>OZ014520.1:230268920-240268920 GCA_963966055.1 Lathyrus aphaca | reverse complement strand
TACGGGAGACTTTTGCTCACTACGGGAGGCTTTTGCCCACTGCGGGGGACTTTAGAGATTTGCCACACTGCGGGTGGACTTTTGCTCACTACGGGAGACTTTTGCTCACTACGGGAGGCTTTTGCCCACTGCGGGGGACTTTAGAGATTTGCCACACTGCGGGTGGACTTTTGCTCACTACGGGAGACTTTTGCTCACTACGGGAGGCTTTTGAGATTTGCCACACTACGGGTGGACTTTTGAGATTTGCCACACTGCGGGTGAACTTTTGCTCACTACGGGAGACTTTTGCTCACTACAGGAGGCTTTTGAGATTTGCCACACTGCGGGTGGACTTTTGAAATTTGCCACCCGAAGACGGACTTTGGCCAGTCTGCGGCTGGACTTTGAAATCTGCCACCCGAAGATGGACTTTGGCCAGTCTGCGGCTGGACTTTGAAATCTGCCACCCGAAGATGGACTTTGGCCAGTCTGTGGCTGGACTTTGAAATCTGCCACCCGAAGATGGACTTTGGCCAGTCTGCGGTTGGACTTTGAAATCTGCCACCCGAAGATGGACTTTGGCTAGTCTGCGGCTGGACTTTGAAATCTGCCACCCGAAGATGGACTTTGGCCAGTCTGCGACTGGACTTTGCATATGTTGAATTGCATGGTATTTTGCCCCATGACACTGGGGATATTATGTCTTGAGTATTGTTAATGAACTGGTATGAATGTGAAAGAAATTCCTGACGCGGAAGTAATAAGTGTAAACACCCCAAATTTGCCCTCACCCATTCACACGATGGCTTGTGATCATTTCATATGCATAAACACAATCATAACATCTCATATCTCAATTTTGAGTCATTGCATTGTTTCAAAGTCATCTGCATCTAGGGTTTGTGATCTGAGCAATCCAAGAGCTTCTTGAGCCACTCCAAAGGTCATCAATCACTTCAAAGGGGTCTATGTGTGTTTAAGCATCATATCACATCCTCTCAAAGTCAAAAATGCCAAAGAATCACAAGAACTGGGATTGGTATGGAAGCAGAGCCAGGTTTAACTACACAGTTGACCTAAAATTAGGGTTTTGGTTTCAGAGGCCATAACTCCAAATTTTTTGGTCATTCTTGTTTCTATTGGTCTCTATATGGTATAGGGAGTATGCATATCAATTTTCATGAAGAAATTCCATGGGGAAGTCATCTGATTAAGGGTTGACTTTTCAGACAAGTCAGTGCAAAATTAGGGCATCTGAGGCCCCCAATGACCCAACCAAGGGGTGATATTCATCATTTTGAGTGTATATGATCTTTATTTGATCATGGAAGAAGGTTGAAGTTCACAAAATTCAAGAATTACAAGTTTTTGCAAAGTTGACTTTTTAGGGCATGGTTGACTTTTGAAGAATATGTCATTTTATGCCACTTTTCAAGCCTTACTTTTTGATCCAAAAATGCTTCAAATGGAAAAACTTTGGTCATGAAAGTTGTAGAATACATTTTTCCCTTTTCAAAAAGTACAAGAACATGATCTAATTCATTTTGGATCAAAAGTTATGGTGTGTTAAAGTTGGCAAAAATCACTAATTTTCAAGTCATGCACCAAAAGGCAAAGTTGCAAATTCTCCTTTCAAGGCCAATTCAGTCATCATATGGGCTTCTAATGCACTCAACATGATCACACAACTTCTAAAGTTCAGATTGGACCAAGAATTTCTCATGTTCATGACTTGTATAGCAAGAAATTTCATATGAACCAAAAGATGATCAACTTGCAAAACCATCATCATACTTCCTACCACTTGCTGCATTGGCCATTGAACCACCCTAGCCTCACTCACATACCATGCTGCGCCAGCCCCATGCTTGTACTAGCCTAGAACCAAGCCCATGCTTTCCTTACACCAAAGTTGACATTTTGCAAAAGTGAACTTACCAATCAATAAAGGCCAGGTCACATCATCTGACCTATGAGATTATTTTATACTATCCATTTGCTAGCCATTACACAAAAGAGAGCCAGCCTGAAACAAGCCCTAGCACCATTTTCACAAACTCACTCTGTCAGACCCTAATTTTTGACCCTAAGATTTTTCGCATCTCATCTGCATTTGCATACAAACAAGATCACGTATTGGTTCATGTTTCCCTTTTCAGGTGCAGGTCTTTGCCAGGCAGAGGATCACCTTGTTTAATTTCCGTTATTTGTTCATATTTTATTGACTTCTAACCCAAAATAAAAAAAATATGTTGCAGTTGCTTCTTCTTCTTCTGTGTTGCAGGACTTAAAAGGTAGGGCTGTGATTTCAATTCAGATGCGTTTGTTCAGTCACAATTCGATTCAGATGGACGTTTGACCTAATCTTGGTCAAACTATCAGAAGATTGTTGCGACTGCAAGATGTGGGGGCCAGGGATTTGTTTCTCAGATGGTGCGTATTCAAAAAGTTCAAGCTGTGTTGTGTGCAAAATTCATCAGTTATCAGGCAGTGTTTAGTGCGAAATTTGGTTTGAATCTTCAAGGCTGTCCATCAGTTTATCAGTGATTCATCTGAGAATTTATTTTTCTCAGCATGAATTTAAGTCATCAGGGCAATATTCAGAAGATTTCAGTGATTGTGTTAATCAGGACAATGTTCAGACAAATTTCAAATGATTGCGATATAAGTGGCAAGTTGTGCAGTTGGTTCATTAGAGGCTATTTCTCATCAGTGACCTGTGAAGGAATATCAAAAGATGGTTGTGATTGAATTGACAAATTATTCAGTGGTTATATTCATTCATCAGATGACTTGTGAAAAAAGTTTGAGATTTGGTTTTGGGCTAAAAAATCATCGTTTCATCCATTATCCAATTCATATATTTTCCTTTAGTCACCATTTTCTTATTTTGACCATTTCCAACTATTTTTTTCTTAGGCCCATATATTAACCCATTAATAACCAAAATTCCATTTCTTTTATTATCCAAATCAAATATTTTTTTTATTTCTCTTTATTCATTAATTTTTTTTTAAGGCCATGTATACATTAGAAAAAAAGAAATACAAATTAAAAAAAAAGCCAATTTCAGCTTCACATTTCCCAGCTTCATTCCTAAGCCCAATACATGTGACCTTTTGCAAAACATGCCATCAGCTCTGTTCACTTCATCCTACACCAAGCCAATGCCTCACGTTTTCCATCATGCTTCACAGCCAGCCAATGCAAGCTGCAAGCCATTCGTACTTTAAGCCAGCATGCACTTCCCACCCACACGCGTAAACTACTAGCCAGCTTCAGCTCTCCTAGCCACAAACGCCATAAGCCGTACGTAAGCACACAAAACTCATGAGTTAATCCGTACATTCCCGCATACAGCCATCACCATATTCAGCGAAAGCCAACGCTCTCCAGCAGCTATCACACGCTTTGCACACCTGAAACGCAGGCTTCACAATCAAAACGCAAGAAAAAAATTAAGAAGCTAGCACGCGGAAACAGTTATCAAAACGAAGGTGTTACATACACAAAACATACACAAAACGCAGAAATTTGAAAGAAAAATTCAGCAACTCAAAACGCATTCCGTGAATCATTGAAACGGCAACAATCTCACCTCAAAGCCCTCTATAAGAACAACTCACTTCACCTTCCATTTTCAAGCTTCGAAAGCATAACAAACCCCTGCAAAAATTCAAAACTCTTCTTCAATTCAGATCTAACACCATTCTTCATAGCCATTAAACTTCTCATACAAAGAAAAATCAAACCAAACCGGATCCACCTCTCAAACAATCATGACAGATTAGCAACAATAGAGAAAAAGTTGAGAGGAAAGAAAAGAAGAATCATGCGAGAAGAAGAAGAGTTTAGAAATTGAAACTGAGGAGAATCAAAGCTCACAAGCTTTATCGATCTTGGTTTGGCTTTTGTTTCGCGTGGAGATCGTTTCGAAAAGGTGAGATGAGCAACGATTTTTTTTCCGGATGTTTCCCTGTTTGTTCGCCGCCGTCCCTGTTTCCGTTCTGACCTTGCGAAGAAGAAGACTGAATCTCTTTTTTTTGTTTTCCATTTTTTATATTTTGTTTAATTTTAAAAAAAAATATGAAGTTGACTTGGGCTTAGGTTCCAGGTGGACGATTTCCTTTTCTCACCATCCATGTTACGTATCCTTCCTCCCTCTCTTTTTCTATTTCTTTTTTTTAATCCTTTAATTTCTTTTTCTATTTTGTTGATTTGTTTGCTTCAATCTTTTTTTTGTTTATAAATTTTTTTATAGAATAAGTTTAAGAAAGTGATTTAGAAAAAGGGTTGATTAGAAAACATTTTAGAAAGTTTTTTTTTAAAGAGTTTAGAAAAAGTGTTTTGGAAAAGAAATTTAGAAAAGAAGTTTAGAAAAGAATTTTATAAATATTTCAATTTCTTTTTTTTATGGATTTATTCTTTTAGATCCATTTTCTCTTCATCCTTCTTTTATTTTTGGTCGATGACAATCTTCCGATTCGGGATTGTTGATTTCCGATTGAGTTTAATCTTCATTATTTCAAATCTATGGATGAATGATCATTTGGATCATTCTCCATACTTTGAGATTGTGATAGGTTGCTTTTCGAGAAATTCAACGATAATCTCGATTAAGATTAGACCGTTCTCTTTCTTTTAGTGTGTCATGTTTTCGGAGAGCGATTCATTATATTGTTTCTCTAACATGTATTAACACGGACATTTTCCACTTTAATTAGTGGTGGCCGACCTCATTTGTAGGGTAATTACTCCGTAAATTACTCGGCGATTGCTTAACATAGACCTAAAGTTGTCCCGATTCGGAATGCGATCCACTTGGATCCGGTTGCCTCGATTTTATTTTTCTTTTTGTGGTTGTGCTTGATTAAGTTCATCATACCACCTTATATTGTAAATATTAATAATGTGAATATACTAACATTTAATTAAATCTCTCGCACCTTATCCTCTTTTATTTTAATCTCTTGTTCCCTATCTCTTATTATGCTTCTATATTCATTCATCATATTGCTTATTGTATATATTATTGTTGCTTGTTATTTTTCATTTGTCCATTTGGACACGAAAACACTAATAAAGGATTAAACATCTAAAAAAATTGGTGACTTTTAATTTCGGACTATGGTTACTATCCCTAGCTTGAGACTTGGAGATTCGGACTTAGATTTTAGGATCATCCCTTTGCTCATTTGTTATGGATTGAAGACTTTGGCTCCGGTTGAGTTACTTGTTTATGAAGATGGAAATCCAATTGTCTCAAAGATGCTTGCCATTTGGTTTGATCATTTCTTTCCTTAGCTCTTATTTTCAAGTCTTAGGATAGTCCCTTCATCTCTTCCCATCTTTCTTCAATTTTCAAATCTTCTTCCTCTTTTCAAAACTTTCTTTGTTTTCAAACTTCAAACATTTTTCTCAATTAAACTTTGACTTAGGTCATTGCTTTTACCTTTTCGTTTCATTTCTTTAATAAATGCTAAACCACATAAGCATATCGAAACTTTCTTTTCTCAAAAACTTAAAAACTTTCAAACTCATTCAATTGCTTTTGTGCCCTCGTGCACGTTTTTCTTTTAACCATTTTTTATGTTTAGATATGATTCATCCTTTCTAGCGGAATTATTCGCTAAAGGATGACGACTTATCTTTACATTTTAAAATCCATTCAACTCATTTGCCTTTTTACAATTGGTACCACGAACTACGGGGTTTTGATCTCGCATTGCACTCTGTGGGTACGTAGGCATGAGACGTTCGTCTCTTCAAACACCAAAATCTTAAAAAATATTCTTCTTCTCATCTCTTCAATCTTTTTTTCAAGCAAACCATTTCAAACCAAAAATGCAGTAAACATTTCAAAGGGTTCCCGTGGAGTACCACGGACAAGTCGGGTGCTTAAAACCTTCCCGATTTGTAACCAATCCCCGTACCCATTCTCTGTTTGATTCTTTGAGCTTTTTAGCTTTTGAGATTCATTAAGGTTTTGTTCGTTCATTTTCCTTTTTCCTTGTGGAAATAAATAAAAGCGCGGTGGCGACTCTGTGTTAATCGAGTTAAGTTAATCAATAGCTTACACTCACGATTTTACCGCTACAGAAAAGTGGCGACTCTGCTGGGGAGTCAATCTTTAAGTGGATTTGGCATACTTTGATTTGTTTATTGCTTTAGTTTGATTTGCTTGTTACTTGGTTTTTCTGTTTCGGTTTGGTGATCCTCTGTGAGATAGATCCTAACCCGGATCTGAGTCGGAACTTATGATAGGACGACGATATTCGAAGCGATATGCGATGGAGTAGTCCAAAGCAATATCAATTTGATAATCTCCACTCGGTTAGGCTCTCTTGGACTATCAATGTCATGACGAGTAATCGTACGTGGCATTATTTTCCGACCTTGAGCTGATCATACTGAGGACCGTAGAACCCTTAACCAATCTAAGCCAATTTAGGAACGTAGTGCGGAAACTATCTGAGTGTAAACTTAAGGTGGTTGTCACGCGATACTACACTCGGACGAGGTCTATTTTAAGAATGTTATCGGTTGGGGAGTAATCCAACGTACCGATGATATTCTAAAGATGGCTGTTAACTCCGGGAACCTCTGTTAGCACCCTTCTGGTTTTTTTTGCAGGTACAATGAAGACAAACCTTAGTACATACCTGTTTGGGTTGGTGATCTTATCCCATAACTCCATGCTCGTGATTCGAACCTTTGAACCTGTGTGTTTTGCGTGATCTTGTTTGTGTTTGTTGCATCTACATATTCATCATGATCATCATTACAACCATTTTTCAAGGAAAATAATTCCGATTATTGCAAATGTTGGAAAAAGTAAATGTTCCTTTTTGTCAAGAATTTTTCATGACAGTATTCTCGATGTTGATCATGTTTGCAATAATCGAGTTGTTTTTCTGAAAGTGGAAGTGAACATTGCATATCATTGCATTCTCGCATATTCTTGCGTTCATCCGAGTTGTGTGGGAACTCATCCCGGTTGTTTCTTTCCTCAGTTGTCTGTTGATCCGTCAAGCTGACTCCTCACCACAGATACGGTACTAGAGCTGTTATCAGACGAAGAGCTATTAGATTGAGAATGGAACGCCAAGAACAGCATAATATGGAAGTTCGAATGGAAATTGATGAGTTGAAGGCCGGTATGACCAAGCTCACTGAAATGATGCAAGTTCTGATTGCTCGAGGTGAACCACCTCAAAGGACTGTTATCTCTGAAGTTTTGACTGCTGTTGTTGATTCTCCTGTTGTTCAACAACCAGCTTCTACTTGGCCAGAATATGGGTTACCTCCGGATTATGTGCCAGTTTCTGCTACTGCTCAGATTGGTGGTTCATCTGTTGTGCCAGTCTTTTCAGCTCCGACTTTTGTCGAACCTCAACCTGTTATGCACACTACTGCTCAGACTACTTATCAGAATTCTCCTTTCTTGTACCAAGCTCCTGGTCAACAAGCTGAAAGTCAGGGTGAACCTGGATATATGGATGAAGTTAGAGAACAATGCTTGACTCTTGAGAAGAGGGTAAGAGGTCTAGAAGGAAAAGATGTCTTTGGTTCTGCTGCAATTGACATTTGTTTGGTTTCCGACTTGGTTCTTCCTGATAAGTTCAAGGTTCCTGTATTTGAGAAATACAATGGTCACACTTGTCCAAGGATTCATCTGCTGATGTATTGTCGCAAGATGGCTGCATATGCTAAAGATGACAATTTGCTTATTCACTGTTTTCAAGATAGTTTGAGTGGTGCTTCCATGAAATGGTATGTTGGACTTGAGAAGAGTCACATTCGAAGCTGGAAAGATTTATCAGATGCTTTTGTAAGACAGTATAAGTACAATCTGGACATGGCGCCTGATCGTCGTCAACTTCAAAATATGTCACAGAAAGAGAAAGAATCATTCAAAGAGTATGCTCAGCGTTGGAGAGAGCTAGCTGCTCAAGTTGAACCACCTTTGCCTGAAAAGGAATTAACTGGTTTGTTCATGGACACTCTTCAACCGTTCTTTTGGGAGAAAATGGTAGGAAGTGTTTCATCTGGTTTTTCTGATCTAGTCACTATTGGAGAAAGACTAGAGGAAGGTATCAAGAAGGGTAAGATTACCAATTCTGAAGCTCCTAATGCTGCAAGAAAATCTTTTGGGAATCCTCACAAGAGAAGAGATGGTGATGCTTATGCTGTTTCAACTGAGAAGAGGCCTCATCACCCGCAACAACGATATGTTCAACCATACGTAGCTGCAGTTGCTCCTATTGTTAAAACTCAACCTGCTCAAACTCAAGCTCAAGGTCAAGCTCGACCAGCTCAAGCTCAAGTTCAGATTCGAGCTCAAGCTCAGGTTCCTCTTCCTGCTGCTGGACAAAATCAGTATCGCAATAGGCCAAACTTTGATCCTATTCCGGTGTCTTATACTGAATTGTTTCCTTCTTTGATTGCGAAAGGTTTAATTACTACTAGGCCTCCGCCTCCTGTTCCAAATCCTCTTCCAGTTGGTTATAGATCGGATCTCCGCTGTGAGTTTCATCAAGGTGGAACTGGTCATGACTTAGAGCATTGCTTTGCACTGAAGGCTAAAGTGCAAGAACTTATCAGGAACAACATCCTTTACTTTAATGACATTAATCCCAATGTTATCAACAATCCTTTGTCGAATCATGGGAAGTGAATCTTCAAGAAGACTTCAATTGTCAAATTTTCTTCAAGGCCAGAATATCAGACGGGACAGCTTATCCTTGTTGTTGATGGATCACTAGGCCATTGTTTCTTCATGTTTGCAATTTTCTTCAATCATATTAAGTTGTTTGCTTTTAAGCTTGTTTGTACTTTCATGTTGATCTTAATGAAATGAGCATTGCTTTGTTTTGATTCAATTTCATTTACTATTTGCATCTTTATGCTTTACATTTCAAGTTCATTTATCTTTTCTCAAAGTTTTTACAATGATTGGGGGAGGATGATGAAAACGAAATACCCATAATTATTGGTATGCTTTCAATTGAGACTTGGTTGATGATATACAGGCATTGTTTCAAATCCTAAACACTGGAGAAATAAGGAAGTTAATCCTTTGTCAACCCCTTTGAGCCTTGAAGGTGGAGTTTCTTTCTATTCGAAAAAAAAAACCTCAATTTTAACCCAGGGATGGGTAGTTCTCAATTAATTCGAATGTGCATTCAAGTACAAAAGAATCATTCAAGACACCTTTCAAATAAAGGTTGCAATCTCAAGTTTTCCTTCACACACATCAAGAAGTGTTGAAGATGTTTCTCAATTCAAAAGCCAATGATGGTTCGTCGTAATTATTAAGCCATGCAGTCATTATCTTTCAAAAAAAAAATGATATTGAAAAAAAATTATTGAAAAAATTAAAGCCCGCTAAGTCAAAACCTATGAAGAAGACTTAGGCAAAAACTAGGGGCATCCCGCTGGCTGTAAGTTCAAATAACACAGTTCAGGCAAAAATTAGGGATAATAAAAGGAATACTTGCCAAGAGGTCATCAAAATCCTCAGCAAAAGCAAGTTGAGTGGACCAAGGTCTCACTAGAAATAACAAAAGGAAAGATATGACTGCTATCTCAAAATCCTTTGGCTGGTGAACCATCTTCATTTGTGCAATCCCAAATGCCTGGAACTTGAATGCACAGGCTGAATTAATTGAATGTAGGACTGGAGTTCATCACGAAGTTGGGTTGGGTACAAATAAACTTTGAGCCTATATCCCTTGTTTCATAAACTGTGAACCAGACCACGTTACAACCTTCAAAAGTCCTAATTGAATCCAGGTTTCTTTTGAAAAGCATACTACAATGAGGTTGCGTAAACTGACTCCCAAGTTCTTTACCAATCATTTGTTTTCTTACCTTTGCTTTATCTTTAATGTTGTCTCAACCGTCGTGTTGTGACAAGTTTTCAGTTACTTTACTTCAATAAATTTCATTCAAAAATGATTCTTGATTTCAAACTTTGCATTGAATTTTGCATTAAAATTACCAGGTTTGTACAAACATTTTTATTTCCAAATAGACTTTCCTCATCAAGGAATTTTCAAACAGTTAAGAAACTTGGTCGGTGATCTTATCAGGGGCAAGTTTTTTCTTATTTCCTATGGTTCAAGAGTTGTTGCTCATTGCAAGTTATTCTCAGATTGGGTTGGTCAGAAGATTCTCTGCAAGATGTACTGGATTTCTTTTCTCAACATTTTCTCAAGGGCTGAGGCTATGATCAGTTTATTTTTTCAATATTTTCTCAAGGGCTGAGGCTATGATCAGTTTGCTTTCTCAATATTTTCTCAAGGACTGAATCCATGATCAGTTTATTTCTTCTCAACAGTTATCTCAAAGACGTGATTATTTTCTCAGCAGTCATTTCAAGAACTGAAGCCATGAACAGTTTATTTTCTCAGTAGTTATTTCAAAGATTTGATTATTTATTCCAGCAGTAATCATGAACTGAATCAATTATCAGTTTACCTTCATCAGTCATTGAACTTGGGGCAATTTTTCTTCAAGAATCCCCAAGCAACTTTGCATGACTTCTCTCAAAAGATTTGCAACTTGGAACAGTTTACTGGTGTGACAGAGATTTGTGCATCAGTAGCATTTCTAATATTCGAGCAGAATGGCAATGACTTCTGTGTTGAGGAATCAGTCTTTCATCTTTTGCACTCCTCTAAGAGTATAAACTGGTTGTCATCATTTTTTCTCATATTATGTCCTTGGGTGTGTTATTCCCCATGTTTGAAAAGATTGCATATATGAGTGTTTTAGTCCTCATTATGCGTTTCCTTGGGTGTGTTATTCCCCAGTTTGGTTCACCTTTGCATAGTTGAGTGTTTTAGTCCTCATTATGTGTATTCATGGGTGGTTTAGTCCCCATTTTCGTAAATGTCTGCATACTGAGTGTTTTAGTCCTCATATGCATTTCCCAAAGTCTTGTTGTTGTCAACTTCTTACTTTTTGTTCAAGGTCTAACTTACTTGGCATTTGTATGTCTTTCCAGAATTTCTTTTCTTCATATACTTGTTGTTTCTCTCAAATATTACACCCTTTCTATCCGATTGCCATTCTCGGATTTTCATCTCATTCAGTTCTTTTCCTGAATGTTGTGATTCACATTTTTATCTGATTGCTATTCTCAGATGTTGTGATCACTTCCTATCCGATTGCTATTCACGGATGTCCATAGTGAAGTCATCATTGATTTGATGTACTGTCCCGAACTTTTTTTTCCATCTCATTCAGTTCTTTTCCTGAATGTTGTGATTCACATTTTTATTTGATTGCCATTCTCAGATGTTGTGATGACTTGCCTTCCGATTGCCATTCTCGGATGTCCATAGTGAAGTCATCATTGATTTGATGTACTGTCCCGGACTTTTTTTTCCATCTCATTCAGTTCTTTTCCTGAATGTTGTGATTCACATTTTTATTTGATTGCCATTCTCAGATGTTGTGATCACTTGCCTTCCGATTGCCATTCTCGGATGTCCATAGTGAAGTCATCATTGATTTGATGTACTGTCCCGGACCTTTTTTCCATTTCATTCAGTTCTTTTCCTGAATGTTGTGATTCACATTTTTATCTAGTTGCCATTCTCAGATGTTGTGATCACTTCCTATCCGATGGCCATTCTCGGATTTTCATGATTGGAGTTATCATTGAATTGATGTGCTTTCTCGAATTTTTCCATTTCATTCAGTGCTGTTCCTGAATGTTGTAATTCACTTTCTGTCTGATTGCTATTCTCAGATGTTGTGGTTACCCTTTTCCGATTGTCGTTCTCAGATATTCCTAATAAAGTCAGTTATGTCATCCTTGGATGCTTCTGGTGTACTGTTTCGGGACTTTTCTCACTTCATCCAGTGCCATTCCTGGATGTTGTGATGTTTTCTGTCCAATTGTCATTCTTGAACATTTTCACCTAGGCTGAGCCATGTGTTGGTCCCTAGCATGTTGTTTTTCCGTCGGAGTTTTATGCTCCTTATCCCCAGCGTTTATTCTTCTTCATGTGTCGTCTTGTCCCTTATGAACTTCTCTGCACTTTATTTGGTTCCAGATACATTTCATATCATCTCATAAATTTTTCTCATAACATTTCATATGCTGTCACATATTTTCTATACATTTCATATTTTCTTTGCATTAACATCTCATATTGTTTCATATCATTTTCATCTGCTTTCATAAACATTTTCATATGCTTCATATCATTTCTATATCATCTTCGTATCATTTCACATTGTTCATCTCATTTCATTCTAGTTTTTGGCATCTTAGGATCAAAAATTGGGTTTTTTGATATTTAAGTGTCTTTCATCTTGTCGAAATGAAGATCTCGATCTTCATTATCTCTGGATTGAAGAAACTTAAATAGGGGCATCTGTCAGACCCTAATTTTTGACCCTAAGATTTTTCGCATCTCATCTGCATTTGCATACAAACAAGATCACATATTGGTTCATGTTTCCCTTTTCAGGTGCAGGTCTTTGCCTTGCAGAGGATCACCTTGTTTAATTTCCGTTATTTGTTCATATTTTACTGACTTCTAACCCAAAATAAAAAAAATATGTTGCAGTTGCTTCTTCTTCTTCTGTGTTGCAGGACTTAAAAGGTAGGGCTGTGATTTCAATTCAGATGCGTTTGTTCAGTCACAATTCGATTCAGATGGACGTTTGACCTAATCTTGGTCAAACTATCAGAAGATTGTTGCGACTGCAAGATGTGGGGGCCAGGGATTTGTTTCTCAGATGGTGCGTATTCAAAAAGTTCAAGCTGTGTTGTGTGCAAAATTCATCAGTTATCAGGCAGTGTTTAGTGCGAAATTTGGTTTGAATCTTCAAGGCTGTCCATCAGTTTATCAGTGATTCATCTGAGAATTTATTTTTCTCAGCATGAATTTAAGTCATCAGGGCAATATTCAGAAGATTTCAGTGATTGTGTTAATCAGGACAATGTTCAGACAAATTTCAAATGATTGCGATATAAGTGGCAAGTTGTGCAGTTGGTTCATTAGAGGCTGTTTCTCATCAGTGGCCTGTGAAGGAATATCAAAAGATGGTTGTGATTGAATTGGCAAATTATTCAGTGGTTATATTCATTCATCAGATGACTTGTGAAAAAAGTTTGAGATTTGGTTTTGGGCTAAAAAATCATCGTTTCATCCATTATCCAATTCATATATTTTCCTTTAGTCACCATTTTCTTATTTTGACCATTTCCAACTATTTTTTTCTTAGGCCCATATATTAACCCATTAATAACCAAAATTCCATTTCTTTTATTATCCAAATCAAATATTTTTTTTATTTCTCTTTATTCATTAATTTTTTTTAAGGCCATGTATACATTAGAAAAAAAGAAATACAAATTAAAAAAAAAAGCCAATTTCAGCTTCACATTTCCCAGCTTCATTCCTAAGCCCAATACATGTGACCTTTTGCAAAACATGCCATCAGCTCTGTTCACTTCATCCTACACCAAGCCAATGCCTCACGTTTTCCATCATGCTTCACAGCCAGCCAATGCAAGCTGCAAGCCATTCGTACTTTAAGCCAGCATGCACTTCCCACCCACACGCGTAAACTACTAGCCAGCTTCAGCTCTCCTAGCCACAAATGCCATAAGCCGTACGTAAGCACACAAAACTCATGAGTTAATCCGTACATTCCCGCATACAGCCATCACCGTATTCAGCCGAAGCCAACACTCTCCAGCAGCTATCACACGCTTTGCACACCTGAAACGCAGGCTTCACAATCAAAACGCAAGAAAAAAATTAAGAAGCTAGCACGCGGAAACAGTTATCAAAACGCAGGTGTTACATACACAAAACATACACAAAACGCAGAAATTTGAAAGAAAAATTCAGCAACTCAAAACGCGTTCCGTGAATCATTGAAACGGCAACAATCTCACCTCAAAGCCCTCTATAAGAACAACTCACTTCACCTTCCATTTTCAAGCTTCGAAAGCATAACAAACCCCTGCAAAAATTCAAAACTCTTCTTCAATTCAGATCTAACACCATTCTTCATAGCCACTAAACTTCTCATACAAAGAAAAATCAAACCAAACCGGATCCACCTCTCAAACAATCATGACAGATTAGCAACAATAGAGAAAAAGTTGAGAGGAAAGAAAAGAAGAATCATGCGAGAAGAAGAAGAGTTTAGAAATTGAAACTGAGGAGAATCAAAGCTCACAAGCTTTATCGATCTTGGTTTGGCTTTTGTTTCGCGTGGAGATCGTTTCGAAAAGGTGAGATGAGCAGCGATTTTTTTTCGGGATGTTTCCCTGTTTGTTCGCCGCCGTCCCTGTTTCCGTTCTGACCTTGCGAAGAAGAAGACTGAATCTCTTTTTTTTTGTTTTCCATTTTTTATATTTTGTTTAATTTTAAAAAAAAATATGAAGTTGACTTGGGCTTAGGTTCCAGGTGGACCATTTCCTTTTCTCACCATCCATGTTACGTATCCTTCCTCCCTCTCTTTTTCTATTTCTTTTTTTTAATCCTTTAATTTCTTTTTCTATTTTGTTGATTTGTTTGCTTCAATCTTTTTTTTGTTTATAAATTTTTTTATAGAATAAGTTTAAGAAAGTGATTTAGAAAAAGGGTTGATTAGAAAACATTTTAGAAAGTTTTTTTTTAAAGAGTTTAGAAAAAGAGTTTTGGAAAAGAAATTTAGAAAAGAAGTTTAGAAAAGAATTTTATAAATATTTCAATTTCTTTTTTTTTATGGATTTATTCTTTTAGATCCATTTTCTCTTCATCCTTCTTTTATTTTTGGTCGATGACAATCTTCCGATTCAGGATTGTTGATTTCCGATTGAGTTTAATCTTCATTATTTCAAATCTATGGATGAATGATCATTTGGATCATTCTCCATACTTTGAGATTGTGATAGGTTGCTTTTCGAGAAATTCAACGATAATCTCGATTAAGATTAGACCGTTCTCTTTCTTTTAGTGTGGCATGTTTTCGGAGAGCGATTCATTATATCGTTTCTCTAACATGTATTAACACGGACATTTTCCACTTTAATTAGTGGTGGCCGGCCTCATTTGTAGGGTAATTACTCCGTAAATTACTCGGCAATTGCTTAACATAGACCTAAAGTTGTCCCGATTCGGAATGCGATCCACTTGGTTCCGGTTGCCTCGATTTTATTTTTCTTTTTGTGGTTGTTCTTGATTAAGTTCATCATACCACCTTATATTGTAAATATTAATAATGTGAATATACTAACATTTAATTAAATCTCTCGCACCTTATCCTCTTTTATTTTAATCTCTTGTTCCCTATCTCTTATTATGCTTCTATATTCATTCATCATATTGTTTATTGTATATATTATTATTGCTTGTTATTTTTCATTTGTCCATTTGGACACGAAAACACTAATAAAGGATTAAACATCTAATAAAATTGGTGACTTTTAATTTCGGACTATGGTTACTATCCCTAGCTTGAGACTTGGAGATTCGGACTTAGATTTTAGGATCATCCCTTTGCTCATTTGTTATGGATTGAAGACTTTGGCTCCGGTTGAGTTACTTGTTTATGAAGATGGAAATCCAATTGTCTCAAAGATGCTTGCCATTTGGTTTGATCATTTCTTTCCTTAGCTCTTATTTTCAAGTCTTAGGATAGTCCCTTCATCTCTTCCCATCTTTCTTCAATTTTCAAATCTTCTTCCTCTTTTCAAAACTTTCTTTGTTTTCAAACTTCAAACATTTTTCTCAATTAAACTTTGACTTAGGTCATTGCTTTTACCTTTTCGTTTCATTTCTTTAATAAATGCTAAACCACATAAGCATATCGAAACTTTCTTTTCTCAAAAACTTAAAAACTTTCAAACTCATTCAATTGCTTTTGTGCCCTCGTGCACGTTTTTCTTTTAACCATTTTTTATGTTTAGATATGATTCATCCTTTCTAGCGGAATTATTCGCTAAAGAATGACGACTTATCTTTACATTTTAAAATCCATTCAACTCATTTGCCTTTTTACAATTGGTACCACGAACTACGGGGTTTTGATCTCGCATTGCACTCTGTGGGTACGTAGGCATGAGACGTTCGTCTCTTCAAACACCAAAATCTTAAAAAATATTCTTCTTCTCATCTCTTCAATCTTTTTTTCAAGCAAACCATTTCAAACCAAAAATGCAGTAAACATTTCAAAGGGTTCCCGTGGAGTACCACGGACAAGTCGGGTGCTTAAAACCTTCCCGATTTGTAACCAATCCCCGTACCCATTCTCTGTTTGATTCTTTGAGCTTTTTAGCTTTTGAGATTCATTAAGGTTTTGTTCGTTCATTTTCCTTTTTCCTTGTGGAAATAAATAAAAGCGCGGTGGCGACTCTGTGTTAATCGAGTTAAGTTAATCAATAGCTTACACTCACGATTTTACCGCTACACACTCCCTCAAGCATTTCTCTTCGAATCTCTCTACACAGCTCACAAACACAAGAACCAAATCCATTGATCAACTCACCTTGCTTCACTGAGCCAAAACCAGCAAGACTTAGGCCTGAACCAAGCAAGAACATCACTCTTCCATTTTTCACTCTCAAAGCCAAAGCTTTCGAAACTCATTCCACAGGCCACAAACACTTGAACAAACTTCACAAACCTTCTCCATTCATCATCCTGGTCATGAAGAACCCTTCACCTTTGCCTGAAACAGCCTGAATCACCAACACCATTTTCACCTGAGCTTGAGCAGAAGCTGTGCAAACTCCTCAACCAGCCAACTTAAACTCTTGCTGAGCATCCAGACATCATCAAGGGACCAAAGGGGTTGGTTTGCATCAAAGGAAGAGGGCAGAAAGTTGCAGGATTGAAAGCTTCGAAACTCAGGTAGCTCAAGAACATTTTTTCCAGAAATCATTTTTTAAGTTCTTAAGTTGTTCTTCATGATTCACTGATTGTTCTGATGTCTTTAGTTTTGAAAATGGTGATGAAATAAGAGTTTAATTGCGTTCTGAAACTCCCTGACCTAAAAAAGTTTCGTTTCGATTCATGAGTTTGAGGGAATATAAATGATGTTTGTGATGGGGTTTTGATTCAGTGGGTTATGGGAATCATTTCTGTATGCTTGGTTTTCATTTTGGTTGCGTTTTGAGGTTTTTAGGGATTTTCAGGTGGGGTTCCCACCGGAGAAGACGACCGGAGGTCTTCTCCGGCCACCTGAAAATCATTAGGGTTTAATCCTGTAATTAAATGAAGTTTAAATCTGGAGCGTTAGATTGCCTTGACCAGTTGACTTGCCGCGCGTGTGAATGGTCCAGATTCGTCATTAAGCCCTAATCCATAATTAATTAATTCTTAATTCAGATTAACCAAGTTTGAATGTGGGCCTTTGATCTGCGCGCGCAGTCAATCCCCCTTCTCCCAGAATGCATCCAGGCCCTCCATTCGGTTGACTTTTCTTTTTCTTTGTTTTAATTCATTTATTTCATATTTGTTTTACACAATTTATTTAAAATAGCAAAAATGTTTTAAAAATTATGAAACTTTTTGTCAAGAGTTTCATTAATTTTTAAAACCCAAAAATATTTTTATTTTCATTTTTAGCATTAAAAAAGTATTTTTAAATATTTAAAAGTTTATTTTTAATTGATTAATGAAAATTAATTTATTAAAAATGCTTTTAGGTATTTAAAAATCACCAAAAAATTCATGAAATGTTTTAAGACATTTAGAAACATTGTCCAACCTTCAAACCAAATTTATTTTTTGATCTTGATGCATTTTGAGAATTTTCCATTGAATTAAAATCATTTTTATGCATTAATTTGATCCAAAGTTCCAAAAATCATTTCTGCCTATCCATGAAGAGTTGGACATTGATTCTTTTTGCATTGCATTGTGTTTAGCATGTAGTTTATGAGATTAAATGGCCATGATTTGATCTTTCATTTTCAATTTGTTTGGTAATTTTCTTGTTAGGGAACCCTAAAACCCTAGAAATCTTAGAAAATCCATAACTTGAAATTGGTTAAGAGTTGAAACCTCTCCTTTGGGCATTGGGTTAGTATAGGATTAGGGGTACTTTGAGTGGCATTTTCAATTTTTTTATCTTAGGGTTTGCTTCTGATTTTGATTTTTGTTTGATGTATTGTTCATAAACCCTAATTTGGGCTTCCATATGCATCCATCTTGCATTTTCTTGCATAACATGACTTGCCATGACATTTCAAGCATCCATTTGATTCATTTTACATCATAAGACATATTGAAAGCATGTTTGATCATTGCATCATGTGTTTGCCATGTTGTATGCCATGTGCACTTCATAACTTTTCATGTATGTCCATGGTTCCTAACTTGCTCCACTTGCATTCATAAGCTTGTATGATCATCCACATGTTTTGTTTCTGGTTTGTAGCATCTCATAGCATCATTAACATCACATATATGCTTCTGGTTTTGGTTTGCATCATGTCATTCCATCCCATTTTGCATTGTATTGCATTTCCTTTCTAACATTTCAGGTGGTAAGTGATTCTGAGAAGTGAATTTGCCTTCACTTCTCATATTTTCTTCTCATACCTCCCTTGCATCCATTGCTGCATTTTTGTGTTTGAGTTTGAGCTTGCTCATCCTTCTTCCTCTTACTTTCTTTCTTCAAGGGACTTGACTTCTTGAATGAAGCAAGTTACTTTGCTTCTCTTGATCCTTTCATCTGCTTCTTGGTGGTTCCATTGAAGATTTCTCTTGAAAACCTCACAAACTTTAGGAACAACCAAGCATGACAATGATTAGGGTTTTGATTAGTTCCCCCACTTAGTTTTACCTTTGTGTCTCTTTGAGTCTTCTCTTCTCACCTCATAATCAGGGACTAAACCCTAAAGGCTTTAAGGCTTTGTGATTAAGCTTATGCCTGCATCCTTCTCTTAGGATGGAGTGTATAACTTTAATCCTAAGTGTTAAACCCTTAATGTGTTTAAATATCTTAATCAATTCACTTAATAAGTATCAAGACATCACACTTGTAACTTGGGCCTTGCATTAGGGTTCTAATTCTTCCTTAATTGGTTAAGAAGGACTAACCCTAGTGTTAATGGACAAGTCCCCCTCAAGTTGTCTTACAAACCCTAAAAATCACTTCATTACCATATCATCAAATAAAATCCACTTAATCAAAGGTTTGTTTTGTCATGAGTTTAATCCCTAATCATGGATTAAGTTAAGGAGCTTTCCTCAGCTTAAACATTCTCATCTATTATCCTTCTATTAGGATGGTGTAATGAGTCTGTTAAATCCCTGATTATGGCTTAACCTCATTACTTAACACCAAAAAAAAACAACAAAAACACCTAAATAATCACAAGTAGGTCAATGATCTTAATCCTACACCAAAGGTGATTAAGTGTGAGAATCTGACTTCACACTTAAGGTATTCTCATTACCCCTAATCAGAGGGAAGATGTGATGAGTTTACTAGATCCATTGGTTTAGGCTTAAGCTCATTAACTTATGACAAACTTTCAAAAGCAATAAAAGACTGAAAACTCAAAAACAAACAATAATCGTCTCCTCCGGGATTCTTTTCTCACCTCATTCACTCACAAACGAGAACTTGCTTCTTCCGTCTAATGCAAGATAGTTAGCATCTGTGCCAGACAGATCATACACTTGAGCATAGACAAGTAAGCAGTTCACCAGTCAATTCATCTTTCAGTCTCTTTGGGTCGAACTACGGTGTTCTGACTTCCTCATTGCACGAGAGGATACGTAGGCATAACTTAACGGTTATCGAACAAAAGTCTCTGTATATTCCCCCTCTTTCTAGTTTCATTCTTTTAAGCCTCATAGTCATGAGCATTTCACTCTTATCCTTACACTGACACTGTATATCTCACACTTTACACTTCTTACACTGACACCTGTACATCCTTTTCTAGCTATTTTACACACAGATTGCACTGACACTACCCCTTTAAAACACAAATCTTTTAAGCGTGGATCCCGTCGAGTACGACGGACAATCTGGGTGCTAATACCTTCCCAGGTTGTAACCAACCCCCTTTCTCAGTCTCTCTGGTTCGCAACCGTCTTATCCATATCTTTTCTAGGTCTATGCAGCATTACCTTTCCTCCGGGATAAAAATGCCTAGCTGGCGACTCTATTCATCTCCAGTGAGTTCACGGCTGTGTGTTCTCATTGTCCCTTTCGCCGACCGTTCGCGCTTGTACCGGGATGCAAATCTTCGGGAGCGACAGCTTGGCGACTCTGCTGGGGACCCTTATACTGTAACCGGGGCTTCTGGTTCTTTTTGTGGGTTCCTCCTAGCGCTTGTTTGATTTGTGTTTACTGGGGTGTTATGTGTTTATTTGTGTTTGTATATGTTTTACTTTTGCTTTATGTACAGTTGTTTACTGCTTTCTTTACTGCTTTACATATATCATACTGTCATGCTGTCTGGCTGGATCTGGTTTTACTTTGGTGGGTGGGGTTCTATTGAGAGTTAAGGTCCTATACCTGGGACCTGAGTGACACCTAGGCTAGAGTGAATCATATTCTTTCCCATTCCATCTCGGTCTGGTGCGGGAATATGAAACACGGTTCAGATATGGGTTTCTTCTTGAGAACTCTGTGTTGCAGATTTCCTGCAATGCTAGGGCTATCTGGGAAGCCTGCTAAGTCTGGATGACCTTTTAGTATTGACCTTCAGAAACTGAGGTGAATTAGAGGAGGAACTTTTATGGTTATTGTAAACACTGTACCTCCGGGTTAGAAGTGTTTACACTTCTCATAACTGATCCGAGTCTGAGGATCTTTGTTTTAGAACACCACCTGTGAGGGGGTTGGGCTGTTTACAGGTTTGCAGGTACCTTGACCTCAGAATACCCTGTTACTTTGATTTGATTAAGAATACTCCATGTTGGAACAGTTCTTGTGACTCTAAACTCTGGACATTGTGGCTCTTTATTTGAGTCCCCCACCCTGGTTACTGGATTTATAGACCTCCATCTGGATTTCTTGAACATACTGGACCTATATCAGGGCATTTGATCAGATCCAGCTCAGTCACAAACCCTTGCATATCATTTGCATACATAATCATTGCATCATATTGACATTTGCTTATTTGTGTTTCAGGGTATCCATCTGCATCTTTTGGTTTGGTTTTGACCCCATCTTCAGTATTGACCTATCTTCATCAGCATCTGCTTCAGTTATCAGCTATCTATTCCAGTCACCTGCACCAGCCAATAAGTGGCCCATTCTTCAGTGTTATCATCAGCACCTGTCTCTACTCAGTCTCAGCATCATGGCTCCTAAAAAGAGCAACATCACCTACCATTTCTTCCAGCCAGAGTTAGCTGACATCAGGAGGATTCAGACCCTGATCACTCCAGACCATATACCATTGTTCAGGGAACACTATGGAGATATACTTGATATGGTTATGGATCTGGACCCTTCACAGAGAAGCCTGATTCACACTTGCCTTCAATTTTATGATCCCCCACTGAGGTGTTTCACTTTTCAGGACTTTCAGCTGGGCCCTCTATTAGAAGAATACTCATCATTGGTTGGTATGCCTATCAGGGGTGGAATCCCTTTCAACCCTGAGATGGTCTTTCCTGGTAATGAAGAAGTAGCAAAGGCTTTGTACCTGGAACCTGTTCTGATTGAGCAGCATATGACTTCTAAGGCTGGAATCCCTGGTTTCCATCTGGATTTCTTAATCTCTCAAGCTACCCTGAAAGCTTCTTTAGGAGAGTGGAAAGCTGTCTGTGCTTTATTGGCCCTGAGCATATATGGAATTGTATTGTTTGCAGACGAGCCTCGATTCATTAGCAAGAATGCAATCCATCTGTTCATTCTAAGGAACCCAGTGCCAACCTTGTTAGGGGATCTCTACTATTCAGTGCATCAGAGGAATGAAAAACAGAGGGGAAGATTAGTGAGGTGTTGTGCTCCATTGTTTCACACTTGGCTTCTCAGGCATTTACCCAAGACAGATGCATTTTTGAATCCTCATCAGCAGAGAAACTGGGCTAAGAGACTCACTACTCTAACTTCAGCTGATATCAGATGGTGCACTCAAAGCACAAAAGGCAGGGATATCATCACCAGCTGTGGGCATTTTCCCAATGTGCCCCTAATAGGAGTTAAGGGTAGTATCAATTACAATCCTCTGCTGTTCAGAAGGCAATTGGGCTATGCACTGGTCCACACTCCTAAGGCACAGGACTTGGTTGAGACTCTTTATTGTGAGAACAAGCCTAATCTGGCTACTGTTAGGCAGGCAGCCTGGGCCTGGGATAATGTTCAAACCAAGGGAGTAACCATTCTGGGGAAGTGCAACAATGTGGCATCAGCACAATATTATGAGTGGTCCCATGCCAGGGCTCAATTCTCTGGAATGCCCTTTACCATGGAGGATATGCCTGGACCATCCTCAGCACCACCCCCTGCCACTATCAGTTTGGAGGAGTTTGAGGGTTTGAAAGAAAGAAATGAGAAGTTAACTCAGGCTTTGCAGAAGACCCTCTGGGAGAGGAGTGATGGCAGGTTGGATATTGAGAGGTTGGAGAAGTTGAAAGTGGAGCATTTGGCTAGAATTGAGAAGTCTGAGGATTACATTAAGAAGTCTAGGGCTGGGGAACAAATCTTGAAGAATGCCTGCAAGGAAGCCCAATTCCAGAAAGCTAGGATAGACTTGTATCTGAAAGAGAGTCAAGCTAGGTGGGTCAGGATCACCGAAGCTCGTACTCTGGAGGACAAGAGGGTCCAAGACAAGATAGAGCAACTGGAAGCTAGTGCAAAAGAGCAGCAAGAAGCCCTGGCAGCAGCCCAGAGGGAGATATCAGAGCTGAAGATCAGAGCAGGAGTGAAGAGGTCAAAGGACCAAAGTCAGCACAAGAAGTTAACTACAGCTGTTACTACCCGGAACCTCCTTATCAGGAATCTCACGGAGCGTCCAGCTGATCCTGTGACCGAAGCACTTCTCAAGGAAGTTCGTGAGGATGAGTTTGGTCTTGGTGTTTGACCATTTGTTTGTTGTTGCTTTCATTCCATGTACTTTTGTTTTCCTGTAATGTATTTTGACCCCTCAGAGGGCTTGTATTTGTAAACAGACTATGTACCTTTTGCTTTTTGTAATATATGTATTATTTTGTTCCATCCGAGTTTACTTCGAAAGCAACATCAACAGCATCTTCAAGGGTCTGGAAGGGTCAAAACTGAATGCCAAGCCGGATATCTTGAAAAACAAATAAGCATACTGCATTGCATGCTAACCCTTTTGTTTGTTTTGTAGGTTTTTGTTTTATTGTTGCTAACTCTGTTGTGATGTTCAGGAACTATTGCTCGACGCCGAGTATTTCCCCTCAACCGTTCGCACCGTTATCCAACCCGTAACAACCTTCCAGGCATACAAATGGATCAGATGCAGCAGGACCTTACGGAGGTCAGGAACCAAATGACCAACGAGAGGTTGGAAATGAGGAACCAGATGACTCAGTTCATGGAAGTGATGAACAACATGGCTCAGAGCCAAGAAAGATTGAGGGCCATGGTGGAAAGGCAAAATCAAGAAGATCCACATATAGGGACTGCCGGCACCAGCAACAATGAAAGGGTCCAACCTCATGTTAACCCCACTGTATTTGGCCCCCACCTTCATCCTGAGGTCAACATCCCTGCAAATGTTCAAGGGACTGCCACTGCAGCCAGAGTACTGGAAGAAGACCCCCAGGAGGATCAGTTCACAGTAATGGGTGCTGGGGAAGAAGCTTATGATAGAAGGTTGGATGAGATAGCTGAGAAACTGAGATCCTTAGAGTCTCAAAACTCTTTGGGCTTTGACGTCATGGACATGGGCTTGGTAGATGGGGTCAGGATTCCCCACAAGTTTAAGCCACCATGCTTTGAAAAGTACAACGGGACTTCATGCCCCCGGACTCATCTACAATCATTTCTGGGAAGGCTGAAGGCCTATACTATGGATGAGAAGCTCTGGATGTTCTATTTTGAGGATAGCTTGACGGGAGCTTCAAGAGAATGGTACTCTCATCTGACAAGAGCAACTATCAGGTGTTGGAAGGACCTGGCAGAGGCCTTCATCAGACAGTATCAGTATAATCTGGATATGGCACCCAACAGGACCCTCCTAATGGGAATGTCACAGTCGTCAAGGGAAAGTTTCCGAGAATATGCCCAGAGATGGAGGCAATTGGCTGCTGCTGTTCAGCCACCTATGTCTGAGAGGGAAATGGCAGACATGTTTATGAACACCCTTCAGGGGACATATATTGACAGGCTGGCTGCTTTCTCTTCCACTAGCTTCGCAGATGTTGTCATAGCTGGGGAGAGAATTGAAAGCCTGTTAAAAATGGGCAAGATTTCTGACAATGGTGCCAGCTCGTCCAGCAATACAAGGAAGCCTTTTGCAGGCCCAAGAAGAACTGGCGAGACCAATTCCATACAAACCAACAGGGGCAGACCCCAGTATGTTCACAGGTCTGTAGCAGCAGTCACCATCCCCGCTCCAGCTCATCCACGACCAGCTTATCAACCTCCGCAGCAAAACTATCAACCACAACCTCAGTACCATCAGCAAGCTCAATATCCTCCGAGAAATTACAACAATACCAACAACAACAACCAGCAGAGGCCATTTCAGCAAAGGCCATCTCAAGCCAATAGGGTGATCGATCCGATCCCTATGCCATATGCTACATTGCTGCCACAACTCCTGAAACTCAACCTAGTTGAGCTAAGGACATTGGCACCTCCGGATCCTAATAGTCTGCCAAGAAATTATGACTCCAACGCCATATGTGCTTTCCATTCAAATGCACCTGGCCACAGTACAGAAAAGTGCAGAGCCTTGCACATGAAGGTACAAGACCTGGTAGACTCAAAAGCTCTGAATTTCGCACCACCACCCAATGTCAATAAGAACCCAATGCCAAACCACGGTGGTCCCAGAATTAACGCTATTGAAGAAGACAAGCCGTCTTATTTAATAACCAGTGTGGGTCAGATCCGGACACCGTTGGTGGAAATTAAGGCTCAACTCCTCGAATGTCAAATGTTCCCGGGGTGTGAGTTGGGGTGTGCTTACTGCAATATCTCGGTAAATGGGTGCGATAACCTGAGGAGTGGCATAGATGGTCTCGTTCAGAGTGGCCAACTTCAAATCACCACATCATTTCCTACAAATCCAGCAATCTCATCAGCAACAACTCCAGAACCTCCTACAACTGCAACAACCATTGTCCCCAACAATTCTTCGGCTTCATCAACAAGTGCTTCATCTGTCATTTCAACTGACCAGATATCAACAAATGTTCCTTCTACAACTCCAGCACCACTCCATTTCGAAACTCCTACAACAACAACATCCATCCTCCCAACAATGTCTCCTACAACATCAGCAACAAATCATGAAGATGTCTCAACCGTTACCATTTATTATGATCCAGAAAACAACTCCGCATACGACTCACAAAGTGCTGCTCCCATCAGAGCACCAGTCACGATATATTACGATCCACAAACTATCACAATTCCTTCCGCAGCTGCAATCAGTCCAGTCACTATCACGGTGCCTGGACCAGTACCTTATGAAAGCAGTAACGCCATCCCCTGGCATTACGGCTCTGACCTGTACTGTGAAGGACAAAGAATCACTTTCGAATCATCAACCCCTGCACCACAAGTAGATAATGTGGGAGGAGGCGGAGGCTTCACTCGAAGCGGACGTCTCTTTGCTCCACAAATTCAAAGACCCACTGCCGAAGCAGAAGCTGCTGCCAAGGCAAAAGGAAAGAGCTTGGTGCAGGAAGAGCAGACTGTTAAAGAAGCCTTGAAAACACCCTTTGACCAAGAGGTTGATGAGTTCATGCGAATCATCAAGAAGAGTGATTATAAAATAGTGGATCAGCTTCACCAGACGCCTTCCAAGATCTCAATCTTATCATTGCTCATGTGCTCCGAAGCCCACCGGAATGCACTACTCAAAGTCTTGCACGCAGCTTATGTGCCTGAAGAGATCATTGTCAATCAGTTGGAAGCTGTAGTTGGAAATGTTAATGCTAGTCATGGACTAGGGTTCACCAACACTGATTTGACCACAGAAGGCCGCAACCATAACAAAGCCTTGCACATAACCATGGAATGTAAAGGTGCAGTCCTTTCCCATGTGCTGGTAGACACGGGGTCATCCCTCAATGTCTTACCTAAAAAGGCCCTGGTGAAGCTAGAATATGACGGATTGGCGTTGAGACCTAGCAACCTGGTGGTGAGAGCCTTTGATGGTTCAAAGAGATCGGTTCTGGGAGAGATTGAGTTGCCCATAACGATTGGCCCGCAAACTTTCAAAACGACCTTCTACGTGATGGATATACAGCCTGCCTACAGCTGTCTATTGGGTAGGCCATGGATTCACGCCGCTGGCGCCGTGACCTCTACCCTTCACCAGAAGTTAAAATTCGAGTGGGAGGGTCAAGTCGTTACTATCTGTGGAGAGGAGGATATTTTTGTCAGCCACCTGGCTACCTATAAATACATTGAGATGGATGGGGAGATCCATGAAACAATGAGCCAAGGTTTTGAAGCCTTGAATGTCAATGAAACATCTGCTGTACCTGGTACTTCAATATCATCATACCAACAAGCCCGGAAGGTTGTTGAGGAAGGAACCGCCCAAGGCTGGGGCAAACTGTTATCGGTGGAGAAGAAAGAGGATAGATTTGGGTTGGGTTACAAACCAACTCAACAAGATCAAGCAGAGGCTACAAAGGAGCCCAACTTTGTGAGTGGGGGGATGCTCACCCCCGATGCTATCAACAATTTGGAAGACGAGCTGGAAGAGGAGCGCAACCTGGAAAGCTAGATTCGTCCAAAGGCCCCGGGGAGCAGTATCTCAAACTGGTCTTCCCAGGAAATTATAAGAGTTACTCATGCAGAGTAATTATTATTTCCTGTATTTTTATAGCATGCATCAAAGTCTTGCATCTTGCCCAAGATGACAAGACTCATTTTGTAATTGGGCCATCTGTACTTTTTGTGCAACAAGATTAATCAATGAAATATCAGACATCTTTTTGCAAACGAGTCTTTTTCTTTTCCGCTCACTGTTTTTCCATTTTTCTTTTTGTACAAAAAATAAATGGCAGTGTTTTCAAAATGACAACTTTTATTTCACTTTTCTAAAACAAGATTAAAATCAAATCACTAAAATGAACAAACTGAACCCTTGCAGAGTGTGCCTTCCAGACAGCACCGACAACAGCACGGCTATGACTTCGTATGACTTTGACAATCCAATCAATCAAGATGATGAAGGGGTTGAAGAAGAATATGAGCTTCCTGAAGAGCTAGCCAGGTTATTAAGGCAAGAGGAAAAGGTTATTACTCCTCACCAGGAGGAGGTTGAAGTGATCAATCTTGGTACAGAGGAAGACGTGAAAGAAGTTAAAATCGGGGCCTGCCTGCAAGACTCAGTGAAGAGACAACTGATTGACCTGCTTCGAGAGTATGTGGATGTGTTCGCTTGGTCTTATCAAGATATGCCAGGGTTGGACACCGACATTGTTGTGCACAAGCTTCCTTTGAGAGAGGAATGCCCACCGGTCAAACAGAAGTTGCGCCGTACTCGCCCGGACATGGCTATGAAAATCAAGGATGAGTTACAAAAGCAATGGGACGCTGGGTTCCTTGCTGTGACTAGCTATCCGCCGTGGGTTGCTAACATAGTACCTGTGCCTAAGAAGGATGGCAAAGTAAGAATGTGTGTTGACTACCGGGATCTGAACAGAGCCAGCCCGAAAGATGATTTCCCTTTACCTCACATCGATGTATTGGTGGATAATACGGCTCAGTTCTCGGTATTCTCCTTCATGGATGGATTTTCAGGATACAATCAGATTAAAATGTCACCTGAAGACATGGAGAAGACAACCTTCATCACACCCTGGGGCACGTTCTGCTACAAAGTAATGCCATTTGGATTGAAGAACGCCGGTGCAACATATCAACGGGCTATGGTAACATTATTCCACGATATGATTCATAAAGAGATAGAATGTTATGTGGATGACATGATTGCCAAGTCCCTTACTGAAGAAGACCACCTGGTAAATCTGCTGAAACTGTTCAAGCGTCTGAGGAAGTATCAATTGAAGTTGAACCCCAACAAATGTACATTCGGGGTGAGATCTGGTAAGCTGCTGGGTTTTATTGTAAGCGAGAAAGGGATTGAAGTTGACCCTGATAAAGTCAAAGCCATCCAAGAGATGCCTGCACCAAAGACAGAGAAAGAAGTTCGAGGGTTCTTAGGTCGGTTGAACTACATTTCACGGTTCATATCCCACCTTACAGCAACCTGTGAACCCTTGTTCAAACTATTGAGGAAAGAGCAAACGGTCAGGTGGAATGAAGACTGCCAAAAGGCATTTGACAAGATCAAAGAATACCTGCAAGAACCACCAATCCTTATGCCTCCAGTTGAAGGAAGACCTCTGATAATGTACTTGACAGTATTAGAAGAGTCAATGGGGTGTGTGCTGGGCCAGCATGACGAGTCTGGTCGAAAAGAGTATGCAATATACTACCTAAGCAAAAAGTTTACCGACTGTGAACAACGTTATTCACTGCTCGAGAAAACTTGCTGTGCTTTAGCGTGGGCTGCTCGCCGACTGAGACAATATATGTTGACCCACACTACCTTATTGATCTCAAAAATGGACCCAGTCAAGTACATTTTCGAGAAGCCAGCTCTTACCGGACGGGTTGCAAGATGGCAAATGATTCTCACGGAATATGACATCCAGTACACCTCTCAGAAAGCCATCAAAGGCAGTGTACTATCTGAATATCTTGCTGAGCAACCTATTGATGATTACCAGTCTATGAGGTTTGACTTCCCTGATGAAGACATCATGTTCATAAAAGCAAAAGATCATGAAGAGCCTGTTCACACTAAAGGGCCCAACCCGGAAGAAGAATGGACTATGATGTTTGATGGGGCTGTTAATATGAATGGTCGTGGTGTTGGTGCGGTACTCATTACACCCAAAGGAGTTCACATGCCTTTCTCGGCAAAACTCACTTTCAACTGCACTAACAACGAAGCTGAATACGAAGCTTGCATTATGGGTCTTGAGGAAGCCATTGACCTCAGGATCAAGACATTAACCGTATTCGGAGATTCAGCTCTGGTAATCAATCAAACCAACGGCAAATGGTATACACACCAGGATCATCTGATACCTTACAGGGATTATACAAGGAGGTTATTGACTTTCTTTACAACAGTCAAGCTTGAGTATATCCCTCGGGACGAGAATCAGTTTGCAGATGCCCTGGCCACCATTTCGTCCATGATCAAAGTTCAGGCTGCCAACTTTGTACCTCAGATTTCAGTGTCCAGACTTGACAGACCAGCATATGTGTTCGCGGAAGATGTTGTTAAAGATGATAAGCCTTGGTTCCATGACATTAAATGCTTCTTGGAGGATCAAACATACCCACCTGGGGCATCTTCCAATGATAAGAAGACTTTGAGAAGGCTTGCTGGTAGTTTCTTTCTGAACACTGATGGGTCTTTATACAAAAGGAACTTTGATATGGTACTCCTCAGATGTGTTGATAAGACAGAAGCAGACTTGTTGATGCATGAAGTGCACGAAGGATCCTTTGGTACCCATGCTGGAGGGCATGCCATGGCTAAGAAATTGTTAAGATCAGGTTATTACTGGATCACAATGGATGCGGACTGTTGTGCTTATGCCAGAAGGTGCCATAAATGCCAGATTTATGCAGATAAAGTGCATATGCCTCCAAATCCTTTGAACATAATGTCTTCACCATGGCCCTTTGCTATGTGGGGCATTGATATGATTGGCAAGATTGAGCCAACTGCTTCAAATGGCCACAGATTCATCTTGGTCGCCATTGACTATTTCACCAAGTGGGTTGAAGCAGCTTCCTATGCCAATGTTACAAGACAAGTGGTAGCCAGATTTCTGAAAAGAGATATCATTTGTCGGTACGGAGTTCCCGAGCGAATCATTACTGATAATGGTTCCAATCTAAACAACAAAATGATGGCAGAACTGTGCCGGGACTTCAAGATCCAACATCACAATTCTTCTCCTTACAGGCCAAAGATGAATGGCGCTGTTGAGGCAGCTAATAAGAATATCAAGAAGATTGTGCAGAAGATGGTAGTCACCTACAAAGACTGGCATGAAATGCTACCATTTGCCTTGCATGGATACCGAACGTCAATCAGGACATCCACTGGGGCAACACCGTATCAGCTTGTGTATGGTATGGAAGCAGTCCTACCTGTCGAAGTTGAATTACCCTCTCTGCGGGTACTAATGGATGTTAAACTGAGTGAAGCAGAGTGGGTCCGATCCCGATTCGAACAACTGAGTCTGATTGAAGAGAAGAGATTGGCTGCGATCTGTCATGGGCAGTTGTATCAGAAGAGAATGAAGAAAGCCTTCGATCAGAAAGTCAGGCACCGAGAGTACCAAGTAGGAGATCTTGTGCTGAAAAGAATCCTCCCTCCTCATACGGACCACAGAGGCAAGTGGACTCCAAACTATGAAGGACCATTCGTAGTAAAGAAAGTTTTCTCCGGTGGAGCACTGATGCTCGGCACTATGGATGGTGAAGACTTCCCGTCCCCTGTGAATTCAGATGCAGTTAAAAAATACTTCGCGTAAAAAATGACCCGCTGGACATAAAAACAGAACGTGAGTCCAGGCAAAAATAGGGCATCCCGGCGAGTCAAAAACAGAATAAAAAACTCGGGCAAAAATAAGGGAAAATAAACAAAAGAATGTACACCCGCTGAGTTGAAAAGCCGCATTGGACAGCTCAGGCAAAAATGGGTATCCCGATGGATTGAAAACCCGAAAGGGCGATCCATGCAAAATAAGGGAATAAGCGAACAACTGCATTCTGAGTTCGTCTGTATCATCTACAACTTGGTAAGCTTCGAAAGGATCAAGCTTCAATCAGAATCAACATCCTTCAGAAAGCCAGACGAGAAGAACGTTAAAAGTCATACGAGTCATAGCAAAAGAGGAAGCTCCTTGAAGCGTCATCAACACTGCCAGCATTTTGTTTCTCAATTTATAACGATCTCCTCATTTCAGGGGATTTGTTTCTTTGACTGTATCTCGCCAATTCAGGGCATATGAATTAATAAAAATCAGATTTTCAGTCATGTCTCGTCTTGTACATTTTCATTCGTTCGCAAAAAATGTCTGATGTCTTAAAAGGAAAAAAACTGATTGCATAGAATACAGATGTTTATCTTCAAAAAATAAAAACACGTGCTTGCAGGAAATATACTTACTCTCAGAAGTGCCTAACTCCTATGACGGAATCCAGTAAAGGATACCTCAGGATTACTTGTGTGTTTCTCTGTCTTTTCAGGATTGCAGGTATCCAAAGCGCAACATGGGGCATGAGGGCTCCACCTTAGCAAGCTGGCAAATCAACATTCGATTTTAGCACCCGAAGTGCTCTCTCCCCAGCTGAGTTGCCTCTCATGACTCCCCCAGCTGAGCAGCCACTTGCTACTGCTCCCAGCTGAGTTGCCATTTCATCCTCAGCTGAGTACAAAAGTCAGGGAACCATCTCCCCACAGAGTTTCAGCCTCTAGCCAGAAAGAACAGCGTATGAAGAACTCACAACAGAGTGAAGAAAGCTTCTACAAACCCCAGCTGGGTCTTTCATTTATTGGAATAGGTCTATCAGTGACCTGAATCCCCAAGCAGATATCATCTCATCAGATTTACCAATGATCCCACCCCAGATGGGATGTCCGCTTCGAGCAGATCAACCGAAGATCTGTACAGCATCGGGATCCGAATCCCGGATTGGTATCTTTGCATAATCATAGCATTCGCATCATATTCACCCACAAAGCGTAGCATTCCGCTTAATACGGAGCATTACGGCAAAAATCCAACACATAGCATAATCATAAACCATGTTTTAAACCAACACTTGTGAATAATGACAGTTCATCAATGTACAGAAAAATCCCCACCAGAGTCCCCAGCGAAAACAGTTGCCTCACAATCCACAAATACCAGTATATATACTCTCTTTGGCACCCGTCCGTGTCAATACCCCCCAGTAAAGTCACCTGAACACTCCGTATTACAGATACTTTCTGACACCCATCCGTGTCATACCCCAGCAGAAAGCCAAAGACATCCTCTTTGCACTCACATATACCTATATACACTTTCTTAACACCCATCCGTGTCATATCCCCAGCGCAGTCGCCTACACTTTTATAACCCATATACTTGTTGATATTATTATACTTTTCTCTCTTGACACTCGTCCGTGTCACCCTCCCCAGCAGTTAAACACTCATCTATACTTACTACTCATAAAGATACTCGTCCATATCTTGTATATACCATTCATATCCCCACAGATTCGACTTTGGTTCATGTTCTTTGTTAACCAGTTGGTATTCGTCCGTACCATCATCTCAGAATGTGCGTCAAGTGTTTGTTTCTACCTGATACTCGTCCGTATCATAGTCTTAAGGATGCTCGTCCGCATCTTTAATCCATACACTGTGTCAAACACTTTTGTCTTCTTGAATATAGATACTCGCTTGTGTCTACTATTCCCCAGAAGAATCCTCTCAGATTCAACACTCGTCCGTGTTCTCTGTTAACCAGCTGATACTCGTCCGTATCATCATCTTTGAACACGCGTCAGTATTTGTTTCTATCTGATACTCGTCCGTATCATAGTCTTAAAGATGCTCGTCCGCATCTTTAATCTATACACAAATACCAAACACTTGTACCTTTTGTTTCTTGGATGTAAACACTCGTCCGTGTTTACTATTCCCCAGTAGATCGCCAACAAAGCAAATTTTCCTTCTTATCTGACATTCATCCTATGTCATGGTAAACCTTGAGAGCAGCCGTCCCCTGCTAGGTGGTCGTCCTCCACCTCTTGATGGTCGTCCTCCATCATGCTCATCCGATGGCCATCCCCATCGTTGATATTTAGCAGCCGTCCCCTGCTAGGTGGTCGTCCTCCACCTCCTGATGATCGTCCTTCATCATTTTATCCAATGGCCGTCCCCATTGTTGATTTTGGTTATCTGGCATTCGTCCTATGTCATGGTAAACCCTGAGAGCAGCCGTCCCCTGCTAGGTGGTCGTCCTCCACCTCTTGATGGTCGTCCTCCATCATGCTCATCCGATGGTCGTCCTTATCGTTGATCTTATCCGGCATTCGTCCTATGTCGCGATATTTTCGGCAGCCGTACCCTGCCAGGTGGTCGTCCTCCACCTTAGATGACCGTCCCTCATCTTATCCCCAACAGAGCAGCCGTCCCCTGCTAGGTGATCGTCCTTCACCTTTGATGACCGTACCTCATCATCTGTTTATTTCATTTATTCTTTAACCCGATGGCCGTCCCCGTCGTGGTCCCTTTTCTTTTAACCCGATGGCCGTCCCCATCGTCGGTTACTTTGCTTTATGAACTTGATGGCCATCCCCGTCATGTTTCATTAATCCCCAGAGAATCTTACAACTTTATCTTGATGGCCGTCCCCATCATAATTTCTTACTTTTCCCAGCTAGTCGGCCGTCCCCGTCTTGGCTTTACCTTTTATCCCCAGCGTGTCGGCCGTCCCCGTCATTGCTTTATTTCCTACACTTTACAATATACTTTATTTTCTTTTACAATCTATATCCCTTTTCTTCTTCATTCTGTGAGTGCAAATTTTGGACTGTCTTTGGTATTCAACCACAAGTTATCTTGTTTGTCTGATAAGCCGTTGCTTACATCCTGCACAGCTAACTCATGTCTGAATAGGGGCAGCTGTAAACACCCCAAATTTGCCCTCACCCATTCACACGATGGCTTGTGATCATTTCATATGCATAAACACAATCATAACATCTCATATCTCAATTTTGAGTCATTGCATTGTTTCAAAGTCATCTGCATCTAGGGTTTGTAATCTGAGCAATCCAAGAGCTTCTTGAGCCACTCCAAAGGTCATCAATCACTTCAAAGGGGTCTATGTGTGTTCAAGCATCATATCACATCCTCTCAAAGTCAAAAATGCCAAAGAATCACAAGAACTGGGATTGGTATGGAAGCAGAGCCAGGTTTAACTGCACAGTTGACCTAAAATTAGGGTTTTGGTTTCAGAGGCCATAACTCCAAATTTTTTGGTCATTCTTGTTTCTATTGGTCTCTATATGGTATAGGGAGTATGCATATCAATTTTCATGAAGAAATTCCATGGGGAAGTCATCTGATTAAGGGTTGACTTTTCAGACAAGTCAGTGCAAAATCAGGGCATCTGAGGCCCCCAATGACCCAACCAAGGGGTGATATTCATCATTTTGAGTGTATATGATCTTTATTTGATCATGGAAGAAGGTTGAAGTTCACAAAATTCAAGAATTACAAGTTTTTGCAAAGTTGACTTTTTAGGGCATGGTTGACTTTTGAAGAATATGTCATTTTATGCCACTTTTCAAGCCTTACTTTTTGATCCAAAAATGCTTCAAATGGAAAAACTTTGGTCATGAAAGTTGTAGAATACATTTTTCCCTTTTCAAAAAGTACAAGAACATGATCTAATTCATTTTGGATCAAAAGTTATGGTGTGTTAAAGTTGGCAAAAATCACTAATTTTCAAGTCATGCACCAAAAGGCAAAGTTGCAAATTCTCTTTTCAAGGCCAATTCAGTCATCATATGGGCTTCTAATGCACTCAACATGATCACACAACTTCTAAAGTTCAGATTGGACCAAGAATTTCTCATGTTCATGACTTGTATAGCAAGAAATTTCATATGAACCAAAAGATGATCAACTTGCAAAACCATCATCATACTTCCTACCACTTGCTGCATTGGCCATTGAACCACCCTAGCCTCACTCACATACCATGTTGCGCCAGCCCCATGCTTGTACTAGCCTAGAACCAAGCCCATGCTTTCCTTACACCAAAGTTGACATTTTGCAAAAGTGAACTTACCAATCAATAAAGGCCAGGTCACATCATCTGACCTATGAGATTATTTTATACTATCCATTTGCTAGCCATTACACAAAAGAGAGCCAGCCTGAAACAAGCCCTAGCACCATTTTCACAAACTCACTCCCTCAAGCATTTCTCTTCGAATCTCTCTACACAGCTCACAAACACAAGAACCAAATCCACTGATCAACTCACCTTGCTTCACTGAGCCAAAACCAGCAAGACTTAGGCCTGAACCAAGCAAGAACATCACTCTTCCATTTTTCACTCTCAAAGCCAAAGCTTTCGAAACTCATTCCACAGGCCACAAACACTTGAACAAACTTCACAAACCTTCTCCATTCATCATCCTGGTCATGAAGAACCCTTCACCTTTGCCTGAAACAGCCTGAATCACCAACACCATTTTCACCTGAGCTTGAGCAGAAGCTGTGCAAACTCCTCAACCAGCCAACTTAAACTCTTGCTGAGCATCCAGACATCATCAAGGGACCAAAGGGGTTGGTTTGCATCAAAGGAAGAGGGCAGAAAGTTGCAGGATTGAAAGCTTCGAAACTCAGGTAGCTCAAGAACATTTTTTCCAGAAATCATTTTTTAAGTTCTTAAGTTGTTCTTCATGATTCACTGATTGTTCTGATGTCTTTAGTTTTGAAAATGGTGATGAAATAAGAGTTTAATTGCGTTCTGAAACTCCCTGACCTAAAAAAGTTTCGTTTCGATTCATGAGTTTGAGGGAATATAAATGATGTTTGTGATGGGGTTTTGATTCAGTGGGTTATGGGAATCATTTCTGTATGCTTGGTTTTCATTTTGGTTGCGTTTTGAGGTTTTTAGGGATTTTCAGGTGGGGTTCCCACCGGAGAAGACGACCGGAGGTCTTCTCCGGCCACCTGAAAATCATTAGGGTTTAATCCTGTAATTAAATGAAGTTTAAATCTGGAGCGTTAGATTGCCTTGACCAGTTGACTTGCCGCGCGTGTGAATGGTCCAGATTCGTCATTAAGCCCTAATCCATAATTAATTAATTCTTAATTCAGATTAACCAAGTTTGAATGTGGGCCTTTGATCTGCGCGCGCAGTCAATCCCCCTTCTCCCAGAATGCATCCAGGCCCTCCATTCGGTTGACTTTTCTTTTTCTTTGTTTTAATTCATTTATTTCATATTTGTTTTACACAATTTATTTAAAATAGCAAAAATGTTTTAAAAATTATGAAACTTTTTGTCAAGAGTTTCATTAATTTTTAAAACCCAAAAATATTTTTATTTTCATTTTTAGCATTAAAAAAGTATTTTTAAATATTTAAAAGTTTATTTTTAATTGATTAATGAAAATTAATTTATTAAAAATGCTTTTAGGTATTTAAAAATCACCAAAAAATTCATGAAATGTTTTAAGACATTTAGAAACATTGTCCAACCTTCAAACCAAATTTATTTTTTGATCTTGATGCATTTTGAGAATTTTCCATTGAATTAAAATCATTTTTATGCATTAATTTGATCCAAAGTTCCAAAAATCATTTCTGCCTATCCATGAAGAGTTGGACATTGATTCTTTTTGCATTGCATTGTGTTTAGCATATAGTTTATGAGATTAAATGGCCATGATTTGATCTTTCATTTTCAATTTGTTTGGTAATTTTCTTGTTAGGGAACCCTAAAACCCTAGAAATCTTAGAAAATCCATAACTTGAAATTGGTTAAGAGTTGAAACCTCTCCTTTGGGCATTGGGTTAGTATAGGATTAGGGGTACTTTGAGTGGCATTTTCAATTTTTTTATCTTAGGGTTTGCTTCTGATTTTGATTTTTGTTTGATGTATTGTTCATAAACCCTAATTTGGGCTTCCATATGCATCCATCTTGCATTTTCTTGCATAACATGACTTGCCATGACATTTCAAGCATCCATTTGATTCATTTTACATCATAAGACATATTGAAAGCATGTTTGATCATTGCATCATGTGTTTGCCATGTTGTATGCCATGTGCACTTCATAACTTTTCATGTATGTCCATGGTTCCTAACTTGCTCCACTTGCATTCATAAGCTTGTATGATCATCCACATGTTTTGTTTCTGGTTTGTAGCATCTCATAGCATCATTAACATCACATATATGCTTCTGGTTTTGGTTTGCATCATGTCATTCCATCCCATTTTGCATTGTATTGCATTTCCTTTCTAACATTTCAGGTGGTAAGTGATTCTGAGAAGTGAATTTGCCTTCACTTCTCATATTTTCTTCTCATACCTCCCTTGCATCCATTGCTGCATTTTTGTGTTTGAGTTTGAGCTTGCTCATCCTTCTTCCTCTTACTTTCTTTCTTCAAGGGACTTGACTTCTTGAATGAAGCAAGTTACTTTGCTTCTCTTGATCCTTTCATCTGCTTCCTGGTGGTTCCATTGAAGATTTCTCTTGAAAACCTCACAAACTTTAGGAACAACCAAGCATGACAATGATTAGGGTTTTGATTAGTTCCCCCACTTAGTTTTACCTTTGTGTCTCTTTGAGTCTTCTCTTCTCACCTCATAATCAGGGACTAAACCCTAAAGGCTTTAAGGCTTTGTGATTAAGCTTATGCCTGCATCCTTCTCTTAGGATGGAGTGTATAACTTTAATCCTAAGTGTTAAACCCTTAATGTGTTTAAATCTCTTAATCAATTCACTTAATAAGTATCAAGACATCACACTTGTAACTTGGGCCTTGCATTAGGGTTCTAATTCTTCCTTAATTGGTTAAGAAGGACTAACCCTAGTGTTAATGGACAAGTCCCCCTCAAGTTGTCTTACAAACCCTAAAAATCACTTCATTACCATATCATCAAATAAAATCCACTTAACCAAAGGTTTGTTTTGTCATGAGTTTAATCCTTAATCATGGATTAAGTTGAGGAGCTTTCCTCAGCTTAAACATTCTCATCTATTATCCTTCTATTAGGATGGTGTAATGAGTCTGTTAAATCCCTGATTATGGCTTAACCTCATTACTTAACACCAAAAAAAAAAAAAAAACACCTAAATAATCACAAGTAGGTCAATGATCTTAATCCTACACCAAAGGTGATTAAGTGTGAGAATCTGACTTCACACTTAAGGTATTCTCATTACCCCTAATCAGAGGGAAGATGTGATGAGTTTACTAGATCCATTGGTTTAGGCTTAAGCTCATTAACTTATGACAAACTTTCAAAAGCAATAAAAGACTGAAAACTCAAAAACAAACAATAATCGTCTCCTCCGGGATTCTTTTCTCACCTCATTCACTCACAAACGAGAACTTGCTTCTTCCGTCTAATGCAAGACAGTTAGCATCTGTGCCAGACAGATCATACACTTGAGCATAGACAAGTAAGCAGTTCACCAGTCAATTCATCTTTCAGTCTCTTTGGGTCGAACTACGGTGTTCTGACTTCCTCATTGCACGAGAGGATACGTAGGCATAACTTAACGGTTATCGAACAAAAGTCTCTGTATATTCCCCCTCTTTCCAGTTTCATTCTTTTAAGCCTCATAGTCATGAGCATTTCACTCTTATCCTTACACTGACACTGTATATCTCACACTTTACACTTCTTACACTGACACCTGTACATCCTTTTCCAGCTATTTTACACACAGATTGCACTGACACTACCCCCTTAAAACACAAATCTTTTAAGCGTGGATCCCGTCGAGTACGACGGACAATCTGGGTGCTAATACCTTCCGAGGTTGTAACCAACCCCCTTTCTCAGTCTCTCTGGTTCGCAACCGTCTTATCCATATCTTTTCTAGGTCTATGCAGCATTACCTTTCCTCCGGGATAAAAATGCCTAGCTGGCGACTCTATTCATCTCCAGTGAGTTCACGGCTGTGTGTTCTCATTGTCCCTTTCGCCGACCGTTCGCGCTTGTATCGGGATGCAAATCTTCGGGAGCGACAATAAGTCCCTGCTAACTCTGTGGAGAAACATAATGATCGCGTATTCGATCCCAAGAAGTCCTGTGGGGATAACATCTCTGTTGGAGAAGAGCGTGAATAATTCATCTGTCCCGAATTATCACCTTTGCCAAAAATAAATTGGACTTTAGATTTGAAGGTCGTGCCTGGGGATACCTCGACTAGTGGAGATTATCCCCTCTCATGGATCTGCTGGGGAGGATAACGATTTATCTGAAATCTTCAAGGGGGATAGGAATCGCCTTAGATCTGATGAGGAACCAAGATTAAGGAAACCAACTGAAGGAAAAAATTCTGACTTTAGTGAGGATAGCTTCTGTTGGAGATGACAACACCGAGACACGTCCTGCTGAGGAGGGAGGATTTCAGGTTGTCTCGTACTGGGGATCAGTTTCTTCCATATGGATTTTACCTCAAGAGGATTTTACAAGAGACTTGGCGTCTTTAAACTCTTAGGTATCATAACGACTGCATGGACTAGCGTAACAACCTTGCTGGGGAGGTAACCATTGCCAATGCGAACGAGTTTGTATCTGTCAGAAGTGTTGAACGAGATAGTTGGCTTGACAAGTGATCAAAGTATTCTAAACTCCGGATAAATGCTTCCGATCATCTGTTCTTCAGGAAAGAATGAACTCTTGTACTATTGGAGTGGCCTGCCCCAGTACGAGTTTTTGAATAGATTTGCACCTGACTGACTAATCTTCGCTCTTGGAGAGATCTAAATCTCGAGGTGATTGCCCCAGTTTGCCTGAAACTTGAAGAGATTGCTCGACGTAATTGCCCCGAATTGGCTTGGTACTTTAATTTTGAAGAGATTGCTCGACGTGACTGCCCCGGATTGGCTAGCTCTTACCATGACTAGTTGGGAAAGTCCTTGCTCAATGAAGCTTTCTCAGAAAAATGCACCTCGACATGACAGTCTTTCAGAAGTTTTTAGACTTCTCAACTTGGCAAGCTTGAGCTTCTGGATTGAATTTCCGCATGTGAACCATTTATGATGCCAAACAAATGTATGCAAGCAAGAAATGTTTATTCTTAGATTGAAAATTCTAATGCAACACACAAGTTAATCTTGAAGTTTTGAAAATGGATCGCCAACCTTCGTGAGCGAATCACTGGTTAAGATACGACCTTATTTTGAACGAAGGTATGTACATGCAATACCAACAACTGTTTTTTAGCATAACTCGTAGGAGTCAGGAACGCGGCCTCGTAGTAGTACACCCTCAAATTAACCCTGTTTCAGTTAGGACTTTTAAGGGTTGTATCGTGGCCTGGTTCACGGTTATAGAAACAAAGGATATAGGCTCGAAGTTTATTTGTGCCCACCCACTCTTCGTGATGTTCTCCATTTCTACATTCAGCTAGTTTTCACAAGCATTCACCTTTCATAAGGGTTTCGTGTTGATTGAGGAACCATTGCTGCTATTAGTTCAAGCGCCAATCAAGTTATTGTTGAGAGTCAGTCACTCCTCTTTCTTTTGTGTTTGTGCCACACGACTTTGTTCTCATTTGAGGATCTTTCTTGTGTAATCCTTTCCATCTTTTGCTTTTGCGTTATTTTGCTTATCCCTAACTTTTTCCTGGACTGATTCTTGTGAATCTTTGATTGTGAAGTCCAGCGGGATGTCCTAACTTTTGCCTAAGTCGCTTGTTTTCAAGTTTTGACTTAGCGGGCTTTTTCTTTTCTTTTTTTCTCTTTTTTTTTGAACGAGTCGTGTGACACTGTTTGTCTTAATTACTTTGCGAGGGTTGTGACTGCCTCATTCTTTGGTCGACGAAGGATAACCATTGTGATTCTCAATATTTGGACCTTTTGACTTGGATAGCCGTTGTGGTTTCGGGTCTTTGGACCTCTTGATTAGCATAGTAGAATGCAACGGATCTTCAAATACACTTCTTTATGAAAGTCTGAACGCTTGGTCCGACTAGCTGACGTCTGCCCTGCCCCTGGGTTACATGTGAGGGTTTTTTCATGTGAAAAGAAACTCCTACTTCAGGGCTCAAAGGGGTTAGCAAAGGTCTATCTTCCTTATATCTCCAGTGTTTAGGGATTTGAAACAAAGCCTGTACATCGTCAACAAGGTCTTACTTGATAGCACACAATTAGAGACTTTGCATTTTTATTTCGTCATTCTCCTTTCATAGAATTTAAGCATGACAATTGGTATTGCGATGTACAGATGCAAAATTATAAGGGAATGCAAATGAATTTACTTCAAGAAAAACATGTGAGTTTTATTATTGCTAACACTCAAAAGCAAACAAATTTTATACATATAGACAAATGTTTAACATATAAAAAAAGCTACAAATGGAAATGCAGTAAAGAAACTGAATATTGCCATAGTTGAGGAGGCTTGGCTCCGTCTGGATCTGTCAGTCTTGGATACTTTCAATGATTAATAGCTCTTTCACAGACTTGTAATCTTCAATTCGCAGTTGTATACCTAACCACGGCAATCATACTTCTTCTTCTAGCTATTCTGACTCTGACACGATACATTTGAAGGAAAGAGTGAAGCTGGGGAGTAGAGTTGCCCCATAAGGTTGCTCGGAAAGACCTGACGATCTTCTGCCTACGTATCTCCATTGACTGATGACCAATGAAGAATCAGAGCGACGTAGTTCCCCTCAATAGGGATGAAAATGAACAATGAAGAAAGGCAAACACATAAATGCCATCATTGAGAGTATTTGAATACTGCTGGTTCTATTTGCTTCAGGAATACCCTGGTGTCCTGGGTGATTAACTTGAAGACTTCAGCTTAACATGGATCATCTGGTAGAATAACCGTGACACTGATTCCGTCGTGATTAAGCATCAGATTCTGGAGTACCTTTGGGATGAGGAGAAAAAATGCTTGCCTTGGACTCAACTAAGTCTTGTACCTTGTTTTGAAAAGCCCAACACTTCTCAATATTGTGCCTCTGGGCACCTGAATGGAATTCGCACATGGAGTGTGGATCAAAATTTGGTGGTAGATTATCAGCAGAAGGAGCTCTCATGGTACGGAGCTCAACCAGGTTCAACTTCAGAAGTTCTGGAAGCAATACAGCATATGGACATGGGATAGGATCAAGTCTGCGGTTCCTCGCTCTTGTTCTTTCCTGAAACAGTCTCTGTACCTGTTGTTGCTGACCCTGTGGTCGTGATTGAAAACTTTGTTGTTTACATTGCGTTGGACACCTGACATGTCTCTGTACTCTCTTACTCATATTCGGCCGAGGAGTGAATGAAGATTGTTGATGTAGCCCCTTTGAAGACTTGGCCAGAGCAATGATTCTAGAAGAAGGAAAATTGACCATCTCTTTTGTATTCCTGCATGCTTCATCTTGCAGTACTTCCGGTCCGGTCAATCCGAAAGTAATTACACCTGAAGGAGGAGTTATCTCGTGACACTTAGTCAACCCCTTTTTGAACAGTTGTGGGCATAATTCAGCATAAGACATGGGTATCGGATCGATAACCCTTTCTCGAACCTGTTGATGACGGGTTGCTAGAAATGGAGGAGTTATAGATGAAATCGGTTGAAATATTTCTCCTGGCAACCAAGGCGTAGCACCTGAGGAGGATCGCTGATAAGGAAAGAAAGTGCTCACTTCTTTGGTAACGATTGGTGTAGGATCATTCAGTTCACTTGTGGAGTTGGTTCCTATCTGATGCTCTTCCTGACTGCCGAGTGGCGATTGCTGGTGAAGAGATTCGAACTGTAGAGGAAATCCATCTAAAGAACCCTGATTTATTGGACATCCCAAAGAGATGGGAGAAACATGACCTTCTGTTTGAAAAGAAGACACACATCTATTTTCCTTTTTCGACATAACATTCATGATTCCTGTAAGCAGCTTTATCTGAGTCTTCATCTAGTTGAATTCTTCTCTCAGCAATTTCTGATCCTGGGACAACGCTCTAATGTCCACTACAACATGCCCCAGTTGGGCCTTCATCTCAGTCACCTCCGCTCGGAGTTGTTCCATGTCTAAACCTTGACAGTCGTGATTCAAATTGACCATTCTGGAGAGAAACCAGGTCAGGATAAGAATTTGTCTCTGAATACCTATCAAAAATGCAAGGATGTATGCAAATGTCATGTTCAGTTATTTCCACGGAGTCCATCTGTTTTGATCCAAGTTTTAATGCAGAGAAAAATCCGACATAATTCAGATATGGGATCCTTAGAAGTAACTGAACATGTATGCTAAAATGCCATGATGTCATGTATGCAACTGGCATGTGGTCAGCGGTCCGACGCTGGTGTGGATCAGATAACCAAATGTTGGTGAAGATCATGATATCAGTATCTCTGTGCAGAAGTTCCAGAATTCTCAACCAAGTATCATATAGGACCGGATCATATCATGGAGTAACACTGGCAAAAGCGGGTATGTTGGAAGTTTTAGGGTTCCTGCAAACCTGTAAACCCCTCCCAATCTCACGGGTATGCTACTACGGGTCAACATCACGGACTCTCAAAGCCGAATAGCAATAATACGTTCACCATTTCCGAGAAATGGCTCATGACCAAATCAGGGAATCGGTTTGGCATTATGTACTACTCAGGGAGGCCTCAGCTGAATTCCGGAAAAACAAGCATCCCTCATAAGTTCCCGGCTTCAAGCGCTGAAGTCGAGAAACAATAGTACATTCATCCCTAAGGGCACAATACTACCGTCATACGACCAGTTGCTTTAACCAGGTTCCTATGAGAGAACAAGGTCATCCTATGCGATTTCCTAGTGAGCCCTCGGGTGCGAATGGGTTTGCCACGAAATGTGGTCTGCCACTATCACCACTGGAGAGGGTTGTTTCCACTAAGGTCCTCGATGATCGGTTCCCAGTGTTAGCAGCTCAGGTGGGAACATTCTATGGTCTGCCTATGCAGTATAGAACATATCCCAAGAGAGCCTGATCTGGGTGTGGGACTCATGAAAACTACACGTGCTCAAGACCACGCAAGCCACACGACTGCCCACTCTAAATCCTATGTGTATACTCAAGCCGGGTATTTGGCTTATCTCACAATAATCCCATCCCGCCAAGGAAAACCAGAACAGCCAGTACAGTATATGCCAGTATATGCGACAGTAAAGTAAAGTGCAGAAAACTGTAAATAAAGCTGTAAAGGAAAGCGATAAACTGTAAACAAAACAGTAAAGCTAAGCTAAAGCATAACAGCGAATGAATAAGCACCCAAAGGAAACAGAAACAGACAAGCGCTAGGATTGACTCTCAAAGGGGAAATTAGAATTTCTAAAAGTCCCCAGCAGAGTCGCCAGCTGTCGCTCACGGGATTTTCATCCTAGTACAAACGCGAAAGTGGCGCGGAAAAGGTAGAGTCGCCAGCCAAACATTTTTATCCCAAAGGAATGGGAAAGGTAATGTTGCACAAACCTAAGGAAGAAGGAAAAGGACGAGGCCTTGCGAACCAAAGATCTGGATACGGGAGTCGGTTACGAATTGAGAAAGTATCAGCACCCCAATCCGTCCGTCGTACCCGACGGGATCCACGCTTATAAGTCTGTTTTCAAAGGGTGAGAAATAATATGTTGTTCGAATAAAAGAATGGCTATCTGGAATGAAATGGAAATGAGGAAAGAAATGGAATTGACAAATGGGAATAAAAGGGGAAAAATGTAGGGAAAATAAAGATTGCGCTCGAATGGGCCCTACCCCACTACCTACGTACCTCATCGGGATAAATGAGGATCAGAGACGCCGTAGTTCGTCTAACTAAGGCTTACACTTGTTTGTGATTTTTAGGATGACATTGCCATAGCTCTAGCTCAGGTGTTACCGGCTCTGACTCGAGGGTGTTTACCGTATCGCTGTTTGAACTGTCGAGACAAGTCATGTTCGTCCGCAAAGAGTATGAGATGAGAAAAGAAGACGTGACTTCTTGGTTTGTTGTCTTTTATAAGAAATGTTTTAAACTTGTGTTTATTGAATGTACAACACTAAAGACTATGACACAGGAGCGAATACTTTCCAAGATCGCCCCCAATGGAACGTTTGTAAAGCATCCTAGAAGAGTGAAGGAGACCTCCACTAATCATTTCCCGTATAGCTTAAGGCTCGTGGCGCATTGTACACATTTTCCTTTATTAAGTGTTTTTTATTTTATTTTAAGATGAGAAGAGAGACTCAAATTATCAAAGGAAAAATTCTAAGGGAAACTAGACTTACCCTAAGTTAGTTGAGTTTGAAGATAACCTATGGTTATTGAGGTTTGAGATTAAATCTACCTAAAAGATATTAGAACTAGAAATGAAAGTAAAAGAAGCTAATAGTGAACAATATGGTCCTCCTAAGTCATGGTGGGTAAACACGGTATGGAATGTAAATGAGATGAAACAATGGATCGGGTGGGTCGGTTGCGTGGTGTTGAGACGCACGACTTATGGTGTGCAACATACAAGGCTTGCTTTTGGTTGAATGGAGTGGAATGATGGTAATCGAGGAACCCTAAAGTCATATGAACTTTATTTATTTATTTGAAAACTTACTCGACGTTGGATCGAGTCTTTATTTATTTCACTTTTTGAGATTTGGTTTTCTATCGATTCATTTTATCTTTTCTAACCTAGTTATAAAAACTACACAAGCATACAAGTATTACGCTATTACATCCCAAAGCATACAAACATAATTGAAGCACAAAAATATCCAAGTCCATAAGCCAATCCTTGACAACATACCTTGCACAAAAAACAAATAGTTAGTGAATGACATGAACCATGAATATGCATAATATGATGGAAATGAATTAAAATGCCAAAAATATTAAAAGTCATGGAAAAAATGTGAAATTAAATTCCTAAGGTCTCTAACCTGATTATAACACTATGTTAAAAATCTTTTAAAAAATTCTAATCTTAACTATGGTAAATGATCACTTAAACCTATCTAAAGCTCCATAACAAATTTACACAAATTACACTACCAAAACAGTAGAAAAAATGTCCTAAAAAATACCCCAAAAATAGTCTAGGTACTTTAACTTGTCCTTTAATCATAGCATAAAGAATGGGCAAAAAATGTTATGGGAAGTGGCAGAAATAAATTGTACAAATTTATGTGTCCAAGTGAAAATTCAATATAAGTCAATTAAATTATAAAATCGAAATTAAATCGAAAAATGGTTAAAATCAGAAAATAAAAATTGGGAGAAGTTCTAAATTGACTTAACATTCTAATGTAATTTTTAGGGATTTTTATTAAGGGTTTTAATATTTATTCATGAATTAATTTGAAATGGCATAAAATAGAAATTAAAAGAAAAGGAGATAAGAGAGGGGGTAGGAATAACAATGTTTATCAGTTAATTTTCTGATGGGCTTGACGAATAGGGGTGCGGATAGCAATTCTGAGGCCCACTATCACTTATCCTCTTCCGATTTCTAAAAACGAAAATTAACGGTGGATTTAATATACTTATGGTGAATTAATCCTTTTAACCATTCATTAATTTCTTTAATTTCCATTTACTCATAACATTCCTTTTGAAATCTTTCTTAATTTAAAAACTAAACAAAAATAAACATACAAACAAGAACACCTGCAACGAAAAAACAAAAGATATGTGAAACCCTAAGTCTTCTTCTCTCCCCTGTTTCGCGCCGTCACCCTTCCCTTCTCACCCCTCTCACCTTCGCCGCCAACATCGCCCCCCATCCTTTATCTCTCTCTCTCTCACACCTATTCTCTCTTTCACCTTCACACTTGTTCATGTTTTTCTTCACAAACCCTACCCCAGCGTTGCTGTCGCCGCGGCTCCCTCCGGTGAACTTCTCTTCGCCGCGAAAACATCACAAACAAATCTACACTCAATTTCTTCCCTCATCGCCAATCCACAAACGATTTCATCTATCTCTTCCTTAAACTCTTAGATCGAAGCTTCTCAGGAATATAGGAGAATACTGAATCAAAAGTCAAATTGAGGCTCACATACCTTCAATCGAGTTGATGAGCAAGGTCGAAAGTTCGTTGATGAGTTGTTTCACGTCGATGCTTACAAGTTTCGGTTATCAGAGCCCTTACCTTTGAAATAGGAGCGATATTACCGTGTTGAACAAACCAGCAACTTTTCAGGTATTGCGCTCAATCCACGCTGCCCTTCTATGCCGTAAATCCACCTTGTTATTGATTTGCGAGTTCTGAATGTATCTGAGTTACTTCTTGATTTTGCAGATTCTTGGATATTGAATGTTGAAGAACCAAAAGAAGGTGAGTCTTGCGGATGGTGATTGAAAGCGATGAAGAGGTGATGAATCAACTAAAAGTTGTGAAGAGCCGAGATCAAAGTGTGTATGTCACGGTTATTGTTGCAGGTGACGATTGAAGAAACTGACTTGATGAGGATTAATTGTTTGTTCAGATTTCTTGCAGGTACGGTTGACACTACAAAGAGGACGATAACTTTGAATGTGATGATAAAGGCTTATTCTTGTTGATCTTTGTTCGAGTGAATTGATGAAGTTTCTGTTGCAGTTGTTATTGATACATCTTGTTGATCGATTTTCTAGGTTGCAGATGAAGTTGATTGAGGCGTTGTTGATGACTTAAGGAGTTTGATTGAGGTGTGAGAAGATGAGGTATGGAAGATTTTCAGAGAACGGGATTGGAAAAGGTGATGAAGATGAAGATGAATCAATAGAGAAAAACGGAAGAGAGGGTCAAGGGTTTTGAGAAATAGGTGAGTGAATGAAGTTGAAGATGAGTGAAAGAGGAATGAGAAAGGGTGAAGAAGAATAGGTGTTAAGAAGAAACCGATGAAGAGTGGTGCTTCTGATTTATAGGAGTTACTCTTCCGGATCCTTCTGGAACTTCTCAGGTAGAAGTTTGTTATTTTCTGTTATGGTTTTCACTTCTAGCTTTTTCTGTTATGAAAATTCAATTAGGACAGGTTACAATTCTATTATGATGGTTATAAAATTTTGTTGCTAGAAGGTTATAAATCCCATTGAAACTGATCTCCTTTCTCTTTTTTCGAAATATACAGGTTTTGTGAGTGATGTTTGAAGGTGACATTGCGAATTTCTTGGGCTGGATTTGTGAAATTTGAAGGCTGATGAAGCTGTGAAGAGATTGAAGATGTAATAGGGTCCAGGTATTTGATTTTTCACAGGAACAGTAGCATATTTATGTTGCATAAATTAATCACGTATTTGATAGCTTATGTTCTTGACAAATATATATAGATTGATTATACCCAACCAATCCAAATATATAGATTTGATAACATATTTGATAGCTTATGTTAGTGATGCATTCCTACTTTGCAGTACTAACGTTAATAACTTTGGAATTGATTATTCTAAAATTGCATTGCAGGATGGTGCGGTGAAGCCGATGTTCGAATGAGATTGTAGATGAAGGATTTAGAATAATGTGGTTTGAAGTTGATGAGATTGATTAAAGATCAATGTTCCCCCTTTTGAAGATCATCTTGAAACTGATTGAAAGTGGTTGTTTATCCATCAAGATTCGATTGAAGATTTCCAGCTATTTTTGCTGTGGAATTCTCCTGCCACTGATCCTGAGTTTTGAGAGAGAGAGAGCTCCCTTTTTTTTTCATCGAAAGTTTGTTAAGATTCCATTAGAAACTTCTTTTTTTTTTGTATTTTTCAGTTTGTTCTCCCCTTTGTTGTAACTGAATTTTCTCTTGGAATTGAAACTGACTTGCATACTTAAAAAAAAGAATGTTTTGCTTTTAAATGTCTTATGACGTGGATATGAAAATGGTACACAAAAGGACATAGCATATTCGGAATATTTGAATAATAGTTTGAATTAATATGGAATCGAAGGATATTAAGAAGGAACTCAAAATAAAGATCATGGAATTTAATTGAAAAATAGGTTTAAAATGAGACAAGTTTAATGGGCTTAAAGCGATTGATTCATGAATGATCTTTAGTTTAGAATCAAACTAAGATGGAGATGTATTAAGATAATCGAAATTGGTATTGAAAAAATGGATTGGGTTTGATATGGACAAAACAAAAAAAACAAAAAAAAATGGAAGAATGGTTATTAAAAATGAAAGAGTTAAGTGAATGACCAACTTTGTGAATAAAGATAAAAGAAAAAAAAAGAAATGGGCATCTAATAATTGGATTGAAAACATGAACGAAATGAGTAGAGAACTAGAAAGAATATTAACATGAAAAGAATCCAAGTAATCCATACAACCAATCCTAACATGCTCATTTCATCTCAAATCTCCCCTCCCCATCAAACTTGCATCTTTGACGGATCCTTAGTTTTTCGACTAAATTCCAAGCTCAAACCTCTTTAACTTGTACTGCCAATGATGAACTATTAAGAGGACCACAAACTTTTGTATGAGTCCACACTTTAATTCCTTACTACTTACTACACAAATATCTTGATCTGACGACCAATGAAAGCACATCCTCGAGAAAACCTTATAGCTGTAGATGAAATCTAAAATGCAGAAAGAGGCACGACCCCCTAAAATATTTCTAATAGGAAACCCTACTTCCTTAATCACCGAGGGAATAATTGAAACAATCTTTAGCAAAGTAAAAACCATGAACCAGAAATAACCCTGAATCTCAAAGGACCTCGATCCCCTGCTTTAGTAACTCCAGGCGAAACAAATGATTTGTTAGTCATGACCTAATGGAAAAAGGTCATAAATAAAAGGGGCAAATTTTGGGGTGTTACAGCTGCCCCTATTCAATCTCTGTAGAACTGAATGGATGATAGCAGTTGCTTTCAGACATTTTAGGTATGCAGGGATTGAATACTAGAAACATCAAGAATATTTGCTCTCTACGACAGAAGAATAGGGAGATAAACTCGATCAAATGAACTCTGCTTTGGATATAATTATGATGTGAAGAATAGTAAACGGGGGATGCCTTTTAGGAGATGTCAGACGGCTACTGACTTGCCATGCCGCGGGTGGACATTGATAGGATGCAACAATGCCTTAATGGTGTATTATTGGATGGAGTTAGACATATTACGACTTGCCACACTGTGGGTGGACTTGGGATAAGTTGCCACGCTGCGGGTGGACTTTGGAAATTTGCCACACTGCGGGTGGACTTCTGCTCACTACGGGAGGCTTTTGCCCACTGCGAGGGACTTTAGAGATTTGCCACACTGCGGGTGGACTTTTTCTCACTACGGGAGACTTGTGCTCACTACGGGAGGCTTTTGCCCACTGCGGGGGACTTTAGAGATTTGCCACACTGCGGGTGGACTTTTGCTCACTACGGGAGACTTTTGGTCACTACGGGAGGCTTTTTCCCACTGCGGGGGACTTTAGAGATTTGCCACACTGCGGGTGGACTTTTGCTCACTACGGGAGACTTTTGCTCACTACGGGAGGCTTTTGAGATTTGCCACACTGCGGGTGGACTTTTGAGATTTGCCACACTGCGGGTGGACTTTTGCTCACTACGGGAGACTTTTGCTCACTACGGGAGGCTTTTGAGATTTGCCACACTGCGGGTGGACTTTTGAAATTTTCCACCCGAAGACGGACTTTGGCAGTCTGCGGCTGGACTTTGAAATCTGCCACCCGAAGATGGACTTTGGCCAGTCTGCGGCTGGACTTTGAAATCTGCCACCCGAAGATGGACTTTGGCCAGTCTGCGGCTGGACTTTGAAATCTGCCACCCGAAGATGGACTTTGGCCAGTTTGCGGCTGGACTTTGCATATGTTGAATTGCATGGTATGTTGCCCCATGACACTGGGGATATTATGTCTTGAGTATTGCTAATGAACTGGTATGAATGTGAAAGAAATTCCTGACGCGGAAGTAATAAGTCCCTGCTAACTCTGTGGGAAAACACAATGATCGCGTATTCGATCCCAAGAAGTCCTGTGGGGATAACATCTCTGTTGGAGAAGAGCGTGAATAATTCATCTGTCCCGAATTATCAACTTTGCCAAAAATAAATTGGACTTTAGATTTGAAGGTCGTGCCTGGGGATACCTCGACTAATGGAGATTATCCCCTCTCATGGATCTGCTGGGGAGGATAACGATTTATCTGAAATCTTCAAGGGGGATAGGAATCGCCTTAGATCTGATGAGGAACCAAGATTAAGGAAACCAACTGAAGGAAAAACTTCTGACTTTAGTGAGGATAGCTTCTGTTGGAGATGACAACACCTAGACACGTCCTGCTGAGGAGGGAGGATTTCAGATTGTCTCGTACTGGGGATCAGTTGCTTCCGTATGGATTTTACCTCAAGAGGATTTTACAAGAGACTTGGCGTCTTTAAACTCTTAGGTATCATAACGACTGCATGGACTAGCGTAATAACCTTGCTGGGGAGGTAACCATTGCCAATGCGAACGATTTTGTATCTGTCAGAAGTGTTGAACGAGATAGTTGGCTTGACAAGTGATCACAGTATTCTAAACTCTGGGTAAATGCTTCCGATCATCTGTTCTCCAGGAAAGAATGAACTCTCGTACTATTGGAGTGGCCTGCCCCAGTACGAGTGTTTGAATAGCTTTGCACCTGACTGACTAATCTTCGCTCTTGGAGAGATCTGAATCTCGAGGTGATTGCCCCAGTTTGCCTGAAACTTGAAGAGATTGCTCGACGTAATTGCCCCGAATTGGCTTGGTACTTTAATTTTGAAGAGATTGCTCGACGTGACTGCCCCGGATTGGCTAGCTCTTACCATGACTAGTTGGGAAAGTCCTTGCTCAATGAAGCTTTCTCAGAAAAATGCACCTCGACATGACAGTCTTTCAGAAGTTTTTAGACTTCTCAACTTGGCAAGCTTGAGCTTCTGGATTGAATTTCCGCATGTGAACCATTTATGATGCCAAACAAATGTATGCAAGCGAGAAATGTTTATTCTTAGAATGAAAATTCTAATGCAACACACAAGTTAATCTTGAAGTTTTGAAAATGGATCGCCAACCTTCGTGAGCGAATCACTGGTTAAGATACGACCTTATTTTGAACGAAGGTATGTACATGCAATACCAACAACTGTTTTTTAGCATAACTCATAGGAGTCATGAACGCGGCCTCGTAGTAGTACGCCCTCAAATTAACCCTGTTTCAGTTAGGACTTTTAAGGGTTGTATCGTGGCCTGGTTCACGGTTATAGAAACAAAGGATATAGGCTCGAAGTTTATTTGTGCCCACCCACTCTTCGTGATGTTCTCCATTTCTACATTCAACTAGTTTTCACAAGCATTCACCTTTCATAAGGGTTTCGTGTTGATTGAGGAACCATTGCTGCTATTAGTTCAAGCGCCAATCAAGTTATTGTTGAGAGTCAGTCACTCCTCTTTCTTTTGTGTTTGTGCCACACGACTTTGTTCTCATTTGAGGATCTTTCTTGTGTAATCCTTTCCATCTTTTGCTTTTGCGTTATTTTGCTTATCCCTAACTTTTGCCTGGACTGATTCTTGTGAATCTTTGATTGTGAAGTCCATCGGGATGCCCTAACTTTTGCCTAAGTCGCTTGTTTTCAAGTTTCGACTTAGCGGGCTTTTTCTTTTCTTTTTATTCTCTTTTTTTTTGAACGAGTCGTGTGACACTGTTTGTCTTAATTGCTTTGCGAGGGTTGTGACTGCCTCATTCTTTGGTCGACGAAGGATAACCATTGTGATTCTCAATATTTGGACCTTTTGACTTGGATAGCCGTTGTGGTTTCGGGTCTTTGGACCTCTTGATTAGCATAGTAGAATGCAACGGATCTTCAAATACACTTCTTTATGAAAGTCTGAACGCTTGGTCCGACTAGCTGACGTCTACCCTACCCCTGGGTTACATGTGAGGGTTTTTTCATGTGAAAAGAAACTCCTACTTCAGGGCTCAAAGGGGTTAGCAAAGGTCTATCTTCCTTATATCTCCAGTGTTTAGGGATTTGAAACAAAGCCTGTACATCGTCAACAAGGTCTTACTTGATAGCACACAATTAGAGACTTTGCGTTTTTATTTCGTCATTCTCCTTTCATAGAATTTAAGCATGACAATTGGTATTGCGATGTACAGATGCAAAATTATAAGGGAATGCAAATGAATTTACTTCAAGAAAAACATGTGAGTTTTATTATTGCTAACACTCAAAAGCAAACAAATTTCATACATGTAGACAAATGTTTAACATATAAAAGAAGCTACAAATGGAAATGCAGTAAAGAAACTGAATATTGCCATAGTTGAGGAGGCTTGGATCCGTCTGGACCTGTCAGTCTTGGATACTTTCAGTGATTAATAGCTCTTTCACAGACTTGTAATCTTCAATTCGCAGTTGTATACCTAACCACGGCAATCATACTTCTTCTTCTAGCTATTCTGACTCTGACACGATACATTTGAAGGAAAGAGTGAAGCTGGGGAGTAGAGTTGCCCCATAAGGTTGCTCGGAAAGACCTGTCGATCTTCTGCCTACGTATCTCCATTGACTGATGACCAATGAAGAATCAGAGCGACGTAGTTCCCCTCAATAGGGATGAAAATGAACAATGAAGAAAGGAAAACACATAAATGCCATCATTGAGAGTATTTGAATACTGCTGGCTCTATTTGCTTCATGAATACCCTGGTGTCCTGGGTGATTAACTTGAAGACTTCAGCTTAACATGGACCATCTGGTAGAATAACCGTGACACTGGTTCCGTCGTGATTAAGCATCAGATTCTGGAGTACCTTTGGGATGAGGAGAAAAAATGATTGCCTTGGACTCAACTAAGTCTTGTACCTTGTTTTGAAAAGCCCAACACTTCTCAATATTGTGCCCCTGGGCACCTGAATGGAATTCGCACATGGAGTGTGGATCAAAATTTGGTGGTAGATTATCAGCAGAAGGAGCTCTCATGGTACGGAGCTCAACCAGGTTCAACTTCAGAAGTTCTGGAAGCAATACAGCATATGGACATGGGATAGGATCAAGTCTGCGGTTCCTCGCTCTTGTTCTTTCCTGAAACAGTCTTTATACCTGTTGTTGTTGACCCTGTGGTCGTGATTGAAAACTTCGTTGTTGACATTGCGTTGGACGCCTGACATGTCTCTGTACTCTCTTACTCATATTCGGCCGAGGAGTGAATGAAGATTGTTGATGTAGCCCCTTTGAAGACTTGGCCTGAGCAATGATTCTAGAAGAAGGAAAATTGACCATCTCTTTTGTATTCCTGCATGCTTCATCATGCGGTACTTCCGGTCCGGTCAATCCGAAAGTAATTACACCTGAAGGAGGAGTTAGCTCGTGACACTTAATCAACCCCTTTTTGAACAGTTGTGGGCATAATTCAGCATAAGACATGGGTATCGGATCGATAACCCTTTCTCGAACCTGTTGATGACGGGTTGCTAGCAATGGAGGAGTTATAGATGAAATCGGTTGAAATATTTCTCCTGGCAACCAAGGCGTAGCACCTGAGGAGGATCCCTGATAAGGAAAGAAAGTGCTCACTTCTTTGGTAACGATTGGTGTAGGATCATTCAGTTCACATGTGGAGTTGGTTCCTATCTGATGCTCTTCCTGACTGCCGAGTGGCGATTGCTGGTGAAGATATTTGAACTATAGAGGAAATCCATCTAAAGAACCCTGATTTATTGGACATCCCAAAGAGATGGGAGAAACATGACCTTCTGTTTGAAAAGCAGACACACAGCTATTTTCCTTTTTCGACATAGCATTCATGATTCCTGTAAGCAGATTTATCTGAGTCTTCATCAAGTTGAATTCTTCTCTCAGCAATTTCTGATCCTGGGACAACGCTCGAATGTCCACTACAACATGCCCCAGTTGGGCCTTCATCTCAGTCACCTCCGCTCGGAGTTGTTCCATGTCTAAACCTTGACAGTCGTGATTCAAATTGACCATTCTGGAGAGAAACCAGGTCAGGATAAGAATTTGTCTCTGAATACCTGTCAAAAATGCAAGGATGTATGCAAATGTCATGTTCAGTTATTTCCACGGAGTCCATCTGTTTTGATCCAAGTTTTAATGCAGAGAAAAATCCGACATAATTCAGATATGGGATCCTTAGAAGTAACTGAACATGTATGCTAAAATGCCATGATGTCATGTATGCAACTGGCATGTGGTCAGCGGTCCGACGCTGGTGTGGATCAGATAACCAAATGTTGGTGAAGATCATGATATCAGTATCTCTGTGCAGAAGTTCCAGAATTCTCAACCAAGTATCATATAGGACCGGATCATATCATGGAGTAACACTGGCAAAAGCGGGTATGTTGGAAGTTTTAGGGTTCCTGCAAACCTGTAAACCCCTCCCAATCTCACGGGTATGCTACTACGGGTCAACATCACGGACTCTCAAAGCCGAATAGCAATAATACGTTCACCATTTCCGAGAAATGGATCATGACCAAATCAGGGAATCGGTTTGGCATTATGTACTACTCAGGGAGGCCTCAGCTGAATTCCGGAAAAACAAGCATCCCTCATAAGTTCCCGGCTTCAAGCGCTGAAGTCGAGAAACAATAGTACATTCATCCCGAAGGGTACAATACTACCGTCATACGACCAGTTGCTTTAACCAGGTTCCTATGAGAGAACAAGGTCATCCTATGCGATTTCCTAGTGGGCCCTCGGGTGCGAATGGGTTTGCCACGAAATGTGGTCTGCCACTGTCACCACTGGAGAGGGTTGTTTCCACTAAGGTCCTCGATGATCGGTTCCCAGTGTTAGCAGCTCAGGTGGGAACATTCTATGGTCTTCCTAGGCAGTATAGAACATATCCCAAGAGAGCCTGATCTGGGTGTGGGACTCGTGAAAACTACACGTGCTCAAGACCACGCAAGCCACACGACTGCCCACTCTAAATCCTATGTGTATACTCAAGCCGGGTATTTGGCTTATCTCACAATAATCCCATCCCGCCAAGGAAAACCAGAACAGCCAGTACAGTATATGCCAGTATATGCGACAGTAAAGTAAAGTGCAGAAAGCTGTAAATAAATCTGTAAAGGAAAGCGATAAACTGTAAACAAAACAGTAAAGCTAAGCTAAAGCATAACAGCGAATGAATAAGCACCCAAAGGAAACAGAAACAGACAAGCGCTAGGATTGACTCTCAAAGGGGAAATTAGAATTTCTAAAAGTCCCCAGCAGAGTCGCCAGCTGTCGCTCCCGGGATTTTCATCCTAGTACAAACGCGAAAGTGGCGCGGAAAAGGTAGAGTCGCGAGCCAGACATTTTTATCCCAAAGGAATGGGAAAGGTAATGTTGCACAAACCTAAGGAAGAAGGAAAAGGATGAGGCCTTGCGAACCAAATATCTGGATACGGGAGTCGGTTACGAATTGAGAAAGTATCAGCACCCCAATCCGTCCGTCGTACCCGACGGGATCCACGCTTATAAGTCTGTTTTCAAAGGGTGAGAAATAATATGCTGTTCGAATGAAAGAATGGCTATCTGGAATGAAATGGAAATGAGGAAAGAAATGGAATTGACAAATGGGAATAAAAGGGGAAAAATGTAGGGAAAATAAAGATTGCGCTCGAATGGGCCCTACCCCACTGCCTACGTACCTCATCGGGATAAATGAGGATCAGAGACGCCGTAGTTCGTCTAACTAAGGCTTACACTTGTTTGTGATTTTTAGGATGATATTGCCATAGCTCTAGCTCAGGTGTTACCGGCTCTGACTCGAGGGTGTTTACCGTATCGCTGTTTGAACTGTCGAGACAAGTCATGTTCGTCCGCAAAGAGTATGAGATGAGAAAAGAAGACGTGACTTCTTGGTTTGTTGTCTTTTATAAGAAATGTTTTAAACTTGTGTTTATTGAATGTACAACACTAAAGACTATGACACAGGAGCGAATACTTTCCAAGATCGCCCCCAATGGAACGTTTGTAAAGCATCCTAGAAGAGTGAAGGAGACCTCCACTAATCATTTCCCGTATAGCTTAAGGCTCGTGGCGCATTGTACACATTTTCCTTTATTAAGTGTTTTTTATTTTATTTTAAGATGAGAAGAGAGACTCAAATTATCAAAGGAAAAATTCTAAGGGAAACTAGACTTACCCTAAGTTAGTTGAGTTTGAAGATAACCTATGGTTATTGAGGTTTGAGATTAAATCTACCTAAAAGATATTAGAACTAGAAATGAAAGTAAAAGAAGCTAATAGTGAACAATATGGTCCTCCTAAGTCATGGTGGGTAAACACGGTATGGAATGTAAATGAGATGAAACAATGGATCGGGTGGGTCGGTTGCGTGGTGTTGAGACGCACGACTTATGGTGTGCAACATACAAGGCTTGCTTTTGGTTGAATGGAGTGGAATGATGGTAATCGAGGAACCCTAAAGTCATATGAACTTTATTTATTTATTTGAAAACTTACTCGACGTTGGATCGAGTCTTTATTTATTTCACTTTTTGAGATTTGGTTTTCTATCGATTCATTTTATCTTTTCTAACCTAGTTATAAAAACTACACAAGCATACAAGTATTACGCTATTACATCCCAAAGCATACAAACATAATTGAAGCACAAAAATATCCAAGTCCATAAGCCAATCCTTGACAACATACCTTGCACAAAAAACAAATAGTTAGTGAATGACATGAACCATGAATATGCATAATATGATGGAAATGAATTAAAATGCCAAAAATATTAAAAGTCATCGAAAAAATGTGAAATTAAATTCCTAAGGTCTCTAACCTAATTATAACACTATGTTAAAAATCTCTTAAAAAATTCTAATCTTAACTATGGTAAATGATCACTTAAACCTATCTAAAGCTCCATAACAAATTTACACAAATTACACTACCAAAACAGTAGAAAAAATGTCCTAAAAAATACCCCAAAAATAGTCTAGGTACTTTAACTTGTCCTTTAATCATAGCAAAAAGAATGGGCAAAAAATGTTATGGGAAGTGGAAGAAATAAATTGTACAAATTTATGTGTCCAAGTGAAAATTCAATATAAGTCAATTAAATTAAAAAATCGAAATTAAATCGAAAAATGGTTAAAATCAGAAAATAAAAATTGGGAGAAGTTCTAAATTGACTTAACATTCTAATGTAATTTTTAGGGATTTTTATTAAGGGTTTTAATATTTATTCATGAATTAATTTGAAATGGCATAAAATAGAAATTAAAAGAAAAAGAGATAAGAGAAGGGGGTAGGAATAGCAATGTTTATCAGTTAATTTTCTGATGGGCTTGACGAATAGGGGTGTGGATAGCAATTCTGAGGCCCACTATCACTTATCCTCTTCCAATTTGTAAAAACGAAAATTAACGGTGGATTTAATATACTTATGGTGAATTAATCCTTTTAACCATTCATTAATTTCTTTAATTTCCATTTACTCATAACATTCCTTTTGAAATCTTTCTTAATTTAAAAACTAAACAAAAATAAACATACAAACAAGAACACCTGCAACGAAAAAAATAAAAGATATGTGAAACCCTAAGTCTTCTTCTCTCCCCTGTTTCGCGCCGTCACCCTTCCCTTCTCACCCCTCTCACCTTCGCCGCCAACATCGCCCCCCCATCCTTTCTCTCTCTCTCTCTCTCACACCTATTCTCTCTTTCACCTTCACACTTGTTCATGTTTTTCTTCACAAACCCTACCCCAGTGTTGCTGTCGCCGCGGCTCCCTCCGGTGAACTTCTCTTCACCGCAAAAACATCACAAACAAATCTACACTCAATTTCTTCCCTCATCGCCAATCCACAAACGATTTCACCTATCTCTTCCCTAAACTCTTAGATCGAAGCCGCTCAGGAATATAGGAGAATACTGAATCAAAAGTCAAATTGAGGCTCACATACCTTCAATCGAGTTGATGAGCAAGGTCGAAAGTTCGTTGATGAGTTGTTTCACGTCGATGCTTACAAGTTTCGGTTATCAGAGCCCTTGCCTTTGAAATAGGAGCGAGATTACCATGTTGAACAAACCAGCAACTTTTCAGGTATTGCGCTCAATCCACGCTGCCCTTCTATGCCGTAAATCCACCTTGTTATTGATTTGCGAGTTCTGAATGTATCTGAGTTACTTCTTGATTTTGCAGATTCTTGGATATTGAATGTTGAAGAACCAAAAGAAGGTGAGTCTTGTGGATGGTGATTGAAAGCGATGAAGAGGTGATGAATCAACTAAAAGTTGCGAAGAGCCGAGATCAAAGTGTGTATGTCACGGTTATTGTTGCAGGTGACGATTGAAGAAACTGACTTGATGAGGATTAATTGTTTGTTCAGATTTCTTGCAGGTACGGTTGACACTACAAAGAGGAAGATAACTTTGAATGTGATGATAAAGGCTTGTTCTTGTTGATCTTTGTTCGAGTGAATTGATGAAGTTTCTGCTGCAGTTGTTATTGATACATCTTGTTGATCGATTTTGTAGGTTGCAGATGAAGTTGATTGAGGCGTTGTTGATGACTGAAGGAGTTTGATTGAGGTGTGAGAAGATGAGGTATGGAAGATTTTCAGAGAACGGGATTGGAAAAGGTGATGAAGATGAAGATGAATCAATAGAGAAAAACGGAAGAGAGGGTCAAGGGTTTTGAGAAATAGGTGAGTGAATGAAGTTGAAGATGAGTGAAAGAGGAATGAGAAAGGGTGAAGAAGAATAGGTGTTAAGAAGAAACCGATGAAGAGTGGTGCTTCTGATTTATAGGAGTTACTCTTCCGGATCCTTCTGGAACTTCTCAGGTAGAAGTTTGTTATTTTCTGTTATGGTTTTCACTTCTAGCTTTTTCTGTTATGAAAATTCAATTAGGACAGGTTACAATTCTGTTATGATGGTTATAAAATTTTGTTGCTAGAAGGTTATAAATCCCATTGAAACTGATCTCCTTTCTCTTTTTTCGTAATATACAGGTTTTGTGAGTGATGTTTAAAGGTGACATTGCGAATTTCTTGGGCTGGATTTGTGAAATTTGAAAGCTGATGAAGCTGTGAAGAGATTGAAGATGTAATAGGGTCCAGGTATTTGATTTTTCATAGGAATAGTAGCATATTTATGTTGCATAAATTAATCACGTATTTGATAGCTTATGTTCTTGACAAATATATATAGATTGATTATACCCAACCAATCCAAATATATAGATTTGATAACATATTTGATAGCTTATGTTAGTGATGCATTCCTACTTTGCAGTACTAACGTTAATAACTTTGGAATTGATTATTCTAAAATTGCATTGCAGGATGGTGCGGTGAAGCCGATGTTCGAATGAGATTGTAGATGAAGGATTTAGAATAACGTGGTTTGAAGTTGATGAGATTGATTAAAGATCAATGTTCCCCCTTTTGAAGATCATCTTGAAACTGATTGAAAGTGGTTGTTTATCCATCAAGATTCGATTGAAGATTTCCAGCTATTTTTGCTGTGGAATTCTCCTGCCACTGATCCTGAGTTTTGAGAGAGAGAGAGCTCCCTTTTTTTTCATCGAAAGTTTGTTAAGATTCCATTAGAAACATCTCTTTTTTTTTGTATTTTTCAGTTTGTTCTCCCCTTTGTTGTAACTGAATTTTCTCTTGGAATTGAAACTGACTTGCATACTTAAAAAAAAGAATGTTTTGCTTTTAAATGTCTTATGACGTGGATATGAAAATGGTACACAAAAGGACATAGCATATTCGGAATATTTTAATAATGGTTTGAATTAATATGGAATCGAACGGATATTAAGAAGGAACTCAAAATAAAGATCATGGAATTTAATTGAAAAATAGGTTTAAAATGAGACAAGTTTAATGGGCTTAAAGCGATTGATTCATGAATGATCTTTAGTTTAGAATCAAACTAAGATGGAGATGTATTAAGATAATCGAAATTGGTATTGAAAAAATGGATTGGGTTTGATATGGACAAAACAAAAAAAACAAAAAAAAATGGAAGAATGGTTATTAAAAATGAAAGAGTTAAGTGAATGACCAACTTTGTGAATAAAGATAAAAGAAAAAAAAAAGAAATGGGCATCTAATAATTGGATTGAAAACATGAACGAAATGAGTAGCGAACTAGAAATAATATTAACATGAAAAGAATCCAAGTAATCCATACAACCAATCCTAACATGCTCATTTCATCTCAAATCTCCCCTCCCCATCAAACTTGCATCTTTGACGGATCCTTAGTTTTTCGACTAAATTCCAAGCTCAAACCTCTTTAACTTGTACTGCCATTGATGAACTATTAAGAGGACAACAAACTTTTGTATGAGTCCACACTTTAATTCCTTACTACTTACTACACAAATATCTTGATCTGACGACCAATGAAAGCACATCCTCGAGAAAACCTTATAGCTGTAGATGAAATCTAAAATGCAGAAAGAGGCACGACCCCCTAAAATATTTCTAATAGGAAACCCTACTTCCTTAATCACCGAGGGAATAATTGAAACAATCTTTAGCGAAGTAAAAACCATGAACCAGAAATAACCCTGAATCTCAAAGGACCTCGATCCCCTGCTTTAGTAACTCCAGGCGAAACAAATGATTTGTTAGTCATGACCTAATGGAAAAAGGTCATAAATAAAAGGGGCAAATTTTGGAGTGTTACAGTGTTCTTTTTCATTCTAATGGTTCATACTATTCCTAGTTCCCGAACTTATGCTGCTTCAGAAATGGAATATGCTAGAAAGAGGAATGTGTTTTATAAGTTCTTTGATACCAAAGTGGATCTGCTCAACCAGATGGTGTCCTTTATTACCCCGGGTCATTTGGGATACTTCAAAGAGAGATACAGTTACATTTTAGATCTGGTGGTCAATCTGGATAGTTTTCAAAGGAGTGCCATTAACACTCTGTTGCAGTACTATGATCCTAGGCTCAAATGCTTCATATTTCCAGACTTTCAGTTAGGCCCACTGCTTGAAGAGTATGCTGAGATCTTAAGGGGACCTCTCAAAGATCAAATTCCTTTCAACTCAGAGATGACTAGACCAACTCATCTTTACATCGCCAAGGCTCTTTATTTGAGCTCATCAGAGGTATCTGGTAATCTGACTGCTACCAAGGATGGAATACTTGGTTTTCCTCTAGAGATTATGGTTAGAAGGGCTGGAGAACTTGTTGTGACTAATCAGTGGGATGCAGTTTGTGCCATCCCGGCCTTGTCCATCTATGGGATCGTCTTGTTTGCTGATATGGAAACGTTCGTGGACATGAACACTATTCATTTGTCCGTACTGAAGTATCTGGTGCCCAGTCTCATGGGTGATCTATATTATTCAGTGCATTACAAGAACGAGAAGAAAAAAGGTGGTTTGGTAAGGTGTTGCGCTCCTTTGTTCTACATATGGTTCATGAGGCATGTTCCTATTACTGAATTTTTCACTGATCCCAAGGTGATTTGGGCGCTTTAAGCATGTTGTTTGCCAAAGACGTCGGGTGGTTCACTTTGAAGTTAAAAGGTAAGGATCTCATTTCCAGCTGCGGGGGTTATCCCAATGTTCCACTCCTAGGAGTAACTGGGGGCATCAATTACAACCCCATTCTCCTGAGAAGACAATTGGGGTACACACTCAAGACTGTTCCCAAGGAATCAGAGCTGGTTCAGGCTTTCTATTTTCCTGTGAAGGGTAATCTTCCCTTGGTTCAAGAAGCTGCAGGTGCTTGGAAACTCATTTAAAGAAATGGTATAGAGCGCTTGGGCAAAAGAAATAATCAAATGTTCCCTAAGTATGAAGCCTGGATAAGGGAGAAAGCCCAAGTAACCCTAATCCCTTTCTCTTCACCAGTTCCACCTCCTACAACTGTGCCTTTGGAGGATTACCAGAAACTAGAGGCCTTGGTCAAACAGCTTAGGGCTGAAAACCAGGAGGCTGATAATTCCTGTCAGAAGCTGAAGATTCAGAACCAAAAGTTATAGGAGAGAGCTTACCAAGCTGAAGAGTTTTCCAGGCTCAAGAAGCAAGACTTCTAAGAATGAGAGCTCTACTTCAAGAAGAGGGGTTTAACTGAGATCCACAGGGCAGGCCAACGCCAGAAGGAAAAGAAAGCCTTATATGAAGCTAACGAATGTGTGACCCTTTGGTAAGAGAAATGGGAGGATCATATGAGGAAGCAGAAAAATATAGAAACTGAATACAAGCTAAAGATCAAGAGCCTTCAAGAATCTCTAGTTAAGCAGGAAAGGTAGCTTCAGAAAGCCCAAGAGCCACAAAGGGACTACTTTCAGAATATGACAAAGAGTTAACAAGTAGCTGAAGACATCCGGAAGGAGATAGAAGAGTTGAAGCTTTGGGCTGATATCAAGAGAGCCAAGACTGAGCCAAGTTATATCAAGGAAAGGGAGGAGGTATTTCTACAATAGATTAACGAATTTCATGCTTCATTCAATCTAAGGGAGCTTCTTATCCAAAAGCTCATCCAAGAGCCAATTCATCCAGATGTAGCCTAGTTATTCCAAGACATCAAGCGTCTTAGCTGGAGGCTGCAAGACATGGAGCTTCCTAGGGTTTAGTCTCATAATCTTGTATCTGGATTATCCACAGGCTTATTGTGGTATTCCTATTTGTTTTACTTTGTTTTTCTATTGATGTATGAATTGGCACCCTTCGGGGATGTTGTTATCAGATTTCAGTTTATGATATGTATGTTTTAGTTCGAGTCTCTGGTTGCTATCTCTTGCAATGACACAGGGTATTAAACACCAATTCTCCACGACTATCATCATATCTGAATGACATACGAGGTTTTCTTCCCTAAAGGTTGTGAAAAGGCTATCTGAATTCTTAAATAACGGAACGGAAGTGTAGGAAACCTTGAGAATAAAAAGAACACAACATTGCATGCATTCATATCATTTGCATTTTTTTCTTTTGCAGGTTTCCCAGGGATCTTAACTTATATGTGTATTTAGGAAGGATTGTGAGAGCCACCAAGACTCGTTTTCACAGGCACGGTATACCGCCACACCGGTACGCTACTCGCAAAAATCAAAGGCACGTCATGGATATAATACAAATAGAGCTGAATGAACTTCGTACCTGGATGGGAGAATTCATGGTAATGATGCAGGGTATAGCCCTGGGGAAGCAAGAGATGAGGGGTGCTATGCAAAGGCTTAATCCCCCGAAAATAGATCCTCCAGTGGTTATCTTGGATGCTCAAGGAAATCCGGTCAACGATATTGTTCTTCCTCCTGTGGTAAACAGGTCACCAACTCCAGAGGCTGCTGGCCCAACTCCCGTCGTTGTACAGGACCATCAGGAAGATCAGTTCACCCTGGTCAACGAAGACATGGGCTTTGGTACTGGAGCTAAAAATTAGGACTTCCAAATGCTGGCTGAGAAGGTGCGAGCTCTGGAATGCAAAGATACTCTTGGTATTGACGTTTCTGATATGGGCTTGGTTTCAGGGGTGGTTATCCCTCCAAAGTTTAGGCCTCAAACTTTCGACAAATACAACGGCAACTCCTGCCCTAAGACTCACTTACAGGCCTTTTATCACAAAATTGTTGCTCATACCAAAGACGAGAAGCTCTAGATGTATTACTTCTAGGACAACCTATCTAAGGGCTCACTAGAGTGGTATATGAAGCTGGAGAAGAAATTTCTCTGTAACTGGAAGGAACTTGGGGAAGCCTTCCTTAAGAAATACTAGTACAACATCGATATGGCTCCCAACCGGACTTAACTTGAAAGCCTGTCTCAGAAGAATTCAGAGAGCTTCAAAGACTATGCGCAGAGATGGCACGAGGTTGCTTCAAGGGTTCACCCAACGTTGTTGGAAAGGGAGATGGTTGATCTCTTCATGGACACCCTCCCGGGGCATTTCGTGGAGAGGTTGGCTGGTTGTTTCTCTAGTGGATTTTATGACATCATTCTAACGGGAGAAAGAATTGAGAACTGGATGAAACAAGGCAAGATTCAGAGCAGCGGAGCGTCAACCTCCGGGCTTAAGAAGCCTTTCGTGAAACGTATGGAAGGAGAAATGGGGTTGTATATGCTCAAAAGAATAGAGGGGATCGAAATGTTTATCATCATGCATCACCTGTCACTATCGTTGCTCCAGCTAACGAGTCACAGGTTCAACAACCCTAACAGAAGCGCCAGCAGAATTATCAACAACAAAGGGCTCCCCGTCCTTATTATCCTCCTAGATCCAAGGATAGACATCTCGAGGCACCTCCAATGTCCTACTCTCAATTTCTATAAAATCTTCTTCAACTGCTAATGGTTCAATTGAGAACTCTATAGCCTCTAAGGTCGGGGAAAATTCCTGAGGGTTATGATGCTAATGCCCGTTGTGAATTGCATTCTAGGGCTCCGGGCCACAATACTGAGAACTGGAAGGCTTTGAAGCATGTCGTTCAAGATTTGATAGACTCCAAAGCGATCAACTTCGCTCCCACTCCGAACGTGATACATAACCCTATGTCTCCTCATGGAAGGATTGTTGGGGCTATTGATAGCGGTAAAGATTTGAACCTAGTATCTGATGTCAAGGATCTGAAGAATTTGTTGTTGACTATAAAAGCTTGCTTGGCTGAGAAGAATATATTTCCAGCTTGTGAAAAGGGTTGTTCATACTGTGTTAATTTTGTTGATGGTTGTGATCGACTGAAAACAGAAATACAGAGAATGATGGATGAAGGAAGCATACAGTTCGACAAGGTTGTGAGAGAGGATGAGGTGTCAACTGTTACGATTTTTTATAATCCGGCACAAGTTCCTGCACCAGCTAGGGCAGCGCCAATAACCATTACTACCTTCGGGCCAATCCTGTACCAGAGTGATAAAGCTATTCCTTGGAACTACTAAGGAGAGGTTTATTGCAATGGACAAAAGTAAAATATGGCTGCATCTAGTTCATCTCCGCACCAAGTTGAGAACGTTGGGGTTGAACGATTCACTAGAAGTGACAAATTATTCGGTCCAGAGACATTGAGAAATAATGTGTTTCCACCGAAGGACAGTGCTGAAGCTCAGGCTAAAGCCAGGGGCAAGCAGCCTATGACCAGTGATGCACCTGCACCTGTAACAGAGCTTGATATCACCTTTGATAAGGAAGCGGAGGAATTCCTACGAATAATCAAGAAGAGTGATTACAAAATTATTGATCACTTACAGTAGACCCTTTCTAATATCTCAATATTATCCCTATTGATGTGCTCAGATTCGCATAGGAAAGCTCTATTTAAGATCTTGAATAATGCATACGTGCCTCAGGACATATCTATGAATCAGTTGGAAACGGTGGTATCTAGTGTAAATTCCATCCATGGTTTGGGATTTACAGACTTGGACTTAACATTTGAGGGACGTTGCCACAACCGCGGCTTGCATATTTCCATGGAATGCAAGGGGGCCATGCTTTCCCATGTACTGGTAGACACAGGGTCGTCATTGAACGTATTTCCCAAGAAAGTGCTTATGAAGCTGGATTATGATGGGGTTGTGCTTAAGCCAAGTGATTTGATCGTACGGGAGTTTGATGGTTCAAGGAGGTCAGTATTTAGAGAGGTAGAATTACCAATCAAGGTAGGGCCACAGGTCTTCAATGCCACTTTTTACGTGATGGATATCCAACCGGCCTATAGCTTCCTATTGGGGAGACCCAGGATACATTCAGCCGGGGCAGTGTCTTCGACCCTTCATCGGAAGCTTAAATTTGTCTGGGAGGGACAAATCGTGACAGTATGTGGGGAAGAAGATGTCTTCATCAGCCACTTGGCCTCGTTCAAATACGTGGAAATGGATGGAGAAAATCTTGAAACCCCTTGCAAGACCTTTGAGCCCATCAAGATGGTAAGTGCATCATCTTCAGCTGCCTTATCAGAGGATACAAAGAAAGGAGCGTCCATAGCGTCCTTACAAGCAAGCACTAAAAGTGGTAGAATCAGGCACAAATGAGGGATGGGGTAAGATGATTGAAGTCCGAGAAAAGAAGGATATGTTCTGAGTTGGCTACCAGCCTGGTCAGTCAGCACCAGGGAAAAGCGCTAGAGGTAGAAAAGGCCCAATCATCTTCACCAATGCGGGGTGGTTTGATCACGGCAACGTTTGTGCGGTGCAGGAATAAGCGGTTGATAGTGATTCCGAGCTGAATGAGTGGATAAAGCCGTCTGTCCCTGGGATGCAACTCAACAATTGGTCAGCCAAAACGCTCATCTCCGTCACTCAACCTAAAGAGTAATAGTTTTATGTTTCTATTCTCTTGTATACAAGCTCTATGCCTTTCCTGGGGCATAGCAGCTCATTGTAAGGGTTTGCTATTCATAAGGCAATATCATAGTCATGAATAAAACGGACGTTTTTGCATTCACTCATGTTGTTCCCTGTCTTTCATTTTCAAAAATAAATGGAAATATTTTATATCTTAAGTTTTCTAAAATCTAGCATGAATCATCATTCATGCAGATGCTCCTCATCGGGTCTCATCAATAATGACCTTGTTATGGCCCGGTATGACTTCGACAATCCGATTTACCTAGCCGACGAGGAAGGTGAAGAAGATTGTGAACTACCCGAAGAGCTAGCCATATTTCTCAAGAAAGAGGAGAATATGATTCAGCCACATGAGGAGGCCATTGAGGTGATAAATTTGGGTACTGAAGAAGACAAGAAAGAGGTCAAGATTGGGGCCGCGTTGGAAGAAACTGTCAAGAGTCGGCTGACTGCCATGCTTCGAGAGTATGTTGATGTCTTTGTTTGGTCTTACTAGGACATGCCAGGGTTGGATACTGATATTGTAGTGTACAAGCTACCTCTCAGGGAAGATTGCCCACCAGTAAAGCAGACGCTGAGACGAACTCGCCCTGACATGGCCATTAAGATTAAAGAAGAGGTTCAAAAGCAGTTTGACGTTGGATTCTTGGTTGTAACAATCTATCCTCCATGGGTTGCAAACATTGTACCAGTCCCTAAAAAGGATGGTAAATTTAGAATGTGCATGGAATATAGGGACCTGAATCGGGCCAGCCCTAAGGATGACTTCCCATTGCCGCATATTGATGTGCTAGTTGACAACACTGCCCAATTTTTTGTATTTTCCTTCATGGATGGCTTCTCAAGCTACAATAAAATTAAAATGTCGCCAGAGGACATGGAGAAGACTACATTCATTACCACATGGGCTACCTTCTATTATAAAGTGATTTCGTTTGGTTTGAAAAATCCTGGAGCTACATACCAATGTGCAATGGTGACGCTATTCCATGATATGATCCATCACGAGATTGAGGTCTATGTCGATGACATGATTGAGAAGTCACAAATAGAGGAAGAACATTTGGTCAACCTAGCCAAGCTTGTTGACAGGCTTTGAAAATTCAGACTAAGGTTAAACCCAAACAACTGCACATTTGGGGTACGTTCCGGAAAGCTGCTGGGCTTTATCGTCAGTGAAAAGGGGATCGAGGTTGACCCTACAAAAGTAAAGGAAATTTAGGAGATGCCTGAGCCAAGAACCGAGAAGGAAGTACGTGGATTTTTAGGGAGTTTGAACTATATTGCAAGGTTCATTTCTCACCTAATGGCAACATGCGAGTCTATCTTCAAGCTTCTATGGAAGAATCAGACCATTAAATGGGGTGAGGATTACCAACAATCTTTTAATAGAATCAAGGAGTATTTGCAAGAACCTCCGATTCTAATGCCTCTGGTGCCAGGGAGACCCCTAATCATGTACCTCAATGTCCTTGAAGGATTAATGGGCTGTGTGTTGGGTCAGCAAGACGAGTCTGGTCGAAAAGAGCATGAAATCTATTACCTTAGCAAAAAGTTTACCGACTGTGAGACCCGCTACTCACTGCTCGAGAAAACTTGTTGCACTTTGGCATGGGCTGCTCGCCAACTAAGACAATACATGCTGACTCACACCACCCTACTGATTTCCAAGATGGACCATGTAAAGTATATCTTCAAAATGCCAGCTCTAACCAGAAGAGTAGCTCGATGGAAAATAATTCTGACTGAATATGATATCCAGTACACTGCACAAAAAGCAACCAAAGGAAGTGTATTGTCGAATTATCTGGCCCAACAACCAATTGATGATTACCAACCAAAGAGGTTCGAGTTTCCGGATGAGGACATCATGTTCCACAAGTCGAAAGAATGTGAAGAACCATTCCCAGAGGAGGGGCCATATCCCGAATCCAAATGGAGTATGATGTTTGACGGAGCCGTTAACATGAACGGAAGTGGAGTTGGTGTTGTCATTATCTCGCCGAAAGGGATTCATATGCCCTTCATTGCCCGATTGACAAGGTTCATGATCAAGGTTCATCAAGAGAACTACATGCCTCAAATGGATATCTCTCATCTCGAAAGACCAGCATATGTATTTGCAGTTGACATCACTGACAATAGCAAACCCTGGTATCATGATATCAAGCACTTCCTAAAGGCTCAAGAATACCCGATAGGGGCATCAAGCAAAGACAAGAATACCCTCAGGAGGTTGGCAGGCAGATTCTTCTTAAACTATGATGATGTGCTCTATAAACGGAACTTCGACATGGTCCTACTCAGATGCATGGATAGAAACGAAGCAGACCTGTTGATGTAAGAAGTTCACGAAGGCTCATTCTGTACCCATGCAGGAGGGCATGCCACCGCAAGTGCCACAAATGCCAAATCTATCCTGACAAGGTCCATGTGCCTCCAAATCCATTGAGCGTCATGTCTTCACCTTGGCCATTCTCCATGTGGGGCATTTATATGATTGGAAAGATTGAGCCAACAGCTTCCAACGGTCACTGCTTAATCCTAGTTGCGATAGACTACTTCACGAAGTGGGTTGAAGCGGCGTCTTATGCCAACGTCACAAAATAAGTGGTAGCACGTTTCATCAAAAGGGATATCATCTGCCGGTATGGAATTCCCGAGAGAATCATTACTGATAATGGTTCTAATCTCAACAATAAGATGATGGCAGACTTATGTAGAGATTTCAAGATTGAGCACCACAACGCTTTGCCATATCGCCCAAAGATGAATGGCGCCCTCGAGGCGGCCAACAAGAATATCAAGAAGATCGTTCAGAAGATGGTTGTTACATACAAATATTAGCATAAGATGTTATCGTTTGCACTGTATGGGTATCAGACGTCTGTGCGCTCTTCAACTGGGGCAACCCCGTTCTCACTGGTATACGGTATGGAGGCAGTCCTACCGGTTGAAGTTGAGATCCCCTTGTTGAAAATAATGATGGACGTCAAACTTGACGATGCTGAGTGGCTCCGATCCAGGTACAATAAACTGAGCCTCATTGAAGAGAAACGCCTAGCAGTTGTATGCCATGGACAGTTGTATCAAAGACGGATGAAACGGGCTTTCAATCAGAAAGTATGCCCTCAATGGTACATACCCGATGATTTAGTGCTGAAAAGGATTCTCCCTCCTAATAACGATCACAGGGTGTAAACACCCAAAATTTGCCCTCACTCATTTCACCATGGCTTGTGATCCTTTCATTTGCATAAGTTCAAACATATCATCTCACATTGCATTTTTGCTTCACCACATTGGTTCTAAATCATCTGCATCTAGGGTTTGTGATCTGAGCCATTCCTGAGCCATCTGAGCCACTCCAAGGGTCTCCAATCATCTCAAGAGGGTCCATGTATGTTAAAGCATCATATTACATCCTCCCAAGATCAAGGAAGTTAGAAAATCACAAGAACTGAGAAAGGCATAGAAGCAGAGCCAAGCTTAACTACACAGATGACCTGAAATTAGGGTTTTGGTTTCAGAGGCCATAACTCCAAATTTTTTGGTCATTCTTATTTCTATTAGTCTCTATATGTTATAAGTATCATGCATACCAATTTTCATGAAGAAATTCAATGGGGAAGGCATCTGATCAATAGATGACTTCTTGAGCAAGTCAGTGCAAAATCAGGGCATCTGAGGCCCCCAATCATCCAACCAAAGGGTCTTCTCCATCATTTTGGATGTGTATGATCTTTGTTTAATCTTAGAAGATTTTAAAAGTTCACAAAATTGAAGAATTTCAAGCCATTTGCAAAGTTGCCATTTTGGGAAAGTGACTTGTAATGCAAACTTGCCATTTTGGGAAAGTTTTTCAACCACCTCTTTTTGATTCAAAAATGCTTCAAATGGAAAATTCTTGGTCATGAAAGTTGTAGGTTGGATCCTCCCATTTTCAAAAAGTACAAGAACTTGATCTAATTCATTCTAGAACTCAAGTTTTGGTCTTGCAAAGTTGGGAAAAATCACAAAAATTCACTTATGTGCCAAAGAGGGAAACTTGCAAATTCTTGTACCAAGGCAATTTGTGACTTCTAATTGGTGTCTAAGCATTACACAAACATCATACATGACTCAAACTTCAGAATTGCCCAAAGATTTCTCAAGTTCCATGCCTTAAACTTCAAGAAATTCAAATGGGGCCAAAGTTGTATAAAATTGCAAAATGATCCAAATCTCCTCATCCACTTGAGCCAGCTCACTAAATCATTTTCCATGGACCTCCTTGAAGCTGGATGATTTGAGCCATGCCCCTAAACCAGCCTGCCATGAGCCCATACCTCAAGTACACCAACTTTTGACATTTTGGCAACTTGCCCATACCAATCAACATAGGCCAGCACCCACTCTCTGACCTATCACACTTCATTATGTGGATCAAAACCAAGCAAAAGCACACAAGATTGCAGCCAACACTTGAGAATACTTAGCACACTCAAAAATCCCCAAATTTGCAAAAGCCTTCGAATCTCTTAACTCACCCATCAAACCTTCAAACTTTTTCCACCATTCAACTCCACAAACATCACTGATCATTTCCCACCCTTCATTTTGCCCTAAAAAGCCCAGAATCAAAAACACGATTTCCACATTTCACAAACTGAACTTCTGCCAACTTCCTTCTGAGGCCATTTAAGCTCCAACTAAGCATCACAAGCTCTTGGGGGGAATCATTGAAGTGGATTTGAAGCAAAGAACTGGCCAGAAAGCTCATGTTTCGAAAGCTCAAGCTCAGGTAGCCATGGCATTTATTTTTCCAGAAGCCTCTTTTTATGTTATAGAATGATTCTACATGTTTCACTGATCACCATGATGTCTTTACTTTTAAGAATAGTTGAGAAATAAGCATTTCATGAGCTTCTGAAATTTCTGCCATGTTTTCCGTTTTGCTTCGATTCATGATTTTGATGATGAATAAATGAGTTTTGATGTTTGATTCTTGTTGGGGTTGAGGAGAGGGTCATTTCTGGAGCTTTAGGGGTCTTGGGGTTGCGTATTGAGGGAGATTGAGTGAGGAGATGGCCGGAGAAGATGACCGGAACACTGTTCCGGTCACTTGAATGTAATTAGGGTTCAGATTAGGGTTAATGACATAATTAGCGTAGTTTGAATTCTGGCCCTTGGATAGCGCGCGAAGTCAATTCCCTCCCTTTTGAGTTTGAACCTGGGCCCTTGGATTGGCTGACTTTCTCATTTTCTCATTTAATTCAATTTTAATTTTATTTGTTTTCTATTTATTTGAACAAATTTTTAAAAATAGCAAATAATATCAAAAAATTCTGAAAATGTTTATCCAAGCTTTTATTTATTTTCAGAAACCAAAAACATTTTTATTTTTATTTTTTGCATTAAAAATTATTTTTAAATCATTTAAATGATTATTTTTAATTAGTTAATGAGAATTAATTAATTAAAAATACATTTAGGTATTTAAAAATTCCAAAAAAATTCATAGAGCTTTTTAAAAACATTTAGAAACATTATCAAACTCTTCATACAAATTTATTTTTGGTTCTTGACACATTTTGACATTTTTCTTTGGAATTAGGGTTCTTAAAAGTCAATATTTTTGCCCTAACTTAGAAAAATCCCTTCTGCCTAACCATGAGGAGTTTGATGATGATTCTTTTTGCATTGCATTCCTCATATCATGTAGTTTCTAGGATAAAATTGGTTTGAATTTATCTCTCATTTTCAATTTGTTGTGCATTTTCCCTTTTGAAGTGCCTTAAAACCCAAGCTAACTTGAGAAAATCATAGCTTCCATTAGGTTAAGAGTTAGGCCTCCCCCTTTGGACAGTGAACTTGTATAGGGTTAGGGTTCCTTTGATCCCTATTTCATTTTTTTATCATGTCATTTGCTTCTGGTTTTGAATTTTGTATTGCATGTTATGTATAAACCCTAATTTTTGCCTTCCTTTGCATCCATCTTCCATATGCTTGCATCCATGAACTTGCCATGACATTTTATGAATTCACATGACTCCTAAGACATATTAGGACACATTATAATCATGATAAGTCATTTCTTCATCCATTTGTTATGTTATGTATCCATTGCATTTCATAAGTTTTCATGAACTTTCATGGTTCAAAACATGCTTCATTTGCATCCTCATCCTTGTATGATCATCCACAACTCTTGACTTGTGTTTGCATTACCTCTTAGAATCATTAAAATCATGTTTATGCTTCTGGTTTTGGTTTTCATCATTGCATTCATTTCATGTTCACTTCATTTCATGTCTTTTGGTTAACTTTTCAGGTGGTAAGTACTTGAGAAGTGAATTTGCCTTCACTTCTCATAATCTTTTCTCATCTCTCTTATGCATTCATTGCTGCATTTTATTTGTGGATTAGAGTGAGCTTGCTCATTCATGTTCCTTCTCCTCTTTCTTTCTTCAAGAAACTTATCTTCTTAAGTGAAGTAAGTTGTCTTGCTTCTTCTGCTTCTCCTCCTTTCATCTGCTTCTTCCATGGTGGCATTTCTCTTGAAGATCTTTTGCAAGCCTCATAAACCCTAGGAACCCCCAAGAATGATCACAATTAGGGCTTGATTAGTCCCCCATTAGTTTTACCTTTGTGTCATCTTTGTGTCTTCTCTTCTCATCTCTTAATCCAAGACTAAACCTCAAAGGTTTTAAGGCTTTGTGATTAGGGTTAGGCATGTATCCTTCTATTAGGATGGAGTGCATAACTTTAATCCTAAGTGTTAAACCCTTAATGTGTTTAAATCCTTTAATCAATCCATATAATGAATCACTAAGATATCAAACTTGTAACTTTGGCCTTGAATTAGGGTTCTAATTCTTCCTTAATTGGTTAAGAAGGACTAACCCTAGTGTTAATGGACAAGTCCCCCTCAAGTTGTCTTACAAACCATAAAATTCACTTCTTAACCATATCATTAACTAAAATCCACTTTAATAAAGGCCTTGTTTTGTCATGAGGTTAATCCCTAATCATGGATTAAGTTGAGGAGCCTTCCTCAACTTAAATGTTCTCATCTGTCATCCTTCTATTAGGATGGTGTAATGGGTCCATTAAATATTTGATTACGGCTTAAACTCATTACTTAACACTAAACAAAATACTAAAAACATCTAAATAATGGCAAGTAGGTTAATGATCTTAATCCTACATCAGGGTGATTAAGTGTGAGGTGTTTACTTCATACTTAAGGTATTATCATTACCCCTAATCAGAGGGAGGATGTGATGATTTTACTAAACCTTGGTTTAGGCTTAAGCTCATTAACTTATGACAAACTTCAAAAAGCAATAAAAGATTGAAAACACAAAAACAAACAATAATCGTCTCCTTCGGGATTCTTTTCTCATCTCATTCACTCACAACCGAGAACTTTCTTCTTCCGTCTAATGCAAGACAGTTTGCACCTGAGCTAGACAGGTCATACACTTGAGCATAGACAAGCAAGCAGTTCATCAGTCAATTTATCTTTCAGTCTCTTTGAGTCGAACTACGGTGTTCTGACTTCCTCATTGCACGAGAGGATACGTAGGCATAACTTAACAGTTATCGAACAAAAGTCTCTGTATATTCCCCATCCTTCCAGCATTATCCTTTAAGCCTCATAATCTTGAGCTTCACATTCTTTCCTTACACTGACACTCTTTTATTTCACTTCACACTTCTTTTGCACTGACACTTGCTTTCTTTTCCAGCTTTTTGTACACAGAATAGCACAGACACTACCCCTTTAAAACACAAATCTTTCAAGCGTGGATCTCGTCGAGTATGACGGACAATCTGGGTGCTAATACCTTCCCAGGTTGTAACCAACCCCCTTTCTCAGTTTCTCTGGTTCGCAACCGTCTTATCCATATCTTCCTAGGTTTATGCAGCATTACCTTTCCTTCGGGATAAAAATGCCTAGCTGGCGACTCTTTTCTTTCCAGTTCACCCTTGTGTGTTCTCTCCTTTTCGCCGACCGTTCGCGTCTGTACCCCTCTTGGCCCCGGTGTCATTTGGTGGGAGCGACACAGGGGCAAATGGACACCCAATTATGAAGGTCCATTTGTGGTCAAAAAGTTCTTCTCTGGATGAGCCTTAATGTTAACAACCATGGATGACAAACATTTCCAATCCCCCGTCAACGTAGACGCAGTAAGAAAATACTTCGTGTAAAAAGACCTACTGGACAAAAACAGAATAAAGGTCTAGGCAAAAAAAGGCATCCCGACGAGCCAAAAATAGAATAAAAGGCTCGTGAAAAAGTTAGGGAAATATTTGAAAAGATGTACACCCGCTGAGCTGAAAAGTCACATTGGACAGCTCCGAGAAAAAAAGGGTATCCCGGTGGATTGAAAACCCGAAGGGGTGATCCACGAAAAATAGGGACTAAATCGAACGACTACGATATGTGAGATCTGTGATCCATTTACAACCAAAGACAATTCAAGGGTTAAGGATCAATTCAATCATCTTCCACACAGGAAAAGCAAGCGGAGATTCTTGAAGATATATAAGTCATAGTCGAGTCGGAGCTTGATGAGATCCATTCTTCACATTGCCAATAGGATAGTTTATTTTCCTTATGTGCAATTTCCTCTTCCCAAGGATTGCTTCCGGGTGTAATGCCTGTTCAGGGCCATTTTCCAATCAATAAAAATGCAATTTCACTCAAATTTGTGTCCATATGTTTTGTTTTTCACCTACTATTGAATGATTGCAAAAACGTCCAACAAGTTGTGATAAGTATTACATTATGAACACTTGAATGCCTTATAACTCATGCAGGAGAACAAAATCATTTGACATAACTCTGATGGGTTAGATGACTGGGATAGTGATTCAAACCATAAACCCGGGGCAGGCAGGCCAAACTAATTCTTCATGCTGTAAGCACTATCAATTGTGTTCATGTAGGTATAGGTACATGTGTTTCTAGCAAGGCAAGCTCAGAACTTCGGGAATCCTTCCTAAGCATATTCTTGAGTGGGATTCTTCAACAACGTCCTCTTTGATGTCTTCCATTATCCCCAGTAGAGTGGAGTTGAAATCTTCTCCAGTAGTGGCAAAAGAAGACCAGTGTTCTCCCCAAGCAGAGAGTTTCCCTTCTTCAACAAAGAAGCATACCCTACCAGAGTCTTTTTATCTCTAGCACTTCCCCAGTGAAGTTACAAGTTAAATTCTAATTCTCATTGGCATCTCTCCTCGAAATAGAAGATTGTGTATCTGAGGAATTCCCCAACAGTTTCTTCCTCAGTAGAGTACCAACACGTCTAATTCCCCAACCGAGTTAGAAGGTTATCACTTCCTCAAAGGAGTTCAACGGGTAACGTACTTCTCAAGTAAAATTCATTCCCAACAGGGTCTTGGCTCTTCAACCTTAAAGTCCAATTTATTTTTGGCAGTGGTGGCAGCTCAGAGCCAATACAATTAACAATATCCCCTGTAGGGTTGCTTTCCCCCACAAGGGTTCATCAAATCAATTCAGTGATCATTCCTTCCCCAGCGTAGTCTTCAAGGACATATGTTATCTCCTCATCAAGAGATCCCTTTGCATTTGCATTTAGCAATCATAATTACATCTGCATCCTTAAAACACGTAGCATTTCCATCGTTATGGAGCATTACGCCATGGAAAAATTCAAACATGTGCATAACAGCATGGGCCAATTTTGTGTACTTTACACGAGGACCCATAACATCTCTTCAACCTGAAGAATTCCCCACAGATAAGGCCAAGTTCATTTTCCATACATTATTACTCTTCCACATCAATGTGTGGTATCCCCAGTTGAGTCTTGTTTCAGTACAACAGTCTCACTTTTGCCGTGTCTCCGCTTCAGTACAACGACCGCGTCTCGGGTCATCGTTTAAATACAATGATCTCGTTCCTTTTGATTCCATTTAAGTACAATGGTCTAGTCGTTGAGTCTCGTTTCAGTACAACAGTCTCATTCCTTGTGTCTCCGTTTAAGTACAACGGTCGCGTTGCAGGTATTCATTTAAGTACAATGATCCCGTTTTCTTTGACTTCATCTAAGTACGATGATTTCAATCCTACGACTCCATTTAAGTACAATGGTTTCGTGTTTTCGAGTCACCATTTAAGTACAATGGTCTCGCTTCTGAGTCTTGTTTAAGTACAACAGGCTCATTTTCCACGTCTCTGTTTCAGTACAACGGTTTCGTGTCGGGTTTTTGTTTAAGTACAACGATCTCGTTCCCTTGACTTCATCTAAGTACGATGATTTCAATTCCTCAATTCCATTTAAGTACAATGGTCTCGTCTATAAGTCTTGTTTAAGTACAACAGGCTTATTCTATTCGCGTCTCCGTTTAAGTACAACGGTCGCGTCTTGGGTTTTCGTTTAAGTACGACGATCCCATGCCTTTCGAGTCTCGTTTAAGTATAACAGTCTCATTCTTTCCATGTCTCCATTTAAGTACAACAGTCACGTGTCGGGTAATCATTTAAGTACAATGATCCCGTTCTTCCTAATTCCATTTTAGTATAATGGTTTCATTTTCGATTCCGTCTAAGTACGGTAGTCTCGTTTCCTTTGAGTTATCATCTAAGTACAATGAGCTATTTCCTTTCTGTCTTGTCAAAGGTCATTTTACATTCTATGTCGTCCAAGAATGGCATTCTCCATATTATATTTCATTTCTCGCAGAGTACAAATTTTCCAGATTATTCGAGTATTCAATCACTCCACACCTCGAAAGTTTAAAAGCCATTGCTATTATCCGTTCAGGTCTGCAGATGACTGAATAGGGGCAGCTGTAACACCCTAAAATTTGCCCTCTCATTTTCATGGCATTTAGCATATCACATTTCATACTTAAATCTATATCATAACCTAAAACATTGCATCATAGACATCATAGTGGAGGCACAAGGTTTGTGATCAATGACTGAAGAAATGGATGGTCATCCAAAGGAAATCAAAGGGCTACATGGCTTCTCAGCATTGTGCAAAAGGTTCACAACATCCCACAAGATCTCATTTGATTTCCCAAGTCACAAAAAGAAGTGGATTGGTCAAGGAATTCAAGCAGTGCAACATCTCCTAGCAAAAAGGGGCGAAATTAGGGTTTCTGATTAAATGAGCTTCCCAAGGAGATTTTGGTTCAAACTTAATCTCATTGTTTTCTACATGATGTTAAGTACTTAGGGTTGAAATTTCATCCATTGAATCATTTTGGAGGGTCTTCAATTGATCAGTTGCTTGAATATCAAGGAATTGGGGAAAAGTCAACCATGCTGAGAAAAAAGTCAACTACAGATTTTTTGAGGTCAAATTCATGAAATTAGGGTTACAAGGAGTCCATGGACCAAATTTGATCAATAAATGATGGAGGGATAATTAGAAATCATGACTTACCATTTTTGGAAAATTAGGGTTTCTAGAAATGACAAGTTTTGGCCATTTTGCAGCCAACTTCAAAAGAGGCCTTCTCCCAAAATAAAAGTGAAATGAAAAATCCACTTGGGATGTTTGAAAGAGGGCATCCTAAGCTTCAAATACATAGGTGTAATATGTTTATAATATCAAAATTGAAATAGTTATGATCAATTAAAGTTGAGGGGAATCAAGGCTAAAACCAAGTCATGGATGGGCAAGTTCAGGCCTCCCGACCATAATTTCTACAAACACCTGGTGGGACACATCTCAAGACAAAAATTTCAATGATAGAGGCTTCCAATGATAATTTGTTCAACATGAACCTTGTCCACCTCCATGTCCTATTTAACTTTAGTGTTTGGAGTTTTTCCATTTGATCAACCATTTGAAAGATATGGTGTCTCAAAGAGGTGATGTCACAACTGAAAATGCCTCTGGCCTTTGGCCAGGGACGACCACCATATTGGCATAGCAAAGTCAGCTTCATGCACACTTGTTCTAAGCCATTTTCAATCTACTTCCAAGCCTTGTCTTAGTCTATCTCAAACATCAAATTTGCTCTATGATTGTTCCTCTTTCATTTGTACACAAGAACACACAATTTCATCTAAGGAGCCAAGAGATATTTTTGCTCAAACATCATCATGTTAACATGTGTTCTTGCTAACAAAATGGAAGCTTTTGACCATTTTCCTTGGCTGGATCAGCTATGCACTCATACATTAAACATGTTTCATATATTCTTTTCCATAAGAGGCCAGAGATAGTTCCCATGCACTTGCCCATACACGATACATCATGCTCCCCAAAATGGAAAAGTTTAAATGAAAGACTTGCACCACAAGCTTCAAGCTTCCATACCATATTACATCATCACTTTTCATCATCAGGACCTCACCATAAGAGCAAGGGACTGCATTGTATTGGAACAATAGCCATACACGAATATGGTTCACTAGAATTGCTCAATTCACCTCTAATGTCGCATTGCACCATCATTGACTCAACCATAGTTCTATCTGTTAACTCTAATAGTTAGAATCTAACTCAAGCTATATAAACAAATTCTAACAGAATTGTGAGGGGATTCAATCATTTTTTCTCACACTTGCCACAGTTACCAATTTCTCTCTGTTTTCGATCTCTGATTTTTGGGCAAGAATCTCATAGCATTCATCAATATTGCATCACATTATTCATCATCAACCAATCATCAACTTCATTAAAGAATGGATTCCAAGGATCAACGCCATTAGAGTGATTCCAAGAATCAACATCATCTTTCTATTCAGAATCAAAGCTCAAGATCTTGAAGAATTCACCCTCCACAAAGCCTTTATTTGGCCATAGTTGAGCTCAAGAAGCAAGTGGAACCTCTGGTTTTCTCAACAATCGGTCCAAAGCTCTGCATTTTTCAGGTTTGAACCTCTGATTTGTCTAGCTTGTGATGCATGAAATAATGACTCAATGTTGTTTAATTTGAGTGTAATAAGGAAAAACGAACTGCTCTGGTTAGTAATTAGGCCTTTTAGAGGTATGTGAAGATTTTAGGGGAAAATGATTCTCTTTAATCCTGCTTGAATGTGTAGGTTTTGCAAATTTTGATACTGGATATGGAATCTACGTAGCATAAGCTTTCTATTGGTATCATTCTTGTGTGTTTCTGGGGATTTTGCTCATGAGATGGCCGGAAGTGCACCGGAGAAGGTGATCGGAAACACCTCCGGTGACCTGAAAGTGCACAAGACCAAGAACCCTAACCTTCCCCCAGTTTAAGTCGTGACCTTAGGATCTTGATAGATCAATGCTCTAAAACGTGCCACCGAATTAATGAGGCACATGAGCTTCACGTGCCTTGTATTCAGCCTGTACAATTCGTGTGTGTGTCATCCACCTCTTCCCATGTGTCATCACCTTGTGTCCAATAGGTTTATTTGGTGTGATGGTTTTAGGTGTGTTGGATTGATTATAGGGCTCAGATTTAAGTTAACAGTTGACCTAGGGTATACTATAATTTGCGTAGTTAGCGTATTCAGGATTGGGCTTCATATTGCTTTTCCCACCCCTAGTGTAGCAGGCCCAATCCATCTCAGTTCATTTTCTCACTAATTGCACCTCCTCCTCATTTTTTCTTCTTTTCTATTTTTTATTTTATTTTCCTTTTCATTTTGATTTTAAACAAATCGCAAATGCCATCCAAAAATTCCAAATTAATTTCGGGACACTTTCCTCAATATTTTCAAATTTCTCACAAATTTTATTTTTATTTTCTTTTATTTTTTGGTCCAGAAATCAATATTTGTTTTTTTTTTTGGGAATTTCTTTCTTCATGAACACTTTGTTATCTCCGTTTTATTTCTATCAAAACAAAAATTATATGGATACCATCCTTTTTGCCCTATCTAGAGGACACATTGAGGATCCTAAAAATATTTTCCCTTAATTTTTAGGTCATGTTTGGTACCATTTTGAGCCAATCCTTTGAACATAATCCTTCAAAACCCTAATTCACTTTGCACATCCATTTAATTGAGTTAAAATAGGAATTTTTGTGAGATTTCTTAGAGGTATGTTAGCCCCTAGTTTGTGACCTTGAATGTCAATTTTCATATTTTTTCCATGTATGTTGATATTTTTTAAGTACCTTGTGTTACAAGTCACATTTTGGTCCTTATTTCTTCTTCCTTCTCATTCTATTTTGATAATGAATTTATTCCATCAATTTAAGGTCATCAATTTGAGTCCCTTAGGTCCTATTTGATGTCTTTAGATGATGTGAGTCCATTTTAGGTCCTCACACTTTGATTTGTTAGGTTATTTGAACCTTAAGTCACCATATGTCCAAGTATTCCATCTTAACCCTAATTTTCATTCTTTTTCCTTCTTCACACTTCTAAGTCAACTTTGTGAGTATTATAGTCATGTTATATCATTGTTTTACATCTTATAAGTGTCCCAAATCCATTGTTTCATATTCATTTCAAGTCATAAGCCTTTGTGTTCCATTTGGTTCATTTTGGTACATTAAGACTTCAAAATCAAAGTTCCTTGTACCTTAACCTTAAGACAATTCATAATAGGTCATTTGTGGGTAATTTTTGATTCAAATCTTCATCCTAACTTTTCATCAAGACCCTGGTTTTCGTATGAAGAATTCAAGTCTCATTGTTCATGTTTGACTTTTTCTTCTAAGTCATTTTCCTCCTTTTGAAGTCATATGTTTAATTCTTCTTATGCTTTCTTTTTTCAACCTCTTGTTTGAATCTATCTAACTTGAATCTCTTTCTTCCCACTTTGGTTCACATCTTAAGATACTTCCATTTAGTGTTAGGTTCTGGTTTCGACATTCACTTTTGATTTAATTCAAGTTTACCATACTTAATCATGAAAATACTTCATCTAACTTCACCTTGCTTTCTATTAGGGTTTAGTACTCCATTGGGACATAGTTTGTTAAGGTTTGTTCTTGTGAACTTAGAGTGATTTAATAGGGTTTACATACTGTTGGATTTATTAATTCAGCGTCACCCTTAGGGATTCGATGGGCTTAACATCCCAACCCATGGCGCTTAATAGGCGCAGCCCCTTGAAAGACTCTATACTATAAGGAAATAAAGTTGCGCCTTCACTAACAGCAATTGCTTTTAGTGCAGTGGTAAGCGCTTGATCCTACAAGTGGTATCAGAGCCAGGTCATGGGTTCGAATCCCCTCGGCTGACACTGGGGGGGAGATTGTTGGATTTATTAATTCAACGTCACCCTTAGGGATTCGATGGGCTTAACATCCCAACCCATGGCGCTTAATAGGCGCAGCCCCTTGAAAGACTCTATACTATAAGGAAATAAAGTTGCACCTTCACTAACAGCAATTGCTTTTAGTGCAGTGGTAAGCGCTTGATCCTACACATACTGCATTTAGAAGTCTCTTATCATGTAATATTCTTTAGCTTTAGGTCTTAACCCTTGGAGGTCCTTAATGCCTTTTCCTTAGTTATTTTGAGCTAGTTTAAGCTTTTGCCTTTCTCTATGTGTTTAATATGCTTTATAAAGATAACCTTTATGTTGTATGGAGGTTGAAGTAAGCCTTGGTTGTATACTTATCCCTCATATCTTTTTGCTTTCAAGTTGTGTATGCCTTGGCACTTTGTGCTTTTCTTGTTTAGGCTCTCCCTTTCTTAAAACCAACTTAACTTCCTTAGGAAGTAAGTTGAGTTCTAATTCTCTTCTCTTCTTTTATTTTACTTTTTTTATCATTAGGATTAGAATACCACACTAACCATAGGACATCCCATGCAATAAACAACTTAGGGTTGGTCTTAGTCCCCTTAGTTTTTGTCCTTCCACAACTTGAGTCATTCTTTCTCATCTCATAAAGATAAACAATAAAACACCTAATAAAGGTTGAGTGTTCTCATACGACATGAGACTTTACCGTGGGTTACTTATACACGTCCTGTTTCGGGGCGAGGAGTAAGGCATCTACCATGATGAACAAGTCTTAGTATGAGAATATTTCACAAACAGATTCAAAATACTTCTTCTAAAAGACGGTAAACAAACAACACTCGTCTTTCCTGCGGGAACTCTCTCCTCATCTCATTTACTCATGACGTGAAATCATTACGACTTGTCTCTTTGCAAGATGGTAACACACTTGTACCAGACGAGCTTGCAACACCTGAGCATAAGCCTAAGCAGTTCAATTCATAAAAAACATAAACAAAGTTCCCGCCTTAGTTAGGCGAACTACGTCGACTTTGATCCTCATTTTCTTGATGATGTACGTAGGCAGCGGGGTAGGGCCTGTTCGAGCATATTCTTTATTTTCCCTACATTTCCCTCTTTCTTCCCATTTTCTTTTCCAGTTCCCTTTCTTATTCCAGTTCCATTCAGCAGTTTTTGTTCAGCAGCATCTCATTTCTCACCCTTTGAAATAGACAAACAAGCGTGGATCCCGTCGGGCACGACGGACAATCTGGGGTGCTAATACCTTCCCAGGTCGTAACCGACTCCCGAACCCAGATCTTTTGTTTGTAGGACCTTGTCCTTTTCTTTTCTCTTAGGTTTGTTTATCATTATCTTTCCCATTCATTCGGGATAAAAATGCTTGGCTGGCGACTTTACCTATTCCGCACCACTTTCGCGTTTGTACTAGGATGAAAATCCTGGGAGTGACAAAACTAACAAACAAATATTATATATTAAAATTGAAATTTGAAAATAAAAAACGCGCGCAGGTCATCTTCTTCCTCCAACCGTCCAGGTTTTTACCTACGGATGGATTTCGTCACTAAAACTTATAGTGAATGTTTTATCCGTCACTACAAGACCTGAAATTTCAAAAAATTCAAACCAAGCATTATAAATACCATATAATCACATAGATCATTTAGAAATAGTCTCTTGAATTCAATGGTCCAATCAATTTGGTCTAAAATTGCCTCTAGCAATGGTTCCCCAAATTCACGGCTTCCAACCCTAACAATGGAAGATCATGATTCTTGCACCTAAACTTCAATTCCATTTCCCAGATAGCTTGCTCACATCATACAAAACAAAAATATGTAAAGAGATTATATGTATCATGCGTATAAATATGAAATCGAAAAATTGAAAAAAAAACTAAAAAAAGAAAATTTGGTTATGGCGTTTTATGAGGTTTTAGAGCAATGTGATGATTGATACACCTTCAGAAGAGGCTAAGGAATGTTCTTGGACCTTCAAACCTCCTTGAGAATGGCTACAACCCTAAAACTGAATCCAACTTACTCTTGAGTTTTTTTGAAGTTTTTTATGCTCTCTTTGATAAAAAATTTCATCCCCTTGACATCTTCCCTTGTTATGTATATATAGAGGATGGATTTAGGTAAATTTGTGGCTTGGATTCAAGTGATTTTTGGATGATGAGATTTGATTGAAATTAGATTTGAAAACTTTCTATTTTGGCCATTATTGAGATATCATGACTTTCCTCTTGTTGTGCACAAATTTGAATCACATATTATGACAATAAACCTCAAAATCTGATCCCAAAATAATCCATAGGTCAAATATTTGATTTTTTAATATTTATTTTAATTAAAATTGAATTTAAATGAATTAAATCCAATAGAATATAAAATAAACAAAGAAAATCAAAATATATTGTCATACCCTAAATTTGTCCTACCTTTTCTTTTTTTTATTTTCTTTTTTTCTAAGAGAACATCTGGTTTATGGTTGTGATCTTTTAGAATTTAGGTCATAGAGTTTCTATATGCATGCTTTTTAGGACTAACATTTGCGCAGGTACATTAAGTTCCAGTAGATACAAGGTTTCATTTTTGTGATCAATATTTTCAAGGCATAATCAATGGGTGATGGTTTTAAAGATTCTGATTGGTTTAGATTATACCTAAGGCATCTTCCCGTTGATTCATAGAGGAAGATCTTCTTTTTTTACTTGCGTTCTTAAAGGTTCTCACTAAGATTCCAAAAGACTCATGGTTTCATTAATAAAATTTGTTCAAATAATGGAATCAAGATTTTCCTATATTTGAAGAATTCAAATTAATGAGATTTTATTTTGTATATGAGTTTCGGAAGTGGTTTTATAAGTACAAGAATCATGTCTTTGTTTTGAATTCAACTCAAACATATGCCATTCACTCATTTTAATTTTAGTTCATATGGAACTCGGGGTATGGATTCAAGATGTTCAAATTTCTAAGCTTGTTTGAGGCGTGTCTTAGATGGTTAGAGCGTCTCTAAAATCATTGTTCAAGTTTAAGTGAAAGGGCCAATAGAAAAGAGATTAAGCTGTATGTACACGGCTACAAGATAATCTATGAATGTAACATTGAGACAAATATTACAATGGACAAAGCGCCAGCTGTTTGCTTTAATTCAAAAAAAAAAGGGAAAAAACTCCAAATTACATTGATAAGAGGGCCATTTAGTGCAAAGACAAGAAGTATGAATTACAAGTTGGATTCTACAATTCACAAGTTATACAAGGAGCTTTAAGGAGCGAAATCCCTAATAATACAGGGACTTAAAGGTGATAAATTTTGAATAGGATGCTTTAAGCCCTTAAGCTTCTTGCCAATGTTAATCTAAGCCGCAAATCCGCCACGCAAATTGGCCACGATTTCACCTGCAGAATACCAAATCCAGATATCTAGTTACCCTTTTTTCACAAAACTAACAAACAAGGAATTATATCTTTAGATATCCTTTATTCTGAGGACTTAATTGCAACTGGAGGTATTGATTCAAAGGCTGTTATTTTTTTTGACCGATCAGCAGGACAAATATTAGCTACACTCAGTGGCCATTCTAAAAAAGGTTAACAGCATGAAGTTTGTAGGTCAGGGAGAATCTGTAATAACTAGGTTCAGCAGATAAGACAGTTCGTCTGTGGCAAGGGTCAGATGATGGAAGCTATAATTGCATACGGATCTTAAAGGATCACTTGGATGAGATTAGATCCGTCACCGTCCATGCCATAAACAATTACTTTGTGACTGCATCACTTGATGGCACTTGGTGTTTTTATAAACGGTCTTCAGGCACTTGTCTGACTCAGGTTTCGGACCCTAATCAAGGTGGTTACACGTCAACAACCAAACTTGAAACTATAATTAACTTTGCTCCATTAAGTTTCCATCATGCTTCTAGATATCAAACCTCCATAACCAAACCTGTAGAAACCCAGTATTCCATCAGCAAGTAGTGAGCATGAATCATAGCAAAATAAAATTCATAAGGATTGAAGTTAGAATAAAGTTCAGAGATCTTACAAGCAATTCAAAGCCAGAACTCATGCACGAAATGTTAGAAAATTATAGCTCATGATTTATAGCATGTTTCACAAACATTGAGATTTCATTTGAGACTTCTTTTCAAACCTGCAAAAAGATGCATCACAATTAAAAATTCCATGTTTCCATATTTAAACTTACAGCCTTCATGAAAATAGTTGTGGTACAAGATAAAAGGAAAACAGTGATTTGCCACAACATCACGCATATGCAAATGGGAGGCCAGAAAAGACCTCAGTCAGGAAAGAGCTTCGAGAGAGATTCATCAGGGCTGTTGAAACATTCTTGCGGAGGAATCCAACAAGCTCTAGTCCTCGCCGCGACTAATCTAAACATAGGGGCTTTGAGGATGTAGCAGCTGTGTCCAAAGTTGCGCATCATGATCAAGACAAGAGACGCACTTCCGGTCGATATGGCAGCAGTTCAAGAAGACCTATAATCTCATCAACATCAAATCCAAGTTCATCTGGTGATCATACTGACAGTCGCACTGGCCGTCTGACCTCATCTGGTAGTCGTCCATCAATCACACACAGAGTTCAACCTATGTACGAGACCAAACAACCAGCCACGAAGCTTGTCACATCAGTGTTCATGAAAAAGCAGCTGAAATACCAAAACTCCATCATCAATCACAAGAGCCCTTCTTGCAAGTTTGGATGTCACAGATTAGATCCATTCCAGATTCACACCTTGCCTATGTTCCATTGATTCATCATTTAAACATATCACCAATAGTCTGCAAAGACAAAAGGATGCACATCAAGGAAATTTCTATGAATACACAAGAAAGATGATAGCCTAAAGAAACTATGGTTTTTATCTATCTTTTCATCACAACTCATCACCTACCCCTTCTTGCAAGTATGTTCAGACTTTAAGGTCAAAATTCAGCCTGCATAAGATCTCTCAGAAGTTCTCATGGTGACATCAAAATCAGCAAAGTAGAGAGCTCTCATATTCTACCTGTGGACAAGGACAATTATTGATAATTATAGCAAGTGATCCACTTCAAAGCAAGGTTGTTAAGAGGAATAAAAATCAGCATACTCATAATTATGGTAACAAAGAAATCCAAATCAGGGCATAAATAATCCGTAATTATAGCCAAACCTGTAATATGTATGACTTCACCGTCAAGCATTTGCAGCCACCAATAACCTCATCTGTGAATCAAGTCGAAAGAGTAATTTTCTCAAAGTCAACCGCTACCAGTGTGAAGCCTTCATCAGAATCTAAAACCGTTTCAAGATTCGTCTATAACATCCACAAGACTCCTCGCATTGCTAACTACAATTGCAGCCTCCCTTCTCCAAGTCTTTCTATTAACGGGTACGCAAGACACACCAGTTACCACCAGCTCCAGAACCAGCCGCATGAACCTGTCACGACCGGTACATTAGGCTTCATTTTCCCGCACAAAAAACTTGTCATATCAGTATTCATATGAGTAGGAATTAGCATCAAACTCCAAAGTGCATAACATTGCAAGCAGTTAAAAGTCTGCGAAAATATAAATTCATGATTCATGATTCATACCAGGTGTAAACACCCCAAATTTTCCCTCACCTATTCACACCATGGCTTGTGATCTTCTCATTTGCATAAATTCAATCATGGCATCTCATACCACATTTTTGATTCACTACATTTATTCAATGTCATATGCATCTAGGGTTTGTGATCTGAGCCATCCCTGAGCCATTTGAGCCACTCCAAAGGTCATTAATCACTGAAAAGGGGTCCATGTATGTTCAAGCATCATATTATATCCCCTCAAGATCAAATAAGTCAAAGAATCACAAGAACTGAGAAAGGCATTGGAAGCAGAGCCAGGTTTAACTGCACAGATGACCTAAAATTAGGGTTTTGGTTTCAGAGGCCATAAATCCAAATTTTTTGGTCATTCTTGTTTCTATTGGTCTCTATATGTTATGAGGATCATGCATATCAATTTTCATGAAGAAAGTCCATGGGGAAGGCATCTAATCAAGAGTGGACTTCTTGAGCAAGTCAGTGCAAAATCAGGGCATCTGAGGCCCCCAGTGACCCAACCAAAGGGTGTTCTCCATCATTTTGAATGTGTATGATCTTTATTTGGTCATAGAAGATGTTGGAAGTTCACAAAATTGAAGAATTTCAAACCATTTGCAAAGTTGCCTTTTTGGGAAAGTGACTTGTAATGAAAACTTGCTATTTTGGGAAAGTTTTTCAACCTGCTCAAATTGATTCAAAAATGCTTCAAATGAGAAAACTTTGGTCATGAAAGTTGTAGATTGGATCCTCCCATTTTCAAAAAGTACAAGAACTCATTCTAATTCATTTTGGATCAAAAGTTATGGCTTGTCAAATTTGGACAAAATCACATAATTTCAAGTTTTACACCAAAGAAGGAAAGTGGCAAAACCTCATGCCAAGGCAAAATGTGACTTCAAATGGACTTCTATGCATTACACAAACATGAACCATGACCCAAAACTCAGAATTGCACAAGAATGTCTCAAGTTTCATGCCATGAACTTCACAAATTTCAAAAGGGGCCAAACTTCCCTAAAATTTGCAAAATGGATCAAAGTTTTTCATCCACTTGTGCCAGCTGCCAAAAGTAACTTCCATGGACCTCCTTGAAGCATGCTGATCCAATCCATGCCCTTGTACCTTGACTGAACCAGCCCATACCTCTTCTTACACAAAAGTTGACTTTATGCAAGTTGAGTCATACCAATCAAGCTAGGCCAGCAACAACTCTCTGACCAATCACAGCTTCACATACATGCCTCATGGATTACATTTCACATAATCTTGGAAGCTGAAGCCTCTCATAAGCCAGCATTCACCAAAAACCTCCCATATGCATTTTCTTTCGAAACTCAATACACAAGCAAAGAACATCAAAACAAACTTCACAAAACCACTCATCACGACCCTCTGATCATTTCCCAACCCTCATTTGGCCTTGAAACCACCCCAAGCAGAAACATGATTTTTCACCCCTCCTGAACAGAACTTCATCAATCTCTTAAACCAGCCATAAAAAATTCCAAACAAGCATTGCAAGCTTCACAGGGAGTTCATTGAAGACATCTTGGACCAAAGAAGCAGCCAGAAAGTTCCAAAGTTCAAAGCTCCAGTTCAGGTGAGCTCAAGAACATTTTTTCCAGAAACTTGTTTTTAAGTTCCTAAATGAATCTATGTGATGTGTTGATCATGCTGATATGTTTATTTTTGCAAATGGTTAAGTATTGAGTATGTATGAAGCTTCTGAAATTTTTTGACCTAAAAACGTTTTGATTCGATTCAACTTTGATACGTGAAATAAATGTGTTTTGGTTGATGATTCTTGTTGTATGATGTATGGGGTTGGATTCTGGGCAGAGAGATTAAGTTTTAGAAGCTTGGGGAGAGAGATAGCAAAATCTCAGGGGAGATGTGGCCGGAGAAGATGACCGGAGGTCACTTCCGACCACCTGAAAGTCATTAGTGCATTAATTGTGGTTAGGGCTCAGTTTGAATGTGAGCCATAGATCTGTTTGACTTGGGTTGACCCGCGCTCAAATGAATGGACCAGATCTTTCATTAAAACCCTAATCCTAATTTATTAAATTAATTAATTAGGTTTAATTTAATCCAGCCAATTTGAATCTGGGCCACAGGATCTGGCGCCAGTCAATTCCCTCCAAATTCTTTTAAACCCCAGCCATTAGATCTGTGATTTCTCATAATTTCATTTTTATTTCATTTATTTTATATTTAACTTCTATGAATTATTAAAAAATAGTAAAACATATTTAAAAATTCTGATTTTTTTTTGTCAAGCTTTTCATTAATTTTCAGAACCCAGAAATATTTTTATTTTTATTTTTTTGCATTAAAAATCATTTTAAATCATTTAAATGTTTATTTTTAATTAGTTAATGGAAATTAATTAATTTAAAATGCATTTAGGTATTTAAAAATCACAAAAAAAAAATTCACATTACATTTCAAAACATTTAGAAACATTATCAAACTCTCAAAACAAATTTCTTTTTGGTCCTTGATGCATTTTGACAATTTTCATTGGAATTAAATTCATTTTAAGGCAATATTTTTGTTCAAACTTGGAAAATTTCATTCTGCCTGACCATTAAGAGTTTGATGATGGTTCTTCTTGCATTGCATCCTTCATAGCATGTAGTTTATAGGTTAAAACTGGTTTGAATTTATCTTTCATTTTCAATTTGTTTTGTATTTTTCATTGTGAGGTATCCCAAAACCCTAATTGACTTGAGAAATTCATAACTTGCACTAGGTTAAGAGTTAGGTCCCCTCCTTTGGGCAGTGAATTTGTGTAGGGTTAGGGTTCCCTTGTTCCCATTTTCAATTTTTTATCTTGTCATTTACTTCTGATTTTGAATTTTGCTTTGTGTGTTGTTCATAAACCCTAATTATGGCCTTCCTTTGCATCCATCTTTCATTTGCTTGCATTCAAGAACTTCCCATGACATTTTGTGCATCCTTAGGACATATAAGACATCTTAGGACATATTAGAAACATGATTGATCATTGCATCATTCCTTTTCCATGTTATATGTTCATTTCATTTCATAAACATTCATGAATCTTTATGGTTCAAGGCATGCCTCATTTGCATCCTTATGCTTGTATGATCATTCTCATCTCTTGTCATGTGTTTGCATCATCTCTTAGTATCATTAAAATCATGTTTATGCTTCTGACTTTGGTTTGCATCATGGCAATTCATCTCATTTCCATTGCATTTCATTTCCTTTGCTAACTTTTCAGGTGGTAAGTTGTTTGAGAAGTGAATTTGCCTTCACTTCTCACAATCTCTTTTCATCTCTTTTATACCTTCTTTGCTGTATTTTGTATGTGTATTAGAGTGAGCTTGCTTATTCATGTTCTCTCCCACTTTCTTCCTTCAAGCAACTTGTCTTCTTAAGTGAAGCAAGTTGTCTTGCTTCTCTCTGCTTCTTCCTCCTTTCATCTGTTTCTCCCTTGGTGGCTTTTCCTTGAAGATCTTTTGCAAGCCTCATAAACCCTAGGATCTCCAAGTATGATAACAATTAGGGCTTGATTAGTTCCCCATTTATTTTTGCCTTTGTGTCATCTTTGAGTCTTCTCTTCTCATCTCATAACCAAGGACTAAACCCTAAAGGTTTTAGGGCTTTGTGATTAAGCTTATGCCTGCATCCTTCTATTAGGATGGAGTGTATAACTTTAATCCTAAGTGTTAAACCCTTAATGTGTTTAAATCCTTTAATCAATTCACTTAATAACCACTAAGACATCAAGCTTGTAACTTGGGCCTTGCATTAGGGTTCTAATTCTTCCTTAATTGGTTAAGAAGGACTAACCCTAGTATTAATGGACAAGTCCCCCTCAAGTTGTCTTACCAACCATAAAACTCACTTCTTAATCTTATCATTAACTAAAATCCACTTTAATAAAGGCTTTGTTTTGTCATGAGATTAATCCCTAATCATGGATTAAGTTGAGGAGCCTTCCTCAGCTTAAATGTTCTCATTTATTATCCTTCTATTAGGATGGTGTAATGAGTCCATTAAATCCTTGATTATGGCTTAAACTCATTACTTAACACTAAACAAAAACTCCAAAAACATCTAAATAATTACAATTAGGTTAATGATCTTAATCCTACATCATGGTGATTAAGTGTGAGGTGTTTACTTCACACTTAAGGTATTCTCATTACCCCTAATCAGAGGGAGGATGTGATGAGTTTACTAATCCTTGGTTTAGGCTTAAGTTCATTTTCTTATGACAAACATAAAAAGCAATAAAAGACTGAAAACACAAAAAAAAAACAATAATCGTCTCCTCCGGGATTCTTTTCTCACCTCATTCACTCACAAACGAGAACTTGCTTCTTCCGTTTAATGCAAGACAGTTTGCACCTGGGCCAGACAGGTCATACACTTGAGCATAGATAAGCAAGTAGTTCATAAGTCAATTCGTCTTTCAGTCTCTTTGAGTCGAACTACGGTGTTCTGACTTCCTCATTGCACGAGAGGATACGTAGGCATAACTTAACAGTTATCGAACAAAAGTCTCTGTATATGCCCCCTCCTTCCAGCATTATTCTTTTAGTCTCATTATCTTGAGCATTTCATTCCTGTTCTTGCACTGACACTTCTTTTATTTCACTTCACTTTCTTCCAGCACTGACACTTGCATTCTTTCCAGCTTTGATACACAGATTGCACTAACACTACCCCTTTTAAAACACAAATCTTTCAAGCGTAGATCCCGTCGAGTACGACGGACAATCTGGGTGCTAATACCTTCCCAGGTTGTAACTAACCCCCTTTCTTAGTCTCTCTAGTTCGCAACCGTCTTATCCATATCTTTTCTTAGGTCTATGCAGCATTACCTTTCCTCCGGGATAAAAATGCCTAGCTGGCGACTCTTGTCTTCTGAGTTCACCCTTGTGCGTACCCTCTCCTTTCGCCGACCGTTCACGTCTGTACCCCCTCTTGACTTAGCCTCATTTGGTGGGAGCGTCAGCTTGGCGACTCTGCTGGGGACCCTTGTACTATAACCAGGGGTTCTGGTTCTTTTTGTGGGTTCCTCCTAGCGCTTGTTTGATTTGTGTTTACTGGGGTGTTATGTGCTATATGTGTTTATGTAGTTATTTTATTGCTTTATGTACAGTCTTGTTTATTGCTTTCTTTACAAGTTTTATACATCATACTGTCATTATCATTGTTGGATCTGGTTTCTGTTTGATGGGTGGGGTTCCATTGAGAGTTTGAGGTCCTATACCTTGGACCTGAGTGACACCTAGGCTAGAGTGGTTCATATTCTTTCCCATTCCATTTCGGTCTGGTGCGGGAATATGAAACACGGTTCAGATGTGGGTTTCTTCTTGAGAACTTTGTGCTACAGATTTCCTGTAGTGCTAGGGCTATCTGGGAAGCCTGCTAAGTCTGGATGACCTTTATTATGACCTTCAGAAACTGAGGAAAATTAGAGGAGGATCTTTTATGGTTATTGTAAACACTGTACCTCCGGGTTAGAAGTGTTTACACTTCTCATAACTGATCCAAGTCTGAGGATCCTTGTTCTAGAACATCACCTGTGAGGGGGTTGGGCTGTTTACAGGTTTGCAGGTACCCTTGGCCACATCATACCCTGATACTTGTTTTGTTTAAGAGTACCTCATTTTGGAAAGTTCTTGTGATTTAACCCTGGACATGTGACTCTTTATTTGAGTCCCCCACCCTGGTTACTGGATTTCTGAGCCCCCATCTGGACTTCTTGAACATACATGGGCTTTATATCAAGACAGATAATCAGATCCAGCTTGATCACAAACCCTTGTATATCATTTGCATACATCATCATTGCATCATTTAACATTTGTTTATTTGTTTTTCAGGGTATCCACATTACATCTGGCTTGGTTTTGACCCCTTCATCTGCATAGACCTTTGTTTCATTAGTTATCTGCTTCAGCTATCTTTATCAGTTATCTGCTTCAGTCATCTTCCTCACCAGCACTAGCCTATCAGTGGCCCATCTCCAGTATCAATCTTGATCCTCATCAGTACTTATCTTCAGCTCTTCATCAGCATTCATGGCTACTCCCAGGAAGAGCAACATATCATACCATTTCTTTGAGCCTGTATTGACTGGTATCAGGCAGGTCCAGTCACTTATCACCCCTGACCACATCCCATTATTCAGAGAGCATTATGGAGGTATCCTGGATATGGTTATGGACCTGGACCCTTCTCAGAGGAGCATGATCCACACATGCTTGCAGTTTTATGATCCTCCTTTGAGATGTTTCACATTTTCAGACTTTCAGATAGGACCTCTGCTGGAGGAGTTTTCATCATTGATTGGAGTACCTGTCAGGGGTGGTGTCCCCTTCAACCCAGAGATGACTTCTCCCAGCAATGGAGAGGTAGCAAGAGCATTGTACCTAGAGCTTACTTTGATTGAGCAGAATATGACAACAAAGGATGGGATCCCTGGTTTGCACTTGGATTTCTTAATTTCTCAGGCCATCCTGAAGGCCTCTTTGGGAGAGTGGAGGGCAGTTTGTGCACTGTTGGCCCTCAGCATATATGGGGTTATACTGTTTGCAGATGAGCCCAAATTTATCAGCAAGAATGCCATTCATCTTTTCCTTCTGAGGAACCCAGTACCCACATTGCTGGGAGATTTTTATTATTCCATTCATCAGAGGAATGAGAAACAAAGGGGGAAGCTGGTGAGATGTTGTGCTCCTTTGTTTCACACCTGGCTGCTCAGACACCTACCTAAGACAGATGCCTTCTTGAATCCTCACCAGCAGAAGAATTGGGCCAAGAGACTCATTGCTTTGACTTCAGATGATATCAGATGGTGCACCCAGAGCACCAAAGGCAAAGACATAATCACCAGCTGTGGGCAATACCCAAATGTACCTCTAATAGGAGTAAAGGGTTGCATCAACTACAACCCTTTGCTGTTTAAGAGACAACTGGGCTATGCTTTGGTTCACCCTCCCAGAGTGCAAGATTTAGCTGAGACCCTGTATTGTGAAATAAAACCTAATCTAGCTGCTACAGACAAGCATCCTGGGCTTGGGACAACATCCAGACAAAAGGGATGGCTATTCTAGGGAGATGTAATAATGTTGCTTCAGCTCAGTACTATGATTGGTCCCGTACTAGAGCTCAGATTACTGGAATGCCTTTCACCATTGAGGACATACCTGGACAATCTACAGCACAGCCAGCAGCAACTGTCAGCCTGGAAGAATTTGAGAAGCTGAAGGAAAGGAATGAGAATCTGTCTCAAGCTTTGAAGAAGACCCTTTGAGAAAGGAGTGATGGTCGTCTGGACATTGAAAGGTTGGAGAAGCTTAGGGTGGAGCATCTGACCAAGATTGAGAAAACAGAGGACTATATCAGAAAAGCAAGAGCTGGGGAACAAATATTGAAGAATGCCTGTAAAGAGGCCAAGCTTCAGAAGGCTAGGACTGAGCTCTATCTGCAAGAAAGTCAGGCTAGGTGGGTCATGATCACTGAAGCCCGGACACAGGAAGATCAGAGAACTTAAGCCAGGATTGAACAGTTAGAGGCCAATGAGAAGAAGCAGCAGGAGGCTTTGCTGGCATCCCAGAAGGAGATCTCAGAGTTAAAGCTTAGGGCTGGTTTGAAGAGATCAAAGGACCAGGACAGGCACAAGAAGCTGACCACTGCCATTGCCACCAGGAACCTCCTCATCAGGACCATCACAGAGCATCCAGCTGGTCCAGTGACTGAGGCACTTCTGAAGGAGGTTAAGGAGGATGAGTTTGGGTTGGATGTTTGATTTTCTTTGCTTGTTGTTCATTTCCATTTTATGTACTTTTCTCTTCTTTGTATTTTGACCCTCCAAGGGCATGTGTTGTAAAAACAAACTATGTATTATTCAGTATTTGTAATATATTTTAGTTTGTTTCCATTTTGGGGTTTCTTTTCTCGACCAAGTTAAAAGCATCTTCCTCGGGGTCTGGAAAGGTCAAAACCAAGAACCAAGCCGGATACCTTGAAAAAACAAATAAGCATATTGCATTGCATGCTAACTTTGGTTTTGTTTTGTAGGTTTTGTCATTATTATGTTTGTTTCTAAACTCTGTTGTGTACCAGGAAATATTGCTCGCCGCCGGGTGTTCCCTGTCAACCGTACGCACAGGTACCCTACTCGCAACAACCTTCCTGGTATCCAATTGGATCAAGTACAGCAGGACCTGACTGAGGTCAGAACTCAGATGGCTAATGAAAGAGTGGAGATGAGGAACCAAATGGCTCAATTCATGACTGTAATGACTGGCTTGGCCCAGAGTCAAGAAAGGTTAAGGGCATTGGTGGAAAGGCAAACTCCCGAGGAACCTCATCCTAGGACTGGAGGGACTAGTAATAATGAGGGGGGTCAGCCTCATGTTAACCCACCAGTATTTGGACCTCATCTAGATCCGGAAGTCAACATCCCAAGGAATGTGCAAGGCAACACTGCTGCAGGCAGGATCTTGCAAGAAGATCCTCAAGAAGAGAAGTTTATTGTAATGGGAGCTGGAGATGAAGTCTACGATAGAAGGTTTGATGAAATTGCTGAGAAGTTGAGATCTTTGGAGTCTCAAAACTCCTTGGGTTTCGATGTAATGGATATGGGGTTAGTAGACGGGGTGAGAATTCCCCACAAATTCAAACCCCGTGCTTTGAGAAATACAATGGAACTTCCTGTCCAAGAACTCACCTGCAGTCCTTCCTGGGAAGACTTAAAGCATATACTATGGATGAGAAGTTGTGGATGTTCTACTTTGAAGACAGTTTGACAGGGGCTTCAAGAGAGTGGTATTCACACCTGACCAGAGCTACCATCAGGTGCTGGAAGGACTTAGCAGAGGCCTTCATCAGACAATATCAATATAACCTGGACATGGCTCCTAACAGGACCCTTCTGATGGGAATGTCTCAATCTTCCAGAGAAAGCTTCAGAGAATATGCCCAGAGGTGGAGACAGCTTGCTGCTGCTGTCCAACCACCCATGTCGGAAAGAGAAATGGCCGACATGTTCATGAATACTCTGCAAGGAACATATATTGATAGGCTAGCTGCCTTTTCTTCCACCAGTTTTGCTGACGTAGTTATAGCCGGGGAAAGGATTGAAAGCCTTTGGAAAATGGGCAAAATTTCTGATAATGGTGCAAGTTCATCCAGTAATTCCAGGAAGCCTTTTGTGGGACCTCGAAGAACCGGTGAGACAAATTCCATCCATGCAAGCAGGGGCAGACCCCAGTATGTTCACAGATCAGTAGCAGCTGTCACTATTCCAGCTCCGATTCCTCAACAATCAGCATATCAACCACAACAACAACCACATTATCAACAGCAAGTTCAGTATCCGCCACAAAGGACCTACAACAACAACAATAGCAACCAAAAACAACGACCCTTTCAACAAAGACCATCTCAGGAAAACAGGGTGATTGACCCTATCCCTATGCCTTATGCTGCCTTATTGCCACAACTCCTGAAGCTTAACTTGGTTGAGTTAAGGACGTTGGCACCACCAGATCCCTCCAATCTACCAAGGAATTATGATGTCAATGCCAGGTGTGCTTTCCACTCCAATGCACCTGGCCACAATACTGAGAAATGCAGGGCCTTACAAATGAAAGTCCAAGATCTGGTGGATTCTAAAGCCCTCAACTTTGCACCCCCTCCAAATGTCAACAAGAATCCTATGCCTAATCATGGCGGGCCGAGGATAAATGCCATTGAGGAAGACAAACCATCTACTTTGATTACCAGTGTTGCACAAATTCGAACACCTTTGGTCGAAATTAAAGCTCAGCTTCTAGAGTGCCAAGTGTTCCCCGGGTGTGAGCTCGGTTGTGGGTATTGCAACATTGCAGTCAACGGGTGTGATAATTTGAGAAGCGGCATAGATGGTCTTATTAAGGATGGAATTCTTCAGATCTCAACAACGGTACCTACAAATCCAGCAATTCCTTTGACAACAATTCCCGATTCTTCTACAACAACAACAACAATCATTCCTACCGATTCATCAATATCATCAGCAATGGCTCCATCCATCACTTCATCAAATCAGATGTCAACAACCCTTTCTTCTACAACATCAGCATCCATTTTATCAGCAGAATCTTCTACAACACCAGCAATACTTAATGAAGATGTCTCCGCAGTTACCATCTACTATGATCCATCAAATGTTCCTCCCAGCAACAATTTCTAGCAGCAAACAGTGGCACCTCCTGCCAGGCCACCCGTCACAATTTACTACGATCTGCACACCATTACAGTACCCTCCTCTGCAGCAGTCAGTCCAGTTACTATTACGGTGCCTGGACCTGTTCCTTATGAAAGTAGTAATGCCATACCTTGGCATTATGGCTCTGATCTTTACTGCAACAGGGAGAAAATCACTCTGGATTCATCAACCTCCTCTCCACAGATTGATAATGTTGGGGGAGGCGGAGGCTTCACCAGAAGTGGACGCCTTTTTGCCTCACAAGTGCAAAGACCTAATGCCGAAGCAGAAGCTGCTGCCAAAGCAAAGGGAAAGAGTGTGGTACCTGAAGAGCCGACTGTCAAAGAAACACAGAAGACATCTTTTGAACAAGATGTAGAAGAGTTTATGAGAATCATAAAAAGAAGTGATTACAAGGTGGTGGATCAGCTTCACCAAACTCCCTCAAAGATCTCCATATTATCACTGTTGATGTGTTCTGAAGCTCACAGGAATGCATTATTGAAAGTTCTGCACGCAGCATACGTGCCAGAGGAGATTACCGTTAATCAGCTAGAAACCGTGGTAGGAAATGTCAACACCAGTCATGGACTGGGCTTTACCAATGTTGACTTAACAACTGAGGGACGTAACCATAACAAGGCTTTACACATCACCCTAGAGTGAAAGGGTGCTGTTTTATCTCATGTACTGGTGGACACTGGGTCGTCACTCAATGTTCTACCAAAGAAGGCCTTAGTGAAGCTGGAGTATGATGGCTTGGCACTGCGTCCGAGCAATTTAGTGGTAAGAGCCTTCGATGGCTCTAAAAGATCAGTGCTTGGGGAGATTGATCTGCCTGTGATGATTGGCCCGCAGACTTTTAAAATTACCTTCTATGTGATGGACATTCAGCCGGCCTACAGCTGTTTGTTGGGTAGACCCTAGATCCATGTCGCTGGCGCTGTTACGTCTACCCTTCACCAGAAGATGAAATTCGAGTGGGAAGGCCAGATCATTACCATCTGTGGGGAAGAAGACATCTTTGTTAGCCATCTGGCTACGTATAAGTACATAGAAATGGATGGAGAAATCCATGAAACCATGAGCCAGGGGTTTGAGGCCCTGAACATTAATGAAGCATCTGCTGTACTGGGAACTTCCATAACGTCATACCAACAAGCCCGGAAGGTTGTTGAGGAAGGTACCGCCCAAGGCTGGGGCAAGCTGCTGCCCGTGGAGAAGAAAGAAGACAGATTTGGGTTGGGTTACAAACCAACTCAACAAGATCAATCAGAGGCTGCAAAAGAGCCCAATTTTGTCAGCGGGGGGATGCTCACCCCGGATGCTGTGAACAACTTGGAAGATGAGTCGGAAGATGAGCGCAACCTGGAGAGCTGGATACGTCCAAGGAACCCGGGGAGCCATGTCTCAAACTGGTCTTCCCAGGAAATTATAAGGGTTACTCCTGCAGAGTAATTATTATTTCCTGTATTTTAAAGCATGCATCAAGTCTTGCATCTTGCCCAAGATGTCAAGACTCATTTTGTAATCGGGCCATCTTGTAATTTTGTGCAAACAGATCAATCAATGAATATCAGACATCTTTTGCAAACGAGTCTCTTTTTCGCCCACTGTCTTCTCATTTTTCTTTTTGTACAAAAATAAAATGGAAATGTTTTCAAATAAATAACTTCATTCTCACTTTTTCTAAATAAGATAAAACCGATCACTAAAATGAACCAGTTTAAACCCTTGCAGAAAGTGCCCACCAGATTGCACCGACAACGACACTGCTATGACTTCGTATGACTTTGACAATCCAATCAATCAAGACGATGAAGGGGTTGAAGAAGACTATGAGCTACCTGAAGAGCTAGCCAGGTTGTTAAGGCAAGAAGAGAAGGTTATCACTCCTCATCAGGAGGAGATCGAAACAGTTAATCTTGGTACAGAAGAAGAAGTGAAAGAAGTCAAGATTGGGGCCTGATTACAAGATTCAGTGAAAGAGCAACTGATTGCCATGCTTCGAGAATATGTGGATGTTTTTGCTTGGTCTTATCAGGATATGCCAGGGTTGGACACCGATATTGTCATGCACAAGCTGCCTTTGAAAGAAGATTGTCCGCCAGTGAAACAGAAACTGCGCCGTACTCGCCCAGATATGGCAATGAAGATAAAGGAAGAGGTGCAAAAGCAGTGGGACGCCGGTTTCCTTGCTGTAACTAGCTATCCACCGTGGGTTGCTAACATTGTACCTGTGCCTAAGAAAGACGGCAAGGTAAGGATGTGTGTGGACTACCTGGATCTGAACAGAGCCATCCCAAAGGATGACTTCCCTTTACCTCACATTGATGTATTGGTTGACAATACGGCTCAGTTCTCGGTATTATCCTTCATGGATGGATTTTCAGGATATAATCAGATCAAGATGTCACCTGAACACAGGGAGAAGACAACTTTCATCACACCCCGGGGCACCTTCTGTTATAAGGTGATGTCATTCGGGCTGAAGAATGCGGGTGCCACTTATCAATGGGCTATGGTAACATTATTCCATGACATGATCCACAAAGAAATTGAATGTTATGTGGATGACATGATTGCCAAGTCCCTCACAGAAGAAGACCACCTGGTGAATCTGTTGAAGTTATTCAAGCGTCTGAGGAAGTACCAATTGAAGCTGAACCCCAACAAATGCACGTTCGGGGTGCGATCCGGTAAGCTGCTGGGATTTATTGTAAGTGAGAAAGGGATTGAAGTTGACCCTGATAAAGTTAAAGCCATTCAAGAAATGCCTGCACCGAAAACTGAAAAAGAAGTTCGGGGGTTTCTAGGTAGGTTGAACTACATTTCAAGGTTCATATCTCACCTTACAGCAACCTATGATCCTTTGTTCAAGCTGTTGAGAAAAGAACAAACGGTCAGGTGGAATGAAGACTGCCAGAGGGCTTTTGACAAAATCAAGGAATATTTACAAGAGCCTCCGATCCTTATGCCTCCAGTTGAAGGAAGACCTCTAATCATGTACTTGACAGTATTAGAAGAGTCAATGGGGTGTGTGCTGGGCCAGCATGACGAGTCTGGTCGAAAAGAGTACGCAATATACTACCTAAGCAAAACGTTTACCGACTGTGAACAACGTTATTCACTGCTCGAGAAAACTTGTTGTGCTTTAGCGTGGGCTGCTCGCCGACTAAGGCAGTATATGTTGACCCACACCACTTTATTGATCTCGAAGATGGACCCAGTTAAGTACATTTTTGAGAAGCCAGCACTTACCAGACGGGTTGCAAGATGGAAAATGATCCTCACAGAATATGATATTCAGTCCACATCTCAAAAAGCCATCAAGGGCAGTGTATTGTCTGATTATCTCGCTGAGCAACCCATTAATGATTACCAGCCTATGAGATTTGACTTCCCTGATGAAGACATCATGTTCATTAAAGCAAAAGATCATGAAGATCCTATTCACACTGAAGGGCCGGACCCGGGAGAAGAATGGACTATGATGTTTGATGGGGCTGTTAATATGAATGGTCGTGGTGTTGGTGCAGTACTCATTACACCTAAAGGAGTTCACATGCCTTTCTCGGCGAAACTCACCTTTAACTGCACTAACAACGAAGCTGAATACGAAGCTTGTATCATGGGACTTGAGGAAGCCATTGACCTCAGGATTAAGACTTTGATTGTATTCGGAGATTCAGCTTTGGTAATCAATCAAACTAACGGCAAATGGTACACCCACCAGGATCATCTGATACCTTACCGGGATTATACAAGAAGGTTATTGACTTTCTTCACAACGGTCAAGCTTGAGTATATCCCGCGAGACGAAAATCAGTTTGCAGATGCTCTAGCTACCATTTCATCCATGATCAAAGTACAAGCTGCCAACTTTGTGCCTCGGATTTCAATGTCCAGACTTGACAGACCAGCGTATGTATTCTCAGCAGATATTGTCAAAGATGATAAGCCTTGGTTCCATGACATCAAATGCTTCTTGGAGGCTCAAACATACCCACCCGGGGGCATATTCCAATGATAAGAAGACATTAAGAAGGCTAGCTGGTAGTTTCTTCCTGAATACTGATGGTTCCCTTTACAAGAGAAACTTTGATATGGTACTTCTCAGATGTGTTGATAAGACAGAGGAAAACTTGTTGATGCACGAGGTGCCCGAAGGATCCTTTGGTACCCATGCGGGAGGGCATGCAATGGCTAAAAAGTTGCTAAGATCAGGCTATTACTGGATCACAATGGATGCAGACTGTTGTGCTTATGCCAGAAAATGTCATAAGTGCCAGATTTATGCGGATAAAGTGCACGTGCCTCCGAATCCTTTGAATGTGATGTCTTCACCCTGGCCCTTTGCCATGTGGGGCATTGATATGATTGGCAAGATTGAACCGACTGCTTCAAACGGCCATAGATTCATCATGGTTGCTATTGACTATTTTACCAAGTGGGTTGAAGCGGCTTCGTATGCAAATGTTACAAGGCAAGTGGTAGCCCGATTTCTGAAGAGAGATATCATATGTCGGTATGGAGTTCCCGAGCGAATCATTACTGATAATGGTTCCAACTTAAACAACAAAATGATGGCAGAACTGTGTCGGGACTTCAAGATCCAACACCACAATTCCTCTCCTTACAGGCCAAAGATGAATGGCGCTGTTGAGGCAGCTAACAAGAACATCAAGAAGATTGTGCAGAAGATGGTAGTTACCTACAAAGACTGGCATGAAATGCTACCATTTTCCTTGCATGGGTACCGTACGTCAATCAGAACATCCACTGGGGCAACACCATATCAGCTTGTGTATGGTATGGAGGCAGTCCTACCTGTTGAAGTTGAACTACCCTCCTTGCGGGTACTAATGGACGTTAAACTGAATGAAGCAGAATGGGTCCGATTCCGATACGAACATCTGAGTCTGATCGAAGAAAAGAGATTAGCTGCAATCTGTCATGGGCAGCTGTATCAGAAAAGAATGAAGAAAGCCTTCGATCAGAAAGTCAGGCTCCGAGAGTACCAAGTAGGAGATCTTGTGCTGAAAAGACTCCTCCCTCCTCATACAGACCACAAGGGCAAGTGGACTCCGAATTACTATGGTCCGTTCATAGTAAAGAAAGTTTTCTCAGGTGGGGCTCTGATGCTCAGTACTATGGATGGTGAAGACTTCCTGTCCCCTGTGAATTCAGATGCAGTTAAAAAATACTTCGCGTAGAAACGACCCGCTGGACATAAAAACAGAATGTAAGTCCAGGAAAAAATAGGGCATCCCGGCGAGTCAAAAACAGAATAAAAGACTCGGGCAAAAATAAGGGAAAAATAAATAAAAATATGTACACCCGCTGAGTTGAAAAGCCGCATTGGACGACTCAGGCAAAAATGGGTATCCCAGTGGATCGAAAACCCGAAAGGGCGATCCACGTAAAATAAGGGAATAAGCGAACAACTGCATCCTGAATTCGTCTGTATCACTTACAACATGGCAAGCTTCGAAAGGTTCGAGCATCGGTCAGAATCAACCTTCTTCAGAAAGCAAGATGAGAAGAACGTCAATGTCATGCAAGTCATAGCAAAGGGAAAGCCCATTGAAGCGTCACCAACATTGCCACTGTCTTTTTGTTTTTCAATTTGTAACGATTTCCTCATTTCAGGGGATCTGTTTCTTTGACTGTATCTTGCCAATTCAGGGCACACAAATTAATAAAGTCAAATTTTCAGTCATATCTTGTCTCGTACATTTTATTTTTCATTTGCAAAATGTCCGATGTCCTTGAGATATTGATTGCATAAATACAGATGCTTCCCTTCTAAAAATACGCGCTTACAGGAAATATATTTGCTCCCGGGAGTGTCTAAACTCCTATGACGGATTACAGTAAGGGATACCTCGGGAAACCCGTACCTTTCTTTGTCATACAGGATTGCAGGTGTTCAAAGCACAACATGGGGCATGAAAGCTTCTCCCCAGTAGGCTGCCCAAATCATTATTTCCTCAGCACACCTTCCGAACAGCACCAGAGATGCTTTCTCCCCATCAGAGTTGCTAGGCATCACTTCTCCAGCATTTCCTTCAGAGCAGTACCAGAGGGTGCTCATATCCCCAGCTGAGTTGTCAAGTATCATCCTCAGCGAGATCCCCACAGAAATCACTAGGAGGATCTTTCAGTGATCTTTCTTCTTCCTCAGCCGAGTGTTAGACATGGAACTAGCTCCCCACAGAGTTTCAGCCTCTATCCAGAAAAGCAATGCCTGAAGATCTCCCAACAGAGTGACGAAAGCTTCTACAAACCCCAGTTGGGTCCCTCATTACTAAGAAAGATCTATCAGTGATCTATTTCCCCATGCAGAGTCAGATATGCTAGATCTACAATGATCACATCCCCAGCTGGGATATCCGCTTCAAACAGATCAACCAGAGGTCATCACAACATTGGGATCCGGATCCCAGAACGGTATCTTTGCATAATCATAGCATTCGCATCACATTTTCCCCACAGAGCGTAGCATTCCGTCTAATACGGAGCATTACGGCAAAAATCAAACATATTGCATAATCATAAGCCATGTGTCGGATTGAACACTTGTAAAAAAACTAACCATCCATCAACAATATACAGAATATTTCCCAAATTCCCCACCAGAAAGCCAAAGCATTACACTCACAAATACAAGAACACACTCTTTCTGACACTCGTCTGTGTCATATCCCCAGTAAAGAACCAAAGCATCCCCTTTGCACTCACTAACACAGATGCATATGTATACATTTCCTTGACACCCGTCCGTGTCACCTACCCCAACATAGTTGCCTAAACGCTTTTGCAAACCAGATACTTGTTTATAATACACTTCTTCCGACACCCGACTATGTCGTGCTCCCCACAGCAAGTTGGACATTCGTCTATGTCTCACTCATCACTTTTTTTTACTCATACAGATACTCGTCCGTATCTTATATACACCACTTAAATCCCCTCAGAGTCGACACTCGTCCGTGTTCTTTGTTAACTAGTTGGTACTCGTTCGTATCATCATCTCTGAACATGCGTCAAGTGTTTGTTTCTACTGATACTCGTCCATATCATAGTCTTAAGGATGCTCGTCCGCATCTTTAATCTATACACCATGTCAAACACTTACATCTTCTTGAGTTAGACACTCGTCTGTGTCTACCATTCCCCAGAATAATTCCCGGCAAATCTTGATAAACTATTTCCTTTCTATCTGACATTCGTCCTATGTCATGATACCTTCCGGCAGCCGTACCCTGTCAGGTGATCGTCCTTCACCTTTCTGATGATCGTCCTTCATCATTCCCAATGGAGTCTCCATTCATTAGAACCCTTTCTTATCCGACATTCGTCTTATGTCGTGATATTTTTAGCAGCCGTCCCCTGCTAGGTGATTGCCCTTCACCTCTTGATGATCGTCCTTCATCATTTTTATCCGATGGCCGTCCCCATCGTTGATCTTGTTATCTGACATTCGTCCTATGTCATGATACCCTCAGAGCAGACGTACCCTGCTAGGTGATCGTCCTTCACCTTCTGATGATCGTCCTTCATCATGCTTATCCGATGGTCGTCCCCATCGTCGACCTTTTTAATCGGCATTCGTCCTAAGTCGCGATACTTTTTGGCAACCGTAGCTTGCCAGGTGATCGTCCTTCACCTTGGATGACTGTCCCTCATCCCTATCCCCAACAGAGCAGTCGTCCCCTGCTAGGTGATCGTCCTTCACCTTTGATGACCGTACCTCATCATTTATCTCATTTATGCCTTGAGCTTGATGGTCGTCCCCATCATTTACCTATAATCCCCAGAGAGTTTTATAGCTTTACTTGATGGCCGTCCCCATCATAGTCTCTTATACCCCCAGCTTGTCGGCCGTCCCCGTCATTGCCTTATTTCCCGCATTTTCCCCAGCATGTCGGTCGTCCCCGTCATGGCTTCATCCTCAGCAGTCGTCCTCTGCTCGACGGTCGTCCTCCGTCGCCCGCACTTTATAATCATGCTTTATTCTCTTTTACAATCTATATCCCTTTTCTTCTTCATTCTGTGAGTGCAAATTTTGGACTGTCTTTGGTATTCAACCACAAGTTATCTTGTTTGCCTGTTAAGCCGTTGCTTACATCCTGCACAGCTAACTCATGCTTGAATAGGGGCAGCTGTAAACACCCCAAATTTGCCCTCACCCATTCACACCATGGCTTGTGATCTTCTCATTTGCATAAATTCAATCATGGCATCTCATACCACATTTTTTATTCACTGCATTTATTCAAAGTCATCTGTGTAACACCCTAAATTTGCCCTCTCTTTTCATAGCATTTAGCATATCATTTTCATATTTCGCACTGCATTTCATATTTCGTACTGCATCATCAGCATAGGAAATGAAGCATAACATCCATAACATCGCATGGGGCTGGTAGTGATTTCAGTTCAGTGTGGCTATTCAGTTTGCGATTGGATTCAGACGGACATTTGACCTAGTTTGGTCAAACTGTCAGGTTTCCTTTAATTTCAACTAATCTGCTTCAGGGGGATTTCTCAGGCGTTGCATATTCAGTGTTATGTTGTGTGGTGCGCGGTTCTTTTGGTTTGTAGTACAGTGGTTTGTGAGAATGTTTGGGGTTAATCTCCAAGTTTACCATGATCCATTGGTTCAGATTGTGTTCAACTACGGAGTGATTTTCCCAGTGATTTGTTTCAGATGAATTGGAGGCTGTTGAGGAGTGTGCTTATTAATTGTTTTTTTAATCAGTTACTGGAATAATTTCAAGGGTGGTCTCAGGATTGGATTCCATCGGATTCATCGTTTGGAAATAGTAACAGAGGGTTTTGTTCAAGTTTCATTTCTAATTTTGTTCGATAGTCACTTCTCACACCCAATTTCGTCTGCAAAGTCCATCTTGGATCATTGGCCGATTTCTGAGTCATTATCTATTTTTTATTATTATCACATCAATTTCCATTTATTCATCCTCCTTTAAACTATTTGATTTTGTTATTACCCTTTAACATTTTTCTAAACTATTTTTGGCCAAATAACCACCATTTATTTAATCCATATTGTAAATCCAATTTTTAAGCCTATTTTCATTATTTATTTTAATGCTGTTACCAAAAAGGGGATTATCAATAAAAAAGAGAGAAAGAGAAAATTTGATTGCATCAAACAGCCACCTTCCAAAGAGTAAAATTTCATCAGCAACAAAAGTTCATGTTAACATGTCATCAAGCAAGGATACCGCACCAATTACACCACACATACACACGCAGTAAACATACAAAAATCACACAAACAGCATGAGAAAATGATTATTCAAAACGCAGGAAATTCGTGAAAAAAAGCAAGGATGATTCAGCATAAAAAAAAAACGCAAAAAAAGGGGATAACAAAAAAATCAGACTCAGTGGAAAAAATCATAACTGAAAACAGAAAAAAAAGGGGAACGGATTGAAAAAGTTGGTTGAGAAGGTTCACGATCCAATTTCATCACAAAGGGAGGATACCAAAAAATAACAAAAAATCTCTCGGACTCTCTCCAAATTCCGCAAACTCGTCACTCTTCATCATCAATCTCTCATCATTTTGTTAACAACCTACAATCTTCATCAAAACAGAAAAATAGATGCTTTACATCAGGAAAAAGATTGAGAGCAAAAAGATCGATAACAGAAAAATTTCCATCACTCTCCTTCACCGTATAGCATCCTCATCAATAAGCCTCAGCTACTTCAATTGAGTCAGAGCTGAATTCGTCCTCTTCACAAATAACCAGTAAATTGAATCCAGGCAACATCAATCCATTTTTTCCACAAACCTGCAAACAAAAGAGATGCTTCATCAACAACACACGTGACCGAAAATCTTCAATCATTCTTCGTCACATCTTCAAAGTCAGATTCAACTTCTCTTCATCGTGGTACCTTCATCAAACGTCATCAATCACCAATCCATAACATCATTTTCGAAGCCAATTTGATGCAGGAGAGTGGAGGAGGAGTGTGAATGGTAAAGCGGGAACGAAGAGGCGAGAACTCACGATCTGTTCCTCATACGCCATCGGTTTGCAGGTCCGGCGGCGCCGTTCTTAGAGGAAGAAGGTGACGAGGTTTGAGAGAGGATGAAGGTGAGCCATGACGGCGGCGAGGCAAGGTCGAGTAGAAGAGCTCCGGCGGCGGTGAGGCTGAGCGATACGGTGAGAGAGGAAGAAAAGAGGCGGCGCCGGTGGGAAAGGTGAAGAAGAAGATGACGCTGTGTTTTGAAGAAGAAGAGGCGTGTTTGTTCCTTGCTGTTTTTGTTATGAATATTAAGAATTTGTGTAGAAAATAATATAAGAAAAAGAGATATCAGGGAAAATATTAAAAAATAAGTTGAGGGAATCAAGGGGATAAGAAGATAGAGTTGTAGTCAGATTTGGTGATTTCCTCCCTACCGGCGGTGACACTTGTCACCGTCCGGTAGGGCTTCCCCTCCAATCGCGTGTGTCCACCATAGCCATGTGTCAACGAAATCCTTGGGCTGAATCAAGTTGATTTTCGCACCCCACTCCCTGCTAGGCCCATTAGGATTACACTTACAAGCCCTACTGTCTGCACCTCCCACTCATTTCCTTCAATTTCTTTTGTTTCATTTTAATTTCTTTTTATTCAGTTTGCTTTTAATCCATTAAAAATAGAAATATTCATCCAAAAATTCTCAAATAAATCATAGATGTTCCTTTGTGTCTCTAGAATTTTGTCACATTTTTATTTCATTTTTTTCATTGATCCACGTGCCAGAATTAAATCACCAATGTACATAGCTTCATTTGCTTCATTTCTTGACCAGCCTGTCTTGTTGATTTTCTATAGACTTCAATATTTGGAGTTTTGACCCCATTCTTTTTGCATTGTGTTCCTAAGATCTTTTAGTTTTCATGTGATTTTTATTAGAATTTTTAGGAAATTATTTCTTGAGTTTTGGTCTGGTATCTTGTGATGTAAGTTTTCTGTCCTAGCTTGTGTTTGTGCCTCCATTTGACTTAGTTCCTTTCTGAATTTTTGCAAATCCTTTTGGCAAGTTGATATAATGTGTTTCATGATCATTTGGTTTCAGTTGTAGAATTTTTAGATGGCTGGTTGGTTATTTGTGGATTTTTATTCTCACCTTGTCCCATTTGGCTTCTTTTGGTTCATTAGATCTCTTATAGGCTTATAAGGGCACTTGTGCCAACTTCTTCTTCTTGTTTGGGGTTCCTTTGGGGTATGGATACCTTCCTGGCCCTAGGATAGGTCTTGGTTCTTCTAAATTTTTGAGTTTGCTTCATATTGAAGTCATTTGTTTCTTTAAGGGTTTAAATTCCATCTTTTGGTTTCATTGCTTTTATTTTGACATTGTTTGGTATTGTGTGACTTCTCTATTCATCTTGCTGGCTTTTTATGCCATTCTTCATATCATTTTGATTCTGTTTTTGAACTTTGTGTTGGCATTTTGTGTGTTTTGTATTACATCTTTCATAAGTGCGCATTTGTTTCCATGTGTATCCATGTTGCCTCATTTTAAGTCATAAGCTTTTCATTTTTATTTCTTTAAGTTGAATTAGCATTAATCATTTGTTTACTTCATTTCACTTCTGATTGTTAGATGATGTTATGTTAATTTGTTCATTTTTGTTCACTTGTGCATGCTAACCTTGCAGGGGCTATGGTAAGTGTGAGATGTGGGAGTTGAGTTCCACATCTCTAATTCTTATCTCTTCTTTTTATGTTTATGTGAGCTAACTCTCTTTTGTTGGGCCTAGGCCTTTCTCATCCCTTCTTCTATCTTCTTCTTCCTTCTTCATTAGGATAGAAACCTCACTAACCTTTAGAATATCCATGCATGTGAATACTTAGGATTATTTTAGTCCCCTTTAGAATTTTTCCTTTGAGATCCTTTGGTGCTCTCTCTTCTCATCTTCAAACTTAATTCTAATTCATTTAATAAAGGTTGAGTACTTTCTTGTGACATGAGACTTTGCTATGAGATGCTCACATGCGTTCCATTTCGGGGCGAGGTGTGAGTCATCACTCGTGGTGGATAGGTCTTAACATGAGTACCTCACAAAGAAAAGCTAAAAAACACTTCTTAACCAAAAAACCACAAAAACACTTAATAAGGGTAATAGGCCAGTGTGCTTGAGCCTTCACTTGTGGGACTAGCTTTGGGGATTTCCTCCATAGATAGGTGTGCCTCTTGCGCATTCCATTTCGGGATGATGTGAGATGTACACATCCCATTGAGTAAGACTTAGGTACACTTACCTATGCAAACCTTCACAAATAAAAGCTTCTAAAGAACACCAAACAAACAATAAGCGTCTTTCCTCCGGGAATTCTTTTCTCACCTCATTCACTCCGTACGCGAACTTGCTCCTACTTGTCACTTTGCAAGACGGTTACGCACTCGTCGTCTGAGTCTGCAACACCTGAGCAATGGCATAGGCAGTTCAAGCCTTTAATTCACAAGCAATTTCTTTTCTACCCCTGGTTAGGGGAACTACGGCGTCTCTGATCCTCATTATCCTGATGAGGTACGTAGGCAGCGGGGTAGGGCCCGTTCGAGCACAATCTTTATTTTCCCTACATTTTTCCTTTTGCTTTCTTATTCAGTTCTTTTCCAGTTCCAGTTCCTTTTCATGGTCATTTCTTTGCTGCAGCTTTCATACCCTCACCCTTTGAAACAGTTTCTCAAGTAAGCGTGGATCCCGTCGGGTACGGCGGATGATCTGGGTGCTAATACCTTCCCAGGTCGTAACCGACTCCCGAACTCACTCTCTTTGGTTCGCAGGACCTTGTCCTTTCCTTCTTCCTTAGGTTTGTGCAACATTACCTTTCCCATTCGTTCGGGATAAAAATGTCTGGCTGGCGACTCTAACCTTTCCGCGCCACTTTCGCGTTTGTACTAGGATGAAAATCCCGGGAGCGACAATCTGCATCTAGGGTTTGTGATCTGAGCCATCCCTGAGCCATTTGAGCCACTCCAAAGGTCATTAATCACTGCAAAGGGGTCCATGTATGTTCAAGCATCATATTATATCCCCTCAAGATCAAAGAAGTCAAAGAATCACAAGAACTGAGAAAGGCATTGGAAGCAGAGCCAGGTTTAACTGCACAGATGACCTAAAATTAGGGTTTTGGTTTCAGAGGCCATAACTCCAAATTTTTTGGTCATTCTTGTTTCTATTGGTCTCTGTATGTTATGAGGATCATGCATATCAATTTTCATGAAGAAAGTCCATGGGGAAGGCATCTAATCAAGAGTGGACTTCTTGAGCAAGTCAGTGCAAAATCAGGGCATCTGAGGCCCCCAGTGACCCAACCAAAGGGTGTTCTCCATCATTTTGAATGTGTATGATCTTTATTTGTTCATATAAGATGTTGGAAGTTCACAAAATTGAAGAATTTCAAACCATTTGCAAAGTTGCCTTTTTGGGAAAGTGACTTGTAATGAAAACTTGCTATTTTGGGAAAGTTTTTCAACCTGCTCAAATTGATTCAAAAATGCTTCAAATGAGAAAACTTTGGTCATGAAAGTTGTAGATTGGATCCTCTCATTTTCAAAAAGTACAAGAACTCATTCTAATTCATTTTGGATCAAAAGTTATGGCTTGTCAAAGTTGGACAAAATCACATAATTTCAAGTTTTACACCAAAGAAGGAAAGTGGAAAAACCTCATGCCAAGGCAAAATGTGACTTCAAATGGACTTCTATGCATTACACAAACATGAACCATGACCCAAAACTCAGAATTGCACAAGAATTTCTCAAGTTTCATGCCATGAACTTCACAAATTTCAAAAGGGGCCAAACTTCCCTAAAATTTGCAAAATGGATCAAAGTTTCTCATCCACTTGTGCCAGCTGCCAAAAGTAACTTCCATGGACCTCCTTGAAGCATGTTGATCCAAGCCATGCCCTTGTACCTTGACTGAACCAGCCCATACCTCTTCTTACACAAAAGTTGACTTTATGCAAGTTGAGCCATACCAATCAAGCTAGGCCAGCAACAACTCTCTGACCAATCACAGCTTTACATACATGCCTCATGGATTACATTTCACATAATCTTGGAAGTTGAAGCCTCTCATAAGCCAGCATTCACCAAAAACCTCCCATATGCATTTTCTTTCGAAACTCAATACACAAGCAAAGAACATCAAAACAAACTTCACAAAACCACTCATCATGACCCTCGGATCATTTCCCAACCCTCATTTGGCCTTGAAACCACCCCAAGCAGAAACACGATTTTTCACCCCTCCTGAACAGAACTTCGTCAATCTCTTAAACCAGCCATAAAAAATTCCAAACAAGCATTGCAAGCTTCTCAGGGGGTTCATTGAAGACATCTTGGACCAAAGAAGCAGCCAGAAAGTTCCAAAGTTCAAAGCTCCGGTTCAGGTGAGCTCAAGAACATTTTTTCCAGAAACTTGTTTTTAAGTTCCTAAATGAATTTATGTGATGTGCTGATCATGCTGATATGTTTATTTTTGCAAATGGTTAAGTATTGAGTATGTATGAAGCTTCGGAAATTTTTTGACCTAAAAACGTTTTGATTCGATTCAACTTTGATACGTGAAATAAATGTGTTTTGGTTGATGATTCTTGTTGTATGATGTATGGGGTTGGATTCTGGGCAGAGAGATTAAGTTTTAGAAGCTTGGGGAGAGAGATAGCAAAATCTCAGGGGAGATGTGGCCGGAGAAGATGACCGGAGGTCACTTCCGGCCACCTGAAAGTCATTAGTGCATTAATTGTGGTTAGGGCTCAGTTTGAATGTGAGCCATAGATCTGTTTGACTTGGGTTGACCCGCGCGCAAATGAATGGACCAGATCTTTCATTAAAACCCTAATCCTAATTTATTAAATTAATTAATTAGGTTTAATTTAATCCAGCCAGTTTGAATCTGGGCCACAGGATCTGGCGCCAGTCAATTCCCTCCAAATTCGTTTAAACCCCAGCCATTATATCTGTTGACTTCTCATAATTTCATTTTTATTTCATTTATTTTATATTTAACTTCTACGAATTATTAAAAAGAGTAAAACATATTTAAAAATTCTGATTTTTTTTTGTCAAGCTTTTCATTAATTTTCAGAACCCAAAAATATTTTTATTTTTATTTTTTTGCATTAAAAATCATTTTAAATCATTTAAATGTTTATTTTTAATTAGTTAATGGAAATTAATTAATTAAAAATGCATTTAGGTATTTAAAAATCCCAAAAAAATTCACATTACATTTCAAAACATTTAGAAACATTATCAAACTCTCAAAACAAATTTCTTTTTGGTCCTTGATGCATTTTGACAATTTTCATTGGAATTAAATTCATTTTAAGGCAATATTTTTGTTCAAACTTGGAAAATTTCATTCTGCCTGACCATTAAGAGTTTGATGATGGTTCTTCTTGCATTGCATCCTTCATAGCATGTAGTTTATAGGTTAAAATTGGTTTGAATTTATCTTTCATTTTCAATTTGTTATGTATTTTTCATTGTGAGGTATCCCAAAACCCTAATTGACTTGAGAAATTCATAACTTGCACTAGGTTAAGAGTTAGGTCCCCTCCTTTGGGCAGTGAACTTGTGTAGGGTTAGGGTTCCATTGTTCCCATTTTCAATTTTTTATCTTGTCATTTACTTCTGATTTTGAATTTTGCTTTGTGTGTTGTTCATAAACCCTAATTCTGGCATTCCTTTGCATCCATCTTTCATTTGCTTGCATTCAAGAACTTGCCATGACATTTTGTGCATCCTTAGGACATATAAGACATCTTAGGACATATTAGAACCATGATTGATCATTGCATCATTCCTTTGCCATGTTATATGTTCATTTCATTTCATAAACATTCATGAATCTTTATGGTTCAAGGCATGCCTCATTTGCATCCTTATGCTTGTATGATCATTCTCATCTATTGTCATGTGTTTGCATCATCTCTTAGTATCATTAACATCATGTTTATGCTTCTGACTTTGGTTTGCATCATGGAATTTCATCTCATTTCCATTGCATTTCATTTCCTTTGCTAACTTTTCAGGTGGTAAGTTGTTTGAGAAGTGAATTTGCCTTCACTTCTCACAATCTCTTTTCATCTCTTTTATACCTTCTTTGCTGCATTTTGTATGTGTATTAGAGTGAGCTTGCTCATTCATGTTCTCTCCCACTTTCTTCCTTCAAGCAACTTGTCTTCTTAAGTGAAGCAAGTTGTCTTGCTTCTCTCTGCTTCTTCCTCCTTTCATCTGTTTCTCCCTTGGTGGCTTTTCCTTGAAGATCTTTTGCAAGCCTCATAAACCCTAGGATCTCCAAGTATGATAACAATTGGGCTTGATTAGTTCCCCATTTATTTTTGCCTTTGTGTCATCTTTGAGTCTTCTCTTCTCATCTCATAACCAAGGACTAAACCCTAAAGGTTTTAGGGCTTTGTGATTAAGCTTATGCCTACATACTTCTATTAGGATGGAGTGTATAACTTTAATCCTAAGTGTTAAACCCTTAATGTGTTTAAATCCTTTAATCAATTCACTTAATAACCACTAAGACATCAAGCTTGTAACTTGGGCCTTGCATTAGGGTTCTAATTCTTCCTTAATTGGTTAAGAAGGACTAACCCTAGTATTAATGGACAAGTCCCCCTCAAGTTGTCTTACCAACCATAAAACTCACTTCTTAATCTTATCATTAACTAAAATCCACTTTAATAAAGGCTTTGTTTTGTCATGAGGTTAATCCCTAATCATGGATTAAGTTGAGGAGCCTTCCTCAGCTTAAATGTTCTCATCTATTATCCTTCTATTAGGATGGTGTAATGAGTCCATTAAATCCCTGATTATGGCTTAAACTCATTACTTAACACTAAACAAAAACTCCAAAAACATCTAAATAATTACAAGTAGGTTAATGATCTTAATCCTACATCATGGTGATTAAGTGTGAGGTGTTTACTTCACACTTAAGGTATTCTCATTACCCCTAATCAGAGGGAGGATGTGATGAGTTTACTAATCCTTGGTTTAGGCTTAAGTTCATTTTCTTATGACAAACATAAAAAGCAATAAAAGACTGAAAACACAAAAAAACAAACAATAATCGTCTCCTCCGGGATTCTTTTCTCACCTCATTCACTCACAAACTAGAACTTGCTTCTTCCGTCTAATGCAAGACAGTTTGCACCTGGGCCAGACAGGTCATACACTTGAGCATAGATAAGCAAGCAGTTCACAAGTCAATTTGTCTTTTAGTCTCTCTTAGTCGAACTACGGTGTTCTGACTTCCTCATTGCACGAGAGGATACGTAGGCATAACTTAACAGTTATCGAACAAAAGTCTCTGTATATCCCCCCTCCTTCCAGCATTATTCTTTTAGCCTCATTATCTTGAGCATTTCATTCCTGTTCTTGCACTGACACTTCTTTTATTTCACTTCACTTTCTTCCAGCACTGACACTTGCATTCTTTCCAGCTTTGATACACAGATTGCACTAACACTACCCCTTTTAAAACACAAATCTTTCAAGCGTGGATCCCGTCAAGTACGACGGACAATCTGGGTGCTAATACCTTCCCAGGTTGTAACTAACCCCCTTTCTCAGTCTCTCTGGTTCGCAACCGTCTTATCCATATCTTTTCTTAGGTTTATGCAGCATTACCTTTCCTCCGGGATAAAAATGCCTAGTTGGCGACTCTTGTCTTCTGAGTTCACCCTTGTGTGTACTCTCTCCTTTCGCCGACCGTTCGCGTCTGTACCCCCTCTTGACTTAGCCTCATTTAGTGGGAGCGACACCAGGTTTCATTAATAATACAGTGTTTCTCTCCATATGATTTGTCAAGCTAAAGAGCTCTTTATCATCTTCCAATATTGCACACACCTTCCAGCCTGCCATAGCACTGGTTATACATGCCATTTCAATACCTGCAACATGAAAAGAAGTTCAGTGTACAAGTTACCCAAACTTATTCAATAGAGGAAGCAGTGAAATAAATTTGCAGTATTAAACAAAAGTGAGACCAAGTGTAGAAAAGTCATATTGCAATAAGATTTCATATCCAATACACAACAGAATTCTGCACATGGTTTTAAAAAAAACAGAAATATCACAAAGCATAACCATACATCCATGATTTCATATTTTACCTGCATATCAACCCAAACAAGTTTCAAGGATCATGGAACCTCCAGATCAGGTGCAACCATTGCCTTCGGCGGTTGGAGTTAAAGATCAAGATCAAGTATTCTACAAGATAATCATGCCTAAGTTATCCATCACGCCATCTTCTGTTTTTCAATATTAAGGAAGCTTTGGCACATGAGTCTTATGAATGAAACCTGTCACACGAATTTAACTTGAATGTTATAATCCTAGCATGAAGACATTACTTTATGGTTTTATCAGCAATAAAAATATTTGTGATAGCAGTAAAAAACAAGTGAATTTACATTTTCAAAGTTGGTAAGAGTCAGGTCAGGTGAAAACTCAGCAGAGGGACCACACCATCTAGAAACTCACTACAAACAAAACAAAGCTATGACTCACCACCTGAGGTCCCCACACAATTCTCACAAAATCACTTGAAGATTCTCTCTAACAGATTGCTAAATTTATAGCTCACTCACACGTACCTCACCATTCTCTCACAAGAATTCACACGTACCAAATCATGAATATTCCACTATAAAACCATTTCAATCATTTGTAATCAGGGGAGAACCTTAGCTTACACAATCAAAAATCCCCTATTGTCACGGTGCGAAATTCTTCCCAGAAAAACCCTAATCAGCAAAGCTCTATTCATATACCTAGATTGTTGAGTTTTCACACTGAAACTCAACAATCCTGAGCTAATCCGTTCAAACAACAAACATCAAAAGACACAAAGGAAACACGAAGAGGAAAACAACGGAGGCAGAGGAGAAAATTGAACAAGTATTGAGCAAAACGAAGAACGGTTTACCTGATAGTCACCCTCATAACATCTGATAGTGGTAGACTTCTCGATATCTTCATTATTGTTATCATTTTCACTTTGATTGCACTTGTATTTGGTTCTGAGCATAATGATTCGGGGCTTTAGGGTTGGTAAGTTGGGGAGTAGGTTTTCATTTGGTCCATTTTTCTTCGTGTGGGGATGATAATGAAACGATGATGTTTGCATTTTCTATGAACTGAGTTGAAGGATGGATATAAAAATTAATGAAAGAAGGTGTCCTTGTTTATGACTTGGTTTTGCTGATTCTTTTGTTGGAATTTTTTACCATACGCGGCTAGGGTTAATTCATTCTTTTCTCATTAATATTTCTGGGCATGGGAAAAACATATGGACCGGATTTTTATGACCCAATGAGTATGATAAGAGTTGATGGGCCAATTGGGCATACCATTCAAGGTTGACCCCGAGTTCTCGTGGTCTCTTATTTTTTTCTTTTTATTTGTTTAAGTTTATCTTTTATAAATAAGATTATTTATGCTTAGTTTTCAACAAGACATTTTATTTTATTTCATTATATTATTTAGTTTTGTTAAATTTTTGTTTGATTCAATTTTTTTTTAGGGGCCTATGATAAAAATACGGTTTATCGATATTCCATTAAGCGACCTTATCTAAACCGATTTGAGGCCGATTTTTCTTTATTCATTATTTTATCAATTTATTGATTTATTAACATTTTGGTCTATGATATTATCGTCCGATTCGCGACATTCAATTTATCGACGTTGTCCGAATCGATATGAGACCGTTTTCTATTTTTATAGTTTCTAATTTATTATTAGATTCCTTTTTATTATTAATTTTATTATTATTTTTATTGGCCAATGAATAAATATTTAAATATTCGATTTCGATTAAATCGACGTTATTTAAATTAAATATGAGGCCAATTCTTTTTATTATTATTATTATTATTTTGACTTTATTTTATTTTTATGGTCGATAATATAATAAGCGATTTAAATATTTGATCCTAACAAATCGACGTTATTTAAATTAATATGAGACCATTTTTATTTATTAGAAATTCTACTTTTATTTATTATCTTTTATTCTCATATTTATTACTTTTTTATCTCATTCGTAAATTAATCGATAAATCTCCATTAGAACTTTTTCTTTATAAATTATTCGCATCATGCGCCGTTATTAAACTAACATCTTTAATCCTAATAATCAAACTATGTTTCTTAATTAAATAACGGAATAACTGAATTCTGGAGTCCCGCATTCCTCGAATTCTTGAATGAACTCTCCCGAGGCTCGCCCCGCGGGATGCGGTTCATTCGACTTTCCGTAATTATAACTTTTAATATATAATGAAAGCATTGAATTATGGAATCTAGCATTCCTCGAATTCTCGAATAAACTCTCCTGAGGCCCGCCCCTCAGGACGCAGTTTATTTACCCTTTCATTCTAAAAAAACCCTAATTTATCAAATATCATCTTTTAAAAGCGAATTTTGTCTAAACCCTTTCTATGCTCGCAAAACAATCTAGCTCTTCCGCCTCCTATCGCGAGCAGATAAGCCAACACTTAGCAGTTAGAATGCGGTTTAAATTATCGTTCATTAATAAAACAACCCGACCCTTAGTACCACGAACTACGAGGCTCTGACTTTCCCATTGCACAAGGGAATACGTAGGCACACGGATCTTGTTCCCTGCCGAGCACCCTAGGAACAAAATAACCCATTTCTCTTATTAACCCTAATTTAGAACTATTCGTATTTATTATTCGAAGAAAACAAAAAGCATAAGTTAACATTTAATCACAAGTTAAACTAAGAGGTTCCTGTTGAGTACAACAGACGTAAGGGGTGCTAATACCTTCCCCTTATGTAACCGACTCCCGAACTTAGAATTTGGTTTCGATGACCTTGTTCTATCCATCTCTCTTTATTAGGTTTTATATATATCTTCCTATTCTTTCATTAGAATAAATAGAATTAGGTGGCGACTCTGTTATTTCCATATGTTCCGCGGTCGGCGCGAGGATCGTATTTTTCGAGGTACGACATATATGACTTATAGGTCGTGGATAATCTTAAGATTAAGTTTAGATTGTGAAAATATAGGCCCATTTGGCAAAAACTCAAGTTTGGTCATTGTTTGCTCAACTTTAACAATGCACAACTTCCTCAATTTTTATCATATGAATGTGCTCCTGGACTTTTTAGAAATCTTGAAGTGTCCTTTAATCATTCCTTTTTGTCCCATGTCCATTTGATCTTCCATGTTCAAGTTATGAGCTTTTGAAAAAATTGACTTTTTGTTGACTTTTTAGAGGACCTGTAATGTCTTGGCCCATATCTCTCAAATGATGTATTTCTGGCCTTGTCTTGTGAGACACAAAGTTGTAGGGAATTGAATTTCCTTCACAATGAGCTTGAGATGGGAAATTTCTGATGAAGTATGTGAAAGTTAGAGCTGGTCAAAGTACAATTGACTTTCTCCTTAAGAAACCCTAATTTAGCAACTTTTGCCTTGTGATGAATTTGAGGTTTTCTTGATGAATCATGATCAACCCTTGATCAAATGATGAATCTTACTTCATAATATTGATATTGACCAAAAAACTTAAATTTTGATTGTATGTTGAACACAATTGACTTTTTACCCAAGTTAACTGATTATTGATCATCTGAGCATCTGACTGACCAAACTTGTAGGGAAAGTCTTGAAACTTGACATGAGGATCCTCTGAAGTATATGTGATATCATGAATTACACTTTAGTCTTTGGAAGTCCAATTTTCTTTGAGAAACACAAAACCCTAATTTGAGATCTATTGCTTAGGAGGAGGCTTTGTCTGATGAAACTTTGAGTCCTTTTGAGCAATTGAGAATCTTATGACCATTAGGAAACCTCTTGAGACATATTATCTTGAAGATATGAGGGTAAATTTTTGGGTACAAGACTGCCATTAAGTGAGATTCCTTTCGATTGGCTTGAAATCGGGCACATAGACATACACTGAACATGATGTTCGGACGACTTTTCGTCAAGTATAACAATGAATCGATCATTCCTCTATATTTTGTGATATCAACCAAGACACTGGATTCATCTTGATACATATAAGTACCGAATCCCATGGGTGTAGATAATGCCTTGCTATTATCCATATCAAACTTCTTTAAAAGTCCTTTACAATATTTGTATTGATTGATGAAGATACCATCTTTTAATTGCTTGATTTGTAATCCTAAGAAGTAGTTCATCTTTCCCATCATAGACATTTCAAACTCTCCTTGCATCATAGATGAAAATTCTTCACATAACTTTGTATTTCTTGATCCGAAGATTATGTCATCAACGTATACTTGCACCAAAAGTGTTTGTTCTTTAATTTTCTTGATGAACAAGGTCTTGTAAACTTTTCCCTTTTCAAATCCTTTGTCACATAATAAATTTCTAAGTCGATCGTACCATGCTCTTGGTGATTTATTTTAACCATAGAGAGCTTTCTTTAATTTGAAGACATGAGAAGGATTCTTGTAATGTTCAAATCTGGGGGGTTGCTTGACATATACTTCTTCATTTATGAATCCATTCAAGAATGCACTCTTCACGTCCATTTGGAAAAGCTAAAATTTCATAGAACACACATAAGCTAATAAAAGTCTAATTACTTCTAATCTTGCAACCGGAGAAAATGTTTCGTCAAAATCGATTCCTTCTTCTTGGTTGTATCCTTTTGCAACCAATCTTGCTTTGTTGCGAACTATGATTCCATTTTCGTCAAGTTTGTTTTTGAAAACCCATATTGTTCCTATGCTATGATGTGTTTATTGTCTGGTTTTGGCACAAGATTCCAAACATGATTTCTTTCAAACTGGTTTAGTTCCTCTTGCATCGCTATTATCCATTGATCATCTCCTAAGGCTTCATCAACTTTGGTTGGTTATATTTGAGACACAAATGCCATGTTTAGGCACACATCCTTGAGATTTAATCTAATTGCTACACCTTGGCTAATGTCACCAATAACTTTATCGATATGATGATCTCTATGAGTCCTCCATTCTTTAGGTAGATCCAAATGTTCTTCATCGTCTTGTGACTCATCTTGTTGTTGTTGTTTTGGTTAATCATTTGCAACCTCTTTGTAAGTTTGAGAAATATCTAGTACATCATCAGCAGCATTATCAAGAGCATTATCCTCCTTGGAGGGGTTAGTTTCATCAAAATATACATGCATAGGTTCTTCAATAATAAAAGCTCTTTTGTTAAAAATTCTAAATGCCTTACTAGCGAGAGAGTAGCCGAGAAAAATACCTTCATCGGATTTCTTGTCAAACTTACCAAGATTGTCTTTGTCATTGTTTAGGACTAAGCATTTACACCCGAAAATGTGAAAGAAATATATGTTGGGGTTTCTTCCTTTGAATAAATCATACAGATTCTTTTTGAGAATAGGCTGAATGTTGACACAGTTGCTTACGAAACATGATATGCTTACCACATCCGCCCAAAAGTATTTAGGAAGATTTGAATCACTAAGCATGGTTCTTGTAAGTTCTACTAATGACTTGTTCTTCCTTTCAACGACACCATTTTGCTGTGGAGTTCTTGGTGCAGAGAAATTATGTGAGATTTTGTTCTCCTCACAAAATTCTTTAAACATTGTGTTCTGGAACTCTCCACCATAGTCACTTCTTATGGAGACAATTGAGAGTGACTTCTCATTCTGGATTTGTTTTGCATACTTCTTGAATGTTTGAAAGGCTTTGCTTTTCTGTACTAAAAAGAAAGTCCATGTATATCGAGAAAAGTCATCAACAATTTCATATGCATAAACATTACCTCCAAAACTTTTTGTTCTTGATGGTCTGAAGATATTCATGTGAAGCAATTGCAATTGCCTCGTTGTAGATACCACATTCTTGGATTTGAAAGTTGTCTTGGTTTACTTTCCTTTTTGGAAAGCACCACACAACCTATCCTTGATGAATTTAATCTTTGTAAATTTAATGACTAATTCATGTTTGATCAATTTATTCAAGTGCTCCATATAAATGTGAGCAAACCTCTTATGCCATAACCATGATTCATTGTGGCTTTCCAAGAGACACCTAACAATAAAAGACAAGTTATCAAAGGAGATCATAAAAATGTTATTAACTCTTTTACCTTTTAGCATAACTTCATGAGTAAATTCGTTTTCTATCAAGCATTCATTTTTAGTGAAGTTGATTTTGAAACCTCGGTCACACAATTGGCTAATGATAAGGAGACTATGCTTTAAACCTTCTACATATACGACATCTTCTATACTTGTTGATGGCGGTGAACCAACAATGCCTATGCCAAGGATTCTTCCTTTGTTGTTGTCACCATAGTAACAAATCCCTTGGCCTTAAGCGTTAGATGTGAAAATTTGCTTAAGTCACCCGACATTTGCCTCAAACATTCACTATCAAGATACCATTGTGTAAACACCCCAAATTTGCCCTCACCCATTTCACCATGGCTTGTGATCTTTTCATTTGCATAGATTCAATCATATCATCTCATATTGCATTTTTTGCTCCACTGCATTGGTTCTAAGTCATCTGCATCTAGGGTTTGTGATCTGAGCAATCCAAGGGCTATCTGAGCCACTCCAAGAGTCTCCAATCATCTCAAGAGGGTCCATGTATGTTCAAGCATCATATTATATCCTCCTAAAGATCAAGAAGTCAAGGAATCACAAGAACTGAGGAAGGTGTGGAAGCAGAGCCAAGCTTAACTGCAGATGACCTAAAAATTAGGGTTTTGGTTTCAGAGGCCATAACTCCAAGTTTTTTGGTCATTCTTGTTTCTATTAGTCTCTGTATGGTATAAGGATCATACATACCAATTTTCATGAAGAAATTCAATGGGGAAGGCATCTGACCAAGAGATGACTTCTTGAGCAAGTCAGTGCTAAATCAAGGCATATGAGGCCCCCAATCATCCAACCAAAGGGGTTTATCCATCATTTTGAATATGTATGACCTTTATTTGATCATATAAGAAGTTAGAAGTTCACAAAAGTGAAGAATTTCAAGCCATTTGCAAAGTTGCCATTTTGGGAAAGTGACTTGTAATGTAAACTTGCCATTTTGGGAAAGTTTTTCAACCTCCTCTTTTTTTATCCAAAAATGCTTCAAATGGAAAATTCTTGGTCATGAAATTTGTAGATTGGATCCTCCCATTTTCAAAAAGTACAAGAACTCATTCTAATTCATTTTAGAACAAAAGTTATGGCCTTGCAAAGTTGGACAAAATCACTTAATTTTCACTTTTGTGCCAAAGAGGGAAACTTGCAAATTCTCATGCCAAGCATTTTTATGACTTCAAATGGACTTCTACACATCATAACATCATAACACATTGCCTAAAACTCATAATTGGCCCAAGAACTTCCAAGTTTCATGACTTGTGCATGAAGAAATCAAGAAAGGGGCAAACTTAATGAAAATTGCAAAACCCCCCATAAGCTTCAATCCACTTGCTGGTTTGCCTCAATCTCATTTCCATGGTCATCCTTGAATCAAGCTGCAGCAGACATGCCTTTGTCCTAGGCCTGAAACAGCCCATACCTCAAAGGACACATAGCCTTGACTTTTTGCAAAACAAGCCATACCAATCAGCATAGCCCACACCAACTCCACAGGCCTATCACATCTTGATACATGGACCAAACACAAGCCATTTGACATAAGAACATAGCCTGAGCTCTCCCACAAAGGAGCAACCACAAAAACTCCCCCTTTTGCATTTTCTATCGAATCCCATAACTCAGCCATTTATTCTCAAAACTTCTTCCACCATTCATCTTCAAATCCATCACTGATCACAAACCACCCCTTACTTTTCCCTAAAAGCCACCACACACCAAATACGATTTTTTTTCCCTTTTGAACTGAGCTTCACTGAACTTCAAAGAAAGGACACAAACACTTCATCCAAGCATCAAGGAAGCTCAAGGGAGGTTAGAGGAGGTTGTTTGCATCAAGCAGAAGGCCCAGACAGCTCCATTGGCAAAGCTCCATCTCAGGTATCTTCTTGAAACTTTTTTCCAAAACTTGTTTCTTTAGTTATAGAATGGTAGAGTGTGTTCCACTGATCACAATGAACCTTGAATGGTGAAAAATGGTTGAGTTTTGAGTGTGTATGCATGTTCTGAAATTTTGTTCAGTTTTAGGTTTTTGTTCGAATCTTGTTGTTGATGAAAAATAAATGAAGTTTGATGCTGGATTCTTGTTCTATGGGGTTTGGGGATCATTTCTGGAGATTTGGGGGGTTTGATTTGGCATAGGGAGTATTTTAGAGAAATCTCAGGGGAGAGGTGGTCGGAGGTCACTTCCGGCCACCTGAGAGTCATTAATGCTTTAATCTGGATTAGGGCTTAGTTTGAATGTAGAGCGTACGATTTTGTTTCCCGCGCGTGTCCATTGGCTCAGATCATCCCACTTAACCCTAATCCACTTAATTAACTTAATTAATTAGGGTTTCATTTTAAATATGCCAGTTTGAATATGGACCCTCAGATCACGCGCCAAGTCAATTCCCGCGCCCTAGGTTCAAATCCCAGCCTTTGGATCAGTTGACGTTCCATTTAATTTGATTTTTATTTCATTTTTATTGCATTTTCTTTCTCATTTATTTTAAAATATCAAAACACATCACAAAATTTTTATTTTTTCGCATGCTGACTTAAAATATTTTTCTCATTCTGAAAATAATTTTTATTTTATTTTTTTGCATAAAATTTGTATTTTTAAATTATTTAAATGTTTATTTTAATTAGTTAATGGAAATTAATTAATTAAAATAGCATTTAGGTTTCTAAAAATCACAAAAAAATTCACATTGCATTTTAATACATTTAGAAGCATTATCAAACTCTTCAAACAAATTTCTTTTTGGTTCTTGACATATTTTGACATTTTTCTTTGGAATTAAAGTTCTTAAAAGGCAATATTTTTGTTCTAACTTAGAAAAATTCATTCTGCCTAACCATGAAGAGTTTGATGTTGATTATTTTTGCATTGCATTCTTCATATCATGTAGTTTCTAGGGTAAAATTGGTTTGAATTTATCTTTCATTTTCATTTTGTTGTGCATTTTTCCTTTTGAGGTACCTTAAAACCCTAGCAAACTTGAGAAAATCATAACTTCCACTAGGTTAAGAGTTAGGTCCCCTCCTTTGGGCAGTGAACTTGTGTAGGGTTAGGTTTCCTTTTATCCCATTTTCAATTTTTTATCTTATCATTTGCTTCTGATTTTGAATTTTGCTTTGAATCTTGTGCATAAACCCTAATTTTTGCCTTCATTTGCATTCATCTCTCATTTGCTTGCATACATGAACTTGCCATGACATTTTGTGCATCAACTTGACATATAAGACATCTTAGGACATATTAGAATCATGTTTGGTCATTGCATCTTTCATTTGCCATGTTGTGCATTCATTCCATTTCATAAACTTTCATGAACTTTCATGGTTCAAAACATGCTTCATTTGCATCCTCATCCTTGTATGATTATCCACAACTCTTGATATGTGTTTGCTCTACCTCTTAGCATCATTAACATCATGTTTATGCTTCTGACTTTGGTTTGCATCATTGCATTCATCTCATTTTCATTTCATTTCACTTCTTGTTACTAACTTTTCAGGTGGTAAGTCATTGAGAAGTGAATTTGCCTTCACTTCTCATAATCTATTCTCCTCTCTCTTATGCATTCATTGCTTCATTTTACTTGTGTATTAGAGTGAGCTTGCTCATTCATGTCTCCTCTCCACCTTCTTTCTTCAAGCAACTTATCTTCTTAAGTGAAGTAAGTTGACTTGCTTCTTCTGCTTCTTCCTCCTTTCATCTGATTCTTCCATGGTGGCTTTCCTCTTGAAGATCTCTTGCAAGCCTCATAAACCCTAGGAGCACCCAAGCATGATCACAATTAGGGTTTGATTAGTCCCCCATTTAGTTTTACCTTTGTGTCATTTTTGTGTCTTCTCTTCTCATATCATAATCAAGGACTAAACCTTAAAGGTTTTAAGGCTTTGTGATTAAGCTTATGCCTGCATCCTTCTATTAGGATGGAGTGTATAACTTTAATCCTAAGTGTTAAACCCTTAATGTGTTTAAATCCTTTAATAAATCCATATAATAACCATTAAGACATTAACTTGCAACTTGGGCCTTGCATTAGGGTTCTAATTCTTCCTTAATTGGTTAAGAAGGACTAACCCTAGTGTTAATGGACAAGTCCCCCTCAAGTTGTCTTACAAACCATAAAAATCACTTCTTAATCTTATCATTAACTAAAATCCACTTTAATAAAGGCCTTGTTTTTTCATGAGGTTAATCCCTAATCATGGATTAAGTTGAGGAGCCTTCCTTAGCTTAAATGTTCTCATCTATTATCCTTCTATTAGGATGGTGTAATGAGTCCATTGAATCCTTGATTATGGCTTAAACTCATTACTTAACACTAAACAAAAATACCAAAAACATCTAAATAAGTGCAAGTAGGTTAATGATCTTAATCCTACATCTTGATGATTAAGTGTGAGGTGTTTACTTCATACTTAAGGTATTCTCATTACCCCTAATCAGAGGGAGGATGTGATGAGTTCACTAACTTTTGGTTTAGGTTTAAGCTCATTTTCCTATGACAAATTTCCAAAAGCAATAAAAGATTGAAAACACCAAAAACAAACAATAATCGCCTCCTCCGGGATTCTTTTCTCACCTCATTCACTCACAAGCGAGAACTTTCTTCTTCCGTCTAATGCAAGACAGTTTGCACCTGAGCCAGACAGGTCATACACTTGAGCATAGACAAGTAAGCAGTTCACAAGCCAATTTATCTTTCAGTCTCTTTGAGTCAAACTACGGTGTTCTGACTTCCTCATTGCACGAGAGGATACGTAAGCATAACTTATCGAACAAAAGTCTCTGTATATTCCCCCTCCTCCAGCATTATTCTTTTAGGCTCATTGTCTTGAGCATTGCACTCCCTTTTTGCACTGACACTTCACATATTTCACTTCACTTTCTTCTAGCACTGACACTTGCATTCTTTCCAGCTTTGATACACAGATTGCACTGACACTACCCCTTTAGACACAAATCTTTTAAGCGTGGATCCTGTCGAGTACGGCGGACAATCTGGGTGCTAATACCTTCCCAGGTTGTAACCAACCCCCTTTCTCAGTTTCTCTGGTTCGCGACCGTCTTATCCATCTTTTCTTAGGTCTATGCAGCATTACCTTTCCTTCGGGATAAAAATGCCTAGCTGGCGACTCTTTTCAGTTCACCCTTGTGTTCTCTCCTCTCGCCGACCGTTCGCGTCTGTACCCCATTTGACCTGGTGTCATTTTGGTGGGAGCGACAGCTTGGCGACTCTGCTGGGGATCCTTATACTGTAACCAGGGCTTCTGGTTTCTTTTTGTGGATTCCTCCTAGCGTTTGTTTGATTTGTGTTTACTGGGGTGTTTTGTGCTATTGTGTGTTTATTTGTTTTTGCTTTATTTACTGCTTTATGTACAACTTTATTTATTGCATTCCCTTACAGTTTTCATATTTCATACTATCATTATCATTGCTGGATCTGGCTTCTGTTTTTGTGGGTGGGGGTTCCATTGAGAGTTTGAGGTCCTATACCTGGGACCTGAGTGACACCTAGGCTAGAGTGGTTCATGTTCTTTCCCATTCCATTTCGGTCTGGTGCGGGAATATGAAACACAGTTCAGATGTGGGTTTCTTCTTGAGAACTCTGTGCTACAGATCTCCTATAGTGTTAGGGCTATCTGGGAAGCCTGCTAAGTCTGGATGACCTTTATTATGACCTTCAGAAACTGAGGTGAATTAGAGGAGGATCTTTTATGGTTATTGTAAACACTGTACCTCCGGGTTAGAATTGTTTACACTTCTCATAACTGATCCAAGTCTGAGGATCCTTGTTTTAGAACATTACCTGTGAGGGGGTTGGGCTGTTTACAGGTTTGCAGGTACCCTTAGCCACATCATACCATGTTACTATAGTGTTTAAGAGTACCTCATTTTGGACAGTTCTTGTGATTAACCCTGAACATGTGACTCTTTGTTTGAGTCCCCCACCTTGGTTACCGGATTTCTGAACCTCCATCTGGACCTTCTTTGAACATACATGGACTCATATCAAGGCAGATAATCAGATCCAGCTTGATCACAAACCCTTACATATCATTTGCATATATCATCATTGCATCATTTAACATTTGTTTATTTGCTTTTCAGGGTATCCACATCATATCTGGTTTGGTTTTGACCCCTTCTTTTGCATAGACCTCTGCTTCAACTATCTTCATCAGTTGTCTGCTTCAGCTATCTTCATCAGTTATCTGCTTCAGCTATCTTCATCATCACCAGTATCATCCTACCAGTGGCTCATCTCCAGCATCAGTCTGTGATCTTCATCAGCACTTACCTTCAGTTTCTTCAGCAGCACTCATGACTACTCCCAGGAAGAGCAACATATCCTACCATTTCTTTGAGCCTGTATTGACTGGTGTCAGGAAGGTCCAGTCATTCATCACCCCTGATTACATCCCATTGTTTAGAGAGAAATATGGAGGTATCCTGGATATGGTTATGGACCTTGACCCTTCTCAGAGAAGCATGATCCACACCTGCTTACAGTTTTATGACCCTCCTTTGAGATGCTTCACCTTTCCAAACTTTCAGCTAGGGCCTCTGCTGGAAGAATTTTCCTCATTGATTGGAGTACCTATCAGGGGTGGAATCCCTTTCAACCCAGAGATGCCAGCTCCCAGAAATGAAGAGATAGCAAAGGCACTGTATTTGGAGCCTGCCTTGATTGAGCAAAGTATGACAACAAAAGCTGGGATCCCTGGTTTGCACTTGGACTTCTTGATTTCTCAGGCCATCCTGAAGGCTTCAGCAGGAGAGTGGAGGGCAGTCTGTGCACTGTTAGCCCTCAACATATATGGGGCTATACTATTTGCAGATGAGCCCAAATTTGTCAGCAAGAATGCCATCCATCTGTTTCACCTGAAGAACCCAGTACCCACACTGCTGAGAGACTTTTATTATTCCATCCATCAGAGGAATGAGAAACAGAGGGGGAAGTTGGTTAGATGTTGTGCTCCTTTATTTTACTCCTGGCTGCTCAAACACCTGCCTAAGTCAGATGCCTTCCTAAATCCTCACCAATAGAAGAATTGGGCCAAGAGGCTCATTTCTTTGACTCCCGATGATATTAGATGGTGCACCCAGAGCACCAAAGTCAAGGACATTATCACCAGCTGTGGACAATACCCAAATGTGCCTCTGATAGGAGTAAAGGGTTGCATCAACTACAATCCTTTGTTGTTTAAGAAACAACTGGGCTATGCTTTGGTCCACCCTCCCAGAGTGCAGGATTTAGCTGAGACCCTGTATTGTGAAGTAAAACCTAATTCAGCTGCTGTCAGACAAGCATCCTGGGCTTGGGAGAACATCCAGACAAAAGGGATGGCTATTCTTGGAAGGTGTAATAATGTTGCTTCAGCTCAGTACTATGACTGGTCCCGTACTAGAGCTCAGATTACTGGAATGCCTTTCACCTTGGAGGACATACCTGGACCATCTACAGTGCAACCTGCAGCAAATGTCAGCCTAGAAGAATTTGAGAAGCTAAAGGAAAGAAATGAGAACCTATCTCAAGCTTTAAAGAAGACTCTTTGGGAAAGAAGTGATGGTCGTCTGGATATTGAGAGATTGGAGAAGCTTAGGGTAGAACATCTTACCAAAATTGAGAAGACAGAGGACTACATCAGGAAAGCAAGGGCTGGGGAACAAATATTGAAGAATGCATGTAAAGAAGCCAAGATTCAGAAGGCTAGGACTGAGCTCTATCTGCAAGAGAGTCAGGCTAGGTGGGTCAGAATCACTGAAGCCCGTACACAAGAAGATCAGAAGACTCAGGCCAAGATTGAACAGTTAGAGGCCAATGAGAAAAAACAGCAGGAAGCTTTGTTGGCAGCCCAGAAGGAGATTTCAGAGTTGAAGCTCGGAGCAGGATTGAAAAGATCAAAGGACCAGGACAGGCATAAAAAGATGACCACTTCCATTGCCACCAGGAACCTCCTCATTAGGACCATTACAGAGCACCCAGCTGGTCCAGTGACTGAGGCACTTCTGAAGGAGGTCAAAGAGGATGAGTTTGGACTGGATGTCTGATTCTTTGTTTGTTGTTGTTTCCATTTGATGTACTTTTCCTTTTATTGTATTTTGACCCTCCATGGGCATGTGTTGTAAAACAAACTATGTATTGTTCACCATTTGTAATATATTTTAGTTTGTTTTCATTTAGGATTCCTCTCAACAACATCAAGCATCTTCCTCGAGGTCTGGAAAGGTCAAAACCAAGAACCAACCCGGATACCTTGGAAAACAAATAAGCATACTGCATTGCATACTAACTTTTGTTTTGTTTTGTAGGTTTTGTTATTGTTTTTGTTTCTAACTTTATTGTGATTTCAGGAAACATTGCTCGTCTCCGAGTGTTCCCTGTCAACCGCACGCACCGGTACCTGACTCGTAACAACCTTCCCGGTATTCAAATGGAACAAGTACAGCAGGATCTGACTGAGGTCAGAAATCAGATGGCTAATGAAAGAGTGGAGATGAGAAATCAAATGACTCAATTCATGGCTGTGATGACTGGCTTGGCCCAGAGTCAAAAAAGGTTAAGGGAACTGGTGGAAAGACAAACTCCCGAGGAACCTCATCTTGGAACAGGAGGGACTAGTAACAATGAACGGGGCCAACCTCGTACTGACCCACCAGTATTTGGACCTCATCTGGATCCAGAAGCTAACATCCCGAGGAATGTACAAGGTAATACTGCTAGAGGGAGAATCTTGCAAGAGGATCCCCAAGAAGAGTTGTTTACTGTTATGGGAGCTGGAGATGAAGTCTATGACAGGAGATTGGATGAAATTGCTGAGAAGTTGAGATCTTTGGAGTCTCAGAATTCCTTAGGCTTTGATGTGATGGATATGGGACTAGTGGATGGGGTGAGAATTCCCCACAAATTCAAACCCCCGTGCTTTGAGAAATACAATGGTACCTCCTGTCCACGAACTCACCTGCAGTCTTTCCTGGGAAGACTTAAAGCGTATACCATGGATGAAAAGCTGTGGATGTTCTACTTTGAAGATAGTCTGACTGGGGCTTCAAGAGAGTGGTATTCACACTTGACTAGAGCTACCATCAGATGCTGGTAAGACTTAGCTGAAGCTTTCATCAGGCAATATCAATACAATCTGGACATGGCTCCTAACAGGACCCTCCTAATGGGAATGTCTCAGTCTTCCCGAGAAAGCTTCAGGGAATATGCCCAAAGGTGGAGACAGCTTGCTGCTGCTGTCCAACCACCCATGTCAGAGAGGGAAATGGCTGACATGTTCATGAATACTTTGCAAGGGACCTATATTGATAGATTGGCTGCCTTCTCCTCTACCAGTTTTGTTGATGTGGTCATAGCTGGTGAAAGGATTGAAAGTCTCCTGAAGATGGGCAAAATTTCTGACAATGGTGCAAGTTCATCCAGTAATCCCAGAAAACCTTTTGTGGGACCCCGAAGAGCTGGTGAGACAAATTCCATTCATGTAAGCAGGGGCAGACCTCAGTATGTGCACCGGTCAGTAGCAGTTGTTACCATTCCATCTCCGATTCCTCAACAACCAGCATATCCTCAACAACAACAACCACAATATCAACAACAAGTTCAGTATCCGCAATAGAGAACCTACAACAACATCAACAACAACCAACAACAGCGTCCTTTCCAACAAAGACCATCGCAGGCAAACAGGGTAATTGACCCAATCCCAATGCCATATGCTGCACTCTTGCCACAACTCTTGAAGCTCAACCTGGTTGAGTTAAGGACATTGGCACCTCCAAATCCCTCCAATATGCCAAAGAACTATGACGCCAATGCCAGGTGTGCATTCCACTCAAACACACCGGGGCATAACACTGAAAAGTGCAGGGCCCTACAGATGAAAGTCCAAGACCTGGTGGACTCAAAAGCTCTCAACTTTGCACCTCCTCCAAATGTCACAAGGAATCCAATGCCTAGTCACAACGGGCCTAGGATTAATGCTATTGAGGAAGGCAAACCATCCACCTTGATCACCAGTTTTGCCCAAATTCGAACACCTTTGGTTGAAATTAAAGCTCAGCTTTTAGAATTCCAAGTGTTCCCCGAGTGTGAGCTCGGCTGTGGGTATTGCAATATTGCAGTCAATGGGTGTGAAAGGATGAGAAGCGGCATAGATGGTCTTATTAAGGATGGTATCCTTCAGATTTCGACAACGGCGCCTACAAATACAGCAATTCCTTCAACAACAATCCCAGATATACTCCTACAACGTCAGCAACCATTGTTCCAATGGATTCTACTACAACTCCAACGACTGCTCAATCAATCACTTCAGCGGATACAAGTTCGGTCACCATTCCTGCTACAACTTCAACACCCATCCAGTCAATAGAATCTTCTACAACGCCAGCAAAAATTAATGAAGATGTTTCAACAGTTACAATCTACTATGACCCGTCAAATGTTCCTCCCAGCAGCAATTTCCAACAACAAACCGTGGCACCTCCTGCCAGGTCACCAGTCACGATTTACTATGATCCGCACACCATTACAGTACCTTCCTCTGCAGCAATCAGTCCGGTCTCCATTACGGTGCCTGGGCTAGTTCCTTATGAGAGCAGTAATGCCATACCTTGGCATTATGGCTCTGATCTCTACTGCAACGGGGAGAAAATCACTCTGGATTCATCAACCTCTTCTCCACAAGTTGATAATGTTAGGGGGGCGGAGGCTTCACCAGAAGCGGACGCCTTTTTGCCTCACAAACACAAAGACCTAATGTTGAAGCAGAAGCTGCTGCCAAAGCAAAAGGAAAGAATGTGGTATCTGAAGAGCCAACTGCCACAGACACTCAGAAGACATCTTTTGAACAAGATGTAGACGAGTTCATGAGAATCATAAAAAGAAGTGATTACAAGGTGGTGGACCAGCTTCACCAAACACCATCCAAAATCTCCATATTATCACTGTTGATGTGTTCCGAAGCTCACAGGAACGCATTGTTGAAAGTCCTGCATGCAGCATACGTGCCAGAGGAGATTACTATTAATCAGCTAGAAACTGTAGTTGCAAATGTCAACACCAGTCATGGACTGGGCTTTACCAATGTTGACTTAACAACAGAGGGACGCAACCATAACAAGGCTTTGCATATCACCTTGGAGTGCAAGGGTGCTGTTCTGTCTCATGTACTGGTGGACACTGGGTCATCACTCAATGTTCTACCAAAGAAGGCCTTAGTGAAGCTGGAGTATGATGGCTTGCAATTGCGTCCGAGTAATTTGGTGGTTAGAGCGTTTGATGGCTCTAAAAGATCAGTGCTTAGGGAGATCGATCTGCCTGTGTTGATTGGCCCGCAGACCTTCAAAACTACCTTCTTTGTGATGGACATATAGCCGGCCTACAGCTGTCTATTGGGTAGACCCTGGATCCACGTCGTTGGCGCTGTTACGTCTACCCTTCACCAGAAGTTAAAATTCGAGTGGGAAGGCCAAATCATCACCATCTGTGGGGAGGAGGACATCTTTGTTAGCCAACTGGATACGTATAAGTACATAGAAATGGATGGGGAGATCCATGAGACCATGAGTCAGGGGTTTGAGGCCCTCAACATTAATGAAGCAACTGTTGTATCTGGAACTTCCATCACATCATATCAGCAAGCCCGGAAGGTTGTTGAGGAAGGTACCGCCCAAGGCTGGGGCAAGCTGCTGCCCGTGGAAAAGAAAGAAGACCGATTTGGGTTGGGTTACAGACCAACTCAACAAGATCAATTAGAGGCTGCAACGAAGCCCAAGTTTATTAGTGGGGGGATGCTCACCCCGGATGCTGTGAATAGCTTGGAAGATGAGTCAGAAGGCGAGCGCAACCTGGAAAGCTGGATACGTCTAAGGATCCCGGGGAGCCATGTCTCAAACTGGTCTTCCCAGGAAATTATAAGAGTTACTCCTGGAGAGTAATTATTATTTCCTGTATTTTAAAGCATGCATCAAGTCTTGCATCTTGCCCAAGATGTCAAGACTCATTTTGTAATCGGGCCATCTTGTATTTTGTGCAAAGATCAATTAATGAATATCAGGACATCTTTTGCAAATGAGTCTTTTCTTTTTCGCTCACTGTTTTTCATTTTTCACTTTTTGTACAAAAATAAAATGGCAATGTTTTTCAGAATAAATAACTTCATTTTCACTTTTTCTAAATAAGATAAAACTGATCACTAAAATAAACCAATCTAAACCCTTGCAGAAAGTGCCCTTTAGACTGCACCGACAACAACACTGATATGACTTCGTATGACTTTGATAATCCAATCAATCAAGCTGATGAAGGGGTTGAAGAAGATTATGAGCTACCTGAAGAGCTAGCCAGGTTGTTGAGACAAGAGAAGGTTATCACTCCTCATCAGGAGGAGGTTGAGATGGTTAATCTTGGTACGGAAGAAGACGAGAAAGAAGTTAAGATCGGGGCCTGCTTACAAGATTCAGTGAAAGAGCAACTGATTGACATGCTTCGGGAGTATGTGGATGTTTTTGCTTGGTCTTATCAGGATATGCCAGGGTTGGACACCGACATTGTTATGCACAAGCTTCCTCTAAAAGAAGACTGTCCGCCGGTAAAACAGAAGTTGCGCCGTACTCGCCCGGATATGGCAATGAAGATAAAAGAAGAGGTGCAAAAGCAGTGGGACGCCGGTTTCCTTGCTGTGACTAGCTATCCGCCGTGGGTTGCTAATATTATACCTGTGCCTAAGAAATATGGCAAGGTGAGAATGTGTGTGGATTACCGGGATCTGAACAGAGCCAACCCGAAAGATGACTTCCCTTTACCTCACATTGATGTATTGGTCGATAATACGGCTCAGTTCTCGGTGTTTTCCTTCATGGATGGATTTTCAGGATATAACCAGATCAAAATGTCGCCTGAAGACATGGAGAAGACAATTTTCATCACACCCTGGGGCACATTCTGTTATAAGGTGATGCCATTCGGACTGAAGAATGCTGGTGCCACTTATCAACGGGCTATGGTAACATTATTCCATGACATGATCCACAAAGAAATTGAGTGTTATGTGGATGACATGATTGCCAAGTCCCTCACAGAAGAAGACCACCTGGTAAATCTGTTGAAGTTATTCAAGCGTCTGAGGAAATACCAATTGAAGTTAAACCCCAACAAATGCATATTCGGGGTGCGATCCGGTAAGCTGTTGGGATTTATTGTAAGTGAGAAAGGGATTGAAGTTGACCCTGATAAAGTCAAAGCCATTCAAGAAATGCCTGCACCGAAGACTGAAAAGGAAGTTTGGGGGTTATTAGGTAGATTGAACTACATTTCAAGGTTCATATCTCATCTCACTGCAACTTGTGAACCCTTATTCAAGTTGTTAAGAAAAGAACAAACGGTCAGGTGGAACGAAGATTGTTAGAGGGCTTTTGACAAAATCATGGAATACTTACAAGAGCCTCCGATCCTTATGCCTCCAGTTGAAGGAAGACCTCTAATCATGTACTTGACAGTATTAGAAGAGTCAATGGGGTGTGTGCTGGGCCAGCATGACGAGTCTGGTCGAAAAGAGTATGCAATCTACTACCTAAGCAAAAAGTTTACCGACTGTGAACAACGTTATTCACTGCTCGAGAAAACTTGTTGTGCCTTAGCGTGGGCTGCTCGCCGACTAAGGCGGTATATGTTGACCCACACCACTTTATTGATCTCCAAGATGGACCCAGTTAAGTACATTTTTGAGAAACCAACACTTACCGGACGGGTTGCAAGATGGCAAATGATCCTTACAGAATATGACATTCAATACACATCTCAGAAGGCCATCAAAGGCAGTGTATTGTCTGACTATCTTGCTGAGCAACCCATTGATGATTACCAGCCTATGAGATTTGACTTCCCCGATGAAGACATCATGTTCATAAAAGCAAAAGATCATGAAGAGCCTATTCACACTGAAGGGCCTGACCCGGAAGAAGAATGGACTATGATGTTTGATGGGGCTGTTAATATGAATGGTCGTGGTGTTGGTGCAGTACTCATTACACCTAAAGGAGTTCACATGCCTTTCTCGACAAAGCTCACCTTTAACTGCACTAACAATGAAGCTGAATACGAAGCTTGTATTATGGGTCTTGAGGAATCCATTGACCTCAGGATCAAGACTTTGACTGTATTCAGAGATTCAGCTCTGGTAATCAATCAAACCAACGGCAAATGGTACACCCACAAAGATCATCTGATACCTTATCGGGATTATACAAGGAGGTTGTTGACTTTCTTCACAACAGTCAAGCTTGAGTATATCCCTCGAGATGAAAATTAGTTTGCGGATGCTCTGGCTACCATTTCATCCATGATCAAAGTTCAAGCTACCAACTTTGTGCCTTGAATTTCAGTATCCAGACTTGACAGACCAGCATATGTATTCTCAGCAGATGTTGTTAAAGATGATAAGCCTTGGTTTCACGACATTAAGCGCTTCTTGGAGGATCAAACATACCCTCCCGGGGCATCTTCCAATGATAAGAAGACTTTAAGAAGGTTGGCTGGTGGTTTCTTCCTGAATACTGATGGTTCCCTGTATAAGAGAAACTTTGATATGGTACTCCTCAGATGTGTTGATAGGGCGGAGGCATACTTGTTGATGCACGAGGTGCACGAAGGATCTTTTGGTACCCATGCAGGAGGGCATGCAATGGCTAAAAAGTTGTTGAGATCAGGCTATTACTGGATCACAATGGATGCAGATTGTTGTGCCTATGCCAGAAAATGCCATAAATGCCAGATTTATGCAGATAAAGTGCATGTGCCTCCCAATCCTTTGAATGTGATGTCTTCACCCTGGCCCTTTGCCATGTGGGGCATTGATATGATCGACAAGATTGAACCGACTGCTTCAAATGGCCACAGATTCATCCTGGTAGCCATTGACTATTTTACCAAGTGGGTTGAAGCAGCTTCTTATGCGAATGTTACAAGGCAAGTGGTAGCCCGGTTTCTGAAGAGAGACATCATCTGTCGGTATGGAGTTCCCGAGCGAATCATTACTGATAATGGTTCCAACTTGAACAACAAAATGATGGCAGAACTATGCCGGGACTTCAAAATCCAGCACCACAATTCTTCTCCTTACAGGCCAAAGATGAATGGCGCTGTTGAGGCAGCTAATAAGAACATTAAGAAGATTGTGCAAAAGATGGTGGTCACCTACAAAGAATGGCATGAAATGCTACCGTTTGCCTTTCATGGATACCATACGTCAATCAGAACGTCCATTGGGGAAACACCGTATCAGCTAGTATATGGTATGGAGGCAGTCCTACCTGTTGAAGTTGAATTACCCTCTTTACGAGTACTGATGGATGTCAAAATGAATGAAGCAGAGTGGGTCCGATCTCGATACGAACAACTGAGTCTGATCGAAGAGAAGAGGTTAGCTGCAATCTGCCATGGGCAGCTGTATCAGAAAAGAATGAAGAAAGCCTTCGATCAGAAAGTCAGGCTTCGAGAGTACCAAGTAGGAGATCTTGTGCTGAAAAGACCCATTCCTCCTCATACAGACCACAGGGGCAAGTGGACTCCGAATTACGATGGTCCATTCAGAGTAAAGAAAGTTTTCTCCGGTGGAACACTGATGCTCAGTACTATGGATGGTGAAGACTTCCTGTCCCCTGTGAATTCAGATGCTTTTAAAAAATATTTTGCATAAATGATCCGCTGGACATAAAAACAGAATGTAAGTCCAGGCAAAAATAGGGCATCCCGGCGAGTCAAAAATAGAATAAAAGACTCGGGCAAAAATAAGGGAAAATAAATAAGAAAATGTACACCCGCTGAGTTGAAAAGCCGCATTGGACAGCTCAGGCAAAAAAGGGTATCCCAGTGGATTGAAAACCCGAAAGGGCGATCCACGCAAAATAAGGAAATAAGCGAACAACTGCATCCTGAATTCGTCTGTATCACTCGCAACGTGGTAAGCTTCGAAAGGTTCAAGCTTCGGTCGGAATCAGCCTTCTTCGAAAGCAGGATAAGAAGAACGTCAATGTCATACAAGTCATAGCAAAAGGGAAGCTCCTTGAAGCGTCATCAACATTGCCAGCATCTTTTTGTTTCTCAATTTGTAACAATCTCCTCATTTCAGGGGGTCTGTTTCTTTGACTGTATTTGCCAATTCAAGGCACGCGAATTAATAAAATCAGATTTTCAGTAATATTTCATCTCGTACATTTTATTTTCGTTTGCAAAATGTCTGATGTCCTTAAGATGTTGATTGCATAAGTACAGATGCGTCTTTTCTAAATTGCATGCTCACAGGAAATATATTCGCTCCCGGGAGTGTCTAGACTCCTACGATGGAATCCAGTAAGGGATACCTCGAGATACTTGTACATTTCTTTGTCATGACAGGATTACAGGCAGTCGAAACGCAACACAGGGCATGAAGTTTCTCCCCAGCAAACTGCCAGATCATTATTTACTCGGCACGTTTTCCAAATAGCACCAGAGATGCTTTATCCCCAGCTGAATTGTCAGTCATCATTCCTCCTCAACCAAGTATTAGACAGGGAATCATCTCCCCGCAGAGTCCCAGCCTCTATCCAGAAGAGCAATGTCTCGAAGATCTCACGACGAAGTGACAGAAGCTTCCACAGATCCCAGCTGGGTCCCTCATCACCAAGGATGGGTCTATCAGTGACCCATTCCCCCATACAAAGTCATATATATCAGATCTACCAATGATCTCATCCCCAGAAGAGTCCCCAGCAGATCCCGAATAAACTATCCCCTTTCTATCTAACATTCGTCTTATGTCATGATACCTTCCGGCAGCCGTACCCTGCCAGGTGATCGTCCTTCACCTTTTGATGATCGTCCTTCATCATCCCCAGCGGAGTCTCTATTCATTAGAACCCCTTCCTATCCGACATTCGTCATATGTCTTGATACTTTCGGCAGTCGTACCCTGCCAGGTGATTGTCCTTCACCTTTCTGATGATCGTCCTTCATCAATGCTTATCCGATGGCCGTCCCCATCGTCGACCTTTTCATCCGACATTCGTCCTATGTCGTGATACTTTCGGCAACCGTACCTTGCCAGGTGATCGTCCTTCACCTTAGATGATCGTCCCTCATCTTATCCCTAACAAAGCAGTCGTCCCCTGCTAGGTGATCGTCCTTCACCTTTGATGACCGTTCCTCATCATTTATTTCTTCAATCCGATGGTCGTCCCTATCATTTACCTTTAGTCCCCAGAGAGTCTTATTACTTTACCTGATGACCATCCCCATCATAATCTCTTTATTTCCCCAGCATGTTGGTCGTTCCCGTTATTGCTTTAACCCCAACAGTTGTCCTTTGCTCGACGGTCGTCTTCCGTCGCCCGCACTTTATAATCATATTATGCTTCCTTTTACAATCTATATCCCTTTTCTTCTTCATTTAGTGAGTGCAAATTTTGGAGTGTCTTTGGTATTCAACCACAAGTTATCTTGTTTGTCTGTTAAGCCGTCGCTTACATCCTACACAGCTAACTCATGTTTGAATAGGGGCACATTGATTTGAAGAGGTCTTAAAGCATACCTACAAAAAAAGTTAAGTTTTATTAGGTACCCAAATTGTCTTGGGTCCTTCAAAGTTAGTCCATTTCTTAACCCATACATAATGGCCTTAAGCAACACTAAAATTTCTAACATAACAAGCATTTGGAGTATGACCTTTTATACCACAATAGAAACAAGTGGGCTCAAAGTTACTTTTAAATCTAGGGAATAATATTTCTTATTCTTATTATTTATTTTCTATTTAGCATATTGATGAACCACTTTATGCTTGTCACTTTTTTCTTTAGGAATTTGTCTTTTAGCTTTTATAAAGATGGTCTTGTTTAAAGTTGGCTTAGAAAATTTTGAATAACCAAGACCACTTTTATCATTTGAGTATCTTTGATTACTAAGAACACATTCCAATCCAATTTATCCTTTCTCATATCTTTCTAGGACTCTTTTTAATTGAACTATTCGAAATGAAAGTGACTCACATTTAGTGCATACAAAACTCTTAATTAATTCTTCTTTTTCATCTTTAAAATTATTTTCCATTTTCTCAATATTTTCTTCTAAAATTGATATTTGTTTCTTTTGAGATGAAATAGTTTTATATAGAATTTTGCATTCACTTAAAATTTCATCAACTACTCCTTGAGCATCATTATTAAAAATTGAGAAATCACTACTAACCTCATTGTCTTTATCGTCAGAATGATGTGATGCCATAAATGTTAAATTTGTGCTTTGATCACTATCGGAGTCCGATGAAGAACTTATTTCATTATCATCCCAAGCAATATAAGCCTTCTTTTTGTAATCCTTTCTCTCTTTGTTGTCATGATTCTTTGTGAGTTTAGGACATTCTGGTTCGATGTGGCCTTGCTTTCCACATTCGTAGCATTTAATGTCTTGATTGAATGTTAATGTTTCTTTCTCTTTGTTCTTTGAAAATTTCTTAATTCTTATAAAACTAGAGTTTCTAATATTATTTTTTGCACCAAAATATTTTTCTAGTCTTTTTACAAGAAGCATAAAATTTTCGTCCTCTTCGGGATTGTCTTTTTTCTCCACTTCTTTGGAATCAACTTTTAAGGCAATGCTCTTGGATTTCTTTTCTTGAGTCTAATGTTTTTCCAAACGTCCAAGTCTCGTCTCATATTCTTGAAGCTTTTTGAATAAATTAGTGGATGTCATTGTTGATAGCCTTTTCTTTTCGGAAATCACCGTCACTTTGGGTTGCCATTCTCGTGATAATGACCTAAGCCCTTTATGATTAAGTTTATCATTAGTTAGTGTCTTACCAAGTGCATTTAAGTGATTTGTCAAATGCACAAATCTTTTCTGCAAGTCGAGGATTGATTCTCCTGGCTGCATTCTGAATAACTCGTACTCTTGACTTAACGTGTTCAGTCTGGATCTTTTGACTTCGGCGGTTCCTTCGTCAGTTTCTACAAGAGTATCCCAAATTTGCTTGGTCGTTGTACATGTTGAGACGCGGAAGAATTCATCCATTCCAAGTGCACTTTGTAAAAGATTTATCGCCTTTTTGTCATAAAGAACCCTTTTCTTGTCATCATCATCCCTAGATCCTTGAGGATTTGTTGAACTAACTCTGTTGACAACCGTTGTAGGAATAAAAGGGCCATTTTGAATAGCCTCCCATATGTCACTTCCTTGTGCTTCTAAATGTGCCTTCATGCGAATTTTCCAGAAGTCGAAATATTCTCCACAAAACAAAGGAGGCTTTTTGCTACTACCACCATCTATGAATATAAGATTGTTATTTGCAGAAGCCATCTGAATCGAGTAGGAACAGGTTACTTATCACTTGCTCTGATATCAATTGTAATTTAGAAATACGCCTAAGAGGGGGTGAATTAGGTGTTCAACAAATTCTTCTATTTCTTTTCTTGATTTCTGATTTTTCTTGATGTATGTAGTCTTAGTGCTTGAAAGTAATATGCGTAAAGTAAAAGATGACACAGATGTTTATCCTGGTTCCCCTCAAAATCCGAGAGTACATCCAGTCCCCTTACAACATGTAAGAGATTTCACTATAGCTTAAAATGATTGTACAAGCCTAATCACACAAATGGTGAAGCCTACTATCTAATCTATAGGTAACTAAATTTTAGGAAGAACAATCCTCTTCAAACACTCACTTGTTTCCAATAATCCTGGAAAACAAGGTAAAATAAAAGATAATCTTGATACAAATTTCATGTCTTGAGAATATGATGCTATCAATCTGCACGATCGATCTTCTCCTTGAAACAAATATCACTCAAATGAAATATACAAGTGTTCTTCAATAATATGAGATGAAACTATGATAATGTGTGAAATTTATGCAAAGGTTTCTCTCAAAAATATGTTTGTATGAACATTTTAAGAAATATTGAAAAATGAAGAGAATGAGTGAATTTGATTATTATATTTCTTGGAGGTGAATTGTAATATGAAAATGACATGTATTTATAATGCACAAAACACCCCTACAAATAGGTATCAATTTTATGCAGGAAAACCATAATAAGACATATAAAAACAATGCATATTTTCATGAAAAGATGTAATTTTTCGCTCACTGCAACAGTGTTAACCGGTTAACCATATGGGTTAATCGGTTAACACCTCTTCAACGTTAGAAAATGTTCAAAACTCTCATGCGTTAACCGGTTAACATTGTTAGTTTTTTAGCAAATCATTAATTTTAAAGGGAGTGAGCTATTTACAAAAGGTTTGAATGATTCTTATGATATATGTCATGCATGAGATAAATAATTGAACACTTGTATAAGTATTTTAAATGATATTTGATATACCTTTGAGTTGTTCAATATTCGATCTTCAATACTTGAAACCTGATTGGTTTGTATATGAAGCATTGATCCATTTTATCTTTGAAATTTTCTAGAACACAATCTTGAAGCTTGATGTTATTTGAGTCTCTTACTTTTTGCATACACATGTTACGTAGAAAACTCGTTGTCTTCATCAAAACTTTTATGTGATTGAAGCTTGCTTCTACATGGTGTAACTCATTAGAAATGTAATATGTGCATCAATCCCCAATCAAATGTGATATAGAGACTATATATGCACAACCAGAAAGATCAGATAACATAGTTTTTTTACTAAGCATGGGGAAATACATGTTGGGATCCCAATTGCATTACAGTGGAATTTCATTAAAAAGGATTATGCTATGCATTATTATCTAAACTCGTGCTCGTTTTTACCATACTACGAGGAAATGGCACATGGAAAAGGAAACCATGCTCGACCCGTGCAAGAAAGGATCCCTCAAAAAATATTACCTCTATTCACCAAAAAATTTAGCAATGTCTAGAATTTTACAAATCAATAATGAATCTTTAAGAACAAAAACATTCATCATATATTAATCATCACTTGTTCACATACAAGGTCAATCAAAATAAATGCATAAAAGCTGAGGTAGACAACCTCTACCTTTCATACAAAGGAAATTAGTTATCCATTTCCATGGTAGCTTACTTTACAAGTAATGAAGAAAGCTTTACTTGCATCAAAGTCGAAAGATTGAGGATTGATGCTCCAAAGCTTTGATATTTACCTTTTGTTGAATTTCTAAGCTTCAAACCCTAGAAAATCTAATATAAATCTTAAAAGTGAATAAAGTGAAATACTACTACAAAATATCTAGCAAGTTCCAATTTATACAAGTCCAAAAATGTACCTCTAAGTGGCATTGCGCTAGGTGCCATCAGAGCACGCTTAGCGCGACCAGGTTCAGGGGAGGCAAATTTGCAGGAGCGCACTAAGTGTGGTTGAGATCCATTTTCTACTACCTTTGTCTAAAAGTGTGTTGATTCTGTTCTGAAAAACACGCTAATCATGGTTTTCCTTCAAATTGTTGCGAAAATGATCTTCCAAACCCTCTTTCATCATCCATAGGCTCCAAGAATCAAAAAAAGCAAGCAAACCTATCAAAATTCAACAAAATGATCATAATTCAAGATACTTAAACGCATAATGGAAAAGTTACGTATTTACACTTAAACTTAAGGTTTTACTACTAATATACCAAAGAAACAATTGGAAAGTGCCACAAAATACTATCAAATATATACACTTTTTAGAACTTAACAGGTACTAAAGTTTGACAGGTATTATAGGGAAAAGAAAAAAGAAAAAATTATCAAGCTTTAGAACTCTGAGTCGAAACGCCCGGATCACCCCCGAAATTCCTCTATGGAGCAGCCTTAAAAGGGTTTAAATTCTCTATAGTAATAGGGATACCATAACACAATCCCCTCGCATGTTCCATAACTTGATCACAGACCCCGTGCATGCCATACACATATTGCTAAAGAGAATTGTGGTATTTATCCCTTAGAATGGTCACTTCGCCTTCAAGATCCTTTAGAGCCTCAACATGAGTTTGTGCTTCATGGTTAATGGTATTTAGATCCTCATCCACACTAAAGTTCACCTTAGTAACTTGGAAGCCTCGTGATGCGAGTTTTTTTCCCAACTCCAGCTCAGTGACTCGAGTGGTCAAGGTTGCAGGAGAACCTTGGATCTTTGCCTCTTCTTCCAAATATTCAACAAGCTTGGCCTTCTCTTGTAAGTAATCCAACTCCTTCTAGAAAGTGAAAATTTATACTCCATAACTTTGAATTTCCCCTTCCAATTATCCCTCTCCTTGGAAGGATTACCAACATCCAAGACATCCTCCTTGCTAACAACGGCCAGGGAAGGAAGAATGGAAATCCTTTGGAGGAAGGGTGTAACATCCCAATTTCATAATTTAATTTATTAAGTAATTATTTATGAATAAGTGGAAGTAAGTGGTGTTTTGTGGAGAATAAGGAATTATTTTATTTAAAATAATGATATAATAATATTTGGAATTATTTAATAAAATCATTATTAAGAAAATAGAATAAAAGAGTTTGGAGGTCTAAGGGGTAAGGTTATCTTTTGGGTAGTTTATGAAATAGAGATCACGATCAAAGAGTTCTCACAATCGTGTTTTCTGGAAAAAGGTGAAGGTTGCTCTGAAGAACAAGGAGACTAAGAGGGATTGTGATCAAAGAGGAAGTGAAAGTTATAATAATCAAGGTATGGGGATAATTCTTGTTCAATAATCATAGTATAAGGATGTGTTATGAGAGTTAGGGGTTTTAGGATGAAAACCTAAGTATTTGGGATGATTGTTTGTAGATTAGTGTTAATTAGTTGTTGTATGTTGTTATTTATGATGGATTTATGATGATTATGTGGTATTTGGACGTTTTATGTGGTTCCTCTGATGGTTTGAGAGGTTTAGGGTTGTTCTGAGTGTGGTTGGGTTCTGCAAAAATCGTAGGGTTTACTTCTATGAATCGTGTTTCTCGCTTAGCGAGTAGAGTCAGGAAGTTTGCCGCTTAGCAAGCGTTGCAATCTCAGAAAATAATGTTTCTTCTGTTGTTGATTTTGGTGTTTGATCTTTCGTGCCATGTTGTTAAGTTAATACTGGAAGAATTATTACATGTTTAAGTATGCTAGGCTTAATAGTAATAATGATGATATGAGATAATAAAGATGAATAAGTAGTAGGAATGATGACATGATGAAATAGTAATAATTCTTGTTCAATAATCATAGTATAAGGATGTGTTATGAGAATTAGGGGTTTTAGGATGAAAACCTAAGTATTTAGGATGATTGTTTGTAGATTAGTGTTAATTAGTTGTTGTATGTTGTTATTTATGATGGATTTATGATGATTATGTGGTATTTGGACGTTTTATGTGGTTCCTCTGATGGTTTGAGAGGTTTAGGGTTATTCTGAGTGTGGTTGGGTTCTACAAAAATCGTAGGGTTTACTTCTATGAATCGTGTTTCTCGCTTAGCGAGTAGAGTCAGGAAGTTTGCTGCTTAGCAAGCGTTGCAATCTCAGAAAATAATGTTTCTTCTGTTGTTGATTTTGGTGTTTGATCTTTCGTGCCATGTTGTTAAGTTAATACTGGAAGAATTATTACATGTTTAAGTATGTTAGGCTTAATAGTAATAATGATGATATGAGATAATAAAGATGAATAAGTAGTAGGAATGATGACATGATGAAATAGTAATAATTCTTGTTCAATAATCATAGTATAAGGATGTGTTATGAGAATTAGGGGTTTTAGGATGAAAACCTAAGTATTTGGGATGATTGTTTGTAGATTAGTGTTAATTAGTTGTTGTATGTTGTTATTTATGATGGATTTATGATGATTATGTGGTATTTGGACATTTTATGTGGTTCCTCTGATGGTTTAAGAGGTTTAGGGTTGTTCTGAGTGTGGTTGGGTTCTGCAAAAATCGTAGGGTTTACTTCTATGAATCGTGTTTCTCGCTTAGCGAGTAGAGTCAGGAAGTTTGCCGCTTAGCAAGCGTTGCAATCTCAGAAAATAATGTTTCTTCTGTTGTTGATTTTGGTGTTTGATCTTTCGTGCCATGTTGTTAAGTTAATACTGGAAGAATTATTACATGTTTAAGTATGCTAGGCTTAATAGTAATAATGATGATATGAGATAATAAAGATGAATAAGTAGTAGAAATGATGACATGATGAAACAATAGTATGGATAAAATTATGATGATGATAAATGATGAATGTCGATATACATATTGATGAATGATGATGATAATGTTGTTTTGTGTATCTTGCATTCATGGCATCCCCTATGTTGATTTGAGGCTTCAATCCCATTGTGTGGATTGAGGTGTTGTTGATTATGTTATGCTCCCTTGTGGGGGGTAGATGGCCAGTGTCCATCACATGTTGAAACTGGTACCACATGCATTTATGAGGTTGTATTTCATTCTATATGGCATAGCATGATCGCATAGTTTGTTTGATGATGTGTATTTGTTGATGAATATATGTGGTTGAGTTTGTTGTAGTGGTTGCATGGTTATTTGTTTCTTATGATTCAATGTTGTACTACTTTTATTGAATTTGGATTACTCACCCTGTCTGCCGTTTGTGATGGTTTATTATGTCATCCTGCATATTCTGAAGCTTAGTGGAAGATTTTCGGAGGTAGCTTGGAGTGTGTCCCGTTGTGTATAAAGTTTAGGTGGTGTCATGCTTTGAGTCATGTAACACTGGGGAACGCTTGGTTTATATTTGTTGTTTCGGTTGTTTTAACACTTGAGGATGATGTTTGATTTATAATTGAATCCTTTTTATCTTGTTGATTAAGATGTTAAATAATGATCCGCTGCCATTAATTGAGATTTTATTTTATTTATAAATTAAAGTCGTAACCCATGTTATGGGACAGGACACATATTTATGTTGTTATTATGATGTTATGTTGAAAATGTGATGCCCTTTCATATCAAACTCTGGTTTTATTAAATAATATGATTAATTGTGTTTGTGGGTAGAAAGGGTGTTACATTAGTGGTATCAGAGCAGGTCGGTCTATTTGGTCGTGTGTCATTGTTGTTAGCATATGTCGATCGTTATTATTAACGATTATTCTTATCTTATGTGTGGGTGTTGTGCATAATGGCTGGAAACAAAACGCGTGCGCTTGCGAAGCGATTGCGGCATTAGCGGAGGCTACTGCTCGGAACAACGAACATGATGAGTTTTGTGCTTTGGAGAAGTTCCAGAGTAACAGTCCACCGGTGTTTGAAGGTGATCATGAACCGCTTAATGCTCATAAGTGGCTCAAGGCTATCGAGAAGATTTTTAGGATGATGGCTTGTACCGATGCACAGAAGGTGCAGTTTGGTACACATATGTTGTCTGAAGAGGCTGAAGACTGGTGGGATAATACCTGTCAGCGTTTAGAGGATACTGGTACTGCAGTGACTTGGGCAGTGTTCATAAAGGAGTTTCTAGGAAAGTATTTTCTAGAAGATGCTCGTGGTAAGATGGAAGTAGAATTATTTGAGCTGAAACAAAGGAATATGACGGTAGCAGAGTATGCTGCCAAGTTTGAGAGGTTGGTGAAATATTGACCTCACTACAACCGTGCCAATGTTGAATTGTCGAAGTGTCTCAAGTTCAAGAATGGGTTGAGACCAGAGATCAAGCAAGGAATTGGATGTCAACAAATCCGAAGATATGCTAAATTAGTCGATAAGAGTAGAATCTATGATGAAGATAGCCGAGCTCGATCTAATCACTACAAGCAGCTAAGTGAGAAGAGAGAGAAAGGTCAGCTCAGAGGAAAGCCTTATGTGATTCCAATTGAGAAGGGCAAGCAGAAGGGTTCAGAGGGGAAGAAGCCAAGTGGGGGAGCAGGTTCTAATCCTCCCAAGTGTCATAAGTATGGTGAATCTGGTCACAAAGCAGATGTTTGTACAAATCCGGTGGTGCGATGCTATAGATGTGGTAAGAGAGGTCATAGGGTTGGTGATTGTCGAAATGAAGGTCCAACTTGCTTTAATTGCGGTGAACAAGGACATATCAACTCCTAATGCCATAAGCCTAAGAAGAATGGTATTGCTGCTCAAACCAATGGCAGAGTGTTTGCTTTGACTGGTTCTGAGGCCCCTAAGAAGGACAATCTAATTTGAGGTACTTGTTTTATTAACAATGTTGAGTTGATTGCTATTATAGATACTTGCTCTATGAAATCTTATATTTCTCTTGAATGTTCTAATAAGTTGGGTTTGAAGTTGTCTAGTATGAATGGTGGTATGGTAATAAAGAAGCTAGCTAATGGTTCAGTTACTACTACTCTTGTCTGTCTGAAGTGTCCTTTGACAATTTTTTAGAAGGACTTCCTGATGGACCGGTGTGTTTTCCTTTGCACCAAATTGATGTTATTCTTAGAATGAACTGGTTGGAGTTTAATTTTGTGCATATCAATTATTATGCGAAGGCTGTTGAATTTCCTGAAATTGGTGATCATGGTGAGTTATTGTTCTTAACGGCTAGACAAATAGAGGAATTATTAGAAGATGAGGCTCAGATGTTTGCAATGTTTGCATCGTTGCAAACTGAAGTGAAGACTTCGAGTATAGAATTACCGGTTGTTCAAGATTTTCTAGATGTATTTCAGGAGGATATAAGTGATTTACCTCCAGAGCGTGAAGTTAAGTTTACAATGGATTTATTACCTGGTACTAGTCATGTGTCAATGGCTTCGTATCATATGTCTGTTGTAGATTTGAATGAGTTGAAGAAGTAACTAGAAGAGTTGTTAGAGAAGAAGTTTGTTCAACCTTGTGTTTCTTCGTGGGGTGTTCCGGTGTTGTTGGTTTAGAAGAAAGATGGTATTATGAGATTATGTGTTGATTATCGACAGTTGAATAAGGTTACTATCAAGAATAAGTATCCACTTCCGAGAATCGATGATTTGATGGATCAGTTAGTAAGAGCTTGTGTATTCAACAAGATTAATTTACAATTTGGTTACCATCAGATTTGTGTTAAGTCTAATGATATTCCAAAGACAACTTTCAGAACAAGGTACGGTCATTATGAGTATACGGTGATGCCATTCGGTGTATCTAATGCACCTGGTGTATTCATGGAGTACATGAATAGAATCTTTCATGAGTATTTAGATAAATTTGTGGTAGTCTTTATCGATGATATTCTAATTTATTCTAAGACGGAGGAAGATCACGAGAAGCATTTGAGGATTATATTGCAAGTGTTGAGAGAAAAGAAGTTATTTTCTAAACTATCAAAGTGTGAGTTCTGGTTACAAGAAGTGAGTTTTCTTGGGCATATAATTTCTAGTGGTGGAATTGTTGTTGATCCGTCGAACATTGATGTCGTGTTGCAGTGGGAGACTCCTAAGTCTGCTACTGAGATTAGAAGTTTTATGGGTTTAGCATATTGCTATAGGAAGTTTATCGAGGGTTTTTCGAAGTTGGAGCTACCTTTAACTCAGTTGACTTGAAAGAGCTAAGCCTATGTGTGGGATGTTGCATGTGAAAAGTGTTTTATGGAGTTGAAGAAGAAGTTAACAATTGCTCCGGTGTTGATTTTGCCAAATCCGAATGAAACGTTCGTAGTATATTGTGATGCGTCGAAGATGGGACTTTGAGGAGTTTTGATGCAAAATGGTAAGGTGGTTGCTTATGCTTCCAGGAAATTGAGAGTTCATGAAAGGAATTATCCAACACATGACTTAGAGTTAGCCGTTGTGGTGTTTTTGTTGAAGATCTGGAAACATTATTTCTTTGGTTAGAAATTTGAGGTGTTCAGTGATCATAAGAGTTTGAAATACCTGTTTGATCAGAAGGAGCTAAATATGAGGCAGATGAGATGGTTGGAATTGTTGAAAAATTTTGATTTTTATTTGAATTACCATCCTGGTAAGGCAAACGTGGTTGCAGATTGTTTGAGTAGGAAGACATTTCATATGTCGACGTTGATGGTGAAAGAACTTGAAATGATTGAACAGTTCAGAGATATGAGCTTGTTATGTGAAGCTACATCTGAAAGTATAAATTCAGGAATGTTGAAGTTGACTAATGAATTTGTGGAAAGGATCCCTGAAGGACAACAATCGGACTTGAAGTTGGTTGATCAGTTAACCTTGATTAACCAAGGTAACGGAGGTGAATTTCGAGTTGATGCGAATGGCATGCTGTGGTTCCGGGATAGAGTGTGTATTCCTAATGTTTGGGAAATTAAGAAGAGTATTTCAGAAGAAGGACATCGTAGTCGATTAAGTATTCATCCTGGTGCTACGAAGATGTACCATGATTTGCAGAAATTATTTTGGTGGCCCAGTATGAAGAAGGATGTTGCTGAATTTGTGTATGTGTGTTTGACTTGTCAGAAGTCAAAGATTGAACACCAGAAAATGTTAGGTATGATGCAGCTGTGGAATATTCCAGAGTGAAAGTGGGATAGCATTTTCATGGATTTTGTAATAGGTTTGTCGAAGAATTCTAAGGGAAATGATTCTATTTGGGTAATTGTAGATAGATTAACTAAGTCGGCCCATTTCTTGCCGATGAAGATTAATCATTCTATGCAGAAACTATCTGAGATGTATATTGAGGAAATTGTGAAGTTGCATGGGATACCGTCGAGTATCGTATAAGACAGAGATCTGCGGTTTACTTCAAGATTTTGGAAGAGTTTACAAGATGCTTTAGGTATTAAGTTGGGGATGAGCTCTGCTTATCATCCGCAGATAGATGGTCAAACTAAGAGGATTATCCAATCTTTGGAGGATTTATTGAGGGCTTGTGTGTTGGATCAAAGAGGATATTGGGATAGTCATTTGTTGTTGATCGAGTTTACCTATAACAATAGTTATAATGCTGGTATTGGAATGACACTGTATGAAGCATTGTATGGTAGAAGATGTTGGACTCCATTGTGTTACTATGAGTCAGGCGAAAGTGCGGTACTTGGATCTGAAATCGTGCAAGAGACGATTGAGAATATTAAGATGATACGTGAAAGAATGAAGGCTTCTCAAAGTCAACAGAAGAATTACCATGACAAAAGAAGGTTAGCACTTGAGTTTCAAGAGGGAGATCATGTATTCTTGAGGGTTACTCCGGTAACGGGTGTTAGAAGAGCCTTGAAGTCTAGGAAGCTTACTCCCTGTTTTGTTGGACCATATCAGATTTAGCAAAGGATCGGAGAGGTAGCATATCGGATTGCGTTTCCGCCGTTGCTTGAAAATTTGCATGATGTGTTCCATGTGTCGCAATTACGGAAGTAAGTGTGCGATCCATCGCATATGAAATGAAGCGGTTACGAGGAAAAGATATTGCCTTATAAAAAGTATTGTGGGGTGGACTAGCAGGTGAAAGTTGGACGTGGGAACATGAAGATCAGATGAAGGAGTCGTATCCGACTCTGTTTACTTCAGGTAAGATTTTCGAGGACGAAAATTCCTAAAGTGGGGGAGAGTTGTAACATCCAAATTTGATAATTTAATTTATTAAGTAATTATTTATGAATAAGTGGAATTAAGTGGTGTTTTGTGGAGAATAACAAATTATTTTATTTAAGATAATGATTGTAACACGGTGGGAGAACTGACTTTCTATAAATGTTGCGGATAGCAAGAGTCGCCACCGACTTTTATTTTATCCATAAGGAAGGGACATAAAAGAACAGGAAATACCGTTTTTGAAAAGACTTGCGTTCGGGGGGTAGGTTATATAAAGGGAAGGTGTTAGCACCCTTTATATCCATGGTTATCCATGGGCTCTTAGTTACTTAGCTCACCATAATTGTTTTTTAAAAGAAAGTGTAGTGTGTGTTTAGAAATTTTTCTAAGTACTTTGTAATGATCCTCGTATGGATGTATACAAAGTCTTTAAGTTTGAAAAATGTTTAAGAAAAGTGATGTGTGAAAAGTAGTTTTAAGATGTGAGCAAGTAACTAGGAGATACCTACCCTAAGCTAAGTCATTCAAATTCTTTTATGTTTCTTCAAGAGTAAGACTATCCCTATTATTAACGAATAGGTAGTCATTACTTTGGATTTCATTAAGGGACAATCGTAGGGTCATCGTATGGTCAATGAAGGCAACATGTAAGGGTGTTTTTAATAATTCGTAGGGACTAATCATCATAGTTACCGAAGGGACAAGATCATTATCGTAGGCAACTTCGAAGGGACTTGATCTTTTAAAATCTTTTAAAGGGACAATGATGATTTATTCTTAAAGGGACTTTTCTTAAACACCCCTATATTCGAGGGACTTGACCATTGAAAATAAAGGCAACCAAGAGGAATACCCTAGGAATTGCAGATGGCGTTCAAAGATCGACTTACGTGTGTGAGTGTTATTTTTAAATATTTATCTTGAATTTAATTAATTATCTAAGTCCGTATTATTATTCAATTAGTTTTCACTCCCTATTTACTAACCAAGCATTCAAATAATTATTATTAAAAGGACGGAAAAGTAAATCTAAGTTATTACAAGGCTTTGGGCAGTTACAAAATAATCGAGCGAAAAATAAATTACAACATACAAACCTATACATTTTTTTCTAATAATTAAAATAAAGCAAGAATTAAACATAAATAAAAAAATAATAAAGCAATATTAACAATAAAATAATTAGGGTTAACATTAGTGGTTAGAGAAAATTAGGGTTTGTTAGAATTAATTAAGAAAATTAGGGTTTTAAAAAAAATAGTTAAAACTTAATTAATTTATTTACAAAATTATTATTATAAACAAAAGAATATGTTAAAATAAAGTTATGATTAAATAAAAAATGTTTCTCTCTTTTTAAAGAAATAATAAAATTTTAATTTAAGAAAGAATTATTTTTATGGTTTAAATTTAATAAGTTAGTTAAAATAAAGTTAATAATAAAAGAAAATTAGAAAATAAGAAAAAAGTGAGAAATTGATCAAAAATATAGGACCTGGGAATTGAACCCAGGTCCCTTACCTCATTAACGTAGCACAAAACCAACAGGGCCAGCGCGCGCTGGTGTTAATGCAATGGGACAAAACTATTATATTTTCAACCTGCAAAATAAATGAATTAAAAGCAAAAACGCCTCAGACCAGGATCGAACCCAGGTCTTCAAGGTTTAACATGCGCGCACCTTACCACTAGGCCATCAGCTCCTCTGTGTCAATGGTACAACCTAATATCATAAAATAAATAAAGCAAATTAAAAAAAAAAACAAATTCGCGTGCAAAGCATCTTCTTCAACCTCTGGACGTAGAATTTAGCTACGATTTTGCTAGAGTTTTGCTACGAAAAGGTCATAGCTAAATGGCTACCATTCTTACAACATCATGAATACGTACAATCAATCCACGATTTTGGTATCAATCGAACCCCCATGACCTACAAAGTCTAAATTCACCATCAAACAATATTTATATCGTTTGTATCAAAGGATCCCAAATTTGAATTTGAAACCCTAACAATGGTGTTCTCTTATTCCTGCAATGAAACTTCAATCCAATTATCCAGAAACCATCTACACACAATGAAAAACAAGATTAAACACACAATTTTTTTAATAATGCAAGATTTAAAGGAATCGAAAATTTCAAGAACATGATAAAAAGTTATTTGGTTTGAGCATTCTATGAGGTTTTGGATGATGGTGATGATTGAGACATGATCAGAATGTTTCAAGGAAACGATTGGAACCTTCAAAAGCCTTTGAAAGTTGCTGTAAATCTGAAACCGAATGTGAGTTGTTTCTTGAAATTTTGGAAGTTGGAATATGACTCTCTAGCTCAAAAATTCGTCCACAATGCTTTGTTTAACTTGTACTCTTATAGAAGAGTCAATTTAGGTCAAAAAATTAGATGGTTTTGTAGGCTTGTGGATACCTTGAGTGTGAAGAAATCCCTCTCATAATTTTGTCCAAAAATCAAATGATACCCTTCCTAATTGGTGGTGCACGAAATTGGATGAGATCAAATCAACTTGAATATCATTTAAGAGCTTCTAGAAGAAGAATAAAATCAAATATTTGTATTTTCATATTTTATTTTGATTTAAAATGAATTTTAATGAATAAAATCCAAATAAATAATAAATAAATTATACAAATCAGAAAATATTTGAATTTGGTCGTGCTTGATTTTATCATGAAGATTGGGTTGCAAAATGATAGGCCCATTTGGAAAAAATTAGATTTAAGCCCTTATTTTCTTCATACATCCCTTGAAAATCTCCCAACTTTGACAAGGCATAAATCCCTCAATTTTAAGTCTATGAAGGTGTTATTTGACATTATGGAAAGCTTAAAGAGTCCTCTAACAAACCTCTTTGGTCTCATGTCCATATCTTTCACCATTTTCAAATTATGCTCTTTGGAAAAAGTTGACTTTTTGTTGACTTTTGAAATGACCTGTAATGTTTTAGCTCATACCTTCCAAATGAATCATATTTAGGCTTGGCTTGTGAGACACAAAGTTGTAGAGAATTCAATTTCCTTCAAAAATGAGCTTTGTATGGGAAATTTTTGATGAATCATGTGAATGTTATGCCTGGTCAAAGTTCAGTTGACTTTCCTTAAGAAAACCCTGATTTAGAAACTCTTGATTCTTGATTATCTGAAACTTCCTTGATGAATCATGATCCATCCTTGATCAAATGATAAATTTTACTTCATAATCCTTATGTTGTCCAAAAATCTTGAAGTTTGACTTTAATTTGACCACAGTTGACCTCAGTTTGACTTTTTAACTACTTTGACTGATTTTTGCATATTTGATCATATGACTGGTCAAACTCTTTGGGAAAGCTTTGAAACTTGACATAGGTATTATTGAAGTCATATGGGATGCCATAAAGCTCACTTGAAGCCTTGAAAGTCATTTTAACCTGAGGAAACCCAAAACCTTAGTTTTGGACACTTTGCTTAGGAGGAGGCATTGTTTGGGGAAAATTCCACACTTTTTGATCAATTGGGAGTCTTGAGAACCTTATGATCATTTAGAAGACTTGAGGGATATTGTCTTGATTGTGGGAGGGAAACTTTTGGGGTGCAACAATGATATACTAATATTGGGAATTATTTAATAAAATCATTATTAAGAAAATAGAGTAAAAGAGTTTGGAGGTCTAAGGGGCAAGGTTGTCTTTTGGGTAGTTTATGAAATAGAGGTCGCGATCAAAGAGTTCTCACAATCGTGTATTCTGGAAAAAGGTGAAGGTTTCTCTGAAGAACAAAGAGACTAATAGGTATTATGATCAAAGAGGAAGAGAAAGCTACAACAATCAAGGTATGGGGTGAATTCTTGTTCAATAATCATAGTATAGGGATATGTTATGAGAATTAGGGGTTTTAAGATGAAAACCTAAGTATTTGGGATGATTGTTGGTAGATTAGTGTTAATTAGTTGTTGTATGTTGTTATTTATGATGGATTTATGATGATTATGTGGTATTTGGGCGTTTTTTGTGGTTCATCTGATGTTTTGAGAGGTTTAGGTATGTTCTGAGTGTGGTTGGGTTCTGCGAAAATCACAGGGTTTACTTATGCGAATCGTGTTTCTCGCTTAGCAAGCTGGAGCTCGCTTAGCGAGCAGAGTCAGGGAGTTCGACGCTTAGTGAGCTTTTCCCCTCGCTTAGCGAGCGTTGCAATCCCAAAAAAAAATGTTTCTTCTGTTGTTGATTTTAGTGTTTGATCTTTCATGCCATGTTGTTAAGTTAATGCTAGAAGAATTATTACATGTTTAAGTATGCTAGGCTTAATAGTAATAATGATGATACGAGATAATAATGATGAATAAGTTGTAGGAATGATTACATGATGAAACAATACTATGGATAAAATTATGATGATGATAAATGATGAATGCCGATACACATATTGATTAATGATGATGATGATGATGATGATGATGTTTTGTGTATCTTGCATTCATGGAGTCCCCTATGTTGATTTGAGGCTTCAATCCCATTGGTTGGAGGGTAGATGGCCAGCGTCCATCACATGTTAAAACCGGTACCACGTGCATTTATGAGGTTGCATTTCATTCTATGTGGCATAGCATGATTGCATAGTTTGTTTGATGATGTGTATTTGTTGATGATTATATGTGGGTGAGTTTGTTGTAGTGGTAGCATGGTTATTTGTTTCTTATGATGCAGCCTTGTACTACTTTTATTGAATTTGGATTACTGGCCCTACCTGCCGTTTATGATGGTCTATTATACCATCCTACAGATTCTGAAGCTTAGTGGAAGATTTTTGGAGGTAGCTTGGAGTGTGTCCCGTTGTGTATAGATTTTAGTTGGTGTCCTGCTCTGAGTCATGTAACATTGGGGAACACTTGGTTTATATATGTTGTTTTAAAACTTGAGGATGATGTTTGATTTATAATTGAATTCTTTTTATATTGTTGATTAACATGTTGAATAATGATCTGCTGCCATGAATTGAGATTTTATTTATGAATTTAAGTCGTAACCCATGTTATAGGGCAGGACACATATTTCTGTTGTTATTATGATGTTATGTTGAAAATGTGATGCCCTTTCATGTTGAACTCTTATTTTATTAAATAATATGATTAATTGTGTTTGTGGATATAAAGGGTGTTACAAAGGGAGTCACTGAGAGAGAATCTGAAGAAACGTTCATGGATAGATGAGACCATTTAGGAGAACCTTTTTTCAGAGGGAAATGTTAATCTTCATCTTAACCCCTCTTTGTTGGAATGGGAGATAGTGGTGTATCTTCCACAACTTCGAGGGCAACGATAATAGTCTCGGGGGTCGGGACAGAAGCATTTGTAGTAGGAAGAGATGTCACATCACGACCAGTAGGACCGATCTTGATACCTTGAGCACTGGAAAGGTCTTAAACCAACTTCAAATTTTTCATGTTATCTGCAAGATGCAATCACACATGATATTTATAAAAATAAATAATGAAAATATGAGACTTCATCCTCACCAATTATTCCCTCATCTCCGCACGATCGGGAATACTCACAGTCACATAAGTATCAATTTGCTTTTTCCTTTGCTCAGGGGAAGAAACCTCGCCAGGGCTAAACCATTCTCCATAGCTAAGTTCTTTGAACAAAAAAAAAGTAGGTCCTTTTTCATCGTTACCTCGTCGAGGAGAAAGAACCTGACTAGACGCGATAGAAATTGACATTATGATAAAAGCGAGGCCAAGAACAGTACTTCAGGAATCTACCTTTATAGAAACGAGAAGATCTATCTAGAGACTAGCAAAAGGAAAGAAGGACCTCAGGAGTGGGGGGTTTTAGCAGCAAGAAGTGCCTTAGAAAATCTCTCGAATCGTGGGTGAAAAGGCTGAACTAAAGGTAATCTGGGTGGAAAGAAATAAGCCTTTAATCATGAGTATCATCTTAAGAGTTATGCACCATATAGAAAATGTTGAGGAGAAACATGAGGGAAGGCTTACAAGACTTATGCTCGGCATATAACTAGAATGTCTTCATATAAAAGCATGCCCCAGATGAAGTTATGAAGGGGAAACCTTTAAGTGCTTTAGGATGACCACCTCGAAGTTAGAGAAAGGCAATCATAATCTTATCCCAGTGAACATAAACTCGTAAAGTGGAACCCTGCAATCTTAAAAGGGGATACATATCCTTTTTTTAGCCCGTGGGAAGAAATGGCCAATATAGATGGTCGCTGACGTGATATCAACAACAAATATAGTTTTCTCTTTATTCATAATGGATAGGGTCCCCACCACTTCTGCAGCCATATAGTTGTACTTAACTTCATCAGTCGGCTCAACCAGTATAACTCCTCTTTGGTAGGTATGGTAACAAAACCCATACCCGCGGGCACCCATCCGAACCCACCCCGAATTTGATGGGGAAAACCCGCTTTGATTGGGAGTGGGTTCGGGTTTAGGTTTTCCCCGATTAAACAAATAGGGACGGTTCGGGTAATGGGGACACTAGTACCCACCCCGAACCCGCCCCGTTTATTTCATTATGTACATTATTATTTAGTTTTGTTAATTTAGAATATTAAATATATGGTCATTGTTTTTATATTTTGATTTTTATTAATTGTTTAAAATATTTGAAATGTATGTATGAAATATTTTGAGATTATTTTATTATATTATTTGCAATGTAATTTGATTTTGGAAAAAATAAATATTTCTATTAAAAAAATTGATTTTACTAAATAGATAGTGGCGGGGTGAGGATATCCGAACCCAACCCGAACCCGTTTTGGACGGGTATGAGTTTTATTTCTCCATCTCTGTTTGGGTTTTGGGTGAGGAATGAAGACTATTTTAGGATTCGAGTTTGGGTTTGGGGGAGGTAAAAATTGTCTCCAACCCGCTCTATTGCCATGCCTACTTTTTGGGACAATTCGTTGACTTTAAAATACACGTTGGGCTTGACAAAAGAAATTATACCTTACCTACCTCGACACTTCAAGTGGGCCTTGATATCAGTGTCTTTAGGTTCACAATTATTAGTTCTCCAATAAACCTGGATGAAATCGTTAGAGACCTCATTCATAACCGGAGGAGCATAGAGACCTCAGGGTAATCTTCCATTCTACTATCATTTGATAAGAGAGTCTCAAAATACTAAAATGAATAAGCTCCCTCATCAAGGGAGTCCCCGTATACCCTTTCTAAATCATAATCGTCTGTTAAGGATATAATTTTGTGGCTAATATGGTTACAAGCAAGAGGAGAAAATGAGAATCAGTGGATATATTCATTCTCGCATCAGAAGAAACTTCGATCTCAAAATCACTCATTATACGAACAGGGCTATCACTCATACTGGTCAGGAAAATTGGAAATGATGAAGGTAAAAGCTTGTGCTGAGAAGGGTACCTACTTGTGTGAGGTTTATGAAGCTAATTAATGGAGAAAAGCATAAACTTTGATCAAAAAGCTACAATTGTTGATAAATTCTTTTAGGAAGAAAGAAAAAAATATGTTTTTTAATAAGAGCGATTATGAATGAACATAATTGCCATGGATTGTGAAAAACTTTCTAAAGGTTTAACTCATCTTATTTATAGGAAAAGATAATCGAACGATCCATATCACCGATGCAAGCAAACTCAAGTAAACTCGAATGCATTAGAAGTAGTGTCATGCTCTAACTAGTCACATCAATACATGTGTCAAGAGGAAACAATGAGACGTTTAATTGATGGAAATGTATTGAATGTACATGTTCCATACTACGTTTTCAACTTACTCCAAGCATTTAACTTCCAGTTTGCATTAGATAACATTATTAAAGGTAGGCATGTACCGCTAAAGGCTTGTTGGTTCCCTAAGCCCCAACAAGCCTTGAGAAAACTATTCTGAGTCGATCAAAGGCCCAAATCAAGTCAAATCCACTCAACTTTACCCAGTGTATTCATTTCACACGGAAAGCAAGGTACACTTTCTGATCTGTATTTTCTCTATTCGCATCTTGAATCTTGAACTAACTTAGACATTGGAATTCTAACCTTGCAGGTCCATTCTACGCCACCGTATTGGAGATCAACATCGTCAGTTCAGGATTCCACATCACCTACTTCAATTTTTTTCGAGCACCACACACACATATGCATACACGCACACACACACACACACACACACACACACACACATATATTGTAGATGTTTAGAATTGGCAGAATTTTTGACCAACAAGAAGTGTTGAACTTAGTTCAGGATGTCACATCAGATGTTGTGACATTATCAAACAAAGTATAAGTTAATGAACTTAATTCAGGATGTCACACCAGATGTTGTGACATTGTATAAGTTAATGAAGTAAGTTCAGATTTCAGGATGTCACACCAGATGTTGTGACATCTCAAACCTGCTACCAGAATTAAATAATGCTTAACAGAACTGAGTAAATTCAGGGAATTTATTTGGAATTAATTGTGAATGGATAAAACAGTAGAAGGCGCATCTGTAGGGAGATTGGTTATATGATTTCAGTATAACAGAAGAACTGACTCACCTAGAATCAAGGAAGTAACAAACCCTAATTCAAGGTGATGACAGCATGCGTATCAGGATTGGATAACCTACAGAAAGCCCAAAATCCAAGCATCTATTTAAGCAACAGAAACTCTCAGAATAGAGCACGAAATTAAGAAGACTAAATAGGGTGTTTGTGTTTTAATAGCAGGTTTTATATGTGTATCACTTTATGAGCTTTTAAGCAAAAGTGTATTGTGTCTTGATTGAAACTGTGAAGTAAAATCAAGCTGTTGTGTTTGAAGTGTGACTTCAATTTTATTAATCTTGTAACATATCACTATGTGATTGAGGGGGAGTGAGTTGATACTCATATCTAAGTTGTGTCTTAGGTAGAAATTGCCTTGGGTAGATATTAAGTGAAAGATTAAACTGAGTGGTTTAAGTCTAGAATTAATATTACTTATATTGGATTTCCTTCCTGGCTTGGTAGCCCCCAGATGTAAGTGTGGAGATACACTGAACTGGGTTAACAATTTCCTGTGTTGTTTAATTACCTGCACTTTAAGTTTTGTTTAAGTCTTCAAGTGTTTAAACATCTCATTCGACATCACGTACCTGATCCCAGAATTTCAATTGGCATCAGAGAAAGCACCCTGCCTGTTTAACTGGGTGAGATCTAGGGACTGCAAATTTTGGGAACATGGACAGAGATGTAGGATCTGTGAATAGACCACCTATATTGGATGGATCAAACTATGACTACTGGAAGCCAAGAATGGTAGCATTCTTAAAATCACTTGATAATAGGGCTTGGAAAGAAGTCAACAAAGGATGGGAGCACCCTGTCCAAGACAACAAGGATGGGGCAAAAGTGTTGAAACCTGAAGAAGAATGGATCAAGGAAGAAGAAGATTCAGCACTTGGAAATTCCAAGGCCTTAAATGCCTTATTCAATGGCATTGATAGGAACATATTCAGACTTGTGCATCACTGTGAGCTGGCCAAAGATGTTTGGGACACTCTCAAAACCACTCATGAATGAACATCAAAGGTGAAGATGTCAAGACTTCAACTTCTCACCACCAAGTTTGAAAACTTGAGAATGAAGGAAGATGAGACAATTCATGAGTTCTACATGAACATCTTGGAAATAGCAAATACTTTTGGTGCTTTGGGAGAAAAGATGAGTGATGAAAAGCTGGTAAGAAAGATTCTCAGATCTTTACCAAAAAGATTTTACATGAAGGTTACAACAATAGAAGAAGCTCAAGACATATGCACAATGAAGGTTGAAGAGCTCATTGGTTCCCTTCAAACATTTGAGATGGGAATGAATGACACAATTGTAAAGAAGAACAAAAGCATAGCCTTGGTGTCAAATACTGATAAAGAAGAAGAAAATAATGAAGCAGACCCTGAAGAAAATTTATCAGAAACAATTGCTATGTTTGAAAGACAATTCAACAAGATTCTCAGAAGAATGGATGGCAGGTCCAGACCAAATGGAAGAAACTCAAACTCTTCTGAGAATAAAAGACCTTATGATGCTAATAGAAGGTCAAATTATGATGAAAATACCAATCAAGAAAAAGGGATTAAATGTCATGGATGTGAAGGATATGGACACATCAGAAATGAATGCCCTACCTATCTAAAGAAGCAGAAGAAAGGTCTCTCTGTGACCTGGTCCGATGAAGACTCGGGATGTGATTCAGAAGAAGAATCAGCAAAGCACATCACTGCTCTAGCTGGAGTATGTGAATCTGAAAGTGGATCCAGTGATGAGGACCTGACTTTTGAAGAGCTAGAAGAATCATACAAATAGCTGTGTAAAAGGAGCACTGAAGTATGCATGGAGAATATAAAACAGAAGAAGCAGATTGAGGCATTAAAGGTTGAAAAGACAAGTAATCTAGAAATCATTGACACTTTGAAAAGTGAAGTAAGTCTTCTCAACTCCAAATTGGAACATATGTCCAAATCTGTTAGAATGCTGAACAGTAGCTCAAACACACTGGATGTCATTCTCAACAACAATAAGCATTCAGGGGATAGAACTGGACTGGGATTTAACAAAGCTCAAAAGGTTGAGGCTAGCACCAGCAAAACTACTTCAAATCCCATAAAGTCAAACAAGATGTCCCAACAGATGTCCCAACATCATGAAAAGAACATGATGAAAAAGAAGTATCAAAGATGGAGATGTCATCATTGTGGAAGGTTTGGTCACATCAAACCTCATTGCTACAAGTTGCATGGATATCCAAATCAGATGTATCAGCAACCCCCTAAGCAGAAGATAGAGGTTACCAAGAAAGTGATGCATGGACATCAAAATCAAAGATATCAGCAACCCCCTAAGCAGAAGATAGAGGTCATCAAGAAAATATGGGTACCTAAAGCTAGTCTTCATGCTGATCAAAGCTACATGCCCAAGAACAAGTTCAACAAACAACCTTGGAGCTCTAAAAATGGACACTACACAGGGCAGAGGCATCAAAGGAAACCTCACTACAAGCAAAAATGGTCAAAGAAGGGTGTTGCATATATAGCTCATACATCTCTAAGAGTATCAGCTAAAGAAGACTGGTACTTTGACAGTGGATGCTCAAGGCACATGACTGGATTGAAGAATCTGCTGGTAGACTTAAAGTCACATTCATCCAGATATGTAACCTTTGGAGATGGAGCTAAAGGAGAAATCAAGGGAGTTGGGACCTTGGACTGTCCAAATGTACCAAGACTAGATGATGTACTGTTGGTAAAAGGATTGACTGCTAACTTGATCATCATAAGTCAATTATGTGATCAAGGTTACAGTGTAAACTTTACCAAAACGGAATGCATAATGTCTAATAAAGAACAGAAGGTTGTCATGAGAGGAGCCAGATCTAAAGACAACTGTTATATGTGGGAACCTCAAGATTTCAGTCTCACTTCAACTTGCTCCTTAGCCAAAGAAGAAGAAGTGAAGCTATGGCACCAAAGACTGGGTCATCTTCATCTCAGAAGGATAAAGAAAATCATATCTATGGAGGCTGTAAGAGGTATTCCAAAACTGAAGATTGATGAAGGCAAAGTATGTGGTGAATGTCAAATAGGCAAGCAAACCAAGATGTCCCATCCAAAGCTCCAACATCTGACAACCTCCAAAGTTTTGGAGTTATTGCATATGGATCTTATGGGACCAATGCAGGTTGAGAGTCTTGGGGGAAAAAGGTATGCCTATGTAGTTGTTGATGACTTTTCAAGATATACATGGATAAATTTTATCAAAGAAAAGTCTGATGTGTTTGATGTATTCAAAGATCTGTGCCAAAGAATACAAAGAGAAAAAGCAAGCTGTGTGGTCAGAATAAGAAGTGACCATGGAAAGGAGTTTGAGAATCAAAAATTCTCAGATTTTTGTTCTTCAGAAGGAATCAATCATGAGTATTCTTCTCCTATCACCCCTCAACAGAATGGGATTGTTGAGAGGAAGAACAGAACTATCCAAGAGTCAGCAAGAGCTATGATCTATGCTAAAAAGTTACCACTGTACTTCTGGGCTGAAGCTATGAACACAGCTTGTTACATTCACAACAGAGTCACTCTAAGAAAAGGAACTTTGTCCACCATCTATGAAGTCTGGAAGGGCAGAAAACCTACAGTCAAGTACTTCCATGTGTTTGGAAGTAATTGTTACATTCTTGCTGATAGGGATCAAAGAAGAAAGATGGATCCTAAAAGTGATGAAGGGATTTTCCTTGGATACTCCAGAAATAGCAGAGCCTATAGAGTATTTAACTCCAGAACCAAGGTTATAATGGAGTCCATAAATGTGATAATTGATTATGCCCCTGCAGATGTTGCAGATGATGTTGGAACATCTGCTGACAGTCAGACTGAAGCTGAACTAAAGAGTGATCATCCTGACTTCACTCTAACTGAGGCAAGGATAGAACAATCCAGCAAACCTCCCTCCATCAGAATCCAGAAGGATCATCCTAAAGATTTGATAATTGGTGATCCCAACAGTGGTGTAATCACTAGATCAAGAGAGGTGATTTCAGGTTCTTGTTTTGTTTCAAAAATAGAACCTAAAAACATCAAGGAAGCTCTTAATGATGAATACTGGATTTATGCTATGCAAGAAGAATTAGGCCAGTTCACAAGGAATGAAGTGTGGGACCTTGTTCCTAGACCTGATGACATAAATGTGATTGGCACAAAATGGGTGTATAAGAACAAGTCAAATGAGCAGGGAGTTGTTACAAAGAATAAGGCTAGACTTGTAGCTCAAGGATACACACAAATTGAGGGAATAGACTTTGATGAAACCTTTGCACCAGTAGCAAGGCTTGAATCAATCAGACTACTTTTAGGAATTGCTTGTATCCTGAAGTTCAAGCTATTTCAAATGGATGTGAAAAGTGCCTTTCTAAATGGATATCTTAATGAGGAGGTATATGTGGAGCAGCCTAAGGGGTTTGTTGATCCAAGCTGTCCAGATCATGTATACAAACTAAGGAAGGCTCTTTATGGTCTGAAGCAAGCCCCAAGAGCATGGTATAAAAGGCTGACTACTTTTCTCACAAAACAAGGATACAGGAAAGGTGGAATAGACAAAACCTTGTTTGTGAAGGATGAAGAAGGAAATGTCATGATTGCTCAAATATATGTAGATGACATAGTCTTTGGTGGGATGTCAGATAGGATGGTTAAACATTTTGTCACTCAAATGGAATCTGAATTTGAGATGAGCCTAGTAGGAGAACTAACCTACTTTCTTGGACTGCAAATCAAGCAGATGGAAGACTCCATGTTCATATCCCAAAGCAAGTATGCAAAGAACATTGTCAAGAAGTTTGGGATGGACAATGCTAGTCACAAAAGAACACCTACCCCCACTCATTTAAAGATGACAAAGGATGACAAGGGTGAGAAGGTGGACCAAAGCCTATACAGAAGCATGATTGGAAGCTTATTATATCTGACTACTAGCAGACCAGATATAGCCTTTGCAGTAGGTGTATGTGCAAGATATCAAGTTGATCCAAAAGTTAGCCATCTAAACCAGGTTAAGAGAATTCTGAAATATGTCAATGGTACTTGTGACTATGGCATAATGTACTCCCATGGATGTGAACCAATTCTCACAGGCTTTTGTGATTCTGATTGGGCTGGAAGTGCTGATGATAGAAAGAGAACATCAGGAGGATGCTTCTTTCTAGGAAACAATTTGATTTCTTGGTTCAGTAAGAAACAAAAGTGTGTATCCTTATCCACTACTGAAGCTGAATATATTGCAGCTGGTAGCAGTTGTTCACAGTTGGTTTGGATGAAGCAAATGCTCACAGAATACAATGTCCCACAAGATGTCATGATATTGTACTGTGACAATTTAAGTGCTATTAACATATCAAAGAATCCTATCCAACACAGCAGGACCAAGCACATTGATATCAGGCATCATTTCATCAGAGATCTTGTGGAAGAGAAGGTGATCTCATTGGAACATGTAGCCACAGAACTGCAATTGGCTGATATATTTACTAAAGCTTTGGATGCTACCCAATTTGAAAACCTAAGGGGTAAATTGGGAATCTGCTTATGTGAAATATAGCAGTTATGGAGAAGTGCCAACATGTCCTATGACATCGTGTGGCATGATCACCAGATGGCAACACCAGTCTGGTCAAAAACTCTGTGTATTCCACTCTTTAAAATTCTCCAAGTAATGGCTTTTATAAAAACTCCAGCTTGCTCTAAGCTCTTCATCTCCTCACTATCCTCTCAAAACTATTTGCATGCTAAAACTGTTTTTCTGAGCTCATCAAAATCAATCAACCCTAAACTCTTCTTCCACCACATTCGAAAATGTCTCAACATCAAAACTCTAACCTCACTGATGAAAACCTCAACCAAGAAGATATGGTACATGCAACCCCAATCTCCATGGTTCTAATGGATACTACTCCCATGGACGAAATCAGAGGAAGTGTTCCTCTTGCTCAAAAGCCTAGAACTCCAAATGTGAGAAGAGCAAAGGAACTTGTGTTCAGCAAAAGCAAAGGGGTTCCTTCATCCTCAAACACCACCCCCAGAGCCTCTGATTATGTGGATTCCTCCATCAAGCATCTTGTTAATAGAATTTTATCTGAACAAAGAGTTGTGAGTGGTATATTTGTTCCCCTGAACACCATGCCAGTTCCACAAGAAGAACAGAGCAATCAAGCTGAAGAGGACACTCCTGTTCAACAGGATGTCCCAATAGATGTTGAAACATCTGAGGACCAGAACAAGGCCTCAACTGATGATGATGATGATGATGAAGCCACTGATGACCAAGCTTCTGTTGATCCACCTGCTGAAGAGGAGACTACTCAACCTCCTCCTGTTGTAGACATAGATCATGACTCTGACACAGAGATCATTGCATCTGTGGACCCTAGCATAGCCAAAAGGCTTAGGACTAGGAAGGAGAAGAAGACTGCAGGACATGCAACTCCTGAAAAGAAACAACCTACACCAAAGAAAGACAAGGCCAAAGTGGTATTTGGACCAACTAAACAATGGAGCAAGGTGAATACACAAAAGAGGAAAGCTGTAACTCCACCAGATTCAGATGTTGAAGAGGATGTCCCAACATCCCAACCAAAGAAGAAACCAGCACCTTCAAGGTCTACCTCTGCTGTTCCAGAAGCTCCTCTGGACAATGTTTCTTTCCATCATGTGTCAAGTGTGAGCAGATGGAAATATGTATACCAAAGAAGGGTGGCACTTGAAAGAGAGTTGGGCAGCAATGCACTGGAGTGCACTGAGGTAATAGACCTCATATCATCTGCTGGCTTATTCAAGACAGTTTCAAACTTTTCACCTTGCTATGAGCTGCTTGTCAAGGAGTTTATTGTCAACCTGCAAGAAGACTGTGCTGATGGCAAGTCAGAAGAATTCAGAAAGGTGTATGTAAGAGGGAGATGTGTGGAATTCACTCCTAGGGTTATCAATCAATACCTAGGGAGAGAATCTGATGGGCCTAATGAGCTGGGGAAGACTAACAACCAGGTTTGCAAGGTCATCATTGCCAATCAAGTCAAAGCTTGGCCAGTCAAGGGCAAACTTTCTGTTAGCTTGCTAACAAGGAAGTATGCAATGTTGCATAGGATTGGCACTGTAAACTGGGTCCCTACCAACCATACCTCTTCAATAGCAACTGGATTGGGCAGATTCATTTATGTTGTGGGCACCCAAACAAAGCTGGACTTTGGGGCTTACAAATTTGATCAAACATTGAAGCATGCAGGCACATCAACAACAAAGCTTCCCATTGCTTTTCCATCTCTGCTATGTGGTATAATCCTCAGCCAGTATCCAGGTATCCTCACTGAGAAGGATTCAATCTGCAAAAGAGAAAGTCCTCTGGCCTTCCACTACAAGCTGTTCTTAAGCCATCATGCTGCTGATGTTGAAGCTCCCACTGGGACATCTGCTGGACCTTCAAAAGCAAAGACTCCCATATCCAAAGCTGCATTGATTGCAGAACTGAAGAACACCTGCAAAGAGCTGGATGCCAGGAAGCAAAAGCTTGAGGAAATTATTCAGAGGCTGGAAATGGAAGAGAGTGCTCAGAAGGCTGCTGACTCTGATGATGAATCTGAAGAAGAGGAAGATACTGAATATGAAGACTCTGGGTGAAAATGTGTGTGAGGAAAGTGTACTGTATCAGCATTGTAATTTTGATTTTGTATTTCTGTCTGCTTATGTAATTTGGCCCCAATTTATGTCTAACAAGGGGGAGAAGAGAACAGAACAACAACAATGTCTGTTGCAGCTTACTGATTAATGAAAAATGCCTTTTGTCTGTTTAATGTCTGCTTCTGAACTAAGTTGTTTTTAATGAAAAATTTCTGTTGAACAAGTCAGAACACATACAGGTTTGAGGGGGAGTAAACTCACACATGACTCAACAGAAAAGAACCGCTGCACTCTGATAAATGAAACTCTGCTGCACTCTGATAAAACCAGAAGATTGTGTTAGCCAAAAATTAGCCAAAGGGGGAGTTTGTAGATGTTTAGAATTGGCAGAATTTTTGACCAACAAGAAGTGTTGAACTTAGTTCAGGATGTCACATCAGATGTTGTGACATTATCAAACAGAGTATAAGTTAATGAACTTAATTCAGGATGTCACACCAGATGTTGTGACATTGTATAAGTTAATGAAGTAAGTTCAGATTTCAGGATGTCACACCAGATGTTGTGACATCTCAAACCTGCTACCAGAATTAAATAATGCTTAACAAAACTGAGTAAATTCAGGGAATTTATCTGGAATTAATTGTGAATGGATAAAACAGTAGAAGGCGCATCTGTAGGGAGATTGGTTATATGATTTCAGTATAACAGAAGAACTGATTCACCTAGAATCAAGGAAGTAACAAACTCTAATTCAAGGTGATGACAACATGCGTATCAGGATTGGATAACCTACAGAAAGCCCAAAATCCAAGCATCTATTTAAGCAACAGAAACTCTCAGAATAGAGCACGAAATTAAGAAGACTAAATAGGGTGTTTGTGTTTTAATAGCAGGTTTTATATGTGTATCACTTTATGAGCTTTTAAGCAAAAGTGTATTGTGTCTTGATTGAAACTGTGAAGTAAAATCAAGTTGTTGTGTTTGAAGTGTGACTTCAATTTTATTAAACTTGTAACATATCACTGTGTGATTGAGGGGGAGTGAGTTGATACTCATATCTAAGTTGTGTCTTAGGTAGAAATTGCCTTGGGTAGATATTAAGTGAAAGATTAAACTGAGTGGTTTAAGTCTAGAATTAATATTACTTATATTGGATTTCCTTCCTGGCTTGGTAGCCCCCAGATGTAAGTGTGGAGATACACTGAACTGGGTTAACAATTTCCTGTGTTGTTTAATTTACCTGCACTTTAAGTTTTGTTTAAGTCTTCAAGTGTTTAAACATCTCATTCGACATCACGTACCTGATCCTAGAATTACATATATATATATATATATATATATATATATATATATATATATATATATATATATATATATATATATATATATATATATATATATATATATATATATATATATATATATATATATATATATATATATATATATATAATGAAAAGTTACAAAGACCTCAAAAGTCTTGATGTAGTATTTTAATTTAGTACTCGAATAATACAATTCTAGACATAACTTTTCTATAATAGTATCACTAGTACAAAAATACCTTTATAACAGAGGTTGTTAAGCCAGTTCATCTATCACCTCACTTAAGAAGTTACATGGTGGTAGTAACGTAAATATTTATAACTTTGTTAGGTCGGTTACATTTAAAATTGACTTAAAAAAGGTTAAATAAAAATATATAATTCATATTCAATTTCTTAAGTTGTATGTGTTCACTTACTGACTTAAGAACACGATTTTAAAATATGAGTATGTCATCTTTCCGACCAAGCTATTGTGTTATTGGGTTACTGATCGGACCAATGAATTAGTAGTTGGAATACATGACTTCTAATTCATTTTTTACAAATTAAAAAACATAACTATAAAATCTATAAAAAAAATTCTATAAATTTATTCATACAAATAAGTCGAATAACAATCTTAAATAAAATATCAACTTCAAAACATAATAGATTGGTGTTTCTCATAAATTAACAATGTTATATAGAAAATTAATTATAGGATTTAATAATGAGATTAATTGCTATGTATTGTCAATGTAAAAAGTTTTACACAGTTAATTATTCATCATCATCCGTTTGGATCACTTTTATTTTATAGGTGGTTAAAATAAAAGTCAATTTTTTTCAACATCTATGATTAACTAAATGTGTAAAATCCTTTTACACCAATTAAATTCTATATTAATATCATAACTTATTATAGAACATAAACAAATATTATGATCTACATAAATAAAATAAAAATATTTTATCAATAAAAAATTTAGTAAAAATAATGTGACTTTTAATTTAAAATATTAAAATTAATAATGAGACTTATACTGAAATAACATAAAAATTGAATTCCATCTTTCTTTGGTAACATAATTTTTATTTTCAAATAATGAGATTCATATTCAAAAATAAAACAAAAAAATATAATTTCATTTTGGCTTAAATATTTCGTTGGTCCATGTAAATCAACGAGTTTTTAATTTTGTTCTCTGTAATTTTTTTTATCTGAATCCCTATATCTTACTTTTTTACTGCGTTTTAGTTCCTAAAACCAAAATTTGCATGTTTCTTGTAGATTTTTGTTTTAGGGACTAAAACGAACGCAAAAGTGAAATATAGGGACTCAGACAAAAAACAATTACAGAGACCAAACTAAAAAATATGTCAATTTACAGAGACCAAAAATGCATTTAAATCTTTCATTTTCTTTGGTAACATGATTTTTTTTTCAAAACTTTTATTAATTTATAGTATTATTATATAGTATACTAAATTTTTAAATTTTAAATTTATAATATTATTATATGATTAATAATAAATAAATTTATTAAGATTGTATTAGAGAGAAATATTGCAATTATAGAATATATAACTCTCTTTGATAAAATTAAACATCAAAGAATTCATGGTGTAGTTGGTGAAACTATAACCCTGGTCATTTTGTAAGGTCACGTGTTTGATTTTTAAAATAAACTTTCATTTTTTGTAATTTTAAAATTATTATGTTATTATAAATAATTAACATAATTATAAATAGGGTTAAATAAGTTTTAGGTCCCTCTAAATATAACGATTTTCAATTTTAGTCCCTCAAAAAGTTTCCTTCAAATAATGGTTTCTTCGAAATTTTCTATCCACACAATTGGTCCCGTTAAATTCCTCTAATAGAAAATGACGTGGCGGTACACGTGAATTATAATATTAATTTTTTTTATAATTAATTTTTTTTTAAAGGAAGTACACGTGTTTTCAGGAACATTGCCTTTAATTCACTGATGTGGAATGAAACAATATAACTTTGAACTAAGCAATTATCAGCTACATCCATCATCGTCGTCACAACCATCATCAACTTTTCATGTTAGGTTTTTTCAGCAAACTCATTTACATCTCACCGATTCAATCTTTTTTCTTATCAAGGTTTCATCAACTACATCGTGTTCATCAAGACTTTACGGTATCATCAACTGCACCGTCATTGGAAACCGAACTCCGTTGTCGGAATAAAAAACCAGAAGATAAAAATGTCAAGCAAGAAGAAAAGGAAACATAGTGATGAAGACGACGACATTGGGGCATGAACTTTCACCTCTTCCGGAAAAATACTAGCAATCTCAAGCCATGTAAAAAGATGCAGCTGCAACTATATTTTAATTTTACCTTATACACTATCCCTTCTATAGTAGAATTCCAACCACAATGTCTTAAGAATCCTCCAACTGAAGGATGTGACAATATCAACACTTGAGATGAATTCATTCATCAACTGAAACATTCTTATCATTATAACCTCTTTGAACTTTATCCAGGCTATCAATATTACTAAGTGACACAGGACCAATACACCAAACTTTATCATTTGTTACCTTTTTATAATCCTTTACGAATGCTGACTCTAACTTTTCAAAATAATTCACAATTACTCCATAAGAAGACACTTCAGCTTTAATCACATCTTTATTAAACTGCTCCCAAGCTTCATCCTTTAACCCTACTCCAGCTTGTGATATATGTATCTCAAACTTTTCAGAAAAACTAGGCAATGCAAAGTACTCATATGGTTTATTAGCCATGGTTTGCCTCTTATCACTAGCACGTAAATTATAGCTAGCCAAGAGATAAAAGCAACCTTCTTACATGAATCTCTAGGGTGATGATGATAATAATATTTGCAACACTATTTCAGGTTTTTCTTTTCTTTTTAATGTTTGATTGAGGTTTATAGAACTATACACTAGTTTGTTATTGTTTGAATTTTTGTTGTTGAGATTGAAATATACACATTATTCATAGTGGTTGTGATTATATCTCAGAAAATATATATCATAATGATGGTTTTTGTTGAGATTGAGATATACATACATATTAATTTTGGTGATTGAGCAGGAAATAAGTTTGGAAAAAGTTTTGTTTTGATTCAAATAGCATATTGGCATATATAAAAATAAAAAGATGAAATAGTAAAACATTTGAGTTACTTTGAAGCTTAATTGCTTCTTTTAATTGTATCTTATAATAATAGCTTCATGTGGTTGACTCTCACCGATAAGTTTACTATACATGCTACCAAACTATTTTTACTATACAATAGTTTATTATACATGCTACCAAACTGTTTTTATTGACTCCACCTATGTTTCATATTCTTGTTCTTATATATGACATGACATTTTTTTTTTTGGTAAGCAAAAAGTATATTGATGAGAGTATCAAATCACTCGGCCTGATTATAAAAGAATTGAGGTTAAGCTCGAACAAAAAGGATGAAAATTTCCTACCAAATACGCCTAAACCAAATACAACCTAGGATTTTTGTTGAAATCATATAAACTACATTTGGTATAGGAAATTTCCCCTATGAGCAACCACCTCCACAAAAGAAGTTTAATCTTCCAAACCATATCAATTATATTCCACTTAATGTTTCTAAAGATAGTATTGTTCCTAAACGACCAAATGACCCAGGTAGTCGCCAACCACACGAAATCTTGACGGCCCTCCTTCATACCATATGATTTGGAAAAACAATACCAATCCAGATAATTTTCCTTACAATCCGACCCTCCGTCAAAAGATCCTCCAAGCCAAACTACGACATCATGCCAAATCAACTTAGTGACCGACAATTCCAGAACAAATGGTTTAAAGACTCCAAACAGGAATTGCAAAAAACACAAGTCACTTCGGAGGAGGAGTTAAGGATACCTCGATGAAGAAGACGGTCTCTAGTAGGGAGGATATTCATGAAAATCTCCAACCGAAAGCCTTGGCATTCATAGGCTCCTTAGAATTCCATAACAGCTTAAACGCAATGTCGTGATGTTCCGAAGGGCCAAATGGAATGCGAGAGGCATAAGCCATTGTGTAAAAGGATTTGACAGAATAATAAGAATCCCCCTCCTTCACCCAAGTTAAAGTGTCTTCTTTATCGACTACCGACGAGAAAAAAGATAGTTTGAGATGCAAATTGAGAAGCTGGTTCTGAAATTCCTGCACTTCAGACGAAAGAGCCTGATACGGGTTGTTGCTAGCAGCAGACAGATGAGACCGTTAATGCCTCGCAGTTCGCGAACTTAGCCAACTTATGAAGCTGAAGTTGAATCTGGGGAGCCGGTAATCCGCTGCTGCAATGTTGAACAGAGGCAGAGTACCCAAAACTACAACAGCTGTTTCCAAGGATGTGCTGTCGGAAACGACGGCCTGCTCCACCGCGGGCGAGACTGGGACAGAAGCTGAATTCAAGGGTGTGATGCCTGATGTTGCTGCATCCACACCATAAATGACAGCAAAATGAAAACCTTCCAAAAAGCTGCAACTGTTTATCGGAATAACAGAATCGGCCTCCCGCCTAAAATCCTACTATGACGTGTTAGTAAGCAGTGGCTGTAAAGACGCAACCGTAACAGAACCAGAGTTCGAACCTGCAAAAAAGGAATAAATTTTAGGAATGCCAAAATCTCTCCAAGTCCATCTTCCCCCTATCCAACCTCCCATCCCCGCCACCGATACGTCTTTAAGTTTCGACAAACGGAATAAAGTTGGGAACAACTCCTTCAAACTCACATCCCCTATCCAGATGTTTCTCCAAAAAGATGTGTGGAAACCATTTCCCACTAAGAAACGGCAGTTATCCAATAGAAAATCTTCTTTCAAGGCCTTTACCGCGGATAAAATATCCTTCCACCAATTAGAAAAATAATTACAATGGACCTTCAAGGGCTCCCTTCCCGCCATAAGTAAACTAATGTCCCCATATCTAACTTTCAACATAAGATACCACAAGTCTTCTGAACCATAAAGAATCTGACATCTCCACTTTTGAAGAAGACTAATGTTGAACACTTCAAGATTCTTGAAATTTAAACCACCCTTATCATACGGCCAAGCAAGAGAATCCCATCTTAACCAATTAATTTTCCTCTTTTCCGACTTAGAACCCCAAAGAAATCTACTTTGAAGTTTGATTATCTCTTTCCGAACCTTCACCGGAATCTTATAAAACGATAAGTAGAAAATGGGGAGGCTTCCAAGCACCGATCTTAGGAGCATAATCCTACCTCCAAAGCTAAGGAAACGATTATGCCAACATGAAAGCTTCTTCTTCAATTTAGAAATAAGAGGAGACCAAGTCGATATTCTACGGAGGTTGCACCCAATAGGAATCCCGAGAAAAGTAAAAGCTTTTGATTTCGTCCTATAAGCCAAGAAAGTAGCCGCCGCCTCAAGATAAAAGTTAGACGTATTGATGCATATCAACTTACTTTTGTGGAAGTTGATACCTAAGCCCGAAACAAGTTCAAACCCTCTTAGAATGGATTTAATAGTCCAAATATGTTTCCAACTTCCGTCCCCAATCAAAAGAGTGTCGTCCGCAAATTGTAAAACATCAAGGAAGCATTTACGATTAACATTCATACCCGTAAATTCTCCAATGTCCACCGATCTCTTCACCAACATAGTGAGACCCTCCGCTACTAACACGAAAAGAAAAGGGGATAAAGGGTCCCCTTGCCTCAAGCCTTTTTCCACAACAAACTCCTTAGTAGGACTACCGTTCACCAACACCGACATCTTACTATTGAAAATAAGAGCCTTCATCCAGCCCATCCACCTTTTACTAAACTCCATTTTTGACATCATGAATCTAAGAAATCCCCAAGACACCTTATCATAAGCTTTCTCAAAATCAACTTTGAAAAAAGTTACAACCCTCTTCTCTTTGATGGCATAGTCAACCAATTCATTAGCGACTAGCACTCCATCCAACAATTAACGACCCGAAACAAAAGCGCTTTAACACTTAAAAATTAAGCGGTGGAGAACCTTCTTTATTCTACCCGCCAAGAGCTTAGCCATAGCCTTGTAAACACATCCCACTAAACAAATGGGTCTATAATCGTCAAAATTCAACGGCGACTCTTTCTTAGGAATCAAAGTGAGAAACAAAGATATGATGGATTTCGAAAGGTTGGGATCCTTGTGAAAATCTAAAAAGCATCTTAAAAATTCCTCTTTAAGGAAGTACCAACATTTTTTGATGAAGAAGAAAGTGTACCCGTCCGGCCCCGGGCTTTTATTACCTCCGGAATCCCACATCGCCTCCTTTATTTCCTCTTCCGTAAAAGGGCTATCTAAAAGCAACTTGTCATCTAGAGTGAGAGACTTGAACTCCATTCCATCAAGAATCGGCCTATGAATGAATTTTTCCTTAAATTTGAAAGCAAAATGATTTCTCGCCTCTTCCTTGATATCCTCCACCGAGACCAATAAACCTCTACTAGTATTGATGAAGCCAATATTAATACGTCTTCGTCTTTCTTTCATAACACAATGGAAGTACCTACTGTTGTTGTCTCCTTCATTGAGCCAAGTTAACCTCTCCTTTTGAATAAGAATATTCTCCTTAATTCTCAAGTTCAACCAAAACTTACCAAGAGACTTGATGCAAATATCCCTCTCCGCCTCCGATAAAGAGTCGGGATCCATCTCCGCCCTAAGGTCGCTATCGTTCATCTCCTCTACGCATCCTTCCACCTCCAAATTAATTTTCCCGAAGACTTCCGTATTCCACTTCCTAAGACTACATTTGAGAAGTCTTAGTTTTTCTTTAAGAACAAAATCACTCATCCCTTTAATGCTAAGAATATTCCACTCCTTCTCAACAAAAGGTAGAAAGTTCTTATATTTGAACCACTCATTGTTCACCATGAAAGGTTTCAGACCCCAATCCACCACATCCGTCACCAACCACACTGAACAATGACCCGATACATCTCTGTCTCCGATGAGTTGACCAACAATACCCCACTTAGAAATAGCTCCATCCGAAATAAGAAACCGATCGATCCGGCTCATAGAGGACCCTTCACCATTATACCACGAAAACGTCTTACCTTTGCACGTGACATCAACTAATTCACACTTACTAATAAAATCGGAAAACTCCTTCATCTTTGACTTGCGACTCCACGTTCAACTCCCTTTCCTTTCACTAGCTCTCGCAATAGCGTTGAAATCCCCTCTAATGCACCACTCCCCATCCATAAAAGTACTTTTCAACTCCAAAAGCCTTCTCCAAAGAATTATCTTCTTGTCATCAAGACATTTATTCCAATCTATTTAACACCTGATTGAACTGCCTTCTGAAGAACATGATAAGAAAACCTCCATAAGGAAACCAGGAGACAAAATCCTATAGACAGGAAACAAAAATAAATTGCTTTTTCTTTCTCCAACAACTTGATATACCCATGTCGAGCATTTGAAAATGTCTTCTTATTGATCCTTTTCTTTCCAAACACATTTATATTTGTTTTTATGAGTGGACTTGAGACGCTCCCAAGTATCTTTGGCAAATTTATAAATGTTGGATAAACAATCTTCTAAGAAATACAACATCATAGAGTAAGCCATCAAAGGAAATCATATGTTAATGTTCTTCCCTTTATGTTACTCCCAACTTATATTCCTTAGAACTCTTAAATAAGGAAGTTCATGAAAGATCACAAATTTACTCCACCATCTTGTTTCTAGAATAGTATGTGAGCAACAAGGCATCTACACCATATATATATGCTTATGTATGTTTATGATGCAATTGTGATCTAAATGCAATGCAATGTATGAAAGTATATGCTAAATGGCATGAAAACGAGAGGGCAAATTTTGGGGTGTTACAGCTGAAGAAGTGTTTATTCCAATTCCTGGCCCTCCTAGTCAAGTGTTTGCCCGTTTGCTCGAGAGTTCTTTGATTCAGCCAAGGAATGCCTTGCCAATGCCCTACCCCATTCCCCCAGATTACAATATGGATGTTACGTGTGAATTCCACTCCGGAACATTCGGACATACCATCGATGAGTGCAAAGCCTTCAGGCACAATGTCCAATATCTAATTGATTCAGGGATCATTACACCAAAGGGGTACCTCAGGAGCTGGAGCCTCTTGATCCAGCTGGCCATGCAGACTGCACGAAGCTCAAGTCAGGAGACGTAGATTTCTTTGATGCATGTGAATTGCTTTATTGTATTTCGAGATTACCTTCAGAGCTGTTGAAGGAATCTCATGTTTTTCTGTTTGTGGATTGTGACATTTTCCTGAATTTCAGTATTATTGGCAAGTGATTGTATAAGTTTTCGCATGTTGGCGTATTTTTTTCTTTATGGAAGTTTTCAGGTGCCATTGTTTCAACTTTTCTATCCTGGCTATTTTATTATAATATTGAATTCCCGATGCTCAGCACTTTCTCCGTACACACTCACATAATTTATCTTATGATGTGGCACTCCGTGGGGTATCTGTCCCCCAATCTGAATGAAGTGGGATCAGTGACATGGAATTTTCATGCATATCATTTTTGCATACTAACGAGTTATCTGGATTTCCTAATTTATTTGACCATTTCAGGAGAAGTATCGGCCATACCAGTACGCTACCCGAGTCAAAACATGAATACTGTACAGACTGAGCTGAACGAGTTTCGCACTCAGATGGGGGAGTTCATGGCAGCAATGGAGGGTATAGTGCATGGGCAGCAAGAAATGAGAACCGCCATGCAGAGGCTTAATCACCCACAGGATGATCCTCCAATGATTACCTTGGACGCCCAAGGCAATCCGATCAACAACATTGTTATTCCACCTACAGAGATTAGGCCTCCTACTCCTGAAGGCGTTGGTCCAATTCATGTTCGTGTAGCAGACCGACATGAGGATCAATTTACTTTGCTCAATGAAAGTATGGGATTTGGTTCTGGGGCCAATAACCAAGACTTCCAGATGCTAGCCGAGAAGGTAAAGGCTCTAGAATCCCTTGGCATTGATGTTGCTGATATGGGGCTGGTTTCAAGGGTGGCCATCCCTCCAAAGTTCAGACCTCCTGTTTTCGACAAGTACAGTGGCAGATCTTGCCCGAAAACTCACTTGCAGGCCTTCTATCGCAAAATCGATGCACATACCAAAGATGAGAATCTTTGGATGTACCACTTCCAGGAAATCCTGTTCGGGGGCTCACTGGAGTGGTACATGAAACTGGAAAAGAACTATGTCCGTAACTGGAAGGAACTTGGGGAAGCCTTTCTCAAGCAGTACCAGTATAACATTGACATGGCTCCCATCCGAACCCAGCTTCAGAGCATGTCACAAAAGAACTCCGAGAGCTTTAAGGAGTACGCGCAGAGATGGCGCGAGGTCACAGCCAGAGTACAACCATCATTGCTGGAGAGAGAAATGGTAGACATATTCATGGATACCCTCACGGGGCACTTCATAGAACGATTAGCAGGCTGTTCAGCTAACGGTGTTTCTGATATCGTCTTGACTGGTGAAAGAATTGAAAACTGGATGAAGCAAGGAAAGATCAAGAGCAACGGTGCCTCTACTTCTAGGACCAAGAAGCCGTTTTCAAATGAGCAAAAGAGACAATACGAAGAAGCGGGGGCAGTTTGTGTTCAGCGAAAGAGGAGAAATCAAGGTTCACGTTACCAGACAACATCTGTGATCATCCCAAATGCCACACGTTCACAACAGCAAAATCGTCGCCAACGTAATCCTCAACAGGGTCGTCAGCAAAGGAGAGAAAGATTTTTTGACCCTTAGCCAATGTCTCACACTGATCTTCTTCAGAATTTGCTTCAGTTGAAGTTGGTTGGGCTTCGCAAGCTGTCCCCACCTCCTTTTCCACTACCAGATGGATGGGATGCCAACGTCTGCTGTGATTTTCATTCTGGGGCGCCAGGGCATCATATTGATAGGTGTAAATCTTTTCACCACACGGTGCAGGACTTAATCGACTCGAAAGTTGTCAACTTTGCACCAAAAATATAAGGGAGAGGACACTTTTCTTGATTTGAAGTCTTCTTATCAAAGTTTGTCGGAAAGAGTTAAAGCAATAAAGCCAGAAGTATTCCAGATACTCTTATTTTTTGGCAATGGTGCGTCTTTTCAGTTCATTTTCATCCCTATTGAGGGGAACTACGTCGCTCTGATTCTTCATTGATCTTGGCTCAATGGAGATACGTAGGCAGAAGATCATCAGGTCTTTCCGAGCAAGCTTAGGTGTCAACTTTACTTTTCAGCGTTACTTTGTACATGGACATAATAACTAGAAGATGAGAAATGATTGTCGTGTCGGACATGCGACCACTTACCTGAATACTACAAGTCCATGAAGATTTACTGATCATGGGAAGCGCTTAAGATTGATTTAGTCCAGAAATAGTCAAGTCTCCTCAACGATGGCGATGCTCAGTTTCTTTACTGCAATTTTCATTTGTGGTTTCTGTTGTTTGTTTAAACATTTGTATGCATGCATGAAACTTATTTGTTTTTGAATGATAATCATAATATAATGCACATGTTTTTCTTGAAGTAATCCATTCGTATTCACTCATGATTTTGCGTATGTGCATTGCAATACCAACTCTTGTGCTTAAACTCTGTGAGGGAGGATGACGAAATGAAAATGCAAAACTCTCTAATTGTGTGCTTTTGAGAAAGACCCTGTTGACGATGTACAGGAATTATTTCAAATCCTAAACACCGGAGATATAAGGGAGATAGACCCTCGCCAACCCATTTGAGCCTTGAAGTAGGAGTTTCTTTTCGTATGAAAAAACCCTTGCATGTAACCCAGGGGCAGGGTAGGCGTCGGTTAATTTGACTGGGCGTTCAAATTTCAAAAAGGAGTGCACATTTAAGGATCCATTGCCTTTCGTTGTACCAAATCAGGAGGTCCAATAACCAGAATCCACAATGGTTATCCCAAGCAAGAGGTCCAGAGATCGGAAACCACAATGGTTATCCCTCATCAACCAAGAAGTGAGACAATCACGACCCTTTCAAAGAAATCAAGACAACCAGTGTCACACGATTTGTTCAAAAAAAAGAGGATTTAAAAAGAAATAAAAAAGCCTGCTAAGTCGAAACATGAAAACAAGCGACTTAGGCAAAAGTTAGGGCATCCCATTGGACTCCATAATCAAAGATTCATAAGAATCAGTCCAGGAAAAAGTTAGGGATAAGCAAAAGAACACAAAAACAAAAATGCGAAGAGGATTACACAAGAAAGATCCTTGAACAAGAAAAAAATCGTATGGCACAGACACGAAAGACAAAGGGATAACTGACACCCAACAACAACCTGATTGGTGCTTAAACCGTTAGTGTAATTGGTTCCTCAACCATCACAAAACCCTTTTTGAGAGGTGAGTGCTTGTGAAAGCTAGTTGAACATAGGAATGGAGAATATCACGAAGATGGGTGGGCACAAATAAACTTTGAGCCAGTATCTTTTGTTTTTATAACCGTGAACCAGGCCACGATATAACCCTCAAAAGTACTAACTGAAACAGGGTTATTTTTTAGAGCGTGCTACCGCGAGACCGCGTTCCTAATTCCTATGAGTTGTTCTAAAAGATATGGGTTGGTGTTGCATATGCATATTTCTTCTATCAAAAATCAATGTCGTATTTTAACCGGTGCTTCACTCACAAAGGTTTGTGACATCTTTTTACAATAAAACTTCATGATTAACATGGGTGTTGCATTAGAATTTTCATTTTCAAAATAAACATTTTCTGCTTGCATACATTTGTTGGGCATCATAAAAATTCACATACGGAACTTCAGCCCAGAAGCTTAATCTTGCCAAGTTGAGAAGGCTGAAACTTCTGAAGGACAATCTATCGAGGTGTACTTTTCCAAAAAAAAAAACTCCATTGAGTGGGGACTTTCCCAACCAATTGTGGTAAGAGTCAGCCAATATGGGGAAATCACGTCGAGCAATCTCTTCAAAATTCAACCAAACTAGGGCAATCACTTCGAGATTCAAATCTCTCCAGGAGTATGTAGTATGGATATTTTCTTCAAAGCACAGTCAGTCAGAGGTGATCACTACAAGGCTCGTACTGGGGCAGGCCACCCCAAGAGCACTAGAAGTTACTTTCTCTCAAAGACAGTTAATCAGAGGCACCTATCTAGAGTTCAATATACTGGGGCATAATATCTACCAATGATATGAGGTATTTCATGAATACTCGCGAGGCAAATTATTTCACAGACCCTGCAGGCTGGGGCAGTTATTTCTAGATCCGACAAATCTCTCCAAGAGTTTGAAGACACTGAGGCATCTCGTATGCCAGTTTTCTGTAAAATCCTCTTGAGACATTATATTTTGATAGATCCTAGTACGAGGCGAGTTGAAAATTGCAAAGAACCATTGTTCACTCATGGTTAGTTGGCAATCTATCAACCAAGAGTCTAGGGGCAAAGCCATTGTCAGCACAGTACTTCAAGAGTTGTTTCATCAGCAGGCTTCATTGGTCAGAATTCCATAGTAAGCCTCATTAGTCAATCTCTTCTCCAACAGAGCAAGAAACTGAAAGATAATTCTCGATCAGAAGGGTATCATCGTCTCTCATCCCCAGCGAGGGGCAACTTAAACTCTTATCTTCAGCAGGAAGCTTTATCATTGACATCATCCGTCATCCCCAATAGAGTGGAAATTGAAATATTCCCCAGCGGTGGTGAAAGAAGATTGATGGTCTCCCTAGGCCGAGACTTCCCGCCAATACATAGGCAATCCCTAGCAGTACAAGGAATTTCTTTCCTCCCCAGCAGGTTACTGCCTCAGCAGTATCATGCATTTGTTTCCCCAGCCAAGTCAGAAGGTTTCACTTCCCCACCAGAGTTCAACGGGTAGTGTACCTAGCGAGAAGAGTCCATCTCTAGCAGGGTCTTGGCATTCCAATCTCAAAGTCCAATTTATTTTTGGCAATAATGGCAGTTCAGATCCTGTGTATCATCAATAACATTCCCCGCAAAGTTGCTTTCCCCCACAGGAATTCATCAAATCAATTCAGTGATCGTCATTTCCTCAGTCAAGCCATCCGGGATATTTGTTATCTCCTCATCAGGAGACCCCTTTTGCATTTGCATTTTCATTTAGTAATCATCATTACATTTGCATCCTCCAAAGCGTACCATTTCCATCATTATGGAGCATTACGCCATAAAATTCAAACATATGCATACGAAGCATAAGCCAGTTGTGGTACCTTGCACAAATGCTTGAAACATTACATCTCTAATCAGACTGAAGTATTCCCCACCGAATGCAACTTCATTTTCCAGGGTAGTTATTTCTACCAAGTCTTGTTGTTATCCCCAGTTGAGTCTTGTTTCAGTACACCAATCTCATTTTTCGCGTCTCTGTTTAAGTATAACGGTCGCGTCTCGGGCTCTCGTTTAAGTACAACGATCCCGTTCCTTTCGAGTCTCCATTTAAGTACAATAGTCTCGTCTTTGGTTCTTGTTTCAGTACAACAGTCTCATTTTTTCGCGTCCCTGTTTCAGTACAACAGCTTCATGTCGGGTTATCATTTAAGTATAATGACCCTGTTCCTTTTGGTCTCGTCTCAGTACGATGATTATGGATTGGTCGATACCATTTACTAGTTAGATCGGTTGATCTTATTTGAGTTGTAAATCGGTTGATATTACTTCTCTTCGAGCTGTAAATCAGATGATATTACATTCCCGCATTTCCAGGTTATGGATCGGTTGATACCATCTCCATTTTAGATCGGTTGATCTTATTTGAGTTGTAAATCGGTTGATATTACTTCTCTTCGAGCCGTAAATCGGATGATATTACGTTCTCGTTTTCCGGGTTATGGATCGGTTGATACCATTTCCCGGTTGGATCGGTTGATCTTATTTGAATCGTGAATCAGTTGATATCACTTCTCTTCGAGCTGTAAATCGGATGATATTACATTCCCGCATTTCCTGGTTATGGATCGGTTGATACCATCTCCATGTTAGATCGGTTGATCTTATTTGAGTTGTAAATCGGTTGATATTACTTCTCTTCGAGCCGTAAATCGGATGATATTACGTTCTCGTTTTCCGGGTTATGGATCGATTGATACCATTTCCTGGTCGGATCAGTTGATCTTATTTGAGTCGTAAATCGGTTGATATTACTTCTCTTCAAGCTATAAATCGGATGATATTACATTCTCGCATTTCCTGGTTATGGATCGGTTGATACCATCTCCATGTTAGATTGGTTGATCTTATTTGAGTTGTAAATCGGTTGATATTACTTCTCTTCGAGCTATAAATCGGATGATATTACGTTCTCGTTTTCCGGGTTATGGATTGGTTGATACCATTTCTTGGTGGGATCGGTTGATCTTATTTGAGTTATGAATCGGTTGATATCATTTCTCTTCGAGTTGTAAATCAGATGATATTACATTCTCGCTTTCCTGGGTGTGGATCGGTTGATACCATTTCCTGGTTGGATCGGTTGATCTTATTTGAGTCGCAAATCGTTTGATGTTGCGTTAAGCCCTGTTTTGTACAATAGGCCCCCTTTGTGGCTTGATTCGCTCAGCAGTCACATTTCCGAGTTCCGTTTTGTACAATGGTCTCGTTTCAAGCCCTGTTTTGTACAACAGGCCCTTCCTTTCTGTGGCTTGATTCGCTCAGCAGTCACGTTGCAGGTTATCGTTTTGTACAACGATCCTGTTTTCCTGGGCTCTCATTTATGTACAACGATCCCGTTCCACCTTGTTCTTTTCCCACTACCTATACAGAGGTAAAAAAAACAAAACAAAAAAAAAAAAAAAAAAAAAAAAAAACAAAAATAAATAAGAAGCATATGGCATTTCTACTATCCACCGAGTTCAAATTTCCAGGTTTTATTCGTGTATTCAATCACTCTATACCTTGAATGTCTAAAAGCTTCCGCAATTACTCATTCAAGCTTGCAGATGATTGAATAGGGGCAGCTGTAATACCTTAAAATTTTCCCTCTCATATCCTCAACATTTTGCATAGCATCTTGCATACATAAGTTCATAAAATAATCAAAAACATTGCATCATGTATAGCATAGCTGAGGCATAGGTATGTGATCAATGATTGGAGTAACTGAAAGCTATACAAAGGCAACCAAAGGGCCACAAAGCTCCTCAATCATGTGCAAGGGGTCTAAAACATCCCACAAGTCTCCATTTGAAGCCTCAAGTCTTGGAAAAAAGTGAATGGCTTCAAGGAAAGCAAGCAGTGCAACATCTCCTGGCAAAAGGGGCCAAATTAGGGATTCTGATTAACTTGGCTTCCCAAGGGAATTTTGGCACAAAACTTGTTTCCTTTGTTTTCTACATGATGATGGGTACCTAGGGTTAAAACTTCATCCATGAAATCATTTTGGATGGCCCTCAATTGTTCAGTTGATTGAAAATCAGAAAATTAGAGAAAAGTCAACCAGGCTGAGTAAAAAGTCAACTCTAGACTCTTTGAGGTCAAGGTCATGAAATTTTGGTTACAAAGGACTTATGGACCAAATTTGATCAAGAAAGAATGGAGAAATCAAAGAAAAAATAGTTTTTGGGGACTATGTATTGATACATAAGCAGGATGTATTGAGACATAAGCAGGATGTATTGATACATAAGCAGGATGCATTGATGCATCCGTGTTATGTATCGATACATATCAGTTAAAAAACTGACACGTATCGATGCATCCGTGTTATGTATCGATACATATCAGTTAAAAAACTGACACGTATCGATGCATCCGTGTTATGTATCGATACATAGTTGTTTTTTTTTGCTGAAAAGTGCCATTGCTTCAGTATGTATCGATGCATACCCACATGTATTGATACATAATGCTGTTTTTCTGCTAAAAAGTTGTTGTATGATGCATGGAAATGGCCAAATTCAGTGTTGTCTTGGGGATAAGTTCAGGGGTGACTTGTGCACATATTAGAGCTCATTTAGCTTCACATTTGCTTCAATTTAAACCTCAACCATTGTTGCTACATTAGAATGATCCTCACCACAATGATCATGAGCTGGTGTACACTAGATCATGGTCTCAAGCTGTATTTGGACTTTGTTTTTGTTGCATCAGCAGATTGTTATTAAGTGTATGCAGGACCACTTTAATTATTGTGCATCTCACAACCAAGTGAGCAAACTCAAGCTACAATCCTTGGGCAATTAAGCTGGTGTTTCACTTCACTAATCTTCAGCATAAGCTTCATGTTCTCTGCAACATTGGATTGGTTTCAACTGAAGAAGGTTCTAGAAATCCAGCTGGCATAACTGTCATAACTCACTTCACTCATTTAACTCACTTCACTCAGTTAACCAAGGCTAATTAACCCTGGTTCTAACTGTTAACCAGAGGTCTAATGCTCTATAAAAGGATGAGTAGTGATTGAGTTTGAGGTTTAACTTCATTTTCACTCAAATCACACCAAAATCCTCCAAATTTGGCTCTGCATTTTCTCTGTAAATTATCTGCAATTTGAAGGATTAAGCTTCCACAACCATAGCATTGATCTTATTCTTCCTTGTGCTTCTTCAAGCACCATTCATAGTGCATTTTCATGGAGATTTGAAGCTGGAAATTTGAAGTTGCATCATCACAACATTTCCACCTTTTGGATTGAACAAGCTAAATCATCATCCAACAAGCCTCATTGAGCATCAATTCATCATCAACATCATGAATTTGCGGCTTCTCCATGGATCTAATGGAGTGAAAGATCAAGAATTCACTTCTGAATTTTCTGCATCTTCATCAATTTTTCAAGATTCTTCATCAACAAAGTGTTTATTTCACTTCACAAAGGATCAAGATCAAGCATAGAAGACATTGGAACCTCACCTCTGGATTTCTACAACTCTAAACACCACTGAATTTCAGGTTTCATCTTCAATTCCATTGACACGAATTCTGATTTTTTTGGTTGTTTTGTGTTGATATAAGCTCAATAGGAGCAATGCTTGTGTTGTCTAGTTGATAGGCACCTTAGGTGCTTAGATTCAATTCTTAGGTTGATTCTTGTGTGCTTCGATTTGCATTATTCATGAGCCTTAGGAGAAAATCAAGCTTAGATTGTTGATGTACTTAAGGAGACGAATCTGTCCATGGCCTTATTTTTCAGTTTGGTAGACATTTGTCCAAACTCTAACCGGAGAATGATCGGAGAAGATGACCGGAGTTTAGCTCCGGTGACCTGAATAGTAAGCCTAGCATTAAGTGGGAACATAACACAGCCGTTAGATCAGTTTCCATCTGACGAACCAGAATCAGCCACCACATTAATGATCATGTGCCAATCATGTGCCATAATTTGTGAAGAGTTTTTCAGATCACTATTTGCACCCCAGCATGTTTGAGTCTAGCCCAATTCAGTTCAGCTTTTCACTTTCGATACCCCTCTCCATTTGCCTTGTTTTCCTTATTTTTCAGTTTTACATAACTTTCAATTTTAATCCAACAAAAATACCAAAACACATGATAAAATTCCCCAAAAATCACAGAGACTTCCTAACTCATTTTAGAAATTTTCCACACTTTTACTTTCTGATTTTGGCCATTTTTCAATTTTATTGCGATTTTCCATTTAATTAGTTTTCTATGGAATTCTTGTAGATACACTTCATGTTGTTCATTTTATTTCTCCCACTTCCAGTTATCTTTTTGTCCCATTATTTTTTATGTGATTAGAGGACTCATAATAGAACTTGAAATTATTTTTGTCATATTTTTAGCTCCTTTTTATCCACTGTTTGTGCAGCATAGTTTGTGCAAGTTTGTGAACAAATCCTATGTAAATTTAAGTGACCTTTTGGCATAGTTAGGTTATGAATTTTTAGTATATTTTTTAACACAACATTAGATTTAGGTTAGGGACCTTAAGGAATTAATCTCATATTTTTCCAGGACCTTTACCATTTTTTTAGTGCTTTGACTTTATTCAAGTCTTCCATGCAAATCCACCTAGTCTTCACTTAGGGGTTTAGTAACACTTTAGGGCATATTTTGACTTTAATTCACTTAATCCCTTTAGATACTTTTAATATGATTTAGCTACTGACTTTTGAAGTGTGAGACCTTATAGGATACCTTAGACTTAGGTATTAGCCTTAGAAGTTCACTAACACCTTTCTTAAGCTAATGTGAGTTCTTAATTGAAATTTGCCATGTTGTAATTGTTCATATCACTTCATCATGCTAACATTTGTTTTGTAGGGGGGAGATGAGGTAATCATTCTTCATTCCTCATCTCTTATGAATTTAATTGTCTTTGCTTTAGCACCTTGGTGCTTTGTTCATAGGTCCCTTTTGTTCTTTAGATTCAATTTAACTTCCTTAGGAAGTAAGTTGAACTCTAACTTGTTTCTTTCTTCCTTAGGTTAGAATACCTCATAAACCATAAGATCACATTTTTTGCATAATAAGATGACTTAGGGTTGTGTCTTAGTCTCCCATTAGCTTTGACCTTTGCCTTTTGAGTCTTTCTCTTCTCATCTTCAAACAAAATCCAAAAAGACTTAATAAATGTATGAAAGGATCCTTTGTGTATAGCCTTATTCCATGGGGAACTTGCATTCATTCCATCTTGGAGTGGTGTGGGCTTTTCTAGCATGATGTACAAGTCTTATCAAGGGGTTGTTTCACAAAGAAAATCTAAAAGATACTTCTTCACAAGTTGCAAAAACATGTAATAAATTTCAACAAGCTAGTGAACTTAGACCCTAATCCTTGGAAACAAGTCTTGGATAAATTCTCCTTACTTGGTGTGCTTGTTCTATTATTCCATCTTGGAATGTAGTAGCAAGTACACATTCCATGGAAAAGAGTTTGAATTCACTTCCTTGTGCCAAATTCATACAAAACTCTTAAAAAGCAAACAACAAACAATAAGCGACTTTCCTACGGGAACTTCTCTTCTCATCTCATTCACTCATAACGCGAACTCGCGACGACTTGTCTCGCATGCAAGACGGTAAACGCACTCGTACCAGACGAGCCTGCAACATCTGAGCATAGACATACGCAATTCCAGCTATAAAAAACACAAACAAAGTTCCTTCCTGGTTAGGCGAACTACGTCGACTCTGATCCTCATTTTCCCGATGAGGTACGTAGGAAATGGGGTAGGGCCCGTTCGAGCACATTCTTTATTTTCCCTACATTTCCCTCTTTCTTTCCATTCTCTTTTCCAGTTCCTTTCTAATTCTCATTCCAGTTAGCAGTTCATTTGTTCAGCAGCAATTATATTCTTTTACCCTTTGAAACAAAGCAAGCAAGCGTGGATCCCGTCGGGTACGGCGGACGATTTGGGGTGCTAATACCTTCCCAAGTCGTAACCAACTCCCGAACCCAGATCTTTGGTTCGCAAGGCCTTGTCCTTTCCTTTTCCTTCGATTTGTGCAGCATTACCTTTCCAATTCATTCGGGATAAAAATGTCTGGCTGGCAACTCTACCTTTTCCGCGCCACTTTCGCGTTTGTACTAGGATGAAAATCCCGGGAGCGACACCGGTGTGATTGTGTCTCCTACGAATGCCTTCCTAAAACGCTTCAAATCTTCGTCCTTGGATTTGAACAAAATCAGATTTGAGTTAGTACATTCCGCAACAGAGTTGGTCTTCATCTTGTTTAACAACCTCGCGAAAGACACGGATCCGAATAATGTAGTCATCTCCCTTTTGGTATTCTTAGAATTGTGATCAATATTGAAACCTGAATCTTTACCTCTGAAGCCTGCCTAGTTTCCCTTAACCATCCATCGCGCGTATCTCGAAGGGTTGGCGTGAATTTTCTTACCGTCAATCATGATGTTATCGAGTTTAACACCAAGAAACCTCAAGTCATCCACGTCTCTGAATCTAGCAAACCCGAATATTTTACCATGTTTATTCCTCCCCGGTGAAATCATTACCTCCGCCACATTAACTACACAACCGAAAAGAAAGAATATGTCTCTTTCCCAAATTCAGTCCGGAAATTCCGAGAAATAAATAATGTTATTTGCCTTGTCTTCTTCTTCTAGTCTCCCACCGCCAAAAGGGAATACGTCCCATTTAGATTTAAAGTCAGTTCCTCTCTTCCTGTGAGAAACAATGTTCCATGCCATGCTTGAGAAGATTAAAAGAGAAACATCCTACTGGAAATGCAGAAAACATGTGACATGACAGTTATGATATTATAGTTACAATTCAATTGTTTTTTTTTTAATTTCTAACATGAATAGTTTCAAAGAAAAAAAAAAGCTTTTGAGATTGTTCAGATCAGACAATGAATACAATAATGCTAAGTCACTAAGTTGTAAATTTTGGCTAATAATTTATAAAGAATTAGACCTCTTCAAGCCTCCGACATTCAAGTAAAGAAAGCTATATTTCTGGTTAGAGAAGTTTGATTTTGTGGATACAGGAGTGAATCAAGAATAATGACCATTAATCTTTGCTAAGTATATGACATTAATTTGCCTCAAAAGCTCATACTTTTCCATAAATGGTTGAGTTGCATACTCATCAAAAAGCTGTGGAAGTATCTGGTGTGAGAGAAAGAAAAAAGTTTATTTAAAAATGAAGGCAAGTTGATGGAGTGAGAAAGAGAGGAAGATAGTGTGAAATGAGATTGAGATTAGAGAGAGAGAATTACAATATGAGATGTGTGACAACTGTGGTTGAATAAACATGTGTACTTTCTTTAAACAAAAATAAATAAAAAAGTTATAAAAAAAATAATATTTTAATCTGCCACATCATCTTCCGTTAGAGAAATTTAACATCATGGACCAATTGCGTGGATGAAAAATTTTGAAGGGACCATTCTTTGAAGGAAAAATTTTTAGGGACTAAAATTGAAAATGGTTATGTTTAGAGGGACCTAAAACTTATTTAACCATTATAAATATTAATAAAATTGGATTTTAAAATAGGGACACCAATTTTTTTTTTAAATAATAGAAGGACCAAAATAAAATAAAATAAAAAAGATGAGAGAGAAAATTGTAATTAAATTATTATTAAGCCAAAAAAATAAACATAAAAAGATCAATCTGATGGATCAAGAAATCCACTGGTTCATCGGTTTGATGGTGAATCGGTCGAGTCACACCCATTTTCATTGGGTAAATTGCAATTATGATCTTATCATCTTCATCGGGTCATTGCTTAAGAAAGCCTATTTATTAATTCAGGTATCACCCTCATAATCTAAGAAGTTTTATTTACTTTTATCAAATTAAATTCTAATATGTAATATGCGGGAATTGAACTGAGTACCCTTCATAAAACCTAAGATCAGAAAGAAATAAAATTAAACTTATCATTCATATTCATAAAACACAAACCCTTTTTCTTCTTCTCAATCTCTTATTCACGCGACTTCGCTGCAAATTCTTCTCATTTTCACTACAAACCCTTCTCTCACTGCAAACCCTTTTTCTTTACTACAAACCCTTCATTCAGCAAACAAACCCCTTTTTTAAACTCTTCTCACAAACCCATAAATTCCTTCTTCAAACTCAAATATTTCACATAAAACCCAAAATAAATACTTTTCAATACCGAGAAATCGAACCCCTCACTGCAAATTTGAAACCCTAACTTTCTGAAAGAAACTATATATATATATATATATATATATATATATATATATATATATATATATATATATATATATATATATATATATATATATATATATATATATATATATATATATATATATAATTTGTAAATAATAACTTTTAATTTTTGTGATATTTCAATTTTATGTTTTTGCTTCTATTGTTGCTATTTTTGTTTTATTATTATTATTATTATTATTATTATTATTATAATTATTATTGCAAGAAGGTGTGAATGAGGTTTCAATTCGTGAATGTGAAGATATCATGCGAGCAGAGTTATTCTAGTTGCATACATACTGTAACACGGTGGGAGAACTGACTTTCTATAAATGTTGCGGATAGCAAGAGTCGCCACCGACTTTTATTTTATCCAAGTGGAAAGGACATAAAAGAACAGGAAAAACTTATTTAAAAGACTTGGGTTCGGGGGGTAGGTTATATAAATGGAAGGTGTTACCACCTTTTATATTCATGGTTATCCATGGGCTCTTAGTTACTTAGCTCACTTAAATGTTTTTGAAAAATGTAGTGTGTGATTAGAAATTTTTCTAAGTACTTTGTAATGACCCTCGTATGGGTGTATACAAAGCCTCATTTGAAAATGTTTGAAAATATTGTGAGGTGTAAAAAGTATTTGAAGTGTGAGCAAGTAACTAAGTTGTACCTACCCTAGACTAAGTCATTCATGTTTTTTTATGTTCTTTCAAGGGTAAGACTGTCCCTATTATTAAGGAATAGGTAGTCGTTACCTTGGATTGCAAGGGACTGGCGTAGGGTCATCGTACGGTCAATGAAGGCAACTTAAGGGTGTCTTTAGCAATTGGGAGGGACTATCATCTTTTAAACCGAAGGGACGAGATCATTTATCGTAGGCAACCTCGTAGGGATTTGATCTTTTAGAATCTGGGAGGGACAAGATGATTTATTTTCCTGGAGGGACTTTGCTTAAGACACCCTACTTTCGAGGGATTTGACCATTTAAATAAAGAAACCAAGAGGGATACCCTAGGAAGTGCAGACGGCAATCTTAGATCGACTTACGTGTGTGAGTGGTTCATTTCAGATATTTATCTTTTTTAGATTAATTTTCTAAATTCAATTTAATTCATTTAATCTTTTCACTCCCTATTTACTAACCAAGTAATTAAATAAAATAAATTAAATGCGGAAAATAGAAAACCTACGCTATTACATGGCTTATGGGCAGTTACAAAATAATCAAGCGAGAAAAAATAAAATAAAGTAATAGAAAACCTATACAACTTTTTTCTAATAAGATAAATAAAGCAAAAAAGATTAAATATAAATAAATAGAATAATAAAGAAAAATTAAATAATAAAGCAAATAAAATAAAATAAATAATTAGGGTTGATTTTAGGAATTATAAGAAAATTATATTTTTTTAAAGAAAATTAAGCCAATTTTAGAAGAAAAATAAAATCAATATACAAAACTATATATATATATATATATATATATATATATATATATATATATATATATATATATATATATATATATATATATATATATATATATATATATATATATATATATATATATATATATATATATATATATATATATATATATATATATATATATATATATATATATATAATTGTTATTAATTTATAAAAAAAAGATTTTAATTATTTACATTATTATAAAAAAATAGAAATTTTAATTAGAATAAAATTATTAAGAAAATTTTTAAAATTTTTTTACTTGATTATAAATTTATTTACAAATGATGATAAAATCAAATTATTTAAGAAAATATTATTAAGAAAAAGTTATTTTATTTTATTTATTTTCAATAAGAAGAAAATAGTAGTGATTAATTTAATTATATTTAGTTTTAGTTAATTAACCTAATATACTAATTAAAAAAAACAAAATCATAATATAATAAAGGAAAAGAAACAAAAACACATAGCAAATAAAAAAGAAGGGAGCTTGGATCGAACCCAGGTCCCTCTATTTCCCAACCTACATGCGCTCCACTGGACCAGCTGTGTGCTGGTGTTATTATAACGCAAACACAATATAATAAAATAAACAAAAAATTCAAATAATAGATTTCGTGCGCCTGATATCATCTTCCTCCTCCGGATCATAGGTTTTAGCAACGGTTTTTGGGAAGATATTAGCTACGGTTTTCACTCGTAGCCATAGACCTGCAAACATCCAAACATGATAAACACGTAAAATCAATCCCTAATAATGAGTCCAGTCGATTACCCACAGTGTGTATAACTCAACCAAGCCCTTCAGAAGCCTTTAGATGTCCTAAATCGAGAGTTCCTAAAATTGAACTCAAAACCCTAACAATGGCCAAAGCTTGTTCCTGCATCAAAACTTAAAAATAAACACCCAGAAACGATCAATGATGCATCATGACTCATAATCAATCATCAAAAACAAAAGAAAACGCATGAGCAATAGAAATCGAAATCTTGTTTTTCAAGAAGGTTTGAAGATTCGATTTTCATCATATATGAGGTTTTGGATGCTTATGATGATGTGGATAGTATCAAGAGTGCCCAAGGATCATGTCTAGACCATTATAATACCTTAATTTAACCTGTATACAAGAAACTGAAAATTGAAATTTTTGGAAAAATTTTGAGTGTGACAATGTGGTTTTTGGCTCCGAATTTCCGTCCCCTTGTTTTGGTTATGATATGCCCTTATAGTAGAGTGAAATTAGGTCAAAAAAACATATGACTTTTTGGGCTTATGGATACCTTGAGTGTGAAGAAAACCATGACCATAAATGTGAGAAAAATCAAATATTTTCATACTTCAAAGGTCTTGCACGAATTTTAATTGCATCCAATCACTTTAAATGTCCTAAGATTCATTCCAAAACCAATATTTGATCTAAATATCAACTTTTTATATTTTATTTTGATTTAAAATGAATTTTAAAGAATAAAATCCAAATAAATAATAAATAAATTATAAAAATCAGAGAATACTTGAATTGGGTCGTGCTTGATGTTATCATGAAGATTGGGTTGCAAAATGATAGGCCCATTTGGAAAAAATTGGATTTAAGCCCTTATTTTCTTCATACACCCCTTGAAAATCTCTCAACTTTGACAACGCATAAATCCCTCAATTTTAAGTATATGAAGGTGTTCTTGGACATTTTGGAAATCTTAAATAGTTCTATAACAAACTTCTTTGGTATCATGTCCATATCTTTCACCATTTTCAAATTATGCTCTTTGGAAAAAGTTGACTTTTTGTTGACTTTTGAAAGGACCTGTATTGTTTTAGCTCATACCTTCAAAATGAAGCATTTTTAGGCTTGGCTTGTGAGACATAAAGTTGTATAGAATTCAATTTCCTTCAAAATGAGCTTTGGATGAGAAATTTTTGATGAAGCATGTGAAAGTTATGGCTGGTCAAAGTTCAGTTGACTTTCCTTAAGAAAACCCTAATTTAGAAACTCCTGATTCTTGATGATCTGAAACTTCCTTGATGAATAATGATCAACCCTTGATCAAATGATGAATTTTACTTCATAATATTGATGTTGGCAAAAAATCTTGAAGTTTGACTTTAATTTGACCACAGTTGACCTCAGTTTGACTTTTTAACTACTTTGACTGATTTTTGCATATCTGATCATCTGACTGGTCAAACTTATTGGGAAAGCCTTGAAACTTGACATGGGGATTATTGAATAAATGTGGGATGTTATGAAGCTCACTTGAGGCCTTGAAAATCATTTTAACCTGAGGAAACTCAAAACCCTAGTTTTTGACACTTTGCTTAGAAGGAGGCATTGCCTGGGGAAACTTCCACACTTCTTGATCAATTGGGAATCTTGAGAACCTTATGATCATTTAGAAGTATTGAGATATATTGTATTGATTGTGGGAGGGAAAATTTTGGTGTACAACACGTACATTGTTTCCCATAAGTAGAAACAATTGCTACTCTTGACAAACTTCATAATTTAGAGGAATTAACAAAACTTAACTAGTGGTTATTCTATTATTTTCTAAACATTTAATTTCATTCATGTTATATACTTTAATGATTATATATGTGTAACTATAATGATTAAATTTGGTTATTCTAGACAGAAAAGGCTTAGTCGGAGAACAAGCTTGTTAAAGACCAGAGACAGTCCAAGGATGAATGGGATCCCTGTCTATCAACACAGGAAAATAGTGATATATATATATATATATATATATATATATATATATATATATATATATATATATATATATATATATATATATATATATAGTTCTTCAATAATTGCTTTTGAGTCTATTATCCTTATTGGTTCATAGCCAATTGACCCTTACTTTGTGGTTGGCTTACATATTTGATAATGCTATATTAGACGAGGAGGTGTATATAAATGCTTTAACTCCTCACTCTCCTCATGAACCATCTTAGCTTGGTCTTTCTTGTTTTAGCAACTAGAAACCTCGTCTAAAGTCTCTTGGGGAAGTAACTTAGTCCACTCCATCTCACTCTCCTCAGATTCTTCACTAAATTCAAACTCACAATTCTCAAAACTACCCTCACTTGCAACATAATCCTCATAAATACTAACATCTTCAGCAACACCATTTGGAATTTTCAAACCAGTGCATTGTACATCATTTTCACCATCACCTTTAATGGTAACATCTAGTTCACTATCATCAATAATATCATAAATTTCCACATTATGCTCCACATATACATCTATTACATCATATCCTACAACATTTTTGAAATTGCAGTACATTTTTATCATTGTTCAAGGGTTTAATACCACAAGAAAAGCTATATGCAGGGTTCCAATACCACAAGCACTTTATATTTTTGTAACCCTCAATATGAATCATACCCTCTAATTCCATGTATGACATATAATCGACCTTCCAACTCCAATTCATCTCAGTAACTTCCCCCATCTACATACCACTTAACAGGTGTCTCAACTAATTTTTCCATATGATGTATTCTCAACCTAACCTTATTAATCTTAGCTGGTTTGAAAAAAAATTGACCAAAAAGGATTTAAAATAATATAAACGGACAACAAAGACCACAAGTATATATAAACAAAACTAAACTACGGGACCACAATAATACATATACAGACCAAAAGCATGAGGAGGAACTGACACTTGCAAAAGGACAAAGAAACATATCTTACATAGTATTTAACATCTTCATTTCTCTTCTTCTGAGATCGTGAGTTCTCCATCTTCGTAAAATCACAAGAACTTTGAAACTTAACTTCACAAAATGGAGAGTTTGAAACTCGACTTAGTAATAATCACAAATTTACTTGCACACATGAATGACTTGGAAGTTGTTGGAGGATGGGTGTGAATGGGGGATTAGGGATTTAGAAATTGCTAAATCCAATTTCTCTCCTTTTGACCTTTTGTTTCTTTCTTAGTTTTTTTATAACAACGAAAAAATGTTTTCTTTATTTAAAGAGTGTTTTGTTAATTAAAATATTGAATTGTTTTTAAAAATATTTTGAATTGATGACATGGATCCAAAGTCAAGTTGTCACCTCATTAATGAAGATGACACATAATCAAAATTAGATTGAGGATCACAAAAATCCCAAGGCCATCAAAATTAAGGGACCAGAATAACTGATTTTGTAATAGGAGGACTAATTATTTAAAATGCCCAAACTAGGAAGACCAAAAATGCATTTAAGTCTAATTTATTTCAATTTTACGAAAGGTAAATCATGAAAGGTCACTATTGATATTTTAAAATTTATGGGGTGATATGTACAACATTGGATTCTTCTATTATTTATGAGGTGATATGTACAACATTGGATTATTTTATTTCAAACCTTTGAGAATTTTACCTGAGACTTTCTCAATTCGACCTGACACCCCCACATATTTTCATTATATAGAAAATACTCCCCTTATTTTTTTAATCAATCAAATGTTGCAAAAGAAATGGCACTAAAATTCTGGTAGTTAATACAAAAAATTATGTATAAGTTTTTACAGAATTATTTGTATGAAATATCATATGCGTATCTAAAAATTCATCGATTTTTTTCAAAATGACTGGTATAATGGATATTTTCTCACATCCCTTAAAAATTCAGTAGTGTTATTTTTGAACGATCACACTCATGCGTACAAAAAAAGACCAAAAAATAAAAATAAATGGATCTACCAAAATTTTAAAAATATCCTATCACACCCCCAATATATACAAGCAATTCTAAAAAAATTATTAAAAATCATGTTTTTTTACCAAATTCTTAAAATCGCTAATACCATACCCACAATTTAGAAATATATATAAGTTTCAAATTTTGTTTGCATTTTTACTGACAATTTCGAAATTATTGATATGCATTTACGAATTTTTACAATCAATTTTGAAATTGATGGTAAAAACTCATATAGATACCACATATTTCTAAATTGCCACTAAATGCAATTTATTGAACATTTCTAAATGGTCGGTATAGAAAGAATTTGTTACTTTTTTTCCTGCTGTATTACACAGATCAGGTATGCTTAAATATACATAGAGATATGAAATCATGATCCTAAAATCAAGCTAATAGTAATTACAATAATTGTCTATAATAATGCAGAATGGTATGCAGTAAATGTATTGGTCTGTGATTGCTATAATTAAGGATCACCATATCATAGAAATTAAGTTATGATCCTTAATAATCAATTATGAGATTCTGACTTTTCTCTAACTCCCCTCCTCAAACTGATGGTGACATAATAACTCCAAGTTTGTCTCTCAACATGTTGAATCTTATGTGAGTGAGAGGTTTGGTCAAGCAATCAACAATCTGGTCAGCAGTAGGAACATAAGCCACAATGAATTCATTTTGTAAGACTTGATCACGTATGTAGTGGACATCTATCTCAATGTGTTTGGAACGAGAGTGCATAACTGGATTGGATGCAAGTGACTTAGCACTTAAGTTATCACACCATAGGACTGGCTTTTTGGGCATTGGTAACTTTAGTTCTGCCAGTAGTGATCTAACCCATGTTACTTCAGCTGTAAGATCAGCCAATGCCCTATATTCTGACTCCGTGCTCGATCGTGGCACTACTTTTTGTTTTCTTGAGGACCAAGAAATTAATGTTTCACCAAGAAATACACATTGTCCTGCCATGGATTTTCTATCATCAGTACTAGTTGCCTAATCTGAATCAGAAAACCCTATTATATCAAGGTCATTAGAAGGTTTTATCTGCATACATAGATCTATTGTGCCTTGAAGATATCTCAATATTCTTTTTATCCCTTTCTAGTGATCCATGGTAGGTGAACTCATGTATTGACTTAATTTGTTGACAGCAAATGCAATTCCAGATCTTGTGTTTTTCAGGTATTACAGTGCACCTATTGCTTGTCTGTACAGAGTAGGATTAGACAATGGTTCCCCCTCAGCAGTGAATTGTCTACCGACTACCATTGGTGTTGGACAAACTGGTGCTTTATCCATGTTGAACTTCCTAAGCATTCCCTTATGTACTTGTTTGTTTTAGATACATTCCATTCTCATTTTTGCGAACTTCAATACCCAGAAAATAATGTATATGCCCCATATCTTTTAGCGAGAAGGCAACATTAAGTTTATTGATGAATGTCTCTAAGAACTTGTTGTTACTACATGTTATTATTATGTCATCAACATAAATAAAGAGAAATGTGATATGGTTTGTACCTCTAAGATTGAAAAGAGATGAGTCACTTTTGGTGTTTTGAAACCCCATTTTAGTAAAGTGTGTCTTAGGCTATCAAACCATGCTCTTGGAGCCTGCTTTAGTCCATAGATGGCTTCGGATAATTTGTATATGTGATTAGGTTTGGTTGAGTCTATGTATCCCTCAGGTTGATACATAAACACAGCTTCCTTGAGACTTCCATTTAAGAATGCATTATTTATGTCCAATTGCCTAACTTCCCAATTGAGATGTACAACAATAGCCAAGATGATTCTTACTTAGCTGGATTTGACCACAAGTTGAATGTTTCATCAAAGTCTAGGCCTGCTGTTTGTTGAAACCCTTTTGCAGCTAATCTTAATTTCCTCCTTTCAATTGAGTCATCTACTTTGTACTTAGTCTTAAAGATCCATTTTGAGTCTATGATGTTTTCTTGACCCTGCAATGGATCTAATGTCCAAGTCTGATTGGACATTAGGGCCTTGAATTCTGCATCCATAGTTGCTCTCCATTTTGGTTTGATTAGCGCCTCTTTGACATTTTCTGGTTCTTTATCATATCTATGTTCCTCTATCAGTCCTATATAGGGTTTCTTAGGCTTGTAAATCCCAACTTTGCTTCTGGTGCGCATCCAATGATTGTTGGCATTGTCTTAATGAGTTTGTTGGTTATTCTTCGGTGTAGTTTGATTGATGCTCTCTACTGGTTCTACTGAGGTTGAATCATTTTCTTCGCTTTCTCTTGATGTGTTTCTATATGCATTGGAAAAGGACTCGCTGAGATCTGGTTGACTTTCACCTGTATCACTATCAACTGGACTGTCAGTTGAATTTTCTTCATGCTGGTTTTCCGCAAAGTTGTCGGGTTCAGTTGTGTTGTTTGTAGTGGTACCTGCAGGGCAATTAGGCAACATAATAGATGTATGTTTAGTCAGTCTCTTTAATGGATTTCTTGTGTCAATGAAACCATCATGGAAGGTAAAGTGATTCTCATTGAAGATCACATGTCTTGAGACAAAAATTCTCCCATGAGAGTTAGTGCACTTGTATCCTTTGTGTGAGTTGCTGAAACCGATAAATACATACCTAGTTGTATGGAATTGAAGCTTATGTTGATTGTATGGTTTAAGGCACGGGTAGTAGGCACAACCAAATGGTTTCAAGTCCTCATAGTTGGGTTCTTTCTTGAAAATTAAGGAGTATGGACTGTTATTTGGATTTATTGATGATGGTAATATATTGACTAGGTAGACAGCAATGGAGAAGGCTTTCCCCAGTAATGTACATGCATTTTGGCATGTACTAGAAGTGTTAGTCCTAGTTCAGCAGTATGTCTAGGCTTTCTTTCAGCCTTGCCATTTTGTTGAGAGGTGTAGGGACAAGACATTCTGCATAGAATTCCTGATTCCGTGGCAATTTTTTGAACTGGTTTGTATTCACCACCTCCATCACATTTTTTTTTATTTTCTTGTGAAATTGATTTTCAACCATAGCTTTGAACTGGCTGAAGGCATAAATTGTTTCTGATTTTTGTTTCAAGGGAAAAATCCATGTGAATCAACTAAAATCATCAATAAAATGAACATTATATTTAAACCAAGATGAGGACAGAATCGGATCAGGACCCATACATCGGTATGAATTAAATCTAAAATTTCCCTAGCATGAGAGGAAGAAGATTTGAAAGGTAACAAGTGTGATTTGCCAAATTGACAAGCTTCACAGAATGTAAAATTGTCACTAGATGGTATCTTCACACTGTAGTCCTTCAACACCTTTTCCAAAACTTTATTATTTGGATGTCCAAGCTTTCTATGCCAATTTTATTTAATAGACATGTAGACATATGAGTCTCTATTGATTTGGGGGCTGACATCAGAAAGTTGGTATATGCCATTTTTAAGTTTCTCTTTTAAAAGTGTCTTCCCTATTATCTTGTCCATCACAAAACATTAATTTGCATCAAATTCAACAAGTATATTATTGTCAGCTGTTAACTTAGATATACTCAATAAATTTTTGGTGATTTTCGGCACACACAACACATCATGCAGGTTGAGGTTACTCAATTTGGTTGAACCTGGGGCAATTATTTTAAATTTATCTCCATTACCAACTAACAAAGAATTCTTACCATTGCTTTCAATGAGGTCTTGGATTTTGCCAGTTTGGTGTGTAACGTGGTTGCTAGCTCCACTATAAAAATACCAATCATAGTCCTGAACATGATATGGTGAGGCTATGAAGACACTGTGTGTTCTTTGTTTCTCACCATCAACATAGTTATTTTTTCCTATATAGGACTTATCAAAACGATAATAACATTGTACTGCAGTGTGACTGATTCTGCTGCATACTTGGTACTTTGGTTTTGACATCCTTCCTCTTCCTCTACCGCGTCTCATGCCTCTGGAGCTAGATCCTCTCCAGTTGCATTGTGATCCAAATTTGTTGCCACCGTCTCATTTTTACTAACAAAGTTTGCAAATACATTCAAGTTTATAATGTCGAAGTTGTTGAGTTGATCCAATATACTTTCAAAGCCTAGTAATTGGGCTTGCAAGTCAACCCAACTTAAGTTGATCTGGTCGGACAATTTGACTATTACTGGATTGTATTCAGAATCCAACCCATTCAATGTCTGAATCATCAGGTCAGAACTGGAAATAGGTGATCTTGCCAGTTTTAATTTGTCAGTTAGACTTTTCATCTTAGCAAGGTATTGATCCGTTTTCATCTCTCCTTTGCGTGTGTTGTGAAATTTTGACTTCAGATAAATTATTCTTGACCCGGTGTGTACACCTACAAGGCTTTGAGCTTAATCCCAAAGTTGATTGGAGGTTCCCCAATGTAGCAGCTGAGTTGCAATATCAAATACCATAGAGTTTATCAGCCATCCTAAGAGGGCTTGATCATGAGCTTGCCAATCCTCATAGTTAGGATTGATTTTCTTGGTTATGTCAGCTGAGGTGACAAATTGTTCTGGACATTCTTTTATCCCTGGCATATAGCCATCGAGTTTGTAGCCTCTAATCAATGGTAAGACCAATGATTTCCATAGTGGATAGTTATCTCTGTCCAACTTGACAAAAACTGTTTGAGGAAGGTCATTTTTCTGGTTTGGGTTTGCAACGGATGACATGATTGGTTTGGCTGGATCGAGAGCCTTAAGGCTTTAGAGCTCTGTCCAAGAAAGAATTTATTACTGTTTTTCCTGCTGTATTATACATATCAGGTATGCTTAAATATACACAGAGATATGAAATCATGATCCTAGAATCATGCTAATAGTAATTACAATAATTGTTTATAAAGAATGATATGCAATATATGTATTGATATGTGATAGCTATAATTAAGGATCACCTTATCATAGAAATTAAGTTATGGTCCTTAATAATCAATTATGAGATTCTGACTTTTCTCTAACTGGTATGGTACCAACGATTTTAAAATTGTCGGTATATTTTTAAGCTTTTTAAAAAAATTGAAAAATAATAGATTTTCGATGATAAAAATTACATAATTAATTTTTTTTAACTATGAGAATAATATAGTCAAATTAAGAATGTGAGAGTGCCAAGTACAATGGAGAGGTGCTAGGTAAAAAATTTCAAACCTTATGGATAGAGCGCCCCCAAAGTAATGGGCTGACATAACAGATACCATTTGGCCCAATAGTTTAATTTGAAATAATTAATGAAATATAGTTGTAGACAACATAAATGTGAAATACATTTATATATTTCTTTGAAAATAAAATATAGGTGATAAAATTGAAACATTTTAAAATACTTGTAATTTGATATGATATTGAGTTTTAAAAGAGGTGAATATATATTGACAATTTGGTTAAAATATTATTTAATTGAAAATGAATAAAATCAACTTATACAATTCAAACATTGCACATTTAAAAGAATTAACTTGCAAATGCTATAAACATTCAAAGAGTCATTAGATTAAATATCATTTTAACGGTCAAGCTACTGTCCCTTTATAGAGTTTGAAGAAATTTTAAATGCTATATTTCAATAGAAAAAATTATTAATTTATTAATTATATATTCGAAAGGGCAGAGATATGTGAATGTTCAAATAAATTATAAATTTAGAATATCTTTTTTCCAGTTAAATATGAGTATAAATATGAGGGAATAAGACAGAAAAGAAAAATAAATTAATTTCCTTGACAAGATTCATTTCCAAGTCAATTCCGAATTTTTAGTTTTTCTCTCCCAATAATTTGCTTCTCGAGTTAGATAACCATCTTTTTCAGTTTATATATTAAAATAATTATCATTTCAAATAAATTATCAAAGTAATTACTTTTCAAAAAGAAAAAAATTAGAATCGCTACTCAAAATGGCGCATACATTATAAAATTATACATATCCAATTGACGCATGCCTATAGTGACGGCTAAAAATCTACAAAATTATACGTAGGAGCCAAACCAATTGGTGCATGCCTATAATGATAGCTAAAAATCTTTTGATTGTGGGCATATCCTGGACAACTTATACCTACGACACTTTAACGTAGGTAAAAGGCTATTTTATTTTGAAAAAAAAGAATTTTATTCACCGTAGGTATAAGTTGTCCGGGATATGCCTACAGTCAAAAGACTTTTAGCTATGATTTTTCTGTCATTATAGGCATGCGCTAATTGGTTTGGGTCATATATAATTTTGTAGACTTTTAGCTATGGTTTTTGTTGTCACTATAGGCATGCGCCAATTGGATTAACAACTATGTACAATTTTATGATGTATGCGTCGACTCTAATTTTTTCTTTTTGAAAAGTGGTTACTTTGATAATTTTATTTTAATTTGAATTGAAGGTTATTTTAGTATATAAATTGAAAAAGATGGTTATTTTAAAAAAATCATATTTAGAGTCATGATTGATAATAATAATAATAATAACAATAATAATAATAATAATAATAAATTATACTTCCATGCAGGGTCAACTCAAATCGGTTAGAGGCTCTATTTTATTTTAACAATATGGCCTATGATAAAAGAAAGTGTTAACTGTAATTTATAGAATAGTTAAACGTAATTTATAATAATTATAAAATTGTTAATTGTAATTCCTTGTGTCGGAGCAGGTTGCTCGACAGAAGGAATGGTGTGTCGAAACAGTTGTTTCACACATATTTAATTTAGATTCTATTTAGATTTGATTTAGTTCCAAAATAGGTATTTTGGACTTTTATAGTTTTGGACTTTTGCTTGGGATGTAAGCAAATCTAATTCTATAAATATGGAGTAACCCTTATATTTTGTAAGAATCAATACATTATAATTCACGGTTTGCAGTTGCAAGTGAATAAAAAAGAAATCCCACGGTTTATGGGTAACAATATTCTTCTCAAAAATTCTCTTAGAACCCTATTTTCTTTTCTTTCTATATTTTCTTCTTTTCTTTGTTATTGTTGCGCTAAGAACCCTTCTTGTTCATAAAGAAAGGGTCGGAATTCCCATTGACTTTTGGGTTAATTCCAACATCTAGTATTTAGAGCTCCGATTGAGAGATTCATGGGCAAGAAGTCACAAATCACAATGGTGATGAATCATACGAATGGCCATTTTCCGGTGAGTCTTCTGATTATCAAGAAAGATAACTATGAGAATTGGTGCAAATAGATAAAGGTTGTGTTTTGTTATTAAGATCTTTGGAATCTTGTGAAGGAAGGAGTAACAACACTTTCAGAGAACGCAACAAAAGCGAAGAAGACTGCACACAAAGAATTGAAGAAGAAAGATTATAAAGCTCTCTTTATAATCTATCAATGTATTGATCCAGATAACTTTGAAAAAGTTAGTGATGTAGAGTTTGCAAAATAAGCATGGGAGATTCTTGAAAAATCTTTTGAAGGCGCAGAAAAGGTGAAAGAAGTGAGGTTACTAATTCACAAAAAGGCTTATGAATTGCTTCAGATGGAAGACAATGAAAGCATATCTGATTTCTTCACAAGAGTTACGAAACTTGTGAATCAAATCAAAGTATGTGGATAAATGCTGACGATGAAAGCAGTTGTCTCAAAGATTTTGAGATCATTGGCTCCAAAGTTCGACCACGTGGTAGTATCCATAAAAGAGTCACAATATTTGTCGAAGGTGACTAAAGAAGAACTTCAAGGGACACTTGAATCTCATGAACAAAGAATGGTTGAAAGAGCAGTAGGCAAGTCGAAGAGTGATGTGGCTCTGCAGGCTCAATCAACAATAGATCTGGAGATAAGAAGAAGGAAACGAGGAGAGTGTAGATATGGAGATAAGAAGAAGACATCTTCAATAATGTAAGTGAAAATAGGTACAAAAGTTAATAATCTTGTCATCACCTCTTTTTTAACATTGGTGGTACTCTTATTACCACTTGCTGAACTAGAATCAGAATTTTTGACACAAATAAGGATTTCTAAAATTAAATGAAAACAATAATAATTTAAAAGACATTATTTAAGAAAAGGTAAACAAATGATATTGTTATGTGTAATGTAAGTTATTAGTTAAAATTTGTAGTTGATCTGCAGTGAATCTATTTTCATCATACAATACATTGAATGAAGATTAATGGTTACACCAAAATAACACATTGAAGAGATACAAATAACAAAGTTTTATATTGGAGGGAAACCTAATTCCTTGACTCAAGATCTTCATCATGTTGTTTTAAGTATATGTTTTTAGTCTCTATAACATTATATATACATCTCTGACTATTTAGTTTGACTTAATTAAAAAAAACTATTTTGCTAAAATTCACTAGTTCCACAGATATATCTGCGGAAGATTTCAACGTAAAACAAAAAATGGTGTGTCTGAAAGTATATCAGCAGAACTAGGAAGGTCATAATTGGAAACACATTTGATGTGTGAGAGACCCATGGGGTGAGATAAGAAATTCTCAATAATTATTATCAGATGACTAACAACTAATAAGAACTAGTGTTAAAATATATAAACAAGATTATACTATGTAATAATAAGTTACATACTTCTTTCACGTGGCCTCTAATGTGTTGAATTTTGTTATGGACGATATTAGCATGTTAATGACTAGTGTTTGTGAAAAATATGAACTTATATGTTATGGGAGCCCATCTCTTTATTTATAGGGTTAAATATGTTTTTTCGTCCCTCTAAATATTTCAAACTTCGTGTTTAGTCCTTCAAACATTTTCATTCAATGAATCGTCCTCCTAAAGTTTTCAGTTCTTATTTTTCGTTCTTGTTGTCAATTCCACTTAACAGAGCTGATGTGTCACGCTATCATACCCCAAATTTGTCCTACCCGCACCATTTTACTGTCTAATCATTATTTAAAAATTCAAAAATATGTACTGCTTTATTTTTTCCGGTTTGATATTCGAAAAAAAGAGATGCATTTATTTCTTTTCAAATTAAAAATTTAAATTCTCTTTTTATTTAAGTTTATGTTTTTATTTTCATTATTATTCGGTTCATCATTAAAAAATATATACAAAAAAAATATATTGTTGCTATTATTCATTATTCACAAAAAAAAGGGTTACAAAAATTCATTATCATATTCCTTTGGTCTAATTTCATTTTTATCATTTTATTGGTATTATTTTTATTATTTATCATATCCCATTTTGTTTTGTCTTTTTATTCTCATCCTTACCACCATTACTACTATTTTTATTATTATTGATATTGTCAATATTATTATTATTATCATTTTTTATTATTATCAATTCTTTTTTTTATTTTTTTATTTTTGTTATTTAGTATTATTATTATTAACTAAGAATTTCATATGTAAGTATATTTTTATTATTACTTCACTAAAGCATGTCCATAATCTTTCATTAAGTTGCAAGGCATATTCCCATTTGTTCTCTTCCAATCACAACAACAATTCACCAAAGGCCCCATCAGCTCACGTGACCAACAGAAAAAAAACAAAGAAAAATTTTTTTTTCCTATTACTCCCACCTTCATTCCACTCACACTCAGCAACAACTTTTCCACTCCAAAATTCATACGCATCATTCCCGTACAAACCATAACAGCACAAGGCAACTTCAACAAAATCCTTTTCCAACCTATCAAAAATCAATTACAGAATCACCCCAAAATACCCCTCCATTTCATCTATAAAAAAATACGCTCCATTCATTTAGGGGAGGAGCTGGGAATCATCCAATAAAATTCTACAAAATTGTTTTCAAAACAAGCTTAAAAAAACCAGAATATCAAGAAAAACTCAAATAAAAAAAAACAGAATAATCCTCTTACTCTCTCTCACAGTAATCCAACTCTTCACAAACCAAATACCGAATTCATAGAAAAAAAAATACTCAAACTCCTTCATCTCTCCAACAACCAACACGGACTTGAAACCACCGCGCCGAAAAACTCCAAACCACACAGAAACCGAAGCTCGCCGGTTCAACACAACCCCTTCACCGTGAATCTGAAAAACCTCACCATCACCGCCACCCGTTCGCGAACCACCGCCAATCCCTCGTATTTCCTCTTCACATCACACCACCGAAACCTCGCCGGCCTCCATTAACCCTCAGCCGCCACCATCCGCCATAAATCGGAAACAAAACCGATTCAGAGTCGAAACCCCCAAATCGCAAATACCTACAACCCAGAAAACCCAGAAATACTTCCGCGAACCGCCGTTCGCAACCCCTTCAACAACTTGCTACCACCTTCATATCAGCAAAAAACCAGAATCGTCCAAACAACCACAAACCTTCATTTCACATTTCAGCCGAACACCAAACGAATCAAACCCCAAACAATCAAATCCGACCCGCAAGCCCAACCTTCATCCATCCTCCGCAAACCGCCGCCCTCCACTGTGAACACCAAGCCATAAACACATCACCGCACAAACCCGCGAACGACATCACCGATGGCCGCGCGACAGAGAGACAGATTGATTGAGAGAGTGAAACCGAGAACGCCGCCGTGAGGGAATCGCGTGTGAGTTGGGAGAATCGAAATCGCTTCTGATTTGGAATAGGTTGGATTATTGCTTTTCTGATTTTGTTTCATGAAACGAAAAATAGGTTGTGTTTTGTTCTTTTTTTAATATATTGAGTTTTTCTTTTTTTGTTTGTGTGTTGTTATTTTTTATATATTTCTTTTTTGTTTAGAGTAGAATCTGACTTATTGGACACATACCTTCAAGACTTCCTCTTAGTCTTCCTGGGCTTTGCGGGTTTGTTTGGTCCACCTGTTTTTTTTTGCACACCAGATTTGCTGCCAACCCTATTTTGCTCTTTATTTCTTTTAAAAAAATATATACATTCTTGTTTTTTTTAAGATATTGATAATTTATTGTTTTGATAACCTATTTTTATTATGATTTAATTTTTCTTGTTAATGATCTCTTTGCATATGAGGATGCCCTAAAAATATTTTGTGAATCATTTGATTTTTTTTTGGGGCCAATGACATGATAAAAGGCCGATTTTTCGCCCGATTTCGTTAAATCGGTGATATTCGGTCAATATGAGGCCCTCCTTGTAATTAGTTTTTTTATTATTATTTATTTTTATTATTTTGGTAAACAAACATTGAATTGAATTGAATTTATTTATTATTCTTAATATCACTCAATTTATTTAATTATTTAATTTATTATTTTATTTCAATTTAATTCTAGCAATTCAAATTCAATTTATTTATTCATTTCTGCATTTCAAAAATTACGTTTCGACTCCTTATAGAATGATTCTGATTTTGAATCGATTCTAAGGTAGTTCACGAACTAAATTTCGCCGCGTCCCAAAAAGGTCCAACGCCTTCGAATAGTTGTTTCCGATTAAAAGGTCCAACACCTTCGAATTGTTGTTTCCGATTAAAAGGTCCAACGCCTTCGAATAGTTGTTTCCAATTAAACAGGCCGAACGCCTTCGAATAGTTCAAAAACATTGCACACACGCTTTCTCTTGGGCGAATTACAACGAGACCCCTTTATTTCTCGCAATCCCCTGTATTTATTTTGTATCCCTCTCCCATTACCTTGTACGCATTTTATTTCTCGTATTTTATTTAATTCCGAATCCTTGGTCCAACGCCAAGCGATTGCACTTGCACACTCGCACCTTTTTTATTTTGTTTCGTTTATTAGGATCCACCTTACTTTGCGAGCCGAGCGCTTCGTGCCTCGCTGACAAACCACAAAATAAACCGTCATTTTGCATTTACCCTTTAACCTCAAAAAACCAAAACGTTTCGATTAGATCCAAGCCCTTGATCCAACGTCAAGTGGTCTTAGGAAATAAAACATTCTAATAAAAACGAGAAGATTTGTACGCCACGAGCCTTAAGCGGTAGAAAGGAGGATAACGAGCTCTCGTTACTCGCTCCGATTATTTCGACGCAGGACGCTCGTCTTGTTGGACGAGATAAACTATCCATAGTCTTTAGTACATTTCAACTCCTAAACCCTTTCGTCGAAGAAAGGTAATAAAACGAACAACCATTACCCATAGTAGGCCGAACTACGAGGCTCTGACTTTCCCATTGCACACGGGAGTACGTAGGCACGAGGATCTCAATCCTTGTCGAGCACCTAGGATCAATCTAACTTATAATTCAACTCATTTCCCTCTAGCAAGCAATTCGTTTAAGCATAGACATCCTTTCGCGCGCGATAACTTAGATGGTTCCCATCGAGTACGATGGATGTAGGGGGTGCTAATACCTTCCCCCTGCATAACCGACTCCCGAACCCAGGCAATGGTTCCGTTGACCTTTGTCCTCATCCTTTTCTCCCCGGGTTGTATCTATATATTCCCTTTCCCTCTTCGGGAATAAATAGAATTAGGTGGCGACTCTTCAGTCCGTCCGGCGCGTGACTCCGTCCTTTCGGATCACGTAAGGTCGTATTTTTCGGGGTACGACACACGCCACATGGCTTTTTAGCATGACAAAGATGCTAATGTGGCATGGTACGTGGCAATTTCTTCCTTTTTATATTTATAAACCCTGAATTTGTAACAAATTTCAAGCAAATCTCTAACAAATTTCAAGCAAATCTCTAACTAATTCGTAGAATTCTTGAACATTAACTTCATAGCAAATTTCAAACAAACTACTAACTAATATGCTTCAAGTGTTTCCAATTTATTTACTGCTACAAGGGAATTGTTGCTGGTGGATTCATAACAAATATTCATATGGTGTTGTCTGTGAGCTCTTATTTAACTTCAAAGTTCCATTATGATTAATTAATGTTGGAAATCCAAGTGTGTATATATATATTCCTCATAATTTGATTAAACACATATGCTTATGAGTGTTGAACATTTGTTTAAATAAATCAGTTTGATCACATACACTTTCATGCTAGTTACAATTTGTTTTACTTTTATTTCTAGTTTCAATTCAAAAATTATGATATCAATTTTCATGTTTTACATAATGTATTCTTAGAAGTTTGCTAAACGAAAGAGCTTACTTTAATATGGTTGCTTGATATTGAATGTGCCATGAAACTCGTATGGTGGTAGGCAAGTAACTAGACCATTCTCGAGATTAATTGGTAATATTTTATATAACAAAGGGCAGCATTTACATTTTATATTCAATGACTTACATGATGAAACTGGTCCTTTCATGAGTGATAAGATGCTATATATCATTATGGTAATTATTGTAATTGTCAAAAATGATATACCACAATTTGAGCTCGTTATATCATGTTAATTCTACAGCGGCCTTCTTTTTCTCATTTCGTAGCATTTAATATTGCATTTGTATACCTATATTGCATTCTTAGCCTAAAAATTTGAAGCATTGATAACTCGAATTTGTATTGATTATTTAATATGGATTTCAATTGTTTAACATGTTAATTTATGTATTTTGGACAATATTACGCGAGAATTGTATTTTTTTTTTGTAGATATTTGATCAAACATGACTTTTGGAGGCAAAAGTGTAAAAGGAAACTTATTGGACAAGAAACGAGGGAAAAACAGAAGGAAAAGAGCAAGAAAAACACATTCTGCATAATTCACCTGTGAGACTCCCGTCTCATAGGTGAAACGACTGTATCATGTCCAAGATGGGCGTCTCACTTCCAAGTTTCCTATTTCAAAGTTGCTCGTTTCAGTTTTAAAAAGCTCGTCTCAAGTCAAAATTCCAGAAACCTAAAATACGAAACATAATTCAACAGAGAGAGCCGTTATGAAAAGTTTTCACATTCAACATAGACTTTCACTCCACCCTGGTTAGTCAAGTCCATGCAACTCAGTTCAAAGCCCAATCAAAGTCCAACCCTACAATTGCTCAACAGACCTAAGCCACTGCCTATAAATAGAAGCCACTGCAACCAGAAAGGAGAGCTTCGTTCAAGTCCAATTTTCTACCATTTTCTTTCGTTCGAAGTTCGCAAGTTTATTTTTCAGCATTCATTTTTTATTTTCCTTTACCGACCCCTAGTGATAGTTTCCATCATTAGGAAACTATCACCATTTTAATTGTTTCCGGCCACCGAATTATTGTTTACTTTTCAAGTTTTCAGAAGTTTGGTTGATCAAGAACATTGCAACCAGATTTCTAATTTTGTTATGCTTTATTATTTATTTATCATTGCATTTATTTATATTATGAATTACTTCTCCTTCTACCTTTCTTTTTTCTTATTTAATATGTTTGGCTAAACTGTTAATCGGTATGTAGTTGTCAAACCGGAACAAATTCGGTAGAATTAGGCTATTGCTTTAAATTAAGTTATTTTTCGGTTTTGATTTCTTGTTTTAAATAACTTTCGTTACGAGAGTAAGAGAGTATAAAAAAATAGGATTAAGACCACGGGAGTGTGAGATCATAATCAGATAGGTGAAATCGGACATTTGTTTTAAATACAACGGAAGCGCTTTAAAACCAATTAGAACCTTTAGATTTCCAAAAAATATTTCTAACTTGATTTGACACAACGAGAGCGCTCAATTGAACTTAGGAGTATAGTAATAGGCAAGACCACGAGTGTGTGAGTCAACAACTTTTAAACCGAGAGTTTCTACGTAGAGATAACTTAACAAACTTTAATAAGCCGAACCTCTATTGAATTCGCGAAGACGAATCAATTACATACCGATATCATTACCATTAATTTAAATTAATTAATTAATTCTTCACCTTTTAAAACCAAAAACATCGCTCGCCTTAGCTAAACATAGTAGCACCCGACTACACTAGGTTGATTATCGAGTCTCTGTGGGATCGATATCTTTTATTACGACGTGATAGACTGTGCACTTGCAGTTAGTAACTGTTAGCCTCAGAAAGTCGTCACCAAGTATAACATCCATAATTTAAAGCATAAGGCATATGATCAATGACTGACAAGATTGGTGATCATTCAAAGGTAATGATAAGGGTCAAGTTTCTCTCAACAAGGCTCAAAGTTCTCCTTGCATCCCACATAATCTTAAATGATCCCTCAAGTCTTTGAAAGAGGTGGATTGATCAAGAAGTTCAAGCAGTGCAACATCTCCTACCAAAAGGCCTAAAATTAGGGTTTCTGATTCAAAGGGTTTCCTGATGAAATATTGGTTCAAGCTTGATTTCATTGTTTTCCACATGATATCAAGTATCTAGGGATGAAATATTATCAATTGAATCATTTCAGAAGGTCTCTGATTGGTCAGTTACTTGAAAATCAAGAAACTTGAGAAAAAGTCAATTGTGCAGAAGAAAAAGTCAACTCCTGATTTTTTATGGTCAAATTTATGCAACACAAGTCAAATATGATCAATGGACGAGATTTGATCAAGAAATGTAAGAAGAATCATGAAAAAAATCAAGAATTGTGGAAAGTTGCCATTTTTGGAAATTAGGGTTTTAGAAACTTGCCATTTTTGGTAAGTTTTCTATGTTTGACATACCATTTTCAAGGCCAAATTACATCATATTCAAGGCATAATTTCAAAGTTTTACAAACATGAAAGTTGTTCTACTATTCAAGAGCTTTCCAACCATTACAAAATCACTCTAATTGGATTATTTTTGTGAAAGTTATGATGGATTAAAGTGGTGGATTTTATTGTTTTAAATTCCAAATTCTTAGAATTTTTCTGTTATTTTTGGACAAATTTTTCTATCAACTTTCATGGTCATTTTAACACTATTTCCAAGCCTTGTTCCAAACATTTTTAAACATAAAAGTTGAAGATCTCTCTCTAAGAATCCCATGCATACCAATTTCATCTCATTTGGCTAATTAAAACTCAAGTTTTCACCATTTAAAGTAGCCTTCATGGAAGTTGTGACACTTTTGAAATTCATGTCCAAATGTGTAAATTCATGTCAAATTTCTTTGTGTATATCAGATTTCCTTTCATATCATTTTGTTGCTGGTCCACATGATCAAAATATCCGAAAACTTTGCCCAAAATAGCTAATTACACCACATGCTATGAGTGAGATTTCAAATGTGGCCATTTTTTTGCAAAAATGCAAAATGGATCATTCTGAATTCAGGAGGCTAGTACATGCTCTCAGCCCAATATTACACGAATTTGCATTGCCTTGTGATCTAAAAACTAAGCCTAACACTCTAAGCCAAGCAATATCCGAATTTACCACCACCCATGTGCATTTTTGCAATTTCTTCTCACCAAGCCTAAGGATTCACTCTCAAGGCCTCAACTTCGGTCATAACCTCATTTTTAACCTAATTGTTCACTATATAAGCTTAAACACACCAAGCCTGCCTCAGAATCGCTCATTTCTTGATCTGGTTTTTCTTGCTCATTTTGTATGTTTTCCAAAGTTCTCTCAATTGGGTCGTGCATTCTCTAAACTCTCACTTGATTCTTCATCCTTGGAGCTCAAAGAACGTTTCTCTGGGTTTATTTTGCTGCTAGAAGTTGAAGAAGCAGTGGACTTGTCTCCACTAGGTAAGCTTTTTTAAGCTCTATTTATCTCATTCTTTAGTTATAGGTGCATCATGCATGTAGCTGAGTCCTAAAATAGGTAGGAGATTGGTTTATGTCTGAATTTGAGCTTGTTTATCTTAACTTTTGTATGGATTTTTGCTTGAACCCGTGACTTGTTTGCCATATATCTTTGTGTTATAATGTTTGTTTTCAAAAAATAATGGCATGGTGACGATCCTCTCATTTCCTACTTCATTTTTTGGTTTTTATATCTTTGATTCTCATTGAGATTTGAGAAAGTTATGGTGAGATGAAGTTGGTGTGTTCATGGTGTTGCATTAGATTTCCTTGTTCTTCCTACTAGTTATTTTCGCGATTCATCATGCATGGAGGTTGAAGATGATAACATGGCAGCGTGTGATTTGTTTGTTTCATTTTTGGCATGTAGTCACTTAAATATGGCATGACTGATTGACGCTACGTTACATGATTTGTTTAGTTATTTCTTTTTCTTTTTATAAAAAACTGATTAATATATATGGGTTTAAGTGAGTTCGTGTGGGCCTAGCCTAGATTTCATACTCGCACCACCCTTAGTAAAGCCCAACACGCATAAACACATGTCATGTTCATTCTGAAAATGCTAATGCATCCCTGCTAGTTTCTTTGTTTTTTTATTTCACTTTTATTTTCTTTTCCGTTTCAATTTATTTAATTTACTTCCAATCACTATAAAAATTCACAAAAAATATTTTTATGATCATTGATCTTTCTTTTATTTTTCCATTTTTTTATTTTTATTTTTCATTTATTTTAATATTTTATTTTTATTTAATTGTGTGAGGTGTTTATGTGACCTAGTCTTTGAACTATTGCCTTAATTCATGATCTTTCCACTTGATTCTTGAGCCACTCTTTTGCATACACTTAGTAACATGTATGCATGGTTTGTGAATGTTCATTTGGGGTTTTTTTCATGTATTTTGGCTTTGGTTTGATTTGTTTCTTATTGCATTGTGTGATTGAATTGTAGTTGTGATATTTGCCTAATGTTTGAGACGATTTGAGCACTCTTTGAAAACTTTTTCTTAGGCATCTTTTGAGACATGATAAGCTACTGACTTTTTAAGCTCAATTGGTAGTGGGAATGGAATGAACATGTACTTGAACCCCAGGGTACAGGGTTCAATTTCCACGGAAGGCAAAAACTCTACTAGTGAGGGGGGGGGGGGGGGGGGTAGAGAAGATCGTGAGGTAATAATGCCGGGAGCGCAAAAGGCTCGGGTTGTTACATAAAAAGGCACCTTTTTTTGTAACAGCCCGGGCCCCCCACAAGGCAATCCCAGCACTGCCACCTCACGATCTTCTCTACCCCCCTCACTAGTAGAGTTTTTGCCTTTCGTGGGAATCGAACCCTGTAGCCTGGGGTTCAAGTACATGTTCATTCCCTTTCCACTATCAATTGAGCTACTAGCTCAATTGGTAGTGGGAATGGAATGAACATGTACTTGAACCCCATGCTACATGGTTCGATTCCCACGAAAGGCAAAAACTCTACTAGTGAGGGGGGTAGAGAAAATCGTGAGGTGACAGTGCTGGGATTGCCTTGTGTGTGGGGGGGGGGGGCTGTTACAGGGTCCCCTCAAACAAAGATATTGCCAAGGATACTCACCTAAATTTGGGATTGGTTATAGACAACATCAAGACCAAGAGAGAGAGAGAGTAAGGGATTTCACCTAGCTTTCTTGATTGATGAAGCTAAGAAGTGTGTTACAGAACAAATATGGACAAATTTTAGTGCAGTATTAGCTCTGGTCGTGTACGGGATAAGTTTGTTTCCAAACTAGAAGGAGTTTGTGTGCATGGATGCCATAGCTATTTTCATTAAAAGAAACCCTGTTCCCACTCTTCTAGGAGATTTATGTTTTGGTGTTCATTACAAGAATGATAGAATGAAGGGAGGTCTTATACTTTGTTGTGCACCTTTATTCTATGCCTGGTATGCTCGACATCTTCCAAAGTCAGGACCTTTCGTGGAGCTTAAGGGATAAGTTAAATGGTCCAAGAGTTTAATGGGGTTGACTTCATATGACATCACCTGGTACTATAATAGAGATCTGGTTGGAAAAGAGTCGATTTCAAGCTGTAGTAATTTCCCCAATGTTCCTTTTCTCAGGAGAAAAGTGGGAATCAACCATAATCCAGTATTAGCTCTTAAAAAATTTGGGTATCCTTTGAAGAATCCTCCCAAAGAAGAAGATGTTACAGAATCCCTTTACTTTCTTGCCAAGGGAAATGAAGACTTATCGATCCAAGTTTCACAAGCTTAGGCTATAAGGGTAAAGAAGGTTAGGAAAGAATTTTGAAGAATTAATCTGAAGACTTATGCACCCTATGCTTATTGGCTAAGGCATCGAGTTGAAGTTACGCTTCTTCCATTTTCAGTGGAGCCTCCCTTGTATCCCATGGTGGTTAAACCTCAAACCACTGTGCCTATTGAAGAATACTAGAAGTTAGAAGCTAAACTTCATGAGGTCAAAATTGAGAATTTCGAGATCAACAATTTGTATCAATATTTGGTACACGCAAATAAAGCATTGGAGGAGAAATTTTACCTGGCTCAGAAGGCTATGGAAGACAAGAAGAAGGAGTTTGCTAACAGGGAGTTGTACTTTAAGAAGAAAGGCTTGGCTGAGATTAGCAAGGTTGGAGAGCGTAGGAAGATCAAGAAGTATTTGGATGAAGAAAATAAAGCTACAACTCTTTGGAAAGAGCAATGGGAGACACATCAGACAAAGTAGAAGGAAACAAAGAGTGGATATCAGCAGAAGATTGAAGATTTGCAAATGCAGATAGAAAGTCGAGCTGAAGAACTTCAGAAAGCTCATGGGTGAAGAAGGGAATACTTTCAAAAGTTAGAGCAAAGTCAAAAGTCCATGGAGGAAGCATAGAAAGAGATTGAACAACTCAAGAATCTTACTGAAACCAAAAAGGCTAGGTCGAAGCCTGGTTCCAGTAGGGATAATGAAGAGGTGTTCTTGAAACAAATTAGTGAGTTGCATGCTTCCTTTGACCAGAGAGATCTGCTTATTCAGAAGCTAATTGAAGATTCGGGGCATCCAGATGCTGCTCAATTGTTAGAGACCATTAAGAGGCTTAGATGGAAGCTGCAAGATGTGGAGTTTCGTAGAGTTTAGTTTCTTCTGCTGTACTTGGATTACCCACGGGCTTGTTGTGGGAATCTTCGCTTTATCTTTCTGTTTATTTTTCTTTGTTGATGTAAAAATATTGTAACCCAATGGGGAGATATTTTGTTGCTCTGTGAGCTCATTTTATGTTATTTATTTCTTGCTTATCTTCCTGATTGTCGTCTTTGCACTCATTCATCCAGACCAACCATATATGAGTCTTATGTGGATGCTGCTTATCAAAAAGTCGGGCTCTAAAAGCCATCTAGATTTCTTTAACTGTTATTGAATACCGGAAATGGGGTATAAATGGCTTTGAGAATGAAATAAACAACATTGCATATCATGCATATCACATTTTTTCTTGTTTTACAGGTACAGGTCTAAGATTTCTAACGTCTCTTCTATTTCAGGCACTATGGCTGACAATAGAGTTAACTGATACTTGACAAGGGAAAACAAAGTGAGGATTATGGATCAGATGCAGATAGAGTTAGCTGAGTTGAGGGCTGTAACACGGTGGGAGAACTGACCTGGGTGTTTTGTTTGACAAAAACATGTGCGGATAGCAATAGTCGCTACCGACTTTTATTTTATCCAACTTATGAAAGGTATAAAATAACAGGAAAGACCTTAAAAATATTTGAGTTCGGGGGGTAGGTTATACAAAGAGAAGTTATTAGCACCCTTTGTATCCATGGTTATCCATGGGCTCTTAATTACTTAACTCACTTTAACTTGTTTGAAAAATGTGTAGTGTGTGTTTAGAAAAAATTACCTACCCTAAGTTGGTCTTCTTGTTTTTTATTTCCTTTAAAGGGTAAAATTGTCCTTACTATTAGGGAGTAAGTAGTCATTACCTTGGATTTGATAAGGGACGGGCGTAGGGTCATCGTATGGTCATAAAAGGCAACTTGTAGGGGTGTCTTAGTAATTCGAAGGGACTATCATCATTTTCGTAGGGTCATCGAGGGACAAGATCATTATTTCGTAGGCAACTGGGATGAAAATCCCGGGAGCGACAACTAGTGACTCTGCTGGGGATCGAACCCAAAATCTCTGGTTTCCCTTGTAGAGTCAATCCTAGCGCTTATTTGTTTTATTTCTTTGGTTGTTTATTTGTTTGTTGAGTGCGTTAGTTTAGCTTTACTGTTTTCATTTACAGTTTTACTTTACAGCTTTACTTTACAGCATTTATTTACCGCTTTTCAGTATTTATTTTCCATGCATCATATTATACTGGACTGTCTGGCTGTGCTGGTTTTCATTTTTTCTGTGGGATGCGAGTTACTGTGAGATAAGCCAAACACCCGGCTTGAGTATACACTTAGGACTAGCGTGGTTTCGTATTGCTCTGCATGTTATTTCAGTATGATGTTGTGATGTGAAACCACGCCCAGATTGCGACCTTCTTGGGAATATTTTGTATGGGGATTTCCTCCATTTCGGGATAGGACCTCGATAGTTATGTGCATCTGGGGACCGATCATTGAGGACCTTAGTGGAAACATCCTTCTCCAGTGATGACAGTGGCAGACCACATTTGTTGGCAAAACCACTGCATCCGAGGGCCCACTGGGAATTCACATAGGATGGTCTGGTTCTCTCATAGGAACCCAGTTAAAGCAAATTGTTCGTATGACGATAGTATTGTACCCTTCGGGATGAATGTACTATTGTTTCTCGATTCAGTGCTTGAAGATGGGGACTAATGAGGGATGCTTGTTTCCTTGGACTCAGCTGAGACCTCCCTGGGTAGTATATAATGCCACACCGATTCCCTGATTTGGTCATGAGCCATTTCTCGGAAATGGTGAACGTATTATTGCTATTCGGCTTTGAGAGTCCGTGATGTTGACCCGAGTAGCACACCCGTGAGATTGGGAGGGGTTTAAAGGTTTGCAGGAACCCTAAACTTCAACATACCCATTTTGCCAGTATTGTTAAGTGTTCTATGGTTCTTTGTTTCTGAGATCCGGGATTTCTATTTCAGAGAAATTGTTATGGTGATTGTCACTGTGACCTTGTTATTATGACTGTTATTCTGACTCTCCACAGAAACTTGGCTCGTTGTTCAATTTCAACACCATCAGTGACTGTTCTATTATGTGATCCCGTTCTACATTTATTGGGTTCTCAGTTATGGGGTTCTATATAGAGATTGTACTGCTGTTGTGGGTCTATACAGACAGTTGGTTCACTGCTCAACACCAACATCAGACCATTGATCACATGCATGTTGCATACATGACATCATAGCATTTCTGCACACATGTTCAGTTATTTCCGAGGATCACATATCTGAATCATGTTGTCGGATTTTTCTGTGTTAAAACTTGAATCAAAGCAGATAGATTCCTCAGAAATAACTGAACATGGAATTTGCATATATCCTTGCATTCATGACAGGTGTTCGGAGACAGATTAGTATCATAACTTGGTTTCCCTTCACAATGGCCAACTTGAATCACAACTATCAAGGTATAACTCTGGGCGGAGGTAACCAAACGAAGACCTAGCTGAGGCCATTCAGGGCAGAGGTAGAAGCTTTATTTCAGAATCAGAAATTGTTGAAAGAGGAAGTCAACCAGATGAAGACTCAGATGAGCTTGGTTATGGAAATTTTGAACGAATCTATTTTCATCCCTATTGAGGGGAACTACGCTGCTCTGATTCTCCATTGGTCAATGGAGATACGTAGGCAGGAGATCATGCAAGATCTTTCCGAGCAACCTTATTTATTAACTTTATCAAGCTCTTCCCTCTAGATGTCGATTGTCAGCATCCAACCTCAGCTTCCCAAGAGAATCCTATGGGAAGAGCATATGGGTAAAGGCCAGAGAAGCTTAAGAAGAAGTTTGATCATATTCTGATGTCGTACGTGCAACAGGTTTCCTCATTTGCTCAGATTCAAGCTGGTTGAGTGGTCTCATCAGGATCATCTCTGACAAAGTTTCCTTTGGGGTTTCAATGCCAAGTATGACTACCATTTTGGGGCACCTAACCATCTAATTGGAGATCTCAAGTCTTTCAGGGGAAAAAGTAAATACAAGTTCACGAATTTGATTGACTCCAAGACTATTGTGTTCACACCAGGTAAAAGCGGGAATATGGCACCAAAGTTGTAATTGAATGAACATCCAGACTGCTGACTTCCAAAAGTATCTGAGAGCAATAATTCCAGACGAAGTCAGGCCTCCTCAATAATGGAAACCACGATGTGAATGCTAGATGAAATTACCACTCACGGGCATTTAGGCATACAGTTGACAATTGTGATGTGTTCAAGCACAAGGTGCAAAATTTGATCGACTCAAAGGTCATCATGCTAGAAAGTCTTCCCAGATATTGAAGTCTCCTCATCAAATTGACATACTAGTTTGCAAGGGCATCTTCAGAAGCAATAAGTCCAGACGGAGTCAAGTCTCCTTAATGACGGCAATGTTCAGCTTCTTTACTGCATTTTCATTTGTAGTTTCTGTTGTTTGTTTAAACATTTGTATGCATGCATGAAACTTATTTGTTTTTTGAATGTTAATCATAATAAAATGCACATGTTTTTCTTGAAGTAATCCATTCGTATTCACTCATGATTTTGTGTATGTGCATTGCAATACCCACTGTTGTGCTTAAACTCTGTGAGAGAGGATGACGAAATGAAAATGCAAAAACTCTAATTGTATGCTTTTGAGAAAGACCCTGTTGACATTGTACATGCATTGTTTCAAATCCTAAACACCGGAGATATAAGGGAGATAGACCCTCGCCAACCCATTTGATCCTTGAAGTAGGAGTTTCTTTTCGCATGAAAAACCCTTGCATTTAACCCAGGGGCAGGGTAGGCGTCAGTTAGTATGATCGGGCATTCAAATTTCAAAAAGCAATGCACATCTGAGGATCCATTACCTTTCGTTGTACCAAATCGAGAGGTCCAAAGACCAGAAACCACAATGGTTATCCCAAGCAAGAGGTCCAGAGACCGAAAACCACAATGGTTATCCCTCATCAACCAAGAAGTGAGACAGTCATGACCCTTTCAAAACAATCAAGACAACCAGTGTCACACGATTTGTTCAAAAAAAAAAAGAATTGGAAAAAAGAAATGAAAAAGCCTGCTAAGTCGAAACTTGAAAACAAGCGACTTAGGCAAAAATTAGGGCATCCCGCTGGACTTTGCAATCAAAGATTCACAAAAATCAGTCCAGGCAAAAGTTAGGGATAAGCAAAATAATGCAAAAGTGAAATACGGAAAGGATTACACAAGAAAGATCCTTGAACAAGAACAAAGTCGTGTGATACAGACACGAAAGACAAAGGGGTGACTGACTTAAAACGACAACCTGATTGGTGCTTGAAACCGTTAGTGTCATTGGTTCCTCAACCATCACAAAACCCTTTTTCAGAGGTGAGCGCTTGTGAAAGTTAGCTGAACATAGGAATGAAGAACATCATGAAGAGGGGTGGGTACAAATAAACTTCAAGCCTATATCCTTTGTTTCTATAACTGTGAACCAGGCCACGATACAACCCTCAAAAGTCCTAACTGAAACAGGATTATTTTGAGAGCGTACTACCACGAGACCGCGTTCCCGACTCCTATGAGTTGTGCTAAAAGTTCTTTGTTGGTGTTTCATGTGCATGCTTTCGTTTATCAAAAATCAATATTGTATCTTAACCAGTGATTCACTCACAAAGGTTGGCAACATCTTTTTCTTACAGTAAAACTTCAAAATTAACACGTGTTTTGCATTAGAATTTTCATTCTCAAAATAAACATTTTCTGCTTGCATACATCTATTTGGCATCATAAAAGTTCATGTATAGAATCTCAATCCAGAAGTTTAATCTTGCCAAGTTGAGAAGTCTGAAACTTCCGAAGGACGAACATATGAAGATGCATTTTTCCAAGAAACTCCATTGAGTAGGAACTTTCCCAACAGTCGTGGTAAGAGACAACTAATATGGGGAAATTACTTCGAAATTAAAATCTCTCAAAGAGCCATTAGTCTGAGGCATGCATTCGAAATTCAGCCAAGCTGGGACAATCACTTCGAGATTCAAATCTCTCAAAGAGCCATTAGTCTGAGGCATGCATTCAAATTTCAGCTAAACTGGGGAAATTACTTCGAGATCCAATCTCTCAAAGAACAAGTGGTATGGGTGTTTTCTTCAAAACACAGTCAGTCATAGGTGATCACTTCAAGGCTCGTACTGGGGCAGGCCACCCCAAGAGCGTTAGAATTTACTTTCTCTCGAAGACGGTTAATCAGAAGCACCTACCCAAGGTTCAAAATACTAGGATACACTATCTCACGGTGATATGAGGTTTTTCACGAATCCTCGCGAGGCAAATTCTTTCACAGGCTATGCAATCTGGGGCAGTTATTTGAGATCCAACGAATCTCTCTAAGAGTTTGAAGACACTGAGGAATTTCGTATGCCATGTTTTCTGTAAAATCCTCTTGATACATTTTCTTCCGATGGACCTTAGATTGAGACGAGTTGAAAATTGCAAAGAACTATTGTTCACTCATGATTAATAGGCAATTTATCAACCCAGAGGCTAGAAGCAAAGCCACTGTCAGCACAGTACTTTGAGAGTTGTTTCAACAACAGGCTTCATTGATTAGAATTCCTTAGCAAGTCTCATTAGACAATCCATTCTCCAGCAGTGTAGCAAAGGGAAAGTTACTTCTTGAGCAGAAGGGTATCATCGTCTCTTATCCCCAGCACGGGACGCCTTACATCTCTCATCCCCAACATGAGACGCTTCATATCTTTTACCACCAGCAAGGGGCAACTTAAACTCTTATCTTCAGCGGGAAGCTTTATCATTGACATCCTCCATCATCCCCAGTAGAGATGGAAGTTGAAATCTATTTCAGCAAGGCAACAAAAAGTTGGTGTCCTCCCCAAGCAGAGACTTCCCTTCAATACAGGGGAAATCCCCAGCAGTACAAGGAATGTCTTTCCTCCCTAACAGTTTTCTTCCTCAGCAGAGCCATACCTCTGGTTCCCATCCAAGTTAGAAGGTTTTCACTTCCCCAGCGGAGTTCAGCAAGTAGCGTACCTCTCGAATCAAGTTCATCCCCAACAGGGTCTTGGCTCTCCAATCCCAAAGTCCAATTTATTTTAGGCAGTGGCGGTTGTTCATAGTCAGTGTATCATTAACAACGTTCCCTGCAGAGTTGTTTCCTCTCACAGAGATTAACCAGATTAATGCAGTGATCACCACTTCTCCCCAGTCAAGCTATCTGGATACTTGCAGCCTCCTTCTAGGAGATCCTTTTGCATTCGCATACGCATAATCATCATTACATTTGCATCCTCAAAAGCGTAGCATTTCCATTATTATGGAGCATTACGCCATAGAAAAATTCAAACATATGCATATGAAGCATAAGCCAGTTGTGGTACCTTGCGCAAACGCCCGAAACGTTACATCTCCAATCAGACTGAAGTATTCCCCACAGAATGCAACTTCATTTCCCAGTGTGGTTATTTCTACCAAGTCTTGTTTGTTATCCCTAGTTGTGTCTTTTTTCAGTACAACGATCTCATTTTTTCGCGTCTCTGTTTAAGTACAACGGTCGCGTCTCGGGCTCTCGTTTAAGTACAACGATCTCGTTCCTTTCGAGTCTCCATTTAAGTACAATAGTCTCGTCTTTGGGTCTTGTTTCAGTACAACAGTCTCATTTTTGTCGCGTCCCCGTTTCAGTACAGTGATTTCATGTCGGGTTATCATTTAAGTACAATGATCCCGTTCTTTTTGGTCTCGTCTCAGTACGATGGCTTCATTTTCTTAGTTATGGATCGGTTGATACCATTTCCTAGTTAGATCGGTTGATCTTATCTGAGTTGTAAATCGGTCGATATTACTTTTCTTCGAGTCGTAAATCAGATGGTATTATGTTCTCGTTTTTTCCGGGTTATGGATCGGTTGATACCATTTCTTGGTTTGATCGGTTGATCTTATTTGAGTTGAAAATCGGTCCATATTACTTCTCTTTGAGTCATAAATCAGATGATATTACGTTCTTGTTTTTCGGGTTATGAATTGGTTGATACCATTTCCCGGTTAGATTGGTTGATCTTATTTGAGTCGTAAATCGGTTGATGTTGCTTCTCTCCTTTGTCTTTCCAAGTCAATGTTTGTCTTTTTTCCGTGGCTTGATTCGCTCAGCAGTCATGTGTTAAGCGTTGTTTCGCCAACATGCACCTTTTTCTTTGTGGCTTAATTCGCTCAGCAGTCACATTGTCGACTTTTGTTTCGCTAATAGTCTCGTTAAGCCCTGTTTCGCCAACAGGCACCTTCTGTGGCTTGATTCGCTCAGCAGTCACATATTTCCTTTGTGGCTTGATTCGCTCAGCAGTCACATTGTCGAGTCCCATTCCGCTAATGGTCTCATTAAGCCCTGTTTCTCCAACAGGAACCTTCCGTGGTTTGATTCGCTCAGCAGTCGCGTATTTCCTTTGTGGCTTGATTCGCTCAGCAGTCATATTGTCGAGTCTCATTCAACTAATGGTCTCGTTAAGCCCTGTTTCGCCAACAGGCACCTTCCGTGGCTTGATTCGCTCAACAGTCACGTGTTTTTCTTTGTGGCTTGGTTCGCCCAGCAGTCACATTGACAAGTTCTGTTTCGCTAACGTTCTCGTTAAGCCTTATTTCTCCAACATGCACCTTTTGTGGCTTGATTCGCTCAGCAGTCGCGTATTTTTCTTTGTGGCTTGGTCCGCCCAACAGTCACATTGTCGAGTTCTGTTTTTCTAACGGTCTCGTTAAGCCCTGTTTCGCCAACATGCACCTTTCGTGGCTTGATTCTCTCAGCAGTCGCGTGTCTTCTTTGTGGCTTGGTCCGCCCAGTAGTCACATTGTCGATTTCTGTTTCGCTAACGGTCTCGTTAAGTCTTGTTTCGACAACAGGCACCCTCGTTGTGGCTTGATTCGCTCCGCAGTCACAGTGCAGGTTTCTGCATTGATTCTATTCCACCTGGTTTTATTTCCGCTACCTATTCAGAGGTCAAAACAAAAGAAAATTAAATAAAAGGCAGATGGCATTTCTCTTATCCACCGAGTTCAAATTTCCAGGTTTTTTATTCGAGTATTCAATCACTCCATAGCTTGAATGTCTAAAAGCTTTCGCAATTATTCATTCAAGCTTGCAGATGATTGAATAGGGGCAGCTATAATACCTCAAAATTTTCCCTCTCATTTCCTCAACATTATGCATATCATTTAGTATACATAAGTTCATAAAATAACCAAAAAATATTGCATCATGGGTAGCATAGCTAAGGCATAGGCATGTGGTCAAGTATTGAAGCAACTGAAGGCTATACAAAGGCAATCAAGAGGCCACAAAGCTCCTCAATCATGTACAAGGGGTCCACAACATCCCACAAGTCTCCATTTGAAGCCTCAAGTCATGGAAAGATTTGGTTGGATCAGGGAAGTCAAGCAGTGCAACATCTTCTAATGAAATGATCCAAATTAGGGTTTCAGATGGGAAGGGCTTCTCCTTAAATTTTTGAGCAAAAGTGGATTCCATTGTGTTCTATATGACAACAAGTGTATATGGTTCAAATTTCATCCACAAATTCATTTTGGAAGAGGTTCAATTGGTCAGATGATTGAAAATCAGGAAATTAGGGAAAAGTCAACCATGCTGAAGAAAAAGTCAACTCCTGACTTTTTGAGATCAAAATCATGAAATTAGGGTTACAAGGATCCTATGGTCCAAAATTGATCAAGAAATGATGGAGGAATCAAGAGAAATCAAGAAAACCAAAACTTACCATTTTTGGAAAATTAGGGTTTCCAAAAATGGCAAGTTTTGGCTATTTTTGCAGCTACTTTGAATGAGGCCTTCTTCCAAAATAAGAAAGATATGAAAATTATACTTGGATCCAATTAAAGAGGGCATCTTGAGCTTCAAATCCATAGGTGGAACTCTTCCATATCATAAAAAATGAGAAAGATATGATCTTGCAAAGTTGAGGAAAATCAAGGCAAAACTAGGTCATAGGCGAGGCAAGAAGCTGGCCAGCGCGCGTGCCCTGCAAGACATTTGATCAAACATGTGGTGGATCAAATGTAAAGCCATTTTAATTGGTCAAGAAGACTTCAAATCAAATTTTTTTTGAGCTACAAAGTTGTTCACCTACATGTTTACTACAACTTTCAAGTTCAAGGTTTTTCCATAGGATCAATGGTTTGGAAGTTATGATGGGCTGAAGTAGAGAGGTCACAACTGGTCATGCATAGGCCATAGAAGGCATGCCAAGGAAAATTCATGCAGGCCATTGGTGCAGTCTTGGAACATGTTTTTCAATGATAATTTCAAGCAACTTAGAGGACATATCCCATCATAGTTTGAACATCAAATCTGTTCTATGATCTTTTCTCTTCAAATTGGGTATAAGAACTTCATCCATGGGTTCCTTGATCATGAAGTTACACTTCATGGAAGATCACAACATACAATCTGGTTTCTTGCAGGCCAAGGCATGAGGAATCACACTTCAATTCAGTTTACATGCTTCAATTCACATGTTATGATCACAAACTCCATGTCCATAAGCTCATTTGAGGAATACAACATCATATGAGTGCATGATCACCTCACTTGCCATGCACCCTATCCAAATTCAAACCATAGGCATGTTGCATAAGTTTGATCAAGCCAGTCCCTTTGCATCACACTCACCCTCATTGCAAGCAACATGAACATCACCATACATAATCAAATTCGAGCCAAACAAGATCAGCATTGCACTATCGCATTTCACACCCTAAGTTGCTCAATTCACCATCAGTTAGAACTAACCATAATTATAACTGTTAACTGTGGTTAATAACTGTCAACCATGGATATAAAATCTTGAGCATAACTGAATCGCACTCACCACTTCCATTTTCACAAATCACATCCAAATTCTTTGCTCTCTCTCTCTGCATCTTCACTGCACTTTTCTTCGAGCAACTTCCACCTTCACCATTCCAACCTCAATCATCTTCAATTCATCTTCATCATCACCTCAAGCATGACTTTCATGGAGGACTGAGCTTGAATATTCAAAAATCGCATACTACAACTTTGTGATTGCACTGCATTTCTGATTGAAACTTCATAATCTTCATCTCTCAAGCATTGATCTTCATCTATCCATCATCAACATCGCGTTTTGTTCAATTTCTGTGATGCTCATTGCTTGAAGCTCCTAGGTTTCATCTCTGCATAACATTGATCAGTATTGTATCTCTATTAATTTCTCAAGATTCACACATCATTGAGTATTCATTTCACTCTGGTTGATCAAGAACAAGATCAAGCAATTCAAGGAACCTCACCTCTGGCCTTCTAGCAACAATTTGTGATCTCTGCAATTCAGGTATGTCCTGAATTTTAATTGGTTCGAATTGCACATTTCTAAGTGTTTTCATGCTATTTGAGGCCTGATAGAGGTTATGATTTGGCTGGCTAGTTGATAGGCATCATAGATGCATAGATTTAATTTTCTCAGGTTTTGTTTAGGTCTTCGATTCTGGAAATTTAGGAACCCTAAGTGATTTTTGAGGCCATATTTATGATCAGTGTAGAGAGGCAAATCCAATCATGGTCTTTGTAGATGTCTAGAATTGGCAGAATTTTTGACCAACAAGAAATATTGAATTCAGTTCAGAATGTCCTATCAGATGTTGGGACATTATCAAATAGAGTATAAGAACTTAATTCAGGATGTCACACCAGATGTTGGGACATTGTGTAAATGATTTAAGTTCAGTTTTTCAGGATGTCCCAACAGATGTTGAGACATCTCAAACCTGTTACCATAATTAATTAATGACTAACTGATCTGAGAAATTTAAGGAGAGTTATCTGGAATTAATTATGGATGGACAAAAACAGAATAAGGCGCATCTGTAGGGAGTTTTGTTGTGAGGCTTCAGCATAATCAGAAGAACTAAATCACCTAGAATCTAGGAAGTAACAAACCCTAATTCAAGGTGGAAGCTGCATGCGTTTTAGGACTAGATTAACCTACAGAAAGCCCAAAATACAAACACCTATTTAAGCAACAGAATACCTCAGAATTGAGTACGAATTTCATAAGACAAAATAGTGTGTTGTGTGTTTTAATAGCAGGTTGTTTTTAATTGTACCACTTTATGAGCTTTTAAGCAAAAGTGTATTTGTGACTTGATTGAAACTGTGAAGTAAGATCAAGTTGTTTTGTTTGAAGTATGACTTCAATTTTATTAAACTTGTAAACAAGATCACTGTGTGATTGAGGGGGAGTGAGTTGGTACTCATATCTAAGTAGTGTCTTAGGTAGAAATTGCATTGGGTAGATATTAAGTGAAAGATTAAACTGGGTGGTTTAAGTCTAGAATTAATATTACTTATAGTGGATTTCCTCCTGGCTTGGTAGCCTCCAGATGTAAGTGTGGTTATACACTGAACTGGGTTAACAAAATACTGTGTTGTTTAATTTTCTTGCACTTTAAGTTTTGGTTAAATTTGTCAAGTGTTGGAACATCTCATAGGACATCTCATACCTGATCACAGAATTTCAGTCTTGATTTTCATTTTAGTGAGGTTTATAGGTTTTCCCTACCGGAGCTTGAACGGAGAAGATGACTGGAATTCATCTCCGGTTATCTGAACAGTAACCCTAATTATTTCCCAACTTTAAGTCATGAACATTGATCACATCTGATCCAACGCTTGTGAAAATGCAAGCACATAAATGAACGCGTGCCTTGCACATGCCAAATCAACAGAAAAGTCTTCAGTTCTTATTGTCAACCCCTACGTATTTGGCTTAGGCCCATTCATGTTATTTTCTTCACTCTTTGCACCCCCAAGGCCCATCTCAGTTTATTTCATTTTAATTCTTTTTTATCATTTATTCCATTTTCGTTTCTTATTTTAAAAACTAGCAAAAAGCCTCAAAAAGTTCCAAAATAATTCATGGGAACTCTTCATAATATTCTTTAATTTCCCATAATTTTAGATTTTATTTTTGTTCATTTTTTAGATCAGAATTAATTTCCCCTTTATTTGTTTCTTAATTTTTACCTTTTTGATATGTCATCTTGTGAATTTTTGTTCTCCCAAACTATGCATGATAAATGTCCCATTCTTTTTGCATTATCCAAATACCTCATCAAACATTACCAAAATATTTTTCTCTGGATTTTTAGGTCATGTTAAGATCCTATTTGAGTCCATTCTTTCACTTGTATGTTCAAAAACCCTAATTGAGTTCACCTTTCCATTAACCATTCAAAAAGATGATTTTAATGATATTTTTTGTACATATGTTACTCTCTGGATCTTGATTCTAAGTACCAACTTTCATAATTTTTTAAGGTCATTTGGTATTTTTCTTGAATTGTTTGATTTCTAAGTCATTTTTGGTCCTTCATGTTGTATTCTCTTACTTCAAATGAATAAGGAATTCATGCCATTAGTCTAAGGTCTTGTTTCTGGTTCTTGTGAGTCATATTATAGGTCCTCTAACATTGAAAGCCATCCTTAAGTCTTTACTCTTGTTCTTAGGGTTTACTTGAACCTTAAGTCACCATTGTCTCCATTTTGACCTAATTCTCTTTCATCCTTCATTTTAACCACTCAAAACTTAATAAATACTCCAAATAAATTTTTCCAAGTCTTGTTTTGTGTCTTATAAACATGTCTAGATCAATCCTCTGTGTTCACTTCACATGTATAAAGCTTTGCCTCTCTTTATGTTTCATTTTCCATTAAGAAAGTCAAAAAAACCTAATTTGAGATACCTAGTTCTTAGATTACTTCATGCCATTTCATTTGCCATTGTTTGTGAGTTTAATTTCCATATTGAATTCATGTTAAGCCCCTGGTTTTTGTATGGGGATGTCAAACCCTTTTGTTCATGTTTGAGTCCTACCTTAAGATCTTTCTTCTCTTTGAAGTTTCACTTGCATTCTCTCTCATGTTTACACCATCACTCACATAGTTTGCATTTCTTTTACTTAGGTCTCTTCATCCCTTGTAGCATGACCTATTAGGAGACTTTGATAAGATGATTAACCCCTGGATTTTCCATTCACTTTAAGGTTTAAGCCTTTTTAGATTACCTAATCCTTTAGGTTTCCCCCATGTAACTTTACCTTAAATCTCATTAGGGTTTAGATTCTTTTTAGGGCATAGTTTGAGGTTGTCTACCTTTGTAGCTTTAGAAACTTTGGAATTGATTTAGCTACTGACTTTTTAAGTTTGTTACCTTATAAGATGCTTTAGGCTTAGGTATTAACCTTAGAAGCTCACTAACATCTTTCCTTAGCTAGTGTGGGTTGTTATTGAGATTTGCCATGTAATATTTGTTCATACTTCTCCATCATGCTAACACTTGTTTTGTAGGGGGGAAGATGAGGTAATTACTTCATTACTTATCTCTATGCATGAATTTGTTTTGCCTTAGCCCCTTTGTGCTTTGTTCACAAGTTCCCTCTTTCTCTCTTTAGATTCAACTTAACTTCCTTAGGAAGTAAGTTGAATTCTAACTTGTTCTTTCTTCTCCTTAGGTTAGAATACCTCATTAACCATAGGACCACACTCTTGTACATAATAAGATGACTTAGGGTTGTGTCTTGCTTTGACCTTTGCCTTTTGAGTCTTCTCTTCTCATCTTCAAACAAAATCCAAAAAAGACTTAATAAATGCATGAAAGAATACCTTGTGTATAGCCTTATTCCATGGGGCACTTGCATTCATTCCATCTTGGAATGGTGTAAGCTTGTCTATCATGATGTACAAGTCTCATCAAGGGGTTGTTTCACAAAGAAAAATCTAAAAGATACTTCTTTACAAAGCAGCAAAAACACTTGATAAAGTTCAACAAGCTAGTGAGCTTAGACCCTAATTTGTGGAAACAAGACTTGGATAAATTCTCCTTGCTTGGTGTACTTGTTCCATTATTCCATCTTGGAATATAGTGGCAAGTACACATTCCATGGAAAAGAGTTTGGATTCATTTTCTTGTGCCAAATTCATACAAAAACTCTTAAAAAGACAAAAACAAACAATAAGAGACTATCCTGCGGGAACTTCTCTTCCTCATCTCATTCATTTTGAACGCGAACTCGCGACGACTTGTCTCGCGTGCAAGATGGTAAATGCACTCGTACCAGACAAGCCTGCAACACCTGAGCATAGACATACACGGTTCCAACTAAAAAACACAAATAGTTACCGACTCTAATCCTCATTTTCCCGATGAGGTACGTAGGCAGCGGGGTAGGGCCCGTTCGAGCACATTCTTTATTTTCCCTACATTTCCCTCTTTCGTTCCATTCTCTTTTCCAGTTCCTTTCTCATTCCCACTCCAGTTAGCAGTTCATTTGTTCAGCATCAGTTATATTTTTCTCACCCTTTGAAACAAACAAACAAGCGTGGATCCCGTCGGGTATGGCGGACGGTCTAGGGTGCTAATACCTTCCCAGGTTGTAACCGACTCCCGAACCCAGATCTTTGGTTCGTAGGACCTTGTCCTTTCCTTCTTCCTCAGGTTTGTGCAGCATTACCTCTCCCATTCATTCGGGATAAAAATGTCTGGCTGACGACTCTGCCTTTTTCGCGCCACTTTCGCGTTTGTACTAGGATGAAAATCCAGGGAGCGACAGTACTCGACGGGATCCACGCTTACTTGATTGTGTTTAAAAGGGGTAGTGTATGTGCTGACTGTGCATAAAAAGCTAGGGAGGAATGTACAATGTGTCAGTGCAAAGGAGGGGGTGAGTGCTCAAGAATGAGGCTTAGAAAAGAAAGCTACAAGAGGGGGTGACAAAGAGACTTTTGTTCGATAACTGTAAAGTTATGCCTATGTATCCTCTCGTGCAAAGAGGAAGTCAGAACACCGTAGTTCGACTCAAAGAGACTGGATGATTTTGACTGTGAACTGCTTGCTTGTCTATGCTTAAGTGTATGACTTGTCTGGCTCGAGTGCTAATTGTCTTGCATTAGATGGAAGAAGCAAGTTCCCGTTTGTGAATGAGTGTGATGAGAAAAGAATCCTGGAGGAGACGATTATTGTTTGTTTTTGTATTTTCAGTTTTTTATTGTTTTTGGTGTTTTGCATAGGATAATAAGCTTAAGCCTAAATCAAGGGTTAGTAAACTTATTATATCCTTCCTGATTAGGGATAATGAGCCTACTTAAGTGTGAGATAAGCATCTAAACTTAACTACCATGATGATGTAGGATTAAGATCATTAACCTACTTTTGATTATTAAGATGTTTTTTGGTTTTTTTTAGTGTTAAGTAATGAGTTTAATCTCTAATCAGGGATTAGTGAACTCATTACACCATCCTAAGAGAAGGATGATAGATGAGAACACTTAAGCTGAGAAAGGCTCCTCAACTTAATCCATGGTTAGGGATTAAATTCATTATATAACAAGCCTTTATTAAGTGGATTTTAATTAAAGATGAGATTAAGAAGTGGATTTTAAGTTTGTAAGACAACTTGAGGGGGACTTGTCCATTAAACACTAGGGTTAGTCCCTCTTAACCATAAGGAAGAGATGGAACCCTAATGTAAGGCCCAAGTTACAATCTTAAGTCTTAATAGTTATTAAGTGTTTTGATTAAGAGGTGTAAACAAATTAAAAGTTTAACACTAAGGATTAAAGTTATACACGCTATCCTAAGATAAGGATGCAAGCATAACCCTAATTCAAAGTCCTAAAGCTTTAAGAGTTTAGCCTCTGATTACGAGATGAGAAGAGAGACTCAAGGAGACTCAAAGGTAAAAAGACTAAGGTAGACTATATACAACCTTAAAAATTATCATGCTTGGATATCCTATGGTTTATGAGGCATAAGAGAAGATCTTTAGATGGCCACCAAGGAAGAGAAGCAGATGAAAAGAGAAGAGAAGGAGGAATAGGTTACTTACTTCCTGAAGAAGATAAGTAACCTAAAAGAAAGAAAGTAAGAATGAGAGAGCACAAGTGAAGAAATTTCACTTCAAAGAAAAATAAGATATGCAAATGGAGAGATGAGAAGAGGTGGGATGTGAAGGCAAATCCATATCCCAAACAACTTACCATAAGCCCCTGAAATGTTAGTGTGAATGCATAAGATGCAAAGCAAAAGGAAATGAGATGAATAAAGATGAAAATACCAAAAACAGAAGTGTATATGCAAGGAAAATGTGTTATGAGATGATGCAAAGTCATACATAATGCTTATGAATGTTCATACAAGGATGGGATGCAATGGAAGCAAGTTGGAAGCTTAGAAACACATGGATGCACATGGAATGTAATGAATGTAAATCATACCAAATGAATGAAGAAATGATCAAGAAATGTTCAAGCATGTCTTAATATGTCTAAGATGTCATAAAAATGCTTGAAATGTCAAGGAAAGTTCATATGATTGAGCTATGCAAAGATGAATGCAAATGAACATGAGAAATTAGGGTTTTAAGACAACATGAGATGCATATGACCAAAACAGAAGCATACATCATGATAAAAATTTGAAATTGAACTCAAACAAACCCTAATTATACACAAGATCACTACCCAAAGGAGAAGGTCAGAAGCTAAACCTAGTGAAAGTTATGAATTTCCTAAGTTAACTAGGGTTTTTGGGTGCTTCTAAAGGGAAAATGAAAATCAAATTGAAAATGCAATGAAAAATCAGGAGATAAATAACCTAGATACTAGATGAAATATGTGAAACGGTGCAAAAATAATCATGTTCAAACTCATCATGGTTAACCAAAAATGATTTTTCAAAGTTAGGGTTAGAAAATGTGATTTTTAAGAACCCAAATTCAAAGATAATTGTGAAAATGTGATCAAACCTAAAAAGAAATTTGTGTGATAAGTTTTTAAATGTTTCGAAATATATGAGAATGCATCATGAATTTTTTGGTGATTTTTAGAAACCTAAATGTATTTTTAATTAATTAAAATCAATTAATTAATTAAATAAAACATTTAAATGATTTAAAAATACTTTTATAATGAAAAAATTAAAATAAAAAATGTTTTTGAGTTAAGAAAAATATTAAAAGTGAAAATGCAGAAAATGAGATTTTTAAAAGTGTTTTTGCTATTTTTAATAAATGTGTGAAAGAAATGAAATAAAATGAAATTAAAATTGAATAAAATGAGAAGCCAACCAATCTGACGGTCCAGGTTTAAACCTTGATTGACTGCGCACGCAGATGAAAGGCTGGGATTGAATTTGGAAAAATTAATTTAATTAAACCTAATTAATTTAATAAATTGTGATTAGGGTTTTAATGACCAATCTGGGCCGTCCATACGCGCGGGTAAACAAGATCTAAGGGTTATTAGTCAAACTGACATTTAATTGAGGATTAGGATTTAATGACTCTCAGGTGGCCGGAGAAGACCTCCGGTCATCTTCTCCGGTAGCTCACTCATCCTATCTCTCTCAAAACTCCATGAAAACAACTCAAACTCCCCATAATCACTCACTAGACATCATTAAACAAGAATCCAGCAACAAAAATCATTTATCATGCATCAAAAGAGAGAATCGAAGCAAGAACATTTCACGGGAAAATTTTTAGAAGGCTATGAAATGCTTAAAACTCAACCATTTTCAAAAGTAAACATATCACCATGATCAGTACATCACAGAGAATCAATCCATAACTTAAAACGCAAGTTCTGGAAAATTTGTTCTTGATGATTACCTGAGTTGAAGCTTTCTCAATCTGAGCTTTTTGGCCCCTTCTTTTATGCAAAGCCACTCCACTTGATCCCCTGATGATTCTGAAAGGCTTAGATGGAGTTTATATGAGCTGGTTTGAGATGTTTGGTTCTGATGAAGCAGAATTCGTGTTTTGGTTATGGAGTGTTTTAGGCCATTTTAATGGTTGGGTTTTGTTCTATGGATGATCTCGAGATGATTGGTGGAAGAATTTTTTAGTTTTAGTGGTTGTGTTGTGCAATTCGAAGAGAGGAAGTGTTATGGAAATTTTTGGGATTTATGTGTGTGTGAGGTTTCAGGCTCCAATCTTGTGTGAAATGAGTTGCTTGATGTCCACATAAACAATGTTGATTGGCCAGAGAGTTGTTGTGGCATAGTGTGATTGGTATGGGCTAAGTTGCAAAAAGTCAAAATTTATGGTACCATAAGCATGGCACGAGTCAGAGCTGGCTTCAAGGGGTGTCTTGCCTCAGCTAGCATCAAGGATGGCACTAGGATTGGATTTTGTGAGTTGGATGGCTTGATGCAAGGGATAGCATGGATTTTGCAAATTTCCCTCTTTGAAATTTTTTGGATCACAAGTCATGAAAACCTTAGGTCCAATGCCCAATTCTGATCAAGGTAAGTTGTGTTATCATGTAATGAAGCTTAAAAGTGGATTAGGGGTCATTAGAAGTCTTGAAACTTGATTATGCAAAAATCCCTCTTTGGCACATACTTGAAAATTACAAGATTTTTCCCAACTTTGAAATATCATATCTTGAGTTCTAGGATGAATCAAGAGGAGTTCTTATACTTTTTGAAAATGGGAAGATCCAATCTACAACTTTCATGTTTAAGGATTTTTCATTTGAAGCATTTTTTATCAAGAAAGAGGAGGTTGAAAATCTTTCCCAAAATGGAAAGTTTCCATTACAAGTCATGTCCAAAAATAACAAGTTTGCAAATGGATTGAAATTCTTCCATATTGTGAACTTCCAACCACTTATAAGATCAAATAAAGATCATAGAACCTCAAAATGATGAAGATGACCCTTTTGTACCATTTTTGGGGGCCTCAGATGCCCTGATTCTGACTTTTCTTGCACAACAAGTTACCAGTTGATCAGATGACTTCCACAATGAATTTCTTCATAAAATTTGGTACACATGCTCCTTATAACATATTAAGACCATTAGAATCAAGAATGACAAAAAATTGAGGTTAAGGGCCTCAAACCCAAAACCCTAATTTTAGGTCATCTGTGCAGGAAATCTTCAGTCTGCCTCTATGCCTTTGCAATGCTTTGTGATCTCTTGACTTTAATGAACCTTGGGGAGCATAAGATGATCATAGAACACACATGGACCCTCTTGGCATGCTTCAAGACCTTGGAGATGGCTCAGATCACTTCTTGGATTGCTCAAATCACAAACCCTAGATGCAGATGAAATGAACTATGCAGTGAGATGTAATGAGATGTTTATGCAATGCAATATGAAAAGATCACAAGCCATGGTGTGAGAAAAAGTGAGGGAAAATTTGGGGTGTTTACAGCTGCCCCTATTCAAGCATGAGTTAGCTGTGCAGGATGTAAGCGCCAGGCTTAGCAGGCAAACAAGATAACTTGTGGTTGAATACCAAAGACAATCCAAAATTTGCACTCACTGGGGAGAAGAAGAAAAGGGATATAAATTGTAACAGGCAGTATAGTATGAGTATTAAATGAAAGCGATGGAGGACGACCATCGAGCAGAGGACGACTGTTGGGGATAAAAATTGTAAGTAAAGCAATGACAGGGACGGACATCATGCTGGGAAATAAAGAGACCGTGACGGAGACGACCATCGGGTAAAGAAATAAAACTTTCTAGGGATTAAAGAAATGAGGCAAGCACTGACAGGGACGGCCATCAGGTTAAAGGGTAAATAAACCGCGACGGGGACGACCATTGGGTAAAAGAATAAATGAAATAATGATGAGGGACGGTCATCAAAAGAGGTGAAGGACGATCACCTAGTTGGGTACGGCTGCTCTGAAAATATTGCGACGTAGGACGAATGTCGGATAGAAATGGTCATCGATGGGGACGACCATCGGATAAGCATTATGAAGGACGATCATCAAGAGGTGAAGGACGATCACCTAGCAGGGGACGGCTGCTCTCGGGTATTATCACGACATAGGATGAATGTCGGATAAAAAGATCAACGATGGGGACGGCCATCGGACAAAATGATGAGGGACGGTCTTCATAAGGTGAAGGATGATCACCTAGCAGGGGACGGCTGCTAAAACGATATCACGACATAGGACGAATGTCGGATAGAAAGTTCCAACAATGGGGATTCCATTGGGGAAAGGATGAGGGACGGTCATCCAAAGATGAAGGACGATCACCTAGCAGGGTACGGCTGTTGAAAGTATCGCGACATAGGACGAATGTCAGATAAGAGGATCAATGATGGGGACGGCTATCACATAAAATGATGAAGGACGATCATCAAAAGGTGAAGGACGATCACCTGGCAGGGGACGGCTGCCGAAAATATCACGACATAGGACGAATGTCGGATAGAAAAGTTGTTTTGTTGGTGACTTACTGGGGAATTGGTAAACACAGACGAGTGCTTACGCTTTGAAATAAAAGGTATAAGTGTTTGACAGTGTGTATAGACTAAAGATGCGGACGAGCATCCTTAGGACCACGATACAGACGAGTATCGATAGAAGCAAATGCTGACATGTGTTTAAGGGCGATGATACAGACGAGTATCAATCGGTTAAGCAAGGAACACGGACGAGTGTTGATCTGCCAGGGAGGTGATATATACAAGATATAGACAAGTATCAGAGGATTGTGTATAAGTATGTACAAGTATTTGACCTGTTGGGGAAATATGTGCAGGACACGGACGAGTGTCAAAAGATTGAGCAAGGGACATTGACGAGTGTTTGACTTGTTGGGGATGTATGACACGGGCGAGTGTCAAAAGGAATATGTATAAGTATGAATAAGTATCTGTATTGAGAGTGCAAAAGGGTATTCTGGCTTTGTCTGCGGGGGATAAGTTTTGAATATCGATGGTGAAGTGATTATGATGTTTGCAGGTGATTGGCTCGAACCTGGCTTATGATCATGCAAATGTTTGATTTTTGCCGTAATGCTCCGTATTAGACGGAATGCTACGCTTAGTTTGGGGAAAAATGATGTGAATTCTATGATTATGCAATATGAGAGAATCGATCCGAGATCCAGATCATGTGGGGAGAAAGATTTCTGGGCGATCTGTCTGGAGGGATAACTCCGGTGGGGAAAGAGATTATTGGCCGATCTGTGGGGAGAGAGGATCACTGAACGATCTTCTTAAGGAACCCTGTGGCGCTTTGGGGGAAGAAATCTGTGGGGATCCCGACTAGGGAAGCTTCTGTTGAAGAACTCATGTTGGAGATGACGAGGTTTCGACAACTCCGCTGGGGAACAGAAAACCCTGGAAAAATTTCTGGGGAGAAACTGGAAACTCTGCGGGAAAGCGATTCTGCCGACTCTGTTGAGGATGAGAAAATTCTGGCAACTCTGATGGGGTAGAAGAACACTTCTGGGAAGTAATTTGTTGTAACTCCTTTGTCCAAGCGACATTCTTTGGATTTAATGAGTTTCCCGAAAGATCCTTTGAGGGGATAACAACTTCATGGGGGAAACTTCCGTTAAGTTACCTTGCTAATGAGGTGATTGTTGACTTGGCTGGGGATACAAGGCCTGATATACCCCATGCTGTGAGATCGTCTGACTTGATTACCTGCAACCTATAAAAGAGAAACGCACAAGTGTCCCGAGGTATCCTCAACCAGATTCCGTCATAGGAGTTAGATTTGCTTAAGAGTGCAACATATTTCCTGCAAGCATTTTATTAAATTTGGCTTATATGTTTTTATGCAGGAGTTGTATTATGAACTTTAGACATTTTGCAAACGAAACAAAAATGTACAAAACAAAGTGTGACTGAATATTTGATTTTATTGATTTGTGTGCCCTGAATAGGCAAGTACAATGAAGAAGCGAATCCCTGAAAGGAGGAGATTGATGTAAATTAAGAAAATAAAGACATTGGCAATGTTGAAATTCCAATGAGCTTCCTTTTCTATGACCTGTATGACCTTGACGTTCTTCTTATCTTGCTTTTTTTTAAGAGGGTTGATTATGATCGACGCTTTATCCTTTTGGAGCTTGCCATGTTGTGAGAGATACAGACGACTTCAGAATGCAGTTGTTCGCCTTTTCCCTGATTTTGCGTGGATCGCCCTTTCGGGTTTTCAATCCACCAGGATACCTTTTTTTGCCTGAGTTGTCCGATGTGGCTTTTCAACTCAGCGGGTGTACATTTTTTTTCAAAATTTCCCTAATTTTTGCCCAAGTATTTTATTATGTTTTTGACTCGCCGGGATTCCCTATTTTTGCCTGGACTTACATTCTATTTTTATGTCCAGCGGGTCTTTTATGCGAAGTATTTTTTAATTGCATCTGAATTCACAGGAGATAAGAAGTCTTCGCCATCCATAGTAGTGAGCATCAGTGCTCCACCAGAGAAAAATTTTCTTTACTATGAATGGGCCTTCGTAGTTCGGCGTCTATTTGCCCCTGTGGTCTGTATGAGGAGGAAGAAGTCTTTTCAGAACAAGCTCTCCCACTTGGTATGCCCGAGGTCTGACTTTCTGATCAAAGGCTTTCTTCATTCGCTTTTGATATAACTGCCCATGACAAATGGCTGCTAATCTCTTTTCTTCAATCAGAATCAGTTGATTATATCGAGATCGGACCCATTCTGCTTCATCCAGTTTCACATCCATCATTACCCGTAAGGAGGGTAGTTCAACTTCAACAGGTAGGACAGCTTCCATATCATACACAAGATGATAAGATGTTTCCCCAGTAGATGTTCTGATAGAGGTTCGGTACCCATGCAAGGAAAATGGTAGCATCTCGTGCCAGTATTTGTAGGTGACTACCATCTTCTGCACAATCTTCTTAATATTCTTGTTAGTTGCCTCAACAGCGCCATTCATCTTTGGCCTGTTAGGAGAAGAGTTGTGATGTTGAATTTTGAAGTCCCGGCAAAGTTCTGACATCATCTTGTTGTTAAGATTGGAACCATTATCAGTAATGATTCGCTCGGGAACTCCATATCGACAGATGATATCCCTTTTCAGAAATCGAGCTACCACTTGCCTGGTGACATTTGCATACGAAGCTGCTTCAACTCATTTGGTGAAGTAATCAATGGCTACCAGGATGAATCTGTGACCATTTGAAGCAGTCGGTTCAATCTTTCCAATCATATCAATTCCCCACATGGAGAAGGTCCAAGGTGAAGACATTACATTCAAAGGATTCGGAGGCACATGCACTTTATCTGTGTAGATCTGGCATTTGTGGCATTTTCTGGCACAGGCACAACAGCCTGCATCCATTGTGATCCAATAGTAACCCGATCTTAATAACTTCTTTGCCATTGCATGTCCTCCGGCATGGGTACCGAAAGAACCTTCATGTACTTCGTGCATCAGTAGGTCTGCTTCCTTCTTGTCAACACATCTGAGCAAGACCATGTCGAAGTTTCGCTTGTACAAAGAACCATCAGTATCGAGGAAGAAACTGCTGGCTAGCCTTCTTAATGTCTTCTTATCATTTGACGATGCCCTAGGTGGGTATGTCTGAGTTTCCAAGAAGCATTTGATGTCATGGTACCAAGGCTTGTTATCAGTAACAGTGTCCACAGAGAACACATATGTCGGTCGGTCCAGTATGGACACCAAAATTCGAGGTACATAATTGGCAGCTTGTACTTTGATCATGGATGAAATGGTAGCCAAAGCGTCTGCCAACTGATTCTCGTCTCGAGGGATGTATTCAAGCTTAACTGGTGTGAAGAAGGTCAACAATCTCCTCGTATAGTCACGGTAGGGAATCATATGCTCCTGATGAGTGTACTATTTGTCGTTGGTCTGGTTGATTACCAAAGCTGAATCTCCGAATACATTCAAGGTTTTGATCCTGAGGTCAATGGCTTCCTCAAGACCCATGATACAAGCTTCGTATTCTGCTTCGTTGTTAATGCAGGAAAAGGTGAGCCTTACTAAGAAAGGCATATGAACCCCTTTAGGTGTAATAAGCACTGCACCAACTCCACGACCATTGCAATTAACTGCCCCGTCAAACATCATAGTCCATGCTTCCTCTGGGTCAGGCCCTTCAGTGTGAATAGGATCTTCACAATCTTTTGCTTTCAAGAACATGATGTCTTTATCAGGGAAGTCAAATCTCATAGGTTGCTAATCATCAATGGGTTGCTCAGCCAGATAGTCAGATAATACACTGCCCTTGATGGCTTTTTGAGAGGTGTATTGAATGTCATATTCTGTTAGAATCATTTTTCATCTTGCAACCCTTCCGGTAAGTGCTGGCTTCTCAAATATGTATTTGAATGGATCCATCTTCGAGATCAACAAGGTAGTATGAGTCAACATATACTGTCTTAGTCGGCGAGCAGCCCACGCTAAAACACAACAAGTTTTCTCGAGCAATGAATAGCATTGTTCGCAGTCGGTAAACTTTTTGCTTAGGTAGTATATTACATACTATTTTCGACCAGACTCGTCATGCTGGCCCAACACACACCCCATTGACTCTTCTAATACTGTCAAATACATTATTAGAGGTCTTCCTTCAACTGGAGGCATGAGAATTAGAGGTTCTTGCAGATACTCCTTGATCTTGTCAAAAGCTCTTTGACAATCATCGTTCCACCTGACTGTTTGCTCTTTTCTTAATAGCTTGAACAAGGGTTCGCAGGTTGCAGTGAGATGAGATATGAACCTTGAGATGTAGTTCAATCTACCTAAGAACCCTCGAACTCCTTTCTCAGTCTTAGGTGCAGTCATTTCCTGAATAGCTTTGACTTTATCGGGATCAACCTCAATTCCTTTTTCACTTACAATAAAACCCAGCAGCTTACCAGAACGTACCCCGAATGTGCATTTGTTGGGGTTTAACCTTAACTGATACTTCCTCAGACGCTTGAACAACTTCAACAGGTTTACCAAATGGTTTTCTTCTGTTAGGGACTTGGCAATCATGTCATCCACGTAGCACTCGATTTCTTTATGGATCATATCATGGAATAATGTTACCATAGCCCGTTGATATGTTACATCGGTGTTCTTCAGACTGAACGACATTACATTGTAACAGAATGTCCCCCAAGGTGTGATGAAAGTTTTCTTCTCCATGTCTTCAGGTGACATCTTAATCTGATTGTATCCAGAAAATCCATCCATGAAAGAAAACACCGAGAACTAAGCTGCGTTATCTACCAATATATCAATGTGGGGTAATGGGAAATCATCTTTCGGGCTAGCTCTGTTCAGATCCCGGTAATCCACACACATACGCACCTTGCCATCCTTCTTAGGCACTGGTAACTAGTTACAGCGAGAAAACCGGCATCCCACTGCTCTTGTACTTCTTCTTTGATTTCCATGGCCATATCTGGGCGAGTACGGCGCAACTTCTGTTTAACCGGTGGACAATCTTCTTTCAGTGGCAATCTGTGCATGACAATATGCATGTCCAGAACTGGCATATCTTGATAGGACCAAGCAAAGATGTCGACATATTCCCAAAGCATACTGATGAGTTGTTCTTTCACCGGAGCTTGCAGACTAGCCCCGATCTTCACTTCTTTCACATCTTCCTCGGTACCAAGATTGATAGTTTCAACTTCCTCCTGATGAGGAGCAATCACTTTTTCCTCTTGTCTCAACAACTTGGCCAACTCTTCAGGTAAATCATAGTCTTCATCAACTCCTTCATCTGCTTGATTAATCGAATTGTCAAAGTCATACAAGGTCATAGCAGTGTCGTTGTCGGTGCAATCTGGAGGACTATCTCTGCAAGGGTTGAGATTTGTTCATTTTAGTGATTGATTTTATCTTGTTTAGAAAAAGTGAATGAATTTTATTAAGAAAAACATTTCCATTTATTGTTTTGTGCGAAAATAACAAAAATGAAAAGACGGTGAGCGAAAAGATTGTTTGCGAAAGATGTCCATTGTTCATTAATATCCATTTGCCCAAAATACATATATGGCCCTATTACAAAATGAGTCCTTACACCTTGGGCAAGATGCAGGACTTTATGCATGCTTAAACAGGAAATAATAATTACTCTGCATCAGTAACCCTTATAATTTCCTAGGAAGATCAGTTGAGGACTTGTTGGCCCGGGACTCTTGGACGAATCCATCTTTCTAGGTTGTAGTCGCTTTCATCCTCGTCTTCCACATTATTGACAGCATCCGGGGTCAGCATTCCCCCACTTATGAACTTGGGAGCTTCAGCAGCCTCCTCTTGGACCTGTCGGGATGGTCTGTAACCCAAACCAAACTTGTCTTCCTTAATCTGAACTTGCAGCAGCTTGCCCCAGCCTTGGGCATTCTCGTCTTCAACAACCTTCCAAGCTTGTTTGTAAGAAGATATTGAAGTACCCAATACTTCAGTTGTTGCTTCATTGACATTGAGGGCCTCAAAACCCTGACTCATTGTTTCATGGATCTCCCCATCCATCTCAATATACTTGTAAGTAGCTAGATGACTGACAAAGATGTCCTTCTCTCCACAGATTATGATAACTTGGCCTTCCCACTCATATTTTAACTTCTGGTGAAGGGTCGATGTTACGGCGCCAACGGCATGAATTCAGGGTCGACCCAACAAACAGCTGTAGGCAGGCTGAATGTCCATTATATAGAAGATAGTTTTGAAAATTTGTGGGCCAATCACCACAGGCAGCTCAATTTCTCCGAGAACCGATCTCTTAGAACCATCAAAGGCTCTTACTAACAGGTTACTCGGACGGAGTGCAAGACCATCATATTCCATCTTGACCAAGGCTTTCTTTGGAAGAACATTGAGAGATGACCCAGTGTCAACCAAGACATGAGAAAGTACAACACCTTTACACTCTAAGGTGATATGTAAAGCCTTATTGTGGTTACGGCCCTCCGTACTTAGATCAACATCGGTGAACCCTAGTCCATGACTAGTATTGACATTTGAAACCACCGTTTCTAGCTGATTAACTGTAATCTCTTCAGGCACGTAAGCTGCGTGCAGGACTTTGAGAAGTGCATTCCTGTGAGCTTCGGAACACATGAGCAATGATAGTATAGAGATTTTGTAGGGTGTCTGATGGAGCTGGTCCACAACCTTGTAGTCACTCTTCTTAATTATTCTCATGAACTCGTCTACATCCTGATCAAAGGGTGTCTTCTGATTTTCCTTATCAACTGGTTCTTCAGGCACCACACTCTTGCCTTTTGCTTTGGCAGCAGCTTCTTCTTCAGCATTAACTCTTGGGAACTGTGACGCGAAGAGACGTACGCTTCGAGTGAAGCCTCCGCCTCCCTCGATATTATCAACTTGTGGTGTAGAAGTGGAAGAATCAAAAGTGACTTTCTTTCCGTTGCAATAAAGATCTGAGCCATAGTGCCAAGGTATGGCACTACTATTGTCATATGGAACTGGTCCAGGTACCGTGATTATAACCGGACTGATTGTTGCGGAAGAAGGAGTTGTGACAGTCTTTGGATCATAATAGATGGTGACAGGAGATCTGATTAGAGATGGTGCAGGTGCAGGGAGTTGTTGATGTTGATGTTGCTGAAAGTTTTTGTTGAGAGATTCCAGAACATGGATTGTTGTTGGGTCATAATAAATGGTAACTGTGGAGATGTCATTGTTGATTGTTGTTGTTGTTGTAGAAGATGCTACTGAACTGATATCTGTTGAAGTTGAAGAAGGGAAGTTTGTTGATGTTGTAGAAGAATCTGTTGGAATGATTGTTGTTGAAGTTGTAGGAGGTATGTCTATTGATGTTGTAGAAGACAGAACGGTTGAAGTGATTTGTAGGGTGCCTTCCCGGATAAGACTGTTGATACCCTTTCTCATATTTGCACAACCATTGGTAGAAATATTACAAGCTTCACAACATGCCTCACAACCTGGAAACACTTGGCACTTCAATAACTGAGCTTTTACTTCGGCCAGTGGTGTTTGAATACTTGCAACGTCATCAATTAGAATTGCTGGTTGGTCCTCTTCAATAACATTAATCCTCGGCCCACCGTGATTCGGTATCGGATTCTTTGTGACATTAGGAGGAGGTGCAAAATTCAAAGCTTTTGAATCAACTAGGTCCTGAACTTTCATGTGCAATGCCCTGCATTTCTCTGTTGTATGGCCAGGTGCATTGGAGTGGAAGGCACATCTGGCGTTGACATCATAGTTCCTTGGAAGGTTCTGAGGATCTGGTGGAGCCAGAGTCCTTAATTCGATCAAATTGAGATTTAGTAACTGCGGAAGTAAGGCGGAATAGGGCATCAGAATGGGATCGATAACCCTGTTGATTTGTGAAGTCCTTTGCTGGAATGGACGTTGTTGTTGATTAATGTTGTTTTTATAAGATCTTTGCTGTTGTGGGAACTATTGTTGTTGTGGGAAGTGTTGTTGTTGAGGATACTGTTGCAGAGGTGCTGGAGTGGGAATGATGACAGAAACCACTGATCTTGGCATGTATTAGGGCCTACCTCTGCCCATATGTATTGAGTTGGTTTCACCCATCCTTCTAGGTCCGGAGAAAGGTTTTCTGGAATTGCTGGAGCTAGCACCGTTTTCAGAGATCTTACCCATCTTCAAAAGACTTTCAATTCTCTCACCAACTATAACCACATCAACAAAGCTGGCAGAAGAGAAGGCAACAAGTAGGTCAATATAGGTTCCTTGTAATGTGTTCATAAACATGTCAGTTATTTCTCTTTCAAACATGGGTGGCTGGACAGCAGCAGCAAGTTGTCTCCACCTTTGGGCATATTCCCTGAAAATCTCTCTCGAGGATTGAGACATACCCATCAGGAGGGTCCTATTGGGAGCCATATCCAGGTTGTACTGATATTGGCGTATGAAAGCTTCAGCTAAGTCCTTCCAGTTTCTGACAGTAGCTCTGGATAGGTGAGAATACCACTTACGGGATGCCCCGGTTAAACTGTCTTCGAAGTAAAACATCCATAGCTTCTCATCCATCATATAAGCTTTTAATCTTCCCAGAAAAGATTGAAGGTGGGTACGAGGATAGGAGGTACCATTGTACTTCTCAAATCAAGGAGGTTTAAACTTGTGGGGAATCCTGACTCCTTCCACTAGTCCCATATCCATTACAACAAATCCCAAAGACTTTTGGGATTCTAAGGATCTCAGCTTCTCAGATATTTTGTCCAGACGACGATCATAAACTTCATCAGCCCCTACAACTGTAAATTGTTCCTCTAGAGGGTCCTCTTGCAAGACACGACCTCCAGTGTTTCTCTGGGTGTTTCCGATAACATTGACTTCAGGGTTGAGGTGGGGCCCAAACTCTGGTGGATTAACTTGCGGCTGATCACGCGCATTGTTACTTGTACCTCCAGTACCAGCATGGTTCTCTTTTGGAGTTTGCCGCTCGACTAACTCCCTTAATCTTTCCTGGGTTTGTGCCAGCCTAGTCATTACAGCCATGAACTGATTCATCTGAGTCCTCACTTTTGTCCTCACATCAGTCATCTGGGTCCTTACATCTGTCAATTCTTGCTGAAGTTGATCCATCTGTAAACTCGGAAGGTTGTTTCTGGTTGGATACCGGTGGATGCGATTGACGGGAAAGACTCACCTACGAGAAATATTTCCTCAAACAACAGCAAAGTGAGAAAACAACAACAAAAACTCCTGCAAAACAAATGATGAGGTTAGCATGCAATGCAGTATGTCTATTTGTCTTCAGAGGGTATCCTGGTTTGGTTCTTTGGTTTTGACCTTCCATACCTCTGAGAATGATGAAGATGTTGAAGTAATCAAACCCCATCAAAAAATCAAAGTAATACATAAACCATACATTACAAATGTCAAAAATACATAGTTTATGATTACAACAAGTTCCCATGGTGGGTCAGAATACAATCAAGTCAAGTAATACAAACAAAATCACCATGAAGATTTAAAGTACAACCAAAATAAAATACAAGTAAAGGAAATCAAACATCCAGCCCAAAGTCATCCTCCTTGACTTCTTTCAGGAGAGCATCAGTCACTGGTCCAATTGGATGCTCTGTGATGGTCCTGATAAGAAGGTTCCTAGTTGCAATGGCACTTGTCATCTTCTGGTACTTGTCTTGTTCTTTTGATCTCTTCAACCCCGTCCGGAGTTTCAGCTAGGATATTTCTTTTTGTGTTGCTATCAAAGCTTCCTGACTCTTCTTCTCATTGGCTTCCAACTACTTTATCTTAGCATGTGTCTTCTGATCTTCTTGCAAATGAGCTTCACTTATTCTGATCCATCTAGCCTGACTCTCTTCAAGATAGTGCTCAGCTCTGGCCTTTTGAATCTTGGCTTCTTTGCAAGCATTCTTCATTACCAACTCCCCTGCTCGGGATTTTCTGATGAAGTCCTCTGTCTTTTCTATCTTGGTTATATGCTCGATACGGAGCTTCTCTAACCTCTCATTGTCCAGACGGCCATCATTCCTTTCCTAAAGGTTCTTCTTCAGAGCTTCGGAAAGCTGGGTATTCCTTTCTTTTAACTTCTCAAATTCCTCCAGGCTTACTGTAGCTATGGGCTCTACTGCTGATGGCCCTAGCACATCTTCCAGGGTGAATGGCATACGAGTGATTTGTCCTCTAATGCGAGACCATTCAATGTACTGAGCTGAAGCTATGTTGTTACAGTTCCCCAGCATAGCAGTCCCTTTTGTCTGTATGTGGTCCCAAGCCCAGGCTGCTTGTCAGACGGTGGCATGATTATTCAGAATAGCACAGTATAAAGAATCTGCTAAGTCATGCTCCCTAGGTGGATGTATCAATGCATATCCCAACTATCTTCTGAAAAGCAAAGGATTGTAGTTGATGCAACCCTTCATTCCAATAAGAGGTACATTAGGATATTGTCCACAACTTGTAATTATGTCCCTGCCCTTGGTGTTCTGAGTACACCACCTGATGTCTTCTGAAGTGAGGGCAATCATCCTCTTAGCCCAATTTCTTGACTGATGTGGATTCAGGAAAGCTTCCATCTTCGGCATATATCTCATCAACCAAATGTAGAAGAGAGGTGCACAACATCTGACCAGTCTTCCCCTCTGTTTCTCATTCCTCTGATGAACTGAGTAGTAGAAATCTCCTAACAAGGTGGGAACTGGATTCTTGAGCATGAAGATATGAATAGCATTCTTGTTTACAAACTTAGGTTCATCCGCAAACAAAATGATACCATATATACTGAGAGCTAGGATAGCACAAACAGTTTCCCACTTCCCAGTTGCAGCATGACTGGTAGTCTGAGTGATTAAGAAGTCCAAATGAAGGCATGGGATTCCAGCCTTGGTGGTCATATGTTGATCAATGGTGGTGGCATCCAAATGTAAAGCTTTGTCTATGTCTTCATTCCTTGGAGCAGTCATATCAGGGTTGAAAGGAATTCCTCTTCTGATAGGGACACCCAACAACATAGAATACTCTTCCAACAGAGGGCTTATCTGAAAGTCTGGGAAAGTGAAACAACGGAGAGAAGGGTCATAGAACTGAAGACAGGTGTGGATCATGCTCCTCTGTGATGCACCCAAGTCCATAATCATGTCCAGGATACCACCATAATGCTCTCTGAATAAGGGGACATGATCAGGAGTGATAAGAGTCTGAATCTGCCTGATGCCGGCTAGAGGATACTCAAAGAAATGGTATGTGATGTTGCTCTTCCTGGTTGAATCCATACTGACAATGGGTGCTGATGAAGATAACTGAAGAAGATAGCTGAAGAAGATAGCTGAAGAAGTGCTGAAGAAGTGCTGGAGAAGATGTCTGAGCAGAAGAACGGTCAAAATAAAACCAAAGAATATGTGGATACCCTGTAAAACAAATAGAAAAATGTTAAAATGATGTAATATGATGTATGCTTATGATATGCAAGGGTTTGTGATCTGGTGTTGGATTGTCAGTTTCTCTTGGTACGGTCCATGAGTGTTCATAATTCCGGATGAAGGTCTGAGAACCAGTAACCAGGTGGGGGACTCAAATAAAGAGTCACAGTCCAGGGTTTCATAAGAATCAGTCCAAAATAGTGTAACCTTAAGACAATTCCAGTAACAGGGTATGTTGAGGCAAAGGGTTCCTGCAAACCTGTAAACAACCCCACCCACTCACAGGTATTGTTCTAGAACAAGGATCCTCAGGTTCGGATCTATTATGAGAAGTGTAAACACTTCTAACCCGGAGGTACAGTGTTTACCCTAATCATAAAGAATATTCCTCTAATTCACCTCAGATGCTGAAGGTCATCTAAAAAGGTCATCCAGACTTAGCAGGCTTCCCAGATAACCCTAGCACTACAGGAAATCCGTGGCACAGAGTTCTCAAGAAGAAACCCATGTCTGAACCGTGTTTCATATTCCCGCACCAGACCGAAATGGAATGGGAAAGAATATGCAGCCACTCTAATCATATGTCTGTTACTCAGGCCTTTGTGTTGGACCTTTCTCACTAGAATACCCCTCCCACCAAGGTAAACCAACATACCCAGCACAGATATGATATGACAGTAATAAATGAAATGCATAAAACAATAAATGAAAGCGATAAAGTAAATGCGATAAATAAAGTTGTACAGAAAGCAATAATAAAGTAAAAAACAAAAACACATATAGCACATAACACCCCCAATAAACACAAACAAACAAGCACTAGGAGAAACCCACAAGAGAACCAGAATCCCTGGTTGCAACGTTTCCCCAGCAGAGTCGCCAAGTTGTCGCTCCCGAAAGACTTTACGTCCCGATGCAAATTGTCGGTGATGTTGGAGGTTAAAGGTTGAATAGAGTCGCCAGCTAGGCATTTTTATCCCGAAGGAAAGGTAATGTTGCATAAACCTGGAAGGGTATGGATAAGACGGTTGCGAACCAGAGAAACTGAGAAAGGGGGTTGGTTACGACCTGGGAAGGTATTAGCACCCAGATCGTCCGTCGTACTCGACGGGATCCACGCTTACTTGATTGTGTTTAAAAGGGGTAGTGTATGTGCTGACTGTGCATAAAACGCTAGGGAGGAATGTACATTGTGTCAGTGCAAAGAAGGGGGTGAGTGCTCAAGAATGAGGCTTAGAAAAGAAAGCTGCAAGAGGGGGTGACAAAGAGACTTTTGTTCGATAACTGTTAAGTTATGCCTATGTATCCTCTCGTGCAATGAGGAAGTTAGAACAGCGTATTTCGACTCAAAGAGACTGGATGATTTTGACTGTGAACTGCTTACTTGTCTATGCTCAAGTGTATGACTCGTCTAGCTCGAGTGCTAACTGTCTTGCATTAGACGGAAGAAGCAAGTTCTCGTTTGTTAATGAGTGTGATGAGAAAAGAATCCTGGAGGAAAAGATTATTGTTTGTTTTTGTATTTTCAGTTTTTTATTGTTTTTGGTGTTTTGCGTAGGATAATGAGCTTAAGCCTAAATCAAGGGTTAGTAAACTTATTATATCCTCCCTGATTAGGGATAATGAGCCTACTTAAGTGTGAGATAAGCATCTCAACTTAACTACCATGATGATGTAGGATTAAGATCATTAACCTACTTGTGATTATTAAGATGTTTTTTGGTTTTTTTTTAGTGTTAAGTAATGATTTTAATCTTTAATCAGGGATTATTGAACTCATTACACCATCCTAAGAGAAGGATGATAGATGAGAACACTTAAGCTGAGAAAGGCTCATCAACTTAATCCATGGTTAGGGATTAAATTCATTATATAACAAGCCTTTATTAAGTGGATTTTAATTAAAGATGAGATTAAGAAGTGGATTTTAAGTTTGTAAAACAACTTGAGGGGGACTTGTCCATTAAACACTAGGGTTAGTCCCTCTTAACCATAAGGAAGAGATGGAACCCTAATGTAAGGCCCATGTTACAAGCTTAAGTCTTAATAGTTATTAAGTGTTTTGATTAATAGGTGTAAACAAATTAAAGGTTTAACACTGAGGATTAAAGTTATACACTCCATCCTAAGATAAGGATGCAAGCATAACCCTAATTCAAAGTCCTAAAGCTTTAAGTGTTTTAGCCTCTGATTATGAGATGAGAAGAGAGACTCAAGGAGACTCAAAGATAAAAGACTAAGGGAGACTATATACAATCCTAAAAATTATCATGCTTCGATATCCTATGGTTTATGAGGCATAAGAGAAGATCTTCAGATGGCCACCAAGGAAGAGAAGCAGATGAAAAGAGAAGAGAATGAGGAATAGGTTACTTACTTCCTAAAGAAGATAAGTAACCTAAAAGAAAGAAAGTAAGAATGAGAGAGCACAAGTGAAGCAAGTTCACTTCGAAGACAAATAAGATATGCAAATGGAGAGATGAAAAGAGGTGGGATGTGAAGGCAAATCCACATCCCAAACAACTTACCATAAGCCCCTGAAATGTTAGTGTGAATGCATAAGATGCAAAGCAAAAGGAAATGAGATGAATAAAGATGCAAAGACCAAAACCAGAAGTGTATATGCAAGGAAAATGTGTTATGAGATGATGCAAAGTCATACATAATGCTTATGAATGTTCATACAAGGATGAGATGCAATGGAAGCAAGTTGGAAGCTTAGAAACACATGGATGCACATGGAATGTAATGAATGTAAAGCATACCAAATGAATGAAGAAATGATCAAGCAATGTTCAAGCATGTCTTAAGATGTCTAATATGTTCTAAAAATGCTTGAAATGTCATGGAAAGTTCATATGATTGAGCTATGCAAAGATGAATGCAAATGAACATGAGAAATTAGGGTTTTAAGACAACATGAGATGCATATGACCAAAACAGAATCATACATCATGATAAAAATTTGAAATTGAACTCAAAAAAACCCTAATCATACACAAGATCACTACCCAAAGGAGAAGGTCAGAAGCTAAACCTAGTGAAAGTTATGAATTTCCTAAGTTAACTAGGGTTTTTGGGTGCTTCTAAAGGGAAAATGCAATGCAAAATCAGTAGATAAATAACCTAGATACTAGATGCAATATGTGAAACAATTCAAAAATAATCAAGTTCAAACCCATCATGGTTGACCAGAAATGATTTTTCAAAGTTAGGGTTAGAAAATGTGATTTTTTAGAACCCTAATTCAAAGATAATTGTGAAAATGTGATCAAACCTAAAAAGAAATTTGTGGGATGAGTTTTTAAATGTTTCTAAATATATGGGAATGCATCATGAATTTTTTTGTGATTTTTAGAAACCTAAATGTATTTTTAATTAATTAAAATCAATTAATTAATTAAATAAAACATTTAAATGATTTAAAAATACTTTTTTAATGCAAAAATTAAAATAAAAAATGTTTTTGAGTTAAGAAAAAAATTTAAAGTGAAAATACAGAAAATGAGATTTTTAAAAGTGTTTTTGCTATTTTTAATAAATGTGTGAAAGAAATGAAATAAAATGAAATTAAAATTGAATAAAATGAGAAGTCAGCCAATCTGATGGTCCAGGTTTAAACTTTGATTGACTGCGCGCGCAGATGATAGGCTGGGATTGAATCTGGAAAAATTAATTTAATTAAACCTAATTAATTTATTAAATTGTGATTAGGGTTTTAATGACCAATCTGGGTCTTCCATACGTGCGGGTAAACAAGATCTAAGGGCTATTATTCAAACTGACATTTAATTGAGGATTAGGGTTTAATGACTCTCAGGTGGCCGGAGAAGACCTTCGGTCATCTTCTCCAGCAGCTCACTCATCCTATCTCTCTCAAAACGCCATGAAAACAACTCAAACTCTCCATAATCACTCACTAGACATCATTAAACAAGAATCCAACAACAAAAATAATTTATCATGCATCAAAAGAGAGAATCGAAGCAAGAACATTTCACGGGTCAGAAGGCTATGAAATGCTTAAAACTCAACCATTTTCAAAAGTATATATATCACCATGATCATTACATCACATAGAATCAATCTATAACTTAAAACGCAAGTTCTGGAAAATTTGTTCTTGATGATTACCTGAGTTGAAGCTTTCTCAATCTGAGCTTTCTGGCCCCTTCTTTTGTGCAAAGCCACTCCACTTGACCCCCTGATGCTTCTGAAAGGCTTAGATGGAGTTTATATGAGCTGGTTTAAGATGTTTGGTTCTGATGAAGCAGAATTCGTGTTTTGGTTATGGAGTGTTTCAGGCCATTTTAATGGTTGGGTTTTGTTCTAAAGATAATCTTGAGATGATTGGTGGAGAATTTTTGAGTTTTAGTGGATGTATTGTGCAATTCGAAGAGGAAGTGTTATGGCAATTTTTGGGATTTCTGAGTGTGTGAGGTTTCAGGCTCCAATCTTGTGTGAAATGAGTTGCTTGATGTCCACATAAACAATGTTGATTGGCCAGAGAGTTGTTGTGGCATAGTGTGATTAGTATGGGCCAAGTTGTAAAATGTCAAAAGTTATGGTACCATAAGCATGGCACGAGTCAGAGTTGGCTTCAAGGGGTGTCTTGCCTCAGCTAGCATCAAGGATGGCCCTAGGATTGGATTTTGTGAGCTGGATGGCTTGATTCAAGGGATAGCATGGATTTTGCAAATTTCCCTCTTTGAAATTTCTTGGATCACAAGTCATGAAAACCTTAGGTCCAATTCCCAATTCTGATCAAGGTAAGTTGTGTTATCATGTAATGAAGCTTAGAAGTGGATTAGAGGTCATTAGAAGTCTTGAAACTTGATTTTGCAAAAATCCCTCTTTGGCACATACTTGAAAATTACAAGATTTTCCCAACTTTGAAAGATCATATCTTGAGTTCTAGGATGAATCAAGAGGAGTTCTTGTACTTTTTGAAAATGGGAAGATCCAATCTACAACTTTCATGTTTAAGGATTTTTCATTTGAATCATTTTTTATCAAGAAAGAGGAGGTTGAAAATCTTTCCCAAAATGGAAGGTTTCCATTACAAGTCATGTCCAAAAATTGCAAGTTTGCAAATGGCTTGAAATTATTCCATATTTTGAGCTTCCAACCACTTCTAAGATCAAATAAAGATCATAGAACCTCAAAGTGATGAAGATGACCCTTTTGTACCATTGTTGGGGACCTCAGATGCCCTGATTTTGACTTTTCTTGCACAACAAGTTACCAGTTGATCAGATGACTTCCACAATGAATTTCTTCATCAAATTTGGTACACATGCTCCTTATAACATATTAAGACCATTATAATTAAGAATGACCAAAAAAATTGAGGTTAAGGGCCTCAAACCCAAAACCCTAATTTTAGGTCATCTATGTAGGAAATCTCCAGTCTGCCTCTATGCCTTTGCAATGCTTTGTGATCTCTTGACTTTAATGAACCTTAGGGAGAATTAGATGATCATAGAACACACATGGACCCTCTTGGCATGCTTCAAGACCTTGGAGATGGCTCAGATCACTTCTTGGATTTCTCAAATCACAAACCCTAGATGCAGATGAAATGAACTATGCAGTGAGATGTAATGAGATGTTTATGCAATGCAATATGAAAAGATCACAAGCCATGGTGTGAGAAAAAGTGAGGGAAAATTTGGGGTGTTTACACCCCAGGTAAGGCATAAGGTTTAAGAGTTTTTAATTGTTCCAAATTACAAAACCAAAAACAAGAAAAGCAAAAATAGCATTTACTCCTGACTAAAGGAGATAGGAAAAACGTCTTCAGCCTTCCAATTATTGAGCCCACTGCCAATGGTAGGAAAGATCCAATTGTCTGGGTTGCATTCTTCATCAGAATCTTCCACAGCATTGACTTGATCCTTCTGAACTCCTTTGTTGGTGATATGGTTAGCACGAGCACGACGAATACCTTCTGAGCCTCTGCAGTAAAACTCAAACCAAACTTGTCAGACTTGTAAGGAATTTCAGGAAGCTGGCCCCAAATAGTACAACCACCTTCTTCAACCACAACTCTAGCATCCTTCAGAGAGGCCATTGTAGGAGTAATAACAGGAACTAGTTTAGCAGCATGGACATACTCAGCAGCAGGACCAATCTGAGGAACCAGTTCAAATATTTGGCAAGGAGTCTCAACAAATTCACCCTCCATCTCAACATACTTGAAAGTATTCAAATGACTGACCATATATTATTCTTCACCATAAACAGTGACAATCTTGCTTTTCACTGGATATTTCAGCTTTTGGTGTAAAGTGGAAGTCACAGCACTTGCCCCATGTCTCCAGGGGCGCCCGAGCAAGCAGGAATAGGCAGGATGAATATACATCACATAGAAAGTGGAATCAAAGACTTGAGAACCTACTTTAATTGGAAGATCAACTTCTTCGTGCACCATTCTCTTGAGCCATCAAAGGCTCTCACCACTATGTTACTAGGTCTTAGCACAACATCTTCAAAATTAAGTTTCTCAAGAACATCTTTTGGTAACACATTTAATGAGGAACCATTATCCACTAAAACATGAGACAGAGTAATGCTCCTACACTTAATGGAGATGTTATTTAGAGCTCGGTTTTGGTTTCTCTTGGCGGGAGTTAAGTCAACATCAGAAACACCTAAGCCATTGTCAGTTGTTAAATTAGCAACACAATTTTCAAACTGGTCCACAGAGATTTCATGTGGTACATGAGCAGACTTCAGGAATTTCACCAAAGCATTAGCATGGGCTTCAGAGCATAATAACAGAGACATCATATAGATCTTTGAGGGAGTATGCCCCAACTGTTCAACAATATTATAATCACTCTTGCAGATGATCTTTAGTACTTCTTCCATCTTCTTAGAGAGATCTTCAGTAGCCGGTGTTTCAACCTGAACAAGCTCAATCACTGGTCCTTTGCCTCGAGCTTCAATACTTGGCCCAGAGTTGAAAATACGAGTTCGAGCAGCAGCAGTCGTTGAAGTGTCTTCTGGAGGGAAAATTCTTCCACTCCTAGTAACCTTACTAGTCCTAACAATATTGTCGACATCAGGATTAGTATCTGCAACAGGTATATTAGTTAGAGGCTCTTGCTTGACACCATGGATATAAACATCAGAACCATAATTCCAAGGGATAGCCTTGTCAGAAGAATATAGAATTGGACCGGGAGTAGTAATAATCAAGGGAGTCACTCTTGGCTCAGCAGTAATCTTCATAAGACCTTTAGAAGTGATCCTCATAAGGGTTTTAGTAACAACATACACGTCTTCAAGTTTCAGATCTTGGGATAGACTTTCACATAAACTCTCCACAGAAGGGGTCTTCTCAAACAATATAGTACGGTTGTCCATCAACCACTGAACACCTTCTTTCAGCTTCCAAAAATCATTGGGTTGAGAGGAACAATAAAAACAGTCTTCATTATAACCTGGAAATAAAGCAGCTTGCAATAGCTTCTTCTTAACAATGGACAGAGGATTAGCCAAATCAGTCACAGTAGAAACATAAGAACCATCATCAACAACATTAACAGTATTCTCATGTTTGGGTATATGAGCAATAATCACTTTAGGAGTCTCAGGAGGATCAAACTCAATTTCTCCAGCATCGATCATATCCTGAATCTTATTTTTCAAAGCCCAACAGTTGTTAGTATCATGTCCTAGGCAGTTGGAATGATATGCACACCTTACATTGGGATTATAACGAGGAGAGGTAGTATTGGGATTCTGAGGAGGGTCCCTCAAAGTAATCAGCTTCCCTTTCAACATGTGTTGCAGAGCTTGAGCCAACGACATATTGATCTTTGTGAATTGTCTCCTAGGTGTACCCTGCTTAGGCTTATTATTTTGTTGTTGATTTTGTTGCGCAGGTGCAGGATTAGAGATTAGGACTGCTCCTACAGATTGGTTGTTCTTATTACGACCATGTTGGCCATACACATCATTGGATTCCTTATTCCCATTATAAGGCTTCTTGGTGGTACTTGAAGAGGCAGCCATTTGTATTTTACCACTTCGTATTCCACCTTCCACACGTTCTCCAGTCATTATCAGCTCAGTGAAACCAGATGATGAACTTCCAATTAGATGACTGTAGAAAGGACCAGTCAGCGTACTCATGAACATGTCAACCAATTCCCTGTTAGGTAAAGGAGGTTGAACTCTGCTTGCAAGATCTCTCCACTTCTGGGCATACTCCTTGAAGCTTTCTTTAGGGCCCATGGGCATGCTTTGGAGTTGCATGCGAGTCGGTGCTAAATCAGAGTTATATTGATATTGCCTATAGAAGTCCTCAGCAATATCATTCCAAGTGCGAATGCTGGTACTCTCAAGTTGATAGTACCATTCCAATTGGGCTCCAGATAAACTCTCCTGGAAGAAATGAATCCACAACTTCCTATCAGCAGTATGTGGTTGGATCCTTTGGACATAAGATCTCAAATTCAACTTTGGACATGAAACACCATCATATACCACAAAAGTAGGAACCTTGAAACCAATAGGGATGACAACTCCGGAAATCAAACTCAGATCTTCAAAATCTAACCCAGAAGTCTTCTGCAATTCCATGGCATTCACATGGTCCTCCAGTAACTTATATTTCTCATCACCAATCGAATCATGGTAATAAGTTTCCTCATAATCAGAATTCCCAATAGTACCACGCAGACTTTCTTCTTCTTTTGAAGAATCTTCATCCCCGGAGTTTTCAACCTCATCATCCGTCTTGATTGGAGCTTTGAACCTTCTACCCAGGTTGATAAAGCCAACTGGTTTTCTGGTCTTCTTCTTCTTCTTGGCCAGGAGTGCCTTTAGTTCTTCTTGTCCCTTGGACAAGTTCAGGATCATCTCTTGGAATTGGGCATTCTGAGCTTGAAGATCTTTGACGGATTGTTCGAGAGCCATTTCTGCTGAAATAAACAGTGAGAAGATAAGAAACATGTGGTGGAAACCTGTTATATAATGATATGGTATGTAGATGCATATGCAATGTTTTCAAGGACCACATAGGAATTAAATTTGTTAAAAACAAACAAAAACAAAAACTTTCATTAGTAAGTTTGAAATAATATTGCCCCTTGGGCTTACAATGAAAGAAAACAAAAGTTACAAAGAAAAATAAGAACATCTGAGACTCAAGTCTCCCGTGGACGCTTTCTTTTTGGATTGAGATATGTATTGAGATTCCGCTCCTCGTGAAGTTGCTTTGTCAGCTCCAACACTATTTATTTTCTAGCATTGAACTGAGCCTCAAAGGTATCCCTTTGCTCCTTCAGTTGGATCCAAGACTTCTGCAACTCTTCTAGGTCAATGGGTATATCAGGATGAAGAATGTTATAGGGGACATCTCCTTCAACAATAGGCTCAACAACCACTAGTAGAACAGCAGGATATGGCATCATGAGAGTCTGAGCACAAGACCGCACCCATCTGAGGTAAAGTTCCATAGGGATAGAGTATTTTGGTTCCAGAGTATTGATGTCAATCTTATTCACCGTGCTCCAAGCTTGTATAAACCTTTAACGGTGACCTTGAAGATCGTTGTCATAATTGAACAAAATACCTTGAATAATCATATCATGAGGACCGTCACTCCGAGCATAACCAAACTGACATAGTGTTAAAGAAGGATTTTAGGTAATTCCCCTCTTATGCCAAGGAGTGGTACATTAGGGAACTCCCCACAACGGTCAATGATAGCAATATTCTCCATAGATCGGGAACACCAATGAATGTCTGAATGAGAGAGTGACATTATCCTTTTAGACCACCTCTAACCTTGTTCATTCTTCCTCAGAGATCGAGGAAGGTGTGAAATAAACCACCTTGATAGCAGAGGTATGCAACACATCAGAGTTCCTCGCACCTTCGTAGTACGAGTGTGAAGAGAGTGTAAGATATCTCCAAGCAAGGGAGGCACAGGATTGTGATTCAGAAATATGTTGATGGCGTGTACATCTATGAATTTTTCAGGATTAGGGAACAATACCAAACCATAAATCAGCGAGGCTAAGATCTCCTCAAAAGCATCGTAACTCGTAGCATCCAAGAACACCTGAGCCTTCTTTATCAATACCTTAGCAAGAATACCATTAGTTCCACTTCTGATTTCCAGTACAATGTCTGATTTCTTTAAATGCAAGGTTGTTGCAATAACTTCAGGTTTAGGCTCTTTCACTAAGCCTATGAAAGGTTTCTGATCAAGAATAGGCACAACAAGTAGTTTGGAGAATTCTTCCATTGTGGGCACCAGCTGATAATCGGGAAATGTGAAGCAATGATGTTTAGAATCAAAGAACTGGAAAAGAACACTCATCATATCTTCATCAAACCCTGGGGTAACCAAGTCAAGTAGATAACCATGCTTCTTGATGAATTGGGAGCTTTCAGAAACTTTAGAGGCCAACTTCTTAAGCTTGGAATGTATCCTACAAAGTTGACTCGGATAGTGTTCCTACGATTGGAAGCCATAACCTGCAACAAAGAACAAAGATAAATCCTTTGGTCCTTGAAATGGTTAGTGAGAATGTTATGCTTATGAGGTCATGATGTTATGATGTCATGTTCATACACAAACAAGTGGCACACACAAACGAATCACATAATAGCCCTAGGTTTGAAGGCCTGCATGTAGTTCATAGGTAGGTACCCTCCCCGCTGAATTTTAGTTGGTTCATCCTATCCTATTAATAGTAATTGGGTTCTAAAGGATCTCAATATCACTTATCCTTCTCAAGGGTTGTTGTTCAGTAGGCAACTGACTTGCCAACCAAAACTCCCCAAGATTAGAATCTCAATGAGCTTATCATCGAGTATCAACCAACTTCATACTTCACTAAATCCGGTTATCTCACTGCTTTCTAATGGCCAAGATGGGTAAATTAGGGTTCTAAAAGTAAGTTAGTGTTAATGACAACATATGACAGCCTCATGTTATCCTCAACTGACTTAAGGAATATAAGAACCAACCGAGAAGTCACACTAACTGTAGCCACCAGATCAACAATATCGGTATACGTCATACAATTTCCTTGTTCTATTGCTACTTACCTAAGGTACGCTAGATTCGGGTTAGGATCTTTCTCACAGTAACCCTATAATAGATACCCTTAAAAATAAAACAAACAAATCAAGCAATTAAAGTGACTTAATCCTAAGCTAATCCCTCTTTTACTTAGTACTCCCTGTAACACCCCCTTTCTATACCCCCAAATAATACATTAAATCATTTAGGCATAGATAAAATTTCGTCAGAGTATAATTTAAATCAAGCATAAAAAGGAGCATGCCACATTACGTGAAATTAAAACATACAACACCTGCTCAAACAGATATGCAACAATGGGGTAGCTATCCACAAAGGAATTTCAATCCTTACACCCATATCTCAATTATAAATTGCACAACGGAAAACTTAAATCATCAACAACTTCAACTTATATATTTATCAAAATATATCTACAAGTTAGAAGCGTACAAATATATCATGTTATACAAAACATGTCCACAACGAATACATATACAAATGTATCCCCAAAAAGGCACAAGGCCACCTAACTACCCGGTGCTACATATCAGAGCCAACCGACCAAAAGATATGAAGACAAGCTTCACAAAAACGACTCTGGCACACCTAATCTGCAATGCCTCGTAGAGCATCAGAAAATAGCAGAAGGGTGAGAAACATTATCATAATAACATTGCATATAATCATATATCTCAACATATAACATATACATCAACATATTCTCACCATAACATATCATTCATACATAACATAAAGCATACTTATACGCATACTTATCACCGTTTCATTCACATAACACAAATCATATATCAATCATGTTCACATAACACACATACATCGCAATGTATCTTCATTTACCAATCAACATGTACAATCATTCACAAATTACCAATACACATAAATCTTATATTATTTATGTCTATTCTTCATTTACATTCATTCCACATAAACATACGACAAGCTATGTTTAAATCACACATATACATTCAATGTATAAATCACATACATATATACATATCAAACATGCATATATATATATATATATATATATATATATATATATATATATATATATATCCGCAAGTATGTCCTTCACACATACCAATCATTTCACAACATTCCAAATAAACACATGCACAATCATGTTTATTTCAGCATATACATACAATGTATAAAATGCAACTCATAGTGACCGACATACGACTCTATGCAGATGCAATACGGTACCGACTCAACATTCAGCAAGTTCACTCAGGAACCAAATAGAATCATCGCTCGTTACCTAAAGTAACTCCCCGTCGGGCATACGATGTCCCCCATTGCTCACACCCCACATGGGCACACAATGTTTCAGGATTGCTCACACCCCACACGGGCACACAATCTGATCGCTCACACCCCACATGGGCACACGATCAATGTGAACTTAATCACCCATCGCTCACACCCCACACGGGCACACGATGTTTATGGATTGCTCACACCCCACACGGGCACACAATTCGATCACTCACACCCCACATGGGCACACGATCGTGTTGTAGTCATCGCTCACTCTCCACATGAGCACACGACGCTACAACGGATTCACAAGGAATCCACAAGAATGCAGACATGATGCTTACATGCAAAATGACACAAAACATCTTTGAAAATGCATACATTATTTACAACATAATTATGCACTCAACACATACCATTAACATACATATGCATACAATTTAAGCATAGTAATCACTTGCCCAATGGCCACAACATTATAACAAACCCACATTTCCATAATTAACTCATTTACGTTTTATCAGAAAATTCGAAAAAAGTCGGCTAAAAATTACATATTTTAGCATCAATAGATTCTACATGTTTTTAGCTTCGAATCGATATGTGGAACGCTTAAAACGGATACTCGAATCAAAAGTTATGAATAAAACAAAATTCCAGCTCTAGCTGAGCGAGAATCGCTCGCTGAGCGAGCAATGTGCTGGAACTCTAGCTAAGCGAGAAACGCGATTTCAGAACTGCTCAGTTACGCAACAGACCTATAAAAAACCCCCAAAACTCTTCCAAAACTCAACAAACATGATTATTAACATGTATTCATCCTCATACTTCGACTATATCAAGTTCTAACCGATTAATCCACCAATTTCCAAGTTTTCTCATCAAAACCCTAAACCTAACATTCTCTAAAACTTCTCCAAATCATAAACCCAATGAACCAAACACATACATAATCATACACAATCTTAGAATAAACAAAGTTTATCACCCTTACCCGTTCGATTCTTCTCCGCGGACCAATCTTGAAGAAATTCTCTCTTTTCCTCTTTTCCTTTTTTCCTCTTTTCCTTCTCTTTCTCTTCTCTCCTCTTTCTTTCTCTTCTTTTCTTTCTTTTCTCTTTCTCTCTTACCAACTTTCTATTATAACTCTCTCTCAATTCTATTTCTATTTCTACTACTAACTAATTCTATTTTCTACACTTAACTCATTTTATCTCTTTTCCAACCAAAATATTATTTTCTCTCAAAATACCAATTCTAAACAATTCTAACTTATTACTAAAAGTAAAGGTCTAAAATACCCTCTTAATCAATCTTACCCGGAAATTCTTGAAACGGTAAAATCGCACCAACACACCAACACAACAAATATTCACATTTTATCACATTAACATAGCACATAATCATGTTAATTCTACAAACAAATCAATTCTCAATTAAATCAATTAAAGACTCAACAAAACAAATGGGAAAATCAAATCAGGGCGTTACACTCCCCAACAGAGTCGCCAGTTCTGTAACACGGTGGGAGAAATGACCTGGGTGTTTTTGTTTGACAAAAACATGTGTGGATAGCAAGAGTCGCCATCGACTTTTATTTTATCCAACTTAGGAAAGGTATAAAAGAACAGGAAAGACCTTAAAAAGATTTGAGTTCGAGGGGTAGGTTATACAAAGGGAAGGTATTAGCACCCTTTGTATCCATGGTTATCCATGGGCTCTTAATTACTTAACTCACTTTAACTTGTTTGAAAAATGTGTAGTGTGTGTTTAGAAAAAAAATTCATAAATCTTTAACTTTGTAATGATCCTCGTATGAATGTATACAAAGTGTTTAGTTTGAAAATGTTTTTAAAAGCAGGGTGTGAAAAGAATTTTGAAAGAGTGAGCAAGTAATTAAGTGCTACCTACCCTAAGTTGGTCTTTCTTGTTTTTTTATTTCCTTTAAAGGGTAAGACTGCCTTACTATTCGGGAGTAAGTAGTCATTACCTTGGATTTGATAAGGGACGGGCGTAGAATCATCGTATGGTCATAGAAGGCAACTTGTAGGGGTGTCTTAGTAATTCGAAGGGACTATCATCATTTTTGTAGGGTCATCGAGGGACAAGATCATTATTTCGTAGGCAACTTCGAAGGGACTATGATCTTTTAATCTTGAAGGGACTATGATGATTTTTGTTTGAAGGGACATTTAATAAGACACCCCCACGTTCGAGGGACTTGACCATGTATTGAAGGCAACCAAGAGGGGAAACCCTAGGAGGTGCAAATGGTGATCGTAAAACGATCGACTTACGTGTGTGAATATCCGTTTCAGTTATTTATCTTGTAATTAGTGATCTAAGTCCAATTATTTTTCATTTAACCTTCGCACACCCTAAACTACTAACCACGATTTATATTTTGCGAAGAAAAAAAATAAAGAGCAAAAAATAAAATCCTACGCTATTACATGGCTTTGGGACAATTACATAATAATCGATGTGGTCGATGCGGAAGATAAAGGCGGAAAATTAAACCTAAGCTATTATATGAGATAGGCAATTACATAATCGAGCAGAAAAAATAAATTACATAAGAAGATATCTTATACAATTTCCTAAAAAAACAAATAAAGCAAATTAATTGAATTAAGAAAAGAAATTTTTTTTTTATGAAAAATTAGGGTTATATTAGGATTAATAAAAAATTCGGGTGGGTAAAAAAAATTGAGTTAATTAATTAGGGTTTTAGAAAATAAATCAAGATTAATTAATTTAAAACTTAATAAACTAAATTAATTAAAAAACTAATAAACTAATTATTATAAAATATTATATGAGAAAGAAAAAAAATCAAGGATAATTTATTAAATCTATTTTTTAAGAAAGAGATTAGTGATGGTTAATGATTTAATTGATTTTAAATCAATTATAATTAATTATTTAAGATAATAATATTTGTTAATTAAAAATATAAAGAAAAAGAAATTCTCCCAAAAATAAATGGTGGAGGCCTGGATTCGAACCCAGGACCTCCACCCACTAACCAAGCAACGCTTCCACTGGGCTACACATGCACTGGTGATAACCAATGGAAACAAGATGGTTTTGATGTGTGTTTGCTCAACTTTTAGAACCAGCCAATCGCGTGCGGCCACGTCTCCATCTTCAACCTCAAGCACTGCGAAAATTGCTGCAAATTTTGCTACAACTTTTGTTGCGATTTTTTTTGTAGTTAAACTTGCGTTTTTTAAACATCCACAAAACAACAATTTAAACATTACAAAAGTATGTATTCCTACTAAATCAAGTCCTAGGAGTTCAATGGTGGCATTATTTTGACCTGAAAGTGGTTGTTTCATGCGCCTTGAGAAGAAGTCGTTTCATGCCCTAACAATGGCATAACCTCAAATCTGCATCAAAACTTCAAGATAAACGATTAAATATGATCTATGCATGATGATAAATAACATTATGAACGCAAAATATGTTAAAAGATGAAGAATGAAAATTTTGATTTGAAGCTTTATGGTTATGGCGGCATGTTTAGGTATGTAGTGTTTTACATGTATTCCACCTTCAATGATGATTGTTATTGCCTCCTGATTACTCTTTGACGAAAATTGGATGGAAAGAATGGCTTAAAACCTCTTTGTGGAATCCCATTGATCATTGCCTTAATGCACCTTTTTTTTAAAAATATATATGATTTTTCTCTTAAGAAATTTGTGTCTTGACTTGGTGGTCATGTTATGTATTTATAATGGTGTAATTTAAGATAAAACTTTGGGCCTTGATGGATGGATTGGTGGTTGTTGAAGGTGAAGAAACCAAGTTGCCAAATTTGTCAAAAATCATATTAAATCATTCTTTTTTGGTCTTACACGAATTTGACCATGATCAATCATCTTAATCATTAAATATTTGATCCCAAAATAAATTTTAGATCAAATATTTGATATTTTATAATTTATTTTAATTAAAATTAGATTTAAATTATTAAAATCCAATATAATATAAAATAAATAATAAAAATCATAAAATATAATCAACGGGTCATGAATAGTCTTAGGATTGAGTTTGGGTCGAAAGATTATGGGCCCATTTGAAGAAAACTTGAGTTTTGGCCTTTTCTGCTTCATACACCTCCTCAAAATTGCCCAACTTCAACAATGCATAACTCCTTCAATTTTTATCCCATGAAGGTGTTCTAGGACTTTTTAGAAAGCCTAGATTGTCATATAACTTCTCCTTTTTGTCCCATGTCCATATCATTTTCAATTTTTAAGTTATAAGCTCTTGAAAAAGTTGACTTTTTGTTGACTTTTAAAAGGACCTGTAATGTCTTGGCTCATATCTTTCAAATGAAGCATTTTTGGACTTGGCTTGTGAGACACGAAGTTGTAGAGAATTGAATTTCCTTCAAAATGAGCTTTGGATGGGAAATTATTGATGAAGTATATGAAAGTTATGGCTGGTCAAAGTTCAGTTGACTTTTCCTACACAAAACCCTAATTTAGTAACTCCTGATTCTTGATGATTTTGAGGTTTCCTTGATGAATCATGATCAACCCTTGATAAAATGATGAATTTCACCTTGTAATCTTGATGTTGACCAAAAATCTTGAAGTTTGACTTTATGTTGACTACAGTTGACTTGTTGACCAAGTTAACTAATTTTTTATTATCCGAGCATCTGACTGGCCAAATTTGTGGGGAAAGCCTTGAAACTGCACATGAGGATTCTCTGAAGTATGTGGGATGACATGAAGTCTACTTGAGGCTTTGGAAGTCCATTTTTCTTTGTGAAACTCAAAACCCTAGTTTAAGATCATTGTTTAGGATGAGGCTTTGTCTGATGAAACTTTGAATCCTTTTGAGTAATTGAGAATCTTGTGACTATTAGGAGACCTCTTGAGACACATTATATTGAATATGGGAGATAAAATTTTAGGGTACAAAAAGGGCACACATGGATCAATTCATGACTTTGATGACAGTCATGTGTCGCTCCCTAGATTTCCATCCTGGTACAAACACGAAGTGGCGCGGAAAAGGGTAGAGTCGCCAACCAGGCAATTTTATCCCAAAGGAATGGGAAAGGTAATGTTGCACAAACCGAAAGAAAATAAATGGAAAGACAATGTTCTTGCGAACAAAAGAAAACTGGGTTCGGGAGTCGGTTACGACCTGGAAAGGTATTAGCACCCCAGATCGTCAATCGTACCCGATGAGATACACGCTTGTAAAGAAACTGTTTTGAAGGGTAGAGAAATGAAAGTTGCTGCAAAAGAAAGACTGAAACTGGATAAGAAAATAAAATAAAGGGGGAAAATGTAGGGAAAATAAAAGAGTGCTTGAACGGGGCCTACCCCGCTGCCTACATACCTCATCTAGACATGAGGATCAGAGTCGTCGTAGTTGCCCTAACTAGGGGGAAAATTGCTTGTGTTTTAAAAACTTGAACTGCTTATGTAAATGCTCAGGTGTTGCAGACTCGTCTGGAACGAGTGCGTTATCTTCTTGCAAAGAGACAAGTAGGATTAAGTTCTTACGTAATGAGTGAAGGTGATGAGAAAAGAAGTCCCGAAGGAGAGACGTTTATTCTTTGTTTGTGGCTTTTAGAAGCTTTATTCGTGTTTGGCACAAGCAAGTGAACTTAACTCCTTCTCCATGTAATGTGTACCTATTACTACATTCCAAGATAGAATGAGGAACAAGAACACCTAAGCAAGGAGAAGACCCCCAAGCCTTGGTTCCCGAGATTAGGGCCTAAGTTCACTAACTCATTGAATTTATTAAGTGTTTTGTGATTTGAAATGAAAAAGTGTTTTTATGATTTTCCTTTGTGAAAGTGGTCTCATGATTAGACTTATACATCATGCTAGACAAGCTTGTACTATCCCAAGATGGGATAAATGCCAGTGCCCCATGGAATAAGCCCATAAACACGAGACTACCTCAACCATTAAGTGTTTTTTAGGTTTTTGTTTGAAGATGAGAAAGAGAGAGCACCAAACGGATCTAAAAGGTAAAAACTAAAGGGGGACTAATAATCCCAAGTATTATCATGCATGGAAGTCCTAGGTTAGTGTGGTTTGAAGTCTATCCTAATGAAGAAGCAGGAAAGAAGAAAAGAAATAAGAAGAAGAAGAAAAAGAAAAGAGAAAAGGATTCAACTTACTTCTTAAAAGAAGATAAGTTGATCCTAAAGGGGGATGAAGAATAGGTTAGACATTGACGACCTAAGCACATCACAAACTCAAGTATGAAAGTTTAAATAAGTGAAAGAAGAATTTGAGATGTGGAAGAAATAATTGTGCAAGTGAATAAAGAGCAACATCAGGTAATCAGACAATACGCAAATGGAGCCTACGCAAGGTAGGACTTCAGATGTATCAGTATGCTCCTAACTTAGCATCAGGACAAGAATGAGGCATGAGATAAAGTCGAGTTTCAGTGGTACCTAACGAAGAAGGTCCCTTGCTTCTTCAATACGCGCAAAATAAATCAAGCATAAGCATCAAGAAGAAAATTCACATGATCAATCCAGTAAGAATAAGGTACTTAACATCGCAAATCAATAATCAAATCAACAAGAATATTCATCCAGATAATTCATCAAGCCCAAAATAATCCACTCGGCGTCTCAACTTCCATCAAGAAATTCACGAACATTAACAAGTCCACAGGCTATAAACAAACGATTAACCATAAGGCCATCACCAAGCAACGTCAACCATCATCGAAATCAAGCAATAACCCTAAAAAACATCAAACAAAACTAAAACTAAAATCAAATAAAATCCTATTTAATTAAATCAAATTAATCAGAAAAAACTAAAACCAAAGTTAAATTAAATCAAAATTATAATTAATGGCTAGTAAAAATTTAGACTAAACATTTTATTAATATTAATAAGGATGAAGTAAAAATAATTATCCATGAATTAAGCAAAATTAAGAAAAGAAAAATAAAAATAAAAGAAATGGGGGTTCTGGAGCAGGAAATGGTGGTGCGGTCAGAAACATTAATCTTATGGGCCAAGCCCATGAGCGACTCATGAGAAGAAGAAACAATGGGAGGTTTGTACTGAAATGGGATGGTGAGAACAGAAATATTAGATGGGCTTATGGCTCATGCCCGTGACCAACAACAATGACCTTCCTTCAAAAATAACAAAAGTAAAAAAAACAAAGATAAAACATAATAAAAAAATGAAATGATAAAGGTAAAGCACAAGAAGAACAAATCAACAAAATCCTCTTCTTGTGAAAACCAAACACCACAACAAACACAATCAAACCCAAGCTTCTCATCGCCATCGATCCACCCTTATCACCGTCAAGAAGAAACAAGGACGACCACCATTTCACTCAATCGATTTCGCCGCTCTCTCTCTGCGATTTTGGTTTGTCTCCAACGGACTTCTCCGTCTTGGCTCCCTCATCCGTGATTTCAAATCCCTCTCGGCGAGTTTCGTCAATATCGTTTGCGTGATTTGCACAGTTCTCTATGTCATAGTTAGTTCGCCTCAGTCACACATCAGATCTCTCTGTCTCATCTTCTTCTTTTGTTCTGTTTTTATGGTTCTATTATTAATTTGATCTGAGTTTCGGAAATTTGCATGAAGAGAGTTATTGTTCTGTGTGTTGTGTTACAGAAATTTGAAGGTGTGTAAGGGTTGAGTGATGAAGAGTGGCAGTTCTTGATTGAAGGAGAAGATTCGTTGCGTGGTTCGGTTTACATGGTTGTGTGTTTGGATCGGAAATTGAGTTGTTGAGTTGTGGATGGGTTTATTATGAACCAGAGGTGTTGTAGAGGAAAGATGGGTGAGAAACAAACTATGTTTGGTTGTTGTTTTTATGAAAGGTCGGTGAAGGTTTAATGGAGTAGAGAGTGAATACCGATGGAGGATGAGCAAAGGATTGGAGAAGGGTGGTTCTGCAGAATGTTGTCATTGGTGTTGAATTTTTTTTATGAATGACTTTGTTGAAAAGATCCTTGTGGTTGTGTATTTGTGAAAGAAACCATTAGATTGAGCAACATTGATAGGGTTGATTTGTGAGAGCAGAATGTTGTGAAGGTGATTTTGCGGGTTTGAAAATGACGATAGGTGATGTTGAGGTGAGTACTAGAGTGATGTTGTTAGTGAATGGAGAAGGTGTCATGGAAACAAAGAATGGTGTTTTTTTATTAAGGTTGCGTTCACACTAATGAAATGAAGAAGGTGATTTCCCTATAGGAATAAGACATGCGTCGTTTTCCTTCTTTCTTTTTCTCAGAAATTTTTTCTCCTTTGTAACTTAGGGATCTGCACCCTTTATAGCTAGGTCAAACAATGTTTCTTTTGTGACATAATGGGCCTTGACATGGGCATAAAGAATGATATGGGTCTGGTTTTTAGGATTTATGAATTGTGAGTCCTTATTTTGTGATATGTGGATTGTATGAAAAAGGGTAGACCTTTTAATTGCAAATGAAATTAATGGAAATATATTAAAATATGGAAAAAGGGATTAATAATATTTGTGAATGGATAAAAAAAATGGGTTATAGATAAAATGGCTATTGGATATAATAGTTTTATGTGGATAAATGGATGTGAATAAATCGGGTAAGGAAATGAGTTTAAAAAAAGGATAAACAAATCAACCAATCCCAAACTTTAAACAGCACTTGAACACAACCACTCCTGAACCACTTGTGAGTGAAACAACTGCCTTCTGAATCAAATTAAAATTTTTCCCTGATTATCGAACCCACACTGAGGAAAATAAATCCAAAGATAAACCATTCATGGACTGATGAACAAACAATATGGCCCAAAACTTCTTATGAATCACAACTTGACAATTCGATGAATTTCACACCATAACCTTGGATACACACCCCTATGGAAATGAACCACTCACACTGATAACTTGAACTTGAAACAAACTCCTGATAGTTTGACCAAGATTAGGTCAAACATCCATCTGGATTGGATCGTGACTGAATAGTCACACTTGAAATGAGACTAGAACTTTTGAGATATTGAAAAAGAAGAAATAACTTGAGATGCTGAGAAAACGAGGATAGCCTTGTGACTTAAAGAAGAAGAGAACATCTTGATGATGGGCCAGATGCATAATGAATAGTCCTTGCAGACATGAAATCCTTTATGACCACTAAACTAGGGAAATAAACCCTAATCAGGTAACATAAGCGATAAGAAAAAGATGCCACTGATGGCTGCACAGCTAAAACCTTTAATTACTCTGATAACCACAGATAGGACGTGAAATCCCAATCCTCAGAAAATATCGATCCCTTGTCTCTAAAGCCTATGCATATGAATGAAAATGTTAATGGCCTAATGTAAATGCATATGAGTGCGAAGCGAAAAGCAGAAAAAAGATGAAAAACCAAAGGGAAAATTTTGGGGTGTTATAGCTGCCCCTATTCAATCAACTGTTAATCTGAAAAGGATGACAGCAACGACTATCAGACGTTCGAGATAAACTGTGATTGAATACCAAAAAACAACCAGAAAATTTGCACTCTGATGGAGAAGAAAAGGGATATAAACCCAACCAAAGAAGACTCTTCCTGGAGAAAACTCTGATGTGGTGAAAAGTAAGCTGTAATAAAGAAATGTCCTTTATAATGAACCAGCGGACTACTAGCCTGCCATAAACGTGGGCCTTGCAAAGGTGTTGACAACCAACTGAAATGCACCAGTAAATGTTATCCAAAGATCCATACTTCGGGACATGAGCTCGTAAATTATAGGATTTACGACTCAAACAAGTGTCTTTTATAATGAACCAGATGACTATTGGTCTGCCACGTATGTGGGCCTTAAAACGGTGTTTTGGTATCATAGGATCTACAAACCAACCACGAGAATATAATATCATAGGATTTACGACTCGGAAAACTGTCTTTTATAATGAACCATATGACTACTGGTCTATCACGGATGTGGGCCTTGAAACAGACAAGTGCTGATAAGGATGCATTGTGAAATCCTCTTCTTGAAAAGTGCAATCTATCTATCAAACAGATATGCCTCTCAAGGTCTAATCCATCAAAACTGGATTCTATCCTTTATAATGAACCAGGGGACCACTGGCCTGCCACAGAGATGTGAGCCTTAAAGAAGTCTTTTATAGGAACTAGGATTAACTAGTTCGCCACAGAGGTGTGGGCCTTAAGCATTTTAGCCTGTGGGATAGACATGCATAGGACCCTGCATCTGAAAATGTGTTGTGAGATCCTCCAAAGACGCACTATCTCCAATATATAAGCACTCTAAAATTGGTCCATTGACACTGGACAATGCGATGAAACCATGAATAGTCCGTTGACACGGGACAAAAGCGATGAAACCACTATTGGATTTGAGAGGAGAGTAACAACTCTGCAGGGGAGAATACGATATATAACCCTGTTGGGGATGATAACGCTCTGATTAACATTATGTTGAGAGATGAGATCAAGATACTCTGACAATACTTGCCTCTGGCTAAGGAATGTGAACATTGTCTGCATCACTTGTCACATTGGCCAAAAATAAATTGGCAACTTCATTGGGGAATATTTCAATGATGGGAGTAAATCCCAATCATGAACTCTGCGGGGACATGACAATCTTCTGACTTGGATGGAGAGATGCTTCATCAATACTCTTGTTGGGGAGGAAATTCTGACCATGCTGACTCTGTGGGGAATCCGGGCATTCAGCTGCCTGCTGGGAATACTTCACTATGGAAAGATAACTCCGCTTGGGATGAGAATTATTCAATTAGCCTTAAAGTTATGTTGGGGATGCCATCCATTCTAACTCAGCTTGGGAAATGACAAACTTTCTGGCCAGGATGAGGAAACGATTTGGCAATGCTCTGCTGAAGAGAAACTTTATGGAGAATTAGAGATAAAAATAATTCTCTTGCAAGGGAAGACCTATGAATCTCACACATGCTGATCAAGTCGAGCCAAATTATGCCCCAGGTATAGTATGATGATTGTGTTGGAAAGATATGCCAATAAAAATTGGACTTTGACTGGATGAGAATGACCGACTCCTCATGAAGAAACCTTATCGGCTGAAGGAAGATTTTATGCTCGGGGAAGAAATAAACTTCCAATACCCTGCTGGGAAAATAAATACCAGACATTCCCTTAGAATCAACTCGGTGCTTCAAGCTAAAGTGCTCAACAATTGCATACTAATTACCAAGAGTGAGCAAACATCCCTTTACCCCTCAAATTATGCTCCAGACTGCATCGTCTATGAAAAGATTGTCTCTAGAGGATTTTATAGAAGACCTGGCATCCAAAATTCCTCTAGTGTACTCAAACTCTTGGAGAAATTTAACAGACTTCGAGATAACTACCCCAGATTGTGTCTTGAAATGACTTGTTCCACATCAGAAAGAACCATGCAGTATGAAGACGCAATACAAATGATGCAAGATATAGATGTATGCTCAGGATGCTGAGGATATGATGATATGTGATATGCGGGAGATGATTGAAACAAGGATGGTTGGGCGTTAGGGCCAGGTTGATAGTGATTGTTTTTCTTGGTTGCCAAGAAATTGGACTTTAAAAGTGAATTACCAGACGAGAACCGGTTTATTGAAAGTAAGCCAACAGACGAAAACTGATGCGCAAAAAATAAGTCGTTAGACGAGAACTAACTCCTTCTTGGATTCATTGTCAGACAAGAACTGACTCTAAAAAAGAATGACTACCAGATGAGAACTGGAGTTCAACAAGGTAAATGAAAAGGTGACAAAATGATAAATGGTTAAAAAGTTTACCTACTAGACGAGAACTGGTATTTGAAGTTGGTTTGCCAAACGATAATTGGACCTTGGATTGGTTTTCCAAATGAGAACTGGACTTTGAATTGGTTTGCCAGACGAGAACTGGACTTTGGATGGTAATAAGTTAGATTACAAGGCCCTATGGTGTGAGATTGAAGTTGAGGGGTTATGCCTAATGCATTTATGATGCAGTATGCTCTAGCGAAGCAACATGAATAATGTATGCAAATGATTTATGCAATGATTATGAAAAACTCCAGAAATGCCCCTGAGGTGGGGAAAAGATCTTTTGTGGAAAGGATTATTATTGAGAAGGATGACAATGGCGAGGGTGGGTAGCATGATTTCCCGACACTCATCTTGAACTCGACAATCACTGATATGACTTTCTCTGTGTAGCTAAAGTTGCCCCAGTCTGGCGAGTCTTTGAACAAACTGCCCCTGATTATCTAATCCTTGGAATGGCAGACTTGGATATTCTCTTGAGGAGAGTTGCACTTAGTGAGCTCTAGAAGTGTCTTGCTCCTGCGTGAGCGTGGAAGCGACTTGACTCATTCTGACTGAGCATTGGAAGAATTCACCCTTAGTCAACATAAACTTCGGGTGGCATGCCCCTGTTTGGAAGATTCACTTCTGATCACCTGACTCTTGAATGATTTTCCCCTCAATAAACTGATATTTGAGGGCTTTCTTTATCCTCATAAATTCCCTGGTCAACAAAACCAATGGATAACATGCCCCATATTCTGGCTATCATTGTTGAATGATCAAATTCTCCTTTGATTGCTCTTTGTAGGAACTTCCCTGATGTCACAGACTGACTTGCAATTAAAATTGTTCATTCACAAATGGTAATTTTAATGCGATGCTCATGTAAGTTTTAAAAAATTATTTATTTGAGTGCTATGATAGTGTGTGACGAATGGACCATTATTCCAAACATAGTGATGAATTATCAAATCTTTAGGAGTCAGTTTATGCAACCTTGTCGTAGTATGCTTTCAGAATTGACCCTTCTTCAATTAGGACTTTCAAGGGTTATGACGTGGTCTGGTTCACGATTTTAGAAAGAAGTATTTATGGCTCAAAATTTATCTATGTCCACCCATTCTCCTTGATGTTCTCCAGTCCTATGTTCAACTAATTTGGCCTAAGCGCTCACCTCTCGAAAGAGTTTTGTGTTGGTTGAGGAACCATATGACACTAAAGGTTTAAGAACCAATGAGGTTTTTGGAGTAACAGTCGCCCCTTTTGACTTTGTGTCTGATCACACAACTTTGTTCTTATGGAAGTTTTTCTTTCTGATTTTTGTACTCCCTAAATTTTGCCTGGACTGATTTTTTTAATTTTTTTTCGATTTTGAAGTCCAGCGGGATGCCCTAATTTTTGCCTAAGTCATTTGTTTTCAAGTTTTTTGACTTAGCAGGCTTTATTTTTTATTCTCTTTTTTTTGTTGAACAAATCGTGTGACACTGGTTTGTCTGACTTGGATGAAAGGGTTGTGACTGCCTCATTCCTTTGTTGTTGAGGGGCAACCATTGTGGTTTTATGTCCCTTGACCTCTTGAGGTGTAATGAATGAAAGTTAATGGATCCTCGGACGCACACTACTTTGTAAATTTGAATGCTCGGTCAAAACTAACTGATGACTACCCTGCCCCGGGTTGAATATGAAGGTTTTTTTCACTCAGAAAAGAAACTCCTACTTCAAGGCTCAAAGGGGTTGATGTGGGTCTATCTCCCTTATATCTATGGTGTTTGGGAATTGAAGCAATGCTTGTACATCGTCAGTGTAACACCCCAAAATTTGCCCTCTCATTTTCATGGCATTTAGCATATCGCGTTGCATATCCGCCCATACATTGCATAAATAAAATAATAAAAAATAAAATAATTTGTAGATGTTTAAGAATTGGCAGAATTTTTGACCAAACAAGAAATGTTAAATTCAGTTCAGAATGTCCTATCAGATGTTGGGACATTAGCAAACTGAGTATGTGAACTTGGTTCAGGATGTCCTACCAGATGTTGGGACATTGTTTAAATGACTAAGTTCAGTTTTGTCAGGATGTCCCAACAGATGTTGAGACATCTCAGACCTGCTATCAGAATTAATTATTGATTAACAGATCAGAGATATTTAAGGAGAATTATCTGGAATTAATTAATGATGGATATAAAACAGAACAAGGCGCATCTGTAGGGAGTTTTAAATTGAAGATTCAGATTAAAACAGAAGACCTAATGCACCTAGAATATAGGAGGTAACAAACCCTAAATTCAAGGTGACAGCTGCTGCACATTAGGGCTGGATCATTCTACAGAAAGCCCAAAATTCAGAACCTATTTAAACAACAGAATCTCATAGAATTGAGTACGAATTTCAGAAGACTAAATAGGGTGTCTAGTGTTTTAATAGCAGGCTGTTTTTTTTGTACCACTTTATGAGCTTTTAAGCAAAAGTGCATTTGTGACTTGATTGAAACTGTGAAGTAAAATCAAGCTGTTATTGTTTGAAGGATGTCTTCAATTTCTGTAAACTTGTAAACTTGATCACTGGGTGATTGAGGGGGAGTGAGTAGGGTACTCTTATCTAAGTGAGTCTTAGGTAGAAATTGCATTGGGTAAGTATTAAGTGATAGATTAAACAGGGTGGTTTAAGTCTAGAATTAATATTACTAATAGTGGATTTCCTCCTGGCTTGGTAGCCTCCAGATGTAGGTGTGGTTATACACTGAACTGGGTTAACAAACTTCTGTGTTGTTTATTTTTCCTGCTGTTTAAGTTCTTGTTTAAATTTGTCAAATGTCCTATTAAGTGTTGGAACATCTCTTAGGACATCTCATTACAGAATTTCAATTGGTATCAGAGCAGGCACCCTGCCTGTTTATACTGGGTGAGATCTAGGGAAAACAAATTCTGTATCATGGACAGAGATATAGGGTCAGTAAATAGACCACCTATACTGGATGGTTCTAATTATGACTACTGGAAGCCAAGAATGATTGCATTCTTAAAGTCACTTGACAACAGGGCATGGAGAGCAGTAATTGTTGGATGGAAACATCCTGTTAAAGACACCAAAGATGGATCAATAGTTCTGAAACCTGAAGAAGAATGGAGTAAAGAGGAAGAAGATTCAGAACTAGGCAACTCAAAAGCCCTAAATGCTTTATTCAATGGCATTGATAGAAATATTTTCAGACTGGTGCATCATTGTGAGCTGGCCAAAGATGTGTGGGATACCCTCAAGACAACTCATGAAGGAACATCAAAAGTAAAAATGTCAAGACTTCAACTTCTCACCACCAAGTTTGAAAACTTGAGAATGAAGGAAGATGAATCAATTCATGAGTTCTACATGAACATCTTGGATATAGCCAATACTTCTGGAGCCTTGGGAGAAAAGATGACTGATGAAAAGCTTGTAAGGAAGATTCTCAGATCTTTGCCAAAAAGATTTGACATGAAAGTCACAGCAATAGAAGAAGCTCAAGACATATGCTCCATGAAAGCTGAAGAACTCATTGGTTCCCTTCAAACTTTTGAAATGGGAATGAATGACACACATGCTAAAAAGAACAAAAGCATTGCCTTGGTCTCAAATGCAGATGAAGAAGAAGATGATAAATCAGCATATGACAAAAGCTTATCAGAAAACCTTGCCTTGCTTGGAAGACAATTCAAACAGATTCTCAGAGGAATGGAAGGCCAATCCAAATCCAGTGAAAGAAACACAAACTCTGAGAACAGGAGAACATATGATGCTAACAGAAAGTCAAAGTTTGCTGAAAAGACCAGTCAAGATAAAGGAGTCAAATGCCATGAATGTGAAGGATATGGACACATCAAGTTTGAATGTCCTACTTACTTAAAGAGGCAAAAGAAAGGACTCTCTGTGACCTGGTCTGATGAAGACTCAGGAGAGTCAGAAGAAGAATCAGCTAAGCATATTACTGCTCTAGCTGGACTGTGTGAATATGATAGTGATTCCAGCTGTGGAGAGCTTACTTATGCAGATCTTGAGCAAGCCTTCAAGGATCTGTACAAGAGTAGTACTGAAGTATGCAGTGAGGTCATAAAGCTAAAGAAGCAGAATGAAGTACTAGAAGAAGAAAAAGCAAGTGATCAAGTAATCATTGATACCTTAAAAAGTGAAGTAACTCTTCTCAATTCTAAGCTGGAACATATGTCCAAATCTGTTAGAATGATGAACAGCAGCTCAAATACACTGGATGATATTCTCTGCAATAATAAACATTCAGGGGACAAAAGTGGACTGGGATATAACAGAGATGAAGCCAGCTCCAGCAAAGCTACTTCAAAAATTACACAGTCAAACAAGATGTCCCAACAGATGCTTCAACATCAGAACACAAAGACTAACTTAATGTTCCAACAGATGTCTCAACATTCTGGAAAGTACAAAATGAAGAAGAAGTATCAAAGATGGAGATGCCATCACTGTGGAAGATTTGGGCATATCAAACCTCACTGTTATAAGCTACATGGATATCCAAATCAGATGTATCAGCAACCCTCCAAACAGAAAGTAGAAGGTACCAAGAAAGTGCTTAGACATCAAAGGAATCAGCAACCTCCTAAGCAGAAGACAGAGGTCATCAAGAAGGTTTGGAGACCAAAAGCTGACACTCAGACTGATCAAAGCCACAGTCCCAAGAACCAGATCAACAATCAAGCTTGGAGATCAGCTGAACAACACTCAGAGCAGAGGCATCAAAAGAAATCTCAACTCATCTGGTCAAAGAAGAGTACTGCATACATAGCACATACATCATTGAAAGTATCAGCTAAGGAAGACTGGTACTTTGACAGTGGATGCTCAAGACACATGACTGGATTGAAGAATTTGCTAGTAAACTTAAAGCCACATTCATCCAGATATGTTACCTTTGGAGATGGAGCTAAAGGAGAGATCAAGGGAGTTGGAACCTTGGATTGTCAAGATGTTCCAAGATTAGATGATGTGCTGCTTGTTAAAGGTTTAACTGCCAACCTGATCAGTATAAGTCAACTATGTGATCAAGGATACAGTGTAAACTTTACAAAAACTGAATGCATAGTGACTAACCAAAAGCAAGAGGTTGTCATGAAAGGAGCCAGATCTAAAGACAATTGTTACATGTGGGAATCCCAAAATCTCAGTCTCACTTCAACCTGTTCTCTAGCTAAAGAAGAAGAAGTGAAACTATGGCACCAAAGGCTAGGTCATCTTCATTTCAGAGGCATAAAGAAGATCATATCTATGGATGCTGTAAGAGGTATCCCTAAACTGAAGATTGATGATGGAAAAATCTGTGGTGAATGTCAAATAGGCAAACAAACCAAGATGTCCCATCCAAAGCTCCAACATCTGACAACTTCCAAAGTTTTGGAATTGTTACATATGGATCTCATGGGACCTATGCAAGTTGAAAGCCTTGGTGGTAAGAGATATGCATATGTGGTGGTTGATGACTTTTCAAGATATACATGGATAAATTTCATTAAAGAAAAGTCAGATGTCTTTGATGTATTCAAGGAATTATGTCAAAGATTACAAAGAGAAAAATCCAGCTGTGTGATCAGAATTAGAAGTGATCATGGAAAGGAATTTGAGAATCAAAAATTCTTAGATTTCTGTTCTTCAGAAGGAATCAATCATGAGTATTCTTCTCCTATCACTCCTCAACAGAATGGGATTGTTGAAAGAAAAAATAGAACTATTCAAGAATCAGCAAGAGCTATGATCCATGCTAAAAAGTTACCTCTGTATTTCTGGGCTGAAGCTATGAACACTGCCTGCTACATCCATAACAGAGTTACCTTGAGAAAAGGAACTTTGTCCACAATATATGAAGTCTGGAAGGGCAGAAAACCCACTGTAAAGTACTTTCATGTGTTTGGAAGTAAATGCTATATTCTGGCAGATAGGGAGCAAAGGAGAAAAATGGATCCTAGAAGTGATGAAGGAATTTTCCTTGGATACTCTATAAACAGCAGAGCTTATAGAGTATTTAACTACAGAACAAATGTTATCATGGAGTCCATAAATGTGATAATTGATGATGCTCCTACAGATGTCCCAGAAGATGTTGGAACATCTGCTGATATCAAGGTTGAAGCTGAAGAAAAGAATGATCAATATAACTTCACTCAAAATGATACAAGGTCAGAAGATTCAAGCAAACCTCCCTCCATCAGAATACAGAAGGATCATCCCAAAGATTTAATAATTGGTGATCCCAACAGAGGTGTGAGCACTAGATCAAGAGAAGTGATTTCAGGTTCTTGTTTTGTGTCCAAAATAGAACCTAAAAATGTCAAGGAAGCTCTCACTGATGAATACTGGATTTGTGCTATGCAAGAGGAATTAGGTCAATTCACAAGGAATGAAGTGTGGAATCTTGTTCCTAGACCTGATGACATAAATGTGATTGGTACAAAATGGGTGTATAAGAACAAGTCAAATGAACAAGGAATTGTTACAAAGAACAAAGCTAGACTTGTGGCTCAAGGATACACTCAAATTGAAGGAGTAGACTTTGATGAAACCTTTGCACCAGTAGCAAGGCTTGAATCAATAAGACTACTGTTGGGAATTGCTTGTATCTTAAAGTTCAAGTTATTTCAAATGGATGTGAAAAGTGCCTTTCTTAATGGTTATCTTAATGAGGAGGTTTATGTAGAACAGCCTAAAGGATTTGTTGATCCAAGCTGTCCAAATCATGTATACAAACTCAAGAAAGCACTTTATGGTCTGAAGCAAGCTCCAAGGGCATGGTATGAAAGACTTACCACATTTCTTATCAAGCAAGGATACAGAAAAGGTGGGATTGATAAAACCCTGTTTGTTAAAGATGAAGAAGGAAATGTCATGATTGCACAAATATATGTTGATGACATTGTGTTTGGTGGGATGTCTGATAAGATGGTCAAACATTTTGTCAAGCAGATGGAAGCTGAATTTGAAATGAGTCTAGTAGGTGAATTAACCTATTTTCTTGGTCTGCAAGTTAAGCAAATGGAAGACTCAATGTTCATCTCACAAAGCAAGTACTCCAAGAACATAGTGAAGAAATTTGGAATGGAAAATGCTTCTCATAAAAGAACTCCTGCTCCTACACATTTAAAGCTGACTAAAGATGAAAAGGGTGAGAAGGTAGATCAAAGTTTATATAGGAGCATGATTGGAAGCTTGTTATACTTGACTGCTAGTAGACCAGACATTGCATTTGCAGTAGGAGTTTGTGCAAGATATCAAGCTGATCCAAAAGTCAGTCATCTCAATCAAGTCAAGAGAATCCTTAAATATGTTAATGGTACATGTGACTATGGCATAATGTACTTTCATGGATGCAAACCAATTCTCACTGGCTTCTGTGATGCTGATTGGGCAGGAAGTGCTGATGACAGAAAAAGCACTTCAGGAGGATGCTTCTTTCTAGGAAACAATCTGATTTCTTGGTTCAGTAAGAAACAGAATTGTGTGTCATTATCTACAGCTGAAGCTGAGTATATAGCTGCAGGTAGCAGTTGTTCTCAGTTGGTTTGGATGAAGCATATGCTCACTGAGTACAATGTCCCACAGGATGTCATGACATTGTACTGTGACAACTTGAGTGCAATCAACATATCTAAGAATCCTATCCAACACAGCAGGACAAAGCATATTGATATCAGACATCATTTCATCAGAGATCTTGTAGAAGAAAAGGTGATTTCATTGGAGCATGTATCTACAGATCTGCAGTTAGCTGATATTTTTACCAAGGCATTGGATGCTACTCAATTTGAGAACTTAAGGGGCAAACTTGGAATATGTTTATGTGATATCTAGCAGTTAATGAGATGTGCCAACATGTCATATGACATTGCATGGCTTAATTTCCAGATGGCAAAACTGGTCTGGACAAGATCTTTGAGAATTCCAATCCTAATCATTTGGACTGTAACGGCTACTTATTTAGGAACTCCTTATAAGCAGCTATCAAGAGTCTCATCACATCATCACAAGCGAATCACATTAACTAGCAATTCTTCAGAAATCATAAACCCTAAAGCTGCACATTCATCTTCTTCAACAATGTCTCAAAACCCTAAAACATCTGAAGAAGTTCTCAATCAGAAAGACGTGGTTCATGCTACTCCTATTTCTATGGTGCCAATGCAATCAACACCATTAGACGAGCTCAGGGGAAGCGCTTCTCACTCTAAAAAGGCAAGAACACCAAAGAGAGCTAAAGATCAAGTTTGTAGCAAAGCCAAAGGAGGCATTCCTTCTCCTGCTAACATGCCACCAAAATCTTCAAACTATGTGGATGATTCAATCAAGGAGATTGTCACCCAAATTCTGTTTGAACAAAGAAAGGTGAGTGGGATCTCTGTTCCATTGCAAACCATGCCTGCTCCCCAAGAAGAACCATCTCAAACTGCAGAGGGCACTTCTGCAGAACAAGATGTCCCAATAAATGTTGGAACATCTGCAGATGAGAAAGAAAATTCATCTGATGCTGAACAGACTGAGGTCCAAGAAAAAGCCTCAAGTGAAAGTGATAAAGAAAACTCTGAGGATCAGAATAAGGCCTTAAATGAAGATAATGACAAAGTCTCTGAGGATCAGACCAAAGCCTCAGATGAAGATCTAATTCCTGCTGATCAACAAGCTGAAGAAGAGACTGCTCAATCTCCTCCAGGGGTCAATCTGGAGCAGGACTCTGATGCAGAAATCATAGCATCTGTCAAACCCAGCATAGCCAAAAGACTCAGGTCCAGGCAGGGTAAGATGCAAGCTGAAGCAGCAATTCTTGAAAAGAAGAAAGCCTCTCCAAAGAAAGGGAAAGCTAAAGCCTCTTTTGGGCCATCAAAACAATGGAGTAAAGTTCAAACTCAGAAAAGAAAGGCTGTCACACCATCAGATTCAGATGTTGAATCAGATGTCCCAACATCTCCTCCTAAGAAGAGACCAGCAATATCCAGAGCTTCATCTGCTGTACCAGAAGCTCCCTTGGATAACATATCATTTCACCATGTCTCTAGTGTGAACAGGTGGAAATATGTGTACCAAAGAAGGGTTGCCCTGGAAAGAGAACTGAGCAGCAATGCACTTGAGTGCACAGAACTGATAGACCTCATATCTGCTGCAGGACTGTTCAAGACAGTCTCAGATCTCTCTCCCTGCTATGAACTTCTTGTCAAAGAGTTCATTGTGAATCTTCAGGAAGATTGTTCACATGGTAAGTCCTCTGAATTCCAAAAAGTTTTTGTTAGAGGTAGATGTGTGGAGTTTTCTCCCCAAATCATAAATCAGTATCTAGGAAGAGAAACAGATGGACCAAATGAGTTGGGCAAGACAGATAATCAAGTCTGTAAGGTGATAACTGCTGACCAGGTAAAGGCATGGCCTGTGAAGGGAAAACTATCTGTAAGCATGCTTACCAGAAAGTATGCCATGCTGAACAGGATTGGTACATCTAATTGGGTGCCTACTAACCACACTTCCTCAATCTCAACTGGTCTAGCCAGATTTATATATGCTGTTGGAACTCAAACCAAAATGGACTATGGAGCTTTCATCTTTGATCAAACCATGAAGCATGCCAGCTCCTCTGCAACCAAGCTACCAATAGCCTTTCCATCTTTGCTGTGTGGTATTGTACTCAATCAATATCCTGGGATTTTAACTGACAAGGATACTGCCTGCAAAGAGCTTGAAGCTAGAAAGAAGAAGCTGGATGAAATAATTAAGAGGTTGGAAAGTGAAGAAGATCAGACAGCTGCATCTGATGAAGACAGTGAAGCTGCAAGTGAAGCTAATAAAGATGAAGACACTGAAGTGGAGGAAGCTACTGAGAGTGATGAATCTGAGTGATCTGTGTATGTGAGGCATTTGTAATGACAGCAATGATTTGTAATTCTGGATAATAGTTCTTTGGCCCCTAATTTTGTGCCTACCAAGGGGGAGAACAACATCAAATGTAATTGTTGTTTAAATGAATGAAATATGTTTGTTTGCACTCTGAACTGAATAAGTTTTTCTGTTGGAACAAGACTGGATAAAGACAGGACACATATATGTTTGAGGGGGAGTAATCTCAAATAAAATTCAACAGAAAAGTAATGATATACTCTGATAAAAGGAACTTCTGCTGCACTCTGAAAACCAGAAAAGATGTTAGCCAAAAATTAGCCAAAGGGGGAGTTTGTAGATGTTTAAGAATTGGCAGAATTTTTGACCAAACAAGAAATGTTAAATTCAGTTCAGAATGTCCTATCAGATGTTGGGACATTAGCAAACTGAGTATGTGAACTTGGTTCAGGATGTCCTACCAGATGTTGGGACATTGTTTAAATGACTAAGTTCAGTTTTGTCAGGATGTCCCAACAGATGTTGAGACATCTCAGACCTGCTATCAGAATTAATTATTGATTAACAGATCAGAGATATTTAAGGAGAATTATCTGGAATTAATTAATGATGGATATAAAACAGAACAAGGCGCATCTGTAGGGAGTTTTAAATTGAAGATTCAGATTAAAACAGAAGACCTAATGCACCTAGAATATAGGAGGTAACAAACCCTAAATTCAAGGTGACAGCTGCTGCACATTAGGGCTGGATCATTCTACAGAAAGCCCAAAATTCAGAACCTATTTAAACAACAGAATCTCATAGAATTGAGTACGAATTTCAGAAGACTAAATAGGGTGTCTAGTGTTTTAATAGCAGGCTGTTTTTTTTGTACCACTTTATGAGCTTTTAAGCAAAAGTGCATTTGTGACTTGATTGAAACTGTGAAGTAAAATCAAGCTGTTATTGTTTGAAGGATGTCTTCAATTTCTGTAAACTTGTAAACTTGATCACTGGGTGATTGAGGGGGAGTGAGTAGGGTACTCTTATCTAAGTGAGTCTTAGGTAGAAATTGCATTGGGTAAGTATTAAGTGATAGATTAAACAGGGTGGTTTAAGTCTAGAATTAATATTACTAATAGTGGATTTCCTCCTGGCTTGGTAGCCTCCAGATGTAGGTGTGGTTATACACTGAACTGGGTTAACAAACTTCTGTGTTGTTTATTTTTCCTGCTGTTTAAGTTCTTGTTTAAATTTGTCAAATGTCCTATTAAGTGTTGGAACATCTCTTAGGACATCTCATTACAGAATTTCATAATTCATGCAGCATTGGTTAATGTGTGAGGCATGTGGTCGGGGTTTACTCAGTGGCAAAATCAAATGTCAGAACCCAAGGTCGAATCTAGCTCAGAATCGACGGTGGAGACGCATCCTAAAGGTTTCCCACCAAAAGGGGAAAATTAAAAAGTTTCATCCATTAACAGGGTTAACGCTAGGGGTTAACCGGTTAACGCATGCGGAATTTTGGTAAAAATTTCAAAAATTAGTTGGTGCTTTCCTCCTCCTTTCCATTTGTTTTGTGTTTCTACCAAGTTCTAGCATTTTCCACCAAGTTCTAGACCCTTCTACCACTTTCTTATGGAATATTCCAAGGAATATTCTAAAAACCCTAACTAACTTTAACTAACTCCTAAGCTAGCTCCTAACCTTATTTTACAAACCCAGTGCCAAACCTAATTCCTAACCCAAGCCTCATTCCAAACCTAGCTTCTATATAAGCTCATTTCACTCCAAACCTCTGAAGGTGAACCTCACTTTCCAACTTCAACTTCATTTTCACAATTTCATCTCATTTTTCATCTCAATTCTCTCTCACTTTTTCTCTCTTTTTGCCAAATTCACCAAAGCTTGATCATCAAGATCTTTCAAGCTTTCACATCGAAACTCGAAAGATCGGAAGCTTAGCCTTCATCTTCTTCACTGGTTCAGCAGATAATTGAAGATTCGGCACAGTTACGGTGTTTATTTCACGATTCGGAAGCATTTTAGATCAATTGCATTTATTTTGCACTCTCGCGGATCGAAGCTTGGAATCTCTGATATTCTCTTCGTTTGTGCATCGCTCAACTTGCAACAATCACCAAAGCAAGACTCCGCTTTGTAGGTTGGTAGATTCTAAACCATTTCTCGATTTAATTTATTTCTCTTTATCTCGCTGTAAGGCATTCTTCCATTGTTTGATTGCATTTGTGTTGCGTTGTTCGTTTTGAGCGTTAGTAGCTAGAATCGTGGCTCGTTCTTGGTACTGATAGGTGTTAGAAGGCTATATGTAGGTAACAATTTTGTGCCAGCATGTTCATGGTTGTATTAGGAGCTTTTGGAAGTAGGTTGATGGCTAGAAGTGTTTTTTTCCTCACTGTTTTTGCATTCTATTTCAGTGTTAACCGGTTAACACGTTGTTTTTTGACCCTGGAACTGATTTTTTAAAGCCGTTAACCGGTTAACCCAGGGCGTTAACTGGTTAACACTGTGAAGATTTCAAATCTTGGTTTGTTTCATTGCATGTTTGTGCATCACTCATTCTGTTATCATCATAGCTTGATAGATCTTGATTTTAGGGAGTTTTTAGGAGCTAGTTTGGCATAAGTTCATGTAGTTTTGGTAGCTTTCGACATGCATTTCGTTAGTTTCCGTTTTTGTGCATAAACGTTGCCTATATGTTCATAGCATGTTAAGATCATTGTGTGCATGGTTTAGCATCATTCATAGCATGTTAATAAATGTGTACACCTCTGTTTTTGTATCGCATTTGATATTTATTCATGCTTCGATTCAATCATGTGCATATTGAAAAATTACATAATGTTAACAAAACTCCATAAATCATTTAGTTTATATCATCTAATTGCATGATGATGTTGAATTTCATTGTTAATAATTCATTCCATGTTATTGCATTAACTTGCATAATTTTCGCATTCCATTATGTGTATAAAATTCATGTTTCTTGCATTTGAAAAAGTAATGAAATCTGCCTTGTTTTCATAGCTGCATTTTGAAACAGAAGTAGTAAAAACATGTTGTATTCATTCTGTTTTTGATATTTTATACCTATTTTGCATGTTGTTTGGTAGCTATAATAGGTTGTTTGTGTTATGCATTGCATTTAGTAGCTGTTTGTGTTATAGGAGTTGTAGTAGCTATTGGATTTTAGCTTTGCCTAGTTTTTAGGTCCCTTAGACTTAGGATTGAGTCTAGGTAGGTCCTAGATGCATTAGGTATGTTTGGTACATGCTTACTTGCATTCCTTTTATCATTTTTTCTTTATCCTACTAACCTTTGTTTTGTAGGGAGGTGGAGGTAAGTTCACATAACCTCTTTCTTTTAAATTCTTTACGCTTTCTAAGTGTGCTTGCTTTAGCATTTTGTGCTTAGTTTGTACAACTTCATGCTAATCCCCTTTAGAAATAACTTAGCTTCCTTAAGAATTAAGTTGATTTCTAGCCCCTTTTCTTTTCCTTTTTCTCATTAGGATTAGGAAACCGCACTAACCTAGGTTCATCCATGCATGACAACACTTAGGATTTATTAGTCCCCCTTTAGACTTTTACCTTTGGTTCGTTTGTTGTTCTTTTTTATCTCAAAGAAAACAATAAAAAGCACCTAATAAAGGTTGACTTTCTCATATGCCATGAGACTTTGCCATGAGTTACTTATACACGTCCCATTTCGGGGTGAGGTGTTAGGCATCTACCACGATGAACAAGTCTTAGTATGAGAATGTTTCACAAACAAATAAGCAAAACACTTCTCTTAAAAAAGACAATAAACAAAGACATTACGTCTTCTCTTCTCATATCCCACTTATTCCGGATGATCATGAATTGGCTCAACAGTTCGACAATAATACGGTAACGCCCTCGATTCAGTGAGCCGGTAACACCTGAGTTAGAGCTATGGCAACGTCATCCTAAAAAACACAAACAAGTTCTCGTCTTAGTTAGGCGAACTACGTCGACTCTGATCCTATTTTCCCGATAAGGTACGTAGGCAGCGGGGTGGGGCCCGTTCGAGCACATTTTTTATTCTCCCTACATTGTCCCCCTTCCTTTTCGTTCTCCTTCTCCAGTTCCCTTTCTCACTCTCATTCCAATAGCGGTTTTTGTTCAGCAGCATCTAATTTCTCACCATTTGAAACAAACAAACAAGCATGGATCCCTTCGAGTACGGAGGACGGTCTGGGGTGCTAATACCTTCCCAGGTCGTAACTGACTCCCGAACTCAGATCTTTGGTTCGCAGGACCTCGTCATTTCCTTATTCCTTAGGTTTGTGCAGTATTACCTTTCTCATTCATTCGGGATAAAAATGCTTGGCTGACGATTCTACCTTTTCCGCGCCACTTTCACGTTTGGACTAGGATGAAAATCCCGGGAGCGATAGTCAGCAGGTTCGAAAACGAAAGAATACCTTTAACAATTATGGGTATTCAGTTTTCGTCATCCTCCCTCAAATATCTGCTAAACAACAGTGAAATAAATGGGAGGTATATGGATGTTTTTTTTCGATGCAAGGAAAGAAAAAATGAGCTAATGCGACATAATTGATTTAAAAAGTGCATGGTCACTTCATTATCATTACCAGTCAAAACAATAATGTTTAAGAGATAAGTAGCAATTGATAGGAAAGAAACTACAATGCAAATGATAGAAAGGATACAATGATCTCCAGCTCTGATGATGTCTTCCTGTCAGAACCACTGAACTCAAGAGACACTCCTTCAAAGTCCTCGAACTCTATCAGGTGAGAGGTTGCCGTGCAAGATCAAGCTTCCTTCTGGAAAGGATATGTACCCCTTGTCGATCAACTGTTGTACTTTGTCCTGAAAAGCTTTGCAATCTTCAGTTGAATGCCACATTGATCCACCATGATATCCACATTTCTCATGAGGATTGTACTCTAGAGGGTACGGCTCTAGAAATGGCTTAAGAGGCTTAGGAACGACCAATAAGCTTTGAATTAGATGTGGCAAAAGTTCACTATATGCCATGGAGACTGAATGAATAAGAGCAATCCTTCTTTCCAGATTGTTGTGAGGCTTAGGTTGGCTCTAATGTTGATTATGAGGTCTTCAACCATGAACTTGCAGATTTGGATGAGGAGGGGTCCAGGGTTTCTGATATGGTGCTCTGAGCATTGTCGATTTTCTGTAAGAGTAGCCAGACACAGGAAAAGATGATATCTCAGAAGACGATGGTCCAGAATATTCGATATTGGCCATGACTGCACTGATTTTGTACTCCTCTTTCCCTTGGGAGCTAACAACAAATTCACCTTCACTAGTTGGGATATTCAAAGAGTCTTGGATCATTCCACTTTTGAGTGGGCTCTCAATGCGCCCTCCAAGTATTATCAAATAAGAGAAGTTTGATGTCCCAATGTTACTCATTCTTTCTAGGTAAGGGCCCTGCAAGGTACCCACGAACAGGTCAACTAATTCTCTGTCCGAAAGTGGTGGTTGCACTTGGGCTGCCAATTCTCTCCACCGTTATGCATATTCTCTTAAAGATTCCCTGCTCCTCTGAGATAGGCTTTGCAATTGCGTGCGACTGGGCGCCATGTCTTAATTGTATTGGTATTTATTCAGGAAAGCTCTGGATAAATCATCCCATGACCGGATGCGACTACTCTCCAAATCCATATACCAAGTTAAGGATGCACCACTTAAACTGTCCTAAAAACAATGAATCGGCAGTTCATCATTGTGGGCATAAGAAGTCATCTTTCTGCAGAACATCACCAAATGACGCTTCGGACAACTGACACCAGTGTACTTCTCAAACTTTGGAGTTTTTAAATCTGGAGGAATGACAATACCAGGTACTAGACACAGGTTTAAAGCATCGAAACCAAAGTCATCACGACTCGCTAAGGCTTTGAGTTTCTCATCCAACACATGAAATCTTTCATCATACTTAATAGCCCGTGGATCCGTGGTTTTCATCACAGGAATTGCCCCTTGGAAGTTTGTCATATCGAATGCAAAACTCTGATAGTCTGTAGTATCAGAAGAAGGTGAATGTGCACCTCTGACAATAAACTGCTCAAGTACACCCTAATTCACGATCGAGATCTGCGTAGGCTGAGCTTGAGTAAGGTTGTTCACTTGTGGAAGATCCACATCAGGAGAAAGACCATACAAAGGATTGGTCATCAAAGTGAAACCGGGTGGAGAATCAACATTCTGAAGGTTGTTGCTCGACATAGCTACCAACGACTTCCAATATGATCTTTTACCTCTTGACACTACTCAATCTTGCTTCAAACACTTTGTCGTCTTCCAACGATTACCACTTGTTCAAACTGAGTACAGAGAAATCAGTTGGCTGATCATGAACAAAGGATGAATGATGAGCTTCCAGGAAAATGATATGCAATGCTGATGAATGCAGATGCAATATGATGATTTTAAAGATGCAAAGACATGGGATCAATGTTGGGTGTCTGGAATCTGAACAATGAAGCCAAGAACCAAGTGATCTGAAACCCAATAGTCCTCTGAATAATAACCACAGATAATAATCCAAAACCAAAGATCAAGAACTCCAAGAACATAATAACCGGATCAGAACATAAAACCACATCGATAACTAGGATATGTAGAGGTCAAGGGTTCCTGCAAACCTGTAAACCCCTCCCAATCTCACTAGTGTGCTCTGAGTCAAACATCACAGACTCTCAAAGTCGAGCAGCAATAATACGTTCACCATCTTCGAGAAATGGCTCATGACCAAATCAAGGAATCAGTTAAGCATTATGTACTACTCAGGGAGGTCTCAGCCATAGTATGGGAAAAACAAGCATCCCCCATAAGTCCCCAGCTTCAAGCACTTAATAGAGAAACAATATTATATTCAGCTCTTGGGATACAGTACTATCGTCATACGACCAAATGCTTTAACTTAGTTCCTATAAGAGAACCAGGTTATCCTATGCGAGTTCCTAGTGGGCCCTCGGATGCGAATTGGTTTGCCACAGAATGTGGTCTGCCACTGTCACCACTGGAGAGGGATATTTCCACAAAGGTACTCAATGATCGGTCCCCAGATGCAAATAACTATCGAGGACATGTAATGAATTAGGGAAGATCCTTATATCAAGACATTTCCAAGACGGTCGCAGTCTGGGTGTGGAACTCACTACTACCCACATGACAAGATGCAATGAAGCCAAAGTGATTGTCCATGCTAAGTCCTAGGGTGCACTCGATCCTTTGTATCAAGCTCATCTCACAGTAACAGTATCCCCAAACCACCAAAAGAAAACCAGTACAGTCCAGACAATCCAGTATATACATATGATGTATGAAAAATAAATACTGAAAGCGATAAATTAAATTGTGAATAAAATTGTAAATAAAACAGTAAAATAAACACACAACAACAAACATAGAACACCCAGTGAAACAAAAACAAATAAGCGCTAGGAGAGACTCTCAAGGGGAAACCAGAGATTCTGGGTTCGATCCCCAGCAGAGTCGCCAAGCTGTCGCTCCCTGGATTTTCATCCTGGTACAAACGTGAACGTGGCGCGGAAAAGGGTTGAGTCGCCAACCAGACATTTTTATCCCAAAGGAATGGGAAAGGTAATGTTGCACAAATTGAAAGAAAATAACAGGAAGGACAAAGGTCCTGCGAACCAAAGAAAACTAGGTTCGGGAGTCGATTACAACCTGAGAAGGTATTAGCACCCCAGATCGTCTGTCGTACCCGACGGGATTCACGCTTGCAAAGAAACTGTTTTGAAGGGTGAAGAAATGAAAGCTGCCGCAAAAAGAAAGACTGAAACTGGATAAGAAAAGAAAAGAAAGGGGGAAATGTAGGGAAAATAAAAGAGTGTTTGAAAGGTCCCTACCCCGCTACCTACGTACCTCATCTGGACATGAGGATCAGAGTCACCGTAGTTTCCCTAACTAGGGAGGAAAATGGCTTGTGTTTTAAAAGCTTGAACTGTTTATGTCAATGCTCAGGTGTTGCAGGATCATCTAGCATGAGTGCGTTGCCGTCTTGCAAAGAGATAAGTAGAAGCAAGTTCTTACGTAATGAGTGAAGATCATGAGAAAAGAAGTCCTGAAGGAGAGATGTTGATTCTTTGTTTGTGGATTTTTAGAAGCTTTTATTTTTGTTTGGCACAAGAAAGTGAACTCAAGTCCTTCTCCATGGAATGTGTACCTATTACTACATTCCAAGATAGAATGAGGAACAAGCACACCTAAGCAAGGAGAAGTCCCCCAAGCCTTGGTTCCCGAGATTAGGTCCTAAGCTCACTAACTCATTGAATTTATTAAGTGTTTTTGTGATTTGAAATGAAAAAGTGTTTTTGTGATTTTCCTTTGTGAAAATGGTATCATGATTAGACTTGTACATCATGCTAGACAAGCTTGTACTATCCCAAGATGGGATAAATGCAAGTGCCCCATGGAATAAGTCCATACACACAAAACTACCTCAACCATTAAGTGTTTTAGGTTTTTGTTTAAAGATGAGAAAGAGAGAGCACCAAAAGGATCTCAAAGGTAAAAACTAAAGGGGGCTAATAATCCCAAGTATTATCATGCACGGAAGAAGGAGGGAAGAAGAAAAGATAGAAGAAGACGAAGAAGAAGAAGAAGAAGAAGAAGAAGAAGAAGAAGAAGAAAAGAGCAAAGGATTCAACTTACTTCTTAAAAGAAGATAAGTTGATCCTAAAGGGGGATGAAGAAGAAGTTAGACATTGACGACCTAAGCACATCACAAACACAAGTATGAAAGTTTAAATAAGTGAAAGAAGAATTTGAGATGTGGAAGAAATAAGTGTGCAAGTGAAGAAAGAGAAACATCAGGTAATCAGACAATACGCAAACAGAGCATATGTAAGGTAAGACTTCAGATGTACCAGTATGCTCCTAACATGGCATAAGGACTAGAATGAGACATGAGATGAAGCTGAGTTTCAGTGGTATCTAATGAAGAAGGTATGTTGCCTCTTCAATACGCATAAAAGAAATCAAGAATAAGCATTAAGAATAAAATTCACGCGATCAATCCAGTAAGACTCAGGTACTTAACATCGCAAATTAACAATCGAATCAACAAGAATATTCATCCAGATAATTCATCAAGCCCAAAATAATCCACTCAACGTCTCAACTTCCATCCAAAACTTCACGAACATTAACAAGCCCACAGGCTATAAACAAACGATTAACCATAAGGCCATCACCAAACAACATTGGCCATCATCAAAATCAAGCAATAACCCCACAAAACATCAAACAAAACTAAAACTAAAATCAAATAAAATCCTATTTAATTAAACCAAATTAATCGGAAAAAAACTAAAACCAAAGCTAAATTAAATCAAAACTCTAATCAATGGCTAATAAAAATTTAGACTAAACATTTTATTAATATTAATAGGGAGGAAGAAAAACTAATTATCCATGAATTAAGCAAAATTAAGAAAAGAAAAATAAAAATAAAACAAATGGGGGTTCTGGAGCAGGAAATTGTGGTGCGGTCAGAAACATTAATCTGATGGGCCAAGCCTAACTGCATAATGTTGTCATTTTTGTTGATTTTTTTTATGAATGACTTTGTTGAAAAGATCATTGTGGTTGTGTATTTGTGAAAGAAACCATTAGATTGAGCAACATTGATATGGTTGATTTGTGAGAGCAGAATGTTGTGAAGGTGATTTTGCGGGTTTGAAAATGGCGATAGGTGATGTTAAGGTGAGTACTAGAGTGATGTTGTTAGTGAATAGAGAAGGTATCAGGGGAACAAAGAATGGTGTTTTATTATTAAGGTTGCGTTCACACTACATGAAATGAAGAAGGTGATTTCCCAATAGGAATAAGACATGCGCTGTTTTCGTTCTTTCTTTTTTTTTGAAATTTGTTTCTCCTTTGTAACCTAGGGATCTGCACCCTTTATAGCTAGGTCAAACAATGTTTATTTTGTGACATAATGGGCCTTGACATGGGCATAAAGAATGACATGGGTCTGGTTTTTAGGCTTTATGAATTGTGAGTCCTTATTTTGTGATATGTGGATTGTAAGAATAAGGGTAGACCTTTTAATTGCAAATGAAATTAATGGTAATATATTAAAATATGGAAAATGGATTAATAGTATTTGTGAATGGATAAAAATAGAAAAATGGGTTATATATAAAATGGCTATTGGAAATAATGGTTTTATGTGGATAAATAGATGTGAATAAATCGGGTAAGGAAATGGGTTTAAAAAAAAGGATAAACAAATCAACTAATCCCAAACTTTTCACAGCACTTAAACACAACCACTCCTGAACAACTTGTGACAGAAACAACTGCCTTCTGAATCAAATTGAAATTTTGCCCTGATTATCGAACCCACACTGAGGAAAATAAATCCACAGATAAACCACTCATGGACTGATGAATAGACAATCTGGCCTAAAACTTCTTATGAATCACAACTTGACAATCTTATGAATTTCACACCACAACCTTGGATACACACCGCTATGGAAATGAACCACTCACACCGATAACTTGAACTTGAAACAAACTCCTGGTATTTTTCCCAAGATTAGGTCAAACATCCATCTGGATTGTATCGTGACTGAATAATCACACTTGAAATGAGACTAGAGCTTTTGAGATGTTGAAAAAGAAGAAATAACTTGAGATGCTGAGAAGACGAGGATAGCCTCGTGACTTGATGGAGAAGAGAACATCTTGATGATGGGCCAAATGCATAGTGAATAGTCCTTACAGACGTGAAATCCTTGAAGACCACTAAACCAGGGAAATAAACCCTAATCAAGTAACATAAGCGATAAGAAAAAGATGCCACTGATGGTTGCACAACCAAAACCTTGAATTCCTCTGATAACCACAAATAGAACGTGAAACCCCAATCCTCAGAAAATATCGATCCCATTTCTCTAGAGCCTATGAAAATGAATGAAAATGTTAATGGCCTAATGGAAATGTATATGAGTGTGAAGCGAAAAGCAGAAAAAAGATGAAAAACCAAAGGGAAAATTTTGGGGTGTTACAGCATGCACCAAAATCAATAAAGGATCAGAGAAGTGTTGGAGACATCTCAAGAGACTCCAGAAGGTAATGCAGCCACTAGAATTCCAACTCCTCGAGGTAATCCTGTTGTTACCCATGTTATTCATATGAGTGTTGCTCCGAGCGGAGACACGGGTCGTCATGGTGCTTACATAGATGGTCAAGAGGACCAGTTCACTTTGGTAGATGCGAATATAGAGGCACAAAATGTTGTTGTGAGCCGTAGATTTGATGAAATTGCTGAGAAGATTAGATCTATTGAATCACATAATACCCTTGGTTTTGATGTGTCTGATTTGGGACTGGTTCCAGGAGTAAGAATTCCCCCCAAGTTTAAACCCCCTACTCTTGAGAAATACAACGGATCTACTTGTCCAAAGACCCACCTGCAGTCTTATGTTGGGGGGATTGTTGCGCATACAGATGACGAGAAGTTATGGATGTATTACTTCCAAGATAGCCTTACTGGGGCATCGCATGAGTGGTACATGAAGCTGAGTAGATCGTCTGTGAGAAGCTGGAAAGAGTTGGTTGAGGCCTTTGTGAAATAATATCAGTATAACATGGATATGGCACTAAATCGTACTCAAGTTCAGAGTATGACCCAGACAACTAAAGAAAGTTTCAAGGAGTACGCCCAGCATTGATGCCAACTTGCTGCTAGAGTTCAACCTCCCCTACTTGATCGTGAAATGGCCTATATGTTTATGGAGATACTACAAGTGGCATACCTTGATAAATTAATTGCCTTCCCATCCACAGGTTTTGTTGATATTATCATCACTGGTGAGTGGATTGAAAGTTTGTTAAAGATGGGTAAGATTCAAGATGTTAGCGGAGCAAGCTCGTCTGGAGCTAGAAAGCCTTTTGTTGGTCCTCGGAGGAGGAGAAAAGGAGAAACCAATGTTGTTTATGGAAGAGGTAGGGGAAGAGACCTCCCTAGTTACTATTCTCAAGTGGCTTTCGTCACCATTCCCACAGAACCTGCTCAGCAATAACAACAACAACAACAACAACCACAATAGAACAACCAGCAGCCAAGACAATATCAGTCGCGTCCCCAAAAAGCTGATAGGGTCATTGAGCATATTCCTATGATGTATACAACATTATTGCAAAGGTTTTTTGAGTTGATTCAATTTAGAAACATGGCACATCCTATGGGACCTTTACCTACAAGGTATGATGTTAACGCTAGATGTGCTTTCTATTCTGGTGCCTCTGGACACACAATTGAGAAGTGTACGACTTTATAGTTCAAGGTGCAAGATCTGATAGATTCCAAGGCTATCAACTTTTCTCCTCCCCCAAGTGTGCTCAACAATCCAATGCCTAATCATGGCGGTGCTAGAGTGAATATTGTGGATGATGGTGAAAGTTTGAATTTTGTTTCTGATGTGAATTTGGTTAATATTTATTTGTTGGTGGTGAAGAATAGATTGTTGAAGGGACAGGTGTTCCCTGGTTTTCTTGAGAATTGTGTTGAGTGTGCTGATGGAAGTAATGGTTGTGACCAACTGAAGGATGGAATTCAGAAGATGATTGATGAGGGCCAATTACAGTTTGACCAGTTGAGAAAAGAGAAAGATGATGTGTCAACTATGACCATATTTTACAATCCTGAGGGCATGCCAGTGCCAGCAAGGCCAGAGCCTATTACGATTGTTGTACCTGCTGAAGTGAGCCCACTTACTATTAAGGTACCTAGATCCGTTCTACACACCAGTGAGAAGGCTACCCCATTGGCATTACGGAACAGGCGTATATGTCTAGGGGCAAAAACAAGTAGAGAAAGTTGCAGTGAGTATTGGTTCAAGTGTTGATAATGTTGGTGGATTGGGGGGATTCACAAGGAGTGGTTGTTGTTCTCACCATAAACTCTAAGGACCAACGCAGAAAATGAAGCAGCATTCAAACCAAAAGGCAAGCAGGTTGTGACTAGGAAAGTAGTGACTCCAGATGCTGATCAGAACATATTCGAGAAGGAAGTCGAAGAGTTTATGAGAATTATTAAAAAGAGTGATTACAAAACTGTTGAACAGTTAAATCAGACTCCGTGATCTCAATTTTTCATTACTGATGTGCTCCAAGGCTCATCGAGAGGCATTGTTGAAAGTGTTGCAGATGGCTTATGTGCCACAGGAAATCATCGTTAACCAACTAGAATTCGTAGTTTCTAATGTAAATGCGAGCTATAGGTTGGGTTTCACGGATCATGACTTGACCTCAGAAGGCCTTAACCACAATAAGGCCCCGCATATCACCATGGAATGCAAGGTTGTTGTGCTATCTCATGTCTTAGTGGATACCAGTTCGTCTTTGAACGTATTACCAAAGAAAGCCTTAATGAAACTGGATGCTGATGGAATCATTCTTAGACCCAATGATTTGGTAGTGCGGGATTTTGACGGGTCGAAGAGGTCAGTATTTGGGGAGGTTGAGTTGCCTGTTAAGATTGGTATCCAAACTTTCAAGTGCACATTTTATGTGATGGACATCCAACCGGCATACATCTGTCTTTTGGGCAGGCCTTAGATTCATGTTGTTGGGGCAGTTACATCCATCCTGCACAAAAAGTTGAAGTACGTGGTTGACAGGCAAGTAGTGACTATTTGTGGGGAGGAGGATATATTTGTGAGCCATCTCTCGACATTTAAGTATGTGAAAATGGATGGTGAGATTCACGAGATGTTGTGCCAGGATTTTGAAGTCGTTAATGTTAATGAAGTCTCTCCCAATTCAGTGGTGCAAAACAATGAGCAAGTGGGTACTTCCACGGCGTCTTACAGGAATGCTTTGGAAGTAGTCCAATCAGGAAATACCCAAGGCTAGGGCAAAGTAATAGAAGTGAAAAGAAAATAAGATATGTATGAAATTGGCTACCAACCGGGTCAAGCAACTGCTTTAGGGAGCAAGGAGTTGATCAGTTTCTCCAGTGGAGGTGTCATTGATCCCAATCAGATGTGTGCTGCAAAAGGGGAAGACATTGACAGTGATTGCGACCTGGACGACTGGGTGCGCCCACGCATCCCTGGAGAGGAATTACACAACTGGTTTGTAGAGGAAATCATCCAAGTTACTCTACAAACAGAGTAATTTTCTGTTTTTTTCTCATTTTCATTTGCATGTCAAGTCCTACACTATGCCCAAGATGTACAGATCCATTTGTAGGGCCACCCTTTGCATTAGCTGCAAGTTTATTTTATCATTAATAAAGGACGTTTTTATTCAAAACTGTGTTCTATTTCTTTTATTTTAAATTTTTCACAAAAAACAATAAAAATGGCAATGTTTTTCTTCTTCTTTTTTTCTATTTTTCATAAAAGTGAATTCTAAAATAAGGAACATCACTCGTGCAGACTTAATCACCCGGATTTCACTGTTAACGATTCTTCTATGGCCAAGTATGACTTTGATAATCCAATATATCAAGCTGATGAAGGGGTTAAGGAAGATTGTGAACTCCCTGGAGAATTAGCTAGGTTATTGAGACAAGAGGAAAGGGTTATTCAGCCTCACCAGGAGGAGATTGAGGTCATCAATATTGGGTCTGAGGATGCCATAAAATAGATAAGGATTTGAGTCAGCCTGCAGGTCAGTGTGAAATAAGAGTTGATTGGTATAATATGTAAGTATGTTGACGTCTTTTCTTGGTCATATCAAGATATGTCAGGTTTGGATACTGACATTGTTGTGCACAAGCTACCACTAAGAGAATAATGTCCGCCAGTCAAGCAGAAGCTTCGCAGAACTCATCCTGACATGGCTATAAATATCAAAGAGGAAGACAGAAGCAATGAGATGTTGGATTTCTTGATGTAACTAATTATCCACCTTAGGTAGCTAACATTGTGCCTGTACCAAAGAAGGAGGGAAATGTTTGCATGTGCGTTGATTACCAGGATCTTAATCGAGCAAGTCCGAAAGATGACTTTCCATTACCTCACATTGATGTATTGGTTGATAACACCGTGCAATTCTCGGTATTCTCCTTCATGGATGGCTTCTCCGGGTATAATCGGATTAAGATGGCGTCGAAATACATGGATAAGACAATGTTCATTACCCCATGGGGGACATTATGCTACAAAAGTGATGCCTTTTGGGTTGAAAAATGATGACGCAATGTATCAAAGGGATATGGTAACATTGTTCCACGACATAATTCACAAGGATATTGAATGATATGTGGACGATGTGATTGCCAAGTCAAGAACTAAGGAAGAACATCTGGTTAATCTCAAGAATTTGTTTGAAAGACTAAGGATATTTTGTTTCAGATTGAATCCAAACAAATGCACTTTTGGAGTGCGGTCCAGGAAATTGTTGGGTTTCATAGTGAGTGAAAAAGGAATAGAGGTTGATCCTGCTAAAGTAAAAGCAATACAAGACATGCCTGCACCGAATACTGGAAAAGAAGTTTGTGGTTTTCTAGGTAGATTGAGCTACATTGCACGATTCATATCTCACCTTACAGCCAACTGTTAACCAATATTCAAATTGCTAAGAAAAGAACAAGCGGTGAGGTGGAATGACGATTGCCATAGGGCTTTCGAAAAGATAAAAGAGTATTTACAGGAACCTCTTATTCTAATGCCTCCGGTTCTAGGGAGGCCACTCATCATGTATTTGATAGTACTTGAAGGGTCTATGGGTTGTGTTCTCGGTCAACACGACGAGATGGGTAGAAAAGAGCATGCCATCTATTACCTGAGCAAGAAATTTACTCACTGTGAATCAAGGTACTCAATGCTTGAGAAGACATGTTGTGCACTTGCATGGGCTGCTAAGCGATTGAGACAATACATGCTCTCAAACACAACTTTGCTGATTTCAAAGATGGATCCTGTCAAGTACGTATTTGAAAAACCAACATTAACTGGAAGGGTTTCCCGTTGGCAAATGGTGCTGACTGAATATGACATACAATACACTTCCTAGAAGGCCATCAAAGGAAGTGTTCTTTCAGACTATCTTGCACATCAACCTTTGGATGATTATCCGCCCATGTGTTTTGACTTCCCTGATGAGGACATCATGTACCTCAAGGTTAAAGACTGCGAGGAACCACTTCTGGAGGAGGGGTCAGACCCTGAATCCAAATGGAGTATGATGTTTGATGGAGTTACCAACATGAATGGTTGCGGAGTTGGTGTCGTTCTTATTACTCATGAAGGTGTTTACTTTCCCATCGCTAAAAGATTGACTTTTGGATGCACCAATAATGAAGCAGAGTACGAGGCTTGTATCATGGGAATAGAGGAAGCGATTAATCTGAGGATTAAGACCCTCGATATATTTGGAGATTCAGCTCTCGTGATTAACCAGATTACCAGCAAGTGGGATACTCACCAACCTCACTTAATTCCATATCAGGATTATGTGAGAAGACTATTGACGTTCTTTACAACAGTGCAGCTGCATTACATACCATGTGAGGAAAATCAGTTTGTCGACGCGTTGAATACCTTATCTTCAATGATCAAAGTGTTGCAGTGGAATTATGTTCCCAAGATTGACATATCTCGACTTGACATACATGCATATATGTTTATTATTGGGTCATCTTCCAGTGACAAGAAAACTTTGAGACGACTTGCTGCAAGTTTCTTCTTGAATTCTGATGGAGTGCTACACAAGAGAAACTTTGACATGGTCTTCCTTAGATGTGTGGACAAGCAAGAAGCAGACATGTTAATACAAGAAGTACATGAAGGATCTTTTAGTAACTATGCGGGGGACATGCAATGGCAAAGAAGTTGTTAAGATCGGGGTATTACTGGATGACAGTGGATGCATATTGTTGCTCATACGACCGCAAGTGCCACAAGATCCAGATTTACGCAGATAAAGTGCATGTACCTCTAAGCCTGTTGAACGTCATGTCTTCTCATTGGCCCTTTTTCCATGTGGGGAATTGGCATGATCGGGAAGATTAGACCTACTGCTTCTAACGACCATCATTTCATCTTGGTCGCTATTGATTATTGTACCAAATGGGTTGAAGCAGCGTCTATGCCAATGTCACCAAGCAGGTGGTTGCCAGGTTTCTAAAGAAAGACATCATTTACAGATACGGAGTGTCTGAGAGAATCATTACTGATAATGGTTCTAATCTTAACAACAAGATGATGGCAAAGTTATGTCGGGATTTAAAAATACAACATCACAATTCTTCTCCTTACCGTTTAAAGATGAATGGCGCGATCGAGTGTAAACACACCAAATTTTCCCTCACCCATTCACACCATGGCTTGTGATCTCTTCATATGCATAAGTTCAATCATGACACCCCATACCACATTTTTGATTCACTGCATTGCTTCTAAGTCATCTGCATCTAGGGTTTGTGATCTGATCCATCCCTGAGCCACTTGAGCCACTCCAAAGGTCATCAATCATTTCAAAGGGGTCCATGTATGTTCAAGCATCATATTATATCCTCTCAAAGTCAAGAATGTCAAAAATCACAAGAACTGAGGAAGGCATGGAAGCAGAGCCAGGTTTAACTGCACAGATGACCTAGAATTAGGGTTTTGGTTTCAGAGGCCATAACTCCATTTTTTGGTCATTCTTGTTTCTATTGGTCTCTATATGGTATAGGGACCATGCATATCAATTTTCATGAAGAAATTCAATGGGGAAGGCATCTAATCAAGAGTTGACTTCTTGAGCAAGTCAGTGCAAAATCAGGGCATCTGAGGCCCCCAATGACCCAACCAAAGAGTGTTCTTCACCATTTTGATTGTGTATGGTCTTTATTTAATCATATAAGATGTTAGAAGTTCACAAAATTAAAGAATTTCAAGCCATTTGCAAAGTTGACTTTTTGGGAAAATGACTTGTAATGGAAACTTGCCATTTTGGGAAACTTTTTCAACCCTTGCTTTTTGATTCAAAAATGCTTCAAATGAGAAAACTTTGGTCATGAAAGTTGTAGAATGGATCATTCCCTTTTCAAAAAGTACAAGAACTCATTCTAATTCATTTTGGATCAAAAGTTATGGCCTTGCAAAGTTGGATAAAATCATTGAAATTTCACTTTTGCACAAAATGGAAAACTTGCAATTTCTCATGGCAGGCCTTTATGTGACTTCAATGTGACCTCTAATCATCATACCAATGCAATGCATGACCTAAAAATCAGTTAAGCCCAAGAGATTTCCCATTTTCTATGCCTTGATTTTCACATAACCATAAGCCATTCTTCATGAAAGTGCAAAGAGGGATTTCTTGCAAAATCATTCTCAAAGGGATTGTAGGATCTCTAGCTGGTTTTAATACATTGTCATGACCTAATGAGGCATCCCACATCAGAAATTCAGCAAGACTTCTCACACATACATGGCCAAAAATCATGAGATGTAACAAGTTGTCAAGTTGCAAAAACCCTTCCAACTCATGATCCAAATGCAACAGCCTTTCATGAACCATCCAAGGGCCATCCTTGACTCAAGCTGAGGCAGGACAAGCCTCTAGATTGCCTCTGACCCGAGCCATGCCTAAGGTACACCATATCTTGACTTTTTACACAAAGGCCCATACCAATCCCACAGTGACACACCAACTCTCTGCCCAACCAGAGCATGATATGTGGACATCAAGCAATCCAAAAGGAGACCACACACAAGCTGAACCCTCCCACTTTGTTGCATTCACAAAATTCTGTCAAAAAACTCTTTCTCTTCGAATTTCCTTGCACAGCCATAAAACCTCATTTCTCTCTTCACCAGTGGAACACACATCCTCCATGGAACAAAAGCCCACCATTAAAACAGCATGAAACCCCCTAGAACACAACTGTAAAATCTGCCACACCAGAACTCATCTTCACAAATCAGCCATCAACAAGAGTTTTGAAGCATTCCATTGAGCTCAGGAGGTTCAGGAGAGGCAGTTTGCATAAGAGAAAGGCCAGGAAAGCTCATCTTCACAGTTCTTCATCTCAGGTAGCTTCAAAATTCCAACTTTTCAGAGCTTGCTATTTTTGTTATAAAATGAAAGAGCACATCATGGGGATCACTCTGATGCTTTTAGATTTTAAAATGGTGTGAAAATGAACATTTTGTGCCTCTCTGAAGTTTTGCCCGTGAATGTGTTTGAGTTCGTTTCTCTTTGTTCATGGCTGATAAATGGTTGTTGATGATGGATTTAGGTTTAGTTTGGGGAGGGGAAGTTTTCTGGGCAATTAATTTGACTTGGGGTAGCCTGTAGAGGAAACTAGGGTTTTGCCCTGCCGGAGAAGACGACCGGAGCTCATCTCTGGTCGCCTGAGGTTGATTAGGGTTAAGTCTGTTTAATTACGCAACTTTGAATTCTGGCTTTTAGATGCGTTGACCCGCGCGTGTATGGATGGCCAAGATCTCACCATTTAGCCCTAATCCTCATTTAATTTAATTAACCCAGTTTAATTAATTTTAAAACCAGATTTAGCCAGGTTTGAACTTGGGCCATTGGATGTGGCGCCAAGTCAACCTTTCCCAGCCCAGAATCAATCTGGTCCTTTCATTGTGCTTACTTCTCATTAATTCATTTTTATTTTCATTTTATTTGATTTATTTTGTACATTTAATTTAAAATAGCAAAAAATGTTTAAAAATTATGAAAAATTTTGTCAAGGTTTCCATTAATTTTTAAAACCCAAAAATATTTTTATTTTTATTTTTTGCATTTAAAATTATTTTTAAATCATTTAAAAGTTTATTTTTAATTAATTAATGAAAATTAATTAATTAAAAATACTTTTAGGTATTTAAAAATCACAAAACAATTCATATAACATTTGGGAACATTTAGAAACATTTTCCAACTCTCAAACCAAATTTCTTTTTTGATCTTGATGCCTTTTGATAATTTTCTTTGGATTTAATTTCATTTCAAGGAAATATTTTGTTTCAAACTTCAAAAATTAATTTCTTCCTAACCATTGAGAGTTGGACAATGATTCTTTTTGCATTGCATCTTGCATAACATGTAGTTTATAGGATAAAATTGGCATTAATTGATCTTTCATTTTCAATTTGTTTTGCATTTTTCTTGTTGAAGTACTCCAAAACCCTAGCAATCTTAGGAAATTCATAACTCTCACTAGGTTAAGAGTTGGATCCCCTCCTTTGGGCAGTGAGTTTGTATAGCACTAGGGTATCTTTGATTGCATTTTCAAATTTTTATCATGTCATTTGCTTCTGGTTTTGGATTTTTGCTTTGTGTGATGTTTGTAACCCTAATTTATGCCTTCCTTTGCATCCATCTTCCATTTGCTTGCATACCATGACTTGCCATGACATTTTATGTATTCATTTGATTCAATATACATCTTAGGACATATTAGAATAATGTTTGATCATTTCATCTTTCATTTGCCATGTTATATGTCTTTTGCATTCCATAACTTTTCATGAACATTCATGGTTCAAAGACATGCTTCTCTTGCATCCATATGTTTGTATGATCATTCTAATGCCTTGCCTCATGTTTGCATCATCTCTTAGCATCATTAACATCATACTCATGCTTCTGGTTTTGGTTTGCATCATCACATTTCATCTCATTTGCATTGCATTTCATTTCTTTACTAACTTTTCAGGTGGTAAGTTGTATTGAGAAGTGAATTTGCCTTCATTTCTCACAATCTCTTTTCATCTCTCTTATGCATCATTGCTGCATTTTATCTTGTGCTTTGGAGTGAGCTTTCTCATTCATGTTCATCTCACTTTCTTTCTTCAAGCAACTTGTCTTCTTAAGTGAAGCAAGTTGTCTTGTTTCTCTTTGCTCCTTCCTCCTTTCATCTGCTTCTTTCCTGGTGGTTTCTCTGAAGATCTTTCCCCTTTGAGCCTCATTAACCCTAGGATCTCCAAGCATGATAATAATTAGGTTTTTGATTAGTCCCCCATTTAGCTTTTACCTTTGTGTCATCTTTGAGTCTTCTCTCCTCATCTCATAATCAGGGACTAAACCCTAAAGGCTTTAAGGCTTTGTGATTAAGCTTATGCCTGCATCCTTCTATTAGGATGGAGTGTATAACTTTAATCCTAAGTGTTAAACCCTTAATGTGTTTAAATCCTTTAATCAATTCACTTAATAATCATCAAGACATCAAGCTTGTAACTTGGGCCTTGCATTAGGGTTCTAATTCTTCCTTAATTGGTTAAGAAGGACTAACCCTAGTGTTAATGGACAAGTCCCCCTCAAGTTGTCTTACAAACCATAAAACTCACTTCTTCATTTTATCATTAACTAAAATCCATCTAATAATGGCTTTGTTTTGTCATGAGGTTAATCCCTAATCATGGATTAAGTTGAGGAGTCTTCCTCAGCTTAAACATTCTCATCTATTATCCTTCTATTAGGATGGTGTAATGAGTCTGTTTAATCCCTGATTATGGCTTAAACTCATTACTTAACACTAAACAAAAACAACAAAAACATCTAAATAAATGCAAGTAGGATAATGATCTTAATCCTACATCAAAGGTGATTAAGTGTGAGATGCTGACTTCACACTTAAGGTATTCTCATTACCCCTAATCAGAGGGAGGATGTGATGAGTTTACTAACCCATTGGTTTAGGCTTAAGCTCATTAACTTATGACAAACTTTCAAAGGCAATAAAAGACTGAAAACACAAAAACAAACAATAATCGTCTCCTTCGGGATTCTTTTCTTATCTCATTCACTCATAAACTAGAACTTGCTTCTTCTGTCTAATGCAGGACAATTTGCACCTGAGCCAGACAGGTCATACACTTGAGCATAGACAAGTAAGCAGTTCATCAGTCAATTTACCTTTCAGTCTCTTTGAGTCGAACTACGGTGTTCTGACTTCCTCATTGCACGAGAGGATACGTAGGCATAACTTAACAGTTATCGAACAAAAGTCTATGTATATTCCCCCTCTTCCCAGCCTTATTCTTTAAGCCTCATGGTCATGAGCATTTCATTCCTGATCTCACACTGACACCTCTCTTATACACTTCACATTTCTTTTACACTGACACTCGCATTCTTTCCAGCTTTGATACACAAATTTCACAGACACTACCCCTTTAAAACACAAATCTTTCAAGCGTGGATCCCGTCGAGTACGACGGACAATCTGGGTGTTAATACCTTCCCAGGTTGTAACCAACCCCCTTTCTCAGTCTCTCTGGTTCGCAGCCGTCTTATCCATATCTTTTCTTAGGTTTATGCAGCATTACCTTTCCTCCGGGATAAAAATGCCTAGCTGGCGACTCTATTCATTCTTCCCTCTTTCGCCGACCGTTCGCGTCTGTACCCCTTCTGACCTGATGTGTCATTTGGTGGGAGCGACATCAAGGATTCCAATAAGAACATTAAGAAGATTGTGCAGAAAATGGTGGTGACATACAAATATTGGCATGAGATGTTACCGTTTGCTTTGCATGGGTACATAACATCAGTTAGGACATCTACTGGAGCAACACCTTTCTTATTTGTATATGGTATGGATGTCGAACTTGATGAAGCTGAATGGGTACGTGCCAGGTACGACCAGTTGAGTTTGATTGAGGAGAAGAGAGTGGCAGTTGTATGCCATGGTCAGCTATACCAAAGAAGAATGAAGTGGGCATTCGACCAAAGAGTACGTTCTCTGGAGTATCAAGTTGGTGAACTTATGCTCAAGAGAATTCTTCCTCCAAGTAAATATCACAGGGGGAAATGGACTCCTAATTATGACGGTCCATTCGTGTTTAAAAAGGTTTTCTCAGTCAGATCCTTAATGCTTATAACCATGGATGGCGGAGACTTTCCATCCACTGTTAACTCAGACACAGTTAAAAAATACTTCGCATAAAAGACACTCGTTGGACAAAAAACAAAATAAAGAGTCTAGGAAAAAAAAGGGCATCACGGCGAGCCAAAAATAGAATAAAAGGCTCGGGAAAAAATTAGGGATATAAACAAAAAAATGTACACTCGGTGAGTTGAAAATCTTTATTGGACAGCTCAGGCAAAAAAAGGTGTCCCGGTGGATTGAAAACCCGAAAGGGCGATCAACGCAAAAGAGGGAATAAGTGAATGGTTGCGATCTGAGTTATCTGTACTACTTCGTCGTCTCATTCAATCTGGAAATTTCCAAAGGATAGGAATCAGCCCAATCTTCTTCTCTAGAAAGCAAGATAAGTGGGAAATCTTGAAAATATACTAGTAATAGCAGAATCGAAATTCAGTGGAAGGTCATTTTCACATTATCATTAGGATAGTTTCTTTTCTCAATTTATGGTGATCACCTTTTTCCAAGGGATTGCTTCTTGATGTACTTTTCCTATTCATAGGCTCATCAATAAAAAAAGAATTATTCAGTCAAAAAGCATCATCTTTGTTTTTATTTTAAATGTTTTGTTTGCAAAAATGTCCTGAATTTTTGATAAAAAATATTGCAGTTAAACAGGATGTCTTTACAAATAACGTACAGGGGAAAAACATTTAAAATTACTTTGAATGTGAATAACATCGGGTGATTGATTCATACCATACAATTCCATGGGGCATGTGTGTGCATTTTGTTGCTACAGGTTTTGCAGTTAAGATATTGGAAGAAAGAATCTTTTTTAGCACACAACATTGTGGAAATCTTTTCCCCAATCAGTTGTTTTTCATAGCAAAAATGTAAGGGGTGGCATTCCTCGAGTAGATTTTATCCCCAACAAGAAATACACTACAACTTGACTTCATCAACCGGGGAATTTACTTATTCGTCTACAAGTCAAATCATTTTTAGTACACGTTCGTGTTAACCTCTCTGCTTCATTCACTCGTCTGTGTTTGAAAACTTTGTGATACTCGTCCGTATCATTTTTTAACACTCATCTGTGTTAACATTTTTGATCATTCACTCATTTGTGTTTGATTTCTTAACCCTTGATACTCGTTTGTATCATTTTTAACACTCGTCTGTGTTATCTTTTTCCTCATTCACTCGTCTGTGTTTGAGTTGTGAACTTTTGATACTCGTCTGTATCAACCTTAACACTCATCCGTGTTAGCCTTTTTGTCAAACACTCATCTGTGTTTGCTTTCAAATTTTGATACTCGTCTGTATCATTTTTAACACTCGTTCGTGTTAATCTTTTTGTCAAGTACTCGTCCGTGTTTGATCTCAACCTTTTGATACTCGTCTGTATCATTTTTAACACTCGTCCGTGTTAACCTTTTTCCTCATTCACTCGTATGTGTTTGTGTTGTATGACCTTTTCGATACTCGTCCGTATCACTTCTAACACTCTTTTGTGTTAGAATTTTTTTCCTCATTCACTTGTCTGTGTCTACATTTTAAACCCTGATACTCGTTTGTATCATTTTTCAACACTCGTCTGTGTTATCCTTTTTTCTCAATCACTCGTCAGTGGTTGGTTCCATCCCCTTTTGATACTCGTATGTATCATTATCTGATACTCGTCCATATCAGTGGCTGGTACTACTCCGTATCATTTCCTAGAGAACTCGTTTGTGTCTCTTTGATCATCGTCTGATTAACGTCCGTATCGTTGACTAGGGCACTTGTTCGTGTTTCCTTGATGATCTTCCAATACACGTACGTATTGAAGAGGTTTAAAATCCTGACAGTGGGATTAAACATCAAAATATTATCATTTATCTGACGCACAGGGTATTTGAAGAGGGCTCGTTCGTCCTAATACCGCATCTCCGACGCACAAGATTTGTGAAGAGGGTTCGTCTATCCTATTACCATTTATCCGACGCACCTGATATTTGAAGAGGGCTCATCCTTCCTAGTACCGCATATCCGACGCAGAGGATTTGTGAAGAGGGTTCGTTTATCCAGATCAGTGCATGTCTATCCCACAGACTTAAGTGCACCAAGTCCATCGTCGTTGTAGCAAGCTAGTAGTCTCCTGGCGTCGTTCAAAAGAAAGGTTCTCCGTTGTTATTGTTGGTTACTTTCATCCACACAAGATTTTTCCAAGCAGCGTGTAACACCCAAAAATTTTCCCTCTCCTTTTCATGGCATATTACATATCATATTGCATATACATCATGGTATCTTTGCATAGAAAAATGAAGCATACATTCCATACATAATGCATAGGGCATGTGGTCAGTGATTTGCCAAGTTGTGGTTCTTCAAAGCCAAAGATAAGATCCAAGTGTCTTCCAACAAGTTACAAGAGCTTCTTACATACCATACAAGTTCAAATGATACCTTAAGTCTCTTGAGGAGGGAAATTCATCAGGGAACTTCATCAGGGTTCATTCTCCTACACAAGTCTTCTAAATTAGGGTTGTGTGTAAAAGCAAGAAATATCCAAGGTTTTGATCTAATCTTGTTTCCATGGGTCTTCACATGTTATATAAGGTCTAAGAATGGATTTTGGCTCATTGGTTCAAAGTGGAAGTCATTCAATGGTTCAGTTACTTGTATAGCAAGAAAAAGTCAACAGTTCAAAAGAAAAGTCAACCATTGGATTTCAAAGGTTCAAATCATGTTTCTCAAATCCATGGACCTTAATTTGGTAAAATAATGGCATGTATATCATCATTCATCAAGAATAAAAATTTTGTGGAAAGTTACTAAAAATGGCAAGGACCTATAATGTGGAACTTTCTATTTTTGGCAATTTTTACATCACATTCAATTCAACTTTCAATCATCAAAGAAGCTTCAAATGAAATATCTTCAAACATGAAAGTTGTAGATCTTGGTTTTCCCTTTTCAAAGATTACAAGACCATCTTCATAGAATTTATGGATCAAAGTTATGCTCACTGGAAGTTAGGGTTTGGTTTATGTATTCTCATGCATACCAAATTTTACACTTTTGCAATTTGGTTCCATTTGACTCTAAATGTCCTCTAATTGGTCAAGTCTTGTTACAACATCAAAATACACATCACAAGGATCAACTTTGGCCTTTGAATTGCAAGAACCCGTGCCATATTAATCATGTACACATCATTCCTTCAAATTGCAAAAGCCACCAAAACTCAAAATCCTTTGACTTTCCCTCTAAGCAATGGTTCCACACGTATTCAGTAGTCAATTTGTGAATGAAGCATGCTTACTTCATGACCTGAGCACGTGGGGATAAGGTGTGTGCACAACATTATTCCAATTTGCAAAACACCTTCTAATTATGTAACCAAGGGTTTAGATAAACCCTAACCATGATCAGAATCCTAACCAAGGATACATAAAGAGAATTACACATTCAAATCACACTAATGTACTCTCATTTCTCATATTTCAAAATTTTTGCTCTCCCACTCTTCTCTTTGATTCTTTCAATTATTGAGGTTTCTTCCTTATTTCTTTGCATTTCTGAGATCCTTGAACTCTAAGGAAGCTTCTGCAACCACTCATTGGAGCTCATACTGAGTTTTTGGCCATAACTGAATTTGGAGGAAGTTTCATCAAATCTCTAGATCTAGCCTGATTCAAGCTTCTATATGCATTTATTTTGCAAATAGAACTCAAAAGGAGAGAATATGCATGTGTACACTAGATTTCTGAAGGTTTTAAGCTCAAGAACACTTTTTAGGTGAGTTTCAAATTGCATCCTATAACTTGATTTTTTTTAGCTTGCATATTAATCTATGATGTTCACTGATGATGCTGGTGTGTTTAGAATTGAAAATGAACGTGTACATTGCCTGAATTGTGTGTTTGAAAGTTTTCATATCTACTTTGTTTTCTTCAATTCTTTTAATTGATGATTGATATGTGAATTTTGTTTGTGGATTTGAGATCCTGAGGTTCCTCTGAGTTGATTGATATAAGATTTGTAAGATTCTAGAAAATTTGGTGAAGCTTCATGTTGCAGGTAACTAGAGAAGATGATCAGAGCTAGGGCTCCGGCCACCTGAGTATCTCCATTTGTTTTACAAGATGAACGAAGAAGATGATCCTATGGGCGTTGATATTTTTGATCTGAAGGCTCATAATGTGCCAACACATAAATGACGCGCACACTACTCACGTGCTCTTCCTTTTAATTATTTTATAACGTGGCCGTTGGATTTGATTACTGATGGCTTGACTCTCTTGTGTGCCCTAGATCTATTTACTTTTGTTTGACTCTCTGGCATGCATTGGATCTGAATATTATTTGCTTGACTTGATTATGTACGTTGATTAGGCATACCTTGTGAATGTTGACTGATCCTGGCACGTTGGATTGATCCTGTGGAAATGACTTAAGTCAACATTAGTTGACTCTGAGCCTTAATAGAAGCACCTTAGGCTTCTTTACTTCTTGCACCTCCTTGTTTGATCCAGTCCAATACTGAACATGTTTTCCTTACTCCTTGCACCCCTGGCTTGTGTTCCTCATTTTATTTTTATTTTGCATAGCCTTTTCATTTTTAATTTTTTAAAATAGTTTAATGCATCCAAAAATTATAAAAAATTTAGGAATCATCTTCAGAGTTTTATAAAAAATTTACAAATTTTATTTTCCATTTTTCTTTTATTTATTGCATCTTAATTAATTGTTGTTTGAATTTCTTTTTTACATTGTTTCATTGTGAACACTTTGCATTGCTGATTTTATTTCTCATCATCTATGCATAGTTTTATCCTCATTCTTTTTGCATATTTCAGAGGACACTTTGAAGCATATAAAAATATTTTTTCATATTTTTAAGATTATTTTTGCATCTTATTTGATCCATTCCTTTATGCATGATCATGTGAAACCCTAATTGCTTTGCCATGCTTGTTTGAGTAAGCTATCTTGTGAATTTTTGCATGCGCTTTTGGTATGTTATTTTCCCCTGGTTGAGGTCCTTTGAGACCTAATTTGGAAATTTTTGAATCATGTTTGGTATTTTTTTGGTGCTTTGACTTTGAGTGCTCTTTTGTGAACTTCTTTGATCATACTTTGTTTGCTTGCTTGAAAAGGCACTTATGTCATTGTATGAGATCTTGTTTGTGAATTCTTGAGCCATACTTAGGTAATTATAGGTCTTCTTGATTTCAATTATAGGTCATTTGTTTGAAGTTGATGTTTTTTTTGTGTACATGTTCAATGTTTGCTTCACATGCTTCTTTTTGACCTAATTCTTCACCTCTTCCCATCTAAATTCCAACTTGACTTAATTGGTTTGTTTATGCCATACCATACCATCCATTTGCATTTCATGTGATGTATGCCTCTCAATTTAAAGCATCTCATTTATTTCAAATGCCATTCATGTCTTACTTTGCATACTTGAACATGTTTCATCTAAATGCATACTTCTTCTTCTCTTAACTTCAAAATGACTTGTAATTGCTCAAATTTGATTAACTTGTGCATATTACCTTCATATTAACATGTCATATTTCTTCTAACCTTGTTTCATGACCTTTCATCTTTAATGTTTTGTGTTTGACTTGCATGACAAGTAACTTCTTTTCCATGTATGATCCATGTTCATTCCTTCTCACTTCCTCTCTTAATCACTCATAATGCTTGGATGCTTATCTATATGCTTTGTATGACATTTAAACATCATGTTTAGGCACATGTTTAGGTCATTTACATTCTGACTTTTACATTAAGCATTAATGCATGATCACCTTGCACATCCATTCATTCTTCTTCTACTCCTTCTTTAATGATCTTCTTGGTTGTTTTGCCACTTGTTTGCATTCTTCTTGTTTGAGTTTGTTTGGTCAATATTATAGATCACTTATAAAGTGTCAATTATGACTTTGATGCTTTTTTTTTGGTTTATAACCTTTTTCCTTTGAGTTTTGACTTGCTTGAGTCTTATTTACCTTACATTTTCTTATGCTTGATTTTGCTAACCATTTAGGGGCTAATGGTAAGTAAAAGGGATGCGGATGAGCATCCATATTCTAATTTCTCCTCTTTTATTTTATGATTTCAAGATGTCCTTTCTTAAGCATTTTAATGTGCTTTGTTTGTACAACTTCTTCATCTCCCTCTTGGAAACAACTTAACTTCTTTTTAAAAGGTAAGTTGATTTCCTTTCTTCCTCTTCTTCTTTTCTTCTCTTCTCTCATTTTTCTTCATTACGATAGAGTTATTTCAAACCTCACTAACCTAGGATATCCAAGAATGATAACTTACTTAAGATTGTATAGTTCCCATTAGACTTTTACCTTTGGTTCTCCTTTGGTGCTTCTCTTTCTCATCTTCAAACAAAAAACCTATAAAACATTTTAATAATGATTGAAGTGACTTTGTGTGTATGGACTTATGAAATGGGCCATTTTTATTCATCCCATCTTGGGGTAGTGCAAACTTGTCTATCATGATGTACAAGTCTAATCATGAAGTCATTTTTACAAATAAAAGCCTAAAAAGCATTTCTTCACTTCAAAAGGCAAAACATTTAATAAATGCAAACGGGGTAGTGTACTTGAGCCCTAATCTTTAGAGCCAAGTATTGGGGGTCTTCTCCTTAATTAGAGCTCTAAGGAATAGGACTTGATACACTTTCATGTGCAAACCATAAAGGAAAAACTTCTAAAAAACACTAAACAAACAATAAACATCTTTCCTTCGGGAATTCTTTTCTCACCTCTTCACTCTAAATGAAAGAACTCGCTTCGACTTGTCTCATTGCAATACGGTAAACGCACTCGATCCAGACGAGCCTGCAACACCTGAACATAGACATAAGCAGTTCAATTCATAAAAAACACAAACAACTGTTTTCCTCCCTAGTTAGGGGAACTACGTTGACTCTGATTCTCATTTCCCTATGAGATATGTAGGCAGTGGGGTAGGGTGCATTCGAGCACTCTCTTTATTTTCCCTACATTTTTCCATACCTTTTCTTTCTCTCACCCAGTTCCATTAGCAGTTTCCGTTCAGTAACAGTTTATTCGTACCCTTTGAAACAGTACTAGCAAACGTGAATCCTGTCGGGTACAGCGGACGATCTGGGGTGCTAATACCTTCCCAGTTCGTAACCGACTCCTAAACCCATTCTCTTTGATTCATAAGACCTTGTTCTTTACTTTTCTTCGGTTTGTGCAACATTATCTTTCCCATTTCCTTCGGGATAAAAAAGCTTGGCTGACGAATCTACCTATTCCGCGCCACTTTCGTGTTTGTACCAGAATGGAAATACAGGGAGTGACACAGGGTTTCTTTGGTTGGGTTTATTTCCCTTTTCTTCTTCTCCGTCAGAGTGGAATTTTTCTAGTTTGTTTTGGTATGCAATCACAGTTTATCTCGAACGTCTAACAACCAATGCTCTCTTCCTTTTTAGATTAACAGATGATTGAATATGGGAAGTTGTAACACCCCAAAATTTACCCTCTCATTTCATATAATTTAACATTTCATTTGTATACATATCATTACATTCTTAGCATAAAAAATTGAAGCATAACATCCACAGTTTGAAGAATAAGGCATATGATCAATGACTGGCAAGATTGGTGATCATTCAAAGGAAATGACAAGGGTCAAATTTCTCTCAACAAGTCTCAAAGGTCTCCTTGCATCCCATATAATCTCAAATGATCCCTTAAGTCTTTGAAAGAGGTGTATTGATCAAGAAGTTCAAGCAGTGCAGCATCTTGTCGTACCCCGAAAAATACGACCTCACACGATCCGGAAAGACAGGAGCCGCGCGCCGGACAGATTGAAGAGTCGCCACCTAATTCTATTTATTCCCAAAGAGGGAAAGGGAAGATATAGATACAACCCGGGAGGAAAAGGATGAGGACAAAGGTCAACGGAACCATTGCCTGGGTTCGGGAGTCGGTTATGCAGGGGGAAGGTATTAGCACCCCCTACATCCATCGTACTCGATGGGAACCATCTAAGTTAACGCGCGAGAAAGGATGTCTATGCTTAAACGAATTGCTTGCTAGAGGGAAATGAGTTGGATTATAAGTTAGATTGAACCTAGGTGCTCGGCAAGGATTGAGATCCTCGTGCCTACGTACTCCCGTGTGCAATGGGAAAGTCAGAGCCTCGTAGTTCGGCCTACTAAGGGTAATGGATGTTGATTTTATTACCTTTCGTTGATGAAAGGGTTTAGGAGTCGAATGTACTAAAGACTATGGATAGTTTATCTCGCCCAACAAGACGAGTGTCTTGCGTCGAAATAATCGGAGCGAGTAACGAGAGCTCGTTATCCTCCTTTCTACCACTTAAGGCTCGTGTCGTACAAGTCTTCTCGTATTATTAAAGTGTTTTATTTCCTAAGACCGCTTGACGTTGGATCAAGGGTTTGGATCTAATCGAAACATTTTGGTTTTTTTAGGTTTAGAGGGTACATGCAAATGGATGTTTATTTTGTGGTTTGTTAGCGAGGCACGAAGCGCTCGGCTCGCAAAGGTGGAGTGGATCCTAAACGAAAAAGATAACTGAAAAATAAAGTGCAAGTGTGCAAAGTGAGATCGCTTGGCGTTGGACCAAGGATTCGAAATTAAAATAAATACAAAATATAAAGTGCGTACAAATTAATGGGAGAGGGATACAAAATAAATACAGAGGATTGCGAGAAATAAATTGTCTCGTTGTAATTAGCCCAAGAGAAAGCGTGTGTGCAGTGTGTTTGAACTATTCGAAGGCATTCGGCCTGTTTAATCGGGACGCAACTATTCGAAGGCGTTGGACCTTTTAATCGAGCGCAACTATTCGAAGGCGTTGGACCTTTTCGGGACGCGACGAAATTTTGTTCGTGAACTGCCTTAGAATCGGTTCAAAATGGGAACCATTCTGTAAGGAGTCGAAACGTAATTTAAAATGCGACATTAAATGAATAAATCGAATTGCAAAAAATAAATGGAATAATGAATATAAATAAATTAATTAATTAAATACTATTGAATATAATAAAAATAAAATAAACTATATCACAAGTTTTTTGTTCAAAAATAAAAATAATAGAATAAAATAAAAGAGGGTCTCATATTGACCGTTCATCACCGATTAAATATAATCGGGCGAAAAACGGCCTTTTATAATATCATCGGCCCCTTAAAAGAAAAAGACATATACTTTAAGACATTTTTCTAAGTAAATAAAGAGAATTAGAAACTAAAATAAAAGAAATAGATTATGTATAAAATAGAAACACATATCTAACATTATTGAATTAAGAATAAAGACAAATAGAAATTAAAAAAAAGAAAAGAAAGAAAATAAAGACAACAGGGGATACCGTGGAAGCGGGGGGCTTATTAACCTCCACCAGTCTATGGGCTTAATGGCACAGTCTAATACAAAAAATTATGATAAAAAATAAAAAATAAAAAATGACCTAGCCACCAGTATGGGCATCATCGGTCAGCATTTTAGAAGAAGAAAGGTCCCATCCTATTCATTGGGCAGTGTAAACTGAATATTTAATTACCATTTTTCTAAAAGGAAACAAACATCATGAAAAAAATAATTAAAGGTGCATTTTAATGAACAACTCTCTCTGCCCACTTTTATCAAACGCGGAGGAAAAAAATAGAGAGTGAGAAAAATCCAACCCCATTTTTCAAAGATTCGACATGCCTTCACCGGAAAAACGAAGAACCCCGCTGTAGATCTCAACTTTTCTCCATCTTGTTCTTAATCGCGGTCTTTCTTTCGGTTTCAATGGCGGCTTGTATCTCAAAAGCGCCATGGTTTCGGTTCTGTTGAAGGATGGTATGACATTTGGCGGATGAAATTGTGGTGAAGGAGATGGATGCGGTGGTGGCCGGCGCGACGGTGATGACCGGTCTGAAGGTGGGTTTCGCGGTGTTGAAGGGTGGTTAACGGGTCGGTTTTATGCTGCTCTGAGTTTTGGTAGTGGTGGCTTGCTCGGTTAGCTCGCGATTGGCGTTTTGGTTCAGGTGGTTTTGGGGTCGCGGCTTCGTGGGTTGGTGTGTTGGGGTTGGCCGCGGCTTTGCGGTTTCGAAAGATGAAGGAGGGCTGGCCGGCGTTGGTTTGTGCGGCGGAAGGGTTTGATGGTTCTGATTCAAGGACGGCGGTTTGACAGATTTTGTGCGTTTTGACTTCGAGTTTCGATTTGAGAAAGGGATTTGTGATAGTGGTTTCGAATCAGTTTCTGCAGTTTTTCGAAGGCTGGTGATGAGTTGGTTTATGAAGAAGAGTTTTTACGGTTTTGAGACGGTGTTTGGTCACGGATGGCGGTGGTGGTCCGCGGGTTTGTTTGGTTTGAAAGTGTTGATGAGTCAGTTCTTGTGGCTTATGGACGGTTCTGTTTACTGTGATTAGCGTCTTTTTGGTTCAATTTCTGTGTTTTGATTTTGAAGGTGGTTTTTAGGTTGTGAAGTGAGGGGTCAATGGAGATGTTTCAGCTGGTTTGTGTGAGGCAAGTTTTTCACATTTTGTTGATATTATGATGAGAATGGAGGTTATGATGAGTGGAGGAAAATGCAGAAAACGAGAGCAAGAAAATTAGGCCATTCGGTTTGGATTTTTTTTGACACGGCTGTGTTTGGATTGAAGAAGATTTCTTTTGTGTGTGAGAATGCTGCAGATTATGAAAATGTAAAGATAGTGCATCCGCGGAATACGTAGTGGAGAATGTGCCTTTGTACTGAAAATTGTTAGTGATCACATGAGACAGGCTGTAAATTGGTTTATGAATGTACGTGAATGAAAGGAATATGCTGACAGTTATGTTGGTGTGTGGTGAGTGGAAAAAAGAGAAATCTCTAAACATGGGACCATGAGACTTATAATAATAATAACAATGAAACTTATATTGAAACTAAAAATAATAGTAATAATAATATTAATAAAAATAAGAATAGAAAAAAAAACAATTATAATAATGATAATAATAATAATAATAGTAAAAAGAGAAGAGATAATAAAAATAAAAGAAATAATGATAGTAATAATATTATTTTAATAACAATAAGAATAAGATAATAATAATGGAAAAGTGATAAAAAGGGAACTTAAAAGAGAAATTTGTAAGTAGATTTTTTTAGAATTTCTAATAAAAATGATTAATGAAGAGAAAAAAAATAATAAAGAAAAAAAAATAATTAAGGGAATAATACAAGAAATATTTATGTTTTTAGAGAGTAAGAATATAGTAGAATAAGGAAATAATGAAATTGTGGGACTTTAGATAAACAACTTAATAATAAAAGGAAAAATTAGTTTAAAAGATGTATTTAGAAAAGAAGAGGATGGTAATGTAGATATTTAGAAAAATAGAATAATTATTTAAAAAAAATAATGACATATTTTTTTGAATGTTTCAGATATCAAACAGAAAAATAAAGTGACATATTTTTTGGATTTCTTGCAATATTTGCTACACAGAAATAGATGAAATGATGCATATTTTTGGATTTTTGAAATGATGGCTACACAGAGAAAAAATGCGGGTAGGACAAATTTGGGGTATGACAGATGCCCCTATCGAATTGGATTAGACCGAGTAAGATGAACTGGCTCGCGTTCAATCTTTCAAGGTATAAGATAATTAGATATTAACAGACTCCAAATTTGTCCGATAAAAGAAACTGTGCAGTAAATGGATGATTAAAATTGGAAACTGAAGGTGATACGAAATAAAAAAAAGGTTGACAGAATAATAAATAATCGCTTATCAACGCAAGGACGATAATGCGACCCCAGCACTCGAACTAGGTCGATATGGATGCTGAGTGACAGAAGATTAAATAATCACTTACCACCGCAAGGATGATAATGCGACCCCAACACTCGATACTAGGTCGATGCTGAGTAATAGAAAATTAAAATAATCGCTTACCATCGCAAGGATGATAATGCGACCCCAACACTCGATACTAGGTCGATGCTGAGTAACAGAAAATCAAATAATCGCTTACCACCGCAAGGATGATAATGCGATCCCAACACTCGATACTAGGTCGATGCTGAGTAACAGAAAATTAAAATAATCGCTTACCACCGCAAGGATGATAATGCGACCCCAACACTCGATACTAGGTCGATGCTGAGTAACAGAAAATTAAAATAATCGCTTACCATCGCAAGGATGATAATACGACCCCAACACTCGATACTAGGTTGATGCTGAGTAACAGAAAATTAAATAATCGCTTACCACCGCAAGGATGATAATGCGACCCCAACACTCGATACTAGGTCGATGCTGAGTAACAGAAAATTAAAATAATCGCTTACCACCGCAAGGATGATAATGCGACCCCAACACTCGATACTAGGTCGATGCTGAGTAACAGAAAATTAAAATAATCTGGAAGACAAGTATCCAACGAGGACGTCCACTGAATAGCACCCAGGAGAATCTTTGAAATCTTCGATCGACCCTGGATCCTGACTTTCGCTGGAGGAAGGCCTGGAATCTTGGACTGATCCTGGATCCTGAAATATGCAACTATGCTTGACTAATTTTGAAATGGTATCCCATAAAGGTGGAGATACGATGCAAATGCTTATGCACTGAGATGTAAATTCGATAATGTTGGGGAAAATAAAAGGTCTGATTTATTTAGGTATGCAAATGATGCACATGCTGCAAATGATTAATGTAAGTGATGCTTATGACGTTGATGATGCATAATGATGCATATGAGCAATTGAAAGGAAAGGTGCCAGCTTGGTGGACTTTTGGTTTGGTAGTTGCCAATAGTGATTGGACTTTGGGTGGGTGGAGGGACTGATTTCCCGATACTCGATCTTCGACGATGTATGATCAGAAGATGGATCTGAAAGCTCCAAGCTTGGTTATCTGTTGATGAGCGAAGCGACTTAATTGACACATGAAGACTGATTTTCTTTGAACGGTTACCAACGTCTAGCAAGGACTGCCTGTTCGGCTGGGGATAAGAGATAGGAAGATTTGCTCCTTGTTCGCTTGCCCCTGCCTGCAAGGTATTTGAAATAAATCTGGTGGGGAAGCTTTGACAATAGCCATGACATGACCTGCCCCTGATTGAGCTTTTGAAGGTGATCTTGCCCCTGATTGGGCTGTTTGAAGATAAATTGCCCCGGATTGGGCTATTGAGAACGCTTGGTCCCTGATTGGACTGATTTTGCAGAAGTATTGATTCGAATTCCTCTTTTGATTGCCCTTTGTTGGGATTGCACTGATGTCAAGCACTGAATTACAATTAAATTGTTCATACACAAATGGTAGCGTTAATTTAAGGTTCATGTATGTTTTGAAAAATTCAATTTATTTGAATGATTGTGATAGTGTGACGAATGAACCGTTAGCCCAAACGAAGTGCTGATTTAGAAAGTGCGTGAAAGATGCAGCAAGAATACTGTGCAATCAAGTTTGAAGATTAACAAATATATGGGAGTCAATTTACGCAACCTTGTTGGTAGCATGCTTTCAGAATAAACTGCTCCTCAATTAGGTCTTTTAAGGGTTGTAACGTGGTCTAGTTAATGGTTTTGAGAAACAAAGGATATAAGGCTCAAAGTTTGATTTGTACCCGTCCCTTCTTCGAAATGTTCTCCAGTCCTACGTTCAATTAACTCTACATATGTCTCTGTTTTGATTTTGCAAGAGTGAAGATGAAGCTTTAAAGTTTGCTTGGAAATGACAGTCATCTTATTTTGCTGGTGACCCTTTGATTTTTTTTTTGTGGTCACTGATATTTGTTTTATTTTTGCTGAGGATTTGAGTTCCTCTTTTGATTTTTTTCGACTAAGTCTCCCTTTGGGCGCTCAACTTAGTGTTTTTTTCTTTTCTTTTCTTTTCGTTTGAATGTTGTGACTGCCAAGTCATTTATTGATGGTCCTCTGACGGGATGTCTCATCTTGCAATTCGAGGGTGTAGCCAGGCCAACTGAACAACTACCTTGCCCCAGGTTAAATGTAAGGGTTGTATCCAAAAGAAACTCCTACTTCTAGGCTCGAAGTGGTTGACTAGGGATTAACTCCTTATCTCTTCAGTGTTTGGGGATTTGAAAGAATGCCTGTACATCATTGACGAGGTTTTATCCGAAAGCATACCGCAACAGTTATGGGTATTTCGTTTTCATCATCCTCCCTCAAATATTTGCTAAAGTGAAGTGAGAGGATATTTTTGTGATTTTGTGATAAATGATAAATGATGAGCGAATGCGAATAGATTGATTCAAAACATGCATAAACATAACATTAACATAACCAAGTACAAACGATAATGTTCAAAGCAAGTAGTACTTAAACAAACATTACAAAACAACAGGAATGCAGAAATAAATAAATGGCGATGACTGCCTTGATTTTAGGAATGAACTTCTCTTGATTTGACTTCTTCAAAGTTGAATACTACTCAGCTTTGGTCTACAACAACCCCTTCAGATGTCTTCACTTGTTGGCACCGTGTGACGGCATTGGATCGTTCTGGACATTTGGATTTCTCGGAGTGAAGGTGAGATCCTTAGAGTCGATTAAATCTTGGACTTTGTGCTTGAATAACCTGCAGTTGTCAATTGTGTGACCTGGAGCACCCTTATGATACTCACAGCGAGCATTGGCGTCATAATCTCGAGCGTTACCAGTTTGAGGTGGCATGTCCTTCAACACAAGAGTTCCTTTTGCCATCAGTACGTTAAAGATTTCTCCATATGACATAGGCAATGGATCAAAGTTTCTTTCAGTCCTTCTTTGTTGATATGGTGGACGCTGTTGAGGAGCGCGTTGTTGTTGTTGACCAGGCCGTGGTGGATAAGCCGGTTGCTGGTACGGATTGGGCGCATACTGCGTAGCTGCAACCATTGGAGGTGGACGTGGTTGATGAGCCATCTGAGGCGGCAATAGAGCTTGAAAGGCCTGCTGATAAGGCATTGGAGGAACTGGCTGATATGGCATAGGAGTATATTGTGCAGCAGCAACATAGGGGTACTGATAGTAGGGAACTGGTGCAGGTGCACTCTGTTGAAAATTCCCACTTGCAGTAGAGACGGCATTTGTTTCGCCCTTTTTGTACCCGTTGAAAGGCTTCTTGGCTCCAGATTGGCTGCTAGAACCCCCTTGGATCTTTCCACTTTTCAAACCTTCCTCAATTCTTTCTCCTACCATCACCATGTCCGAAAATCCAGAAGATATGTTGCTGATCAGCTTTTCGTAGTATTGCCCTTGTAAGGTACCCATGAAGATGTCAATCAATTCACGGTCAACCAAAGGAGGATGCACTTTGGCGGCTAGCTCTCTCCAGCGTTGGGCGTACTCTTTAAAGGATTCGCTCTCCTTTTGAGACATACTCTGAAGTTGAGTACGGTTAAGAGCAAGGTCAGTGTTGTAGTTGTACTGCTTTTTGAATGCATCAGATAAATCAAGCCACGTACGAACATTGTTGCGTTCGAGCTGCATGTACCATTCTAGAGACGCTCCAGACAGGCTGTCTTGGAAGCAATGGATCATAAGCTTATCATCTTTGGCATGAGCGGCCATTTTCCTACAATACATCCTCAAATTAAGCTCAGGACAGCTGAGGCCTTTGTATTTCTCGAATTCAGGAAGTTTGAATTTAGCAGGGATCACAACATCTGGAACTAAGCACATGTCTGAGGCACTCAGAGAGGTTGAATTGTGTCCTTCCATAATCCGGAGTTTTTCAGCTAACTCGCGGCACATCTTCATAGCTTCAGACTCTTGAACAGCATGAGGATTGGTGATTGGAACAGTAGTATGCATCTCATACTCAACTTGATGATTCTCCTCAGCTTGAGGAAACTGGACTTGAGTTGGAATAGGTTGAGCTTGAGGAATAGCACCAACAGTAACACCAGAAGTGGGTATTGGTTGGGAAGTGACCTCTTCAACAACAGGAGTGAAGCCTGGAGGCAAACCGTAGACCAAAGGATTTGGAACGGGAACTGAAGGCATTGCTCGTGAGGTAGATCCTTGCACTTGAGCATTGTTCATTGCGGCAGCAGCTTCGCGACGTTCTTACATTCTTGCCAAAGATTGCAAAGTCTCATAAATCTGGTCAATCTTGCTCTTGACCGAGTCAATCTCTTCCCTCATAGCAGCTTGTTCTTCTTGAATCACGTCCATCAGTCTTCTAGTGTTGGCTCGAGTTAAGTACGGTCGTCTAGCTCGATACGGGCGTCGGGAAACCAGCTTGATTTACTGAAGATGGAGGAACATGAAATAAGTTCTCGGTTTTTGGAATGAAATGCAAGATGAACAAATAATGCAAATGAGATGATATGCAATGTCAGAATCCAGGATCACAAGATCAGGGTCTCACGAGTCCAAGGTACAGATGGAGGATACTCTAATCAGGAACTCACTGGGTAGACTTTTAAGTTTTAGGGATCCCAAAGTTATCAATTCATATGGTTGTTCATCACACGCGCCATAAGCATGACGGTTGATTGACTCCGCCATATGAATCTATTTTGGGTGAGATCTTCGTATCGACAACCCACGAGATCAAATTTTCTCGGGAGTCCATACTATGTGATCATCGACACAAGGTTTAAAACAAAGTCTTGGAGTTATGGAACTTTCTCAACTGTTTGATGCACGTGTCAATTTCATACATTCTTGACAGTCAATCAACTCCATTGAGTAAGTCTATTCCAAGTGAGGTTTTCGTATCGAGCCACGCAAGGGTGAACCCTGGTGCCCAATACTACGCAACCATCAACCGATGTTTTAACCCAAAAGGTTCTAAAGGTCCTCAGAGTTGATGACCCTAATGAAAGTAATTGAGCACACACGTCAAGGACTTGACGGTTGTCAGTATTCTCATTAGAATCTACTCCGAGTGAGGTTTTCGTATCGACAACCCACGAGAGTGGTTCTCTCGGGAGCCCATACTACACAACCTCGCTAACTTAAGTTTGTACTCGAAAGCCCGGGTATAGAGCCTTTTTCCCTCAAGTTCTTTTGCAAAGTATCGATCCAAATTATAGTACCAAGGAGCCACAAGATAAATAAGATGGAATGCGATAAAGAAAGCGATAAAAATAAACAAGCAAGGCATAAAATCAAACATCCAAACAAACGCAAGAACTTAGACTAGGCTTGATTCGCATAGGGGTGAACCAGTCCCCAGCAGAGTCGCCAGCTGTCGTACCCCGAAAAATACGACCTCACGCGATCCGGAAAGACAGGAGCCGCGCGCCGGACAGATTGAAGAGTCGACACCTAATTCTATTTATTCCCAGAGAGGGAAAGGGAAGATATAGATACAACCCGGGAGGAAAAGGATGAGGACAAAGGTCAACGGAACCATTGCCTGGGTTCGGGAGTCGGTTATGCAGGGGGAAGGTATTAGCACCCCCTACATCCATCGTACTCGATGGGAACCATCTAAGTTAACGCGCGAGAAAGGATGTCTATGCTTAAACAAATTGCTTGCTAGAGGGAAATGAGTTGGATTATAAGTTAGATTGAACCTAGGTGCTCGGCAAGGATTGAGATCCTCGTGCCTACGTACTCCCGTGTGCAATGGGAAAGTCAGAGCCTCGTAGTTCGGCCTACTAAGGGTAATGGATGTTGATTTTATTACCTTTCGTCGATGAAAGGGTTTAGGAGTCGAATGTACTAAAGACTATGGATAGTTTATCTCGCCCAACAAGACGAGTGTCTTGCGTCGAAATAATCGGAGCGAGTAACGAGAGCTCGTTATCCTCCTTTCTACCACTTAAGGCTCGTGTCGTACAAGTCTTCTCGTATTATTAAAGTGTTTTATTTCCTAAGACCGCTTGACGTTGGATCAAGGGTTTGGATCTAATCGAAACATTTTGGTTTTTTGAGGTTTAGAGGGTACATGCAAATGGATGTTTATTTTGTGGTTTGTTAGCGAGGCACGAAGCGCTCGGCTCGCAAAGGTGGAGTGGATCCTAAACGAAAAAGATAACTGAAAAATAAAGTGCAAGTGTGCAAAGTGAGATCGCTTGGCGTTGGACCAAGGATTCGAAATTAAAATAAATACAAAATATAAAGTGCGTACAAATTAATGGGAGAGGGATACAAAATAAATACAGAGGATTGCGAGAAATAAATGGTCTCGTTGTAATTAGCCCAAGAGAAAGTGTGTGTGCAGTGTGTTTGAACTATTCGAAGGCATTCGGCCTGTTTAATCGGGACGCAACTATTCGAAGGCGTTGGACCTTTTAATCGAGCGCAACTATTCGAAGGCGTTGGACCTTTTCGGGACGCGACGAAATTTTGTTCGTGAACTACCTTAGAATCGGTTCAAAATGGGAACCATTCTGTAAGGAGTCGAAACGTAATTTAAAATGCGACATTAAATGAATAAATTGAATTGCAAAAAATAAATGGAATAATGAATATAAATAAATTAATTAATTAAATACTATTGAATATAATAAAAATAAAATAAACTATATCACAAGTTTTTTGTTCAAAAATAAAAATAATAGAATAAAATAAAAGAGGGCCTCATATTGACCGCTCATCACCGATTAAATGTAATCGGGCGAAAAACGGCCTTTTATAATATCATCGGCCCCTTAAAAGAAAAAGACATATACTTTAAGACATTTTTCTAAGTAAATAAAGAGAATTAGAAACTAAAATAAAAGAAATAGATTATGTATAAAATAGAAACACATATCTAACATTATTGAATTAAGAATAAAGACAAATAGAAATTAAAAAAAAAAGAAAAGAAAGAAAATAAAGACAACAGGGGATACCGTGGAAGCGGGGGGCTTATTAACCTCCACCAGTCTATGGGCTTAATGGCACAGTCTAATACAAAAAATTATGATAAAAAATAAAAAATAAAAAATGACCTAGCCACCAGTATGGGCATCATCGGTCAGCATTTTAGAAGAAGAAAGGTCCCATCCTATTCATTGGGCAGTGTAAACTGAATATTTAATTACCATTTTTCTAAAAGGAAACAAACATCATGAAAAAAATAATTAAAGGTGCATTTTAATGAACAAATCTCTCTGCCCACTCTTATCAAACGCAGAGAAAAAAAATAGAGAGTGAGAAAAATCCAACCCCATTTTTCAAAGATCCGACAAGCCTTCACCGGAAAAACGAAGAACCCCGCCATAGATCTCAACTTTTCTCCATCTTGTTCTTAATCGCGGTCTTTCTTTCGGTTTCAACGGCGGCTTCTATCTCAAAAGCGCCATGGTTTCGGTTCTGTTGAAGGATGGTATGACATTTGGCGGATGAAATCGCGGTGAAGGAGATGGATGCGGTGGTGGCCGGCGCGACGGTGATGGCCGGTCTGAAGGTGGGTTTCGCGGTGTTGAAGGGTGGTTAACGGGTCGGTTTTATGCTGCTCTGAGTTTTGGTAGTGGTGGCTTGCTCGGTTAGCTCGCGATTGGCGTTTTGGTTCAGGTGGTTTTGGGGTCGCGGCTTCGTGGGTTGGTGTGTTGGGGTTGGCCGCGGCTTTGCGGTTTCGAAAGATGAAGGAGGGCTGGCCGGCGTTGGTTTGTGCGGCGGAAGGGTTTGATGGTTCTGATTCAAGGACGGCGGTTTGACAGATTTTGTGCGTTTTGACTTCGAGTTTCGATTTGAGAAAGGGATTTGTGATAGTGGTTTCAAATCAGTTTCTGCAGTTTTTCGAAGGCTGGTGATGAGTTGGTTTATGAAGAAGAGTTTTTACGGTTTTGAGACAGTGTTTGGTCACGGATGGCGGTGGTGGTCCGCGGGTTTGTTTGGTTTGAAAGTGTTGATGAGTCAGTTCTTGTGGCTTATGGACGGTTCTGTTTACTGTGATTAGCGTCTTTTTGGTTCAATTTCTGTGTTTTGATTTTGAAGGTGGTTTTTAGGTTGTGAAGTGAGGGGTCAATGGAGATGTTTCAGCTGGTTTGTGTGAGGCAAGTTTTTCACATTTTGTTGATATTATGATGAGAATGGAGGTTATGATGAGTGGAGGAAAATGCAGAAAACGAGAGCAAGAAAATTAGGCCATTCGGTTTGGATTTTTTTTGACACGGCTGTGTTTGGATTGAAGAAGATTTCTTTTTTGTGTGAGAATGCTGCAGATTATGAAAACGTAAAGATAGTGCATCCGCGAAATACGTAGTGGAGAATGTGCCTTTGTACTGAAAATTGTTAGTGATCACATGAGACAGGCTGTAAATTGGTTTATGAATGTACGTGAATGAAAGGAATATGCTGACAGTTATGTTGGTGTGTGGTGAGTGGAAAAAAGAGAAATCTCTAAACATGGGACCATGAGACTTATAATAATAATAACAATGAAACTTATATTGAAACTAAAAATAATAGTAATATTAATATTAATAAAAATAAGAATAGAAAAAAAAACAATTATAATAATGATAATAATAATAATAATAGTAAAAAGAGAAGAGATAATAAAAATAAAAGAAATAATGATAGTAATAATATTATTTTAATAACAATAAGAAAAAGATAATAATAATGGAAAAGTGATAAAAAAGGGAACTTAAAAGAGAAATTTGTAAGTAGATTTTTTTAGAATTTCTAATAAAAATGATTAATGAAGAGAAAAAAAATAATAAAGAAAAAAAATAATTAAGGGAATAATACAAGAAATATTTATGTCTTTAGAGAGTAAGAATATAGTAGAATAAGGAAATAATGAAATTGTGGGACTTTAGATAAAAAACTTAATAATAAAAGGAAAAATTAGTTTAAAAGATGTATTTAGAAAAGAAGAGGATGGTAATGTAGATATTTAGAAAAATAGAATAATTATTAAAAAAAAATAATGACATATTTTTTTGAATGTTTCAGATATCAAACAGAAAAATAAAGTGACATATTTTTTGGATTTCTTGCAATATTTGCTAGACAGAAATAGATGAAATGATGCATATTTTTGGATTTTTGAAATGATGGCTAGACAGAGAAAAAATGCGGGTAGGACAAATTTGGGGTATGACACATCTCCTAACAAAAGGGCTAAAATTAGGGTTTCTAATTCAAATCGTTTCCTGATGAAATTTTGGTTCAAACTTTATTTTATAATTTTCCGCATGATATCAAGTATCTAGGGATGAAATATTGTCAATTGAATCATTTTAGAAGGTCTTTGATTGGTCAGTTACTTGAAAATCAAGAAACTTGAGAAAAAGTTAACTGTGCAGAAGAAAAAGTCAACTCTGATTTTTTATGGTCAAATTTGTGAAACACAAGTCAAATATGATCAATGGATGAGATTTGATCAAAAAAGTCAGAAGAATCATGAAAAAATCAAGAATTGTGGAAAGTTTCCATTTTTGGAAATTAGGGTTTTAGAAACTTGCCATTTTTTGTAAGTTTTCTATGTTTGACATACCATTTTCAAGGCCAAATCACATCATATTCAAGGCATGATTTCAAAGTTTTCCAAACATCAATGTTGTTCTACTATTCAAGAGCTTTCCAACCATTACAAGATCACTCTCATTGGATTATTTTTGAGAAAGTTATGATAGATTAAAGTGGATGATTTTATTGTTCTAAATTCCAAATACTTAGAATTTTTCTAAGTTATTTTTGGACAAATTTTTTATCAACTTTCATGGTCATTTTCACACTATTTCCAAGCCTTGTTCCAAACATTTTCAAACACCAAATTTGAAGATATTTCTCTAAGCTTTCCATGCATACCAATTTCATCTCATTTTGCTCATTAAAACTCAAGTTTTCACCATTTAAAGTAGCCTTCATGGATGTTGAGACACTTTTAAAACTCATGTCCAAATGTGCAAATTCATGTCAAATTTCTTTGTGCATATTAGTTTACCTTTCATATCATTTTGTTGCTGGCCCACATGATCAATATCCCAAAACGTTTCCCAAAAATAGCTAGTTACACCGCATGCCATGAGTGAGATTTCAAATGTGGCCATTTTTAGCAAAAATGAAAAATGGATAATTCTGAATTCAAGAGGCTAGTACATGCTCTCAGCCCAATATTACACAAGTTTGCATTGCATTATGATCCAAAAACCAAGCCTAACACTCCAAGCCAAGCACTATCTGAACCTACCACCACCCATGTGCATTTTTGCAATTTCTTCTCTCCAAGCCTAAGGAATCACTCTCAAGGCCTCAACTTCGGTCATAACGTCACTCTTACCCTAATTGTTCACTATATAAGCTTAAACACTCCAAGCCTTCCTCAGAATCGCTCATTTCCAAATCTGGTTTTTCTTGCTCATTTTTGAAGTTTTCCAAAGTTCTCTCAATTGGGTCTTGCATTCTCTAAACACTCACTTGATTCTTCATCCTTGGAGCTCAAAGAACGTTTATCTGGGTTTATTTTGTTATTGGAAGTTGAAGAAGTAGTGGACTTGTCTTCATTAGGTAAGCTTCTTTAAGCTCTATTTCTTTCATTTTTTAGTTATAGAGTGCATCATGCATGTAGTTGAGCCCTACAATAGGTAGGAGATTGGTTTATGTCTGAATTTGAGATTGTTTATCTTAACTTTTGTATGGATTTTTGCTTGAAACCGTGACTTTTTTGCCATATATCTCTGTGTTAGAATGTTTGTTTTCAAAAACTAATGGCATGGTGATGATTCTCTCATTTCATACTTCATTTTTGGTTTGTATATCTTTGATTTTCAGTGAGATTTGAGATAGTTATGGTGAGAGGAAGTTGGTTTGTTCATGGTGTTGCATCAGATTTCCTTTCTTCCTACTAGTTATTTTCGCGATTCATCATGCATGGATGTTGAAGATGATAACGTGGCAGCGCGTGATTGGTTTGTTTTGTTTTTAGCATGTAGTCACTTAAATATGGCATGACCGATTAACGCTATGTTACATGATTTGTTTAGTTTTTTTTTTCTTTTTAGAAAAACTGATTAATATATATGGGTTTAAGTGAGTCTATGTGGTCCTAGCCCAAATTTCATATTCGCACCATCTTTAGTAAATCCCAACACGCATATAACACATGTCATGTTCATTTTGAAAATGCTAATGCACCCCTGCTTGTTTCTTTGTTTTTTTAATTTCACTTTTATTTTCTTTTCTGTTTCAATTTATTTAATGTACTTCCAATCACTATAAAAATTCACAAAAAATATTTTTATAATCTTTGATCTTTCTCTTATTAATCTTTTTTGTTTCCATTTACTTTAATATTTTGTTTTGATTTAATTGTGTGAGGTGTTTATGTGACCTAGTCTTTGAACTATTGCCTTAATTCATAATCTTTTCACTTGATTCTTGAGCCACTCTTTTGCATACACTTAGGCACATGTATGTAGGGTTTTTTTAGTGTTAATTTGGGGTTTTGTTAATGTATTTTGGCTTTGGTTTGATTTGTTTCTTATTGCATTGTGTGATTGAATCGTAGTTGTGATATTTGCCTAATGTTTGAGACGATTTGAGAACTCTTTGAAAACTTTTTTTAGGCATCTTTTGAGACATTATAAGCTACTGACGTCTTGCTTGTGTGATCATTTTTCCATATTTTCCTCAAGCCTTTGTCTATTTTCCATGTATGAGACATCACATTCTAGTTTGTGGAAACATGTTTTGAATTTGGTAATTGTTTGAGTATTGCTATGATGCATGACTTGAAAATTTGTGCTCTTTCTTTGATCATTAACATGAGTTGATGGCCATATGACATAGCTACTGCCCCACCTTAGTTCTCACCATGTTTGACCTCACTTCACTTTGTTTGATGATTGATAATCCTCCTTGTGTAATCATAAGTCATTTGTGTATGCATTGGTGCCTTGTTTGGCCATTTGGTTTTAAATTCTAATCTTTGAATTTGATTTGAAATGTGTGCACATTCTTGTAACCTTGATCTTGTGTCGGTGTTTAATTTGTGTGATTGTTTTTATATTTCTTTCATCCCCTTTAGAAGCAACTTAATTTCCATCTTGGAAGTAAGTTGTCTTCCAACCCTTTCTTCTCTTCTCTTCTCTTCTTTTCTTCTTCTCTTCTTCCTCCATTAGGATAGAGTTATCATACCTCAAAAACCTAGGATATACAAGTATGATAACTTCTTTAGGTATAGTCTCCCTTAGACATTTTACCTTTGAGTTCCTTTGGTGTTTTCTCTCTTCTAACCTTAAACCAACTTCAAAAAACTTAATAAAGATTGAAGTGGCTTCTTGTGTTATGGACTTATTCCATGGGGGAATTTACATTTATCCCATCTTGGGGTAATGTGAACTTGTCTAGCGTGATGTACAAGTCTAAACTTGAAGCCATTTTCACAAAGAAAAGCTTAAAAAAATACTTATTCACTTCAAAATACAAAAACACTTAATAAAGACAGTGAGTTAATGTGCTTAAGCCCTAATATTTGGAATTAAGTCTTGGGGGTCTTCTCCTTGCTTGAGTTTTGTTCTTACTCATTCTATCTTGGAATGATGTAATAAGTACACATTACATGGAAAAGGACTTGAATACACTTCCTTGGCCAAATTTCATAAAAGCTTCTAAAAACATTCAAAGCAATAATAAATGTCTTTCCTTCAGAAATTCTATTCTCATCTCATTCACTCTTAACGAAAGAACTTGCTCCTACTTGTCTCTTTGCAAGACGGTAAACAAAATCGTGTCGGACGAGCCTGCAACACCTGAACATAAACATAAGCAGTTCAAGCCTTACAAAACACAAACAAACAGTTTTCCTCCCTAGTTAGGGGAACTACGTCGACTCTGATTCTCATTTTCGATGAGATACATAGGAAGTGAGGTAGGGCCCATTAGAGCACTCTCTTTATTTTCCATACATTTTTCCCATACATTTTCTTCCTCTTATCCAGTTCCAGTAGTAGTTTCAGTTCAGCAGCAGTTTATTTTCACCCTTTGAAACAGTTAAAGCAAGCGTGGATCCCCTCGGGTACGACGAACAATCTGGGTTGCTAATACCTTCCCAGTTTGTAACCAACTATCGAACCCAGTATCTTTGGTTTGCAAGATCTTGTTCTTTGCCTTCTTCCTGGGTTTGTGCAGCATTACCCTTCCTTTGGGATAAAAATGCATGGCTGGCAACTCTTCCTTTTTCACGCCACTTTCGCGTCTATACCAGGATGATAATCCCGGGAGCGAACAAGGTGCCAAAAACTTCTATCATCCATAAAAGGTGCTCTATGAGACAGTAACACAATACAAACCAAGTATATAGACCGGTAAATTTCGAAACAAAAGCAATTACAGAATAGGAAAACAAAGCAGACCAAGTCCTTTTATTAGCAATTCAGCAGATAGGTTAGCGGATTATGCAATAACTCACACCATCTAGGGACTTTGTTTCCTTTTTTTTTGCACTGGACTAGTGCCTAGATATAAAATTTGTTCCACACCTGGAAAATAACTGGACATAAGAGAAATAGATAAATATGTGATTCTTCAGCATCATAGAAAAGAGGACACACCTTATTGTACCTCCTTCAATAATCTCTCTTTTAGTTGGATTTTGCTTGGGACATTTGTTTTCCATAACTTTACTCTTCAAGAGTATCTTCTACTACATTTGAGCCTACATAACCAAGTTCCTCCAATCTCTCATAATCTTATCTTTTATATCATTGTACCTGGAAATCAGCAACTTAAACCATGTTGCATTGCTAGAAAAAAAGTATACACATAAATAATTCCTATAATAATATAGCTACGAATTTAGATACATATTAGGTACAAAATTCTCCATGTAAAAATTAGCTATAGATTAGATACGACTTAAGATAGAAATTAGCTATGAATTTTTATGTGTTCAAAGTATATTATTTACCTTAGCCATTAGCATGCCACATCAGCATCTTTACCATGCTGGAAAAGCCACGTGGCGTGACACGTCACCTCTGTTAAGTAGAATTGACAGCAGGGACGAAAAATAGGAACGGAAATTTTTAGAAGGACGATTCATTGAACGAAATTTTTTAGGTACTAAACACGAAGTTTAACTTATTTAGAGGGACCAAAAACTACATTAACCCTTATTTATATTAGACAATATGATTCTGCTAAAGTAAAATTATATTAATTAGCTAAAACTTTATAATATAAGACTCGACATGCGATTACGCTTAAGCAAAACTATATTAATTAGCTAAAAACATGTAGCATGAGTCTCTAAGATAGTTGATATTGACTATTTAAGTGTATTTATTTCTATGTTTCCCATTTCATACTTCTCGATTGCGTCCGCCTTTACAAATATCTTATCATTTGCTTTGAAACTACCACTCCATGTATTTATCTATAACTCCTTTGATCTTGCTTGAGGATGTCTTTTGATCGGAAAAAATTTTAATCGGAAAAAACATATTTGTCGTTTACATTTTTGCCAATAATTTGAAGATTGGAAACCTTCAAACTTATCAAGAAAGAGTCATTATAGTTCCAATCACTCGCTACTCTTAGGGAGAAGCATCATGATGGCATACAATCTTCTTCAATTTTATATCTCAGACAATTGGGCATACAAATTTTGAAGCTCTTTTTATTCTCTAATGTATCACACACATTTAGATCATAGTTGTAGGTGATCAGTCACCATTCCGACTATAGTTATTATCATTTTAACATATGAAAGTATGTGAGTTATTCACATTTTCCACATAGTTTAAGTGATTTATATGTTTGTGTCGTTAATTTCGTATTTGTCTATGTTTTAATGATTCCTTGTAGTTTTGATATTTTTGGAAAGGTTAACATGTTTTGTAGGTTGAAAGAAGGCAAAGATGTGACCGAAAAAGGAACAGGACGAAATGTCAAAAGGATTCACAAAATTTATTTTTCAACACATTTTACATCATGACAGGTGTGTAGTAACTTGAGCATTGTAAATCGGAATGACGTGGGTCCGGTGGCAAATGAAAATTAACATCAAGGGATACAACTTTCATGAAGACACGAAAAGCTAATTTGGCATTGTTCATACGCATATCAAGCCATTCCTTATGCGTATGAAATGCTGAAAATGTTGTTTCGTTGCCCATACGCGTATGGCCTTCTACCATACGCGTATTTCCTTTGCCTTATGCGTATTTGTCTACCTGCATACTCCCAAAAAGCCTCTTGTTCGCATACCATATGCTCCCATACACGTATGTCACTCCCCATACGCGTATGAAAGCCTAGAATCGCAAAAAGGCGCAAAATTTGAGTATTTAGCTCCAGAATGCGAATTTTACTAGGTTGGACGATTTTTTACGGCAATAACACATTTTGAAGGTTGGAGAAGTCAGATTTTGAGCGGTGGATCAAGATTTTTATGAAATTTAAGAAATTGAAGACTTAATTTCATCTCTAGATCTGTAATTGCTACACTTTATATTTCATTTTTCTTTTTTATTAAGAGTAGCTAAACTCCCCATTGCTAGGGGGTGTCCCTAATTCAGATTTGTAATGAATTCTAGTTTATGTGTGCAATAACAATCTTGTTTTCTTATATTTGATTTGTTCTCTTACTGTTCTTATTGCCTTCTCTGTCAGACAAACGGAGTTTGATGTATGTGACACAATTAGGTTGGACCACCATTGTTCATGATCTGTTTGAGAACATATTATAGTAGATATCACCTAGGACTAGGGATACCCTATAATAACCGGATTATTCTTAATATAATAATGCTTTATTTCATCCGTGATTTTCTATGGATATAGCAATTAGGTTGAATAATTAAAGGTTTTCTCATTAAGGACTTAGGAGTAAACATCCTTAAGAACCAGTAATCTATTATTTAAAATATGTTGTTGCATTGTAAGTTCGGTTAGTTACATAACTGAATCATACATCATCCCTAGCATACTACTCATATATGTTTTAATTGTTCCCGTACTTTGTTTATTTTATTCGCAATTGCTTTTACTATTTCACCAAATAATCCTAAACCCACAAGCTTTTGTTTAATTGAAATTATTCCATAACTTTGTATCGTCAATAAGTCATTGAGATTGATATTGGGTATTTCCCCTTTTATTACTACATTGGCAAAATAGTACACTTGTTATTTTTCCTATCAGGTTTTTGGCGATGTTGTCGTCGACTGTCAAAGATAATAGAGTTCATAGATTTATTTCAATTAAAATTTTGTTGCTCTACAACTAAAAAATTTATTTTCAATTTTTTATTTTGAGATTATTTTTGGATATTACTAGTCTATGTCTAACCCTTGTACGCGAGGAAATCCCTCAGTTGATTTTACTTTTGACGTAGAACCAGGAAGAACTTTGCATGTTCGACGTAAACAAACTAGGGAAGCAAGACTGGAAGCTTCAGAAGTAGAGATCTCAGATTTTAAACAAGACAAAGAATAGAGGTTTTTGAACACTCGAACACACAATCTGACAAAGATTTAGAAGATCCAATTATGGTTGAACCTCAAGAAATACGTTTTGGGGATTATGGTGGAGCAAGCGCTCTAACGGGCTGGTTCACTATAGTGAATCAACCTGTGAATGTTCCTAATTTTCAATTAAACCCGACAATGATCCGTCAGCTCGAGAAGAGACCTTTCATGGGACAAATAAATGAGAATGCAAATAAACATCTACAAATATTTCTTACTATGAGTACTACTCTGAAAATTGATGGGCATATTGAAGAAGCAAAGAAGTTGATAATGTTTCTATTCACTCTACTTGATTAAAGCATTCATGGGCTTTTTTATCGATATTGATCGATTTCGATGATTGTGGAGCTTCATGAAGTGATTAGGTAAGATAAGCATTTATTTTTCTTATGGGGAGATTACAAGATCTTGCACGAAGTTTTTGGGTTTCTTTTATATAAAGAATTGTCACTTCGATCAAGTAAGAAATCTCGACTTTAATGCATCATTCTAGTTTGTATGAGGCTTAGGATCATATAACGTAAGTTGCATATTGAGCCCTCCCACATGAGGCACTGGATTTATTTTGATTTATGATGATATATGAAGATATTGAAGCTTAGGGATTAGGGATTAGGTTATGCATGATATAATTTGCTTTCCTCGCACTTTCCCTTAATCACCATTTTTTACTTATTTCATTGCAATTATTAAAAATAGTTTCGGATGTGATAAACTTCTGGAAAATTCATGAGTGATCCTTATCCTCTTAAATAATTTTGTATAATTTTTTATTCCAGATTTGGATGGTTTTAGTCATTAATTTGGATTTTTGATTCCAAGTTGTCCCAAAAGACTTTGTTTTGGTTTAAGAGACGGAAAAGTAATTTTTTCCAATAGGTGTGAAACTAACTTTTTGTGTGTGATTAACCACTGGGATGTACGACAGGTTTATGCTTTTTGGGAATTTTTTCATAATTTTTGGTGTCATTTTGACTCCACTTTGTGAGGTTATTTTTCAGCGATCATGCCTTGTTATCTTGCTCATTGAGTGAAGTGTTTTGACATTGTGGTGCATAATTTTGTGAATTCCTTTTATTCAATGTAAGTTACTAACTTCATCATTCCATAATTAAATTTTCATAAGTTTTCAAATCATTTTTCTATTTTTTTCATGATAATTACATTATAGTTCCATTGTGTGATTACTTTTCCTTAAACCCTAGATGTTAGGAAGGCATTTATGCCACTCTTTTAGGTAATGTTTTCTCACATATTATAGGTCACTTTTAGGTCTTTAATTCCAATTATAGGTCATCTTTTTGAACCATCTTCATTTGGTTTTTTTGTGTGTTTCAAAGTGCATCCTTATTTGAACTAGTTTGACTTGAAACTTGTCATATTCTCTCCTAAATGTTAACATGACTTGTGCGTAAATCATAAATGCATATCCATGCATTAAAATTGCATTTCATCCTTTGTATGCTACTGACTCATAATAATCTCATGCATATTCACATGTCATTCATCTTTAACTTGCATCATTTATGATCTTATGTGATACTTGTTCCACTTCTTCTTCTTCTTACTTCATCTTCTTAAACCATTGCATCCATGATGGTATGTTCATTCATACTCATTCATAAGCATTCACTATTGACTTTGGTATTCATTTCATGTATTCATTCATACTTGTATGCCATATTTGTAACACCATTTCTACCCCATCACAAATATAAAACAATTTAAATCAAATATCAGAGTTCCCTCATGAAAGGGCATCACATTTCTTCTTAACTCAAACATCATATAACATCAAATCAGTCATGTCTCGTAACACCAGTTATAAAATCATGAACAATTCAAACTCTTTTCAACAACTACGCAGCGGAAAAACCAAAACAATCATCTTTCATCGTTAATTAAAAGAAACTTCATAATTTAATCCCAAAACATCATTTAAATCTCTATTAATCAAAAGAACAACATCTTAATTAAAATAAACTAAAGCGAAAACCCATCCCGATGTTACTGGATACAGAGCAGGACGCCACTTCTAACTAACCACGACAAACTCACTAACTCTGAGCTAAACGCGTACCGAGATAACCTTGAGTATCTACAAGATGGCATAATAGACCATCACAAAAGGCAGGCAGAGTGAGTAAATTCACATTCAATAAAGTAATATAAAAAAGAGAATTTACAAACATAGACTACAAAAAAAAATCATTCACCACAAAACCTCATCATAAACACAACGTCAATTACATCACATCACACCATCAATCATCACAAATCCCATTTATACACAACATCAAATACATCACATCATCACACAAAATCAATGCAAATCATGCTATGTCATTTAGAATGAAATGCAACCTCTTATTATGCATGTGGTACCGAAACATCCTCATGGATGGACACTGGACCATCAACCTTCCACAAGGGAGCACATCATAACATCATATCACTTCACTCTGTACAATGGGATTGAAGTTATCAATGGACCGAAGTCCCTTCATAAATCATGCCATGAATACAAGACGCAATATACACACCTCATCAAAACATCATAAGCATTGCATCCACATTCATCATCAATCATCATATATTTTCCTCATTTAACATCTTTCTCTACATCATGTAATCATACTTCATAAACTCATAAAACAATTCAAGTCATAATACATCATTTTATCACCAAATCCTACTCATATAGCCTCTAAGCACATCATACAGTAGCTCTAAAACATCATAACATCTTACGACACAAACCACCTCGATTAAAACATTTTTCAGAATTAATTTTTTTTTCCGAAACATGTCAGGTCTCGCTAAGCAAGCTACCCTCCTTGCTAATCATCCAACTCTTTGTTTGAAGAGTTTCAAAAGTCTTATTTGCTCGCTAAGCGAGCTTCGTAATTCCTCCTAATTTTCTACGATTTTCAGAATCACCCCTCTGCGATACAATCTACCAAACTCAGTACTTGACAGCAGCATAGCAGAAAATCACAATCAACATCAACATTACTCATACTATCATCATATACATCATATAACATCATTATATTCACCAAAATCATCATCAATAACTAATTTATCAACAAAACCCCATAACCTTAAAACTCTACCTCAAAACCCCAAATTTTACCTTTACATTACAATATCGAACGAAAAATACTCCCCATACCTTAGGTTTCGTAATCCTTTCGATAACTTCTCGAAAAATCTCCCAAACCTTCAAGTCATAGCTTTTCTTCCTCGGAGTTCTTCTTCCATTCTCTCCAAAAGTGTGATCATTCAAAATGATCGTACAAAACCCAACTACACTCTCTTAGTCACTCTTGCCCCTAGGACCTATTTAGTCTTTTCCCATCTTACCCTCACTAATCCTCTACCAAAAGACCTCAATACCTTTGTTCTCTTATTCCTCTTATTTAATTTATTTAATCTCAAATAATTAAATAAACCCAATATACTTAATATCCTAATATTACTAAAATATTAAGTCGCACCCAATTCTCCACAAAACATCAATCATCAATAAACCATTATAACTCACAAAAAACACATCAATTAAATTAAAATCGATTCTGGGGTGTTACAACTCTCCTCCACTTAAGAATTTTCGTCCTCGAAAATATACCTAAAACAAACAGCATCGAATATGATTCCTTCATCTGATCTTCTCGTTCCCAAGTCCAACTATCACCAGCTGGTCCAACCCATAATATCTTCACTAAGGCAATCTCTTTACCTCTTAATCGCTTCATTTCTCTACCATCTATCTGTACCGGTGAAACTTCCACAGTTAAATTATCTCTTACTTGAACATCATCCATCTGAATCACATGCGACAGATCTGAAATGTACTTCCTCAGTTGTAACACATAAAACACATCATACAAGTTCACAAGTGACGGTGGTAATGCAATCTGATATGCTACCTCGCCGACCCTTTGCGAAATCTAATACGGTCCAATGAAATGCAAAGTGAACTTTCTTGACTTCAAAACTCGCCCAACACCAGTCACTGGAGTAACCCTCAAGAACACATGATCTCCCTCTTGAAATTCAAGTGCTTTCCTCCTCTTATCATGATAACTCTTCTGTTGACTTTGCGAAGTCTTCATCCTCTCTTGAATCATCTTAATCTTCTTGTTCGTCTCCTGCACAATCTTAGGTCTGAGTACATCACTCTTGCCTGATTCATACCAACACAATGGAGTCCTACATTGCGTCCCATATAATGCTTCATACGGAGCTATACCAATGCTCGCATGAAAACTATTGTTATAAGTAAACTCAATCAATGGAAAATGACTATCCCACGCACCTTCATGATCCAACACACAAGCCCTCATCAAGTCCTCTAACGATTGGATAATCCGTTCTGTTTGACCTTTTGTCTGCGGATGATAAGCATAACTCATCCTCAACTTGGTTCCCAAAATATCTTGTAAACTCTTCAGAAATCTCGATGTAAATCGCGGATCTCTATCAGACACGATATTGGAAGGTATCCCATGCAACTTCACAATCTCATCAATATACATATCTGCTAGCTTCGACATGGAATTATTAATCATCATCGGTAAGAAATGTGTCGACTTAGTTAATCGATCAACAATCACCCAAATAAAATCATTTCCCTTCACCGTCTTCGGCAAACCTGTCACAAAATCCATAGAAATAATATTCCATTTCCATTCCGGAATACTCAATGGTTGCATCATACCTAAAGGCTTCTGATGTTCAACCTTCGATTTCCAGCAAACCAAACAAGCATACACAAATTCCGCAACATCTCTCTTCATACCCGACCACCAAAACAATCTCTGCAAGTCATGATGCATCTTAGTAACACAAAGATGAATACTCAACCTACTTCGATGTCCTTCTTCTAGAATACTCCTCTTTAACTCTAGAATATCAGGAACCCACACACGATCTCGAAACCTCATCAAACCATTTTCATCAATACGAAACTCTCCTTTGTTACCTTGGTTAATCAAAGTCATTTGATCAACCAACTTCAAATCTAATTGTTGTCCTATTCGGATCTCTTCCACAATGTCATTAGTCAATTTCAGCATACCCAGTTTCACACTCTCATATGTAGTTTCACATAAAAAAAACTCATGTCTCTTAACTACTCAATCATCGCAAGTTTTTTCACCATCATCATCGACATATGCAAAGTCTTTCTACTCAAAGCATCTGCAACCACATTAGCCTTACCAGGGTGGTAACTCAAATCAAAATCAAAATCAAAATCTTTCAACATCTCTAACCATCTCCTTTTCCTCATGATTAGTTCCTTCTAATCAAACAAGTATTTTAAACTCTTATGATCACTGAACACCTCAAATCTCGATCCAAACAGATAGTGTCTCCAAATATTTAACACGAATACTACGACTTCCAACTTTAAATCATGGGTAGAATAGTTCCTCTCATGAACACGTAGTTTTCTAGACGCATAGGCAACCATTTGACCATTATGCATCAAGAAACCACCAAAACCCATCTTCGAAGCATCACAGTACACCGTGAGGGACGATTGATCAAAGAAAGTAGCATTGGCTCAAGTTCTAAGAGGTTCAACTTTGGTAATAAGAAAGAAGGTGAAACCAATGTTGTGTCTCGTGAAAGTTACATAAGACCTCATGGTCGTGAGAATCATCATCAGCAGCATGTGGCTTCTGTAACTCCGATGATTAATGTGACTCCTACTATGCTAGTGGCTCCAAAGTATTAGTCTCGTTATCAGCAGCCTTATGTGCAACAAAGTGGTACTCAACAAGTTCGTCCAAAGCTGAGTTTTGATCCCATTCCAATGTTGTATGTTGACTTGCTTCCATCGATGATCGAGAAGAATCTTGTGCAAACACGTTCTCCACCTCCAGCTCCAGAAATCCTTTTGTGGTGGTATAAGCCAGAAGCTCATTGTGCTTTTCATCAAGGTTCCCCATGGCACGATACTGAGAATTGTTTTCCATTGAAGATTGAAGTGCAGAAATTGGTAAGAAGCAATGTCTTGTCTTTCAATGATGTTAATCTGAATGTGAAGAAAAATCCGCGTCCGAAACACGGTAATCTGTCTGTGAACATGGTTGATGGTTGTCCTGGTTTGTTCAAGATTTATGATGTCTGATGAATTCGTCCTGGTTTATCCTTGTTGAGATGCATGCTTTCTTAAGCGAGTATCACGATATTGATCACGATTATGCTGGTTGTTTCATTTGCTCGGTGAACCCTCATGGTTGTGTTATTGTTAAGAGAGATATTCAAAAGATGATTAATGATAAGTTGATTGAAGTGACAGCGAAAAGAGACGAGTATGAAAATGAAGTGAATGTTATTATGCCTCAATTCAATATTCCTGAGAAGGTGGTTATTTCTTTTGATAGTCGTAAATATTCTGTTACTCCATTGGTGATCAACTTGCTTGGTCTAATGCCATATGAGTCTGATAAAGTTGTTCCATACTGGTATAATGATACGATGATAGAAAATGGTAAGGAAGTTACTATTCCTTCTCCAAAGTCTGTAGTTAGCATTGTTGATGTAACAAGAGTTACTCGTAGTGGTAGAGTTTTTGCTTCAGATCCTCCGAAGAGAACTGAAGATACAAGTGTGAGTAAGCAGATCGAGGATGTTATTTCCCAATCAGGTCAATTTGATGATAATGAAGATGAGGTGTTGAAACTGATAAAGAATAGTGAGTACAACATTAGTGAGTAGTTATTGCATACTCCGCCAAAGATATCAGTTTTATCGCTCCTAATGTGTTATGAAGCTCATAGGCAATCTTTGCAGAATATTCTTGATCATGCTTATGTTGACAATGATTTGAATGTTGATCAGTTTGATAGTATTATGGCTATATCACATCATGCAACAATTTAAGTTTTTGTGATGATGACTTGCCCGAAGAGGGAAGAAACCATAATTTGGCTCTGCATATTTCGGTGAATTGTCAAGAAGATGCTATGTCCAGAGTACTGGTTGATATTGGGTCGTCTATGAACGTGATGTCGAAGTCGACTTTGTCAAGGCTTGCGTACCAAGGTACTCCCATGAGGCATAATGGGATTATTGTGAAAGATTTTTATGGGACGAGGAAAACTGTGATTGGTGAAGTTGATCTTCCTATTCTGATTGGACCGTTTATATTCCAAATTACTTTTCAAGTGATGGATATACATCCAGCTCATAGTTGTCTCCTTGGAAGACCTTGGATTCATGAAGCAGGAGCTATGACTTATACTCTCCATCAGAAGTTAAAGTTTGTGAAAGATGGAAAATTAGCGACTGTCGACGGTGAGCAGGCGATGCTAGTGAGCAATTTATCATCCTTTTCTTATGTTGATGTTGAAAAAGAGGTTGGAACTTCGTTCCAGGCACTTTCTGTTGTCGAAGATGCTGCTAAAAGGAATGTTATGCCTATGTCTTCTCTCAAGGATGCTCTGCATGTGCTTGAAACTGGTCGATCTGACGGTTGGGGACGAGTGATTGATGTTGTTGACAACAAAGAAGGATTCAGTATTGGTTTTGTACCAGGTGTGGCTCTCAATGACCCAAAGAGCATTTAGGAAGGATTCTGAAGTGCTGGGTTTATCAACGATCATTTTGCTGTTGCCATCATTGAAGATGATGAAGACGAAGAAATGCCTGACTTTGTTACGCACGGAAAGATTTGCAAGAACTGGATTGTTGTTGATGTTTCATCTATTATTCATAATTCAAAGTAATTTGTTTTAGGGTTGATATTCATTTATCCCCCCTACAATATATGTGTATTTTGATTTACCCCCTTTACAAAATAAATTTTAAATTATCCCCTAAAATTTTAAAATTATAAGTCTTTTACCCCCCAGGTGGAAAAATTACCCCTGTAAAATATATTTTTTTCCGATTAACCCTTCTGGTTTTTACACGCTTAGGGGGGTGCCCAAAAATTTCAGGGGGGTAATCCAATTTTTTTTAAACGGGGGTAAATCAAAACTCGCTTATATTTTAGGGGGTAAATGACTATTAACCCTAGGGTTAATAGTCATTTATCCCCCTACAACATATGTATATTTTGATTTACCCCCCTTTTAAAAAATAAGTTTTAGATTACCCCCCTAAAATTTTAAAATTATAAGTTTTTTATCCCCCAGGTGGAAAAATTATCCCCCTGTAAAAAAAAATCGATTTACCCCCCTGGTTTTTACACGCTTAGAGGGGTGCCCAAACATTTCAGGGGGGTAATCCAAAATTTATTTTTTAAAGGGAGGTAAATCAAAACTTTCTTATGTTGCAGGGGGTAAATGACTATTAACCCTTTTGCATATAATGAATAATTATTGAAGATTTAAACATTAACTTCATCTAAAATGCCAAGTACCTTTTGAATCTTGTAAAATGCTTCTTCTGCGAGCGATTTCGTGAAAATGTTCGTAAGTTGATTATGCGTATCCATAAATGATACTTTGACATCTCCTTGAAGCACATGATCCCAAAGAAAATTATGTCGAATGTCGGTGTGTTCGGTTCTTGAGTGCATGACCGGATTCTTTGTGATGTTAATTGCACATGTGTTGTCACAACGGAGAGGGATGCATCCTAGATTGAGTCCATAATCAAAAAGTTGTTTCTTAATCCAAAGAATTTGTGCACAATAACTACATACTGCAATATACACCGCTCCGGAGATACTAAGAATTACACAAGCTTGTTTCTTGCAAGATCAGGATACTAGTGCATTCCCTAGTATATGACACATGCCACTTGTGCTTTTACGATCTGTTTTGCAACCTGCATAATCCGAGTCAAAGTAACCTACTAAATTACAATTACTACCTTTTGGATACCAAAAGCCAACATTCATTGTTCCCTTGAGATACTTCATGATTCTTTTAATAGCGGTGAGATGTGACTCCTTCGGGTTTGCTTGAAAACATACATATAAACACACACTAAACATTATGTTAGGACGATTAGCCATCAAATATAATAAATAACCAATCATACCTCGATACTTTGTAATGTCAATTGGAGCACCCGATTCGTCATGATTAATGTATGTGTCAGATCCCATTGGTGTAGACTTTGCTTTGAAACTATCCATTTCAAATCTCTTTAACAACTTTTTGTAATACTTTGATTGGTTGACAAAGACGTCATTCTTTAGTTGCTTGATTTGTAATCTAATGAATTAATTCATCTTACCCATCATAGACATCTCAAATTCTGCTTGCATTATTAATGAAAACTCTTCACATAATTCCTATACATTGACTTGAACCGATAAGGTGTTAACTTTTATCTTCTTAACAAATAGGGTCTTGTCTACTTTTCCTTTTTTCAAATCCCTTTCCGCATAGAAAATTGCTTATACGATCATACCTTGCCATTGGTGTTTGCTTTAATCCATAGAGAGATTTCTTCAATTTGAACACATGTGACATATTCTTGAAGTCTTCAAAGCTCGTGGGTTGTTTGACATAGACTTCCTCATTGATGTAGTCGTTCAAGAATCCACTCTTGACATCCATTTGGTATAACTGAAAAATCATTGAACACACATAAGCAAGTAATAAATGGATAACTTCTAACCTTGCAACTAGAGCAAACATTTCTTCAAAATCAATGAGTTCCTCTTGATTGTATCCTTGAGCCACTAATCTTGCTTTGTTTCAAATAATTATTCCATTCTCATCAATCTTGTTCTTAAACACCCATTTTGTACCAATGATGTGCTTACCACTTGGTCTATAAAGAAGTTCCCAAACTTGATTTCTTTCGAAATGGTTTAACTCTTCTTGCATATCAATTATCCATTGATCGTCTTCTAGGGCTTCATCAACTTTGGAAAGTTAAATTTGTGAAATAAACTCCATGTTCAAGCATGCATCCTTGAGATTCAATCTTGTTGCAACTCCTTGACTAATGTCTCTGATGACTTTGTCAATTGGATGGTCTCTATGAGTTCTCCATTTCTTCGGTAGATCATTGACATTGGACTCTCATTGAATCGGTTCCACTTGATTCTCATTGTTGATCTTGGAAGTTTCTTCTTGAGAAACTTCTATAAAATCATCATCATCACATATAACAATATCCTCCTTTTAGGGGTGTAACACCCCAAATTTGCCCTCTTCTTGTTTAGCATCATTGTCATATCATAATCATCATGAGCATACCATATCCTTAGCATTTTGCATAGAAAGATGAAGCATATCACTCACATGTTCTAGCATAAGGCATATGATCGGTCATCCGGGAAAATCTGAACCTGCAGGTCAAAATCAAGGGCATGGTGATCTGGCAAGAATCTCACAGGATCATTTTGCACAAGTCTGGTATCATGTTCAGAGCCCTAGAAGAAGAGAGGGAGGATCAAAATTTGCTTGAAACGGTTGGTGTCGGTCTATTCCTGAGGTTTCCCACCAAAGGGAGGGAAATTCAAATTTTCCTTGTGTTAACCGGTTAACGCATATGGTTAACCGGTTAACGCATATGGTTAACCGGTTAACGACTGCGAAATTTGAATTTCCAGCAGCAAGTTCAGCATGTGTGTTTTGGCTCCATTTTCCAATTTTCTGATTTTTATTCATTTGAATTAAATTTGAATTTGAGAGAAGGATCTATAGCATTTATCCAAGCCTCATTCCAATCCTAAATCCAAATCACTTTCTAAGCTAATGCCAAGCCATATTTTTGGATCCCAAACCAAAATTTTGGGCCCCAAACCTAAACCATATTTATTCCATTTCCCTCCAAACCAAAGACATCTCCCTCATTTTTTTCACTCTCATTTTCTGAATTTTCATTCTTCTCACTCACAATTCTCTCACTTTTCTCTCCCAATTTTCCAAATCACTCAAAGTTCTTCTTTGAAGATCACATAACCTTGCCTTGAGGTGTGTAGATCTTGGAACTAAACCTCTATTCACAGCTTCTTTACATTTTTTTGCTGGTTTTATTGGAGATTCAGATCTAGTTTGAGATCTAGAAGTGCTTTTGGATCCAAAATTCTGCATCAAGAGCTTGTTCTTGCATTTATTTTGCATGGAGTGTGAAGCTTAGCACCGGATCTTCGAAGTGTTTGGCGAAATATCTCATTTCCAGCTCTATCAACAATTACCAAAGCATACCTCAGCTTTGTAGGTTGGTTAATTTCAGATCTAGCTCTGTTTTTAGCTTATTTGCATGTTTGTGCCTTAAATCTATCATGTGCTTGTGTATTTGATTGTATTGCATGAATTGATTGGTTGATTTGTATCTGGATCCGATTGTTATTGTTCATGAGCTTAATGATAGGGATTAATGTGAATTGATCTAATTTTCCATGTATAATTGATTGCTGGTTTGGTGTAGGATTGTGTAAATAAGTTGGTTTGAGCTGTTGTTTTTTGCAGGATTTGTTGTTGTTTTAACAGTGTTAACCGGTTAACGCATAGGGTTAACCAGTTAACGCACCTGTTTTATGCGTATTTTGTACAGGTTTGAATTGGTTAACCGGTTAACGCGTTCGGTTAACCGGTTAACACTGAAGCAGAATGACTTTTTAGTGTTGTTTTGAGCTTGTTTGATCCCTTTGCTTGTTTTAATTGCCATGGATCATTACATGATCATTAAACATGATGTTTTAGGGTGATTTGCTTGCTGGTTGATGTATGTTTTCATGTTTTCGACGCGTAAGTCGTGTATTTGCAATGCTTGGCATTTTGTTTGATTCTTGTTTACAAGAACCTTTGAGCATAATTAATTCCATGATTTGTTTTGGTCAATTTGCTGGATTTTTGCTAACATTTCAGGGGCTATGGTAAGTGTGAGGTGTGGGAATTGAGTTCCACATCTCCAAATCTCATCTCTTCTTCTTATGCTTATTTGTGCTAACCCTTTGCTTGTTGGGTTCAGGCCTTTCTCATCTCTTCTTCTATCATCTTCTCTTCTTCTTTCTTTCTCATTTAGGATAGAAAACCACACTAACCCTTAGGACATCCATGCATGTTAACACTTAGGATTATTTTTAGTCCCCTTTAGCATTTTTCCTTTGTGATCCTTTTGGTTCTTCTTCTCTTCTCATCTCATAACCATAAAAAACATCTTAATAAGTTTGAAGTGATGTCTTGATCCATAGCCTTATCCCATGAGATATGCTTGTAGTCTTCCCATCTTGGGATAGTACAAGTTTACCTAGTGATGCACAAGTCTGATCAAGGTATCTTCTTCATAAAAGAAAAGCTAAAAAAAACACTTCTTCATGTAAATAATCAAAACACCTAATAAGTAAACAAGTTAGTGAGCCTAAGCCATAATCTTTGGGTTCAAGTTTTGGGGATCTTCTCCTTACTTGAGTGTGCTTGTTCTATTATTCCATATTGGAATGTAGTGACAAGTGCACATTCCATGGAAAAGAGCTTGAGTTCACTTTCTTGTGACACACTCATAAAAGCTTCATAAAAAACACCAAAAAACAATAAGCGTCTTTCCTTTGGGAATTCTTTTCTCACTTCCTTCGCTCCGTACGCGAACTTGCTCCTACTTGTCACTTTGCAAGACGGTTACGCACTCGTCGTCCGAGTCTGCAACACCTAAGTGATGGCATAGGCAGTTCAAGCCTTTAATTCACAAGCAATTTCCTTTTAGTACCCCTAGTTAGGGGAACTACGGCGTCTCTGATCCTCATTATCCTGATGAGGTACGTAGGCAGCGGGGTAGGGCCCGTTCGAGCATAATCTTTATTTTCCCTACATTTTTCTCTTTGTTTCTTATTTCAGTACTTTTCTAGTTCCAGTTTCTTTTCATTTTCTTTTGCTGTAGTTTTCATACCCTCACCCTTTGAAACAGTTTCTTTTGCAAGCGTGGATCCCGTCGGGTACGGAGGACGATCTGGGTGCTAATACCTTCCCAGGTCGTAACCGACTCCCGAACTCAGTCTCTTTGGTTCGCAGGACCTGTGTCCTTCCTCTTCTTTCTTCTGGTTTGTGCAGCATTACCATTCCCTTTCTTCGGGATAAAAATGCTTGGCTGGCGACTCTATTCTTTTTCCGCGCCACTTTCGCGTTTGTACCAGGATGGAAATCCGGGGAGCGACAGCTGGCGACTCTGCTGGGGACCGAACCCAGAATCTCTGGTTCCCCTGTGAGTCTCTCCTAGCGCTTGTGTGTTGCTGTTTCATTGGGTGATGTTTGTTTGCTGTGGCTTGTTGTATTTTATTGTTGTTTATTTACAGCTTTATTTACAGCTTTATTTACAGCTTTATTTACAGTTTTCAGTCTTTATTTACTGCATCATGTATATATTGGACTGTCTGGACTGGTTTTCTTTGGTGGGATGGGTGTTACTTGTTCTTGAGAGATGAGCCAAGTACCCGGCTCGAGTGCACCATAGGACTTAGCATGGTTCCACTTTGGCCTCATGAGTCTTGTCATGGGGGTAGTAGTGAGTTCCACACCCAGGTTGCGATTGTCTTGGAAATGTCTTGATTTGGGGATCTTCCTCTCTCATTACATAACCCTGACAGTTATGTGCAGTTGGGGACCGATCATTGAGAACCTTGTGGAAACATCCCTCTTTAGTGATGACAGTGGCATCCCACATTTCGTGGCAAACCCATTCGCATCCGAGGGCCCACCTGGGGATCACATAGGATGACCTTGTGTCCTGGACTCAGCTGAGGCCTCCCTACGTAGTACATAATGCCTAACCGATTCCCTGATTTGGTCATGAGCCATTTCTCGGAGATGGTGACAGTATTATTGCTATTCGGCTTTGAGAGTCTGTGATGCCTGACCCGGAGCCTTTTACCAGTGAGATTGGGGGTGTTTACAGGTGTTCAGGAACCCATGGCCTCAACATACACTCATCTATACAATGGTCCTTGTTATGATTTGTGGTCCTATGATTTGTGATCTTTGGTTCTATGGTTCTGGAGTTCTGGTTCCGGAGTTCTAGCTTTCTGATGCTGGTTTTCTGGAGTTCTTGTTCCGGTATTCTTGGTACTGTGGTCTTGAGATCTTCTTCAATGAGTTGTGATTATCAGAGAGTGTGACTCGATGGACTTTTGGTTTGCCAGTTGTTCAGAGGGGCCCTTGTCAGTGATCCAGTTCAGTTGGTCCCAGTTGATCATATGCTTGCATTGCATTGCATCTTGCATCATTCTTCGCATTAACTGTTTATGTTTCCCATTTTTCAGGTCATTGCTCATATCTGTTCCCAGTTCTGGTTGTCTAGTCTCCATGGCAGAAATTAGAAGAGTTATGAGAAAAATAATGTCTGAACACGTGTCAAAGAGAAAGCTTGAAAGTAAAAAAATTCAAAGTAATTGTCTGAGAATAGATGCCAAAACTGGGGCATTGCAAATGCTTAAACTTGGAACATAAACAGCTGTATTGCATACATATCACCTGCTTCCTTGTTTTGCAGGTATGGCCACAGGCTCCTAATGACTTTTCTGTTTCAGGCGCTTTCAAGGGCAGGTTTTTATCTTAGTCAGATCTCTTCACAGAATGGCCAACTTGAGTCAGAATTCCCAGAGCATGAACTTTGAACAACTCCGAGCGGAGGTAGCTGAGATGAAGGCCCAGATGGGGCAATTCAGGGCAGAGATGCAAGTTTTTTCACAAGGCCAGATGTTCTTGAAGGGAGAGTTTGACATGATTAAAACTCAAATGAAGTTGTTGACAGAGATCATGAATGCCTTGCTGGAGAAAGAAAATGGTCAGGCATCCGTTTCTCCACCAGAAGGTCTTATTTCTCCCATCTCTTTGGGATTTCCACTTAACCAAGAGTTGTCAGGAGGACTCTCTCCACAGTTCGAGCTTCCTCACCAGCAGTCACCACTGGGTCGTTCAGAAGAGCCCAGGACAGAGATTAATCTTTTCTTGCCTGATTCAAATGAGATGAAGGGTCATGTGCCAGTTACGGCCAAAGAAGTGAGCACTTTCTTTCTGTATCAAGGAACTTCCTCAGCTCCTTCACCCTGGTTTCCCAAAGAAGGATTTCAGCAGATGTCAGGTGTATCTCCTCCAGTGGTGGCAACCTGTTCCCGACAGAAGCAAGAAAGAGTTATTGATCCTGTGCCCATGTCTTATGCTGAGTTGTGCCCAAAGCTGCTCCGAATGGGATTGATTGAATGTCGTGAATTGTCGCCTCCTACTGGTGAACTCTCCCAAGGTTGGAATCCCTATGCCTACTGTGTCTTTCACTATGGAGCTCAAGGGCATGATATCAATGATTGCAGGGCATTCATGCATCAGGTGCAAGATTTGGTTGATGACAGGGTAATTAACTTTAAGCCAAATAAGTTGAAGGTGTCACAGATGAACAACGAAGAGGTGGCCAAGTTCCATTCTTCTGGGATTACCACTAAAGTTGAATCTTCTAAGAGGCTACCACAGCGATCTTCTCTGGTTCCTCGTCCGAATCTGGGTAAGAAAGTGCAGTGGCCTGCTAGACGCCCGAAGCAATATCAGCAACAGACTGCTCAACCACAACGAAGGCCTTATCCACAGAGAGTTTCACAAGTCGATCGTGTTCTTGATCCCATCTCCATATCCTACACTGCCATGTTACGTCAATTGCTGAGGTTTGGTTTAATCCAGTTGCGGATCTTGGAACCACCAGAAGGAAGTCTTCCAAAGGGATGTGATGAAAATGCGCGTTGCGAGTTTCACTAAGGTTCCCCGGGGCATTCAACTGAAAGCTGCAAGGCTTTACAATGGAATGTTCAAGATTTAATTGACTTGAAGGTCATCACACCAGATGGTCAGCTAGGGAGGCAGAAACCTCTGGACTAGATTTGGTGCTTGTAGGCTTTAGTTTTTCATGTATCTGGTTACCCTCAGGCTTGTTGAGGGAATCCTTGTTGCTGTACTTATTCGTGTTGGTTTAGTACCTTGTATGACTTTTCTCTTGCGGGCTTTTCTATGATGTGTGTTTGGATTTCTGAAGCAGTGGTTTTCCTATTCATGCAATGATACTTGGTCGCAGGATGGTTCTTATGCTGGATCTTGCGTGCAGGGTTTCTTTTGAGAATGTTCTCTCATTTGTGGTGTTTATGAGCATTTGCATGGCATAACATTTTGCATATCCTATCTTGTTGTCTTTGATTTTCAGGTACACTGGCTGTTTCTCATCTTTATTCCATTTCAGGCAACAGTGGTGGAAAAGCCGAACCGGAATGGCAGATCAGGTACAAGCTGAGCTCGTAGAATTGAAGGCTCGTATGGAGCAGTTCATGACCCTGATGACGGGGATGGCCCAAAGGCAAGAACAATTAAGGTTGAGGGTCGAGAGGCCAGAGAATGAGATTCTTGAAGATGGCATTCAGAGAAATCATAATGGAGCTCCGAGCGGAGACAATAACTGTAATGTTGGCTACATGGACAAACAGGAAGATCAGTTCACTTTGATTGAGGATGAGATGGATCAACCTAATGTTGTTGTGAATTGTCGTTTCGACGAGCTTGATGAGAAGATAGAGGCCATTAAATCTCAGAACTCTCTAGGTTTTGATGTTGCGAATTTGGGATTAGTTCCTGGAGTGAAAGTTCCTCACAAATTCAAGCCTCCTGTTTTTGAAAAGTACAGCGGAAACTCTTGTCCGAAAACTCACATCCAGTCTTACTTTGGGAAGATCTCTGCTCACACGGATGATGAGAAGTTATGGATGTTTTACTTCCAAGATAGTCTATCTGGGGCATCTTTGGACTGGTACATGGGTCTGAACAAGAATGTTATCCGAAGCTGGAAGGATTTGGCTGAAGCTTTTGTGAAACAATACCAGTTTAATCTTGATATGGCGCCTAATCGCATTCAACTCCAGAGTCTTTCTCAGAAGAAGTCTGAAGGTTTCAAACAGTATGCTCAGAGATGGCGAGAAATGGCCGCCCGAGTGCAACCTCCATTGTTGGAGAGGGAGATGACTGACATATTCATGAGCACGTTGCAGGGTGTGTTTCTAGACCGTCTAGCCGCCTGTCCATCTATTGGATTTGCTGACATTGTGATCGCCGGCGAGCGAGTTGAGAGTTTGCTAAAACTCTGGAAGATTCAAGACTACAGTACGTCAGGATCAGGCACCACGAAGCCCTTTGTCAGTAGTTAGAGCATGAATGAAGGGGAAGTTTGGGCAACATCTCATCAACGTGGAAAGGGTAAAGGATACAATTCATGTCATCAGCAGGTAGCTTCTGTGGCTACGACCCCGAATAATCAACCGAGACGTCAGACAAGACAAAAAAAACCTCAACAGGGTCAGCGCCAGCAAAGGAGAGAATTAGTTCTTGATCCGTTACCAATGTCTTATACAGATGTACTTCAGCATTTGCTTCAGTTGAAACTGATCGAGCTTCGCAAGCTATCCCCACCTCCTTATCCATTGCCAGAGGGATGGGATGCCAATGCTCATTGTGACTTCCATTCTGGAGCACCAGGACACCATATTGATGGATGCAAAGCTTTTCACCGCAAAGTACAAGATTTAATTGATTCGAAGGCTATCAATTTCGCTCCGTACAGATGAAATAGAGGTTTTGTTTTGGTCAGAGTGTGTCAGAGAAGAGTTAAAGCAATAAAGCCAGAAGTATCAATGATGGCAGTCAGTTGTTGTCTTCTTTGCATTTTCTCCCTGTTGAGGGGAACTACGTCGCTCTGATTCTTCATTGGTCTTTGGTCAATGGAGATACGTAGGCAGAAGATCGTCAGGTCTTTCCGAGCAACCTTTGGTGTCAAACTTATGTGGTAATTTCATCTCAATGTCACTTTTTCTTCAGACGTCTCGTGTCATTGTTTGAACGTCGAAAGCTTCAGGTCAGATTAATTGAGAATGAAGTATGGTGCTGACACATGGTCATTTGATTGAAGACTGCAAATATCCTTAGGAAAAGATGCTGACTGCTGACAGTATCCAAGATCAACCGGTCCAGACGGAGTCAAGTCTCCTCAACAATGGCATTTCTTAGTTTCTTTATTGCATTTGCATGTGTGACTTTTGTCTGCTTGTTTGAACATTTGTATGCTTGCATGAAACTTGTTTATTTTGAATGTTAACCAATGAAATGCACATGTTTTTCTTGAAGTAATTAATTCGTATTTTTACTTATCATTTCGTATGTGCATTGCAATACCAACTGATGTTTTTAAACTCTGTGATGGAGGATGACGAAATGAAAACGCAAAAATCTCCAATTGTGTGCCCTTGAATAAAACCCCGTTGACGATGTACAGGCATTGTTTCAAATCCCAAACACCGGAGATATAAGGGAGATAAACCTTCGTTAACCCCTTTGAGCCTTGAAGTAGGAGTTTCTTTTCACATGGAAAAAAACCCTCACATTTAACTCGGGGCAGGGTAAGTGTCAGCTAGTTGGACCAAGCGTTCAGACTTCCACAAAGGAGTGTATTTGAGGATCCATTATCTTTCCTTCCAGCACATCAAGAGGTCCAAAGACCGGAAACCACAATGGTTATCCATCGTCGACCAAAAAGTGAGACAGTCACAACCCTTACAAAATAGTCAAGACAAACAATGTCACACGATTTGTTCAAAAAAAAGAGAGAAAAGAGAAAAAAAACAGCCCGCTAAGTCGAAACTTGAAAACGAGCGACTTAGGCAAAAATTAGGGCGTCCCGCTGGACTCCAATTGCAAAAGATTCCAAAAGATCAGTCCAGACAAAAGTAGGGATAAATAAAAAGAAAGAAAAAGCGAAAGACGAAAAGGATTACACAAGAAAGGTCTTCAAACAAAAACAAGTCATGTGATACAGACACAAAAGACAATAGGGGTGATTGACTCCCAAAAATAACCTCAGTGGTGCTTAAACAGTTATTAGCATTGGTTCCTCAACCATCTCAAAATCCTTAGGGAATGTGAGCGCTTGTGAAAGCTAGTTGAACATAGGATTGAAGGACATCACGAAGAGGGGTGGGCACCAATAAACTTTGAGCCTATATCTTTGTTTCTATAACCGTGAACCAAGCCACGATACAACCCTCAAAAGTCCTAATTGAAGCAGGGTAATTCGAGAGCATGCTACTATGAGATATCGTTCCTGACTCCTACGAGTTATGCAAAAAAAAACTTGTTGGTATTGCATATGCATGTTTCTTTCATTAAAAAAAAAATCTTGTCATGACTAGTGATTCGTTCACAAATGACATCTTTCCAATGAAAACTTCAAGATTAACTTGTGTGTTGCATTAGAATAATCATTCTCAGAATAAAACATTTTTCTGCTTACATACATTTGTTTGGCATCAAAGAGGTCAACACGAGGAATTTCAGTCCAGAAACTTAAATTTTGCCAGGTTGAGGAGTCTGAAATTTCTGAAGGACAATCATGGAAAATTGCACTTTTTCTGAGGAAATCCCATGAGATAAAGATTCTTCTAAGCAGTTAGGTTAGATGCAGCTAATCTGGGGCAATCACATCGAATAAATCTCACGATTCAGCTAAGCTGGGACAATTATCAGAGCATGGTTAGTTTGAAGAAATCATTTCAAGGCCTATACTGGGGCATGTCACTCTCAAGAGCAGATGAAGTCAGTCTCTGCAAGTGTTTATTCAATTTATTCTTGATGCAGGATAATTGGGTAGAATATCTTAAGATTCAGCGAATCTATCCAAGAGTTTGAAGACACTGAAGCAGTTTGGGAGCCACGTCTTCTGTAAAATCCTCTTGAGTTGATACTTGAACAATCATCAAACACATGGAGTATGATGTTACTAGAGCATATTCCCCAAGCAGTTCCTTCTCCCCAGCGAGAGACACTTTGCAATTCTTATCTCCAGCAGAGGGTGATCCCCAGCATCCCCAGTAAAGTCAGAATCAGAATTTCCCCCCAGCTGAGCCAGAGTAGGGTGATCTTCTCTAGCAGAACTTCAAATCCAGCTGAATACCTAATTCCCCGCAGAGTTGCATGTTTGGTACGTAACCATCATTGAAATATTCCCCAATGAGGTCGCCAATTTATTTTTGGCCAGTGTGACAAGGTAGTGCAGACGTTTGTTCACATTTCATTCCTCAACCAAGTATTTCCAGGATATCTTGGTCATTTCTTCAGCAGAACGTTAGTCAAAATGTTCTTTTATCCAGCGGAATTACAAATGATATCCTCCCTTGCAGGGTTGTTACTCTCTCGTATTGATCACGTTGTCTCATGTCAACGAACTTTTTGTGGATGGATCGCTTGATACCATTCTCTTATCAGATCGCTCGATTTTGTTTGGTTTGCAAATCGCTCGATATTGCAACACGGTTAAAAGTCCACCGTCGCTGTGGCAAGCCAGTAGTCTCTTGGCGTCGTATAAAAGACATGAGTTGTAAATCGCTTGATATTACTCCTCGTTGTTTGAGCCGTGCTCACATTCCTGGTTATGGATCGCTCGATGCCATCTCCTTAGCAGATCGTTTGATCTTGTCCGAGTTGTAAATCGCTTGATATTACTCCTCGTTGTTTGAGTCGTGCTCACATTCCTGGTTATGGATCGCTCGATGCCATCTCCTTAGCAGATCGTTTGATCTTGTCCGAGTTGTAAATCGCTTGATATTACTCCTCGTTGTTTGAGCTGTGCCCACATTCCTGGTTATGGATCGCTCGATGCCATCTCCTTAGCAGATCGTTTGATCTTGTCCGAGTTGTAAATCGCTTGATATTACTCCTCGTTGTTTGAGCCGTGCTCACATTCCTGGTTATGGATCGCTTGATGCCATCTCCTTAGAAGATCGTTTGATCTTGTCCGAGTTGTAAATCGCTTGATATTACTCCTCGTTGTTTGAGTCGTTCTCACATTCCTGGTTATGGATCGCTTGATGCCATCTCCTTAGCAGATCGTTTGATCTTGTCCGAGTTGTAAATCGCTTGATATTACTCCTCGTTGTTTGAGTCGTGCTCACATTCCTGGTTATGGATCGCTCGATGCCATCTCCTTAGCAGATCGTTTGATCTTGTCCGAGTTGTAAATCGCTTGATATTACTCCTCGTTGTTTGAGTCGTGCTCACATTCCTGGTTATGGATCGCTCGATGCCATCTTCTTAGCAGATCGTTTGATCTTGTCCGATTTGTAAATCGCTTAAAATTACTTCTCGTTGTTTTAGCCGTGCTCACATTCCTGGTTATGGATCGCTTGATGCCATCTCCTTAGCAGATCGTTTGATCTTGTCCGAGTTGTAAATCGCTTGATATTACTCCTCGTTGTTTGAGCCGTGCTCACATTCCTGGTTATGGATCGCTTGATGCCATCTCCTTAGCAGATTGTTTGATCTTGTTTGAGTTGTAAATCGCTTGATATTACTCCTCGTTGTTTGAGTCGTGCTCCCATTCCTGGTTATGGATCGCTTGATACCATTTCCTTAGCAGGTCGCTTGATCTTATCCAACGCTCGGTCGTGTTGAAAAGGTTTGAAGTCCTGACGGTGGAATTAAACGTCAAAATGCTTATTGCTCCTGGCGTCACAGGATTATTTGAAGAAGACTAGTCTGTTGTCGCTCCCGACAAATGAAAATGGATCAAATGAAGGTACAGACGCGAACGGTCGGCGAAGGGAACAGTGAGAACACACAGCCGTGAACTCACTGGAGATGAAAAGAGTCGCCAGCTAGGCATTTTTATCCCGGAGGAAAGGCAATGCTGCATAAGCCTAGAAAAAGATGGATAAGACGGTTTGCGAACCAGAGAGACTGAGAAAGGGGGTTGGTTACAACCTGGGAAGGTATTAGCACCCAGATTGTCCGTCGTACTCGACGGGATCCACGCTTAAAAGATTTGTGTTTTAAAGGGGGAGTGTCAGTGCAATTTGTGTAAAATAGCTGGAAAAGAATGTACAGGTGTCAGTGCAAAAGAAGTGTGAAGTGTAATATGTATAGTGTCAGTGTAAGAAAGAGTATGCTCATGATTATGAGGCTTAAAGAATAATGCTGGAAGGAGGGGGAATGAACAGAGACTTTTGTTCGATAACTGTTAAGTTATGCCTACGTATCCTCTCGTGCAATGAGGAAGTCAGAACACCGTAGTTCGACCCAAAGAGGCTGAAAGGATTGACTGGTGAACTGCTTGCAGTCTATGCTCAAGTGTATGATCTGTCTGGCACAGATGCAAACTGTCTTGCATTAGACGGAAGAAGCAAGTTCTCGGTTGTGAGTGAAGATGATGAGAAAAGAATCCCGAAGGAGACGATTGTTGTTTGTTCTTGTGTTTTCAGTCTTTTATTGCTTTTGAAAGTTTGTCATAAGAAAATGAGCTTAAACCTAAATCAATGGATTTGGTAAACTCATCACATCATCCCTCTGATTAGGGGTAATGAGAATTACCTTAAGTGTGAAGTCAGATTCTCACACTTAATCACCTTTGATGTAGGATTAAGATCATTAACCTACTTGTGATTAATTAGATGTTTTTGTGATTTTTGTTTAGTGTTAAGTAATGAGGTTAAGCCATAATCAAGGATTTAACAGGCTCATTACACTATCCTAAAAGAAGGATAATAGATGAGGGTGTTTAAGCTGAGGGAGGATCCTCAGCTTAATCCATGATTAGGGATTAAACCCATGACAGAACAAACCTTTGATTAAGTGGATTTTATTAATGATATGATGATGAAGTGTTTTTTATTGTTTGTAAGACAACTTGAGGGGGACTTGTCCATTAACACTAGGGTTAGTCCTTCTTAACCACTTAAGGAAGAATTAGAACCCTAATGCAAGGCCCAAGTTACAAGTGTAATGTCTTGATAATTATTAGATGGATTGATTAAGAGATTTAAACACCTTAAGGGTTCAAGACTTAGGAATAAAGTTATACACTCCATCCTAAGAGAAGGATGCAGGCATAAGCTTAATCACAAAGTCTTAAAGCCTTTAGGGTTTAGTCCCTGATTATGAGATGAGAAGGGAGGACTCAAAGAGAGACACAAAGGTAAAAACTAAGAGGGGAGACTAATCAAAACCCTAATCATTGTCATGCTTGGTTGTTCCTAAGGTTTGTGGGGTTTTCAAGAGAAGCCTTCAATGGAACCACCAGGAAGCAGATGAAAGGATCAAGAGAAGCAAAGCAACTTGCTTCATTCAAGAAGTCAAGTCACTTGAAGAAAGAAAGTGGGAGGAACAAGAATGAGCAAGCTCAATCTCAAACACAAATAGAAATGCAGCAATGGATGCAAGAGAGATGAAAAGAAAAAGGTTATGAGAAGTGAAGGCAAATTCACTTCTCAAGTTACTTACCACCTGCAATGTTAGAAAGAAATGCAATGCAATGCAAGAGGAGATGAAATGGCATGAGGCAAAGCACAACCAGAAGCATGGTGATGATGATTATGATGCCATGAGGTGCTGCAAACATGAGGCAAGACCTGGAGATGTTCATACAAGGTTATGAATGCAAATGATGCAAGCTAAGGAACATGAACAAACATGAAATGTTATGGAACATACAAGACAAATGACATGGCAAATATGCAATGCAATGATCAATGATGCTTTCTACATGTCTTAAGATGTCAAATGAATCATAAGAATGCACAAAGTGAAATGACAAGTCAAGTTATGCAAGGAAATGCAAGAAGGATGCAAATGAAAGCCCAAATTAGGGTTCATGGATCAAACATCAAACATAAACCAAAAACAGAAGCAAACCTTAACCTAAAAAATGGAAAATGGTACCCAAAGAAACCCTAGGCCTATAATGAACCACTGCCCAAAGGGGAGCTCTCAACTCTCAACCAAACTCAAGTTATGATTTTTACAAATTATTAGGGTTTTTTAGGGTTTGTAACAAAAGAAATGCCAATCAATTAGAAAATGTAAAATCAAATCATGGCCTATTTATCCTTGAAAGTTCATGCTAAATGGAAAACAATGCAAGAAGAATCAATGTTTCAACCTTCACCAATAGGCAGAAATGAATTTTCAAACTTATGAACAAAATAATGCATCAAAAATGATTTAATTCAATGAAAAATTCTTAAAATGCATCAAGATCACAAAAGAAATTTGGTTTGAAGGTTGGACAATGTTTCTAAATGTCTTAGAACATTTCATGAATTTTTTTGTAATTTTTAAATACCTAAAAGTATTTTTAATTAATTAATTCTCATTAATCAATTAAAAATAATCTTTTAAATATTTAAAAATACTTTTTTAATGATAAAAAATAAAATAAAAATATTTTTGTGTCATAAAAATTAATAAAACCTTAAAGGAAAAGTTTCATAATTTTTTATGATTTTTTAACTATTTTAAATAAATTGTACAAGTTAATTGAAAATAAAATGAATTAAAATTAAATTAAATGAAAAGTAATCAAGATGGACGAATGAGATTGGCTCTGAGTTTGAAAATGCTGACCAGCGCGCAAATGAAGGGTGGAGATTGCATCTGGCCAGATTAAATTAAAAATGAATTAATTAATGTTAATTAAGTGGATTAGGGTTAATGACAAGATCCTGGCCATCAAAAAAGGTGGGAAGTCAGCCAGTCAACGCCATCTAACGTTCCAGATTTGAACCTCACTTAATGACTGAGATTAGGGTTAACTACTTTCAGGCTGCCGGAGAGGACCTCCGGTCGTCTTCTCCGGCCAGCCAAAACCCTAGAAAACGATTCAAGCCACCATCCAACAAATTTCCTGCCCAGAAACAACCTCCTATCCTAACTAAACCTTAATCCAAGATCAAAATACATTTATCTAACATGAACAAGGAGAATCGAAACGAAATGCATTCACGGGCCAAATTTCAGAGATGCATAAAATGCTCATTTTCACACCATTTTAAATTCTAAACACATCCCAGTGATCCTCAGAGCATGTATTTTTGATTTGGAACAAAAGGAACAAGCTTTAAAAAGTTTGAAGTTTAAGACTACCTGAGGTGACAAGTCCTGTTTCTGAGCTTCCAGAGCCGTTTCTTGATGCAAGCTGGCTCTAATGAATCTCCTGGTGTCAATGGCAGGCTTGAGATGAAGTTTAGCAAGCTATTTCAATGGCTACCAAACTGGTGTAGCAGAGAATGACCTTGGTGTACAGGCTGTTTTAGGCCAGTGTAATGGGTGGTTTGGACTCCTCTGAGTGTGCCTGACTTGTTGGTGAAGGAAGATGAAGTGTTTGATGGCTGTATAGTGAGATTCGAAGAGAACTGGTTTGGAAGGTGAGAAATGGTGGAGCTCAGGTCAGGCTTGTTTCAGGCTTGAGCTTTGGTGGTTTGAGGCCTATGGAGTGTGTTGAGTTGGATGATGAAGGAAGTTTGAGTGTTTCTTGGCTGTGGAGGCAGATTCGAAAGTTTTTGCAATGTGAGGTGATTTTGTGAATGTGGTGAGTGAGGATGTTTCAGCTTGGCCTGCCCTTATGCTTTGCTTGCAAGTTGTCCATATGACTCTCTCTCATTGGTCAGATGATTGGACACATGCTTTTTTGATAGATAAGTCAACTTTTGCAAAATGTCCACCTTTTGTGTAAGTGATGCATAGCTCATGGCATAGGCAAGTACAATGTTGGTTCTGGTGCAGCATGGTGTGGGAGGGGCCTAGCAAAACTCAGCACTCAAGGCTGCAAGTTGGTGAGAGGTGTTCATGAGTTTTTGCAACTTGTGGTTTTATGTTTCACATGTGATCCTTTATCCAACCAAACATGAAACCATGGGCCAACCTAGTCCAATTCTGATTTTTGTAACTTAGAGGATGCTTACATGCTGGTTTGAAGTGGATTAGAGGTTGCATTTGACTTTGGTTCAAGACCTTGCAAAATTTCCACTTGGTGCATAACTTGAAAAACAATGATTTTTGCTAACTTTGCATTGCCATAACTTTTGATCCATGAAGAGTTTGATCATGTTCTTGTACTTTTTGAAAAGGGAAAGATGAGATCTACAACTTTCATGACCAAAGTTTTTCCATTTGAGGCCTTTTTGGATCATGAATCAAGGCTTGAAAATTGACCTAAAATGAGGCATTCTTGAAAAGTCAACTATACCCAAAAAGTCAACATTTGCAAAAAACCTAAATTCTTGATTTTTATGAACTTCAACCTTCTTCCATGATCAAATAAAGATCATATACACTCAAAATGATGAAGATCACCCATTGGTTGGGTCATTGGGGGCCTCAGATGCCCTGATTTTACACTGACTTGTCTGAAAAGTCAACTCTTGATCAGATGACTTCCCCATGGAATTTCTTCATGAAAATTGATATGCATACTCCCTATACCATATAGAGACCAATGGAAACAAGAATGACCAAAAAATTTGGAGTTATGGCCTCTGAAACCAAAACCCTAATTTTCAGTCAACTGTGCAGTTCATCCTGGCTCTGCATCCACTCAAACCCTAGTTCTTGTGATCCCTCTGCAATTTTGACTTTGTGAGGATGTAACATGATATAAGAACACACATGGACCCCTTTGAGTTGATTAGTGGCCTTTGGAATGGCTCAAGATGCCCTGAGGTTGCTCAGATCACAAACCCTAGGTGCAGATGCCTTAGAAACTATCCAGTGAAACCAAATGAGACATGAGATGATGTGATTGTGTTTATGCATATGAGATGATCACAAGTCATGTGTGAATGGGTGAGGGCAAATTTGGGGTGTTTACAGCTGCCCCTATTCAAGCATGAGTTAGCTGTGCAGGTTGTAAGCGGCGGCTTAACAGGCAAACAAGATAACTTGTGGTTGAATACCAAAGACAGTCCAAAATTTGCACTCACAGAAATGAAGAAGAAAAGGGATATAGATTGTAAAAGCAAAATAAAGTATATTGTAAAGTACAGGCGACGGAGGACGACCGTCGAGCAGAGGACGACTGCTGGGTAAAGTGATATGTGAAGCAAAGCGATGACGGGGACGGCCGACATGCTGGGGATAAAAAGGTAAAGCTAAGACGGGGACGACCGACTAGCTGGGGGGAGTAAAACAAGTAAAGCTAAGACGGGGACGGCCGACTAGCTGGGGAAAGTAAAATCATGATGGGGACGGCCATCACGATAAAACTGTAAAATTTCTGAGGATTAATGAAACATGACGGGGACGGCCATCAAGTTCATAAGGCAAAGTAACCAACGATGGGGACGGCCATCGGGCTAAAAAGGAAAAGGGACCACGACGGGGACGGCCATCGGGTTAAAGAATAAATGAAATAAACAGATGATGGGGTACGGCCATCAAAGGTGAAGGACGATCACCTAGCAGGGGACGGCTGCTCTGTTGGGAATACAAGAAATATGATGGGGACGGCCATCAAAGGTGGAGGACGACCACCTGGCAGGGTACGGCTGCCGAAAATATCAACGATGGGGACGGCCATCGGATAGCAAAGGTCAACAATGGGGACGGCCATCGGACGAGCATGATGGAAGACGACCATCAAGAAGTGGAGGACGACCACTCAGCAGGGGACGGCTGCTCTCGGGGTTTATCACAACACAGGACGAGTGTTAGATAACCAAAATCAACAATGGGGACGGCCATTGGATAAAGTGATGAAGGACGATCATCAAAAGGTGGAGGACGACCACCTAGCAGGGGACGGCTGCTAAAAATCAACGATGGGGACGGCCATCGGATGAGCATGATGGAGGACGACCATCAAGAAGTGGAGGACGACCACTCAGCAGGGTACGGCTGCTCTCAAAGGTATCATAACACAGGACGAGTGTTAGATAAAAAGAAAATTTGTTGGCAATCTACTGGGGATAAAGTAAACACGGACGAGCGTTTACATCCAAGAAACAAAAGGTATAAGTGTTTGGTATTGTGTATAGATTAAAGATGCGGACGAGCATCCTTAAGACTATGATACGGACGAGTATCATGTAGAAACAAACTGACACGTGCTCAGAGCTGATGATACGGACGAGTATCAACTGGTTAACAAGGAACACGGACGAGTGTTGCATCTGAAAGTATCCTTCTGGGGAATAGTAGACACAGACGAGCATCTATATTCACGAAGACATAAGTGTTTGACACGGTGTATGGATTAAAGATGCGGACGAGCATCCTTAAGACTATGATACGGACGAGTATCATGTAGAAACAAACATTAGACGCAATGTTCTGAGATGATGGTACGGACGAGTACCAACTGGTTAACAAAGAACAAGGACTACTATTGAATCTGCGGGGATATACATGGTGTATATAAGATACGGACGAGTATCTGAGTAGGTGTACCAATGAGTAGTGAGTATATAATGTATAGGTGAGTGTTTATCTGCTGGGGATATGACACGGACGGGTGTCAGGAAAGTGTATATACAAGTATAGGCGACCACGCTGGGGATATGACACGGACGGGTGTCAAGAAAGTGTATAGGTATATGTAAGTGCAAAGAGGGTGTCTTTGGCTTTCTGCTGGTGACACGACACGGACGAGTGTCAGGATGTATCTGCAATACTGGTGATCTTGGTTTGTAAAGTGTATTCAGGCAACCTGCTGGGAAATGATGATACGGACGGGTATCAAAAAGGAGATATGCACTGGTGTTTGTGATATGGGGCAACTGCTTTTGCTGGGACTCTGATGGGGATGTATTCTGTATGCCGACAGATTGTCAATATTTACAAGTGTTCAAATCACAACATGACTTATGATTATGCTATGCATTTGATTTTTTTGCCGTAATGCTCCGTATTAGACGGAATGCTACGCTCTGGGGGTGAATATGATGCGAATGCTATGATTATGCAAAGAGGCACCGATCCGGGATTCGGATCCCGTTGCTGCAAAGATCTCTGATCGATCTGCTTGAAGTGAACATCCCAGCTGGGGATGAGATCATTGATAGATCTGAGGAGGTATCTGCTTGGGGATATATGCCACCGACTGACATATCTTTATAAATGAGAAACCCAGCTGGGGTTTGTAGAAGCTTTCTGTACTCTGTTGTGATCCTTCATGCGTTGCTCTTCTGGATAGAGGCTGGAACTCTGTGGGGAGATGATCTCCTGATTTCTGCATTCTGCTGAGGAAGAATGGCAACTCGGCTGGGGAATTGCGAGAGGCAACTCAGCTGGGGAGAGCAACAAGAGGCAACTCAGTCGGGGATAGAGCATCTCAGATGCTGAGATTGAGTGTATGCTGATTCGGCAGCTCCGCTGGGGAAATGGGCACCTTCTAGTGCCATGTGGAAGATAGACCAAGTTGATCATGATTCGCCTACCTGTTGAGACGTAGCTTGCATGCCCCAGGTTGCGTTCTGGATACCTGCAATCCTGCAAAGATAAAGAAACGCACAAATGGTCCCGAGGTATCTTTTACTGAGATTCCGTCATAGGAAATAAGTACTTTCGAGAGTAAGTATATTCCCTGCAAGCATGTGTTTTATTTTTAGAGAGAGGCATCTGTACTTATGCAATTGTGTTTTTAGAGACATCAGACAACTCTTTGCAAAACATAAATGTAAAAAACGAGACATGACTGAAAATCTGATTATATTAATTCGTGTGCCCTGAATTGGCAAGATACAGTCAGAGAAACATATCTCCTGAAATGAGGAGATTGTTACAAATTGAGAAATAAAGTGCTGGCGGTGCTGGCGATGCTTTCAAGGAGCTTCCTCTTCTGCTATGACTCGTATGACAATGACGTTCCTCTCGTCTTGCTTTCTGGAGAGAGTTGATTCTGATTGCAGCTTGATCCCTTGGAGCTTACCAAGTTGTAGGTGATACAGACGAATTCAGAATGCAGTTGTTCGCTTATTCCCTTATTTTGCATGGATCGCCCTTTCGGGTTTTCAATCCATCGGGATACCCATTTTTGCCTGAGCTGTCCAATGCGGCTTTTCAACTCAGCGGGTGTACATTTTTTTTATTTCCCTTATTTTTGCCCGAGTCTTTTATTCTGTCTTTGACTCGCCGGGAGGCCCTATTTTGCCTGGACTTACATTCTGTTTTTATGTCCAGCGGGTCATTTTATGCGAAGTATTTTTTAACTGCATCTGAATTCACAGGGGACGGGAAATCTTCACCATCCATGGTGCTGAGCATCAGTGCTCCACCAGAGAAGACTTTCTTCACAACAAATGGTCCTTCGTAATTGGGAGTCCACTTGCCCCTGTGGTCTGTATGAGGAGGGAGGATTCTCTTCAACACAAGATCTCCCACCCGGTACTCTCGGTGCCTGACTTTCTGATCGAAGGCTCTCTTCATTCTTTTCTGATATAGCTGCCCGTGACAGATTGCAGCCAATCTTTTCTCTTCGATCAGACTTAGTTGTTCGTATCGGGCCCGAACCCATTCTGCTTCGTTTAGCTTAACATCCATCAGTACCCGTAGGGAGGGTAGTTCAACTTCAACAGGTAGGACTGCTTCCATACCATACACAAGTTGATACGGTGTTGCCCCAGTGGATGTCCTGATTGATGTGCGGTACCCATGCAAGGCAAACGGTAGCATTTCATGCCAATCTTTGTAAGTGACTACCATCTTCTGCACAATCTTCTTGATATTCTTATTTGCTGCCTCAACAGCGCCGTTCATCTTTGGCCTGTAAGGAGAAGAATTGTGATGTTGGATCTTGAAGTCCCGGCACAGCTCTGCCATCATTTTGTTGTTCAAGTTGGAACCATTATCAGTAATGATTCGCTCGGGCACTCCATACCGACAGATGATACCTCTTTTCAGAAATCGCGCTACCACTTGCCTGGTGACATTTGCATATGAGGCTGCTTCAACCCACTTTGTGAAATAGTCGATGGCGACCAGGATGAATCTGTGGCCATTTGAAGCAGTTGGCTCAATCTTGCCAATCATATCGATGCCCCACATGGCAAAGGGCCAGGGTGAAGACATGATGTTCAAAGGATTGGGAGGCACATGCACCTTATCTGCATAGATCTGGCATTTGTGGCATTTTCTGGCGTAAGCACAACAGTCTGCATCCATCGTGATCCAGTAATAGCCTGATCTTAACAACTTCTTAGCCATGGCATGCCCTCCTGCATGGGTACCAAAAGAGCCTTCGTGCACTTCATGCATCAACAAATCTGCTTCCGTCTTGTCAACACATCTGAGGAGTACCATGTCAAAGTTCCGCTTATATAAAGACCCATCAGCATTCAGGAAGAAACCTCCAGCAAGCCTTCTCAAGGTCTTCTTATCATTGGAAGATGCCCCAGGTGGGTATGTTTGATCCTCCAAGAAGCACTTAATGTCGTGGAACCAAGGCTTATCATCTTTTACAACATCTGCTGCAAATACATACGCTGGTCTATCAAGTCTAGACACTGAAATCTGAGGTACAAAGTTAGCAGCTTGAACTTTGATCATGGATGAAATGGTAGCAAGAGCATCCGCAAACTGATTCTCGTCCCGAGGGATATACTCAAGCTTGACTGTTGTGAAGAAAGTCAATAACCTTCTTGTATAATCCCTGTAAGGTATCAGATGATCTTGGTGGGTGTACCATTTTCCGTTGGTCTGATTGACTACCAAAGCTGAATCTCCGAATACGGTCAATGTCTTGATCCTGAGGTCAATGGCTTCCTCAAGACCCATAATGCAAGCTTCGTATTCAGCTTCGTTGTTAGTGCAGTTGAAAGTGAGCTTTGCCGAGAAAGGCATGTGAACCCCTTTAGGTGTAATGAGTACTGCACCAACACCACGGCCATTCATGTTAACAGCCCCATCAAACATCATAGTCCATTCTTCCTCCGGGTCAGGCCCTTCAGTGTGAATAGGCTCTTCATGATCTTTCGCTTTAATGAACATGATGTCTTCATCAGGGAAGTCAAACCTCATAGGCTGGTAGTCACCAATGGGTTGCTCAGCAAGATATTCAGATAGTACACTGCCCTTGATGGCTTTCTGAGATGTGTACTGTATGTCGTATTCTGTGAGAATCATCTGCCATCTTGCAACCCGTCCGGTAAGAGCTGGCTTCTCGAAAATGTACTTAACTGGATCCATTTTTGAGATCAATAGAGTAGTATGGGTCAACATATACTGTCTCAGTCGGCGAGCAGCCCACGCTAAAGCACAGCAAGTTTTCTCGAGCAGTGAATAACGCTGTTCACAGTCGGTAAACTTTTTGCTTAGGTAGTATATCGCATACTCTTTTCGACCAGACTCGTCATGCTGACCTAGTACACACCCCATCGATTCTTCTAATACTGTCAAGTACATAATCAGAGGTCTTCCTTCAACTGGAGGCATAAGGATTGGAGGTTCTTGCAAATACTCCTTGATCTTGTCAAAAGCTTTCTGGCAGTCTTCGTTCCACCTGACCGTTTGCTCCTTTCTTAACAGCTTGAATAAGGGTTCACAAGTTGCTGTAAGGTGAGATATGAACCGTGAAATGTAGTTCAATCGACCTAAGAACCCTCGAACTTCTTTCTCAGTTTTCGGTGCAGGCATTTCTTGAATAGCCTTGACTTTATCTGGGTCAACCTCAATCCCCTTCTCGCTTACAATAAAGCCCAGCAGCTTACCGGATCGCACCCCGAATGTGCATTTGTTGGGGTTCAGCTTTAGTTGGTATTTCCTCAGACGCTTGAATAACTTGAGCAGATTTACCAGGTGATCTTCCTCTGTAAGGGACTTGGCGATCATATCATCCACATAACATTCGATTTCCTTATGGATCATGTCATGAAACAATGTTACCATAGCCCGTTGATACGTTGCACCAGCATTCTTCAGTCCGAATGGCATCACTTTATAACAGAACGTGCCCCAAGGTGTGATGAATGTTGTCTTCTCCATGTCTTCAGGTGACATCTTGATCTGATTGTATCCCGAAAATCCATCCATGAAGGAGAATACCGAGAACTGAGCCGTGTTATCCACCAATACATCAATGTGAGGTAATGGGAAGTCATCTTTCGGGCTGGCTCTGTTCAGATCCCGGTAATCAACACACATTCTTACTTTTCCGTCCTTCTTAGGCACAGGTACTATGTTAGCAACCCACGGAGGATAGCTAGTCACAGCAAGGAACCCGGCGTCCCATTGCTTTTGTACCTCTTCCTTGATTTTCATAGCCATGTCTGGGCGAGTTCGGCGCAACTTCTGTTTGACTGGTGGGCATTCTTCCCTCAAAGGCAGCTTATGCACAACAATATCGGTATCCAACCCTGGCATATCTTGGTAGGACCAAGCAAACACATCAACATACTCTTGAAGCAGATCTATCAGCTGTCTCTTCACTGAGTCTTGCAGGCATGCCCCGATTTTTACTTCTTTCACATTTTCCTCTGTACCAAGATTGATCACTTCAACCTCCTCCTGGTGAGGGGTAATGACCCTTTCCTCTTGTATTAACAACCTGGCTAGTTCTTCAGGAAGCTCGTATTCTTCTTCAACCCCTTCTTCAGCTTGATTGATCGGATTGTCAAAGTCATACGATGTCATAGCCGTGCTGTTGTCGGTGCTGTCTGGAGGGCACTCTCTGCAAGGGTTAAGTTGGTTCATTTTAGTGATTGATTTTAATCTTGCTTTAGAAAAAAGTGAAATGAAGTTATCATTTTGAAAACACCGCCATTTATTTTTGTACAAAAAGAAAAATGGAAAAACAGTGAGCAGAAAAGAAAAAGACTCGTTTGCAAAAAAGATTGTCTGATATTTCATTAATTTAATCTTGTTTGCACAAAAGTACAGATGGCCCTGGTTACAAAATGAGTCTTGTCATCTTGGGCAAGATGCAAGACTTTGATGCATGCTATAAAAATACAGGAAATAATAATTACTCTGCTTGAGTAACTCTTATAATTCCCTGGGAAGACCAGTTCGAGACACTGCTCCCCGGGACCTTTGGACGAATCCAATTCTCCAGGTTGCGTTCTTCTTCCAGCTCGTCTTCCAGACAGTTGATAGCATCGGGGGTAAGCATCCCCCCACTGACAAAACCTGGCTCTGCAGCAGCCGTTGCTTGATGTTGAGTTGGTCTGTAACCCAACCCAAATTTGTCCTTCTTCTCCTCCACAGCTAAGACCTTGCCCCAGCCTAGGGCAGTTCCTTCCTCAACAACCTTCCGGGCTTGTTGATATGACGACATGGAGATTCCTGAAACAGCAGATGCTTCATTGACATTCAAGGCTTCAAAACCTTGGCTCATCGTTTCATGGATTTCTCCATCCATCTCAATGTACTTGTAGGTAGCCAGGTGGCTAACAAAGATGTCCTCTTCTCCACAGATTGTGACAACTTGACCCTCCCACTCAAATTTTAACTTTTGGTGAAGGGTAGACGTTATAGCGCCAGCGGCGTGAATCCAGGGTCTACCCAACAAACAGCTGTAGGCGGGCTGAATGTCCATCACATAAAATATAGTTTTAAAGGTCTGCGGGCCAATTGTCACGGGCAGCTCGATCTCTCCCAGAACCGATCTCTTTGAGCCATCAAAAGCTCTAACCACCAGGTTGCTGGGTCTCAATGCCAATCCATCATATTCTAACTTCACCAGAGCCTTCTTTGGTAAGACATTCAGGGAGGAACCTGTGTCCACCAGCACATGAGAAAGGACAGCTCCTTTGCATTCCATAGTTATGTGCAAGGCTTTGTTGTGGTTACGACCATCCACTGTCAAATCAGAATTGGTAAACCCTAGCCCGTTGCTAGCAGTAACATTCCCAACCACCGTTTCCAACTGGTTGACAGTAATCTCCTCTGGCACGTAAGCTGCGTGCAGGACTTTCAGTAGTGCATTCCGATGGGCTTCGGAGCACATGAGCAGTGAGAGGATGGAGATTTTGGATGGAGTTTGGTGAAGTTGATCCACAACTTTATAATCACTCTTCTTGATGATCCGCATAAACTCATCAACTTCCTGATCAAATGGAGTCTTCAGGGCTTCTTTGGCAGCTGGATCTTCCTGCACCGGTCCTTTACCCTTTGCCTTGGCAGCAGCTTCTGCTTCGGCAGTGGGTCTTTAGACTTGTGAAGCGAAGAGACGTCCGCTTCGAGTGAAGCCTCCGCCTCCCCCCACATTATCAACTTGTGGTGCAGGTGATGATGTTTCCAGAGTGATTCTTTTCCCTTCACAGTACAAGTCAGAGCCATAGTGCCAAGGGATGGCCCTATTGCTTCCATATGGTACAGGTCCAGGTACCGTGACGGTGACTGGACTGATTGCTGCTGCTGAGGGGACTGTTATTGTCTGTGGATCATAAAAGATTGTAACTGGTGCTCTAGTGGGAGCAGCACCTTCTGAATGATAAGCGGAATTGTTTTCTGGATCGTAGAATATGGTAACAGTGGAGACATCTTCGTGATTGTTTGCTGGTGTTGTAGAAGGTTCTGTTGGAAGAACTGTTGTTGTTGTTGATGGGGAGTCGAAGTGGACTGAAGCTGAAGTTGTAGCAGGAGAAACTGTTGAAAACTGATCATTGGGTGGAACAGATGAAGTACTTGCTGATGTTGCTGATGAATTGTTGGGAACAATTGTTGCTGTATTTGTAGGAGGATCTGAAACCATTGCTGATGAAGTCGTCGGGTTTGCCGGGAATGATGTAGTGATCTGCAGTAAGCCACTCTGAATAAGGCTGTCAATGCCATTCCTCAAGTCTTCACACCCATTCCAAGAAATATTGCAGTATGGGCACCCTAGTTCACACCCCGGAAATATATTGCTTTCACGGAGTTGAGCCTTGATTTCCACCAATGGTGTCCTGATCTGATCCACACTGGTTATCAAATAAGACGGTTGGTCTTCTTCGATAGCATTAATTCGGGGACCACCATGGTGTGGCATTGGGTTTTTGTTGACGTTGGGCGGAGGTGCAAAGTTCAAAGCCTTGGAGTCTACTAAGTCTTGTACCTTCATATGCAGTGCCCTGCATTTTTCTGTACTGTGACCAGGCGCGTTTGAGTGAAAAGCACACCTAGCATTAGAGTCATAGTTTCTTGGTAGACTGTTTGGATCCGGAGGTGCCAACGTTCTTAGCTCAACCAGGTTGAGTTTCAGAAGCTGTGGCAGCAAAGCAGCATACGGCATTGGAATCGGGTCGATCACCCGATTAGCTTGAGAGGGCCTTTGTTGGAATGGCCTCTGTTGATTGTTGTTGTTGGAGTTGTTGTTGTTGTAGTTCCTTGGAGGATATTGGTTCTGCTGATACGGAGGTTGTTGTTGGAAGTTTTGTTGAGGAGGTTGATAGACTGGCAAAGGATGTGCTGGAGCAGGGATAGTGACTGCTGCTATGGACCTTTGAACATATTGGGGCCTACCCCTGTTGGTATGAATGGCATTGGTCTCGCCAGCTCTTCTAGGGCCTGCAAAAGGCTTCCTTGTACTGCTGGACGAACTGGCGCCATTATCGGAAATTTTACCCATTTTTAACAGGCTTTCAATTCTCTCCCCAGCTATAACAACATCTGCGAAGCTAGTGGACGAGAAAGCAGCCAACCTGTCAATATACGTTCCCTGGAGAGTGTTCATAAACATGTCTGCCATTTCTCTCTCAGACATTGGTGGTTGAACAGCAGCAGCCAATTGCCTCCATCTCTGGGCATATTCTCGGAAACTTTCCCTTGACGACTGTGACATTCCCATTAGGAGAGTCCTGTTGGGTGCCATGTCTAAGTTGTATTGATACTGTCGGATGAAGGCCTCTGCCAGGTCCTTCCAGCATCTTACAGTTGCCCTTGTCAAGTGGGAATACCATTCCCTTGATGCTCCAGTCAAACTGTCTTCGAAGTAAAACATCCAGAGCTTCTCATCCATTGTATAGGCCTTCAGCCTTCCCAGAAACGATTGCAAATGAGTCCGGGGGCATGAAGTCCCATTATATCTTTCGAAACAAGGAGGCTTGAACTTATGAGGGATCCTGACCCCCTCTACTAAACCCATGTCCATGACATCGAACCCCAAAGAATTTTGGGATTCCAAAGACCTCAACTTCTCAGCCAACTCATCCAATCTCCTATCATAGGTTTCCTCTCCAGCACCCATGACTGTAAACTGATCCTCCTGAGGATCCTCTTGAAGTACTCTGGCTGCAGTGGCTGTTCCTTGAACGTTTGCAGGAATATGAATCTCAGGATGTAGGTGTGGACCAAATATAGGGGGGTTAACATGTGGTTGCACCCTTTCATTGTTACTGGTGCCAGCAGTTCCCACATGGGGGTCATCTTGAGTTTTCCCCTCTACCAGAACTCTAAGCCTCTCCTGGCTTTGAGCTAAATTATTCATCACTTCCATGAACTGAGTTATTTGGGTTCTCATCTCCACCCTTTCATTAGCCATCTGGGTTCTGGCCTCATTGAGGTCTTGCTGCAACTGGTCCATCTGGATGCCCGGAAGGTTGTTTCTTGTAGGGTACCTGTGTGGCCTGTTGAGAGGGAATAGCCTGCGGCGAGCAATAATTCCTGAATGTCACAACAGAGGTTAGAAACAATAAAACAAAACCTACAAAACAAACAAAAGGGTTAGTATGCAATGCAGTATGCTTATTTGCTATCAAGGTATCCGGCTTGGTCTTCAGTTTTGACCCGTCCAGACCCTTGAAGATGATGCTGTTGAAGTTGCTTTTGAAGTGAACCCAGATGGAAACAAACACAAATATATTACAAAGGTAAAATAATACAAATTGTTCATTTTTTACAACACTAGCCCTCTAAGGGGTCAAAAATACATCACCAAAAAGCAAAAGTTCATGGAAAAGGAACAACAACAAGCAAATAATCAGACTCCAAGGCCAAACTCATCCTCGCGAACTTCCTTAAGAAGTGCTTCGGTCACAGGATCAGCCGGATGCTCCGTAAGATTCCTGATGAGAAGGTTTCTTGTTGCAACAGCTGTAGTCAACTTCTTGTTCTGGCTTTGGTCTTTGGATTTCTTCACTCCAGCTTTGATTTTTAACTCTGAAATTTCCTCCTGGGCTGCTACCAGGGCTTTTTCCATCTGCTCCATCTTATCTTGAACTCTCTTGTCTTCTAGAGTACGGGCTTCAGTGATCCGGACCCACCTGGCCTGACTCTCTTTCAAGTACAAGTCTGTCCTTGCTCTTTGGAACTGGGCTTCTTTACAAGCATTTTTCAGAATCTGCTCACCAGCTTTAGACTTGTTGATATATTCTCCAGACTTCTCAATCTTGATCAAGTGTTCCAACCTCAACTTCTCCAATCTTTCAATCTCCCTTACACCTTCACTCCTCTCCCTGAGGGTCTTCTGCAGGGCTTGGGATAGCTTCTCATTTCTTTCTTTCAAGCCTTCAAACTCTTCCAAACTGACAGTAGCAGGGGGTGGTGCTGATGATGACTCAGGCATGTCTTTGATGGTGAAGGGCAATCCTGAGATTTGGGCCCTAGCATAGGACCACTCATGATATCGGGCTGATGCCACATTATTGCACTTCCCCAGAATGGTGATTCCCTTGGTTTGAACATGATCCCAGGCCCAGGCAGCCTGCCTAACAACAGTCAAACTGATCTTGTTCTCACAGTAGAGGGTCCCAACCAGGTCTTGTTCCCTAGGAGCATGAACCAGTGCATAGCCTAATTGCCTCTTGAACAGCAGGGGGTTGTAGTTGATACTTCCCTTAACTCCTACCAAAGGTACATTGGGAAAGTGCCCACAGCTTGTGATCATATCTCTGCCCTTGGTGCCTTGGGTGCACCATCTGATGTCTGCTGCAGTGAGAGTAGTGAGCCTCTTAGCCCAGTTGCTTTGCTGATGAGGATTCAGGAATGCATCTGTCCTGGGTAGATGCTTGAGAAGCCAAGCATGGAATAGTGGAGCACAACACCTCACTAGCTTACCCCTCTGTTTCTCATTCCTCTGATGTACTGAGTAATAGAGGTCACCCAACAAGGTTGGCACTGGGTTCTTCAGGATGAACAGGTGGATGGCATTCTTGCTGATGAATCTGGGCTCATCTGCAAACAACACAATTCCATATACACTCAAGGCCAACAATGCACAAACAGCTTTCCAATCCCCCAGGGAGGCCTTCAAACTAGCTTGAGAAATCAGGAAGTCCAGATGAAAACCAGGGATCCCAGCTTTAGAGGTCATATGCTGCTCAATCAAAGCAGGTTCCAGGTGCAAAGCTCTTGCTATCTCTCCATTGCTGGGAAAGACCATTTCAGGGTTAAAAGGAATTTCTCTCTTGATAGGCAAACCAACCAAAGATGCATATTCTTCTAAGAGAGGTCCCAACTGAAAGTCTTGAAAGGTGAAACACCTCAATGGGGGGTCATAGAACTGGATGCAGGTATGGATCAGGCTCCTCTGAGATGGGTCCATGTCTATAACCAAGTCAAGTATATCCCCATAATGCTCCCTGAACAGAGGTATGTGATCTGGGGTCATCAGGGTTTGGACCCTCCTGATGTCTGACAAGTCTGGTTGGAAGAAATGATAGGTGATATTGCTTTTCTTTGGAGCCATGATGCTGAAGACTGGGTAGAGTGCTGATGACAATGCTGAAGTAGAGAAAACCACTGACTGGCTGGTGCTGAAGCAGACAGCTAAACTGAAGCAGATGCTGGTGAAGATGGGTCAAAGCTGCAGATGGGGTCAAAACCAAAACCTGATGAAAATGGATACCCTGAAAAACAAATAAGCACATGTTAATATGATGCAATGAGGATGTATGCAAATGATATGCAAAGGGTTTGTGACTGAGCTGGATCTGGATAAACTGCCTTGGTATAGATCCATGTGTGTTCAAGAATTCCGGATGGAGGTCTATAAATCCAGTAACCAAGGTGGGGGACTCAAATAAAGAGCCACATGTCCAGGGTTTTAGAATCACAAGAACTATCCAACATGGTGCATTCTTAACAAAGTCAAAGTAACAGGGTATTCTGAGGTCAAGGTACCTGCAAACCTGTAAACAGCCCAACCCCCTCACAGGTAGTGATCTAGAACAAGGATCCTCAGACTTGGATCAGTTATGAGAAGTGTAAACACTTCTACCCCGGAGGTACAGTGTTTACAATAACCATAACAATTCCTCCTCTAATTCACCTCAATTTCTGAAGGTCAATACTAAAAGGTCATCCAGACTTAGCAGGCTTCCCAGATCCCCCTAGCACTACAGGAAATTCGTAGCACAGAGTTCTCAAGAAGAAACCCATATCTGAACCGTGTTTCATATTCCCGCACCAGACCGAAATGGAATGGGAAAGAATATGATTCACTCTAGCCTAGGTGTCACTCAGGTCCCAGGTATAGGACCTTGGCTCTCAATAGAACCCCACCCACTAAAACAAAACCAGATCCAGCACAGACAGCATGACAGTATGATATATATAAATGCAATAAAGAAAGCAGTAAAGTAACTGTACATAAAGCAATGAATAAAAATAAATACAAGCACAAACAAGCACATAACACCCCCAATAAACACAAATCAATCAAGCGCTAGGAGGAACCCACAAAAAGAACCAGAAGCCCTGGTTGCAGTATAAGGGTCCCCAGCAGAGTCGCCAAGCTGTCGCTCCCGACAAATGAAAATGGATCAAATGAAGGTACAGACGCGAACGGTCGGCGAAGGGAACAGTGAGAACACACAGCCGTGAACTCACTGGAGATGAAAAGAGTCGCCAGCTAGGCATTTTTATCCCGGAGGAAAGGCAATGCTGCATAAGCCTAGAAAAAGATGGATAAGACGGTTTGCGAACCAGAGAGACTGAGAAAGGGGGTTGGTTACAACCTGGGAAGGTATTAGCACCCAGATTGTCCGTCGTACTCGACGGGATCCACGCTTAAAAGATTTGTGTTTTAAAGGGGGAGTGTCAGTGCAATTTGTGTAAAATAGCTGGAAAAGAATGTACAGGTGTCAGTGCAAAAGAAGTGTGAAGTGTAATATGTATAGTGTCAGTGTAAGAAAGAGTATGCTCATGATTATGAGGCTTAAAGAATAATGCTGGAAGGAGGGGGAATGAACAGAGACTTTTGTTCGATAACTGTTAAGTTATGCCTACGTATCCTCTCGTGCAATGAGGAAGTCAGAACACCGTAGTTCGACCCAAAGAGGCTGAAAGGATTGACTGGTGAACTGCTTGCAGTCTATGCTCAAGTGTATGATCTGTCTGGCACAGATGCAAACTGTCTTGCATTAGACGGAAGAAGCAAGTTCTCGGTTGTGAGTGAAGATGATGAGAAAAGAATCCCGAAGGAGACGATTGTTGTTTGTTCTTGTGTTTTCAGTCTTTTATTGCTTTTGAAAGTTTGTCATAAGAAAATGAGCTTAAACCTAAATCAATGGATTTGGTAAACTCATCACATCATCCCTCTGATTAGGGGTAATGAGAATTACCTTAAGTGTGAAGTCAGATTCTCACACTTAATCACCTTTGATGTAGGATTAAGATCATTAACCTACTTGTGATTAATTAGATGTTTTTGTGATTTTTGTTTAGTGTTAAGTAATGAGGTTAAGCCATAATCAAGGATTTAACAGGCTCATTACACTATCCTAAAAGAAGGATAATAGATGAGGGTGTTTAAGCTGAGGGAGGATCCTCAGCTTAATCCATGATTAGGGATTAAACCCATGACAGAACAAACCTTTGATTAAGTGGATTTTATTAATGATATGATGATGAAGTGTTTTTTATTGTTTGTAAGACAACTTGAGGGGGACTTGTCCATTAACACTAGGGTTAGTCCTTCTTAACCACTTAAGGAAGAATTAGAACCCTAATGCAAGGCCCAAGTTACAAGTGTAATGTCTTGATAATTATTAGATGGATTGATTAAGAGATTTAAACACCTTAAGGGTTCAAGACTTAGGAATAAAGTTATACACTCCATCCTAAGAGAAGGATGCAGGCATAAGCTTAATCACAAAGTCTTAAAGCCTTTAGGGTTTAGTCCCTGATTATGAGATGAGAAGGGAGGACTCAAAGAGAGACACAAAGGTAAAAACTAAGAGGGGAGACTAATCAAAACCCTAATCATTGTCATGCTTGGTTGTTCCTAAGGTTTGTGGGGTTTTCAAGAGAAGCCTTCAATGGAACCACCAGGAAGCAGATGAAAGGATCAAGAGAAGCAAAGCAACTTGCTTCATTCAAGAAGTCAAGTCACTTGAAGAAAGAAAGTGGGAGGAACAAGAATGAGCAAGCTCAATCTCAAACACAAATAGAAATGCAGCAATGGATGCAAGAGAGATGAAAAGAAAAAGGTTATGAGAAGTGAAGGCAAATTCACTTCTCAAGTTACTTACCACCTGCAATGTTAGAAAGAAATGCAATGCAATGCAAGAGGAGATGAAATGGCATGAGGCAAAGCACAACCAGAAGCATGGTGATGATGATTATGATGCCATGAGGTGCTGCAAACATGAGGCAAGACCTGGAGATGTTCATACAAGGTTATGAATGCAAATGATGCAAGCTAAGGAACATGAACAAACATGAAATGTTATGGAACATACAAGACAAATGACATGGCAAATATGCAATGCAATGATCAATGATGCTTTCTACATGTCTTAAGATGTCAAATGAATCATAAGAATGCACAAAGTGAAATGACAAGTCAAGTTATGCAAGGAAATGCAAGAAGGATGCAAATGAAAGCCCAAATTAGGGTTCATGGATCAAACATCAAACATAAACCAAAAACAGAAGCAAACCTTAACCTAAAAAATGGAAAATGGTACCCAAAGAAACCCTAGGCCTATAATGAACCACTGCCCAAAGGGGAGCTCTCAACTCTCAACCAAACTCAAGTTATGATTTTTACAAATTATTAGGGTTTTTTAGGGTTTGTAACAAAAGAAATGCCAATCAATTAGAAAATGTAAAATCAAATCATGGCCTATTTATCCTTGAAAGTTCATGCTAAATGGAAAACAATGCAAGAAGAATCAATGTTTCAACCTTCACCAATAGGCAGAAATGAATTTTCAAACTTATGAACAAAATAATGCATCAAAAATGATTTAATTCAATGAAAAATTCTTAAAATGCATCAAGATCACAAAAGAAATTTGGTTTGAAGGTTGGACAATGTTTCTAAATGTCTTAGAACATTTCATGAATTTTTTTGTAATTTTTAAATACCTAAAAGTATTTTTAATTAATTAATTCTCATTAATCAATTAAAAATAATCTTTTAAATATTTAAAAATACTTTTTTAATGATAAAAAATAAAATAAAAATATTTTTGTGTCATAAAAATTAATAAAACCTTAAAGGAAAAGTTTCATAATTTTTTATGATTTTTTAACTATTTTAAATAAATTGTACAAGTTAATTGAAAATAAAATGAATTAAAATTAAATTAAATGAAAAGTAATCAAGATGGACGAATGAGATTGGCTCTGAGTTTGAAAATGCTGACCAGCGCGCAAATGAAGGGTGGAGATTGCATCTGGCCAGATTAAATTAAAAATGAATTAATTAATGTTAATTAAGTGGATTAGGGTTAATGACAAGATCCTGGCCATCAAAAAAGGTGGGAAGTCAGCCAGTCAACGCCATCTAACGTTCCAGATTTGAACCTCACTTAATGACTGAGATTAGGGTTAACTACTTTCAGGCTGCCGGAGAGGACCTCCGGTCGTCTTCTCCGGCCAGCCAAAACCCTAGAAAACGATTCAAGCCACCATCCAACAAATTTCCTGCCCAGAAACAACCTCCTATCCTAACTAAACCTTAATCCAAGATCAAAATACATTTATCTAACATGAACAAGGAGAATCGAAACGAAATGCATTCACGGGCCAAATTTCAGAGATGCATAAAATGCTCATTTTCACACCATTTTAAATTCTAAACACATCCCAGTGATCCTCAGAGCATGTATTTTTGATTTGGAACAAAAGGAACAAGCTTTAAAAAGTTTGAAGTTTAAGACTACCTGAGGTGACAAGTCCTGTTTCTGAGCTTCCAGAGCCGTTTCTTGATGCAAGCTGGCTCTAATGAATCTCCTGGTGTCAATGGCAGGCTTGAGATGAAGTTTAGCAAGCTATTTCAATGGCTACCAAACTGGTGTAGCAGAGAATGACCTTGGTGTACAGGCTGTTTTAGGCCAGTGTAATGGGTGGTTTGGACTCCTCTGAGTGTGCCTGACTTGTTGGTGAAGGAAGATGAAGTGTTTGATGGCTGTATAGTGAGATTCGAAGAGAACTGGTTTGGAAGGTGAGAAATGGTGGAGCTCAGGTCAGGCTTGTTTCAGGCTTGAGCTTTGGTGGTTTGAGGCCTATGGAGTGTGTTGAGTTGGATGATGAAGGAAGTTTGAGTGTTTCTTGGCTGTGGAGGCAGATTCGAAAGTTTTTGCAATGTGAGGTGATTTTGTGAATGTGGTGAGTGAGGATGTTTCAGCTTGGCCTGCCCTTATGCTTTGCTTGCAAGTTGTCCATATGACTCTCTCTCATTGGTCAGATGATTGGACACATGCTTTTTTGATAGATAAGTCAACTTTTGCAAAATGTCCACCTTTTGTGTAAGTGATGCATAGCTCATGGCATAGGCAAGTACAATGTTGGTTCTGGTGCAGCATGGTGTGGGAGGGGCCTAGCAAAACTCAGCACTCAAGGCTGCAAGTTGGTGAGAGGTGTTCATGAGTTTTTGCAACTTGTGGTTTTATGTTTCACATGTGATCCTTTATCCAACCAAACATGAAACCATGGGCCAACCTAGTCCAATTCTGATTTTTGTAACTTAGAGGATGCTTACATGCTGGTTTGAAGTGGATTAGAGGTTGCATTTGACTTTGGTTCAAGACCTTGCAAAATTTCCACTTGGTGCATAACTTGAAAAACAATGATTTTTGCTAACTTTGCATTGCCATAACTTTTGATCCATGAAGAGTTTGATCATGTTCTTGTACTTTTTGAAAAGGGAAAGATGAGATCTACAACTTTCATGACCAAAGTTTTTCCATTTGAGGCCTTTTTGGATCATGAATCAAGGCTTGAAAATTGACCTAAAATGAGGCATTCTTGAAAAGTCAACTATACCCAAAAAGTCAACATTTGCAAAAAACCTAAATTCTTGATTTTTATGAACTTCAACCTTCTTCCATGATCAAATAAAGATCATATACACTCAAAATGATGAAGATCACCCATTGGTTGGGTCATTGGGGGCCTCAGATGCCCTGATTTTACACTGACTTGTCTGAAAAGTCAACTCTTGATCAGATGACTTCCCCATGGAATTTCTTCATGAAAATTGATATGCATACTCCCTATACCATATAGAGACCAATGGAAACAAGAATGACCAAAAAATTTGGAGTTATGGCCTCTGAAACCAAAACCCTAATTTTCAGTCAACTGTGCAGTTCATCCTGGCTCTGCATCCACTCAAACCCTAGTTCTTGTGATCCCTCTGCAATTTTGACTTTGTGAGGATGTAACATGATATAAGAACACACATGGACCCCTTTGAGTTGATTAGTGGCCTTTGGAATGGCTCAAGATGCCCTGAGGTTGCTCAGATCACAAACCCTAGGTGCATATGCCTTAGAAACTATCCAGTGAAACCAAATGAGACATGAGATGATGTGATTGTGTTTATGCATATGAGATGATCACAAGTCATGTGTGAATGGGTGAGGGCAAATTTGGGGTGTTTACATCTGTCAATGTATTCTTATTCCAGATATCAGTTTCAACTTGGAAGAAGCTCGACTGCTTCTTTCTCCCCTTCATATCCCCAGAGCGTCATCTGGTTGGGTTTATTTCCCGGTGTTGCATTCTTCGTCAGAGTGCAAATTTCTGGTCTTCTTGGTATTCAACCACAGTTTATCTTGAATGGTCGATAGCCTGTACTATCGTCCTTTTCAGATTAACTGATGTTTGAATAGGGGCAGCTGTAACACCCCAAATTTGCCCTCTTCTTGTTTAGCATCATTGTCATATCATAATCATCATGATCATACCATATCCTTAGCATTTTGCATAGAAAGATGAAGCATATCACTCACATGTTCTAGCATAAGGCATATGATCGGTCATCCGGGAAAATCTGAACCTGCAGGTCAAAATCAAGGGCATGGTGATCTGGCAAGAATCTCACAGGATCAGTTTGCACAAGCCTGGTATCATGTTCAGAGCCCTAGAAGAAGAGAGAGAGGATCAAAATTTGCTTGAAACGGTTGGTGCCGGTCTATTCCTGAGGTTTCCCACCAAAGGGAGGGAAATTCAAATTTTCCTTGTGTTAACCGGTTTACGCATATGGTTAACTGGTTAACGGCTGCGAAATTTGAATTTCCAGCAGCAAGTTCAGCATGTGTGTTTTGGCTCCATTTTCCAATTTTCTGATTTTTATTCATTTGAATTAAATTTGAATTTGAGAGAAGGATCTAGAGCATTTATCCAAGCCTCATTCCAATCCTAAATCCAAATCACTTTCTAAGCTAATGCCAAGCCATATTTTTGGATCCCAAACCAAAATTTTGGGCCCCAAACCTAAACCATATTTATTCCATTTCCTTCCAAACCAAAGACCTCTCCCTCATTTTTTTCACTCTCATTTTCTGAATTTTCATTCTTCTCACTCACAATTCTCTCACTTTTCTCTCCCAATTTTCCGAATCACTCAAAGTTCTTCTTTGAAGATCACATAACCTTGCCTTGAGGTGTGTAGATCTTGGAACTAAACCTCCATTCACAGCTTCTTTACATTTTTTTGCTGGTTTTATTGGAGATTCAGATCTGGTTTGAGATCTAGAAGTGCTTTTGGATCCAAAATTCTGCATCAAGAGCTTGTTCTTGCATTTATTTTGCATGGAGTGTGAAGCTTAGCACCGGATCTTCGAAGTGTTTCGTGAAATCTCTCATTTCCAGCTCTATCAACAATTACCAAAGCATACCTCAGCTTTGTAGGTTGGTTAATTTCAGATCTAGCTCTGTTTTTAGCTTATTTGCATGTTTGTGCCTTAAATCTATCATGTGCTTGTGTATTTGATTGTATTGCATGAATTGATTGGTTGATTTGTATCCGGATCCGATTGTTATTATTCATGAGCTTAATGATAGGGATTAATGTGAATTGATCTAATTTTCCATGTATAATTGAGTGCTGGTTTGGTGTAGGATTGTGTAAATAAGCTGGTTTGAGCTGCTGTTTTTTGCAGGATTTGTTGTTGTTTTAACAGTGTTAACCGGTTAACGCATAGGGTTAACCGGTTAACGCACCTGTTTTGTGCGTATTTTGTGCAGGTTTGAATTGGTTAACCGGTTAACGCGTTCGGTTAACCGGTTAACACTGAAGCAGAATGACTTTTTTAGTGTTGTTTTGAGCTTGTTTGATCCCTTTGCTTGTTTTAATTGCCATGGATCATTACATGATCATTAAACATGATGTTTTAGGGTGATTTGCTTGCTGGTTGATGTATGTTTTCATGTTTTCGACGCGTAAGTCGTGTATTTGCAATGCTTGGCATTTTGTTTGATTCTTGTTTACAAGAACCTTTGAGCATGATTAATTCCATGATTTGTTTTGGTCAATTTGCTGGATTTTTGCTAACATTTCAGGGGCTATGGTAAGTGTGAGGTGTGGGAATTGAGTTTCACATCTCCAAATCTCATCTCTTCTTCTTATGCTTATTTGTGCTAACCCTTTGCTTGTTGGGTTTAGGCCTTTCTCATCTCTTCTTCTATCATCTTCTCTTCTTCTTTCTTTCTCCTTTAGGATAGAAAACCACACTAACCCTTAGGACATCCATGCATGTTTACACTTAGGATTATTTTTAGTCCCCTTTAGCATTTTTCCTTTGTGATCCTTTTGGTTCTTCTTCTCATCTCATAACCATAAAAAACATCTTAATAAGTTTGAAGTGATGTCTTGATCCATAGCCTTATCCCATGAGATATGCTTGTAGTCTTCCCATCTTGGGATAGTACAAGTTTACCGTGTGATGCACAAGTCTGATCAAGGTATCTTCTTCATAAAAGAAAAGCTAAAAAAAACACTTCTTCATGTAAATAATCAAAACACCTAATAAGTAAACAAGTTAGTGAGCCTAAGCCCTAATCTTTGGGTTCAAGTTTTGGGGATCTTCTCCTTACTTGAGTGTGCTTGTTCTATTATTCCATCCTGGAATGTAGTGACAAATGCACATTCCATGGAAAAGAGCTTGAGTTCACTTTCTTGTGACACACTCATAAAAGCTTCATAAAAAACACCAACAAACAATAAGCGTCTTTCCTTCAGGAATTCTTTTCTCACCTCCTTCGCTCCGTACGCGAACTTGCTCCAACTTGTCACTTTGCAAGACGGTTACGCACTCGTCGTCCGAGTCTGCAACACCTGAGCGATGGCATAGGCAGTTCAAGCCTTTAATTCACAAGCAATTTCCTTTTAGTACCCCTAGTTAGGGGAACTACGGCGTCTCTGATCCTTATTATCCTGATGAGGTACGTAGGCAGCGGGGTAGGGCCCGTTCGAGCACAATCTTTATTTTCCCTACATTTTTCTCTTTATTTCTTATTTCAGTTCTTTTCCAGTTCCAGTTTCTTTTCATTTTCTTTTGCTATAGTTTTCATACCATCACCCTTTGAAACAGTTTCTTTTGCAAGCGTGGATCCCGTCGGGTACGGCGGACGATCTGGGTGCTAATACCTTCCCAGGTCGTAACCGACTCCCGAACTCAGTCTCTTTGGTTCGCAGGACCTATGTCCTTCCTCTTCTTTCTTCTGGTTTGTGCAGCATTACCATTCCCTTTCTTCGGGATAAAAATGCCTGGCTGGCGACTCTATTCTTTTTCCGCGCCACTTTCGCGTTTGTACCAGGATGGAAATCCGGGGAACGACAAGGGGTTAGATTCATCAAACTTAACATGCATAGATTCTTCAATTTTTAAAGTTCTTTTATTATAAATTATATATGGCTTACTTGAAAGAGAATAACCAATACCTTCATCCGATTTTTCATCGAACTTACCGAGATTGTCTTTGTCATTGTTCAAGACAAAGCACTTGCATCCAAAGATGTGAAGATAAGAAATTTTTGGTTTCCTCCCTTTGAAAAGTTAATAAGGGGTCTTCTTTAATGTTGCTCCCTGGATTTCCATCCTGGTACAAATGCTAAAGTAGCACAGAAAAGGTAGAGTCGCCAGCCAGGCATTTTTTATCCCGAAGGAATGGTAATGTTGCACAAACCGAAGAGAAGGAAAGAACAAGGTCTTGTGTGTCACACCTCGAAAAATACGACCTCGCGATAAAACAAATACCGCGGATGAAAATTAAAACAACAGAGTCGCCACCGAACTTATTTTATTCCAATTAAGGAAAAGGAAAATATCGAGAAACCTATTTTGAAAACGGATGGATAGAACAAGGTCTTTGAAACCAGATTCTAAGTTTGGGAGTCGATTCCGTAAGGGGAACGTATTAGCACCCCTTACGTCCGTTGTACTCAACAGAAACCTCTTAGTTTAACTTGCGATCTAATGTTGACTTATGCTTTCTGTTTTCTTCGAATAATAAGAAAAGAGTAGATGCGAACGATTATAAGTTAGGGTTAATATGGGAAATGGGTTATTTTGTTCCAAGGGTGCTCGGCAAGGAGTAAGATCCATGTGCCTACGTATTCCCTTGTGCAATGGGAAAGTCAGAGCTTCGTAGTTCGTGGTACTAAGGTTGGTCGGTTTATTTTAATGAACGATTATTTAGATCGCCTTCTAACTGCTAAGCGTTGGCTTGTCTGCTCGCGATAGTAGGCGGAAGCGCTAGCTTGTTTGCGAGATAGAAAGGATTAAATAATGTTCGCTTAAAAAATGTTTGATTTGATTAGGGTTTTTAAGAATGAAAGGGTAAATAAACTGCGTCCTGAGGGGCGGGCCAAAGGAGAATTTATTCGAGAATTCGAGGAATGCTAGACTCCAAAATTCAATTCTTTCATTATTTGATACGTCGATTAAATGTTTTAATTACGGAAAGTCGAATGAACTGCATCCCGCGGGGCGAGCCTCGGGAGCGTTCATTCAAGAATTCGAGAAATGCGAGACTCCAGAATTCAGTTTATCCGTTATTTTGATTATGAAAATATTTGAATGTCGAGTTCGGAAAAATTTGATGGCGAGGCACGATGCCCTCGGCTTACATGGTTCGCGAATCGATTAAGGCGATAAAAAATAAGAATTAAATTAAATTGCAACAATTAGAATAAATGTATATGAATAATCGAATTAAATTGAATTTAATAGAGTACTAAATAATTGAAATAATATAATAGAATAAAAGTTCAATTAAATTTATTTTATTGAAATCGAATTACATAATAAATAAAGTAGAAGGCCTCATATTAATTAAATTTTCCAATTAAAAATATTGGAAATAATTTATTTTTTTTATCATATCATTGGCCCTAAAATAACAAAATGGAATTAAAAGTGATAATATTAATAGTCAACTAAAATAACCTAGAAACAGAATGAGATTATAATTAAAAAATAATAAATATTATAATAACAATAAGAAATAAAATGAGATTGTAATATAAAAAATGGGGACATGGCGCTGTGGGCATGGTGCGGATATGACACCTACAAACAATAGGCCAAATCTGAATTTCACAGCAAGTATGCTTTAACAACACAAAAGACCAAAAAAAAAAACACTTTCTTTTATCTTTATAGCATTCCACCAATTAATAATCCAAAGGAAAAATAAAAAACAAACTGAGTTTAAATTAAAACTGACACTTGGGTCAAAACCATATATAAAAAAGTTTATTAAAATCACACCAAAATTAGAACTCAGCATAAATACATAAAATAAAATAAATAAATAAAGAGAGAAACTTGGTTTCTCCTTTTGAACACATTTCAGAGAGAGAGAAAAAAAAGAAGCCCCACCCTTTGAACCAACAATGGCGGCTCAACCTTCTCACTCTCAGATTTGCACAGTACTTTTCTCAGATTCGCACGGCTTGCGTTTCAATGTCAGTATGGATTTGAGGTGTTTGAAAGGTTTCTGGTTGTGTGAGGTTTTGTGGAGATGGCGGCGGTTCTTGGTTCTGCCGGTTCGGTTCCGATCTCCCTCGATCTATTTTTTTATTCTTTTGTTTCCGTCCAACTTCAAGCTTGGTTTGCGGTGGCTTTCGGTGTTGTCTGAATCTCACCTTGCTTTTTCGATGCGAACGGTGTCTCCTTGGCGCTCAAGTTGGGGATGAAGGTTTGATTTGGGTGACGACGATTTTGTGCGGTTTGTATCATTTGGATTTTGGCTGTAAATCGGCGATGGATTTTGGCTTTCTCGGCGGTGAGTGGTATGTGGCGAACGGTGGTCATGGAGGATGGGTTTCTCTCATCTCATTTTTCTTCTTTTTTCAACGAGTTTTTTTTCCTGGGTTTTTTAGGGGTATGGTTGTATTGGTGAAGGGTTATTTGAAGGTTTTTGTTGGTAGATTGGAAGAAGAAGAAAAAATTCGCGGAAATGATGAAGGAGAGTTTGGTTTATGATTTTTTTTTTAGTTCTAGAAATTTTGTCTTGAATGATTTCTACAGGATTTGTGGTGTTCTCCCCTCTTTTTTTCTTGCAGTGAACTTCATATTGGTTTTATAGGAGAGTGGAGGATATAATGAAAATGAGAGGATAACGTTGTGTTTCCGTTGGTAGTGGGCGAAGAAAATACCTTAGCTGTGATTGTAATCATGCGCTTGCGGGAAAACGGAAGGTGGTGGGGACCGTGAAATTCGTTGGTGAATTTGTACGAATTGTATCGTGTGTACAAAAGATTCGTTTTGCGGAAAAAAGAATCATGTGATGAGGATTTGTGTGGGCCAAGTGATTTTGCTGTATATGGAAGGGTTGCCACCTTTACACTTGTGTTTATGCCTTAAAATATAATAATAAGAATACCAGTTATAATAAGGATATTAATAACATCAAAAAGTAGTTATATATATATATATATATATATATATATATATATATATATATATATATATATATATATATAATAGCAACAATAATAGTAATTACAATTATAATAAAAAATGAAAATTATGAAATAATATATATATATATATATATATATATATATATATATATATAAAATAATAATAATAATTTGAATTAAAACCAAGAAATGGATAATGATATAAAAAATGGGCCTCCGCCGATTTTTCCACACACATGACCTGGTAAACCTGAATAAAAATCCCAACTTGAACAAACTGAAACAAATATTTTTTGGATTTATATTTTTTGATTTTCGGATTATTGAAAGCAAATACACGGGTAGGACAAATTTGGGGTATGACAGATGCCCCTATCTAATTGTCTTAGACCGAATAAGATGAACTGGCTCGCGTTCAAACTTTTACGGTATAAGATAATTAGATACAAAAAGACTCCAAATTTGTCCGAAAAGAATGAAATTGTGAAAATAGCAGATGATTAAAAATTGGAAATGATGGGTGACACAACAAGAAACAAGTTGACAGGAAAAAAATCACTTATCACAAAGGATGATAAGGCAAATAACTGAAAATAAAATCACCTATCACCGAAGGATGATAAGGCAAGTAACTTGAAAATAAAATCACTTATCACCAGAGGATGATAAGGCAACAGACTGAAAATAAAATCACTTATCACCAGAGGATGATAAGGAAACAGACTGAAAATAAAATCACTTATCACCAAAGGATGATAAGGCAAATAACTGAAAATAAAATCACTTATCACCAGAGGATGATAAGGCAAAATGACTGAAAATAAAATCACTTATCACCAGAGGATGATAAGGCGAATGACTGAAAATAAAATCACTTATCACCAGAGGATGATAAGGCGAATGACATAAAAATAAAGAATCACTATCACCAGAGGATGATAGGTAAAAGACAGAAAAATAAAGAATCACTATCAACAGAGGATGATAGGCGAAAGACAGAAAAATAAAGAATCACTATCAACAGAGGATGATAGGCGAAAGACAGAAAAATAAAGAATCACTATCAACAGAGGATGATAGGCGAAAGACAGCAAAAAAATAAAGGATCACTATCAACAGAGGATGATAGGCGAAAGACAGAAAAATAAAGAATCACTATCAACAGAGGGTGATAGGCGAAAGACAGAAAAATAAAGAATCACTATCAACAGAGGATGATAGGCGAAAGACAGAAAAATAAAGAATCACTATCAACAGAGGATGATAGGCGAAAGATAGAAAAAATAAAGGATCACTATCAACAGAGGATGATAGGCGAATAACTGAAAATAAAATCACTTATCACCAGAGGATGATAAGGCAAATGACTGAAAAATAAAATCACTTATCACCAGAGGATGATAAGGCAAATGACTGAAAAATAAAATCACTTATCACCAGAGGATGATAAGGCAACATACTGAAAATAAAATCACTTATCGCTAGAGGATGATAAGGCAACAGACTAAAAATAAAATCAATTATCACCAGAGGATGATAAGGCAATATAATTTAAATATGGCCATTGAATCCGCCGAGGAGATGCCTGGAATATTTGATTGATATGATCCTGACTTCCGCTGGGGAAAGGACTGGAAACTTGCGTTGATCCTGGATCCTGAATTATGCACCTATGCTTGTTTGTTTTTGAAATGGTATTCCATAATGATGGAAATACGATGCAAATGTTTATGCACTGAGATATAAATTAAAAATGTCGGGGATATGAAAAGTTGATTTATTTAGGTATGCAAATGATGCATATGCTGTAAATGATTGATGTAAATGATGCTTATGACGTTGATGATGCATAATGATGCATATGAGAGATTGAAAGGTGCCAGCTTGGTGGACTTTTGGTTTGGTAGTTGCCAATAATGATTGGACTTTGGGTGGGTGGAGGGCTCGATTCCCCGACACTCGATCTTCGACGATGTATGGTCAGAAGATGGATCTGAAAACTCCAAGTTTGGTCACTTGTTGGTGAGCGAAGCGACTTAATTGACACATGAGAACTGATTTTGCTTTAAATGATTGCAAAGGTCCCGCAAAGTCTGTTTGTTCAGCTGGGGAGAAGAGATAGGAAGATTTGATCTTTGTTTGCTTGCCCCTGTCTGTAGGGTATTTGAAATAAATTTGATGGGGAGGCTTTGACAATGGCCATGACATGACCTGCCCCTGATTGAGCCTTTGAAGGTGATCTTGCCCCTGATTGAGTTGTTAAGAATGATTTGATTCATGTTGGCACCAATGAAGTTTAAATTTCTCTTTTGATTGCCCCTTGTTAGGATTGCATTGATGTCAAGCACTGAATTGCAATTAAATTATTCATACACAAATGGTAGTGTTAATGCAACGTTCATATAAGTTTTAAAAGAGTCAATTATTTGAATGGTTGTGATAGTGTGACGAGTGGACCATTAGTCCAAATGAGGTGCTGATTTAGAAAGTGTGTGAAAGATGCAGCAAGAATGATGTGCAATCGAAATTGAAGATTAGCAAATATATGGGAGTCAATTTACGCAACCTTGTTGGTAGCATGCTTTCAGAATAAACCACGCCTCAATTAGGTCTTTCGAGGGTTGTAACATGGTTTGGTTAATGGTTAGAGAAACAAAAGATATAAGGCTCAAAGTTTGATTTGTACCCATCCCTCTTCGTAATGTTTTCCAGTCCTATGTTCAGTTAACTCTACACATGCATTTGTTTTCGACATTGCAAGAGTGAAGATGAAGCCTTAAAGTTTTCTTGAAAATGGCAGTCATCTTACTTTGCTGGTGACCCTTTGATTCTTGATTTGGTGGTCACTGATATTTGTTTTGCTTTTGCTGAGGATTTGAATTCCTCTTTTTTGATTTGTTCTTTTTCGACTAAGTCTCCCTTTGGGTGCTCAACTTAGTGGTTTTTTTCTTTTCTTTTCTTTTTGTTTGAATGTTGTGACTGCCAAGTCATTTGTTGATGGTCCTCTGTCAGGATGTCTCATCTTGCGATTTGAAGGTGTAGCCAGGTTAAATGAACACTACCATGCCCCGGGTTAAATGTAAGGGTTGTATCCGAAAGAAACTCCTACTTCTAGGCTCAAAGTAGTTGACTAGGGATCAACTCCTTATATCTCCAGTGTTTGGGGATTTGAAAGAATGCTTGTACATTGTTGACAAGGTTTTATCCGAAAGCATACCGCAACAGTTATGGGTATTTTGTTTTCATCATGCTCCCTCAAATATTTGCTAAAGTGAAGTGAGGAAATATTTTTGTGATTTTTGCGATAAATGATAAATAATGAGCGAATGCGAATAGATTGATTCAAAACATGCATAAACATAACATTAACAAAACCAAGTACAGATAACAATGTTCAGAGCAAATAGTACTTAAACAAACATTACAAAATAACAGAAATGCGGAAATCATAAATGGCACTGGCTGCCTTGATTTGAGGAATGAACTTCTCTTGATTGAATACTTCAAAGTTGGAGACTACTCAGCTCGGTCTTCAACAACCCCTTCAAATGTCTTCACTTGTTGGCACCGTGCGGCGGCATTGGATTGTTCTAGACATTTGCATTCCTCGGAGTGAGGGTGAGATCCTTAGAGTTGATCATATCTTGAACCATGTGTTTGAAAGCATGGCAGTTCTCGATTGTGTGACCTGGAGCGCCTTTGTGATACTCACAGCGAGCATTGGCATCATAGTTCCGGGTGTTACCAGTCTGAGGTGGCATATCTTTCAAAGTAAGAGATCCTTTTGCCATCAGCTGATTAAAGATTTCAGAATATGTCATAGGCAGGGGATCAATGTGTCTATCATATCCTCTTTGTTGATATGGTGGGCACTATTGAGGAGAGCATTGTTGTTGTTGACCAGGCCGTTGTGGGTAAGCCGGTTACTGATATGGATTGGGCGCATACTGCGCAGCTGCAATCATATAATACGGACATGGTTGATAAGCCATCTGAGGTGGAAATGGAGCTTGAATAGTTGGCTGGTAAGGCATTGGAGGAACTGGCTGATATGGCATAGGAGCATATTGCGCAGCAGCAACATAAGGATATTGATAGTAGGGAATTGGAGTATGTGTACTCTGCTGAAGATTCCCACTTGCAGAAGAAATGGCATTTGTTTCGCCCTTTTTGTACCCGTTGAAAGGTTTCTTGACATTGGCTTGGTTGCTAGAGCCTCCTTGGATCTTTCCACTTTTTATAACTTCTTCAATTCTTTCTCTGACCATCACCATGTCCGAAAATCCAGAAGATACGCTGTTGATCAGCTTCTCGTAGTATTGCCCCTGTCAGGTACCCATGAAGATATCGATCAATTCACGGTCAACCAATGGCGGATGCACTCTGGCAGCTAACTCCCTCCAGCGTTGGGCATACTCCTTAAAGGATTCTCTCTCCTTTTGAGTCATACTCTGAAGTTGAGTGCGGTTAGGAGCTATGTCAGTGTTGTACTTATATTGCTTTTTGAATGCATCAGATAGATCAAGCCAGGTACGAACATTATTGCGTTCGAGCTGCATGTACCATTCTAGAGATGCTCCAGACAGGCTGTCTTGGAAGCAATGGATCATGAGCTTGTCATCTTTGGCATGAGCGGCCATTTTTCTGCAGTACATTCTCAAATGGAGTTCAGGACAGCTAAGGCCTTTGTATTTTTCAAACTCCGGAAGTTTGAACTTAGCAGGGATCACAACATCCAGAACTAGGCACAAGTCTGAAGCACTCAAAGAGGTTGAATTGTGTCCTTCCATGATTCTGAGTTTTTCAGCTAACTCACGACACATCTTCATAGCTTCGGATTCTTGGACAACATGAGGATTGGTGATTGGAACAGCGGTATGCATCTCATACTCAACCTGATGATCCTCTTCAGCATGAGGAAACTGGACTTGAGTTGGAAAAGGTTGAGCTTGAGGAATAGCACCAATAGTGACACCAGAGGTAGGTACTGGTTGAGAAGTGACTTCCTCAACAGCAGGAGTGAAGCCTGGAGGCAAACCATAGACCAAAGGATTTGGAACTGGAACTAAAGGAATTGCTCGCGAGGCAGATCCTTGCACTAGAGCATTGTTCATTGCGGCAGCAGCTTCGCGACGTTCTTCCATTCTAGCCAAAGCTTGTATGGTCTCGTAAATCTGGTCAATCTTGTTCTTGACCGAGTCAATCTCTTCCCTCATAGCAGCTTGTTCTTCTTGAATCACGTCCATCAGTCTTCTAGTGTTGGCTCGAGTTAGGTACGGGTGTCGAGAAACCAGCTTGATTTACTGAAGATGAAGGAACATGCAATGAGTTTACGACTTTGGAATGAAATTCAAGATGAACAATTATACAAATGAAATTAATATGCATATGGATGCAATGCAAGATCCAGGATCACGAGTATAATCTGTTCTGAGGTGAACCATAGTAACGAGTAAATAACCGGTATCTCTTGATAAAAGTAAGCTTAGCAGGTAGACTCTTGTAGGATTGTTCTAAGTTCTTTACCCGTAAAACCACTCACAGGATAGCTTCTACGGTGATGGATAAGATACTCAAGGTCACGGACGCTAATCGTAGTAATGTCCTACCACAGGCTAGCTGTATTATGACGTTAATAACAATAAGGTCTACCTCGAGTGGAGTTCTCGTGTTAGGCGTACGAAGAGAGGATCCTCGGAGGCTAACACTACATAACTACCAACATTGAAACTGGTTCTAAAAGTGGTTCCAGAGTCACAGCCCTTTCATGAATCAAGTCATGCAACAGGCTAGCCGCATTATGACGAGATCTATGAACAGGTCTACTCTCTGGGGGAGCTTTCATGCTAGGCTTGCAAGGAGCGAGTCCTTGGAGACTAACACTAATAACTTCCAATTCTAAACTAGGTGTTCCCTCTTCTTTTTCGCAAACTCAAATGTCGTCCCAGGATCCAACAAGCAAGTATGATCATGATCATAATAAGTATAACGAATAAACAAGCATAAATAAAAAAACGTGAAGAAAACAGATAAGAAAAGTCGACATTGATCGCAAAGTAAACTAAGTTAGGCTTGACTCTCTGACAATCCCCAGCAGAGTCGCCATCTGTCGCACCTCGAAAAATACGACCTCGCGATAAAATATACCGCGGATGAAAATTAAAACAATAGAGTCGCCACCGAACTTATTTTAATCCAATTAAGGAAAGGGAAAATATCGAGAAACCCTTTTTAGAAAAATGGATGGATAGAACAAGGTCTTTGAAACCAGATTCTAAGTTCGGGAGTCGATTCCTTAAGGGGAAGGTATTAGCACCCCTTACGTCTGTTGTACTCAACAGGAACCTCTTAGTTTAACTTGCGATCTAATGTTGACTTATGCTTTATGTTTTCTTCGAATAATAAGAAAAAAGTAGATGCGAACGATTATAAGTTAGGGTTAATAGGGGAAATGGGTTATTTTGTTCCTAGGGTGCTCGGCAAGGAGTAAGATCCATGTGCCTACGTATTCCCTTGTGTAATGGGAAAGTCAGAGCTTCGTAGTTCGTGGTACTAAGGTTGGTCGGTTTATTTTAATGAATGATTATTTAGACCGCCTTCTAACTGCTAAGCGTTGGCTTGTCTGCTCGCGATAGTAGGCGGAAGCGCTAGCTTGTTTGCGAGATAGAAAGGATTAAATAATGTTCGCTTAAAAAATGTTTGATTTGATTAGGGTTTTTAAGAATGAAAGGGTAAATAAACTGCGTCCTGAGGGGCGGGCCTCAGGAGAATTTATTCGAGAATTCGAGGAATGCTAGACTCCAAAATTCAATTCTTTCATTATTTGATACGTCGATTAAATGTTTTAATTACGGAAAGTCAAATGAACCGCATCCCGCGGGTGAGCCTCGGGAGCGTTCATTTAAGAATTCGAGGAATGCGAGACTCCAGAATTCAGTTTATCCGTTATTTTGATTATGAAAATATTTGAATGTCGAGTTCGGAAAAATTTGATGGCGAGGCACGATGCGCTCGGCTTACATGGTTCGCGAATCGATTAAGGCGATAAAAAATAAGAATTAAATTAAATTGCAACAATTAGAATAAATGTATATGAATAATCGAATTAAATTGAATTTAATAGAGTACTAAATAATTGAAATAATATAATAGAATAAAAGTTAAATTAAATTTATTTTATTGAAATCGAATTACATAATAAATAAAGTAGAAGGCCTCATATTAATTAAATTTTCCAATTAAAAATATTGGAAATAATTTATTTTTTTATCATATCATTGGCCCTAAAATAACAAAATGGAATTAAAAGTGATAATATTAATAGTCAACTAAAATAACCTAGAAACAAAATGAGATTGTAATTAAAAAATAATAAATATTATAATAACAATAAGAAATAGAATGAGATTGTAATATAAAAAATGGGGACATGGCGTTGTGGGCATGGTGCGGATATGACACCTACAAACAATAGGCCAAATCCGAATTTCACAACAAGTATGCTTTAACAACACAAAAGACCAAAAAAAAAAAACACTTTCTTTTATCTTTATAGCATTCCACCAATTAATAATCCAAAGGAAAAATAAAAAACAAACTGAGTTTAAATTAAAACTGACACTTGGGTCAAAACCATATATAAAAAAGTTTATTAAAATCACACCAAAATTAGAACTCAGCATAAATACATAAAGTAAAATAAATAAATAAAGAGAGAAACTTGGTTTCTCCTTTTGAACACGTTTCAGAGAGAGAGAGAAAAAAGAAGCCCCACCCTTTGAACCAATAATGGCGGCTCAACCTTCTCACTCTCATATTTGCACAGTACTTTTCTCAGATTCGCACGGCTTGCGTTTCAATGCCGGTATGGATTTGAGGTGTTTGAAAGGTTTCCGGTTGTGTGAGGTTTTGTGGAGATGGCAGCGGTTCTTGGTTCTGCCGGTTCGGTTCCGATCTCCCTCGATCTGTTTTTTTCTCTTTCGTTTCCATCCAACTTCAAGCTTGGTTTGCGGTGGCTTTCGGTGTTGTCCGAATCTCACCTTGCTTTTTCGATGCGAACGGTGTCTCCTCGGAGCTCAAGTTGGGGATGAAGGTTTGATTTGGGTGACGACGATTTTGTGCGGTTTGTATTGTTTGGATTTTGGCTGCAAATCGGCGATGGATTTTGGCTTTCTCGGCGGTGAGTGGTATGTGGCGAACGGTGGTCATGGAGGATGGGTTTCTCTCATCTCATTTTTCTGCTTTTTTCAACGAGTTTTTTTTCTGGGTTTTTTAGGGGTATGGTTGTATTGGTGAAGGGTTGTTTGAAGGTTTTTGTTGGTAGGTTGGAAGAAAAAAAAAAATCGCGGAAATGATGGAGAGTTTGGTTTATGATTTTTTTTTTAGTTCTAGAAATTTTGTCTTGAATGATTTCTACAGGATTTGTGGTGTTCTCTCCTCTTTTTTTCTTGCAGTGAACTTCATATTGGTTTTATAGGAGAGTGGAGGATATAATGAAAATGAGAGGATAACGTTGTGTTTCTGTTGGTAGTGGGCGAAGAAAATACCTTAGCTGTGATTGTGATCATGCGCTTGCAGGAAAACGGAAGGTAGTGGGGACCGTGAAATTCGTTGGTGAATTTGTACGAATTGTATCTTGTGTACAGAAGATTCGTTTTGCGGAAAAAATAATCATGTGATGAGGATTTGTGTGGTCCTAGTGATTTTGTTGTATATGGAAGGGTTACCACCTTTACACTTGTGTTTATGCCTTAAAATATAATAATAAGAATACCAGTTATAATAAGGATATCAATAGCATCAAAAGGTAGTTTAATATATATATATATATATATATATATATATATATATATATATATATATATATATATATAATAATAATAATAATAATAATAATAGCAACAATAATAGCAACAATAAAAAAATAAAAAAATTTGAATTAAAACCAAGAAATGGATAATGATATAAAAAATGGGCCTCCACCGATTTTTCCACTCACATGACCTGGTAAACCTGAATAAAAATCCCAACTTGAACAAACTGAAACAAATATTTTTGGATTTATATTTTTTGATTTTCGGATTATTGAAAGCAAATACGCGGGTAGGACAAATTTGGGGTATGACATTGTGAACCAAAGAAACTGGATTCGGGAGTCGGTTACAAACTGGGAACGTATTAGCACCCCAGATCGTCCGTCGTACCTGATGGGATCCACGCTTGCTAGAAAAACTATTTCAAATGGTAAAAGAATGAAGCTGTAACACCCCCTTTCTATACCCCCAAATAAACAATTAAATCACTTAGGCACATAATAAAAATTCATCAGAGTATAGTTTAAACATGGTGTAAAAGAGGCATGTCACATCAAAAGTGAAATTAAAACATACAACACCTGCTCATTTAAAGATATGCAATAAACGGGGTAACTTGCAACAAAAGGATTTCATTCTTACACCCTTATTCAAAAGATTCAAATAACAACGAAAACTAACATTAACAACATCAAATTTATATAATTATATAAATATATCAACAAGTTTGATTCACCAAATATTTCTTGTTTACATAAACAGACATCACCAAAATACATATACAAAATGTATCACAAAAGGCATCAAGCCGATCCTAGCTACCTGGTGCTACATATCAGAGCCGACCGACCAAAAGAAATGAAGACACGTTTCACCAAAACAACCTCCAGCAACCTACTCTGCAATGCCTCATAGAGCATCATAAAACAGCAGAAGGGTGAGAAACATTATCATAATAACATTGTATATAATTATATATCTCAACATATAAAATACACATAAAACATGTTCTCACCATAAATCATCTCCAACATACATAACCTCAAGCATACTTATCATGCATACTTTCACCACTTCATTCACATCACATAAACATACATCATTCATGTTTATTCACACATATACACTACAATATATAAACACACACACACACACACACACACACACACACACACACACACACACACACACACACACACACACACACACACATATATATATATATATATATATATATATATATATATATATATATATATATATATATATATATATATATATATATATATATATATATATATATATATATATATATATATATATATATATATATCCACACATACATATATACTCAAGTATGTTTTCATCAATACATACTTTCATCTCCATATAAACATATATATATATATATATATATATATATATATATATATATATATATATATATATATACATATATATATATATATATATATATTCATGTTTATTTCATCAATTCACAATTCAGATAATAAATGCAAATCATAGAGACCGACTCACGACTCTATGCAAATGCAATGCGGTACCGACTCAATCATCATCAAGTTCACTCAGGAACTAATTGGAACCATCGCTCGTTACCTAAAGTAACTCCCCGTCGGGCATACGATGTTCACCCATTGCTCACACCCCACATGGGAACACAATGTTTATGGATTGCTCACACCCCACAAGGGCACACAACCCGATTGCTCACAACCCACACTGGCACACAATCAATGTGAATAAATCACCCATTGCTCACACCCCACACGGGCACACAATCAATGTGAATAAATCACCCATTGCTCACACCCCACATGGGAACACAATGTTTATGGATTGTTCACACCCCACACGGGCACACAATCCGATCACTTAAACCCCACACGAGTACACGATGGTGTTGTAGTCATCGCTCACACTCCACATGAGCACACGATGCTACAACGGGTTCACAAAGAATCCCGCAACACAAGAATGCATACATTATGCTTCATATGCAAAATGACACACAACATTCTTGAAAATGCATACATTATTCACAACATAAATATGCATTCAACTCATTCAATTAGCATACATTTGCATTCAATTCAAGCAATGTATTCATTGCCAAACGGCCACAACATCACAACAAACCCACATTTCCATAATCAACTCATTTACGTTTTCTCGGAAAAAGTCGGCTGAAAATTACATTTCTTAGCATCATTAGTTTCTACATGTTTTTAGCTTCGAATCGATATAAAGAACGCCTAAAACGGATAACTGAAACTAAAGTTATGAATTAAAACACAAAACTTCCCAAAAACCTCCAGGCTCGCTGAGCACCCTTCTCGCACGCTGAGCGAGAAATTCTCTGGAAAACTCGTTGAGCGACGTGTTGCTCGCTGAGTGAACACTGCGATTTCAGAAATCTCAGTTGCGCAACAATCCTCTCAAAACCCTCCAAAACTCAAAAAAACCTTTAAAATCATGATCAATGACATATATTCAACAACATACTTTGATTATAACAACTTCTAACCGATTAATCTACCATTTCTCACATTTTCATCAAAACCCTAACATTTCATTCTCTCTAAAACTTCACCAAAACAAAACCCGCACAATCTAACACATACATAATCATATACAAGATTAAGATAACAATGTTTATCACCCTTACCCGATTGTTTCGATTCCTAGGAGCAATCTTGATGATTTTCCAACTTTTTCCTCTTTTCTCTTCTTTTCTCTTCTATTCCTTTTCTTTCTCTTCTTTTTATTTCTATTCTCTCTTTTCTTTCCTTCCCATTCTTATATCTTTTTCGTTCTATCTTTATTTCTATTTTTCTCTCTTATAACCCTTACTAACTATTTCTACACTTAACTCACTTCTTCTCTTTTCCACCAAATATCATTTTCTCACAAAACAATAATTCTACACAATTTCTAACTTATCACTAATTAGTAAATGTCTAAAATACCCTTCAATCTAATTTTACCCGAAAATTCACAAAACAGTAAAATCACATATCATACCAACATATCACATTAACATATCAACATATCATATTATCATGTCAATTTCACAAATAATACAATCATCACTCAAATAAAATAAAAGACTCAACAAAATTGGGAAATATCAAATCGGGGCGTTACAACTCTCCCCCACTTTAGAAATTTTCGTCCTCGAAAATATTACCTGATTCAAACAACTCAAGATACGACTCGCGCATCCCACTCTCTATTTCCCAAGTCATATTGCCTTCTGCAGCGCCTCCCCACGCCACTTTCACAAGCGCAATATCCTTGCCTCTAAGCTTCTTGATTTCACGATCCAAAATCTTAATCGGCAAAGCTTCCACCATAAGGTTATTTCTTACTTCAACCTCATCCATAGGAATAACATGTGACGAATTTAGAACATACTTCCGAAGTTTCAAAATATGGAACACATCATGCAAATTCGAAAGATCGGAGGCAACGCCACACGGTAAGCCACAATACCAACTCGTGTAGTAATTTGGTACGGCCCAATAAAACAAGAAGTCAACTTCTTCTAATTCAAAGCATGACCCACACCCGTAACTGGTGTAACTCTAAAAAAAACATGATCGCCTGCCTGAAACTCAAGATCTTTCCTTCTCTTGTCATGATAACTCTTTTGTCTACTTTGAGAAGCTTTCATCTTCTCTCGAATAAACTTCACTTTCTCAGTCGTTTGTTGTACCATCTCCGGTCCAACTACCATTCTCTCACCGGTTTCATGCCAACACAAAGGTGTTCGACATCTCTGACCATACAAAGCCTCAAATGGTGCCATACCAATACTCAAACGAAAATTGTTATTGTAGGTGAACCCAATCAACGCTAAATAACTATCTCAAACACCACCTTGCTCTAGCACACAAGCACGCAACAAATCCTCCAACGATTGAATCGTCCTCTCGGTTTGACCGCCCGTTTGCTGATGGTAAGCCGAACTCAATCTTAGCTTAGAACCCAAAGCCTTTTGCAAACTTTCCCAAAACCTCGATGTAAATCTAGGATCTATATCCGATACAATACTCTTAGGAACTCCATGTAACTTCACAACCACAGAAACATAAATCTCGGCTAACTTCTCCAAAGGATAACTAATATCAATCGGAATAAAGTGAGCAGATTTAGTAAGTCTATCCACAATCACCCAAATAGCGTTATGACCTCTTTGCGTATTCGGCAATCCCATAACAAAATCCATCGATATACTATCACATTTCCATTCCAGAATATCCAACGGTTGCATCAAACCACTAGGTGTCGCTCCCGGGATTTTCATCCTAGTACAAACGCGAAAATGGCGCGGAAAAGTTAGAGTCGCCAGCCAAACATTTTTATCCCGAAGGAATGGGAAAGGTAATGTTGCACAAACCTGGGGAAGAAGGAAAGGACGAGGCCTTGTGAACCAAAGATCTGGGTCCGGGAGTCGGTTACGACCTGGGAAGGTATTAGCACCCCAGATTGTCTGCCGTACCCAACAGGATCCACGTTTGTTTGTCTGTTTCAAAGGGTAAAAGAATATAAATGCTGCTGAATAAAACCGCTGACTGGAATGGAATGATAAAGGAAACTGAAAAAAGAGAACGAAGAGAAAGGGAATCGGAAAAGAAAATGGAAAGAAAGGAGGAAACATATGGAAAATAAATAATGTGCTCGAATGGACCCTACCCCACTACCTACGTACCTCATCGAGAAAATGAGGATCAGAGCCGCCATAGTTCGTCTAACTAAGGCAGAGTTTTGCTTGTGTTTCTTTTAGGATGACGTTTCCATAGCTCTAGCTTAGGTGTTACCGGCTCTGACTCGAGGGTGTTTACCGTATCGCTGTTTGAACTGTCGAGGCAAGTCGTGATCGTCCGCAAAGAGTATGAGATGAGAAGAGAAGACGCGATGTCTTATCCATCGTGGTATATAACTTACACCTCGCCCCGAGACAGGACGTACATAAGTACTCTGCAACAAAGTCCCATGTCGTATGAGAACATTCAACATTTATTAAGTATTTTATTATTTTCTTTATGAGATGAGAAAGAAGGACTCAAGTGGAAAAAAGGAAAAAAACTAAGGGAGACTAAGACATAACCCTAAGTTAGTTATCATATACAAAAGGGGGATACTAATGGTTTATGGGGTTTTCTAAACCTAATAAGAAGAAAAGAGAGTTAGAAAATAACTTACTTCCTAAGGAAGTTAAGTTGTTCTAAAAAATGGGGAAGCCTATACAAGTTGAAAACAAATATTAAGGCAATCAAAATTACTGAAAAACATAAAAATAAAATGAAGAAGTATTGGTTCAAAATGCATATTAAAGCACATAAAAAAAAAAGAAGCTAAACACATCATGTAAACACAACTTGAACGATTCTTAAACCTAAGTCCTAAAACTAAAGGATCTTGCATGATATTAACATTCTAAAATCAGTAGTTAAACCACACTAAGTCCTTCTATTATTCTAAGATCAGGCCTAATTAATCTATGTCCTAATGCACCATAAAATCCTAAGCTAAACTAGATGGGTTTACAATGGAAAAGTTGAATAAAATCAATGTACTAAAAATAGCAAAGGTCCTGGAAAAAATATGAAATTAATTCCCTAAGGTCCCTAATCTGAATCTAATATTATGTTAAAAAATCTCCTAAAATTTCACAGCCTGACTATGTCAAATGGTCACTTAAATCTACCTAAGATTTACTCACAAATTTTCACAAACAACATTATCAAAACAGTGATTAAAATGGCCTAAAAAATATAACAAAAATTATTCCAGGTTTTATTATAAGTTCTCTAATCATAGCAAAACTAATGGGGCAAAAAAGTTACAGGAGGTGGGAGAAACAAATTGTACAAAATGAAGTATAGATGAAAGAATTCAATATAAAACTAATTAAATGGAAAATCGAAATAAAATGGGAAAATGGCCAAAATCAGAAAGTAAAAATGTAGAAAATTCTAAACTGAGTTAGAAAGCTCCTATAATTTTTGTAGAATTTTATTATGCATTTTGGTATTTTTTTTATTGATTAAAATTGAAAACTATGTAAAACAGAAAAATAAAAAACCAACAGATAAAAAGGGAGGTGAGAATAGCGACTTGCATAGTTAACAAAATATATGGGCCAGAATGAGGGGGGTGCAGAAAGCACTTCTAAGGCCTATTTTAGGCGTACAAGGCCTGGGGGTATAAGGTGTGTCTTCGGTCAGCATAGTGGACTTGATCTGGGACGTACGATTAAAGTTTTTCCTAAAGTAAACTCATCAGATGGTTATGAAGTGAGGATGCACGAAAGTTAAGGTATGGGACACGCATGGGATGTCGATTCAAATATCCTACCGGACGGTGACACTTGTCACCGCCGGAATAGGCCAACACAAATGATCCTTATCTCTTCCGATTTGGGCGGTGGAATCAACGTTTTTTCACAAATTCTCATGACTTTTTTTTGGTGGCATAAATCAGGATTTATTAGCTTTCAATTTCCAATAATATTTTTATTAATTCCTTGATTTACATTAAATCCTAATAATCATAGTTAAACCTAAATTAACTCTATAAGCATCAAAACACATGAAGCTGAGACTAAAACAAAAACCCTAGGATCTTCTCACGCTCGCGCAGGCCTCTTCCTCTTCTTCCTACAACCGCCGTCATGCATCACTACGGAAACAACCGCGCCACCACCTTGAACACTCTGCCTCTATACCTTCCTCACCTTAAGTCTGGACACGAAACGCGCGAATGAAACTCACAGGAACCAGATCGACCTCGCTAAAGTCAAGAATAATGAAAACTATGTAACGTACGAGATACATCCATAGTTAGAAGGATTCAAGATTTACGTACCTGTGATCGACGAACCGAAGAACGTAGTGATGGTAAGGTTCAATTCTTTTGATTTGATTTATCTTGAATTTGCTCGTGTTATGTTGAATTTATGAATCTTCTTACTCTATTTATCCTTCTGATTCATGTTGCTATGGTTGTTATCCTGCAGATTGACGATTCGCGGAAGGCGGATTGGTGAAGACGAAAACTAATTGACGATGTCGATGATGTGCGTTGGCTGCCGAGGATTGGTAATGTGATGATTCTTGATGAATACCGGTCAGATGTGATGAGGGAGACGGAGATTTTTTGATGCAGAGAGTGGCGACTCGGTTAAAGAAGAAACAATGATGAATGTGAAGTGATGAAGAGTTTCAGGTACTAGATTTTGAGTCTTTCCTTCTCTTTCCCTTTTCCTTCGATTCTGAAATTGCTTCTGATCTATTTTCTTCGTGAATCAAACTCGTTCCAGTCTTTACCGTGAATCTAACTCGCTCTGTTACTGATTGGATTACTCTTTCAGATTTCAATGAATTTTCATTGTTGAATTTGTTACAGGTTACATGGAATTGTTCTTGAATTTTCAGGTTTTGTTGAAGGTGTGATGAAGATTCAAAAGGAGAGTGCAGAAGAGTGATGAATGATGCAAGCTGAAATTGAGAGAGTTGAAGATTATGGATGATAATGAAGAAAGTTTCAAAGTTGAGGTTTGATGATGGAGATTGGAGAAGAAGACTGGTGGAGAAAAAATCGTGAAGAATAGTGAAGATGAAGGATAGTGAAGCGCAAGTGGAGAAGAGTTCAGAAAATGGAGAATCCAGAAACTTGAAGATGAAGATCCATAGAGCTTTATAGGAAGAAATTCAGAGGGTATTCTAGTGATTTCATTTGAAAATTCAATTAGGTTGTTAGATTTCTATTAGGATTTTTTGTAACTGATTTTTTTTGTGAATCCTCCTCCTTTCTCAATATTATGTAACTGATGATGTTTTCTCCTTCTGGATTTTTCTTGTGATAATTTCTGTTTGTTATCCCTTTTCTTGGCATAACAATCCAATAGGATGAAACTGAGTTATGTTGTATTTTTCTTTTGTTTGATGCATGGTTGTTTTAAGACGTGAGAAATCGGTAGCGGAGTAAGAAAATTCGAAGAGAACGAACAGTTGAAGATTGGAAAGCAGTTATAAGAGAGTTAGCAGAAGATTCTTATGCGAGAGTTTTTATGTATTGATCTTTTTCTTTTTCTACTAACTCAATTTCTTATCGGTTTTTGAGTTATCATGTCCTGAGAAATTTTCTGGTGTAAATCCCCTTTTTGTAACCGACTTTGTAACTGAGCTACCAGTTCTTATATTTCCCTCGGTTTTTCTTTGGCTTTCTGATTTTTCTGATATGTAACTCAACTCTCAATATCCATTGAAAAGTTTTTTCTAAATTTTTCCTGCAATATTTTTCTTCTGAGTTTTTCATGTTGAAATTATATTATGAGGCTTATTTTTCTGGTATAATTCCTGACTTAAAATCCTATTGTAATTGGTTATTTTGAATGAACTTTATGAACACTGACTTTGATATGGGCTTTGGGATTAAAAATGAGTCTCAGACGTCTAAAATGGATAAACAAAAGTGAATTGAGACTATTCCTTTAACTTTATTCTTGAAATTAAATTGAAACCAAATTTGAAAATGGCCCAAAATGATCTTCGAATAAGTCTTTACAACCAATCACCTCGGAGCCAAGTTTTAAAATAGCTTGAAATATCTTGACATAGACTATATGCTAATGATTCGGCCCACGTCACAAACCAACTTAAGAAAACATGAGATGTTTTAATTGTGTCTTCAAAGCAATGGTCTAAACATCAATTAAGTACTATCCTGTAATATGATCAAACAAACTTTCTCACGGAAACTTGATGAACAATCTAATGATATGGCTCAACCAAATATGAGCTCAGCAGTATATAAAAAAAGGTGATGAGGATCCAAAACACTTGACACTCTTGAAAACCCTTGAATGAGATGAATTTGAAGGAACATCCCACATTGTCCATGAACTAAGAATTCTAGTTCAACATTGAATTTTATTCGCAGGGGTCTTCAATCCAACATGAAAAACCTTGGTATCAGGCTTTCCATGATACTTTAATTTCTACCTTGATCTCATGTCTTAGGATCTCATGTGAATGAATGAATGCTAGCTGCGTTAGTGGCCTATGAGGAATTTTGAGGAATGTGAACCATATGTTAATCAATGGTTATAAATAAGAGGGCAAATTTTGGGTGTTACACTAGGCTTCTGATGTTCCACCTTAGACTTCTGACAAGTCAAACACGCATATACAAAATGAGCTACATCTCTCTTAAATCCCGACCACAAAAAGATCTTCTTTAAATCTTGATACATCTTATTCGCTCCCGGATGAATACTTAGATTACTTCGGTGTCCTTGTTCCAATATCATCTTTTTCAACTCCTCATCATCTGGAATACAAATACGACCACGGAATCTCAAAACCCCAAAATTATCAACCTTGAAATCCTCATTCTCATTCTTCATCAAATCGACAAATTTCAAATCCAACTTTTGCTTTTCACACACGGTTGCAAGAAAATCATTCGTAACATGTAGCATACCAAGTCTCACACTTCTCGGCATCATCTCACAAACAAAACTCAAGTCTCTAAAATTCTCCAAAAGTTCTCATTCTCTTATCATCAACACAGACATATGTAACAACTTACGACTTAAAGCATCAGCCACCATATTCGCCTTACCCGGATGGTAATTCAAACTAAAATCATAATCCTTCAAAAGCTCTAACCACCTTCTTTGTCTCATGTTCAATTCCTTTTGATCAAATAAATACTTCAAACTCTTGTGTTCACTAAAAACTTCGAATCTTGCACCATAAAGATAATGCCTCCAAATTTTCAAAACAAACACCACAGCCACTAATTCCAAATCATGCGTAGGATAATTCTTTTCATGCACTCTCAATTGTCTTGAAGCATAAGCTATAACTTTTCCATCTTGCATCAAAACACCACCTAACCCAAACAATGAAGCATCACAAAACACCACAAATGGTTCTGTCGGATTTGGAAAAATCAAGATCGGAGCTGTTGTCAATCTTCTCTTAAGTTCCATGAAACTCTCCTCACAATGAATATCCCAAATGAAAGCATTTCCCTTACAAGTCAATTGCGTTAACGGAAGTGCTAACTTTGAAAATCCTTCAATAAACCTCCGATAATAACCCGCCAAGCCTAAAAAGCTTCGAATCTCCGTAACCGATCTAGGAACTTCCCATTGCATTACCGCATCAATCTTGGATGGATCAACACTAATACTACCATCAGAAATAACATGTCCAAGAAAACTTACTTTCGACAACCAAAACTCGCACTTTGACAACTTAGCATACAATTGCTTCTCTTTCAAAATCTGTAACACAATATTTAAATGCTCTTCATGCTCTTCTTGAGACTTAGAATAAATCAAAATGTCGTCGATGAAAACAACCACAAAACGATCCAACTATTCATGAAAAATACGATTCATGTATTCCATAAACACACCTGACGCATTAGAAACTCTGAATGGTATCACGGAATACTCGTAATGACCATACCGTGTTCTAAAAGCCGTCTTCTGAATATCCTCTTCTTTCACTCGAATCTAGTGATATCTTGATCTCAAATCAATCTTACTAAAAACACGCGCACCAACCAATTGGTCCATCAAATCATCGATTCTCGGAAGCGGATACTTGTTCTTAATTGTCACCTTATTCAAATGTCGATAATCAATACATAACCGCATACTTCCATCCTTCTTCTTTACCAACAATACCGAAGCACCCCAAGGAGAAACACTCAGCCTAACAAATCTCTTGTCCAACAAGTCATTCAATTGCTTCTTCAATTCTACCAACTCTGAAGCTGACATATGATACGGTGCCATCGAAATCGGTCCAGTACCCGGAACTAAATCAATAGAAAACTCAACTTCTCTTTCCGTCGGTACATCCTTAATATCCTCTGGAAACACTTCTAGAAAATCACACACCACATGGAACACACTGAGCTCCACTTCGCTGTCCACTGATAACGATGCAAACAAACCAAACAATTGAGCTTCGTCCACTAAAAGTTTCTTCAACTCTTTCGTGATAGGAAACTCTCATCTTCATCACCATCCAAAGAAGGAAACCTTACTAACTTATGATAGAAATCTATATGAACTCGATTGAATTGCAACCAGTTCATACCCAAGATTACGTCCAAACCCTCCAACGAAAAACAAACTAAATCCATAACCAAATCTTTACCATACATGGTGTCGCTCCCGACAAGTGACACCGGGGTCAGATGAAGGTACAGACGCGAACGGTCGGCGAAGGGAACAGTGAGAACACACAGCCGTGAACTCACTGGAGAATGAATAGAGTCGCCAGCTAGGCATTTTTATCCCGGAGGAAAGGCAATGCTGCATAGACCTAGAAAGATATGGATAAGACGGTTGCGAACCAGAGAAACTGAGAAAGGGGGTTGGTTACAACCTGGGAAGGTATTAGCACCCAGATTGTCCGTCGTACTCGACGGGATCCACGCTTAAAAGATTTGTGTTTTAAAGGGGTAGTGTCAGTGCAATTTGTGTATAAAATAGCTGGAAAAGAATGTACAGGTGTCAGTGTATGAGAAGTGTGAAGTGCATAAGTGAAGTATGAAAGTGTCAGTATAGGAACAGAATGAAATGCTCATGATAATGAGGCTAAAGAATGAAGCCGGAAAGAGGGGGGATGTACAGAGACTTTTGTTCGATAACTGTTAAGTTATGCCTACGTATCCTCTCGTGCAATGAGGAAGTCAGAACACCGTAGTTCGACCCAAAGAGACTGAAAGATGAATTGACTTGTGAACTGCTTGCTTGTCAATGCTCAAGTGTATGATCTGTCTGGCACAGATGCAAACTGTCTTGCATTAGACGGAAGAAGCAAGTCCTCGTTTGTGAGTGAGTATGATGAGAAAAGAATCCCGGAGGAGACGATTATTGTTTGTTTTTGAGTTTTCAGTCTTTTATTGCTTTTGAAAATTTGTCATAGGATAATGAGCTTAAGCCTAAACCAATGGGTTAGTAAACTCATCACATCTTCCCTCTGATTAGGGGTAATGAGAGTACCTTAAGTGTGAAGTCAGATTCTCACACTTAATCACCTTTGGTGTAGGATTAAGATCATTAACCTACTTGTGATTATTTAGATGTTTTTGTTGTTTTTTGTTTAGTGTTGAGTAATGAGGTTAAGCCACAATCAAGGATTAAACAGACCCATTACACCATCCTAAAAGAAGGATAATAGATGAGAATGTTTAAGCTGAGGAAAACTCCTCAACTTAATCCATGATTAGGGATTAAACCCATGACAAAACAAGCCTTTGATTAAGTGGATTTTATTCAGTGATAAGATGATGAAATGAATTTTATTGTTTGTAAGACAACTTGAGGGGGACTTGTCCATTAACACTAGGGTTAGTCCTTCTTAACCACTTAAGGAAGAATTAGAACCCTAATGCAAGGCCCAAGTTACAAGTGTGATGTCTTGATACTTATTAAGTGAATTGATTAAGAGATTTAAACACACAAAGGGTTCAAGACTTAGGATTAAAGTTATACACTCCATCCTAAGAGAAGGATGCAGGCATAACCCTAATCACAAAGTCTTAGAGCCTTTAGGGTTTAGTCCCTGGTTATGAGGTGAGAAGAGAGGACTCAAAGAGAGACATAAAGGTAAAACTATGGGGGGACTAATCAAAACCCTAATTCATTGTCATGCTTGGTTGATCCTAAGGTTTGTGAGGTTTCCAAGAACAATCTTCAGAAGGACCACCAGGAAGCAGATGAACAGGATCAAGAGAAGCAAAGTAACTTGCTTCATTCAAGAAGTCAAGTCACTTGAAGAAAGAAAGTGAGAAGGAGAAGGATGAACAAACTCAACCTCAAACACATACAAAAATACAGCAAGGATGCATAAAAGAGATGAAGAGAAGTTATGAGAAGTGAAGGCAAATTCACTTCTCAAAGTCACTTACCACCTGAAAAGTTAGAAAAGAAATGCAATGCAATGCAAAATGAGATGAAATGACATGAGGAGAAACAAAACCAGAAGCATATACATGATGCTAATGATGCTATGAGATGCTACAAACATGAGGCAGCACATGGAAATGATCATACAAGTTCATGAATGCAAATGAAGCAAGTTAGGAACCAAGGACAAGCATGAAATGTTATGAAGCATACAAGACACATGACATGGCAAATATGAGATGCAATGATCAAAGATGCTTTATACATGTCTTAAGATGTCAAATGAATCATAAGTATGCACAAAATGCAAAGACAAGTCATGTTATGCAAGAGAATGCAAGAGGGATGCAAATGAAAGCCCAAAATTAGGGTTTATGGATCAAACATCAAACACAAACCAAAGACAGAAGCAAACCTCATGATAAAAAATGGAAAATGGCACCCAAAGAAACCCTAGGCCTATGATGAACCACTGCCCAAAGGGGAGCTCTCAACTCTCAACCAATCTCAAGATATGAATTTTACAAGATATTAGGGTTTTTTAGGGTTCTTAACAAAACAAATGCCAAACAATTTGAAAATGCAAGAACAATTCATGGCCTTTTTATCCTAGGAACTACATGCAAAACAAAAGACAATGCAAGAAGAATCAATGTCTCAACCTTCACCAATTGGCAGGAATGAATTTTTGAATCCATGATCAAAATAATGCACAAAATATGATTTAATTCAATGAAAAATTCTTAAAATGCATCAAGATCAAAAAAGAAATTTGGTTTGAAGGTTGGACAATGTTTCTAAATGTCTTAGAACATTTCATGAATTTTTTTGTAATTTTTAAATACCTAAAAGTATTTTTAATTAATTAATTCCCATTAATCAATTAAAAATAATCTTTTAAATATTTAAAAATACTTTTTTAATGATAAAAAATAAAATAAAAATATTTTTGTGTCATAAAAATTAATAAAACCTTAAAGAAAAAGTTTCATAATTTTTATGAATTTTTACCTATTTTAAATTAATTGTACAAATTTAATGAAAAGAAATGAAAATAAAATTGACTTAATCTGAGTTAAATGAAAAGTAATCTAATCCTAAGGTGGAGATTCAAACTAGGCTAGGGATGGTTGACTGGCGCGCAGATCCAAGGGTCCACACAGCTTCTGACTTAATTAGTTAAATTGTGATTAATTAAACCTAACACGTGGATTAGGGCTAATGGGATTGATCTGGGCCATTCAAAGCAGCGGGAAGTCAACAAAGTCTACAAATCCTACGCTCATCATTCAAATGGCCATAATGACCTGAGTTTAGGGTTAATCACCCTCAGGTGACCGGAGATGAGCTCCGGTCATCTTCTCCGGTTGCACAAAAACCCTAGAACACGAATCAAGCAACTATTCTACAAATCAAGCATACCTAAATGATCCTCTAACTTCCTAGGTCACGAATCCAAGCTCAAACAACATTTATGCACCAAGAATCAAAGGAATCGAAAGGAAAGAAATTCACGGGCAAAAATTCAGAGGGACCATACAAGCTCAGTTTTCACTCATTTTTGATTCTGAAGCCAACCCCATGACCAGCAAGACATGAATAATCAATTTATAACTTAAAAACCAAGCTTTGAGAGGAAAATTTCATGACCATACCTGAGGTGACAACTCCTGTTTCTGGGCTTTCAGAGCAGTTTCTTGATGCAAGCTAGCTCCAATGACTCCCCTGGTGCTAATGGCAGGCTTGGAATGAAGTTTAGCAAGCTATTTCAAGGGTTACCAAACTGATATAGCAGAGAATGACCTTGGTGTACAGGCTGTTTTAGGTCAGTGTAATGGGTGGTTTGGACTCCTCTGAGTGTGATTGACTTGTTGGTGAAGAAAGATGAGGTGTTTGATGGCTGGATTGTGAGATTCGAAGAGAACTGGTTCTGAGGGTGAAGAATGGTGGAGCTTAGGTCAGGCTTGTTTCAGGCTTGAGCTTTGGTGGTTTGAGGCCTATGGAGTGTATTGAGTTGGATGATGAAGAAAGTTTGAGTGTTTCTTGGCTGTGGAGGCAGATTCGATAGAAAATGCAATGTGGTGAGTTTTTGTGAATGTTGTGAATGAGGATGCTTCAGCCTTGCTTCATGTTATGGCTAGCTTGCAAATTGATACAATAAACAAATCTGATTGGCTTTTTGATGTGACATGGCCTGCTATGATAGGTGTAGCCACTTTTGCAAAAATGTCCACTTTTGTAAGATAGGGCATGGCTCAAAGTCTAGGCAAGTACAAAGTTGGTTCTGGTGCAGCATGGTGAGGTGAGGGGCTAGCCAAAATGCAGCATCCAATGCATCAAGTTGTAGGAAGCATAATGATGGTTTTTGCAAGTTGTTGCTTTATGGAATTCTATGAGAAAATGCCTTGTTACACAAACCAAACCATGGGCAAACTTGATCCAATTCTGATTTTTAGGCCTTAGAGAATGTTTGTGTAATGGTTTGAAATGAATTAGAGGCTGCAATTTGACTTGGTACATGATTTTGCAAAATTTCCAAATGAGGCATGCCTTGAAAATTAATGATTTTAACCAACTTTTCATGGCCATAACTTTTGATCCAAGAAGAGTTTGATCATGTTCTTGTACTTTTTGAAAAGGGAAAGATGAGATCTACAACTTTCATGACCAAAGTTTTTCCATTTGAAGCCTTTTTGGATCCAAAATCATGGCTTGAAAAATGACCTAAAATGATGCATTCTTGAAAAGTCAACTATGTCCAAAAAGTCAACATTTGCAAAAACCCTAAATTCTTGATTTCTATGAACTTCAACCTTCTTCCATGATCACATAAAGATCATGTACACTCAAAATGATGAAGATCACCCATTGGTTGGGTCATTGGGGGCCTCAGATGCCCTGATTTTACACTGGCTTGTCTGAAAAGTCAACCTTTGATCAGATGACTTCCCCATGGAATTTCTTCATGAAAATTGATATGCACACTCCCTATACCATATAGAGATCAATGGAAACAAGAATGACCAAAAAATTTGGAGTTATGGCCTCTGAAACCAAAACCCTAATTTTCAGTCAACTGTGCAGTTCATCCTGGCTCTGCATCCACTCAAACCCTAGTTCTTGTGATTCCTCTGCAATTTGGACTTTGAGGAGATGAAATATGATATAAGAACACCCATGGACCCCTTTGAGTTGATTGGTGGCCTTTGGAGTGGCTCAAGATGTCCTGAGGTTGCTCAGATCACAAACCCTAGGTGCAGATGCCTTAGAAACTATCCAGTGAATCAAAAATGAGATGTGAGATGATATGATTGTGTTTATGCATATGAGATGACCATAAGCCATGGTGTGAATGGGTGAGGGCAAATTTGGGGTGTTTACAGCTGCCCCTATTCAAACATGAGTTAGCTGTGCAGGATGTAAGCGACGGCTTAACAGGCAAACAAGATAACTTGTGGTTGAATACCAAAGACAGTCCAAAATTTGCACTCACAGGACGAAGAAGAAAAGGGATATAGATTGTAAAGGCAAAATGAAGTATATTGTAAAGTGTGGGCGACGGAGGACGACCGTCGAGCAGAGGAAGACTGTTGGGTAAAGTGGTATGTGAAGCAAAGCGATGACGGGGACGGCCGACATGCTGGTAAAATGCAGGAAGTAAAGCGATGACGGGGACGGCCGACATGCTGGGGAAAAACAAGTGAAGCTAAGACGGGGACGGCCGACTAGCTGGGGAAAAACAAGTAAAGCTAAGACGGGGACGGCCGACTAGCTGGGGAAAATAAAATCATGATGGGGACGGCCATCATGATAAAACTGAAAAATTTCTGAGGATTAATGAAACATGACGGGGACGGCCATCAAGTTCATAAAGGTAAAGTAACCAACGATGGGGACGGCCATCGGGCTAAAAAGGAAAAGGGACCACGACGGGGACGGCCATCGGGTTAAAGAATAAATGAAATAAACAGATGATGGGGTACGGCCATCAAAAGTGAAGGACGATCACTTAGCAGGGGACGGCTGCTCTGTTGGGGTTAAAAGAAATATGATGGGGACGGCCATCAAAGGTGGAGGACGACCACCTGGCAGGGTACGGCTGCCGAAAATATCAACGATGGGGACGGCCATCGGATAGAAAAGGTCAACGATGGGGACGGCCATCGGACGAGCATGATGGAGGACGACCATCAAGAAATGGAGGACGACCACTCAGCAGGGGACGGCTGCTCTCGAGGTTTGTCATGACATAGGACGAATGTCAGATAACCAAAATCAACAATGGGGACGGCCATTGGATAAAGTTGATGAAGGACGATCATCAAAAGGCGGAGGACGACCACCTAGCAGGGGACGGCTGCTAAAATCAACGATGGGGACGGCCATCGGATGAGCATGATGGAGGACGACCATCAAGAAGTGGAGGACGGCCACTCAGCAGGGTACGGCTGCTCCCAAAAAAGAAAAATTTGCTTTGTTGGCGATCTACTGGGGAGATAGTAAACACGGACGAGCGTTTACATCCAAGAAACAAAAGGTATAAGTGTTTGGGTATTGTGTATAGACTAAAGATGCGGACGGGCATCCTTAAGACTGTGATACGGACGAGTATCATGCAGAAACAAACTGACACATGTTTAGAGATGATGATACGGACGAGTATCAACTGGTTAACAAAGAACACGGACGAGTGTTGCATCTGAAAGAATCCTTCTGGGGAATAGTAGACACAGGCGAGTATCTATGTTCAAGAAGACACAAGTGTTTGACACAGTGTATGGATTAAAGATGCGGACGAGCATCCCTAAGACTATGATACGGACGAGTATCATGTAGCAACAAACACTAGACGCAATGTTCTGAGATGATGGTACGGACGAGTACCAACTGGTTAACAAAGAACAAGGACTACTGTCGAATCTGTGGGGATATAAGTGATGATGTATACAAGATACGGACGAGTATCTGTATAAGTGTACCATGAGTAGTGAGTATTGTATTAATGAGTGTTTATCTGCTGGGGAGAGTGACACGGGCGGGTGTCAAAAGAGAAAAGTATAATATTGACAAGTGTATGGGTGATGATGGTGTAAGCGACTGCGCTGGGGATATGACACGGACGGGCGTCAAGAAAAGTGTACATAAGTATATGTGAGTGCAAAGAGGATGTCTTTGGCTTTCTGCTGGTGATTTGACACGGACGGGTGTCATGAAGTACCTGTAATACGGGTGATCTTGTTTGTAAAGTGTATTCAGGCAACCTGTTTGGGGAAGTGATGACACGGGCGGGTGTCAGAAATATATACTGGTGTTTGGTGATTGGAGAGGCAACTGCTTTCGCTGGGACTCTGATGGGGATTTTTGTATAATGACGATGAACTGTTCGTTATTCACAAGTGTTACTTCAGAACATGGCTTATTATTATGCTATGTATTTGATTTTTTTGCCGTAATGCTCCGTATTAGACGGAATGCTACGCTCTGAGGGGATATTATGATGCAAATGCTATGATTATGCAAAGATACCACACTGGGATTCGGATCCCGTCACTGCGAAGATCTCTGGTTGATCTGTTGGAAATGGACGTCCCAACTGGGTATGAGATCACTGGTAGATCCAATGATGTATCTGCTCGGGGATATATGTCACTGGTTAACATGACCTTGATAAAACGGGACCCAGCTGGGGTTTGCAGAAGCTTTCTGTACTCTGTTGTGACTTCTTCGTGCATTGCTCTTCTGGATAGAGGCTGAAGCTCTGTGGGGAGATAATTCCCTGATTTCTGCACTCTGCTGAGGAAGAATAGCAACTCGGCTGGGGAAGTGAGAGGCAACTCAGCTGGGGAGGTGAGAGACAACTATAGCATCCTGTTTGTTGATTTGACAACTTTGCTGGGGAAGGCAATGGGGAGCTACTCAGCTGGGGAAAGAGCATTTCAGATGCTGAGATTGAGTGTATGCTGATTCGGCAGCTCCGCTGGGGAAATGGGTACCTTCTAGTGCCGTGTGGAAGATAGACCAAGTTGATAATGATTCGCCTACCTGCTGAGACGTAACCTGCATGCCCCAGGTTGCGTTCTGGATACCTGCAATCCTGCAAAGATAATGGAACGTACAAAAGGTCCCGAGGTATCCCTTACTGGATTTCGTCATAGGAGTTAAGTACTTTCGAGAATAATCACATTCCCTGTAAGCATGTGTTTTTTTATTTTAGAGAAAGGCATCTGTACTTATGCCATTGTATTTTTAGAGATATCAGACAACTCCTTGCAAAACGTAAATGTAAAAGACGAAACATGACTGAAAATCTGATTTTATTAATTCATGTGCCCTGAATTGGCAAGATACAGTCAAAGAAACATATCTCCTGAAATGAGGAGTTTGTTACAAATTGAGAAACAAAGTGTTGGCAGTGTTGATGACGCTTTGAGGAGCTTCCTCTCCTGCTATGACTCGTATGACAATGACGTTCTTCTCGTCTTGCTTTCTAGAGAAAGTTGATTCTGATCGGAGCTTGATTCTGTCAAAACTTTCCAAGTTGTAAGTGATACGGACGAATTCAGAGTGCAGTTGTTCGCTTATTCCCTTATTTTGCATGGATCGCCCTTTCGGGTTTTCAATCCATCGGGATACCCATTTTTGCCTGAGCTATCCAATGCGGCTTTTCAGCTCAGCGGGTGTACATTTTTTATTTATTTCCCTTATTTTTGCCCGAGTCTTTTATTCTGTTTTTGACTCGCCGGGATGCCCCATTTTTGCCCGGACCTACATTCTGTTTTTATGTCCAGCGGGTCATTTTACACGAAGTATTTTTTAACTGCATCTGAATTCACAGGGGATGGAAAATCTTCACCATCCATGGTGCTGAGCATCAGTGCTCCACCAGAGAAAACTTTCTTGACGACGAATGGTCCTTCGTAATTTGGAGTCCATTTGCCCCTGTGGTCTGTATGAGGAGGGAGGATTCTTTTCAGCACAAGATCTCCCACTTGGTACTCTCGATGCCTGACTTTCTGATCGAAGGCCCTCTTCATTCTCTTCTGATATAACTGCCCATGGCAGATTGCAGCCAATCTCTTCTCTTCGATCAGACTTAGTTGCTCGTATCGGGACCGAACCCATTCTGCTTCACTCAGTTTGACATCCATTAATACCCGCAGCGAGGGTAACTCAACTTCAACTGGTAGGACTGCTTCCATACCATACACAAGCTGATACGGTGTTGCCCCAGTGGATGTCCTGATTGATGTGCGGTACCCATGTAAGGCAAATGGTAGCATTTGGTGCCAGTCTCTGTAGGTGACTACCATCTTTTGCACAATCTTCTTAATATTCTTATTTGCCGCCTCTACAGCGCCATTCATCTTTGGCCTGTAAGGAGAAGAATTGTGATGTTGGATCTTGAAGTCCCGACATAATTCTGCCATCATTTTATTGTTTAGGTTAGAACCATTATCAGTAATGATTCGCTCGGGCACTCCATACCGACAGATGATATCTCTCTTCAGAAATCTGGCTACCACTTGCCTTGTAACATTAGCATATGAGGCTGCTTCAACCCACTTGGTGAAATAGTCGATAGCGACCAGGATGAATCTGTGGCCGTTTGAAGCAGTCGGCTCAATCTTGCCAATCATATCAATGCCCCACATGGCAAAGGGCCATGGTGAAGACATGATGTTCAAAGGATTCGGAGGCACATGCACTTTATCTGCGTAGATCTGGCATTTGTGACATTTCCTGGCATAGGCACAACAGTCTGCATCCATTGTGATCCAATAATAGCCTGATCTTAACAACTTCTTAGCCATGGCATGCCCTCCAGCATGGGTACCAAAAGAGCCTTCATGCACTTCATGCATCAGTAGATCTGCTTCCGTCTTGTCAACACATCTGAGGAGTACCATGTCAAAGTTCCTCTTGTATAAAGATCCATCAGTATTCAGAAAGAAACTCCCAGCAAGCCTTCTTAAAGTCTTCTTATCATTGGAAGATGCCCCAGGTGGGTATGTCTGATCCTCCAAGAAGCACTTGATGTCGTGGAACCAGGGCTTATCATCTTTGGCAATATCTGCCGCAAATACATATGCTGGTCTATCAAGTCTCGATACTGAAATCTGAGGTACAAAGTTAGCAGTCTGAACTTTGATTATGGACGAAATGGTAGCCAAGGCATCCGCAAACTGATTCTCGTCCCGAGGGATATACTCAAGTTTGACTGTTGTGAAGAAAGTCAATAACCTTCTTGTATAGTCCCTGTAAGGTATCAGATGATCTTGGTGTGTGTACCATTTTCCATTGGTCTGATTGATTACCAAAGCCGAATCTCCGAATACGGTCAATGTTTTGATCCTGAGGTCAATGGCTTCCTCAAGACCCATAATGCAAGCCTCGTATTAAGCTTCGTTGTTAGTGCAGTTGAAAGCGAGTTTTGCCGAGAAAGGCATGTGAACTCCTTTGGGTGTAATGAGTACTGCGCCAACACCACGGCCATTCATGTTAACAGCCCCGTCAAACATCATGGTCCATTCTTCTTCTGGGTCGGGCCCTTCAGTGTGAATAGGCTCTTCATGATCTTTTGATTTAATGAACATGATGTCTTCATCAGGGAAGTCAAACCTCATTGGCTGGTAATCGTCAATGGGTTGCTCAGCAAGATATTCAGATAGTACACTGCCCTTGATGGCTTTCTGAGATGTGTACTGTATGTCGTATTCTGTGAGAATCATCTGCCATCTTGCAACCCGTCCGGTAAGAGCTGGCTTCTCGAATATGTACTTGACTGGGTCCATTTTTGAGATTAACAAGGTAGTGTGGGTCAACATATACTGCCTTAGTCGGCGAGCAGCCCACGCTAAAGCACAGCAAGTTTTCTCGAGCAGTGAATAACGTTGTTCACAGTCGGTAAACTTTTTGCTTAGGTAGTAAATTGCATACTCTTTTCGACCAGACTCGTCATGTTGGCCCAGCACACACCCCATTGACTCTTCTAATACTGTCAAGTACATGATTAGAGGTCTTCCTTCAACTGGAGGCATAAGGATTGGAGGTTCTTGCAGATATTCTTTGATCTTGTCAAAAGCCCTTTGGCAATCTTCGTTCCACCTGACCGTTTGTTCCTTTCTTAACAGCTTGAACAAGGGCTCGCAGGTTGCTGTGAGGTGAGATATGAACCATGAAATGTAGTTCAATCTACCCAAGAACCCTCGAACTTCTTTCTCAGTTTTCGGTGCGGGCATCTCTTGGATGGCTTTGACTTTATCAGGGTCAACCTCAATCCCTTTCTCGCTTACAATAAAGCCCAGCAGTTTACCGGATCGCACCCCGAATGTGCATTTGTTGGGGTTCAGCTTCAGTTGATACTTTCTCAGACGCTTGAACAACTTCAGCAGATTCACCAGGTGATCTTCTTCTGTAAGGGACTTGGCGATCATGTCATCCACATAACATTCTATTTCTTTATGGATCATATCATGGAATAATGTCACCATAGCCCGTTGATATGTGGCACCAGCGTTCTTCAATCCGAATGGCATCACTTTGTAACAGAACGTGCCCCAAGGTGTGATGAATGTTGTCTTCTCCATGTCTTCAGGCGACATCTTGATCTGATTGTATCCCGAAAATCCATCCATGAAGGAGAATACCGAGAACTGAGCCGTGTTATCCACCAATACATCAATGTGAGGTAATGGGAAGTCATCTTTCGGGCTGGCTCTGTTCAGATCCCGGTAGTCAACACACATTCTTACTTTGCCGTCCTTCTTTGGCACAGGTACTATGTTAGCAACCCACGGCGGGTAACTTGTCACAGCAAGGAATCCGGCATCCCATTGCTTTTGTACCTCCTCTTTGATCTTCATAGCCATGTCTGGACGAGTACGGCGCAGCTTTTGTTTGACTGGAGGGCACTCTTCTCTCAAAGGCAACTTGTGCACAACAATATCGGTATCCAACCCTGGCATGTCTTGATACGACCAAGCAAACACATCCACATACTCTTGAAGTAGATCTATCAGTTGCTTCTTCACTGAGTCTTGCAGGCAGGCCCCGATCTTGACTTCTTTCACATTTTCCTCTGTACCAAGATTGATCACTTCAACCTCCTCCTGGTGAGGGGTAATGACCCTTTCCTCTTGTCTTAACAACCTGGCTAGTTCTTCAGGAAGCTCGTATTCTTCTTCAACCCCTTCTTCAGCTTGATTGATCGGATTGTCAAAGTCATACGATGTCATAGTCGTGCTGTTGTTGGTGCTGTCAGGAAGGCACTCTCTGCAAGGGTTTAATTGGTTCATTTTAGTGATCTGATTTTAGTCTTATTTAGAAAAGTGAAATGAAGTTGTCATTTTGAAAAACACTGCCATTTATTTTTGTACAAAAAGAAAAATGGAAAAACAGTGAACATAAAAGAAAAAGACTTGTTTGCAAAAAGATCGTCTGATATTTCATTACTTTAATCTCGTTTGCACAAAAGTACAGATGGCCCTGATTACAAAATGAGTCTTGTCATCTTGGGCAAGATGCAAGACTTTGATGCATGCTTATAAAAATACAGGAAATAATAATTACTCTGCTCGAGTAACACTTATAATTCCCTGGGAAGACCAGTTCGAGACACTGCTCCCCGGGATCTTCGGACGAATCCAATTCTCCAGGTTGCGCTCCTCTTCCAGCTCGTCTTCCAGACAGTTGATAGCATCGGGGGTAAGCATTCCCCCACTGACAAAACCAGGCTCTCCAGCAGCCTTCACTTGATGTTGAGTTGGTCTGTAACCCAACCCAAACTTGTCCTTCTTCTCCTCCACAGCTAAGACCTTGCCCCAGCCTAGGGCAGTTCCTTCTTCAACAACCTTCCGGGCTTGTTGGTAAGATGACATGGAGATACCAGATACAGCAGATGCTTCATTGACGTTCAAGGCCTCAAAACCTTGGCTCATTGTTTCATGGATCTCTCCATCCATCTCAATGTATTTATAAGTAGCCAGATGGCTAACAAAAATGTCCTCCTCCCCACAGATTGTGACAACTTGACCTTCCCACTCAAATTTTAACTTTTGGTGAAGGGTAGACGTTACTGCGCCGGCGGCGTGAATCCAGGGTCTACCCAACAAACAGCTGTAGGCGGGCTGAATGTCCATCACATAAAAGATAGTTTTAAAGGTCTGCGGGCCAATTGTCACGGGCAGCTCAATCTCTCCCAGGACCGATCTCTTAGAACCATCAAAAGCTCTAACCACCAGGTTGCTGGGTCTCAATGCCAGTCCATCATATTCAAGCTTCACCAGAGCCTTCTTTGGTAAGACATTCAGGGATGATCCTGTGTCCACCAGCACATGTGAAAGGACAGCTCCTTTGCATTCCATGGTTATGTGCAAGGCTTTGTTGTGATTGCGGCCATCCACTGTCAAGTCAGAATTGGTAAACCCTAGCCCATTGCTAGCAGTAACATTTCCAACAACGGTTTCCAATTGGTTGACAGTAATCTCCTCGGGTACGTAAGCTGCGTGCAGTACTTTCAGCAGTGCATTCCGATGGGCTTCGGAGCACATAAGCAGAGAGAGGATGGAGATTTTGGATGGCGTCTGGTGAAGTTGATCCACAACTTTGTAATCACTCTTTTTGATGATCCTCATAAACTCATCAACTTCCTGATCGAATGGAGTCTTCAGGGTCTCTTTGGCAGCTGGATCTTCCTGCACCGGGCCTTTTCCTTTTGCCTTGGCAGCAGCTTCTGCTTCGGCAGTAGGTCTTTGGACTTGTGAAGCAAAGAGACGTCCGCTTCGGGTGAAGCCTCCGCCTTCGCCCACATTATCAATTTGTGGTGCAGGTGCTGCTGTTTCAAGAGTGATTCTTTTTCCCTCGCAATACAAGTCAGAGCCATAGTGCCAAGGGATGGCCCTATCGCTTTCATATGGTACAGGTCCAGGCACCGTGACGGTAACTGGACTGATTGCTGCTGCTGAAGGGACTGTTATTGTTTGTGGATCATAAAAGATTGTGACTGGTGCTCTAGTGGGAGCAGCACCTTCTGAATGGTAGGCGGAGTTATTTTCTGGATCGTAGAATATGGTAACAGTGGAGACATCTTCATGATTGATTGCTGGTATTGTAGAAGGTTCTGTTGGAAGGATTGTTGTTGTTGTTGATGGAGAGTCGAAATGGAATGAAGCTTATGTGGTAGCAGGAGAAACTGTTGAAAACTGATCATTTGGTAGGACAGACGAAATACTTGCTGATGCTGCTGATGAATTATCGGGAACAATTGTTGTTGCATTTGTAGGAGGATCTGAAACCGTTGCTGATGAAGTTGTCGGATTTGTCGGAAATGATGTAGTGATCTGGAGTAGGCCACTCTGAATAAGGCTGTTAATGCCATTCCTCAAGTCCTCACACCCATTCCACGAAATATTGCAGTATGGGCATCCTAGTTCACACCCTGGAAATATATTGTTTTCACGGAGTTGAGCTTTGATTTCCACCAATGGTGTCCTGATCTGATCCACACTGGTTATGAAATAAGACGGTGTGTCTTCTTCAATTGCGTTAATTCGAGGACCACCATGATTTGGCATTGGGTTTTTGTTGACATTGGGCGGAGGTGCAAAATTCAGAGCCTTGGAGTCTACCAAGTCTTGTACCTTCATATGCAGAGCCCTGCATTTTTCTGTACTATGACCAGGTGCGTTTGAGTGAAAAGCACACCTAGCATTGGAGTCATAGTTTCTTGGTAGACTGTTGGGATCCGGAGGTGCCAACGTTCTTAGCTCAACTAGGTTGAGTTTCAGAAGTTGTGGCAGCAAGGCAGCATACGGCATTGGGATCGGGTCGATCACTCTGTTAGCTTGGGATGGCCTTTGTTGGAATGGCCTCTGTTGATTGTTGTTGCTATTGTTGTTGTTGTAGTTGTTTCTTGGAGGATATTGATTCTGATGATACTGAGGTTGTTGTTGGAAGTTTTGTTGCGGAGGTTGATAGACTGGCTGTGGATGAATTGGAGCAGGGATTGTGACTGCTGCTATTGTTCTGGGAACATAATGGGGCCTGCCCCTGTTGGTGTGAATGGCATTGGTCTCGCCAGTTCTTCTTGGGCCTGCAAAAGGCTTTCTTGTACCACTGGACGAGCTTGCAGCATTATCAGATATCTTGCCCATTTTTAACAGGCTTTCAATTCTCTCCCCAGCTATGACAACATCTGCGAAGCTAGTGGAAGAGAAAGCAGCCAACCTGTCAATATAGGTTCCCTGAAGAGTGTTCATAAACATGTCTGCCATTTCTCTCTCAGACATCGGGGGTTGAACGGCAGCAGCCAATTGCCTCCATCTCTGGGCGTATTCTCGGAAACTTTCCCTTGACGACTGTGACATTCCCATTAGGAGAGTCCTGTTGGGTGCCATGTCTAAGTTGTATTGATACTGTCGGATGAAGGCTTCTGCCAGGTCCTTCCAGCATCTTACAGTTGCCCTTGTCAAGTGGGAATACCATTCCCTCGATGCTCCTGTCAAACTGTTTTCGAAGTAGAACATCCAAAGCTTCTCATCCATTGTATAGGCCTTCAGCCTTCCCAGAAATGATTGCAGATGAGTCCGGGGGCACGAAGTCCCATTATACTTTTCGAAACAAGGAGGCTTGAACTTATGAGGGATCCTGACCCCATCAACCAAACCCATGTCCATGACGTCGAAGCCCAAAGAATTTTGAGATTCTAAAGACCTTAACTTCTCAGCTATTTCATCCAATCTCCTATCATAAGCATCCTCTCCAGCACCCATTACTGTAAATTGGTCCTCCTGAGGATCTTCTTGAAGTACTCTGGCTGCAGTAGCTGTTCCTTGGATGTTGGCAGGAATATTAATCTCAGGATGTAGATGTGGACCAAACACAGGGGGATTCACATGTGGTTGCACCCTTTCATTGTTACTGGTGCCTGCAGTTCCTACATGAGGCTCCTCTGGATTTTGCCTCTCAACCATAGCCCTCAGTCTCTCCTGGCTCTGAGCCATGTTGTTCATAACCTCCATGAATTGCGTCATCTGTGTTCTCATCTCCAATCTTTCGTTGGCTAGCTGATTTCTGACATCAGCAAGATCTTGTTGAACTTGATCCATCTGAATTCCCGGAAGGTTGTTTCTAGTTGGGTACCTGTGAGGCCTGTTGAGAGGAAATACCCGGCGGCGAGCAATAATTCCTGAGATTCACAACAGAGGTTAGCAACAACAAAACAAAACCTACAAAACAAACAAAAGGGTTAGCATGCAATGCAGTTATGCCTATTTGTTCTCAAGGTATCCGGTTTGGTCTTCAGTTTTGACCCTTCCAGACCCTTGAAGATGATGCTGTTGAAGGTGCTTTTGAAGTGACTCCGATAGAAGCCAACACAAATATATTACAAAAGGGTAAAATAACACAACTTGTTCAATTTACAACACAAGCCCTCAAAGGGGTCAAAATACACCATAAAAAGCAAAAGTACATGGAATAGGAACAACAACAAGCAAATGATCAAACTCCAAGGCCAAACTCATCCTCACGAACTTCCTTGAGAAGTGCTTCGGTCACAGGATCAGCCGGACGCTCCGTGAGACTTCTGATGAGAAGGTTTCTTGTTGCAACAGCTGCAGTCAATTTCTTGCTCTGACTTTGGTCCTTAGACCTCTTCAATCCTGCTTTGATTTTCAGCTCTGATATTTCTTCCTGGGCTGCTGCCAGGGCCTTTTCCATCTGCTCCATCTTATCTTGAACTCTCTTGTCTTCTAGAGTACGGGCCTCAGTGATCCGGACCCACCTGGCCTGACTCTCTTTCAAGTACAAGTCTGTTCTTGCTCTTTGGAACTGGGCTTCCTTACACGCATTCTTCAGAATCTGTTCACCAGCCTTAGACTTGTTGATATAATCTCCAGACTTCTCAATCTTAATCAAGTGTTCTACCCTCAATTTCTCCAATCTTTCAACCTCCCTCACACCTTCACTCCTCTCCCTGAGGGTCTTCTGCAAGGCTTGAGTTAACTTCTCATTTCTCTCCTTCAAGCTTTCAAACTCCTCCAGATTGATAGTGGCAGGGGGTGGTGCTGAAGATGACTCAGGCATGTCTTCTATGGTGAAGGGCATTCCAGAGAATTGGGCCCTAGCATAAGACCATTCATGATATTGGGCTGATGCCACATTATTGCACTTCCCCAGAATGGTGATTCCCTTGGTTTGAACATGATCCCAGGCCCAGGCAGCCTGCCTAACGATAGTCAAACTAATCTTGTTCTCACAGTAGAGGGTCTCCACCAAATCTTGTTCCCTAGGAGTATGAACCAGTGCATAGCCTAATTGCCTTCTGAACAGCAGAGGGTTGTAGTTGATACTTCCCTTAACTCCTATCAAAGGCACATTGGGAAAGTGCCCACAGCTGGTGATCATATCTCTGCCCTTGGTGCTCTGAGTACACCATCTGATGTCTGCTGAAGTGAGAGTAGTGAGTCTCTTAGCCCAGTTGCTTTGCTGATGAGGATTGAGAAATGCATCTGTCCTGGGTAGATGTCTGAGGAGCCAAGCATGAAACAATGGAGCACAAATCCTCACTAGCCTCCCCCTCTGCTTCTCATTTCTCTGATGGACTGAGTAATAGAGATCACCCAGTAAAGTTGGCACTGGGTTCTTCAGGATGAACAAATGGATTGCACTTTTGCTGATGAATCGAGGCTCATCTGCAAACAGCACAATTCCATATACACTTAAGGCCAACAGAGCACAGACAGCTTTCCACTCCCCCAAGGAGGCCTTCAAACTAGCTTGAGAAATCAGGAAGTCCAGATGAAATCCAAGGATCCCAGCTTTAGAGGTCAAGTGTTGTTCAATCAATACAGGTTCCAGGTGCAAAGCTTTTGCTATCTCTCCATTGCTGGGAAAGACCATTTCAGGGTTGAAAGGGATTTCTCTTTTGATAGGCAAACCAACCAAATATGAGTATTCTTCCAGAAGAGGCCCCAACTGAAAGTCTTGAAAGGTGAAACATCTCAATGGAGGATCATAAAACTGAATGCAGGTGTGGATGAGGCTCCTCTGTGAAGGGTCCAGATCCCTAACCATGTCCAGTATGTCCCCATAATGCTCTCTGAACAAAGGAATGTGATCTGGGGTGATCAGGGTTTGGATCCTCCTGATGTCTGATAAGTCTGGTTGGAAGAAATGATAGGTGATGTTGCTTTTCTTTGGAGCCATGATGCTGAAGACTGAGTAGAATAAGTGCTGATGGAGATGCTGAGGAGTGAGCCACTGATAGGCTGGTGCAAGTAGCTGAAGTATATAGCTGACAAACTGAAGCAAGTACTGGTGGAGGTAAGTCAATACTGCAGATGGGGTCAAAACCAAAACCAGAAGGAAATGGATACCCTGAAACACAAATAAGCAAATGTTAATATGATGCAATGAGTATGTATGCAAATGAAATGCAAGGGTTTGTGACTGAGCTGGATCTGATTAACTGCCTTGGTATAGATCCATGTGTGTTCAAGAATTCCAGATGGGGATCTATAAATCCAGTAACCAGGGTGGGGGACTCAAATAAAGAGCCACAAGTCCAGGGTTTTAGAATCACAAGAACCATCCAACATGGAGCATTCTTAACAAAGTCAAAGTAACAGGGTATTCTGAGGTCAAGGTACCTGCAAACCTATAAACAGCCCAACCCCCTCGCAGGTAGTGATCTAGAACAAGGATCCTCAGACTTGGATCAGTTATGAGAAGTGTAAACACTTCTAACCCGGAGGTACAGTGTTTACAATAACCATAACAATTCCTCCTCTAATTCACCTCAGTTTCTGAAGGTCAATACTAAAAGGTCATCCAGACTTAGCAGGCTTCCCAGATAGCCCTAGCATTGCAGGAAATCTGCAACACAGAGTTCTCAAGAAGAAACCCATATCTGAACCGTGTTTCATATTCCCGCACCAGACCGAAATGGAATGGGAAAGAATATGATTCACTCTAGCCTAGGTGTCACTCAGGTCCCAGGTATAGGACCTTAACTCTCAATGAATCACCCACCCACCAAAGAAAAAAAACCAGATCCAGCCAGCACAGTATGACAGTATGAAAAATATGAAGCTATAAAGAAGGCAATAAATCAACTGTACATAAAGCAATAAACAAAATACAAATATACAAACACAAATAAGCACATAACACCCCAGTAAACACAAATCAATCAAGCGCTAGGAGGAACCCACAAAAAGAACCAGAAGCCCTGGTTGCAATATAAACATTCCCCAGCAGAGTCGCCAAGCTGTCGCTCCCGACAAGTGACACCGGGGTCAGATGAAGGTACAGACGCGAACGGTCGGCGAAGGGAACAGTGAGAACACACAGCCGTGAACTCACTGGAGAATGAATAGAGTCGCCAGCTAGGCATTTTTATCCCGGAGGAAAGGCAATGCTGCATAGACCTAGAAAGATATGGATAAGACGGTTGCGAACCAGAGAAACTGAGAAAGGGGGTTGGTTACAACCTGGGAAGGTATTAGCACCCAGATTGTCCGTCGTACTCGACGGGATCCACGCTTAAAAGATTTGTGTTTTAAAGGGGTAGTGTCAGTGCAATTTGTGTATAAAATAGCTGGAAAAGAATGTACAGGTGTCAGTGTATGAGAAGTGTGAAGTGCATAAGTGAAGTATGAAAGTGTCAGTATAGGAACAGAATGAAATGCTCATGATAATGAGGCTAAAGAATGAAGCCGGAAAGAGGGGGGATGTACAGAGACTTTTGTTCGATAACTGTTAAGTTATGCCTACGTATCCTCTCGTGCAATGAGGAAGTCAGAACACCGTAGTTCGACCCAAAGAGACTGAAAGATGAATTGACTTGTGAACTGCTTGCTTGTCAATGCTCAAGTGTATGATCTGTCTGGCACAGATGCAAACTGTCTTGCATTAGACGGAAGAAGCAAGTCCTCGTTTGTGAGTGAGTATGATGAGAAAAGAATCCCGGAGGAGACGATTATTGTTTGTTTTTGAGTTTTCAGTCTTTTATTGCTTTTGAAAATTTGTCATAGGATAATGAGCTTAAGCCTAAACCAATGGGTTAGTAAACTCATCACATCTTCCCTCTGATTAGGGGTAATGAGAGTACCTTAAGTGTGAAGTCAGATTCTCACACTTAATCACCTTTGGTGTAGGATTAAGATCATTAACCTACTTGTGATTATTTAGATGTTTTTGTTGTTTTTTGTTTAGTGTTGAGTAATGAGGTTAAGCCACAATCAAGGATTAAACAGACCCATTACACCATCCTAAAAGAAGGATAATAGATGAGAATGTTTAAGCTGAGGAAAACTCCTCAACTTAATCCATGATTAGGGATTAAACCCATGACAAAACAAGCCTTTGATTAAGTGGATTTTATTCAGTGATAAGATGATGAAATGAATTTTATTGTTTGTAAGACAACTTGAGGGGGACTTGTCCATTAACACTAGGGTTAGTCCTTCTTAACCACTTAAGGAAGAATTAGAACCCTAATGCAAGGCCCAAGTTACAAGTGTGATGTCTTGATACTTATTAAGTGAATTGATTAAGAGATTTAAACACACAAAGGGTTCAAGACTTAGGATTAAAGTTATACACTCCATCCTAAGAGAAGGATGCAGGCATAACCCTAATCACAAAGTCTTAGAGCCTTTAGGGTTTAGTCCCTGGTTATGAGGTGAGAAGAGAGGACTCAAAGAGAGACATAAAGGTAAAACTATGGGGGGACTAATCAAAACCCTAATTCATTGTCATGCTTGGTTGATCCTAAGGTTTGTGAGGTTTCCAAGAACAATCTTCAGAAGGACCACCAGGAAGCAGATGAACAGGATCAAGAGAAGCAAAGTAACTTGCTTCATTCAAGAAGTCAAGTCACTTGAAGAAAGAAAGTGAGAAGGAGAAGGATGAACAAACTCAACCTCAAACACATACAAAAATACAGCAAGGATGCATAAAAGAGATGAAGAGAAGTTATGAGAAGTGAAGGCAAATTCACTTCTCAAAGTCACTTACCACCTGAAAAGTTAGAAAAGAAATGCAATGCAATGCAAAATGAGATGAAATGACATGAGGAGAAACAAAACCAGAAGCATATACATGATGCTAATGATGCTATGAGATGCTACAAACATGAGGCAGCACATGGAAATGATCATACAAGTTCATGAATGCAAATGAAGCAAGTTAGGAACCAAGGACAAGCATGAAATGTTATGAAGCATACAAGACACATGACATGGCAAATATGAGATGCAATGATCAAAGATGCTTTATACATGTCTTAAGATGTCAAATGAATCATAAGTATGCACAAAATGCAAAGACAAGTCATGTTATGCAAGAGAATGCAAGAGGGATGCAAATGAAAGCCCAAAATTAGGGTTTATGGATCAAACATCAAACACAAACCAAAGACAGAAGCAAACCTCATGATAAAAAATGGAAAATGGCACCCAAAGAAACCCTAGGCCTATGATGAACCACTGCCCAAAGGGGAGCTCTCAACTCTCAACCAATCTCAAGATATGAATTTTACAAGATATTAGGGTTTTTTAGGGTTCTTAACAAAACAAATGCCAAACAATTTGAAAATGCAAGAACAATTCATGGCCTTTTTATCCTAGGAACTACATGCAAAACAAAAGACAATGCAAGAAGAATCAATGTCTCAACCTTCACCAATTGGCAGGAATGAATTTTTGAATCCATGATCAAAATAATGCACAAAATATGATTTAATTCAATGAAAAATTCTTAAAATGCATCAAGATCAAAAAAGAAATTTGGTTTGAAGGTTGGACAATGTTTCTAAATGTCTTAGAACATTTCATGAATTTTTTTGTAATTTTTAAATACCTAAAAGTATTTTTAATTAATTAATTCCCATTAATCAATTAAAAATAATCTTTTAAATATTTAAAAATACTTTTTTAATGATAAAAAATAAAATAAAAATATTTTTGTGTCATAAAAATTAATAAAACCTTAAAGAAAAAGTTTCATAATTTTTATGAATTTTTACCTATTTTAAATTAATTGTACAAATTTAATGAAAAGAAATGAAAATAAAATTGACTTAATCTGAGTTAAATGAAAAGTAATCTAATCCTAAGGTGGAGATTCAAACTAGGCTAGGGATGGTTGACTGGCGCGCAGATCCAAGGGTCCACACAGCTTCTGACTTAATTAGTTAAATTGTGATTAATTAAACCTAACACGTGGATTAGGGCTAATGGGATTGATCTGGGCCATTCAAAGCAGCGGGAAGTCAACAAAGTCTACAAATCCTACGCTCATCATTCAAATGGCCATAATGACCTGAGTTTAGGGTTAATCACCCTCAGGTGACCGGAGATGAGCTCCGGTCATCTTCTCCGGTTGCACAAAAACCCTAGAACACGAATCAAGCAACTATTCTACAAATCAAGCATACCTAAATGATCCTCTAACTTCCTAGGTCACGAATCCAAGCTCAAACAACATTTATGCACCAAGAATCAAAGGAATCGAAAGGAAAGAAATTCACGGGCAAAAATTCAGAGGGACCATACAAGCTCAGTTTTCACTCATTTTTGATTCTGAAGCCAACCCCATGACCAGCAAGACATGAATAATCAATTTATAACTTAAAAACCAAGCTTTGAGAGGAAAATTTCATGACCATACCTGAGGTGACAACTCCTGTTTCTGGGCTTTCAGAGCAGTTTCTTGATGCAAGCTAGCTCCAATGACTCCCCTGGTGCTAATGGCAGGCTTGGAATGAAGTTTAGCAAGCTATTTCAAGGGTTACCAAACTGATATAGCAGAGAATGACCTTGGTGTACAGGCTGTTTTAGGTCAGTGTAATGGGTGGTTTGGACTCCTCTGAGTGTGATTGACTTGTTGGTGAAGAAAGATGAGGTGTTTGATGGCTGGATTGTGAGATTCGAAGAGAACTGGTTCTGAGGGTGAAGAATGGTGGAGCTTAGGTCAGGCTTGTTTCAGGCTTGAGCTTTGGTGGTTTGAGGCCTATGGAGTGTATTGAGTTGGATGATGAAGAAAGTTTGAGTGTTTCTTGGCTGTGGAGGCAGATTCGATAGAAAATGCAATGTGGTGAGTTTTTGTGAATGTTGTGAATGAGGATGCTTCAGCCTTGCTTCATGTTATGGCTAGCTTGCAAATTGATACAATAAACAAATCTGATTGGCTTTTTGATGTGACATGGCCTGCTATGATAGGTGTAGCCACTTTTGCAAAAATGTCCACTTTTGTAAGATAGGGCATGGCTCAAAGTCTAGGCAAGTACAAAGTTGGTTCTGGTGCAGCATGGTGAGGTGAGGGGCTAGCCAAAATGCAGCATCCAATGCATCAAGTTGTAGGAAGCATAATGATGGTTTTTGCAAGTTGTTGCTTTATGGAATTCTATGAGAAAATGCCTTGTTACACAAACCAAACCATGGGCAAACTTGATCCAATTCTGATTTTTAGGCCTTAGAGAATGTTTGTGTAATGGTTTGAAATGAATTAGAGGCTGCAATTTGACTTGGTACATGATTTTGCAAAATTTCCAAATGAGGCATGCCTTGAAAATTAATGATTTTAACCAACTTTTCATGGCCATAACTTTTGATCCAAGAAGAGTTTGATCATGTTCTTGTACTTTTTGAAAAGGGAAAGATGAGATCTACAACTTTCATGACCAAAGTTTTTCCATTTGAAGCCTTTTTGGATCCAAAATCATGGCTTGAAAAATGACCTAAAATGATGCATTCTTGAAAAGTCAACTATGTCCAAAAAGTCAACATTTGCAAAAACCCTAAATTCTTGATTTCTATGAACTTCAACCTTCTTCCATGATCACATAAAGATCATGTACACTCAAAATGATGAAGATCACCCATTGGTTGGGTCATTGGGGGCCTCAGATGCCCTGATTTTACACTGGCTTGTCTGAAAAGTCAACCTTTGATCAGATGACTTCCCCATGGAATTTCTTCATGAAAATTGATATGCACACTCCCTATACCATATAGAGATCAATGGAAACAAGAATGACCAAAAAATTTGGAGTTATGGCCTCTGAAACCAAAACCCTAATTTTCAGTCAACTGTGCAGTTCATCCTGGCTCTGCATCCACTCAAACCCTAGTTCTTGTGATTCCTCTGCAATTTGGACTTTGAGGAGATGAAATATGATATAAGAACACCCATGGACCCCTTTGAGTTGATTGGTGGCCTTTGGAGTGGCTCAAGATGTCCTGAGGTTGCTCAGATCACAAACCCTAGGTGCAGATGCCTTAGAAACTATCCAGTGAATCAAAAATGAGATGTGAGATGATATGATTGTGTTTATGCATATGAGATGACCATAAGCCATGGTGTGAATGGGTGAGGGCAAATTTGGGGTGTTTACACATGGTCAAAGAACAACTTACACACACCAAAGAAGTAGTTATCGACCCTGAAGCAGGAGTCTCAATAACCATCTCACCACCCCAAGAAGTCAAAAACAAATTCAAACGCTTAGCACACTCAAGAGAAATAAACGAATGAGTCACTCCCGTATAAATAATAGCAACTAAAGGCGTATTATTAATAAAGCATGTACCTTTAATCAAACGGTTTGCACTAGTAGTGTCCTTCCCTGCTAATGCAAACACCTTTCCGCCCGCTTAAGCTTGCTTCGGCTTAGTACACTTAGTACTAATGTGACTTGCTTCTCCACAATTGAAGCACTTCACAACATGCCTCATACACTCGGTAGTTGCATGTCCAAGGCCTCCACAGTTTGAACATTTCACTATGTTCTTTCCACACTCAAAAGACTTATGGCCTAAATCACCACACTTGTAACACTTAACGGGACCAGAACTCCATCCACCAGATCTCTTATCAAAGTTTCCCCTATGTTTGCCCTTATCAGCGGGTGTCACATAAGGTCCACTTCTAGCAAGTTGCTTTCCTTTTCTCTCATTAATGTGTAGAACGAGCTTTGTTATCTTCCTCAAAAATTCTACAACATTCCGTCAAATCTGAAAACCTCCTTATTCTCTGATATCCCACGACTTTCTTAATCTCAGGACGTAAACCATTCTCATACTTAATACACTTCGAAAACTCAGTAGTAAAAGCAACATAGTGAGGATGAAACTGAACCAACTCCACAAACTTATCAGTATAGTCCACCACAGACATACTACTTTGTTTCAGTTCAAGGAACTCCATCTCCTTCTTTCCTTTCACACTCTTAGGGTAGTAATTCCCTAAGAACTCAGCACGAAAAACATCCCAAGTTATCTCTTCATCCTCTTCCTCAAGAGTTTGACTTCTACCGACCCACCAAACATCGACTTCATCCTTCAGCATGTGAGATCAAAGCCTCACCTTACTCTCTTCAGCATAGTCCATGACTCTGAAGATTCTTTCAATCTCTTTCAACCAATTCTGAGCACCATCAGGATCAAATCTTCCCTTGAAGATCGGTGGTTGATTCTTCCTGAACTCATCATTAGCATTCACATTCAGCGCTCCCTGCACTGCCCTAGCCATTGCTTCCAAAGCAGCAGCCATTGCATTGTCATTTCTACCAGCCATATTCTGATTATTCCCAGAGACAACAACAAGATTAAACAAAAGTTCAATCATCACAACAACAATACAGACACAACTGACTCGAACACTGGCTCTCATACCACTTAATGTAACACCCTTTTTCTATACTCCCAAATAAACAATTAAATCACTTAGGCACATAATAAAAATTCATCAGAGTATAGTTTAAACATGGTATAAAAGAGGCATGTCACATCAAAGGTGAAATTAAAACATACAACACCTGCTTATTTAAAGATATGCAACAAACGGGGTAACTTGCAATAGAAGGATTTCATCCTTACACTCGTATTCAAAAGATTCAAATAACAGCGGAAACTAACATTAACAACATCAAACTTATATACTTATATAAATATATCAACTAGTTTGATTCACCAAATATTTCATGTTTACATAAATAGTCATCACCAAAATACATATAAAAAATGTATCACAAAAGGCATCAAGCCGATCCTAGCTACCTGGTGCTACATATCAGAGTCGACCGACCAAAAGAAATGAAGACACACTTCACCAAAAAGACCTCCAGCAACCTATTATGCAAAGCCTCATAGAGAATCATAAAACAACATAAGGGTGAGAAACATTATCAAAATAATATTGTATATAATTATATATCTCAATGTATAAAATACACATAAAACATGTTCCCACCACAAATCATCTCCAACATACATAACCTCAAGCATACTTATCATGCATACTTTCACAACTTCATTCATATCACATAAACATACATCATTCATGTTTATTCACACATATACACTACTATGTATATAAACACACACACACACACACACACATATATATATATATATATATATATATATATATATATATATATATATATATATCCACAAATACATATATACTCAAGTATGTTTTCATAAATACATACTTTCATCTCCATATAAACATATATATATATATATATATATATATATATATATATATATATATATATATATATATATATATATATATTCATGTTTATTTCATCAATTCATAATTCAGATGATAAATACAAATAATAGAGACTGACTCACGACTCTATGCAAATGCAATACGGTACCAACTCAATATCATCAAGTTCACTCAGGAACTAATTGGAACCATCGCTCGTTACCTAAAGTAACTCCCCGTCGGGCATACGATGTTCACCCATTGCTCAAACCCACATGGGCACACAATGTTTATGGATTGCTCACACCCCACATGGGCACACAACCCGATTACTCACACCCCACACGGGCACACATTCAATGTGAATAAATCACCCATTGCTCACACCCCAGATGGGCACACAGTGTTTATGGATTGCTCACACCCCACACTGGCACACAATCAGATCGCTCACACCCCACACGGGCACACAATCAATGTGAATAAATCACCCATTGCTCACACCCCACATGGGCACACAATGTTTATGGATTGCTCACATCCCACATAAGCACACGGTCGTGTTGTAGTCATCGCTCACACTACACATGAGTACACGATGCTACAACGGATTCACAAAGAATCCTGCAACACAAGAATGCATACATTATGCTTCACATGCAAAATGACACACAACATTCTTGAAAATGCATACATTATTCACAACATAAATATGCATTCATCTCATTCAATTAGCATACATTTGCACTCAATTCAAGCAATGTATTCATTGCCAAACTGCCACAACATCACAACAAACCCACATTTCCATAATCAACTCATTTACGTTTTATCGGAAAAAGTCGGGTAAAAGTCGGCTAAAAATTACATTTCTTAGCATCATTAGTTTCTACACGTTTTTAGCTTCGAATCGATATAAAGAACGCCTAAAAAGGATAACCGAAACTAAAGTTATGAATTAAAACACAAAACTTCCCAAAAACCTCCAGTCTCGCTGAGCGCCCTTCTCGCTCGCTGAGCGAGAAATTCTCTGGAAAACTCGCTGAGCGACGTGTTGCTCGCTGAGCGAACACTACAATTTCCGAAATCTCAGTTGCACAACAGTCCTTTCAAAACCTTCCAAAACTCAAATAAACCTCCAAAATCATGATCAATGACATATATTCAACAACATACTTTGATTATAACAACTTCTAACCGATTAATCTACCATTTCTCACATTTTCATCAAAACCCTAACATTTCATTCTCTCTAAAACTTCACCAAAACAAAACCCACACAATATAACACATACATAATCATATACAAGATTAAGATAACAATGTTTATCACCCTTACCCGATTGTTTCAATTCCTAGGAGCAATCTTGATGATTTTCCAACTTTTTCCTCTTTTCTCTTCTTTTCTCTTCTCTTCCTTTTCTTTCTCTTCTTTTTCTTTCTATTCTCTCTTTTCTTTCCTTCCCACTCTTATATCTTTTTCTTTCTATCTTTCTTTCTATTTTTCTCTCTTATAACCCTTACTAATTATTTCTACACTTAACTCACTTCTTCTCTTTTCCACCAAATATCATTTTCTCACAAAACAATAATTCTACACAATTTCTAACTTATCACTAATTAGTAAATGTCTAAAATACCCTTCAATCTAATTTTACCTGAAAATTCACAAAACGGTAAAATCACATATCATACCAACATATCACATTAACATATCAACATATCATATTATCATGTCAATTTCACAAATAAGACAATCATCACTCAAATAAAATAAAAGACTCAACAAAATTGGGAAATATCGAATCGAGGCATTACAGAAGCTGCTGCAAAAACTGAGACTGAAACTGGAGAAAAGAAAAGAAAAGGGGGAAAATGTAGAGAAAATAAATGAGTGCTTGAATGGTCCCTACCCCACTGCCTACGTACCTCATCGAGAAATGAGGATTAGAGTCGACGTAGTTCCCCTAACTAGGGAGGATGATTGTTTGTGTTTTTAAAGCTGCTTATGTTAATGCTCAGGTGTTACAGGCTCATCTGGAATGGGTGTGTTACCGTCTTGCAAATGACAAGTAGGAGCAAGTTCTTACGTTATGAGTGAATGAGATGAGAAAAGAATTCCCAAAGGAAAGACGTTTATTGTCTGTTCTTGTTTTTTAGGAGCTTTTATAAGATTTGTATAGGTGAGTGTATCTGAGTCTTACTCAATGGGATGTGTACTTCTTACATCATCCCGAAATGGAATGGATAAGAGGCACACCTAAATATGAGGGATATCCCCAAATCTAGTCCCAAAATTCAAGACTCAAACACACTAGCCTATTGAACTTTATTAAGTGTTTTTGTGGTTTTTGGATTAAGAAGTGTTTTTTAGCTTTTGTTTGTGAAATAGTCTAATGCTAAGACCTATTTATCATGATAGATACCCTACACCTCACACCGAAATAGGATGTGTGCAAGTACCCCATGGCAGAGTCTCTTGGCACATGAGAAGACTTGTCATTTATTAAATGACTTGAAGTTGTTGTTTTGTGATGAGAAGAGAGAGAGAGAGAGAGAGAGAGAGAGAGAGAGAGAGAGAGAGAGGGAACCAAAGGCAAAAGTCTAAAGGGGGACTAATAATCCTAAGTGTTATCATGCATGGGATTCCTAAGTTAGTGTGGTTTGAGTTCTATGCTAATGAAGAAGAAGAGAAGAAAGAAAGAAGAAGAAGAAAGGAAAACAAGATTCAACTTACTTCTTAAGATAAGATAAGTTGATCCTAAAGGGGGTGATGAAAAATTAAGCAAAGATGGCATAAACACATCAAAAACACAAGTATGAAAAGTTAAAAGAGATGAAAGAAAAAGTTGAGATATGGGAGCATCACCCACACCTCTCAAACTTACCAAAGCCCCCGTAAAGTTAGAAATATTCACATAAGTGCAAAAGAAAATCAAACAAGCACAAGACATGAAAGAACAAGGCTCTAAGCCCTAAAACTCATACAAGTCAGAACCCACAAGTCCTATATGACCCCTAAGACTAGTCATACAAACTCAAGCAAAAATAAATGGGACAAGTCCCTGAAACATCCAACAATGCATTAAAGAAGGAGTGAGATGAAAAGAAGTGATCAAATATGGCAAACAAGTAAAAATGAAACAACTAAGACCAAAGTCAGAAGCTAAAACTTTGAGAATGTCACATAATGTCAATGAGATGTCATACAAGTCATATGTCATGGCATGTGAGCATAGGAGATGAAACGAGGATAAATGAAATGAAGATGTAAATATGTGTTCATGAAACAATGTCACTTAATAGATGAAACAAGCATACAAACATGACATGAGATGAATATGTACCAAAGTAAGAGGTGTATCAACATGTTAAGATGTACATAATATGCACAAGTAATCACATTTGAACATGGATGGCACATTAAGAAGTTAGATGAAGAGATGAGATGAAATTAGGTCATTTAGGGTTCATATGATTCATACTTGGAAAACATACATCAATGCAAGTCAACAAGTGAACACATGCTTCATACAATCCCTAAGGATGCTTATGATGATGTCAAGATGCACAATCAGATCCTAACGTGATGACACAAGTGCCTCCTAATGCAACTAATCAAAGCACAAACAAAACTTTCACAAGAATAGGAAATCAAAGCTCATGCATCAAATAAATATCAAACATGACTAAAAAATTATGAAATTAAGTCCCAAAGGACCTTAACAAGGGGTGAACATCATGCAAAAGTCTCAAGCAAATACGCAGAACATATGACATATTGTCGCTTCCTGGTACAAACGCGAAAGTGGCGCGGAAGAGGTAGAGTCGCCAGCCAGGAATTCTTATCCCGAAGGAATGGGAATAGTAATGCTGCACAAACCAGAAGAAAAGAAAAGGAAGGACAGAGGTCCTGCGAACCAAAGAAGACTGGGTTCGAGACTCGGTTACGACCTGGGAAGGTATTAACACCCCAGATTGTTCGTCGTACCCGACGAGATCCACGCTTGCAAAAGAACTCTTTCAAATGGTGAAAGAATGAAGGTTGCTGCAAAAAGAAAGGACTGAAACTGGAAAAGGAACTGAGAAAGAAAACAAAGAGGGAAAATGTAGGGAAAATAAAAGAGTGTTCTCGAACGGGCCCTACCCTGCTGCCTACGTACCTCATCTGGACAATGAGGATCAGATTCGTCGTAGTTCCACTAACTAGGGGTGGAAAAGATTGCTTATGTCTTAAGGCTTGAACTGCCTATGTCGATGCTGAGGTGTTGCAGGCTCGAACAACGAGTGCGTTACCGTCTTGCAAAATGACAAGTAGGAGCAAGTTCGCACGAAAAGAGTGAAGGTGATGAGAAGAGAAGTCCCGAAGGAGAGATGCTTATTGTTTGTCCAGTGTTTTTTAGAGTTTTTTATGAGTGTGGAACAAGGAAGTGAAAGTAAAGCCTTTTCTAAGGAACATGTCCTCGTTACCACATCCTAAAATAGAATGAGTAACAAGTCCATCAAGAATGAGGAAGATCCTCAAACTTGTTTCCTAAGATTAGGATTTAAATTCACTAACTTGTTTGTATTATTAAATATTTTTGTGGATTAAAGTGAATAAGTGTTTTTTAGCTTTTCTTTGAGAGAGTGACCAAAGGGAAAAGTCATCTCAACTATTATTAAAGTGTTAGATTTTGTATGAAGATGAGAAAGAGAGAGCACCAAAAGGATCTCAAAGGTAAAAACTAAAGGGGAAGTCTAATTCTAAAGTTATCATGCAAAAGTGATCATAAGGTTAGTGTGGGTTCAACCTATCCTAAAAAAAAGAAGGAAAGGAAAAAGAAGAGAAGAAAGGATGGCCAAAGCACATCGCAATCATGAATTACAAAATTAAATGAAAGAAGAAGTGGAGATGAAGTTGAGATGAAAAAGAAATAAGTGAGGAGAGGAGAATGCAATACGGAGTAATCGAACAATGCACAAACAGAGCCTACACCAGTAGGACTTCCAGATGCAGCAGCATGCTCCTAACATGGCATCAGAACTAGAATAAGGCGCAAAAAATAATGGTTTCAGCGGTACCTAACGGAGAAGGTCCATTGCCTCTTCAATACGCACAAAAAGAAGTCCAAGAAGGAATATCAAGTCCAGAACGGATTCAACAGTCGAGAACAAGTGTCTAGTCATCAAGATTATTAGACAAAGATCAAATACAAGCATCCAGCATCCAGAATTAAAACCAAGAATAAGTCCGTGCAAAATCAAAGTCTAAGTGCAAATTGTATCTAGAGATTTCATTAGTCCGAACAAAATCACAGAAATAATTAGTCACAAGGTCATCATCAAGCCACATCTACAATCATCAAAATAAGCTTGAAACCTACACAACATCAAACTAAAACCAAAATAAAAAATCCTATTTAATTAAAATAATCCAAATTAAAATTTAAACTATATTGAGATTAATAATTGAAATTAAAACAAATTTCTAAACTAAAATTCTAAAACAAAACCTTTAACAAAAATTAAATTAGCTAATAATAAACTAAACAAAATTTATAAATTAAAATGAAAATAAAACTAAAGGCAAGGGGGGCTGCCCACAGGAATTGGGGTAAGTTCAGAAATGGTAGGCGTTGGGCCTTGTTCAAAGCCAAGCCCAAAGGTTTTTAGCAAACTTCCAGGGGTATAATGCGAAAATCTGGTGTGCATAGCAAGAGATCCATGGACCTGGGTTCAACATAAGCCCATTAACAACATCAAATAGTTCTAAAAAATATAAAATAATAAAACAAGAAAAACGAAAATAAAATGGAGATGCACAGTTCCTCCCCAGCACAGAAAAAACCTAAAAACTTAAATGTCAAACAGGGGAAAAAAACAATCCTCTTCTCATTTTCACTGTGCGGCACAACCAAAACCCTCGTCGTCACTCTTCATCGCCATCCACCATCATCAATTCATCGCGGCACATCCAGAACAAAATCCACCGTCCACTGCTCCATTTGAGTCGCGTCGCACCTTCAACCTCGTCCGAAACTTCTTCTCTCTGTTCCACTCTTCCTCTTTCAATTTCTATCTTATCTCCTTCTTCTTATTTCATTTCGGATCTTTGATTGTTGTGGTTTGGTGGATGAAGAGCGAAGGGTTGAAGGTGGCGGCGAAGGTTTGTGAAAAAAGTTGTTAAAGATGAAGAGAGGATTTATGCAGGGTTTGGTTTGAGTGTTATGGAGGTTGTGGTTTAGTTTTATCGTTGATGAAGGTTTGCGAAGAGGTGAGTTGAAGTGTTGTGTTATATAGAGTTTTAACGGAGGGGTTCAGTTTTAAAGGATTGTTGAAGAAGAATGAAGGAAGCGTTTAATGAGTATTGGTTGTTAAAACATTGATGAAGTTGGTTTGTTTGAAAAGGTGTGGCTGTGATGTTTGAAGATTTGGGTATGGTGGTTAACAATTGTTGGAGATGAAAGGAAACAAAGTAAAGGAAATGAATAGAGTGTGTTTTGGTTGTGTATCAAAAGAAGAATGAGGTTGGAGAGTTTTACGATTGGAAAAAAAGTTGTAGGAATTCTGTTATGCGTTTTTTACGTTTGGCGTGTGGGTGTTTGGAATATGTGTTGGTACAAATTGTGTAACGTGAAGGCATGTTGTGTGCGTTTGGTGTTGTAAGAGGGACGAATTTGTGAATTGGTTCACAAAGGTGGGTGTGGTGCGGAAGTCGTGGAAGAAAACAAATGTGTGAGGTGGCTTGATGAAGAATCATGTAGTAATGAAAATTGAGTGGGGTCCATGAATAATCGTGTAGCTGCCAGCTGAAATATTGTTGTGTAAAGGAATTATAGAAGTAGGGACCGGAGAAAAAACCTGTGTACGCCTATTACTAGTGTTGCTTGACTTGGTCATCATTTTCTTTTACTTTTGTCCTTTGATTGGTAATGGATTAGTAAATGTAATGGCTTCATGGGCTTGTAAAGAATAAATTTGGACCAAAAGAAATGAATATGAGAATGGATAGGTTTTAGAATGAATTGATGAAAAAAAAACCTAAAATGAGTTATAAATCAACGGATATTAATAATGGATACCTATTATTAAATGGGTAGAAAATAGAAAATGGTATTAGAAGAAAAAATAAAAATAAAGAATATGGCTTGATTTTGAAAAATGAATAAAGAATAAATTGATGAATAAAATTTACAATTGGTGAGATTTGGATAAAAATGGATTAAGTAAATGGACAAAAATTGGACAAAATATGAAATATGACTTTGAATGAATAATGAGTGGATATTGAAATATGGTGAATAAAAATAAATAAACGGATAAAAATACTAATGAGAGAACTCGAATAATGGATATAAATAAAAGAATATGAGAGATGGATAAGGAAATGGGTATGAACTGGTCTTTTGTGGAATGGATCGACTAACGCCAATATGCGCACAACCATAGAACCTCGATTTTCCACTCGAAACCAATCTTGCATCGTTTCTACAAAAACCACTGACTAAGAATAACACCGCTACCACTGGACACCCCACAACTGAAATGAGCAATCTTCCAAATTAATCTTCCTTTGACAAAATAACTCCCAATCATTTTGAACAATCTGAATCAATCCTTAGGAAAATCAATCCACTGATGAACACGACTGAACCTGGACAAACCCAACCTGAGGAATAATCTATTGAGGCAGATAACTTGCAGTTGAAGGAATCTCCTGAAGCCACGACTCTTGAGATGTTGAGAAAGACGAATAGCCTAAGATTCTGAGAAGAAGAAAATATCCTTGTAATTTGATGAAGAAGAAAATAGCCCGATGATTAGCCGAATGCATAGTGAATAATCCTTGCAGACATAAAAACCTTGGATAACAAATAATTAGGGACATAAACCCTAAATATGTGACAAAATAAGTAATAATATGATGCCACTAATGGTTGCATAACCAAATACTTGAATTCTTCTGATAACCAAAATTGGGTGTGAAACCCTAATTCTTCAGAAAAACTCGATCCCATGTCTCAAGAGCAAATAATATGACCTAATGGAAGATGTGGATGAATGCAAAATGAAGAGCAGAAAAAAGATAGAAAACCAGAGGGCAAATTTGGGGTGTTACAGCTGCCCCTATTCAAGCAACAGTTAATCCGAAAAGGACGAAAGCATCGGTTGTCGGTCGTTCAAGACAAACTGTGGTTGAATACCAAGAAGACCTGAAATTCGCACTCTGCTGGAGAATGCAGAAATGGGAAATAAACCTAACACACTGGACAAATGAAGTGAAGACACAACAGACGAGCTCCTTCCAAATTGAATTGTTACGCCGGATAAGAAAACTCAGACAGACGAGTCTTCTTCAAGTAAACCTGTTACGCCATGAACTGGACATACGAGCCCTCTTCAAATAAACTTGTTACGCCAAGAATGGACAGACGAGCCCTCTTCATACATTTTACAAAAATATATGACTTGAGATAGACGAACCTCCTTCGGATAACCTGTTACGCCAGGACCAGGGATGCACTTAAGTATTTGGGATAGACATGCATAATTAGGATAGACGAACCCTTTTCATATATCCTCCGTAGATATATTGTCTAAGACAGACGAGTCTTCTTCAGATAACCTGTTACGCCAGGTGTGACATTAGGATTGAACGAACCCTTTTCACGAATCTTGCATAGATAAGTGGTGTCTGAGACAGACGAACCTCCTTCGGATAACCCGTTACGCCAGAACCGGTGATGCACTTAAGTTTGTGGGATAGACATGCATAATCAGGATAAACGAACCCTCTTCGCATATCCTCCGTAGATATATGGTCTAAGACAAACGAGTCTTCTTCGAGCAAACCTGTTACGCCAGGACCGTTAACCATTTTGACGTTTAATCCCACCGTCAGGACTTCAAACCTCCTTAACACATACGAGTATTGGACGATCATCAAAGAAACACAGACGAGTGTTGTAAGTCAATGATACAAACGAATATCAGACGATGATCTAAGAAACGCAGATGAGCGCTTCAGGCAATGATACAGACGAATATCAGCCACTGATATATACGAATACCAGAAATCCAACACAGACGAGCATTTGGAGTAGCAATACAGACGAGTACCAGAGTGATTATCAAATCAACACATATGGACATAAGGTAACACAGACGAGTGTGAGGGATGATATAGACAAGTATCCAAACAAGGAAAACGAGCTTCAAACAGATAACAAACACTGACGAGCGCTGGGGAATGCAGACGAGCAATAAGCAAATATCAAACATAGACGAGTGTTGGGGAATGCATACGAGCATCAAACAGCTATCAAACACAAACGAGTGTCAGGTAATGCAGACAAAAATAAAGAAACTATCTAACACAGATATCAAACACAAACGTGTGTTGGGGAATGCATACGAGCATCAAACAAATGCCTGATTGGCAGTAAGAATCACATTTCTACAGGGGAGAATCAGGTCAAGAGGCTTTAATGATGCTTAACTCTGGCTGGGGAGATGAATAACTGTCTGTATCATCACATTGGCCAAAAATAAATTGGCAACTTTTCTGGGAATATTTCAATGATAGAAAATTCCAAACATGCAATTTTGTGGGGAAATGACAATCTTCAGACTCGGTTGGGGAAAATACTTCGTCAATAACTTTGTTGGGGAGAGAATTATGATAATTCTAAGCTCTGTGGGGAAGCGAGGCCTTCAGCTGCCTGCTAGGAATACTTCACTATGGAAAGATAACTCCGCTCGGGGATGAGAACAATTCAATTAGCCTTGAAGCCATGCTGGGGATATCATTTGTTTTAACTCAGTTGGGGAAATGTCAACCCTCTGGCTTAGCTGGGAAAAAGATTTGGCAATGCTCTGCTGAGGAGAGACTTTGCTGAGGAATCAAAATAAGCCAAATTATGCCCCAAGTGTAGTATGACGACTGTGTTGGGAAGATATGCCAATGAAAATTGGACTTTGACTAAATGAGAATAACCAACTCCTCATGAGGAAATCTTGTTGGATGGAGGAAAATTTTATGCTCGGGGAAGAAATAAACTTCCAATACCCTGCTGGGAAAATAAATACCAGATATTCCTTGAGAATTAACCCGGTGCCTCAAGCCTCTGAGTTCAACAGTTTCATACTGATTGTCATGAGTGAACAAGCATCCATTACTCCTGAAATTACGCCTCAAATTGCATCGTCTATGAAGAGATCGTCTCTAGAGGATTTTACAGAAGACCTGGCATCCAGAATTGCCCCAGTGTCTTCAAACTCTTGCAAAAATTCATCATATCTTGAGATAAACTGCCCCAGAATGCGTCTTGTAATGATATTGCTCCACACCAGAGATAAAACATAAACCACGCGGTATGAAAATGCAATGCAAATTATGCAAGATGTATATATATGCTCATTATGTTAAGGATAAGATGATATGAGTCACGGGAGATGATTAAAACAAGGATGGTTGGGCGTTAGGGTCAGGTTGATAATGATTTTTTTGGTTGCCAAGCAATTGGACTTTGAAGGTGAATTACCAGACGAGAACCGGTTTATTGATGGTAGGCCAACAGACAAGAACTGATGGGCAAAGAACAAGTCGTCAGACAAGAACTGACTCCTTGGGTTCATTGTCAAACGAGAATTTACTTTGAAAAAGAATGACTACCAGACGAGAACTAGAGTTTAACAAGGTAAATGAAAAGGTGACCAGACGAGAACTGGTTAAAAGATTCGCCTACGAGACGAGAACTGGTATTTGAAGTTGGTTTGCTAGAGAAGAAAGAAGAGAAGAAAGAATGGCCAAAGCACATCGCAATCTTGAATTACAAAATTAAATGAAAGAAAAATTGGAGATGAAGTTGAGATGAAAAAGAAATAAGTGAGGAGAGGAGAATGAAATACAGAGTAATCGAACAATGCACAAACAGAGCCTACACAAGTAGGACTTCCAGATGCAGCAGCATGCTTCTAACATGGCATCAGAACTAGAATGAGGCGCGAAAAATAATGGTTTCAGCGGTACCTAACGGAGAAGGTCCACTGCCTCTTCAATACACACAAAAAGAAGTCCAAGAAGGAATATCAAGTCAAGAACGGATTCAACAGTCGAACACAAGTGTCTAGTCATCAAGATTATTAGACAAAGATCAAATACAAGCATCCAACATCCAGAATTAAAACCAAGAATAAGTCCGTGCAAAATCAAAGTCTAAGTGCAAATTGTATCCAGAGATTTCATTAGTCCAAACAAAATCACAGAAATAATTAGTCACAAGGTCATCATCAAGCCACATCTGCAATCATCAAAATAAGCCTGGAATCTACACAACATCAAACTAAAACCAAAATAAAAAATCTTATTTAATTAAAATAATCCAAATTAAAATTTAAACTATATTGAGATTAATAATCGAAATTAAAACAAATTTCTAAACTAAAATTCTAAAACAAAACCTTTAACAAAAATTAAATTAGCTAATAATAAACTAAACAAAATTTATAAATTAAAATGAAAATAAAACTAAGGGCAAGGGGGCTGTCCGCAGGAATTGGGGTAAGTTAAGAAATGGTAGGCGCTGGGCCTTGTTCACAGCCAAGCCCAAAGTTTTTCAGCAAACTTCCAGGGGTATAATGCGAAAATTTGGTGTGCATAGCAAGAGATCCATGGACTTGGGTTCAACATAAGCCCATTAACAACATCAAATAGTTCTAACAATTATAAAATAATAAAACAAGAAAAACGAAAATAAAATGGAGATGCACAGTTCCTCCCCAACACAGAAAAAACCTAAAAACTCAAACGGCAAACAGGGGGAAAAACAACCCTCTTCTCATTTTCACTGCGCGACACAACCAAAACCCTCGTTGTCACTCTTCATCGCCATCTGCCATCATCAATTCATCGCGGCGCATCTAGAACAAAATCCACCGTCCACTGCTTGGTTTGAGTCGCGTCGCGCCTTCAACCTCGTCCGAAACTTATTCTCTCTGTTCCACTCTTCCTCTTTCAATTTCGATCCTATCTTCTTCTTCTTATTTCATTTCGGATCTCTGATTGTTGTGGTCTGGTGAATGAAGAGCGAAGAGTTGAAGGTGGTGGCAAAGGTTTGTGAAAAAAGTTGTTGAAGATGAATAGAGGATTTATGAAAGGTTTGGTTTGAGTGTTATGGAGGTTGTGGTTTAGTTTTATCTTTGATGAAGGTTTGCGAAAAGTTGAGTTGAAGTGTTGTGTTATATAGAGTTTGAACAGAGGGGTTCAGTTTTAAAGGATTGTTGAAGAAGAATGAAGGAAGAGTTTAATGAGTATAGGTTGTTAAAACATTGATGAAGTTGGTTCGTTTAAAAAGGTGAGGTTGTGATGTTTGAAGATTTGGGTATGGTGGTTCACAATTGTTGGAGATGAAAGGAAACAAAGGAAAGGAAATGAATAGAGTGTGTTTTGGTTGCGTATCAAAAGAAGAATGAGGTTGGAGAGTTTTACGATAGGAAAAAAAAGTTGTGAGAATTATGTTATGCGTTTTTTGCGTTTGGCGTGTGGGTGTTTGGAATATGTGTTGGTACTAATTATGTAACGTGAAGGCATGTTGTGTGCATTTGGTGTTGTAAGCGGGACGAATTTGTGAATTGGTTCACAAAGGTGGGTGTGGTGCGGAAGTCGTGGAAGAAAACAAATGCGTGAGGTGGCTTGATGAAGAATCATGTAGTAATGAAAATTGAGTGGGGTCCAAGAATAATCGTGTAGCTGCCAGCTGGAATATTGTTGTGTAAAGGAATTATAGAAGTAGGGACCGGAGAAAAATATTGTGTACGCCTATTACTAGTGTTGCTTGACTTGGTCATCATTTTCTTTTACTTTTGTCCTTTGATTGGTAATGGATTAGTAAATGTAATGGCTTCATGGACTTGTAAAGAATAAATTTGGACCAAAAGAAATGAATATGAGAATGGATAGGTTTTAGAATGAATTAATGAAAAAAAACTAAAATGAGTTATAAATCAACGAATATTAATAATGGATACCGATTATTAAATGGGTAGAAAATAAAAAATGGTATTAGAAGAAAAAATAAAAATAACGAATATGGCTTGATTTTGAAAAATGAATAAAGAATAAATTGATGAATAAAATTTACAATCAGTGAGATTTGGATAAAAATGGATTAAGTAAATGGACAAAAATTGGACAAAATATGAAATATGACTTTGAATGAATAATGAGTGGATATTGAAATATGGTGAATAAAAATAAATAAACGGATAAAAATACTAATGAGAGAACTCAGATAATGGATGGGAATAAAAGAATATGAGAGGTGGATAAGGAAATGGGTATTGTCGCTCCCCGGATTTCCATCCTGGTACAAACGCGAAAGTGGCGCGGAAAAAAGAATAGAGTCGCCAGCCAAGCATTTTTATCCCGAAGGAACGGGAATGGTAATGCTGCACAAACCAGAAGAAAGAAGAGGAAGGACACAGGTCCTGCGAACCAAAGAGACTGAGTTCGGGAGTCGGTTACGACCTGGGAAGGTATTAGCACCCAGATCGTCCGCCGTACCCGACGGGATCCACGCTTGCAAAATAAACTATTTCAAAGGGTGAGGGTATGAAAACTGCTGCAAAGAAATGAAAATGAAAAGAAACTGGAACTGGAAAAGAACTGAATAAGAGAACAAAGAGAAAAAATGTAGGGAAAATAAAGATTGTGCTCGAACGGGCCCTACCCCGCTGCCTACGTACCTCATCGGGAAAATGAGGATCATAGACGCCGTAGTTCCCCTAACTAGGGGTAACAAGGAAATTGCTTGTGAATTAAGGCTTGAACTGCCTATGCCATTGCTCAGGTGTTGCAGACTCGGACGACGAGTGCGTAACCGTCTTGCAAAAATGACAAGTAGGAGCAAGTTCGCGTACGGAGCGAATGAGATGAGAAAAGAATTCTCGAAGGAAAAGACGCTTATTGTTTGTTTGTGTTTTTTATGAAGCTTTTTATGAGTGTGTCACAAAGAAGTGAACTCAAGCTCTTTTCCATGGAATGTGCACTTGTCACTACATTCCAAGATGGAATAATAGAACAAGCACACTCAAGTAAGGAGAAGATCCCCAAAACTTGAACCCAAAGATTAGGGCCTAAGCTCACTAACTTGTTAACTTATTAAGTGTTTTTAGATACTTACAATGAATAAGTGTTTTTTGTGATTTTCTTTGTGAAGATGATATCTTGATCAAACTTGTTCATCACAAGGTAAGCTTGTACTATCCCAAGATGGAAAGACTACAAGTACCTCATGGGATAAGGCTATTGCTCAAGACATCACTTCAAACTTTATTAAGATGTTTTCTTAAAGGTTATGAGATGAGAAGAGAAGAAGAACCAAAAGATCTAAAGGTAAAAGTCTAATGGGGGACTAAAGAATCCTAAGTGTTGTCATGCATGGACATCCTAAGGTTAGTGTGGTTCTCTATCCTAATGAAGAAGGAAAAGAAGAAGAGAAGAAGAAGAAGAAGAGAGATGAGTAAGGCCTAGGCCCAACAAGCAAAGAGTTAGTACAATAAGGAAATAAGAAGAAGAGATGAGATTTGGAGATGTGGAACTCAACTTCCACACCTCACACTTACCATAGCCCCTGCAAGGTTAGTAACATGCATACAAGTGAAATGAAGTGAACAAAATAACATGCCATCATCATACAAACAGAAGTGAAATGATATGTACAAATGCTCAATGCAAATGCAACTCATAAGAATGAGAGATGAAGCATACAAGTTAACATGATGCACATGGAATACATATGCAAACTTATGCAAACTTAAGAAAGATGCAAGGCAAATATGCACAAACATGGACTCAATGCACAAGACCAGAACCAAAACAAGTCAAAGAAGAGCTTAAGAAGCTAGCAAGATGAAGAGAATGGACACACAATACCAAACAGTCACAAAATGGGAGTGAAAGAAGTAAGGAAGTGAGATGAAAACACTTTAGAAATGAAAGGACTTAAAAGGGAAGCAAACACAAAAATTTCTAAGACTCAAACCCTAAGCTAGGACCAGGAAGACTCCCATACCCCAAAAGGATCCCAAACGAGAAGAAGAAGTTGGCACAAGTGCCCTTCTAAGCTTATGAGAGAGCTAATGGACCAAAAGAAGCAAAATGGGACAAGGTGAGAACAAAAATCCACAACAAATCAACCAAGCATCTAAAAATTCCACAACTTAAACCAAATGATATTCAAACATGGTAAATCAATGAGCCAAAAGGATTTGGAAAAATTTAGAAGCAAACTAGGTCAAATGGAGGCAAGAACACAAACTAGGGTTAATAACTTCCAACACAAGTCAAAGGACCAAGACCCAAGGAATAAATTTCTAAAAATCAGGGGGAAAATCACATAAGAACTACATCATCTTAGGAATCCAGAGCAAAACGAATGAGCACAAAACTCCAAATAATTAATTCTATAGAAAATGGACAAGGCAGATTGCCCAAAAAAGAAATAAAAAAAAGTTAATTGACATGGGGAATTTATATGACACGTGGAAATTAGAAAAAAATGGAAAATAAAAATATAGAAAAATAAAAGAAATTTAAAAGAAGACTCAAGAATTTTTTGGGAATTTTTTAATAATTGGAACTATTTTTAATAATTGGAAACTAAAATGAATTAAAAGAATAAAAATAAAAAAGAAATTAAAAGGAAATTGGTTGGGGGTGTTGGTAGCAAGGGATTCACGTTGGAATTGTTTTGGGCTTAGGATGTGGGGGTGTGAAGAGCAACACCGAGGCCCATTTCTTGCGCAGGTTTATAATAATATTGTGGAAATTCAGTGAGAAAAATAAGGAAAATAAAGGATCCATTAGATCAATCAGACGCGTGCTAGACTGCCTTCATTAAATGACGTGGCTATTTGGTGCAATGTGATTGGAGACGCATGGTTGTTGTGGTGGACTGAGAAGCATGTTGCATTAAAATGAATTAAAAGAAACACGTGATAGTGAGGGTGGCTGTATGGACGCGTGGCCAGATCCAAGGCGTACAAGGGCAAGATCCAAGGGCTCTGGACCCATCTTCCTCCTCACAAACCCTAGGTCTCACATTTCCAGTTTCCGGTGACCGGAGCTAGGGCTCCGGCACCGGAATTCATAAAAGATGCATAAACAACAACAAAAATCAACCAAATGCTCCATATTGGATAATTAACATGCTCTGAATTCAAATATGACCTTGAAATAAGCAATGGATCCATGAAACAAGCGGATCGAAGAAAAACATATTTGACCATGAAAACTGAAATCCAAATAACTCTCACCACAATGCATCATTTTCAAAACTATAAGTTGCAGCATACTCAGTGAACATCACAGATCCCAAAACACCTAATCAATTTCATTTCCAGATCTCAAGATTTAGAACCATACCTGAGTTGCAGATCTTGATTCAAGGTGTTAGAAGACCAAGTAATGGATGCAATGCAATCCTACTTCATTCTAGATGCAAAATAAATGCATCTAAAGTCTTGAATTTAGCTGGATTTGAAGATTTTCTCACACCTACCCTGAAATGGCAAGGTGGTTGATCTCGAAGGAGAGCTTGAATGATGGTGTGATTAAGGATCCTTAGCTTTCACTGATCAAGAATCCACAATTTGTTTTGAGATTGGTCAAGTGTGTGATGAGAAATGAGAGAAAATGAAATTGGTGCATAAACTTGGAAATGAGAGAATGAGAGAGAGCTTTCCAATTCTGAAACCCTAGCTGCTTAAGTATGCTCTCACAATCTCATGCTGAAAGAATTGGCTCATTTGCACGTGTGAATCACAAGCCTTTGGTGAATTTGCAAATTTTGCAAAATGTGAGGGAAGCATGCACTCCTCATGCTTTGCTTGGCCTCTCAGCACATGGGCAATGCAAATCCTACCATTGATTATAATCCAACCAATTCTGGCCTTTAGATCAAGTCATCACACTTTTCTCATGATTTTGCAAAAAATCCACTTTGTAAGCCACAAACTTGTAGTGCACGAATTTTTGACTTTCCTTGGAGCAAAATGATCAAAATGCAATGTATTTTGTCATTGGAAACAAACTTGAACCATACCAAGTCTTGAAAACAAGTTTTGAACACTTTTGCTTTTGTGCATGCATGAAACTTTTGAATTTGCCCTAATTTCATCCAATTTTTCGAAGAGCTTCTAGGACAAACCATAAATCCCATGAAAATGTACTGGTACTTTTTGAAAATGGGAGCCCTTAATCTCCAACTTTCATGTTTGACTTTGGTCCATTTGAAGAATTTTTGATCATGTTAAGGTCATTTGAAAATTAGGGCAAAAGTTGTCAAATATGGAAAATCTCAAAAACCAACTTTGTGCCAATTTTGCAAAAAGCCTCAAATCTCCATGATTCTTGATATTTAAGCATCCCAAACCTCTTATAACATTGTAAGGACCCCTCTTGGCAAGAAAAAGTGGCTTGGACCCCTTGAAATCACACAGTTGACTTTTTACAGGCACAGTTGACCAATTACTTCATCTGCAGGCAACTGAAGAATTCTCTGACTTCCACATGGAATTTTTTCATGAAAATTGGCACCTAGGATCCTATTGACATATAGAAGACTTTTCCCAAATGAAATGGACAAAGTTGTGAAGTTTTGATGCTTGAATCTCAAACCCTAGTTTAGGTGCCTTGTGTAGGAGCTTTGCCTTGTCCTAGCTTCTCTGATGATCATGCAATCTTCTAAGCTTTTGAAAATGGACTTGATCTTGTAAATGGAGTGTAGACCCCTCATAGGACTTGTACAAAACCATTGGGACCCTTGTCATGGCTTGTGATGCCTCAAGAACCTCCACAGATGATCATATGCCTAATGCTAGAACATGAAGAATGCTATGCCTCATCTTTCCATGCTAGGATGCTAAGAAAATGATATGTTCATGATGAATATGATGTGATATGATGCTTAAAATGAAGAGGGCAAATTTGGGGTGTTACAGGTATGAACTGGTCTTTTGTGGAATGGATCGACTAACACCAATATGCGCACAACCATAGAACCTCGATTTTCCACTCGAAACCAATCTTGCACCGCTTCTACAAAAACCACTGACTAAGAATAACACCGCTACCACTGGACACCCCACAACTGAAATGAAAAACCTTCCAAATTAATCTTCCTTTGACAAAATAACTCCCAATCATTTTGAACAATCTGAATCAATCCTTAGGAAAATCAATCCACTAATGAACACGACTGAACCTGGACAAACACAGCCTGAGGAATAGTCTACTGAGGCAGATAACTTGCAGTTGAAGGAATCTCCTGAAGCCACAACTATTGAGATGTTGAGAAAGACGAATAGCCTAAGATTCTGAGAAGAAGAAAATATCCTTGTAATTTGACGAAGACGAAAATAGCCTAATGATGAGTCGAATGCATAGTGAATAATCCTTGCAGACATAAAAACCTTGGATAACAAATAATTAGGGACATAAACCCTAAATATGTGACAAAAGAAGTAAGAATATGATGCCACTAATGGTTGCATAACCAAATACTTGAATTCTTATGATAACCAAAAATAGGGTGTGAAACCCTAATTCTTCAGAAAAACTCAATCCCATGTCTCAAGAGCCTATGCAAATGGTATGATTTAATGGAAGATGTGGATGAATGCAAAATGAAGAGCAGAAAAAAGATAGGAAACCAGAGGGCAAATTTGGGGTGTTACACATATAAACAACCAAGCAAAGCAAACTAGGGTTTCACAAACTTAGGCTCAAAGAAAAGTCTCAATACTCAAACAAACAAGACCTAAAAGTTAGTACAAAAATATTTTGAAGTACCTTAACATGTCCCTAAAACAATACAAAAAAAGTCAAATTCATAGCATTCATGGTTACTAAGAAGTAAAATCAACAAGTCAAGAAACTCATGGAAGAAAGGAATTCAAAATAAATTAAACTGAAAATTAATTCAGAAGGTCAAAATAAAATATAAAATAAAATAAAATTTGACAAAATTTATAAAAACCTAAAGATCTTTGGTGAATTTTTGTGGAATTTTTAAAAGCCTAAAACTATTTTTGAAAATTAAAATTGAAACTAAATAAAATAAAGAAAATAAAAAGAAATAAAAGGTGCAATGGGTGCGAATAGGAATCCATTTCAGTTCATTTATGCAAGTAGGCTTAAGGAGGGGTGCAAAAACAATTTAGGCCCAATGCGCTTCATAAAAAAAAAATAGTCAACAAAATGTGCCTCAATCTCCACCGCATAAAAGATCAAACACTCACAAACACAATCAACTAGGTCCAAGTAATCAAATCCTACGCTTCAGGACAAGTCTCCACAAAGTCATCAGATCCAAAGATCATGCGCAAGGTCAAACAAAATAGAAGTAAACGCATCGAACGCCACAAGTTAAGTCATATCATGGTAATCATATCCAAAGGTCCATAATTTAACTGACGAAATAAACTAAAAATAAATAATTGCACGTGAGAGGCTCGTGCCTCATTAATGTGATGGCACACTGTCGTCCATTAGATGGAACGAATCAAACGACTCACAAAAATAACTGGGAAATAAAACATAAAACATAAACATCACGCAGGTCATCAGCCGGAGAAGACTCTGATCGTCTTCTCCGGCCAAACATCGGTAGGATCAGACAAAAATATTCCAGAAACTCAAAACAAATACATCAAATCAAAGTTCATGCATCTAGGATCACAAATCTACAATCAAATTTCAATAGAACACGATACACACAGAGAATCGAAGGAAAGAAAAATGAACTTCAAAACTGAAAATCAAGATCTAAAGCTTTAATGGATCCTACACACTCCAGAGACTTCAAATCAAGCAATAGCAAAGCAAAACAAGCATTATCATGGCTAATTCGAAGCAAACAAGTTGAGTGACCAAACCTTAATATGAAGTTGTAATGAGTGTTTGAGAAATCCAGAGGTTCCTTGCTCTTTTTGAGCTTGTATCTTGGCCAATTAAAGGCTTAGAATCTTGGTATTGATGCAAAAATGGGGGAATCTGAAAGTGGGCTTAATCTTCAAACTCTTCTAGGGTGATCTTCAGTTATAAACAATGGTGATGATGCAATGCACAATTTTCAAGAAGGATTAAGAGAAAATTCATGCAATGAGAGCTATAGTGAGAAGCTTAAGATCTGAATTTGAAAATGTGAGCAAAAAATGAGAAGACCTTTTTCAATTTTCGTGGAGATGGTTTTTATATCATATGTAGAGGTGTGATGATCAATGGAAAGGGTGCTTGGTAGAATAAGATCTGAAAAATTCCAGCATGATGCATGCAGATCCTTCCATTTGTTCAAGTGTGGTGAGGTTGCATTATAGTTTATGGTGGAACTCAACCTTGTGTTGTTATTACACTTGTTGATGAGATTGATGATGATTACGGTGATGATAAGTTGAGTTTTAATGTCATTGGTGAGGCTGCATGGTATTGCTATTTTCACGTGATTCCCTTTCCATTTTAGTGCAAGACTCGTGAGTGTATGGGTGCATGAAATGATCATCTTTGTCAAAAGCATGAAGGAAGGCGTGTGGTACATGTGCACTGACTCTCTCTCCATTTCATATCACATGCATTTTGTACTTCTTTTTTTCTAAAATTCCACTAAGTATTCAACAAAATATAATATATGGTACATGCTTTTTGGGTCACGTAAAAAGGGAAGGTGGACTCACTAAAAGTGTAGGAAAAATATATAATAAAAATTTGACACAAAAATATGAAAATAAAAAGGTTGACCAATGATATGTTGACAAACATGCCCAAAAACCCTAAAAATGTCCTCAAACTTCCAAAAATCATATCTTGAGTTCTAAAAACGCTATGAAGATGATCTTATACTTTTTGGAAAGGGAAAATCAATATCTACAACTTTGATGTTCAAGGAAAAAACATTTGGAGCTTCTTTGGTCATGAAAGAATGGGTTGAAGTTAATGCATAAATTGCCAAAAATGAAAACTTCTCACCACAAGCCATTTTCCAATTTTAGTAACTTTTCCCAAACTCTTGATTCTTGATATTTGAGGTCATTTATACTATTCCTTGACCAAATAAATGTCCATGAAGTTGATGAACATGATTAGAACCCTAAAAATCTCATGGTTGACTTTTCTTCTGCATAATTGATCTCTTTCTTCAAGTACAAGCAACTGAGTCATTGCCTGACTTTCTCAATGATTCCTTGAGCCAAATTGAATCCCTAGGCCTTGTATGACATATATAAGCCTTTAATAACAATAATTGATCAAAGCCATTGTAATACCCCGTATTTAATTAACGCTCTGGGTAATATTAATTAAGATTAATTAGTATCATCTAAAACATAAGCTTTATTAAATATTCAGTTCAAAGACATTTTTGGATACTCTCAAATTGGACCCATTAATATTATTAATTGAGAGATATAATTTGTTTGGTTAATAAGGAAAATAAGTTAAGTATTATAAAAGGAAAAAGAAAAGAGAGAAAGATAGTAAGAGAATTGGAAAGAAAGAAAAGAAAGGGAGAGAAAGAAAGGAGAAGAGAAGAAGAAGAATAGGAAGTGAACCCTAGAGCTTCAATCCATCATTCTCCATCATCCGTCCGTCGAATCGGCTCATTCTTTCCGCCAATCTTCAACTCTCGAGATGGGTTCGTAGTTAGATACTTTTATTTTAGTTTTTGGTCAAGTTTTGGAGTTTAAGAGTTTTAGGGTTTTTAGTAGAAATCTTGAGAAATAATGGATTAACGGTTAAAACTCGGCTAAAACCTAACTAAAATACTTATATGATGATAATGAACATGTTTGATTATGTCTTGTTGCATTAGTTGATGTTTGGGAGTGATTGGGGGTGAAAAGAGTGTTTTCCCGTAAGGCTAGAACTTCCTGAACTGGTGTAGCTTGCTCAGCGAAAGTTCCAGAACGATTTTCGCTTAGCGAGACCTGTAGGTTTCAATTTTTGGTATTTAATTCATAACTTTTGATCCGGGTATCCGTTTTTAGCGTTTCACATATCGATTCGAAGCTAAAAACGTGAACTATCTTTTGATGCCGAGAAATGTTATTTTTACCCGACTTTTACCCGACTTTTCCGATTAACCGTAATTATGTTAGCTAAGGAATTGTGGTAATTATGTTAGTTGTGCAAGTTGTGGAATATGTGATAATCGTGAGAATTGAATGGAAATAAAGACAATGAGATTATTTTAATGATGATAATTAAACTATAAGAGTTAGAGTTATATATATGAAAACTATATGATTAAAAGCATCAATTAGAGAAGAGTGAGGAAAACCTTATCTTGAACCTATAGTATGGCCTAGTTTGTAACCCGACTTGTTAGATGACATAACTGTGTGAATGGCTAGGTTCACCCTAGATTGTATGAACCATTAGCGTGTTATACACTAGATCCTTCGTAATAGTCTTGTGTAAGTCTTGAGGTGGGTAATATTGAGTCCCACGTGAAGCATCCGTAAGGGCTAGATGGGTGTATTGCACGGGTCCTCCGTAAAGTCTTGAGTAAGTCTTGAGGTGGGTGATGTTTAGTCCCACGAGAAACATCCGTAAGGACTTGAGGTGTGTATGTTACGAATCCTCCATAAGGCCTTGAGTAAGTCTTGAGGTGGGTTATTCTGAGTCCCACGGGAAGCATCCGTAAGGGTTTAAGGTGAGTACTACACTGGTTTATACGGCAAGTCTTGAGTAAGTCTCTTTGTGGTTACTTTGTGTTCTGCAAGAGCATCTGTAAGGACTTAGGGAACCGATTATTTCGACGTGAGTGTTGAATCGAGATATGTAGGCACCGAATCCTCTATAAGGTCTTGGATAAATCTTGAGATGGGTTGTTCTTAGTCCCATGCGAAGTACCCGTAAGGACTTGAGGTGAGAGCTACATTATCTATGCGACGATCTTGAGTAAGTCTCTTTGTGGTTACTTTGTGTTTCGCAAGAGCATCCGTAAGCATCGAAGAGAGTGTTATGTTGAATCCTCTGTAAGGTCTTGAGTAAGTCTTGAGGTGAGTATTACATTGAGTCCCACGGGAATCATCCGTAAGGACTTGAGGTAGATGTTTCATTCTCTATATCTATTGTGGTAGTACATGTGGACCTTAGTTCCACTTGGTTCCGTTTCGTGAGTGAGGAAACGGTGAGTATTCGAGATTCTAGGAATCGAACCTTTTAGAGCCGAGGGAACTCTAAGATAGGGAACCCACTGAGATGTTTTATCTCACCCCTCTTTTGTTATTGCTTTTCAGGTTTCTTTTGCAGGTTTGATTTACGAGTGGAGCTATGCTCGAGATGTTTCAAGTGAAGCTTAGTTTAGTCTTCCGCTGTGTATTTATGTATCTTCGTACAATAATGGATATTGTATGGATCTTAGCTTTGTTTTAGTATAATTCCCTTGTCTTGCACCATTGTTGTATAGATTTTTATAGTTGGTAAAGAATGTGAATTATGCTATTAGGAATTTAGCATGGTGTCAGCACCAAAAATTAACTCTGTATGATATTATTCTAGATATATATTATATAGGTGTTACAGTTGGTATCAGAGCAGGTCGTATCCTCGACCTAGCCTTGAAACATCATAAGTAAATCTTTCCTGCCTCTTAAGTGTGTCTGGCCGACATGATTCTTAATATCATACTATGTAGTATTCGGTCTGATCAGCCTAGTACTATGTATATGGTAGGTAGGATCATGGTTGTGCGACCATGAGGACTCCGAAGTGTTGTTGCAACTTGTGTTGTGAGAGTAGATTCAAGCCAAGAGTTAGCAAAGAGGGGCTTTGGTCAGCTCAGTTGGAGTATTCATAAGAGTTCTATTCCTGTAACATGGAGTTGCAGAGTAGTATGTTGTTCGAGAAATCCTTTGGAATGGATAGTGACTGAAAGTTACAAGTATCTGCAGGATGAGTGGTCGGTGTCCCATGGAATAAGTGAAGTCATTGGTGGATCAGTGTTGGTCACTGGTACGGATAAAAGTGTTGAGAAGTTTCATTTCACAAGAAGAGAAGATGTTTATGGAATGTGTGACTTAAGGTTCTGGAATGAGTTAATTGTTAGTGTTTTGGACCTAAGATCGTAGTGGCCTATTGGATGAGCGAGGGTACTTCAAGGAATGTATTTGGATAATACCTTGCAAATGGATAGGAGTTAGGAGTGAATAACTTTCATTTTCTTTTGGGAACCTAGAATTGTGGCAAAACTTGGGAAGAAACGTGAGGACGTGATTACACGTTTCAAGGGAGACAAGTATACCCCGAACGGAAGATAGAAGACTAGAGTTGTATATCCGGCTATGACGGAAGCTACAAGTTTAGAGTAATCCATCAAGGTGTTATATTTTAGTAAGGGATCATTTCAGAAATGATGAATTACCTAAGGAATGATATAAGGTATAATGCAGGAGAGAGAGTAAGCCTTGTTCAGTATCGTGAGGAGAATTTGGTATGGACCGAATGAAGTTATGTTAAGTGTTAGAGTAAGCACCTTGGTTTCGAGAGAACTCTAGTAAGATGAATTATGTTTGGGTGTAAGGAGATTACTGCAGAGTGTGAAGTTGATATGGTATGGAAACGGTCTTAGCAGCACAATATGAGACAGTGATAACGGAAGGTATGTTAGACAAGTGCATAGTGGAATTGTTAAGTTATTGTTAAGACTAAGGTTGAGAAGTGTAAGCAGCGATGGTTCGCTCATTAAGGCTCTGGTGGTATGATTAATTTTGTATGGAATCGTCGTTTAGTATGGTCGTAACATTTGGATGTGATTGGAATGAGTTTGAGAGGTTTGGGTAACAATGAAGGTCAGAAGTTTGCTTTTGCACTGAGTAATCGGATTGTCCTCTGGGTAGTACTCAATTACATAATTGTGTTTCTAAATCTCTTTCAGTTACTAGAAGTACTAGATCGTACTGATTGATCAGTTACCCTTCTGATAGTGGCTGGTTATCGTTGTTAAGTTTTGGGAAAATTGGATTTTTCTAGAATGCATACATTTGATGTGAGTACCAAATCAGATCGTCCTTGATACAGATAGAGAACTATGGAAACTTTCTATGCAATGTTTGGTAGAGGGTAAGGAAACCCAGGTTAATATGTAAGCATAGACAGCGATGCTCTTCAGATGAGTGATTTACCTCAGTCTTCAGGTGTAAGGGAAAAATCTGGTGTTTGTGAATAATCGAAAGTATTTGGATTATGCCCTGGTGAGGTTATGAATGTTGTTGTTGATACTAATTCTTGCAAGGAATTAGAGAGAGGGGTCAAAGTTGTATAGTAGGGATAAAATGTCCTTTGTTTTGCCTTGTTTTACCCGATAAGGATTGGGTGTCGGATTTTGTTTACGGACGAACCAAGCATTAACTTGTAGCTAAAACCCTTTGATGTTGTCCTGGTCGATTCCTACTAACGTCATTGTAAGAATGGAATCGGACTATTCCGTTGGGTATTCGTATTGTGACCGTAACAAAATGGTATTTCTACTTCGTCGTTTATTAGAGAGCATAATCTGCATGTTGTGCCCGTTTGTGTTATCTTGGGTTGTGGATGGTGAACGATTGTTGCACCTATTTAGAGACCGCAAGTGAGAATCATATTACAAGTTAGTATGGACTAGATGGATAATTCTGAGTTAGATTATTTATTAGCAAGAGGAGCAAGTTTAGTTGTGTTCGACCGTTTAGCCTCGGATAGGTAATCGATTTGACACATAACTTTTGTGGAAGACTTTAGAGAATGGTACTTTCTGAATTGTAAGTCTGTTGTGGCTTCCGATCAAAGTATCAGAGGTTAAAGTGTTGAATTACCTTTTGAGCAGGATTGGTAAAGGGTAAATCATCTGAATTTTTGGCGTATTGTCATTACGACTACTAAGGACCTAAATTGAGAAGTTATAAGAGATTTGTGAAGTGTTGGTCTTTCCGGAAATGTTTTAGTATCTGAATTATTGTGTGAATAAGAGATGATGCCCCGAAGTTAAGCAGGTACATCGGGTCGTTTAAGGAACAAGAACCTTGAGAGAAGTGAATTCGAATGATAAGTTTTGTGTGATCCAAAACGGTTAGTAAGCGGAATGTTGTATTTAGGAGGCAAGTGTTATGGAAACCCGCAAGTGTACTAAGGAAGGTTTGAGTTTGGTGTTGGTGTTGGTGTTTCGCTGGTTGTTGTAAGTTTTATGACGTGATTGTGTTGTTATTAATGGAGACATTATGTCAACATAAACCTTGAATGAATGGAAATTTTGTAAAGAGAATAAATGAAACATTGTGATCATGGTCAGATTGGTTAAGTTTAATTGGATGAATTACTCAGAGTTTTGAATGGAAATGGGAATTGTATTGGTTGTGTTTGCAGCAATGCAACCCCGTGTCCTTGTTATTGGAGAGTTTGGACCAATGTTGTCAATTGTGCAGTAGACAGGTGAATTGTTCTACCGTCACATGGTTGCAAGTTCTTATTCTCTTAGTTGATGAGAGCTCCGATGGATAAGTGTTTTCTTCGATGACTAACAAATACTTGATATTGCTTGACAATTTGTGGTATCTCCACTGTTAGGCTTTTGAAGCATGATGGAAGGAGACAGATAAAAGAGTCCTGTTAGATTATGAGAATTTGAGATGATCTATTTATAAGTGTCGAAGGGAACCTTGTCCTGAGTAGGTTGTTTATGGTAAGATACCAATAGGATGAATCATCTGATGTAAATGATTACAATTCTGGTATAAGACCAAGTGGAATTACTAAAGAAGTCATTTGACAACTTTTGAAATGGTTTTAATAATTGAAGGTTTGTAATAAGAGTTTCGTTGGAAATTGAAGGTGATTAAGATTTCACCAGGATATATTGTAGAGATTGTCAAGTGTTGAATGTTACGGAATGAAGTCGGAGTGTTATATTCTGTGTTGTGATTCAATGAAAAGAATTAGACATGTATGTCATCTCCGAATGAGGAATGAGACTAAGTGTTTAGCATGAAGCAACAGATAAGTTGCATAAATAGTAACTTATAATTTAATCCGATATTGGAAATGCGCGTATGAGTAAGGACGCGAGGTTTGATTTTATCGAGAAACGGGGATTTGAGTCGCGGAGTCAAATTGGAATTTGAGTATGTCAGGATATGTAAGAGAATTAAGGATAAGTATGGATCTAAGATAGTGATGTAAACTATTGTTGTGGATGAGTAAAGGAAATTCGAGGACGAATTTCAATTCAAGGAGGGGAGGATGTAATACCCCGTATTTAATTAACGCTCTGGGTAATATTAATTAAGATTAATTAGTATCATCTGAAACAGAAGCTTTATTAAATATTCAGTTCAGAGACATTTTTGGATACTCTCAAATTGGACCCATTAATATTATTAATTGAGAGATATAATTTGTTTGGTTAATAAAGAAAATAAGTTAAGTATTATAAAAGGAAAAAGAAAAGAGAGAAAGTTAGTAAGAGAATTGGAAAGAAAGAAAATAAAGGGAGAGAAAGAAAGGAGAAGAGAAGAAGAAGATGAAGTGAACCCTAGAGCTTCAATCCATCATTCTCCATCATTCGTCCGTCGAATCGGCTCATTCTTTCCGTCAATCTTCAACTCTCGAGGTGGGTTCGTAGTTAGATACTTTTATTTTAGTTTTTGGTCAAGTTTTGGAGTTTAAGAGTTTTAAGGTTTTTGGTAGAAATCTTGAGAAATAATGGATTAACGGTTAAAACTCGGCTAAAACCTAACTAAAATACTCATATGATGATAACGAACATGTTTGATTATGTCTTGTTGCATTGGTTGATGTTTGGGAGTGATTGGGGGTGAAAAGAGTGTTTTCCCGTAAGGCTGGAACTTTCTGAACTGGTGTAGCTCGCTCAGGGAAAGTTCCAGGACGATTTTCGCTCAGCGAGACCTGTATGTTTCAATTTTTGGTATTTAATTCATAACTTTTGATCCGGGTATCCGTTTTTAGCGTTCCACATATCGATTCGAAGCTAAAAACATGAACTATCTTTTGATGCCGAGAAATATTATTTTTACCCGACTTTTCCGATTAACCGTAATTATGTTAGCTAAGGAATTGTGGTAATTATGTTAGTTGTGCAAGTTGTGGAATATGCGATAATCGTGAGAATTGAATGGAAATAAAGACAATGAGATTAGTTTAATGATGATAATTAAACTATAAGAGTTAGAGTTATATATATATATATGAAAACTATATGATTAAAAGCATCAATTAGAGAAGAGTGAGGAAAACCTTATCTTGAACCTATAGTATGGCCTAGTTTGTAACCCGACTTGTTAGATGACGCAACTCGTGTGAATGGCTAGGTTCACCCTAGATTGTATGAACCACTAGCGTGATATACACTAGATCCTCCGTAATAGTCTTGTGTAAGTCTTGAGGTGGGTAATGTTGAGTCCCACGTGAAGCATCCGTAAGGGCTAGAGGGGTGTATTTCACGGGTCCTCCGTAAAGTCTTGAGTAAGTCTTGAGGTGGGGTGATGTTTAGTCCCACGAGAAGCATCTGTAAGGACTTGAGGTGTGTATGTTACGAATCCTCCATAAGGCCTTGAGTAAGTCTTGAGGTTAGTTATTCTGAGTCCCACGGGAAGCATCCGTAAGGGTTTAAGGTGAGTACTACACTGGTTTATACGAGAAGTCTTGAGTAAGTCTCTTTGTGGTTACTTTGTGTTCCGCAAGAGCATCCGTAAGGACTTAGGGAACCGGTTATTTCGACGTGAGTGTTGAATCGAGATATGTAGGCATCGAATCCTCCGTAAGGTCTTGGATAAATCTTGAGATGGGTTGTTCTTAGTCCCATGCGAAGTACCCGTAAGGACTTGAGGTGAGAGCTACATTATCTATGCGACGATCTTGAGTAAGTCTCTTTGTGGTTACCTTGTGTTTCGCAAGAGCATCCATAAGGATCGAAGAGAGTGTTATGTCGAATCCTCTTTAAGGTCTTGAGTAAGTCTTGAGGTGGGTATTACATTGAGTCCCACGGGAAGCATCCGTAAGAACTTGAGGTAGATGTTTCATTCTCTATATCTATTGTGGTAGTACATGTGGACCTTAGTTCCACTTGGTTTCGTTTCGTGAGTGAGGAAACAGTGAGTATTCGAGATTCTAGGAATCGAACCTTTTAGAGCCGAGGGAATTCTAAGATAGAGAACCCACTGAGATGTTTTATCTCACCCTCTTTTGTTATTGCTTTTCAGGTTTCTTTTGCAGGTTTGATTTACAAGTGGAGCTATGCTCGAGATGTTTCAAGTGAAGCTTAATTTAGTCTTCCGCTGTGTATTTATGTATCTTCATACAATAATGGATATTGTATGGATCTTAGCTTTGTTTTAGTATAATTCCCATGTCTTGCACCATTGTTGTATAGATTTTTATAGTTGGTCAAGAATGTGAATTATGCTATTAGGAATTTATGATGGTGTCAGTACCAAAAATTAACTCTGTATGATATTATTCTAGATATATATTATATGGGTGTTACAACCATGAGGATGGCTTTCCCTGAGCCAAAACCCTAATCAGGGTTTCTTATGTAGGAGGGTATGCATTGATGAATTTCCTGATGAACCAAACTTCTTCTAGGGCCTTAAGGAAAAGTTTGAGCTTGTGTGAGATATGAGGATCCCTTGTAGGCTTGTTTCAAGACAACTTGGATCTCATATTGGCTTTAAAAAATTCCAAATGGATAGATCACTGATCACATGCCCTATGCCTCTAACCATGGATGTTATGCCTCATTTTTCTATGCAAAGATGCATGGATATGTATGTTATATGCTATGTTATATGCCATGAAAATAGAGGGAAACTTTTGGGGTGTTACATTTAGGATAGGTCTAATATTAATCAGATTACTTACAAAGCATGTCATGCTTACCGCTCTGCCTAAAAGTACTTCAGATGATTGAGTTGCTGAGCATTGTCCTTGCAAGTTCCACTAATGACATATTTTTTATCTCCACCACACAATTTTTTTTTTGGGGGGGGGGTCCTTGGTGCCGATAAGTTGTGATAGATTCCATGTTCTTCGCAAAATTCTTCAAAAGGAGCATTTTGGAATTCCCCACCATGGTTGATTCTTATGGGGGCAATTGTCAGTGAATTTTCATTTTGAATTTGCTTCGCATATTTCTTGAACGCCTTGAATGCATCACTTTTATGCACTAAAAAGAAAGTCCAAGTATATCTAGAGAAATCATCAACAATAACCAAAGTATATACATTACCTCCAAAGCTTCTTGTTCTTGATGAACCAAATAAGTCCATATGTAACAATTGTAGTGGCCTTAAATTGGACACCACATTCTTGGTCTTGAAAGTTGATTTGGTTTGTTTCTCCTTTTGACATGCATCACATAACTTATCTTTGACAAAATTTATCTTCGGCAATCCAATGATTAGATCATGCTTGACTAGTTAATTCAAATGTTCCATATGAATATGAGCAATCCTTTTGTGCCATAGCCATGAATTATTGTTGTTCACCATAAGACATTTTACCTTCAAAGACAAGTCATCAAGGAAAATCATAAATATATTGTTAATTTTTTTACCTTTGAGTTTTACCTTATGTGCGACTTCGTCTTCTATCAAGCATTCATCCTTGGTGAACTTGATTTTAAAGCCTTTGTCATAAATTTGGCTAATGCTAAGAAGATTGTGCTTTAGTCCTTCAACATAAAGAACATCTTCAATGGATGTGAAAGGTGGTGCTCCAACTTTGCCTATTCCAAGAATTTTTTCTTTATTGTTATCTCCATATGTACATAACCCTTGGCCTTAAGAAATAGATTTGAAAATTTGTTTATATCTCTTGTCATATGCTCAGAACACCCACTATATAGATACCATATATTTTGATGTGGCTTTTAAGCATACCTACAAAACAAGATTAAGTTTTGCTAGGTACCTAAATTGTTTCGGGTCCTTCATAATTAGTACCTTTCTTAACCCACACATAATGCCCTTTTTCTATAAGGATTATTTTGGGTCCTTCTTTTCATTAAGGATCATTTTCTTGTCATCTTCATCATATGAACTTTTGGTCTAAGGAGTGCCAACACCATTCACCACACTAGTTAGATTATGTAGACCATTTCAACAACTTCCCATATACCTTCTCCATGTGCTTCCAAGTGCGCCTTCATGCATATCTTCCAAAAATCAAAATACTCTCCATATAATAGAGGGGGATTGTTGCTACTACCACCATCTTTGAAAATCGGGTTTGTGCTAGCGGAAGCCAAAACTGAATCTTGTAGGAACAAGTTACCTAAACTAGCTCTAATGCCAAATGTAAGTATAAAGTTTGTCTAAGAGTGGGTGAATTAGGTACTTAAAGATTTTTCCGATTTTTTGTAGGTTTTAAGTTTTACTTTCTTAAAGGCTGTTATATGATGGAAAACGGTAAAATGCGGAAAGTAAAAAATACAATGAATTATACTAGTTCTCCTCACAGTCTGAGAGTACTCCTGTCCTCTTTCAATATGAAAGAGATTTCACTATTGTTAAGTCAAGAAAACTCTTCATAGTCTTTCTATACAAGACACTAACACTAAACCACCAAGAACTACCTATTGGATTTCTTAAACTAAGTCCAAATGAGAATAATCCTCTCACAATCGACCTCTTGATTCCACAAATAGGACAACGAGGAATACAACTCCACAATCTTATTTTTAACAATCCTAAAAATAAGATGTGTCAAATAATATGTAATCTAAATTTATAGTAAGTGTTTGAAAATGGATATTTGAAACTCTTATCAATCAAAAGATTGAACTTCTCCTTTGTAATAATCACTCTTACAATATAGTTCAAGTGTTTAAGATAAAGGGAATGAAACTATGACGATATGTATGAAAATTGAATGCACGAGTTTCACTCTTGAATTTTTTGATGAATACTTAGAGAAAAATGAAAGTTTTGAAGAGATGAAAGAATTTGAAATTTTGCAAAGGAGGTGAGATTGAAAATCTGATAAAATGATGTTTAAATACCCCTAAGACACCTCTACAAATGAGTATAATGCATGAGTGTATGGTATGGTTCAAGACAAGAAAATTTGAATCAAAAGGATGGAGGAATGCGAAAATATTTGTCATTGCTTCAGTGTTAATCAATTCCATTAGGGGTTAATCAATTAACACCTCTCCAACGTAACTAGAAATTCAAATTCTGAACTGGTTAACCGGTAAACCATATGATGTTAACCGATTAACATTTGGACAAAAGTGAAAAATAAATTTTATGGCATGAAACCTATGACACATAATTTCTAAACACCATAAACTTATATGACATGCATGAGACACAATTGAACACTTGTATACACATTATCAATAGTTAAATGTCAATACCTTTGATCAATCTTTGATAATCTTCAAGACTTGAATAATTTTGAAACTTGTTCTTGCTTTGCATGTCTTTGATCCATTTCCATTTGCAAATATCATCTTGTATGAATATTATTGTCTTCTTCAAAACCATTGAGAAGCCATGTCTTCACATAGGTAGGTGAAGGCGTGCACATTCATGTCCTAGAAAGTAAGAGTAATGATGAAATTCTAAATAAATCTCATGGAAAATGACAATGCACAGTAAAAAGGGTAATGATGACAATGACGTCAGCAGAGTAGTGGAAGCAATGTCGAAAATACGCTAAAAATTCCACGTTATTTTTTCTGATTCAAATCAAAACATGGCATTTTGTGGGTAATTTGTTACCTTGTATTTTTCTACCTAAATATAAATGGCAAGTAAGATAAGTAAGTATGCCATGGTGAAAGTTGAAATCGAATATGGTAAATCAAAACCATGAGCTGATTTGATTTGGGCATGTCGAAAGGCATATATGATAATGTTGGTCAAAATGTGTAGTTGGAGGTCGATAATTATGTAAAGTTTTTGAACTTAGTGAAATTTCCAAGTATTTAGTTGGTTATTTTTCCTAAACGAAAGAGCGGGAACTTGATAAGATCATGTGGTTACTCGAAGACACATGTAAGTCCATTGAAAACAAAGATTGCATGGAAGTACAACATGTCATGATGTGTGTTAGTCGACAGTTATATAAGGAGACACTTGCTTATGTTGTAAGGGTGTTACCTTAGATTTTTGACCTAAATATAAATGGCAAGTAAGATAAATAAGTATGCCATGGTGAAAGTTGAAATTAAATATGGTAAATCAGAACCATGGGATGATTTGATTTGGACATGTCGAAAGGCATATATGATAATGTTGGTCGAAGTGTTTAGCTGAAGGTCGAGAAGTGTTTAGAGTTTTTGGACTTGGTAAAATTTCCAAGTGTTTAGTTGGTTATTTTGCCTAAACGAAAGAGCAGGAACTGAATAAGATCAGATGGTTACTCGAAGACACGTGAAGTTCGTCGAAGACAAGAATTACATGGAAGTACAACGTGTTGTGGTGTGTTTAGTCGATCGTTATAGGTAGTTATTCTAGACAAGTATATAAGCAGACACTTACTTATGTTGTAAGGGTCCACAATTGTACTCAAATTTCTATATACTCAAAGCATCTGTGTGCTTGATAAACGAGTGAAAAATGTACGCATGCGTTTCACTTATATAAAATTCAAATATTTCTACATTTATTGTATTTCGATTTCAGTCATTTTTTATTTTCAGTCAACATTTTGATTTCAGTTACTTTGTTATCAAAATCTTTTACATTTCGAGTTCAATCAAGTTTCAAATTACTATATTCTAAACATTGTGTTTCGATTCAACAATATCATGATGTCCAAAAGTTATGATTCACACAAACATGTTCCGAGATATTTTCGAGTTTAATCCCTTAAGTATTAATAAAAACTTGTTTTATTTATCAAACTTCCAAGTAAACATGGTCTTTCATATTTCTTGTCGTAATTTAGTTAAATAACTTACACGTATCAATGATTTTTGTACCAGAAGTAGGCGTAGATGATTCAGTGGTACTTCGGAAAACACCATTGACTCTCAAGCTTAAAGTAATATCAATTTGTCTCACTTGAGTTTCCAAAGATTTTATGCTCACTCCCCGTGCTTGAATATACTTATTTGTCTTTTGCATGAAGGATTCCGTAATAGATTCCAACTAATTAATTTTATTTGTTTCCACATTTGCATTAGATGCTAAAAAACTAAGAGGAATTTGTTGTACTATAGATTTTAGTCGATTTTATGTGTTAGTCCATGAGAAATTGGGATGATTCGTCAATCATGTGTTATGTGTATTACTGTATATGTTATTGTTTGTTGTTATTCTCTATATAGTTAACAAACATATGGTTGATTGAACAATCGTCAAATAAATGCCCACCCTACAACAAAAATAAGTTACTTTAACACCATCTGTCACGATTTCGACAAATTATATAACCCACGCTTTATGTGGTGTCATGATTTTTGTTATATTGTGAAATTTGAGCCACCTAATAGTAAGTGTTGTAGTCTCATTGACTTCATTAGTACCATTTATAATGGTAAATAACTTGTAACATCTAAAATATCATTGACTTCAACTAAAATTGAGCTACACTGATCTCCCTCCGACCTTATAATACTAGTATTCTTGTCATTTAGATCAAAGACAACTAACATATGATATTTCTCGATCTGTTATTATGTATACTAATAATATCTTGTTGTGTCATGTCTACTTTCCCAGTTGTAAAAATTATTCTTAATGTGTAACATTAATGTTAATATATTTAATTGCTCTTAGATTAAAGGCTTAATTGTAATTTTGGTCCCTCTATTTTCATTACTTTTTTACTTTTGGTCCCCCTATTTTAAAATCCGGAATTTTCGTCCCTCTATTTTCATTTTTTTTAGTTTTGGTCCCCCTATTTTAAAATCCCGAATTTTTGTCCATCTAGTTTCATTTTTATTGAGTTTTGGTCCTTAATTTTTTTTATAAATTTTTAGTCCCCCTATTAAATTAGTTCCAAATTGAAAAGGGGACTAAAATCCAAAACAAAACATAAAATAGGGGACCAAAACTCAAACAAAATAAAAATAGGGATCAAAATTTCAGATTTTAAAATAGGGGAACCGAAACTAAAATCAAAATAAAACTAGAGGGACAAAAATTCCGGATTTTAAAATTGGGGATCAAAACTAAAAAAAATGAAATTAAGGAACTTAAATTGCAATTAAACCTAAATTAAATTAATTTTACCTTAAAAATTAATTATAGCTTAAGACTAAAATTCGTTGCTTTAAAACTTAAAAGAAAATTTTACACAAATTTAATATTCAAATCACTTTTAAACATAATTTATTTCACAATTAATTAGGTGATCTTACCTGATCAGGAGGGCCTTCCAAAGATTGCAGACTGGGCCAGAGAATATGTGAATGAGAAGGGGGGTGTACCTGCAAGGTGCTCCAATGCTTAAGTCAGGAGAGGTACAGAATAAGGTTATCAGAGTGTAAGTTAGAATACCTGACCCTTTACTATGAAAGGGTATTTATACTGAGCCCCCAGCGCTGGGCCAAGGCTCCTAATGGGCTGGATTAGCTAGGCCCAAGGAGGAGCTGCCAGGGGACGCGTAAGAAGCGTGAAGACCTAGACTAAAGGTCTGCTCCCTGGTCCAACTGCCCCTATCCCTAAGGAGATAATACAGGGGAGTTGGGTAACGTGCCAGATGAGGTGGCAGTCGTGGGTATGCCCGACGTAACCTATGCCCGTGACCTAGGTTGATGACCAGTGGATGAAGATCGTTGAGCGGGCAATGCACTCTTTGCCCGACACACAGGAGAGCTGTCGAGGTGACGTCCCTCTGATGTGGGGGAAAAGACCTTTGCCCGACGCCTTCGAGTGTCCGGTCGTTTGGGCCTGGACCCGACGAGCATTGGGCCATGCCGGGCATAACGTCATGGCCCAGTCCAGAACAGGAGCCCCCCAAGTCGAGTCTCTGAGTCAGAGTGATGACTTATGTTGTAACAGGGGGTCCCCCGTGTTGACGGGGAGGAGCGGCTGTTCGGCATGTGAGGTTGTAGTATACTTGTCCGCGAGCTCCTCTTTCCATGGTAGTGCCGGGGAAGGAGAGTGATCGGTGGGTACGCATCTTCCTCGCAGCAGCCGAGGGTTCGACACGGGGACGTGGCGTCTTGATGAGCCGGGGAGGTGGACTGATGCCCGACGTCGTTTCAGTTTCTTTTTTGGATAGACGTGTCTCAGACTTAATGGCGTCGCTTCGTTTTGTGTGCAAAGACGGCGTAGGCAGTAGGCAATGATGACCTAGCGCGTTGGTCCACGCGCCAGGCACTATAAAAGGAGGTTGAGTAACTTCATTTCCATTTTTTCGCTCCTACGTTCACCGGAAGTTCTAAACATTCTCTCTTGTCTGCCCGTTTGGCCGTCTGAACTGCCGTCGCCGCCCGTCTCATTACCTGAACCACCGTCTCTTGCCCGTGCGCCACCGTCTTCTTTACAACTTCTATATGTCAGGTACCGTTTAGTTTTCATAATCCATCATTCTCCCTTCTGTTTTCCGTCAAATGTATGTTGTATCTGTAGAAATGTGGTTAGGTTTGACTTAGGAATAGTGTAATGGACTGTAGATGTACTGTAGATGGTAGAAAATAGGGTTAGGATTATACTGTGCCGGGCAGAAATTTCATATGCCGGGCAATATTTGCATAAGTTGTATGAATTTTCTGCCCGGTCTCTTTAGAACGTGCGTATCTTTAGAGCGAGCACAGTTAGTGTCTGTTGCTGCTACGCCCTTTCACTTGACCTGCGGTGGAAGGGTGGATTTGATATGACGTCGAATTCACTCTTTCTGTCTGCGTTTCAGGTGCTACCGGGCGTTTACGGCCGAGGGGGGAAGATTCCGGGTCCTTGACTGAAGACGCAACCATTGCTCGCCTACCCGTGGGGGATGGGAGTGTCAGGGATGGCACCGAGCACGCCTCCTCTTCCGGGCAGGTCGATTTCTCCTGGGTTGCGGACGAGCCTTTGGAGGAGGAATCATATTTCTGTGATGAGGCTATCCCCGCGTACGCTGTGGTCGAAAACATAAGCCGGGAGGACCCGCCGAACTGGTACTGTTGTGCCCCTAAGGAGGTGGACCGCATATGCCATCATTTCCCGGGGAAGCAGTTCACTATGTACGAATTCGCTTTCCGGGAGGCGGGGATTAGACTGCCCTTCAATTCCTTCCAGATGTCGATCTTCAAATGGCTTCGGCTGGCGCCGTCCCAACTGCACCCCAATGCCCTCGCCTTTATGCGGGCATTCGAGTTGGTCTGCCAGTTCCTCGGTATAGGGTGTACTCGAGCCCTCTTCTTCCACGTCTTCCATCTCCAGCGGTCTGGCTTCCGTGGGCGTCACAGCTGGGTCTCTTTCAAACAGCCCGTGCGCCTGTTCAAGACGTACGTGGATTCTGCCCGTCACTTCAAGGGTCGCTGGTACGTGGTAATGCCGATCACCCGTGCCGCCCTTCACTCTCTATATTATTACCAACGAACACCAGACGGGGAGGAGACATTGATGTCGAAGATACCGTTGAGGTGGCAGCGCGATCACTTCGACCTCTCCACGGCCCACTACAGGATCAAATACGCGATGCTCGGCACTGAGGATAGGCTCGCGTATAAGAAGCTGGTTGATTATGTGCAGAGCTTCAGTTTGGGGTTCTGGGCGAATCGACAGGGCGTGCCCTATCTTGATGAGGCCGGAGAGCCAATCACTGAGACGCGCTACATCAATACCAAGGCTTTGCTCGAGTGTGATACCGAGGTGGCGAGCGTGACGCCTTCTTCTCCTCCTCGGGCGATAGATATCTCTGACAGTCCGTCGCCCGCGGCCTCTCCCCTCCACAAACGGAAGCGTCCAGCTGGGACTCTTTCGAGGTCGTCACTGGGAAGTCCGGGTGGTGGACCGGGCAGTTACTTGCTGCCTCCTTGCTACGTGGAATGGTCGTTCTTCAAGGGCGAGGACGCGATTGCTGTGCCGACGCCTGAGGCAAAGGCTATTCTAGACCAAGACGCTGGTGCCCGACGCAAGGAGTTGGCTAGGGACCTGGCAGCTGTCATCCGGGTGATGGAGACGGCCATGGTCTTGACTGACACTTCGGTCTCTACTGCCTCTCTTGAGGATGCCCTTGTGCAGGTCTGGTCAGAGAAGGACAAGCTGTCCAAAGATCCGTCGGACTACAAGGAGGAGCATCAGCTGCAGGAAGGGCTGAGCAAGAAGCTGGAAGAGGCAGAGAAGGAGCGGGACCAGTTGAAGGCTGCTAAGGCGAGCTTGGAGGAGCAGGTGGTCGATCACCAGAGGCTGACTGAGGACAATGCTGGCCTGCGGGCCCAGGTCGAAGCTCTCGAGGAAAAGGTCCGTTCTTTGGCCGACGAGACCGAGGAGGAGCGTGCCCTTGGTACTCGTGGTGAGCTGCTGGGGCATATCCGCTCGCTCAACCAGGATCTGGTGGCCGTTTTCAAGGAGGGTTTCGACAACGCTGTCGAACAACTTAGGCTTCTAAACCCTGAGTTGGTGACGGAGGGGTCGACCCATAATTATTGTGTCAGGGATGGAGAGATCATCTGCCCGTTCGAAGCCGAGGAAGAATTGGGGGTTGAGGAGGAGGAAGAAGAGGAAGTGCTCCGAGCGGAGTCTTAGATTGTTTTTGTTTTTTGTTTTTTGATGTTGTTTTTGTTATGACCTGCGTGCCTTATTATGTGGCCTGCGTGCCCGTTATGTATTTTGGCCTTCGGGCATGTAATATAGCCTTCGGGCGTACTTGGCTTCGGCCGTTGTTATTGCTTTTAATATATGAATATTTTTGTTGTCATTCATTATGTTCGTGTATGTATGATATTTGCTTTTATGAATTCGTACTCTGCTCGACCTCGTTAATCTCCTCGGTTTAGGGAACCGATGAAGTGTCGGGCTTTGTGCCCGTTGGGATCGAGGCCCGGGTCCGTTGTTCGAACCCCGGTCTCGAGGCTTGGGCTTTCCCATCGCGAGCTGGGTGCCCTGCCTGTTCTGGTACTTCGACGTTGAGTCTCGATCAAGATCCCAATCGTCGGGGAGGGTTGTGTTCGCTATGTGGCCCCGGCTCGTCCCCGGGTCTCGCGGTTCCTCTCTGGGGTTTTGGAGACGAAGAGCGTGGTCGTACCAGCCACGTCTCCCCGTGGTATATTTTAGCTGTAATATTGTCTAAGTTTTTCTGCGTTCCATGGTCGAGCGAGTTCTTCCCCTTGTAGGTTTTCCAGGTAATAGGCCCCGTTGCTCGTCTTATCGCGGACGCGGTAGGGGCCTTCCCAGTTGGCGGCCAGTTTACCCTCTTTTGGGTTTTTCTGGTTTCTTCTGAGGACCAGGGTGCCGACCTGGAACTCTCTTTTTATGACTTTTGCATCGTGGCGTAGTGCTATTTTCTGTTTGAGGGACGTTTCCCTTAGGGCTGCTTCGGAACGGATCTCTTCGACTAGGTCGAGCTCGGCTCTAAGGGTCTCGTCGTTCAGTTCCTCGTCTAGGGGCTCTTCTATCCTCCTCGTTGGTTCCCGTATTTCCACCGGGATGACTGCTTCGGTGCCGTAAGTCAGTCGGAATGGGGTCTCCCCGGTGGTGGAATGTGGTGTCGTGCGATAAGCCCATAGGACGCTATGTAGTTCCTCGACCCATGCCCCTTTTGCGTCGCCGAGCCTTCGTTTAAGGCCACGTAAGATTACCCTGTTGGCCGCCTCTGCTTGCCCGTTCGTCTGTGGATGTTCGACAGACGTGAAATGCTGTTTAGTGCCCAGGCTGGCGACGAAGTCCTGGAATCCTCCGTCCGTGAACTGTGTCCCATTGTCCGTGACGAGGGCCTGGGGTATGCCGAATCGAGCGAGGATGTTGCGTTTAAAGAACCGGAGAATGTTCTGTGCGGTTATTTTTGCTAGTGCTTCTGCTTCAATCCATTTTGTAAAGTAATCCACCCCGACGATGAGGTATTTATTCTGGGATGATCCGGTGACAAAGGGTCCGAGGATGTCCATGCCCCACCACGCGAAGGGCCATGAGGAAGATAGTGATTTTAGGTCATTTGGGGGCGCGAGGTGCATGTCGGCGTGTCGCTGGCATTTGTCACACCTTTTGACGTGCTCCTTTGAGTCGCTTTGCATGGTCGGCCAGTAGTAGCCTGCTCGAAGGGCTTTTCGTGCGAGCGATCGCCCGCCGAGGTGTTGAGCGTTAATTCCCCGGTGTATTTCTCCAAGTATGTCGGAGACTTTCTCTTCCTCGACACATTTAAGTAACGGGATGGAGAACCCCCTCCGGTATAGTTTACCTTCGAGGAGTACGTACGAGCACGCTCGTCGTTTGACAGTGGCCGCCTCTTTCGGGTCAGCCGGGAGTTCGTCTCGTGTGAGGTAATTGTAGATGGGTGTCATCCAACAGTGAGCATCCCCGATGGTATTGACCTCGAGTGGAGGAGGTAGTTTGTCGATGCTGGGTCGAGGAAGGATTTCTTGAATTACTGATTTATTCCCACCCTTTTTCCTCGTGCTGGCTAGTTTCGAGAGGATGTCTGCCCGTGTATTGTGCTCGCGAGGTACGTGTTGAACTTCCCATTTTTCGAATTTCTCAAGTTTTTATTTGACAAGGGACAAGTACTCGACGAGGTTGTCGTTCTTGGTTTGGTACTCTCCTCGCACTTGTGAGGCCACGAGCTGGGAGTCTGTGGATATTTTTACTTCTTTTGCTCCCAGGTCCTCGGCTAACCTCAGGCCTGCGATAAAAGCTTCGTATTCGGCTTGGTTGTTCGACGTCGGGAAAGCCAGTGCTAATGAAACCTCGATCAGGATCCCATCCTCGTTCTCGAGGATGATCCCGGCTCCGCTGCCTGATGTGCTAGAGGCGCCGTCGACGAAGATCGTCCATTTGTGGGCGCCCTCTGCTGGTGTCGGGCAGTGGGTCATTTCCGCGACGAAGTCGGCCAGTGCTTGGGCCTTCAAAGCTTTCCTACTTTCGTATTGTATGTCGAATTCGGAGAGTTCTAGCGACCATTTGAGCATTCTCCCGGCCATATCTGGTCGCCCGAGTAGCTGTTTGATTGGCTGGTCGGTCCTCACCTTTATCGTATGTGCGAGGAAGTAATATCGTAGTCTCCTCGCCGCATTGATGAGGGCCAGGGCGACCTTTTCGATTTGCTGATATCGGAGCTCGGGGCCTTGGAGTGCTTTGCTCGTAAAATAGATGGGCTTTTGTCCCTCGTCGGTCTCTCTTATTAGAACGGCGCTGACGGCCTCGGTCGCCACGGACAGATACAGGTATAGGGTTTCTTTTTCCAATGGTCGCGATAAGACCGGGGGTTCGGAGAGAACCTTCTTTAAATGGAGTAATGCTTGCTCGCATTCGTCGGTCCAGTCGAAGCTAGCCTCTTTGCGAAGGAGTCTGAAGAATGGTAGTGCGTGTTGGGCGGACTTGGCGATGAAACGGGAGAGTGAGGCGAGCACTCCATTGAGGGATTGGATCGATTTCTTGGTCCTCGGGGTCGGGAATTCTGAGAATGCCCGGCATTTGTCGGGGTTGGCCTCGATCCCTCTTTCGGTGAGGTAGAACCCCAAGAACTTTCCTGCCCGTACTCCGAACGTGCATTTTTCGGGATTGAACCTCATTTTGCACTGCCTCGCCTGCTCGAACACTTTGGTTAGATGTCGAGCGTGGGTAACCTCCTCGTGCGACTTGATGATCATGTCGTCCATGTATACTTCGAGCATGTCCCCTATTTCGTCCTTGAAGACTTTGTTCATCATGCGTTGGTACGTAGCACCAGCGTTCTTGAGCCCGAACGGCATTACGTTGTAATAATAATTGCCCGTTGGGGTCATGAATGCTGTGTGTCTCTTGTCTGTGGGCGACATAGGGATTTGGTTGTATCCACTATATGCGTCCATGAAGGACAAGAGTTTAAAACCTGCAGAATTGTCTACGAGCATATCTATATTAGGGAGGGGGAAAGCATCTTTCGGGCAAGCCCTATTAAGATCAGTATAATCAACACACATACGCCATTTTCCATTATTTTTCTTAACGAGGACTACATTAGAGAGCCAGGTTGTGTACTGGGCTTCAGAAATAAATTTTGCCTCTAAGAGGTCTTTTACAGCTCGTTCGGCAGCCTCTGCCTTCTCGGGCGACTGTTTGCGCCTACGCTGTGCTATGGGCTTGGCTGCCCGGTCTAAAGCTAGCTTGTGACACGCGATCTCAGGGTCCAGCCCGGGCATTTCTGCGGCATTCCATGCAAAGAGGTCAGAGTTCTCCTTGAGGCATGCCACGCGTTTCTCTCTTGTTCCCTCGGGCAGTCCCTTACCTATCTTCACTGTCCTTTCTGGATCGTCCCCGAGGGGAATGAGCTCGAACTCTCCGTCGGGGATTGGTCGAACCGGGTGTTCGAGAGATCGTTCCTTGGTGGATTTCCCTTCTTCGGTTTCGTCTAGCCCAATGCGACAGTCGAGGTCGATGGCGTTAACTCCCCGGGGGGGGTCCTCGGTCCTGAGTTTTTTGTTGTTGCAGCTGCTCTTTGTGCTGACCACGGCCTGTCCTTTTACTGCAGCGTCGTAGCATCGCCGGGCAGCTTCGATGTCACCGTGGATGGTGACCACGCGTCCCAATTTGGTGTAGTATTTCATTTTCAGGTGGACGGTGGATGAGACCGCGGTGAGTTCGGCCAGTGTCGGGCGTCCAAATATGCAATTGTAGAGGGACGGACAATCCACGACCAGGAATTGGATTTTGATTTCCCTGGCCGTTTCCTGTTCGCCGAAAGTGACGAGGAGCTCGACATATCCCCACGGCCTGGTTGTTGCTCCATTGAATCCTTGGAGGTCCGACCCGACGTAGGGGGCTAAGTTGGTCTTGTCTAACTTCAGAGTCTTGAAGAGGTGGACGTACATGATATCCACCGAGCTGCCCTGATCGACCAGGATGCGTCGGACGTCGAACTGGGCCATCTTTGCTCTGATCAATAGTGGGATGCCCGAGTTCGGGGATCCGCCCGGGAGTTCCTCCAGGAAGAAGGATATTGGGTTGGATTTCCCCCGGTATTTTGTCAATGTCGCCTTTTGCTCGGGGGCAGTCAGTAGGAGCTCGTCGAACTTGCGTTTGACTGAGAGGGCAGCGGCTTCCCCGTTAATTCCCCCACCTGATATTACCAGTGCGGTTGGGAAGTCTTCCCAGGGGCTGAGTGCAGCGATTCTGTCTTCGGGCAGTGGCTCGGGGGGGAAGAAATCTTCCGGGCGTGACACGCAGAGGGCCACTTGGTAAGGAGAGTTGTCGGGGGGTGTTTCTTCCCGGGGTCTCTTCTTTTCTGGCTCGTCATGTCTGGGGGTTTCGTTCTTCCTCGTATACTGCTTTAGGTGCCCTTCTTGGATTAAAATCTCTATTGCATCCTTCAGGTGGACGCAGTCTTCGGTCACATGCCCGTGGCTCTTGTGGAACCGGCAGTACTTGGATTTGTCGATGTGGGGTTTTGGCGCAGATGGTTTTGGGAACCTGACCCTGCCCTGTTTAAATTCAGAGTTGATGCATTCCGCGAGGATGCGCTTTCGAGGAGCTGTCAGTAAGGTGTACTCGCTGTATCGGCCCGCGGGGCCTCTTCCTTCTCGGAGCTCGCGAGGTCTTTCTTCTCTTTGCTTGTCCCCGTTGCGACGGGGAATGCTCGGGTCCTCGCGTTTGGAATGCTCGGTATCCCCAGCATTACGTCCGCTGCGGGCATTGTGTGCCACCTGTTTTTCCTCGTATCTGATGTAGGCCTGGGCCTTGTGCAGGAGTTCGTTCAAGGTGCGGGGAGGCTCGATCCCGACGGCTCTGCTAAGCTCACTGCCGGGCAAGAGTCCTCTTTCAAGGAGGTATTTCTTCATGTGTTCGGTGGTATCCACCTCGACAGCTTCCTGGTTGAATCGCTCGATGTACGAGCGTAGCGTTTCATTCTTCTTTTGCACTATGGCTTCAAGGGTCGCCTCAGTCTTGGGGTGACGACGGGAAGCCGTGAAGTGCCTGGTGAACATGGACCTCATGACTCTCCATGATGTAATGGATTCGGGGGCCAAGCTTTTGTACCAAGCCATGGCCCCTTTCCTGAGGGTCGTCGAAAACAGTCGGCATTTGAGATGACCGGTGATATCATTGCGGTAGTCGAGCATCGCGTTGACGTTGTCGACGTGGTCGTCGGGATCGGTAGTCCCGTCGTATACAGCTAGATTGGGCGGTTTCTCCATGCCTTTGGGGAGCGGGGCTTCCATTATTGCCCGAGACAGGGGACAGTGCAAATCTTCCTCGTCGCTCCTTAATGGAGATAGTTCATTGTTGTCGGGGCTGCGCCCGCGCCTTGGTGATGTTCCCGCTCGACCATTGTCACGACGGGCGCGTGCCCTGCTGACGTGAGGTTCTAGAGAGCGACGTCCTCGCTTCTTTGTTGGTTCTGGACGTTGCTGTGTCCTCCTCTCCTGCTGGGGTCGGGCCTCTTGTCGCTCGGCTTCGAGGGCCATGATTCGTTCGTGCTGCTGATAGAGCATAGAACCGGCCTGATTGAGGGCATTTACCATGGCAATCATTGTGGCGTCTCCTTCAACGGGAACGGGGATGGGATGAAATGTCTCTGCCCCTAGGTTTTGAGCGTGAGGGGCATCCCCGTTATTTTGGGGTTCTGGAGACGGGGTGGCTGGACGACCGTCTCGAGCGTCTGCTTCATGGGATTGCGGGCCGTCGTCCATAGTGTAGTCGACGAGGGGACGACTGCGCTCGCTAGGTTGTTCTCCGGCCATGTTGGAAGGACAGAAATAAATGAGCTTTGATCCTCTGTTGATGAAGATGGGGATAGCTAGTTCCCACAGACGGCGCCACTGATCTTACCTGATCAGAAGGGCCTTCCAAAGATTGCAGACTGGGCCAGAGAATATGTGAATGAGAAGGGGGGTGTACCTGCAAGGTGCTCCAATGCTTAAGTCAGGAGAGGTACAGAATAAGGTTATCAGAGTGTAAGTTAGAATACCTGACCCTTTACTATGAAAGGGTATTTATACTGAGCCCCCAGCGCTGGGCCAAGGCTCCTAATGGGCTGGATTAGCTAGGCCCAAGGAGGAGCTGCCAGGGGACGCGTAAGAAGCGTGAAAACCTAGACTAAAGGTCTGCTCCCTGGTCCAACTGCCCCTATCCCTAAGGAGATAATACAGGGGAGTTGGGTAACGTGCCAGATGAGGTGGCAGTCGTGGGTATGCCCGACGTAACCTATGCCCGTGACCTAGGTTGATGACCAGTGGATGAAGATCGTTGAGCGGGCAATGCACTCTTTGCCCGACACACAGGAGAGTTGTCGAGGTGACGTCCCTCTGATGTGGGGGAAAAGACCTTTGCCCGACGCCTTCGAGTGTCCGGTCGTTTGGGCCTGGACCCGACGAGCATTGGGCCATGCCGGGCATAACGTCATGGCCCAGTCCAGAACATTAGGGATGACAAAATTATCCGTACCCACGAATATCCGCGAATAAAATCCGTCACGGATATGTGGCGAATAACTTAATGGATATCCACGGATAAAATAAATGGATATTTAAATATCCATTTGTTAATGGGTATGAATACAAATTTAATGATATCCATACCGCGGATATCCATATCCGTTAATAAATTATAAAAATCATTTAAATATTATTTGTTTATTATACCTTATTTGTTTTCATCTATAAAAAATTAATCTTCTTATATTTTTATTTTAAATTTTTTTTTTTAAAGAAAATCTTTCACATTTCATTCAAATTCTATTAACCATTTCATATTTAAACTATTCAATATTTCATACCTCAATTCAACAATTTCACTTGCCAACCAACTAATATCGTCATCTCTGTCAAACCAATGTCTTTTTCCTAATCCTAAGTCGTCCACTGTTAAATTAAGAGCGAATTGTATGAATGTTATATGATAATAACTTTTTGTGTCTTTAAACGAATTTTAAAATTATTTTTTTAAAAATAATTTAAAAAAAACAATAATTTAAAAAAAATATTATCCATAAATATCTGTAAATATCTGCGGATACCATTAAATCGCAGATTACCCGTTTAACAGATATCCACATAGATATGAGATAATATGAATATCATTTTTATCTAACGGAACAAATACAAATATCAGAATATCCGTCCCATGAATATCCATTTACATCCCTACATTTAATTCATTTTCAAATAAAACTAATTCATTCAAATTCATTTTTGTCCTCAAACTAAAATACGTAGTTACACAAATTTCTCCGCATAAAATTGAACCTAGAATGACTTGCTAATAAGTTTTCCGTAAAATAAAAAAACTTCCATAAGGTTGCGTTTGTCACCAAAAAATGAATTAATCGATTATTTTAAGCTATAGTACAAAATTTGTAACCGATAAAGGTAAAAAAGCCTTTTCCCAACACGGAATTTTTCACGTACAAAATACAATAACGAGTACATGTTTTCCGTCTCTCGTTATCGTTCTCTTCTATTATCGTGCTTTATCCTTCACACTCTTTCTCTCTCTCTCACTCACTTCACTCACACATTGCTCTGTCTCTGCTCTCTCTTCTCTGCTCTCACCGTAAGCTCTTCGCTCTAAACCCTAACTCTCATTCATCCCTCTTTTCAATTCATCGTTTCAATCTGTACTTAGCATTTCGCTTTTTCCTTCGTTTCTTAGGGTTACGCTTTTCGATTTTCGATTGAACTTCGTTTTGTACTTCATGCCTAGTTTATCTTTCAGTTAACCGCAATGTAATCTTTGTTCTTGTTATGCTTTTCGTGATTTGAGCCTGTTATGATTATCACTGGTTATTTTGCGTTCGTCTAAACTTGATTTTTTCGTTTTTTTGTAAATGTTGTTAGAGTGAAAGGAACGTTCATTTTTCCTAGGTTTTTTTTTTTTAAATTTCTTTAGTGTTTTTAATCGATTTTCGAAGGTGAATTAGTTGATTTTTTTTTTTTTTTTGTTGCAAATGTTATGTTGTAACCGTCATTTTTAAGCATGGTTTGCACATGAGGAAGGATGTAGTTTTCACATAGAAATGAAATTCATATCTGTGCTTGTTCTTATTTATTAGCTAAATGTTTATGTGCTTTTTGCCTCTGAGCTTCACTTGTAATGGTGTACATTCTGAGTAGGTTTATCATTTGTGGTTGAGTTTTTTTTTTCTCAGTTCTTTTAGTGTTTTATTTAATATTTCATTATTTAGTTTGTAGCTGAATATCCTGGACAACCATGGGTGACAAAGGAGGAAAATCATGTCCGATTTGCACTGAGGAGATGGACCTGACTGATCAGCATCTGAAACCATGCAAATGCGGCTATGAGGTTTAACTAGTTTATTTACCTAAGGAATATGAATTTATTTGCATATAACTCTTTTATTTTCTTACTCGTGTTACCTAAATATTTTGGTTGAGCATTCTTGTTTTATGCTTGGTCGAATTAATATGTATTATTATCAATATGCCTCAATCATGCTTGTGCTATGAAAATAAAAAGTTAGAATTAAAAATGTCAGGTACTTCATTTCACTGAATACATATTGTTGCATTTTCTTATAGAAAACTATTTTTGTTTTTGTTTTTTAAGACTGAAAAAAACCCTATTTGACTAGCTACGCTTGGGTTCAAATTTCAAAAAACCTGTTTAACAAATCATTATTTATAAACAAGAAAAGCAAAAAAGTTAAATATTTGTTAATTGTTTCTCTTTCTCTTTTCACAGATCTGTGTGTGGTGTTGGCATCATATAATGGAAATGGCACAGAAGGATGAAACTGAGGGCCGTTGTCCTGCCTGCCGTTCAGCTTATGACAAAGAACGCATTGTGGCAATGGCAGCTAACTGTCGAAGGTTTGAGTTATGAATGGAATTTCTTATTTTTTATTAAATGTTTATTATTATCCTTTTGTTAGGTAACACTGATATGCTTTCCTTGCTTTACCAGATTGGTTGCTGAAATGAATTCACAGCATAAAAAGAAACTACAGAAGGCAAAGCCTAAATCATCAGATGGAAGGAAACATCTTACTGATGTTAGAGTCATTCAGCGCAACCTTGTGTACATAATTGGACTGCCTCTTAACCTTGCAGATGAAGATGTGAGTTCTCCAATGCTGTTCTGTCTCTAACTATTTCTAGATGCAATTGTATCGAACATGGCAGGCACAATCCATATTAGTTTTTGTGTATTTTAAATTGTAGATCATCTTAACCACTTTTCTTTCAATTGATAACATCTTGGATTATACCAGTTACTTCAGCGTAGGGAGTACTTTGGAAGGTATGGCAAGGTTTTAAAGGTGTCAATATCTCGTACAGCAACAGGCATTATTCAACATTCTGCTAACAACAGCTGTTGTGTGTAAGTTGTTATGAATATCTCTAAAGCAGCAACTGCCATAGTGTTGTTCAAGTAGAAAATTACAGTCTTCGTTGTTTATGTAGTTATTTTCTTTATGTAATTATGTTGTAACTTTTGAAGGCTGGAGCTTGCTGTTTGTTCCTATAGCTGTTTTGTATTCATTGAATTAAAATTTCGTATCTTTAGGTATATAACTTACTCAAAAGAATCTGAAGCAGTTCGATGCATTCAATCAGTTCATTTTTTTGTATTAGAAGGTAGATCGTTGAGGTAAGGATATACCATTTTGGTTGAGTCGTGACTTGTGTGGCTTTCATGATCTTGTGATGATTGGTGATTATTTTTATTTGCAGGGCTTGTTTTGGAACCACAAAGTATTGCCATGCATGGCTCAGAAATGTGGTAAAATAGACACTCTAAGCTGAACTTATGATTGTTTAATCACAAGTAATTACAGTTTTATGATACTACGTTAAAAACTGGATCAAACTTTGTACAACGGATAAATATACTGTATTATTCCTGAATTAATTCTGGTACTAGTAGGCAGCAGTACCGGAACAGTATATTTACAAGAGTGTTAAGGACTAAAACTGAAAAAGGTAACACAGGGTAGTTGAGAAACTGTTCACACTTCTTTACTGACTTGTAGGACTACTCATTTTCTGCCTTTTTCTTCCCCCTAACTCATTTATGCCCCCATATTCCCTTTTATTTTGTTGCCCAAATCACTCAATCATTTCCTTACTTAAGTTACTAAGTGTACCTCTGTTGTCTCCCATGCAATCTTCGTTAATTATTCAATTCTCCATGATTTCCTTTCTGCTGTATCCTAATATAGACCTTAGTAGTAAGTGGTTTCCTCACATACTATATAAATTATCTTGCCGGTCCAGCCTTGCAACAATAGAGAATGCTTATATCTACATGATCACGGTGCTCACGAAGATAGCTTTACCAAGGATGAATTAGTATTAGCATTTGCAAGGTATGATTGGTTCTCAACTCATGTACACTATCTATCCAATTTAAACTCTTAAATTTGCTGCCTTGGTTACATAAGGCTCATCTGGTTGTCTTTTAACCATATTGTGTATTCATTTGGGAGTTCAAATCTTAATGCATATTTTTACTTATCTGGTCTTAGGCCCTCTGCTGGTTGGTCGCTTTCATTTTTCATATAGTATACAAATCCCACTTCTTGCATGACATAGTCGTTTAGGTTTCTCCATAATTTCCACAAATCTGTCAAACAGGTACTAGCCCCTCTGCTGGCTGATTGATTAGTTTTCATATGGTAAAAAAATCCTACACCTTGCATAACATAGTCATTTAGGTTTCTCCATAATTTCCACAAATATTTCAAACAGGCAGTGTGTATCCTGGTTCAATAGTACTTCTACTTTCCTCCTGTATGGCTATATGACATGTTTTTAATTGTTTTGGATTGCATTCTCCTCATAGTTAGACATACTATTGTTTGACTATGCTATTCTTTGTTTTTTATGTTTGAGAGTTATATCATTGATAGTAGTTTTGCTTTTGTTTATTTGGATGTTTAAGGAGTAGAGTCCTACAAATCATTGGTGCTACAAATAATTTGCATCGCCGTTCTGGGAGTGTTTTACCTCCACCACCAGATGAACCTAGACACGTGCCATCAGCCACCAAAGTAGTGTCCAAAAGTCCTTTAGATGTAAGTATTAAAGAACATCACTTTTGTGGTAAATTTGTTTATTATGGGTGATATGATACTTCAATTTTCTTCGGGTTTGTTGGTTTTTAGGCAGTGAAACATTTTTATTAAACTCACTTGTATGTTACCCATCATGAAAATCTAGATCCAGATTACAGGATCCTGTTCAAGCAATGGAACTGCCAATTCAACAGCACTTCCTGCAGCAAACTCTTGGTAATTAATTTATGATTGTGTGGTATTCTCGCATTAATTAGTTTTGCATTGCAGTCCAGCAGCTGTGATTTTTATGGCAGGGCACATACATATACTGTCATTAAAGGTGCTGAAATCAACAAAATAAACAAAGATGAGCAAAACTGACTGCCAGTTTTTAAACCCTAATTAAAACCCTTTTGACACTCCCTATCAATGTTTCCACTATCTCTCACTTGTGAGTCTCTGTAATCTCTCATCCATGCTTCTCTGTCATTTTTCATTTGCCCATCTCCGGTGAACGGTACATCTCCCTTGAACAGCCCATCTCCAGTGAACGGTACATCTCCCTTGAACAGCCCATCTCCAATGACTTCTGATTTCTCAACTATATAGGTTCTACATCTGGCACGGTCAAGCTGTGTTTTTCTTCCTCCCTTTCTGTTCTGTATTCCCCTTTTCCAACTTTTCTTCACTTCCTCTCTATTTCTTTATTTTGTTAAGTTAGAGTTTCAAAGATTTTGTTCTTCAAGCATTGCATTCATCCTTTTTTATATATATTTTTTTGTGGAGCTTCTATTCTCTATGACTGTCTTCCTTGCCTAGCAGTTCCCTACTTTTTCTTGTTTTATTTTATTCTGTTCTAGATATGTTCAATTTTTTTTTTCTGTTTTGTTTTGTAAATTGTGGTCTTCTAAGATTATGTTCTGCAAGCATAACATTCATCCTATTTCATTTTTCTGTCTTCTATTCCATGACTGTCATCGTTGTTTAGCTGCTCTCTTTTTTTTTCCTCCATAATTTATTTTGTTATATTATATTCTACAATTTTTTCTTTAATAATATTTATCATCATAACCGCATATGCCTCTGCCACAGGCTGTCACACCGTCAGCCATATTGTATACTAGTTTAGCTAGTCGCCCTGAACCGACATAATCCACTAATAGCATTATTTCTTTGTAGTGTGAATGCTGACTTATTAGGTTTATTCTGCTAGGGCTAGGTGTGTATCTGGCAGTCTTCCGCAGGATACTGGTTCATCGTGTTCTAATAATCTGGCCAAGAAAAAGAGTGAAGCATCTAATGGCCCCCAAGCCCTTATGCCGGGGGTTGCTTGCACTGAAAGGTCTATTCTTGATATGAAAGAATCGGGAGAAGATGAAAATAACGTGCATTCCAATAGTGTAATTGTACCTTCAGCTTTGAACAAACATCACATTGGCGGAAAATCTCAAACATGTAAGTCAAATGTTATCAATGAGGTTACTGTAAAGAAACTTTCTGGCATTATATTGTCTAACTGTAGAACTTCTTCAGCAGCTTTCGTAGGCCTTGATCAAGATAAGGCTGCACCCTCAACGAGTACAAGCTTCCTGGAGACGGGCAGACCTCACAATTTAAATACTAACAAGGCAGTTTCAAATCAGGATGTGCATGGCTTATGTTCTGAGTTATCATCTGTTAGCATCAACAGTAATCTTAATGATTCATATTTCACTCGGGATTCAGACAGGTTACTTTTCACTCCTAACTCGATCAATTCCTCTCCAGGGAAGCATTTTCCTCAAGATAGTGAATATTGTAAAGATCATTCAACCACACCAGCTTTTTGGGAAGATATAATCGTGGATGATATGCTAAATAAAGACTTTGATCAACAACAATTCTGCAAAGGCATTAACAATTTAGCATCCGGGCATCAGTCACCTCATTATCCTCAGAATCTAAACCAATCAAACCATCAACTGAAGCCTCAAAATCAAATTTGTAACCAGAATCATTTAAGGAAGCCTTCTGAAACTTTTACTGAACCCTTGGGGGCAGGATTTGAGAAGATCGTGGAGAGCGAGGACACTGGTTTAGATGTTGATAACAAGGTTGCTTCAGACACTGGAGAAAACAACATTATATCTAACATTTTGTCTATGGAACTAGATGCATGGGAAGATTCACTAGTTAAGTTGTTGGATGAAACTGATGAACCATACTCATCCTTCAAAGCACCTGCTTTGCGGAAAATCCAAGACAAGAATCAGTCCAGGTTTTCCTTTGCCAGACAAGATGATTCCTTGAATAAGACATCTGTTTTGCAGCAATCATTTGGGATTACCGAACATGATCTTAAAGGGAATTATACATCTGGTGGTTATAACACAAACAAAGATATGTTTGCTGTAAAAAACCCATACACTTACACATCAAGCAGTTCTGTACTATCAGATAAATTTGATGGAAGTCCATCATTGGTGCCTACTAAATTTTCCAGTGAGTATTAATCAATAACATATTTGGGTATTCATCTTTGAGTGTGGAGGATATAGTTTTCTTTCTATTCATGTTTTCTCTCATAGTGTCTTCTACTTTATTGGATTTACATGCATAGATTTTGTTGTCAGTTTCCCTGCTTGTTCAATTTATTATATTTGCACCTCCTTTTCCTTTTGCCTTCTTAAAGATCCTGCAGTCAGAGAAAAGTGTTGTGCAGGGACATTAATGTTATTGCGATTGTGAATTAAGGAGCTATACTTAAAACTTGGCAATTAAGCACCTCAGCTGTACAATGGCAGCCTATTGAAAACTGCAACTATAATATGAAGAACATTTGGATTAATTTATCAATTGGAATTTTTTTTTGGTCATAAATGCCTTGTTGAATTCATGCTATTGATTATTTTCTATATAATGTTCAATATTTGTTTTCAGCAAGTTTATTAATGAGCGTATCTTTAATACTTAGTTGGTAGGAGTATGAGTTTGTTGTCCCTTGGTGTATCATGAAATGTTCATGACTAAATCTGAAATAATAATTTACTCCTGACTGACAGATCAGGTCTCCTTTTAACACAATATTCTTCATTGTTACTTTCCTTCACTGTTGAACTAAGCTTTGATCAAACTGATTTTTTCATTCGTTGTCTTTTATCAGTGACAAAAGCTCATGCCTCAAGTCCACCTGGATTTTCAATGTCAGGCAGAATACCTCCTGGGTTTTCACGTGGGAGAGTAGAACCGGGTTGTAATAGTTCTGGTATAACTCTTTTTTCATGGCTCAACAATTACTTCACTTGTGTATTTCTGCTTTTCAGCCACATCTTCTACTTGTGGAGAAATTTCTTATATATATATTTTTCTTTTCCAGTTGAACATTTGCAACCGCAGTATGCTCCTCCATCTGTAAATATCGGAAGGGTAGGAGATGCTGAATTCAATAATCCCATGGTATTTGACCCTAGTAAGAGCCTAGTGGAAGAAAGGTTGAATAGTGCACCTTTTAACCCGAGGCAAACTTTCCTTCCACAATTTAGTCCTAATGAAGATGATGCTAGACTTAAGTTGATAATGCAACAATCTATAGCTTCACAGAATTTAAGACTTACAGATCATATTGGAAATAGGTTTTCCCCTCAAAGTGATGCTTATAGAACTCCTTCAAGGTTTCTTGATCAATTTCAGTCTAACAATCCTTCATTTTCTGAACAAATGCGCTCTCAACAGTTCGGTAGTAATATTCTCGGTTCAAATAACCAGCGAGGAAGTTGGAGCGATTCCATGTATTTCAGTGGCCTATCGATGTCGGATGTGTTGAATAATGAAATAGGGGCATTTAACAATTTCATGCCCAGTTATGAGAATATCAAGTTTTAAGCACCTGAGCTGACTGATCAACTAATATTCACGGTGGTGATTGCGTCTCAACTATAGTTCAATTTCCCTTCAGTGCACTAATAGGCTCTCAGATGGCAGTATGTGGAAAACCTGTCTCAAAATGTTAAAAGATTTGTCATTTGGCTGAAATTGTGTTTACTGTGGCAGTCTGGCTGTACCTTGAGACTTGTTTCAAATCTGTTTGGAACTTGAGTACCCTGAATTCCTTGTCACAATTTTGCCATCAGATGGTCAAAGGCAATCTTTACCCGCTCTTGTTTGCTTAGCTTCATTGCAAAGCACTGGAATCTGGGTGTATGTATAAAGATTGTCAGACGACAAATGGTGTCAACTTTTTCTATGGGGTAAATGTCGGGAGAACTGACCTTTGTGGTTATTATGGTGAGTTCAGTTTGTACTTTGACTATCTTTTATTTTCATGTGTGCTAACATCAGGATGAAGCCAGCACTTTTCCATTTGAAGTTGCTGCTCTAAAATTGCACGGTTTGCACCTTATAATTTTCTTTTTATATTGAGCAGTTTCGATATATAACTTGTTCTATACTCTATCTATGCAGTTAACTGGGTTAAAGAACCTTGTCATCTAACAAAAAAAACTACAATAGGAGCTATAAGCCTTACTGGTGGGAAATTCATGCTATGATTGGTGAAATAGGTCATCTAGATTTGACGTTTTCTTCACTCCTGAAATTGTTTGTTCAGAATCTGTTACTAATCTTGAATATGGAACTCCCTTATGGAACAAATATGACTTTAATACTATGTAGTTTGTACAAAGTTGGTTTTGGTTTTACAGAAGTACCAAATTTTTGCTACATAGTGTGGTATTATTTTCTATTACGAGAAGGGATCCATTGAAATTTATCCATTGAAACCAATTTTACTTAAGGGCCACACTCCTTTATTTTTTTTATTTTTTTTATTTTTTAGATTTCCCACTCCACTCAACCTGTTTCTTCTAACTCTGCTTAGGGTGGACGTAGAACAGCTCTTATTCTCTGTGCCATTTATGACCTCAAACTCTTCTGAACATTTGCCTCTTTCCAAGAAACCTGAGACTGTTAAAGTTATTTAGTCTCTTCTGTCGTTCATTTTCCGTTGCCCCAGTGAATGTTTGTGTATGAAGCATGGAACGAGTGTTTGCCTAGTAGGATGTTAAGTAGTAGTAGAGCTTTATCAATAATAATGAGAACATTGAACTTTCATAATTTAGACCAGCGTTGAAAAGTGACGCAAATCTTTTTCTCCACTCTTGGGTTTCAGTCCCATAGCAATTTATTTGAGTGTGTTTACCTTGAAAATTGTAAATAAATGTTGGTCCTCTTAAAACAATACAATGTTCTCAATTACTTATGGGATCGATCAGATTGATTGCTATAAATATGTTTTAATTGATTTTTTTCCAGGAATAGTGTCATAAACTCTTCGACAGATTTTATGAAGTGTTATGGTAAAAAAAAAAAAAATCAAAGATTAAAAAGAGTCGAAGTAAAAAGTAAAGTGCAATAAAGTGTAAATGATAAGGAAATGTAGAGAAAATAAGTAAAAAGATTAAAAGATTGAATAATAAAATTGCTTGAAAGTAAAGGAAATGCAAGATAAAAAGATTTCAAAGTAAAAACTTGAATATAAATTGCATTGATATGAAAAAAGGTGGTGATCTCATCGCGTACATTATCGCTTTCACTTGTTTCTCTACACACGGGTATTTTAAGTGTTTATGGGGTAACTTGTACAATATGATTCACCCACTATTCTAACACTAGAACTACTTCATTTATACTAGTCGAAAGTAATCGCTATTGACAGTTTACTCCTAAAAACATGCCACTTTGCATGTCCCTCAACTCCCATTGAGCGACATTAGTCTTTATTCAAATTTGAAAGAGACATGACTTTTCCTCCAATGTAAATTTTAACTGTTACACGCTTCTGTCATACCCTAATTTTTGATCCTAAGATTTTTCGCATCTCGTTTGCATCTTGCATACAAACAAGATCACGCACTGGTTCGTTTATCCTTTTTTCATTTGCAGGTCTATGCTCGCAAGGGATCACCGTTTTGTACTTGCTTTTATCTGTTTATATTTACTAACTTCTAACCAAAATACAAAAAAAATATGTCGCAGTTTGCTTCTTCTTCTCTCTGTGATTGCAGGTTTTCAAAGATAAGACAGTGATTTTAATTCAGACGTGATTGTTCAGTTATGATTCGATTCAGATGGACGTTTGACCTAATCTTGGTCAAACTATCAAAAGATTATTTCGATTGCAAATTATTTGTGCCAGTGGTTTATTCCTCAGACAGTGTGTATTCAAAAGTTCAAGCTGTGTTGTTTGCGAAATTCCTCAGATTCTCAAGTTGTGGGTCTTAAGAAGTTTCAGGCTAGATTGTTTTGGTTCAGTGCATCAGTGGTTCATCTGTGGATTTATTTTCCTCAGCATGATTTCAAATAATCAAGACAATTTTCAGACGTAGGTTGTGGCTTAATTTGCAAATATTCAGTGGTTCAGGATTGACTGATTCATTTTATCAGTGACTTGTCAAAAACAATCAGGATTGGTTTTGGACAGAATAATCAATTTCATATACATTCTCATCCATTTACAAAATACATCCATCATCCATTTACAAAATACATCCATTATCCATTTCCGATTGAATCATTCCCTTTTCAATAACCATTTTTCCATTTTTTTCGATTATCCGTATTCATTAACCATTTTTCTTGATTATCCATTTATATTATTTCTTATTCAATTTCATTACACATTTTTTTTAATTCATACATTTTTATTATTATCCCATTCTACATTAACAAAATTCTCTACAAAAATTATAAAAAAAAGATAAGACCCATTATCATTTTTTTAGAATAACATAGTTTAATAACATAATTCCCAAAATAACAATGTTTTAAAAAAATTTACCAAACTAACATACTTTCCATACATGTTCACCAAATTGATTGGCGAACTAGTGTATTTTCTAACCAATTCGCCAATTGGTTTGGCTAAGTGGAATTCTTTTTTAACTAATTCAACAAGGCAAATGGCGAATGAGTGTGTATGTCTCCAAATGGTTTGGCGAATTAGTGTTATATGATTATAGGTATTCGCCAAATGGTTTGGTGTAAGTGTTTAGGCTTGCAATTTTTTTTTCTATAAATACATATGCCCGATTATCACTCATTCACATCAAATTTATCTCACTCCTTCCTTACAAACCCTCTCTCATTCATTCCTTTCAATCTCTCCCTCTTATAACATGGCTTCTCCTCGTCCATATACTTTTGCATCGACACCGTCTTCCTCAACATCAGAAGAACCGCTTCCAAAATTTGATATTTTGAAGAAAAATGCTTTGGTGTTTTTCTCGGCAACAAAGCCTCCTTTGAAGATGCTGTTATGGAACCCGCAAACTTTGGAACACTTGCATAGAGAATTAAACCGCTGGTTAGAAGGAGATATCGGCCACAAAGAAAAGATAATTAAAATTGAGAAGCGGGTTGTGGAGTCTGGTGTGACGAAATGGAGAAAAGTGGTCAATGATGCAGATGTTCTTTCGATGATGTTAGGCGGAGGTGAAGTTGTCCTGATGGTTCTGATAGGCTAGATATGTTGAATGTTCCAGTTGTTTTATTTATGTATGGTCATGTTTGAATTTATGTATTTTCTAGTTTTATTTATGTACGGTCATGTTTTGAATTATGTATTTCCTTGTTTTATTTATGTATGTTCGTGTTTGTGGTTGTATGATTTTACTGATATGAATGAAACGAACTAGGCTTCTATTTTAAATAAATACGGTTACAATGGTTTAATTTATGATGTTGAGCTTGGTCCAACGTTGAGACATTTTTTACGATTGTGACCGGGCTGACGACATGAACTACACAGTCTCACCATCTTATTCGCCGTATCCATTTCGGTGCAAATACGCGTGCTGTTAGGACGCCCTTTTTTCTTTCTTCGCATGTTCTCATTGTGCCAGACTATTTCCCCGTTGTAGGTGAGCCATTAGTCCTCATTTGTAACAACCGAAAAGCTTTTCTTGTAGACGTTGCAAAGATTGTGCACTTGGTAAACAGGGGATAGTAAGCCTGAAGGGTCCAGCCGAACCTTCGAACATGCCGCTATGACATGGGAGCAAGGCATGCGAAAGGCTTGAAATTTTCCACATTCGCACCAATTGTTATCAAGTTCTACCCGATAGGATCCCCTCGGTCTCCCTTCGTTGTGATTCATGATCTCAGCAACATTGAAATGTCCCTTATTGCGGTTAAACACGGTGACCACATGTGTGTTAGATTTGGATGCTTCGTCTTTTATGAATGTCATAGAACTATCGCTGAACACTTGACCAGACTGTAGGATGAAACTCCACTTTGAACGCTTGGTGTCAAAAAGTGCTTCGAGCCTAAAGTAGGTTGACCTCACCAAAGCGGTTATCGGTAGGTTGCGGATTCCCTTGAAAATAGAGTTCATTGATTCCACGGGGTTTGTTGTCATGTGACCCCAGCGTTGTCCTTTGTCGTAGGCCCTGGTCCACTTATCCAAAGGAATCTGGTTTATCCATCTGAACGCATCTTCATTTGTCAGTCTGATTTCGTCACGATAATGTTTGAATGACGGTTCGGTTAATGAGTACCCTGCGTTCACGACCTTCTTCCGCAATGTCTTGTCTTTGATCTCTCTCATGAAGTTTTGCGCGATATGTCTAATGCAATAGACATGTGTTGAAGGCGGTTCCTGCCAGCCGTTATCAACATTCTTCCATGCACTCTAAAATATTAACATAATAAATATTAACATAATAAATATTGACTTAATAGATATTGACTTAATAGATATTAACATAATAAATATTAACATAATAAGTATTGACTTAATAAGTATTAACATAATAAATATTAACTTAATAAATATTAACATATTAAATATTAACATAATCAATATTAACATAATCAATATTCACTTAATAAATGTATTAACATAATAAACTCACTTAAACCCTAACTTAAAGTCACGTTCGCCAATCAGATTGGCTAAGGGCACACCCATTCGCCAATCAGATTGAAGAACCAAGGTAAACCTAGACCAATTCGCCAAATGGATTGGCGAAACCCTAGTTACATTCGCCAATCAACATGGCTACTGAATAAAACCTGCAAAAGCTGAAACTCAAACAGAGATAACGTGCTTGCATTGAACTGTCTTGGCATGCTGCATGGTCAATATTCCATTCAAGATTCTGCACATTAATCTTTGCATGTGAAGGTTGGTTGGTGATCCTGCAAAACCTTCATTCGCCAATCAGAATGAAGCTGGGCAATCCTCAACATTGGTGTTGAACCAATCAGGAGAACATGCAGGTTTGGTAATACAAATTCGCCAATCCAAGTGGCGAATATGTAGGTTTGTGTTTGTTTGAATTCGCCAAACAATGTGGCTAAAGCATGCAAATATTTCGTAAAATAATTCTATAAATTGGTCATCAACAAATTCAATATCACAATCACTTCATATATCACACAAACTTCTTCTAATAGTCTCATAATTATTCCTAGGCATTTTTTACAAAATATTTTCAATGGCTTTACTAACAATGGGAGACCAACATCGAGGCACAATCGAAAATATCGAGTCATTTGTAAGTTTTTGCTTCGTATATTTTTTTACACATACATTTATGTATACTTTTTACTCATGCATATTTTAACTTATTTCGAATAATATTTTTACAGAATGTAAAAAGATTTCGGTGTCGGGTGCATGACTACATAGAGTTTGATCCGATCATTGAACCTGAAATTCTGGGATCAGGTACGTGATGTCGAATCAGATGTTTAAACACTTGAAGACTTAAACAAAACTTAAAGTGCAGGTAAATTAAATAACACAGGAAATTGTTAACCCAGTTCAGTGTATCTCCACACTTACATCTGGGGGCTACCAAGCCAGGAAGGAAATCCAATATAAGTAATATTAATTCTGGAATTAAACCAACCAGTTTAATCCTTCACTTAATATCTACCCAAGGCAATTTCTACCTAAGACACAACTTAGATATGAGTACCTACTCACTCCCCCTCAATCACACAGTGATATTTTACAATGTTTAATAAAATTGAAGTCACACTTCAAACACAACAGCTTGATCTTACTTAAAAGTTTCAATCAAGACACAATTCACTTTTTGCTTAAAAGCTCATAAAGTGATAAACAATTAAAACCTGCTATTAAACACAAACACCCTTTACAGTCTTCTTAATTTCGTACTCTATTCTGAGAGTTTCTGTTCCTTAAATAGATGCTTGGTTTTTGGGCTTTCTGTAAATTATCCAGTCCTGATAAATCCCACTGTCATCAAGGAGAATTAGGGTTAGTTAGTTTATTACCTCCTTGATATAAGGTGTGTTAGTTATTCTGTTTCACTTAAGTCAGATAACTAAGCTCCCTAATGATGTGCCTTGGAGTGTTTATCTATTCACAATTTTTTCCAGATAAATTCTCCTGAATTTACTTACTTCTGTTATGCATCATTTAAGTCTGGTAGCAGGTTTACGATGTCACAACATCTGGTGTGACATCCTGATGTCTTGACTTAATTCATTAACTTATACTCTGTTTGACAATGTCACAACATCTGGTGTGACATCCTGAACTAAGTTCAACACTTCTTGTTTGTCAAAAATTCTGCCAATTCTTAACATCTACAAACTCCCCCTTTGGCTAATTTTTGGCTAACATAATCTTCCGGTTTTAGCAGCAGAGTTCTTTTATCAGAGTGCAGCAGAGTTCTTTTCTGTTGAATCATATGAGAGATAATACTTTGCTCCCCCTCAAACCTGAATGTACTGCTATGACTTGTTCAACAGAATTTGATATACCAATGAGCATTCAAAAAAACTTAGTTCATTAATTTGACAAACAGCAAACAACAACAGACAGTTGTTCAGAACTCTTACTCCCCCTTGTTAGACAGAAATTAGGGCCAAACATTACATAAGCAGAGAAAAACGAAACATTAGAAAGAAAAAATACAATTCAGTTTCCATCACACCCAGCTTCACTCATACTCATCATACTCAGTATCTTCTTCTTCCTCAGTCTCAGCATCTGATTCATCAACATTCTGAGCACCCTGTTCCAGCTCCAGCCTTTGAATTATTTCCTCAAGCTTTTTCTTCCTAGCCTCCAGCTCTTTGCAAGTGGTCTTGAGTTCTGCAATCAAGGCTGCTTTGGAAATAGGAGTCTTGACATTTGATGGTCCAGCAGATGTCCCACTGGGAGCTTCAACATCTGCAACATGATGGCTCAAGAATAGTTTGTAGTGGAAGGCCAATGGACTCTCCCTCTTGCAGACAAAATCCTTATCAGTAAGGATGCCTGGATATTGGTTGAGGATTATACCACAGAGCAGAGAGGGAAAAGCTATTGGAAGCTTAGTTGTTGATGTTCCTGCATGCTTTAGGGTTTGATCAAAGATGTAAGCCCCATAGTCCAAATTTGTTTGGGTGCCTACAGCACAGATGAATCTTCCCATTCCAGTAGCTATAGAAGAGGTGTGATTGGTGGGAACCCAGTTGACAGTACCAATTCTATGCAGCATAGCATACTTTCTTGTTAGCAAGCTGACAAAAAGTTTGCCTTTGACTGGCCAAGTTTTGACCTGGTTGGTAGTGATGATCTTGCAGACTTGGTTGTCAGTTTTTCCCAGTTCATTTGGTCCATCAGATTCTCTCCCCAGGTAGTGATTTATAACCCTAGGAGAGAAATCAACACATCTCCCCCTCACATAAACCTTCCTAAAATCTTCTGATTTTCCATCAGCACACCCTTCTTGCAGATTGACAATGAACTCCTTGACCAGCAGCTCATAATAGGGTGAAAAATTTGAAACAGTCTTGAATAAACCAGCAGTGGATATTAAGTCTATTACCTCAGTGCACTCCAATGCATTGCTGCCTAGTTCTCTTTCCAGAGCCACTCTTCTTTGGTAGACATACTTCCATTTGCTCACACTAGAGACATGATGGAAGGACACATTGTCAAGAGGTGCTTCAAGAACAGCAGAGGCAGTCCTGGGAGGTGCTGGTTTCTTCCTTGGTTGGGATGTTGGGACATCTTCCTCAACATCTGAGTCAGGTGGAGTTGCAACTTTCCTCTTCTGGGTGCTTACCTTGCTCCATTGCTTAGTAGGTCCAAAGGCAACTTTGACCTTGTCCTTTTTAGGAGTATGCTGTTTCTTTTCAGGAGTTGCATGTGCAGCAGACTTCTTCTCCTTCCTAGCCCTAAGCCTCTTGGCTATGCTAGGGTTAATAAATGCAATGATCTCTGTGTCAGAGTCATCATCTAGGGTTTCAACAGGAGGAGGTTGGGAGGCCTCTTTTTCAGAAGATTGATCAACATAAGCTTGATCATCAGTGGCTTCATCATTATCAGATGAGGCTTTGTTCTGGTCCTCAGATGCTTCAACATTTATTGGGACATCCTGTTGAGCAGGAATGTCCTCTTCAGCCTGGTTGCTTGGTTCTTCTTGTGGAGCAGGCATGCTGTTCAGGGGAACAGATACCCCACACACCACTCTTTGCTCAGAAAGAATCTTGTTCACAAGATGCTTGATGGATGCATCCACATAGTCAGAAGCTTTGGGGGTGGTGCTTGTAGATGAAAGAGTCCCCTTGCTTTTGCTGAACACAGGTTCCTTTGCTCTTCTTACATTTGGAGTTCTAGGTTTTTGAGCAATAGGGACACTTCCTCTGATTTCGTCTATGGGAGTAGTATCCATTGGTACTCTAGAGATTGGAGATGCATGCACTACATCTTCTTGGTTGAGACCCTCATCAATGAAGTTAGGGTTTTGATGTTGAGACATTTTTCGAATGTAGTGGAATAAGAGTTAGGTTTGATTGATTTTGATGAGCTTAGGAAATCAGCTTTAGCATGCAAATCGTTTAGTGGAGATAGTGAGGAGGTGAAGAGCTGAGAGCACGTTTGGGCATTTATAGAAACAGTTGCTATTGTAATTTTTAAGAGTGGAATACACAGAGTTATTGACCAGACTGATGCTGCCATCTGGTGATCATGCTACACGATGTCATGAGACATGCTGGCACTTCTCCATAACTGCTATATTTCACATAAGCAGATTCCCAATTTACCCCTTAGGTTTTCAAATTGGGTAGCATCCAAAGCTTTAGTAAATATGTCAGCCAATTGCAGATCTGTGGCTACATGTTCTAATGTGATCACCTTCTCTTCCACAAGATCTCTGATGAAATGATGCCTGATATCAATGTGCTTAGTCCTGCTGTGTTGGATAGGATTTTTTGAGATGTTGATAGCACTTAAATTGTCACAATACAATGTCATGACATCTTGTGGGACATTGTATTCTGTGAGCATTTGCTTCATCCAAACCAACTGTGAACAACTACTACCAGCTGCAATATATTCAGCTTCAGCAGTGGATAAGGATACACAATTTTGTTTCTTACTGAACCAAGAAATCAAATTGTTTCCTAGAAAGAAGCATCCTCCTGATGTACTCTTTCTATCATCAGCACTTCCAGCCCAGTCAGCATCACAAAATCCAGTGAAGATTGGTTCACAACCATGAGAATACATTATGCCATAGTCACAAGTACCATTGACATATTTCAAAATCCTCTTAACCTGGTTTAGATGACTTACTTTTGGCTCAGCTTGATACCTTGCACACACACCTACTGCAAAGGCTATATCTGACCTGCTAGCTGTCAGATATAGTAGGCTTCCAATCATGCTTCTGTATAAGCTTTGGTCCACATTCTCACCCTTGTCATCCTTTGTCAGCTTTAAATGAGTGGGGGCAGGTGTTCTCTTGTGACTTGCATTGTCCATCCCAAACTTCTTGACTGTGTTCTTTGCATACTTGCTTTGGGATATGAACACGGAGTCTTCCATCTGCTTGATTTGCAGTCCAAGAAAGTAGGTTAGTTCTCCTACTAAGCTCATCTCAAACTCAGATTCCATTTGATTAACAAAATGTTTAACCATCCTGTCTGACATCCCACCAAACACTATGTCATCTACATATATCTGAGCTATCATGACCTTTCCTTCTTCATCCTTCACAAACAAGGTTTTGTCTATTCCACCTTTCCTGTACCCATGTTTAATGAGAAAAGTGGTCAGTCTTTCATACCATGCTCTTGGGGCTTGCTTTAGACCATACAGAGCCTTCCTTAGCTTGTATACATGATCTGGACAGCTTGGATCAACAAATCCCTTAGGCTGCTCCACATATACTTCCTCATTAAGGTACTGTCGCTCCCAAAGATTTGCATCCTGGTACAAGCGCGAACGGTCGGCGAAAGGAGGAATGAGAACACACAGAAGTGAACTCAAGAAAAGAAAAGAGTCGCCAGCTAGGCATTTTTATCCCGAAGGAAAGGCAATGCTGCATAGACCTAGAAAAGATATGGATAAGACGGTTGCGAACCAGAGAGACTGAGAAAGGGGGTTGGTTACAACCTGGGAAGGTATTAGCACCCAGATTGTCCGCCGTACTCGACGGGATCCACGCTTAAAAGATTTGTGTTTTAAAGGGGTAGTGTCAGTGCAATCTGTGTATAAAAGAGCTGGAAAAGGATGTACAGGTGTCAGTGTAAGAGAAGTGAAGTGTATAAGTGAAGTGTCAGTGTAAGAACTAGAATGAAATGCGCAAGACAATGAGGCAAAAAGAATGAAGCTGGAAAGAGGGGGAATATACATAGACTTTTGTTCGATAACTGTTAAGTTATGCCTACGTATCCTCTCGTGCAATGAGGAAGTCAGAATACCGTAGTTCGACCCAAAGAGACTGAAAGATGAATTGACTTGTGAACTGCTTGCTTGTCTATGCTCAAGTGTATGACCTGTATGGCTCAGGTGCAAACTGTCTTGCATTTGACGGAAGAAGCAAGTTCTCGGTTATGAGTGAAGATGGTGAGAAAAGAATCCTGGAGGAGACGATTATTGCTTGTTTTTTGAGTTTTCAGTCTTTTATTGCTTTTGGAGATTTGTCATAAGTTAATGAGCTTAAGCCTAAACCAATGGGTTAGTAAACTCATCACATCCTCCCTCTGATTAGGGGTAATGAGAATACCTTAAGTGTGAAGTCAGTATCTCACACTTAATCACCTTTGTTGCAGGATTAAGATCATTAACCTACTTGTGATTATTTAGATGTTTTTGTTGTTTTTGTTTAGTGTTGAGTAATGAGTTTAAGCCATAATCAGGGATTAAATAGACTCATTACACCATCCTAATAGAAGGATAATAAATGAGAATGTTTAAGCTGAGGAAAGCTCCTCAACTTAATCCATAATTAGGGATTAACCTCATGACAAAACAAAGCCTTTATTAAATGGATTTTAGTTAATGATAAGATGAAGAAATGATTTTTATGGTTTGTAAGACAACTTGAGGGGGACTTGTCCATTAACACTAGGGTTAGTCCTTCTTAACCAGTTAAGGAAGAATTAGAACCCTAATGCAAGGCCCAAGTTACAAGCTTGATGTCTTGGTGATTATTAAGTGAATTGATTAAAGGATTTAAACACATTAAGGGTTTAACACTTAGGATTAAAGTTATACACTCCATCCTAATAGAAGGATGCAGGCATAAGCTTAATCACAAAGCCTTAAAGCCTTTAGGGTTTAGTCCCTGATTATGAGGTGAGAAGAGAAGACTCAAAGAGACACAAAGGTAAAAGCTAAGTGGGGGACTAATCAAACCCTAATTATTGTCATGCTTGGTTGTTCCTATGGTTTATGAGGTTTTCAAGAAAGATCTTCAGAGAAACCACCAGGAAGGAAGCAAATGAAAGGAGCAAAGAGAAGCAAAACAACTTGCTTCACTTAAGAAGACAAGTTGCTTGAAGAAAGAAGGTAAGATGAACAAGAATGAGCAAGCTCAATCCAAACACATAAAAAATGCAGCAATGATGCATAAGAGAGATGAAAAGAGATTATGAGAAGTGAAGGCAAATTCACTTCTCAGACAACTTACCACCTGAAATGTTAGCAAAAGAAATGAACTGCAATGCAAAATGAGATGCAATGTCATGATGTAAACCAAAACCAGAAGCATGAGTATGATGTTAATGATGCTAAAAGATGATGCAAACATGAGGCAAGGCATTAGAATGATCATACAAGGCAATGGATGCAGATGAAGCATGTTTTGAACCATGAATGTACATGAAAAGTTATGGAATGCAAATGACATACAACATGGCAAATGAAAGATTCAATGATCAAACATGATTCTAATATGTCTTAGGATGTATTAGGAATCAAATGGATGCACAAAATGTCATGGCAAGTCATGGTATGCAAGCAAATGGAAGATGGATGCAAAGGAAGGCATGAATTAGGGTTTATGATCAACACACAAAGCAAAAACCAAAACCAGAAGCAAACATATTGATAAAAATTTGAAAATGCAATCAAAGGAACCCTAAACCTATATAAACTCACTGCCCAAAGGAGGGGATCCAACTCTTAACCTAGTGAGAGTTATGAATTTCCTAAGGTTGCTAGGGTTTTAAGGTACCTTGTCAAGAAAAATGCAAAACAAATTGAAAATGCAAGATCAATTCATGCCAATTTTATCCTATAAACTACATGTTATGCAAGATGCAATGCAAAAAGAATCATTGTCCAACTCTCAATGGTTAGGCAGAAATGAATTTTTGAAGTTTGAAGCAAAATAATGCCTTGAAATGAAATTAATCCCATTGAAAATTATCAAAAGGCATCAAGAACAAAAAATAAATTTGGTTTGAGAGTTGGACAATGTTTCTAAATGTTTCTAAAGGTTACATGAATTTTTTTGTGATTTTTTAAATACCTAAAAGTATTTTTAATTAATTAATTTTCATTAATTAATTAAAAATAAACTTTTAAATGATTTAAAAATATTTTTTTATGCTAAAAATAAAAATATTTTTGGTTTCTGAAAATTAGTGAAATGTTTGACAAAAAGTTTCAGAATTTTTTAATGTGTTTTGATATTTTTAAAAATTCGTAGAAGTTAAATACAAAACAAATAAAATTAAAATGAATTTAAATGAACAAATGAGAAAGTCAAACAATCCAAGGGCTGTGGCTCAAACTGGGACACGCGGGAATTGACTTAGCGCGCATATGGACGACTCACATTCAAACTACGCTAATTAAGTCATTAACCCTAATCTGAACCCTAAACATTTTCAGGTGACCGGAACAGTGTTCCGGTCATCTTCTCCGGCAGGGTGTTCATGCTATCTCACTTAATACGCCATGAAACTTCACAAATCTTTCCAGAATCACTCATTAAACATCATTAAACCTAAACCCCACCCCAAAATCCATTTATTTTCACTGAATCATAAGAATCAAAGCAAAAATAATTCACGGACAAAGTTTCAGAACAAGCATACAACCTCAAAACTCAATCATTTTCAAAAATAAAAGGTTCAATGAACTCAGGGAAGCATGTAGATCATTTTAGAAACAATAAATAAGAGTTCTGGAAAAATAAATTTCCATGGCTACCTGAATCGAAGCTTTCAACCCAAGAGCTTTCTGCCTGCCTCTTTGCCTCAAAATGATCCCAATGGTCCTCTTGATGAAGTTATGAAGCTTGGTTGGAGTTTATAATGGTTGGTTTGTGAGTTTGCAGAAATTCTGTTTAGTGAGGGGTGAGGATCGTGTTTCTGATTGAGGAGGTTTCAGGGATGAATGAGGGCAGGGAAATGATTAGGAGGATGTGCTGAGATGTTTTGTGAAGTTTGTTTGTGTGTTTGATGTTTGTGGAGAGTGTTTCGAATGGTTTTGCATATGAGGCATAAACTTGGAACTATGGCTATGAGAGAGCTTCAGCATGAATGGTTGTGTGTTATGGCTTGCCTTTGGTCCACTTATCACTCATGGATAGGTCTGTGGAGTTGGTGTGCCCTATTGTGATTGGTATGGGTCTTTTGCCAAAAAAGTCAAGCTTGTGTAAGAGAGGTATGGGCTCATAGCTAGCCAAGGACAAAAGGGGTGTCCTGCGCAGCAAGAAGTGTGGAGAGCCCTAGGATCAATTCTGAAGTCAGCAAGCAAGTGGATTAGGGTTTGAGTGAGGTTTTGCAACTTGGTTCATCTTTGGCCCTTTTGAAGTTTCTTGATCCACAAGTCATAAAAATGAGTGATCTTTTGATGCAATCTGACTTTTAGGCCTTGGTTCATGTTTGTATGAAGATTAGAAGTCCATTTGATAGCACAATTTGTCTTGGCAAGTGGTTTTGCAACTTTGCCTCTTTGGTAGAAAAATTGAAATTATGTGATTTTGGCCAACTTTGACAAGCCATAACTTTTGATCCAAAATGAATTAGAATGAGTTCTTGTACTTTTTGAAAAGGGAATGATCCATTCTACAACTTTCATGACCAAAGTTTTCTCATTTGAAGCATTTTTGAATCAAAAAGCAAGGGTTGAAAAAGTTTCCCAAAATGGCAAGTTTCCATTACAAGTCATTTTCCCAAAAAGTCAACTTTGCAAATGGCTTGAAATTCTTCAATTTTGTGAACTTCTAACATCTTCTATGATCAAATAAAGATCATACATAATCAAAATGATGATGAACACCCTTTGGTTGGGTCATTGGGGGCCTCAGATGCCCTGATTTTGCATTAACTTGCTCAAAAAGTCAACTCTTGATCAGATGACTTCCCCATGGAATTTCTTCATGAAAATTGATATGCATGATCCCTATACCATATAGAGACCAATAGAAACAAGAATGACCAAAAAATTTGGTGTTATGGCCTCTGAAACCAAAACCCTAATTCTAGGTCATCTGTGCAGTCAAACCTGGCTCTGCTTCCATGCCAATCCCAGTTCTTGTGATTTTTTGACATTCTTGACTTTGAGAGGACTTAATATGATGCTTGAACATACATGGACCCCTTTGAAGTGATTGATGACCTTTGGAGTGGCTCAAATGGCTCTTGGATTGCTCAGATCACAAACCCTAGATGCAGATGACTTGGGAACAATGCAGTGAATCAAAAATGCAATATGAGATGCTATGATTGAACTTATGCATATGAGGAGATCACAAGCCATGGTGTGAATGGGTGAGGGCAAATTTGGGGTGTTTACAGCTGCCCCTATTCAAGCATGAGTTAGCTGTGCAGGATGTAAGCAACGGCTTAACAGGCAAACAAGATAACTTGTGGTTGAATACCAAAGACAGTCCAAAATTTGCACTCACAGAATGAAGAAGAAAAGGGATATAGATTGTAAAAGAAAATAAAGTATATCATAAAGTGTGGGCGACGGAGGACGACCGTCGAGCAGAGGACGACTGCTGGGAATAAAGCAATGGCGGGGACGACCGACATGCTGGGGAAAAATGCGAGAAATAAAGCAAAGACGGGGACGACCGACTAGCTGGGGAAGAATGCGGGAAATAAAGCAATGACGGGGATGGCCGACATGCTGGGGATATGAGAGATTGTGATGGGGACGGCCATCAAGTAAAGCTATAAGATTCTCTGGGGATTATAGGTAAATGAAATAAATGATGAGGTACGGTCATCAGGTTCATAAAGTAATGCAAACAACGATGGGGACGACCATCGGGCTAAACTGATGAAGGACAATCATCAGGAAAAGGAAAAGGGACCACGACGGGGACGGCCATCGGGTCAAAGAATAAATGAAATAATGATGAGGGACGGTCATCAGGTTCATAAAGTAATGCAAACAACGATAGGGACGACCATCGGGCTAAACTGATGAAGGACGATCATCAGGAAAAGGAAAAGGGACCACGACGGGGACAACCATCGGGTTAAAGAATAAATGAAATAATGATGAGGGATGGTCATCAAAGGTGAAGGACGATCACCTAGCAGGGGACGACTGCTCTGATGGGGATAAGATGAGGGACGGTCATCTAAGGTGAAGGACGATCACCTGGCAGGGTACGGCTGCCGAAAGTATCGCGACATAGGATGAATGCCGGATAAAAGGTCGACGATGGGAACGGCCATCGGATGAGCATGATGAAGGACGATCATCAAAAGGTGAAGGGCGATCACCTAGCAGGGGACGGCTGCTCTCAAGGTATCAACGATGGGGACGACCATCGGATAAAATGATGAAGGACGATCATCAAAAGGTGAAGGACGATCACCTAGCAGGGGACGACTGCTAAAGATATCACGACATAGGACGAATGTCGGATAGAAAGATCAACGATGGGGACGGCCATCGGATAAAATGATGAAGGACGATCATCAAAAGGTGAAGGACGATCACCTAGCAGGGTACGGCTGCTAAAAATCACGACATAGGACGAATGCCAGATAGAAAAGGGGTTCTAATGAATAGAGACTCCGCTGGGGAAAGGATGAGGGACGGTCATCCAAAGGTGAAGGACGATCACCTGGCAGGGTACGGCTGCCAAAAGGTATCATGACATAAGACGAATGTCAAAAAGAAGTTTTGCTTTGCTGGCGACCTATTGGGGAATAGTAAACACAGACGAGTGTTTAAATTCAAGAAGACATGAGCGTTTGACACGTGTATGGATTAAAGATGCGGACGAGCATCCCTAAGACTATGATACGGACGAGTATCAGGTAGAAACAAACGCTTGACGCATGCTCTGAGATGATGATACAGACGAGCATCAACTGGTTAACAAAGAACACGGACGAGTGTCGGATCTGAGGGGATTTGAGTGGTATATATAAGATATGGACGGGTATCTGTATGAGTGAAATAAGTATGAGTGGTGTACAGGAGAGTGTTTAACTTGCTGAGGAGGGTGACACGGACGAGTGTCAAAGGAGAGAAAAGTGTAATATAAACAAGTATATGCTTTACAAAGTGTTTAGGCAACTGTGCTGGGGAAAGCGACACGGACGGGTGTCAGGGAATTTGTATAAAGAGGTATCTATGAGTGCAAAGAGGATGCTTTGGCTTTCTACTGGGATATGACACGGACGGGTGTCAAGAAGTATCTGTAATATGTAAGCGTCTATTTGTAAAGAGTGCTCGGGTGACTTTACTAGGGAATGATGACACGGACGGGTGCCAAAAAGAGTGTGTATGAGTGTAAGACCAGTGCTTTGGCTCTCTGGTGGGGAATTTTGGAGAGTTTTCCGTATATCTTTGATGAATTGTCAGTATTCACAAGTGTTTGATTCAGAACATGGCTTATGATTATGCAATATGTTTGATTTTTGCCGTAATGCTCCGTATTAGACGGAATGCTACGCTTTGTGGGAAAATATGATGCGAATGCTATGATTATCGAAGATACCGAACCGGGATTCGGATCCCGATGCTATGAAGATCTCTGGCTGATCTGTTCGAAGTGGGCATCCCAGCTGGGGATGCGATCATTGGTAGATCTGATACATGGGACTTTGCTTGGGGATATAGGTCACTGATAGACCTATCTTTGGTAGTGAGGGACCCAGCTGGGGTTTGTAGAAGCTTTCTTCACTCTGTTTTGATTTCTTTGCGCGTTGCCTTTCTGGGCAGAGGTTGAGACTCTGTGGGGAGATGATTCCCGGCTTTTGCACTTGGCTGAGGAGGAAATAAATGGCAACTCGGCTGGGGAGAAAAAGAGGTCACTGAAAGACCTTCCTAGAGATTTCTGCGGGGATCCTGCTGAGGATGATACTGGATGACTCGGCTGGGGAGAAACCATCTCCGGTGCTAATTGGGAGATAGACTGAGTAGATAATGATTTGCCAGCTTGCTGGGGTGAAGCATTCATGCCCCATGTCGTGTTTTGAATGCCTGCAAATCCTGAAAAGACAAAGAAACGCACAAGTACCCCGAGGTATCCCTTACTGGATTCCATCATAGGAGTTTAGACATTCCTGGGAGTGAGTATATTTCCTGCACGCACGTATTTTTAGAAGAAAGGCATCTGTATTTATGCAATCAGTATCTTAAGAACATCAGACGTTTTGCAAATGAAAATAAAGTGTACGAGACGAAACGTGACTGACAAATCTGATTTTATTGATTCATGTGCCCTGAATTGGCAAGATACAGTCAAGGAAACAAATCCCCTAAAACGAGGAGATTGTTACAAATTGAGAAATAAAAGTATTGGCAATGTTGACGACGCTTCAGGGAGCTTCCCTTTGGCTATGACTCGTATGACTTTTGACATTCTTCTCGTCCTGCTTGAAGAAGGTTGATTCTGACCGGCGCTTGAACCTTCCGAAGCTTACCAAGTTGTAAGTGATACAGACGAATTCAGAGTACAGTTGTTCGCTTATTCCCTTATTTTGCATGGATCGCCCTTTCGGGTTTTCAATCCATCGGGATACCCCTTTTTGCCTGAGTTGTCCAATGCGGCTTTTCAACTCAGCGGATGTACATTTTTTTGTTTATTTTCCCTTATTTTTGCCCGAGTCTTTTATTCTGTTTTTGACTCGCCGAGATGCGCTATTTTTGCCTGGACTTACATTCTGTTTTTATGTCCAGCGGGTCGTTTTATGCGAAGTATTTTTTAACTGCATCTGAATTCACAGGGGACGGAAAGTCTTCACCATCCATAGTACTGAGCATGAGTGCTCCACCGGAGAAAACTTTCTTTACCATGAATGGCCCTTCATAGTTCGGGGTCCACTTGCCCCTGTGGTCTGTATGAGGCGGGAGGAGTCTTTTCAGCACAAGATCCCCTACTTGGTACTCTCGGAGCCTGACTTTCTGATCGAAGGCTTTTTTCATTCTTTTCTGATACAGCTGCCCATGACAGATTGCAACTAATCTTTTCTCTTCAATCAGACTCAGTTGTTCGTATCGGGATCAGACCCACTCTGCTTCGTTCAGCTTAACATCCATTAATACCCGCAAGGAGGGTAATTCGACTTCAACAGGTAGGATTGCCTCCATACCATACACAAGCTGATACGGTGTTGCCCCAGTGGATGTTCTGATTGACGTACGGTACCCATGCAAGGCAAATGGTAGCATTTCATGCTAGTCTTTGTAGGTAACTACCATCTTCTGCACAATCTTCTTGATATTCTTATTTGCTGCCTCAACAGCGCCATTCATCTTTGGCCTGTAAGGAGAAGAATTGTGGTGTTGGATCTTGAAGTCCCGACACAGTTCTGCCATCATTTTGTTGTTCAAGTTGGAACCATTATCAGCAATGATTCGCTCAGGCACTCCATACCGACAGATGATGTCTTTCTTCAGAAATCGGGCTACCACTTGCCTTGTAACATTTGCATAGGAAGCTGCCTCAACCTACTTGGTGAAATAGTCAATGGCTACCAGGATGAATCTGTGGCCGTTTGAAGCAGTCGGTTCAATCTTGCCAATCATATCAATGCCCCACATGGCAAAGGGCCAGGGTGAAGACATCACATTCAGAGGATTCGGAGGCACATGCACTTTATCCGCATAAATCTGGCATTTATGGCATTTTCTGGCATAAGCACAACAACCGGCATCCATTGTGATCCAGTAATAACCTGATCTTAGCAACTTCTTTGCCATGGCATGCCCTCCTGCATGGGTACCAAAGGATCCTTCGTGCACCTCGTACATCAACAAGTCTGCTTCTGTTCTATTGACGCATCTGAGCAGTACCATATCAAAGTTTCTCTTGTACAGGGAACCATCAGTATTCAGGAAGAAACTACCAGCAAGCCTTCTTAATGTCTTCTTGTCATTGGAAGATGCCCCAGGTGGGTATGTCTGAACCTCCAAGAAGCACTTGATGTCGTTAATCCAAGGCTTATCATCTTTAACAACATCTGCTGAGAACACATATGCTGGTCTGTCAAGTTTGGATACTGAGATTCGAGGCACAAAGTTGGCAGCTTGAACTTTGATCATGGATGAAATGGTGGCAAGAGCATCTGCAAACTGATTTTCGTCCCGAGGGATATACTCAAGCTTGACTGTTGTAAAGAAAGTCAATAACCTCCTTGTATAATCCCTGTAAGGTATCAGATGATCCTGGTGGGTGTACCATTTGCCGTTGGTTTGATTAATTACCAGAGCTGAATCTCCGAATACAGTCAAAGTTTTGATCCTGAGGTCAATGGCTTCCTCAAGACCCATAATACAAGCTTCATATTCAGCTTCGTTGTTAGTGCAGTTGAAAGTGAGTTTTGCCGAGAAAGGCAGGTGAACCCCTTTAGGTGTAATGAGTACTGCACCAACACCACGACCATTCATATTAACAGCCCCGTCAAACATCATAGTCCATTCTTCTTCTGGGTTAGGCCCTTCAGTGTGAATAGGCTCTTCATGATCTTTTGCTTTAATGAACATGATGTCTTCATCAGGGAAGTCAAATCTCATAGGCTGGTAATCATCAATAGGTTGCTCAACAAGATAATCAGACAATACACTGCCCTTGATGGCTTTCTGAGATGTGTACTGGACGTCATATTCTGTGAGGATCATTTGCCATCTTGCAACCCGTCCGGTAAGTGTTGGCTTCTCAAAAATGTACTTAACTTGGTCCATCTTGGAGATCAACAAGGTAGTGTGAGTCAACATATACTGTCTCAGTCGGCGAGCAGCCCACGCTAAAGCACAACAAGTTTTCTCGAGCAGTGAATAACGTTGTTCACAGTCGGTAAACTTTTTGCTCAGGTAGTATATTGCATACCCTTTTCGACCAGTCTCGTCATGCTGGCCCAACACACACCCCATTGACTCTTCTAATACTGTCAAGTACATGATTAGAGGTCTTCCTTCAACTGGAGGCATAAGGATTGGAGGCTCTTGAAAGTATTCCTTGATTTTGTCAAAGGCCTTTTGGCAGTCTTCGTTCCACCTGACCGTTTGTTCTTTTCTTAACAGCTTGAACAGAGGTTCACAGGTTGCTGTAAGGTGAGATATAAACCGTGAAATGTAGTTCAATCTACCTAGAAAACCCCGAACTTCTTTCTCAGTTTTTGGTGCAGGCATTTCTTGAATGGCTTTGACTTTATCAGGGTCAACTTCAATCCCTTTCTCACTTACAATAAATCCCAGCAACTTACCAGACCGTACCCCGAATGTGCACTTGTTGGGGTTCAGCTTCAGTTGGTACTTCCTCAGACGCTTGAATAACTTCAACAGATTTACCAGGTGGTCTTCTTCTGTGAGGGACTTGGCAATCATGTCATCCACATAACATTCAATTTCTTTATGGATCATGTCGTGGAATAATGTTACCATAGCCCGTTGATAAGTTGCACCAGCATTCTTCAGTCCGAATGGCATCACCTTGTAACAGAACGTGCCCCAGGGTGTGATGAAAGTTGTCTTCTCCATGTCTTCAGGTGACATCTTGATCTGATTGTATCCTGAAAATCCGTCCATGAAGGAGAATACCGAGAACTGAGCCGTATTATCAACCAATACATCAATGTGAGGTAAAGGGAAATCATCTTTCTGGCTGGCTCTGTTCAAGTCCCGGTAGTCCACACACATCCTCACCTTGCCATCCTTCTTAGGCACAGGTACAATATTAGCAACCCACGGCGGATAGCTAGTTACAACAAGGAACCCGACGTCCCACTGCTTTTGTACCTCTTCTTTAATCTTCATTGCCATATCTGGGCGAGTACGGCGCAATTTCTGCTTAACCGGTGGGCAATCTTCCCTTAAAGGCAGCTTGTGCATAACAATATCGGTGTCCAACCCTGGTATATCCTGATAAGACCAAGCAAACACATCCACATATTCACGAAGCAGGTCAATCAGTTGCTCTTTCACTGAGTCTTGTAAGCAGGCCCCGATCTTAACCTCTTTCATATCTTCTTCCGTACCAAGATTAACCATTTCGATCTCCTCCTGATGAGGAGTGATAACCTTCTCCTCTTGCCTCAACAACCTGGCTAGCTCTTCAGGAAGCTCACAATCTTCTTCAACCCCTTTATCAGCTTGATTGATTGGATTGTCAAAGTCATACGAAGCCATAACTGTGCTGTTGTCGGTGCAGTTTGAAAGGCACTTTCTGCAAGGGTTTAGATTGTTCATTTTAGTGATCGATTTTTATCTTTGTTTAGAAAAAGTGAAGTAAAGTTATCATTTTGAAAACATTGCCATTTTATTTTTTGTACAAAAAGAAAAATGAAAAACAGTGAGCGGAAAAGAAAAAGACTCGTTTGCAAAAGATGTCCGATATTCATTGATTGATCTGTTTGCACAAAACTACAAGATGGCCCGATTACAAAATGAGTCTTGACATCTTGGGCAAGATGCAAGACTTGATGCATGCTTAAAATATACAGGAAATAATAATTACTCTGCAGGAGTAACCCTTATAATTTCCTGGGAAGACCAGTTTGAGATACGGCTCCCCGGGATCCTTGGACGTATCCAGCTCTCCAGGTTGCGCTCATCTTCCGACTCATCTTCCAAGTTGTTCACTGCATCCGGGGTGAGCATTCCCCCGCTGACAAAGTTGGGCTTCTTGGCAGCCTCTGATTGATCTTGTTGAGTTGGTTTGTAACCCAACCCAAATCTGTCCTCCTCCTTCTCCACGGGCAGCAACTTACCCCAGCCTTGGGCAGTCCCCTCTTCAACAACCTTCCTGGCTTGCTAATAAGACGTTATGGAGGTTCCCAGTACAGCAAATGCTTCATTAATGTTCAGGGCCTCAAATCCCTGGCTCATGGTTTCATGGATTTCTCCATCCATCTCAATATACTTGTACGTAGCCAGATGGCTAACAAAGATATCTTCTTCACCACAGATGGTGATGATTTGGCCTTCCCACTCGAATTTCAGCTTCTGGTGAAGGGTAGACGTAACTGCGCCAGCGACATGGATCCAAGGTCTACCCAACAAACAGCTGTAGGCCGGCTGAATGTCCATCACATAGAAGGTAATCTTAAAAGTCTGCGGGCCAATCATCACAGGCATATCAATCTCCCCAAGCACTGATCTTTTAGAGCCATCGAAAGCTCTCACCACTAAATTACTTGGACGCAGTGCCAAGCCATCATACTCCAGCTTCACTAAGGCTTTCTTTGGTAGAACATTGAGTGAAGATCCAGTGTCCACCAGTACATGGGATAAAACAGCACCCTTGCATTCTAGAGTGATGTGTAAAGCCTTGTCGTGGTTACGTCCCTCAGCCGTTAAGTCAGTGTTGGTAAAGCCCAGTCCATGACTGGTGTTGACATTTGCCACCATGGTTTCTAGTTGATTAACAGTGATCTCCTCTGGCACGTATGCTGCGTGCAAGACTTTCAGTAATGCGTTCCTGTGAGCTTCATAACACATCAACAGGGATAATATGGAGATCTTTGAGGGAGTTTGGTGAAGCTGATCCACCACCTTGTAATCACTTCTCTTTATAATTCTCATGAACTCATCTACATCTTGTTCAAAAGATGTCTTCTGAGTTTCCTTGACAGCCGGTTCTTCAAATACCACACTCTTTCCCTTTGCTTTGGCAGCAGCTTCTGCTTCGGCATTAGGTCTTTGAGTTTGTGAGGCAAAAAGTCATCCGCTTCTGGTGAAGCCTCCGCCTCCCCCAACATTATCAATCTGTGGAGAAGAGGTTGAAGAATCCAAAGTGATTTTCTCCCCGTTGCAGTAGAGGTCAGAGCCATAATGCCAAGGGATGGCATTACTGCTTTCATATGGAACGGGTCCAGGCACCGTGATGGTAACTGGACTGACTGCTGCAGAGGGAGGTACTGAAATGGTGTGCGGATCGTAGTAGATGGTGACTGGTGACCTGGCAAGAGATGCCACTGCTTGTTGTTGAAAGTTGTTGTTTGGAGGAACATATGCTGGATCATAATAAATGGTGACTGCTGAGATATCTGTTGGCGTTGTAGAAGATTCTGTTGAATAAATGGGTGCTGATGTTGTAGAAGAAATGGTTGTTGACATCTGGTTTGATGAAGTGATGGATGGAGCCATTGTTGATGATATTGATGAATTGGTCGGAATGATTGTTGTTGCAGTTGTAGAAAAGTCAGGAATTGTTGTCAAAGGGATTGCTGGATTTGCAGGTACTGATGTTGTAATCTGTAGTATACCACTTCTGATAAGACCGTCTATGCCGCTTCTCAAGTTATCACACCCGTTGACCGAAATGTTTCAATAACCACAACCGAGCTCACACCCGGGGAACATCTGACATTCTAGAAGCTGAGCTTTAATTTCTACCAGAGGTGTCAGAATCTGCCCAACACTGGTGATTAAGAAAGATGGCTTATCTTCCTCAATAGCATTAATTCTTGGTCCTCCATGATTGGGCATGGGATTCTTGTTGACATTTGGCGGGGGTGCAAAGTTGAGGGCTTTAGAATCCACCAAATCTTGTACCTTCATTTGTAAAGCCCTGCATTTCTCTGTACTGTGGCCAGGTGCATTGGAGTGGAAAGCACATCTGGCGTTGACGTCATAATTTCTTGGAAGACTGGATGGATCTGGTGGCGCCAATGTCCTTAACTCAACCAGGTTGAGTTTCAGGAGCTGTGGCAATAAAGCGGCATAAGGCATAGGGATAGGGTCAATCACCCTATTTGCCTGTGATGGTCTTTGCTGAAAGGGTCTTTGCTGTTGATTGTTGTTGTTGTTGTTGTAGCTTCTCTGTGGCGGATACTGAACTTGTTGTTGATAATGTGGTTGTTGTTGTGGTTGATATGTTGGTTGCTGAGGAATCGGAGCTGGAATAGTGACAGCTGCCACTGACCTATGAACATACTGGGGTCTGCCCCTGCTGGCATGAATAGCATTTGCCTCACCGGTTCTTCTTGGTCCCACAAAAGGCTTCCTGGGATTACTTGACGAGCTTGCACCATTATCAGAAATTTTACCCATCTTCAGAAGGCTTTCAATTCTTTCTCCAGCTATGACTACGTCAGCGAAGCTGGTGGAAGAAAAGGCAGCTAGCCTATCAATATATGTCCCTTGTAGAGTGTTCATGAACATGTCGGCCATTTCTCTTTCCGACATGGGTGGCTAGATAGCAGCAACAAGCTGTCTCCACCTCTGGGCATATTCCCTGAAGCTTTCCCTGGAGGATTGAGACATTCCCATTAAGAGGGTCCTGTTAGGAGCCATGTCTAGATTGTATTGGTACTATCTGATGAAAGCTTCAGCTAGGTCCTTCTAGCACCTGATAGTAGCTCTAGTCAAGTGAGAGTACCAATCCCTTGAAGCCTCAGTCAAACTGTCTTCAAAGTAGAACATCCATAGTTTCTCATCCATGGTGTATGCCTTAAGTCTTCCCAAAAAAGACTGCAGGTGAGTTCGTGGACAAGAAGTTCCGTTGTACTTCTCGAAGCACGGGGGTTTAAACTTGTGGGGAATCCTTACCCCATCCACTAACCCCATATCCATCACATCAAATCCTAGGGAGTTTTGAGACTCCAGAGATCTCAACTTCTCAACAATTTCATCAAGACTCCTATCATAAACTTCATCCCCAGCTCCCATCACAGTGAACTGTTCTTCCTGGGGGTCTTCTTGTAAGACTCTTCCTCCAGTAGTATTTCCTTGCACAATATCCGGGATGTTGACTTCCGGATGTAGATGAGGCCCATATACTGGAGGGTTAATATGAGGCTGACCCCTCTCATTGTTACTTGTTCCTCCAGTTCCCAGAGGAGGTTCTTTTGGGGTCTGTCTTTCCACCAATGCCCTCAACCTTTCTTGACTTTGAGCCAAGACATTCATTACTTCCATGAACTGGGTCATTTGGTTTCTCATCTCCAGCCTTTCGTTAACCATCTGGGTTCTGACCTCTGTCAGCTCTTACTGTACCTGATCCATCTGGATACCAGGAAGGTTGCTGCGAGTAGGATATCTGTATGGACGGTTGAGAGGGAACACTCGACATCGAGCAATAATTCCTGAAACACAACAGAGTTAGTAACAAACAAAACAAAAACCTACAAAACAAAACAAAAGTTAGTATGCAATGCAGTATGCTTATTTGTTTCCAAGGTATCCGGCTTGGCACTTGGTTTTGACCTTTCCAGACCCTGAGGAAGATGCTTTGATGTTGCTTGAGAGAGAGAGACTTAATGAAACAAACTGACAAATACATTACAAATGGTGAATGATACATAGCCTGTTTTTTACAACATATGCCCCTGAGGGGTCAAAAATACACCATAAAAGAAAAGTACATGAAATGGAAATAACAACAAGCAAAGAAATCAGACATCTAAGCCAAACTCATCCTCCTTAACCTCCTTCAGAAGTGCTTCAGCTACAGGACCAGCCAGATGCTCTGTAATGTTTCTGATGAGAAGGTTTCTGGTGGAAATAGCAGTGGTCAGCTTCTTGTGTCTGTCTTGGTCCTTTGACCTCTTCACACCAGCCCTAAGCTTCAGTTCTGAAATTTCCTTCTGGGCTGCTAGCAGAGCCTCCTGTTGCTTCTTTTCATTTGCCTCCAATTGCTCAATCCTGGCTTGAGTTCCCTTATCCTCTTGAGTGCAAGCTTCAGTGATCCTGACCCACCTAGCTTGACTTTCTTTCAGATAGAGATCAGTCCTAGCCTTCTGAAACTGGGCCTCTTTACAGGCATTCTTCAAAATTTGCTCTCCGGCTCTTGATTTCTTGATGTAGTCTTCTGCTTTCTCAATCTTGGCTAGATGCTCCACCTTAAGCTTTTCTAACCTCTCAATGTCTAAACGACCATCACTCCTCTCCCAGAGGGTCTTCTTCAGAGCTTGAGATAGATTCTCATTCCTCTCCTTCAGCTTCTCAAATTCTTCCAGGCTAACAGTGTCTGGAGGTGGTACTGTGGATGGTCTAGGTGCATCCTCAATGGTGAAGGGCATCCCAGAAATTTGAGCCCTAGCATGGGACCATTCATAATACTGAGCTGAGGCCGCATTGTTGCATTTCCCAAGAATGGCCATCCCTTTGGTCTGGATGTTGTCCCAAGCCCAGGATGCTTGTCTGACAACAGCTAGATTAGGCTTTATCTCACAATACAAGGTCTCAGCTAAATCTTGCACTCTAGGAGGGTGAACCAAAGCATAGCCTAACTGTCTTTTGAACAGAAAAGGATTGTAGTTGATGAAACCCTTCACTCCTATTAGAGGTACATTGGGGAACTGCCCACAGCTAGTAATTATGTCCCTACCTTTGGTGCTCTGGGTGCACCATCTGATGTCATCCGAGGTCAAAGCAATAAGTCTCCTAGCCCAATTCTTCTGTTGGTGAGGGTTCAAGAAAGCATTAGTCTTGGGCAAGTGTTTGAGCAGCCAGGTATGAAATAGAGGAGCACAGCATCTCACCAACCTCCCTATCTGCTTCTCATTCCTTTGGTGAACAGAATAATAGAAATCCCCCAACAATGTGGGTACTGGGTTTCTCAAAAGGAAGAGATGAATAGCATTCTTGCTGATAAACTTGGGCTCATCTGCAAAAAGTATAACCCCATATATACTGAGGGCTAACAATGCACAAACTGCCTTCCATTCTCCCAAGGAGGCCTTCAGGATGGCCTGAGAAGTTAGAAAGTCCAAGTGTAGGCCAGGAATTCCAGCCTTAGTTGTCATGTTCTACTCAATCAACATAGGATCTAAATATAGTGCTTTTGCCACTTCTTCATTGCTGGGAGAAGCCATCTCTGGGTTGAAGGAGATATCACCCCCGACAGGTACTCCAATCAGAGATGAGAACTCCTCCAGCAAAGGTCCCAACTGAAAATTCTGGAAAGTGAAGCATCTCAAAGGAGGATCATAGAACTGTAGGCAAGTGTGAATCAAACTCCTCTGAGAAGGGTCCAAGTCCATAACCATATCAAGGATGCCTCCATAATGTTCTCTGAATAATGGGATATGGTCTGGAGTGATAAGTGCCTGGACCTGTCTGATGCCAGCCAGCACAGGCTCAAAGAAATGATATGAAATGTTGCTCTTCTTGGGTGCCATGACTGCTGATGAAGAGCTAAAACAAATGCTGATGATGAAGCCTGATACTGGAGATGAGCCACTGATAGGCTGAGGATGATGATGGAGGTACTGAAGCAAACCACTGATGAAGATAGCTGAAGCAGATGGCTGATGAACAGGGGTCTATGCAGATGAAGGGGTCAAAATCAAGCCAAATATGATGTGGATACCCTGAAAGACAAATAAGCAAATGTTAAATGATGCAATGATGATGTATGCAAATGATATGCAAGGGTTTGTGATCAAGCTGGATCTGATTACTGCCTTGATATAAAGGTCCATGTATGTTCAAGAAGTCCAGATGGAGGTTCAGAAGTCCAGTAACCAAGGTGGGGGACTCAAATAAAGAGTCACATGTCCAGGGTTAAATCACAAGAACTGTCCAAAGTGAAGCATTCTTAAACAAAACAAGTAACTGGGTATGATGTGGCCAAGGGTTCCTGCAAACCTGTAAACAGCCCAACCCCCTCACAGGTGGTGTTCTAAAACAAGGATCCTCAGACTTGGATCAGTTATGAGAAGTGTAAACACTTCTAACCCGGAGGTACAATGTTTACAATAACCATAAAAGATCCTCCTCTAATTCACCTCAGTTTCTGAAGGTCATAATAAAGGTCATCCAGACTTAGCAGGCTTCCCAGATAGCCCTAGCACTACAGGAGATCTGTAGCACAGAGTTCTCAAGAAGAAACCCATATCTGAACCGTGTTTCATATTCCCGCACCAGACCGAAATGGAATGGGAAAGAACATGAACCACTCTAGCTTAGGTGTCACTCAGGTCCCAGGTATAGGACCTTAAACTCTCAATAGAACCCCACCCACCAAAGCAAAAAACCAAATCCAGCCAGATGACAATATGACAGTATGATATATAAAGCTGTAAAGAAAGCAATAAATAACTGTACATAAAGCAGTAAATAAAGCAAATATACAAACACAATTAGCACATAACACCCCAGTAAACACAAATCAATCAAACTCTAGGAGGAACCCACAAAAAGAACCAGAAGCCCTGGTTACAGTATAAGGGTCCCCAGCAGAGTCGCCAAGCTGTCGCTCCCAAAGATTTGCATCCTTGTACAAGCGCGAACGGTCGGTGAAAGGAGGAATGAGAACACACAGAAGTGAACTCAAGAAAATAAAAGAGTCGCCAGCTAGGCATTTTTATCCCGAAGGAAAGGCAATGCTGCATGGACCTAGAAAAGATATGGATAAGACGGTTGCGAACCAGAGAGACTGAGAAAGGGGGTTGGTTACAACCTGGGAAGGTATTAGCACCCAGATTGTCCGCCGTACTCGACAGGATCCACACTTAAAAGATTTGTGTTTTAAAGGGGTAGTGTCAGTGCAATCTGTGTATAAAAGAGCTGGAAAAGGATGTACAGGTGTCAGTGTAAGAGAAGTGAAGTGTATAAGTGAAGTGTCAGTGTAAGAACCAGAATGAAATGCGCAAGACAATGAGGCTAAAAGAATGAAGCTGGAAAGAGAGGGAATATACATAGACTTTTGTTCGATAACTGTTAAGTTATGCCTACGTATCCTCTCGTGCAATGAGGAAGTCAGAACACCGTAGTTCGACCCAAAGAGACTGAAAGATGAATTGACTTGTGAACTGCTTGCTTGTCTATGCTCAAGTGTATGACCTGTCTGGCTCAGGTGCAAACTGTCTTGCATTTGACGGAAGAAGCAAGTTCTCGGTTATGAGTGAAGATGGTGAGAAAAGAATCCCGGAGGAGACGATTATTGCTTGTTTTTTTTTAGTTTTCAGTCTTTTATTGCTTTTGGAGATTTGTCATAAGTTAATGAGCTTAAGCCTAAACCAATGGGTTAGTAAACTCATCACATCCTCCCTCTGATTAGGGGTAATGAGAATACCTTAAGTGTGAAGTCAGTATCTCACACTTAATCACCTTTGTTGCAGGATTAAGATCATTAACCTACTTGTGATTATTTAGATGTTTTTGTTGTTTTTGTTTAGTGTTGAGTAATGAGGTTAAGCCATAATCAGGGATTAAACAGACTCATTACACCATCCTAATAGAAGGATAATAGATGAGAATGTTTAAGCTGAGGAAAGCTCCTCAACTTAATCCATGATTAGGGATTAACCTCATGACAAAACAAAGCCTTTATTAAATGGATTTTAGTTAATGATAAGATGAAGAAATGATTTTTATGGTTTGTAAGACAACTTGAGGGGGACTTGTCCATTAACACTAGGGTTAGTCCTTCTTAACCAGTTAAGGAAGAATTAGAACCCTAATGCAAGGCCCAAGTTACAAGCTTGATGTATTGGTGATTATTAAGTGAATTTATTAAAGGATTTAAACACATTAAGGGTTTAACACTTAGGATTAAAGTTATACACTCCATCCTAATAGAAGGATGCAGGCATAAGCTTAATCACAAAGCCTTAAAGCCTTTAGGGTTTAGTCCCTGATTATGAGGTGAGAAGAGAAGACTCAAAGAGACACAAAGGTAAAAGCTAAGTGGGGGACTAATCAAACCCTAATTATTGTCATGCTTGTTTGTTCCTATGGTTTATGAGGTTTGCAAGAAATATCTTCAGAGAAACCACCAGGAAGGAAGCAAATGAAAGGAGCAAAGAGAAGCAAAACAACTTGCTTCACTTAAGAAGACAAGTTGCTTGAAGAAAGAAGGTAAGATGAACAAGAATGAGCAAGCTCAATCCAAACACATACAAAATGCAGCAATGATGCATTAGAGAGATGAAAAGAGATTATGAGAAGTGAAGGCAAATTCACTTCTCAGACAACTTACCACCTGAAATGTTAGCAAAAGAAATGAACTGCAATGCAAAATGAGATGCAATGTCATGATGCAAACCAAAACAGAAAGCATGAGTATGATTTTAATGATGCTAAAAGATGATGCAAACATGAGGCAAGGCATTAGAATGATCATACAAGGCAATGGATGCAGATGAAGCATGTTTTGAACCATGAATGTACATGAATAGCTATGGAATGCAAATGACATACAACATGGCAAATGAAAGATGAAATGATCAAACAGGATTCTAATATGTCCTAGGATGTATTATGAATCAAATGGATGCACAAAATGTCATGGCAAGTCATGGTATGCAAGCAAATGGAAGATGGATGCAAAGGAAGGCATGAATTAGGGTTTATGATCAACACACAAAGCAAAAACCAAAACCAGAAGCAAACATATTGATAAAAATTTGAAAATGCAATCAAAGGAACCCTAAACCTATATAAACTCACTTCCCAAAGGAGGGGATCCAACTCTTAACCTAGTGAGAGTTATGAATTTCCTAAGGTTGCTAGGGTTTTAAGGTACCTTGTCAAGAAAAATGCAAAACAAATTGAAAATGCAAGATCAATTCATGCCAATTTTATCCTATAAACTACATGTTATGCAAGATGCAATGCAAAAAGAATCATTGTCCAACTCTCAATGGTTAGGCAGAAATGAATTTTTGAAGTTTGAAGCAAAATAATGCCTTGAAATGAAATTAATCCCATTGAAAATTATCAAAAGGCATCAAGAACAAAAAATAAATTTGGTTTGAGAGTTGGACAATGTTTCTAAATGTTTCTAAAGGTTACATGAATTTTTTTGTGATTTTTTAAATACCTAAAAGTATTTTTAATTAATTAATTTTCATTAATTAATTAAAAATAAACTTTTAAATGATTTAAAAATAATTTTTTATGCTAAAAATAAAAATAAAAATATTTTTGGTTTCTGAAAATTAGTGAAATGTTTGACAAAAATTTTCAGAATTTTTCAATGTGTTTTGCTATTTTTAAAAATTCGTAGAAGTTAAATACAAAACAAATAAAATTAAAATGAATTTAAATGAACAAATGAGAAAGTCAAACAATCCAAGGGCTGTGGTTCAAATTGGGACGCGCGGTAATTGACTTAGCGCGCATCTGGACGACTCACATTCAAACTACGCTAATTAAGTCATTAACCCTAATCTGAACCCTAAACATTTTCAGGTGACCGGAACAGTGTTCCGGTCATCTTCTCCGGCAGGGTGTTCATGCTATCTCACTTAATACGCCATGAAACTTCACAAATCTTTCCAGAATCACTCATTAAACATCATTAAACCTAAACCCCACCCCAAAATCCATTTATTTTCACTGAATCATAAGAATCAAAGCAAAAATCAATTCACGGACAAAGTTTCAGAACAAGCATACAACCTCAAAACTCAATCATTTTCAAAAATAAAAGGTTCAATGAACTCAGGGAAGCATGTAGATCATTTTAGAAACAAGAAATAAGAGTTCTGGAAAAATAAATTTCCATGGCTACCTGAATCGAAGCTTTCAACCCAAGAGCTTTCTGCCTGCCTCTTTGCCTCAAAATGATCCCAATGGTCCTCTTGATGAAGTTATGAAGCTTGGTTGGAGTTTATAATGGTTGGTTTGTGAGTTTGCAGAAATTCTGTTCAGTGAGGGGTGAGGATCGTGTTTCTGATTGAGGAGGTTTCAGGGATGAATGAGGGCAGTGAAATGATCAGGAGGATGTGCTGAGATGTTTTGTGAAGTTTGTTTGTGTGTTTGATGTTTGTGGAGAGTGTTTCAAATGGTTTTGCATATGAGGCATAAACTTGGAACTATGGCTATGAGAGAGCTTCAGCATGAATGGTTGTGTGTTATGGCTTGCCTTTGGTCCACTTATCACTCATGGATAGGTCTGTGGAGTTGGTGTGCCCTATTGTGATTGGTATGGGTCTTTTGCCAAAAAAGTCAAGCTTGTGTAAGAGAGGTATGGGCTCATAGCTAGCCAAGGACAAAAGGGGTGTCCTGCGCAGCAAGAAGTGTGGAGAGCCCTAGGATCAATTCTGAAGTCAGCAAGCAAGTGGATTAGGGTTTGAGTGAGGTTTTGCAACTTGGTTCATCTTTGGCCCTTTTGAAGTTTCTTGATCCACAAGTCATAAAAATGAGTGATATTTTGATGCAATCTGACTTTTAGGCCTTGGTTCATGTTTGTATGAAGATTAGAAGTCCATTTGATAGCACAATTTGTCTTGGCAAGTGGTTTTGCAACTTTGCCTCTTTGGTAGAAAACTTGAAATTATGTGATTTTGGCCAACTTTGACAAGCCATAACTTTTGATCCAAAATGAATTAGAATGAGTTCTTGTACTTTTTGAAAAGGGAATGATCCATTCTACAACTTTCATGACCAAAGTTTTCTCATTTGAAGCATTTTTGAATCAAAAAGCAAGGGTTGAAAAAGTTTCCCAAAATGGCAAGTTTCCATTACAAGTCATTTTCCCAAAAAGTCAACTTTGCAAATGGCTTGAAATTCTTCAATTTTGTGAACTTATAACATCTTCTATGATCAAATAAAGATCATACATAATCAAAATTATGATTAACACCCTTTGGTTGGGTCATTGGGGGCCTCAGATGCCCTGATTTTGCATTGACTTGCTCAAAAAGTCAACTCTTGATCAAATGACTTCCCCATGGAATTTCTTCATGAAAATTGATATGCATGATCCCTATACCATATAGAGACCAATAGAAACAAGAATATGCAAAATATTTGGAGTTATGGCCTCTGAAACCAAAACCCTAATTCTAGGTCATCTGTGCAGTCAAACCTGGCTCTGCTTCCATGCAAATCCCAGTTCTTGTGATTTTTTGACATTCTTGACTTTGAGAGGACTTAATATGATGCTTGAACATACATGGACCCCTTTGAAGTGATTGATGACCTTTGGAGTGGCTCAAATGGCTCTTGGATTGCTCAGATCACAAACCCTAGATGCAGATGACTTGGGAACAATGCAGTGAATCAAAAATGCAATATGAGATGCTATGATTGAACTTATGCATATGAGGAGATCACAAGCCATGGTGTGAATGGGTGAGGGCAAATTTGGGGTGTTTACAGGTACCCATTTAGAAAGACACTTTTAACATCCATTTGAAATAGCTTGAACTTTAGGATACAAGCAATTCCTAGAAGTAGTCTGATTGATTCAAGCCTTGCTACTGGTGCAAAGGTTTCATCAAAGTCTACTCCCTCAATTTGTGTGTATCCTTGAGCTACAAGTCTAGCCTTGTTTTTTGTAACAACTCCCTGCTCATTTGACTTGTTCTTGTACACCCACTTAGTGCCAATCACATTTATGTCATCAGGCCTAGGAACAAGATCCCATACTTCATTCCTAGTAAACTGGCCTAATTCTTCTTGCATAGCAGAGATCCAATACTCATCATTTAGAGCTTCCTTGATGTTTTTAGGTTCTATCTTTGAAACAAAGCAGGAGCCTGAAATCATCTCTCTTGATCTAGTGATGACACCACTGTTAGGATCACCAATTATCAGATCTTTAGGATGATCTTTCTGGATTCTGATGGAGGGAGGTTTATTGGATTGCTCTGACCTTGCCTCAGTTAAAGTGAAATCAAGTTTATCACTTTCTGTTTTAACTTCAGTTTGATTGTCAGCAGATGTTCCAACATCATCGGCAACATTTGCAGAGGCATCATCAATAATCACATTTATTGACTCCATTATAACCTTGGTTCTGGAGTTAAATACTTTATAAGATCTGCTATTCATGGAGTATCCAAGAAAAATCCCTTCATCACTTTTAGGGTCCATCTTCCTTCTCTGATCCCTATCAGCCAGAATGTAACAATTACTTCCAAACACATGAAAGTACTTGACTATAGGTTTTCTGCCCTTCCAGACTTCATAGATGGTGGACAAAGTTCCCTTTCTTAGTGTGACTCTATTGTGGATATAGCATGCTGTGTTCATAGCTTAAGCCCAAAAGTACAGGGGTAACTTCTTGGCATGAATCATGGCTCTTGCTGACTCATGAATAGTTCTGTTTTTCCTCTCAACAATCCCATTCTGTTGAGGGGTGATAGGAGAAGAATGCTCATGATTGATCCCTTCTGAAGAGCAGAAGTCTGAGAATTTTTGATTCTCAAACTCTTTTCCATGATCACTTCTTATTCTGACCACACAACTTGCTTTTTCTCTTTGAATTCTATAGCACAGTTCTTTGAATTCATCAAACACATCAGACTTCTCTTTGATGAAACTTATCCATGTATATCTTGAGAAGTCATCAACAACCACATATGCATATCTTTTTCCACCAAGACTCTCAACCTGCATTGGTCCCATAAGATCCATATGTAATAACTCCAAAACTTTGGAAGTTGTCAGATGTTGGAGCTTTGGGTGTGACATCTTGGTTTGCTTGCCTATTTGACATTCACCACACACTTTACCTTCATCAATATTCAGTCTTGGAATTTCTCTTACAACCTCCATAGATATGATCTTCTTTATTCCACTGAGATGGAGATGACCCAGTCTTTGGTGCCACAACTTCACTTCTTCTTCTTTGGCTAAGGAACAAGTTGATGTGAGGCTGAAATCTTGAGGTTCACACATATAGCAGTTGTCTTTTGATCTGACTCCTTTCATGACAACCTTCTGTTCTTTATCAGACACTATGCATTCAGTTTTGGTAAAGTTTACACTGTAACCTTGGTCACATAATTGACTTATGCTGATCAAGTTAGCAATTAATCCTTTTACCAGTAGCACATCATCTAGACTTGGTACACCTGGGCAGTCCAATGTCCCAACTCCCTTGATTTCTCCCTTTGCTCCATCTCCAAAGGTTACATATTTGGATGAGTGTGACTTTAAGTCTACTAGCAGATTCTTAAGTCCAGTCATATGCCTTGAGCAACCACTGTCAAAGTACCAATCTTCCTTAGCAGATACTCTGAGAGATGTATGAGCTATATAGGCAACAAACTTCTTGGACCATTTGTGCCTGTTGTGAGGTTTCCTTTGATGCATCTGCCCTGTGTAGTGTCCATCTTTAGAGTTCCAAGGTTGTCTGTTGAACTTGTTCTTGGGCATGTATTTGTAGCTTTGATCAGCATGAAGACTAGCTTTAGGTACCCACACTTTCTTGATGACCTCTGTCTTCTGCTTAGGGGGTTGCTGAGACCTCTGATTTGAATGTCCATGCAACACTTTCTTGGTGACCTCTGTCTTCTGCTTAGGGGGTTGCTGAGACCTCTGATTTGGATGTCCATGCAGCTTGTAGCAAAAAGGTTTGATGTAACCAAACCTTCCACAATGATGGCATCTCCATCTTTGATATTTCTTTTTCATCATGTTCTTGTCATGATGTTGAGACATCTGTTTGGACATCTTATTTGACTTCATGGGATTTGAAGTTGTTTGGATGGTGCTAGCCTCAAACTTTTGAGCTTTATTAAATCCCAGCCCAGTCCTATCCCCTGAGTGCTTGTTGTTGTTGAGAATGACATCCAGTGTGTTTGAGCTACTGTTCAACATTCTGACAGATTTGGACATATGCTCTATTTTGGAGTTGAGTAGGCTTACTTCACTTTTCAAAGTGTCAATGATCTCTAGACTACTTGTCTTTTCAGCCTTTAATTCCTCAATCTGCTTCTTCTGCTGTATATTCTCCATGCATACTTCAGTGCTCCTTTTACATAGCATCCTGTAAGATTCTTCAAGCTCTTCAAATGTCAGCTCCTCATCACTGGATCCCCCTTCAGATTCACATACTCCAGCTAGAGCAGTGATGTGCTTTGCAGATTCTTCTTCTGACTCACATCCTGAGTCTTCATCTGACCAGGTCACAGAGAGACCTTTCTTTTGCTTCTTTAGATAGGTTGGGCATTCACTTCTAATGTGTCCATATCCTTCACATCCATGACATTGAATCCCTTTTCCTTGGTTGGTCTTCTCATCATAATTTGACCTTCTATTAGAATCATAAGGTCTTTTATTCTCAGAAGATGTTGAGTTTCTTCCACTTGGTCTGGACTTGTTTTCCATTCTTTTGAGAATTTTGTTGAATTGTCTTCCAAGCATAGCAATTGTTTCTGATAAGTTGTCCTCAGAGTCTGCTTCATGACTTTCTTCTTCTTTATCAGTGTTTGAGACCAGGGCTATGCTTTTGTTTTTCTTCACAATTGTATCATTCATTCCCATCTCAAAGGTTTGAAGGGAACCAATGAGTTCTTCAACCTTCATTGTACAGATGTCCTGAGCTTCTTCTATTGCAGTAACCTTCATGTCAAATCTTTTTGGCAGTGATCTGAGAATCTTTCTTACCAACTTTTCATCACTCATCTTCTCTCCCAAAGCACCAGAAGTATTAGCAATTTCAAGGATGTTCATGTAAAACTCATGAATGGTCTCATCTTCCTTCATCCTCAATTTTTCAAACTTGGTGGTGAGAAGTTGAAGTCTTGACATCTTCACCTTTGATGTGCCTTCATGAGTGGTTTTGAGAGTGTCCCAAACATCCTTGGCCAGCTCACAGTGATGCACAAGTCTAAATATGTTCCTGTCAATGCCATTAAATAAGGCATTTAAGGCTTTGGAGTTTCCAAGTGCTGAATCTTCTTCCTCCTTGCTCCACTCTTCTTCAGGCTTCAACACTTTTGCCCCATCCTTATTGTCTTGGACAGGGTGCTCCCATTCTTTGTTGACTGCTTTCCAAGCCCTGCTATTAAGAGATTTTAAGAAGGCTACCATTCTTGGCTTCTAGTAGTCATAGTTGGATCCATCCAATACAGGTGGTCTATTCACAGATCCTACATCTCTGTCCATGTTCCCAAAATTTGCAGTCCCTAGATCTCACCCAGTTAAACAGGCAGGGTGCTTGCTCTGATGCCAATTGAAATTATGGGATCAGGTACGTGATGTCGAATCAGATGTTTAAACACTTGAAGACTTAAACAAAACTTAAAGTGCAGGTAAATTAAATAACACAGGAAATTGTTAACCCAGTTCAGTGTATCTCCACACTTACATCTGGGGGCTACCAAGCCAGGAAGGAAATCCAATATAAGTAATATTAATTCTGGAATTAAACCAACCAGTTTAATCCTTCACTTAATATCCACCCAAGGTAATTTCTACCTAAGACACAACTTAGATATGAGTACCTACTCACTCCCCCTCAATCACACAGTGATATTTTACAATGTTTAATAAAATTGAAGTCACACTTCAAACACAACAGCTTGATCTTTCTTAAAAGTTTCAATCAAGACACAATTCACTTTTTACTTAAAAGCTCATAAAGTGACAAACAATTAAAACCTGCTATTAAACACAAACACCCTTTACAGTCTTCTTAATTTCGTACTCTATTCTGAGAGTTTCTGTTCCTTAAATAGATGCTTGGTTTTTGGGCTTTATGTAAATTATCCAGTCCTGATAAATCCCACTGTCATCAAGGAGAATTAGGGTTAGTTAGTTTGTTACCTCCTTGATATAAGGTGTGTTAGTTATTCTGTTTCACTTAAGTCAGATAACTAAGCTCCCTAATGATGCGCCTTGGAGTGTTTATCTATTCACAATTTATTCCAGATAAATTCTCCTGAATTTACTTACTTCTGTTATGCATCATTTAAGTCTGGTAGCAGGTTTACGATGTCACAACATCTGGTGTGACATCCTGATGTCTTGACTTAATTCATTAACTTATACTCTGTTTGACAATGTCACAACATCTGGTGTGACATCCTGAACTAAGTTCAACACTTCTTGTTTGTCAAAAATTCTGCCAATTCTTAACATCTACAAACTCCCCCTTTGGCTAATTTTTGGCTAACATAATCTTCTGGTTTTAGCAGCAGAGTTCTTTTATCAGAGTGCATCAGAGTTCTTTTCTGTTGAATCATATGAGAGATAATACTTTGCTCCCCCTCAAACCTGAATGTACTGCTATAACTTGTTCAACAGAATTTGATATACGAATGAGCATTCAAAAAAACTTAGTTCATTAATTTGACAAACAGCAAACAGCAGCAGACAGTTGTTCAGAACTCTTACTCCCCCTTGTTAGACAGAAATTGGGGCCAAACATTACATAAGCAGAGAAAAACGAAACATTACAAAGCAAAAATACAATTCAGTTTCCATCACACCCAGCTTCACTCAGACTCATCATACTTAGTATCTTCTTCTTCCTCAGTCTCAGCATCTGATTCATCAACATTCTGAGCACCCTCTTCCAGCTCCAGCCTTTGAAGTTTGGTAGCAGGTTTACGATGTCACAACATCTGGTGTGACATCCTGATGTCTTGACTTAATTAATTAACTTATACTCTGTTTGACAATATCACAACATCTGGTGTGACATCCTGAACTAAGTTCAACACTTCTTGTTTGTCAAAAATTCTGCCAATTCTTAACATCTACAGAACCGTATCTACGTTCATGTGGATTTGGTGAAGTCATAAAGGTGCACAACAATTCTATAGACACAAAATTCATTTTGGCACTACAAGAGAGGTGGAGGCCAGAGACACACACCTTTCACCTGCCGTTCGGTGAATGCACAGTCACATTGGAAGACGTCAACATGCTTTTGGGATTACGTGTATCCGGTAGAGCTGTCTTTGGTAAGGTCAACCATGAAATTTCTATAGTAGCGGACTTGCTGGGTGCCCCTCTCATTGACGAGGAGCAGCCAACAAATACTCGTAGCAGGGGTCAGGTATTAATCTAGGAGTCCTTAGAGCCCACTATGCTAGTTTTATTTTAAACGAAGAATCAACCGAGTACGAAAAAATTCAAAAAACTCGGTGTTATATTATGCTTTTATTCGGTCATTTTTTATTTCCCGATGGTACCGGAAACACAATAAATATGATGTATTTACCATTGTTGCGAAACATCAACAATGTAAATACATATAGTTGGGGTTCGGCTGTTTTGGCACATTTGTACAGTAGCCTTTGTAAAAATGCCGCAAAGGATACTTGTACATTTTTTGGTTGTGCATTTTTGTTACAAGCTTGGGGGTATTCAAGACTGCCGATGCTCGCCCCACGCAATATGAATCCATGTCCGTTCCCCTACGCAAACCAGTAAGTCTATTATTATTTTTTATTTCCAAACATATTAAATTTTAAATATTTAAATTGTTATTGTATCTAAATGCTTTTAAATCTATTATGCTTAGCTGGTCCGATCTTGGGATGGATTATAGTAGAAATCCAAGAAGTTCCATAGTTTTATATCGCAGTTTGTTAGACCACGTGGGGATCGATAAGGTATTGTCATATATAAAAAAATATCTTTTCTTTTTAATGCATATTATTCACTAAAATAATTTTCTACTAAACAAATTTTTTTTAATGTAGTTCATCTGGCGGCCATATTTAGCCCTCGACCATGAGCCTAACCCAGAGGATGCTGAAATTTGGACAGCAAAAACACCAATCATCCGGTTCACTACGATTGAAATGCACCAAACAGATCGGGTGAAAATGCAGTTCGAAATGCAACAGGATATTCCGGGCCCTCCAACATGTTTGGGAGAATGGCATTTGAAAAGAGTAAGTGACATGTGGAATATGGAAGATTGGAGAGACTTTGCAAGGGAATTACGTCAACAATGGAGGGATCGACGTCAACATGTCCTAACTGACCAAGTGCTGCAAAATGTCAAACCAACTAGAGAATATTTAGTTTGGTTTAGGTCAGTTACTACGCAACAATGGGTGTCTGATAACCCATACTTGATTGACCCGCGCTCGCAGGCTGCAACATACGCCCAACCACCAACCCCACAACATGACCAACCCACCCAATTCCAGCCATCGACTTCAAACACCCATAGACCATTCTTCCAAACACGTAACCCCTTCATGCCACAAACCCAATCACAACAATAAGAGCCTTACCAACACCAATATACCCCCGATAACACCTTTATATCCAAACCAACCTATATCCCCCACCTTTGTTTCGTTCTCAAAACGAGGCAATATCCTCATTTGGTCAAGCTTATCGTCCTCACCCAATCCAATCCAACCCAGCCCAACCTATCCGACCCAGCTTTGAAAACATGGGCATACAACTGAGTTACGGCAGCGCCTTTGGCAGCAACCCTCCTCGTAATTGGGGACAAGCGGTTGCAAATATAACAGAATCATGGACTCAACAATAACTGCCTCCACCGAACACACAAATACAAGCGGAACCTCAACCACCTCGTGGTAGAGCTCGAAGACGGAGTCATCCCCGTGGATGTGGTACTGGGGGACATTTAGATCGGGCGAGAAATTAATTTTTGTACTGCCGTTGTTGGATTATTAATAATAATTTTCTTTTATATTATATTTCTCTTTAACAGATTCTCTTAGTTTAATTTATTAAATAATTATTATTAACTTAAATAATCATAATTCTTTTCCAAATATATATATATATATATATATATAATATATATATATATATATATATATATATATATATATATATATATATATTTATACTCATATATATATATATATATATATATATATATATATATATATATATACACTCATATAAATATATATATATATATATATATATATATATATATTTATTTATAAACTCATATATATATATATATATATATATATATATATATAAATATATATATATATATATATATATATATATATATATATATATATATATGAGTGTATATATATTTATATATATATGTATATATGAGTATACATAGATATATACTTATATATATATATATATATATATATATATATATATATATATACTTATATATATATATATATATATATATATATATATATATATATATATATATATATATATATTCGCCATTTGCCTTGTTGAATTAGTTAAATTTTTTTCCCACTTAGCCAAATCAATTGGCGAATTGGTTAGAATATACACTAGTTCGCCAATCAAGTTGGTGAACATGTATGGAAAGTATGTTAGTTTGGTAAATTTTTTTAAAACATTGTTATTTTGGGAATTAATTTATTAAACTATATTATTCTAAAAAAAAATTCCATTTTTTAAGCCCAATTATCATATACCTAAGTCTATTATTTTTCACACCATTTGTACAAAAAATCAGGTCACAAGAAAATACAAAAGAGGCCCCATCGACCCATACCAATAAACTATACCACCTATCTACTATTACTTTTCCAAGCTGCTTACACTATAAGCCATCCATATTCCAAGCCGTTTACATCATCCTTTCACGTGAAATCAACGTCATCAGCCAAATAACTCAACAGCTCATACGCACTTTACTATTAGCTTCAGCCTCAAAACGACATTTCGTTGAAGAGCAAAACGGCAACGCTGAAGCTCACATGTTCAAAACGCAGACTGCACGAACACGCAACAAACAGAATTGCACTACACACAAAGCTCGCATCACGCCGAATCCGTGAATTCCTAAATGCAAGCCCTCACTTCACAAAACGCAGAAATGAAACGCAGTGCAAACTACATCAAAACGCACGAGGATTCCGCATCAGAACTCAGAAGCAAGTCACACAATTTTCATGATTTCAAAACGCAAGAATTTCATCCAGAACGACACCAAATCTGAATTCAAAATTTCCACCAATCCTTCCATAAATTCAGCAATCTCCCTCTCACTTTAGCAAGCTTGGAAAGCCCCTAATCTCCCTGCAGAATTCAAAAACTCTTTTCACTCTACCAAAATAAAACAAAAACCGAAAAAATTCAAATCTGAGTTTTTTCAACCATCCAAATCATTCATCACTATTCATCTTCATCAACAACAACACTCAAACAAGAATAAAGAAGAAATTAAAGGTGTCGCTTACCATTTTTGAAGGTAGTAGAGTTGTTCTTTGTCAAAAATTCGAATTCGTTTTTCGTTGCATACAAGCTTCTATGTTTAAAATAAGTGGCGTATTAGTGATCTTTGTTTCGAACCGGTCGCATTGATAGCTTAACGAAGCTCCGCCATTTTCCCTCTCGCTTGCTACAGTACCCAAACACGAAGAAGAAGAGGAGTATAGCAAGCTTTCTGCGTTTTTTTGCTTTTCTTTATAAATTTTGTATCACTTGTTTCTTTTAATATTTGGATAAGAGTTTGGGCCTAGGAGCCCATGGTATTTCTTCTTTTTACACCACCTGTTCATGCGTTATCCCTTCCTTTTTTTTATGGTTTCAATTAAAACCGTGTTTTCTTTTTTTGATACATTTTGTTTCTAAAAGTGTGGAAAAAGTCATTAGATAGTATTTATTTTGAAAAAATCTTTTTTAAGAAAATCTTTAAAAATATTTTAATACTTGATTTTAATTCTTTGACTTTTTCTATTATATATATATATATATATATATATATAAATTTTTTGGTTGTGTGGATCATAAATGTTAGATCCACCTTCTCTTCATCTTATTTTTCTTTTGGTCGATGAGATCTCCGATTCGATGATTATTGGTTTTCGAAGATGTTTAATCTTCATTATTTCAAATCTATGGATGAATGATCATTTGGATCATTCTTCATACTTTGGGATCGTGATAGGTGGCCTTTGATAATTCAATGTGGAATATCGATTAAGATTAGACCGTTACCACTTTTTTCTTTTCGTGCGACATGTTTTCGGAGGATGATCCATTATATCATCTCTCTAACATGTATTAGCACAAATATTTTCCACCTTAATTAGTGGTGGCCGGCCTCATTTGTAGGGTAATTACTTCGTAAATTACTCGACGATTGCTTAACAAAAACCTAAATGTGTCCCGACTTCGGAATAAAAATCTAATTGGGTACTTGCACTTTCGTGGACCGGATCTCTTATTGATCGCGTAATCCCAAAGTGGTTAATCATATTGTATTAAGAATCGAGACTTATGAATGTTTGATGCGTAGGTGCTTTGGGTCTCCCAATCTCCTTTCAAATTTCATTGAATTCGGTTCGATTTGCCTTGATTAATCGCTATAGTGTAAGATGCTAAGCGGATCCGGTTGCCTTTCAATTTTGGTTACTCTTTTGGTTGTGGTTGATTAAGTTCACCATACCATTATTATGTAAATATTATTATACTATTAATATACTAATATTTTAATTCATTCTCGCACCTTATCCTCTTTATTTCAATCTCTCGCTCCTTATCTTTTATTATGCTTTTATTATACTATATCATTCACCATATTGCTTATGCTTATATTGTTACGCTTGTGATTTTTCCTTTGTCCATTTGGACACAAAAACATTAATAAAGGATTAAACATCTAAAAGACCCGTGACTTCAACTTTGGACTATGGTTACTATCCATAGCATTGGACTTGGAGTTTTGGACTTAGATTTTAGGATCTTGCCTTTTGCTTGAGCTATTATGGATTTTAGACCTTAGCCTCGATTTGGTTCACTTGTTTATGAAGATGGAAATCCTATTGCTTTGAAGAATGTTACCATACGGTTTGACCGTTCTTCCCTTAACTTTTACTTTCAAGTCTTAAGATAGTCCCTTCATCTCCTCCCACTTCTTAAATTTTCAAATCTTCTCCCTATTTAAAAAATCTTCTTTGTTTTCAAATCTTAAACATTTTCATAATCAAACCTTGACTTAGGTCAAGCGGTTTTACCTTTTCATTTCATTTCTTAATAAATTCTAAACCACATAAGCATATCGAAACTCTCTTCTCAAAAATACTTTAAAAAATTCAAAACTCATTCAATTGTTTTTGTGCCTTCGTGCATCTTTTCTTTTCATATGTTTAGATATGATTCATTCTTTCTAGCGGAACTATTCGCAAAAGGATGACGACTTATCTTTACATTTTAAAATCAATTCAACGTATTGTTCTTTTCACATTTTGTACCACGAACTACGAGGTTTTGATCTCGCATTGCACTTTGTGGGTACGTAGGCATGAGACGGGCGTCTCTTCAAACACAAAAATATAAAAAAACATTTCTCTTCTCATATCTTTAATCTCTTTTAAAACAAACCATTTTCAGACCAAAAAAACAATAAAAACTTCAAAGGGCTCCCGTGTAGTACCACAGACATTTTGGGTGTGTAAAACCTTCCCAATTTTTAACCTATCCCCTTACCCGTTCTCTGTTCGATTCTTTTAACTTTTAGCTTTTAGATTCATTAGGTTTTATTCGCTCTTTTTCCCTTTTCCCTTTAAGAATAAAATAAAAGCTCGGTGACGACTCTGTTTACCTTGAGTTAAGTTAAACAATAGCTTACACTCATGATTTTACCGCTACAGCTTCCAAGGATACGCGGTCGAAGATGATTCTTTGATACTTAGAAAATATTCTAAGTCCACGTCCTTATATTTCCTTACGCCTTCGACTTAGGCCTCCCCAACTTTACTTTAATCAAAGCCTTTTTCTTTCTACCAAACATGACACTAAAGTCAATGTTTTCTCAAGTCAACTAGATGTCGAAATTAGGAGCCAACAAATTTCCCCCCAAAAATTTCCTTTCGACCTAGCAGACAGAAAGGTCATTTTTTGATTATAACTTTCGACACACATTTTTCGACGACACAAAAGTATGGTCATAACTGACCAACCCACGATCAAGAAACTATTCACTTTCCACCAACCACGCTCATGACGTCACTATTATACGATAACACGGATCTAGAAGGGGGGTTGAATAAATCCCTTTTTCAAAAATTACTTTTCAAAAATTAATTGAAAATGTATTACGGAAGTTTCCCGGAAAATCGTCTAGTTTAAATTGAAGTCACTGGAGATCAGATATACGCTTAAACCAATTGGAATTTGATTGATGACTAGAAGAATTAATAATTCACAAATGATTCACTTAATAAATCAACACTTAATGAAACTATTCTTAACAATGATATAGAGAAGAAAATAAGCCCAAGAAAATTGATTTTGTGTGGTTAAGCTTTTTACCAAACAATTGGAGTGCAAAAACCAAAGATAATTTTGTTGTATCAAATAGTGCAGAATTTTACACACTCTAGTTATCACTTTTGAGTGTAACAATTTATCAAACACCTTGAGTGCACTACTTTGATACACCATAATTTTAAAGCACACAAGATCAAGATGAGCAAAAGTAAAATACGAGAATTGTAAAGAACACAAGGAGTTTGTTTAGGTAGTTCCTTCGTCGTCCTCGCTCGAAGTACTCTACCCCCAATTCACAATCGAATTGGGCAACTTTATTAAATTGCAATTGTTTTACAAGAAGAAAAATAGATGAACCAACAAACCAAACCGCGTTGAATATGCTGTCAAATCTTCTTCTTGTCCCTTGATCCAAAGTAGAATCAAGTCTTCCACGCGTGTCGAGAAAGCCTCCGATTAGTTGCTCCCTTCTTGCAAGGATTCGCGATCCTCCAAACTTTGAGCACGACTGAGTTTCTTCAGCACTTGTGAACCCACAAAGACCTTCACAATCCTCTATCTACCGTGATATGAAAGAACGATGCACTTGATCTTCAATCTACCTCACTCGACTGAATCTACGAACAACCGTTGTGTGCAAAACCCCCAAACCTTTAATGATCTTGGAGGAGAAAACCCTTCATATTTTTCCAAGAAAAACCCACACACTCTATACCCAATCTGAAACACTAATTCACGACTGAACATTATCTTCGAAGCAAGCACCTTGATCAACAAATATTATTGTGTGTGATTGTTGATGGATGCAAGAAGGAAGAAGATGAAGAGAGATGTGTGTATATCTTTCACTTTTCTTGTTAACCTCTCAAAAGAAATGAAACCAGCTATTTATATTGGTTAGTGAATGTAAAATAATAGAAAGGAAATTAAATGAAAAATTAAGTCAGCATAGTAATGAGCCGACTCAAATCATAAAATGAGCCGACTCAAATCATAAAATGAGCCGACTCAAATTGCCTGGTGATCCGGCCTAAAATAACAGAGAGACAGCCTGTTGAGACCCGCAGGAAATGAGAAGAAAAATATTTTTGATGAGTCGACTCATGAAGGAGTTTGAGTCGGCTCATCCATACCTATGAGTCGACCAAAATGTTGCATCAGGAAGCCTGTTAGGACCGGTGTGTTTTGGGCACTAATCACACTGAATGAGTCGGCTCATTATGGAATTTGAGTCGGCTCATTCAGTTCATTTTCCCAAAAATGCCATTTCTTCCTTTTTCTTTGAGAACCACTTATACTTTCAATCATGCCAAGTTTTTGATACATTAAAATTCATGCCATGTCTCACAAACTCCCCCTTTTTGATGATGGCAAAAACTTGATGAATCAATTGCCATATGTTGTTAAGCTCCCCTGACTATATGATCCGATCTTATATGCTATCAATATCATTTCTCCCCCTTTGACAACATCAAAAACAAGATGATACGTATAAGTTAACAACCAATGGAAATAACATGCGAAACATAATTTCAAAATGAGAAACCAATTGCAATTAGAACATGCATTCACAAACACACAATTTGGAAGAACGTGAAGAAAAAAATGACAATAAACAACAAAAGAAATCAACCAAAGAAAATATTAATTCATACATAAGCAAACCATAAACAACATTATGCATAAGTGCACTCATAAACAAAACACACAAAAATTATGCAATGATTCTCTCAAGCTTGGGGATTGCGATCCTGAGTGGATGGATAATGGAGATGGTAAGTGATAGGTTGTGATTCATCCATATCGGTTTCGGTAAATTGAAGAAAGCTGCTATTGAAAAGAGTTGAAGGCAGTGTCTTGAGCAGCCAAATGATCTTGCAGTGCGGTGTACCGAGTGTCTTGAACGGACACATAATTAGCAAAAGCGGTGTCTTGATCATTTAAACACCGTTCTAATTCCGAGTATCTTTCACTTTGAGTTGTGTAGTAGGCTTCCTGTTGAAGTTGCATATTCTGAAGCAGAGTCATGAGGCTGGACGGATCATCTTGATGCGGTTGAGACGGATGAGGTGATGGAGGAGCAAAACGAGTTGCAGTGTTTGTCCAACCGGTTTATTTCCACTCACCCCATCCTTGATTTTCATAGGAGGCAGAATCGGTGGATGGAATGCCATTCCATTCTTCGTTGTCAGTGGGCAATTCTTCATTTGGAAGCACATTTGGTTCATTTTGATCCTCAGGATCATCCCCATCAGAATTTTCTTCTAACGGTTGATTCAGATCACTTCTTACCACAAACCGATATCGTTTTTCTTTAGAGTCCCATATGTGACCCATTAGACTTAGGGTATTTTATTGAAACCAATTTGTGTCAGGTACAGATACAATGGGAAAGTCACTACTAACCATTTCCGTTTTGTTGATGATCTTCTGAATGATGGAAGGATATGCAAGAGCAACTCCTTTCTTTTCCTTTAGGGCAAAGATACAACTCGCAAAATAATGTGGCCAGTTGACTTTGACCTTGTTCCGAAGAATATATATCAGATGAACTTCACTCATATCTATACGAGAAAATCCGCCTTTCTTTGGACGTAAATTGTGTGCTACAATCTGTCGCTGCTGAGATTTTCATCCTAGTACAAACGCGAAAGTGGCGCGGAGAAGGTAGAGTCGCCAACCAGACATTTTTATCCCGAAGGAATGGGAAAGGTAATGTTGCAAAAACCTGAGGAAGAAGGAAAAAGACGAGGCCTTGCGAACCAAAGATCTGGGTCCGGAAGTCGGTTACAAATTAGGAAGGTATTATCACCCTAATCCGTCCGTCGTACCCGACGGGATCCACGCTTGTTTGCTTGATTCAAAGGGTGAGTAATAAGATGCTGCTGAACGAAATAAAAGCTATCTGGAATGGAAATGAGAAAGGAAATTAAAGAGAACAAAAAGAAAGAATGGGGAAAATGTAGGGAAAATAAAGAATGTGCTCGAACGGTCCCTATCCCGCTGCCTACGTACCTCATCTGGACATGAGGATCAGAGACGCCGTAGTTCCCCTAATTAGGGGTGGAAAAGATTGCTTGTGTCTTAAGGCTTGAACTGCCTATGTCAATGCTCAGGTGTTGTAGGCTCGGACGACGAGTGCGTAACCGTCTTGCAAAATGACAAGTAGGAGCAAGTTCGCGGACAGAGCGAAGGTGATGAGAAAAAAAGTCCCGAAGGAGAGACGATTATTGTTTGTTTGTGTTTTTTATGAGAGTTTTTTATTGGTGTGACACAAGAGAATGAAATCAAGCTCTATTCCATGGAATGTGTACTTGCTACTACATTCCAAGATGGAATAATAGAACAAGCACACCAAGTAAGGAGAATTTATCCAAGACTTGTTTCCAAGGACAAAGGCCTAATTTCATTGACTTGATGTATTTATTAAGTGTTTCAGTGGTTAAAATGAAGAAGTATTTTTTAGGGTTTTTCTTGATGAAGATGACTTCATGATCCGACTTGTGCATCATGTAACACCCCAAATTTGCCCTCTTCTTTTAAGCATCATCATCATATCATGATCATCATGAACATATCATGTCTTTGGCATCTTTGCATGGAAAAATGAAACATAACATTCTCATGTTTTAGCATTAGTCATATGATCAACTATTGGTGGATTTGAGGCATTACAAGCTGTAGCAAGAAGCCAAGTAGACTTGTCCAAGTCCCATGAAGAGTCTACATGACATTACAAGTTCAAGATCCTTTACAAGAGCTCAGAAGGTTGGGAGGTCATCGGAGAATCCAAGCTAGGGCAAGCTCCTACACAATGGTTCCCAAATTAGGGTTTCACTTTCAAGCAGGAATTCTTTGTGAATTTGGCCATTTCATGTGGGAAAAGTATTTCACATGATAAGAGGTTCCTATGGATGAAATTTGGTGAGAAAATTCCTTGTGGAAGGCAGTTATTTCACCAGTTGCTTGCATAAGAAGAAATTGGTCAACTATGCAGTTCAAAAGTCAACTGTGAGAATTCAAGGGGTCTAATCCCATTTTCAAGTCAAGGGATGTCCTTAAGACCTTAGAAGAGGTTTGGCAAAGTCAAGGATCAAGAATCAAGGGGTTTTGAAGAACTTTCCATTTTTGGCATATGGCTTGTTTTAGAAGTTTCCATTTTTGGCAACTTTTGCCCTAAATTTCAAAGCCCTCTTTCATGATGAAAATGATCTCAAATGATTTTCCAACAAACATGAAAGTTGTAGGGTATGTTTTTCCATTTTCAGAAAGTACAAGTGCATTTTCATAGCCTTCATGAATCAAAAGTTATGGTCTTTTGAAGTTCACTTGTTTTTAGGGTTTACCTTAAAATCCAATTTTCTACCAAAGTGCAAAAGCTCATATATCTTGCTTCCAAGTTGTTTTATGGATAAAATCAAGTCACTATATCACAATGCATGGCATGAGAAGCATTTGGCTCAAAGAAATGAGAGAAATCGTGCATGAAGAGGGGTGTATTTCATAAAATGCAATGATGCATGAGCATTCCAAAAGCATGATGCAAGGGATATTTTGATCTCAATCTGATCCAAGGGTGCAAAATGAATGAAGGGGAATTGGATCATGCACATGGGCAAGCTAAGGCATGAGCATTTCACTCCCTCACACTACTCTTGCAATTTTGCAAAACCTATCTCAAATCACTCACCTCACGTGCATTTCCTTTCAAATTTTCAACATGATTCATTGGGACATTATATAAGATTGCTAGGGTTTCATTTCACCTGAGATCATCACCATTTGCTCTCTTCCAAGTTTTTTCTATCACTGCATTTTTCTTCGAATCTCTTCATCCACACACTCATTCACAAAACAAACCTCAGATTCTTCATCCTTGAGCTTCATAGGTCATAGATCAACCACTGTTTTGAGCTATAGGCAAGATCTTGCACCAGTTCAGTTCTAGATCAGTTGCTTGCAAAGTGTTATATCCATGCCATTTGAGAGTCCAATTCACATTTAGTTTTTGAATAGAAGTTACAAGAGGATCATCTAGATCTAAAGATTGGATTTCTTGGAGGTTTGAGAGCTCTGCAAACTCAGGTATGATTCACAATTCATCATCCTGTATTTGAATTCTTTTGCTTGCATTGTGATCTATTTATTGTCATGAACATGTTGATGTAATTAGATTTTGAAATGGTGTTGAATTGAGCAAGAACCGTGTGACTGAACGTTTTAGATCTAAGCTTGTTGTCTTCGATTTGGCTTGTATATGATTGGTAAATGTTTTTTGATGGTTGATTCATGATCTACATAGCCTAAGGTTCATTTTGATATAAGGATTGTGTGATTTGGTTGAGAGATGCGTTTCTGCAATTTCTGGTTGGTCGGAGAAGACAACCGACACTTCTCCGGCCGATAGGGTTTATCTTAGGGTTAATTAGGGTTTATGATTTCCAGATTAGATCTTGGCCGTTGGATCGTGATTAATTAGTTTAATTTTGTTTTATTATTTTAATTAATCATGATTTTAATAATTTTAAAACGTAGCCATTGGATCTGTTTAAATTAATAAGTTTAAATGTGATGCGTTGTATCTGATTACCTCCAAGTCTTGCCGACTTCGCACACAAACCCTTGGATCTGATTACTTTGTTTGTGAGCCTTTGGATTTGCGTACTTTTTAATTTTTGTTTGACTGAGTGCCCATTGGGCTTTTTCTGCTATTCGCACCCCCTCCCTTTCTCAGCCCATTAGATTTGAACTGGATTCCTTGCTGTTTGCACCCCTGGCCCATTCCATTCATTTTATTATTTTTATTTTATTTTAGTTAGCTTTTTAATTAATTAAAATAGTCAGAAGTTCTTAAAAATTCCAAAACAATTCATAAATGTTATTTTGAGTTTTCTTTAATTTTTGACATTTTTAATTTCCATTTATTTTTATTTTCCACGCTGGAATTAATTGTTGCTTTTATTAATTGTTTGTAATTCACTTTTAATACATGCTGACTTGTAGAATTTACATCTTGATCATCCTTGGGAATTTTGAATTGATTCTTTTTGCTCTGGATTCATATTGAAATGTAGTTTATTGGTGATTTTTCTTCTGATTTTTAGAAGTCTGCTTGATTATTTTTGATCCCTAACTTGTGTGTGAAGTTTCATAACCCTAATCCATGTTTAGGCACATATTTGACCTACTTAGCTCCTGATTTTGATCCCATCCTTTTGGCATGTTAATATTAGATGTTTGAAGAGTCTTTGTGCAAATTTGTGGAATTTTTGGATGAATGCTTGATTTAATTTGAATTTTATTGTTTGCTTCTCTTCTTTTGCATCCTTTTTGGTCATATGTTTAGTCCTTAGGTTAGGAGGGCACTTGTGCCAACTTCCTTAGGTTGTTTAGAGCCCTTTTAGGATGAGGATGCCCCTCTGGTCTTGGATTGATGTTTGTGATTAGAGAAGTCTTGTGTTTGTTTGTCTTTGAAGATTCATTCACTTATGTACATGTTCACCTCACTTCTTATGCTTATTTGTTTCTCATGTTGATAATGTTTAAGTTTGTATTCTTCTATTCTTAATCTCTTGTGATGCTTAGGAACATTCTTGACATGTTAGGGTGATGGTCTTGAAGTGTGTGATGTTTTTTTTCTTTGTATGCTTTGTGTTATCTCATAATTGTTTTGTTTTGTCATGATAATCTGTAATGCTTTATGTTGAACTGTTTAATCCACTCCTCATTTTGTGTTGTGTGTCTCATCTTGACACTTGTAATTGAAGTACCTATTCTGGTGGTAATGTTTTGGCTTGATCTTATGCTTATCTTGTGTTTCATTTGGTTTTATTTGCATGTTACTTGTTTATGCTTTTAACCATTTCAGGGGCTCTGGTAAGTGAGAGGTGTGGATGAGATTCCCACATCTCCAATTCTTATTTCTTCTCTTTTCATGATGTTTTCTTATTTGTGTTTGATGTGCTTAGGCCATCCTTTCTATCTTCTTCCCTTCTTCATTCTCCTCCTTCCTTCCTTATCTCTTCCTTCTTTAGGATAGTAAGCCACACTAACCTTAGGAATCCCTTGCATGTTAACAGTAGGATTTGTTAGTCCCCCCATTATACTTTTACCTTTAAGATCTTTGGTTCTCTTCTCTTCTCATCTCAAAACAAAAACCTAAAAAGCACCTTAATAAGGATTGAAGTGGTCTCCTGTGCAATAGCCTTATTCCATGAAACACTTGTAGTCTTCCCATCTTGGGATAGTACAAGCTTGTTTATCATGATGCACAAGTCTGATCATGAGACCATCTTCATCAAGAAAATCATAAAACACACTTCTTCATTTTAATTACAAAAACACTTAATAAATTCAATGAGTTAGTGAGCTTAGGCCCTAATCTCTGGAACCAAGTTTTGGGGATCTTCTCCTTACTTGAGTGTGCTTGTTCTATTATTCCATCTTGGAATGTAGTAGCAAGTACACATTCCATGGAAAAGAGCTTGAGTTCACTTCCTTATGACACACTCATAAAAGCTTCTAAAAAACACAAACAAACAATAAGCGTCTCTCCTTTGGGACTTCTTTTCTCACCTCATTCGCTCCGTACGCGAACTTGCTCCTACTTATCATTTTGCAAGACGGTAACGCACTCGTCGTCCGAGCCTGCAACACCTGAGCATTGACATAGGTAGTTCAAGCCTTAAGACACAATCAATCTTTTCCACCCCTAGTTAGGGGAACTACGGCGACTCTGATCCTCATTGTCCAGATGAGGTACGTAGGCAGTGGGGTAGGGCCCGTTCGAGCACAATCTTTATTTTCCCTATATTTTTTCTCTTTGTTTTCTTTCTCAGTTCCTTTTCCAATTCCAGTTCATTTTCTTTTGCAGCAGCTTTCATTTCTTCACCCTTTGAAACATTTTCTTTGCAAGCGTGGATCCCGTCGGGTACGGCAGACGATCTGGGTGCTAATACCTTCCCAGGTCGTAAACGACTCCCGAACTCAGTTTCTTTGGTTCGCATGACCCGTGTCCTTTGTTTTCTTTTCTTCTGGTTTGTGCATCATTACCATTCCCGTTCCTTCGGGATAAAAATGCCTGGCTGGCGACTCTACCTCTTTCCGCGCCACTTTCGCGTTTGTACCAGGATGGAAATCCGGGGAGCGACAACTGGCGACTCTGCTAGGGAGTTCCTAACCAGAGTATCTCTGGTTCCCTTGAGAGTCTCTCCTAGCGCTTGCGTGTTTCTGTTTTGTTGGGTGTTGATTGTTTGCTGCTGTGTGTATATTTTACAGTTGTTTATTTACAATTTTATTTACAGCTTTATTTATAGTTTGCAGTATTTATTTTCATGCATCATATATTACTGGACTGTCTGGATTTTCTGTTTGGTGGGACTTAGGTGATACTGTTACTGTGAGATGAGCTCATTACCAAGGCTCGAGTTCACCTTAGGACTTAGAGTGGTTCCACTTTGGCCTCATGAGATCTTGTCATGGGGGTAGTAGTGAGTTCCACGCCCAGTTTTGCGACCGTCTTGGAAATGTCTTGATTTCGGGATCTTCCTCTTTCATTTCATAACCTTGATAGTTATGTGCAGCTGGGGACCTATCATGGAGAACCTTGTGGAAACATCCCTCTTTAGTGGTGACAGTGGCAGACCACATTGTGTGGCAAACCCATTCACACCTGAGGGCCCACCTGGAACTCACATAGGATGACCTTGTTTTCCCGGACTCGGCTGAGGCCTCCCTGAGTAGTACATAATGTCAAACCGATTCCCTAATTTGGTCATGAGCCATTTCTCGGAAATGGTGAACGTATTATTGCTATTCGGCTTTGAGAGTCCGTGATGTTTGACCCGGAGCTCACCCGTGAGATTGGGAGGGGTTTACAGGTTTGCAGGAGCCCTTGACTTCTACATACCCTCATTATCAGTATGGTCTCTATTATGATTTGGTCATTATGGTTCTGGATTTCTTGATCTTTTGGTTCTGAGGGTTTCTATCCGATGGTTATGGCTCAGATAATCTTGGTTTTCAGTTACTTGGGGGCCACAATATCCAGTATCCAGATGGTTCCAGATTGATCATATGTCTGCATTGCATTTTCATCGCATCATACTCGCATTAACTATTTGTGTTTCCATTTTCAGGTTTTGTTTACAGTTTAACACCCAGTTCTGGTAATTGTAAGCTTTCCAGATGACAAAACTTAAGAAGGTTACAAGAAAGAAAAATGTCCATTACACTTTTCTCCAACCAGAAGTCAAGAGTGTTCAGAGACTAGCAGGGCTGATGAATGATCAAGTTTTAGGGAACTTCAGAAAGAGGTATGGTCATATTTTGAAGTATGTGGATAAACCTACTGCAGACCAGAAGGATAGTTTGCACACTTTGCTTCAGTTCTATGATCCCTTGTTGCGGTGTTTTGTATTTCCAGATTATATTTTGGCTCCTACCTTGGAGGAGATTTCTAGCATTTTGGGTATTCCTGTCAGAGATACTTTGCCTTACTATGGATCAGAGATAGTTCTCAAGGAAGAAGACATATCCAGAGTCTATCGTATACCAGCTGCTAAGGTCAAGAGGGCTTTGAAGGATAGTGAGGGCAGAGGACTTTCCTGGGATGTGCTTATACCAGAAGCTGAAGAGTATGCCAAAGAGAGTAAGTGGGGAGATTTTGGTGCCGTGGTGGCCCTGATGGTATATGGATCTAGTCTTTTCCTGGGAGAAAAGGAGTTTGTGAGTTTGGAGTTGATCTCCATTTTTGCTAAAGGTAATCCTGTACCAACTTTGTTGGGAGATTTCTACTACAATGTTCATTACCAGAAAGAGAAAGGCAGAGGTGGACCAGTGGGTAGTTGTGCTCCATTATTTGCTGATTGGTTTGCTAAGAAATTACCAAAGTCAGGCCCTTTCAAAGAGATGGGAGATGAATGGAGGTGGTCCAGGAGGCTAATAGGACTAACTTCTGAGGATATAGCTTGGGGTTATAATAGGGATTTGTTGGGAAAGGAATTACTGGTTAGTTGTGGGAGTTTTGCTAATGTGCCCTTGCTAGGGAGAAAGGGTGTAATCAATTACCATCCAGTCTTAGCCAGGAAACAATTTGGCTATCCTCTGAGGGATCCACCAAGTATGGAAGAATTAGCTGGGTCTTTGTACATTTCTGTGGAGGGAAACAAAGAGTTAGTCATACAAGCATCTGAGGTTTGGGTTCATAGAGTGAAGAAAGGAAAGAAGGATTTTGGAAGGGTGGATCCAAAGACATATCCTCCTTTTGCTACATGGTTGCAGAAGCGTGTAGAGGAATTGCTCATGCCATTTTCAGTGGAAGCTCCATTGTATCCCAAAGAGGTGCCATGTCAGAATACTGTTTCTCTTGAAGAGTATAAGAAGATGGAAGCTCAGTTGCACGAGGTCCGGATAGAGAATGCTGAAATGGTTAATTTGTACCACCTTGCCAATCGTGCTAAGAATGAAGTAGAGGAAAAGATACAGAAGATGCAGGCCACCTTAGAAACTAAAGAAAAGGAGTTTGCTGGAAGAGAAGATCATTTTCAGAGATTGGGTCTAATGGAATCAAAAAGAGAAGCGGAGCGTAAGAAGACTTTGAAGACTCTTAAATTAGCTCGCCAGTCCATTGTTTGGTTACAGGGCCAAAGGGAACATGAGCAGAAGAAGTACAAAGAAAAGGAAGAGTTTTTCGAGGTACAAATGACCTTCAAAAAAGAAGAAGTAGAACAAGTTCACAAAATAGGAAGGGAAAAGATTCAACAGTTGGTACATAGCCAAATAACCTTGGAGGAGGCAATGAAGGAGATTGCAGAGCTTAAGCTGAGAGCAGGCGTGAAGAAGAACCGGACAGAGGGGATAGCTGCAGAAGAAGAACCTGAGTCTTCCTTTAGCATAGAGTTTTAGTTTATTGTTATCCAGACTACCTACAGGCTTGTTGTAGGAGACTTGCTTTATTTTTCTTTATTCATGTATTGACTTGTAACCCTCTGGGGAATTTGTTGGTGCTCTAACTTTGGCTGCCAGTGGGTCATCCATGTTATGCAATGTTAAATTCCAGTTACCATTTCTGAGTACGCAAAGCTTGTTTGTTTGAGGCTGCTGAAATCTGAACACTCTTCAAAGGGAGAGTTTGAAAATTAATGCTCAAAGGGGCTATCTGGAGCAAATACCAGAACTAGGGCATATAAATGCCTGAACCTGGAAACATGAATAGTTACATTGCATGCATATAACGTGTTTGCTGATTTGCAGGTAGTTCATCAGTTTTCTAACGTTTATGTCACTTTCAGGCACTATAGCTCCCAGGAAGGTTCGTGAACAGCCAACGGTGCATAAATATCCTACAAGAGTAAACATAGAGAGAGTAATGGATCAGATGCAAGCAGATCTGGCTGACTTAAGGACAAGGATGGACAACTTCATGACCCTCATGGCCGGGATAGGTCAAACTCAAGAGCGTCTGTGCGAAATGGTGGAAAACAATCAGGCCAGGAACAATGGGGCAGGAGATGGAGGTAATCGCAATGGGGCTGGCGGCCGTCACGTAGAGATCCCTGTGGTGCAACCAGGGGTTACTATTGTCAATGATGGAGTGAATAATGTACAGATGGATGGGAAGGATGAACAGTTTACTTTGCTGGATGAGGCAGAAGGCCAAGGAATTGACATGAATAGAAAGTTTGAAGAGATGGCTGAGTAGATTCGTGCCATTCAATCTCAGAGTTCCCTAGGGTTTGATATCACTGACTTGGGCTTGGTGCCAGGGGTTAGAATTCCGTACAAATTCAAGGTTCCTACTTTCGATAAGTACAACGGCACGACGTGCCCAAAACGTCACCTCCAGTCTTTTGTCGGAAGAATTGCTGCACATACAGATGACAAGAAGCTGTGGATGTATTACTTCCAGGATAGCCTTGTGGGGGCCTCCTTGGAGTGGTACATGAAGCTGAGCAGGGTTAATATTCGAAGCTGGAAGAATTTAGCAGAGGAATTTGTGAAACAGTATCAGTACAATTTGGATATGATAACGCTAAATTATATCATTTAATTGGCTTGACTTACATGAATTTTAGTTATAATTTCCTTTGTTTTATTTGATTTATGCTTCGATTTATATATCATTTACTATGTTTTCAGGTGACTTGGATTAATTCACAAAAGAAAGAAAAGAAAAGAATTAAAGGAAGAAATGTGAAGAAAATGAGAAGTTATGAATAAAAAGGAAAGAAAAGGACGGAAAGAAAATAAAAGGGGTGGGACCCACCACTCTCACACAATGTGGCGCAAGCCACATTGGGAGGTGGCGCCAACCACCTAAAATTTAGGAAAAGAAATCTCCACTTTCCCTTTTATTCCTCCACTACTTCTCCAACTTCCCACTACTCCCACTCACTCCACTACTTCCCACTACTCCCACTCACTCCACTACTTCTCCAACTTCCAATTACTCCCACTTACTCCACCACTCATTTATGTTCCATGGAAATTACAAAACAAAATTTTCTTCTATATATAGTTTTGCTCTTGGCTTTAAAGGGGCATCCAAGTTTTTGTGCAATTTATTCTTTCATAGTTCTAGGCATAAATTATCATTGTAAAAGTGGTAGTTTCTCACATTGAGGAACTACCACACCATTAGTATTAGGCCTATGTTCTATGTAACGCTTGGATCAACAATCTTGCATTTCAATTTCTCTATTTCCAGCATTTAATTCAAGTTTATTACAGGTTCTTTATTTTATCGCTTTATTATTATTATTATTATTATTATTATTATAATTATTATTATTATATTATTATTATTATTATTATTATTATTATTATTGTTGTTACTACATCTCTTAATTGTTAAAGTGTGTTGTTCTTAATTTCAATCTTTATGTTTACGTCGTGTCCATTTAATTATATGTCTTGCTAATTAGTTTAGAGTCTGGCATATGAGGACCGTCGTTACCGACGGGACTCGGTAGAAAATAATAGGTACGAATTAATAACTACAATTATGTTTTGGTTATAATTTCTATGCGTAATTTAATTAGCATTGTCATGAGAGTGAGATGTTAGTTAACATTGCTTTGTCATGAGAGTGAGAGGCATATAAAGGTTTGAGCCGAGATCCGCGAGAGCGTGAGGAGCGAACCAGATAGTAGAAATTAGGCAACTTATCTAAATACAGCGAGAGAGCACTTTAGAGACGTTTAGGATATTATTAGCTTTCAAAGAGTGTTTCCTAGTTACCGGGCGAGCGAGAGCAAAATCTTGGGATTAGGAAGTATGATTTTAGTTAAGATCGCGGGAGCGTGAGACAGAGTCTTTAAGTTGGTATATTCTACGGAATAGGAGTATAGTCGTAATTAGCACCTAATTCTATGAGTCCCTTAGGAGCGCGGAAACCATATTCCGGCCTCGTTCTTCTATATTTTCTTAGTTCTATTTTAGTTTTAGTTCTAAATTCCCTTTAATCAAATATCATTAGCCTTAGCTTTACAAAGTAACGATAGATAACGATAGGTTGATATTGGTCTCCGTGGTTTGACAAATCTTTTATATTACTTCGATAAATCCGTGCGCTTGCGGACGCATCAAGTTTTTGGCGCCGTTGCCGGGGACCAACAGTCAATATTATTATTTCGTTGTTGCACCGTATAGACTAAGGCATTTTCTTTCTTATTTCTTTAATTATGTTCCACCCAAATTCTTTCTACAATCCCCATTCCCAATATTTCGAGGAATCTCAAGGATACCATAATCCCAACCTCGAAATACATATGGAAAATTTCAATCCTTCGTCCACCCATTCTCACCCAAATAACCTCTATAACTATGAATTCAAAAAATTTGAGGAGCCGCACCCTAATTCTTTCTACAATTACCAACAACAGGATTCCCAATACCTTGAGGAATCACACCCAATTCTTCCCGATGATTACCATTCCCAATATTTCGAGGAACCCCAAGAGTCGTACAATTCCAATCTCGAAATACTAATGGAAGATTTTCACACGACGCTATCTCGTTTCCGCCCAAATACCACTCTCAATATTTTGAAGAACCGCAAGAATCCGTTCAGTCCAACCTCGAAACATTTATGGAGGATTTCATTGAAACATCGACCAATGCTAGAATAGAATCTATGATGGAGCACTTTGTGGACGCACAAACTATCCAGAATGAAGAACTTAAAAGATAACATATCGATAATCATGAAACCCTTAGGCGGCTGAACACGATGGTCAAGTCCCTCGTGACTCACACTGAGGCATTGGAGACCCAAACCTTACTGCTTGCACTGATACCTGTAGATCCCTCCCTTGAGGATAATTCTTATGTTATAACAACCAGCAATGAAAACCAAATCGAAATTCCCGAGGAGAGTGATAATGAGGTTGATGAGAGTTATGGTGAGGAAAGAGTTGAGATTGAGACAAATTCACCAACACCATCCACAAATGAGGTTGTCGAAGAGGTAGAGAATGAAGCACGAACTGTTGACCACCCTCTATATACCCCACCATATCTTTTCTCGTATAAGTTTGCAGACTCTAAAACGTATGTGCATGTATGGAAAATTACCCACACATCCTTGTCTGAGGTCTTACATAAAAAGAGAAAATTTGAAGACCAAACTAAGGAAATCATTGGTGTAAAAAGGGTAAGGTTTGACTTTAAGGTGATGGATGAAATGACAAAGCCAAAACAAGAAAAGCTGATACTTAGCATAGATCCAGAACCACCACCACAAGTTCAAAAGAATGAACTATGCCACAAAAGGAAGAAAAGGAAAGGTGAGGGATATGTGAGATGGCTTGATAAATGGCCATGGCAACCGAAGAGTAACACTTTTAACCGTCGAGCTATCAACGTTAAACAAAACTCTACGTGGGTGGTAACCCACAATTTTTAATTTAATGTTTTTTTTCTTTTTTTATTGTTTTTGTTTGCAGAAAAATAAAGAAATGTATCGCTTGTCACGTCTCAGCTGCATTTAGGTGAAAGATCTTTTGATGACAATCCCTTAAGACGAGTTGGTGCCCACGCACATTCCTTTGAATGTCGCTGCTGGTGGTGACACCGATGTTGAATATGATAGGAGATGACATGTCTCTCCCGTCGGTCACTCACCTTATCCTTGTTCTTTGCATGGTCTGGCTCCACCTGCACACACCGCACAATATTTTCCTAACATGTTTTGCAGGTACTTTCTTCGGAAATAGGCAATATGATGAGCGACTTCAGGAAAGTGAAGTTTCAGAAAATTCAGATATCTCGTAGTACAAGACGTCGGAGAAGAAGTGATCAACAATGACAGGGACAACAAGGGAAGAATCAGAGTGAATTCGGATGTAGTAGCAAACAAAGGCATCCGTACAGGTTCTATCATCCATTTTCCACTTTTTATCAAAACATTGAGGATAATGTTTGGTTTAAGTGTGGGGGAGGAACTCTTTCGCTTCCATTTTACCGTTTTTTTAGTTAGATTTAATGTTTTCCAGCATGATTTTAAATTTTTTCTTTTCAATTTTAGTATTTTGTTGCATCTTTGCATGTGCTGTCGAGTCTTTATGCGTGATTTTATGTTTATCGATCTCCCCGTATTTTTGAGCCATACCAAATAATTTGAAAAATTCTAAATTACAAAAATAGTGTTTCTTTTGAAAATCAGAGGCTATAGACAAAATTAAGGTTAGATTGTGAGACTTGGGAAAATTCCTCAAAATCGATATCGTTTTAATACCGTGAGCCTCTCAATTATGGAAATCAATTTGAGTACTTGTTATGCCGTAGCCTTAAGTTCTCACCCTTTAGTAGTCCCTAATTAGTTTATTTAGCAGTCAGCACCATCCTAAGCACACACTAAGTAGGAAGTCGATGCAAATAAGTGCATGATCTCAAAGTTAAAAGAATAAATCAAGAGAAAAAAATGAATGAATGAAAAGAAATTCTCCTTCTAAGTTAGGTGGTCCTTATCCGATCATTTAGCCCAACGGTGTAAAATTCTTTATTTTATTGATATGTGCAAAAGAAAAAAAATTGATGAAAATGAGATCATAGTCACTAACAGGCTATCCTACCATGAGTGTGAAAGGATAACGGGCTTAATGTGATTGCACCAGAATGAAAAGGGATGAAAGAAGGATGAGTGAATTAGACTTAGATATAATAACATGATTCATATTGGTTTGTATAGGAGGGAGGTTGATGATCCCAAAAGAGGAATTGTATTGTTACGATATCCTTAGTGTGTGAGCAAGTACCTATCGACACAAACTTAATCGAAGTAGAGTTGGTAGCCTAGGATGAGTATCTGTATGCACTATTTTTCTTATGAGTCATGGTTTTCTTGAGGACAAGAAAAGGTTTAAGTGTGGGAGAGTTTGATAACGCTAAATTATATCGTTTAATTGGCTTGACTTATATGAATTTTAGTTATAATTTCCTTTGTTTTATTTGATTTATGCTTCGATTTATATATCATTTACTATGTTTTCAGGTGACTTGGATTAATTCACAAAAGAAAGAAAAGAAAAGAATTAAAGGAAGAAATGTGAAGAAAATGAGAAGTTATGAATAAAAAGGAAAGAAAAGGACGGAAAGAAAATAAAAGGGGTGGGACCCACCACTCTCACACAATGTGGCGCAAGCCACATTGGGAGGTGGCGCCAACCACCTAAAATTTAGGAGAAGAAATCTCCACTTTCCCTTTTATTCTTCCACTACTTCTCCAACTTCCCACTACTCCCACTCACTCCACTACTTCTCCAACTTCCAATTACTCCCACTTACTCCACCACTCATTTATGTTCCATGGAAGTTACAAATTTTTTTTTCCTTCTATATATAGTTTTGCTCTTGGCTTTAAAGGGGCATCCAAGTTTTTGTGCAATTTATTCTTTCATAGTTCTAGGCATAAATTTCATTGTAAAAGTGGTAGTTTCTCACATTGAGAAACTACCACACCATTAGTATTAGGCCTATGTTCTATGTAACGCTTGGATCAACAATCTTGCATTTCAATTTCTCTATTTCCAGCATTTAATTCAAGTTTATTACAGGTTCTTTATTTTATCGCTTTATTATTATTATTATTATTATTATTATTATTATTATTGTTGTTGTTGTTGTTACTGCATCTCTTAATTGTTAAAGTATGTTGTTCTTAATTTCAATCTTTATGTTTACGTCGTGTCCATTTAATTATATGTCTTGCTAATTAGTTTAGAGTCCGGCATATGAGGACCGTCGTTACCGACGAGACTCGGTAGAAAATAATAGGTACGAATTAATAACTACAATTATGTTTTGGTTATAATTTCTATGCGTAATTTAATTAGCATTGTCATGAGATTGAGATGTTAGTTAACATTGCTTTGTCATGAGAGTGAGAGGCATATAAAGGTTTGAGCCGAGATCCGCGAGAGCGTGAGGAGCGAACCAGATAGTAGAAATTAGGCAACTTATCTAAATACAGCGAGAGAGCACTTTAGAGACGTTTATGATATTATTAGCTTTCAAAGAGTGTTTCCTAGTTACCGGGCGAGCGAGAGCAAAATCTTGGGATTAAGAAGTATGATTTTAGTTAAGACCGCGACAGCGTGAGACAGAGTCTTTAAGTTGGTATATTCTACGGAATAGGAGTATAGTCGTAATTAGCACCTAATTCTATGAGTCCCTTAGGAGCGCGGAAACCATATCCCGGCCTCGTTCTTCTATATTTTCTTAGTTCTATTTTAGTTTTAGTTCTAAATTCCCTTTAATCAAATATCATTGGCCTTAGCTTTACAAAGTAACGATAGATAACGATAGGTTGATATTGGTCTCTGTGGTTCGACAAATCTTTTATATTACTTCGATAAATCCGTGCGCTTGCGGACGCATCAGGATATGGCTCCAAATCGTACCCAGTTGCAGACCATGTCTCAGAATGCTAAAGAAGGGTTCAAGGAGTATGCTCAGAGGTGGCGTCAGCTTGCTGCTAGAGTACAACCTCCCTTGTTGGAAAATGAAATGGAATATATGTTCATGGGAACACTACAGGGTGTGTTTATTGAGAGGCTGGCATCTTGTTCAACAACAAAGTTCAATGACATTGTGATAGCAGGAGAGAGGGTTGAAACTCTTCTGAAGATGGGGAAGATTCAAGACACTGGCGTAGGTAGCTCAAGCGGTGTGAGAAAAGCTTTTAATGGACCTCCAAGAAGAAGAGAGGGAGAAACTAATGATGTGTATGGCCGAGGCAGGGGCTGGGGATACAAAGGATCCTATGAACAAGTTGCAGCTGTCACTATTCCCTCAAGTCCCGTGCAACAAACTCAACCACAACAGCAACAACCACAACAACCACAACGCAATAATTATCAGCAAATACCCTATCAACAGAGACAAGCTCGTCCAGCTAACAGGGTGCTTGAAGCCATCCCAATGATGTACACGACACTGCTTCAAAGATTGTTAGATTTGAACTTGGTTCAATTGAGGACATTATCACCACCTCCACCTAGAGAGCTTCCAGTGGGGTATGATGCTAATGCAAGATGCGCATTTCATTCAGGAGCTCCCAGGCACTCAACAGATAAGTGCAGGGCATTACAACATAAGGTTCAAGACTTGATTGATTCAAAGGCGATTAACTTTGCACTGCCTCCTAATGTTACATCAAATCCCATTCCAAACCATGGAGGGGCAAGGATAAATGTTGTTGACGGAAGTGAGAGGTTAAGCTTGATTTTGAATGTGGAAGAAGTGGAGATTTCATTGCTGGTTGTGAAAGATAGATTGTTGAAAGGGAAAGTATTCCCAGGGTGTGGTTATGACTGTGAGGGGTGTTTGAATTCAGTTAATGGTTGTGAGGACTTGAAGGTTGAACTGCAATATCTGATTGATGAGGGATCGCTACAGTTTGATAGGGTTGATGATAGAAGCAATTGTGTGTCTACCATAACAATTTACTTTGATCCCGCTGAAGTTCCTGTCCGGAGAGAGCCTGTGACTATCTATGTTCCAAAGGTGAGTCCAGTGACCATTACTGTTCCAGGACCAGTTCCTTATGCTGATGACAAGGCCATCCCATGGCACTATGGCTCGGATGTGTATGTAGAAGGTCAGAAGGTGGAAAGTAAGGCAGTAACAATTGACCCGACTGTGGTGAATGTCGGAGAAGTCGGTGGATTTATAAGAAGCGAGCGTCTTTTTGCTCCTCAAGTTCTTAGAGAGGATCCTGAAGCTGAATCTGCTGCAAAGGCTAAGGGTAAACAGATAGCAACCGAAGAAGTGACAACTCCTGCTGCCGGACAGGGTACTTTTGAAAAAGAAGTTGAAGAGTTCATGAGGATAATAAAGAAAAGCGACTATAAAGTGGTTGAACAGCTGAATCAAACTCCGTCCAAGATATCTATCCTGTCATTGTTAATGTGTTCTCCAGCTCATAGGGAAGCTTTATTGAAAGTCTTACAGATGGCATATGTACCACAGGAGATAACGGTTAACCAATTGGAGGTTGTGGTAGGCAGCATAAACGCCAGCCATGGGTTGGGTTTCACGGATAGAGATCTTACTTCTGAAGGCCGCAATCACAACAAGGCCCTGCACATCACCATGGAGTGTAAAGGTGCTGTCCTGTCATATGTCCTAGTTGATACAGGCTCCTCTCTCAATGTGCTCCCTAAGAAGGCCTTAATGAAGCTGAATATTGATGGCATTGTTTTAAGACCCAGTGATTTAATTGTAAAAGCTTTTGATGGGTCTCGGAGGTCTGTGTTCGGGGAGGTTGAGCTACCTGTGAAGATTGGGTCCCAAGTGTTCAAGAGCACGTTCTATGTCATGGATATTCAACCCGCTTACAGTTTCTTGCTGGGACGTCTCTGGATCCATGCTGTAGGCGCAGTGACATCCACGTTGCATAAGAAGCTGAAGTATGTGGTAGATGGCTAGGTGATCACTGTATGTGGAGAAGAAGAAATTTTTGTGAGTCATCTGTTAACTTTTAAGTACGTGGAAATGGACGGGGAAATTCACGAAATGCTGTGTCAAGCTTTTGAGGCAGTCAATGCTAGTACTTTGTCTCCAGCAGTCCGGAGCAACGAGAAAGAAGGGACCTCTATCTACTCCTATAAGCAAGCCAAAGAAGTGGTCCAATCCGGAAGCGCCCAGGGCTGGGGCAAGTTGCTGGAGATGGAAAAGAAGGACGACAAGTTCGGTCTTGGTTACCAGCCTGGTGGGTCCAACTGGCCTCAGGGTGGTAAGTCCATAACTTTCACAAGCGCCAAAATGCTTGATCGTAACAACATCTATGCAACAAGTGAAGAAGGAGATAGTGACTGCGACTGGGATAGCTGGATTCACCCATGTGCACCTGGGGAGGAGCTCCGGAACTGGTCTGCCGAGGATTTCGTTCAAGTTACTTGGCAATGAAAGTAATTTACTTGTTTCTTTTTTATCATGCTGGATGTCAATCATGCACTCTGCCCAAGGTGCACGGATCCATCTGTAGGGCCACCATTCTTTTAATGTATTTATTTTACCATGAAATAAAGGACATTTTCAAGCAAATTTTGTTCTTTTTCTTTCGTTTTAAAATTTTTCACAAAAAAAATAAAATGGCAATGTTTTTCCTTTTCTTGTGTTTGTGTGTTTGCGTCTCTTTTGAAAAGAACAGATTCTGAAATAAGCACATCATCTGTGTAGTGTTGATCATTCGGATTCTAGTGATAACGTTCCTGCTATGACCACGCATGACTTCGACAATCCTATCTACCAAGCTAATGAATGGGTTGAGGAAGACTGTGAACTCCCGGAAGAATTGGTCAGGTTGTTGAAACAAGAGGAAAGGGTCATTCAGCCTCATCAGGAAGATTTAGAGATCATCAACCTTAGGACTGAAGATGTAAAGAGAGAGATAAAGATTGGGGCCAGTCTGCAGGCCGAGGTAAAGAAGGAGTTGATTGGTATGCTACGTGAATATGTGGATATCTTCGTCTGGTCATATCAAGATATGCCAGGACTAGATACTGACATCGTTGTACACAAGCTGCCACTAAGAGAAGATTGTCCTCCGGTGAAACAAAAGCTGAGAATAACTCGTCCTGACATGGCGATGAAGATCAAGGAGGAAGTTCAAAATAAGTGGGATGCCGGATTCCTTGCTGTAACTAGTTACCCACCTTGGGTAGCTAATATTGTGCCTGTACCAAAAAAAGACGGCAAGGTTCGGATGTGCGTTGATTATTGGGATCTAAACAAAGCAATTCTAAATGATGACTTTCCGTTACCTCACATTGATGTACTGGTAGATAACACCGCTCAGTTCTCGGTATTTTCTTTCATGGATGGCTTCTCCGGGTATAATCAGATCAAAATGGCACCAGAAGACATGGAGAAAACAACGTTCATTACCCCGTGGGGTACATTCTGTTATAAGGTTATGCCCTTTGGGTTGAAGAACGCCAGGGCAATGTATCAGCGGGCTATGGTCACATTGTTCCATAACATGATACACAAGGAAATTGAATGCTATGTGGACGACATGATTGCTAAGTCCCGAGACGAAGAGGAGCATTTGGTCAATCTTAAAAAGCTATTTGATAGATTGATAAAGTATAAGCTGAGGTTGAATCCAAACAAGTGCACTTTCGGAGTGCGGTCCAAAATATTGCTGGGTTTCATTGTTAGCCAGAGAGGAATTGAGGTGGATCATGCAAAAGTAAAAGCAATACAAGATATGCCTGCACCAAAAACAGATAAAGAAGTGCGCGGGTTTTTAGGGAGATTGAACTATATTTCACGGTTCATATCTCATCTAACTGCCACGTGCGAGCCAATATTCAAAATGTTGAGAAAAGAACAAACGGTCAGGTGGAATGAGGATTGTCAAAAGGCCTTTGAAAAGATAAAAGAATATTTGCAGACACCTCCGATTCTAATGCCTCCAGTTCCAGGACGGCCACTTATCATGTACTTGACTGTGCTAGAGGGGTCGATGGGGTGTGTTCTAGGCCAACATGACGAGTCTGGTCGAAAAGAGCATGCAATTTACTACCTTAGCAAAAAGTTTACCGAATGTGAATCCCGTTATTCACTGCTCGAGAAAACTTGCTGCGCTTTGGCACGGACTGCTCGCCGATTGAGACAGTACATGTTGACCCACACCGTATTGCTAATCTCAAAAATGGACCATGTCAAGTATATTTTCGAGAAACCAGCATTAACCGGAAGGGTTGCAAGGTGGAAAATGATTTTAACAGAGTATGATATATAATATACTTCCCAGAAAGCCATCAAAGGAAGTGTGTTGTCAGATTACCTTGCACAGCAGCCACTGGAAGATGACTATCAGCCAATGAAATTTGATTTCCCTGATGAGGACATCATGTACCTCAAAGCAAAAGATTGCGAGGAACCACTTCCGGAGGAGGGGCCAGACCCTGAATCCAAATGGAAGTTGATGTTTGATGGGGCAGTCAATATCAATGGACGTGGAGTTGGTGCCGTTCTTATCACTCTTGAAGGTGTACACTTTCCCTTTGTTGCCAAAATTACTTTTGGCTGCACCAACAATGAAGCGGAATACGAGGCATGCATAATGGGAATAGAGGAGGCTATTAACCTTCAGATTAAGACCCTCGATATATTCAGAGATTCAGCCCTCGTTATCAATCAGATTACCGGCAAGTGGTATACACATCAAGAACACTTAGTTCCTTATAGGGATTGTGCCAGAAGACTGTTGACGTTCTTTACAATGGTTAAGCTTCAGTATATACCACGAGATGAGAATCAATTTGCCGATGCATTGGCTACTCTTTCTTCGTCCATCAAAGTCTTGTGTTGGAACTATGTGTAAACACCCCAAATTTGCCCTCACCCATTCACACCATGGCTTGTGATCATTTCATGTGCATAAACACAATCATAGCATCTCACACCACATTTTTTGATTCTTTGCTTTGGTTCAAAGTCATCTGCATCTAGGGTTTGTGATCTGAGCAATCCCAGAGCTTCTTGAGCCACTCCAAAGGCCATCAATCACTTCAAAGAGGTCCATGTATGTTCAAGCATTATATTTTATCCTCTCAAAGTCAAGAATGTCAAGAAATCACAAGAACTGAGAATGGCATGGAAGCAGAGCCAGGTTTGACTGCACAGATGACCTAGAATTAGGGTTTTGGTTTCAGAGGCCATAACTCCAATTTTTTTGGTCATTCTTGTTTCTATTGGTCTCCATATGGTATAGGGAGTATGCATATCAATTTTCATGAAGAAATTCCTTGGGGAAGTCATCTGATCAAGAGTTGACTTTTCAAGCAAGTCAGTGCAAAATCAGGGCATCTGAGGCCCCCAATGACCCAACCAAAGGGTGTTCTTCATCATTTTGATTGTGCATGATCTTTATTTGATCATAGAAGAAGTTGGAAGTTCACAAAATTGAAGAATTTCAAGTCTTTTGCAAAGTTGACTTTTTGGGAAAGTTTGACTTTTAATGAAATTGCCATTTTAGGAAACTTTTTCAACCCTTGCTTTTTGATTCAAAAATGCTTCAAATGGAAAAACTTTGGTCATGAAAGTTGTAGAATGGATCATTCCCTTTTCAAAAAGTACAAGAACATGACCTAATTCATTTTGGATCAAAAGTTATGGCTTGTCAAAGTTGGCTAAAATCACAAAATTTCAAAGTTTCCACCAAAGAGGCAAAGTTGCAAATTCACTTCTCAAGGCAAATTAAGTTATCAAATGGACTTCTAAACTTCACAACATGATCATACAAGACCTAAAATTCAGAATGGGCCAAGAAATTTCTCATTTTTGTGGCTTATGGAGCAAGATATCTCATAAGAATCAAAAGCAAGGCAAGTTGCAAAACTCATCATAAGACACAACCCACTTGCTTGCTGACTTGTTGATCAATCCTAGGGTTCTCCCCACATCATGCTGCGCAGGACACACCTTTTGTCCTTGGCTAGAAAGTAGCCCATGCTTCTCTTACACAACTTTGACATTTTGGCAACTTGAGCCATACCTATCACAAAAGCACACATCACTTCTTCTGACCAATCCCAATTGTTTATACAAACAAAAAGCAAGCCAAAGCAGCTACAACACAAGCCTGAAGCACTCTCAAACACAACATTCTCATTTTCACACCAACTTGTAAGAGCATTCGAAACTCTCAACACAAGCCACAAACACAAAAACTAGCTTCACAAATCAACTCAACACACTTCCCTGAACACAAACCAACCCTTAAAACAACCTGAAAGCCATTGAATCAAAAACACGATCACCACTTGCCATTGAACAGAACTCCTGCCATCTTTCAAACCATCCATTCTAAACTTCAAACAAGCATTGTAAGCTTCTTAGGAGGATCATTGGAGTGGATTCAACCCAAAGAAACAGCCAGAAAGCTCCTGAATCAAAAGTTTCAGTTCAGGTAGTCATCTCAAAACTTTTTTCCAGAAACATGTTTTTAAGTTCTTAAAAGCTTCTATGCACTTCCCTGATCATGAATATGTGTTTACTTTTGAAAATGGTTGAGAAACCAGCATGTATGAACTGTCTGAAACTTTTTGCCCTAAAAATGTTTTGATTCGATTTGGCTGTTTAATGAATGAAAAATGATGTTTGATTGAGGGGTTTGATTCGTTTTTGAATGGGGATGAGTTCTGGGCAGTTAGATTTCGTTTTCATTGCGTGTAGAGAGAGATAGAGAAATGAGCTAGCCGGAGAAGACGACCGGAACAGTGTTCCGGTCGCCTGAAAGTAATTAGGGCAGGATTAGGGTTTAATCATTTAATTAGCGAATTTTGAATCTCAGCCTTTGGATATGGCGCCAAGTCCACTCCCGCGCGCGTATGTTTGAATGTCAGCCCTTGATCTTGCATACTTTTCCATTTTCAGTTTATTTTCATTTTATTTTTCATTTAATTTGATTTGTTTTCTCCATTTTATTAAAAATAGTAAAACCTTTTCAAAAATTCTGAAAATTTTTATATAAACTTTTATTAATTTTCAGAAACCAAAAACATTTTTATTTTTATTTTTTGCATTAAAAAATATTTTTAAATCATTTAAAAGTTTATTTTTAATTAATTAATGAGAATTAATCAATTAAAAATACTTTTAGGTATTTAAAAATCACCAAAAAATTCATGAAATCTTTAAAATCATTTAGAAACATTGTCCAACCCTCAAACCAAATTTCTTTTTTGATCTTAATGCATTTTGACAATTTTCCATGGAATTAATTCAATTTCAAAGCATTATTTTGATCCAATGTTCAAAAATTCATTTCTGCCTAGTCTTTGAGAGTTGGACTTTGATTCTTTTTGCATTGTGTTTTGCATCTCATGTAGTTTGTAGGATTAAATTGGCATGATTTGATCTTTCATTTTCAATTTGTTTGACATTTTTCTTGTTAAGGTACCCTAAAACCCTAGAAATCTTAGGAAATTCATAACTTTTATTAGGTTAAGAGTTAGAACCCCTCCTTTGGGCAGTGAGTTTGTGTAGGGTTAGGTTTCCTTTGATTGCATTTTCAATTTTTTATCTTGGTGTTTGCTTCGGGTTTTGGTTTTTTGTTTGATGCATTGATCATAAACCCTAATTTGGGCTTCCTTTTGCATTCATCTTGCATTTGCTTGCATACCATGACTTGCCATAGCATTTTGTGCATCCATTTGATCCATTAGACATCTTAAGACATGTTAGAAGTATGTTTGATCATTGCATCTTTCATTTGCAACTTTGTATGTCATTTGCATTCCATAACTTTTCATGTATGATCATGGTTCTAAACTTGCTTCTCTTGCATCCATTTGTTCATATGATCATCCTCATGCTTTGTTTCATGTTTGCATCATCTCATAGCATCATTATCATCTCATATATGCTTCTGGTTTTGATTTGCATCATGCCATTTCATCTCATGTTGCATTGCATTGCATTTCTTTCACTAACTTTTTCAGGTGGTAAGCAACTTTGAGAAGTGAATTTGCCTTCACTTCTCACAATTTCTTTTCATCTCTCTTATGCATCCTTGCTGCATTTTGCTTTGTGTTTGAGATTGAGCTTGCTCTTTCTTTTTCTTCTTACTTTCTTTCTTCAAGTGACTTGTCTTCTTAAATGAAGCAAGTTGCTTTGATTCTCTTTGCTCCTTTCATCTGCTCCCTGGTGGTTCCTTTGAAGATTTCTTTCATAAACCTCACAAACCTTAGGAACAACCAAGCATGACAATGATTAGGGTTTGGATTAGTCTCCCCTCTTAGTTTTACCTTTGTGTCTCTTTGAGTCTTCTCTCCTCACCTCATAATCAGGGACTAAACCCTAAAGGTTTTAAGGCTTTGTGATTAAGCTTATGCCTGCATCCTTCTATTAGGATGGAGTGTATAACTTTAATCCTAAGTGTTAAACCCTTAAGGTGTTTAAATCCTTTAATCAATCCATCTTAATAATCATCAAGACATCAAGCTTGTAACTTGGGCCTTGCATTAGGGTTCTAATTCTTTCTTAATTGGTTAAGAAGGACTAACCCTAGTGTTAATGGACAAGTCCCCCTCAAGTTGTCTTACAAATCATAAAAAATCACTTCATCATCATATCACTAAATAAAATCCATTTAATAAAGGCTTTGTTTTGTCATGAGTTTAATCCCTAATCATGGATTAAGTTGAGGAGCTTTCCTCAGCTTAAACATTCTCATCTATTATCCTTCTATTAGGATGGTATAATGAGTCTGTTTAATCCCTGATTATGGCTTAATCTCATTACTTAACACTAAACAAAAACACCAAAAACATCTAATTAATCACAAGTAGGTTAATGATCTTAATCCTACACCATGGTGATTAAGTGTGAGATGCTGACTTCACACTTAAGGTATTCTCATTACCCCTAATCAGAGGGAAGATGTGATGAGTTTACTAAATCCATTGGTTTAGGCTTAAGCTCATTAATCTATGACAAATTTTCAAAAGCAATAAAATACTGAAAACTCAAAAACAAACAATAATTGTCTCCTTCGGGATTCTTTCTCATCTCATTCACTCACAAACGAGGACTCGCTTCTTCCGTCTAATGCAAGACAGTTTGCACCTGAGCCAGACAGGTCATACACTTGAGCATAGACAAGCAAGCAGTTCATCAAGTCAATTCACCTTTCAGTCTCTTTGGGTCGAACTACGGTGTTCTGACTTCCTCATTGCACGAGAGGATACGTAGGCATAACTTAACAGTTATCGAACAAAAGTCTCTGTATATTCCCCTTCTTTCCATCCTCATTATTTAAGCCTCATTATCATGAGCATTTCACCTCTTTCTCTTTTACACTGACACTGTACATTTATACACTTCACATTTCTTTTACACTGACACTTGCATTCTTTCCAGCTCTTTTATACACAAATTGCACTGACACTACCCCTTTAAAACACAAATCTTTTAAGCGTGGATCCCGTCGAGTACGACGGACAATCTGGGTGCTAATACCTTCCCAGGTTGTAACCAACCCCCTTTCTCAGTCTCTCTGGTTCGCAACCGTCTTATCCATATCTCTCATAGGTTTATGCAGCATTACCTTTCCTTCGGGATAAAAATGCCTAGCTGGCGACTCTTTCTTTCCCTATGAGTTCACTCCTGTGTGTTCTCGCATCCTCCTTTCGCCGACCGTTCGCGTCTATACCCCTTCTGACCATGTGTCATTTGGTGGGAGCGACAGCTTGGCGACTCTGCTGGGGACCCTTATACTGTAACCAGGGCTTCTGGTTCTTTTTGTGGGTTCCTCCTAGCGCTTGATTGATTTGTGTTTACTGGGGTGTTATGTGCTATTTTTGTTGTATATTTATTTTATTTTTGCTTTATGTACAGTTATGTATTGCTTTCTTTACAGCTTTATATATATCATACTGTCATACTGTTCTGGCTGGATCTGGTTTTGTTGCTTTGGTGGGTGGGGTTCTATTGAGAGTTGAGGTCCTATACCTGGGACCTGAGTGACACCTAGGCTAGAGTGGTTCATGTTCTTTCCCATTCCATTTCGGTCTGGTGCGGGAATATGAAACACGGTTCAGATATGGGTTTCTTCTTGAGAACTCTGTGCTACAGATTTCCTGTAGTGCTAGGGCTATCTGGGAAGCCTGCTAAGTCTGGATGACCTTTTTATGACCTTCAGAAACTGAGGAGAATTAGAGGAGGATCTTTTATGGTTATTGTAAACACTGTACCTCCGGGTTAGAAGTGTTTACACTTCTCATATCTGATCCAAGTCTGAGGATCCTTGTTTTAGAACATCACCTGTGAGGGGGTTGGGCTGTTTACAAGTTTGCAGGTACCCTTGACCTCATCATACCCTGTTACTGTGTTTTGATTAAGAGTACTCCATTTTGGAACAGTTCTTGTGATTTTTTAACCCTGGACATATGACTCTTTATTTGAGTCCCCCACCTTGGTTACCGGACTTATGAACCTCCATCTGGACTTCTTGAACATACATGGACTAATATCAAAGCAGCAATCAGATCCAGCCTGATCACAAACCCTTGCATATCCTTTGCATACATCATCATTGCATCATTTGACATTTGCTTATTTGTTTTTCAGGGTATCCATACTGTATTTTGGCTTGGTTTTGACCCCTTCATCTGCATAGACCTACCTTCACCAGTATCTGCTTCAGCTATTCCTCATCAGCTATTTACTTCAGTCACCTGCATCACCAGTCTCAGCCTGTCAGTGGCCCATCTTCAGTTTTGTCATCAACATCTGTTCTTCAGCAACATGGCACCTAAGAAGAGCAACATCTCCTATCATTTCTTTGAGCCTGAGTTAGCTGGCATCAGGAAGATCCAGGCCCTGATTACTCCAGACCATATACCACTATTCAGAGAACATTATGGAGGAATCCTTGATGTGGTTATGGATTTGGACCCTTCACAGAGGAGCCTGATTCATACTTGCCTGCAGTTCTATGATCCCCCTCTGAGGTGTTTCACTTTTCAGGATTTTCAATTGGGACCTTTATTAGAGGAGTATTCATCATTGGTTGGTGTACCTATCAGGGGTGGAGTCCCCTTCAACCCTGAGATGGCTTTTCTAAGTAATGAAGAAGTGGCAAAGGCCTTGTATCTGGAACCTTGTCTGATTGGGCAGAACATGACTACCAAAGCTGGAATCTCTGGTCTACATTTAGATTTCTTGACTTCTCAGGCCATCCTGAAGGCCTCCATGGGAGAGTGGAAGGCAGTCTGTGCTTTGTTGGCCCTTAGCATATATGGGGTCATACTTTTTGCAGATGAGCCTAAATTCATTAGCAAGAATGCCATTCACCTTTTCATTCTGAGGAACCCAATGCCCACCTTACTGGGAGATTTCTACTACTCTATCCATCAAAGGAATGAAAAGCAAAGAGGAAGATTGGTGAGATGCTGTGCTCCCCTGTTCCATACCTGGCTGCTTAAGCACTTGCCCAAGACTGATGCATTCCTAAATCCTCACCAGCAGAGGAACTGGGCTAGAAGACTCATTGCTTTGACCTCAGCTGACATCAGGTGGTGCACTCAGAGCACCAAGGGCAGAGATATCATTACTAGTTGTGGGCAGTTCCCCAATGTACCCCTGATAGGAGTAAAGGGTTGCATCAACTACAACCCTCTGTTATTCAAAAGGCAATTGGGCTATGCATTGGTCCACACTCCTAGAGCACAAGACTTGGCTGAGACCCTTTATTGTGAGAGTAAGCCTAATCTAGCCATTGTCAGGCAAGCATCCTGGGCTTGGGACAATGCCCAAACCAAGGGAATGGCAATTCTAGGAAGATGCAACAATGTGGCCTCAGCTCAGTACTATGAGTGGTCTCATACCAGGGCTCAAATTTCGGGGATGCCCTTCACCATTGAGGACACCCCTGGGCCATCCACAGCACCACCTCCTGCCACTGTCAGCTTAGAGGAGTTTGAGAAATTGAAAGAGAGGAATGAGAATCTGACTCAGGCTCTACAGAAGACCCTCTGGGAGAGGAGTGATGGTCGGCTGGACATTGAGAGGTTAGAAAAGCTAAAAGTGGAGCATCTAGCTAGGATTGAGAAGTCAGAAGACTACATTAAGAAGTCAAGGGCTGGAGAGCAGATCTTGAAGAATGCCTGCAAGGAGGCTCAGTTCCAGAAGGCCAGGACTGATTTGTATCTGAAGGAGAGTCAAGCTAGGTGGGTCAGGATCACCGAAGCTCGTACTCAGGAAGATAAGAGGACTCAGGACAAAATTGAGTAGTTGGAGGCTAATGCAAAGGAGCAACAGGAAGCCCTGCTAGCAGCCCAGATAGAGATCTCAGAGTTGAAGATCAGGGCTGGTGTGAAGAGGACAGAGGACCAGAGTCGACACAAGAAGCTAACTGCAGCTGTTACTACAAGGAATCTCCTTATTAGGAACCTCACAGAGCGTCCAGCTGATCCTGTGACTGAGGCACTTCTAAAGGAAGTTCAGGAGGATGAGTTTGGTCTTGGTGTCTGACTTTTGCTTGTTGTTGCTTTCATTGTATTTTTTCTTTTCTTATGTTGTATTTTGACCCCTCAGGGGCATGTATTGTAAAAAACAAACTATGTATCATTCTCTTTTTGTAATATATTCATTAGTTTGTTCTATCTGAGTTTCTTTCAAGCAACATCACAAGCATCTTCCTCAAGGGTCTGGAAAGGTCGAAACCAAGTGCCAAGCCGGATACCTTGGAAACAAATAAGCATAATGCATTGCATACTAACCTGTGTTTGTTTTGTAGGTTTGTTTTGTTTTTGTTACTAACACTGTTGTGATCTCAGGAATTATTGCTCGACGTCGGGTGTTCCCACTCAACCGTCCACACAGATATCCTACCCGCAACAACCTTCCGGGTATACAGATGGACCAGGTACAACAGGACCTTACAGAGGTCAGGACTCAAATGGCCAATGAGAGGTTGGAAATGAGGAATCAGATGACACAATTTATGGAGGTGATGAATGGTTTAGCTCAAAGCCAAGAGAGATTGAGGGCTTTAGTAGAGAGGCAGACTCAGGAAGACCCCCATCTAGGGACTGGTGGGACAAGCAACAATGAGAGGGTTCAGCCTCATATCAACCCACATGTATTTGGACCCCACCTTCATCCAGAGATCAACATCCCTGCTAATGTACAAGGGAATGCTACTACAGGCAGAGTGCTGCAAGAAGACCCCCAGGAAGATCAGTTCACAGTGATGGGAGCTGGGGATGAAGCCTATGGCAGAAGGCTAGATGAAATTGCTGAAAAATTAAGGTCCTTGGAGTCTCAGAACTCCTTGGGTTTTGATGTGATGGACATGGGCTTAGTGGACGGGGTCAGGATTCCCCATAAGTTTAAACCTCCATGCTTTGAGAAGTACAACGGAACCTCCTGTCCACGGACCCACCTGCAATCTTTTCTAGGGAGGCTGAAGGCATACACCCTGGATGAAAAGCTATGGATGTTTTATTTTGAGGATAGCTTAACGGGAGCTTCAAGGGAATGGTACTCTCATTTGACTAGAGCGACCATCAGATGTTGGAAGGACTTGGCTGAGGCCTTCATTAGACAATACCAGTATAATTTGGATATGGCTCCCAACAGGACCCTCCTGATGGGAATGTCACAATCATCCAGGGAAAGCTTCCGGGAGTACGCCCAGAGGTGGAGACAGCTTGCTGCTGCTGTCCAGCCACCCATGTCGGAGAGGGAGATGGCCGACATGTTTATGAACACCCTCCAAGGGACATACATTGATAGGCTAGCTGCCTTTTCTTCTACCAGCTTTGCAGATGTCGTTATAGCTGGAGAAAGAATTGAGAGCCTATTAAAGATGGGAAAAATTTCTGACAACGGTGCTAGCTCATCCAGCAATCCAAGAAAGCCTTTTGTAGGCCCAAGAAGAACTGGTGAGACCAATGCTATCCATACCAGCAGGGGCAGACCCCAATATGTTCATAGGTCTGTGGCAGCAGTCACCATTCCCGCTCCAATTCATCCTCAACCAGCTTATCAACCACAGCAACAATCCCACTACCAGCAACAAGCTCAGTATCCTCCTCAGAGAAACTACAACAACAACAACAACAACAATCAGCAAAGACCATTTCAACAGAGACCTTCTCAGGCCAATAGGGTGATTGATCCGATCCCTATGCCCTATGCCACATTACTGCCACAAATCTTGAAACTCAACCTGGTTGAGCTAAGGACATTGGCACCTCCAGATCCTGCCAGTCTACCCAGAAATTACGACGCCAGCGCCAGATGTGCTTTTCACTCAAATGCACCTGGCCACAGTACAGAGAAGTGCAGAGCCTTGCACATGAAAGTACAAGACCTGGTAGACTCCAAGGCTCTAAACTTTGCACCACCACCAAATGTTAACAAGAACCCTATGCCAAACCACGGAGGTCCCAGAATCAACGCTATTGAGGAAGATAGGCCGTCTTACTTAATAACCAGTGTGGGTCAGATTCGGACACCCTTGGTGGAGATTAAAGCTCAACTCCTTGAATGTCAAATGTTCCCGGGATGTGAGCTAGGGTGTGCTTATTGCAACATTTCAGTGAATGGGTGTGATAACTTGAGAGATGGCATAGATGGTCTCATCCAGAGTGGCCTGCTTCAAATCACAACATCAATACCTACAAATCCGGCGATCTCCTTAACAACAGTTCCCGAGTCTTCTACAACTGCAACAACCGTTGTTCCAAACAACTCTTCAGTTTCATCAACAAATGCTTCATCTGTTACTTCAACGGACCAAATGTCAACTAACATCCCTTCTACAACTTCAGCACCCCTTCATTCAGAATCTCCTACAACAGCAACATCCATCCATTCAACAGTGTCTCCTACAACATCAACAGCAAACAATGAAAGTGTCTCAACAATTACAATTTATTATGATCCTGCAAATGATTCTGCCTACAACTCACAAAATGCCACTCCTATCAGAGCACCAGTCACAATATACTATGATCCACAGACTATCATGGTCCCTTCTGCAGCTGCCATCAGTCCAGTCACTATCACGGTGCCTGGGCCAGTACCTTATGAAAGCAGTAATGCCATCCCTTGGCATTACGGCTCCGATCTATACTGCGAGGGCCAGAAAATCACTCTTGAATCATCAACTTCTTCACCACAAATAGATAATGTGGGGGGAGGCGGAGGCTTCACTCGAAGCGGACGTCTTTTCGCCCCACAAATTCCAAGGCCCATTGCTGAAGCAGAAGCTGCTGCCAAGGCAAAGGGGAAGAGCATGGTGCAAGAAGATCAAGTTGCTAAAGAGGTTTTGAAAACCCCTTTTGATCAAGAGGTTGATGAATTCATGAAAATCATCAAGAAAAGTGATTACAAGATAGTGGACCAGCTTCACCAGACGCCTTCCAAGATCTCCATCCTATCATTGCTTATGTGCTCCGAGGCTCATCGAAACGCACTAGTAAAAGTCTTGCACGCAGCTTATGTGCCAGAGGAGATTACCGTCAATCAGTTGGAGGCTGTAGTTGGAAATGTTAATGCTAGTAATGGACTAGGATTTACCGACACTGATTTGACTACGGAAGGTCGCAATCATAACAAGGCTTTGCACATTACCATGGAATGTAAGGGTGCAGTTCTTTCCCATGTACTGGTGGACACAGGATCATCCCTCAATGTCTTACCTAAAAAAGCCCTTGTGAAGCTGGAGTATGAAGGATTGGCATTACGTCCCAGTAACTTGGTAGTAAGAGCCTTTGACGGCTCTAAGAGATCAGTTCTGGGAGAAATTGAGTTGCCTATAACGATTGGCCCACAAACTTTCAAAACGACCTTCTACGTGATGGACATTCAGCCTGCCTACAGCTGTTTGTTGGGTAGACCTTGGATTCATGCCGCTGGCGCAGTGACGTCTACCCTTCACCAGAAGTTAAAATTCGAGTGGGAGGGCCAAGTCGTTACTATCTGTGGAGAGGAAGATATTTTTGTTAGCCATCTGGCTACATACAAATACATTGAGATGGATGGGGAGATCCACGAAACGATGAGTCAAGGGTTTGAGGCCTTGAACATAAATGAAACATCTGCTGTACCTAGAACCTCAATGACATCTTATCAACAAGCCCGAAAGGTTGTTGAAGAACGGACTGCTCAAGGCTGGGGCAAGTTGTTGCCTATAGAAAAGAAAGAGGATAGATTTGGGTTGGGTTACAAACCAACTCAACAAGATCAAGCAGAGGCTGCTATGGAGCCCAAGTTCGTTAGCGTGGGGATGCTCACCCCTGATGCTGTAAACTACTTGGAAGACGAGGATGAAAGCGACCGCAACCTGGAGAGTTGGATACGTCCAAGGATCCCGGGGAGCAGTATCTCAAACTGGTCTTCCCAGGAAATTATAAGGGTTACTCCTGCAGAGTAATTATTATTTCCTGTATATTTTAAGCATGCATCAAGTCTTGCATCTTGCCCAAGATGACAAGACTCATTTTGTAATCGGGCCATCTGTAATTTTGTGCAACAAGATTAATCAATGAAATATCAGACATCTTTTGCAAATGAGTCTTTTTCTTTTCCGCTCACTGTTTTTCCATTTTTCTTTTTGTACAAAAATAAAATGGCAATGTTTTCAAAATGATAAATTTCATTTCACTTTTTCTAAACAAGATTAAAATCAATCACTAAAATGAACGAATTGAACCCTTGCAGAGAGTGCCTTCCAGACCGCACCGACAACAGCACGGCTATGACTTCGTATGACTTTGACAATCCAATCAATCAAGTTGATGAAGGGGATGAAGAAGATTATGAGCTTCCTGAAGAGCTAGCTAGGTTGTTGAGACAAGAGGAAAAGGTTATTACTCCTCATCAGGAGGAGGTCGAAACGATTAATCTTGGTATAGATGAAGATGTGAAAGAAGTTAAAATCGGGGCCTGCTTACAAGACTCAGTGAAGAAACAACTGATTGACCTGCTTCAGGAATATATGGATGTGTTTGCTTGGTCTTATCAAGATATGCCGGGGTTGGACACCGATATCGTCATGCACAAGCTGCCTTTAAGAGAAGACTGCCCGCCGGTAAAGCAGAAACTGCGCCGTACTCGCTCAGACATGGCGATGAAGATCAAAGAAGAGGTACAAAAGCAGTGGGACGCCGGGTTCCTTGCTGTAACAAGCTATCCACCGTGGGTTGCTAACATAGTACCTGTGCCTAAGAAAGACGGCAAAGTGAGGATGTGTGTTGACTACCGGGATCTGAACCGAGCCAGCCCGAAAGACGACTTCCCATTACCTTACATTGATGTATTGGTTGATAATACGGCTCAGTTCTCGGTATTCTCCTTCATGGACGGATTTTCAGGATACAATCAGATTAAGATGTCACCTGAAGACATGGAGAAGACAACCTTCATCACACCCTGGGGCACGTTCTGTTACAAGGTGATGCCATTTGGACTGAAGAATGCTGGTGCAACATATCAACGGGCTATGGTGACATTATTCCACGATATGATCCATAAAGAAATCGAGTGTTATGTGGATGACATGATTGCCAAGTCCCTCACGGAAGAAGACCACCTGGTAAATCTGCTGAAGCTATTCAAGCGTCTGAGGAAGTACCAATTGAAGTTGAATCCCAACAAGTGCACATTCGGGGTGCGATCTGGTAAGCTGCTGGGCTTTATTGTAAGCGAGAAAGGGATTGAAGTTGACCCTGATAAAGTCAAGGCTATTCAAGAAATGCCTGCACCAAAGTCGGAAAAAGAAGTTCGAGGGTTCTTAGGTCGATTGAACTACATTTCACGGTTCATATCTCACCTTACGGCAACCTGTGAACCCTTGTTCAAACTGCTAAGAAAAGAACAGACGGTCAGGTGGAACGAAGACTGCCAGAAGGCTTTTGACAAGATCAAGGAATACTTACAAGAGCCTCCAATCCTCATGCCTCCAGTTGAAGGGAGACCTCTGATAATGTACTTGACAGTATTGGAAGAGTCAATGGGGTGTGTGTTGGGCCAGCATGACGAGTCTGGTCGAAGAGAGTATGCAATATACTACCTAAGCAAAAAGTTTACCGACTGTGAACAACGTTATTCACTGCTCGAGAAAACTTGCTGTGCTTTAGCGTGGGCTGCTCGCCGACTGAGACAGTATATGTTGACCCACACTACCTTGTTGATCTCAAAGATGGACCCAGTCAAGTACATATTTGAGAAGCCAACACTTACCGGACGGGTTGCAAGATGGCAAATGATTCTCACAGAATATGACATCCAATACACATCTCAGAAAGCCATCAAGGGCAGTGTATTGTCTGAATATCTTGCTGAGCAACCCATTGATGATTACCAGCCTATGAGATTTGACTTCCCTGATGAAGACATCATGTTCATAAAAGCAAAAGATCACGAAGAGCCTATTCACACTGAAGGGCCTGACCCGGAAGAAGAATGGACTATGATGTTTGATGGGGCTGTTAACATGAATGGCCGTGGTGTTGGTGCAGTACTCATTACACCTAAGGGAGTTCACATGCCTTTCTCGGCAAAACTCACTTTCAACTGCACTAACAACGAAGCTGAATACGAAGCTTGCATTATGGGTCTTGAGGAAGCCATTGACCTCAGGATCAAGACATTGACTGTATTCGGAGATTCAGCTCTGGTTGTTAATCAAATCAACGGCAAATGGTACACACACCAGGAGCATCTGATACCTTACAGGGATTATACAAGGAGGTTATTGACTTTCTTTACAACAGTCAAGCTTGAGTATATCCCTCGGGACGAGAATCAGTTTGCAGATGCTTTGGCTACCATTTCATCAATGATCAAAGTTCAAGCTGCCAACTTTGTACCGCGGATTTCAGTGCCCAGACTTGCCAGACCAGCATATGTGTTCGCAGCAGATGTTGTCAAGGATGATAAGCCTTGGTTCCATGACATTAAGTGCTTCTTGGAGGATCAAACATACCCCCCTGGGGCATCTTCCAATGATAAGAAGACTTTAAGAAGGCTTGCTGGCAGTTTCTTTCTGAACACTGATGGTTCTTTGTACAAAAGAAACTTTGATATGGTACTCCTCAGATGCGTCGATAGAACAGAAGCAGACTTGTTGATGCACGAGGTGCACGAAGGATCCTTTGGTACCCATGCAGGAGGGCATGCCATGGCCAAGAAGTTGCTAAGATCAGGTTATTACTGGATCACAATGGATGCTGACTGTTGTGCCTATGCCAGAAAATGCCATAAATGTCAGATCTATGCGGATAAGGTGCATGTGCCTCCCAATCCTTTGAATGTGATGTCTTCACCCTGGCCCTTTGCTATGTGGGGCATTGATATTATTGGCAAGATTGAACCGACTGCTTCAAACGGCCACAGATTCATCCTGGTTGCCATTGACTATTTCACCAAGTGGGTCGAAGCAGCTTCCTATGATAATGTCACAAGGCAAGTGGTAGCCAGATTTCTGAAGAGAGATATCATCTGTCGATACGGAATTCCCGAGCGAATCATTACTGATAATGGTTCCAACTTAAACAATAAAATGATGGCAGAGCTATGCCGGGACTTCAAGATCCAACACCACAATTCTTCTCCTTACAGGCCAAAGATGAACGGCACCGTTGAGGCAGCTAATAAGAATATCAAGAAGATTGTGTAGAAGATGGTAGTCACCTACAAAGACTGGCATGAGATGCTACCGTTTGCCTTGCATGGGTACCGCACGTCAATCAGAACATCCACTGGGGCAACACCGTATCAGCTTGTGTATGGTATGGAAGCAGTCCTACCTGTTGAAGTTGAATTACCCTCCCTGCGGGTACTGATGGATGTTAAGCTGAACAAAGCAGAGTGGGTCCGGTCCCGATACGAACAACTGAGTCTGATTGAAGAGAAAAGATTAGCTGCAATCTGTCACGGGCAGTTGTATCAGAAAAGAATGAAGAGAGCCTTCGATCAGAAAGTCAGGCACCGAGAGTACAAAGTAGGGGATCTTGTGCTGAAAAGAATCCTCCCTCCGCATACAGACCACAGGGGCAAATGGACCCCAAACTATGAAGGACCATTCGTAGTAAAGAAAGATTTCTCAGGTGGAGCACTCATGCTCAGTACCATGGATGGTGAAGACTTCCCGTCCCCTGTGAATTCAGATGCAGTTAAAAAATACTTCGCATAAAAAAATGACCCGCTGGACATAAAAATAGAATGTAAGTCCAGGCAAAAATAGGGCATCCCGGCGAGTCAAAAACAGAATAAAAGACTCGGGCAAAAATAAGGGAAAATAAACAAAAAAAATGTACACCCGCTGAGTTGAAAAGCCACATTGGACAACTCAGGCAAAAATGGGTATCCCGATGGATTGAAAACCCGAAAGGGCGATCCATGCAAAATAAGGGAATAAGCGAACAACTGCATTCTGAATTCGTCTGTATCGCCTACAACTTGATAAACCTCGAAAGGATCAAGCTTCTATCAGAATCAGCCTTTTTCAGAAAGCAAGACGAGAAGGACGTCAAATGTCATACGAGTCATAGCAAGAGGGAAGCTCCTTGAAGCGTCATCAACATTGCCAGCCTTTTGTTTCTCAATTTGTAACAATCTCCTCATTCCAGGGGATATGTTTCTTTGACTGTATCTTGCCAATTCAGGGCACATGAATTAATAAAAGCTTATTTTCAGTCATGCTTTCGTCTTGTACATTTTATTTGCAAAAATGTCTGATGTCTAAAAAAAAAAAAAACTGATTGCATGAATACAGATGCTTATCTTCAAAAGTAAAAACTACGTGCTTGCAGGAAATACACTTATTCCCGGGAGTGTCTGACTCCTATGACGGAATCCAGTAAGGGATACCTCGGGATTACTTGTGCGTCTCTTGTCTTTGCAGGATTGCAGGTATTCAAAGCGCAACATGGGGCATGTAAGCTTCACCCCAGCAAGCTGGCAAATCAGTACTCACTCAGTCTTAGCACCCAAAGTGTTGTCCCCCCAGCTGAGTTGCCACTTGTTACTTCTCCCAGCCGAGTTGCCGATCATTCTTCCTCAGCCGAGTACAAAAGCCAGGGAACTGCTTCCCCACAGAGTGTCAGCCTCTATTCAGAAGAGCAACGCATGAAGGAATCACAACAGAGTGACGAAAGCTTCTACAAACCCCAGCTGGGTCCCTTATTACCAGGATGAGTCTATCAGTGGCCTATATCCCCAAGCAGATGCATCTTGTCAGATCTACCAATGATCTCATCTCCAGCTGGGATGTCCACTTCAAACAGATCGACCAGAGATCTTCACAGCACCGGGATTCGAATCCCGGATCGGTATCCTTGCATAATCATAGCATTCACATCATATTCACCCAAAAGCGTAGCATTCCGTCCAATACAGAGCATTACGGCAAAAATCAAACATAGTGCATAATCATAAGCCATGATCCGAATCAAAACACCTGTGAATATTGACAATCCATCAGCAATATACAGAATACCCCCCAGATTCCCCAGCAAAAGCAGTTGCCTCACATTCACAAACATCAGTATATACTCCTTGTGGCACCCGTCCGTGTCATATCCCCAGCATAAAGCCAAAGACATCCCCTTTGCACTCACAGATATATATATATACATAACTTCCTTGACATCCGTCCATGTCATTTTCCCCAGTACAGTAACATAAACACTTTGTATATCGGATATTTGTTTATACTATACTTTTCTCCTTTCGACACTCGTCCGTGTCACTCTCCCCAACAGTTTAAATACCTGTCTATACACCACTCATACTTATTTTACTTATACAGATACTCGTCCGTATCTTGTATACACCATTTATATCCCCGCAGATTCGACACTCGTCCATGTTCTTTGTTAACCAGTTGATACTCGTCCGTATCATCATCTCAGAACATGCGTCAAACGTTTGTTTCTACCTGATACTCGTCCGTATCATAGTCTTAAGGATGCTCGTCCGCATCTTTAATCCATACACGTGTCAAACACTTTTGTCTTCTTGAATATAGTCACTCGTCTGTGTCTACTATTCCCCAGAAGAGTCCCCTCAGATTCAACACTCGTCCGCATTCTCTGTTAACCAGTTGATACTCGTCCGTATCATCATCTCGGAACACGTGTCAGTATTTGTTTCTACTCGATACTCGTCCGTATCGTAGTCTTAAGGATGCTCGTCCGCATCTTTAATCTATACACAAACATCTAAATACTTGTACCTTTATTTCTTGGATATAAACACTCATCCGTGTTTACTATTCCCTAGTAGATCGCCAACAAAGCAAATTTCTTTTTTTATCTGACATTCGTCCTATGTCATGATAAACCTTGAGAGCAGTCGTACCCTGCTAGGTGATCGTCCTTCACCTCTTGGTGGTCGTCCTTCATCATGCTCGTCCAATGGCCGTCCCCATCGTTGACCCTTTATCCGGCATTCGTCCTATGTCGCGATTTTTAGCAGCCGTCCCCTGCTAAGGTGATCGTCCTTCACCTTTTGATGATCGTCCTTCATCATTTATCCGATGGCCGTCCCCATCGTTGATCTTGTTATCTGACGTTCGTCCTACGTCATGATAAATCTTGAGAGCAGCCGTCCCCTGCTAGGTGGTCGTCCTCCACCTCTTGATGACTGTCCCTCATCATGCTCGTCCGATGGCCGTCCCCATCGTTGACCTTTTATCCGGCATTCGTCCTATGTCGCGATATTTTCGGCAGCCGTACCCTGCCAGGTGATCGTCCTTCACCTTTGATGACCGTCCCTCATCATTATTTCATTTATTCTTTAACCCGATGGCCGTCCCCGTTGTGGTCCCTTTTCCTTTTTTCCTGGTGATCGTCCTTCATCAGTTTAGCCCGATGGCCGTCCCCATCGTGGGTTACCTTACCTTATGAACTTGATGGCCGTCCCCATCATGTTTCATTAATCCCCAGAGAATATTATAGCTTTACTTGGTGGCCGTCCCCATCATGATCCCCTTTATCCCCAGCATGTCGGCCGTCCCCGTCATTGCTTTAATTCCCGCACCCTTCCCCAGCATGTCGGCCGTCCCCGTCATTGCTTTATTTTCCGCACTTTACCAGCATGTCGGCCGTCCCCGTCATTGCTCTTTACCCAGCAGTCGTCCTCTGCTCGACGGTCGTCCTCCGTCGCCCATACTTTATAATATACTTTATTTTCCTTTACAATCTATATCCCTTTTCTTCTTCATTCTGTGAGTGCAAATTTTGGACTGTCTTTGGTATTCAACCACAAGTTATCTTGTTAGCCTGTTAAGCCGCTGCTTACACCCTGCACAGCTAACTCATGTTTGAATAGGGGCAGCTGTAAACACCCCAAATTTGCCCTCACCCATTCACACCATGGCTTGTGATCATTTCATGTGCATAAACACAATCATAGCATCTCACACCACATTTTTTGATTCTTTGCTTTGGTTCAAAGTCATCTGCATCTAGGGTTTGTGATCTGAGCAATCCCAGAGCTTCTTGAGCCACTCCAAAGGCCATCAATCACTTCAAAGAGGTCCATGTATGTTCAAGCATTATATTTTATCCTCTCAAAGTCAAGAATGTCAAGAAATCACAAGAACTGAGAATGGCATGGAAGCAGAGCCAGGTTTGACTGCACAGATGACCTAGAATTAGGGTTTTGGTTTCAGAGGCCATAACTCCAATTTTTTTGGTCATTATTGTTTCTATTGGTCTCCATATGGTATAGGGAGTATGCATATCAATTTTCATGAAGAAATTCCTTGGGGAAGTCATCTGATCAAGAGTTGACTTTTCAAGCAAGTCAGTGCAAAATCAGGGCATCTGAGGCCCCCAATGACCCAACCAAAGGGTGTTCTTCATCATTTTGATTGTGCATGATCTTTATTTGATCATAGAAGAAGTTGGAAGTTCACAAAATTGAAGAATTTCAAGTCTTTTGCAAAGTTGACTTTTTGGGAAAGTTTGACTTTTAATGAAATTGCCATTTTAGGAAACTTTTTCAACCCTTGCTTTTTGATTCAAAAATGCTTCAAATGGAAAAACTTTGGTCATGAAAGTTGTAGAATGGATCATTCCCTTTTCAAAAAGTACAAGAACATGACCTAATTCATTTTGGATCAAAAGTTATGGCTTGTCAAAGTTGGCTAAAATCACAAAATTTCAAAGTTTCCACCAAAGAGGCAAAGTTGCAAATTCACTTCTCAAGGCAAATTAAGTTATCAAATGGACTTCTAAACTTCACAACATGATCATACAAGACCTAAAATTCAGAATGGGCCAAGAAATTTCTCATTTTTGTGGCTTATGGAGCAAGATATCTCATAAGAATCAAAAGCAAGGCAAGTTGCAAAACTCATCATAAGACACAACCCACTTGCTTGCTGACTTGCTGATCAATCCTAGGGTTCTCCCTACATCATGCTGCGCAGGACACACCTTTTGTCCTTGGCTAGAAAGTAGCCCATGCTTCTCTTACACAACTTTGACATTTTGGCAACTTGAGCCATACCTATCACAAAAGCACACATCACTTCTTCTGACCAATCCCAATTGTTTATACAAACAAAAAGCAAGCCAAAGCAGCTACAACACAAGCCTGAAGCACTCTCAAACACATCATTCTCATTTTCACACCAACTTGTAAGAGCATTCGAAACTCTCAACACAAGCCACAAACACAAAAACTAGCTTCACAAATCAACTCAACACACTTCCCTGAACACAAACCAACCCTTAAAACAGCCTGAAAGCCATTGAATCAAAAACACGATCACCACTTGCCATTGAACAGAACTCCTGCCATCTTTCAAACCATCCATTCTAAACTTCAAACAAGCATTGCAAGCTTCTTAGGAGGATCATTGGAGTGGATTCAACCCAAAGAAACAACCAGAAAGCTCCTGAATCAAAAGTTTCAGTTCAGGTAGTCATCTCAAAACTTTTTTCCAGAAACATGTTTTTAAGTTCTTAAAAGCTTCTATGCACTTCCCTGATCATGAATATGTGTTTACTTTTGAAAATGGTTGAGAAACCAGCATGTATGAACTGTCTGAAACTTTTTGCCCTAAAAATGTTTTGATTCGATTTGGCTGTTTAATGAATGAAAAATGATGTTTGATTGAGGGGTTTGATTCGTTTTTGAATGGGGATGAGTTCTGGGTAGTTAGATTTCGTTTTCATTGCGTGTAGAGAGAGATAGAGAAATGAGCTAGCCGGAGAAGATGACCGGAACAGTGTTCCGGTCGCCTGAAAGTAATTAGGGCAGGATTAGGGTTTAATCATTTAATTAGCGAATTTTGAATCTCAGCCTTTGGATATGGCGCCAAGTCCACTCCCGCGCGCGTATGTTTGAATGTCAGCCCTTGATCTTGCATACTTTTCCATTTTCAGTTTATTTTCATTTTATTTTTCATTTTATTTGATTTGTTTTCTCCATTTTATTAAAAATAGTAAAACCTTTTCAAAAATTCTGAAAATTTTTATATAAACTTTTATTAATTTTCAGAAACCAAAAACATTTTTATTTTTATTTTTTGCATTAAAAAATATTTTTAAATCATTTAAAAGTTTATTTTTAATTAATTAATGAGAATTAATCAATTAAAAATACTTTTAGGTATTTAAAAATCACCAAAAAATTCATGAAATCTTTAAAATCATTTAGAAACATTGTCCAACCCTCAAACCAAATTTCTTTTTTGATCTTAATGCATTTTGACAATTTTCCATGGAATTAATTCAATTTCAAAGCATTATTTTGATCCAATGTTCAAAAATTCATTTCTGCCTAGTCTTTGAGAGTTGGACTTTGATTCTTTTTGCATTGTGTTTTGCATCTCATGTAGTTTGTAGGATTAAATTGGCATGATTTGATCTTTCATTTTCAATTTGTTTGACATTTTTCTTGTTAAGGTACCCTAAAACCCTAGAAATCTTAGGAAATTCATAACTTTTATTAGGATAAGAGTTAGAACCCCTCCTTTGGGCAGTGAGTTTGTGTAGGGTTAGGTTTCCTTTGATTGCATTTTCAATTTTTTATCTTGGTGTTTGCTTCTGGTTTTGGTTTTTTGTTTGATGCATTGATCATAAACCCTAATTTGGGCTTCCTTTTGCATTCATCTTGCATTTGCTTGCATACCATGACTTGCCATAGCATTTTGTGCATCCATTTGATCCATTAGACATCTTAAGATATGTTAGAAGTATGTTTGATCATTGCATCTTTCATTTGCAACTTTGTATGTCATTTGCATTCCATAACTTTTCATGTATGATCATGGTTCTAAACTTGCTTCTCTTGCATCCATTTGTTCATATGATCATCCTCATGCTTTGTTTCATGTTTGCATCATCTCATAGCATCATTATCATCTCATATATGCTTCTGGTTTTGATTTGCATCATGCCATTTCATCTCATTTTGCATTGCATTGCATTTCTTTCACTAACTTTTTCAGGTGGTAAGCAACTTTGAGAAGTGAATTTGCCTTCACTTCTCACAATTTCTTTTCATCTATCTTATGCATCCTTGCTGCATTTTGCTTTGTGTTTGAGATTGAGCTTGCTCTTTCTTTTTCTTCTTACTTTCTTTCTTCAAGTGACCTGTCTTCTTAAATGAAGCAAGTTGCTTTGATTCTCTTTGCTCCTTTCATCTGCTCCCTGGTGGTTCCGTTGAAGATTTATTTCATAAACCTCACAAACCTTAGGAACAACCAAGCATGACAATGATTAGGGTTTGGATTAGTCTCCCCTCTTAGTTTTACCTTTGTGTCTCTTTGAGTCTTCTCTCCTCACCTCATAATCAGGGACTAAACCCTAAAGGTTTTAAGGCTTTGTGATTAAGCTTATGCCTGAATCCTTCTATTAGGATGGAGTGTATAACTTTAATCCTAAGTGTTAAACCCTTAAGGTGTTTAAATCCTTTAATCAATCCATCTTAATAATCATCAAGACATCAAGCTTGTAACTTGGGCCTTGCATTAGGGTTCTAATTCTTCCTTAATTGGTTAAGAAGGACTAACCCTAGTGTTAATGGACAAGTCCCCCTCAAGTTGTCTTACAAATCATAAAAAATCACTTCATCATCATATCACTAAATAAAATCCATTTAATAAAGGCTTTGTTTTGTCATGAGTTTAATCCCTAATCATGGATTAAGTTGAGGAGCTTTCCTCAGCTTAAACATTCTCATCTATTATCCTTCTATTAGGATGGTATAATGAGTCTGTTTAATCCCTGATTATGGCTTAATCTCATTACTTAACACTAAACAAAAACACCAAAAACATCTAATTAATCACAAGTAGGTTAATGATCTTAATCCTACACCATGGTGATTAAGTGTGAGATGCTGACTTCACACTTAAGGTATTCTCATTACCCCTAATCAGAGGGAAGATGTGATGAGTTTACTAAATCCATTGGTTTAGGCTTAAGCTCATTAATCTATGACAAATTTTCAAAAGCAATAAAAGACTGAAAACTCAAAAACAAACAATAATCGTCTCCTTCGGGATTCTTTTCTCATCTCATTCACTCACAAACGAGGACTCGCTTCTTCCGTCTAATGCAAGACAGTTTGCACCTGAGCCAGACAGGTCATACACTTGAGCATAGACAAGCAAGCAGTTCATCAAGTCAATTCACCTTTCAGTCTCTTTGGGTCGAACTACGGTGTTCTGACTTCCTCATTGCACGAGAGGATACGTAGGCATAACTTAACAGTTATCGAACAAAAGTCTCTGTATATTCCCCTTCTTTCCAGCCTCATTCTTTAAGCCTCATTATCATGAGCATTTCACCTCTTTCTCTTTTACACTGACACGGTACATTTATACACTTCACATTTCTTTTACACTGACACCTGCATTCTTTCCAGCTCTTTTATACACAAATTGCACTGACACTACCCCTTTAAAACACAAATCTTTTAAGCGTGGATCCCGTCGAGTACGACGGACAATCTGGGTGCTAATACCTTCCCAGGTTGTAACCAACCCCCTTTCTCAGTCTCTCTGGTTCGCAACCATCTTATCCATATCTTTCATAGGTTTATGCAGCATTACCTTTCCTTCGGGATAAAAATGCCTAGCTGGCGACTCTTTCTTTCCCTGTGAGTTCACTCCTGTGTGTTCTCGCATCCTCCTTTCGCCGACCGTTCGCGTCTATACCCCTTCTGACCATGTGTCATTTGGTGGGAGCGACACTATGTGCCCAGGATTTACATTTCCAGGCTTGATGCACCAGCTTATGCTTTCTCTGTAGATGCATTGTCTGATGAGAAACCTTGGTACTTTGATATTAAGCTTTTCATGGAAAGACAAGAATACCCAGTTGGGGCATCATCTAATGACAAGAAGACCTTAAGACGACTTGCTGCTAGTTTCTTCTTGAATACAGATGGGGTTTTGTATAAGAGGAACTTTGACATGGTCTTGCTCAGATGCGTGGATAGACACAAAGCAGACCTGTTAATGCAAGAAGTCCATGAGGGATCTTTCGATACTCATGCAGGAGGGCATGCTATGGCTAAGAAGTTGTTAAGATCAGGGTACTATTGGATAACAATGGATGCAGACTGTTGTTCGTACGCCCGTAAGTGCCATAAGTTCCAGATTTATGCAGACAAGGTGCATGTTCCTCCTAGCCCGCTCAACGTCATGTCATCTCCTTGGCCATTTTCTATGTGGGGCATTGACATGATCGGAAAGATAGAGCCTAATGCTTCAAATTGTTAGAACAATTATGGTTCTAAACCTCTAAGAGTTTTGATGATAACAATTATTAATATGCAAGAATAGAAGTTCTAATACATACTGAAAATAACATTCTTTGTTATATGTGTAGAAGTTGTAGAAGAGAAAGTTATTGAAAGGAAGACGTGCTTTATTAGAAGAAACATTGTGCCCTATATAGAAGATACATTAATTGAAGAATCCATCTTTAAAGACATGATTTATTGGCTGCGTATCAAGATTTAATTCTCTCTAATTTATGTCTAGAAGATGATGATTCTCATATTAAAGGCATTAATTAAAGAATATATCAATTAATGGAGAAGACAAGTATATCTTGTTATGGAAGGATTTTATGGTATTAACTAATATCCTAAATTAGCTCAAGATGTTCCCAATGGCTATTTCATTCAAGCAGTATATAAAGGAATCAAATTGAAGATTTGATGTACAACTTCTACAAGACATAACTTATTCATTTGTGCTATACATTCTTGTAACAAATCACATTGTGATTATAGCTTTATTAGAAGCAAGATAGTTATTATTTTATTATTATTGTAAAAGATAAGTTAAATCCCTTAAGTGACTAGTTTCAGTCAGAAGACTCAAGAGGACATTGACTATAGGTCAGTATGTGTATTCAAATATTGATTAGTGGATTAAGACCTCAGTGATAGAGGCAAAATCACCTTGGCGGGTGGACTGGATGTAGTTTGAGTTCAACCCAATTCCACCCCCTTCCTTGTGTTTTACGCCACTTCAATTGGCATCAGAGCACTAGGTTCTGAGAAATACACTTAACTGTGTCAGTAAAAGATCCAGAAGTTAAAACACATGGCAGACACTGGCAACAACAACAATGACTACCAAAATGACAAGATCAATGCAAAACCTCCGGTGTTCAATGGTGACAACTTTGACTACTGGAAGGATGTTCTGGAAAGTTTCTTTCTAGCTCTGGATGGAGATCTTTGGGACATGGTGACAGATGGATACACTCATCCTGTTGGAGCAGATGGTCAGAAGATTGAAAGAAAAAATATGACAGCTCAACAGAAGAAGGAGTTCTGAAATTATCACAAAGCTAGAACCATACTTCTGAGTGCTATCTCATATACAGAATATGAGAAAATTACAAACAGAGACTCAGCCAAACACATGTTTGATTCCCTGAGGATGACACATGAAGGCAACACTCAAGTCAAGGAGACAAAAGCTCTGGACCTCATCCAGAAGTATGAAGCATTCAAAATGGAAGAAAATGAAACAATTAAAAAAATGTTCTCAAGGTTCCAAATTCTGGTAGCTGGACTGAAAGTTCTGGACAAAGGCTACTCAACAGCAGATCATGTAAAGAAGATCATCAGAAGCTTACCAAAGGCTTGGAGGCCCATGGTTACTACTCTAAAGCTATCAAAAAATCTGAATGAAATATCTTTAGAAGAACTGATCAGCTCCTTGAGAAGTCATGAGATAAAACTAGAAGAAGATGAACCCCAGAAGAAAGGTAAGTCTGTAGCTCTTAAATCTAGCAAATTTGATTCTAAAGCTTTACAGGCAGAAGAAAAAGAAAGTTCTGGATGCTCATCAGAAGAAGATGAACTATCTCTTCTATCCAGAAGAGTCCAACAACTCTGGAAGCATCGTCAGAAGAAGTTCAGAAATACCAGAAGAACAAGAAATCATTCTAAAGCAACATCTGGTTACAGGAAACCCAGAAGCAAAGAAGTAGTGTGCTACGAGTGCAAAGAACCAGGATATTACAAGAGTGAATGTCCAAATCTCCAGAAAGAGAAACCCAGAAATAAATTCAACAGAGAAAATAAAAAGAGTCTCATGGCAACATGGGATGATTCTGAATCATCTGAAGCAGAGTAAGATTCAGAAGATGAACATGCTAACATTGCACTAATGGCAAAAATACTAGAAGTTGATCACTCATCAGAATCAGAATCAGACTCAGACACAGAAGAGGTATTCTCTAAACTTTCTAGATCTCAATTAGAAGCTAGTCTCTCAGAAATTCTTGAAAAATATCAGAAGCTTCAATTCAAATACAAAGACATGAAACAAAGTCTGGTATCTGAATTAGAAGAAGTTAGAAAACTAAAAACAGAAAACTCTGAGCTGAAAGAAAATATTTTTGAATGCAAAAACTCTCTTGAAAAACTTAAAGCTCAGAAGGAATCTAAATTAGAAGATCTACTCAATTCTGATAGTATCATAAAGCAATATGACTATAGTTTTCAAAAATTTCTAACTAAAAGCATAGATAGAAGCAAAATTGCATCTATGATCTATGGAGTTAGCAGAAATGATAGAAGAGGCATAGGCTATGTGAAAACGAAAGAAAAGGAAACACTGAAGTTTAAAAAGATTGATGACGTTGTCATAAAAGTTAATACTCCTCTAAGCTCTCATTTTATCTATGGTCATAATCATGACCTAATATATACTAGTGAGTCATATTATTCCACAAGTTCTGATTTGAAAACTAAAATAAATCAGAAGATTGTGAAAACTAACAAACAAGGACCTAGAAAAATATGGGTACCCAAAGATAAAATTGTGTATGTTGCAGATGTCTTTAACAACAAAACTGAAACACCAATCCTGGTACCTGGACTCTGGATGCTCACGACACATGACGGGAAGAAAGCATATGTTCCAAAGTCTTGAATTAAAAGCTGGAGGCCACGTAGGTTTTGGAGGCAACCAAAAAGGAAAAATAATTGGCTCTGGAACTATTGGTAATGAAAATCTTCCCTCTATCTCTAATATTCTATTGGTAGAAGGATTAATGCATAATCTATTATCCATAAGTAAATTAAGTGATAATGGCTATGACATAATCTTCAATCAAAAGTTCTGTAAAGCTGTTAGTCAGAAAGATGGAACAATCCTCTTCAGTGGAAAGAGAAAGAACAACATATATAAAATAAAACTTTCTGAATTAAAAAATCAGAATGTAAAATGTCTAATGTCTATGGAAACTGAGCAATGGGTCTGGCACAAAAGATTGGGACATGTTAATATGAGAAGATTATCTCAACTTAACAAACTCAATCTGGTCAGAGGACTTCCAAACTTGAAGTTCAACTCAGAAGCTCTGTGTGAAGCATGTCAGAAAGGCAAATTTTCAAAACCTGCCTTTAAAGCTAAAAATGTTGTATCTTCCTCTAGACCACTAGAACTTCTGCACATTGACTTGTTTGGACCAGTGAAAACTGCTTCAGTCAGTGGCAAGAAGTATGGATTGGTGATCGTAGATGACTTCAGCATATGGACGTGGGTAAAGTTCCTTAGACACAAAGATGAGTCAATTGCTGTATTCTCTAACTTCTGCAAACAAGTTCAAAATGAAAAAAAATTTAGAATTGTTAAAGTCAGAAGTGATCATGGTGGAGAATTTGAAAACAAAAAATTAGAATCATTCTTTAATGAGAATGGCATCTCTCGTGACGTTTCTTGTCCTAGAACTCCACAACAAAATGGGGTTGTAGAACGTAAGAATAGAACATTGCAAGAGATGGCCAGAACCATGATCAATGAGACTAACATGGCTAAACATTTTTGGGCAGAAACAGTAAATACAACATGCTATATTCAGAATAGAATCTATATAAGACCTATTCTTGAAAAGACTCCTTATGAATTGTGGAAGAACAAAAAGCCCAACATTTCATATTTTCATCCTTTTGGGTGCAAGTGTTTTATTCTGAATACTAATGATCCTCTGAATAAGTTTGACTCTAAGGCACAAAAGTGTTATATGTTAGGATACTTTGAATGTTCAAAGGGATACAAAGTATACAACACAGAAACACGTATAGTCATAGAGTCTATTTATGTAAGATCTGATGATAAGCTTGGTTCTTAAAAACCATAGCAGAATGAATCTCTTGCAGATATAGAAGTTGAAATCTCTACAAACAGAACATCTGAAGAACAATCAGCTACAGAACAAAACAAGACAATCACTCCAACAAGCTCTGAAGAACCCACTCAGAAGAAACTATCCAGAAGCAAGCTGAATCACCCAGAAGACAAAATCTTGGGAAAAAAGGATGAACCAATCAGAACAAGATCATCATTCAGAAACTCTGAAGAATCTCTAATGGGACTAGTCTCCCTAATTGAACCAACTTCTGTAGAAGAAGCTCTCTCAGAAAACGATTGGTTTCTGGCTATGCAAGATGAACTTAATCAATTCACCAGAAATGATGTATGGGATCTAGTTCCTAGGCCCAAAGGATTCAACATCATTGGCACCAAGTGGGTATTCAGAAACAAGCTAAATGAGCAAGGAGAAGTTGTCAGAAACAAAGCACGACTGGTTGCACAAGGTTATAGTCAACATGAAGGAATTGACTACACAGAAACCTATGCCCCAGTCGCCAGGTTAGAATCTATTAGACTTCTAATTTCATTTGCTGTAAACCATAATATCATTCTATATCAAATGGATGTCAAGAGTGCATTTTTAAATGGTTATATTGATGAAGAAGTATATGTGCACCAACCCCCTGGTTTTGAAAATACAAAATTTCCAGAACATGTCTTCAAACTCAAAAAATCTCTATATGGTCTGAAGCAAGCTCCCAGAGCTTGGTATGAAAGACTAAGCAATTTTCTTCTGGAAAATGATTTCATCAGAGGGAAAGTGGATACAACACTCTTCAGTAAAAACATTAAAAATGACATTCTGATATGCCAAATTTATGTAGACGATATAATATTTGGTTCTACTTAAAGTGCTACGGGAAAGGAGTTTGCTAAGTCTATGCAGGCAGAATTTGAAATAAGCATGATGGGAGAATTAAAGTTCTTTCTGGGAATCCAAATCAATCAAACATCAGAAGGAACATATATTCATCAAAGCAAATATGTCAAAGAACTTCTGAAGAAATTTGATTTATCAGAAAGTACCATCTCTAAAACTCCTATGCATCCTACATGTATTCTGGAGAAAGAAGATGTAAGTAAGAAAGTAGATCAGAAAATCTACAGAGGTATGATTGGCTCTCTCCTCTATCTAACTGCTTCTAGACCAGATATTCTATACAGTGTTTGTTTATGTGCAAGATTCCAATCAGATCCTAGAGAAACTCACTTAACAACAGTTAAGAGAATTTTTAGGTATCTGAAAGGTACTACTAGTCTTGGTCTATGCTACAGAAGATCCAAAGATTACAAACTTGTAGGATACTGTGATGCTGATTTTGCTGGAGACAGAACATAAAGAAAAAGTACTTCTGGAAGTTGTCAATTTCGGGAGATAATCTAATTTCTTGGTCTAGCAAAAGTCAGTTAACCATAGCATTATCAACTGCAGAAGCTGAATACATTGCAGTAGCTGGATGCAGTACTCAGATGCTCTGGATGAAAAATCAGCTTGAGGACTTCAATATTTATGAGAGTAACATTCCCATCCTCTGTGATAATACTTCTGCTATCTGTCTCTCTAAAAATCCAATTTTACACTCTAGAGCTAAATACATAGAAGTTAAACATCATTTCATTAGGGACTATACTCAGAAGGGAATTTTAATGTTAAAATTCATAGACACAAATCACCAATGGGCTGATATTTTTACAAAACCCCTTCCTGAAGATAGATTTAATTTCTTTCTAACCAACCTTAGTATGAAATTATGTCCAGAATGAAAATGCTTTAATTGTATGTTCTTATCTCTCAGAAGTTCTGAACTAAAACCTCTGTTTATTCTTTCAGAAGTTATAATTTCTTTCATTCTAACTGTTCAACTCTGAGAACTTCTGTTCAAGAGAATAACATGCAGATTTTTACATCAACATGTGTCAACAAAGCTCTAAGGAATCCTATCAGAATCAGAATATGTGTCAAAACTCTGGAAAGTGACAAAACATGCAATTGAACAACTATCCTCTACAGAAGGACATCTGTTCAAATTCTGGGAAACTGAAAAGGCTGACTTGACACAATAGAGGCAAAAATCTTTTTGGTAATTGTTCCAAGATCTTTACGCCTTCCCTTTTGTCAGTTGCATTTATTACTTTCCATCATTATGTTTTTTTTAAAATTAATATTCTCCACTAATTACTCGTGGTCTTAAATGAATTTTTTTCCTATATAAACACTTTTTTACACTCACTTTTCTCTTTTACCTTCATTGTTATTTCACTGTCAAATATTTTTTCACCTTCATCTTTTCGTCTTCTCTGAAACTTTTTAGAAACCCTAAACCCTCATCTTAGTAACTATGTCTTCCACCTCTCAACCACCAAAGGATTCATCAACAGATGTGCTATATGTTTCTCCTGTGAAAACTCTTCTCACAACCACTAAAAAGCTTGAAGTCTTGTGTGAACTGTTCGTGGATTTTGATAGTTTGAAAGAGAATGGTTTCGATTTGCTTCCCGCCGTCAAAGCTCAAGGCTGGGAAAAATACTTTGATCGTCTTATGGGACCAGTCTTCCCCAAGCTGGTTAAAGAATTCTGGGTTTTTGCAAGTGCTTCAAATTCTCACGTTACTTCTTATGTACTGAGGAAGAGGATAATCATCTCAGAAGACCATATTGCAAGACTTATTGAATCTGATGAAAACAAAATAAAGTGTAGTGAGATGGATAAACTATCAGACACAAAAATGATAGCAAAAGAAATTTTCACCAATGGGCAACCCTCTAACAAAATTAAGGATTCGAAGGATCATCTCAGAATATGGGCTAAGATCATCCTTGGTAGCATTTGTCACAGAAAAGCAACCAACTCCCCTGACAACATCAACATGGATCAGCAGTTCTTGCTTTATTTCATTGCTAAGAAGAAGAAGGTAAACCTAGCACACTCATTATTCAATCATCTGAAAAACAGTGTCAAAGAAACAAGAGAAGGAGAAAAGACCAAGAGGGACTGGATACCTCTAGGACGCTTAATTTCTGATATCCTCAATGAAAACAAATTGGTGGCTTATCTAATTGAAGCTAAGCAGGTAGAACTTCTAGAACCTGATGTTGGAAAACCCCTCAATGCTAAGAATCTCAAGAAAATGAAATTCATCACCTCTATCAAGAAGGACCTAATATTGTACTCCAGGGAGGTCATCACAACAAGAAAGATTCCTCTACAGAACTTCCCATTATTTTCTGCTGACACACCTCCAGAGGTTGTGGCCAGATATTTAGATTCTTGCAAACAAGATGGTGTGGATCCCATGTTCAAACCAGAGGAACTCAATCAACCAGCTCTAGAAGTTGCATCAACAAGGAGCAAGAAAAGGAAAGCTGGGGAAGGAACTTCTCAGAAGGTATCTAAAATGATCAGAAAGATAGGTAACACTTCTTCCTCTACTCCTGATTTCGTTTCTGTGGTAGAAGCAGTAAAAGTGGTCATGTCTGAACACCCACCTCCTTCTGACCCAATTCCTTCTGAACCCATCCCATCTTCTGAACCTACCTCACCTTCTGAACCCATTCCACCTTCTGACCCAATTCCCTACGTGATACCCACAACTTTTGTTGTCTCCTCTATCTTAACTTCACTATATCCAACTGAACATGAAACACATCAACCACAAACTCTATCTGACTTTGATATACCCATTGATCCAACACCACTCTCTGATATAGACCGTTCCCCATCCGCTGAAACACACACTGCTCTCCAAAACGTTCTTTCTGATATTGACGCATTCCAACCTCCTGAATCCCAACAAATTCCACCTTTTCAAACTTTTGAAACAAACCCACCTAGCAGTTTCCATCCTCTGAATGCTGATGGCCTAGCTTTTAATCTTTCACCCATTAGAGAAAGCTCTCTGTCCTCTCATGAATCAACCCCACCAAACTCACCAACATTCATAACTATACCAGACACACCTCCAGGAGAATCTGAGCCAGAAAATCCTCTTAGAACATCCATTAACATAGAAGCTCTCCATAAACTATCTTCTGTTTCAAACAAAACTGCCATTCCAGCCCCAAAACCAAAACCAACCAAAACAGACATTGATGCACTACTGCCTGCCTTTGAAGCAGAAATGAAAATCAAGTTAGAGGATCTGAAATTTGCTTGCTCAGAGCTTCCTGATCCAGCAACTTCTGATTTTCTTTGGGCTACATTCAGAAAATGGTTCAATGTTGAGACCAAAAGGCTGAAGGATATCTACTATGATATTGCTCATCAGAACTTCTGTGAGTACCTCAAAGAAGTCGTCTCCAACATTGAAAAGAACAAGCCATTCCTTATGGATAACAAACCCTGGACTGAATCAGAACCTCTGGAATCATACTCTGAACTTCAGATGGTTGTAGTTCCTTCTGATGAAGCTCAGGAAGTTGACTCTGTTCCACCACCAGCAACTGAAGAAAATTCTGGAAATCAAGCTGCTACAACTGAAGAACCTCTTACAACATCTCTTGTGCTGAAGACTCTAGAAGAATTGAAAAACGAGAATGAAATGGTCAAGCAAAGATTGGAGAAACAGGATGAAACTAATGATGAACTGAAGACTATGATTGGCAAGCAAGTGGAATCTTCTTCTGAAATCAAGTCTCTTCTGGAAGCATTAGTTACTAAGATGAATCCCCTACCCTGATTTTCTGTTTTATCTTCTAATTATCTTATCTGTTTAATTACTTCTGTCTGTTTCTATTTGGCTTAGCCCCTGATTAATGAAAACTTGTTTCGTTTTGCTTCTTCATTTTTTTTGTTTTTCCTTCTGCATCTTTACTTTTTGATTATGACAAAAAGGGGGAGAAACGTAGAAGATCTTGATCTATAACAGTTATCAAGATTAACCTCTAACATATATACATTTTCTAATAGAACTGTTTGAGTTATGATTCTAAAATAGAAATAGGTCAAGTAACTAACTCAGGGGGAGCTAAAGCTGATAATACTTCTGAAGGATAAAACTTCTGAAGGAACCTCTAATGAATATCTCTGAATTAAAATAACCAAAGGGAGTTCTTCTAATCCTATTAAACTCTATTCTTAAAATCTAAATAAATGTTTTGTCATCATAAAAAAAGGGGAGATTGTTAGAACAATTATGGTTCTAAACCTCTAAGAGTTTTGATGATAACAATTATTAATATGCAAGAATAGAAGTTCTAATACATACTGAAAATAACTTTCTTTGTTATATGTGTAGAAGTTGTAGAAGAGGAAGTAATTGAAAGGAAGATGTGCTTTATTAGAAGAAACATTGTGCCCTATATAGAAGATACATTAATTGAAGAATCCATCTTTAAAGACATGATTTATTGGCTGCGTATCAAGATTTAATTCTCTCTGATTTATGTCTAGAAGATGATGATTCTCATATTAAAGGCATTAATTAAAGAATATATCAATTAATGGAGAAGATAAGTATATCTTGTTATGGAAGGATTTTATGGTATTAACTAATATCCTAAATTAGCTCAAGATGTTCCCAACGGCTATTTCATTCAAGCAGTATATAAAGGAATCAAATTGAATATTTGATGTACAACTTCTACAAGACATAACTTATTCATTTGTGCTATACATTCCTGTAACAAATCACATTGTGATTATAGCTTTATTAGAAGCAAGATAGTTATTATTTTATTATTATTGTAAAAGATAAGTTAAATCCCTTAAGTGACTAGTTTCAGTTAGAAAACTCAAGAGGACATTGACTGTAGGTCAGTGTGTGTATTCAAATATTGATTAGTGGATTAAGACCTCAGTGATAGAGGCAAAATCACCTTGGCGGGTGGACTGGATGTAGTTTGAGTTCAAACGAACCAGGATAAATCAACTTGTCATAGAAGTTAGTTTTAAGTTGTTAAGAAAACGCAATTCCAACCCCCTTCCTTGTGTTTTAAGCCACTTCACAAATGGTCATCGTTTCATTTTGGTCGCGATTGATTACTTTACTAAGTGGGTTGAGGCAGCATCTTATGCCAATGTCACTCGTCAAGTGGTAGCCAGATTTTTGAAAAGAGACATTATTTGCAGATACGGAGTGCCCGAGCGAATCATTACTGATAATGGTTCCAACCTAAATAACAAGATGATGGTAGAGTTGTGTCGGGACTTCCAGATTCAGCATCATAATTCTTCTCCTTACCGACCGAAGATGAATGGTGCGGTAGAGGCAGCAAATAAGAACATTAAGAAGATTGTGCAAAAGATGGTTGTCACTTACAAGGATTGACATGAGATGTTACAATTTGCGTTGCATGGGTACCGAACGTCAGTCAGGACGTCAACCAGGGCAACTCCTTTCTCGTTGGTATATGGCATGGAGGCAATCTTTCCTGTCGAGGTAAAAATTCCTTCATTGCGTGTGATGATGGATGTGAAGCTTGATGAGGCTGAGTGGGTACGTGCTCGATACAATCAGCTATGTCTAATTGAGAAAAAGAGATTAGCAGCTATCTGTCATGGTCATTTTTTGTCAGAGGGTAATGAAGCGAGCATTCGACCAACGAGTACGTACTCGAGAGTATCAAGTAGGCGAGCTCGTGCTCAAGAGGATCGTTCCTTCAGGTTCAGATCACAGGGGCAAGTGGACCCCAAACTACGAAGGCCCATTCATAGTGAAGAAAGTTTTCTCGGGTGGAGCACTGATGCTCACCACTATGGATGGAGAAGATTTCAAATCCCCTGTTAACTCGGACGCAGTTAAAAAATACTTCGCATAAAAAGACCCGCTGGACACAAAAACAAAATTAAATTCCAAGAAAGAAAAGGGCATCCCGGCGAGCTAGAAACAGAATAAAAAGCTCGAGCAAAAGTTAGGGAAAACAAATGGAAAAAAAAACGTACACCCGCTGAGTTGAAAAGCCACATCGGACAGCTCAGGCAAAAAAGGGTATCCCGGTAGATTGAAAACCCGAAAGGGAGATCCACGCAAAACAAGGGAATAAGTGAACAACTGCGATCCGGGTAATCTGAACCAAATCACCGTTTCATACAGCCTGACAATATCAGAAGGATAGGAATCAGTCCCCTCCTCTTTTTCAGAAAGCAAAGGCAAGGACAAAAAGTTTTGAAGACGTGCTGGTCATAGCAGGAAGGAAACTCATTGGAATGCCGTGCCCATTGCCATTAGGATAGTTTATTTTCTCAATTTTATGGTAGCTACCTCTTTCCAGGTGGTTACTTCTTGATGTAAAAACTGTGCCTATTCAGAGGCCTCTCAATAAATGAATATTCAGTCAAAAAGTTGTGTTGTGTTTATTTTGTTTGCAAAAATGTCCTGAGTTTTTGGCAAAAAAGAACATTGCATTTGAAACATGGTGTTTTCTCTAAAAAATGACATTATAGGTAAACATTTAAAACCATCTTTGAGTGTCAGGTGACGATGGATGAACAGATCATACCATGCAAGTCCCCCGGGCACATATGTGTATTCTGTTGTTGTAGGTTTTGCAGGATGATATCAAACTTTCCCAAGCAGAATTTTCCCCAGCTGAGGCAGATCAGATGAAATGAAATTGATTCCCAATAGATTTTTAAGACTGTGTGAAGAGCTGGTTTTCCCCAAACGAATTGTCTTTCCATAAGTGAAGTATGCCCAGCAGGCAGCTGAATGCCCGATTTCCCCGCAGAGTTCATGTTTGGGTTTCACTCTCATCATTGAAATATTCCCTAGAGAAGTCGCCAATTTATTTTTGGTCAGTGTGATGATACAAACAGCTATTCATCCCCAGTCAGAGTTAGGCATCGTCAAAGCCCCTTGACCAGGTCCCCTAGCACTCGTCTGTGTTTGTTATTGTTTTATGCTCGTCTGCATTTCTTGGTACTCGTCTGTGTTGGGTATCCGTTTTGTGCTCGTCTGCATTTCCCAACGCTCGTTTGTGTGTGATAGTTGCTCGTCAGCATCACCCCAACACTCGTATGTGTTCACACTTTGTTATTGCTCATTTGCTTTCCCCAGCAGTCGCCCATGGTTGTTAGTTACTGTTGCTCGTCTGCACTTCCCAGCACTCGTCTGTGTGTACCATCCATTTTGTGCTCGACACTCGTCTATGTTTTAACTTATGTGATGCTCGTCTGCATTCCCCATCACCCGTTTATGTTTGATATTTGCTTGCTGCTCGTCTGCATTCCCAACGCTCGTCTGTGTTTGTTATCCATTTGAAGCTCGTTTGCATTGTTTGGATACTCTTCTGTATCATCCCTCACACTCGTCGGTGTTAGCTTATATCCATCTGTGTTGATCTGATAACCACTCTGGTACTCGTCTGTATTGCTACTCTAAACGCTCGTCTGTGTTGGATCTCTGGTACTCGTCTGTATTGCTACTCTAAACGCTCGTCTGTGTTGGATCTCTGGTACTCGTCTGTATTGTTACTCTAAACCCTCGTCTGTGTTGGATAACTAGTACTCGTCTGTATTGCTGCTCAAAATGATCGTCTGTGTTGGGTTTTTGGTATTCGTCTGTACCAGTGGCTGATATTTGTCTGTATCATCGCCTGAAGCGCTCGTATGTGTTTATTAGATCATCTTCTGATATTCATTTGTATCGTTGACTTATGGAACTCGTTTGTGCTCTCTTGATGATCATCCAATGCTCGTCTGTTTTGAAGAGGTTTGAAGTCCTGAGGTGGGATTAAACGTCAAAATGATTACCGGTCCTGGCATAACAGGTTATCCGAAGGAGGTTCGTCTGTCTCAGACACCACTTATCTGCGCAAGATTTGTGAAGAGGCTTCGTCAAATCCTATTGTTGCACCTGGCGTAACAGGTTATCTAAAGAAGATTCGTCTGTCTTAAACCATATATCCACGGATAATGTATGAAGAGGGTGCGTCTATCCTGATTATGCATGTCTATCCCACCGACTTAAGTGCATCACCCGTCCTGGCGTAACGGGTTATCTGGAGGAGATTTGTCTGTCTCAGGTCATACATTTTTGAAAAGTGTATGAAGAGGGCACGTGTGTCCAGTCTCCTGGCGTAACAGGGTTGTTCGAAAGAGACTCGTTTGTCTAGGTTTTTCTATCCAAAGTAACAGTTCAGGTTGGGAGGAGCTCGTCTGCTTTCTCCCCACTTCAGTCACCACAGCGTCATTTGGTTGGGTTTATTTCCCATTGCTTGCATTCTCCAGCAGAGTGAAATTTCAAGTTTTCTTGGTATTCAACCACAGTTCATCTTGAACGGTCGATAGCCTGTGCTACCGTCCTTTTCAGATTAACAGTTGCTTGAATAGGAGCAGCTATAACACCCCAAATTTTCCCTCTTCTTTTAAGCATCATCATCATATCATGATCATCATGAGCATATCATGTCTTTGGCATCTTTGCATGGAAAAATGAAACATAACATTCTCATGTTTTAGCATTAGGCATATGATCAACTATTGGTGGATTTGAGGCATTAAAAGCTGTAGCAAGAAGCCAAGTAGACTTATCCAAGTCCCATGAAGAGTCTACATGACATTCACAAGTTCAAGATCCTTTACAAGAGCTCAGAAGGTTGGGAGGTCATAAGAGAATCCAAGCTAGGGCAAGCTCCTACACAATGGCTCCCAAATTAGGGTTTCACTTTCAAGCAGGAATTCTTTGTGACTTTGGCCATTTCATGTGGGCAAAGTCTTTCACATGATAAGAGGTTCCCATGGATGAAATTTGGTGAGAAAATTCCTTGTGGAAGGCAGTTATTTCACCAGTTGCTTGCATAAGAAGAAATTGGTCAACTGTGCAATTCAAAAGTCAACTGTGAGAATTCAAGGGGTCTAATCCCATTTTTCAAGTCAAGGGATGCCCTTAAGACCTTAGAAGAGGTTTGGAAAAGTCAAGGATCAAGAATTAAGGGGTTTTGAAGAACTTTCCATTTTTGGCATATGGCTTGTTTTAGAAGTTTCCATTTTTGGCAACTTTTGCCCTAAATTTCAAAGCCCTCTTTCATGATGAAAATGATCTCAAATGAATTTCCAACAAACATGAAAGTTGTAGGGTATGTTCTCCCATTTTCAGAAAGTACAAGTGCATTTTCATAGCCTTCATGAATCAAAAGTTATGGTCTTTTGAAGTTCACTTGTTTTTAGGGTTTACCTTAAAATCCAATTTTCTACCAAAGTGCAAAAGCTCATATATCTTGCTTCCAAGTTGTTTTATGGATAAAATCAAGTCACTATATCACAATGCATGGCATGAGAAGCATTTGGCTCAAAGAAATTAGAGAAATCGTGCATGAAGAGGGGTGTATTTCATAAAATGCAATGATGCATGAGCATTCCAAAAGCATGATGCAAGGGATATTTTGATCTCAATCTAATCCAAGGGTGCAGAATGAATGAAGGGGAATTGGATCATGCACATGGGAAAGCTAAGGCATGAGCATTTCACTCCCTCACACCACTCTTGCAATTTTGCAAAACCTGTCTCAAATCACTCACCTCACGTGCATTTCCTTTCAAATTTTCAACATGATTCATTGGGACATTATATAAGATTTCTAGGATTTCATTTCACCTGAGATCATCACCATTTGCTCTCTTCCAAGTTTTTGCTATCACTGCATTTTTCTTCGAATCTCTTCATCCACACACTCATTCACAAAACAAACCTCAAATTCTTCATACTTGAGCTTCATAGGTCATAGATCAACCACTGTTTTGAGCTATAAGTAAGATCTTGCACCAGTTCAGTTCTAGATCAGTTGCTTTCAAGTGTTAGATCCAGGCCATTTGAGAGTCCAGTTCATATTTATTTTGTGAATAGAAGTTACAAGAGGATCATCTAGAGCTAGAGAGTGGATTTCTTGGAGGTTTGAGAGCTCTGCAAACTCAGGTATGCTTCACAATTCATCATCCTGGATTTGAATTATTTTGCTTACATTGTGCTCTATTTGTTGTCCTGAACATGCTGATGTAATTAGATTTTAAAATGGTGTTGAATTGAGCAAGAACGTGTGACTGAACTTTTTAGATCTAAGCTTGTTGTCTTCGATTTGGCTTGTGTATGATTGGTAAATGTTTTTTGATGGTTGATTCATGATCTACATAGCCTAAGGTTCATTTTGATATAAGGATTGTGTGATTTGGTTGAGAGATGCGTTTCTGCAATTTCTGGTTGGCCGGAGAAGACGATCGACGCTTCTCCGGCCGGTAGGGTTTATCTTAGGGTTAATTAGGGTTTATGATTTCCAGATTAGATCCTGGCCGTTGGATCGTGATTAATTAGTTTAATTTTGTTTTATTATTTTAATTAATCCGGATTTTAATAATTTTAAAACGTAGCCATTGGATCTGTTTAAATTAATAAGTTTAAATGTGATGCGTTGGATCTGATTACCTCCAAGTCTTGCTGACTTCGCACACAAACCCTTGAATCTGATTACTTTGTTTGTGTGCCTTTGGATTTGCGTACTTTTTAATTTTTGTTTGACTGAGTGCCCATTGGGCTTTTGCTGCTATTCGCACCCCTCCCTTTCTCAGCCCATTAGATTTGAACTGGATTCCTTGCTGTTTGCACCCCTGGCCCATTCCATTCATTTTATTATTTTTATTTTATTTTAGTTAGCTTTTTAATTAATTAAAATAGTTAGAAGTTCTTAAAAATTCCAAAACAATTCATAAATGTTATTTTGAGTTTTCTTTAATTTTTGACATTTTTAATTTCCATTTATTTTTATTTTCCACGCTGGAATTAATTGTTGCTTTTATTAATTGTTTGTAATTCACTTTTAATACATGCTGACTTGTAGAATTTACATCTTGATCATCCATGGGAATTTTGAATTGATTATTTTTGCTCTGGATTCATATTGAAATGTAGTTTATTGGTGATTTTTCTTCTGAATTTTAGAAGTGTGCTTGATTATTTTTGATCCCTAACTTGTGTGTGAAGTTTCATAACCCTAATCCATGTTTAGGCACATGTTTGACCTACATAGCTCCTAATTTTGATCCTATCCTTTTGGCATGTTAATATTAGATGTTTGAAGAGTCTTTTTGCAAATTTTTGGAATTTTTGGATGAATTATTGATTTAATTTGAATTTTATTGTTTGCTTCTCTTCTTTTGCATCCTTTTTGGTCATATGTTTAGTCCTTAGGTTAGGAGGGAACTTGTGCCAACTCCCTTAGGTTGTTTAGAGCCCTTTTAGGATGAGGATGCCCCTCTGGTCTTGGATTGATGTTTGTGATTAGAGAAGTCTTATGTTTGTTTGTCTTTGAAGATTCATTCACCTATGTACATGTTCACCTCACTTCTTATGCTTATTTGTTTCTCATGTTGATAATGTTTAAGTTTGTACGCTTCTATTCTTAATCTCTTGTGATGCTTAGGCACATTCTTGACATGTTAGGGTGCTGGTCTTGAAGTGTGTGATGTTTGTTTGCTTTATATGCTTTGTGTTATCTCATAATTGTTTTGTTTTGTCATGATAATCTGTAATGCTTTATGTTGAACTGTTTAATCCACTCCTCATTTTGTGTTGTGTGTCTGATCTTGACACTTGTAATTGAAGTCCCTATTCTGGTGGTAATGTCTTGGCTTGATCTTATGCTTATCTTGTGTTTCATTTGGTTTTATTTGCATGTTACTTGTTTATGCTTTTAACCATTTTAGGGGCTCTGGTAAGTGAGAGGTGTGGATGAGATTCCCACATCTCCAATTCTTATCTCTTCTCTTTTCATGATGTTTTCGTATTTGTGTTTGATGTGCTTAGGCCATCCTTTCTATCTTCTTCCCTTCTTCATTCTCCTCCTTCCTTCCTTATCTCTTCCTTCTTTAGGATAGTAAGCCACACTAACCTTAGGAATCCCTTGCATGTTAACAGTAGGATTTGTTAGTCCCCCCCATTAGACTTTTACCTTTAAGATATTTGGGTCTCTTCTCTTCTCATCTCAAAACAAAAACCTAAAAAGTACCTTAATAAGGATTGAAGTGGTCTCCTGTGCAATAGCCTTATTCCATGAAACACTTGTAGTCTTCCCATCTTGGGATAGTACAAGCTTGTTTATCATGATGCACAAGTCTGATCATGAGACCATCTTCATCAAGAAAATCATAAAACACACTTCTTCCTTTTAATTACAAAAACACTTAATAAATTCAATGAGTTAGTTAGCTTAGGCCCTAATCTCTGGAACCAAGTTTTGGGGATCTTCTCCTTACTTGAGTGTGCTTGTTCTATTATTCCATCTTGGAATGTAGTAGCAAGTACACATTCCATGGAAAAGAAATTGAGTTCACTTCCTTATGACACACTCATAAAAGCTTCTAAAAAACACAAACAAACAATAAGCGTCTCTCCTCCGGGACTTCTTTTCTCACCTCCTTCGCTCCGTACGCGAACTTGCTCCTACTTGTCATTTTGCAAGACGGTAACGCACTCGTCGTCCGAGCCTACAACACCTGAGCATTGACATAGGCAGTTCAAGCCTTAAGATACAATCAATCTTTTCCACCCCTAGTTAGGGGAACTACGACGACTCTGATCCTCATTGTCCAGATGAGGTACGTAGGCAGTGGGGTAGGGCCCGTTCGAGCCCAATCTTTATTTTCCCTATATTTTTTCTCTTTGTTTTCTTTCTCAATTCCTTTTCCAATTCCAGTTCATTTTCTTTTGCAGCAACTTTCATTTCTTCACCCTTTGAAACATTTTCTTTGCAAGCGTGGATCCCGTCGGGTACGGCGGACGATCTGGGTGCTAATACCTTCCCAGGTCGTAACTGACTCCCGAACTTAGTTTCTTTGGTTCGTAGGACCCGTGTCCTTTCTTTTCTTTTTTTCTGGTTTGTGCAGCATTACCATTCCCGTTCCTTCGGGATAAAAATGCCTGGCTGGCGACTCTACCTCTTTTTGCGCCACTTTCGCGTTTGCACCAGGATGGAAATCCGGGGAGCGACACATCATGCTAGACAAATGCACTATTCCAAGATGGAATGAATACATATGCCCCATGGAATAAGGCTATTACACAAGAAGTCACTTCTTTCTTTATTAATGTTTTTTAGGTTTTTGTTTTGAGATGAGAAGAGAAAGAACCAAAGGAGCAAAAAGGCAAAAGTCTAATGGGGAAATACTAATCCTTATGTTAGCATGTAAAAAGTGGTCTTAAGGTTAGTGAGGTTTCAACTATCCTAAGAGCAAAGAAGAACCAAAGAGGAGCAAGACGAAGAGGAGGAAAGCTAGCAAGCAACTTACTCCTCTAAAGGAGATAAGTTGCTCCTAAAGGGGGAAGAAAAGAGTTGCCTCACATGGTGGCATAAGGCACATCAAAAACACAAATAGAAAGCAACTTAAAAAGGAAAGATGAAGAGTTGAAATGTGGATGAACATCCACATTTCTCTTACCATGAGCCCCTGTAAGTGTTAGCAAAATCCAGCATATGTTCATCAATATAATCATGGAAATGGCATGCTCAAAGCTCACATCAACAAAGATCATACAACATGTCAAATTGCGCACACAAGCATTTACGTGTCGAGAACATGGAAGCATGCATCAACCAGCAAGCAAATCACCCTAAACAATCATATTCAATGATCATGCAATGATCCATGGCAATTAAAACATGTAAGGGGATCAAACAAGCTCAAAACAACTCCAAAATGGCATTCTGCTTCAGTGTTAACCGCGTTAACCGGTTAACCAGTTCAAACCTACAACAATTTACATAAAAAAGGAATGCGTTAACCGATTAACCAAAGCGTTAACCAGTTAACACTGTCAATATAACAACAATTCCTGCAGAAAATCAGCTCAAAACCAGCTTATCCAAATAATCACACACCAGACCAGCAATCAATTATGCATGATATAAATGGATCAATTCACATTAATTAACATCTTTAAGCTCATGAACATTAGAACACGGATCCGGTTACAAATAAACCAATCAATTCAAGCAACACAAACAAATACGCAAGCACATGGCGGATCTAAAGCACCAACATGCAAATAAGCTAAAACAGAGCTAGATCTGAAATTAACCAACCTACAAAGCTGAGGTATGCTTTGGTAATTGTTGTTTGAGCTGGAAATGAGAGATCTCGCGGGGAACTTTGAAGATCTTGTGCTAAGCTTCACACTCCATGCAAAATAAATGCAAGCAAAGGGTCTTGATGCAGAATTTTGGATCCAAAAGCACTTCTAATTCCTAAACCAGATCTGAATCACCAATTAAACCAGCAAAACGATGCCAAGATGCTATGGATGGAGGTCTAGTTCCAAGATCTACACACCTTAAGGCAAGGTTATGTGATCTTCAAAGAGGAACTTTGAGTGAATTAGAAAATTGAGAGAGAAAAGTGAGAGAATGGTGAGAGAGATCAAAATTCAGAAAATGAAGAAGAGTGAATTATGAGGGAGAGCCTCTTGGTTTGGAGGGAAATGGATTAAATATGGTTTAGGTTTGGGGCCCAAAATTTAGGCTTGGGATCCAAAAAATATGGTTTGGAATTGGCTTTAGAAAGTGATTAGGACCTAGCATTGGAATTAGGCTTGGGTAAATGCTCTAGATCCTTCTCCTTAATTCAAAATGAATAAAAATCAGAATATTGAAAATTGGAGCCAAAACACATGCTGAATTTGCTGTTGGAATTCAAAATTCGCAGCCGTTAACTGGTTAACCAAAGTGTTAACCGGTTAATGCCAATGAATTTTTAATTCTCCCTCCTTTTGGTGGAAAACCTCAAGAATAACCCGACACCAACCGTTTTGACCTGATTTTGATCCTTAATCCCTTTTTAGGGCCTTGAACATGATACAGAGCTTGTGTAACATGCCTTGTGAGCTTCTTGCCAGGTCACCATGCTCTTGATTTTGCCATGTAGTGCTTCAAATTTCCCGGATAGTCGATCACATGCCTTATGCTAGAACATGCAAGTGCTATGCTTCATCTTTCTATGAAAAATGCTAAGGACATGACATGCTTATGATGATTATGATATGAGGATGATGCTAAATAGGAGAGGGCAAATTTGGGGTGTTACAACTGCCCCTATTCAAGCAATTGTTAATCTGAAAAGGACGGTAGCTCGACTATCGACTGTTCAAGATAAACTGTGGTTGAATACCAAGAAGACCCGAAATTTGCACTCTGCTGGAAAATGAAAGCAATGGGAAATAACCCCAACCAAATGACGCTTTGGCAACTGAAGCGAATACAAAGCAGACGAGCTCCTTCCAACCTGAATTGTTACTTCGGCTAAGAAAAACTTAGACATACGGGTCTTCCTCGAGCAAACCTGTTACGCCAAGTGAGAAGTAAACATTTTGACATTTAATTTCACTGTCAGGACTTCAAAATTCTTCAATACGGCCGAGTGTTGGATAAGATCAAGCAATCTGCTAAGGAAATGGCATCAAGCGATCCATGACCAGGAAGAAGAGAACGTAACATCAAGCGATTTACGACTCAAACCACGAGGAGTAACATCAAGCGATTTACAACTCGATCAAGATCAAGCGATCTGCTAAGGAAATGGTATCGAGCGATCCATAACCAAGAACACGAGCATGGCTCAAACAACAAGGAGTAATATCAAGCGATTTACAACTCGGACAAGATCAAGCGATCTGCTAAGGAAATGGTATCGAGCGATCCAACTAAGAACATGAACACGTCTCAAACAACAAGGAGTAATATCAAACGATTTAAAACTTAGACAAGATCAAGCGATCTTCTAAGGAAATGGTATCGAGCGATCCATAACCAAGAACATGAGCACGACTCAAACAACAAGGAGTAATATCAAGCGATTTACAACTCAGACAAGATCAAGCAATCTGCTAAGGAAATGGTATCGAGCGATCCATAACCAGGAAATGAGAACATAATATCAAGCGATTTACGACCCAAACATGTCTTTTGGTACTACACCAGATGACTACTGGCTTGCCACAGCGACGGTGGACTTTAATGGCGTTGCAATATCGAGCGATTTGAAAACCAAACAAGATCGAGCGATCTGAAAGGAGAATAGTATCAAGCGATCCATCCACAACAGGTTCGTTGACACGGGACAACGCGATCAATACAAGATTAGTTGATTTGAGAAGAGAGTAACAACTCTGCAAGGGAGAATACCATTTGTAACTCCGCTGGGTATGAGAACATTTTGACTAACATTCTGCTGAGGAAATGACCAAGATATCCTGGAAATACTTGGTTGAGGAATGAAATGTGAACAAATGTTTGTACTACTTTATCACACTGGCCAAAAATAAATTGGCGACCTCACTGGGGATATTTCAATGATGGTTGCGCACTAATCATGAAACTCTGTGGAAATAACGAAATTTCAATTCGGCTGGGGAAATGCTTTGTCAAATAACTTTTGCTAGGGAAAGAGTTCTGACAATTATAACTCTGTGGGGAATTAGGCATTCAGCTGCTTGCTGGGAATAGCCTACCCCGATTCAGCTGGGGAAGAATTCCGCTTAGACTTTACTGGGGATGCTAGGGATCACCCTCTACTGGAGATAGGAATTGCAAAGTGTCCCTTGTTGGGGAGACTAAGCTGCTTGGGGAATATGTGCTGATAACATCTTTCTTCTTGTACCGATTAACTGTTCAAATATCAACTTAGAGGATTTTATAGAAGACATGGCATCTTCAAACTCTTGGAGAGATTCATCGATTCTTAAAATAAATGCCCCAGACTTCCTGGTATAAAAAGGAATTTGATTGAAGAAGACTCACGCCGGTTCCTACATCATCGTGAGATATTTTGCCCCAGTGTCCTACATCAAGGATGTCATGCAGTGACTGACTTCATCTGCTTTAGAGAGTGACTTGCTCCAGCACGAGCTCTAAAATGATTTCTTCAAACTAACCGTGCTCTGATAATTGCCCCAGCTTGGCTGAATTGTGAGAGATTTGTTCAATGTGATTGCCCCAGATTGGCTACATCTAACCCAACTGGTTAAAAGAATCCTTATCTCATAGGAGTTTCTCGGAAAAACTGCACTTTTCAATGATTGTCCTTCAGAAGTTTCAGACTCCTCCACCTGGCAAGATTTAAGTTTCTGGACTGAAATTCCTCATGTGAACTTTTGTGATTGCTGAACTAATGTATGCAAGCAAAAAATGTTTTATTCTGAGAATGAAAATTCTAATGCAACACACATGCTAATCTTGAAGTTTTTATTGAAAAGGTGTCGCTTGTGAACGAGCCACTATTTAAGATAGACACAAGCTTTTTCTGAAATAAAACATGCATATGCAATACCAACAAAGGTCTTTTAGCACAACTCATAGGAGTCAAGAACGCTATCTCATGGTGGCACGCTCTCGACTTAAACCTGTTTCAATTAGGACTTTTGTGGGTTGTATCGTGGCCTGGTTCACGATTATAGAAACAAAGATATAGGTTCAAAGTTTATTTGTGTCCACCCCTCTTCGTGATGTCCTTCAATCTTATGTTCAACTAGCTTTCCCAAGCGCTCACCTTTCTTAAGGGTTTCGTGTTGGTTGAGGAACCAATAGTGCTAACAGTTTAAGCACTACTGAGGTTGTTGTTGGGAGTCAATCACCCCTATTGTCTTGTGTGTATGTATCACACGACTTTGTTCTTGTTTGAGGATCTTTCTTGTGTAATCCTTTTCGTCTTTTTGCTTTCATTTTTTTTATCCCTAACTTTTTCCTGGACTGATCCTTTTGATTCCTTTGCAGTTGGAGTCTAGCGGGATGTCCTAATTTTTGCCTACGTCGCTTGTTTTCAAGTTTCGACTAAGAGGGTTATTTTTATTTTTTTTTTCTTTTTTGTCCGAACAAATCGTGTGACACAGGTTTGTCCTGATTGTTTTGTAAGGGTTGTGACTGTCTCACTTTTTGGTCGATGATGGATAACCGTTGTGGTTTCCGATCTTTGGACCTCTTGATTGGTATAACCATTGTGGTTTCTGGTCTTTGGACCTCTTGATGTGCTGGAAGAAAAGGTAATGGATCCTCAAATACACTCCTTTGTGAAAGTCTGAACGCTTGGTCCAACTAGCTAACACCTACCCTGCCCCGGGTTAAATGTTATGGTTTTTTCATGTGAAAAGCAAATTCCTACTTCAAGGCTCAAAGGGGTTAACGAAGGTTTATCTTCCTTATATCTCCGGTGTTTGGGAATTGGAAACAAAGCCTGTACATCGTCAACAAGGTCTTATTCAAGAGCACACAATTAGATATTCTTGTATTTTCATTTCTTCATCCTCCATCATAGAGTTTAAAAGCAACAATTGGTATTTCAACGCACACACAAAATTAAAAGTAAAAATACGAATTAATTACTTCAAGAAAAAACATGTGCATTTCATAAATTAACATTCATGAACAAACAAACTTCATGCATGCATACAAATGTTCAAACAAACATATAAAAGATACACATGAAAATGCAGTAAAGAAAAATGAGCAATTCCATTGTTGAGGAGACTTGACTCCGTCTGGACCTGTTGATCTTGAATACTTTTAGTAGTCAACAACTTTTCCTGATGAAATTTGCAGTCTTCAATCAAATGGCCATGTGCCCAAAACCATACTTCATTCCCAATTGTTCTGACCTGAAGCTTTCGACGTTCAAACATTCACACGAGACATCTGAAGAAAAGAATGACACTGAAATGAAGTCGACCCATAAGTTTGCTCGGAAAGACCTGAAGATCTTCTGCCTACGTATCTCCATTGACCAAAGACCAATGAAGAATCAGAGCGACGTAGTTCCCCTTAATAGGGAGGAAATGCAATAAAGAAAACAACTAACTACCATTACCGATGCTTCTGGCTTTATTGCTTTAATTCTTCTCTGACACACTCTGACCAAGACAAAATCCTCTGCTTCATCTGTACGGAGCGAAATTAACAGCTTTCGAATCAATCAAATTTTGTACCTTGCGGTGAAAAGCCTTACATCCATCAATATGGTGTCCTGGTGCCCCAGAATGGAAATCACAATGGGCATTGGCATCCTAACCCTCTGGTAATGGATAAGGAGGTGGGGACAACTTGCGAAGCTCAATCAATTTCAACTGAAGCAAATGGTGAAGTACATCAGTATAAGACATTGGTAAAGTGTCAAGAACTAATTCTCTCCTTTGCTGACGTTGACCTTGCTGAGGGTTCCTTTGTTGTGTCTGATGCCTCGGTTGATTATTCGGGGTCATAGCCACAGAAGCTGCCTGCTGATGGTGTGGATGATATCCTCTACCTTTTCCCCGTTGATGAGATGTTGCCCCAACTTCCCCTTCGTTCTTGCTCTGACCATTGGCGAAGGGCTTCTTAGTGCCTGAACCTGAAGCGCTGTAGTCTTGAATCTTCCTGAGCTTTAGCAAACTCTCAACCCGCTCGCCGACGATCATAATATCAGCAAATCCAGTAGATAGACAAGCATCTAGACGATCCAAAAATACACCCTGCAAAGTGCTCATGAATATGTCAGCCATCTCTCTCTCTAGCTGTGGAGGTTGCACTCGAGCGACCATCTCTCGCCATCTCTGAGCATACTCTTTGAAACTTTCAGACTTCTTCTGAGAAAGACACTGGAGTTGAATGCGGTTAGGCGCCATGTCAAGATTAAACTGGTATTGTTTCACAAAAGCTTCAGCCAAGTCCTTCCAACTTCGGACAACATTCTTGTTCAGACCCATGTACCAGTCCAAAGATGCCCCAAATAGACTATCCTGGAAGCAAAACATCCATAACTTTTCATCATCTGTGTGGGCAGAAATCTTCCTAAAGTAAGACTAGATGTGAGTTTTCGGACAAGAGTTTCTGTTGTACTTTTCAAAAGTAGGGGGCTTGAATTTGTGAGGAACCTTCACTCTAGGAACTAACCCCAAATCAACAACATCAAAATCTAGAGAGTTTTGAGATTTAATGGCCTTTATCTTCTCAGCAAGCTCGTCGAAACGACGATCCATAGCAACATTAGGTTGATCCATCTCATCCTCGATCAAAGTATACTAATCTTCTTGTCCGTCCATGTAGCCAACATTACAGTCATTGTCTCCTCCTGGAGCTCCATTATAGTTTTTATGATTGCCATCTTCAGGAATCTCATTCTCTGGCCGCTCGACCATCAACCTTAGTTGTTCTTGCCTCTGGGCCATCCCCGTCATCAGGGTCATGAACTGCTCCATACGAGTCTTCAATTCTACGAGCTCAGCTTGTACCTGATCTGCCATTCCGGTTCTGCTTTACTAAAACTGTTGCCTGAAATGGAATAAAGATAAGAAACTGCCAGGGTACCTAAAAACAAAGATAAAATGATATGCTATGTAAAATGTTATGCTATGCACATGCTCAGAAACACAGCAAATGAGAGAACACTCTCAAAAGAAACTCTGCAAGCAAGATCCAGTATAAGAACATCCTGTGACTGAGTGCCAATGCATGAATAGGAAAACCACTACCTCAGAAATCCAAACACATAACAGGGAGAGACTCACAAGAGCAAAGTCATAAAAAATACTAAAAACCAACACAAATAAGTTCAGCAACAAAGATTCCCTCAACAAGCCTGAGGGTAACTAGATACATGAAAGAGCTAAAGCCTACGAGCATCAATTCTAGTCCAGAAGTCTTTGCCTCCCTAGCTGACCATCTAGTGTGATGACCTTTAAGTCGATCAGATCTTGAACATTCCATTATAAAGCCCTGCACTCTTCTGTTGCATGCCCCGGGGATCCTGAGTGAAACTCGCAACGTGCATCTTTATCGTATCCCTTTGGAAGATTTCCCGCTGGTGGGGCCAAAGTCTGCAACTGGATTAAATCAAACCTCAGCAGTTGATGCAACATGGCAGTGTAGGATATTGAGATGGGATCAAGAATTCGATCAACTTGTGAAACTTTCTATGGATAAGGCCTTTGTTGTGGTTGAGCAATCTGTTGCTGATGTTGCTTTAAACGCCTAGCAGACCACTGCACTTTCTTACCCAGATTTGGACGAGGAACCAAAGAAGATCATTGTTGTAACCTCTTAGAAGATTCAGCCTGAGTGATAATTTTGGAAGAATGAAACTTGACCACCTCTTTAGTGCTCACATGTGACACTTTCAAGTTAGTTGGCTTAAAGTTAATTACTCTGTCATCAACCAAGTCTTGCACCTGATGCATGAATGCCATGCAATCATTGATATCATGTCCTTGAGCTCCATAGTGAAAGACACAGTAGGCATAAGGATTCCAGCCTTGGGGAAGTTCTCCAGTAGGAGGAGATAATTCACTACATTCAATCAATCCCATTTGGAGCAACTGTGGGCACAACTCAGCATAAGACATGGGCACATGATCAATAATTCTCTCTTGCTTCTGTCGGGAATGGGTTGCCACCACTGGAGGAGATACATTTGACACCTGCTGAAATCCTTCTTTGGGAAACCAAGGTGTAGGAGCTGAGGAAAGTCCTTGATACGGAAAGAAAGTGCTCACTTCTTTGGTCGTAACTGGCATATGACCATTCATCTCATCTGGATCACGCAAGGAAAGATTGATCTCCGTTCCGAGCTCTTCTGGACGACCAAGTGGTGACTGCTGGTGAGGAAACTCATGTTGTGGAGAGAGTCCACCTGGAAACTCATGGTTAAGTGGAAATCCCAAAGAGATGGGAGAAATGAGACCTTCTGGTGAAGAAACGGACGCATGGCCATTTTATTTCTTTAGCAAGGCATTCATGATCCCTGTCAACAACTTCATTTGGGTTTTCATCATGACAAACTCTTCCTTCAAGAATCTCTGGCCCTATGACAAAGCTTGTTCCTCTGCCCTGAATTGCCCCATCTGGGCCTCCATCTCAGCTACCTCCGCCCGGAGTTGTTCAAAGTTCATGCCCTGGGAATTCTAACTCAAGTTGGCCATTCTGTCAAGAAATATGACCAAGATAAGAACCTGTCCCTGAGTGCCTGAAACAGAAAGAACATTAGGAACCTGTGGTTATACCTGCAAAAGAAGAAGAATGGTGATATGTATGCAATGAAATTGTTTATGCTTTCATGTTCAGGCATTAATATTCCCCGGCTCTGGTATTCTTTGATATAAAATTCTCCAAATGTCCTTTCGGAAACTAGCTTTTCAAACTCTGTTGAGGATTATTCCTTTTTCTAGGTATCTCTTAGACTTCTGTCATCTGGAGGAACAATGAATACCAGAACTAGGTACGAAGACTAAGTGATAACCTGAAATGGAAACACAAATAGCTAATGCGAGTATGATGCAATGGAAAATGCAATGCAGGCATATGATCAATGACCGGGACTGTTTGGATATGGAACACTGAACCCAAGTGACCAAGAACCAAGATCCTCTGAATAAAGCCCCATGAACAAGAATTCAGTCTCAAAAGCCCCAAAATCAGATATCAGATGACTTAAGAACTCCAAAATCCGTGTAGCCTTATCGAATCATAGAACTGTACTGGCAATGAGGTGTGATGAGGTCAAGGGTTCCTACAAACATGTAAACCCCTCCCAATCTCACAGGTGTGCTTCGGGTCAAACATCACAGACTCTCAAAGCCGAATATCAATAATACGTTCACCATTTCCGAGAAATGGCTCATGACCAAATTAGGGAATCGGTTTGGCATTATGTACTACTCAGGGAGGTCTCAGCGGGAGTCCGGGAAAAACAAGCATCCTTTATAAGTTCCCAACTTCAAGTGCTGGAATTGAGAAACAATAGTACATTCATCTCGAAGGGTACAATACTATCGTCATACGACCAGATGCTTTGACTGAGTTCCTATAAAAGAACCAGGCCATCCTATGCGAGTTCCCAGTGGGCCCTCGGGTGCTAATGGGTTTGCCATAAAATATGGTCTGCCACTGTCACCATTGGAGAGAGATGTTTCCACAAAGGTCCTCAATGATCGGTCCCCAGAGGCACATAACTATCAAGGGGAACCAGAGATACTCTGGTTAGAATAGACCCCAGCAGAGTCGCCAACTGTGGCTCCCGGGATTTTCATCCTAGTACAAACTCGAAAGTGGCACGGAGAAGGTAGAGTCGCCAACCAGACATTTTTATCCCGAAGGAATGGGAAAGGTAATGTTGCACAAACCCGAGGAAGAAGGAAAAGGACGAGGCCTTGCGAACCAAAGATCTGGGTCCGGAAGTCGGTTACGAATTAGGAAGGTATTAGCACCCGAATCCGTCCATCGTACCCGACGGGATCCACGCTTGTTTGCTTGTTTCAAAGGGTGAGAAATAAGATGCTGCTGAACAAAATAAAAGCTAACTGGAATGGAATGGAAATGAGAAAGGAAATGAAAGAGAACAAAAAGAAAGAATGGGGAAAATGTAGGGAAAATAAAGAATATGCTCGAACAGGCCCTACCCCGCTGCCTACGTACCTCATCTGGACATGAGGATCAGAGACGCCGTATTTCCCCTAACTAAGGGTGGAAAGGATTGCTTGTGTCTTAAGGTTTGATTTGCCTATGTCAATACTCAGGTGTTGCAGGCTCGGACGACGCGTGTGTAACCGTCTTGCAAAATGACAAGTATGAGCAAGTTCGCGGAAGGAGCGAAGGTGATGAGAAAAGAAGTCCTGAAGGAGAGATGATTATTGTTTGTTTGTGTTTTTTATGAGAGTTTTTTTATTGGTGTGACAAAAGAGAATGAAATCAAGCTCTATTCCATGGAATGTGTACTTGCTACTACATTCCAAGATGGAATAATAGAACAAGCACACCAAGTAAGGAGAATTTATCCAAGACTTGTTTCCAAGAGCAAGGGCCTAATTTCATTGACTTGTTGTATTTATTAAGTGTTTCAGTGGTTAAAATGAAGAAGTATTTTTTAGGGTTTTTCTTGATGAAGATGACTTCATGATCCGACTTGTGCATCATGCTAGACAAATGCACTATTCCAAGATGGAATGAATACATATGCCCCATGGAATAAGGCTATTACACAAGAAGTCACTTCTTTCTTTATTAATGTTTTTTAGGTTTTTGTTTTGAGATGAGAAGAGAAAGAACCAAAGGAGCAAAAAGGCAAAAGTCTAATGGGGAAAGACTAATCCTAATGTTAGCATGCAAAAAGTGGTCCTAAGGTTAGTGAGGTTTCAACTATCCTAAGAGAAAAGAAGAACCAAATATGAGCAAGAAGAAGAGAAGGAAAGCTAGCAAGCAACTTACTCCTCTAAAGGAGATAAGTTGCTCCTAAAGGGGGAAGAAAAGAGTTGCCTCACATGATGGCATAAGGCACATAAAAAACACAAAGAGAAAGCAACTTAAAAAGGAAAGATGAAGAGTTGAAATGTGGATGAACATCCACACTTCTCTTACCATGAGCCCCTGCAAGTGTTAGCAAAATCCAGCATATGTTCATCAATATAATCATGGAAATGGCATGCTCAAAGCTCACATCAACAAAGATCATACAACACGTCAAATTGCGCACACAAGAATTTACGTGTCGAGAACTTGGAAGCATGCATCAACCAGCAAGCAAATCACCCTAAACAATCATATTCAATGATCATGCAATGATCCATGGCAATTAAAACATGTAAGGGGATCAAACAAGCTCAAAACAGCTCCAAAATGGCATTCTGCTTCAGTGTTAACCGGTTAACCAAAGCGTTAACCGGTTAACCAGTTCAAACCTGCAGCAATTTACACAGAAAAGGAATGCGTTAACCGGTTAACCAAAGCGTTAACCGGTTAACACTATCAAAACAACAACAATTCATGCAGAAAATCAGCTCAAAACCAGCTTATCCAAATAATCACACACCAGACTAGTAATCAATTATGCATGAAATAAATGGATCAATTCACATTAATTAACATCTTTAAGCTCATGAACATTAGCACACGGATCCGGTTACAAATAAAGAAATCAATTCAAGCAACACAAACAAATACGCAAGCACATGGCGGATCTAAAGCACCAACATGCAAATAAGCTAAAACATAGGTAGATCTGAAATTAACCAACTTACAAAGATGAGGTATGCTTTGGTAATTGTTGTTTGAGCTGGAAATGAGAGATCTCGCGGAGAACTTTGAAGATTCGGTGCTAAGCTTCACACTCCATGCAAAATAAATGCAAGCAAAGGGTCTTGATGCAGAATTTTGGATCCAAAAACACTTCTAATTCCCAAACCAGATCTGAATCACCAACTAAACCAGCAAAACGATGCCAAGAAGCTATGAATGGAGGTCTAGTTCCAAGATCTACACACCTTAAGGCAAGGTTATGTGATCTTCAAAGAGGAACTTTGAGTGAATTGGAAAATTGGGAGAGAAAAGTGAGAGAATGGTGAGAGAGATCAAAATCCAGAAAATGAAGAAGAGTGAATTATGAGGGAGAGCCTCTTGGTTTGGAGGGAAATGGATTAAATATGGTTTAGGTTTGGGGCCCAAAATTTAGGCTTGGGATCCAAAAAGTATAGTTTGGAATTGACTTTAGAAAGTGATTAGGACCTAGCATTGGAATTAGGCTTGGATAAATGCTCTAGATCCTTCTCCTTAATTCAAAATGAATAAAAATCAGAATATTGAAAATTGGAGCCAAAACACATGCTAAATTTGTTGTTGGAATTCAAAATTCGCAGCCGTTAACCGGTTAACCAAAGCGTTAACCGGTTAACGCTAGTGAATTTTGAATTCTCCCTCCTTTTGGTGGGAAACCTAAAGAATAACCCGACGCCAATCCGTTTTGACCCGATTTTGATCCTTAATCCCTTTTTAGGGCCTTGAACATGATACAGAGCTTGTGTAACATGCCTTGTGAGCTTCTTTCCAGGTCACCATGCTCTTGATTTTGCCCTGTAGTGCTTCAAATTTCCCGGATAGTCGATCACATGCCTTATGCTAGAACATGCAAGTGCTATGCTTCATCTTTCTATACAAAATGCTAAGGACATGACATGCTTATGATGATTATGATACGAGGATGATGCTAAACAGGAGAGAGAAAATTTGGGATGTTACACAATCCAATGAAGGATACGATCCAACGACTTAACTTTTCCAGTAGTAGTTGTATTTGGAAACAATTCAGAATTTGAAATGAATTCAACAAATGGTTCTTTAAGCATACCATTTAGTTCAGAGCGAAATGAGTAATTCTCCACTTGAGATGTATCAGTCATCAAGATACTAGCTTCCTCAGGATCAATGCGAAACAAGTCTTTCCACACTTGAGCATTAACATCAAACATTCTAGTGCCCATACGGAAGTTGAATTCGAACGCTTTAAATGTACCAACCAGAACAACATAAAACATTCTTACCAAATCCTCATTATAATCTTCATGAAAGGAGAGAAAAGGATTGATACCTTGAAAATCCATCAGTTCAACAATGTGAGGAATGTGCATCTGATTTGCAGTTGTTCTTGAATACACATATTGAGGAACAATTTTCCTGTTCTTGAACTTTTTGTTATAAACCTCAGCCAAATCAGATGTAAGAAGAGACAAAGCGTTTACCGAGAGAGATGATTGTGAAGTAGAACCCCGTGACCTTTTACCTGTAGCTCTTGAAGCCATTGTTGGGAATGAAGAACTTTGAAGCTTTGAGAGATAATTTTGGGGTTTTAGGGTTAAAAGAGAAACTTGAAAGAATATGAGATGATTATGATAAGAAAATGAAAGGTTAATGAGTTTTATGATAAGAACCCATAAAAACAATTAATTGAAAGTCAAATATTGATAGAAAGCATTGATGTGCCGACCTAGGGAAGTAAAAAGGCAGTCGGCGCGTCTTTTCAAGATAACCAAATGTCATGTGATGCGACAATGAGCCGTCTCAAAATTTGAAATGAGTCGACTCAATTTAAATTTGAAATGAGTCGGCTCAAAATAGAAAAGAGGTCGACTCATGAGGTTCCATGAGCCGACTCATGAGTCGGCCTGTTGGGACCTGACAGTTTTGAAAGAAAATTTTCACCAAAGTGCACTTAAACCACCCCAAATCATGATAATATCATCTTTTATGCTGATCATTTGACAAACAACCAATTATAATCCAAAAGAGGAGAAGAAATAGATAAAGACACGAACATAAGCAAAGCCACATAATTATATATATCATGAATGAATAGAGATAACTAAGTTTAGAAGGATATTACCTCGAGTATATGAGAAATAGAAGTAAGATAACATTATACAACAAGAAGTTAGAGACAAGAAGAGTTGAACCAAACCAATAATATAAAACAAAGCAATGATTTTCAAGATCTATCCGAGATGTCAAGAACACCAAGTTCCTTACAGATATAGAAGAAAGGATCGGTAGCAAGTGGTTTTGTAAAAATGTCGGCTAGTTGATTCGAACTATCAACGTGCTTAAACACCACATCACCTTTCTCTACATGATCCCTAAGGAAGTGATGCCTTATTTCAATATGCTTAGTGTGTGAATGAAGAATAGGATTTTTGGTAAGATTAATTGCACTAGTGTTGTCATACAAAATTGGAATTTGTTTAAGAGAGATATTGAAGTCAAGTAATTTTTGTTTTAGCCATAAGATTTGGGCACAACAATTTTCTGCTGCAATATACTCCGCCTCCGCAGTTGATAAAGCAACATAAACTTGCTTATTGCTATGCCAACTGACAAGAGAGTTTGAAAAGAAATGACAAGTTCCACTTGTGCTTTTCCTATCCAATTTGCAACCGGCAAAGTCGGAGTCGGAAAAACCAACCAAAAAGCAATCACTACCCTTAGGATACCACAGGCCAAACTTAGACGTACCATAAAGATACCTAAGTATGCGTTTAACTGATTTTAAGCGTGATTCCTTAGGGCACGATTGAAACCTAGCACACATACATACACTAAACATAATATCTGGACGCGATGCGGTAAGATAAAGAAGGGATCCGATCATACCTCGATACCTTTTTATATCCACATCCTTACCCTTTTCATCACGATCAAGACTCGCAACAGTAGGCATTGGTGTATCAATAGGCTTGGAATTTGTCATATCAAACCTTTTGAGTAACTCATTGCAATATTTTGTTTGACTTATGAAAGTTCCATCTTCAAGTTGTCTAATTTGAAGTCCGAGGAAGAAGTTAAGATCCCCCATCATACTCATCTCTAATTCAACTTGCATAGAACTTGAAAATTCTTTGACTAATTTCATGTTAGTAGATCCAAAAATAATATCATCTACATATACTTGAACTAATAGAGAATGATTTCCTTCTCGTTTAATAAAGAGAGTAGTGTCAACCTTTCCTCTTGAAAAACCTTGATTGATTAAAAATTTACTTAGGCGCTCATACCAAGCTCTAGGAGCTTGTTTGAGACCATACAAAGCATGTTTTAGTTTGTATACATGATTTGGTTTTTCATAATTTTCAAATCCAGGAGGTTGACACACATATACCTCTTCATTTATATATCCGTTAAGGAAAGCACTCTTAACATCCATTTGATATAATTTGAAATTTCGTGAACAAGCAAATGCAAGTAAAAGGCGTATAGCCTCAAGGCGGGCAACAAGAGCATAAGTTTCCTCATAGTCTATGCCTTCCTCTTGGTTATACCCTTGAGATACAAGACGGGCCTTGTTGCGAATAATAATGTCGTTTTCATCCAATTTGTTCCTAAAAACCCATTTTGTGCCAATTACTCGATGATCTCGCGGAGGTGGAACAAGATCCCAAACCTCATTTCTTTTAAACTGATTTAGTTCCTCTTGCATGGCTAGGAACCAATTTTCATCAAGTAAGGCCTCTTTGGCATTTTTAGGCTCAATTTGAGATATGAAAGCATGATAAAAACAAAAGTTACTTATCTTTGATCTAGTAATGACACCCTTTGAGATATCTCCAATGATGTTATCAATAGGATGATCTTTTGATGTCTTCCATTTCAATGGTAGATCATTTTGGGAGGATGCTTGACCTTCATCTTTGAGACTAGACACATCAACCGGCTCCTTATTAACAATATCCGGAATGGGTTCCACACGAGAAATATCAAGGTCTTTAACAATCTCACTTGAAGAGGCACCTGCACCAATAACAACACTACCTTTTCCGACAACATTCAGATACGATTCATCAAAAGATACATGTACAGATTCTTCAACTATAAGCAACCTTTTATTGTATATTCTATATGCTTTTCTTGAATTAAAGTATCCAAGGAAGATGCCCTCATCCGCCTTTGAATCAAATTTACCAAGGTTTTCTTTTCCATTATTTAGCACAAAACATTTGCAACCAAAGACATTAAGATGCGACACATTTGGATTTCTTCCTTTTAAAAGTTCATAGGACGTTTTGTTTAGAATAGGTCGAATAGTGATCCTATTTAAAACATAGCACGCGGTGCTAATAGCATCGGCCTAAAAATATTTAGGAAGACCGCTATCATTAATCATAGTTCTTTCCAATTCCTCCAACACACGATTTTTACGTTCCACAACACCATTTTGTTGTGGAGTTCTAGGAGCGGAAAAATTATGATCAATACCATGGTTTTCACAAAGTTTTTCAAAGAGATGATTTTCAAACTCACCTCCATGGCCACTTTTAATTGTTACAATGTTTGTGCTAAGTTTATTTTGAGATAATTTGGCAAACGTTTCAAAACCTGAAAAGGTATCACTTTTACTAGCTAAGAAGATTGTCCAACAAAATCGAGAGTAGTCGTCAACAATAACAAAACTATAATAGTTCCCTCCTATACTTTTGATTCTAGAAGGACCAAAAAGATCCATGTGTAGAAGTTCAAGAGGTCTAGAAGTAGAGACTAAATTTTTTATTTAAAAGATATCTTTGTTTGCTTTCCCATTTGGCAAGCATCAAAAAGATGGTCTCTAGTGAACTTTATGTTAAGCAAACCAACTACTAAGTTTTTGGAAACAACCTTATTTAGCAAGTCAAAGTTGATATGAGCTAAACGTCTATGCCAAAGCCAAGACTCTTCACTTTTGGAAATAACACATTTAGGATCACTCATGGTCATCGAATTCAAATCAAGCATATATACATTGTTAACCCTCAAGCCTTTAAACAAATCCTCTTTGTTTTCATTATGTTCAATTATGCAACCTTCTTTAGAGAATGAGACATTATATCCCTTGTCACATAATTGAATAATGCTAACAAGATTATGCTTAAGACCCTCAACTAAAAGGACATTAGAGATAGATGTAGAATATTGATTACCTACACTACCTTTGCCGAGTATAGCTCCCTTGTTGTTATCACCATAGGTAACAAAACCCTTCTTCTTAGACACAAAGTCATAGAATAGGGAAATATCACCTGTTATATGTCTTGAGCATCCACTATCAAGAAACCAACGTTTCTCCATAGTCTCAAGACACCACTTACATGATTAGACAAGAGAGAAAGGTACCCAATTTTCATTGGGCCCTAGAGTGTGAGTGAAAATTTTGTTGCTTTTGGGCAACCATTGACAAATGCCTTTAGGGACCAAGTATCTCCTAAACCAACATTTGGAAATCATATGACCTTCCTTGCAACAATAGTGACATTTCAATAATGGTTTAGACTTGCATTTACTATTTTTATCCTTCACAACATAGGTATATTTTTGATATGGGTTGTTCATTGATTCTCTAAAGTTTGAACAATGAATAGTAAATGTCATCTTTGGCTGTGACAACTTGTCTAGTTTGGCTTGAAGAGTTTTAACTTCTTTTTGCCAAATGCAACATGTTTCACAACTATGAAAGTTGTGCCATTCTCGCTTGTCTTCTACCATAGATTCTACCATCGATGTCTTAAGAGCTTTCATTGCATTTTCATTATCCGAAACCTGTTTCTCTAAATATGCAAAAATTCTTTTGTCGGATGCAATGCGCTTGAAATCTTCTTTAGCCTCTTGATGGAGAACATTAAAAGTACTAAGCAAATCATTATAAGACAATTTTTCAGCATTATCATATTTAGCATGTCTTACCTCTTTCTTGCCTTTCTTATGAGCCATGAGGCAAAGATTTACTTTCTCTTCCTCATCGCTCGAGCTATCTTTGCTAGACGAATCACTATCACTTTCCCAAGAAATATATGCTCTTCTAGTCTTGTTACCTTTTCTTTGATAATTGTCTTTTGCCTTGTCTTTCTTTAGCATAGGACAATCCGGTTTGTAATGACCCGATTTTCCACAGTTGTAACAAGATCCCTTACCTTTAGTACTTTTAACAAACTCTTGCTTGGAAGGATTAGATTTCCTTCGATAGTTTATGAGACGCTTTTCCGAATGAGATATTTCATTATTTTAGAGATACCGATTGTATCTTCTTATAAACAAACCCATATCTTTGTTTGATTCGTCTTCATCATCACTTGAATCACTATCGCTATCTTTATTGGTGGAGGATTTCGAGGAAGAAGCCTTCAATGCAATAAACTTCTTCTTCTTTTCATGATCTTTAGTTTTCTCGTTCTTTTCTTTCTTTTCATTGTCTTCATGCTCATGTAAGTTTAAGAGCTCTTGTTCATGCTCTTGTAGCTTTCCAATGAGTGTAGTTAAGTCCAAGGTTCTTACATCATTGGCTTCTTTGATTGCCGTAACTTTTGGCAACCATTCCCTAGTAAGACATCTCAAAATCTTGTTAGTAGCTACATCATTAGGAGTAGTTTTACCAAGAGCGTTTAATCGATATGTCAAGTGAGAAAATATTTTTCCCATTTCACCAACGGTTTCCCCTTGGCTCATGTGAAATCGATCGAACTCTTGTTGTAGAGTATTAATTCGAGCAAGCTTTACATCATCGGTTCCCTCATGGGCAACTTGTAAGGCTTCCCACATAGCTTTAGCCGACGTGTGATGAGAAACTCGAAAATATTCATCCGCTCCTAAAGAAGCTATGAGCATATTTCGAGCTTTCCAATCATAGCTATATTTCTTTTCATCATTCTCATCCCATTGTGCTTCCGGTTTTTCAATTTGGACATTATCCGGACCGGCCATAGTTATTTGAAAAGGGCCGTCTTGAATAACTTTCCAAATTTTTCTATTAACAAAGTTGATATGAATGAACATACAATCCTTCCAGTGACTATAGTTTTCTCCGGTAAAAACTGGAGCTCTATTGTACGCCCCCGTTGGATCGTTGTCCATTTTCCAATAAGTTGTATGTGAAGCACTAGATGAACCGGTGATCTTGATACCACTTGTTAGACGATAGCGCGAATCTAGAAGGGGGGGGGGTTGAATAGATCCCTTTTTCAAAAATTACTTTTCAAAAATTAATTGAAAATGTATTGCGGAAGTTTCCCGAAAAATCGTCTAGTTTAAATTGAAGTCACTGGAGATTAGATATACGCTTAAACCAATTGGAATTTGAATGATGACTAGAAGAATTAATAATTCACAAATGATTCACTTGATAAATCAACACTTGATGAAACTATTCTTAACAATGATATAGAGAAGAAAATAAGCCCAAGCAAATTGATTTTGTGTGGTTAAGCTTTTTACCAAACACTTGGAGTGCAAAAACCAAAGATAATTTTGTTGTATCAAATAGTGCAGAATTTTACACACTCTAGTTATCAATTTTGAGTATGACAATTTATCAAACACCTTGAGTGCACTACTTTGATACACCAGAATTTTAAAGCACACAAGATCAAGATGAGCAAAAGTAAAATACGAGAATTGTAAAGAACACTAGGATATTATTTAGGCAGTTCCTTCGTCGTCCTCGCTCGAAGTACTCTGCCCCCAATTCACAATCAAATTGGGTAATTTTATTAAATTGCAATTGTTTTACAAGAAGAAAAATAGATGAACCAACAAACCAAACCGCGTTGAATATGCTGTCAAATCTTCTTCTTGTCCCTTGATCCAAAGTAGAATCAAGTCTTCCACGCGTGTCGAGAAAGCCTCCGATTAGTTGCTCCCTTCTTGCAAGGATTCACGTTCCTCCAAAATTTGAGCACGACTGAGTTTCTTCAACACTTGTGAACCCACAAAGACATTCACAATCCTCCGTCTACCGTGATATGAAAGAACGATCCACTTGATCTTCAATCTACCTCACTCGGCTGAATCTACGAACCATCGTTGTCTGCAAAACCCCCAACCTTCAATGATCTTGGAGGAGAAAACCCTTTAGATTTTTCCAAGAAAAACCCACACACTCTAGACCCATTCTGAAACACTAATTCACGGTTGAATGCTATCTTCGAAGCAAGCACCTTGATCAACAAAGATTGTTGTGTGTGATTGTTGATGGATGCAAGAAGGAAGAAGATGAAAAGAGATGTGTGTATATCTTTCACTTTTATTGTTAAAATCTCAAAAGAAATGAAACCAACTATTTATATTGGTTAGTGAATGTAAAATAATAGAAAGGAAAATTAAATGAAAAATTAAGTCAGCACAGTAATGAGCCAACTCAAATCATAAAATGAGCCGGCTCAAATTTCCTGGTGAGCCGACCTAAAATAACAGATAGGCAGCCTGTTGAGACCCGCAGGAAATGAGAAGAATTTTTTTTGATGAGTCGACTCATGAAGGAGTTTGAGTCGGCTCATCCATACCCATGAGTCGACCAAAATGTTGCATCAGGCAACCTGTTGGGACCCGTGTGTTTTGGGCACCAATCACACTGAATGAGTCGGCTCATTGTGGAATTTGAGTCGACTCATTCAGCTCATTTTCCCAAAAATGCCATTTCTTCCTTTTTCTTTGAGAACCATATATGCTTTCAATCATGCCAAGTTTTTGACACATTAAAATTCATGCCATGTCTCACAGTCACGTCATAAAGGTTTTTATAAACATCTATTCAAAAGCCACTCTATTACTAGCCATCATTGCGATTTTTTCTTGAAACCATACCGCTGCAGTCACATCATATCTGCCACCGTCCAGAGACACACCTCAAGAAGACACGTTGATCGCGACTTTCTGAGTCTTAAGGTACTAACTGCAAGTATACAACCTAATCGCGTAGTAATAAAAGATATCGATCCCACAAGGACTAAATAATCAAACTAATGCTTTTAGGTATTACTATGTTAGCTAAGGTGGATGGTGTTTTAGTTAAAATAGAACGGGAAATTAAGAATTTTAATTTACGATAGAATATCAGTACGTAATTAATATGCCTTCACGAATTCAATAATTTATCTTCTTATAAAGATTTGTCAAATTATGTTTCTATAGAAAATACAGGTTTAAAAGTTGTCAACTCACTCTCTCGTGGTCTTGTCTATGACTATACTCCTAAGTAAAATTAAGCGCTCTCGCTGTGTCAATTTGAGTTAAAAAGCACATTTTGAAAACCTATAGATTCTAATTAAATTTAAAGCGCTTCCGCTGTATTTAAAACTAATGTTCAATTTCAGCTATCCGGTTAAAACCTCACACTCTCGTGGTCTTATTTCTAAGCTTTTTACCTTTTTACTTTCGTAACAAAAGCTGATTTTAAATTAAGAAATCGAAACCATAAAATAAGCTGTGCTTATGATTTTAGCGTAGATCTATTGAATTCATTCCGGTTAATCAATTACATACCGAATTAAGAATTTTAGCCAGACATATTAATTAACACAATCAATGATAAATAGAAATAATAAACAATATAAAGCATGGAGAATATAAAATAAAGGTAATTTTATTAATCTGAAAATAAACCTAGACTGAAGTACGGGACAATAGTACAATCTTGACTTAATAAATTTTTGCGGAAAAGTAAAAATAAGAATGACAGTGGCTTAAAACAATATAAATTGCAATAGCTTCCCAATGTAGGAAGCTATTACTATGGTTCGGTAAAGGTACGAAAATAGTAAACTAATGCAGAAAAATAAACTAGAACAAAGCTTTGAACAGTGAAAATAAATTGGGCTCCGATGGTGAAAACGACAGAAAATTAGGATTAGGTCGAAGCTCCCTTTGTTAATCAAATTGGCTTCTATTTATACTGATGATGTAGACTTAGTTGTTGAGGAAATGCATGAGAAATTATTTCTGGGCTTTGGGTATAATGCTTGACTGGTACTGGATTTGAGTGAGAAAATAACGGTCGTCACAACATCTCTATTTTGACTGAGGCGCGTTTATAATTCCCTATTTTTGACCTATGACGGTCATCCTAGATTTCAGATGGTTGTTCCAAAGTTGCAATGTGTGACGATTGTCTTAGCATTGTGACGTCCGTCCGGGCATTAAAATGCAAAAACCTTTGTTTTTTTGTCATCTGTTTTATTTCTTCTGCTAAATACTTTATTTCTTCCTCATTTTAGCTCCTTTCTTCTACAAGTCATATAATTCGAAATACCTACAAAAACATATAAATACCTCACATAATATCGTTCAAATTACGAAAAATAATAACTTAATAAATCGAAAACCAGGCTAAATAATCGATATAAAATCATGTTATCAAACTCCTCCAGAATTGAATCTTTACTTGTCCTCAAGCAAACAATCAATAAGGTTTTGAAAATATCCGTCAAACACAAACACGAAACATAATGCCTATCCATACGTGGTTGTGTGACATTTTGCTAAAAGAACCAATAATAACTCGAACACTAAAGATACACTAATGACACGAAAACATAATGCTCATAAACCCCTATACAAACCAGTATAAATCATACTATTATAGCCCAATCTAATGCTCGCGTTTCTATTTCACCCGTTTTCATTCTGACGCAATCACATTAAGCCCTTTACCTTTTACACGCGCATAGTGGAGTATCCTGTTGGTGAATTCGATCTTTTTCGAACACGGGGTCTGGTACACAAGTGTGGTAAACCTTTATATGTACTGAATGAAAGTTATGAGGGATCAAATCATAATTCGCCCTTCTGAGTTCAGAACCAGATACCTCTGAACCAACCAACATCAGACTTTGCTTTTCCTTTTCTTGCATGTTTTTGCATCGTTTAGAATTGGTGCAACTCAATTATTTTATCATTGGCATGCTTAATCTTAAGATTTTTTATGGCACTTTAAGTATCGATCACTTATTTGCATTGGCTCTCCACGTAGCTTGTGCTTAAGGCGGTGCTGACTGCTTATATAAACTACTTGGGACTAATCTAGAACTAAAGATTCATATTCTGGTATAAAAGGTATTCCAACTGATATCACATATCTAAGGGTCTAAGGTGTCAAGACTGTATCAATCTTGTTAAGTCTTTTCTCAGTTCTCTAACATAGCCTATCAACCTATATACTCGTAGGATATGTCGAGTGAATGCATTCTCATTGGATTTTTTTTGTTATAGCTAAAAATAATAGAGGGAATCAAATAAACGAGAATATTTTGATTAATAACTTGGTTTAAATGAAACGTACAGAAATGAAAATACTAACTACCCTTCTCCCACACTATCTCGGACATTTTCCTTAATGTTGCGAGATAAAGGTAGACTATAAAAGAAAAACAAAAAGGGAAAATTACAATAAAAGAAAAGGAAAAAACTACTGCAGTCCTCTTCCTCGTGCTTTGCCTCGTAGGTTCCTCTGTCCATATTGTGCAACATGATCAGGTATACCCACATGATGGATATAATCATGCAGTTCCTGTTCATGCCGAGTCATTGCACCAAGTCCTTCTATGGCGCCTGAAATCCTTCCTCCTTGGGAAGTTTGTTCTAGCTAGATCTGTCCCATTAGAGCCATCATCTCAGCATGCTGTCTCTGGTGGCGCTCGTCTTTTTGGGCATCTAGCTCATTTCTATGAATGATAGCCACGAGAATATTATCATCTATTGCTTGTTCTCGTTCACTTCTACGGCGGTGTCTGGAGGAAGTGTCAGTGACGTCAGTGACTAGAGGTTTCTCAGGTTCTTTCTCAGGCTCTTGCTGTTGTGGGTGGTCCATCATCTCTTCAAAAACATCTTGTGGAGGCTCTTCCGGTTCAACAACATTTGGTGATGGAGCGTTAAGGTCGAAAAGCCAATTAATCTGCTGCTGAGCATGCGTGCGAGTGGGGTATGGAATGACTATACCTCTTACTACCTTGTTTGTGACCACCAGATTATACCTGCTGTCCTTTTTTTGCTTAACAATATGCCCATAACGACAATATTCAAGGTCCAGGAAAAATGGCGGTAGGGATGGTAGGTCGGTGAGTCGATCTCCTAAATTCAGTTTCAGTGTAATGTCAATGATGATCCCCCTGAAATAGAATGAAGTTTTACCTCTGGAACATACTGAATGAATATTGGAAAGCATGAAGGCCACCGGGTTCGAAGGCATAGGATGAAAAACGCTTTGAAGGAGAAAGAGATCCTTATGGTTAACCTTATGGTTGTCGTGCCTTCTGAAGACGGTGTGGCTCAAAACTCGCTGAAAGTAACGGATTCCGGGGTTCTGGATATGAGAAGCATAAAGGTCGTCCCATCTGGACGAAACAGAACCTGTCAGGTGTTGCCAAAGCTCGAAGGCATCAGCCTGCCAAGTTGCGTGACCCGGTAGGCGGTAGTGAATGTGAGTGCCTTGGTGGAAGCTGAACCATTCGCTAAGTTTCTCTTGCGTCACAGAGTATTCTTCACCGAACATCCTAAATGTGGCATATCCCGTTAAGAACTTGTCATCACCATTCAATATGTTATAGTCGAATGAGCTTAGGAACTCCAAGGTCCGCACTTCGTACGTTGGCCTATTATTCGTGCAAAGTTTTGTCAGACCAATGTTGGCGAGCAACCATTGGACACCATCGAGAATTCCAAGTTGCATTAGACACTATTCATTGACGTATCGTGTGGCTTCCATGGATCGTTCGTAAAAAGCGATGTATCTTGCACGTTGAAGGTCACCAGCCTCTCCTTCATGGAAGGTGATTGCAGAAAGGTCGGGGTTGGCCATATTTTCACAAGGTTAGATAGTTTCGTGAAGGAAGAAAAAATGGAAGGTGTATGCTATGAAATTGGAACAAGACTCTACTGTAATATATAAAGAGCAATGTGAAAATGGGAGTTAATGGGATAGTGGTGTGAGAAAGTGGAAGGGTGGTCGGTTAATAAATAGTAGTGGAGGTAGTGGACCGTTGGAAGATGAAGAGGAGAAGGAGTTCACAACGGTCCTGTGAACGTTGCAGAGACGTTACAGGTTAATGTTGTGACGACCATTGCACAAACCTGGCGTTTGTCTGGTTAGTTGGACGGTCATCATGCACTTATGACAGACGTCACACAATAAATATGTGTGACAAGTGTCACGCATCGTGGGACGGTGGTAAGGACTAATTCCTTAGGTGTCTTCCATGCACTACTTTTCATTTTCTCACATTATTATTATTATTATTATTATGTAACACTTATTATAAACTTTAGTATTAGCAGTAACATAACACTGAATAAATAAATAACAGACAATATCATATTTGTGCAACAAAGTAAATAGGAACATTCAGGGCATCAAACATAATAGTAACACTGGAAAATAATTAACTGCAACTAAATAAATTAAATCAAAGGCATAAATATTTTTAGCAGATGGAATAAAATTGATAATTTCATTAAAATTGAAAGGTGAACACAATAGCTTCTAATAATAAAAAATTGCAAACAAAATTGAAAAATTGAAAAATTAAATTAAATTGAAATGCGATAAAAACTCAGATGGATGCTGGTGTTAATGACTAGCCATGATTTTGGCGGATTGATTCAATGGCTTGGCTTAAGTGGTCAAACTGTTCAATGACCATATCCCTCAATGTAATGATGTAGATGCGCAAGTCGTGAAGCTCGTTGTGCATTGTTGTCATTTCAGTGCGGAAGTTCTCTATAGTATGTTGTGGATTAGTGGCAACATGAACATTAACGGTGGTAGGAATGGGTTTCTCTTCTTCTTCTTCTTCAATCATGTCCTCAGGATAGTCAGAATCATAATAATTTGGAGGTGTTTTTGGATCAATTTCTACTTCGGACCAAACATCCTCAGGTTCAAAAAGTGGTTCGTCCAGATCATACAACCAGTTATGACGGTTATGCACATTTGTGCGCTCATGGCCAGGTAGTGTAAAATGTGGAACAACTACACTGTTGATCAGAAGTTTGAAATGAGCGGTTCACAGTCATAAAGCATTGCCCTTTCAAAACAGAAAGTGATATTCATGGGCCTATAATCTCCAAGAGGGTTAATACGAGAAATGCGGGTTCTAAATCCCATTGCATCAACAATTTCGGTAACTAGGCCACCTATCAGAATTAGTTGGCGTTCAGATCGCAAAATCTTACAGAATTCACAAACATGAAGGTCGCTCCATTAACCTGTCAGGACTAAAAAAACAGAGAACATTATGAATAACTCATCTCTAGAGACGTTATTATCACTCTCAGGTTTTCCAAACAAGGTATAGGCCAAAATCATGTGAAAGTACCTAATAGATGGGTTATGAATATCAATAGATAACATGGGGTACAAGTCATGGTCAGGGAGAACTGAGATCTTACTCCAGAAACGGTTCAACTCATCCTCCATAAGTACATCTTCCTGTGCCTCTGAGAAAATAGTAGGGCCATCTGGGAAATTCAGTAGCTCAACCATCTCATGTATGTTAAATTCACATGGATATCCAAATAGTCTGAAGGATATCCTACCTTTAGTAAAACCTTTCTCGCAGTTAGGAGTGTAGGCAAGTGAACTAAAAAATTCTTAAGTCAGCTTGTAGTAAGTTCTATTCTTTTTAGTATCGAAATCTTCCCATCCTATCTGGTTAAACATAAATTGAATACTAGCACCTATGCCTAGAGTGTTCATGGAAGGTCCATGAGAAAACTTGATGAGGGCCATAAGTTTCTGAGGTAAAACTTCATAACGCTGATGTAGCACCCTAATTGTTTCCCTAAGACTTTTTCACATTTTTCATCTGCATCTTGCAATACAAACAAGATCATACTGGTTTCTCGGTTTTCTCGGGTGTAGGTTTATGTCTCACTGGGGATCACCATTTGTTTTTATTTGTTTATGTTTACTAATCATTAATTAAAATAAAAAAATATTTTAGTAAATCATTTTTCAGGTAAGAAATGCCAAAAATAACCGTTCTGCAACTCAAATGAATTTCACCGATAAAAGTCGAAGTTGATCCACAAATAACTGAAATTTATCTGATCAAGGATTTCCTAAGTTAAATTGATTTATTCAAGGAATTCCATGGTTCATGTGTTTATTTCCATGCCTTCTTCGACGCGCAAAAGAATTGAGCCGAAATCATAACAATTCAAAAGGAAAACAAAATTTTCAAAATTTGTACTAAGTAATCGGTTACTACCTAGGGCGTAACCAGTTACCTGCGTGCAGTTTTGAAAAGTTTGGCAGCAATTTCGAAATTTTGAATTTTGGCACCAATTTCATTTTTGATCTCTCTTGGAATATTCTAGACCATCTACATTTAATTCATATACATCATTAAAATTAATTCCCACCATAAACCCTCACTAATCACCACTCTTTTCATGATTCCCTCCAATTTTTGAATTACCAAGCCTAATTTGAATTTCCAAAGCAAACTCCATTCCACCAAATTACCATACCTAAACTCTTTAAATAGAGGCAATTTCTCATTCAATTATCAAGCTTTTGATAGCCAACAAATCTATTGCAAAATATCCCCAAACAAAAAATTCACTAAAACTCTTCTTCTCTTTTTGAAATTTATCAAGAATTTACCTTGAATTCTTGATCAACTTTGAGCTAAAGCTTCATTCTATTCTTTTTTGTCAATTTCAGTAGATCAAGCTTGATATTGGATCAATTTAAAGATTGCTCTTGGTAATTCACCTCTTTCATGGTTCTACCTTCATCATCAACATTCAAGATGTAGATCCTTAATGCTTTTGATTGTTGATCTTCTAGATCATAAATTGTTGTTTGATTGCAGGGATTTCACTGTGTTTTTGTTGTAAAATTCATGCTAAGTCGGTTCATGATCATAAGATGTTTGAAAAAAGGTTTTAAAAATGGATCATGCTGAGTTTTAGCAAATTTTTTCATTCTACGCGCAGAGTAATTAGTTACTTCCTAGGTAGTAACCGATCACCAACCTTAGTTTGACCAGAAAACTGTTTTATTTGTTCAGGTAACCGATTACCGCTTAGGTAGTAACCAGTTACTCTGAGTCAGAACTGAATTTTTGGCTTATTTTTTGAGTTGTTTTTGATTCCTCTTGCTTCTTTTTTTTTCCTTCTTATTTTTACCTTGGAGACATTTTTGGGACTGATTTCTCTTTATTTTTCAATGGACTTTGGGTGTAGATTAGAGTGGTTAATATTCATTAGTATAAATCTACCTTTAAGTGAATTATTTAATTAACTTTAGCTACTTTGAATTAGTGAGATATTTTCATACTTGAATCCACAAAGATGAGTGATTGAACTTAAAGATGAAAGAATACCATAAATGAAACTCAATTTGGTATTCATCTTTATTTTCGTGAGGTATTGCTTTTGGATAGCGATTTACATATCGTTTATCTCGCATGAATTAGAACATACAACATTCACCTTAATTGGTGCTGGCCAGCCTCATTTGTAGGGTAATTACTTCGTAAATTACTCGGCAATTGCTTAACATAGACCTAAACGTGTCCTTATTTCGGAATAAAAATCCAATTGGATACTTGCACTTTCATGGACCGGACCTCGTGTTAGTTGCGTAATCCCAAAGTGATTGATCATTTTGCGTTAAGATCCAAGACTTATGAAGTTTGATGCAAAGTTGCTTTGAGTCTCCCAATCTTCTTTCAAATTTCTTTGAATTTGGTTCTAATCGCCTTGATTAATCATTGTAGTGTAAGATACTAAGCGAAATTGGCTGCCTATTCGATTTTTGGTACTAAGTACCTTGGTTACTCTTTTGGTTGTGGATGATTAAGTTCACCATACCAATATTATGTATATTATTATTACTATTACTATACTAACATTTTAATTTCTTTCACTTTTATTGCATTTATTTTTATTATGCTTTATATTGCTTTATCATCCATTATCTTGGTTATATTCTTGTTATTATTATTGTGTTGATTTTCCTTTTATCCATTTGGGATACAAAAATATTAATAAAGGATTAAACCTCTAAAAAACTTAATTTCTCCCATCTTGGACTATTGGTTACTATCCTTTTCATTGGAATTGGAGTTTTGGACATAGATTTTAGGACACATTCCCTTTGCTTTAATCTTCATGGAGTTGGTATGTTTGCCTTTATTTGACCATTTGCTAGCTTATAAGGATGAAACTCTTATGATCATAAAAATGTGAAGCATCATCAAGTTTGGTTAGATCTTTCCTCCTTTATCTCTTTTTTTTAGGATAGTCTCTTCATCTCTCCCCCCTTCTTAAATTTTCAAAACTTCTTCCTCTTTTCAAAAACTTCTTTGTTTTTAAACTTAAAACCGCTTTCATAATCAAACTTTGACTTAGGTCAATTGATTTTTACCGTTTATTTTATTTTCTTAATAAATGTTAAATCATGTAAATATATCAAAACATTTTTCAAAAGACCATAAAAAATACAAAAGTCATCAAATATTTTTGTGCCTTTGTGCACTTTTCCTTTTAACTTTTTTTTACATGTTTAGATATGATTCATTCTTTTTAGCGGAATTATTCGCTAAAGAATGATGACTTATCTTTACATTTTAAAATCAATCCAACACAATGATTTTTCACTATTTTTACCACGAACTACGGGGTTTTGATCTTGCATTGCACTTTGTGGGTACGTAGGCATGAAGTGGTAAACCTCTCCAAACATAAAAATATTAAAAATTAATTCTTCTCTCATCTCTCCATTCTCTTTTGCAAACCTTTTCAAACCAAAAGCAATAAATTTTTCAAAGGGCTCCCATGGAGTACCACAAACATTTTGGGTTCGTAAAACCTTCCCATTTTGTAACCTATTCCCTTACCCGGTTCTTTGCTTGTTTCTTTAGCTTTTTGCTTTTAGATTCATTAGGATTTATTCACTCTTTTTTCCTTTTCCATTTGGAAAAAAATAAAAGCGCGGTGGCGACTTTGTTTACTTTGAGTTAAGTTAACCAATAACTTACACTCATGATTTTACCGCTACAGAAAAGTGGCGACTCAGCTGGGGAGTTGACCCTAAGTGGATTCAACCTACTTTGATTTATTTACTTTTTTGGTTTGATTTGTTTGTAATTGTTTGTTTCGTTTCGATTTTGGTGATCCTCTGCAAGTGTGATAGATTCTATACCCGGATCTGAGTGAACTTATGATAGGACGACGATATTCAAAGTGATACGCAACAGATTACTCCAAAAAGATATCAAGTCGATAATCTCCACTCGGTTAGGCTCTCTCAAATTACTAATAACATGATGAGTATTCGTATCTTGGCATTGCTTTTGACCTTGAGATGATCATACTGAGGACCATAGAACCCTTAACCCATCCAAACCAATTTAGGAACGTAGTGCGAAAACTATCCAGGTCTAAACCTGAGGTGGTTGTCACACGATACTACACTCGGACGAGGTCCTCTTGAGGAAATTATCAGTTGGGGAGAAGTCCAACGTATCGATGATATCCGAAGGATGAGTGCTAACTCCGGGCACCTCTGTTAGCACCCTTTTGGTTTTCTGTAGGTACAATGAAGACAAAACCTTAGTACATACCTATGTGTGTTAATGTTATATACCCTTGAATTCATGCTCGTGATTCGGAACCTAAACTCGTGTTCTTTGTATGATCTTGTTTTTGGTTGTTGCATATTTGCACTCATGCATACATGAGCATTGTTCTTAGATATTTCAAGGGACTTATAGATACTTTTGCCAAAATTTAAGATGTCTATGGTTATGAATGTTGAAAGGAGGAATACACGGAAGTACAATTTCAAAAGTCCTAATCTGTTAGAGTTGAGAAAGCTTGGAGCTTTAGTGGTCGATACCGATGGGTTCCAGAAATGTTATGGAAAGCTTTTGTTCATCTTGGATACCGATATACCAGAGGGGATTCTCCCTACCTTGGTTCAGTTCTATGATTCTTTGCATCACTGCTTCACCTTTCTTGATTATCATCTTGTGCCGATTTTGGAGGAGTAATCTCATTGGACGGGTTTGCCTATTTTGGACGGAGAGTTTCTTTTCAGTGGTTTAGAAAAGGAGCTTACAACCAAGGTCATCACCAAAGCCCTTTTCCTTAAGGAGTATTATCTTAGTGGGAAGTTTCTTCCAAAAGGGAATATTTGTGGTATTAATGCCAAGTTCTTAATTGGGAAAGAATCTAACTCTCTTACTTCGGGTCATAGGGATGCATTTGAGGCTATTCTTGCTTTGCTTATCTACGAGATTGTCTTGTTTCCTAACTTAGATGGTATTATCGATGAGAATGCTATTCAGATTTTCTTGAAGAGAAATCTGGTGCCTACTTTGCTTGGAGACATGTATCACTCTATTCATCATAGGACCTCCAAAGGTGATGGGGAAATCATATGTTATGCGTCTCTTCTCTATAGATGGTTTATTTCTCACCTACCAAAGTCCGATGTCTTTAAGGATAATAGAGAGAAACGAAGATGGTCTCAAAGGATCATGTCTCTTACTCATAAGGATATGACTTGGAATTGTTCTTATTATGATACTGGAGTGCTTATTGACAGTTGTGGAGAGTTTCCCAATGTTCCTCTTCTTGGTACCCGTGGGGGAATTAGTTACAACCCTACTCTTGCTAGGCGACAGTTGGGATATTGCTTGAAGGACATACTAAGAAACCTTTCGCTATCTAGTTTCTTCTTTATTAATGGTGTAGATAATGTAGAAATGAAGAAAAGGATTTCTCATTCTTGGCATACGGTTCATCGGAAAGAGAAGGGTCAATTAGGAAAACAACACCTTGCTCCTGCCGAGTGTTACAACCAGTGGGTTTGATCTAGGGCTTCCAAGGTCAAGATGCCTTATCCACCTGAGGAACCTTTGTTTCCTATATTTCCATTGTCTGCTTTTCTTTCTGTTGATGGGAAGGTTGCTCTTCAATAAGAGTTGGACAAGATGAAGAAAGAGAAGGAAGCTTGGCTACTTGAGAAGACGACTATGCAAGAGCAACTGAAGGAGAAAGATGATCTCATTGAGTTACTTGAGAGGCGTGTTACCAAAAGGCCAAGAGAGGATTTATTTTTCTCTATTACTCCATCTACCATTCCTCCTACATCTAGTGCTTGGAAGACCATTGTGGACCAGTTGGTGAAGGATAAGGAAGATATGGAGAATCGCTACAAGAAAGAGATTAAGAGGATTCACATGAAGTACCAACTGGGATTCAGAGCTTATTGAGATAAGATCCCATAGTCCTAGCTTATTTTTCTCTCATGTATTAGGGATATTAACACTTGTACTTCACTTGTAATCCTAATTTTTATATTAATGAGAATGAGTTTTTAGTACTTCAAAAAAGTGTTTCTTTGCAATTTATCTTATAGTCCCTTGAAATCTTTGCATTTTCATATGCATACCATGCATCATGCTTGCATTGGTCTTGCTTATTGAGAGTTTTCTAGGGGTCTTATGTTGTTTCTTGGTCTTCATTCAGTTCTCCTGTCAAACTAACTCACCAGATTGATACTCAAGCTAATCGAAGAAAGATGTTGGAAGCCTTACAACAAGAGAATTGCGAGTTTCACGAGGAAGTTTCAATTCTAAAAGAAAGCTTGGAAAAGAACACTGCCATGATGGAAATCTTGGTGGCTGCTCAGAATCAGCCACCCACTCCTCATGATTCTCCGATACAACATACTGTGATTTTTGAGATTGTCACTGCATCGATCCCCACTGAAGATGTTATTTCTTCTCGCTACCGCATGCCTTCTAGCACACCGTGGGGTATGCCATCTAATGTTTTCCTGCTGGTTATCATCCTCCTCCTCCTCCCGAGAGTACTGCATTTGCTAATCTTCAGTCGATGATGACTACTACATCGCCTGTGATGCACACTACTACACACTTTGATGAAATGCTTTACCATGCTGAACCCAGTAAAGGTGCTGGTGTGATGGAAAAACTTGATAACTTTCAGGGCCATTTTGCTGAGATGCAGAAAGAGATGAAGGCTTTGAGGCATAAGGATTTGTTTGGTGAAAATGCTTATGATCTATGCTTGGTTCCTAATGTCAAGGTTCCACATAAGTTTAAGCTTCCCGAGTTTGAGAAGTATAAGGGAAATACTTGTCCTCTGAGTCACCTGACAATGTATGTTAGAAAGATGTCTGCTCAGACAGAGAATGATCAACTGATGATTCATTATTTTTAAGACAGTCTGACTGGTGCAACTATGAGATGGTACATGGGTTTGGATAATATCCAAATCAAGATTTTCAATGATTTAGGAGAGGCTTTTGTTAGGAAATATAAGTATAATGTTGATATGGCGCCATATAGAGATTAGCTCCGTGCTATGTCCCAGAAGGACAAAGAAACTTTCAAGGAATACGCACAAAGATGGCGTGAACTTGCAGCCTAAATTGTTCCTCCTTTGTATGAGAAAGATATGAAGAAGATCTTTTTGAAGACTTTAGGTTATTTCTACTATGAGAAGATGATTGCAAGTGCTCCATCTGATTTCACTGAAATAGTGAATATGGGGATGCGACTAGAAGAAGGTGCCCGTGAAGGACGATTGAACAAAGAAAGTAATACTGGCTCAAGTTCAAAAAGGTTCAACTTTGGTAAGAAGAAATAAGGTGAGACTAATTCCGTGTCTCGTAAAAGTTACAGAAGATCCTGTGGTCGAGAGAATCATCATCAACAACGTGTAGCTTCTGTAACTCCGATGATTAATGTGACTCCTACAGTGCCAATGGCTCCAAAGTATCAGTCTCGTCATCAGCAGCCTTATGCGCAACAAAATGGTACTCAACAAGGCCGTCCAAAGCTGAGTTTTGATCCCACCCCAATGTTGTATGCTGACTTGCTTCCATCGTTGATCGAGAAGAGTCTTGTGCAAACATGTTCTCCACCTCCAGTGCAAGAGATCATTCCATGGTGGTATAAGCCAGAAGCTCATTGTGCTTTTCATCAAGGTTCCCTGGGGCACAATACTGAGAATTATTTCCCATTGAAGATTGAAGTGAAGAAATTGATAAGAAACAATGTCTTGTCTTTCAATGATGTTAATCCGAATGTGAAGACAAATCCACTTCCGAAACACGGTAATTCGTATGTGAACATGGTTGATGGTTGTCCTAGTTTGTTCAAGATTTAGGATGTTCGCTAGATTCGAAGGTCTCTGGTTGAGATGCATGCTTTCTTAAGCGAGTATCACGATATCGATCATGATTATGCTGGTTGTTGCATTTGCTCGGTGAACCCTCGTGATTGTGTGATTGTTAAGAGAGATATTCAAAAGATGATGGATGATAAGTTTATTAAAGTGACAGCGAAAAAGGATGAGTACGAAAATGAAGTGAATGTTATTATGCCTTAGTTCAATATTCCTGAGAAAGTGGTTGTTTCTTTTGATAGCCGCAAATATGTTGTTAATCCTTTGGTGATCAATTTTCCTGGTCCAATGCTATATGAGTCTGATAAAGCTGTTCCATACTGGTATAATGCTACGATGATGGAAAATGGTAAGGAAGTTTCTATTCCTTCTCCAAAGTCTGTTGTTAGCATTGCTGATGTGACAAGAGTTACTCGAAGAGGTAGAGTTTTTGCTTCAGATCCTCCGAAGAGAACTGGAGATACAAGTGCGAGTAAACAGATCGAGGATGCTGTTGTCCGATCAGGTCAATTGAACGATAATGAAGATGAGGTGTTGAAACTGATAAAGAAGAGGAGTACAACATTACTGAGCAGTTATTGCATACTTCATCGGAAATATCAGTTTTATCGCTCCTGATGTGTTTTGAAGCTCATAGACAGTCTTTGCAGAATATTCTTGATCAAGCTTATGTTGATCATGATGTGACTGTTGATCAGTTTGATAGCATTTTTGCTAATATCACATCATGCAACAATCTGAGTTTCTGTGATGGTGACTTGCCTGAAGAGGGAATAAACCATAATTTGGCTCAACATATTTTGGTGAATTGTCAGGAAGATGCTATGTCTAAAGTGCTGATTAATATTGGGTCGTCCCTGAATGTGATGCCGAAGTTGACTTTGTCAAGGCTTGAATACCAAGGTGCTCCCATGAGGCATAATGGGATTATTGTGAAAGCTTTTGACGGGTCAAAGAGGACTGTGATTGGTGAAGTTGATCTTCCTATTCTGATTGGACCGTTTATATTCCAAATTACTTTTCAAGTGATGGATATACGTCCAACTTATATTTGTCTCCTTGGAAGACCTTGGATTCAGGAGGCAGGAGCTGTGACTTCTACTCTCCATCAAAAGCTGAAATTTGTGAAAGATGGGAAATTAGTGACTGTCGGTGGTGAGCATGCGATGCTAGTGAGAAATTTGTCATCCTTTTCCTATATTGATGCTGAAGAAGAAGTTGGAACTTTGTTCCAGGCTCTTTCTATTGTTGATGATGTTGCTAAGAGGAATGTTATGCCTATGTCTTCTCTCAAGGATGCTCTGCATGTACTTGAAACAGGTCGATCAGACGGTTGGGGACAAGTGATTGATACTGTTGACAACAAAGAAGGATTCAATATTGGTTTCGCACCAAGTGTGACCCTTAATGACCCGAAGAGTATTCAGGAAGGATTCCGAAGTGTTGGGTTTATCAATGATCATTCCGCTGCTGCCATCATTGAAGATGATAAGGATGAAGAAATGCCTGACTTTGTTACACATAGAAAGATTTGCAAGAACTTGATTGCTGTTAATGTTCCTTCTATTGTTAATAATTCAAAGTAATTTGTTTTATTTTCTTTCAAAAATCCTTTCACTTTGCCTAAGGTGAAAATGATGTTTTTCGGGCTTTGTTTCAAATTTTATCATCATCAATAAAATGTTATTTTGTTATTTCCATATGTGTTTTTTCCTTTTTTCTTTATTCTGAAAAATGGTAACATAAAAAACCCAAAAACAATAATCACTGTTTATCTGCATAATGTTTGCACTTTTGTTCATACTCTAAAATAAAAATAAAATCATTGTGCAAATTGATTGATAAACCCATTGAAAACAATGATCCTATGCCCACTCCCAACTTTGAATTCCCTATGTTTGAAGCTGAGGAAATGGATGTTGAAGAGATTCCTAACGAGATTTCCCGGTTGCTTGAGCACGAGGAGAGAGTTATTCAGCCTCATGAAGAGTTACTAGAGATGGTCAACTTGGGTTCTGAAGATGATAAGAAAGAATTTAAGATCGGAGCATTGCTTGGTCCTGATGTTAAGAAGAGGATGGTAGATATTCTTAGAGAGTATGTTGATGTGTTTTCTTGGTCCTATCAAGACATGCCAAGTCTTGATACTGATATTGTGGAGCATAGATTTCCGCTGAAGCCCGAATGTCCACCTGTGAAACAAAAGTTGAGAAGAACTCATCCAGATATGTCAGTAAAGATCAAAGAGGAGGTTCAAAAGCAGATTAATGCAAGTTTACTTGTGACATCTAATTATCCTCAATGGGTGGACAATATTGTGCCTATTCCAAAGAAAGACAGAAAAGTATGAATGTGTGTTGATTATAGAGATTTGAATAAAGCCAGTCCAAAAGATGATTTTCCATTACCACACATTGATGTGTTGGTAAATAATACAACTAAGTTTGATGTGTTCTCCCTTATGGACGAATGTTCCGATTATAATCAAATAAATATGGCACCCGAGGATATGGAAAAAACCACATTTATTACACCATGGGGAATATACTGTTACAGAGTGATGCCCTTTGGGTTGAAGAATGCTGGTGCGACATACCAAAAAGCTATGACTACTCTTTTCCAAGATATGATGCACAAAGAAATTGAGGTATATGTTGATGATATGATCGCTAAGTCGAGGACTGAATAAGATCATGTTGAACATTTTCAAAGTTATTTCAAAGTCTAAGAAGTTTAAGCTTCGTTTGAATCTGAACAAGTGCAGGTTTGGTGTACGTTTTGGAAAGCTGTTAGGTTTCATTGTCAGCCAAAGAGGCATTGAAGTTGATCACGATAAAGTGAAAGCTATTCGGGAAATGCCTAATGTAACATGATGGGAGAAATGACTTTTATTTTTTGTAGCAAAATATGTTCCGGTAAGCAAGAGTCGCCAACAACTTTTATTTTATCCAATTAAGAAAGGCATAAAAGAAAATGAAAGACCTTTAAAAAGATTTTGAGTTCGGGGGGTAAGTTATACAAAGGGAAGGTGTTAGAACCCTTTGTATCCATGGTTATCCATGGACTTTTAAATGCTTAGCTCACTTTTTACTTGCTTTGTTTGAAAAAAATGTAGTGTGTGATTAAAATATTTCCGTAACAATTTAACTTTGTAATGATTCTCATATGAATGTATACAAAATGTTAACTTGTTTGAAAGTATTTTGAAAAAGAGTGAGGTGTGTAAAAAGTATTTGTTTTGAAAGTTGTGAGCAAGCGTTTAAGAGTTACTTACCCTAAGTTGTAAGGTCTTTCTTGTCATTTTTGTTTCCTTAGGGATAAAACTATCCTTACTATTAGTTAGTAAGTAGTCTTATCCTTGAATTTGTAGGAACAAGCGTAGGGTCATCGTTATGGTCATATAAGGTAACATGTAGAGATACCTTAACAATTCGAAGGGACTATCGTTAATCTTATAGGGACAAGATCAATTATTCGAAGGCAACTCGAAGGGTCATCGAGGGAGTATGATCTTTTTCAATGGGACATGATCATTTATTCGAAGGCAACTTTGAAGGGACAACGAGGGAGTATGATCTTTTATTTGAAAGACAACTGTGATGATTTATTTCTTTAGGCAACAAGTTAAGGTATCCCTATGTTCGAGGGACTTGACCATTTATCGTAAGGCAACAAAGAGAGGTTATCCTAAAGGTGTAGGTGGGCAAGTCGATTTTGTTCAGTTATTTTAGTCTTAGAAATTAGGGTTATCTAATGATTGATTTTAGTCTTGCCATACAATCCTATTAAACATACATCTAACATTTTATAGTACGGAAAAATAAACCTAAGTTTAAGCTATTACATGGCCTTGGGAGAGATACATAATTATAAAAAACCTGGCAGAAATATAAAGTGCGGAAAAATAAACCTAAGTTATTACATGGCTTTAGCAGTTACATTATCGTAGAAAAAGAATCGGACGAGAAATATAAATCTGAATGATTACAAATCCATACAACCTATACATTTATTCTAAGAAATAAAATCGGGAAGAAAAGATGAGATGGACAAAAGTTTCGGATATCGATTAATTGATTTTGGTTAGAAAAGATAAATTATTGATTAATTTGATTAAAAAAATAAACCTAATTTAATTTAATTATATAAGAAAAATATTTTTTTATTATTTTACGATTTTATGAAAAAAGATTTATTATGCTCTCTAATTTTTGATTGGTTAAAACAATAAAAATAATTGAATTAATTAAACAAATTAAAATAAAAGGAAATAAGAAGAAATAATGGAAAGAAAAGAAAATAGGTCAAAAAACAACAAAGGGGAGGGCGTTGGGGTTTGAAACTAGGCCCTTTTGCTTCCCATGCGCGCTCCACACCACCAGGCCATTTGGTCTTTGGTGATTATATCTGGAAAGAAAACAATATATATTAAACGAAAAAAATCAAATTTTCAGCCACTGTTCATCGTCTTCCTCATGCACTTTTACCTACACTTTTGGCTTCATCGCTAAAGCTTATAGTGACGGTTTTACCAGTTACTATAGGACCTGCAAATTAAAACATCATAAAAACGCCATATCAAAAAAATCTAAGGGCATGGAAACAACCCTAGGAACTCATTGGTGCCTTCCATTTGGCCTAAAAACATCTGTAAATGGAGATTCGAAGCATGGAAGTTTTATGCCCTAACAATGGCATCTCTTGATTCGTACGTGAAACCTTCAAACTAATTGCTCAGGAATGCTCTGTATGCTTATACAAACACAAACACACCTCAATATATCAAAAAATATGATTAGATTAGAAGTTTCAAAGATTCAAAGTTTTACCAAAAAACCGTGCCCTTGAGGAGCTTGATTCAAGCTTTGAAACTCGCAACAAAGGATTGGGATCTCTTCCTCTGGTCCTTAGGAAGAAGAATCAAGCCTTGGAAGGGATTGAAACATAGTGAAAAATAGGATACAAATTTTGAAAGTTTCTTGAAAATTTTGGATTTTTTTTAGAGTTCTTTGATGAATGGTTTCCTCCCCTTGCTATCTGAAGGTGTTATGTATTTATAGAGGACGGATTTAGGTCAACTTGTGGGCTTGGGTTCACATCTTTTAGGGATGATAGGTTTTGATTGATTTTATCATTGAAAACCTTCTATTTTAGTCATATGTTTCCATGATATCTTTCTCCTCTTATTTTGCACGAATTTTGATCAAATATTATGTAAATAACTCTCAATATCTGATCCTAAAATAGTCCAAATATCAAATATTTGTTTTTTCATATTTATTTTGATTAAAATTGAATATAAATGAATTAAATGCAATAAAATATGAAATAAACAAAGAAAAATAAGAAAATAGGACTTAGGGGTCGTGAAATATCTTAAGATTAAGTTTGGATTGTGAATGATAGACCCATTTGGCACAAACTCAAGTTTTGGTCATTGTTTTCCTTATAGACCTCCTCAAATTTGCTTAACTTTAACAATGCACAACTCTTTCAATTTTTATCCTATGAATGGGTTCTTAGACTTTTTAGAAATATTGAAGTGTCCTTTAATCTCTAATTTCGGTCCCATGTCAATTTAATCTTCCATGTTCAAGTTATGAGCTTTTGAAAAAGTTGACTTTTAGTTGACTTTTTAGAGGACCTGTAATGTCTTGGCCCATATCTCTCAAATGAAGCATTTCTGGCCTTGTCCTGTGAAACAGAAAGTTGTAAAGAATTGAATTTCCTTTAAAATGAGCTTTTTATGGGAAATTTATGATGAATCATGTGAAAGTTAGGTCTGGTCAAAGTTCAGTTGACTTTCTCCTTAAGAAACCCTAATTTAGCAACTTTTTCCTTGTGATGAATTTGAGATTTTCTTGATGAATCATTATCAACCCTTGATTAAATAATGTATATTATTTAATAATATTGATGTTTTCCAATTGTTTTTAAGTTTGACTGTATGTTGACCACAATTGACTTTTTACCCAAGATAACCGATTATTGATTATCTGAGCATCTGACTGACCGAACTTGTTGGACAAGTCTTGAAACTTGACATGAGGAACCTTTGAAGTATATGGGATACTATGAAGTCCACTTGAGGCTTTGGAAGTCCAATTTACTTTGATAAACACAAAACCCTAATTTGAGATCTATTGCTTAGGAGGAGGCTCTGTCTGATGAAACCTTGTGTTCCTTTGAGCTATTGAGAATCTTATGAACATTAGGAGACCTCTTGAGACATATTGTCTTGAAGATATGAGAGATAATTTTGGGGTACAACATCTTCCCCTGTTCAATCTTCTTAAACCTGAGGGATTAGATTGGCATACACGCCATTCGTGACCTGAAGGTGGAAGAGTATTGAACACTTAAAGCCCAGAAATATGCACTTGTCGATGCTCAAAGTAACACTGTCGGTTGATTGTATTGCTTGAATGGGCTTAAAGATTCTATTCGAAGTAATTAGTATTTGGTGGAGAGACAAATATACCGAAGAAAACGATTCTCGAATGTAATTCTTGGAGGATAAGGCAGTCCAAGATGTAGATACACATAATGCTGGGGAATAAAGCATCCCACAATATCGATAGGTATAATACTGAGGGATATAGCAACTCAAGACACCAATAGACATAATCCTGGGGGATGTAGCATCCCAAAATATTGATAGATGTAGTCCCGGGGGTGTAGTAGCCCAAGACGCCGATAGATGTGATCCTGGGGATGTATCAGCCCAAGATATTGGTAAATGTAATCCTGGGGGTTAATAGCAGCACAAGCTATTGGTAAATGTAATCCTGAGGGTTTCTAGCAGCCCAAGATATTGTTAAATGTAATCCTAGGGGTTTATAACAGCCCAATATAGAGAGAGATATAATCCTGGGGGTTTATAGCAACCCAAGGCATTGATAGATGTAATCCTGGGGGTTTCTAGCAGCCCAAGATAGAGGTAGATGCAGTCTTATGGGTTTATAGAAGCCCAAGATAGAGGTAGATGCAGTCTTAGGGGTTTATAGCAGCCCAAGACGTTGATAGATGTAATCCTAGGGGTTTATAGCAGCCCAAGATATTGGTAAATGTGATCCTGGGGGTTTATAGCAGCCCAAGATATTGATAGATGTAATCCTGGGGGTTTATAGCAGCCCAAGATAGAGACAAATGAAATCTTAGGGCTTTATAACAGCCCAAGACGTTGATAGATGTAATCCTGTGGGTTTATAGCAGCCCAAGATATTGGTAAATGTGATCCTGGGGGTTTATAGCAGCCCAAAATATTAATCTGAAGGATAATAAGTTGATGATGTTCGTCTGCTGGGGAATTAACCTGAAGCAAACCAAGGTTAGTTCTATGTAGTGTCATGATGTATGTTATGCATTTCATGACGTTCTTAATGCGAATGAGAATGTTATATGTATTTTGTATGCGTATACTGTGATATGCGATAAATGATGTATGGATGAATTATATAGTACGAGCATATTAGTGGCTTCATATAGCAATTGTTAGCTGGGAAAAATAAATCCCTATCTGCTGCAGAGGAATATAAATACATCGTTTCAGTATGCTTTCAGAATACTGTACTTAGGATTCTACGACTTCTATTTGGAAATGAAGGCATTCGAGGAGAGTTGATCGTTCGTCGTGCTTTTTATTGAAGGATTAAGTTCCTAAATACCCTGACTGGGGATAAAAGGGACGGACATTCCTCTGAGAGACTTATATGACTGAATGCTAACTCTTCTAGGGATATCAAGCTTGAGAGAATCCTACCTGGGACTTTGTAGGTTTGGAAGTACAAGCTTTTTCGGGGAAGAGGCTACTTGGAATACTTTGCTGAAACAAACCTGTAGAGATTACTCTGTGGGGATGGATCTGTGGAGATCTGTTAGATCTAAACCTTTCTAGGGATTCCAATCTCTAAGAGTCCTTAGTAAATGCTATTATTGTAATTTTATGCATTTTAGTAAACTTCAATCATATTTGAAAGCATATATTCATTCAAAGTAATCAATGGATTCAGAACTTCTGATATTCTCGACTTCCCCGAGTAATTTTCTAGGAATTATCATGACTGAATCCGAAGACATGATACTAACACCATATGATACTATTGGCACAAACAATTATTTTCCCCAATGGCTTTTGCTGAAACCCGATATCAAGGCAGTGTAATGAGAGGAATGTACTTTTAGACTGCGGTGGATCGTGTATGCCCCGAGTAATGGTTAAGGAGCTCGCAACTGAATTTGATCTGATTATATTTTAAAAGAGAGCGTTGCTCCTAACTAAGGATGATTTATCCCATAATGGAAATATTTGAAAGGAGCTGCCTCAAGAGAAATAAACGAGATGCCCCATAATAACATACCCTTGGCATCGTGAACTCGACAATGTTACTTCTGGAAATTCAGATGAGGATATCTGCCCCTGGATATTAAGCATCATTAAATCTTGACATGATTGTCCTAGATGAATTGGAGAATAACATGTGTCGCTCCCAAAGATTTGCATCATGGTACAAGCGCGAACGGTCGGCGAAAGGAGGAATGAGAACACACAGAAGTGAACTCAAGAAAAGAAAAGAGTCGCCAGCTAGGCATTTTTATCCCGAAGGAAAGGCAATGCTGCATAGACCTAGAAAAGATATGAATAAGACGGTTGCGAACCAGAGAGACTGAGAAAGGGGGTTGGTTACAAACTGGGAAGGTATTAGCACCCAGATTGTCCGCCGTACTCGACGGGATCCACGCTTAAAAGATTTGTGTTTTAAAGGGGTAGTGTCAGTACAATCTGTGTATAAAAGAGCTGGAAAAGGATGTACAGGTGTCAGTGTAAGAGAAGTGAAATGTATAAGTGAAGTGTCAGTGTAAGAACCAGAATGAAATGCTCAAGACAATGAGGCTAAAAGAATGAAGCTGGAAAGAGGGGGAATATATAGAGACTTTTGTTCGATAACTGTTAAGTTATGCCTACGTATCCTCTCATGCAATGAGGAAGTCAGAACACCGTAGTTCGACCCAAAGAGATTGAAAGATGAATTGACTTGTGAACTGCTTACTTGTCTATGCTCAAGTGTATGACCTGTCTGGCTCAGGTGCAAACTGTCTTGCATTAGACGGAAGAAGCAAGTTCTCGGTTATGAGTGAAGATGGTGAGAAAAGAATCCCGGAGGAGACGATTATTGCTTGTTTTTTGATTTTTCAGTCTTTTATTGCTTTTGGATATTTGTCATAAGTTAATGAGCTTAAGCCTAAACCAATGGGTTAGTAAACTTATCACATCCTCCCTCTGATTAGGGGTAATGAGAATACCTTAAGTGTGAAGTCAGTATCTCACACTTAATCACCTTTGTTGCAGGATTAAGATCATTAACCTACTTGTGATTATTTAGATGTTTTTGTTGTTTTTGTTTAGTGTTGAGTAATGAGGTTAAGCCATAATCAGGGATTAAACAGACTCATTACACCATCCTAATAGAAGGATAATAGATGAAAATGTTTAAGCTGAGGAAAGCTCCTCAACTTAATCCATGATTAGGGATTAACCTCATGATAAAACAAAGCCTTTATTAAATGGATTTTAGTTAATGATAAGATGAAGAAATGATTTTTATGGTTTGTAAGACAACTTGAGTGGGACTTGTCCATTAACACTAGGGTTAGTCCTTCTTAACCAGTTAAGGAAGAATTAGAACCCTAATGCAAGGCCCAAGTTACAAGCTTGATGTCTTGGTGATTATTAAGTGAATTGATTAAAGGATTTAAACATATTAAGGGTTTAACACTTAGGATTAAAGTTATACACTCCATCCTAATAGAAGGATGCAGGCATAAGCTTAATCACAAAGCCTTAAAGCCTTTAGGGTTTAGTCCCTGATTATGAGGTGAGAAGAGAAGACTCAAAGAGACACAAAGGTAAAAGCTAAGTGGGGGACTAATCAAACCCTAATTATTGTCATGCTTGTTTGTTCCTATGGTTTATGAGGTTTTCAAGAAAGATCTTCAGAGAAACCACCAGGAAGGAAGCAAATGAAAGGAGCAAAGAGAAGCAAAACAACTTGCTTCACTTAAGAAGACAAGTTGCTTGAAGAAAGAAGGTAAGATGAACAAGAATGAGCAAGCTCAATCCAAACACATACAAAATTCAGCAATGATGCATAAGAGAGATGAAAATAGATTATGAGAAGTGAAGGCAAATTCACTTCTCAGACAACTTACCACCTGAAATGTTAGCAAAAGAAATGAACTGCAATGCAAAATGGGATGCAATGTCATGATGCAAACCAAAACCAGAAGCATCAGTATGATGTTAATGATGCTAAAAGATGATGCAAACATGAGGCAAGGCATTAGAATGATCATACAAGGCAATGGATGCAGATGAAGCATGTTTTGAACCATGAATGTACATGAAAAGTTATGGAATGCAAATGACATACAACATGGCAAATGAAAGATGCAATGATAAAACATGATTCTAATATGTCCTAGGATGTATTATGAATCAAATGGATGCACAAAATGTCATGGCAAGTCATGGTATGCAAGCAAATGGAAGATGGATGCAAAGGAAGGCATGAATTAGGGTTTATGATCAACACACAAAGCAAAAACCAAAACCAGAAGCAAACATCATGATAAAAATTTGAAAATGCAATCAAAGGAACCCTAAACCTATATAAACTCACTGCCCAAAGGAGGGGATCCAACTCTTAACCTAGTGAGAGTTATGAATTTCCTAAGGTTGCTAGGGTTTTAAGGTACCTTGTCAAGAAAAATGAAAAACAAATTGAAAATGCAAGATCAATTCATGCCAATTTTATCCTATAAACTACATGTTATGCAAGATGCAATGCAAAAAGAATCATTGTCCAACTCTCAATGGTTAGGCAGAAATGATTTTTGAAGTTTGAAGCAAAATAATGCCTTGAAATGAAATTAATCCCATTGAAAATTATCAAAAGGCATCAAAAACAAAAAATAAATTTGGTTTGAGAGTTGGACAATGTTTCTAAATGTTTCTAAAGGTTACATGCATTTTTTTGTGATTTTTTAAATACCTAAAAGTATTTTTAATTAATTAATTTTCATTAATTAATTAAAAATAAACTTTTAAATGATTTAAAAATAATTTTTTATGCTAAAAATAAAAATAAAAATATTTTTGGTTTCTGAAAATTAGTGAAATGTTTGACAAAAATTTTCAGAATTTTTTAATGTGTTTTGCTATTTTTAAAAATTCGTAGAAGTTAAATACAAAACAAATAAAATTAAAATGAATTTAAATGAACAAATGAGAAAGTCAAACAATCCAAGGGCTGTGGTTCAAACTGGGACGCGCGGGAATTGACTTAGCGCGCATCTGGACGACTCACATTCAAACTACGCTAATTAAGTCATTAACCCTAATCTGAACCCTAAACATTTTCAGGTGACCGGAACAGTGTTCCGGTCATCTTCTCCGGCAGGGTGTTCATGCTATCTCACTTTATACGCCATGAAACTTCACAAATCTTTCCAGAATCACTCATTAAACATCATTAAACCTAAACCCCACCCAAAATCCATTTATTTTCACTGAATCATAAGAATCAAAGCAAAAATCAATTCACGGACAAAGTTTCAGAACAAGCATAAACCTCAAAACTCAATCATTTTCAAAAATAAAAGGTTCAATGAACTCAGGGAAGCATATAGATCATTTTAGAAACAAGAAATAAGAGTTCTGGAAAAATGAATTTCCATGGCTACCTGAATCGAAGCTTTCAACCCAAGAGCTTTTTGCCTGCCTCTTTGCCTCAAAATGATCCCAATGGCCCTCTTGATGAAGTTATGAAGCTTGGTTGGAGTTTATAATGGTTGGTTTGTGAGTTTGCAGAAATTCTGTTCAGTGAGGGGTGAGGATCGTGTTTCTGATTGAGGAGGTTTCAGGGATGAATGAGGGCAGGGAAATGATCAGGAGGATGTGCTGAGATGTTTTGTGAAGTTTGTTTGTGTGTTTGATGTTTGTGGAGAGTGTTTCGAATGGTTTTGCATATGAGGCATAAACTTGGAACTATGGCTATGAGAGAGCTTCAGCATGAATGGTTGTGTGTTATGGCTTGCCTTTGGTCCACTTATCACTCATGGATAGGTCTGTGGAGTTGGTGTGCCCTATTGTGATTGGTATGGGTCTTTTGCCAAAAAAGTCAAGCTTGTGTAAGAGAGGTATGGGCTCATAGCTAGCCAAGGACAAAAGGGGTGTCCTATGTAGCAAGAAGTGTGGAGAGCCCTAGGATCAATTCTGAAGTCAGCAAACAAGTGGATTAGGGTTTGAGTGAGGTTTTGCAACTTGGTTCATCTTTGGCCCTTTTGAAGTTTCTTGATCCACAAGTCATAAAAATGAGTGATCTTTTGATGAAATCTGACTTTTAGGCCTTGGTTCATGTTTGTATGAAGATTAGAAGTCCATTTGATAGCACAATTTGTCTTGGCAAGTGGTTTTGCAACTTTGCCTCTTTGGTAGAAAACTTGAAATTATGTGATTTTGGCCAACTTTGACAAGCCATAACTTTTGATCCAAAATGAATTAGAATGAGTTCTTGTAATTTTTGAAAAGGGAATGATCCATTATACAACTTTCATGACCAAAGTTTTCTCATTTGAAGCATTTTTGAATCAAAAAGCAAGGGTTGAAAAAGTTTCCTAAAATGGCAAGTTTCCATTACAAGTCATTTTCCCAAAAAGTCAACTTTGCAAATGGCTTGAAATTCTTTAATTTTGTGAACTTCTAACATCTTCTATGATCAAATAAAGATCATACATAATCAAAATGATGATGAACACCCTTTGGTTGGGTCATTGGGGGCCTCAGATGCCCTGATTTTGCATTGACTTGCTCAAAAAGTCAACTCTTGATCAGATGACTTCCCCATGGAATTTATTCATGAAAATTGATATGCATGATCCCTATACCATATAGAGACCAATAGAAACAAGAATGACCAAACAATTTGGAGTTATGGCCTCTGAAACCAAAACCCTAATTCTAGGTCATATGTGCAGTCAAACCTGGCTCTGCTTCCATGCCAATCCCAGTTCTTGTGATTTTTTGACATTATTGACTTTGAGAGGACTTAATATGATGCTTGAACATACATGGACCCCTTTGAAGTGATTGATGACCTTTGGAGTGGCTCAAATGGCTCTTGGATTGCTCAGATCACAAACCCTAGATGCAGATGACTTGGGAACAATGCAGTGAATCAAAAATGCAATATGAGATGCTATGATTGAACTTATGCATATGAGGAGATCACAAGCCATGGTGTGAATGGGTGAGGGAAAATTTGGGGTGTTTACAGCTGCCCCTATTCAAGCATGAGTTAGCTGTGCAGGATGTAAGCAACGGCTTAACAGGCAAACAAGATAACTTGTGGTTGAATACCAAAGACAATCCAAAATTTGCACTCACAGAATGAAGAAGAAAAGGGATATAGATTGTAAAAGAAAATAAAGTATATCATAAAGTGTGGGCGACGGAGGACGACCGTCGAGCAGAGGACGACTGCTGGGAATAAAGCAATGGCGGGGACGACCGACATGCTGGGGAAAAATGCGAGAAATAAAGCAAAGACGGGGACGGCCGACTAGCTGGGGAAGAATGCGGGAAATAAAGCAATGACGGGGACGACCGACATGCTGGGGATATGAGAGATTGTGATGGGGACGGCCATCAAGTAAAGCTATAAGATTCTCTGGGGATTATAGGTAAATGAAATAAATGATGAGGTACGGTCATCAGGTTCATAAAGTAATGCAAACAACGATGGGGACGACCATCGGGCTAAACTGATGAAGGATAATCATCAGGAAAAGGAAAAGGGACCACGACGGGGACGGCCATCGGGTCAAAGAATAAATGAAATAATGATGAGGGACGGTCATCAGGTTCATAAAGTAATGCAAACAACGATGGGGACGACCATCGGGCTAAACTGATGAAGGACGATCATCAGGAAAAGGTAAAGGGACCACGACGGGGACGGCCATCGGGTTAAAGAATAAATGAAATAATGATGAGGGACGGTCATCAAAGGTGAAGGACGATCACCTAGCAGGGGACGGCTGCTCTGATGGGGATAAGATGAGGGATGGTCATCTTAGGTGAAGGACGATCACCTGGCAGGGTACGGCTGCCGAAAGTATCGCGACATAGGACGAATGCCGGATAAAAGGTCGACGATGGGGATGGCCATCAGATGAGCATGATGAAGGACGATCATCAAAAGATGAAGGGCGATCACCTAGCAGGGGACGGCTGCTCTCAAGGTATCAACGATGGGGACGGCCATCAGATAAAATGATGAAGGACGATCATCAAAAGGTGAAGGACGATCACCTAGCACGGGACGACTGCTAAAGATATCACGACATAGGACGAATGTCGGATAGAAAGATCAACGATGGGGACGGCCATCGGATAAAATGATGAAGGACGATCATCAAAAGGTGAAGGACGATCACCTAGCAGGGTACGACTGCTAAAAATCACGACATAGGACGAATGCCGAATAGAAAAGGGGTTCTAATGAATAGAGACTCCGCTGGGGAAAGGATGAGGGACGGTCATCCAAAGGTGAAGGACGATCACCTGGCAGGGTACGGCTGCCGAAAGGTATCATGACATAGGACGAATGTCAAAAAGAAGTTTTGCTTTGCTGGCGACCTACTGGGGAATAGTAAACACAGACGAGTGTTTAAATTCAAGAAGACATGAGTGTTTGACACGTGTATGGATTAAAGATGCGGACGAGCATCCCTAAGACTATAATATGGACGAGTATCAGGTAGAAACAAACGCTTGACGCATGCTCTGAGATGATGATACGGACGAGCATCAACTGGTTAACAAAGAACGCGGATGAGTGTCGGATCTGAGGGGATTTGAGTGGTATATATAAGATATGGACGGGTATCTGTATGAGTGAAATAAGTATGAGTGGTGTACAGGAGAGTGTTTAACTTGCTGAGGAGGGTGACACGGACGAGTGTCAAAGGAGAGAAAAGTGTAATATATACAAGTATATGCTTTACAAAGTGTTTAGGCAACTGTGCTGGGGAAAGCAACACGGACGGGTGTCAGGGAATTTGTATAAAGAGGTATCTGTGAGTGCAAATAGGACGCTTTGGCTTTCTACTGGGATATGACACGGACGGGTGTCAAGAAGTATTTGTAATATGTAAGCGTCTGTTTGTAAAGAGTGCTCGGGTGACTTTACTGGGGAATGATGACACGGACGGGTGCCAAAAAGAGTGTGTATGAGTGTAAGACCAGTGCTTTGGCTCTCTGGTGGGGAATTTTAGAGAGTTTTCCGTATATCTTTGATGAATTGTCAGTATTCACAAGTGTTTGATTCAGAACATGGCTTATGATTATGCAATATGTTTGATTTTTGCCGTAATGCTCCGTATTAGACGGAATTCTACGCTTTGTGGGAAAATATGATGCGAATGCTATGATTATCGAAGATACCGAACCGGGATTCGGATCCCGATGCTATGAAGATCTCTGGCTGATCTGTTCAAAGTGGGCATCCCAGCCGGGGATGCGATCATTGGTAGATCTGATACATGGGACTTTGCTTGGGGATATAGGTCACTGATAGACCTATCTTTGGTAGTGAGGGACCCAGCTGGGGTTTGTAGAAGCTTTCTTCACTCTGTTGTGATTTCTTTGCGCGTTGCCTTTCTGGGCAGAGGTTGAGACTCTGTGGGGAGATGATTCCCGACTTTTGCACTTGGCTGAGGAGGAAATAAATGGCAACTCGGCTGGGGAGAAGGAGAGGTCACTGAAAGACCTTCCTAGAGATTTCTGCGGGGATCCTGCTGAGGATGATACTGGATGACTCGGCTGGGGAGAAACCATCTCCGGTGCTAATTGGGAGATAGACTGAGTAGATAATGATTTGCCAGCTTGCTGGGGTGAAACTTTCATGCCCCATGTCGTGTTTTGAATGCCTGCAAATCCTGAAAAGACAAAGAAACGCACAAGTACCCCGAGGTATCCCTTACTGGATTCCATCATAGGAGTTTAGACATTCCTGGGAGTGAGTATATTTCCTGCACGCACGTATTTTTAGAAGAAAGGCATCTGTATTTATGCAATCAGTATCTTAAGAACATCGGACGTTTTGCAAATGAAAATAAAGTGTACGAGACGAAACGTGACTGACAAATCTGATTTTATTGATTCATGTGCCCTGAATTGGCAAGATACAGTCAAGGAAACAAATCCCCTAAAACGAGGAGATTGTTACAAATTGAGAAATAAAAGTATTGGCAATGTTGACGACGCTTCAGGGAGCTTCCCTTTGGCTATGACTCGTATGACTTTTGACATTCTTCTCGTCCTGCTTGAAGAAGGTTGATTCTGACCGGCGCTTGAACCTTCCGAAGCTTACCAAGTTGTAAGTGATACAGACGAATTCAGAGTACAGTTGTTCGCTTATTCCCTTATTTTGCATGGATCGCCCTTTCGGGTTTTCAATCCATCGGGATACCCCTTTTTGCATGAGTTGTCCAATGCGGCTTTTCAACTCAGCGGGTGTACATTTTTTTGTTTATTTTCCCTTATTTTTGCCCGAGTCTTTTATTCTGTTTTTGACTCGCCGGGATGCCCTATTTTTTCCTGGACTTACATTCTGTTTTTATGTCCAGCGGGTCGTTTTATGCGAAGTATTTTTTAACTGCATCTGAATTCACAGGGGACGGGAAGTCTTCACCATCCATAGTACTGAGCATGAGTGCTCCACCGGAGAAAACTTTCTTTACCACGAATGGCCCTTCATAGTTCAGGGTCCACTTACCCCTGTGGTCTGTATGAGGCGGGAGGAGTCTTTTCAGCACAAGATCCCCTACTTGGTACTCTCGGAGCCTGACTTTCTGATCGAAGGCTTTTTTCATTCTTTTCTGATACAGCTGCCCATGACAGATTGCAGCTAATCTTTTCTCTTCAATCAGACTCAGTTGTTCGTATCGGGATCAGACCCACTCTGCTTCGTTCAGCTTAACATCCATTAATACCCGCAAGGAGGGTAATTCGACTTCAACAGGTAGGATTGCCTCCATACCATACACAAGCTGATACGGTGTTGCCCCAGTGGATGTTCTGATTGACGTACGGTACCCATGCAAGGCAAATGGTAGCATTTCATGCCAGTCTTTGTAGGTAACTACCATCTTCTACACAATCTTCTTGATATTATTATTTGCTGCCTCAACAGCGCCATTCATCTTTGGCATGTAAGGAGAAGAATTGTGGTGTTGGATCTTGAAGTCCCGACATAGTTCTGCCATCATTTTGTTGTTCAAGTTGGAACCATTATCAGTAATGATTCGCTCAGGCACTCCATACCGACAGATGATGTCTTTCTTCAGAAATCGGGCTACCACTTGCCTTGTAACATTTGCATAGGAAGCTGCCTCAACCCACTTGGTGAAATAGTCAATGGCTACCAGGATGAATCTGTGGCCGTTTGAAGCAGTCGGTTCAATCTTGCCAATCATATCAATGCCCCACATGGCAAAGGGCCAGGGTGAAGACATCACATTCAGAGGATTCGGAGGCACATGCACTTTATCCGCATAAATCTGGCATTTATGGCATTTTCTGGCATAAGCACAACAGTCGGCATCCATTGTGATCCAGTAATAACCTGATCTTAGCAACTTCTTTGCCATGGCATGCCCTCCTGCATGGGTACCAAAGGATCCTTTGTGCACCTCATACATCAACAAGTCTGCTTCTGTTCTATCGACGCATCTGAGCAGTACCATATCAAAGTTTCTCTTGTACAGGGAACCATCAGTATTCAGGAAGAAACTACCAGCAAGCCTTCTTAATGTCTTCTTGTCATTGGAAGATGCCCCAGGTGGGTATGTCTGATCCTCCAAGAAGCACTTGATGTCGTGAAACCAAGGCTTATCATCTTTAACAACATCTGCTGAGAACACATATGCTGGTCTGTCAAGTTTGGATACTGAGATTCGAGGCACAAAGTTGGCAGCTTGAACTTTGATCATGGATGAAATGGTGGCAAGAGCATCTGCAAACTGATTTTCGTCCCGAGGGATATACTCAAGCTTGACTGTTGTAAAGAAAGTCAATAACCTCCTTGTATAATCCCTGTAAGGTATCAGATGATCCTTGTGGGTGTACCCTTTGCCGTTGGTTTGATTAATTACCAGAGCTGAATCTCCGAATACAGTCAAAGTTTTGATCCTGAGGTCAATGGCTTCCTCAAGACCCATAATACAAGCTTCGTATTCAGCTTCGTTGTTAGTGCAGTTGAAAGTGAGTTTTTCCGAGAAAGGCAGGTGAACCCCTTTAGGTGTAATGAGTACTGCACCAACACCACGACCATTCATATTAACAGCCCCGTCAAACATCATAGTTCATTCTTCTTCTGGGTCAGGCCCTTCAGTGTGAATAGGCTCTTCATGATCTTTTGCTTTAATGAACATGATGTCTTCATCAGGGTAGTCAAATCTCATAGGCTGGTAATCATCAATAGGTTGCTCATCAAGATAATCAGACAATACACTGCCCTTGATGGCTTTCTGAGATGTGTACTGGATGTCATATTTTGTGAGGATCATTTGCCATCTTGCAACCCGTCCGGTAAGTGCTGGCTTCTCAAAAATGTACTTAACTGGGTCCATCTTGGAGATCAACAAGGTAGTGTGGGTCAACATATACTGTCTCAATCGGCGAGCAGCCCACGCTAAAGCACAGCAAGTTTTCTCGAGCAGTGAATAACGTTGTTCACAGTCGGTAAACTTTTTTCTTAGGTAGTATATTGCATACTCTTTTCGACCAGACTCGTCATACTGGCCCAACACACACCCCATTGACTCTTCTAATACTGTTAAGTACATGATCAGAGGTCTTCCTTCAACTGGAGGCATAAGGATTGGAGGTTCTTGCAAGTACTCCTCGATTTTGTCAAAGGCCCTTTGGCAGTCTTCGTTCCACCTGACTGTTTGTTCCTTTCTTAACAGTTTGAACAAAGGTTCACAGGTTGCTGTAAGGTGAGATATGAACCGTGAAATGTAGTTCAATCTACCTAAGAACCCCCGAACTTCTTTTTCTGACTTTGGTGCAGGCATTTCTTGAATGGCTTTGACTTTATCAGGGTCAACTTCAATCCCTTTTTCACTTACGATAAATCCCAGCAACTTACCAGATCGCACCCCGAATGTGCACTTGTTGGGGTTTAGCTTCAATTGGTACTTCCTCAGATGCTTGAATAGCTTCAGCAGATTTACCAGGTGGTCTTCTTCTGTGAGGGACTTGGCAATCATGTCATCCACATAACATTCAATTTCTTTATGGATCATGTCATGGAATAATGTTACCATAGCCCGTTGATACGTTGCACCAGCATTCTTCAGTCCGAATGGCATCACCTTGTAACAGAACGTGCCCCAGGGTGTGATGAAAGTTGTCTTCTCCATGTCTTCAGGTGACATCTTGATCTGATTATATCCTGAAAATCCATCCATGAAGGAGAATACCGAGAACTGAGCCGTATTATCAACCAATACATCAATGTGAGGTAAAGGGAAATCGTCTTTCGGGCTGGCTCTATTCAGATCTCGGTAGTCCACACACATCCTCACCTTGCTGTCCTTCTTAGGCACAGGTACAATATTAGCAACCCACAGCGGATAACTAGTCACAGCAAGGAACCCGGCGTCCCACTGCTTTTGTACCTCTTCTTTTATTTTCATCGCCATATCTGGGCGAGTACGGCGCAATTTCTGTTTAACCGGTGGGCAATCTTCTCTTAAAGGCAGCTTGTGCATAACAATATCGGTATCCAACCCTGGCATATCCTGATAAGACCAAGCAAACACATCCACATATTCACGAAGTAGGTCAATCAGTTGCTTTTTCACTGAGTCTTGTAAGCAGGCCCCGATCTTAACCTCTTTCACATCTTCATCCGTACCAAGATTAATCGTTTCGACCTCCTCCTGATGAGGAGTGATAACCTTCTCCTCTTGCCTTAACAACCTGGCTAGCTCTTCCGGAAGCTCATAATCTTCTTCAACCCCTTCATCAGCTTGATTGATTGGATTGTCAAAGTCATACGAAGTCATAGCTGTGCTGTTGTCGGTGCGGTCTGAAAGGCACTCTCTGCAAGGGTTTAGATTTTTCATTTTAGTGATCGATTTTAATCTTGTTTAGAAAAAGTGAAGTAAAGTTGTCATTTTGAAAACATTGCCATTTTATTTTTGTACAAAAAGAAAAATGAAAAACAGTGAGCGGCAAAGAAAAAGACTCATTTGCAAAAGATGTCCGATATTCATTGATTGATCTGTTTGCACAAAACTACAAGATGGCCCGATTACAAAATGAGTCTTGACATCTTGGGCAAGATGCAAGACTTGATGCATGCTTAAAATATACAGGAAATAATAATTACTCTGCAGGAGTAACCCTTATAATTTCCTGGGAAGACCAGTTTGAGATATGGCTCCCCGGGATCCTTGGACGTATCCAGCTCTCCAGGTTGCGTTCATCTTCCGACTCATCTTCCAAGTTGTTCACTGCATCCGGGGTGAGCAGTCCCCCGCTGACAAAATTGGGCTTCTTAGCAGCCTCTGATTGATCTTGTTGAGTTGGTTTGTAACCCAACCCAAATCTGTCCTCCTTCTTCTCCGCTGTAAACACCCCAAATTTGCCCTCACCCATTCACACCATGGCTTGTGATCATCTCATATGCATAAACACAATCATACAATCTCATATCTCATGTTTGATTCACTGCATAGTTTCTAAGTCATCTGCACCTAGGGTTTGTGATTTGAGCAATCCCAAAGCTTCTTGAGCCACTCCAAAGGCCACCAATCATCTTAGAAGGGTCCATGTGTGTTCTTGTATCATTTCACATCCTCACAGAGTCAAAATTGCAGAGGAATCACAAGAACTAGGGTTTGAGTGGATGCAGAGCCAGGTTGAACTGCACAGTTGACCTAAAATTAGGGTTTTGGTTTCAGAGGCCATAATCTCAAATTTTTTGGTCATTCTTGTTTCCATTGGTCTCTATATGGTATAGGGAATATGCATATCAATTTTCATGAAGAAATTCCATGGGGAAGTCATCTGATCAAGAGTTGACTTTTCAGACAAGTCAGTGCAAAATCAGGGCATCTGAGGCCCCCAATGACCCAACCAATGGGTGATCTCCATCATTTTGAGTGTATATGATCTTTATTTGATCATGGAAGAAGGTTGAAGTGCATAAAATCAAGAATTTAGGGTTTTTGCAAAAGTTGACTTTTTGAGGCATAGTTGACTTTTCAAGAATGCCTCATTTTAGGCCAATTTTCAAGCCTTGATTCATGATCCAAAAGGCCTCAAATGAAAAAACTTTGGTCATGAAAGTTGTAGATCTCATCTTTCCCTTTTCAAAAAGTACAAGAACATGATCAAACTCTTCATGGATCAAAAGTTATGGCATTGCAAAGTTAGCAAAAATCATTGATTTTCAAGTTATGCACAAAAAGGAAATTTTGCAAAGTCTTGAACCAAAGTCAAATGTAGCCTCTAATTCATGACAAACCATTATGTAAACATCCTCTAAGTCACAAAAATCAGATTTGGATCAAGTTTGCTCATGGTTTGGTTCATGTAACTTGACTTTTCTCATGAAAATCCATAAAGCTAACCAAGTTGCAAAACACTCATGAGCTTTTCACCAACTTGCTGCATTGAGCCTTGGGTCAAGCCAGCCTCTCACACTCACCATGCTGCACCAGAACCCATCTTGTACTTGCCTAGACTTTGAGCCATGCCCTATCTTACAAAAGTGGACTTTTTTGCAAAAGTAGTCACACCTATCACTGCAGGACAGGTCACATCCCCCAGCCACTTGCAATTGTTTATTGAATCAATTTGCTGGCCATAACACATAGGAACCAAGGTTGAGACAACAACATTCACCACTTACACAAAAACCTCCCACATTGCAACTTCATTCGAATCTGCTCACACAGCCATCAAACACTAAAACTTTCTTCATCACTCAACTAAACACACTTCATAGATCACAAAGCACCCAAAGCCCAAGCTTGAAACAGCCAGAAACTCCTACTGCCATCTCTCACCTCAGTTTGCAGTTTCACTTGGAACTATCACCATAGCCCACAAACATCAAAACAAACCTTGCAAACCTTCCCAACACATTACATAGACCTCAAACAACCCATCACCATGACCTGAAAGTGCCAGAATCACTGCTGCCATTTTTGACTGAACTGAAGCAGAAGCTTTCGAAGCTCACTCTCTAGCCAACCCAAACTCATTTTGAGCATTCAAGCACCTTTGTAGGACCAAGAGGAGCAGCTTGCACTGAAGGAAGAGGCCTGAAAGTTCCTAAATTGAAAGCTGCAAATCTCAGGTAGCTCGAAATTAATTTTTCCAGAAATGATTTTTCTTGTTACAAACTTGTTCTTTATGCTCTCCTGATCATCCTGATGCTTTTAGTTTTTGAAATGGTTGTGTTTTGAGAATTTAATTTGTGTTTGAAGCTTACGAACCCTAGAACTTTCCCTCTTCGATTCAGCTTATTTAGGTAAAATAAATTTGTTCTAGGTTAGGGGTTTGATTCGTGAGAGTGAGAAGAACATTCCCTTGGCTTTAGTTTTCATTTTTATTACGTTTTGAGGAAGTTGAGTGATTCTCAGGTGAGAGCTGGCCGGAGAAGACGACCGGAAGTCTTCTCCGGCCGCCTGAATGTAATTAGGGCTTAATCCAGTAATTAAATGCCATTTGAATCTGGAGCGTTTGATCAGTTGACTCCCTTGACTTCGCGCGTGTGTGGACGGCCCAGATGTGCTCATTTAGCCCTAATCTCTCTCTTTAGGTTAATTAATCTTTAATTAATTTAATTTAGCCAGAAGCAATCTGGGCCTTTCATCCTGGCGCGCAGTCAACGCTTTTGAAACCAGGGCCAATCCCAGCCATCCAATCTGATTACTTCCATTTAATTTAATTTTATTTTCATTTCTTTTCATTTAAATTGCACAATTTATTTAAAATGGTTAAAAAATCATAAAAATTATGAAACTTTTTTCTTTAAGGTTTTATTAATTTTTAGGACACAAAAATATTTTTATTTTATTTTTTATCATTAAAAAAAGTATTTTTAAATATTTAAAAGTTTATTTTTAATTGATTAATGAGAATTAATTAATTAAAAATACTTTTAGGTATTTAAAAATTACAAAAAAAATTCATGAAATGTTCTAAGACATTTAGAAACATTGTCCAACCTTCAAACCAAATTTCTTTTTTGATCTTGATGCATTTTAAGAATTTTTCATGGAATTAAATCATATTTTGTGCATTATTTTGATCACAAGTTTAAAAATTCATTTCTGCCTTTTGGTGAAGGTTGAGACATTGATTCTTTTTGCATTGTTTTCCATTTGACATGTACTTTCAAGGATGAAAAGGCCATGATTTGATCTTGCATTTTCTAATTGATTGGCATTTGTTTTGTTTAGGAACCCTAAAAACCCTAGTAATTTGTAAAAAATCATAGCTTGAGTTTGGTAAAGAGTTGAGAGTTCCCCTTTGGGCAGTGATTCATTATAGGTCTAGGGCTTCTTTGAGTGCCATTTTCCTTTTTTTTATCTTAGGGTTTGCTTCTGTTTTTGGTTTGTGTTTGATGTTTGATCCATGAACCCTAATTTGGGCTTTCTTTTGCATCCTTCTTGCATTCTTTTGCATAAGTTGACTTGCCATTGCATTTTGTGCATTCTTATGATTCATTTGACATCTTAAGACATGTGTGAAGCATCATTGATCATTGCATAACATCTTTGCCATGCTATTTGTCTTGTATGCTTCATAACATTTCATGTTTATTCATGTTCCTTAACTTGCATCATTTGCATCCATGACTTTGTATGAACATCCCTATGCCTTGTCTCATGTTTGCAGCACTTCATAACATCATAATCATCATGTGTATGCTTCTGGTTTGGCCTAGCATCATGTCATTTCATTTCATTTAGCATTGCATTGCATTTGTTTCTAACATTTCAGGTGGTAAGTAACTTGAGAAGTGAATTTGCCTTCACTTCTCATAACTTTTCTTTTTTTATCTTTCTTGCATCCCTTGCTGCATTCTTACTTGTGTTTGAGTTTGAGCTTGCTCATGCTTGCTTCTCCCACTTTCTTTCTTCAAGTGACTTGACTTCTTGAATGAAGCAAGTCACTTTGCTTCTCTTGATCTTGTTCATCTGCTTCCTGGTGGTTCATCTGAAGATTGTTTCTTGCAAACCTCACAAACCTTAGGGCCAACCAAGCATGACAATGAATTAGGGTTTTGATTAGTCTCCCCATAGTTTTACCTTTGTGTCTCTTTGAGTCTTCTCTTCTCATCTCATAATCAGAGGTTAAATCCTAAAGGTTTTAAGACTTTGTGATTAGAGTTATGCCTGCATCCTTCTCTTAGGATGGAGTGTATAACTTTAATCCTAAGTACTAAACCCTTAAGGTGTTTAAATCTCTCAATCAATCCACCTAATAATCATTAAGACAATACACTTGTAACTTGGGCCTTGCATTAGGGTTCTAATTCTTCCTTAAGTGGTTAAGAAGGACTAACCCTAGTGTTAATGGACAAGTCCCCCTCAAGTTGTCTTACAAATCATAAAAATCACTTCATCATCATAACCATTGAATAAAATCCACTTAATCAAAGGCTTGTTTTGTCATGAGATTAATCCCTAATCATGGATTAAGTTGAGGAGCTTTCCTCAGCTTAAACATTCTCATCTATTATCCTTCTTTTAGGATAGTGTAATGAGTCTGTTGAATCCCGGATTATGGCTTAACCTCATTACTCAACACTAAACAAAAAAAACACCAAAAACATCTAATTAATCACAAGTAGGTTAATGATCTTAATCCTGCACCAAAGGTGATTAGATGTGAGAATCTGACTTCACACTTAAGGTACTCTCATTACCCCTAAACAGAGGGAAGATGTGATGAGTTTACTAAATCCATTGGTTTAGACTTAAGCTCATTATCTTATGACAAACTTCAAAAATAATAAAAGACTGAAAACTCAAAAAAAACAAACAATAATCGTCTCCTCCGGGATTCTTTTCTCATCACCTTCACTCACAACCGAGAACTCGCTACTTCCGTCTAATGCAAGACAGTTAGCACCTGAGCCAGACAGGTCACACACTTGAGCATAGGCAAGTAAGCAGTTCACAAGTCAATTCACCTTTCAGTCTCTTTGGGTCGAACTACGGTGTTCTGACTTCCTCATTGCACGAGAGGATACGTAGGCATAACTTAACAGTTATCGAACAAAAGTCTCTGTATATTCCCCCTCTTTCCAGCTTCATTCTTTAAGCCTCATGGTCATGAGCAATTCATTCTCATTCTTACACTGACACATCATTATACACTTCACACTTCTTTTGCACTGACACCTGTACATTCTTTTCCAGCTATTTTACACACAGATTGCACTGACACTACCCCTTTAAAACACAAATCTTTTAAGCGTGGATCCCGTCGAGTACGGCGGACAATCTGGGTGCTAATACCTTCCCAGGTTGTAACCAACCCCCTTTCTCAGTCTCTCTGGTTCGCAACATCTTTCTAGGTCTATGCAGCATTGCCTTTCCTCCGGGATAAAAATGCCTAGCTGGCGACTCTTTTCATCTCCAGTGAGTTCACGGCTGTGTGTTCTCATTGTCCCTCTCGCCGACCGTTCGCGTCTGTACCTTCATCTGAACCAGTTTCACTTGTCGGGAGCGACAGCTTGGCGACTCTGCTGGGGAAACTTATATTGCAACCAGGGCTTCTGGTTCTTTTTGTGGGTTCCTCCTAGCGCTTGTTTGATTTGTGTTTACTGGGGTGTCATGTGCTTGTTTGTGCTTGTACTTATTTTTGTTTATTGCTTTATGTACAGTTGACTTATTACTTTCTTTATAGCTTTATATTTTCATACTGTCATACTGTGCTGGCTGGATCTGGTTTTTCTTTGGTGGGTGGGTGTTCCATTGAGAGTTAAGGTCCTATACCTGGGACCTGAGTGACACCTAGGCTAGAGTGAATCATATTCTTTCCCATTCCATTTCGGTCTGGTGCGGGAATATGAAACACGGTTCAGATATGGGTTTCTTCTTGAGAACTCTGTGTTGCAGATTTCCTGCAATGCTAGGGCTATCTGGGAAGCCTGCTAAGTCTGGATGACCTTTTAGTATTGACCTTCAGAAACTGAGGTGAATTAGAGGAGGAATTGTTATGGTTATTGTAAACACTGTACCTCCGGGTTAGAAGTGTTTACACTTCTCATAACTGATCCAAGTCTGAGGATCCTTGTTCTAGATCACTACCTGTGAGGGGGTTGGGCTGTTTACAGGTTTTGCAGGTACCTTGACCTCAGAATACCCGGTTACTTTGACCTTGTTAAGAATGCTCCATGTTGGATAGTTCTTGTGATTCTAAAACCCTGGACATGTGGCTCTTTATTTGAGTCCCCCACCCTGGGTACTGGATTTTTAGACCTCCCTCTGGAATTCTTGAACACACATGGATCTATACCAAGGCAGTTAATCAGATCCAGCTCAGTCACAAACCCTTGCATTTCATTTGTATACATACTCATTGCATCATATTAACATGTGCTTATTTGTGTTTCAGGGTATCCATTTCTCATCTGGTTTTGGTTTTGACCCCATCTGCAGTTTTGACCTATCTCCACCAGCACTTGCATCAGTTTGTCAGTCATATACTTCAGTCACTAGCACCAGCCAATCAGTGGTTCACTCTTTCAGCATCTTCATCAGCACTCTATTCAGTCTTCAGCATCATGGCTCCAAAGAAAAGCAACATCACCTATCATTTCTTCCAACCAGACTTATCAGACATCAGGAGGATCCAAACCCTGATCACTCCAGATCACATTCCTTTGTTCAGGGAGAGTTATGGAGATATACTGGACATGGTTATGGATCTGGACCCTTCTCAGAGGAGCCTCATCCACACCTGCATTCAGTTTTATGATCCTCCATTGAGATGTTTCACCTTTCAAGACTTTCAGTTGGGGCCCCTATTAGAAGAATACTCATCATTGACTGGTCTGCCCATCAAAAGAGAAATCCCTTTCAACCCTGAAATGGTCTTTCCCAGCAATGGAGAGATAGCAAAAGCTTTGCACCTGGAACCTGTATTGATTGAACAACACTTGACCTCTAAAGCTGGGATCCCTGGATTTCATCTGGACTTCCTGATTTCTCAAGCTAGTTTGAAGGCCTCCTTGGGGGAGTGGAAAGCTGTTTGTGCTCTATTGGCCTTAAGTGTATATGGAATTGTGTTGTTTGCAGATGAGCCCCGTTTCATCAGCAAAAGTGCAATCCATTTGTTCATCCTGAAGAACCCAGTGCCAACTTTACTGGGTGATCTCTATTACTCAGTACATCAGAGAAATGAGAAGCAGAGGGGGAGATTAGTAAGAATTTGTGCTCCATTATTCCATACTTGGCTCCTCAGGCATCTACCCAGGACAGATGCATTTCTCAACCCTCATCAGCAAAGCAACTGGGCTAAGAGACTCACTGTCCTAACTTCAGCAGATATCAGATGGTGTACTCAGAGCACCAAGGGCAAAGATATGATCACCAGCTGTGGGCACTTTCCCAATGTGCCTCTAATAGGAGTTAAGGGAAGTATCAATTACAACCCTCTGTTGTTCAGAAGGCAATTGGGCTATGCACTAGTTCATACTCCTAGGGAGCAGGATCTAGCTGAGACCCTCTACTGTGAGAACAAGATTAGTCTGACAACTGTTAGGCAGGCTGCCTGGGCCTGGGATCATGTTCAGACTAAGGGAATCACCATTCTGGGGAAGTGCAATAATGTGGCATCAGTCCAATATTATGAGTGGTCCCATGCTAGGGCCCAATTCTCTGGAATGCCTTTCACCATAGAAGATATGCCTGAGTCATCTTCAGCACCACCCCCTGCCACTATCAGTCTGGAGGAGTTTGAAAGCCTGAAGGAAAGGAATGAGAAGTTATCCCAAGCCTTGCAGAAGACCCTCCGGGAGAGGAGTGAAGGTATGAAGGAGATTGAGAGATTGGAGAAATTGAGGGTAGAACACTTGACCAAGATTGAGAAGTCTGGGGAGTATATCAACAAGTCTAAAGCCGGTGAGCAGATTCTGAAGAATGCTTGTAAAGAAGCCCAGTTCCAAAGAGCAAGAACAGACTTGTATTTGAAAGAGAGTCAGGCCAGGTGGGTCCGGATCACTGAGGCCCGTACTCTAGAAGACAAGAGAGCTCAAGACAAGATGGAGCAGATGGAAAAGGCCCTGGCAGCAGCCCAGGAAGAAATATCAGAGCTGAAAATCAAAGCAGGATTGAAGAGGTCTAAGGACCAAAGTCAGAGCAGGAAGTTGACTGCAGCTGTTGCAACAAGAAACCTTCTCATCAGAAGTCTCACGGAGCATCCGGCTGATCCTGTGACCGAAGCACTTCTCAAGGAAGTTCGTGAGGATGAGTTTGGCCTTGGAGTTTGATCATTTGCTTGTTGTTGTTCCTTTTCATGTACTTTTGCTTTTTGTGATGTATTTTGGCCCCTTTGAGGGTTTGTGTTGTAAAATGAACAAATTGTAATATATTTGTGTTAGTTTCTATCTGGGTTCACATCAAAAGCAACTTCAACAGCATCACCTTCAAGGGTCTGGAAGGGTCAAAACTGAAAACCAAACCGGATACCTTGAGAACAAATAAGCATAACTGCATTGCATGCTAACCCTTTTGTTTGTTTTGTAGGTTTTTGTTTTGTTGTTGCTAACCTCTGTTGTGAATCTCAGGAATTATTGCTCGCCGCCGGGTATTTCCTCTCAACAGGCCTCACAGGTATCCAACTAGAATCAACCTTCCGGGAATTCAGATGGATCAAGTTCAACAAGATCTTGCTGATGTCAGAAATCAGCTAGCCAATGAAAGATTGGAGATGAGAACACAGATGACGCAGTTCATGGAGGTTATGAACAACATGGCTCAGAGCCAGGAGAGACTGAGGGCTATGGTTGAGAGGCAAAATCCAGAGGAGCCTCATGTAGGGACTGCAGGCACCAGTAATAATGAAAGGGTGCAACCACATGTGAATCCCCCTGTGTTTGGTCCACATCTACATCCTGAGATTAATATCCCTGCAAACATCCAAGGGACAGCCACAGCAGCCAGAGTACTTCAAGAAGATCCTCAGGAGGACCAGTATACAGTAATGGGTGCCGGAGAGGAAACTTATGATAGACGATTGGAAGAAATAGCTGAGAAGTTGAGATCACTGGAGTCTCAAAATTCTTTGGGCTTCGACGTCATGGACATGGGTTTGGTAGAAGGGGTCAGGATCCCCCATAAGTTCAAGCCTCCTTGTTTCGAAAAGTATAATGGGACTTCATGCCCCCGGACTCATTTGCAATCATTTCTGGGAAGGCTGAAGGCCTATACAATGGATGAGAAACTTTGGATGTTTTACTTCGAAGATAGCTTGACTGGAGCTTCTAGGGAATGGTATTCCCATTTGACAAGAGCAACTATAAGATGCTGGAAGGACCTGGCAGAAGCCTTCATCAGACAGTATCAGTATAATCTAGATATGGCACCCAACAGGACCCTCCTAATGGGAATGTCACAGTCTTCGAGGGAGAGTTTCCGAGAGTATGCCCAAAGGTGGAGGCAACTGGCTGCTGCTGTTCAACCACCAATGTCTGAGAGAGAAATGGCAGACATGTTTATGAACACTCTTCAGGGAACGTATATTGACAGGTTGGCTGCTTTCTCTTCCACCAGCTTCGCAGATGTTGTCATAGCTGGGGAGAGAATTGAAAGCCTGTTAAAGATGGGTAAGATCTCAGACAACGGTGCAAGCTCGTCCAGTAGTACAAGAAAGCCTTTTGCAGGCCCGAGAAGAACTGGCGAGACCAATGCCATCCACACCAACAGGGGTAGGCCCCAATATGCTCAGAGGTCAATAGCAGCAGTCACTATCCCTGCTCCAGCTCATCCTCAGCCAGTCTATCAACCTCCTCAACAAAACTTCCAACAACAACCTCAGTATCATCAGAATCAATATCCTCCAAGAAACAACTACAACAACAACAATAGCAACAACAATCAACAGAGGCCATTTCAACAGAGGCCCTCCCAAGCTAACCGAGTGATCGACCCGATCCCCATGCCGTACGCTGCTTTGCTGCCACAACTTCTGAAACTCAACCTGGTTGAGCTAAGAACGTTGGCACCGCCGGATCCCAACAGTCTACCAAGAAACTATGACTCCAATGCTAGGTGTGCTTTCCATTCAAACGCACCTGGCCACAGTACAGAAAAATGCAGGGCTCTGCATATGAAGGTACAAGACTTGGTGGACTCCAAGGCTCTGAATTTTGCACCTCCGCCCAATGTCAACAAAAACCCAATGCCACACCATGGTGGTCCCCGTATTAATGCTATTGAAGAAGAACAACCGTCTTATTTCATAACCAGTGTGGATCAGATCAGGACACCATTGGTGGAAATCAAAGCTCAACTCCGTGAAAACAATATATTTCCAGGGTGTGAACTAGGATGCCCATACTGCAATATTTCATGGAATGGGTGTGAGGACTTGAGGAATGGCATTAACAGCCTTATTCAGAGTGGCCTGCTACAGATCACTACATCATTCCCAACAAATCCAGCAACTTCATCAACAACGGTTTCAGAACCTCCTACAAATGCAACAACTATTGTTCCCGACAATTCATCAGCAACATCAACAAGTGTTTCACCTGTCCTTCCAAATGATCAGTTTTCAACAGTTTCTCCTGCTACAACATCAGCTTCATTCCATTTCGACTCTCCATCAACAACAGCAACAGTCCTTCCAACGGAACCTCCTACAACTCCAGCAAACAATCATGAAGATGTCTCCACAGTTACCATATTCTACGATCCAGAAAATAACTCCGCCTACCATTCAGAAGGTGCTGCTCCCGCTAGAGCACCAGTCACAATCTTTTATGATCCACAAACAATAACAGTCCCTTCAGCAGCAGCAATCAGTCCGGTCACTGTCACGATGCCTGGACCTGTACCATATGAAAGCGATAGGGCCATCCCTTGGCACTATGGCTCTGACTTGTATTGCGAGGGGAAAAGAATCACTCTTGAAACATCAGCACCTGCACCACAAATTGATAATGTGGGCGGAGGCGGAGGCTTCACCCGAAGCGGACGTCTCTTTGCTTCACAAGTCCAAAGACCTACTGCCGAAGCAGAAGCTGCTGCCAAGGCAAAAGGAAAAAGCCCGGTGCAGGAAAATCCAGCTGCCAAAGAAGCCCTGAAAACTCCATTCGATCAGGAAGTTGATGAGTTTATGAGAATCATCAAAAAGAGTGACTACAAAATTGTGGATCAACTTCACCAGACGCCATCCAAAATCTCTATCCTCTCACTGCTTATGTGCTCCGAAGCCCATCGGAATGCACTACTGAAAGTACTGCACGCAGCTTACGTGCCCGAGGAGATTACTGTCAACCAATTGGAAACCGTTGTTGGAAATGTTACTGCTAGCAATGGGCTAGGGTTTACCAATTCTGACCTGACAGTGGATGGCCGCAATCACAACAAAGCCTTGCACATAACCATGGAATGCAAAGGAGCTGTCCTTTCACATGTGCTGGTGGACACAGGATCATCCCTGAATGTCTTACCAAAGAAGGCTCTGGTGAAGCTGGAATATGATGGACTGGCATTGAGACCCAGCAACCTGGTGGTTAGAGCTTTTGATGGCTCGAAGAGATCGGTTCTGGGAGAGATTGAGCTGCCCGTGACAATTGGCCCGCAGACCTTTAAAACTATCTTTTATGTGATGGACATTCAGCCCGCCTACAGCTGTTTGTTGGGTAGACCCTGGATTCACGCCGCCGGCGCAATAACGTCTACCCTTCACCAAAAGTTAAAATTTGAGTGGGAAGGTCAAGTTGTCACAATCTGTGGGGAAGAGGACATTTTTGTTAGCCATCTGGCTACTTATAAATACATTGAGATGGATGGAGAGATCCATGAAACAATGAGCCAAGGTTTTGAAGCCTTGAACGTCAATGAAGCATCTGCTGTATCTGGTATCTCCATGTCATCTTACCAACAAGCCCGGAAGGTTGTTGAAGAAGGAACTGCCCTAGGCTGGGGCAAGGTCTTAGCTGTGGAGGAGAAGAAGGACAAATTTGGGTTGGGATACAGACCAACTCAACATCAAGTGAAGGCTGCTGGAGAGCCTGGTTTTGTCAGTGGGGGAATGCTTACCCCCGATGCTATCAACTGTCTGGAAGACGAGCTGGAAGAGGAGCGCAACCTGGAGATTTGGATTCGTCCGAAGGTCCCGGGGAGCAGTGTCTCGAACTGGTCTTCCCAGGAAATTATAAGTGTTACTCGAGCAGAGTAATTATTATTTCCTGTATTTTTATAAGCATGCATCAAAGTCTTGCATCTTGCCCGAGATGACAAGACTCATTTTGTAATCAGGGCCATATGTACTTTTGTGCAAACAAGATTAAATTATTGAAATATCAGACAATCTTTTTGCAAACGAGTCTTTTTCTTTCTGCTCACTGTTTTTTCCATTTTTCTTTTTGTACAAAAATAAATGGCGGTGTTTTCAAAATGATAACTTCATTTTACTTTTTTCTAAAGCAAGATTAAAATCAATCACTAAAATGAACCAACTTAACCCTTGCAGAGAGTGCCTTCCTGACAGCACCGACAACAGCACGGCTATGACATCGTATGACTTTGACAATCCAATCAATCAAGCTGATGAAGGGGTTGATGAAGAATATGAGCTTCCTGAAGAGCTAGCCAGATTGTTAAGGCAAGAGGAAAAGGTTATTACTCCTCACCAGGAGGAGGTTGAAGTGATTAATCTTGGTACAGACGAAGACGTGAAAGAAGTTAGAATCGGGGCCTGCCTGCAAGACTCAGTGAAGAGACAACTGATAGATCTGCTTCAAGAGTATGTTGATGTGTTTGCTTGGTCGTACCAAGACATGCCAGGGTTGGATACCGATATAGTTGTGCACAAGCTGCCTTTGAGGGAAGAATGCCCACCAGTCAAACAGAAGCTGCGCCGAACTCGTCCAGACATGGCTATGAAAATCAAGGAAGAGGTACAAAAGCAATGGGACGCCGGGTTCCTTGCCGTAACTAGCTATCCGCCGTGGGTTGCTAACATAGTGCCTGTGCCTAAGAAGGATGGCAAAGTAAGAATGTGTGTTGATTACCGAGATCTGAACAGAGCTAGCCCGAAAGATGACTTCCCATTACCTCACATTGATGTATTGGTGGATAACACGGCTCAGTTCTCGGTATTCTCCTTCATGGACGGATTTTCAGGGTACAATCAGATCAAAATGTCACCTGAAGACATGGAGAAGACGACATTCATTACATCTTGGGGCACGTTCTGTTATAAGGTGATGCCATTCGGACTGAAGAATGCCGGTGCAACGTATCAACGGGCTATGGTAACATTATTCCACGATATGATCCATAAGGAAATAGAATGCTATGTGGATGACATGATTGCCAAGTCCCTTACAGAGGAAGACCATCTGGTGAATCTGCTCAAGTTATTCAAGCGTCTGAGGAAGTACCAACTGAAGTTGAACCCCAACAAATGCACATTCGGGGTGCGATCCGGTAAGCTGCTGGGCTTTATTGTAAGCGAGAAAGGGATTGAAGTGGACCCTGATAAAGTCAAAGCTATTCAAGAGATGCCTGCACCCAAAACTGAGAAAGAAGTTCGAGGGTTCTTAGGACGATTGAATTACATTTCCCGGTTCATATCCCACCTTACAGCAACTTGTGAACCCTTGTTCAAGCTGTTAAGGAAGGAACAGACGGTCAGGTGGAACGAAGATTGCCAGAAGGCTTTTGACAAGATCAAAGAGTACTTGCAAGAACCTCCAATCCTCATGCCGCCAGTCGAAGGAAGACCTCTGATTATGTACTTGACAGTGCTAGAAGAGTCAATGGGGTGTGTACTAGGTCAGCATGACGAGTCTGGTCGAAAAGAGTATGCGATATACTACCTAAGCAAAAAGTTTACCGACTGTGAACAGCGTTATTCACTGCTCGAGAAAACTTGCTGTGCTTTAGCGTGGGCCGCTCGCCGACTGAGACAGTATATGTTGACCCACACTACCTTGTTGATCTCCAAGATGGACCCAGTTAAGTACATTTTCGAGAAGCCAGCTCTTACCGGACGGGTTGCAAGATGGCAGATGATTCTCACAGAATACGACATACAGTACACATCTCAGAAAGCCATCAAGGGCAGTGTACTATCTGAATATCTTGCTGAGCAACCTATTGATGACTACCAGCCAATGAGGTTTGACTTCCCTGATGAGGACATCATGTTCATTAAAGCAAAAGATCACGAAGAGCCTATTCACACTGAAGGGCCCGACCCGGAAAAAGAATGGACTATGATGTTTGATGGGGCTGTTAACATGAATGGTCGTGGTGTTGGTGCAGTACTCATTTCACCAAAAGGAGTTCACATGCCTTTCTCGGCAAAACTCACTTTCAACTGCACTAACAACGAAGCTGAATACGAAGCTTGCATTATGGGTCTCGAGGAAGCCATCGACCTCAGGATCAAAACATTGACTGTATTCGGAGATTCAGCTTTGGTAGTCAATCAAACCAACGGAAAATGGTACACCCACCAAGATCATCTGATACCTTACAGGGACTATACGAGAAGGTTACTGACTTTCTTCACAACAGTCAAGCTTGAGTATATCCCTCGGGACGAGAATCAGTTTGCAGATGCTCTTGCTACCATTTCATCCATGATCAAAGTTCAAACGGCCAACTTTGTACCCCAGATTTCAGTGTCTAGACTTGATAGACCGGCATATGTATTTGCAGCAGATGTTATGAAAGATGATAAGCCTTGGTTCCACGACATTAAGTGCTTCTTGGAGGATCAAACATACCCACCTGGGGCATCTTCCAATGATAAGAAGACCTTGAGAAGGCTTGCTGGAAGTTTCTTTCTGAACACTGATGGGTCTTTATACAAGAGGAACTTTGACATGGTACTCCTCAGATGTGTTGACAAGACGGAAGCTGATTTGTTGATGCACGAAGTGCACGAAGGATCCTTTGGCACCCATGCAGGAGGGCATGCCATGGCTAAGAAATTGTTGAGGTCAGGCTATTATTGGATCACAATGGATGCAGACTGTTGTACCTATGCCAGGAAATGCCACAAATGCCAGATCTACGCAGACAAGGTGCATGTGCCTCCCAATCCTTTGAACATCATGTCTTCACCTTGGCCCTTTGCTATGTGGGGCATTGATATGATTGGCAAGATTGAGCCGACTGCTTCAAACGGCCACAGATTCATCCTGGTCGCCATTGACTATTTCACCAAGTGGGTTGAAGCAGCCTCATATGCAAATGTTACAAGGCAAGTGGTAGCCAGATTTCTGAAGAGAGATATCATCTGTCGGTATGGAGTGCCCGAGCGAATCATTACTGATAATGGTTCCAACTTAAACAACAAGATGATGGCAGAACTGTGCCGGGACTTCAAGATCCAACATCACAATTCTTCTCCTTACAGACCAAAGATGAATGGTGCTGTTGAGGCGGCAAATAAGAATATCAAGAAGATTGTGCAGAAGATGGTAATCACCTGCAAAGACTGGCATGAGATGCTACCATTTGCCTTGCATGGGTACCGGACGTCAATCAGAACATCCACTGGGGCAACACCGTATCAACTTGTATATGGTATGGAAGCAGTCCTACCTGTTGAAGTTGAATTACCCTCTCTACGAGTTTTGATGGATGTTAAACTGAGTGAAGCAGAATGGGTTCGGTCCCGATACGAACAACTGAGTCTGATCGAAGAGAAGAGATTGGCTGCAATCTGCCATGGACAGTTATATCAGAGGAGAATGAAGAGAGCCTTTGATCAGAAAGTCAGGCACCGAAAATACCAAGTGGGAGATCTTGTGTTGAAGAGAATCCTCCCTCCTCATACAGACTACAGGGGAAAATGGACTCCAAATTATGAAGGACCATTCGTCATAAAGAAAGTTTTCTCTGGTGGAGCACTGATGCTCAGTACCATGGATGGTGAAGATTTCCCATCCCCTGTGAATTCAGATGCAGTTAAAAAATACTTCGCATAAAATGACCCGCTGGACATAAAAACAGAATGTAAGTTCAGGAAAAAATAGGGCATCCCGGCGAGTCAAAAACAGAATAAAAGACTCGGGCAAAAATAAGGGAAATAATTAAGAAAATGTACACCCGCTGAGTTGAAAAGCCGCATTGGACAGCTCAGGCAAAAATGGGTATCCCGATGGATCGAAAACCCGAAAGGGCGATCCATGCAAAATAAGGGAATAAGCGGACGACTGCATTCTGAATTCGTCTGTATCATCTACAACTTGGTAAACTCCAAAGGATCAAGCTTCAATCAGAATCAACTCTCTCCAAAAAGCAAGACGAGAAGAACGTCATTGTCATACGAGTCATAGCAGAAGAGGAAGCTCCTCAGAGCGTCATCAACACCGCCAGCACTTTATTTCTCAATTTGTAACTATTTCCTCATTTCAGGAGATGTGTTTCTTTGACTGTATCCAGCCAATTCAGGGCACGCGAATTAATAAAATCAGATTTTCAGTCATGTTTCGTTTTACATTTATGTTTTGCAAAGAATTGTCTGATATCTCTAAAAAAAAAAAAAAACACGACTGCATAAGTACAGATGCTTCTCTCTAAAAAAAAATAATAATAAAACGCATGCTTACAGGGAATGTGATTACTCTCGAAAGTACTTATCTCCTATGACGGAATCCAGTAAAGGATACCTCGGGACCTTTTGTGCGTTTCCTTATCTTTGCAGGATTGCAAGTATCTAGAACGCAACCTGGGGCATGCAAGTTACGTCTCAGCAAACTGGCGAATCATTATCAACTCACATGGCACTGGGAGGTGCCCACTTCCCCAGCAAAGTTGCCAAATCAACATACAGCATCGGAAACACTCCATCCCCAGCTGATTTGCTTTTCGTTGCTATCCCCAGCTGAGTTGCATCTCATTGTTCCCCAGCTGAGTTGGTCACTCATTACTTATCCCCAGCAGAATGGGCAGGTATCACAGAAGATGCCCATATCCCTGGCCGAGTCAAGAAGCCACCGTAACAGAGTTTCTAGGGAGGTCTTTCAGTGATGCCTCTCTCTCTCTCCCCAGCCGAGTTGTCATCTCGCCCTCAGCCGAGTACAAAAATCAGGGGATCATCTCCCCACAGAGCCCCAGCTTCTATTCAGAAGAGCAACGCATGAAGGAGATCACAACAGGGTGAAGGAAGCTTCTGCAAATCCCGGCTGGGTCCCGTATTATAAGGATATGTCGATCAGTGACCTATATCCCCCAAGCAGATACACCAATGATCTCATCCCCAGCTGGGATGTCTTCCTCAGCAGATCAGCCAGAGATCTTCGCAGCAACGAGATCCGAATCCCGGATCTGTGCTTCTTTGCATAATCATAGCATTTGCATCATAATATACCCTCAAAGCGTAGCATTCCGTCTAATACGGAGCATTACGGCAAAAATCAAACGCATAGCATAATCATAAGTCATGTTGTGAATTGAACACTTGTAAATATTGGCAATCCGTCGTTATACAGAATAGTTCCCCCAAAATCCCCCAGAATCCCAGCAAAAGCAGTTGCCCCATATTCAAATACCAGCATGCACCTTTTGGTACCCGTCCGTGCCATTGTTCCCCAGTAAAGTCGCCTGAACAAACAAGATCACCCGTATTACAGATACTCCCTGACACCCATCCGTGTCAAATCACCAACAGAAAGCCAAAGACACCCTCTTTGCACTCACACATACTTGTATATACACTTTCTTGACACCCGTCCGTGTCATATCCCCAGCGCAGTCGCTTACACTTTTGCAACCCATATACTTGTTAATATTATACTTTTCTCTCTTGGCACCCGTCCGTGTCATTCTCCCCAGCAGATAAACACTCATCAATACATTATATATACACTCGCTACTCATTGGTACACTTATGCAGATGCTCGTCCGTATCTTGTATACATCACCACTCATATCCCCACAGATTCGACAGTAGTCCGTGTTCTTTGTTAACCAGTTGATACTCGTCCGTATCATCATCTCTGAACATGTGTCAGTTTGTTTCTACGTGATACTCGTCCGTATCATAGTCTTAAGGATGCTCGTCCGCATCTTTAATCTATACACAATACCAAACACTTATACCTTTTGTTTCTTGGATGTAAACGCTCGTCCGTGTTTACTATCTCCCCAGTAGATCGCCAACAAAGCAAATCTTTCCTTTTTATCTAACACTCGTCCTGTGTTATGATAACCCTGAGAGCAGCCGTACCCTGCTGAGTGGTCGTCCTCCACTTCTTGATGGTCGTCCTCCATCATGCTCATCCGATGGCCATCCCCATCGTTGATTTTAGCAGCCGTCCCCTGCTAGGTGGTCGTCCTCCACCTCTTGATGATCGTCCTTCATCATTTTATCCAATGGCCGTCCCCATTGTTGATTTTGGTTATCTGACATTCGTCCTATGTCATGATAAACCCTGGGAGCAGCCGTCCCCTGCTGAGTGGTCGTCCTCCACTTCTTGATGGTCGTCCTCCATCATGCTCGTCCGATGGCCGTCCCCATCGTTGACCTTTTCTATCCGATGGCCGTCCCCATCGTCGATATCTTCGGCAGCCGTACCCTGCCAGGTGGTCGTCCTCCACCTTTGATGGCCGTCCCCATCATATTTACTTTTTATTCCCAACAGAGCAGCCGTCCCCTGCTAGGTGATCGTCCTTCACCTTTGATGGCCGTACCCCATCATCTGTTTATTTCATTAACCCGATGGCCGTCCCCATCGTTGACCTTTTCTATCCGATGGCCGTCCCCATCGTCGATATCTTCGGCAGCCGTACCCTGCCAGGTGGTCGTCCTCCACCTTTGATGGCCGTCCCCATCATATTTACTTTTTATTCCCAACAGAGCAGCCGTCCCCTGCTAGGTGATCGTCCTTCACCTTTGATGGCCGTACCCCATCATCTGTTTATTTCATTTATTCTTTAACCCGATGGCCGTCCCCGTCGTGGTACCTTTTCCTTTTAGCCCGATGGCCGTCCCCATCGTTGGTTACTTTACCTTTATGAACTTGATGGCCGTCCCCGTCATGTTTCATTAATTCCCAGAGAACCCTACTTTATCTTGATGGCCGTCCCCATCATATTTTGACTTTCCCCAGCTAGTCGGCCGTCCCCGTCTTAGCTTTTCCTTATATCCCCAGCATGTCGGCCGTCCCCGTCATCGCTTTACTTTACACACTTTTCCCAGCATGTCGGCCGTCCCCGTCATTGCTATTTACCCAGCAGTCGTCCTCTGCTCGACGGTCGTCCTCCGTCGCCCACACTTACAATATACCTTACTTAATCTATATCCCTTTTCTCCTCCATTCTGTGAGTGCAAATTTTGGACTGTCTTTGGTATTCAACCACAAGTTATCTTGTTTGCCTGTTAAGCCGTTGCTTACATCCTGCACAGCTAACTCCTGTTTGAATAGGGGCAGCTGTAAACACCCCAAATTTGCCCTCACCCATTCACACCATGGCTTGTGATCATCTCATATGCATAAACACAATCATACAATCTCATATCTCATGTTTGATTCACTGCATAGTTTCTAAGTCATCTGCACCTAGGGTTTGTGATTTGAGCAATCCCAAAGCTTCTTGAGCCACTCCAAAGGCCACCAATCATCTCAGAAGGGTCCATGTGTGTTCTTGTATCATGTCACATCCTCACAGAGTCAAAATTGCAGAGGAATCACAAGAACTAGGGTTTGAGTGGATGCAGAGCCAGGTTGAACTGCACAGTTGACCTAAAATTAGGGTTTTGGTTTCAGAGGCCATAATCTCAAATTTTTTGGTCATTCTTGTTTCCATTGTTCTCTATATGGTATAGGGAATATGCATATCAATTTTCATGAAGAAATTCCATGGGGAAGTCATCTGATCAAGAGTTGACTTTTCAGACAAGTCAGTGCAAAATCAGGGCATCTGAGGCCCCCAATGACCCAACCAATGGGTGATCTCCATCATTTTGAGTGTATATGATCTTTATTTGATCATGGAAGAAGGTTGAAGTGCATAAAATCAAGAATTTAGGGTTTTTGCAAAAGTTGACTTTTTGAGGCATAGTTGACTTTTCAAGAATGCCTCATTTTAGGCCAATTTTCAAGCCTTGATTCATGATCCAAAAGGCCTCAAATGAAAAAACTTTGGTCATGAAAGTTGTAGATCTCATCTTTCCCTTTTCAAAAAGTACAAGAACATGATCAAACTCTTCATGGATCAAAAGTTATGGCATTGCAAAGTTAGCAAAAATCATTGATTTTCAAGTTATGCACAAAAAGGAAATTTTGCAAAGTCTTGAACCAAAGTCAAATGTAGCCTCTAATTCATGACAAACCATTATGTAAACATCCTCTAAGTCACAAAAATCAGATTTGGATCAAGTTTGCTCATGGTTTGGTTCATGTAACTTGACTTTTCTCATGAAAATCCATAAAGCTAACCAAGTTGCAAAACACTCATGAGCTTTTCACCAACTTGCTGCATTGAGCCTTGGGTCAAGCCAGCCTCTCACACTCACCATGCTGCACCAGAACCCATCTTGTACTTGCCTAGACTTTGAGCCATGCCCTATCTTACAAAAGTGGACTTTTTTGCAAAAGTAGTCACACCTATCACTGCAGGCCAGGTCACATCCCCCAGCCACTTGCAATTGTTTATTGAATCAATTTGCTGGCCATAACACATAGGAACCAAGGTTGAGACAACAACATTCACCACTTACACAAAAACCTCCCACATTGCAACTTCATTCGAATCTGCTCACACAGCCATCAAACACTAAAACTTTCTTCATCACTCAACTAAACACACTTCATAGATCACAAAGCACCCAAAGCCCAAGCTTGAAACAGCCAGAAACTCCTACTGCCATCTCTCACCTCAGTTTGCAGTTTCACTTGGAACTATCACCATAGCCCACAAACATCAAAACAAACCTTGCAAACCTTCCCAACACATTGCATAGACCTCAAACAACCCATCACCATGACCTGAAAGTGCCAGAATCACTGCTGCCATTTTTGACTGAACTGAAGCAGAAGCTTTCGAAGCTCACTCTCTAGCCAACCCAAACTCATTTTGAGCATTCAAGCACCTTTGTAGGACCAAGAGGAGCAGCTTGCACTGAAGGAAGAGGCCTGAAAGTTCCTAAATTGAAAGCTGCAAATCTCAGGTAGCTCGAAATTAATTTTTCCAGAAATGATTTTTCTTGTTACAAACTTGTTCTTTATGCTCTCCTGATCATCCTGATGCTTTTAGTTTTTGAAATGGTTGTGTTTTGAGAATTTAATTTGTGTTTGAAGCTTACGAACCCTAGAACTTTCCCTCTTCGATTCAGCTTATTTAGGTAAAATAAATTTGTTCTAGGTTAGGGGTTTGATTCGTGAGAGTGAGAAGAACATTCCCTTGGCTTTAGTTTTCATTTTTATTACGTTTTGAGGAAGTTGAGTGATTCTCAGGTGAGAGCTGGCCGGAGAAGACGACCGAAAGTCTTCTCCGGCCGCCTGAATGTAATTAGGGCTTAATCCAGTAATTAAATGCCATTTGAATCTGGAGCGTTTGATCAGTTGACTCCCTTGACTTCGCGCGTGTGTGGACGGCCCAGATGTGCTCATTTAGCCCTAATCTCTCTCTTTAGGTTAATTAATCTTTAATTAATTTAATTTAGCCAGAAGCAATCTGGGCCTTTCATCCTGGCGCGCAGTCAACGCTTTTGAAACCAGGGCCAATCCCAGCCATCCAATCTGATTACTTCCATTTAATTTAATTTTATTTTCATTTCTTTTCATTTAAATTGCACAATTTATTTAAAATGGTTAAAAAATCATAAAAATTATGAAACTTTTTTCTTTAAGGTTTTATTAATTTTTAGGACACAAAAATATTTTTATTTTATTTTTTATCATTAAAAAAAGTATTTTTAAATATTTAAAAGTTTATTTTTAATTGATTAATGAGAATTAATTAATTAAAAATACTTTTAGGTATTTAAAAATTACAAAAAAAATTCATGAAATGTTCTAAGACATTTAGAAACATTGTCCAACCTTCAAACCAAATTTCTTTTTTGATCTTGATGCATTTTAAGAATTTTTCATGGAATTAAATCATATTTTGTGCATTATTTTGATCACAAGTTTAAAAATTCATTTCTGCCTTTTGGTGAAGGTTGAGACATTGATTCTTTTTGCATTGTTTTCCATTTGACATGTACTTTCAAGGATGAAAAGGCCATGATTTGATCTTGCATTTTCTAATTGATTGGCATTTGTTTTGTTTAGGAACCCTAAAAACCCTAGTAATTTGTAAAAAATCATAGCTTGAGTTTGGTAAAGAGTTGAGAGTTCCCCTTTGGGCAGTGATTCATTATAGGTCTAGGGCTTCTTTGAGTGCCATTTTCCTTTTTTTTTATCTTAGGGTTTGCTTCTGTTTTTGGTTTGTGTTTGATGTTTGATCCATGAACCCTAATTTGGGCTTTCTTTTGCATCCTTCTTGCATTCTTTTGCATAAGTTGACTTGCCATTGCATTTTGTGCATTCTTATGATTCATTTGACATCTTAAGACATGTGTGAAGCATCATTGATCATTGCATAACATCTTTGCCATGCTATTTGTCTTGTATGCTTCATAACATTTCATGTTTATTCATGTTCCTTAACTTGCATCATTTGCATCCATGACTTTGTATGAACATCCCTATGCCTTGTCTCATGTTTGCAGCACTTCATAACATCATAATCATCATGTGTATGCTTCTGGTTTGGCCTAGCATCATGTCATTTCATTTCATTTAGCATTGCATTGCATTTGTTTCTAACATTTCAGGTGGTAAGTAACTTGAGAAGTGAATTTGCCTTCACTTCTCATAACTTTTCTTTTTTTATCTTTCTTGCATCCCTTGCTGCATTCTTACTTGTGTTTGAGTTTGAGCTTGCTCATGCTTGCTTCTCCCACTTTCTTTCTTCAAGTGACTTGACTTCTTGAATGAAGCAAGTCACTTTGCTTCTCTTGATCTTGTTCATCTGCTTCCTGGTGGTTCATCTGAAGATTGTTTCTTGCAAACCTCACAAACCTTAGGGCCAACCAAGCATGACAATGAATTAGGGTTTTGATTAGTCTCCCCATAGTTTTACCTTTGTGTCTCTTTGAGTCTTCTCTTCTCATCTCATAATCAGAGGTTAAATCCTAAAGGTTTTAAGACTTTGTGATTAGAGTTATGCCTGCATCCTTCTCTTAGGATGGAGTGTATAACTTTAATCCTAAGTACTAAACCCTTAAGGTGTTTAAATCTCTCAATCAATCCACCTAATAATCATTAAGACAATACACTTGTAACTTGGGCCTTGCATTAGGGTTCTAATTCTTCCTTAAGTGGTTAAGAAGGACTAACCCTAGTGTTAATGGACAAGTCCCCCTCAAGTTGTCTTACAAATCATAAAAATCACTTCATCATCATAACCATTGAATAAAATCCACTTAATCAAAGGCTTGTTTTGTCATGAGATTAATCCCTAATCATGGATTAAGTTGAGGAGCTTTCCTCAGCTTAAACATTCTCATCTATTATCCTTCTTTTAGGATAGTGTAATGAGTCTGTTGAATCCCGGATTATGGCTTAACCTCATTACTCAACACTAAACAAAAAAAACACCAAAAACATCTAATTAATCACAAGTAGGTTAATGATCTTAATCCTGCACCAAAGGTGATTAGATGTGAGAATCTGACTTCACACTTAAGGTACTCTCATTACCCCTAAACAGAGGGAAGATGTGATGAGTTTACTAAATCCATTGGTTTAGACTTAAGCTCATTATCTTATGACAAACTTCAAAAATAATAAAAGACTGAAAACTCAAAAAAAACAAACAATAATCGTCTCCTCCGGGATTCTTTTCTCATCACCTTCACTCACAACCGAGAACTCGCTACTTCCGTCTAATGCAAGACAGTTAGCACCTGAGCCAGACAGGTCACACACTTGAGCATAGGCAAGTAAGCAGTTCACAAGTCAATTCACCTTTCAGTCTCTTTGGGTCGAACTACGGTGTTCTGACTTCCTCATTGCACGAGAGGATACGTAGGCATAACTTAACAGTTATCGAACAAAAGTCTCTGTATATTCCCCCTCTTTCCAGCTTCATTCTTTAAGCCTCATGGTCATGAGCAATTCATTCTCATTCTTACACTGACACATCATTATACACTTCACACTTCTTTTGCACTGACACCTGTACATTCTTTTCCAGCTATTTTACACACAGATTGCACTGACACTACCCCTTTAAAACACAAATCTTTTAAGCGTGGATCCCGTCGAGTACGGCGGACAATCTGGGTGCTAATACCTTCCCAGGTTGTAACCAACCCCCTTTCTCAGTCTCTCTGGTTCGCAACATCTTTCTAGGTCTATGCAGCATTGCCTTTCCTCCGGGATAAAAATGCCTAGCTGGCGACTCTTTTCATCTCCAGTGAGTTCACGGCTGTGTGTTCTCATTGTCCCTCTCGCCGACCGTTCGCGTCTGTACCTTCATCTGAACCAGTTTCACTTGTCGGGAGCGACATCCACGGGCAGCAAATTACCCCAGCCTTGGGCAGTCCCCTCTTCAATAACCTTCCTGGCTTGCTGATAATACGTCATGGAGGTTCCCAGTACAGCAGATGCTTCATTAATGTTCAGGGCCACAAATCCCTGGCTCATGGTTTCATGGATTTCTCCATCCATCTCAATATACTTGTACGTAGCCAGATGGCTAACAAAGATATCTTCTTCACCACAGATGGTGATGATTTGGCCTTCCCACTCGAATTTCAGCTTCTGGTGAAGGGTAGACGTAACTGCGCCAGCGGCATGGATCCAAGGTCTACCCAACAAACAGCTGTAGGCCGGCTGAGTGTCCATCACATAGAAGGTAATCTTAAAAGTCTGCGGGCCAATCATCACAGGCAGATCAATCTCCCCAAGCACTGATCTTTTAGAGCCATCGAAAGCTCTCACCACTAAATTACTTGGACGCAGTGCCAAGCCATCATACTCCAACTTCACTAAGGCTTTCTTTGGTAGAACATTGAGTGAAGACCCAGTGTCCACCAGTACATGGGATAAAATAGCACCCTTGCATTCTAGAGTGATGTGTAAAGCCTTGTTGTGGTTATGTCCCTCAGTCGTTAAGTCAGTGTTGGTAAAGCCCAGTCCATGACTGGTGTTGACATTTGCCACCACAGTTTCTAGCTGATTAACAGTGATCTCCTCTGGCACGTATGCTGCGTGCAAGACTTTCGGTAATGCGTTCCTGTGAGCTTCAGAACACATCAGCAGGGATAATATGGAGATCTTTGAGGGAGTTTGGTGAAGCTGATCCACCACCTTGTAATCACTTCTCTTTATAATTCTCATGAACTCATCTACATCTTGTTCAAAAGATGTCTTCTGAGTTTCCTTGACAGCCGGTTCTTCAAATACCACACTCTTTCCCTTTGCTTTGGCAGCAGCTTCTGCTTCGGCATTAGATCTTTGAGTTTGTGAGGCAAAAAGGCGTCCGCTTCTGGTGAAGCCTCCGCCTCCCCCAACATTATCAATCTGTGGAGAAGAGGTTGAAGAATCCAAAGTGATTTTCTCCCCGTTGCAGTAGAGGTCAGAGCCATAATGCCAAGGGATGGCATTACTGCTTTCATATGGAACGGGTCCAGGCACCGTGATGGTAACTGGACTGACTGCTGCAGAGGGAGGTACTGAAATGGTGTGCGGATAGTAGTAGATGGTGACTGGTGACCTGGCAAGAGATGCCACTGCTTGTTGTTGAAAGTTGTTGTTTGGAGGAACATATGCTGGATCATAATAAATGGTGACTGCTGAGATATCTGTTGGCGTTGTAGAAGATTTTGTTGAATAAATGGGTGTTGATGTTGTAGAAGAAATGGTTGTTGACATCTAGTTTGTTGAAGTGATGGATGGAGCCATTGTTGATGATATTGATGAATTGGTCGGAATGATTGTTGTTGCAGTTGTAGAAGAGTCAGGAATTGTTGTCAAAGGGATTGCTGGATTTGCAGGTACTGATGTTGTAATATGTAGTATACCACTTCTGATAAGACCGTCTATGCCGCTTCTCAAGTTATCACACCCGTTGACCGAAATGTTGCAATAACCACAACCGAGCTCACACCCGGGTGTCGCTCCCACCAAATGAGGCTAGGTCAAATGGGGTACAGACGCGAACGGTCGGCGAAAGGGGAATGTGAGAACACACAGGAGTGAACTCACAAGAAAAGAAAAGAGTCTCCAGCTAGGCATTTTTATCCCGGAGGAAAGGCAATGCTGCATAGACCTAGAAAGATATGGATAAGACGGTTGCGAACCAGAGAGACTGAGAAAGGGGGTTGGTTACAACCTGGGAAGGTATTAGCACCCAGATTGTCCGCCGTACTCGACGGGATCCACGCTTAAAAGATTTGTGTTTTAAAGGGGTAGTGTCAGTGCAGACTGTGTATCAAAGCTGGAAAAGAATGCAAGTGTCAGTGTAAAAAGAATGTGAAGTGTATAAGTGAAGTGTCAGTGTAAGGACAGAGTGAAATGCTCATGATAATGAGGCTAAAATAATAAGGCTAGAAAGAGGGGGAATATACAGAGACTTTTGTTCGATAACCGTTAAGTTATGCCTATGTATCCTCTCGTGCAATGAGGAAGTCAGAACACCGTAGTTCGACCCAAAGAGACTGAAAGATGAATTGACTTGTGAATTGCTTGTTTGTCTATGCTCAAGTGTATGACCTGTCTGGCTCAGGTGCAAACTGTCTTGCATTAGACGGAAGAAGCGAGTTCTCGTTTGTGAGTGAATAAGATGAGAATAGAATCCCGGGGGAGACGATTATTGTTTGTTTTTGAGTTTTCAGTCTTTTATTGCTTTTTGAAGTTTGTCATAAGTAAATGAGCTTAAGCCTAAACCAATGGATTAGTAAACTCATCACATCTTCCCTCTGATTAGGGGTATTGAGAATACCTTAAGTGTGAAGTCAGCATCTCACATTTAATCACCATGGTGTAGGATTAAGATCATTAACCTACTTGTGATTATTTAGATGTTTTTGTTGTTTTTCTTTAGTGTTAAGTAATGAGATTAAGCCATAATCAGGAATTAAACAGACTCATTACACCATCCTAATAGAAGGATAATAGATGAGAATGTTTAAGCTGAGGAAAACTCCTCAACTTAATCCATGATTAGGGATTAACCTCATGACAAAACAAGCCTTTATTAAAGTGGATTTTAATTAAGGGTGAGATGAAGAAGTGGATTTTATAATTTGTAGGACAACTTGAGGGGGACTTGTCCATTAACACTAGGGTTAGTCCTTCTTAACCAATTAAGGAAGAATTAGAACCTTAATGCAAGGCCCAAGTTACAAGCTTGATGTCTTGATGATTATTAAGATGAATTGATTAAAGGAGTTAAACACATTAAGGGTTTAACACTTAGGATTTAAGTTATACACTCCATCCTAATAGAAGGATGCAGGCATAAGCTTAATCACAAAGCCTTAAAACCTTTAAGGTTTAGTCCTTGATTGTGAGATGAGGAGAGAAGACTCAAAGAGACACAAAGGTAAAAGCTAAGTGGGGGACTAATAAAACCCTAATTGTTATCATGCTTGGTCATTCCTAGGGTTTGTGAGGTTTAAGAGAAAGATCTTCAAAGAACCACCAAGGAGGGAAGCAGATGAAAGGAGCAAAGAGAAGCAAAACAACTTGCTTCACTTAAGAAGTCAAATTGCTTGAAGAAAGAAAGTGAAATGAACAAGAATGAGCAAGCTCAATCCAAACACATACAAAAATGCAGCAATGGTGCATAAGAAAGATGAAAAGAGATTGTGAGAAGTGAAGGCAAATTCACTTCTCAAAGTAACTTACCACCTGAAAAGTTAGTGAAAGAAATGAAATGCAATGCAACTGAGATGAAAGGGCATGATGCAAGACAAAGTCAAAGCAAATACATGATGTTAATGATTTTAAGAGATGATGCAAACATGAAATAAGGCATGAGGATGATCATACAAACATATGGAATGCAAAAGAAACATGCTTAGAACCATGAACATACATGAAAAGTTATGAAATGCAAATGACATACAACATGGAAAATGAAAGATGCAATGATCAAACATGATTCTTATGTGTCCTAAGATGTGTTATGAATCAAATGAATGCATAAAATGTCATGGCAAGTCTTGGTATGCAAGCAAATGGAAGATGGATGCAAAGAAAGGCATGAATTAGGGTTTATGATCAATGCACTAAACAAAATCCAAAACCAGAAGCAAACATCATGATAAAAAATTGAAAATGCATTCAAAGGAACCCTAAGCCTATACAAACTCACTGCCCAAAGGAGAGGATCCAATTCTTAACCTAGTGAAAGTTGTGAATTTCCTAAGATTGCTAGGGTTTTAAGGTACCTTGTCAAGAAAAATGCAAAACAAAATGAAAATGCAAGATCAATTCATGCCAATTTAATCCTATAAACTACATGCTATACAAGATGCAATGCAAGAAGAATCATTGTCCAACTCTCAATGGTTAGGCAGAAATGAATTTTTGAAGTTTGAATCAAAATATTGCCCCAAAATGAATTTAATTCCATTGAAAATGATCAAAAGGCATCAAGAACAAAAAATAAATTTGGTTTGAGGGTTGGACAATGCTTCTAAATGTTTTTAAATGCTATATGAATTTTTTTGTGATTTTTAAATACCTAAAAGTATTTTTAATTAATTAATTTCCCTTAATTAATTAAAAATAAACTTTTAAATGATTTAAAAATAATTTTTGATGCAAAAAATAAAAATAAAAATATTTTTGGTTTCTGAAAATTAATAAAAGGTTTGATAAAAATTTTCAGAATTTTTTGATGATTTTTACTATTTTTAATTAAATGTACAAATTAAATATGGAACAAATAAAAATAAAATGAATTTAAACTGAAAAATGAGAAAGTCAACAGATCAAATGGCCAGGATTCAAACTGAGACGCGCGCGAATTGACTAGGCGCGCATCTGGACGGCCAGCATTCAAATTCCCCTAATTATGATTAAACCCTAATTTAATGCCCTAATCACTTTCAGATGACCGGAACAGTGTTCCGGTCATCTTCTCCGGCAGGCCAAAATCCCTATCTCTCTTAATACGCATCAAATCCTCACCAAACTCTCCAGAATCAATCTATGAACATCACTAAGCATAAACCCTAACTCAAACAACATTTATTTTCACTGAATCAAAGGAAACAAGCAAGAACATTTTTACGGGCAAACTTTCAGATCATCATAACATGCTTGTTTCTGGCTCATTTTCAAAAATAAATAGATCCCCATGATCAGGGCAACATATAGAACAACATTCTAACAAGAAATTAAAGTTCTGGAAAATTTGTTCATCATGCTACCTGAGATTGAGCTTTCGAAACAGGGACTTTCTGGCTGCTTCTCTGGCTCAAACAAGCTCCAATGATCCTCCTTTGAAGCTTTTGACACTTAGTTGGAGTTTATGTGGCCTCTAGAGAGAGTTGGCAGAAGCTCAGGCCAAGGGAGTGTGAAAATCGTATTTGTGATGGGGGAGGTTTCAGGCCAAAACAATGGTTGGTTTGTGATCAGTGGAACATGCTGAGATGTTCTATGAAGTTTGTTTGTGTGTTTGATGTTTGTATGATGAGTTTCGAATGGTTTTGCATAAGAGGTGGAAAATGAGAATGCTGTGTTCTTGGAGGTTTCAGGCTTGTGTGTCTTATGAGAATGAAGCCTTGGGATGTGTTTGTAAAGTCTGGATTGGGCAGAGAGTGGTTGTGTCACTGTGGGATTGGTATGGCTTCAAGTTGCAAAAAGTCAAGCAAGTTGTACTTGGAGGTATGGGCAAGTGGCAGGCTGAGATAGGGGCATGGTTGAGTTCAGCAAGGATCAAGGAATGCTTTTGGATCAGATTTTGTGAACTGAGGCAAGTGGATGAGAAGTTTTGATCCCTTTTGCAAATTATCACAACTTTGGCCCCTTTTGTAATTCTTGAAGTTTAGGGCATGGAACTTAAGAAATTCTTGGGCCAATATGAAGTTTAAGTCATGTATGATGTTTGTTTAAAGGTTAGACATCAATCAGAAGTCACAAATTGCCTTGGTACAAGAATTTGCAAGTTTCCCTCTTTGGTGCATAACTTGAAATTATGTGATTTTTCCCAACTTTGACAAGCCATAACTTTTGATCCAAAATGAATTAGGTCATGTTCTTGTACTTTTTAAAAAGGGAATGATCCATTCTACAACTTTCATGACCAAAGTTTTCCCATTTGAAGCATTTTTGAATCAAAAAGCAAGGGTTGAAAAAGTTTCCCAAAATGGCAATTTTCAATATAAGTCAACTTTCCCAAAAAGTCAACTTTGCAAATGGCTTGAAACTCTTCAATTTTGTGAACTTCTAACATCTTATATGATCAAATAAAGATCATACACAATCAAAATGATGAAGAACACCCTTTGGTTGGGTCATTGGGGGCCTCAGATGCCCTGATTTTGCACTGACTTGCTCAAAAAGTCAACTCTTGATCAGATGACTTCCCCATGGAATTTCTTCATGAAAATTGGTATGCATGATCCCTATACCATATAGAGACCAATAGAAACAAGAATGACAAAAAAATTGGAGTTATGGCCTTTGAAACCAAAACCCTAATTCTAGGTCATCTGTGCAGTTAAACCTGGCTCTGCTTCCATGCCATTCTCAGTTCTTGTGATTTTTTGACATTCTTGACTTTGAGAGGATATAATATGATGCTTGAACACATATGGACCCCTTTGAAGTGATTGATGATCTTTGGAGTGGCTTAAAAGGCTCTTGGGCTGCTCAGATCACACACCCTAGATGTAGATGACTTTGAACCAAGTGCAATGAAGCAAATATGCAATATGGGATGCTATGATTGAAATCATGCATATGAGAAGATCACAAGCCATGGTGTGAACGGGTGAGGGCAAATTTGGGGTGTTTACACCGGGGAACATCTGGCATTCTAGAAGCTGAGCTTTAATTTCTACCAGAGGTGTCCGAATCTGCCCAACACTGGTGATTAAGAAAGATGGCTTATCTTCCTCAATAGCATTAATTCTTGGTCCTCCATGATTGGGCATGGGATTCTTGTTGACATTTGGCGGGGGTGCAAAGTTGAGGGCTTTAGAATCCACCAAATCTTGTACCTTCATTTGTAAAGCCCTGCATTTCTCTGTACTGTGGCCAGGTGCATTGGAGTGGAAAGCACATCTGGCGTTGACGTCATAATTTCTTGGAAGACTGGATGGATCTGGTGGCGCCAATGTCCTTAACTCAACCAGGTTGAGTTTCAGGAGCTATGGCAATAAAGCGGCATAATGCATAGGGATAGGGTCAATCACCCTATTTGCCTGTGATGGTCTTTGCTGAAAGGGTCTTTGCTGTTGATTGCTGTTGTTGTTGTTGTAGCTTCTCTGTGGCGGATACTGAACTTGTTGCTGATAATGTGGTTGTTGTTGTGGTTGATATGTTGGTTGCTGAGGAATCGGAGCTGGAATAGTGACAGCTGCCACTGTCCTATGAACATACTGGGGTCTGCCCCTGCTGGCATGAATAACATTTGCCTCACCAGTTCTTCTTGGTCCCACAAAAGGATTCCTGGGATTACTTGACGAGCTTGCACCATTATCAGAAATTTTACCCATCTTCAGAAGGCTTTCAATTCTTTCTCCAGTTATGACTACGTCAGCGAAGCTAGTGGAAGAAAAGGCAGCTAGCCTATCAATATATGTCCCTTGTAGAGTGTTCATGAACATGTCGGCCATTTCTCTTTCCGACATGGGTGTCTGGACAGCAGCAGCAAGCTGTCTCCACCTCTGGGCATATTCCCTGAAGCTTTCCCTGGAGGATTGAGACATTCCCATTAAGAGGGTCCTGTTAGGAGCCATGTCTAGATTGTATTGGTACTGTCTGATGAAAGCTTCAGCTAGGTCCTTCCAGCACCTGATAGTAGCTCTAGTCAAGTGAGAGTACCACTCCCTTGAAGCCCCAGTCAAACTGTCTTCAAAGTAGAACATCCATAGTTTCTCATCCATGGTGTATGCCTTAAGTCTTCCCAAAAAAGACTGCAGGTGAGTTCGTGGACAGGAAGTTCCGTTGTACTTCTCGAAGCACGGGGGTTTAAACTTGTGGGGAATCCTTACCCCATCCACTAACCCCATATCCATCACATCAAAGCCTAGGGAGTTTTGAGACTCCAGAGATCTCAACTTCTCAGCAATTTCATCAAGCCTCCTATCATAAACTTCATCCCCAGCTCCCATCACAGTGAACTGTTCTTCCTGGGGGTCTTCTTGTAAGACTCTTCCTCCAGTAGTATTTCCTTGCACAATACCCGGGATGTTGACTTCCGGATGTAGATGAGGCCCATATACTGGAGGGTTAATATGAGGCTGACCCCTCTCATTGTTACTTGTTCCTCCAGTTCCCAGAGGAGGTTCTTCCGGGGTCTGTCTTTCCACCAATGCCCTCAACCTTTCTTGACTTTGAGCCAAGCCATTCATTACTTCCATGAACTGGGTCATTTGGTTTCTCATCTCCAGCCTTTCGTTAACCATCTGGGTTCTGACCTCTGTCAGCTCTTGCTGTACCTGATCCATCTGGATACCAGGAAGGTTGCTGCGAGTAGGATATCTGTGTGGACGGTTGAGAGGGAACACCCGACGACGAGTAATAATTCCTGAAACACAACAGAGTTAGTAACAAACAAAACAAAAACCTACAAAACAAAACAAAAGTTAGTATGCAATGCAGTATGCTTATTTGTTTCCAAGGTATCCGGCTTGACACTTGGTTTTGACCTTTCCAGACCCTGAGGAAGATGCTTTGATGTTGCTTGAGAGAGAGAGAGAGACTTAATGAAACAAACTGACAAATACATTACAAATGGTGAATGATACATAGCCTGTTTTTTACAACATATGCCCCTGAGGGGTCAAAAATACACCATAAAAGAAAAGTACATGAAATGGAAATAACAACAAGCAAAGAAATCAGACATCTAAGCCAAACTCATCCTCCTTAACCTCCTTCAGAAGTGCTTCAGCTACAGGACCAGCCGGATGCTCTGTAATGTTTCTGATGAGAAGGTTTCTGGTGGCAATAGCAGTGGTCAGCTTCTTGTGTCTGTCTTGGTCCTTTGACCTCTTCACACCAGCCCTAAGCTTCAGTTCTGAAATTTCCTTCTGGGCTGCTAGCAGAGCCTCCTGTTGCTTCTTTTCATTAGCCTCCAACTGCTCAATCCTGGCTTGAGTTCCCTTATCCTCTTGAGTGCGAGCTTTAGTGATCCTGACCCACCTAGCTTGACTTTATTTCAGATAAAGATCAGTCCTAGCCTTCTGAAACTGGGCCTCTTTACAGACATTCTTCAAAATTTGCTCTCCGGCTCTTGATTTCTTGATGTAGTCTTTTTCTTTCTCAATCTTGGCTAGATGCTCCACCTTAAGCTTTTCTAACCTCTCAATGTCTAAACGACCATCACTCCTCTCCCAGAGGGTCTTCTTCAGAGCTTGAGACAGATTCTCATTCCTCTCCTTCAGCTTCTCAAATTCTTCCAGGCTAACAGTGGCTGGAGGTGGTACTGTGGATGGTCCAGGTGCATCCTCAATGGTGAAGGGCATCCCAGAAATTTGAGCCCTAGCATGGGACCATTCATAATACTGAGCTGAGGCCGCATTGTTGCATTTCCCAAGAATGGCCATCCCTTTGGTCTGGATGTTGTCCCAAGCCCAGGATGCTTGTCTGACAACAACTAGATTAGGCTTTATCTCACAATACAAGGTCTCAGCTAAATCTTGCACTCTAGGAGGGTGAACCAAAGCATAGCCTAACTGTCTTTTGAACAGCAAAGGATTGTAGTTGATGCAACCCTTCACTCCTATTAGAGGTACATTGGGGAACTGCCCACAGCTAGTAATTATGTCCCTGCCTTTGGTGCTCTGGGTGCACCATCTGATGTCATCCGAGGTCAAAGCAATAAGTCTCCTAGCCCAATTCTTCTGTTGGTGAGGGTTCAAGAAAGCATCAGTCTTAGGCAAGTGTTTGAGCAGCCAGGTATGAAATAGAGGAGCACAACATCTCACCAACCTCCCTCTCTGCTTCTCATTCCTTTGGTGAACAGAATAATAGAAATCCCCCAGCAATGTGGGTACTGGGTTTCTCAAAAGGAAGAGATGAATAACATTCTTGCTGATAAACTTGGGCTCATATGCAAAAAGTATAACCCCATATATACTGAGGGCTAACAATGCACAAACTGCCTTCCATTCTCCCAAGGAGGCCTTCAGGATGGCCTGAGAAGTTAGAAAGTCCAAGTGTAGGCCAGGAATTCCAGCCTTAGTTGTCATGTTCTGCTCAATCAACATAGGCTCTAAATATAGTGCTTTTGCCACTTCTTCATTGCTGGGAGAAGCCATCTCTGGGTTGAAGGGGATATCACCCCCGACAGGTACTCCAATCAGAGATGAGAACTCCTCCAACAAAGGTCCCAACTGAAAATTCTGGAAAGTGAAGCATCTCAAAGGAGGATCATAGAACTGTAGGCAAGTGTGAATCAAACTCCTCTGAGAAGGGTCCAAGTCCATAACCATATCAAGGATGCCTCCATAATGTTCTCTGAATAATGGGATATGGTCTGGAGTGATAAGTGCCTGGACCTGTCTGATGCCAGCCAGCACATGCTCAAAGAAATGATATGAAATGTTGCTCTTCTTGGGTGCCATGACTGCTGATGAAGAGCTAAAACAAATGCTGATGATGAAGCCTGATACTGGAGATGAGCCACTGATAGGCTGAGAATGATGATGGAGGTACTGAAGCAAACCACTGATGAAGATAGCTGAAGCAGATGGCTGATGAACAGGGGTCTATGCAGATGAAGGGGTCAAAACCAAGCCAAATATGATGTGGATACCCTGAAAGACAAATAAGCAAATGTTAAATGATGCAATGATGATGTATGCAAATGATATGCAAGGGTTTGTGATCAAGCTGGATTTGATTATTGCCTTGATATAAAGGTCCATGTATGTTCAAGAAGTCCAGATGGAGGTTCAGAAGTCCAGTAACCAAGGTGGGGGACTCAAATAAAGAGTCACATGTCCAGGGTTAAATCACAAGAACTGTCCAAAGTGAAGCATTCTTAAACAAAACAAGTAACTGGGTATGATGTGGCCAAGGGTTCCTGCAAACCTGTAAACAGCCCAACCCCCTCACAGGTGGTGTTCTAAAACAAGGATCCTCAGATTTGGATCAGTTATGAGAAGTGTAAACACTTCTAACCCGGAGGTACAGTGTTTACAATAACCATAAAAGATCCTCCTCTAATTCACCTCAGTTTCTGAAGGTCATAATAAAGGTCATCCAGACTTAGCAGGCTTCCCAGATAGCCCTAGCACTACAGGAGATCTGTAGCACAGAGTTCTCAAGAAGAAACCCATATCTGAACTGTGTTTCATATTCCCGCACCAGACCGAAATGGAATGGGAAATAACATGAACCACTCTAGCCTAGGTGTCACTCAGGTCCCAGGTATAGGACCTTAAACTCTCAATAGAACCCCACCCACCAAAGCAAAAAACCAAATCCAGGCAGATGACAATATGACAGTATGATATATAAAGCTGTAAAGAAAGCAATAAATAACTGTACATAAAGTAGTAAATAAAGCAAATATACAAACACAATTAGCACATAACACCCCAGTAAACACAAATCAATCAAACGCTATGAGGAACCCACAAAAAGAACCAGAAGCCCTGGTTACAGTATAAGGGTCCCTAGCAGAGTCGCCAAGCTGTCGCTCCCAAAGATTTGCATCCTGGTACAAGCGCGAACGATCGGCGAAAGGAGGAATGAGAACACACAGAAGTGAACTCAAGAAAAGAAAAGAGTCGCCAGCTAGGCATTTTTATCCCGAAGGAAAGGCAATGCTACATAGACCTAGAAAAGATATGGATAAGACGGTTGCGAACCAGAGAGACTGAGAAAGGGGGTTGGTTACAACCTGGGAAGGTATTAGCACCCAGATTGTCCGCCGTACTCGACGGGATCCACGCTTAAAAGATTTGTGTTTTAAAGGGGTAGTGTCAGTGCAATCTGTGTATAAAAGAGCTGGAAAAGGATGTACAGGTGTCAGTGTAAGAGAAGTGAAGTGTATAAGTGAAGTGTCAGTGTTAGAACCAGAATGAAATGCTCAAGACAATGAGGCTAAAAGAATGAAGCTGGAAAGAGGGGGAATATACAGAGACTTTTGTTCGATAACTGTTAAGTTATGCCTACGTATCCTCTCGTGCAATGAGGAAGTCAGAACACCGTAGTTCGACCCAAAGAGACTGAAAGATGAATTGACTTGTGAACTGCTTGCTTGTCTATGCTCAAGTGTATGACCTGTCTGGCTCAGGTGCAAACTGTCTTGCATTAGACGGAAGAAGCAAGTTCTCGGTTATGAGTGAAGATGGTGAGAAAAGAATCCCGGAGGAGACGATTATTGCTTGTTTTTTGAGTTTTCAGTCTTTTATTTCTTTTGGAGATTTGTCATAAGTTAATGAGCTTAAGCCTAAACCAATAGGTTAGTAAACTCATCACATCCTCCCTCTGATTAGGGGTAATGAGAATACCTTAAGTGTGAAGTCAGTATCTCACACTTAATCACCTTTGTTGCAGGATTAAGATCATTAACCTACTTGTGATTATTTAGATGTTTTTGTTGTTTTTGTTTAGTGTTGAGTAATGAGGTTAAGCCATAATCAGGGATTAAACAGACTCATTACACCATCCTAATAGAAGGATAATAGATGAGAATGTTTAAGCTGAGGAAAGCTCCTCAACTTAATCCATGATTAGGGATTAACCTCATGACAAAACAAAGCCTTTATTAAATGTATTTTAGTTAATGATAAGATGAAGAAATGATTTTTATGGTTTGTAAGACAACTTGAGGGGGACTTGTCCATTAACACTAGGGTTAGTCCTTCTTAACCAGTTAAGGAAGAATTAGAACCCTAATGCAAGGCCCAAGTTACAAGCTTGATGTCTTGGTGATTATTAAGTGAATTGATTAAAGGATTTAAACACATTAAGGGTTTAACACTTAGGATTAAAGTTATACACTCCATCCTAATAGAAGGATGCAGGCATAAGCTTAATCACAAAGCCTTAAAGCCTTTAGAGTTTAGTCCCTGATTATGAGGTGAGAAGAGAAGACTCAAAGAGAAACAAAGGTAAAAGCTAAGTGGGGGACTAATCAAACCCTAATTATTGTCATGCTTGGTTGCTCCTATGGTTTATGAGGTTTGCAAGAAAGATCTTCAGAGAAACCACCAGGAAGGAAGCAAATGAAAGGAGCAAAGAGAAGCAAAACAACTTGCTTCACTTAAGAAGACAAGTTGCTTGAAGAAAGAAGGTAAGATTAACAAGAATGAGCAAGCTCAATCCAAACACATACAAAATGCAGCAATGATGCATAAGAGAGATGAAAAGAGATTATGAGAATTGAAGGCAAATTCACTTCTCAGACAACTTACCACCTGAAATGTTAGCAAAAGAAATGAACTGCAATGCAAAATGGGATGCAATGTCATGATGCAAACCAAAACCAGAAGCATGAGTATGATGTTAATGATGCTAAAAGATGATGCAAACATGAGGCAAGGCATTAGAATGATCATACAAGGCAATGGATGCAGATGAAGCATGTTTTGAACCATGAATGTACATGAAAAGTTATGGAATGCAAATGACATACAACATGGAAAATGAAAGATGCAATGATCAAACATGATTCTAATATTTCCTAGGATGTATTATGAATCAAATGGATGCACAAAATGTCATGGCAAGTCATGGTATGCAAGCAAATGGAAGATGGATGCAAAGGAAGGCATGAATTAGGGTTTATGATCAACACACAAAGCAAAAACCAAAACCAGAAGCAAAAATCATGATAAAAATTTGAAAATGCAATCAAAGGAACCCTAAACCTATATAAACTCACTGCCCAAAGGAGGGGATCCAACTCTTAACCTAGTGAGAGTTATGAATTTCCTAAGGTTGCTAGGGTTTTAAGGTACCTTGTCAAGAAAAATGCAAAACAAATTGAAAATGCAAGATCAATTCATGCCAATTTTATCCTATAAACTACATGTTATGCAAGATGCAATGCAAAAAGAATCATTTTCCAACTCTCAATGGTTAGGCAGAAATGAATTTTTGAAGTTTGAAGCAAAATAATGCCTTGAAATGAAATTAATCCCATTGAAAATTATCAAAAGGCATCAAGAACAAAAAATAAATTTGGTTTGAGAGTTGGACAATGTTTCTAAATGTTTCTAAAGGTTACATGAATTTTTTTGTGATTTTTTAAATACCTAAAAGTATTTTTAATTAATTAATTTTCATTAATTAATTAAAAATAAACTTTTAAATGATTTAAAAATAATTTTTTATGCTAAAAATAAAAATAAAAATATTTTTGGTTTCTAAAAATTAGTGAAATGTTTGACAAAAATTTTCAGAATTTTTCAATGTGTTTTGCTATTTTTAAAAATTCGTAGAAGTTAAATACAAAACAAATAAAATTAAAATGAATTTAAATGAACAAATGAGAAAGTCAAACAATCCAAGGGCTGTGGTTCAAACTGGGACGCGCGGGAATTGACTTAGCGCGCATCTGGACGACTCACATTCAAACTACGCTAATTAAGTCATTAACCCTAATCTGAACCCTAAACATTTTCAGGTGACCGGAACAGTGTTCCGGTCATCTTCTCCGGCAGGGTGTTCATGCTATCTCACTTAATACGCCATGAAACTTCACAAATCTTTCCAGAATCACTCATTAAACATCATTAAACCTAAACCCCACCCCAAAATCCATTTATTTTCACTGAATCATAAGAATCAAAGCAAAAATCAATTCACGGACAAAGTTTCAGAACAAGCATACAACCTCAAAACTCAATCATTTTCAAAAATAAAAGGTTCAATGAACTCAGGGAAGCATGTAGATCATTTTAGAAACAAGAAATAAGAGTTCTGGAAAAATGAATTTCCATGGCTACCTGAATCGAAGCTTTCAACCCAAGAGCTTTCTGCCTGCCTCTTTGCCTCAAAATGATCCCAATGGTCCTCTCGATGAAGTTATGAAGCTTGGTTGGAGTTTATAATGGTTGGATTGTGAGTTTGCAGAAATTCTGTTCAGTGAGGGGTGAGGATCGTGTTTCTGATTGAGGAGGTTTCAGGGATGAATGAGGGCAGGGAAATGATCAGGAGGATGTGCTGAGATGTTTTGTGAAGTTTGTTTGTGTGTTTGATGTTTGTGGAGAGTGTTTCGAATGGTTTTGCATATGAGGCATAAACTTGGAACTATGGCTATGAGAGAGCTTCAGCATGAATGGTTATGTGTTATGGCTTGCCTTTGGTCCACTTATCACTCATGGATAGGTTTGTGGAGTTGGTGTGCCCTATTGTGATTGGTATGGGTCTTTTGCCAAAAAAGTCAAGCTTGTGTAAGAGAGGTATGGGCTCATAGCTAGCCAAGGACAAAAGGGGTGTCCTGTGCAGCAAGAAGTGTGGAGAGCCCTAGGATCAATTCTGAAGTCAGCAAGCAAGTGGATTAGGGTTTGAGTGAGGTTTTGCAACTTGGTTCATCTTTGGCCCTTTTGAAGTTTCTTGATCCACAAGTCATAAAAATGAGTGATCTTTTGATGCAATCTGACTTTTAGGCCTTGGTTCATGTTTTTATGAAGATTAGAAGTCCATTTGATAGCACAATTTGTCTTGGCAAGTAGTTTTGCAACTTTGCCTCTTTGGTAGAAAACTTGAAATTATGTGATTTTGGCCAACTTTGACAAGCCATAACTTTTGATCCAAAATGAATTAGAATGAGTTCTTGTACTTTTTGAAAAGGGAATGATCCATTCTACAACTTTCATGACCAAAGTTTTCTCATTTGAAGCATTTTTGAATCAAAAAGCAAGGGTTGAAAAAGTTTCCCAAAATGGCAAGTTTCCATTACAAGTCATTTTCCCAAAAAGTCAACTTTGCAAATGGCTTGAAATTCTTCAATTTTGTGAACTTATAACATCTTCTATGATCAAATAAAGATCATAAATAATCAAAATGATGATGAACACCCTTTGGTTGGGTCATTGGGGGCCTCAGATGCCCTGATTTTGCATTGACTTGCTCAAAAAGTCAACTCTTGATCAGATGACTTCCCCATGGAATTTCTTCATGAAAATTGATATGAATGATCCCTATACCATATAGAGTCCAATAGAAACAATAATGACCAAAAAAATTGGAGTTATGGCCTCTGAAACTAAAACCCTAATTCTAGGTCATCTGTGCAGTCAAACCTGGCTCTGCTTCCATGCCAATCCCAGTTCTTGTGATTTTTTGAAATTCTTGACTTTGAGAGGACTTAATATGATGCTTGAACATACATGGACCCCTTTGAAGTGATTGATGACCTTTGGAGTGGCTCAAATGGCTCTTGGATTGCTCAGATCACAAACCCTAGATGCAGATGACTTGGGAACAATGCAGTGAATCAAAAATGCAATATGAGATGCTATGATTGAACTTATGAATATGAGGAGATCACAAGCCATGGTGTGAATGGGTGAGGGAAAATTTGGGGTGTTTACAACATGGCACACCCCTTGATTGGAAGATAGTGACCATGCCCCTTGTATACATTGGCTTTGATCCAACTGAGTCAGACCCATAAGGCAACCTTGTATGTCGGGAGGACTTTGGTTTATTGAATGTTCTCTACTATCAAACACTTAGTTATATGCAAACAATGATATTCAAAATGTAAAACTTATGTCTGTCTTGAATTTTTGAAAAAGAATTATTTTAGAAAAATAATGTTTGTAAAAACTGTGATATTAACTCAAGATTTATAATAAGCCCTAAAGGAGTCAGAATACCTTTTTGTAGCAGTACGCTTTTGAACTAACCATGCTTTAGTTAAGACTTTTAAAGGATTATAACATGGCCTAGTTCACGGTTTAAGAAACAAAGGATAAAGGCTCAAATTTTATTTGTATCCAACCCATCCTTCGTGATGTTCTTTAGTTCTATGTTCAGTTAACTTATGCATTGAGGCTCCAAAAGAGTTTGGAATTGTAACAATGTCAAAAGTTTATTTGAAAAGCCAGTCATCTTTTTTTTTGTTAAGGATTTGTAGTGACCTCTTTTTATCTTGACTTTGTTATCCCTTCCTTTTTCCTGAACTGTTTGTTTCAAGATTACAGTCAGCAGGATGTCTCAATTTTTAATAAGTCTCCTTCATAGGTTTTGACTTAATGAACTTTTCTTTTGCTAGATATTAACTGTCAGACTTAATGATTACAGGGAACCATCATTAGTTGTGTACAAAAAGGACAACTAGCATAATTGAGTTAACAGAGGAACTACCCTTCCCCAAGTTATGATTAAGGGTTTTAATTTGCGTGAGAATGAAAACTCCTACTCCATAGGCTCAAAAGGGTTGACTAAGGATTAACTTCCTTATATCTCCACTATTTAGGAATTGAAATAATGCATGCACATCGTCATCATAGTCTATTCAAAAGCATATTGTATGAAATTATGGTATCGGCTTTGTCATCCTCCCTCCAAAGGCTTACAACTTTAATAAGAGTTAAATATCTGATCACACTAAATTTCACCGTGTTTCTGACTCCGATTTCGCATGCATTCTTAGCTTTTATTGTTGTTTTGTTATGTTATTACTTTGTTTTCTTATGTTTTCAGGTTTTTATAATAATCGGGGCTTGAATCGAGAAAGGGAGCGAAAAAGGAGTGAAAACGGACGAAAACCTAGAAATTCAGCGCTTTGCACTTACGGCACCCACCGTGGCAGGCGCCATGGGGTTAGCCATGACGTGGCCACGACTCAAGACCACTCCTCAACCTCCAAGACCCATGATCCCCACTCTCCAATCCCCTGTAGGCACCATGGCGGGCGCCATGACCTTGTGGCGGGAGCCACAAGGCAAAAACCAGTAACCTCCACTTTTTAGTGGAGGGGCATCCCAGTCTTTTCATGCTTTCAGTTTTCCTATAAATAGGACCTTAGATTTTCGTTTTTCTTCATCCAGAATTAGATTTCTCTAGGCATATATCAGTTTCAAAGCAGTTGCCATTCCACATCGGGGTGTTTCTGCAATCGAGTGATCGAGTCTGTAATCTGTCTGTGTGATCGAGTTTTGGAGCACTCTGGAGGAAGTTAATCTTGCCGCCATTTTAATTCAAGTTCGTATTTTACTTTATTTATTTCTGCATTGCTTTACTTTTATTTATTTCTCGCATTGCTTTACTTTCTTTATTATCCGCACTCGCACTTTATTTCGTTTATTTCCCGCACTCGCTTTAAATTCATTTATTACCCGCACTCGCTTTAAATTACTTTATTTCTCGCACTCGCACTAAATTCATTTACTTTCCGCACTCGCACTAAATTACTTTTATGAAAAACTATAAAAAGAATCTTTACTTTATCATGTCTAACTAATTCCATAAAGGTTAGAATGTAAGGATCGTAATTGAACCAGTAATCCGTATAATTGTTCGTGGAAACACCTAAGGGCTATTTTATCTTTCAATTCAAGTAATTGTTTTTAACTATTTCAAAAACAGCCAAAAGCGCTTTGTCTAGTTCATTAGGATTTTTTAGATTAAAAAGAAAAGAGATTTTAAAACGATTTTCGGACGCGTTCTGGTTCATAAGAGATTTAGAGTCTGGTTCATAAGAACCTCTTTTTGCTAAGAAGTCCAGGTTAAAATACTTTTCAACTTAGTTAAGATACTACATTTCTTAAAAATAGGTTTACTACTCTAACACAGTACGCACCTTTTTATCCGTGACAATAGGAGGGGTTGATTAGAGAGTACAACTCGGTTCTGAATACGCGAAAGCGACAGTTCCTGTTAAATTAGTTCTTTTCAAAGAAGAAAACACTGCCCATAAGTAGTTCCATTAACAAGTACTGGATTATCATTGATTGCGTGAATTACATTCGAGCCTGTCTTTTATTTATTATTTAAAATTATCATTTTATTTACCATTTCACCCTTATTAAAACCCTTATATTTAGTTGCCTTAGATACACACCATAACAACAGGTACGATAGATTGACACTTGGTCTCTGTGGATTCGATAATCTTTTATATTACTCTGACGTGTTCGTACACTTGCGAAAAACACGCATCAAGTTTTTGGCGCCGTTGCCGGGGACCAATATCGTCAAATTTCATTACCCTGTAGTTATACCGTTTAGACTAAGGTTGTTACCCACCGGTCAATGCGAAAGACTCGCAGTGCCGGAAGTTTAGTAGACCCTCTAGCTGAACCTGAACTTTACGCTCGCGCACGTTTATTTTTCCATAGGAATAGGAGAGCTATGGCCGAAGATCAAAACCGAAGACCTCTTAAGGACTTCGCCCAACCATCAAACGAGGAACCTAGTTCCAGTATAGTAAACCCCGCTATCCCAGCCAATAATTTTGAACTTAAACCATCCCTGCTGCAATTAGTGCAACAGAGACAATTCGCAGGTCTCGCTACTGATAACCCGAACCAACATTTAAAAAACTTTCTTCAGTTAGCAGAAACCTTTAAAACCAATGGAGCTTCTCCTGAGGCGATACGCTTAAGATTATTTCCCTTTTCCCTCAGAGATAAAGCTCTATCATGGTTAGATTCCCTTCCACCCAATTCAATAACAACTTGGGATGACCTTAGGAAAGTTTTCCTTGCTAGATATTTTCCCCCGAGCAAGACCGCTCTTCTTTTAAACCTAATAACTAGATTTACCCAACACCAAGGAGAGTCGCTGTTCGAAGCCTGGGAGAGATATAAAGAACTATTAAGAGCATGCCCACATCATGGCTTAGAGAATTGGCTAATCATCCAAACCTTCTATAATGGACTTCATTATAACACTAAAATGACCATCGACGCCGCCGCTGGTGGCGCACTGATGAACAAACCTTACCCTGAAGCTAGTGCCCTTATCGAGGATATGGCCTAAAACCATCAATCATGGGGGGGTAGAACGAGCGACAGTGGAAAAGAAGGAAGCCCAAGGAGGAATACATGAGCTAAGCTCTATAGACATGATGCAGGCTAAAATGGACGCGTTGGCCCTTAGAGTCGAACATATGTGTACAACTCCGAATACTGTAGCCGCAGTTTCGCTGAATTGTGAGATATGTGGAACGCAAGGACACCAATCCGCCGAATGCAATCTGTTGAATGAGACCAACACTGAGCAAGTGAACTATACCCAAGGGAACCCATTTTCAAACACATATAACCCTGGATGGAGGAATCACCCAAACATCTCTTACAAAAATAATAACCCTATTCAAAATACCGCACCTCCGAGACAACAAGGTTACCAAGCCCCTAGAACAAATCAACCTATGCAACCTGTACCACCAAGTCCGAGCTTTGAGGAAGTTGTAAAAAACTTTATCACTGCTCAAGCAAAACAAAACAAAGAGTTCAAGAACCAAAACGTCCATGTTAACGAACTAATTACCCAGTTAGGAACCAAGGTTGATCAAATCATTACTCATAATAAGATGCTTGAAACCCAGATCTCTCAGGTAGCGTTAAACCAAGCCCCACAGACTACACCTGGAGGACAGTTCCCTGGACAACCTCAACAAAACCCGAAAGGGCAAGCAAATGCCATTACTCTACGAAGTGGAACCGCTTATAAGGAACCTTTAAACCCTAGATTGAGTGAGGCCGAAACTTCTGAGAGGAATGAGGAGAAGGAACCAGAGAAGCCTGAAACCCCGGAAAGTCAAGAAAAAGGAGAAGAACCTAAAAATAAAACCTATGTACCACCACCGCCATACAAACCACCAATTCCATACCCTCAAAGATTAAAGAAAACCCAAATCGATAATCAATATCAAAAATTCGTTAAGGTTATAGAAAAACTTCACGTAGAAATCCCCTTTACAGAAGCCATCACCCAAATACCTTCTTACGCTAAGTTTCTTAAAGACATACTTACAAATAAACGTAGACTTGAAGATCCGAAACCCGTGGAATGTAATTCTATTTCCGAAAATAGGTTAGCAAAGAAAGATAAAGATCCCGGAAATTTTTCCATTCCTTGTGTTTTGGGGAATCATGTCATCGAAAAAGCTTTTCTAGACTTAGGAGCTAGTGTGAGCTTAATGCCTTTAGCAGTTTGTGAGAGATTAAACTTAGGAGAATTACAACCTACTAAGATGTCACTTCAATTAGCCGATAGATCCGTTAAATACCCTATAGGCATACTTGAAGACGTCCCTGTTAGGATAGGTCAGCTGTTTATACCTACTGATTTTGTTGTCATGGACATTAAAGAAGATGACGACATACCAATCCTCCTAGGTAGACCGTTCTTATCGACTGCTGGAGCCGTAATAGATGTTAAAAAAGGAAAACTAACTTTTGAGGTAGGTGACGAGAAGATAGAATTTATACTTTCAAAATTTCTTATGGCACCTGTGATAGGAGATGCTTGTTATGCCTTAGATATCATCGAAGAATGCATTAGGGAATTAGAACAAGAAGAAGAAACTGAATCTATAAAATTGCCATCAACCCTTATTTTAGAAGATGACAATTATAAAAAACCCTACATTGATGATAACCTTCACGAATGTTTATCTCTTACCCCAGATCCTATGCCTTGCCCTATGAAACCGACCATAAAACTTAAGGAACTGCCTAAAAACCTGAGATATGAATTTCTCGATGAAGATATGAACCGTCCAGTTATAGTCAGTGCTACCTTAAACCAAGAAGAAACCGATCAATTATTAGAAGTTTTACGTAGGTACCCCTCAGCCTTAGGATATAAGATCTCTGATCTAAAAGGAATAAGCCCATCCGTATGCATGCATCGGATTTTGCTTGAAGAAGATTCAAAACCTTCTAGAGAACACCAAAGAAGAATAAATCCTATAATGAGTACTGTAGTTAAGACTGAAGTTCTTAAGTTACTAGAGGCAGGTATAATATATCAGATCTCGGACAGTAAATGGGTGAGTCCTGTGCATGTAGTACCTAAAAAGGGAGGCATCACAGTCGTGCAAAACGAGAAGGGCGAACCTGTAGCAAAAAGAACCGATGGAGGTTGGCGTATGTGCATAGATTATAGAAAATTAAATAAAGCAACTAGGAAGGACCATTTCCCATTACCATTCATAGACCAAATGTTGGAGCGCCTAGCCAGACACTCTTACTTTTGTTACTTAGATGGATATTCAGGATTCTTCCAAATACCTATTCACCCCGAAGATCAAGAAAAAACTACCTTTACATGCCCAGTTGGAACTTTTGCCTATAGAAGAATGCCTTTTGGACTTTGTAATGCTCCTGCAACTTTCCAACGCTGCATGATGTCTATCTTTGCCGATTATTTAGATGGAATTATGGAAGTATTTATGGACGACTTCTCAGTTTGTGGATCAGATTTCAAAAATTGTCTTGTCAACCTTGAGAAAATCCTGGAGAGATGTGTGGAGGTAAACCTTGTGCTAAATTGGGAAAAATGTCATTTCATGGTCACCGAAGGGATTGTTTTAGGACATATAGTTTCCGAAAAAGGTATAGAGGTAGATAAAGCAAAAATAGAAGTCATAGAGAATCTAAAACCGCCGAAGACTATCAGGGAGATAAGAAGTTTTCTTGGACATGCCGGATTTTACCGACGTTTCATCAAGGATTTCTCCAAAATAACGAAGCCCTTAACTAGTCTTTTAATGAAAGATGCTGAATTTATCTTCGATGAAAAATGTACTGAAGCATTTAATCTTCTGAAGCAAGCTCTGATTTCAGCACCTATAATGAAACCCCCTGATTGGTCAGAACCGTTTGAGATAATGTGTGACGCCAGTGATTATGCTGTTGGAGCCGTTCTAGGTCAAAGAAAAGATAAGAAGTTACACGTAATTTATTATGCCAGTAGAACCCTAGACGCTGCACAGCTCAACTACGCAACAACCGAAAAAGAGCTCCTAGCTGTAGTTTTTGCAATAGACAAATTTAGATCTTATCTAGTAGGAGCCAAGATTATAGTTTACACCGACCATGCTGCCATTCGTTACTTACTAAGCAAAAAGGATGCCAAGCCTAGGTTACTTCGATGGATTCTATTACTGCAAGAGTTTGATTTGGATATCCGTGATAAGAAAGGCACTGATAATGTGGTAGCTGATCACCTATCTAGGCTAGAATACCTGAAACCTGATTCAGTACCCATAAATGACGATTTTGCCTATGATAGACTGATAGCCCAACTAGAAACTATTGAAGAAGATAACCCAGACCCTCATGAGCATTTTCATAAATCCTTAGCTATAAGCAATGTACCTTCGTATGCAGACTTTGTTAATTACATAGCCGCTGACATCATACCCCCTGATCTAAACTACCACCGGAAGAAGAAGTTCTATAGTGATGTGAGAAGCTTCTATTGGGACGAACCGTTTCTTTTCAAGAGAGGTAAAGATGGCATTTTCCGCCGTTGTGTTCCAGAAGAAGAGGTAAATAATATAATTGAGCATTGTCACTCTGCACCCTATGGTGGACATGCAAGCACATCTAAGACCTACGCCAAGATTCTTCAAGCTGGCCTATTCTGGCCTACTATGTGGCGTGATGTCCATGCTTTCATTGTCAAGTGTGATAGATGTCAACGCACAGGAAACATTTCAAGACGTAATGAAATGCCGTTGAGAAATATCCAAGAAGTAGAACTCTTCGACGTATGGGGTATAGACTTTATGGGACCGTTCCCACCATCTTTTGGAAATCAGTACATCTTAGTAGCCGTTGACTACGTGTCTAAATGGATTGAAGCTATCGCCGCACCCACAAACGACACCAGAGTAGTCATCAAATTATTCAAAAATTATATATTTCCCAGGTTTGGAACCCCCCGTTTAGTCATAAGTGATGGAGGATCACACTTCATATCGAGAATATTTGATAGACTTTTAAGCAAGTATGGAGTTAAGCATAGAGTAGCAACACCATACCACCCACAGACCAATGGACAAGTGGAAGTATCTAATAGGGAGATCAAACAAATCCTCGAGAAGACTGTCTCTATATCTAGAAAGGATTGGTCACAGAAACTTCAAGAAGCATTATGGGCCTATAGAACCGCTTTCAAAACTCCTATAGGAACAACCCCTTATCAACTGGTCTATGGAAAATCATGTCACTTACCTTTTGAATTGGAGCATAAGGCCTATTGGGCCATCAAAACTTTGAATTTGGATTACTTGACTACTGGTGAGAAACGTATCCTTGATATCCACAAGTTAGAAGAGCTCAGACAATCTGCCTACGAAAATGCCATCATATACAAAGAAAGAACAAAAGCTTGGCATGACAAAAGAATCATAAGAAGAGACTTCAAAATAGGTGATCCTATTCTCCTGTTCGATTCTAGGTTACGACTTTTTCCAGGAAAACTCCGTTCGAGATGGACTGGCCCCTTCGAAGTATCTAAGATCCTGAGATCCGGTGCTATTGAAATCAAGAACCAAACATGTAAACCGTTCATCGTCAATGGACAGAGGTTGAAGCCCTACGAAGGAGGTAACATCCCAACAACATACACCTTCCATACTCTGAGTGATCCACCACATCCTTCCAATGATGTTTAAATATCGGTCGTCGAGCTAATGACGTTAAACAAGCGCTGCATGGGAGGCAACCCATGGTTTTCTTATTTATGTACTTTTTATTTATTTTTACTTTATTTTAAATAGTTTTTATTATTATTATTATGTCAGGACTAACAATTGAATGTTTTATGTGCTTTCAGGACTTGTTTGCTAACCTTGTACAGAATGCAGAACCCTGATGACATGCACGTGGCCTTTAGAGACGATGCACAGAGAGAGCATTACCATGTCCACATGAGACGCCCTATGGCTCCTACCAGGTACCCTGACCATGACTGCATGGATGCCTTGGGGATAGATCCAAGCGTCAGATTCTTATGCCATCAACTCCACTGGGCCAGTTTGACTACAGGAACAACACTTATAGGAACTTGACTCTTGAGTTCCTCAGCTCGTTTCATCATGACCCTTGGGCTGGACCCGATGGACTCGCTGTTTTCAGGTTGTTCGGGATTGACTACTCATTCTCTCACAAAGAGTTTGGTGATTTACTAGGTTTCCAGACTACTCCTGATGCTATTCCAGAGACTCCGATGGGGTATTTTATGAGCAGAGAAGTGGAAAAGTTTTGGACTAAAATATCAGGTGGAGGAAGCCAAGATCCTTCTACCCAGTTTTCTCAGGTAATCCACAACCCTGCATTGAGGTACTTCCAGATGATTCTAGCACATTCTTTCCTAGGTTTACCCGATACAGAGACGCTGCTAAGTGAAGAGGAGATTTTCCTACTGTTTTGTGCGACTCAGTCTCGCCCTGTTGCTTGTGGCAACTTTCTGTTAAAGGGCCTTGCTAGTGTTGCCAGATCATCAGTAGGCATCATACATGTCAGTGGGATTGTTACACAGATAGCTACTGCATTGGGTCTGTCTCGCAAGCTATTGCACCTCAGGACCTTCTGCTGCTACACCACCCTGGATATTGATTTTTGTCTTGATAGAGGACTGATGAGGAGGGCTTCTTTTGAGCCTAACATGTTTAGATTGATGATCGACGGCGAAGCGATACACTATTTTACATTACCAGATCCGATGATGACCAGTGTCCATGATCCTGAAAATTGGAGTTATGCTCTAGAGGGTTATGGAGAGACTGTCGAAGAGCCGAAATCGCCTCCCGCCGCTGAGTACACTCCTACACCTCTTACTCCCCGAATCACTGTTATGTCTAACAATATGTCTCTGCAGCCACCTGACCTACAAACACAGATTTATGAGCTCCGTAAGGAGACTGCCCTGCTCAAGCAGGAAGTGGCAGACTTAGAGTTACAGATGCAGGTTTCTGATCTCACTCATGCCTCAGAGGCCGATGCTCTATATCAGGCGATTGAAGAGCTTCAGAGGGAGATAGCTGAGATTCGTGGATCAAGCCAGGAAAAGAAGCCTACCACATGACTCATTCTACACTGACAGCGCTACCCTAGTATTTAATTTCCTTTTTTATGCTTTATTTTATTTATCGCATTTCCAGACATATATTATTTCTTTTGCATCTATTATATTTTCATGTACTTTGAATTCCTCCTATATATACATATTATGCACTAATGTTAATTTTTTTTTTCTTTTTCTTTTTGATTTTTAATTATTTTATTTTTGTCGTGCAAAGAAAAAAAATATATAAGACACAAATATTTTCATTTTTGTCTTTACAAAAAAAAATATGCAAGCCTCATGCCTTGAAAAGAAGAAGAAAACGCTATCCAGACCCCCCCGAAGACCAAAGGTGCAAGGAAGGCCCAAAAGGAGGATCAAAAAACCCAAGGCCCAGGAATTGGCCTTGTGGCGGGCGCCATAGGCCCTGTGGCGGGCGCCACACTGTACCAACAACAAGTACGGGGCTGAATCCCCATTTCCACCATTTTCATCCCTTTCTTCACCAAAAACCCATTTTTACAACCTTCCAAAACCTCCTTGAACCCCATTAAAGCTCCCCCATTTCCAAAATACCCTCCATCCATAAAACATATCCAACATCCATTTTCATTTTCATCCACCAAAAACCAAAAAAAAATCAAAACTTTATCATTCCCCTCATAAACCACTTTTCTACCATTTTCACTACCTAAGGAGCTATCAACAATGGAGTTCAACGGATTTCTTCTTCGTGATGGAAGACCGGGCGATAGGCAACGGAAAATTATTCAGAGGCTTCAGAGTCGAGAAATTCTCTCGACTAGGTACGTCGACGATAACTGTCTGTATGCTTTGGGTATTTATCATAGTGTTTTTAATTTATTAGAATTTCTAGGCTTGCATAATATTTTCATTAATCAGGAACCTACCTATGAGAAACTGACAATTGAGTTTTTGAGTTCTTTAATATACACTGTCAGTCCTAACACTGCTAGTACTGTCGGTTCTGTTATTTTTAGGCTGTTTGGAATTGAGTATGAATTCAGTACCGACGATATAGCAGGTTTGTTAGGAATCCCTCATAGGGAAGGTGCAATTTGTGAGGCACCTTTGGATGCGGAATGGTCGGCCGAGGTATTTACCTTCTGGCAAAGGCTTTCAAGTTCTTCAATTAATTCTTTTGAAGGGATACTTGCGTCGACCATTCACAACCCGGCCATAAGAGTTTTTAGACTTCTTTTGGCATGTACTATTTTTGGCCGGGAAAGTCCAAACAAGGTAAATGCTCGTGAACTCCTATTTTTGCAAGGATGCCTCACTAGAACCCACATCAATCCGGTCCCGTTTATGCTTTCCCACATGACTTTATTTACTAATAAAACAGGACCGATTGTATTTGGAGGGCTTGTTACGTCTATTGCTCGGGCTCTTGGCCTGAACAATGAGATAGCTACACTTGAACCACTACCTCCTCGCACAATTAATTTAAAATTTCTGAAAGACATGAAATTATGCCGAACGAGGAGAGAAGGTGGTTATGAGTTGATGGTTCATGGGGTAGCTATCCCATCTGTTGCTTTACCATGCAGTAGACGTACTGATGTACGTGATGAAAGGAACTGGACCTATGATCTTAATGCTCCACGTGTTTTGGGTCCACTTCCTCCTAATATTCCCGATGGAGAGGCACATGACACTGATGAAGAGTATGATCGGAGAGAGCAGTCTCCCATCCCTCACATGTCCCCCCATCGTCCTTCACAGTCACACACCGCACCATCTTCCTCTAACCCTGTTGCAGGTACTGCTCCTGGATTTTATGTCACCGAGGAGATGTGGTGTGATATGACAGCTAGAGAGGAAAGGCGTGATGGCCTTCTCTCTACTATTTCACAACAGCTGACGGACAACATGAGCTTCATGCAACAATCGCGATTGGTTTCGGATCGTGCTTATAGCAACGTTTACCATACCTTGAACGATATCTCATTAGAGCAGAACCGTCAGAGAGAGTTCAACAGCCGACACTACCAGCTTGTAGAGGCCACTCAGGGTTCCATCTTAGGTAACCTTCGAGAGGTCCGGAGTGCTCAGGCTGCTTTATCAGCACGACTCGACCGGAGGGACCAGCATCGTAGTAGATCCCGTCGTTCCAGACCATCACAGCAGGACGGCGAGGGCACCAGTGCTCCTCCTCAGTAGTCTTTTTCAGGTTACCCCCCTTATCTTATTTCGAAACATTGGGGACAATGTTCGATTTAAGTGTGGGAGGGGATTTTATTGCTTTCTGTCATTTCCCTTTTTAGTTAATTATTTCCTTTCAGTTATTTCCCTTTTCAGTAATTTATTTTTCTTAGATAATGCATGATTCTGACGAGTCACCAGTATAGTGTATTTTTAGTTCATCTTCATTTTTTCCCATTTCCTTAGCCTTACCAGAAAAATTTTAAAAAAAGAAAATAATGTTGTTTCACATGTTTTTTGGGCTTTGAGACAGGTTTAGATTAGGATGTGGTGACTTAGGTCAACTTTTTGAAACATCAGAACCATTTTAGCACCATAGACCTCTTGAATATAGGAATCACTCCTAAACCCCACCACCATGGCCTTTACTATCATTTTAAAAATTGTCCTAAGTAGTTTATTTTAGCAGTCAGCTCCGGCCTAAGCATGCTCTACGTAGGGGGCCGATGAACATAAGTGAATGATCCAGTGCTAATAAAAAAAAAAGGCAAACTCTGGTATAGGTGACCCTCACAAAGTCATTTAAACCGAAAAAAGAGAAGAAAAAAAAATTTTGCCACAAAAAGAAAAAAAAAATTGCAAGTCACCTATTGTTAGTTGGTTCAGAGGTATCTGGCACTGAACTTGGTAGGGCGGATTACGATCCGATCCCTCGCAGCTACATTTAGGCGAAATAAAAACAGGTTTACACATGCTTATGTGCCAGAAACCTTATGTTATGGATCAGAATCACTAACCGGTCACTCTACTATGAAGCATGTACGGATATCGGGCTTAATGTGATTGCGCCTGAATGAAAAGGACACAAAAAGATGAGAAGATAGGCCTAGGTATTGTGGGATGACATGGAGTGGTTAATATAGGATTGAAGTTTGTGTTTGTGTTACTATGGTACCCTTGGTTCACTTAGTTAGTATCTGTCACTGCATCCTGACTTGAACTTAGAAGCCCTTTAGCCCAAAGACACGTGTTGCCACCATATTTTCTTAAGCTTTAACGTTTGCTTGAGGACAAGCAAAGGTTTAAGTGTGGGAGAATTTGATCACACTAAATTTCACCGTGTTTCTGACTCCGATTTCGCATGCATTCTTAGCTTTTATTGTTGTTTTGTTATGTTATTACTTTGTTTTCTTATGTTTTCAGGTTTTTATAATAATCGGGGCTTGAATCGAGAAAGGGAGCGAAAAAGGAGTGAAAACGGACGAAAACCTAGAAATTCAGCGTTTTGCACTTACGGCACCCACCGTGGCGGGCGCCATGGGGTTAGCCATGACGTGGCCACGACTCAAGACCACTCCTCAACCTCCAAGACCCACGATCCCCACTCTCCAATCCCCTGTAGGCACCATGGCGGGCGCCATGACCTTGTGGCGGGCGCCATGACCTTGTGGCGGGCGCCACAAGGCAAAAACCAGTAACCTCCACTTTTTAGTGGAGGGGCATCCCAGTCTTTTCATGCTTTCAGTTTTCCTATAAATAGGACCTTAGATTTTCGTTTTTCTTCATCCAGAATTAGATTTCTCCAGGCATATATCAGTTTCAAAGCAGTTGCCATTCCACATCGGGGTGTTTCAGCAATCGAGTGATCGAGTCTGTAATCTGTCTGTGTGATCGAGTTTTGGAGCACTCTGGAGGAAGTTAATCCTGCCGCCATTTTAATTCAAGTTCGTATTTTACTTTATTTATTTCTGCATTGCTTTACTTTTATTTATTTCTCGCATTGCTTTACTTTCTTTATTATCCGCACTCGCACTTTATTTCGTTTATTTCCCGCACTCGCTTTAAATTCATTTATTACCCGCACTCGCTTTAAATTACTTTATTTCTCGCACTCGCACTAAATTCATTTACTTTCCGCACTCGCACTAAATTACTTTTATGAAAAACTATAAAAAGAATCTTTACTTTATCATGTCTAACTAATTCCATAAAGGTTAGAATGTAAGGATCGTAATTGAACCAGTAATCCGTATAATTGTTCGTGGAAACACCTAAGGGCTATTTTATCTTTCAATTCAAGTAATTGTTTTTAACTATTTCAAAAACAGCCAAAAGCGCTTTGTCTAGTTCATTAGGAGTTTTTAGATTAAAAAGAAAAGAGATTTAAAAACGATTTTCGGACGCGTTATGAGATTTAGAGTCTGGTTCATAAGAACCTCTTTTTGCTAAGTAGTCCAGGTTAAAATACTTTTCAACTTAGTTATGATACTACATTTCTTAAAAATAGGTTTACTACTCTAACGCAGTACGCACCTTTTTATCCGTGACAATAGGAGGGGTTGATTAGAGAGTACAACTCGGTTCTGAATACGCGAAAGCGACAGTTCCTGTTAAATTAGTTCTTTTCAAAGAAGAAAACACTGCCCATAAGTAGTTCCATTAACAAGTACTGGATTATCATTGATTACGTGAATTACATTCGAGCCTGTCTTTTATTTATTATTTAAAATTATCATTTTATTTACCATTGCACCCTTATTAAAACCCTTATATTTAGTTGCCTTAGATACACACCATAACAACAGGTACGATAGATTGACACTTGGTCTCTGTGGATTCGATAATCTTTTATATTACTCTGACGTGTTCGTACACTTGCGAAAAACACGCATCAATATCACAAAAGAGAAGTAAGAAGCATAGTTTAAATATAGTGAAACGAATGGATTAATTTAAAACAAACATATACAATACATTAACGTGAAAACAAAAGTTTGACATAATAGTAAGTGTTTAAGCCAACAAAAGAAATTATAAATGAAAATTCAAATGTTCTCAAAGCCTCTTCCTCTAAACTTGTCACTCCAGATGTCTGGAAGCTTTGATGTTTGATGGACGATAGAGGAATTCAATCTAGTCTTCTGGCATAACCTCGAGGACTCCTTCGTCAATCATGTCTTGAATATTATTCTTCAATGCCCAATAGTTATTAGTGTCATGTCCAGGACAGTTGGAGTGATATGCACACCTTGCATTGGGGTTATAGCGAGAAGAGGAAGCATTGCGATTTTGAGGAGGGTCTTTCAAGGTAATCAACTCCCATTTAAACATGTGTTGCAGTGCCTGAGCCAACGACATATTGATCTTTGTAAATTTTCTCCTAGGTGCGTCCTTCTTACATTGATTATTCTGTTGTTGATTTTGTGGCGCAGGTGCAGGATATGAGATCAGAACTGCTCCCACAAATTGGTTACGGTTGTTCTTATTACGATCCTGTTGGCCGTACACAATATTTGACCCTCTTGGTGGTACTTGAAGAGGTAGCCACTGGTATTTTACCACTTCGTATTCCACTTTCAACATGTTCTCCAGTCATTATCATCTTGGTGAAACCAGATGACGAGCTTCCAATTAGGTGACTATATAAAGGACCAGTCAACGTACTCATGAACATGTCAACTAACTCTCTTTCAGTTAAAGGAGGTTGAACCTTGCTTGCGAGATCTCTCCATTTCTGAGCATACTCTTTGAAACTTTCATTAGAGCCCATGGACATGCTTTGGAGTTGCATACGAGTTGGCGCTAAAGTAGAGTTATATTGATACTGTTTGTAGAAGGCTTCAGCAAGATCATTCCAGGTACAGACATTGGAACTCTCAAGTTGGTAGTACCATTCTAGTTGAGCTCCAGATAAACTTTCTTGGAAGAAGTGTATCCACAACTTTCTATCAGCAGTATGTTGCTAGATCCTTCGGACATAGGACCTCAAATGCAGCTTCGTACACAAAACACCATCATATATCACAAAAGTAGGAACTTTGAACCCAAGAGGAATGACAACTCTAGAAATCAGAATCAAATCTTCGAAATCCAAACTAGATTTTTTCTTCAACTCAATGGAATTCAAAAGGTATCCCAGTAACTTGTATTTCTCATCACCGGCTGAATCATAGTAATAATTCTCCTCGTGATCAGAATTTCCAACAGTACCACGGTGACTATCTTCTTCTTTCACAAAATCATCGTCTCCATGAATTTTGACCTCATCATCTGTCTTAATTTGATCTTTGAATCTCTTCCCCATGTTAATAAGGCCTACTGATTTTCTTGTTTTCTTCTTCTTCTTGGTCAGGAGTGCTTTCAGTTCTTCTTGTCCTTTGGACAAGTTCATGATCATCTCTTGGAATTGGGTGTTATGGGTCTAGAGATCTTTGATAGTTTGTTCGAGAGCCATTTCAACTGGAATAAATAGTGAGAAGATAAGAAGCCTGTTGTGGAAACCTGTTATGCAATGGTATGGTATGTAAATGCATATGCAATGTTTTCAAGGACCTCGTGGGATTTAAATTTGTTAAAGAAAAAACAGAAACAAATTTTTTATTAGTAAGTTTAGAATATAACTTCCCCTTGGGCTTACAATGAAGGAAAAACAAGAAAGAAGCTATAAAGGAAACAAAAGCATTTGAGACTTTAAAACTCAAGTCTCCCATGGACGTTTCCTCTTCGTGTTGAGATATGTATTGAGGTTCCTCTCTTCGTGAAGTTGCCTTGTCAGCTCCAACACTTTCTCCTTGCTAGCATAGAACTGAGCCTCAAAGGTATCACTTTCCTCCTTCAGTTGGATCCAAGATTTTTGAAGCTCTTCCAGATCAGTAGGCATGTCTGGATGAAGAATGGTGTAAGGAACATCTCCTTCAACAATAGGCTCAACAATCATCGATAGAACAACATGATATAACATCATAAGAGTTTGAGCACGAGATCACACCCATCTTAGGTAAGGCTCCATAGGGATGAAGTATTTTGGTTCCAGAGTATTACTATTAATCTTATTCACCATGCTCCAAACATGTATAAACCTTTGACGGTAACCTTAAGGATCGTTGTCATAATCGAACACAATACCTTGAATAATCATATCATGAGGACCATCACTTCGAGCATAACCAAACTGGCATAGTGCTAAATAAGGATTATAAGTGGTTCCTCCCCTTATGCCAAGGAGCGATACATTAGGGAACTCCCCACAGCGGTCAATGATAATGATGTTTTCCATGGATCGGGAACACTAATGGATATCTGAATGAGAGATTAACATTATCCTTATAGATCATCTTAAACTTTGTTCATTCTTCATCACAGATCGAGGAAGGTGTGAAATAAACCACCTTGATAGTAGAGGTATGCAACACATCAGAGTCCGTCGGCCTTCATAGTACGAGTGTGAAGAGAGTGCAAAATATCTCCAAGCAAAGTAGGCACAGAATTACGAGTTAGAAATATCTTGATTGCGTGCACATCTATGAATTGGTCCGGATTAGGGAACAACACCAAACCATAGATCAACAGGGCCAAGATCTCCTCAAAAGCGTAGTAACTCATAAAATCTAGGAATAAATGAGTTTTCTCTATCAAGAATTTAGCAATAAGACCTTTAACTCCACTTCTTGTTTCTAATACAATATCTGACTTCTTCTGATGCAAAGTTGCTGCAATAACTTCAGGTTTAGGCCCCCTCTCGCCGACCGGTGAAAGGTTTTTGATCAAGAATAGGTACACCAAATAGTTTAGAGAATTCTTCCATTGTGGGCACCAACTGATAATCGGGGAATGTGAAACAATGATGTTTAGGGTCAAAGAACTGGAATATAACACTCATCATGTCTTTATTAAACCCTGAGGTAACCAAACCAAGTAGACAACCATGCCTTTTGGTGAATTGAGAGTTCTCAGGAACTTTTGAGACTATTTCCTTAAGCTTGGAAAGTATCCTTACAAAGTTGATTCAGATAGTGTTTCTACGAGCGGAAGCCATAACCTGCAACAAAGGACAAAGATAAATCCCTTGGTACTTGAAATGGTTAGTGAAAATGCTATGTTATGATGTCATGATGTTATGTTCATGTTTAAAGCAAGAAAATGACAAACACAAACAAGTCACACAAGAGCCTTAGGTTTAAGAGCTTGCATGAAGTCCATAGGTAAGTATCCTCCCTACTGAAGTTTAGTTGATTCAACCTGTCCTAGCAATAGTAACCGGGTTCTTAGGAATCTCAATATCACTGATTCTTTTCAAAGTTTATTTCAGTGTGGCAACTATTTCACCAACCAAGATTAAAATCTCAATGAGTGTAGAATCGAGTATCAACCAAATTTAGATGCACCAAAGCCGACTATCTCACTACTTTCTACTGGCCAAGATGGTTCGATTAAGGTTCTAAAGGGAAGTTAGTGTAAATGACACCACATGGTAGCCTGATATTATCCTCAACTGACTTGAAGAACATCAGTACCAACCAAAATGTCATACTAACTGTAGCTACCCGATCAACCATAGTGGTATACACCGTACAATTTCCTTGGTCTATTGCCACTTACCTAAGGTATCACTAGATCCGGGTTAGGATCTTTCTCACAGTAGCCCCAAGACAAAAACCCTTAAAAGTAAAGCATACAAGTCAAACAAATTATAAATTGAACTAATGCTCTAAGGTAGCCCCTCTTTAAATAGATTCTCTAGCAGATTCGTCAGTTCAGTAACACAGTGGGAGAACTGACTTTTAGTTTTTGTCGCAAAATATGTTGCGGTAAGCAAAGGTCGCCACCGACTTTTATTTTATCCAATTAAGAAAGGCATAAAAGAAAAGGAAAGACCTTTAAAAAGATTTTGAGTTCGGGGGTAAGTTATACAAAGGAAAAGTGTTAACACCCTTTGTATCCATGGTTATCCACAGGCTCTTAAATGCTTAGCTCACTTTTTACTTTCTTTGTTTGAAAAAATGTAGTGTATGATTAAAATATTTCCGTAAAGATTTAACTTTGTAATGATTCTCGTATGAATGTATACAAAGTGTTAGCTTGTTTGAAAGTATTTTTAAAAAGAGTGAGGGGTGTAAAAAGTATTTGTTGTGAAAATTGTGAGCAAGCGTTTAAGAGTTACTTAACCTAAGTTGTAAGGTCTTTCTTGGCATTTTCATTTCCTTAGGAATAGAACCGTCCTTACTATTAGTTAGTAAGTAGTCTTATCCTTATATTTGGAGGGACAATAGTAGGGTCATCATTATGGTCATAGAAGACAATATGTAGAGATACCTTAACAATTCGAAAGGACTATCATCATTCTTATAGGGACAAAATCATTTATTCGAAGGCAACTCAAAGGGTCATCGAGGGACTATGATCTTTTTCATAGGGACATGATCATTTATTCGAAGGCAACTTTGAAGGGACAACGATGGACTATGATCTTTTATTTGAAAGGCAAATGTGATGATTTATTTCTTTAGGCAACAAGTTAGGGTATCCCTCTGTTCGAGGGACTTGACCATTTATCGTAAGGCAACAAAGAGAGGTTACCCTAAAGATGTAGGTGTGCAAGTATGTTTTGTTTAGTTATTTTAGTCTTAGAAATTAGGATTATCTAATGATTGATTTTAGTCTTGCCATACAATCCTATTAAACATACATCTAACAATTTATAGTAGGGAAAAATAAACCTAAGTTTAAGCTATTACATGGCCTTGGGAGAGATACATAATTATAAAAAAACTTGGAAAAAATATAAAGTGCGGAAAAATAAACCAAAGTTATTACATGGCTTTAGCAGTTACATTATTGTAGAAAAAGAATCGGGCGAGAAATATAAATCTGAATGATTACAAATCCATACAACCTATACATTTATTCTAAGAAATAAAATCAGGAAGAAAAGATGAGATGAACAAAAGTTTCAGATATCGATTAATTGATTTTGGTTAGAAAAGATAAATTATTGATTAATTTGATTAAAAAAAATAAACCTAATTTAATTTAATTATATAAGAAAAATATTTTTATTATTTTACGGTTTTATGAAAAAAGATTTATTATGCTTTCTAATTTTTGATTGGTTAAAACAATAAAAATAATTGAATTAATTAAACAAATTAAAAGAAAAGAAAATAAGAAGAAATAATGGAAAGAAAAGAAAATAGGTCAAAAAACAACAAAGGGGAGGGTGTTGGGGTTTGAACCCAGGCCCTTTTGCTTCCCATGCACGCTCCACACCACCAGGCCATTTGGTCTTTGGTGATTTTATCTGGAAAGAAAACAATATATATTAAACGAAAAAAATCAAACTTTCAGCCACTATTCATCGTCTTCCCCGTGCACCTTTACCCACGCTTTTGGATTCGTTGTAAAGCTTATAGTGACAGTTTTACCCGTCACTATAGGACCTGCAAATTAAAACATCATAAAAACGCCATTCAAAATAATCTAAGGGCACAGATCGACTGGAAACAACCCTAGGAACTCATTGGTGCCTTCCATTTGGCCTAAAACATCTTTAAATGGAGATTCGAAGTATGTAAGTTTTATGCCCTAACAATGGCATATCTTGATTCGCACGTGAAACCTTCAAACTAATTGCTCAGGAATGCTCTGTATGCTCATACAAACAAAAACACACATCAATATATCACAAAATATGATTAGATTAGAATTTTCAAAGATTCAACGTTTTACCAAAAAAACCGTGCCCTTGAGGAGCTTGATTCAAGCTTTGAAACTTGCAACAAAGGATTAGGATCTCTTCCTCTGGTCCTTAGGAAGAACAATCAAGCCTTGGAAGGGATTGAAACTTAGTGAAAAATGGGATACGAATTTTGAAAGTTTCTTGAAAATTTTGGAATTTTTTAGAGTTCTTTGATCAATTATTTCCTCCCCTTGCTATCTGAAGGTGTTATGTATTTGTAGAGGAAGGATTTAGGTCAACTTGTGGGCTTGAGTTTACATCTTTTTGGGATGATAGGATTTGATTGATTTTATCATTGAAAACCTTCTATTTTAGTCATATTTGGCCATCATATCTTTCTCCTCTTGTTTTTCACGAATTTGGATCAAATATTATGTACATAACTCTCAATATCTGATCCTAAAATAGTCTAAATCTCAAATCTTTGATTTTTCATATTTATTTTGATTAAAATTGAATTTAAATGAATTAAATCCAATAAAATATGAAATAAATAAAGAAAAATAATAAAATATGACTTAGAGGTCGTGGACTATCTTAAGATTAAGTTTGGATTGTGAAAAGATAGGCCCATTTGGCACAAACTCAAGTTTTGGTCATTGTTTGCCTTATACACCTCCTCAATTTTGCTCAACTTTAACAATGCACATCTCTCTCAATTTTTATCCTATGAATGGCTTCTTGGACTTTTTAGAAAGCTTGAAGTGTCCTTTAATAACTCCTTTTGTTCCCATGTCAATTTAATCTTCTATGTTCAAGTTATGAGCTTTTGAAAAAGTTGACTTTTTGTTGACTTTTTAGAGGACCTGTAATGTCTTGGCCCATATCTCTCATATGAAGCATTTCTGGCCTTGGCTTGTGAGATACAAAGTTGTAAAGAATTAAATTTACTTCAAAATGAGCTTTGGATGGGAAATTTATGATGAAGCATGTGAAAGTTAGGTCTGATCAAAGTTATGTTAACTTTCTCCTTAAAAAACCCTAATTTAGCAACTTTTGCCTTGTGATGAATTTGAGATTTCCTTGATGAATCATGATAAACCCTTGATAAAATGATGAATATTACTTCATTATCTTGATGTTGGCCAAATGTTTTGAAGTTTGACTGTATGTTGACCACAATTGACTTTTTTACCCAAGTTAACTGATTATTGATTATCTGAGCATCTGACTGACCGAACTTGTAGGGAAAGTCTTGAAACTTGACATGAGGATCCTTTGAAGTATATGGGATACCATGAAGTCCACTTTAGGATTTGTAAGTCCAATTTACTTTGAGAAACACAAAATCCTAATTTGAGATCTATTGTTTAGGAGAAGGCACTGTCTGATGAAACCTTGTGTTCCTTTGAGCAATTGAGAATCTTATGAACATTAGGAGACCAATTGAGACATATTGTCTTGAATATATGGGAAAATTTTGGGGTACAACACATTCTCCAAGAACTGAAAAACAAGTAAGGGGATTCTTGGGCCGTCTGAATTATATTTCGAGGTTTATCTGTCACATGACTGCCACATGTGGTCCGATTTTCAAGTTTCTTCGGAAAAACCAAGGTTGTGTCTGGACAGATGATTTTCAAAAGGAATTTGAAAGTATCAAAGAGTATCTGCTTGAACCTCATATCTTGTCTCCTCCGATGGAAGTTAGACCGTTGATTATGTACTTGATTGTGTTAGAATATTCCATGGGTTGCGTGCTTGGTCAGCAAGATTAATCTGGAAGAAACGAATATGCAATTTACTACTTGAGTAAGAAGTTCACTGATTATGAGTCTCGGTCCTCCGTGCTTGAAAAAACTTGTGCCTTAGCTTAGGCTGCAAAGCGTGTTCGCCAGTATATATTGAATCATACAACTGGGTTGATATCCAAAATGGATCCGATCAAGTATATCTTTGAAAAGCCTGCTTTGACTGGGAGGATTGCTCGTTGGAAAATGCTATTGTATGAATATGATATCGAGTACCGAGCTCAAAAAGCTATAAAAGGTAGTGTCTTGGATGACCATTTGGCACATCAACCGATTGACGATTACTAGTCTATCAAGTTTGATTTCCCAGATGAGGATGTGATATATTTGAAAATGAAAGATTGTGATGAACCTTTGACTGAGGAAGGGCCAGAGTCTAGATCTCAATGGGGTTTAGTTTTTGATGGTGCTGTGAATGCACATGGAAAAGGAATTAGGGCAATGATCATTACTCCCCATGGTTCACATATTCCTTTTGCCGAAAGATTGATTTTCCCTTGTACCAATAATGAATCTGAGTATGAAGCCAACATTATGGGTCTTGAAGAAGCTATTGATTTGAGAATTAAACATCTTAATGTGTATGGAGATTTTTCCTTGGTAATTAATCAGATCAAGGGTAAGTGGGTAACTCATCAACCTCACTTAATTCCATATAGAGATTATGCTAGGAGAATATCAACTTTATTCACTAAAGTTGAGTTTCATTATGTGCCTCGCGATGAAAATCAAATGGCAGATGCTTTGGCAACCATAACTTCTATGATAAAGGTGCATGAATGGAATGATGTTCCCATGATTAGTATGATGCGACTTTAAAGACCAGCTCATGTGTTTGCAGTTGAAGAGGTCCATGATGACAAGCCTTGGTATCATGATATTAAATGTTTCCTCCAGAGTCAGAAATACCCACTTGGGGAATCAGATAAAGATAATAGGACTTTGAGTAGATTGGCAGACAATTTCTTCCTGAATGGGAATGTGCTTTACAAGAGGAATTTTGACATGGTTTTGCTCAGATGCGTGGATAGACACGAAGCAAACATGTTAATGAAAGAAATTCATGAAGCATCTTTTGGTACTCATGGCAATGGGCATGCAATGGCTAAAAAGATGTTGAGAGTAGGTTATTATTGGCTGACAATGGAATTCGACGGTTTTAAGTATGTGAAAAGGTGCCATAATTGCCAAGTGTATGCTAATAAGATTCATATGCCACCAACGCATCTCAATGTTATCTCGTCCCCATGGGATTTATCTATATGTGGGGAATTTATATGATTGGTATGATTGAACCCAAGACTTCGAATGAACATCGTTTTATTCTTGTGGCAATTGACTACTTCACCAAGTGGGTAGAAGCGACATCGTTTGCTAATGTGACTAAGCAAGTTGTGGTTCGGTTTATCAAGAATAACATTATCTACAAATATTGTGTTCCGAATAGAATCATCACTGATAATGGTTCGAACTTGAATAATAAGATAATGAAAGAGATTTGTGAAGAATTCAAGATTTAACACCATAACTCTTCTCCTTATAGACCGAAGATGAATGGGGCTGTTGAAGCTGCAAATAAGAACATTAAGAAGATCATTCATAAAATAGTTGTAACATATAAGGACTAGCATGAGATGCTCCCTTTTTCTTTGCATGGGTATCGTACATCTGTCCGCACTTCAATAGGGGAAACCCTTTTCTCACTTGTTTATGGTACATAAGTAGTGCTCCCCGTCGAGGTCGAGATCCCATTAATGAGAGTTCTGATGGAAGCCAAGTTGACTGAGGCTGAATGGTGTCAGAGTAGATTTGATCAGTTGAATTTGATTGAGGAAAAGAGAATAACAACTTTGTGTCATGGTCGTTTGTACCAGCAAAGAATGAAGAAAGCTTTTGACAAGAAGGTCAAACCTCGTGTATTCAGAGAAGGCGACCCCGTGCTAAATAAGATTCAGTCTTTCATTACAGATTCTCGGGGCAAGTGGACTCCAAACTATGATGTCCCATATGTTGTTAAGAAAGCCTTCTCTGGAGGTTCATTGACTCTTACAACTATGGATGGTGAGGAGATCACTCATCCTGTGAATTCGGATGCAGTCAAGAAATACGTCACCTAAAAAATAATAAAGGAACAACTTACTAAGTTGAAAACCTGAAAGGGCGGCTTAGGAAAAAAAGAGCATCTCGGTGGATTGAAAACCCGAAAGGGAGGTCCAGGCAAAAATTAGAGACATAAACAGAAATGATTATCCCTGTAGATTGGAAACCCGAAAGGGAAATCTAGGCAAACGTTAGGGATCATGGCAAGTAACTGCATCGACAGACTAGATCACTTGAAACAACCGAGGATTTCAGATTCTATCCCACATCAGAATTACCTATCAAAGATTATTATTCACTCATCCTTGACTTATGTTTCAGACACAGTGGAGTTCAAAGTTGTTAGGGAGAATAATGATCATTGTATTTCAATGTAGCCCTTTTCCATGTATTTACCATTTTTCAAAATTTGTAATGATCCTTGGAGTCATGCCATTTGCTAACTACCATTCTATCAATCAATTTGAGCTTTTATCCAATTGTTTTTAACTCTTTATATTGTTTATTTTTTACAAAATCCCATTTATCTTTGATGATGATTTTTGAAACAAATTTAATAAATTGAATTTTTGAAGATTATAAAAACATTTTCCTTTTGATATATGAATAAAGAAAGAATATAAACGATAATTCCAGGATGGTAAGGTCTTGAAGTGTGTAACTTGCCTCTCCCAGAGTAGGGTTTAATCTGGATGTCTCCATATGGAATTCCTGAATAATACTGATATTATGGTATTTTGACAGTTTACTCCCCAACAACAAGAAGGAGTGGGATTTAGTTTCTATATGATTGTCCCATTTTGAGTTCCCATTTTCCTTCCCCAGAGGAGTTATTGAAAGTGATACTCCTGTCACTCGAGTATCCCCCAGCTGAGTCTTGATCTCTTCCTCTACAAATTATCTTGGAAGTAATGAGTGGAATCCTCAGCCGAGTTTTTGTTCCTCGGCTTGAGTTGTTCGTATCCCCTAACAAAAGTATTGATATAGCAGCCAGTTTAGAGGTTTTCTTTTACCTGGTGGTAGGTATTGATTTAAAATCTCTCATAACTGTATCTTGTCTATGATGTTAACTTCTGGTGTACCCATGTGGGTCGACAAGTCTAAATTTTCTTGATATGATTGATTCCTATAGGCCTCTCTATCAGATCCCCAGTAGGTCTGCATGGGATGACTTCCACCATGTTTCTATATGATCCTCAACAAGTCTTGCACCCTTTCCCTAAGCGGAGTAAGAGCGTTATGGTGGTTATTCCCCCGCAGGAGTTTGTTTCTTGACGAGAAATATATCTGTCCCTAGCAATGATTGTGGAAGAATTTCCCTATCCCCGACATATTGGTGCCTTTCCTCAGCATGGTGATATCCCTATGCAGAGCTGATGATTGATATTCTAGTAGGCTTTATTTGCATCATTGATAGATCTTTACCTTGTTTCCTCAAACAGAGTTATGAAGATATTTTGGCCCCATCAGATTTTAATAGGGTTATTTCTTTCTTTCCCAAAAGAGTGGAAGATTTTGTGCTATTATATCTCCGATATGTTATCTTCACAAAATGGAATTTATGATGTTATCCTTTTATGTATTATTGAAGATTGCTTTGTGGATTGGGTCCCTAGAAGTACTTCCTCAACATGAATTGAGCCTTGTAGTAGGATTTTATTCCTTTGATGGCTTTTGATTTCCCATGCAGGATTTCAAGTTAACTTTCCAGTAGGATTCCCCAGCTTTGTTGCCTTGGGATTAACCGAGTATCTAGTTGTTGTGGTGTTTATACCACCTGTTGCTTATCGTTATATCTGTGCTGTCAGCATAATCATACGCATATTCATGTATTCTTTTGTGCATGGCATCATATGATTGCATTTTCATATATCATTCTTCCCCGATCTTTGGTGTGAATTTCCTCCACATAGTGTGTGTTGCCTTCTCTCAAGTTTAGAGTGTCAACCATTAAGCAGAAAGTGTTTATCCTCTCTAAAATTCCCCACTGAGTTTGTCCCTCGTGGATGATTTTGATTCGGTTTCCTCCCCAGCCAATTATCCGGATGGAACTTTCCCCAGTTGAGATATTCCTTCATCGGGATAAATCTTATTTGATTGTTTCTCTCCAAATTGTTCTTGGATTAAGCTTCGGTCCCTTTTGACCTTTATCTTAACAAATTCAACGGTGATTGATCTTATTTCTTACCAAATACACTGGTAATTGATTCCTTTATCCTACCAAATGCACCAGTAGTTGATTTTATTTCCTACCTAATGCACCGATAATTGAACCCATTTTCTTACCAATTACACCGGTAGTTGAGTATATTTCTTACCAAATGCAATGGTAATTGATTCTTTTATCATACTAAGTGCACCGATAGTTGAGTATATTTCTTACCAAATGCATTGGTAATTGATTCTATTATCCTACCAAATGAACCGGTAGTTGATGACCCTTTCCCAACTTAGTATTTCTCCATCTATTAGACTTGAATACTTTGTTTGGTTGATATTTCCTTGGCAAAGTTTTACTCTTCCATGTTGTTTTTTTATTCTTATTATGTTTCATAATCTTTTCCCCAAGTTGAGTCAGCTATCCAGTGGCATATTTTCCCGATAAACTCTCGTATTGTTGTTTTTCCTCAGCGGGATTTTCTTATGTGTCCCCAAGTTTTTGCTTTCTTCTGATGGTCGTATTCTCCCCACAGAGATCTTGGATTTGCATATCATATCATGTTCATATCATATCATGGTCTCTTAGGACAAAAATTGGGGTTTCTATATTTAAGTCTCTCCCATCCTGTAGAGACAAAGATGTCAATCTTCATATCTTCAGATTGAAGAAACTTAAATAGAGGCAGTTGTAGCACCCTAATTTTTGCCCTAAGACTTTTTTTGCATTTTTCATCTGCATCTTACAATACAAACAAGATCATATTGGTTTCTCGATTTTCTCGGGTGTAGGTTTATGCCTCATAGGGGATCACTATTTGTTTTTATTTGTTTATATTTACTAACCATTAATTAAAAAAAATATTTTTGTTAATCATTTTTCAGGTAAAAAATGCCAAAAATAGCAGTTATGCAGCTCAAATGAATTTCACCGATAAAAGTCGAAGTTGATTCGCAAATAACTCAAATTTATCTGATCAAGGATTTTCCAAGGAATTTCAAGGTTCATGTGTTTATTCCCATGCCTTCTTCGACGCACAAAAGAATTGAGCCGGAATCATAACAGTGCAAAAAGAAAACAAAATTTTCAAAATTTGTACTAAGTATCCGGTTACTACCTAGGGAGTAAACGGTTACCTGCGTGCAGTTTTGAAAATTTTGGCAGCAATTTCAAAATTTTGAATTTTGGCACCAATTTCATTTTTGATCTCTCTTGGAATATTCTAGACCATCTACATTTAATTCATATACATCATTAAAATTAATTCCCACCATAAACCCTCACTAATCACCACTCTTTTCATGATTCCCTCCAATTTTTGAATTACCAAGCCTAATTTGAATTTCCAAAGCAAGCTTCATTCCACCAAATTCCCATACCTAAACTCTTTAAATAGAGGTCATTTCTCATTCAATTCTCAAGCTTTTGATAGCCAACAAGTCTCTTTCAAAATATCCCCCCAAACCAAAAATTCACAAAAGCTCTTCTTCTCTTTTTGAAAGTTATCAAGAATTTACCTTGAAATCTTGATCAACTTTGAGCTAAACCTTCATCCTATTCTATTTTGCTCATCAATTTCAGTAGATCAAGCTTGATATTGATTCAATTTGAAGAGTGCTCTTGGTAATTCACTTCTTCCATGGTTCTACCTTCATCATCAACATTCAAGATGTAGATCTTTGATGCTTTTGGTTTTTGATCTTCTAGATCATAAATTGTTGTTTGATTGCTGGGATTTCACTGTGTTTTGGTTGTAAAATTCGTGCTAAGTCAGTTCATGATCATAAGATGTTTGAAAAAAGTTTTAAAAATGGATCATGCTGAATTTTAGCAAATTTTTTAATTTCTGCGCACAGAGTAATCGATTACTGCTAGGTAGTAACCCGATTACTGTAAACACCCCAAATTTTCCCTCACTAATTTCACACCATGGCTTGTGATCTTTCACATTTGCATTGGTCCAATCATATCATCTCATATTGCATTTTTGCTTCACTGCATTGGCTCAAATTCATATGCATCTAGGGTTTGTGATCTGAGCAAACCAAGGGTCATATGAGCCACTCCAAAGGTCTTCAATCATCTCAAGAGGGTCCATGCATGTTCAAGTATCATATTATATCCTCCCAAGATCAAGGAAGTCAGAAAATCACAAGAACTGGGAAAGGCATGGAAGCAGAGTCAAGCTTAACTACACAAATGACCTAAAATTAGGGTTTTGGTTTCAGAGGCCATAACTCCAAATTTTTTGGTCATTCTTGTTTCTATTGGTCTCTATATGTTATAAGGATCCTACACACCAATTTTCATGAAAAAATTCAATGGGGAAGGCATCTGATCAATAGATGACTTCTTGAGCAAGTCAATGCAAAATCAGGGCATCTGAGGCCCCCAATCATCCAACCAAAGGGTCTTCTCCATCATTGTAGGTGCACATGATCTTTATTTAATCTTAGAAGAGGTTAGAAGTTCACAAAATTGGAGAATTTCAAGCCATTTGCAAAGTTGTCATTTTGGGAAAGTGACTTGTAATGCAAAATTGCCATTTTGGGGAAGTTTTTTCAACCTCCTCTTTTGATTCAAAAATGCTTCAAATGGAAAATTATTGGTCATGAAAGTTGTAGATTGGATCATTCCCTTTTCAAAAAGTACAAGAACAAGATCTAATTCATTTTGGAACTCAAGTTATGGCTTTCCAAAGTTGGCAAAAATCACTAAATTTTCACTTATGCACCAAAGAGGGAAACTTGCAAAAACTCATGCCAAGGCAAAATGTGACCTCTAATTGACTTCTAATCATCATACAAACATCACACATGACCTAAAACTCAGGATTTCCAAAATAATCATGCCATTCCATGCCTTGATCATCAAGTAATTAAAAAGGGGCCAAAACTTCATGAATTTGCAAAATGGCACAAATCTTGATATCCACTTGTGCCAGCTCCTCAAATCAGTTTCCATGGACCTCCCTAAAGCCAGTTGACTCGAGCCATGCCTCTAAGCCAACCTGACATGAGCCCATGCTTCTACTTACAACTTTCTTGACTTTATGCAATTTGAGCCATGCCAATCAAACTGTTCCACAACAACTCTTCTGACCAATCATAGCTTCACATACATGCCTCAAGGGTTACATTTCATAACTTCTTGGAACTCAGATCATCACACACACTCAGTTCTCAAAAATTGGCCTCAAACTTGTCCTCTTCGAAACTCATAGCTCAGTCATCAAAACTCAAAACTTTTTCCACCATTCATCTCCACATTCACCACTGATCATTTCCCACCCTTCATTTTGCCTTGAAAGCCCCCAAATCAAAAACACGATTTTCATTTCCCTTGACCTGAGCTCCACTGAACTTCACATAGAGGCCATATAAACTCCAACCAAGCTTTGCAAACTCTTCAGGGGGATCATTGGGGGTGATTTGAAGCAAAGAACTGGTCAGAAAGCTCCAAAGGTGAAAGCTCTCGTTCAGGTATCACCAAGAACATTTTTTCCAGAAATTGATTTTCATGCCATAGAAATGTTGCTTATGCTTCACTGATCTCACTGCACTTGTTGGTTTTGAAAATGGTTGAGTATTAAGCCTGAACCGTGCCTTTGAAAGTTTGACCTAAAAACTTGTTTGATTCGATTCTTGTTTATGTTGAAATATAAATGAGTTTTTGTGCTTGATTCTTGCTTAGGGTTGCTAGAAGGTCTGATCTGGAGTTTTAGAGGGTTTAAATTTTCCTAGGGAGAAAGTTCAGTTTTTGTCTCACCGGAGAAGATGACAGGAACCACTGTTCCGGTCATCTGAAGGTGATTTGATTAGGGTTAGGGTTTAGGCAACTTTGAATATGAGCCATTGATCTTGCTTTCCCGCGCGCCCTGGACGGTCTGGATCTCACACTTAAGCCCTAATCCTTGATTAATTAGGTTAATTATGTTTAAGGAAATTCAAAATCCCAGAATTGATCTGAACCACCCATTTTCGCGCGGGTTAACTCCATCCAATTCTATTCAAATGTTGGCCATTGGATTTGTTGACTTCTCATTAAAATTCATTTATTTTCATATTTTTGTCATTTGTTTTGCATAATTATTTTAAAATACATAGAAAATCCAAAAAAATATTTTCTTTCTGCATTTTTATTCTAAATAATTTTCTTAACATAAAAACAATTTTTATTTTATATTTTACATTTTAAAACTATTTTAAAAATATTTAAATGTTTATTTTAATTGATTAATGAAGATTAATTAATTAAAATAGCATTTAGGTTTCCAAAAATCACCAAAAAAATCATGAACCATCCCAAGACATTTAGAAACATTGTCATGCCATCCATACAAATTTCTTTTTGGCTTTGAACATATTTTGACAAATTTCTTGAATTTAGGGTTCATAAAATCCCTATTTTTGAACCCTAACTTCAAAAATTCATTTCTGCCTAACCATGGATGGCATGACCTTGATTCTTTTTGCATTGATCTTCATTTAGCATGTAGTTTCAAGCATATTTTTCTCACAAATTTCTTATTCATTTTCAATTTGTTTGGCATTTTTCCCTTTAGGATCACCCTTAAAACCTTAGAAGTTTGAGAAAATCATAAGTCCCTTAGGGTTTAGCTTCTGACCTTCCCCTTTGGGAAGTGAACTTGTATAGGAATAGGGTTCTTTTGGTTTCATTTTCAATTTTTTATCTTATCATTTGCTTCTGATTTTGAATTTTGCATCTCATGTTGTGCATAAACCCTAATTTGCATCTTCACTTGCATCCATCTTGCATAAGCTTGCATACATGAACTTTCCATGACATTTTGTGCATCCACATGACATATAAGACATCTTAGGACATGTTGAAATCATGTTTGATCATTTCAACATCCATTTGCCATGTATTTGCTTTCATTTGATGTCATATGCATTCATGAACTTTCATGCCTCTTATTTGCTTCATTTGCATTCTTATCCTTTGTATGATCGTCCCCATCTCTTGGCATGCTTTCATATCACCTCATAGCATCATTTTCATCATGAATTTGCTTCTTACTTTGGCTTTCATATTTGCATTCCATCTCATTTTCATTTCATTTCATTTCCTTTTGCTAACTTTTCAGGTGGTAAGTGTTTGAGAAGTGAATTTTCCTTCACTTATCATAATATCTCCTCATCTCTCTTATGCATCATTTCTGCATTTTACTTGTGAATTATAGTGAGCTTTGTCATTCATGCTCCTTCTTCACCTTTTTTCTTCAAGCAACTTATCTTCTTAAGTGAAGTAAGTTGTCTTGCTTCTTCTTGCTTCTCCTTCCTTCATCCTGCTTCTTCCATGGTGGCTTTCCCTTGAAGATCTTCTTGCAAGCCTCATAAACCCTAGGAACAACCAAGCATGATCACAATTACGGTTTGATTAGTCCCTCCATTAGGTTTACCTTTGTGTCATCTTTGTGTCTTCTCTTCTCATCTTATAATCAGGGACTAAACCCTTAAGGCTTTAAGGCTTTGTGATTAAGATTATGCATGCATCCTTCTCTTAGGATGGAGTGTATAACTTTAATCCTAAGTGTTAAACCTTTAATTTATTTAGATCCTTTAATCAATCCATCTAATAAATCACTAAGACATCAAGCTTGTAACTTGGGCCTTGCATTAGGGTTCTAGTTCTTCCTTAATTGGTTAAGAAGGACTAACCCTAGTGTTAATGGAAAAGTCCCCCTCAAGTTGTCTTACAAATCATAAAACTCACTTCTTAATCTTATCATTAACTAAAAACCACCTTAATAAAGGCTTTGTTTTGTCATGAGGTTAATCCATAACCATAGATTAAGTTGAGGAGCCTTTCTCAGCTTAAATGTTCTCATCTATTATCCTTCTATTAGGATAGTGTAATGGGTCCATTAAATCCTTGATTATGGCTTAAACTCATTACCTAACACCAAACAAAAACTCAAAAAACATCTAAATAAATGCAAGTAGGTTAATGATCTTAATCCTACATCATAGTAATTAAGTGTGAGGTGTTTACTTCACACTTAAGGTATTCTCATTACCCCTAATCAGAGGGAAGATGTGATGAGTTTACTAACCCTTGGTTTAGGCTTAAGCTCATTTTCTTATGACAAACTCCAAAAGCAATAAAAGATTGAAATCACCAAAAACAAACAATAATCGTCTCCTTCGGGATTCTTTTCTCACCTCATTCACTCACAAACGAGAACTTGCTTCTCCCGTCTAATGCAAGACAATTTTCACCTGAGCCAGACAGGTCATACACTTGAGCATAGACAAGTAAGCAGTTCACAGTCAATTTGTTTTTCAGTCTCTTTGAGTCGAACTACGGTGTTCTGACTTCCTCATTGCACGAGAGGATACGTAGGCATAACTTAACAGTTATCGAACAAAATTCTCTGTATATTCCCCCTCTTCCAACATTATTCTTTAAGCCTCATTGTCTTGAGCATTGCACTCTTTTCTTGCACTGACACTCTTTCATTTCACTTCATACTTCTTTTGCACTGACACTTGCATCTTTTTTCCAGCTTTTTCACACAAAATAGCACTGACACTACCCCTTTAGAACATAAACTTTCAAGCGTGGATCCCGTTGACTACGGCAGACAATCTGGGTGCTAATACCTTCCCAGGTTGTAATCAACCCCCTTTCTCAGTTTCTCTGGTTCGCGACCGTCTTATCCATTTCTTTCTAGGTTTATGCAACATTACCTTTCCTTCGGGATAAAAATGCCTAGCTGGCGACTCTTTTCAGTTCACCCTTGTGTTCTCCTCTCTCGCTGACCGTTCGCGTATGTACCCTATTTGACCAAGTGTCATTTAGTGGGAGCGACAGCTTGGCGACTCTGCTGGGGAACCCTTATATTGCAACCAGGGCTTCTGGTTCTTTTTGTGGGTTCCTCCTAGCGCTTGTTTGATTTGTGTTTATTGGGGTGTTGTGTGCTATGTGTGTTTATTTATTTTTCTTTATTTATCGCTTTATGTACAGCTTTATTTATTTGCTTTCTTTAACAGTCTTATGCATATTTCATACTGCCATTGCTGGATCTGGTTTTCTATTTTCGTGGGTGGGGTTTCATTAAGAGTTTAAGGTCCTATACATGGGACCTAAGTGACACCTAGGATAGAGTGGTTCATGTTCTTTCCCATTCCATTTAGGTCTGGTGCGGGAATATGAAACACAGTTCAGATGTGGGTTTCTTCTTGAGAACTCTGTGCTACAGATTTCCTGTAGTGCTAGGGCTATCTGGGAAGCCTACTAAGTCTGGATGACCTTTATTATGACCTTCAGAAGCTGAGGTGAATTAGAGGAGGGTCTTTTATGGTTATTGTAAACACTGTACCTCCAGGTTAGAAGTGTTTACACTTCTCATAACTGATCCAAGTCTGAGGATCCTTGTTCTAGAACACTACCTGTGAGGGGTTTGGGCTATTTACAGGTTTGCAGGAACCCTTGGCCACATCATACCCTGTTACTGTTTTGTTTAAGAGTACTCCACTTTGGACAGTTCTTGTGATTAACCCTGGACATGTGACTCTTTATTTGAGCCCCCACCCTGGTTACTGGATTTCTAAGCCTCCATCTGGACTTTTGAACATACATGGGCCTTATATCAAGACAGATAATCAGATCCAGCTTGATCACAAACTCTTGCATATCATTTGCATATATCATCATTGCATCATTTGACATTTGTTTATTTTCTTTTCAGGGTATCCACTTCATTGTATCTTGGTTTTGGTTTTGACCCCTTCTTCTGCATAGACCTCTGCTTCAGCTGTCTTCATTAGTTATCTGCTTCAGTTGTCTCCATCACCACCTGCACCAGTCTGTCAGTGGTCCACCTTCAGCATCTCAGTCTGTGATCTTCATCAGCACTTGTCTTCATCCTCTTCTGCAGCACTCATGGCTACTCCCAGGAAGAGCAACATATCCTACCACTTTTTTGAGCCTATGTTGACTGGTATCAGGCAGGTCCAGTCACTCGTCACACCTGACCACATCCCACTGTTTAGAGAGCACTATGGGGGTATCTTGGATATGGTTATGGACCTTGATCCTTCTCAGAGGAGCATGATCCACACATGCTTGCAGTTTTATGACCCTCCATTGAGATGTTTCACCTTTCCAGACTTTCAGTTAGGGCCTCTGCTGGAAGAGTTTTCTTTGTTGGTTGGATTTCCTATCAGAGGGGGGATCCCCTTCAATCCAGAGATGACTGCTCCTAGGAGTGAAGAGATAGCAAGGGCATTGTACTTGGAGCCTGCCCTTATTGAGCAAAGTATGACAACAAAAGCTGGGATTTCTGGATTGCATTTGGACTTCTTGATTTCTCAGGCCATCCTGAAGGTTTCATTAGGAGAGTGGAGGGCAGTCTGTGCATTGTTATCCCTCAGCATATATGGGGCTATACTGTTTGCAGATGAGCCTAAATTTGTCAGCAAGAATTCCATCCATTTGTTTCTTCTGAAGACTTTTATTACTCCATTCATCAGAGGAATGAGAAACAAAGGGGGAAGTTGGTAAGATGTTGTGCTCCTTTGTTCTATTCTTGGCTACTCAGACACCTGCCTAAATCAGATGCCTTCTTGAACCCACATCAGCAGAAAAATTGGGCCAAGAGATTCATTGCCTTAACTTCAGAGGATATCAAATGGTGCACCCAGAGCACCAAGGGCAAAGACATTATCACCAGCTGTGGACAATACCCAAATGTGCCTCTGATAGGAGTAAAAGGTTGCATCAATTACAACCCTTTACTGTTTAAGAGACAATTGGGATATGCCTTAGTTCACCCTCCCAGGGGACAGGATTTAGCTGAGACCCTATATTGTGAAGTGAAACCTAATTCAGCTGTTGTCAGACAAGCATCCTGGGCTTGGGACAACATCCAGACAAAAGGGATAGCTATTCTTGGAAGATGTAACAATGTTGCTTCAGCTCAGTACTCGGACTGGTCCCGCACCAGAGCTCAGATTACCAGAATGCCTTTCACCTTGGAAGACATACCTGGACCATCTACAGTACAGCCTGCAGCAACAGTTAGCCTGGAGGAATTTGAAAAGTTGAAGGAAAGGAATGAGCAGCTATCTCAGGCCTTAAAGAAGACCCTTTGGGAAAGAAGTGATGGTCGTCTGGACATTGAGAGGTTGGAAAAGCTCAGGGTTGAGCACCTTACCAAAATTGAAAAGACAGAAAACTACATAAGGAAAGAAAGGGTTGGGGAACAGATATTGAAGAATGCCTGTAAAGTGGCCAAGATTCAAAAAGCTAGGGCTGAGCACTATCTGCAAGAGAGCCAGGCTAGGTGGGTCAGGATCACCGAAGTCCGTGCACAAGAAGACCAGAAGACTCAAGCCAAGATTGAACAGCTAGAGGCCAATGAGAAGAAGCAGCAGGAAGCTTTGTTGGCAGCTCAGAAGGAGATATCAGAGTTGAAGCTTAGGGCAGGGTTGAAAAGATCCAAAGACCAGGACAAGCATAAGAAGCTGACTACTGCCATTGCTACCAGGAACCTCCTCATTAGGACCATTACAGAGCACCCAGCTGGGCCGGTGACTGAGGAACTCCTGAAGGAGGTCAGAGAAGATGAGTTTGGATTGGATGTTTGATTTCCCTTTGCTTGTTGTTCTTTCCTTTGGATGTACTTTTCCTTTTGTTGTATTTTTGACCCACCATGGGCATGTATTGTAAAACAGACTATGTATGTTTCATCATTTGTAATATATTTTAGTTTGTTTTCATTGGGCTTCTTTTCTCAACAACATCAAGCATCTTCCTCGAGGTCTGGAAAGGTCAAAACCAAGAACCAAACCGGATACCTTGGAAAACAAATAAGCATACTGCATTGCATACTAACTTTGTTTTTGTTTTGTAGGTTTTGTTATTATTATTGTTTCTAACTTTGTTGTGATCTCAGGAAACAATACTCGTCGCCGAGTGTTCCCTGTCAACCGCACGCACCGGTACCCGACTCGTAACAACCTTCCCGGCATTCAAATGGAGCAAGTACAACAGGACCTAAATGAGGTCAGAAATCAGATGGCAAATGAGAGAGTAGAGATGAGAAACCAGATGTCTCAGTTTATGGCAGTGATGACTGGCTTAGCCCAGAGTCAAGAGAGGCTGAGAGAGCTGGTGGAAAGACAAACTCCTGAGGAGCCTCATCTTGGAACAGGGGGAACCAGCAACAATGAACGGGGGCAACCTCGTATTGACCCACCAGAATATAGACCCCATCTGAATCTAGAAGTTAACATCCCAAGGAATGTTCAAGGTAACACTGCTGGGGGCAGAATCCTGCAAGAGGATCCCCAAGAGGAACATTTTACTGTTATAGGGGCTGGAGATGAGGTATATGATAGAAGATTGGATGAAATAGCCAGAAAGTTAAGATCTTTGGAATCTCAGAATTCTTTGGGTTTTGACGTGATGGATATGGGACTAGTAGATGGGGTGAGGATTCCCCACAAATTCAATCCCCCATGCTTTGAAAAGTATAATGGTACCTCCTGTCCGCGTACTCATCTGCAATCCTTCTTGGGAAGGCTCAAGGCTTATACCATGGATGAGAAGTTATGGATGTTCTACTTTGAGGACAGTCTGACTGGAGCTTCGAGAGAATGGTATTCGCATTTGACTAGGGCCACCATAAGATGTTGGAAGGACTTGGCCGAGGCTTTCATTCGGCAATATCAGTACAACCTGGACATGGCTCCCAATAGAACTCTTCTAATGGGCATGTGATCAGTGATATTTAGTTGTAGTTTTCAAGCCAGTTTTCATTGTCCTTTGAGTTTAATTTCGTTCATTTGAAGTATTCCGTTCATGTTTCGTCGTAGTTTTCTTAATGTAGCATGCAAGTTTAGTTTTAATCGTTTTATCTGTTTTTATCTTTGGTATGGGTTATATGATTGTTTTTGATGTGTTTTTCAGGTCAATATCTAATCGTTTGTTCGAAGCATTCGAAAAGATGATCCGAGCGTGATAAAATGACAGCAAAATAGGATATCAGAAGCACAACACGGGTGCCAGTGTTGTACAACACGGCCCGTGTTGTGAAGACTAGCTGAAAAGGAAGTTTGTGAAAGAAAAATGAGAAACCAGTGTTGTGACATGGGTGCCCGTGTTGTATGACACGGCCCATGTCATAGCATCTGAAGAAGAGGCTGAATTAAGAAGACCCAGAGGCACAACACGGGTGCCCGTGTTGCACAACACGGCCCGTGTTGTGAAGGCCAGAAGAAAATCTGATATTTTGTTGCTGCAAGGGCATTCTGGACTTTTCACGGTGTTTTTGGAAGACTGATTTATATTAGATGTTTATGACTGTAAAACTTTACTTTTTGATTTGGGGATTTTGGGATTTGAACGATAACGGGAGAAGAAGGATTGATCAAGAGCGGAAGCGATTGACGATCCAACGAATCCTACGTTAATTGTAATGTCTCTATATTCTTGCTCTGTTTTTATTTTCGTTATGAACATGAGTGGCTAAACCCCCCAATGCCAGGGGGTGTCCCTGATTTGCTTTATGTAATGACAATTTGAATTCTTGATTGTGAGATTATGCGATTAAATCCGTTTCTTTATTTTATGCAACGTTCTTAATGCTTTGTCTTTATTGGAAAATTGGATAATTGATCGTGGTTAGGATTTGGTCTGACCAACCATCCTAACCTTGTTGCATAAATTTTATCACGGTAAATATTACTGAGGAATTGGAATATTTTGTGAAAACCATTTTATGTCAGAATTATTGCTTGATATTCTTCTGTGACCGTTGAGGAATCAAGGTCGAGGAAGAATACCAATGGTTTTTCTCTAAAGGAATTTTGGAAAAACATTATCGACATAGGAAAGACACTTTTTATAGCATGTCTCTATAAAATTGAGAAATTATTAAGTCATCGCATTGCGGATCATACACCGTCCCTGGCATTATTCTCATATAAGTAAAAACTCTCTGTTTTAGTTTACGTTTTAATAACTTTATTTTATTTAATCTAAAATCAAATTTTTAACCATAACTTTTGTCCAATTGAAATTAATCCATTAGAACTTATTTTATTAAGCAGTCCTTGAGATCGATATTTGGGGTCACTCCCTTCTATTACTACATCGGTAAAAATAGTACACTTGCTATTTTTCGATCGATTTTTTGGCGCCGTTGCCGGGGACTGCCAAAGAACTAAGTTGTTTGGTATTATATAAATTGGAATTTTGTTGCTCTGCAACTAAAATTTTATTATTCTCTCTGTATATCATTTTAGTGTTATTGAAATTTTGTTTTCTAACTCGTGTCTAACTGTTTATGCGAGGTCAGGCCTCAGCTAAATTTTCTTTTGACACAGAACCAGAAAGAGCTTTGCACGAGAGATGCCGCAAGGCAAGAATTGATAGTCTGGCTAAAACTGGTTCAAGTGTCCCGAATCAGGAAACTGAGGATTATATATCTGTGCACTCTGAGCACAGTGACTCTGACCCAGAATTCGACAACATGGCAGGGAATCAACCTATTGCAGAGAGACTCTTAGGGGATTACGGAGGGGCAAATGCTCAGCCTAACAGGATGACTATTGTTAATCAACCGGTGAATGTAGCACACTTTCAGTTGCATCCATCTACTATCCGCCAGTTAGAGAGCAAGCCTTTCTGCGGAAGAATCAATGAGGATGCAAATAATCATCTTCAGAGATTTCTTACTACCACCACTTCTTTGAAGATCGAAGGTCATTCAGAGGAGGCAAAACGACTTGTGATGTTTCCATTCACACTTACCGATGATGCAGAAGAATGGTTCTACTCTCTTCCCGCTGCGAGTATCACAACATGGCAAGAGATGGAAACAGCATTCCTTAATGAATATTTTCCTGCTTCAGTGTTCATCCGGAAGAGATATGATATAGTTAACTTTAAACAAAAAGAGGGTGAATCACGTGGAGATGCTTATAAAAGATTCAAAAGGTTTTTGAGTGCGTGTCCTACTCATAATATGGACGCGACCGAGCAGATGCAAAACTTTGTGAATGGGTTGCGACTCAAGACAAAGCAGCTTATTGATACTGCTGCAGGTGACTCAACAAACTTCTCAACAGCCACAGGTATTAAAAGAATCATAGAAGCCATTACTGCCAATGAACACCTTGAATTATACGATCACACAGTGAGTCAACCAGATGGAAAAATTGATCTAAAGCTGACATAGCGGGTTGTAAAAATGGAAGATCAAATTGCCGCAGAAGTTGAAAGAAGGTTAAAGAAGATGAATCTTGGAACTCAAACAGTTGCTCAGGTTGAACCTGTTCAAGCTATGATTTGCGAGATATGTTGTGGACCTCACTTTGCCATGCACTGTTTGGCAACTCAAGAACATGTTGAACAGATTAATATGTTGAGGCAGAACAATCCGTATGCCAACACGTATAATCCGGGGTGGAAAAATCACCCAAATTTCTCTTGGAAAGATCATCAAGGGAACATCCAAAAACCGGTTCAAGGCCAACAACAATATCAGCCCCAGCAACAACCATATCAGCCCCCAGTTTCAAGAAAAGCTGATTGGGAAATTGCCATTGAAAAGATGGCAGCTCACAATTGTCAATTTCAAGAAGAAACAAGGAGTAACTTCAAGAATACTGGAGCCTCTATCAAGAATCTTGAAGTGAAAATGAGCCAAATTTCCCAACACCTTGCCATTCCACAAACTCCAGGGACTCTTCCTAGTGCTACTGTAACAAATCCCAGAGATAATCACAAAGTAAATGCAGTCACAACACGAAGAGGTAAAGTTAGTGAGGAGGTTCAAGAAAATTCTGAAAGTGAAAATCAAATGATTGAGGTGGAACTGGAAATCAAAGAAAATGAAGTGGTTGATAAAGAAAAAGAAGTTACCTCAGCACCGAACATCAAAGAAAAAGCGGTTGAACCAAAACCGGTGGTCAAACTTCCATATCCTACAAGAAACAAGAAGAAAGGGTAGCAAGAAAAGAATTTTGAGAAATTCCTTGAGTTGTTCAAAAAGCTGGAGCTGAATATTCCATTTCTTGAAGCACTTGAGCAAATGCCCACTTATGCCAAGTTCATGAAAGATATCATTGCTAAAAAGAGGACTATGGGAGCTGAACCTATTATTCTAACCGAAACTTGTAGTGCTATTTTGCAGGGACTAAAGATTCCGGTGAAGAAAAAAGATAGAGGAGATGTCACCATTCCATGCACCATCGGTGACCGATCGTTCAAGAGAGCTCTCATTGACTTGGGAGCGAGCATCAGTTTAATGCCTTTATCCATCTACAAAACGTTGGGTATTGGTGTTGTTCAAGACACTCGGATGACTCTCCAATTCGCGGACCATTCGGTGAAGCGGCCATATGGAGTTGTCCATGATGTCCTGGTTAGAGTGGACAAATTTGTGTTTCCAGTTGACTTTGTGATCCTTGAAATGCCTGAAGATGAAGAAATCCCCTTGATTTTGGGAAGACCTTTCTTAGAAACCGGGAGAGTCATGATAGATATGGAAGGTGGAACACTAACGTTGAAGGTGTACGATGAAGAGTTGAAAATTGATGTTAGGAACACTTTGAAGTATAAAGATGATGTGGGCACTAGTAGTAACATACAAGTGTTAGAACAAATGGAAGCTAGTGAGCATTTAGAAAGTGTGTCCCAATTGCCTCTAGAGAGGGTGCTGAGTATGTCCATTTTTGAAGATGATAAGGAAGTTGGAGATAGTGATATGGAAGTGGTAGCTATGCTTGAAACTCAACCTATCCTTAAAAGAGTTAGAATGCACCGGTGGGAAGATTTAAGACAACCTATAACGGTTGATGAAGGCAAAGACAAGCCAAAAATATCAAAATTGAAGCAACTACCCGAGAATCTCAAATATGTCTTTCTTGACATGGAAGAAAAATGTCCCGCTATTATTAGCGCTAATTTGAAAAGTGTGCAAGAAGACAAGTTAATTGAAGTTCTTAAGAAATTCAAGGGAGCAATTGGGTGGAAGATTGAAGACCTTAAATGTATAAGTCCTACGGTGTGTATGCATAAAATACTTATGGAAGAAGATCACAAACTGGTTGTGCAGCCCCAAAGGAGATTGAACCCGGTGATGAAGGAGGTAGTGCGAAAAGAAGTTATTAAGCTATTGGATGCAGGATTGATCTATCCTATATCCGATAGTGCTTGGGTGAGTTTGGTACATGTGGTGCCCAAAAAGGGAGGAACAACTGTTATAACAAATGAAAAAAATGAGTTGATTCCTACTAGAACTGTCACTGGATGGAGAGTTTGCATTGATTATAGAAGATTGAATTTGGCTACGAGAAAGGACCATTTTCCGTTGTCATTCATTGACCAAATGTTGGAAAGACTAGCGGGACATGATTACTATTGTTTTCTAGATGGTTACTCCGGATACAATCAAATTGCTGTTGCACCGGAAGACCAAGAGAAGACGGCGTTTACATGTCCCTATGGCATTTTTGCATATAGAAGGATGCCATTTGGGCTATGTAATGCCCCCGCTACATTCCAAAGATGCATGACATCCATTTTTGCGGACATGTTAGAAAAGCACATGGAAGTGTTCATGGATGATTTCTCCGTGTTCAGATCCTCATTTGATCACTATTTGTCTAACCTTTCACTTGTTTTGCAGCGATGTCAAGAAAGCAATTTAATATTGAACTGGGAAAAATGTCATTTCATGGTGCGAGAAGGCATTGTTCTTGGTCACAAGATCTCACAAAAAGGGATCGAAGTTGATCAAGCCAAAGTGGAAGTGATCTCGAAGCTGCCACCGCCGATTAATGAGAAAGGTATAAGAAGCTTCTTGGGACATGCGGGTTTTTACCGAAGGTTCATAGAGACTTCTCGAAGATAGCCAAACCTTTAACTAACCTGTTGGTTAAAGATAAGGCTTTTTTTTCAATAAGGAGTGCACCGATGCTTTTGAAACACTTAAAAAGGAATTAGTGTCTGCACCTATTATTATCGCTCCTGATTGGTCCCTACCCTTTGAAATTATGTACGATGCTAGTGATATTGCGGTAGGGGCTGTTCTTGGACATCGAAGAGGGAAATTGCTTCATGTGATTTATTATGCTAGTCACATTTTGAACCCCGCACAGATAAACTATGCAACTACCGAGAAGGAGTTGCTAGCTGTTGTGTATGCCTTCGATAAATTCAGGCAATATCTGTTGGGTTCAAAAGTGATTGTTTACACTGACCATGCTGCTTTGAAATATCTTTTTGCTAAGCAGGATTCAAAGCCCAGGCTTTTGAGGTGGATTTTACTTCTCCAAGAATTCGATGTCGAGATCCGCGACAAGAAAGGGTGTGAAAACACTGTTGCAGATCATCTTTCTCGGATGTCACCAATTGATGAGACTGAAGAGCAGCGCCCAATAAAGGATGAGTTTGCTGACGAACACATCCTAGCTGTTATTGGGGTGCCTTGGTTTGCAGATTATGCAAACTACCTCGTTGGCGGTATTATACCCGACGATTTTGATTCTAACAAAAGGAAAAAGTTTGTTCATGACTGCAGGTTTTACTTATGGGACGATCCGTTTCTCTACAAACGAGGGGTGGATGGCCTTGTAAGAAGATGTGTACCCGACAAAGAACAAAAAGATGTGCTGAAAGCATGTCACGACTCTGAGTATGGTGGACATTTCAGTGGTGATCGAACAACAGCTAAAGTCCTTCAATCCGGACTATACTGGCCATCTTTATTTAAGGATGCTCAAGAATTAGTGAAAGAGTGTGACAGATGTCAGAGGACTGCGAATATATCAAAAAGAAACCAGATGCCCCAAAACTCTATGCTAGAGGTTGAGTTATTCGATGTTTGGGGGATAGACTTCATGGGGTCGTTTCCACCGTCATTCGGAAAAAACTATATTTTGGTTGCAGTGGACTACGTGTCCAAATGGGTAGAGGCTGTTGCATTGCCCACCAATGATGCTAAGGTTGTGGTGAGATTCCTGAAAGAGAACATTTTTGCAAGGTTTGGTGTCCCGAGAGCATTGATAAGCGACGAAGGAACACATTTCCTGAATCACCTCATGGAGAAGCTTCTGCAAAAATACAATGTTAAACACCGGATAGCTACTCCATACCACCCCCAAACAAGCGGCCAAGTTGAGGTTTCAAATAGACAACTGAAACAAATCCTGGAAAAAACAGTGAATTCGTCTAGAACGGATTGGTCGATTAAGTTGGATGACGCGTTATGGGCGTACCGAACGACTTTCAAAACGCCTATCGGTATGTCACCATATCAACTGGTATACGGAAAGGCATGTCACCTACCATTGGAACTTGAACACAAAGCTTTTTGGGCGTCTAAGTATCTTAATATGGATTTGTCAAAAGCTGGAAGTTCGAGGATTCTTCAACTTCATGAGTTAGAAGAATTCAGGAATCGGGCGTATGAGAATGCTAAAGTTTACAAAGAGCAAACAAAAAAATGGCATGACAAGAGGATTCAAAGAAAAGAGTTTTGGGAAGGACAAATGGTCCTTCTATACAATTCAAGGTTGAAGCTATCTCCAGGAAAACTAAGGTCTAAATGGTCGGGACCTTTTTGTAGTTCACAAGGTATTTCCTCACGGAGCTGTCGAAATTAAAAATCAGACCAATGGAGATATTTTCAAGGTGAACAGGCAGAGATTAAAGCCTTACTTCAAAGGCCAAACTACTGGTGATGTGAATTTCACTCGTCTTACTCAGTAGGATGACGGACCGTCGAGCCACGCGACGTTAAACGCAGCGCTAAGTGGGAGGCAACCCACGATTTTATCATTCTTACTCTTGTTTGTTTCAGTTTTTGTAGGTTGTGTGTTTTTGTGTATCACTGGTTCTGTTAAGGAAAGAAAGAGGATGGATGTTCGGGCAAGAAAAAAATCAAAAAATCAAGAAAAAGTGAAAAATCAGGGGTGTAACACGGTTGCCCGTGTTGTGAAACACGGCCCGTGTTGCAATGTCTGAAGAAGATTGGTTTTTGATGAGAATTTGAAGGGATCCAGGGGTGCAACACGGGTGCCCGTGTTGTGCAACACGGCCCGTGTTGCAGTGTCTGAACCAGGCATCATTTGATACATCTTTGTTTCCCATTACAGGGGCCTGACACGGGTGCCCGTGTTGTGCAACACGGCCCGTGTCAGGCATGTGGGCAGCCAAATTTTGAATTTTTTTCAACTTCCCAATATTAATACAGTGGGGCCCACGTGGTTATTATCATAATTTATCATTAGTGGCTCATTTACCACTCATTTATCCTAAACTTTCATCTTCTTCAACCTCCATTCTCTTAAAAACAAACCCTAACCCCATTTTTCTTCTTCATAAAAGCTTCATTTTCTCCATTACCCACTCACTAAAACGCACTACCCCGTTCACAAAAAGTGTTCTCCTTGCCTCCATCGTCACTTCTACGGTGACGGATTTCACTAATCCTTCTATCAAATTGTGTGTTTATTTTGTGCAGGTGATAACAATGCCTCCTTGCAAGGATACCGGAAAGAGTGTCGCTGAATCTTCTCGCCCCCATAAGCGAGCACACCGAATGCCTAATGCTCATGGCATTTTGTTTGAGGATCCGGAGCATCAAGTCAAATATTCAAAGTTGGTAAGGCGTAAATTGATACCGGCCCAATATATGTGTAATGAAACTCTTGAGAATCTAGGGCTTAAATTTGAAGTACATAGAATGTTTCACAATATTGGCATGCTAAATTTTATGCTTTATGAAGCGCCGACTTTCGAGCGCATAACTTTGGAATTTTTGAGTTCTTTGCATTTTCAGCTTAAGCATACGTGGACAGGGTCAGACACAGAGTACTACGGTACTTTGAAATTTCGCCTCTTTGACACGGATCATGTGATGTCGGTTGCTGATTTGGGAAAGATATTAGATCTTCCAATTTACGGGCCTGGTGCACCGCCGAGTACATTTGTGGCAGGAGAATTCTGGAGAGATATCACCGGCAGTACCGATTATGTCGCATCGGCGGCAAAAGCTTCGGGGATTCATAACCCGTGCTTTAGGTATGCTCAGAAGGGGTTGGCTTATACCCTTTTCTGCCGAGGCGATAGCACAGGAGTAGCTACGCAGAGAGAGTTGTACTTCCTATATGGTATGGCAAATGATGAGCTGATCAACGTTGCGGCCTTCGCAGCAGACCACCTAAAGCGGGTAGCCAATGCTGCCTCTGGTGAGATCTCTGTAGGAGGGATGATTACGCAAATTGTTGAAAAACTTGGGTATGGTGAGAGGTTTCTTGAAGTACCTGCAGTGGCAGGTAAGAACAAAATTGATCTTGAAACCTTAATCAACCAAGGTATGATAAAGAGCTGTCATAATTATTACTCTGTGATGACCCGTAACCGGCATTTGATTTCTTTTCCTGCTCCTAATTTGATTACTATAGACAATAGAGCTAACTGGTTGTATGACGACCCTATGCAGGGCGGAAACGATCAGTTTGATGAGTATTTTTCAGGTGAGGAGGATGAGGGGAACCAAGCTGAAGAGGTTCCGGTTCAAACTGCTGGTGGATCATCAAACCAAGCAACCGACCAGTGGAGTGTGACCAAGGAGGAGTGGGAAGAAATGATAAGAGAGCAGACCCGGCAAGGGGACCTCATCGATGAGTTGCATTCATGGATGCAGCAGATGAGGCTTCATGGATTTCCACCAGAGCAGTGATAGTTGTGAGTTCCCTCCGACATTGGTTCTTCAACAGTGTGGACACTGTTGAGTTCAAGTGTGGGGGGGGTTTAGTTTTCATGTTTTTGTTTTGTTTTGTTTTAATCTATGTTTATTTTTAGTAGTGTCGGCTTGAAAATTATAGCTATGTGTTATTTGAAAAAAACACCCCTGAGTTGACCTGTTGTGTGTTGCGAGTGAATAATGAGAAAGTATATAGGATTTGAGTGAAAAGAAACCCGATGAGCAAAAATGGAAAAATTTTGATGTTTAGGTACAACTTGAACACACTGAGTCTCCGGAATTAGGAACGAGTTCGATGTGTAGATTCGTGCCATGGTACTTTGATCTGAGAAGTAAACCCGAAGTAGTTTCTATTGACATATCTGGCTTTATCTATAATAATTGTGTGTGCAAAGTTGATCCAAAAGATAAAAAGGCTTGAAGGCACCGGAAAAAAAAAGAATAAAAACATTAGAACGATCGATCCTTCTAAGTTGGGTAACCCTCACCAGGTTATTCAACCTAACGGCGGTTGAACATAAATGTTTCTCTAAGGGACAAAGAAATATCGGTGCCAACAATAAAAAAGGGGGATCAATTTTGTACACATAGTGAAAATCATAAAAAGCCTTAAAAGGGATTGTCCGAATGAAAAGGGTGGAAAATCGAAATATAGGACCTAAGCCCGAAGCATAGTCGGAGAGGTTACCGAAAAGGAGATTCAGGTCCGGGGTTTTCCGCGGTGTAGTGTTTGTGTGATACCTTTACTGAGAGAGAAGTACCAAAAGAACTTATTGGGTGACTTGGAACAAAGGATCCACGTATGAGTATCGTAATTCATCTTGCTAGTGTTGAATGTATAAATACAGGATCTTTGCTTGAGGTCAAGCAAGAGTTCAAGTTTGGGGGAGTTTGATCAGTGATATTTAGTTGTAGTTTTCAAGCCGGTTTTCATTGTCCTTTGAGTTTAATTTCGTTCGTTTGAAGTATTTCGTTCATGTTTCGTCGTAGTTTTCTTAATGTAGCATGCAAGTTTAGTTTTAATCGTTTTATCTATTTTTATCTTTGGTATGGGTTATGTGGTTGTTTTTGATGTGTTTTCAGGTCAATATCTAATCGGTTGTTCGAAGCATTCGAAAAGATGATCCGAGCGTGATAAAATGACAGCAAAATAGGATATCAGAAGCACAACACGGGTGCCAGTGTTGTACAACACGGCCCGTGTTGTGAAGACCAGCTGAAGAGGAAGTTTGTGAAAGAAAAAGGAGAAACCAGTGTTGTGACACGGGTGCCCGTGTTGTATGACACGGCCCGTGTCATAGCATCTAAAGAAGAGGCTGAATTAAGAAGACCCAGAGGCACAACACGGGTGCCCGTGTTGCACAACACGGCCCGTGTTGTGAAGGCCAGAAGAAAATCTGATATTTTGTTACTGCAAGGGCATTCTAGAATTTTCGCGGTGTTTTTGGAAGACTGATTTATATTAGATGTTTATGACTGTAAAACTTTACTTTTTGATTTGGGGATTTTGGGATTTGAACGATAACGGGAGAAGAAGGATTGATCAAGAGCGGAAGCGATTGACGATCCAACGAATCCTACGTTAATTGTAATGTCTCTATATTCTTGCTCTGTTTTTATTTTCGTTATGAACATGAGTGGCTAAACCCCCCAATGCCAGGGGGTGTCCCTGATTTGCTTTATGTAATGACAATTTGAATTCTTGATTGTGAGATTATGCGATTAAATCTGTTTCTTTATTTTATGCAACGTTCTTAATGCTTTGTCTTTATTGGAAAATTGGATAATTGATCGTGGTTAGGATTTGGTCTGACCAACCATCCTAACCTTGTTGCATAAATTTTATCACGGTAAATATTACTGAGGAATTGGAATATTTTGTGAAAACCATTTTATGTCAGAATTATTGCTTGATATTCTTCTGTGACCGTTGAGGAATCAAGGTCGAGGAAGAATACCAATGGTTTTTCTCTAAAGGAATTTTGGAAAAACATTATCGACATAGGAAAGACACTTTTTATATCATGTCTCTGTAAAATTGAGAAATTATTAAGTCATCGCATTGCGGATCATACACCGTCCCTGACATTATTCTCATATAATTAAAAACTCTCTATTTTAGTTTACGTTTTAATAACTTTATTTTATTTAATCTAAAATCAAATTTTTAACCATAACTTTTGTCCAATTGAAATTAATCCATTAGAACTTATTTTATTAAGCAGTCCTTGAGATCGATATTTGGGGTCACTCCCTTCTATTACTATATCGGTAAAAATAATACACTTGCTATTTTCCGATCAGCATGTCTCAGTCTTCTAGAGAGAGCTTCCGGGATTATGCTCAGAGATGGAGACAGCTTGCTGCTGCTGTCCAACCACCCATGTCAGAAAGAGAAATGGCTGACATGTTCATGAACACATTGCAAGGGACTTATATTGATAGACTTGTTGCCTTCTCCTCTACCATTTTTGCTGATGTGGTCATAGCTGGTGAGAGGATTGAGAGTCTCTTGAAGATGGGAAAAATCTCCGACAACGGTGCAAGTTCCTCCAGCAACCCCAGAAAACCCTTTGCAGGACCCCGAAGGGCGGGTGAAACAAATTCTATTCATACAAGCAAGGGCAGGCCCCAGTATTCCCACAGGTCAGTAGCAGTTGTTACCATCCCAACTCCAGTTCCACAACAACCATTATATCCCCAACAACAACAACAGCATCACTATCAGCAACCCTCTCACTTTCCGCAACAAAGAACCTACAACAACAATAATAGCAACCAACAGCAGCGCCCCTTTCAATAGAGACCATCTCAGGCAAATAGGGTGATTGACCCTATCCCTATGCCTTATGCTGCCTTATTGCCACAACTCCTGAAGCTTAACCTGGTTGAGTTAAGGACATTGGCACCACCAGATCCTCTTAATCTCCCGAAGAACTATGATGTCAACGCCAGGTGTGCCTTTCACTCTAATGCACCTGGTCACAATACTGAGAAGTGTAGGGCCTTACAGATGAAGGTACAAGATCTAGTCGATTCTAAAGCTCTCAATTTTGCACCTCCTCCAAACGTCAACAGAAATCCTATGCCTAATCATGGTGGGCCTAGGATTAATGCTATTGAGGAGGACCAACCATCTACATTGATTGATAATGTTGCACAGATTCAAACACCACTGGCTGAAGTCAAAGTTCAACTTTTAAGATGCCAAGTGTTCCCAGGCTGTGGGGCCTGTTGTGAATTGTGTAAAGCAGCTACTAATGGTTGTGAGAAGATAAGGATTGGCATAAATGGCCTAATCCAAGATGGGATTTTGCAAATTACTTCAACAGTTCCTTCAGCAACTCTTGTTTCAACAGCAATGGATTCTCCTACAACATCAGCAACTCTTCACCACCAATTGATAATGTTGGGGGAGGCGGAGGCTTCACCAGAAGCGGACGTCTTTTTGCCTCACAAACACAAAGACCTAATGCTGAAGCAGAAGCTGCTGCCAAGGCAAAAGGAAAGAATGTGGTATCTGAAGAGCCCTCTGCCAAAGAAACTCAGAAGACATCTTTTGAACAAGATGTAGACGAGTTCATGAGAATCATAAAGAGGAGTGATTACAAGGTGGTGGACCAGCTTCACCAAACACCCTCCTAAATCTCCATATTATCACTGTTAATGTGTTCCGAAGCTCACAGGAATTCATTATTGAAGGTCCTGCACGCAGCATACGTGCCGGAGGAGATTACTGTTAATCAATTAGAAACCGTGGTTGCAAATGTCAACACCAGTCATGGACTGGGCTTTACAAATACTGATTTAACAACGGAGGGGCGCAACCATAACAAGGCTTTGCATATCACCTTGGAATGCAAGGGTGTTGTCATGTCTCATGTGCTGGTGGACACTGGGTCTTCACTCAATGTCCTACCAAAGAAAGCCTTAGTGAAGCTGGAGTATGATAGCTTAGCATTGCGCCCAAGTAATTTGGTGGTGAGAGCATTTGATGGCTCTAAAAGATCAGTACTTGGGGAGATTGATCTGCCTGTGTTGATTGGCCCACAAACCTTCAAAACTACCTTCTTTGTGATGGACATACAGCCGGCCTACAGCTGTCTGTTGGGTAGACCCTGGATCCATGCCGCTGGCGCTGTTACGTCTACCCTTCACCAGAAGTTAAAATTCGAGTGGGAAGGCCAAATCATCACCATTTGTGGGGAAGAGGACATCTTTGTTAGCCAGCTGGCTACGTATAAGTACATAGAAATGGATGGGGAGATCCATGAGACCATGAGTCAAGGGTTTGAAGCCCTTAATATTAATGAAGCATCTGCTGTGTCCGGGACTTCCATCACATCATATCAACAGGCCCGGAAGGTTGTTGAGGAGGGTACCGCTCAAGGCTAGGGCAAGCTGCTGCCAGTAGAAAAGAAGGAAGACTGATTCGGGTTGGGTTACAGACCAACTCAGCAAGATCAACCAGAGGCTGCAACGGAGCCCAAGTTTGTCAGCGGGGGGATGCTTACCCCGGATGTTGTGAATAGTTTGGAAGATGAGTCAGAAGACGAGCGCAACCTGGACAACTAGATACGTCCAAGGATCCCAGGGAACCATGTCTCAAACTGGTCTTCCCAGGAAATTATAAGAGTTACTCCTGCAAAGTAATTATTATTTCCTGTCTTTAAGCATGCATCAAGTCCTGCATCTTGCCCAAGATGTCAGGGCTCATTTTGTAATCGGGTCATCTTGTATTTTGTGCAAACGATCAATTAATGAATATCAGGACATCTTTTGCAAATGAGTCTTTTCTTTTTACGCTCACTGTTTTTCATTTTTCATTTTTTGTATAAAAATAAAATGGCAATGTTTTTCAAAATAATAACTTCATTTTCACTTTTTCTAAGCAAGATAAAATTGATCACTAAAATGAACAATTTTAAACCCTTGCAGAGAGTGCCCTCCAGACTGCACCGACAACAACACTGCTATGACTTCGTATGACTTTGACAATCCGATTAATCAAGTCGATGAAGGGATTGAAGAAGATTATGAGCTACCTGAAGAACTAGCCAGGTTGTTAAGACAAGAGGAGAAGGTTATCACTCCTCATCAGGAGAAAATTGAGACGGTTAATCTTGGTACGGAAGGAGACTTGAAAGAAGTGAAGATCGGGGCCCGTCTGCAAGATTCAGTGAAAGAGCAACTTATTGACATGCTTCGGGAATATGTGGATGTTTTTGCTTGGTCTTATCAGGATATACCAGGGTTGGACACCGACATTGTTATGCACAAGCTGCCTCTAAAAGAAGACTATCCTCCAGTAAAACAGAAGTTGCGTCGTACTCGTCCGGATATGGCCATGAAGATAAAGGAAGAGGAACAAAAACAGTGGGACGCCGGTTTCCTTGCTGTAACTAGTTACCCGCCATGTGTTACTAACATTGTACCTATGCCTAAGAAGGATGGCAAGGTGAGGATGTGTGTGGATTACCGGGATCTGAACAGAGCTAGCCCGAAAGATGACTTCCCATTACCTCACATTGATGAATTGGTCGACAATACGGCTCAGTTCTCGGTGTTCTCCTTCATGGATGGATTTCAGGATATAATCAGATCAAGATGTCACCTGAAGACATGGATAAGACAACTTTCATCACACCCTGGGGCACATTCTGTTATAAGGTAATGCCATTCAGACTGAAGAATTCTGGTGCCACTTATCAACGGGCTATGGTAACATTATTCCACGACATGATCCATAAATAAATTGAATGTTATGTGGATGACATGATTGCTAAGTCCCTCACAGAAGAAGACCACCTGGTGAATCTATTGAAGCTATTCAAGCGTCTAAGTGTCGCTCCCCGGATTTCCATCCTGGTACAAACGCGAAAGTGGCGCGGAAAAGAAATAGAGTCGCCAGCCAGGCATTTTTATCCCGAAGGAACGGGAATGGTAATGCTGCACAAACCAGAAAAAAAGAAGGAAAAAAAAGGACACGGGTCCTACAAACCAAAGAGACTGAGTTCGGGAGTCGGTTACGACCTGGGAAGGTATTAGCACCCAGATCGTCCGCCGTACCCGACGGGATCCACGCTTGCAAAGATAATTGTTTCAAAGGGTGAGGGTATGAAAGCTGCTGCAAAGAAATGAAAATGAAAAGAAAATGGAACTGGAAAAGAACTGAATAAGAAAACAAAGAGAAAAATGTAGGGAAAATAAAGATTGTGCTCGAACGGGCCCTACCCCGCTGCCTACGTACCTCATCAGGATAATGAGGATCAGAGACGCCGTAGTTCCCCTAACTAGGGGTAACAAGGAAATTGCTTGTGAATTAAGGCTTGAACTGCCTATGTCAATGCTCAGGTGTTGCAGACTCGAACGACAAGTGCGTAACCGTCTTGCAAAATGACAAGTAGGAGCAAGTTCGTGTACGAAGCGAAGGAGATGAGAAAAGAATTCCCGAAGGAAAGATGCTTATTGTTTGTTTGTTTTTTATGAAAGTTTTTATGAGTGGAGTTTGCATAGGTGAGTGTACCTAAGCCTTACTCAATGGGATGTGTACGTCTCACATCATCCCGAAATGCAATGCACAAGAGGCACACCTATCTATGGATTAAATCCCCAAAGCTAGTCCCACAAGTGAAGGCTCAGACACACTGACCTATTAACATTTATTAAGTATTTTTGGTTTTTTATGATTAAGAAGTGTTTTTTGGCTTTTCTTTGTGAAGTACTCATGCGAAGACCTATCCACCACGAGGGATAACTCACACCTCACCCCGAAACGAAATGCGTGCAAGTATCTCATAGCAAAGTCTCATGTCACATGAGAGTACTCAACCTTTATTAAGTGAATTAGAATTAAGTTTGAAGATGAGAAGAGAAAGCACCAAAGGATCACAAAGGTAAAAGTATAATGGGGGACTAAAGATTCCTAAGTGTTAACATGCATGGATATCCTAAGGTTAGTGTGGTTTTCTATCCTAAAGAAGAAGGAAAGAAAAAAAGAAGAAGAAGATAGAAGAAGGGATGAGAAAGCCCTAAGCCCAACAAGCAAAGGGCTAGTACAAATTAGAAATGAGAAGATGAGATGAGAGTTGGAGATGTGGAACTTAATTCCCACACCTCACACTTACTATAGCCCCTGCAAGGTTAGCAAAGTGAGCGCAAATGAAATGAAATGAACAAAATAACATGCCATCATCATATAAACAGAAGTGAAATGATATGAACAAATGCACAATTCAAATGCAACTCAAAAGAATGAGAGATGAAGCTTACAAGTCAACATGATGCAATATGAAACACATATGAAAACAAATGCACGCTTAAGGAGGATGCAAAGCAAAATGCACAAGACATGGACTCAATGCACAAAGTCAGAACCCAAACAAGATGAAAAAGGGCTTAAGAAGCCAACAAGATGAAAAGAATGGACACACAATACCACACAATCACAAAATGGAAGTGAAAGAAGTAAAGAAGAGATGAAAGCACACTTAAGAAAGAAAGAACACAAAAGGGAAGCAAACACAAAAATTCTTAAGACTCAAACCCTAAACTAGTACCATAAAGGTACCCATACACCAAAAGAACCCCAAATGAGAAGAAGAAGTTGGCACAAGTTCCCTTCTAAGCTTATGAGAGAGCTAAAGGACCAAAAGAAGCAAGATGGGACAAGGTGAGAACAAAAATCCACATTAAATCAACCAAGCATCTAAAAATTCCACAACTTAAACCAAATGATCTTCAAACATGGTATATCAATGAACCAAAAGGGTTTAGAAAAATTTCGAAGCAAACTAGGTCAAATGGAGGCAAGAACACAAACTAGGGTTAATAACTTCCAACACAAGTCAAAGGACCAAGACCCAAGAAATAAATTTCTAAAAATCAGGGGGGAAATCACATGAGAAGTAAATTATCTTAGGAATCCAGAGCAAAAAGAATGAAAACAAAATTCAAAATAATGAACTCTATAGAAAATAGACAAGGCAGTGTACTCAAGAAAGGATTTAAAAAGAAGCTAATTGAAACAAAGAATTAATTATGACACGTGGAAATTAAAAAAATGGAAAATAAAAATGTGGAAAAATAAAAGACACTTCAAAGATGACTCATGAATATTTTGGGATTTTTTGGATAATCAGAAGTATTTTAAAAAATTAGAAACTAAAATGAATTAAGAGAATAAAAATAAGAAAAAGAAATTAAAAGAAATGAGGTTGGGGGTGTTAGAATTAAGAATCCACGTTGAAAATGGTTGGGCCCAATTGCCAGGGGGTGTGAATAGCACTCAGAGGCCCATTGGTGCGCATGTGCATGACTCCTGTGGTGGAAAATCAGAGAAAAAGCTGGAAAATTCAGGAGACGTTGGATGGATCAAACGCGTGTCATGAGAAGTTCATTAATTGACGTGGAACTTTGGAGCATTGTGAGTGGAAGACGTACATAAGCTACGGTGGGATGCGAAACAGATTGAATTAAAATGAAAATAAAAACCTCACGTGGCTGAGAGGGTGGTTTAGGGCTAGGTGTCACAATCCTGCGCGTTGGCTGGGAAGATCTAAAGGCCAGAAGGTTGTCTTCTTCCTCAAAAACCCTAGGTCATCAGTTTCCAGTTTCCGGTGACCGGAGCTAGGGCTCCGGCACCGGAATTCATCACAGACGCACAAACCACAAAATAAATGAACAAAAACGTCCAGATCCACTAAACAACATGCCTTGATTCCAAAAATGACATCAAAAATTCCTAAAACTTAATGAATCAATGGGATCGAAGAAGAACAAGTTTGACCATCAAAACTGAAATTCAAATAACTCAGGCTCAAATGCATCGTTTTCAAAACTATAAAGTGCAGAATGATCAGTGGACTTCACACATCCCAAAACACCTCATCAATTTCATTTTTAGATCTTGAGATTTGGAACCATACCTGAGTTGCAAATCTGGATTCAATGAGATAGAAAGCCCAACGATGCGTGAAAATCACTCCACACTCACTCTAGATGCAAAATAAATGCATCTAAAGTCTTGAAATAAGCTGGATATGAGGCTTTTCTCACACCTGCCCTGAAATGGCAATGTTGCTAAACTTGAGAGAGACCTTAAAAGGGTGGGTGCTTAATGATCCTTAGCTCTCACTGATCACGAATCCACAATTGGTTTTGAGATTGATCACTTGTATAAAGAGATATGAGAGAAAATGCAAAGGTTTCAAGAACTTGGAAATGAGAGAATGAGAGAGAGCTCCACAATTCTGAAACCCTAGCTGCATAAGTATGATTTCACAAACCCTTGCTGAAAGAATTGAGAAGTTTGCACGTGTGGATCATGAGATACTTGTGATTTTGCATAATTTGAAAATTGTGAGATAAGCATGCCACCCTCATGCCTTGCTTGCATTCTCAGCCCATGTGCAATGCTTTTCCAACCATTGATCAAAATCTCACAAGTTCTGGCCCTTGGATTGAGGTATCACACTTTATTCATGATTTGGCCAATTTTGCATTTTTGGAGTGACTTTCTTATAGTGCACGAATTTGAGAGTTTCTTTTGAGAAAAATGATCCAAATGTGATTTATTTTAACATTGGTACCAAACTTGAACCATACCAAGTCTTAAAAACAAGTTTTGATGCTTTTTGCCTTTGGTTGCATGCATGAAATTTGAATTTGCCCTAAAATACATCAAATTTTCGAAGGACCCCTAGAGCAAACCATGAATCCCATGAAAATACTTGTACTTTTTGAAAATGGGAGCCCTTAATCTCCAACTTTCATGTTTGACTTTGGTCCATTTGAAGAATTTTTGATCATGTTCAGGCCATTTGAAAATTAGGGCAAAAGTTGCCAAATTTGGAAATTTCTCAAAACCAACTTTGTACCATTTTTGCAAAAAGCCTCAAATCTCCATGATTATTGAACTTTGATCATTCCAAACCTCTTATAAAATTGTAAGGACACCCCTTGGCCAAAAAATTTGGGTTAGACCCCTTGAAATCACACAATTGACTTTTTAAGGGCACAGTTGACCAATTACTTCATCTGCAAGCAACTGAGGAATTGTCTGACTTCCACATGGAATTTTCTCATGAAAATTGACACCTAGGATCCTCTTGACATATAGAAGACTTTTCCCAAATGAAATGGCCAAAGTTGTGACATTTTGGTGCTTGAATCTCAAACCCTAGTTTAGGTGCCTTGTATAGGAGCTTTGCCTTATCCTGAGATCTCTGATGATCATGCAATCTTATGAGCTTTTGCCAATGGACTTGAACTTGTAAATGGAGTGTAGAATCACAATAGGACTTGTATACAACCATTGGGACCCTTGTGGTGGCTTGTGATGCCTCAAGAACCTCCACAGATGACCATTTGCTTGATGCTAGGACATGAAGAATGTTATGCCTCATCTTTCCATGCTAGGATGCTAAAAAAATGATATGTTCATGATGAATATGATGTGATATGATGCTTAAAATGAAGAAGGAAAATTTTGGGTGTTACAGCTGCCCCTATTCAAACAACTGTTAATTCAAGAAGGACGGTAGCACGGGCTATCGACCGTTCAGGATAAACTGTGGTTGAATACCAAGAAGACCAGAAATTTGCACTCTGACGAAGAATGCAACACTGGGAAATAAACCCGACCAAATGACGCTTTGGTGACTGAAGGGGAGAAAGAGCAGACGAGCTTCTTCCAAGTTGAAACTGATATCTGGAATAAAAATACTTTGACAGATGAGTCTTCTTCGAACAATCCTGTGACGCCAGGAGCTGGACATACGAGTCCTCAAACACTTCAAAACATATGACTTGAGATAGACGAGTCTCCTTCGGATATACCTGTTACGCCAGGACCGGGATGCATTAACGTCTGTGGGATAGACATGCATAATCAAGGTAGACGAACCTTCTTCATATATTATCCGTGGATATATGGTGTAAGACAGACGAGTCTTCTTCGAGCAAACCTGTGACGCCAGGTGCAACAACAATAATTGGTGCCTGAGACAGATGAGCCTCCTTCGGATATACCTGTTACGCCAAGACCGGTAACCATTTTGACGTTAATTCCCACTGTCAGGATTCCAAACCTCTTCAATACAGACGAGTATTGGATGATCATCAAGATAACACAGACGAGTGTCAAAAGTCAATTATACAGACGAGTATCAGACGATGATTTGAGAAACACAGACGAGCGCTTCAGGCAATGATAAAGACGAGTATCAGCAACTGGTATAGATGAATACCAGAAATTCAAACACAGACGAGCATTTGAAGTAGCAATACAGAAAAATACCAGGATAATCAGCAAATCCACACATCAGATATAAGCTAGCACAGACGAGTGCTGGGGATGATACAGACGAGTATCCAAACAAAGCAGACAAGCTTCAAGCAGAGAACCAACAAAGATTACATGCCAAACACATACGAGTGCTGGAAATTGCAGACGAGCAATAGCAAAGTGATAACACAGATGAGTGTTTAATTAACAAACACCAAACACAGACGAGTGTTGAGAATTGTAGACGAGCAAAAATAGGGATTATATGCCAAACATAGACGAGTGTTGGGGATGATACAGACGAGTAACCACAAATGTCAAGTATCAAACATAGATGAGTGTCGAGGATTGAAGATGAGCGATATCAAGGTAATCATGGACCACTGCTGGGGAGAGCAAACGAGCAATACCGAAGGGATAACACAGACGAGTGTTGAGAGATGCAGACGAGCAACAAAAAATGTCCAATATCAAACACAGACGAGTGTTGAAAGATGCAGACGAGCAACAACAGGTGATAAACACAAACGGGTGTTGGAGAGATGCAGACGAGCAATAATAAAGCATGAGCACAGACGAGTGCTAGAGATTGCAGACGAGCAACAAACAAAGCCAGAGCACAGACGAGTGCTGGATATTGCAGACGAGCAATAAACAAAGCCAGAGCACAGACGAGTGCTGGAGAGTTGCAGACGAGCAATAAACAAATGCTTGATTGGCCACAAGAGTTACAACTCTACAGGGGAAGACAAGTCAAGAGGCCTGGATACCTAACTCTGACTAAGGTGATGAATACCTGCTTGTATCATCAAATTGACCAACAGAATGGCAACTTGCTGGGGAATATTTCACTGACGGGGGTGAAAATCAAATATGAACTTTGTGGGGACAAATCATCTTCAGACTTGGCTGGAATGATACTTCAACAATACCCTGGCTGGGGAGAGCATTGTGCTAATTCTGAATTCTGGCTGTGACCCTTGCTGGGGATAAAATTCTTCTTGGGGATGTCAGGCTTTCAGATACCTGCTGGGCATACTCCACTGGGGAAGAATAAATTGCTTGGGCTGCTGCCAAGGCTTAGCTGGGAAAGAATCCTGGAGATACTCTACTGGGGAAGAGTAAACTGCTTGGGAGAATGCGACGCCATCCTGCAACCTGCAACAACAAAAAACACAAGTGTGCCCCGGGGATTTGTATGGTATGATCTGTTCATCCATAGTCACCCGACACTCAAAGAGGGATTACAGTTTCCTTGCATGTCATTTTCTTTCAAAATCATCACCGTGTTTAAATGCAATGCTATTTTTGCCAAAAATTCAGGACATTTTGCAAACAAAAATAAACACACACAGCTTTTTGACTGAATATTCTTTTTATTGAATGGCCTCTGAATAGGCAAAGATTTACATCAGGAAGCAACCACCTGGAAAGAGGTAGCCACCATAAAATGAGAAAAGAAACTATCTTAATGGCAATGGGCACGACATCCCAATGAGTTCCATTTCTGCTATGACCAGCATGTCTTCGAGACTTTCCATTCTGCTTTGGTTTCTGAGAGGATGAGGGGACTGTTTCCTATCCTTCTGATATTGTCAAGTTGTCCGAAACGATGATGTGGTTCAGATTACTCGGATCGTAGTTGTTCGCTTATTCCCTTGTTTTGCGTGGATCGCCCTTTCGTGTTTTCAATCCACCGAGATACCCTTTTTTGCATGAGCTGTCCAATGTGGCTTTTCAACTCAGCGGGTGTACATTTTTTTTATTTATTTCCCTAACTTTTTCCCGAGCTTTTTATTCTGTTTTTAGCTCGCCAGGATGCCCTTTTTTTGCCTGGACTTTAATTCTGTTTTTGTGTCCAGCGGGTCTTTTTATGCGAAGTATTTTTTAACTGCGTCCGAGTTAACAGGGGACTGGAAGTCATCTCCATCCATAGTGGTGAGCATCAGTGCTCCTCCAGAGAAGACTTTCTTCACTATGAATGGTACTTCGTAGTTTGGGGTCCACTCGCCCCTGTGATCTGAACCTGGAGGAACGATCCTCTTCAACACAAGCTTTCCCACTTGATACTCCCGAGTACGTACTTGTTGGTCGAATGCACGCTTCATTCTCCTCTGATAAAGCTGACCATGACAGATAGCCGCTAATCTCTTTTCCTCAATTAGACATAGCTGATTGTAATGAGCACGCACCCATTCAGCCTCATCGAGCTTCACATCCATCATCACACGCAATGAAGGAATCTCTACTTCAACAGGAAGGACTGCTTCCATGCCATATACCAGAGAGAAGGGAGTTGCCCCTGTTGATGTCCTGACTGACGTTCGGTACCCATGCTACGCAAATGGTAACATCTCATGCCAATCTTTATAGGTGACGACCATTTTCTGCACAATCTTCTTAATATTCTTGTTTGCTGCCTCTACCGCACCATTCATCTTTGGTCGGTAAGGAGAAGAATTGTGATGTTGTATCTTGAAGTCCCGACACAAGTCTGCCATCATCTTGTTGTTGAGATTAGAACCATTGTCAGTAATGATCCTTTCGGGCACTCCGTATCTGCATATGATATCCCTTTTCAGAAATCTTGCCACCACTTGATGAGTGACGTTGGCATAAGATGCTGCTTCAACCCATTTAGTGAAATAATCAATCGCGACCAAGATGAAGCGATGACCATTTGAAGCAGTTGGCTCTATCTTCCCGATCATGTCAATGCCCCACGTAGAAAAGGGCCAAGGAGATGACATGACGTTGAGCAGGCTAGGAGGAACATACACTTTTTCTGCATATATTTGGCACTTGTGGCACTTACGAGCGAATGAACAACAGTCTGCATCCATTGTCATCCATTAATACCCTGATCTCAACAATTTCTTAGCCATAGCATGCCCTCCTGCATGGGTACCGAAAGATCCTTCGTGGACTTCCTGCATTAACAGGCTTGCTTCGTGTCTATCCATGCATCTGAGCAAGACCATGTCAAAGTTTCTCTTGTACAAAACCCCATCAGTATTCAAGAAGAAGCTAGCAGCAAGTCGCCTCAAGGTCTTCTTGTCATTGGAAGATGCCCCAGTTGGGTATTCTTGCTTTTCCAGGAATAGCTTGATATCAAAATACCAAGGTTTCTCGTCAGACACGGCATCTATAGAGAAGGCATGAGTTGGAGCGTCAAGCCTGGAGATGTCAATTTTGGGCACATAATTCCAACACAAGACTTTGATAGACGAAGAAAGAGTGGCCAATGTGTCGGCAAACTGATTTTCATCACGTGGTATGTACTGAAGCTTAACTGTCGTAAAGAACGTCAACAGTTTTCTAGCATAATCCCTGTATGGAATTAAATGCTCTTGATGCGTATACCACTTGCCGGTAACTTGATTAATGACGATGGCTGAATCTCCGAATATATCGAGGTTCTTAATCCGAAGATTAATTGCCTCCTCTATTCCCATTATACATGCCTCGTATTCCGCTTCATTGTTGGTGCAGCCAAAAGTAATTCTGGCAGCGAAGGGTAAGTGAACACCTTCGGGAGTAATAAGAACGGCACCAACTCCACGACCATTGATATTGACTGCCCCATCAAACATCAACTTCCATTTGGATTCAGGGTCTGGCCCCTCCTCCGGAAGTGGTTCCTCGCGATCGTTTGCTTTGAGGTACATGATGTCCTCATCGGGGAAATCAAACTTCATTGGCTGATAATCATCTTCGAGAGGTTGTTGTGCAAGGTAATCCGACAATACACTTCCCTTGATGGCTTTCTGAGAAGTATACTGGATGTCGTATTCAGTTAAAATCATCTGCCATCTAGCAACCCTTCCGGTTAACGCTGGTTTCTCAAAGATGTACTTGACAGGATCCATTTTGGAAATGAGCAGTGTGGTATGAGTCAACATGTACTGTCTCAGTCGGCGAGCAGCCCATACCAAAGCGCAACAAGTTTTCTCGAGCAGTGAGTAACGGGATTCACAGTCGGTAAACTTTTTGCTAAGGTAATAAATAGCGTACTCTTTTCGACCAGACTCGTCATGTTGGCCTAGAACACACCCCATTGACCCTTCTAGCACAATCAAGTACATGATTAAAGGTCTTCCTTCCACTGGAGGCATTAGAATTGGAGGCTCCTGCAAATATTCTTTTATTTTGTCAAAAACTCTTTGGCAGTCATCGTTCCACCTGACCGTTTGCTCTTTTCTTAGCAATTTGAATATTGGTTCGCACGTAGCAGTTAGATGAGATATGAACCGAGAAATGTAGTTCAACCTCCCTAAAAACCCGTGCACCTCTTTTTCTGTTCTCGGTGCAGGCATATCTTGAATAGCTTTTACTTTAGCAGGATCTACCTCAATTCCTCTCTGACTAACAATGAAACCCAGCAGTTTCCCGGAACGCACTCCGAAAGTGCACTTGTTTGGATTCAACCTCAGCTTGTACTTGATCAGTCTATCAAACAGCTTCTTCAGGTTGACCAGATGATCTTCTTTGTCTTGGGACTTAGCAATCATATCGTCCATATAACACTCAATCTCCTTGTGTATCATGTCATGGAAAAATGTGACCATCGCCCGCTGATAAGTTGCCCCGACGTTCTTCAAACCAAAGGGCATGACCTTATAGCAGAATGTACCCCACGGGGTAATGAACGTTGTCTTCTCCATGTCTTTCGGCGCCATCTTAATCTGATTATATCCGGAGAAGCCATCCATGAAGGAAAATACCGAGAATTGAGCAGTATTGTCTACCAACACGTCAATGTGTGGCAACGGAAAGTCATCTTTTGGGCTTGCTCTATTCAAATCCCGGTAGTCAACGCACATCCGGACCTTGCCGTCCTTCTTTGGTACAGGTACAATGTTAGTTACAGCAAGGAACCCGGCATCCCATTGTTTCTAAACCTCTTCTTTAATCTTCATTTCCATGTCAGGACGAGTTCTTCTCAATTTCTGTTTCACAGGAGGACAGTCCTCTCTCAAAGGTAGCTTATGCACCACGATGTCGGTATCCAACCCTGGCATATCCTGATATGACCAAGCAAAGATATCCACATACTCTTTCAGCATACTGATCAGCTTTTTCTTGACGTCGGCCTGCAGACTGGCCCCAATCTTGATCTCTTTCTTCACATCTTCACTGCCAATGTTGATGATCTCAATTTCTTCTTGATGAGGCTGAATAACTCGTTCCTCTTGTTTCAACAATCTGACCAATTCTTCAGGGAGGTCACAGTCTTCCTCAACCCTTTCATCAGCTTGGTAGACCGGATTGTCAAAGTCATGTGTGGTCATAGCAGGAACGTTATCAATGGAATCCGGATGATCAACACTGCACAGATGATGTGCTCATTCAGAATCTTCTTATTTTGAAAAGAGACGCTAACAAAAAACAAAAAGGAAAAACATTGCCATTTTTATATTTTTTGTGAAAAGTTTTAAAACAAAGAAAGAGAACACAATTTGTCTGAAAATGTCCTTTTATTTCATGGTAAAATAAGATGCATACAAACATGGTGGCCCAATACAATGGATCCTAGCATCTTGGGTAGAATGCCAGATTTGACAATGCAGTATGATAATAAAAGGAAACAAAATGAATTACTCTGAGTGTCAGGTAACTTGTATGATGTCTTCAGCATACCAGTTTCTTAGCTCCTCGTCGGGCGCACACGGGTGAATCCAGTTGTCTCAGTCACCGTCACTGTCCCCCTCTTGGCTTGTCACACAAATCTAGATGCGGTCGAGCATCCCAGCGCTTGTAAACGTAATGGCCTTACCACTTGGACTAGACCCACCAGGCTGATAACCCAAGCCAAACTTGTCGTCTTTCTTTTCTAGCTCCAGCAATTTGCCCCAGCCTTGGGCACTTCCTGACTGAACGACCTCCTTTGCCTCTTTGTAGGAATGGATGGATGTACCCTCTTTCTCGCTGCTCTTCTCCACATGAGTCAAGATGCTGACGTTGACTGCTTCGAAGGCTTGACATAAAGTCTCATGGATTTCTCCATCCATCTCCACATACTTGAACGATGACAAGTGGCTTACGAAGATGTCTTCCTCTCCGCATACTGTGATTACCTGGCCATCAACCACATATTTGAGCTTCTGGTGCAGGGTTGAAGTAACAGCTCCGGCAGCGTGTATCCATGGGCGTCCCAACAAGCAGCTGTACGCAGGCTGGATGTCCATGACATAGAAGATACTTTTGAAAAATTGAGAGCCTATCTTTACCGGCAACTCAACTTCTCCAAAAACTGATCTTCTAGACCCATCAAACGCTTTGACAATCAGATCACTGGGTCTCAGGACTATACCATCAACATTGAGTTTCATTAATGCCTTCTTCGGAAGCACATTAAGGGAAGAGCCTGTATCAATAAGAACATGTGACAACACAACACCCTTGCACTCCATAGTAATATGTAGTACTTTGTTGTGGTTTCGACCCTCTGACGTGAGGTCTCTGTCTGTAAAGCCAAGCCCATGGCTTGCATTAACACTGCCTACAACGGCTTCAAGTTGGTTGGCAGTGATTTCTTGAGGAACATAGGCCATTTGCAGCACTTTTAATAAGGCCTCTCTGTGTGCGGGAGAACACATCAGCAGTGATAGAATAGATATCTTAGAAGGTGTCTGGTTCAGCTGATCGACCACCTTATAGTCACTCTTTTTGATAATGCGCATGAATTCCTCGACCTCTTTTTCAAGTGTAACCTACCCAGCCACAGGAGTAGTTGATTCATCAGTCACAGCTTGCTTTTCTTTGGCTTTTGACAAAGCCTCAGCCTCAGGATCCCCTCTCAGCACAGGGGGAGCAAATAAACGACCACTTCTTGTAAAGCCTCCAACTCCTTCGACATTCTCTACAGTCGGGTCAAGAGCAACAGATTTGCTCTCTACTTTCTGTCCATCCACATATACATCTGAGCCATAATGCCAAGGAATGGCTTTATCGTCTGTGTAAGGAACAGGCCCAGGCACGGTGATAGTCACAGGACTAATCTCAAGAGCATAGATTGTTACAGGCTGTCTTTTGGCAGACATCTCTGCTTCATCATAGAAAATGGTTATTTTTGACACATCATCAACTTCACTACCAACTTTGCTAAATTGCAAGGATCCATCATCAATCAAACTCTGCAATCCCATCTTCAGCTTCTCACACCCATTCACAGCATTCAGACATTCTTCACAATCAGCACTGTAGCCTGGAAACACTTGACCATTCAGCAGCCTCTCTTTCACTACCCTCAAAGGAGTCTTTACTTCTTCAATACTCAGCACAAGACTTAACTTTTCACCACCCTCAACAGCATTGATTCTAGCCCCTCCATGATTCAGAATAGGGTTCGAATTAACATTCGGCGGTGGTGCGAAGTTGATTGCTTTAGAGTCTATCAGGTCTTGAACCTTGTGGTGCAACGCCCTGCACTTCTCAGTCGAGTGCCCCAGAGTGGAAAGCGCATCTTGCATTGACATCATAACCCACTGGAAGCTCTCTAGGAGGTGGTGGTTCCAAAGTTCTCAATTGAATAAGATTCAAATCTAGCAGTCTTGGTAGCAAAGCAGCATAAGTCATGGGTATGGCCTCAATCACCCTATTAGCCGGGCGAGTTTGCCTTGGCTGATACAGTCTCTGCTGATAATTGGTTCTTTGTGGCTGTTGTTGTTGTTGTTGTTGTTGTTGTTGTTGTTGAGGTTGCATCTGTTGCACTGGAGTAGAAGGAATTGCGACTGCTGCCACATGCTCATACGGTCTTCTATAACCACGGCCCCGGCCTCGGCCAAATACCGCATTTGTCTCACCTTCTCTTCTTCTAGGAGGTCCACTGAAAGCTTTCCTCGCTCCATTTGAGCTACTAGCACTCGTATCTTGGATCTTCCCCATCTTCAACAAGGTCTCAACCCTTTCTCCAACAATAACAATGTCATTGAATTTGGTGGCAGAACTGGACGCCAATCTTTCAAGAAACACACCCTGCAAAGTCCCCATAAACATGTCAGTCATCTCGTTCTCTAGCAGCGGTGGTTGCACTCTGGCAACGAGCTGACGCCACCTCTGAGCATATTCTTTGAAACCTTCCTTAGCAGTTTGAGCCATGTGCTTCAATTGAGTTTGATTTGGAGCCATGTCCAAATTATATTGATATTGTCTCACGAAAGCTTCTGCTAGGTCTCTCCAGCTCTTGATATTGACTCTGCTAAGCTTCATATACCATTCCAGAGAAGCTCCAACCAAGCTGTCTTGGAAATAATACATCCAGCGTTTTTCATCATCCGTGTGAGCAGTGATCCTCCCCACGAAGGATTGAAGATGGGTCTTAGGGCATGTAGTGCCATTGTATTTCTCAAAAGTTGGAACTTTGAACTTGTAAGGGATTCTGACCCCTGGAACCAAGCCCAAATCTGTTATGTCAAATCCCAAAGAACTCTGGAATTAAATAGCTTTGATTTGTTCTGCCATTTCCTCAAACTTCCGGTTCATCTCAGCCCCCTGACCTTCAGCTTCGTCCAGCAGAGTGGACTGTTCGTCCTGGTTATCCATTTGAATATTATTCAACCCATCATTGATTATAGTCACCCCTGGATGTGTTACAGGGACTTCAACCTGACGTGCGCCCGCACCATTACGATTACCATCAGCAGTACCAACGTTGTTCCTGGCTTGACCATTTTCTATCATCTCCCGCAGACGCTCTTGATTCTGACCCATGCCTGCCATCAGAGTCATAAAGTTGTCCATCCTTAGCCTCAGTTCAGCTAAGTCAGCTTGCTTCTGGTCCATGATTCTCTCCCTGTTGATCTTTGTTGGATATCTGTGTGCGACTGGTTGTTCCCGAACTTTCCGGGGAGCTATAGTTCCTGAAACACAAAACACGTTAGCAACTTAGACACTACCTGCAAAACAAACAAATAGGTTATATGTATGCAATGAAGCTATTTATGTTTCCAATCCCAGGTTATTCATGCCCCGGTTCCGGTATTTAGCAAAGAAAACTAGACGGATACTGATCTTCGACTTTCAGAAACCTTCGCATAGAAACCACATTCAAACCATAACTGTAAGCACAGAAGAATGGTGAACTGAAAAACTGCATAACATAAAACAGCCTATAAGGCAAACAACAGAATTCCCCGTAGGGTACAAGTTTCTAAAGAGAAAAGCAAACATCCAGGATTCCTACAACATGTCTGTAGGTAATCCAGATACAAGGAAAACAAACTAAGAAGAAAAACCACTGCCTGAGGACCCTGAACCTCCCTCACTAAGCCCCACATCAGACCTAACCTTCTTGACTCCAGCCATCAACTTGAGGTCTTCAATCTCTTTAAGTGCTGCTTCTAGGGCTTATTGACTATCTGCTAACTGCTGAGTCTTCTCCCTTCGAATCTTGTGGACTTGCTCCACCTCTTCCTTCTTGTAGGCCATTTGCACTTCGAAGAACTATTATTTTTCCTTATATCTCTTCAACTCTTGCTCTCTCTGTCCCTGCAACCAGACAATAGACTGACGAGCTTCCTTGAGAGTCTTCGAATTCTTCTTTCGTTTAGCTTCTCTTTTTGCTTCCATCATACCCAACCTGTGGAAGTGAGCTTCCCTTCCAATAAATTCTTTCTCTTTAGCCTCCAAGGTAGTCTGCATCTTCAACAATTTCTCTTCAGCTTCATTCTTGGCCCGGTTGGCAAGATGATACAGATTAACCATTTCAGTGTTCTCCACTCTGACTGCATGCAGCTGGGCTTCCAACCTCTTGAACTCTTCCAAGGACACAGTACCAGTAGACTCAGCAACTGGAGGAACTGGGGATGAGAATGGCAACAATACCCTTCTGGCTCTATCCTTCAACCAAGCTTCATACTCCGGGAATGTCTGATTGTTGCACTTTCCAAAGCTGGCTATCCCTTCTCCCTTAATGCACTTCCAAGCTCCAGCAACCTTCCTCACTAAAGGCATATTGTCCTTTGCTGGGAAGTAGAATATAGGGGTCAACTTCAATTCTTCTGGTACCTCTCTCAAGGCATATCCCAACTGTCTTCTTAACAAGATTGGATTGTAATTGATCCCTCCAATTACACCCAATAAAGGTACACTAAGATAACTCCCACAGCTAGTGATGAAACATGCACCCTACAGCCTTTAAGTAATCCACCTGACATCCTTCGCAAGCAACTTTTCTAGCTTCTGAGCCCATACCAAGGTGTGGTCACTAAACACTCCAGTACTAGGCAGATGCCTCATGAACCACATATGAAATAAAGGAGCGCAGCAACGAACTAAACCTCCCCTCTTCTTCTCAGTCTTGTAGTGCACTGAGTAATACAAATCTCCGAGCAATGTAGGCACAGGATTCTTTAGCAAGAAGAGATGTATGGCATTCATATCTATAAACTTCTCCATATCAGCAAACAAGATAATGCCATAGATAGAAAGAGCCAATATAGCACAGACAGCATCCCATTCTTCCTCAACGGCCAGCTCTTCCACCTTCTTTACCAGAGTCTCCAAAGAAAATCCAGGTACACCTCCCTTAATGATGGTCAAAGAATTCACAACAGACGTGCTCAAATAAAGAGCCTTAGCAATAGCCTTAGGTGCAGGTCTACTCATCTCAGCATTGAACGGAATCTGGTCTCGAACAGGGACTCCCAAGATCAAAGCATACTCCTCCAGCAAAGGACCTAACTGAAAATCAGGAAAAGTGAAACAACGGAGCTGAGGATCATAGTACTGAAGCAGGGTATGAATGACACTTCTCTCAGAAGGATCTAGCTCTACCACTACATCCAGAATACTACCATAAGCCTTCTTGAATCTCTCTACATGGTTGGGTGTAATCAGCTTCACCATCTTCTTCAACAGACCAACCTTAGTGTCAAAAAACTTGAAGTGAATATTCTGCTTGCGAGGATCTTCCATCTCTGAAGAGGATACTGGAACCGGAAGCCAAGATATGAACCTGTGAATGAAAACAAAACATGATTAATGATGAAATGATGCAATGCAGATGCAAATGCAAAGACATATGATCCATCTGGGACTGTCTGGAATCTGGATACCAAGACCAAGTGATTAAAAACCCAAATCCTCTGGATATCAACCCATAAACACTCAGATAAGCTCAGATACTCCCAATCAAGAAACAGATAAACTCAAGAACTCCGGAACCAAAGTAACTGAAACTGCATTGGTAGCATGGGTATGATGAGGTCAAGGGTTCCTGCAAACCTGTAAACCCCTCCCAATCTCACAGGTGTGCTCCGGGTTAAACATCACAGACTCTCAAAGCCGAATAGCAATAATACTTTCACCATTTCCGAGAAATGGCTCATGACCAAATCAGAGAATCGGTTAGGCATTATGTACTACGCAGGGAGGCCTCAGCTGAGTCTGGGAAAAACAAGCATCCCTTATAAGTCCCCAGCTTTGAGCGCTGAAATCGAGAAACAATAGTACATTCAGCCCGTAGGATATAGTACTAATGTCATACGACCATATGCTTTGACTGAGTTCCTATAAGAGAACCAGGCCATCCTATGCGAGTCCCCAATGGACCCTCGGGTGCGAATGGGTTTGCCATAAAATGTGGTCTGCCATTGCCATCACTGGAGAGGGTTGTTTCCACAAAGGTTCTCAATGATCGGTCCCCAGATGCACATAACTATCAAGGTCCTATCCCGAAGTTGAGGAAATCCCCACACAAGATATTTCCAAGACGGTCGCAATATGGGCGTGAAACATACTACCACTCATCATGTCACATGTGAGTACAATATGTCCACTCTAATCCTATAGGGCACTCAAGCCGGGTACTTGGCTTATCTCTCAGAAACAGTATCACTCGAGTCCACCAAACAAAAAACCAGTCCAGACAGTCCAGTATGATATACATGATGCGGAAAATAAATACTGAAAACTGTAAATAAAGCTGTAAATAAACAACAATAAAATACAACAAGCCACGGCAAACAAACATCACCCAAAGAAACAGAAACAAACAAGCGCTAGGAGAGACTCACAGGGGAACCAGAGATTCTGGATTCGATTCCCCAGCAGAGTCTCCAGCTGTCGCTCCCCGGATTTCCATCCTAGTACAAACGCGAAAGTGGCGCGGAAAAGAAATAGAGTCGCCAGCCAGGCATTTTTATCCCGAAGGAACGGGAATGGTAATGCTGCACAAACCAGAAAAAAAGAAAAACAAGGACACGGTTCCTACGAACCAAAGAGACTGAGTTCGGGAGTCGGTTACGACCTGGGAATGTATTAGCACCCAGATCGTCCGCCGTACCCGACGGGATCCACGCTTGCAAAGATAATTGTTTTAAAGGGTGAGGGTATGAAAGCTGCTGCAAAGAAATGAAAATGAAAAGAAAATGGAACTGGAAAAGAACTGAATAAGAAAACAAAGAGAAAAATGTAGGGAAAATAAAGATTATGCTCGAACGGGCCCTACCCCGCTGCCTACGTACCTCATTGGGATAATGAGGATCGGAGACGTCGTAGTTCCCCTAACTATGGGTAACAAGGAAATTGCTTGTGAATTAAGGCTTGAACTGCCTATGCCAATGCCCAGGTGTTGCAGACTCGGACGACGAGTGCGTAACCGTCTTGCAAAATGACAAGTAGGAGCAAGTTCGCGTACGGAGCGAAGGAGATGAGAAAAGAATTCCCGAAGGAAAGACGCTTATTGTTTGTTTGTTTTTTATGAAAGTTTTTATGAGTGGAGTTTGCATAGGTAATTGTACCTAAGCCTTACTCAATGGGATGTGTACGTCTCACATCATCCCGAAATGGAATGCACAAGAGGCACACCTATCTATGGAGGAAATCCCCAAAGCTAGTCCCACAAGTTAAGGCTCAGACACACTGACCTATTAACATTTATTAAGTATTTTTGGTTTTTTATGATTAAGAAGTGTTTTTTGGCTTTTCTTTGTGAAGTACTCATGCTAAGACCTATCCACCACGAGGGATAACTTACACCTCGCCCCGAAACGGAACGCGTGCAAGTATCTCATAGAAAAGTCTCATGTCACATGAGAGTACTCAACCTTTATTAAGTGAATTAGAATTGAGTTTGAAGATGAGAATAGAAATCACCAAAGGATCACAAAGGTAAAAGTCTAATGGGGGATTAAAGATTCCTAAGTGTTAACATGCATGGATATCCTAAGGTTAGTGTGGTTTTCTATCCTAAAGAAGAAGGAAAGAAAAAATGAAGAAGAAGATAGAAGAAATGATGAGAAAGGCCTAAGCCCAACAAGCAAAGGGTTAGTACAAATTAGAAATGAGAAGATGAGATGAGAGTTGGAGATGTGGAACTTAATTCCCACACCTCACACTTACTATAGCCCCTGCAAGGTTAGCAAAGTGAGCGCAAATGAAATGAAATGAAAAAAATAACATGCCATCATCATATAAACAGAAGTGAAATGATATGAACAAATGCACAATGCAAATGTAACTCAAAAGAATGAGAGATGAAGCTTACAAGTCAACATGATGCAATATGAAACACATATGAAAACAAATGCACACTTAAGGAGGATGCAAAGCAAAATGCACAAGACATGGACTCAATGCGCAAAGTCAGAACCCAAACAAGATGAAGAAGGGCTTAAGAAGCCAACAAGATGAAAAGAACGGACACATAATACCACACAATCACAAAATGGAAGTGAAAGAAGTAAAGAAGAGATGAAAGCACACTTAAGAAAGAAAGAACACAAAAGGGAAGCAAACACAAAAATTATTAAGACTCAAACCCTAAACTAGGACCAGGAAGGTACCCATACCCCAAAAGAACCCCAAATGAGAAGAAGAAGTTGGCACAAGTGCCCTTCTAAGCTTATGAGAGAGCTAAAGGACCAAAAGAAGCAAGATGGGACAAGGTGAGAACAAAAATCCACATTAAATCAACCAAGCATCTAAAAATTCCAAAACTTAAACCAAATTACTTCAAACATGGTATATCAATGAGCCAAAAGGGTTTAGAAAATTTCAGAAGCAAACTAGGTCAAATGGAGGCAAGAACACAAACTAGGGATAATAACTTCCAACACAAGTCAAAGGACCAAGACCCAAGAAATAAATTTCTAAAAATCAGGGGGAAAATCACATGAGAAGTAAATTTTCTTAGGAATCCAGAGCAAAAAGAATGAAAACAAAATTAAAAATAATGAACTCTTTAGAAAATAGACAAGGCAATGTACTCAAGAAAGGATTTAAAAAGAAGCTAATTGAAACAAGGAATTAATTATGACACGTGGAAATTAAAAAAAATGGAAAATAAAAATGTGGAAAAATAAAAGACACTTCAAAGATGACTCATGAATATTTTGGGATTTTTTGGATAATCAGAAGTATTTTAAAAAATTAGAAGTAAGAATCCACGTTGAAAATGGTTGGGCCCAATTGCTAGGGGGGTGTGAAGAGCACTCATAGGCCCATTGGTGCGCATGTGCATGACTCCTGTGGTGGAAAATCAGAGAAAAAGATGGAAAATTCAGGAGACGTTGGATGGATCAAACGCGTGTCTTGAGAAGTTCATTAATTGACGTGGAACTTTGGAGCATTGTGAGTGGAAGACGCACACAAGCTACGGTGGGATGCGAAACAGATTGAATTAAAATGAAAATAAAAACCTCACGTGGCTGAGAGGGTGGTTTAGGGCTAGGTGTCACAATCCTGCGCGTTGGCTGGGAAGATCTAAAGGCCAGAAGGTTGTCTTCTTCCTCACAAACCCTAGGTCATCAGTTTCCAGTTTCCGGTGACCGGAGCTAGGGCTCCGGCACCGGAATTCATCACAGACGCACAAACCACAAAATAAATGAACAAAAACGTCCAGATCCACTAAACAACATGCCCTGATTCCAAAAATGACATCAAAAATTCCTAAAACTTAATGAATCAATGGGATCGAAGAAGAACAAGTTTGACCATCAAAACTGAAATTCAAATAACTCAGGCTACAATGCATCTTTTTCAAAACTATAAAGTGCAAAATGATCAGTGGACTTCACACATCACAAAACACCTCATCAATTTCATTTTTAGATCTTGAGATTTGGAACCATACCTGAGTTGCAGATCTGGATTCAATGAGATAGAAAGCCCAATGATGCGTGAAAATCACTCCACACTCACTCTAGATGCAAAATAAATGCATCTAAAGTCTTGAAATAAGCTGGATCTGAGGCTTTTCTCACACCTGCCCTGAAATGGCAATGTTGCTAAACTTGAGAGAGAGCTTGAAAAGGTGGGTGCTTAATGATCCTTAGCTCTCACTAATCACGAATCCACAATTGGTTTTGAGATTGATCACTTGTATGAAGAGAAATGAAAGAAAATGCAAAGGTTGCAAGAACTTGGAAATGAGAGAATGAGAGAGAGCTCCACAATTCTGAAACCCTAGCTGCTTAAGTATGATTTCACAAACCCTTGCTGAAAGAATTGAGAAGTTTGCACATGTGGATCATGAGATATTTGTGATTTTGCATAATTTGCAAATTGTGAGATAAGCATGCCACCCTCATGCCTTGCTTGCATTCTCAGCCCATGTGCAATGCTTTTCCAACCATTGATCAAAATCCCACAAGTTCTGGCCCTTGGATTGAGGTATCACACTTTATTCATGATTTGGCCAATTTTGCATTTTTGGAGTGACTTTCTTATAGTGCACGAATTTGAGAGTTTCTTTTGAGAAAAATGATCCAAATGTGATGTAATTTAACATTGGTACCAAACTTGAACCATACCAAGTCTTAAAAACAAGTTATGAAGCTTTTTGCCTTTGGTTGCATGCATGAAATTTGAATTTGCCCTAAAATACATCAAATTTCCGAAGGACCTCTAGAGCAAACCATGAATCCCATGAAAATGTACTTGTACTTTTTGAAAATGGGAGCCCTTAATCCCCAACTTTCATGTTTGACTTTGGTCCATTTGAAGAATTTTTGATCATGTTAAGGCCATTTGAAAATTAGGGCAAAAGTTGCCAAATTTGGAAATTTCTCAAAACCAACTTTGTACCATTTTTGCAAAAAGCCTCAAATCTCCATGATTCTTGAACTTTGATCATTCCAAACCTCTTATAACATTGTAAGGACACCCCTTGGCCAAAAAAATTGGGTTAGACCCCTTGAAATCACACAGTTGACTTTTTAAGGGCACAGTTGACCAATTACTTCATCTGCAAGCAACTGAGGAATTGTCTGACTTCCACATGGAATTTTCTCATGAAAAATGACACCTAGGATCCTCTTGAAATATAGAAGACTTTGCCCAAATGAAATGGCAAAAGTTGTGAAATTTTGGTGCTTGAATCTCAAACCCTAGTTTAGGTGCCTTGTATAGGAGCTTTGCCTTGTCCTGAGATCTCTGTTGATCATGCAATCTTCTGAGCTTTTGCCAATGGACTTGAACTTGTAAATGGAGTATAGACTCACCATAGGACTTGTATACAACCATTGGGACCCTTGTGGTGGCTTGTGATGCCTCAAGAACCTCCACAGATGACCATATGCTTGATGCTAGGACATGAAGAATGTTATGCCTCATCTTTCCATGCTAGGATGCTAAAAAAATGATATGTTCATGATGAATATGATGTGATATGATGCTTAAAATGAAGAAGGCAAATTTGGGGTGTTACACTAAGGAAGTACCAACTGAAGTTAAACCCCAACAAATGCACATTCGGGGTGTGATCCGGTAAGCTACTGGGAATTGTTGTGAGTGAAAAGGGAATTGAAGTTGACCCTGACAAAGTCAAAGCCATCCAGGAGATGCCTGCACCAAAGACTGAAAAAGAAGTTCGGGGGTTCCTAGGTAGATTGAACTACATTTCAAGGTTCATATCTCACCTTACAGCAACCTGTGAGCCCTTGTTCAAGTTGTTAAGGAAAGAACAAACGGTCAGGTGGAATGAAGACTGCCAAAGGGCTTTTGACAAAATCAAGGAATACTTACAAGAGCCTCCGATCCTTATGCCTCCAGTTGAAGAAAGACCTCTAATAATGTACTTGACAGTATTAGAAGAGTCAATGGGGTGTGTGTTGAGCCAGCATGACGAGTCTGGTCGAAAAGAGTATGCAATTTACTACCTAAGCAAAAAGTTTACCGACTGTGAACAACGTTACTCACTGCTCGAGAAAACTTGTTGTGCTTTAGCGTGGGCTGCTCGCCGACTAAGGCAGTATATGTTGACCCACATTACCTTATTGATCTCCAAGATGGATCCGGTCAAGTACATATTTGAGAAGCCAACACTTACCGGTCGGATTGCAAGATGGCAAATGATCCTGACAGAATATGACATTCAGTACACATCTCAAAAAGCCATCAAAGGCAGTGTGTTGTCTGATTATCTTGCTGAGCAACCCATTGATGATTACCAGCCTATGAGATTTGACTTCCCTGATGAAGACATCATGTTCATAAAAGCAAAAGATCATGAAGATCCTGTTCACACTGAAGGGCCTGACCCAGAAGAAGAGTGAACAATGATGTTCGATGGGGCTGTTAATATGAATGGACGTGGGGTTGGTGCAGTACTCATTACACCTAAGGGAGTTCACATGCCTTTCTCGGCAAAACTCACCTTTAACTACACTAACAATGAAGCTGAATACGAAGCTTGTATTATGGGTCTTGAGGAAGCCATTGACCTCAGGATCAAGACTTTAACTGTATTCGGAGATTCAGCTCTGGTAATCAATCAAACCAACGACAAATGGTATACTCACCAGGAGCATCTGATTCCTTACCGGGATTACACAAAAAGGTTACTCACATTCTTCACAACAGTCAAGCTTGAGTATATCCCTCGAGATGAAAATCAGTTTGCATATGCTCTGGCTACCATTTCATCCATGATCAAAGTTCAAGCTGCCAACTTTGTGCCTCAGATTTTAGTATCCAGGCTTGACAGACCAGCATATGTATTCTCAGCAGACCTTGCTAAAGATGATAAGCCTTGGTTCTATGACATCAAATACTTCTTGGAGGATCAAACATACCCACCTGGGGCATCATCTAATGACAAGAAGACATTAAGAAGGCTAGCTGGTAGTTTCTTCCGGAATGCTGATGGCTCCTTGTACAAGAGAAACTTTGATATGGTACTTCTCAGATGTGTTGATAAGACAGAGGCAAACTTGTTGATGCACGAGGTGCACGAAGGATCTTTTGGTACCAATGCTGGAGGGCATGCAATGGCTAAAAAGTTATTAAGATCAGGCTACTACTGGATCACAATGGATGCAGACTGTTGTGCTTACGCCAGGAAATGCCATAAATGCCAGATTTATGCAGATAAAGTGCATGTGCCTCTGAATCCTTTGAATGTGATGTCTTCACCCTGGCCCTTTGCCATGTGGGGCATTGATATGATTGGAAAGATTGAACCGACTGCTTCAAATGGCCACAGATTCATCCTGGTAGCTATTGACTATTTTACCAAGTGGGTTGAAGCAGCTTCCTATGCAAATGTCGTCAGGCAAGTGGTAGCCCGATTCCTGAAGAGAGGCATCATCTGTCGGTATGGAGTGCCCGAGCGAATCATTACTGATAATGGTTCCAACTTGAACAATAAAATGATGGCAGAACTGTGTCGGGACTTCAAGATCCAACACCACAATTCTTCTCCTTACAGGCCAAAGATGAATGGCATTGTGGAGGCAGCTAACAAGAATATCAAGAAGATTGTGCAGAAGATGGTGGTCACCTACAAAGACTGGCATGAAATGTTACGGTTTGCCTTGCATGGGTACCGTACCTCAATCAGAACATCCACTGGGGCAACACCGTATCAGCTTGTGTATGGTATGGAGGCAGTCCTACCTATTGAAGTTGAATTACCCTCCTTGCGGGTACTGATGGATGTTAAGCTGAATGAAGCAGAATGGGTCCGATCCCGATACGAACAACTAAGTCTGATCGAAGAAAAGAGATTAGCTGCAATCTGTCATGGGCAGTTGTACCAGAAAATAATAAAGAAAGCCTTCGATCAGATAGTCAGGCTTCGGGAATACCAAGTAGGAGATCTTGTGCTGAAAAGACTCATTCCTCCTCATACAGACCACAGGGGCAAGTGGACTCCGAATTACGATGGTCCATTCATAGTAAAGAAAGTTTTCTCTGGCGGAGCACTGATGCTCAGTACTATGGATGGCGAAGACTTCCTGTCCCCTGTGAATTCAGATGCAGTTAAAAAATACTTCGCATAAAATGACCCGCTGGACATAAAAACAGAATGTAAGTCCAGGCAAAAATGGGGCATCCCGGCGAGTCAAAAACAGAATAAAAGACTCGGGAAAAAATAAGGGAAAATAAAGAAAATATGTACGCCCGCTGAGTTGAAAAGCCGCATTGGACAGCTCAGGCAAAAATGGGTATCCCGGTGGATTGAAAACCCGAAAGGGCGATCCACGCAAAATAGGGGAATAAGCGAACAACTGCATTCTGAATTCGTCTGTATCACTTACAACATGGCGAGTTTCGAAGGTTTAAAGCATCGGTCATAATCAGCCTTCTTTAGAAAGCAAGATGAGAAGAACGTCAATGTCATACGAGTCGTAGCAAAAGGGAAGCACACGGAAGCGTCATCAACATTGCCAGCACCTTTTTGTTTCTCAATTTGTAACAATCTCCTTATTTCAGGGGATATGTTTCTTTGACTGTACTTGCCAATTCAGGGCACACAAATTAATAAAATCAGATTTTCAGTCACATTTCGTCTCGTACATTTTATTTTCATTGGCAAAAATGTCCGATCTCCTTAAAATATTGATTGCATAAATACAGATGCGTCTTTTCTAAAAATACATGCTTACAAGAAATATATTTGTTCCCGGGAGTGTCTAAACTCCTATGATGGAATCCAGTAAGGGATACCTCGGGGTACTTGTACGTTTCTTTGTCATAACAGGATTGCAGGTATTCAAAATGCAACATGGGGCATGAATGCTTCTCCCCAGCAAGCTGTCAAATCATTATTTCCTCGACACGTCTTCCAAACAACATCAGGGGTGCTCTCTCCCCATCAGAGTTGTTAGGCACCACTTCTCCAGCACTTTCTCTAAAGCAGCATCAAAAGGGGCTCATTTCCCCAACTGAGTTCATCATCCTTAGCAGGATCCCCACAAAAATCACTAGGAAGGTCGATCAGTGATCATTCCTCCCCAGCCAAGTGTTGGACAGGGAACCGTCTCCCTGCAGAGCTCCAGCCTCTACCAGAAGAACAATGTCTGGATTTCCCGCACAGCAAAGTGACGAAAGCTTCCACAAGACCCTAGATGGGCTCCTCATCACCAAGGATAGGTCTATCAGTGACTTATTTCCCCGAGCAGAATCATATATGTCAGATCTACCAATGATCTCATCCTCAGCTGGGATATTCTTTCAAAACAGATCAATCAGAGATCTTCACAATAACGGGATCCGAATCCCATATCGGTATCTTTTGCATAATCATAGCATTCGCATCATATTTCCCCTCAGAGCGTAGCATTCCTTCTAATACGGAGCATTACGGAAAAAATCAAACATACTGCATAGTCACAAGCCATGTTTTGAATCAAACACCTGTATATACCAACATTTCATCTGCAGTATATACGAAGACTCACAGTCCCTGCAGAAAGCCAGAGTACCCCTTTGCACACTCAAAATACAGATACATGCTCCTTTTGGCACTCGTCTGTGTCATCATTCCCCAGTAAAGTCGCCCGAACGTTCTCTACAGACAGATACATCTATGTACACTCTCTGGAAACTCGTCTATGTCAACTTTCCCGGCATGGTAGCCTAAACACTTATTGTAAACCAAACACTTATTTATAATACACATCTTTCGACACCCGTCCGTGTCATCTTATCCCCACAGATCTTCAGAATATCTTTTACATTCATAAGTTCGTAACTTACACACCTTCTCTTATGATACTTGTCTGTATCATACCCTCCCCAGCAATTTGAACACTCGTCTGTGTCTCACTCATACATACATTTTACTCATACAGATACTCGTCCGTATTTTGTATACACCACTTGTCTTTTCCCAGATTCAACACTCGTCCGTGTTCTTTGTTAACCAGTTGGTACTCGTCCGTATCATCATCTCTGAACATGCGTCAGCAGTTGTTTCTACAGATACTCGTCTGTATCACAGTCTTAAGGATGCTCGTCCGCATATTTAATCTATACACAGCGTCAAACACTTATAACTTTCATTTCTTGAATGAAGATACTCGTCTGTATCTACCATTCCCCAGAAGAGTTCCCAAAAAATTCCCAGTAAAGAGCAAAGTTTCTTTTCTACCTAGCATTCGTCCTATGTCATGATACTTCCGACAGCCGTACCCTGCCAGGTGATCGTCCTTCACCTTTTGATGATCGTCTTTCATCATTCCCCCAGCGGAGTCTCCATTATTGGAACCCTTTCTTATCCGACATTCATCCTATGTTGTGATATTTTAGCAGTCGTCCCCTGCTAGGTGATCGTCCTTCACCTCTTGATGATCGTCCTTCATCATTTTATCCGATGGCCATCCCCATCGTTGATCTTGTTATCTGACATTCGTCCTATGTCATGATAAACCCCGAGAGCAGTCGTACCCTGCTAGGTGACCGTCCTTCACCTCTTGATGATCGTCCTTCATCATGCTTATCCGATGGCCGTCCCTATCGTCGACCTTTTCTATCCGACATTCGTCCTATGTCGTGATACTTTCGGCAGCCGTACCCTGCCAGGTGATCGTCTTTCACCTTGGATGACCGTCCCTCATCCTTCTCCCCAACAGAGCAGCCGTCCCCTGCTAGGTGATCGTCCTTCGCCTTTGATTTCATTTATTTTATTAACCCGGTGGTCGTCCCCCATCGTTGTTTACCCTTTACTTTATGAACTTGATGGCCGTCCCCATCATGATACCTCCATCTCCCCAGCATGACGGTCGTCCCCGTCATTGCTTTATCCCCAGCATTCGTCCTCTGCTCGGCGGTCGTCCTCCGTCCCCCGCACTTTATAATCATACTTTACTTCCTTTTAAAATCTATATCCCTTTTCTTCTTCACCCAGTGAGTGCAAATTTCGGGTTGTCTTTGGTATTCAACCACAAGTTATCTTGTTTGCCTGTTAAGCCTGTCGCTTACATCCTGCACAGCTAACTCATGTTTGAATAGGGGCAGCTGTAAACACCCCAAATTTTCCCTCACTAAGTTCACACCATGACATTTGATCTTTCACATTTGCATTGGTCCAATCATATCATCTCATATTGCATTTTTGCTTCACTGCATTGGCTCAAATTCATCTGCATCTAGGGTTTGTGATCTGAGCAAACCAAGGGTCATTTGAGCCACTCCAAAGGTCTTCAATCATCTCAAGAGGGTCCATGCATTTTCAAGTATCATATTATATCCTCCCAAGATCAAGGAAGTCAGAAAATCACAAGAACTGGGAAAGGCATGGAAGCAGAGCCAAGCTTAAGTACACAAATTACCTAAAATTAGGGTTTTGGTTTCAGAGGCCATAACTCCAAATTTTTTGGTCATTCTTGTTTCTATTGGTCTCTATATGTTATAAGGATCCTACACACCAATTTTCATGAAGCAATTCAATGGGGAAGGCATCTGATCAATAGATGACTTCTTGAGCAAGTCAATGCAAAATCAGGGCATCTGAGGCCCCCAATCATCCAACCAAAGGGTCTTCTCCATCATTGTAGGTGTACATGATCTTTTTTTAATCTTATAAGAGGTTAGAAGTTCACAAAATTGGAGAATTTCAAGCCATTTGCAAAGTTGCCATTTTGGGAAAGTGACTTGTAATGCAAAATTGCCATTTTGGGGAAGTTTTTTTCAACCTCCTCTTTTGATTCAAAAATGCTTCAAATGGAAAATTATTGGTCATGAAAGTTGTAGATTGGATCATTCCCTTTTCAAAAAGTACAAGAACAAGATCTAATTCATTTTGGAACTCAAGTTATGGCTTTCCAAAGTTGGCAAAAATCACTAAATTTTCACTTATGCACCAAAGAGGGAAACTTGCAAAAACTCATGCCAAGGCAAAAGGTGACCTCTAATTGACTTCTAATCATCATACAAACATCACACATGACCTAAAACTCAGGATTTCCCAAATAATCATGCCATTCCATGCCTTGATCATCAAGTAATTAAAAAGGGGCCAAAACTCCATGAATTTGCAAAATGGCACAAATCTTGATATCCATTTGTGCCAGCTCCTCAAATCAGTTTCTATGGACCTCCCTAAAGCCAGCTGACTCGAGCCATGCCTCTAAGACATCCTGACATGAGCCCATGCTTCTACTTACAACTTTCTTGACTTTATGCAATTTGAGCCATGCCAATCAAACTGTTCCACAACAACTCTTTTGACCAATCATAGCTTCACATACATGCCTCAAGGGTTACATTTCATAACTTCTTGGAACTCAGATCATCACACACACTCAGTTCTCAAAAATTGGCCTCAAACTTGTCCTCTTAGAAACTCATAGCTCAGTCATCAAAACTCAAAACATTTTCCACCATTCATCTCCACATTCACCACTGATCATTTCCCACCCTTCATTTTGCCTTGAAAGCCCCCAAATCAAAAACACGATTTTCATTTCCCTTGACCTGAGCTCCACTGAACTTCACATAAATGCCATATAAACTCCAACCAAGCTTTGCAAACTCTTCAGGGGGATCATTGGGGGTGATTTGAAGCAAAGAACTGGTCAGAAAGCTCCAAAGGTGAAAGCTCCCATTCAGGTATCACCAAGAACATTTTTTCCAGAAATTGATTTTCATGCCATAGAAATGTTGCTTATGCTTCACTGATCTCACTGCACTTGTTGGTTTTGAAAATGGTTGAGTATTAAGCCTGAACCGTGCCTCTGAAAGTTTGACCTAAAAACTTGTTTGATTCGATTCTTGTTTATATTGAAATATAAATGAGTTTTTGTGCTTGATTCTTGCTTAGGGTTGCTAGAAGGTCTGATCTGGAGTTTTAGAGGGTTTAAATTTGCCTAGGGAGAAAGTTCTGTTTTTGTCTTGCCGGAGAAGATGACCGGAACCACTGTTCCGGTCATCTGAAGGTGATTTGATTAGGGTTAGGGTTTAGGCAACTTTGAATATGAGCCATTGATCTTGCTTTCCCGCGCGCCCTGGACGGTCTGGATCTCACACTTAAGCCCTAATCCTTGATTAATTAGGTTAATTATGTTTAAGGAAATTCAAAATCCCAGAATTGATCTGAACCACCCATTTTCGCGCGGGTCAACTCCCTCCAATTCTATTCAAATGCTGGCCATTGGATCTGTTGACTTCTCATTAAAATTCATTTACTTTCATATTTTTGTCATTTGTTTTGCATAATTATTTTAAAATACATAGAAAATCCAAAAAAAATATTTTCTTTCTGCATTTTTATTCTAAATAATTTTCTTAACATAAAAAAAAAATTATTTTATTTTTTACATTTTAAAACTATTTTAAAAATATTTAAATGTTTATTTTAATTGATTAATGAAGATTAATTAATTAAAATAGCATTTAGGTTTCCAAAAATCACCAAAAAAATCATGAACCATCCCAAGACATTTAGAAACATTGTCATGCCGTCCATACAAATTTCTTTTTGGCTTTGAACATATTTTGACAAATTTCTTGAATTTAGGGTTCATAAAATCCCTATTTTTGAACCCTAACTTCAAAAATTCATTTCTGCCTAACCATGGATGGCATGACCTTGATTCGTTTTGCATTCATCTTCATTTAGCATGTAGTTTCAAGCATATTTTTCTCACAAATTTCTTATGCATTTTCAATTTGTTTGGCATTTTTCCCTTTAGGATCACCCTTAAAACCTTAGAAGTTTGAGAATATCATAAGTCCCTTAGGGTTTAGCTTCTGACCTTCCCCTTTGGGAAGTGAACTTGTATAGGTTTAGGGTTCTTTTGGTTTCATTTTCAATTTTTTATCTTATCATTTGCTTCTGATTTTGAATTTTACATCTCATGTTGTGCATAAACCCTAATTTGCATCTTCACTTGCATCCATCTTGCATAAGCTTGCATACATGAACTTGCCATGACATTTTGTGCATCCACATGACATATAAGACATCTTAGGACATGTTGAAATCAGGTTTGATCATTGCATCATCCATTTGCCATGTTTTTGCTTTCATTTGATGTCATATGCATTCATGAACTTTCATGCCTCTTATTTGCTTCATTTGCATTCTTATCCTTTGTATGATCATCCCCATCTCTTGGCATGCTTTCATATCACCTCATAGCATCATTTTCATCATGAATGTGCTTCTGACTTTGGCTTTCATCTTTTCATTCCATCTCATTTTCATTTCATTTCATTTCCTTTTGCTAACTTTTCAGGTGGTAAGTGTTTGAGAAGTGAATTTGCCTTCACTTCTCATAATATCTCCTCATCTCTCTTATGCATCATTGCTGCATTTTAATTGTGAATTAGAGTGAGCTTTCTCATTGATTCTCCTTCTTCACCTTTTTTCTTCAAGCAACTTATCTTCTTAAGTGAAGTAAGTTGTCTTGCTTCTTCTTGCTTCTCCTTCCTTCATCCTGCTTCTTCCATGGTGGCTTTCCCTTGAAGATCTTCTTGCAAGCCTCATAAACCCTAGGAACAACCAAGCATGATTACAATTAGGGTTTGATTAGTCCCCCCATTAGTTTTACCTTTGTGTCATCTTTGTGTCTTCTCTTCTCATCTTATAATCAGGGACTAAACCCTTAAGGCTTTAAGGCTTTGTGATTAAGATTATGCCTGCATCCTTCTCTTAGAATGGAGTGTATAACTTTAATCCTAAGTGTTAAACCCTTAATATGTTTAGATCCTTTAATCAATCCATCTAATAAATCACTAAGACATCAAGCTTGTAACTTGGGCCTTGCATTAGGGTTCTAATTCTTCCTTAATTGGTTAAGAAGGACTAACCCTAGTGTTAATGGACAAGTCCCCCTCAAGTTGTCTTACAAATCATAAAACTCACTTCTTAATCTTATCATTAATTAAAAACCACCTTAATAAAGGCTTTGTTTTGTCATGAGGTTAATCCCTAACCATGGATTAAGTTGAGGAGCCTTTCTCAGCTTAAATGTTCTCATCTATTATCCTTCTATTAGGATAGTGTAATGGGTCCATTAAATCCTTGATTATGGCTTAAACTCATTACCTAACACCAAACAAAAACTCAAAAAACATCTAAATAAATGCAAGTAGGTTAATGATCTTAATCCTACATCATGGTAATTAAGTGTGAGGTGTTTACTTCACACTTAAGGTATTCTCATTACCCCTAATCAGAGGGAAGATGTGATGAGTTTACTAACCCTTGGTTTAGGCTTAAGCTCATTTTCTTATGACAAACTCCAAAAGCAATAAAAGATTGAAATCACCAAAAACAAACAATAATCGTCTCCTTCGGGATTCTTTTCTCACCTCATTCACTCACAAACGAGAACTTGCTTCTCCCGTCTAATGCAAGACAATTTGCACCTGAGCCAGACAGGTCATACACTTGAGCATAGACAAGTAAGCAGTTCACAGTCAATTTGTCTTTCAGTCTCTTTGAGTCGAACTACGGTGTTCTGACTTCCTCATTGCACGAGAGGATACGTAGGCATAACTTAACAGTTATCGAACAAAAGTCTTTGTATATTCCCCCTCTTCCAGCATTATTCTTTAAGCCTCATTGTCTTGAGAATTGCACTCTTTTCTTGCACTAACACTCTTTCATTTCACTTCATACTTCTTTTGCACTGACACTTGCATCTTTTTTCCAGCTTTTGCACACAAAATAGCACTGACACTACCCCTTTAGAACACAAACTTTCAAGCGTGGATCCCGTCGAGTACGGCGGACAATTTGGGTGTTAATACCTTCCCAGGTTGTAATAAACCCCATTTCTCAGTTTCTCTGGTTCGCGACCGTCTTATCCATTTCTTTCTAGGTTTATGCAGCATTACCTTTCCTTCGGGATAAAAATGCCTAGTTGGCGACTCTTTTCAGTTCACCCTTGTGTTCTCCTCTCTCGTCGATCGTTCGCGTCTGTACCCTATTTGACTAGGTGTCATTTAGTGGGAGCGACAATAAGTTCTTAAGTTGTTGGAAGCGTGGATAATTTATCTGATCTCGGACAGTAAGTGGGTAAGCCTTGTGCATGTAGTACCTAAAAAGGGAGGCATCACAGCCGTTCAAAACGAAAAAGGGGAACTCGTAGCAAAACGGATAGAAGGAGGATGGCATATGTTCATAAATTACATAAAATTAAACAAAGCAACTAGGAAAGACCATTTCCCTTTACCATTTATAGATCATATGTTAGAACGCCTGGCTAGACATTCCTACTTTTATTAACTTGACGGATATTCGGGATTTTTCCAAATTCCTATACACCCATAAGATCAAGAGAAAACAACCTTCACATGCCCCTATGGAACATTTGCCTATAGACGAATTCCATTCGGACTCTGTAATGCTCCAGCTACTTTTCAGCGTTGCATGATGTCAATCTTCGCTGATTACCTCGATGGGATTATGGAAGTATTCATGGACGATTTCTCAGTCTGCAGGTTTGACTTCAACAATTGCCTCGTAAACCTTGAAAAGATCTTGAAGAGATGTGTAGAAGTAAACCTAGTGTTAAATTGGGAAAATGTCACTTCATGGTTATCGAAGGTATAGTTTTAGGACACATTGTTTCTGATAAGGGTATTGAAGTATATAGAGCCAAGATAGAGGTTATAGAAAACCTAAGACCACCTAAGACAATTAGGGAAGTCCGGAGTTTTCTTGGACATGTTGGATCTACCGCCGCTTTATAAAAGACTTCTCTAAAATAACCAAACCTTTGACCAGTCTTTTAATGAAATATGACGAATTCATTTTTGATGAAAAATGCAACGAAGCATTCAACCTTCTAAAACAAGCTTTCATTTCAGCACCTATTATGCAACTGCCAGATTGGACCAAACCCTTCGAAATCATGTGTGATGCTAGTGATTACGTTGTAGGAGCAGTCCTAGGGCAAAGAACAGATAAGAATTTACATGTGATTTACTATGCCAGTAGAACCCTAGAAGCAGCACAGCTTAACTATGCAACCACTGAAAAGGAACTCCTAGCCGTCGTTTTTTCCATAGACAAGTTTAGATCTTATCTAGTATGAGCTAAAATTATATTTTATACAGACCATGCCGTTATTCGATACCTTCTCAATAAAAAAGATGCAAAACCTAGATTAATTCGATGGATACTTTTGCTAAAATAATTCGACCTTGATATTCGAGATAAGAAAGGCACGGAAAATGTAGTCGCTGATCACATTTCTATGCTTAAATTCCTGGAGCCAGATATAGTACCTATAAACAATGATTTTGCTTATGAAAGGTTGATAGCCAATAGATACCATTGAAGAAATTAATCTAGAAACTTTTGGAAATTCCGAAAGATCTTTAGCGGTAAGTAATATACCTTGGTATGCAAATTTTGTTAATTATCTTGCTGCAGATATAATGCCTCCCGGCCTCAGCTACCAACAAAAGAAAAAGTTCTTTAATGATATAAAGCCTTTTTATTGGGACGAGTCGCTCCTTTTCAAAAGAGGTACTGATGGAATCTTCCGCCGCTGTGTTCCAGAAAAAGAGGTAAGAAATATCATAGAACATTGCCACTCAGCACCCTATTGGGGACACGCAAGCACATCCAAAACTCACGCTAAAATTCTGTAAGCTGGCCTTTATTGGCCTACAATATGGCGTGATGTTCATGCCTTTATAACAAGATGTGACCCGTGCCAGCGCACCAGAAATATATCAAGACGAAATTCCTTTAAGAAACATCCAAGAAGTAGATCTCTTTGACGTTTGGGGGTCGAATTTATGGGACCTTTTCCATCCTCTTTAGGAAATAAGTATATTTTAGTAGTTGTTGACTATGTGTCCAAACGGATTGAAGCCATAGCTTCACCCACAAACGACACTTGAGTGGTCTTTAAGATGTTAAAGAATAACATATTCCCTAGATTCAAAGTACCCCGACTCGTCATAAGTGATGGAGGATCACACTTAATTTCAAGAATGTTTGACAAACTTTTGAGAAAATATGGAGTTAAGCATATATTAGAGACACCTTACCATCCGCAAACTAGTGGCCAGGTAGAGATATCCAATAGAGATATTAAACAGATCCTAGAAAAAAATAGTTCCAATATCTAGAAAAGATTGGTCCCATAAACACCAAGAAGCACTGTGGGCCTATAGAACAGCTTATAAGACTCCCATTGGAACAACCCCCTACCAACTAGTCTATGGAAAATCTTGTCACTTACCATTCAAGTTAGAACATAAAGCTTATTGGGCCATTAGAACATTGAACTTTGATTACTTGACAACCGATGAGAAACGCATCCTTGACATTCACAAGCTAGAAGAACTTCGCCAATCTACCTATGAAAATGCCATTATATACAAAGAAAGAACCAAAGCATGGCATGATAAGAAAATCATTAAGATAAGTTTCAACATAGGAGACCTTGTTCTCTTTTTCAGTTCCAGATTGTGACTTTTTCCTGGAAAGTTACGATCAAGGTGGACTGGCCCTTTCGATGTTTTTAAGTCCTAAAATCCGGAGCGGTCAAAATCAAGAACAACTCTTGCAGTCCATTCATTGTAAATGGGCAGAGGTTAAAACACTAAGAAGGAGGTGACATCCCCACATACTAATCCAAATACACTTTGATTGATCCGCCAGTACCCACTTCAGATGAATAAATCCAACTCGTCAAGCTAACGACGTTAAACAAGCACTTCCTGGGAGGAAACCATCGGTTTTATTTATTTTTAGAATTTTTCTTTACTTTCCTTTTTGTACTTTAAATTATCCACATTTTTAGCTTGTATATTTATATCTTACCTTTCGTGATGTTTTTGTTTTCAGGATACATTCTCTAACCCTTGCTTTCAGGATGCAGCTCGTCGATGACTTGCACGTTACCTTCCAAGACGACGCTCAAAAGCAGCGATATGCGGCCCTTTCCCTTCGTCCCATGGCACCTACCCGCTATACCGACCAGGCCTGCATGGAAGCCTTGGGTATAGAGTTCAGCATCAGATTCCTATGCAACCAACTCAAGTGGGATGAATATGCTGATGATCTGAACCACACCTACAGGAACCTCACCCTGGAGTTTCTTAGCTCTTTAATCTATGAGCCATACTTGGGCCCGGACGGAAACGTCATCTTTAGACTATTTGGGACAGAGTACTCCTTCACCCATAAGGATTTTGGTGACTTTCTAGGTTTCCATACCATTCCATCCTTGAGCTTCCTATGGGATATTTCATGAGCAGGGACGTTGAGAAGTTTTGGAGCGAAATTTCAGGTGGAGGGAGCCCTGATCCCGACACCCAATTTTCTTACATTATTCATAATCCTTCTCTTAGGTATTTTCAGATGATCAATGCTCACACATTCCTTGGGAGACCCGACTATGATACCCACGTCACTGAGGCGGAGATTTTTTCTCTTTTATGTGTGAATCAGTCGTGTGCTTTAGCATGTGGGAACTTTATGCTTGATACCCTCAGAGGCGTCGCCATATCTTTAGAGGGAACCATACATGTGGGAGGGACTGTCACCCAGATTGCTTATGCATTGGGCCTCGACCGCAAGCTATATCATCTAACCGCTTACTGTGGATACACTATGATGGACATTGACTTCTGTTTAGATCACGGGTTGATGCGAAGGAGTTCATTTCACCCTTCTCAGTTCAGACTCTTGATTGACGGTGAGACCATCCACTACTTTACTCAGCTTGACCCCATGATGACCAACATCCATGATCCAGCCAACTATAGTTATGCCTTAGAAGGTTATGGAGAGACAGTTGACGGACCTTGACCTCGTCCAGTTCCAGAGTATATCCCTACTCCACCTTCACCCAGGACTACGGTGCTATCGAATAATTTTTCTCTATGGAAGCTAGATGTGTACACCAAGATAGCAAAGCTACGCCAGGAGATCGCCGGACTTCAGCGGGTTGTGACCGATCTTACTTTGCATATCCAGGTATCAGACATGACCTATGCTACAAAGACTGGCGAGTTATATCAGGAGATTGTTGAGTTATGCTGTGATATTTCTGCAATGCGTCTCTCATATGAGCTTGAGGAGCACCCTTCATCATGATGATATTATTATTGCATTATTTACTATCGCGTTTATGCATTTCCAGACTTATGCTTTTACCATTACATCTTCTATTCATTTGCTTGTTTGCTTTAACGTATCTCCATTTATATATATATATATATATATATATATATATATATATATATATATATATATATATATATATATATATATGTGTGTGTGTGTGTGTGTGTGTGTGTGTGTGTGTGTGTGTTTAGTTTATATTTTAATCATTATTATCATTGTTATTTATATTTTTCTCTATGTTTATTAATTATATTGTTAAGTTGATGCAATATTTATTAAATTATCCTAACCTATTGCTGTCAAAATATGCTCTTCGCACCACCAAAAATAAGAAAAGATGGAAGGCCTACCCAAAACAAGAAGATAAATCAGTTCACTGCATTTTTCACATGTGGCCATGGCGCCCGCCATGGGGTCTGGTTCTATATGCGGGGTAGAACCACCCAAACCACCATTTTCTCATATTCTTCCCTAAAAAACCCATTTTTAACCTTCCAAAAACTCTCAAAAACTTCCAAAAAATCCAAAACTTTCCAACCCACTCACTATTCCTTTATCATTTCCAAATTCCATTTCCAAAACCATCCACAAAAATCCCAACTTTCTCTATTTTCCTCTATTCCTCCATAAACCCATTTCTCATCATCTTCAAGGATTTCAATGGAGTTTGAAGGCTACATCCACCGCGAAGGCAAGCCCAGAGAAAGACAATGAAAACTCTTAAAAAAATTGCAAAATCGAATGATCCTCTCGACCCGGAACGTGGATGTTGACTGTCTCTACTCTCTCGGTATTTACCATAGTGTTTTTTATTTGATAGATGTGTTAGGGATACATGAAAGTTTTGCTATAATGGAACCAACTTTTGAAAGGTTAACTCGGGAATTTTTGAGTTCCCTTATTTACACTGTCAGCCCTAACACTGCTAGCACAGTCGGCACAGTGAAGTTTCGGATGTTCAATGTTGAATACGAACTCACGACCAACGAACTAGAAACCCGCTTAGGAGTTATTTTTGGTGATAACGTTGTTTGTGAAGTGTCATACCCCAAATTTTACCCCTAACATTCATTCATCTCATCATTTGCTCCATATGTTTTCTTTCAAACAATTACAATGGAGAAGGAAAATGGGAAAAAGCTATTAAATGGAGGGAGAAGATGTCTAAGATTCATGTGAAGAAAAATCCAGGAAGTAGTTGGTTGGTTTGAGGAGAACAACGAATCAATGAGGAATGTGCTCCTTATCACCATTTTTGGAGGGCAATAAAGCAAAATTTATGATCTTATATTATTTTTTATACACTTCGGATGTTATGACCCAGATCACAAGTTCACAACATTCTTGTCCTGTAATTTTGTCAAGTGTCTCATAAAAGATGCAATGGAATGCAGTAGCTATACATGTAAACTCATATTGTTGTATTTTGCTGATAATTTCTCACACCATCAACACAAATCTGTTATGGCCTCATTAAAAATATCTTTGTTTCAAGATGAAAGTTAAATGCAATACAAAGTGGAAGGTTAAAGTTTTCATTGGAAGTAATACAAGAATCATTGAGAAAACCGTAAGTCCTAAATTAGGATTATACAAAGTTGTTCTAATAATGTGTAGTTCTTTCAATATTGTGTTCCTAGAAATCCTACGGAGTTTACATCAAGAAAATCTACAATTCCATATGTTACTCTTGGCACCTTTGTTTTTTCATCATGAAGTCAACAATTTTCAATTTGGGGAACCATTCTAAAATGCCTTCAAAGAAGAAATGTAAGCATAAAAAACTTTAGTCCTTGGATGTAAGAAGAAAATTCTCTCTCGGTCAATCAATGCAAGTGAAAAGTCTAAAAGAGGCCTAGTGTCAATAAACCGTTGTAGCCGCGTTCAGTGGAGAGTCTTGAATGTTGAGGACCTGCATCAAAACATACATCAAGGATTAGACCAGAAGAAGTGAGCGGGTTTTACAAGAAAAGGCATAAGCAAAATATGCTCATTCAATTATAAAGAATATCATGACATCAAAATCACACCACTTGCATAACGTTCCATTTCACCATTTTCAATTCGACATGTTCACATAGCATCTAACCCACATTCACTCAACATTAAAAATCATTCATGTCAAACATGGTCACAACATTGATATTCAAGTAAAGTCACTTTACATAATTGATTTACATTCAAGTTCAAATCATACACATAATCATACGTATTCACTCAATTTCATTCATTATTCACAATTAATAACAGTTCATAACAAGTTGCATCAGTCCTTTGTTTTTACATATTTATTTTTCATCATATATTAGAATAAACCTCACAGGTCAGTACATTATGAAAAGGCAGCAGCATTAACAGGTTTTCAAAAAAAAGGGGGAAGTATGGAAAAGGAAAGGAGCAGACCTGCTGCAGGCAAAGCAGGGTCGCAGGTGGATATTTTGGGCCACTCCATGGAAAGATGGCATCTATGCAGGTCAACCATAAACCTGCTATCCATCCCTTACACCAAAATGTGAATAACTCTGCTCCATAAACCTACAATGGAAAAGGACAGAACATCAAAAACAAAAAAAAGTTTCTGATAACCTAAACTTATCCAACAAGCTTTCAGTTCACAAATTCAAATCTAAAACCCTAATTTACTGCCTATATAAAGACCATTGTTTGTTCGCCAGAGGATCTAGAGCCACAAACAACACAAAGAAATCTGAGCACACAAAAACCCTAAACACCCAAACAATCACCCATCACCACACATCCGCAAGTAGATCGTGAGGAAAAGAGAATATAGACAGAACACGTCAGAAAAGGCAATTCAGAGGCAAATAGGAGAAGAGGACCAGAAAGATTACCTTCATCGAACATCCTCGTCGGAACTACTCCGATTTGAGGTAAAGCTCTTGACTTTGATACTTTCTAGCACTTGATTTGTATCCATTATGCACCCACGCTTTAAACCCCTCTTTTATTGCTTGATTTCATTGCCTCCTAGTTAGGTTTAGGTTTTCTTTGTGAAGGATTTGTGGTTCTACGATTTGTTTTCTTTTCGGATGCGATGAGTTTGTTGTAACTGAGCAGTATTGGGTTTAAAATGAAAAGATTGACAAATTTTTTTATGAGGCTGGTGTCGCTCCCACCTGATGACACGGGGCCAAGAGGGGTACAGACGCGAACGGTCGGCGAAAGGAGAAGAACACACAGGGGTGAACTCAGAAAGGAAAGAGTCGCCAGCTAGGCATTTTTATCCCGAAGGAAAGGTAATGCTACATAAACCTAAGAAAAGATTGGATAAGACGGTCGCGAACCAGAGAGACTGAGAAAGGGGGTTGGTTACAACCTGGGAAGGTATTAGCACCCATATTGTCCGTCGTACTCGACGGGATCCACGCTTGAAAGATATGTGTTTTAAAGGGGTAGTGTCAGTGCAATCTGTGTATCAAAGCTGGGAAAAGAATGTACAGGTGTCAGTGCAAAAGAAATGTGAAGTGAAGTATATAAAGTGTCAGTGTAAGAACAAGAATGGAATGCTCAAGATTTTGAGGCTAAAAGAATAATACTGGAAGGAGGGGGAATATACAGAGACTTTTGTTCGATAACTGTTAAGTTATGCCTACGTATCCTCTCATGCAATGAGGAAGTCAGAACACCGTAGTTCGACTCAAAGAGACTGAAAGGTAAATTGACCGATGAACTGCTTGCTTGCCTATGCTCAAGTGTATGACCTGTCTGGCTCAGGTGCTAACTGTCTTGCATTAGACGGAAGAAGCGAGTTCTCGTTTGTGAGTGAATGAGGTGAGAAAAGAATCCCGGAGGAGACGATTATTGTTTGTTTTTGGTGTTTTCAATCTTTTATTGCTTTTGGAGTTTGTCATAAGAAAATGAGCTTAAGCCTAAACCAATGAGTTAGTAAACTCATCACATCTTCCCTCTGATTAGGGGTAATGAGAATACCTTAAGTATGAAGTAAGCACCTCACACTTAATCACCATGATGTAGGATTAAGATCATTAACCTACTTGCATTTATTTAGATGTTTTTGTTGTTTTTGTTTAGTGTTAAGTAATGAGTTTAAGCCATAATCAAGGATTTAATGGACTCATTACACCATCCTAATAGAAGGATAATAGATGAGAACATTTAAGCTGAGGAAGGCTCCTCCACTTAATCCATGATTAGGGATGAACCTCATGACAAAACAAAGCCTTTATTAAATGGATTTTAGTTAATGATAAAATTAAGAAGTGGATTTTAGGGTTTGTAAGACAACTTGAGGGGGACTTGTCCATTAACACTAGGGTTAGTCCTTCTTAACCAGTTAAGGAAGAATTAGAACCCTAATGCAAGGCCCAAGTTACAAGCTTGATGTCTTAGTGATTATTAAGTGAATTGATTAGAGGATTTAAACACATTAAGGGTTTAACACTTAGGATTAAAGTTATACACTCCATCCTAATAGAAGGATGCAGGCATAAGCTTAATCACAAAGCCCTAAAACCTTTAGGGTTTAGTCCTTGATTATGAGATGAGAAGAGAAGACACAAAAGAGACACAAAGGCAAAACTAAATGGGGGACTAATCAAACCCTAATTGTTATCATGCTTGGTTGTTCCTAGGGTTAATGAGGCTTGGAAAATATCTTCAAGAGAGAAGCCACCAGGAAAGAAGCAGATGAAAGGAGGAGGAAGCAGAGAGAAGCAAAACAACTTGCTTCACTTAAGAAGACAAGTTGATTGAAGAAAGAAAGTGGGGAAGAGCATGAATGAGCAAGCTCACTCAAATACAAAGATAAAATGCAGCAATGATGCATAAGGGAGATGAAGAGAGATTGTGAGAAGTGAAGGCAAATTCACTTCTCAAAACAACTTACCACCTGAAAAGTTAGCAAAAGAAATGAAATGCAATGCAAATGAGATGAAATGTCATGATGCTAACCAAAGTCAGAAGCATAAACATGATGTTAATGATGCTAAGAGAAGATGCAAACACAAGGAAAGACATGAGAATGATCATACAAGGATATGGATGCAGATGAAGCATGCTTTGAACCATGGAAGTTCAAGAAAAGTTTATGAAATGCAATGGACATATAGCATGGCAAATGAAATATGCAATGATCAAACATGATTCTAATATGTCCTAAGATGTATCATGAATCACGTGGATGCACAAAATGTCATGGAAAGTTGTTGAATGCAAGCAAATGAAAGATGGATGCAAAGGGAGGCACAAATTAGGGTTACATGCATCATGCAATGCAAAAATTCAAAACCAGAAGCAAATGGCATGATAAAAAATTGAAAATGCAATCAAAGATACCCTAAACCTATACAAGCTCACTTCCCAAAGGAGGGGATCCAACTCTTAACCTAGTGAAAGTTATGAATTTCTTAAGTCAATTAGGGTTTTAAGGTACCTCATCATGAAAAATGCAAAACAAATGGAAAATGGAAGATTAATTCAAACCAAATTTGTCCTATAAACTACATGCCATGAAGGATGCAATGCAAGAAGAACCATCATCCAACTCTCAATGGTTAGGCAGAATTGATTTTTCAAAGTTTGAACCAAAATATTGCCTTAAAATGAATTTAATTCCAATGAAAATGATCAAAAGGCATCAAGAACCAAAAAGAAATTTTTTTTGAGAGTTGGGTAATGTTTCTAAATGTTTTTAAATGCAATGTGAATTTTTTTGGAATTTTTAAATACCTAAATGCATTTTTAATTAATTAATTTCCATTAATTAATTAAAAATAACCATTTAAATGATTTAAAAATAATTTTTAATGCAAAAAATAAAAATAAAAATATTTTTGGGTTCTGAAAATTAATGAAATATTTAACAAAATTTTTCAGAATTTTTAAATGTATTTTGCTATTTTAAATAATTCGTAAAAGATAAATCAAATAAAATGAAATAAAAATTGAATTTAAGAGAAGTATGCAAATCCAAGGGCTGTGGTTTAAACTGGTTTTGGAGGGAGTTGACCCGTGCCATATCCTGTGATCCTTATTCAAACTGACTAGATTAAATTAAACTTAATTAATTAATCTAATTAAATAGGATTAAGGTTTAATGAAATGATCCAGGCAATCCAAACACGCGGGAGTCAACAAAAGTCAGACAGATCCATGGCCAAGATTCAAACTGAGCCCTAAACGCAATTAATACACTAATGACTCTCAGGTGGCCGGAAATGACCTCCGGTCATCTTCTCCGGCCACAACCCTCCCTGAAAATTATTAACTTCTTCCCTAGGCTTCTAAAACTCAATTTCTCTGCCCATAAATGATCCTCATACATCATACATCAAGAATCAACAAACAAACAACATTTAAAACACATCAACAATGAGAATCGAATCAAAATAGTTTTAGGTCAAAAAGTTTCAGAACACGAATACATACTCATTTCTCCACCATTTTCAAAACAAAACATATCAACATGATCAGTGAAGCATAGAGAATCATTTAGGAACTTAAAAACATGTTTCTGGAAAAAATGTTCTTGAGCTCACCTGAACTGGAGCTTTGGTCTTTGGGACTTTCTGGTTGCCTCTTTGATCCAAAACGCCTCTAATGAACCTCCTGAGAAGCTTGCAATGCTTGGTTGGAGTTTCTTTTGGCTGATTTGAGAGATTGATGGAGTTCTGTTCAGGAGGGGTGAGAAATCGTGTTTCTGCTTGGGGTGGTTTCAGGGACAAATGAGGATTGGGAAATGATCAGAGGAACATGTTGAGTGATTCTATGAAGTTTGTTTTGATGTTTTTTGCTTGTGGGATGAGTTTCGAAACAAAATGCATAAGAGGTGAATTTTTGGAACTATGGCTTGTGAGATGTTTCAGGCTGTGTTGTGTTATGTGTTGGGTTGCTTTTGGTACACATATCAATCTTTGATAGGTCAGAGAGTTGTTGTGGAGCTGTGTGATTGGTATGGAGCAAAATGCATAAAGTCAACTTTTTGTGTAAGAGAGGTATGGGCTATGGCAGTCAAGGTACAAGGCATGGCTTGGCTGCAGCTTGAATCAGGGAGAACCATGGAAATGGAATAGAGGCAATGCAGCAAGTGGATTAGGGTTTATGTGGTGTTTTGCAATTTTGTGATCTTTTGGCCCTTTTGTGATTACTTGAAGCATAAGTCATGAAAATGGGAGGTTCTTTGGTGCAATATGATTTTTAGGTCATGATTCATGTTTGTGTAATGCATAGAAGTCAATTTGAAGTCACATAAAGGCTTGGCATGAGGTTTTGCAACTTTGCCTCTTTGGTACAAAAGTGAAAATTAAGTGATTTTTGCCAACTTTGACAAGCCATAACTTTTGATCCAAAATGAATTAGAATGAGTTCTTGTACTTTTTGAAAATGGGAGGATCCATTCTACAACTTTCATGACCAAAGTTTTCTTATTTGAAGCATTTTTGAATCAAAAAGAAAGGGTTGAAAAACTTTCCCAAAATGGCAAGTTTTCATTACAAGTCACTCTCCCAAAAAGGCAACTTTGCAAATGGCTTGAAATTCTTCAATTTTGTGGACTTCTAACATCTTCTATGATCAAATAAAGATCATACACATTCAAAATGATGAAGAACACCCTTTGGTTGGGACATTGGGGGCCATAGATGCCCTGATTTTGCACTGACTTGCTCAAGAAGTCAACTCTTGATTAGATGCCCTCCCCATTGAATTTCTTCATGAAAATTGATATGCATGATCCTCATAACATATAGAGACCAATAGAAACAAGAATGACCAAAAAATTTGGAGTCATGGCCTTTGGAACAAAAACCCTAATTTTAGGTCATCTGTGCAGTTAAACCTGGCTCTGCTTCCATGCCTTTCTAAGTTCTTGTAATTCTTTGACTTTCTTGACCTTGTGAGGATATAATATGATGCTTGAACATACATGGACCCTCTTGAGATGGTTGATGACCTTTGGAGTGGCTCAAATAGCTCTTGGATGGCTCAGATCACAAACCCTAGATGCAGATGACTTAGAATCAATGCAGTGAAGCAAATATGCAATATGAGATGATGTGATTGAACTTATGCATATGAAAAGATCACAAGCCATGGTTTGAATGGGTGAGGGAAAATTTGGGGTGTTTACAGCTGCCCCTATTCAAACATGAGTTAGCTGTGCAGGATGTAAGCAACGGCTTAACAGGCAAACAAGATAACTTGTGGTTGAATACCAGAGACAGACCAAAATTTGCACTCACAGAATGAAGAAGAAAAGGGATATAGATTGTAAAAGAAAATAAAGTATAATTATAAAGTGCGGGCGACGGAGGACGACCGTCAAGCAGAGGACGACTGCTGGGGATGAAGCAATGACGGGGACGACCGACTGCTGGGGATATAAGAGATTTTGATGGGGACGGCCATCAAGTAAAGCTATAAGACTCTCTGGGGATTATAGGTAAATGAAATAAATGATGAGGTACGGTCATCAAAGGTGAAGGACGATCACCTAGCAGGGGACGGCTGCTCTGTTGGGGATAAGATGAGGGACGGTCATCTAAGGTGAAGGACGATCACCTGGCAGGGTACGACTGCCGAAAGTATCACGACATAGGACGAATGTCGGATAAAAAAAGGTCGACGATGGGGACGGCCATCGGATGAACATGATGAAGGACGATCATCAAGAGGTGAAGGACGATCACCTAGCAGGGTACGGCTGCTCTCGGGGTTTATCATGACATAGGATGAATGTCAGATAACAGAATCAACGATGGGGACGACCATCGGACAAAATGATGAAGGACGATCATCAAGAGGTGAAGGACGATCACCTAGTAGGGGATGGCTGCTAAAAATATCACGACATAAGACGAAAGTCGGATAGGAAGGGGTTCTAATGAATAGAGACTCCTCTGGGGGAAAGATGAAGGACGATCATCAAAAGGTGAAGGACGATCACCTGGAAAGGTACGGCTGCCGAAAGTATCATGACATAGGACGAATGTCAGATGGAAGAAAAGGTCGTTCTACTGGGGAATGGTAAACACGGACGAGTGTCTACATTCAAGGAATGAAAGGTACAAGTGTTTGACACTGTGTATAGATTAAAGATGCGGACGAGCATCCTTAAGACTATGATACGGACGAATATCGGTAGAAACAAACGCTGACGCATGCTCAGAGATGATGATACGGACGAATATCGGTAGAAACAAACGCTGACGCATGCTCAGAGATGATGATACAGACGAGTATCAACTGGTTAACAAAGAACACGAACGAGTGTTGAATCTTAGGAGAGATAAGTAGTGTATACAAGATACGGACGAGTATTTGTATGAGTAAGAAATAAGCATGAGTGAGACACAGACGAGTGTTCAACTTGCTAGGGAAAGCATGACACGGACGAGTACCAGAAAAAGTGTATTATAAATAAGTATTTGGTTTGCAAAATGTTCAGGCCACTGTGCTGGGGAAGGTGACACGGACGAGTGTCACGGAATTGTATATATATGTTGCGAGTGCAAAGGGGACGCTCTGGTTTTCCGCTGGGGATATGACACAGACGAGTGTCGGGAAGAATGCTCGGGCGACTTTACTGGGGAATGATGACACGGACGAGTGCCAAAAGGAGTGTGCATCTGTAAGGGAAATGTTTTGGCCCTCTGGTGAGGAATTGGGGAAGTATTTTGTATATTGTTGATGGATTGTCAGTATTTACAAATGTTTGTTTCAGAACATGGCTTATGATTATGCAGTATGTTTGATTTTTGCCGTAATGCTTCGTATTAGACGGAATGCTACGCTCTGTGGGAAAAAATATGATGCAGATGCTATGATTATGCACAGATACCGATCCGGGATTCGGATCCCGTTTCGGTGAAGATCTCCGGCTGATCTGCTTGAAGTAATATCCCAGCTGGGGATGAGATCATTGGTAGATCTGATATATATGACTCTGCATGGGGGAGTAGGTCATTGATAAACCTATCTTGGTAATGAGGGACCCAGCTGGGGTTTGTAGAAGCTTTCTTCACTTTGTTGTGAGTTCTTCATGCGTTGCTCTCCTGGATAGAGGTTGAACTCTGTGGGGAGGTAGTTCCCTGGTTGGCACTTGGCTGGGGAAGAAGAAAGATCACTGGAAGATCTTCCTAGAGATTTATGTAGGGATCCTGCTGAGGATGATACTTGATAACTCAACTGGGGATATGAACACCTTCAGGTGCTGCCCTTTGAAGGGAATGCTGGAGAAGTGAAGCCTGACAACTCTGATGGGGAGAAGCTTTCACGCCCCATATTGCGTTTTGGATACCTGTAATCCTATAAAAGACAAAGAAACACACAAGTACCCCGAAGTATCCCTTACTGGATTCCATCATAGGATTTTAGACACTCCCGAGAGTAAGTATATTTCCTGTAAGCACGTATTTTTAGAAGGGAAACATCTGTATTTATGCAATCAATAACTTAAAGACATCGGACATTTTTTGCAAACGAAAATAAAATGTACGAGACAAAACATGATTGAGGATCTGATCTTATTAATTTGTGTGCCCCGAATTGGCAAGATACAGTCATAGAAACAAATCCCCTAAAATGAGGAGATTGTTACAAATTGAGAAACAAAAGATGCTGGCAATGCTGATGACGCTTCAAGGAGCTTCCCTTTTGCTATGACTCATATGACTTTTGACGTTCTTCTCGTCTTGCTTTCTGAAGAAGGCCGATTCTGACCGGCGCTCGGACCTTTCAAAGCTTACCAAGTTGTAGGTGATACAGATGAATTCAGAATGCAGTTGTTCGCTTATTCCCTTATTTTGCGTGGATCGCCCTTTCAGGTTTTCAATCCACCGGGATACCCATTTTTGCCTGAGTTGTCCAATGCGGCTTTTCAACTCAGCGGGTGCACATTTTTATTTATTTTCCCTTATTTTTGCCCGAGTCTTTTATTTTGTTTTTGACTCGCCGGGATGCCCTATTTTTGCCTGGACTTACATTCTATTTTTATGTCCAGCGGGTCATTTTTATGTGAAGTATTTTTTAACTGCATCTGAATTCACAGGGGATAGGAAATCTTCTCAATCCATAGTACTGAGCATCAGAGCTCCACCTGAGAAAACTTTCTTTACTATGAATAGCCCTTCATAGTTCGGAGTCCACTTGCCCCTGTGGTCTGTATGAGGCGGGAGGAGTCTTTTCAGCACAAGATCTCCTGCTTGGTACTCTCGGAGTCTGAATTTCTGATCGAAGGCTTTCTTCATTCTCTTCTGATATAACTGCCCATGACAGATTGCAACTAATCTCTTTTCTTCGATCAGACTCAGTTGTTCGTATCGGGATCGGACCCACTCTGCTTCATTCAGTTTAACATCCATCAATACCCGCAGGGAGGGTAATTCAATTTCAACAGGTAGGACTGCCTCCATACCATAAACAAGCTGATACGGTGTTTCCCCAGTGGATGTTCTAATTGACGTACGGTACCCATGTAAGGAAAATGGTAGCATTTCATGCCAGTCTCTGTATGTAACTACCATCTTCTGCACAATCTTCTTGATATTCTTGTTAGCTACCTCAACAGCGCCATTCATCTTTGGCCTGTAAGGAGAAGAGTTGTGGTGTTGGATCTTGAAGTCCCGGCATAGTTCTGCCATCATTTTGTTGTTCAAGTTGGAACCATTATCAGTAATGATTCGCTCGGGCACTCCATACCGACAGATGATATCTCTCTTCAGGAATCTGGCCATCACTTGTCTTGTAACATTTGCATAAGAAGCTGCTTCAACCCACTTGGTGAAATAGTCGATGGCAACCAGGATGAATCTGTGGCCGTTTGAAGCAGTCGGTTCAATCTTGCCAATCATATCAATGCCCCACATGGCAAAGGGCCAGGGTGAAGACATCACATTCAAAGGATTGGGAGGCACATGCACTTTATCTGCATAAATCTGGCATTTATGGCATTTTCTGGCATAGGCACAACAGTCTGCATCCATTGTGATCCAGTAATAGCCTGATCTTAGCAACTTTTTAGCCATAGCATGCCCTCCAGCATGGGTACCAAAGGATCCTTCGTGCACCTCGTGCATTAACAAGTCCGCTTCTGCCCTATCGACGCATCTGAGGAGTACCATATCAAAGTTTCTCTTGTAAAGGGAACCATCAGTATTCAGGAAGAAACTACCAGCTAGCCTCCTTAACGTCTTTTTATCATTGGAAGATGCCCCAGGTGGGTATGTCTGATCCTCCAAGAAGCACTTAATGTCATGGAACCAAGGCTTATCATCCTTAACAACATCTGCTGAGAACACGTATGCTGGTCTGTCAAGTCTGGACACTGAAATCTGAGGCACAAAGTTGGCAGCTTGAACTTTGATCATGGATGAAATGGTAGCCAGAGCATCTGCAAACTGATTTTCATATCGAGGGATATACTCAAGCTTGACTGTTGTGAAGAAAGTCAATAACCTTCTTGTATAATCCCTGTAAGGTATCAGATGATCTTGGTGGGTGTACCATTTGCCGTTGGTTTGATTGATTACCAGAGCTGAATCTCCGAACATAGTTAAAGTCTTGATCCTGAGGTCAATGGCTTCCTCAAGACCCATAATACAAGCTTCGTATTCAGCTTCGTTGTTAGTGCAGTTAAAGGTGAGTTTTGTCGAGAAAGGCATGTGAACTCCTTTAGGTGTGATGAGTACTGCACCAACACCACGGCCATTCATATTAACATCCCCGTCAAACATCATAGTCCATTCTTCTTCTGGGTCAGGCCCTTCAGTGTGGACAGGCTCCTCATGATCTTTTGCTTTTATGAACATGATGTCTTCATCAGGGAAGTCAAATCTCATAGGCTGGTAATCATCAATGGGTTGCTCAGCAAGATAATCAGACAATACACTGCCCTTGATGTCCTTTTGAGAGGTGTACTGAATATCATACTCTGTGAGGATCATTTGCCATCTTGAAACCCGTCCGATAAGTGCTGGTTTCTCAAATATGTACTTAACTGGGTCCATCTTGGATATCAATAAAGTAGTGTGGGTCAACATATACTGCCTTAGTCGGCGAGCAGCCCACGCTAAAGCACAACAAGTTTTCTCGAGCAGTGAATAACGTTGTTCACAGTCGGTAAACTTTTTGCTTAGGTAGTATATTGCATACTCTTTTCGACCAGACTCATCATGCTGGCCCAGCACACACCCCATTGACTCTTCTAATACTGTCAAGTACATGATTAGAGGTCTTCCTTCAACTAGAGGCATAAGGATTGGAGGCTCCTGCAAGTATTCCTTGATTTTGTCAAAATCCCTTTGGCAATCTTCGTTCCACCTGACCGTTTGTTCTTTTCTTAACAGCTTGAACAAAGGTTCACAGGTTGCTGTAAGGTGAGATATGAACCTTGAAATGTAGTTCAATCTACCCAGGAACCCCCGAACTTCTTTTTCAGTCTTCGGCGCAGGCATTTCTTGAATGGCTTTAACTTTATCAGGGTCAACTTCAATCCCTTTCTCACTTACAATAAATCCCAGCAGCTTACCGGATCGCACCCCGAAAGTGCATTTGTTGGGGTTTAACTTCAATTGGTACTTCCTCAGACGCTTGAATAACTTTAACAGATTCACCAGGTGGTCTTCTTCAGTGAGTGACTTGGCAATCATGTCATCCACATAACATTCAATTTCCTTGTGGATCATGTCATGGAATAATGTTGCCATAGCCCGTTGATAGGTTTCACCGGCATTCTTCAGTCCAAATGGCATCACCTTATAACAGAATGTGCCCCAGGGCGTGATGAAAGTTGTCTTCTCCATGTCTTCAGGTGACATTTTGATCTGATTGTATCCCGAAAATCCGTCCATGAAGGAGAATACCGAGAACTGAGCCGTATTATCAACCAATACATCAATGTGAGGTAAAGGGAAGTCATCTTTTGGGCTGGCTTTGTTCAGGTCTCGGTAGTCCACACACATTCTCACTTTGCCGTCTTTCTTAGGCACAGGTACAATATTAGCAACCCACGGTGGATAGCTAGTCACAGCAAGGAAACCGGCATCCCACTGCTTTTGTACCTTTAATTTTATCTTCATTGCCATATCTGGGCGAGTACGACGTAGCTTCTATTTTACTGGTGGGCAATCTTCTTTCAGAGGTAGCTTGTGCATGATGATATCGGTGTCCAACCCTGGCATATCCTGATAAGACCAAGCAAAAACATCCACATACTCTCGAAGCATGTCAATCAGCTGTTCCTTTACTGAATCTTGTAGGCAGGCCCCGATCTTAACCTCTTTCACATCTTCTTCTGTACCAAGATTAACCATTTCGACCTCCTCCTGATGAGGAGTGATAACCTTCTCCTCTTGTCTCAACAACCTAGCTAGCTCTTCAGGTAGCTCATAGTCTTCTTCAACTCCTTCATCGGCCTGATTGATTGGATTGTCAAAGTCATACGAAGTCATAGCTATGTTGTTGTCGGTGCAGTCTGAAAGGCACTCTCTGCAAGGTTTTAGATTATTTATTTTAGTGATCAATTTTAATATTGTTTAGAAAAAAGTGAAAATGAAGTTGTTTATTTTGAAAACATTGCCATTTTATTTTTGTACAAAAAGAAAAATGAAAAGACAGTGAGCGAAAAAGAGACTCGTTTGCAAAAGATGTCTGATATTCATTGATTGATCTATTTGCACAAAATTACAAGATGGCCCGATTACAAAATGAGTCTTGACATCTTGGGCAAGATGCAAGACTTTGATGCATGCTTAAAAATACAGGAAATAATAATTACTCTGCAGGAGTAACCCTTATAATTTCCTGGGAAGACCAGTTAAGGACTTGGCTCCCCGGGATCCTTGGACGTATCCAACTCTCCAGGTTGCGGTCGCTTTCCTCCTCATTTTCCAAGTTGTTTACTGCATCCGGGGTGAGCATTCCCCCGCTGACAAAATTGGGCTCCTTTGCAGCCTCTGATTGGTCTCGTTGAGTTGGTCTGTAACCCAACCCAAACCTGTCTTCTTTCTTTTCCACGGGCAGCAGCTTGCCCCAGCCTAGGGCAGTACCCTCTTCAACAACCTTCCTGGCTTGCTGATAAGACGTCATGGAAGTTCCCAGTACATCAGATGTTTCATTAATGTTCAGGGCCTCAAACCCTTGGCTCATGGTTTCATGGATTTCTCCATCCATCTCTATGTACTTATACGTAGCCAGATGGCTAACAAAGATATCTTCTTCCCCACAGATGGTGATGATCTGGCCTTCCCACTCGAATTTCAACTTCTGGTGAAGGGTAGACGTAACAGCGCCAGCGGCATGGATCCAGGGTCTACCCAACAAACAGCTGTAGGCCGGCTGAATGTCCATCACATAGAAGGTAATTTTAAAAGTCTGCGGGCCAATCATCACAGGCAGATCAATCTCCCCTAGCATTGATCTTTTAGAGCCATCAAATGCTCTCACCACCAAATTACTCGGACGCAATGCCAAGCCATCGTACTCCAGCTTCACTAAGGCTTTCTTTGGTAGAACATTGAGCGATGACCCGGTGTCCACCAGTACATGAGATAAAACAGCACCCTTGCACTCTAGGGTGATGTGTAAAGTCTTGTTGTGGTTACGTCCCTCAGTTGTTAAGTCAGCATTGGTAAAGCCCAGTCCATGACTGGTATTGAAATTTGCTACCACGGTTTCTAGCTGATTAACAGTGATCTCCTCTGGCACGTATGCTGCGTGCAAGACTTTTAATAAGGCATTCCTGTGAGCTTCAGAACACATCAACAGGGATAATATGGAGATCTTTGAGGGAGTTTGGTGAAGCTGATCCACCACCTTGTAATCACTTCTTTTTATGATTCTCATAAACTCGTCTACATCTTGTTCAAAAGATGTCTTCTGAGTTTCTTTGACAGTCGGCTCTTCAGATACCACACTCTTTCCTTTTGCTTTGGCAGCAGCTTCTGCTTCCACATTAGGCCTCTGAGTTTGTGAGGCAAAAAGGCGTCTGCTTCTGGTGAAGCCTCCGCCTCCCCCAACATTATCAATTTGTGGAGAAGAGGTTGAAGAATCCAAAGTGATTTTCTCCCCGTTGCAGTAAAGGTCAGAGCCATAATGCCAAGGTATGGCATTACTGCTTTCGTATGGAACTGGTCCAGGCACCGTGATAGTAACTAGACTGACTGCAGCAGAGGAGGGTACTGAAATGGTGTGCGGATTGTAGTAAATGGTGACTGGTGATCTGGCAGGAGGTGCCACTATTTGTTGTTGAAAGTTGTTGTTTGGAGGAACATTTGATGGATCATAGTAGATGGTGACTGCTGAGATATCTTCATTAATTTCTGTTGGTGTTGTAGAAGATTCTGCAGAATAAATGGATGCTGATGTTGTAGAAGAAAGGGTTGTTGACATTTGATTTGTTGAAGTGATGGATGGAGCCATTGCTGATGATATTGATGAATCGGTAGGAATGATTGTTGTTGCAGTTGTAGGAGAATCAGGAATTGTTGTCAAAGGAATTGCTGGATTTGTAGGCGCCGTTGTTGAGATCTGAAGTATGCCATCTTTGATAAGACCATCTATGTCGCTTCTTAAGTTATCACACCCGTTGACTGCAATGTTGCAATACCCACAACCGAGCTCACACCCGGGGAACACCTGGCATTCTAGAAGCTGAGCTTTAATCTCGACCAGAGGTGTCCGAATTTGTGCAACACTGGTGATCAAGGTAGATGGTTTGTCTTCCTCAATGGCATTAATCCTTGGCCCGCCGTGATTAGGCATAGGATTCTTGTTGACATTTGGAGGGGGTGCAAAGTTGAGGGCTTTAGAATCCACCAGATCTTGGACTTTCATTTGTAAGGCCCTGCATTTTTCAGTATTGTGGCCAGGTGCATTGGAGTGGAAAGCACACCTGGCGTTGACATCATAATTCCTTGGGAGATTGGAGGGATCCGGTGGTACCAATGTCCTTAACTCAACCAAGTTGAGTTTCAGGAATTGTGGCAATAAGGCAGCATAAGGCATAGGGATAGGGTCAATCACCCTATTTGCCTGTGACGGTCTTTGCTGAAAAGGTCTTTGTTGTTGATTGTTGTTGTTGTTATAGGTTCTTTGTGGCGGGTACTGAACTTGCTGTTGATAATGGGGTTGTTGTTCTGGTTGATATGTTGATTGCTGAGGAATTGGAGCTGGAATGGTGACAGCTGCTACTGATCTGTGAACATACTGAGGTCTGCCCCTGCTGGCATGAATGGCATTTGTCTCACCGGTCCTTCGGGGTCCCACAAAAGGCTTCCTGGGATTACTGGACGAACTCGCACCATTATCGGAAATTTTGGCCATTTTTAATAGACTCTCAATTCTTTCACCGGCTATAACTACGTCAGCAAAACTGGTGGAAGAAAAGGCAGCTAGCCTATCAATATATGTTCCTTGCAGAGTATTCATGAACATGTAGGCCATTTCTCTTTCCGACATGGGTGGTTGGACAACAGCAGCAAGCTGTCTCCACCTTTGGGCATATTCCCTGAAGCTTTCTCTGGAGGATTGAGACATTCCCATCAGAAGGGTCTTGTTAGGAGCCATGTCCAGATTGTATTGGTACTGCCTGATGAAGGCTTCAGCTAAGTCCTTCCAGCATCTGATAGTAGCTCTGGTCAAGTGTGAATACCACTCTCTTGAAGCCCCAGTCAAACTGTCTTCAAAATAGAACATCCACAGCTTTTCATCCATGGTATATGCTTTAAGTCTCCCCAGGAAAGACTGCAGGTGAGTTCGTGGACAAGAGGTTCCATTGTATTTCTCGAAGCACGGGGGTTTAAACTTGTGGGGAATTCTCACCCCATCCACTAACCCCATATCCATTACATCGAAGCCTAAGGAATTTTGAGACTCCAAAGATCTCAACTTCTCAGCAATTTCATCAAACCTCCTATCATAGACTTCATCCCCAGCTCCCATTACAGTAAACTGCTCTTCTTGAGAATCTTCTTGCAAGATCCTGCCTGCAGCAGTGTTGCCTTGTACATTTCTTGGGATGTTGACTTCCGAATCTAGATGGGGTCCAAATACTGGTGGGTTAACATGAGGCTGACCTCCCTCATTATTACTAGTCCCTCCAGTCCCAGGATGAGGTTCCTCGAGGGTTTTCCTTTCTACCAATGCCCTTAGCCTTTCCTGACTCTGGGCCAAGCCAGTCATCACAGTCATGAATTGAGCCATTTGGTTCCTCATCTCCACTCTTTCATTAGCCATCTGGGTTCTGACCTCAGTCAGGTCTTGCTGTACTTGATCCATTTGGATACCAGGAAGGTTGTTGCGAGTAGGATACCGGTGCGTACGGTTGAGAGGGAACACCCGGCGGCGAGCAATATTTCCTGAGACACAACAGAGTTAGAAACAAACATAATAAAGGAAAAACCTACAAAATAAAACAAAAGTTAGTATGCAATGCAGTATGCTTATTTGTTTTCCAAGGTATCCGGCTTGGTTATCGGTTTTGACCTTTCCAGACCCCGAGGAAGATGCTTTGATGTTGTCGAGAAAAAAGGAAACCCCGTAATAGAAACAAACTAAAATATATTACAAATGGTGAATCATACATAGTCTATTTTTACAACATATGCCCCTGAAGGGTCAAAATACAACACAAAAAGAAAAGTACATCAAATGAAAACAACAACAATCAAAAAGTCAGACATCTAGTCTAAACTCATCCTCCTTAACCTCCTTCAGGAGTGCCTCAGTCACTGGACCAGCTGGATGTTCTGTGATGTTTCTGATGAGGAGGTTCCTGGTGGCAATGGCAGTGGTCAGTTTCTTGTGCTTGTCTTGGTCCTTTGACCTCTTCAACCCAGCCCTAAGATTCAACTCTGAAATCTCCTTCTGGGCTGCCAACAAAGCTCCCTGTTGCTTCTTTTCATTGGCCTCCAACTGCTCAATCCTGGCCTGAGTTTTCTGATCTTCTTGTGTCCGGGCTTCAGTGATCCTGACCCACCTAGCCTGACTCTCCTACAGATAAAGCTCAGTCCTAGCCTGCTGGAACTTGGCCTCTTTACAAGCATTCTTCAATATTTGCTCCCCAACCCTTGCTTTCTTGATGTAGTCCTCTGTTTTCTCAATCTTGGCCAGATGATCCACCTTAAGCTTCTCCAACCTCTCAATGTCCAGATGACCATCACTCCTTTCCCAAAGGGTCTTCTTCAGAGCTTGAGATAGATTCTCATTCCTTTCCTTCAGCTTCTCAAATTCTTCCAGGCTGACAGTTGCTGCTGGCTAAGTTGTAGATGGTCCAGGTATGTCTTCAATGGTGAAGGGCATTCCAGTAATCTGAGCTCTAGCATGAGACCAATCATAGTACTGAGCTGAAGCAACATTATTGCACCTCCCAAGAATAGCCATCCCTTTTGTCTGGATGTTGTCCCAAGCCCAGGATGCTTGTCTGACAGCAGCTTTTATCTCACAATACAGGGTCTCAGCTAAATCTTGCACTCTAGGAGGGTGAACCAAAGCATAGCCCAGTTGTCTCTTAAACAGTAAAGGATTGTAGTTGATGCAACCCTTTACTCCTATCAGAGGTACATTTGGGTATTGCCCACAGCTAGTGATGATGTCTTTGCCTTTGGTGCTCTGGGTACACCATCTGATGTCATCTGAAGTCAAAGCAATAAGTCTCTTAGCCCAATTCTTCTGTTGGTGAGGATTCAAGAAGGCATATGTCTTAGGTAAGTGTTTGAGCAGCCAAGGGTGAAACAAAGGAGCACAGCATCTCACCAACTTCCCCCTTTGTTTCTCATTCCTCTGATGAATGGAGTAATAGAAATCTCCCAGCAATGTGGGTACTGGGTTCCTCAGAAGGAAAAGATGAATGGCATTCTTACTGATAAATTTGGGCTCATCTGCAAATAGTATGACCCCATATATGCTGAGAGCTAGCAACGCACAAACTGCCCTCCATTCTCCCAAAGAGGCCTTCAGAATGGCTTGGGAAATCAGGAAGTCTAAGTGTAAGCCAGGGATCCCAGCTATTGTTGTCATGTTCTGCTCAATCAAAGCAAGCTCCAGGTACAATGCTTTTGCCACTTCTCCATTGCTGGGAGAAGTCATCTCTGGGTTGAAGGGGATCCCACCCCTGACAGGTACTCCAATCAATGATGAAAACTCTTCCAACAGAGGTCCTAGCTGAAAGTCTGAAAATGTGAAGCATCTCAAAGGAGGGTCATAAAACTGTAAGCATGTGTGAATCATGCTCCTCTGAAAAGGATCCAGGTCCATAACCATATCCCGGATACCTCCATAATGCTCTCTGAATAATGGGATATGGTCAGGGGTGACAAGTGACTGGACCTGCCTGATGCCAGTCATAACAGGCTCAAAGAAATGGTATGATATGTTGCTCTTCCTGGGAGCCATGACTGCTGATGAAGAGCTGAAGACAAGTGCTGATGAAGATCAAGACTGGTACTGGAGATGGGCCACTGATAGGTTGATGGTGGTGATGATGAAAATGACTGAAGCAAACAACTGAAGAGAATAGCTGAAGCAGACAGCTGATGAATCAGAGGTCTATGCAGATGAAGGGGTCAAAACCAAGCCAGATATAATGTGGATACCCTGAAAAACAAATAAACAAATGTCAAATGATGCAATGATAATGTATGCAAATGATATGCAAGGGTTTGTGATCAAGCTGGATCTGATTTATCTATCTTGGTATAAAGTCCATGTATGTTCATGAAGTCCAGATGGGGGTTCAAAAATCCAGTAACCAGGGTAGGGGACTCAAATAAAGAGTCACATATCCAGGGTTAAATCACAAGAACTGTCCAAAATGAGGTACTCTTAATCAAACAAGTAACAGGGTATGATGTGGCCAAGGGTTCCTGCAAACCTGTAAACAGCCCAACCCCCTCACAGGTAGTGTTCTAAAACAAGGATCCTCAGACTTGGATCAGTTATGAGAAGTGTAAACACTTCTAACTCGGAGGTACAGTGTTTACAATAACCATAAAAGATCCTCCTCTAATTCACCTCAGTTTCTGAAGGCCATAATAAAGGTCATCCAGACTTAGCAGGCTTCCCAGATAGCCCTAGCACTACAGGAGATCTGTAGCACAGAGTTCTCAAGAAGAAACCCACATCTGAACCGTGTTTCACATTCCCGCACCAGACCGAAATGGAATGGGAAAGAACATGAACCACTCTAGCCTAGGTGTCACTCAGGTCCCAGGTATAGGACCTTAAACTCTCAATGAAACCCCACCCACGAAAACAGAAACCAGATCCAGCAATGATAATGACAGTATGAAATATGAAAAAAAACTGTAAAGAAAGCAATAAATAAGGTTGTACATAAAGCAATAAATAAAGCAACTATATAAACACAATTAGCACATAACACCCCAGTAAACACAAATCAAACAAGCGCTAGGAGGAACCCACAAAAAGAACCAGAATCCCTGGTTACAATATAAGGGTCCCCAGCAGAGTTGCCAAGCTGTCACTCCCACCTGATGACACGGGGCCAAGAGGGGTACAGACGCGAACGGTCGGCGAAAGGAGAAGAGCACGCAGGGGTGAACTCAGAAAGGAAAGAGTCGCCAGCTAGGCATTTTTATCCCGAAGGAAAGGTAATGCTGCATAAACCTAAGAAAAGATTGGATAAAACGGTCGCGAACCAGAGAGACTGAGAAAGGGGGTTGGTTACAACCTGGGAAGGTATTAGCACCCAGATTGTCCGTCGTACTCGACGGGATCCACGCTTGAAAGATATGTGTTTTAAAGGGGTAGTGTCAGTGCAATCTGTGTATCAAAGCTGGGAAAAGAATGTACAGGTGTCAGTGCAAAAGAAATGTGAAGTGAAGTATATAAAGTGTCAGTGTAAGAACAAGAATGGAATGCTCAAGATTTTGAGGCTAAAAGAATAATACTGGAAGGAGGGGGAATATACAGAGACTTTTGTTCGATAATTGTGAAGTTATGCCTACGTATCCTCTCGTGCAATAAGGAAGTCAGAACACCGTAGTTCGACTCAAAGAGACTGAAAGGTAAATTGACCGATGAACTGCTTGCTTGCCTATGCTCAAGTGTATGACCTGTCTGGCTCAGGTGCTAACTGTCTTGCATTAGACGGAAGAAGTGAGTTCTCGTTTGTGAGTGAATGAGGTGAGAAAAGAATCTCGGAGGATACGATTATTGTTTGTTTTTGGTGTTTTCAATCTTTTATTGCTTTTGGAGTTTGTCATAAGAAAATGAGCTTAAGCCTAAACCAATGTGTTAGTAAACTCATCACATCTTCCCTCTGATTAGGGGTAATGAGAATACCTTAAGTATGAAGTAAGCACCTCACACTTAATCACCATGATGTAAGATTAAGATCATTAACCTACTTGCATTTATTTAGATGTTTTTGTTGTTTTTGTTTAGTGTTAAGTAATGAGTTTAAGCCATAATCAAGGATTTAATGGACTCATTACACCATCCTAATAGAAGGATAATAGATGAGAACATTTAAGCTGAGGAAGGCTCCTCCACTTAATCCATGATTAGGGATTAACCTCATGACAAAACAAAGCCTTTATTAAATGGATTTTAGTTAATGATAAAATTAAGAAGTGGATTTTAGGGTTTGTAAGACAACTTGAGGGGGACTTGTCCATTAACACTAGGGTTAGTCCTTCTTAACCAGTTAAGGAAGAATTAGAACCCTAATGCAAGGCCCAAGTTACAAGCTTGATGTCTTAGTGATTATTAAGTGAATTGATTAGAGGATTTAAACACATTAAGGGTTTAACACTTAGGATTAAAGTTATACACTCCATCCTAATAGAAGGATGCAGGCATAAGCTTAATCACAAAGCCCTAAAACCTTTAGGGTTTAGTCCTTGATTATGAGATGAGAAGAGAAGACACAAAAGAGACACAAAGGCAAAACTAAATGGGGGACTAATCAAACCCTAATTGTTATCATGATTGGTTGTTCCTAAGGTTAATGAGGCTTGCAAAAGATCTTCAAGAGAGAAGCCACCAGGAAAGAAGCAGATGAAAGGAGGAGGAAGCAGAGAGAAGCAAAACAACTTGCTTCACTTAAGAAGACAAGTTGCTTGAAGAAAGAAAGTGGGGAAGAGCATGAATGAGCAAGCTCACTCAAATACAAAGATAAAATGCAGCAATGATGCATAAGGGAGATGAAGAGAGATTGTGAGAAGTGAAGGCAAATTCACTTCTCAAAACAACTTACCACCTGAAAAGTTAGCAAAAGAAATGAAATGCAATGCAAATGAGATGAAATGTCATGATGCTAACCAAAGTCAGAAGCATAAACATGATGTTAATGATGCTAAGAGAAGATGCAAACACAAGGCAAGACATGAGAATGATCATACAAGGATATGGATGCAGATGAAGCATGCTTTGAACCATGGAAGTTCAAGAAAAGTTTATGAAATGCAATGGACATATAGCATGGCAAATGAAAGATGCAATGATCAAACATGATTCTAATATGTCCTAAGATGTATCATGAATCATGTGGATGCACAAAATGTCATGGAAAGTTGTTGAATGCAAGCAAATGAAAGATGGATGCAAAGGGAGGGGATCCAACTCTTAACCTAGTGAAAGTTATGAATTTCTTAAGTCAATTAGGGTTTTAAGGTACCTCATCATGAAAAATGCAAAACAAATGGAAAATGGAAGATTAATTCAAACCAAATTTGTCCTATAAACTACATGCCATGAAGGATGCAATGCAAGAAGAACCATCATCCAACTCTCAATGGTTAGGCAGAATTGATTTTTCAAAGTTTGAACCAAAATATTGCCTTAAAATGAATTTAATTCCAATGAAAATGATCAAAAGGCATCAAGAACCAAAAAGAAATTTGTTTTGAGAGTTGGGTAATGTTTCTAAATGTTTTTAAATGCAATGTGAATTTTTTTGGAATTTTTAAATACCTAAATGCATTTTTAATTAATTAATTTCCATTAACTAATTAAAAATAACCATTTAAATGATTTAAAAATAATTTTTAATGCAAAAAATAAAAATAAAAATATTTTTGGGTTCTAAAAATTAATGAAATATTTAACAAAATTTTTCAGAATTTTTAAATGTATTTTGCTATTTTAAATCATTCGTAAAAGATAAATCAAATTAAATGAAATAAAAATTGAATTTATGAGAAGTAAGCAAATCCAAGGGCTGTGGTTTAAACTGGTTTTGGAGGGAGTTGACGCGCGCCATATCCTGTGGTCCTCATTCAAACTGACTAGATTAAATTAAACTTAATTAATTAATCTAATTAAATAGGATTAGGGTTTAATGAAATGATCCAGGCAATCCAAACACGCGAGAGTCAACAAAAGTCAGACAGATCCATGGCCAAGATTCAAACTGAGCCCTAAACGCAATTAATACACTAATGACTCTCAGGTGGCCGGAAATGACCTCCGGTCATCTTCTCCGGCCACAACCCTCCCTGAAAATTACTAACTTCTTCCCTAGGCTTCTAAAACTCAATTTCTCTGCCCAAAAATGATCCCCATACATCATACATCAAGAATCAACAAACAAACAACATTTAAAACACATCAACAAGGAGAATCGAATCAAAACAGTTTTAGGTCAAAAAGTTTCAGAACACGAATACATACTCATTTCTCCACCATTTTCAAAACAAAACATATCAACATGATCAGTGAAGCATAGAGAATCATTTAGGAACTTAAAAACATGTTTCTGGAAAAAATGTTCTTGAGCTCACCTGAACTGGAGCTTTGGTCTTTGGGACTTTCTGGCTGCCTCTTTGATCCAAAACGCCTCTAATGAACCTCCTGAGAAGCTTGCAATGCTTGGTTGGAGTTTCTTTTGGCTGATTTAAAAGATTGATAGAGTTCTTTTCAGGAGGGGTGAGAAATCGTGTTTCTGCTTGGGGTGGTTTCAGGGACAAATGAGGATTGGGAAATGATCAGAGGAACATGTTGAGTGATTGTATGAAGTTTGTTTTGATGTTTTTTGCTTGTGGGATGAGTTTCGAAACAAAATGCATAAGAGGTGAATTTTTGGAACTATGGCTTGTGAGATGTTTCAGGCTGTGTTGTGTTATGTGTTGGGTTGCTTTTGGTACACATATCAATCTTTGATAGGTCAGAGAGTTGTTGTGGAGCAGTGTGATTGGTATGGAGCAAAATGCATAAAGTCAACTTTTTGTGTAAGAGAGGTATGGGCTATGGCAGTCAAGGTACAAGGCATGGCTTGGCTGCAGCTTGAATCAGGGAGAACCATGGAAATGGAATAGAGGCAATGCAGCAAGTGGATTAGGGTTTATGTGGTGTTTTGCAATTTTGTGATCTTTTGGCCCTTTTGTGATTACTTGAAGCATAAGTCATGAAAATGGGAGGTTCTTTGGTGCAATATGATTTTTAGGTCATGATTCATGTTTGTGTAATGCATAGAAGTCAATTTGAAGTCACATAAAGGCTTGGCATGAGGTTTTGCAACTTTGCCTCTTTGGTACAAAAGTGAAAATTAAGTGATTTTTGCCAACTTTGACAAGCCATAACTTTTGATCCAAAATGAATTAGAATGAGTTCTTGTACTTTTTGAAAATGGGAGGATCCATTCTACAACTTTCATGACCAAAGTTTTCTTATTTGAAGCATTTTTGAATCAAAAAGAAAGGGTTGAAAAACTTTCCCAAAATGGCAAGTTTTCATTACAAGTCACTCTCCCAAAAAGGCAACTTTGCAAATGGCTTGAAATTCTTCAATTTTGTGGACTTCTAACATCTTTTATGATCAAATAAAGATCATACACATTCAAACTGATGAAGAACACCCTTTGGTTGGGTCATTGGGGGCCATAGATGCCCTGATTTTGCACTGACTTGCTCAAGAAGTCAACTCTTGATTAGATGCCCTCCCCATTGAATTTCTTCATGAAAATTGATATGCATGATCCTAATAACATATAGAGACCAATATAAACAAGAATGACCAAAAAATTTGGAGTCATGGCCTTTGGAACAAAAACCCTAATTTTAGGTCATCTGTGCAGTTAAACCTGGCTCTGCTTCCATGCCTTTCTCAGTTCTTGTAATTATTTGACTTTCTTGACCTTGTGAGGATATAATATGATGCTTGAAAATACATGGACCCTCTTGATATGGTTGATGACCTTTGGAGTGGCTCAAATAGCTCTTGGATTGCTCATATCACAAACCCTAGATGCAGATGACTTAGAATCAATGCAGTGAAGCAAATATGCAATATGAGATGATGTGATTGAACTTATGCATATGAAAAGATCACAAGCCATGGTGTGAATGGGTGAGGGCAAATTTGGTGTATTTACAGCTTGTTTTGTTGTTCAGACTGATATTTTCCTTTAAAATCCAATTGTGGGACGGTTGGTTTATGTACATGTCCCATCCATGTTTGCGTGTTCCCAATGAGACAGATAATTATTACTTTGTTTTTTTCAAAAAAGGAAAGAGGGATATTTGATTGTTTGTTTGAACTGCCCAAGTTTTTTGTTTATTATTATCACAAATTACCATGTGTCAGCCGCGTTTTGGGTGCTCTCATTAATATATTGCAACAGCCAGGATTCATGAGAACCGCTCCATGTGTTTTTTGTTCAGTGGGTCATGTGAGCAAACCAGTTTTATGACCCGGGTCCAGTTTGGACTGATAATTGGTGCACCTGTTCATCACTTTCAGTCCATTTATTTTGCTTTATATCCTATTTTATTTTATGTTTCTTTTAATTTTTTTCTTAATACATATATCTTTTAAAACAAAATTCAAAAAATATTTTATGATGTTAAATAATTTTAGGTAATTAATTTTAATAAGTAATTATATTTAATTTTGGTGATGAATTATTTTTTTGGTTCGATTTTATTTGTATGGTGTTTGCTTATATTTCTTGCTCGTTATTTAGTTGCATGATGAAAATGTATGATTTGTACGAATGTGAATCTCATTCTCGTTTTTTTTTACTATAATTTGTTAAGCAAGACAATATCTCAAAAAATAATAAATAATAATCATTTCAAAATAAATTTTAATTTCTTGGTCCAACGCCAAGCAAACAATATATACGCCTACATTTTGCACACACGTAAGTTGGTCACCTATGTGATCGTCATCCGCATGACTTTACGCGTCATAATTAATTAACAAGGAACTGAACTCTGAAGTCTAGCATTCCACGAGTTCTTTAATGAACCACACTTGGGCTAGCCCCACGTGTAGTGTTTCATTTTCTCCTTCGTTACTAAAAAACATTAAACCATATATCATCTAAAATAGAACATCCATTTATTTTATAAAATAAAAATACGGAAGAACAAAACTCTGGAGTCCAACATTCCACACGCTCTGGAATGAATCACTCCTGGGCTAGCCCCACGCGACGTGGTTCATTCGCCCTTTCGTATTCAAAATACTTAATTCACAAATTAATTCGCGAAAGAACTGAACCCTGGAGTCTAGCACTCCACGAGTTCTTGAATGAAATCACTCCTGGGCTAGCCCCACGTGATGTGGTTCATTCGCTCTTACGTACCTAAAATACTTAAAACACTTAATAACTTCAAAGGTGAGACATGATTCATCTTCATAGGAAAGAAATTCCTCCTATTCCCACAAACATAGCAGTCAATCTTCTCAAACAATTTCTCAAAGGAAGAATGTGGCAATCACTTGTTGATCATATATCCAAATTTGAAACTTCTTCCGTTTTCAATTTTCTCCCTTAAATGTTTGTGGTGGAATAATCAAGACATCTCCCTTAAAGACGACGACTTGTCTCACTCTTTTCAAATACAATTTAAAACATACCAACCAATACAAATCCTTTTATAATTAATCAACAAAGGAACTGAATTCTGGAGTCTAGCACTCCACAAAGTTTCTGAATGCCATCACTCCTGGGCTAGCCCCACGCGGCATGGTTCATTCACCCTTTCGATTAAAACACCTTAACAAAGATCAAAGATCTTTTTCTAAACGAACATTGTTTAAATCTTTTTATCTCGCAAACAAGCTAGCGCTTCAGCCTCCTATCACGAGCCAATAAGCCAACACGTAGCAGTTTGAAAGAAACTTAAACAATTGTTCATTAAAAAATATAAACCGTAGTTGTACGAACTACGAAGCTCTGACTTTCCCATTGCACAAGAGAATACATAGGCACGGGGATTTTTTATCCTTCGCGAGCATAATAATAAAAAATTAACCATTTTCTCCATAACAAATAATATATTTCATTTCCCTTAGAACAAACATATTAATAAACATTTAGAAGACAAAGACATTAATCAACATTTAATCGCATAGTTAAGCTAAGAGGTTCTCGTTGAGTACAACGGACATGGGGGTGCCAATACCTTCCACTTGCGTAACCGACTCCCGAACTTAGAATTTGGTTTCGTTGACCATTTCTTATCCTTCCTTTAGGTTGTATCTATATTTCCCTTTTCTCTCGTAGAATAAATATAATTAGGTGGCGACTCTGTTGTTTCTTTCTGCGTCCCATCGCGAGGAACGTATTTTTTCGAGGTACGACAGCTTGGCGACTCTGCTGGGGATAGCCTTGTGAATAATAGAGTCGAGCCTAACTTAGGATATATTTTTGCATTTATTTGTTTAATCTTGTCTTTTTGTCTTCTCTATGTTTGTTATTTATTGTTTGTCTATTTGTTCTTTTATTCGCTTTCTTTTATTACTTATTATTATACTTGTCTGTGGAATCTTGGGATTACATCACGAGTAAAAAATGAGTCATGGAAAAAGAAGAGGGAACACCTAGGTTAGAATTGGTAGTTATTAGTGTTAGTCTCCAAGAACTCGCTTCTTGAGGGCCTAGCATGAAAGCTCCCCCAGATAGTTAGACTTTTCGTAGATCTTGTCGCAACGCAGCTAGCCTGTCGCGTGACCTGATTCATGAAAGGGCTGTAACTCTGAACCCCCTAGAACCAGTTTTAATATTGGTAGTTGTGTAATGTTAGTCTCCAAGGGCTCGCCTCTTGAGGGCCTAGCATGAGAACTCCACTCAGGGTAGACCTTATCGTTATTATCGTCAAAATGCAGATAGCCTGCGGCGGCGCGTTAGTTATTTGATTCCCGACACGTGTCCAGAACTAAGAACCATGTCTCAAGGAACAGTGGATGAACTGGAAAGTGGTCAAGAATTGTTGAAAGAGGAGATTAATTCCTTGAAGAAACAGATGGAATGGGTCTTGGAAACTTTGCAAGCTCTGTTGAAGAAGGAGGGTCTCCCTGTGCCCATTTCTGCAGTAGAGGGAGATAATGTCCTACCTCCATTTGATGCCGCCTCAAGTCAAGAATGTTTCCCCTGTGGCAACTCCTTATCTACCAGCCCATGGCCCTCCCCTGCTAGGTCAAAGTCAACCTCTGATTTTCAAATCAGAACCTCAATATCCCCTGGTTGTTCCATCTCAAGGTCGGAAAAAGAAGTGAAAGCGAAACACAGGGCAGGGTCAGAACGAAAGTAATGAAGCTCACTACGAACCCATTCTTGTGCCACTCAACAAGATCTACCCGCTACTAATCCAAAATTCATTGATAACTCATTACGCACATGTGCCATCACCATATACATGGTATAACCCTGATACGAATGTGATGTGTGAATTCCATAAAGGGGTGGTAGGACATGATTTGGATACTTGCCCTGAATTAAAAATCTGGGTACAAAAGTTGATCCATAACAAAAGGTTAATCCTTTAAGAGGACCATCCATAGGTTGAATGTGGATACCGCACTGGAGCCATGGGGCACCCTATCGAAGAATACCAGAATTTTGAGCTCAGGTTACAAAGTGTGATTGAGTCGCTAGTACCCCAAGAGGGAAGGCCAAATGTAGACAATTTGATTGTTGAGCCAGGAGATAAGAAAGGAAAGCGACCTATGAAGGTTCTTAAGGTTTCGTACCACAAAGAACAGGTCACACGCATAAATGATGGAGCATCTTTGCTTTCTCACAAGAGTATCAAGACACCATCTTGGAATTTCAATGTCACCACTCCTGCTGGCGGAAGCAAAAGAGAAGTAGGAGGTGGATCGAAAGGGATGACATTCAGCATTGAGTTTGAGGAACTTAAAAGTCATCACACCAAGCGGCTAGCAGTACCTAGAGTGCCTGTAGTGCTAGCTTATCAGTGATTGAAAGCTCAGGATTCTCGCCCAGAAGGTGTCTCAAATCAGCATAAAAGACAAGGGGGAAGACCTCCAATACCTCAAATCCATATGACCTACATAGAATTATATCCTTCATTGTTGAAGAAAGGATTGGTTGTTCCAAGGCCTTTGGGTCCTCCACCATATCCACTCCCAGCAAACTACAACCCAAATGCCCATTGTTTATTCCATGATGGTGCTCCAGGGCACGATTTGGAAGGCTGTTATGCCTTAAAGCACTTCGTGAAAGATTTAATTGAGAAGAAAATTCTTTCACTTGAAGACACTACTCCGATTATCAAGTACAATTCTCGTCCAAGTCAGCAAGCCCAAAGCTGAGAATATCCGAATCAACATCAAAGCCAACATAAGCCTCGCAACAATTTGGAAATAAGGAATGTTCCTCTTCTTTATCAAACTATTCTTTTAGCAAAGATTAGAGGGAGGATGATGAAAACTAGATATTGAATTCTCCATTTGTATGCTCTCAATTAGAACCTTCCCATTAAGTACAGGAATTGTTTCAAATTCCCAAACACCAGTGAAATAAGGAAGATAATACCTTGCTAACCCCTTTGAGACTAGAAGTAGGAGTTTCTTTTTTTCAAAAAGAAAAGTGCAAAAACCCTTAACTTTTAAACCTGGGGCAGGGTAGTCGGTTCAGTTAATCTATTTGCATTCAATCTTCAAGAGATTCAGTCCATCATTCAAGAAGGATCATTTACATATTTTCCTCCGCACATCAAAGAAGTTGTGAAGGGTCAAAAGTTTGTAGTATTCGTTCTCTATCCTCCAACAAAATGGAAGTCACAACTATTCAACAAAAGACAAAAAGGAAAAATAAATACAAAGAAAAAGTCCGCTAAGTCAAAAACCAGAAAAGACGACTTAGGCGAAAATTAATGAAGTCAAGAAAAAGAAGTCATTAAAGAAAAGACGAAACAAGCTGGCTGCCATCACTTTTAAATCCTGATCCTTATCATGCACCGTCAAAAGACTTTTGAAATATGAATGCGTGTGTCAAATTAATTGAACATAGGATTGGAGTTCATCATGAAGATTGGGTGGGTAAAAATAAATTTTGAGCCTTTATCCTTTGTTTCATAAGTTGTGAACCAAGCCACGTTACAACCCTTAGAAGACCTAATTGAGGAAGGGTTTATTTCGAGAGCATACTACAGCAAGGTTGTGTTAACCTGACTCCTAACAATCTTTGCTAATCATTTGTATTGATCATTTCACTTGCCATTCCATAAATGGTTGGATCCACTTCATGTTTTGATCGTTGATTTTTCCGTTGTATCACTACCATACCAATAATTGTGATTTCAAAATTTGCATAAACGTTGTATTAATATTGCCAATTTTTAAATAAATAATGTTTATTTGCAAGTTAATTCAGTATCAAGGAAATCCCAACGAATGCGGCCAGTTAGGGAATTCGACTTGGTAAGAGAAGCACAGCCAAGGGTAAAATACTTCAAGAACCAGTCAATGAATCAATCCCTTCAAGAGTCAGCTACTCAGAGGTTGAATTTATTCTCGAGACTCAGACTAAGGTGAGCTATCAAAAATTCAAGAGTTCAATGGTCAACTAAATCAAGAGTTTCTCATCCCAAGAGTTGGATAACCAGGGGCATATTTGGAAACCACTAAGTTAGTACATGACCATTCTCATGCGTTAGTCACGTCGCTTCAGTCTTAGCGTTAAGCCTTGCCATCGTCTTGTTCTTTGAGCATTTACCCACAATAGAGAAGAGTTGTACCTTGCAAAACAAATTCTCCTCTGACAAATCTCGTTGAAGTCCAATTGTCATTGGCACAAATTCATTAAGTTGGTTTAAGCCCACTGAATTTGGCACGTATCCGTGTTTTCTTGATGGTTCCTGAAGGTCGTATTTGAACTCTTCATTTAAGGAATCTCCAGAGGTTGGATGTTTTTTCTTGTTGAAAGCTCCAACATTTCTTTCTTTCCTCATCCGGTAGCTTAGACCCGTTGATTTATCTCTACTTTGCATTCTACTCCCAGTATCAATTGGTGGCATAGAGCCGCTGCCCAGTCACTGTGGATGTTTTCTCCTTTGCTAGTCGGTCGCTTAGAGTTGTTGATTTATCTCTACTTTGCATTCTATTTCCAGTGTCAGTTGGTCGCATAGAGCCGTTATCCAATCACTGTGTTTGTCTTCATTATCCTAAGTGTCAATGGTTACACTTGAACCTGTTGATTTACCACTTTGGGTACTTTGAATTTTCCCTTTTCCTCAATCGCCGTGTTGAGTTATTTTCCTGACCGTCGTGTCGATGTCGTTTTTGTTATTTCCTCAATCGCCGTGTTGATTTTTTTCTCGATCGTTGTGTCGATGTCGTTTTAGTTATTCCCTCAATTTCCAAGTTGAGTTTGTTTTCCCGACCTCCGAATCGATGTATTTTTAGTTATTTCCTCAATCGCCGAGTTGAGTTGGTCTCCCGACCTCCGTGTCGATGTCGTTTTAGTTATTCCCTCAACCGCCGAGTTGAATTGTTTCTCGACCGCCGAGTCGATGTCTTTTAGTTATTTCCTCAGCCGCCGAGTTGAATTGTTTTCTCGACCGCCAAGTCGATGTCTTTTAAGTTATTTCCTCAACCGCCGAGTTGAATTGTTTTCCCGATCGCCGAGTCGATGCCTTTTAGTTATTTCCTCAACCGACGTGTTGAATTCTTTTCTCGACCGCTGAGTCGAGGTCTTTTAGTTATTTCCTCAACTGCCGAGTTGAATTTTTTTCCCGACCTCTGAGTCGATGTCTTTTAGTTATTTCCTTGGCCGCTGTGTTGAATTGTTTTCCCGACCGCCGAGTCGATGTCTTTTATTTATTTCCTCAGCCGCCGTGTTGAATTTTTTTCCCGACCGCCGAATCGATGTCTTTTAAGTTATTTCCTCAGCCGCCGTGTTGAATTGTTTTCCCGACCGCCGAGTCATTGTCTTTTAAGTTATTTCCTCAGCCGCCGTGTTGAATTGTTTTCCCGACCGCCGAGTCGATGTCTTTTATTTATTTCCTCAACTGCCGAGTTGAATTGTTTTCTCGACCGCCGAGTCGATTTCTTTTAGTTATTTCCTCAACCGCCGAGTTGAATTGTTTTCTCTATCGCCGAGTCAAGGTCTTTTAGTTATTTCTTCAACCTCCGAGTTAAATTGTTTTCCCGACCGCCGAGTCGATGTTTTTAACCACCGAGTTGACTGGTTTTCTCGACCGCCGAGTCGGTGTCATTTCAACTATCTTTCTCAACCGCCAAGTTGCTATATTGGGATCCCCAGTCACCCTTGAACTTGCTAACTCATCATTTTGGATAGTTTGTTGCTTATTCTTAGTGTCAGTTGGTCGCACAGAGCCGCTACACATTCACTTTGAATATGTTGTTTATTATTTCTCAATGTCAATTGGTCGCATAGAGCCGTTGATTTGCCACTTAGATTACCCTCAAATATTTCTATTCTTGATGACAGCTGGTTGCATCGAGCCACTGCGTTTTTTCTTCCTTTGATATTTTCTTGCCATGCTAAGTGGCAGTCTGTTCATTGATCTAACGCTTTAGATTTCTTTATGTTTCCCGTCTTTTGTTATTCTTAGTGCCAGCAGTTACACTCGAACCTGTTGACTTATCACTTTGAATACTTTTCGTTTCCGTCTCTTTGTCCCCAACACATGTCATCCCCAGTGAGTCTTCATCCTTTGATTGTAGACATATTGCATCATATCCATCTCTCATTGCATAATATTTAGATAGTTTGTAGCCCAACATAACATTGCATTTAGGGGCAAATTTTTTGGTTATTTCTATATTTAAATACCTTTAACTCCGATTTTATGAGGATTACCATCACTCGTGCCATCTGGTGAAGTTATTTAAATTGGGGCAACTGTCATACCCCAAATTTTACCCCTAACATTCATTCATCTCATCATTTACTCCATATGTTTTCTTTCAAACAATTACAATGGAGAAGGAAAACAGGAAGAAGCTATTAAATGGAGGGATAAGATGTCTAAGATTCATGTGAAGAAAAATCTAGGAAGTAGTTGGTTGGTTTGAGGAGAACAGAGAATCAATGAGGAATGTGCTCCTTATCACAATTTTTGGAGGGCTGTAAACACCCCAAATTTTCCCTCACCCATTCACACCATGGCTTGTGATCATTTCATATGCATAAACACAATCATAGCATCTCACACCACATTTTTGATTCATTGCATTGGTTCAAAGTCATCTGCATCTAGGGTTTGTGATCTGAGCAATCCAAGAGCTTCTTGAGCCACTCCAAAGGTCAACAATCACTTCAAATAGGTCTATGTGTGTTCAAGTATCATATTGAATCCTCTCAAAGTCAAGAATGTCAAAGAATCACAAGAACTGAGAATGGCATGGAAGCAGAGCCAGGTTTGACTACACAGATGACCTAAAATTAGGGTTTTGGTTTCAGAGGCCATAACACCAAATTTTTTGGTCATTCTTGTTTCTATTGGTCTCTATATGGTATAGGGAGTATGCATATCAATTTCCATGAAGAAATTCCATGGGGAAGTCATCTGATCAAGAGTTGACTTTTCAAGCAAGTTAGTGCAAAATCAGGGCATCTGAGGCCCCCAATGACCCAACCAAGGGGTGTTCTTCATCATTTTGATTGTATATGATCTTTATTTGATCATGGAAGAGGTTAGAAGTTCACAAAATTGAAGAATTTCAAGTCTTTTGCAAAGTTGACTTTTTGGGCAAGTTTGACTTTTAATGAAATTGTCATTTTAGGCAACTTTTCCAACCCTTACTTTTTGATTCAAAAAAACTTCAAATGGAAAAACTTTGGTCATGAAAGTTGTAGAATGGATCATTCCCTTTTTAAAAAGTACAAGAACATGACCTAATTCATTTTGGATCAAAAGTTATGGCTCATCAAAGTTGGCAAAAATCACTAAATTTCAAGTTATGCACCAAATGGAAAACTTGCAATTTCTCATGGCAAGCCTTTATGTGACTTCAACATGACCTCTGATCATCATACCAATGCTACACATGACATAAAATCAGAATTGGCCCAAGGAATTTCTCATTTGTGTGACTTGATTTTCAAGAATCCATAAGTCATTTTCATAAAGATGCAAAGAGGAATTTTTGGCAAAATCATTCTCAAAGGAGTTATGTGATCACTAATTGGTTTCTATGCATTGTCATAATCTAATGAGGCATTCCACATCAAAAAATCAGCTAGAGTTCTCACATTCACATAGCCAAAATCATGAGAAAACACAAGTGGGCAAGTTGCAAAATCTCTCACAACTCATGATCCAAATGCAGCTGGCTTTCACAAACAATCCAAGGGTCATCCTTGACTCAAGCTGAAGCAAGACAAGCCCTTAGACTGCTGTTGCCATAGCCCATGCTGCAAGTACAAATCAACTTGACTTTTTGGCCAAAACCCCCATACTCTTGGAACAGTGATCAGCCACCTCTACTGACCTGCTCCACAGGCTACTCACACATCTTGGGAGTGTTATAGCAATTCATTGGCCATTGAAACAAGACACAACACAGCCTTCACCAAAATCTGTCAAAAAACTCCTCTTCTTCGAATCTCTCTCTACAGCCATAAAACACTCATTTTCTCTTCACCAACAAATCATACACACTCAAAGGAACCAGAATCCACCATGTACACAGCTTGAAACCCTTTAGAACATAACTGTGAAATCTGCTACACCAGAACTCATCTTCACAAATCAGCCATCCACAAGAGCTTTGAGGCATTCCAGTGAGTTCAGAAGGGCCAAGGGAGTTCATTTGCACAAGTGGGAGGTTCTGGAAGCTCACCATTGAAGCTTTCCAGCTCGGGTATGGCCAAGAACACTTTCTCACAAAACTTGTTTTTCTTGTTATAAAATGAAAGTGTATGTTGTGCTGATCATAATGATGTGTTTGAAATTGAAAATGAGTGAAAAATGAGGATGTATTGATGCTCTGAAATTTCTCCCGTGAAAAATGTTTGCTTCGATTTGCTTGATTCATGTAGTTTAAATGTTGTTTGATGGTTGATTTATGTTCTAGGATGTTAGAGGATCATTTCCCTGTGTTTAATTTGAAGTGGGGTGGCTTGTAGTGAAACCTAGGGTTTTGGTTCGCCGGAGAAGACGACCGGAAGTCTTCTCCGGCCACCTGAGAACCATTAACCCTAATCAGTGTCATTAATTGATGTTTGAATTTGGTACGTCAGATGTGTTGACTTAGGCTGACTGGCGCGCGTTTGAGTGGCCAGGATGCATCCTCAGAAACCCTAATCTCCATTAACTTAATTAATCCCATTTAATTAATTCATAAACTTAATTAATCTAATTTGAATATAGACCATTGGATTACGCGCCAAGTCAACAGGCCCTTTCCCAGAATCAATCCTGGCCTTCCATTGCGTTTACTTTTCTTTTATTTCATTTTTAATTCATTTCTTTTATTTTATTTTGTACATTTATTTAAAAATAGCAAAACCTTTTCAAAAATTCTGAAAATTTTTATATAAACTTTTATTAATTTTCAGAAACCAAAAACATTTTTATTTTTATTTTTTGCATTAAAAAATATTTTTAAATCATTTAAAAGTTTATTTTTAATTAATTAATGAGAATTAATTAATTAAAAATACTTTTAGGTATTTAAAAATCACAAAAAAAATTCATGAAACCTTCATAACCATTTAGAAACATTGTCCAACCCTCAAACCAAATTTCTTTTTTGATCTTGATGCATTTTGACAATTTTCCATGGAATTAATTTCATTTTTAAGCATTATTTTGATCCAATCTTTGAAAAATCATTTCTGCCTAGTCTTTGAGAGTTGGACTTTGATTCTTCTTGCATTGCATTTTGTTTAGAATGTAGTTTGTGAGATTAAATTGGCATGATTTGATCTTTCATTTTCCATTTGTTTGGCATTTTTCTTGTTAAGGTACCCTAAAACCCTAGAAATCTTAGGAAATTCATAACTTGCATTAGGTTAAGAGTTGGAACCTCTCCTTTGGGCAGTGAGTTAGTATAGGTTTAGGGTTCCTTTAAATGCATTTTCAATTTTTTATCTTGATGTTTGCTTCTGATTTTGGTTTTTGTTTGATGCATTGATCATAAACCCTAATTTGGGCTTCCATTTGCATACATCTTGCATTTGCATTCATACCTTGACTTGCCATAGCATCTTGTGCATCCATTTGGTTCATTAAACATCTTAAGACATGTTAGAAGCATGTTTGATCATTGCATCTTGTATTTTCCATGTTGTATGTCATTTGCATCTCATAACATTTCATGTATGATAATGGTTCTAAACTTGTTTCATTTGCATCCATAAGCTTGTATGATCATCCCCATGCCTTGTTTCATGTTTTCATCATCCCATAGCATCATTAACATCATGTATGTGCTTCTGGTTTTGATTTACATCATGCCATTTCATTCCATTTTGCATTGCATTGCATTTCTTTCACTAACTTTTCAGGTGGTAAGTAACTTTGAGAAGTGAATTTGCCTTCACTTCTCACAATTTCTTTTCATCTCTTTCATGCATCCTTGCTGCATTTTGTTATGTGTTTGAGTTTGAGCTTGCTCATTCTCCTTCTTCTTACTTTCTTTCTTCAAGTGACTTGTCTTCTTCAATGAAGCAAGTTACTTTGCTTCTCCTGATCCTTTCATCTGTTTCCTGGTGGTTCCATTGAAGATTTCTCTTGTAAACCTCACAAACCTTAGGAACAACCAAGCATGACAATGATTAGGGTTTTGATTAGTCCCCTTCTTATTTTTACCTTTGTGTCTCATTGAGTTTTCTCTTCTCATCTCATAATCAGGGACTAAATCCTAAAGGCTTTAAGGCTTTGTGATTAAGCTTATGCCTGCATCCTTCTATTAGGATGGAGTGTATAACTTTAATCCTAAGTGTTAAACCCTTAATGAGTTTAACTCCTTTAATCAATCCACTTAATAATCATCAAGACATCACACTTGTAACTTGGGCCTTGCATTAGGGTTCTAATTCTTCCTTAATTGGTTAAGAAGGACTAACCCTAGTGTTAATGGACGAGTCCCCCTCAAGTTGTCTTACAAACCCTAAAAATCACTTCATCATCTTATCATTAAGTAAAATCCACTTAATAAAGGCTTTGTTTTGTCATGAGGTTAATCCCTAATCATGGATTAAGTTGAGGAGCTTTCCTCAGCTTAAACATTCTCATCTATTATCCTTCTATTGGGATGGTGTAATGAGTCTGTTTAATCCTTGATTATGGCTTAATCTCATTACTCAACACTAAACAAAAACACCAAAAACATCTAAATAATCACAAGTAGGTTAATGATCTTAATCCTACACCAAAGGTGATTAAGTGTGAGAAGTTGACTTCACACTTAAGGTATTCTCATTACCCCTAATCAGAGGGAGGATGTGATGAGTCTACTAACCCATTGGTTTAGACTTAAGCTCATTATCTTATGACAAACTTCAAAAAGCAATAAAAGACTGAAAACTAAAAAAAAAACAATAATCGTCTCCTCCGGGATTCTTTTCTCATCTCACTCACTCATAAACGAGGACTTGCTTCTTCCATCTAATGCAAGACAGTTTGCATCTGTGCCAGACATATCATACACTTGAGCATAGGCAAGTAAGCAGTTCACAAGTCAATTCATCTTTCAGTCTCTTTGGTTCGAACTACGGTGTTCTGACTTCCTCATTGCACGAGAGGATACGTAGGCATAACTTAACAGTTATCGAACAAAAGTCTCTGTATATTCCCCCTCATTCCAGTATCATTCTTTTAAGCCTCAATATCTTGAGCATTCCACTTTTATTCTTACACTGACACTTCTCTTATACACTTCACATCCCTTTTACACTGACACTTGTACATCTCTTTCCAGCTATTTTATACACAGATTGCACTGACACTACCCCTTTAAAACACAAATCTTTTAAGCGTGGATCCCGTCGAGTACGGCGGACAATCTGGGTGCTAATACCTTCCCAGGTTGTAACCAACCCCCTTTCTCAGTCTCTCTGGTTCGCAACCGTCTTATCCATATCTTTCTAGGTCTATGCAGCATTGCCTTTCCTCCGGGATAAAAATGCCTAGCTGGCGACTCTTTTCATTCCCTGTGAGTTCACTCCTGTGTGTTCTCGCACCTCCTCTCGCCGACCGTTCGCGTCTGTACCCCATTTGACCCGGCGTCATTTGGTGGGAGCGACAGCTTGGCGACTCTGCTGGGGACCCTTATACTGTAACCTGGGCTTCTGGTTCTTTTTGTGGGTTCCTCCTAGAGCTTGATTGATTTATGTTTACTGGGGTGTTATGTGTTATTTGTGCTTGTATTTGTATTTATTTTTGCTTTATGTACAGTTGTTTTATTGCTTTCTTTATAGCTTTACATATATCATACTGTCATACTGTGCTGGCTGGATCTGTTTTATTGCTTTGGTGGGTGGGGTTCTACTGAGAGTTGAGGTCCTATATCTGGGACCTGAGTGACACCTAGGCTAGAGTGGTTCATGTTCTTTCCCATTCCATTTCGGTCTGGTGCGGGAATATGAAACACGGTTCAGATATGGGTTTCTTCTTGAGAACTCTGTGCTACAGATTTCCTGTAGTGCTAGGGCTATCTGGGAAGCCTGCTAAGTCTGGATGACCTTTAGTATTGACCTTCAGAAACTGAGGTGAATTAGAGGAGGATCTTTTATGGTTATTGTAAACATTGTACCTCTGGGTTAGAAGTGTTTACACTTCTCATAACTGATCCAAGTCTGAAGATCCTTGTTGTAGAACATCACCTGTGAGTGGGTTGGGCTGTTTACAGGTTTGTAGGTACCCTTGGCCTTAGCATACCCTGTTACTTTGTTTTGACTAAGAGTACTCCATGTTGGAACAGTTCTTGTGATTTTTAACCCTGAACATGTGGCTCTTTATTTGAGTCCCCCACCTTGGTTACTGGACTTATGAACCTCCATCTAGATTTCTTGAACATACATGGACCTATATCAAGGCAGTTAATCAGATCCAGCTCAGTCGCAAACCCTTGCATATCATTTGCATACATCATCATTGCATCATTTTAACATTTGCTTATTTGTTTTTCAGGGTATCCATCATATATTTTGGCTTGGTTTTGACCCTTTTATTAGCATAGACCTATCTTCATCAGTATCTACCTCAGCTATCAGCTACCTGCTTTAGTCACCTGCATCACCAGTCTCAGCCTGTCAGTGGCCTATCTTCAGTTTTATTCTCCATCATCAGCACCTGTCTCAGCTCTTCTTCAGCAACATGGCACCCAAAAAGAGCAACATCTCCTACCACTTCTTTGAGCCTGAGCTAGCTGGCATCAGGAAGATCCAGACCCTGATTACTCCAGACCATATACCACTATTCATAGAACATTATGGAGACATACTTGATGTGGTTATGGATTTGGACCCTTCACAGAGGAGCCTGATTCATACTTGCCTGCAGTTCTATGATCCCCCTCTGAGGTGTTTCACTTTCCAGGATTTTCAGTTGGGGCCTTTATTAGAGGAGTATTCATCATTGGTTGGTATACCCATCAGGGGTGGAGTCCCCTTCAACCCTGAGATAGCTTTTCCTAGTAATGAAGAGGTGGCAAAGGCCTTGTATCTGGAGCCAGTTCTGATTGGGCAGAATATGACTACCAAGGCTGGAATCTCTGGTCTACATCTGGATTTCTTGACCTCTCAGGCTACCCTGAAGGCTTCTTTGGGAGAGTGGAAGGCAGTCTGTGCATTATTAGCCCTTAGCATATATGGGGTCATATTATTTGCAGATGAGCCTAAGTTTGTTAGCAAGAATGCAATCCATCTTTTCATCCTGAGGAACCCAGTGCCCACCTTACTGGGAGATCTTTACTACTCTGTTCACCAAAGGAATGAAAAGCAAAGAGGAAGATTAGTGAGGTGTTGTGCTCCTTTGTTCCATACTTGGCTGCTCAAACATTTGCCAAAGACCGATGCATTCTTGAACCCTCACCAGCAAAGGAATTGGGCTAGAAGACTCACTGCTTTGACCTCAGCTGATATCAGGTGGTGCACTCAAAGCACAAAAGGCAGGGACATCATTACTAGTTGTGGGCAATTTCCCAATGTACCCCTGATAGGAGTGAAGGGTTGCATCAACTACAACCCTCTGCTATTCAAGAGACAACTGGGCTATGCATTGGTCCACACTCCTAAAGCACAAGACTTGGCTGAGACTCTTTACTGTGAGATTAAGCCTAATCTGGCTATTGTCAAGCAAGCATCCTGGGCTTGGGACAATGTTCAGACTAAAGGAGTAACCATTCTTGGGAGATGCAACAATGTGGCATCAGCATAGTACTATAAGTGGTCTCATGCCAGGGCTCAAATTTCTGGGATGCCCTTCACCATTGAAGATGTGCCTGGGCCATCCTCAGCACCACCTCCTGTCACTGTCAGTTTAGAAGAGTTTGAGAAATTGAAAGAGAGAAATGAGAAGCTGACTCAGGCTCTACAGATGACCCTCTGGGAGAGGAGTGATGGTCGGCTGGACATTGAAAGGTTAGAAAAGCTAAAGGTGGAGCATCTAGCCAGAATTGAGAAGTCAGAGGATTACATCAAGAAGTCTATGGCTGGGGAGCAGATCTTGAAGAATGCCTGCAAGGAGGCTCAGTTCCAGAAGGCCAGGACTGATTTGTATCTGAAGGAGAGTCAAGCTAGGTGGGTCAGGATCACCGAAGCTCGTACTCAGGAGGATAAAAGGACTCAGGATAAGATTGAGCAGCTGGAAGCTAGTGCAAAAGAGCAACAGGAAGCCCTGGCAGCAGCCCAGAGAGAGATCTCAGAGTTGAAGATTAAAGCTGGTGTGAAGAGGTCAAAGGACCAGAGTCAACACAAGAAGCTGACTGCAGCTGTTGCTGCCAGGAATCTCCTTATCAGGAATCTTACAGAGCGTCCAGCTGATCCTGTGACTGAGGCACTTCTAAAGGAAGTTCAGGAGGATGAGTTTGGTCTTGGTGTCTGACTTTTGCTTGTTGTTGCTCTCATTTCATGTACTTTTATGTTCTTATGTTGTATTTTTGACCCCTCAGAGGGCATGATTTGTAAGAAACAAACTATGTATCACTTACTTTTTGTAATATATGTATCAGTTTGTTCCATCTGAGTTTCTTTCAAGCAACATCACAAGCATCTTCCTCAAGGGTCTGGAAAAGTCAAAACCAAGTGCCAAGCCGGATACCTTGGAGACAAATAAGCATATTGCATTGCATACTAACCTTTGTTTGTTTTGTAGGTTTGTTTTGTTTTTGTTACTAACTCTGTTGTGACTTCAGGAACTATTGCTCGACGTCGGGTGTTCCCACTCAACCGTCCACACAGATATCCCACCCGCAACAACCTTCCGGGTATACAGATGGACCAGGTACAGCAGGACCTTACAGAGGTCAGGAACCAAATGGCCAATGAGAGATTGGAAATGAGGAATCAGATGACACAATTTATGGAGGTGATGAACAATATGGCTCAAAGCCAAGAGAGATTAAGAGCACTGGTAGAGAGGCAGAATCAGGAAGATCCCCATCTAGGGACTGCTGGGACAAGCAATAATGAGAGAGTTCAACCTCATGTTAATCCTCCGGTCTATGGACCCCACCTTCATCCAGAGATCAACATCCCTGTTAATGTGCAAGGGACTGCCACTGCAGGCAGAGTGCCGCAAGAAGACCCCCAGGAAGATCAGTTCACAGTGATGGGAGCTGGGGAGGAAGCCTATGATAGAAGGCTAGATGAGATTGCTGAGAAACTGAGATCCTTGGAGTCTCAAAACTCTTTGGGCTTTGATGTTATGGACATGGGCTTAGTGGACGGGGTCAGGATTCCCCATAAGTTTAAACCACCGTGCTTTGAGAAGTACAACGGGACTTCCTGTCCACGGACCCACTTGCAATCCTTTCTGGGGAGGCTAAAGGCATATACCATGGACGAAAAGCTATGGATGTTTTATTTTGAGGATAGCTTAACAGGAGCTTCAAGGGAATGGTACTCTCATCTGACTAGAGCAACCATCAGATGTTGGAAGGACTTGGCAGAGGCCTTCATTAGACAATACCAGTATAATTTGGATATGGCTCCCAACAGGACCCTCCTGATGGGGATGTCTCAATCATCCAGGGAAAGCTTCCGAGAGTACGCCCAGAGGTGGAGACAGCTTGCTGCTGCTGTCCAGCCACCCATGTCAGAGAGGGAGATGGCTGATATGTTTATGAACACCCTCCAAGGGACATACATTGATAGGCTAGCTGCCTTTTCTTCTACCAGCTTTGCAGATGTAGTCATAGCTGGAGAAAGAATTGAGAGCCTGTTAAAGATGGGCAAGATTTATGACAACGGTGCCAGCTCATCCAGCAACCCAAGAAAGCCTTTTGTGGGCCCAAGAAGAACTGGTGAGACCAATGCTATCCATGCCAGCAGAGGCAGACCCCAATATGTTCATAGGTCTGTGGCAGCAGTCACCATTCCCGCTCCAGTTCATCCACAACCAGCTTATCAACCACAGCAACAAAATTACCAGCAACAAACTCCTTATCCTCCTCAGAGAAACTACAACAACACTAACAACAACAATCAACAAAGACCATTCCAATAGAGACCTTCTCAGGCCAATAGGGTGATCGATCCGATCCCTATGCCTTATGCCACATTACTGCCACAACTCCTGAAACTCAACCTGGTTGAGCTAAGGACATTGGCACCTCCAGATCCTTCCAGTCTACCCAGAAATTACGACGCCAGCGCCAGATGTGCTTTTCACTCAAATGCACCTGGCCACAGTACAGAGAAGTGCAGAGCTTTGCACATGAAGGTACAGGACCTAGTGGATTCCAAAGCTCTAAACTTTGCACCACCACCAAATGTCAACAAAAACCCTATGCCACACCACGGAGGACCCAGAATCAATGCTATTGAAGAAGACAAGCCGTCTTACTTGATAACCAGTGTGGTTCAGATTCGGACACCCTTGGTAGAGATTAAAGCTCAACTCTTTGAATGTCAGATGTTCCCAGGATGTGAGCTAGGATGTGCTTATTGCAACATTTCAGTGAATGGGTGTGATAACTTGAGGGATGGCATAGATGGTCTCATCCAGAGTGGCCTTCTTCGAATCACAACATCAATACCTACCAATCCAGCAATCTCCTTAACAACGGTTCCAGAGTCTTCTACAACTGCAACAACTATCGTTTCGAACAACTCTTCAGTTTCATCAACAAATGCTTCATCTGTCACTTCAACGGACCAGATATCAACAAACATCCCTTCTACAACTTCAGCACCCCTTCATTCAGAGTCTCCTACAACAACAACACCCATCCATCCAACAGTGTCTCCTACAGCATCAGCAACAAACAATGCAAATGTCTCAACAGTTACAATTTATTATGATCCTGCCAATGATTCTGCCTACAACTCATAAAACGCCACTCCTATCAGAGCACCAGTCACGATATACTATGATCCACAGACTATCATGGTCCCTTCTGCAGCTGCCATCAGTCCAGTCACTATCACAGTGCCTGGGCCAGTACCTTATGAAAGCAGTAATGCCATCCCTTGGCATTACGGCTCTGATCTATACTGCGAAGGACAGAAAATCACTCTTGAATCATCAACTTCTTCACCACAAATAGACAATGTGGGGGGAGGCGGAGGCTTCACTCGAAGCGGACGTCTCTTTGCCCCGCAAATTCCGAGACCCAGTGTCGAAGCAGAAGCTGCTGCCAAGGCAAAAGGGAAGAGCATGGTGCAAGAAGATCAAGCTGCTAAAGAAACTCTGAAAACCCCTTTTGATCAAGAGGTTGATGAATTCATGAGAATCATCAAGAAAAGTGATTACAAGATAGTGGACCAGCTTCACCAGACGCCTTCCAAGATCTTTATTCTATCATTGCTTATGTGCTCCGAGGCTCATCGGAACGCACTACTAAAAGTCTTGCACGCAGCTTATGTGCCAGAAGAGATCACCGTCAATCAGTTGGAAGCTGTGGTTGGAAATGTTAATGCTAGTAATGGACTAGGATTTACCAACACTGATTTGACTACGGAAGGCCGCAATCATAACAAGGCTTTGTACATTACCATGGAGTGTAAGGGTGCAGTTCTTTCCCATGTGTTGGTAGACACAGGATCATCCCTCAATGTCTTACCCAAAAAGGCCCTTGTGAAGCTGGAATATGAAGGATTGGCATTACGTCCCAATAACTTGGTAGTGAGAGCCTTTGACGGCTCTAAGAGATCAGTTCTGGGAGAAATTGAGTTGCCTGTAACGATTGGCCCACAAACTTTCAAAACGACCTTCTACGTGATGGACATTCAGCCTGCCTACAGCTGTTTGTTGGGTAGACCATGGATTCATGCCGCTGGCGCAGTTACGTCTACCCTTCACCAGAAGTTAAAATTCGAATGGGAAGGCCAAGTCGTTACTATTTGTGGAGAGGAAGATATTTTTGTTAGCCATCTGGCTACATATAAATACATTGAGATGGATGGGGAGATCCACGAAACTATGAGTCAAGGGTTTGAGGCCTTGAACATAAATGAAACATCTGTTGTACCTGGAACCTCAATGACATCTTACCAGCAAGCCAGGAAGGTTGTTGAGGAGGGGAATGCTCAAGGCTGGGGCAAACTGTTGCCTGTGGAGAAGAAAGAGGATAGATTTGGGTTGGGTTACAAACCAACTCAACAAGATCAAGCAGAGGCTGCTAAAGAGCCCAACTTTGTTAGTGGGGGGATGCTCACCCCTGATGCTGTCAACAACTTGGAAGATGAGTCGGAAGATGAGCGCAACCTGGAAAGCTGGATACGTCCAAGGATCCCGGGGAGCCGTATCTCAAACTCGTCTTCCCAGGAAATTATAAGAGTTACTCCTGCAGAGTAATTATTATTTCTTGTACATTTTAAGCATGCATCAAGTCTTGCATCTTGCCCAAGATGACAAGACTCATTTTGTAATCGGGCCATCTGTAATTTTTGTGCAACAAGATTAATCAATGAAATATCAGACATCTTTTGCAAACGAGTCTTTTTCTTTTCCGCTCACTGTTTTTCCATTTTTCTTTTTGTACAAAAAATAAATGGCAATGTTTTCAAAATGACAACTTTATTTCACTTTTCTAAACAAGATTAAAATCAATCACTAAAATGAACAAACTGAACCCTTGCAGAGAGTGCCTTCCAGACCGCACCGACAACAGCACGGCTATGACTTCGTATGACTTTGACAATCCAATCAATCAAGCTGATGAAGGGGTTGAAGAAGATTACGAGCTTCCTGAAGAGCTAGCCAGATTGCTGAGACAAGAGGAAAAGGTTATCACTCCTCATCAGGAGGAGGTCGAAACGATCAATCTTGGTACAGATGAAGATGTGAAAGAAGTTAAAATCGGGGCCTGCCTACAAGACTCAGTGAAGAGACAACTGATTGACCTGCTTCAGGAATATGTGGATGTGTTTGCTTGGTCCTATCAAGATATGCCAGGGTTGGACACCGACATTGTTATGCACAGGCTGCCTTTAAGAGAAGAATGCCCGCCGGTTAAACAGAAATTGCGCCGTACTCGTCCAGATATGGCAATGAAGATTAAAGAAGAGGTACAAAAGCAATGGGACGCCGGGTTCCTTGCTGTAACCAGCTATCCACCGTGGGTTGCTAATATTGTGCCTGTGCCTAAGAAAGACGGCAAAGTAAGGATGTGTGTTGACTACCGGGATCTGAACAGAGCCAGCCCGAAAGATGATTTCCCATTACCTCACATTGATGTATTGGTGGATAATACGGCTCAGTTCTCGGTATTCTCCTTCATGGACGGATTTTCAGGATACAACCAAATCAAAATGTCACCTGAAGACATGGAGAAGACAACCTTCATCACACCCTGGGGCACGTTCTGTTACAAGGTGATGCCATTCGGGTTGAAGAACGCTGGTGCAACATATCAACGGGCTATGGTGACATTATTCCACGATATGATCCATAAAGAAATCGAATGTTATGTGGATGACATGATTGCCAAGTCCCTCACAGAAGAAGACCACCTGGTGAATCTGCTGAAGCTATTCAAGCGTCTGAGGAAGTACCAACTGAAGCTGAACCCCAACAAGTGCACATTCGGGGTGCGATCTGGTAAGCTGCTGGGTTTTATTGTGAGCGAGAAAGGGATTGAAGTTGACCCCGATAAAGTCAAAGCCATTCAAGAAATGCCTGCGCCAAAGTCAGAAAAAGAAGTTCGAGGGTTTCTAGGACGATTGAACTACATTTCACGGTTCATATCTCACCTTACGGCAACCTGTGAACCCTTGTTCAAACTGCTAAGAAAAGAACAGACGGTCAGGTGGAACGAAGACTGCCAGAAGGCTTTTGACAAGATCAAGGAATACTTGCAAGAACCTCCAATCCTTATGCCTCCAGTTGAAGGAAGACCTCTAATCATGTACTTTACAGTATTAGAAGAGTCAATGGGGTGTGTGCTGGGCCAGCATGACGAGTCTGGTCGAAAAGAGTATGCAATATACTACCTGAGCAAAAAGTTTACCGACTGTGAACAACGTTATTCACTGCTCGAGAAAACTTGTTGTGCTTTAGCGTGGGCTGCTCGCCGACTGAGACAGTATATGTTGACCCACACTACTCTATTGATTTCAAAGATGGACCCAGTTAAGTACATTTTTGAGAAGCCAGCTCTTACCGGACGGGTTGCAAGATGGCAAATGATTCTCACGGAATATGACATCCAGTACACCTCTCAGAAAGCCATCAAGGGCAGTGTATTGTCTGAATATCTTGCTGAGCAACCTATTGATGACTACCAGCCTATGAGATTTGACTTCCCTGATGAAGACATCATGTTCATAAAAGCGAAAGATCATGAAGATCCTGTTCATACTGAAGGGCCTGGCCCGGAAGAAGAATGGACTATGATGTTTGATGGGGCTGTTAACATGAACGGTCGTGGTGTTGGTGCAGTGCTCATTACACCTAAGGGAGTTCACATGCCTTTCTCGGCAAAACTCACTTTCAACTGCACTAATAACGAAGCTGAGTACGAAGCTTGCATTATGGGTCTTGAGGAAGCTATTGACCTCAGGATCAAGACATTGACTGTATTCGGAGATTCAGCTCTGGTAGTTAATCAAACCAACGGCAAATGGTACACCCACCAGGATCATCTGATACCTTACAGGGATTATACAAGGAGGTTATTGACTTTCTTTACGACAGACAAGCTTGAGTATATCCCTCGGGACAAGAATCAGTTTGCAGATGCTCTGGCTACCATTTCATCCATGATCAAAGTGCAAGCTGCCAACTTTGTACCTCAGATCTCAGTGTCCAGACTTGGCAGACCAGCATATGTATTAGCAGCAGATATTGTCAAAGATGATAAGCCTTGGTTCCATGACATTAAGTACTTCTTGGAGGATCAAACATACCCACCTGGGGCATCTTCCAATGATAAGAAAACTTTAAGAAGGCTTGCTGGTAGTTTCTTTCTGAACACTGATGGATCTCTGTACAAGAGAAACTTTGATATGGTACTCCTCAGATGCGTTGACAGAACAAAAGCAGACTTGTTAATGCATGAAGTGCACGAAGGATCCTTTGGTACCCATGCTGGAGGGCATGCCATGGCCAAGAAGTTGCTAAGATCAGGCTATTACTGGATCACAATGGATGCTGACTGTTGTGCCTATGCCAAAAAATGCCATAAATGCCAGATCTATGCGGATAAGGTGCATGTGCCTCCCAATCCTTTGAATGTGATGTCTTCACCCTGGCCCTTTGCCATGTGGGGCATTGATATGATTGGCAAGATTGAACCGACCGCTTCAAACGGCCACAGATTCATCCTGGTAGCCATTGACTATTTCACCAAGTGGGTTGAAGCAGCCTCATATGCAAATGTTACAAGGCAAGTGGTAGCCAGATTCCTGAAGAGAGATATCATCTGTCGGTATGGAGTGCCCGAGCGAATCATTACTGATAATGGTTCCAACTTGAACAACAAAATGATGGCTGAGCTGTGCCGGGACTTCAAGATCCAACACCACAATTATTCTCCTTACAGGCCAAAGATGAACGGCGCTGTTGAGGCAGCTAATAAGAATATCAAGAAGATTGTGCAGAAGATGGTAGTCACCTATAAAGACTGGCATGAAATGCTACCATTTGCTTTGCATGGGTACCGCACGTCAATCAGAACGTCCACTGGGGCAACACCGTATCAGCTTGTGTATGGTATGGAAGCAGTCCTACCTGTTGAAGTTGAATTACCCTCTCTATGGGTATTGATGGATGTTAAGCTGAACGAAGCAGAATGGGTTCGGTCCCGATACGAGAAACTGAGTCTGATCGAAAAGATTGGCTGCAATCTGTCATGGGCAGCTATATCAGAAAAGAATGAAGAAAGCCTTCGATCAGAAAGTCAGGCACCGAGAGTACCAAGTAGGAGATCTTGTGCTGAAGAGAATCCTCCCTCCTCATACAGACCATAGAGGCAAGTGGACTCCAAATTATGAAGGACCATTTGTAGTAAAGAAAGTTTTCTCTGGTGGAGCACTAATGCTCAGCACCATGGATGGTGAAGACTTCCCGTCCCCTGTAAATTCAGATGCAGTTAAAAAATACTTCGCATAAAAATGACCCGCTAGACATAAAAACAGAATGTAAGTCCAGGCAAAAATAGGGCGTCCCGGCGAGTCAAAAACAGAATAAAAGACTCGGGCAAAAATAAGGGAAAATAAACAAAAAAAAACTGTACACCCGCTGAGTTGAAAAGCCGCATTGGACAACTCAGGCAAAAATGGGTATCCCGATGGATTGAAAACCCGAAAGGGCGATCCATGCAAAATAAGGGAATAAGCGAACAACTGCACTCTAAATTCGTCTGTATCACCTACAACTTGGTAAGCTTCGAAAGGATCAAGCCTCTTTCAGAATCAGCCTTCTTCAGAAAGCAAGACGAGAAGAACGTCAAAAGTCATACGAGTCATAGCAAAAGAGGAAGCTCCTTAAAGCGTCGTCAACATTGCCAGCATTTTGTTTCTCAATTTGTAACAATCTCCTCATTTCAGGGGATATGTTTCTTTGATGTATCTTGCCAATACAGGGCACATGAATTAATAAAAACAGATTTTTTCAGTCACACAATGTCTCGTACATTTTTGTTTGCAAAGAATGTCTGATGTCTTTAAAATATTGATTGCATGAATATAGATGCTTATCTTTAAAAATAAAAATACGTGCTTGCAGGAAATGTACTTGCTCCCAAGAGTGTCTGAACTCTCATAACGGGATCCAGTAAGGGATACCTCGGGATTACTTGTGCGTCTTTTGTCTTCGCAGGATTGCAGGCACTCAAAGCGCAACATGGGGCATGTAAGCTTCATCCCAGCAAGCTGGCAAATCAATACTCACTCAGTCTTAGCACTCAAGGTGCTCTCATCCCCAGCTGAGTTGCCTCTCGTTACTCCTCCCAACCGAGTTGCCGATCATTCTTCCGCAGCCGAGCATAAAAGCCAGGGAACCATCTCCTCCACAGAGTCTCAGCCTCTATTCAGAAGAGCAACGCATGAAGGAGTCACAACAGAGTGGCGAAAGTTTCTACAAACCCCAGCTGGGTCCCCTCATTACCAAGGATGGGTCTATCAGTGACCTATCTCCCCAAGCAAATACATCTCATCAGATCTACCGACGATCTCATCCCCAGCTGGGATGTTCACTTCAAACAGATCAACCAGAGATCTTCACAGCAATGGGATCCGAATCCCGGATCGGTATCTTTCGCATAGTCATAGCATTCGCATCATATTCACCAAACAAAGCGTAGCATTCCGTTTTAATACGGAGCATTACGGCAAAAATTAAACATATTGCATAATCATAAGCCATGTTTTGAATCAAACACTTGTGAATATTGACAATCCATCAACAAATACACGGAATACTCCCCAGATTCCCCAGCAAAGAGCTAAAGCAGTTGCCTTACACCCACAAACACCAGTACATACCCTTTGTGGCACCCGTCCGTGTCATATCCCCAACAGAAAGCCAAAGTGTCCCCTTTGCACTCACAGATATATATATACATAACTTCCTTGACATCCGTCCATGTCCCCAGTATAGTAACATAAACACTTTGTATATCAGATATTTGTTTATACTATACTTTTCTCCTTTCGACACTCGTCCGTGTCACTCTCCCCAGCAGGTTAAACACCCGTCTATACACCACTCATACTTGTTTTACTTATACAGATACTCGTCCGTATCTTGTATACACCCTTTATATCCCCGCAGATTCAACACCAGTCCGTGTTCTTTGTTAACCAGTTGGTACTCGTCCGTATCATCATCTCAGAACATGCGTCAAGCGTTTGTTTCTACCTAATACTCGTCCGTATCATAGTCTTAAGGATGCTCGTCCGCATCTTTAACCCATACACGTGTCAAACACTTTTGTCTTCTTGAATATAGACACTCGTCTGTGTCCTCTATTCCCCAGAAGAGTCCCCTCAGATTCAACACTCGTCCGTGTTCTCTATTAACCAGTTTATACTCGTCTGTATCATCATCTCGGAACACGTGTCAGTATTTGTTTCTACTCGATACTCGTCCGTATCGTAGTCTTAAGGATGCTCGTCCGCATCTTTGATCTATACACAAACATCAAAATACTTATACCTTTTGTTTTCTTGGATGTAAACACTCGTCCGTGTTTACTATTCCCCAGTAGATCGCCAACAAAGCAAATTTCTTTTCTATCTGGCATTCGTCCTATGTCATGATAAACTTTGAGAGCAGCCGTACCCTGCTAGGTGGTCATCCTCCACCTCTTGATGATCGTCCTTCATCATGCTCGTCCGATGGCCGTCCCCATCGTTGATTTTCTATCCGACATTCGTCCTATGTCGTGATATTTAGCATCCGTCCCCTGCTAGGTGATTGTCCTTCACCTTTTTGATGATCTTCCTTCATCATTTTATCCAATGGCCGTCCCCATTGTTGATTTTGGTTATCTGACATTCGTCCAATGTCATGACAAACCTTGAGAGCAGCCGTCCCCTGCTAGGTGGTCGTCCTCCACCTCTTGATGATCGTCCTTCATCATGCTCGTCCGATGGCCGTCCCCATCGTTGACCTTTTATCCGGCATTCGTCCTATGTCGCGATATTTTCGGCAGCCGTACCCTGCCAGGTGGTCGTCCTCCACCTTAGATGACCGTCCCTCATCTTAACCCTTACAGAGCAGCCGTCCCCTGCTAGGTGATCGTCCTTCACCTTTGATGACCGTACCTCATCATCTGTTTATTTCATTTATTCTTTAACCCGATGGCCGTCCCCGTCGTGGTCCCTTTTCCTTTTCCTGATGATCGTCCTTCATCAGTTTAGCCCGATGGCCGTCCCCATCATTGGTTACTTTGCTTTATGAACTTGATGGCCGTCCCCGTCATGTTTCATTAATCCCCAGAGAATCTTACAACTTTACTTGATGGCCGTCCCCATCATATTTCTTTTTTTCCCCAGCATGTCGGCCGTCCCCGTCATCGCTTTATTCCCCGCACTTTTCCAGCATGTCGGCCGTCCCCGTCATTACTCTTTACCCAGCAGTCGTCCTCTGCTCGACAGTCGTCCTCCGTCGCCCACATTTTACAATATGCTTTATTTTCCTTTACAATATACCTTTTCTTCTTCATTCTGTGAGTGCAAATTTTGGACTGTCTTTGGTATTCAACCACAAGTTATCTTGTTTGCCTGTTAAGCCGTAGCTTACATCCTGCACAGCTAACTCATGATTGAATAGGGGCAGCTGTAAACACCCCAAATTTGCCCTCACCCATTCACACCATGGCTTGTGATCATTTCATATGCATAAACACAATCATAGCATCTCACACCACATTTTTGATTCATTGCATTGGTTCAAAGTCATCTGCATCTAGGGTTTGTGATCTGAGCAATCCAAGAGCTTCTTGAGCCACTCCAAAGGTCAACAATCACTTCAAAGAGGTCTATGTGTGTTCAAGTATCATATTGAATCCTCTCAAAGTCAAAAATGTCAAAGAATCACAAGAACTGAGAATGGCATGGAAGCAGAGCCAGGTTTGACTGCACAGATGACCTAAAATTAGGGTTTTGGTTTCAGAGGCCATAACTCCAAATTTTTTGGTCATTCTTGTTTCTATTGGTCTCTATATGGTATAGGGAGTATGCATATCAATTTCCATGAAGAAATTCCATGGGGAAGTCATCTGATCAAGAGTTGACTTTTCAAGCAAGTCAGTGCAAAATCAGGGCATCTGAGGCCCCCAATGACCCAACCAAGGGGTGTTCTTCATCATTTTGATTGTATATGATCTTTATTTGATCATGGAAGAGGTTAGAAGTTCACAAAATTGAAGAATTTCAAGTCTTTTGCAAAGTTGACTTTTTGGGCAAGTTTGACTTTTAATGAAATTGTCATTTTAGGCAACTTTTCCAACCCTTACTTTTTGATTCAAAAAAACTTCAAATGGAAAAACTTTGGTCATGAAAGTTGTAGAATGGATCATTCCCTTTTCAAAAAGTACAAGAACATGACCTAATTCATTTTGGATCAAAAGTTATGGCTCATCAAAGTTGGCAAAAATCACTAAATTTCAAGTTATGCACCAAATGGAAAACTTGCAATTTCTCATGGCAAGCCTTTATGTGACTTCAACATGACCTCTGATCATCATACCAATGCTACACATGACATAAAATCAGAATTGGCCCAAGGAATTTCTCATTTGTGTGACTTGATTTTCAAGAATCCATAAGTCATTTTCATAAAGATGCAAAGAGGAATTTTTGGCAAAATCATTCTCAAAGGAGTTATGTGATCACTAATTGGTTTCTATGCATTGTCATAATCTAATGAGGCATTCCACATCAAAAAATCAGCTAGAGTTCTCACATTCACATAGCCAAAATCATGAGAAAACACAAGTGGGCAAGTTGCAAAATCTCTCACAACTCATGATCCAAATGCAGCTGGCTTTCACAAACAATCCAAGGGTCATCCTTGACTCAAGTTGAAGCAAGACAAGCCCATAGACTGCTATTGCCATAGCCCATGCTGCAAGTACAAATCAACTTGACTTTTTGGCCAAAACCCCCATACTCTTGGAACAGTGATCAGCCACCTCTACTGACCTGCTCCACAGGCTACTCACACATCTTGGGAGTGTTATAGCAATTCATTGGCCATTGAAACAAGACACAACACAGCCCTCACCAAAATCTGTCAAAAAACTCCTCTTCTTCGAATCTCTCTCTACAGCCATAAAACACTCATTTTCTCTTCACCAACAAATCATACACACTCAAAGGAACCAGAATCCACCATGAACACAGCTTGAAACCCTTTAGAACATAACTGTGAAATCTGCTACACCAGAACTCATCTTCACAAATCAGCCATCCACAAGAGCTTTGAGGCATTCCAGTGAGTTCAGAAGGGCCAAGGGAGTTCATTTGCACAAGTGGGAGGTTCTGGAAGCTCACCATTGAAGCTTTCCAGCTCAGGTATGGCCAAGAACACTTTCTCACAGAACTTGTTTTTCTTGTTATAAAATGAAAGTGTATGTTGTGCTGATCATAATGATGTGTTTGAAATTGAAAATGAGTGAAAAATGAGGATGTATTGATGCTCTGAAATTTCTCCCGTGAAAAATGTTTGCTTCGATTTGCTTGATTCATGTAGTTTAAATGTTGTTTGATGGTTGATTTATGTTCTAGGATGTTAGAGGATCATTTCCCTGTGTTTAATTTGAAGTGGGGTGGCTTGTAGTGAAACCTAGGGTTTTGGTTCGCCGGAGAAGACGACCGGAAGTCTTCTCCGGCCACCTGAGAACCATTAACCCTAATCAGTGTCATTAATTGATGTTTGAATTTGGTACGTCAGATGTGTTGACTTAGGCTGACTGGCGCGCGTTTGAGTGGCCAGGATGCATCCTCAGAAACCCTAATCTCCATTAACTTAATTAATCCCATTTAATTAATTCATAAACTTAATTAATCTGATTTGAATATAGACCATTGGATTACGCGCCAAGTCAACAGGCCCTTTCCCAGAATCAATCCTGGCCTTCCATTGCGTTTACTTTTCTTTTATTTCATTTTTAATTCATTTCTTTTATTTTATTTTGTACATTTATTTAAAAATAGCAAAACCTTTTCAAAAATTCTGAAAATTTTTATATAAACTTTTATTAATTTTCAGAAACCAAAAACATTTTTATTTTTATTTTTTGCATTAAAAAATATTTTTAAATAATTTAAAAGTTTATTTTTAATTAATTAATGAGAATTAATTAATTAAAAATAATTTTAGGTTTTTAAAAATCACAAAAAAAATTCATGAAACCTTCATAACCATTTAGAAACATTGTCCAACCCTCAAACCAAATTTCTTTTTTGATCTTGATGCATTTTGACAATTTTCCATGGAATTAATTTCATTTTTAAGCATTATTTTGATCCAATCTTTGAAAAATCATTTCTGCCTAGTCTTTGAGAGTTGGACTTTGATTCTTCTTGCATTGCATTTTGTTTAGCATGTAGTTTGTGAGATTAAATTGGCATGATTTGATCTTTCATTTTCCATTTGTTTGGCATTTTTCTTGTTAAGGTACCCTAAAACCCTAGAAATCTTAGGAAATTCATAACTTGCATTAGGTTAAGAGTTGGAACCTCTCCTTTGGGCAGTGAGTTAGTATAGGTTTAGGGTTCCTTTAAATGCATTTTCAATTTTTTATCTTGATGTTTGCTTCTTATTTTGGTTTTTGTTTGATGCATTGATCATAAACCCTAATTTGGGCTTCCATTTGCATACATCTTGCATTTGCATTCATACCTTGACTTGCCATAGCATCTTGTGCATCCATTTGGTTCATTAAACATCTTAAGACATGTTAGAAGCATGTTTGATCATTGCATCTTGTATTTGTCATGTTGTATGTCATTTGCATCTCATAACATTTCATGTATGATAATGGTTCTAAACTTGTTTCATTTGCATCCATAAGCTTGTATGATCATCCCCATGCCTTGTTTCATGTTTACATCATCCCATAGCATCATTAACATCATGTATGTGCTTCTGGTTTTGATTTACATCATGCCATTTCATTCCATTTTGCATTGCATTGCATTTCTTTCACTATCTTTTCAGGTGGTAAGTAACTTTGAGAAGTGAATTTGCCTTCACTTCTCACAATTTCTTTTCATCTCTTTCATGCATCCTTGCTGCATTTTGTTATGTGTTTGAGTTTGAGCTTGCTCATTCTCCTTCTTCTTACTTTCTTTCTTCAAGTGACTTGTCTTCTTCAATGAAGCAAGTTACTTTGCTTCTCCTGATCCTTTCATCTGTTTCCTGGTGGTTCCATTGAAGATTTCTCTTGTAAACCTCACAAACCTTAGGAACAACCAAGCATGACAATGATTAGGGTTTTGATTAGTCCCCCTCTTAGTTTTACCTTTGTGTCTCATTGAGTTTTCTCTTCTCATCTCATAATCAGGGACTAAACCCTAAAGGCTTTAAGGCTTTGTGATTAAGCTTATGCCTGCATCCTTCTATTAGGATGGAGTGTATAACTTTAATCCTAAGTGTTAAACCCTTAATGTGTTTAACTCCTTTAATCAATCCACTTAATAATCATCAAGACATCACACTTGTAACTTGGGCCTTGCATTAGGGTTCTAATTCTTCCTTAATTGGTTAAGAAGGACTAACCCTAGTGTTAATGGACGAGTCCCCCTCAAGTTGTCTTACAAACCCTAAAACTCACTTCATCATCTTATCATTAAGTAAAATCCACTTAATAAAGGCTTTGTTTTGTCATGAGGTTAATCCCTAATCATGGATTAAGTTGAGGAGCTTTCCTCAGCTTAAACATTTTCATCTATTATCCTTCTATTGGGATGGTGTAATGAGTCTGTTTAATCTTTGATTATGGCTTAATCTCATTACTCAACACTAAACAAAAACACCAAAAACATCTAAATAATCACAGGTAGGTTAATGATCTTAATCCTACACCAAAGGTGATTAAGTGTGAGAAGCTGACTTCACACTTAAGGTATTCTCACTACCCCTAATCAGAGGGAGGATGTGATGAGTCTACTAACCCATTGGTTTAGACTTAAGCTCATTATATTATGACAAACTTCAAAAAGCAATAAAAGACTGAAAACTCAAAAACAAACAATAATCGTCTCCTCCGGGATTCTTTTCTCATCTCACTCACTCATAAACGAGGACTTGCTTCTTCCGTCTAATGCAAGACAGTTTGCATCTGTGCCAGACAGATCATACACTTGAGCATAGGCAAGTAAGCAGTTCACAAGTCAATTCATCTTTCAGTCTCTTTGGGTCGAACTACGGTGTTCTGACTTCCTCATTGCACGAGAGGATACGTAGGCATAACTTAACAGTTATCGAACAAAAGTCTCTGTATATTCCCCCTCATTCCAGTATCATTCTTTTAAGCCTCAATATCTTGAGCATTCCACTTTTATTCTTACACTGACACTTCTCTTATACACTTCACATCCCTTTTACACTGACACCTGTACATCTCTTTCCAGCTATTTTATACACAGATTGCACTGACACTACCCCTTTAAAACACAAATCTTTTAAGCATGGATCCCGTCGAGTACGGCGGACAATCTGGGTGCTAATACCTTCCCAGGTTGTAACCAACCCCCTTTCTCAGTCTCTCTGGTTCGCAACCGTCTTATCCATATCTTTCTAGGTCTATGCAGCATTGCCTTTCCTCCGGGATAAAAATGTCTAGCTGGCGACTCTTTTCATTCCCTGTGAGTTCACTCCTGTGTGTTCTCGCACCTCCTCTCGCCGACCGTTCGCGTTTGTACCCCATTTGACCCGGCTTCATTTGGTGGGAGCGACAAGGGCATTAAAGCAAAATTTATGATCTTATATTATTTGTTATACACTTCGGATGTTATGACCCAGATCACAAGTTCACAACATTCTTGTCCTGTAATTTTGTCAAACGTCTCATAAAAGATGCAATGGAATGCAGTAGCTATAGACGTAAACTCATATTGTTGTATTTTGCTGATAATTTCTCACACCATCAACACAAATTTGTTATGGCCTCATTAAAAACATCTTTGTTTCAAGATGAAAGTTAAATGCAATACAAAGTGGAAGGTTAAAGTTTGAATTGGAAGTAATACAAGAATCACGGAGAAAGTTGTAAGTCCTCAATTAGGATTATACAAAGTTGTTCTAATAATGTGTAGTTCTTTCAATCTTGTGTTCCTAGCAATCCTACGGAGTTTACATCAAGAAAATATATAATTCCACATGTTACTCTTGGCACCTTTGTTTTTCATCATGAAGTCAACAATTTGCAATTTGGGGAAGCATTCCAAAATGCCTTCGAAGAAGAAATGTAAGCATAAAAAACTTCATCCCTTGGCTGTAAGAAGAAAAGTCTCTCTCGGTCAATCAATGCAAGTGAAAAGTCTAAAAGAGACCTAGTGTCCATAAACCGTTGTAGCCACGTTTAGTGAAGAATCTTGAATGTTGAGGACCTGCATCAAAACATACATCAAGGATTAGACCACAAGAAGTGAGCGGGTTTTACAAGCAAAGGCATAAGCAAAATCTGTTCATTCAAGTATAAAGAATATCAGGACATCAAAATCACGCCACTTGCATAACATTCCATTTCACCATTTTCAATTAGACATGTTCACATAGCATCTAACCCACATTCACTCAACATCAAAAATCATTCATGTCAAACATGGTCACAACATTGATATTCAAGTAAAGTCTCTTTACATAATTAATTTACATTCAAGTTCAAATCATACACATAATCATACATATTCACTCAATTTCATTCATTATTCACAATTAATAACAGTTCATAACAAGTTGCATCAGTCCTTTGTTTTTACATATTTATTTTGCATCATATATTAGCATAAACCTCACAGGTTAATACATTATAAAAAGGCAGCAGCATTAACAGGTTTTAAAAAAAAAGGAAGTATGGAAAAGGAAAGGAGCAGACCTGCTGCAGGAAAAGTAGGGTCGCAAGTGGATATTTGGGCCACTCCATGGCAAGATAGCATCTCTGCAGGTCAACCATAAACCTGCTATCCATCCCTTACACCAAAATGTGAATACCTCTGCTCCACAAACCTGCAATGGAAAAGGACAGAACATCAAAAACAAACAAAGTTTCTGACAACCTAAACTTATCCAACAAGCTTTCAGTTCACAAATTCAAATCTAAAACCCTAATTCACTGCCTATATAAGAACCATTGTTTGTTCGCCATAGGATCCAGAGCCACAAAGAACACAAAGAAATCTGAGCACCCAAAAACTCTAAACACCCAAACAATCACCCACCGCCACACATCTGCAAGTATAACGTGAGGCAAAGAGAATATAGACGGAACATGCCGGAAAAGGAGATTCAGAGGAAAATAGGAGAAGAGGACCAGAAAGATTACCTTCATCTAAAATAGAACATCCATTTATTTTATAAAACTCTGGAGTCCAACATTCCACATGCTCTGGAGTTAATCACTCCTGAGCTAGCCCCACGCGACATGGTTCATTCGCCCTTTCGTATTCAAAATAATTAGTTCACAAATTAATTCACGAAAGAATAGAACCCTGGAGTCTAGCACTCCACGAGTTCTTGAATGAAATCACTCCTGGGCTAGCCCCACGCGACGTGGTTCATTCGCTCTTTCGTACCTAAAACACTTAAAACACTTAACAACTTCAAAGGTGAGACATTCCTCCTATTCCCACAAACATAACAGTCAATCTTCTCACACAATTTCTCAAAGGAAGAATATGGTAATCACTTGTTGATCATATATCCAAATTTGGAGCTTTTTTGTTTTCAATTTTCTCCCTTAAATGTTTGTGGTGGAATAAGCGAGACATCTCCCTTAAAGACGACAACTTGTCTTTTCAAATACAATTTAAAACTTACCAACCAATACAAATCCTTTTACAAGTAATTATCAAAGGTACTGAATTCTGGAGTCTAGCATTCCATATAGTTCTTGAATGCCATCACTTCTGGGCTATCCCCACGCGACGTGGTTCAGTCACCCTTTAGATTAAAACACCTTAACAAATATCAAAGATCTTTTTCTAAACGAACATTGTTTAAATCTTTCTATCTTGCAAACAAAATAGCGCTTCAGCCTCCTATCGCAAGCCGATAAGCCAACGCTTAGCAGTTAGAAAGCGACATAAACAATTGTTCATTAAAAAACACAAAACGTAGTTGCACGAACTACGAATCTCTGACTTTCCCATTGCACAAGGGAATACGTAGGCACGGGGATTTTTTATCCTTCGTGAGCACAATAATAAAAAATTAACCATTTTCTCCATAACAAATAATATATTTCATTTCCCTTAGAACAAACATATTAATAAACATTTAGAAGACAAAGACATTAATCAACATTTTATCGCATAGTTAAGCTGAGAGGTTCCCGTTGAGTACAACGGACGTGAGGGGTGCTAATACCTTCCCCTTGCGTAACCGACTCCCGAACTTAGAATTTGGTTTCGTTGACCATTTCTTATCCTTCCTTTAGGTTGTATCTATATCTCCCTTTTCTCTTGTAGAATAAATAGAATTAGGTGGTGAATCTGTTATTTCTTTCCGCGTCCCATCGCGAGGATCGTATTTTTTTCGAGGTACGACATGAAGCACCTCTGGATTCTGAATGGTCTACTGAAGCATTTCCCTTCTGGAATAGGTTGTCGAATCATACGGCCACCTCTTTCGAGGGAACCATTGCCTCAAGGATCCATAACCCGACCATCCGCGTTTTTTGTCTCATGTTAGCTTGTACTATTTTTAGCCGGGAGAATTCAAACAAGGTGAATGCTAGACAATTACTATTCTTAGAAAGGTGCCTCACAAACAAACGGATTTATGTTGTTCCTTTTATGATTGCACACATGACTATTATTTCTAAGACTACAAGAACCATTGCCTTCGGAGGATTGATCACATCTATTGCTAGGGCCCTTAACCTTGACACATAGATAGCCACATTGGCACCACTCCCTCCTTGCATAATAAACCTAAAGTTTCTGAAAGATATGAAATTATGCAAGTCAAGGAGAAAAGGGGCTATGAACTTATAGTTCATGGTGTGTCTATCCCATATGTTGTGTTGCCATGCACTAGACGTACTGATGTACGAACAGAGAGAAATTGGACGTACGATCTACAAGCTCCACCCTTTACAGGTCCAGTTCCTCCTAATCTTCCCGTAGGGGACAAACACGAAACTGACACCGATTTTGAACAGTATGAGCAGCCTCGAAATCATGATATGCCACCTGCACACACTACACCATCTTCCTCTCACCCTTCTGCAGGTACCGCTCCCAGTTTCTATATCATTGAGCATATGTGGCGCGAGCATCTAGTCTGAGAGGCGAGACGTAATGACTTTCTTTCCTCAATTCAGCAGCAGCTGGCTGCCTTTATGACTTCGTAGGAGCAGACAAGCTGTAACATCAACACCATCATGCAATCCCAAGCAGCCCTGAACACAAGATTTGACGAATTCGCCGCTTCTCAGGGCAATCGTCATCGTAGTAGATCTTGTCGCCCTAGGAGCTCACCACCCGATGACTGGAGTACCAGTAGCATGTCATAGACCCACCAGGTTTTCCTTCTCTTCCTTATTTCGAAACATTGGGGACAATGTTCGATTTAAGTGTGGGAGGAGACTTTACTTGTTTTATTTTCTTTCTCGCATTTTTAGTTCCTTTTACCACTTTCTAGGTTATTTTGTTTATTTTTTTTAGGTATACATGTTCTTGACGAGTCATCTGTGCGGTGTAACTCTATTTTTCCCATTTCCTTAGCCCCACCAAAAATATTTAAAGAAAAGAAAAGGTATTTTTATGAAAAAAAATTTGGGCTTGAAGACAGGTTCGAGTTAGGATAACGATAATTGGGAAAATCTTTTTGAAACATCAGTATCGTTTTAACACCATAGGCTTCGTGATTATAGGAATCTACCCTGATACCCATGTATTGTGGCCTTAGTTGTCATCTTTTGAATAAGTCCTTAGTAGTTTATCTTAGTATTCGGCTGTGGCCTAAGCATGCTCTACGTAGGGGATCGATGAAAATAAGTGAATTCTGCCTTTTGCTGCTCTAAAATATGAATAATGCAACTTGAAGTTGTACAAATTATGCAAAAAGAAATAGAAAAAGAAAAAAAGAAGAAGAATAAAGAGCCACCCTTTATCAGTCGGTTCAGAGGTATCTGGTGTTGGACTTGGTAGGGCGGATTACAATCTGATCCCCCACGACTGAAATAGGGTCAATAATAGGGGTTACACCCACTTGTGTACCAGAACCCCATGTCTAGAGCAGAATCACTAAACAGTCACTTTACTATGAGTATGTATGAATAACGGGCTTAATGTGATTGCGCCTGAATGAAAAGGACCCTAAGAGATGAAAATTAGGCCTAAGTACTGTGGGTTAGTATGGATTGGTTTGTATAGGAGAAAAGTTTATGTCCGTGTCCATAGAAAAGTGTTATTACGATACCCTTAGTTCATTTAGTTAGTACATACCTCTTCATCCTGGCTTGAACTTAGAAGCCCTTCTTGCCTAAATCATCCAATGATACCTTCATGAGCTTTAAAGTGTTTGCTTGAGGACAAGACAAGGTCTAAGTGTGGGAGAATTTGATAAAACTGAATAGCACTGCATTTTTTAATCTGATTGTGCATGTTTGTTAGTATTTTCATTACCACTTTCTTGTATTATGCTTGTATTTTGTTTTGTTTTCAGATCCTAGGTGTTTCCAGATCCATTCACGAAGAAACGAAGAAAAACAAGCAAAAAGCCAGTTTTTGAAGGAATTTCACACATGGCACCTTCCATGGCGGCCGCCATAGGGTAAGCCATAAGAAGAAGACATACTAACTGCTGAAAACTGTCATTTTCAACTCCCATAACCACACTTGTTCACATGGAGGTGTCATGGAGGGGTGGCGGCCACCACCTTTGGCGTGTGCTTTCCCTCCCAAAAGGAATTGGAGGGCATCCTTGTCCTTTCTTGCTTTTTCCTTGGCTTATAAATAGAAGGCTTTTTGTTCAGTTTTAGGCATCCAAATTTTAGTTGCAAACACTCTAGGCATAAATTAGTCAAGTCTTGTACGTGATATTCTTCTCACATCGGGAAGTTATTGCATTTGTGTGATTGAGTCTGTAATCGAAATTTGGACCACTTGGTGGAAGTTAATCCTGCCGTCGTTTTCCTTTTCCAGTTTTTTTCCAGATTTAAAGCCTCTATTTTGGAGCAGGTTCTTATTTATGCATTGCCTTTACTTTATTTAATTTCACGTAATAGTATTTACCTTTATTTAATTTCTCGCATTCTCTTTACTTTCCTTTAATTTCCCGCAATTGCTTTACTTTATTTTACTTTCCTGCAATCGCTTTACTTTATTTTATTTTCTTGTCTTGTTTACTTTTGAAACTTTAAATTCAAAAAACTTTACTTTAAACATGGTAAAAATTAATATGTTTGCCCCAACCATCATATATGGCTAAGTCTTTAAAGATTATAATGTGAGGATCGTAGTCAAAGTAACATTTCATTCAATGTGTCGATAGAAATGCTTATGGGTTATTTTGATCTTTAATGCAAGTTTTCTGAACTCTAATTCTGTTGGGTAAGATCAACAGCCTTCCAACCTTTTGTAAACTTATTTAGTCTTAACTGTTCAAAGGAAGCGAAAGCGCTTTGCTCAGTTAAGTAGGAATTTCTAGTACTTGAGAAAAACGATTTTAAAGTTATTTTCGGACGTGTTAGTGGGTTTAAAATCTGGTTCGCCTGAACCTCTTCTGTTTAGAAATTTCAGACCAAAATACTTTTCAACTTAGTCAAGAAATTACATTACTTAAAAATAGGTTTTTCAACTCTAACGCAATGCGCACCTTTTTATAAGTGACAATAAGAGGGTTTGTTTAGGGGTTAAAATCAGTTTTGAATACGCGAAAGCGACAGTTCCCGTTAAATTAATTATTTTCATAAAGTAGAAAATATTACCCCATAAGTAGTTCCATTTACATGCATTGGAATGTTACCCGACTATGCAAATTAGATTCAAGCTTGTTGTTTTATTTGAATCTTAAATTTCTGGTATTTATTTCTCTTTACTTTTACCGCACACTCGTAAAACCCTGATTTGTCATGCCTTATATAAACACTGTAATAATAGATATTGATAGATTGACGTTTGTTCTCTACGGGATCGATAATCTTTTGTATTAATCTGACGCAATTTGTATACTTGCGAAAACATGCATCAAAACTCTGCTTAGAAACCTTGATGTTGTAGATAGTAACCAATGATAACAACGGAGAACCTGTCTTTTGTACGACACCAGACGTCTACTGGCTAGCCACAGCGACGATGGACTTGGAAAAAATGGGTGATTCCCTACGAATCTTATGTTTGTATACGCTTCCCATTGGTGCACTTAAGTCTATGGGATAAACATGCATAGGATCCTACATCTAGAATTGCGCTAGAAGACCCTCTTCAAATACCCAGAAATAAACTGGACAGATGGTGAACAAAACAATGTCAGAATCCTGCATCTGGAAATGCACTAGAAGATTCCTTTCACGTCTTCTACAACAGAATAAGTGACAACATTGTAATGATTAGAACCCTGCGTCCGAACACGCGTTAGAATATTCTCTTCACATGCTCAAAATTGAGTGATGTGGTAAACTGTACGTTTGAACCCTGCATCTAAACACGCGCTGGAAGATTCTTCGTACCATTTTGATGATTAAATCCCACTATCAGGATCCTACGTCTAGAAATGCGCTGGAAGATCCTTTTCACATACTCTAAGCTGAGTACTTTGGGGATAATAAGTTGATTAGAATCTTGCGTCTGAATAAGCACTGGAAGACTCTTCTCAAAGAATGTACTGCCTAGAACACTGCGTCTGAGAATGCTCTGGAAGGTTCTCCAAAGATATGATATCTCCAAAAGATAAGAAATCCAAGATTGATCCGTTGACACTGGACGACGCGATCAATTCAAAGTTAGTTCGTTGACCCGAGACAAAAGCAATAAAACCAGGAGTATTCCATTGACACAGGACAAAAGCGATAAAACCAAGATTAGTCCTTTGACACGGGACAAAAGCAATGAAACCAAGATTAGTCCGTTGACACGGGACAAAAGCGATGAAACCTAGATTGGATTTGAGGGGAGAGTAACAACTCTGCAGGGGAGAATACCATTTGTAACTCCGTCGGGGATGAAAACGCTCTAACTAACATTTTGTTGAGGAACGAGATCAAGATACTCTAACAATACTTGAATCTAGCTTAGGATTGAAATGTGAACGATCGTCTAAATTACTTGTCACACTGGCCAAGGACAGATTGGCGACCTCACTGGGGAATATTTCAATGATGGATAAATTCCAAACATGAAACTCTGTGGGGAAATGACCATCTTCCATCTTCAGACTTGGCTGGGGAGACGTGCTTGGTCAAATACTCTTGTTGAGGGGATAATTCTGACAATTCTACTCTGTGGGGAAATAAGGCATCCAGCTGCCTACTAGGAATGCTTCACTGTGAAATGATGACTCCGCTTGAGGATGAGAACTGTTCAACTGACCTTGAAGTTCTGCTGGGGATACCACCCTACTCTGACTCAGTTGGGGAAGTTACATCTGAACTCCACTAGGGATGTTGGGGATCATCCTTCTGCTGGAGATAAGAGTTGTAAGGCATCTCTCGCTGAGAAGAAGGATTTTCTTGGGGAATGTCACTTGGTAACATCTTTCTTTTCTAGTTGTTAAACCTGCAACAACAAAGTTTGTACACATATGCCCCAGGGAACTATATGGTATGATTCAAATATCCGGTGTTATTCAACATTCAAAGTGATTTTAAATGTTTTCCCCTTTCGCATGTTATTCGTAAAGCCACCTTGTTTAAATGCAATGTTCTTTTATCAAAAATTCAGGACATTTTTGCAAACAAAACATGTAAAAAGAAAAACAAGGACAAAGCTTTTTGATTGAATAATTCTTTTATTGATAGGCCTGTGAATAGGAAAAGATACATCAGGTAGACACCACCTGGAAAGAGGTGATCACTATAAATTGAGAAAAGAAACTATCTTAATGGAAATGTGAAACAACATTCCACTGAGTTTCAATTTTGCTATGACCGGTATGTTTTAAAGATTACTCCCATTTGAACTTGCTTTCTGAAGAGAAAGATTGGATTGATTCCTATCCCTTGGAGATTTCCAGGTTGGGTGAGACGATGATGTAGTACAGATAACTCAAATCTTAGTCATTCGCTTATTCCCTCTTTTGCGTGGACCTCCCTTTCGGGTTTTCAATCCACATGGATACCCTTTTTTGCCTGGGTTGTCCAAAGAGAATTTTCAACTCACCGGGTGTACATTTTTTTATTTATATCCCTAACTTTTTCCCGAGCCTTTTATTTTGTTATTGGCTTGCCGGGATGCCCTTTTTTTCCTGGACTCTTAATTCTGTTTTTTGTCCAGCGGGTCTCTTTAATGTGAAGTATTTTTTAACTGCTCTGAGTCGACAGGAGACTGAAAATCTTCACCATGCATGGTTGTGAGCATTAAAGCTCCATCTGAGAAAACTTTCTTAACCACAAATGGAATTTCATAGTTCGGAGTCCATTTTCCCCTGTAATATGTACCTGGAGGAAGGATTCTTTTGAGCACAAGTTCACCAATTTGATACTCCCGGGGACGCACTCTCTGATCAAATTCCTTTTTCATCCTTCTCTGGTACAATTGGCCATGGAAGATAGTTGCAAGCCTCTTCTCTTTGATCAAACACAACTGATTATACTGGGATCGTACCCATTTAGCCTTATCTAGCTTGACGTCCATCATTACCCTCAAGGAAGGGGTCTCAACTTTAACAGGAAGGATAGCTTACATGTCGTACACAAGTGAGAAGGGTGTTGCCCCGGTAGACGTCCTTACTGACGTTCGGTACCCATGCGAAGCAAATGGTAGCATCTCATGCCAAACTTTGTAAGTGACAACCATTTTCTGTACAATCTTCTTGATGTTCTTATTAGTTGCCTCGACCGTGTCATTCATCTTTGGCCGGTAAGGATAAGAATTGTGATGTTGTATCTTGAAGTCCCGACATAACTCAACCATTATCTTGTTGTTAAGATTAAAACCATTGTCAGTCATGATTCTTTCGGGCACTCTGTATCTGTATATGATGTCTCTTTTCAGAAATTTGGCCACCACTTTCTTGGTGACATTGGCATAAGATGCTGCTTCAACCCATTTGGTGAAGTAATCAATTACGACCAATATGAAATAATGGTCGTTCGAAGCAGTAGGTTTGATCTTCTCGATCATGTCAATGCCCCACATAGAAAAGGGCCAATGAGATGACATGATGTTCAGCGGGCTCGAAGGCACATGCACTTTGTCTGTGTAAATCTGGCACTTGTGGCACTTTCGGACGTATGAACAACAATATGAATCCATTGTTAACCAGTAATACTCCGATCTCAGTAGTTTCTTTGCCATTACATATCCTCCGGCATGGGTACCGAAAGATCCTTCGTGGACTTCCTACATCAACATGTTTGCTTACTACTTATCCACACATCTAATCAAGACCATGTCGAAGTTTCACTTATACAGCACACCCTCTTCATTCAAGAAGAAACTTGCAATAAGTCGTCTCAAAGTCTTTTTATCGTTGGAAGATTCCCCAGTTGAGTATTCCTTACTCTTCAGGAAACATTTGATGTCATGATACTACAGCTTATCATCAGACACTGCATCAGCAGCAAACACATATGTTGGTATATCAAGTCATGATATGTCAATCTTGGGGACATAATTCCAGAACAACACTTTGATTGTTGAGGAAAGTGTAGCCAACGCATCGGTGAACTGATTCTCGTCACGTGGTATATAGTGAAGTTATACTATTGTGAAGAACGTCAATAGTCTTTTCGCATAATCCCGATATGGAATTAAGTGAGGTTGATATGTATACCACTTGCTAGTTATCTGGTTAATCACGGGAGTTGAATCTCCAAATATATCGAGGGTCATAATCCTAAGATTAATCGCCTCCTTTACTCCCATGATACAAGCCTCGTATTTCGCTTCATTGTTGGTGCATTTAAATGTCAATATGGAAGCGAAGGGAAAATGGACACCTTCAGGAGTAATAAGGACGACACTAACTCCACACCCATTCATGTTGATGGCCCCATCAAACATCATACTCCATTTGGATTCAGGGTCTGGCCCCTCCTCCGGGAGTGGTTCCTCGCAGTCTTTAGCTTTGAGGTACATGATGTCCTCATCAGGGAAATCAAAATGCATGGTTTGATAATCCTCAAGAGTTTGCTGTGCAAGATAGTCTGATAGAACACTTACTTTGATGGCTTTCTGTGAAGTGGATTGAATGTTGTATTCAGTCATCATCATCTGCCAATGCGCAACCCTTCTGATCAATGTTGGCTTCTTTAAAATATACTTGATAGGATCCATTTTTGAAATGAACAGAGTTGTGTGAGTCAACATATACTGTCTTAGTCGGCGAGCAGCCCATGCCAAAGTGCAACAAGTTTTTTCGAGCAGTGAGTATCTCGTCTCACAGTCGGTAAACTTTTTGCTAAGGTAATAGATTTCATTCTCTTTTTGACCAGACTCGTCATGTTGACCGAGAACACAACCCATATATCCTTTAAGCATTGTTAGGTACATTATGAGCGGCCTCCCTGGAACCGGAGGCATTAAGATAGGAGGTTCCTTTAAATATTCTTTAATCTTTTCGAAAGCCCTTTGGCAATCATCATTCCACCTGACCGCTAGTTCTTTTCTTAACAGCTTGAAAATTGGTTCACAAGTGGCTGTGAGGTGAGATATGAACCTTGAAATTTAGTTCAATCTACCCAAGAAGCCACGTACTTCTTTGTCTGTTTTCAGTGCAGGCATATCTTGTATGGCTTTTACTTTAGTAGGATCAACCTCTATCCCTATTTGGCTCACGATGAAATCCAGCAATTTCCCAGAACGCACTCTGAAAGTGCACTTGTTAGGATTCAATCTCAAACAAAACTTCCGCAGTCTCTCAAACAACTTTTTTAGATTAACCAGATGTTCCTCTTCAATTCGGAACTTGGCAATCATATCATCCACATAGCACTCTATCTCTTTGTGAATCATATCGTAGAATAACATTACCATAGCTCGTTGATACATTGTTCCGGCGTTCTTCAATCTGAAAGGAATCACCTTGTAGCAGAAAGTACCCCAAGGGGTAATGAACGTTGTTTTCTCCAGTTTTTCTAGTGCCATATTTATCTGATTATACCCAGAGAAGCCATCCATGAAAGAAAATACCGAGAACTGGGCAGTGTTATCAACTAATACATCAATGTGAGGTCATGGGAAGTCGTCTTTCGGACTTGCTCTGTTAAGGTCTCGGTAATCAACGCACATCCAGACCTTGTCGTCCTTCTTTGGTACTGGTACAATATTAGATACCCAGGGTGGATAACTAGTTACGACAAGGAACCTGATGTCCCATTGCTTCTGAACTTCCTCTTTGATCTTCATGGCCATATCAGGACGAGTTCGTTGAAGCTTATGTTTAACCGGAGGACAATCCTCTCTTAGCGGCAACTTGTGCACAACAATGTCGGTATCTAACCCTGGCATATCTTGATACGACCAATCAAATATATCAACATACTCACGTAGCATACCAGTCAATTCCTCTTTCACACTGGCTCGCAGACTATCCCCAATCTTGATTTCCTTCTTTGCATCCTCGGACCCAAGGTTGATAACTTCAATTTCCTCCTGATGAGGCTGAATAACCCTTTCCTTTTGTCTCAATAACTTGGAAAATTCTTCGGGGAGTTCACAATCTTGCTCAACCCCTTCATCAGCTTGATAGATAGGATTATCAAAGTCATACTCAGTTATAGCATAATCCTTATCAAAGGAATCCGGGTGATTAATTTTGCACAAGTGATGTGCTTATTTTAGAGCTCAATTTTATGAAAAGGAAAACAAAATAAAACATTGCCATTTTTTTATTTTTGTGAAAATTTTTAAAATGAAAGAAAGTGAACACAGTTTTGATTGAAAAATGTTTTTTATTCATGGTAAAGTAAAATTTCAAATAATGCAAGTTGGCCCTACAAATGGATTTGTACACCTTGGACAGATTGCAGGATTTGACATGCGAATGAAATGAAGAAAACAAGAAAAATTACTTAGGCTGGAAAGTAACTTGGACAATATCTTCTGAAAACCAATTCTTGAGCTCCTTTCTGGGGACACATGGACGCACCTAGTTGTCTAGGTCGCAGTCAATGTTGGCTTCATCTCCCGTAGCAGCACAAACTTGATTTGGATCAATAACACCCCTGCTCGAGAAGCCTATCAGACTTTTGTTCTTGGACATCTCTGCTTGACCCAGCTGATACCCGATTTCAAACTTGCCATCCTTCTTGTCAACCTCCATAACATTTCCCTAGCCCTGGTCATTACCTGCTTGTACCACCTCCAAATCTTGCTTGTACGAGGCTATGGAGGTACCTGATCTTCCATTGCTCTTGACCATCGGGCCCGGAGAAACCTCACTAATGTTCACTATCTCAAATTCCTGACACAAAGTCTCGTGGATCTTGCCGTCCATCTCCACATACTTAAATGTTGATAGTTGGCTCACGAAAATGTCCTTATCCCTTAGAGCCGTCAAACGCTCTTACAACCAAGTCACTGGGCCGTAGGACAATCCCTTCAACATCCAGCTTCATAAGAGCTTTCTTAGGCAGCACATTCAACAACGACCATGTATCAACCTAGACATGAGATAGCACAGCCCCCTTACACTCTATAGTGATGTGTAAGGCTTTTTTGTGATTACGTCCCTTGGAAGTCAGATCTTTATCAGTATAGCCCAACCCATGGTTGGTGTTCACATTAGCAACAACTTCCTCCAATTGATTAATCGCGATCTCCTAGGGAACATAGGCCATCTATAGTACCTTCAGCTACACCTCCCTATGCGCTTGGGAACACATCAGCAAATACAAAATCAAAATCTTCGATGGTGTCTGGTTTAACTGTTCCACCACCTTGTAGTCTCTCTTCTTTATGATGCGCATGAATTCCTCTACTTCCTTTTCAAAGGTACTTTGTTCTGTGGTAGGGGTCACCACCTCCTCGGTTGCCACCTATTTGCCTTTTGCACGAGCTACAGTCTCAGCTTCTGTATTAGTCCTCAACATTTGTGGAACGAAAAGTCATCCACTTCGGGTAAATCCTCCAACACCTCCTACATTATCAATGTTGGAACCTGTCTCTACTTGAGGTTTCTCTTCAACCCTTTGTCCTTGTACATACACGTCTGTGCCGTAATTCCACGGAACAGCCTTCTCATTTTCATAAGGTATCGGACCAGGAACAATAATGGTCACAGGACTCACCTCCTGAGGTATATAGATGGTGACGGTTTCCGACCTGGGCGGCATCGGAATGTCAACAGGAGTGAAGTATATGGTCACTGTAGAAACATTGTCGCTTTCGTTGTTCATATTGTCAAATTTCAAGGAACCTTCATCTGTAAAACTCTGAATTCCTGTCCTCAATTTGTCACAGCCATTAACACAACTCAAACAGTTTTCACAACCATTACCACAACCAGGGAACACCTTTCCCTTCAGTAAATGGCTTTTCACAACCATCAACGGTGTCTTAACATCCTTCACATCTATAATCAAGCTCAACTCTCTTCCGTCTTCTATTGCGTTCACCCTTGCACCACCATTGTGGTTTGGCATATGGTTATTGGTGACATTCTAAGGTGGTGAAAAGTTGATAGCTTTTGAATCAATCAGGTCTTGTACCTTCAATTTCAAAGCTCTACACTTCTCGGTTTTGTGCCCTGGAGCACCCAAGTGAAATGCACAACGTGCATTTGCATCATACCCTGGAGGAGGATTTCCTATGAGTGGTGCCAAAGTTCTAAGTTGCACCATGTTCAATTTTAGTAGCCTTTACAGTAAAGCCGTATAAGTCATTGGAATAGGCTCAATCATACGATCAGTCTGTCTTGGTTGATGTAACTGTCTATGTTGATTACCATGCTGAGGATGTTGATATTGTTGTTGTGGAGCCGGCTCTGCAGGTATAGTGACAGTTGCCACCTGAGAAAAATAATTGGGACGACCACGACCTCTTCATATTCCATAAAAAACATTTGTTTCCCCATCCCTCCTTCTCTGGGGACCTGCAAACTGCTTCCTCGCTCCAGATGAGCTACTTCCACTTACATCTTGAATTTTACCGAGCTTCAACAAATTCTCAACTCTCTCACCAGCAATCACTAGGTCAGTGAACTTTGTAGCAGAACATGAAGCCAAACGATCAATGAAAACTCCCTGTAGTGTTCCCATAAAAATATTTTCCATCTCATTGTCCAATAGTGAAGGTTGAACTCTGGCAACAAGTTGACGCCAGCGCTGAGTGTGCTCCTTGAAACTCTCTTTTGACATTTGGGGCATACTCTACAGTTGTGTGTGATTGGGAGCCATGTCCATGTTATACTGGTATTGCTTAACAAAAGCCTCAGCAAGCTCTTTCCATTTTTTGACAGATGCGCGACTTAACTTCGTGTACCACTCTTGTGATACCCCAATGAGGCTATCCTAGAAGTAATACATCTAGAGTTTTTCATCATTTGTATAGGTTGCAATCCTTCCCACATATTCCTGGAGGTGAGTCTTGGGAAATGTGGAACCATTATATTTATCAAAAGTGGGAGGTTTGAATTTGTGGGGAATCCTGACTCCATGGACTAGACCCAAATCAGCTTCATCAAAGCCCATAGTGTTTTGAGACTCTATAGAACAAATCTTTTCAACCATCTCTTCAAAGTGACGGTTCACCTCAGCATTCTGACCACCTACCTCTTCCAAAACAGTGAATTGATCCTCCTTCCCTTCCATAAAAATAGTACAAGCATGATCCCCACCTGGACCACCAGCATTAACAACAGGAATACCTTCAATAGTTGGTCCACCAGTATTTCCATGAGCACCTGTACCTCTGCCACCTCTGTTACCTTCCTGATCCACATGGGTCCTCTCGACCATCTCTCGAAGTCTTTCTTGATTCTGGTTCATACCATTCATTAAGGTCATGAACTGGTACATCCTCGTCCTTGGCTCTGCAAGATCAACCTGCATCTGATCCATTGTCCGTTCTCTGTTTTTCTTAGTCAGGTAGCGATGAATCCTCCTAGCAGCAATAGTTCCTGGAATGAGAGACATTAGAAATCTGGAATATGTACCTGCAAAAAAGACAAAAGGTGATATGCATGTTATGAAAATGATTTGTGTTTCATTCTCAAGGCTATTATAACCCAGTTCTGGTATTCAACAAGGAAATCCAGATGGCTCTTGGACCCCAACCTTTGAGAAGAAACCTTTGCATGATACTCAGATTCAGCTGGCTGGAGCAACTCAGTGTCAGTGCATACAAGGATTAAGAAGATGGAAAAGACTATATTAACATAAATCAGCCTACAAGGCAACAGTAAACAGAAATTAACCGAAGGGTTACAGGTCTTACAATGCATAAGAGAAAATAATAGGAAGATAAACAAATATTCCTAAAACAAGCTTGTAGGTAATTTGCATACAACAGAAATAAAGAAACTAAGTCCTAGGAAGTTGTATGTCCTTCAAATGCCAACAAAGATGTCAGACAACCTCAAACAACTTGGCCACATCTGGATGGGTGGGATCTTCAATCAGCTTCTTGATCAGCAAGTCTCGGTGCCCAAAATATGCGTGCAGGTCACTAATTTATTGCGTAAAGACATTTGAACCCTCTCCATTAGGCCTTGGCTCAGACCTAGCCTTCTTGGTTTTTGCCAACACCTTAAGATATGTTATCTCCTTTTGTGCTTCCTCTAATGCCTTTAGACTAAGCTCCAATTATTGAGACTTCACCCTATGCTTCTGATGGGATAGCTCCAACTCTTCCTTATGATACCCCAACTGCAACTGATAATTCTCCTCTTTCTCCTTATGCTCTTTATGACTTTGATCCCATTTCTCATGCCAGAGAGTAATGGTTTGGTTGGATTCTCTCAAAGGCTTGTTGATCCTTCTGCGATCAGCCTCTCTTCTGATCTCCATTAAGCCTTTTCTCTTGAATTACGCTTCCCTATCAGCAAATTAATTGTCCTTATCTTCCCTCTCCTGTTGAATTATCTTAATCTTCTCTTCCAAAGCTTTGTTGGTGTGCACCATGTGTTGATACAACCTACTATTCTCGGAGTTCTCAATTCTGACCTCTTGGAGTTGGGCTTCTAGCTTCTGGTAGTCTTCAAGAGAAACTGTGGTTTGTGGCACAACCACCTTCGGGTACAATGGAGGTTCCACCGAGAAATGGAGGAGTAGAACTTATACACGATTCCACAACCATGTAGCATAAGGATCATAAGTTTTCGGGTCTACTATTCCAAAATCATTATTTCCCTTCTTCACCTTCAATGCCCAAGTCTGAGATGCCTGGATAGCCAGCCTTTCATTTCCTTCCACAGGGAAATACAAAGATTCAGCCACTTCTTCAGCAGATGAAGGGTGTTTCAAGGGATATCCAAATTGTTTTCTTGCTAGCATATGGTTATAATTAATCACCCCTTTCCTTCCAAGTAAAGGTACATTTGGAAACTCTCTGCAACTGCTAATTATCTCTTTCCCTACCAAGTCTCTGTTACAGCCCCAAGCTATGTCATCAGAGGTTAAGCCCATCAGCCTCTTAGACCATTTATATTCTTACTTCAAAACTATAAAAGGCCCTGACTTTGGAAGTTTTTTGGAAAACCAGGCAGCAAACAGGGGAGCACAACAATTCACATACCCACCTCTCTTTTTCTCATTCTTGTAGTTAACACCATAAAAGAAGTCTCTTAGCAAAGTAGGCACAGGGTTTCTCTTAACAAAGATGGAAATGGCTTCCATACTTATGAGTCATTTCTCCCCTGGGAACAAACTAATCATGTACACCATTAAAGCTAACAAAGCACTGAAGTCCACCCATTTGTTTCCTAGAGCATAAACATGAGTTTCTGCAAGGAGAAAATCCATATGAATACCTTTACATTTTCTGACTCCTAAGCCCTTCTTGACCTTAGCCAAGGACAAGTGACTAACTCTCTGGCTATATCTTCTTCTGGAGGAACTCTTTATGAAGCGTAGTAAGGAAGACTTTCTCTAATAGGAACTTTTAGTAAACTGGAGATTTCTTCTAGAGTTGGAACCAAAATATAATCCGGGAACACGAAACATCGCATTTGAAGATCATAAAATTGCATAATAGTATGAAGATTGTCTCTCTGTTCAATAGTAGGTGTATCCACATAACACGATATTTTCCCATACTTATTTCTGAACTCTTCTGAGACCCTGTCATCCATTAAACCAATCAGCTTCTGAATATCTCTGGCTTCTGGTTGTGGAAATGTGTAGTATATGTTGTTCTTCCTGGGGACTTCTCTAACTTCAGCCAACTGGATAAGGATAACACAGACAACTACCGGAAATGGGTACAAATGCAGATGAAAACCTGAGGAAATGAAAACACAAAAGGTTAATGATGATATGATATGATGCAATGTAATGCAGGGCATGTGATCAAGGTCTGGAATCTGTCTGGATACTGAACATGGAGCCAAGAATCAAGTGTTTGAAATCCAAAGGTCCTTTGAATAATAACTCCAGATAAGTAACTCAGAACCAAAGGATCAAGAATTCTAGAACCATAAAAACTGGATCAAATCATAGAACCACACTAGTAACCAGGGTATGTTGAGGTCAAGGGTTCCTGCAAACTTGTAAACCCCTCTCATTCTCACTAGTGTGCTCTGGCTCACCATCAGGGACTCTCAAAGCCGAATAGGAATAATACGTCAACCATCTCTGAGAAATGGCTCATGACCAAATCAGGGAATCGGTTTAGCATTATATACTACTCAGGGAGGTCTCAGCTGAGTCCAAGAAAAACAAGCTTCCCCCATAAGTCCCCAGCTTCAAGTGCTGAAATTGATAAATAATAGTTCATTCAGCCTTTGGGATACAGTACTATCATCATACAACCAGATGTTTTGACTGAGTTCCTATGAGAGAACCGGGCCATCCTATGAGATTTCCCAGTGGGCCCTTGAGTGCGAATGGGTTTGCCATAGAATGTGGTATGCCACTCTCACACTAGAGAGGGGTGTTTCCACAAAGGTCATCAATGATCGGTCCCAAGATGTACATAACTATCAAGGTCGTGTAATGAAGTAGGGAAGACCCATATATCAAAACATTTCCAAGACATTCGCAGTCTGGGTGTGGAACTCACTACTACCCTCATGACAAAATACCATGAGATCAAAGTGATTGTCCATGCTAAGTCCTAGGGTGCACTTGAGCCTTGGTAATGAGCTCATCTCACAGTAACCCCCCATCCCACCAAAATAAAACCAACACAGTCTAGACAGTCCAGTATAATATGATGCATGAAAAATAAAATACTGAAAGGGATAAATAAATTGTAAAGTAAGACTGTAAATAAAAATAGTAAACTAAACACACAACAGCAAACAGTAAACACCCCATGAAATAAAAACAGACAAGCGCTAGGAGTTACTCTCAAAGGGGAAACCAGAGATTCTGGGTTCGGTCGCCAGCAGAGTCGCCAATTGTCACTCCCAGGATTTCCATCCTGGTACAAACGTGAAAGTGGCGCTGAGAAGGGTAGAGTCTCCAGCCAAGCATTTTTATCCCGAAGGAACGGGAATGGTAATGCTGTACAAACCAGAGATAAAAAAGAAAATGAAAAAGGTCCTGCGAACCAAAGAGACTGGGTTCGGGAGTCGGTTACGAACTGGGAAGGTATTAGCACCCCAAATCATATGTTGTACCCGACGGTATCCATGCTTGCAAGAAACTATTTCAAAGGGGTAAGAATGAAGCTGCTACAGAAAACTGAGACTGGAATTGGGGAGAAGAAAAGCAAGGGGGAAATGTAGGGAAAATAAAAGAGTGCTCGAATGGACCCTATCACACTGCCTACGTACCTCATCAAGAAATGAGGATCAGAGTCGACGTAGTTCCCCTAACTAGGGAGGAAAACATTTTGTGTTTTTTAAATCTTGAACTACTTATATCTGTGCTCAAGTGTTGCAGGATCGTCTAGCACGAGTGTGTTACCGTCTTGCAAAAGATAAGTAGGAGCAAGTTCTTACGTTAGGAGTGAAGGTGATGAGAAAAGAAGTCCCGGAGGAGAGATGATTATTCTTTATTCAATGTTTTTTAGGAGTTTTTTCTTTGTGTTTGGCACGTGAAAGTGTATTCAAGTCCTTTTCCATGGAATGTGTACTTATTACTTCATTCCAAGATGGAATAAGGAAGAATCACACCCAAGTAAGGAGAAGATCCCCAAGACTTGGTTCCAGAGATTATGGCCTAAGCACACTAACTCATTGAACTTATTAATTGTTTTTGTGATTTGAAGTGAAGAATTGTCCTTTTAGCTTTTCTTTGTAAAGGTGATCTCATGATTAGACTTATACATCATGCTAGATAAGTTTGCATTATCCCAAGATGGGATGAATACAAATTCCCCATGGAATAAGTCCATACACACAAGATTACCTTAACCATTATTAAGTTTTTTTGAGTTTTTGATTGGAGATGAGAAAGAGAGAGCACCAAAAGGATCTCAAAGGTAAAAAGACTAAAGGGGGACTAACAATCCTAAGTGTTATCATGCATGGGATTCCTAGGTTAGTGTGGTTTGAGTTCTATCCTAATGAAGAAGAAGGAAATAAGAGAAAGAAGAAGAAGAAGAAGAAGAATAAGATGATGATGATGATGATGATGATGATGATGATGATGATGATGATGATGATGATGATGATGAAGAAGAAGAAGAAGAAGGGAGCAAAGGACTCAACTTACTTCATAAGAGAAGATAAGTTGATCCGAAAGGGGGATGAAGAATAATTGAGTAAAGCTGGCCTAATAACATCACAAAGACAAGTAAGAAAGCTTAAAAGAAAATGAAGGAAGAATTTGAAATGTGGAAGCATCATCCACACCTCTCACACTTACCAAAGCCCCTGAAAAGTTAGAAGTATTCACATAAAGGCAAATGAAGTTCAAACAAGCACAAGACATGAAAGAACAAAGGTCTAAGCACTAAAACTCACACAAGTCAGGCCCTATAAGTCACAAAAGACCTCTAAGATTAGTCACGAAAACTCAATCAAAAAGAAATAGGACAAGTCTCGCAAACACCAAACAATGCACTAAAGAATAAATGAGATGAAAAGAAGTGAACAAGTAAGAAAAACAAGTGGGGATGAAACAAATTAGGTCAAAGTAAGAAGTTAAGCACCCTAAACATGTGCCTAATCAAAGTATTCTAACATCATTCAAATTATATAAGCACACATCTAAGCAATTAGAGAGGATAGGAGAAGAAATGAAGTGAAGTGAACATGATTCATACATGTGAAATAAGTGACTTGTCACACAAGGTAAGCACAAAACAAGAGAGGATGAAGTTCAAATATCACAACCATAAGTCAAATATCATGTTAAGAAGCCATACATAAGTCCTCATACAATGGTACAAGTGCCTTCCTAAACAAGGTAAGCAATACATGGTCAAAACATCCATAAAATGGGCAAGCAAGGGTTCAAGCATCAAAGAAATACTAAACATGCTTAAAAATTTATGCAAATAAGTCCCAATGGACCTCAACAAGGGGTAATCAACGTGTAAAAACCTCAAGCAAAAATTAAGAACACAAGTCATTCAAATAATCAAGCAAGGAAAATTTAGGGTTTCACAAACTTAAGCTCAAAGCAACACCTCAAAACTCAACCAGACAAGACCTAAAAATGATTCAAAAATGTTTTAAGGTACCTTAACATGTTCTTAACACAATGCAAAAATAACCAGGCTCATACCATTCATGGAGATAAGTATAGAAAATCAACAAGTTAGGGTGCACATGAAAGAAAGAAATGCAAAAGAAAATAAAGGGAAAATTAATTCTGAAGGCTAAAATAAAATAAAAATGAAAATAAAATTTGAAAAGTTTTTATAAAATGTTAAAGATCAATGGTGATTTTTTTGGAATTTTTAGAAAATTAGAACTAATTTTAAAAAATGAAAATGAAAATAAAAGACATAATAAAAATAAAATGAATTAAAGTGCCAATGGGGTGCAATCAGAAGCCCAATATAGTTCATTTTGAGAGGAAGGCCAAACGATGGGGTGCAGATAACAAAAGGCCCAATGCACTTTACATAGTCAGAGTCAACAAGTCAAAGGTAATCACATCCTACGTTTCACAAGAAGACTCCAGAAAGTAATCAGATCTAAGGGCTAAGCACATAGTCAACTAAGGGGAGAGTAAATACATCCAACACACATCATCAAGTCAAGCAATAAAGTCATTAGATCCAAAGGATATCAAGCAGTCAAACAAAAGTCATCAAATCAATGCATCAGATTTAGTCAACCAATGCAAAAGTATGAGAAATGAAAGGCCAAGATATGATATACACACTAACACGTATGGATATAAACACAAACTAATTATCAGAAACAAAAATATAAAGATCAAAACACGTGCCAGGAGCCCTCCTTCATTAATGCGCTGGCACGCACACAGCCTTTGGATCAAAAAAAAGGACGGGCCAGATTACTTCTTCCCCAAAACCCTCGCATGAAACTGCAAATACCAGACGCCGAAGCTAGGGCTCCGGTCGTCTTCTCCGATGAAGATCACATGAGCTTCTCCAAATAAAATCTAGAAATTAAACATGATACCACCCTTTGAACCAGGATCCCACAAGGATTTCAAATATATGACTCAAATCAACCAACAAACAATCAGTAAAGCAAATTGAAGAAAATAAGAATAAATAAAAAAAATCAGATCCACATAACTTCATCATTTTATGTCCAAACCCAATAAAAGATAGATAAACATGTTCAGTGAAGCTCCATACACACAATGCACACAATCAATTCTCAAATGGTGATGATGAAATTAGAAGCATACCTGAGATGGAAGTGGGTCAAATACACCAAGAAAACCAATGAGAAGGTGCAAATCAACTCCTCTTGAGCTCTATTTGCAAAATAAATACAAATAGAGACTTAGATTGGACTGGATCTTGAGATTTGAACTTGAACCACCTTGAACTGCACTTTGTGAAATTCTTGCTTTTAGGCCAAACCAATGGTGGATTTGTGATCTATGAAGCTTCTGGAACCCTATGGATTGTGAGATTCGAAGAGAGGAAGATTTTTGGTAATTTTTTGAATCTGAGTGAATGAGAGTGCATGAGGCTCTGAAAATAGTATGAATGACTTATATATGAGGTGTTCATGAAGCTGATTAGGGTTTTTGAATTGTGAGGACTCAGAATTAAACCATTGGGATCAAAATGAAAATTTGCACAATTTTGCATACCTCATGGTTTGCTCGTGCATTCTTCCCCCATGTACATGATCATTCTCCTTTTAAGTCAGTGAATTCATTTGGATCAATCTTAGGGCTTGAAATGATTTGAATCATGAGTTTTAAGTGAATGTGCAATTTTGCATAATGAGAAATATCTCATGTACATGGCACGAAATTGAGTGATTCAAAGGGAAACAATGATTGTCATGGGTTGTATTTGGATATATGGTCATGAGAATTGATTCGTTAGAAGTCATAAGAATGCAATGGGAACCAATTTGCAAATGGTGTAAAACTTGAACATTTGAAAATCCATAAAATCAAACCAACTTCCATCAAGCATAACTTTTGATCCAAGAATATTATGAAAGAGTTCTTGTACTTTTTAAAAATGGGAGAACAAGCCCTACAACTTTGATGTTTATGGAAAATTCATTTGAAGCCTCCTTGATCATGAAAGAATTGATTGAAGTTAGGGCAAAAATTGCCAAAAATAGAAAGTTTCATTATAGGTCACTTTCCGATTTTAGTAACTTTTCCCCAAACTCTTGATTCTTGACTTTTGAGATCATTCAAACCATTTCTTGACCAAAAAAAAGTTCATAGACTTGAGAACCATGATTGGGACCCTTGAAAACCCTAGGTTGACATTTCTTCTGCATAGTTGACTTCTTTCTTCAAGTACAAGTAACTGAACCATTGCCTGACTTTCTCAATGAATTTTTGAACCAAATTTCATCCTTATGCCTTGTATAACATATAGAAACCTTTGATCAAAATAAATTATCAAAGCTAAGAGGATGTCGCTCCCGCTAAAAGACACCTGGTCAGATAGGATACAGACGCGAACGGTCGGCGAAAGAGAACATGAAATGAACTGAATAGAGTCGCAGTCTAGGCATTTTTATCCCGAAGGAAAGGTAATGCTGCATAAACCTGGAAAGATATGGATAAGACGGTCGCGAACCAGAGAAACTGAGAAAGGGGGTTGGTTACAACCTGGGAAGGTATTAGCACCCAGATTGTCTGACGTACTCGACGGGATCCACGCTTGAAAGTTTGTGTTTTAAAGGGGTAGTTTATGTGCTATCTGTGTGCAAAAGCTGGAAAAGAATGTACAAGTGTCAGTGCAAGAATGTGAAGTGAATTTCTCAGGAATGAGGCTTAAAAGAATAATGCTGGAAGAGGCGGGAAGAGACAGAGACTTTTGTTTGATAACAGTTAAGTTATGCCTATGTATCCTCTCGTGCAATGAGGAAGTCAGAACACCGTAGTTCGACTCAAAGAGACTGAAAGATAAATTGACTGATGAACTGCTTACTTGTTTATGCTCAAGTGTATGACCTGTCTGGCTTAGGTGCTAACAGTCTTGCATTAGACGGAAGAAGCAAGTTCTCGTTTATGAGTGAAGATGATGAGAAAAGAATCCCGGAGGAGACGATTATTGTTTGTTTTTGGGTTTTCAATCTTTTATTGCTTTTTTGTGTTTGTCATAAGTTAATGAGCTTAATCCTAAACCAAGGGTTAGTAAACTCATCACATCCTCCCTTTGATTAGGGGTAATGAGAATACCTTAAGTATGAAGTAAACACCCCAAACTTAATTACCATGATGTAGGATTAAGATCATTAACCTACTTGTGATTATTTAGATGTTTTTGGAGTTTTTGTTTAGTGTTAAGTAATGATTTTAAGCCATAATCAAGGATTTAATGGACTCATTACACCATCCTAATAGAAGGATAATAAATGAGAACATTTAAGCTGAGGAAGATACCTCAACTTAATCCATGATTAGGGATTAACCTCATGACAAAAAAAATCCTTTATTAAAGTGGATTTTAGTTAATGGTAAGATTAAGAAATGGATTTTATGGTTTGTAATACAACTTGAGGGGGACTTGTCCATTAACACTAGGGTTAGTCCTTCTTAACCAATTAAGGAAGAATTAGAACCCTAATGCAAGGCCCAAGTTACAAGCTATTGTCTTAATGATTATTAAGATGGATTGATTAAGAGATTTAAACACATTAAGGGTTTAACACTTAGGATTAAAGTTATACACTCCATCCTAAGAGAAGGATGCAGGCATAATCTTAATCACAAAGCCTTAAAACCTTAAAGGTTTAGTCTCTGATTATGAGATGAGAAGAGAGACACAAAGAAGACACAAAGATAAAAACTAAAGGGGGACTAATCAAAACCCTAATTATTGTCATGCTTGGATGTTCCTATGGTTTGTAAGGCTTAAGATAAAAGATCTTCAAGGCCACCAATGGAAGAAGCAAATGAAAGGAGGAGAAGCAGAAGAAAACAAGTTAACTTACTTCACTTAAGAAGATAAGTTACTTGAAGAAAGAAGGTGAGAGATGAACATGAATGAGCGAGCTCACTCTAAAGCAAATGAAAATGCAGCAAGGATGCAAAAGAAGAATGAGAAGAGAAATGAGAAGTGAAGGCAAATTCACTTCTCAAAGTACTTACCACCTGAAATGGTTAGCATAAAGAAAGGAATGAAATGAAAATGAAATGTATGCAAAGATGAAAACCAAAACCAGAAGCATAAACATGATGTTAATGATGTTATGAGATGATGCAAAGACATGTCAAGAGCTATGGATGATCATACAAGGGATGAGAATGCAAATGAAGCATGAAAGAAGCATGAAAGCACATGAAAGTTCATGGAATGAAATGAATGCATAACATGGCAAATGGATGAAGAAATGATCAAGCATGGTCTAATGTGTCCTATTATGTCTTAGATGTCATGTGAATGCAAGAAATGTCATGGAAAGTTCTTAAATGAATGCATATGCAAGAAGTATGCAAATGAACATGAGAAATTAGGGTTTTCATGCAACATGAGATGCAAAAGTCAAAAACAGAAGCAAATCACAAGATAAAAAAATTGAAAATGATCTTAAAGGAACCCTAACCCCATATTATATCACACCCCAAAGGAGAAGACCTAACTCTTAACCTAAAGAAAATTATGATTTTTCTAAGTTATCTAGGATTTTAAGGCACCTTTGTCGCTCCCCGGATTTCCATCCTGGTACAAACGCGAAAGTGGCGCGGAAAAAGTATAGAGTCGCCAGCCAGGCATTTTTATCCCGAAGAAAGGGAATGGTAATGCTGCACAAACCAGAAGAAAGAAAGAGGAAGGACACAGGTCCTACAAACCAAAGAGACTGAGCTCGGGAGTCAGTTACGACCTGGGAAGGTATTAGCACCCAGATCGTCCGCCGTACCCGACGGGATCCACGCTTGCGAAAGAAACTGTTTCAAAGGGTGAGGGTATGAAAACTGCAGCAAAAGAAATGAAAATGAAAAGAAAACTGGAACTGGAAAAGAACTGGATAAGAGAACAAAGAGAAAAAATGTAGGGAAAATAAAGATTGTGCTTGAACGGGCCCTACCCCGCTGCCTACATACCTCATCAGGATAATGAGGATCAGAGACGCCGTAGTTCCCCTAACTAGGGGTGGCAAGGAAATTGCTTGTGAATTAAAGCTTGAACTGCCTATGCCATTGCTCAGGTGTTGCAGACTCGGACGACGAGTGCGTAACCGTCTTGAAAAATGACAAGTAGGAGCAAGTTCACGTATGGAGTGAATGAGATGAGAAAAGAATTCCCGAAGGAAAGACGCTTATTGTTTGTTTGGTGTCTTTTAGAAGCTTTTATGAGTGAAAGTTTACATAGGTAAGTGTACCTAAGTCTTACTCAATGGGATGTGTACATCTCACATCATCCCGAAATGGAATGCGCAAGAGGCACACCTATCTATGGAGGAAATCCCAAAAGCTAGTCCCATAAGTGAAGGCTTAAGCACACTGGCCTATTACCATTATTAAGTATTTTTGTGGTTTTTTGGTTAAGAAGTATTTTTTAGCTTTTCTTTGTGAAGTACTCATGCCTATCCACCCGAGGGATAACTCACACCTCGCCCCGAAACGGAATGCGTGCAAGTATCTCATAGCAAAGTCTCATGTCACATGTAAGTACTCAAACTTTATTAAGTGAATTAGAATTAAGTTTGAAGATGAGAAGAGAAAGCACCAAAGGATCTAAAGGTAAAACATCTAATGGGGGACTAAAGAATCCTAAATGTTGTCATGCATGGACATCCTAAGGTTAGTGTGGTGTTCTATCCTAAAGAAGAAAGAAAGAAGAAGAGAAGAAGAAGAACCATGGTGGCCTAAGCACACCTCAAATTAAGAAAGAGATAAAGAAGATGTGGAAGAAATAAGATGCATAAGAAATAAGATAAGGAGATGAGAATGCGAAATGGAGTAATTGAATAATGCACAAACAGAGCCTACACCAGTAGGACTTCCAGATGCAACAGCATGCAATAAGTAAAATCGGGCCTCAGTGCTACCTAAGGGAGAAGGTCCGTTTCCTCTTCCATTCACAAAAGAAACTCAGGAAATAATGTCAAGTCCATAACAAATTCATAAGCCAAACTCAATTGTCCATTGTCAGGATATTTGACAAGCATCCAGCATCCAAGGCAAATCGACACAGAAAACCAGAATTAACACCAAGAATAAGTCTAAAAAAAATCAAGTGCTAAGCGCAATTTGCATCATCTCATTAGTCCAAAAAGGATTATGAAAACGATTTGTCACAGGGTCATCATCAAGCAATATCCACAATCGTCGAAATTGAACAATCGACCTACAAAATATCACACAAACTAGAACCAAGATTAAGCACAATTCTATTAAACCCAAATTAATTAGCGGAAACTAAAACAAAATTAACTAAATTAAGGTTAACAATAACAAAATTAAACTAAATTCTAATAACTTCCAAATTAAGAACACTAAAATATTAATTAATAAAACTATTATATTTTTTTAATTCTAATCAAAAGATTAATAATACCATAATTAACGACAAGATCTAATAAAGTTCCGAATTACTTCTAAATAAAATAAGATTCAAATTGGTAATTAAAATCAACAAATAATCAATTAACAAAAAGCAAATAAAATAAAAATAGAATAGAAGGGTTGTGGGTCGCTGGAATTGGATGGTGAATAGCAAATTCAAACTGGGCTGAGCCCACCATCACCAGCATGGGGGGTGAGCGAAGGAAACAAAAGGTGTGAATTGAGAAACCCAATGGGCTAAGCCCATGCTCAGCAACCACAAAAAAAGAACAAGTCCTGCGTTAAACAAAATGTGAACCATCCCCTGTTTCAAAATCGCAACACATTCTCCTCCCTTCTCACGATTTCAAACATTGCCATGGCTTCACCGAAAAACGCTGTCGGAAGCTTCAGAAAGCCGTCGTCCGTGATCTTTCCATCAAAACCGATCCCCTTTCCGTTTCGGCCTCCGTCTTAGATCTCTCAAGAAAAGCTCGCCGGATCGGTAACCTCGAAGAACTCAGAGGCGGCGGCTTCGTCTTCCTCTCGGTGATTTTGCGTTCAGCTTCAAACTTTGATCTAGATCCACTTCTTCTTCTTTTTCTGTTTTCTGTTGTTGTTTGGTTGTTGAAGAGAATGACGATGAGGTGCTGAAGGATTGAGATGTGGTTTTTACGGTTTGGAGATTTGGTAAATTTGGAGGATGTTGGTTAGTTTGATGAGGTGAAGGTGCGGTTGTTTGTGTGATGCAGAAAGTGATGGTGAGGAACGGACTGGCTTCTTGATGAAGGAGATTGTGAGGTTTCGCGTGTTTGATGAAGGAGGTCGAAGGAAGGGTTGCGACTTGAGGTTTGAAGAAATGGTTATGTTGTTGAAGGGTGATGAAAATGGTTTATTGGAGATTCGGTGGTTTTGCTGAGGTTTGAGTGGGTCGAAGGTTAAGTGAGTCAGTGAAGGTTGAAGAGGGTTTCTTCGTTGTGGATTCGGTAACTGTTGTTTGAAGGGTGAGATGGTTGGATATATTTTGAGGTGATGGTGGTTTCGTGAGTTTGTTGAAGGGGAGGTGATGACGTTGAGGTTGGTGGTGAAGCGGAAAAAATGTGTTGGTTGTGTGATGAAAAGTGATGTTGTTTTGCCTTTTGATGTGCTGCCAAGAGTGAGTATTTTTTGTGTGTGAGTTGCGTGCGGGATGCGTGAAGAGTGATGAGGTTGGCGTGTAGAGAATTGTTACGGGATTGCCGTAAGGTGTGCGTGATGTATGATGAAGAGTGTGGCTGAAATTAGTTGGAGAAGAGTTTCTTTTATGGTTATGTGAATTAGTGATGCCGTAATGTGAATCCTCTTGTTGGCTTTTTTCGTCCTTGATTTTTTTTCTAGGTTGTGTGTTGGCTTTTTGATGTGTATTGTTGCCATGACAAATGAGTTGGCCGAAGCAAATTCCTGGTGGGCCATGGTACATAGTGGTGTGCATGAGTATTGGAATTGGGTGAGTGCCAGAATTTTATTTATTGTGGTATGCATAAAATGGTGGGGCCGTGATGTATGTGTAGGGAAGGCATGTGCTATGCGGAAATGTGATACGAAAATGAAGGTATTGGTGGAAGAATTTTCATGTGGGCCATGTTGGAGTGTATTATAAAATTGTGGATATCAATTGTGAGAGGGTGACTTGGTGTGAAATTGTATGAAAATGTTGTAATAATGGTACTAAAAAAAACTATATATATATAAAAAAAAAGGTTAGAAAATGAATGAATATTTGGTAATTAGAATGAAAGTTGGAATCAAAGTGGGTTAAAATAGTTAAAATGTGGATAGATGGATGTGAATTAGAGAATAATGGATAATTTGTAAATGGAATTGGATCCAAAAATATGTGGACAAAATGTTAGGAAAAAAAAGCTTAAAGATGTAAGTGGATGGATTTAGAAATAAAATAAATGGTTAAGAAATAAAATGATTTATGAAATGGATATAAACTGGTTTTTTTATGAAATGCACCGACTACCACCAGCAGGCACACAACCACGAAACATTAAATTTCGAATCGCCACCAATCTTACAATTCTTTCAACAACTCCTGATTAAATGAAGAATATGGAGAACGTAGTCCTGAACCACTGCATGATTTGTCACTGAAATAATATTCATCTGAAATAATTATCCTTCTGACAGAGTAAAATCCTGAATCATTTTGAATCTGTCTGAACCAATCAGTGAGGAAATAAATCCACAAATTGAACACACCTGAACCACAACCTCTGATCATGATGAGCCTAATTTCTAAAATAACACTCGTACGAACCACTGAAAAATTCCACACACGACAATTTGATCTTGGACTCCCATTGACTGATAAATAGTTCACTGAAACAGATAACATGCACTTGAAGCTCCGGGGATACTGAGAAAAGAAGAATAGCCTCATATATTGATGAAGAAGAAAATAGCCCGATGATGGGCCAAATGAATAATAAAGAATCCTTGCAAACGTGAAATTCTTGAAGACCGCTAAATAAGGGAAATAAACCATAATTTTGACAAGAGCACCAGAAGATGGTGTCATTGATTGTTGCATAGTGAAATCCTTAAATCCTCTGATAATCTGCAAACAAGGATGTGAAACCCTAATCTTCAGAAAATCTCGATCCCATTTCTTAGGATCCTATGCAAATGATATGCAAAAATGCGTATGAATGTAAAACGAAAAGCTGAGAAAGATAGAATAGCCAGAGGGCAAATTTAGGGTGTCTACAGCCTTAAGAGGGAAAATGCAAATCAACTCAAAAATGCAAGATAAATTTGTGACAAAAATATGCTAGATACTACATGCTATATGAAGATCAATGCAAAAAGAATCAATGTCATACCATTCATGGTTAGGCAGAAAAGAATTCTTGAAGTTAGGGTTCAAAAATAGGATTTTTATGAACCCTAAATTCAAGAAAATTGTCAAGATTGATTCAAAACCAAAAAGAAATTTGTATAAATGGCATGACAATGTTTCTAAATGTCCTAATATGCAATGTGAATTTTTTTGGGATTTTTAGAAACCTAAATGATATTTTAATTAATAAATTTCCATTAATTAATTAAAATAAACATTTAAATATTTTAAAAATGATTTTTTAATGCAAAAAATAAAAATAAAAATGTTTTCTGGTTGAGAAAAATATTTGAAGTGAAAATGCAAAAGGAAAATATTTTTAGGATTTTCTAACTATTTTTAATAAATTGTGCAAAATAAATGGTAAAAAATGAATTTAAAAATGAATAAAGGGAAAGTATGTTGATCTAAGGGTCTGGATTGAACCTGGGGGATTTTAGTTTGACCACGCGCCACATCTAACAGTCATAATTCAAATTCAGTAAAACCTAATTAATTAAATTAATTAAGTTAATTAGGGTTTAATGAAAACATCTCAGTCATCCAAACACGCGGGCAGAGCAAATCCTACGGCCATAATTCAAACTAACCCTAATTACACTGATTATGCCCTAATTACTTTCAGGTGGCCGGAGAAGACCTCCGGTCATCTTCTCCGGCCAGACCCTCTCCCTGAACCTCTCAAAACCCCACAAAAAGTCACCACAAGCTCCAGAAATGATCCTTAACTAACAACAAACTCAAATCCAGCAACAAAAACACTTAATCATGCTTGAATGAAGAGAATCGAAGAAGAACAAAAATTAGGTCAAAGTTTCAGAGGTTCAGTTCATGCTTGTTTCTTGCACATTTTCGAAAATAAACACATCCCCATGACTAGGGCAACATATAGAACAATATTTTAACAAGAAAACAAGGTTCTGGAAAAAAAGTTCATCATGTTACCTGAGATGAAGCTTCCTGGTTCTGAGCTTTCAAGCGTCCTCTTTGATGCAAAAAGTCTCCAATGATCCTCCTAGTGATGTTGCAATGCCTAGAACAAACTGAAATGAGCTGGTTTGAGAGAATGAAGCCTTGCTACACCAGAATCGTGTTTTGGTTGTGGGGTTTTTTGCTTTTTTAATGGTTGCTTTGTGTTCTATAGATGATTTTGAGATGAATGGTGGAAAAAGCTTGAAGATTGAGTGTGTGTGTGCAGAGGGTTTCGAAGGCTTTTGCAAAATGGAGAGATTTTGGGAACTTGAGGATTCTGAGGTTTCAGCTTGCAATGTTGTGTGTTATGATCTGCATTTGGTCCACATAATAAGTTGTGATAGGTCAGAGAAGTGGTTGTGGCCTATGGTGATTGGTATGGGCAAGTTGCCAAAATGTCACCATGACTTGTACTTGAGGTATGGGCATTCTTGCAGCTGGATTTTTGGCTTGTCTTGGTGCAGCTGAGATCAAGGAGGTCCATAGAATTGGTTTTGAGGCAATTCAGCAAGTGGATGAAAGGTTATGTGCCCGTTTGCAAATTTGAGAAAGTTTGGCCCCTTTGTAATTTCTTCATGGGCAAGGCATGAAAATTTGAGATTATTTGGACAATTATGAGTTTTAGGCAATGCACTAGGTTGGTATGATGCTTAGAAGTGTGTTTGAAGTCACAAAATGAATTGGCAAGTGGTTTTGCAAAAATCCCTCTTTGGTGCATTCTTGAAAATTATGTGATTTTTGCCAACTTTGAAAAGCCATAACTTGAGTTCCATAATGAATTAGAGCTTGTTCTTGTACTTTTTGAAAATGGAATGATCCAATATACAACTTTCATGACCAACAATTTTTCATTTGAAGCATTTTTGGTTGAGAAAGAGGAGGTTGAAAAACTTTCCCAAAATGGAAAGTTTACATTACAAGTCATTTCCATTTTTGGCAACTTTTGGTTTAGCTCACTTTTCTTCAATTTTGTGAACTTCCAAGCACTTAAATGATCAAATAAAGATCATATAACTTAAATTTGATGAAAAATCCACTTTGGTTCCATGAGTGGGGGCCTCAGATGCCCTGATTTTGCTCTGACTTGCTCAAGAAGTTACCCAGTGAACAGATGACTTCCACAGTGAATTTCTTCATCAAACTTGGTACACATGATCCTTATAACATATTGAGACCATTAGAATCAAGAATGACCAAAAAATTTGGAGTTATGGCCTCTGAAACCAAAACCCTAATTTCAGGTCATCTGTGTAATGAAACCCTAGCTCTGCTTCCATGCTTTCCAAGTTCTTGTGATTTTTTGCCTTCCTTGATCTTTGAGGGATATAATATGATGATTGAACATACATGGACCCTCTTGGAATGATTGACGACCTTTGGAGTAGCTCAGATGAATCCTTGGATTGCTCAGATCACAAACCCTAGATGCTGATGAACTTGAACTAATGCAGTGAAACAAAAATGCAACATGATATGATATGTTTAAACTAATGCAAATATGAAGGATCAAAAGCCATGGTGTGAACTTAGTGAGGGAAAATTTGGGGTGTTTATAGCTGCCCCTATTCAAACATGAGTTAGCTGTGCAGGGTGTAAGCGCTTGGCTTAATAGACAAACAAGATAACTTGTTGTTGAATACCAAAGATAGTCTGAAATTTGCATTCACTGGGGAGAAGAAGAAAAGGGATATAAATTGTGAAAGAAAGTAAAGTATAATTATTAAATGCGGGCGATGGAGGACGACCATCGAGCAGAGGACGACTGCTGGGGATAAAGCAATGACGGGGACGGCTGACATGCTGGGGAAATAAAGAGATCATGATGGGGACGGCCATCAAGTAAAGTAACGAAGTTCTCTGGGAAATAAAGATAAAGGCAATGATGGGGATGGCCATCAGGTTTACAAAGTAAAGGTAAACAACGACGGGGACGGCCATCGGTTCAAACTGATGAAGGACGATCATCAGGAAAAGGAAAAGGGCCCACGACGGGGACGGCCATCGGGTTAAAGAATAAATGAAATATTGATGAGGGACGGTCATCATAGGTGAAGGACAATCACCTAGCAGGGGACGGCTGCTCTTTATCACGACATAGGACGAATGTCGGATAGAAAAGGTCGACGATGGGGATGGCCATCGGATACGCATGATGAAGGACGATCATCAAGAGGTGAAGGACGATCACCTAGTAGGGTACGGCTGCTCTCAGGGTTTATCATGACATAGGACGAATGTCAGATAACAAGATCAACGATGGGGACGGCCATCGGATAAAAGTGATGAAGGACGATCATCAAAAAGGTGAAGGACGATCACCTAGCAGGGGACGGCTGCTCTTTATCACGACATAGGACGAATGTCGGATAGAAAAAGGGTTCCAATAATGGAGACTCCGCTGGGGAAAAGGATGAGGGACGGTCATCCAAAGGTGAAGGACGATCACCTGGTAGGGTACGGCTGCCGAAAGTATCATGACATAGGACGAATGTCAAATAAAAGAAAAGTTGCTTTGCTGGCGATTTGCTGGGGAATAGTAAACACGGACGAGTGTTTACATCCAAGAAATAAAAGGTATAAGTGTTTGACGTTGTGTATAGATTAAAGATGCGGACGAGCATCCTTAAGATTATGATACGGGTGAGCATCGGTAGAAACAAACGATGACGCATGTTCAGAGATGATGATACAGACGAGTACCAACGGGTTAACAAAGAACACGGACGAGTGTCGAATCTGTGGGGAATAAGTGTATACATGAGATACGGACGAGTATATATATAAGTGTGAACAAGTATTGTGAAGTATGAGCAAGACACGGGCGAGTGTTCAACATGCTGGGAAAAGTGTGGCACGGACGGGTGTCAAAAGAGAAAGTGTATAGGTCATGAGTGTAAAAGGTATTCTGGCAACCTGTGGGAATAGGATGACATGGACGAGTGTCGATGAAGGTGTATTATAAACAAGTGTTTGGTTTTCAACAAGTGTTTTGGCAACCATGCTGGGGAGTCGTGACACGGACGCGTGTCAGAAAAGTGTATAGATATCTGCAGGGGAATGAAATGACACAGACGAGTATCGAGAAGAGTATATATGAACATGTATTTGTACTGGAGAGTGCAAAGGGGACGCTTTGGCTTTCTGCTGGGGAATTATGGGATGACACGGACGAGTGTCGAGAAGAACATGTTATGGACAAGTATCTGCTGGTAGAAAGTGTTCTGGCGACTTCACTGGGGAATGATGACACAGACGAGTGTCAAAAGGGATATGTATAAGTATTTGTGTTTGAGAGTGCAAAGGGGACGCTTTGGCTTTTATGTGCAAGGGATGTATTTTGTATATTGTTGATGAGGTACTGTTGATATTTACAGGTGACTGGTTCGAACCTGACTTGTGATCATGCAATATGTTTGATTTTTGCCGTAATGCTCCGTATTAGACGGAATGCTACGCTCTGAGGGGAAATATGATGCGAATGTTATGATTATGCAAAAGAAACTGATCCGGGACTCGGATCCCGCTGTTGTGAAGATATCTGGCTGATCTGCTTTGAAGGATATCCTAGTTGGGGATGAGATCATTGGTAGATCTGATAAAATATATGGTTCTGCTTGGGGAACTAGATCACTGATAGATATATCTCTGTAAGGAGAAAGCCCAGCTGGGGATGAGGAAGCTTCTGTCACTTTGTTGTGTGAGAATTTCAGGCATTGCTCTTCTGGATAGAGTCTTGAACTCTGTGGGGAGATGGTTCCCTTGACTTTGCTGAGGATGAGAAATCTGGCACTTAGTTTGGGGAGAGGAAAGATCACTGAACGATCTTCCAAAAGTTTTTTGTGGGGATCCTGGCTGGGGATGAGGATGCTTTGACAACTCTGTTGGGGAAAAACATTCCAGATACTGCTCGGGGAGAAGGTATGCTTGGCATGCCCCATGTCGCGTATTGAATACCTGCAATCCTGTTAAGACAAAGAAACGCACAAGTATCCCGAGGTATCCCTTTCCGGATTCCATCATAGGAGTTAGATATTCCTGAGAGTAAATACATTTCCTGCAAGCATTCATTAATTAGAAAGGCATATCTGTTTTATGCAAATATTATATCATGGATACTGGACATTTTGCAAGCGAAACAAAAACGTACAAGACAAAGTGTGACTGAAAAACTCTGATTTTATTAATCTGGGTGCCCTGAATTGGCAAATACAGTCAAAGAAACAGATCCCCTGAAATGAGGAGATTGTTACAAATGGAGAAAAGTAAAAGTGTTGGCAATGTTGACGACGCTCCGTTGAGCTTCCTTTGCTATGACCCGTATGACCTTGACGTTCTTCTCATCTTGCTTTTTGAAGAAGGTTGATTTTGACCGATGATTTATCCTTTCGACGCTTGCCATGTTGTAAGTGATACAGACGAATTCAGAATGTAGTTGTTCGCTTATTCCCTGATTTTGCGTGGATCGCCCTTTCGGGTTTTCAATCCACCGGGATACCCATTTTTGCCTGAGATGTCCAATGCGGCTTTTCAACTCAGCGGGTGTACATTTTTTTCAATTTTCCCTTATTTTTACCCGAGTCTTTTATTCTGTTTTTGACTCGCCGGGATGCCCTATTTTTGCCTGGACTTACATTTTGTTTTTATGTCCAGCGGGTCATTTTATGCCAAGTATTTTTTAACTGCATCTGAATTCACAGGGGATAAGAAATCTTCACCTTCCATAGTAGTGAGCATCAGTGCTCCACCAGAGAAAACTTTCTTTACTACGAATGGACCATCGTAGTTTGGAGTCCACTTGCCCCTGTGGTCTGTATGAGGAGGAATGAGTCTTTTCAGCACAAGATCTCCTACTTGGTATTCCCGAAGCCTGACTTTCTGATCGAAGGCTTTCTTCATTCTCTTCTGATATAACTGCCCATGACAAATTGCAGCTAATCTTTTCTCTTCGATCAGACTCAATTGATTGTACCGAGATCGGACCCATTATGCTTCACTCAGCTTTACATCCATCAATACCCGTAAGGAGGGTAATTCAACTTCAACAGGTAGGACAGTTTCCATACCATACACAAGTTGATACGGTGTTTCCCCAGTGGATGTTCTGATTGAGGTACGATACCCATGCAAGGCAAATGGTAGCATTTCATGCCAGTCTTTGTAAGTAACCACCATCTTTTGCACAATCTTCTTAATGTTCTTGTTAGCTGCCTCAACAGCGCCATTCATCTTTGGCCTGTAAGGAGAAGAGTTGTGATGTTGGATCTTGAAGTCCCGGCACAGTTCTGCCATCATTTTGTTATTCAAATTGGAACCATTATCAGTAATGATTCGCTTGGGTACTCCATATCGACAGATGATGTCTCTTTTCAGGAATCTGGCTACCACTTGTCTGGTGACGTTTGCGTACGAAGCTGCTTCGACCCATTTAGTGAAATAATCAATGGCTACCAGGATGAATCTGTGGCCATTTGAAGCAGTCGGTTCGATCTTTCCAATCATGTCAATGCCCCACATGGCAAAGGGCCAAGGTGAAGACATCATGTTCAAAGGATTCGGAGGCACATGCACCTTATCTGCGTAAATCTGACATTTATGGCACTTTTTGGCATAGGCACAACAGTCTGCATCCATTGTGATCCAGTAGTAACCTGATCTTAACAATTTCTTTGCCATTGCATATCCTCCAGCATGGGTATCGAAGGATCCTTCATGCACCTCGTGCATCAGCAAGTCAGCTTCTTTCTTGTCAACACATCTGAGAAGCACCATGTCAAAGTTTCTCTTGTATAATGAACCATCAGCATTCAGGAAGAAGCTACCAGCCAACCTTCTTAATGCCTTCTTATCATTGGATGATGCCCCAGGTGGGTATGTTTGATCCTCTAATAAGCATTTGATATCATGGAACCAAGGCTTGTCATCTTTAGCAATGTCCACAGAGAATACATATGCCGGTCGGTCTAGTCTGGATACTGAAATCCGAGGCACATAATTAGCAGTTTGGACTTTGATCATGGAGGAAATGGTAGCCAAAGCATCTGCGAACTGATTTTCATCTCGAGGGATATACTCAAGTTTGACGGTTGTAAAGAAAGTCAATAATTTCCTTGTATAGTCACGGTATGGAATCAGATGCTCTTGGTGAGTGTACCATTTGTTGTTGGCTTGATTGATTACCAGAGCTGAATCTCCGAATACAGTTAAAGACTTGATCCTGAGGTTAATGGCTTCCTCAAGACACATGATACAGGCTTCGTATTCAGCTTCGTTGTTAGTGCATGCAAAAGTGAGTTTTACCGAGAAAGGCATATGAACTCCCTTAGGTGTAATGAGCACTGCACCAACACCACGACCATTCATATTAACAGCCCCATCAAACATCATTGTTCATTCTTCTTCTGGGTCAGGCCCTTCAGTGTGAATAGGCTCTTCATGATCTTTTGCTTTCAGGAACATGATGTCTTCATCAGGGAAGTCAAATCTCATTGGTTGATAATCATCAATGGGTTGCTCATCTAGATAGTCAGACAGTACACTGCCTTTGATGGCCTTTTGAGATGTGTACTGAATGTCATACTCTGTCAGAATCATTTGCCATCTTGGAACCCTTCCAGTAAGTGATGGCTTCTCAAATATGTACTTGACTGGATTCATCTTTGAGATCAACAAAGTGGTGTGAGTCAACATATACTGTCTTAGTCGGCGAGCAGCCCACGCTAAAGCACAGCAAGTTTTCTCGAGCAGTGAATAACGTTGTTCACAGTCGGTAAACTTTTTGCTTAGGTAGTAAATTGCATACTCTTTTCGACCAGACTCGTCATGCTGGCCCAGCACACACCCCATTGATCCTTCTAATACTGTCAGGTACATTATTAGAGGTCTTCCTTCAACTGGAGGCATAAGAATCGGAAGTTCTTGTAAGTACTCCTTGATTTTGTCAAAAGCCTTCTGACAATCTTCATTCCACCTGACTGTTTGTTCCTTTCTTAACAATTTGAACAGGGGTTCACAGGTTGCAGTAAGATGAGATATGAACCTTGATATGTAGTTCAATCTACCCAAGAACCACCGAACTTCCTTTTCAGTCCTAGGTGCAGGCATCTCTTGAATGGCTTTGACTTTGTCAGGATCAACTTCAATTCCTTTTTCACTTACAACGAATCCCAGTGGTTTACCAAAACGTACCCCGAATGTGCATTTGTTGGAGTTTAGCTTCAGCTGATACTTTCTCAGACGCTTGAACAACTTCAGCAGATTTATCAGATGATCTTCTTCAGTGAGGGACTTGTCAATCATGTCATCCACGTAGCATTCAATTTCTTTGTGGATCATGTCGTGAAATAATGTTACCATAGCCCGTTGATAAGTAGCACCGGCATTCTTCATTCCAAATGGCATTACCTTATAACAAAATGTGCCCCAAGGTGTGATGAAGGTAATCTTCTCCATGTCTTCGGGTGACATCCTGATCTGATTATACCCAGAAAATCCATCCATGAAGGAAAACACCGAGAACTGAGATGTGTTGTCAACCAATACATCAATGTGAGGCAATGGGAAATCACCCTTAGGGCTAGCTCTGTTCAGATCCCGGTAATCCACACACATCTGTACTTTGCCATCTTTCTTAGGCACTAGTACAATGTTAGCCACCCACGGCGGGTAACTAGTTACAGCAAGGAAACCGGCGTCCCACTGTTTTTGTACTTCTTCTTTAATCTACATGGCCATATCCGGACGAGTACAGCATAGCTTCTGTTTCACTGGAGGACAATCTTATTTTAAAGGAAGCTTGTGCACAACAATGTCAGTATCCAGACCTGGCATGTCTTGATAGGACCAAGCAAAGACATCAATGTACTCTCGAAGCATGTCAATAAGTTGTTCCTTCACTGAATCTTGCAGACTGACCCCGATCTTCACTTCTTTCAAGTCTTCTTCAGTACCAAGATTAACTGTCTCAACCTCCTCCTGATGAGGAGTGATCACTTTCTCTTTTTGCCTCAACAACCTGGCTAACTCTTCAGGTAACTCATAGTCTTCTTCAACCCCTTCATCAGCTTGATTAATCGGATTGTCGAAGTCATACAAGATTATAGCAGTGTTGTTGTCGGTGCAATCTGGAGGATAATCTCTACAAGGGTTGAGATTGGTTCATTTTAGTGATCAGTTTTAATCTTGTTTAGAAAAAGTGAAAATGAAGTTGTTTATTTTGAAAACATTGCCATTTTATTGTTTTGTATAAAAGTGAAAAATGAAAAAGACAGTGAGCGAAAAAGAGACTCGTTTGCAAAAGATGTCCTGATATTCATTGATTAATCATTTGCACAAAATTTACAAAGATGGCCCTATTACAAAATGAGTCCTAACACCTTGGGCAAGATGCAGGACTTGATGCATGCTAAAAAGGACAGGAAATAATAATTACTCTGCAGGAGTAACCCTTATAATTTCCTAGGAAGACCAGTTAGAGACTTGGTTCCCCGGGATCCTTGGACGTATCCAGCTCTCCAGGTTGCGGTCGCTTTCCTCCTCGTCTTCCAGATTGTTCACTGCATCTGGGGTGAGCATCCCCCCACTGAAAAATTTGGGCTTTTTGGCAGCCTCTGATTGATCTTCTCGGATTGGTCTGTAACCCAACCTGAACTTGTCTTCCTTATTTTCGACTGGTAGCAGCTTGCCCCAGCCTTGAACAGTACCTTCTTCAACAACCTTTTGGGCTTGCTGATAAGACATGATTGAAGTTCCCATCCTGTCTTCCTGGGATGCAATGAATACTTCAGTCGTCGCCTCATTGACATTCAAGGCCTCGAACCCTTGGCTCATAGTTTCATGGATTTCACCATCCATCTCTATATACTTGTAAGTAGCCAGCTGGCTAACAAATATATCTTCCTCACCACAGATGGTGATAATCTGGCCCTCCCATTCATACTTTAGTTTCTGGTGAAGGGTCGACGTTACTGCGCCTGCAGCGTGAATCCAAGGTCGACCTAGCATACAACTATAAGCAGGTTGTATGTCCATCACATAGAAAATGGTTTCGAAGACTTGGGTACCAATTACCACTGGCAACTCCACCTCTCCCAAAACAGATCTTTTAGAGCCATCAAAAGCCCTGACTACAAGATTACTTGGCCTAAGAGCTATCCCATCATGCTCAAGCTTGACAAGGGCCTTCTTGGGCAGGACATTGAGTGAGGACCCAGTGTCTACAAGCACATGAGATAAGACAGCTCCTTTGCACTCCAAGTTTATATGCAAGGCTTAGTTGTGGAGACGTGCTTCAGATGTTAAATTAGCATTAGTGAATCCTAGCCCATGGCTAGTATTGACATTTGATACCACTGTTTCCAGCTGATTTATAGTGATCTCTTCTGGCACGTAGGCAGCATGCAGAACTTTGAGGAGTGCATCCCGATGGGCTTCGGAACACAGCAGCAATGATAGGATTGAGATCTTTGAAGGAGTCTGGTGGAGCTGGTCCACAACTTTATAGTCACTTATTTTGATGATTCTCATAAACTCATCCACATCTTGATCGAAGGATGACTTCTGAGTTTCCTTGGGTGCAGATTCTTCCGGTATCACACTCTTCCCCTTGGCTCTAGCAAAAGCCTCTGCCTCTAAATTGGTTCTAGGGACCTGTGATGCAAAGAGACGTCCGCTTCGGGTGAAGCCTCCGCCTCCCCCAACATTATCCACTTGGGGAGTGAGAACTGGAGAATCAAGAAGGACTTTCTCTCCATTGCAGTATAGATCAGCACCATAATGCCATGGTATAGTGTTGTCTTTTTCATATGGGATCGGCCCGGGCACCGTGATGGTGACTGGGCTTACTGTTGCAGTTGTTGGGACTATAATGGTCTGTGGATCATAAAAGATTGTTACAGGACCTTTGGTGGATGTTGGTGAAGGTGAACTGAAGCTTTGTTGAGACTGTTGAGACTGTAGTTGATTTTGCTGAAAGTTGTTGGAACTCGGGACCGCTGTCGGGTCATAATAGATTGTGACAGTAGAAACATAATTGTTGTTTGTTGAAGTTGAAATAGCCGGTGCGAATGAGTTATTGTATGTTGAAGTGATAGAAAGAATGGTTGCTGAAGTTGTAGTTGAATCAGTTGGAACAATGATTGTTGCTGTTGTAGAAGAAACACTTGGACAGATGGTTGTTGATGTCGTAGAAGATTCATTTGGACAGATGGTTGTTGCATTTGTAGAAGATTCAAGAATTGTTGGTAAAACGGTCGCTGGTGTTGTAGAAGTTGTGGTTGTAATTTGCAGAATTCCCTCTCTGATCAGATCACTGATGCCTTTCCTTAAGCTAGCACACCCATTCTCCGGAAGTTTGCACGATTCGCAACAGGCCTCACAACCTGGAAACACTTGGCACTTTAAAAGTTGGGCTTTTACCTCGGCTAGAGGTGTTTGAATGTATGCAATGTCTTCTACCAAACTCAGGTGTGATCCATCCTTTACAGCATTAATCCTTGGCCCACTGTGGCTTGGCATAGGATTCTTCATCACATTTGGAGGAGGTGCGAAGTTCAGGGCTTTAGAATCCACCAGATCCTGAACCTTCATATGCAGGGCTCTGCATTTCTCTATAGAATGACCAGGTGTGTTAGAGTGAAAATGACACCTAGCATTAACATCATAGTTCCTTGGAAGGTTTTGAGGATCGGGTGGAGCCAATGTCCTTAATTCAACCAGATTGAGCTTCAGGAGTTGTGGCAGTAGAGTAGCATATGGCATAGGAATGGGGTCAATCACCCGGTTGACCTGAGATGGTCGTTGTTGAAACGGGCGTTGTTGTTGATTGTTGTTGTTATTGTTGTATGATCTTTGTTGCGGATATTGTTGTTTTTGCGGAAAGTGTTGTGGTGGTTGAACATACTTAGGAGGTGGAGCAGGGATAGTAACAGCAGCAAATGTTTTGGGTATGTATTGGAGCCTACCTCTTCCCATGTGAACTGAGTTAGTCTCACCAGATCTTTGGGGCCCAGCAAATGGTTTTCTTGTACTGCTGGAACTGGCGCCGTTATCTGAGATCTTTCCCATCTTCAAAAGACTCTCAATTCTCTCACCAACTATAAGTACATCAGCAAAACTGGTGGAAGAGAAAGCAACAAGTCTGTCAATATATGTTCCTTGAAGAGTGTTCATGAACATTTCATCCATTTCCCTCTCAGACATGGGTGGTTGAACTGCAGCAGCAAGTTGCCTCCACCTTTGGGCATATTCCCTGAAGCTTTCACGGGAAGATTGAGACATTCCCATAAGGAGGGTCCTGTTAGGAGCCATGTCCAAGTTGTACTGATATTGTCGGATGAAAGCTTCAGCCAAGTCTTTCCAGTTCCTTATTGTGGCTCTAGTCAGGTGGGAATACCATTCTCGGGATGCCCTAGTTAGACTATCCTCAAAGTAAAACATCAACAGCTTTTCGTCCATGGTGTATGCTTTTAACCTTCCCAAGAATGACTGAAGGTGGGTGCATGGACAGGAGGTGCCATTATACTTTTCAAAACACAGGGGTTTGAACTTGTGAGGAATTCTCACCCCTTCTACCAGTCCCATGTCCATCACATCAAAGCCTAGGGAATTCTGGGATTCAAGAGATCTCAGCTTCTCAGCAATCTCATCCAGCCTTCGGTCGTAAACTTCATCCCCAGCTCCAATAATTGTGAACTGCTCTTCTTGAGGATCCTCTTGCAAGATCCTACCTCCAGCAGTGTTACCCTGAGTATTCCTTATGACATTAACATCTGGGTTTAGATGAGGCCCAAACTCTGGTGGATCAATGCGTGGCTGCCCGCAATCATTATTACTGGTACCTCCTGTACCTGGATGGTGTTCTTCAGGAGTCTGCCTTTCCACCAATTCCCTCAGTCTTTCCTGACTCTGAGCTAAGCCAGTCATTACAGCCATAAATTGGGTCATTTGATTCCTCATCTCAACCCTCTCATTTTCCATTTGGGTCCTCACTTCATTCAAGTCTTGTTGTACTTGATCCATCTGAATGCCCGGAAGGTTGTTTCTCGTCGAGTACCGGTGTATTCTGTTAACAGGGAACACTCTTCTTCAAGCAATGTTTCCTGAAACCACAACAAAGTGAGAAATAGCAATAAAACAAAAACCTACAAAACAAAGAAAATGTTAGTATGCAATGCAATATGCTTATTTGTCTTCCAAGGGTATCCGGTTTGGTTCTTTGGTTTTGACCTTTCCAGACCTCGAGGAAGTGCTGATGATGTTGCAGAAAAAGCCCACCAAAAAATAATACAAACCATATATATTACAAAGGATAAAAATACATAGTTTGATTACAATACGTGCCCATGGTGGGTCAAATACAACAACCAAAAGAAAAGTACAACAAAAGAAATAAGTACAAGTAAAAGGGTCAGACATTCAATCCAAAACTATCCTCCCTGACTTCCTTTAGGAGGGCCTCAGTCACTGGCCCTACTGGGTGCTCTGTAATAGTCCTGATGAGGAGATTTTTGGTAGCAATGGCACTGGTTAACTTTTTATGCTTATCCTGATCCTTTGACCTCTTCAACCCCGCCCGGAGTTTCAATTCAGATATCTCCTTCTGAGCTGCCAACAATGCCTCTTGATGCTTCCTCTCACTAGCCTCCAACTGCTCTATCTTAGCCTGAGTCCTTTGATCTTCTTATGCACGGGCTTCAGTGATCTTGATCCACCTAGCCTGGATCTCCTCAAGATAATGCTCTGCCCTAGCCTTCTGAGTTTTTGCTTCCTTACAAGCATTCTTCAGAACCAACTCCCCTGCTCTTGCCTTCCTGATGTAGTCATATGTCTTTTCTATCTTGGTCAGATGCTCAACTCTGAGTCTTTCCAATCTCTCATTATCCAAACGGCTGTCATTTCTCTCCCAGAGAGTCTTCTTTAAGGCTTCAGCTAGCTGAGTGTTCCTCTCTTTCAGCTTTTCAAACTCTTCCAAACTGACAGTTGCTGCAGTTTGTACTGTAGAAGGTCCAAGTACATCTTCCAAGGTGAAAGGCATCCGGGTGATCTGAGCTCTGGTACGGGACCAATCAGAATACTGTGCTGAAGCAATGTTGTTGCACTTGCAAAGGATGGCTGTTCCTTTAGTCTGGATGTTATCCCAAGCCCAGGCAGCTTGTCTGATAACAGCAGAGTTAGGTTGGATTTCACAGTAGAGAGTTTCATCCAAATCTTGTCCTCTGGGAGGATGAACCAAAGCATATCCCAATTGTATCTTAAACAGTAAAGGGTTGTAGTTGATGCAACCCTTCACTCCTATCAAAGGCACATTAGGATACTGCCCACAGCTAGTAATGATGTCCTTGCCTTTGGTGCTCTGAGAGCACCACCTGATGTCATCTGATGTCAAGGCAATGAACCTCTTAGCCCAATACTTCTGCTGACGGGGGTTCAAGAAAGTATCTGATTTTCGCAAGTGTTTTAGGAGCCAAGAGTAATACAGAGGAGTACAACATCTGACCAGTTTTCCTCTTTTCTTTTCATTCCTCTAGTGTACTGAGTAGTAGAAGTCTCCCAGCAAGGTAGGAACAGGGTTCCTCAACAAGAACAGGTGGATGGCATTCTTACTCACAAACTTGGGCTCATCTAAAAACAAAATAAACCCATATATACTGAGGGCTAAAAGTGCACAGACAGCCTTCCATTCTCCTACTGCAGCCTTCAGGGTAGCCTGAGAAATCATGAAGTCTAGGTGGAGGCCTGGAATTCCAGTCTTGGTTGTCATGTTTTGATCAATGAGGGCAGGCTTCAAATGCAATGCCCTGGCTATATCTTCATTTCTGGGAGCAGTCGTCTCTGGGTTGAAAGGGATCCCTTTCCTGATAGGAACTCCCAACAACAAGGAAAACTTATCTAGCAAAGGTCCCATATGGAAATCAGGGAATGTGAAGCATCTGAGTGGAGGATCATAGAACTGCAAGCAAGTATGGATCATGCTCCTCTGAGATGCATCTAAATCCATGACCATGTCCAATATGCCCCCATAGTTCTCTCTGAATAGTGGGATATTGTCAGGTGTAATGAGGGACTGGACATGTCTGATGCCAGTCAAGGTGGGCTCAAAGAAGTGGTAAGAGATGTTGCTCTTTCTTGAAGTGTCCATGGGTGCTTATGAAGAAGCTGAAAACAACTGCTGATGAAGGTCACTTACTGGGATGCTGGAGGTGAGTCTCTGACAGACTGATGAAGGTGCTGGAGAAGATATCTGAGGAATTTTGAGCAGCAGAAGGGGTCAAAACCAAACCAAAGATAAAGATGGATACCCTATAAAACAAATAAGCAAATGTTAAATGATGCAAAAATGATGTATGCAAATGATATGCAAAAGGGTTTGTGATCAAGAGTTGGATCTGTTTATCTGCCTTGGTAAAAGTCCATGTATGTTCAAAGGTCCGGATGGAGGCTCAGAAATCCAGTAACCAGGTGGGGGACTCAAATAAAGAGTCACAAGTCCGGGGTAATCACAAGAACTATCCAAAGTGAAGCATTCTTAAAACAAAACAATATCAGGGTATGATGTGGCCAAGGGTTCCTGCAAAACTTGTAAACATCCCAACCCCCTCACATGTAATGTTCTAAAACAAAGATCCTCAGACTTGTATCAGTTATGAGAAGTGTAAACACTTCTAACCCGGAGGTACAATGTTTACAATAACCATAAAGGATCCTCCTCTAATTCACCCCAGATTCTGAAGGTCATATAAAGGTCATCCAGACTTAGCAGGCTTCCCAGATAGCCCTAGTACTACAGGAAATCTGTAGCACAGAGTTCTCAAGAAGAAACCCATATCTGAACCGTGTTTCATATTCCCGCACCAGACCGAAATGGAATGGGAAAGAATATGAAGCCACTCTAGCCTATATGTCACTCAGGTCCCAGGTATAGGACCTTAATCACTCAATGAAACCCCACCCACCAAGGAAAACCAGCTCCAGCACAATAAACAAGCACAATTAGCACATAACACCCCCGTAAACACAAATCAAACAAGCGCTAGGAGGAACCCACAAAAAGAACTAGAAGCCCTGGTTGCAATATAAGGGTCCCCAGCAGAGTCGCCAAGTTGTCGCTCCCGCTAAAAGACACCGGGTAAGATAGGTGTCGCTCCCAAAAGATGAGACTGGCTCAAATGAGGTACAGACGCGAACGGTCGGCGAAAGGATGAAATGAAAAGAGTCGCCAGCTAGGCATTTTTATCCCGGAGGAAAGGCAATGCTGCATAAGCCTAGAAAGAGATGGATAAGACGGTTGCGAACCAGAGAGACTGAGAAAGGGGGTTGGTTACAACCTGGGAAGGTATTAGCACCCAGATTGTCCGTCGTACTCGACGGGATCCACGCTTAAAAGATTTGTGTTTTAAAGGGGTAGTGTTAGTGCAATCTGTGTATAAAATAGCTGGAAAAGAATGTACAGGTGTCAGTGTAAAAGAGTGTGAAGTGTAATATGTGCAGTGTCAGTGTGAGAACAGGAATAAGATGCTCAAGATCATGAGGCTAAAGAATGAAGTTGGAAAGAGGGGGAATATACGGAGACTTTTGTTCGATAACTGTTAAGTTATGCCTACGTATCCTCTCGTGCAATGAGGAAGTCAGAACACCGTAGTTCGACCCAAAGAGACTGAAGATGAATTGACTGATGAACTGCTTGCTTGCCTATGCTCAAGTGTATGATTTGTCTGGCACAGAGGCTAACTGTCTTGCATTAGACGGAAGAAGCAAGTTCTCGTTTGTGAGTGAATGAGATGAGAAAAGAATCCTGAAGGAGACGATTATTGTTTGTTTTTGGGTTTTCAGTCTTTTATTGCTTTTGAAAGTTTGTCATAAGTTAATGAGCTTAAGCCTAAACCAATGGGTTAGTAAACTCATCACATCTTCCCTCTGATTAGGGGTAATGAGAATACCTTAAGTGTGAAGTCAGATTCTCACACCTAATCACCTTTGGTATAGGATTAAGATCATTAACCTACTTGTGATTATTTAGATGTTTTTGGTGTTTTTGTTTAGTGTTGAGTAATGAGGTTAAGCCATAATCAGGGATTAAACAGACTCATTACACCATCCTAATAGAAGGATAATAGATGAGAATGTTTAAGCTGAGGAAAGCTCCTCAACTTAATCCATGATTAGGGATTAAACTCATGACAAAACAAGCCTTTGTTAGATGGATTTTAGTTATTGATAAGATGAAGAAGTGAGTTTTATGATTTGTAAGACAACTTGAGGGGGACTTGTCCATTAACACTAGGGTTAGTCCTTCTTAACCAATTAAGGAAGAATTAGAACCCTAATGCAAGGCCCAAGTTACAAGCTTGATGCCTTGATGATTATTAAGTGGATTGATTAAAGGATCTAAACACATTAAGGGTTTAACACTTAGGATTAAAGTTATACACTCCATCCTAATAGAAGGATGCAGGCATAAGCTTAATCACAAAGCCTTAAAGCCTTTAGGGTTTAGTCCCTGATTATGAGGTGAGAAGAGAAGACTCAATGAGACACAAAGGTAAAACTAAATGGGGGACTAATCAAAACCCTAATCATTGTCATGCTTGGTTGTTCCTAAGGTTTGTGAGGTTTGCAAGAAGAATCTTCAATGGAACCACCAGGAAGCAGATGAAAGGATCAGGAGAAGCAAAGTAACTTGCTTCATTGAAGAAGACAAGTCACTTGAGGAAAGAAAGTAAGAAGAAAAAGAATGAGCAAGCTCACACTCAAACACATATAAAAATGCAGCATGGATTCAAGAGAGAGATGAAGAGAAGTTATGAGAAGTGAAGGCAAATTCACTTCTCAAAATCACTTACCACCTGAAAGGTTAGAAAAGAAATGCAATGCAATGCAAAAGGGGATGAGATGACATGATGAGAAACAAAACCAGAAGCATTTACATGATGCTAATGATGCTATGAGATGCTACAAACATGAGGCAGCACATGGAAATGATCATACAAGCTTATGAATGCAAATGGGGCAAGTTAAGAACCATGAACATACATGACAAGTTATGAAGTGCATATGTCATACAACATGGCAAATGCAAAATGCAATGATCAAACATGCTTTCAATATGTCTTATGATGTTAAATGAATCACATGGAGGCATTAAATGTCATGGCAAGTCATGTTATGCAAGCAAATGCAAGATGAATGCATGTGGAAGCCCAAATTAGGGTTTATGAACAAAGCAACAAACACAAACCAAAATCAGAAGCAAACAACAATATAAAAAATTGAAAATGCATTCAAAGGATCCCTAATCCTATACTAACCCACTGCCCAAAGGAGAGGTCTTAACTCTTAACCAATTTCAAGTTATGATTTTTCTAAGTTTTCTAGGGTTTTAGGGTTCCTAAACAAGAAAAATGCCAAACAAATTGAAAATGAAAGATCAAATCATGGCCATTTAATCTCACAAACTATATGCTAAACACAATGCAATGCAAAAAGAATCAAAGTCCAACTCTTCATTGTTAGGCAGAAATGATTTTTTGAAGTTTAGATCAAAATAATGCATAAAAATGATTTTAATTCAATGGAAAATTCTCAAAATGCATCAAGATCAAAAAATAAATTTGGTTTGAAGGTTGGACAATGTTTCTAAATGTCTTAAAACATTTCATGAATTTTTTGGTGATTTTTAAATACCTAAAAGTATTTTTAATAAATTAATTCTCATTAATCAATTAAAATAAACCTTTAAATATTTAAAAATACTTTTTTTTAATGCTAAAAATGAAAATAAAAATATTTTTGTGTTTTAAAAATTAATGAAACTCTTGACAAAAAGTTTCATAATTTTTAAAACATTTTTGCTATTTTAAATAAATTATGGAAAACAAATGAAATAAAATGAAACTTAAATGAATTTTTAAACTGAAAAAGCAAAAGTAATCAGATCCAACGTGTGAGATTCAAACTGGCAAGGGCGGGAGCTGACCACGCGCGCAAATGAACGGACCACATTCAAACTGGCTTAATTACACTTAGCCCTAATTAAACAAACCCTAATGACTCTCAGGCGACCGGAACACTGTTCCGGTCGTCTTCTCCGGCTATACCACTTTCTTATCTCTCTCAATACGCCATGAAATCATGCCAAACTCTCCAGAATCAAACCTTAGCTCATTCTAAACAAGATTCCAGCAACAAAAATCATTTATTTCAACACACAAACAAGATTCGAAACAAACATTCAAAACTGCAAAAATTTCAGAAACATCATACAGGCTCATTTCTCACTCTTTTTCAAAAGTAACAAGTTCAGTGTGATCAATGAAGCATGCTTTACCATCTAGAAACTTAAAAAGCAAGTCCTGGAAAAAAAAAGTTCATGGAGTCACCTGAGATTGAGCTTTTGATTCAGGAGCTTTCTGGATGGTTCTTTGGCTCAAACAGGTCCCAATGATCCCCCTTTGAAGCTTTGGACACTTGGTTGGAGTTTAAACAGCCTCTTGAGTGAGTTTGCAGAAGCTCAGGCCAAGGGAGTGTGAAAATCGTGTTTGTGATATGGGAGGTTTCAGGCCAAAACAATGGTTGGTTTCTGGTCAGTGAAGTGAGTAGAGATTGTTTGTGAAGTTTCTTTTTGTGTTTGAGGCTTGTGGAAAGAGATTCGAGGGTTTTTGCTCAAGGGAGTGTTTTTGTGAATGGTGAGTTGTGATCTGTTTCAGCCTGGCTTGTTATGTGAAATGGCTAGCATTTGTTCCACATAAAAAACTCCCATTGGTCAGATGATGTGACTTGGCCTGCTGTGATAGGTAAGTTAACTTTTGCAAATTGTCAACCTTTGTGTAAGAGAAGCATGGGTTGAGCGCTAGGCTAGTACAAGTGTGTGGGCTGGCGCAGCATGGTGTGTGAGAGATGCTAGAATGGTTCAGCAGCCAAGGCAACAAGTGGGTGAGGTGTGATGATGGTTTTTGCAAGTTGTTCACTTTTGGTTCATATGAAACTTTCTTGTCCCACAAGCCATAAAACATGAGGAAATCTTGGTCCAATCTGAACTTTAGGACTCACATGATGCTTGTGTAATGGTTTGGCATGAATTAGAAGTTACAAATGCCTTGGTACAAAGTTTTTGCAAGTTTCTCATTTGAGGCATATCTTGAAAATTAGTGATTTTTGCCAACTTTGACACACCATAACTTTTGATCCAAAATGAATTAGATACTGTTCTTGTACTTTTTGAAAAGGGAAAGATCTAATCTACAACTTTCATGACCAAAGTTTTTCCATTTGAAGCATTTTTGGATCAAAAAGCAAGGGTTGAAAAAGTGGCATAAAATGACATTTCATGAAAGTCAAACTTAACCCAAAAAGTCAACTTTGCAAAAACTTCAAATTCTTGAATTTTATGATCTTCAAACTTCTTCCATGATCAAATAAAGATCATATACACTCAAAATGATGAAAATCACCCCTTGGTTGGGTCATTGGGGGCCTCAGATGCCCTGATTTTGCACTGACTTGTCCAGAAAGTCAACCTTTGATCAGATGACTTCCCCATGGAATTTCTTCATGAAAATTGATATGCATACTCCCTATACCATATAGAGACCAATAGAAACAAGAATGACCAAAAAATTTGAAGTTATGGCCTCTGAAACCAAAACCCTAATTTCAGGTCATCTGTGCAGTCAAGCCTGGCTCTGCTTCCATACCAATCCCAGTTCTTGTGATTCCTTGGCATTTTTGACTTTGAGAGGATGTAATATGATATAAGAACACACATGGACCCCTTTGAAGTGATTGATGATATTTGGAGTGGCTCAAGAAGTTCTTGGATTGCTCAGATCACAAACCCTAGATGCAGATGACTTTGAACCTATGTAGTGAAACAAAAATGTGATATGAGATGGTATGATTGTGTTTATGCATTTGAAATGATCACAAGCCATGGTGAATGGGTGAGGGAAAATTTGGGGTGCTTACAGCTGCCCCTATTCAAACATGAGTTAGCTGTGCAGGATGTAAGCAACGGCTTATCAGGCAAACAAGATAACTTGTGGTTGAATACCAAAGACAGTCCAAAATTTGCACTCACAGAATGAAGAAGAAAAGGGATATAGATTGTAAAAGAAAAATAAAGTATATTGTAAAGTGTGGGCGACGGAGGACGACCGTCGAGCAGAGGACGACTGCTGGGTAAAGAGCAATGACGGGGACGGCCGACATGCTGGGAAAAGTGTGTGAAGTAAAGCGGTGACGGGGACGGCCGACATGCTGGGGATAAAAAGGTATTATGATGGGGACGGTCATCAAGATAAAGTTGTAAGATTCTCTGGGGATTGGTGAAACATGACGGGGACGGCCGTCAAGTTCATAAAGTAAAGTAACCAACGATGGGGACGGCCATCGGGCTAAAAAGAAAAGGGACCACGACGGGGACGGCCATCGGGTTAAGGAATAAATGAAATAAACAGATGATGAGGTACGGTCATCAAAGGTGAAGGACGATCACCTAGCAGGGGACGGCTGCTCTGTCGGGTTAAGATGAGGGACGGTCATCTAAGGTGGAGGACGACCACCTGGCAGGGTACGGCTGCCGAAAATATCGCGACATAGGACGAATGTCGGATAAAAGGTCAACGATGGGGACGGCCATCGGATGAGCATGATGGAGGACGACCATCAAGAGGTGGAGGACGACCACCTAGCAGGGGACGGCTGCTCTCAAGGTTTGTCATGACATAGGACGAATGCCAGATAACCAAAATCAACAATGGGGACGGCCATTGGATAAAGTGATGAAGGACGATCATCAAAAGGTGGAGGACGACCACCTAGCAGGGGACGGCTGCTAAATATCAACGATGGGGACGGCCATCGGACGAGCATGATGGAGGACGACCATCAAGAGGTGGAGGACGACCACCTAGCAGGGGACGGCTGCTCTCAAGGTTTGTCATGACACAGGACGAGTGTCAGATAAAAAGAAATTTGCTTTGTTGGCGATCTACTGGGGAATAGTAAACACGGACGAGCGTTTACATCCAAGAAACAAAAGGTATAAGTGTTTAGATGCGGTGTATAGATTAAAGATGCGGACGAGCATCCTTAAGACTACGATACGGACGAGTATCGGGTAGAAACCAATACTGACACGTGTTCAGAGATGATGATACGGACGAGTATCAACGGGTTAACAAAGAACACGGACGAGTGTTGAATCTGAAGGGACTCTTCTAGGGAATGGTAGACACAGACGAGTTTCTACATTCAAGAAGACATAAATGTTTGCCACAGTGTATGGGTTAAAGATGCGGACGAGCATCCTCAAGACTATGATACGGACGAGTATCATGTAGAAACAAACACTTGACGCATATTCTGAGATGATGGTACGGACGAGTACCAACTGGTTAACAAAGAACATGAACCAATGTCGGATCTGTGGGGATATAAATGGTGTATATAAGATACGGACGGGTATCTGTATAAGTGTAACATGAGTAGTGAGTATGAGTATTGTATAGATGAGTATTTTAACTGCTGGGGAGAGTGACACATACGAGTGTCAAAAAGGAGAAAAGTATAGTATCAACAAGTATATGGGGTGTAAAAGTGTAGGCGACTGCGCTGGGGATATGACACGGACGGGTGTCAAGACAATGTATATACCAGTAGGTGAGTGCAAAGATGATGTCTTTGGCTTCTTGCTGGGGGTATGACACGGACGGGTGTCAGGAAATATCTGTAATACGGGTGGTCTCGTTTGTAAAGAGTGTTCACGCGACTTTACTGGGGGAAAGATGACACGGACGGGTATCAAAAAAGAGTATACTGGTATCGGTGGACGTGAGGCAACTGCTTTTGCTGGGGACTCTGGGGGGATTTTGGGGAAAGTATTCTGTATACAGACGGATTGTCATTATTCACAAGTGTTCGATTCACAACATGACTTATGATTATACTATGTATTTGATTTTTGCCGTAATGCTCCGTATTAGACGGAATGCTACGCTTTGTGGGTGAATATGATGCGAATGCTATGGTTATGCAAAGATACCAAACCGGGATTCGGATCCCACTGCCGCGAAGATCTCTGGCTGATCTGCTTGAAATGAGGATCCCAGCTGGGGAGAAGATCATTGGTGGATCTGACGAGATGTATCTGCTTGGGGATATAGGTCACTGATTGACGTATCCTTGTAATATAGGACCCAGCTGGGGTTTGTAGAAGCCTTCTGTACTCTGTTGTGACTCCTTCATGCGCCGCTCTTCCGAATAAAGGCTGAAACTCTGTGAGGAGATGATTCCCTGACTTCTGCATTCTGCTGAGGAAGAATGATTGGCACTACGGCTGGGGAAATTGACAAGTGGCAAACTAGCTGGGGAAAGTTGTTGGCAACTCAGCTGGGGAGAAAGCACCTCCGGTGCCAAGAATGAGTGAGCATTAATTTGTCAGCTTGCTGGGGTGAAGCTTTCATGCCCCAAGCTGTGCCTCGGATACCTGCAATCCTGAAAAGACAGAGAAACGCACAAGTATTCCCGAGGTATCCCTTACCGGATTCCGTCATAGGAGTTATACACTTCTGAGAGTAAGTATATTCCCTGCAAGCACGCGTTTTTATTTTTAGAGAAAGACATCTGTACTCATGCAATTAGTTTTTTAGAGACATCAGACATTCTTTGCAAATAAAAATGTATAAGACGAGACATGACTGAAAAATCTGATTTTATTAATTCATGTGCCCTTAATTGGCAAGATACAGTCAAGGAAACAAATCTCCTAAAATGAAGAGACTGTTACAAATTGAGAAACAAAGTGATGGCGATGTTGATGACGCTTTTAAAGGGGCTTCCTCTTTCGCTATGACTCGTATGACTTTTGACGTTCTTCTCGTCTTGCTTTCTGAAGAAGGCTGATTCTGACCGAAGCTTGATCCTTTCGGAGTTTTACCAAGTTGCAGGTGGTACAGACGAATTCAGAATGCAGTTGTTCGCTTATTCCCTTATTTTGCATGGATCGCCCTTTCGGGTTTTCAATCCATCGGGATACCCATTTTTGCCTGAGCTGTCCAATGCGGCTTTTCAACTCAGCGGGTGTACAATTTTTGTTTATTTTCCCTTATTTTTGCCCGAGTCTTTTATTCTGTTTTTGACTCGCCGGGATGCCCTGTTTTTGCCTGGACTTACATTCTGTTTTTATGTCCAGCGGGTCATTTTTATGCGAAGTATTTTTTAACTGCATCTGAATTCACAGGGGACGGGAAATCTTCACCATCCATGGTGCTGAGCATCAGTGCTCCACCAGAGAAAACTTTCTTTACCACGAATGGTCCTTCATAGTTTGGGGTCCACTTGCCCCTGTGGTCTGTATGAGGAGGTAGAATTCTCTTCAACACAAGGTCCCCTACTTGGTACTCTCGGTGCCTGACTTTCTGATCGAAGGCTTTCTTCATTCTTTTCTGGTATAGCTGGCCATGACAGATCGCAGCCAATCTTTTCTCTTCAATCAAGCTCAGTTGTTCGAACCGGGACCGAACCCATTCTGCTTCGTTCAGCTTAACATCCATCAATACTCGTAGAGAGGGTAATTCAACTTCAATAGGTAGGACTGCTTCCATACCATACACAAGCTGATACGGTGTTGCCACAGTGGATGTTCTGATCGACGTGCGATACCCATGCAAGGCAAACGGTAGCATTTCATGCCAGTCTTTGTAAGTGACTACCATCTTCTGCACAATCTTCTTGATATTCTTATTAGCTGCCTCAACAGCGCCGTTCATCTTTGGCCTGTAAGGAGAAGAATTGTGGTGTTGGATCTTGAAGTCCCGGCATAGCTCTGCCATCATTTTGTTGTTTAGATTGGAACCATTATCAGTAATGATTCGCTCGGGAACTCCATATCGACAGATGATATCTCTCTTCAGAAATCTGGCTACCACTTGCCTTGTAACATTGGCGTATGAAGCTGCTTCGACCCACTTGGTAAAATAATCAATGGCGACCAGGATGAATCTGTGGCCATTTGAAGCAGTTGGCTCAATCTTGCCAATCATATCAATGCCCCACATAGCAAAGGGCCATGGTGAAGACATTATGTTCAAAGGATTGGGAGGCACGTGCACCTTATCTGCATAAATCTGGCATTTGTGACACTTTCTAGCATAAGCACAACAGTCGGCATCCATTGTGATCCAGTAATAACCTGATCTTAACAATTTCTTAGCCATGGCATGCCCTCCTGCATTGGTACCAAAGGATCCTTCGTGCACTTCATGTATCAACAAATCTGCCTCCGTCTTGTCAACACATCTGAGGAGTACCATATCAAAGTTCCTTTTGTATAAAGACCCATCAGTGTTCAGAAAGAAACTACCAGCAAGCCTTCTCAAAGTCTTCTTATCATTGGAAGATGCCCCAAGTGGGTATGTTTGATCCTCCAAGAAGCACTTAATGTCATGGAACCAAGGCTTATCATCTTTGACAACATCTGCTGCAAATACATATGCTGGTCTGTCAAGTCTGGATACTGAAATCTGAGGTACAAAGTTGGCCGCTTGAACTTTGATCATGGATGAAATGGTAGCCAGAGCATCTGCAAACTGATTCTCGTCCCTGTAAACACCCCAAATTTGCCCTCACCCATTCACACCATGGCTTGTGATCATTTCATATGCATAAACACAATCATATCACCTCATATCTCATTTTTATTCACTGCATAGTTTCTAAGGCATCTGCACCTAGGGTTTGTGATCTGAGCAATCCCAAAGCTTCCTGAGCCATTCCAAAGGCCACCAATCAACTCAAGGGGGTCCATGTGTGTTCTTATATCACATTTCATCTCCTCAAAGTCAAAAATGCAAAGGAATCACAAGAACTAGGGTTTTGAGTGGATGCAGAGCCAGGTTGAACTGCACAGTTGACTGAAAATTAGGGTTTTGGTTTCAGAGGCCATAACCCCAATTTTTTTGGTCATTCTTGTTTCCATTGATCTCTATATGGTATAGGGAGTATGCATATCAATTTTCATGAAGAAATTCCATGGGGAAGTCATCTGATCAAGGGTTGACTTTTCAGACAAGTCAGTGCAAAATCAGGGCATCTGAGGCCCCCAATGACCCAACCAATGGGTGATCTTCATCATTTTGAGTGTATATGATCTTTATTTGATCATGGAAGAAGGTTGAAGTTCATAGAAATCAAGAATTTAGGGTTTTTGCAAATGTTGACTTTTTGGGCATAGTTGACTTTTCAAGAATGCATCATTTTAGGTCATTTTTCAAGCCATGATTCATGATCCAAAAATGCTTCAAATGGAAAAACTTTGGTCATGAAAGTTGTAGATCTCATCTTTCCCATTTCAAAAAGTACAAGAACATGATCAAACTCTTCTTGGATCAAAAGTTATGGCAATGCAAAGTTGGCAAAAATCACTTATTTTCAAGATATGCACCAAGTGTGAAAATTGCAAAATCATGTGTTAAGTCAAAATGCAACTTCTAATTGGTATCAAACCAGCACATAAGCATTCTCTAAGTCACAAAAATCAGAATTTGACCAAGGTTCACATGTGTTTAGTTCATGTAACAAGACATTTTTATCATGAAAATCCATAAAGTAACCAAGTTGCAAAACACTCATGACACTTCCCTCAACTTGCTGCCTTGGCCTTTGGACCTTGCTGGCTCTCTCACCACACCATGCTGCACCATCCCTAGCCTTTGTACCAAGCTAGTATCAAGCCCATGCCTCTCTTACAAGATTTTTGACTTTTGGCAAAAGCAAACATCCCAATCACCACAGGCCATGTCACATCCTCTGGCCACTTGCATTTGTTTATTGTATCCTTTGGCAAGCCATAACACTAACTAAGCAAGCCTGAAACACACACATTCATCACATTCACAAAACACTCCATCATTGCATAAGCCTTCGAATTTCTCTCCACAGCTTACAAACACTCAAACTATCTTCACCATTCAACTCACCTTGCTCTATAGACCACCCAGCACCAAGAACCCAAGCCTGAAACAACCAGAATACTCCATAACCATTTCTCACCTCAGCCTGCATTTCTCTTCGAAACTCTCACCACAGCTTGCAAACACACAAACAAACACCACAGACCTTCTCCATTCATCCTCAGGATCACAAACAACCATTCACCATGACTTGAAGCTCTCTATTTCACCATTGCCATTTCTGATCAAGCTTGAGCAGAAGCTTTCGAATCTCATTATCCAGCCAACTTAAACTCCTTTTGAGCATTCAAGCATCTTCTGTGGACCAAGTGGAGTGGATTGCACAAGGAGAAGTGGCCAGAAAGTCCTCAAACTGAAAGCTCCAAATCTCAGGTAGCTCGAAAATTATTTTTCCAGAAATCATTTTCCTTGTTACAAACTTGTTCTATGTGATTCACTGATCATCCTGGTATCATTGGTTTTGAAAATGGCTTTGTTTTGAGCATTTAATTTGTATCTGAAACTTGCGTGCCCTAGCTTTCATTTCCTTCGATTCAGCTTGTTTAGGAAGAAGAAATTTGTTTTGAGAGAGGGGTTTGATTCGTGAGAGGTTGGAGATCATTTCCCAATTCATAGATTTTGTTTTTGTTACGTTTTGAGGGAGTTGGTGAGTTTCCCGGTGAGAGCTGGCCGGAGAAGACGACCGGAAGTCTTCTCCGGCCACCTGAGAGTCATTAAACCCTAATTGCGTAATTAATTCCAGTTTGAATGTGAGCCATCAGATGCGTTGAAAAAGTTGACTTCGCGCGTGTACGGATGGCTAGGATGCAGTCATTAAACCCTAATCAGCATAATTTATTTAATTAATCAAAATTAAACCTGTTTGAATCTGAGCCATCAGATGGCGCGCGCGGTCAACGTTTTCAAACTCAGGACTCATCCTGGCCCTCCATGCTGCATACTTTCAGTTTTATTTGTTTTTATTTCATTTTATTTCAATTAACTTGCACAATTTATTTAAAATAGCAAAAATATCTTAAAAATTATGAAACTTTTTCTTAAAAGTTTTATTAATTTTTAAGACCCAAAAATATTTTTATTTCATTTTTCATCATTAAAAAAGTATTTTTAAATATTTAAAAGATTATTTTTAATTGATTAATGGAAATTAATTAATTAAAAATACTTTTAGGTATTTAAAAATTACAAAAAAATTCATGAAATGTTCTAAGACATTTAGAAACATTGTCCAACCTTCAAACCAAATTTCTTTTTTGATCTTGATGCATTTTAAGAATTTTTCATTGAATTAAATCATTTTTTATGCATTATTTTGATCATGAGTTCAAAAATTCATTTCTGCCTATTGGAGAAGGTTGAGACATTGATTCTTCTTGCATTGTTTTATGTTTAGCATGTAGTTTCTAGGGTTAAATGGCCATGATTTGATCTTGCATTTTCCAATTGTTTGGCATTTCTTTTGTTAAGAACCCTAAAAAACCCTAATAACTTAGAAAATTCATATCTTGAGTTTGGTTGAGAGTTGAGAGTTCCCCTTTGGGCAGTGGTTCATTATAGGTTTAAGGTTTCTTTGGGTAGCATTTTCCATTTTTTATCTTAGGGTTTGCTTCTGTTTTGGATTTTGGTCTGATGTTTGATCCATGAACCCTAATTTGGGCTTTCTCTTGCATCCTTCTTGCATTCTCTTGCATAACATGACTTGTCTTTGCATTTTGTGCATTCTTGTGATTCATTTGACATCTTAAGACATGTAGGAAGCATCTTTGATCATTGCATCTCATATTTTCCATGTCATTTGTCTTGTATGCTTCATGACTTTTCATGTTCATTCATGCTCCTTAACTTGCATCATTTGCATCCATAATCTTGTATGAGCATCTCCATGTCTTGCCTCATGTTTGCAGCACCTCATAACATCATAATCATCATCAATATGCTTCTGGTTTTGCTTAGCATCATGCCATTTCATCTCATCTTGCATTGCATTGCATTTCTCTCTAACATTTCAGGTGGTAAGTAAACTTGAGAAGTGAATTTGCCTTCACTTCTCATAACTTTTCTTTTCATCTCTCTTGCATCCATTGCTGCATTTCTATTTGTGTTTGAGATTGAGCTTGCTCATTCTTCTTCCTCCTACTTTCTTTCTTCAAGTGACTTGACTTCTTGAATGAAGCAAGCCACTTTGCTTCTCTTGATCTTGTTCATCTGCTTCCTGGTGGTTCTTCTGAAGATTGTTCTTGAAAAACCTCACAAACCTTAGGATCAACCAAGCATGACAATGATTAGGGTTTTGTTTAGTCTCCCTTCATAGTTTTTACCTTTGTGTCTCTCTTTGAGTCCTCTCTCCTCACCTCATAATCAGGGACTAAACCCTAAAGGCTTTAAGGCTTTGTGATTAAGCTTATGCCTGCATCCTTCTCTTAGGATGGAGTGTATAACTTTAATCCTAAGTATTAAACCCTTTATGTGTTTAAATCTCTTAATCAATTCACTTAATAACTATCAAGACATCACACTTGGAACTTGGGCCTTGCATTAGGGTTCTAATTCTTCCTTAAGTGGTTAAGAAGGACTAACCCTAGTGTTAATGGACAAGTCCCCCTCAAGTTGTCTTACAAATCATAAAACTCACTTCATCATCATACCATTAAATAAAATCCACTTAATCAAAGGCTTGTTTTGTCATGGGTTTAATCCCTAATCATGGATTAAGTTGAGGAGCTTTCCTCAGCTTAAACATTCTCATCTATCATCCTTCTTTTAGGATGGTGTAATGAGTCTGTTTAATCCATGATTATGGCTTAACCTCATTACTCAACACTAAACAAAATCACAAAAACATCTAAATAATCACAAGTAGGTTAATGATCTTAATCCTGCATCAAAGGTGATTAAGTGTGAGAATCTGACTTCACACTTAAGGTATTCTCATTACCCCTAATCAGAGGGAAGATGTGATGAGTTTACTAGATCCATTGGTTTAGGCTTGAGCTCATTATCTTATGACAAACTTTCAAAAGCAATAAAAGACTGAAAACACAAAAACAAACAATAATCGTCTCCTCCGGGATTCTTTTCTCATCACACTCACTCACAAACGAGAACTTGCTTCTTCCGTCTAATGCAAGACAGTCAGCACCTGAGCCAGACAGGTCATACACTTGAGCATAGGCAAGTAAGCAGTTCACAAGTCAATTCACCTTTCAGTCTCTTTGGGTCGAACTACGGTGTTCTGACTTCCTCATTGCACGAGAGGATACGTAGGCATAACTTAACAGTTATCGAACAAAAGTCTCTGTACATTCCCCCTCTTTCTAGCCTCATTCTTTTAGCCTCATGATCTTAAGCATTTCACTCCTGTTCTTACACTGACACATCATTTATATGCTTTACACTTCACTTCATTACACTGACACCCGTACATTCTTTTCCAGCTCTTTTATACACAGATTGCACTGACACTACCCCTTAAAACACAAATCTTTTAAGCGTGGATCCCGTCGAGTACGACGGACAATCTGGGTGCTAATACCTTCCCAGGTTGTAACCAACCCCCTTTCTCAGTCTCTCTGGTTCGCAACCGTCTTATCCATCTCTTTCTAGGTCTATGCAGCATTGCCTTTCCTCCGGGATAAAAATGCCTAGCTGGCGACTCTTTTCATCTCCAGTGAGTTCACGGCTGTGTGTTCTCATTGTCCCTTTCGCCGACCGTTCGCGTTTGTACCTTCATCTGATCCAGTTTTCATTTGTCGGAGCGACAGTCCCGAGGGATATACTCAAGCTTGACCGTTGTGAAGAAAGTCAATAACCTTCTTGTATAATCCCTGTAAGGTATCAGATGATCCTGGTGGGTGTACCATTTTCCGTTGGTTTGATTAACTACCAAAGCTGAATCTCCGAATACGGTCAATGTCTTGATCCTGAGGTCAATGGCTTCCTCAAGACCCATAATGCAAGCTTCGTATTCAGCTTCGTTGTTAGTGCAGTTGAAAGTGAGTTTTGCCGAGAAAGGCATGTGAACTCCTTTGGGTGTAATGAGTACTGCACCAACACCACGACCATTCATGTTAACAGCCCCGTCAAACATCATAGTCCATTCTTCTTCCGGGTCAGGCCCTTCAGTGTGAATAGGCTCTTCATGATCTTTTGATTTTATGAACATGATGTCTTCATCAGGGAAGTCAAATCTCATAGGCTGGTAGTCATCAATGGGTTGCTCAGCAAGATATTCAGATAGTACACTGCCCTTGACGGCTTTCTGAGAAGTGTACTGGATGTCATATTCTGTAAGAATCATCTGCCATCTTGCAACCCGTCCGGTAAGAGCTGGCTTCTCGAAAATGTACTTAACTGGGTCCATCTTTGAGATCAATAAAGTAGTGTGGGTCAACATATACTGTCTCAGTCGGCGAGCAGCCCACGCTAAAGCACAGCAAGTTTTCTCGAGCAGTGAATAACGTTGTTCACAGTCGGTAAACTTTTTGCTCAGGTAGTATATTGCATACTCTTTTCGACCAGACTCGTCATGCTGGCCCAGCACACACCCCATTGACTCTTCTAATACTGTCAAGTACATTATCAGAGGTCTTCCTTCAACTGGAGGCATCAGGATTGGAGGCTCTTGTAAGTATTCCTTGATCTTGTCAAAGGCCTTCTGGCAGTCTTCGTTTCACCTGACCGTTTGTTCCTTTCTCAACAATTTGAACAGAGGCTCACAAGTTGCTGTAAGGTGAGATATGAACCGTGAAATGTAGTTCAATCGACCTAAGAAACCCCGAACTTCTTTCTCAGTTTTCGGTGCAGGCATCTCTTGAATAGATTTGACTTTATCAGGGTCAACTTCAATCCCCTTCTCGCTTACAATAAATCCCAGCAGCTTACCAGATCGCACCCCGAATGTGCACTTGTTGGGGTTCAGCTTCAGTTGGTACTTCCTCGGACGCTTGAATAGCTTCAGCAGATTCACCAGGTGATCTTCTTCAGTAAGGGACTTGGCGATCATGTCATCCACATAACATTCTATTTCTTTATGGATCATATCGTGGAATAATGTCACCATAGCCCGTTGATATGTGGCACCGGCATTCTTCAGTCCGAATGGCATCACTTTGTAACAGAACGTGCCCCAAGGTGTAATGAAGGTTGTCTTCTCCATGTCTTCAGGTGACATCTTGATCTGATTGTATCCTGAAAATCCATCCATGAAGGAGAATACCGAGAACTGAGCCGTGTTATCCACCAATACATCAATGTGAGGTAATGGGAAATCATCTTTCGGGCTGGCTCTGTTCAGATCCCGGTAGTCAACACACATTCTTACTTTTCCGTCTTTCTTAGGCACAGGAACAATATTAGCAACCCACGGTGGATAGCTAGTTACAGCCAGGTGTCGCTCCCGATAAAATAGGACTAGGCCCAGATAAAGGTACAGACGCGAACGGTCGGCGAGAGGAACAATGAGAACACACAGCCGTGAACTCACTGGAGATGAATAGAGTCGCCAGCTAGGCATTTTTATCCCGGAGGAAAGGCAATGCTGCATAGACCTAGAAAGAGATGGATAAGACGGTTGCGAACCAGAGAGACTGAGAAAGGGGGTTGGTTACAACCTGGGAAGGTATTAGCACCCAGATTGTCCGTCGTACTCGACAGGATCCACGCTTAAAAGATTTGTGCTTTAAAGGGGTAGTGTCAGTGCAATTTGTGTATAAAAGAGCTGGAAAGAGATGTACAGGTGTCAGTGTATATGAAGTGAAGTGTGATATATACAGTGTCAGTGTAAGAATGAGAATGAATGGCTCATGATAATGAGGCTAAAGAAATGAGCTAGAAGGAGGGGGAATATACAGAGACTTTTGTTCGATAACCGTTAAGTTATGCCTACGTATCCTCTCGTGCAATGAGGAAGTCAGAACACCGTAGTTCGACCCAAAGAGACTGAAAGATGAATTGACTGGTGAACTGCTTACTTGCCTATGCTCAAGTGTATGATCTGTCTGGCACAGATGCAAACTGTCTTGCATTAGACGGAAGAAGCAAAGTTCTCGTTTGTGAGTGAATGAGATGAGAAAAGAATCCCGGAGGAGACGATTATTGTTTGTTTTTGTGTTTTCAGTCTTTTATTGCTTTTGAAAGTTTGTCATAAGTTAATGAGCTTAAGCCTAAACCAATGGATCTAGTAAACTCATCACATCTTCCCTCTGATTAGGGGTAATGAGAGTACCTTAAGTGTGAAGTCAGATTCTCACACTTAATCACCTTTGATGCAGGATTAAGATCATTAACCTACTTGTGATTATTTAGATGTTTTTGGCGTTTTTGTTTAGTGTTGAGTAATGAGGTTAAGCCATAATCAGGGATTAAACAGACTCATTATACCATCCTAATAGAAGGATAATAGATGAGAATGTTTAAGCTGAGGAAAGCTCCTCAACTTAATCCATGATTAGGGATTAAACTCATGACAAAACAAGCCTTTGATTAAGTGGATTTTAGTTAATGATATGATGAAGAAGTGAGTTTTTATGGTTTGTAAGACAACTTGAGGGGGACTTGACCATTAACACTAGGGTTAGTCCTTCTTAACCATTTAAGGAAGAATTAGAACCCTAATGCAAGGCCCAAGTTACAACTGTGATGTCTTGATGATTATTATGTGAATTGATTAAGAGATTTAAACACATTAAGGGTTTAACACTTAGGATTAAAGTTATACACTCCATCCTAATAGAAGGATGCAGGCATAAGCTTAATCACAAAGCCTTAAAGCCTTTAGTGTTTAGTCCCTGATTATGAGATGAGAAGAGAAGACTCAAAGAAGACACAAAGGTAAAACTAAGAGGGGAGACTAATCAAAACCCTAATCATTGTCATGCTTGGTTGTTCCTAAGGTTTGTGAGGTTAAACAAGAAAGATCTCCAATGGAACCACCAGGAAGCAGATGAAAGGATCAAGAGAAGCAAAGTGACTTGCTTCATTCAAGAAGTCAAGTCACTTGAAGAAAGGAAGTAAGAAGAACAAGAATGAGCAAGCTCAATCTCAAACACATATAAAAATGCAGCATGGATGCAAGAGAGATGAAAAGAAAAGTTGTGAGAAGTGAAGGCAAATTCACTTCTCAAAATCACTTACCACCTGAAAGATTAGAAAAGAAATGCAATGCAATGCAAAATGGGATGAGATGACATGATGAGAAACAAAACCAGAAGCATTTACATGATGCTAATGATGCTATGAGATGCTACAAACATGAGGCAGCACATGGAAATGACCATACAAGTTCATGAATGCCAATGAAGCAAGTTAAGAAGCATGGACATTCATGAAAAGTTATGAAGTGCACATGGCATACAACATGGCAAATACATGATGCAATGATCAAACATGCTTTCAATATGTCCTATGATGTCAAATGAATCACATGGATGCTTGAAATGTCATGGCAAGTCATGTTATGCAAGAGAATGCAAGATGGATGCATATGGAAGCCCAAATTAGGGTTTATGAACAATACATCAAACAAAAATCAAAATCAGAAGCAAACCCTAAGATAAAAAATTGAAAATGCCACTCAAAGGACCCCTAATCCCATACTAACCCACTGCCCAAAGGAGAAGTTTCAACTCCTAACCAAGTTCAAGTTATGGTTTTCTTAAGATTTCTAGGGTTTTAGGGTTCCTAAACAAGAAAATCATCAAACAAATTGAAAATGAAAGATCAAATCATGGCCATTTAATCTCACAAACTAAATGCTAAACACAATGCAATGCAAAAAGAATCAATGTCCAACTCCTCATGAATAGGCAGAAATGATTTTTGGAATTTTGGATCAAATTAATGCATAAAAATGATTTTAAATCAATGAAAAATTCTCAAAATGCATCAAGATCAAAAAATAAATTTGGTTTGAAGGTTGGACAATGTTTCTAAATGTCTTAGAACATTTCATGAATTTTTTTGGTAATTTTTAAATACCTAAAAGTATTTTTAATAAATTAATTTTCATTAATCAATTAAAAATAAACTTTTAAATAATTAAAAATATTTTTTAATGCTAAAAATAAAATTAAAAATGTTTTTGTGTTTTAAAAATTAATGAAACTCTTGACAAAAAGTTTCATAATTTTTAAAACAATTTTGCTATTTTAAATAAATTATAGAAATTAAATGAAAGAAAAAATGAAAATAAAATATGAAGTATGCAGTATGAGTGGCTGTGATTAAGAGTTGAGTGATCCAAAGGCCCTGCGTGCAAGTCAACAAGACTGGGAGTATGCACAATCCAAGGCCCAGATTCAAAGTTCAAACACGCGCGTGATCTGATGGCTGTGCTTCCAGGTTAACTTAATTAATTATGATTAATTTAATTAAACAAGATTAGGGTTTAATGACCCATCTGAGCCGTTCACAAGCGCGCGGGAAGCAGCATCCAAGGGACAAGATTTAAAGTTGCTTAATTAACCAGGCTTAACCCTAATTACATTCAGGCGACCGGAGATGAGCTCCGGTCGTCTTCTCCGGCCATGTCAAAACCCTAGCTTCTTATCTAGGCTACCCCAAGTCAAATTAAACGCCCAGAAACAATCCTCACACTTCTAGCAACTCAAATCAACAATCAATCATCATTTATCTAGCAAGAACAGGCTGAATCGAAACAAAACAAAAATGGGGCCAAACTTTCAGACACTCATAAAATGCTCATTTTTTCACCATTTTCGATTCTAAACATATCACAATGATCCTTAAAGCATGCACTTTCAGTTTATAACAAAAAATCAAAGCTTTATGAGAACGTGTTCTTGGCCATACCTGAGCTGGAAAACTTCAATAGTGAGCTTCCAGAACCTCCTTTGTGTGCAAATGAACTTCTTTGACTCCCTTGAACTCAAAGAGAAGCTTCAAAGTTCTTGTGGATGGCTGGTTTGAAGAGGAAAGTTCTGGTGCAGCAGGTTTCACAGTCAGGAATGGTGAGGTTTCAGGCTACTCCAATGGTGGATTCTTGTTCCTCTTTATGTGTTTGATTTGTTAGTGAAGAAAGTTTTGATGTTTTGTGGCTGTGGAAGGTGATTCGAAGAAGGGAAGCTTTGTGACAGTTTTTTGGTATGCTGAGTTCTGGCCAGCTTCAATGCTCAATGCTTTGCTATATCATCTCCAACTTGTGTGGATAGCCTGTGGGGCAGGTCAGTAGGGTGGCTGTTTACTGTGCCAAGAGTATGGGAGCTTTTTGCAAAAAGGTCAAATTTGTGTCCTTGAGGGTATGGGCCATGGCAGCAACTGTGTGAGGTCATGTCTTGCTCCAGCTTGAGTTGAGGAGAACCCTTGGATTGTTTGTAGCTGACTGCAACATATGGATGACAAGCTATGCTAGCTTTTGCAACTTGCCCACTTAATGTTTCCTCATGAATTTGTGCTATGTACATGAAAAACTCTTGCTGAATTTTGTTGCACAATGTTACATTTAGTCATGGCAATGCATAGAAAGTGATTAGTGATCACATAATTCCTTGAAGAATGGTTTTGCCAAGATTCCACTTTTTGCACTCTTATGGAAAATGCTTTATGGAACTTTGAAAATCAAGGCAAGCAATGCAAAATTCCTTGGGCCAATTCTGTTTTTGGGGTCATGTATGATCATATGATGGAGTTTTGAAGTCATTTTGAAGTCACTAGAATGCTTGGTACATGATTTTGCAAATTCTCCATTTGGTGCATAACTTGAAAATTAGTGATTTTTGCCAACTTTAACACACCATAACTTTTGATCCAAAATGAATTAGGTCATGTTCTTGTACTTTTTGAAAAGGGAAAGATCTAATCTACAACTTTCATGACCAAAGTTTTTCCATTTGAAGCATTTTTGGATCAAAAAGCAAGGCTTGAAAAGTGGCATAAAATGACATATTCTTTAAAAGTCAACCATGCCCAAAAAAGTCAACCTTGCAAAAACTTGTAATTCTTGAATTTTGTGAACTTCAATCCTCTTCCATGATCAAATAAAGATCAAGTACACTCAAAATGATGAAGATCACCCCTTGGTTGGGTCATTGGGGGCCTCAGATGCCCTGATTTTGCACTGACTTGTCCAGAAAGTCAACTTTTGATCAGATGACTTCCTCATGGAGTTTCTTCATGAAAATTGATATGCATACTCCTTATACCATATAGAGACTAATAGAAACAAGAATGACCAAAAAAATTGAAGTTATGGCCTCTGAAACCAAAACCCTAATTTTAGGTCAATTGTGCAGTCAAACCTGGCTCTGCTTCCATACCAATCCCAGTTCTTGTGATTCTTTGGCATTCTTGACTTTGAGAGGGTATAATATGATATAAGAACACACATGGATCCCTTTTAAGTGATTGATGGCCTTTGGAGTGGCTCAAGAGGCTCTTGGATTGCTCAGATCACAAACCCTAGGTGCAGATAACTTAGAACCAATGCAGTGAATCAAAATTGTAATATGAGATGGTATGATTGTGTTTATGCATATGAAATGATCACAAGCCATGGTGTGAATGGGTGAGGGCAAATTTGGGGTGTTTACAGCTGCCCCTATTCAAACATGAGTTAGTTGTGCAGGATGTAAGTTATGGCTTAACAGGCAAACAAGATAACTTGTGGTTGAATACCAAAGACAGTCCAAAATTTGCACTCACAGAATGAAGTGGAAAAGGGATATAGATTGTAAAAAGAAAATAAAGTATATTGTAAAGTGTGGGCGACGGAGGACGACCGTCGAGCAGAGGATGACTGCTGGATAAATAGCAATGACGGGGACGGCCGACATGCTGGGGATAAAAGGTAAAGCTAAGACGGGGACGGCCGACTAGCTGGGAAAAATAAAATTATGATGGGGACGGCCATCAAGATAAAGTTGTAAGATTCTCTGGGAATCAACGAAACATGACGGGGACGGCCATCAAGTTCATAAAGCAAAGTAACCGACGATGGGGACGGCCATCGGGCTAAAAAGAAAAGGGACCACGACGGGGACGGCCATCGGGTTAAAGAATAAATGAAATAAACAGATGATGAGGTACGGTCATCAAAGGTGAAGGACGATCACCTAGCAGGGGACGGCTGCTCTGTTGGAGATAAGATGAGGGACGGTCATCTAAGGTGGAGGACGACCACCTGGCAGGGTACGGCTGCCGAAAATATCGCGACATAGGACGAATGTCGGATAAAAGGTCAACGATGGGGACGGCCATCGGACGAGCATGATGGAGGACGACCATCAAGAGGTGGAGGACGACCACCTAGCAGGGGACGGCTTCTCTCAAGGTTTATCATAACATAGGACGAATGTCAGATAACCAAAAATCAACAATGGGGACGGCCATTGGATAAAATGATGAAGGACGATCATCAAGAGGTGGAGGACGACCACCTAGCAGGGGACGGCTGCTAAATATCAACGATGGGGACGGCCATCGGATGAGCATGATGGAGGACGACCATCAAGAGGTGGAGGACGACCACCTAGCAGGGTACGGCTGCTCTCAGGGTTTATCATGACACAGGACGAATGTCAGATAAAGGAAAACTCGCTTTGTTGGCGATCTACTGGGGAATAGTAAACACGGACGAGTGTTTATATCCAAGAAACAAAAGGTATAAGTGTTTAGATGTTGTGTATAGATTAGAGATGCGGACGAGCATCCTTAAGGCTACGATACGGACGAGTATCGGGTAGAAACAAACTGACACGTGCTCAGAGATGATGATACGGACGAGTATCAACTGGTTAACAGAGAACATGGACGAGTGTTGAATCTGAGGGGACTCTTCTGGGGAATAATAGACACAGACGAGTATCTATATTCAAGAGGACAAAAATGTTTGACACGGTGTATGGATTAAAGATGCGGACGAGCATCTTTAAGACTATGATACGGACGAGTATCATGTAGAAACAAACACTTGACGCATATTCTGAGATGATGGTACGGACGAGTACCAACTGGTTAACAAAGAACACGGACCAATGTTGAATCTGCGGGGATATAAATGGTATATACAAGATACGGACGAGCATCTGTATAAGTGTAACATGAGTAATGAGTATGAGTATTGTATAGATGAGTGTTTATCTGCTGGGGAGGGTGACACGGACGAGTGTCAAGAGAGAAAAGTATAATAATATCAACAAGTATATGGGTTGTAAAAGTGTAGGCGACTGCGCTGGGGATATGACACGGACGGGTGTCAAGAAAATGTATATATAGGTATATGTGAGTGCAAAGAGGATGTCTTTGGCTTTCTGCTGGGGTATGACACGGACGGGTGTCAGGACGTATCTGTAATACGGGTGATCTTGTTCGTAAAAAGTGTTCAGGTGACTTTACTGGGGAGTGATGACACGGACGGGTGTCCAAAGGAGTATATACCGGTGTTTGTGAATTGTAATGCAACTGCTTTTGCTGGGACTCTGGTGGGGATTTTTGGGGGAAGTATTCTGCATTCTGATGAATGGTCATTATTCACAAGTGTTGATTCAAAACATGGCTTATGATTATGCTATATGTTTGATTTTTGCCGTAATGCTCCGTATTAGACGGAATGCTACGCTTTGTGGGTGAATATGATGCGAATGCCATGATTATGCAAAGATACCAAACCGGGATTTGGATCCCGCTGCTGCGAAGACCTCTAGCCGATCTATTTGAAGTGAACATCCCAGCTGGGGATGAGATCATCGGTAGATCTGGCGAGATGTATCTACTTGGGGATATAGGTCACTGACAGACATATCCTTGTAATATAGGACCCAGCTGGGGTTTGCAAGAGCCTTCATCACTCTGTTGTGACTCCTTCCTGTGTTGCTCTTCTGAATAGAGGCTGAGGATTCTGTGGGGAGATGATTCCCTGACTTCTGCATTCTGCTGAGGAAGAATGATTGGCACTACGGCTGGGGAAATTGACAAGTGGCAAACTGGCTGGGGAAAGTTGTTGGCAACTCAGCTGGGGAGAAAACTCCTCTGGTGCCAAGAGTGAGTGTTGATTTGCCAGCTTGCTGGGGTGAAGCATTCATGCCCCAAGCTGTGTTCTGGATACCTGCAACCCTGCAAAGATAAGGAAAACGCACAAATGGTCCCGAGGTACCCTTTACTGGATTCCGTCATAGGAGTTAAGCACTTTCAAGAGTAAGTATATTCCCTGCAGGCATGTGTTTTTGAAGAAAAACATCTGTACTTATGCAATCAGTTTTTTTAGAGACATCAGACATCTTTTGCAAATAAAAATGTATAAGACGAGACATGACTGGAAAATCTGATTTTATTGATTCAAATGCCCTGAATTGGCAAGATACAGTCAAAGAAACAAATCTCCTGAAATGAGGAGATTGTTACAAATTGAGAAACAAAGTGCTGGCGATGTTGACGACGCTTTAAGGAGCTTCCTCTTCTGCTATGACTCGTATGACTTTTGACGTTCTTCTCATCTTGCGTTCTGGAGAAGGTTGGTTCTGATTGAAGCTTGATCCTTTGGAGGATCACCAAGTTACGGATAATACAGACGAATTCAGAATGCAATTGTTCTCTTATTCCCTTGTTTTGCATGGATCGCCCTTTCGGGTTTTCAATCCATCGGGATACCCATTTTTGCCTGAGTCGTCCAATGCGGCTTTTCAACTCAGCGGGTGTACATTTTTCTGTTTATTTTCCCTTATTTTTGCCCGAGTCTTTATTCTGTTTTTGACTCGCCGGGATGCCCTATTTTTGCCTGGACTTACATTCTGTTTTTGTGTCCAGCGGGTCATTTTATGCGAAGTATTTTTTAACTGCATCTGAATTCACAGGGGACGGGAAATCTTCACCATCCATGGTGCTGAGCATCAGTGCTCCACCAGAGAAAACTTTCTTTACCACGAATGGTCCTTCATAGTTTGGAGTCCATTTGCCCCTGTGGTCTGTATGAGGAGGGAGGATTCTCCTCAGCACAAGATCTCCTACTTGGTACCCTCGGTGCCTGACTTTCTGATCGAAGGCTTTCTTCATTCTCTTCTGATATAACTGCCCATGACAGATTGCAGCCAATCTTTTCTCTTCGATCAGACTCAGTTGTTCGTATCGGGCCCGAACCCATTCTGCTTCACTCAGTTTAACATCCATTAGTACCCGCAGAGAGGGTAATTCAACTTCAACAGGTAGGACTGCTTCCATACCATACACAAGCTGATACGGTGTTGCCCCAGTGGATGTTCTTATTGACGTGCGGTACCCATGCAAGGCAAACGGTAGCATTTCATGCCAGTCTTTGTAAGTGACTACCATCTTCTGCACAATCTTCTTGATATTTTTATTTGCTGCCTCAACAGCGCCATTCATCTTTGGCCTGTAAGGAGAAGAATTGTGATGTTGGATCTTGAAGTCCCGGCACAGCTCTGCCATCATTTTGTTGTTCAAGTTGGAACCATTATCAGTAATGATTCGCTCGGGAACTCCATATCGACAGATGATATCTCTCTTCAGAAATCTGGCTACCACTTGTCTTGTAACATTGGCATAGGAAGCTGCTTCGACCCACTTGGTGAAATAATCAATGGCAACCAGGATGAATCTGTGGTCGTTCGAAGCAGTTGGCTCAATCTTGCCAATCATATCAATGCCCCACATGGCAAAGGGCCATGGTGAAGACATGATGTTCAAAGGATTGGGAGGCACATGCACCTTATCTGCGTAGATCTGGCATTTGTGACATTTTCTGGCGTAAGCACAACAGTTTGCATCCATTGTGATCCAGTAATAACCTGATCTTAACAACTTCTTAGCCATGGCATGCCCTCCCGCATGGGTACCAAAGGATCCTTCGTGCACTTCATGCATTAACAAATCTGCTTCTGTCTTATCAACACATCTGAGGAGTACCATATCAAAGTTCCTTTTGTATAAAGATCCATCAGTGTTCAGAAAGAAACTACCAGCAAGCCTTCTCAAAGTCTTCTTATCATTGGAAGATGCCCCAGGTGGGTATGTTTGATCCTCCAAGAAGCATTTAATGTCATGGAACCAAGGCTTATCGTCTTTGACAATATCTGCTGCGAATACATATGCTGGTCTGTCAAGTCGGGATACTGAAATCTGAGGTACAAAGCTGGCAGTCTGAACTTTGATCATGGATGAAATGGTAGCAAGAGCATCTGCAAACTGATTCTCGTCCCGAGGGATATACTCAAGCTTGACTGTTGTGAAGAAAGTCAATAACCTCCTTGTATAATCCCTGTAAGGTATCAGATGATCCTGGTGGGTGTACCATTTTCCATTAGTTTGATTAACTACCAAAGCTGAATCTCCGAATACGGTCAATGTCTTGATCCTGAGGTCAATGGCTTCCTCAAGACCCATAATGCAAGCTTCGTATTCAGCTTCGTTGTTAGTGCAGTTGAAAGTGATTTTTGCCGAGAAAGGCATGTGAACTCCTTTAGGTGTAATGAGTACTGCACCAACACCACGACCATTCATATTAACAGCCCCATCAAACATCATAGTCCATTCTTCTTCTGGGTCAGGCCCTTCAGTGTGAATAGGCTCTTCATGATCTTTTTCTTTTATGAACATGATGTCTTCATCAGGGAAGTCAAATCTCATAGGATGGTAATCATCAATAGGTTGCTCAGCAAGATATTCAAACAATACACTGCCTTTGATGGCTTTCTGAGATGTGTATTGGATGTCATACTCTGTGAGAATCATCTGCCATCTTGCAACGCGTCCGGTAAGAGCTGGCTTCTCGAAAATGTACTTGACTGGGTCCATTTTTGATATCAACAAAGTAGTGTGGGTCAACATATACTGTCTCAGTCGGCGAGCAGCCCACGCTAAAGCACAGCAAGTTTTCTCGAGCAGTGAATAACGCTGTTCACAGTCGGTAAACTTTTTGCTTAGGTAGTATATTGCATACTCTTTTCGACCAGACTCGTCATGCTGGCCCAGCACACACCCCATTGACTCTTCTAATACTGTCAAGTACATTATCAGAGGTCTTCCTTCAACTGGAGGCATAAGGATTGGAGGCTCTTGCAGATATTCTTTGATCTTGTCAAAAGCCTTCTGGAAATCTTCATTCCACCTGACCGTCTGTTCTTTCCTTAACAGCTTGAACAAGGGTTCACAGGTTGCTGTAAGGTGAGATATGAACCGTGAAATGTAGTTCAATCGACCTAAGAACCCTCGAACTTCTTTCTCAGTTTTCGGTGCAGGCATCTCTTGAATGGCCTTGACTTTATCAGGGTCAACTTCAATCCCTTTCTCGCTTACAATAAAGCCCAGCAGCTTACCATATCGCACCCCAAATGTGCATTTGTTGGGGTTCAACTTTAGTTGGTACTTCCTCAGACGCTTGAACAGCTTCAGCAGATTCACCAGGTGGTCTTCTTCAGTAAGGGACTTGGCGATCATGTCATCCACATAACATTCTATTTCTTTATGGATCATATCGTGGAATAATGTCACCATAGCCCGTTGATATGTTGCACCAGCGTTCTTCAATCCAAATGGCATCACCTTGTAACAGAACGTGCCCCAGGGTGTGATGAAGGTTGTCTTCTCCATGTCTTCAGGTGACATTTTAATCTGGTTGTATCCTGAAAATCCATCCATGAAGGAGAATACCGAGAACTGAGCCGTATTATCCACCAATACATCAATGTGAGGTAAAGGGAAATCATCTTTCGGGCTAGCTCTGTTCAGATCCCGGTAGTCAACACACATCCTTACCTTGCCGTCTTTCTTAGGCACAGGTACTATATTAGCAACCCACGGTGGATAACTAGTCACAGCAAGGAAACCGGCGTCCCATTGCTTTTGTACCTCTTCCTTGATCTTCATTGCCATGTCTGGGCGAGTACGGCGCAGTTTCTGTTTAACCGGTGGGCATTCTTCTCTCAAAGGCAGCTTGTGCACAACAATGTCGGTGTCCAACCCTGGCATATCTTGATACGACCAAGCAAACACATCCACATATTCTTGAAGCAGATCAATCAGTTGTCTCTTCACTGAGTCTTGCAGGCAGGCCCCGATTTTAACCTCTTTCACGTCTTCATCTGTACCAAGATTAATCACTTCAACCTCCTCCTGGTGAGGAGTAATAACCTTTTCCTCTTGTCTCAACAACCTGGCTAGCTCTTCAGGAAGCTCATATTCTTCTTCAACCCCTTCATCAGCTTGATTGATCGGATTGTCAAAGTCATACGAAGTCATAGCCGTGCTGTTGTCGGTGCTGTCTGGAAGGCACTCTCTGCAAGGGTTCAGTTTGTTCATTTTAGTGATTGATTTTAATCTTGTTTAGAAAAGTGAAATAAAGTTATCATTTTGAAAACATCGCCATTTATTTTTTGTACAAAAAGAAAAATGGAAAAACAGTGAGCGGAAAAGAAAAAGACTCGTTTGCAAAAAGATGTCTGATATTTCATTGATTAATCTTGTTTGCACAAAAAGTACAGATGGCCCGATTACAAAATGAGTCTTGTCATCTTGGGCAAGATGCAAGACTTTGATGCATGCTATAAAAATACAGGAAATAATAATTACTCTGCTTGAGTAACTCTTATAATTTCCTGGGAAGACCAGTTTGAGATACTGCTCCTCGGGATCTTTGGACGAATCCAATTCTCCAGATTGCGTTCTTCTTCCAGCTCGTCTTCCAAGTTGTTGATAGCATCAGGGGTGAGCATCCCCCCACTGACAAAACCGGGCTTCTCAGCAGCCTCCGCTTGATGTTGTTGAGTTGGTCTGTAACCCAACCCAAATTTGTCTTTCTTCTCCTCCACAGATAAAATCTTGCCCCAGCCTTGGGCAGTTCCTTCCTCAACAACCTTCCGGGCTTGTTGATAAGATGCCATGGAGATTTCAGATACAGCAGATGCTTCGTTCACGTTCAAGGCCTCAAACCCCTGGCTCATTGTTTCATGGATCTCCCCATCCATCTCAATATACTTATAAGTAGCCAGATGGCTAACAAATATATCCTCCTCCCCACAGATAGTAACAACTTGGCCTTCCCACTCAAATTTTAACTTCTGGTGAAGGGTAGACGTTACTGCGCCGGTGGCGTGAATCCATGGTCTACCCAACAGACAGCTGTAGGCAGGCTGAATGTCCATCACATAGAAGATTGTTTTAAACGTTTGTGGGCCAATCGTTACAGGCAGCTCAATTTCTCCCAGAACCGATCTCTTAGAACCATCAAAGGCTCTTACTACCAGGTTACTGGGACGCAATGCTAATCCTTCATACTCTAGCTTCACCAGGGCCTTTTTCGGTAAGACATTAAGGGATGATCCTGTGTCTACCAGCACATGGGAAAGGACTGCACCTTTACATTCCATGGTGATGTGCAAGGCCTTGTTATGGTTGCGGCCTTCCGTTGTCAAGTCAGTATTGGTGAACCCTAGCCCATTGCTAGCAGTAACATTTCCAACCACGGTTTCCAACTGATTGACGGTGATCTCCTCAGGCACGTAAGCTGCGTGCAAGACTTTGAGTAATGCATTCCGATGGGCTTCGGAGCACATAAGCAGCGATAAGATAGAGATCTTGGATGGCGTCTGGTGAAGCTGATCCACTATTTTGTAATCACTCTTTTTGATGATTCTCATGAACTCATCAACTTCTTGATCGAATGGTGTTTTCAAAGCTTCCTTAACAGCCTGATCTTCCTGCACCGGGCTCTTTCCTTTTGCCTTGGCAGCAGCTTCTGCCTCGGCGGTGGGTCTTTGAATTTGTGGAGCAAAGAGACGTCCGCTTCGAGTGAAGCCTCCGCCTCCTCCCACATTGTCTATTTGTGGTGCAGGTGTTGATGGTTCAAGGGTGATTTTCTTTCCTTCGCAGTATACGTCAGAGCCGTAGTGCCAAGGGATGGCCCTATTGCTTTCATAAGGTACTGGTCCAGGCACTGTGATAGTGACTGGACTGATGGCGGCTGCAGAAGGGACGGCGATAGTTTGTGGATCATAATAAATCGTGACTGGTGCTCTGATGGGAGCAGCACTTTCTGAATTGTAGGCAGAGTTGTTTTCAGGATCATAAAATATTGTGACAGTTGAGACATCTTCATGATTTGCTGCTGGTGTTGTAGGAGATATTGTCGGAAGGATGGACGTTGTTGTTGTAGGAGATTCAAATTGGAGTGGTGCTGAAGTTGTAGCAGGAAAATTTGTTGATAGCTGATCAGTTGAGATGATAGATGAAGTACTTGCTGATGAAACCGAAGAATTGTCGGGAACAATGGTTGTTGCAGTTGTAGGAGATACCGGAATTGCTGCTGATGAGATTGCTGGATTTGTTGGAAATGATGTGGTGATCTGGAGTTGGCCACTCAGAATAAGACCATCTATGCCATTCCTCAGGTTATCGCACCCATTTACTGAAATATTGCAGTAAGCACACCCTAACTCACACCCCGGGAACATGTGACATTCGAGGAGCTGAGCCTTAATTTCTACCAACGGTGTCCGAATCTGACCCACTCTGGTTATCAAATAAGACGGCTTGTCTTCTTCAATAGCGTTGATTCTGGGACCACCGTGGTTTGGCATAGGATTTTTATTGACATTGGGTGGTGGTGCGAAATTCAGGGCTTTAGAGTCTACCAGGTCTTGTACCTTCATGTGCAAGGCTCTGCACTTTTCTGTACTATGACCAGGTGCATTTGAATGAAAAGCACATCTGGCGTTGGAATCGTAGTTTCTGGGTAGACTATTGGGATCTGGAGGTGCCAATGTCCTTAGCTCAACTAGGTTGAGTTTCAGGAGTTGTGGCAGTAATGTGGCATATGGCATAGGGATCGGATCGATCACCCTATTGGCCTGAGATGGCCTCTGCTGAAATGGCCTTTGCTGGTTGTTGTTGTTGGTGTTGTTGTAGTTTCTTGGAGGATACTGAGTCTGTTGCTGATACTGAGGTTGTTGCTGATAATTTTGTTGCGGTGGTTGATAAGCTGGTTGTGGATGAGCTGGAGCGGGAATGGTGACTGCTGCCACAGACCTATGAACATATTGGGGCCTGCCCCTGTTGGTGTGGATAGCATTGGTCTCACCAGTTCTTCTTGGGCCCACAAAAGGCTTCCTTGTATTGCTGGATGAGCCGGCACCGTTGTCAGAAATTTTGCCCATTTTTAACAGGCTCTCAATTCTCTCCCCAGCTATGACAACATCTGCAAAGCTAGTAGAAGAGAAAGCAGCCAGCCTGTCAATGTAGGTTCCTTGGAGGGTGTTCATAAACATATCTGCCATCTCCCTCTCAGACATAGGTGGCTGAACAGCAGCAGCCAATTGCCTCCATCTCTGGGCATACTCTCGGAAACTTTCTCTAGACGACTGTGACATTCCCATTAGGAGGGTCCTGTTGGGTGCCATATCCAAATTGTACTGATATTGTCTAATGAAAGCTTCTGCCAAATCCTTCCAACACCTGATGGTTGCCATTGTCAGGTGAGAGTACCATTCCCTTGACGCTCCAGTTAAGCTATCCTCAAAATAAAACATCCATAGCTTCTCGTCCATGGTATAGGCTTTCAACCTCCCTAGAAAGGATTGTAAGTGGGTCCGTGGGCAGGAAGTCCCGTTGTACTTTTCAAAACAAGGAGGCTTAAACTTATGGGGAATCCTGACCCCGTCTACCAAGCCCATGTCCATAACATCAAAACCCAAAGAGTTTTGAGACTCTAAGGATCTTAATTTCTCAGCTATCTCATCCATCCTTCTGTCATAAGCTTCCTCCCCAGCTCCCATCACTGTGAACTGATCTTCCTAGGGGTCTTCTTGCAACACTCTGCCTGCAGTGGCAGTCCCTTGAACATTTGCAGGAATGTTGATCTCTGGGTGAAGATGAGGGCCATACACAGGTGGGTTGACACGAGGCTGAACCCTCTCATTGTTGCTTGTGCCAGCAGTCCCTAGATGGGGATCTTCCTGATTCTGCCTTTCTACCATGGCTCTCAACCTCTCCTGGCTCTGAGCCATGTTGTTAATCACCTCCATGAACTGTGTCATCTGGGTCCTCATTTCCAACCTCTCGTTGGTCATTTGGTTCCTGACCTCTGTAAGGTCCTGCTGCATCTGATCCATCTGTATGCCCGGAAGGTTACTGCGGGTGGGGTACCTGTGTGGTCGGTTGAGGGGAAATACTCGGCGTCGAGCAATAATTCCTGAACATCACAACAGAGTTAGCAACAACAAAACAAAAACCTACAAAACAAACAAAGGGTTAGCATGCAATGCAGTATGCTTATTTGTTCTCAAGGTATCCGGCTTGGCATTCAGTTTTGACCCTTCCAGACCCTTGAAGATGCTGTTGATGTTGCTTTTGAAGTAAACTCCGATGGAACAAACTAAAACATATATTACAAAAGGCCAATGGTACACAGTTTGTTTACAAACACAAGCCCTCTGAGGGGTCAAAATACATTACAAGAAAATAAAAGTACATGGAAAGAAAGCAACAACAAGCAAATGGTCAAACACCAAGACCAAACTCATCCTCCCGAACTTCCTTGAGAAGTGCCTCGGTCACAGGATCAGCCGGACGCTCCGTGAGATTCCTGATAAGGAGGTTCCGGGTAGTAACAGCTGCAGTTAGCTTCTTGTGTTGACTTTGGTCCTTTGACCTCTTCACTCCAGCTCTGATCTTCAGCTCTGATATCTCCCTCTGGGCTGCTGCCAGGGCTTCTTGTTGCTCTTTTGCACTAGCTTCCATCTGCTCTATCTTGTCTTGGACCCTCTTGTCCTCCAGAGTACGAGCCTCGGTGATTCTGACCCACCTAGCCTGACTCTCCTTCAGATACAAGTCTGTCCTGGCTTTCTGGAATTGGGCTTCCTTGCAAGCATTCTTCAAGATCTGCTCTCCAGCTCTAGACTTCTTAATGTAATCTTCAGACTTCTCAATTCTAGCCAGATGCTCCACTTTCAACTTCTCCAACCTCTCAATATCCAGTCTGCCATCACTCCTCTCCCAGAGGGTCTTCTGTAGAGCTTGAGTCAGCTTCTCATTCCTCTCTTTCAATTTCTCAAACTCCTCTAAGCTGACAGTTGCTGGAGGTGGTGTTGTGGAAGGCCCAGGCATATCTTCAATAGTAAAGGGCATCCCAGAGAATTGGGCCCTGGCATGGGACCAATCATAGTATTGTGTTGATGCCACATTGTTACACTTCCCCAGGATGGTTACCCCCTTAGTCTGCACATTGTCCTAGGCCCAGGCTGCCTGCCTAACAATAGCCAGATTAATCTTGTTTTCACAATAAAGAGTCTCAACCAAGTCCTGTGCCTTAGGAGTGTGGACCAGTGCATAGCCCAGTTGTCTTTTGAACAGCAGAGGGTTGTAATTAATACTACCCTTAACTCCTATTAGGGGCACATTGGGAAAATGCCCACAGCTGGTGATGATATCCCTGCCTTTTGTGCTTTGAGTGCACCACCTGATATCAGCTGAAGTTAGAGTAGTAAGTCTTCCAGCCCAGTTTTTCTGCTGATGAGGGTTCAAAAATGCATCTGTCCTGGGCAAATGCCTGAGAAGCCAAGTATGGAACAAAGGAGCACAGCATCTCACTAATCTTCCCCTTTGCTTTTCATTCCTCTGATGCACTGAATAGTAGAGATCACCCAACAAAATTGGCACTGGGTTCCTTAGAATGAATAGATGGATTGCATTCTTACTAATGAATCGAGGCTCATCTGCAAATAATACAATCCCATATATACTCAGGGCCAACAAAGTACAGACTGCTTTCCACTCTCCTAAAGAAGCTTTCAGGGTAGCTTGAGAGATCAAGAAATCCAGATGCAGGCCTGGGATTCCAGCCTTAGAAGTCATATGCTGCCCAATCAGGACTGGTTCCAGATGCAATGCCTTTGCTACCTCTTCATTACCAGGAAAGGCCATCTCAGGGTTGAAAGGGACTCCACCCCTGATAGGTATACCCACTAGTGATGAGTATTCTTCCAATAAAGGGCCCAGCTGAAAGTCTTGAAAAGTGAAACATCTCAATGGGGGATCATAAAACTGAAGGCAAGTGTGGATCAGGCTTCTCTGTGAGGGGTCCAGATCCATAACCATATCAAGTATATCTCCATGGTGTTCCCTGAACAGTGGTATATGGTCTGGAGTGATCAGGGTCTGAATCCTCCTGATGTCTGCTAGCTCTGGCTGGAAGAAGTGGTAGGTGATGTTACTCTTTTTAGGTGCCATGATGTTGAGACTGAGTAGAGACAAGTGCTGATGATGATACTGAAGAATGGGCCACTGGTTGGCTGAAGTAGATGGCTGATAGCTGAGGCAAGTGCTGATGAAGATAGGCCAATACTGAAGATGGGGTCAAAACCAAAACCAAATGAAGATGGATACCCTGAAACACAAATAAACAAATGTCAATATGATGCAATGATTATGTATGCAAATGATATGCAAAGGGTTTGTGACTGAGCTGGATCTGATCAAGTGCTCTGATATAAGCCTATGTGTGTAAGAAATCCAGATGGAGGTCTATAAGTTCAGTAACCAAGGTGGGGGGCTCAAATAAAGAGCCACATGTCCAGGGTTTAGAATCACAAGAACTGTTCCAACATGGAGTATTCTTAATCAAATCAAAGTAACAGGGTATTCTGAGGTCAAGGTACCTGCAAACCTGTAAAAAGCCCAACCCCCTCACAGGTGGTGTTCTAAAACAAGGATCCTCAGACTTGGATCAGTTATGAGAAGTGTAAACACTTCTAACCCGGAGGTACAGTGTTTACAATAACCATAAAAGTTCCACCTCTAATTCACCTCAGTTTCTGAAGGTCAATACTAAAAGGTCATCCAGACTTAGCAGGCTTCCCAGATAGCCCTAGCATTGCAGGAAATCTGCAACACAGAGTTCTCAAGAAGAAACCCATATCTGAACCGTGTTTCATATTCCCGCACCAGACCGAGATGGAATGGGAAAGAATATGATTCACTCTAGCCTAGGTGTCACTCAGGTCCCAGGTATAGGACCTTAACTCTCAATGAATCACCCACCCACCAAAACAAAAACCAGATCCAGCCAGCAGCATGACAGTATGATATATACAAAAGCAATAAAGAAAGCAGTAAAGCAACTGTACATAAAACAGTAAAAATAAAACAAGTATACAAACACAAGTAGCACATAACACCCCAGTAAACACAAATCAATCAAGCGCTAGGAGGAACCCACAAAAAGAACCAGAAGCCCTGGTTACAGTATAAGGGTCCCCAGCAGAGTCGCCAAGCTGTCGCTCACGATAAAATGGGACTAGGCCCAGATAAAGGTACAGACGCGAACGGTCGGCGAGAGGAACAATGAGAACACACAGCCGTGAACTCACTGGAGATGAATAGAGTCTCCAGCTAGGCATTTTTATCCCGGAGGAAAGGCAATGCTGCATAGACCTAGAAAGAGATGGATAAGACGGTTGCGAACCAGAGAGACTGAGAAAGGGGGTTGGTTACAACCTGGGAAGGTATTAGCACCCAGATTGTCCGTCGTACTTGACGGGATCCACGCTTAAAAGATTTGTGCTTTAAAGGGGTAGTGTCAGTGCAATTTGTGTATAAAAGAGCTGGAAAGAGATGTACAGGTGTCAGTGTATATGAAGTGAAGTGTGATATATACAGTGTCAGTGTAAGAATGAGAATGAATGGCTCATGATAATGAGGCTAAAGAAATGAGCTAGAAGGAGGGGGAATATACAGAGACTTTTGTTCAATAACCGTTAAGTTATGCCTACGTATCCTCTCGTGCAATGAGGAAGTCAGAACACCGTAGTTCGACCCAAAGAGACTGAAAGATGAATTGACTGGTGAACTGCTTACTTGCCTATGCTCAAGTGTATGATCTGTCTGGCACAGATGCAAACTGTCTTGCATTAGACGGAAGAAGCAAGTTCTCGTTTGTGAGTGAATGAGATGAGAAAAGAATCCCGGAGGAGACGATTATTGTTTGTTTTTGTGTTTTCAGTCTTTTATTGCTTTTGAAAGTTTGTCATAAGTTAATGAGCTTAAGCCTAAACCAATGGATTTAGTAAACTCATCACATCTTCCCTCTGATTAGGGGTAATGAGAGTACCTTAAGTGTGAAGTCAGATTCTCACACTTAATCACCTTTGATGCAGGATTAAGATCATTAACCTACTTGTGATTATTTAGATGTTTTTGGTGTTTTTGTTTAGTGTTGAGTAATGAGGTTAAGCCATAATCAGGGATTAAACAGACTCATTATACCATCCTAATAGAAGGATAATAGATGAGAATGTTTAAGCTGAGGAAAGCTCCTCAACTTAATCCATGATTAGGGATTAAACTCATGACAAAACAAGCCTTTGATTAAGTGGATTTTAGTTAATGATATGATGAAGAAGTGAGTTTTTATGGTTTGTAAGACAACTTGAGGGGGACTTGTCCATTAACACTAGGGTTAGTCCTTCTTAACCATTTAAGGAAGAATTAGAACCCTAATGCAAGGCCCAAGTTACAAGTGTGATGTCTTGACTATTATTATGTGAATTGATTAAGAGATTTAAACACATTAAGGGTTTAACACTTAGGATTAAAGTTATACACTCCATCCTAATAGAAGGATGCAGGCATAAGCTTAATCACAAAGCCTTAAAGCCTTTAGGGTTTAGTCCCTGATTATGAGATGAGAAGAGAAGACTCAAAGAAGACACAAAGGTAAAACTAAGAGGGGAGACTAATCAAAACCCTAATCATTGTCATGCTTGGTTGTTCCTAAGGTTTGTGAGGTTAAACAAGAAAGATCTCCAATGGAACCACCAGGAAGCAGATGAAAGGATCAAGAGAAGCAAAGTGACTTGCTTCATTCAAGAAGTCAAGTCACTTGAAGAAAGGAAGTAAGAAGAACAAGAATGAGCAAGCTCAATCTCAAACACATATAAAAATGCAGCATGGATGCAAGAGAGATGAAAAGAAAAGTTGTGAGAAGTGAAGGCAAATTCACTTCTCAAAATCACTTACCACCTGAAAGATTAGAAAAGAAATGCAATGCAATGCAAAATGGGATGAGATGACATGATGAGAAACAAAACCAGAAGCATTTACATGATGCTATGAGATGCTACAAACATGAGGCAGCACATGGAAATGACCATACAAGTTCATGAATGCCAATGAAGCAAGTTAAGAAGCATGGACATTCATGAAATGTTATGAAGTGCACATGGCATACAACATGGCAAATACATGATGCAATGATCAAACATGCTTTCAATATGTCCTATGATGTCAAATGAATCACATGGATGCTTGAAATGTCATGGCAAGTCATGTTATGCAAGAGAATGCAAGATGGATGCATATGGAAGCCCAAATTAGGGTTTATGAACAATACATCAAACAAAAATCAAAATCAGAAGCAAACCCTAAGATAAAAAATTGAAAATGCCACTCAAAGGACCCCTAATCCCATACTAACCCACTGCCCAAAGGAGAAGTTTCAACTCCTAACCAAGTTCAAGTTATGGTTTTCTTAAGATTTCTAGGGTTTTAGGGTTCCTAAACAAGAAAATCATCAAACAAATTGAAAATGAAAGATCAAATCATGGCCATTTAATCTCACAAACTACATGCTAAACACAATGCAATGCAAAAAGAATCAATGTCCAACTCCTCATGAATAGGCAGAAATGATTTTTGGAATTTTGGATCAAATTAATGCATAAAAATGATTTTAAATCAATGAAAAATTCTCAAAATGCATCAAGATCAAAAAATAAATTTGGTTTGAAGGTTGGACAATGTTTCTAAATGTCTTATAACATTTCATGAATTTTTTTGGTAATTTTTAAATACCTAAAAGTATTTTTAATAAATTAATTTTCATTAATCAATTAAAAATAAACTTTTAAATAATTAAAAATATTTTTTAATGCTAAAAATAAAATTAAAAATGTTTTTGTGTTTTAAAAATTAATGAAACTCTTGACAAAAAGTTTCATAATTTTTAAAACAATTTTGCTATTTTAAATAAATTATAGAAATTAAATGAAAGAAAAAATGAAAATAAAATATGAAGTATGCAGTATGAGTGGCTGTGATTAAGAGTTGAGTGATCCAAAGGCCCTGCGTGCAAGTCAACAAGACTGGGGGTATGCACAATCCAAGGCCCAGATTCAAAGTTCAAACACGCGCGTGATCTGATGGCTGTGCTTCCAGGTTAACTTAATTAATTATGATTAATTTAATTAAACAAGATTAGGGTTTAATGACCCATCTGAGCCGTTCACAAGCGCGCGGGAAGCAGCATCCAAGGGACAAGATTTAAAGTTGCTTAATTAACCAGGCTTAACCCTAATTACATTCAGGCGACCGGAGATGAGCTCCGGTCGTCTTCTCCGGCCATGTCAAAACCCTAGCTTCTTATCTAGGCTACCCCAAGTAAAATTAAACGCCCAGAAACAATCCTCACACTTCTAGCAACTCAAATCAACAATCAATCATCATTTATCTAGCAAGAACAGGCTGAATCGAAACAAAACAAAAATGGGGCCAAACTTTCAGACACTCATAAAATGCTCATTTTTTCACCATTTTCGATTCTAAACATATCACAATGATCCTTAAAGCATGCACTTTCAGTTTATAACAAAAAATCAAAGCTTTATGAGAACGTGTTTTTGGCCATACCTGAGCTGGAAAACTTCAATAGTGAGCTTCCAGAACCTCCTTTGTGTGCAAATGAACTTCTTTGACTCCCTTGAACTCAAAGAGAAGCTTCAAAGTTCTTGTGGATGGCTGGTTTGAAGAGGAAAGTTCTGGTGCAGCAGGTTTCACAGTCAGGAATGGTGAGGTTTCAGGCTACTCCAATGGTGGATTCTTGTTCCTCTTTATGTGTTTGATTTGTTAGTGAAGAAAGTTTTGATGTTTTGTGGCTGTGGAAGGTGATTCGAAGAAGGGAAGCTTTGTGACAGTTTTTTGGTATGCTGAGTTCTGGCCAGCTTCAATGCTCAATGCTTTGCTATATCATCTCCAACTTGTGTGGATAGCCTGTGGGGCAGGTCAGTAGGGTGGCTGTTTACTGTGCCAAGAGTATGGGAGCTTTTTGCAAAAAGGTCAAATTTGTGTCCTTGAGGGTATGGGCCATGGCAGCAACTGTGTGAGGTCATGTCTTGCTCCAGCTTGAGTTGAGGAGAACCCTTGGATTGTTTGTAGCTGACTGCAACATATGGATGACAAGCTATGCTAGCTTTTGCAACTTGCCCACTTGATGTTTCCTCATGAATTTGTGCTATGTACATGAAAAACTCTTGCTGAATTTTGTTGCACAATGTTACATTTAGTCATGGCAATTCATAGAAAGTGATTAGTGATCACATAATTCCTTGAAGAATGGTTTTGCCAAGATTCCACTTTTTGCACTCTTATGGAAAATGCTTTATGGAACTTTGAAAATCAAGGCAAGCAATGCAAAATTCCTTGGGCCAATTCTGTTTTTGGGGTCATGTATGATCATATGATGGAGTTTTGAAGTCATTTTGAAGTCACTAGAATGCTTGGTACATGATTTTGCAAATTCTCCATTTGGTGCATAACTTGAAAATTAGTGATTTTTGCCAACTTTAACACACCATAACTTTTGATCCAAAATGAATTAGGTCATGTTCTTGTACTTTTTGAAAAGGGAAAGATCTAATCTACAACTTTCATGACCAAAGTTTTTCCATTTGAAGCATTTTTGGATCAAAAAGCAAGGCTTGAAAAGTGGCATAAAATGACATATTCTTTAAAAGTCAACCATGCCCAAAAAAGTCAACCTTGCAAAAACTTGTAATTCTTGAATTTTGTGAACTTCAATCCTCTTCCATGATCAAATAAAGATCAAGTACACTCAAAATGATGAAGATCACCCCTTGGTTGGGTCATTGGGGGCCTCAGATGCCCTGATTTTGCACTGACTTGTCCAGAAAGTCAACTTTTGATCAGATGACTTCCTCATGGAGTTTCTTCATGAAAATTGATATGCATACTCCTTATACCATATAGAGACTAATAGAAAAAAGAATGACCAAAAAATTTGAAGTTATGGCCTCTGAAACCAAAACCCTAATTTTAGGTCAACTGTGCAGTCAAACCTGGCTCTGCTTCCATACCAATCCCAGTTCTTGTGATTCTTTGGCATTCTTGACTTTGAGAGGGTATAATATGATATAAAAACACACATGGATCCCTTTGAAGTGATTGATGGCCTTTGGAGTGGCTCAAGAGGCTCTTGGATTGCTCAGATCACAAACCCTAGGTGCAGATAACTTAGAACCAATGCAGTGAATCAAAAATGTAATATGAGATGGTATGATTGTGTTTATGCATATGAAATGATCACAAGCCATGGTGTGAATGGGTGAGGGCAAATTTGGGGTGTTTACACCAGGAACCCGGCGTCCCACTGCTTTTGCACCTCTTCTTTGATCTTTATTGCCATGTCTGGGCGAGTACGGCGCAGTTTCTGTTTAACCGGTGGGCATTCTTCTCTTAAAGGCAGCTTGTGTACAACAATGTCGGTGTCCAACCCTGGCATGTCTTGATAAGACCAAGCAAACACATCCACATATTCTTGAAGCAGATCAATCAGTTGTTTCTTTACTGAGTCTTGTAGGTCGGCCCCGATTTTAACCTCTTTCACATCTTCATCTGTACCAAGATTAATTGTTTCCACCTCCTCCTGATGAGGAGTGATAACCTTCTCCTCTTGTCTCAACAATCTGGCTAGCTCTTCAGGAAGCTCGTAATCTTCTTCAACCCCTTCATCAGCTTGATTGATTGGATTGTCGAAGTCATACGAAGTCATAGCCGTGCTGTTGTCGGTGCTATCCGGAAGGCACTCTCTGCAAGGGTTCAGTTTGTTCATTTTAGTGATTGATTTTAATCTTGTTTAGAAAAGTGAAAAAAAGTTGTCATTTTGAAAACATCGCCATTTATTTTTTGTACAAAAAGAAAAATGGAAAAACAGTGAGCGGAAAAGAGAAAAACTCATTTGCAAAAAGATGTCTGATATTTCATTGATTAATCTTGTTTGCACAAAAAGTACAGATGGCCCGATTACAAAATGAGTCTTGCCATCTTGGGCAAGATGCAAGACTTTGATGCATGCTATATAAAAATACAGGAAATAATAATTACTCTGCATGAGTAACTCTTATAATTTCCTGGGAAGACCAGTTTGAGATACTGCTCCCCGGGATTTTTGGACGAATCCAAATCTCCAGATTGCGTTCTTCTTCCAGCTCGTCTTCCAAATTGTTGATAGCATCAGGGGTGAGCATCCCCCCACTGACAAAACCGGGCTTCTTAGCAGCCTCTGCTTGACTTTGTTGAGTTGGTCTGTAACCCAACCCAAATTTGTCTTTCTTCTCCTCCACAGATAAAACCTTGCCCCAGCCTTGGGCAGTTCCTTCTTCAACAACCTTCCGGGCTTGTTGATAAGATGACATGGAGATTCCAGATACAACAGATGCTTCATTAACATTCAGGGCCTCAAACCCCTGGCTCATTGTTTCATGGATCTCCCCATCCATCTAAATATACTTATAAGTAGCCAGATGGCTAACAAAAATATCCTCCTCTCCACATATAGTAACGACTTGGCCTTCCCACTCAAATTTTAACTTCTGGTGAAGGGTAGACGTTACTGCGCCAGCGGCATGAATCCATGGTCTACCCAACAAACAGTTGTAGGCAGGCTGGATGTCCATCACGTAGAAGATCGTTTTAAAAGTTTGTGGGCCAATCGTCACAGGCAGCTCAATTTCTCCCAGAACCGATCTCTTAGAACCATCAAAGGCTCTTACTACCAGGTTGCTGGGACGCAGCGCCAATCCTTCATACTCTAGCTTCACCAGGGCCTTTTTCGGTAAGACATTAAGGGATGACCCTGTGTCTACCAGCACATGGGAAAGGACTGCACCTTTACATTCCATGGTGATGTGCAAGGCCTTGTTATGGTTGCGGCCTTCCATTGTCAAGTCAGTATTGGTGAACCCTAGCCCATTGCTAGCAGTAACATTTCCAACCACGGTTTCCAACTGATTGACGGTGATCTCTTCAGGCACGTAAGCTGCGTGCAAGACTTTGAGTAGTGCATTCTGATGGGCTTCGGAGCACATAATCAATGATAGGATAGAGATCTTGGATGGCGTCTGGTGAAGCTGATCCACTATTTTGTAATCACTCTTTTTGATGATTCTCATGAACTCATCAACTTCTTGATCGAATGGTGTTTTCAAAGCTTCCTTAACAGCTTGATCCTCCTGCACCGGGCTCTTTCCTTTTGCCTTGGCAGCAGCTTCTGCTTCGGCAGTGGGTCTTTGAATTTGTGGAGCAAAGAGACGTCCGTTTCGAGTGAAGCCTCCGCCTCCTCCCACATTGTCTATTTGTGGTGCAGGGGTTGATGTATCAAGAGTGATTCTTTGTCCCTCGCAGTATATGTCAGAGCCGTAGTGCCAAGGGATGGCCCTACTACTTTCATAAGGTACTGGTCCAGGCACTGTGACAGTGACTGGACTGATGACAGCTGCAGAAGGGACTGTGACAGTTTGTGGATCATAATAAATTGTGACTGGTGCTCTGATGGGAGCAGCACTTTCTGAGTTGTAGGCAGAGTTACTTTCAGGATCATAAAATATTGTGACAGTTGAGACATCTTCATGATTTGTTGCTGGTGTTGTAGGAGATATTGTCGGAAGGATGGGCGTTGTTGTTGTAGGAGTTTCAAAATGAAGTGGTGCTGAAGTTGTAGAAGGAAAATTTGTTGATAGCTGATCAGTTGAGATGACAGATGAAGTACTTGTTGATGAAGCCGAAGAGTTGTCGGGAACAATGGTTGCTGCAGTTGTAGGAGATGCAGGAATTGCTGCCGATGAGATTGCTAGATTTGATGGAAATGATGTGGTGATTTGAAGCTGGCCACTCTGAATGAGACCATCTATGCCATTCCTCAAGTTATCGCACCCATTTACTGAAATATTGCAGTAAGCACACCCTAACTCACACCCCGGGAACATTTGACATTCGAGGAGTTGAGCCTTAATTTCTACCAACGGTGTCCGAATCTGACCCACACTGGTTATTAAATAAGACGGCTTGTCTTCTTCAATTGCATTGATTCTGGGACCCCCGTGGTTTGGCATAGGGTTCTTATTGACATTGGGTGGTGGTGCGAAATTCAGGGCCTTAGAGTCTACCAGGTCTTGTACCTTCATGTGCAAGGCTCTGCACTTTTCTGTACTGTGGCCAGGTGCATTTGAATGGAAGGCACATCTGGAATTGGAGTCGTAATTCCTGGGTAGACTGTTGGGATCTGGAGGTGCCAACGTCCTTAGCTCAACTAGGTTGAGTTTCAGGAGTTGTGGCAGCAATGTAGCATATGGCATAGGGATCGGATCGATCACCCTGTTGGCTTGAGATGGCCTCTGCTGGAATGGCCTTTGCTGGTTATTGTTGTTGGTGCTGCTGTTGTTGTAATTTCTCGGAGGATACTGAGTTTGTTGATGGTACTGAGGTTGTTGCTGATAATTTTGCTGCGGTGGTTGGTAAGCTGGTTGTGGATGAGCTGGAGCGGGAATGGTGACTGCTACCACAGATCTATGAACATATTGGGGCCTGCCCCTGTTGGTGTGGATGGCATTGGTCTCACCAGTCCTTCTTGGGCCCGCAAAAGGCTTTCTTGCATTTCTGGATGAGCTTGCACCGTTGTCTGAGATCTTACCCATCTTCAATAGGCTTTCAATTCTCTCCCCTGCTATGACTACATCTGCAAAGCTGGTAGATGAGAAGGCCGCTAGCCTATCAATGTAAGTCCCCTGAAGGGTGTTCATGAACATATCAGCCATCTCCCTTTCTGACATAGGTGGCTGGACAGCAGCAGCAAGCTGTCTCCATCTTTGAGCATACTCTCGGAAGCTCTCTCTAGATGACTGTGACATTCCCATTAGGAGGGTCCTGTTAGGTGCCATATCCAAATTATACTGATACTGTCTGATGAAGGCCTCTGCCAGGTCCTTCCAGCATCTAATAGTTGCTCTTGTCAGATGGGAATACCATTCCCTCGAAGCTCCAGTCAAGTTATCCTCAAAGTAGAACATCCACAGCTTTTCGTCCATGGTGTAGGCCTTTAGCCTCCCGAGAAAAGATTGTAGATGGGTCCGGGGACAGGAAGTCCCATTATACTTCTCAAAGCATGGTGGCTTAAACTTGTGGGGAATCCTGACCCCGTCTACCAAGCCCATATCCATAACATCAAAACCCAAAGAGTTTTGAGACTCTAAGGATCTTAATTTCTCAGCTATCTCATCCAGCCTTCTATCATAGGCCTCCAACCGGCTCCCATCACCGTGAACTGGTCTTCCTGGGGGTCTTCTTGCAGTACCCTCCCTGTTGTGGCAGTCCCTTGTATATTGACAGGGATGTTGGCTTCTGGATGGAGGTGGGGTCCAAAGACTGGGGGATTGACATGAGGTTGGACTCTTTCATTGTTGCTAGTCCCAGCAGTCCCTGGCTGATGATCTTCCTGATTTCTCCCTTCCACCAGTGCTCTGAGCCTCTCCTGGCTTTGAGCCATGTTGTTCATTACCTCCATAAACTGTGTCATTTGGTTCCTCATTTCCAACCTCTCGTTGGTCATTTGGTTCCTGACCTCCGTAAGGTCCTGCTGCATCTGATCCATCTGTATGCCTGGAAGGTTGTTACGGGTTGGATATCGGTGCGGACGGTTGAGGGGAAATACCCGGCGTCGAGCAATAGTTCCTGAACATCACAACAGAGTTAGCAACAATAAAACAAACACCTACAAAACAAACAAAGGGTTAGCATGCAATGCAGTATGCTTATTTGTTTTCAAGGTATCCGGCTTGGCATTCAGTTTTGACCCTTCCAGACCCTTGAAGATGCTGTTGATGTTGCTTTCGAAGTAAACTCGGATGGAACAAACTAATACATATATTACAAAAGGCCAATGGTACACAGTTTGTTTACAAATACAAGCCCTCTGAGGGGTCAAAATACATTACAAGAAAATAAAAGTACATGGAATGAAAGCAACAACAAGCAAATGGTCAAACACCAAGACCAAACTCATCCTCCCGAACTTCCTTGAGAAGTGCCTCGGTCACAGGATCAGCCGGACGCTCCGTGAGGTTCCTGATAAGGAGGTTCCGGGTAGTAACAGCTGCAGTTAGCTTCTTGTGTTGACTTTGATCCTTTGACCTCTTCACTCCAGCTCTGATTTTTAGCTCTGATATCTCCCTCTGGGCTGCTGCCAGGGCTTCTTGTTGCTCTTTTGCACTAGCTTCCATCTGTTCCATCTTATCCTGAGTCCTTTTGTCCTCTTGAGTACGAGCTTCGGTGATCCTGACCCACCTAGCCTGACTCTCCTTCAGATACAAATCAGTCCTGGCTTTCTGGAACTGAGCTTCCCTGCAGGCATTCTTCAAGATTTGTTCCCCAGCCCTAGACTTCTTAATGTAATCTTCAGACTTCTCAATTCTAGCCAGATGCTCCACTTTCAACTTTTCCAGCCTCTCAATATCCAACCTACCATCACTCCTTTCCCAAAGGGTCTTCTGTAGAGCTTGAGTCAGCTTTTCATTTCTCTCTTTCAATTTCTCAAACTCCTCTAAGCTGACAGTTGCTGGAGGTGGTGCTGTGGAAAGTCCAGGCATATCTTCAATAGTGAAAGGCAATCCAGAAATTTGAGCCCTAGTATGGGAACAATCATAGTATTGTGCTGATGCCAAATTGTTACACTTCCCCAGGATGGTTACCCCCTTAGTCTGCACATTGTCCCAGGCCCAGGCTGCCTGCCTAACAATAGCCAGATTAGGCTTGTTCTCACAATAAAGAGTCTCAACCAAGTCTTGTGCCTTAGGAGTGTGGACCAGTGCATAGCCCAGTTGTCTTTTGAACAGCAGAGGGTTGTAATTAATACTACCCTTAACTCCTATCAGGGGCACATTGGGAAAATGCCCACAGCTGGTGATGATATCCCTGCCTTTTGTGCTTTGGGTGCACCACCTGATATCAGCTGAAGTTAGGGTAGTAAGTCTTCCAGCCCAGTTTTTCTGCTGATGAGGGTTCAAAAATGCATCTGTCCTGGGCAAATGCCTGAGAAGCCAAGTATGGAACAAAGGAGCACAGCATCTTACTAATCTTCCCCTTTGCTTTTCATTCCTTTGATGAACAGAGTAGTAGAGATCCCCCAATAAAGTGGGCACTGGGTTCCTTAGAATGAAAAGATGGATTGCATTCTTACTAATGAATCGAGGCTCATCTGCAAATAATATGATCCCATATATGCTCAAGGCCAATAAAGCACAGACTGCTTTCCACTCTCCTAAAGAAGCTTTCAGGGTAGCTTGAGAGATCAAGAAATCCAGATGCAGGCCAGGGATTCCAGCCTTAGAAGTCATATGCTGCCCAATCAGGATTGGTTCCAGATGCAATGCCTTTGCTACCTCTTCATTACCAGGAAAGACCATCTCAGGGTTGAAAGGGACTCCACCCCTGATAGGTATACCAACTAATGATGAGTATTCTTCCAATAAGGGGCCCAGCTGAAAGTCCTGAAAAGTGAAACATCTCAGTGGGGGATCATAAAACTGAAGGCAAGTGTGGATCAGGCTTCTCTGTGAGGGGTCCAGATCCATAACCATATCAAGTATATCTCCATGGTGTTCCCTGAATAGTGGTATATGGTCTGGAGCGATCAGGGTTTGAATCCTCCTGATGTCAGCTAACTCTGGCTGGAAGAAGTGGTAGGTGATGTTGCTCTTTTTAGGTGCCATGATGTTGAGATTGAGTAGAGACAAGTGCTGATGATGATACTGAAGAATGGGCCACTGATTGGCTGGTGCAGGTGACTGAAGTAGATAGCTGATAGCTGAAGCAGGTGCTGATGAAGATAGGTCAATACTGAAGATGGGGTCAAAACCAAAACCAAATGAAGATGGATACCCTGAAACACAAATAAGCAAATGTCAATATGATGCAATGATTATGTATGCAAATGATATGCAAGGGTTTGTGACTGAGCTGGATCTGATCAAGTGCTCTGATATAAGTCCATGTGTGTAAGAAATCCAGATGGAGGTCTATAAGTCCAGTAACCAAGGTGGGGGGCTCAAATAAAGAGCCACATGTCCAGGGTTTAGAATCACAAGAACTGTCCCAACATGGAGTATTCTTAATCAAATCAAAGTAACAGGGTATTCTGAGGTCAAGGTACCTGCAAACCTGTAAACAGCCCAACCCCCTCACAGGTGGTGTTCTAAAACAAGGATCCTCAGACTCGGATCAGTTATGAGAAGTGTAAACACTTCTAACCCGGAGGTACAGTGTTTACAATAAGCATAAAAGTTCCTCCTCTAATTCACCTCAGTTTCTGAAGGTCAATACTAAAGGTCATCCAGACTTAGCAAGCTTCCCAGATAGCCCTAGCATTGCAGGAAATCTGCAACACAGAGTTCTCAAGAAGAAACCCATATCTGAACCGTGTTTCACATTCCCGCACCAGACCGAGATGGAATGGGAAAGAATATGAACCACTCTAGCCTAGGTGTCACTCAGGTCCCAGGTATAGGACCTTAACTCTCAATGGAACACCCACCCACCAAAGCAAACAACAGATCCAGCCAGCAGCACAGTATGACAATATGATAATATGTAAAGCTATAAAGAAGACAGTAAAGCAACTGTACATAAAGCAAAAATAAATACAAATATACAAACACAAATAAGCACATAACACCCCAGTAAACACAAATCAATCAAGCGCTAGGAGGAACCCACAAAAAGAACCAGAAGCCCTGGTTACGGTATAAGGGTCCCCAGCAGAGTCGCCAAGCTGTCGCTCCCAAAAGATGAGACTGGCTCAAATGAGGTACAGACGCGAACGGTCGGCGAAAGGATGAAATGAAAATAGTCGCCAGCTAGGCATTTTTATCCCGGAGGAAAGGCAATGCTGCATAAGCCTAGAAAGAGATGGATAAGACGGTTGCGAACCAGAGAGACTGAGAAAGGGGGTTGGTTACAACCTGGGAAGGTATTAGCACCCAGATTGTCCGTCGTACTCGACGGGATCCACGCTTAAAAGATTTGTGTTTTAAAGGGGTAGTGTTAGTGCAATCTGTGTATAAAATAGCTGGAAAAGAATGTACAGGTGTCAGTGTAAAAGAGTGTGAAGTGTAATATGTGCAGTGTCAGTGTGAGAACAGGAATAAGATGCTCAAGATCATGAGGCTAAAGAATGAATCTGGAAAGAGGGGGAATATACGGAGACTTTTGTTCGATAACTGTTAAGTTATGCCTACGTATCCTCTCGTGCAATGAGGAAGTCAGAACACCGTAGTTCGACCCAAAGAGACTGAAGATGAATTGACTGATGAACTGCTTGCTTGCCTATGCTCAAGTGTATGATCTGTCTGGCACAGAGGCTAACTGTCTTGCATTAGACGGAAGAAGCAAGTTCTCGTTTGTGAGTGAATGAGATGAGAAAAGAATCCCGAAGGAGACGATTATTGTTTGTTTTTGGGTTTTCAGTCTTTTATTGCTTTTGAAAGTTTGTCATAAGTTAATGAGCTTAAGCCTAAACCAATGGGTTAGTAAACTCATCACATCTTCCCTCTGATTAGGGGTAATGAGAATACCTTAAGTGTGAAGTCAGATTCTCACACCTAATCACATTTGGTATAGGATTAAGATCATTAACCTACTTGTGATTATTTAGATGTTTTTGGTGTTTTTGTTTAGTGTTGAGTAATGAGGTTAAGCCATAATCAGGGATTAAACAGACTCATTACACCATCCTAATAGAAGGATAATAGATGAGAATGTTTAAGCTGAGGAAAGCTCCTCAACTTAATCCATGATTAGGGATTAAACTCATGACAAAACAAGCCTTTGTTAGATGGATTTTAGTTATTGATAAGATGAAGAAGTGAGTTTTATGATTTGTAAGACAACTTGAGGGGGACTTGTCCATTAACACTAGGGTTAGTCCTTCTTAACCAATTAAGGAAGAATTAGAACCCTAATGCAAGGCCCAAGTTACAAGCTTGATGCCTTGATGATTATTAAGTGGATTGATTAAAGGATCTAAACACATTAAGGGTTTAACACTTAGGATTAAAGTTATACACTCCATCCTAATAGAAGGATGCAGGCATAAGCTTAATCACAAAGCCTTAAAGCCTTTAGGGTTTAGTCCCTGATTATGAGGTGAGAAGAGAAGACTCAATGAGACACAAAGGTAAAACTAAATGGGGGACTAATCAAAACCCTAATCATTGTCATGCTTGGTTGTTCCTAAGTTTTGTGAGGTTTGCAAGAAGAATCTTCAATGGAACCACCAGGAAGCAGATGAAAGGATCAGGAGAAGCAAAGTAACTTGATTCATTGAAGAAGACAAGTCACTTGAGGAAAGAAAGTAAGAAGAAAAAGAATGAGCAAGCTCACACTCAAACACATATAAAAATGCAGCATGGATGCAAGAGAGAGATGAAGAGAAGTTATGAGAAGTGGAGGCAAATTCACTTCTCAAAATCACTTACCACCTGAAAGGTTAGAAAAGAAATGCAATGCAATGCAAAAGGGGATGAGATGACATGATGAGAAACAAAACCAGAAGCATTTACATGATGCTAATGATGCTATGAGATGCTACAAACATGAGGCAGCACATGGAAATGATCATACAAGCTTATGAATGCAAATGGGGCAAGTTAAGAACCATGAACATACATGACAAGTTATGAAGTGCATATGTCATACAACATGGCAAATGCAAAATGCAATGATCAAACATGCTTTCAATATGTCTTATGATGTTAAATGAATCACATGGAGGCATGAAATGTCATGGCAAGTCATGTTATGCAAGCAAATGCAAGATGAATGCATGTGGAAGCCCAAATTAGGGTTTATGAACAAAGCAACAAACACAAACCAAAATCAGAAGCAAACAACAATATAAAAAATTGAAAATTCATTCAAAGGATCCCTAATCCTATACTAACCCACTGCCCAAAGGAGAGGTCTTAACTCTTAACCAATTTCAATTTATGATTTTTCTAAGTTTTCTAGGGTTTTAGGGTTCCTAAACAAGAAAAATGCCAAACAAATTGAAAATGAAAGATCAAATCATGGCCATTTAATCTCACAAACTATATGCTAAACACAATGCAATGCAAAAAGAATCAAAGTCCAACTCTTCATTGTTAGGCAGAAATGATTTTTTGAAGTTTAGATCAAAATAATGCATAAAAATGATTTTAATTCAATGGAAAATTCTCAAAATGCATCAAGATCAAAAAATAAATTTGGTTTGAAGGTTGGACAATGTTTCTAAATGTCTTAAAACATTTCATGAATTTTTTGGTGATTTTTAAATACCTAAAAGTATTTTTAATAAATTAATTCTCATTAATCAATTAAAATAAACCTTTAAATATTTAAAAATACTTTTTTTTAATGCTAAAAATGAAAATAAAAATATTTTTGTGTTTTAAAAATTAATGAAACTCTTGACAAAAAGTTTCATAATTTTTAAAACATTTTTGCTATTTTAAATAAATTATGGAAAACAAATGAAATAAAATGAAACTTAAATGAATTTTTAAACTGAAAAAGCAAAAGTAATCAGATCCAACGTGTGAGATTCAAACTGGAAAGGGCGGGAGCTGACCACGCGCGCAAATGAACGGACCACATTCAAACTGGCTTAATTACACTTAGCCCTAATTAAACAAACCCTAATGACTCTCAGGCGACCGGAACACTGTTCCGGTCGTCTTCTCCGGCTATACCACTTTCTTATCTCTCTCAATACGCCATGAAATCATGCCAAACTCTCCAGAATCAAACCTTAGCTCATTCTAAACAAGATTCCAGCAACAAAAATCATTTATTTCAACACACAAACAAGATTCGAAACAAACATTCAAAACTGCAAAAATTTCAGAAACATCATACAGGCTCATTTCTCACTCTTTTTCAAAAGTAACAAGTTCAGTGTGATCAGTGAAGCATGCTTTACCATCTAGAAACTTAAAAAGCAAGTCCTGGAAAAAAAAGTTCATGGAGTCACCTGAGATTGAGCTTTTGATTCAGGAGCTTTCTGGATGGTTCTTTGGCTCAAACAGGTCCCAATGATCCCCCTTTGAAGCTTTGGACACTTGGTTGGAGTTTAAACAGCCTCTTGAGTGAGTTTGCAGAAGCTCAGGCCAAGGGAGTGTGAAAATCGTGTTTGTGATATGGGAGGTTTCAGGCCAAAACAATGGTTGGTTTCTGGTCAGTGAAGTGAGTAGAGATTGTTTGTGAAGTTTCTTTTTGTGTTTGAGGCTTGTGGAAAGAGATTCGAGGGTTTTTGCTCAAGGGAGTGTTTTTGTGAATGGTGAGTTGTGATCTGTTTCAGCCTGGCTTGTTATGTGAAATGGCTAGCATTTGTTCCACATAAAAAAACTCCCATTGGTCAGATGATGTGACTTGGCCTGCTGTGATAGGTAAGTTAACTTTTGCAAATTGTCAACCTTTGTGTAAGAGAAGCATGGGTTGAGCCCTAGGCTAGTACAAGTGTGTGGGCTGGCGCAGCATGGTGTGTGAGAGATGCTAGAATGGTTCAGCAGCCAAGGCAACAAGTGGGTGAGGTGTGATGATGGTTTTTGCAAGTTGTTCACTTTTGGTTCATATGAAACTTTCTTGTCCCACAAGCCATAAAACATGAGGAAATCTTGGTCCAATCTGAACTTTAGGACTCACATGATGCTTGTGTAATGGTTTGGCATGAATTAGAAGTTACAAATGCCTTGGTACAAAGTTTTTGCAAGTTTCTCATTTGAGGCATATCTTGAAAATTAGTGATTTTTGCCAACTTTGACACACCATAACTTTTGATCCAAAATGAATTAGATCATGTTCTTGTACTTTTTGAAAAGGGAAAGATCTAATCTACAACTTTCATGACCAAAGTTTTTCCATTTGAAGCATTTTTGGATCAAAAAGCAAGGGTTGAAAAAGTGGCATAAAATGACATTTCATGAAAGTCAAACTTAACCCAAAAAGTCAACTTTGCAAAAACTTCAAATTCTTGAATTTTATGAACTTCAAACTTCTTCCATGATCAAATAAAGATCATATACACTCAAAATGATGAAAATCACCCCTTGGTTGGGTCATTGGGGGCCTCAGATGCCCTGATTTTGCACTGACTTGTCCAGAAAGTCAACCTTTGATCAGATGACTTCCCCATGGAATTTCTTCATGAAAATTGATATGCATACTCCCTATACCATATAGAGACCAATAGAAACAAGAATGACCAAAAAATTTGAAGTTATGGCCTCTGAAACCAAAACCCTAATTTCAGGTCATCTGTGCAGTCAAGCCTGGCTCTGCTTCCATACCAATCCCAGTTCTTGTGATTCCTTGGCATTTTTGACTTTGAGAGGATGTAATATGATATAAGAACACACATGGACCCCTTTGAAGTGATTGATGATCTTTGGAGTGGCTCAAGAAGTTCTTGGATTGCTCAGATCACAAACCCTAGATGCAGATGACTTTGAACCTATGTAGTGAAACAAAAATGTGATATGAGATGGTATGATTGTGTTTATGCATATGAAATGATCACAAGCCATGGTGAATGGGTGAGGGCAAATTTGGGGTGCTTACAGCTGCCCCTATTCAAACATGAGTTAGCTGTGCAGGATGTAAGCAACGGCTTATCAGGCAAACAAGATAACTTGTGGTTGAATACCAAAGACAGTCCAAAATTTGCACTCACAGAATGAAGAAGAAAAGGGATATAGATTGTAAAAGAAAAATAAAGTATATTGTAAAGTGTGGGCGACGGAGGACGACCGTTGAGCAGAGGACGACTGCTGGGTAAAGAGCAATGACGGGGACGGCCGACATGCTGGGAAAAGTGTGTGAAGTAAAGCGGTGACAGGGACGGCCGACATGCTGGGGATAAAAAGGTATTATGATGGGGACGGTCATCAAGATAAAGTTGTAAGATTCTCTGGGGATTGGTGAAACATGAAGGGGACGGCCGTCAAGTTCATAAAGTAAAGTAACCAACGATGGGGACGGCCATCAGGCTAAAAAGAAAAGGGACCACGACGGGGACGGCCATCGGGTTAAGGAATAAATGAAATAAACAGATGATGAGGTACGGTCATCAAAGGTGAAGGACGATCACCTAGCAGGGGACGGCTGCTCTGTCGGGTTAAGATGAGGGACGGTCATCTAAGGTGGAGGACGACCACCTGGCAGGGTACGGCTGCCGAAAATATCGCGACATAGGACGAATGTCGGATAAAAGGTCAACGATGGGGACGGCCATCGGATGAGCATGATGGAGGACGACCATCAAGAGGTGGAGGACGACCACCTAGCAGGGGACGGCTGCTCTCAAGGTTTGTCATGACATAGGACGAATGCCAGATAACCAAAATCAACAATGGGGACAGCCATTGGATAAAGTGATGAAGGACGATCATCAAAAGGTGGAGGACGACCACCTAGCAGGGGACGGCTGCTAAATATCAACGATGGGGACGGCCATCGGACGAGCATGATGGAGGACGACCATCAAGAGGTGGAGGACGAACACCTAGCAGGGGACGGCTGCTCTCAAGGTTTGTCATGACACAGGACGAGTGTCAGATAAAAAGAAATTTGCTTTGTTGGCGATCTACTGGGGAATAGTAAACACGGACGAGCGTTTACATCCAAGAAACAAAAGGTATAAGTGTTTAGATGCGGTGTATAGATTAAAGATGCGGACGAGCATCCTTAAGACTACGATACGGACGAGTATCGGGTAGAAACCAATACTGACACGTGTTCAGAGATGATGATACGGACGAGTATCAACGGGTTAACAAAGAACACGGACGAGTGTTGAATCTGAAGGGACTCTTCTAGGGAATGGTAGACACAGACGAGTTTCTACATTCAAGAAGACATAAATGTTTGCCACAGTGTATGGGTTAAAGATGCGGACGAGCATCCTCAAGACTATGATACGGACGAGTATCATGTAGAAACAAACACTTGACGCATATTCTGAGATGATGGTACGGACGAGTACCAACTGGTTAACAAAGAACATGAACCAATGTCGGATCTGTGGGGATATAAATGGTGTATATAAGATACGGACGGGTATCTGTATAAGTGTAACATGAGTAGTGAGTATGAGTATTGTATAGATGAGTATTTTAACTGCTGGGGAGAGTGACACATACGAGTGTCAAAAAGGAGAAAAGTATAGTATCAACAAGTATATGGGGTGTAAAAGTGTAGGCGACTGCGCTGGGGATATGACACGGACGGGTGTCAAGACAATGTATATACCAGTAGGTGAGTGCAAAGATGATGTCTTTGGCTTCTTGCTGGGGGTATGACACGGACGGGTGTCAGGAAATATCTGTAATACGGGTGGTCTCGTTTGTAAAGAGTGTTCACGCGACTTTACTGGGGGAAAGATGACACGGACGGGTATCAAAAAAGAGTATACTGGTATCGGTGGACGTGAGGCAACTGCTTTTGCTGGGGACTCTGGGGGGATTTTGGGGAAAGTATTCTGTATACAGACGGATTGTCATTATTCACAAGTGTTCGATTCACAACATGACTTATGATTATACTATGTATTTGATTTTTGCCGTAATGCTCCGTATTAGACGGAATGCTACGCTTTGTGGGTGAATATGATGCGAATGCTATGGTTATGCAAAGATACCAAACCGGGATTCGGATCCCACTGCCGCGAAGATCTCTGGCTGATCTGCTTGAAATGAGGATCCCAGCTGGGGAGAAGATCATTGGTGGATCTGACGAGATGTATCTGCTTGGGGATATAGGTCACTGATTGACGTATCCTTGTAATATAGGACCCAGCTGGGGTTTGTAGAAGCCTTCTGTACTCTGTTGTGACTCCTTCATGCGCCGCTCTTCCGAATAGAGGCTGAAACTCTGTGAGGAGATGATTCCCTGACTTCTGCATTCTGCTGAGGAAGAATGATTGGCACTACGGCTGGGGAAATTGACAAGTGGCAAACTAGCTGGGGAAAGTTGTTGGCAACTCAGCTGGGGAGAAAGCACCTCCGGTGCCAAGAATGAGTGAGCATTAATTTGTCAGCTTGCTGGGGTGAAGCTTTCATGCCCCAAGCTGTGCCTCGGATACCTGCAATCCTGAAAAGACAGAGAAACGCACAAGTATTCCCGAGGTATCCCTTACCGGATTCCGTCATAGGAGTTATACACTTCTGAGAGTAAGTATATTCCCTGCAAGCACGCGTTTTTATTTTTAGAGAAAGACATCTGTACTCATGCAATTAGTTTTTTAGAGACATCAGACATTCTTTGCAAATAAAAATGTATAAGACGAGACATGACTGAAAAATCTGATTTTATTAATTCATGTGCCCTGAATTGGCAAGATACAGTCAAGGAAACAAATCTCCTAAAATGAAGAGACTGTTACAAATTGAGAAACAAAGTGCTGGCAATGTTGATGACGCTTTTAAAGGGGCTTCCTCTTTCGCTATGACTCGTATGACTTTTAACGTTCTTCTCGTCTTGCTTTCTGAAGAAGGCTGATTCTGACCGAAGCTTGATCCTTTCGGAGTTTTACCAAGTTGCAGGTGGTACAGACGAATTCAGAATGCAGTTGTTCGCTTATTCCCTTATTTTGCATGGATCGCCCTTTCGGGTTTTCAATCCATCGGGATACCCATTTTTGCCTGAGCTGTCCAATGCGGCTTTTCAACTCAGCGGGTGTACAATTTTTGTTTATTTTCCCTTATTTTTGCCCGAGTCTTTTATTCTGTTTTTGACTCGCCGGGATGCAGATGACTTTGAACCTATGTAGTGAAACAAAAATGTGATATGAGATGGTATGATTGTGTTTATGCATATGAAATGATCACAAGCCATGGTGAATGGGTGAGGGCAAATTTGGGGTGCTTACAATAGGGTACAGACGCGAACGGTCGGAGAAAGAGAACATGAAATGAACTGAATAGAGTCGCCAGCTAGGCATTTTTATCCCGAAGGAAAGGTAATGCTGCATAAACCTGGAAAGATATGGATAAGACGGTTGCGAATCAGAGAAACTGAGAAAGGGGGTTGGTTACAACCTGGGAAGGTATTAGCACCCAGATTGTTCGTCGTACTCGACGGGATCCACGCTTGAAAGTTTGTGTTTTAAAGGGGTAGTTTATGTGCTATCTGTGTGCAAAAGCTGGAAAAGAATGTACAAGTGTTAGTGCAAGAATGTGAAGTGAATTGCTCAGGAATGAGGCTTAAAAGAATAATGTTGGAAGAGGGGGGAAGAGACAGAGACTTTTGTTCGATAACAGTTAAGTTATGCCTACGTATCCTCTCGTGCAATGAGGAAGTCAGAACACCGTAGTTCGACTCAAAGAGACTAAAAGATAAATTGACTAATGAACTGCTTACTTGTCTATGCTCAAGTGTATGACCTGTCTGGCTCAGGTGCTAACTGTTGATGGGGCGAAGACGTAATATGTCTAGCGGTATCTTAACTGCAAGCGCACAGCCTATCGCAGTAGTAATAAAAAGATGTCGAACCCACAGGGACTTTGTAATCACTCTAGTGCTAGAAGGTCTGCTAGTTTAGCTAAGGCGGAAATTTGTCACGATTATGGTTTTAAGGATTAAAAACGGGAATTAAACTTAGTTAAGGAAATAATGAGAAGGCGGTCGGTATGTAATTATATTAACCTATGCGGGTCAATCTAACCTAAGCTTATAAAGATGGTTCACTTAAATAATTTTGTAGAGATTACCAGTTTAAAAACCCTCGACTCACACTCTCGTGGTCTTATCTCGGATCTTACTCCTAAAGCCCTATGCCTGCTCTCGCTAGCCCATAAGTGTTTAGAAAATAATTTTTGAAAACTTAATAAGTCTAATTCGTTTTAAAGCGCTCTCGCTCTATTTAAATCGAAAGCCTAACTTTAGCTATCCGGTTAAAATCTCACACTCTCGTGGTCTCGACCTAACCTATTTCACTTTTCTTACTCTCGTAACAAAAAGATTGATTTTAATTATAAAAAGCCACAGCCAGAATATAAGTTCTTAATTATTTTTAGCTTAGATTCGATTTATCCGTTTTGGTTTGGTTTATTACATACCGACTAATTAATTTAGCTACTCATTTTTATTATACCAACAGACAGATACAAAATGAAATAAACAAATATTAAAGCATGCATTATATAATAATAATAGAAACTTAACATAAATAAATAAATAAATTCAATATAAATTGCAAAACAAAAACCTGAACAATTTAATTCTTAGACTCCTTCTTCCACAAATTGGCAAGCTCGGAGTGTCGGAATCGAAATCGAAATAAAATAACAAGTTCTGAGGCTAAAAAGAAATTTAATTGAAATAACAATTTCCTAATGTTGGAAATTGTTATTAAATGGGTTGGAAATAAAAGGTAAATACAGCAGAACAAAAGCTGGAAAATAAATGGGTTCAAAGCAAAAACGGCAGAGGATTTATAGAAGAGGATTTTGGCAGTTGAATGAGTATTTATAGAAGAGGATTTTGGCAGTTGAATGAGTAGTAGCATGGGCTTCGTTCTGTTTTGAGAGAATCCAGGAGAAGTGGCGTATTGGGTGTTGCTGCAGTTGAGGGAAAGTAGGAGTCTCTGAAGACTCGTTGCACGTTCTTAATTAATATTCAAACGAATTATATAACTTTTTCTTGTCACGTTCGTGACATGGGTGTAACGGTCATGTTTCTTCAAATAAGCGCGTCACGGTCGTGACATTGAAGTAACGGTCGTGAGACCTCTAAATAGCGCGTCACGGTCGTGAGTCAGTTGTGACGACCGTGAGAGCAACAAAAAATGCAGACTTTAGCAGAATTGATCTCTTCCTTTTCTTTTCATGCTAGATTTGGTTCATTTGATCTTTTTCTCATAATTTGGCTCTAGACATGTTATACCTGCAATGTGACATAAAAAAACTCGAACAATCGGGAGTTAAAAGGATCAATGTACGATAAAACGGACTAAAAACATAGTAATAATGTGATACGATTTCTCGTTATCAACTGTCTTGCATTAGACGGAAGAAGCAAGTTCTCGTTTGTGAGTGAAGATGATGAGAAAAGAATCCCGGAGGAGACGATTATTGTTTGTTTTTGGGTTTTCAATCTTTTATTGCTTTTTTGTGTTTGTCATAAGTTAATGAGCTTAAGCCTAAACCAAGGGTTAGTAAACTCATCACATCCTCCCTTTGATTAGGGGTAATGAGAAAACCTTAAGTATGAAGTAAACATCCCAAACTTAATTACCATGATGTAGGATTAAGATCATTAACCTACTTGTGATTATTTAGATGTTTTTAGAGTTTTTATTTAGTGTTAAGTAATAAGTTAAAGTCATAATCAAGGATTTAATGGACTCATTACACCATCCTAATAGAAGGATAATAAATGAGAACATTTAAGCTGAGGAAGATACCTCAACTTAATCCATGATTAGGGATTAACCTCATGACAAAACAAAGCATTTATTAAAGTGGATTTTAGTTAATGGTAAGATTAAGAAATGGATTTTATGGTTTGTAAGACAACTTGAGGGGGACTTGTCCATTAACACTAGGGTTAGTCCTTCTTAACCAATTAAGGAAGAATTCGAACCCTAATGCAAGGCCCAAGTTACAAGCTATTGTCTTAATGATTATTAAGATGGATTGATTAAGAGATTTAAACACATTAAGGGTTTAACACTTAGGATTAAAGTTATACACTCCATCTTAAGAGAAGGATGTAGGCATAATCTTAATCACAAAGCCTTAAAACCTTAAAGGTTTAGTCTCTGATTATGAGATGAGAAGAGAGACACAAAGAAGACACAAAGGTAAAAACTAAAGGGGGACTAATCAAAACCCTAATTATTGTCATGCTTGGATGTTCCTATGGTTTGTAAGGCTTAAGAGAAAAGATCTTCAAGGCCACCAATGGAAGAAGCAGATGAAAGGAGGAGAAGCAGAAGAAAACAAGTTAACTTACTTCACTTAAGAAGATAAGTTACTTGAAGAAAGAAGGTGAGAGATGAATATGAATGAGCAAGCTCACTCTAAAGCAAATTAAAATGCAACAAGGATGCAAAAGAAGAATGAGAAGAGAAATGAGAAGTGAAGGCAAATTCACTTCTCAAAGTACTTACCACCTGAAATGGTTAGCATAAAGAAAGGAATGAAATGAAAATGAAATGTATGCAAAGATGCAAACCAAAACCAGAAGCATAAACATGGTGTTAATGATGCTATGAGATGATGCAAAGACATGTCAAGAGCTATGGATGATCATACAAGGGATGAGAATGCAAATGAAGCATGAAAGAAGCATGAAAGCACATGAAAGTTCATGGAATGAAATGAATGCATAACATGGCAAATGGATGAAGAAATGATCAAGCATGGTTCTAATGTGTCCTATGATGTCTTAGATGTCATGTGAATGCAAGAAATGTCATGGTAAGTTCTTAAATGAATGCATATGCAAGAAGTATGCAAATGAACATGAGAAATTAGGGTTTTCATGCAACATGAGATGCAAAAGTCAAAAACAGAAGCAAATCACAAGATAAAAAAATTGAAAATGAACTTAAAGGAACCCTAACCCCATATTATATCACACCCCAAAGGAGAAGACCTAACTCTTAACCTAAAGAAAATTATGATTTTTCTAAGTTATCTAGGGTTTTAAGGCACCTTAAGAGGGAAAATGCAAATCAAATCAAAAATGCAAGATAAATATGTGAAAAACATATGCTAGATACTACATGCTATATGAAGATCAATGCAAAAAGAATCAATGCCATACCATTCATGGTTAGGAAGAAAAGAATTCTTGAAGTTAGGGTTCAAAAATAGGATTTTTATGAACCCTAAATTCAAGAAAATTGTCAAGATTGATTCAAAACCAAAAAGGAAATTTGTATGAATGGCATGAAAATGTTTCTAAATGTCCTAAGATGCAATGTGAATTTTTTTGGGATTTTTAGAAACCTAAATGATATTTTAATTAATAAATTTCCATTAATAAATTAAAATAAACATTTAAATATTTTAAAAATGATTTTTTAATGCAAAAAATAAAAATAAAAATGTTTTCTGGTTGAGAAAAATATTTGAAGTGAAAATGCAAAAGGAAAATATTTTTATGATTTTCTAACTATTTTTAATAAATTGTGCAAAATAAATGGTAAAAAATGAATTTAAAAATGAATAAAGGGAAAGTATGTTGATCTAAGGGTCTGGATTGAACCTGGGGGATTTTAGTTTGACCACGTGCCACATCTAACGGTCATAATTCAAATTCAGTAAAACCTAATTAATTAAATTAATTAAGTTAATTAGGGTTTAATGACAACATCTCAGCCATCCAAACACGCGGGCAGATCAAATCCTACGACCATAATTCAAATTAACCCTAATTACACTGATTATGCCCTAATTACTTTCAGGTGGCCGGAGAAGACCTCCAGTCATCTTCTCCGACCAGACCCTCTCCCTGAACCTCTCAAAACCCCACAAAAACTCACCACAAGCTCCAGAAATGATCCTTAACTAACAACAAACTCAAATCCAGTAACAAAAACACTTAATCATGCTTGAATGAAGAGAATCGAAGAAGAACAAAAATTAGGTCAAAGTTTCAGAGGTTCAGTTCATGCTTGTTTCTTGCTCATTTTCAAAAATAAACACATCCCCATGACCAGGGCAACATATAGAACAATATTTTAACAAGAAAACAAGGTTCTGGAAAAAAAGTTCATCATGTTACCTGAGATGAAGCTTCCTGGTTCTGAGCTTTCAAGCCTCCTCTTTGATGCAAAAAGTCTCCAATGATCCTCCTAGTTATGTTGCAATGCCTAGAACAAACTGAAATGAGCTAGTTTGAAAGAATGAAGCCTTGCTGCACCAGAATCGTGTTTTGGTTGTGGGGTTTTTGGCTGTTTTAATGGTTGCTTTGTGTTCTATAGATGATTTTGAGATGAATGGTGGAAAAAGTTTGAAGATTGAGTGTGTGTGCAGAGAGTTTCGAAGGCTTTTGCAAAATGGAGAGATTTTGGGAACTTGAGGATTCTGAGGTTTCAGCTTGCAATGTTGTGTGTTATAATCTGCATTTGATCCACATAACAAGTTGTGATAGGTCAGAGAAGTGGTTGTGGCCTATGGTGATTGGTATGGGCAAGTTGCCAAAATGTCACCATGACTTGTACTTGAGGTATGGGCATTCTTGCAGCTGGCTTTTTGGCTTGTCTTGGTGCAGCTGAGATCAAGGAGGTCCATAGAATTGGTTTTGAGGCAATTCAGCAAGTGGATGAAAGGTTATGTGCCCTTTTGCAAATTTGAGAAAGTTTGGCCCCTTTGTAATTTCTTCATGGGCAAGGCATGAAAACTTGAGATTCTTTGGACAATTCTAAGTTTTAGGCAATACACTAGGTTGGTATGATGCTTAGAAGTGTGTTTGAAGTCACAAAATGAATTGGCAAGTGGTTTTGCAAAAATCCCTCTTTGGTGCATTCTTGAAAATTATGTGATTTTTGCCAACTTTGAAAAGCCATAACTTGAGTTCCATAATGAATTAGAACTTGTTCTTGTACTTTTTGAAAAGGGAATGATCCAATCTACAACTTTCATGACCAACAATTTTTCATTTGAAGCATTTTTGGTTGAGAAAGAGGAGGTTGAAAAACTTTCCCAAAATGGAAAGTTTACATTACAAGTCATTTCCATTTTTGGCAACTTTTGGTTTAGCTCACTTTTCTTCAATTTTGTGAACTTCCAAGCACTTCAATGATCAAATAAAGATCATATAACTTCAATTTGATGAAAAATCCACTTTGGTTCCATGAGTGGGGGCCTCAGATGCCCTGATTTTGCTCTGACTTGCTCAAGAAGTTACCTAGTGAACAGATGACTTCCACAGTGAATTTCTTCATCAAAATTGGTACACATGATCCTTATAACATATTGAGACCATTATAATAAAGAATTACCAAAAAAATTGGATTTATGGCCTCTGAAACCAAAACCCTAATTTCAGGTCATCTGTGTAGTGAAACCCTAGCTCTGCTTCCATGCTTTCCAAGTTCTTGTGATTTTTTGACTTCCTTGATCTTTGAGGGATATAAGATGATGGTTGAACATACATGGACCCTCTTGGAATGATTGAAGACCTTTGGAGTAGCTCAGATGAATCCTTGGATTGCTCAGATCACAAACCCTAGATGCATATGAACTTGAACTAATGCAGTGAAACAAAAATGCAACATGATATGATATGTTTAAACTAATGCAAATATGAAGGATCACAAGCCATGGTGTGAACTTAGTGAAGGAAAATTTGGGGTGTTTACAAAGGATAGCTTGCTCTGGGCCAAAACCCTATTTAGGGTTTCTTGTGTAGAAGGATGGTGCCCTGATGAACTTCTGATGAACCAAATCCCTTCTAGGGCTTTGTGGAAAAGTTTGAGCTTGTGAAAGATATGAGGACCACTTGTCGAAATACCACTTGGCTCTAATCTTGGCTTTGAAGAATCGTAAATTGAGAAATCATTGATCACATGCCCTATGCTTCTAACCATGGATGTTATGCATCATCTTTCTATGCAAAGATGAAATGGTATGTACACTATATGCTATGTTATATGATATGATATGAGAGGGTAAATTTTGGGGTGTTACAATAGGGATCATACCAGACCATGAAAGACGGGTTGAGAGTTCCGACGGGAACTGGATCTTGAAATAGAGATCGAATTATGGTACCGCATGCATAGAGTTGGTAGAGTCTCATTACATGGTTTGTTTTTGGTGTGTATAACGTTGTTATCTATTTTGGTGCATTTGTTTGATTGTTGTTGATGATAAGTGGTGATCTATTTAATGATACTTGCTTATATTCTTATTATTTTTCCCTTTTGTTGGTGTAAGTATCTCACCTCTTCTGTTTGAATGTTACCCCTACGTTGGTAACATACAGGTGATCAGGTTAAGTAGAGTGGTGGTCGGTGAAGTCAGTGTACTTCACAATTAGAAGAGTCGGATCCAATACGTGTTTTGGGGTATTTGGACGACAATTGTTCTTTGTTTATTTATTTTAGAAAAATATTTTTGTAATTGAATCTTACTATATGTTTATTTAGAGCTTTCCGCTGCAAGTAAAACTACTTTGTAAAATGTATCACATTGAGCCACGTGTTTTTAGTGATTGTGACACTCAGAATAAAATGTGTGTTTTATTTATTCTGATTTTATTTATAAATTCGTGGGGATAATTTTGGGTGTTACAAAGTGGTACCAGAGCAAGTCGATTCGTGGTCGCATAGTTGTGTTATCTCTAGTATGCAACATGTGTGTGAGAACACTATCGGTACTTGTTTTGCTTTTCATTGCAGGTTGGGAATGAAACAAGTGGGGGAGAAGCGTATGTTTCTCTTGGATATTCCCAGTGTTGAGATGTGGGATATTGAGTCGCTGTAAGAGGGGGTGTTGTATGGATTGTTCAACTATTTAAAGAAAGGTGTTACCTCGATGGGAGGCAGTCAGGTGTTCTGTTGTTCTTTCCTTGTAGAGGGGGAAGGCAATGTTTTAGGCCATATGTGATTTGGTGACGTGTTTCCTTAGGAGGTACATAATTATCTTTGAGTTGGAACAAGGTGATGTTATTCTTGGAATGAATGGATGGAGTTAAACAGTATATTTGTCAATCATTGAGAGGATGGTGTATGGTGTCGTTGAACGCTATTATGACTTGGTGGGGATGGTTTATACCCTATCATGATTATCGAATGTATATCAACAAATTGAGGAACTGATCACCCTTAATCTCTTGTTGATAGCAGACGGGGTCATGTTGGATGGGATAGACATGACTTGCTAAGATATGATAGTATGTACAATGAATGGTATGGAGTTAAGTCAGGTGCTTGTAGAGTGTTTGGATTAGTTGATGTAAATTACTATATCTGGAGGTGAGATGGATTCAGGAATGTGAGATTTTCCATGGATGAAAAGATAGTTTTATGGAAATTGGAAATAAAGTCACAATGATGGACTACCGGTTGTGCGTGAATTTCGGAGTTGTTTTTGAAGAATGTATCAAATGTTATGTTAGGAGAGGAAGATGGAATTTTATTGGAATTATGTTCGTGGTCATGGATTCTATGGTATCATACGAGATGTTAGCGTTATAGAAAGAGTAGTCAAAGGATTTATTAAAAAGTGAAAATTGTGAAATCAGAAGTGTCGTCGTGGAGAATTTTAGTATGATTGATGAAGAAAGAATGATGGCTTGGGGTTACATGTTGGTTGGTGAGTAGTATGGAATTCACAGTTGTGTTCGGGATAGCTTGGATTTGAAGCGTGATGAATCAAAAATGGGTTGAAGTTTCCTGATGGTATTAGTGGGCTATGAGGTGAAGAATGAGTACAAAGTGTGGTAATTAGAATCAGCAACCGTTAAACTATGTGGAACTGTAATGGTAAGAAAGAAGTATGGTTATATGCCTTGGGTTGATAAGACGAATATAGAATCTAAAGTATGCAACCATAGTCTTCTATGGGATGCATGAATCGAGAATCTGTGGGACATAAGATTTAAAACATTAGGAAGGTGACCCAATGAGGGAGTAAATAGAAGGTGTGGAATGTTTGGAAACATGATTATAGGTATTGAAAGAGATAGAATTGTATGATAAGTTGTCGAAGAGTGATTTTTGGTTGGCAGAGGTGAATTTTCATAGTTATATCAAGTCAGATGAAAGTGTTATTGTAAATTCATAAGATAGGATGTAGTCCTACAGTGAGGAAGCTCTGAAGTAAGTAAAGAAACTAAGATATTTTGGATGCGGGTTTGGAAGGTATTTCTCAAGTTAGCAATTTTGTTATCTCATTTGACTTGCGAAAAATAAGTTGTATGTTTGGGATGTTTGTCGTAAGGGGGGTTTGGAGAACCGAAGCAGAAGTTGGCTATAATGCCATTTTGATTCGGTCTAATCATAATACGCCATTTGAGGAGTGTTGAGATTTGTGGGTGACGAGTTTGGCAGGTAATGAATATAAAATGATAGAGTTTAGCTATGTTTTACGGCAACAAAGAATACAGGAAGGGATCCATTCTGCTCAAGATTGGGATTGGGTTGCAGAAGTGAGTGTGTTGAATGATTAGAAATGGTTTTATGAACCTAGAATTGGGAGTGTTTAATAATCACAAAAGTATATGATAATTGTTTGGTCAACGGAATAGAGTAGGAGATGACAAGGAGGATTGGGTATTCCGAGATGGAAGTGAGATGGCGAAGAGTTTAATTTCTAATTTGGTATTACTAGGAAAATTGGTGTACTGGCTACGTGTTTGACTAATAAATCATAGAAAGGTTGTTTTGAGTCGTGTGATAATGAAGTTGGTAGTTTAGTAATGGTGATGTCGTGCTATGGATTTTGGTGTTCTTATGTTGTTGTTGTCTGTTGTCTATGATGATGGTTCGGGTGTGTGTAGATAATTCCTACGATAGGGAATTAGGGAGGTGTTACCTAAGATGATGGTGACTATTGTGTTGTGTTGGTTCAAGAGTGAGCTTGTGTGTTCGTAACTTGATTATTTTGTGTCTTGAGTTGGTTGTGGAGTGCATTGCATGAGAATTACGCCTTGTTGTGGTTGTCATCAATAAGTTGTACCATTATGTGCTATTTGTGGTGTTGTTTTCCAGAGAGTAGTAGTTGAGTATTGGATGCAAGGACGTAACAGGGGTAGTTCGTATCCGGTGAATTTTCGAGGACGAAAATATTCTAAGTGGGGGAGAGTTGTAACGCCCCGATTATTATTTTATTTATTTAATTGGATTTGTTGTATTTTGGTGTGGAAGAAATTATAATATTATTTGATATGATGTTAATTTAAAGGAAATACATTATATTGAATAATTATAATAATTGGAATATTAAGAGAAAAAGGTAGAATGGTAAATTGGTGAAGGATAGTGAGGGCAAATATGGAAAACCTTAGTTGGGATCTAAGCGATAAGTTTGGAATTAGGAAAAGAAGAAGTTAGTCGTGTTTTTTGAACGAGAAGAGAAACCCTAACACAGAGGAAGAAGGAATGAGAAGGGTCAATGGCTTGAAGAGGAATTGGTGATCGGGGGAGGAATCACTCATCAAACTAAGGTAAGGGTGGGATTTCTTCATCTCCTAAGGGTTAAATAAACTGAATTTTAGGTGTAGTATTGTTGAAAAGAGATTTGGGGTTTGGGTGATTTTGGATGAAATGGTGTTAAATTGTTAGTAGTTATTGATTTGGTATGATAATCGTATGAATTATGCAATGAATCGTGTAAATTATGCATTTTATGGATATAAATTGGTTTTTGGTGGAATAATTCGCAGTAGGATTTGGCTGATTCATAGAAGAAAAACTCAAGAAATCGCAGTGCTCGCTTAGCGAGACAGTTGTATTTTTGGAGAGTGAAATACAGAGAGTTGATCGCTCAGCGAGCAGGCCCCTCGCTTAGCGAGACCTAGTGTGAAAAAAAAAATATTTTATTTCTGAAAAATTCTCTAAAATTCTTTTATTAATATATTAAGGGATGGGGAGTGATGTAGAGCTGTTAGAGGTAAGTAGATGTGAGTTATGAGCTTAATTGGAAGAATAATAAGCATAACTTGAAATGAACATGAATTAATATGTACATTGTTGTTATTATTGCTATGTGTGGTTGTTGTTATTGTTACATGACATAGTTGTCGGTATACGTTAATGTAACTGTTGATGTATGATGTGTTGTTGTTAGGTGTTATTGATGTTGATATATGTTGTTATAGTTGATGATGCATTTTGTAGGTGTTGATAGGTGTTATTGATGTTGATATATGTTATTGTAGTTAATGATGCATTTTGTAGGTGTTGATAGGTTTTATTGATGTTGATATATGTTGTTGTAATTGATGATGCATGATGTAGATGTTGATTGAAGTCATATAATGTTGTTATGTGTGGTTATTGTTGTTGTAGTTATATGACGTAGTAGTTGTTCGGTGTTGTTGTATGTTGTTGATATATGTTGTTGGTGATGACATTGCATGAGATAGTTGTTGGTGATGCCATTGCATGAGATAGTTGTTGTTGTATGTTGTTGGTGATGCTATTGCATGAGATATTTTTTGTTGTATGTTGTTGGTAATGTTATTGCATGGGATAATTGATGTTGTATGTAGTGGATGATGTTGTTGTATGAGATAGTTGTCGTTGTATGTTGTTGGTGATGCCATTGCATGAGATAGTTGTTGTTGTATGTTGTTGGTGATACTATTGCATGAGATAGTTGTCATTGTATGTTGTTGGTGATTCCATTGCATGAGATAGTTGTTGTTGTATGTTGTGGGTGATGTTATTGCATGAGATAGTTGTTGTTATATGTTGTTGATGTTGTTGTTGCATGAGGTAGATGTTGTAGTCGTTGCATATTGTCATTGATGGATACAATACCACTTCTAACATTAAAAGTAAAAAAAACAAAGAGACAAAGAAAAACCACATCAAGCCTCCTTAGGCTGAGACACTACACCACGATTATTAATAAAAGCCTAGTCCATAATAGTCTTAAACATATCCATTTTCATGCAAGGATATAAAGATGCATGGACATAGCTTTTTCACCTGATCAACTTCCTAATTAAAAGCCTCATACTCATTAGCTAGATCCCACTAGAGGGATTCTTAAACCTTCTTCCTCAATTTAACCACCTAGTCATCGTAAGCCTATGGTATTCAACAAGAGAAACTTTCTCCCTCCTAAAAGGATTTCATAGTCTCCTTAATATGAGATTTCACATTTTTGGAAGCAACAATTGTTACCTTATGGTGCTTTTTCTCATCCTCTAGAGAAGATTCGAGCTAAGCAATTTTGGCATTCAGAGCAGAAGGAGAGTCGTGAATCTTTGCCTTCTCATAGAAAGACTCTGCATAGTGAACCTTTTCTCAGAGAGTATACATCTCCTTTTAAAACTTGGAACATTTGTGCTCCATATCCTCAAATTTTCCATTCTAGGTATCCCTCTCCTTGGGGAGAGGGGTGACCAATCCTAAAAAATCACTCCCGGATAGACGACCCCATTTAAGAAAATATTCCTCCAAGAATGGGTTTTGATATTGATCGCAATCCCCCTTTATCTGAATGATAGGGGATAGAGGATGCCTATTGACAATCACAATAATGTCATCCAACAAAGGTTTATCAAGAATTTGAGTATCTAGAGAGACGTTAGGCGTAACTTATACAATGGAAATAGAGGGAAGAGAAGTCACAGCCAGAGTCAGAGGACAAGGTTTGAAGTCCTGAACATCGACAATAGCATAAACATTTATGCAAAGGGTCCATTTTGTTTGTAATGTATAAACACCTGTGTTTTTAAAAAAAAACAAGTTGCACCCCATCCTCACCAAATATCTCGTTCCTCTCCGAGCGATCAGCCAAACTTATGATGGCATGAGTATAAATAGATTTCTTCCTCTAATAGTAACACGGCACTTGAGTGTGACCAAACTAATCCTCATATCCAATTCCACAGTAAAGAGGCTCCAAATTCCTATTCATCATAACTTCTTCAAGAATAAGGGAGTCTAGCTTGACACCCTACAACAAGGCTTAGGATGGAAGTGGGGCCAAGCTCAATATTTCAGAAATCTACCATTACAAGGACAAGAAGATTTGATAGGTCCATAGCAGAATGCATAGTGAGATTCATGAGTTTGGGGCCTCATCAACACAAAGGGCTCGAAAAAGTTTCCCTAATTTTCAAAAAAAAAAGGCAAAACAAGGGAACATGTTGACGTAGCGCAATAAGTACCTCATCTTAGATATAATTTTAGGAAGTGTGTATTAATAGTAATAGATTTAAGAATATATGGTAAGAGGGTTTCTAGGATCTATGTTCGCCCGGAACACCTTTAGGAATGCTTAGGAACTTGGATGAAGTTGGTTGGGGGAAGCTTTCAGGTGCTTCAACACTTCCATTTTAACCTCAGAAAGAGGCAACCAAAGGTTTATCCTGGTGAGTAGAAACTTGTAAAAAGAGACATAACACTTTTCAAAGATATTGCATATCCTTTTTTCCAGATCCATCAGAATGACCGATCAGTTAGAGGGACCGACCGAGTGTGATGTTGGCCGCACCTATGACCACATGATCACTTAAGATGTATGGGTCCCCATTATCTATGAATCCATCCGGGTGTATTTAACTGCATCATCCGACTCCACCAATTTATTGTTATTTAGTTGTATATGTCATATAATGTGTCTACATGAATTTTTGAATTTGTGTCAAATATCACCATAGATTTGAACAGAAACATGAAACCTATGTATGCGTGAAAATGTTTCACTAACACCTGCCACAAAATCATTCATACAAGCATTTGGAATTATTCAACAATGTTCCAAATTCCCCAGTTTAGAAACCACAAAATTAAACCCTTTTAATAAACCCTTAGTGGTCATCTATCATTAACACACATTCAAGTTTTGTCACGGATGTTTGCAACAAAAGCCAACACTTTAAACAACACATAATCACCAAATCATACATAACCACATCTACACCAAAATACCATAATTAAATCCTTATAAGGTTGACATAACACATTATTTATATTATTTATAGGACGTTGTTCACATTTTATAAGGTTGCACATTATCACACAACACATTTTCAAATATCATTTTTAACCAATTAAATTCACTAATTATGATTTATAATTTAGCCAACCTCGAACAAGAAGAAAATTGATACAATCCATGTTTTCCCATTCATTATTATACATAAAACTCAAGTGAATCATCTCACCCTCACGGTTTGAGTTTTAGCACTAAATGGGTTTCTTATTACAAAAGTTAGGTCTCAACAAATGAATAATAGGTTCTACCAAATGATATAATGAATTATTCTAAAATCCAATACAATGTCTGAAAAAATGAGTTTATCCCACTTGAAGAAGATGATTCAATATAGAAATTAGTTGATAAAAAGAGTCTCAATCAACTAAGGATTAAAGGGGTCGATTGAGAATGGAAATAAGAACATGTAAATTTATAGATTGAGAGATAAAGTTTGATACATAAAGGTAAGGATACACTTTGAGACAGTGTCAAACATCAAAGTTCATTCACTAATTATTTGTTGATATTTTTCAAAAGCGTCAGAGATATATTTATACACAAACTAACATAACTCAAATCCTTTTTTTTAACACAAACATCACATTGATCAAAAGGGGCCAAATAAGCCAAACAAAGTTATCTTCCAACAAAAAAATATGACCAAACCATGTTCTAGATCATAAGGACTTGCCTACTCTCGCCATAGTGTGAGCATCATCATTACAAACTTAATCCAAATACATAAAAGTCGCGGATTTGAATTCTTCTAAAAGAATTTTACAATCATTCACTATTGGATCCAAAGCAGCAAAAAAATTATTTTCATTCATACAATCAACAATAATTAGAACATCCCATCGGGGAATAACATCGTCTAACTTTAACTCTTTGGTTAGTTGAAGTTCTCATTTGATGGCGAGAACTTCAGTCATACTAGCATCAACAAAACTTGAGAACCGATTACAAGCAACAAGAGAGATGTCGACATTAAAGTTTTTAACGACGCAATCCAAGGACATCATTCCTTCGCTAAACACCCTGGATCAGATTTAATTATTCAAGAAACAGTAATAGGATGCACATTCTACAACGCAATCTCCTCATACAAATATATCTTGTTGACTTTATTAAATTCTTAAATAGAGTCCCAAATATCTTGGGCAACAGGATGAGGGTCTGACATATCTTGCTTGAACACCACTTTATTCCCAGTTTGTCATATTTTCCACAACCCAGTAAACACTAACTAGGCTAAATAATTATCTCTACTTTTGAGAGTCATTCAAACACACGTGAAACAGATGTCAAACGCCCGCCCAGAGGATGAGAGAAGGAGACTCGCTTAGAGAAATCACAATGCAATAAGAGATGAGACTTTTCAGGGGAGAGATGACAAAAGGGACTTGAAAACATCGTCGTGATAAAATTATGGATCCATGTTGTTTTGTTACAACGCCTTGGTTCGAACTTATTTGTTGTTGGCTTTTGTTGAGGTGTTTTCTCCTTGATGAAGTGTCAGTTCAATCTTCCACCAGTTGATGAACTTATCTAAAGACATCTCCTCTTGACCAAATCTATCATTATTTTCCTTCTCAAAATTGACTTTGTCCTCAAGGTTATGTTTTCCATACAGATCGGCGAAAAAAATTTCTTCTCGAAATTGACATTATCCTCGAGGTTATGTTTTTCATAAAGATCCACGAACAATGATAAATCACTGGCTCAAAAGATGATAAATCACTGGCTTCAGCAAGGTGGAAGAGACATAAATATAGTAACCCAATTTTTTGCTCTAAGAGACCATGCAATGATATGAAATGAATGCGTAGAATTATGTGTGGAATATAACAGACATAAGAAATAGAATAAATATTGGAGAAGAAAAGAGAATAGAACTCCGTTGGAGAAAAACACCGCACAACTGCTAGGGATCGCAACAAAACTCAACTGAAAAAATGATATCTAAACTGGGACTCACCCACCATTCAAATCGGTTTTCCTTTCTATAAAAACTTCATGACGAGAGTATTATGTGAAGGGAAATTGTGATGATCAAGTAAAATGCATTATTTCTATGCTAAGTTGATTTTTTTCAATTTTCAACTGATTTTCTGATTCATTTCGGTTTCAAAGAAAGTCAATACTTCTCTAGTTAAAATTCCTTTGAGCTGAATTTCTCTCCATGGCACCACAGAAGAATCAAATGAAATGTTGATATCAAAACAGAATGGAAATATAATTTCAGCTAACCTTGATTTTGGTTATTAGTCCTTTACACTGAAATTAAGAGGTTGTAATTGAACAATTTTGTCCGGTAATTTCAACATTGTATATCTAAGCTACAGTTTGCTTCAATTATACTTTTGGGGGTATTATGTGGTGCAGTTGAAACTTGAAATCAAATGGGTATATGAATTTCAATTCTCTATCTAATATCTTATATAAACCAATTGTATATTTTTAGTTCTGCACTAACTATATTATGCTTTTGTACAGAGCTGCAAATATTGGTCGGGATGAGAATGACAATTCAAAATGGAATAAAATTTAAAACCTCAATAACAAGTATATTGATTGAAATATCCCTGGTCCTCTTGCTAAAATTACTCCAATAGCATATTGATTGAAAGTACTTATTTTATAAAGTAAGTAGTGTATTGATTGATGTTTTTTTAGAAGATTTATCATTGTAATATGAAATTTTCCTTTGATATCAGGATCTTGGCATGAAAGTTTTAGAAGCTGTAATGTTGTATATACTTATTGGATGAGAAAACGGAAGCGAACATATTGCAGAAATTGCACAAATGGGTCAACATGTGATGATGAATCATGGTCATGATTTAGGACATATTACTCAAGTGCAAAATTAATTAACCTATAATACATGTACATAATAATTTTTGTTGTTTGTTTTGGGTGGCATAAATTTTATTTGCACTGAATTATAGGATTATAAACCAAATTATGTAATACCCAGAAAATAAATAAATATAAATATATAAATATATATAAGTTTTGAAACATGTCTCGTTAAATGGTTGTGATTGTTTTAATATTACTAATTTGACAATTACATGTCTCAAGTCACACTAAATAATTAGAATAATGTGATTGATATCCTTTTACATGTCTCGTTCATTCTCAATATCAAAATAATTTAAGATAAGTTCATTCTCAATATCAAGATAATTTATTGTTACTTGAAGTTTGATTAATCAGCTCGTGCTGAAGCATGGGTATTTTTAACTAGTATGAGAGAAAACACTTAAGGAGATCCAAATCCAATAAAACATAAATTTTGAGATTTAAAGAATCACACGCATGCTTTTGAACCTCATACACACACAATTGTCTAACTTTGTCAACACACAATCTGAAGAATGATGAAACACCATGTCAACCATAGATAGAGTTCAAAAACACCAGAGTAGCTTAGATGGTTGCCACTGATGAGAGCATCTAACACAAGAAAATAAAATGGTGGAAAAAACTAAGAATCTAGCGTTTTCAGCATGATTTTAGTTACCCACTGGTATTTAGCTGTTCCAGTTGAGATACAACACTAAAGTTGCACAGGTCAAACGAGAGCTACAATATAATGGTGCGGTTGTTCACAACGGTTCAATAAAATACTACGTAGGCTATAAAATCCAGATGCAGGGGAGAGTAAACAAGGCAAGAAAAAATCTTTAATTCAGAAGAAAAAAAACATTAAAACATTAAAGCTGTGCTATTCCTTACAATATCATAAATATGCTCAAGTCAATAACAGAATTATCCTTAAACAGCAACACCCAAAAACAGAAGACATATTTTAAGTCTAGAGAACAAAATTTAACAAGAAAATGAAACTGAATTTCACTGTGAGACACCCAACCACTTGGAAAAGTTATCAAATTCTGTGTAATCGGAATCCGATACCATAGTATTATACCAAGCTTTTCCTGCTGCCTTGATTGCAGAAGCTTCTTCCTGGAATGAAGAATGAAAATAAGTATGTTAATAAAAATCCAACTTAGGAAATCAGTTAAAACAAGATAACAGACCCCAAATGCTCAAATAAAGAGTTACTCATTATCTGCAACATATATAAAACCAACTTAATCCATCTTTTGTAGACTCTGATATATAGATTAGAGATAGAATATGAAAATAAAATTCAAATAACTATCAGCATTTCAAAGAAGTTATCAAAGCACAAGTCAATCCATTCACATAAAAACACAAACATTTTTCTAAGATGGAACATAAAAGGAATGTACAAACACACAAATATCTACAACCCCTGACAGAATTAAACAAAAATCAATTTTGATAAATAGTATATCTTTATAACAAAGCAACTAAATAAACACACATGTACACCAGTCCCTATCAAGGAGCATATCAGTCTCTATACCGGAAATAGGAAGAACACAAATCTAAACCTACAAGAACAACATCTCAAAAAAAACAGGTACATAGCAAATAGTACAAATCATTAAAATTGGCAATTCAAAGTAAAGAATATATTTGTTACAGAAATGTGAAATAGTAGCACAGAATCATTCAGGTACTCTACATTAGCAATATATAATAAATATAATAAAAGTGTTACAAACAAATAGAAAATGTTAGTCAAATTTGTTTTCCGGAATATATCAATCAGGGAAAACACAATAATTTGTAAATGATATATGGATGCATTAGATTAAAGAGCAAAACAGTAACATTTTGCAATTGTAGGGATTATTTAAGAATGTTAGCAAAGTAAGCATTCAAACAATTCCATGGACCATATTGATATTTTGACCTTGAAGTATCAACCTACTAATCTACTAGACATGAATAATGATCAGCTATATGGATACAAAACACAACTATAATAACAAACAATCTAAAGTATACTACTTTACTATGCAAATAGACAATATTGATACTGAAATTCAACTCAATTATGTTTAACTATATTAATATTAATTACTAAAGAGTGAATTTACCTTAGTGATATTCTTCCTCTTCTTATCAAGCTTCTCCTTCTTGGCCTTAACCCTCTCAGCTTCAGCAAGCAAAGCCATCCTCTTAGCAGTCTTAGCATAAGGATTAAGCCTGAGCATAACATTAAGGTTCTTCAAAGGATTCTTCTTCAAAGTAGCCCGTTTCACATCCTTCTTCACAGGTCTAACAACAGACTGAACCTCATCAGAATTAATAATCCTAGTAAGATCAGAGTTTGTCATCTTAGCCCTAGGAAGAACATAACCCTTCTTCTTCTCAGAAGGCTTATCGAATGACCCGTAAATCGAATCCAGTTTCTCAAAAGCTGTTTTAGTCCAGATTACAAATCTCCCCAAGTGTCCACCAGGTGCAAGCTTCAAGAGATTCAACCTCTCCACATTGGTGATTTCAACACCAGGGATGTTACGGAAAGCTTTAACAGCTTTAGCACCTTCAGTTCCGTAAACAATGAGTGGACCCTTACGAGAGATATAACGACGGTTACGCATCTTACCTTTTCCTGGACGGATTCCATGGCTATTCTTCGCTTTCTCAGCATCAGGGAAAGCTCCGATGTGTTTCAGAAGCTTGATCGCTTCCTTAGTCTTCTCGACTCCCTCAGCAGAATCACCGACTACGAGAGGAAACTCCGGGACAGACTCGATCCGGTGTCCACGAGCAAGAACAAGGGAAGGGACGGCAGAAGCAGCGATGGCTGAGACAACAGCGTAACGTTTCTGGTTTACATTGATCTTCCGGTGCCATTTACGCCAGATCCTGGTAGGAGCAAACATGCGACCTCCACGACACATGTTACCGAAAGCAGCCTGACCGGCACGGTGAGTACCACCACCAGCAACACGAGGGATACGGGAGACAGCACGACCGGTTCCCCATGACTCAGCGGAGGTTTGGTGACCGGCTTTGCGGCTGACAGCGTAAGGCTGACGGCTGTTTTTGGAGATGTTGGAGTGAACGAAGTTGACTATGTCAGGGCGGATGGACGCACGCATGACATCGGGGATGGGTAGGGTAACGGCGGAATCAGTGGCTGCATCGCCTTCGAGAGAATGGACGGTGACAAGGGGACGAGCTGCGGCGGCCATTGGGTGGTTGGAGTTTGCACCAGAAATGGAGGCTCGAATTAGGGTTTTTGAGAGAGTGAGTATTTCGGAGTATTTATATTACAATTTTAGGGCTTTGGACACTTGTTCTGTTACTCAGTGTGTTTTGGGCTAGTTTCTTTAATTTCATTCTGGGCTTAAAATTTTCTGAAAAACATGAACAAGTCAAAAAAATATAATTCACTTCTTAAATAAAAAAATTAAAAAAATAAATTATCTTCGCGTTGAATTACTAATCGAAATTATTAAGAATTGATTTAGTAAAAATGTAATTTCAATTGTCTGTTTGAAAAACAGTGGTTGAAATCAATGTGATTTCTTGTGGGTTTCATACAGGGATAGTGTATTTTCAACGATTTTATTAAAATTATTTTGGTGTTCTAGTTATATTTATGTGTAGGTTATTCTCAAAAGTTTTTTTTTTTTTTAAGGTTTTTATGTTGAAAATGAGATAGTTATTTTGGATTGATTTTTGAAATAATCCGTTTTAATAAAAAAGAGGAAACAACTATAATGTATATTGTATTTTTTTTTAATTATGTTATTGAAAAGAAAAATTAACATGTCAAATTTTCCACTTGAATGTTTTTTCAATCATGATTTATACTTTTCTTTTAGTCTAAAATATAATGTCTATGTTATTTATATCAAAAATGATTTGTATAGAATATAAAAAATAATAATTGTTAGAGAATTTATGCATGTTAAGGAACGGTAAAATAAGAAGATTCTAATGAGAGATCTATGGTCTCGAATACTATTTATTTTTTTAAAGAAAATATTTAATTTTTTTTTTCATATGGATTGTTATTGTTTATGAATTTACGAAACAAAATTATCTTGATATATGTTTCATCTTTATCCCACACTTCATTTTTGTATATTTTTTAATAAATATGATATTTTTCCTCTCTTTTTTCTTCATGTTTGTATTTTGAAACTAGTAATATAAATATTTTTGAGATTGATAAATCTTAAACAACCTTTTGGATTTCAAATAATGGAATTTTGAGATATGATTAAGTGTTATTGGATTTTAAAATGAATATCACACCAATAAATCACAATCAGACGTGAAAGTTAAATCAATTTTTCCAAGTGAGAAAGATTCACCTATAAAGACACTTTGATATAAATAAGTAAATTGTATTTAGATAATGAATAGGATAATTAGTTAAATGATCATGTGTTTCCCGATGTTATTATTTCCAGTATAATGAGTCTTGTGATCATTAATGAATAAACATGGATGTGTTGTCCTTGTTGGATCAAAGATATGAAGTGACACTTATTAAGATTGAATATATTTCATATTATGGATTGAATATGCACATCCATATTTTTATTTTATTTTTTCTAATTAGTAGACGTGTTTGTTTTATGGAATGAAAGCAGGGTAGTTTTTTTTTTTTTTGCGTTGCATTATCTTTTTACAGCAAGTCAAGCATCTCAATTATCCTTTCTATTTGAATTTTTATGTTCTATGAGAAGTGGACTTTTTGGCTAATAATTCATTATAAATTTGGATTGAGTATTTTAAATTTTATTCATATATCATGTAACTTGTCTAGAAATGTATTTTCTAGTACAAATATTTTTCAATAGATTGCGCTTAATATTATGTATGTTGTGGATGGAATAATGAATTATATTGATCATATTGATCGACTTATAAATCAATATCATGTTATATTATGAGGTCATGGAGGAACACACATATTCATGTTGACGATTAAAAGCGGAACAATGATTTTCAACAATATCTTTCTAATTTTTTTAATGATTATAGAAAGATGAAAATATTAGATGAAGTGGTTGTAATTGCTCTTATGGTTGTAAATCACATTAATTCATCTCTTGGGATTTGTCTCTCTTTAAACATAGATGGATGATCAAAAATAATTGTTATACGGGGTGTTGTGGACTCTTTCAGAGAATTTAGCCTGCATTTCCCACACTTTAATCTGGCATCTCTTGTAATTTTATATTGACAAAAATGTCATCCTCATTATTTACTTATCAAAAAATTACATTTGGTAAAAAAAATTACTTTAAAGATGTTGTAAAAATAAAATTAAAATATGGTAGTTATAACAAAAAATTTGGTACAAACAATTTTGGAAATGAGTGGAAATTATGAAATTTTACCGGATATTTTTAAAATGATATGAGTTTTTACCGGTTGTTTTTATAGAAAAAAAATTGTATTTTCTGAAAAAAATATTTCATTTTTATTGAACTTTTTAAAAATTCAATACATTTATATCGTATATTTTCAAAAAAAATCCAAAATTTATGTTTTTTTTCGAAGTTATTAAAAATTCAGTGCATTTATATCAGATTTTTCAAACAAAAAAAAAAGAAAAGGTATTTCTTGGGAATCCTACATTACCTACCAAAAAAAAAAAAAAAAAACAATAAAAAAAATACCGGGAAACATCATAAAGTTCCATATTTTTAACCTAGTGTAGAAATTATGGTAGTTCATAATTCTTTATTTGTGCGGTCTAGATTCTGATGATTCCTCTGCGGATTTTTCGTGGTTTTTCACCACCAACGCTCTATATGTTTTACTTACAAGTTTTATTTTTAACTTGTCCAAAATTTAACATGTTTTTGATATCTCTGTCATTGATAATTTATTCTTAATATGTTGTAAATGACAGATATTTTCCTCTTGAGCTGATGTGTAAGCATGGACATAGTTCATTGGCAAGCCACAAGATATTCGTTCTGATGCCGCAAATTGAGTATGAGTTGTGATAGAGGAGGAAACTACAAAAGAAAGAATTCCTCTAAAGGCAGTTATAATATGGAAGTTAAATGCTCGTAGGAAAGTCATACTACGAAGAGATCATGTATAAAACCAACTAGAAGTCAATTGTCTAACCACTCTTCAAGACTTATTTACTTGTCTCAGTTTCCTGTTTTCTTACATCAATACATTGATGACATTGTTGATGTGGGTCAAGATGGAAAGTGTGGTTACTGTGCTATTGCAACTTTACTTGGATGGGGCGAAGAATCTTGGTCTTTGGTTCAAAAGTAGTTAGATGCTGAAGTTTATCGACACCATCAAATATATTCTGATGTGTTTAATGACACAATATTTGAAGATAGGAGTTCGTCGCGATTAGTTAGATTAGGTGTGCATGGTTGTGAAAAATGGATGACAATTTTGTGTATGAGTTAACCTATTACTTCTAGATATGATGTCATATTGATCTCGTTATCCAAGAACCTTAACATCACTTTCTTCTCACTAGTGGTATCTCCATCCATGGTTGCAAGTAACATAAGTTTATTGCAGTTGGTTTTGTTAACAACAATCATTTAATTCACGTGAAGTTAAACTTAATTATGGTATTTTTTTTTAAAACTGAAAAATATTGGACAATGTTAATGGTAGAATGGTAGAAGCATATCAGGTTAAAGTGTAGGGTGACAGGTGAACAAATATCTCATTCAAAATATTAGTGATGAGGGGTTTTGAAGAAATCAACATGAAGAAATGTGTCGTTAACGTACAATTTCTCCATGTGGCAATGTTTCACAACTGCAATAAACATAAGAACTCAGACAGTAGTTATTTTAGCAACATGAGAAAATGTGTCAAAGTAATATACCCCTTCTAATTGAGTATAACCCTTAGCAACTAAGCAATTTTTGTAACGTTAATGGAACCATTAGCATGGTACTTTACTTTGTATACCCATTTATAACCCACTGGAGTTTTACCTGAAGAAAGATCCACAATGGTCCATGTTTGAGTATCTTGAAAAGCTTGAATTTCAGAATTCATTGCTTGTCTCCAACAATCATGTTTGGAAGCCTGAAGGTAAGTTTTAGGCTCAACAATGGAAGAAATAGAGCAACAAAAATATTTGTAAGAGGGAGAGCATTTTTCATATGATAAGGTATGAGAAATGGGATATGGTGTGGTGTGGTTATTGGGATAGGTTACAAGAGAATTAGCAAATGTAAGGATATTGCAATGAAAGTCTTTAAGGTAGTGTGGGGATTTTAAATTCTAGTTAATTTACAAACAAGAATGACTTGGTCTGGTAAAGTGTTATTTGATTGGGTGGAGACAGATTATAGTAAGGATCATGGTTAATTATGATAGGGTGCGAGGTATTAGGATTTGTTGGTGTAGTAGGGGGTTATGGGTTGGACAAGTCAAGGATAGGTAAAGAGTTGTCATAAGGGACTAGGACAGGTGAGGTAGGTGTAGCAAGCTGACTGTCTATAGTAGGTAGGGTAGATGTTGCAGGGTTGACAATAATGTTGTCTAAAGTGTGGTCAAGGTTATATGTCATAGAAAGAGAAGTAAATTCAGGTGTCTTGGGTTGGGAAACGTGGCTTTTGAAAGGGAAGTAAGTTTCAAAGAAAAGCACATGTTTATAAACAAATAACGCATGGGATTGTACGTCATATAAGATGTACCCTTTGGTACCATCTTTGTACCTAAGAAAATTGGATTTACGGGTTGTTCTGGACTGGGCCAACGCAGTATGTGTCGGGCACATGCCTAGTCTGTCGGGCACGGGCCCAAGGCCCAATACATTGGGGCGCAAGGAGAACGTCTTCCCCACGTGTTCCACTCCGTCAACTGCCTTCGTTATTTCCTCCTGATATTATGGGGCAGTTGGACCAAGGGCAAGACCACATGCTAGGTCTTATCTGCTCCTACGCATTCCTTAGCAGTTCTTCCTTGGGCCTATCTAATCTAGCCCATGAGAAGAAACTTGGCCCAACACTGGGGGCACACTATAAATATTGTCTTTCACTAGAGGGTCAGGTATTATATTCTTTACTACTCTCTTTACTTGCACTATATAGCACTTTCTCACTTTGGCATCGTAGTACCTTGTAGGTACTCCCCCTCTTCATTTCTCCACCGTAGTTGTTTATCACTGGAAGGTTCCTCTTGATCAGGTCAGATCAATGGCACCGTCTGTGGGAACACAAAAGTTATCCCCGTCTTTTTCAACAAAGGACTAAAACTTCACCTTGTCTCTCAATCAACCAGCATGACTAGAGAACACATTAACAATCACGTCCAAGGCCTCGTCGACTACACCACTGGCGATGGTGACGACCACCACCATGTTGTCCACGAGTTTGACTCAAAGGACGAAAAACCTGCCACTTCGTCCCCTGAACCAGCTACCAACGACGTTCCTCAACCTCACGTTGCTGCCACCTTCGAGCCCATTCTAATATCGGTCAAAGGATATGCCACAATCATAGCCATGTCCAACGCGCTCAACTAGACTAACCCTATGTTATTTCAACAAGAAAGAATCATTGCACTAGAGACAGAGCGTCGTACCACATCTCCTCGGCATAAATTTGACATTTATGACATTTCCTGGCATAATTGAAGCAATCAGACTCCATGGTCAACCAAAAGTAACCAGCTCTCAAGATCTTCCTGGACATGGCATGTCCATTGGCATGTGTTCCAAATGATCCCTCGTGGATCTCTTTGATCAATAAGTCTGCTTTGCGCTTGCCAACATATCTGAGTTGGACCATATCATGATTTCTCTTGTAAAGTACATTGTTGCTAAGGAAAATTTTGGACGCCAATCTTCTCAGAGTCTTCTTATCTAAGGCTATTGCATCCACTGGATATTCTTGATTTTGTAAGTGGATTTTGATGTTATAGAACCACAGTTTCTCGTCAGTTTCTTCTTCAACCAGTAGACAGTAGGTTGGTGTAGTTCTATGCTCGATTGTAATGAGAGGAGCTTCATTGAAAAATATGACTTGAAACATGGAGGCCAACATAGCCAATGTGTCTGATATTTGATTCTCTAACCTTGGAACGTGATGGAAAGTGACTTCATCAAAGTATTTTATCAACTCCACGATGTGTGCATGGTACAGGATCAACTTCTCGTCACGAGTTTCCCATTCACCTTTGACTTGGTAGATCACCAAAGTTGAATCTCCATATACTTCAAGGATCTTGATTCTGGTATCAATTGCAGTTTCGATACCCAAGACACATGCTTCATACTCTGCAATATTGTTTGTACATTCAAAACATAATCTGGCTATGAAAGGAGTATAACCACCATCGAGATTCATCAAAACAGCTCTTACACCATGCCCCATGTAATTGGAGGAACCAAATATCATCTTCCAACGAAAACCTGGATCGGGACCTTCATCTGGGCCTGGAACTTCACAATCTTTTACCAATATAATATCCTCTTTTGGGAAATCAAATTTCAAAGGTTCATATTCCTCAACAGGTTGATCAGCAAGGTAACCAGACAAAACACTGCCTTTGATAGATTTATGGGTTACATATTTAATGCAATATTCAGATAGCAACATGTGCCAACGGGCAAGTCTTTCGGTCAAAGTGAGCTTCTCAAAAATGTACTTTATCGGATCCATTTTTTAGATCAACAAAGTGGTGTGACAAATCATATATTGTCTGAGGCGTCTGGAAGCCCATGCTAAAGCATAATAAGTTTTCTCTAAAAGTGAATATTTGCTTTCACAATTTGTAAACTGCTTGCTTAAGTAATAAATGGAAAGAAGTAATAAATGGCATGTTCTCTACGACCAGTTTCATCCTGTTGGCCTAATACACAACCCATAGATCCTTCAAGTACAGTCAGATACATGAAGAGAGGTTTCCCCAGAGTAGGTGGGATCAAGATAGGAGGTTCTTGCAAATAACCCTTAATCTTCTCAAAATCCCGTTGACAATCAGAATTCCATTCAATTGTTTGATCCTTTCGGAGCAACTTGAATATAGGCTCACACATAGTTGTCATGTTGGAGCTAAATCTGGAGATGTAGTTCAATCTTCCAAGAAAACCTCTAACTTGCTTTTCTGTTTGTGGAGCTGGCATCTCTTGAATTGCTATGACCTTATCCGGATCCACTTCAATTCCTTACTTATGGCTTTAGTAACATAGTTATACAGTTTCTTTTCAGTAGTCTCATATTCTGAGTTAATCACTTTGTCTTCAACGGACTTCCTCATAACATGGTGACAAACATCACTAAATTTGGACTTGTTGTGTTGGTTGAAGATGTTTATAGTAATCATAATGTCACCAAAAGATGTTATGACATCCTGTTTGACATTATAATTAGCCATAATTTGTTTTATCAGTTGTGAACAACTATCTCTAGTTGTTATGTGCTCAACTTTAGTTGTAGGCAGAGAGGCACAACTTTATTTTTTGTTAAACCAATCTATATCATTGTTCCTTACACATAAGCATATTTCTGTCTTTCTCTTCCTATCCTTAGTACTGGTACTAATACCTTCAAAATTTATCATTTGTATAGGTTCCATCAAGTCTCTATGAACAAGTTTCACTACTTTTGTATTAGTGTGATGTTCAATCTTTTGATGTGACATCTTGATTTTCTCTCCAATCTTGTATCCGCTACATGCTCTTACTTCTTCTTTTGCTATAATACATGTGGTAGACTGGATGAAATTTTTAGAAATCCACATATAACAGTTGTCCTTAGATCTGACTCCTTTCATAATGACTTCATTCTTCTCATTAGTAACTAAACATTCAAATTCAGTGAAGTTGAAATTTAGCCCTTATTCACACAGTTGACTGATACTAATCAGGTTTGTAGTCAAACCTTTGACTAACAACACATTATTAAGACATGAGACTCCTGAACACTTCATCTTTCCAACCCCTTTGATCTCTTTCTTGGCTCCATCACCAAATATCACATGATTAGGGGGAAGAGACTTCAAGTCTACCAATAAATTTTCAATCCCAATTATGTGTCTAGAACAACTACTATCAAAATACCATGCCTCATTACCTGTAGTTTTGAGAGAAGTATAAGCTATTAAACTAGTAGCATCAACTCTGGGAATCCATTGTTGTTTGTTCATAGGGATGTTTTGATTTGACCCAGTTTGGGAAACATGCTTAGGGAATCCATATAATATGTAACGAAAGGGCTTTATATGACCAAAGCGCCCATAGTAATGACATCTCCATCTCTGATTTATTTTTGTAGTTTCCTTGTCTTCTATTATGATTTTGAGTTATTTGATTCAACGTCTTGGGTTTGATCTCAGAGTGAACAGACCTTGACCTAGGTTCTTCTCCTCTAATAAACCATATACCGGTCACATCTCCAACGAGCTTTCCAACCTGTAGAATATCATCTATAGTGTCTGAACTGTTTTTCAGCATTCTGAAAGACTTGGTCATTTGATCAAGATTAGAGTTTAGCAATGTTATCTCATCCTTCAGTTTGGATATGATTTCAATATGTTCTTACTTTTCAGTCTCCAGTTGGATTATGAGTTTCTTTTGTTTCTTTCCTTGTTAATAAACTTCTTCACTTCTGAGGCATAGCTTTTTATAGGAGGTTATCAGTTCTTCAAAGGTCATTTCATCATCAATAGAGTATGAGTAATATCTCCCAGTTAGAGCAGTAGCACCCTTAGTTGATTCCTCTTCAGTTTCACTTCCAACCTCTTCATCAGACCAAGCTACCGTATAACTTTTCTTCTGTTTCCTGTGATATGTGGGACATTCAGGTTTAATGTGCCCAAAATCATTACATCTATAACATTGCATTTCTTTGGCTTGAACAAGGTTTTCTCCAGCTCCTGTTTCTCGGCTAATATTAAATGAGATGCTCTTGACACCTGGTCTTGTCTTCTTCTACATCCTTCTTATCACTTTATTAAACTGTTTTCCAAGAACCTCCAGGGCATTTGCTAGACCTTCATGAGTATCCAAATCACATTCTTCTATTCCATCTTCAGTGTTAGAGACAAAAGCAATGCTTTTGTTCTTCTTATCAGATCTTTCATTCATGCCTATCTCAAAAGTTTGAAGAGATCCAATGAGTTCATCCACTCTTATCCTACTAATGTCATGAGCTTCTTCTATGGCGGTGACTTTCATGTCAAATCTCTTAGGCAGAAATCTAAGAGTTTTCCTTACCAATTTTTCGTCAGACATTGTTTTTCCTATAGCATTGGAGGCGTTAGCTATTTCAAGAATATTCATATGAAAATCATGAATGCTCTCATCATCTTTCATTCTCAAGTTTTCAATTTTAGTAGTGAGCAACTAGAGCCTATACATTTTTACCTTAGAAGTACCTTCATGAGTAGTCTTTAGAATATCTCAAGCATCTTTAGCCACAACACATGTTTTAACCAATCTGAAAATATTTTTGTCAATTCCATTAAATATGGCATTCAATGCTTTGGAGTTCCCAAGAGCAAGATCATCTTCTTCTTTATACCAGTCCTCTTCAGGTTTTAAAATTGTTGTGGCCTTCCCATCTTTGTCTTTCACAACAGGATGATCCCATCCTTTCAAAACAGCTTTCCATGCCTTGTTGTCCAAATATTTTAAAAAGGCAACCATTATTGGCTTCCATTGTACCTTATGTTGTTGCAATGATGTTGTGTATTCAAGAGGAAAGTCTATGGAAATGTAAGACCATGATTTGGCAGGCATGTTGGTAAAGTTGTAGTTATGTTGAGGATGATTGGGAAGTAGAAGTATATCTTATTTAAGATTTGGAAGTAGTCGCAGTGGTAATTGTGTTGGACGTTAAGAGGTATGTCTTATGAATCTAAGTTGGAAGTATTCGGTAACTACGGAAGAGTTAGAATACATGTTGGAATGAAAATTCCGAGGAACAAGTCGGAGGATTTGTTGATATGTTGATTTTGATGATTAGGAGTTGGAGTTAGACTCAGCAAACTTGGTATTTTGCAAGTAGTCAGAGTGTGCAGCGAATGCATGGTGAAATGTAGTTAATCGTATATAAATGACAAGAATATTGCTAGTTGATTGCGTCGATGTTGTGCTTAAGTTGTGTGTTCCTGTGTTGATGCATTCTAAGTTCTTAAGTTGGTTACTCGTGTGTTGTGATGTTAGTTGTTAAGTGTATTATTTGAGTGATATTCGTGTTGTTGTCGCCGTTGAAGTGGTGAATTATTATTTGTGGTATACGTGGGTTGTCTTCGGAGATGTGATTTGATTAGTCTGATAGAATAAGTAGTCGGAGTAGTTGAGTCGGATAAATTTTCGAGGACGAAAATATCCTAAGTGGGGGAGAGTTGTAATGCCCGTTTATTTAATTAATTATTTAATTAAATATAATTGTGGCATGCTGTGTTAAGTCGCGTTGATTTAAGTTGATTTCCAAAATATTGGGATATTATGTTGATAATTATAAGTTGGTTTAAGTCAAATTTAATTAATTAAGTTGATATAAGTTATGGAATACGATATGGAATATTCTTCGGGTATTGTTGGATATGTTGTTAGAATTGTTTGGACTATTTGGTTGATAATCGGAATTTAATTTATTAAGCCGGGAGTAAGTAGTTGGTTGAAAATTATTATTTGATTGATTTTATGTTGCGAAGAATTAAGTCGTTAGGTCGGAATATTAAGTCGGAAAGTCGAAGAAATAATATTATGAGTGATATTATTGATTATCGAAGCGTGTTGGTTAATGAGATTGAATTGCTTCGAAATTAGCAAAAAAAGGGTTTAAGAATTAGGCCCATTAGTTGATTATTATATTGGATTTTTATTATTAATTAAATAAAAAGAATGATTAGTCAAGAGGAGAAGAGGTATCAGTAGAAGTTGAGAAAAAGGGGAACGTGGAAAAGTTAGAACGAGGAAAAATGGAGAAAACAGTTACGAGAAGCCGCCATCGGAAAATCAAACCGGAAAGTCGATCGGAGATTCGAGCGGCCATCGATTTAAGGTAAGGATGGGGTTCGAACTCTATAATCGGGATTATGATGATTAGTATGTGGGATTGAGGTTATATAAGTTTTATATTGTCTGTGTTGATTTTTGGTAATGAATCGTGTTGGTTGAGTTGCTGTGAAAAAAAATATGTTATATGTGACAATTGTGTAATCGATTTTTCCTTGATGATTTGTTGTTGGGTCGGATCGTTCTAGAAAAAATTGGAATTGGGGACGGAACTCCTAGGAAGGGGTGGCGCAGGAAACCTATTAGTAAAGGGATGGTGGCGCAGGCCACCCATGGAAGAAGAGACACGGCGCAAGCCATGTGGATAAGGTATGGGAATGGCGCAGGCCACCCCTTGCCTTCTTGGTCATGGCACAGGCCACAGGTTGGGAGGGTGGGGATGGCGTAGGCCATCCCTTTCTATGTGGGGTCCACTATTCATCTTTTTATTCTTAATAATATGCATATAATATTACACTAAGTATTAATTATAGTGTGATATGTGTATAAAATGTTTAGTATAATTAAATAATAATGTTAATTGGTTTGTAATAGGTGGAGTATAGCTGTAGCATATTTTAGCAGAATTTAGAAACGACAGTAGCAGGTTTAAGCAGGAAATGAAATTTAGCAGGTGTTGGCATTTTGCAGAATAGTTGAACGTTGATGACAAAATAATTTGGGGAGTAAAAGGGTTTGTATCGGTAAGCTGGAATTTAACAGATTCGGTGGGAATTATTGGTAGCAGTAATAGTAGTAAAAACAGTACCGATCTAGTCGACCGAGTGAAATTACGCGATAAAATTAGTTGTCCGAAATTTAACGAAAATTGTCGAGTTAGTTCGGAATAATAAATAGGTGATTTTAGTCGGTGTATTTTGTTAATTAGTGTTGAACATGTGTATTTTCCAGTATAGTTGCTTATGTTGTGTTGTCTCGATTTGGGAGTATTTTTAAGTTGAAGGTCGAAGGACCAATGTTGATTATTAAAGTTGTAGGTCGTATGACCAACGTTGAAAGTTGTATGCCTATGGACAATGTTGAATCGTGTTGAATGTAAGTCGCTACGTTGTTTGTTGTAAGCTGTTTTGAGTTATTCGTTGTTTATGTGTTGTGTTGTTGGTCTCATGGCATACATTGCATTTCTAAGTTGGAGCAGATGCTCACCACGTTGGTCGGGATTGACAAAATTATTAAGTTGAAGGCTTATGCCTTGTAGATACCTCAATAGCCTGGTATATTTTAAGTTGGGAGTTTTACTCCAATGGTACCACATGCATATGCATAGTCGAGTCGCGTCTTGTGTCGCATTAATTATGTTGTTTACGTTGCCAAGTTGATAAAGTCGTTCATGTTGCTTAAGTTGATAAAGTTGTTTACGTTGCTCAATTTGACTAAGTTGTTTACGTAGAAATAAGTTGATTAAGTGGTTTATGTTGATTATGTTGAGTAAGTGGTTCATGTTGGATAAGTCGATTATGTTGCTAAGTTAATTATATGATTATGTTGAATAAGATGATTATATGGTTATGTTGCATGAGTTGTTTATACCTTTATGTTTATGAAGTCGAGTATGTTGATATTGAAGATGTTGAATATGTTGTATAAGTTTGTCGAAGTTGATGGAGGTGTCTATGCTAACTTTATAGTTCAGATGGGTTATATTGATATGTGAATTAAATTGATAAGGCATGTTGATAAGTTGTGGGTGATTGGTAAGATATTGTTGTTGGATAGTATGAAAATTGTGTGATTCTATCTAGCGTATTAATTATCATACTCTTGTTTATATTGTTCGATATCTCACACCTTCTGTTTGAATATTACCCTTGGTTGGTAACGTGCAGGTATCCCAGATTAGAGTTGCTTACCTTAGTAGTCAAGTCAGTGACGTCGCTCTGATACGTAACACTCGGGGAAAAGTTGACGCTTGTTATGTCTTAGTCATTTCTTGTTATTGTTGTTGTATTTAAAAAGTTGAAGTTGAATAGAAGAATATGTTGTTGCAAGTTGTTTTATAAGTTGATAAAAATAAATTGTTCTGTAATGACAACGAAGTTGAAAATTATGAACATATTGTTTAGTAATAACGATGTTTTGGTTTATAAAGTAAATGAATTTGTTATTTGCCTCCCGATCTATATGTGTTATGTATCCATGTTATTATGCGAATAAATGTTGATGTTTTTAAAGTCGAAAATGTAGCATCCTATATTGTTGTTGAATTTTTGAAACTCTGATTTATGAATTTCCGCCGGGTAGATTTTGGGTGTTACACTAGAAATGGAAGCAAGAGGTAGAAGCAAAGTCACAGACAGGTCAGGCTAATGCAAAGGCTAATGTAGAAGCTAATGTACATGATTCTCAAGACATACCTACACAAGCAAATCAGGCTAATGTACCTCCAAATGCGGCAACCAAAAAGGGTAATACTTATGTTGATGTAATGAATTTTTATTATGTCTAATACTAATTTATGTGTATTCTAATGTTAATATCACATGTGTTATAGGGGAGGCCCAAAGGATTCATAAACAAAGAGACCAAGGGTTCCAAAAAGGCCAAGGGAGCACCATCTAACATTGGAGCATCAACTAGCAAAGGTACTGTCAAAAGAATTCAAGGGGTAGCAAAAAAGAATTCAGGCCCAACTGTGAATAAACCAAGTGTGAATGAGAAGGAAAAACCAACTTTGAAGAAACTGGATATGATTGAGAAGAAAATACCAATTGTGAAGGAACCAGATCTGATTGAGAAGAAAAAACAAACTGTGAAGGAACCAGGTGTGATTGAGAAGAAAAAACCAACTGTCAAAAACCATATGTGACTAAAAAGGAAAACCCAATTGTTAAGGAACCAAAGCCAATTGTGAATGAAGCAGTCTTTGAGAATGAAACTACTAATGAGACAGAACCAGAGCTAATTGTCATGGAGAACCCTACAACATTGGATGAGACCTTGGCTATCCTACTAAAAGGTGGTGAAGTCTTGGACATTCAACCTCTGAGAATTGATAAATCACCTCTCAAATCATCTATCAAATCATCATCTAAGCCTAGTGGAGCCAGAGTCTTTTTTGGGAAGCAACCAAAATTGTTTAGAACAACTCCTTTCAAACCACCAAGAATAAGAACAACTATGTCAAGGCCTTGCAGCAGTGAACCAATCAAGCATAGGACACAAAGCAGGTACAAATCTGAAAACAATGTGTTACCTGAAAAAAGACACAGTGAGAGGTTGAGGACTTTGAAGTCCAATAACATATTTTGCATATCCATGCGTTTGTATTTTGTATTGGTCGCAATTAAAAAAAATATTATAAAAAATAAAATTTCAGAATAATTTATAATAGGTACTATTGAGATTAGAAGAAATGAATAATCGAAGTTTGAGCACATGATTTTGAACATTTATTCACATTCTTTTGGTGATGTTTTAAATTGAAAAAGAATGACAATTTTGTATTTTTCATAAGAAATACCAATTATGTCTCGTGTTTTTTTTAATTAAAACACATTTATGTCTCATGTTTTTTTTTATAATTAAAACACATATTTGTAGTATTTTTTTAGTATAAATGCAAACATTTTATGATTTAAAAAATACTAGCATTTTTTGTATACTAAAATTTTAATATCATTTACTTATTACACAAGATAATAGTTAAAATGAAAAAAAAATATAATTATTTTTAAATGAGATTTTTTTGTTATTATAAAATTTTAATTAGACTTAATTGACTGAATCATTTTCTATAGAAGAAAAGTGATTTTTATTAGAAAGGGTTAAGTCAATTTAATTTTTTATTGATGTTGGAGTTTTAAACTCTCGTTTTATTGATGACAGTATAATAAAATTTGAAAATAAAGTCAATAAATAAGTTACGTCGGCAATCATTTTGGTTTTTTTAATTAAAATTATGTTTGCAAGACAACCAAAAATTTCGTATTAGACAGGATTGATTCGGAAAGTGCGGGTTGGAATGAAGAATATTAGAGGGTTTGAAAAACAGATTGTTTCCAGGGATAGAGTGATGACTTTTGAAGAGAACCAATACTTATTGTAATAGAGGTTAGAGATTGTGGTTTGGTGAATGAGAGAGATGAGACTTACCTAAAGATGATATGAAGAGGATGAGGATGTATAAAACTTTCCATTTCAAACTATAGTAATAAAAATCTATTGTGACTGATCATTGAATCAAAATCTAACTTGTTAATAGAATCTTAATTTTGTAATTGTCTGAACATCATATTCAAATTCGGCAAATCTACAATACAACAATTATTATGATCCCAAGCAGCTAATGTGAAATAATCATAACCACTAACTTATTCACATTTTCCTATAAGTAGTTGAAAAATATGTTATCTCTTTAGCTTTCTAACATATACTATCCTGACTGTGGTTACAAAGTACAACAGTTGCATTCACTAGCTTTACAAACCTACCTTGGTCTTCCATCTATGTTTGAACAATCTAACTCTAGAAGTGCTATTACACATAAAAACAAAACTACATATGAGAAGAAAACCACACATCAATTCAACAAATTGGTAGTACTCTACGTGGTTTGACATGATACATCGTTTGTCTGCTTCTTCGCATCAGTAACTCCTACCGCAACATTATTATTATTATTATTCACATCATATGTTGACATTGCCTTCTTCTGATCAAGAAATCAATAAAGATAAACGAGTTAAATCTCATATGTTTTTGTGTGTTAGTTTCTAAATTAGTAAAATCGATTTGAGTTTCAACCAATATTGAAACTTACAATGGGATCAAAATTTGGGTTTGACAGGTTGACAGTGAGGTTTCTCATTAACAACAAAACCTGCACAAGAAAAATAGCTATTAACTCAGTAGTGATTTCAATCGATTTTTTATCAAATGAATTGATACACATTTGATTATATAGCTAAGTTTCATATCTCTCGTTACTTCTGTCACAATATGTTATAAGTTATCATATTATATGATATACTAAGTTTCGTTCGTGTAATCAACTTACAGTTTCAAAATTTATAGGATCCATTTCTTTCAGCTTCTGCACATGGCCGTTTGTATCCGGATCAAAAACACTTCCAATGAAACCATAAACTTCAGCAAAGTCCGGCAAACCTGTGAAATATCAAAATGACAGATACTACATCAGTCACCGTAAAATCAATCTGAAAACGAATCCAGAACAAAAACCAACATATTACAAGATCATTCTGCGCCTCAAGGTTTTCAATAAACTCAATATTGTATATTATTCATCCATCACATTACCATGAACCGCAGGGTTTTGTTTCCCTTGCATTGGTATCTGAGAAGCCGGGAGCCTTGTATTAGAGTCCTCCACACCACTAAGACCACTGTTGCTTATCCCCTTTGATCCAATAATATCCGCTGAATCAGTAAAAACATCGTATAACATAATTAGCGGCAAGTTCCTTTGAGTATTGACAGCAAAATTCAAACAAATTAACAAAAATAAAAACAAGTATGCTTAACGTACATAACATAATGCATACCTTCGTTTCCACAAAGATTGTTAAGTTCATCCTGACAGGTATTCATCAACATGGAAGTTTCATCCCATGTGACATACCCTGCAGGTAAAAGGTTATTTGAGGAAGATCCATAAGCAATGGATGCTGGTAGTGGCACTAAAACTGGTAAATAACAAAAAAAACAGCAACTGTTTGTTAGTGATAACATTAAATATCATAAATGTTATTTCAACACACACAAAATGAATATGACAAATGTTCAATTGTTCATTAATACTCGAGACCTTGAGAGGAGCACACTCTCAGGTCTCAATCCTCCACCATAATTTGAAAACTAACTCGAAAACTATGAGAATCTAACCATTTTTGGTAGCCTTTTGTGGGTATGGATGAATAGCTTTTCGCTTAGGACGCGGAGGAGGAACATGAGCTAACGTTCCATTTTTCTGAACCTTCAAGAAATACTTTTGAGCATGGCTACGAATCTGAAATAAATAATTATAGTAAGCGAATAGAATAACAACTAAAGACCCATATGTAGATAGGTCAAATAATAAGGAATTACCTGAATAACCGTTTTAGAACCTACAAAATCTTCAATTTTCTTCCAATCTCTATCAAAACTGAAAAAAAATAAAAATAAAAATAAAAGATATGATATGAGTATAATTGAATAAGAATTGTTGAATGATTTAAAAATGAGGTAGAGTTAGAGGGAGAGACAAACAGTTGAAGAGCTTCTATGAACTTATCATGTTCTTCATCAGACCAGCTTTCTCTAGATTTGGTAATGGTGTAAGGCTTTCTAACCTTCTTGTTAGCAGAAACATCGTTACTAGTTGGTGTAGGAGGTGTTGATGAGATTGAGTGAGAGTTGGAGGAGTTCATGGTAATGGATTGTGTGGTAGAGAAAGAGAGAAAGAGAAGAGTTGAAGAGTTGGGATGGATGGAGGTTCCAAGTTGGATTCATTGATTCAACGGTCCCATCAGAATCACTTCATTCGGGAGAAAACAGTGCCCACAGACGGAATAATGTTGTCCTCTCGTTTCTTACACCACACAAATGTTTCCCGCTTCATTCTAACCACTCAAATTACAAATTAAATTAATAAATAATTGTAATAATAATAATAATAATAATAATAATACTTATATTAAAGGTAAATTAATTGTAGAAGATAAGTCTCATTATAATTGTTAGGTGAGTCAACTTTTGAATAGACAAAAAAGGTAAGCCAACTGGATTTATATTGTCTCCACCAAATTGTTTATCCAACAAATAAAACAATACACAATTACTTTTGTTAACTTTTAAAACAACATTTAATATTAATATAAGAATTTTTATTATTTTTAGTAGGGGTGGCAAACATGTCGTCCGTCCTGCACCGTGTCCGTCCGGAAAAAAAAAGCGGGACGGACATGCCCGTCAAATTGAAATGGGTATAAAAATCTAACTCGTCTTGCCAAGGTGGCGGATTGGCGGGCGACGGACTTGTCTGCCTTCTTTTTTCTTTAATATATTTTTTAAATAAATTAAACGGTTCTTTTTTCTACCTTTCAATAAAAAAAACATCAAACCAACATTTAAAAAACATAATTTTTATTAGCCTAAAACATCATTTTTTTGTGAAATAATACTCTTATCATATATAACATCACTTTTAGTATTTAATATGATCTAAATTCAAATTTTGATCTAATTTTTGAAAAATGACAAAAATGACAAAAATGAGACAGAGAAAGTTAAATAGAGACAGAGAAAGTAGATTAGTCCTAACAATCTAAAAACAACTTATGTACATATCACAAACTATTTTCATAGGTTCTTCCAAATACTTAAATAATGTTATTATATAGGTGTGGCAGACTTTGCAGGACGACGAGTTTTGACGGGGTGAGTTTTGGCGGATGGTGGGTTTTAGCTGGGCGGGCTTTGGTGGGCGGTGGACCTAAAATCTCAACTCAACCCGCCACTTTTAGGCGGGTGCGCGGACCGGGCCGGCGAGCCACGACCCGTTTTGTCATCCCTAATTTTTAGCCCTTAATTAAGTTAATTTTTTACTTTTTTTCTTTCAAATAACACAAATTTTCAAAAAAAAATCTCGATAACCAAATTTCTTCACTAGTATTCATATTTCAAAAAACAAATGCAACGCATGCCACATGTTAGGTGAATTGACGTCTATATTAAAAAAATCAAGAGGATTAGTCAATTGAATTGACGCCTTCTATAGGTCTGACTAATCCAATTGACGCCTATGTTTAAAGGTTAAAAGGAGTCGCCAATTTATCTAGTGCATGTGTACAAGAACTAAAAATAGGTGTCAATTCATCTGACTCCTATGTGTTGAGTGGTTTTTTAGTATAACTAGATGTGTCTTATACTATTTACTCCACACCTCATCTCATTTTCTTCTTAATCTCTTCTTTGTTAGTTTTATCATGGTTGTTAAAAGAAATGGGATGTTTGTTTTTCGAGAACCAAGTATCCGATGAAGATGAGCTTTTGGAAGATCCAGAGTTTTGAGCAACTTGAAACTTTGGTTAGACAGGGAGATTAATGATGATGAATGAATAAGAAGTGTCAAATCACACCCCCTTAATATGAAGACTAATATTCCTCCTTTGTTACCACCGAGAAGGTATTGTTGTACACACTATATACATTTATGAATTTATAAACGTCGAATAGTTGCAAGGAATGCTCCCTGCAAACATATGAACATGCTGCAATGACATGAGAGCAAGGCATACGAAAAACATGAAACTTTCTGTAATCGCACCAACCATTATGTAGTTTGATCTAATAGTATCCTGTTGTCGCTCCCGAGATTTTCATCCTGGTACAAACGTGTAAGTGGCGCGGAAAAGAAGAAGAATAGTCAGCCAAGAAGTTTTATCACAAGGAAAGGGAAATGTAATGTTGCACAAACCAGGGAAAGGAAAGAACGAGTTCTTGCGAACCAGAGAGAATGAGTTCGGGAGTCGATTACGAACTAGGAAGATATTAGCATCCCAGATCGTCTATCGTACCCGACGGGATCCACGCTTGCGTGCACTATTTCAAAGGGTAACGCAAACTGCTTCATCTGCTATTGAACTGGAAAAAAAAGGAACGGGAAAAATGTAGGGAAAAGAAAGAATTGTGCTCGAATGGACCTTACCCCGCTGCCTACGTATCTCATCGGGAGTGAGAATTAGAGTCAACGTAGTTCCCTTAACTAAGGAGGGAAATTTTGTTTGTTTGTGTCTTTTATGATTGAACTATTTATGCATATGCTCAGGTGTTGTAGGCTCGTCTGGTACGAGTGCGTTTACCGTCCTGCAAAAAGGCAAGTCGAAACAAGTTCTTTCGTTAAGAGTGAAGGAGATGAGAAGAGAATATCCGAAGGAGAGACACTTATTATTTATTGGATGCTTTTTAGAAGTTTTTATTGAAAAATTTGCATAGGAGAGGGTATCCAAGTCTTATTTAATGGAGTGTGTACTTCTTACATCACTTCGAAATGGAATGGATAAGAAGCACACCTAGGTGAGGAGAAGATCCCAAAACCTAGTTCCAAATACTAAGGCTCAACACTAGCCTATTTTACTTATTAAATGTTTTTGTTGCTTTTGGATTAAGAAGTGTTTTTTTGTTTATGTTTGTGAAACATCCTCATGCTAAGACTTATTCATCATGATAGATACCTTACACTTCATCCCCATATGTAATGTATGCAAGTATCCCATGGAAAGTCCCTTGGCACATGAGAAAGCTTTAACCTTTATAAGATGTTTTGATTTGTTTTGAGATAAGAGAGAAAGAGAGAGAGAGAGAGAGAGAGAGAAGACACCAAAAGAGATTCAAAAGGTAAAACATCTAAGGGAGACTAAAAAATACTAAGTAAGTTATTATGCTTGGATATTCTAAGTTAGTGAGGTTTGAAGATATCTATCCTAGTGAAGAAGAAGGAAAAAAAATAAGGAAGAAGAAGAAAAGAGGGAGAAAGATCAGAAGGTAACTTACTTCCATGATGGAAGTTAAGTTACTTCTAAGGGGGAAGAGAGCAATTATGTAAATCAAAGCATCTTGGATGCTTAAACAAACACAAGATTGAAATATAAAAGGAGAGAGAGAGAGAGAGAGAGAGAGAGAGGTTGAAATGTAGAAGCATTTCCACACTCCTAAGACTTACCAAAGTCCCTACAAGGTTAGCAAATGGAACAGAAAAGTTCATAAGAAGTGAAATAAAAGCTAAACACACAACGGAAATAAATGACGAGTCTAAAGTCCTATGAATCTTGCAAGTCAGAACCAAACCATAAATGAACTTTAAGAAGCTCAAAGAACCCAAACTAAATCAAACAAGTGCAAAGAAGCACAAAAGTGACAAAGAAGTTCAAAGGAAGCACACATGAAGAAGTAAGGATGCAAAAGAGTACAAGCATGGATGAAAACACATGAGAAGTACCAAAGTCAGAATGTTATACCATATTAGAATGTCTAATGTTATCTTAAATAAACATACCAAAGTGCATGAATTAGTTCATGGTAGAATGAGAGATGAAGAGAGGAGGACAATCACATAATCATAAAAGAAGAAACAAGTAAAGCAAATGTGAACTAAAATGTGAAAGGATGACATGAGATGAAGAATTCAGTAGCATACATAATTTTTTAATGGCCTATAATGCCTATGAATGAGCATACAAGTCATGGGAAGAAGTGCTCATGTGATAGAAGGATTAAGATGAAGAAGAAGTAGGAAGAAGTAAACATGTATCATGTAAGAAGAAACATAAGTCAAGATGAAAGACAAAGATGGAAAGATGATCATAAGATGATGAAGGTCAGTAGCTTATGATAAATATGGCATGTTAAATATGCATATACAAGCATGCCAAATGCACAACTTTCATAGAGACCCATAAAGAGGATGAGGGAAAAGTAAATACTTGGAGGTGAAAGAATAAGAAACTATGGTGGATAAGACTCGAGTTGAAGTTGAAATTCCTTCTAGGAAGACTATAGACGAGGAATATTTTAAGGCTCCTGATTCTAGTTATACTGAGGGGAAATTGTAATTATATATGTTGTGGAGGTAAATGTCTTCCATTGGTTTTGATGATGACAACTGAATAAGAAATATTATACCACAAGTTTCATCAACTAATAAGAAAGCACACCTTAAAGTGTCCATGTTATAATTGAAAGTGCTAAGCAAAGATAAATCAAACAATAGAAAGTAACTGAAATCGTGAAGTTGTGAAAGCTTGTCTAATCATGTGCTTAGCATTTTATCATTTTTTATCAGTTAAATGTAATTGTAGTAAAAATAGTTCTGGAAGTACTAAGACGATGCACATACACACACACACACACACACACACACACACGCATACACGCACATGCGCGCGCGCACACACACACACACACACAAGTATTTCAATCTTCTCATTTTTATCAAAACTTCTTAAAACCAAGATGGGAAAATGCTTAAACGATTTAGAATCTTTTTTATCAATTAAGAAGACAAAATACATAAACCATTTTCAAAATAAACCTTTTTTTTCCAAAGTTTTCTTAAATTTTAATATTACAATTCACCCCTCGTCTTGTGTTTTGAATCACTTGGTCAACATTAAATTACAATAACTCATAATTATCACTTGATTCATAATAAGATAAAGAGAAAAATTGTACCATCTCAGATATACAGTCCTGTTGAACTTGGTTGTTATGCTCGAAATGTGGCTGAAGGATTACAAGACTCAGAACCAAAGACATTCAGGGAGGCATTCACAATCAAAGGGATTCAAATATGGTAGACGACGATGAATGGTAAAAGACATTCGCTGATGAAGAACCATACTTTTGGGCTTGCAAGACTACCTAAGTAGAAAAGTATGGTTGGATGCAAGTGCCAAGATCAAGATTTAAGTGTTTCTTGCACTTGATAAAGTTCGTTGAATAACGATTCAAGCTCTGGAGAGAGAGAATGAATGTGATTAGTGATTAAGTTGACTACATAACCAGTTTTAAAGTTAACGTATAAAATTATGAAATATTGCCTTGAAAACCTCATGGTTTCGTTCGTGAAAATGCATTACATTTGGGAAGAACGCGATGTGTTCTTATAGTTACGCAAAATACGTTGTGTCCCTTCTAGCACCTTTAAAAGTCATTTTTAACCCTTTTCTTGATACGAGATGCATACTACAAGAGTCATTGAGGTATATATATGCAGCCCAAGGCATGTAACTGCACCCCCTCGTTTTTACATATTACATCCTTTTTGCTAGGTTTTTATTTTTATTTTTTATCTTTGACCCCCCTCAAATATATAGCTTGCACCTGCACGACACATGTCTTTTTTCTCTCTCATTGTAAAGTGTATTTTTTTCTCTATCATAGTAAAATTATGCCACATTCTATGTTGAATAAAATTGGTATCTCTATGTTAAATTAAGGGTTTTAATACAATTTTAACAATTGTTAAATCTAGGAATTGATCTCACTCATCAAAGTGCAAAACAACCAACGATTTCCATTAAACCAACAAGTATTTTATGTAATATTTCGGTTTCAAAATATATATTACATAATATTTTAAAAATATTTTAATTAATATTTAAAATAGATTTTTTTGATAAATATATAATTTAAATTTAAATACATATTAGTATTTATATTTCAACTATATAAAAAAATTAATTTTTATCTTTACATAATATTATAATAATAATAATAATAATAATTATTATTATTATTATTTAACATAATTTAATTTGTACTCCCTGAATTAGGATCCTAATTCCGCCAATATATATATATATATATATATATATATATATATATATATATATATATATATATATATATATATATATATATATATATATATATATATATATATATATATATATATATATATATATATATATATATATATATATATATATATATATATATATTTTTTTTTTTTTTCTTAATAAAAATTAAAATTTCGAATATATTTTCAATAATGCATGTTTATGTTATATAATATTAAATTAGTATTTCAATTAAATATCAAATATAAAAGAATTTATAATATTTTATAAAATAATTTTATAAAATCTATTTTTAAAAATAAAATAAAAATACTTTTATGATAAAACAAACAAACTTAAGAACCCAATTTAATACCTTTGATGTAATTATTTAACAATTTTTTTAAATAAATGATTGTAATTGATTGTATCATCTATAAGCAAAGTTATATATCATCGCTTTTTTAATATACATAAATTTGCTAAATTGTATTAGAATATGGCACAAAAGTGTACATTTTCATTTGTGTATTTTATAAATTTGTGAGAAGTTATAAAAAGAAAATGATTTGCAACTTGAATGGAATAAAATATATAAAATTGCATGTACGATAATTTGATTAGAAAAACTTCATTTATTTATACTAGCTCTGTTCTTTTTTATAAGAGACAACTCACTTTTTAAATTCATTGAATATTCAATATATTTGATCAGTTTATAGACTAGATTTATTGATTATTTAATAAATCTAAAAAATGAATTATCTCATATAAAAAGGAACGGAGGTAATATTATTTATATTTAAAAAAAAGAAGATGATCATTTATAGTGAGTTACCACGTGTTAATATATGTGTGGTTAGATAGTGTCCAAAGCTGGATTAGCCGTATTTTTTAGTGGGTTCCATTCCACGTGGGTTCGGCTATTGCTCCAAGCCACAACAAGTTAAGGAACACCAACAAGGATCTAGCGGTTCTCATTAATCCTTGTTGGATAAATGCTCTTGTCACTTCTTCTTCTGTTTTTAAGATAGTCTCCAAACATTAGGAAACATGATTATCCACTTGTGAATAGTAATCTCATGAACTTTTAAAAATAAATATTTTAAAAAATGATTTTTTTTCCAAATATTTTTAATAATTAATATTTTTAAAATATTTAATTTATTTTTCACTTTAGGACTATCAATTCAACAAAACACTACTATAAAATGTAGATTTCGCAATGTACTTTCATCTTGTTTATATTATCTAGTGTGGTAAAATTTATTCATGTAGATATTTTGTTTTCTTTACTTTCAATACATATTTTACCACGGTCAGATTTTTCAACCGTGAAAAAATGTGGTGTGTTTCTTTTTTCTTTTTAATTCTAAAATCAAAATTAAATTACATTTCATATGGTCAGATTTTTCAATCGTGGAAAAATGTCTCACTCAGGGATATGTTTCGAATCCCAACGCATACAATTTAATTTTTCATTCATTTTTAAGACACTTTTATGTAGCAATATCTTCATTCAATTTTACTATTTTGAAAATTTTAACGTTGAATTTCAATGTCAAGGTTCAAGCATAGTATTTACTTGATAAAATGAAACTTGACATTTGTCTTCAAACCAAGTTTTTCAATATACTATTTTAGTATCTTCAAATCCTAAACCTTCAGGATCATTGATAAACAATACAACAAGAATGGAAAATGAGATTTGGAGGCGAAATAAGTTATGTTTACTGAAGTGAATGAATGTGTTAGGCCTTTATATAGACAAATTTGTATAACATTTCCCCGCGGTCAATAAAAATAACTGTGGTGAAATGTGTTATGTTATTACCATTATTGTTAATAGTAATTGTGGTAAAAAAAATCATTTTAAATTAAAACGTAACAACGTCCTAACGAAAACCCTTCAAAATAGAACAACTTTCTAGCAAAAACCCATCTTCACTAAACTAATTCTTCATTAACCTCAATCACATCTAGTATGAATCAAGGAATGTAAAGTTGAAACTCACAAGATGGGAACATGAAACTCATTTCTTTGACTCTTCTTCTTCACCTTTATGGTACGTGAAACATTTAACCACTATTCATGTTATATTAATGTTGTTGTTGAGACCTTAAACCCTATAGTTTTAATGTTGAATGTTGTTTTTGTTGTTGTTATATGTTGTTGTGATTGAGATTGTTTAAGTGTGTTTGAGAATGTTATTTGTAGTTATTGTAGTTGTTGTATTGTTATTATGACTTAGCAATGTTTTGTTTTTAAAAATGTAACTTAGTAAAGTTATTATATTGAGATTGTTATTGTGTTGTTGAGAATGTTGTTGTTGTTGTTGTATTATTGTATTGTTAAATGATTTTACAAGCATTTAATATAACTTTTAGAATTTATTATGGTCCTTAGTTGAATGAAAGCTAATAGATACAGTCTGGTATATCATAAATGAGTTATTGAATTCGCAGAAAAAAAACTTCATAACAACAATATAATATTTTATTATTCTTATGCTATATGCATGAATATCGAAAAAATTGAAAATAAAATAATATTCAATCACCTATGTTGTAATAACATTAGTCAAAGTTATACAATATGGACATGACATGGTGAAATAGATAAAAACCTATTTGCGACGTCACAAAGATATGAAGTTGATGTAAATATGGATGATCGACCACAAAATATAATTTGTGATATTGAAGAATATTATTTTAGGAATGTCCATATGTATAATACTTTATGTAGTGACACAAATGAGTCACTATATAAGAGGTGCACAAATTTTACACGATTGTTTGTTGTGTTAAAATTGTTTAATCTGAAGGCACAAAATGAGTGAATAGATAAAAGTTTCACATAATTGCTTGAATTACTGGACGAAATGATTTCAAAAGGTAACAAGATGTTAGACCGTAGTTATGATGCCAAGAAGATATTGTGTCCAATGGGTTTGGATTATATCAAAATATATGCATGTCGTAATGATTTTATATTATACATGAAAGAGTATGAAAAAAAGGCTAATGTTTTTTTATCTTGCATATTGGTCTAGCCTTGATGTAAGAAATTCTCTTGATGTGATACATGTAGAGAAAAATGTGTGTAATAGTTTGATTGAAACACTTACAAACATTTAAGAAAATACAAAAGATGGTAATAATTATCGTCTAAATATGGTGGTGATAGGTATAAGACAAGAGTTGGCTCTAGAAGAATTAGGAAAAAGAACATATATGCCTCAAGAATGTCACACTCTATCTAAAAAAAAGTTTTTTCGAGTGTTTGCATTGTATCAAAGTTCCTCAAAAGTACTCATCAAACATCAAGAAAATTTTACCAGTAAAAGATCTCAAGTTAATTGGCTTAAAATCTCATGATTGTCATGTCTTGATGCAACAACTTCTACCAGTGACTATCTGTGACATATTGCTAAAAAATGTAAGGATAACTATAATCAGATTGTGCTTATTTTTTAGTGTTATATTTAACAAAGTATTTGATCCAAAATATTAGATGAATTGTAAAATGAGGCTGCAATAATCTTGTTTCAATTGGAGATGATTTCCCTCCATCATTTTATGGTTCACTTAATTATTCATCTAATACTAGAAATCAAATTTTATGGTCCAATTTATTTAAGATGGATGTATCTAATAGAGAGATACATGAAGATATTTAAAGGGTATATGAAGAATCAATATCGTCCAAAAGCTTCGATCATTGAAATGTACATCATATAAGAAGCTATTGAGTTCTATTCAAACTATTTGTCAGAAGCATAATCTATAAGAATTTCAAAGTCTCATCATGATGAAGGATATGAAGGTAGAGATACTCAATGTTTGAATGTAAAGTTAATGGCTTGAGGTTTAGTTCTTCAAACATATTTGTATATAATGAATAATGTTGATGAAATTCAACCTTACTTATTTACTCACAAAAGACTTATCATGGAAAAGAAACTTCAGATGAATGACAAATGGTTGGTGAAAAAGTATAACAAGAGTTTCATAAATTTGTTTAATAAAAGGATTTTTAATGATGAAAGTGCATCTGAGACAATTAAATGGATGCCATACATATCTAAATTTAATATAGTAACTTGGACTACATATGACATTAGTAAATTTTCTTTTTATAAAAAATCAAAGGATCATTGTAGTACAATGCAAAATAATGAGGTTATGGTTGAGGTTGAATCTGCGTACTTCTATAGTTTTAAATGTAAGAATCCTATAATGGAATTTTGACCGTACTTTTGGGTCATTGAGGAGTGCCTTTATGGTTGAGGTTGAATCTACGTACTTCAGAGTGTCTTTATTTAAATGCAAGTTGATTAGTAGTAACACTGGCGTATAAACTAATGATCTAGGATTCACATATGTTGATCTTGACAAGATAACTTATATGAAAGAACCATTCATCATGACATCACAAGCAAAACAAGTGTTTTATATCACTCACCCTTCTGAAAATAAGATGGTCAATTATTCTCCAAGGAAAACATGTTTCTAATAGTAATAAAAATCAAGATTTAAAATTTGATATTCTTGGGACCCTTTTTTAGCAACACATGTGCCAACTTCATATGAAGAAGTTGATATAGATGATTTGCATGTTATTCATTATGATAATGAAGAAGACATATGGGAAAACTAACAAGTAAATATTTTTTATTGTTTATTCATAATTTATTGTTTGTTATAATTTCTAAGAGTTTATACATGTGTGCCAATAAGTGTTTACTAACAAGTATTATAATTTCAAATTACAAGTGTTTAGAGACAAGACACCAAAAGGCGTCCGATCATGTTGTGTATCTTGCTTTCTTCATAATAATGAATCAAGTGCACAATAATTTTGTATGTTGGTTGTTTACTTGTTTGATGTAATGATATATTAAATGAATGTCATTTTGGGGCCATTTTGGTTTTGATGTAATAATACATTCTTTGGTTCATAATAGTTGCAATTTTGGTTTTGATTCACAAATATGTTGTTGTTGTATTCTGATATGTTCTGATTCACAAAAATTCAAGTTATAATAATGATATTTATGCAAAATAAAAAAAATACATATTTTAAAAAAATGTTTCACCACGGTTGGTTCTTTTAACCCCGGTGAAAAGTAACGCGCTATCCGGATTAAAAATTCCAAAATGGTGTTGTTGGGTATTAAATCCATAACCTTTCAATTTGTCACTATGATTGGCCAACCATGGTGAAAAAGTAGTGTGATATCCAGTTTATTACCAATGACAATAATTTGTTGTGGAAAATAGCTCACTTACTATCATACCCTTCATTACCACAAACCATCATCCGTGGTGAATTATACTTTGGTGACATGACATCTATGTAGTTGTTGCATGTGCAGGTTGTTAAATCTAGTATACAAAGGATATCTTAAACATGAGAGAACATTCATATTACATATGAGATTTCAAGCTACTGGACACTTACCAGGAAACCCTTGTCATTTTATTGTTTTTGACATAAAGGAGGAACCAGCTTAAGAAGACGTTATCATGGAAAATAATGACATCATTGGCATGTTAATGATAGAGCAAGAAACATCAGGGACTATGCAGTCTTTGATCCTAATCCCATGAACACAAGTATTATTCGTCCAAATATCATTATTGCTTAATATGAGTTTAAATTAATGATGTTTCAAATGTTGCAAGCCATTGGTCAATACTAATGCCCTACAAATGAGGATCCACGCTTGGATTTGACATAGTTTTTGGAAGTGGCAAGTAACTTTAAGATCCATGGAATTATATGTGGCGCCTTCAGGTTGAGAAATTTTCCATATTCTCTAAAGGATAGAGCCAAAAGCCGACTAAATTCCTTAGAGCCTAATTCCATAGCCATATGTAATGCTCTAGCTATTTTTTTGGCTAAGTACTTTCCTTTTGTAAAAAATAATAAGATGAGGAATGAGACCGCTTCATTTAGAAAAAGGAGATGATGAATCTTTATTTGATATCTCAGATAGATTTAAAGAGTTACTTATACATTGCCCACATCATGGGATACTAATCAACATTCAAGTAGAAACATTCTACAATGGATTGGTTCCCTCGTCAATAAACATGCTTGATGCCTCTAGTGGTTGAGCTTTATTGTCTAAGTCATATGAATATGGATACAAGTTGATTGAAAACATTATAACCAATACCTACCAATGGCCAGTTATAAGAGTTATTGTCATCTCTACTCAGAAAAATTCAGCCAGTGTTCATGAAGTCACTGAGACTACTACTCTAACTGCTCAAGTGGCTCAGATTCACCAAATGATGAAAAACATGATGATGAGTCCTGACACGCCAGCACCTAAACCTGATAAAGTTGTGACTGACACATAAGAGGTTGCATGTGTTTAATGTGGCGGTGCTCACTTGTTTGAAGAATGCTATACAAATCCTATTTTTGTCAACTAAGTTGGCAACAACAAGTATAATAACCCTTACAAGAACACCTACAACCTTGGTTTGTATAATCGTCATAATTTCTCATGGAGTAACAAATAAAACCATCTTAAACCTCAAGCATCCCAAGCACCACAAGTTCCACCTGATTTTTCTGCACTAAACTATGTTATGGCTAATCAAGGGAACAACCAGCTGGGAAAAAAATACTTAAATCCTTTATTCAAGAGACTAAAAATCAGTTTCAAGTTCAAGAAGTTAGCATAAAAAATTGGAGAATAAAGTGGGACATATTGCTTATGCACTTAGCTCAAGGACTATGGGAGCACTTTCTAGCTCCACTTAAACTACATCATTTACATTTGAAGCCAAAAGTATTGAAACATGAAAGGCCATTAAGTTAAGAAGTGGAAAAAATGTAAGGGAACAACATCCATAAGGGAAGAATAACCAAAAGAGAATCCGATTACTCCTGACACTTCATAAAAGGAAATGTCTGAATCAACTGAAGATACACCTATATATGAACCTACTAAGGATCTGATAACACATGAAAAAGGTCATGTCTAAGATTCCATACATGACATTTAATCCATAGAAGCAATCAATTGTCATGCCAAAGGTTGACAAGGTACCCATATTTGTCTAAGAGAGACCCCCACCTCATTTTCCTCAAAGAATTAGAAAGGCCAAGGAAAAACAATAATTTAACAAATTCATGGAGATTTTGAAGCAGATTTACATTAACATACCATTGATTAAGGAAATTAAACAATTTCCAAACTACCTAAAATTAATGAAGGATGTTCTTACAAAGAGGAAGAGAGTGAAAGGGTTTACCATTGTAGCACTAACTTAAGAATGCAGACAACTAGTTCAAGGAAAACCCCCTTCTAAACTAAATGATCTTGGAAGCTTTAATATACCATGTAACATAAGATAGTCAATATGTGGAAGGGAATTGTGTGACCTTTAAGAAATCATCAACCTTATGCCCTTGTCTATCTTTAAGAAGTTGGGAATCAGAGTTGCTAGACCAACAATCAATACTCTGACACTAGCTGACAGAAGCCTTTGTTATCCTCAAGGGAAAATTGAATATGTGTTGGTAAGTGTTGATAAATTTGTGTTCTATGCCGATTTTATAATCATTGAATTTAATGCTGAAGAAGAAACTCCCATCTTGTTGGGAATACCATTTATAGCTACGAGGAGAACTGTGACAGATGTAAAAACAGGGGAGATAACCATGAGAGTAAATGGGCATCAAGTTGTGTTAAATGTGTCGAACACATTACAATATTCAGGAGAAGAAGAAGTGGCATACTATTCAATGATTTATAGTTGGGAAAACGTAATTCATAAAAATCTTCTCAAAAGTAGAAACATCATAGAGCAAGAATTGGGCAAGTTAAACAAAGAAGTTCGAGAAAACGAAGGAATCACAAGTGGATCACTAAGCAAGTCCTATAAGAAAGAAGAACCTATGTATCTTTTGGATCTTACATATAATTTGAAGGGAAATAATACTACATCAATGGAGGTTCCTTTTGAACTAGATCTTAAGTAGTTTCCTGCCCATCTACAAAATTTCTATCTAGAGACAAGAAAGAAGTTGATAGTCATTGCCACTGACATATCTGATGAATAAAGTTGTCAACTCCTAACACTTCTAAAAATACATAAGAAAGTTATTGCTTGGAAAATATATGATATCCAAGGAATCGGTCTTACTGTATGCATGCATACAATATTGTTAGAAGATAATGCCAAGAACAATAATGAGAGCCAAAGAAGGTTGAATCTCATCATGAAAGAAGTTGTAAACAAAAAGCTAATAAAGTGGCTAGATGTTTGGGCAAGTCCTATCCAATTTGTTTTGAAGAAAGGTGGCATGAAAATTACCGCCAATGAAAAAATGAGTCAATTCCTACAAGAACTGTCATTGGCTAGAGGATATGCATGGATTATAGGAAGCTGGACAAGGCCACATGCAAGGATCATTGCCCATTTCCTTTCATGGTCCAAATGTTGGATAAGCTAGTTGGTAAGGAATTCTATTATTTCGGGGTACAATCGGATTACCATTGCACCTGAAGATCAAGATAAGACAACTTTTACATGTCTTTATGTGACCTTTGATTTTAGAAGAAAGTCGTTTGAACTATGTAATGATCCAACTACCTTTCAATATTGCACGATGGTAATAATTTCATATTTGATAAAATGTTCAATGGAAGTTTTCATGGATGATTTTTATTTGTTTTTGTTTTTGGAGAACCATTCAATAAATGCTTAGACAATCTGGAACTGGTGCTTACAAGATATGAAGAAAGAAATCTTGTTCTAAATTGAGATAAATGTCATTTCATGGTAAAATAAAGAATTGTGTAGGGAACACAATTTCAAAGAGGGGGTTATAGTAGACAAAGGAAAAGTTAATGTAATAGAGAAGTTGCCCCCACTAATCAACATAAAAGGAATAATTACTTTTCTTGGTTATACTGGATTTTATAGAAAGTTCATCAAGGACTTCTCCAAGATAATAAAACCCTTTTGTTAACTATTGCAGTGTGATGTTCCATAAGTTTTCATCCCAGAATGTGAGAATGCATTTAAATTATTAATGAAAGATTTATCTCTGCACCTATAGTGAAGATCCCTGAATGGACTAAACCTTTTGAGTTGATGTGTGATGCTAGCGACTTTGCTATTGGAGTTGTATTGGGCCAAAGGCACAACAAAGTGTTCCACACTATTTACTATGCTAATGGGATATTGATTAAAGCGTAAATAAAATACACCATTACTCAAAAGTAGTTGTTGGTAGTTGTATTTGTGTTTTGTAACGCCCCAAATTTTATTTAATTATTTAAATTGGATTTGTGATATTTTGTGTGTGTATGAAATAAATATTATTTAATATGATATTTAATAATATGAATTATATTATATTGAATAATTATTTGGTGAAAAATTAAGTAATTGGAAAATAAAGAGATAAGGGTAAGATGGTCGTTTGGTGAAAATAGTGAGGGTAAATGCGGAAGATCATAAGTTGGGTCTAAGGGGTTATGTTGGAATAAGGAAAAGAGGAAACATTCGTGTTTTTGGAGAAACGAAAGAATGATCGTGAAAACAAAGAGAAGAAGAAGGAGAAGGTCAAGGGCGAAGAGAAGAATCCACATAGAAGAAGAGAATTCTCGTTGAAACCAAGGTAAGGGTGGGATTCTTCCGTCTCTTAAGGGTTCTATAATATGAATTAGGTTGTGTTGTTGATTAGAGGTTTTGGGATTGAGTGATTTTGGGTGGAACAATGTAATTAGGTTGTTATGAGTTGATGTTGTGTGATAATTATGTGAATTAGAGGTTAATAATGATAATTATGTGATTGTCTGGCTGAAATTGGTGTTTTATAGAGGTATTTTCGTAACAGGTTATGTCTGGTCGAATAAGGGATAACTACGAAAATTGCAGAGCTCGCTTAGCGAGCAGGTGGTAAATTTAGAGAGCAAAATACAAAGATTTGCTCGCTTAGCGATACCTGGAGTAAAAAATATCATGATTTAATTCTGAAAAATTCCCTAAAAATTATTTAAAGTATATAGTAATGGATAGGAATTGAAATAGTATGGTTATAAGTAGTTAGAAAGGAGTTATGAGCTTAATTAGAAGTATAATTAGCATAACTTGGAATATACATAAGTTGAATGGTTTGTTAATAGTTGATGTTGCCATGTGTTATTGTTGGTGTAATAGTTACATAACATTGTTGTTGATACATGTGTATGTAATATATGTTGTTGTATGTGGTGTTGTTGTGTATGTGTTGGTTGATGCTAATATATGTTGTTGTATGCGATTATGCATGATGTTGATGATGTTTGTGGTTGTGGTAAGTTGTTGTATGTTAGTTGTTGATGTTGAGTTATAAAATGTAGTTGTGGTAAATATGTATGATTTTCATTGACGTTGCATGACATGAGCATGGTTGGAACAATATACCAAGGTAGGGTATGTTTGTTGGATCCTAGTGGGATCGTGATGATGTTGATGCAATCATGAAATAGGGATCGTACGTGGCCATGAAATAAGGATCGAGGGTGTGATCGTGAAATAGGAATCATACTGGACCACGAAAGAGGGGTCGAGAGTTCTGACGGGAACTGGATCTTGAAATAGAGATCTTATCAGGGTACCGTATGCATAGAGTCAAGTAGAGTCTCATTGCATATGATGTGTTGATGTGTATGATGTTGATATGTGGTGGTGTGTTTGTTTGATTGTTGTAGTTGTGATGTGGTGACCTAATTATCGATACTTACCTTATTCTTATTATCGTCCTATTTTGTGATGTAAGTATCTCACCCCTTCTATTTGAATGTTACCCATATGTTGGTAACGTGTAGGTGATCAAGATAAGTCGAGTGGTGGTCAGTGAAGTCGGTGTACTTCATGTCTTTAGGAGTCGGCTCTGATACGTGCTTTGGGTGTCGGGACGACATTTACACTTGTTTATTTATTTTTAAGAACACATTTTGTAATCGAATTAAGATTGAAGTTTCTTTTAAAATATTTTCCGCTAAAAGTTGAATGATTTTTATAAAACGTATCATTAAGCCATGTGTGGTTTTGTTGAATTCTGACACTCAAATATTTTGATGAAATTTAAATTACTCTGATTTTCAATTCTAATTTCGTGGGGTAATTCGGGTGTTACAAAGTGGTATCAGAGATGGTCGGTCCGTCTGATCAAGTAGTTGAGTCATTGAGTTATTGTTGAGTATTGAGTGTTATTGTTGTTGTTGACTTCTAAATCATTGTTTGGATTGTTGTTGTGTGACAAATTTAGAATGTCTGGGAGAAATGATGTTGCACTTGCCGCTGCTATACAGGCGATGGTCCAGGATGTGCAAAACCCGATGAATGTTGGGGATCTTGAAAGTGATGAGTTCAGGAAGAATGATCCGCCTACATTCAAGGGGAAGTATGATCTTGATGGGACACAGGATTGGCTCAAGGAGATTGAGAGGATCTTCAAAGTGATGGAGTGTTCGGAAGGAACTAAGGTGCGGTTGGGTCCGCACAGGTTAGCATCTGAAGCTGATGATTAATGGGATGGCACTCGTCAATGGTTGGATGCGTCTAGTGAGGCAATCACCTGGGCTATGTTTAGGAGAGAATTTCTAAGGAAGTATTTTCCTGAAGATGTCAGGGGAAATAAAGATATCGAGTTCTTGGAGCTGAAATAAGGCACTATGTTAGTCACTTAATATGCTGCCAAGTTCACTGATCTAGCGAATTTTTATCCGTATTATAGTGAGGCGACTATTGAGTTCTCGAAATGTGTCAAGTTCGAGAATGGTTTGAGGCCTGAGATTAAGAAGGCGATTGGTTATCAGAGGATCCGAAGGTTTCCAAATTTGGTGGATTGTTGTAGGATCTTCGAAGAAGACAACAAAGCTCGGTCTGAGCATTTCAAAGGATTGGCTGAGAGAAGAGGAAAACAAAAGATGCATCGCGAGAAAACTTATACATCTCCTACTGATAAGGGTAAGCAAAAACAGGTTGAGGGTAAAAGGCCAAGTGGAGGAGGTGCTCCTGCTTCGTTGAAATGTTACAAATGTGGTGAGTTGGGTCATCGTGTCAGTGAGTGCATGAGTGACGTGAAAGAAATGTTTCAAGTGTGGTCAACCTGGACACTCGACTGCTGAATGCAAAACTAATCTGGTTACTTGCTACAACTGTGGGGAGCAAGGTCATATCAGTACTTGTAAACACCCCAAAATTGCCCTCAACTTTTTATCACACCATGGCTTATGATCTCTTTTTGCATAAACATCTCATTGCATCTCACATTGCATAAACAACTTCATCAAATCATTGCATGACTGCACAATTAGGGTTTTGTGATCAGATGAATCTTAGAAGTGATCTGAGCCATCCCAATGGACTTGAAGCATTCCAAGAGGGTCCATGAGTGTTATATGATCATCTTACATCTCCAATAAGTCTTTGAAGTCACAAAATGTCAAAGGATTGCACAGAGGTCCAGGCAGAGCTAGGGTTTTCCTGCACAGATGACTAAAATTAGGGTTTTGGGTTTGAGGCCCTTAACCTCAAATTTTTTGGTCATTCTTAATTCTAATGGTCTTAATGTGTTATAAGGATCATGTGTTCCAAATTTGATGAAGAAATTCACCGTGGAAGTCATCTGATCATTGGGTAACTTCTTGAGCAAGTAAAGTCAAAATCAGGGCATTTGAGGCCTCTATCAAGGGTACCAAAGGGTCATCATCATCATTTTGAGTCTCTATGATCTTTATTTGATCATTAAAGTGTTTGGAAGTTCACAAAGTTGAAGAATTTTGAGCCAAATGCAAACTTGCTATTTTTGGAAATGACTTGTAATGGAAACTTTCCATTTTGGGAAAGATATTCAACCAATTCTTTCATGACCAAAAATGCTTCAAATGAAAAATCCTTGGACATGAAAGTTGTAGATTATGTCTTCTCATTTTCAAAAAGTACAAGAACATGTCTTGATTCATCCTAGTACTCAAGATATGACCTTTCAAAGTTGGCAAAAATCCTATAATTTTCAAGTATGCACCAAAGAGGGATTTTTGCAATTTCACTTGCCAAGCTATTTCAAGACCTCTAATCAACTTCTAAAATCATACCAACATAATACAACACATTTTGATCAAGATTGCACAAAAAATCACAAGATTCTATGTCTTGCACTTCAAGAAATTCCAAAGAGGGAAATTTGCAAAACCTATGGTATCTCTTAATCCAAGTGATCCAGCTGCACAAACTCCATCCAAGGGCCATCCATGAACTTAGCTGAGGCCAGACACCCCTTCAAACAGCTTCTGCCATGGCCCATGCTTGTGGTACAAAAACTTTTGACTTTTTGCAATTTGCCCATACCAATCAAACTTTGTCACACCAACTCCTCTGGGCAATCAAGACATCACATACAAGCCTCAAGGAGCTCATTTCATAACACACATTGGCCTAAATCCATTGCTAAGCTCAGATTGCAAAAAATCCCCAAAACCTTCATCTCTTCGAATCTGATCACACAAGCCACAAACCTCAAAACAAACTTCACCAATCATTTCCAAATGGTCCATAGAACACAAAGCACCCTTTAAAAAGCCTTGAAACATAGCCAAACAAAAACACGATTCCTGGTGCAGAGGAGCTGTACCTCTCAAACCAAGCCACATAAACTTGTTCAAAGCATTGCAACATCACCAGGGAGTTCATTGGAGGTGGATTGAACAAAGAAAGAGGCCAGAAAGCTCAAGGAGTGAAAGCTTCATCTCAGGTAGCCATCTCAAAACATTTTTCCAGAAACTCCATTTTAAGTTATAATATGGTTATATATGTCTCCCTGATCATGGTGATATGATTTGTTTTGAAAATGGTTGAGAAACCAGGATGTATGCTTGCTCTGAAACTTTTTGAACTAAACACGTTTTTCTTCGATTCTCCATTTTGATGCAGTAGAAATGATTTTTATGGCCTGATTCTTGTTTAGAGTTGTTTGGGGGATGATTCTAGAGAGTTAGGGGGTCTGGGGTAGCCTAGGGAGTGAGATATTGTGAAGAGCTTGCCGGAGAAGATGACCGGAGCTTGCTCCGATCACTTGAAAGTGTTTAGGGTTCTAATTAGGGTTTAAGTGCCAGTTTGAATGTGGACCATTGGATGCGTGTTTTAATTAGTGGATGGATGACCCAAATCATATCATTAGCCCTAATTTAATTAATTAAAATAAATCCTAATTAATTAAATCAGTTTGAATGATGACCATTGGATAGCACGCACAATCAACTGTCTCCCCCCAGGTTCAAATCCCAGCCATCAAATCATTTGACTTTCCACTTTAATTCATTTTATTTTCATTTTATTGCATTTCTTTTGTCCTAATTATTTAAAATATTAAAACACTTTCAAAAAATATCATTTTCTGCATTTTTGTTTCAAATAATTTTCTTAACCTAAAAATATTTTTTATTTTAATTTTTGCATTAAAAAAGTATTTTTAAAATATTTAAATGTTTTATTTAATTAATTAATTGATTTTAATTAATTAAAAATGCATTTAAGTTTCTAAAAATCACCAAAAAATTCATGAAGCATTCTTAAACATTTAGAGACATTTTCAAACTCACCATACAAATTTATTTTTAGGTTTGATCACAGTGTCACAATTTTCTTTGAATTAGGGTTCTTAAATTTCACATTTTTAACCCTAACTTGAAAAATTCATTTCTACCTAACCATGATGAGTTTGAAGTTGATTCTTTTTGCATTGTTTCAAATATTGCATTTAGTTTCTAGGTTATTTATCTCATATTTTTTCATTGCATTTTCAATTTGATTTGCATTTTCCCTTTAAAATCACCCAAAAACCCTGGTTAACTTAGAAATTTCATAACTTTGCCTAGGGTTAGCTTCTGACTTTCTCGTTTGGGGTTTGATCTTGTATGTGATTAGGGTTTGTTTGAGTTCAATTTCAATTTTTTTTATCATGATGAATGCTTCTGTTTTGGTCATATGCATCTCGTGTTGCCTTAAAACCCTAATTTTGCATCTTCATTTGCATTCATCTTTGCATATCATGAACTTGTGAACTTGTCATGCCATTCCATTATTTTGTATGTCATCTTAGACATCTTAGGACATGTTTGAAACATTGCTTGATCATTGTTGCATCTTTTTGGTATGCTTTGCATCCATTACACTTCATGAACATCCATGTGTTTTCATGCTTCTAAACATGCTTCCATTGCATCTCATCCTTGTATGATCATTCATATGCATCTTGTATGATTTTGCATCATCTCATAACACTTTTTCATTGCAAAATCACTTCTAGTTTTGGACTTTGCATCCTTATTCATCTCATTTCTTTTTGCTTTATGTCTTATGCACCCATACTAACATTTCAGGGGCTTATGGTAAGTTAATTGGGATGTGGATTTGCCTTCACATCCCACCTCTTCTCATATTCTCATTTGCATGTTTATTTGTATTTGAAGTGAACTTGTTTCACTTGTGTTTCTCTTCTTACTTTCTTTCTTTTAAGTTACTTATCTTCTTCAGGAAGTAAGTAACTTATTCTTTCTCTCCTTCTCTTTTCATCTGCTTCTTCTTCCATGGTGGCTTCTTGAAGATCTTTTCTCTTAAGCCTCACAAACCATAGGATATCCAAGCATGATAATTTTTAGGATTGTATATAGTCCCCCATAGGTTTTTACCTTTGAGTCTCCTTGAGTCTCTCTTCTCATCTCATAATCAGAGGCTAAACACTTAAAGCTTTAGGACTTTGAATTAGGGTTATGCCTGCATCCTTATCTTAGGATGAAGTGTATAACTTTAATCCTAAGTGTTAAACCTTTAATTTGTTTACACCTCTTAATCAAAACACCTAATAATGATCAAGACTTAAGCTTGTAACTTGGGCCTTATATTAGGTTTACATCTCTTCCTTATGGTTAAGAGGGACTAACCCTAGTGTTTAATGGACAAGTCCCCCTCAAGTTGTCTTACAAACTTAAAACTCACTTCTTAATATCATCCTTTAATTAAAATCCACTTAATAAAGGCTTGTTATATAATGAATTTAGTCCCTAACCATGGATTAAGTTGAGGTATCTTCCTCAGCTTAAGTGTTCTCATCTATCATCCTTCTCTTAGGATGGTGTAATGAGTTCACTAATCCCTGATTAGAGATTAAACTCATTACTTAACACTAAACAAAAAACCCAAAAACACATTAATAATCACAAGTAGGTTAATGATCTTAATCCTTCATCATTAAGGTAATTAAGTTGAGATGCTTATCTCACACTTGAGTAGGCTCATTATCCCTAATCAGGGGTGATATAATAAGTTTACGAACCTTGATTAAGGCTTAAGCTCATTATCTTATGCAAAACACCAAAAACAATAAAAAAACTGAAAACTAAAAAACAAACAATAAACGTCTCCTCCGGGATTCTTTTCTCATCACACTCACTCTAAAAGCGAGAACTCTCTTCTTCCGTCTAATGCAAGACAGTTAGCACTCGAGCCAGACGAGTCATACACTTGAGCATAGACAAGTAAGCAGTTCACAACAAAAACACTTCAATCTCTTTGAGTCGAACTACGGTGTTCTGACTTCCTCATTGCACGAGAGGATACGTAGGCATAACTTAACAGTTATCGAACAAAAGTCTATGTGTCTTCCCCCCTTTCAGCCTTCTTTTTAAGCCTCAGTTCATGAGCAATTCATACCTTTTGCACTGACACTCGTACTTTCTTTCCCTAGCTTTTGCACACAGATAGCACATACACCTACCCCTTTTAACACAATCAAGTAAGTGTGGATCCCGTCGAGTACGACGGACGATCTGGGTGCTAATACCTTCCCAGGTCGTAACTAACCCCCTTTCTCAGTTTCTTTGGTTCGCAGCCGTCTTATCCATACCCTTCCAGGTTTATGCGGCATTACCTTTCCTTCGGGATAAAAATGCCTATCTGGCGACTCTATTCAACCTCAACCTCCAACATCGCCGACAGTTCGCGTCTGCACCGGGATGAAAATCCGGGGAGCGACAGCTTGGCGACTCTGTTGGGGACTAACTTTGCAACCAGGGCTTCTGGTTCTTTTTGTGGGTTTCTCCTAGCGCTTGTTTGATTTGTGTTTATGGGGGTGTTATATGCTATGTGTGCTTTTTGTTTACTGCTTTATTTATTACTTTATGTACAGCTTTATTTATCACTTTCATTTACTGTTTTTATGCATTTCATATTATTATCATATCATATATGTGTTGGATTTGTTGGTTTGCCTTGGTAGGAGTGGTATTCCAGTGAGAAAGGTCCAACACAAAGGCCTGAGTGACAAACATAGGATTAGAGTGGCTTCATATTCTTTCCCATTCCATTTCGGTATGGTGCGGGAATATGAAACACGGTTTAGACATGGGTTTCTTCTTGAGAACTTTGTGCTACGGATTTCCTGTAGTACTAGGGCTATCTGGGAAGCCTGCTAAGTCTGGATGACCTTCAACATCTGAGGTGAATTAGAGGAGGGTCCTTTATGATTAATATAAACACTATACCTCTGGGTTAGAAGTGTTTACACTTCTCATAATAGATCCAAGTCTGAGGATCCTTGTTCTAGAACAATACCTGTGAGTGGGTGGGGTTGTTTACATGTTTGCAGGAACCCTTGACCTCATCATACCCTGTTACTAGATGTTGTTTTAATGTTACACTATTTTAGACTGACCTTATGAAACCCTGGACTTGTGACTCTTTATTTGAGTCCCCCACCTGGTTACTAGTTCCCAGACCTTCATCCGGACTTATGAACACTCATGGACCCTATCAAAAGCAAATGACAAATCCAACACCTGATCACAAACCCTTGCATATCATTCTGCATACATCATTTTGCATCATTTTAACATTTGTCTATTTGTTTTACAGTGTATCCACATCATCTTTGGTTTGGTTTTGAGTGTTCTTCTGCTCAGCCATCTTCATCAGTTATCTTCATCAAAGATCTTCTTCAGCTGATATCTTCTCCAGTTGTCTTCACCAGTTATTTTCTTCAGTTATCTTCATCAACATCCATTGTCAGTATGGACTCAACCAGGAAGAGCAACATCACATACCATTTCTTTGAGTACCCTCTGGCAGGCATCAGGCAGATTTAGGCTCTCATCACTCCTGACCATGTCCCTTTATTCAGAGAACATTATGGTGGTATTATGGACATGATCATGGACTTGGATGCATCACAGAGGAGCATGATTCAAATTTGTCTCCAGTTCTATGACCCTCCTCTCAGATGTTTCACTTTCCCAGACTTTCAGATAGGTCCTTTGTCGGAAGAGTTTTCCATGTTGTTAGGTGTCCCTATCAGAAGAGGAATTCCTTTCAATCCTGAGATGACTGCTCCTAGGAATGAAGACAATGCTAAGGATTTACATTTGGAAGTCACCATCATTGATCAACATATGACCACTAAGGCTGGAATCCCAGGCCTCCATTTGGACTTCTTGATCACACAGGCCACCAATCATGCTGCAGCAGGGAAGTGGGAAACTGTTTGTGCTCTCCTGGCTCTTAGTATATATGGAATCATCTTGTTTGCAGACGAGCCTAAGTTTGTAAGAAAGAATGCTATCCACATTTTCATGCTGAAGAATCCAGTTCCTACCTTGTTAGGAGATTTCTACTACTCGGTGCATCAGAGAAATGAGAAGCAGAGGGGAAGACTGGCCAGATGTTGTGCACCTCTCTTCTACTGTTGGGTATTGAGACATATGTCGAAGACAGAAGCTTTCCTGAATCCTCATCAGTCAAGGAATTGGGCTAAGAGAATGATTTTCCTTACTTCAGAAGACATCAGGTGGTGCACTTAGAGCACAAGGGCAGGGACATAGTTACAAGTTGTGGACATTATCCTAATGTACCTCTTATTGGAATGAAGGGTTACATCAACTACAATCCTTTGCTTTTCAAAAGGCAGTTAGGGTATGCCTTAGTACATCCCCTAAAGGAGCAAGACTTAGCAGAGAACCTTTACTGTGATGTTCAGAATAATCATGCCACCGTCCGACAAGCAGCCTGGGCTTGGGACCACATACAGACAAAAGGAACTGCTATTCTTGGCAAGTGTAACAACATAGATTCAGCTCAGTACATTGAATGGTCTCACATTAGAGGACATATCACCCGCATGCCATTCACCCTGGAAGATGTACCAAGGCCATCATCAGTAGAGCCCATAGCTACAGTGAGTCTGGAGGAATTTGATAAGCTGAAAGAGAGGAATACCCAGCTTTCTGAAGCTCTGAAGAAAACCCTTTGGGAAAGGAATGACGGTCGTCTGGACATTGAGAGATTAGAGAAGCTCCGAATCGAACATGTGACTAAGATAGAGAAGACAAAGGACTTCATCATTAAAGCCCGAGCAGTGGAATTGGTATTGAAGAATGCTTGCAAAGAAGCTAAGATTCAGAAGGCTAGAGCTGAACATTATTTAGAGGAGAGTCAGGCCAGATGGATCAGGATCACTGAAGCTCGTTTGCAAGAAGATCAGAAGACACAGGCTAGGATAGAGCGGATGGAAGCTAATGAGAAGAAGAGTCAGAAAGCCTTGTTAGCAGCATAGAAGGAAATCTCCGAGTTGAAACTCCGGGCAGGGTTGAAGAGATCAAAAGACCAAGACAAGTACCAGAAGTTGGCAAGTGCCATCGCCACCAGGAACCTTCTTATCAGGACCATCATAGAGCATCCAGTTGGACCAGTGACTGATGCTCTCCTGAAGGAAGTCAAGGAGGATGACTTTGGGCTGGATGTATGATTTCTTTGTACTTGTATTTTATTTTGGTTGTACTTTATTTCTCATGGTGATTTTTGTTGTATTTCTCGACTTAATTGTATTTTGACCCACCATGGGAACTTGTTGTGATCATGAACTATGTATCTTTTGCATTTGTAATATATGGGTTATGTATTACCTGGATTTTCTATTGGACTTCACCTCTCTTCGACATCTTCATTCCCAGAGGTCTGGAAGGTCAAAACCAAAGAACCAAACCAGATACCCTTGGAAGACAAATAGACATACTGCATTGCATACTAACCTCATTCTTTGTTTTGTAGGTATTTTTGTTGTTGTTTTCTCACTTTGCTGTTGTTTCAGGAAATATTGCTCGTAGGAGGGTTTTCCCCATCAACAGAGTTCACCGGTATCCATCCAGAAACAACCTTCCGAGCTTACAGATGGACCAAGTTCAACAAGATTTGACTAACGTAAGAACTCAGATGGCTAATGAAAGAACTGAGATGAGGGCTCAGATGAACCAGTTCATGGCAGTAATGACTGGGTTGGCTCAGAGCCAAGAAATATTAAGAGATTTAGTCGAGCGGCAAACTCCCGAAGAAAATCATCCAGGCACAGGAGGTACTAGTAACAATGATCACGGGCAGCCACGAACAAATCCGCCAGAGTTTGGGCCTCACCTCAATCCTGAAGTCAATGTTATCAGAAATACCCAAGGAAACACTGGAGGTCGTGTCTTGCAAGAAGACCCTCAAGAAGAACAGTTTACAGTAATTGGTGCTGGGGATGAAGCCTATGATCGTCGTCTGGACGAAATAAAGGAGAAGCAGAGATCTTTGGAGTCCTAAAACTCTTTGGGATTTGATGTAATGGACATGGGTTTAGTTGAGGGAGTCAGGATTCCTCACAAATTCAAGCCTCCATGCTTTGAGAAGTACAATGGTACCTCCTGTCCTCGTACCCACCTTCAATCTTTTCTAGGAAGATTAAAGGCTTATACCATGGATGAAAAGCTATGGATGTTCTACTTTGAGGATAGCTTGACAGGGGCATCCCGTGAGTGGTATTCTCATCTATCCAGAGCAACTATCAAAAACTGGAAGGACTTAGCCGAAGCTTTCATAAGCCAGTATCAATACAATCTGGATATGGCACCCAATAGGACCCTCCTGATGGGTATGTCTCAGTCTTCAAGAAAAAGCTTCAGGGAATATGCCCAAAGATGGAGACAGCTTGCTGCTGCTGTCCAACCTCCTATGTCAGAAAGAGAAATGGATGACATGTTCATGAACACCCTACAGGGGACTTACATTGACATATTTGCTGCTTTCTCGTCCACCAGTTTTGCTGATGTAGTTATAGCTGGTGAGAGAATTGAGAGTCTTTTGAAGATGGGCAAAATTTCAGACAATGGTGCTAGTTCCAGCAATGCAAGGAAACCTTTATCAAGACCTCATAGGACAGGTGAGACCAACTCAGTGCATATGGGCAGAGGTAGGCCTCAATACATGCCAAGATCAGTGGCTGCTGTCACCATTCCAGCTCCAGCACCTCAACAACAGTATCCTCAACAACATCACTTCCCACAACAACAACAAATTCCTCCGCAACAGAGATCCTATAACAACAATAATAACCAACAACAATGTCCATTTCAACAAAGGAATTCACAAATCAACAGGGTTATCGATCCCATTCCGATGCCCTATGCTGCCTTACTTCCACAATTATTAAAGCTCAATCTGATTGAATTGAGGACTCTGGCCCCACCAGATCCTCAGAATCTCCCAAGAAACTATGATATCAACGCCTGATGCACCTTCCATTCCATTGCACCTGGCCATACAACAGAAATATTCATGGCCTTACACATGAAAGTTCAAGACTTAGTTGATTCCAAAGCTATAAACTTTGCACCCCCTCCAAGTGTCACCAAGAATCCTATGCCTAGCCATGGTGGGCCTAGGATAAATGCCATTGAGGAGGATCAACCAGTAAGCCTAATTGACAGTGTTGCAAGTATTCAAACACCTCTGACCGAGGTTAAAGCCCAGCTTTTAAAGTGCCAAGTGTTTCCGGGTTGTGAGGCCCATTGCGAAGCTTGCAAGATTTCTACCAACGGTTGTGCAAATTTGAAGACCGGTATTAACAATCTCATCAAAAGAGGCATTTTACAGATCACTTCAACAGTTCTAGCTCCTACAACATCAACAACCATTCCTCCAACAACTCCAACACATATCATTCCATCAGATGTAACAGATATCACTCCTACAACTTCAACGACAATCATTCCAACATATTCTTCTACAACATCAACAACCATCCCTTCTTCAACTTCAACATATATTAGTTCAACACATCCTTCTACAACAACAACAACCATCAATGAAGACATTTACACAGTTACCATTTACTATGATCCGGCAACAATCCAAGTTCCAGATTCTTTCAATAACTCACATCAACATCTCCATCAACATCAGCAACCTTCATCACCTGCACCATTTCCCATCAGGCCTCTTGTCACAATTTATTATGACACACAAACTGTCTCAACCCCTTCTTCCGCAGCAATTAGTCTGGTTACTATCACGGTACCTGGACCAGTTCCATATGATAGCAGCAGTGTCGTGCCTTGGCACTATGGCTCAGATCTATATTGCAACGGAAAGAAAGTCACTCTTGATTCTTCAACTTCTTCACTATCGCTCCCACCAAATGACACCGGGGCCAAGAGGAGTACAGACGCGAACGGTCGGCGAAAGAGAGAACATGAAGATGAACTGAAAAGAATCGCCAGCTAGGCATTTTTATCTCGAAGGAAAGGTAATGCTGCATAGACCTAGAAAGATATGGATAAGACGGTTGCGAACCAGAGAAACTGAGAAAGGGGGTTGGTTACAACCTGGGAAGGTATTAGCACCCAGATTGTCCGTCGTACTCGACGGGATCCACGCTTGAAAGATTTGTGTTTAGAAGGCGTAGTGTCAATGCTATTTTGTGTGCAAAAGCTGGAAAAGAATACAAGTGCCAGTGCAAAAGAAGTGTGAAGTGAAATGAAAGAGTGTCAGTGTAAGGAAAGAGTGCAAAGCTCAAGACAATGAGGCTTAAAAGAATAATGCTGGAAGAAGGGGGAATATACAGAGACTTTTGTTCGATAACTGTTAAGTTATGCCTACGTATCCTCTCGTGTAATGAGGAAGTCAGAACACCGTAGTTCGACTCAAAGAGACTGAAAGATAAATTGACTGATGAACTGCTTACTTGTCTATGCTCAAGTGTATGACCTGTCTAGCTCAGGTGCAAACTGTCTTGCATTAGACGGAAAAAACAGGTTCTCGCTTATGAGTGAGTGAGATGAGAAAAGAATCCCGGAGGAAACGATTATTGTTTGTTTTTGGTGTTTTCAATCTTTTATTGATTTTGGAGTTGTCATAAGAGACTGAGCTTAAGCCTAAACCAAGGATTAGTAAACTCATCACATCTTCCCTCTGATTAGGGGTAATGAGAATACCTTAAGTATAAAGTAAACACCTCACACTTAATCACCATGATGTAGGATTAAGATCATTAACCTACTTGCATTTATTTAGATGCTTTTTGGAGTTTTTTTGTTTAGTGTTAAGTAATGAGTTTAAGCCATAATCAAGGATTTAATAGACCCATTACACCATCCTAATATAAGGATGATAGATGAGAACATTTAAGCTGAGGAAGGCTCCTCAACTTAATCCATGATTAGGGATTAATATCATGACAAAACAAAGCCTTTATTAAAGTGGATTTTAGTTAATGGTAAGATTAAGAAAAGGATTTTATGGTTTGTAAGACAACTTGAGGGGGACTTGTCCATTAACACTAGGGTTAGTCCTTCTTAACCAATTAAGGAAGAATTAGAATCCTAATGCAAGGCCCAAGTTACAAGCTTGATGTCTTAGTGATTATTAGATGGATTGATTAAAGGGTTTAAACACATTAAGGGTTTAACACTTAGGATTAAAGTTATACACTCCAACCTAATAGAAGGATGCAGGCATAACCCTAATCACAAAGCCTTAAAACCTTAAAGGTTTAATCCCTGATTATGAGATGAGGAGAGAGACACAAAAGATGACAAAAAGGTAAAACTAATGGGGGGACTAATCAAACCCTAATTGTGATCATGCTTGGTTATTCCTAGGGTTTATGAGGCTTGCAAGAAGATCTTCAAGAAGCACCACCTAGGAAGAAGAAGGAGATGGAAGGAGAAGAAGAAAGAAGCAAGTCAACTTACTTAACTTAAGAAGATAAGTTGCTTGAAGAAAGAAAGTGAGGAAAGAGCATGAATGAGCAAGCTCACTCTAATAAAAATACAAAATGCAGCAAGGATGCACAAGAGAGATGAGAAAAGAGCATGAATGCATATGGAATGTAATGAAAGCAAAACATGGAAAATGGATGATGCAATGATCAAACATGATTCTAATGTGTCCTAAGATGTCTTATATGTCATGTGGATGCACAAAATGTCATGGCAAGTTCATGTATGCAAGCTTATACAAGGTGGATGCAAATGAGATGCAAAATTAGGGTTATATGAACATGTGAGATGCACAATTCAAAAACAAAAGCAAAACATGAGATAAAAAATTGAAAATAGACTCAAAGGAATCCTAAACCTATGCAAGTTCACCATCCAAAGGGGGAGGTCAGAAGCTTAACCTAGAAGGACTTATGATTTTTCTAAGTTTCTAGGGTTTTAAGGGTGATCCTAAAGGTAAAATGCCAAACAAATTGAAAATGCATTATAAAAATGAAACAAAAATGTTTTTAGGAACTTGAAGTCATGCATAACACAATGCAAAAAGAAACATTCACAAACTCACTTTGGTTCAAAAGTTATGAATTTTTGAAGTTAGGGTTAAAAATATTCAAGTTTAAGAACCCTAATTCAATTGAAAAATATCAAAGTATGATCAAAACCAAAACGAAATTTGTGTGGTAAGTTTGTAAATGTTTCTAAATGTTTGAAAATGTTCTATGATTTTTTTTGTGATTTTTAAATACCTAAATGTATTTTTAATTAATTAATTCTCATTAACTAATTAAAAATAATCATTTAAATGATTTAAAAATATTTTTTAATGCAAAAAATAAAAATAAAAATATATTTGGGTTATGAAAATTAATTAAAGTTTGGATAAAAATTTTCAGATTTTTTTGAAGTCTTTTTCTATTTTTAAGAATTCGTACAAATTAAATAGAAAGAAAATGAAATAAAACAAAATAAAAGGAAAAGTAATCTGATCCAATGATCTAGATTCAAAGTGGGAAGAAATTGGTTGAATGGCGCGTCATCCAAGGGTTGGAATTTGTCCTGACTGAATTAATTTAATTAATCTTAATTAAACTAAATAAACGAGGATTAGGGCTAATGACACAATCCTGGACATTGAAAACGCGCGCACAAGGCAGATTCTAAGGCTAACATTCAAAGTTGATTAATTGCATGATTAGGGCATAAACAAATTCAGGTGACCGGAACAGTGTTCCGGTCATCTTCTCCGACGAGCCAAAATCCCACCTCCCTCCTTAAGCATCTAAAACATGATTTTTCTGCCCAGAAATGAACCCCACGCATCACTAAATCTAAATCCCCAAACAAAATCCATTTATCATTCATCAAACAGCCAAATACAAACAAAACATTTCTAGGGTTGAAACTTTCAGAGACTTCATACATGCTCAATATCCCACTATTTTGAAAAATAAATACATCAGGATTATCAACACAACATAAGGATTCGATTAAGAACTTAAAAACAAGTTTCTGGGAAAAAGTTCTTGAGCTATACCCGAGATTGAACCTTCTGATTCTGGGCTTTCTTGCTCTTTCTTTGATGCAAGTCCACTCTTATGAACCTCCTGATGATGAAATGAAGCTTAAAAAACTTTGAGAGTGGCTAGTTTGGAGATTCCAGTTCTGGTGTAGCAGATTTTGAGGTTTGGGTATGTGATGTTTTTGGCTGTTTTGATGGTTGATTCTGGTTCTATAGATGATGTGTGACTTGTTGGTGAAGAAAAAATTGAGGTTTGATGACTGTGGAAGAAGTTTCGAAGAGATGAATATTTTGACAGTTTTTGTGAATCCTGGCTTATGGGAGAGTTCTGGCTTGTGTGTGTTGTTGTTTCAAGTCCTTGAGGTCCACATAACATATGCTGATTGGCCAGAGGGTTGGAATGTCACAGTTTGATTGGTATGCGCAAGATGCAAAAGTCAAGATTTTGTGTACCATAGGTATGGCTCGGGTCAGAGAAGATATTAGGGCTTGTCTTGCTTCAGCTTGGATCAAGGAAGACCTTTGGATCAGATTTTGTGAGCTGGATGGCCTTGATCAATAGTTCCCAATGTTCTTGCATATTTCCCTATTTGGAATTTCTTGTGATCCAAGGCAAGGAATCTTATGAATTCTTGGACAATTTGCAGCAAAATGAATCATATGAAGTTGTTATTATGCTTTGAGATCAATTAGCAACTACACCAAACATTAGAAGTCCTTCTTGCAAAAAATCCCTCTCTTGAGAATTTATGAAAAATGCCTTATGGAAGCTTGTGATCCAAGGCATGAAACTTTGTGAATTTGTGCAATTTCTGATTTTGGCCAGTTTTAATGATGCATAGAAGTCATTTAGAAGTCACAAAATGGTTTGGCATGAGGTTTTGCAAAAAATCCCTTTTGGCATGAAACATGAAATTATGTGATTTTTGCCAACTTTGGAAAGCCATAACTTGAGTTCAAAAATGAATTAGATCTTGTTATTATACTTTTTGAAAAGGGAATGATCCAATCTATAACTTTCATGACCAATAATTTTTCATTTGAAACATTTTTGGTTGAGAAAGAGGAGGTTGAAAAACTTTCCCAAAATGGAAATTTTACATTACAAGTCATTTCCATATTTGGCAACTTTTGGTTTAGCCCACTTTTCTTCAAATTTGTGAACTTCTAAGCACTTAAATGATCAAATAAAGACCATATAACTTCATTTTGATGAAAAATCCAGTTTTGGTCCATTGATGGGGGCCTCAGATGCCCTGATTTTGCTCTGACTTGCTCAAGAAGTTACCCAGTGAACAGATGACTTCCACAATGAATTTCTTCATCAAACTTGGTACAAATGATCCTTATAACATATTGAGACCAATAGAAACAAGAATGACCAAAAAATTTGTAGTTATGGCCTCTGAAACCAAAACCCTAATTTTAGGTCATCTGTGCAATTAAACTTGGCTCTGCTTCCATGCCTTGCTAGTTCTTGTGATTCTCTGACTTCCTTGGTCTTGGGAGGATATGATATGATGATTGAACATACATGGACCCTCTTGAGATGATTGAAGACTTTTGGAGTAGCTCAGATAGCTCATGGATTGCTCAGATCACAAACCCTAGATGCAGATGACTTTGAACCAATGCAGTGAAGTAAAAATGCAATGTGACATGATATGATTGAACTTATGCAAATGAAAATATCATAAGCCATGGTGTGAACTTAGTGAGGGAAAATTTGGGGTGTTTACAGCTGCCCCTATTCAAACATGAGTTAGCTTTGCAGGATGTAAGCGACGGGCTTATCATACAAACGAGATAACTTGTGGTTGAATACCAAAGACAGTCCAAAATTTGCACTCACTGAATGAGGAAGAAAAGGGATATAGATTGTAAAAGGAAGTAAAACATGATTATAAAAGTTTGGGCGATGGAGGACGACCATCGAGCAGAGGACGATTGCTGGGGATAAAGCAATGACGGGGACGACCGACATGCTGGGGAAATAGAGGGATCATGATAGGGACGACCATCAAACAATGAAACAGGATTCTATGGGGATTAAAGGTAATGATAATGATGGGGACGACCATCGGGTTTGTAAAGTATAAATGAAATAAATGATGAGGTACGTTCATCAAAGGTGAAGGACGATCACCTAGCAGGGGACGGCTGCTTTGTTGGGGATAGGGATGAGGGACGGTCAATAAAGGTAAAGGACGATCACCTGGCAAGGTACGGTTGCCGAAAGTATCATGACATAGGACGAATGTCGGATAGAAAAGGTCGATAATGGGGACGGCCATCAGATAAGCATGATGAAAGGCGATCATCAAGAGGTGAAGGACGATCACCTAGCAGGGTACGGCTGCTCTCGGGTTTATCATGACATAGGACAAATGTCAGATAACAGAATCAACGATGGGGACGGCCATCAGATAAGCATGATGAAGGACGATCATCAAAAGGTGAAGGACGATCACCTAGCAGGGGACGGCTGCTAAATATCACGACATAGGACGAATGTCGGATAACAAAGGGGTTCCAATAATGGAGACTCCGTTGGGAGAAGGATGAGGTACGGTCATCCAAGGTGAAGGACGATCACCTGGCAGGGTACGGCTGCCGAAAGTATCATGACATAGGACGAATGTCAGATACAAGAAAAGTTGCTTTTTACTGGGATTTGCTGGGGACTCTTCTGGGGAATGGTAGACACGGACGAGTGTCTTCATTCATGAAAGGGAAAGGTATAAGTGTTTGACGCTATGTATAGATTAAAAATGCGGACGAGCATCCTTAAGACTATGATACGGACGAGTATCAGTGGAAACAAATGCTGACGCATGTTCAGAGATGATGATACGGACGAGTACCAACTAGCTAACAAAGAACACGGACGAGTGTTGAATCTGAGGAGAGATAATTGGTGTATACAAGATTCGGACGAGTATCTGTATGAGTGAGAAATAAGCATGAGTGAGACACAAACGAGTGTTCAGCTTGCTGGGGAGAGTATGACACGGACGAGTATCATAAGAGAAAGTGCATAAGTCAAAGATATCTGGTGATCTGTGGGGATAAGATGACACGAACGGGTTTCGAAAAAAATGCATATTATAAACAAGTGTTTGGTTTACAATAAGTGTCTAGGCAACCATGCTGGGGTGTGGTGACACGGACGGGTGTCCAGAGAGTGTATATATATATATATATATATATATATATATATATATATATATATATATATATATATATATATATATATCTGCAGGGGATATGAGATGACACAGACGAGTGTCGAGAAGAGTGTATATAAACATGTATTTGTGTTTGAGAGTGCAAAGAGGACGCTTTAGCTTTCTGCTGGGGAAATTGAGAGGTATGTGGTATATTGCTGATATGGTATTGTTGGTATTTACAGGTGACTGATTCAAAACCTGACTTGTGATCATGCAATATGTTTGATTTTTTGCCGTAATGCTCCGTATTAGACGGAATGCTACGCTCCGAGGGGAATTATGATGTAAATGCTATGATTATGCAAAAAGAGAACACGATCCGGGACTCGGATCCCGCTGTTGTGGAGATCTCCGACTGATCTTCTTGAAAGGATATCCCAGCTGGGGGTGAGATCATTGGTAGACCTGATAAGATGTATGACTCTGCTTGGGGAAATAGGTCACTAATAGACCTATCTTTGTAATGAGGAGCCCAGCTGGGGATGGGGCAGCTTTCGTCACTTTGTTGTGAGATTTTCAGACATTGATTTTCTGGATAGAGACTGGAGCTCTGTGGGGAGATGGTTCCCTGTCTAGCACTCGGCTGGGGAGGAGAAAGATCACTGAACGATCTTCCTAGTAATTTCTTAGGACGATACTGCTTAGGATGATAATATCTGACAACTCAGCTGGGGAAATGAATACCTTCTGATGCTGCTCTGAAGAAAGTGCTGGAGAAGTAATGCCCGACAACTCTGATGGGGAGAAAGCAACTCTGGTGCTGTTTGGAAGATGTGCTGAGGAAATAAAGATTTGGCAGCTTTGCTGGGGAACACCTTTCATGTCCTATGTTGCGCCTTTGAGTACCTGCAATCATGTTATGACAAAGAAACGCACAAGTACCCCGAGGCATCCCTTACTGGATTCCATCATAGGAATTTAGACACTCCCGGGAGTAAGTAATATATTTCCTGTAAGCATGTGATTAGAAAAGGCGCATCTGTATTTATGCAACCATTATATCAAGGATATCGGACATTTTTGCAAATGAAATAAAACGTACAAGACAGAGTGTGACTGAAAATCTGATTTTATTAATTTGGGTGCCTTGAATTGGCAAATACAGTCAAAGAAACAGATCCCCTGAAATGAGGAGATTGTTACAAATTGAGAAACAAAAAGGTGCTGGCAATGTTGACGACGCTTTAGTGAGCTTCCCTTTTGCTATGACTCGCATGACGTTGACGTTCTTCTCATCTTGCTTTCTGAAGAAGGCTGATTCTGATCGACGCTTTAACCCTTCGAAACTTGCCAAGTTGTAAGTGATACAGAGGAATTCAGAATGCAGTTGTTTGCTTATTCCCTTATTTTGCGTGGATCGCCCTTTCGGGTTTTCAATCCACCGGGATACCCATTTTTGCCTGAGCTGTCCAATGCAGCTTTTCAACTCAGCAGGTGTACACTTTTCTTTATTTTCCCTTATTTTTTCCCGAGTCTTTTATTCTGTTTTTGACTCGCCGTGATGCCCTATTTTTGCCTGGACTTACATTCTGTTTTTATGTCCAGCGGGTCATTTATGCGAAGTATCTTTTAACTGCATCTGAATTCACAGGGGACAGGAAGTCTTCACCATCCATAGTAGTGAGCAGCAATGCTCCACCTGAGAAAACTTTCTTTACAATGAATGGACCATCATAATTCGGAGTCCACTTACCCCCGTGGTCTGTATGAGGAGGGAGGAGTCTTTTCAGCACAAGATCCCCCACTTGGTATTCCCGAAGCCTGACTTTCTGATCGAAAGCTTTCTTCATTCTTTTCTGATATAGCTGCCTATGACAAATCGCAGCTAATCTCTTTTCTTCGATCAGATTCAGTTGTTCGTACCGGGATCAGACCCATTCTGCTTCATCCAGCTTGACATCCATCAGTACCCGCAAGGAGGGTAGTTCAACTTCAACAAGTAGGACTGCCTCTATACCATACACAAGCTGATACAGTGTTACCCCAGTGGATGTTCTGATTGAGGTACGGTACCCATGCAAGGCAAATGGTAGCATCTCATGCCAGTCTTTGTAGGTGACCACCATCTTTTGCATAATCTTCTTGATATTCTTGTTAGCTGCCTCCACAACACCATTCATCTTTGGCCTGTAAGGAGAAGAGTTGTGATGTTGGATTTTGAAATCCCGGCACAGTTCTGCCATTATTTTGTTGTTCAAATTGGAACCATTATCAGTAATGATTCGCTCGGGCACTCCATACCGACAGATGATGTCTCTTTTTAGGAATCGGGCTACCACTTGCCTGGTGACATTTGCATATGAAGCTGCTTCAACCCATTTGGTAAAGTAGTAAATGGCTACCAGGATGAATCTGTGGCCGTTTGAAGCAGTTGGTTCAAATTTTCCAATCATATCAATGCCCCACATGGCAAAGGGCCAAGGTGAAACATCACATTTAAAGGATTCGGAGGCACATGCACTTTATCTGCATAAATCTGGCACTTGTGTCACTTTCTGGCATAAGCACAATAGTCTGCATTCATTGTGATCCAGTAGTAGCCTGATCTTATAAATTTCTTAGCCATTGCATGTCCTCCGGTATGGGTACCGAAAGATCCTTCATGCACCTCGTGCATCAACAAGTTTTCCTCTGCCTTATCAACACATCTGAGAAGTACCATATCAAAGTTGCGCTTGTACAAGGAACCATCAACATTCAGGAAGAAACTACCAGCTAGCCTTCTTAATGTCTTCTTATCATTGGATGATGCCCCAGGTGGGTATGTTTGATCCTCCAAGAAGCATTTGATGTCATAGAACCAAGGCTTATCATCTTTAGCAATGTCTACTGAGAATACGTATGCTGGTCTGTCAAGTCTGGATACCGAAATCCGAGGCACAAAGTTGGCGGCTTGAACTTTGATCATGGATGAAATGGTAGCCAGAGAATCTGCAAACTGATTCTCGTCTCGAGGGATATACTCAAGTTTGACTATTGTGAAGAAGGTCAGTAATCTCCTCGTATAATCCCGGTATGGAATCAGATGCTCCTGGTGAGTATACCATTTGCCGTTGGTTTGATTGATTACCAGAGCTGAATCTCCGAATACAGTTAAAGTCTTGATCCTGAGGTCAATCATTTCCTCAAGACCCATGATACAGGCTTCGTATTCAGCTTTGTTGTTGGTGCAGTTAAAGGTGAGTTTTGCCGAGAAAGGCATGTGAACTCCTTTAGGTGTAATGAGTACTGCACCAACTCCACGACCATTCATATTGATAGCCTCATCAAACATCATTGTCCATTCTTCTTTTGGGTCAGGCCCTTCAGTGTGAACAGGCCCTTCATGATCTTTTGCTTTTATGGACATGATGTCCTCATCAGGGAAGTCAAATCTCATAGGTTTGTAATCATCAATGGGTTGCTCAGCAAGATAATCAAATAATACACTGCCTTTGATGGCCTTTTGAGATGTGTACTGAATGTCATATTCTGTGAGAATCATTTGCCATCTTGCAACCCGTCCGATAAGTGCTGGCTTCTCAAATATGTACTTGACTGGATCCATCTTTGAGATCAATAAGGTAGTGTGGGTCAACATATACTGCCTTAGTCGGCGAGCAGCCCACGCTAAAGCACAACAAGTTTTCTCGAGCAGTGAATAACGTTGTTCACAGTCGGTAAACTTTTTGCTTAGGTAGTATATTGCATACTCTTTTCGACCAGACTCATCATGCTGGCCCAGCACACACCCCATTGATTCTTCTAATACTGTCAAGTACATTATTAGAGGTCTTCCTTCAACTGGAGGCATAAGGATTGGAGGTTCTTGCAAGTACTCCTTGATGTTGTCAAAAGCCCTCTGGCAGTCTTCATTCCACCTGACCGTTTGTTCTTTTCTCAACAGCTTGAACAAGGGCTCACAGGTGGCTATAAGGTGAGATATGAACCGTGAAATGTAATTCAATCTACCTAGAAACCCCGAACTTCTTTTTCAGTATTTGGTGCAGGCATCACTTGAATGGCTTTGACTTTGTCAGGGTCAACTTCAATCCCCTTTTCACTCACAATAAATCCCAACAGCTTACCTGATCGCACCCCGAATGTGCATTTGTTGGGGTTTAGCTTCAACTGGTACTTCCTCAGACGCTTGAACAACTTCAACAGATTTACGAGGTGGTCTTCTTCTGTGAGGGACTTGGCAATCATGTCATCCACATAACATTCTATTTCTTTATGGATCATGTCGTGGAATAATGTCACCATAGCCCGTTGATAAGTGGCACCAGCATTCTTCAGTCCGAATGGCATTACCTTATAGCAGAATGTGCCCCAGGGTGTGATGAAATTTGTCTTCTCCATGTCTTCAGGTGACATCTTGATCTGATTATATCCTGAAAATCCATCCATGAAGGAGAACACCGAGAACTGAGCCGTGTTGTTGACCAATACATCAATGTGAGGTAATGGGAAATCATCTTTCGGGCTAGCTCTGTTCAGATCCCGGTAATCCACACACATCCGTACTTTGCCATCTTTCTTAGGCACAGGCACAATATTAGTAACCCACGGCGGGTAACTAGTTACAACAAGGAAACCGGCGTCCCACTATTTTTGTACCTCTTCTTTTATCTTCATAGCCATATCCGGACGAGTACGGCGCAACTTCTGTTTTACCGGAGAACAGTCTTCTTTTAGAGGCAGCTTGTGCATAACAATGTCGGTATCCAGACCTGGCATGTCCTGATAAGACCAAGCAAAAACATCCACATACTCCCGAAGCATGTCAATAAGTTGCTCTTTCACTGAATCTTGCAGACGGGCCCTGATCCTTACTTCTTTCAAATCTTCTTCGGTACTAAGATTAACTGTCTCAACTTCCTCCTGATGAGGAGTGATAACCTTATCCTCTTGCCTTAACAGTCTGGCTAGCTCTTCAGGTAGCTCATAATCTTCTTCAACCCCTTCATCGGCTTGATTAATCAGATTGTCAAAGTCATACGAAGTCATAACGGTGTTGTTGTCGGTGCAGTCTGGAGGGTACTCTCTGCAAGGGTTTAGATTTGTTCATTTTAGTGATCAATTTTATCTTGCTTAGAAAAAAGTGAAAATGAAGTTATTATTTTGAAAAACATTGCCATTTTATTTTTGTACAAAAAATTAAAAATGAAAAACAGTGAGCGGGAAAAAGAAAAGACTCATTTGCAAAAGATGTCCTGATATTCATTAATTGATCGTTTGCACAAAATACAAGATGGCCCGATTACAAAATGAGCCCTGACATCTTGGGCAAGATGCAGGACTTGATGCATGCTTAAAGACAGGAAATAATAATTACTCTGCATGAGTAACTCTTATAATTTCCTGGAAAGACCAGTTTGAGACTTGGTTCCCCGGGACCTTTGGACGTATCCAGCTTTCCAGGCTGCGTTCGTCCTCTTCCCCGTCTTCCAGACTGTTCACAGCATCCAGGGTGAGCATTCCCCCGCTGACAAATTTGGGCTCCGTTGCAGCCTCTGGTTGATCTTGTCGAGTTGGTATGTAACCCAACCCGAATCTGTCTTCTTTCTTTTCTACTGGCAGCAGCTTGCCCCAGCCTTGAGCGGTACCCTCTTCAACAACCTTCCGGGCTTGTTGATATGAAGTGATGGAAGTCCCAGACATAGCAGATGCTTCATTAATATTAAGGGCTTCAAACCCTTGACTCATGGTCTCATGGATCTCCCCATCCATTTCTATGTATTTATACGTAGCCAGCTGGCTAACAAAGATGTCCTCCTCCCCACAGATAATGATGATTTGGCCTTCCCACTTGAATTTTAACTTCTGGTGAAGGGTAGATGTAACAGCGCCAGCGGAGTGGATCCAAGGTCTACCCAACAAACAGCTGTAGGCCGGCTGTATGTCCATCACAAAGAAGGTTGTTTTGAAGGTCTGTGGGCCAATCAACACAGGCAAATCGATCTCTCCAAGCAGCAATCTTTTAGAGCCATTAAATACTCTCACCACCAAATTACTCGGACACAATGCCAAGCCATCATACTCCAACTTCACTAAGGCTTTCTTTGGTAGAACATTGAGTGAAGACCCCGTGTCCACCAGCACATAAGAAAGAACGACACCTTTACATTCTAAGGTGATATGCAAAGCCTTGTTATGGTTGCGTCCCTCCGTTGTTAAATCAGCATTTGTAAATCCCAGTCCATGACTGGTGTTGACATTTGTAACCACAGTTTCTAACTGATTAACAGTGATCTCCTCCGGCACGTATGCTGCGTGCAGGACTTTCAACAATGCGTTCCTGTGAGCTTCGGAACACATTAACAGTGATAATATGGAGATTTTGGAGGTTGTTTGGTGAAGCTGGTCCACCACCTTGTAATCACTCCTTTTTATGATTCTCATGAACTCGTCTACATCTTGTTCAAAAGATGTCTTCTGAGTTTCTATGGCAGTTGGCTCTTCGGATACCACATTCTTTCCTTTTGCCTTAGCAGCAGCTTCTGCTTCAGCATTAGGTCTTTGTGTTTGTGAGGCAAAAAGGCGTCCGCTTCTGGTGAAGCCTCCGCCTCCCCCAACATGGTCAATTTGTGGTGAAGAGGTTGATGAATCCAGAGTGATTTTCTCCCCATTGCAGTAGAGATCAGAGCCGTAGTGCCAAGGTATGGCATTACTGCTTTCATAAGGAACAGGTCCGAGTACCGTAATGGTAACTGGACTGATTGCTGCTGAGGAAGGTACTATAATGGTGTGCGGATCATAGTAAATCGTGACTGGAGGTCTGGCAGGAGGTGTTGTAGCTTGTGATTGGAAATTGTTGTTGTTGTGAACATTCGCTGGGTCATAGTAGATTGTGACTGTTGAGACGTCTTCATTAACGTTTGTTGGCGTTGTAGAAGATTCCGTTGTTAAAAGGGGTGCTGATGTTGTAGAAGAAAAAGTTGTTGAACTTTGACTTGTTGAAATAATGGGCGGAGTGATTGCGGGTGTTGTTGATGAATCAGTAGGAATGATTTTCGTTGCGGTTGTAGGAGAAACTGTTGAAGGAAGAATTGTTGGTGTTGTAGGAGGATCCATTATTGTTGAAACAAGAGTTGTTGGAGGAGCTGTTGAAGTAATTTGCAAGATTCCATCTTTGATGAGGCCATCTATGCCAAACCTTAGCTTCTCACAACCATTACTAGCTGTCTTGCACAATTCACAACAGGCCCCACAGCCCGAGAACACTTGGCATCTTAAAAGTTGAACTTTAACTTCTGCCAGTGGTGTTTGAATCTGTGCAACATTATCAATTAGTGTAGATGGTTGCTCCTCTTCAATGGCATTAATCCTAGGCCCACCATGATTAGGCATAAGATTTCTATTAACGTTCGGAGGAGGCGCGAAATTGAGAGCTTTGGGAATCGACCAAATCCTGAACCTTCATCTGTAAGGCTCTACATTTATCAGTATTGTGACCAGGTGCATTGGAGTGAAAGGAACACCTGGCAATAACATCATAATTTTTCGGGAGATTGAGGGGATCCGGGGGTGCCAACGTCCTTAACTCAACCAGGTTGAACTTCAGGAGTTGTGGCAATAAGGCAGCATAAGGCATAGGAATGGGATCAATCACCCTATTTTCCTGAGATGGCCTCTGTTGAAAAGGGTGCTGCTGTTGGTTTCCATTGTTGTTGTTGTAGGTTCTTTGTTGCGGAAAATGAGAAGGTTGCTGATAGTGATGTTGTTGTTGTTGTTGTTGCTGAGGATATAATGGTTGTTGTGGAACCGGAGCCGGGATGGTAACAGCTGCTACTGACCTGTGAGAATATTGGGGTCTGCCCCTGCTTGCGTGAATAGCATTTCTTTCACCCACCCTTCGGGGTCCTGCAAAGGGTTTTCTGGGGTTGCTGGAGGAACTTTCACCATTGTCAGAGATTTTGCCCATCTTCAGGAGACTTTCAATTCTCTCACCAGCTATAACTACATCAGCAAAACTGGTAGAGGAGAAAGCAGCAAGTCTATCAATATAAGTCCCTTGCAAGGTGTTCATAAACATGTAAGCCATTTCTCTTTCTGACATGGGTGGCTGGACAGCAGCAGCAAGCTGTCTCCACCTCTGAGCATAATCCCGGAAGCTCTCCCTTGAAGACTGAGACATGCCCATTAGAAGAGTTCTATTGGGGGCCATGTCTAGGTTGTATTGGTATTTCCGGATGAAAGCCTCGGCCAAGTCCTTCCAACATCTTATAGTGGCCCTCGTCAAATGCGAATACCATTCTCTTGAAGCTCCATTCAGACTGTCCTCAAAGTAGAACATCCATAACTTCTCATCCATGGTATAAGCCTTGAGTCTTCCTAGGAAAGATTGCAGATGAGTACGCGGACAGGAGGTACCATTATACTTCTCAAAGCATGGGGGTTTGAATTTGTGGGGAATCCTCACCCCATCTACCAGTCCTATATCCATCACGTCGAAGCCCAAAGAATTCTGAGATTCCAAAGATCTTAACTTTTCAGCAATCTCATCCAGTCTTCTATCATATACCTCATCTCCAGCCCCAATAACAGTAAATTGTTCTTCTTGGGGATCCTCTTGCAGGATTCTGCCCCCAGCAGTATTACCTTGAACGTTTCTTGGGATATTAACATCCGGATTCAAATTAGGCCCATACTCTGGAGGGTCAATACGAGGCTGCCCTCGTTCATTATTGCTGGTTCCTCCTGTCCCAAGGTGAGGCTCCTCAGGTGTTTGTCTTTCCACCAGCTCTCTCAGTCTTTCTTGACTCTGGGCTAAGCCAGTCATGACAGCCATAAACTGAGACATCTGGTTTCTCATCTCGACCCTTTCGTTTGTCATCTGATTTCTGACCTCATTCAGGTCCCGCTGTACCTGCTCCATCTGGATGCCGGGAAGGTTGTTACGAGTTGGGTACCGGTGTGTGCGGTTGACAGGGAACACTCTGCGACGAGCAATGTTTCCTGAGATCACAACAAAGTTAGACATAATAATAAACAAAACCTACAAAACAAAGACAAAGTCAGTATGCAATGCAGTATGCTTATTTGTTTTCCAAGGTATCCGGTTCGGTTCTTGGTTTTGACCTTTCTAGACCTCGAGGAAGATGCTTGATGATGTGAGGAAGCCCAATGAAAACAAACTAAATATATTACAAATGGTGAACAATACATAGTTTGTTTTACAATACATGCCCACGGTGGGCCAAAAATACAACAAAAGGAAAAGTACATCAAAAGGAAAGAACAACAAGCAAGGAGAATCAGACATCCAGTCCATAGTCATCTTCCCTAACTTCCTTTAGGAGTGCCTCAGTCACTGGACCAGCTGGGTGCTATGTAATGGTCCTAATAAGGAGGTTCATGGTAGCAATGGCATTAGCCAGCTTCTTATGTCTGTCCTGATCCTTTGATCTCTTTAACCCTGCTCAGAGCTTCAATTCTGATATCTCCTTCTGAACTGCCAACAAAGCTTCTTGCTGCTTCTTCTCATTGGCCTCCAGCTGCTCAATCTTGGCCTGAGTCCTCTGGTCTTCTTGTGCACGGGCTTCGGTGATCCTGACCCACCTAGCCTGGCTCTCTTGCAGATAGTGCTCAGCCCTATCTTTCTGAATCTTGGCCTCCTTGCAGGCATTCTTCAATATCTGTTCCCCAGCCCTTGCTTTCCTTATGTAGTCCTCTGTCTTTTCAATTTTGGCCAGATGCTCAATTCTGAGCTTTTCCAATCTCTCGATGTCCAGACGACCATCACTTCTTTCCCAAAGAGTCTTCTTCAAGGCCTGGGATAGCTGCTCATTCCTTTCCTTCAACTTTTCAAATTCCTCCAGGCTAACAGTTGCGGCAGGCTGTACTGTAGATGGTCCAGGTATGTCTTCCATGGTGAAAGGCATTCTGGTAATCTGAGCTCTAGTACGGGACCAGTCATAGTACTGAGCTGAAGCAACATTGTTACATCTTCCAAGAATAGCTACCCCTTTGGTCTGGATGTTGTCCCAAGCCCAAGTTGCTTGCCTGACAACAACTGAATTAGGTTGCACTTCACAGTATAGGGTCTCAGCTAAATCCTGTCCTTTGGAAGGATGAACCAAGGCATAGCCCAATTGTTTCTTAAACAGTAAAGGGTTGTAATTGATGCAACCTTTTACTCCTATGTGAGGCACATTAGGGTACTGTCCACAGCTGGTGATAATGTCCTTGCCTTTGGTGCTCTGGGTGCACCATCTGATATCATCTGAAGTTAAGGCAATGAACCTCTTGGCCCAATTCCTCTGCTGATGTGGGTTCAAGAAAGCATCTGATTTAGGCAGGTGTCTAAGTAACCAAGAGTAGAACAAGGGAGCACAACACCTAACCAAATTCCCCCTTTGTTTCTCATTCCTCTGATGGATGGAATAGTAAAAATCCCCTAGCAATGTAGGCACTGGGTTCCTTAGCAGAAACAAGTGGATGGCATTCTTACTGACAAATTTGGAGCCTGCCCTTATTGAGAAATCAAGAAGTCCAGATGTAAACCAGGAATCCCTGCTTTGGTTGTCATGCTTTGCTCAATAAGGGCAGGCTCCAAGTACAATGCCCTTGCTATCTCTTCACTTCTGGGAGCAGTCATCTCTGGGTTGAAAGGGATCCCACCTCTGATAGGCACTCCAATCAACAAAGAAAACTCCTCCAATAGAGGTCCCATCTGAAAGTCAGGAAAGGTGAAGCATCTCAGTGGAGGGTCATAGAACTGCAAGCATGTTTGGATCATGCTTCTCTGAGAGGGATCAAGGTCCATAACCATATCCAGGATACCCATATAGTGCTCTCTAAACAGTGAGATGTGGTCAGGGATGATGAGTGACTGGACCTGCCTGATACCAGTCAATACAGGCTCAAAAAAGTGATAAGATATGTTGCTCTTCCTGGGAGTAGCCATGAGTGCTGAAGAAGCTGAAGACAAATGCTGATGAAGATCACAAACTAAAATGCTGGAGGTAAGTCTCTGATAGACTGATGCAGGTGAGGATGCTGAAGAAGATATCTGAAGCTGAGATCTAAGCAGAAGAAGGGGTCAAAACCAAAACCAAGATATAATGAGGTGGATACCCTGAAAAACAAATAAACAAATGTCAAATGATGCAATGATGATATGTGCAAATGATATGCAAGGGTTTGTGATCAAGAGCTGGATCTGATTATCTGTCTTGGTATAAGGCCCATGTATGTTCAAAAGTCTGGATGAAGGCTCAGAAATCCAGTAACCAGGGTGGGGGACTCAAATAAAGAGTCACATGTCCGGGGTTAATCACAAGAACTGTCCAAAGTGGAGTATTCTTAAACAATACAGTAACAGGGTATGATGTGGTCAAGGGTTCCTGCAAACCTGTAAACAACCCAACCCCCTCACATGTAATGTTCTAGAACAAGGATCCTCAGATTTGGATCAGTTATGAGAAGTGTAAGCACTTCTAACCCGGAGGTACAGTGTTTACAATAACCATAAAAGATCCTCCTCTAATTCACCTAAGTTTCTGAAGGTCATAATAAAGGTCATCCAGACTTAACAGGCTTCCCAGATAGCCCTAGCATTACAAGAAATCTGTAGCACAGAGTTCTCAAGAAGAAACCCACATCTGAATCGTGTTTCATATTCCTGCACCAGACCGAAATGGAATGGGAAAGAACATGAACCACTCTAGCCTAGGTGTCACTCAGGTCCCAGGTATAGGACCTTAATCACTCAGTGAAACCCCACCCACCAAAACAGAAAACCAGCTCCAGCAATGATAATGACAGTATGATGTATAAAAACTGTAAAGAAAACAATAAATAAAGCTGTACATAAAGTAATAAATAAAGCAAATAAATAGACACAATTAGCACATAACACCCCAGTAAATACAAATCAAACAAGCGCTAGGAGGAACCCACAAAAATAACCAGAAGCCCTGGTTGCAGTATAAGGTTCCCCAGCAGAGTCGCCAAGCTGTCGCTCCCACCAAATGACACCGGGGCCAAGAGGGGTACAGACGCGAACGGTCGGAGAAAGAGAGGACATGAAGATGAACTGAAAAGAGTCGCCATCTAGGCATTTTTATCTCAAAGGAAAGGTAATGCTGCATAGACCTAGAAAGATTTGGATAAGATGGGTGCGAACCAGAGAAACTGAGAAAGGGGGTTGGTTACAACCTGGGAAGGTATTAGCACCCAGATTGTCCGTCGTACTCGACGGGATCCACGCTTGAAATATTTGTGTTTAGAAGGGGTAGTGTCAGTGCTATTTTGTGTGCAAAAGCTGGAAAAGAATACAAGTGCCAGTGCAAAAGAAGTGTGAAGTGAAATGAAAGAGTGTCAGTGTAAGGAAATAGTGCAAAGCTCAAGACAATGAGGCTTAAAAGAATAATGCTGGAAGAAGGGGGAATATACAAAGACTTTTGTTCGATAACTGTTAAGTTATGCCTACGTATCCTCTCGTGCAATGAGGAAGTCAGAACACCGTAGTTCGACTCAAAGAGACTGAAAGATAAATTGACTGATGAACTGCTTACTTGTTTATGCTCAAGTGTATGACCTGTCTGGCTCAGGTGCAAACTGTCTTGCATTAGACGGAAGAAGCAGGTTCTCGCTTATGAGTGAGTGAGATGAGAAAAGAATCCCGGAGGAGACGATTATTGTTTGTTTTTGGTGTTTTCAATCTTTTATTGATTTTGGAGTTGTCATAAGAGAATGAGCTTAAGCCTAAACCAAGGGTTAGTAAACTCATCACATCTTCCCTCTGATTAGGGGTAATGAGAATACCTTAAGTATGAAGTAAACACCTCACACTTAATCACCATGATGTAGGATTAAGATCATTAAACTACTTGCATTTATTTAGATGTTTTTTGGAGTTTTTTTGTTTAGTGTTAACTAATGAGTTTAAGCCATAATCAAGGATTTAATGGACCCATTACACCATCCTAATAGAAGGATGATAGATGAGAACATTTAAGCTGAGGAAGGCTCCTCAACTTAATCCATGATTAGGGATTAATCTCATGACAAAACAAAGCCTTTATTAAAGTGGATTTTAGTTAATGGTAAGATTAAGAAAAGTATTTTATGGTTTGTAAGACAACTTGAGGGGGACTTGTCCATTAACACTAGGGTTAGTCCTTCTTAACCAATTAAGGAAGAATTAGAATCCTAATTCAAGGCCCAAGTTACAAGCTTGATGTCTTAGTGATTATTAGATGGATTGATTAAAGGGTTTAAACACATTAAGGGTTTAACACTTAGGATTAAAGTTATACACTCCAACCTAATAGAAGGATGCAGGCATAACCCTAATCACAAAGCCTTAAAACCTTAAAGGTTTAATCCCTGATTATGAGATGAGGAGAGAGACACAAAAGATGACAAAAAGGTAAAACTAATGGGGGGACTAATCAAACCCTAATTGTGATCCTGCTTGGTTATTCCTAGGGTTTATGAGGCTTGCAAGAAGATCTTCAAGAAGCACCACCAAGGAAGAAGAAGGAGATGGAAGGAGAAGAAGAAAGAAGCAAGTTAACTTACTTCACTTAAGAAGATAAGTTGCTTGAAGAAAGAAAGTGAGGAAAGAGCATGAATGAGCAAGTTCACTCTAATACAAATACAAAATGCAGCAAGGATGCACAAGAGAGATGAGAAAAGATTGTGAGAAGTGAAGGCAAATTCACTTCTCCAACACTTACCACCTGAAAAGTTTGTAAAAGGATATGAAATGAAATGCCAAGATGAAAACCAAAACCAGAATCATGTTCATGATGCTAATGATGCAAAGAGATGATACTAATGTATGTCATGAGATGGGGGTGATCATACAAAGGATGAGAATGCAAATGAAGCATAAAGAAAGCATGAAAGTTCATGAATGCATATGGAATGTAATGAAAGCAAAACATGGAAAATGGATGATGCAATGATCAAACATGATTCTAATGTGTCCTAAGATGTCCTATATGTCATGTGGATGCACAAAATGTCATGGCAAGTTCATGTATGCAAGCTTATACAAGGTGGATGCAAATGAGATGCAAAATTAGGGTTATATGAACATGTGAGATGCACAATTCAAAAACAGAAGCAAAACATGAGATAAAAATTGAAAATAGACTCAAAGGAATCCTAAACCTATGCAAGTTCACCATCCAAAGGGGGAGGTCAGAAGCTTAACCTAGAAGGACTTATGATTTTTCTAAGTTTCTAGGGGTTTAAGGGTGATCCTAAAGGTAAAATGCCAAACAAATTGAAAATGCATTATAAAAATGAAACAATAATGTTTTTAGGAACTTGAAGTCATGCATAACACAATGCAAAAAGAAACATTCACAAACTCACTTTGGTTCAAAAGTTATGAATTTTTGAAGTTAGGGTTAAAAATATTCAAGTTTAAGAACCCTAATTCAATTGAAAAATATCAAAGTATGATCAAAACCAAAAAGAAATTTGTGTGGTGAGTTTCTAAATGTTTCTAAATGTTTGAAAATGTTCTCTGAATTTTTTTGTGATTTTTAAATACCTAAATGTATTTTTAATTAATTAATTCTCATTAACTAATTAAAAATAATCATTTAAATGATTTAAAAATATTTTTTAATGCAAAAAATAAAAATAAAAATATATTTGGGTTCTGAAAATTAATTAAAGTTTGGATAAAAAATTTCAGAATTTTTTGAAGTCTTTTTCTATTTTTAAAAATTAGTACAAATTAAATAGAAAGAAAACAAAATAAAACAAAATAAAAGGAAAAGTAATCTGATCCAATGATCCAGATTCAAAGTGGGAAGAAATTGGTTGACTGGCGCGTCATCCAAGGGTTGGGATTTGTCCTGACTGAATTAATTTAATTAATCTTAATTAAACTAAATAAATGAGGATTAGGGCTAATGACACAATCCTGGCCATTGAAAACGCGCGCACAAGGCAGATCCTAAGGCTAACATTCAAAGTTGATTAATTGCAGGATTAGGGCATAAACAAATTCAGGTGACCGAAACAATGTTCCGGTCATCTTCTCCGACGAGCCAAAATCCCACCTCCCTCCTTAAGCATCTAAAACATGATTTTTCTGCCCAGAAATGAACCCCACGCATCACTAAATCTAAATCCCCAAACAAAATCCATTTATCATTCATCAAACAGCCAAATTGAAACAAAGCATTTCTAGGGTTGAAACTTTCAGAGACTTCATACATGCTCAATATCCCACCATTTTGAAAAATAAATACATCAGGATTATCAGCTCAACATAAGGATTCGATTAAGAACTTAAAAACAAGTTTCTGGGAAAAAAGTTCTTGAGCTATACCCGAGATTGAACCTTCTGATTCTGGGCTTTCTTGCTCTTTCTTTGATGCAAGTTCACTCCTATGAACCTCCTGATGATGAAATGAAGCTTACAAAACTTTGAGAGTGGCTAGTTTGGAGATTCCAGTTCTGGTGTAGCAGATTTTGAGGTTTGGGTATGTGATGTTTTTGGCTGTTTTGATGGTTGATTCTGGTTCTATAGATGATGTGTGACTTGTTGGTGAAGAAAAAATTGAGGTTTGATGATTGTGGAAGAAGTTTCGAAGAGATGAAGATTTTGAAAGTTTTTGTGAATCCTGGCTTATGGGAGAGTTCTGGCTTGTGTGTGTTGTTGTTTCAAGTCCTTGAGGTCCACATAACATATGCTGATTAGCCAGAGGGTTGGTAATGTCACAGTTTGATTAGTATGGGCAAAGATGCAAAAGTCAAGATTTTGTGTACCATAGGTATGGCTCGGGTCAGAGAAGATCTTAGGGCTTGTCTTGCTTTAGCTTGTATCAAGGAAGACCTTTGGATCAGATTTTGTGAGCTGGATGGCCTTGATCAATAGTTCCCAATGTTCTTGCATATTTCCCTCTTTGGAATTTCTTGTGATCCAAGGTAAGGAATCTTATGAATTCTTGGACAATTTGCAGCAAAATGAATCATATGAAGTTGTTATTATGCTTTGAGATCAATTAGCAACTACACCAAACATTAGAAGTCCTTCTTGCAAAAAATCCCTCTCTTGAGAATTTATGAAAAATGCCTTATGGAAGCTTGTGATCCAAGGCATGAAACTTTGTGAATTTGTGCAATTTCTGATTTTGGCCAGTTGTAATGATGCATAGAAGTCATTTAGAAGTCACAAAATGGTTTGGCATGAGGTTTTGCAAAAAATCCCTTTTGGCATGAAACATGAAATTATGTGATTTTTGCCAACTTTGGAAAGCCATAACTTGAGTTCAAAAATGAATTAGATCTTGTTATTATACTTTTTGAAAAGGGAATGATCCAATCTACAACTTTCATGACCAAGAATTTTTCATTTGAAGCATTTTTGGTTGAGAAAGAGGAGGTTGAAACTTTCCCAAAATGGAAATTTTACATTACAAGTCATTTCCATATTTGGCAACTTTTGGTTTAGCCCACTTTTCTTCAAATTTGTGAACTTCTAAGCACTTAAATGATCAAATAAAGACCATATAACTTCATTTTGATGAAAAATCCACGTTGGGTCCATTGATGGGGGCCTCAGATGCCCTGATTTTGCTCTGACTTGCTCAAGAAGTTACCTAGTGAACATATGACTTCCACAATGAATTTCTTCATCAAACTTGGTACAAATGATCATTATAACATATTGAGACCAATAGAAACAAGAATGACCAAAAAATTTGGAGTTATGGCCTCTGAAACCAAAACCCTAATTTTAGGTCATCTGTGCAGTTAAACCTGGCTCTGCTTCCATGCCTTGCCAGTTCTTGTGATTCTATGACTTCCTTGGTCTTGGGAGGATATAATATGATGATTGAACATACATGGACCCTCTTGAGATGATTGAAGACTTTTGGAGTGGCTCAGATAGCTCATGGATTGCTCAGATCACAAACCCTAGATGCAGATGACTTTGAACCAATGCAGTGAAGTAAAAATGCAATGTGATATGATATGATTGAACTTATGAAAATTAAAAGATCACAAGCCATGGCGTGAACTTAGTGAGGGAAAATTTGGATTACTGTTCTCAACTGGTCTTCCCAGGAAATTATAAGGATTACTGTTGCAGAGTAATTATTATTTCCTGTTTAAGCATGCATCAAGTCCTGCATCTTGCCCAAGGTGTCAGGACTCATTTTGTAATAGGGCCATATATGTATTTTGTGCAAATGAATGATTAATGAACAATGGACATCTTTTTCAAACGATCTTTTTTCGCTCACTGTTTTTAATTTTTGTTATTTTCGCACAAAACAATAAATGGCAATGTTTTTATCAAATAAATAACCTCATTCACTTTTTCCTAAATAAGATAAAATCAATCACTAAAATAAATAAATCTCAACCCTTGCAGAGATAATCCTCCAGATTGCACCGACAACGACACTGCTATGACCTCGTATGACTTCGACAATCCAATTAATCAAGCAGATGAAGGGGTTGATGAAGACTATGATTTGCCTGAAGAGTTGGCCAGGTTGTTAAGACAAGAGGAAAAAGTGATTGCTCCTCATTAGAAGGAGGTTGAAATCATCAATCTTGGTACCGAGGAAGATGTGAAAGAGGTGAAGATCGGGGCCAGTCTGCAAGCTCCAGTGAAAGAACAACTCATCAGTATGCTTCAGGAATATGTTGACGTCATTGCTTGGTCCTATCAAGATATGCCAGGTCTGGATACAGATATTGTCATGCACAGGTTGCCATTGAAAGAAGATTGTCCACCAGTTAAACAGAAGTTGTGCCGTACTCGCCCAGATATGCCTATGAAAATCAAAGAAGAAGTACAAAAGCAGTGAGACGCTGGTTTTCTTGCTGTGACTAGTTACCCGCCGTTGGTTGCTAACATTGTACCCGTATCTAAGAAGGATGGCAAGGTGCATATGTGTGTAGATTACCGGGATATGAACAAAGCTAGCCTGAAAGATGATTTCCCATTACCTCACATTGATGTATTGGTGGATAACACAACTCAGTTCTCGGTATTTTCCTTCATGGACGGATTTTCTAGATACAATCAGATCAAGATGTCACCTGAAGACATGGAGAAGACAACTTTCATCACACCCTGGGGCACATTCTGCTACAAGGTAATGTCGTTTGGTCTGAAGAACGCCGGTGCAACATATCAACGGGCTATGGTAACATTATTCCACGATATGATCCATAAGGAAATCGAGTGCTATGTGGATGATATGATTGCCAAGCCCCTTACAGAAGAAAATAATTTGGTGAATCTACTGAAACTGTTCAAGTGTCTGAGGAAGTATCAGTTGAAGTTGAACCCCAACAAATGCACATTCGGGGTACGTTCCGGTAAGCTGCTGGGTTTTATTGTAAGTGAAAAAGGAATTGAGGTTGATCCTGACAAAGTCAAAGCTATTCAGGAAATGCCTGCACCTAAGACTGCGAAAGAAGTTCGAGGGTTCTTAGGTAGATTGAACTACATTTCAAGGTTCATATCTCATCTCACTACAACCTGCGAACCCTTGTTCAAGCTGCTAAGAAAGGAACAAACAGTCAGGTGGAACGATGACTGTCAGAGAGCTTTTGACAAGGTCAAAGAGTATTTGCAAGAACCTCCAATTCTCATGCCTCCAGTTGAAGGAAGACCTCTAATCATGTATTTGACAGTATTAGAAGAGTCAATGGGGTGTCTGTTGGGCCAGCATGACGAGTTTGGTCGAAAAGAGTATGCAATATACTACCTAAGCAAAACGATTACCGACTGTGAACAACGTTATTCACTGCTCGAGAAAACTTGTTGTGCTTTAGCGTGGGCTGCTCGTCGACTAAGACAGTATATGTTGACTCATACTACCTTATTGATCTTAAAGATGGATCCAGTCAAGTACATATTTTAGAAGCCAACACTTACCAGAAGGGTTGCAAGATGGCAAATGATTCTAACAGAATATGAAATTCAGTACACCTCTCAGAAAGCCATCAAGGGCAGTGTATTGTCTGACTATCTGGCTGAGCAACCCATTGATGATTACCAGCCTATGAGATTTGACTTCCCTGAAGAAGACATCATGTTCTTGAAAGCAAAAGATTGTGAAGAGCCAGTTCACACTAAAGGGCCTTACCCTGAAGAAGCATGGACTATGATGTTTGACGGGGCCGTTAATTGCAACGGTCGTGGGGTTGGTGCAGTGCTTATTACACCTAAAGGGGTTCATATGCCTTTCTCAGCAAGGCTCATCTTTGCCTGCACTAACAATGAAGCAGAATACAAAGCTTGTATCATGGGTCTCGAGGAAGCCATTGACTTCAGGATCAAAACCTTGAATGTATTCGGAGATTCAACTTTGGTAATCAACCAGACCAACAACAAGTGGTACACTCATCAGGAGCATCTGATTCCCTACCGTGACTATACGAGGAGATTGTTGACCTTCTTCACAATAGTCAAGCTTGAATACATCCCTCGAGACGAGAATCAGTTTGCAGATGCTTTGGCTACCATTTCATCCATGATCAAAGTACAGGTCGCCAATTATGTACCTCAGATTTTGGTATCCAGACTGGACAGACCGACATATGTATTCTCTGTGGACACTGTCATTGATAACAAGCCTTGGTACCATGACATCAAATGCTTCTTAGAGGCTCAGACATACCCACCTGGGGCATCGTCAAATGATAAGAAGACATTAAGAAGGCTAGCCGAAAGTTTCTTCCTCAATACTGATGGTTCTTTGTACACGCAAAACTTCGACATGGTCTTGCTCAGATGTGTTGACAAGAAGGAAGCAGACCTACTAATGCACTAAATACATGAAGGTTCTTTCGGTACCCATGCCAGAGGACATGCAATGGCAAAGAAGTTATTAAGATCGGGTTACTACTGGATCACAATGGATGCAGAATGTTGCGCCTACACCAGAAAATGCCACAAATTCCAGATCTACGCAGATAAAGTGCATGTGCCTCCAAATCCTTTGAATGTAATGTCTTCACCTTGGCCCTTCGCCATGTGGGGCATTGATATGATTGGAAAGATTGAACTGACTGCTTTAAATGGTCACATATTCATCCTGGTAGCCATTGATTACTTCACCAAATGGGTTGAAGCAGCTTCATATGCAAACGTCACCAGACAAATGGTAGCTAGATTTCTGAAAAGAGATATCATTTGTCGATATGAAGTTCCCGAGCGAATCATTACTAATAATGGTTCCAATTTGAACAACAAGATGATGGTTGAGTTATGTCGGGACTTCAAAATTCAACATCACAACTCTTCTCCTTACAGTCCAAAGATGAATGGCGTTGTTGAGGCAGCTAACAAGAATATCAAAAAGATTGTGCAAAAGATGGTAGTCACCTACAAAGAATGGCACGAAATGCTACCATTTTCCTTGCATGGGTACCGAACCTCTATCAGAACATCCACTGGGGAAACACCTTATCAGCTTGTGTATGGTATGGAAGTTGTCCTACCTGTTGAAGTTGAACTACCCTCCTTACGGGTAATGATGGATGTGAAACTGGATGAAACAGAATGGGTCCGGTCTCGATATAATCAATTGAGTCTGATTGAAGAAAATAGATTAACAACTATCTATCATGGGCAGTTGTATCAGAAGCAAATGAAGAAAGCCTTCGATCAGAAAGTCAGACCTCGGGAATACCAAGTGGGAGAGCTTGTGCTAAAAAGACTTCCTCCTCCTCATACAGACCACAAGGGAAAATGGACGCCAAACTACGAAGGCCCATTTATAGTAAAGAAAGTCTTCTCTGGTGGGGCACTCATAAAAAATACTTCGCATAAAAAGACCCGGTGGACATAAAAACAGAATGTAAGTCCAGGCAAAAATAGGGCATCCCGACGAGTCAAAAACAGAATAAAAGACTTGGGCAAAAATAAGAAGAAAAAAAAAGTACACCCGCTGAGTTGAAAAGCCACATCGAACAGCTCAGGCAAAAATGGGTATCCCGGTGGATTGAAAACCCGAAAGGGCGATCCACGCAAAATAAGGGAATAAGCGAACTACTGCATTTTGAATTCGTCCGTATCACTCACAATATGGCAAACTTCGAAAGGACAAAGCGTCAGTCAGAATCAACCTTCTTCAGAAAGAAAAACAAGAAGAACATTCAGGTCATACGGGTCATAACAAAGAAGCTCACTGGAACGTCATCTTCAACATTGCCAACACTTTTATTTTCTCAATTTGCAGCAATCTCCTCCTTTCAGGGGATTCGCTTCTTTGATTGTACTTGCCTATTCAGGGCACACAAATCAATAAAATCAGAATATTTAGTCACATTTTGTTTTTACCTTTTGTTTTTGTTTGCAAAATGTCCAGAGTCTGTAATACAACATTTGCATGAAAACATATAGGACATTTTTAACAAATGCTTGCAGGAAATATGAATTCTTATGCAAATTTAACTCCATGACGGAATCTGGCTAAGGATACCTCGAGACACTTGTGCGCTTTCTTTGTCTTAACAGGTTGCAGGTACTCAAGGCAGACAATCTTTCACACGATGGGGCATATTAGGCATTTTTCCCAGCCAAGCCAACAATCACATCATCAGCAGGACTCCTTGACAGAAGTATCTCCTCGCGAAGTTTTTTTCCACCCAGAGGATCCCTTGAGGAATTCATCAATCCCCAGCGTATCGCTTGGACGAAGGAGTGGCAACAGATTACTTCCCAGAAGTTATCTCCTCCCCAAGCAAGATATCCCGAGCAATGCCTGACGAATTTTACCCAGCAAAGTAGCTAGGAACTTTCTATTCCCCGTCAGAGTTGCCATTTTCTCCCCAGCGGAGTTGCTGAAACTTCCTTCTCCCCAGCGGAGTTGCTGAAACTTCCTCATCCCCAGCGGAGTTGCTGAAAATTACTCATCCCCAGCGGAGTTGCTGAAACTTCCTCATCCCCAGCGGAGTTCTCCCTCCGGACAGATAGACCAAAGATCTTTCTCCCCGCAGGATCCAGATGTCGGATCGGTTCTCTCTTTTGCATAATCATAGCATTTGCATCATTTTTCCCAAAATAAACGTAGCATTCCGTCTAATACAGAGCATTACGGCAAAAATCAAACATTCGCATAATCATAAGCCAGGTTCGAGCCAGTCACCTGCAAATATCAAAATCACTTCACCAGCAATATATAAAACTCATATCCCTTGCAGATAAAAGCTAAAACATCCCCTTTGCACTCTCAAATACAGATGCCTGTTCATATTTTTACATGCCCTTTTCGACACTCGTCCGTGTCATCTTTCCCCAGTGAAGTCGCCATAATCCTTTTGATATGCGTCCGTATCTTACTTATACAGAATTCTCAAACACTTGTACATTACTTATACATAAGTCTTTGATACTCTTCTGTATCTTGTATATATCACTCCTCAGTAGATCAAACACTCGTCTGTGTTCCTTGCTTAACCGATTGATACTTGTCCGTATCATCATCCTTAAACAAGTGTCAGCATTTGTTTCTACCGATACTCGTCCGTATCATGGTTCTAAGGATGCTCGTCCGTGTCTTTTGGTCTATACACATTGTCAAACACTTATACCTTTTATTTTAAAGAATAAGCACTCGTCCGTGTTTACATCCCCACAGAAACAAAACAACTCTTTCTATCCGGCATTCGTCCTATGTCGCGATATCTTTTTAGCAGCCGTCCCCTGCTAGGTGATCATCCTTCACCTTATGATGACCGTCCCTCATCATTTATCTGATGGCCGTCCCCATCGTTGATCCTATTATCCGACATCCGTCCTATGTCGAGATAATCCCCCAAGAGCAGCCGTCCCCTGCTAGGTGATCGTCCTTCACCTCTTGATGATCGTCCTTCATCATGCTTATCCGATGGCCGTCCCCATTGTTGATCTTTTCTATCCGGCATTCTTCCTATGTCGTGATATTTTCAGCAGCCGTCCCCTGCTAGGTGATCGTCCTTCACCTCTTGATGATCGTCCTTCATCATGCTTATCCGATGGCTGTCCCCATCGTTGATCTTTTCTATCCGACATTCGTCCTATGTCGTAATATTTTCAGCAGCCGTCCCCTGCTAGGTGACCGTCCTTCACCTTTTGATGACCGTCCCTCATCATTATTTCATTTATTCTTTTACCCGATGACCGTCCCCGTCACGGTTTATTTACCCTTCAACCTGATGGTCGTCCCCGTCAGTGCTTCCCTCATTTCTTTAATCCCCAGAGAATTTTATTTCTTTACCCGATGGCCGTCCCCGTCATGGTCTTTTCTCTTTTCGATGATTGACCTTCATCACTTTACCCGATGGTCGTCCCCGTCGCGGTTTCTTTATTTCCCAGCATGATGGTCGTCCCCGTCATTGCTTTACTTACCGTTTTACCCCTAGCAGTCGTCCTCTGCTCGATGGTCGTCCTCCACCGTTTATACTTGATAAACACACTATACTATCTTTTAAAATTTATATCCCTTTTCTTCTTCTCCCCAGTGAGTGCAAATTTCGGATTATCTTTGGTATTCAACCACAAGTTATCTTGTTTGTCTGTTAAGCCAGGCGCTTACATCCTGCACAGCAAACTCATGCTTGAATAGGGGCAGCTATAAACACCCAAAAATTCCCCTCACCTTTTTCTCACACCATGACTTATGATCTCATTTTGCATAAACATCTCATTGCATCTCACATTGCATAAACAACTTCATCAAATCATTGCATGACTGCACAATTAGGGTTTTTTGATCAGATGAATCTTAGAAGTGATTTGAGCCATCCCAATGGACTTGAAGCATGCCAAGAAGGTCCATGAGTGTTCTATGATCATCTTACATATCCAAGAAGTCTTTGAAGTCACAAAATTTCAAAGGATTGTCGAAGTGTGAATTTTGGTTGAAAGAGGTGAGTTTTATTGGTAATGTGATTTCAGGAGAATGGATTGTTGTAGATCCATCCAAAGTAGATGCATTACTACAATGGGAGACTCCAAAGTCAAGGATAGAAACCAGAAGTTTCTTGGGATTGGATGGTTATTATCAAATATTTATTAAAGGTTTTTTGAAGTTGGCACTTCCATTGACTCAATTAACTTGTAAAGATAAAGCGTTTGTGTGGGACTCCCAGTGTGAGAAGAGTTTCATTGAGATAAAGAAGAAGTTGACTACTACTCTAATCTTGATTTTTCCAAAAGCAAATGAACCGTTTGTGGTTTATTGTGATGCCTCTTTGATGAGTTTAGGTGGAGTGTTAATGCAAGATGGCCAAGTAGTGGCGTATGCTTCGCGTCAGTTAAGAATCCATGAGAGGAATTATCCTACTCAAGATTTAGATCTAGCAGTCGTGGTTTTTGTATTAAAGATCTAGAGGCATTATTTGTATGGTTCAAGATTTGAGGTTTATAGTGATCATAAGAGTTTGAAATACTTGTTTGATCAGAAAGACTTAAATATGAGGCATAGACGTTGGTTGGAATTTATGAAAGTTTATTATTTCAGTTTGAACTATCATCCCAGTAAAGTTAATGTTATAGTTGATGCCTTAAGTCAGAAGACATTGCATATGTCGATTATGATGGCTAGAGAGTTGGAGTTGATTGAACAATTTAGGGATATGAGTTTGGTTTGTAAAAAAAAACCTCATAGTGTAATGTTGGGAATGCTGAAGGTTAATAATAATTTTCTTGATCGTGTTCGGGAGAGTCAGAAGTCAGATGTGAAATTAGTGGACTTAATGGTCAATGATGAACGAGTTGGAAATAATGAGTTTCGAGTTGATGAGCAGGGAGTATTAAGATTTCGGGATCATATTTGTGTTCCTGATGACCTTGAATTGAATTGAATGATTCTTGAAGAAGGGTGTAACACGGTGGGAGAACTGACTTTTATTATTTTGTCGCAAAATATGTTGCAGTAAGCAAAAGTCACCACCAACTTTTATTTTATCCAATAAAGAAAGGCATAAAAGAACAGGAAAGACATTTAAAAAAGATTTTGAGTTTGGGGGGTAAGTTATACAAAGGGAAGGTGTTAGCACCCTTTGTATCCATGGTTATCCATGGGCTCTTAAATGCTTAGCTCACTTTATTTGTTTTATTTGAATAATTGTAGTGTGTGATTAAAATATTTCGTAAAGACTTAACTTTGTAATGATTCTCGTATGAATGTATACAAAGTGTTTACTTGTTTGAAAGTATTTTGGAAAATAGTGTAGGGTGTAAAAAGTATTTGTTTTGAAAGTTGTGAGCAAACGTTTAAGAGTTACTTACCCTAAGTTATAAAGTCTTTCTTGTTATTTTCATTTCTTTAGGGATAGAACTGTTCTTACTATCAGTTAGTGAGTAGTCTTATCCTTGGATTTGAAGGGACAAGCGTAGGATCATCGTTATGGTCATAGAAGGCAACATGTAGATATACCTTAACAATTCGAAGGGACTATCATCATTCTTATAAGGACAATATCATTTATTCTAAGGCAACTCGAAGGGTCATCGAGGGACTATGATATTTTATTCGAAAGGCAACCATGATGATTTATTTCTTTAGGCAACAAGTTAAGGTATCCCTACGTTCGAGGGACTTGACCATTATTTCGTAAGGCAACAAGAGAGGATACCCTAGAGGTGCATGTGTGAAGAGTGTGTTGTATTCAGGTATCTTATTTGGATTAGTGGGCTAAGTCCATTTTATTCACATACATTCTTTTCACACCCTATTGTTACTGACCACACAATTAATTGTTTTGCGGAATTTAAAAGCGAAAATAAATCTTAAGCTATTACATCATGGGGAAGGGATACATGATTTAAACCAGGGGAGTGCGAAAATTAAAATGACGGAAATTAAATTACTAACCAGTAAAAGAAAAATTAGCATCCTATACATTTGTTCTAATAAATATAAATGGAAAAGAAATTAAAATCGAGGAGGAATAAGAATGGGGAAGGAAGAAATATCAAAGGATTCGTGTAAAATCGATTAATCGGATTTTATTGACAAAATAAGGGTTTTTATGATTTTTGAAACCTAAATTAATCACTAATTTAATTATATATAAAAATATTTATATATATATATATATATATATATATATATATATATATATATTTTAAAAAGTTATTAATTTTCCTAATTTTTTTATTGGTTAGAAAATATTATTTGTTAATTAATTAATTAAAAGAAATTAAAATTAAAATTAAAAAAAAAGAAATTAAGTGAGAAAATAATAAGAAAATAGAAAAATAAAATAAAAAAATAGGTCAAAAAGAGAGAAGGGAGGGCGCTGGGGTTTGAACCCATGCCCTCAAGGTCATTCACGTGTGCTCCTACCACAAGGCTATGTGCGCCTTCATGTCAAACAAATGTAACAAATTAAATAAATATTAAAAACATGCGAAATTCAGAACCAGCCAACAAATCCTCGCCATGTCTCATCTTCTTCGTTGCGACCTCATCCAAATAGCAATATTTGCTACGATTTCGCTACGGTTTTGCTACGATTTTGCTACAGCTTCGTTCGTAGCAAAAAAAAAACCTGCAACATTAAAATTCATGAAATCAAAGGATTTAAAGATCAAGAATGTTCAGATCCACTAATTCAAACCCCAGGAATCCAAATCCATCATTATTTTTGGCTAAAAACAGTTATAGAGGGAGATTTGAAGAATTCTTTCTTCGTGCCCTAGCCATGTCAATTCTTGATTCCTGCGTGGAAGCTTGATAAAAAAGCATCAAAACAATCTTAATAATGTATATAAACATTAATATGCATGAAATATAGCTTAATACATCATGAAACAAGAAATTCGAAAGTTGGAAATGTTAGGAACGACCATGAAGGATAAGTCATGATTCACGTGGCTTTAACCTTCAAGAATGATTGTGATAGCCTCCTGGGATCTCCTTGATGATGTTTGAATGTATGGAATTGATTGAGACTTGCTGAGATTGATTTTGCAACTTGCCCAAATTTCTTCACTTTATGGAACTTTTCTATAGGGTTCTTGTGCAAGGATTTTTATGCTTTGATCTTGTGCATATGATGAGTATATATAGAGGATAATTTTAGGTCAGGAGTTGGGCTTGGGTGGAAAAGATTTGATTTGTTATTCAAGTGTGATTCAAATCTTTCTTTTTTGGCATATTTGGTCATCACACCTTTCCTCTCTTGCCTTGCACGAATTTGGATCAAATATCCTGTTAATAACTCTCAATATTTGATCCTAAGATAGTTCAAAATCAAATCCTTGATTTATTTCATATTTATTTTGACAAAAATTGAATTTAAATGATATAACTCCAATAAACTATAAAATAAATAGAAAAAAAATCAGAAAATATGACTTAAGGGTCGTGGGCTATCTTAACATTGAGTTTGGGTTGTGATAAGATGGGCCCATTTGGCAAAAACTTAAGTTTTAGTCATTGTTTGCCTTATACACCTCCTCAAATTTGCTCAACTTTAACAATGCACAACTCTCTCATTTTTTATCCTATGAATGTGTTCTTTGACTTCTTAGAAAGCTTAAAGTGTCCTTTAATCACTCTTTTTCGCCCCATGTCAATTTGATCTTCCATGTTCAAGTTATGAGCTTTTGAAAAAGTTGACTTTTTGTTGACTTTTTAAAGGACCTGTAATGTTTTGGCTCATATCTCTTAAATGAAGCATTTCTGGCCTTAGCCTTAGAGAGACAAAGTTGTTTAGGATTGAATTTACTTCAAGATAGGATTTGGTTGGGAAATTTATAATGAAATATGTGGAAGTTAGGTCTGGTCAAAGTTCAATTGACTTTCTCCTTAAGAAACCCTAATTTAGCAACTTTTGCCTTTTGATGAATTTGAGGTTTTCTTGATGAATCATGATCAACCCTTGATAAAATGATGAATCTTACTTCATAATCTTGATGTTGACAAAAAATCTTGACGTTTTACTGTATGTTGACCATAATTGACTTTTTACCCAAGTCTACTGATTATTGACTATCTGAGCATCTGACTGGCCAAACTTGTAGGGCAAGTCTTGAAACTTGACATGAGGATCCTTTGAAGTATATGAGATACCATGAAGTCCACTTGAGGCTTTAGAAGTCCAATTTTCCTTGAGAAACACAAAATCCTAATTTCAGATCCACTGCTTAGGAGGAGGCTTTGTCTGATGAAACCTTGAGTTCCTTTGAGCAATTGAGAATATTATGAACATTAGGAGACCTCTTGAGACATATTATTTTGGAGATATTAGGGCAAATTTTTGGGGTACAACAAAGGGCATATAAGTGGTTTGAGTATTCATCCGGGAGCAACGAAAATGTATCAAGATTTGAAGAAGATATTTTAGTGGCCTGGTATGAAGCGAGATGTGGCTCCGTTTGTTTATGCATGTTTGACTTGTTAGAAGTCGAAAGTGGAACATCGGAAACCTGCTAGTTTAATGTAACCGTTGGATATTCCCGAGTGGAAATGGGATAATATATCAATGGATTTTGTTACGGGGTTACCTACTACTCCAAGAAGGAATGATTCTATTTGGGTGATTGTTGATAGGTTGACCAAGTCAGTGCATTTTATTCCGATTGGAATTACTTATTCTTTGTAGAGATTGGTGGAGATATATGTCGGTGTGATTGTGAAGTTGCATGGAGTACCTTTTAATATTGTGTTGGATAGAGATCCACAGTTTACTTCGAGATTTTGGGAGAGTTTGCAAGAGGCATTGGGTTCGAAGTTGAAGTTGACTTCGACTTATCATCCTCAGATTGATGGATATACAGAGAGGACGATACAATCTTTGGAAGATTTGTTGAGGGCTTGTGTGATTGAACAATGAGGTTCTTGGGATAGTCAATTGTCGTTGGTCGAGTTTACTTATAATAACAATTATCATTCTAGTATCAGAATGGCACCGTTTGAAGCTTTGTATGGTTGAAGATGTCAGACACCTTTGTGTTGGCATCGGTCAAGTGAAAGTGTTATACTTGGACCTGATATTGTGAAACATATTACTGAGATGGTGAAATTGATTCGAGATAAGATGAGAACTTCATAGAGTAGGTAAAAGAGTTACCATGACAAGAGAAGAAATGATCTTGAGTTTCAAGAAGGAGACCATGTGTTTTTGAGGGTTACTCCGGTGACCGGCATTGGACGAGCTTTGAAATTGAGAAAGCTTACTCCTAAATTTATTGGACTGTACCATATTTCTGCAAGAGTTGGACCTGTTGCTTATAGAGTGGCGTTGCCACCGAGATTGTCCAATTTACATGATATGTTTCATGTTTCTCAACTTCGGAAGTATGTTCCGGACCCGTCACATGCGATACCGATGGAAGAAGTTGAGGTAAGAGATAATCTTACGATTGAAGCACTACTAGAATGAATTGATGATCGTGAGGTAAAGTAGTTGAAAGGCAAGGAGATTGTCCTTGTGAAGGTGGTTTGGTGAGGAGCTTCCAGTGGGAACATGACTTGGGAATTGGAGAGAAGGATGCGAGAGTCGTATCCGAATCTTTTTGCATGAGGTAAGTTTCCGAGGATGAAAATCTTTTAAATGGAGGAGAGTTGTAATGCCCCAAATTTATTTAATTATTTAAATTGGATTTGTGGTATTTTGTGTGTGGAAGAAAGAAATATTATTTAATATGATATTTAATAATATGAATTATATTATATTGAATAATTATTTGGTGAATAATTAAGTAATTGGAAAATAAAGAAATAAAGGTAAGGTGATCGTTTGGTGAAAATAGTGAGGGTAAATGTGGAAGATCAGAGGTTGGGTCGAAGGGGTTATGTTGGAATAAGGAAAAGAGGAAACATTTGTGTTTTTGGAGAAATGAAAGAACGATCATGAAAATAGAGAGAAGAAGAAGGAGAAGGTCAAGGGTGAAAAGAAGAGTCCACGAAGAAGAAGAGAATTCTCGTTGAAACCAAGGTAAGGGTGGGATTCTTCCGTTTCTTAAGGGTTCTATAATATGAATTAGGTTGTGTTGTTGATTAGAGGTTTTGGGATTAAGTAATTTTGGGTGGAACAATTGAATTAGGTTGTTATGAGTTGATGTTGTGTGATAATTATGTAAATTAGAGGTTGATAATGATAATTTTGTGATTGTCTGGCTGAAATTGGTGTTTTATGGAGGTATTTTCGTAGCAGGTTATGTCTGATCGTAGAAGGGAGAACTATGAAAATCGCAGAGCTCGCTTAGCGAGCAGGTGGAAAATTTAGAGAGCAAAATACAGAGAGTTGCTCGCTTAGCGAGCAAGCCCCCTCGCTTAGTGAGACCTGGAGTGAAAAATATCATGATTTAATTCTGAAAAATTCCCAAAAAATTACTTAAAGTATATAGTAATGGATAGGAATCGAAATAGTGTGGTTAAAAGTGGTTAGAAATGAGTTATGAGCATAATTAGAAGTATAATTAGCATAACTTGGAATAAACATAAGTTGAATTGTTTGTTAATAGGTGATATTGCCTTGTGTTGTTGTTGGTGTGATAGTTACATAACATTTTTGTTGATACATGTGTATGTAATATACGTTGTTGTATATGGTGTTGTTGCTTATGCGTTGGTTGATGCTAATATATTTTATTATATGCGATTATGCATGATGTTGATGATGCCCGTGGTTGTGGTAAGTTGTTGTATGTTAGTTGTTGATGTTGAGTTATAAAATGTAGTTGTGGTAAATATGTATGATTGTCATTGATGTTGCATGACATGAGCATGGTTGGAACAATATACCAAGGTAGGGTATGTTCGTTGGATCCTAGTGGGATCATTGTGATGTTGGTGCGGTCATGAAATAGGGATCGTACGTAGCCATGAAATAGGGGTCAAGGGTGTGATCATGAAATATGGATCATACTGGACCATGAAAGAGGGGTCGAGAGTTTCGACGGGAGCTAGATCTTGAAATAGAGATTGAATCAGGGTATCGTATGCATATAGTCAAGTAGAGCCTCATTGCATATGATGTGTTGATGTGTATGATGTTGATATGTGGTGGTGTGTTTGTTTGATTGTTATAGTTGTGAATTGGTGACCTAATTATCGATACTTACCTTATTCTTATTAACGTTCTATTTTGTGATGTAAGTATCTCACTCCTTCTGTTTTAATGTTACCCTTATGTTGGTAACGTGCAGGTGATCAGGATAATTCGAGTGGTGGCCAGTGAAGGCAGTGTACTTCATGTCTTTAGGAGTCGACTTTGATATGTGCTTTGGGTGTCGGGACAATATTTGCATCTGTTTATTTATTTTTAAGAACACATTTTGTAATCGAATTAAGATTGATGTTTCTTTTAAAATGTTTTTTGTTGAAAGTTGTATGATTTTTATAAAACGTATCATTGAGCCATGTGTGGTTTTGTTGAATTATGACACTCAAATATTTTGATGAAATTTAAATTACTCTGATTTTCAATTCTAATTCTGTGGGGTAATTTAGGTGTTACATGTTTGACAAGTTTGGATTATACTTACTAGGAACTAAAATGATAGTGTATACAGATCATGCAACAACCAAATACCTAATTGCAAAGAAATATGCTAAACCAATGTTGATAAGATTAGTGATATTATTGCAAAATTTGATATGGAAATTAGAGATGAAAATGGAGTATAGAATTTTGTTGCTAATCATCTTTCAAGATTACATGATGAATTCTAGATTCATGCCAGTGAAGGTATCAAGGAAAGCTTATCTGATGAACAACCACTACTGATAACTTCTAGCATGACACCCTGGTACGCTGATATTGTAAACTACTTGTTCACCGGGTATGTCCCACCAAACTTCAACTCTTAACAGATAAAGAGGTTCTTTTGAATGTCTAAAATTTTTTATTGGAAGAAACCTTTCTCTACAAGTGTTATGCTAACCAACTTCTAAGGAGGTATGTAGACCAACCAAAGGTACACCATATCTTGTCAGCATGTCATGATGCACCATATGTAGAACATTTTGGAGGAACCAGAACTGTTGACAAGGTATTAAAATCAGGCTATTTCTTGCCCTCCTTATTTAAGGATGCTCATGAATAAGTGCCAGAAATACCACTCACCAACATCCTTGAAAATTAACTTTTTGATGTCTGGGGCTTAGGCCACTTCTATAATCTTTTGGAAATATATACATTTTAGTTGTTGTTGATTATGCCTCCAAATGGATAGAGGTAGTAATAACTCCTACCAACGATGTTATGATTGTGACCAAATTTTCATTCAAAAATATATTTTCTAGACATGACACACATAAAGCTATTATTAGTGATGAATGAACCCATTTTTGCAACAAGTTATTTGAAAATATTTTGGCAACATACGGGGTTAAACACAAAATTTCTACAAATTTTCATTTTTAGAGTAGTGGGCAAGTTGAGTTCTTCAATAAAGAAATTAAAAGAATCTTGGAAAAGGTGGTTAATCCTTCAATAAAGTATTGGTCAAAAACATCTTGATGATGTTCTATGGGCATATATAACTGCATACAAGACCCCCTTAGGCATGTCACCCTATAGACTTGTGTATGGAAAAGCATGTCACCTACCCATTAAGTTAGAACATAGAGCATTTTGGGCTATAAAAAATCTCAATTTTATTTTGACACCTGTTGGTCAAGTTAGAATTCTTCAACTCATTGAATTGGAGGAACAAATGTTATTCTCCTATGAAAATGTTTAGCCATATACAGAGAAAACTAAGAAATGGTACAACATAAAGTTCCAAAAAAAAGAGTTGATAAAATGATAGTAAGTCCTCTTGTTCAATTAAAGACTTAAGCTTTTGTATATTTATCCTTATGGGGATGTGGACCTCTTGAATGATAAAACAAGGTAAGAGTTCAAAGTCAATGGACAAAGAGTCAAGACATATTTTGGTGATCCCTCACACAACACAAGGTTCACCTTAAATTTCATTGGTGTTGAAAGTCAGGCTATAAGACTTTAAAATAATTCTACTTGGAGGTAGCCAAACTTGATAAATTTTTGTTTTGTTTATTTTGTTTCAAATGATTATGTGTAATTGTGATTAGTTTATGATGTTCTTTATAGAGTGGTATCACGTTTGTGATGAAGTAGGAAAATGGAAGTATTTATTACTCCAGAAAGAAAGAAAGATAAAAGGGAATCAATGAGATGAAAAATGAATTATTAAAGTTTATTGAGAATGGAAAGTTGGGAGAGAGAAAATACATGCATATACATCCATAGAGCATTGTGCCCGACGTCAACAAGACTGTTTGGACACAGTCATTAATTTCCTATCTGCCACGCCTCAAAATTTTGTTAACTGCAACAAGTTACCACAATAACCCTACAATTTACTTTTCTACCCTTGCAGTTTAATTTGTTTTTTTCATTTCTCATTCCCTATCTCTCTTTATTAATGTGGGTGTTCAAATCCAAACCAATCCAAATAAAAACCGTAAACCGATCCAAAAAAACTGAAAAACCGCAAAAAAAACCGATTTTTTTGGATGTATTTGAATGTCATTTTGTAAAATTCGACCGCTTCGGATCGAATTTTGGATTGATTTTTCAAAACTGATCCAAATCAAACCAAACCGCATGTATATATATTACTTATTTATTTGTTATTAGTATATATTTGCGTTAATTTAATATTAGATGATACTTATTTTTTTAAATACTATTTATTAGTTTGATTTAGTCTATTTATTTTTATATTTTTCATCTTGTAATATTAACTCTTGATATAGTATATTGTATATTATATCAAACTTTAGCCATATACAGAGAAAACTTTTGCTTTTAGAATATTAAAAAAAACTATAATTTGTAATTTGGATATCCAAAAAATCGATCCAAATTAAACCGCATAAAATTGGATCGGATCGGATCTGATTTTTTAACCAATCATCCAAAACTGAACCAAACCACAAGTAAATTTACCTTTGGATTAGATGATATTTTGCTTCAAAACCGATCAAAATCGAACCGCGAACACCCCTATTTATTAACACATAACCTTTACTCTCTCCAACATCACACCCCTACCGCAACTCTAAATTTTCTTTCCCGAAAAAATGTCGAGCAGGAAAAGAAAACTAAAAAGGATTAGTCAGAAAATGATGAAGGTAACATTGAAGTGATAAGGAAAACCATTTTGATGAAAACAGAGTAGAGGAAGAAGATAAGGACAATGTTGAAGATGAAAGTGACAGTGCAAGTAAAAAGTACAATGAAAGTGGAGAGAATACGGTTGCTGAGGATTAAACTGAGTCTGAAAATGAATCTGATCAAATGCAGGATGATGAACACTAAGAGAAGAGCTCTGACGTGCCACATGTCATCAACTCAGTATACATATTACAAATAAGACTCCCACAAAGAAGAAAATCCCAGTTAAAGAAAATTCCCCTATGAAAAAGAGTCATGAGAAAGAAAAAGAGTCGAGCAATTATTAGGACTGAAGATGTCAGTGAGTTTCCTAAAGTAGGAGAATAAAAAGCAAAAAATCAAGACAAATTAGAGAAAAAGAAGGAGGAAATAAAAAATAAGGATGAAAAATTCATAAGGAATAGTAACAGGCTCCAAACATATCTGGTATTTCTTTTTTACCTTGAAGGTTGACGAGTCACGACATGTCGCTACTCACCAAATGATAGTGAATACCATATCCTTACTCTAGGTTTGGGGGTGTGACAGCTCCCATCAAGACAATTGTCTACTAAAACCAATCTATCAATTTTCTATCTTTAGGATTTTATTTTTCAATTTTTGTCATTTTTAATTTCTAAGTAATGAATGAAGTAATTTCAGTTTTGTGTTTTCATTTCTAGTTGTTTATGTAAAACAAATAACAGAAGAAAATTAACTAACTTTATCCCTGTAAATTATATAAATTATAAATATTTAGATCAATTATGAGTGAACTGTGACAATATTGGAAACAAGGTCTTGATAACTAATCAACGCACATTCTTGTGATTTTTTGTTAACCCCTGTCACACCTTAGTAGTCAAGAAAGTAGTTAGCCTCTTAAGAAGTTTGAATTTCCTTAGAATATGAAATGAGGTTCATTGTAGAATTTAGTCTAGGGGAGGATAATATTGTTGCTTAAGGCTATCACAAAGGATACACTACATGTATGAATAAACACACAAAAGTGTGTAAAAAGAATGAAAAGTGCCAATGAGCATTATAAATAAAGTTCATGTGCTTGAAATTGGAGGAACAATTCATATGCTCAAAACTAGAAGAATAATGGATGTCTTCACCATTAGTAACATGTTAGACTCATTACAAGTGATATCCCTCCAGGTGAAAATGTGGAGCATCTATCAAAATTATCAATAATAAAAATACATGTGTAAGCCTTAAGTTCAAAGTGAACCAAAAGTCTAAAGTAGAACAATTAACCCCCTTCAAAAACTGAAAAGAACGAACTCTTGGACCATAAGATAAGATGACCAAACTAGGATTTAGGCTGACACACACATACACACACACACACACACAAGCTTAATAATAGCAAAACTGAGTTGTGCCAATATTTGAAAATAACCCTCTGAGATGAATTTTGAGTTGATTATGAGTTGAACTATTATATTAGGATATAAAAGGAAGTGATTTTTTTTTCAATTGTTACAAGGACATCACCGCTTGATTGTTTGCACCATCAGACTGCCACACAACACTTTGTCCCCCATTCTTGTTTGTACCTGATTAACTTTTGTACAAATTGGAAGAAATGGAAAGACTAATTCTAATTTTCTTTGGGCCTGATTTGACAATTATTCTCAATCCCAAGATCCAAGACAATTTGCAAATCCATATATGAAGTAATTATAAAAGAAGCTCTTGAAGAAATGAAAGGGGTTCAACATTTTAATGAGAAAAACACTTAGAGGAAACTAGTGAAGAAAGTGAGTTAAACAAGAGTGGATATTTTTCTTCTCATCCCTTCAAGTGCTTACTGTAGATATCTGGCGTGACAAAAGTCGTCTCTTGGTGACTAACTATTGCAAGAAGATGAAGAAGTTGCTTTTAGGTTTTTATTTCTTTTTCACTGTGTGTTTGAGTTTGATTATCTTATGAACCAATATTATTGTATGTACTCAACTCATTATGAGCTAAACTTTTTTATGTTGAGCAATGAAAAGTTAATATAATTTAGTCTTTATGTTACATTATATGTTGTTAATGATTTGTTTTATCATGTTTTAAACTATTATAAATCTGCTTCCTTGATTGATAAACATGGGAAAAGGTAGAAGCTTGTTTTGAGAGATTGAGCATCAAGTGGATTTTATGGTAAAAATGATTGAAAATAGTACGATATGGATATTCACTATATTAACTACTTTAGAGATAAAGAGCTAAAATCTTAGAGGAAACTCATAATAAACTAGACACACATCAAGGTTACAAGCGAGACTTAGAGATTTGTCCCCTTACTTTAATGCGTATGTTTATGATGTTGTAGAGATACACCCTTAGATAATAATATGACCTTTCGTGGCACGACATAAGATATCATGTATGCATAAATGATAAGTATACTAATGGATCATTTCCAAACATACTCTCCATTATCAAACTCAATTACTTTCTTAACACTCTTTTTAACATTGTTTGCTACTGAAATGAACATGTGATAACCATAAAATAATTGTATCTTGCTCATACTCATTTACAAAATATAGTTCTTTACATAATCAATCTAAGTTACTTTCCACTCCCTATGGGTTCAAAATCCTTACTATTTTATTGCTTGCTACTTAAAACATACATGTATACTTGTATGTGACATCACACATTTTCAACTAATAGAGATCCACTGTAGATGCAATTATATTAGAGGCACGAACGACATTGCAGTACATGTGGCAGAGAAGGACCACGTGAGTCTGACATACACCCTCTAGTCTTGAATATAAGCAACAACAAAAAATTCAATGGTCTTAAATATAAGCAAATATCACCTATAATTATTACATTTAATGTCATTTTTCCAAATATGCCATTACTTTCTTCAAATTTCTAAGTTTTTAACAATTTCGAAGACAAAAAGTGGGGGTAGAATTAGAAAGAGTGCAAAACTTAAATGCATTTAGAAATTTTTCTTAATGAATGGTTTTTTTTGTTGTTGTAAATTTGCTTATATATGAGACCAGAGGGAGTATCCATTAGTATTTGATAGTATTTGTAATAGGGATTATGAATAGTATTATGGTTTGTAATTTTTCATTTTGATAGTATTATGGATTATGGATTGATTCTAATATATGCCATTTTAATCTTATTACATTAGTGTATGATTTAATTGATAAAATTTATTATGATAATATACTTATAATATATGGCCTATTACATAAGTGTATTTCTTAAAAAGTTGTCCAAAATAAAATTACTTCCTAAGAGGTGATTACAAAAGTCTATTTTCGCATTTTGTTACAGAGACGTATCTTCGGATTAAATTATGAAAAAATGAGAACGTGACTCATTTACGAATGAATTGGGCGCATATGGATTATTATGGAGATGCATATCCAGGTCATATATAGCAAAATTAGGGTGTGTCTCACTTACAAATGAATTTGGTGTATATGGGCGTGTCCATATATATACTTTCATATTAATGAAGGACAATTTTGAGTTTAAATATGATGACTCTTCAACACTAAGGGTAAGGGAAATAATGCCTTAACATTTTGAGGAGTTTCACATAAGATCATAAAAAAAATTGAGAATAACTTAATGTATCCTATATATTGCTACTACACCCTCGTAAAAACCCAAAATACCCCTTGATTACAGAGATGCATTTTCGGACGCATCCCAAACACATCCAACCATGCTGATTTTGAGTCACGTCCCAAATTTGTGTGTATTTTACTTCCGAAAATGCATATTCGTATACCTTACGAAGATGTATTTCTGGATCTAACTAAAGCATAAACAAACATATAACCAGAAAGATGCAGAATGACAATAAAATTAGCATTGATAACATAAAAAATGAAACATTACAAAGGCAATCGTTAACATAAACCGAACATTACATTTTAATATCCAGGTGGACGTTTCAACATCTTTATAATATCTTCAATAGATCTTGAAGTCACGACATCTATCTCGATCAGAACTTTTGTTTTGTAACAAAAAAATGCATTCCATAGAGCCCTTAAATCTGCACCCGTGTTTAACTCAAACTTGTTGAAATCAATTTCCCATTCGTTGTCGATCGAGGATGAACGATACTCGAGCTTCACAATTTTTTGATTGTCAGAGTAAGGTAGGAAATTTTGTAGTATGTATTTTAGATATACAAGAGGGATGTACTCATTGAACTTAAATTGAATTGAGGGTTTCGCGTCATTGTAGTAGACATTTACGACATGCCAAATGATGTTCATTATGGTGAAATGTTGTTTGGTAAGAAACATGAGATAATAGCCCCATACTTATAGTAGTTTTAGGTAAATATGAATCTTAGAAATTCTTTTTCGTTTTAGGGGATGTTTTGGAAATGCATCTACGGTACCACAAAAGTTAAAAGGACACTCACATTTTCTTGAACCAGTGTTATCTCGTTTGAATTTTCAGAAAAAAGTTCTATACTTCCCGCTTCTTTCGCATGTCATTGTCATAAATGCGACTCTTTTATCCGAACCATTATCGGATCTTTTGATTACAACGCCAAACCCCAGTCTGGATGCCTCTGTACGAACCCATTGAAGCATATGATCATGAAATTCAAACTCTTATCCATTTGTAAATTGGTTGCCAACATCTACCTCTTTCACATTAACACATTTGGCATCCAGAGACACAATAGACTTAGGGAAAACATCGGGATATTAATGCAAACTATAACATAAAATAATAAAAAACAACTGAAAATGAAAACAAATATGTGACAAATGAAAACAAACAAACTCCAGAAATGCATTTCCGAAGGAATTCATATAAAATTTGAAAATGCATATCCGGATGCGACGTAAGTTTTTTTAGCTACAAAACAAGATTAATGCGAGTAATGAGGAATGCAATAAATTATCTTTACCTTGAATTCCAACTTCTTTTGCTCCTTTTGATGTGATAAAACACAAGAAAAAAGTTTTGGAGTGAAAATCTTGATTGAGAATGAAAGAGTTTTCTTAAAAGGGTTTTTAGGTAAAAATGGATATGGAGCATGATCATGCAATATGTTGTTTTATTAAAAATCATATTCAATATTTTAAAAATGTATCTCTAAAAACGACTGACATAGAAAGATGACAAATTTTTAAATTCCTGCATCAAAACTATGGAAATTCACTTTCGAAAAAAATCACTGGATTATTAAATTAAAAATAATTTGATATGACTCAGCTGAAAATGCTATCTCTAAAATAAATTTTAGAAAAACATATGAGATAACACTTATTTGAGATGTGTTTTAGTGATGCAAAAGATGTGTTAAAAAAACATTTTCAAAATCTAAGGAACATTTTCAAATTTTTATAAATTACTTTTCATCTATTTAGGTGAGATAACTTAAGCCCATAAAAAAAATGGTGGGAAATATTGACAATAGTTTTTTTCTTAAAAACGAAACTTAAGCCCACAAAAAAATGGTGGGAAATATTGGAAGAGTTTACCATATACCCCTACATTTTGACCTATACCCCTATAAAATTTTCAAAATACCAATTATAACCTTGATGTCAGACTGTCAGAGTTTCGAAAAATTTACCCAAAAAATCACGTTCCGGAAGACTTTAGATATGACTTGCGGTATGTTTTTTTTCCAAACCGGAAGACTTAGGGAAAATGTTCCGGTTCGGAACAGAACCAATAAGACTTTCGGTTGTCAAATTTCCATGTACTAGAACACTTCAGGTAAGAGTTCCGGTTTGTTCCAAATACACTACCGGAAAACTTACTTGAAGTGTTCCGGTTTATTTTTAATTTTTTAATTTTCTTTATAATTTGTTAATATACAATTAAGGAAGAAAAAAATATTTGATTTAACAACATAACAAATATTTATTACAAATTAAAATATTTGACATTAACAATTAAGGAAGAAAAAAATTATTTGACATTAACATTATAACAAACTAGTATGATACATTTGTTCTTAGAATGTATTTGTTTTAAGAATTTATTTGTTTATATTTAAAATTTGAAAAAAAAAAGTATCTAATTAATAAAAATATGTAAATAAAAAAATATAATATATATTTAAAAATAAATAGAATCAATTCCCTAGGGTACCAATATTTTAATTAGTAAATTTATGTTTCTATTATTGTTTAATATTTATATCAGTAACTTAATGTTTCCGTTAATATTTAATATTTTGATAAGTAATTTAATATTCTCGTTAATAATCAATATTTTGATTAATAACTTTACGATTCTCTTAATATTCAATATTTTGATTAGCAACTTTATATTTCCGTTAATATTCAATAGTTTGATCGATAACTTCATGTTTTCGTTAATATTCAATATTTTAATTAGTAACTCGTATGAACATGTAATATTTGTTTCTAATATAAGTATTATATGTGTCATATCAGTACCCGTGTTTAAAAAAATAATAATTAAAGATTTGAATTACTAATATTTTTTCCCGTTTATAAGAATGATAAATATTATTTTTGTTTTGACATTAATTATAAAAATATATGAATCAATAGTAAACTTAGTCTCATTTATAAAAATGACATTGTTTAAAAATATTTGATGATAATAAAATATTTTATAATAATAAAAATCTTAAATTGACAAAATATGGTGAAGATATATTCAATCAAATTATATAATTCAATTAATAATAACAATTTAATATATTATTGATTAGAATCAATTTACAAATAAAATATATTATTCTATATATAAAAATATTTGAATCAACGGTATAATTATTTCTATATATAAATAACTTTTTTTTGAAATTATTTATAAAAATATTTAAGTCAATAGTAAATTTATTCTTGTTATTATTCAATATTTAATTAAATGTGTTAATATCAATACCATATATGTACCCGTGAGTATATGTACTATATTATTTCATATTTGAGTGGAATTGATCCCAATAAAATTTTAATTTTAATATTTTAATTACTTTATATTATATATAGATAAATATATATTGATCATTGATGAACTTGTGCGGTTAAAATTTTAAATTTTATAAAGGAAAATACCTAGATACAATTCCTTAGGTGTGGTTTATACTATTTTCAATTAAAATATGACAAGTATATTTAAATATTATTTATGGAGTAAAAATAGGAAAAATAAATTGCATACATGTAGGAGGAAATTATACACTTGTCATATTTTAAGTATAAAACACACATAAAGAATTGTATCTAGGTTTTATTCTTTTATAAATGACAAATAGATTGTATGATTAATAAAAAATATTATACAATTTTGATACTATTTATTCATACATTACTTATGTTTCATTCTATTAGTATTTATATTAAATTTCATTTAATTCATTTTAATTAGTATCAAAATTTATATTAAAATAAGCATACAATTTAAATGAATTATATTTTATATTTTATTATTTACATATTTTTATTAATTCATTTTAAATATATATTATATTTTATAATTTATTTTAAATATATATTATATTTTTTCATTTACATATTTTTATTAATTAGATACTTTTTATTTTCAAATTTTAAATATAAACAAATAAATTCTTAAAATAAATACATTCTAAAAACAAATGCGTGCGAGCGCACGAGTATCATACTAGTTTGTTATGTTGTTAATGTCAAATAATTTTTTTCTTCTTTAATTGTATATTTAATTGTTAATGTCAAATATTTTAATTTGTAATAAATATTTGTTATGTTGTTAAATCAAATATTTTTTTCTTCCTTAATTGTATATTAACAAATTATAAAGAAAATTAAAAAATTAAAAAATAAATAAATCGGAACACTTCAAGTAAGTCTTCCGGTAGTGTATTTGGAACAAACCAGAACTTCCGTTACATGGAAACTTGACAACCGAAAGTCTTATTGGTTCTGTTTCGAATCGGAACACTCTCCCTAAGTCGGTGATAAAAAAATACTAAACCGGAACACTTTCCCTTAGTCTTCCGGTTTGGAAAAAAACATATCGAAAGTCATATCTAAAGTCTTCCGGAACATGATTTTTTTGGTAAATTTTTCGAAACTCTGACGGTCTGACATCAGGGTTATATTTGGCATTTTGAAAATTTTGTAAGAATATATATCAACATGTAGAGATATATGGTAAACTCTTCGAAACATTGACAATAGTTTTTTCTTAAAAACGAAACTTAAGCCCACAACAAAAATGGTGGGAAGAAAACGTGCCTCGTTGTTAACCGCACTCTAGAAGTTTACCAACCACACCCGTATATGTTACTAATACTTACTATTTGATTTTCTCTTGTGTCAGTCTTTTTATTTTATTTTATTTTAAAGAGTTGTAGTTTTAATTTTTCTTCTAAAAAATGATTAAATGAGCGTAGAAGTGTACTTTTTTAAGAAATATGTTTTATGTAAAAGGAAATGCAGTTTGTATATTAATGGGATGTAGGCAGTTATAGCCCTCTACACATTCGGCAAAAGCTACGAGTGGAAATATAACCTATAATAAACTTAAAAGATCTGACCTACACACAAACTCCAACCAGAAAAGTAGCATCTCCACTTGTATCTGACATCTCCTATCTATTGTAATTAAAATTTAACGATCACGATTAATTAAAAATATAAAATTACTTTAAACTATCAGTGTATATCAATTAAATTATTAATTAAATCTGTCCGGATCAAATTAAATTTTCAAAACCAAACCACATACATATATTTTGATATTTTTTATATATTTTGTTTGGAATCAAAGAAATTTATTGATGAAGCCAAAACGATATTATATATATTTTTTATATTAGTATTTTTTTGTGTGTGTAATCATTTTTTATTTTATTTTATATTAGTATGATGTATTGCATTAATCAATCATTAATTGTTTTCTAACTTTTATACCATATAATAGTTTAATTTGATTTTTATTTACTTTTGTTTTATATGCTTCAAACATAATTGATGAATATTTTTTGTAATATTAAATTTTAATATATTATATTATATTTTATATCAAATATATTATTTTCTTGTGTCTTTATAATATCCTTATAGCAAAATACTTTTTTTCGTCCCTTAATTTTGTCTCAGTGTCCAATTTGATACATTAACTTTAAAAAATGACATGTTAGTCCTTTAACTTTTAAAATGATGTCACGTTTGTCCTTTTGTTAGTTGTGTTAGTCAAAGGAAGTAAGGACCTCCCAAGTGTTTTTTTTCTTAGTGTCATGGATATAATGTATAATATAACAATCCAAGTGATTGTATTGTTCATTAACCTACTGACATAAACTAAGAAGCCCTAAAATATTTGTTGTTGCGATGGCAAATTGAAGGGAGAAATCTCAGTGAAATCAAATATCGAAGACGTTAGTGAAGGCACATAGGGTGGTTTCATCAAAAACATGAAGGATTGAAGACGATTGAGGAAAGATTATCAAAAGGTTAGTAAATTTCAATATGTTTTAGGTTTACGAATGTGTTAAGGTAATGCGTGGTTCCGTTAAGTTTTGGGGGTTTATGTAATTGTTTTAGTGTAAACTCTAACTACTTAGGTGATATGAATATATATAATGGATGGATACATAAATCTTAGAATTCATCATAGTGGTGAATTCATTGATGAATGTCTTAATGTATATGAAGATCGATTAATAGATGAGTTGAGAGTAGAGTTCGACAAATGGAGTTATTTTGAGCTAGTTGGTGTATTGAAAGACTTGGGTTATAAGGAGTTTGAGACAATAAGTTACAAAAACCCTCAATTTGAGATGAATGCACTAGTTGATGACAAAGGTGGTTTAGAAATTGCAGATCTATATAGGGTGCACCAAAGTGTCGATATTTACATTAAATACACCTTGTATCAACCTGACTATTGTGATAGTGTTGTTGATAATGTTGATGAGGGGCCTGCTGAAATTGTAGACGAGGTGGAATAGTTACTTAGTCAATTGCATGATGGAGTTGTTGGAGTTGAACATGCCACTATTGGGTTGGAAGAAGCTAATGTTAGAGTTGAACAAGTTAATCATGCTGTGGAGGAAGGTAATGTTGGAGTTGAGGAAGTAAATGTTGGAGTGGAACAAACAACTGATGGAGTTGAACAAGTTAAAGTTGGAGTGGAACAAGCAACTGTTGGAGTTAAAGAAGTTAATGATGGTGTATTGCATGATGACTTAAGTTCTGATGATAGTGATGATGAAAACTAAAATTGTGATAGTACTCTTGAAGTGGCTTTTGAGGATGAGTCTGATGAATATGATGACATTGAGGAAGATGAACTTGCTAACCTATATGGGTATGAAAGTGAGGGTAATGGAAAAGAAAAAAAAACATAAAGATAAGTCTGAAGAAGATAAAGGGAATGATAATGATAGTAAGCCAAAAAACATATTAAGGAGAAGGCATAAAAAAGTGGAATGCTGGGGTTAACAAAACCAAATCAATAAGTGTAAGATTTGATGTTAGAGACTATGTTGATGGATATCTTTTGGGAGATTACACAAGAGTTTATGATTATTGTCGTGAACTGTTAAGATCCAATCCATGGTCAACAATTAAGATCAATGTTGATCCTGTACAAGAAGGCGTTGAGGATCAAATGCCATATTTTAGAAGGCTTTACATATGCTATACTGCCTATAAGAAAAGCTTTAATTTGTGCAGACACGTAGTAGAGCTCGATGGGTGCTTTCTAAAAGGGTTGTGTGGAGTGAAAATTCTGTCTGCCATAAGGAGGGATCCTAATGACCATATACTTCCCATAGCATTTGCAGTTGTGGAAGGTGAAAATAAGGATAATTAAACTTGGTTTTTAGAGCTTTTAATTCATGGCCTTGGAGGTAAAGATCAATGTCTGAAATACACATTCATCTCAGACCAGCAAAAGGCAAGTATGCTATTATGTTTTAAGCTATTTTATTTTTCTTTTTTGTAAACAATGTCTATTATGATATTATGTTTTTGTCTTGCAGGGTCTGCTACCTACCGTGGATCAAAATTTTAGGTTAAGACACCATATCCAGATGTGCAACCACCCAAGTATATGAAGATGCTTGGTAGACAAAAAGAGAGGAGGAATCATGAACACATGTTACCATTTAAAGCTACCAATCTATCCATACACACCTCTTGGTCACATTTTCCATCTCAACCTGATACTACTACTCCCACAATTCTGCATGACCCTTCCTCATCTAATTACACCATACTACTTTTCCCACCTTTATCAGTAGATGATCATACTATGTCAGACACTTCATTAATTCCCTATGCTGATGATGATGACACACCTAAGACACATGATGTCGATCATGATTTGTAGGAAATCAATAAACATGCTGACCCTCCTACACTTGAAACATCATTTCAACCATCCACTTCTATCATCCATCCCTCAGCCACCCTTGACACCTTACACTCAACCACTACACCTGATACAACACTCCTACACACCAGAATATCCTCAAGAGTAATGCCATGTCTGAATTTCAATCCATCAATGCAACATTGGATACCACCTTCAAAATTAAGGACCCATGCAAGATGAAATATTTCTTAGGCATTGAACTAACACACTCTCATTTAGGTATCTTCCTTTATTAAAGGAAGTATTGCCTTGAACTCAAAGAAGATGCAGGATTCCATCCAGACCAGTTTCAACACCATCTGAACCTGCAATCAAACTTCATCAGGATTGAAGCACTTCATACCATGACATACCTTTCTATAGAAGGCTTTTAGGAATATTGTTATACCTCAATGCAACTAGGTCCGACATCACTTTCTGCACTCAACCACTCAGTCAATTTCTCTCAGCTTCTACTACCACTCACTTTAATGCTGCCTGTAGAATCCTATGATACCTTAAATCTTGTTCGGCTCGAAGAATATTCTTCCCACGAGATTCATCCTTACAATTGTGTGGCTATTCAGATGCTGATTTGGCAGGTTTTCTTGACACACAAAGATCTATATATGGTCAGTGTTTCTTCCGTGGTAGATCCCTCATCTCGTGGTGCACCAAGAAACAATTGACAATCTCAAGATCTTCCTCAGATGCGGAATATCGAGCTCTTGTTGCAGCTACATGTGAACTTCAATGGTTGTTGTATCTCCTCCATGACTTGCATGTCAATTGTGCCAAAACTCCTGTTATATACTGTGATAATCAAATTGCAATTCACATTGCTTCTAATCTTGTTTTTCATGAGAGGACCAAACACTTGATTATCACATCGTGCGAGAAAAACAAAATCAAGGTGTCTTGAAACTTATGCCTGTTAAATCCAAGGAACAACATTTTGATTTGTTCACCAAGGCACATCACCCTCAACCTTTCAATGCACTAATATCCAAGTTGAAGATGATAAACATCTATCAACCTTCAACTTATGGGGGGATACTGAAGTATGTCAAGCATGATGTTGAGGACATCATGCAACATGATGCATCCTAGCTAAAGTTGTTAGATTTCAGTTAGGATTAGTTATATGTCTGTTATTCCTTGTAACTAAATCTTGGACATTGATTGTGTGTATCATAACATATGATACCTTATGGTACAAGTCATCCCATACTATATAATCTTATATCTCTTCACTATGTAATTCAATGAAAATCACAATCATATTATGTTCATCTTGATTACTCATAATAAAGTGTTTGATCTTCTTGTAACAACATTTGAACTGTGATACTTTTCCATTTTAAAATACGCACATTATATTTTACTCATATTTTTCATTCAACAAACTTGTGTTTTCCACAATGCAAGAAAAGGACAGTGATATAATAAAGGGTTAAATGTTGTTTACCCCCTGCTATATGAGCGATATTTGGTTTTCCCTTGAAGTTTTTTTTTGTGATTCCCCCTTGTAAAATAAGAATTCTGTTTTCAGAACCCCCTATCCCTTGTTTGGCTTTAACTTTTTTTTATAAATATTATATTCTTTACGTTATTATTATTATTTATTTTTAATTTTATTAATTTATTTTCGTATTAGTTATATTTATTTAAATTGTTGTTTTAAAAAATGTTTTAAATGGACCAATACAAACACAAATAAGTCCATTTCCAATGATACTCTATTTAATTCACTTAGAATGTACATATAAATAATATATACACTAAATACCAACACAAAACTACCGATTGTGGGACTAAATTTATTTCTAAATTTATAGTAACTTCAAGATACATGTTGCATCTTACTCAGTGTTCATTACTATACAGAAAAGTTCAACAAAACTTTCCTCTTATATTCCAAACCTGTAAGAACAAATAAATCATTTCTCCTTCAAGTTCAACAAAACAAAACAAAGTAATTTGAAGAACAAAAAATAATGAAGTTTTGATGGAAGACAGAAAAAATTTCTGGAGTGGATTCTACTCGAACTCAATTATCTCAAACTCTATTAACTGCAGCATTATGTTTTCTCTAATTACTGTTGCATTATCACTAATTATTGTTGCATTATCACTAATTACTTAACTGGGAAATATATTACCATTTACATCCACTTCTTTTTCTTTCAATGCAACACTTGGATGCTAATAGCAAACAACATCGTTTTCCATCTTTACAAATTGTTACTACAAACTGTAGAAACAAGAAAGTAAAATGGAAGTGAAGTGACTACAAACTGATAAACATTCAATTGTTAACCCCTGCTAGTTAATGAAAATGAGTGCTAATGGAAGTGAAGTGACTACAAGCTGATAAAACCACATCGTTTGAGGTTATAATAAAAGTAGTGTATATAATTGTCTTGTCTAAAAAATGAGGTTACAAATTAAAGGGACTAAGAGTACTTATAGATATGCTTGTGACAATGATCTAGGCCCAATTAAAATAATTTTTAAAACAACAATTTTGAAAGAAAAAAGATATAATACGAAAATTATTTAAAAAAATAATTCATAAAAAAATAATATTTAAAAAAATAATTCATAAAACAATAATATTTAAAAATATAAATTAAAAAATAATAATTAATAAATAAAAGTAAAAAAGAATATTAAAAAACTTTAAAAAGAAAAAGAAAAATACACACTCAGCACCATGTGAAATATAAAATTAAATTAAAAAATATATTAATAGAACGAAAAAAAAATAGTTAAATAAATATAACTAATATGAAATTAAGTTAATAAAATTAAAAATATATATAAAAATTGAAAAATAAAATAAAAAACATAACAAATTAAAAATATAAACTTAAATTAAAAAAATATATTAATAGAACGGAAATTTTAAAAAAATATAAATAATTTAAAAAATAGTTAAATAAATATAACTAATACGAAATTAAGTTAATAAAATTAAAAATATATATAAAAATTGAAAAATAAAATAAAAAAATCCATATGGATAAAAAAATATAAAAAAAAATTGTAAAAAAAAAAAATTTCACGTAGACTGTCACTTGTATAAATTCTCCATAGTAGTCAGATTTAACCCTATAATAAAACATAACAAAAATGAGACATAGTAATGCATACACGCAAGCATTATTCAACAGAACTCTAATTAAATTATACTATATGAAATAAAATATCATTCACGCAATGTGCATTTTCATGTACCCTAAAATATATTCTCCAAAAGAACACAAGTTAGGCTTGTCTGTATTTTCTACTTAGGTAGAATAATTGTACCCATATCATGGTAGACACGAGAGGGTCCAAGTCATTACATTGGTTTATAAATTTCATCTTTTTTCTTTTGCTTGTCCGGTCATAAAAGCCATCAAAGACTTGACTTGGTCTGTAAGTTATCCAACCCTCCAAGTCTTTTGATAATAAAATCCAACAGTCCAAGTTGTTTTGTCTTATGTTGTAGTTCCGACCGTTCAAATTAGTAACTAAGTTTTGATTAGATAAAGTTGAGAATATGCTAGAATAATAATATAATGTGGATAGATAGAATAATAATTGTTATAGTAATAATTTTGTATTACATATACTTTGTACTTTTAGCCGTACACTTTTGCACTAATTATATCTAATTGGAAGATAGTCCACTAATTAATCACTTGTTTTTTTTATAACTATGGATGAACATTACCACAAAAAGGTTTTCTTTTCACATTTTAGAGAGGGGGACAAAGGGTCCATGTAACAGAACTTGATGTCTCAAACCCAACATTATAAATAACATGCTTTGCAGTTTTGTTCCATGCACACTACATGTGCTTTCTTTCGCTCATAACTTGGCATGTGCTTTCTTTCTGCTACATATTCTCATAAAAATTCTCCTTCATTATTTGAAGCAATGGAAAGAACAAGTGAAAATGTTGAATCAATGGTTAGTAAGAATAGTAGTTCCTCCAAAAAGAGGACAGATCAAAGTTAAGATAATGAAACAGTTTGTCAAAGCAGGGAAAGCAATGTTTAGGAGGGGAAAGGCACATTCTTCACAAGTAAACGATGATTCTACTCATGCTTAAGTCCAGAGTATCATTAGCATTATTGTATCATCATTGTATATGGATGGTTATCCTATCGATATATAACTTGTATGGTGCTGTATTTCTTTGTCTCTACGATGAGTAATAATTGTAGATCTGTTACTTGGCATGTAAGTCTAGCCTCAAACTATTTCGTGTTTGTAAATGAGTTTTTTGTGAATCTGCATGGCTCTTCTTGTTTTAATGTTACTTTAGGTAAATTTAATTATTTTTGAATTTAATTAATTATATTTTAGGTTTTTTATTTTATGAATTTAAATTTAAATATAATTTTTTTTAGAATATTGAGTTTAGTCAAAATTTTGATTTTGAGAGAATGTCACGATCCTCCTCCTTAATTTCTTCTTTTTCATTGACTTATTCTTTGGGAAAGTCCTTTATTTGTAGAAACATCGACTTCTACATCTTCCGAGTCTTCTTCTTCAAGGATTAGAATGATGTTGGTACATTTGTCAGGGATATCTAGTGTGATATTTTGCTCAGGACAGGTCGTTCTCTCTTTTTCCTCCTCTTCACTGATTTCATCAAGTTGTATGTCATCTACAACCACATTGATTAACTCCATCATGGATTTGGTGCAATTATTGTATACTTGGTATGCTCTAATGTTTGTAGAGTATCCCAAGAAGATTTTCTCATCACTTTTAGGAACTAAAATTCACTCCTTTGCTCTCAATTAATATGTAACACTTACTCCCAAATACATGACAATACTTAACACATGGTTGTGAATGTGACATGTTGTGTTCATGACTTCTGCCCAAAATTGATAAGGACGATTCTTGGAATGAAGCATGACTCTAGCCATTTCTTGAAGTGTTAGATTCTTACTTTCAATAATCCCATTTTATTGAGGAGTGACGGGGGATGAGAACTCATGTGAAACTCATTCAGAGGAGCAAAATTCAATACTGCGTTGAGACATACTTGTAATAAACTTATTCCACTTATATGCGTAAGGATTCGTGAAGAGGATTCGTCCATCCTAGTTGCATGTCTATCCCACAGACTTATATACATTCCCGGAGCCTGCGTAAGGGTTATCCGAAGAAGACTCGTCCGTCTTATTCCGCTTATCTGCGTAAGGATTCGCGAAGAGGATTCGTCCATCCTAGCTGCATGTCTATCCCGCAGACTTATATGCATTCCCGGAACCTGCGTAAGGGTTATCCGAAGAAGGCTCGTCCGTCTTATTCCGCTTATCTGCGTAAGGGTTAGTGAAGGAGATTCATCTATCTCAGGTTACTTTGAAGATTCCTAAGGACTCGTCCTCTTTCTGCACCTGGCGTCACAGGTCACAAGAAGACTCGTCCGTTTCATGTTTCATCAGAACCTTTGGTTTCATTGGAAGGAGCTCGTCTGCTCATCTCTCAGCTCATTTGTAACATCGCTGGATTGGGTTTATTTCCCATTTCTTGTTTTCTTGGGTATTCAACCACAGTTTATCTTGAACGGTCGAAAGCGGAAGCAATCGTCCTTTTCAGATCAACAGTTGCTTGAATAGGGGCAGCTGTAGAACCTCAAATTTTCCCTCTTCATTTTAAGCATCATAATACACCATTTTCATCATAAGCATGTCATATATATAGCATTATAGCATAGTAAATTAAAGCATGACAAGCATCAAGCCCTAGCATGAGGCATATGGCCATCTGGGGAGGTGTTGAAGGCTATCTAAGCCAAGACAAGGGTTCCAATGGATTTGTGAGAGGCCTATGATGATTCTAGACTCTTTTAGCAAGGCCAAGTTCACTTGCAAAAGCTCAGAAGATTGCTTAATCATCACAAGTTTTAAGACAATGCAAGGCTCCTAAGCAGTGCAACCAAATTAGGGTTTTGACTTCAAGAGCCTTAACCTCATAATTTTGGCCAACTCTTTTGGGCAATGTTTTCTATATGATAAGAGGGTCCTACATGTCAATTTTCATGGAAAAATTCCAAATGGAAGTCAGTCATTGCCTTAGTTGCTTGCAGATGAAGTAATTGGTCAACTGTGCCTGTAAAAAGTCAACTGTCTGATTTCAAGGGGTCCAAGTCACTTTTTCTTGCCAAGGGGGGTCTTTACAATGTTATAAGATGTTTGGGATGATTGAAGATCAAGAATCATGGATATTTGAAGGGATTTGTAAAAATGATACAAAGTTGGTTTTTGAGATTTTCCAAATTTAGCAACTTTTGCCCTAATTTTCAAGTGAGCTTAGCATGATCAAAAATTCTTCAAATGAACCCAACCCAAACATGAAAGTTGAAGACTAAAGCTTGCCATTTTCAAAAAGTACAAGTACATTTTCATGGGATTTATGGTTTGAGAGATAAGGCCTTCGAAAATTTCATGCATTTTAGGGCAAAATCACATTTCCATGTACACACCAAATGCAAGAGTGCTCAAAACTCATTTCCAAGTGTTGGAATGGATCAAGTGAGGTTACTAAGTTACAATTCAAGGCATTTAGATGATTTTGCTCAAGAGAAATTTACATTTTTGTGCCAAGCAAAGAAGTGGCCTCAAAAATGCAAATTTAGCCAAATCATGAGAAGTATGTAATGGCTAGTTCTAAGGGCCAGAGTTGTTTGTGTTTTGATCAAGGATTGGAAAAGGCTTGCACATGTGCTAAGAGGCCAAGCAAAGAGTGAGGTTGGTGAGCCTATCTCACACTTTTGCAAATTATGCAAAATCTCAAAAAAGGCTCATGTATTCCAATTCCAAATGCAAGGTGAGGCCACCATCCTTTTATTCATGACATATGAAGTTTTTAGCTCAAGAGAAATTGGAAGATTCAGGCAGGGAATTTGGTACATTTCACAAAATGCAAGTGCATGGTCACATGAGGTTGGCACGGGCACATAAAATTTGTAAATCTTTGCTAAATAGCAAGTTGCCATGGAATGTAATTGCAGGCCCATTTGTGTACAATTTGGGATCACTACATCACAATGCATGGTGTGAGAAGGGCTTGGCCCAAAAAGGGTGCAAAACCCGTGCATGGAATGAGAGATATTTCATGAGGTGCATTTTGGCAAAATGATAAGAAAAGCATGATGCATTGATCCAAGGGCCAGGTTTCTTCCATTTCTGAATTAATGGATCATAAGAGGTCAGCATGTGCAAAGGAGTGGGGGAGAGCACGAGTGAATCATTTCATCACACACCTCATGCCATTTTTGCAAAATCACCTCATGCACACTGTTCTCACGTGCCTTTGCTTGCAAACCCTAACCACTGAAAACACACATCATATATAAGTGGTATCTCTCTTTGAATCAGACTCTTAGAGGAGAATTTCATTAATCTCAAGTTTTTGCTCCTGCTGCATTTTCCCCCATAGCTCATCATCCACTGCTCCATTCACCAAACAAACTTCACATTCTTGCTCTTAGAGCTTCACAGATCGTAGATCAATCCTCATTTTGAACTAGAAGAAGATTCTTGCATCAGTTCACTTCAGACCAGAACCTTTCACAGAGCAAGAGTGGGCTGTTTTTGAGGCCTCTTTCACATTTATTTTGTGAGAAGAGGTTGCAAGAGGGACATCTTGAGCTGGATAGTGGTTTTCTTGGTGGATTTTGGACCTGTGCAATCTCAGGTATGCTCTAAATTTATGGATCTGTAAATGGTTTTTGTTGTGCATATTATGATCTGCTTGTTACACTGAGCATGTGGATCCCTTTGGTTTTGAAAATGATGTTGAAATGAGGTCAGGCTAGGGTTTTGAAGTTTCTAGATCCAAACTATTTTGCTTCGGTTCAGTTTGTGTGTGCTAGCTTACATGTCTGTGATGATTGATTCTTGTTATGCTTGGTTCAAGGGTCATTTTGATGTTTGATTTGTGTATTTTCGTGGAGAAATGAGAGAGATATGATTCTCTGAATTTGAGGTGTTGATGCTGTTTTGGCCCTGTTGCTTCGCATGTTTCAGTTTGGTTTCATGAGAGTGAGGTTGAAGATGATGACGTGTTGGGTTGTGGTTGGGCGCGTTTGGTTTTTGTCCGTTTGTGACTTAAAACCCTAGTGACCGGTTGATGTTTGGTTTACATGATTTTCGTTCCTTTTTATTTTTTCTTTATTTTTGAAGCATGTCACAAATATTAAAACCTGAGTTTTCTTTTTTTGTTTTCATTTTCGTGTGGGCCTAAGGCCAAGGTGCTACTCGCACCCCCTGTTGGGCCCAAGTGGCCAGTCTGAACTGATTAGCCTTGCTCTTCATACTCCCCCCTCATTTTACTATTTCTATTATTTTCTTTTCTTTACTTCTTTCATTTTGATTTATTAAAAATACTTCCAAATATCAAAAAAATCCAAAAAAATTCATGTGTATTCCTTGATTCATCTAGTTTTTTATCATATTTTTTTCAGATTTTTACTTTCATCCCACGTGGCCAAATAAATTCAGCATTTAGGCATTGCTTTCTTGTGAACTCTCATGGACCAATCTGCCTTGTCCAATTTCTATTTTCCTCATCCTTTAAGCTATGAACCCCATTCTTTTTGAATTCAAATCCTAAGACACTCTACTATCTTCATGATTTATCTTGGATTTTTCACAAATTTCTTTGCTGGACTTTGATGGAGTTACTTGTGCCTTAATTTTCAAAACCCTAAATGGTGGTACCTTGCATCCTTGAGCTTCATTGACCTAGTTTGGTGCTGTATTTTTGCAAACCCTTTTGGATTCTCATTTATTTGTGTTTGAAGAGTACTTTGCTGGTTGTGTGGATTTTTTAGATGCTTGGATCTTTTTCTCGGGTATTTTCTTCCTCACCTTGCCTTCTTTTGCATACTTTGAGTCTTATAAGCTCTTTTAAGTTTAGAAGGGCACTTGTGCCAACTTCTCCTCATCTTTTAGGGTCCTTTAGAGGTATAGGGTTGTTCCTGGTCTTGGGATAGGGTTTGAGTCTCCTTGAGTCTTGGTGTTGGGTCTCTTTTATGTGCTTTATTTCCTTAAGTGTTATGCATGCCTTCTTTGCACTTGTTTCACTCCTAATCATCTCAATATGATCTTGTGTTGTTTTGCTTATCATCTTGTGAATTCTTTTCCATGCCTATATGCTTGTGTAGCTTCTGACTTGTTGGTTTCATGCCTTGGTTTTATGTTGTTACACTAACCTTGCAGGGGCTATGGTAAGTGTGAGATGTGGGAATTGAGTTCCACGTCTCCATCTCTCATCTCTTCTCATTTTGTTTATATGGACTAACATCTTCTTGTTAGGCTTAGGCCTTTCTCATCTCTCCTCTTATATTCTTCTTCTTCTCTTGAGATTTTCTTTTTAGGATAGAAACCCTACTAACCTAGGATATCCATGCATGTGAATACTTAGGATTATTTTAGTTCCCCTTTAGAATTTTTCCCTTTGAGATCTTTTGGGTTCTTTCATCTTTTCTCATCTCATAATTCTTAAAAGATACTCAAATAAATGTAGAATGATGTCTTGATCCATAGCCCTATCCCATGAGGTATGCTTGTAGTCTTCCCATCTTGGGATAGTACATGTTTACCTTGTGATGCACAAGTCTGATCAAGGCATCTGCTTCATAAAGAAAAGCATAAAAAAACACTTCTTCATGTAAATAATCAAAACACCTAATAAATAAACAAGTTAGTGAGCCTAAGCCCTAATCTTTGGGTTCAAGTTTTGGGGATCTTCTCCTTACTCGAGTGTGCTTGTTCTATTATTCCATCTTGGAATGTAGTGACAAGTGCACATTCCACTGATGAGAGCTTGAGTTCACTTCCTCGTGACACACTCATAAAAGCTTCTAAAACACACAAACAAACAATAAGCGTCTTTCCTTCGGGAATTCTTTTCTCATCTCCTTCGCTCCGTACGCGAACTTGCTCCTACCTGTCACTTTGCAAGACGGTAACGCACTCGTCGTCCGAGTCTGCAACACCTGAGCAATGGCATAGGCAGTTCAAGCCTTAATTCACAAGCAATTTCTTTTCTACCCCTAGTTAGGGGAACTACGGCGTCTCTGATCCTCATTATCCTGATGAGGTACGTAGGCAGCGGGGTAGGGCCCGTTCGAGCACAATCTTTATTTTCCGTACATTTTTCTTTTTGTTTCTTATTTCATTTCTTTTCCAGTTCCAGTTTCTTTTCATTTTCATTTCTTTTGCTGCAGTTTTCATAACCTCACCCTTTGAAACCATTATTTTCGCAAGCGTGGATCCCGTCGGGTACGACGGACGATCTGGGTGCTAATACCTTCCCAGGTCGTAACCGACTCCCGAACCCAGTCTCTTTGGTTCGTAGGACCCGTGTCCTTCCTCTTCTTTTCTTCTGGTTTGTGCAGCATTACCATTCCCTTTCTTCGGGATAAAAATGCCTGGCTGGCGACTCTAACCTTTCCGCGCCACTTTCGCGTTTGTACTAGGATGGAAATCCGGGGAGCGACAATGGTAAATTGAGTCTCTCCTAGCGCTTGTTTGTTTCTGTTTCATTGGGTGATGTTTTGTTTGATGTGGCTTGTTGTATTTTATTGTTGTTTATTTACAGCTTTATTTACAGCTTTATTTATAGTTTTCAGTCTTTATTTTCTGCATCATATATTTCATACTGGACTGTCTGGATTGGTTTTCTTTGGTGGGATGGGTGTTACTTGTTATTGAGAGATATGAGCCAAGTACCCGGCTCGAGTGCACCATAGGATTTAGAGTGGTTCCACTTTGGCCTCATGAGATCTTGTCATGGGGGTAGTAGTGAGTTCCACACCCAGGTTGCGATTGTCGTGGAAATGTTTTGATTTGGGGATCTTCCTCTTTCATTACATAACCCTGGCAGTTATGTGCAGCTGGGGACCGATCATTGAGAACCTTGTGGAAACATCCCTCTTTAGTGATGACAATGGCATCCCACATTACGTGGCAAACCCATTCGCATCCGAGGGCCCACCTGGGGATCGCATAGGATGGCCTGGTTCTCTTATAGGAACTCAGTCAAAGCATCTGGTCGTATGACAGTAGTACTGTATCCTACGGGATGAATGTACTATTGTTTCTCGATTTCAGCACTTGAAGCTGGGGACTTATAAGGGATGCTTGTTTTTCCGGACTCAGCTGAGGCTTCCCTGCGTAGTATATAATGCCAAACCAATTCCCTGATTTGGTCATGAGCCATTTCTCGGAGATGGTGACAGTATTATTGCTACGTGGCTTTGAGAGTCCGTGATGTCTGACCCGGAGCCTTTTACCCGTGAGATAAGGGGGTGTTTACAGGTGTGCAGGAACCCATGACATCAACATACACTCATCAGTTCAGTGGTTCTTGATCCTTTGATTATGATCTGTGGTTCTATGATTCTATGGTTCCAAGGTTATGGTTCTGGAATTCTGGATTTCTCGATAATGTGATTCTGATATCTTCTATCAGAGGGTTGTGATTATCAGAGGGTGTGACTCAGTAATCTTTTGGGTTGGCCAGTTATTCAGAGGGGCCCTTGTCAGTGTTCCAGTCCAGATGGTCCCAGTTGGTCATATGCTTGCATTGCATTACATTTGCATCATTCTTTGCATTAACTGTTTATGTTTCCCATTTTTTCAGGTCATTGATCACATCTGTTCCCAGTTCTGGTATTCTTATCTCTATGGCAGAAATCAGAAGCGATCCTAGGAAAAAGAATGTGCATTACACCTTTCTTCAGCCGGAAGTTAAAAGTGTTCAGAGGTTAGCAGGTTTGATGAACGATCAAGTCTTGGGTAATTTCAAGAAAAGATATGGCCAGATACTGAAGTTTGTGGACAAGCCTACTACAGACCAAAAGGACAGCTTGCATACCTTGTTGCAATTTTATGATCCCCTGCTGCGTTGTTTTGTTCTTTCAGGTTACATCTTAGCTCCGACATTGGAAGAGATCTCCAGCATGCTGAGTGTTCCGATCAGAGAGACATTGCCGTTCTACGGGTCAGAGGTTGTGCTCAGAGACGAAGACATAGCCAAGGTTTGTAGGTTGCCAATTGTTTCAGTCAGAAAAGCTTTGCAAGAGAGTAAAGGCAGAGGTCTACCATGGAGTGTGCTTATTCCAGAGGCTGAGAAGTATGCTGCAGAAGCTAAGTGGAACGACTTTGGGGCTTTGCTGGCATTGATGGTATATGGGTCTAGCTTGTTTCCCGGAGAGAAAGAGTTTGTCAGCTTAGAAGTGATCTCAATCTTTGCAAAAGGCAATCCAGTGCCTACTTTATTGGGTGACTTTTATTTTAGTGTCCATTACAGAAACGAGAAAGGTAGAGGTGGTCCAGTGGTCTTTTGTGCTCCTTTGTTTGCTGAATGGTTTGCCAGACAGTTGCCTAAGTCAGGTGCCTTCAAGGATATACGAGGCGAATGGAGATGGTCCAGAAGATTGATGGGACTGACCGAAGAAGACATTGCTTGGGGTTATGACAGGGATTTGCTAGGAAAAGAGGTGATGGTTAGCTGCGGAAGGTTTGCTGGAGTACCTTTGCTGGGAAGGAAAAGTGTCATCAGTTACTACCCAACATTAGCCAGAAGGCAGTTTGGCTACCCTTTGAAGGATCCTCCTCAGATGGAAATGTTTGCTGAATCTTTGTATTTTCCTGCTGACGGAAACAGAGAGCTAGTCCAACAAGCAGTTCAATCTTGGGATCACAGAAAAAGGAAAGGGAAGAAAGACTTCGGCCGAGTTGATCCCAAGACATATCCACCATATGCTGAATGGTTGCAAAGACATATTGAATCAGTTCTCATGCCTTTCTCAGTCGAGGCTCCACTTTATCCCCAAGAGGTACCAAGTCCGAACAATACGGTTTCCTTGGAGGAGTACAAGAAGCTAGAAGCTCAGCTGCATGAGGTCAGAGTAGAGAATGTTGAGATGGTGAGCCTATACCACCAGGCCAATAGAGCCAAGAAGGAAGTTGAAGACAAGCTGCAGAAGCTCCAAGCCTCTTTAGAAAACAAAGAGAAAGATTTTGCTGGAAGAGAGGCCCATTTCCATAGATTGGGTATGATGGAAGCTCGAAGAGAAGCTAAGCACAAGGAGACTTTAAAGACTCTCAAGAGTGCTCGACAATCCATTGTGTGGCTGAAAGGCCAAAAGGATGAAGAGCAAAAGAAATTCAAAGAGAAGGAAGAGTTCTTCGAAGTCCAGATGGCTTTCAAGAAAGAGGAAGTAGAACAAGCCCACGCTATCAGGAGGGAGAAGACCCAACAGTTAGCCCAAAGCCAATCAGCTCTGGAGGAAGCCAGGAAAGAGATTGAAGAGCTCAAGCTGAGAGCAGGTGTCAAGAAGAGCAGGGCAGAGGTGGCAGAGCCGGGGTCCCTAGCTTAATTTATTTTCAGACTACCTACAGGCTTGTTGTAGGAGTCTTGCTTTTATTTCTTGTCTTTTTGGTGCTAATTTGTAACCCTTCGGGGAATGTTCTTGGATGTATTCTGACTTTTAGCCTATAGTGGTTTGTCCATATTCAGTAGTAACGTGCAAGTTATCGTTTTGAGTGTGCAAGACTCGTTTGTCTGGATACTGCTAATGTCTGAACACTTATCAAAGAGAAAGTTTGAAAGCCAAACACTGAAAGCAGTTTTTTGAGATAAATGCCAGAACTGGGGCATGTCAAATGCTTAAAATTGGGAACATGAACAGTTACATTGCATTGCATATAACCTGTTTGTCTGTTTTGCAGGTGTTGCATCAGCTACTAACGTGTTTTGTGTCTCAGGCACTATAGCTCCTCGAAAAGTTCGGGGGCAATCAACAGTACACAGATATCCGACCAAGATTAATAGAGAGCGAGTCATGGACCAGTTACAGGCAGACTTGACAGATTTGAGACAAAGGATGGATAATTTTATGACACTAATGGTCGGTATGGGGCAGACCCAAGAGCGCCTGCGAGAGATGGTAGAGAACCAGAATAGGAACACTGCGGCGGCTGCTACTGCTGACAATCGTACCGGTGCGGGCGCACGTCAGGTCGAACCTCCTGTTACGCAGCCAGGAACGACAATAATCAACGATGGGTTACACAACATTCAGGTGGACCATCAAGACGACCAGTTCACTCTGCTTGATGAGGCTGAAGGACAAGGAGCAGAGATGAACAAGAGGTTTGAGGAGATGGCTGAGCAAATCAAGGCTATTCAGTCCCAGAGTTCTTTGGGATTCGACATAACAGACTTGGGCTTGGTTCCGGGAGTCAGGATTCCGTATAAGTTCAAAGTTCCTACTTTTGAGAAGTATGACGGCACTACTTGCCCGAAAACCCATCTGCAATCGTTTGTTGGGAGAATTGCCGCTCATACAGACGATGAGAAGCTGTGGATGTATTATTTTCAGGATAGCTTGGTGGGAGCTTCTCTTGAATGGTACATGAAGCTCAATAGGGTCAATATCAAGAGCTGGAAGGATTTAGCCGAGGCCTTTGTGAGGCAGTATCAATATAACATGGACATGGCTCCGAAGCGCACGCAGTTGCAACACATGACCCAGGTAGCAAAAGAAAGTTTCAAAGAATATGCCCAGAGGTGGCGCCAGTTAGCTGCCAGGGTGCAACCACCTCTCTTAGAGGATGAAATGGCCGACATGTTTATGGGCACTCTCCAAGGTGTTTTTCTAGAGAGGTTGGCATCTAGCTCGGCCACCAAGTTCAATGATATAGTGATTGCTGGAGAGAGAGTTGAGACTCTATTAAAGACAGGGAAGATTCAAGACCCTAATACTGCTGGTAGCTCTGGGGGAGCGAGGAAAGCCTTTGGCGGACCTCCTAGAAGAAGAGAAGGGGAAGCTAACGCAGTATATGGCCGAGGCAGAGGCAGAGGTTATAGACGAGAATACAATCAGATAGCTGCAGTCACAATTCCCACTACACCAATTCAACCAGCTCAACAGGCTCTACGACAACCTCAGCAACAACAGCAGCGCAACTATCAACAGAGACCGTATCAGCAGAGGCAGCCACACCAAGCTGATAGGGTTTTTGATGTGATCCCAATGACATACACAGCTTTACTCCAGAGATTGTTGGAATTGAACTTAATTCAACTGAGGACCTTGGCTCCACCTACTGGAACTCTTCCTCCAGGTTACGACGCCAATGTTCGGTGCGCTTTCCATTCTGGGGCACCCGGGCACTCAACAGAGAAGTGCAGGGCTTTGCACTATAAAGTTCAGGATTTGATCGACTCCAAGGCAATCAATTTTGCGCCACCTCCGAATGTCACGAATAACCCTATCCCTAATCATGGGGGAGCCAAGGTTAATGCTATTGAGATGGAGGAGAGGTTGAACTGGGTGGAGAAGGTTGAAGAAGTGAAGACCTCCTTGTTGCTGGTCAAGGAGAGGTTGGTGAAGGGTCGGGTTTTCCCGGGTTGTGGGCTTGGTTGCGAAGACTGTGTTGAGTCGAAGAATGGTTGTGACAGATTGAAGACTGGTTTACAGAGACTGATGGATGATGGGCTGTTACAGTTCGACAGGGTCGATAAGAGGACTGATGAAGTATCAACGGTGACCATATACTATGATCCTGCTGAAATGCCAGCGCAAAGAGAGCCGGTTACTATTTATGTCCCGGAAGTAAGCCCCGTCACCATCACGGTACCTGGGCCTGTTCCATATTCAGATGAGAAGGCTATTCCGTGGCATTACGGATCGGAAGTATATGTCGGAGGACAGAAAGTGGAAAATAAGACGGTAACCATGGACCCAGCTGTGGTAAATGTTGGGGGAAGTGGAGGTTTCACTAGGAGTGGTCGCCTATTCGCTCCCCAGACTTTGAGAGGAGACACTGATGCTGAGGCTTCTGCTAAAGCCAAAGGGAAGCAAGTAGCAACTGAAGATAATGCCACTCCCGCTACTGGTCAAAGTACTTTCGAGAAGGAAATGGAGGAGTTCATGAGGATTATTAAGAGGAGCGACTACAAGGTAGTCGAGCAGCTAAATCAATCTCCCTCCAAAATCTCTATCTTGTCGCTGCTAATGTGCTCACCAGCTCATAGAGAAGCCCTTCTGAAGGTGTTGCAGATGGAGTATGTTCCTCAGGAGATTACCGTGAATCAGTTAGAAGTCGTGGTGGGAAGTGTGAATGCGAGCCATGGTCTGGGCTTTACGGATAGGGACCTTACTACTGAAGGGAGGAATCATAACAAGGCTCTCCACATCACAATTGAATGCAAAGGGGCTGTGCTGTCTCATGTCCTGGTTGATACTGGGTCATCTCTTAATGTCTTGCCGAAGAAGGCGTTAATGAAACTCAATGTGGAAGGGGTTGTTTTGAGGCCAAGTGATTTGGTGGTGAAGGCTTTCGACGGTTCTCGGAGGTCAGTCTTTGGGGAGGTTGAGTTGCCAATCAAGGTTGGGTCGCAAGTGTTTAAGAGCACGTTCTACGTGATGGACATCCAACCTGCTTATAGCTGTCTACTTGGTCGACCATGGATTCATGCCGCAGGGGATGTGACGTCAACTTTGCACTAGAAGCTCAAGTACGTAGCGGATGGTCAAGTTGTGACTGTGTGCGGTGAAGAGGACATATTTGTGAGTCATCTATCTACATTCAAATATGTGGAGATGGATGGTGAAATTCATGAAACCCTGTGTCAGGCATTCGAAGCAGTGAATGTTAGTTCCCTGTCTCCTCTGAGTAAAGCTGAAGATAAAGAAAGTACGTCTATTACCTCCTACAAGCAGGCCAAGGAGGTTGTGCAATCAGGTAGTGCCCAGGGCTGGGGCAGATTACTGGAACTGGAAAAGAAGGAAGACAAGTTCGGGCTTGGGTATCAGCCTGATGGGCTCGTCCGTTCATCAGACAACAAGACCATTACCTTTACTAGTGCTGGGTTGCTGGACCGCAACCATATCTGTGCTACCAGTGAAGACGGAGATAGCGAGTGCGAACTGGATAATTGGATCCGCCCGTGTGCACCAGGAGAGGAGCTGCCCAATTGGTCTACGAAAGACATCGTCGAAGTCACCTGGATCACAAAGTAATTGTTTATTTGTCATTTTTTACATACTGCATGTCAAATCCTGTACTCTGCCCAAGGTACCAGGATCCATTGTATGGGCCTCCATGTTTTGAAAGCATTTATTTGTCATAAATAAAGGACATTTTTCAATCAAATCGTTCCTCTTCTTTCAATTTTAATTTTTGCACAAATAAAGAAAATGGCAATGTGTTCTTCTTTCTTGCTTTTGGTGTGTGTTTTCTCTAAACAGATTCTGAATGAGCACATCACTTGTGCAGTGTCGATCAACCGGATTCCATTGACAACTCTCCCGCTATGACTGAGCATAACTTCGACAATCCAATCTACCAAGCTGATGAAGAGGTTGAGGAAGATTATGAACTCCCCGAAGAGCTGGTCAGGTTGTTGAAGCAAGAGGAAAGAGTCATTCAGCCTCATCAGGAGGAAATCGAGGTTATCAACATCGGCACAGAAGAGGTTAAGAAGGAAATCAAGATAGGTGCCAGCTTGAAGACTGAAGTTAAGAAGGGGTTGATTGAAATGTTGCGTGAATATGTTGACATCTTTGCCTGGTCGTATCAGGATATGCCAGGATTGGATACAGACATAGTTGTGCATCGACTACCGTTAAAAGAAAACTGTCCTCCTGTTAAGCAAAAACTGAGAAGAACTCGCCCTGACATGGCGATGAAGATCAAAGAGGAGGTACAGAAACAGTGGGACGCCGGGTTCCTTGCCGTGACCAGTTACCCACCTTGGGTAGCTAACATCGTTCCAGTGCCAAAGAAAGACGGCAAGGTGAGGATGTGTGTTGACTACCGAGATCTGAACAGAGCTAGCCCGAAAGATGACTTCCCTTTACCTCACATTGATGTATTGGTGGATAATACGGCTCAATTTTCGGTGTTCTCCTTCATGGATGGATTTTCAGGATACAATCAGATCAAAATGTCACCTGAAGACATAGAGAAGACAACTTTCATCACACCCTGGGGAACATTCTGTTATAAAGTGATGCCATTCGGCCTGAAGAATGCTGGTGCCACTTATCAACGGGCTATGGTAACATTATTCCATGATATGATCCACAAAGAAATTGAATGTTATGTGGATGACATGATTGCCAAGTCCTTCACAGAAGAAGACCACCTGGTAAATTTGTTGAAGTTATTCAAGCGTCTGAGGAAGTACCAATTGAAGCTAAACCCCAACAAATGCACATTTGGGGTACGATCTGGTAAGTTGCTGGGATTTATTGTAAGTGAGAAAGGGATTGAAGTTGACCCTGACAAAGTTAAAGCCATTTAAGAAATGCCTGCACCAAAAACTGAGAAAGAAGTTCGAGGGTTCCTAGGAAGATTGAACTACATTTCAAGGTTCATATCTCATCTTACAGCAACCTGCGAGCCTTTGTTCAAGCTATTAAGAAAAGAACAAATGGTCAGGTGGAATGAAGACTGTCAGAGGGCTTTTGACAAAATTAAGGAATACTTACAGGAGCCTCCGATCCTTATGCCTCCAGTGGAAGGAAGACCTCTGATCATGTACTTGACAGTATTAGAAAAGTCAATGGGGTGTGTGTTGGGCCAGCATGACGAGTCTGGTCGAAAAGAGTACGCAATATACTACCTAAGCAAAAAGTTTACCGACTGTGAACAACGTTATTCACTGCTCGAGAAAACTTGCTGTGCTTTAGCGTGGGCTGCTCGCCGACTAAGGCAGTACATGTTGACCCACACTACCTTGTTGATCTCCAAGATGGATCCAGTCAAGTATATATTTGAGAAGCCAGCACTTACCGGGCGGGTTGCAAGATGGCAAATGATTCTCACAGAGTATGATATTCAGTACACCTCTCAGAAGGCCATCAAAGGCAGTGTTTTGTCTGATTATCTCGCTGAGCAACCCATTGACGATTACCAGCCTATGAGATTTGACTTCCCTGATGAAGACATCATGTTCATAAAAGCAAAAGATCATGAAGAGCCTATTCATACTGAAGGGCCTGACCCAGAAGAAGAATGGAATATGATGTTTGATGGGGCTGTTAATATGAATGGTCGTGGTGTTGGTGCAGTACTCATTACACCTAAGGGAGTTCACATGCCTTTTTCGGCAAAACTCACCTTTAACTGCACCAACAACGAAGCTGAATACGAAGCTTGCATTATGGGTCTTGAGGAAGCCATTGACCTCAGGATCAAGACTTTGACTGTATTCGGGGATTCAGCTCTGGTAATTAATCAAACCAATGGCAAATGGTACACGCACCAAGATCATCTGATACCTTATCGGGACTACACAAGGAGGTTGTTGACTTTCTTCACAACAGTCAAGCTTGAGTATATCCTTCGAGAAGAAAATCAGTTTGCAGATGCTCTAGCTACCATTTCATCCATGATCAAAGTGCAAGCTGCCAATTTTGTGCCTCAAATTGCAGTATCCAGACTTAACAGGCCAGCATATGTGTGCTCAACAGACATTGTCAAAGATGATAAGCCCTGGTACCATGACATCAAATGCTTCTTGGAGGATCAAACATACCCACCTGGGGCATCTTCCAATGATAAGAAGACATTAAGAAGGCTAGCTGGTAGTTTCTTCCTGAACACTGATGGTTCCCTGTATAAGAGAAACTTCGATATGATACTTCTCAGATGCGTTGATAGGGCGGAAGCAGACTTGCTGATGCACGAGGTGCATGAAGGATCCTTTGGTACCCATGCTGGAGGACATGCAATGGCTAAAAAGTTGCTAAGATCAGGCTATTACTGGATCACCATGGATGCAGACTGTTGTGCCTATGCCAGAAAATGTCATAAATGCCAGATTTATGCGGATAAAGTGCATGTGCCTCCAAATCCTTTGAATGTGATGTCTTCACCCTGGCCCTTTGCCATGTGGGGCATTGATATGATTGGCAAGATTGAACCAACGGCGTCAAACGGACATCGCTTCATCTTGGTCGCGATTGATTACTTCACCAAATGGGTGGAAGCTGCGTCTTATGCCAATGTTACTCGCCAGGTGGTAGCAAAATTCCTGAAAAGAGATATCATATGCAGATATGGAGTGCCCGAGCGAATCATTACTGATAATGGTTCTAATCTGAACAATAAGATGATGGCAGAACTGTGCCGGGACTTCAAAATCCAACATCACAATTCCTCTACTTACCGACCAAAGATGAATGGTGCGGTAGAGGCAACTAACAAGAATATCAAGAGGATTGTACAGAAAATGGTCATCACCTACAAAGATTGGCATGAGATGCTACCGTTTGCGTTGCATGGGTACCGAACGTCAGTCAGGACGTCGACTGGGGCAACCCCTTTCTCTTTAGTCTACGGCATGGAGGCGGTCTTGCCTGTTGAAGTGGAAATCCCTTCACTACGGGTGCTGATGGATGTCAAGCTTGATGAGGCTGAGTGGGTACGTGCTCGATACGATCAACTATGCCTGATTGAGGAAAAGAGATTAGCAGCTATCTGTCATAGCCAGCTATATCAAAGGAGAATGAAGCGAGCCTTCGATCAGCGAGTACGTACTCGAGAGTACCAAGTAGGCGAGCTTGTACTCAAGAGGATCATTCCTCCCAGTTCAGATCACAGGGGCAAGTGGACCCCAAATTATGAAGGACCATTCATAGTGAAGAAAGTATTCTCAGGCGGAGCACTGATGCTCACCACTATGGATGGCGAGGACTTCCAGTACCCTGGTAACTCGGACGCAGTTAAAAAATACTTCGCATAAAAGACCCGCTGGACACAAAAACAGAATTATAGTCCATGCAAAAAAAGGGCATCCCGGCGAGCTAAAAACCGAATAAAAGCTCGGGCAAAAATTAGGGAAAAATTGAAAAAAAATGTACACCCGCTGAGTTGAAAAGCCACATCGGACAACTCAGGCAAAAAGGGTAGCCCGGTGGATTGAAAACCCGAAAGGGCGATCCACGCAAAATCAGGGAATAAACGAACAACTGCGCTCCGGTTTATCTGAACCACATCACCGCTTCAAGCAACTTGACCATATCGGAAGGGTAGAGATCAGCCCCCTCATTCTCTTCAGAAGGCCGAAGACGGAACGGAAAGTCTTGAGGATATGCCAGTCATAGCAGGAAGGAAACTCTTTGGAATGCCGTGCCGTTGCCATTAGGATAGTTTCTTTTCTCAATTTTACAGTAGCTACCTCTTTCCAGGTGGTTACTTCCTGATGTAAAATTATGCCTATTCAGAGGCCAATCAATAAAAAGAATATTCAGTCAAACACCGTGTTATGTTTATTTTGTTTACAAAAATGTCCTGAACTTTTGACAAATAACATTGCATGCGAAACATGTTGCTTTTCGAACTGATAAAAATGACATTGCAGAGACACTTAACATCGCTTTGAGTGTCAGGTGACGACAGATGAATAGATCAGGCCGTACCAATCTTGGTGCATATGTGTGTATTCTGTTATTGCAGGATTTGCAGGTTATCACCGTATCACCAAGCAGCAGAGGGTTATTCTCCAAGGAGAGGTATTTCCCCGGTAGAGCGCCTGTTTACAAGTGACTTATTCTCAGCAGGTATCTGAACACCTGCACTCCCTAGAAGGCGGGTCAATCCCCAGCAGGGGTTAGTAGAAGTCTCCCATCCGCAGTGGAGTTGTCAGAAGTTTATTATCCGCAACGGAATTGCTAGAAGTTCTCCTTGCTCAGCAGGGTTGCAGGTAACTTCATTTCCCCACAGAGTCATCGGGATTATCATTCCCAAGGGATTTCCCTAGCAGAGCAAGAAGAAATTCTCCCCAGTGGAGTCAGAGCAGGATGATCAGATCCTCAGCAGATGTTCAAAGCAGTTAAACGAAGTATACCTCACGCAGAGTCGTCTTTCTTCTAGTGAAAGCTTCTCCGGCAAGCATCAGGTTGCCAACATTTCGTTTCCATCAGAGTTAAAAGCTTTGAGTCCCCAGCAGGTTGCCGGAATCTTCTCCCACAGGTCGCCAGGACTTCATTCCCCAGCCAAAGTGGAATTGTCTACTTCCCCAACACAATCAGCCTTTGTCTGTGTTAATACTTATTCAGTGTTTATTCGCACTCTTAGACACTTATTTGATGATTCAGTTTGCTCATCCGTAGTCTCCAGAAGAATTAGCACCTTGTGGTACTCGCCTGGGCACTTTCCCCAGTAGAGTCTATGTCTACTAGCACTTGCCTGTGCTCGCATCTTTATTTGATGCTCGTCCTCTTTCGGCACTCGTCCGTGCCTTTTCCTCAGCAGATTCCTCTTTATTTGAGGTACTCCTTAGCACTCGTCCGTGCTAGCATCTTTATTTGATGCTCATCCTCTTTCGGCACTCGTCCGTGCCTTTTCCTCAGCAGATCCCTCTTTATTTGAGGTATTCCTCAGCACTCGTCCGTGCTAACATCTTTATTTGATGACCGTCTGCAGATCTCGGCACTCGTCCGTGCCTATTAGTTCTTTGAAGTTTTTCCCTAGTGAAGTTGCCAGTACTCGTCCGTACTCGCATCTTTATTTGATGCTCGACCGCATCCCTGCCGCACTCGTCCGTGCATTTTATTTTCGATTCCTCTTTATTTGAGGCATATTCTCGAGAAAGTCGCCGGTACTCGTCCTTACTCGCATCTTTATTTGATGCTCGATCACATCTCTTAGCACTCGTACGTGTTTGTTACTCCTTTGAAGATTGCTCGTCCGCATCCTTCGACACTCGCCCGTGTCTATTACTTATCTAGTGCTCGTCTGCATGCCCTGACACTCGTCCGTGTTTGGTATTTTCTTTTGAAGATCGTCTGGAATAAGCTGATACTCGTCCGTATCAATATCAGAAGCACTCGTCTGTGTTTCTTGGATCATCGTCCGGTACTCGTTCGTATCGTCGACTTATGACACTCGTCTGTGTTTCTTTGATGATCATTCCAATGCTCGTCCGCATTGAAGAGGTTGAAAATCCTGACGGTGGGATCAAAGCATCAAAACAATTACCGGAACCTGCGTAAGGGTTATCCGAAGAAGACTCGTCCGTCTTATTCCACTTATCTGCGTAAGGATTCGTGAAGAGGTTGAAAATCCTGACGGTGGGATCAAAGCGTCAAAACAATTACCGGAACCTGCGTAAGGGTTATCCGAAGAAGACTCGTCCGTCTTATTCCACTTATCTGCGTAAGGATTCGTGAAGAGGTTGAAAATCCTGACGGTGGGATTAAAAAGTCAAAACCATTTCCGGAGCCTGCGTAAGGGTTATCCGAAGAAGACTCGTCCGTCTTATTCCACTTATATGCGTAAGGATTCGTGAAGAGGATTCGTCCATCCTAGTTGCATGTCTATCCCACAGACTTATATACATTCCCGGAGCCTGCGTAAGGGTTATCCGAAGAAGACTCGTCCGTCTTATTCCGCTTATCTGCGTAAGGATTCGCGAAGAGGATTCGTCCATCCTAGCTGCATGTCTATCCCGCAGACTTATATGCATTCCCGGAACCTGCGTAAGGGTTATCCGAAGAAGGCTCGTCCGTCTTATTCCGCTTATCTGCATAAGGGTTAGTGAAGGAGATTCATCTATCTCAGGTTACTTTGAAGATTCCTAAGGACTCGTCCTCTTTCTGCACCTGGCGTCACAGGTCACAAGAAGACTCGTCCGTTTCATGTTTCATCAGAACCTTTGGTTTCATTGGAAGGAGCTCGTCTGCTCATCTCTCAGCTCATTTGTAACATCGCTGGATTGGGTTTATTTCCCATTTCTTGTTTTCTTGGGTATTCAACCACAGTTTATCTTGAACGGTCGAAAGCGGAAGCAATCGTCCTTTTCAGATCAACAGTTGCTTGAATAGGGGCAGCTGTAGAACCTCAAATTTTCCCTCTTCATTTTAAGCATCATAATACACCATTTGCATCATAAGCATGTCATATATATAGCATTATAGCATAGTAAATTAAAGCATGACAAGCATCAAGCCCTAGCATGAGGCATATGGCCATCTGGGGAGGTGTTGAAGGCTATCTAAGCCAAGACAAGGGTTCCAATGGATTTGTGAGAGGCCTATGATGATTCTAGACTCTTTTAGCAAGGCCAAGTTCACTTGCAAAAGCTCAGAAGATTGCTTAATCATCACAAGTTTTAAGACAATGCAAGGCTCCTAAGCAGTGCAACCAAATTAGGGTTTTGACTTCAAGAGCCTTAACCTCATAATTTTGGCCAACTCTTTTGGGCAATGTTTTCTATATGATAAGAGGTTCCTACATGTCAATTTTCATGGAAAAATTCCAAATGGAAGTCAGTCATTGCCTTAGTTGCTTGCAGATGAAGTAATTGGTCAACTGTGCCTGTAAAAAGTCAACTGTCTGATTTCAAGGGGTCCAAGTCACTTTTTCTTGCCAAGGGGGGTCTTTACAATGTTATAAGATGTTTGGGATGATTGAAGATCAAGAATCATGGATATTTGAAGGGATTTGTAAAAATGATACAAAGTTGGTTTTTGAGATTTTCCAAATTTAGCAACTTTTGCCCTAATTTTCAAGTGAGCTTAGCATGATCAAAAATTCTTCAAATGAACCCAACCCAAACATGAAAGTTGAAGACTAAAGCTTGCCATTTTCAAAAAGTACAAGTACATTTTCATGGGATTTATGGTTTGAGAGATAGGGCCTTCGAAAATTTCATGCATTTTAGGGCAAAATCACATTTCCATGTACACACCAAATGCAAGAGTGCTCAAAACTCATTTCCAAGTGTTGGAATGGATCAAGTGAGGTTACTAAGTTACAATGCAAGGAATTTAGATGATTTTGCTCAAGAGAAATTTAAATTTTTGTGCCAAGCAAAGAAGTGGCTTCAAAAATGCAAATTTAGCCAAATCATGAGAAGTATGTAATGGCTAGTTCTAAGGGCCAGAGTTGTTTGTGTTTTGATCAAGGATTGGAAAAGGCTTGCACATGTGCTAAGAGGCCAAGAAAAGAGTGAGGTTGGTGAGCCTATCTCACACTTTTGCAAATTATGCAAAATCTCAAAAAAGGCTCATGTATTCCAATTCCAAATGCAAGGTGAGGCCACCATCCTTTTATTCATGACATATGAAGTTTTTAGCTCAAGAGAAATTGGAAGATTCAGGCAGGGAATTTGGTACATTTCACAAAATTCAAGTGCATGGTCACATGAGGTTGGCACGGGCACATAAAATTTGTAAATCTTTGCTAAATAGCAAGTTGCCATGGAATGTAATTGCAGGCCCATTTGTGTACAATTTGGGATCACTACATCACAATGCATGGTGTGAGAAGGGCTTGGCCCAAAAAGGGTGCAAAACCCGTGCATGTAATGAGAGATATTTCATGAGGTGCATTTTGGCAAAATGATAAGAAAAGCATGATGCATTGATCCAAGGGCCAGGTTTCTTCCATTTCTGAATTAATGGATCATAAGAGGTCAGCATGTGCAAAGGAGTGGGGGAGAGCACGAGCGGTTCAGTTTGTGTGTGCTAGCTTACATGTCTGTGATGATTGATTCTTGTTATGCTTGGTTCAAGGGTCATTTTGATGTTTGATTTGTGTATTTTCGTGGAGAAATGAGAGAGATATGATTCTCTGAATTTGAGGTGTTGATGATGTTTTGGCCCTGTTGCTTCGCATGTTTCAGTTTGGTTTCATGAGAGTGAGGTTGAAGATGATGACGTGTTGGGTTGTGGTTGGGCGCATTTGGTTTTTGTCCGTTTGTGACTTAAAACCCTAGTGACCGGTTGATGTTTGGTTTACATGATTTTCGTTCCTTTTTATTTTTTCTTTATTTTTGAAGCATGTCACAAATATTAAAACCTGAGTTTTCTTTTTTTGTTTTCATTTTCGTGTGGGCCTAAGGCCAAGGTGCTACTCGCACCCCCTGTTGGGCCCAAGTGGCCAGTCTGAACTGATTAGCCTTGCTCTTCATACTCCCCCCTCATTTTACTATTTCTATTATTTTCTTTTCTTTACTTCTTTCATTTTGATTTATTAAAAATACTTCCAAATATCAAAAAAATCCAAAAAAATTCATGTGTATTCCTTGATTCATCTAGTTTTTTATCATATTTTTTTCAGATTTTTACTTTCATCCCACGTGGCCAAATAAATTCAGCAATTAGGCATTGCTTTCTTGTGAACTCTCATGGACCAATCTGCCTTGTCCAATTTCTATTTTCCTCATCCTTTAAGCTATGAACCCCATTCTTTTTGCATTCAAATCCTAAGACACTCTACTATCTTCATGATTTATCTTGGATTTTTCACAAATTTCTTTGCTGGACTTTGATGGAGTTACTTGTGCCTTAATTTTCAAAACCCTAAATGGTGGTACCTTGCATCCTTGAGCTTCATTGACCTAGTTTGGTGCTGTATTTTTGCAAACCCTTTTGGATTCTCATTTCTTTGTGTTTGAAGAGTACTTTTCTGGTTGGGTGGATTTTTTAGATGCTTGGATCTTTTTCTCGGGTATTTTCTTCCTCACCTTGCCTTCTTTTGCATACTTTGAGTCTTATAAGCTCTTTTAAGTTTAGAAGGGCACTTGTGCCAACTTCTCCTCATCTTTTAGGGTCCTTTAGAGGTCTAGGGTTGTTCCTGGTCTTGGGATAGGGTTTGAGTCTCCTTGAGTCTTGGTGTTGGGTCTCTTTTATGTGCTTTATTTCCTTAAGTGTTATGCATGCCTTCTTTGCACTTGTTTCACTCCTAATCATCTCAATATGATCTTGTGTTATTTTGCTTATCATCTTGTGAATTCTTTGCCATGCCTATATGCTTGTGTAGCTTCTGACTTGTTGGTTTCATGCCTTGGTTTTATGTTGTTACACTAACCTTGCAGGGGCTATGGTAAGTGTGAGATGTGGGAATTGAGTTCCACGTCTCCATCTCTCATCTCTTCTCATTTTGTTTATATGGACTAACATCTTCTTGTTAGGCTTAGGCCTTTCTCATCTCTCCTCTTATATTCTTCTTCTTCTCTTGAGATTTTCTTTTTAGGATAGAAACCCTACTAACCTAGGATATCCATGCATGTGAATACTTAGGATTATTTTAGTTCCCCTTTAGAATTTTTCCCTTTGAGATCTTTTGGGTTCTTTCATCTTTTCTCATCTCATAATTCTTAAAAGATACTCAAATAAATGTAGAATGATGTCTTGATCCATAGCCCTATCCCATGAGGTATGCTTGTAGTCTTCCCATCTTGGGATAGTACATGTTTACCTTGTGATGCACAAGTCTGATCAAGGCATCTGCTTCATAAAGAAAAGCATAAAAAAACACTTCTTCATGTAAATAATCAAAACACCTAATAAATAAACAAGTTAGTGAGCCTAAGCCCTAATCTTTGGGTTCAAGTTTTGGGGATCTTCTCCTTACTCGAGTGTGCTTGTTCTATTATTCCATCTTGGAATGTAGTGACAAGTGCACATTCCACTGATGAGAGCTTGAGTTCACTTCCTCGTGACACACTCATAAAAGCTTCTAAAACACACAAACAAACAATAAGCGTCTTTCCTTCGGGAATTCTTTTCTCATCTCCTTCGCTCCGTACGCGAACTTGCTCCTACCTGTCACTTTGCAAGACGGTAACGCACTCGTCGTCCGAGTCTGCAACACCTGAGCAATGGCATAGGCAGTTCAAGCCTTAATTCACAAGCAATTTCTTTTCTACCCCTAGTTAGGGGAACTACGGCGTCTCTGATCCTCATTATCCTGATGAGGTACGTAGGCAGCGGGGTAGGGCCCGTTCGAGCACAATCTTTATTTTCCCTACATTTTTCTCTTTGTTTCTTATTTCATTTCTTTTCCAGTTCCAGTTTCTTTTCATTTTCATTTCTTTTGCTGCAGTTTTCATACCCTCACCCTTTGAAACAGTTATTTTCGCAAGCGTGGATCCCGTCGGGTACGGCGGACGATCTGGGTGCTAATACCTTCCCAGGTCGTAACCGACTCCCGAACCCAGTCTCTTTGGTTCGTAGGACCCGTGTCCTTCCTCTTCTTTTCTTCTGGTTTGTGCAGCATTACCATTCCCTTTCTTCGGGATAAAAATGCCTGGCTGGCGACTCTAACCTTTCCGCGCCACTTTCGCGTTTGTACTAGGATGGAAATCCGGGGAGCGACAATGGTAAATTGAGGTTTCATTACTATAATAAAATTTAAAACCTTTAGTCTCAACTACTCAAAATGGATTCTCATCTAGACCCACAAAAACCGACAAAGCTCTTCTTCTACAGGCTTGCTTGTCAAATATAGAGATAACACGAGCCAATCTATCTTTTACAATTGGGTATGTAGTAATAGTTTAGGTTGGATAAGTTGACACAACAAGGGGCATCGATGTATATTTTAAAATGTGATGGTTCATGTTGTTGGGGCCATGAGTCCTAGGGTCACTCAAGTATTTTGTTATGGCAATATTTACAAGCTACAGTTGGTGCATCAACTAAGTCATCAAATAATTTAATAAAACATTTCCGGCAAGTAGATGATTGTCTAGAACCACTTGCATTAAGTTTCTTCCTTTTTTGTAGGTTGAGTATAACCAATTCAGGTCCATCAGTTTTAGTTGTTGTTGCTAAACCAAATTTATAGACATTTTGAGTGAAAATTTTACCTTGTATCCCTACGTTTGCCCAAATACCTCTACATATTTTAAATATTATAATTTTATCCTTTCTATATATTTAATTATTTATAACTTTTACGTTGTACCCATACGTTTTCCCCAATACCCCTACATATTTTATAATATTCCAATTTTATCATTTTTATTTATTTAATTATTTTTAACTTTTACCTTATACCCCTACGTTTGCCCCAATACCCCTACATATTTTTAACTTTCAATTTTATCCTACGTTTGCCCAAATACCCCTATTTTATCCTACGTTGTATCGAATGTCTTGTTATTGGGTGTTCAGGGAGCGAAGTTTGCTTTCTAAAAGTTTAATTTTTTTAATTACACACTATTTATATGAGGATATTTTCGTCTAAAAAACTTATTCATAGGGGTAGTGGGACAAACGTAGGGGTACAAGGTCAAATTTCTATTTTGAGTAGGTAGATTTTGATTAGCCTGACCCATCACTTAAATAATGAAGTAGACATAATCATATAGCGGCGATAGCAAAGTAAGCTCTGAGTCATGTAGTTGTATACACGTAAGCGAGTAGCGTTTTTGTCATTTTTTTCTTCAATTTCAATCATTTAGAGGCGGTTTTAAACTGACGCTAAATGTCCGTTTATTTTTTTCCTGAATTTTTAATCATTTAGTAGTGGATTTTAACCGACATAATTTAAATTTTTTGTTAGTTTTCAACCTTTTAACGACGGTTTTAAACTGCATATATATAATCACTGAAAATTTTTGACAGTTTAAAACCGCTGCTAAATTATTAAAATTGAAAAAAAGCACAAATACGCCATTTGCTTAAGTGAGACATCAGTCAGACGTAAAAAGAGTTTTATAACAAATTAAACTCGGACTCACAAAATAAACTTGAGGAATCTACCTGCCACCCCCAATAATACCTAGCACCCCCATATTTTGAAAAAGGCAAAAATACCCCTTAATATTTTACAAGCAATATCCAGAAGAAAATACCGGTAGGTATAAAAAAAATTCTGGTATGGATCAAAATTCCTGGTAGTTCATTTGAAATTATCGGTATACCGGTAATTTCAAATTTTCGAAATGATAAAAAAACCGGTAATTTGATCAAAAGTAAAATTTTTACCTGGAATTTCATATCCACTGAAATTCCCGGTAGGTGTAATTTTAGGGTTTTTTTAAACGGTCAAGATCTTGCTGACAATTTTGTATGGTTGTGATTGCATCGACAATTTGTGTGGCCCGAAATTGTTGCACGTTTGTATAAATATGAGTTAGGTCTTGTGGTTAAACAAATCTGAAAAAATGGCTATTCCAACAATTTTGATTAAGGAAAAAGTTTACTTCAAGAGAGCTTCTCGACCCGTCGAATTCATTCTCCCCGATGTCACAACCTCCTTTTCCGACCTAACTTCGAAGTTGAAGGAACTGTTGCCTAATGGTGACAATAGAAAGATGTTGAAGATCGAGTTTCGGGTGGATTGGGGGGATGGTAGTGTGAAATACAACCTAATTGAACTGAAGAACAATGAAAACGTCATCAAAATGTGTAGATCATTTTGACGTAGGTTAACAAAGGGTTTATTAGCTTTAGATGCGCAGATGTCAAGATTAGTTGATGAAATAATGAAGATGCTGAAACACCCTGATGTATCTGGTAGTGTTTAGGTTTTTAATATTGATTAATCATGTAATGTTGGGTTTTTATTTGTTTAAGTTGTTTAATAAAGATGACTGCAATGTAAAGGAATAAATGAAGACATAGTAAAAATATATTGTTCTGGCATAATAAATCATATAGAAATACCAATATACAAATCATCTAATACCAATAATACATATAATACAAATCAATATACAAATCATCTAGAAATACCAATAATACTAAATAGGCCCCACGGGCTAAGTGCGCAATCCAATGTAATCCAACAGAAATACTACCATCAGGGTCTACCAAGCCCATGAGCTCATTAACCACCACTGCTATCATCTGAAAGTGTCGCGTATCATCAGGGTGATATGCTGGAGGAAGAGGAGGTGTGTCATCAACAGGCTCCAAGCCACCAGAAGGTACATCCTCAAAAGGTGCATGCTCAAGTGGTAGTGGAGTGATGCAAGGATGTTATACGGTGAGATACCTCTCCAACTAGCCATCCTCACACTACGAGGGATATGGAACATGTACAAATCTAGCTATTATGGCACAACCGGAAATGAGGATGTGCATCTGAAACCACTGATCAATACCCTCAGAGGGTGTATCCGGAACTGTTGGTGGTACGATCTGAATGTATCCAAACTGACACAGACATCTCTCTGGCAGGTTCTTGGCAATCAAAGTCTCCCACCACATATAACCAAAGTATAATTACGACTCCTCAAACTCACATAATGCTTTATACTCATCATATGGTGTCCATATGACATCTTCTACGGTCAGCTTATCCAGTTTTCTCATGTAATCAACTATGCTCCTAGATGTTTCTGTCTCGCCTTCCACCTCTTCTCCTGTGGATCTCCTGTTGTATAGGGCTGGATCCTCCTATCGCATATCTGTGGGAAATGCTCATAGATCCAACACTGAGATCACAACAAACAGTAAATTAGAAATAATAGTATTTAAAAGAATTAAAACAACAAGTAAGAACATGAATTAAGATATACCTGTAATAAACTAAGGTACCTAGCAAACTGCCTCGTGTCAAACCAGGTCGCCTCCTTAAGCGCGTGATATAACTGAGTCAGAGTTGTACAATCCCAAACCCAGTTGTGCGTCTCGAGATTGCTAAAAAGGCGCAGATGACAAGCATCCATATATGTACATGACTTGTTCACAAAGAGAGTTATGCTACTACATGCAGCATGTACTCCCTAGCGGCAACCTAATATCTACCACCAACAACAAGCTCGTCATACCTATCCTGGAGCCACCACATGTGTAGGTGAGAACCTTGTGTGTTAGTGAAATCCTATGCAACCACTACCTCATTAAAACACAGATCTCGAACAACCATCGCTTGTGCCTGGGCCACACTTATGAGGGGATCCGTCCAAAATCTGATGCCAATATGGAGATGAAACAAGGAGGAGACATCATCTAAAGTCACAGTCAAATATCCAAATGGGAGATGAAATAACGACGTCTCTTTGTGCCACCTCTCGATGAAGGCATTGAGCAAATCTGCATCCAACCTGGTCAGGGACCAATGGCTAAAATGCAGCAGGTCTAACTCCTACACGGTCGTCCTCACAACAGTAGGGAAGGGAATAGTCGGGAAACCTTCCATCTTTGCACCGTGAGACTGTACCCTCAATACAGGTCGTACATGTGACACCAACCATTAAACAACTTTGTTAATACATAAAAAATTTATGTAAAAATAAACAAATATTAAAATTAAACGTAAACACCATATACTTGGCCCGCCATAAACATAAAACTACATGCTCATTGTACTCTGTAAGCACAAACATATCTATCGGCTCACCAGGGAATCCTAGTTTCTTGTGTACGGATGGCTCGGTCGAAGGAACCATGAAATCTGTCTCAATGGTCTCCTCAACACCTCCAGTATCGGCATCCCCTCGCGTACCCTCACTCTCACCCTCATCTTCACTCACATGCTCACCCTCAGCATCCCTAAGAATAGTATCCTCCTTCGGAACATCTCTAACAATAGGCTCCATTGGCTGAGGTTGAATAATAGAGAAGTCCTCAGGTGTGGCATGCTGTGAAGAAAGACCTCTACATCGCCTAACGGTGCGAGGTGCCTGGAAATGCCCCCGTTACTCTGCCATCCGCTTTCGTTGTGAACCGGTTGGTATCGCTCCCTGGATTTCCATCCTGGTACAAACACGAAAGTGGCGTGAAGAAGGTAGAGTCGCCAGCCAGGCATTTTTATCCCGAAGGAATAAGAATGGTAACGCTGCACAAACCAGAAGAATAAAGGAAGTACAAAGGTCCTGCGAACCAAATAACTGGGTTCGGGAGTCGGTTACGACCTGGGAAGGTATTAGCACCCCAGATCATCCGTCGTACCCGACGAGATCCACTCTTACAAAGATACTGTTTCAAAGGGTGAATAAATGAAAGTTACTGCAAAAGAAAGACTGAAACTGGATAAGAAAAGGAAAGAAAAGGGGAAAATGTAGGGGGAAAAAAGAGTGCTCGAACGGGTCCTACCCCGCTGCCTATGTACCTCATCTAGATATGAGGATTAGAGTCGCCGTAGTTCCCCTAACTAGGGAGGAAAATGGCTTGTGTTTTAAAAGCTTGAACTGCTTATGTCAATGCTCAGGTGTTGCAGGCTCGTCTGGCACGAGTACCTTACCGTCTTGCAAAGAGAAAAGTTGGAGCAAGTTCTTACGTTATGAGTGAAGGTGATGAGAAAAAAAGTACCGAAGGAGAGACGTTTATTCTTTGTTCAGTGTTTTTTTAGTTTTCTGCTTCGAGGTTTGCAGAGGTAAGTGTACCTAAGTGTTACTTAATAGGATGTGTACTTCTTACATCATCCCTAAATGGAATGGGCAAGAGGCACACCTAGCTATGGGGGAAACCCCCAAATCTAGTCCCTAAGAGGAAGGCTCAAACACACTGACCTACTGGCCTTTATTAAGTGTTTTTGTGGTTTTTGATTAAGAAGTATTTTTTAGCTTTTCTTTGTGATGTAGTCTCATGCTAAGATCTATTCATCATGATAGATACCCTAAACCTCACCCCGAAATAGGACATGTGCAAGTACCCCATGGCAAAGTCTCTTGGTACATAAGAAGAATTGTCAATTATTTAGTGTCTTGAAGTTAAGTTTGAAGATGGGAAGAGAGAGCACAAAAAGGATCTCAAAGGTAAAAGACTATAGGGGACTAACAATCCTAAATGTTATTATAAATAGGAGTCATAGGTTAGTGTGGTTTGAATTCTATCCTAATGAAGAAGAAGGAAAGAAGAAAAGAAAGAAAGAAAGAAGAATAAGAAGAGAAAAGGAGCAAAAGGATTCAACTTACTTCTTAAAAGAAGTTAAGTTGATCCTAAAGGGGAATAAGGAAGAAGTTAAACATTGATGGCTTAAGCAGTAAGCACATCACAAACACAATTTTAGAAAGCATAACAAAAGTTAAGGAGGAGTGTTGAGATGTGGAGGTACCAACCACACCCCTAGACTTACCATAGCCCCTAAAATGGTTAGAAGTATTCACATAAGCAAAAGAAGTTAAAGCAAGCTCAAGTCATGGAAGAACAAAGGTTTAAGCATCACAAACCACCAAATTCAGAACCTAATGATCATGAAAGACCTCTAATGTTAGTCATGCAAGTTCACACAAAAAGGAATGGGATAAGTCCCACAAACAACAAGCAAAGCACTAAGGGAGAAGTAGGATGAAAGTATGTGATTAAGTGAAGCATACAAGTTAAAATTCAATAAGTAAAATCAAAGTCAGAACCTAAACATCTTAATCTTGTGCCTAAGAAGAGGATTCAATCACCAAAGAAAGCACATAGGCACATGTTCAAGCAAAGGGAGAAGATAAGAAGAAGTGTGAAGTGAAGTGGAACTTGATTCATGCTTGTGAAAACTGTGACTTGGTGCACAAGTTAAGCATATGACAAGCAAATATGAGGTTCACACACCACAACCAGAGATCATACAATATGTCATCAAGCCTCAAACAAGATATTATATGATGGCACAAGTGCCTCCCTAAGCAAACAAGCAAAACATGACACAAAACATCCTTAAATAGGACAATTCAAGTTCAATCCTCAAAGAAATAGTAAACATGCTTCAACAATTATGGAATTAAGCATCAAAGGTTCTCAAACATGCATAAACATCAAGGCAATGTTACAAGTCAAGAATAAGAAGCAAAGTCAATCAAAAAATTGGACAAAACAAGGCTAGGGTTACACTAACTTAAGCATGAAGCAATAAACCAAAAGTCAGTCAAACAAAGCTTAAAAATTTACACAAAAATATCTAACATACCTTAACATGTTATGGACATATAGCAAAAAGAACCAGGGTTAGAACTATTTTAGAACTTAAGTTATAAAATAAGGAAGTCAGGGTGTTCATGATATAAGGCAATACAAAAGAAATTAAATGGAAAAATTAATTCAAGACATTAAAATAAAATAAAAATGGAAAATAAAAAATGGAAATAATTTAGAAAATGTTAAAGATGACTCATGAATATTTTGGTATTTTTTCGAATAAGGAAACTAATTTAAAAAAATTTGAAAATAAAATGAAAGAAATAAAAGAAAATAAAATAGAAATAAAAGGGGCAAGGGTGTAATCAGAAACCCAAACACGTTTTTTTATGAGAAACTGGGCTTAAAGGAGGTGCCAAAAGGAAATAGGCCCAATACGCATAAGGCTCAGCAGTCAACAAAAAGCACCATAAACCTTAATAAAGTTGGCCAAATATTAAACCTCAGATCCTTCCAACTCTCTCAAAAAAGTCAAACAAATCAGGCAAGTATGTGTGATGAATGAACCAGATCAACGTGCACCACAACTACCATGAGCGTACACACACACAAGCACTTAAATGAAATAAAAACTCAGCAAGCAAGTCACATGTTTTTTTAATGAGGTGGCAAGCAAACATCCATCAGATTAGAACGCATCAACGGTCCACATTTAAACTGGAGGATAAAACAGTACATCCGTCCGAAGAAGAATTCGATAATCTTCTCCGGCCAAACTCCGGTGAAGACTCCACAAATTTTTCTAGAAAACAGCAAACTACACATCAATCGAAAGCTTAAACAACAAGGGTCACAAATATGAAAACAAAATCCACAAACACCCCATATTCAGAGAAATTCGAAGGCTTAAAGTCCAGATCACAAAACTGAAAAATAAAAAACAAAGCATATGCAAGCTTTTAAACACTTCATACATCTTAGACCAAGAATTAGCAACATGAAACAAGCAGAAACAAGGCAAAACTGAGGCAAAATGGATGAGATGTTCAAACCTGAAATGGAGCTCTCTTGATGAATTTGAGAAAACCAGAGGTCCTTCAAGCTTCCTTGAGCCTCCTTTGAGCCAAATAAAGGCTTATGATCTTGAATATGTGAAGAATACAAGGAATCCAAAAGGTGTGTTTGAACACTTTCAAGGTTGTTCTTCAGCTATGGATTAATGAGGTGATGAGATGAACAATGTGTTTCCAAGAACAATTTAGAGGAATTTTACAAATGGAAGTTTTTGTGAGAGAACTCAGATCTGAGTTTAACTTGAGAGAGTGAAATGTGAGTGAAAAATGTGATACCTCCTCCTCAAAATAGTGACTGACTCCTTATGTAGTGCAGGGCGTGTGCATCCATTTTATGGTGTTTGTGCCAAGTTGTTATTCACAAAGAAAGCAGAGTCTGGTGCACCTCTCCCTCTTCATTTCAATTTAAAAACCATCCCATGCATGAGGGATCATGTTTGTTATGGTAAGGTTGGTGGTTGGCATCATGAAATTTGATGCTGAAAAACTAATGAAGATCATGTGGTGGTGATTGGTTGTTGTCATGAGGTAGAATGATGTTATGTTCACACGATGTTTCTTCACTCTTTGGTGTAAAAAATGTGTGTGAGTGAGTGATTTGTGAGTGGAATGAGATGAGGGAAGGGCGTGCGAGGTATGAGTGATTTGCTGACTTTTTATCACTACCCCATGTGCACCAAACTTGTACTATCATTTTTTTCCACAAAGTTGTATTAAAATGAAACAAATAACATCTTTTTAGGCTACGACAAAAAGAAATGACACACTAAAAATAATGTGACCACATGACATAAAAAATGGCACATCAAAAAAAGATAGAATAAAATGAAGGACCAATGAGAAATTAATAAGTGTGCATCAAAAACCCTAAAAATACCTTAAACTTAAAAAAATAATCATAACTTGAGTTCTAGGAAGGATATGAAGGTGTTATTGTACTTTTTGGAATGGGAAAATCAAGATCTACAACTTTCATGTTCAAGGAAAAATCATTTGGAGCTTTTTTGAACATGAAATAATAGGTTGAAGAATTAGGGCAAAGATTTCTAAAAATAGCAACTTCTCCTTTGAAAAATTCCAAATTTAGCAACTTGTAAACCCCTGATTCCTGACAATTGAGATCATCCATGTTATTTCTTGACCAAATAAAGGTCCATGAAGTTGATGATCATGATTAAAACCCTAGAATTTCATTGTTTGACTTTTCTTCTGCATAATTAACTTCTTTCTTCATCCACAAGCAACTGGACCATTGCCTGACTTCCTTGATGAATTTTTGAACCAAATTTCATCCTTAGGCCTTGTATACCATATGAAAGCCTTTGACCACAATAATTGGTCAAATATATGATAATATCTTGCTCTGGGCCAAAACCCTAATTAGGGTTTCCTTGTGTAGCAGAGTGTTACACTAATGAACTTCTGATGAACCACACCCCTTCTAGAGCTTTAGGTGAAGTTTGAGCATGTATGAGATATGAAGATCCCTTATAGGCTTCTTGGAAGACCACTTGGCTCTTATCTTGACTTTGAATAATCATAGCTTGATGGATGATTGATCACATGCCCTATGCCTCTAACTATAGATGTTATGCTTCATCTTTCTATGCTAAGATGCTGGGATATGTATACTATATGCTATGCTATATGATATGAAAATGAAAGGGCAAATTTTGGTGTGTTACAGTTGGGATCACCCGTCCAGTCCGTATATGAGCAGACTCAACATTTGGAGCGACTGTACCCCTACCCCTACCACGTCCTGCCAAATCACGCGCCCTCCCAGCAATGCTACCGTCAGTACCTCTAGTCTTACTGCAAAAAAAATAATACAAATAAAACAAAAAATTTATAACTACCCGATATTTGAATTCCCGGGAAAAAAACCCAAAAACTAAAAATACTGGTAATTTTAAATTACCGATAGAAATCAATAGATTTTAAGAACCACTAGTAATTTAAAATCTCCAAAATACTTTACCGGTAATTCTGGAATTCTCGGTAAAAAATACCAGTATTTATGAAATTACTGGTAATTTTCACCGGTTATTTATGAAATTCCCAATATTGCCTGAAGTTTTAAAAAATCCATGAGTTATCGATTTTTTAGAAATGTGAAAATGTTTTTTTATGGTCAGTTTGGTCTTTTCATTACTGGTATGGGGGTGCCAGATAGATTCCTCAATAAACTCAAACAAAGTAAATTCGGCTAAAGTTTAAAATCCAAGCAAGATTATCAAGTAAGTTGTCCACACCTCCAATAAATATAGCCTAATCACATAAACTAAACTAGGGGTGGCAAAACGGGTCGCCCGCTCCACCCCACCCCGCCTAAAGCCCGCCAAAAAAAGAGCGGGGAAGACATGCCCGCCAAGTTGAAATGGGCATAAAAGTCTAGTCCGCCCCGCCAAGGTGGCGGGTTAGCGGGCGGCGGGCTTACCTGCCTTCATTATTATTATTATTATTATTATTATTATTATTATTATTATTATTATTATTATTATTTGTCTTTTTTTTTACATTTCAATAAAAAACATCAAACCAAAATTTAGAAAGCATAAATGGCAAAAGATTAAACCCATCAATTTTTAATCTTCAATCAAAAATATAACTTTCAACAAGCTTTCACCTAAAATATAAGCAAAATATAAGAAAAAGTGTTTATTTCATAGGTGCAGCGGGCTTTGACGGACGACGGATTTTGGCGGGGCGAGCTTAGTGGGTGGCGGTCTTTAGCGGGACGGGCTTTGGTGGGCGGTGAAATCAAAATCCTAACCCATCCCACCATTTTATAAGGGTGCACGGGTCGGCCCGTCGGGCCATGACCGTTTTGCCACCTCTAAACTAAACTAATATCTGCGCGTTGTGCAGGTGAAATTTTAGAAGTAATATATATATATTTTAATATTAATTCTAAAAAATATGATAATGGTGGTGTTATCCATGATAAAATAAAACTATTTGGTTAATGACGTATCATTGTTATGTCGACCATTTTAATATATTTAAAGAAAGTAAAAAAATAGTTGTATATAAATAAATTAAACAAATTATATTTTGACATAGAATATCATTAACAAAAAAAAAGGAATACTAAATACATGATAAGTAAATATTGAGATATCAGATATAATTCAAGTTGTATTATGTGGCCTAAGTCCAATGTTAATTAGGGTTTAGGACTTGTTACTTAGTTTGTTATTTAAGTGTATATAAATAGGCACTTTATAATTCAATTTTTATCATTCAATATTATCAATCCTTATTTCCTTGTTCTCTCTTTCTCTCCTAACTAAAAGTGTCTCACACAATAACAAATTGGTATCTAGAGCTTCAATTAGATTCTTGATCGCGTTTTTAAGAATCACACGTTAGAGATCGTATTTACAGGATCATGGATTGTTGTTGATCAATCGTTGCAAAGATGAATGGTAATAGAAATTTACCAAACTCCCTTCCAACTCTTGATGGAAAAAATTAGCTTCTATGGAGAAAAAAAATTCAATCTCTATTTGGCTTTCATGAAAACCTAAAGTGGTTACTAATGGCATTCATGCGCTTGGTGAAGATGCAATTGACACACAGAGAACCACTCACAAGGATGTAAAGAAGAAGGATTGTAAGGCGGCGTTCTACATCTAATTCATGGTTGATGTAATTAATTTTGATCAAATCGCTTATGAGGAATCGGAGAGAGAGGCGTGGGATATTCTTGTCAAGTACTATAAATGAGGTGATAAAGTCAAGGTTGTCAAATTGCAAAATTTGCAACGACAATATGAATTGTTATTGATGGGAGAAGATGAAAAGATTGCAGGCTATGTATCGAATGTGTAGAAGCTCGTCCACCTCATGAAGGGTTATGGTGAAACATTAACTGATAAGAAGAAAATTGAGAAGGTAATGCATACATTGACCTCTCACTTTGATCATGTTATCGTAGCTATTCAATAATCCAACAATCTTGAAACTCTAAAACTGTAAGATTTGGTTGGTTCGTTGGAGACACGTGAGATTAAGATTGTCGAAAGGAAAGGAGTTCAAGACTCGATACAGGAACTACAGGCTCAGTCATGGAAAAATAATGGTGGTTCCAAAAAGTTCAAAGGAAAAATCAACAAGACTCAGGGAAATAAGTATTGGTCGAATCCTCACAAGAATAAGGTCGATGATATAAATTTTGAATCCTTTAAAAGAGGAGAAGGAAATTCCTATAAAAAAGACAAAGAAGGGAAAAAAAGGTGTGTAGTGCTATAATTGTGAAAAATGGGGTCACTTGGCCAAGCATTCTTGGTATAGGAAAGACAAAGGATCAACAAAAGGCAAGGAAAAAGGTGCAAACTTTGCAAGCCTTGATTCAGATGATTATGATAATATGGTGGTTATGGATGCCGTTGTTGATGAACATGTCAAATTCAAGATATGGTTTCTCGACTTGGGATTCTCGAATCACATGACTGGTAGAAAAGAATGTTTAGTAGATTTCGACGAGTTGAAGGAGAGTAAGGTCAAACTTGCTGATAATAGCTCACTTCAAGCAGAAGGTACCGACGACATAGTTTTTCAAAGAAGCAATGGAGGAAGAGATATGATCAAAGATGTACTCTATGTACCTGGAATGAAGTGAAATTTGCAAAGTGTTAGACACTTGGTCGAAAAAGTTTTCTCAGTGATAATGAAAGATGGGGCCTTGGGACTGTTTGACACTAAAAATATTCGGTATTGTAATCTCTTTTGTCGAAGAATAGGACATTCAAGACCATGATCAGTTCTAATGATGTACAATGTTTAAAGACCTTTATTAACCATAAGAATAGTTGGTTATGGCACTTAAGGTTTGGACATTTGAAATTTCGATCACTCAATCAACTGATTACTAATGACATTGTAATTGGTACACCAAGTCTTGAGATGCCTGACAAACTTTGTGAAGGTTGTCTTGTTGGAAAGCAACCTAGGAAGTCTTTTGTTTCGACTATGCCAATGAGATCATCCTACATACTCGAATTTATACATTCAAATGTATGTGGTTCTTTTGAAGAGCATACCATTGGTGGAAATAGGTATTTTGTCTCATTTGTCGATGAGTACAGTCAAAATATGAGGATCTATATAATCAAATGAAAGGACAAATATTTGAAATCTTTAAGAGATTCAAGATACTTGTCAAAACCCATGTGTAGAACCCCAAATTTTCCCTCTTTGTTTCACATCATTTTTCATATCATATAGCATTGCATAAAGCATACATGTCTTGGCATTTTGCATTGAAAGATGAGGCATAATCATCCATAGTTGCAAGCATAGGGCATATGATCCATCATCTGGAAAATATTGATTCTCCAAAGTCAAGTCAAGAGCCAAGTGATCTTTCAAGAAGTTCATAAGGTATCCTCACATCTTATATAATCTCAAGGTCATCCATAAAACCCTAGAAGGGGGAAACATCACCAGAGGTTCAGAGGTGCAACATGCTCCTACACAGATAAACCCTAATTAGGGTTTTGCTTCAGATCAAGGAATTATCATATATTTTACCAATTCTTGTGGTCAAAGGCTTATATTTGATATATAAGGCCTATGGATGAAGTTTGATGCAAAAACTCATTGAAGAAGTCAAGTATTTGATTAGTTACTTGCAAATGAAGAAATAGGTCAACTGAGCAGAAGAAGAGTCAAACAATGGTTTTCAAGGGCTCCAATCATGTTTTTCAAGCTTATGGGTCCTCTTGAGGGCCAATAATAGCTTTGATGATTACAAGAATCAAGAATCAAGAGTTTGGAAAGAACTTGCCAAAATTAGAAAGTGACTTGTAATGGAAACTTTCTATTTTTGGATAGTTTTGCCCTAGTTTTCAACTCATTCTTTCATGGCCAAGATGACTCCAAATGGATTTTTATATAGCCTGAAACTTGTAGAGCATTCTCTCTCCTTTCCAAAAAGTCTAAGAACTTGATCATAGCCTTTGTGGTTTGAAAGTTATGCCCATTTGAAGTTGGATAATTTTAGGGTTTTACCATATTTTTCCAAGTTACACCAAATGCAAAAACACTCATATCACATTTCAGAGGACTTTAATGGGCCAATGTTGATCATAATACTCAAATACAATGCAAAACAAGTGATTTTGTGCAAGAATTACAAGAAGCCCGTGGAATACAAAGGAGTTATTCCATCATTTGTATTTTTGCAAAACAATTCACAATGCATGATTTAAGTGACGCTGAGCTAAGAGATCAATCCAAGGGTGCTAAAGGCACTAAAATGAATCAGTTTGTGCACGTGGACATGAGATTTCACGCATGAATCCCTCTATCACACATTTCATGCAATTTTGGAAAATTATTCCAATCACACTTTCCCTGCCTCCACTCACACAAAAAACCCTAATCAGCATCTCACCTCATCTTATATAAGAGATTTCTGCCTTTGAAATGCAGAGGACCTCTCTAATTCTTCACTTCCAACTTTTCTTGCATTTTTTCAAAATCCTTCGAAACTCTCATTCTACACACACATTGCCATTTCTCTTACCATAATCATGATCAATGAAGCTTAAATAGTAAGAATCAACTACTGATTTAAGCTCTAAGCAAGGATTCTTCATAGTACCATTCAGAGGCAAAAGCTTTCGAATCTCCAGATCTAAGCCATCTCAAGATCTATCTTGCATTTATTTTGCAAGAAGAGGTTAAAGAAAGTAGATCTGCACATTTTGGAGGGATTTCTTGGTGGTTTTGAGCAGATTAAAGTTCAGGTATGGCTCTGAATTTGTGGATCTGGATCTTGAGTTTTGTGTGTGTTTATTGATATATATGTTGCACTGATCATCCTGATGTATTTACTTTTGAAAATGCTTAGGAATTGTGAATGTATGGTTGATTCAAAGTTTTTGTGTTCAGTCTTATTTGCTTCGATCTAAAATGACTAGATTTGGAGCTTTATGTTGATTTATATTGATGTTTGTTCTTAGTATGAATTTTCTGTCCCAGAGCCCTAGCTCCGGTTACCGGATTCTGGAAACATATGAAATACAGGTTGAAGGAGGAAGATATAATCTCATCCACACGTTTTTTGAATTGGACGGATGGATTCTTTCCAGCGCATTAAAAAGGCATGTGCCTGACACATGGCTTTATATTTTTTAATTGTTTATGATGTTTGCTTATGTCCAATAATTATCATGCGCGCGTTTGTGTGAACCACTGATTTGTTGACTTTGCCTGGTTTGTTGACCTTATCATGTGCGTTGGATCCATCTGTTGGTCTTGATTGAACTTGAGTGCTTGTGAATTCCACCATAATTTTGTGAGTTGTGTGTTTGCAGATTGGGCCTAGGTTGCTAATCACACCTCCCTTATTCTAACTTGTGAGCTGTGTGTCTTGATTGCAGATTGCCATGCTATTCTCACCTCCTTGCACTTATTTCTTTTTTTATTTTCCTTTTATTAATTATTTTAAATTTTATTTTAAAAAAAGGAAAAGACATTAAAAAATCCTGAAAAAAATTCATGAACACATTTTGGAGGTTTCTTTATTTTTCCATATTTTGATTTTCTATTTTTTTTTCATTTATGAATTAAATTTCCAATTAATTTTCTCTTATTTGTTTCCTTTCTTGGACAATTTGACTTGTTTAATTTCCATAGTGAGTTTGAAAATAGTTTTGCCTCTGATTCTTATTGGTATGTGTTCTTAACATGTTAAGGTATGTTAGTGATTTTTACCATGGTTTTTAGGGTTTGTTGAACATGTTTTGGCTTGTTGCTTTGTGTAGAAGTTAATGAAACCCTAAGTGACATTTGATTAATTCTTTGATTTTGTTAGCTTCTGATTTTGGCCATGTGATCTTGATATGTTGTTTATGCATACTTGAATGATCTTTGTACTCATTTTCTTGAGTTTTAAGACATGTTTGTTATTTGTTTGAATTTTGTTCTTAGCATGCCCAAGTTTGATGCTTATGTGACCAATGTTTGATTGTTTGATAGGAGGGCACACTTGCCACATCTTAGGTTTGCTTTTGTGATTGTTAACAGGTTAATTTTCCCCTGGATTTTATATGTTAGCTTTGCCTTTTTTTGGATTGATGTTACTCGTTCACTAATTCTCACATTCACATGTATGCTTTACAACATCTCTAACTACTATCTACGTCTCTTAAGTGATCTAGTTTGAGTTTGTGTGTATTAATTGATGTTTGAATTTATGTCTTAGGAGATTATTTACCATGTTAGGGGTCTGACTTTGATGATCTTGGTTGATGTTTCCCTTATTTTATACTTCTAATCTCGGGTTTTTACCTTATGTCTTTCATGATGATTTGATAAGTGTTTGTATGACTTCTTGCCCTATTCTTGGTATGATATGGTATGATTGATCTTAAGACTTTGTTATGATATTTAATTTCTAGTTGTGATGGTTTGCATTGATACTTTGCTTGTTCAAACTTCATTTGAACTTAGTGGATCTTTGGTTATCTCTTGTAAATTCTTCTAACCTTATAGGTGCAATGGTAAGTGGGAAGTGTGGATGGCATATCCACATTTCAAACCTCTTTCTATTCTCTTTAATGCTTTCATATTTGTCTTTGAGATGTGCTTAAGCCATCATTTGTTCAACTTTTTTTCATCCCCTTAGAGAACAACTTAACTTCTTTAAGAGAAGTAAGTTGATTTTCTACCTCCTTTCTTCTTCTTCTCTTCTTTTCTTCTTTTCTTCTTTCCTTATTCTTCATTAGGATAGACTTCAAACCATACTAACCTAGGTTCATCTATGCATGATAACATCTAGGATTGTTAGTCCCCCTTTAGTCTTTTTCCTTTAAGATCTTTGGTTCCTTTTTCTCTTCTCATCTTCAAACAAAAACCTAAAAGTAATTTAATAAAAGGTTGAAGTAGTCTTTGATGTATGGCCTTATTCCATGGAACACTTGTATTCACCCTATATTGGTGGTGGTATAAGTTTTTATATGATGTACAAGTTCAATCATAAGACTATTTTCACAAAGAAAACCATAAAAAATACTTCTTCATTTAATTCACAAAACATTTAATAACTTCAAACAAGTTAGTGAATTCAAACCCTAATATTTGGAAGCAAGTTTGAGGGTCTTCTTCATTCTTAGTGAACTTATTACTCATTCTTTCTAGGAATGTAGTAATAAGAACACATTCCCTAGAAAAGGATTTGTTTTCACTTCCTTGTGCCACACTCATAAAAAACTTCTAAAAAAAACACAAACAATGAATAATCGTCTCTCATTCGGGACTTTTTTTCTCATCACCTTCACTCTCAATGTAATTACTTGCTACGACTTATCACTTTGCAAGACGGTAACATACTCGTTCTAGACGAGCCTGCAACACATGAGCACTGACATAAGCAGTTCAAGCTTTTAAAACACAAGCCATTTTCCTCCCTAGTTAGGGGAACTATAGAGACCCTGATCCTCATGTCCAGATGAGGTACGTAGGCAGCGGGGTAGGGCCCGTCCGAGCATAATCTTTATTTTCCCTACATTTTTCCTCTTCGATTTATTTTTCAGTTTCCTTTCTCATTTCACTTTCAGTCCTACTTTTGCAACTGCTTTCATTTCTTCATCCTTTGACACAGTTTCTTTGCAAGCGTGGATCCCGTCGGGTACGACAGACGATCTGAGGTGCTAATACCTTCTTAGGTCATAACCGACTCCCGAACCCAGTTCTTTGGTTCACGAGCCATTTCTCAAAAATGGTGAACGTATTATTGTTGCTCGCCTTTGAGAGTCCATGATGTTTGGCCCAGAGCATATCCGTGAGATTGGGAGGGGTTTACAGGTTTGCAGAAATCCTTGACCTCATCATACCCCGTCATTAGTGCAGTCTTATGTTTTGATCTAGTTACTTTGATCCTGGAGTTCTTGAGTTTATTTGGTCCTTGATCTGAGATTATTTGTGATTATTTGAGTTCTTATCTATGGGCTGTTATTCAGAGGACAATTTGGATTTTATGATCACTTGGCTCTGATATCTAGTATCCAGACAATTCTAGTATTAATCATATGCCCTGCATTGCATTGCATCATACCATGGCATCATTAACATTTTTGTGTTTTCATTTCTCAGGTTATCATTTTTGTTTCTACCCGGTTCTGGTATCCATCAGCTGTTTATATCCAGATGGAAGGAGTTATCACTGTTCCCCGAAAGAATAATGCACATTACACCTTTCCACAACCAGAGGTTAAGAACTTACACAAGTTGAAGAATCTGATGAATGACAAAGTTTTGGGAGATTTCAAGACCAAGTTTGGTAAGATTCTCCAGTTCATAGACAAGCCTACTAAAGATCAGAAGGATAATCTCCACACCTTGCTACAGTTCTATGACGCTCCGTTGTGCTGCTTCGTGTTTCCTGACTATATGTTGTCACCTACTCTAGAAGAAATTTCCATCATGCTGTCGCTCCCAAAAGATGAGACTGAGCTCAAATGTGGTACAGACGCGAACGGTCGGCGAAAGGATGAAATGAAAAGAGTCGCCAGCTAGGCATTTTTATCCCGGAGGAAAGGTAATGCTGCATAGACCTGGAAAGATATGGATAAGACGGTTGCGAACCAGAGAGACTGAGAAAGGGGGTTGGTTACAACCTGGGAAGGTATTAGCACCCAGATTGTCCGTCGTACTTGACGGGATCCACGCTTAAAAGATTTGTGTTTTAAAGGGGTAGTGTCAGTGCAATCTGTGTATAAAGGCTGGAAAGAATGCAAGTGTCAGTGTAAAAGAAGTGTGAAGTGTGTAAATGTACATTGTCAGTGTAAGAACAGGAGTGAAATGGTCATGATAATGAGGTCAAAAGAATAATGCTGGAAAGAGGGGAATATACAGAGACTTTTGTTCGATAACTGTTGAGTTATGCCTACGTATCCTCTCGTGCAATGAGGAAGTCAGAACACCGTAGTTCGACCCAAAGAGAATGAAAGATAAATTGACTTGTGAACTGCTTACTTGTCTATGCTCAAGTGTATGACCTGTCTGGCTCAGGTGCTAACTGTCTTGCATTAGACGGAAGAAGCGAGTTCTCGTTTGTGAGTGAAGATGATGAGAAAAGAATCCCGAAGGAGAAGATTATTGTTTGTTTTTGAATTTTCAGTCTTTTATTGCTTTTGGAAGTTTTCCATAAGTTAATGAGCTTAAGCCTAAACCAATGGGTTAGTAAACTCATCACATCCTCCCTCTGATTAGGGGTAATGAGAATACCTTAAGTGTGAAGTCATCATCTCACACTTAATCACCTTTGATGTAGGATTAAGATCATTAACCTACTTGTGATTATTTAGATGTTTTTGTTGTTTTTGTTTAATGTTAAGTAATGAGGTTAAGCCATAATCAGGGATTAAACAGACTCATTACACCATCCTAATAGAAGGATAATAGATGAGAATGTTTAAGCTGAGGAAAGCTCCTCAACTTAATCCATGATTAAGGATTAAACTCATGACAAAACAAAGCCTTTATTAAGTGGATTTTAGTTAATGATAAGATGATGAAGGGATTTTTAGGGTTTGTAAGACAACTTGAGGGGGACTTGTCCATTAACACTAGGGTTAGTCCTTCTTAACCAATTAAGGAAGAATTAGAACCCTAATGCAAGGCCCAAGTTACAAGCTTGATGTCTTGATGATTATTAAGTGGATTGATTAAAGGAGCTAAACACATTAAGGGTTTAACACTTAGGATTAAAGTTATACACCCCATCCTAATAGAAGGATGCAGGCATAAGCTTAATCACAAAGCCTTAAAGCCTTTAGGGTTTAGTCCCTGATTATGAGATGAGAAGAAGAGACTCAAAGAGACACAAAGGTAAAACTAAGTGGGGGACTAATCAACCCTAATTTTTATCATGCTTGGTCATTCCTAGGGTTTGTGAGGTTTGCAAGAAAGATCTTCAAAGAACCACCAAGGAGAGAAGCAGATGAGGAACAAAGAGAAGCAAAACAACTTGCTTCACTTAAGAAGTCAAGTTGCTTGAAGAAAGAAGGTGAGGTGAACAAGAATGAGCAAGCTCAATCCAAACACATACAAGAAATACAGCAATGGTGCATAAGAGAGATGAAAAGAGATTGTGAGAAGTGAAGGCAAATTCACTTCTCAAAGTTACTTACCACCTGAAAGGTTAGCAAAAGAAATGAAATGCAATGCAAATGAGATGCAATGACATGGTGCAAGACAAAACCAGAAGCATGAATATGATGTTAATGATGCTATGAGGTGGTGCAAACATGAGACAAGGCATGAGGATGATCATACAAACATGTGGATGCAAGAGAAGCATGCTTAGAACCATGAACATACATGAAAAGTTAAGGAATGCAAATGACATACAACATGGAAAATGGATGATGCAATGATCAAACATGATCCTAATATGTCCTAAGATGTGTTATGGATCAAATGGATGCATAAAATGTCATGGCAAGTCATGGTGTGCAAGCAAATGCAAGATGAATGCAAAAGGAAGCCCAAATTAGGGTTTATGATCAATGCACAAAACAAAAATCAAAATCAGAAGCAAACATCAAGATAAAAAATTGAAAATGCATTCAAAGGAACCCTAAACCTATACAAACTCACTGCCCAAAGGAGGGGATCCAATCCTTAACCTAGTGTAAGTTATGAATTTCTTAAGATTTCTAGGGTTTTAAGGTACCTTGTCAAGAAAAATGTCAAATAAATAGGAAATGCAAGATCAAATCATGCCAATTTAATCCTATAAACTACATGATATGAAAGATGCAATTCAAAAAGAATTAAAGTCCAACTCTTAAAGGCTAGGCAGAAATGAATTTTTGAAGATTGGATCAAAATAATGCCTTGAAATGAAATTAATTCCATGGAAAATTATCAAAAGACATCAAGATCAAAAAATAAATTTGGTTTGAAGGTTGGACAATGTTTCTAAATGGTTTTGAATGTTTCATGAATTTTTTGGTGATTTTTAAATACTTAAAAGTATTTTTAATTAATTAATTCTCATTAATTAATTAAAGATAATCTTTTAAATGATTTAAAAATATTTTTTAATGCAAAAAAATAAAAATAAAAATGTTTTTGGTTTCTGAAAAATTAATAAAAGGTTGCATAAAAATTTTCAGAATTTTTGAATGATTTTTACTATTTTTAATAAAATGAAGAAAACAAATGAAATTTAATAGAAAATAAAATGAATTAAATGAAAAGTATGCGCATCCAGTGGCCAGGATTCAAACTCAGGAAGGAGGGAAAGACTTCGCGCATGATCCTAGGGTTGAGATTCAAACTGGCCTAATTTCCATTTTATATTAATTAAACTGAATTAATTAGGTTAATTATGGATTAGGGTTTCTAATGACACATCCTAGCCATTAAAACGCGCGCGGGTCAACTCTGGTCAGCCCATCCAACGCACCAAATTCAAACTACAGTTAATGACACAGATTAACCCTAATGAGTTTCAGGTGGCCGGAGAAGACTTCCGGTCGTCTTCTCCGGCGAGACCTTCACTCAAACTCTCTCAAATCTTCACTAAATCATGCCAAACTCTCCAGATCAACTCATCTAAACCTCCTAAACAAAAATCCAGCCCCAAAATTCATTTCTTTTTTGTGAATCATGAAGAACAAACAAAAATCCAGTTTTCGGGCAAAGTTTCAGACAAGCCATACATCCTCAAAACTTGATCATTTTCAAAAGTAAAAGGTTCAGTGAACTCAGAGAAGCATATAGATCATTTTAGAAACAAGAAATGAGAGTTCTGGAAAAATGAATTTCCATGGCTACCTGAATCGAAACTTTGATTTCTGGAACTCTCTGGCTGGTTTCTTGCTTCCAATCAACTCCAATGGACCCCCTTAGAAGCTCTCAATGCTTGTTTGAAGTTTGCAATGGTTGGTTTGAAAGATAGCTGAAGTTCTGCTCAAAGAGGGGCAGAAATCGTATCTTGGTTTCTGAGGGTTTCAGGCTATGGTGATGGGTGGTTTGTGATCAATGAAGCATGTTGAGTTTGTTTGTGGAATTTATTTATGTGTTTTAGATTGTACTGAGTGTTTCGAATGCTTTTGCAAGTTGGAGAGATTTTGATAACTATGGCTTGTGTTGTGTTTCAGCTTGAAGTGAATGGTGTGTTATGCTGGCTTTGGTCTATGTATCAAAAGGGGATAGGTCAGAAAGTTGTTGGTGGCCTATGGTGATTGGTATGGGTCTTTGGCCAAAATGTCAACTTGATGTGTACTTGAGGTATGGGCCATTGTACAACTTTCTTTTTGTCTTGCTTTGGTTCAGCTGAGTTTAAGGAGAACCATGGAATTGTTTATGAGATGATTCAGCAACTTGATCAAGGTTTGTGTAGTGTTTTGCAATTTTCATAAAGCTTGGCCCCTTTGGAAATTCTTGTGATTCAAGGCATCAAAATGCAAAGTTCCTTGGCCTATTCTGAATTTTAGAGGTCATGTGATCATGTTGTGAAGAATTGGTACACATTTGAGGCCTTTAGAACACTTGATCAAACCATTTTGCAAAATGTCTCTTTGGTGGAAAACTTCAAATTTTGTGATTTTAGCCAACTTTGACAAGCCATATCTTTTGATCCAAAATGAATTAGGTCATGTTCTTGTACTCTTTGAAAAGGGAATGATCCATTATACAACTTTCATGACCAAAGTTTTTCCATTTGAAGCATTTTTGAATCAAAAAGCAAGGGTTGAAAAGGTTTCCTAAAATGGCAATTTTCATTAAAAGTCAACTTTCCCAAAAAGTCAACTTTGCAAATGACTTGAGATTCTTCAATTTTGTGAAATTCCAACATCTTCTATGATCAAATAAAGATCATTCACAATCAAAATGATGAATAACACCCTTTGGTTGGATCATTGGGGGCCTCAGATGCCCTGATTTTACACTGACTTGCTTAGAAAGTCAACCCTTGATCAGATGACTTCCCCAAGGAATTTCTTCATGAAAATTGATATGCATGATACCTATACCATATAGAGACCAATAGAAACAAGAATGACCAAAAAAATTGGAGTTATGGCCTTTGAAACCAAAACCCTAATTCTAGGTCATCTGTGCAGTCAAACCTGGCTCTGCTTCCATGCCATTCTCAGTTCTTGTGATTCTTTGACATTCTTGACTTTGAGGGGATATAATATGATGCTTGAACATACATGGACCCCTTTGAAGTGATTGATGACCTTTGGAGTTGCTCAAGAAGCTCTTGGATTGTTCAAATCACAAACCCTAGATGCAGATGACTTTGAACCAATGCAATGAATCAAAAATGTGATATGAGATGCTATGATTGAGTTTATGCATATGAAATGATCACAAGCCATGGTGTGAATGGGTGAGGGCAAATTTGGGGTGTTTACAGCTGCCCCTATTCAAACATGAGTTAGCTGTGCAGGATGTAAGCAACGGCTTAACAGGCAAACAAGATAACTTGTGGTTGAATACCAAAGACAGTCCAAAATTTGCACTTACAGAATGAAGAAGAAAAGGGATATAGATTGTAAAGGAAAGTAAAGTATATTGTAAAGTGCGGGTGACGGAGGATGACCATCGAGCAGAGGACGATTGCTGGGGAAAGAGCAATGACGGGGACGGCCGACACGCTGGGAAAGGTGCGGGAAATAAAGCAATGACGGGGACGGCCGACATGCTGGGGATAAAAGGGATTATGATGGGGACGACCATCAAGTAAAGTTAAGAGATTCTCTGGGGATTAATGAAAAATGATGGGGACGGCCATCAAGTTCAAAAAGTAATGTAAGCAATGATGGGGACGGCCATCGGGCTAAACTGATGAAGGACGATCATCAGAAAAAGGAAAAGGGACCACGACGGGGACGGCCATCGGGTTAAAGAATAAATGAAATAATGATGAGGGACGATCATCAAAGGTGAAGGACGATCACCTAGTAGGGGACGACTGCTCTGTTGGGGATAAGATGAGGGACGGTCATCTAAGGTGAAGGACGATCACCTGGCAGGGTACGGCTGCCGAAAATATCGCGACATAGGACGAATGCCGGATAAAAGGTCAACGATGGGGACAGCCATCGGATGAGCATGATGAAGGACGATCATCAAGAGGTGAAGGACGATCACCTAGCAGGGGACGGCTGCTCTCAAGGTTTATCACGACATAGGACGAATGTCAGATAACAATATCAACGATGGGGATGGCCATCGGATAAAATGATGAAGGACGATCATCAAAAGGTGAAGGACGATCACCTAGCAGGGGACGTCTGCTAAAAATATCACGACATAGGACGAATGTCGGATAGAAAAGATCAACGATGGGGACGGCCATCGGATGAGCATGATGAAGGACGATCATCAAGAGGTGAAGGACGATCACCTAGCAGGGGACGACTGCTCTCAAGGTTTAACATGACATAGGACGAATGTCAGATAACAAAAGAAATTTTGCTTTGCTGGCGATCTACTGGGGAATAGTAAACACGGACGAGTATTTATATCCAAGAAATAAAAGGTATAAGTGTTTTGACGTTGTGTATAGATTAAAGATGCGGACGAGCACCCTTAAGACTATGATACAGACGAGTATCGGGTAGAAACAAATACCGACACGTGTTCAAGGATGATGACACGGACGAGTATCAACTGGTTAACAAGGAACACGTACGAGTGTCGAATCTGAGGGGACTCTTCTGGGGAATAGTAGACACAGACGAGTGTCTATATTCAAGAAGACATGAGTGTTTGACACGGTGTATGGATTAAAGATGCGGACGAGCATCCTTAAGACTATGATACGAACGAGTATCAGGTAGAAACAAACGCTTGACGCATGTTCTGAGATGATGGTACGGACGAGTACCAACTGGTTAACAAAGAATAAGGACTAGTGTCGAATCTGATATAAGTGGTGTATACAAAATACGGACGAGTACCTGTATAAGTGAAATATGAGTAGTGTATAGACGGGTATTTTAACCTGCTGGGGAGAGTGACACGGACGAGTGTCAAAAGGAGAAAAGTATAGTATAAACAAATATCTGATATACAAGGTGTTTAGGTTATTGTGATGGGGAAGGTGACATGGACGAGTGTCAAGGAATTGTATATATAAGTATCTGTGAGTGCAAAGGGGGACGCTTTGGCCTTCTGCTGGGGACATGACACGGACAAGTATCAAGAAGTATCTGTTACTGATAATGATTCGGGCAGAACCTTTTTGGGGTATTTTCAGGGCGCAATGTCATCCACGCAATGGTTCTTCAAGAACTTCACTATCATGTCTCGATTTTTTTTTGACACTGCTTTATGGAGGAAAAGAGGGGGTTGTGGTGATGAGGTTTTGGTGAATGCAAAAGGAAAAGTATGTTGATGAACGAAAATGATGTTTTGTTGCAGTGGGGTAGTAATAGAAAAGAGGGTAAGAAGGTTGATGTTGAAGAAGAATGAAAGTGAGATATGGAGGGGGGAGTTTTTTCACTTGGTTGATGGGGTGAAATTCGGGAGCTTCTGCGCTTAAATCCGAACAAACAAAGGAAGCCACTGGAGAAGGAAATATGTGGGAAAGCGAAGGATGTGGCTTTTCCTAGCAATGTGGATGAAAAATGTGGTTAGGGGTTCATACTTTCTTTCTCTCCCCTCCCTTTTTTTTTTGCTGGCAACCCCAAGTTTCCGATTCAGAACATGGCTCATGATTATGCAATATGTTTGATTTTGCCGTAATACTCCGTATCAGACGGAATGCTATGCTCTGTGAGGAACATGATGCAAATGCTATGATTATGCAAAGATATCGATCCCGGATTCGGGTCCCGATGCCATGAAGATCCCTGGTTGATCTGTTTGAAGTGGACGTCCCAGCTGGGGATGAGATCATTGGTATATCTGATGAGATGTATCTGCTTGGGGAAGTAGGTCACTGATAGACCCATCTTGGTAATAAGGGACCCAATTGGGGTTTGCAGAAGCTTTTGTCACTCTGTTGTGATTCCTTCATGCGTTGCTCCTCTGGATAGAGGTTGAAGCTCTGTGGGGAAGTGTTTCCCTGGCTTTTGTACTTAGCTGAGAAGGAGGAATGATTGGCGCCTCGGCTGGGGAGAAATAACAAGTGGCAACTCAGCTGGGGAGAAAACACTTTGGGTGCTAAGACTGAGTGAGCGTTGATTTGTCAGCTTGCTGGGATGAAGCTTACATGCCCCATGTTGCGCTTTGAATACCTGCAATCCTGCAAGGACAGAGGGACGCACAAGTAATCCCGAGGTTTCCTTTACTGGATCTCACCATGAGAGTTCAGACACTCCCGGGAATAAGTATATTTCCTGCAAGCACGCATTATTTAGCAAAGAAACATCTGTGTTTATGCAATCGATATATTAGTGACATCAGACATTTTTTGCAAATAAAAGAGTACGAGACAACGTGTGACTAAAAATCTAATTTTATTGATTCATGTGCCCTGAATTGGCAAGATACAGTCAAAGAAACATATCCCCTGAAATGAGGAGATTGTTACAAATTGAGAAACAAAATGCTGGCAATGTTGACGACGCTTCCAGGAGCTTCCCTTTTGCTATGACTCGTATGACATTTGACGTTCTTCTCGTCTTGCTTTCTGAAGAAGGTTGATTCCGAACAGCGCTTGATCCATTCGAGGTTTACAAAGTTGTAGGTGATACAGACGAATTCAGAATGCAGTTGTTCGCTCATTCCCTTATTTTGCATGGATCGCCCTTTCGGGTTTTCAACCCATCGGGATATCCATTTTTGCCTGAGTTGTCCAATGCGGCTTTTCAACTCAGCGGGTGTACATTTTTTGTTTATTTTCCCTTATTTTTGCCCGAGTCTTTTATTCTGTTTTTGACTCGTCGGGATGCCCTATTTTTGCCTGGACTTACATTCTATTTTTGTGTCCAGCGGGTCATTTTATGCGAAGTATTTTTTAACTGCATCTGAATTCACAGGGGACGGGAAGTCTTCACCATCCATAGTGCCGAGCATCAGTGCTCCACCAGAGAAAACTTTCTTTACTACGAATGGTCCTTCATAATTCGGAGTCCACTTGCCCCTGTGGTCTGTATGAGGAGGGAGGATTCTTTTCAGCACAAGATATCCTACTTGGTACTCTCGGTGCCTGACTTTCTGATCGAAGGCTTTCTTCATTCTCTTCTGATATAACTGCCCGTGACAAATCGCAGCCAATCTCTTTTCTTCGATCAGACTCAGTTGTTCGTATCGGGATCGGACCCATTCTGCTTCGTTCAACTTAACATCCATTAATACCCGTAAGAAGGGTAATTCAACTTCGACAGGTAGGACTGCTTCCATACCATACACAAGTTGATACGGCGTTGCCCCAGTGGATGTTCTGATTGACGTACGGTACCCATGCAAGGCAAATGGTAGCTTTTCATGCCAGTCTTTGTAAGTAACTACCATCTTCTGCACAATCTTCTTGATATTCTTATTAGCTGCTTCAACAGCGCCGTTCATCTTTGGCCTGTAAGGAGAAGAATTGTGGTGTTGGATCTTGAAGTCCCGGCATAGCTCTGCCATTATTTTGTTGTTCAAGTTGGAATCATTATCAGTAATGATTCGCTCGGGAACTCCGTATCGACAGATGATATTTCTCTTCAGAAATCTAGCTACCACTTGCCTTGTAACGTTTGCATATGAAGCCGCTTCGACCCATTTGGTGAAATAGTCAATGGCAACCAGGATGAATCTGTGGCCATTTGAAGCAGTCGGTTCGATCCTGCCAATCATATCAATGCCCCACATAGCAAAGGGCCAAGGTGAAGACATCACATTCAAAGGATTGGGAGGCACATGCACCTTATCCGCATAAATCTGGCATTTATGGCATTTTCTAGCGTAGGCACAACAGTCGGCATCCATGGTGATCCAATAATAACCTGATCTTAGCAACTTCTTGGCCATAACATGTCCTCCAGCATGGGTACCAAAGGATCCTTCGTGCACTTCATGCATCAACAAGTCTGCTTCTGTTCTATCAACACATCTGAGGAGCACCTTATCAAAGTTTCTCTTGTACAGGGAACCATCAGTATTCAGGAAGAAACTACCAGCAAGCCTTCTTAATGTCTTCTTATCATTGGAAGATGCCCCAGGTGGGTATGTTTGATCCTCCAAGAAGCACTTAATGTCATGGAACTAAGGCTTATCGTCTTTGACAACATCTGCTGCGAACACATATGCTGGTCTGTCAAGTCTGGACACTGAAATTTGAGGTACGAAGTTGGCAGCTTGAACTTTGATCATGGATGAAATGGTAGCCAGAGCATCTGCAAACTGATTCTCGTCCCGAGGGATATACTCAAGCTTGACTGTTGTAAAGAAAGTCAATAACCTCCTTGTATAATCCATGTAAGGTATCAGATGATCTTGGTGTGCGTACCATTTGCCGTTGGTTTGATTAACTACCAGAGCTGAATCTCCGAAGACAGTCAAAGTCTTGATCCTGAGGTCAATTGCTTCCTCAAGACCCATAATGCAAGCTTCGTATTCAGCTTCGTTGTTAGTGCAGTTAAAGGTGAGTTTCACCGAGAAAGGCATGTGAACTCCCTTAGGTGTAATGAGTACTGCACCAACACCACGACCATTCATATTAACAGCCCCATCAAACATCATAGTCCATCCTTCTTCTGTGTCAGGTCCTTCAGTGTGAACAGGCTCTTCACGATCTTTTGCTTTTATGAACATGATGTCTTCATACGGGAAGTCAAATCTCATAGGCTGGTAATCATCAATAGGTTGCTCAGCAAGATATTCAGACAATACACTGCCCTTGATGGCTTTCTGAGATGTGTACTGGATGTCATATTCTGTGAGGACCATTTGCCATCTTGCAACCCGTCCGGTAAGTGCTGGCTTCTCAAAAATATACTTGACTGGGTCCATCTTTGAGATTAATAAGGTAGTGTGGGTTAACATATACTGTCTCAGTCGGCGAGCAGCCCACGCTAAAGCACAGCAAGTTTTCTCGAGCAGTGAATAACGCTGTTCACAGTCGGTAAACTTTTTGCTTAGGTAGTATATTGCATACTCTTTTCGACCAGACTCGTCATGCTGGCCCAGCACACACCCCATCGACTCTTCTAATGATGTCAAGTACATTATCAGAGGTCTTCCTTCAACTAGAGGCATAAGGATTGGAGGTTCTTGTAAGTATTTCTTGATCTTGTCAAAAGCCCTCTGGCAGTCTTCGTTCCACCTGACCGTCTGTTCTTTTCTCAATAGCTTGAACAAAGGTTCGCAAGTTGCTGTAAGGTGAGATATGAACCTTGAAATGTAGTTCAAACGACCTAAGAACCCTCGAACCTCTTTTTCTGACTTTGGTGCAGGCATTTCTTGAATGGCTTTGACTTTATCAGGGTCAACTTCAATCCCTTTTTCACTTACGATAAATCCCAGCAGCTTACCAGAACGCACCCCGAATGTGCATTTGTTGGGGTTCAACTTCAGTTGGTACTTTCTCAGACGCTTGAACAACTTCAACAGATTTACCAGGTGGTCTTCTTCTGTGAGGGACTTGGCAATCATATCATCCACATAACATTCTATTTCTTTATGGATCATATCGTGGAATAATGTCACCATAGCCCGTTGATATGTTGCGCCAGCATTCTTCAGTACGAATGGCATCACCTTGTAACAGAACGTGCCCCAGGGTGTGATGAAGGCTGTCTTCTACATGTCTTCAGGTGACATTTTGATCTGATTGTATCCTGAAAATCCGTCCATGAAGGAGAATACCGAGAACTGTGCCGTATTATCCACCAATACATCAATGTGAGGTAAAGGGAAGTCATCTTTTGGACTGGCTCTGTTCAGATCCCGGTAGTCAACACACATTCTTACTTTGCCGTCCTTCTTAGGCACCGGTACTATGTTAGCAACCCACGGGGGAGAGCTAGTTACAGCAAGGAACCCGACGTCCCACTGCTTTTGTACCTCTTCTTTGATTTTCATTGCCATGTCTGGGCGAGTACGACGTAGTTTCTGTTTAACCGGCGGGCAATCTTCTCTTAAAGGCAGCTTGTGCATAACAATGTCGGTGTCCAACCCTGGCAAATCCTGATAAGACCAAGCGAACACATCCACATATTCCTGAAGCAGGTCAATCAGTTGTCTCTTCACTGAGTCTTGTAAGCAGGCCCCAATCTTAACCTCTTTCACATCTTTTTCAGTACCAAGATTAATCGTTTCGACCTCCTCCTGATGAGGAGTGATAACCTTTTCCTCTTGCCTTAACAACCTGGCCAGCTCTTCAGGAAGCTCATAATCTTCTTCAACCCCCTCATCAGCTTGATTGATTGGATTGTCAAAGTCATACGAAGTCATAGCCGTGCTGTTGTCGGTGCGGTCTGAAAGGCACTCTCTGAAAGGGTTCAGATTTGTTCATTTTAGTGATTTGATTTTAATCTTGTTTAGAAAGAGTGAAATGAAGTTATCATTTTGAAAACATTGCCATTTATTTTTGTACAAAAAGAAAAATGGAAAAACAGTGAGCGGAAAAGAAAAAAGACTCATTTGCAAAAGATGTCTGATATTTCATTGATTGATCTTATTGCACAAAATTACAGATGGCCCGATTACAAAATGAGTCTTGTCATCTTGGGCAAGATGCAAGACTTGATGCATGCTTAAAAATACAGGAAATAATAATTACTCTGCAGGAGTAACTCTTATAATTTCCTGGGAAGACCAGTTAAGGACTTGGCTCCCCGGGATCCTTGGACGTATCTAGCTCTCCAGGTTGCGGTTGCTTTCATCCTCGTCTTCCAAGTTGTTCACGACATCTGGGGTGAGCATCCCCCCACTGACAAAATTGGGCTTCTTAGCAGCCTCTGCTTGATCTTGTTGAGTTGGTTTGTAACCCAACCCAAATCTATCCTCCTTCTTCTCCACGGGCAGCAACTTGCCCCAGCCTTGGGCAGTCCCCTCTTCAACAACCTTCCAGGCTTGCTGATAAGATGTCATTGAGGTTCCAGGTACAGCGGACGCTTCATTTATGTTCAAGGCCTCAAACCCTTGACTCATAGTCTCGTGGATCTCCCCATCCATCTCAATGTATTTGTATGTAGCCAGATGGCTAACAAAGATATCTTCCTCTCCACAAATAGTAACGACTTGGCCCTCCCACTCGAATTTTAACTTCTGGTGAAGGGTTGACGTCACGGCGCCAGCGGCGTGTATCCATGGTCTACCCAATAGACAGCTGTAGGCAGGCTGTATATCCATCACGAAAAAGGTCGTTTTGAAAGTCTGTGGGCCAATCGTTATAGGCAACTCAATCTCTCCCAGAACTGATCTCTTAGAACCGTCAAAGGCTCTCACTAATAAGTTGCTGGGGGCGTAATGCCAATCCTTCATACTCCAGTTTCACAAGGGCTTTCTTAGGTAGGACATTGAGGGATGACCCTGTGTCCACCAATACATGAGAAAGAACTGCACCCTTACACTCCAAGGTAATGTGCAAAGCCTTGTTGTGATTGCGGCCTTCCGTCGTCAAATCAGTGTTGGTAAATCCTAGTCCATGACTAGCGTTGACATTTCCAACCACAGCCTCTAACTGATTGACGGTAATCTCCTCTGGCACATAAGCTGCGTGCAAGACTTTTAATAGTGCGTTCCGATGAGCCTCGGAGCACATTAGCAATGATAAAATGGAGATTTTGGAAGGTGTCTGGTGAAGCTGGTCCACTACCTTGTAATCACTTTTCTTGATGATTCTCATGAATTCATCAACCTCTTGATCAAAAGGGGTTTTTAAAGTTTCTTTAACAACTTGTTCTTCTTGCACCATGCCCTTCCCTTTTGCCTTGGCAGCAGCTTCTGCTTCAACAATGGGTCTTGGAATTTGCGGGGCAAAGAGACGTCCGCTCCGAGTGAAGCCTCTGCCTCCCCCCACATTGTCTATTTGTGGTGAAGAAGTTGATGATTCTAAAGTGATTTTTTGTCCTTCGCAGTATAGATCGGAACCGTAATGCCAAGGGATGGCATTATTGCTTTCGTAAGGAACTGGCCCAGGCACTGTGATAGTGACTGGACTGATAGCAGCTGCAGAAAGGACCATGATAGTGTGTGGATCATAGTATATTGTGACTGGTGCTCTGATAGGAGTGGCATTTTGTGAGTTGTAGGCAGAATCATTTGCAGGATCATAATATATTGTAACCGTTGAGACACTTTCATTAATTGCTGTTGATGTTGTAGGAGACACTGTTGACTGGATGGATGTTGAAGTTGTAGAAGAGATGGTTGTTGATATTTGGTCCGTTGAAGTAACAGATGAAGCATTTGTTGATGAGATTGAAGAGTTGTTTGGAACAATTGTTGTTGCAGTTGTAGAAGACTCGGGAATTGTTGTTAAGGAGATTGCTGGATTTATAGGTATTGATGTTGTGATTTGAAGTAGGCCACTCTGGATAAGACCATCTATGCCATTTCTCAAGTTATCACACCCATTTACCGAAATGTTTCAATAACCGCACCCGAGCTCACACCCGAGGAATATCTGACATTCAAGGAGTTGAGCTTTAATCTCTACCAGGGGTGTCCGAATCTGCCCCACACTGGTTATTAAGAAAGACGACTTATCTTCCTCAATAGCATTAATTCTGGGTCCTCCGTGGTTGGGCATAGGGTTCTTACTGACATTTGGCGGGGGTGCAAAGTTTAGAGCTTTGGAATCCACTAGATCCTGTACTTTCATGTGCAAAGCTCTGCATTTCTCTGTACTGTGGCCAGGTGCATTGGAATGAAAAGCGCATCTGGCGCTGGCGTCATAATTTCTGGGCAGACTGGCAGGATCTGGAGGTGCCAATGTCCTTAGCTCAACCAGGTTGAGTTTCAGGAGTTGTGGCAACAATGCGGCGTAAGGCATAGGGATCAGATCAATCACCCTATTGGCCTGAGATGGTCTCTGTTGAAAAGGTCTTTGCTGATTGTTGTTGCTGGTGTTGTTGTTGTTATAATTTCTCTGAGGTGGATACTGAGCTTATTGCTGGTAGTGGGGTTGTTGCTGTGGTTGGTATGCTGGTTGTGGATGAATTGGAGCGGGAATGGTGACAGCTGCCACTGACCTATGAACATACTGGGGTCTGCCCCTGCTAGCATGGATAGCATTAGTCTCACCAGTTCTTCTTGGGCCTACAAAAGGCTTCCTGGGGTTGTTGGACGAGCTCGCTCCATTGTTGGAAATCTTACCCATCTTTAGCAGGCTCTCAATTCTTTCTCCAGCTATAACTACATCAGCGAAGCTGGTGGAAGAAAATGCAGCTAGCCTGTCAATGTATGTCCCTTGAAGGGTGTTCATAAACATGTCGGCCATCTCCCTTTCTGACATGGGTGGCTGGACATCAGCAGCAAGCTGTCTCCACCTCTGGGCGTACTCCCGGAAGCTTTCTCTGGATGACTGGGACATTTCCATCAGGAGGGTCCTGTTAGGAGCCATATCCAAATTGTACTGGTATTGTCTAATGAAGGCCTCATCCAGGTCTTTCCAGCATCTGATGGTTGCTCTGGTCAAATGAGAGTACCATTCCCTTGAAGCTCCTGTTAAACTGTCTTCGAAATAAAACATCCACAGTTTTTCATCCATGGTGTATGCCTTCAGCCTCCCCAGAAAGGATTGTAAGTGGGTCCGTGGACAGGAGGTTCCGTTGTACTTCTCAAAGCACGGAGGTTTAAACTTGTGAGGTATTCTTACCCCGTCCACCAAGCCCATGTCCATAACATCAAAACCCAAGGAATTTTGAGACTCCAAGGATCTTAATTTCTCAGCAATTTCATCTAGCCTTCTGTCATAGGCTTCATCCCCAGCTCCCATCACAGTGAATTGATCTTCTTGGGGGTCTTCCTGTAGTACTCTGCCTGTAGTAGCATTCCCTTGTACATTAGAAGGGATGTTGATCTCTGGGTGAAGATGAGGCCCATACACAGGTGGGTTGACATGAGGCTGAACCCTCTCATTATTGCTTGTTCCACCAGTTCCTAGATGGGGGTCTTCCTGAGTCTGCCTTTCTACTAATGCCCTTAATCTTTCTTGGCTCTGTGCCAATCCATTCATCACCTCCATGAACTGAGTCATCTGGTTTCTCATTTCCAACCTCTCGTTGGCCATTTGAGTCCTGACTTCTGTAAGATCCTGTTGTACCTGGTCCATCTGTATACCCGGAAGGTTGTTGCGGGTAGGATATCTGTGCGGACGGTTGAGTGGGAACACCCGACGGCGAGCAATAGTTCCTGAACCACAACAGAGTTAGTAACAAACAAAACAAAAACCTACAAAATAAAACAAAAGGTTAGTATGCAATGCAGTATGCTCATTTGTTTCCAAGGTATCCGGCTTGGCACTTGGTTTTGACCTTTCCAGACCCCTGAGGAAGATACTTTGATGTTGCTTAGGAGAAAGAGATTCAAATGAAACAAACTAATGAATACATTACAAAAAGTGAATGATACATAGTTTGTTTTTTTACAATACATGCCCCTGAGGGGTCAAAAATACAACATAAGAAAAGAAAAGTACATGAAATGAAAACAACAACAAGCAAAAGTCAGACACCAAGACCAAACTCATCCTCCCTGACTTCCTTTAGAAGTGCTTCAGTCACAGGGTCAGCTGGATGTTCTGTGAGGTTCCTGATGAGGAGATTCCTGGTGGTGACAGCAGTAATTAACTTCTTGTGTCTGCTCTGGTCTTTTGACCTCTTCACACCAGCCCTGATCTTCAACTCTGAGATCTCCTTCTGGGCTGCTAGCAGGGCTTCCTGTTGCTCCTTTGCATTAGCCTCCAACTGTTCAATCTTGTCCTGAGTCCTCTTATCCTCCTGAGTGCGAGCTTCAGTGATCCTGACCCACCTAGCTTGACTCTCTTTCAGATAGAGATCAGTCCTGGCCTTCTGAAACTGAGCCTCCTTACAGGCATTCTTCAAAATATTCTCTCCTGCCCTTGACTTCTTGATGTAGTCCTCTGACTTCTCAATCCTGGCTAGATGCTCCACCTTAAGCTTTTCTAACCTCTCAATGTCCAGGTGACCATCACTCCTCTCCCAGAGGGTCTTTTGCAGAGCTTGAGTCAGGTTCTCATTCCTCTCTTTCAGTTTCTCAAACTCTTCCAGGCTGACAGTGGCTGGAGGTGGTGCTGTGGATGGTCCAGGTGCATCCTCAATGGTGAAGGGCATCCCAGAAATTTGAGCCCTGGCATGGGACCATTCATGATACTGTGTTGAGGCCACATTGTTGCATCTCCCAAGAATGGCCATCCCTTTGGTCTGGACATTGTCCCAAGCCTAGGATGCTTGCCTGACAATAGCCAGGTTAGGCTTAATCTCACAATAAAGGGTTTCAGCCAAGTCTTGTGTTCTGGGAGGGTGGACCAATGCATAGCCCAATTGTCTTTTGAATAACAGAGGGTTGTAGTTGATGCAACCCTTCACTCCTATCAGGGGTACATTGGGGAACTGCCCACAACTAGTGATGATGTCCCTGCCCTTGGTGCTCTGAGTACACCACCTGATGTCATCTGAGGTCAAAGCAATGAGTCTTCTAGCCCAATTCTTCTGTTGGTGAGGATTCAAGAATGCATCAGTCTTGGGCAAGTGTTTGAGCAGCCAGGTATGGAACAGGGGAGCACAGCATCTCACCAATCTTCCTCTTTTCTTTTCATTCCTTTGGTGAACAGAGTAGTAGAAATCTCCCAGTAAGGTGGGTACTGGGTTCCTCAGAATGAAAAGGTGAATGGCATTCTTGCTAATAAACTTAGGCTCATCTGCAAAAAGTACAACCCCATATATGCTGAGGGCTAACAAAGCACAGACTGCCTTCCATTCTCCCAAGGAAGCCTTCAGGGTAGCCTGAGAAGTCAAGAAATCCAAGTGTAGACCAGAGATTCCAGCCTTGGTTGTCATGTTCTGCTCAATCAGTATAGGCTCCAGATACAGTGCTTTAGCTACTTCTTCATTACTGGGAAAAGCCATCTCAGGGTTGAAGGGAACACCACCCCTGACAGGTACACCAATCAGTGATGAATACTCTTCCAACAAGGGTCCCAACTGAAAATTCTGGAAGGTGAAGCACCTCAGGGGAGGATCATAGAACTGTAGACAAGTGTGAATCAAGCTCCTCTGAGAAGGGTCCAAATCCATAACCATATCAAGGATGCCTCCAAAATGTTCTCTGAATAGTGGTACATGGTCTGGAGTAATAAAGGCCTGGATCTTCCTGATGTCAGTCAGCTCAGGCTCAAAGAAATGGTATGAGATATTGCTCTTCTTGGGTGCCATGTTGCTGAAGAAGAGTTGAAACAGATGCTGATGATGATGACTGATACTAGTGACTGAAGCAGGTAGCTGATGAACAGGGGTCTATGCTGATGAAGGGGTCAAAACCAAGCAAAAATATGATATGGATACCCTGAAAAACAAATAAACACATGTTAAATGATGCAATGATGATGTATGCAAATGATATGCAAGGGTTTGTGATCAAGCTGGATCTGATTGCTGCTTTGATATAAGTCCATGTATGTTCAAGAAATCCAGATGGAGGTTCATAAGTCCAGTAACCAAGGTGGGGGACTCAAATAAAGAGTCACATGTCCTGGGTTAAATCACAAGAACTGTCCCAAAATGGAGTACTCTTAATCAAAACAAAGTAACAGGGTATATTGAGGTCAAATGGTACCTGCAAACCTGTAAACAGCCCAACCCCCTCACAGGTGGTGTTCTAAAACAAGGATCCTCAGACTTGGATCAGTTATGAGAAGTGTAAACACTTCCAATCCGGAGGTACAGTGTTTACAATAACCATAAAAGATCCTCCTATAATTCACCTCAGCTTCTGAAGGTCATAATAAAGGTCATCCAGACTTAGCAGGCTTCCCAGATAGCCCTAGCACTACAGGAAATCTGTAGCACAGAGTTCTCAAGAAGAAACCCATATCTGAACCATGTTTCATATTCCCGCACCAGACCGAAATGGAATGGGAAAGAACATGAACCACTCTAGCCTAGGTGTCACTCAGGTCCCAGGTATAGGACCTTAAACTCTCAATAGGACCCCACCCACCAAAACAAAGAAACCAAATCCAGCCAGAACGGTATGACAGTATGATATATGTAAAGCTGTAAGAAAGCAATAAACAAAACTGTACATAAAGCAGTAAATAAAACAAATTCACAAACACAAATAGCACATAACACCCCAGTAAACACAAATCAAACAAGCGCTAGGAGGAACCCACAAAAAGAACCAGAAGCCCTGGTTACAGTATAAGGGTCCCCAGCAGAGTCGCCAAGCTGTCGCTCCCAAAAGATGAGACTGAGCTCAAATGTGGTACAGACGCGAACGGTCGGCGAAAGGATGAAATGAAAAGAGTCGCCAGCTAGGCATTTTTATCCCGGAGGAAAGGTAATGCTGCATAGACATGGAAAGATATGGATAAGACGGTTGCGAACCAGAGAGACTGAGAAAGGGGGTTGGTTACAACTTGGAAAGGTATTAGCACCCAGATTGTCCGTCGTACTCGACGGGATCCACGCTTAAAAGATTTGTGTTTTAAAGGGGTAGTGTCAGTGCAATCTGTGTATAAAGGCTGGAAAGAATGCAAGTGTCAGTGTAAAAGAAGTGTGAAGTGTGTAAATGTACAGTGTCAGTGTAAGAACAGGAGTGAAATTGTCATGATAATGAGGTCAAAAGAATAATGCTGGAAAGAGGGGAATATATAGAGACTTTTGTTCGATAACTGTTGAGTTATGCCTACGTATCCTCTCGGGCAATGAGGAAGCCAGAACACCGTAGTTCGACCCAAAGAGAATGAAAGATAAATTGACTTGTGAACTACTTACTTGTCTATGCTCAAGTGTATGACCTGTCTGGCTCAGGTGCTAACTGTCTTGCATTAGACGGAAGAAGCGAGTTCTCGTTTGTGAGTGAAGATGATGAGAAAAGAATCCCGAAGGAGACGATTATTGTTTGTTTTTGAATTTTCAGTCTTTTATTGCTTTTGGAAGTTTTCCATAAGTTAATGAGCTTAAGCCTAAACCAATGGGTTAGTAAACTCATCACATCCTCCCTCTGATTAGGGGTAATGAGAATACCTTAAGTGTGAAGTCAGCATCTCACACTTAATCACCTTTGATGTAGGATTAAGATCATTAACCTACTTGTGATTATTTAGATGTTTTTGTTGTTTTTGTTTAATGTTAAGTAATGAGGTTAAGCCATAATCAGGGATTAAACAGACTCATTACACCATCCTAATAGAAGGATAATAGATGAGAATGTTTAAGCTGAGGAAAGCTCCTCAACTTAATCCATGATTAGGGATTAAACTCATGACAAAACAAAGCCTTTATTAAGTGGATTTTAGTTAATGATAAGATGATGAAGGGATTTTTAGGGTTTGTAAGACAACTTGAGGGGGACTTGTCCATTAACACTAGGGTTAGTCCTTCTTAACCAATTAAGGAAGAATTAGAACCCTAATGCAAGGCCCAAGTTACAAGCTTGATGTCTTGATGATTATTAAGTGGATTTATTAAAGGAGCTAAACACATTAAGGGTTTAACACTTAGGATTAAAGTTATACACCCCATCCTAATAGAAGGATGCAGGCATAAGCTTAATCACAAAGCCTTAAAGCCTTTAGGGTTTAGTCCCTGATTATGAGATGAGAAGAAGAGACTCAAAGAGACACAAAGGTAAAACTAAGTGGGGGACTAATCAACCCTAATTGTTATCATGCTTGGTCATTCCTAGGGTTTGTGAGGTTTGCAAGAAAGATCTTCAAAGAACCACCAAGGAGAGAAGCAGATGAGTAACAAAGAGAAGCAAAACAACTTGCTTCACTTAAGAAGTCAAGTTGCTTGAAGAAAGAAGGTGAGGTGAACAAGAATGAGCAAGCTCAATCCAAACACATACAAGAAATACAGCAATGGTGCATAAGAGAGATGAAAAGAGATTGTGAGAAGTGAAGGCAAATTCACTTCTCAAAGTTACTTACCACCTGAAAGGTTAGCAAAAGAAATGAAATGCAATGGAAATGAGATGCAATGACATGGTGCAAGACAAAACCAGAAGCATGAGTATGATGTTAATGATGCTATGAGGTGGTGCAAACATGAGACAAGGCATGAGGATGATCATACAAACATGTGGATGCAAGAGAAGCATGCTTAGAACCATGAACATACATGAAAAGTTAAGGAATGCAAATGACATACAACATGGCAAATGGATGATGCAATGATCAAACATGATCCTAATATGTCCTAAGATGTGTTATGGATCAAATGGATGCATAAAATGTCATGGCAAGTCATGGTGTGCAAGCAAATGCAAGATGAATGCAAAAGGAAGCCCAAATTAGGGTTTATGATCAATGCACAAAACAAAAATCAAAATCAGAAGCAAACATCAAGATAAAAAATTGAAAATGCATTCAAAGGAACCCTAAACCTATACAAACTCACTGCCCAAAGGAGGGGATCCAATCCTTAACCTAGTGTAAGTTATGAATTTCTTAAGATTTCTAGGGTTTTAAGGTACCTTGTCAAGAAAAATGTCAAACAAATAGGAAATGCAAGATCAAATCATGCCAATTTAATCCTATAAACTACATGATATTCAAGATGCAATGCAAAAAGAATCAAAGTCCAACTCTTAAAGGCTAGGCAGAAATGAATTTTTGAAGATTGGATCAAAATAATGCCTTGAAATGAAATTAATTCCATGGAAAATTATCAAAAGACATCAAGATCAAAAAAGAAATTTGGTTTGAAGGTTGGACAATGTTTCTAAATGGTTTTGAATGTTTCATGAATTTTTTGGTGATTTTTAAATACTTAAAAGTATTTTTAATTAATTAATTCTCATTAATTAATTAAAGATAATCTTTTAAATGATTTAAAAATATTTTTTAATGCAAAAAAATAAAAATAAAAATGTTTTTGGTTTCTGAAAATTAATAAAAGGTTGCATAAAAATTTTCAGAATTTTTGAATGATTTTTACTATTTTTAATAAAATGAAGAAAACAAATGAAATTTAATAGAAAATAAAATGAATTAAATGAAAAGTATGCGCATCCAGTGGCCAGGATTCAAACTCAGGAAGGAGGGAAAGACTTCGCGCATGATCCTAGGGTTGAGATTCAAACTGGCCTAATATCCCATTTATATTAATTAAACTGAATTAATTAGGTTAATTATGGATTAGGGTTTCTAATGACACATCCTAGCCATTAAAACGCGCGCGGGTCAACTCTGGTCATCCCATCCAACGCACCAAATTCAAACTACAGTTAATGACACAGATTAACCCTAATGAGTTTCAGGTGGCCGGAGAAGACTTCCGGTCGTCTTCTCCGGCGAGACCTTCACTCAAACTCTCTCAAATCTTCACTAAATCATGCCAAACTCTCCAGATCAACTCATCTAAACCTCCTAAACAAAAATCCAGCCCCAAAATTCATTTCTTTTTTGTGAATCATGAAGAACAAACAAAAATCCAGTTTTCGGGCAAAGTTTCAGACAAGCCATACATCCTCAAAACTTGATCATTTTCAAAAGTAAAAGGTTCAGTGAACTCAGAGAAGCATATAGATCATTTTAGAAACAAGAAATGAGAGTTCTGGAAAAATGAATTTCCATGGCTACCTGAATCGAAGCTTTGATTTCTGGAACTCTCTGGCTGGTTTCTTGCTTCCAATCAACTCCAATGGACCCCCTGAGAAGATCTCAATGCTTGTTTGAAGTTTGCAATGGTTGGTTTGAAAGATAGCTGAAGTTCTGCTCAAAGAGGGGCAGAAATCGTATCTTGGTTTCTGAGGGTTTCAGGCTATGGTGATGGGTGGTTTGTGATCAATGAAGCATGTTGAGTTTGTTTGTGGAATTTGTTTATGTGTTTTGGCTTGTACTGAGTGTTTCGAATGCTTTTGCAAGTTGGAGAGATTTTGATAACTATGGCTTGTGTTGTGTTTCAGCTTGAAGTGAATGGTGTGTTATGCTGGCTTTGGTCCATGTATTAAAAGGGGATAGGTCAGAAAGTTGTTGGTGGCCTATGGTGATTGGTATGGGTCTTTGGCCAAAATGTCAACTTGATGTGTACTTGAGGTATGGGCCATTGTACAACTTGCTTTTTGTCTTGCTTTGGTTCAGCTGAGTTTAAGGAGAACCATGGAATTGTTTATGAGATGATTCAGCAACTTGATCAAGGTTTGTGTAGTGTTTTGCAATTTTCATAAAGCTTGGCCCCTTTGGAAATTCTTGTGATTCAAGGCATTAAAATGCAAAGTTCCTTGGCCCATTCTGAATTTTAGAGGTCATGTGATCATGTTGTGAAGAATTGGTACACATTTGAGGCCTTTAGAACACTTGATCAAACCATTTTGCAAAATGTCTCTTTGGTTGAAAACTTCAAATTTTGTGATTTTAGCCAACTTTGACAAGCCATATCTTTTGATCCAAAATGAATTAGGTCATGTTATTGTACTTTTTGAAAAGGGAATGATCCATTATACAACTTTCATGACCAAAGTTTTTCCATTTGAAGCATTTTTGAATCAAAAAGCAAGGGTTGAAAAGGTTTCCTAAAATGGCAATTTTCATTAAAAGTCAACTTTCCCAAAAAGTCAACTTTGCAAATGACTTGAGATTCTTCAATTTTGTGAAATTCCAACATCTTCTATGATCAAATAAAGATCATTCACAATCAAAATGATGAATAACACCCTTTGGTTGGATCATTGGGGGCCTCAGATGCCCTGATTTTACACTGACTTGCTTAGAAAGTCAACCCTTGATCAGATGACTTCCCCATGGAATTTCTTCATGAAAATTGATATGCATGATCCCTATACCATATAGAGACCAATAGAAACAAGAATGACCAAAAAAATTGGAGTTATGGCCTTTGAAACCAAAACCCTAATTCTAGGTCATCTGTGCAGTCAAACCTGGCTCTACTTCCATGCCATTCTCAGTTCTCGTGATTCTTTGACATTCTTGACTTTGAGGGGATATAATATGATGCTTGAACATACATGGACCCCTTTGAAGTGATTGATGACCTTTGGAGTGGCTCAAGAAGCTCTTGGATTGTTCAGATCACAAACCCTAGATGCAGATGACTTTGAACCAATGCAATGAATAAAAAATGTGATATGAGATGCTATGATTGAGTTTATGCATATGAAATGATCACAAGCCATGGTGTGAATGGGTGAGGGCAAATTTGGGGTGTTTACATCTGCCCCTATTCAAACATGAGTTAGCTGTGCAGGATGTAAGCAACGGCTTAACAGGCAAACAAGATAACTTGTGGTTGAATACCAAAGACAGTCCAAAATTTGCACTTACAGAATGAAGAAGAAAAAGGATAGAGATTGTAAAGGAAAGTAAAGTATATTGTAAAGTGCGGGCGACGGAGGACGACCGTCGAGCAGAGGACGACTGCTGGGGAAAGAGCAATGACGGGGACGGCCGACACGCTGGAAAGGTGCGGGAAATAAAGCAATGACGGGGACGGCCGACATGCTGGGGATAAAAGGGATTATGTTGGGGACGGCCATCAAGTAAAGTTAAGAGATTCTCTGGGGATTAATGAAAAATGATGGGGACGGCCATCAAGTTCAAAAAGTAATGTAAGCAATGATGGGGACGGCCATCGGGCTAAACTGATGAAGGACGATCATCAGAAAAAGGAAAAGGGACCACGACGGGGACGGCCATCGGGTTAAAGAATAAATGAAATAATGATGAGGGACGGTCATCAAAGGTGAAGGACGATCAACTAGCAGGGGACGGCTGCTCTGTTGGGGATAAGATGAGGGACGGTCATCTAAGGTGAAGGACGATCACCTGGCAGGGTACGGCTGCCGAAAATATCACGACATAGGACGAATGCCGGATAAAAGGTCAACGATGGGGACGACCATCGGATGAGCATGATGAAGGACGATCATCAAGAGGTGAAGGACGATCACCTAGCAGGGGACGGCTGCTCTCAAGGTTTATCACGACATAGGACGAATGTCAGATAACAATATCAACGATGGGGACGGCCATCAGATAAAATGATGAAGGAAGATCATAAAAAGGTGAAGGACGATCACCTAGCAGGGGACGGCTGCTAAAAATATCACGACATAGGACGAATGTCGGATAGAAAATATCAACGATGGGGACGGCCATCAGATGAGCATGATGAAGGACGATCATCAAGAGGTGAAGGACGATCACCTAGCAGGGGACGACTGCTCTCAAGGTTTAACATGACATAGGACGAATGTCAGATAACAAAAGAAATTTTGCTTTGCTGGCGATCTACTGGGGAATAGTAAACACGGACGAGTGTTTATATCCAGGAAATAAAAGGTATAAGTGTTTTGACGTTGTGTATAGATTAAAGATGCGGACGAGCACCCTTAAGACTATGATACGGACGAGTATCGGGTAGAAACAAATACCGACACGTGTTCAAGGATGATGACACGGACGAGTATCAACTGGTTAACAAGGAACACGGACGAGTGTCGAATCTGAGGGGACTCTTTTGGGGAATAGTAGACACAGACGAGTGTCTATATTCAAGAAGACATGAGTGTTTGACACGGTGTATGGATTAAAGATGCGGACGAGCATCCTTAAGACTATGATACGGACGAGTATAAGGTAGAAACAAACGCTTGACGCATGTTCTGAGATGATGGTACGGACGAGTACCAACTGGTTAACAAAGAATAAGGACTAGTGTCGAATCTGATATAAGTGGTGTATACAAAATACGGACGAGTACCTGTATAAGTGAAATATGAGTAGTGTATAGACGGGTATTTTAACCTGCTGGGGAGAGTGACACGGACGAGTGTCAAAAGGAGAAAAGTATAGTATAAACAAATATCTGATATACAAGGTGTTTAGGTTACTGTGCTGGGGAAGGTGACACGGACGAGTGTCAAGGAATTGTATATATAAGTATCTGTGAGTGCAAAGGGGGACGCTTTGGCCTTCTGCTGGGGACATGACACGGACAAGTATCAAAAAGTATCTGTTACTGATAATGATTCGGGCGGAACCTTTTTGGGGTATTTTCAGGGCGCAATGTCATCCACGCAATGGTTCTTCAAGAACTTCACTATCATGTCTCGATTTTTTTTTGACACTGCTTTATGGAGGAAAAGAGGGGGTTGTGGTGATGAGGTTTGGGTGAATGCAAAAGGAAAATTATGTTGATGAACGAAAATGATGTTTTGTTGCAGTGGGGTAGTAATAGAAAAGAGGGTAAGAAGGTTGATGTTGAAGAAGAATGAAAGTGAGATATGGAGGGGGGAGTTTTTGCACTTGGTTGATGGGGTGAAATTCGGGAGCTTCTGCGCTTAAATCCGAACAAACAAAGGAAGCCACTGGAGAAGGAAATATGTGGGAAAGCGAAGGATGTGGCTTTTCCTAGCAATGTGGATGAAAAGTGTGGTTAGGGGTTCATACTTTCTTTCTCTCCCCTCCCTTTTTTTTTTTTTGGCTGGCAACCCCAAGTTTTCGATTCAGAACATGGCTCATGATTATGCAATATGTTTGATTTTGCCGTAATGCTCCGTATCAGACGGAATGCTACGCTCTGTGAGGAACATGATGCAAATGCTATGATTATACAAAGATATCGATCCCGGATTCGGGTCCCGATGCCATGAAGATCCCTGGTTGATCTGTTTGAAGTGGACGTCCCAGCTGGGGATGAGATCATTGGTAGATCTGATGAGATGTATCTGCTTGGGGAAGTAGGTCACTGATAGACCCATCTTGGTAATAAGGGACCCAGCTGGGGTTTGCAGAAGATTTTTTCACTCTGTTGTGATTCCTTCATGTGTTGCTCCTCTGGATAGAGGTTGAAGCTCTGTGGGGAAGTGTTTCCCTGACTTTTGTACTTAGCTGAGAAGGAGGAATGATTGGCGCCTCGGCTGGGGAGAAATAACAAGTGGCAACTCAGCTGGGGAGAAAACACTTTGGGTGCTAAGACTGAGTGAGCGTTGATTTGTCAGCTTGCTGGGATGAAGCTTACATGCCCCATGTTGCGCTTTGAATACCTGCAATCCTGCAAGGACAGAGGGACGCACAAGTAATCCCGAGGTTTCCTTTACTGGATCTCACCATGAGAGTTCAGACACTCCCGAGAATAAGTATATTTCCTGCAAGCACGCATTCTTTAGCAAAGAAACATCTGTGTTTATGCAATCGATATATTAGTGACATCAGACATTTTTTGCAAATAAAAGAGTACGAGACAACGTGTGACTAAAAATCTAATTTTATTGATTCATGTGCCCTGAATTGGCAAGATACAGTCAAAGAAACATATCCCCTGAAATGAGGAGATTGTTACAAATTGAGAAACAAAATGCTGGCAATGTTGACGACGCTTCCAGGAGCTTCCCTTTTGCTATGACTCGTATGACATTTGACGTTCTTCTCGTCTTGCTTTCTGAAGAAGGTTGATTCCGAACACCGCTTGATCCCTTCGAGGTTTACCAAGTTGTAGGTGATACAGACGAATTCAGAATGCAGTTGTTCGCTCATTCCCTTATTTTGCATGGATCGCCCTTTCGGGTTTTCAACCCATCGGGATATCCATTTTTGCCTGAGTTGTCCAATGCGGCTTTTCAACTCAGCGGGTGTACATTTTTTGTTTATTTTCCCTTATTTTTGCCCGAGTCTTTTATTCTGTTTTTGACTCGCCGGGATGCCCTATTTTTGCCTGGACTTACATTCTGTTTTTGTGTTTAGCGGGTCATTTTATGCGAAGTATTTTTTAACTGCATCTGAATTCACAGGGGAGGGGAAGTCTTCACCATCCATTGTGCCGAGCATCAGTGCTCCACCAGAGAAAACTTTCTTTACTACGAATGGTCCTTCATAATTCGGAGTCCACTTGCCCCTGTGGTCTGTATGAGGAGGGAGGATTCTTTTCAGCACAAGATCTCCTACTTGGTACTCTCGGTGCCTGACTTTCTGATCGAAGGCTTTCTTCATTCTCTTCTGATATAACTGCCCGTGACAAATCGCAGCCAATCTCTTTTCTTCGATCAGACTCAGTTGTTCGTATCGGGATCGGACCCATTCTGCTTCGTTCAGCTTAACATCCATTAATACCCGTAAGGAGGGTAATTCAACTTCGACAGGTAGGACTGCTTCCATACCATACACAAGTTGATACGGCGTTGCCCCAGTGGATGTTCTGATTGACGTACGGTACCCATGCAAGGCAAATGGTAGCTTTTCATGCCAGTCTTTGTAAGTAACTACCATCTTCTGCACAATCTTCTTGATATTCTTATTAGCTGCTTCAACAGCGCCGTTCATCTTTGGCCTGTAAGGAGAAGAATTGTGGTGTTGGATCTTGAAGTCCCGGCATAGCTCTGCCATTATTTTGTTGTTCAAGTTGGAACCATTATCAGTAATGATTCGCTCGGGAACTCCGTATCGACAGATGATATCTCTCTTCAGAAATCTAGCTACCACTTGCCTTGTAACGTTTGCATATGAAGCCGCTTCGACCCATTTGGTGAAATAGTCAATGGCAACCAGGATGAATCTGTGGCCATTTGAAGCAGTCGGTTCGATCCTACCAATCATATCAATGCCCCACATAGCAAAGGGCCAGGGTGAAGACATCACATTCAAAGGGTTGGGAGGCACATGCACCTTATCCGCATAAATCTGGCATTTATGGCATTTTCTAGCGTAGGCACAACAGTCGGCATCCATGGTGATCCAATAATAACCTGATCTTAGCAACTTCTTGGCCATAACATGTCCTCCAGCATGGGTACCAAAGGATCCTTCGTGCACTTCATGCATCAACAAGTCTGCTTCTGTTCTATCAACACATCTGAGGAGCACCATATCAAAGTTTCTCTTGTACAGGGAACTATCAGTATTCAGGAAGAAACTACCAGCAAGCCTTCTTAATGTCTTCTTATCATTGGAAGATGCCCCAGGTGGGTATGTTTGATCCTCCAAGAAGCACTTAATGTCATGGAACCAAGGCTTATCGTCTTTGACAACATCTGCTGCGAACACATATGCTGGTCTGTCAAGTCTGGACACTGAAATTTGAGGTACGAAGTTGGCAGCTTGAACTTTGATCATGGATGAAATGGTAGCCAGAGCATCTGCAAACTGATTCTCGTCCCGAGGGATATACTCAAGCTTGACTATTGTAAAGAAAGTCAATAACCTCCTTGTATAATCCCTGTAAGGTATCAGATGATCTTGGTGTGTGTACCATTTGTCGTTGGTTTGATTAACTACCAGAGCTGAATCTCCGAAGACAGTCAAAGTCTTGATCCTGAGGTCAATGGCTTCCTCAAGACCCATAATGCAAGCTTCGTATTCAGCTTCGTTGTTAGTGCAATTAAAGGTGAGTTTCGCCGAGAAAGGCATGTGAACTCCCTTAGGTGTAATGAGTACTGCACCAACACCACGACCATTCATATTAACAGCCCCATCAAACATCATAGTCCATCCTTCTTCTGGGTCAGGTCCTTCAGTGTGAACAGGCTCTTCACGATCTTTTGCTTTTATGAACATGATGTCTTCATCCGGGAAGTCAAATCTCATAGGCTGGTAATCATCAATAGGTTGCTCAGCAAGATATTCAGACAATACACTGCCCTTGATGGCTTTCTGAGATGTGTACTGGATGTCATATTCTGTGAGGACCATTTGCCATCTTGCAACCCGTCCGGTAAGTGCTGGCTTCTCAAAAATATACTTGACTGGGTCCATCTTTGAGATTAATAAGGTAGTGTGGGTTAACATATATTGTCTCAGTCGGCGAGCAGCCCACGCTAAAGCACAACAAGTTTTCTCGAGCAGTGAATAACGCTGTTCACAGTCGGTAAACTTTTTGCTTAGGTAGTATATTGCATACTCTTTTCGACCAGACTCGTCATGCTGGCCCAGCACACACCCCATCGACTCTTCTAATACTGTCAAGTACATTATCAGAGGTCTTCCTTCAACTGGAGGCATAAGGATTGGAGGTTCTTGTAAGTATTCCTTGATCTTGTCAAAAGCCCTCTGGCAGTCTTCGTTCCACCTGACCGTCTGTTCTTTTCTCAATAGCTTGAACAAAGGTTCGCAAGTTGCTGTAAGGTGAGATATGAACCTTGAAATGTAGTTCAAACGACCTAAGAACCCCCGAACCTTTTTTTCTGACTTCGGTGCAGGCATTTCTCGAATGGCTTTGACTTTATCAGGGTCAACTTCAATCCCTTTTTCACTTACGATAAATCCCAGCAGCTTACCAGAACGCACCCCGAATGTGCATTTGTTGGGGTTCAACTTCAGTTGGTACTTTCTCAGACGCTTGAACAACTTCAACAAATTTACCAGGTGGTCTTCTTCTGTGAGGGACTTGGCAATCATATCATCCACATAACATTCTATTTCTTTATGGATCATATCGTGGAATAATGTCACCATAGCCCGTTGATATGTTGCGCCAGCATTCTTCAGTCCGAATGGCATCACCTTGTAACAGAACGTGCCCCAGGGTGTGATGAAGGTTGTCTTCTCCATGTCTTCAGGTGACATTTTGATCTGATTGTATCCTAAAAATCCGTCCATGAAGGAGAATACCGAGAACTGTGCCGTATTATCCACCAATACATCAATGTGAGGTAAAGGGAAGTCATCTTTTGTACTGGCTCTGTTCAGATCCCGGTAGTCAACACACATTCTTACTTTTCCGTCCTTCTTAGGCACCGGTACTATGTTAGCAACCCACGGCGGATAGCTAGTTACAGCAAGGAACCCGGCGTCCCACTGCTTTTGTACCTCTTCTTTGATTTTCTTTGCCATGTCTGGACGAGTACGGCGTAGTTTCTGTTTAACCGGCGGGCAATCTTCTCTTAAAGGCAGCTTGTGCATAACAATGTCGGTGTCCAACCCTGGCATATCCTGATAAGACCAAGCGAACACATCCACATATTCCTGAAGCAGGTCAATCAGTTGTCTCTTCACTGAGTCTTGTAAGCAGGCCCCGATCTTAACCTCTTTCACATCTTCTTCAGTACCAAGATTAATCGTTTCGACCTCCTCCTGATGAGGTGTGATAACCTTTTTCTCTTGCCTTAACAACCTGGCCAGCTCTTCAGGAAGCTCATAATCTTCTTCAACCCCCTCATCAGCTTGATTGATTGGATTGTCAAAGTCATACGAAGTCATAGCCGTGCTGTTGTCGGTGCGGTCTGAAAGGCACTCTCTGCAAGGGTTCAGATTTGTTCATTTTAGTGATTTGATTTTAATCTTGTTTAGAAAGAGTGAAATGAAGTTATCATTTTGAAAACATTGCCATTTATTTTTGTACAAAAAGAAAAATGGAAAAACAGTGAGCGGAAAAGAAAAAAGACTCATTTGCAAAAGATGTCTGATATTTCATTGATTGATCTTATTGCACAAAATTACAGATGGCCCGATTACAAAATGAGTCTTGTCATCTTGGGCAAGATGCAAGACTTGATGCATGCTTAAAAATACAGGAAATAATAATTACTCTGCAGGAGTAACTCTTATAATTTCCTGGGAAGACCAGTTAAGGACTTGGCTCCCCGGGATCCTTGGACGTATCCAGCTCTCCAGGTTGCAGTCGCTTTCATCCTCGTCTTCCAAGTTGTTCACGGCATCTGGGGTGAGCATCCCCCCACTGACAAAATTGGGCTTCTTAGCAGCCTCTGCTTGATCTTGTTGAGTTGGTTTGTAACCCAACCCAAATCTATCCTCCTTCTTCTCCACGGGCAGCAACTTGCCCCAGCCTTGGGCAGTCCCCTCTTCAACAACCTTCCGGGCTTGCTGATAAGATGTCATTGAGGTTCCAGGTACAGCTGTAACACGGTGGGAGAACTGACTTTAGTTATGTTGCGGATAGCAAGAGTCGCCACCGACTTTTATTTTATCCAAAGGAAAGGCATAAAAGAACAGGAAAGACCTTTTAAAAGATTTTTGGGTCCGGGGGGTAGGTTATGTAAAGGGAAGGTGTTAGCACCCTTTACATCCATGGTTATCCATGGGCTCTTAGTTACTTAGCTCACTTTGAATTGTTTTTGAAAATGTGAAGTGTGTGGATAAAAATTTTCATAAGAGTTTGATAATGATCCATGTACGGATGCGTAAAAAACTTGTGTTTGAAAATTGTTTGAAATTGTGAAGTATTTGAAATTTGTTTTGAAATAGTGAGCAAGTAACTATGAGGAACCTACCCTAAAGTTTAAGTCTTTCTGTTCTTTATCCTTTAAATGGTAAGACTATCCCTATTATTAAGGAATAGGTAGTCATTACCTTGGATGTGAGGGACATATGAAGAGTCATCTGTTAATGTAGGCAACTGTGGGGTGTATTAAGCATTTTGGAGGGACTGTCATCATTATTCGAAAGGGACAAGATCATTACGAAGGCAACCTTTTAAGGGACTTGATCTTTGATTGTTAAGGGACTAGATGACTTTTCTTTTAAGGGACTTTGCTTTATACACCCTACTTGACCTTTTTGAATAGGCAACAATGAGAGGTAACCCTAGAAAGTGAGATGGCGATCAAAGATCGACTTACGTGTGTGAGTGTTCAATTTATATTTATCTTTTAATTTAAGTGATCTAAATTAAATTTTAAATAACATACATGTTTTCACTCCCTATTTTTTACTAACCATGACATAATAAATAATTTAAATATTTCAAAAAAGATTACATCCAGGAGCAATTACAATAATAATAAAGCAAAAATTAAATATAATAAGCAAAATAAATAAATAATTATAATTGGGTTAGTGAAAATAATAAAAATAATACTAAATTAAATGGGGTTAGTAATAAACATAATTAATAATAATAATAATGAAATAAGCAAAAATATTATAATAATTAAAAGAAGAGATCAAAATTTTATAAACAATTATTTAAAGTTAATGTGAAAATATTGACAATTATAAGAATTATTATAGAGTTTTAAGTTATATACAAATTATAAAATTAAATTAATTATGAAAATATTATAAAAATAAAGTTATGATTATAAAATTAAATTAGCAATTTTTAATTAATTATGAACATATATTACATACAAAAATTAAATTATAAACAATTATAAAATATCTACATATTATGAAAATAGGGTTAATTACATTTACAAAAATTAGATTAACAAGTTTTAATTATTTTTAAGCATAATCTAAAATTATTTATATGTAAGAATTATATTAAATAATAATTATAAACAAATTGTGAAAATAGTGTACATAATTAAAATTTACAAATAAATAAATTAAAAGTTATAATATAATTAGGATTTCATAAAAGAAAATTAGGATTTGTAAAAATAATTAGATTTTATCAAATTAATTAATTTATTTCTATAAAACATACAATATTAATAATTTATAATAAAATAAATATTAAATGTGATTTTAATGATAAAGTTTAATTTTTAAAAACATGAATTTTGAATTATATAAAAGAAAATAATATGAACATTTTATTTTTAAACATTTTTTAATTTATTAGTTTAATTATAATATAAACAAATTAAATTGAAAAAACAAGAAAAAAGTGAAAAAACTTACCTGGGGCTGGGATTCGAACCCAGGCCCTAGGCTCTGCAACCTCCAAGACTAACAAACCAACCACTGGGCCAGCATGCATTTGGTGTCAACATATTGCCCTCACATGCTTTTGTGCGTATCCTGGAAAAATCAAATAAAAACAACAAAACAAAAGGGGTCTGGGGGATTCGAACCCAGGACCATCAACCTTGTACGCATACATACAAACCAACTGAGCCAAGCCAACTTTTATGAAATAACATTAACACTAAATCATAAAATATTATATCAAGTATTTGAATATGATTTTGGCGCGCTGACTTCATCTTCAACCTTGGTTCCTGCAAATTTACCTGCGAAATTTCTTACAAGTTTTCCTGCGAATGTATTTTTGCAGCAAAACCTACGGATCTTAAACACCATCAAAACTGTAAATTTTCATCAAATTGATTGTACAAATATGATCCAGAGGTTGATTGGCATTGATCTGTGGTTTTAGATTTTATTTATGTTAGTGCAATCAAGAAACCCTAAACGGCCATTCAAACCCTAACAATGGTACTTTCATGATTCGGCCATGGTTCTTCACAACAATCATCCAGAAACCATCTATAAGCAATAACAAACATTAATACATAACTAAAATTCATTATAAACAAGCAAATTCAAGGAATCGAAGAAAAATAGTTTGAGAGCATGAATGGTTCGGATTATGCAAATGAGGATGAACCAAAGGCATGTAAAGGTTGGTTTCGATTCAGGGAAGCTCAAGGAAACTTCTTGTTTCCTTAGAATACCTTGAAAACCCTTGCCAAGATGAAACCGAAAATTGATTTTTTGATGTATTTTGTGAAGTTTGAAATATGGTTTGAGGCTGCAAAAAATCGTCCCCAGTGCTTGCAGTGTCTTCAAGTATTTATAATGATTGAATTAGGTCAAAAAGAATGGATCTTGTATCATGAAAATTGATTACTTGATTATGAAGAAATCTCTCATCCAAAAATATCAAAAAAATCCAACATATTCTTACTATTTTGGCCTAGCACGAATTTGGATGTTGATAATTGGTCTTGAATGGTGTTTATGACTTTCTAGAAGAAGAATCACCCTTAAATATTGATTTTTTTGATTTTATTTTGATTTAATATATATTTAAATGAATAAAATTCAAATAAATATTAAATAAAATAAAAAAAATCAGAAATTACATGGGTGGGTCGTGCTTGGTGTTATGTTGAAGTTTGGATCACAAGATTGCAAGCCCATTTGGAAGAAATTGATTTTAAAGCCCTATTTGCTTCATAAACCACCCAAAAATTTCCCAACTTTGCAAGGGCACACATCCTTCAATTTTAATGCTATGAGGGTGTTCTTGGACATTTTGGAAAGCTTAAAGAGTCCTCTAACCAACCCCATTGGTTTCATGTCCATATCATTTACCATTCTCAGGTTATGCCCTTTTGAAGTTGTTGACTTTTTGTTGACTTTCAAAAGGACCTATAATGTCTTAGCTCATACCTTCCAAATGAAGCATTTTTGGGCTTGGCTTGTGAGACACAAAGTTGTAGAGAATTCAATTTCCTTCAAAATGAGCTTTGAGTGGAGACTTTATTGATGAAGTATGTGAAAGTTATGGTTGGTCAAAGTTCAGTTGACTTTTACTAAGGAAACCCTAATTTAGAAACTCCTGATTCTTGATGATCTGAAATCTCCTTGATGAATCATGATCAAACCTTGATCAAATGATGAATTTTACTTCATATACTTGATGTTGGAAAAAAATCATGAAGTTTGACTTTGGTTTGACCATAGTTGACCTCAGTTTGACTTTTTAACTACTTTGACTGATTTTGACTTATCTGATCATCTGACTGAGTAAACTTTTGAGAAAAGTCTTGAAACTTGTCATGGGGGTTCTTACACACATATAAGATGTTATGAAGCTCACTTGAAGTCTTGGAAGTTCATTTAGCCTGATTAAAGTCAAAACCCTAGTTTTGGATGCACTGCTTAGGAGGTGCATTGTCTGAAGGAATTGTCAACTTTTCCGACCAATTGTGAACTTTGTGAACCTTGTGAACCATCATAAGATGTCTTGTGATCCTCATGGGAGGTATTGTAAACCTTGTGAACCTTGTGAACCTCATAAAGTGACTTGTAGACTTCATGAACCTCATGAAAGGTCTTGTAAGCATTGTGAATCTTGTGAACCTTGTGAACCTCATAAAGTGACTTGTAGATTTTATGAACCTCATGAAAGGTCTTGTAAGTATGGTGAATCTTGTGAACCTTCTTAGCACACAAAGTCTTGTATTTGTGAGGGCAAATTTTGGGGTGCAACAGCTGCCCCTGTTCAATTTTCTGAAACCTGAGGGGTTAGATTGGTATATTTGCCAGTCGTGACCTGGAAGGTTGAAGGGGATTGAACACAAAAGCCAAAAAATTTGCACTCACCAGTGCGTAAAGTGATACAGGTGACTAGTTGAATATGCTTGAGGGGGCTTAAAGATGACACTTGGAGAAAAATTCTTCAGATACCTTTCTTGGGGGATAAAGCAGTCCAAAATATGGAGGTATAATGATAGCTTTCAGGAGGATAAAGCAGTCCTGAGGTAATAATATGCTTTCAGGAGGTTAAAGCAGTCCTGAGATAATAATATGCTTTCAGGAGGTTAAAGCAGTCCTGAGGTAATGATATGCTTTCAGAAAGATGAACAACGTTCTGAGGTATGAATATGCTTTCAGGAGAATAAAGCAGTTCTGAGGTAGGGGTAATAGCTTTCGGGAAGATAGACAACGTCCCGAGGAGATAATATGCTTTCAGGAGGATAACAACGTCCTGAGGAAGTGGTAACCTTTGGGAAGATAACAACGGCCCAAAGTAATAATATGCTTTCAGGAGGATAACAATGTCCTGAGGAAGTGATGATAGCTTTCAGGAGGATACAACAGTCCTGAGGAAATAGTGTGCTTTCAGGAGGATAAAGCAGTCCTGAAGTAATAATATGCTTTCAGGAGGATAAAGCAGTCCTGAAGGAGTGATATGTTTTCAGGAGGATAAAGCAGTCCTGAGGAAATAGTGTGCTTTCAGGAGGATAAAGCAGTCCTGAAGTAATAATATGCTTTCAGGAGGATAAAGCAGTCCTGAGGGAGTGATATGTTTTCAGGAGGATAAAGCAGTCCTGAGGTGATAATATGCTTTCAGAAAGATGAACAACGTTCTGAGGTGTAAGAAGCTTTCAGGAGGATAAAGCAGTCCTGAGGGAGTAATAGCTTTCAGGAGGATAAAGCAGTCCCGAGGTGATGATATGCTTTCAGGAGGATAAAGCAGTCCTGAGGTAATGATATGATTTCAGGAGGATAAAGCAATCCTGAGGTAATGATACGCTTTCAGGAGGATAAAGCAATCCTGAGGTACAAGAAGCAGTCAGGAGGATAAAGCAGTCCTGAGGTAATAATAATCTTTCAGGAGGATAAAGCAGTCCTGATGAGAAAATAAGCTTTCAGGAGGATGAAGCAGTCCTGATGTAGTGATGCTTTCAGGAGGATGAAGCAATCCTGATGTACTAGAAGTTTTCAGGAGGATAAAGCAGTCCTGATGGATGATAACTTTCAGGAGGATAAAGCAGTCCTGATAATCACAAGTCTGTTTGCTGGAGAATTAACCTGGAAACAAGGTAGCATTCTGTATAACAATATTAGTTTATGCATTATGTATGCATGTATGATATGATGCACTTATGTACTGTATTATGCATTCATGGATATGTATAATATGGTATGATGTAAATGATGTATGTATGATATGATACTGCCTGAAGCGTCTGGATATCTTCGTACAACAACTGCTGGCCTGGGAAAATAAGTCCCGATTCGTTGCTGAGGAATATGAGGAATTCGTTCCCGTCTTGTTTGATAATATAGTATATAACCTCCCGTCTGCTGGGGATGGCAAGGTATACATAGCCTTCCATCCGCTGGGGATAGTAAAGTATACATAACCTCTCGTCTTCGCTTGATAGTAGGGTAGATATAACATCCCGTCTCCGTTCGTCGTACTCTTATTGGAAAGTAAATTCCCGAATATCCGTATGAGGATAAAAGAGATGGATATAAATTCCAAGGGAGATGTGACTTTATGAAGATGGATTTGTCCTACTGAGGGTTTGTATCTGTTTTGTAGAGATGAATCGGTGAAGCTTCGTTGAGATCTTTCTCTCGTTCGTCCTTAGTAAATACTATTACTGCATTTTCATGCATTTCTGGTAAACATCAGTCATATTAAGAATACATGCATTTCTGGTAAACATCAATCATATTCAAAAGAAACCAATGGACGTTTCGCTTATGTAAATAGGGTAAAAGTAAATCTGGATTCAGAGGGAAAAGTAAAGCTGAACTTGAAAACAGAATTGTTTCAACTTCGAGAGTGTATAACCAATTGGATTTGGAGCTCCTGAAATTTTTAACTTTCCTGAATACCCTCTCAGAAATCCTCATAGCTGGATCTGAAGACCTGATACTGACACCATCTGATACTACTGGCATAGACAATTAATTTCCACAATAGCTTCTGCTGAGAACTCCAAATCAAGGTAATATAACGAGAGGAATGTGTCTTCAAATTGTAATGGACCATATACGCTCCGGCTGCTAGTTTTGAAAAGAAAGCATTGCCCCTTGGTTGAGGATGAATTGTCCCAAAAGGGAAGTATCTGAATGTTGTTACCTCAGGAGAACTAAGCAAAATGCCTCATAATAAGATGCCCTTGACATCATGAACTTTGCAGTGTTACCCTTGGTAATTCAAATATATGAGAAGAGCTGCCCTTGGCTATTAAGCACTGTTGAATCTGGACCTGATTGCCCCAAATGAATTGGACAGTAAGTTGGTATGCCCCTTGACTAGGAAACAGTGACTATGCCCCTGGCATTATGAACTTTGTAATGTTACCCTCAGTAATTTAGACAGATGCTGAGATCTGCCCCTGGATACTCAAACATAACTGAATCCTGTCCTGATTGCCCCACATGAGTTAGGCAATATCATGGCCTGCCCCCTTGATTGGGAGATAATGACTATGCCCCTTTGTATTCATGGACTTTGATTCAGGAAGCAACTTTGTTCATCGGAAGGGCTTTGGTTCGTTGAACATTCATCCTGTAAGTTTCTCCATTTGTCAAACACTCAGGTATATGCAAACAAATATATTCAAAAATGCAATGCTTATGTCTGTCTTGAAGTTTTGAAAAAGAGTTATTTTAGAAAAAAAAATTTTTTTTTTGTGAAAACTGTGATATTAACTCAAGTTTTATAATAAGCCCTAAAGGAGTCAGGATACCTTTTTGTAACAGTACGCTTTCAAACTAACCATGCTTCAGTTAGGACTTTTAAAGGGTTATAACGTGGCCTGGTTCACGGTTTTAAGAAACAAAGGATAAAGGCTCAAATTTTATTTGTACCCAACCCAATCTCCATGATGTTCTTCAGTCCTATACTCAGTCAACTTATGCATTGAGGCTCAAATGAGTTTGGAATTGTAACACTGACATTTGTGATGGTTCAGGAATCAAATATTTATTTGAATACTCAATCATCTTTCTTTGTTGAGGATTCATACTGACCTCTTTTTTTTTTTGACTTTATTATCCCTTCTTTTTGCCTGAACTGTTTATTTCAAGGTTACAGTCAGCAGGATGTCCTAATTTTTTTTTACTAAGTCTCCTTCATAGGTTTTGACTTAGTGAATTGTTTTTTTGCTGGATATTGACTGTCAGGTTTCATGATTATAGAGAACCATCATTAGTTGTGTACAACACAAATAATTGGCATATTTGAGTTAACCGAGTAACTACCCTGCCCCAGGTTATGAATAAGGGTTTTAATTTGCGAGAATAAAAACTCCTACTTCATAGGCTCAAAAGGGTTGACTAGGGATTAACTTCCTTATATCTCCACTGTTTAGGAATTGAAACAATGCCTGTACATCGTCAGCATAGTCTGTTCAAAAGCATACTGTCTAATATTATGGTATTGTTTTCGTCATCCTCCCTCTACAGGCTTATAGCTTTATCAGGAGTTAAATGTCACAAGATAGAAATAAGAAGCATAATTCAAAATATAGTGTAACGAATGGATTAATTCAAGAAAAACATATGCAATGCATTAATGAAAACAAAAGTTTAACATAATAGTAAGTGTTCAAACAAATAAAAGAAATTACAAATGAAAATTCAAATGTTGTCCCATCCAGTTGGCTGAATGTCCTCAATTGCAATCTGTGAACTTTGAGGAGCAGTATACTTCACCATGAAATCAAATTTACCACTTGGATGTCCCAAGGTGCCCCATATCTCAACAGGAATAGGTAGGCTTCCTTTCTTGCTACACTGGGCAACTTGTCTTGCAGCTTCGGTGTTTGATGGGTGATAGTAGAATTCAACTTGACCTTCTGGAGTAACCTCTAGGATTCCTTCGTCAATCAGGTCTTGGATCTTTTTCTTCAATGTCCAACAACTATTAGTATCATGTCCAGGACAGTTGGAGTGATACCCACACCTTGCCTTGGGATTATAGCGAGGAGAGGAAGTTTTAGGATTTTGAGGAGGATTTTTCAAGGAAATTAGTTTCATCTCCAACAAGCATTGCAGAACTTGTGACATTGAAGTGCTGAACTTGATAAACTGCCTTCTATATTTCTTGTGTTGAGGTGGATTAACCTTATTAGGTCTTTCTTCTTCAACTGAAGAACAATCAATGGCAACCTGTCTCTTACCTTCTTTTATCCTCATTTTCCTTTCAACCAAATCAGCTTGTTTTAACGGAGGTTGACTGACAATTAGATCCCTGACTCTATCACTTTGAAGTTTGTGCACAAAGGTTCTTAACTCTTCTTGCCCATGAGCTAAACTTTGAATAAGAGCCACCTGGTCATTCATCTGGGTCCTCATTCCTGTCATCTCAGCTTGTAGTTGTTTCAGCTGATCATCCTTGTTGTCCTCAGGATTCTTCTTCTTAGCCAGCAGTGTCTTCAACTCATCTTGTCCCTTGGACAAGTTCAGAATCAATTCTTGGAATCGGGCATTCTGAGCCTGGAGATCTTTGACTGTCTGTTCAAGATCCATTTCTGCTGAAATAAACAGCGAGAAGATAAGATACCTGTACACAATAGACCTGTGATGCAATGATATGATATGCGTATGCAATGTTTTCAAGGACCGCAGGATTTAAATTTGCTTAAACAAACAAGAAGGTAAACTTTTATTAGTAATAAATTTGTTTTGCCTCTTGGGCATACAGAAAATGAAATGAAATAAATACAAGGGATGGGGTTTTAAGTCTCCCATGGACGTTTCCTCTTTGTGTTGAGGTATGAGTTGAGATTCCGTTCTTCGTGAAGTTGCTTTGTTAATTCCAGGATTCTTTCTTGGCTTGTTTTGTAATGAGCTTCGAAAGTATCCCTTTGCTCCTTCGACTGGATCCAGGATCTCTGTAAGTCTTCCATGTCAGTAGGCATGTCTGGGTGAAGGATGGTATAAGAAGTGTCTCCTTCAGCAACAGGTTCCATGGTAACTGGCAGGATAGCAGGATACGACATCATGAGAGTCTGAGCACGAGATCACACCCATCTGAGATAAGCTTCCATAGGAATAGTGTACTTAGGCTCCAGTGTCTTGCTGTCGACCCTGTTTACTTTTTCCCAAGCTCGTATGAATCTCTGACGGTAACCCTGAAGATCGTTGTCGTAGTCAAACACAATGCCCTGGATTAACATGTCATGTGGACCATCACTCCGAGCATAACCAAACTATCGTAAAGCTAGAGAGGGGTTGTAGGTGATGCCTCCTCTTATGCCTAGAAGTGGCACATTAGGAAACTCCCCACAACGGTCAATGATAGTGATATTCTCCATAGATCTGAAGCACCAATGGATATCTGAGTGAGAAAGTGACATGATCCTTTTGGACCACCTGAACCCTTGCTCATTCTTCATTACTGAGCGAGGAAGGTGAGAAATAAACCACCTGGATAGCAAAGGTATGCAGCACATCAGAGTTCCTCTTGCCCTTGTAGTACGAGTATGAAGAGAATGTAGGATGTCTCCAAGCAATGTAGGCACTGGATTGTAACTCAGGAATATGTTGATGGCATGCACGTCTATGAACTGATCAGGATTGGGGAATAATACTAAACCATAAATCAACAAAGCTAAGATCTCCTCAAAAGCATCATAGCTCATATCTTTCAAGAACACTTGAGCCTTCTCTATCAACACCTTAGCAAGAATACCCTTAACTTCGCTTCTCGTTTCTAGAACAATGTCAGACTTCTTCAGATGTAGAGCTGCAGCAATAACCTCTGGTTTAAGCTCCTTCTCCAAGCCTGTGAAGGGTCTTTGATCAAGAACAGGTATGCCTAGAAGTTTAGAGAACTCCTCCATGTTTGGAACCAGCTGATAGTCAGGGAATGTAAAGCAATGGTGCTTAGGGTCGAAGAACTGAAACAGAACACTCATCATGTCTTCATTGAACCCTGAAGTGACTAGATCCAATAGGTGACCATGTCTCTTGATAAACTGGGAATGATCAGACACTTGAGAAACTAACTCTTTAAGTTTAGCAGGTATGCCTACAAAGTTGATCCTGATAGTGTTTCTACGAGCAGAAGCCATGACCTGTAACAAAGAACAAAGATAAATCCTTTGGTCCTTGAAATGGTTAGTGAAAATTCTATGCTTATGATGCATGATGATGTCATGATGTTATGTTCAATCACAAACATGTGGCACACACAAACAAGTCATACAATATCCCTAGGTTTAAAGGCTTGCATGAGGTTCAAAGGTAAGTACCCTCCCCTGAAGTTAGATGGTTCATCCTGTCCTACAAAAGTAACCAGGTTCTAAGGGATCTCAATATCATTGATCCTTCACAAGGGTGGTTGTTCAGAAGGCAACTTACTTTCCAACCAAAACCCTCCAAGTTTAGGATCTCAATGAGCGTAGCATCGAGTATCAACCAACTTCAGTCTGCACCAAAGCCGGTTATCTCACTACTTTCTAAAGGCCAAGATGGGATAACTAGGGTTCTAGAAGATAGTTAGTGCATTGACAACATATGGCAGCCTCATATTATCCTCAACTTGACTTAAGGAACATAAGCACCAACCAAGAAGTCACACTAACTATGGCCACCAGATCAACCATATCGATATACGTCGTACAGTTTCCTTGGTCTATTGCCATTTACCTATGGTACACTAGATCCGGGTTAGGACCTTTCACACATAAGAGCCCAACAAGTAAGTATAAATCAAACAAGGCAAACAATTTAAAGTGATCTAATTCCTAAGGGTACCCCTCTTAAATTTAAATCCCCAGCAGAGTCGCCAGTTCTGTAACACGGTGGGAGAACTAACTTTAGTTATGTTGCGGATAGCAAGAGTCGCCACCGACTTTTATTTTATCCAAAGGAAAGGCATAAAAGAACAGGAAAGACCTTTTAAAAGATTTTTGGATCCGGGGGGTAGGTTATGTAAAGGGAAGGTGTTAGCACCTTTTACATCCATGGTTATCCATGGGCTCTTAGTTACTTAGCTCACTTTGAATTGTTTTTGAAAATGTGAAGTGTGTGGATAAAAATTTTCATAAGAGTTTGATAATGATCCATGTACGGATGCGTAAAAAACTTGTGTTTGAAAATTGTTTGAAATTGTGAAGTATTTGAAATTTGTTTTGAAATAGTGAGCAAGTAACTATGAGGAACCTACCCTAAAGTTTAAGTCTTTCTGTTCTTTATCCTTTAAATGGTAAGACTATCCCTATTATTAAGGAATAGGTAGTCATTACCTTGGATGTGAGGGACATATGAAGAGTCATCTGTTAATGTAGGCAACTGTGGGGTGTATTAAGCATTTTGGAGGGACTGTCATCATTATTCAAAAGGGACAAGATCATTACGAAGGCAACCTTTTAAGGGACTTGATCTTTGATTGTTAAGGGACTAGATGACTTTTCTTTTAAGGGACTTTGCTTTATACACCCTACTTGACCTTTTTGAATAGGCAACAATGAGAGGTAACCCTAGAAAGTGAGATGGCGATCAAAGATCGACTTATGTGTGTGAGTGTTCAATTTATATTTATCTTTTAATTTAAGTGATCTAAATTAAATTTTAAATAACATACATGTTTTCACTCCCTATTTTTTACTAACCATGACATAATAAATAATTTAAATATTTCAAAAAAGATTACATCCAGGAGCAATTACAATAATAATAAAGCAAAAATTAAATATAATAAGCAAAATAAATAAATAATTATAATTGGGTTAGTGAAAATAATAAAAATAATACTAAATTAAATGGGGTTAGTAATAAACATAATTAATAATAATAATAATGAAATAAGCAAAAATATTATAATAATTAAAAGAAGAGATCAAAATTTTATAAACAATTATTTAAAGTTAATGTGAAAATATTGACAATTATAAGAATTATTATAGAGTTTTAAGTTATATACAAATTATAAAATTAAATTAATTATGAAAATATTATAAAAATAAAGTTATGATTATAAAATTAAATTAGCAATTTTTAATTAATTATGAACATATATTACATACAAAAATTAAATTATAAACAATTATAAAATATCTACATATTATGAAAATAGGGTTAATTACATTTACAAAAATTAGATTAACAAGTTTTAATTATTTTTAAGCATAATCTAAAATTATTTATATGTAAGAATTATATTAAATAATAATTATAAACAAATTGTGAAAATAGTGTACATAATTAAAATTTACAAATAAATAAATTAAAAGTTATAATATAATTAGGATTTCATAAAAGAAAATTAGGATTTGTAAAAATAATTAGATTTTATCAAATTAATTAATTTATTTCTAGAAAACATACAATATTAATAATTTATAATAGAATAAATATTAAATGTGATTTTAATGATAAAGTTTGATTTTTAAAAACATGAATTTTGAATTATATAAAAGAAAATAATATGAACATTTTATTTTTTAACATTTTTTAATTTATTAGTTTAATTATAATATAAACAAATTAAATTGAAAAAACAAGAAAAAAGTGAAAAAAACTTACCTAGGGCTGGGATTCGAACCCAGGCCCTAGGCTCTGCAACCTCCAAGACTAACAAACCAACCACTGGGCCAGCATGCATTTGGTGTCAACATATTGCCCTCACATGCTTTTGTGCGTATCCTGGAAAAATCAAATAAAAACAACAAAACAAAAGGGGCCTGGGGGATTCGAACCCAGGACCATCAACCTTGTACGCATACATACAAACCAACTGAGCCAAGCCAACTTTTATGAAATAACATTAACACTAAATCATAAAATATTATATCAAGTATTTGAATATGATTTTAGCGCGCTGACTTCATCTTCAACCTTGGTTCCTGCAAATTTACCTGCGAAATTTCTTACAAGTTTTCTTGCGAATGTATTTTTGCAGCAAAACCTACGGATCTTAAACACCATCAAAACTGTAAATTTTCATCAAATTGATTGTACAAATATGATCCAGAGGTTGATTGGCATTGATCTGTGGTTTTAGATTTTATTTATGTTAGTGCAATCAAGAAACCCTAAACGGCCATTCAAACCCTAACAATGGTACTTTCATGATTCGGCCATGGTTCTTCACAACAATCATCCAGAAACCATCTATAAGCAATAACAAACATTAATACATAACTAAAATTCATTATAAACAAGCAAATTCAAGGAATCGAAGAAAAATAGTTTGAGAGCATGAATGGTTCGGATTATGCAAATGAGGATGAACCAAAGGCATGTAAAGGTTGGTTTCGATTCAGGGAAGCTCAAGGAAACTTCTTGTTTCCTTAGAATACCTTGAAAACCCTTGCTAAGATGAAACCGAAAATTGATTTTTTGATGTATTTTGTGAAGTTTGAAATATGGTTTGAGGCTGCAAAAAATCGTCCCCAGTGCTTGCAGTGTCTTCAAGTATTTATAATGATTGAATTAGGTCAAAAAGAATGGATCTTGTATCATGAAAATTGATTACTTGATTATGAAGAAATCTCTCATCCAAAAATATCAAAAAAATCCAATATATTCTTACTATTTTGGCCTAGCACAAATTTGGATGTTGATAATTGGTCTTGAATGGTGTTTATGACTTTCTAGAAGAAGAATCACCCTTAAATATTGATTTTTTTGATTTTATTTTGATTTAATATATATTTAAATGAATAAAATTCAAATAAATATTAAATAAAATATAAAAAAATCAGAAATTACATGGGTGGGTCGTGCTTGGTGTTATGTTGAAGTTTGGATCACAAGATTGCAAGCCCATTTGGAAGAAATTGATTTTAAAGCCCTATTTGCTTCATAAACCACCCAAAAATTTCCCAACTTTGCAAGGGCACACATCCTTCAATTTTAATGCTATGAGGGTGTTCTTGGACATTTTGTAAAGCTTAAAGAGTCCTCTAACCAACCCCATTGGTTTCATGTCCATATCATTTACCATTCTCAGGTTATGCCCTTTTGAAGTTGTTGACTTTTTGTTGACTCTCAAAAGGACCTATAATGTCTTAGCTCATACCTTCCAAATGAAGCATTTTTGGGCTTGGCTTGTGAGACACAAAGTTGTAGAGAATTCAATTTCCTTCAAAATGAGCTTTGAGTGGAGACTTGGTGATGAAGTATGTGAAAGTCATGGTTGGTCAAAGTTCAGTTGACTTTTACTGAGGAAACCCTAATTTAGAAACTCCTGATTCTTGATGATCTGAAATCTCCTTGATGAATCATGATCAACCCTTGATCAAATGATGAATTTTACTTCATATACTCGATGTTGGAAAAAAATCATGAAGTTTGACTTTGGTTTGACCATAGTTGACCTCAGTTTGACTTTTTAACTGCTTTGACTGATTTTGACTTATCTGATCATCTGACTGAGTAAACTTTTGAGAAAAGTCTTGAAACTTGTCATGGGGGTTCTTACACACATATAAGATGTTATGAAGCTCACTTGAAGTCTTGGAAGTTCATTTAGCCTGATTAAAGTCAAAACCCTAGTTTTGGATGCACTGCTTAGGAAGTGCATTGTCTGAAGGAATTGTCAACTTTTCTGACCAATTGTGAACTTTGTGAACCTTGTGAACCATCATAAGATGTCTTGTGATCCTCATGGGAGGTATTGTAAACCTTGTGAACCTCATAAAGTGACTTGTAGACTTCATGAACCTCATGAAAGGTCTTGTAAGCATTGTGAATCTTGTGAACCTTGTGAACCTCATAAAGTGACTTGTAGACTTTATGAACCTCATGAAAGGTCTTGTAAGTATGGTGAATCTTGTGAACCTTCTTAGCACACAAAGTCTTGTATTTGTGAGGGAAAATTTTGGGGTGCAACAACAGCGGACGCTTCATTTATGTTCAAGGCCTCAAACCCTTGACTCATAGTCTCGTGGATCTCCCCATCCATCTCAATGTATTTGTATGTAGCCAGATGGCTAACAAAGATATCTTCCTCTCCACAAATAGTAACGACTTGGCCCTCCCACTCGAATTTTAACTTCTGGTGAAGGGTTGACGTCACGGCGCCAGCGGCGTGTATCCATGGTCTACCCAATAGACAGCTGTAGGCAGGCTGTATATCCATCACGAAGAAGGTCGTTTTGAAAGTCTGTGGGCCAATCGTTATAGGCAACTCAATCTCTCCCAGAACTGATCTCTTAGAACCGTCAAAGGCTCTCACTACTAAGTTGCTGGGGCGTAATGCCAATCCTTCATACTCCAGTTTCACAAGGGCTTTCTTAGGTAGGACATTGAGGGATGACCCTGTGTCCACCAATACATGAGAAAGAACTGCACCCTTACACTCTAAGGTAATGTGCAAAGCCTTGTTGTGATTGCGGCCTTCCGTCGTCAAATCAGTGTTGGTAAATCCTAGTCCATGACTAGCGTTGACATTTCCAACCACAGCCTCTAACTGATTGACGGTAATCTCCTCTGGCACATAAGCTGCGTGCAAGACTTTTAATAGTGCATTCCGATGAGCCTCGGAGCACATTAGCAATGATAAAATGGAGATTTTGGAAGGTGTCTGGTGAAGCTGGTCCACTACCTTGTAATCACTTTTCTTGATGATTCTCATGAATTCATCAACCTCTTGATCAAAAGGGGTTTTTAAAGTTTCTTTAACAACTTGTTCTTCTTGCACCATGCCCTTCCCTTTTGCCTTAGCAGCAGCTTCTGCTTCAACAATGGGTCTTGGAATTTGCGGGGCAAAGAGACGTCCGCTCCGAGTGAAGCCTCCGCCTCCCCCCACATTGTCTATTTGTGGTGAAGAAGTTGATGATTCTAAAGTGATTTTTTGTCCTTCGCAGTATAGATCGGAACCGTAATGCCAAGGGATGGCATTATTGCTTTCGTAAGGAACTAGCCCAGGCACTGTGATAGTGACTGGACTGATAGCAGCTGCAGAAGGGACCATGATAGTGTGTGGATCATAGTATATTGTGACTGGTGCTCTGATAGGAGTGGCATTTTGTGAGTTGTAGGCAGAATCATTTGCAGGATCATAATATATTGTAACCGTTGAGACACTTTCATTAATTGCTGTTGATGTTGTAGGAGACACTATTGAATGGATGGATGTTGAAGTTGTAGAAGAGATGGTTGTTGATATTTGGTCCATTGAAGTAACAGATGAAGCATTTGTTGATGAGTTGTTTGGAACAATTGTTGTTGCAGTTGTAGAAGACTCGGGAATTGTTGTTAAGGAGATTGCTGGATTTGTAGGTATTGATGTTGTGATTTGAAGTAGGCCACTCTGGATAAGACCATCTATGCCATTTCTCAAGTTATCACACCCATTTACCGAAATGTTGCAATAACCGCACCCGAGCTCACACCCGGGGAATATCTGACATTCAAGGAGTTGAGCTTTAATCTCTACCAGGGGTGTCCGAATCTGCCCCACACTGGTTATTAAGAAAGACAAATTATCTTCCTCAATAGCATTAATTCTGGGTCCTCAGTGGTTGGGCATAGGGTTCTTATTGACATTTGGCGGGGGTGCAAAGTTTAGAGCTTTGAATCCATTAGATCCTGTACTTTCATGTGCAAAGCTCTGCATTTCTCTGTACTGTGGCCAGGTGCGTTGGAATGAAAAGCGCATCTGGCGCTGGCGTCATAATTTCTGGGCAGACTGGCAGGATCTGGAGGTGCCAATGTCCTTAGCTCAACCAGGTTGAGTTTCAGGAGTTGTGGCAACAATGCGGCGTAAGGCATAGGGATCGGATCAATCACCCTATTGGCCTGAGATGGTCTCTGTTGAAAAGGTCTTTGCTGATTGTTGTTGCTGGTGTTGTTGTTGTTATAATTTCTCTGAGGTGGATACTGAGCTTGTTGCTGGTAGTGGGGTTGTTGCTGTGGTTGGTATGCTGGTTGTGGATGAATTGGAGCGGGAATGGTGACAGCTGCCACTGACCTATGAACATACTGGGGTCTGCCCCTGCTAACATGGATAGCATTAGTCTCACCAGTTCTTCTTGGGCCTACAAAAGGCTTCCTGGGGTTGTTGGACGAGCTCGCTCCATTGTCGGAAATCTTACCCATCTTTAGCAGGCTCTCAATTCTTTCTCCAGCTATAACTACATCAGCGAAGCTGGTGGAAGAAAATGCAGCTAGCCTGTCAATGTATGTCCCTTGAAGGGTGTTCATAAACATGTCGTCCATCTCCCTTTCTGACATGGGTGGATGGATAGCAGCAGCAAGCTGTCTCCACCTCTGGGCGTACTCCCGGAAGCTTTCTCTGGATGACTGGGACATTCCCATCAGGAGGGTCCTGTTAGGAGCCATATCCAAATTGTACTGGTATTGTCTAATGAAGGCCTCAGCCAGGTCTTTCCAGCATCTGATGGTTGCTCTGGTCAAATGAGAGTACCATTCCCTTGAAGCTCCTGTTAAACTGTCTTCGAAATAAAACATCCACAGTTTTTCATCCATGGTGTATGCCTTCAGCCTCCCCAGAAAGGATTGTAAGTGGGTCCGTGGACAGGAGGTTCCGTTGTACTTCTCAAAGCACGAAGGTTTAAACTTGTGAGGTATTCTTACCCCGTCCACCAAGCCCATGTCCATAACATCAAAACCCAAGGAGTTTTGAGACTCCAAGGATCTTAATTTCTCAGCAATTTCATCTAGCCTTCTGTCATAGGCTTCATCCCCAGCTCCCATCACAGTGAATTGATCTTCTTGGGGGTCTTCCTGTAGTACTCTGCCTGTAGTAGCATTCCCTTGTACATTAGCAGGGATGTTGATCTCTGGGTGAAGATGAGGCCCATACACAGGTGGGTTGACATGAGGCTGAACCCTCTCATTATTGCTTGTTCCACCAGTCCCTAGATGGGGGTCTTCCTGAGTTTGCCTTTCTACTAATGCCCTTAATCTTTCTTGGCTCTGTGCCAATCCATTCATCACCTCCATGAACTGAGTCATCTGGTTTCTCATTTCCAACCTCTCGTTGGCCATTTGAGTCCTGACTTCTGTAAGATCCTGTTGTACCTGGTCCATCTGTATACCCGGAAGGTTGTTGCGGGTAGGATATCTGTGCGGACGGTTGAGTGGGAACACCCGACAGCGAGCAATAGTTCCTGAACCACAACAGAGTTAGTAACAAACAAAACAAAAACCTACAAAATAAAACAAAAGGTTAGTATGCAATGCAGTATGCTAATTTGTTTCCAAGGTATCCGGCTTGGCACTTGGTTTTGACCTTTCCAGACCCCTGAGGAAGATACTTTGATGTTGCTTAGGAGAAAGAGATTCAAATGAAACAAACTAATGAATACATTACAAAAAGTGAATGATACATAGTTTGTTTTTTTTACAATACATGCCCCTGAGGGGTCAAAAATACAACATAAGAAAAGAAAAGTACATGAAATGAAAACAAAAACAAGCAAAAGTCAGACACCAAGACCAAACTCATCCTCCCTGACTTCCTTTAGAAGTGCTTCAGTCACAGGGTCAGTTGGATGTTCTGTGAGGTTCCTGATGAGGAGATTCCTGGTGGTGATAGCAGTAGTTAGCTTCTTGTGTCTGCTCTGGTCTTTTGACCTCTTCACACCAGCCCTGATCTTCAACTCTGAGATCTCCTTCTGGGCTGCTAGCAAGGCTTCCTGTTGCTCCTTTGCATTAGCCTCCAACTGTTCAATCTTGTCCTGAGTCCTCTTATCCTCCTGAGTGCGAGCTTCAGTGATCCTGACCCACCTAGCTTGACTCTCTTTCAGATAGAGATCCAGGTGCATCCTCAATGGTGGCAGATAGAGATCCAGGTGCATCCTCAATGGTTTCTCAAACTCTTCCAGGCTGACAGTGGCTGGAGGTGGTGCTGTGGATGGTCCAGGTGCATCCTCAATGGTGAAGGGCATCCCAGAAATTTGAGCCCTGGCATGGGACCATTCATGATACTGTGTTGAGGCCACATTGTTGCATCTCCCAAGAATGGCCATCCCTTTGGTCTGGACATTGTCCCAAGCCCAGGATGCTTGCCTGACAATAGCCAGGTTAGGCTTAATCTCACAATAAAGGGTTTCAGCCAAGTCTTGTGTTCTGGGAGGGTGGACCAATGCATAGCCCAATTGTCTTTTGAATAACAGAGGGTTGTAGTTGATGCAACCCTTCACTTCTATCAGGGGTACATTGGGGAACTGCCCACAACTAGTGATGATGTCCCTGCCCTTGGTGCTCTGAGTACACCACCTGATGTCATCTGAGGTCAAAGCAATGAGTCTTCTAGCCCAATTCTTCTGTTGGTGAGGATTCAAGAATGCATCAGTCTTGGGCAAGTGTTTGAGCAGCCAGGTATGGAACAGGGGAGCACAACATCTCTCTAATCTTCCTCTTTGCTTTTCATTCCTTTGGTGAACAGAGTAGTAGAAATCTCCCAGTAAGGTGGGTACTGGGTTCCTCAGAATGAAAAGGTGAATGGCATTCTTGCTAATAAACTTAGGCTCATCTGCAAAAAGTACAACCCCATATATGCTGAGGGCTAACAAAGCACAGACTGCCTTCCATTCTCCCAAGGAAGCCTTCAGGGTAGCCTGAGAAGTCAAGAAATCCAAGTGTAGACCAGAGATTCCAGCCTTGGTTGTCATGTTCTGCTCAATCAGTATAGGCTCCAGATACAGTGCTTTAGCTACTTCTTCATTACTGGGAAAAGCCATCTCAGGGTTGAAGGGAACACCACCCCTGACAGGTACACCAATCAGTGATGAATACTCTTCCAACAAGGGTCCCAACTGAAAATTATGGAAGGTGAAGCACCTCAGGGGAGGATCATAGAACTGTAGACAAGTGTGAATCAAGCTCCTCTGAGAAGGGTCCAAATCCATAACCACATCAAGGATGCCTCCAAAATGTTCTCTGAATAGTGGTACATGGTCTGGAGTAATAAAGGCCTGGATCTTCCTGATGCCAGTCAACTCAGGCTCAAAGAAATGGTATGAGATATTGCTCTTCTTGGGTGCCATGTTGCTGAAGAAGAGTTGAAACAGATGCTGATGATGATGACTGATACTAGTGACTGAAGCAGGTAGCTGATGAACAGGGGTCTATGCTGATGAAGGGGTCAAAACCAAGCCAAATATGATATGGATACCCTGAAAAACAAATAAACACATGTTAAATGATGCAATGATGATGTATGAAAATGATATGCAAGGGTTTGTGATCAAGCTGGATCTGATTGTGTAACACCCCAAAAATTTGCCTTCTAATTTATTACCTTAATTGACCTTATGCTTCACCCATCTGTATTCTCATATGAGGGCACTACATTCACAATCGCGCATTTGCATTGAATAAGGCAAAGGGATCGGAGCCGTTTTCTTGTGACGTAAATCTTCTTATTTCAATAAGGATTTAGCTGGCTATTAAAGTCTAGGCTGAAAGAAGGAAAGTTCAAGCGAATGTTTGAGTTCATTGTGAGTATGTCCGGGGTTGAGGATTCATCCAGCTACGGTTGTACCTTTTCACTAATTCGTACTTGGGATTAGGAGAAACATGGGTTCTCCTGTATGGGGACCATTTGTGCCATGGGAGATTATAGTCTTAGGATTATACCTAAGAGTTATTCCGAGAATTATTCCTGGCGGCGGGACCATCACTTAATGTTCCCTTGAGGAATTGCTTCATAAGTTAGTTCTTTCGAGAAATTCAGAAGATTGAATCAATTTTGCACATGGCGACACTTGTTAAGTGATTGAGGCCTACGTGAAGTCTTCCTCAGGTGAACGTTTGTTGCCAATTAAGTGGTGATTTATCTGTTTATAAATATTGCGAGCCAGTTAAAGATGAGGGATTATTAGTCAGGCATGTGTTTATTCAAGTGCATCTGGTTTAAAATAGATGTCATTTGGAGAAACGGAAAAGATTCGTCAATCCGAGTTTAAGTTTTGATGTCCGAATTATCTACGTTTTACATCCGAATCTACTCCAAACCATAACCTGTATTCCACACAATTATATATCTCATGGTTCAATTATGACTAGTACATATCAATCCGCATCATTCTCCAGCCGTGAAATATGGGTTTTATCGGAAGAAAAAGCCATACACTATTTTGGGATCATTAGAAATATACTAAAAAAGGCATCATATATCAATATGTTTTTTTGGCACCAATGGATGTAATAGGGAAAGGAAATCCATAGGGACGAACAAAAGAAAAGAAATGGAAATCCGTTTGTTATTCCTACACTAAAGCAAAACAACACCAACGTCTCAATTGATGTTCACTCGGTAGCCTCCCACATTTACTAATGTATCCCCTGTTATAATCATTTCATAGTAATTATCCTCAATACTACATATTGAATTAAAATAATATTTAGGTTTACATTTAACTTGTTTTCCACGACTATGATGGAAGCTGTATCAAGTCTAATCCAGGAGAAATCTCTCGAATGATAACCAAAGTACATTAGAAATATCTAATAGAAAAAACAGCAAGGGAAAAAGGAAATTATATTAAAATCTTCTTCGATCTTCGATCTCGTGCTTTAGCAGACAGACACGGACTGCTCCTTGTATCCCTGTATCTGGTAGAACAGTCAGCATATTTACGAGTCGCATAGTAGACATAAAGCAAGCTAAACGCAGTTCTGGAATGTTGCTCTTCGTGCCATACGCCGAAGCTTAAAACTCATGACTAATTTGAACAGACGCATTTTCTTCCTTTCTCAAGCATCTACAACGTTCTTTTCTTCCGGAATTGTTGATCCTCCTGTACAGCACTTCTAGGACTTGCTTCGACACCGGCACGACTAAGAAGGACTTCTTTGATAAGAGGCTTCTCAAAATGATTGAATCTCCCCTGCGGTAACATGATTATAACAGAAAATTAGAAGAAGGATTGGCAATATAGAAGAACCAAAAATCATCAAAAGAGAAAAAAAGAAGAATACATAAGGGAAGAAAACTGTGGAATCTGTTGTAACTATGAAGAAATCTAAACTTTGTTATGATGCTGATGACTCTTGTTCAGATACTGATAACACTTTTGATGAAACATTACCTGAAATTGAAGCAAGAAGTGTTCTTATAAGACTTTATTGTTTGAAAAGTCAAGAGGTTATAGAGAAAACAGTGAGTGAAATTGAGAAACCTCATCTTAAAGTCATCAATAGCAGTGCCTTAACTTTTGGGAATTTCACCCTTGATATAACCATCATTGCTCAGAGGGATGTTGAATTTTGCATGACATTGAAGGAACTTGTGAGAAAGCTACGTTCAGCATATTCATCTTTCATGTGAACAAGTTTCATAATTTGTTCACTACTGCAATCAAACCATAAAGCAATTAAAGTTTAAGCTCTTCATCAAGACTACACCAGAAAAATTAAAAGGAAGGAAAAGGTTTCAAAACAAATTCAGTTGCAACAAACTGTAACTGAATTCGTAACAAACTAACTCCAACTGATTTAGCTTAACTGAAATACCTAAAAAAAAAGCTCCATAAAACCAGAATTGAAGGGAGAGTTTTGGGGGGCTGAATTTTCTTTGGTTCTCATTCACTCTTCATCACTGGATTCTCCATTCTCCTCCTAACTTCTTCATCACCTTCACCCATCATCTTCTCCTTACTCTAAACAGCATTGTATCTTCACTATCATCATCAACAACTTCGCCGTCAATTTTCCTCTCTTGATCCCTCTCCAACCACTTCACCATTAACATTCATCATTAGGTATCAATCTCCCATTCTTCTCAACTGTGAACCTGCAATCAAAATAACTTTCATCAGTTCGCAACCTATAAAAATTCAAAGCCAGGATAACGCAAGAAGCATGACAAATGGATTCGTGGAATCAACAGTCCACACCAGCAATATGCCATCATCGGTTTGCCCAAGGACCGGGATTCGCGGCGGAGGAATCTGATCCAGGAGTTTTCGACGCATCGGCATTCCACGACGAGCAGACCCAAGGAAACAGAGTCAGCCTCAACAACATACGGCAAATCTGCTAGCCATAACAAAGAACCTGCACGAAGCGCATTTTTTTAAAAGAGTTCAATTCGCTCCTCTCCCAAATGTACTCCATAATCCGATGCCTAGTCATAATGGAACCGGTGTCGCGGTCATTATACCAGATGGTGCACGTTAAGCTGAAGTCTTCGAGCTGATCACCCGGAACGCTAGGGTATTCATGAAGCAAATAAAGCCAGCAGTATTCAAATACTCTCAGTGATGGCATTTATGTGATTGCCTTTCTTCATTGTTTGTTTTTCATCCCTATTGAGGGGAACTACGTCGCTCTGATTCTTCATTGGTCATCAGTCAATGGAGATACGTAGGCAGAAGATCGTCAGGTCTTTCCGAGCAAACTTATAGGGCAACTTTACTCCCCAGCTTCACCCTTTCCTCCAGATGTCTCGCGTCAGAGTCAGAATAGCTAGAAGAGGAAGCATTACTGCCATGGTTGGGCATGCAACCGCAAATTGAAGATTACAAGTCCGTAAAAGAGCTATTGATCATTGAAAGTATCCAAGACTGACAGGTCCAAACGAAGCCAAGCCTCCTCAACTATGGCAATATTCAGTTTATGTACTGCATTTCCATTTGTAGTTTCTTTTATGTGTTAAACATTTGTCTACATGTATGAAATTTGTTTGCTTTTGAATGTTAGAAATAATAAAACTCACATGTTTTTCTTGAAGTAAATTCATTTGCATTCCCTTATAATTTTGCATGTGTACATTGTGATACCAATCGTCATGCTTGAATTCTATGAAGGAGAATGACGAAACAAAAATGCAAAGTCTCTAATTGTGTGCTCTCAAGTAAGACCTTGTTAACGATGTACAGGCATTGTTTCAAATCCTAAACACTGGAGATATAAGGAAGATAAACCCTTGCTAACCCCTTTGAGCCTTGTAGTAGGAGTTTATTTTCAAATAAAAAAAAACCCTCACATGTAACCCAGGGGCAGGGTAGACGTCAGCTAGTCAGACCAAGCATTCAGACTTTTATAAAGAAGTGTATTTGAAGATCCGTTGCATTCTATTATGCTAATCAAGAAGTCCAAAGACCCGAAACCACAATGGTTATCCAAGTCAAAAGGTCCAAAGATTGACAACCACAATGGTTATCCTTCGTCGACCACAAAATGAGGCAGTCACAACCCTCGTGAAGCAATCAAGACAAACAGTGTCACGCGACTTGTTCAGAGTACAAAAAGAAAAAGAAAAGGCCCGCTAAGTCGAAACTTGAAAACAAGCGACTTAGGCAAAAGTTAGGGCATCCCGCTGGACTACACAATCAAAGATTCACAAGAATCAGTCCAGGCAAAAGTTAGGGATAAGCAAAATAATGCAAAAGCGAAAGACCGAAAGGATTACACAAGAAAGATCCTCAAATAAGAACAAAGTCGTGTGACACAAACACGAAAGATAGAGGAGTGACTGACTCTCAACAATAACCTGATCGGTGCTTGAACTGATAGCAGTAATGGTTCCTCAATCAACACGAAACCTTCATGAAAGGTGAATGCTTGTGAAAACTAGCTGAATGTAGGAATGGAGAACATCACGAAGAGTGGGTGGGCACAAATAACTTCGAGCCTTTATCCCTTGTTTCTATAACCGTGAACCAGGCCACGATACAACCCTTGAAAGTCCTAACTGAAATAGGGTTAATTTGAAAGCATACTGCCACGAGACCGCGTTCCTGACTCCTATGAGTTATGCTAAAAGACATTTGTTGGTATTGCATGTACATACTTTCCTTCAAATAAAGGTCGTATCTTAACCAGTGATTCGCTCACAAAGGTTAACGATCCATTTTCAAAACTTCAAGATTAACATGTTTGTTGAATTAGGATTTTCATTCTAAGAATAAACATTTTCTCACTTGCATACATTTGTTGAGCATTATAATTGGTTCACATACGGAAATTCAATCCAGAAGCTCAAGCTTGCCAGGTTGAGAAGTCTAAAACTTCTGGAAGACCGTCACGTCGAGGTGAACTTTTCCGAATAAAGCTTCATTGAGCAGAGACTTTCCCAATTAGTCATGGTAAGAGCCAGCCAATCCGGGGCAGTCACGTCGAGCAATCTCTTCAAAATTAGAGTACTGAGCCAATCCGGGGCAGTTACGTGGAGCAATCTTTTCAAATTTCAGTCAAACTGGGGCAATCACTTCGAGATTCAAATCTCTCCAAGATCGAAGATCAGTCACTCAGGTGCAAATCTATTCAAAAACTCGTACTGGGGCAGGCCACCCCAATAGTACGAAGGTTCATTCTTTCCCAAAGACAGGCGATCGGGAGCATTTACCCGGAGTTTAGAATACCATGGTCACGTGACAAGCCAACTATCTCGTTCAACACTTCTGACAGATACAAACTCATCCACATTGGCAATGGTTACCTCCTCAGCAAGGTCATTACATTTGATTCATGCAGTAGTTACAATACCTAAGAGTTTAAAGACGCCAAGTCTTTTTGTAAAATCCTCTTGAGGTAAAATCCATACGGAAGCAGCTGATCCCCAGCCCGGGACAATTTGAAATCTTTCCTCCTCAGCAGGACGTGTCTCGGTGTTGTCATCTCCAATAGGCAAATGAAAGTTGTCCTCACTAAAGTCAGCACTTTTTCTTTCGGTTGGTTTCCTTGATCTTGATTCCTCATCAGATTCAAGGCAATTCTTATTCCCCTAGAAGATTTCAGATAAATCATTCTCCTCCCCAGCAGGACCATAAGAGTGGATATTCCTCAATAATCAAGGGCTTCTTGATATCGAATTCGCGATCAGTGTGTTTCCCCACAGATTTAGCAGAGACTTATTACTTCCGCGTCAGGAATTCTTTTACACTCATACCAGTTCAGTAACAATACTCAAGACATGACAACCCCAGTGTCATGGGGCAACATGCCGTGCAATTCAACATATGCAAAGTCCATCCGCAGACTGGCCAAAGTCCATCTTCGGGTGGCGAGTTTCAAAAGTCTCCCGTAGTGAGCAAAAGTCTCCCGTAGTGAGCAAAAGTCTCCCGTAGTGAGCAAAAGTCTCCCGTAGTGAGCAAAAGTCCAGCCGCAGACTGGCCAAAGTCCATCTTCGGGTGGCGAGTTTCAAAAGTCTCCCGTAGTGAGCAAAAGTCCAGCCGCAGACTGGCCAAAGTCCATCTTCGGGTGGCGAGTTTCAAAAGTCTCCCGTAGCGAGCAAAAGTCTCCCGTAGTGAGCAAAAGTCTCCCGTAGTGAGCAAAAGTCTCCCGTAGTGGGCAAAAGTCCAGCCGCAGACTGGCCAAAGTCCATCTTCGGGTGGCAAGTTCCAAAAAAAATCCACCCGCAGTGTGGCAATGTATTTTGAAGTCCAACCGCAGATTGGCGAAAGTCCATCCTCAGGGTGGCATCATATCACAAGTCCACCCACAGCGTGGCAATTTCTAAAATCCACCCACAGTGTGGCAGGTCAATAGCCTTCTGGCATTACTCAAAAGGCATCCCCCATTTATGACCTTACCATCGTAATTATATCCAGGCAGAGGATACTCGGTTGAGTTTATTTCCCTGATTCTCCGCCACAGAGTGCAAATTTTCTGGTTGTTTCTGGTATTCAATCCCTGCATACTTCAAACGTCTGAAAGCAACAGCTATCATCCATTCAAGTCTACAGTGATTGAATAGGGGCAGCTGTAACACCCCAAAAATTTGCCTTCTAATTTATTACCTTAATTGACCTTATGCTTCACCCATCTGTATTCTCATATGAGGGCACTACATTCACAATCGCGCATTTGCATTGAATAAGGCAAAGGGATCGGAGCCGTTTTCTTGTGACGTAAATCTTCTTATTTCAATAAGGATTTAGCTGGCTATTAAAGTCTAGGCTGAAAGAAGGAAAGTTCAAGCGAATGTTTGAGTTCATTGTGAGTATGTCCGGGGTTGAGGATTCATCCAGCTACGGTTGTACCTTTTCACTAATTCGTACTTGGGATTAGGAGAAACATGGGTTCTCCTGTATGGGGACCATTTGTGCCATGGGAGATTATAGTCTTAGGATTATACCTAAGAGTTATTCCGAGAATTATTCCTGGCGGCGGGACCATCACTTAATGTTCCCTTGAGGAATTGCTTCATAAGTTAGTTCTTTCGAGAAATTCAGAAGATTGAATCAATTTTGCACATGGCGACACTTGTTAAGTGATTGAGGCCTACGTGAAGTCTTCCTCAGGTGAACGTTTGTTTCCAATTAAGTGGTGATTTATCTGTTTATAAATATTGCGAGCCAGTTAAAGATGAGGGATTATTAGTCAGGCATGTGTTTATTCAAGTGCATCTGGTTTAAAATAGATGTCATTTGGAGAAACGGAAAAGATTCGTCAATCCGAGTTTAAGTTTTGATGTCCGAATTATCTACGTTTTACATCCGAATCTACTCCAAACCATAACCTGTATTCCACACAATTATATATCTCATGGTTCAATTATGACTAGTACATATCAATCCGCATCATTCTCCAGCCGTGAAATATGGGTTTTATCGGAAGAAAAAGCCATACACTATTTTGGGATCATTAGAAATATACTAAAAAAGGCATCATATATCAATATGTTTTTTTGGCACCAATGGATGTAATAGGGAAAGGAAATCCATAGGGACGAACAAAAGAAAAGAAATGGAAATCCGTTTGTTATTCCTACACTAAAGCAAAACAACACCAACGTCTCAATTGATGTTCACTCGGTAGCCTCCCACATTTACTAATGTATCCCCTGTTATAATCATTTCATAGTAATTATCCTCAATACTACATATTGAATTAAAATAATATTTAGGTTTACATTTAACTTGTTTTCCACGACTATGATGGAAGCTGTATCAAGTCTAATCCAGGAGAAATCTCTCGAATGATAACCAAAGTACATTAGAAATATCTAATAGAAAAAACAGCAAGGGAAAAAGGAAATTATATTAAAATCTTCTTCGATCTTCGATCTCGTGCTTTAGCAGACAGACACGGACTGCTCCTTGTATCCCTGTATCTGGTAGAACGGTCAGCATATTTACGAGTCGCATAGTAGACATAAAGCAAGCTAAACGCAGTTCTGGAATGTTGCTCTTCGTGCCATACGCCGAAGCTTAAAACTCATGACTAATTTGAACAGACGCATTTTCTTCCTTTCTCAAGCATCTACAACGTTCTTTTCTTCCGGAATTGTTGATCCTCCTGTACAGCACTTCTAGGACTTGCTTCGACACCGGCACGACTAAGAAGGACTTCTTTGATAAGAGGCTTCTCAAAATGATTGAATCTCCCCTGCGGTAACATGATTATAACAGAAAATTAGAAGAAGGATTGGCAATATAGAAGAACCAAAAATCATCAAAAGAGAAAAAAAGAAGAATACATAAGGGAAGAAAACTGTGGAATCTGTTGTAACTATGAAGAAATCTAAACTTTGTTATGATGCTGATGACTCTTGTTCAGATACTGATAACACTTTTGATGAAACATTACCTGAAATTGAAGCAAGAAGTGTTCTTATAAGACTTTATTGTTTGAAAAGTCAAGAGGTTATAGAGAAAACAGTGAGTGAAATTGAGAAACCTCATCTTAAAGTCATCAATAGCAGTGCCTTAACTTTTGGGAATTTCACCCTTGATATAACCATCATTGCTCAGAGGGATGTTGAATTTTGCATGACATTGAAGGAACTTGTGAGAAAGCTACGTTCAGCATATTCATCTTTCATGTGAACAAGTTTCATAATTTGTTCACTACTGCAATCAAACCATAAAGCAATTAAAGTTTAAGCTCTTCATCAAGACTACACCAGAAAAATTAAAAGGAAGGAAAAGGTTTCAAAACAAATTCAGTTGCAACAAACTGTAACTGAATTCGTAACAAACTAACTCCAACTGATTTAGCTTAACTGAAATACCTAAAAAAAAAGCTCCATAAAACCAGAATTGAAGGGAGAGTTTTGGGGGGCTGAATTTTCTTTGGTTCTCATTCACTCTTCATCACTGGATTCTCCATTCTCCTCCTAACTTCTTCATCACCTTCACCCATCATCTTCTCCTTACTCTAAACAGCATTGTATCTTCACTATCATCATCAACAACTTCGCCGTCAATTTTCCTCTCTTGATCCCTCTCTAACCACTTCACCATTAACATTCATCATTAGGTATCAATCTCCCATTCTTCTCAACTGTGAACCTGCAATCAAAATAACTTTCATCAGTTCGCAACCTATAAAAATTCAAAGCCAGGATAACGCAAGAAGCATGACAAATGGATTCGTGGAATCAACAGTCCACACCAGCAATATGCCATCATCGGTTTGCCCAAGGACCGGGATTCGCGGCGGAGGAATCTGATCCAGGAGTTTTCGACGCATCGGCATTCCACGACGAGCAGGCCCAAGGAAACAGAGTCAGCCTCAACAACATACGGCAAATCTGCTAGCCATAACAAAGAACCTGCACGAAGCGCATGTTTTTAAAAGAGTTCAATTCGACAACAAATTAGCTTGCGAATGTCAAGACGAACGAGCTCTTGAAATGCACCGGATTCTTTTCACTTGACATTGAAGAAGTGCTTGCGTCTCCATCGCCGAAGCTTCAATTCAAGGTATGAGCTCAAAATCGCTTACGCACATGAGGCCGTAGTCATATATTGTGGGTTGTTCTTGACTCTCGAGTAAGGGTTTGAGATTCTGTGCATATGTTGGCTCAGATTAAGAAGTTGTTAACAATAGAGAGGTTATGAGCTTCACCGTCGAGGGTTTTGGTCCCGTATTTCGTTCACGGCGGCGTTAAGGTTTAGATGGTTAAGGATTTGAGGAAAGGATGGTTAGGTTACGATTTTAGTAAGAGGGGATATCCACCGTTTGATGGCGGCAACGCCGTATTCACAAGAAGGGAATGGTGGCGGACGCGTAGAGAAGAAGAAGAGAGGTTGACGGCGCCGCCGTCTGTGTGTAGGCTAGGGTTTCGTTGATAAAGTTCTTGAGGGAGAGAAAGAGGCGTGAGGGAGAAAGTTTTGTGATTATCAGTTTTGATTCTTAGGTTAGCATATGTTTTGTTTGTTTTTTCATAATTAATATTAAGTTAATTTGATTAAAGGATAATCAAGACCTTAAGTTATAAAGTTTGGACATTTAAATCTTGATGATTATGTTTAATTAGAATAATCAAAAGATATAATGTAAATTAATCTTGTAAATAAATCTTGAGTTAATGATAATTATGATTATTAAAACAAATTAATCTGCCATAAGATCAACTAAAAAAAAACGTTAATCCACTTTAATCTCAAATTAAAATGTCTGGTTATTTGGTTTAAGGAAATAAATTCAGGCTCAATGCTGTTGGGCCTGCGAATTCACTATCCACACCCCTGCTATGAGCCCAGTTTCGTTATTAGTTAAAACGAAATCATTTTCTCACCCCCCCTGGTTTCTTTGCATTTGGGCCTGCAAAATTTTTATCTCCACCCCCCAATTTCAAGCCCATCAGTTCTTAACTTAAATAAATTTCTATTGTCACCCCTTTCCTATTTCCTTTCTTTTAGATTCTATTTCTATATAGTTTCCAAATTAATTTACAAAAAAATAGTAGAAGACATAATAAAATTCTATAAAAATTACATTAGAATATTAAGTCATTTTATAAACATGCTCAATTTTCATTTTCTGAATTTAGTCAATTTTCGATTTAATTTCGATTTTTGAATTTAATTGGTTTATATTGAATTTCCACTTAAACACATAATTTTGTACAATTTATTTATGCCACTTCCCATAATATTTTCTGCCCATTCTTTTTGCTATGATTAAAGGACAAGTTAAAGTACCTAGAATATTTTTTGGTGAATTTTTAGGACATTTTTGTTATTGTTTTGGTAGTATAATTTGTGTAAATTTGTGATTGAACTTTAGTTAGATTTAGGTGATCATTTGCCTTAGTTAGAATAAGAATTTTTTAGAGATTTTTTAGCACAATGTTATAATCAGGTTTAAGACCTTAGGAATTTAATTTCATATTTTTTTTCATGACTTTTAATATTTTTGTCATTTTAATTCATTCCTCCACATTATGCATATTCATAATTCATATCATTAACTAACTATTTGTTTTTTTGTGCAAGGTGTTTTGCAAGGTTTGGCTTATTGGACTTGGATATTTTATGCCTTAATTGTGTTTTATACTTTGTGTACTTTGTGATGTAATAGCTTAGAACTTGTGTGCTTTTATAGTTTCCATAAATAGGATAGAAAAGATAAAACGAATCGATAGAAAACCAAATTCTCAAAAACAAATAAAGTATTCGATCCAACGTCGAGTATATTTTTAAATAAATAAATAAAGTTCATATTATTTTAGGGTTCTTCGATCACTATCGTTCCATTCCATTCAACCAGAATCAAACCTTGTATGTTTCACACCATAAGTCGTGCGTCTTAGCACCACGCAACCGACCCACCTCATTGTTTCATCCCGTTTACATTCCATACCATTTTTACCTACCATGACCTAGGAGGACCCTATTGCTCATTACTAACTTCTTTTACTTGCATGTTTAGTCTTATATCTCTTATATCTCTTAGGTAGATTTTAATTGCAAACCTCACTAACCATAGGTTATCCATGAATTCAAACTAAATTAGGGTAAGTCTAGTTTCCCTTAGAATGTTTACCTTTTATAACTTGAGTCTCTTCTCATCTTAAAAGAAAATAAAAAAAACACTTAATAAAGGAAAGGTGTACAACGCGCCACGAGCCTTAAGCTACACGGGAAATGACTAGTGGGGGTCTCCTTCACTCTTCTAGGATGCTTTACAAACGTCCCATTGGGGGCGATCTTGGAAAGTATTCGCTCCTGTGTCATAGTCTTTAGTGTTGTATATTCAACAAACGCAAATTCAAAACGTTTCTTATAAAAAATAACAAACCAAGAAGTCACGTCTTCTTTCTCATCTCATACTCTTTGCGGACGAACATGACTTGTCTCGACAGTTCAAACAGCGACACGGTAAACACCCTCGAGTCAGAGCCGGTAACACCTGAGCTAGAGCTATGGCAACGTCATCCTAAAAACCACAAACGAGTGTAAGCCTTAGTTAGACGAACTACGGCGTCTCTGATCCTCATTTATCCCGATGAGGTACGTAGGCAGTGGGGTAGGGCCCATTCGAGCACAATCTTTCTTTTTCCCTACATTTTCCCATTTTATTCCCATTTGTTAATTCCATTTCTTTTTCTCATTTCCATTTCATTCCAGATAGCTCTCATTTCCATTTCATTCCAGATAGCTATTCTTTCAGTTAAACAGCATATTATTTCTCACCCTTTGAAAACAGACTTTTAAGCGTGGATCCCGTCGGGTACGGCGGACGAATTGGGGTGCTAATACCTTCTCAATTCGTAATCGACTCCCGTATCCAGATCTTTGGTTCGCAAGGCCTCGTCCTTTTCCTTCTTCCTTAGGTTTGTGCAACATTACCTTTCCCATTCCCTTGGGATAAAAATGTCTGGCTGGCGACTCTAACCTTTTCCGCGCCACTTTCGCGTTTGTACTAGGATGAAAATCCCGGGAGCGACAGATTGCTGCTTTGATATAAGTCCATATATGTTCAAGAAATCCAGATGGAGGTTCATAAGTCCAGTAACCAAGGTGGGGGACTCAAATAAAGAGTCACATGTCCTGGGTTAAATCACAAGAACTGTCCCAAAATGGAGTACTCTTAATCAAAACAAAGTAACAGGGTATGTTGAGGTCAAAGGGTACCTGCAAACCTGTAAATAGCCCAACCCCCTCACAGGTGGTGTTCTAAAACAAGGATCCTCAGACTTGGATCAGTTATGAGAAGTGTAAACACTTCCAATCCGGAGGTACAGTGTTTACAATAACCATAAAAGATCCTCCTCTAATTCACCTCAGCTTCTGAAGGTCATAATAAAGGTCATCCAGACTTAGCAGGCTTCCCAGATAGCCCTAGCACTACAGGAAATCTGTAGCACAGAGTTCTCAAGAAGAAACCCATATCTGAACCGTGTTTCATATTCCCGCACCAGACCGAAATGGAATGGGAAAGAACATGAACCACTCTAGCCTAGGTGTCACTCAGGTCCCAGGTATAGGACCTTAAACTCTCAATAGGACCCCACCCACCAAAACAAAGAAACCAGATCCAGCCAGAACGGTATGACAGTATGATATATGTAAAGCTGTAAAGAAAGCAATAAACAAAACTGTACATAAAGCAGTAAATAAAACAAATTCACAAACACAAATAGCACATAACACCCCAGTAAACACAAATCAAACAAGCGCTAGGAGGAACCCACAAAAAGAACCAGAAGCCCTGGTTACAGTATAAGGGTCCCCAGCAGAGTCGCCAAGCTGTCGCTCCCAAAATATGAGACTGAGCTCAAATGTGGTACAGACGCGAACGGTCGGCGAAAGGATGAAATGAAAATAGTCGCCAGCTAGGAATTTTTATCTTGGAGGAAAGGTAATGCTGCATAGACCTGGAAAGATATGGATAAGACAGTTGCGAACCAGAGAGACTGAGAAAGGGGGTTGGTTACAACCTGGGAAGGTATTAGCACCCAGATTGTCTGTCGTACTCGACGGGATCCACGCTAAAAGATTTGTGTTTTAAAGGGGTAGTGTCAGTACAATCTGTGTATAAAGGCTGGAAAGAATGCAAGTGTCAGTGTAAAAGAAGTGTGAAGTGTGTAAATGTACAGTGTCAGTGTAAGAACAAGAGTGAAATGGTCATGATAATGAGGTCAAAAGAATAATGCTGGAAAGAGGGGAATATACAGAGACTTTTGTTCGATAACTGTTGAGTTATGCCTACGTATCCTCCCGTGCAATGAGGAAGTCAGAACACCGTAGTTCGACCCAAAGAGACTGAAAGATAAATTGACTTGTGAACTGCTTACTTGTCTATGCTCAAGTGTATGACCTGTCTGGCTCAGGTGCTAACTGTCTTGCATTAGACGGAAGAAGCGAGTTCTCGTTTGTGAGTGAAGATGATGAGAAAAGAATCCCGAAGGAGACGATTATTGTTTGTTTTTGAATTTTCAGTCTTTTATTGCTATTGGAAGTTTTCCATAAGTTAATGAGCTTAAGCCTAAACCAATGGGTTAGTAAACTCATCACATCCTCCCTCTGATTAGGGGTAATGAGAATACCTTAAGTGTGAAGTCAGCATCTCACACTTAATCACCTTTGATGTAGGATTAAGATCATTAACCTACTTGTGATTATTTAGATGTTTTTGTTGTTTTTGTTTAATGTTAAGTAATGAGGTTAAGCCATAATCAGGGATTAAACAGACTCATTACACCATCCTAATAGAAGGATAATAGATGAGAATGTTTAAGCTGAGGAAAGCTCCTCAACTTAATCCATGATTAGGGATTAAACTCATGACAAAACAAAGCCTTTATTAAGTGGATTTTAGTTAATGATAAGATGATGAAGGTATTTTTAGGGTTTGTAAGACAACTTGAGGGGGACTTGTCCATTAACACTAGGGTTAGTCCTTCTTAACCAATTAAGGAAGAATTAGAACCCTAATGCAAGGCCCGAGTTACAAGCTTGATGTCTTGATTATTATTAAGTGGATTGATTAAAGGAGCTAAACACATTAAGGGTTTAACACTTAGGATTAAAGTTATACACCCCATCCTAATAGAAGGATGCAGGCATAAGCTTAATCACAAAGCCTTAAAGCCTTTAGGGTTTAGTCCCTGATTATGAGATGAGAAGAAGAGACTCAAAGAGACACAAAGGTAAAACTAAGTGGGGGACTAATCAACCCTAATTGTTATCATGCTTGGTCATTCCTAGGGTTTGTGAGGTTTGCAAGAAAGATCTTCAAAGAACCACCAAGGAGAGAAGCAGATGAGGAACAAAGAGAAGCAAAACAACTTGCTTCACTTAAGAAGTCAAGTTGCTTGAAGAAAGATGGTGAGGTGAACAAGAATGAGCAAGCTCAATCCAAACACATACAAGAAATACAGCAATGGTGCATAAGAGAGATGAAAAGAGATTGTGAGAAGTGAAGGCAAATTCACTTCTCAAAGTTACTTACCACCTGAAAGGTTAGCAAAAGAAATGAAATGCAATGCAAATGAGATGCAATGACATGGTGCAAGACAAAACCAGAAGCATGAGTATGATGTTAATGATGCTATGAGGTGGTGCAAACATGAGACAAGGCATGAGGATGATCATACAAACATGTGGATGCAAAAGAAGCATGCTTAGAACCATGAACATACATGAAAAGTTAAGGAATGCAAATGACATACAACATGTCAAATGGATGATGCAATGATCAAACATGATCCTAATAAGTCCTAAGATGTGTTATGGATCAAATGGATGCATAAAATGTCATGGCAAGTCATGGTGTGCAAGCAAATGCAAGATGAATGCAAAAGGAAGCCCAAATTAGGGTTTATGATCAATGCACAAAACAAAAATCAAAATCAGAAGCAAACATCAAGATAAAAAATTGAAAATGCATTCAAAGGAACCCTAAACCTATACAAACTCACTGCCCAAAGGAGGGGATCCAATCCTTAACCTAGTGTAAGTTATGAATTTCTTAAGATTTCTAGGGTTTTAAGGTACCTTGTCAAGAAAAATGTCAAACAAATAGGAAATGCAAGATCAAATCATGCCAATTTAATCCTATAGACTACATGATATGCAAGATGCAATGCAAAAAGAATCAAAGTTCAACTCCTAAAGGCTAGGTAGAAATGAATTTTTGAAGATTGGATCAAAATAATGCCTTGAAATGAAATTAATTCCATGGAAAATTATCAAAAGACATCAAGATCAAAAAAGAAATTTGGTTTGAAGGTTGGACAATGTTTCTAAATGGTTTTGAATGTTTCATGAATTTTTTGGTGATTTTTAAATACTTAAAAGTATTTTTAATTAATTAATTCTCATTAATTAATTAAAGATAATCTTTTAAATGATTTAAAAATATTTTTTAATGCAAAAAAATAAAAATAAAAATTTTTTTGGTTTCTAAAAATTAATAAAAGGTTGCATAAAAATTTTCAGAATTTTTGAATGATTTTTACTATTTTTAATAAAATGAAGAAAACAAATGAAATTTAATAGAAAATAAAATGAATTAAATGAAAAGTATGCGCATCCAGTGGCCAGGATTCAAACTCAGGAAGGAGGGAAAGACTTCGCGCGTGATCCTAGGGTTGAGATTCAAACTGGCCTAATTTCCATTTTATATTAATTAAACTGAATTAATTAGGTTAATTATGGATTAGGGTTTCTAATGACACATCCTAGCCAATAAAACGCGCGCGGGTCAACTCTGGTCAGCCCATCCAACGCACCAAATTCAAACTACAGTTAATGACACAGATTAACCCTAATGAGTTTCAGGTGCCCAGAGAAGACTTCCGGTCGTCTTCTCCGGCGAGACCTTCACTCAAACTCTCTCAAATCTTCACTAAATTATGCCAAACTCTCCAGATCAACTCATCTAAACCTCCTAAACAAAAATCCAGCCCCAAAATTCATTTCTTTTTTGTGAATCATGAAGAACAAACAAAAATCCAGTTTTCGGGCAAAGTTTCAGACAAGCCATACATCCTCAAAACTTGATCATTTTCAAAAGTAAAAGGTTCAGTGAACTCAGAGAAGCATATAGATCATTTTAGAAACAAGAAATGAGAGTTCTGGAAAAATGAATTTCCATGGCTACCTGAATCGAAGCTTTGATTTCTGGAACTCTCTAGCTGGTTTCTTGCTTCCAATCAACTCCAATGGACCCCCTGAGAAGCTCTCAATGCTTGTTTGAAGTTTGAAATGGTTGGTTAGAAAGATAGCTGAAGTTCTGCTCAAAGAGGGGCAGAAATCGTATCTTGGTTTCTGAGGGTTTCAGGCTATGGTGATGGGTGGTTTGTGATCAATGAAGCATGTTGAGTTTGTTTGTGGAATTTGTTTATGTGTTTTGGCTTGTACTGAGTGTTTCGAATGATTTTGCAAGTTGGAGAGATTTTGATAACTATGGCTTGTGTTGTGTTTCAGCTTGAAGTGAATGGTGTGTTATGCTGGCTTTGGTCCATGTATCAAAAGGGGATAGGTCAGAAAGTTGTTGGTGGCCTATGGTGATTGGTATGGGTCTTTGGCCAAAATGTCAACTTGATGTGTACTTGAGGTATGAGCCATTGTACAACTTGCTTTTTGTCTTGCTTTGGTTCAGCTGAGTTTAAGGAGAACCATGGAATTGTTTATGAGATGATTCAGCAACTTGATCAAGGTTTGTGTAGTGTTTTGCAATTTTCATAAAGCTTGGCCCCTTTGGAAATTCTTGTGATTCAAGGCATCAAAATGCAAAGTTCCTTGGCCCATTCTGAATTTTAGAGGTCATGTGATCATGTTGTGAAGAATTGGTACACATTTGAGGCCTTTAGAACACTTGATCAAACCATTTTGCAAAATGTCTCTTTGGTGGAAAACTTCAAATTTTGTGATTTTAGCCAACTTTGACAAGCCATATCTTTTGATCCAAAATGAATTAGGTCATGTTCTTGTACTTTTTGAAAATGGAATGATCCATTCTACAACTTTCATGACCAAAGTTTTTCCATTTGAAGCATTTTTGAATCAAAAAGCAAGGGTTGAAAAGGTTTCCTAAAATGGCAATTTTCATTAAAAGTCAACTTTCCCAAAAAGTCAACTTTGCAAATGACTTGAGATTCTTCAATTTTGTGAACTTCCAACATCTTCTATTATCAAATAAAGATCATGCACAATCAAAATGATGAATAACACCCTTTGGTTGGATCATTGGGGGCCTCAGATGCCCTGATTTTACACTGACTTGCTTAGAAAGTCAACCCTTGATTAGATGACTTCCCCATGGAATTTCTTCATGAAAATTGATATGCATGATCCCTATACCATATACAGACCAATAGAAACAATAATGACCAAAAAAATTGGAGTTATGGCCTTTGAAACCAAAACCCTAATTCTAGGTCATCTGTGCAGTCAAACCTGGCTCTGCTTCCATGCCATTCTCAGTTCTTGTGATTCTTTGAAATTCTTGACTTTGAGGGGATATAATATGATGCTTGAACATACATGGATCCATTTGAAGTGATTGATGACCTTTGGAGTGGCTCAAGAAGCTCTTGGATTGTTCATATCACAAACCCTAGATGCAGATGACTTTGAACCAATGCAATGAATAAAAAATGTGATATGAGATGCTATGATTGAGTTTATGCATATGAAATGATCACAAGCCATGGTGTGAATGGGTGAGGGCAAATTTGGGGTGTTTACACATGCTACAGATTCCTCTTAAAGGTAGACAACCTTACTAAGATTCTGGGAGGGTTCTCCAAGAAGAAGAAATCGCCAGTAGTTAGGGTAAGGTATGGGTTGAACAACAACAAGGGAAATGGTTTGCCATGTGATGTGCTCATTAAAGAAGTTTTAGCTTATGCAGGAAGGAAAATGGGAAGATTTCAGTGTGTTGTTGGCTTTATTGATATATGGCAGTAGCTTATTTCCAAGTGACAAAGGGATTGTAAGCCGGGAGGCAATTTCTATCTTCTTCAGGGGGAATCCTAAACCTACTATGCTGGGTGTTTTTTATTATAGAGTCCACTACAAGAATGAGAAAAGATGAGGGTTTGTCAATTGTTGTGCTCCTCTATTTGCGGACTGGTTTTCCAAGCAATTGCCAAAGTCTGGACCGTTCAAAGAGTTGAGAGGTGAATGTAAATGGTCCCGTAGATTGATGAGGTTAACTGCAGAAGATATAGCTTGGGGTTGCAACAGAGATGTGCTGGGCAAGGAGATGATTTTTAGGTGTGATTGTTTTCCTAATTTCCCTTTGTTGGCAAGAAAATGATTGATTAACTACAACCCAATGTTAGCTAGAAGGCAATTTGGGTATCCATTGAGAGACTCTTTGTCTGGGGAGGAAGTTGTTGAATCCTTGTATCTCCCTGTTGAAGGAAACAAGGAGATGGTTATCAAAGTATATCAGGCTTGGGATGTAAAGACACAGAAGGGAAAGAAAGAATTTGGGAGAGTGGACCTGAAGATGTATGATCCCTTTGCCACTTGGCTGAAGAATCGTGTTGGAATTACACTCCTCCGTTCTCAGTGGAACCTCCACTCTATCCAAGGGATGTATTACATCAGTCCTGTCGCTCCCCGGATTTCCATCCTGGTACAAACGCGAAAGTGGCGCAGAAAAAGGTAGAGTCGCCAGCCAGGCATTTTTATCCCGAAGGAACGGGAATGATAATGCTGCACAAACCAGAAGAAAGAAGAGGAAGGACACAAATCCTACGAACCAAAGAGACTGAGTTCGGGAGTCGGTTACGACCTGGAAGGTATTAGCACCCCAGATCGTACGCCGTACCCGACGGGATCCACACTTGCAAAGAAACTGTTTCAAAGGGTGAAGAAATGAAGGCTGCTGCGAAGAAAAGGAACTGAACTGGATAAAAGAAAAGGAACTGAAAAAGAAATGAAAAGGAAAAATGTAGGGAAATTAAAGATTGTGCTCGAACGGGCCCTATCCCGCTGCCTACGTACCTCATCTGGACAATGAGGATCAGAGTCGCCGTAGTTCCCCTAACTAGGGGTGGAAAAGATTGCTTGTGTCTTAAGGCTTGAACTTCCTATGTCAATGCTCAGGTGTTGCAGGCTCGGACGACGAGTGCGTTACCGTCTTGCAAAATGACAAGTAGAAGCAAGTTCGCGGACGGAGCGAAGGAGATGAGAAAAGAATTCCCGAAGGAAAGACGCTTATTGTTTGTTTGTGTTTTTTAGAAGCTTTTTATGAGTGTGTCACAAGAAAGTGAACTCAAGCTCTTTTCCACGGAATGTGTACTTGTCACTACATTCCAAGATGGAATAATAGAACAAGCACACTCAAGTAAGGAGAAGATCCCCAAAACTTGATTCCAGAGATTAGGGCCTAGGCTCACTAACTCATTAAACTTATTAAGTGTTTTTGTATTTACAATGAAGAAGTTTTTTTTTAAGTTTTTCTTGATGAAGGTGGTCTCATGATCAGACTTGTGCATCATGATGAACAAGCTTGTACTATCCCAAGATGGGAAAACTACAAGTGTTTCATGGAATAAGGCTATTGCATAGGAGACCACTTCAATCCTTATTAAGGTGCTTTTTAGGGTTTTTGTTTTGAGAAGAAAAAGAGAAAAGAAACCAAAGGATCTTAAAGGTAAAATTCTAATGGGGGACTAACCAATCCTAATGTTATCATGCAAAGGAAAGCCTAGGTTAGTGAGGTTTGAATTCTATCCTAAAGAAGGAAGAGATAATAAGAGAAAGAGAAGAATGAAGAAGAGAAGAAGGAGGAAGGAAGGCCTAAGCCCCAACAATCACAAGTAAGAGAATAACATGAAAAGAGAAGAGATAAGAATTGGAGATGTGGGAATCACATCCACACCTCTCACTTACCAAAGCCCCTGAAATGGTTAATAACATAAGAATAAATGCAACACAAAATGGGCATAAGATCAAACCAAAGCAACACAACCAGAAGTGGAATATCAATTACAAATGCCAAATGCAAACACACAACACAAGAATGAGGAAGGGACTATACAATTCAACATGAAGCATTATGGATTATCATGACAAAGTAAGACAAACATGAGATAACACAAAGCAAACTAAGCAAACCAACATCACAAACTTCAAAACCAGAACCCTAACATGTCAAGAATGTGCCTAAGCAACACAAGGGATGGAGAGTAGAAGCATACAAACTTAAACATTAGCATCATGAGGAGCAAAGAAGCATAATAAGTGATGTGAACATGTACATAAGTGAATGAACTTCAAAAGTAAACAACCACAAAAATTCTCAAAGTACAAACATCAACTCAAGACCAGAGATGGATCAACATCCTAAAAGGGTTCTAATCATCCTAAGGAAGTTGGCACAAGTGCCCTCTTAACCTAAGGATTGAGCATATGACCAAAAGAGATGCAAAAGAAGATAAGCAAAGGACAAAATTCAAATCAAATCAAGCATTCATCAAAAAATTCCACAAACTTGCACAAAGACTCTTCAAACATACAATATTAACATGCCAAAAGGAAAGAATCAAAATCAGAGGCTAAGCAAGTCAAATATGAGTCTAAACATGGATTAGGGTTAGGAAACTTCATGAACAATCTAAGAATAAAAAATAATCAAGCAAGCTTCTAAAATTCAGAAGAAAAAACATCAACAAACTACATTTCAATATGAATCCAGAGCAAAAAGAATCAATTAAAAATTCAAATTAGTGATCAAGTTAGAAATTGCACAAGACATCATGCTTTAAAAGTGAAATAAAAGCAATTAATAAAAAAGAAAATTAATTCCAGCATGGCAAATGAAAATAAATGGAAAATAAAAATGCCAAAAATTAAAGAAAACTCAAAAGATCATACATAATTGTTTTTGGAATTTTTATGAACTTATTTCTATTTTTAATAATTGAAAATCAAACTGCAAACAAAATGAAATAATAAAAGAATTAAATGAGGCCAGGGGTGTAATTAGTGATGAAAACAGTTCAATCTGAATGGGCTTAATGAGAGGGGAGGTGCGAATAACACTTAGGCCCAATGGATCCTGCGTATACTCATAATAATTACAATGGAAATTCAAATAATCAGGGAAAAACAACAGCCAGTGGATCAAGTGAACGCTCCAGATAATAGTCAGTGATCAAACCAAGTCAAAACATCAACAACCATCACATGCGTGTACACATTAGCTACCATGGGTGCAAAACAACATGTATTATTCAGATTCAATTATAAAACACAAAACACGTGAGGGGGAGCATGGATTTTTAATGTGCTGGCAATACATCATCCGTCCAGATCAAAGATCTAATGGCCATAACATCATCTTCCTCATCTTTCAATTTCAAGAATCCGGTGACGGAGCCCTAGCTCCGGTCACCGGAAAATTCATCAATATGAACAAATCAACACTAAAATCAATCATAATCTCCAGATTAACTCATTAAGACATGCTGATTACGAATATAACAATGAAAATCACCATAGATCCAAGATCATATCAAATCGAAGACAAACAGTTTTGAGCATCAAACTTCAAATCAACATAAAACACTCAATATTCAATCATTTTCGAATCTAATCATCACAGAATCATCAGCACAACAAGCAAATCACAATGCACATAATTTAAACAATTTCTAGATTCACGAATTTGAAGCTAACCTGAAACTTGCAGAGCTCAAATTAGGTCAACAGAAAGCTTCCAATGCTGCAGATCTACCTCCTCTACCCTCTCCTTGCAAAATAAATGCAAGAGAGAGCTTGAATTGCTCTAGATCTTGAAATTCGAATTGAACTGCACCTGAACTGCACCTTATGAAATCTTGAGTTTCAGCTTGAATTAATGGTGGATTAATGATCCTTAGGGTTCAAGGATGAAGAATATGAAGTTTGTTTGGTGAATGAGTGAGAGAATCAGAGGATTCGAAGAGAAATGCAAGAGATGCAAAAACTTGAGAGTGATGAAAATGTGATGGATCTCTGCAAAATGGAAACCCTAGCTGTTTATATATGATGTTAAATGAACACTGATGCAAAATGGGAGGGAATGCATGTGAGGAATGAGTGGGAGAAAGAATTTGCAAAATTGGCAAAACTTGTGTGAGTGAATGATCCATGCATGCTTCCTCTCACTCCTTTGCACATGCTGATCACTCTTGATCCACTAATTGAAAAATGAAGCAATCCTGACCCTTGGATGAATGCATCATGCTTTTTGAATGTTCATGCACTTTTTGCATCTCATGAAATACACACTTCTCATGCACGAATTTAGTGACTTCTTTGGAGAAAAATGCCTTTCATGTGATGCCTTGTGGTATTGTGACCTTACTTTGTCCATAAGTCAGCTTGGAATTGAACTATGTGAGTTTTTGCATTTGGTGGAAACTTGAATTTTAAGGTAAACCCTAAAAAACAAGCAACTTTCGAAGGCCATATCTCTTGATCCATGAGGGCTATGAAAATGTACTTGTATTTTCTGAAAATGGGAGAACCTACCCTACAGCTTTCATGTTTATTGGAAGTTCATTTGAAGTCTTTTTCACCATGAAATAAGCCTTTGAAAAATTAGGGCAAAAGTTGCCAAAAATAGAAAGTTCCATAACAAACCATATGCCAAAAATGGAAACTTCTTCAAACCCTTTGATTCTTGATCCTTGACCTTGCCAAAGCTCTTCTAAGGTCTTAAGGACATCCCTTTACTTGAAGAATGAGGTTGGACCCCTTGAATTCTCACAGTTGACTTTTAAAATGCACAGTTGACCAATTTCTTCTTTTGCAAGCAATTGATGAAATAACTGACTTCCCCAAGGAATTTTCTCACCAAATTTCATTCCTAGGATCCTCTTATCATATGAAAGACTTTGCCCAGATGAAATGGCCAAAGTCACAAAGAATTCATGCTTGAAAGTGAAACCCTAATTTGGGAACCACAGTGTAGGAGCTTGCCCTAGCCTGAATACCCTGATGATCTCCCAACCTCTTGGGCTTTTGAAAATGATCTTGGACTTGTGAATGTCATGTATACTCTTCATGGGACTTGGACAAGTCCACTGGGCCTCTTGCTATAGCTTGTAATGCCTCAAATCCACCATCAATTGATCATATGCCTAATGCTAGAACATGAGGATGTTATGCTTTACTTTTCTATGCAAAAATGCCAAAGATATGATATGCTTATGATGATTATGATATGATGATGACGCTAAAAAACGAAGAGGGAAAATTTGGGGTGTTACACTTCCCAGAAAGAAGAATTAGAGTTGGCCTATAAGAGTCAACTGGAGACTTACCAGCAGCTGGAGTAAGCACTCAGGGAGATGGAAGATCTCAAGTTGAGGGCTGATGTCAAGAGAACTAGGACTGAGCTGGGATTTACAAGAGAAGGATCAGAGTCTTCTTGCAGCCTTGAGTTTTAGTTTGCTTTATTTTCATGTACTTCAGATTACCTATAGGATTGTTGTAGGAATCTTGTTTATTTTTATGCACTTTATATTTCTGTAAGACTTGTAACCCTACGAGGATGTTACTCTTGCCTTGTGGGGCGTTGTTTATATCATGCAGCTGTTGTTTCAGATTCTTGATCTCTATGTGCTTTGGAAAATGGTTGTGCAAAGTTGTCTGAATATGGGTACTTTGAAAGGGGTATTCTCAATGATTTTTTCTCAAAGGTAATCTGGATTCCTTTAACAGATACCAGAACTGGGGCAAAAAGGCCTTTCAATGAAAGCATAAATAGCTTGCATTGCATACATATCACTTTTCTTCTTGTTTTGAAGGCACATGGTACAGATTTCTGACTTCTTTATCTTTTTCGGGATTATATCTAAACAGAAAAAGAACATCCCATATCATGGAACAACTCCAGGCCGAAGTGACTTCAATGAAGACCCAACTAGGGTATTTTAGGGTGGACATTAGAGCGTTGTCCCATTATCATGAACTGTTGAGGGAAGAGGTTAATGATTTGAAGGCTCAAATGAACCAGATTGCAGACGTGCTGAAAGCTCTACTGAAGAAAGAAGATGGTCAGTTGCTTGCTGCTGCAACCAAAGTGCCGACTCTTCCCATGTTTGGGGAACTTGTGAAGGAGCAGGGGTCTTTTCCCAGATCTCCACTGATAGAATCTTCTCACAAGACACTATCTCATGAGTATCTCTAGACAGAAAGGTCTAAGAAGAAATTGGATCAGATTCATATGCCGTATGCGTAGTTGCTTCCAATTCTGTTGGAATTGAAGCTGACCAAGCTGATTGATGTAGGACCACAACCCACCAGGTACCCTATGGGTACTAATCTCAAGGCCAAGTGTGAATTTAATTATAGAGCAGTTGTTCATACATAGAGAATTGCAAGATGCTTAAGCTAAAAGTTCAAGAGCTCATTGATTCTGGAGCAATCGGGTTCGCACCTGTCCAGGAGGCTAAGCAAGGAAATGTTCCCTCACTCGCTGCAAAAGGGAAATATATGTCCCCCATGGATCAGGGATCATATGTAATTCGTAAGCCGGGGGTTCTCAAGCTGCCACATCAGCAGATTATGGTTGAAACTCCTCCAGTAGTACCACTTCAGCATCAACAGAAGAAGGAAAGAACTTTTGATCCTTTACCTATGCCTTCTGCTGATCTGCTTCAATGCCTGTTGCATTTGAGAGTGATTAAGCTTTGCTAGTTAGCTTCACTTCCTACTACGATCCCTAGAGGAAGGGATGGTAGTGTTCACTGTAGTTTCCACTCAGGGGCACTAGGCCATGACATTGAAGAATGCAAAGTGTTTCAACGCTAAGTGTAAGACTTGGTTGATGCTGGTGTAATCAAGTTCAGACCAAATTACGTGAAAGTGGTTGGTAATGCTTCAATGGCTTCCCAAGAAGGGAATATTGTTTCTTCTCCCATGCTTACCCCAAATCATGGGAATTCTCGTTCCTTTGGAGTTTCCAAAGGGTTACAACCGGTGCCCAATACGGGAAGAAGAGTACAGGGGCAGTTTGGACGCCCTAATCAGTATCCTCCACAAAATCATCTACATCAGAGGAGAGAACTCAAGATACCTGAAGGAATTTCTGCTCAAGGGGCACTTTCACGAAGTCAACTGCTCGCTCGCCTCCTCAAAGGTTCTTTAATCATGTTAGGTCGTGCCATGTCGGTGCCCTATCCTTTTCCTCCGGACTACAATATGACTTCCAGGTGCAAGTTCCACTCAGGAACGTTTGGGCATACCATTGACAACTGCAGAGAGTTCTAAAACAAGGTGCAAAGTTTGATTGACACCAAGGTCATTACGCCAGATGGGCTGCATTTAACTTGAAGTCTTCTTATCAGAGTCTGTCATGAATGAAAAAGAACTAAAGCAACAAGGCCAGAAGTATTCCAATACTCTCAGTGATGGCATTCAGTTGTTTCTTTATTGCATCTCCTCACTATTGAGACGAAATACGTCGCTCTGATTCTTCATTGGTACTAGGTCAATGGAGATACGTAGGCAGGAGATCGTCAAGTCTTTTGCGAGTAACCTTATGCGGAAAATTCATCTCAGTGTCACTCTTTTCTTCGGAATTCTCGCGTCAGTGTTCAACTACAGAAGGCTTAAGGTCTGAAATATTGAGAATGAAGTATGGTTTTGTACATGTGACCATCTGATTAGAGACTTCAAATTCCATCAGGAAAAGCTGTTGACTACTGAAAGTATTCACGATTGATAGGTCCAGACGGAGTTAAGTCTCCTCAACAATGGCAATGTTCAGATTCTTTATTGCATTTTCATTTGTAGTTTTTTATTTTTGTTTGAACATTTGTATGCTTGCATGAAACCTATTTTCTTTTTGAATGTTAATTAATGAAATGCACATTGTTTTTCTTGAAGTAATTCATTCGTATTTTGCTTATAATTTTGTGTATGTGCATTGCAATACCAACTACCGTTCTTAAACTCTATGATGGAGGATGGCGAAATGAAGACGCAAAAATCTCCAACCGTATGCTCTTGAATAAGACCATGTTGATGATGTACATGCTTTGTTTCAAATCACAAACACCGGAGATATAAGGGAGATAGACCCTCGCTAACCCCTTTGAGCCTTGAAGTAGGAGTTTCTTTTCGCATGAAAAAACTCTCATATTAAACTCGGAGCAGGGTAGGTGTCAGCTAGTGGGACCTAGTGCTCAGACTTTCACAAAGGAGTGTGTTGGAGAATCCATTACCTTTCATTCCAGCACATCAAGAGGTCCAAAGACCAGAAACCACAATGGTTATACCAAATCAAGAGGTCCAAAGAACAAAAACCACAATGGTTATACCAAATCAAGAGGTTTAAAGACCGGAAACCACAATGGTCATCCTTCATCAACTCAAAAGTGAGACAGTCACGAGCCTTACAAAGCAATCAAGACAAACAGTTTCACACGATTTTAAAAAAAAGAATGGAAAAAAGAAATAAAAAGCCCACTAAGTCGAAACTTGAAAATAAGAGACTTAGGCAAAAGTTAGGGCATCCCGTTGGACTTCACAAGCCCAAAGATTTAAAAGAATCAGTCCAGGAAAAAGTTTGGGATAAGCAAAAGAACGCAAAAGCAAATGCGAAAAGGATTACACAATAAAGTTACTTAAACAAGAACAAAGTCGTGTGATATAGACACCAAAGACAAAATACAAAAGACAAAATACAAAAGACAAAATACAAAAGATAAAAGACAAAAGACAAAATACAAAAGACAAACGACAATAGGGGTGACTGTTACTCCGACAACCGCAGTGGTGCTTAAGCCATTAGTAGCAATGGTTCCTCAACCATCTTGAAACCCTTAGGAAAGGTGAGCATTTGTGAAAACTAGTTGAACATAGGAATGGAAGGACATCACGAAGAGGGGTGGGCACCAATAAATGTTGAGCCTATATCATTTGTTTCTGTAACCGTGAACTAGGCCACGATACAACCCTCAAAAGTCCTAACTGAAACAGGGTTAATTCGAGAGCGTACTACCACGAGATGACATTCCTGACTCTTATGAGTTGTGCTAAAAAGATCCTTGTTGGTATTGCATATGCATATTTTCTTTCATAAAAGCTCATGTCATATCTTAACCAGTGGCTCGTTTACAAATAACATCTCTTCAATAAAAACTTCAAGATTATCATATGTGTTGCATTAGAATTTTCATTCTCAGAATAAAACATTTTCTGCTTGCATACATTTGTTCGACATCATAGAAGTTCACATGAGGAATTTTAGTCCAGAAGCTTAATCTTGCCAGGTTGAGGAGTCTGAAACTTCTGAAAGACAATCAGGTCGAAGTGCAATTTTTCCAAGAAACTCCTATGAGATAAAGATTCTTCTAACTAGTTGGGTTAGACGCAGCCAATCCGTGGCAATAACGTTGAGAAAAGCTCCCAAAGTTCAGCTAGTCTGGGGAAGTGATTTCGAGATTTAAGTCTCAAAGAACAATTAGACTGAGCATTCATTCAGAGCACAGTTAATCTGAGGAAATTGTTTTAAGGCTCATACCGGGGAAGGTCACTCTCAAGAGCAGATGAAGTCAGTCTCTGCAAGAAATTATTCAACTTGTTCTTGATGCAAGATACTAGGGCAGAACCTCTCACGAAGATGTAGGATCTGGTGTGAGTCTCCTTAAATCAAACTCCTTCATAAACCAGGAGGTCTGGGGCAATTATTTCAAGATTCGGCGAATCTCTCCAAGAGTTTGAAGACGCCGGGGAATTTCGGATGCCAGGTCTTCTGTAAAATCCTCTTGAGTTGATGTTTGAACGGTCAACTAGTACATAAAGAAAGATGTTACTAGAAAATATTCTCCAAGCAGCTGGATCTCCCCAGCGAGAGACGTATTATAATTCTTATCTCTAGCAAAAAGGGTTTGATTCTTGTATCATCCCCAGTAAAGTCTAAGATGGAACTTTCCCCCAGCTAAGGGTGGTGTCCCCAGCAGAATTTCAAGTAAGTTGAACAGTTCTCACCTCCTAGCGGAGTCGTTATATCAGAGTGGGTTGTTCCCAGCAGGAAGTTGAACGCTTAAGTCCCCACAAAGTTCAGAATGGTATAATTCTTTTCCCAGCAAGGTTATTTGACCAAACATCTCCCCAGCCGAGTCGGAAGATCGTCATTTCCCCATAAATTTTCATGATTGAGACGCAACCATCATTGAAATATTCCCTAGTGAGGTTGCCAATTTAATTTTGGTCAGTGTGATAGAGTAATGCAGACATTTGTTCACATTCCATTCCTCAGCCAGTCAAGTATTGTCAGGATATCTTGATGTTATTTCCTTAGTAGATTGCTTGATCTTGTTCGAGTTATAAATCACTTGATATTACTCATTGTTGTTTGAGCTGTGTTCATGTTCCTGGTTATGGATCGTCCGATACTATTTCCTTAGCAGATCGCTTGATCTTGTTCGAGTTGTAAATCACTTGATATTACTCCTTGTTGTTTGAGTTGTGCTCATGTTCCTGGTTATGGATCGCTCGATACCATTTCCTTAGCAGATCGCTTGATCTTGTTCGAGTTGTAAATCGCTTGGTATTACTCCTTGTTGTTTGAGTTGTGCTCATGTTCCTGGTTATGGATCGCTCGATACCATTTCCTTAGAAGACCATTTGATCTTGTTTCGAGTTGTAAATCTCTTGATATTACTCCTTGTTGTTTGAGTTTTGCTCATGTTCCTTGTTATGGATCACTCGATACCATTTCCTTAGCAGATCGCTTGATCTTGTTCGAGTTGTAAATCGCTTAATATTACTCCTCGTTGTTTGAGTTATGCTCATGTTCCTATTTTGAATGGATCACTCGATACCATTTCCTTAGCATATCACTTGATCTTGTCCGAGTTGTAAATCGCTTGATATTACTCCTCGTTGTTTGAGTTATGCTCATGTTCCTAGTTATGGATCGCTCAATACCATTTCCTTGATAGATAGTTTGATCTTGTCCAGCACTCGGCTGTGTTGAAGAGGTTTGAAGTCCTGACGGTGAGATTAAACGCCAAAAGGTTGCAGTTCAGTAGAACATATGCACAATCACCATTTAGCTAATGCACAGGTTATGTGGAGGGGAATCGTTTTGTTCCAGGCTGTATGTTTACGTAAGATATATGAAAAGGGTCATTTCAGTGCAACTTAGGCGAGATCCTGACGGTAGAAATCGTCGAAATTTGATTCAGTATCATTGAATATCTTATTTTAGCATATTTCAGATGCAATATCCAGTCTAAGTGGATCAACCATGGGATGCATATCTATTTGGTAGAGTGTATACTTCAAGAAGAGGGTCGTTTCAGCATAACTTAGGCGAGATCCTGACGGTAGAAATCGTCGAAATGTTTGATTTAGAATCGTAAAGCGCATGTTTCAGATGCGGATTCTAAACAGGGTCATTTCAACGCAACTTAGGCGAGATCCTGAAGATAGAAATCGTCGAAATTTTGCTTTAGAATCGTAAAAAGCATATTCAGATGCAGATTCTAAGTGCACATTAGTACCATGTATCCAACGCATAAGATATGTGAAAAGGATCATTTCAGCGCAACACAGGAAATATCCTGACAGTGGGTTCTATTTTCAAAGCAGTGCAGAGAATTGTAACAACACATTTCCAGATGTGAATTCTCCCAGATTCACATTTTTACCATATATCCGACCAGAGGGTAGGCGAATAGAATCGTAAGCGCATATTCAGATGCATATTCTAATCAGAGTTGTTACATCGCATATTTAGATGTGAGATCCTGATCAGTGCATGTCTATCCCACATACTTAAGTGCACCATTGAAGCATATACAGGCTTACGATTCGTAAGGAATCGATCATTTCCAAAGTCCATCGTTGTTGTGGCAAGCCAGTAGTCTCATGGTATCGTTCAAAAGATAACCCTCCTATTATTATTGGTTACTTTTCACCTCATCAGGGTTTCAAGAAAGTTGTCTTCTGTGGTAGGGTTTATTTCCCATTGTTCTTTCTCTAACAGAGTGCAAATTTCCGGTTTCTTTTGGTATTCAACCACAATTCATCTTGAACGGCCGACAGCCGATGCTCTCGTCCTCTTTAGATTAACAGTTGTTTGAATAGGGGCAGTTGTAGCACCCCAAATTTCCCCTCTTTGTTTCACATCATTTTTCATATCATATAGCATTGCATAAAGCATACATGTCTTGGCATTTTGCATAGAAAGATGAGGCATAAGCATCCATAGTTGCAAGCATAGGGCATATGATTCATCATCTGGCAAGTATTGATTCTCCAAAGTCAAGTCAAGAGCCAAGTGATCTTGCAAGAAGCTCACAAGGTATTCTCACATCTTATACAAGCTCAGGTCATCCACAAAACCCTAGAAGAGGGAAACATCACCAGAGGTTCAGAGGTGCAACATGCTCCTACACAGATAAACCCTAATTAGGGTTTTTCATCAGATCAAGGAATTCTCATAGCTTTTCCCAATTCTTTTGGTCAAAGGCTTCTATGTAATATATAAGGCCTATGTATGAAGTTTGATGCAAAAACTACTTAAGGAAGTCAGGTATTTGATCAGTTACTTGCAAATGAAGAAAGAGGTCAATTAAGCAGAAGAAAAGTCAACCAATGGTTTTCAAGGGCTCCAATAATGTTTTTCAAGCTTATGAATCCTCTTGAGGGCCAATAATAGCTTTGGTGATCACAAGAATCAAGAATCAAGAGTTTGGAAAGAAATTGCCAAAATTAGAAAGTGACTTGTAATGGAAACTTTCTATTTTTGGATAGTTTTGTCGTAGTTTTCAACTCATTCTTTCATGGCCAAGATGACTCCAAATTGATTTTTCTCAAACATGAAACTTGTAGAGAATTCTCTCCCCTTTCCAAAAAGTCCAAGAACTTGATCATAGCCTTTTTGGTTTGAATGTTATGCCCATTTAAAGTTGGAAAATTTTAGGGTTTTATCATATTTTTCCAAGTTACACCAAATGCAAAAAAACTCATATCACATTTCCAAGGAATTTAATGGGCCAATGTTGATCATAATACTCAAATACAATCCAAAACAAGTGATTTTGTTCAAGAATTACAAGAAACCCGTGGATTACAAAGGAGTTATTCCATCATTTGTATTTTTGCAAAACAATTCACAATGCATGATTTAAGTGACACTGAGCTAAGAGATCAATCCAAGGGTGCTAAAGGAACTAAAATGAATCATTTTGTGCACATGGACATGATATTGCACGCATGAATCACTCCATCACACATTTCATGAAATTTTGTAAAATTATTCCAATCACACTTTCCCTGCCTCCACTCATACAAAAAACCCTAATCAGCATCTCACCTCATCATATATAGGAGATTTGTGCCTTTGAATTGCAGAGGACCTCTCTCATTCTTCACTTCCAACTTTTCTTGCATTTTTTCAAAAGCCTTCGAAACTCACATTCAACATACACATTGTTATTTCTCTTACCATAATCATGCCCATTGAAGTTTAAAGAGTAAGAATAAACTACTGATTTGAGCTCTAAGCTTGGATTCTTCATAGTACCATTCAGAGGCAAAAGCTTCTAAATCTCCAGATCTAAGCCATCTCAAGCTCTATCATGCATTTATTTTGCAAGAAGAGGTTAAAGCAAGTAGATCTGCACATTTTGGAGGGATTTCTTGGTGGCTTTGAGAAGATTCAAGTTCAGGTATGGCTTTGAATTCGTGGATCTGGATCTTGAGTTTTGTGTGTGTTTATTGATCTACATGTTGCACTGATCATCCCGATGTATTTACTTTTGAAAATTCTTGGGAGTTGTGAATGTATGGTTGATTCAAAGTTTTGGTGTTCAATCTTATTTGCTTAGATCTGTGAGATGTGTTAAGTGTATGGTGTTTTTGACTTCATATTCGTAATCACCATGCTAAAATGACTAGATATGGAGCTTTATGTTGATGTTTGTTCTTGGTATGAATTTTCCGGTGCCGGAGCCCTAGCTCCGGTCACCGTATTCTGGAAACATATGAAATGCAGGTTGAAGGAGGAAGAAATAATCTCATCCACACGTTTTTTGATTTGGACAGATGGATTATTGCCAGCGCATTAAAAAGGCATGTGCCTGGCACAAGGATTTATATTTTTGAATTGTTTCTGATGTTTGCTTGTGTACAATAATTATCATGCGCGCATTTGTGTGAACCACTGATTTGTTGAATTTTCTTAGGATGTTGACCTTATCATGCACATTGGATCCATCTGTTGGTCTTGATTGAACTTGAGTGCTTGTGAATTCCACCATAATTTTGTGAGCTGTGTGTTTGCAGATTGGGCTTAGGTTGCTAATCATACCTCTCTTATTTTAAGCCCAACCTGATTGAACTGATTTGCAATGCTATTCTCACATCCTTGCACTTATTTCTTTTTTTATTATTTTCCTTTTATTAATTGTTTCAAATTTTATTTTAAAAATAGGAAAAGACATTAAAAAATCCTGAACATATTTTGGAGTTTTCTTTATTTTTCCATATTTTGATTTTCTATTTTTTACTTTATTTTTTCATTTCTGAAATAATTTTCCAATTAATTTTCTCTTATTTGTTTCCTTTCTTGCACAATCTGATTTGTTTAATTTCCATAGTAAGTTTGAAAATAGTTTTGCCTCTGATTTTTTTTTATATGTGTTCTTAACATGTTGAGGTATGTTAGTGATTTTTACCATGATGTTTTAGGGTTTGTTGAACATGTTTTGGCTTGTTGCTTTATGTAGAAGTTAGTGAAACCCTAAGTGACATTTGATCAATTCTTTGATGTTGTTAGCTTCTGATTTTGGCCATGTGATCTTGATATGTTGATTATGCCTACTTGAAGGATCTTTGTACTTAATTGCTTTATTTTTAAGACACGTTTGCTATTTGTTTGAATTTTGTTCTTAGCATGCCCTAGTTTGATGCTTATGTGACCAATGCTTGATTGTTTGGATAGGAGGGCACTTGTGCCACCTCTTAGGGTTTGATTTTGTGATTGTTAACATTTTAATTTTCCACTGGATTTTTTATGATAGCTTTTCCTTTTGTTTGATTGATGTTACTTGTTCACTAAGTCTCACATTCACATGTATGCTTCACAACACCTCTAACTTCTCCCTGCTTCTCTTAAGTGATCTAGTTTGAGTTTGTGTGTATTAATTGATGTTTGAATTTTCTGTTTTAGGAACTTCTTTACCATGTTAGGGGTATGACTTTGATGATCTTGGTTGATGTTTTCCTTATTTGATACTTCTAATCTCAAGTTTTTACCTTATGTCTTTCATGATGATTTGATAAGTGTTTGTATGACTTCTTGCCCTATTCTTAGTATCGTGGTATGATTGATCTTAAGACTTTGGTGTGATCTTAAAGTTCTGGTTGTGATGATTTGCATTTATCCTTTTCCTGTTCTTACTTCATTTGAACTTAGTTGATCTTTGCTTATCTGTGTTAAATTCTTCTAACCTTTTAGGTGCAATGTTAAGTGGGAAGTGTGGATGACATATTCAAATTTCAAACCTCTTTCTCTTCTCTTTAATGCTTTCATATTTGTCTTTGAGATGTGCTTAGGCCATCATTTGTTCAACTTCTTTTCATCCCTTTAGAGAACAACTTACCTTCTTTAAGAGAAGTAAGTTGATTTTCTACCTCCTTTCTTCTTCTTCTTCTTCTTCTCTTATTTCTTTCTTCTTCATTAGGATAGACTTCAAACCACACTAACCTAGGTTCATTTATGCATGATAACATCTAGGATTGTTAGTTCCCCTTTAGTCTTTTTCCTTTAAGATCTTTGATTTCTTTTTCTCTTCTCATCTTCAAACAAAAACCTAAAAGTACTTTAATAAAAGGTTAAAGTAGTCTTTGATGTATGGCCTTATTCCTTGGAACACTTGTATTCACCCCATCTTGGTGGTGGTATATGTTTTTCTATGATGTACAAGTTCAATCATAAGACTATTTTCACAAAGAAAACCATAAAAAAATACTTCTTCATTTAATTCACAAAACACTTAATAACTTCAAACAAGTTAGTGAATTCAAACCCTAATCTTTGGAAGCAAGTTTGAGGGTCTTCTTCATTATTGGTGAAATTATTACTCATTCTATCTAGGAATGTGGTAATAAGAACACATTCCCTAGAAAAGGATTTGTTTTCACTTCCCTGTGCCACACTCATAAAAAACTTCTAAAAAAACACAAATAATGAATAATCGTCTCTCCTCCGGGACTTCTTTTCTCGCCACCTTCACTCTCAACGTAAGGACTTGCTACGACTTGTCACTTTGCAAGATGGTAACGCACTCGTGCCAGACGAGTCTGCAACACATGAGCATTGACATAAGCAGTTCAAGCTTTTAAAACACAAGCCATTTTCCTCCATAGTTAGGGGAACTACGGCGACTCTGATCCTCATGTCCAGATGAGGTACGTAGGCAATGGGGTAGGGCCCGTTCGAGCATAATCTTTATTTTCCCTACATTTTTTCCTCTTCGATTTCTTTCTCAGTTCCTTTTCTCATTTCAGTTTCAGTCTTTCTTTTGCAGCAACTTTCATTTCTTCACCCTTTGACACAGTTTCTTTGCAAGCGTGGATCCCGTCGGGTACGGCAGATGATCTAGGGTGCTAATAGCTTCCCAGGTCGTAACCGACTCCCGAACCTAGTTCTTTGGTTCGCGGGACCTTTGTCTTTCCTTTATTTTCTTCGGTTTGTGCAGCATTACCATTCCCGTTTCTTCGGGATAAAAATTCTTGGCTGGCGACTCTACCCTTTTTCCGTGCCACTTTCGCGTTTATACCAGGATGGAATCCAGGGAGCGACCCCATGGTGAAAAGAAGATCAAATTTCTACGAACAGATAGAGGTGGAAAATACACATCCAAGATATTTGAATTTTTTTTTATAGAACATGGTATTGATCTTGAGATAACTGCTCCTTATACTCCTCAACATAATGGAATAGCAGAAAGAAGAAACATGACCTGAAGGTTCTTGGTTTGGCTGCATATGTAGAAAAACATTATCATTTGTATAGATGACTTGTAAGATGTCCTTTACATGCTTAAAGATATTTTGGGGTGTGCAGTGTTTTTGTGATGTCAGATCAGATGTTGTAACATCTGTCTTGATAGTTCTGGATCTTTCTAATACATAAATTTTTGATTTAATTTATGTATATTTTTAGCAGGTGTTTAGTCATTTGATATGCTCCAGATTGTGCAAAAATCAAGGGAGTTTTGCTGTAAAAAATAGAAGCTGCTATACGTTAGTTTTTGGAGTTTATTGAAGATCTTTTCTTGCTTGATTCATGTGATCTTTTTGAGGAAGTTTCTGATCAGATCCAGACCCAATTCAGAATACTCTATATTATGGGATGTTTAACCTAATTACTCTGGACGGAATATTGTGTATTGTGTAAAGAAAAGTGCTTTTAAGTGTTTGGGTTTTCTTTGTGCATGTGTTTTATTTTGTGAGCCATTCATACATCACGTAGATGTTTGAATTGGACTGATTTTTGAGTTGCAATTTTGTCCACTCTAAGCTTTTAAGCATGAGTGTTTTTTATTGATCAAAGCTTTTAAGTAAGATCAAGGTGTTCTATTTTTAAGAGTGTTCTTTTGTTTTCTAAGAAAGAATTGGTTGATTATCGCAGCGTGTGATTGAGGGGGAGTGAGATGGTGATTTCTCATATCTAGATGCTGATTTCTTGGTAGAAATTGCACTGGGTGGGTTCAAGTGAGAAGTTGTAAACTGGGACTGTTTATGCTTTGAATTGATACTACTAATAGTGGATTTCCTTCCTGGCTTGGTAACCCCCAAAGTAGGTGTGTTTGCACCGAACTGAGTTAACAATCCATTGTGTTTTACTGCTTTTCTTTATACTATTTTTATCTTACTCAGATAGTAATGTCGTGACATCGCCTTCGAAATCACGTATCTGTTACAAGAATTTCAATTGGTATAAGAGCAGGCATCCTGCTCTGTATCTGGGTAAAATCAAGGGAAGTTACTTTCTAGTATTATGGACAAGGAGGTGGGGTTTGTGAACAGAACACCCATTCTGGATGGAACTAATTATGATTACTGGAAGCAAAGGATGGTAGCCTTTTTGAAGTCTTTGAACAACAAGTCTTGGAAAGTTGTTCTAAGACGATGGAAGTATCTTGTTTTTAAGGACAAAGATGGGAATGATACTGAAGAATTGAAGCCAAAAGAGGACTAGTCTAAAGAAGAAGATGAGCTTTCTCTAGCAAACTCAAAAGCCTTGAATGCCATATTCAATAGAATTGACAAAAACACATTCAGATTGATCAATACTTGCATTGTTGCCAAAGATGCTTGGGATATTCTCAAAACTACTCATGAGGTACCTCTAAAGTAAAGATGTCAAGAATCCAGCTGCTCACCACAAAATTTGAAAACTTAAGGATGAAAGATGATGAAAGTATTTATGATTTTCATATGAATATCCTTGAAATAGCTAATGCCTCAAGTGCTCTTGGAGAAACAATGTCTGAAGAAAAGTTTGTGAGAAAAGATCTCAGATCTCTACCTAAGAGACTTGACATGAAGGTTACAACCATAGAAGAGGCTCATGACATTAGCATGATGAGATTAGATGAACTTATTGGATCTATTCAAACTTTTAATAATGTCATAAGTGACAAATATGACAAACAAACAAAAATATTGCTTTCTCTTCCAACACTGAAAATGGAGTAGAAGATTGTAATTTGAATACTGAGGAAGGTCTATCTAATGCTATAGATCTTCTTAGGAGACAGTTCAACAAAGTAATGCAAAAGATGGATAGGAAGTCAAGACCAAATGTCAAGAACAACGCATCTGACATCAATAGGATAAATGATTCTGGTAGAATGACAAGGGCTGAAGAGAACTCTTCTCAAGGAAAAAGAGTTCACTACTATGGATGTGAAGGTTATGGGCACATCAAATCTGAACGTACCACACATCTCAAGAATTAGAATAAGGGTCTTATTCTAGCTTGGTCAGATGAAGACACTGAAAGTGAACTTGAAGAAGAATTTGATAAAAATGCTACTGCTCTAACTGAGAGATACTATTCTGATTTCAGTGATGATGAAGTCACATGTGATGAGTTAGCTACTTTCTATAGAGAACTATGTCTCAAAAATGAAGAAGCATGCCAACAGGGAGAAGAACAGAAGAAAATCATACCACAACTGGAAAATGAAAAGGAAGAGAACTTGGAAACCATTTCCAACCTGTAAAATGAGGTAACATTACTAAACTCCTAACTTGATTAAATGACCAAGTCTGTCAGAATGCTGAACAATAGTTCAAAAAATTTAGATGAGATTCTGCAAATTGGAAAGTTAGATGGAGATGTAACTGATCTAGGGTTTGATAAAAGAAAATAACATGTCTCAAATCTTGCGTGCTCTGAGTTCAAACCCAAGTTGTTGAATTAGATGTCTCAACATCATAAGAAAAGACATGTTTCCTACATAAGAGGAAATTCCCATAAATGGAGGTGTCATTATTATGGAAAGTTTGGTCACTTGAAGCCTTATTGTTTCAAACTCTATGGACATCCTAAGACTCTCCCTCAGTGTGTTCTAATTCAGAACATACCTAAGGTCAGAAAGCAATGGATTCCTAAGATTGGTACCAACAGCTTAATAGCTCATACCTCTTTCAGGATTTCTACAAAAAATGATTGGTATTTTGACAGTGGATGTTCAAGACATATGACTTGAGTCACTAATCTGCTAGTGAATATGAGACCTCATGCTACTAGTTTTGTTACTTTTGGTGATGGAGCTAAAGGTGAAATCAAGGTAATTAGGCAGCTGGACTTCTCAGGAGTGCCTAGACTTGACAATGTGCTACTTGTTAAAGGGATGACTACCAATCTAATTAGCATTAGTCGATTATGTGACCAAGGACTGAAAGTTGATTTCTCCAAATCTGAATGCATTGTCACAAATGGGGAAGGAGAATTAATCATGAAGTGAGTCAGATCTAAGGACAACCGTTATCTATGGGCATCTCAAGAATCAAGTTATGTCTCCTCTTTCCTACTTGCCAAAGAAGATGAAGTTAAGCTCTGGCAGCAAAAACTTGGACATTTGCATCTAAAAGGCATGAAGAGAATCATATCCATGGAAGCTGTCAGAGGGATTCCTAAGCTCAAGATTGAAGAAGGAAAAGTTTGTGGAGAATGCCAAGTAGGAAAGTAGACTAAGATGTCACATCAGAAGATTCAACATATTACCACCTCAAGAGTCTTAGAATTTATTCACATGGATTTGATGGGACCTATGCATGTAGAAAGTCTTGGTGGAAAGAAATATGCTTATGTTCTAGTGGATGGCTATTAAAGATACACTTGGATAAATTTCATTAGAGAAAAGTCAGAAGATTTTGAAGTCTTCAGGGATCTCTGTCAAAAATATCAAAGAGAAAAGGAAAGTAATGTCATTAGAATCATAAGTGATCATGGGAAGGAATTTGAGAATCCCAGGTTTGCTGAATTTTTCTCCTCTGAAGGAATTAGTCATGAATTCTCACCTCCCATTACTCCTCAGCAAAATGGAATTGTAGAACGCAAGAACATGATTATACAGGAATCTTCTAGAGCCATGATACATGCAAAACAATTACCTTATCATTTTTGGGATGAAGCAATGAATACTACATGCTACATTCACTACAGAGTTACCTTGAGGAAAGGTACTTCAGCTACTCTATATGAACTATGGAATGAAAGAAAACCTACTGTGAAATACTTCCATGTCTTTGGAAGTAAATGCTACATCTTGGCAGATCGTTAACAAAGAAGAAAATTAGATCCAAAGAGTGATGAAGGAATATTTCTAGGATATCATTGTGAATCGGATACCTTAGAAACAAAGTATAATATGTTTCTTTATGATCAAGAAACCCACAAGGGTTAGGGTTTATGGTTACCAAAGAAAACAACAAGGATTGGTTATAAACTGTTATTCTTTCATTTCCTTTCTCTTTAAACAAGATTATAAGTATACAAGAATAACAAATAACCTCTCTCACTTTTGAATTAGGGTTTTATCTTCCTATTTTTCCTTATTCAAAATATGAGAGACTAGTATGCTATTTATAATAAAACTAACATACTAACCTAATGGTTTTTTTTAACAATCTCCCATTACAAGATAACTTAGGGTACAAGCTAACTTAAACAGTTGGATCCATAACATAAGGCCCAATTAAACAATAACATGTGAGCAGAATTCGATGACATGCTATTCGTATTAGGGGTTGTTCCAATATTCCACAAATACTCTACCAACATCAGATCCTATAGAATATACAACTCCAGAACTAAAGTAATGATGGAGTCTATAAATGTTGTTGTTGATGATCAAGACTGAAACAAAGAATTTGATGTCCTGGATGATGTTGAAACATTCCAGAATGCAACTCATGCAGAAATTGAAGACATAAGTATTGATGGACAACCCTCTGGTTCTGAGCCTGAAGATAGTCAGACCAATAAAGGGCCATCTATCAGAATTTAGAAAGATCATCCTAAAGATCTCATCATAGGAGAGTTGGATAAAGGAGTTACTACTAGATCAAAGGAGATAATATCTAACTCTTGTTTTGTGTCAAAGATAGAGCCAAAGAATGTTAAAGAAGCATTAACTGATGAATTATGGATTAATGTTATGCAAGAAGAATTAGCTCAATTCAAGAGGAATGAAGTTTGGGATCTTGTCCCAAGGCATAAGGATCAAATGTGATAGGTACCAAGTGGGTGTACAAGAACAAATCTGATGAGTAGGGAGTTATCACAAGGAATAAGGCAAGACTGGTTGCTCATGGATACATTCAAGTTGAGGGAATTGACTTTGATGAGACCTTTGCTCCTGTTTCCATAGTTGAATCTTTTATATTACTTCTTGGAGTTGCTTGCATCTTGAAGTTCAAACTATATTAAATGGATGTCAAGAGTGCCTTCTTGAATGGTTACTTGAATGAGGAAGTCTATGTGGATCAACCCAAAGGATTAATTGATCCTAATTTACCTAATCATGTCTATAAGCTAATGAAAGCTCTATATCGATTAAAACAAGCTCCAAGAGCCTTGTATGAGAGACTTACAAAATTTCTTGTTGAAAATGGCTATAGAAAAGGTAGCATAGACAAGACTCTCTTTGTGAAATAAGAAGGAAATGAGCTCATGATTGCTTAAATTTATGTTGATGATATTGTGTTTGGTGGGATGTCTGAGGAGATGGTTCAACATTTTGTCAAACAAATGTAGTCTGAATTTTAGATGACTTTATATTCATACGTCAAAGTAAATATGCCTAGAATATAGTTAAGAAATTTTGAATGGAGAATGCTAGCAACAAAATGGCACTTGCTCCTACTCATCTGAAGTTGTCTAAAGATGAAAAGGGAATGAATATGGATCAAAGTCTCTACAGAAGTATGATTGGAAGCTTATTATATCTAACAGCAAGTAGGCCTGACATTGCCTTTTCTATAGGAGTTTGTGTTGGGTATCATGCTAATCCCAAAGTGAGTCACATCAACCAAGTGAAAAGAATTTTGAAGTATGTCAATGGGACATGTGATTATGGTATGCTATACTTTCATGGTTCCAATTCTGAGCTAAGTGGTTATTGTGATGTTGTCTGGGAAGGATGTGTTGATGATAGAAAAAACACATATGGAGGATTCTTCTTTTTGGGAAACAATCTGATATATTGGTTCAGTAAGAAGCAAAATTGTGTTTCTCTATCCACATCTGAGGTTGAATGCGTAGTAGCTGGAAACAGTTGTTCTCAGTTGGTTGCGATGAAGCAAATGCTGACAAAATACAATGTCTCACAAGATGTCATGACATTATACTGTGACAATTTGAGTGCTATCAACATTTCCAAGAATCCTATTCAACATAGTAGAACCAAGCATATTGATATTCGTCATCATTTCATCGAAGAACTGGTTGAAGAGAAGATTGTTGCTTTAGAACATGTAGCCACTGACTTACAACTTGCTGACATTTTTACTAAAGATTTGGATACTAATCAATTTTAAATCCTGAGAGGTAAGCTTGGGATTTGCATCAACGAGGATCTATAGCAATTAAAGCTGTGTGGGAAAACTAGTCAAGATTTTTCAGTTCTACTACTGCAATTGTGTTATTTTGTACCTGTAACACCCCAAATTTGCCCTCATCTCTCTAGCATCATCATCATATCATCATAAGCATGTCATATCCTTAGTATTTTTTGCATAGAAAGATGAAGCATAACACTCACATGTTCTAGCATAAGGCATGTGATCAATCATCTAGGAACTCACGATTCTGCAAGTCAGAGTCAAGAGCCAAGTGACCTGGAAGGAAACTCACAAGGCATTTTATACAAGCTTCGTATCATGGTCAAAGCCTTAGGAGGATTGATAATCAAGATCAGATTAGAATGGTTGGCACGAATGTATTCTTGGAGTTTCCCACCAAATGGAGGGAAAATTCAAATTTCTCCTGCGTTAACAAGTTAACGCTTTTGGTTAACCGTTGCGAATTTTGAATTCCTGCAGCAAGTTCAGCATGTGTGTTTTGGCTCCATTTTCTCATTTTTAGATTTTATTTCATTTGAATTATTTGTGAATTATGGAGAAGGATCTAGAGACTTTACCAAGCCTAATTCTAGGGCAAAATCCTAATCACCTTTCTAAGCTAACTCCAAACCAAATTTTTGGACCCCAAACCTAGATGTTATTTATCCCATATCCCTCCAAACCAAGAAAAAAAACTCTCTCATAAGTCACACTTTTCATTTCTGAGTTTTCACCACTCTCTCACCATTCTCTCATTTTCTCTCCCAATTTCCAATCACTCAAAGTTCCTCTTCTTTGAAGATAATCAAATTTTGCATTGAAGTTTGTTGATCTTGGAACTAGACTTTCATCCATTGATATCTTTGAATCCATTTTCTGATTTTTTACTACTGGTTCAGATCTAATTTGGTGGCTAGAAGTGCTTTGGAATTAAGCTCTTGCATCAAGATCCTTTACTTGCATTTATTTTGCATTGTGTGTGAAGAATAGCACCGGATCTTCGAAGTTTTCCGTGAGATTCATCATTCCCAGCTTGAACAAAATTTATAAAAGCAGATCTCAGCTTTGTAGATTGGTTAAGTTTAGATCTACCTCTGTTTTTGGCTTATTTGCATGCTTGTGTTGTAGATCCACTATGTGTTTGTGCTAATTTCTTGTTTGATTATGTTGTTTGGTTGATTATTGATTGGATTTATATGTTAATGTTCATGAACATAATTGCGGTGGATTAATGTGAATTTATCTTATTATCCCGTGCATAATTGATCGTTGGACTGTTGGTGGATTATTGAGATAAGCTGGTTTGGACTGATTTTTTCTGCAGGTTTTGTTGTTGTTCGCACATTTTTAATCGGTTAATGCTTTAGGTTAACCGATTAACGCGTCCTTTTTTTGACATATTTGCTGCATGTTTAGGTTGGTTAACCGGTTAACGCTTTTGGTTAACCGATTAACACTGAAGCAGAAGGGCATTTTTGAGCTGTTTTGAGTTTGTTTGCTTCTCATACTTTCCATAATCATCATGGATCATTGTGTGCTCATTTTATACGTTTGTTTAGAGTAATTTGCTTGCTGGTTGATGTATGTTTTCTTTCTCTTGACACGTGGATTCATGTATTTTCAAAGTTTGGCATGTTTGGTGACTTTGTTTTCTTGAAACTTCGAACATGTTGATTCCATGAGTTGTGTTTATGTGTTAGCATTTGATTGATTTGTTGAATAAGTGCTGGAAATTTTGCTAACATTTGTAGGTGCAATGGTAAGCGAGGTGTGGATGTTATCCACATTTCAACTCTTCATCTCTTCTCTTACTTTGCTTTTTATTTTGTGATTGTTGATGTGCCTTATGCCATCTTGTGATTTAACTCTTCATCTTCCCCCTTTAGAATCAACTTATCTCCTTTAGAGGAGTAAGTTGTTCTCTTTCTTCTCCTTCTCTTGTCTTCTTCTTTTCTCTTCTTCTTTTTTCTTAGGATAGTTCAAACCTCACTAACCTTAGGATCATCCAAGCATGTTAATATTAGGTTTAGTCTTTCCCCATTAGACTCTTACCTTTAAGATCCTCTTTTGTCTCTTTCTCTTCTCATCTCAAAACAAAAACCATAAAAAACACATGAATAAAGAAAGAAGTGACTTCTTGTGTATAGCCTTATTCCATGGGGCATATGTATTCATTCCATCTTGGAATAGTACACTTGTCTAGCATGATGCACAAGTCTTATCATGAGGTCATCTTCATCAAGAAAAACCATAAAAAATACTTCTTCATTTTTAATCACTAAAACATCTAATAAGTTCAACAAGTTAGTGAGCTTAGGCCCTTGCCCTTGGAAACAAGTCTTGGATAAATTCTCCTTATTTGGTGTGCTTGTTTTATTATTCCATCTTGGAATGTAGTAGCAAGTACACATTCCATGGAAAAGAGCTTGAGTTCACTCTCTTGTGCCACACTCCTAAAAGACTTGTAAAAAACACAAACAAACAATAAGCGTCTTTCCTGCGGGAACTTCTTTTCTCACCTCATTCACTCTCAACGCGAACTTGCTCCTACTTGTCATTTTGCAAGACGGTATCGCACTCGTCGTTCAAGCCTGCAACACCTGAGCATTGACATAGGCAGTTCAAGCCTTAAGACACAAGCAATCTTTTCCACCCCTAGTTAGGTGAACTACAGCGATTCTGATCCTCATGTCCAGTAAGGTACGTAGGCAGCGGGGTAGGGCCTGTTCGAACACAATCTTTATTTTTCCTACATTTTTCCTCTTTGTTTTCTTTTTCGATTCCTTTCTCATTCCAGTTTCAGTTTCAGTTTTGCAGCAGCCTTTAGTCTTTCACCCTTTCAAATAGTTTCTTTGAAAGCGTGGATCCCGTCGGGTACGGCGGACGATCTGGGGTGCTAATACCTTCCCAGGTCGTAACCGACTCCCGAACCCAGTCTCTTTGGTTCGCAGGACTTTTGTCCTTCCTTTTCTTTTCTTCTGGTTTGTGCAACATTACCATTTCAGTTCCTTCGGGATAAAAATGTCTGGCTGGCGACTCTACCTTCTTCCGTGCCATATTCGCGTTTGTACCAGGATGGAAATCCAGGGAGCGACAACTGGCGACTCTGCTGGGGATCGAATCCAGAATCTCTGGTTCCCTTGAGAGTCTCTCCTAGCGCTTGCGTGTTTCTGTTTCGTTGCGTGTTGATTGTTGGTTGTTCTTATATGTTACTGTTGTTTATTTACAGTTTTATTTATCGCTTTCAGTATTTATATTCATGCATCATATGTATATACTGGACTGTCTGGCTGTATTGGTTTTGTTTTTGGTGGGATTGGGAACTGTTACTGTGAGATGAGCTTGTAATCGGGGCTCGAGTGCACCCTAGTAGCGTGGATAGTCACTTTGGCTTCATGGCATCTTGTTATGTTGGTAGTAGTGAGTTCCACACCCATACTTGCGACCGTCTTGGAAATGTTTTGATGCAGGAATCTTTCTTGGATCATTACATGACCTCGATAGTTATGTGCATCTGGGGAACGATCACTGAGGACCTTTGTGGAAACATCCCTCTCCAGTTGTGACAATGGCAGACCACATTTTGTGGCAAACCCATTCGCACCCGAGGGCCCACTAGGAACTTGCATAGGATGGACTGGTTCTTTTATAGGAACTCAGTCAAAGCATCTGGTCGTATAACGATAGTACTATATCCTACGGGCTGAATGTAATGATGTTTCTCGATTTCAGCGCTTGAAGCTGGGAACTTATAAAGTATGCTTTTTTTTCCCTGACTCACGTTGAGACCTACCTGAGTAATACATAATGCCAAACCGATTCCCTGATCTGGTCATGAGCCATTTCTCGGAAATGGTGAAAGTATTATTGCTATTCAGCTTTGAGAGTCCGTGATGTTTGACCCGAAGCACACCCGTGAGATTGTGAGTGGTTTACAGGTTTGCAGGAACCCTTAACCTCATCATACCTCATTACCAGTACAATCCTATGATTTGATGTGGTTACATGGATTCTGGAGTTCTTAAGTTATCTGATATTTGATTTGGGGCTTATTTGAGATTGAGTTCTTGTTCATGGGGCTTTATTCAGAGGATTCTGGTTCTTGGTCACTTGGGTCTAGTATTCAGTATCCAGACAGTCCCAGTTGTTGATCATATTTCTGCATTGCATTTTCATCGCATCATACTTGCATTAACTATTTGTGTTTTCATTTCAGGTTGTCATTTATCCATTGTACCCTGTTCTGGTATTCATTATTTCTCCAGATGGCAGATGTCCAAGAGATACCTAGAAAAAGGAATGCTCATTATAGTTTCCCGCAACCAGAAATTGAGAGTATTCAGAAACTGATGGGCTTGATGAAAGACAAGGTTTCAGATGATTTCAGAAGCCGGCATAGGAAGATCTTGGGTTACATGAACAAATCTACTGTTGATCAGAGAGACAACCTTCACTCTTTGTTGCAGTTTTATGATCCTCAGTTGAGAATTTTTGTATTTTCTAACTATGTCTTGGCTCCTACTATGGAAGAGATCTCTGACATCCTGAAGATTTCTATCAGGAATGGTGTTCCCTATTATGCTGCATAGAGGTTTCCCCCGTATAAGGATATAGCTGGTGCCTGTCATTTGAGTATGCTTAGAGTAAAGATGGAGTTGGAAGCTAGTAAGGGGAAGGGATTTGCTCTGGATTTTCTTATCACAGAAGCTCATGTGTTTGCTTTGGGAGGAAAGTGGTTAGAATTCAGTGCGTTGTTAGCTTTAATGGTATATGGGATAAGTCTATTCCCAGGAGAGAAAGATTGGGTGAGCTTGGAGGATATCACCCTTTTCATTAAAGAAGACCCAATGCCTACGCTGTTGGGAGACTTTTACTTTGGTGTCCATCACAGGAATGAGAAGAGAAAGGGGTACGTGAATTGTTATGCTCCATTGTTTGTTGAGTGGTTTGCTAAGAAGCTTCTAAAGCCATGACCGTTCAAAGATCTTAAGCAAGATTGGAAGTGGGCTAGAAGATTGATGGGGTTAACATATGATGATATAGCTTGGGGGTGTAGCAGAAACTTAGTAGGGAAGGAGTTTATTACAAGGTGTGGTGAATTTCCTTATGTTCCTTTGTTAGGTAGGAAGGGAGTAATAAGTTATAACCCTGTGCTATCTAGAAAACAATTTGGCTATCCACTAAAGAATCTTCCATCATATGAGGAAATAGCAAAGACTTTGTACCTTCTAGCTCAAGATAATGAGCAGTTCATTGTCCAAGTATCTCAAGCTTGGGAAACAAAGGTTAGGGAGGGTAAGAAATTTTTTGGAAAGGTGGACCCTAAGACATATCCCCCTTTTGCTGCTTGGATACAAGGTAGGGTTGACACTTTCTTCCTTCCATTTTAAGCTGAAGCTCCACTATATCCAAAAGAGGTACCTGTACAAACCACTGTTTCTCTTGAAGATTATAAGAAGTTGGAAGCTCAATTGCACGAGGTTCAGGTAGAGAATTATGAAATGGCTAGCTTGTACCACCGTGCCAATCACGATAAAAAAGAAGCAGAAGAAAAGCTATAGAGGATGCAGGTCACCCTATAAGCTAAAGAAAAGGAGTTTGCTGGGAGAGAAGCTCATTTTCAGAGATTGGGTTTAACAAAATCAAAAAGAGAAGCGGAGCATAAGAAGGCTTTAAAGACTCTTAGAGAAGCTCACCAATCCATTACTTGGTTATAGGACCAAAGGGAACAGGAGCAGAAGAAGTACAAAGAAAAGGAAGAGTTCTTTGAGGTGCAGATGGATTTCAAGAAAGAAGAAGTAGAACAAGTTCACAAAATACGAAGGGAAAAGACTCAGTAATCGGTACAGAGCCATTTTGCCTTGGGGGAAGCAATGAAGGAGATTGCAGATCTTAAGCTGAAGGCAGGCATTAAGAAGAGCCGGAAAGAGGTGGTGGCTGCAGAAGAAAAATCTGAATCTTCCTTTAGCCTAGAGTTTTAGTTTTCAATTTGTATCCAGACTACCTACAGGCTTGTTGTAGGAGTCTGTTTTAGCTTTTTGTTTTGGTATTGAATTGTAACCCTCTGAGGATTTTGTTTATGTTTGTGACTCTGGTTATTGTTAGTTTGTTCATGGTATACAAGGATACTTTCCAGTTACCATTTCTGAATGAAAAAAGTTAATTGTCCGAAGCCATCAGGGTCTGAATACTCCTCAAAAGAGTTTGAAAAGCTAGTTTCCAAAGAGACATCTGGAGTATTTTCTGTCAAAAATACCAGAACTGGGACATATAAATGCTTGAACGTGGAAACATGAATAGTTACATTGCATGCATATAACGTGTTTATTGTTTTGCAGGTAATCCATCAGTTTTCTAACGTTTATGTCAATCTCAGGCATTATAGCTCCCAAGAAGGTTCAGAGACAACCAATCATACACAAATACCCTACAAAGGTGAACAGAGAGAGAGAGAGCAATGGATCAGATGTAGGCGGATCTGGATGACTTAAGGACAAGAATGGATAACTTCATGACCCTCATGGCTGGGATGGGTCAAACTCAAGAGTGCTTGTGCGAACTGGTAGAGAACAATCAGGTCGGGAACAATGGGACAACAGATGAAGGTAATCGCAATGGGGCTGGCGCCTGTCATGTTGAAATCCCTGTGGTGAAACCAGGGGTCACTATTATCAATGATGGAGTGCATAACATGCAGATGGATGGGCAGGACGAACAGTTCACGTTGCTGGATGAGGCAGAAGGCCAGGGGGTTGACATGAGTAGGAGATTTGAAGAAATGGCTGAGCAAATTCGTGCCATTCAGTCTCAAAGTTCTCTAGGGTTTGACATCACTGATCTGGGCTTAGTGTCAGGGGTGAGAATTCCCTACAAGTTCAAGGTCCCTATTTTTTATAAGTACAATGGTACGGCTTTCCCGAAAACTCACCTTCAGTCTTTTGTGGGAAGGATTGTTGCACATACAGACGATGAAAAACTTTGGATGTATTACTTCCAGGATAGTCTTGTAGGGGCTTCCTTGGAATGGTACATGAAGCTGAGCAGGGTCAATATTCGAAGCTGGAAGGATTTAGCTGAAGCGTTTGTGAAACAGTATCATTATAATTTGGATATGGCTCCTAATCGTACCCAATTGCAGACAATGTCTCAGTGTGCTAAAGAAGGGTTCAAAGAGTACGCCCAGAGGTGGCGTCAGCTTGCTGCTTGAGTACAACCTCCTTTGTTAGAGAATGAAATGGCAGACATGTTTATAGGAACACTGCAGGGTGGGTTTTTTGAGAGACTGGCGTCTTGTTCAGCAACAAAGTTTAACGACATTGTGATAGTCGGGGAAAGGGTTGAAACTCTGCTGAAAATGGGGAAAATCCAAGAAAGTAGTGCGGGTAGCTAAAGTGGCGTCAGAAAAGCTTTTAATGGACCTCCAAGAAGAAGAGAGGGAGAAACTAATGTTATGTAAGGCCGAGGCCGGGGTCGTGGATACAGGGGATCTTACAAGTAGGTGGCAGCTATCACCATTCCCACAAGCCCTGTACAACAACCACAACATCAACAACAACAACAACCGCAACACAATAACTATCAACAAAGACCCTATCAACAGAGGCAAGCTCGTCCAGCTAACAGGGTGTTAGAGGCAATCCCTATGAAGTACACAACACTACTACAAAGATTGTTAGATTTGAACATGGTTCAATTGAGGACATTGGCACCACCACCACCTGGAGAACTTCCAGTGGGGTATGATGCTAGCGCACGATGCCCATTTCACTAGGGAGCTCTCGAGCACTCAACATAGAAGTGCAGGGCATTACAGCATAAAGTCCAAGACTTGATTGACTTGAAAGCAATTAACTTTGCACCACCTCCAAATGTTACAACAAACCCCATTCCAAATCATGGAGGAGTGTCACTCCCCGGATTTCCATCCTGGTACAAACGCGAAAGTGGCGCGGAAAAGAATAGAGTCGCCAGCCAGGCATTTTTATCCCGAAGGAACGGGAATGGTAATGCTGCACAAACCAGAAGAAAAGAAAAGGAAGGACACGGGTCCTGCAAACCAAAGAGACTAAGCTCGGGAGTCGGTTACGATCTGGGAAGGTATTAGCACCCCAGATCGTCCGCCGTACCTAACGGGATCCACGCTTGCAAAGAAAATGTTTCAAAGGGTGAAGAAATGAAAGCTGCTGCAAAGAAAAGGAACTGAACTGGATAAAAGAAAAGAAAAGGGAACTGAAAAAGAAATGAAAAGGAAAAAATGTAGGGAAAATAAAGATTGTGCTCGAACGGGCCCTACCCCGCTGCCTACGTACCTCATCAGGATAATGAGGATCAGAGACGCCGTAGTTCCCCTAACTAGGGGTAGAAAAGAAATTACTTGTGAATTAAGGCTTGAACTGCCTATGTCAGTGCTCAGGTGTTGCAGGCTCGGACGACGAGTGCGTAACCGTCTTGCAAAATGACAAGTAGGAGCAAGTTCGCGTACAGAGCGAAGGAGATGAGAAAAGAATTCCCGAAGGAAAGACGCTTATTGTTTATTTGTGTTTTTTATGAAGCTTTTTATGAGTGTGTCACAAGGAAGTGAACTCAAGCTCGTTTCCATGGAATATGCACTTGTCACTACATTCCAAGATGGAATAATAGAACAAGCACACTCAAGTAAGGAGAAGATCCCCAAAACTTGAACCCAAAGATTAGGGCCTAAGCTCACTAACTCATTAGCTTATTAAGTATTTTTGGTGTTTACAATGAAGAAGTGTTTTTTATGATTTTCTTGGTGAAGATGATATCTTGATCAGACTTGTGCATCACAAGATAAGCTTGTACTATCCCAAGATGGGAAGACTACAAGTATCTCATGGGATAAGGCTATTGTTCAAGGTATCACTTCAAACTTTATTAAGTGTCTTTTTATGGTTTTGAGATGATAAGAGAAAAGAAACCAAAAGGATCACAAAGGCAAAAGTCTAATGGGGGACTAATGAATCCTAAGTGTTGTCATGCATGGATATCCTAGGTTAGTGAGGTTTACTATCCTAAAGAAGAATGAAAGAAGAAGAGAAGAAGAAGAAGAAGAAAGAAGAATAGGAGAGGAAGGAAGTAAGGCCTAATCCCAACAATCAAAAGGTTAGCACAAGTACGAATAAGAAGAGAAGAGATGAGATTTGGAGATGTGGGAATCACATCCACACCTCTCACTTACCATAGCCCCTGAAAAGGTTAGCAACACAAGCATACAAGCAAAACCAAATGAACATAATGACATGCCAACATCATACAAACAGAAGTGAAGTCATACATACAAAAGCTCAATGCAAATGCAAGTCACAAGAATGAGAAAATAAGCACACAAGTCAATGTGAGGCAACATGAATCACATGGCAAAACAAAGTGAACTTAGTGAGATGCAAAGCAAAATAAGCAAAACAACAATCTCAAGGTGCAAGACCAGAACCAAATCCAAGTTAAAGAAGTGCTTAAGAAGCAAGAGAGATGAAGAGAAGAGAAGCACAAAGCCAAACAATCACATTATGAGAAGAAATAAGCATAGAAGTGAGGTGGATGCACATAAGAAAGGAAGAACTTCAAAGGTAACCCAAATACAAGATTTCCAAAGTACAAACCCTAAACCAAGATCAACAAGGTATCAATGCCCTAACGAGACCCCAAATAAGATGAAGAAGTTGGCACAAGTGCCCTTCTAAGCTAAGGAGAAGACTTATGATCAAAAAGAAGCAAAATGGGACAAGTTAAGAACCAAAATTCAAATTAAATCAAGTATGAACACAAAAATTCCACAACCTTAGACAAGAGGTCTTCAATCATAATATAATAACATGCCAAAAGGATAGGAGAAAACTCAGAAGTTATGCAAGTCAAAAGTGGGGTTAAACATCAATTAGGGTTAAGAAACTTCATTCACAAGTAAAACGCCAAAACCAAACGAATAAGCTTCTAAAAATCAGGACAAAAATCACACATGAAGTACACCCTATTGAGAGTCCAGAGCAAAAAGAACCACTCAAAAATTCAAAATGAGGATTACTATGGAAAATGGACAAGACAGCATGCTTGAAAAGGAATTAAAATGGATTAATTAAATGGTGGGATTAATTTACACGTGTCAACATAAAATAAATGACAAATAAAAATATGAAAAATTAAAGAAAACTCAATTTAACATCCATGAATTATTTCATAATTTTTGGACACTTAGAACTATTTTTAAAAATTAGAAACCAAAATGATATAAAAAGAAATAAAAGAAAAGAAATAAAAATGAAGAGAGAAGCTGGGGGTGCGAATAGAATGGAAATCAGTTGAAATGATTTGGGCTCAGAGCAAAGGGGTGTGTGGATAGCATCCAGGCCCAATGGGTCCTGCGCAGCACACAAACACAAGGGTGGAAATTCACAAAAATACTGAAAAAACAATAGCCAACGGATCAAATGGACGCATCCAAATAGTCAGTTCATTAATTGACGTAGCAAAATGATTGGATCAGGAGAGAGTGCACATGTTAATAGCATGGGGTGCACAACACATTGAATTATCAGACTCAAATTATAAAACCAAAACACACGTGAGAGGAAGCAAGTTCATTAAATGAGGTGGCAGCTTCACATGCGTTGAGATGAGATGATCCAAGGGTGCTGAGACCTTCTTCTCCAATTCAAAACCCTAAACACACAGTCCAGAATCCGGTGACAGGAGCTAGGGCTCCGGCACCAGAAAACGCATATAATGAACAGATCTCAATAATAATGCACAAAAAACTCCAGATTACATAATTAAGTCACCCTGAGTTCAAATATGGCAATGGAATTCACAATAGGTCAAAGGATTTACTGGATCGAAGGCAAATAGCTTCCATCATGAAAATTCAAATTCACATATAAAGCTCAATAAGGCACCAAATTCAAATCTAAAGCAAGCAGAATCATCAGCACCAACAGAGGATCACAATGCACACATTTATTTTCATTTCTAGATCTGAGAATTTTGAACTCACCTGAAGCTTGCAGATCTGGAAATAGCTTGTGATTCGCCAAGAAAATACTGCCAATCCACTCCAAATGCACTCTAGTTGCAAAATAAATGCAACTAAAGCCTTGAGAATTGCTGGATCCAAGAGTTTGAAGCTAGCTGCTCTGAAATGGCAAGGTGATGGATCTTGAGAAATAGCTTGAACAATGGATGGATTTGTTATCCTGAGCTCTCAAGGATGAAGGATCTGTGGTTGGTTTATGAAGAGAGCCAGTGTAGAGAAAGATTCGAATAAATTTGCAAACTGAGCCAAAACTTGAGAGTGATGAAATGAGAGAGATCTGGACCCTTCTAAAACCCTAATTCTCTTATGAATGAGGTCATGAGGAAATGCTGAAAGAATGAGGGCCTTTGCACGTGGGAAGAGAATGTGTGAGAGATTTTACAAAATTGGAAAGTTTGTTATGATATCATGAAAAACTCATGCATTGCCTTGCTTCTTGCCCATGTGAATTCACAATCTGACCCTTGATTTCAAACCAAAAAGATCCTGGCCATTGGATGTAAGTGTCACACAATTTTCATGATCATGCACATTTTGCACTTAGGGAATAAAATTCTCATCATGCACGAATTTGGTGTAATCATTGGAGCAAAATGACCTATTTGCATTGCATTGTAATATCGGAACCTTATTTGGTATGTACCAACACCCAAAAAATAGATTCATGACATTTTGCTTTGGTGCACAAATGAAAAATCAAGTTTTGCCCTAGTTTTTATGAAATTTTCGAGGGCCCTATCTTCTTAACCATGAAGGCTATGAAAAATTACTTGTAATTTTTGAAAATGGGAGGCTTTAATCTCCAACTTTCATGTTTGACATTGGTCCATTTGAAGAATTTTTCACCAAGTTATGATCACTTGAAATTTAGGGCAAAAACTTGCTAAAAATGGCATTTTCCATTACCAACTTCACACCAATTTTGCAAAACACCTCAAAACCTCATGATTCTTGATCTTTGATCTTTACAAACCTCTTTTAACATTATAAGAACATCCCTTGGCTATAAAAATTGGGTTGGACCCCTTGAAATCTCACAGTTGACTTTTCTGAGGCACAATTGACCAGTTTCTTCATTTACAAGCAACTGAAGAAATACTTGACTTCCACAAGGAATTTTCTCACCAAAATTCATCCCTAGGATCCTATTAACATGTAAGATACTTTGCCTAAATGAAATGGCCAAAGTCTTGAGGTTTTCATGCTTGAAACTCAAACCCTAATTTGGGACCATTGTGTAGGAGCTTTGCCCTAGCCTGGATTCCCTGATGATCTTTCAACCTTCTGGGCTTTTGTAAATGAACTTGAACTTGTAAATGAAATTTAGACCCCTCATAAGACTTGCACAAATTCATTGGGCCCCTTGTCATAGCTTGTGATGCTTCAAGAACCTCCACAGATGATCATATGCCTAATGCTAGGTCATGAGGATGTTATGCCTCATCTTTCCATGGTAAGATGCTGAGAATATGATATGTTCATGATGAATATGATGTGATATGATGCTTAAAATGAAGAGGGAAAATTTGGGGTGTTACAACTGCCCCTATTCAAACAACTGTTAATCTGAAAAGGACGGTAGCACGGGCTATCGACCGTTCAAGATAAACTGTGGTTGAATACCAAGAAGACCTGAAATTTGCACTCTGACGGAGAATGCAAAAACTGGGAAATAAACCCAAACAAATGACACTTTGGTGATTGAAGTGGAGAGAAAGCAGATGAGCTCCCTCTAAGTTGAAACTATTATCTGGAATCAAAATAATTTGACAGACGAGTCTTCTTCGAACAATCTTGTTACGCCAGGAGCTGGACATACGAGCCCTCATATACTTTGCAAGAACCTATGACTTGAGACAGACGAATCTCCTTCGGATAAACCTGTTACGCCAAGACCGGTGATGCACTTAAGTCTGTGGGATAGACATGCATAATCAAGGTAGGCGAACCTTCTTCATATATTATCCGTGGATATATGGTAGTAAGACAGACGAGTCTTCTTCGAGCAAACCTGTTACGCCAGGTGCAACATTAATAAGTGGTGTTTGAGACAGACAAGCCTCCTTTGAATAATCCTGTTACGCCAGTACCGGTAACCATTTTGACATTTATTCCCACAGTCAGGATTTCAAACCTCTTCAATACAGACGAGTATTGGATGATCATCAAGAGAACACAGACGAGTGCCATAAGTCAATGATACAAACAAGCATCAGACAATGATCTAAGAAACACATACGAGCGCTTCAAGCAACGGTACAGATGAATATCAGCCACTGGTATAGGCGAATACCAGAAATTCAAACACAGACGAGCATTTGGAGTAGCAATACAGACTAGTACCAATGATAATCAGCAAATTAACACATACAGATATAAGCTAACACATACGAGTGTTAGGGATGATACAGACGAGTAGCCAAACAATGCATACGAGCTTCAAACACAGACGAGTGCCGGAGAATTCAGACGAGCAATAAATATTAGATCTCAAACACAGACGAGTGTTGGGGATTGCAGACGAGCAGTTAATTATCAAACATCAAACACAAACGAGTGTTGGAAATTGCAGACGAGCAACAACAAAGTAATTATACACAGACGAGTGCTGGAAGGTGCAGACGAGCAACAATAGGTATCAAAATATCAAAACACATACAAGTGTTGGGAAGCGCAGACGAGCATTATCAAATGTCAAACACAGACGAGTGTTGGGAACTGCAGACGAGCAAACAACAAAGTAATCATATGCAACTGCTGGGGAAAGCAAACGAGAAATACCAAATTGATAACACTGACGAGTGTTGAGAGATGCCGACAAGCTGCAATAAAGTATGAACACAGACGAGTGCTGGAGAGTGTTTCCCTGATGGTTGGGAATTCCTCAAATATTCACTGTTGATGACAAGAATTCTGACAGATGAACTTTGTGGGGAATGGGCCTCCCATTGCTTACTGGGTATACTCCACTAGGGAAGATAAATTACTTGGGCTACCTGCCAAGACTTAGCTGTGGAAGATTCTGCTTGGGAGAATGTGACGCCATCCTGCAGCCTGCAACAACAGAAAACACATATGTGCCCCGGGGACTTGCATGGTATGATCTATTCATCCATCATCACCCGACACTCAAAGAGGGTGTCGCTCCCACCAAATGACACCTGGTCAGAAGGGGTACAGACGCGAACGGTCGGCGAAAGAGAGAGAACACACAAGGGTGAACTGAAAAGAAAAGATTCGCCAGCTAGGCATTTTTATCCCGAAGGAAAGGTAATGCTGCATAAACCTAGAAAGATATGGATAAGACGGTCGCGAACCAGAGAAACTGAGAAAGGGGGTTGGTTACAACCTGGGAAGGTATTAGCACCCAGATTGTCCGCCGTACTCGACGGGATCCACGCTTGAAAGATTTGTGTTTAAAGGGGTAGTGTCAGTGCTATTTGTGTATCAAAGAGCTGGAAAAGGATGTACAGGTGTCAGTGTAAGAGAAGTGAAGTGTATAAGTGAAGTGTCAGTGTAAGAACAGGAATGAAATGCTCATGACCATGAGGCTTAAAGAATAATGCTGGAAGGAGGGGGAATATACATAGACTTTTGTTCGATAACTGTTAAGTTATGACTACGTATCCTCTCGTGCAATGAGGAAGTCAGAACACCGTAGTTCGACCCAAAGAGACTGAAGGATGAACTGACTGATGAACTGCTTACTTGCCTATGCTCAAGTGTATGACCTGTCTGGCTCAGGTGCAAACTGTCTTGCATTAGACGGAAGAAGAAAGTTCTTGTTTGTGAGTGAATGAGATGAGAAAAGAATCCCGAAGGAGACGATTATTGTTTGTTTTTGGGTTTTCATTCTTTTATTGCTTTTTGAAGTTTGTCATAAGAAAATGAGCTTAAGCCTAAACCAATGGGTTAGTAAACTCATCACATCTTCCCTCTGATTAGGGGTAATGAGGATACCTTAAGTGTGAAGTCAGCTTCTCACACTTGATCACCCTGGTGTAAGATTAAGATCATTAACCTACTTGTGATTATTTAGATGTTTTTGTTGTTTTTGTTTAGTGTTGACTAATGAGATTAAGCCATAATCAGGGATTAAACAGACTCATTACACCATCCCAATAGAAGGATAATAGATAAGAATGTTTAAGCTGAGGAAAACTCCTCAACTTAATCCATGATTAGGGATTAACCTCATGACAAAACAAAGCCTTTATTAAGTGGATTTTAGTTAATGATATGATGAAGAAATAAGTTTTATGGTTTGTAAGACAACTTGAGGAGGACTTGTCCATTAACACTAGGGTTAGTCCTTCTTAACCAATTAAGGAAGAATTAGAACCCTAATGCAAGGCCCAAGTTACAAGCTTGATGTCTTGATGATTATTAGGTGAATTGATTAAAGGATTTAAACACATTAAGGGTTTAACACTTAGGATTAAAGTTATACACTCCATCCTAATAGAAGGATGCAGACATAAGCTTAATCACAAAGTCTTAAAGCCTTTAGGGTTTAGTCCCTGATTATGAGATGAGAAGAGAAGACACAAAGAGACACAAATGTAAAAGCTAAGTGGGGGACTAATCAACCCTAATTGTTATCATGCTTGGTTTTTCCTAGGGTTTGTGGGGTTTAAGAAAGAAATCTTCAAGGAAGCCACCAAGGAGAAGCAAGATAGAAAAGGGATGAGATGAGAAGAGAAAAGAGGGAGGAGAGGCACAAGTGAGCAAGCTCACTCAAGGACAAGTAAAAATGCAGCAAAGATGCAAGAGAGATGAGAGGAGATTGTGAGAAGTGAAGGCAAATTCACTTCTCAAAGTAACTTACCACCTGAAAAGTTAGTGAAAGAAATGAAAAGCAATGCAAATGAGATGAAATGGCATGATACAAGACAAAGTCAGAAGCAAATACATGATGTTAATGATGCTAAAAGATGATGCAAACATGAAACAAGGCATGAGGATGATCATACAAACATATGGAATGCAAAAGAAACATGCTTAGAACCATGAACATACATGAAAAGTTATGAAATGCAAATGACATACAACATGGCAAATGAAAGATGCAATGATCAAACATGATTCTAATATGTCCTAAGGTGTGTTATGAATCAAATGGGTGCACAAAATGTCATGTCAAGTCATGGTATGCAAACAAATGGGAGATGGATGCAAAGGAAAGCATGAATTAGGGTTTATGAACAATGCACAAAACAAAATTCAAAACCAGAAGCAAACATCATGATAAAAATTTGAAAATGCATTCAAAGGAACCCTAAACCTATACAAACTCACTGCCCAAAGGAGAGGATCCAATTCTTAACCTAGTGAAAGTTATGAATTTCTTAAGTTGGCTAGGGTTTTATGGTACCTCATCAAGAAAAATGCCAAACAAATGGGAAATGCAAGATCAATTCATGCCAATTTAATCCTATAAACTACATGATATGCAAGATGCAATGCAAGAAGAATCATTGTCCAAATCTCAATGGTTAGGCAGAAATGAATTTTTGAAGTTTGGATCAAAATAATGCCTTGAAATGAAATTAATTCCATTGAAAATGATCAAAAGGGATCAAGAACAAAAAATAAATTTGGTTTGAGAGTTGGACAATGTTTCTAAATGATTTTAAATGTTACATGAATTTTTCTGTGATTTTTAAATACCTAAAAGTATTTTTAATTAATTAATTTTCATTAACTAATTAAAAATAATCTTTTAAATGATTTAAAAATAATTTTTAATGCAAAAAAATAAAAATTAAAATATTTTTAGTTTCTGAAAATTAATAAAAGGTTTGATAAAAATTTTCAGAATTTTTTGATGATTTTTACTATTTTTAAATAAATGAACAAAACAAATGAAATAAAATGAAAATAAAACTGAATAAATGGGAAGTCAACAGAATCTAAGGCTGAGGTTTAAAGCTGGAGGCGCGCGAATTGACTGGCGCCAGATCTAAGGGCTATAATTCAAACTGGATGGATTTTAATTAAACCTGATTAATAAATTAATAAAATAGGATTAGGGTTAAGTGAGAAATCTGGTCCACACGTTTGCGCGCCAGTCAACTAAAGTCCACAGAATCAAGGGTCCACATTCAAAGTTCATTAATTATGCAGATTAGGGCTAATGAGTTTCAGGTGGCCGGAGAAGACTTCCGGTCGTCTTCTCCGGCGAGACCTTCACCCAAACTCTCTCAAAACCTCACTAAATCATGCCAAAATCTCCAGATCAACTCAACTAAACACCCTAAACAACAATCCAACAACAAATTCCATTTCTTTTTCATGAATCATGAAGAACAAACAAAAACCAAATTTACGGGCAAAGTTTCAGACAAACCATACATGGCCATTTCTCACTCATTTTCAAAAATAAAAGGTTCAGTGAACTCAGGGAAGCATGCAGATCATTTTAGAAACAAGAGATAAGAGTTCTGGAAAAATGAATTTCCATGGCTACCTGAATCGAAGCTTTCAACCCAAGAGCTTTTGGACCAGTTCCTTGCCTCCAATCAACTCCAGTGAACCTCCTGAGAAGCTTGCAATGCTTGGTTGGAGTTTAAAATGGCTGGTTTGAGAGATTGCTTGAGTTCTGTTCAAAGAGGGGCATAAATCGTATTTGGTTTATGTGAGGTTTCAGGCTGTTTCAATGGTTGGTTTGTGATCAGTGAGTCATGTTGAGATCAATGGTGAAGTTTGTTTGTGTGTTTGAAGCTTGTGTGATGAGTTTCGAATGGTTTTGCATATGAAGCATAAACTTGGAACTATGGCTTGGAGTGTGTTTCAGCATGAGTTATGTGGTGTGTTATGCTGGCTTTGGTCCACTTATCACAACTAGAGAGGTCAGAGGAGTTGGTGTGCCCTATTGTGATTGGTATGGGTCTTTGGCCAAAATGTCAAACTTTGTGTAAGAGAGGTATGGGCTCATAGCTAGCCAAGGACAAGAGGGGTGTCCTACGCAGCAAGAAGTGTGGAGAGCCCTAGGATCAATTCTGAAGTCAGCAAGCAAGTGGATTAGGGTTTATCATTGGTTTTGCAACTTGGTTCATCTTTGGCCCTTTTGAAGTTTCTTGTTCCACAAGTCACAAAAATGAGCAAACTCTTGGTTAATTCTGATTTTTAGGCATTGGTTCATGTTTGTATGAAGTTTAGAAGTCCATTTGGTAGCACAATTTGCCTTGGCAAGTGATTTTGCAACTTTGCCTCTTTGGTAGAAAACTTCAAATTATGTGATTTTGGCCAACTTTGACAAACCATAACTTTTGGTCCAAAATGAATTAGGTCAAGTTCTTGTACTTTTTGAAAAGGGAATGATCCATTCTACAACTTTCATGACCAAAGTTTTCCCATTTGAAGCATTTTTGAATCAAAAAGCAAGGGTTGAAAAAGTTTCCCAAAATGGCAATTTTCATTATAAGTCAACTTTCCCAAAAAGTCATCTTTGCAAATGGCTTGAAATTCTTCAATTTTGTGAACTTCTAACATCTTATATGATCAAATAAAGATCATACACAATCAAAATGAAGAAGAACACCCTTTGGTTGGGTCATTGGGGGCCTCAGATGCCCTGATTTTGCACTGACTTGCTCAAAAAGTCAACTCTTGATCAGATGACTTCCCCATTGAATTTCTTCATGAAAATTGATATGCATGATCCCTATACCATATAGAGACCAATAGAAACAAGAATGACCAGAAAAAATGGAGTTATGGCCTCTGAAACCAAAACCCTAATTCTAGGTCATCTGTGTAGTTAAACCTGGCTCTGCTTCCATGCCATTCTCAGTTCTTGTGATTTTTTGACATTATTGACTTTGAGAGGATATAATATGATGCTTGAACATACATGGACCCCTTTGAAGTGATTGATGACCTTTGGAGTGGCTCAAGAAGCTCTTGGATTGCTCAGATCACAAACCCTAGATGCAAATGACTTTGAATCAATGCAGTGAAGCAAATATGCAATATGAGATGCTATGATTGAACTTATGCATATGAAAAGATCACAAGCCATGGTGTGAATGGGTGAGGGCAAATTTGGGGTGTTTACACAGAGGACGACTGCTGGGGATGAAGCAATGACGGGGACGACCGACATGTTGGGGAAATAAAGAATCTATGATGGGGACGACCATCAAAGGTGAAGGACGATCACCTAGCAGGGTACGGCTGCTCTGTCGGGGATAAAATGAGGGACGGTCATCTAAGGTGAAGGACGATCACCCGGCAAGGTACGATTCCGAAAGTATCACGACATAGGACGAATGCCGGATAGAAAAATTTGACGATGGGGACGGCCATCGGATAAGCATTGATGAAGGATGATCATCAAGAGGTGAAGGATGATCACCTAGCAGGGTACGGCTGCTCTCAGGGTTTATCATGACATAGGACGAATGTCAGATAAAGATCAACGATGGGGACGGCCATCGGATAACAATGATGAAGGACGATCATCAAGAGGGCGAAGGACGATCACCTAGCAGGGTACGGCTGCTAAAATATCACGACATAGGACGAATGTCGGATAGAAAATGGTTCCAATAATGGCGACTCCGCTGAGGGAATGATGAAGGACGATCATCAAGAAAGGTGAAGGACGATCACCTGACAGGGTACGGCTGCCGAAAGTATCATGACATAGGACGAATGTCAGATAGAAAGGAAATAATTTACTGGGATTTTTCGGGGACTCTTCTGGGGAATGGTAGACACAGACGAGTGTCTAATACTCGCGAAAGAAACGGTACAAGTGTTTGACACGGTGTATAGATTAAAAATGCGGGCGAGCATCCTTAAGACTATGATACGGACGAGTATCAGTAGAAACAAACGCTGACGCATGTTTAGAGATGATGGTACGGACGAGTACCAACTAGTTAACAAAGAACACTGACGAGTGTCGACTCTGAGGGGAATTAAGTGGTGCATACAAGATACGGACGAGTATCTATACGAGTAAGATAAACATGGGTGAGACACAGACGAGTGTTCAATTTGCTGGGGAGAGCATGATACGGACGAGTATCATAAAAGGAAGTGCATGAGTTTTAAGAGTGCAAAAGATATTCTGAAGATTTGTGGGGATAAGATGACACAGACGAGTGCCGAAAGGAGCATGTATCCATAGTTGAGAGTGCAAAGGGGATGCTTTGGCTTTCTGCCGGGGAATTTGAGAGGTATTTTGTATATTGATGATGGAATGTCAGTATTCACAAGGGATTGATTCAATCATGGATTGTGACTATGCAATATGTTTGATTTTTTCCGTAATGCTCCGTATTAGATGGAATGATACGCTCTGGGGGAGGAGATATGATGCGAATGCTATGATTGTGCAAAGATACCGGTCCGGGATTCGGATCCCATTGCTGTGAAGATCCCTGGCTGATCTGCTTGAAGGGAATGTCCCAGCTGGGTATGAGATCATCGGTAGATCTGATAAACCTATCTTAATGATGAGGGCCCCAGCTGGGGTCTGTGGGAGCTTTCATCACTTTTTCGCGAAATCTTCAGACATTGCTTTTCTAGATAGAGGCTGAGACTCTGAGGGGAGATGGATCCTTGTTTATCACTCGGCCGGGGAGGAGTGATCATGGAACGATCTTCCTAAATTTCTATAGGGATTCTGCTAAGGATGATGATGTCTGACAACCCAACTGGGGAGAATGAGCACCTGCAATCTTGTTATGACAAAGAAACACACAAGTACCCCGAGGTATCCCTTACTGGACCCCATCATAGGAGTTTAGACACTCCTGGGAGTAAGCAATATATTTTCTGTAAGCACATGATTAGAAAGGCGCATTTGTTTTTATGCAAACATTATATCAAAGATATCGGACATTTTTGCAAATAAAGTGTTAATGACGTAGTATGACTGAAAATCTGATTTTATTAATTTGTGTGCCCTGGATTGGCAAGTACAGTCAAAGAAACAAATCCCCTGAAATGATTACAAATTGAGAAACAAAAAAAAGTGCTGGCAATGTTGACAATGCTTCAGTGAGCTTCCCTGTGCTATGACTCGTATGACTTTTGACGTTATTATCACCTTGCTTTCTGAAGAAGGATGATTCTGACTGATGTTTTAACCTTTCGAAGTTTGCCATGTTGTAAGTGATACAGACGAATTCAGAATGCAGTTGTTCGCTTATTCCCTTATTTTGCGTGGATCGCCCTTTCGGGTTTTCAATCCACCGAGATACCCATTTTTGCCTGAGTTGTCCAATGCGCCTTTTCAACTCAGCGGGTGTACATTTTTCTTTATTTTACCTTATTTTTGCCCGAGTCTTTTATTCTGTTTTTTTGACTCGCCGGGATGCCCTATTTTTTCCTGGACTTGCATTCTGTTTTTATGTCCAGCGGGTCATTTATGCAAAGTATTTTTTTAACTACATCTGAATTCACAGGGCACAGGAAATCTTCACCATCCATAGTACTGAGTATCAGTGCTCCACCGGAAAAAACTTTCTTTACTATGAATGGACCATCATAATTCGGAGTCCACTTGCCCCCGTGGTCTGTATGAGGAGGGAGGAGTCTTTTCAGCACAAGATCCCCTACTTGGTATTCTCGAAGCCTGACTTTCTGATCGAAAGCTTTCTTCATTCTTTTCTGGTACAGCTGCCCATGGCAGATTGCAGCTAATCTTTTCTCTTCAATTAGATTCAGTTGTTCGTATCGGGATCGGACCCATTCGGCTTCATTCAGCTTAACATCCATTAGTACCCGCAAGGAGGGTAATTCAACCTCAACAGGTAGGACTGCCTCCATACCGTACACAAGCTGATACAGTGTTGCCCCGGTGGATGTTATGATTGACGTACGATACCCATGCAAGGCAAATGGTAGCATTTCATGCCAGTCTTTGTAAGTGACCACCATCTTTTGCACAATCTTCTTGATATTCTTGTTAGCTGCCTCCACAGCGCCATTCATCTTTGGCCTGTAAGGAGAAGAATTGTGGTGTTGGATTTTGAAGTCCAGGCATAACTCTGCCATCATTTTATTGTTCAAATTGGAACCATTATCGGTAATGATTCGCTCGGGAACTCCATATCGGCAGATGATGTCTCTCTTCAGGAATCGGGCTACCACTTGCCTGGTGACATTTGCATATGAAGCTGCTTCAACCCACTTGGTAAAATAGTCAATGGCTACCAAGATGAATCTGTGGCCATTTGAAGCAGTCAGTTCAATCTTGCCAATCATATCAATGCCCCACATGGCGAAGGGCCAGGGTGAAGACATCACATTCAAAGGATTTGGAGGCACATGCACTTTATCTGCATAAATCTGGCATTTATGGCATTTTCTGGCATATGCACAACAGTCTGCATCCATTGTGATCCAGTAATATCCTGATCTTAGCAACTTTTTAGCCATGGCATGCCCTCCAGCATGGGTACCAAAAGATCCTTTGTGCACCTCGTGCATCAACAAGTCTGCTTCTGTCTTATCAACACATCTAAGGAGTACCATATCAAAGTTTCTCTTGTACAAGGAACCATCAGCATTCAGGAAGAAACTACCAGCTAGCCTTCTCAAAGTCTTCTTATCATTGGAAGATGCCCCAGGAGGGTATGTTTGATCCTCCAAGAAGCATTTGATATCATGGAACCAAGGCTTATCATCTTTAACAACATCTGCTGAAAATACATATGCTGGTCTGTCATGTCTGGATACTGAAATCCGAGGCACAAAGTTGGCATCCTGAACCTTGATCATGGATGAAATGGTGGCCAGAGCATCTGCAAACTGATTTTCATCTCGAGGGATATACTCAAGCTTGACTGTAGTGAAGAATGTCAATAACTTCCTTGTATAATCCCGGTAAGGTATCAGATGATCTTGGTGAGTGTACCATTTTCCATTGGTTTGATTAATTACCAGAGCTGAATCTCCGAACACAGTCAAAGTCTTGATCCTGAGGTCAATGGCTTCCTCAAGACCCATAATACAAGCTTCGTACTCAGCTTCGTTTTTAGTGCAGTTAAAGGTGAGCTTTGCCGAGAAAGGCATGTGAACTCCCTTAGGTGTAATGAATACTGCACCAACACCACGACCATTCATATTAACAGCCCCGTCAAACATCATAGTCCATTCTTCTTCTGGGTCAGGCCCTTCGGTGTGAATAGGCTCTTCATGATCTTTTTCTTTTATGAACATGATGTCTTCATCAGGGAAGTCAAATCTCATAGGCTGGTAATCATCAATGGGTTGCTTAGCAAGATAATCAGACAATACACTACCTTTGATGGCCTTTTGAGATGTGTACTGAATGTCATATTCTATGAGAATCATTTGCCATCTTGCAACCCGCCCGGTAAGAGCTGGCTTCTCAAATATGTACTTAACTGGGTCCATCTTGGAGATCAATAAAGTAGTGTGGGTTAACATATACTGTCTCAGTCAGTGAGCAGCCCACGCTAAAGCACAACAAGTTTTCTCAAGCAGTGAATAACGTTGTTCACAGTCGGTAAACTTTTTGCTTAGGTAGTATATTGGATACTCTTTTCGACCAGACTCGTCATGCTGGCCCAGCACACGCCCCATTGATCCTTCTAATACTGTCAAGTACATGATTAGAGGTCTTCCTTCAACTGGAGGCATAAGGATTGGAGGCTCTTATAAGTATTCCTTGATTTTGTCAAAATCCCTATGGCAGTCTTCATTCCACCTGACTGTTTGTTCTTTTCGTAACAACATGAATAAGGGTTCACAGGTTGCAGTAAGGTGAGATATGAACCTTAAAATGTAGTTCAATCTTCCTAAGAACCCCCAAACTTCTTTCTCAGTCTGCGGTGCAGGCATTTCTCGAATGGCTTTGACTTTATCAGGGTCCACTTCAATCCCTTTCTCACTTACAATAAATCCCAGCTGCTTACCGGATCGCACCCCGAATGTGCATATTTGTTGGGGTTTAACTTCAGTTGGTACTTCCTCAGACGCTTGAATAGCTTCAACAAATTCACCAGGTGGTCTTCTTCTGTGAGGGACTTGGCAATCATGCCATTCACATAACATTCTATTTCTTTATGGATCATGTCATGGAATAAGGTTACCATAGCCCGTTGATAAGTGGCACCCGCATTCTTCAATCTGAATGGCATCACCTTATAACATAATGTGCCCTAGGGTGTGATGAAAGTTGTCTTCTCCATGTCTTCAGGTGACATTTTGATCTGATTGTATCCCGAAAATCCATCCATGAAGGAGAACACCGAGAACTGAGCCGTATTGTCGACCAATACATCAATGTGAGGTAAAGGGAAATCATCTTTCGGGCTGGCTCTGTTCAGATCCCGGTAATCCACACACATCCTCACCTTGCCATCCTTCTTAGGCACAGGTACAATGTTAGCGACCCACGGCGGGTAACTGGTCACAACAAAGAAACCGGCGTCCCACTGTTTTTGTACCTCTTCTTTTATCTTCATTGCCATATCTGGGCGAGTACGGCGCAACTTCTGTTTTACTGGCGGGCACTCTTCTTTCAGAGGCAGCTTGTGCATAACAATGTCGGTGTCCAACCCTGGTTTATCCTGATAAGACCAAGCAAAAACATCCACATATTCCCGAAGCATGTCAATCAGTTGCTCTTTCAATGAATCTTGCAGGCAGGCCCCGATCTTAACTTCTTTCAAGTCTTCTTCCGTACCAAGATTAACCGTTTCAACCTCCTCCTGATGAGGAGTGATAACCTTCTCCTCTTGTCTCAACAACCTGGCTAGCTCTTCAGGTAGCTCATAATCTTCTTCAACCCCTTCATCAGTTTGATTAATCGGATTGTCAAAGCCATACGAAGTCATAAGTGTCGTTGTCGGTGCAGTCTGGAGGGCACTCTCTGCAAGGGTTTAGATTTGTTCATTTTAGTGATCAGTTTTATCTTATTTAGAAAAAGTGAAAATGAAGTTATTTTATTTTGAAAAGCATTGCCATTTTATTTTTGTACAAAAAATGAAAAATGAAAAACAGTGAGCGAAAAAGAAAAGACTCATTTGCAAAAGATGTCCTGATATTCATTAATTGATCTTTGCACAAAATACAAGATGACCCGATTACAAAATGAGTCCTGACATCTTGGGCAAGATGCAGGACTTGATACATGCTTTTTAAAATATAGGAAATAATAATTACTCTGCAGGAGTAACTCTTATAATTTCCTGGGAAGACCAGTTTGAGACATGGTTCCCCGGGATCCTTGGACGTATCCAGCTTTCCAGGTTGCGCTCATCTTCTGACTCATCTTCCAAGCTATTCACAACATCCGGGGTGAGCATCCCCCCGCTAACAAACTTGGGCTCCTTTGCAGCCTCTGGTTGATCTTGTCGAGTTGGTCTGTAACCCAACACGAATCAGTCCTCTTTCTTCTCTACGGGCAGCAGCTTGCCCCAGCCTTGGGCGGTACCTTCCTCAACAACCTTTCGGGCTTGTTGATATGATGTGATGGAAGTCCCAAGCACAACAGATGTTTCATTGATATTCAAGGCCTCAAACCCTTGACTCATAGTTTCATGGATCTCCCCATACATTTCAATGTATTTGAAGATAGACAGCTGGCTAACAAAAATATCCTCCTCCCCACAAATAGTAATGACTTGGCCTTCCCACTTGAATTTTAACTTCTGGTGAAGGGTTGACGTCACGGCGCCAGCGGCGTGTATCCATGGTCTACCCAATAGACAGCAGTAGGCAGGCTGTATATCCATCACAAAGAAGGTCGTTTTGAAAACTTGTGGGCCAATCATTATTGGTAATTCTATCTCTCCCAGAACTGATCTTTTAGAACCGTCAAAGGCTCTTACTACCAAGTTACTTGGGTGTAGTGCCAATCCATCATACTCCAGCTTCACAAGGGCTTTCTTGGGTAGGACATTGAGGGATGACCCTGTGTCCACCAATACGTGAGAAAGAACTGCACCCTTACACTCCAAGGTAATGTGCAAAGCCTTGTTGTGATTGCAACCTTCTACTGTCAGATCAGTGTTAGTAAATCCTAGTCCATTACTAGCGTTGACATTTCCAACCACAGCCTATAACTGATTGACGGTAATCTCCTCCGGCACATAAGCTGCGTGCAGGACCTTCAATAGTGCGTTTCGATGAGCCTCGGAGCACATTAGCAACGATAGTATGGAGATTTTGGAAGGCGTTTGGTGAAGCTGGTCCACCACCTTGTAGTCACTTTTCTTTATGATTCTCATAAATTCATCAACCTCTTGATCAAAAGGAGTCTTCAAAACTTCTTTAGCAACTTGTTCTTCTTGCACCATGTTCTTTCCTTTTGCCTTGGCAGTAGCTTCTGCTTCGGCAATGGGTCTTGGAATTTGCGAGGCAAAGAGTCGTCCGCTTCTAGTGAAGCCTCCGCCTCCCCCCACATTATCTATCTGAGGTGAAGAAGTTGATGAGTCCAAAGTGATTTTCTGCCCCTCGCAGTATAGATCTGAGCCATAATGCCAAGGGATGGCATTATTGCTTTCGTAAGGAACTGGCCCAGGCACTGTGATAGTGACCGGACTGATAGCAGATGCAGAGGGGAACACAATGGTGTGTGGATCATAGTATATGGTAACTGGTGCTCTGACAGGAGTAACATTTTGTGAGTTGTTGGCAAGAACATTTGCAGGATCGTAGTATATTGTAACCGTTGAGACACTTTCATTAATTGCTGCTGATGTTGTAGAAGGTACTGTTGACTGGATGGGTGTTGAAGTTGTAGCAGGAATGGTGACTGAACTTGCATCCGTTGAGGTAATTGATTGAGCAGTTGTTGGAGTTGTAATAGAATCCGTTGGAACAATGGTTGCTGACGTTGTAGGAGTATCTGTGATTGTTGATGAAAGGATTGTTGGAGTTGTAGTTGTTGTTGTTATAATCTGAAGGATACCATCCTTAATAAGACCGTTTATGCCGTTTCTCATCCTTTCACATCCATTAGTGGCAATGTTGCAATATCCACAGCCGAGCTCACACCCGGGGAACACTTGGCATTCTAACAGCTGAGCTTTGATTTCAGCCAAAGGTGTTCGAATTTGTGCAACACTGGTGATTAAGGTGGATGGTTTGCCTTCCTCAATAGCATTAATCCTAGGCCCGTTGTGACTAGGCATTAGATTCCTTATGACATTCGGAGGAGGTGCAAAGTTGAGAGCTTTTGAGTCCACCAGGTCTTGGACTTTCATCTGTAAGGCCCTGCATTTTTCAGTATTATGCCCCGGTGCGTTTGAATGAAATGCACACCTGGCATTTGCATCGTAATTATTTGGCATATTGGTGGGATCCGGAGGTGCCAATGTCCTTAATTCAACTAGGTTGAGCTTCAGGAGTTGTGGCAAGAGTGCAGCATACGGCATTGGGATTGGGTAAATTACCCTGTTTGCTTGTGATGGTCTTTGTTGGAAAGGACGCTGTTGTTGGTTGTTATTACTGTTGTAGTAGGTTCTCTGTTGCGGATAATGAACTTGTTGTTGATACTGTGGTTGTTGCTGCTGGGGATATGCTGATTGTTGAGGAATCGGAGCTGGGATGGTAACTGCTGCTACTGACCGGTGCACATACTGAGGCCTGCCCCTGCTTGCATGAATGGAATTTGTCTCACCGGCCCTTCGGGGTCCTACAAAAGGCTTTCTGGGATTGCTGGATGAACTTGCACCACTGTCGGAAATTTTGCCCATCTTTAATAGAATTTCAATCCTTTCACCAGCTATGACAACATTAGCCAAACTGGTAGAGGAGAAGGCAGCCAATCTATTAATATAGGTCCCTTGCAAAGTATTCATGAACATGTCAGCCATTTCCCTTTCTGACATGGGTGGTTGGACAGTAGCAGCAAGCTGTCTCCACCTTTGGGCATATTCCCTGAAGCTCTCTCTGGAAGACTGAGACATTCCCATTAGGAGGGTCCTATTGGGAGCCATGTCCAAGTTATATTGATATTGACGGATGAAAGCTTCAACCAAATCTTTCCAGCATCTTACAGTGGCCCGAGACAAGTGTGAATACCACTCTCTTGAAGCCCCAGTCAGACTGTCTTCAAAGTAGAACATCCACAACTTTTCATCCATAATATGAGCTTTAAGTCTTCCCAGGAAAGATTGCAGGTGAGTTCGTGGGCAGGAGGTTCCATTGTACTTTTCAAAGCATGGGGGTTTGAATTTGTGGGGAATTCTCACCCCATCCACTAGTCCCATGTCCATCACATTGAAGCCCAAAGTATTTTGTGACTCTAAAGATCTTAATTTCTCAGCAATTTCGTCCAATCTCTGGTCATATACTTCATCTCCAGCCCCCATAACAGTAAATTGTTCTTCTTGGGGATCCTCTTGCAAGATTCTCCCTCCAGCAGTATTACCTGGCACATTTCTCGGGATGTTAACTTCCGGATCCAGATGAGGTCCAAATACTGGTGGGTCAATACGAGGTTGGCCCCGCTCATTGTCACTAGTTCCTCCTGTTCCAAGATGAGGCTCTTCAAGAGTTTGTCTTTCCACCAGCTCTCTTAACCTTTCTTGACTCTGGGCTAAGCCAGTCATCACAGCCATGAATTGAGACATCTGATTTCTCATCTCTACTCTCTCATTAGCCATCTGATTTCTGACCTCAGTCAGGTCCTGCTGTACTTGTTCCATTTGAATACCGGGAAGGTTGTTACGAGTCGGGTACCGGTGCGTGCGGTTGACAGGGAACACTCGGCGACGAGCAATGTTTCCTGAGATCACAACAAAGTTAGAAACAAAGATAATAACAAAACCTACAAAATAAAAACAAAGTTAGTATGCAATGCAGTATGCTTATTTGTTTTCCAAGGTATCCGGTTTGGTTCTTGGTTTTGACCTTTCCAGACCTCGAGGAAGATGCTTGATGTTGTTGAGAGAAAACCCAAATGAGAACAAACTAAAATATATTACAAATGGTGAACAATACATAGTTTGTTTTACAACACACGCCCATGGAGGGTCAAAATATAACAAAAGAAAAAGTACATCAAATGGAAACAACAACAAACAAAGGATCAGAAATCCAGCCCAAATTCATCTTCTCTGACCTCCTTCAGGAGTGCCTCAGTCACCGGACCAGCTGGATGCTCTATAATGGTCCTAATGAGGAGGTTCCTGGTAGCAATAGCAGTGGTCAGCTTCTTATGTCTGTCCTGATCCTTTGATCTCTTCAATCCTGCTCTGAGCTTCAACTCTGAAATCTCTTTCTGGGCTGCCAACAAAGCTTCCTGCTGCTTCTTCTCATTGGCCTCTAGCTGTTCAATCTTGGCTTGAGTCTTCTGGTCTTCTTGTGTATGGACCTTAGTGATTCTGACCCACCTAGCATGACTCTCTTGCAGATAGAGCTCAGTCCTAGCCTTCTGAATTTTGGTCTCTTTACATGCATTCCTAAATATTTGTTCCCCGACTCTTGCTTTCCTGATGTAGTCCTTTGTCTTCTCAATTTTGGCAAGATTCTCCACTCTAAGCTTATCCAATCTCTCAATGTCCAGACGACCATCACTCCTCTCCCAAAGATTCTTCTTTAAAGCTTGAGATAAGTTCTCATTCCTTTCTTTCAACTTCTCAAATTCTTCTAGGCTGATAGTTGCTGCTGGCTGTACTGTGGATGGTACAGGTATGTCTTCCAAGGTGAAAGGCATTCCGGTGATCTGGGCTCTAGTACGGGACCAGTCATAGTATTAAGCTGAAGCAACATTATTACACCTTCCAAGAATAGCCATCCCTTTTGTCTGGATGTTGTCCCAAGCCAAGGATGCTTGCCTGACAACAACTGAATTAGGTTTTACTTCACAATACAGGGTCTCAGCTAAATCTTGTCCTCTGGGAGGGTGAACCAAAGCATAGCCCAGTTGTCTCTTAAACAACAAAGGATTGTAGTTGATGCAACCCTTTACTCCTATCAGAGGTACATTTGGGTATTGTCCACAGCTGGTGATAATGTCCTTGCCTTTGGTGCTCTAGGTACACCATCTAATATCATCTGAAGTCAAGGCAATGAGCCTCTTGGCCTAATTCTTCTGTTGGTGAGGATTCAGGAAGGCATCTGACTTAGGAAGGTGTTTGAGCAGCTAGGAGTAAAACAAAGGAGCACAACATCTTACCAACTTCCCCCTTTGTTTTTCATTCCTCTGATGGATGGAATAATAGAAATCTCCCAGCAATGTGGGTGCTGGGTTCTTCAGGAGAAACAGATGGATGGCATTCTTGCTGACAAATTTGGGCTCATCTGCAAACAGTATAGCCCCATATATGCTGAGGGCTAACAGTGCATAGACTGCCCTCCACTCCCCCAATGAAGCCTTCAGGATGGCCTGAGAAATTAAGAAGTCCAAGTGCAAACCAGGGATCCCAGCTTTTGTTGTCATACTTTGCTCAATCAAGGCAGGTGTCGCTCCCACCAAATGACACCTTGTCAGAAGGGGTACAGACGCGAACGGTCAGCGAAAGAGAAGAGAATGAAAAGAGTCGCCAGCTAGGCATTTTTATCCCGAGGGAAAGGTAATGCTGCATAAACCTAGAAAGATATGGATAAGATGGTTGTGAACCAGAGAAACCGAGAAAGGGGGTTGGTTACAACCTGGGAAGGTATTAGCACCCAGATTGTCCGTCGTACTCGACGGGATCCACGCTTAAAAGATTTGTGTTTAAAGGGGTAGTGTCAGTGCTATTTTGTGTATCAAAGCTGGAGAAGAATGCAAGTGTCAGTGTAAAAGAAGTGTGAGGTGTATAAGAGAAGTGTTAGTGTAAGAACAAGAGTGAAATGCCCAAGATAATGAGGCCAAAAGAATAATGCTGGAAGAGGGGGAATATACAGAGACTTTTGTTCGATAACTGTTAAGTTATGCCTACGTATCCTCTCGTGCAATGAGGAAGTCAGAACACCGTAGTTCGACTCAAAGAGACTGAAAGATAAATTGACTTGTGAACTGCTTACTTGTCTATGCTCAAGTGTATGACCTGTCTGGCTCAGGTGCAAACTGACTTGCATTAGACGGAAGAAGCAAGTTCTCGTTTGTGAGTGAATGAGGTGAGAAAAGAATCCCGGAGGAGACGATTATTGTTTTTTCTTTGTGTCTTCAATCTTTTATTGCTTTTTGGATTTGTCATAAGAAAATGAGCTTAAGCCTAAACCAAGGGTTAGCAGACTCATCACATCCTCCCTCTGATCAGGGGTAATGAGAATACCTTAAGTATGAAGTAAACACCTCACACTTAATCATCATGGTATAGGATTAAGATCATTCCCTACTTGCATTTATTTAGATGTTTTTGAAGTTTTTGTTTAGTGTTAAGTAATGAGTTTAAGCCATAATCAAAGATTTAATGGACTCATTACACCATCCTAATAGAAGGATAATAGATGAGAACATTTAAGCTGAGGAATGCTCCTCAACTTAATCCATGAATAGGGATTAACCTCATGACAAAATAGAGCCTTTATTAAAGTGGATTTTAGTTAATGATAAGATTAAGAAGTGTGTTTTATGATTTTTAAGACAACTTGAGGGGGACTTGTCCATTAACACTAGGGTTAGTCCTTCTTAACCATTTAAGGAAGAATTAGAACCCTAATGCAAGGCCCAAGTTACAAGTTTGATGTCTTAATGATTATTAAGTGAATTGATTAAAGGATTTAAACACATTAAGGGTTTAACACTTAGGATTAAAGTTATACACTCCATCCTAATAGAAGGATGCAGGCATAAGCTTAATCACAAAGCCTTAAAACCTTTAGGGTTTAGTCCTTGATTATGAGATGAGAAGAGAATACTCAAAGATGACACAAAGGCAAAACTAAATGGGGGGACTAATCAAACCTTAATTGTTATCATGCTTGGTTGTTCCTAGGGTTTATGAAGCTTGCAAGAGATCTTTAGGAGGGAAACCACCAGGAAAGAAGCAGATGAAAGGAGAAAGAAGCAGAGAAAAGCAAATCAACTTGCTTCACTTAAGAAGACAAGTTGCTTGAAGGAAGAAAGTGGGAGAGGACATGAATGAGCAAGATCACTTAAAAACACAAGATAAAATACAGCAATGATTTAATAGAGAGATGAAAGGAGATTGTGAGAAGTGAAGGCAAATTCACTTCTCAAAACAACTTACCACCTGAAAAGTTAGCAAAAGAAATGAAATGAAATGCAAATGAGATGGAATGTCATGATGCAAACCAAAGTCAGAAGCATAAACATGATGTTAATGATGCTAATAGATGATGCAAACACATGACAAGAGATGAGAGTGAGCAAACAAGCATAAGGATGCAAATGAGGCATGCTTTGAACCATAGGAGTTCATGAAAGTTTATGAGATGAAATGAACATATAACATGGCAAAGGAAAGATGCAATGATCAAACATGATTCTAATATGTCCTAAGATGTATTATGAATCCTGTGGATGCACAAAATGTCATGGCAAGTTCTTTAATGCAAGCAAATGAGAGATGGATGCAAAGGAAGGCACAAATTAGGGTTTACATACAACATGCAATGCACAAATTCAAAACCAGAAGCAAATGACATGACAAAAAATTGAAAATGGGATCAAAGGAACCCTAACCCTAGACAAGTTCACTGCCCAAAGGAGGGGACCTAACTCTTAACCTAGTGCAAGTTATGAATTTCTCAAGTCAATTAGGGTTTTAAGGTACCTCACAATGAAAAATGCAAAACAAATTGGAAATGGAAGATGGGTTCAAATCAATTTTATCATATAAACTACATGCTATAGAGGATGCAATGCAAGAAGAACCATCATCAAAATCTCAAGGGTTAGGCATAATGGATTTTTCAAAGTTTAAACCAAAATATTGCCCTTAAATGAATTTAATTCCGATGAAAATTGTTAAAATGCATCAAGAACCAAAAAGAAATTTGTTTTGAGAGTTTGATAATGTTTCTAAATGTTTTAAAATGCAAAGTGAATTTTTTTGTGATTTTTAAATACCTAAATGCATTTTTAATTAATTAATTTCCATTAACTAATTAAAAATAACCATTTAAATGATTTAAAACTAATTTTTAATGCAAAAAATAAAAATAAAAATATTTTTGGGTTCTAAAAATTAATGAAATGTTTGACAAAAATTTTTCAGAATTTTTAAATGTGTTTTGCTATTTTAAATAATTCGTAAAAGATAAATCAAATAAAATAAATTAAAAAATGAATTAATGAGGAAGTATGCAGATCCAGAGGCTGAGGTTCAAACAAATTTGGAGGGAATTGACCCGCGCCATATCCAATTGCTGAGATTCAAACTGGCTGGATTTATTTAAACTTAATTAATTAATCTAATTAATTAGGATTAGGGTTTTAATGAGAGATCTGGTCCATTCAAACGCGCGGGAGTCAACCCTGGTCAACTAAATCCACGGTCCAAATTCAAACTGAACCCTAAACGTAATTAATGAACTAATGACTTTCAAGTGGCTGGAAATGACCTCCGGTCATCTTCTCCGGCCACACCTCTCCCTTAAAATTGCTATCTTCTTCCCTAGGCCACTAAAATCCAATCTCTCTGCCCAGAAATGATCCCCACACATCATACATCAAGAATCAACAAACAAACAAAATTTAAAACACATCAACAATGAGAATCGAATCAAAACAGTTTTAGGTCAAAAAGTTTCAGAACACGAATACATACTCATTTCTCAACCATTTTCAAAACAAAACACATCAACATGATCAGTGAAGCATAAAGAATCATTTGGAAACTTAAAAACAAGTTTCTGGAAAAATTGTTCTTGAGCTCACCTGAACTGGAGCTTTGATCTTTGGAACTTTCTGGCTGCTTCTTTGGTCCAAGATGCCTTTAGTGAACCCCCTGAGAAGCTTGCAATGCTTGGTTGGAGTTTAATGTGGCTGGTTTAAGAGTTTGATGAAGTTCTGTTGAAGGGAAGTGAAAAATCGTGTTTCTGTTTGAGGGCTTTTCAGGGCAAATTGATGGTTGGGAAATGATCAGAGGATCATATTGAGTGGTTCTATGAAGTTTGTTTTGATGTTTGTGGCGTGTATGGAGAGATTCGAATGAAAATGCATAAGAGGTGAGTTTTGAGGATGCTGACTTGTGTGATGTTTCAGGCTGTGTTGTGTTATGTGTTGTGTCTCATTTTGTCCATGTATCAAGCTTGGATAGGTCAGAGAGTTGTTGCTGGCCTAGCTTAATTGGTATGGGCCATTTTGCATAAAGTCAACTTTTGTGTAAGAGAGGTATGGGCTGGTTCAGTCAAGGTACAAAGGAATGGCTTGGTTCAGCTGTGATCAAGGAGAACCATGGAAATGAGTTTGAGGCAATGCAGCAAGTGGATTAGGGTTTGTGTGAGGTTTTGCAACTTTCACAAAGTTTGGCCCTTTGAAGTTTCTTAATGCACAAGTCATGAAAAAGGATAATTCTTTAGTGCATTCTGATTTTTAGGTCATGGTTCATGTTTGTGTAATGCATATAAGTCACATTGAAGTCACATTTTGCCTTGGCATGAGGTTTTGCAACTTTGCCTCTTTGGTGTAAAACTTGAAATTATGTGATTTTGTCCAACTTTGACAAGCCATAAATTTTGATCCAAAATGAATTAGAATGAGTTCTTATACTTTTTGAAAATGGGAGGATCCATTCTACAACTTTCATGACCAAAGTATCCTCATTTGAAGCATTTTTGAATCACTTTGAGGAGGTTGAAAAACTTTCCCAAAATGGCAAGTTTTCATTACAAGTCATTTTCCCAAAAAGGCAATTTTGCAAATGGCTTGAAATTCTTCAGTTTTGTGAACTTCTAACATCTTCTATGATCAAATAAAGATCATAAACATTCAAAATGATGAAGAATACCCTTTGGTTGGGTCATTGGGGGCCTCAGATGCCCTGATTTTACACTGACTTGCTCAAGAAGTCATCCCTTGATCAGATGCCTTCCCCATGGAATTTCTTCATGAAAATTGATATGCATGATCCTCATACCATATAGAGACCAATATAAACAAGAATGACCAAAAAATTTGGAGTTATGGCCTTTGAAACCAAAACCCTAATTCTAGGTCATCTGTGCAGTTAAGCCTGGCTCAGCTTCCATGCCTTTCTCAGTTCTTGTGATTCTTTGACTTCTTTGATCTTGTGAGGGTATAATATGATGCTTGAACATTCATGGACCCCTTTGAAGTGATTGATGACCTTTGGAGTGGCTCAAATGGCTCAGGGATGACTCAGATCACAAACCCTAGATGCAGATGACTTTGAATAAATGCAGTGAAGCAAATATGCAATATGAGATGCTATGATTGAACTTATGCATATGAAAAGATCAAAAGCCATGGTGTGAATGGGTGAGGGCAAATTTGGGGTGTTTACAGCTGCCCCTATTCAAACATGAGTTAGCTGTGTAGAATGTAAGCAACGGCTTAAGAGGCAAACAAGATAACTTGTGGTTGAATACCAAAGACAGTCCAAAATTTGAACTCACAGAATGAAGAAGAAAAGGGATATAGATTGTAAAAGAAAATAAAGTATATTTATAAAGTGCGGGCGACAGAGGACGACCGTCAAGCCGAGGACGACTGTTGGGGATAAAGCAATGACGGGGACGACCGACATGCTGGGGAAGATGCGGGAAACAAAGCAATGACGGGGACGACCGACAAGCTGGGGATATAAGAGATTATGATGTGGACGTCCATCAGGTAAAGCTATAATACTCTCTAGAGATTTGAAATAAATGATGAGGTACGGTCATCAAAGGTGAAGGACAATCACCCGGCAGGGTACGACTGCTCTGTTGGGGATAAGATGAGGGACGGTCATCTAAGGTGAAGGATGATCACCTGACAGGGTGCGGTTGTCGGAAGTATCACGACATAGGACGAATGTCGGATAAAAAGATCGATGATGGGGACGGCCATCGGATGAGCATGATGAAGGACGATCATCAAGAGGTGAAGGACGATCACCTGGCAGGGTACGGCTGCCGAAAGTATCGCGACACAGGACGAATGTCGGATAAAAAGGTCGACGATAGGGACGGCCATCGGATAAGCATGATGAAGGACGATCATCAAGAGGTGAAGGACGATCACCTAGCAGGGTACGGCTGCTCTCGGGATTTATCATGACATAGGACGAATGTCAGATAACAAGATCAACGACGGGGACGGCCATCGGATAGAATGATGAAGGACGATCATCAAAAAGGTGAAGGACGATCACCTGGCAGGGTACGGCTGCCGAAAGGTATCATGACATACGACGAATGTCAGATAGAAAGGAAATAATTCACTGGGATTTGCTGGGACTCTTCTGGGGAACAGTAGACACAGACGAGTGTCTAAATTCAAGGAGACATAAGTGTTTGGCACGGTGTATAGATTAAAGATGCGGACGAGCATCCTTAAGACTATGATACGGACGAGTATCGGTAGAAACAAACGCTTGACGCATGTTCAGAGACGATGATACGGACGAGTATCAACTGGTTAACAAGGAACACGGACGAGTGTCGAATCTGAGGAGATCGGGTAGTATATACAAGATACGGACGAGTATCTGTATGAGTAAAACGTGATGAATGAGACACAGACGAGTGTTCAACTTGCTGGGGAAAGCATGACACGGACGAGTGTCGGAAAAAGTGTATTATAAACAAGTATTTGATTTCCAAAGTGTTTAGGCAACTATGCTGGGGGGTGACACGGACGGGTGTCAGGGAATGGTATAAATATGTACACATGTGTTGTGAGTGCAAAGGGGACGCTTTGGCTTTCCGCTGGGGATACGGCACAGACGAGTGTCAAAGGAGTGTGTTCCTGTATTTGTGAGTGTAATATTTTGGCTTTCTGGTCATTTTACAAGGGTTCAGTTCGACACTTGGCTTACGATTATGCAATATGTTTGATTTTTACCGTAATGCTCCGTATTAGACGGAATGCTACGCTCTTGTGGGGAGAATATGATGCGAATGCTATGATTATGAAAAGATACTGATCCGGGATTCGGATCCCGTTGCTGTGGAGATCTCTGGCTGATATGCTTGAAGTGGATTTACCAGCTGGGGATAAGATCATTGGTAGATCTGGCATATATGACTCTGCTTGGGTCAATAGATCATTGATAGATCTTCCTTGGTGAGGAGGGTCCCAGCTGGGGTTTGTAGAAGCTTTCGTCACTCTATTGTGAGATCTTTAGGCATTGCTTCTCTGGATAGAGGCAGAAACTATGTGGGGAGATGGTTCCCGGTCTTTGCACTTGGCTGAGGAGGAATGATGACTGGCAACTCAGCTAGGGAGAAAGCACCTCCGGTGCTAATCGGGAGATAGACTGAGTAGATAATGGTTAGACAGCTTGCTGGGGAGAAGCCTTCATGCCCCATGTTGTGCTCTGAACACCTGCAATCCTGTAAAGACAAAGAAACGTACAAGCATCCCGAGATATTCCTTATTGGATTCCGTCATAGGAGTTTAGGCACTCCCCGGAGTAAGTATATTTCCTGTAAGCACTTATTTTTAGAAGGGGAGCATCTGTATTTATGCAATTAATATCTTAAAGACATCGAACATTTTTTGCAAACGAAAATAACATGTACGAGACAAAACATGACTGAAAATCTGATTTTATTAATTTACTTTCCCTGAATTGGCAAGATATAGTCAAAGAAACAGATCCCCTGAAATGAGGAGATCGTTACAAATTGAAAGATAAAAAGGTGCTGGCAATGCTGATGACGCTTCAGCGCTTCCCTTTCGCTATGACTCATATGACATTGACGTTCTTCTCATCTTGCTTTTTGAAGAAGGCTGATTCTGATCGACGCTCGAACCTTTCGGAGCTTGCCAGGTTGTAAGTGATACATATGAATTCAGAATGCAGTTGTTCGCTTATTTCCCTTATTTTGCGTGGATCGCCCTATCGGGTTTTCAATCCAACGGGATACCCATTTTTTCCTGAGTTGCCCAATGTGGCTTTTCAACTCAGCGGGTGTACATTCTTTATTTATTTTCCCTTATTTTTGCCCGAGTCTTTTATTCTGTTTTTGACTCGCCGGGATGCCCTATTTTTGCCTGGACTCACATTCTGTTTTTATGTCCAGCGGGTCATTTTTATGCGAAGTATTTTTTAACTGCATCTGAATTCACAGGGGACAGGAAGTCTTCACCATCCATAGTACTGAGCATCAGTGCTCCGCCAGAGAAAACTTTCTTTACTATGAATGGACCATCATAATTCGGAGTCCACTTGCCCCTGTGGTATGTATGAGGAGGGAGGAGTCTTTTCAGCACAAGATCTCCTACTTGGTACTCTCGGAGCCTGACTTTCTGATCGAAGGCTTTCTTCATTCTTTTCTGATACAGCTGCCCATGGCAAATTGCAGCCAATCTCTTTTCTTCAATCAGACTTAGTTGTTCGTATCGGGATCAGACCCATTCTGCTTTATTCAGCTTAACATCCATCAATACCCGTAGAGAGGGTAGTTAAACTTCAACAGGTAGGACTGCCTCCATACCATACACAAGTTGATACGGTGTTGCCCCAGTGGATGTTTTGATTGACGTACGGTACCCATGCAAAGCAAATGGTAACATTTCATGCCAGTCTTTATAGGTTACCACCATCTTCTGCACAATCTTCTTGATATTCTTGTTTGCTGCCTCCACAACGCCATTCATCTCTGGCCTGTAAGGAGAAGAATTATGGTGTTGGATCTTGAAGTCCCGGCATAGTTCTGCCATCATTTTGTTGTTCAAGTTGGAACCATTATCAAGAAGATTGGTGTTGGAACCATACCGACAGATGATGTCTCTTTTCAGGAATCGGGCTACCACCTGCCTTGTAACATTTGCATAAGAAGCTGCTTCAACCCACTTGGTAAAATAGTCAATAGCAACCAGGATGAATCTGTGGCCGTTCGAAGCAGTCGGTTCAATCTTGCCAATCATATCAATGCCCCACATGGCAAAGGGCCAGGGTGAAGACATCACATTCAGAGGATTTGGAGGCACATGTACTTTATCCGCATAAATCTGGCATTTATGACATTTTCTGGCATAAGCACAACAGTCTGCATCCATTGTTATCCAGTAGTAGCCTGATCTTAACAACCTTTTAGCCATTGCATGCCCTCCCGCATGGGTACCAAAAGATCCTTCGTGCACCTCGTGCATTAATAAGTCTGCCTCTGTCCTATCAACACATCTGAGGAGTACCATATCAAAGTTTCTCTTGTACAAGGAACCATCAGTATTCAAGAAGAAACTACCAGCTAGCCTTCTTAACGTCTTCTTATCATTGGATGATGCCCCAGGTGGGTATGTTTGATCCTCTAAGAAGCATTTGATATCATGAAACCAAGGCTTATCCTCTTTAACAACATCTGCTGAGAACACATATGCTGGCCTGTCAAGTATGGATACTGAAATTCGCGGCACAAAGTTGGCAGCTTGAACTTTGATCATGGATGAAATGGTAGCCAGAGCATCTGCAAACTGATTTTCGTCTCGTGGGATATACTCAAGCTTGACTGTTGTGAAGAAAGTCAATAACCTTCTTGTATAATCCCGGTAAGGTATCAGATGATCTTGGTGGGTGTACCATTTACCGTTGGTTTGATTAACTACCAGAGCTGAATCTCCGAATACAATCAAAGTCTTGATCCTGAGGTCAATGGCTTCCTCAAGACCCATAATACAAGCTTCGTATTCAGCTTCGTTGTTAGTGCAGTTAAAGGTGAGTTTCGCCGAGAAAGGCATGTGAACTCCCTTAGGTGTAATGAGTACTGCACCAACACCACGACCATTCATATTAACAGCCCCATCAAACATCATAGTCCATTCCTCTTCCGGGTCAGGCCCTTCAGTGTGAACAGGCTCTTCATGATCTTTTGCTTTTATGAACATGATGTCTTCATCAGGGAAGTCAAATCTCATAGGCTGGTAATCATCAATAGGTTGCTCAGCAAGATAATCAGACAATACACTGCCCTTGATGGCTTTCTGAGATGTGTACTGAATGTCATATTCTGTGAGAATCATTTTCCATCTTGCAACCCGTCCGGTAAGTGCTGGCTTCTCAAATATGTACTTAACTGGGTCCATCTTTGAGATCAATTAAGTAGTGTGGGTCAACATATACTGTCTCAGTCGGCGAGCAACCCACGCTAAAGCACAACAAGTTTTCTCGAGCAGTGAATAACGTTGTTCACAGTCGGTAAACTTTTTGCTTAGGTAGTATATTGCATACTCTTTTCGACCAGACTCGTCATGCTGGCCCAGCACACACCCCATTGACTCTTCTAATACTGTCAAGTACATTATCAGAGGTCTTCCTTCAACTGGAGGCATAAGGATTGGAGGCTCTTGTAAGTATTCCTTGATTTTGTCAAAAGCCTTATGGAAGTCTTCGTTCCACCTGACTGTTTGTTCTTTTCTTAACAGCTTGAACAAAGGTTCACAGGTTGCTGTAAGGTGAGATATAAACCGTGAAATGTAGTTCAATCTGCCTAAGAACCCCCGAACTTCTTTTTCAGTCTTAGGTGCAGGCATCTCTTGGATGGCTTTGACTTTATCAGGGTCAACTTCAATCCCTTTTTAACTTACAATAAATCCTAGTGTCGCTCCCGACAAATGAAAATGAATCAGATGAAGGTACAGACGCGAACGGTCGGCGAAAGGGACAATGAGAACACACAGCCGTGAACTCACTGGAGATGAAAAGAGTCGCCAGCTAGGCATTTTTATCCCGGAGGAAAGGCAATGCTGCATAAACCTAGAAAGATACGGATAAGACGGTTGCGAACTAGAGAGACTGAGAAAGGGGGTTGGTTACAACCTGGGAAGGTATTAGCACCCAGATTGTCCGCCGTACTCGACGGGATCCACGCTTAAAAGATTTGTGTTTTAAAGGGGTAGTGTCAGTGCAATTTGTGTGTAAAATGGCTGGAAAGGATGTACAGGTGTCAGTGTAAAAGAAATGTGAAGTGTAATAAATGTACAGTGTCAGTGTAAGGAAGAGGAATGAGATGCTAAAGATCATGAGGCTAAAAGAGTAAAGCTGGAAGGAGGGGGAGTATACAGAGACTTTTGTTCGATAACCGTTAAGTTATGCCTACGTATCCTCTCGTGCAATGAGGAAGTCAGAACACCGTAGTTCGACCCAAAGAGACTGAAAGATGAATTGACTTGTGAACTGCCTGCTTGTCAATGCTCAAGTGTATGACCTGTCTGGCCCAGGTGCAAACTGTCTTGCATTAGACGGAAGAAGCAAGTTCTCGTTTATGAGTGAATGAGATGAGAAAAGAATCCCGAAGGAGACGATTATTATTTGTTTTTGTGTTTTCAGTCTTTTATTGCTTTTGAAAGTTTGTCATAAGTTAATGAGCTTAAGCCTAAACCAATGGATTTAGTAAGCTCATCACATCTTCCCTCTGATTAGGGGTAATGAGAATTACCTTAAGTGTGAAGTCAGATTCTCACACTTAATCACCTTTGGTGCAGGGTTAAGATCATTAACCTACTTGTGATTAATTGGATGTTTTTGGTGTTTTTGTTTAGTGTTGAGTAATGAGGTTAAGCCATAATCAGGGATTAAACAGACTCATTACACCATCCTAAAAGAAGGATAATAGATGAGAATGTTTAAGCTGAGGAAAACTCCTCAACTTAATCCATGATTAGGGATTAAGCTCATGACAAAACAAGCCTTTATTAGATGGATTTTATTTAATGGTAAGATGAAGAAGTGAATTTTATGATTTGTAAGACAACTTGAGGGGGACTTGTCCATTAACACTAGGGTTAGTCCTTCTTAACCAATTAAGGAAGAATTAGAACCCTAATGCAAGGCCCAAGTTACAAGTGTAATGTCTTGTTACTTATTAAGTGAATTGATTAAGGGATTTAAACACATTAAGGGTTTAACACTTAGGATTAAAGTTATACACTCCATCCTAATAGAAGGATGCAGGCATAAGCTTAATCACAAAGCCTTAAAGCCTTTAGGGTTTAGTCCCTGATTTATGAGATGAGGAGAGAAGACTCAAAAGAGACACAAAGGTAAAACTAAGAGGGGAGACTAATCATAACCCTAATCATTATCATGCTTGGTTGTTCCTAAGGTTTGTGAGGTTTGCAAGAACAAGTATTCAATGGAACCACCAGGAAGCAGATGAAAGGATCAAGAGAAGCAAAGTGACTTGCTTCATTCAAGAAGTCAAGTCACTTGAAGGAAGAAAGTAAGAAGAACAAGGATGAGCAAGCTCAAACTCAAACACATATAAGAATGCAGAAATGGATGCAAGAGAGATGAAAAGAATAGTTATGAGAAGTGAAGGCAAATTCACATCTCAACATCACTTACCACCTGAAATGTTAGAAAAGAAATGCAATGCAATGCCAAATGAGATGAAATGACATGATGATAAACAAAACCAGAAGCATGTACATGATGATAATGATGTTATGAGATGCTACAAGCATAAGGCAAGGCATGGAGATGTTCATACAAGATCATGGATGCAAATGATGCAAGCTAAGGAGCATGATCTTACATGAAAAGTTATGAAACATACATGGCAAACAAAATGGCAAATATGGGATGCAATGGTCAAACATGCTTTCTACATGTCTTAAGATGTCAAATGAATCAAATGGAGGCATGGAATGGCATGGCAAGTCATGTTATGCAAGAGAATGCAAGGAGGATGCAAATGGAAGCCCAAATTAGGGTTTATGAAACAAACATCAAACAAAAACCAAAAACAGAAGCAAACCCTAAGATAAAAAATGGAAAATGCCACCCAAAGAAACCTTAAACCTATACTAAACCAAAGCCCAAAGGAGAGGTCTCAACTCTTAACCAATCTCAAGTTATGATTTTTCTAAGTTATTAGGGTTTTTAGGGCTCCTAAACAAAAGAAATGCCAAACAAATTGAAAATGAGGAATCAAATCATGGCCATTTAATCCTAGAAACTACATGCTAAACACAAAACAATGCAAAAAGAATCAATGTCCAACTCTTCTCAAATAAGCAGAAATGATTTTTTGAACTTATGATCAAAATAATGCACAAAAAATGATTTAATTCAATGAAAAATTCTTAAAATGCATCAAGATCAAAAAAGAAATTTGGTTTGAAGGTTGGACAATGTTTCTAAATGTCTTAGAACATTTCATGAATTTTTTGGTGATTTTTAAATACCTAAAAGTATTTTAAATAAATTAATTTCCATTAATCAATTAAAAATAATCTTTTAAATATTTAAAAATACTTTTTTAATGATAAAAAATAAAATGAAAATATTTTTGGGTCATAAAAATTAATAAAACTTATGAGAAAAAGTTTCATAATTTTTAGACATTTTTTGCTATTTTAAATAAATTGGAGAAAAGAAATGAAATAAAATGAAATAAAAACTGAATTAAATGAAAAGTATGCTAATCCAATGGCCAGGGTTTAAACTTGACACGCGGGAATTGACTGGCGCGCGTTTGAATGGCTGAGATTCGTTCTGGGGAATTCAAAATTAATCACAATTAATTAACTCAAATAATCAGGATTAGGGTTTAATGAGAGATCTGAGCCATTGGTTCACGCGGGAGTCAACCAAAGTCAGTCAGATCAAGGGTCCAAATTCAAACTTGCATTAATTACGCTGGTTAACCCTAATCATTTTCAGGTGGCCGGAGAAGACCTCCGGTCGTCTTCTCCGGTGGGAACCCCACCTGAAAACTTCTAAAACCCCCAAAACGCAACTAAAATGAAATCTAAACAAACAGAAATCCTTCCCACACTTCACTGAACCAAAACCCCAAGCTAAAACTCATTTATGTTCCCTCAATCACATGAATCGAAACAAAACATTTTTAGGGCACGCAAGTTTCAGAGATCAATTAAATGTTCATTTCATCACCATTTCAAAAACTAAAAGCATATTCATGATCAGGAAGACACAAAGAACAAGTTTAGAACAAAAGAAATGATTTCTGGAAAAATATTTTTCAAGCTACCTGAGATTCGAAGCTTTCACTCTGATGACTTTCTGGCCACTTCTCCTTGTGCAATCCACTCCTTAGGACCTCTTGATGATGTTTGAATACTTTGGAGCAGTTTATGCTGGCTGGTTGATGAGTTTAGACAGCTTCTGCTTCAACTCAGTTGAAAATGGCAATGGAGTTTCAGGCAGTTTCAGGTCATTGTGAATGGTTCTTTGTGATCAGAATAATGAGTGGAGAAGGTCTGTGGTGTTTGTTTAGATGTTTGTGAGCTATGGAGAGAGTTTCGAATGAAACTGCAAGTTGAGGTGAGAAATGGCAATGGGGTGTTCTTGCTTGTTTCAGGCCTGGCTCTTGGTGGTTTGAGGTCTATGAAGTATGGTGAGTTGAAGTGTGGAAATAGTTTGGATGTTTGATGGCTGGGCAGAGAGATTCGAAGCAATATGCAGCTGGGGTGTGTTTTGTGAATGTGATTGTATGAAGTGTTTCAGCATGGCTCCTTGATACCTTTTGCTTGCCAAATGATATTGTATTTTAATCCTATAGGTCAGATGATGTGACCTGGCCTATAGTGATTGGTAAGTTTGCTTTTGCAAAAAGTCAAATTTTGTGTAAGGAAAGTATGGCTCATGATCTAGGCTAGTACAAGATATGGTTCTGGTGCAGCATGGTGTTTCTGTGATGTTGGGAAGGTCCAGCAGCCAATGCATCAAGTGGAGAGAAGCACAATGATGTTTTTGCAAGTTGGCACACTTTTGAAACTTCATGAAAAAGTCTAGTTACACAAACCATAACCATGTGAAACCTTGGTCCAATTCTGATTTTTAGGACATATTGAATGTTTGCATACTGGTTTGAAATGATTAGAAGTTTCAATTGGCTTTGGTTCATGATTTTGCAAAATTCTCATTTGAAGCATGCCTTGAAAATCAATGATTTTAGCCAACTTTGTCACACCATAACTTTTGATCCAAGAAGAGTTTGATCATGTTCTTGTACTTTTTTAAAAGGGAAAGATGAGATCTACAACTTTCATGACCAAAGTTTTTCCATTTGAAGCTTTTTTGGATCAAGAATCAAGGCTTGAAAAATGACCTAAAATGAAGCATTCTTGAAAAGTCAACTATGCCCAAAAAGTCAACATTTGCAAAACTTCCAAATTCTTGATTTTTGTGAACTTCAACCTTCTTCCATGATCAAATAAAGATCATATACACTCAAAATGATGAAGATCACCCCTTGGTTGGGTCATTGGGGGCCTCAGATGCCCTGATTTTACACTGACTTGTCTGAAAAGTCAACTCTTGATCAGATGACTTCCCCATGGAATTTCTTCATGAAAATTGATATGCATACTCCCTATACCATATAGAGACCAATGGAAACAAGAATGACCAAAAAATTTGGAGTTATGGCCTCTGAAACCAAAACCCTAATTTTAGGTCAACTGTGCAGTCAAACTTGGCTCTGCATCCATTCAAACCCTAGTTCTTGTGATTCTTTGGAAATCTTGACCTTGAGAGGATGTAATATGATAGATGAACACACATGGATCCCTTTGAAGTGATTGGTGGCCTTTGGAGTGGCTCAAGAAGCCCTTGGATTGCTCAGATCACAAACCCTAGATGCAGATGACTTAGAAACTATGCAGTGAATCAAAAGTGGGATATGAGGTGATATGATTGTGTTTATGCATATGAGAATGATCACAAGCCATGGTGAATGGGTGAGGGCAAATTTGGGGTGTTTACACCTAGCAACTTACCGGATCGCACCCCGAATGTGCATTTGTTGGGGTTTAACTTCAGCTGATATTTCCTCAGACGCTTGAATAACTTCAACAGATTTACGAGGTGGTCCTCTTCTGTGTGGGACTTGGCAATCATGTCATCCACATAACATTCAATTTCTTTGTGGATCATGTCATGGAATAATGTTACCATAGCCCGTTGATAAGTGGCACCGACATTCTTTAGTCCGAATGGCATCACCTTATAACAGAACGTGCCCCAGGGTGTGATAAAAGTTGTCTTCTCCATGTCTTCAGGTGACATCTTGATCTGATTGTATCCTGAAAATCCATCCATGAAGGAGAATACCGAGAACTGAGCCGTGTTATCAACCAATACATCAATGTGAGGTAAAGGGAAGTCATCTTTCGGGCTGGCTCTGTTCAGGTCCCGGTAATCCACACACATTCTCACCTTGCCGTCCTTCTTAGGCACAGGTACAATATTAGCGACCCACGACGGATAGCTAGTTACAGCAAGGAAACCGGCGTCCCACTGCTTTTGTACCTCTTCTTTAATCTTCATTGCCATATCTAGGCGAGTACGGCGCAACTTCTGTTTTACTGGTGGGCAGTCTTCTTTCAAAGGCAGCTTGTGCATGACAATATCGGTGTCCAACCCCGGCATATCCTGATAAGACCAAGCAAAAACATCCACATACTCCCAAAGCATGTCGATCAGTTGTTCTTTCACTGAGTCTTGTAGGCAGGCCCCGATCTTAACTTCTTTCACGTCTTCTTCCGTACCAAGATTAACCGTTTCAATCTCCTCCTAATGAGGAGTGATAACCTTCTCCTCTTGTTTTAACAACCTGGCTAGCTCTTCAGGTAGCTCAAAATCTTCTTCAACCCCTTCATCGGCTTGATTGATTGGATTGTCAAAGTCATACGAAGTCATAGTTATGTTGTTGTCGGTGCAGTCTGAAAGGCACTTTCTGCAAGGGTTTAGATTGGTTTATTTTAGTGATCAATTTTAATCTTGTTTAGAAAAAGTGAAATGAAGTTATCATTTTGAAAAACATTGCCATTTTATTTTTGTACAAAAAGAAAAATGAAAAACAGTGAGCAGAAAAGGAAAAGACTCGTTTGCAAAAGATGTCCGATATTCATTGATTGATCTATTTGCACAAAATTACAAGATGGCCCGATTACAAAATGAGTCTTGTCATCTTGGGCAAGATGCAAGACTTGATGCATGCTTTAAAATACAGGAAATAATAATTACTCTGCTGGAGTAACTCTTATTATTTCTTGGGAAGACCAGTTAAGGACTTGGCTCCCCGGGATCCTTGGACGTATCCAGCTCTCCAGGTTGCGGTCGCTTTCCTCCTCGTCTTCCAAGTTGTTTACAGCATCCGGGGTGAGCATTCCCCCGCTGACAAAATTGGGCTCTATTGCAGCCTCTGATTGATCTTGTTGAGTTGGTTTGTAACCCAACCCAAATTTGTCTTCCTTCTTTTCCACGGGCACCAGATTTCCCCAGCCTTGGCAGTACCCTCTTCAACAACCTTCCTGGCTTGCTGATAAGATGTCATGGAAGTTCCCAGTACAACAGATGCTTCATTAATGTTCAGGGCCTCAAACCCCTGGCTCATAGTTTCATGGATTTCTCCATCCATCTCTATGTACTTATACGTAGCCAGATGGCTAACAAAGATGTCTTCTTCCCCACAGATGGTGATGATCTGGCCTTCCCACTCGAATTTCAGCTTCTGGTGAAGGGTAGACGTAACAGCGCCAGCGACATGGATCCAGGGTCTACCCAACAAACAGTTGTAGGCCGGCTGAATGTCCATCACATAGAAGGTAATTTTAAAAGTCTGCGGGCCAATCATCATAGGCAGATCAATCTCCCCAAGCACTGATCTTTTAGAGCCATCAAATGCTCTCACCACCAAATTACTCGGACGCAGTGCCAAGCCATCACACTCTAGCTTCACTAAGGCTTTCTTTGGTAGAACATTGAGTGACGACCCAATGTCCACCAGTACATGAGATAAAACAACACCCTTGCACTCTAGAGTGATCTGTAAAGCCTTGTTGTGGTTACATCCCTCAGTTGTTAAGTCAGCATTGGTAAAGCCCAGTCCATGACTGGTATTGACATTTGCTACCACGGTTTCTAGCTGATTAACAGTGATCTCCTCTGGCACGTATGCTGCGTGCAGGACTTTCAGTAATGCATTCCTATGAGCTTCAGAACACATCAACAGTGATAATATGGAGATCTTTGAGGGAGTTTGGTGAAGCTGATCCACCACCTTGTAATCACTTCTCTTTATGATTCTCATAAACTCGTCTACTTCTTGTTCAAAAGATGTCTTCTGAGTTTCTTTGACAGCTGGCTCTTCAAGCACCACACTCTTTCATTTTGCTTTGGCAGCAGCTTCTGCTTCAGCATTAGGCCTCTGAGTTTGAGGCAAAAAGGCGTCCGCTTCTGGTGAAGCCTCCGCCTCCCCCAACATTATCAATCTGTGGAGAAGATGTTGAAGAATCCAAAGTGATTTTCTCCCCGTTGCAGTAAAGGTCAGAGCCATAATGTCAGGGTATGGCATTACTGCTTTCATATGGAACTGGTCCAGGCACCGTGATAGTAACTGGACTGACTGCTGCAGAGGAGGGTACTGAAATGGTGTGTGGATCGTAGTAAATTGTGACTGGTGACCTGGCAGGAGGTGCCACTGTTTGTTGCTGAAAGTTGCTATTTGGAGGAACAATTGATGGATCATAGTAGATGGTGACTGCTGAGATATCTTCATTAATTTCTGCTGGTGTTGTAGAAGATTCGGCTGAATAAATGGATGCTGATGTTGTAGAAGAAAGGGTTGTTGACATTTGATTTGTTGAAGTGATGGATGGAGCCATTGCTGATGATATTGATGAATCGGTAGGAATGATTGTTGCTGCTGTTGTGGAAGAATCAGGAATTGTTGTCAAAGGAATTGCTGGATTTGTAGGCGCCGTTGTTGAGATCTGAAGTATACCATCTTTGATAAGACCATCTATGTCGCTTCTCAAATTATCACACCCGTTGACTGCAATGTTTCAATACCCACAACCGAGCTCACACCCGGGGAACACCTGGCACTCTAGAAGCTGAGCTTTAATTTCGACCAGAGGTGTCCGAATTTGTGCAAAACTGGTGATCAAGGTAGATGGTCTGTCTTCCTCAATGGCATTAATCCTCGGACCTCCATGATGAGGCATAGGATTCTTGTTGACATTTGGAGGGGGTGCAAAGTTGAGGGCTTTAGAATCCACCAGATCTTGGAATTTCATTTGCAAGGCCCTGCATTTTTCCGTATTGTGACCAGGTGCATTGGAGTGGAAAGCACACCTGGCGTTGACATCATAATTCCTTGGGAGATTGGAGGGATCTGGTGGTGCCAATGTCCTTAACTCAACCAAGTTGAGCTTCAGGAGTTGTGGCAATAAGGCAACATAAGGCATAGGGATAGGGTCAATCACCCTGTTTTCCTGTGATGGTCTTTGTTGAAAGGGTCGTTGTTGTTGATTACTGTTGCTATTGTTGTAGGTTCTCTGTTGCGGATACTGGACTTGCTGTTGATAATGTGGTTGTTGTTGTGGTTGATATGCTGGTTGTTGAGGGATCGGAGCTGGAATGGTGACAGCTGCTACTGATCTGTGAACATACTGAGGTCTGCCCCTGCTGGCATGAATGGCATTTGTCTCACCGGTTCTTCGAGGTCCCACAAAAGGCTTCCTGGAATTACTGGATGAACTTGCACCGTTATCAGAAATCTTGCCCATTTTTAATAGACTCTCAATTCTTTCACCGGCTATAACTACGTCAGCAAAACTGGTGGAAGAAAAGGCAGCCAGCCTATCAATATATGTTCCTTGCAAAGTATTCATGAACATGTCGGCCATTTCTCTTTCCGACATGGGTGGTTGGACAGCAGCAGCAAGCTGTCTCCACCTCTGGGCATATTCTCTGAAGCTTTCTCTGGAGGATTGAGACATTCCCATCAGAAGGGTCCTGTTAGGAGCCATGTCCAGATTGTATTGATACTGCCTGATGAAGGCTTCAGCCAAGTCCTTCCAGCATCTGATAGTAGCTCTGGTCAGGTGTGAATACCACTCTCTTGAAGCCCCAGTCAAACTGTCTTCAAAGTAGAACATCCACAGTTTTTCATCCATGGTATATGCTTTAAGTCTTCCCAGAAAAGACTGTAGGTGAGTTCGTGGACAGGAGGTTCCATTGTATTTCTCAAAGCACGGGGGTTTGAACTTGTGGGGAATTCTCACCCCGTCTACTAACCCCATATTAATTACATCGAAGCCTAAGGAATTTTGAGACTCCAAAGATCTCAACTTTTCAGCAATTTCATCAAACCTCCTATCATAGACTTCCTCCCCAGCTCCCATTACAATAAACTGCTCTTCTTGAGGATCTTCTTGCAAGATCCTGCCTGTAGCAGTGTTGCCCTGTACATTTCTTGGGATGTTTACTTCCGGATCTAGATGAGGTCCAAATAATGGTGGGTTAACAGGAGGCTGACCTCCCTCATTATTACTAGTCCCTCCAGTCCCAGGATGAGGTTCCTCGGGAGTTTGCCTTTCTACCAATGCCCTTAACCTTTCTTGGCTCTGGGCCAGGCCGGTCATCACAGTCATGAATTGAGCCATTTGGTTCCTCATCTCCACTCTTTCATTAGCCATCTGAGTTCTGACCTCTGTCAGGTCCTGCTGTACTTGATCCATTTGGATACCAGGAAGGTTGTTGCGAGTAGGGTACCGGTGCGTACGGTTGAGAGGGAATACTCTTCTGCGAGCAATATTTCCTGAACCACAATAGAGTTAGAAACAAACAAACTAATAACAAAAACCTACAAAACAAAACAAAAGTTAGTATGTAATGCAGTATGCTTATTTGTTTTCCAAGGTATCCGGCTTGGTTCTTGGTTTTGACCTTTCCAGACCCTGAGGAAGATGCTTTGATGTTGTTGAGAAAAGGAAACCCAAAATGGAAACAACTAAGGTATATTACAAATACTGAACAATACATAGTTTGTTTTTACAACACATGCCCCTGAGGGGTCAAAATACAACACAAAAGAAAAGTACATCAAATGAAAATAACAACAATCAAAAAGTCATACATCTAGTCCAAACTCATCCTCCTTAACCTCCTTCAAAAGTGCCTCAGTCACTGGACCAGCTGGATGCTCTGTGATGTTCCTGATGAGGAGATTCCTGGTGGCAATGGCAGTGGTCAATTTCTTGTGCCTGTCCTGGTCCTTTGATCTCTTCAATCCAGCCCTAAGCTTCAACTCTGAAATCTCCTTCTGGGCTGCCAACAAAGCTTCCTGTTGCTTCTTCTCATTGGTCTCTAACTGCTCAATCCTGGCTTGAGTCCTCTGATCTTCTTGTGTCCGGGCTTCAGTGATCCTGACCTACCTAGCCTGACATTCTTGCAGATAGAGATCAGTCCTAGCCTTCTGAAGCTTGGCCTCTTTACAGGCATTCTTCAATATTTGTTCCCCAGCTCTTGCCTTCTTGATGTAATCCTCTGTTTTCTCGATCTTGGTCAGATGCTCCACCCTAAGCTTCTCCAACCTCTCAATGTCCATACGACCATCACTCCTTTCCCAAAGGGTCTTCTTCAGAGCTTGAGACAGATTCTCATTCCTTTCCTTCAGCTTCTCAAACTCTTCCAGGCTGACAGTGGCTGCTGGCTGAGCTGTAGATGGTCCAGGTATATCTTTAATGGTGAAAGGCATCCCAGTAATCTGAGCCCTAGCATGGGACCAGTCATAGTACTGAGCTGAAGCAACATTATTGCACCTTCCAAGAATAGCCATCCCTTTTGTCTGGATGTTGTCCCAAGCCCAGGATGCCTGTTTGACAGCAGCTAGATTAGGCTTTATCTCACAATACAGGGTCTCAGCTAAATCTTGCACTCTAGGAGGGTGAACCAAAGCATAGCCCAATTGTCTCTTAAACAACAAAGGATTGTAGTTGATGCAACCCTTTACTCCTATCAGAGGTACATTTGGGTATTGCCCACAGCTGGTGATTATGTCTTTGCCTTTGGTGTTCTGGGTGCACCATCTAATGTCATCTGAAGTCAAAGCAATGAGCCTCTTGGCCCAGTTCCTCTGCTGGTGAGGATTCAAGAAGGCATCTGTCTTGGGTAGGTGTCTGAGCAGCCAGGTGTGAAACAAAGGTGCACAACACCTCACTAACTTCCCTCTCTGTTTCTCATTCCTCTGATGAATGGAGTAATATAAATCTCCCAGCAATGTGGGTACTGGGTTCCTCAGAAGGAAAAGATGAATGGCATTCTTGCTGATAAATTTGGGCTCATCTGCAAACAGTATAACCCCATATATGCTGAGGGCTAGTAGTGCACAAACTGCCCTCCATTCTCCCAAAGAGGCCTTCAGGATGGCCTGAGAAATCAAGAAGTCTAAGTGCAAACCAGGGATCCCAGCCTTTGTTGTCATATTCTGCTCAATCAAAATAGGCTCCATGTATAGTGCTTTTTCCACCTCTCCATTGCTGGGAGAAGTCATCTCTGGGTTGAAGGGGACACCACCCCTGACAGGTACTCCAATCAATGATGAAAAATTCTCCAGCAGAGGTCCTAGCTGAAAGTCTGGGAATGTGAAGCATCTCAGAGGAGGGTCATAAAACTGTAGGCAGGTGTGGATCATACTCCTCTGAGAAGGGTCCAGGTCCATAATCATATCCAGGATACCTCCATAATGCTCTCTGAACAAAGGGATGTGGTCAGGGGTGATAAGTGACTGGACCTGCCTGATACCAGTCAACATAGGCTCAAAGAAATGGTAGGATATGTTGCTCTTCCTGGGTGTAGCCATGAATGCTGATGAAGAGCTGAAGATAAGTGCTGATGAAGATCAAGGCTAATGCTGGAGATGAGCCACTGACAGGCTGATGCTGATGATGATGAAGATGACTGAAGCAGACAACTGAAGAGAATAGCTGAAGCAGATGGCTGATGAAACAGAGGTCTATGCAGATGAAGGGGTCAAAACCAAGCCAGATATAATGTGGATACCCTGAAAAACAAATAAACAAATGTCAAATGATGCAATGATGATGTATGCAAATGATATGCAATGGTTTGTGATCAAGCTGGATCTGATTAACTGTCTTGATATAAAGTCCATGTATGTTCAAGAAGTCCAGATGGGGGTTCAGAAATCCAGTAACCAGGGTGGGGGACTCAAATAAAGAGTCACATTTCCAGGGTTAAATCACAAGAACTGTCCAAAATGAGGTACTCTTAAACCAAATAGTAACAGGGTATGATGTGGCCAATGGTACCTGCAAACCTATAAACAGCCCAACCCCCTCACAGGTGGTGTTCTAGAACAAGGATCCTCAGACTTGGATCAGTTATGAGAAGTGTAAACACTTCTAACCCGGAGGTACAGTGTTTACAATAACCATAAAAGATCCTCCTCTAATTCACCTCAGCTTCTGAAGGTCATAATAAAGGTCATCCAGACTTAGCAGGCTTCCCAGATAGCCCTAGCACTACAGGAAATCTGTAGCACAGAGTTCTCAAGAAGAAACCCACATCTGAACCGTGTTTCATATTCCCGCACCAGACCGAAATGGAATGGGAAAGAACATGAACCACTCTAGCCTAGGTGTCACTCAGGTCCCAGGTATAGGACCTTAAACTCTCAATGGAACCCCACCCATCAAAATAGAAAACCAGATCCAGCAATGATAATGACAGTATGAAATATGAAAAACTGTAAGGAAGGCAATAAATAAAGTTGTACATAAAGCAATAAATAAAGCAACTATATAAACACAATTAGCACATAACACCCCAGTAAACACAAATCAAACAAGCGCTAGGAGGAACCCACAAAAAGAACCAGAAGCCCTGGTTACAGTATAAGGGTCCCCAGCAGAGTCGCCAAGCTGTCGCTCCCACCAAATGACACCTGGTCAGAAGGGGTACAGACGCGAACCGTCGGCGAAAGAGAAGAGAATGAAAAGAGTCGCCAGCTAGGCATTTTTATACCGAAGGAAAGGTAATGTTGCATAAACCTAGAAAGATATGGATAAGATGGTTGCGAACCAGAGAAACCGAGAAAGGGGGTTGGTTACAACCTGGGAAGGTATTAGCACCCAGATTGTCCGTCGTACTCGACGGGATCCACGCTTAAAATATTTGTGTTTAAAGGGGTAGTGTCAGTGCTATTTTGTGTATCAATGCTAGAGAAGAATGCAAGTGTCAGTGTAAAAGAAGTGTGAGGTGTATAAGAGAAGTGTTAGTGTAAAAACAAGAGTGAAATGCCCAAGATAATGAGGCCAAAAGAATAATGCTGGAAGAGGGGGAATATACAGAGACTTTTATTCGATAACTGTTAAGTTATGCCTACGTATCCTCTCGTGCAATGAGGAAGTCAGAACACTGTAGTTCGACTCAAAGAGACTGAAAGATAAATTGACTTGTGAACTGCTTACTTGTCTATGCTCAAGTGTATGACCTGTCTGGCTCAGGTGCAAACTGTCTTTCATTAGACGGAAGAAGCAAGTTCTCGTTTGTGAGTGAATGAGGTGAGAAAAGAATACCGGAGGAGACGATTATTGTTTTTTCTTTGTGTCTTCAATCTTTTATTTCTTTTTGGATTTTTCATAATAAAATGAGCTTAAGCCTAAACCAAGGGTTAGCAGACTCATCACATCCTCCCTCTGATCAGGGGTAATGAGAATACCTTAAGTATGAAGTAAACACCTCACACTTAATCATCATGGTATAGGATTAAGATCATTCACCTACTTGCATTTATTTAGATGTTTTTGGAGTTTTTGTTTAGTGTTAAGTAATGAGTTTAAGCCATAATCAAAGATTTAATGGACTCATTACACCATCCTAATAGAAGGATAATAGATGAGAACATTTAAGCTGAGGAATGCTCCTCAACTTAATCCATGAATAGGGATTAACCTCGTGACAAAACAGAGCCTTTATTAAAGTGGATTTTAGTTAATGATAAGATTAAGAAGTGTGTTTTATGATTTGTAAGACAACTTGAGGGGGACTTGTCCATTAACACTAGGGTTAGTCCTTCTTAACCATTTAAGGAAGAATTAGAACCCTAATGCAAGGCCCAAGTTACAAGTTTTATGTCTTAATGATTATTAAGTGAATTGATTAAAGGATTTAAACACATTAAGGGTTTAACACTTAGGATTAAAGTTATACACTCCATCCTAATAGAAGGATGCAGGCATAAGCTTAATCACAAAGCCTTAAAACCTTTAGGGTTTAGTCCTTGATTATGAGATGAGAAGAAAAGACTCAAAGATGACACAAAGGCAAAACTAAATGGGGGGACTAATCAAACCCTAATTGTTATCATGCTTGGTTGTTCCTAGGGTTTATGAAGCTTGCAAGAGATCTTCAGGAGGGAAACCACCAGGAAAGAAGCAGATGAAAGGAGAAAGAAGCAGAGAAAAGCAAAACAACTTGCTTCACTTAAGAAGACAAGTTGCTTGAAGGAAGAAAGTGGGAGAGGACATGAATGAGCAAGCTCAATTCAAAACACAAGATAAAATGCAGCAATGATGTAAGAGAGAGATGAAAGGAGATTGTGAGAAGTGAAGGCAAATTCACTTCTCAAAACAACTTACCACCTGAAAAGTTAGCAAAAGAAATGAAATGCAATGCAAATGAGATGGAATGTCATGATGCAAACCAAAGTCAGAAGCATAAACATGATGTTAATGATGCTAAGAGATGATGCAAACACATGACAAGAGATGAGAGTGAGCAAACAAGCATAAGGATGCAAATGAGGCATGCTTTGAACCATAGGAGTTCATGAAAGTTTATGAGATGAAATGAACATATAACATGGCAAAGGAAAGATGCAATGATCAAACATGATTCTAATATGTCCTAAGATGTATTATGAATCCTTTGGATGCACAAAATGTCATGGCAAGTTCTTTAATGCAAGCAAATGAGAGATGGATGCAAAGGAAGGCACAAATTAGGGTTTACATACAACATGCAATGCAAAAATTCAAAACCAGAAGCAAATGACATGACAAAAAATTGAAAATGGGATCAAAGGAACCCTAACCCTACACAAGTTCACTGCCCAAAGGAGGGGACCTAAATCTTAACCTAGTGCAAGTTATGAATTTCTCAAGTCAATTAGGGTTTTAAGGTACCTCACAATGAAAAATGCAAAACAAATTGGAAATGGAAGATGGGTTCAAATCAATTTTATCCTATAAACTACATGCTATAGAGGATGCAATGCAAGAAGAACCATCATCAAACTCTCAAGGGTTAGGCAGAATGGATTTTTCAAAGTTTAAACCAAAATATTGCCCTTAAATGAATTTAATTCCAATGAAAATTGTTAAAATGCATCAAGAACCAAAAAGAAATTTGTTTTGAGAGTTTGATAATGTTTCTAAATATTTTAAAATGCAAAGTGAATTTTTTGTGATTTTTAAATACCTAAATGCATTTTTAATTAATTAATTTCCATTAACTAATTAAAAATAACCATTTGAATGATTTAAAAATAATTTTTAATGCAAAAAATAAAAATAAAAATATTTTTGGGTTCTAAAAATTAATGAAATGTTTGACAAAAATTTTCAGAATTTTTAAACGTGTTTTGCTATTTTAAATAATTCGTAAAAGATAAATCAAATAAAATGAAATAAAAAATGAATTAATGAGGAAGTATGCAGATCCAGAGGCTGAGGTTCAAACAAATTTGGAGGGAATTGACCTGCGCCATATCCAATGGCTGAGATTCAAACTGGCTGGATTTATTTAAACTTAATTAATTAATCTAATTAATTAGGATTAGGGTTTTAATGAGAGATCTGGTCCATTCAAACGCGCGGGAGTCAACCCTGGTCAACTAAATCCACGGTCCAAATTCAAACTGAACCTTAAACGTTATTAATGAACTAATGACTTTCAGGTGGCCGGAAATGACCTCCGGTCATCTTCTCCGGCCACACCTCTCCCTTAAAATTGCTATCTTCTTCCCTAGGCCACTAAAATTCAATCTCTCTGCCCAGAAATGATCCCCACACATCATACATCAAGAATCAACAAACAAACAACATTTAAAACACATCAACAATGAGAATCGAATCAAAACAGTTTTAGGTCAAAAAGTTTCAGAACACGAATACATACTCATTTCTCAACCATTTTCAAAACAAAACACATCAACATGATCAGTGAAGCATAAAGAATCATTTGGTAACTTAAAAACAAGTTTCTGGAAAAATTGTTCTTGAGCTCACCTGAACTGGAGCTTTGATCTTTGGAACTTTCTGGCTGCTTCTTTGGTCCAAGATGCCTTTAGTGAACCCCCTGAGATGCTTGCAATGCTTGGTTGGAGTTTAATGTGGCTGGTTTAAGAGTTTGATGAAGTTCTGTTGAAGGGAAGTGAAAAATCGTGTTTCTGTTTGAGGGCTTTTCAGGGCAAATTGATGGTTGGGAAATGATCAGAGGATCATATTGAGTGGTTCTATGAAGTTTGTTTTGATGTTTGTGGCTTGTATGGAGAGATTCGAATGAAAATGCATAAGAGGTGAGTTTTGAGGATGCTGACTTGTGTGATGTTTCAAGTTGTGTTGTGTTATGTGTTGTGTCTCATTTTGTCCATGTATCAAGCTTGGATAGGTCAGAGAGTTGTTGCTGGCCTAGCTTGATTGGTATGGGCCATTTTGCATAAAGTCAACTTTTGTGTAAGAGAGGTATGGGCTGGTTCAGTCAAGGTACAAAGGAATGGCTTGGTTCAGCTGTGATCAAGGAGAACCATGGAAATGAGTTTGAGGCAATGCAGCAAGTGGATTAGGGTTTGTGTGAGGTTTTGCAACTTTCACAAAGTTTGGCCCTTTGAAGTTTCTTAATGCACAAGTCATGAAAAGGGACAATTCTTTGGTGCATTCTGATTTTTAGGTCATGGTTCATGTTTTTGTAATGCATAGAAGTCACATTGAAGTCACATTTTGCCTTGGCATGAGGTTTTGCAACTTTGCCTCTTTGGTGTAAAACTTGAAATTATGTGATTTTGTCCAACTTTGACAAGCCATAACTTTTGATCCAAAATGAATTAGAATGAGTTCTTGTACTTTTTGAAAATGGGAGGATCCATTCTACAACTTTCATGACCAAAGTTTCCTCATTTGAAGCATTTTTGAATCACTTTGAGGAGGTTGAAAAACTTTCCCAAAATAGCAAGTTTTCATTACAAGTCATTTTCCCAAAAAGGCAATTTTGCAAATGGCTTGAAATTCTTCAATTTTGTGAACTTCTAACATCTTCTATGATCAAATAAAGATAATACACATTCAAAATAATGAAGAATACCCTTTGGTTGGGTCATTGGGGGCCTCAGATGCCCTGATTTTACACTGACTTGCTCAAGAAGTCATCCCTTGATCAGATGCCCTCCCCATGGAATTTCTTCATGAAAATTGATATGCATGATCCTCATACCATATAGAGACCAATAGAAACAAGAATGACCAAAAAATTTGGAGTTATGGCCTTTGAAACTAAAACCCTAATTCTAGGTCATCTGTGCAGTTAAGCCTGGCTCAGCTTCCATGCCTTTCTCAGTTCTTGTGATTCTTTGACTTCTTTGATCTTTTGAGGGTATAATATGATGCTTGAACATTCATGGACCCCTTTGAAGTGATTGATGACCTTTGGAGTGGCTCAAATGGCTCAGGGATGACTCAGATCACAAACCCTAGATGCAGATGACTTTGAATCAATGTAGTGAAGCAAATATGCAATATGAGATGCTATGATTGAACTTATGCATATGAAAAGATCACAAGACATGGTGTGAATGGGTGAGGGCAAATTTGGGGTGTTTACAGCAGGCTCTAGGTACAATGCCTTTGCTATCTATTCATTTCTGGGAGCTGGCATCTCTGGGTTGAAGGGGATTCCACCCCTGATAGGTACTCTAATCAATGAGGAAAACTCTTCCAGCAGAGGCCCTAGTTGAAAGTCTGGATAGGTGAAGCATCTCAAAGGAGGGTCATAAAACTGCAAGCATTTGTGGATCATGCTCCTCTGAGAAGGGTCAAGGTCCATAACCATATCCAAGATTCCTCCATAATGCTCTCTAAACAAAGGGATATAATCAGGTGTGATGAGTGACTGGACCTGCCTGATACCAGTCAACACAGGCTCAAAGAAATGGTAGGATATGTTGCTCTTCCTGGGAGTAGTCATGAGTGCTTGTTGAAGAAAATGGAGATAAGTGCTGATGAAGATCACATACTGATGCTGGAAAAGAGCCACTGACAGGCTGATGCTGGTGATGATGAAGATAGATGAAGCAGAGGTCTATACAGAAGAAGGGGTCAAAACCAAATCAGATATGATATGGATACCCTGAAAAGCAAATAAACAAATGTTAAATGATGCAATGATGATATATGCAAATGATATGCAAGGGTTTATGATCAAGCTGGATCTGATTATCTGTCTTGATATAGGGCCCATGTATGTTCAAAAGTCCAGATGAAGGCTCAGAAATCTAGTAACCAGGGTGGGGGACTCAAATAAAGAGTCAAATGTCCAGGGTTAATCACAAGAACTGTCCAAAGTGAAGTATTCTTAAACAATACAGTAACAGGGTATGATGTGGCCAAGGGTTCCTGCAAACCTGTAAACAGCCCAACCCCCTCACATGTAATGTTCTAGAACAAAGATCCTCAGACTTGGATCAGTTATGAGAAGTGTAAACACTTCTAACCCGGAGGTACAATATTTACAATAACCATAAAGGATCCTCCTCTAATTCACCTCAGTTTCTGAAGGTCATAATAAAAGGTCATCCAGACTTAGCAGGCTTCCCAGATAGCCCTAGCACTACAGGAAATCTGTAGCACAGAGTTCTCAAGAAGAAACCCACATCTGAACCATGTTTCATATTCTCGCACCAGACCGAAATGGAATGGGAAAGAACATGAACCACTCTAGCCTAGGTGTCACTCAGGTCCGAGGTATAGGACCTTAAACTCTCAATGGAACCCCACTCACCAAAACAGAAACCAGGTCCAGCAATGATAATGACAGTATGAAATATGTAAAATTGTAAATAAAGCAATAAATAAGGCTGTATATAAAGCAATAAATAAAGCAAATAAATAAACACAATTAGCACATAACACCCCAGTAAACACAAATCAGACAAGCGCTAGGAGGAACCCACAAAAAGAACCAGAAGCCCTGGTTACAATATAAGAGTCCCCAGCAGAGTCGCCAAGTTATCGCTCCCACCAAATGACACCTGGTCAGAAGGGGTACAGACGTAAACGGTCGGCGAAAGAGAGAGAACACACAAGGGTGAACTGAAAAGAAAAGAGTCGCCAGCTAGGCATTTTTATCCCAAAGGAAAGGTGTAAAAACCCCAAATTTGCCCTCACTAAGTTCACACCATGGCTTATGATCTTTTCATTTGCATAAGTTCAATCATATCATCTCATATTGCATTTTTGCTTCACTACATTGGTTCTAAGTCATCTACATCTAGGGTTTGTGATCTGAGCAATTCATGAGTTATCTGAGCCACTCCAAAGGTCATCAATCTTCTCAATAGGGTCCATGTATGTTTAAGCATCATATTATATCCTCCCAAGATCAAGGAAGTCAAAGAATCACAAAAACTGAGAAAGGCATGGAAGCAGAGCCAGGTATAACTGCACAGATGACCTAAAATTAGGGTTTTGGTTTCAGAGACCATAACTCCAAATTTTTTGGTCATTCTTGTTTCTATTGGTCTCTATATGATATGAGGATCATGCATACCAATTTTCATGAAGAAATTCAATGGGGAAGGCATCTGATCAATGGATGACATCTTGTGCAAGTCAGTGCAAAATCAGGGCCTCTGAGGCCCCCAATGATCCAACCAAAGGGTTTTCTCCATCATTTTGAATGTGTATGATCTTTATTTGATCTTAGAAGATGTTATAAGTTCACAAAATTGAAGAATTTCAAGCCATTTGCAAAGTTGACATTTTGGGAAAGTGACTTGTAATGTAAACTTGCCATTTTGGGAAAGTTTTTCAACCTCCTCTTTTTGATTCAAAAATGCTTCAAATGAAAAATCTTTGGTCATGAAAGTTGAAGATTGGATCCTCCCATTTTCAAAAAGTACAAGAACTTGATATAATTCATTTTGGAACAAAAGTTATGGCCTTGCAAAGTTGGATAAAATCACATAATTTCATGTTTCATGCCAAAGAGGGACTTTTGCAAAACCTCTTGCCAATTCATTTTGTAACCTCAAATTGACTTCTAACCATCATACAAACATAACACATTGCCTAAAACTCAGAATTGGTCCAAGAATTTCCAAATTTCATGACTTGCACATAAAGAAATCTCAAAAGGGCCAAAGGTTCACAAATTTGCAAAACCCCCCATAAGCTTCAATCCACTTGCTGATTTGCCTCAATCTCACTTCCATGGTTCTCCTTGATCACAGCTGCACCAGACACCCCTTTGTCCTTGGCCTGAACCAGCCAATACCTCAAAGTACAACTTTGTTGACTTTTTTGCAAGAAGGCCATACCAATCAGCATAGCCTACACTAACTCCACAGACCTATCACAGCTTGATATGTGGATAAAATGAAACTCAAAACACACAAGAAGCAAGCCTGAAACCACAGCATCACCATAGTTCACAAAACTCTCCCTCTTGCATTTTCTATCGAATCTCACAACTCAGCTACTCAAACTTAGAACTTCTTCCACCATTCATCTCCAAATTCATCACTGATCAATTCCCACCTTTCATTTGACCCTAAAAACTTCACAATCAAAAATACGATTTTCACATTTCACAAACTGAACCTCTGCCATTTTCATTTTGAGGCCATATAAACTCCAGCTAAGCATCACAAACACTTGGGGAGGATCATTGGAGCTTGTTTGAAGCAAAGAACTGGCCAGAAAGCACCATTTTCGAAAGCTTCAGTTCAGGTAACCTCAAGAACAAATTTTCCAGAAATGCGTTTTTAAGTTTCTAATTGATTCTCCATGGTTCACTGATGATTCTGATATGTTTAGTTTTGGAAATGGTCAAGTATTAAGCATGTATTGAACCTTTGAAATTTTCTGCATATTTTCCGTTTGGCTTTGATTCTTGATCTTGAGTGAAAATAAATGAGTTTTAGGGTTGGATTCGTGTTTAGGGTTGTTAGATGTTTGATTCTGGAGAGTTAGAGAGCTTAGGGTTGCGTATGGAGTGAGATAACACATTTGGCTGGCCGGAGGAGATAACCGGAACATTGTTCCGGTCACCTGAAAGTAATTAGGGTTCAGATTAGGGTTAATGACATAATTAGCGTAGTTTGAATTCAGGCCATTGGATAGCGCGCGAAGTCAATTCCCTCCCTTTTCAGTTTGAACCAGGGCCCTTAGATCAGCTGACTTTCTCATTTATTCATTTAATTCATTTTTATTTCATTTGTTTTGTATTTAATTTCTACGAATTTTTAAAAATAGTAAAATACATCAAAAAATTCTGAAAATGTTTATCAAATCTTTTGTTAATTTTCAGAACCCAAAAATATTTTTATTTTTATTTTTTGCATTAAAAATTATTTTTAAATCATTTAAATGTTTATTTTTTATTAGTTAATGAAAATTAATTAATTAAAAATTCATTTAGGTATTTAAAAATCACAAAAAAAATTCACATTGCATTTTAATACATTTAGAAACATTATCAAACTCCTCAAACAAATTTCTTTTTGGTTCTTGACCTATTTTGACATTTTTCCTTGGAATTAAAGTTCTTAAAAGTCAATATTTTTGCCCTAACTTAGAAAAATTCATTCTGCCTAACCATGAGGAGTTTGATGTTGGTTCTTTTTGCATTGCATTCTTCATATCATGTAGTTTCTATAGTAAAATTGGTTTGAATTTATCTTTCATTTTCAATTTGATGTGCATTTTTCCTTTTGAGGTGCCTTAAAACCCTAGCCAACTTGAGAAAATCATAACTCCCATTAGGTTAAGAGTTAGGTCCACTCCTTTGGGCAATGAACTTTTGTAGGGTTAGGTTTCCTTTGATTCCATTTTCAATTTTTTATCATGTCATTTGCTTCTGATTTTGAATTTTGTGTTGCATGTTATGCATAAACCCTAATTTTTGCCTTCATTTGCACCCATATTCCATATGCTTGCATTCATGAACTTGCCATGACATTTTGTGCATCCACATAACTTCTAAGACATCTTAGGACACATTAGAGTCATGTTTGATCATTGCATCATTCATTTTCCATGTTATGCATTCATTCCATTTCATAAACTTTCATGAACTTTCATCGTTCAAAACATGCTTCATTTGCATCCTCATCCTTGTATGATCATCCTCATCTCTTGATATGTGTTTGCTTTATCTCTTAGCATCATTAACATCATGTTTATGCTTCTGACTTTGGTTTGCATCATTGCATTCATCTCATTTTCATTTCATTTCACCTCTTGTTACTAACTTTTCAGGTGGTAAGTCATTGAGAAGTGAATTTGCCTTCACTTCTCATAATCTCTTTTCACCTCTCTTATGCATCATTTCTGCATTTTGTATTTGTCTTAGAGTGAGCTTTCTCATTCATGTCTCCTTCTCACTTTCTTTCTACAAGCAACTTATCTTCTTAAGTGAAGTAAGTTGACTTGCTTCTTCTGCTTCCTTTCCTTCCATCTGCTCCTTCCATTGGTGGCTTCTCTGAAGATCTTTTGCAAGCCTCATAAACCCTAGGAACACCCAAGCATGATTAAAATTAGGGTTTGATTAGTCCCCCATTAGTTTTACCTTTGTGTCATCTTTGTGTCTTCTCTTCTCATCTCATAATCAAGGACTAAACCTTAAAGGTTTTAAGGCTTTGTGATTAAGCTTATGCATGCATCCTTCTATTAGGATGGAGTGTATAACTTTAATCCTAAGTGTTAAACCCTTAATGTGTTTAATTCCTTTAATCAATCCACTTAATAATCACTAAGACATCAAACTTGTAACTTGGGCCTTGCATTAGGGTTCTAATTCTTCCTTAATTGGTTAACAAGGACTAACCCTAGTGTTAATGGACAAGTCCCTCTCAAGTTGTCTTACAAACCATAAAATCCACTTCTTAACCTTACCATTAACTAAACTCCACTTTAATAAAGGCTTTGTTTTGTCATGAGGTTAATCCCTAATCAAGGATTAAGTTGAGGAGCCTTCCTCAGCTTAAATGCTCTCATTTATTATCCTTCTATTAGGATGGTGTAATGGATCCATTAAATCTTTGATTATGGCTTAAACTCATTACTTAACACTAAACAAAAAAATCCAAAAACATCTAAATAATTGCAAGTAGGTTAATGATCTTAATCCTACATCATGGTGATTAAGTGTGAGGTGTTTACTTCACACTTAAGGTATTCTCATTACCCCTAATCAGAGGGAGGATGTGATGAGTTTACTAACCCTTGGTTTAGGATTAAGCTCATTAACTTATGACAAATATCAAAAGCAACAAAAGATTGAAAACATCAAAAACAAACAATAATCGTCTCCTCCGGGACTTTTTTCTCATCTCATTCACTCATAAACGAGAACTCACTTCTTCCGTCTGATGCAAGATAGTTTGCACATGAGCCAGACAAGTCATACACTTGAGCTTAGACAAGTAAGCAGTTCACAAGTCAATTTATCTTTCAGTCTCTTTGAGTCGAACTACGGTGTTCTGACTTCCTCATTACACGAGAGGATACGTAGGCATAACCTAACAGTTATCGAACAAAAGTCTCTGTATATTCCCCCCTCTTCCAACATTATTCTTTGAGCCTCATTATCTTGAGCATTTCACTCTTGTTCTGACACTTCTCTTATATTTCACTTCACTTTCTTCCAGCACTGACACTTGCATTCTTTCCAGCTTTGGTACACAAATAGCACTGACACTACCCCTTTAAAAATACAAATCTTTCAAGCGTGGATCCCGTCGAGTACGGCGGACAATCTGGGTGCTAATACCTTCCCAGGTTGTAACCAACCCCCTTTCTCAGTTTCTATGGTTCGCGACCGTCTTATCTATCTCTCTTAGGTCTATGCAGCATTACCTTTCCTTCGGGATAAAAATGCCTAGCTGGTGACTCTTTCCTTTTGAGTTCACCCTTGTGTGTTCTCTTCTCCTTTCGCTGACCGTTCGCGTCTATACCCCTCTTGGCCCTGTCTCATTTGGTTGGAGCGACAGCTTGGCGACTCTGCTGGGGAGCCTTATACTGTAACCAGGGCTTCTGGTTCTTTTTGTGGGTTCCTCCTAGAGCTTGTTTGATTTGTGTTTACTGGGGTGTTATGTGCTAATTGTGTTTATTTATTTTCTTTATTTACTGCTTTTTGTACAGCTTTATTTATTGCTTTCCTTTACAGCTTTTCATATTTCATATTGTCATTACCATTGCTGGATCTGGTTTCTGTTTTGGTGGGTGGGGTTCCATTGAGTGTTTGAGGTCCTATACCTGGGACCTGAGTGACACCTAGGCTAGAGTGGTTCATGTTCTTTCCCATTCCATTTCGGTTTGGTGCGGGAATAAGAAACACGGTTCAGATGTGGGTTTCTTCTTGAGAACTCTGTACTACAGATTTCCTGTAGTTCTAGGGCTATCTGGGAAGCCTGCTAAGTCTGGATGACCTTTATTATGACCTCCAGAAACTGAGGTGAATTAGAGGAGGATATTTTATGGTTATTGTAAACATTGTACCTCCGGGTTAGAAGTGTTTACACTTCTCATAACTGATCCAAGTCTGAGGATCCTTGTTCTAGAACACTACCTGTGAGGGGGTTGGGCTGTTTACAGGTTTGCAGGAACCCTTAGCCACATCATACCCTGTTACTATTGTTTAAGAGTACCTCATTTTGGACAGTTCTTGTGATTAACCCGGGACATGTGACTCTTTATTTGAGTCCCCCACCCTGGTTACTGGATTTCTGAACCTCCATCTGGACCTTCTTTGAACATACATGGGCCTATATCAAGGCAGATATCAGATCCAGCTTGATCACAAACCCTTGCATATCATTTGCATACATCATCATTTGCATCATTTAACATTTGTTTATTTGTTTTTCAGGGTATCCACATCATATCTGGTTTGGTTTTGACCGCTTCTTTTGCATAGACCTCTGCTTCATCAGTTATCTGCTTCAGCTATCTTCATCATCACCAGCACCAGCCTGTCAGTGGCTCACTTCCAGCATCAGTCTGTGACCTTCATCAGTATCAATCTTCAATTTCTTCAGCAGCATTCATGGCTACTCCCAGGAAGAGCAACATATCTTACCATTTCTTTGAACCTGTGTTGACTGGTATCAGGCAGGTCCAGTTACTTATCACACCTGACCACATCCCATTGTTTAGAGAGCATTATGGAGGTATCCTGGATATGGTTATGGACCTTGACCCTTCTCAGAGGAGCATGATCCACACTTGCTTGCAGTTTTATGATCCTCCATTGAGATGTTTCACATTTCCAGACTTTCAGCTAGGGCCTCTACTGGAAGAGTTTTCTTCATTGATTGGAGTACCTATCAGGGGTGGAATCCCTTTCAACCCAGAAATGCCAGCTCCCAGCAATGGAGAGGTAGCAAAGGCATTATACTTGGAGCCTGCCTTGATTGAGAAAAGTATGACAACAAAAGCTGGAATCCCTGGTTTGCATTTGGATTTCTTGATTTCTCAGGCCATCCTGAAGGCCTCATTGGGAGAATGGAGGGCATTCTGTGCACTGTTAGCCCTCAGCATATATGGGGCTATACTATTTGCATATGAGCCTAAATTTGTCAGCAAGAATTCCATTCATTTGTTTCTTCTGAGGAACCCAGTACCCACACTGCTGGGAGACTTTTACTATTCCATTCATCAGAGGAATGAGAAACAAAGGGGGAAGTTGGTGAGATGTTGTGCTCCTTTGTTTCACATCTGGCTGCTCAGACACCTGCCTAAGTCAGATGCCTTCCTGAATCCTCACCAACAGAAGAATTGGGCCAAAAGGCTCATTGCCTTAGCTTCAGATGATATTAGATGGTGCACCCAGAGCACCAAGGGCAAGGACATTATCACCAGCTGCGGACAATACCCAAATGTACCTCTGATAGGAGTGAAATGTTGCATAAACTACAATCCTTTGTTGTTTAAGAGACAACTTGGCTATGCTTTGGTTCACCCTCCCAGAGTGCAGGATTTAGTTGAGACCCTGTATTGTGAAGTAAAACCTAATTCAGCTGCTGTCAGACAGGCATCCTGGGCTTGGGACAACATCCAGACTAAAGGGATGGCCATTCTGGGAAGGTGTAATAATGTTGCCTCAGCTCAGTACTATGACTGGTCCTGTACTAGAGCTCAGATTACTGGAATGCCTTTCACCTTGGAAGACATACCTGGACCATCTACAGTACAGCCAGCAGCAACTGTCAGCCTGGAAGAATTTGAGAAGCTAAAGGAAAGAAATGAGAATTTATCTCAAGCTTTGAAGAAGACTCTTTGGGAAAGGAGTTATGGTCTTCTGGACATTGAGAGATTGGAGAAGCTCAAGGTGGAGCATATTGCCAAAATTGAGAAGACAGAGGATTACATAAGGAAAGCAAGAGCTGGGGAACAAATACTGAAGAATGCCTGTAAAGAAGCTAAGATTCAGAAGGCTAGGACTGAGCTCTATCTGCAAGAGAGTCAGGCTAGGTGGGTCAGGATCACTAAAGCCCGTACACAGGAAGATCAGAAGACTCAAGCCAAGGTTGAACAGCTAGAGGCCAATGAGAAGAAGCAGCAGGAAGCTTTGTTGGCAGCCCAGAAGGATATTTTAGAGTTGAAGCTCAGAGCAGGATTGAAAAGATCAAAGGACCAGGACAGGCATAAGAAGCTGACCACTGCCATTGCTACCAGGAACTTCCTCATCAGGACCATTACAGAGCACCCGGCTGGTCCAGTGACTGAGGCACTCCTGAAGGAGGTCAGAGAAGATGAGTTTGGACTGGATGTCTGATTCTTTGTTTGTTGTTGTTTCCATTTGATGTACTTTTCCTTTTATTGTATTTTGACCCTCCATGGGCATGTGTTGTAAAACTGACTATGTATTGTTCACCTTTTGTAATATATCTTAGTTTGTTTTCATTCGGGATTTCTCTCAACAAACATCAAACATCTTCCTCGAGGTCTGGAAAGGTCAAAACCAAGAACCAAACTGGATACCTTGGAAAACAAATAAGCATACTGCATTGCATACTAACTTTTGTTTTGTTTTGTAGGTTTTATTATTATTGTTTCTAACTCTGTTGTGATCTCAGGAAACATTGCTCGTCGCTGAGTGTTCCCTGTCAACCGCGCGCACCGGTACCCGACTCGCAACAACCTTCCCGGTATTCAAATGGAACAAGTACAGCAGGATCTGACTGAGGTCAGAAATCAGATGGCTAATGAGAGAGTGGAGATGAGAAATCAGATGTCTCAATTTATGGGTGTAATGACTGGCTTAGCTCAGAGTCAAGAAAGGTTAAGAGAGCTGGTAGAAAGACAAACTCCTGAGGAGCCTCATCTTGGGATAGGAGGAACTAGTAACAATGAACGGGGCCAACCTCGTATTGACCCACCAGTATTTGGACCTCATCTGGATCCAGAAGCTAACATCCCGAGGAATGTGCAAGGTAATACTTCTGGGGGGAGAATCTTGCAAGAAGATCCTCAAGAAGAGCAGTTTACTGTCATGGGAGTTGGAGATGAAGTTTATGACAGGATATTAGATGAGATTGCTGAGAAATTGAGATCTTTGGAGTCTCAGAATTCCTTGGGCTTCGATGTGATGGACATGGGGCTGGTGGATGGGGTGAGAATTCCCCACAAATTCAAACCCCCATGCTTTGAAAAGTACAGTGGTACCTCCTTCCCACGCACTCATTTGCAGTCTTTCCTAGGGAGATTGAAAGCTTATACTATGGATGAGAAGCTGTGGATGTTCTACTTTGAAGACAACCTGACTGGGGCTTCGAGGGAGTGGTATTCACACTTGTCTAGGGCCACTGTCAGATGCTGGAAGGATTTAGCTGAAGCTTTCATCAGGCAATATCAATACAATCTGGACATGGCTCCTAACAGGACCCTTCTGATGGGAATGTCTCAATCTTCCCGAGAAAGCTTCAGGGAATATGCCCAAAGGTGGAGACAGCTTGCTGCTGCTGTCCAACCACCCATGTCAGAGAGAGAAATGGCTGACATGTTCATGAATACATTGCAAGGGACCTATATTGATAGATTGGTTGCCTTCTCCTCTACCAGTTTTGCTGATGTGGTCATAGCTGGTGAAAGGATTGAAAGCATCTTAAAGATGGGCAAAATTTCTGACAGTGGTGCAAGTTCATCTAGCAATCCTAGAAAGCCTTTTGTGGGACCCCGAAGAGCCGGTGAGACTAATTCCATTCATGCAAGCAGGGGCAGACCTCAGTATGTTCACCGGTCAGTAGCAGCTGTTACCATTCCAGCTCCGATTCCTCAACAATCAGCATATCCTCAACAACAACAACCACAATATCAACAACAAATTCAGTATCCGCAACAGAGAACCTACAATAACAGCAACAACAACCAACAACAACGTCCTTTCCAACAAAAACCATCACAGGCAAACAGGGTAATTGACCCAATCTCAATGCCGTATGCTGCACTTTTGCCACAACTCCTGAAGCTCAACCTATTTGAGTTAAGGACTTTGGCACCTCCAGATCCCACCAATTTTCCAAAGAACTATGATGCAAATGCCAGGTGTGCATTCCACTCGAACGCACCGGGGCATAATACTGAAAAATGCAGGGCCTTACAAATGAAAGTACAAGACCTGGTGGACTCAAAAGCTCTCAACTTTGCACCTCCTCCGAATGTCACAAGGAATCCAATGCCTAGTCACAACGGGCCTAGGATCAATGCTATTGAGGAAGGAAAACTATCCACCCTAATAACCAGTGTTGCACAGATTCGAACACCTTTGGTTGAAATCAAAGCCCAACTTTTAGAATGCCAAGTGTTCCCTAGGTGTGAGCTCGGTTGTGGGTATTGAAATATTGCAGTCAATGGGTGTGAAAGGCTGAGAAACGGCATAGATGGTCTTATTAAGGATGGTATCCTTCAGATTATGACAACGGCGCTTACAAATCCAACAATTCCTGCATCAACAATCCCAGATACTCCCACAACGTCAGCAACCATTGTTCCAACGGATTCTACTACAACTCCAACAACTGCTCAATCAATCACTTCAACGGATACAAGTTCAATCACCATCCCTGCTACAACTTCAACACCCATCCAGTCAATAGTGTCTTCTACAACATCAGCAACAATTGATGAAAGCGTCTCAACGGTTACAATATACTATGATCCTGCAAATGTACCTGCCAACAACTCACAAAATGTTACTCCTGTCAGAGCACCAGTTACCATATACTATGATCCACACACTATTGTGGTCCCTTCTGCAGCTGCTATCAGTCCAGTCACTATCACAGTGCCGGGGCCAGTTCCTTACGAAAGCAATAATGCCATCCCTTGGCATTATGGCTCAAATTTATAATGCGAAGGGCAAAAAATCACTTTGGAATCATCAACTTCTTCACCTCAGATTGACAATGTGGGGGGAGGCGGAGGCTTCACTAGAAGCGGACATCTCTTTGCCTCGCAAATTCCAAGACCCATTGCTGAAGCAGAAGCTGCTGCTAAAGCAAAAGGGAAGAGCATGGTGCAAGAAGAACAAGTTGTCAAAGAAGCTTTGAAGACTCCTTTTGACCAAGAAGTTGATGAATTCATGAGAATCATAAAGAAAAGTGATTACAAGGTGGTGGACCAGCTTCACCAAACACCTTCCAAGATCTCCATATTATCATTGCTAATGTGCTCCGAGGCTCATCAGAACGCACTATTGAAAGTCTTGCACGCATCTTATGTGCCGGAGGAGATTACCGTTAATCAGTTAGAGTTCGTGGTTGGAAATGTCAATGCTAGTAATGGGCTAGGGTTTAGCAACACTGATCTGACAACGGAAGGTCGTAATCACAACAAGGCTCTGCACATTACTTTGGAGTGTAAGGGTGCAGTTCTTTCTCATGTATTGGTGGACACAGGGTCATCCCTCAATGTCCTGCCTAAGAAAGCCCTTGTGAAGCTGGAGTACGATGGATTGGCACTACGCCCAAGTAACTTGGTAGTAAGAGCCTTTGACGGTTCTAAAAGATCAGTTCTGGGAGAGATAGAATTACCAATAATGATTGGCCCACAGGTTTTCAAAACGACCTTCTTTGTGATGGATATATAGCCTTCCTACAGCTGTCTATTGGGTAGACCATGGATACACGCCGTCGGCGCCGTGACGTCAACCCTTCACCAGAAGTTAAAATTCGAGTGGGAAGGCCAAGTCATTACTATTTGTGGGGAGGAGGATATTTTTGTTAGCCAGCTGGCTACTTTCAAATACATTGAAATGGATGGGGAGATCCATGAAACCATGAGCCAAGTGTTTGAGGCCCTTAATATTAATGAAACATCTGCTGTGCTTGGAACCTCCATCACATCATATCAACAAGCCCGGAAGGTTGTTAAGGAAGGTACCGCCCAAGGCTGGGGCAAGCTGCTGCCCGTGGAGAAGAAAGAAGACCGATTCGGGTTGGGTTACAAACCAACTCGACAAGATCAATCAGAGGCTGTGAAGGAGCCCAAGTTCATTAGCGGGGGGATGCTCACCCCGGATGCTGTGAATAGTTTGGAAGATGAGTCAGAAGACGAGCGCAACCTGGAAAGCTGGATACGTCCAAGGATCCCGGGGAGCCATGTCTCAAACTGGTCTTCCCAGGAAATTATAAGGGTTACTCCTGCTGAGTAATTATTATTTCCTGTATTTTAAAGCATGCATCAAGTCCTGCATCTTGCCCAAGATGTCAGGACTCATTTTGTAAACGAGCCATCTTGTATTTTGTGCAAAGATCAATTAATGAATATCAGGACATCTTTTGCAAATGAGTCTTTTCTTTTTTCGCTCACTGTTTTTCATTTTTCATTTTTTGTACAAAAATAAAATGGCAATGCTTTTCAAAATAAATAACTTCATTTTCACTTTTTCTAAGCAAGATAAAACTGACCACTAAAATGAACAAATCTAAACCTTTGCAGAAAGTGCCCTCCAGACTGCACCGACAACAACACTGCTATGACTTCGTATGACTTTGACAATCCAATCAATCAAGCTGATGAAGGGGTTGAGGAAGATTATGAGCTACCTGAAGAGCTAGCCAGGTTGTTAAGGCAATAGGAGAAGGTTATCACTCCTCATCAGGAGGAGGTAGAAACGGTTAATCTTGGTACAGAAGAAGACTTGAAAGAAGTTAAGATTTATGCAGATAAAGTGCATGTGCCTCCCAATCCTTTGAATGTGATGTCTTCACCCTGACCCTTTGCCATGTGGGGCATTGATATGATTGGCAAGATTGAATCGACTGCTTCAAATGGCCACAGATTCATCATGGTAGCCATTGATTACTTCACCAAGTGGGTTGAGGCAGCTTCGTACGCAAATGTCACCAGGCAAGTGGTAGCCCGATTTCTGAAGAGAGATATTATCTGTCGGTATGGAGTGCCCGAGCGAATCATTACTGATAATGGTTCCAACTTGAACAACAAAATGATGGTGGAACTGTGCCGGGACTTCAAGATCCAACACCACAACTCTTCTCCTTACAGGCCAAAGATGAATGGCGATGTTGAGGCAGCTAACAAGAATATCAAGAAAATTGTGCAGAAGATGGTGGTCACCTACAAAGACTGGCATGAAATGCTACCATTTGCCTTGCATGGGTACCGTACGTCAATCCGAACATCTACTGGGGCAACACCGTATCAACTTGTGTATGGTATGGAGGCAGTCCTACCTGTCGAAGTTGAATTACCCTCCTTACGAGTACTGATGGATGTTAAGCTAAACGAAGCAGAATGGGTCCGATCCCGGTACGAATAACTGAATCTGATTGAAGAGAAGAGATTAGCTGCGATCTGCCATGGGCAGCTGTATCAGAAAAGAATGAAGAAAGCCTTCGATCAGAAAGTTAGGCTTTGGGAATATCAAGTAGGAGATCTTGTGCTGAAGAGACTCCTCCCTCCTCATACAGACCACAAGGGCAAGTGGACTCCGAATTATGATGGTCCGTTCATAGTAAAGAAAGTTTTCTCTGGTGGAGCACTGATGCTCAGTACTATGGACGGTGAAGACTTCTTGTCCCATGTGAATTCAAATGCAGTTAAAAAATACTTCGCATAAAATGACCCGCTGGACACAAAAACAGAATATAAGTCCAGGCAAAAATAGGGCATCCCGGCGAGTCAAAAACATAATAAAAAGACTCGGGCAAAAATAAGGGGAAATAATAATCAAAAAAGGTACATCCGCTGAGTTGAAAAGCCACATTGGACGAATCAGGCAAAAACGGGTATCCCGGTGGATTGAAAACCCGAAAGGGAAATCCACGCAAAATAAGGGAATAAGCGAACAACTGCATTCTGGACTCGTCTATATCACTTACAGCATGGTAAGCTCCGAAAGGTTCCAGCTTCGGTCAGAATTAGCCTTCTTCAAAAGCAAGATGAGAAGAACGTCAATGTCATACAAGTCATAGCAAGGGAAGCTCCCTGAAGCGTCATCAACATTGCCAGCACCTTTTGTTTCTCAATTTTGTAAACAATCTCCTCATTTCAGGGGATCTGTTTCTTTGACTGTATCTTGCCAATTCAAGGCACACAAATTAATAAAATCATATTTTCAGTCATATTCCGTCTTGTACATTTTATTGTCATTTGCAAAATGTCTGATGTCCTTAAGATGTTGATTACATAAGTACAGATGCGTCTTTTCTAAATTACATGCTTACAGGAAATATATTTGCTTCCGGGAGTGTCTAAACTCCTATGATGGAACCCGGTAAGGGACACCTCGGGATACTTGTACGTTTCTTCGTCATGACAGGATTGCAGGTAGTCAAAGCGCAACACGGGGCATAAAAGCTCCTCCCAGCAAGCTACCAAATCACTATAGCACCAGGGGTGCCCTCTCCCCAGCTGAGTTACCAGTCATCATTCCTCCTCAGCCAAGTGTCAGGCGGGGAAGCATCTCCCCACAGAGTCCCAGCCTCTATCCAGAAGAGAAATACCTGAGGATCTCACAACAAAGTGACGAAAGCTTCTACGAACCCCAGCTGGGCCCCTCATCACCAAGGATGGGTCTATTAGTGACCTATTCCCCATACAGAGCCATATGTACCAGATCTACAAATGATCTCATCCCCAGCTGGGATATCACTTCAATTAGATCAGCCGGAGATCTCCACCGCGACGGGATCCGAATCCCGGATCGGTATCTTTGCATAATCATAGCATTCACATAATTTTCCCCCAGAGCGTAGCATTCCGTCTAATACGGAGCATTACGGAAAAAATCAAACATATTGCATGATCATAAGCCATGTGTCGAACCAAACACTTGTAAATATTGACATTCCACCAACAATATACAAAATACCCCTCAAATTCCCCAGCAGAAAGCCGAAGCATTTCCTTTACACTCACAAATACATATGCATGCTCCTTTTGGCACTCGTCCGTGTCATCATCCCCCAGTAAAGTCGCCCGAACGTGCTTTACGGACAGATATATATATATATATATACAATTCCTTGACACCTGTCCGTGTCACCTTCCCCAGCATGGTTGCCTAAACACTTTGTAAACCAAATACTTGTTTATAATACACTTCTTCCGACACCCGGCCGTGTCGTGCTCTCCACAAGCAAGTTGGACACCCGTCTATGTCTCACTCATCACTTTTTACTCATACAGAAACTCGTCCGTATCTTCTATACATCACTCAAATCCCCTCAGAGTCGACACTCGTCCGTGTTCTTTGTTAACTAGTTGGTACTCGTCTGTATCATCATCTCTGAACATGCGTCAAGCGTTTGTTTCTACTGATACTCGTCCGTATCATAGTCTTAGGGATGCTCGTCCGCATCTTTAATCTATACACCGTGTCAGACACTTATGCCTTTGCTTTCTTGAAATTAGACACTCGTCTGTGTCTACCATTCCCCAGAAGTATTCCCGACAAATCTTGATGAACTATGTCCCTTCCATCTGACATTCGTCCTATGTCATGATATTTCCGGCAGCCGTACCCTTCCAGGTGATTGTCCTTCACCTTTTTGATGATCGTCCTTCATCATCCCCAGCGGAGTCTCTATTCATTAGAACCCCTTTCTATCCGACATCCGTCCTATGTCGTGATACTTGAGCAGCCGTCCCCTGTTAGGTGATCGTCCTTCACCTTTTTATGATCGTCCTTCATCATTTTATCCGATGGTCGTCCCCATCGTTGATTCTGTTATCTGACATTCGCCCTATGTCATGATAAAACCCGAGAGCAGCCGTACCCTGCTAGGTGATCGTCCTTCACCTCTTAATGATCTTCCTTCATCATGCTTATCCGATGGCCGTCCCCATCGTCGACCTTTTCTATCCGGCATTCTTCCTATGTCGAGATACTTTCGGCAGCCGTACCCTGCCAGGTGATCATCCTTCACCTTGGATGACCGTCCCTCATCCTCATCCCCCAACAAAGCAGCCGTCCCCTGCTAGGTGATCGTCCTTCACCTTTGATGACCGTTCCTCATCATTTATTTCTTCAACCCGATGGTCGTCCCCATCATTTACCTTTAATCCCCAGAGAGTCTTGTTTCTTTGCTTGATGTCCGTCCCCATCATGATCTCTTTATTTCCCCAGCATGTCGGCCGACCCCGTCATTGCTTCAACCCCAGCAGTCGTCCCCTGCTCGACGGTCGTCCTCCGTCGCCCGCACTTTATAATCATACTTTACTTCCTTTTACAATCTATATCCCTTTTCTTCTTCATTCAGTGAGTGCAAATTTTGGACTGTCTTTGGTATTCAACCACAAGTTATCTTGTTTGTCTATTAAGCCGTCGCTCACATCCTGCACAGCTAACTTATGCTTGAATAGGGGCAGTTGTAAACACCCCAAATTTGCCCTCACTAAGTTCACACCATGGCTTATGATCTTTTCATTTGCATAAGTTCAATCATATCATCTCATATTGCATTTTTGCTTCACTGCATTGGTTCTAAGTCATCTGCATCTAGGGTTTGTGATCTGAGCAATTCATGAGTTATCTGAGCCACTCCAAAGGTCATCAATCTTCTCAAGAGGGTCCATGTATGTTCAAGCATCATATTATATCCTCCCAAGATCAAGGAAGTCAAAGAATCACAAAAACTGAGAAAGGCATGGAAGCAGAGCCAGGTATAACTGCACAGATGACCTAAAATTAGGGTTTTGGTTTCAGAGACCATAACTCCAAATTTTTTGGTCATTCTTGTTTCTATTGGTCTCTATATGATATGAGGATCATGCATACCAATTTTCATGAAGAAATTCAATGGGGAAGGCATCTGATCAATGAATGACTTCTTGTGCAAGTCAGTGCAAAATCAGGGCATCTGAGGCCCCCAATGATCCAACCAAAGGGGTTTCTCCATCATTTTGAATGTGTATGATCTTTATTTGATCTTAGAAGATGTTATAAGTTCACAAAATTGAATAATTTCAAGCCATTTGCAAAGTTTCCATTTTGGGAAAGTGACTTGTAATGTAAACTTGCCATTTTGGGAAAGTTTTTCAACCTCCTCTTTTTGATTCAAAAATGCTTTAAATGAAAAATCTTTAGTCATGAAAGTTGAAGATTGGATCCTCCCATTTTCAAAAAGTACAAGAACTTGATATAATTCATTTTGGAACAAAAGTTATGGCCTTGCAAAGTTGGATAAAATCACATAATTTCATGTTTCATGCCAAAGAGGGACTTTTGCAAAACCTCTTGCCAATTCATTTTGTAACCTCAAATTGACTTCTAACCATCATACAAACATAACACATTGCCTAAAACTCAGAATTGGCCCAAGAATTTCCAAATTTCATGACTTGCACATAAAGAAATCTCAAAAGGGCCAAAGGTTCACAAATTTGCAAAACCCCCATAAGCTTCAATCCACTTGCTGATTTGCCTCAATCTCACTTCCATGGTTCTCCTTGATCACAGCTGCACCAGACACCCCTTTGTCCTTGGCCTGAACCAGCCCATACCTCAAAATACAACTTTGTTGACTTTTTTGCAAGAAGGCCATACCAATCAGCATAGCCCACACCAACTCCACATACCTATCACAGCTTGATATGTGGACAAAATGAAACTCAAAACACACAAGAAGCAAGCCTGAAACCACAGCATCACCATAGTTCACAAAACTCTCCCTCTTGCATTTTCTATCGAATCTCACAACTCAGCCACTCAAACTTAGAACTTCTTCCACCATTCATCTCCAAATTCATCACTGATCAATTCCCACCTTTCATTTGACCCTAAAACCTTCATAATCAAAAATACGATTTTCACATTTCACAAACTGAACCTCTGCCATTTTCATTTTGAGGCCATATAAACTCCAGCTAAGCATCACAAACACTTGGGGAGGATCATTGGAGCTTGTTTGAAGCAAAGAATTGGCCAGAAAGCACGATTTTCGAAAGCTTCAGTTCAGGTAACCTCAAGAACAAATTTTCCAGAAATACGTTTTTAAGTTTCTAATTGATTCTCCATGGTTCACTGATGATTCTGATATGTTTAGTTTTGGAAATGGTCAAGTATTAAGCATGTATTGAACCTCTGAAATTTTCTAAATATTTTCCGTTTGGCTTTGATTCTTGATCTTGAGTGAAAATAAATGAGTTTTAGGGTTGGATTCGTGTTTAAGGTTGTTAGATGTTTGATTCTGAAGAGTTAGAGAGCTTAGGGTTGCGTATGGAGTGAGATAGCACATTTGGCTGGCCGGATAAGATGACCGGAACACTGTTCCGGTCACCTGAAAGTAATTAGGGTTCAGATTAGGGTTAATGACATAATTAGCGTAGTTTGAATTCTGGCCATTGGATAGCGCGCGAAGTCAATTCCCTCCCTTTTCAGTTTGAACTTTGGCCCTTAGATCAGCTGACTTTCTCATTTATTCATTTAAATCATTTTTATTTCATTTGTTTTGTATTTAATTTCTACGAATTTTTAAAAATAGTAAAATACATCAAAAAATTCTGAAAATTTTTATCAAATCTTTTATTAATTTTCAGAACCCAAAAATATTTTTATTTTTATTTTTTGCATTAAAAATTATTTTTAAATCATTTAAATGTTTATTTTTAATTAGTTAATGAAAATTAATTAATTAAAAATTCATTTAGGTATTTAAAAATCACAAAAAAAATTCACATTGCATTTTAATACATTTAGAAACATTATCAAACTCCTCAAACAAATTTCTTTTTGGTTCTTGACCTATTTTGACATTTTTCCTTGGAATTAGGGTTCTTAAAAGTCAATATTTTTGCCCTAACTTAGAAAAATTCATTCTACCTAACCATGAGGAGTTTGATGTTGGTTCTTTTTGCATTGAATTCTTCATATCATGTAGTTTCTAGGGTAAAATTGGTTTGAATTTATATTTCATTTTCAATTTGATGTGAATTTTTCCTTTTGAGTTGCCTTAAAACCCTAGCCAACTTGAGAAAATCATAACTCCCATTAGGTTAAGAGTTAGGTCCCCTCCTTTGGGCAGTGAACTTGTGTAGGTTTAGGTTTCCTTTGATCCCATTTTCAATTTTTTATCATGTCATTTGCTTCTGATTTTGAATTTTGTGTTGCATGTTATGCATAAACCCTAATTTTTGCCTTCATTTGCACCCATCTTCCATATGCTTGCATTCATGAACTTGCCATGACATTTTGTGCATCCACATAACTTCTAAGACATCTTAGGAAACATTAGAGTCATTTTTGATCATTGCATCATTCATTTGCCATGTTATGCATTCATTCCATTTCATAAACTTTCATGAACTTTCATGGTTCAAAACATGCTTCATTTGCATCCTCATCCTTGTATGATCATCCTCATCTCTTGTTATGTGTTTGCTTTATCTCTTAGCATCATTAACATCATGTTTATGCTTCTGACTTTGGTTTTCATCATTGCATTCATCTCATTTTCATTTCATTTCACCTCTTGTTACTAACTTTTCAGGTGGTAAGTCATTGAGAAGTGAATTTGCCTTCACTTCTCATAATCTCTTTTCACCTCTCTTATGCATCATTTCTGCATTTTGTATTTGTCTTAGATTGAGCTTGCTCATTCATGTCTCCTTCTCACTTTCTTTCTACAAGCAACTTATCTTCTTAAGTGAAGTAAGTTGACTTGCTTCTTTTGCTTCCTTTCCTTCCATCTGCTCCTTCCATTGGTGGCTTCTCTGAAGATCTTTTGCAAGCCTCATAAACCCTAGGAACACCCAAGCATGATCACAATTAGGGTTTGATTAGTCCCCCATTAGTTTTACCTTTGTGTCATCTTTGTGTCTTCTCTTCTCATCTCATAATCAAGGACTAAACCTTCAAGGTTTTAAGGCTTTGTGATTAAGCTTATGCCTGCATCCTTCTATTAAGATGGAGTGTATAAATTTAATCCTAAGTGTTAAACCCTTAATGTGTTTAATTCCTTTAATCAATCCACTTAATAATCACTAAGACATCAAACTTGTAACTTGGGCCTTGCATTAGGGTTCTAATTCTTCCTTAATTGGTTAAGAAGGACTAACCCTAGTGTTAATGGACAAGTCCCTCTCAAGTTATCTTACAAACCATAAAATCCACTTCTTAACCTTACCATTAACTAAAATCCACTTTAATAAAGGCTTTGTTTTGTCATGAGGTTAATCCCTAATCATGAATTAAGTTGAGGAGCCTTCCTCAGCTTAAATGCTCTCATCTATTATCCTTCTATTAGGATGGTGTAATGGGTCCATTAAATCTTTGATTATGGATTAAACTCATTACTTAACACTAAACAAAAAAATCCAAAAAAATCTAAATAATTGCAAGTAGGTTAATGATCTTAATCCTACATCATGGTGATTAAGTGTGAGGTGTTTACTTCACACTTAAGTTATTCTCATTACCCCTAATCAGAGGGAGGATGTGATGAGTTTACTAACCCTTGGTTTAGGCTTAAGCTCATTAACTTATGACAAATAAAAAAAGCAATAAAATATTGAAAACATCAAAAACAAACAATAATCGTCTCCTCCGGGACTCTTTTCTCATCTCATTCACTCATAAACGAGAACTCGCTTCTTCCGTCTGATGCAAGACAGTTTGCACCTGAGCCAGACAGGTCATACACTTGAGCATAGACAAGTAAGCAGTTCACAAGTCAATTTATCTTTCAGTCTCTTTGAGTCGAACTACGGTGTTCTGACTTCCTCATTGCACGAGAGGATACATAGGCATAACCTAACAGTTATCGAACAAAAGTCTCTGTATATTCCCCCCTCTTCCAGCAATATTCTTTGAGCCTCATTATCTTGAGCATTTCACTCTTGATCTGACACTTCTCTTATATTTCACTTCACTTTCTTCCAGCACTGACACTTGCATTCTTTCCAGCTTTGGTACACAAATAGCACTGACACTACCCCTTTAAAAATACAAATCTTTCAAGCGTGGATCCCGTCGAGTACGGCGGACAATCTGGGTGCTAATACCTTCCCAGGTTGTAACCAACCCCCTTTCTCAGTTTCTCTGGTTCGCGACCGTCTTATCTATCTCTCTTAGGTCTATGCAGCATTACCTTTCCTTCGGGATAAAAATGCCTAGCTGGCGACTCTTTCCTTTTGAGTTCACCCTTGTGTGTTCTCTTCTCCTTTCGCCGACCGTTCGCGTCTGTACCCCTCTTGGCCCTGTCTCATTTGGTGGGAGCGACAAAAGGTAATGCTGCATAAACCTAGAAAGATATGGATAAGACTGTCGCGAACCAGAGAAACTGAGAAAGGGGGTTGGTTACAACCTCGGAAGGTATTAGCACCCAGATTGTCCGCCGTACTCGGCGGGATCCACGCTTGAAAGATTTGTGTTTAAAGGGGTAGTGTTAGTTCTATTTTGTGTTCAAAAGCTTGAAAAGAATGCAAGTGTCAGTGCTGAAGAAATGTGAAGTGTAATAAAAGAGTGTCAGTGTAAAGAAAGAGTGAAATGCTCAAGACAATGAGACTTAAAGAATAATGCTGAAAGAGGGGGGATATACAGAGAATTTTGTTCGATAACAGTTAAGTTATGCTTACGTATCCTCTTGTGCAATGAGGAAGTCAGAACACCGTAGTTCGACTCAAAGAGACTGAAAGATAAATTGACTGGTGAACTGCTTGCTGGTCTATGCTCAAGTGTATGACCTGTCTGGCTCAGGTGCAAACTGTCTTGCATTAGACGGAAGAAGCAAGTTCTCGTGTGTGAGTGAATGAGATGAGAAAAGAATCCTGGAGGAGACGATTATTGTTTGTTTTGGGTGTTTTCAGTCTTTTATTTGTTTTTGGTGTTTGTCATAAGAAAATGAGCTTAAGCCTATACCAAGGGTTAGTAAACTCATCACATCCTCCCTCTGATTAGGTGTAATGAGAATACCTTAAGTATGAAGTTAGCACCTCACACTTAATCACCATGGTGTAGGATTAAGATCATTTCCCTACTTGCATTTATTTAGATGCTTTTGGAGTTTTTGTTTAGTGTTAAGTAATGAGTTTAAGCCATAATCAAGGATTTAATGAACCCATTACACCATCCTAATAGAAGGATAATAGATGAGAACATTTAAGCTGAGAAAGGCTCCTCAACTTAATCCATGATTAGGGATTAACCTCATGACAAAACAAAGCCTTTATTAAAGTGGATTTTAGTTAATGGTAAGATTAAGAAGTTGATTTTATGGTTTATAAGACAACTTGAGAGGGACTTGTCCATTAACACTAGGGTTAGTCCTTCTTAACCAATTAAGGAAGAATTAGAACCCTAATGCAAGGCCCAAGTTACAAGCTTGATGTCTTAGTGATTATTATGTGAATTGATTAAAGGAGTTAAACACATTAAGGGTTTAACACTTAGGATTAAAGTTATACACTCCATCCTAATAGAAGGATACAGGCAATACCCTAATCACAAAGCCTTAAAACCTTTAAGGTTTAGTCCTTGATTACGAGATGAGAAGAGAAGACACAAGGATGACACAAAGGTAAAACTAATGGGGGTCTAATCAAACCCTAATTGTGATCATGCTTGGGTGTTCCTAGGGTTTATGAGGCTTGCAGAAGATCTTCAAGAGAAAAGCCACCAAGGAAGAAGCAAATGGAAGGAGATTAAGCAGAAAGAAGCAAGACAACTTACTTCACTTAAAAAGATAAGTTGCTTGAAGAAAGAAAAAAGAGAAGGAGCATGAATGAGCAAGCTCACTCTAATCCACAAATATAATGCATCAATGAATGCATAAGAGAGATGAGAAAAGATTATGAGAAGTGAAGGCAAATTCACTTCTCAAGTACTTACCACCTGAAAAGTTAGCCAAAAGACATGAAATGAAGTGAACATGAAATGAATGCAAAGATGAAAACCAAAGTCCAGAAGCATAAACATGATGTCAATGATGCTAAGAGATAATGCAAACACAAGACAAGAGTTGTGGATGATCATACAAGGGTGAGGATGAAAATGAAGCATGTTTTGAACCATAAAAGTTCATGAAAGTTTATGAAATGAAATGAATGCACAACATGGCAAATGAATGATGCAATGATCAAACATGATTCTAACATGTCCTAAGATGCCTTAGAAGTCATGTGAATGCATACAATTTCATGACAAGTTCATGTATGCAAGCATATGGAAGATGGATGCAAATGAAGGCAAAAATTAGGGTTTATACATAACATGCAATACAAAATTCAAAACCAGAAGCAAATGACATGATAAAAAATGAAAATGGAATCAAAGGAACCCTAACCCTATACAAGTTCACTGCCCAAAGGAGGAGACCTAAATCTTAACCTAATGGAAGTTATGATTTTCTCAAGTTGGCTAGGGTTTTAAGGCACTTCACAATGATAAATGCAAAACAAATTGAAAATGAAAGAGAAATTAAAACCAATTTTATCCTAGAAACTAAATGACATGAGGAATGCAATGCAAAAAGAACCATCATCAAACTCTTCAAGGCTAGGTAGAATGGATTTTTCTAAGTTAGGGCAAAAATATTGACTTTTAAGAACCCTAATTCCAAAGAAAAATGTCAAAATAGGTCAAGAACCAAAAAGAAATTTTTTTGAAGGGTTTGATAATGTTTCTAAATGTATCAAGATGCAATGTGTTTTTTTTGGTGATTTTTAGAAACTTAAATGCTATTTTAATTAATTAATTCTCATTAACTAATTAAAATAAACATTTAAATATTTTTAAAATACGAAAATTATGCAAAAAATAAAATAAAAATTATTTTCAGAATGAGAAAAATATTTTTAGCCATGGCGCAAAAAATAAAATTTTTTAGAAGTGTTTTACTATTTTAAATAAAATGTGCAAGAAAAATGAATTAAAATAAAAATAAAATGAATTAAAAGGGAAGTCAACTGATCCAGTGGCCCAGATTCAAAATAGAAAGGGAGGGAATTGACCAGCACGCGCAAATGGATAGCCCAAATTCAAACTTCACTAATTATGTCATTAACCCTAATCTGAACCCTAATTACATTCAGGTGACCGGAACAGTGTTCAGGTCATCTTCTCCGGCTAGCTCCTCACTCAATCTCCCTCAATACGCAACCCCAAGACCCCTAAAGCTCCAGAAATGATCCTCTCCTCAACCCCAGCAAGAATCAAACATCAAAACTCATTTATTCAACATCAAAATCATGAATCGAAGCAAAACGGAAAACATGGCAGAAATTTCAGAAGCTCATGAAATGCTTATTTCTCAACTATTCTCAAAAGTAAAGGCATCATGGTGATCAGTGAAACATGTAGAATCATTCTATAACATAAAATAAGAGTTCTGGAAAAATAAATGCCATGGCTACCTGAGCTTGAGCTTTCGAAACAGGAGCTTTCTGGCCAGTTCTTTGCTTCAAATCCACTCCAATGATTCCCCCCAAGAGCTTGTGATGCTTGGTTGGAGTTTAAATGGCCTCAAGAAGAAGTTGGCAGAAGTTCAATTTGTGAAATGTCAAAATCGTATTTTTGATTCTGAGTGTTTTAGGGCAAAATGAAGGGTGGGAAATGGTCAGTGATGTTTGTGGAGTTGAATGGTGGAAAAAGTTTGAAGGTTTGATGGTTGAATCAAAAGATTCGAAGCCTTTTGCAGATTTGGGGATTTTTGAGTATGTTGTGTATTCTCAAGTGTTGGGCTGCAATGTTGTGTGCTTTTGCTTGGTTTTGATCCACACAATGAAGTGTGATAGGTCAGAGAGTGGGTGCTGGCCTATCTTGATTGGTATGGGCAAGTTGCCAAAATGTCAAAAGTTGGTGTACTTGAGGTATGGGCTCATGGCAGGTTGGTTTAGGGGCATGGCTCGAGTCAGCCAACTTCAAGGATGTCCATGGAAAATGATTTAGTGAGCTGGCTCAAATGGATGAGGAGATTTGGATCATTTTGCAATTTTGTACAACTTTGGCCCCTTTTGAATTTCTTGAAGTTTAAGGCATGGAACTTGAGAAATCCTTGGGCAATTCTGAATTTTGGGTCATGTATGATGTTTGTGTAGTGTTTAGAAGTTAATTAGAGATCACATTTGGCTTTGGCAAGTGTTTTTGCAAGTTTCCTCTTTGGCACATAAGTGAATTTTTGTGATTTTTCCCAACTTTGCAAGACCATAACTTGAGTTCTATGATGAATTAGGTCAAGTTCTTGTACTTTTTGAAAATGGGAGGATCCAATCTAAAACTTTCATGACCAAGAATTTTTCATTTGAAGCATTTTTGAATCAAAAAGAGGAGGTTGAAAAACTTTCCTAAAATGGCAAGTTTACATTACAAGTCACTTTCCCAAAATGGCAACTTTGCAAATGGCTTGAAATTCTTCAATTTTGTGAACTTCTAAACTCTTATAAGACCAAATAAAGGTCACACACATCCAAAATTATGGAGAAGACCCTTTGGTTGGATGATTGGGGGCCTCAGATGCCCTGATTTTGCACTGACTTGCTCAAGAAGTCATATATTGATCAGATGCCTTACCCATTGAATTTCTTCATGAAAATTGATATGTATGATCCTTATAACATATAGAGACCAATAGAAACAAGACTGACCAAAAAATTTGGAGTTATGGCCTCTGAAACCAAAACCCAAATTTTAGGTCATCTGTGCAGTTAAGCTTGGCTCTGCTTCCATGCCTTTCTCAGTTCTTGTGATTATTTTGACTTCCTTGATCTTGGGAGGATATAATATGATGCTTGAACATACATGGACCCTCTTGAGATGATTGAAGACCTTTGGAGTGGCTCAGATACCTCAGGAATTGCTCAAATCACAAACCCTAGATGCAGATGACTATGAATCAATGCAGTGAAGCAAATATGTAATATGAGATGATATGATTGAACTTATGCTAATGAAAAGAATCACAAGCCATGGTGAAATGAGTGAGGGCAAATTTGGGGTGTTTACAGAGGGTTTCAAAGGTTTCCCATGCAATGTCATTTTCTCTCAAATTATCACCATGTTTTAAACGCAATGCTATTTTTGCCAAAAATTCAGGACATTTTGCAAACAAAAATAAACACAACACAGCTTTTTGACTGAATATTCGTTTATTGAAAGGCCTCTGAAAAGGCAAAGATTTTACATCAGGAAGCAACTACCTGGAAAGAGGTAGCCACCATAAAATTTAGAAAATAAACTATCCTAATGGCAATGGGCACGACATCCCAATGAGTTCCCTTTCTGCTATGACCAGCATGTCTTCAAAACTCTCCATTCTTGCCTTTGCTTTCTGAAAATATGAGGGGACTGATTCCTATCCTTCTGATATTGTCAGGTTGTACGAAATGATGATTTGTTTCAGATTACTCGGATCACAGTTGTTCGCTTATTCCCTTATTTTGCGTGGATCGCCCTTTCGGGTTTTCAATCCACCGGGACACCCTTTTTTGCCTGAGCTGTCCGATGTGGCTTTTCAACTCAGCGGGTGTACATTTTTTCATATTTATCCTAACTTTTGCCCGAGCTTTTTATTATGTTTTTAGCTCGCCGGAATGCCCTTTTCTTGCCTGGACTTTAATTCTGTTTTTGTGTCCAGCGGGTCTTTTTATGCGAAGTATTTTTTAACTGCGTCCGAGTTAACAGGGGATTGGAAATCATCTCCATCCATAGTGGTGAGCATCTGTGCTCCTCCTGAGAAAAATTTCTTCACTATGAATGGTCCTTCGTAGTTTGGGGTCCACTTGCCCCTGTGATCTGAACCTGGAGGAACAATCCTCTTGAGCACAAGCTCTCCTACTTGATACTCCCGAGTACGTACTCATTGGTCGAATGCTCGCTTCATTCTCCTCTGATAAAGCTGACCATGATAGATAGCCGCTAATCTCTTTTCCTCAATTAGACATAGCTGATTATAACGAGCATGCACCCATTCATCCTCATCAAGCTTCACATCCATCATCACACGCAATGAAGGAATCTCTACTTCCACATGCAAGACTGCCTCCATCCCATACACCAATGAGAAGGGAGTTGCCCTAGTTGACGTCCTGACTGACGTTCGGTACCCATGCAGCGCAAATGGTAACATCTCATGCCAATCCTTGTAAGTGACAACCATCTTTTGCACAATCTTCTTGATATTCTTGTTTGCTGCCTCTACCGCACCATTCATCTTCGGTCGATAAGGAGAAGAATTGTGATGCTGAATCTTGAAGTCCCGATACAACTCTGCCATCATCTTGTTGTTGAGATTAGAACCATTGTCAGTGATGATTCTTTAGGGCACTCCGTATCTGCAAATGATATCTCTTTTCAAAATTCTGGCTACCACTTGACGAGTGACATTGGCATAAGATGCTGCTTCAACCCATTTCGTGAAGTAATCAATCACAACCAAGATGAAGCGATGACCATTTGAAGCAGTAGGCTCTATTTTTCCGATCATGTCAATGCCCCACATAGAAAAGGGCCAAGGAGATGACATGACGTTGAGCGGGCTAGGAGGAACATGCACCTTGTCTGCATAAATCTGGCACTTGTGGCATTTACGAGCGAATGAACAATAGTCTGCATCCATTGTCATCCAGTAATACCCCGATCTCAGCAATTTCTTTGCCATAGCATGCCCTCCTGCATGGGTACCGAAAGATCCCTCCTGGACTTCCTGCATTAACAGGCTTGCTTCGTGTCTATCCACGCATCTGAGCAAGACCATGTCAAAATTTCTCTTGTACAAAACCCCGTCTGTATTCAAGAAGAAGCTAGCAGTAAGTCGCCTTAAGGTCTTCTTGTCATTGGAAGATGCCCCAGCTGGGTATTCTTGCTTTTCCAGGAACAACTTGATATCAAAGTACCAAGGTTTCTCGTCAGACACTGCGTCTACAGAGAAAGCATGAGTTGGAGCGTCAAGCCTGGAAATGTCAATTCTGGGCACATAATTCCAACATAAGACTTTGATAGACAAAGAAAGAGTGGCCAATGCGTCGGCAAATTGATTTTCATCACGTGGTATGTACTGAAGCTTAACTGTCGTGAAGAACGTCAACAGTTTTCTGGCATAATCCATGTATGGAATTAAATGCTCTTGATGCGTATACCACTTGCCGGTAACCTGGTTGATAACGAGGGCTGAATCTCTGAATATATCGAGGGTCTTAATCCGAAGATTAATAGCCTCCTCTATTCCCATTATGCATGCCTCGTATTCCGCTTCATTGTTGGTGCAGCCAAAAGTAATTCTGACAGCGAAGGGAATGTGAACACCTTCGGGAGTAATAAGAATGGCACCAACCCCACATCCATTGATATTGACTGCCCCATCAAACATCAACTTCCATTTGGATTCAGGGTCTGGCCCCTCCTCCGGAAGTGGTTCCTCGCAATCGTTTGCTTTGAGGTACATGATGTCCTCATCAGGGAAATCAAACTTCATTGGCTGATAATCATCTTCAAGAGGTTGTTGTGCAAGGTAATCTGACAATACACTTCCCTTGATGGCTTTCTGAGAATTATACTGTATGTCATACTCTGTTAAAATCATTTGCCACCTAGCAACCCTTCTGGTTAACGCTGGTTTCTCAAAGATGTACTTGACATGATCCATTTTGGAAATTAGCAGTGTGGTATGGGTCAACATGTACTATCTCAGTCGGCGAGCAGCCCATACCAAAGCGCAGTAAGTTTTCTCAAGCAGTGAGTAACGGGATTCACAGTCGGTAAACTTTTTGCTAAGGTAATAAATAGCATACTCTTTTCGACCAGACTCGTCATGTTGGCCTAGAACACACCCCATTGAGCCTTCTAGCACAGTCAAGTACATAATCAAAGGTCTTCCTTCAACTGGAGGCATAAGAACTGGAGGTGTCTGCAAATATTCTTTTGTCTTATCAAAAGCTCTTTGGCAGTCCTCATTCCACCTGACCGTTTTCTCTTTTCTTAGCAATTTGAATATTGGTTCGCACGTGGCAGTTAGATGAGATATGAACCGTGAAATGTAGTTCAACCTCCTTAAAAACCCGCGCACTTATTTTTCTGTTCTTGGTGCAGGCATATCTTGAATTGCTTTTACTTTTGCAGGATCTACCTCAATTCCTTTCTGACTAACAATGAAACCCAGCAGTTTTAAGGAACGCACTCCGAAAGTGCACTTGTTTGGATTCAACCTCAGCTTGTACTTTATCAGTCTATCAAACAGCTTATTGAAATTGACCAGATGCTCTTCTTTGTCTCGGGACTTAGCAATCATATCGTCCACATAACACTATCTCCTTGTGTATCATGTAGTGGAACAATGTGACCATAGCCCGCTGATAAGTTGCCTCGGCGTTCTTCAATCCAAAAGGCATGACCTTATAGCAGAATGTACCCCACGGGGTAATGAACGTTGTTTTCTCCATGTCTTCCGGTGCCATCTTAATCTGATTATACCCGGAGAAGCCATCCATGAAGGAAAATACCTAGAATTGAGCAGTGTTTTCTACCAGCACATCAATGTGAGGTAATAGAAATTCATCTTTTGGGCTTGCTCTGTTCAAGTCCCGGTAGTCAATGCACATCTGGACCTTGTCGTCCTTCTTTGGTACTGGTACAATGCTAGCTACCCAAGGTGGGTAACTAGTTACAGCAAGGAACCCGGCATCCCATTGCTTCTGAACTTCCTCCTTGATCTTCATCGCCATGTCAGGACGCGTTCTTCTCAACTTCTGTTTCACAGGAGAACAATCTTCTCTCAATGGTAACTTGTGCACAACGATGTCGGTATCCAACCCTGGCATATTTTGATACGACCAGGCGAAGATATCCACATACTTACGCAGCATACCAATCAACTCTTTCTTGACTTCGGCCTACAGACTGGCCCCAATATTGATCTCTTTCTTCACATCTTCAGTGTCGATGTTGATGATCTCAATTTCTTCCTGATGAGGCTGAATAACATGTTCCTCCTGTTTCAACAATCTGACCAATTCTTCAGGGAGTTCACAGTCTTCCTCAACCCCTTCATCAGCTTGGTAGACAGGATTTTCAAAGTCATGCGTGGTCATAGCAGGAACGTTATCAATGGAATTCGGATGATCAACACTGCACATATGATGTGCTTATTTCAGAATCTGCTTATTTTGCAAAAGAGACGCAAACACAAAAACAAAAAGGAAAAACACATTGCCATTTTTATATTTTTTTGTGAAAATTTTAAAACAAAAGAAAGAGAACACAATTTTTCTGAAAATGTCCTTTATTCCATGGTAAAATAAATGCATACAAAACATGGTGGCCCATACAATGGATCCTAACATCTTGGGCAGAATACTGGATTTGACAATGCAGCATGATAAGAAAAGAAAACAAATAAATTACTCTGAGTGCCAGGTAACTTGGACGATGTCTTCAGCAGACCAGTTGTTCAGCTCCTCTCTGGGCGCACACGTATGAATCCAGTTGTCCCAGTCACCATCACTATCTCCCTCTTCATTAGTTGCACATATATGGTTGCGGTTGAGCATCCTAGCACTTGTAAAGGTAATGGCTTTACCACTTGGAGACCAATTAGATTCACTAGGCTGATAACCCAAACCAAACTTGTCGTCTTTCTTCTCTAATTCCAGCAATTTGCCCCAGCCTTGGGCGCTTCCTGACTGAACCACCTCCTTTGCCTGCTTGTAGGAGTGAATGGAGGTACCTTATCTCTCACTGCTCTTCTCTACTGGAGTCAAAATGCTGACGTTAACCGCTTTGAAGGCTTGACACAGAGTCTCGTGGATCTCTCCGTCCATCTCCACATATTTGAAAGTTGATAAGTGGCTCACAAAGATACCTTCCTCTCCGCACACAGGGATTACTTGGCCATCAACCACGAACTTGAGCTTTTGATGCAGAGTGGAAGTTACAGCTCCAGTAGCATGAATCCATGGACGTCCCAACAAGCAGATGTACACGGGCTGAATCTCCATGACGTAGAAGGTGCTTTTGAATACTTGAGAACCTATTTTCACTGGTAACTCAACTTCTCCAAACACTGACCTCCTCGACCCATCAAAAGCCTTAACTATCAAGTCACTGGGTCTTAGGACAATACCATCAACATTGAGCTTCATTAATGCTTTCTTCGAGAGTACATTAAGAGAAGAGCCTGTATCAACAAGGACATGCGACAAAACAGCACCCTTGCACTCCATAGTAATATGCAATGCTTTGTTATGGTTACGGCCCTCTGACGTAAGGTCTCTATCTGTAAAGCCCAGCCCGTGGCTTGCATTCACACTGCCCACTACAGCTTCCAGTTGATTAACAGTTATTTCTTGAGGAACATAGGCCATCTGCAACACTTTCAGCAAGGCCTCTCTATGTGCAGGAGAACACATCAGCAAAGACAAAATGGATATTTTGGAAGGTGTCTGGCTCAACTGTTCGACCACCTTATAATCACTCTTTTTAATTATGCGCATAAATTCCTCCACTTCTTTCTCAAAGGTGCCCTGTCCAGCAGCAGGAGTTTTTGCTTCTTCAGTCGCTGTTTGCTTTCCTTTAGCCTTTACCGAAGCCTCAGCCTCAGGATCTCCTCTTAGAACTGGGGGAGCAAATAGACGACCACTTCTCGTAAAACCTCCAACCCCTCCGACGTTCACTACAATCGGGTCAATAGCAACAGACTTACTCTCGATCTTCTGTCCTTCCACGTACACATCTGAGCCGTAATGCCATGGAATGGCTTTATCATCTGTATAAGGAACAGGCCCAGGCACAGTGATAGTCACAAGACTGACTTCAGGAGCATAAATGGTCACAGGTTCTCTTCTAGGAGGCATCTCAGCTGGATCATAAAAAATGGTTATAGTGGACACATCATCAGCTTCATTATCAACTTTGTCAAACTGCAAAGATCCTTCATCAATCAGGTTCTGCAACCCTATCTTCAGGTCTTCACAACCATTCACTGAATTCACACACTTTTCACAACCAGAACTGCATCCCAAAAACACCTGTCCTTTCAGCAACCTCTCCTTCACTACCAACAACGGAGTCTTCACTTCTTCTATACTCAGAATAAGACTTAACTTCTCACCACTATCGACAACATTTATTCTAGCCCCTCCGTGGTTCGAAATAGGGTTTGAAGTAACATTCGGTGGTGGTGCAAAGTTAATCGCCTTGGAGTCAATCAAATCTTGAACTTTGTGCTATAGCACCCTGCACTTCTCAGTTGAGTGCCCAGGTGCCCCTGAATGGAAAGCGCATCTAGCATTGACATCGTACCCCACTGGAAGCTCTCCAGGTGATGGTGGTGCCAAAGTCCTCAGTTGTATCAAATTCAGGTCCAGGAATCTTGGTAGCAATGTAGTATATGTCATGGGAATTGCCTCAAGCACCCTATTAGCCAGACGAGCTTGTCTGGGCTGATAAGGTCTTTGTTGATAGTAGTTATGTTGTGGTTGTTGTTGTTGTTGTTGTTGTTGAGGTTGTACCTGCTGCACAGGACTGGAAGGGATTGTGACAGCTTCCACTTGCTCATATGATCTTCTATATCCTCGGCCCCGTCCTCGGCCAAACACAGCATTGGTATCACCTTCCCTCCTTCTCGGGGGTCCGCTGAAAGCTTTTCTTACTCCGCTCGAGCTGCTCGCACTTGTATCCTGAATCTTTCCCATCTTTAACAAAGTCTCGACCCTCTCTCCAGTAATTACTATATCATTGAACTTGGTAGCCGAACAAGACGCTAATCTTTCGATAAACACTCCTTGCAATGTCCCCATAAACATATATGCCATCTCATTCTCCAGCAATGGTGGTTGCACTCTGGCAGCGAGCTGACGCCACCTCTGAGCATATTCTTTAAACCCCTCCTTAGCAGTTTGAGACATGTTTTTCAATTGAGTGCGATTTAGAGCCATGTCCAAATTATACTGGTATTGCCTCACAAAAGCCTCTGCCAGGTCCTTCTAGCTCTTAATGTTGACTCTTCTTAGCTTCATATACCATTCCAAGGAGGCCCCAACCACGCTGTCCTGGAAATAGTACATTCATAGCTTTTCATCATCAGTGTTGGCAGCAATCCTTCCTACAAAGGACTGAAGGTGAGTCATCGAAAGTTGGGACCTTGAACTTGTAAGGGATTCTAACCCCTAGAACCAAGCCCAAGTCAGTAATGTCGAACCCTAGGGAGTTTTGAGATTGAATAGCCCTGATCTGTTCTGCCATCTCTTCAAATTTCCTGTTCATTTCAGCCCCCTGACCATCAGTTTCGTCCAGCAACGTAAACTGTTCAACTTGACCGTCCATCTGTACATTGTTCAGTCCATCATTGATAATGGTAACCCCTGGTTGTGTTACAGGGATTTCAACTTGACGGGCGCCCGCACCGTTACGATTACCTCCATTAGTAGTACCGTTGTTCCTGGCTTGACTATTTCCAACCAACTCCTGCAGACGTTCCTGATTCTGACCCATGCCTGCCATAAGGGTCATAAAATTGTCCATCCTCAACCTCAAGTCAGCTAAATCAGCATGCATTTGATCCATGACTCTTTCTCTGTTGACTCTTGTGGGATATCTGTGTATGACTGGCTGTTCTCGAACTTTTCTGGGAGCTATAGTGCCTGAAACAACAAGAACGTTAGAAACTGAAGCACTACCTGCAAAACAAACAAACACGTCATATGCATGCAATGTAACTGCTCATGTTCCCAAGTTTTAAGCATTTGTATGCCCCAGTTCTGGTATTTACTCCAGACAGCCACTTTGAGTATCAACTTTCAAACTTTCTCTTTGAAGAATGTTCAGATATTAGCAGTTGTAAACACCCCAAATTTGCCCTCACACATTCACACCATGGCTTGTGATCATTCTCATATGCATAAACACAATCATAAGATCTCATATCCCATTTTTGTTTCACTGCATAGTTTCTAAGTCATCTGCACCTAGGGTTTGTGATCTGAGCAATCCAAGAACCTTTTGAGCCACTCCAAAGATCACCAATCACTTCAAAGGGATCCATGTGTGTTCTTATATCATATTACACCCTCTCAAAGTCAAGAATGCCAAATAATCACAAGAACTAGGGTTTGTATGGAAGCAGAGTCAGGCTAGACTGCACAGTTGACCTAAAATTAGGGTTTTGGTTTCAGAGGCCATAACTCCAAATTTTTTGGTCATTCTTGTTTCTATTGGTCTCTATATGGTATAGGGAGTATGCATATCAATTTTCATGAAGAAATTCCTTGGGGAAGTCATGTGATCAAGAGTTGACTTTCCAGACAAGTCAGTGCAAAATCAGGGCATCTGAGGCCCCCAATGACCCAACCAATGGGTGATCTTCATCATTTTGAGTGTATATGATCTTTATTTGATCATGGAAGAAGGTTGAAGTTCACAAAAATCAAGAATTTGGAGTTTTTGCAAATGTTGACTTTTTGGGCATAGTTGACTTTTCAAGAATGTGTCATTTTAGGTCATTTTTCAAAAAGTACAAGAACATGATCAGATTCTTCTTGGATCAAAAGTTATGGTGTGACAAAGTTGGCAAAAATCATTGATTTTCAAGGCATGCCCCAAATGTGAATTTTGCAAAATCATGAACCAAGGCTGTTTGTAACTTCTAGTTGACATCAAACCAATGTACAAACATTCTATGTGACATAAAAATCAGAATTGAACCAAGAGATCACATGTTCATGGTTTGTATGGCAAGACTTTTTCATGAAGTTTCAAAAGTGATCAACTTGCAAAACTCATGATCACACTTCACCAACTAGTTGCCTTGGCTGCTGAACCTTCCTAGCATCACACACACATCATGCTGCGCAGCCCATGCCTCTTGTACCAAGCTATAGCTCAAGCCATGCCTTCCTTACACAAAGTGGACTTTTTTGCAAAAGTGAACTTACCAATCAATAAAGGCCAGGTCACATCATCTGACCTATAGGATTATTTTATACTATCCAAATGCAGGCCATTTCATATACCAAGCCAAGCTGAAACAGATCACAACATCACATACACAAAAACACCTCACTTTGCAAAAACTCTTCGAATCTGCCTCCACAAACTTCAAACATCCAAACCATTTTCACCAATCATCTCACCATGTTCCATTGAGTAGAAACCAACAAAGAACCAGGCCTGAAACAAGCTATAACATCACTTCACCATTTTCATTCCAACTTGCAGTTTCTTTCGAAACTCACTCCACAGTTCATAAACATCCAAACAAACTCCACAAACCTTCTCCACTCATCATCTGGACCACAAAGAACCACTCACATTGGCCTAAAACTGCCTGCATCACCATTGCCATTTTCAACTGAGCTTGAGCAGAAGCTGTTCAAACTCTTCATCTAGCCAGCATAAACTTCTCCAAAGCATTCAAGCATCATCAATAGGTCATAAGGAGTGGATTTCACCAAAGGAGGAGGTCAGAAACTTGCTGGAGTGAAAGCTTCGAATCTCAGGTAGCTCAAGAACTTTTTTTCCAGAAATGGATTTTTAAGTTCTAAACTTGTTCTATATGTCTTCCTGATCATGAATATGCCTTTTGTTTTGAAAATGGTGATGAAATGAGAATTTAATTGCTTCCTGAAACTCTGTTGACCTAAAAATTGTTTGTTTCGATTCATGTTTCTGGGGAAAAATAAATGTTGTTTGTGATGGGGTTTTGATTCAATGGATCATGGGAATCATTTCTGTATGCTTGGTTTTCATTTTTGTTACGTTTTGAGAGAGTTTGGAGATTTTCAGGTGGGCTTCCCACCGGAGAAGACGACCGGAGGTCTTCTCCGGCCACCTGAAAATAATTAGGGCATAATCCCAGTCATTAAGTGAGTTTGAATCTGGAGCGTGCGATTGCTTTGACTCGTTGACCTCCCGCGTGTGTGAAGGGACCAGATTGATCATTAGAAACCCTAATTGCATTTAATTAATTCGTAATTAAGTTTAGCCCAGTTTGAATGTGAGCCACAAGATCTGGCGCGTAGTCAATGCTCCCAAACCCAGACTCAATCTCTGCCTTTCATTCTGTTGACTTTTCCCTTTTCTTTATTTTATTTCATTTCTTTTCATTTTATTTGCATAATTAATTTAAAATAGTAAAAATTGCTTAAAAATTATGAAACCTTTTCTCATGAGTTTTAATAATTTTTATGACACAAAAATATTTTTGTTTTTATTTTTATCATTAAAAAAGTATTTTTAAATATTTAAAGGATTATTTTTAATTAATTAATGGAAATTAATTTATTAAAAATGCTTTTAGGTATTTAAAAATTACCAAAAAATTCATGAAATGTTCTAAGACATTTAGAAACATTGTCCAACCTTCAAACCAAATTTCTTTTTTGATCTTGATGCATTTTGAGAATTTTTCTTTGAATTAAAATCATTTTTGTGCATTATTTTGATCCTAAGTTCAAAAAATCATTTCTGCCTATTCATGAAGAGTTGGACATTGGTTCTTCTTGCATTGCATTGTGTTTAGCATGTAGTTTTTGGGGTTAAATGGCCATGATTTTATTCCTCATTTTCAATTTGTTTGATAATTTTCTTGTTTAGGAACCCTAAAAGCCCTAATAACTTGTAAAATTCATAACTTGAGATTGGTTAGGGGTTGAGACCTCTCCTTTGGGCAGTGAATTAGTATAGAGTTATAGGTCCTTTGTGTGGTATTTTCAATTTTTTTATCCTAGGGTTTGCTTCTGATTTTGACTTTTGTTTGATGTTTGGTTCATAAACCCTAATTTGGGCTTTCATTTGCATCCCTCTTGCATTCTCTTGCATAACATGACTTGCCATGACATTCCATGCCTCCATTTGATTCATTTGACATCATAAGACATATAGAAATCATGTTTGATCATTGCATCATGTATTTGCCATGTTGTATGTCATGTGCACTTCATAACTTGTCATGTATATCCATGCTTCCTAACTTGCTTCATTTGCATTCATGAGCTTATATGATCATTTCCATGTGTTGCCTCATGTTTGTAGCATCTCATAGCATCATTACCATCATCAACATGCTTCTGGTTTTGTTTATCATCATGTCATCTCATCACATTTGGCATTGCATTGCATTTTCTTTTCTAACATTTCAGGTGGTAAGTGATTTGAGAAGTGAATTTGCCTTCACTTCTCATAACTTTCCTTGTCATCTCTCTTGCATCCATTGCTGCATTTTTATATGTGTTTGAGTTTGAGCTTGCTCATTCTTCTTCTTCTCACTTTCTTTCTTCAAGTGACTTGACTTCTTGAATGAAGCAAGTCACTTTGCTTCTCTTGATCCTTTCATCTGCTTCCTGGTGGCTCCTTTGAAGATTGTTCTTGTAAACTTCACAAACCTTAGGAACAACCAAGCATGACAATGATTAGGGTTTTGATTAGTCTCCCCTTTTAGTTTCACCTTTGTGTCTCCTTTGAGTCTTCTCTTCTCACCTCATAATCAGGGACTAAACCCTAAAGGCTTTAAGGCTTTGTGATTAAGCTTATGCCTGCATCCTTCTCTTAGGATGGAGTGTATAACTTTAATCCTAAGTGTTAAACCCTTAATGTGTTTAAATCTCTTAATAAATTCACTTAATAAGTACCAAGACATCACACTTGTAACTTGGGCCTTGCATTAGGGTTCTAATTCTTCCTTAATTGGTTAAGAAGGACTAACCCTAGTGTTAATGGACAAGTCCCCCTCAAGTTGTCTTACAAATCATAAAAATCACTTCATCATCATACCATTAAATAAAATCCACTTAATCAAAGGCTTGTTTTGTCATGAGCTTAATCCCTAATCATGGATTAAGTTGAGGAGCTTTCCTCAGCTTAAACATTCTCATCTATTATCCTTCTATTAGGATGGTGTAATGAGTCTGTTTAATCCTTGATTATGGCTTAATCTCATTACTTAACACTAAACAAAAACATCAAAAACATCTAATTAATCACAAGTAGGTTAATGATCTTAATCCTACACCAAAGGTGTTTAAGTGTGAGAAGCTGACTTCACACTTAAGGTATTCTCATTACCCCTAATCAAAGGGAAGATGTGATGAGTTTACTAAATCCATTGGTTTAGACTTAAGCTCATTAACTTATGACAAAAATCCAAAAAAACAATAATAGACTGAAAACTCAAAAACAAGCAATAATCGTCTCCTTCAGGATTCTTTTCTCATCTCATTCACTCATAAACGAGAACTTGCTTCTTCCGTCTAATGCAAGACAGTTTGCATCTGTGCCAGACAGATCATACACTTGAGCATAGGCAAGTAAGCAGTTCACAAGTCAATTCATCTATCAGTCTCTTTGGGTCGAACTACGGTGTTCTGACTTCCTCATTGCACGAGAGGATACGTAGGCATAACTTAACAGTTATCGAACAAAAGTCTCTGTATATTCCCCCTCTTTCCAGCTTCATTCTTTTAGCCTCATGATCTTGAGCATTTCACTCCTGTTCTTACACTGACACTTCACTCATATCACACATCACTTTCTCTTACACTGACACCTGTACATCCTTTTCCAGCTCTTTATGCACAAATTGCACTGACACTACCCCTTTAAAACACAAATCTTTTAAGCGTGGATCCCGTCGAGTACGACGGACAATCTGGGTGCTAATACCTTCCCAGGTTGTAACCAACCCCCTTTCTCAGTCTCTCTGGTTCGCAACCGTCTTATCCATGTCTTTCTAGGTCTATGCAGCATTGCATTTCCTCCGGGATAAAAATGCCTAGCTGGCGACTCTATTCATCTCCAGTGAGTTCACGGCTGTGTGTTCTCATTGTCCCTCTCGCCGACCGTTCGCGTCTGTACCCTATTTGACCCGGCTTCATTTAGTGGGAGCGACAGCTTGGCGACTCTGCTGGGGAACCTTATACTGTAATCAGGGCTTCTGGTTCTTTTTGTGGGTTCCTCCTAGCGCTTGATTGATTTGTGTTTACTGGGGTGTTATGTGCTTATTTGTGTTTGTATATTTGTATTTATTTCTTCTTTATGTACAGTTTTGTTTATTGCTTTCTTTATAGCTTTATGCATATATTATCATATTGTCATACTGTGCTGCTGGCTGGATCTGTTGTTTGCTTTGGTGGGTGGGTGTTCCATTGAGAGTTAAGGTCCTATACCTGGGACCTGAGTGACACCTAGGCTAGAGTGAATCATATTCTTTCCCATTCCATCTCGGTCTGGTGCGGGAATATGAAACACGGTTCAGATATGGGTTTCTTCTTGAGAACTCTGTGTTGCAGATTTCCTGCAATGCTAGGGCTATCTGGGAAGCCTGCTAAGTCTGGATGACCTTTTAGTATTGACCTTCAGAAACTGAGGTGAATTAGAGGAGGAACTTTTATGGTTATTGTAAACACTGTACCTCCGGGTTAGAAGTGTTTACACTTCTCATAACTGATCCAAGTCTGAGGATCCTTGTTTTAGAACACCACCTGTGAGGGGGTCGGGCTGTTTACAGGTTTGCAGGTACCCTTGGCCTCAACATACCCTATTAATTTGTTTGATTAAGAATACTCCATGTTGGAACAGTTCTTGTGATTCTAAACTCTGGACATTGTGGCTCTTTATTTGAGTCCCCCACCCTGGTTACTGGATTTATAGACCTCCATCTGGAATTCTTGAACATACTTGGACCAATATCAGAACAGTTGATCAGATCCAGCTCAGTCACAGACCCTTGCATATCATTTGCATACATAATCATTGCATCATATTGACATTTGCTTATTTGTGTTTCAGGGTATCCATCTTCATTTGGTTCTGGTTTTGACCCCATCTTCAGTATTGACCTATCTTCATCAGCACCTGCATCAGTTATCAGCTATCTACTTCAGCTGTCACCTGCACCAGCCAATCAGTGGCCCTTTCTTCAGTGTCATCATCAACACTTGTCTCTGCTCAGTCTCAGCATCATGGCTCCTAAAAAGAGCAACATCACCTATCACTTCTTCCAGCCAGAGTTATCAGACATCAGGAGGATTCAAACCCTGATCACTCCAGATCACATACCATTGTTCAGGGAACACTACGGAGATATACTTGATATGGTTATGGATCTGGACCCTTCACAGAGAAGCCTGATCCACACTTGCATTCAGTTCTATGATCCCCCACTGAGATGCTTCACTTTTCAGGACTTTCAGCTAGGCCCCCTATTAGAAGAATACTCATCATTGGTTGGTATACCTATCAGGGGTGGAATCCCTTTCAACCCTAAGATGGTCTTTCCTGGTAATGGGGAAGTAGCAAAGGCTTTGCATCTGGAACCTATCCTAATTGAGCAGCATATGACTTCTAAAGCTGGAATCCCTGGTTTTCATCTGGATTTCTTGATCTCTCAAGCCACCCTGAAGGCTTCTCTAGGGGAGTGGAAAGCTGTCTGTGCTTTATTAGCCTTAAGTATATATGGAATTGTATTGTTTGCAGATGAACCTCGATTCATTAGCAAGAATGCAATCCATCTGTTCATCCTGAAGAACCCAGTGCCAACTTTATTGGGGGATCTTTACTATTCAGTGCATCAGAGGAATGAAAAGCAGAGGGGAAGATTAGTGAGGTGTTGTGCTCCATTATTCCATACTTGGCTTCTCAGGCATCTACCCAGGACAGATGCATTTCTAAACCCTCATCAGCAGAGTAACTGGGCTAAGAGACTCACTGCTCTAACTTCAGCTGATATCGGATGGTGCACCCAAAGCACCAAGGGCAGGGATATCATCACCAGCTGTGGGCATTTTCCCAATGTTCCCCTAATAGGAGTTAAGGGTAGTATTAACTACAACCCTCTGCTGTTCAAGAGACAACTGGGCTATGCACTGGTCCACACTCCTAAGGCACAGGACTTGGTTGAAACTCTTTATTGCGAGAACAAGATTAATCTGGCTACTGTCAGGCAGGCAGCCTGGGCTTGGGATCATGTTCAAACAAAGGGAGTAACCATTTTGGGGAAGTGCAACAATGTGGCATCAGCACAATATTATGAGTGGTCCCATGCCAGGGCCCAATTCTCTGGGATGCCCTTTACTATAGAAGATATGCCTGAATCATCTTCAGCACCACCTGCCACTGTCAGTTTGGAGGAGTTTGAGAGTTTGAAAGAAAGAAATGAGAAGTTAACTCAGGCTTTGCAGAAGACCCTCCGGGAAAGGAGTGATGGTATGAGGGAGGTTGAGAGATTGGAGAAGTTGAGAGTGGAGCATCTGGTTAAGATTGAGAAGTCTGGGGATTATATCAAAAAGTCTAAAGCTGGAGAACAAATCCTGAAGAATGCTTGCAAAGAAGCCCAGTTCCAGAGAGCAAGGACAGACTTATATTTGAAGGAGAGTCAAGCCCGGTGGGTCAGGATCACCGAAGCCCGTACTCTGGAGGACAAGAGAGTTCAAGACAAGATGGAGCAACTGGAAGCTAATGCAAAAGAGCAGCAAGAAGCCCTGGCAACAGCCCAGAGGGAGATATCAGAGTTGAAGATCAAAGCTGGGGTGAAGAGGTCAAAAGACCAAAGTCAGCACAAGAAGCTAGCAGCAGCTGTTACCACCCGGAATCTCCTCATCAGGAATCTCACGGAGCGTCCGGCTGATCCTGTGACCGAAGCACTTCTCAAGGAAGTTCGTGAGGATGAGTTTGGTCTTGGTGTCTGACCATTTGTTTGTTGTTGCTTTCATTCCGTGTACTTTTATTTTCCTGTAATGTATTTTGACCCCTCAGAGGGCTTGTATTTGTAAACAAACTATGTACCCTTTTGCTTTTGTAATATATGTATTAGTTTGTTCCATCCGGGTTTCACTTCAAAAGCAACATCCACAGCATCTTCAAGGGTCTGGAAGGGTCAAAACTGAATGCCAAACCGGATACCTTGAAAACAAATAGGCATACTGCATCGCATGCTAACCCTTTTGTTTGTTTTGTAGGTTTTTGTTTTACTGCCACTAACTTTGTTGTGATGTTCAGGAACTATTGCTCGACGCCGGGTATTTCCCCTCAATCGTCCGCACCGTTATCCGACCCGTAACAATCTTCCGGGCATTCAAATGGATCAGATGCAGCAGGACCTTACTGAGGTCAGAAATCAAATGGAAAATGAAAGGCTAGAAATGAGGAATCAAATGACTCAGTTTATGGAAGTGATGAACAACATGGCTCAGAGCCAGGAAAGATTGAGGGCCATGGTGGAAAGGCAGAATCAAGAAGATCCACATATAGGGACTGCCGGCACCAGCAACAATGAAAGGGTCCAAACTCATGTAGATCCCCCTGTATTTGGACCACACCTCCATCCTGAGGTCAATATTCCTGCAAATGTTCAAGGGACTGCCACCGCAACTAGGGTACTTCAAGAAGACCCCCAAGAGGACCAGTTCACGGTAATGGGTGCTGGGGAAGAGGCTTATGATAGGAGGTTGGATGAGATAGCTGAGAAGTTGAGGTCCTTAGAGTCTCAAAACTCTTTGGGATTTGATGTCATGGATATGGGCTTGGTAGACGGGGTCAGGATTCCCCACAAGTTTAAGCCTCCATGCTTTGAAAAGTATAATGGGACTTCCTGTCCCCGAACCCATCTGCAATCTTTTCTCGGGAGATTAAAAGCTTATACCATGGACGAGAAACTATGGATGTTCTACTTCGAGGATAGCTTGACTGGAGCTTCAAGGGAATGGTATTCCCATCTGACGAGAGCAACTGTAAGATGCTGGAAGGACCTGGCAGAGGCCTTCATCAGACAGTATCAATATAATCTGGATATGGCACCCAACAGGACTCTCCTAATGGGAATGTCACAGTCATCTAGAGAGAGTTTCAGAGAATATGCTCAAAGATGGAGACAGCTTGCTGCTGCTGTCCAGCCACCTATGTCTGAAAGAGAGATGGATGATATGTTCATGAACACCCTTCAGGGAACCTATATTGATAGGCTAGCTGCCTTCTCATCCACCAGCTTTGCAGATGTTGTCATAGCAGGGGAGAGAATTGAAAGCCTATTGAAAATGGGGAAGATCTCAGACAATGGTGCAAGCTCATCCAGTAATGCCAGAAAGCCTTTTGCAGGCCCGAGAAGGACTGGTGAGACTAATGCCATCCACACCAGCAGGGGTAGGCCCCAATATGTTCACAGATCTGTGGCTGCAGTCACCATCCCTGCTCCAGCTCACCCACCACCAGCCTATCAACCTCCTCAGCAAAACTATCAACAACAACCTCAGTACCATCCACAAAATCAGTACCCTCCAAGAAACTACAACAACAGCAACACCAACAACAATAACCAGCAAAGGCCATTCCAACAGAGGCCATCTCAAGCCAACAGAGTGATCGACCCGATCCCCATGCCATATGCTACATTGCTGCCACAGCTCCTGAAACTCAACCTAGTTGAGCTAAGGACGTTGGCACCTCCAGATCCCAACAGTCTACCCAGGAATTACGACTCCAATGCTAGGTGTTCCTTTCATTCAAACGCACCTGGCCATAGTACAGAAAAGTGCAGAGCCTTGCACATGAAGGTACAAGACCTGGTAGACTCAAAAGCTCTGAATTTTGCACCACCACCCAATGTCAACAAAAATCCTATGCCAAACCATGGTGGTCCCCGAATTAACGCTATTGAAGAAGACAAGCCGTCTTATTTAATAACCAGTGTGGGTCAAATCAGGACACCGTTGGTGGAGATCAAGGCTCAGCTCTTGGAATGTCATATGTTCCCGGGGTGCGAGTTAGGGTGTGCTTACTGCAATATTTCAGTAAACGGGTGCGATAATCTGAGGAATGGCATAGATGGCCTTATTTAGAGTGGCCAACTCCAGATCACCACATCATTTCCAACAAGTCCTGCAATCCCAACAGCAACAACTCCAGAACCTACTACAACTGCAACAACCATTGTTCCTGACAATTCTTCGGCTTCATCAACAAGTACTTCATCCATCATCTCAACAGATCAGTTTTCAACAAATTTTCCTGCTACAACTTCAGCTTCACTCCATTTTGAACCTCCTACAACAACAACATCCATTCTTCCAACAATGTCTCCTACAACACCAGCAACCAATCATGAAGATGTCTCTACTGTCACAATATTTTATGATCCTGAAAGCAACTCTGCCTACAACTCAGAAAGTGTTGCTCCCATCAGAGCACCGGTCACAATTTATTATGATCCACAGACTATCACAATTCCTTCCGCAGCTGCAGTCAGTCCAGTCACTATCACGGTGCCTGGACCAGTACCTTATGAAAGCAGCAATGCTATCCCGTGGCATTACGGCTCTGACCTGTACTATGAAGGACAAAAGATCACTTTTGAATCATCAACCCCTGCACCACAAATTGACAATGTGGGAGGAGGCGGAGGCTTCACTCGAAGCGGACGTCTTTTCGCTCCACAAATTCAAAGACCCACTGCCGAAGCAGAAGCTGCTGCCAAGGCAAAAGGAAAGAGCCCTGTGCAGGAAGATCAAGCTGTTAAAGAAGCTTTGAAGACACCCTTCGATCAAGAGGTTGATGAGTTCATGCGAATCATCAAGAAGAGTGATTACAAAATTGTGGATCAGCTTCACCAGACGCCATCCAAGATCTCTATCCTCTCACTGCTTATGTGCTCCGAAGCCCATCGGAATGCACTACTCAAAGTCTTGCACACAGCTTACGTGCCTGAAGAGATCACTGTCAATCAATTGGAAACCGTGGTTGGAAATGTTACTGCTAACAATGGGCTAGGGTTCACCAATACTGACTTGACAACGGATGGCCGCAACCATAACAAAGCCTTGCACATCACCATGGAATGCAAAGGAGCAGTCCTTTCTCATGTGCTGGTGGACACAGGGTCATCCCTTAATGTCTTACCAAAGAAGGCCCTGGTGAAGCTAGAGTATGAAGGATTAGCTTTGCGACCCAGCAACCTGGTAGTAAGAGCCTTTGATGGTTCTAAGAGATCGGTTCTGGGAGAGATTGAGCTACCTGTGACAATTGGCCCACAGACCTTTACAACTATCTTCTATGTGATGGACATTCAGCCTGCCTACAGCTGTTTGTTGGGTAGACCTTGGATTCACGCCGCTGGCGCAGTAACGTCTACCCTTCACCAGAAGTTAAAATTTGAGTGGGAAGGCCAAGTTGTTACTATCTGTGTGGAGGAGGATATATTTGTTAGCCATCTGGCTACTTATAAGTATATTGAGATGGATGGGGAGATCCATGAAACAATGAGCCAAGGATTTGAGGCCTTGAATGTCAATGAAGCATCTGCTGTATCTGGAATCTCCATGGCATCTTATCAACAGGCCCGGAAGGTTGTTGAAGAAGGAACTGCCCAAGGCTGGGGCAAGGTTTTATCTGTGGAGGAGAAGAAAGACAAATTTGGGTTGGGTTACAGACCAACTCAACAGAATCAAGCAAAGGCTGCTGAGAAGCCCGGTTTTGTCAGTGGGGGGATGCTCACCCCTGATGCTATCAACAATTTGGAAGACGAGCTGGAAGAGGAGCGCAATCTGGAGAATTGGATTCGTCCAAAGATCCCGGGGAGCAGTATCTCGAACTGGTCTTCCCAGGAAATTATAAGAGTTACTCATGCAGAGTAATTATTATTTCCTGTATTTTTATAGCATGCATCAAAGTCTTGCATCTTGCCCAAGATGACAAGACTCATTTTGTAATCGGGCCATCTGTACTTTTTGTGCAAACAAGATTAATCAATGAAATATCAGACATCTTTTTGCAAATGAGTCTTTTCTTTTCCGCTCACTGTTTTTCCATTTTTCTTTTTTGTACAAAAAATAAATGGCAGTGTTTTCAAAATGATAACTTTATTTCACTTTTCTAAAACAAGATTAAAATCAAATCACTAAAATGAACAACTGAACCCTTGCAGAGTGTGCCTTCCAGACAGCACCGACAACAGTACGGCTATGACTTCGTATGACTTTGACAATCCAATCAATCAAGCTGATGAAGGGGTTGAAGAAGAGTATGAGCTTCCTGAAGAGCTAGCCAGGTTGTTAAGACAAGAGGAAAAGGTTATTACTCCTCACCAGGAGGAGGTTGAAGTGATTAATCTTGGTACAGACGAAGACGTGAAAGAGGTTAAAATCGGGGCCTGCCTGCAAGACTCAGTGAAGAGACAACTGATTGATCTGCTTCAAGAGTATGTGGATGTGTTTGCTTGGTCTTATCAAGATATGCCAGGATTGGACACCGATATTGTTGTGCACAAGCTGCCGTTGAGGGAAGAATGCCCACCAGTCAAACAGAAGCTGCGCCGTACTCGCCCAGACATGGCTATGAAAATCAAGGAAGAGGTACAAAAGAAGTGGGACGCCGGGTTCCTTGCTGTAACTAGCTATCCACCGTGGGTCGCTAATATAGTACCTGTGCCTAAGAAGGACGGTAAAGTAAGAATGTGTGTTGACTACCGGGACCTGAACAGAGCCAGTCCAAAAGATGATTTCCCATTACCTCACATTGATGTATTGGTGGATAACACGGCTCAATTCTCGGTGTTCTCCTTCATGGACGGATTTTCAGGATATAATCAGATCAAGATGTCACCTGAAGACATGGAGAAGACAACATTCATTACACCTTGGGGCACGTTCTGTTACAAAGTGATGCCATTCGGACTGAGGAATGCTGGTGCCACATATCAACGGGCTATGGTGACATTATTCCACGATATGATCCATAAGGAAATCGAGTGTTATGTGGATGATATGATCGCCAAGTCCCTTACTGAAGAAGATCACCTGGTGAATCTGCTGAATTTGTTCAAGCGTCTGAGGAAGTACCAACTGAAGTTGAACCCCAATAAATGCACATTCGGGGTGCGATCTGGTAAGCTGCTGGGCTTTATTGTAAGCGAGAAGGGGATTGAAGTTGACCCTGATAAAGTCAAAGCTATTCAAGAGATGCCTGCACCGAAAACTGAGAAAGAAGTTCGAGGGTTCTTAGGTCGATTGAACTACATTTCACGGTTCATATCTCACCTTACAGCAACCTGTGAACCCTTGTTCAAGCTGTTAAGAAAAGAACAGACGGTCAGTTGGAACGAAGACTGCCAGAAGGCTTTTGACAAGATCAAGGAGTACTTACAAGAACCTCCAATCCTTATGCCTCCAGTTGAAGGAAGACCTCTGATAATGTATTTGACGGTATTAGAAGAGTCAATGGGGTGTGTGCTGGGCCAGCATGACGAGTCTGGTCGAAAAGAGTATGCAATATACTACCTAAGCAAAAAGTTTATCGACTGTGAACAACGTTATTCACTGCTCGAGAAAACTTGCTGTGCTTTAGCGTGGGCTGCTCGCCGACTGAGACAGTATATGTTGACCCACACTACTTTATTGATCTCAAAGATGGACCCAGTCAAGTACATTTTCGAGAAGCCAGCTCTTACCGGACGGGTTGCAAGATGGCAAATGATTCTCACGGAATATGACATCCAGTACACGTCTCAGAAAGCCATCAAGGGCAGTGTACTATCTGAATATCTTGCTGAGCAACCCATTGATGACTACCAGCCTATGAGGTTTGACTTCCCTGATGAAGACATCATGTTCATAAAAGCAAAATATCATGAAGAGCCTATTCACACTGAAGGGCCTGACCCGGAAGAAGAATGGACTATGATGTTTGACGGGGCTGTTAACATGAATGGTCGTGGTGTTGGTGCAGTACTCATTTCACCAAAAGGAGTTCACATGCCTTTCTCGGTGAAACTCACTTTCAACTGCACTAACAACGAAGCTGAATACGAAGCTTGCATTATGGGTCTTGAGGAAGCCATTGACCTCAGGATCAAGACATTGACTGTATTCGGAGATTCAGCTCTGGTAGTTAATCAAACCAACGGAAAATGGTACACTCACCAGGATCATCTAATACCTTACAGGGATTATACAAGAAGGTTATTGACTTTCTTCACAACAGTCAAGCTTGAGTATATCCCTCGGGACGAGAATCAGTTTGCAGATGCTCTCGCTACCATTTCATCCATGATCAAAGTTCAAGCTGCTAAATGAAAACGGATCAGATAAAGGTACAGACGCGAACGGTCGGCGAAGGGAACAGTGAGAACACACAGCCGTGAACTCACTGGAGAATGAATAGAGTCGCCAGCTAGGCATTTTTATCCCGGAGGAAAGGCAATGCTGCATAGACCTAGAAAAAGATGGATAAGACGGTTTGCGAACCAGAGAGACTGAGAAAGGGGGTTGGTTACAACCTGGGAAGGTGTTAGCACCCAGATTGTCCGCCGTACTCGACGGGATCCACGCTTGAAAGATTTGTGCTTAAAAGGGGTAGTGTCAGTGCAATCTGTGCATAAAGAGCTGGAACAGGATGTACAGGTGTCAGTGTAAAAGAAGTGTGAAGTGTAATATATGTATAGTGTCAGTGTAAGAAGAGAGTGAAATGCCCATGATAATGAGGCTAAGAGAAAGATGCTGGAAAGAGGGGGAATATACAGAGACTTTTGTTCGATAACTGTTAAGTTATGCCTACGTATCCTCTCGTGCAATGAGGAAGTCAGAACACCGTAGTTCGACCCAAAGAGACTGATAGATGAATTGACTTGTGAACTGCTTGCTTGTCTATGCTCAAGTGTATGACCTGTCTGGCTCAGGTGCAAACTGTCTTGCATTAGACGGAAGAAGCAAGTTCTCGTTTGTGAGTGAAGATGATGAGAAAAGAATCCCAGAGGAGACGATTATTGTTTGTTTTTGTGTTTTCAGTCTTTTATTGTTTTTGGATTTTGTCATAAGTTAATGAGCTTAAGTCTAAACCAATGGATTTAGTAAACTCATCACATCTTCCCTCTGATTAGGGGTAATGAGAATACCTTAAGTGTGAAGTCAGCATCTCACACTTAATCACCATAGTGTAGGATTAAGATCATTAACCTACTTGTGATTATTTAGGTGTTTTTGGTGTTTTTGTTTAGTGTTGAGTAATGAGATTAAGCCATAATCAAGGATTAAACAGACTCATTACACCATCCTAAAAGAAGGATAATAGATGAGAATGTTTAAGCTGAGGAAAACTCCTCAACTTAATCCATGATTAGGGATTAAACTCATGACAAAACAAGCCTTTATTAGGTGGATTTTATTTAATGATAAGATGATGAAGTGTTTTTTAGGATTTGTAAGACAACTTGAGGGGGACTTGTCCATTAACACTAGGGTTAGTCCTTCTTAACCAGTTAAGGAAGAATTAGAACCCTAATGCAAGGCCCAAGTTACAAGTGTGATGTCTTGGTACTTATTAAGTGAATTGATTAAGAGATTTAAACACATGAAGGGTTTAACACTTAGGATTAAAGTTATACACTCCATCCTAAGAGAAGGATGCAGGCATAAGCTTAATCACAAAGCCTTAAAGCCTTTAGGGTTTAGTCCCTGATTATGAGGTGAGAGGAGAAGACTCAAAAGAGACACAAAGGTAAAACTAAGAAGGGGGGACTAATCAAAACCCTAATCATTGTCATGCTTGGTTGTTCCTAAGGTTTGTGAGGTTTCCAAGAACAATCTTCAAAGGAACCACCAGGAAGCAGATGAACAGGATCAAGAGAAGCAAAGTGACTTGCTTCATTCAAGAAGTCAAGTCACTTGAAGAAAGAAAGTGGGAGAGACAAGAATGAGCAAGCTCAATCTCAAACACATATAGAAATGCAGCAATGGATGCAAGAGAGATGAAAAGAAAAGTTATGAGAAGTGAAGGCAAATTCACTTCTCAAGTTTACTTACCACCTGAAATGTTAGAAAGAAATGCAATGCAATGCCAAATGAAATGAAATGGTATGATGCTAAACAAAACCAGAAGCATGTTGATGATGATAATGATGCTATGGAGATGCTACAAACATGAGGCAAGGCATGGAGATGTTCATACAAGATCATGGATGCAAATGATGCAAGTTAAAGAGCATGAACAAGCATGGAAAGTTATGAAGCATACAAGGCAAATGACATAGAAAATATGCAATGCAATGATCAAACATACTTCCTATGTGTCTTAAGATGTCAAATAAATCACAAGAATGCTTGAAATGCTAAGACAAGTCATGTTATGCAAGAGAATGCAAGAGGGATGCAAATGAAAGCCCAAATTAGGGTTTATGAATCAAACAACAAACAAAAGCCCAAAACAGGAGCAAACCCTAAGATAAAAAATGGAAAATGCCACCCAAAGAAACCCTAAACCTATACTAAACCAATGTCCAAAGGGGAGGTCTCAACTCTTAACCAATCTCAAGTTATGATTTTTCTAAGTTATTAGGGTTTTTAGGGTTCCTAAACAAAAGAAATACCAAACAAATTGAAAATGGGGAAAAAAAACATGGCCTTTTAATCCTTGAAACTACATGCTAAACACAAAACAAAGCAAAAAGAACCAATGTCCAACTCTTCTTAGATAGGCAGAAATGAATTTTTGAACTTATGATCAAAATAATGCACCAAAAATGATTTAATTCAATGGAAAATTCTCAAAATGCATCAAGATCAAAAAGAAATTTGGTTTGAAGGTTGGACAATGTTTCTAAATGTCTTAGAACATTTCATGAATTTTTTGGTGATTTTTAAATACCTAAAAGTATTTTTAATAAATTAATTCTCATTAATCAATTAAAAATAAACTTTTAAATATTTAAAAATACTTTTTTAATGATAAAAAATAAAATGAAAATATTTTTGGGTCATAAAAATTAATAAAACTTTTAAGAAAAAGTTTCATAATTTTTAAGACATTTTTGCTATTTTTAATAAATTATGCAAATAAAATGAAAAGAAAATGAAAATAAATGAATTTAAAATGAATTAATGAGAAGTCAGCACATCCTAGGGTGGAGATTTAAACTCACACGCGCGGGAGTTGACTGCGCGCCACATCTCACGGCTCAGATTCAAATTTCACTAATCAATGCTTATGCCCTAATCTCGCCGTTAAACACATTCAGATGACCGGAACAGTGTTCCGGTCATCTTCTCCGTTCATCCAAAATCCCTAACTCTCTCCACACGTATTTAAAATGAAAACTAAGAACACAGGAATGATCCCCACTCACTCACGAATCAAAACCCTCACTCAAAACAAATTTATTCTTCCTAACAAGGCTGAATCGAAGCAAGAAAGAACTAGGGCACGCAAGTTTCAGAGATCAATTAAATGCTCATTTCAAAGCCATTTCAAAAACCAAAAGCACCAGGATACTCAGTGAAGCATAGAGAACAAGTTTATAACATGAAAAACGATTTCTGGAAAAATAATTTTCAAGCTACCTGAGATTCGAAGCTTTTGCTCTGATGACTTTCTGGCCACTTCCTTCAGTGCAATCCACTCCACTTGATCCCCAGATGATGTTTGAATGCTCAAAAGGAATTTAAGTTGGCTGGATGAGGAGATTGACAAGCTTCTGCTCAAGCTCAGTCAGAAATGGCAATGGAGTTTCAGGCAGTTTCAGGTCATTGTAAATGGTTCTTTGTGATCCAGATGGTGAGTGGAGAAGGTCTGTGGTGTTTGTTTGTATGTTTGTGTGTTGTGGAAAGAGTTTCGAATGAAACTGCAAGTTGAGGTAAGAAATGGCAGTGGGGTGTTCTTGCTTGTTTCAGGCCTGGCTCTTGGTGGTTTGAGGTCTATGGAGTATGGTGAGTTGAAGTGTGGAAATGGTTTTAGTGTTTGAAGGCTGGGCAGAGAGATTCGAAACAAAATGCAGCTGGGGTGTGTTTTGTGAATGTGATCTTATGAAATGTTTCAGCCTTGCTAGATGTATGGAATGGCTTGCTCTTTGTCCACATAAACCTCTCTCATTGGTCAGATGATTGGACATGTGCTTTATTGATTGGTAAGTCACCTTTTGCAAAAAGTCAAATTTTTGTGTAAGGAAAGTATGGCTCATGATCTAGGCAAGTACATGGCATGGGCTATGCGCAGCACAATGAGGGGAAAGGGCTAGCTTGGTTCAAGGGCCAATGCTGCAAGTTGGTGAGATGTGATCATGAGTTTTGCAACTTGTGGCTTTTTGAAACTTTGTGAAAAATGCCTTGTTACACAAACCATAAACATGTAACCTTTGGTCCAATTCTGATTTTTGGGACATATAGATTGTTTGCATACTGGTTTGAAGTGAATTAGAGGTCACAATTGACTTTGGTTCATGATTTTGCAAAGTTCTCACTTGAAGCACGCCTTGAAAATCAATGATTTTTGCCAACTTTGTCACACCATAACTTTTGATCCAAGAAGAGTTTGATCATGTTCTTGTACTTTTTGAAAAGGGAAAGATGAGATCTACAACTTTCATGACCAAAGTTTTTTCATTTGAGGCATTTTTGGATCAAGAATCAAGGCTTGAAAAATGACCTAAAATGAAGCATTCTTGAAAAGTCAACTATGCCCAAAAAGTCAACATTTGCAAAAACCCTAAATTCTTGATTTTTATGAACTTCAACCTTCTTCCATGACCAAACAAAGATCATATACACTCAAAATGATGAAGATCACCCATTGGTTGGGTCATTGGGGGCCTCAGATGCCCTGATTTTACACTGACTTGTCTGAAAAGTCAACCCTTGATCAGATGACTTCCCCATGGAATTTCTTCATGAAAATTGATATGCATACTCCCTATACCATATAGAGACCAATGGAAACAAGAATGACCAAAAAATTTGGGGTTATGGCCTCTGAAACCAAAACCCTAATTTTAGGTCAACTGTGCAGTCAATCCTGGCTCTGCATCCACTCAAACCCTAGTTCTTGTGATTCTTTTGCATTTTTGACTTTGAGATGGTGTACTATGATGCTTGAACACATGTAGACCCCTTTGAATTGATTGGTTGCCTTTGGAGTGGCTCAAGAAGCTCTTGGATTGCTCAGATCACAAACCCTAGGTGCAGATGACTTAGAAACTATGCAGTGAATCAAAGATGAGATGTGAGGTGATATGATTGTGTTTATGCATATGAGAATGATCACAAGCCATGGTGAATGGGTGAGGGTAAATTTTGGGTGTTTACAGCTGCCCCTATTCAAACATGAGTTAGCTGTGCAGGATGTAAGCAACGGCTTAACAGGCAAACAAGATAACTTGAGGTTGAATACCAAAGACAGTCCAAAATTTGCACTCACAGACTGAAGAAGAAAAAGGGATATAGATTGTAAAGGGAAAATAAAGTATGTTGTAAAGTGTGGGCGACGGAGGACGACCGTCGAGCAGAGGACGACTGCTGGGTAAATAGCAATGACGGGGACGACCGACATGCTGGGGATAAAAGGTAAAGCCAAGACGGGGACGGCCGACTAGCTGGGGAAAGAAAATCATGATGGGGACGGCCATCAAGATAAAGCTGTAAAATTCTCTGGAAATTAATGAAACATGACGGGGACGGCCATCAAGTTCATAAAGGAAGGTAACCGACGATGGGGACGGCCATCGGGCTGAAAAGGAAAAAGGGACCACGACGGGGACGGCCATCGGGTTAAAGAATAAATGAAATAAACAGATGATGGGGTACGGCCATCAAAGGTGAAGGACGATCACCTAGCAGGGGACGGCTGCTCTGTTGGGTAATAAAGGAATTATGATGGGGACGGCCATCAAAGGTGGAGGACGACCACCTGGCAGGGTACGGCTGCCGAAAATATCAACGATGGGGACGACCATCGGATAGAAAAGGTCAACGATGGGGACGGCCATCGGACGAGCATGATGGAGGACGACCATCAAGAAGTGGAGGACGACCACTCAGCAGGGTACGGCTGCTCTCGAGGTTTCTCATGACATAGGACGAATGCCAGATAACCGAAATCAACAATGGGGACGGCCATTGGATAAAATGATGAAGGACGATCATCAAAAGGTGGAGAACGACCACCTAGCAGGGGACGGCTGCTAAAAAGATCAACGATGGGGACGGCCATCGGATGAGCATGATGGAGGACGACCATCAAGAAGTGGAGAACGACCACTCAGCAGGGTACGGCTGCTCTCAGGTTTATCACGACACAGGACGAGTGTCAGATAAAAAAAGGAAAATTTGTTTGCGATCTACTGGGGATATAGTGAACACGGACGAGCGTTCACAACCAAGAAAGGAAAGTGTAAGTATTTAGATGTTGTGTATAGATTAAAGATGCGGACGAGCATCCTTAAGGCTATGATACGGACGAGTATCAGGTAGAAACAAACTGACACATGTTCAGAGATGATGATACAGACGGGTATCAACAGGTTAACAAGGAACACGGACGAGTGCTGCATCTGAAGGGACTCTTCTGGGGAATAGTAGACACGGACGAGTGTCTATATCCAAGAAGACATAAGTGTTTTACACAGTGTATGGATTAAAGATGCGGACGAGCATCCTTAAGACTATGATACGGACGAGTATCATGTAGAAACAAACATTAGACGCAATGTTCTGAGATGATGATACGGACGAGCACCAACTGGTTAACAAAGAACAAGGACTACTGTCGAATCTGTGGGGAGATAAGTGATGGTGTATACAAGATACGGACGAGTATCTATATAAGTGTATCGTGAGTAGTATATATAGATGAGTGTTTTAATTGCTGGGGAGGATGACACGGACGGGTGCCAAGAGAGAAAAGTATAGTATAAACAAATATCTGATGTACAAAGTGTTAGGTTACTGTGCTGGGGGAGGTGACACGGACGAATGTCAAAAGGAGAAAAGTATAGTATCAACAAGTATATGAGTTGCAAAAGTGTAAGCGACGGCGCTGGGGATATGACACGGACGGGTGTCAAGAAAGTGTATATATATAAGTATGTGTGAGTGCAAAGAGGATGTCTTTGGCTTTCTGCTGGTAATATGACACGGACGGGTGTCATGAAGTATCTGTAATACGGGTGATTTGTTTGTAAAGAGTGTTCAGGCGACTTTACTGGGGAGCGTTGATACGGACGGGTATCAAAAGGAAATATATGCTGGTGTTTGTGATTTATGAGGCAACTGCTTTTGCTGGGATTCTGGTGGGGATTCCTGTACGACGATGATGAACGGTTATTATTCACATGTGTTTATTCAGAACATGGCTTATGATTATGCTATGCGTTTGACTTTTGCCGTAATGCTCCGTGTTAGACGGAATGCTACGCTTTGAGGGGATAATATGATGCAAATGCCATGATTATGCAAAGATATCAAATCGGGACTCGGATCCCGTTGCCGTGAAGATCTCTGGCTGATCTGTTTGAAATGGACCTCCCAGCTGGGGATGAGATCATTGGTAGATCTAATAAGATGATATTTGCTTGGGGATATAGGTCACCGATTGACATATCCTTTGACATGAGAGACCCAGCTGGGGTTTGTAGAGGCTTTCTTCACTCTGTTGTGATCTTCTATGCGCCGCTCTTCTGGATAGAGGCCGAAGATTCTGTGGGGAGATGATTCCCTGACTCCTGTATTTTACTGAGGAAGAATGATTGGTACTATAGCTGGGGATGATTGAGAGGCAACTCAGCTGGGGAGAGCAACAAGAGGCAAACTCAGCTGGGGAGAGCAACAAGAGGCAAACTCAGCTGGGGATAGAGCATTTCAGATGCTGAGATTGAGTGCATGTTGATTTGGCAACTTCGCTGGGGAAATGGGCACCTTTCAGTGCCACGTGGAAGATAGACCGAGTTGATAATGATTCGCCAGCTTGCTGAGACGTAACTTGCATGCCCCAGGTTGTGTTCTGGATACCTGCAATCCTGCAAAGATAAGGAGACGCACAAAAGGTCCCGAGGTATCCTTTACTGGATTCCGTCATCGGAGTCAAGCATTCTCAAGAGTAAGTATATTCCCTGCAAGCATGTGTTTCTATTTTTAGTGACAAACATCTGTATTCTTATGCAATCAGTTTTTTTCTTTTAAGATATCAGACATTTTTTTTGCAAAAATGAAAATGTACAAAACGAGACATGACTTAAAATCTGATTTTTATTGATTCATATGCCCTGAATTGGCGAGATACAGTCAAAGAAACATATCTCCTGAAATGAGGTGATTGTTACAAATTGAGAAACAAAGTGCTGGCAGTATTGACGATGCTTTCAAAAGAGCTTCCTCTTCCGCTATGACTCGTATGACCTTCGACTTTCTTCTCATCTTGCTTTCTGGAGAAAGTTGATTCTGATCGAAGCTTGATTCTGTCGAAGCTTTCCAAGTTGCAAGTGATACAGACGAATTCAGAATGCAGTTGTTCGCTTATTCCCTTATTTTGCATGGATCGCCCTTGCGGGTTTTCAATCCATCGGGATACCCATTTTTGCCTGAGTTGTCCAATGCGGCTTTTCAACTCAGCGGGTGTACATTTTTTCATTTACTTCCCTTATTTTTGCCCGAGTCTTTTATTCTGTTTTTGACTCGCCGGGATGCCCTGTTTTTGCCTGGACTTACATTCTGTTTTCGTGTCCAGCGGGTCATTTTATGCGAAGTATTTTTTAACTGCATCTGAATTCACAGGGGACGGGAAGTCTTCACCATCCATGGTGCTGAGCATCAGTGCTCCACCAGAGAAGACTTTCTTTACCACGAATGGTCCTTCATAATTTGGAGTCCATTTGCCCCTGTGGTCTGTATGAGGAGGGAGGATTCTCTTCAGCACAAGATCTCCCACTTGGTACTCTCGGTGCCTGACTTTCTGATCGAAGGCCTTCTTCATTCTTTTCTGATACAATTGCCCATGACAGATTGCAGCCAATCTCTTCTCTTCAATCAGACTCAGTTGCTCGTATCGGGACCTAACCCATTCTGCTTCACTCAGTTTAACATCCATCAAGACTCGCAAGGAGGGTAATTCAACTTCAACTGGTAGGACTGCTTCCATACCATACACGAGTTGATACGGTGTTGCCCCAGTGGATGTTCTGATTGACGTGCGATACCCATGCAAAGCAAACGGTAGCATTTCATGCCAGTCTTTGTAAGTGACTACCATCTTCTGCACAATCTTCTTGATATTCTTATTTGCTGCCTCAACAGTGCCATTCATCTTTGGCCTGTAAGGGGAAGAATTGTGGTGTTGGATCTTGAAGTCCCGACACAGCTCTGCCATCATTTTGTTGTTTAGATTGGAACCATTATCAGTAATGATTCGCTCGGGAACTCCGTATCGACAGATGATATCTCTCTTCAGAAATCTGGCTACCACCTGTCTTGTAACATTTGCATATGAGGCTGCTTCAACCCACTTGGTGAAATAGTCAATGGCGACCAGGATGAATCTGTGGCCATTTGAAGCGGTCGGCTCAATCTTGCCAATCATATCAATGCCCCACATGGCAAAGGGCCAGGGTGAAGACATTATATTCAAAGGATTGGGAGGCACATGCACTTTGTCTGCGTAGATCTGGCATTTATGGCACTTCCTGGCATAAGCACAACAGTCTGCATCCATTGTGATCCAGTAATAACCTGATCTTAACAACTTCTTGGCCATTGCATGTCCTCCAGCATGGGTACCAAAGGAGCCTTCGTGCACTTCATGCATCAATAAATCTGCTTCCGTCTTGTCAACGCATCTGAGGAGTACCATATCAAAGTTCCTTTTGTATAAAGACCCATCAGCGTTCAGAAAGAAACTCCCAGCAAGCCTTCTTAATGTCTTCTTATCATTGGATGATGCCCCAGGTGGGTATGTTTGATCCTCCAAGAAGCACTTAATGTCATGGAACCACGGCTCATTATCTTTAACAACATCCGTTGCAAATACATATGCTGGTCTGTCGAGTCTGGACACTGAAATCTGAGGTACAAAGTTAGCAGCCTGAACTTTGATCATGGACGAAATGGTAGCCAAGGCATCTGCAAACTGATTCTCGTCTCGAGGGATATACTCAAGCTTGGCTGTTGTAAAGAAAGTCAATAACCTCCTTGTATAATCCCTGTAAGGTATCAGATGATTCTGGTGGGTGTACCATTTGCCGTTGGTCTGATTGATTACCAGAGCTGAATCTCCGAATACGGTCAATGTCTTGATCCTGAGGTCAATGGCTTCCTCAAGACCCATAATGCAAGCTTCGTATTCAGCTTCGTTGTTAGTGCAGTTGAAAGTGAGTTTTGCCGAGAAAGGCATGTGAACTCCTTTGGGTGTAATGAGTACTGCACCAACACCACGACCATTCATGTTAATAGCCCCATCAAACATCATAGTCCATTCTTCTTCCGGGTCGGGCCCTTCAGTGTGAACAGGCTCTTCGTGATCTTTTGTTTTAATGAACATGATGTCTTCATCAGGGAAGTCAAATCTCATAGGCTGGTAATCATCAATGGGTTGCTCAGCAAGATATTCGGACAATACACTGCCCTTGATGGCTTTCTGAGAAGTGTACTGGATGTCATACTCTGTAAGGATCATTTGCCATCTTGCAACCCGTCCGGTAAGCGATGGCTTCTCAAATATGTACTTGACTGGGTCCATCTTCGAGATCAACAAAGTAGTGTGGGTCAACATATACTGTCTCAGTCGGCGAGCAGCCCACGCTAAAGCACAGCAAGTTTTCTCGAGCAGTGAATAACGCTGTTCACAGTCGGTAAACTTTTTGCTTAGGTAGTATATTGCATACTCTTTTCGACCAGACTCGTCATGCTGGCCTAGCACACAACCCATTGACTCTTCTAATACTGTCAAGTACATGATTAGAGGTCTTCCTTCAACTGGAGGCATAAGGATCGGAGGTTCTTGCAAATACTCCTTGATCTTGTCAAAAGCCTTCTGGCAATCTTCGTTCCACCTGACCGTCTGTTCTTTTCTCAACAGCTTGAACAAGGGTTCACAGGTTGCTGTGAGGTGAGATATAAATCGTGAGATATAGTTCAATCGACCTAAGAACCCTCGAACTTCTTTCTCAGTTTTCGGTGCAGGCATCTCTTGGATGGCTTTGACTTTATCAGGGTCAACTTCGATCCCTTTCTCGCTTACAATAAATCCCAGCAGCTTACCGGATCGCACCCCGAATGTGCATTTGTTGGGGTTCAACTTCAGTTGATACTTTCTCAGACGCTTGAATAACTTGAGCAGATTCACCAGGTGATCTTCCTCTGTAAGGGACTTGGCGATCATGTCATCCACATAACATTCGATTTCTTTATGGATCATATCGTGGAATAACGTTACCATAGCCCGTTGATACGTTGCACCGGCATTCTTGAGCCCAAATGGCATTACCTTGTAGCAGAACGTGCCCCAGGGTGTGATGAATGTTGTCTTCTCCATGTCTTCAGGTGACATCTTGATCTGGTTGTATCCTGAAAATCCATCCATGAAGGAGAATACCGAGAACTGAGCCGTATTATCCACCAATACATCAATGTGAGGTAATGGGAAATCATCCTTCGGGCTGGCTCTGTTCAGATCTCGGTAGTCAACACACATTATTACCTTGCCGTCTTTCTTAGGCACAGGCACAATATTAGCAACCCACGGTGGATAGCTAGTTACAGCAAGGAACCCGGCGTCCCATTGCTTTTGTACCTCTTCTTTGATTCTCATTGCCATATCTGGGCGAGTACGGCGTAGTTTCTGCTTAACTGGCGGTCATTCTTCTCTCAAAGGCAGCTTGTGCACTACGATATCGGTATCCAACCCTGGCATGTCTTGGTAAGACCAAGCAAACACGTCCACATACTCTTGAAGCAGGTCAATCAGTTGTCTCTTCACTGAGTCTTGCAGGCAGGCCCCGATTCTAACCTCTTTCACGTCTTCATCTGTACCAAGATTGATCACTTCAACCTCCTCCTGGTGAGGAGTAATAACCTTTTCCTCTTGTCTTAACAACCTGGCTAGCTCTTCAGGAAGCTCATATTCTTCATCAACCCCTTCATCAGCTTGATTGATTGGATTGTCAAAGTCATACGATGTCATAGCCGTGCTGTTGTCGGTGCATCTGGAAGGCACACTCTGCAAGGGTTAAGTTTGTTCATTTTAGTGATCTGATTTTAATCTTTATTTAGAAAAGTGAAATGAAGTTGTCATTTTGAAAACACCGCCATTTATTTTTTGTACAAAAAGAAAAATGGAAAAACAGTGAACGAAAAGAAAAAGACTCGTTTGCAAAAAGATGTCTGATATTTCATTAATTAATCTTGTTTGCACAAAAAGTACAGATGGCCCGATTACAAAAGGAGTCTTGTCATCTTGGGCAAGATGCAAGACTTTGATGCATGCTTATAAAAATACAGGAAATAATAATTACTCTGCATGAGTAACTCTTATAATTTCCTGGGAAGACCAGTTCGAGACACTGCTCCCCGGGATCTTTGGACGAATCCAGCTTTCCAGGTTGCGCTCCTCTTCCAGCTCGTCTTCCAGACAGTTGATAGCATCAGGGGTAAGCATCCCCCCACTCACAAAATTGGGCTCTTTCGCAGCCGCTGCTTGATCTTGTTGAGTTGGTTTGTAACCCAACCCAAATCTGTCTTCTTTCTTCTCTACCGATAGCAGTTTGCCCCAGCCTTGGGCAGTTCCTTCCTCAACAACCTTCCGGGCTTGTTGGTATGATGACATTGGAGTAACAGATACAGCAGATGCCTCATTCACATTCAAAGCTTCAAACCCCTGGCTCATTGTTTCATGGATCTCCCCATCCATCTCAATGTACTTATAGGTTGCCAGGTGGCTGACAAAAATGTCCTCCTCTCCGCAGATTGTAACGATTTGACCCTCCCACTCATATTTTAACTTCTGGTGAAGGGTAGAGGTCACGGCGCCAGCAGCGTGAATCCATGGCCTACCCAACAAACAGCTGTAGGCGGGCTGAATGTCCATCACATAGAAGATAGTTTTAAAGGTCTGCGGGCCAATCGTTACGGGTAACTCAATCTCTCCCAGAACCGATCTCTTTGAGCCATCAAAAGCTCTTACCACCAGGTTGCTGGGTCTCAACGCCAATCTGTCATATTCTAGCTTCACCAGAGCCTTCTTTGGTAAGACATTAAGGGATGACCCCGTGTCTACCAGCACATGGGAAAGGACAGCACCTTTGCATTCCATGGTTATGTGCAAGGCTTTATTGTGGTTGCGGCCTTCCGTTGTCAAATCAGTATTGGTGAACCCTAGTCCGTGACTAGCATTAACATTTCCAACTACTGCTTCCAGCTGATTGACAGTGATCTCTTCAGGCACGTAAGCTGCGTGCAAGACTTTGAGTAGTGCATTCCGATGGGCTTCGGAGCACATAAGCAATGATAGGATTGGGATCTTGGAAGGCGTCTGATGAAGCTGATCCACTATTTTATAATCACTCTTTTTGATGATTCGCATGAACTCATCAACCTCTTGATCGAATGGTGTTTTCAAAGCTTCCTTAACAGTTTGATCTTCCTGCACAGGGCTCTTTCCTTTCGCCTTGGCAGCAGCTTCTGCTTCGGCTGTGGGTTTCTGAATTTGTGGAGCGAAAAGACGTCCGCTCCGAGTGAAGCCTCCGCCTCCGCCCACATTGTCAATTTGTAGTGCAGGGGTTGATGATTCAAAAGTGATTCTTTGTCCTTCACAGTACAAGTCGGAGCCGTAATGCCAGGGGATGGCATTACTGCTTTCATAAGGCACGGGTCCAGGCACCGTGATGGTGACCAGACTGATTGCAGCTGTTGAAGGAATTGTGATTGTTTGTGGATCATAATAGATTGTAACTGGTGCTCTGATGGGAGCAGCACCTTCTGAGTTGTAGGCGGAGTTGCTTTCAGGATCATAGAATATGGTGGCAGTAGAGACATCTTCATGATTTGTTGCTGGTGTTGTAGGAGACATTGTTGGAAGAAAGGATGTTGTTGTTGTAGGAGTTTCAAAATGGAGTGGTGCTGGAGTTGTAGAAGGAACATTCATTGATATCTGATCAGTTGAAACGACAGATGAAGTACTCGTTGATGAAGCCGAAGAATTGTCAGGAACAATGGTTGTTGCAGTTGTAGGAGGTTCTGAAACCGTTGCTGATGAGATTGCTGGATTTGTTGGAAATGATGTGGTGATCTGAAGCTGGCCATTCTGAATAAGGCCATCTATGCCATTCCTCAAATTATCGCACCCATTTACGGAGATATTGCAGTAAGCACAACCCAACTCACACCCCGGGAACATTTGACATTCCAGGAGTTGAGCCTTGATTTCTACCAACGGTGTCCGGATCTGACCCACACTGGTTATTAAATAAGACGGTTTGTCTTCTTCAATAGCGTTAATTCTAGGACCACCGTGGTTTGGCATTGGGTTTTTGTTGACATTGGGCGGTGGTGCGAAATTCAGAGCCTTTGAGTCTACCAAGTCTTGTACCTTCATGTGCAGGGCTCTGCACTTTTCTGTACTGTGGCCAGGTGCGTTTGAATGGAAGGCACACCTAGCGTTGGAGTCATAGTTCCTGGGTAGACTGTTGGGGTCTGGAGGTGCCAACGTCCTTAGCTCAACTAGGTTGAGTTTCAGGAGTTGTGGCAGCAGGGTAGCATATGGCATAGGGATCGGATCGATCACCCTATTAGCTTGAGATGGCCTCTGCTGGAATGGCCTTTGCTGACTGTTGTTGTTGTTGTTGCTGTTGTTGTAATTTCTTGGAGGATACTGATTCTGTTGATGGTACTGAGGTTGTTGTTGATAGCTTTGCTGCGGAGGTTGATAGACAGGTTGAGGATGAGCTGGAGCAGGGATGGTGACTGCTGCTATTGACCTTTGAGCATATTGGGGCCTAACCCTGTTGGTGCGGATGGCATTGGTCTCGCCAGTTCTTCTTGGGCCTGCAAAAGGCTTCCTTGCATTACTGGATGAGCTTGCACCATTGTCTGAGATTTTACCCATCTTCAACAGGCTTTCAATTCTCTCCCCGGCTATGACAACATCTGCAAAGCTGGTAGACGAGAAGGCAGCTAGCCTATCAATATAGGTTCCCTGAAGAGTGTTCATGAACATATCTGCCATTTCCCTTTCAGACATAGGGGGCTGAACAGCAGCAGCCAGTTGCCTCCATCTCTGGGCATATTCTCGGAAACTTTCCCTTGACGACTGTGACATTCCCATTAGGAGGGTCCTGTTGGGTGCCCTGTCTAAGTTATACTGATACTGTCTGATGAAGGCCTCTGCCAGGTCCTTCCAGCATCTAATAGTTGCCCTTGTCAAGTGAGAGTACCATTCTCTTGAAGCCCCTGTCAAGCTGTCTTCGAAATAGAACATCCAGAGCTTCTCATCCATTGTATAGGCCTTCAGCCTTCCCAGAAATGACTGTAAGTGAGTCCGGGGGCATGAAGTCCCGTTGTATTTTTCAAAGCAAGGAGGCTTGAACTTATGGGGGATCCTGACCCCGTCTACCAAGCCCATATCCATGACATCGAAGCCCAAAGAGTTTTGAGATTCTAAGGATCTCAACTTCTCAGCTATCTCATCCAACCTTCTATCATAAGCCTCTTCCCCAGCTCCCATTACTGTGAACTGGTCTTCTTGAGGGTCTTCCTGTAGTACCCTTCCTGCTGTGGCAGTCCCTTGTATATTGACAGGGATGTTGGCCTCTGGATGGAGATGGGGTCCAAAAACTGGGGGATTGACATGAGGTTGGACCCTCTCGTTGTTACTTGTGCCAGCAGTTCCCACATGGGGCTCCTCCTGATTCCTCCCTTCTACCAAAGCTCTGAGCCTCTCCTGGCTTTGAGCTAAGTTGTTCATTACTTCCATGAACTGTGTTATCTGAGTTCTCATCTCCAACCTTTCGTTGGCCATCTGGTTTCTGACCTCCGTGAGGTCCTGCTGCATCTGATCCATTTGAATGCCCGGAAGGTTATTTCGGGTTGGATAACGGTGCGGACGGTTGAGGGGAAATACCCGGCGCCTAGCAATAGTTCCTGATTATCACAACAGAGGTCCGCAACAACAAAACAAAAACCTACAAAACAAACAAAGGGTTAGCATGCAATGCAGTTATGCTTATTTGCTCTCAAGGTATCCGGTTTGGCATTCAGTTTTGACCCTTCCAGACCCTTGATGATGTTGTTGAATGTTGCTTCCGAAGTAAACTAACATGAATATATTACATAAGGTGAAATAATACAACTTGTTCATTTTACAACACAAGCCCTCTAAGGGGTCAAAATACAGTACAAGAAAATAAAAAGTACATGGAAAGAAAGCAACAACAAACAAATGATCAAACACCAAGACCAAACTCATCCTCACGAACTTCCTTGAGAAGTGCTTCGGTCACAGGATCAGCCGGACGCTCCGTGAGATTCCTGATGAGGAGATTCCGGGTCGTAACAGCTGCTGCTAGCTTCTTGTGCTGACTTTGGTCTTTTGACCTCTTCACCCCAGCTTTGATCTTCAGCTCTGATATCTCCCTCTGGGCTGCTGCCAGGGCTTCTTGCTGTTCTTTTGCATTAGCTTCAAGTTGCTCCATCTTGTCTTGAACTCTCTTGTCTTCCAGAGTACGAGCCTCGGTGATCCTGACCCACCGAGCCTGACTCTCCTTCAGATACAAGCCTGTCCTTGCTCTCTGGAACTGGGCTTCTTTGCAAGCATTCTTCAGAATTTGTTCACCAGCCTTAGACTTTTTGATATAATCCCCAGACTTCTCAATCTTAGTCAAATGCTCTATTCTCATCTTCTCCAACCTCTCAATCTCCCTCATACCCTCACTCCTCTCCCGGAGGGTCTTCTGCAAGGCCTGGGTTAGCTTCTCATTTCTTTCCTTCAAGCTCTCAAACTCCTCCAAACTGATGGTGGCAGGGGGTGGTGCTGAAGATGACTCAGGCATGTCTTCTATGGTAAAGGGCATTCCAGAGAATTGGGCCCTGGCACGGGACCACTCATAATATTGTGCTGATGCCACATTATTACACTTCCCCAGAATGGTGACTCCCTTGGTTTGAACATTATCCCAGGCCCAGGCAGCCTGCCTAACAACAGCCAAACTAATCTTGTTCTCACAATAAAGGGTCTCCACCAAGTCCTGTGCCTTAGGAGTGTGGACCAATGCATAGCCCAATTGCCTCCTGAACAGCAGAGGGTTGTAATTGATACTTCCCTTAACTCCTATTAAAGGCATATTGGGAAAATGTCCACAGCTGGTGATGATATCCCTGCCCTTGGTGCTCTGAGTGCACCATCTGATATCTGATATCTGCCCTTGGTGCTCTTGGCCCAGTTACTCTGCTGACGAGGGTTTAAAAATGCATCTGTCCTGGGTAGATGCCTGAGAAGCCAAGTATGGAACAATGGAGCACAAAACCTTACTAATCTCCCCCTCTCCTTCTCATTCCTCTGATGCACTGAATAGTAAAGATCCCCCAATAAAGTTGGCACTGGGTCCTTCAGAATGAACAGATGGATTGAATTCTTGCTAATGAATCGAGGCTCATCTGCAAACAACACAATTCCATATACACTTAGGGCCAACAAAGCACAAACAGCTTTCCACTCCCCCAGGGAAGCCTTCAGACTAGCTTGAGAAATTAAGAAGTCCAGATGAAAGCCAGGGATTCCAGCTTTAGAGGTCATATGCTGCTCAATCAAAACAGGTTCCAGATGCAAAGCTTTTGCTACTTCTCCATTAGCAGGAAATACCATCTCAGGGTTGAAAGGAATTTCTCTCCTGATAGGCATGCCAACTAATGAGGAGTACTCTTCCAATAAGGGGCCCAACTGAAAGTCTTGAAAAGTAAAACATCTCAGTGGAGGATCATAAAACTGAATGCAGGTGTGGATCAGGCTTCTTTGTGATGGGTCCAGGTCCATAACCATGTCAAGTATATCTCCATAACTCTCCCTGAACAAAGGTATGTGATCTGGAGTGATCAGGGTCTGAATCCTCCTGATGTCTGATAACTCTGGCTGGAAGAAGTGATAGGTGATGTTGCTCTTTTTAAGAGCCATGATGCTGAGACTGAATAGAGACAGGTGCTGATGACAATACTGAAGAAAAGGGGCCACTGACTGGCTGGTGCAGGTGATAACTGAAGCAGATAGCTGATGAAGATAGGTCAGTACTGAGGATGGGGTCAAAACCAAAACCAAATGCAGATGGATACCCTGAAACACAAATAAGCAAATGTCAATATGATGCAATGATTATGTATGCAAATGAAACGCAAGGGTCTGTGACTGAGCTGGATCTGATCAAAATGCCCTGATATAGGTCCAAGTGTGTTCAAGAATCCCAGTTGGAGGTCTATAAATCCAGTAACCAAGGTGGGGGACTCAAATGAAGAGCCACATATCCGGGGTTTTAGAATCACAAGAACTGACCCAAAATGGAGTAGTCTTAAACAATCAAAGTAACAAGGTATTCTGAGGTCAAGGTACCTGCAAACCTGTAAACAGCCCAACCCCCTCACAGGTGGTGTTCTAAAACAAGGATCCTCAGACTTGGATCAGTTATGAGAAGTGTAAACACTTCTAACCCGGAGGTACAGTGTTTACAATAACCATAAAAATTCCTCCTCTAATTCACCTCAGTTTCTGAAGGTCAAATACTAAAAGGTCATCCAGACTTAGCAGGCTTCCCAGATAGCCCTAGCATTGCAGGAAATCTGCAACACAGAGTTCTCAAGAAGAAACCCATATCTGAACCGTGTTTCATATTCCCGCACCAGACCGAAATGGAATGGGAAAGAATATGATTCACTCTAGCCTAGGTGTCACTCAGGTCCCAGGTATAGGACCTTAACTCTCAATAGCACCCCACCCACCAAAGCAAACAACAGATCCAGCCAGCAACATGACAGTATGATATATACAAAGTGCAATAAAGAAAGCAGTAAAGCAAACTGTACATAAAGCAAAATAAATACAAGCACAAATAAGCACATAACACCCCAGTAAACACAAATCAAACAAGCGCTAGGAGGAACCCACAAAAAGAACCAGAAGCCCTGGTTACAGTATAAGGTTCCCCAGCAGAGTCGCCAAGCTGTCGCTCCCGATAAATGAAAACGGATCAGATAAAGGTACAGACGCGAACGGTCGGCGAAGGGAACAGTGAGAACACACAGCCGTGAACTCACTGGAGAATGAATAGAGTCGCCAGCTAGGCATTTTTATCCCGGAGGAAAGGCAATGCTGCATAGACCTAGAAAAAGATGGATAAGACGGTTTGCGAACCAGAGAGACTGAGAAAGGGGGTTGGTTACAACCTGGGAAGGTGTTAGCACCCAGATTGTCCGCCGTACTCGACGGGATCCACGCTTGAAAGATTTGTGCTTAAAAGGGGTAGTGTCAGTGCAATCTGTGCATAAAGAGCTGGAACAGGATGTACAGGTGTCAGTGTAAAAGAAGTGTGAAGTGTAATATATGTATAGTGTCAGTGTAAGAAGAGAGTGAAATGCCCATGATAATGAGGCTAAGAGAAAGATGCTGGAAAGAGGGGGAATATACAGAGACTTTTGTTCGATAACTGTTAAGTTATGCCTACGTATCCTCTCGTGCAATGAGGAAGTCAGAACACCGTAGTTCGACCCAAAGAGACTGATAGATGAATTGACTTGTGAACTGCTTGCTTGTCTATGCTCAAGTGTATGACCTGTCTGGCTCAGGTGCAAACTGTCTTGCATTAGACGGAAGAAGCAAGTTCTCGTTTGTGAGTGAAGATGATGAGAAAAGAATCCCAGAGGAGACGATTATTGTTTGTTTTTGTGTTTTCAGTCTTTTATTGTTTTTGGATTTTGTCATAAGTTAATGAGCTTAAGTCTAAACCAATGGATTTAGTAAACTCATCACATCTTCCCTCTGATTAGGGGTAATGAGAATACCTTAAGTGTGAAGTCAGCATCTCACACTTAATCACCATAGTGTAGGATTAAGATCATTAACCTACTTGTGATTATTTAGGTGTTTTTGGTGTTTTTGTTTAGTGTTGAGTAATGAGATTAAGCCATAATCAAGGATTAAACAGACTCATTACACCATCCTAAAAGAAGGATAATAGATGAGAATGTTTAAGCTGAGGAAAACTCCTCAACTTAATCCATGATTAGGGATTAAACTCATGACAAAACAAGCCTTTATTAGGTGGATTTTATTTAATGATAAGATGATGAAGTGTTTTTTAGGATTTGTAAGACAACTTGAGGGGGACTTGTCCATTAACACTAGGGTTAGTCCTTCTTAACCAGTTAAGGAAGAATTAGAACCCTAATGCAAGGCCCAAGTTACAAGTGTGATGTCTTGGTACTTATTAAGTGAATTGATTAAGAGATTTAAACACATGAAGGGTTTAACACTTAGGATTAAAGTTATACACTCCATCCTAAGAGAAGGATGCAGGCATAAGCTTAATCACAAAGCCTTAAAGCCTTTAGGGTTTAGTCCCTGATTATGAGGTGAGAGGAGAAGACTCAAAAGAGACACAAAGGTAAAACTAAGAAGGGGGGACTAATCAAAACCCTAATCATTGTCATGCTTGGTTGTTCCTAAGGTTTGTGAGGTTTCCAAGAACAATCTTCAAAGGAACCACCAGGAAGCAGATGAACAGGATCAAGAGAAGCAAAGTGACTTGCTTCATTCAAGAAGTCAAGTCACTTGAAGAAAGAAAGTGGGAGAGACAAGAATGAGCAAGCTCAATCTCAAACACATATAGAAATGCAGCAATGGATGCAAGAGAGATGAAAAGAAAAGTTATGAGAAGTGAAGGCAAATTCACTTCTCAAGTTTACTTACCACCTGAAATGTTAGAAAGAAATGCAATGCAATGCCAAATGAAATGAAATGGTATGATGCTAAACAAAACCAGAAGCATGTTGATGATGATAATGATGCTATGGAGATGCTACAAACATGAGGCAAGGCATGGAGATGTTCATACAAGATCATGGATGCAAATGATGCAAGTTAAAGAGCATGAACAAGCATGGAAAGTTATGAAGCATACAAGGAAAATGACATAGCAAATATGCAATGCAATGATCAAACATACTTCCTATGTGTCTTAAGATGTCAAATGAATCACAAGAATGCTTGAAATGCTAAGACAAGTCATGTTATGCAAGAGAATGCAAGAGGGATGCAAATGAAAGCCCAAATTAGGGTTTATGAATCAAACAACAAACAAAAGCCCAAAACAGGAGCAAACCCTAAGATAAAAAATGGAAAATGCCACCCAAAGAAACCCTAAACCTATACTAAACCAATGTCCAAAGGGGAGGTCTCAACTCTTAACCAATCTCAAGTTATGATTTTTCTAAGTTATTAGGGTTTTTAGGGTTCCTAAACAAAAGAAATACCAAACAAATTGAAAATGGGGAAACAAAACATGGCCTTTTAATCCTTGAAACTACATGCTAAACACAAAACAAAGCAAAAAGAACCAATGTCCAACTCTTCTTAGATAGGCAGAAATGAATTTTTGAACTTATGATCAAAATAATGCACCAAAAATGATTTAATTCAATGGAAAATTCTCAAAATGCATCAAGATCAAAAAGAAATTTGGTTTGAAGGTTGGACAATGTTTCTAAATGTCTTAGAACATTTCATGAATTTTTTGGTGATTTTTAAATACCTAAAAGTATTTTTAATAAATTAATTCTCATTAATCAATTAAAAATAAACTTTTAAATATTTAAAAATACTTTTTTAATGATAAAAAATAAAATGAAAATATTTTTGGGTCATAAAAATTAATAAAACTTTTAAGAAAAAGTTTCATAATTTTTAAGACATTTTTGCTATTTTTAATAAATTATGCAAATAAAATGAAAAGAAAATGAAAATAAATGAATTTAAAATGAATTAATGAGAAGTCAGCACATCCTAGGGTGGAGATTCAAACTCACACGCGCGGGAGTTGACTGCGCGCCACATCTCACGGCTCAGATTCAAATTTCACTAATCAATGCTTATGCCCTAATCTCGCCGTTAAACACATTCAGATGACCGGAACAGTGTTCCGGTCATCTTCTCCGTTCACCCAAAATCCCTAACTCTCTCCACACGTATTTAAAATGAAAACTAAGAACACAGGAATGATCCCCACTCACTCACGAATCAAAACCCTCACTCAAAACAAATTTATTCTTCCTAACAAGGCTGAATCGAAGCAAGAAAGAACTAGGGCACGCAAGTTTCAGAGATCAATTAAATGCTCATTTCAAAGCCATTTCAAAAACCAAAAGCACCAGGATACTCAGTGAAGCATAGAGAACAAGTTTATAACATGAAAAACGATTTCTGGAAAAATAATTTTCAAGCTACCTGAGATTCGAAGCTTTTGCTCTGATGACTTTCTGGCCACTTCCTTCAGTGCAATCCACTCCACTTGATCCCCAGATGATGTTTGAATGCTCAAAAGGAATTTAAGTTGGCTGGATGAGGAGATTGACAAGCTTCTGCTCAAGCTCAGTCAGAAATGGCAATGGAGTTTCAGGCAGTTTCAGGTCATTGTAAATGGTTCTTTGTGATCCAGATGGTGAGTGGAGAAGGTCTGTGGTGTTTGTTTGTATGTTTGTGTGTTGTGGAAAGAGTTTCGAATGAAACTGCAAGTTGAGGTGAGAAATGGCAGTGGGGTGTTCTTGCTTGTTTCAGGCCTGGCTCTTGGTGGTTTGAGGTCTATGGAGTATGGTGAGTTGAAGTGTGGAAATGGTTTAAGTGTTTGAAGGCTGGGCAGAGAGATTCGAAACAAAATGCAGCTGGGGTGTGTTTTGTGAATGTGATCTTATGAAATGTTTCAGCCTTGCTAGATGTATGGAATGGCTTGCTCTTTGTCCACATAAACCTCTCTCATTGGTCAGATGATTGGACATGTGCTTTATTGATTGGTAAGTCACCTTTTGCAAAAAGTCAAATTTTTGTGTAAGGAAAGTATGGCTCATGATCTAGGCAAGTACATGGCATGGGCTATGCGCAGCACAATGAGGGGAAAGGGCTAGCTTGGTTCAAGGGCCAATGCTGCAAGTTGGTGAGATGTGATCATGAGTTTTGCAACTTGTGGCTTTTTGAAACTTTGTGAAAAATGCCTTGTTACACAAACCATAAACATGTAACCTTTGGTCCAATTCTGATTTTTGGGACATATAGAATGTTTTCATACTGGTTTGAAGTGAATTAGAGGTCACAATTGACTTTGGTTCATGATTTTGCAAAGTTCTCACTTGAAGCATGCCTTGAAAATCAATGATTTTTGCCAACTTTGTCACACCATAACTTTTGATCCAAGAAGAGTTTGATCATGTTCTTGTACTTTTTGAAAAGGGAAAGATGAGATATACAACTTTCATGACCAAAGTTTTTTCATTTGAGGCATTTTTGGATCAAGAATCAAGGCTTGAAAAATGACCTAAAATGAAGCATTCTTGAAAAGTCAACTATGCCCAAAAAGTCAACATTTGCAAAAACCCTAAATTCTTGATTTTTATGAACTTCAACCTTCTTCCATGACCAAACAAAGATCATATACACTCAAAATGATGAAGATCACCCATTGGTTGGGTCATTGGGGGCCTCAGATGCCCTGATTTTACACTGACTTGTCTGAAAAGTCAACCCTTGATCAGATGACTTCCCCATGGAATTTCTTCATGAAAATTGATATGCATACTCCCTATACCATATAGAGACCAATGGAAACAATAATGACCAAAAAATTTGGGGTTATGGCCTCTGAAACCAAAACCCTAATTTTAGGTCAACTGTGCAGTCAATCCTGGCTCTGCATCCACTCAAACCCTAGTTCTTGTGATTCTTTTGCATTTTTGACTTTGAGATGGTGTACTATGATGCTTGAACACATGTAGACCCATTTGAATTGATTGGTTGCCTTTGGAGTGGCTCAAGAAGCTCTTGGATTGCTCAGATCACAAACCCTAGGTGCAGATGACTTAGAAACTATGCAGTGAATCAAAGATGAGATGTGAGGTGATATGATTGTGTTTATGCATATGAGAATGATCACAAGCCATGGTGAATGGGTGAGGGCAAATTTGGGTTGTTTACACATATGTGTTCGCAGCAGAAGTTGTCAAAGATGATAAGCCTTGGTTCCATGACATTAAATGCTTCTTGGAGGATCAGACATACCCACCCGGGGCATCTTCCAATGATAAGAAGACTTTGAGAAGGCTTGCTGGTAGTTTCTTTCTGAACACTGATGGGTCTTTATACAAAAGGAACTTTGATATGGTACTCCTCAGATGTGTTGACAAGACGGAAGCAGATTTGTTGATGCATGAAGTGCACGAAGGATCTTTTGGTACCCATGCAGGAGGGCATGCCATGGCTAAGAAGTTGCTAAGGTCAGGTTATTACTGGATCACAATGGATGCAGACTGTTGTGCCTATGCCAGAAAATGCCACAAATGCCAGATCTATGCAGATAAAGTGCATGTACCTCCCAATCCTTTGAACATCATGTCTTCACCATGGCCCTTTGCCATGTGGGGCATTGATATGATCGGCAAGATTGAGCCAACTGCTTCAAATGGCCACAGATTCATCCTGGTCGCCATTGACTATTTCACTAAGTGGGTCGAAGCAGCCTCATATGCAAACGTCACAAGACAAGTGGTAGCCAGATTTCTGAAGAGAGATATCATCTGTCGATATGGAGTGCCCGAGCGAATCATTACTGATAATGGTTCCAATCTAAACAACAAAATGATGGCAGAGCTATGCCGGGACTTCAAGATTCAACATCACAATTCTTCTCCTTACAGGCCAAAGATGAATGGCGTTGTTGAGGCAGCAAATAAGAATATCAAGAAGATTGTGCAGAAGATGGTAGTCACGTACAAAGACTGGCATGAGATGCTACCGTTTGCCTTGCATGGGTACCGCACATCAATCAGGACATCCACTGGGGAAACACCGTATCAACTTGTGTATTGTATGGAAGCAGTCCTACCAGTTGATGTTGAATTACCCTCTCTGCGGGTATTAATGGATGTTAAACTGAACGAAGCAGAATGGGTTCGGTCCCGATACGAACAACTGAGCCTGATCGAAGAGAAAAGATTGGCTGCAATCTGTCATGGGCAATTATATCAGAAGAGAATGAAGAAAGCCTTCGATCAGAAAGTCAGGCACCGAGAGTTCCAAGTAGGAGATCTTGTGATGAAGAGAATCCTCCCTTCTCATACAGACCACAGGGGCAAATGGACTCCAAATTATGAAGGACCATTTGTGGTAAAGAAAGTTTTTTCCGGAGGAGCACTGATGCTCAGCACCATGGATGGTGAGGATTTCCTGTCCCCTATGAATTCAGATGCAGTTAAAAAATACTTCGCATAAAAATGACCCGCTGGACATAAAAACAGAATGTAAGTCCAGGCAAAAATAGGGCATCCCGGCGAGTCAAAAACAGAATAAAAGACTCGGGCAAAAATAAGGGAAAATAAACAAAAATGTGTACACCCGCTGAGTTGAAAAGCCGCATTGGACAACTCAGGCAAAAATGGGTATCCCGATGGATTGAAAACCCGAAAGGGCGATCCATGCAAGATAAGGGACTAAGCGAATGACTGCATTCTGAATTCGTCTGTATCACTTGGAGAGCTTCGAAAGGATCAAGCTTCAATCAGAATCAGCCTTCTTCAGAAAGCAAGACGAGAAGAACGTCATTGTCATACGAGTCATAGTAGAAGAGGAAGCTCTTTAAAGCGTCGTCAACATTGCCAGCATTTTGTTTCTCAATTTGTAACAATCTCCTCATTTCAGGGGATTTGTTTCTTTGACTGTATCTCGCCAATTCAGGGCATATGAATTAATAAAACCAGATTTTCAGTCATGTCTCGTCTTGTACATTTTATTTGCAAAAATGTCTGATGTCTTAAAAGAAAAAAACTGATTGCATAAGAATACAGATGCTATCTTCAAAAGTAAAAACATGCTTGCAGGAAATATGCTTACTCTCAGAAGTATCCTAACTTCTATGACGGAATCCAGTAAGGGATACCTCGGGATTATCTTGTGCGTTTCTCTATCCTTTTCAGGATTGCAGGTATCCAGAATGCAACTTGGGGCATGTAGGCTTTATCCCAGCAAGCTGGCAAATCAACACCCAATTTTAGCACCCGAAGTGCTCTCTCCCCAGCTGAGTTGCCTCCCATGACTTCCCCCAGCCGAGTTGCCTTTTTATCCTCAGCCGGAGCACAAAAGTCAGGGAACCATCTCCCCACAGAGTTCCAGCCTCTATCCAGAAGAGCAGTGCATGAAGATCACAACAGAGTGAAGAAAGCTTCTACAAACCCCAGCTGGGTCCTATATTTATTAGGATAGGTCTATCAATGACCTATATCCCCAAGCAATAGCATCTCGTTAGATCTACCAATGATCTCATCCCCAGCTGGGATGTCCATTTCAAGCAGATTGATCGAAGATCTTCGCAGCAACGGGATCCGAATCCCGGTTGGGTATCTTTGCACAATCATAGCATTTGCATCATATTTACCCATAAAGCGTAGCATTCCGTCTAGTACGGAGCTTTACGGCAAAAATCAAATACATAGCATAATCATAAGTCATGTTGTGAATCGAACGCTTGTGAATATTGACAGCCAATCAACGATACGCAAAAAATCCCCCAGGGTCCCAGCAAAAGCAGTTGCCTCACAATTCACAAACACCAGTTGATACCCGTCCGTGTCATCACTCCCCAGTAAAGTCGCCTGAACACTCTTTACAAACAAAATCACCTGTATCACGGATACTTCCTGACACCCATCCGTGTCAGATCACCAGCAGAAAGCCAAAGACATCCTCTTTGCACTCACTTGTATATTCATTTTCTTGACACCCGTCCGTGTCATATCCCCAGCGCAGCCACTTACACTTTTACGACCCAGATACTTGTTGATATTATTACACTTTTCTCTTGACACTCGTCCGTGTCACTCTCCCCAGCAGATTAAACACTCATCTGTACAATACTCATACTCACTACTCATGTTACACTCATACAGATACTCGTCCGTATTTTGCATACACCACTTATATACCCACAAATTCAACAGTAGTCTTTGTTCTTTGTTAACCAGTTGGTACTCGTCCGTACCATCATCTCAGAACATTGCGTCTAGTGTTTGTTTCTACATGATACTCGTCCGTATCATAGTCTTAAGGATGCTCGTCCGCATCTTTAATCCATACACCGTGTCAAACACTTGTGTCTTCTTGAATATAGATACTCGTCTGTGTCCACTATTCCCCAGAGGAGTCCCTTCAGATTCAACACTCGTCCGTGTTCTTTGTTAACCCGTTGATACTCGCCCGTATCATCATCTCAGAACATGTGTCAGTTTGTTTCTACCCGATACTCGTCCGTATCGTAGTCTTAAGGATGCTCGTCCGCATCTTTAATCTATACACAAACATCTAAACACTTATACCTTTCTTTTCTTGGTTGTAAACGCTCGTCCGTGTTTACTATATCCCCAGTAGATCGCCAACGAAGCAAATCTTCCTTCTTATCTAACCCTCGTCCTGTGTTATGATAAACCTTGAGAGCAGCCGTCCCCTGCTAGGTGGTCGTCCTCCACCTCTTGATGGTCGTCCTCCATCATGCTCATCCGATGGCCGTCCCCATCGTTGTTTTATTTAGCAGCCGTCCCCTGCTAGGTGGTCGTCCTCCACCTCTTGATGATCGTCCTTCATCATTTTATCCAATGGCCGTCCCCATTGTTGATTTTTGGTTATCTGGCACTTGTCCTGTGTCATGAGAAACCTCGAGAGCAGCCGTCCCCTGCTAGGTGGTCGTCCTCCACCTCTTGATGGTCGTCCTCCATCATGCTCGTCCGATGGCCGTCCCCATCGTTGACCTTTTTATCCGGAATTCGTCCTATGTCGCGATATTTTTGGCAGCCGTACCCTGCCAGGTGGTCGTCCTCCACCTTAGATGACCGTCCCTCATCTTAACCCAACAGAGCAGCCGTCCCCTTCTAGGTGATCGTCCTTCACCTTTGATGACCGTACCTCATCATCTGTTTTTTTCATTTATTCTTTAACCCGATGGCCGTCCCCGTCGTGGTCCCTTTTCCTTTTTAGCCCGATGGCCGTCCCCATCGTCGGTTACTTTGCTTTAGGAACTTGATGGCCGTCCCCGTCATGTTTCATTAGTTCCCAGAGAATTTTACAGCTTTATCTTGATGGCCGTCCCCATCATAATTTTATTTTTCTCAGCTAGTCGGCCGTCCCCGTCTTGGCTTTACCTTTTATCCCCAGCATGTCGGCCGTCCCCGTCATTGCACTCTACCCAGCAGTCGTCCTCTGCTCGGCGGTCGTCCTCCGTCGCCCACACTTTACAATATACTTTATTTTCCTTTTACAATCTATATCCCTTTTCTTCTTCATTCCGTGAGTGCAAATTTTGGACTGTCTTTGGTATTCAACCACAAGTTATCTTGTTTGCCTGTTAAGCCGTCGCTTACAACCTGCACAGCTAACTCATGATTGAATAGGGGCAGCTGTAAACACCCCAAATTTGCCCTCACCCATTCACACCATGGCTTGTGATCATTCTCATATGCATAAACACAATCATAAGATCTCATATCCCATTTTTGTTTCACTGCATAGTTTCTAAGTCATCTGCACCTAGGGTTTGTGATCTGAGCAATCCAAGAACCTTTTGAGCCACTCCAAAGATCACCAATCACTTCAAAGGGATCCATGTGTGTTCTTATATCATATTACACCCTCTCAAAGTCAAGAATGCCAAAGAATCACAAGAACTAGGGTTTGTATGGAAGCAGAGTCAGGCTAGACTGCACAGTTGACCTAAAATTAGGGTTTTGGTTTTAGAGGCCATAACTCCAAATTTTTTGTTCATTCTTGTTTCTATTGGTCTCTATATGGTATAGGGAGTATGCATATCAATTTTCATGAAGAAATTCCATGGGGAAGTCATCTGATCAAGAGTTGACTTTCCAGACAAGTCAGTGCAAAATCAGGGCATCTGAGGCCCCCAATGACCCAACCAATGGGTGATCTTCATCATTTTGAGTGTATATGATCTTTATTTGATCATGGAAGAAGGTTGAAGTTCACAAAAATCAAGAATTTGGAGTTTTTGCAAATGTTGACTTTTTGGGCATAGTTGACTTTTCAAGAATGTGTCATTTTAGGTCATTTTTCAAGCCTTGATTCTTGATCCAAAAATGCTTCAAATGGAAAAACTTTGGTCATGAAAGTTGTAGAATACATCTTTCCCTTTTCAAAAAGTACAAGAACATGATCAGATTCTTCTTGGATCAAAAGTTATGGTGTGACAAAGTTGGCAAAAATCATTGATTTTCAAGGCATGCCCCAAATGTGAATTTTGCAAAATCATGAACCAAGGCTGTTTGTAACTTCTAGTTGACATCAAACCAATGTACAAACATTCTATGTGACATAAAAATCAGAATTGAACCAAGAGATCACATGTTCATGGTTTGTATGGCAAGACTTTTTCATGAAGTTTCAAAAGTGATCAACTTGCAAAACTCATGATCACACTTCACCAACTAGTTGCCTTGGCTGCTGAACCTTCCTAGCATCACACACACATCATGCTGCGCAGCCCATGCCTCTTGTACCAAGATATAGCTCAAGCCATGCCTTCCTTACACAAAGTGGACTTTTTTGCAAAAGTGAACTTACCAATCAATAAAGGCCAGGTCACATCATCTGACCTATAGGATTATTTTATATTATCCAAATGCAGGCCATTTCATATACCAAGCCAAGCTGAAACAGATCACAACATCACATACACAAAAACACCTCACTTTGCAAAAACTCTTCGAATCTGCCTCCACAAACTTCAAACATCCAAACCATTTTCACCAATCATCTCACCATGTTCCATTGAGTAGAAACCAACAAAGAACCAGGCCTGAAACAAGCTATAACATCACTTCACCATTTTCATTCCAACTTGCAGTTTCTTTCGAAACTCACTCCACAGTTCATAAACATCCAAACAAACTCCACAAACCTTCTCCACTCATCATCTGGACCACAAAGAACCACTCACATTGGCCTAAAACTGCCTGCATCACCATTGCCATTTTCAACTGAGCTTGAGCAGAAGCTGTTCAAACTCTTCATCTAGCCAGCATAAACTTCTCCAAAGCATTCAAGCATCATCAAGAGGTCATAAGGAGTGGATTTCACCAAAGGAGGAGGTCAGAAACTTGCTGGAGTGAAAGCTTCGAATCTCAGGTAGCTCAAGAACTTTTTTTCCAGAAATGGATTTTTAAGTTCTAAACTTGTTCTATATGTCTTCCTGATCATGAATATGCCTTTAGTTTTGAAAATGGTGATGAAATGAGAATTTAATTGCTTCCTGAAACTCTGTTGACCTAAAAATTGTTTGGTTCGATTCATGTTTCTGGGGAAAAATAAATGTTGTTTATGATGGGGTTTTGATTCAGTGGATCATGGGAATCATTTCTGTATGCTTGGTTTTCATTTTTGTTACGTTTTGAGAGAGTTTGGAGATTTTCAGGTGGGCTTCCCACCGGAGAAGACGACCGGAGGTCTTCTCCGGCCACCTGAAAATAATTAGGGCATAATCCCAGTCATTAAGTGAGTTTGAATCTGGAGCGTGCGATTGCTTTGACTCGTTGACCTCCCGCGTGTGTGAAGGGACCAGATTGATCATTAGAAACCCTAATTGCATTTAATTAATTCGTAATTAAGTTTAGCCCAGTTTGAATGTGAGCCACAAGATCTGGCGCGTAGTCAATGCTCCCAAACCCAGACTCAATCTCTGCCTTTCATTCTGTTGACTTTTCCCTTTTCTTTATTTTATTTCATTTCTTTTCATTTTATTTGCATAATTAATTTAAAATAGTAAAAATTGCTTAAAAATTATGAAACCTTTTCTCATGAGTTTTAATAATTTTTATGACACAAAAATATTTTTGTTTTTATTTTTATCATTAAAAAAGTATTTTTAAATATTTAAAGGATTATTTTTAATTGATTAATGGAAATTAATTTATTAAAAATGCTTTTAGGTATTTAAAAATTACCAAAAAATTCATGAAATTTTCTAAGACATTTAGAAACATTGTCCAACCTTCAAACCAAATTTCTTTTTTGATCTTGATGCATTTTGAGAATTTTTCTTTGAATTAAAATCATTTTTGTGCATTATTTTGATCCTAAGTTCAAAAAATCATTTCTGCCTATTCATGAAGAGTTGGACATTGGTTCTTCTTGCATTGCATTGTGTTTAGCATGTAGTTTTTGGGGTTAAATGGCCATGATTTGATTCCTCATTTTCAATTTGTTTGATAATTTTCTTGTTTAGGAACCCTAAAAGCCCTAATAACTTGTAAAATTCATAACTTGAGATTGGTTAGGGGTTGAGACCTCTCCTTTGGGCAGTGAATTAGTATAGAGTTATAGGTCCTTTGTGTGGTATTTTCAATTTTTTTATCCTAGGTTTTGCTTCTGATTTTGACTTTTGTTTGATGTTTGGTTCATAAACCCTAATTTGGGCTTTCATTTGCATCCCTCTTGCATTCTCTTGCATAACATGACTTGCCATGACATTCCATGCCTCCATTTGATTCATTTGACATCATAAGACATATAGAAATCATGTTTGATCATTGCATCATGTATTTGCCATGTTGTATGTCATGTGCACTTCATAACTTGTCATGTATATCCATGCTTCCTAACTTGCTTCATTTGCATTCATGAGCTTATATGATCATTTCCATGTGTTGCCTCATGTTTGTAGCATCTCATAGCATCATTACCATTATCAACATGCTTCTGGTTTTGTTTATCATCATGTCATCTCATCACATTTGGCATTGCATTGCATTTTCTTTTCTAACATTTCAGGTGGTAAGTGATTTGAGAAGTGAATTTGCCTTCACTTCTCATAACTTTCCTTGTCATCTCTCTTGCATCCATTGCTGAATTTTTATATGTGTTTGAGTTTGAGCTTGCTCATTCTTCTTCTTCTCACTTTCTTTCTTCAAGTGACTTGACTTCTTGAATGAAGCAAGTCACTTTGCTTCTCTTGATCCTTTCATCTGCTTCCTGGTGGCTCCTTTGAAGATTGTTCTTGTAAACTTCACAAACCTTAGGAACAACCAAGCATGACAATGATTAGGGTTTTGATTAGTCTCCCCTTTTAGTTTCACCTTTGTGTCTCCTTTGAGTCTTCTCTTCTCACCTCATAATCAGGGACTAAACCCTAAAGGCTTTAAGGCTTTGTGATTAAGCTTATGCCTGCATCCTTCTCTTAGGATGGAGTGTATAAATTTAATCCTAAGTGTTAAACCCTTAATGTGTTTAAATCTCTTAATCAATTCACTTAATAAGTACCAAGACATCACACTTGTAACTTGGGCCTTGCATTAGGGTTCTAATTCTTCCTTAATTGGTTAAGAAGGACTAACCCTAGTGTTAATGGACAAGTCCCCCTCAAGTTGTCTTACAAATCATAAAAATCACTTCATCATCATACCATTAAATAAAATCCACTTAATCAAAGGCTTGTTTTGTCATGAGCTTAATCCCTAATCATGGATTAAGTTGAGGAGCTTTCCTCAGCTTAAACATTCTCATCTATTATCCTTCTATTAGGATGGTGTAATGAGTCTGTTTAATCCTTGATTATGGCTTAATCTCATTACTTAACACTAAACAAAAACATCAAAAACATCTAATTAATCACAAGTAGGTTAATGATCTTAATCCTACACCAAAGGTGTTTAAGTGTGAGAAGCTGACTTCACACTTAAGGTATTCTCATTACCCCTAATCAGAGGGAAGATGTGATGAGTTTACTAAATCCATTGGTTTAGACTTAAGCTCATTAACTTATGACAAAATCCAAAAAAACAATAAAAGAATGAAAACTCAAAAACAAGCAATAATCGTCTCCTTTAGGATTCTTTTCTCATCTCATTCACTCATAAACGAGAACTTGCTTCTTCCGTCTAATGCAAGACAGTTTGCATCTGTGCCAGACAGATCATACACTTGAGCATAGGCAAGTAAGCAGTTCACAAGTCAATTCATCTATCAGTCTCTTTGGGTCGAACTACGGTGTTCTGACTTCCTCATTGCACGAGAGGATACGTAGGCATAACTTAACAGTTATCGAACAAAAGTCTCTGTATATTCCCCCTCTTTCCAGCTTCATTCTTTTAGCCTCATGATCTTGAGCATTTCACTCCTGTTCTTACACTGACACTTCACTCATATCACACATCACTTTCTCTTACACTGACACCTGTACATCCTTTTCCAGCTCTTTATGCACAAATTGCACTGACACTACCCCTTTAAAACACAAATCTTTTAAGCGTGGATCCCGTCGAGTACGACGGACAATCTGGGTGCTAATACCTTCCCAGGTTGTAACCAACCCCCTTTCTCAGTCTCTCTGGTTCGCAACCGTCTTATCCATGTCTTTCTAGGTCTATGCAGCATTGCCTTTCCTCCGGGATAAAAATGCCTAGCTGGCGACTCTATTCATCTCCAGTGAGTTCACGGCTGTGTGTTCTCATTGTCCCTCTCGCCGACCGTTCGCGTCTGTACCCTATTTGACCCGGCTTCATTTAGTGGGAGCGACAGCAGTATCAGACAAACGAGCCTTGCATATTCAGAAATGATAATTTTCATATTAACACTGTATATCATGGACAAACCACTACCGGCCAAAAGTTAGAGCACAACAAAAATATTCCCCGATGGGTTACAAGTCATTACATGAATAAAAGACAAAACAAATAAAGCAAAACTCCTACAACAAGTCTGTAGGTAGTCTGAAAAAGAAATAAACTAAACTAGAGGCCCAGGCTCCTTTGCAGCCACCTCTACTCTGCTCTCCTTTACACCTGCCCTCAGCTTGAGCTCTTCAATCTCCTTCCGTGCCTCCTCCAAGGCTAACTGGCTCTGTGCTAGCTGCTGAGTCTTTTCCCTCCGTATGTTATGGACTTGCTCCACATCTTCCTTCTTGAAGGCCATTTGCACCTCGAAGAACTCTTCTTTCTCTTTAAACTTCTTCTGCTCTTCCTCCCTTTGGCCTTGCAACCAAACAATGGACTGGCGAGCTTCCTTGAGAGTTTTCAAAGTCTTTTTGCGTTCCGCTTCTCTTTTTGCTTCCATCATACCCAACCTGTGAAAGTGAGCTTCCCTTCCGGCAAAGTCTTTCTCTTTAGCTTCCAAAGAGGCTTGATCCTCTGCAGCTTTCCTTCTGCTTCATTTTTGGCCCGGTTGGCAAGATGGTACAGGTTGACCATTTCAGCATTCTCCACTCGAACTTCATGCAGCTGAGCTTCCAATTTCTTGTACTCTTCAAGGGAGACAGTACTTTGGTTTGACACTTCTTTGGGATAAAGTGGAGCTTCTACTGAGAAAGGCATGAGAACTTCTTCTACATGTTTTTGCAACCATGTGTAACACCCCAAATTTTCCCTCTTCATTTTAAGCATCATATCACATCATATTCATCATGAACATATCATTTTCTTAGAATCCTAGCATGGAAAGATGAGGCATAACATTCTTCATGACCTAGCATTAGGCATATGATCATCTGTGGAGGTTCTTGAGGCATCACAAGCCATGACAAGGGTCCCAATGGATTTGTACAAGTCCTATGATGAGTCTACACTCCATTTACAAGTTCAAGTTCATTGGCAAAATCCCAGAAGGTTGTATGATCCTCAAAGAATCCAGGATAAGGCAAAGCTCCTACACAAGGCACCTAAACTAGGGTTTGAGATTCAAGCATCAAAACTTCACAACTTTGGCCATTTCATTTGGGCAAAGTCTTCTATATGTCAAGAGGATCCTAGGTACCAATTTTCAAGAGAAAATTCCATGTGGAAGTCAAGAAATTCTTCAGTTGCTTGCAGATGAAGTAATTGGTCAACTGTGCCCTTAAAACGTCAATTGTGTGATTTCAAGGGGTCCAAGCCACTTTTTCTTTCCAAGGGGTGTCCTTACAATGTTATAAGAGGTTTGGGATGTTCAAAGATCAAGAATAATGGAGATTTGAGGCTTTTTTCAAAATTGGTGAAAATTTGGTTTTAAGGATTTTCCATTTTTGGCAACTTTTGCCCTAATTTTCAAATGAGCTTAACATGATCAAAAATTCTTCAAATGGACCAAAGTCAAACATGAAAGTTGGAGATTAAGGGCTCCCATTTTCAAAAAAAACAAGTACTTTTTCATAGGATTCATAGTTTGTCCTCTAGGCTCTTCGAAAGTTTGCTGCAAATTAGGGCAAATCCAAAAGTTTCATGCATGCACAAAAGCAAAAAGTTTCAAAACTTATTTTCAAGGCTTGGTATGGATCAATTATGTTTCTAATGTTAAAACACATTTTATTTGGATCATTTTTCTCCAAAGAATACCCCAAATTCGTGCAAGGCAAGTTTGTTATTCAAAAAGTGGATAATTTGCAAAATCATGGAGAAAGTGTGACAACTTTGATCTAAGGGCCAAAATTGGTTGGATTATAATCAAGGGATGGATTTGGATTGCACATGTGCTGAGAGGCCAAGGAAAACATGAGGAGTGCATGCTTCCCTCACAATTTGCAAAATTTGCAAATTCACCAAAAACTTGTGATTCCCACGTGCAAACTTCACAATTTTTTCAGCATTGGTTTGTGAGGTCATACTTATGAAGCTAGGGTTTCAGAAAGCTCCAACTCTCTCTCATTCTCTCATTTCCAAGTTTATGCACAACTTGCATTTTCTCTCATTCCTCATCACACACTTGCTCAATCAGAAAACAAATTGTGGATTCTTGATCAGTGCAAGCTGAGGATCATTAATCACACCATCATTCAAGCTCTCTCTCAAGATCAACAACCTTGCCATTTCAGGGCAGGTGTTGGCAAAGCTTCAGATCCATCCATCTTCAAGGCTTTAGATGCATTTATTTTGCATCTAGAGTGAGTGTACAGTGATTTGCACCCATCATTTGGTCTTCTATCACATTATTTCCAGATCTGCAACTCAGGTATGCCTTGGATTCGTCACCTCTAAAAATAAAATTGATTGTGTGTTTTGTGATCTTTGAGGTGCACTGAGTATGTTGCAAGTCTTGGTTTCTGTTTTAGTGCATTATAGTGTGAGTTATGTGGGTTTTAGTTTTCATGGTCAAAACTTTTTCTCTTCGATCCAGATGATCCTTTGAGTTTTAGAAGATTTCATTGTCATTTTCATGCTCAGCGTGCCCTAATTAGTCTATCTGGAGCTTGTTGTTCATTTATATCATGTTTTGTTCATCTGGTGTGGATTCCGGTGCCGGAGCCCTAGCTCCGGTCACCGGAAACTGGAAATGTTTGATCTAGGGTTTGCCATGAAGAAGACGAGTCCATAGCCTTTAGATCTCTGCAGCACATGCCCTGGATGTTGCCACGTTTCCAGACCTCCAGCCTCCTCCTCACGTGGTGTTTTATTTTCATTTTAATGCATAATGTTACTCAGCACACCATAAGTCTCATGGTCCCTCCACTCAGAATCCAGTCTGTGTCCACGTCATTTAATGAGGTCTTGCATGAGACACGTCAGATCCATCTCTTGGCTCATGTATTTTCCACATTATTTCCTGAATTTCCACAATATCTAATATGTTCGTGCGCAGCTTCTGGGCCTCAAACTTGCTTTTCACACCCCCAGGTTCTTGAGCCCAATACCATTTGAACGTATCCTCATGCTATTTCCACCCCCCGGCCTCATTTCTTTTTATTTCTTTTTTTATTTTAATTCTTTTAATCCATTTTGATTTCCAATTATTTAAAATACCTTCAGTCATCAAAAAATCCTAAAAAATTCATGACTCTTCATTTGATTTTTTCCTAATTTTCCACATTTTTATTTTCCATTTATTCCTATTATCCATGTGTCAATAAATTCCTCATTTCAATTATTTCATTTTTAATTCTTTTTTGTGCAATCTGTCTTGTCCATTTTCCTTAGAGTTCATTATTTTGAGTTTTGTGTTCATTCTTTTTGATCTGGATTCCTAAGATGATGTAGTTCATGTGTGATTTTTCCCCTGATTTTTAGAAACTTTTCCATTGGGTCTTAGTCCTTTGACTTGTGTTGGAAGTTATTAACCCTAGTTTGTGTTCTTGCCTCCATTTGACCTAGTTTGCTTCTGAATTTTTCCCAATCCTTTTGGTGTCTTGTTATATCATGTTTGAAGATCATTTGACTTGAGTTGTGGATTTTTTAGGTGCATTGTTGAATTGATTTGAATTTTTGTTCTCACCTTGTCCCATTTTGCTTCTTTGTGATCTTTAGGTCTCTTGTAAGTTTAGAAGGGCACTTGTGCCAACTTATTCTTCTCATTTGGGGTCCTTTTGGGGTATGGGTTCTATTCTGATCATAGTTTAGGACTTGTGTCTTGAAAACTTTTGTGTTTGCTTACCTTTTGTGTTCTTTCTTTATTAAGTGTATTCACTTCATCTCCTTACTTCTTCCACCTCATTATGTGTTTGTTTGACCTTGTACCTCTCTTCTCTTCATCTTGTTAGCTTTTTGAGCTCTTCTCTGTCTTGTTTTGGTTCTGGTTGTGTGCATTGAGTCCATGTTTGTGCATCTTTGCTTTGCATCTTTCTTAAGTTTGCATGTGTTTGTCATTTGTTTCATGTTGCATCATGTTAACTTGTGTGCTTCATTCCTCATTCTTATAACTTGCATATCCATTGAGCATTTGTATATATGACTTCACTTCTGTTTGTATGATGTTGGCATGCCATTTGCTTCATTTCATTTCATTTGTATGCTTATTTTGCTAACCTTGCAGGGGCTATGGTAAGTGAGAGGTGTGGAAGTGAGTTCCACATCTCCAAATCTCTTTTCTTCTTCTTATTTATTTCTTGTGCTAACCATTTGCTTGTTGGGCTTAGGCCTTTCTCATCTCTTCTTCTATCCTCTTCTTCTTTTCTTTTTCCTTCTTCTTTAGGATAGAAAACCACACTAACCTTAGGATATCCATGCATGACAACACTTAGGATTTCTTTAGTCCCCCTTTAGAATTTTGCCTTTGTGATCCTTTTGGTTCTTCTTCTCTTCTCATCTCATAACCATAAAAAACATATTAATAATGTTTGAAGTGATGCCTTGAGCAATAGCCTTATCCCATGAGGTGTGCTTGTAGTCTTCCCATCTTGGGATAGTACAAGTTTACCTTGTGATGCACAAGTCTGATCAAGGTATCTTCTTCACAAAGAAAAGCATAAAAAACACTTCTTCATTGTAAATACCAAAAACACTTAATAAGTTTAATGAGTTAGTGAGCCTAAGCCCTAATCTTTGGGTTCAAGTTTTGGGGATCTTCTCCTTACTTGAGTGTGCTTGTTCTATTATTCCATCTTGGAATGTAGTGACAAGTGCACATTCCATGGAAAAGAGCTTGAGTTCACTTCCTTGTGACACACTCCTAAAAGCTTCATAAAAAACACAAACAAACAATAAGCGTCTTTCCTTCGGGAATTCTTTTCTCATCTCATTTGCTCCGTACGCGAACTTGCTCCTACTTGTCATTTTGCAAGACGGTTACGCACTCGTCGTACGAGTCTGCAACACCTGAGCAATGGCATAGGCAATTCAAGCCTTAATTCACAAGCAATTTCCTTGTTACCCCTAGTTAGGGGAACTATGGCGTCTCTGATCCTCATTGTCCTAATGAGGTACGTAGGCAGCGGGGTAGGGCCCGTTCGAGCACAATCTTTATTTTCCCTACATTTTTTCTCTTTGTTTTCATATCCAGTTTTCTGATGGGGCGCGAAACGCAATATGTGTCTAGCGGTATCTTAACTGCAAGCGCACAGCCTATCGAAGTAATATAAAAGATTGTCGATCCCACATGGACTTTATGATCACTTAGTGCTAGAGGGTTTACTAGTTTAGCTAAGGTGGATGGTTGTCACGTTTTTTTGTTTTTAAGAATTAAAGACGGGAATTAAATTTTAGTTTAATAAAATAATGAGAAGGCGGTCAGTATGCAATTATTTTAACCTAGGCGGGTCAATCTAACCTAAGCTTATAAGGATGATTCGCTTAATATATTCTGTAGAGGTTATCAGTTTAAATATCTTTAACTCACACTCTCGTGGTCTTATCTCAGATCTTACTCCTAAAGTCCTATGCCTGCTCTCGCTAGCCCATAAGTGTTTAGAAGATAATTTTTGGAAACTTAATAAGTCTAATTCATTTTAAAGCGCTCTCGCTGTATTTAAATTAAATGTCTAACTTTAGCTATCTGGTTAAAATCTCACACTCTCGTGGTCTCGACCTAACCTATTACACTTTCCTTACTCTCGTAACAAAAAGATTAATGTTTATAATAAAAAGTCACAGCCAGAATTTTAAGTTCTTAATTGGTTTAAACCTAGATTCGATTTTACCGATTTAGTTTATTTTAATTACATACCGCCCTAAATTGTTTAGCTACTCATATTTGTTGTACCAGACAGATGCAGAAACAGATGAACACAAATTAAAATATGCATTGTAAAGTAATAAAAATAAATTCTTAACATAAATAATTAAATTAATATAAATGCGAAATAATTAAAAACCTGAATAATAAAAATTGTAAAACTCCTTCTTCCACAGTCTGGCAAGCTCGGAGTGCGAATCGGAATCAGAAATAAAATTTAACGAAATGCTGAAGGCTTGAAAAAAAATTAAATAATAACAATTTCCTAATGTTGGAAATTGTTATTTGATTTGGTTGGGATATAGAAATAAAAGCAAGAACAAGAATAATTGCTTGAAAAATAATAAAATAGGGTGCAATGGAAATACGGCAGAGCTTCCGCGAAAAACTAAAAATAATACTCTGTAGTTTCTACTTTGAAATAAAGCTATTTATAGAGAATATAATTTGGGCTTGGCAGTTGAAATCATGCGTGGGCTTCGTTGTTGAAGAGAGAATCCAGGAAAAATTGTGTTACTGAGTCTGCGGAAGAATAGGAGCACGTCTTGACTTCACGTAGCACGTTCCATGACTAATTCTTACCAAGTAAACCTAATTTCCCTTTGTCACGTTCGTGACAAAGGTGTTACGGGCGTTATCTTCATTTAAAGCGCGCCACGGTCGTGACAGCTTGGTGACGATCGTGACTGTTACAATTATGCAGCATTATGCAGAATTCCTTTCTTCTTCTTCTTTTCATGCTTGTTTTTCTTCATTTCACTTTTGGCTTATGATTTAGCTCTTTAATTGTTATACCTGCAAAATGTCATAGAAAACTCGAGGAATCGGGTGTTAATACGATAAATGTGCGATAAAACGGCATTGAAACATAGTAATAAAACGATACTTTTTCTCGTTATCAAACTTCCCCAAACTTAAACCTTTGCTTGTCCTCAAGCAAATAGTCGGTTGAAAAATGATCGGACAAGTTTCCATCGACGCATACACATAACAAACCATACGAGGAATCGTTTTGCTAGATAAACCGGTACTAGAATAAAACACTAACGATACATTAATGACACAAGCAACAAGATAAGTCATCGACTTCCAGTTAAACGAAACATTCAGTAATTGCGTTAAGATTCTACCTAGAGTCTTTCGATCTTATTTCACCCGGTTTCATTCTAGCGCAATCACATTAAGCCATTTGCCTTAGCACGCACGTAGTGGAGTAGCCGGTTAGTGACTTTGATCCTTTATATGCACGGGGTCTGGTACACGAATGTGGCAACCCTATATATCTTATCCGAATTGGAGGTTGTGGGGGATCGAGCCGTAGCACGCCCTACCAAGTTCAGAACCAGGTACCTCTGAACCAACCCGCAATGGACTCCTTCTCATATTTCTCGTTTCTTATATGCGACCGTGTACTTTGGTGCAATTTCTTTTTATTGGCATCGAGATATGAAGAATCATTATAGATTAGGCATCAAACACTTATGTTCATCGGCTCCCCACGTGGTTTGTGTTCAGACGGTGCTGATTGCTAGTATAAACTACTAGGGGTTACTTTTGAACTGAAACTTAAGGTGTAGTCGTAACAATTATCGGAACGGAATGCTTAAGTAGGAAGTCTAAGGTGTTGTAAACACCCCAAATTTGCCCTCACCCATTCACACCATGGCTTGTGATCTTTCCATATGCATAAGTTCAATCATGGCATCTCATATTGCATTTGTGATTCATTGCATAGGTTCAAAGTCATCTGCATCTAGGGTTTGTGACCTGAGCAGTCCAAGAGCCATATGAGCCACTCAAAAGGTCTTCAATAACTTCAAAGGGACCCATGTATGTTCAAGCATCATATTGTATCCTCACAAAGTCAAGAATGTCAAAGAATCACCAGAACTGAGAATGGCATGGAAGCAGAGCCAGGTTTAACTGCACAGATGACCTAGAATTAGGGTTTTGGTTTCAAAGGCCATAACTCCAAATTTTTTGGTCATTCTTGTTTCTATTGGTCTCTATATGGTATAGGGATCATACATATCAATTTTCATGAAGAAATTCAATGGGGAAGGCATCTGATCAAGAGTTGACTTTTTGAGGAAGTTAGGGCATCTGAGGCCCCCAATGACCCAACCAAAGGGTTTTCATCATCATTTTGATTATGTATGATCTTTATTTGATCATAGAAGATGTTAGAAGTTCACAAAATTGAAGAATTTCAAGCCATTTGCAAAGTTGACTTTTTGTGAAAATGACTTGTAATGGAAACTTGCCATTTTGGGAAACTTTTTCAACCCTTGCTTTTTGATTCAAAAATGCTTCAAATGAGAAAACTTTGGTCATGAAAGTTGTAGAATGGATCATTACCTTTTCAAAAAGTACAAGAACTTGTTCTAATTCATTTTGGATCAAAAGTTATGGTTTGTCAAAGTTGGGAAAAATCACATAATTTCAAGTTTTCTACCAAAGAGGCAAAGTTGCAAAACCACTTGCATGGACAAATTGTGCTATCAAATGGACTTCTAATCTTCATACAAACATAAACCAAGGCCTAAGAATCAGATTGCATCAAAAGTTTACTCATTTTCATGGCTTGTGGATCAAGAAGTTTCAAAAGGGGCAAAGTGGAACAAAGTTGCAAAACATCCTCCAAACCCTAATCCACTTGTTGGCTGGCATCAAAACTGATCCTATGGTCCTCCTCACTTCTTGCTGCGCAGGACACCCCTCTTGTCCTTGGCTAGCCGTGAGCCCATACCTCTCTTACACAAAGCTTGACTTTTTTGCAAAAGACCCAAACCAATCACAATAGGGCACAACCACTCTTCTGACCTACCCAAGATTGATAAGTGGACCAAATACATCACAACACAACACACAACTCATGTTGAAGCTCTCCCCAAGCCATAGTTCAAGAAACTCCCCCCTTATGCATTTTGCTTCGAATCACACAGCACAAGCATCAAACACAAAAACAAACTTCACAAAACATCTCAGCATGTCTCACTGATCATCCCTGACCCTTCACCTTGCCCTGAAACTCCCTGAAATTAGAACACGATTTCCTCCCCTCTCTGAACAGAACTCTATCAATCTCTCAAACCAGCCAAAAGAAACTCCAACCAAGCATTGCAAGCTTCTCAAGAGGTTCATTATAGGCGTTTTGGATCAAAGAGGCAGCCAGAAAGTTCCAAAGATCAAAGCTCCAGTTCAGGTGAGCTCAAGAACATTTTTTCCAGAAACATGTTTTTAAGTTCCTAAATGATTCTCTATGCTTCACTAATCATGTTGATATGTTTTGTTTTGAAAATGATTGAGTATTGAGTATGTATGAAGCTTATGAAACTTTTTTGACCTAAATGCATTTTGTTTCGATTCAGCCTTAATATGAAAAATAAATGCGTTTTGATTGTTGATTCTTGCTCTATGATGTTTGGGGATGGATTCTGGGCAGAGAGATTAGGTTTTAGTGACCTGGGGAGTGAGCTAGCAATTTTCAGGGAGACATGTGGCCGGAGAAGATGACCGGAGGTCATTTCCGGCCACCTGAGGGTCATTAAACCCTAATCTGTGTCATTAATGAACTTTGAATTCTGGCCGTGGATGCGTTTGACTTTGGTTGACTCGCGCGTGAATGTGTGGCCATGATGCATCATTAGAAACCCTAACCTTGTTTAATTAATTAAAATCCAGTTTAATTAATTCATAAACCATTTTAGCCAGATTTGAATCTGGGCCCTTGGATCTGGCGCGCAGTCAACCAGTCCAAGCCCAGACCAAATCCTGGCCATCCCTTGCGCATACTTTCATTTCTTTTATTTATTATTCCATTTAAATTATTTTATTTTTCATATTTTATTTAAAATAGCAAAAAGCATTTAAAAATTCTGAAATTTTTTGTCAAAGGTTTAATTCATTTTCAGAACACAAAAATATTTTTATTTTTACTTTTTGCATTAAAAATTATTTTTAAATCATTTAAAAGTTTATTTTTAATTAATTAATGAAAATTAATTAATTAAAAATACTTTTAGGTATTTAAAAATCACAAAAAAATTCACATAGCATTTGAAAACATTTAGAAACATTGTCCCACTCTCAAACAAAATTTCTTTTTTGATCTTGATGCCTTTTGATAATTTTCTTTGGAATTAATTTCATTTCAAGGCAATATTTTGTTTCAAACTTCAAAAATTCATTTCTGCCTAGTCATTGAGAGTTGGACAATGATTCTTTTTGCATTGCATCTTGTATGGCATTTAGTTTATAGGATAAAATTGGCTTGAATTGATCTTGCATTTTCAATTTGTTTTGCATTTTTCTTGACAAGGTACCTTAAAACCCTAGCAATATTAGGAAATTCATAACTCTCACTAGGTTAAGAGTTAGATCCCCTCCTTTGGGCAGTGAGTTTGTGTAGGTTTAGGGTTCCTTTGATTGAATTTTCAAATTTTTGTCATGTCATTTGCTTCTGGTTTTGGATTTTGCTTTGTGTGTTGATCATAAACCCTAATTTATGCCTTCCTTTGCATCCATCTTCCATTTGCTTGCATACCATGACTTGCCATGACATTTTGTGCATCCATTTGATTCATAATACATCTTAGGACATATTAGAATCATGTTTGATCATTGCATCTTTCATTTTCCATGTTGTATGTCCATTGCATTTCATAACTTTTCATGAACATCCATGGTTCAATGCATGCTTCATTTGCATTCTCATGCTTGTATGATCATTCTCATCTCTTGTCATATGTTTGCATCATCTCTTAGCATCCTCAACATCTTACTTATGCTTCTGGTTTTGGTTTGCATCATCACATTTTATCTCATTTGCATTGCATTTCATTTCTTATGCTAACATTTCAGGTGGTAAGTTGTTTGAGAAGTGAATTTGCCTTCACTTCTCATAATCTCTTTTCATCTCTTTCATACTTCCTTTGCTGCCTTTTGTATGTGTATTGGATTGAGCTTGCTCATTCTTGTTCATCTTATTTTCTTTCTTCAAGCAACTTGTCTTCTTAAGTGAAGCAAGTTGTTTTGCTTCTTTTTGCTTCTTGCTCCTTTCATCTGCTTCCTTCCTGGTGGTTTCTCTGAAGATTCTTTCTTAAGCCTCATTAACTCTAGGAATGACCAAGCATGATAATAATTAGGGTTTGATTAGTCCCCCCCATTTCGTTTTACCTTCTTGTCATCTTTGAGTCTTCTCTCCTCACCTCATAATCAGGGACTAAACCCTAAAGGCTTTAAGGCTTTGTGATTAAGCTTATGCCTGCATCCTTCTATTAGGATGAAGTGTATAACTTTAATCCTAAGTGTTAAACCCTTAATGTGTTTAAACCCTTTAATTAACCCACTTAATAATCATCAAGACATCAAACTTGTAACTTGGGCCTTGCATTAGGGTTCTAATTCTTCCTTAATTGGTTAAGAAGGACTAACCCTAGTGTTAATGGACAAGTCCTCCTCAAGTTGTCTTACAAATCATAAAATTCACTTCTTCATCTTAACATTAACTAAAATCCACTTAATAAAGGCTTTGTTTTGTCATGAGGTTAATCCCTAATCATGGATTAAGTTGAGGAGTCTTCCTCAGCTTAAACATTCTCATCTATTATCCTTCTATTAGGATGGTGTAATGAGTCTGTTTAATCCCTGATTATGGCTTAAACTCATTACTTAACACTAAATAAAAACAACAAAAACATCTAACTAATCACAAGTAGGTTAATGATCTTAATCCTACACCATGGTGATTAAGTGTGATACACTGACTTCACACTTAAGGTATTCTCATTACCCCTAATCAGAGGGAAGATGTGATGAGTTTACTAACCCATTGGTTTAGGCTTAAGCTCATTAACTTATGGCAAACTTTCAAAAGCAATAAAAGACTGAAAACACAAAAAACAAACAATAATCGTCTCCTCCGGGATTCTTTTCTCATCTTATTCACTCATAAACGAGAACTTGCTTCTTCCGTCTAATGCAAGACAGTTTGCACCTGAGCCAGACAGGTCATACACTTGAGCATAGACAAGCAAGCAGTTCACAAGTCAATTTATCTTTCAGTCTCTTTGGGTCGAACTACGGTGTTCTGACTTCCTCATTACACGAGAGGATACGTAGGCATAACTTAACAGTTATCGAACAAAAGTCTCTGTATATTCCCCCTCCTTCCAGTTTCATTCTTTTAAGCCTCATGATCTTGAGCATCTCATTCTTATTCTTACATTGACACTTCACTTATACACTTCACTTTTCTTTTACACTGACACTTGCATTCTTTCCAACTTTGATACACAGATTGCACTGACACTACCCCTTTAAAACACAAATCTTTTAAGCGTGGATCCCGTCGAGTACGGCGGACAATCTGGGTGCTAATACCTTCCCAGGTTGTAACCAACCCCCTTTCTCAGTCTCTCTGGTTCGCAACCGTCTTATCCATATCTTTTCTCAGGTTTATGCAGCATTACCTTTCCTTCGGGATAAAAATGCCTAGCTGGCGACTCTATTCATCCTTCCTTCTTTCGCCGACCGTTCGCGTCTGTACCCCTTCTGACCTGTGGTGTCATTTGGTGGGAGAGACAGCTTGGCGACTCTGCTGGGGACCCTTATACTGTAACCAGGGATTCTGGTTCTTTTTGTGGGTTCCTCCTAGCGCTTGTTTTATTTGTGTTTACTGGGGTGTTATGTGCTGATTGTGTTTGTATATTTGCTTTATTTACTGCTTTATGTACAGTTATTTATTGCTTTCGTTACAGCTTTATATACATCATACTGTCATACTGTTATCTGGCTGGATCTGGTTTATTGTTTTGATGGGTGGGGTTCTACTGAGAGTTTGAGGTCCTATACCTGGGACCTGAGTGACACCTAGGCTAGAGTGGTTCATGTTCTTTCCCATTCCATTTCGGTCTGGTGCGGGAATATGAAACACAGTTCATATGTGGGTTTCTTCTTGAGAACTCTGTGCTACAGATTTCCTGTAGTGCTAGGGCTATCTGGGAAGCCTGCTAAGTCTGGATGACCTTTACTATGACCTTCAGAAACTGAGGTGAATTAGAGGAGGATCTTTTATGGTTATTGTAAACACTGTACCTCCGGGTTAGAAGTGTTTACACTCCTCATAACTGATCCAAGTCTGAGGATCCTTGTTTTAGAACATCACCTGTGAGGGGGTCGGGCTGTTTACAGGTTTGCAGGTACCATTGGCTACATCATACACTGGTACTTGTTTTGTTTAAGAATGCTTCACTTTGGACAGTTCTTGTGATTTAACCCTGGACATGTGACTCTTTATTTGAGTCCCCCACCTTGGTTACTGGACTTCTGAACCTCCATCTAGACTTTTTGAACATACATGGACTTATATCAAAGCAGTAATCAGATCCAGCTTGATCACAAACCCTTGCATAACATTTGCATACATCATCATTGCATCATTTAACATTTGTTTATTTGTTTTTCAGGGTATCCATATTACATTTGGCTTGGTTTTGACCCCTTCATCAGCATAGACCTCTGTTCACCAGTTATCTGCTTCAGCTATCTTCATCAGTTGCTTACTTCAGCTACCTCCATCCTCATCACCATCCTATCAGTGGTTCATCTCCAGTATCAGTCATCATCATCAGCATCCGTTTTCAGCTCTTCATCAGCAGTCATGGCACCCAAGAAGTGCAACATTTCATACCATTTCTTTGAGCCTGTGCTGGCTGGCATCAGGCAGGTCCAGGTACTTATTACTCCAGACCACATCCCATTATTCAGAGAGCATTATGGAGGCATCCTTGACATTGTTATGGACTTGGACCCTTCTCAGAGGAGTTTGATCCACACTTGCCTACAGTTTTATGACCCTCCTCTGAGATGCTTCACTTTCCAGAACTTTCAGTTAGGACCTCTGCTGGAGGAGTTCTCATCACTGATTGGAGTGCCTATCAGGGGTGGTGTCCCCTTCAACCCTGAGATTACTTCTCCCAGCAATGGAGAAGTGGCAAAAGCACTGCACCTGGAACCTATTGTGATTGAGCAGAACATGACTACAAAGGCTGGAATCCCTGGTTTGCACTTGGACTTTCTAACTTCTCAGGCCATCCTGAAGGCCTCCTTGGGAGAATGGAAGGCAGTTTGTGCATTGTTAGCCCTCAGTATATATGGGGTTATACTTTTTGCAGATGAGCCCAAGTTTATCAGCAAGAATGCTATTCATCTCTTCCTTTTGAGGAACCCAGTGCCCACCTTGCTGGGAGATTTCTATTATTCTGTTCACCAAAGGAATGAGAAGCAGAGAGGGAGGTTGGTAAGGTGTTGTGCTCCTCTATTTCATACTTGGCTGCTCAAACACTTGCCCAGGACTGATGCCTTCCTGAATCCTCACCAACAGAAGAATTGGGCTAAGAGACTTATTTCTTTGACCTCAGATGACCTCAGATGGTGTACCCAGAGCACCAAAGGCAGGGACATAATAACTAGTTGTGGACAATACCCAAATGTACCTATAATAGGGGTAAAGGGTTGCATCAACTACAATCCTTTGCTGCTCAAGAGACAGTTGGGCTATGCCTTGGTTCACCCTCCAAGAGTGCAAGATTTAGCTGAAACCCTGTATTGTGAGATAAAGCCTAATCTGGTTGTTGTCAGACAAGCATCCTGGGCTTGGGACAACATCCAGACCAAAGGGATGGCCATTCTTGGGAGGTGCAATAATGTGGCTTCAGCTCAGTATTATGAATGGTCTCATGCTAGGGCTCAGATTTCTGGGATTCCTTTCACCATTGAGGATGCACCTGGACCATCCACAGCACCACCTCCAGCCACTGTCAGCCTGGAGGAATTTGAGAAACTGAAGGAGAGGAATGAGAATCTGTCTCAAGCTCTGAAGAAGACCCTCTGGGAGAGGAGTGATGGTCGTCTAGACATTGAGAGGTTAGAAAAGCTTAAAGTGGAGCATCTAGCCAGGATTGAGAAATCAGAGGACTACATCAAGAAATCAAGAGCTGGAGAGCAGATTTTGAAGAATGCCTGTAAAGAGGCCCAGTTTCAGAAGGCTATGACCGATCTCTATCTGAAAGAAAGTCAAGCTAGGTGGGTCAGGATCACTGAAGCTTGTACTCAAGAAGATAAGAGAACTCAAGACAGGATTGAGCAGTTGGAGGCCAATGAGAAGAAGCAATAGGAGGCTTTGTTGGCAGCCCAGAAGGAAATTTCAGAGTTGAAGCTTAGGGCTGGTTTGAAGAGGTCAAAGGACCAGGACAGACACGAGAAGCTGACCACTGCTATTGCCACCAGAAACCTTCTTATCAGAAACATTACAGAGCATCCGGCTGGTCCTGTAACTGAAGCACTTCTGAAGGAGGTTAAGGAGGATGAGTTTGGATTAAATGTTTGACTTCTTTGCTTGTTATTATTTCCATCTTATGTACTTTTCTTTTTATGATTGTATTTTGATCCCTCCGGGGCATGTGTTGTAAAAACAAACTATGTATGATCCACCACTTGTATTGTATTTATCAGTTTGTTTTACTTGAGTTTCTTTTCGCAAGCAACATCAAAAACTCTTCCTTAGGGTCTGGAAAGGTCAAAACCAAGAGCCAAGCCGGATACCTTGGAAAGCAAATAAGCATATTGCATTGCATGCTAACTTTTGTTTTGTTTTGTAGGTTTTTGTTTTGTTTGTTTCTAACTCTGTTGTGCTTCAGGAATTATTGCTCGCCGTCGGGTGTTCCCTCTCAACCGTCCGCATAGGTATCCTACTCGCAACAATCTTCCTGGTATCCAAATGGATCAAGTACAGCAAGATCTGACAGAGGTCACGACTCAGATGGCTAATGAAAGGCTGGAGATGAGAAACCAAATGACCCAATTCATGGAAGTAATGAATGGCTTGGCTCAAAGTCAAGAAAGGCTGAGGGCATTGGTAGAAAGACAAACCCCAGAAGAACCTCCTCTGGGAACTAGAGGAACAAGTAACAATGAAAGGGGTCAGCCTCATATTAACCCACCAGTATATGGGCCTCATCTACATCCGGAAGTTAACATCCCGGGTAATGTGCAAGGAAATACTACTGGAGGAAGAGTCTTACAAGAAGACCCCCAAGAAGAGCAGTTTACTGTGATGGGAGCTGGGGATGAAGTTTATGATAGGAGGTTTGATGAAATTGCTGAGAAGTTGAGATCTCTGGAGTCTCAAAATTCCCTAGGTTTTGATGTTATGGATATGGGGTTAGTGGATGGGGTAAGGATTCCCCACAAGTTTAAACCCCCGTGCTTCGAGAAGTACAATGGAACTTCCTGTCCACGAACTCACTTGCAGTCCTTTCTGGGGAGACTTAAGGCATACACCATGGATGAAAAACTGTGGATGTTTTACTTTGAAGACAGTTTGACTGGGGCTTCAAGGGAGTGGTACTCTCACTTGACCAGAGCTACAATCAGATGCTGGAAGGACCTAGCTGAAGCCTTCATCAGGCAGTACCAATACAATCTGGACATGGCTCCTAATAGGACCCTCCTGATGGGAATGTCTCAGTCCTCCAGAGAAAGCTTCAGGGAATATGCCCAGAGGTGGAGACAGCTTGCTGCTGCTGTCCAACCACCCATGTCGGAAAGAGAAATGGCCGACATGTTTATGAATACCCTGCAAGGAACATATATTGATAGGCTAACTGCCTTTTCTTCCACCAGCTTCGCTGATGTAGTCATAGCTGGAGAAAGAATTGAGAGCCTTCTGAAGATGGGTAAGATTTCTGATAATGGTGCAAGCTCGTCAAGTAATCCCAGAAAGCCTTTTGTGGGACCTAGAAGGACCGGTGAGACAAATGCCATTCATGCCGGCAGAGGCAGACCTCAGTATGTCCACAGATCAGTAGCAGCTGTCACTATTCCAGCTCCGATTCCTCAGCAACCAGCATATCAACCACAACAACAACCACATTATCAACAGCAAGTCCAGTATCCGCCACAGAGGACCTACAACAACAACAACAATCAACAGCAAAGACCCTTTCAACAAAGACCATCACAGGCAAATAGGGTGATTGACCCTATTCCTATGCCTTATGCCGCTTTTTTTCCACAACTCCTGAAACTCAACTTGGTTGAACTAACGACATTGGCACCACCAGATCCCTCTAATCTGCCAAGAAATTACGATGTCAACGCCAGGTGTGCTTTTCACTCCAATGCACCTGGCCACAATACAGAGAAATGCAGGGCTTTACAAATGAAGGTACAGGATTTGGTAGATTCTAAAGCCCTCAACTTTGCACCCCCGCCAAACGTCAACAAGAATCCCATGCCCAATCATGGAGGACCAAGAATTAATGCTATTGAGGAAGATAAGCCATCTTTCTTAATCACCGGTGTTGGGCAAATTCGGACACCTCTGGTAGAAATTAAAGCTTAGCTCCTAGAATGCCAGATGTTCCCCGGGTGTGAGCTCGGTTGTGGTTATTGCAACATTTCGGTCAACGGGTGTGATAATTTGAGAAGCGGCATAGATGGTCTTATCAAAAGTGGTATACTTCAGATCACAACATCAGTACTTGCAAATCCAGCAATCCCTTTGACAACAATTCCTGACTCTTCTACAACTGCAACAACAATCATTCCAACCAATTCATCAATATCATCAACAATGGCTTCGTCCATCACTTCAGCAAGCCAGATGTCAACAACCATTTCTTCTACAACATCAGCACCCATTTATTCAGCAGAATCTTCTACAACGCCAACAGAGATTAATGAAGATATCTCAGCAGTCACCATCTACTATGATCCGTCAAATGTTCCTCCAAACAACAACTTTCAACAACAAGCAGCGGCATCTCCTTCCAGGTCACCAGTCACCATTTACTATGATCCGCACACCATTTCAGTACCCTCCTCTGCTGCAGTCAGTCTAGTTACCATTACGGTGCCTGGACCAGTTCCATATGAAAGCAGTAATGCCATACCCTGGCATTATGGCTCTGACCTCTACTGCAACGGGGAGAAAATCACCTTGGATTCTTCAACCTCTTCTCCACAAATTGATAATGTTGGGGGAGGCGGAGGCTTCACCAGAAGCGGACGCCTTTTTGCCTCACAAACTCAGAGACCTAATGCCGAAGCAAAAGCTGCTGTCAAAGCAAAGGGGAAGAGTGTGGTATTTGAAGAGCCGGCTGTCAAAGAAACTCAGAAGACATCTTTTGAGACAGATGTAGACGAGTTTATGAGAATTATAAAGAGAAGTGATTACAAGGTGGTGGATCAGCTTCACCAAACTCCCTCAAAGATCTCCATATTATCCCTGTTGATGTGTTCTGAAGCTCACAGGAATGCATTACTGAAAGTCTTGCACGCAGCATACGTGCCAGAGGAGATCACTGTTAATCAGCTAGAAACCGTGGTAGCAAATGTCAACACCAGTCATGGGCTGGGCTTTACCAATGCTGACTTAATAACTGAGGGACGTAACCACAACAAGGCTTTACATATCACCTTGGAATGCAAAGGTGTTGTTCTATCTCATGTGCTGGTGGACACTGGGTCCTCACTCAATGTTCTACCAAAGAAAGCCTTAGTGAAGTTGGAGTATGATGGCTTGGCACTGCGTCCAAGTAATTTAGTGGTAAGAGCATTTGATGGCTCTAAAAGATCAGTGCTAGGGGAGATTGATCTGCCTGTGATGATTGGCCCGCAGACCTTCAAAATTACCTTCTATGTGATGGACATTCAGCCGGCCTACAGCTGTTTGTTGGGTAGACCTTGGATCCATGCCGCTGGCGCAGTTACGTCTACCCTTCACCAGAAGCTGAAATTCGAGTGGGAAGGCCAGATCATCACCATCTGTGGTGAAGAGGACATCTTTGTTAGCCATCTGGCTACGTACAAGTACATTGAAATGGACGGAGAAATCCATGAAACCATGAGCCAGGGGTTTGAGGCCCTGAACATTAATGAAGCATCCGCTGTACTGGGAACCTCCATGACGTCTTATCAGCAAGCCAAGAAGGTTGTTGAAGAGGGTACTGCCCAAGGCTGGGGCAAGCTGCTACCTGTGGAGAAGAAGGAGGACAGATTTGGGTTGAGTTACAAACCAACTCAATAAGATCAATCAGAGGCTGCTAAGAAGCCTAATTTTGTCAGCGGGGGGATGCTCACCCCAGATGCAGTGAACAACTTGGAAGATGAGTCGGAAGACGAGCGCAACCTGGAGAGCTGGATACGTCCAAGGACCCCGGGGAGCCACATCTCAAACTGGTCTTCCCAGGAAATTATAAGGGTTACTCCTGCAGAGTAATTATTATTTCCTGTATTTTTAAAGCATGCATCAAGTCTTGCATCTTGCCCAAGATGACAAGACTCATTTTGTAATCGGGACATCTTGTAATTTTGTGCAAACAGATCAATCAATGAATATCAGACATCTTTTGCAAATGAGTCTTTTCTTTTCCGCTCACTGTTTTTCATTTTTCTTTTTGTACAAAAATAAAATGGCAATGTTTTAAAAATGATAACTTTACTTCACTTTTTCTAAACAAATATTAAAATCGATCACTAAAATGAACAATCTAAACCCTTGCAGAGAGTGCCTTTCAGATCGCCGACAACAACACAGCTATGACTCTGTATGACTTTGACAATCCAATCAATCAAGCTGATGAAGGGGTTGAAGAATATTATGAGCTTCCTGAAGAGCTAGCCAGATTGTTAAGGCAAGAGGAGAAGGTTATCACTCCTCATCAGGAGGAGGTCGAAACGGTTAATCTTGGTACGGAAGAAGATGTGAAAGAGGTTAAGATCGGGGCCTGCCTACAAGACTCAGTGAAGGAACAACTGATTGACATGCTTCGGGAGTATGTAGATGTCTTTGCTTAGTCTTATCAGGATATGCCAGGGTTGGATACCGATATCGTTATGCACAAGCTGCCTTTGAAAGAAGACTGCCCACTCGTAAAACAGAAACTGCGCCGTACTCGCCCGGATATGGCAATGAAGATTAAAGAAGAGGTACAAAAGCAGTGGGACGCCGGGTTCCTTGCTGTGACTAGCTATCCGCCGTGGGTTGCTAATATTGTACCTGTGCCTAAGAAGGATGGCAAGGTTAGGATGTGTGTAGATTACCGGGATCTGAATAGAGCCAGCCCGAAAGATGACTTCCCTTTACCTCACATTGATGTATTGGTGGATAATACAGCTCAGTTCTCGGTATTCTCCTTCATGGACGGATTTTCAGGATACAATCAGATCAAAATGTCGCCTGAAGACATGGAGAAGACAACTTTTATCACACCCTGGGGCACGTTCTGTTACAAGGTGATGCCATTCGGACTGAAGAATGCTGGTGCAACTTATCAACGGGCTATGGTAACATTATTCCACGACATGATCCATAAAGAAATTGAATGTTATGTGGATGACATGATTGCCAAGTCCCTCACAGAAGAAGACCACCTGGTAAACCTGCTGAAGTTATTCAAGCGTCTGAGGAAGTACCAACTGAAGTTAAACCCCAACAAGTGCACATTCGGGGTGTGATCCGGTAAGTTGCTGGGATTTATTGTAAGTGAGAAAGGGATTGAAGTTGACCCTGATAAAGTCAAAGCCATTCAAGAAATGCCTGCACCAAAGTCAGAAAAAGAAGTTCGGGGGTTTTTAGGTAGATTGAACTACATTTCACGGTTCATATCTCACCTTACGGCAACTTGTGAACCTTTGTTCAAACTGTTAAGAAAAGAACAAACGGTCAGGTGGAATGAAGACTTCCAGAGGGCTTTTGACAAAATCAAGGAGTACTTGCAAGAACCTCCAATCATTATGCCTCCAGTTGAAGGAAGACCTCTAATCATGTACTTGACAGTATTAGAAGAGTCAATGGGATGTGTGTTGGGCCAGCATGACGAGTCTGGTCGAAAAGAGTATGCAATATACTACCTAAGCAAAAAGTTTACCGACTGTGAACAACGTTATTCACTGCTCGAGAAAACTTGCTGTGCTTTAGCGTGGGCTGCTCGCCGACTAAGACAGTATATGTTGACCCACACTACTTTGTTGATTTCAAAGATGGATCCAGTTAAGTACATATTTGAGAAGCCAGCGCTTACCGGACGGGTTGCAAGATGGCAAATGATCCTCACAGAATATGGCATTCAGTACACATCTTAGAAAGCCATCAAGGGCAGTGTATTGTCTGATTATCTTGCTGAGCAACCCATTGATGATTACCAGCCTATGAGATTTGACTTCCCTGATGAAGACATCATGTTCATAAAAGCAAAAGATCATGAAGAGCCTATTCACACTGAAGGGCCTGACCCAGAGGAATAATGGACTATGATGTTTGATGGGGCTGTTAATATGAATGGTCGTGGTGTTGGTGCAATACTCATTACACCTAAGGGAGTTCACATGCCTTTCTCGGCAAAACTCACCTTTAACTGCACTAACAACGAAGCTGAATACGAAGCTTGCATTATGGGTCTCGAGGAAGCCATTGACCTCAGGATCAAGACTTTGACTGTGTTCGAAGATTCAGCTCTGGTAATCAATCAAACCAACGGCAAATGGTACACTCACCAGGATCATCTGATACCTTACAGGGATTATACAAGGAGGTTATTGACTTTCTTTACAACGGTTAAGCTCGAGTATATCCCTCGGGACAAGAATCAGTTTGCAGATGCTCTGGCCACCATTTCATCCATGATCAAAGTTCAAGCTGCCAACTTTGTACCTCGGATTTCAGTGTCCAGACTTGACAGACCAGCGTATGTATTTGCAGCAAATGTTGTTAAGGATGATAAGCCTTGGTTCCACGACATCAAATGCTTCTTGGAGGATCAGACATACCCACCTAGGGCATCTTCCAATGATAAGAAGACATTGAGAAGGCTTGCTGGCAGTTTCTTCCTGAATACTGATGGTTCCCTATACAAGAGAAACTTTGATATGGTACTGCTCAGATGCGTCGATAGAACAGAAGCAGACTTGTTAATGCACGAAGTGCACGAAGGATCCTTTGGTACCCATGCAGGAGGGCATGCAATGGCCAAAAAGTTGTTAAGATCAGGCTATTACTGGATCACAATGGATGCCGACTGTTGTGCTTATGCCAGGAAATGTCATAAATGCCAGATTTATGCGGATAAAGTGCATGTGCCTCCGAATCCTTTGAATGTGATGTTTTCACCCTGGCCCTTTGCCATGTGGGGCATTGATATGATTGGCAAGATTGAACCGACTGCTTCAAACGGCCACAGATTCATCCTGGTTGCTATTGATTATTTCACCAAATGGGTCGAAGCAGCTTCCTATGCAAATGTTACAAGGCAAGTGGTAGCCCGATTTCTGAAGAGAGATATCATCTGTCGGTACGGAGTTCCCGAGCGAATCATTACTGATAATGGTTCCAACTTGAATAACAAAATGATGGCAGAACTGTGCCGGGACATCAAAATCCAACACCACAATTCTTCTCCTTACAGGCCAAAGATGAATGGCGCTGTTGAGGCAGCTAACAAGAATATCAAGAAGATTGTACAAAAGATGGTAGTTACCTACAAAGACTGGCATGAAATGTTACCATTTGCCTTGCATGGGTACCATACGTCAATCAGAACATCCAGTAGGGCAACACCGTATCAACTTGTGTATGGTATGGAAGCAGTCTTACCTGTTGAAGTTGAATTACCTTCTCTATGGGTATTAATGGATGTCAAGCTGAATGAAGCGGAATGGGTCCAATCCCGATACGAACAACTGAGTCTGATCGAAGAAAAGAGGTTGGCTGCAATCTGTCATGGGCAGCTGTATCAGAAAAGAATGAAGAAAGCCTTCGATTAGAAAGTCAGGCTCCGAGAGTACCAAGTAGGAGACCTCGTGCTGAAGAGACTCCTCCCTCCTCATACAGACCACAGGGGCAAATGGACTCCGAACTATGAAGGACCATTCGTAGTAAAGAAAGTTTTCTCCGGTGGAGCACTCATGCTCAGTACTATGGATGGTGAAGATTTCCCATCCCCTGTTAATTCAGATGTAGTTAAAAAATACTTCGCATAAAATGACCCGCTGGACATAAAAACAGAATGTAAGTCCATGCAAAAATAGGGCATCCCGGCGAGTCAAAAACAAAATAAAAGACTCGGGCAAAAATAAGGGAAAATGAAAAAAAATGTGTACACCCGCTGAGTTGAAAAGCCACATCGGACGACTCAGGCAAAAAAGGGTATCCCGATGGATTAAAAACCCGAAAGGGCGATCCATGCAAAACAAGGGAATAAGCGAACAATTACATTCTGAATTCGTCTGTATCACTTACAACCTGGTAAGCTTTGAAAGGATCAAGCTTCTTTTAGAATCAGCCTCCTTCAGAAAGCAAGATGAGAAGAACGTCAAATGTCATATGAGTCATAGCAAAGGGAAGCTCCTCGAAGCGTCATCAACATTGCCAATACCTTTTTATTTCTCAGTTTGTAACAATCTCCTCATTTTAGGGGATTTGTTTCTTTGACTGTATCTTGCCAATTCAGGGCACATGAATTAATAAAATCAGATTTTTCAGTCACATTTCGTCTCGTACATTTTATTTTCATTTGCAAGAATGTCCGATGTCTCTAAGATACTGATTGCATGAATACAGATGCTTCTCTTCTAAAAAATACGTGCTTACAGGAAATGTACTTACTCCCGGGAGTGTCTGAACCCCTATGACGGAATCCGGTAAGGGATACCTCGGGATTACTTGTGCGCTTCTCTATCTTTTCAGGATTGCAGGCATTCAAAGCACAACATGGGGCATGAAGGCTTCTCCCCAGCAAGATGCCTAATCATTATCTACTCAGTCTATCTCCCGATTAGCACCAGAGGTGCTTCCTCCCCAGCGGAGTTGTCTGTCATCATTCCTCCTCAACCAAGTGCAAAGACCAGGAATCATCTCCCCGCAGAGTTTCAGCCTCTATCCAGAAGAGCAACGTCTGAAGATCTCATAGCAGAGTAAAGAAAGCTTCTACAAACCCCAGCTGGGTCCCCCTTTACCAAAGATAGGTCTATCAGTGACCTATATCCCCAAGCAGAGTCCCATATGTCAGATATACCAATGATCTCATCCCCAGCTGGGATGTTCACTTCAAGCAGATCAACCAGAGATCTTCATAGCAACGGGACCCGGATCCCGGATCGGTATCTTTGCATAGTCATGGCATTAGCATCATATTCTCCCCACATAGCGTAGCATTCCGTCTAATACGGAGCATTACGGCAAAAATCAAACATATTGCATAATCATAAGCCATGGTCTGAATCAAACACTTGTATATTTCGACAATTCATCAAAGATATACAGAAAACTCTCCAGATTCCCTGGCAGGAAGCCAAGGCATTTGCCTTACACTCATAAATACAAATGCACACTCCTTTTGGCACCCGTCCGTGTCATGATTCCCCAGTAAAGTCGCCCGAGCTTTCTTTGCAAACAAACACTTATATATTACAGATACTTCCTGGCACCCGTCCGTGTCATATCCCCAGTAGAAAACCAAAGCGTCCCCTTTGCACTCACAGATACAGATGTTTGTACAAATTCCCTGACACCCGTCCGTGTCACCTTCCCCAGCATAGATACCTAAGACATTTTATAAACCATGCACTTGTTTATATTATACTTCTCCCGACACTCGTCCGTGTCACACTCTCCAGCAAGTTAAACACTCACCTGTACACCACTCATACCTATTACTCTTGTTTCACCCGTACAGCTACTCGTTCGTATTTTTTACACACCGCTTGTACTCCCTCAGAATCAACACTCGTCCGTGTTCTTTGTTAACTAGTTGATACTCGTCCGTATCATCATCTCCGAACATGTGTCAGTATTCGTTTCTACCTGATACTCGTCTGTATCATAGTCTTAGGGATGATCGTCCGCATCTTTAATCTATACACCGTACCCGAACACTAATGCCTCTCATTTCTTGGATATAGACACTCGTCCATGTTTACTTGTCCCGGCAAATCTCAGTGAACTTTTTCCTTTCTATCTGACATTCGTCCTATGTCATGATACCCCTTTTCGGCAGCCGTACCCTTCCAGGTGACCGTCCTTCACCCTTGGATGACCGTCCCTCATCCTTTCCCCAGCGGAGTCTCCATTATTGGAACCCCTTTCTGCCCGGCATTCGTCCTATGTCGTGATATTTAGCAGCCATACCCTGCTAGGTGATCGTCCTTCACCTTGTGATGATCGTCCTTCATCATTTTATCCGATGGTCGTCCCCATCGTTGATCTTGTTATCTGACATTCGTCCTATGTCATGATACCTTCAGAGCAGCCGTACCCTGCTAGGTGATCGTCCTTCACCTCTTGATGATCGTCCTTCATCATGCTTATCCGATGGTCGTCCCCATCGTCGACCTTTTTATCCGACATTCGTCCTATGTCGCGATGCTTTTGGCAACCGTACTTTGCCCGGTGATCGTCCTTCACCTTAGATGACCGTCCCTCATCTTATCCCCATCAGAGCAGCAGTCCCTTGCTAGGTGATCGTCCTTCACCTTTGATGACCGTACCTCATCATTTATTTTTACCTATAATCCCCAGAGAATCTTTGATGGCCGTCCCCATCATAATCTCTTATATCCCCAGCTAGTCGGCCGTCCCTGTCTTTGCTTTATCCCCCGCTTCTTCCCCAGCATGTCGGCCGTCCCTGTCATTGCTCCTTCCCCAGCAGCCGTCCTCTGCTCGACGGTCGTTCTCCGTCGCCCGCACTTTATAAATATACTTTGTTTTCTTTTACAATCTATATCCCTTTTCTTCTTCATTCTGTGAGTGCAAATTTTGGACTGTCTTTGGTATTCAACCACAAGTTATCTTGTTTGCCTGCTAAGTCGTTGCTTACATCCTGCACAGCTAACTCATGCTTGAATAGGGGAAGCTGTAAACACCCCAAATTTGCCCTCACCCATTCACACCATGGCTTGTGATCTTTCCATATGCATAAGTTCAATCATGGCATCTCATATTGCATTTGTGATTCATTGCATAGGTTCAAAGTCATCTGCATCTAGGGTTTGTGACCTGAGCAGTCCAAGAGCCATATGAGCCACTCCAAAGGTCTTCAATCACTTCAAAGGGACCCATGTATGTTCAAGCATCATATTGTATCCTCACAAAGTCAAGAATGTCAAAGAATCACAAGAACTGAGAATGACATGGAAGCAGAGCCAGGTTTAACTGCACAGATGACCTAGAATTAGGGTTTTGGTTTCAAAGGCCATAACTCCAAATTTTTTGGTCATTCTTGTTTCTATTGGTCTATATATGGTATAGGAATCATACATATCAATTTTCATGAAGAAATTCAATGGGGAAGGCATCTGATCAAGAGTTGACTTTTTGAGCAAGTCAGTGCAAAATCAGGGCATCTGAGGCCCCCAATGACCCAACCAAAGGGTGTTCATCATCATTTTGATTATGTATGATCTTTATTTGATCATAGAAGATGTTATAAGTTCACAAAATTGAAGAATTTCAAGCCATTTGCAAAGTTGACTTTTTGGGAAAATGACTTGTAATGGAAACTTGCCATTTTGGGAAACTTTTTCAACCCTTGCTTTTTGATTCAAAAATGCTTCAAATGAGAAAAATTTGGTCATGAAAGTTGTAGAATGGATCATTCCCTTTTCAAAAAGTACAAGAACTTGTTCTAATTCATTTTGGATCAAAAGTTATGGTTTGTCAAAGATGGGAAAATCACATAATTTCAAGTTTTCTACCAAAGAGGCAAAGTTGCAAAACCACTTGCCAAGACAAATTGTGCTATCAAATGGACTTCTAATCTTCATACAAACATAAACCAAGGCCTAAGAATCAGATTGCATCAAAAGTTTACTCATTTTCTTGGCTTGTGGATCAAGAAATTTCAAAAGGGGCAAAGTGGAACAAAGTTGCAAAACATCCTCCAAACCCTAATCCACTTGTTGGCTGGCTTCAAAACTGATCCTATGGTCCTCCTCACTTCTTGCTGCGCAGGACACCCCTCTTGTCCTTGGCTAGCCATGAGCCCATACCTCTCTTACACAAAGCTTGACTTTTTTGCAAAAGACCCATACCAATCCCAATAGGGCACAACCACTCTTCTGACCTACCCAAGATTGATAAGTGGACCAAATACATCACAACACAACACACAACTCATGCTGAAGCTCTCCCCAAGCCATAGTTCAAGAAAATCACCCCTTATGCATTTTGCTTCGAATCACACAGCACAAGCATCAAACACAAAAACAAACTTCACAAAACATCTCAGCATGTCTCACTGATCATCCCTGACCCTTCACCTTGCCCTGAAACTCCCTGAAATCAAAACACGATTTCCTCCCCTCTCTGAACAGAACTCTATCAATCTCTCAAACCAGCCAAAAGAAACTCCAACCAAGCATTGCAAGCTTCTCAGGAGGTTCATTAGAGGCGTTTTGGATCAAAGAGGCAGCCAGAGAGTTCCAAAGATCAAAGCTCCAGTTCAGGTGAGCTCAAGAACATTTTTTCCAGAAACATGTTTTTAAGTTCCTAAATGATTCTCTATGCTTCACTGATCATGTTGATATGTTTTGTTTCGAAAATGATTGAGTATTGAGTATGTATGAAGCTTCTGAAACTTTTTTGACCTAAATGCATTTTGTTTCGATTCAGCCTTAATATGAAAAATAAATGTGTTTTGATTGTTGATTCTTGCTCTATGATGTTTGGGGATGGATTCTAGGCAGAGAGATTAGGTTTTAGTGACCTGGGGAGTGAGCTAGCAATTTTCAGGGAGACATGTGTCCGGAGAAGATGACCGGAGGTCATTTCCGGCCACCTGAGGGTCATTAAACCCTAATTTGTGTCATTAATGAACTTTGAATTCTGGTCGTGGATGCGTTTGACTTTAGTTGACTCGCGCGTGAATGTGTGGCCAGGATGCATCATTAGAAACCCTAACCTTGTTTAATTAATTAAAATCCAGTTTAATTAATTCATAAACTATTTTAGCCAGATTTGAATCTGGGCCCTTGGATCTGGCGCGCAGTCAACCAGTCCAAGCCCAGATCAAATCCTTGCCATCCCTTGCGCATACTTTCATTTCTTTTATTTATTATTCCATTTAAATTGTTTTATCTTTCACATTTTATTTAAAATAGCAAAACGCATTTAAAAATTCTGAAATTTTTTGTCAAAGGTTTAATTAATTTTCAGAACACAAAAATATTTTTATTTTTACTTTTTGCATTAAAAATTATTTTTAAATCATTTAAAAGTTTATTTTTAATTAATTAATGAAAATTAATTAATTAAAAATACTTTTAGGTATTTAAAAATCACAAAAAAATTCACATAGCATTTGAAAACATTTAGAAACATTGTCCCACTCTCAAACCAAATTTCTTTTTTGATCTTGATGCCTTTTGATAATTTTCTTTGGAATTAATTTCATTTCAAGGCAATATTTTGTTTCAATCTTCAAAAATTCATTTCTGCCTAGTCATTGAGAGTTGGACAATGATTCGTTTTGCATTGCATCTTGTATGGCATGTAGTTTATAGGATAAAATTGGCTTGAATTGATCTTGCATTTTCAATTTGTTTTGCATTTTTCTTGACAAGGTACCTTAAAACCCTAGCAATCTTAGGAAATTCATAACTCTCACTAGGTTAAGAGTTAGATCCCCTCCTTTGGGCAATGAGTTTGTGTAGGTTTAGGGTTCCTTTGATTGCATTTTCAAATTATTGTCATGTCATTTGCTTCTGGTTTTGGATTTTGCTTTGTGTGTTGATCATAAACCTTATTTTATGTCTTCCTTTGCATCCATCTTCCATTTGCTTGCATACCATGACTTGCCATGACATTTTGTGCATCCATTTGATTCATAATACATCTTAGGACATATTAGAATCATGTTTGATCATTTCATCTTTCATTTGCCATGTTGTATGTCCATTGCATTTCATAACTTTTCATGAACATCCATGGTTCAATGCATGCTTCATTTGCATTCTCATGCTTGTATGATCATTCTCATCTCTTGTCATATGTTTGCATCATCTATTAGCATCCTCAACATATTACTTATGCTTCTGGTTTTGGTTTGCATCATCACATTTTATCTCATTTGCATTGCATTTCATTTCTTATGCTAACATTTCAGGTGGTAAGTTGTTTGAGAAGTGAATTTTCCTTCACTTCTCATAATCTCTTTTCATCTCTTTCATACTTCCTTTGCTGCCTTTTGTATGTGTATTGGATTGAGCTTGCTCATTCTTGTTCATCTTATTTTCTTTCTTCAAGCAACTTGTCTTCTTAAGTGAAGCAAGTTGTTTTGCTTCTTGATCCTTTCATCTGCTTCCTTCCTGGTGGTTTCTCTGAAGATTCTTTCTTAAGCCTCATTAACTATAGGAATGACCAAGCATGATAATAATTAGGGTTTGATTAGTCCCCCCCATTTAGTTTTACCTTCGTGTCATCTTTGAGTCTTCTCTCCTCACCTCATAATCAGGGACTAAACCCTAAAGGCTTTAAGGCTTTGTGATTAAGCTTATGCCTGCATCCTTCTATTAGGATGGAGTGTATAACTTTAATCCTAAGTGTTAAACCCTTAATGTGTTTAAACCCTTTAATTAACCCACTTAATAATCATCAAGACATCAAACTTGTAACTTGGGCCTTACATTAGGGTTCTAATTCTTCCTTAATTGGTTAAGAAGGACTAACCCTAGTGTTAATGGACAAGTCCTCCTCAAGTTGTCTTACAAATCATAAAATTCACTTCTTCATCTTAACATTAACTAAAATCCACTTAATAAAGGCTTTGTTTTGTCATGAGGTTAATCCCTAATCATGGATTAAGTTGAGGAGTCTTCCTCAGCTTAAACATTCTCATCTATTATCCTTCTATTAGGATGGTGTAATGAGTCTGTTTAATCCCTGATTATGGCTTAAACTCATTACTTAACACTAAATAAAAACAACAAAAACATCTAACTAATCACAAGTAGGTTAATGATATTAATCCTACACCATGGTGATTAAGTGTGAGACACTGACTTCACACTTAAGGTATTCTCATTACCCCTAATCAGAGGGAAGATGTGATGAGTTTACTAACCCATTGGTTTAGGCTTAAGCTCATTAACTTATGGAAAACTTTCAAAAGCAATAAAAGACCGAAAACACAAAAAACAAACAATAATCGTCTCCTCCGGGATTCTTTTCTCATCTTATTCACTCATAAACGAGAACTTGCTTCTTCCGTCTAATGCAAGACAGTTTGCACCTGAGCCAGACAGGTCATACACTTGAGCATAGACAAGCAAGCAGTTCACAAGTCAATTTATCTTTCAGTCTCTTTGGGTCGAACTACGGTGTTCTGACTTCCTCATTGCACGAGAGGATACGTAGGCATAACTTAACAGTTATCGAACAAAAGTCTCTGTATATTCCCCCTCCTTCCAGTTTCATTCTTTTAAGCCTCATGATCTTGAGCATCTCATTCTTATTCTCACATTGACACTTCACTTATACACTTCACTTTTCTTTTAGACTGACACTTGCATTCTTTCCAGCTTTGATACACAGATTGCACTGACACTACCCCTTTAAAACACAAATCTTTTAAGTGTGGATCCCGTCGAGTACGGCGGACAATCTGGGTGCTAATACCTTCCCAGGTTGTAACCAACCCCCTTTCTCAGTCTCTCTGGTTCGCAAACGTCTTATCCATATCTTTTCTCAGGTTTATGCAGCATTACCTTTCCTTCGGGATAAAAATGCCTAGCTGGCGACTCTATTCATCCTTCCTTCTTTCGCCGACCGTTCGCGTCTGTACCCCTTCTGACCTGTGGTGTCATTTGGTGGGAGCGACAGGTGTCAAGACTGTATTGATCTTGTTGGATCTTTCTCAGCTTCCTAACTACGATTTCATAGGTAAGTCGGGTAGTGCGAAGATAAAATAAAAAATTTCGGTATGGTTAAATAAACGGGGGAAATTCGAAACTGAAGAAATAGCACATATATTACTTTGTTTAATTGAAATACGAAAGGAAATACAATGGAATGGAAAATGCGGAAAAAGGAAAGGTATCTCTCCCACACTATATCAGACATTGTCCTCAATGTTGTGATATAATAGCGGGTAAAATACAATACAAACAACGAAAATGGAAAAACAAAAACATAAACATAAACTAAGGCTGCTGACGACCACGGCCTCGACTTCTGGTGCGGGAGCGTCTGGTCGGAGTCGCTTCAGGATCAGAACCGGTGCCGGTGAGAGCAGTGATATCAATACGCAAAGCCTCTAGCTCGCTAAAAATCTCTCCAAGCTTCTCGTCTGTCGTCCTCTGGTTACTGGCAATAGCTGAAAGTATTGCATCATATTGCTCTTTTTGCCTTCGCTCGAGTGCGGCATTCATCTGGTTCTGCTGATGAATGGCACGGAGGACGTCTTCAAGTGTGAATTCTGGTGCAGGCGGCTGTCTGGTGGAGGACTCAGGAATGTCCTGTACTGGCTCAGTAGCATCCATGGTATCTTGCATCTCGTCCACTGGTGCATCTGTCTGCTCATCAATAATGGGGACGTGGCCTGCAGCATCCGGTAAAGCAAATAGCCAGTTAGCTCGGTTGGACGGATCGATGCGGTCACGGCAAGGCAAGGTGATGTGATGATAAACGGTGCCTTGGATAATAGGGTTGAACCTGCCATCCTCTCTCTGAGATATCAAATGAGCTGACTTGCAATAGTTCTTTGTAAGTAACTCTGCGGCTCTGCGAGGCAAATGAATAATCAGGTCACCAAGCTCCAGCTGAATGGCAAGGGTGGTGACAATCCCGCCTATGTAGAAGGGGGTTGCGCCTCGTTGCGCTACAGACTGGATATGGGATAAAAGGAATGGGGCAGCATTGATGCGCTCGTCATTTAAGGCACAGTGCAAGAACAAGAGCTCCTTGGAGTTAAGCTTGTGATTGCTCTCTCTTGCGAAAATAGTATTGCAGATGATGCGATAGAAATATCGGATCGCCGGGTTATGGATGTGGGTAGCATTCAGACTCTGAAAGGCAGTAGCACGGGTGTTGGTGATGTCGTGCCATAAGGTGAAAGCAGTTTCGCTGAAGTTGTCCGGCACGCGGAGATAAGCATCGTCTCCGTGATCGAAACCTAACAGTTCGGCGATCCTTGTTTGCGTGATTTCGAACTCTCGTCCGAGCATTCTAAACTTTGCAATGCCGGTGAGTTGACTTGATGAACCGGGAGGTGTAACATACTGAAATGAACTCAGAAATTCCAATGTGAGGAGTTCGAATGTCGGCTATGGTTAACTGCACAAGTGCCACAAACCAACATGCCTAAGCAGGAGATTCACGCCGTTGAGCAGTCCTAACTCCCTCAAGCAGTCAATGTCGACATACCGAGTGGGTTGGACGCCACGGTTCTGAAACCTGATAAACTTTTGTCTTTGGGTGTCTCCTTGTTCACCATCTCTAAATTGGATATCCTCCATTGCATGTAAGGTACGGGAATGAGAGATGAGAGTTTTTGAGTTTTTGTGAGAAAATGGAAAATGTGAAGAATTTGGTTCTGATTATAGTGAAATGAGTGAATGTGAGAGGTTTGGAATAAATGGAGAGGTTAATGAAATTGATTGAGGGTAATGGGAGGTTGCGAGATAATGAGGAGATAATGAGAGGTTTCTTATTTTTATGAAAATGGAGGAGTGGGTTCTGCGAAGGTGAATGGTTCTGTTTCTCAGAATTCGTATAACATGGGTCGTCACGGTCGTGAGGGATGTGTGACGGTCGTGACGCGCTAATTAGCTTGTCACGATCGTGAGCGATGGATGACGACCGTGATGGCTTTAAAACTTATAATATTTCTTCACAGAATGCATTATCTCACTTCGTTCAATGCAAAAAATTTCTTTATCACTTCTCATTTAATTCCAACACAAACAATATATAATATTGGATCAACATATATTAGCAGCAAATTTCATCACACGAGAAATCATAAAAATACTAATCAATTTAAATATAACAGTAAGTAATGGAAAGCATAGAAATTGATTAAAATAGAAAGTGGCAAAACTAGAAGTACTTTGCTTTTGATATAATTGAAGGAAAATTACATTAATAAAAATAAGGTACGAAAATGTTTGCAAAATGTTAAAACTAACTAGAAACAAAAGCAAGAAGTAAAATAAATTAAATCACTACAGCATTTTCAAAGTTGCTTCTTCAAATCTTCAAGTGCGGAGTTTAAATGGTAGAATTGTTCACATGTTATGTAAGTTAAACCTATAACATCCAATCGCATGCTTTTAACCTCATCCTTAACAACATTAATATCGTCTTGGTAAACTTCAAGAGTATTCATAATTTTCTTTAAGTTGTTAGCATATCCTACTTGATTTACTTCAGGGGTTTCAATCACTTCATCAGTATGGTCAATGTCATGGTAACCAGGAGGTGTCTCAGGGTCACTTTCTACATCGGTCATTATGTCATCCCTTATCTTGTAAGATTGTGGTGTTTCGGGAGTGGATGGATAGTCAGGAGGGGTAAGCTCATAAAGCCAATTATCTTTATTGTGAACACTGACTCTAGCATGGTTTGGTAATGTGAACAGGGTTACTACTTCATTCCTGATTAGGTACTCGTAAGGTGGTTGTCCTAAGTTTCTTATGATTTGGCGGTTAAAGCAAAAGTTCAGATTCATAGGACGGATGGTACCTAAACGATTACACTTGTGTAATTGGTATCTAAGTCCTAAGGCATCAGCAATCATGGTGACAAGGCCTCCTACCAATATGGGTAGATCAGGTTCTTCTTGGATTCAGGTGAAGGTTTGCATCATGAAAGGCACACCATTAACTGGTTGGCCATTGGTCAGATAGGACATAATGAATATTTCATCTTTAGATACTCCAGTAAGGTTTTCTTCTTTTACAAAGAAGGTGTGGGCAATGATCTTATGGAAGTAGCGGATAGCAGGGTTATGTATCTCATCATTGTTCATGTTATTTGGCTCAGGATGGTAATTTCCGATTAAGGTTCCCCAAAAGAAGTCCAGCTCAATGTCCATCAATTCTACCTGTGTGGTAGTAAAAGCAAAGGGTCCACTAGGGAATCCTAATAAGTCAACTAGTTCTTTATGGTTAAAGTCATATTCTATTCCGAATAGTCGGAAACTGATAAATCCTTTCCTGAATCCAAAACCGCGCTCGGGTAAGTAAACTAAGGAGCTTAAGAACTCAAGGGTGAGCTCGCGGTAAGTCACAAACTTTTATTTTATTAGTGCATTCAACCATCCAAGTTGGTTAAACAGGTATAGGATGCTATCATGTATACCTAAAGTTTCCATAGTCAGATCATCCGGGTACAGAGTCAAATCCATTGGTCTCTGTGATAACTCTTCAAATTTCATTCTTTGGTTCCTACCTCTAAATTTGGTTTCCATAATGTTTCTCGGTTGGTTAGCCATAGTTAGTGTAAATATGGAGGAAACAAATCAGGGGGAGAAGGAAAGTGGAAAAGACTTTAGAAAATTTGTAAAAGTGATTTAGAAAATAAAAATTAAAATAAAGAAAATAAGAAAATAAATGCATAAATAAAAGCAATAATAATAATAATAATGAAATAAAACGATAAAACAATAAAATGATAAAACAATAAAACGATAAATAATAAAATGATAAATGATAAAATGGGTTGCCTCCCACTAAGCGCTGTTTTTATCGTCATAAGCCTGACGTAATGCTTAGGGGTAGATTAATCAGGGAAATTAGTGGACAACTCTAAAAGCCTTAGACTATTTGCATAATCTCTATTTTCAACTTTATGGTAATGTTTTAAACGTTGTCCGTTTACTGTGAACGATTCACTATTTCTACCCTTAATTTCTATTGCTCCGCTCGGGAACACTCTAGTTATTTCAAAGGGTCCTGACCATCTAGATTTTAGTTTTCCAGGAAAGAGACTAAGTCTCGAATTAAAGAGGAGTACACCGTCTCCCACACTAAATTCTTTCCTAGATAGGCGTTTATCGTGCCATCGCTTAGTTCTTTCTTTATATATCTTAGCATTCTCATAAGCATCTAACCTTAACTCTTCTAATTCGTTAATATCGAGGATTCGCTTTTCTCCTGCGGCATTATAGTTTATATTGAGAGTTTTGATCACCCAATACGCTTTGTGTTCTAGTTCTACCGGGAGGTGGCAAGACTTTCCATATACTAATTTGAAAGGTGTAGTTCCTATGGGTGTCTTGTAGGCTGTCCTATAAGCCCATAAAGCTTCATTAAGTTTAGATGACCAATCTTTCCTAGATATGGCGACAGTCTTTTCTAAGATTTGTTTAATTTCTCTGTTTGAGACTTCGACCTGTCCACTTGTTTGTGGATGATATGGTGTTGCTACACGATGTCTGACTTCATACTTAGATAGTAATTTGTCAAAGATTTTTGAAATGAAGTGCGAGCCACCGTCACTTATGACGAGTCTAGGCACACCAAATCTTGGAAAGATTATATTCTTGAAAAGCTTAATCACTACTCGTGTGTCATTTGTAGGAGAAGCTATAGCCTCAATCCATTTCGAAACATAATCGACAGCTACGAGTATGTAATTATTCCCGAAAGATGATGGGAATGGTCCCATGAAATCTATTCCCCAGACGTCAAAGACTTCTACTTCTAATATTCCTTTTTGAGGCATTTCATCTCTTCTTGAAATATTACCGGTGCGTTGACACCGATCGCAATTTATAACAGCGATATGGACATCTTTCCATAAATTAGGCCAAAATAGGCCGGCTTGTAAGATTTTTGCACAAGTCTTGGAAGTGCTTGCATGTCCACCATAAGGAGATGAATGACAATGAGCAATGACATCTTCTATTTCTTCTTCGGGAATACATCGACGAAAGATTCCGTCGGGTCCTCTTTTGAACAATAATGGTTCATCCCAATAGTAATGTTTGAGATTGTGAAAGAATTTCTTTTTCTGCTGATAGGTTAAATCAGGTGGAAGAGCTCCTGCAGCTAAGTAGTTGACAATGTCAGCGTACCATGGCAGTCCTACGTTTGTTTGGATTGTTTCCACGGGTTCTGGTTCATCTATGTTTAACTGAACTGGGTCGCTTCCTATTTGTGCTATCAGCTATTCATACGGAAAATCATCGTTAATCGACACTTGTTCGGGTTTAATACCTTCTATTCTAGATAAATGGTCCGCTACGACGTTTTTAGTACCTTTCTTATCTTTTATTTCAAGATCAAACTCTTGTAAGAGTAAAATCCATCTCAAGAGTCTTGGTTTAGCATCTTTCTTAGTTAATAAATATCTGATAGCAGCGTGGTCTGTGTAAACGATTATTTTCGCTCCCACTAGGTAGGAACGGAATTTGTCAAGCGCAAAGACAACTGCTAACAATTCTTTTTCAGTAGTGGCGTAGTTCATCTGAGCAGAATCTAAGGTTCTACTGGCATAGTAAATTGCGTGAAGTTTCTTGTCCTTCCTCTGTCCTAGAACTGTGCCTACAGCATAGTCACTTGCATCGCACATGATTTCGAAAGGTAATCTCCAGTCAGGGGGTTGCATGATTGGTGCGGTGATGAGGGCTGTTTTTAGAGTTTCGAATGCTTTAAGACAATCTTCATTGAATATGAACTCAGCGTCTTTCATTAATAAACCGGTAAGAGGTTTAGTTATTTTCGAGAAATCTTTTATGAATCGTCGGTAGAAACCGGCGTGTCCTAAAAAGCTTCGTATTTCTCGATTGGTCTTAGGGGGTTGAAGATATTTTATGACTTCTATCTTAGCTTTATCAACTTCAATTCCCTTGTCAGATATAACGTGTCCTAGTACGATTCCTTCTCTGACCATGAAATGACATTTCTCCCAGTTAAGCTCGAGGTTTACTTTTACACATCTTTCTAACACCATTTCTAAATTTGATAGACATCCTTCAAAACTTTGCCCGCATACAGAGAAGTCGTCCATGAACACTTCCATGATGTTGTCTATGAAACCTGCGAAGATTGACATCATACATCTTTGAAAGGTTGCAGGAGCGTTGCATAATCCAAAGGGCATTCGTCTATAAGCGAACGTTCCATAAGGGCATGTGAATGTAGTCTTTTCTTGATCATCTGGGTGGATAGGGATTTGGAAAAATCCTGAGTAACCATCAAGATAACGGAAATATGAGTGCTTGGCTAATCGTTCTAACATTTGATCTATAAAAGGTAGTGGGAAATGATCTTTTCGAGTGGCTTTGTTTAGTTTACGATAATCGATGCACACTCTATGTCCTGTCACTGCTCTTTGTGATATCGATTCGCCTTTAGCGTTTTTCACAACAGTGATACCTCCTTTCTTTGGTACTACATGTACTGGACTAACCCATTTACTATCAGAGATTGGATATATTATTCCAGCGTCTAGTAGTTTCTTAACTTCTTCCTTTACTACAGTGCTAAGGATTGGGTTAATTCTTCTTTGAGATTCTCTGGAGGTTTTGCAATCTTCTTCTAGCAGAATACGATGCATACAGATTGAAGGGCATATTCCTTTGAGATCAGATATGTTATATCCTAATGCGGTTGGATATTTCTTTAAGACATCTAAAAGTTTCTTTGTTTCAATTGTTCCTAAACTGGAATTGATTATAACTGGTCTTGTACATTCAGTGTCTAGGAATTCGTATCTTAGGTTCTTATGTAAAGTTTTTAACTCTAATGTATGTTTATTCTTACTTGGCATGGGATGCGGTGTAAGTGCTAAACTTTCGCTTAGACTATCATCCTGATATGGTTCACGCCAATTATCATCTTCGAAAATCGGAGGGATTTGAATTTTCATAATTTCAGAATAGGTAGTTTCTTTCATTTCCATTTCTCTTACACATTCGTCAATTATATCCAATAGATAACATGTATCCTCTATAGCTGGTGATTATAAGAATTGTGTTAAAATAAACTCAACTTTCTCTTCACCTACTTCAAAGGTTAGCTTTCCTTTCTTTACGTCTATAATAGCTCCGGCGGTAGCTAAGAATGGTCTTCCTAGTATGATAGGTGTAGTGGAGTCTTCAGAGATGTCCATGATTATAAAATCAGTAGGAATATAGAATTGTCCTATACGTACTGGGACGATTTCTAGTATGCCTACAGGATATTTAATAGAGCGATCGGCTAGTTGAACAGACATTTTAGTTGGTCTTAGGTCTCCCATGTCTAGCCTTTTGCAAATTGTTAAGGGCATAACACTGATACTGGCTCCTAAATCGCATAGAGCTTTGTCAATGACGAATTTTCCTATTACACAGGGTATAGAGAAACTTCCTGGATCTTTTAGCTTAGGAGGCATATTATTCTGAATTATTGCGCTACACTCAGCAGTAAGTGTAACGGTTCCGTTATCCTCTATTTTTTTCTTATTGGATAAGATTTCTTTTAAAAACTTAGCATACGAGGGCATTTGAGTGATAGCTTCTGTAAATGGAATAGTAATATTCAATTGTTTCAGAAGTTCAACAAATTTCTTAAACTGGCCCATCGTCTTAGAATTGGTTAATCTCTGAGGGTACGGAATTGGTGGTTTATAAGGTGGTGGAGGCACATAAGGCTTTTCTTTCTCCACTGCCTCTTGATTATTATCTTCCTTTTCTTCTGGTTCATTCACCATTTCAGTCGGTTTATCCGGTTTTTGGTACATGGATGGATTGTCAAGTCTTGGATCGGTAGGTCTGTCAAGTTCCTTGCCACTTCTTAATATCACAGCATTAGCCTGTCCTTTCGGATTAGGTTGAGGTTGTCCAGGAAATACTCCAGCTGGTGCAGCGGTAGGTGCTTGTTGTTGAGCTACTTGTGAAATCTGAGTTTCAAGCATTTTGTTATGTGTAGCTAACGCATCTACCTTGCTCACTAATTGCTTAATCTGCTCACTAGTGTGTATGTTTTGGTTTAAGAAGTCCTTGTTTGTTTGAGATTGGGTAGCTATGAAGTTTTCCATCATCAACTCAAGGTTCGATTTTCTAGGGACATTAGGAGCAGTCTTTTGATATCCTGGTGGTGTAGCTGGTGTTTGACCTGGTGCGTATAAAGCATTGTTGTTCTTATAGGAGAAGTTCGGATGATTCTTCCAACCTGGGTTGTATGTGTTTAAGTATGGGTTTCCTTGAGCATAATTCACTTGATCTGTGGGAATTCCTGCTAATAGTTGACAATCAGGGACAGCATGTCCTGGAACTCCACATAAGTCACAGTTAGGTGTTACCGCAGCCACGGTGGCTATTGGTATTATGGCCAAGTTATCGATGTTTTGGTTTAGTTGGTCAAACTTTGCATTGACTTGGTCCATACTACTCACTTCGTACATACCTCCTTTTGTTGGTTTCTCAGTTGCGACTCTCTCGCTTCCCCATTGGTAATGGTTTTGAGCCATACTCTCGATAAGTGCATAAGCATCATTATATTCTTTGTCCATTAGCGCACCGCCTGCGGCAGCGTCAATTGTCATTCTTGTATTGTACAAGATTCCATTGTAGAAGGTATGGATGACCATCCATTCTACTAATCCGTGATGTGGACAAAGTCTCAGCATATCTTTATAGCGTTCCCAAGCTTCGAAAAGTGACTCGTTTTCCTTTTGCTTAAATTCGTTGATTTGAGCTCTTAACATAGCTGTCTTGCTAGGTGGGAAATATCTTGTCAAGAAGACTCTCTTTAGTTCCTCCCACGTAGTTACTGAATTCGAGGGTAGAGATTGAAGCCAGGCTCTCGCTCTGTCTCGAAGTGAAAAAGGAAAAAGACGTAATCTAATAGCTTCTTGGGTAACTCCATTGGCTTTTACGGTATCTGCGTACTGCACAAATATCGAAAGATGAAGGTTCGGATCCTCGGTAGGATTTCCGGCGAATTGATTTTGTTGCACGACTGATATCAGCGAAGGTTTCAATTTGAAATCGTTTTGGTTGATAGCCGGTGCGGCAATGCTGGAATGCAGTTCAGCTTGCGAAGGACTAGCGTAATATTTGAGTGGATGATTCGGTTCTTCAGCCATCTCTGCATCCTTTGATGTTCCGACTGGTTTAGGTGGATCAATTTGAAGATCTGGAATGTTGTAATTTCGTTCGTAATCGAATATTCGTCTTCTTACGTGTAAGAAGCGTTCCGATTCTGGGATTAGAGGTTGCAAGTCTTCGCCTTGAGAGCGAGTACTTGGCATACACTCGGGAAATTAGATTAAGAAAAAAAATAGTTGTTACCTTAGTCTAGACAATGCTACCCTAAAGTGCACTAGTAACTAAATTAAGGTCCCCGGCAACGGCGCCAAAAACTTGATGGGGCGCGAAACGCAATATGTGTCTAGCGGTATCTTAACTGCAAGCGCACAGCCTATCGAAGTAATATAAAAGATTGTCGATCCCACATGGACTTTATGATCACTTAGTGCTAGAGGGTTTACTAGTTTAGCTAAGGTGGATGGTTGTCACGTTTTTTTGTTTTTAAGAATTAAAGACGGGAATTAAATTTTAGTTTAATAAAATAATGAGAAGGCGGTCGGTATGCAATTATTTTAACCTAGGCGGGTCAATCTAATCTAAGCTTATAAGGATGATTCGCTTAATATATTCTGTAGAGGTTATCAGTTTAAATATCTTTAACTCACACTCTCGTGGTCTTATCTCAGATCTTACTCCTAAAGCCCTATGCCTGCTCTCGCTAGCCCATAAGTGTTTAGAAGATAATTTTTGGAAACTTAATAAGTCTAATTCATTTTAAAGCGCTCTCGCTGTATTTAAATTAAATGCCTAACTTTAGCTATCTGGTTAAAATCTCACACTCTCGTGGTCTCGACCTAACCTATTACACTTTCCTTACTCTCGTAACAAAAAGATTAATGTTTATAATAAAAAGTCACAGCCAGAATTTTAAGTTCTTAATTGTTTTAAACCTAGATTCGATTTTACCGATTTAGTTTATTTTAATTACATACCGCCCTAAATTGTTTAGCTACTCATATTTGTTGTACCAGACAGATGCAGAAACAGATGAACACAAATTAAAATATGCATTATAAAGTAATAAAAATAAATTCTTAACATAAATAATTAAATTAATATAAATGCGAAATAATTAAAAAACTGAATAATAAAAATTGTAAAACTCCTTCTTCCACAGTCTGGCAAGCTCGGAGTGTGAATCGGAATCAGAAATAAAATTTAACGAAATGCTGAAGGCTTGAAAAAAATTAAATAATAACAATTTCCTAATGTTGTAAATTGTAATTTGATTTGGTTGGGATATAGAAATAAAAGCAAGAACAAGAATAATTGCTGGAAAAATAATAAAATAGGGTGCAATGGAAATACGACAGAGCTTCCGCGAAAAACTAAAAATAATACTCTGTAGTTTCTACTTTGAAATAAAGCTATTTATAGAGAACATAATTTGGGCTTGGCAGTTGAAATCATGCGTGGGCTTCGTTGTTGAAGAGAGAATCCAGGAAAAATTGTGTTACTGAGTCTGCGGAAGAATAGGAGCACGTCTTGACTTCACGTAGCACGTTCCATGACTAATTCATACCAAGTAAACCTAATTTCCCTTTGTCACGTTCGTGACAAAGGTGTTACGGGCGTTATCTTCATTTAAAGCGCGTCACGGTCATGACAGCTTGGTGACGATCGTGACTGTTACAATTATGTGTAAACACCCCAAATTTGCCCTCACCCATTTCACCATGGCTTGTGATCATTTCATATGCATAAACACAATCATATCACCTCACATCTCAATTTTGAGTCACTACATAGATTCAAAGTCATCTGCACCTAGGGTTTGTGATCTGAGCAATCCCAAAGCCTCTTGAGCCACTCCCAAGGCAACCAATCACTTCAAAGGGATCCATATGTGTTCAAGTATCATATTACATCCTCTCAAGGCCAAGATTTCAAAAGAATCACAAGAACTAGGGTTTGGATGGATGCAGAGCCAAGTTTGACTGCACAGTTGACCTAAAATTAGGGTTTTGGTTTCAGAGGCCATAACCTCAAATTTTTTGGTCATTCTTGTTTCCATTGGTCTCTATATGGTATAGGGAGTATGCATATCAATTTTCATGAAGAAATTCCATGGGGAAGTCATCTGATCAAGAGTTGACTTTCTGGACAAGTCAGTGCAAAATCAGGGCATCTGAGGCCCCCAATGACCCAACCAATGGGTGATCTTCATCATTTTGAGTGTATATGATCTTTCTTTGATCATGGAAGAAGTTTGAAGTTCATAGAAATCAAGAATTTGGAAGTTTTGCAAATGTTGACTTTTTGGGCATAGTTGACTTTTCAAGAATGCTTCATTTTAGGTCATTTTTCAAGCCTTAATTCTTGATCCAAAAATGCTTCAAATAAAAAAACTTTGGTCATGAAAGTTGTAGATCACATTTTTCCTTTTTCAAAAAGTACAAGAACATGATCAAACTCTTCTTGGATCAAAAGTTATGGTGTGACAAAGTTGGCAAAAATCATTGATTTTCAAGGCATGTTTCAAATGAGAATTTTGCAAGATCATGAACTAAAGCCAATTGCAACCTCTAATTCATTTCAAACCATGACACAAACATTCCTTAGGCCTTAAAAGTCAGAATTGGACCAAGAATGCCCATGGTTTATGGTTGGTTGGACAAAGGAATCACATGTGAACCATAAGGCAACAACTTGCAAAATCATCACGATCACTTCCTACAACTTGTGACATTGGCTGCTGACTTTGGCTAGCCTTTCCCCTCACCCTTTGCTGCGCAGCCCCATGCTTGTACTTGCCTAGATCATGAGCCATACTTTCCTTACACCAAATTTGACTTTTGAGCAAAAGCAAACTTACCAATCACTATAGGCCAGGTCACATCATCTGACCTATAGGATTAAAATACAATATCATTTGGCAAGCAAAAGGTATCAAGAGGCCAAGCTGAAACACTTCATATGATCACATACACCAAAACACTCCATCTTGCATCTTCCTTCGAATTTGTTTTCTCAGCTTGCAAACATAAAAACCATTTCCATAGATCAACTCACCATACTTCATAGACCTAAAACCACCAAGAGCCAGGCCTGAAACAAGCAAGAACACCCCACTGCCATTTCTCACCTCAACTTGCAGTTTCATTCGAAACTCTTTCCACAGCACACAAACATACAAACAAACACCACAGACCTTCTCCACTCACCATCTGGATCACAAAGAACCATTTACAATGACCTGAAACTGCCTGGAACTCCATTGCCATTTCTGACTGAGCTTGAGCAGAAGCTTGTCAAACTCCTCATCCAGCCAACATAAATTCCTTTTGAGCATTCAAACGTCATCTGGGGATCAAGTGGAGTGGATTGCACTAAAGGAAGTGGCCAGAAAGTCATCAGAGTGAAAGCTTCGAATCTCAGGTAGCTTGAAAAATATTTTTCCAGAAATCATTTCTTTTGTTCTAAACTTGTTCTTTGTGTCTTCCTGATCATGAATACGCTTTTAGTTTTTGAAATGGCTTTGAAATGAGTATTTAATTAGCTTCTGAAACTTGCGTGCCCTAGTTCTTATTTGCTTCGATTCAGCTTAGTTAGAGAATATAAATTTGTTTTGAGTGAGGGTTTTGGTTCGTGAGTGTGTAAGGATCATTTCCCAGTTCTTGGATTTCATTTTAGTTAGGTTTTGAGGGGTTTTGGGGATTTTCAGGGGAGATGCTGGCCGGAGAAGACGACCGGAAGTCTTCTCCGGCAGCCTGAAAGTGATTATGCCCTAATCTCAGTAATTAAGACCATTTGAATTTGGACCATTGGATGCGTTGAAAGTGTTGACCTCCCGCGTGAGTGTGTGGCCTGGATCTCTCTGATTAGCCCTAATCCACGTGTTTAATATAATTAATCCATAATTTAATTAATTAAGTCAGAAACAACCTGGACCCTTGGATGACGCGCGTGGTCAACAGATTCAAATCCAGACTCAATCTCATCCCTCCATTCTAATTACTTTCCCTTTTATTTAATTTTAATTCATTTTCTTTTCATTTTATTTGCATAATTTATTTAAAATAGTAAAAAATTTCTAAAAATTATGAAACTTTTTCTTCTGAGTTTTATTAATTTTTATGACCCAAAAATATTTTTATTTTATTTTTTATCATTAAAAAAGTATTTTTAAATATTTAAAAGATTATTTTTAATTGATTAATGGAAATTAATTAATTAAAAATACTTTTAGGTATTTAAAAATCACCAAAAAATTCATGAAAAGTTCTAAGACATTTAGAAACATTGTCCAACCTTCAAACCAAATTTCTTTTTTTGTCTTGATGCATTTTGGGAATTTTCCATTGAATTAAATCATTTTTTTTGGTGCATTATTTTGATCATAAGTTCAAAAATTCATTTCTGCCTATTTAAGAAGAGTTGGACATTGGTTCTTTTTGCTTTGTTTTGTGTTTAGCATGTAGTTTCAAGGATTAAATGGCCATTATTTGTTTCCTCATTTTCAATTTGTTTGGTATTTCTTTTGTTTGGAAACCCTAAAAACCCTAATAACTTAGAAAAATCATAACTTGAGTTTGGTTAAGAGTTGAGACTCCCCCTTTGGACTTTGGTTTAGTATAGGGTTAGGGTTTCTTTGGGTGGCATTTTCCATTTTTATCTTAGGGTTTGCTTCTGTTTTTGGTTTTTGTTTGTTGTTTGATCCATAAACCCTAATTTGGGCTTTCTTTTGCATCCTTCTTGCATTCTCTTGCATAACATGACTTGCCATGACATTTCAAGCATCCATTTGATTCATTTGACATCATAAGACATGTAGAAAGTATGTGTGATCATTGCATCTTGCATTTTCCATGTTGTATGCCATGTATGCCTCATAACTTTTCATGTAAATCCATGGTTCTAAACTTGCTCCATTTGCACCCATTTGTTCATGTGATCATCCCCATGCCTTGTCTCATGTTTATAGCACTCCATAGCATCATTATCATCATCAACATGCTTCTGGTTTTGTTTAGCATCATACCATTTCATCCCATTTTGCATTGCATTGCATTCCTTTCTAACATTTCAGGTGGTAAGTAAACTTGAGAAGTGAATTTGCCTTCACTTCTCATAACTTTTCTTTTCATCTCCCTTGCATCCATTGCTGCATTTATATATGTGTTTGAGATTGAGCTTGCTCATTCTTGTTTCTCCCACTTTCTTTCTTCAAGTGACTTGACTTCTTGAATGAAGCAAGTCACTTTGCTTCTCTTGATCCTGTTCATCTGCTTCCTGGTGGTTCCATTGAAGATTGTTCTTGAAAACCTCACAAACCTTAGGAACAACCAAGCATGACAATGAATTAGGGTTTTGATTAGTCTCCCCTCATAGTTTTACCTTTGTGTCTCTTTTGAGTCTTCTCTTCTCATCTCATAATCAGGGACTAAACCCTAAAGGCTTTAAGGCTTTGTGATTAAGCTTATGCCTGCATCCTTCTCTTAGGATGGAGTGTATAACTTTAATCCTAAGTGTTAAACCCTTAATGTGTTTAACTCCTTTAATCAATTCACTTAATAATCACCAAGACATCACACTTGTAACTTGGGCCTTGCATTAGGGTTCTAATTCTTCCTTAATTGGTTAAGAAGGACTAACCCTAGTGTTAATGGACAAGTCCCCCTCAAGTTGTCTTACAAACCATAAAACTCACTTCTTCATCATATCATTAAATAAAATCCACTTAATCAAAGGCTTGTTTTGTCATGAGTTTAATCCCTAATCATGGATTAAGTTGAGGAGCTTTCCTCAGCTTAAACATTCTCATCTATTATCCTTCTATTAGGATGGTGTAATGAGCCTGTTTAATCCTTGATTATGGCTTAACCTCATTACTTAACACTAAACAAAAACAACAAAAACATCTAAATAATCACAAGTAGGTTAATGATCTTAATCCTACATCAAAGGTGATTAAGTGTGAGAATCTGACTTCACACTTAAGGTCTTCTCATTACCCCTAATCAGAGGGAAGATGTGATGAGTTTACTAACCCATTGGTTTAGGCTTAAGCTCATTAACTTATGACAAACTTTCAAAAGCAATAAAAGACTGAAAACTCACAAAAACAAACAATAATCGTCTCCTCCGGGATTCTTTTCTCATCTCATCCACTCACAAACGAGAACTCGCTTCTTCCGTCTAATGCAAGACAGTAAGCACCTGAGCCAGACAGGTCATACACTTGAGCATAGGCAAGTAAGCAGTTCACAAGTCAATTCATCTTTCAGTCTCTTTGGGTCGAACTACGGTGTTCTGACTTCCTCATTGCACGAGAGGATACGTAGGCATAACTTAACAGTTATCGAACAAAAGTCTCTGTATATTCCCCCTCCTTCCAGCATCATTCTTTAAGCCTCATATTCTTGAGCATTTCATTCTTGTTCCTACACTGACACTGTACATTTATCACTTCACTTCTTTCACACTGACACCTGTACATTCTTTTCCAGCTACTTTATACACAAATTGCACTGACACGACCCCTTTAAAACACAAATCTTTCAAGTGTGGATCCCGTCGAGTACGGCGGACAATCTGGGTGCTAATACCTTCCCAGGTTGTAACCAACCCCCTTTCTCAGTCTCTCTGGTTCGCAACCGTCTTATCCATTTCTTTTCTAGGTTTATGCAGCATTACCTTTCCTTCGGGATAAAAATGCCTAGCTGGCGACTCTATTCATCTCCAGTGAGTTCACGGCTGTGTGTTCTCATTGTCCCTCTCACCGACCGTTCGCGTCTGTACCTTCATCTGATCCTATTTTCATTTGTCGGGAGCGACATTATGCAGCATTATGCAGAATTCCTTTCTTCTTCTTCTTTTCATGCTTGTTTTTCTTCATTTCACTTTTGGCTTATGATTTAGCTCTTTAATTGTTATACCTGCAAAATGTCATAGAAAACTCGAGGAATCGGGTGTTAATACGATAAATGTGCGATAAAACGGCATTGAAACATAGTAATAAAACAATACTTTTTCTCGTTATCATTTTCTTTCTCAGTTCTTTTATCCAGTTTCTTTTATTTTCTTTTGTTGCAGCAACTTTTATACCCTCACCCTTTGAAATAGTTATTTTTGCAAGCGTGGATCCCGTTGGGTACGACGGATGATCTGGGTGCTAATACCTTCCCAGGTCGTAACCGACTCCCGAACTCAGTCTCTTTGGTTCGCAGGACCCGTGTCCTCCCTCTTATTTTCTTCTGGTTTGTGCAGCATTACCATTCCCTTTCTTCGAGATAAAAATGCATGGCTGGCGACTCTTTTCTTTTCCGCGCCACTTTCGCATTTGTACCAGGATGGAAATCCGGGGAGCGACACCATGCAGCAAAAGGAGGATACGTCTTGGGGTCTACTCTGCCAAAGTCTTTCTTACCCTTCCTTATCCTGTGAGCCCAGGCCTGAGATGCTTGCAAAACTAATTCCTTGTTTCCTTCCACAGGAAAATACAAAGACTCAGCAAACTCTTCCATCTGTGGTGGATCTCTCAAAGGGTAACCAAATTGTTTCCTGGCTAATGTTGGATGATAACTGATCACACCCTTCCTTCCTAGCAAAGGCACTCCAACAAATCTTTCGCAACTGACCATCAACTCTTTTCCCAGCAGATCTCTGTCATATCCCCAGGCTATATCCTCAGCAGTTAGCCCCATCAACCTTCTAGACCATCTCCACTCATCCCTCATTTCCTTGAAAGCACCTGATTTTGGCAGTTGTCTGGCAAACCACTCAGCAAATAGTGAAGTAAAACAACCCACTGGTCCACCTCTACCTTTCTCATTCCGGTAATGAACACTATAGTAAAAGTCTCCCAACAGAGTTGGCACAGGATTGCCTTTGGCAAATATAGAGATCACTTCCAAGCTTACAAATTCTTTCTCTCCTGGGAACAAGCTAGACCCATACACCATCAAAGCCAGCAAAGCACCAAAGTCACTGCATTTACCCTCTTTAGCATATTCCTTTGCCTCTGGTATGAGCACACTCCAAGGTAGTCCTTTGCCTTCACTATCCTTCAGAGCCTTCTTGACTGTAGCAGCTGGTAAACGACAAACTTTGGCTATATCTTCTTCCTTAAGCACCACCTCAGACCCATAGAAAGGCAAGATATCTCTGACCGGAACATTCAGAATGCTGGAAATCTCCTCTAAGGTAGGAGCCAAGATGTAGTCTGGAAACACAAAGCAACGTAGCAGGGGATCATAAAACTGAAGCAAGGTATGCAAACTGTCCTTCTGGTCTGCAGTGGGTTTGTCCACACACTTCAATATCTGGCCATATCTTTTCCTGAAATTTCCCAAGACTTGGTCATTCATCAAAACTGCTAATTTCTGAACACTTCTAACTTAAGGTGAAGAAAAGTATAGTGAACATTCTTTTTTCTTGGAATTTTTCTGACTTCTGCCATCTGGAGATAAGATTTACCAGAACTGGGAGCTGACTATGAATAATGACCTAAAAAATGGAAACATAAACAGTTAATGCAAGAATGATGCAAATGCAAATGCAATGCAGGCATATGATCAATCTGGGACCATCTGGATACTGGACACTGAACACAAGGACCCTCTGATCAACTGCAAACCAAAATCTTCTGAGTCACAACTCTCTGATAGAAATCTCAGAACCACAGTACCAAGAAAACCAGAACACCAGAACCATAGGACCAAATCATAACAAGGACCACTGATAATGAGGGTATGTAGAGGCCAAGGGTTCCTGCAAACCTGTAAACCCCTCCCAATCTCACTAGTATGCTCCGGGTCAGACATCACAGACTCTCAAAGCCGAATAGCAATAATACTTTCACCATTTCCGAGAAATGGCTCATGACCAGATCAGGGAATCGGTTTGGCATTATATACTACGCAGGGAGGCCTCAGCTGAGTCCGGGAAACAAGGTCATCCTATGTAAGTCCCAAGTGGGCCCTCGGATGTGAATGGGTTTGCCACACAATGTGGTCTGCCACTGCCATCACTAAAGAGGGATGTTTCCACAAGGTTCTCAATGATCGGTCCCCAGCTGCACATAACTGTCAAGGTTATGAAATGAGAGAGGAAGATCCCCAAATCAAAACATTTCCAAGACGATCGCAAATCTGGGCGTGGAACTCTCTACTACCCCCATGACAAGATCTCATGAGGCCAAAGTGGAACCACTCTAAGTCCTAAAGTGCACTCGAGCCGTGGTAATGGGCTCATCTCTCAGAAACTGTATCACCCAAACCCACCAAACAGAAGATCCAGTCCAGACAATCCAGTAATAATATGATGCAGAAAATAAATACTGAAAACTGTAAGTAAAGCTGTAAATAAACTGTAGATAAACAAGAGTAAAATACAACACACAACAACAAACAATCAGCACCCAAAGAAACAGAAACACGCAAGCGCTAGGAGAGACTCACAGGGGAACCAGAGATTCTGGGTTAGGAAGTCCCCAGCAGAGTCGCCAGTTGTCGCTCCCCGGATTTCCATCCTGGTACAAACGCGAAAGTGGCGCGGAAAAGAATAGAGTCGCCAGCCAGGCATTTTTATCCCGAAGGAACGGGAATGGTAATGTTGCACAAACCAGAAGAAAAGAAAAGGAAGGACACGGGTCCTACGAACCAAAGAGACTGAGCTCGGGAGTCGGTTACGACCTGGGAAGGTATTAGCACCCAGATCGTCTGCCATACCCGACGGGATCCACGCTTGCAAAGAAAATGTTTCAAAGGGTGAAGAAATGAAAGCTGCTGCAAAGAAAAGGAACTGAACTGGATAAAAGAAAAGAAAAGGGACCTGAAAAAGAAATGAAAAGGAAAAAATGTAGGGAAAATAAAGATTGTGCTCGAACGGGCCCTACCCTGTTGCCTACGTACCTCATCAGGATAATGAGGATCAGAGATGTCGTAGTTCCCCTAACTAGGGGTAGAAAAGAAATTACTTGTGAATTAAGGCTTGAACTGCCTATGTCAGTGCTCAGGTGTTGCAGGCTTGGACGACGATTGCGTAACCATCTTGCAAAATGACAAGTAGGAGCAAGTTCGCGTACGGAGCGAAGGAGATGAGAAAAGAATTCCCGAAGGAAAGACGCTTATTGTTTGTTTGTGTTTTTTATGAAGCTTTTTATGAGTGTGTCACAAGGAAGTGAACTCAAGCTCTTTTCCATGGAATATGCACTTGTCACTACATTCCAAGATGGAATAATAGAACAAGAACACTCAAGTAAAGAGAAGATCCCCAAAACTTGAACCCAGAGATTAGGGTCTAAGCTCACTAACTCATTAGATTATTAAGTATTTTTGGTGTTTATAATGAAGAAGTGTTTTTTATGATTTTCTTGGTGAAGATGATATCTTGATCAGACTTGTGCATCACAAGATAAGCTTGTACTATCCCAAGATGGGAAGACAACAAGTATCTCATGGGATAAGGCTATTGTTCAAGGTATCACTTCAAACTTTATTAAGAGTCTTTTTATGGTTTTGAGATGAGAAGAGAAAAGAAACCAAAAGTATCACAAAGGCAAAAGTCTAATGGGGGACTAATGAATCCTAAGTGTTGTCATGCATAGATATCCTAGGTTAGTGAGGTTTACTATCCTAAAGAAGAATGAAAGAAGAAGAGAAGAAGAAGAAAGAAGAATAGGAGAGGTAGGAAGTAAGGTCTAAGCCCAACAATCAAAAGGTTAGCACAAGTAAGAATAAGAAGAGAAGATATGAGATTTGGAGATGTGTGAATCACATCCACACCTCTCACTTACCATAGCCCCTGAAAAGGTTAGCAACACAAGCGTACAAGCAAAACCAAATGAACATAATGACATGCCAACATCATACAAACAGAAGTGAAGTCATACATACAAAAGCTCAATGCAAATGCAAGTCACAAGAATGCGAAAATAAGCACACAAGTCAATGTGAGGCAACATGAATCACATGGCAAAATAAAGTGAACTTAGTGAGATGCAAAGCAAAATAAGCAAAACAAAAATCTCAAGGTGCAAGACCAGAACCAAATCCAAGTTAAATAATTGCTTAAGAACCAAGAGAGATGAAGAGAAGAGAAGCACAAAGCCAAACAATCACATTATGAGAAGAAATAAGCAAAGAAGTGAGGTGGATGCACATAAGAAAGGAAGAACTTCAAAGGTAACCCAAATACAAGATTTCCAAAGCACAAACCCTAAACAAAGATCAGCAAGGTATCAATGCCCTAAAGAGACCCCAAATAAGATGAAGAAGTTGGCACAAGTGCCCTTCTAAGCTAAGGAGAAGACTTATGATCAAAAAGAAGCAAAATGGGACAAGTTAAGAACCAAAATTCAAATTAAATCAAGTATGAACCCACAAATTCCACAACCTTGGACAAGAGGTCTTCAATCATGATATAACAACATGCCAAAAGGATAGGAGAAAATTTAGAAGTTATGCAAGTCAAAAGAGGGGTTAAACATCAATTAGGGTTAAGAAACTTCATTCACAAGTCAAAAGCCAAAACCAAATGAATAAGCTTCTAAAAATCAGGACAAAAATCACACATGAAGTAAACCCTATTGAGAGTCCAGAGCAAAAAGAACCACTAAAAAATTCAAAATGAGGATCACTATGAAAAATGGACAAGACAGCATGCTTGAAAAGGAATTAAAATGGATTAATTAAATAGTGGAATTAATTTACACGTGTCAGCATAAAATAAATGACAAATAAAAATATGAAAAATTAAAGAAACCTCAAATTAACATCCATGAATTATTTCATAATTTTTGGACACTTAGAACTATTTTTAAAAATTAGAAACCAAAATGATATAAAAAGAAATAAAAGAAAAGAAATAAAAATGAAGAGAGAAGCTAGGGGTGCGAATAGAATGGAAATCAGTTGAAATGATTTGGGCTCAGAGAAAAGGGGTGTGTGGATAGCATCCAGGCCCAATGGATCCTACGCAGCACACAAACACAAGGGTGGAAATTCACAAAAATACTGAAAAAACAATAGCCAAAGGATCAAATGGACGCATCCAAACAGTCAGTTCATTAATTGACGTGGCAAAATGATTGGATCAGGAGAGAGTGCACATGTTAATAGCATGGGGTGCGCAACATATTGAATTATCAGACTCAAATTATAAAACCAAAACGCACGTGAGAGGGAGCAAGTTCATTAAATTAGGTGGCAGCTTCACACGCGTTGAGATAAGATGATCCAAGGGTGCTGAGACCTTCTTCTCTAATTCAAAACCCTAAACACACAGTCCAGAATCCGGTGACCGGAGCTAGGGCTCCGGCACCGGAAAATGCATATAATGAACAGATCTCAATAATAATGCACAAAAAACTCCAGATTACATAATTAAGTCACCCTGAGTTCAAATATGGCAATGGAATTCACAATAGGTCAAAGGATTTACTGGATCGAAGGCAAACAGCTTCCATCATGAAAATTCAAATTCACATATAAAGCTCAATAAGGCACCAAATTCAAATCTAAAGCAAGCAGAATCATCAGCACCAATAGAGGATCACAATGCACACATTTATTTTCATTTCTAGATCTGAGAATTTTGAACTCACCTGAAGCTTGCAGATTTGGAAATAGCTTGTGATTAGCCAAGAAAATGCTGCCAATCCACTCCAAATGCACTATAGTTGCAAAATAAATGCAACTAAATCCTTGAGAATTGCTGGATCCAAGAGTTTGAAGCTAGCTGCTCTGAAATGGAAAGGTGATGGATCTTGAGAAATAGCATGAACAATGGATGGATTTGTGATCCTGAGCTCTCAAGGATGAAGGATCTGTGGTTGGTTTATGAAGAGAGCAAGTGTAGAGAAAGATTAGAATGAATTTTCAAACTGAGCCAAAACTTGAGAGTGATGAAATGAGAGAGGTCTGGACCCTTTTAAAACCCTAATTCTCTTATGAATGAGGTCATGAGGAAATGCTGAAAGAATGAGGGCCTTTGCACGTGGGAAGAGAGTGTGTGAGAGATTTTGCAAATTTGGCAAGTTTGTTGTGATATCATGAAACACTCATGCATTGCCTTGCTTCTTGCCTATGTGCATTCACAATCTGACCCTTGATTTCAAACCAAAAAGATCCTGGCCATTGGATGTAAGTGTCACACAATTTTCATGATCATGCACATTTTGCACTTAGGGAATAAAATTATCATCATGCACGAATTTGGTGTAATCCTTGGAGAAAAATGACCTATTTGCATTGAATTGTAATATTGGAACCTTATTTGGTATGTACCAACACCCAAAAAATAGATTCATGACTTTTTGCTTTGGTGCACAAATGAAAAATCAAGTTTTGCCCTAGTTTTTATGAAATTTTCGAGGGCCCTATCTTCTTAACCATGAAGGCTATGAAAAAGTACTTGTACTTTTTGAAAATGGGAGGCTTTAATCTCCAACTTTCATGTTTGACATTGGTCCATTTGAAGAATTTTTCACCAAGTTATGATCACTTGAAATTTAGGGCAAAAACTTGCTAAAAATGGCATTTTCCATTACCAACTTCACACCAATTTTGCAAAACACCTCAAAACCTCATGATTCTTGATCTTTGATATTGCCAAACCTCTTTTAACATTATAAGAACATCCCTTGGCTACAAAAATGGGGTTGGACCCCTTGGAATCTCACAGTTGACTTTTATGAGGCACAGTTGACCAGTTTCTTCATTTACAAGCAACTGAAGAAATACTTGACTTCCACAAGGAATTTTCTCACCAAAATTCATCCCTAGGATCCTCTTAACATGTAAGAGAATTTTCCCAAATGAAATGGCCAAAGCCTTGAGGTTTTCATGCTTGAAACTCAAACCCTAATTTGGGACCATTGTGTAGGAGCTTTGTCCTAGCCTGGATTCCCTGATGATCTTCCAACCTTCTGAGCTTTTGTAAATGAACTTGAACTTGTAAATGCAATGTAGACCCCTCATAAGACTTGCACAAATTCATTGGGCCCCTTGTCATAGCTTGTGATGCTTCAAGAACCTCCACAGATGATCATATGCCTAATGCTAGGTCATGAGGATGTTATGCCTCATCTTTCCATGCTAAGATGTTGAGAATATGATATGTTCATGATGAATATGATGTGATATGATGCTTAAAATGAAGAGGGAAAATTTGGGGTGTTACAAGGGGCCCGGATAAACTTTGTTGATGATGGTGAGAGGTTAAACCTGATTTTTAATGTGGAAGAAGTGAAGACCTCATTGTTAGTGGTAACAGACAGATTGCTGAAAGGGCATGTGTTCCCAGGGTGTGATTTTAACTGTGAGGGTTGTTTGAATTCAGTTAATGGTTGCGGAGATTTGAAAGTTGGGTTGCAATATTTGATTGATGAAGGGTCTCTACAGTTTGACAAGGTTGACAACAAAGATGTTTATGTGTCTATAGTAACAATTTACTTTGATCCTGCCGAAGTTCCTGCCCGAAGAGAGCTGGTGACTATCTATGGTCTAGAGGTGAGTCCAGTAACCATTACTGTTCCGGGGCCAGTTCCCTATGTTGATGACAAGGCCATTCCTTGGCACTATGGCTCATATGTGTACGTAGAAGGACATAAGGTGGAAAGTAAAACAATGACAATTGACCCGACTGTTGTGAATGTCGGAGGAGTTGGTAGGTTTAACCGAAGTGGGCGTCTCTTTTCTCCTCAAGCTCTTAAAGGTGATCCTGAAGCTGAAGCTGCTGCAAGGGCTAAGGGTAAACAGATAGCAACAGAAGAGGTGACAACTCCCGCTACTAGTCAGGGCACTTTTGAAAAGGAAGTTGAGGAACTCATGAGGATAATTAAGAAAAGTGATTATAAGGTGGTTGAAAAGCTGAATCAAACCCCATCCAAGATATCCATTCTGTCGTTGTTAATATGTTCCCAAGCTCACAGGGAGGCTTTGTTGAAAGTTTTGCAAATGGTATATGTACCACAAGAGATAATTGTCAATTAGTTGGAGGCTGTGGTAGCCAGTGTGAATGCTAGCCATGGGTTGGGATTCACAGATAGAGATCTCACTTCTGAGGTACGCAATCACAATAAGGCCCTACGCATCACCATGGAGTGCAAGGGCGATGTTCTATCACATGTCCTGGTAGATACAAGCTCTTCTCTCAATGTGCTCCCTAAGAAGGCTTTAATGAAGCTGAATGTTGATGGCATTGTTTTACGACCCAACGATTTGATTGTAAAAGCCTTTGATGGCTCACGGAGGTTGGTGTTTGGGGAGGTGGAGCTACCTATAAAGATTGGGTCTCAGATATTCAAAAGCACGTTCTATGTTACGCATATTCAACCCACTTACAGTTGTCTGCTAGGAAGTCCTTGGATTCATGCTGCTGGCGCAGTAACGTCCACGTTGCATCAAAAGTTAAAATATGTGGTGGATGGTCAAGTTGTTACTGTATGCAGTGAGGAGGATATTTTCGTAAGCCATCTGTCGAACTTCAAATACGTGGAAATGGACAGGGAGATCCACGGAACACTTTGCCAATCTTTTGAGACAGTCAATGTTAGTACTTTGTCTCCAGTTGCTATAGTTCAAAGCAATGAGAAGGAAATGACTCCCATCTACTCCTACAAGCAAGCTAAGGAAGTAGTCCAATCCGGAAATGCCCAGGGCTGGGGCAAGTTGTTGGAAGTGGAGAAGAAGGATGACAAGTTTGGTCTTGGATATCAACCTGGTCAGTCCAACTGGTCTCAAGGCAGTAAGTCCATAACATTCACTAGTGCTGGAATGCTTGACTACATCAATTTTTGTGCTACATATGATGATAGGGATAGCGACTGCGACTTGGACAACTGGATCTTCCCATGCACACCAGGGGAGGAGCTCCAGAACTAGTATGCTGAAGATTTTATTCAAGTTACTTGGCAGTCAAAGTAATTTTTCTTGTTTCCATTTTTATCGTACTGCATGTCAAATCCTGCACTCTTCCCAAGGTGCATGGATCCATTTGTAGGGCCACCATGCTTTTAATGCATTTGTTTTCACCATACATAAAGGAAATTTTCAAGCAAATTGTGTTCTCTTTCTTTCGTTTTTAAATTTTTCACAAAAAAAGAACAAATAAAATGACAATGTTTTTCTTTTCCCATGCTTTTGTGTGATTGCGTCTCTTTTGTAAGGAACAGATTCTGAAATAAGCACATCATTTGTGCAGTGTTGATCATTCGGATTCCTGTGATAATGTTCCTGCTATGACCATGCATGACTTCGACAATCTTATCTACCAAGCTGATGAAGGGGTTGAGGAAGACTGTGAACTCTCGGAAGAATTGGCTAGGTTGTTGAAACAAGAGGAAAGGGTCATTCAGCCTCATCAGGAGGAAATAGAGATCATTAACATCGGGTCTGAGGATGTAAAGAAGGAGATAAAGATTGGGGCCAGTCTGCAGGCCGGGGTAAAGAAGGAATTGATTGGTATGCTGCAGGAATATGTGGATATATTTGCCTGGTCGTATGAAGATATGCCAGGGTTAGATACTGACATTGTTGTACACAAGCTGCCACTAAGGGAAGATTGTCATCCGGTAAATCAAAAGCTGAGAAGAACTCGCTCTGACATGGCGATGAAGATCAAGGAGGAAGGTCAAAAGTAGTGGGATGCCGGGTTCATTGCCGTAACTAGTTACCCACCTTGGGTAGCTAACATTGTGCCTGTACCAAAGAAGGATGGCAAGGTCCGGATGTGCGTTGATTATCGGGATCTAAACAGAGCAAGTCTAAAGGATGACTTTCCATTACCTCACATTGATGTGCTGGTAGACAACACCGCTCAGTTTTTGGTATTTTCTTTCATGGATGGCTTTTCTGGGTATAATCAGATTAAGATGGCACCGGAAGACATGGAGGAAACGATGTTCATTAGCCCGTGGGGTACATTCTGTTATAAGGTTATGCCCTTTGGGTTAAAGAATGTCGGGGCAACGTATCAACGGGCTATGGTAACTTTGTTCCACAACATGATACACAAGGAAATTGAGTGCTATGTGGACGATATGATTGCCAAGTCCCGGGACGAAGAAGAACATCTGGTCAATCTCAAAAAGCTGTTTGAAAGGTTGATAAAGTATAGATTGAGGTTGAATCCAAACAAGTGCACTTTCGGAGTGCGTTTAGGTAAATTGTTGGGTTTTATTGTTAGCCAAAGGGGTATTGTGGTAGATCCTGCAAAATTAAAATCAATACAAGACATGCCTGCACCAAGAACAGAAAAATAAGTGAGTGGGTTTTTAGGGAGATTGAACTACATTTCTCGGTTTATATCTCATCTAATTGCTACATGCAAACCAATCTTCAGATTGTTAAGAAAAGAACAAACGGTCAGGTGGAATAAGGACTGTCAAAGAGCCTTTGAAAAGATAAAAGAATATTTGCAGGAGCCTCCGATTCTAATGCCTCCAGTTCTAGGACGACCACTTATCATGTACTTGACTGTGCTAGAAGGGTCGATGGGGTGTGTGCTAGGCCAACATGACGAGTCTGGTCGAAAAGATCATGCTATTTATTACCTCAGCAAAAAGTTTACCGACTTTGAATCCCGTTACTCACTGCTCGAGAAAACTTGCTGCGCTTTGGCATGGGCTACTCGCCGACTGAGACAGTACATGTTGACCCACACCACATTGCTAATCTCAAAAATGGACCATGTTAAGTATATTTTCGAGAAACCAGCATTAACCGGAAGGGTTGAAAGGTGGCAAATGTTATTAACAGAGTATGACATACAATATACTTCCCAGAAAGCCATCAAAGGAAGTGTATTGTCAGATTATCTTGCACAACAACCACTTGAAAACGATTACCAACCAATGAAGTTTGATTTCCCTGATGAGGACATCATGTACCTCAAGGCAAAAGATTGCGAGGAACCACTTCTGGAGGAGGGGTCTGACCCTGAATCCAAATGGAAGTTGATGTTTGATGGGGCAGTCAATATCAACGGACGCGGAGTTAGTGTTGTTCTTATTACTCCCGAAGGTGTTCACTTTCCCTTCGCTGCTAGAATTACTTTTGGCTGCACCAACAATGAAACGGAGTACGAGGCGTGCATAATGGGAATAAAGAAGGCTATTAATCTTTAGATTAAAACCCTCGATATATTCATAGATTCAGCCCTCGTTATCAAACAGATTACCGGCAAGTAGTATACGGATCAAGAACATTTAATTCCTTATAGGGATTATGTCAGAAGACTGTTGACGTTCTTCACAATGGTTAAGCTTCAATATATAACACGAGATGAGAATCAATTTGCCGATGCATTGGCTACTCTTTCTTCGTCCATTAATATCTTGTGTTGGAACTATGTGCCCAGAATTGACATTTCCAGGCTTGACGCACCAGCTTATGCTTTCTCTATAGACGCAGTGTCTGATGAGAAGCCTTGGTACTTTGATATCAAGCTTTTCCTGGAAAAACAAGAATACTCAGCTGGGGCATCATCCAACGACAAGAATACCTTGAGACGACTTGCTGCTAGCTTCTTCTTGAATGTAGACAGAGTTCTGTATAAGAGCAACTTTGACATAGTCTTGCTCATATGCGTGGATAGACACGAAGCAGGCCTGTTAATGCAGGAAGTCCACGAGAGATCCTTCGGTACTCATGCAGGAGGACATGCCATGGCTAAGAAGTTATTGAGATCAGGGTACTATTGGCTAACAATGGATGCAGACTATTGTTCGTACGCCCATAAGTGCCACAAATGCCTGATATATGCAGACAAGGTGCATGTTCCTCCAAGCCCGCTCAACGTCATGTCATCTCCTTGACCCTTTTCTATGTGAGGCATTGACATGATCGGGAAAATAGAGCCTACTGCTTCAAATGGTCATCGCTTCATCTTGGTCGCGATTGATTATTTCACCAAATGGGTTGAAGCAGCATCTTATGCCAATGTCACTCGCCAAGTGGTAGCCAGATTTCTGAAAAGAGGCATCATTTGCAGATACGGAATGCCCGAGCGAATCATTACTGATAATGGTTCCAATTTGAACAACAAGATGATGGCAGAACTGTGTCGGGACTTTAAAATTCAGCATCACAATTCTTCTCCCTACAGGCCAAAGATGAATGGCGCGGTAGAGGCAGCTAACAAGAACATTAAGAAGATTGTGCAGAAAATTGTTGTCACTTACAAAGATTGGCATGAGATGTTACCATTCGCACTGCATGGGTACCGAACGTCAGTCAGGACGTCAACCGGGGCAACTCCCTTCTCCCTGGTATATGGCATGGAGGCAGTCTTGCCTGTTGAGGTAGAAATTCCTTCTTTACGTGTAATGATGGATGTGAAGCTTGATGAGGCTGAGTGGGTACGTGCTCGGTATAATCATTGTGCCTAATTGAGGAAAAGAGATTAATGGCCATCTGTCATGGTTAACTTTATCAGAGGAGAATGAAGCGAGCTTTCGACCAATGAGTACGTACTCGAGAGTATCAAGTAGGCGAGCTTGTGCTCAAAAGGATCATTCATCTAGTTTCAGATCATAGGGGCAAGTGGACCCCAAACTACGAAGGCCCATTCATAGTAACAAAAGTTTTCTCTGGTGGGGCACTGATGCTCACTACTATGGATAGAGAAGACTTCCAATCCCCTGTTAACTCGGACGCAGTTAAAAAATACTTCGCATAAAAAGACTCGCTGGACGCAAAAACAAAATTAAAGTACAGGCAAGAAAAAGGCATCTCGACGAGCTAAAAACAGAATAAAAAGCTCAGACAAAAGTTAGGGAAAATAAATATATAAAAAAATGTACACCCGCTGAGTTGAAAATCCACATCGGACAGCTCAGGCAAAAAAGGGTATCCTGGTGGATTGAAAACCCGAAAGGGCGATCCACGCAAAACAAGGGAATAAGCGAACAACTGCGATTCGGGTAATCTGAACCAAATCACCGTTTCAAAAAGTCCCCTCTTCTTCTTCAGAAAGCAAAGGCAAGAATGGAATGTCTTGAAGACATGTTGGTCATAGCAAGAAGGAAACTCATTGGAATGTTGTGTACATTTCCATTAGGATATCTTCTTTTCTCAATTTTACGGTAGCTACCTCTTTCCAGGTAGTTGCTTCCTGATGTAAATATTTGCCTACTCAGAGGCCCCTCAGTAAATGAATATTCAGTCAAAATCCGTGTTGTGTTTTGTTTACTTTGTTTGCAAAAATGTCCTGAATTTTTGGAAGAAAAAAAAGAACATTGCATTTGAAACATAGTGATTTTCTAAATAAATGACATTGCAGGGAAACATTTAAAACTGTCTTTGAGTGTCGGGTGACAATGAATGAACAGATCATACCATGCAAGTCCTCGGGGCACATGGGTGTATACTGTTGTTGCAGGTTTTGCAGGATGGTGTTATATTTCCACAAGCAGAGAACGTTCCCCCAGCTGAGTTAGAGCAGGTGAAATCTCCAGCAGAATTCCAAGGTTAATGGATCAATTCCTATCCCCAAGCGGATTATCTTTCCACAAGTGAAGTATTCCCAGCAGGCAGCTGAACACCTGATTTCCTCACAGAGGTCATGATTGGGATTTACTCCCATCATTGAAATATTCCCCAGAGAGTTTGCCAATTTATTTTTGGCTAATCTGATGATACAAAAAATTGTTCATCCCCCTAACCAGAGTTAAGTGTCCAAGCCTCTTGACCTGGTTCTCCCCTGCAGAGTTTTGATTCTTGTTGCCAATCATGCATTTGTTTGATGCTCGTATGCATGCTCCAGCACTCGTCTGTGTTTGATATTTGCTTGTTGCTCGTATGCACACCCCAATACTCGTCTGTGTTTTATATTTGCTTGTTTCTCGTCTGTATTCCCCATCACTCGTCTGTGTTTGTTATCTGTTTGAAGCTCGTTTGCATTGTTTGGATACTCGTATGTATCATCCTCCATGCTCGTCTGTGTTGGATTTCTGGTACTCGTCTGTATTGCTACTCCATATGCTCGTCTGTGTTGGATTTCTGGATACTCGTCTATATCATCATCTATGCTCATCTGTGTTGGATTTCTGGTAATCGTCTGTATCATCCTCCATGCTCGTCTGTGTTAGATTTCTGGTACTTGTCTGTATTGCTACTCAAATGCTCGTATGTGTTGGATTTCTAGTATTCGTCTGTATCAGTGGTTGATATTTGTCTGTATCATCGCTCGAAGTGCTCGTATGTGTTTCTTAGATCATCGTCTGATATTCGTTTGTATCATTCACTTATGGTACTCGTTTGTGTTCTCTTGATGATCATCCAATACTCGTCTGTGTTGAAGAGGTTTGAAGTCCTGACGGTGGGATTAAATGTCAAAATGGTTACCGGTCCTGACGTAACAGGTTATCCGAAGGAGGTTTGTCTGTCTCAGACACCACTTATATTCGCAAGATTTGTGAAGAGGGTTCGTCCAATCCTAATGTTGCACCTGGCGTAACAGGTTTACTCGAAGAAGACTCGTTTGTCTTAGACCATATATCTACGGAGGATATATGAAAATGGTTCGTCTATCCTGATTATGCATGTTTATCCCACAGACTTAAGTGCATCACCGGTCCTAGCGTAACAGGTTATCCGAAGGAGGTTCATCTGTCTTAAGTCATATATTTTTGTAAAATGTATAAAGAGGGCTCGTATGCCCAATTTCCGGCGTAACAGTTTTACTTGAAGAGGGATCGTATGTCTGGTTCCTGGCGTAACAGGTTTGCTTTAAGAAGACTTGTCTGTCTAAATTTTCCTTATTCGGCGTAACAGTTCAATTTGGAAGGAGCTCGTCTGCTTTGTCTTCACTTCAATTACCCATAATGTAATTTGGTTGGGTTTATTTCCCATTTCTGCATTCTCCGGCAGAGTGCAAATTTCAGTTTTTCTTGGTATTCAACCACAGTTTATCTTGAACGGTCGATAGCCCGTGCTATCGTCCTTTTCAGATTAACAATTGCTTGAATAGGGGCAGTTGTAACACCCCAAATTTGCCATCTTCTCTCTAGCATCATCATCATATCATCATAAGCATGTCATATCCTTAGCATTTTTTGCATAGAAAGATGAAGCATAGCACTCACATGTTCTAGCATAAGGCATGTGATCAATCAGCTGGGAACTCATGATTCTGCAAATCAGAGTCAAGAGCCAAGTGACCTGGCAGGAAACTCACATGGCATTTTATACAAGCTCCGTATCATGTTCAAAGCCTTAGGAGGATTGAGAATCAAGATCATATTAGAATGGTTGGCACAGATGTATTCTTGGAGTTTCCCACCAAATGGAGGGAAAATTCAAATTTCTCCTGCATTAACCGGTTAACGCTTTTGGTTAACCGATTAACCGTTGCGAATTTTGAATTCCTGCAGCAAGTTCAGCATGTGTGTTTTGGCTCCATTTTCTCATTTTTATATTTTATATCATTTGAATTATTTGTGAATTATGGAGAAGGATTTAGAGAGTTTACCAAGCCTAATTCCAGGGCTAAATCCTAATCACCTTTCTAAGCTAACTCCAAACCAAATATTTGGGCCCCAAACCTAGATGTTATTTATCCTATATCCCTCCAAACCAAGAAAAAAACTCTCTCATAATTCACACTTTTCATTTCTGATTTTTCACCACTCTCTCACCATTCTCTCATTTTCTCTCCCAATTTCCAATCACTCAAAGTTCCTCTTCTTTGAAGATCATCAAATTTTGCATTGAAGTTTGTTGATCTTGGAACTAGAACTTCATCCATTAATTTCTTTGCATCCATTTTTTGGTTTTTTACTACTAGTTCAGATCTGATTTGGTGGCTAGATGTGCTTTGGAATTAAGCTCTTGCATCAAGATCCTTTACTTGCATTTATTTTGAACTGTGTGTGAAGAATAGCACTGGATCTTCGAAGTTTTCCGTGAGATTCATCATTCCCAGCTTGAACAACATTTACCAAAGCAGATCTCAACTTTGTAGGTTGGTTAAGTTTAGATCTACCTCTATTTTTGGCTTATTTGCATGCTTGTGTTGTAGATCCACTATGTGTTTGTGCTAATTTCTTGTTTGATTATGTTGTTTGGTTGATTTGTGATTGGATTTATGTGTTAATGTTCATGAACATAATTACGGTGGATTAATGTGAATTTATCTTATTATCTCGTGCATAATTGATCGTTGGACTGTTGGTGGATTGTTGAGATAAGCTGGTTTGGACTGATTTTTTCTGCAGGTTTTGTTGTTGTTCGCACAGTGTTAACCGGTTAACGCTTTAGGTTAACCGGTTAATGCGTCCTTTTTTTGACTTCTTTGTTGTAGGTTTAGGTTGGTTAACCGGTTAATGCTTTTGGTTAACCGGTTAACACTGAAGCAAAAGGGCATTTTTGAGCTGTTTTGAGTTTGTTTGCTTCTCATACTTTTCATAATCATCATGGATCATTGTGTGATCATTTTATATGTTTGTTTATAGTAATTTGGTTGCTGGTTGATGTATGTTTTCATTCTCTTTACACGTGGATTCATGTATTTTCAAAGTTTGGCATGTTTGGTGACTTTGTTTTCTTGAAACTTCGAACATGTTGATTCCATGAGTTGTGTTGATGTGTTAGCATTTGATTGATTTGTTGAATAAGTGCTGGAAATTTTGCTAACATTTGTAGGTGCAATGGTAAGAGAGGTGTGGATGTTATCCACGTTTCAACTCTTCATCTCTTCTCTTACTTTGCTTTTTTATTTTGTGATTTTTGATGTGCCTTATGCCATCTTGTGATTTAACTCTTCATCTTCCCCCTTTAGAAGCAACTTATCTCCTTTACAGGAGTAAGTTGTTCTCTTTCTTCTCCTCCTCTTGTCTTCTTCTTTTTTCTTCTTCTTCTTTCTTAGGATAGTTCAAACCTCACTAACCTTAGGATAATCCAAGCATATTAATATTAGGTTTAGTCTTTCCCCATTAGACTTTTACCTTTAAGATCCTCTTTTGTCTCTTTCTCCTCTCATCTCAAAACAAAAATCATAAAAAACACATGAATAAAGAAAGAAGTCACTTCTTGTGTATAGCCTTATTCCATGGGGCATATGTATTCATTCCATCTTGGAATAGTACACTTGTCTTGCATGATGCACAAGTCTGATCATGAGGTCATCTTCATCAAGAAAAACCATAAAAAATACTTCTTCATTTTTAATCACTAAAACATCTAATAAGTTCAACAAGTTAGTGAGCTTAGGCCCTTGCCCTTGGAAACAAGTCTTAGATAAATTCTCCTTACTTGGTATGCTTGTTTTATTATTCCATCTTGGAATGTAGTAGCAAGTACACATTCCATGGAAAAGAGCTTGAGTTCACTCTCTTGTGCCACACTCCTAAAAGACTTCTAAAAAACACAAATAAACAATAAGCGTCTTTCCCGCGGGAACTTCTTTTCTCACCTCATTCACTCTCAACGCGAATTTGCTCCTACTTGTCATTTTGTAAGACGGTAACGCACTCGTCGTTCGAGCATGCAACACCTTAGCATTGACATAGGCAATTCAGGCCTTAAGACACAAGCAATCTTTTCCACCCCTAGTAAGGGGAACTACAACGACTCTGATCCTCATGTCCAGTGAGGTACGTAGGCAGCGGGGTAGGGCCTGTTCGAGTACAATCTTTATTTTCCCTACATTTTTCCTCTTCGTTTTCTTTTTCAGTTCCTTTCTCATTCCAATTCCAGTTTCAGTTTCGCAGCAGCCTTCAGTCTTTCACCCTTTGAAACAGTTTCTTTGCAAGCGTGGATCCCGTCTGGTACGGCGGACGATCTGGGGTGCTAATACCTTCCCAGGCCGTAACCGACTCCCGAACCCACTATCTTTGGTTCGTAGGACCTTTCTCCTTCCTTTTCTTTTCTTCTGGTTTGTGCAGCATTAGCATTCCTATTCCTTCGGGATAAAAATGCCTGGCTGACGACTCTACCTTCTTCCGCGCCACTTTCACGTTTGTACCAGGATGGAAATCCAGGGAGCGACAGTACCTGATAATGATGAATGGATAAAAAACGTGAATCATGATGGTGACATAAAGATCAAGACAAGGAAAGAAAAATTTGTTGCTGCTGTTTCTCTTGCTAAGAATAAATTGAAGAATGTTATTGGGTCTGATAATGTCTCAGGCTATAATATTGAAGTTGATGTTGAGAACATTTTCCCTGGAGAGAAAGCTGCTGCAAAGAAGACCGATGATATTGCTTCCAATGCTGATATGGGAAGCTGGTGTAGTCTCTCTCCTTGTTGAGTACTAATCTTGTGTTATGAGGGAGCATTTTTTAGTATGGTTGTCATATTATGGCTAAAAAGGGGGAGAGTTAGCTAAATCTGCCTTGGTTGTTCTTCTGTTGTGTCCTGGTTGTTTGGTTGAGGGAAGTTGTTGTTCTGACCGGGTGATTGTGTTACTGTTTACCCCCAAAAGTGGTAAACAAGCGCTGGTCCTCCAAAAATACCTAAAATACCCTTGGTTACTCGCAGGATCAACTAGATTGATCCTAGGACATGTGCTAGATTTTGATTGCTTGCGTAATCACAATGTTTTGGGGAAAATGTCTATGAATCTTTATGACAAGACTTAAAGATTTGTTTTGACCAAGAAAACAAAATAAAAGACAATGACTTTTAAAAATAAAGGAATGTAAAAAAGGAAAGACTTGAAATTTAAATGAAAGTAAAGACAAGACTTGAAAGTTAAATGAAATTAAAGACAAGGCAAAAACTGTAAAGATGCTTGAATTCTAAAGGAACACAGTAAAGTGCATGGAAATTAAATTTGCTTGGAAATGTAAATGGCTTTGAAATGTAAAATGCTTTCAATGTAAAAGTTTGCAGAAGATAAATTACTTCAAAGGTAAAATACTTGAAAGTAAATTTGAAATTGAAGATAAAATTAACATAAAGATAAATTTGGTGGTGCTTCAATCACGTACATTCTCACTGCACTCGTTTCTCTACACGCGGATACTTTGAGTCTACGGAGTTACTAGTACATATGATTTCCACATAATTATTCACATACTAAACCTAGTTATTTATATACATTACAAAGTAACCGCTTTCGACGGTTTCTTCCTAAAACTATCCTAAGATGGCGACACTTGTCCCACTACTTGTTGGAGAAGCTTCATCTTGTGCCACTTGTCTTTGTATTTAAATTGAAGATCACCCACTTTCCCTTCCATGTTTGAAAATGTGAAGACCTTTGATAACTGCCTTCTCTGTTGAACATGCCTTTGGTCGAATCCTCTCAACACTTAGAAATTAATTCAAAATTAGAATTTCACTAAGTATGAAAATATTAAGTGGGCCCCTTCGACTCTCATCCTTTAAGTAAGGTAAAAAAACCTCCTTTCAGCTCATAATATAATAATACATTTATTAAGCCAAAATAACCTCATTAATTACTAGCGTCGAAATTTAGGGATAATAGTTACCAGGTGTTACACTTTGTGCAACCAAAATGTTGTTTCTTAATTCTCCTGCTGCTTTGATCTCTGATGGTTGGTTCCTTCTGGTTGTTTGGTGCTAATAATTATTTTAGCCACAATTTTCCAAAGGGGGAGATTGAAGGTTCTTTATGCGTGTGTTTTATTTTGTGAGTCATTTATACATCACCTAGATGTTTGAATTGGACTGATTTTTGAGTTGTAATTATGTCCACTCTAAGCTTTTAAGCATGAGTGTTTGTTCTTGATCAAATCTAATAAGTAAGATCAAGGTGTTGTGTTTTGAAGAGTGTTCTTCTATTTTCTAAGAAAGAATTGATTGATTATCACAGTGTGTGATTGAGGGGGAGTGAGATGGTGATTTCTCATATCTAGATGTTGATTTCTAGGTAGAAGTTGCACTAGGTGGGTTCAAGTGAGAAGTTGTAAACTGGGACTATTTAGGCTTTGAATTGATACTACTAATAGTGGATTTCCTTCTTGACTTGGTAGCCCCTAGAGTAGGTGTGTTTGTACCGAACTGGATTAATAGTCCTTTGTGTTTTTATTGCTTTTCTTTATATTGTTTTTATCTTACTTAGATAGTAATATCGTGACATCACCTTCGATATCACATATCTGATACCACAATTTCATGACCATATTGAACATGGTAAGATGCATGATAAAGTAGAAGAATTTTCCAAAATCCTGATGGGGTGAAGCTGTTTTGACTACTGTTTATATTCTGAACAGGTGCCCTACCAAGAAGTTGAAGAACAACATTCCTGAAGAAGTGTGGAGTGGCAAACGACCATCAGTGAATTTGTCTCCAATGACTCTAATTAGCTCAAAAATTCCCCGAGAAACTCCTTGGCCATAACTTTCTCTCCAAAGTTTAGAACCTTTGAAAAAGTGTTTAGAACCTTTGAAAAGGTAGAAAAAAGACTAACTTATCGTAATTCTCCATGTCAGAAAAACATGTGGCATTGCGACGTGATGGGAAGTATCTCGCAAGCGATAGTTTAAGGGGCTAGATCTCTTTTTTAACTTTATTTTGCAAAAAAAAAACATGTCTCAATCTGAGTTAAAAAAGCTCTTGATATGATGAAATTTGTAGACTTATGTCATGATTTAAATTATGTTGAAAAATGTTCATTTCTCCGGAGTTTCTTTAATAAGTTCACTAAGTCTATTTAATCCTCTTGATAGATTTTTTCTCACTTCACATTTTAGCATGGCTTTTACTCATTATTTTCTTCGATTTCATCTGAAATTGCTCTTAAAAATCATGTAATGACGACTATTATAACATCCTGATTTCATAATCTAATTTTATAGCTTGTTGTTGTCAATTAATTGGTGTTAGACAATCGTTGTTGCATTGAAGAAGACATTATTTGAATTATTTTAGTGAATAGTAATATTTAGGATAATTAGTTTAGATTATTCAAATTATTATTATTTAATTAAAATAAGAGAAGAAGAGTTCTTGAGGATATGTTGGTAATTTATGAAGACTAAGTTGAGTGCAAAGTTGGAAAATAGTATTTAGGGTCCTAGGGGCAATTTTGACAAAAAGGGAATTGAGGTTTGGAATACGATCAATTTCGATCTCTTTTGGGAAAAAAGGAGAGAAGAGGTATGAAGAACGATGAAGAGGAGCGAAGGTTTGAAGAGGTTTTAAAGGATTTTTGATGAAGAATGTGGAAAAGTTTCACTCTAAGGTATGGGGAGTATTGCTTTTCAATATATTTTGACGTAGAGTTTAGGTATTGGGGAGAATTGGTTTTTTTTAGAGAAAACCTTGGATTTGATGAATAAAATTGAGGAATTAGTGATGAATTATGTTGTATTTTATGTTGTATGTGTGTTGGTTTGATGTTTTGTTGTTGAATTGGTGATTAAATGATAAAAAAAACTATGTTTTTGGGGTGAAATGTCGTAACTGAGTTGTTGTTGTTCGCTGCCGGAGATTTGCGAAAATCGCCTAGCTCGCTTAGCGAGCAAGTAAAACCTTGAAAGTTCTCCAACCCGAGAGTTAATCGCTTAGCGATCTAGCTATCTCGCTTAGTGAGGCCTGTAGTATTTTGAAAAAAAAAATCTTGATGGATGACTTGTGATGATTCATTTTGTTGCCTTATATGCTATGATATTGTTGTGAATTATTTCCATGCTATAACATGCTAAATGTGTAAGAAATTATGATGAAATGATGTTTAGGTGATTGTTGTACCCCAAAATTTTCCCTCCCACATTCAATACCATGTGTCTCAAGAGGTCTCTTAATAGTCACAAGATTCTCAATTGGTCAAAAGAATTGAAGGTTTCACCAGACAAAGCCTCCTCCAGAACAATGGATCTTAGAACTAGGATTTTAAGTTTCCCCAAGAAAAGTGGACTTCCAAGTTCTCAAGTGGACTTCATAAGATCCTATATACCTTAAATAATCCTCATGTCAAGTTTCAAAGCTTTCCAAACAAGTTTGGTCAGTCAGATGCTCAAATACCTAAAAATCAATTAACTTGGCCAGAAAGTCAACTGAGGTCAAATGTGGTCAACTCAAAGTCAAACTTCAATATTTTTTATCAACATCAATATTATGAGGTGAAATTCATCATTTGATCAAGGTTTTATCACGATTCATCAAGGAAACCTCATAATCATCAAGAATCAAGAGTTTCTAAATTAGGGTTTCATAGTAAAAGTCAACTGAACTTTGACCAGCCATAAATTTCCCATACTTCATAAAAAAATTCCCATCTAAATATAATTTTAAAGGAAATTCAATTCTCTACATGTTTGTGTCTCACAAGCCAAGCCCAAAAATGCTTCATTTGGAAGGTATGAGCCAAAACATTATGGGTCTTTTTGAAAGTCAACAAAAAGTTAACTTTTTCTAAAGCTCATAATTTGAAAATGGTGAATGATATGAACATTATAAGATTTCTAAAATGTCCTAGAACACCTCCATGGCTTTAAAATTGAGGAAGTTATGCATTGTCAAAGTTGGGAAATTTTCAAGGGGTATATGAAGCAAAAAGGGTCTAAATTCAAGATTTTGTCAAATGGACCCATAATATTGCAACCCAAACTTGAGGATGAAGTCATGCACGACCCAATGATCAATTATTATAATTTTAACCATTTATTTTATATTATTTTTTATGTTTTACCAAATATTTGATCTCATAACTTATTTTGGGATCAAATATATGGTATTCAAAGTGATTGAAATCATCCAAATTTGTGCAAAACTATTATGGTATAGATATATTGAATTTTTGACAAAATTAGTAAGGATATTTCTTCAACTTCAAGAAACACCAATCCACACAACAAAGGCCCAAGATTTGACCTAAAAACATTCACCTATAAACATACATTTAAACCATATGCAAAGGGACGAAAATTTAGAGCTAGAACACCCTCACAAACTTCAAATTTTTCAAACAAATTGACCATTCGTTTTTTTCATTCTAGTGTTTTTGCAAAGATAGATTCTGGGCAATTGGATTTAAGCTTTGATGCAGGAATCGCACGGCGCCATTGTTAGGGTTTAAGAACTTGAAATTAGGGATTTCGTTTAAACGCGATTTCAGATGAAATTGATTGCATAATTGGACTCACAACACCTCTTTTGATAGGTTTACACCATTGGGACAAATTTATATTATGTATCTAACATTTTGTGATGTGCATGTCTTCTAGTGACAGACGAAAACCGTCACTAGAACCTTTAGTGGCGAAAAACTGTCACTAAAAGTTAACCGGACGGACCAACGGAGAAGATGAGCCTGGGCGCGAATTTGCAATTCAAAAAATTGATTTATTTTATATATTTTGTTTATATCCTATTAACACACACAGGCGTGTGTCCCATTGGCTGAGACTATCCCCTTGAGAGCCTGGGGGGGTGAGTTCGAATCCCAGGTCCCCTCATTATTTTGGTGACTTGTTCTTTTTTTTTTTCTAATTATTTTTTTATTATCTTGTTAATCCTAATTAATTAATTAAACCATTAACCTCACAAATTCTTAACCAATTTCTTAAACAAAAAAACTTTTCCATTAATATTCTCAATAAACTTTTTTTTAATAAAAGTTTTTATTATTATTCTTATAAATAAATTTAGATGTTTTTAGGTTTTTATTAACTAATTTATTTTAGTAGTTAGGTTTAAAATAATCTAATTTTTTTCTAAACCCTAATTTTAAAACCCTAATGAAATCCTGATTTTCTTTAAACCCTAATTTTTCATTAAAAAAAATTTCTTTTCTTAATTCAATTAATTTACTTTATTTAGAAAATTGAATAGATTTATTCTTATGTAATTTCTTTTTCGCTTGATTTTGTAACTGCTTCTATCATGTAATAGCTTAGGTTTATTTTTCCTCTTTTATTTTTTGTAATCCCTCTAAAAAATGTATCCCCCCTCCCTTAATGTAATAGCGTATGATCTTTATTTCCGCTTTTAAATTTCTATAATTAATTGCGTGGTTAGTAAACCTAGGGTGTGAAAAGGAAAAATTGATTAAATTGGACTAGAAAATTAAATTCAAGATAAATATCTGAAAACAATCATTCACACACGTAAGTCTATCGTTTTACGATCACCATCTACACCTCCTAGTGTCGCTCCCGGGATTTTCATCCTAGTACAAACGCGAAAGTGGCGCGGAAAGGTTAGAGTCGCCAGCCAGACATTTTTATCCCAAAGGAATGGGAAAGGTAATGTTGCACAAACCTGAGGAAGAAGGAAAGGACAAGGTCCTGCGAACCAAAGATCTGAGTTCGGGAGTCGGTTACGACCTGGGAAGGTATTAGCACCCCAGATCGTCCGCCGTACCCGACGGGATCCACGCTTGCTTGTTTTGTTTCAAAGGGTGAGAAGAATAACTGCTGCTGAATAAAACCGCTAACTGGAAACTGGAATGAAAATGGAAATGAGAAAGGAACTGAAATAAGAGAATGGAATGAAAGAATGGGGAAAATGTAGGGAAAATAAAGAGTGTGCTCGAACGGGCCCTACCCCGCTGCCTACGTACCTTATCGGGATAATGAGGATCAGAGTCGACGTAGTTCGCCTGAAATGACATGCTTGAAATCACTTGCAAACACCAAATAAAAGGCTTCGATTACCATAACTCGTTGATGAAGATAGAAGAAGTACGACCAAAATAACTTGGCGCGAGAATCCCAATTATTTGAGCTTGAATAAAACCCTAATCAATCCTGATGACTAGATCGATGAACCGATGACTGGCCGTTGCAAGTAAGTTTCTTGCAGACTACCTAACCAGGGAAATAAACCTTAACCAGGTAGCAAGAGCACAAGACAAAGATATTATTACTAGCCACGTAAACAAAACTTTAAATCCCCTGGATAGATACATATAAGGTACGGAACCCTAATTTCGTACGACCTTGATCACATGCCTTAGGAGTCAATGAAATGCATGATTACGAATGTTAATGACATAGTGGAAAATGCAGATGAGATGCAAAGCGGTAAGCCAGTTAAGGCAAAAAGAATGAGGGCAAATTTTGAGGTATTACAGCTGCCCCTATTCAATCATCTGCAGACCTGAACGAATAATTGCAATAACTTTTAGACGTTAAAGGTATGGAGTGATTGAATACTCGAATAAAACCTGAAAATTTGCACACTGAGGGCAACAGAAATGCCAACTGCCCATTTATTTATTTATATATTTTTTGATTTTGACCTCTGAATAGGTAGCGGAGATAGAACCAAGTGGAATAGAATCAGTGCAATCAATATGACTGCTGAGCGAATCAAAACCACACCGAGGGTGCCTGTTGGAGAAACAGGGCTTAACGAAACCATTAGCGGAATGGAACTCAAATCAATATGACTATTGGGCAGAACCAAGCCATAAAGAGAACACACGCGACTGCTGGGCAGGATCAAGTCACGGAAGATGCCTGTTATCGAAACAAGACTTAATACAACATCAATCGATTTGCGACTCAAATAAGATCAACCGATCTAAAACGGAGATGGTATCAACCGATCCACCCCGGAAAGCGAGAATGTAATATCATCTGATTTACAGCTCGAAGAGAAATGATATCAACCGATTCATGACTCAAATATGATCAACCGATCTAACACGGAAATGGTATCAACCGATCAATTATCTTCGCACTGAGACGAGACCAAAAGAAACAGGATCATTGTACTTAAATGATAACCCAAGACGCGACCGTTGTACTTAAATGGAGACGCGAAAAAACTGAGACTGTTGTACTGAAACAAACCTCCAAGACGAGACCATTGTACTTAAATGGAGACTCGAAAGGAACGGGATCGTTGTACTTAAACGAGAGCCCAAGACGTGACCGTTGTACTGAAAAGGAGACGCGAAAACATGAGACTGTTGTACTGAAACAAGACTCAAAGACGAGGCCATTGTACTTAAATGGAGACTCGAAAGGAACGGTATCGTTGTACTTAAACGAGGGCCCAAGACGTGACCGTTGTACTGAAACGGAGACGCGAAAAAAATGAGACTGTTGTACTGAAACAAACTCAAAGACGAGACCATTGTACTTAAATGGAGACTCGAAAGGAATGGGATCATTTTACTTAAATGATAACCCGAGACGTGACCGTTGTACTGAAACGGAGACGCGAAAACATGAGACTGTTGTACTGAAACAAGACTCAAAGACGAGGCCATTGTACTTAAATGGAGACTCGAAAGGAACGGGATCGTTGTACTTAAACGAGGGCCCAAGACGCGACCGTTGTACTGAAACGGAGACGCGAAAACATGAGACTGTTGTACTGAAACAAGACTCAAAGACGAGGCCATTGTACTTAAATGGAGACTCGAAAGGAACAGGATCGTTGTACTTAAACGAGGGCCCAAGACGCGACCGTTGTACTGAAACGGAGACGCAAAAACATGAGACTGTTGTACTGAAACAAGACTCAAAGACGAGGCCATTGTACTTAAATGGAGACTCGAAAGAAACGGGATCGTTGTACTTAAACGAGGGCCCAAGACGCGACCGTTGTACTGAAACGGAGACGCGAAAAAAAAATGAGACTGTTGTACTGAAACAAACTCAAAGACGAGACCACTGTACTTAAATGGAGACTCGAGAGGAATGGGATCATTGTACTTAAATGATAACCCGAGACGTGACCGTTGTACTGAAATGGAGACGCGAAAACATGAGACTGTTGTACTGAAACAAGACTCAAAGACGAGGCCATTGTACTTAAATGGAGACTCGAAAGGAACGGGATCGTTGTACTTAAACGAGGGCCCAAGACGCGACCGTTGTACTGAAACGGAGACGTGAAAACATGAGATTTTTGTACTGAAACAAGACTCAAAGACGAGGCCATTGTACTTAAATGGAGACTCGAAAGGAACGGGATCGTTGTACTTAAACGAGGGCCCAAGACGCGACCTTTGTACTGAAACGGAGACGCGAAAACATGAGACTGTTGTACTAAAACAAGACTCAAAGACGAGGCCATTGTACTTAAATGGAGACTCGAAAGGAACGGGATCGTTGTACTTAAACGAGAGCCCAAGACGCAACCGTTGCACTGAAACGGAGACCCGAAAAAAATGAGACTGTTGTACTGAAACAAGACTCAACTGGGGATAACAACAAGACTTGGTAGAAGTAACCACCCTGGGAAACGGAATTTCATTCTGTGGGGAATACTTCAATCTGATTGGAGATGTAACGGGTCTTATGTAATATACCTCAAAACTGGCCCATGCTGGTATGCATATGTTTGAATTTATGGCGTAATGCTCCATGACGATGGAAATGCTACGCTTTGGAGGATGCAAATGTAATGATGATTATGCATATGCAAATGCAAAGAGATATCCTGATAAGGAGACTGCAAGCATCCCAGATAGCTCGACTGGGGAGGAATAATGATCACTGCATTGATCTGGCTCATCCTGATGAGGTAACAACTCTGCGGGGAAAACTGTTAATAATTCACCGGCTCTAAACAACCGCCATTGCCAAAAATAAATTGGACTATGAGATTGGAGTGTCAAGCCCTGCTGGAGATGGACTCTTCTTGAACTCTGGTGGGGAAGTGAGGACCTCCTAACTTGGCTGGGAACCAAAGACATTATACTGCTGAAGGAGCAACCTGCTGGGGAGGAATGACACTCCTTGTACTGCTAAGAATTGCCCCTGTATGAAGGAAACTTCCGCTTGTAGATGACACCCACATTCTGCTACCTTGCTGGGGGAAATTTCACTTCCCACTTGGCTGAGGACGATAGATAATGTCAACGATAAAGCTTCCCACTGAAGATAAGAGCTCAAGTTGCCACTTGCTGGGGATAAGATATAAATCCTCTCATGTTGGGAATGAGAGATGTAAGGCGTCTCATGCTGGGGATGAGAGATGATGATATCTTTTTGCTCAAGAAGTAACCTTCCATTTGCCGCACTACTGGAGAAGGAATTTTCTAATGAGACTTGCTAAGTAATTTTGATCAATGAAGCTTGCTGATGAAATAACTCTTGAAGTACTGTGCTGACAATGGCTTTGCTTCCAGCCTATGGGTTGATAGATCGCCAACTAACCATGATTGAATAATGGTTCTTTGAAATTTTCAACTCGCCTCCGACTAAGGTCCATCGGAAGAAAATGTCTCAAGAGGATTTTACAGAAAACATGACATACGAAATGCCTCAGTGTCTTCAAACTCTTGGAGAGATTCGTTGGATCTCGAAATAACTGCCCCAGACTGCATGGTCTGTGAAAGAAATTTTCTCGCAAGGATTCATGAAGAACTCCATATCACTGTGAGATATTCTTCCCCAGTATTTTGAACTTTGGATAAGTGCTTTGGATTTACCGTCTTCGGGAAAAAGTGACTTCTCATGCTCTTGTGGTGGCCTGCCCCGGTACGAGCCTTGAAGTGATCACCTCTGACTGATTGCTTTGAAGAAAACACCCAGATCAACTATTCTTCGAGAGATTGGATCTCGAAGTGATTGCCCCAGTTTGGCTGAAATTTGAATAATGCTTCCGCCTGATGGCTCTTTGAGAGATTTGAATCTCAAAGTGATTGCCCCAGCTTGGCTGAATTTTGAAGAGATTGCTCGACATGATTGCCCCGGATTAGTTGGCTCTTACCAGGAATGTTGGGAAAGTCCCTACTCGATGGAGTTTTCTTAAAAAGTGCACCTCGACAGATTGTCCTTTGGAAGTTTTAGACTTCTCAACTTGGCAAGATTAAGCTTCTGGACTGAAGTTTCGTATGTGAATTTTTATGATGCCCAACAAATATATGCAAGCAGAAAATGCTTATTCTAAGAATGAAAATTCTAATGCAACACACATGTTAATCTTGAAGTTTTACTATAAAAAGATGTCGCCAACCTTTGTGAGTGAATCACTGGTTAAGATACGACATTGATTTTTGATGAATGAAAGCATGCACATGCAACACCAACAAAGAACTTTTAGCACAACTCGTAGGAGTCAAGAACGCGATCTTGTGGTAGTACGCTCTCAAAAATAACCCTGTTTCAGTTAGGACTTTTGAGGGTTGTATCGTGGCCTGGTTCATGGTTATAGAAACAAAAGATATAGGCTCGAAATTTATTTGTGCCCACCCATCTTCGTGATGTTCTCCATTCCTATTTTCAGCTAGCTTTCACAAGCGCTCACTTCTCAAAAAGGGTTTTGTGATGGTTGAGGAACCAATTACACTAACGGTTTAAGCACCACTCAGGTTGTTGTTTGGAGTCATTCATCCCTTCGTCTTCCGTGTTTGTATCACACGACTTTGTTCTCATTCAAGGATCTTTCTTGTGTAATCCTTTTTGTCTTTTGCTTTTGCATTATTTTTCTTATCCCTAACTTTTTCCTGGACTGATTCTTGTGAATCTTTGATTGAAGTCCAGCGGGATGCCCTAATTTTTGCCTAAGTCGCTTGTTTTCAAGTTTTGACTTAGCGGGCTTTTTTATTCATTTTTCCTTTTCCTTTTTTGAACAAATCGTGTGACACTGTTTGTGTTGATTGCTTTGAAAGGGTCGTGACTGCCTCACTTCTTGGTTGTTGGGGGATAACCATTGTGGTCTCCGGTCTTTGGACCTCTTGATTAGGATAACCATTATGGTTTCTGGTCATTGGACCTCTTGATTTAGATAACCATTGTGGTTTCTGGTCATTGGACCTCTTGATTTGGTACAACGAAAGGTAATGGATCCTCATGTGTGCACTCCTTTTGAAATTTGAACGCTCGGTCAAACTAACTGACGCCTACCCTGCCCCTGGGTTAAATGCAAGGTTTTTTTTTCATGAGAAAATAAACTCCTACTTCAAGGCTCAAATGGGTCGGCGAGGGTCTATCTCCCTTATATCTCCGATGTTTAGGATTTGAAACAATGCCTGTACATCGTCGACAGGGTCTTTCTCAAAAGCGCACAATTAGAGTGTTTTTGCGTTTTCATTTCGTCATCCTCCCTGATAGAGTTTAAGCACAATATTTGGTATTGCAATGCACATACACAAAATCATGAGTGAATACGAATGGATTACTTCAAGAAAAACATGTGCATTTTATTATGGTTATCCTTCAAAAACAAATAAGTTTCCTGCATGCATACAAATGTTTAAACAAACAATATGAACTACAAATGAAAATGCAGTAAAGAAGCTGAACATTGCCGTCATTGAGGAGACTTGACTCCGTCTGGACTTATTGATTCTGAAGATGCCCTTGCAAATTGGGAGACCCATTTGATGAGGAGACTTCAATATGTGAGCAGACTTTCTGGCATGATGACCTTTGAGTCGATCAACTTCGGGACCTTGTCTTCACCTTTGCCTCTAAAAGACTTGCAACCTTCAATTAAAAGGTCGGGTGCCCCAGAATGGTAATCATACTTGGCATTGAAACCCCAAAGGAAGCTTTGTCGGAGATGATCCTGATGCAATTAGCTCAACCACTCCGAATTTGCGTAAATGAGGAAACTTGTTGCACGTACGTCATCAGAATATGATCAAACTTCTTCTCAAGTTGTTTTGGCCTTTACCCGTATTCTCTGGCCCTAGGACTCTCTTGGGAAGCTGAGGTTGGATGCTGACAACGACATCTGGAGGGAAGAGGTTGATAATGTTAATAAATAAGGTTGCTCGGAAAGATCTCATATGATCTCCTGCCTACGTATCTCCATTGACCAATGGAGAATCAGAGCAGCGTAGTTCCCCTCAATAGGGATGAAAATAGTCTTTGTTTCTTTGACACGACATTCAGGATTTCTATAACCAAACTCATCTGTGTCTTCACCTAGTTGACTTCCTGTTTCAACAATTTCTGGTTCTGAAATAAAGTTTATACCTCTGCCCTGAGTGGCCACAGCTGGGTCTTCCTTCGATTACCTCCGCCCGGAGTTGCTTCAAATATATACCTTGATGACTATGATTCAAGTTGTCCATTCTGATGAGAAATCAAGTCAGGAAAAGAATTTGTCTCTGAACACCTGTCAAGAATGCAAGGATGTATGCAAATGCCATGTCCAATTATTTTTGAAGAATCTAACTGCTTTGATTCAAGTTTTGACACAGACAAAGTCCAATGTCATGATTCAGATATGTGATCCTCGGAAATAACTGAACATGTGTAAAGAAATGCTATGATGTCATGTATGCAACAAGCATGTGATCAAAGGTCTGATATTGGTGCCGATGTTGAGCAACGAGTCAAGTGTATGAATAGAACCATAATAGTAGCAACATCTATGTACAGAACCCCATAACTGAGAACCCAATAACTGTAGAACTGGATCACATAATAGAATAGTCACTGATGGTGTTGAAGTTGAACAACGAGCCAAGTGTCTGTGGAGAATCATAATAATAGTCATAATATCAGGGTCACCATGGTAATCACAGTAGCATTTCTCTGAATAGAAATCCCGGATCTCAAAATCAAAGAACCATATAGCACCAGATAATATCATAAAACAACACTGGCAAAGCGGGTATGTTGAAGTTTAGGGTTCCTGCAAACCTGTAAACCCCTCCCAATCTCACGGGTGTGCTACTCAGGTCAACATCATGGACTCTCAAAGCTGAATAGCAATAATACGTTCACCATTTCTGAGAAATGGCTCATGACCAAATCAAGGAATCGGTTTGGCATTTTGTACCACTCAGGGAGGTCTCAGCTGAGTCCAAGGAAACAAGCATCCCTCATAAGTCCTCAGCTTCAAGCACTGAATCGAGAAACAATAGTACATTCATCCCGAAGGGTACAATACTATCGTCATACGAACAGTTTGCCTTGACTGGATTCCTATGAGAGAACCAGGCCATCCTATGTGAGTTCCCAGTGGGCCCTCGGATGCGAGTGGGTTTACCAACAAATGTGGTCTGCCACTGTTATCACTGGAGAGGAATGTTTCCACAAAGGTTCTCAATGATCGGTCCCCTAACTGCACATAACTATCAAGGTAGCGCATCAACCCAGAAAGATTCCGGTATCAATACATTCCCGAGAAGGTCGCAAGTCAAGGTGTGGAACTCACTACTACCAACATAGCAAGATGCCATGAAGCCAAAGTGGAACCACTCTAAGTCCTAGGGTGCACTCGAGCCCCGGTTACGAGCTCATCTCACAGTAACCCCATCCCACAGAAAAAATGAAAACCAGCACAACCAGACAGTTCAGTATAATATGATGCATGGAAAATAAATACTGAAAGCGGTAAATAAATGTGGTAAAGTAAAGCTGTAAAGTAAAACTGTAAATGAAAAACAATAAACCTAACTAAAGCACACAACAACAAACAGATATACACCCAAAGAAACAAAACCAAACAGGCGCTAGGATTGACTCTACAAGGGAAACCGAAAGAATCAGGTTAGTCCCCAGCAGAGTCGCCAGCTGTCGCTCCCGGGATTTTCATCCTAGTACAAACACGAAAGTGGCGCGGAAAGGTTAGAGTCTCCAGCCAGACATTTTTATCCCAAAGGAATGGGAAAGGTAATGTTGCACAAACCTGAGGAAGAAGGAAAGGACAAGGTCCTGCGAACCAAAGATCTGAGTTCGGGAGTCGGTTACGACCTGGGAAGGTATTAGCACCCCAGATCGTCCGCCGTACCCGACGGGATCCACGCTTGCTTGTTTTGTTTCAAAGGGTGAGAAGAATAACTGCTGCTGAATAAAACCGCTAACTGGAAACTGGAATGAAAATGGAAATGAGAAAGGAACTGAAATAAGAGAATGGAATGAAAGAATGGGGAAAATGTAGGGAAAATAAAGAGTGTGCTCGAACGGGCCCTACCCCGCTGCCTACGTACCTTATCGGGATAATGAGGATCAGAGTCGACGTAGTTCGCCTGAAGATTGTAGTGTTTTGTTTGAAGAAAAGGGATTGAGAGATTGAAGAGCTTGGAGATTCTCTTTTTTTTAGTTCTGTTATATCAGTTATATCTATAACTGATTTTTCCCTCCTTTCTTTTTTTGTTGTATCAACTCTCAAAAGATAATTAGGATTCCTTTTTGTTGTCACTGATATTTTTCTGATGTAATATAATATATCTGAATTTTTTTGGTGATTTCCTTCTTATGTAGTTTCCTTTTGTATATCTTTTTTCAATGAAGATGGGATCCAAAATAGTTATTATTGTGTTGAAATCTTTTCCTATTATGTGTATTTCTAAACTGACTCAATAAAATAATGGGATTCAAGATTGTATATAAAAGGTACTATGGAAGCAATATATGGTTTGTAATGACTTTTACAAAGGATTAATTATAACAAAACAAGAAGTGGGATTTAAGATTGGTATGAAGAAAGAATGGTATTGTGGCAGTAATATGTGGTCTCTATTGTTTCTTTTTCAAATGACTAATTTTTCCAAGAACAAAAACTAATCTAGGTCATGGATGGAAATGTGGATAGAAAAATCTAGAAATAAAATGAGTTAAACATCGGAAAAAAATGACTTATGGATTCAAAAGAAATGGTTGTTCGACTATTTGGACATGGGCCTAGAATATGTGGAGGAAAATGGCTTTATATGAATGAAATTGGATTCGAGAATGGATAAGGACAATGTTAAAGACTTGGACTTGAAAAGAATATTCAAATGATTTTATGGTGACTTCTGAATAAACAATATTGACGCTTTGATGCCGCGAATTCCACACCAATACCTCAAACCATGTTTCTCGAACCCCTTGGAAATGACATGCTTGAAATCACTTGCAAACACCAAATAAAAGGCTTCGATTACCATAACTCTTTGATGAAGATAGAAGAAGTACGACCAAAATAACTTGGCGCGAGAATCCCAATTAATTGAGCTTGAATAAAACCCTAATCAATCCTGATGACTAGATCGATGAACCGATGATTGGCCGTTGCAAGTAAGTTTCTTGCAGACTACCTAACCAGGGAAATAAACCTTAACCAGGTAGCAAGAGAACAAGACAAAGATATTATTACTAGCCACGTAAACAAAACTTTAAATCCCCTGGATAGATACATATAAGGTACGGAACCCTAATTTCGTACGACCTTGATCACATGCCTTAGGAGTCAATGAAATGCATGATTACGAATGTTAATGACATAGTGGAAGATGCAGATGAGATGCAAAGCGGTAAGTCAATTAAGGCAAAAAGAATGAGGGCAAATTTTGAGGTATTACACCTAGGGTTTCCCCTCTCAGTTGCATTAGACATGGTCAAGTCCCTTGAAAGTGGAGGTGTCTTAAAAGCAAAGTCCCTTCACAGATAAATCATCAAGTCCCTACAGATTCAAAATATCATAAGTCCCTTCGAGGTTGCCTACGAAATAAGGATCTTGTCCCTACGAATAAATGATAATAGTCCATACGAATTGTTAAAGACACCCCTACATGTTGCCTTCATTGACCATACGATGACCCTACGCCCGTCCCTTAATACATCCAAGGTAATGACTACATACTCCTTAATAGTAAGGACAGTCTTACCCTTGAAAGGAAATAAAAAAAAACATGAAATACCAACTTAGGGTAGGTAGCATTTAATTACTTGCTCACTCTTTCAAAAAAAATCTTATTCACACCCCACTTTTAAAATATTTTCAAACTTAAGACTTTGTATACATCCATACGAGGATCATTATAAAGAACTTCTGAAAATCTTTTCTAAACACACACTACACATTTTTCAAACAAGTTAAAGTGAGCTAAGTAACTAAGAGCCCATGGATAACCATGGATATAAAGGGTGCTAATACCTTCCCTTTATATAACCTACCCCCTGAACATAGAATTTTTAAAAGGTCTTTCCTGTTCTTTTATACCGTTTCCTATTGGATAAAATAAAAGTCGGTGGCGACTCTTGCTATCCGCAACATAAATAAAAAGTAAGTTCTCCCACCGTGTTACAGTGATTATGTTTTATTATGATGATATGTAGTAATGATGACATGATTAGGTAAAGTAGTAGATGTACGAATGATGAATTATGATGATTATGTGTTGACTTATATAATGGTATGAGTTAGGTTAATGATGATATGACAGAGTAAATAGAAGTTATGAATAATTGATGTTTGTATTTGCTAATTCACGAACATGTTGATAAGATGAATTATGATGATTGAGTGTGAAATGGAGTTATGATGTTACATTATGATGTTGATGATTTCTATGTGATAATGAGCATATGTTGATAGATTACATGATTGATATATAGATGTCTTATGAAGATTATGATGAATAATTACATGAATGCTGATGCAAATGTTGATTATGATGATTATGTTGGTGTTGTTGCATCGTTGCATTCATGGCATACTTATGATGATTGAGGCTTCAATCCCAGTATGTGGATTGGGGTGTTGTTAATTATGTTATGCTCCCTTGTGGATGGTTGATGGCCAGTATTCATCACATGTTGAAATTGGTACCACATGCATATTATTAGGATTGCATTTCATTCTTGGTGGCATAGCATGATGCATTCGTGTTGAGTAGATGTTGTTGAGTTTTTATTATGTGATGGGTGATGAATTATGATGTGTTGCTATTTGAAGTATGTTGCATGATTATCTTACTTTATGTCGATTATATTGATTTATGATTACTCACCCTGCCTGCCTTTGGTGATGGTATATTATTCCATCCTGTAGATACTTAAGATTAGCTTGGTGCTTGGATGTAGCTGTAAGTATTGTTATGCATCACTTTATTAGTAATATGGTGTTTTGATCTGATAGATGTAACATCGGGTGGGTCACGCTTGAGTGAACAATATGTTGCCTGTTATGACGATTTTTTTGAGTACTAGATGCTTGTTGTATTTATTGATGATAGTTGACAATGACTTAAGGTCCTAGTATTTTGATGACATAAATGAAGTGTTATGAAGTTATAATTCCGCTGCATAGTTTTGTTGATTATTGATTTTATGAAAGAAAAAAGAAATACTAGATATTTTGAAAAAACCCGTTTGACGTTGTAATAATTGTTGTTAAGACATTTTATGAAGAAAATGTGGCACCTTTCTGAGATGTACTCTGATTTAATTAAGTGATTTTTGTGTTTAATTTTGTGGGGTTAGAAGGTGTTACATTAGGGGTATCAAAGCAGGACGGTTCATCCGGCCAGGTTATCTAACAATGTTTGTTCCTTGGTATGCGACATGTGTGTGAAACACTGTCGATACTTGATTGTTTTCTAACCATTTGTCTCCAGGTGTTGGTTTGAAACAAGTGGGGGACAAGATATTGCTTCCTTGAGTTTCTTTGGCTGTGGAGTGTTGGCTCAGCGTGTATTGGATTGCAAGGTTGCAAATGTTGTTAGGACAGTGTTTTCTCGATTCTGGAGGGAATACAGAGACAAGGCTTGAGTCAACTAAGGAATTATACATGAGGTAATTGAGTGCACAAGTTGCTAAGAACGCTATTGGAGTTTGGTGGATATGGTGTATGCCCCATCGTGGTTGTCGGCTATCTATTAACAAATTGAGGAACTAATCACCCTTAATCTCTTGTTAATAGAAGACAAAATCGTGTTGGATGGAATAGACGTGTCTTGGCAGCTTAGATGGTGTGTGAGGTGAAGTAGGATGGAGTAAGTCGAGTGCTTACAAATGGTTTTGATGATTTTATGTAGAGTATTAAATTTGAGGATGAAGAAAGTATGAGTTGTGTATCTGTCGGTTAAGTTGGAAGGTTTTGAAGGAGAACAATCAGGTATTGTTGATGTTTACTTCTCAGGAAGTATAGAGAAATGTGACGAATAGTGGTATGCCAGTGGTGTGTAATTCCTGATGTTTTCCTAAGGATATTTATTACTTATTTCCGAGTGTGAATCTAAGTTCGATGAAGGTGAAGAGTTGTTTATTCCGTTAAGCAAGTGGTTAAGTTTAGGAAAGATGATGTAGAAGTGTTTATGATGTGAGTTTCTTTGAAGGCATAAGAAAATTCAGTGTTAGTGATTTATCTAAGGTGTGTTACTTTTGGATGTGCTCTCATATAAAATCAAGAGTTTTCTGTTGAAATCATAGAGGACGCTGAGAGCGGGTTACAAGACTGAAAAGTGTGTTTTAATTGATGAAATTGAGTGGAACCATGCATGTATATACTTTATAGTGATGTGGTGCTGCTGTAACTTGTGTTATGTGTTCAAGTGCGGTATGACGGTTGGTTAGTGATGTAAGTGATGAACTACCTTATTGTTGGGTTATATGAGTGTTTTGATAAACATGATGTTAATTACAAAGTTGTTTTGTGGCGTGTTGTTAATGATGTTATTGTGACGTAAATGAAATGAATATAAATGATAATGAGATAGTCTATTATGTGATAAAATGAGGAATTAAGGATATTCTGAAAAATGGTTATCAATGACGAGGTACAATCACCATGAGGTCACTGTGATTCCGGTTGGTGTATCCAATGTACCTGGCGTGTTTGTGGAGTATGTGAAGCATATTTTTCACAAGTATTAGAGGGTATTTTTGTGGTGGTCTTTGTTGGTGATATTTTGGCATAGTTTAATTCTGAAGGGGTACACTCAAAACCTTTGCAGATTGTGTTTCAAGTATTAAGAGAAAGGAAGTTGCATGCCAAATGGTTGAATTGTGAGTTCTAGTTGTAGATAGTAAGTTTCCTTTGTCAGGTGATTTCTAGTTGCAATAACTGTTGATCTTTCTAAGATTAATGTTGTGAAGTAGTAAGAGACTCTGAAGTATGTCTTTGGATTAATATGCTTATGGGATTAGTAAGTTGTTATTGAAGTTTTTTCTAAGTTGGTATTGCAGTCGACCTAGTTGACTCGGGAGAGCCAGGAAGATGTGTGTGAAGTTGCATGCGATGAAAGTTTTGTGGAAATTAAGAATGAGTTAGCGATTGCTACAATGCTGTTTTTACCTAATCCGAGTGAGTCTTTTGTGGTTTGTTGTGATACTTCAAAGATGGGCCTTGGTGGAGTATTTATTCAGAATTGTCAAGTGGTTTCATATGTTTTCAGAAAAATAAGAGTTCATGAAGGGATTATCCTACTTATGATATAGAAGTGGCAGCCATGGTGTTTGTGTTGGAGATTGGCGACATTATCTTTTTGGAGATAGAATTGAAGTGTTCAGCAGTTATAAGAGCTTGAGGCACTTGTTGATTATAAAGAGTTAAACATGAGACGGAAAAGACAGATATAATGATTGAAGGATTTCGATTTGACTTGAGTTACCATTCGAATAAAGCAAATGTGGTTGAAGGTCCTTTGAGATGGGAGACATTGCATATGTCGATGCTTGGTGAGAAAACTTAAGATAATTGAACTATTCAGAGACATGAGTTTGTTGTGTGAGACTACTTCTGATAGAGTGAAGTTAAGAATCTTGAAATTGACTAGTGATATTATGGGAGGATCTGAGTAAGACAATAATCTGATTTGAAGATTAGATGATCAATTGATTTTGGTTAACTAGGGGGACGAATGTGAATTTCCAAAATGATGAGAATGATGTGATGAGGTTTCGTGTTAGGGTGTGTATTCCAGATGTATCGGAGATTGAGAAGAGTATTTCAGAGAGAGGACGTCGAGGTAGGTAGAACATTCATCCTAGTGCTACGAAGATATATCAGGATTTGCAGAAATTGTTTCGGTGGCCGGTTATGAGGGAGGATATTGTTGGTTTGTGTGTGCGTGTTTGATTTGCTGTAGATCGATGAGGGAACATCAGAGGCCTTTGAATTTGATGCGACCGTTAAATATTCCATGATGGAAAAAGGATAGTATTCCTATGGATTTTGGGTCAGGATTTTCGAAGACGGTAAAAGGGAATGATTAGATACGGGTGATCGTAGATAGATTGACTAAGTCAGCTCATTTCCTGCCGATGAATTTTAGTCATCCTATGGAGAAGTTAACGGAGATGTAAATTGAGGAAATTTTGAAGTTGCATGGGATATCACCGATGACTGCGTCGGATAGAGATCCGATATTTATGTCGAGGTTTTGGAAGAATTTGTAAGATGAATTGGGTACTAAGTTGAGGTTGAATTATGTTTATCATCCGCGAACGAATGGTCAGAACTAGAGAAGTATCTAGTATTGAAGAATTTGTCGATAGATTGTGTGTTGAACTTGGGGACATGAAGAATCGATGAGGGAATTGTACCCGACTCAGTTTTCTTTGGAAAAATTTCAAGGACGAAAATTCCTTAAGTTGGGGAGAGTTGTAACACCCCGATTTCATAATCTAATTGTATAGCTTGTTGTTGTCGATTAATTGGTGTTAGACGACCGTTGTTGAATTGATGAAGAGATTATTTGAATTATTTTAGTGAATAATAATATTAAGGATAATTATTTTAGATTATTCAAATTATTATTATTTAACTAAAATAAGAGAAGAAGATTTCTTGAGGATATGTTGGTAATATGTGAAGACTAAGTTGAGGGCAAAGTTGGAAAAGAGTATTTGGGGTCCTAGGGGCAATTTTGTCAAAAAGGGAATTGTGGTTTGGAATACGATCAATTGCGACCGCTTTTGGGAAAATAGGAGAGAAAAGGTATGAAGAACTATGAAGAAGAGCGAAGCATTGAAGAGGTTTCAGAGAATTTTTGATGAAGAATGTGGAAAAGCTTCACTCTAAGGTATATGGAGTATTGCTTTTCAATATATTTTGACATAGAGTTTAAGTATTGGGGAGAATTGGGTGGGATTTTTTAATAGAAAACCTAGGATTTGATTAATAGAATTGAGGAATTAGTGATGAATTGTGTTGTATTTTATGTTGTATATGTTGTATGTGTGTTGGTTTGATGTTCTGTTGTTGAATTGGTGATTAAATGATGAAAAATTGTGTTTTGGGGGGTGAAATATCGTACCTGAGTTGTTGTTGTTCGTAGCTGGAGATTTGTGAAAATTGCCTAGCTCGCTTAGCGAGCAAGTGAAACCTTGAAAGTTCTCCAACCCGAGTGTTGCTCGCTTAACGAGTTAGCTATCTTGTTTAGCAAGACCTGTAGTCTTTTGAAAAATAATTTCTCTCACTAGATGACTTGTGATGATTCGTTTTGTTTCCTTATGTGCTATGATGTTGCTGTGAATTCTTGCCATGTTATAGCATGCTAAATGTGTAAGAATTTATGATGAAATGATTTTTAGGTGATTATATTGTATTATGATGATATGTAGTAATGATGGCATGATTAGGTAAAGTAGTAGATGTACGAATGATGAATTATGATGATTATGTGTTGACTTATATGATGGTATGAGTTAGGTTAATGATGATATGACGAAGTAAATAGAAGTTGTGAATAATTGATGTTTATATTTGCTAATTGACGAACATGTTGATAAGATGAATTATGATGATTGATTGTGAAATGGAGTTATGATGTTACATTATGATGTTAATGATTGCTATGTAATGATGAGTATATGTTGATAGATTACATGATTGATTTATAGATGTCTTATGAAGATTATGATGAATAATTACATGAATGTTGATGTAAGTGTTGATTATGATGATTATGTTGATGTTGTTGCATCGTTGCATTCATGGCTTACTTATGATGATTGAGGCTTCAATCCGACTATGTGGATTGGGGTGTTGTTAATTATGTTGTGCTCCCTTGTGGAGGGTTGATGGCCAGTGTCCATCACATGTTGAAATCAGTACTACATGCATATTATGAGGATTGCATTTCATTCTTGGTGGCATAGCATGATGCATATGTGTTGAGTAGATGATGTTGAGTTTTTATTATGTGATGGGTGATGAGTTATGATGTTTTTCTATTTGAAGAATGTTGCATGATTATCTTACTTTATGTCGATTATATTGATTTGTGATTACTCACCCTGTCCGCCTTTGGTGATGGTCGATTATGTCATCTTGCAGGTAGTCAAGATTAGCTTGGTTCTTGGATGTACCTGGAAGTATTGTTATGCGCCACTTTATCAATAATATGGTGTCTTACTCTTATAGATGTAACATAGGGTGGGTCACATTTGAGTTAACAATATGTTGTCAGTTATGACGATTTTCTTGAGTACAAGATGTTAGTTGTATTTATTGATTATAGTTGACAATGACCTAAGGTCCTGTTATTTTGACAAAATAAATGAAGTTTTATGAAGTTATAATTCCACTACATAGTTTTGTTGATTATTTATTTTATGAAAGAAAAATGAATATTCTAGATATTTTGGAAAAACTCGTTTGACGGTGTAATAATTGTTGTTAAGACGTTTTATGAAGAAAATGTGGTACCTTTATGAGTCTTCAGGCATGTCACTAATCACAAAGTCAGCTAGAATTAAAAAATCATCCACTTTAACCAATATATCTTCGAGCACTCCATATGTATAGTTGATGGCACGATCATCTAACATCATATTCATTTAGGTTTTCTTTGCCTCACCATTTTTAACTTTCTCATCTTGGATAGCGACATCAAATTAATGTTATCTCCAAAATCACACAAAGCATGTTTAATAGTTATTGAACCAACAGAGCAAGGAATAGTAAACCTACCTGGATCCGTGAGTTTTATAATAATGATGTACTCTTACTCCAAAGCGATCTTTTCGTTATACTTCAACTTTCGCTTTCCTTGCAAGAGCTCTTTTATGAATTTAACATAAACTGACATTTGCTCTAGAGCATCACAAAATGGAATGTTAACATGTATCTTTGTTAGCATTTCCATAAAATTTTTAAATTGACTCACTTCCATATCTTCCTTGGGTTTATTTTTTAGGATCAAGTATGATGGTTTGATGCAAATTTGGGACCGTGTAGGAGAAAAATAATAGACAATATTTTCATTAATAATGAAGCAAATTCGTTACAGTGAGACAATAAAATGACTAAACAAATGAAATTTCAACCATAATGTTGCTTCAGCTTTCTTACTAGGTGATGACTGGATCTTCTCAGTGTCGCTCCCACCAAATGACACCTGGTCAGAAGGGGTACAGACGCAAACGGTCGGCGAAGGGAGAGAACATGAAGATGAAGTGAAAAGATTCACTAGCTAGGCATTTTTATCCCGAAGGAAAGGTAATGCTGCATAAACCTGGAAAGAGATGGATAAGACGGTCGAGAACCAGAGAAACTGAGAAAGGGGGTTGGTTACAACCTGGGAAGGTATTAGCACCCAGATTGTCTGTCGTACTCGACGGGATCGACGCTTGAAAGATTTGTGTTTTAAAGGGGTAGTGTCAGTGCTATTTTGTGTGCAAAAGTAGGAAAAGAATGCAAGTGTCAGTGCTGGAAAGAAGTGTGAAGTGAATAAAAGGAGTGTTAGTGTAAGGAAAGAGTTTAGTGCTCAAGACAATGAGGCTTAAAGAATAATGCTGGAAGAGGGGGAATATACAGAGACTTTTGTTCGATAACTGTTAAGTTATGCCTACGTATCCTCTCGTGCAATGAGGAAGTCAGAACACCGTAGTTCGACTCAAAGAGACTGAAAGATAAATTGACTTGTGAACTGCTTACTTGTATATGCTCAAGTGTATGACCTGTCTGGCTCAGGTGCAAACTGTCTTGCATTAGACGGAAGAAGAAAGTTCTCATTTATGAGTGAATGAGATGAGAAAAGAATCCTGGAGGAGACGATTATTGTTTGTTTTTGGTATTTTCAATATTTTATTGCTTTTTGAATTTGTCATAAGAAAATGAGCTTAAGCCTAAACCAAGGGTTAGTAAACTCATCACATCCTCCCTCTGATTAGGGGTAATGAGAATACCTTAAGTATGAAGTAAGCACCTCACACTTAATCACCCTGATGTAGGATTAAGATCATTAACCTACTTGTAATTATTTTGATGTTTTTGGAGTTTTTATTTAGTGTTAAGTGTAATGAGTTTAAGCCATAATCAAGGATTTAATTGACCCATTACACCATCCTAATAGAAGGATAATAGATGAGAACATTTAAGCAGAGGAAGATACCTCAACTTAATCCATGATTAAGGGATTAAACTCGTGACAAAACAAAGCCTTTATTAAAGTGGATTTTAGTTAATGGTAAGATTAAGAAGTGGATTTTAGGGTTTGTAAGACAACTTGAGGGGGACTTGTCCATTAACACTAGGGTTAGTCCTTCTTAACCAATTAAGGAAGAATTAGAACCCTGATGCAAGGCCCAAGTTACAAGCTTATTGTCTTAGTGATTATTAGATGGATGGATTAAAGGATTTAAACACATTAAGGGTTTAACACTTAGGATTAAGTTTATACACTACATCGTAAGAGAAGGATGCAGGCATAACCTTAATCACAAAGCCTTAAAACCTTTAAGGTTTAGTCCTTGATTATGAGGTGAGAAGAGAAGACACAAAAGATGACACAAAGGTAAAACTAATTGGGGACTAATCAAACCCTAATTTTGATCATGCTTGGTTATTCCTAGGGTTTATGAGGCTTGCAAGAGATCTTTAGGAGAAGCCACCAAGGAAGAAGAAAGATGAAAGGAGGAGAAGCAGAAAGAAGCAAGTCAACTTACTTCACTTAAGAAGATAAGTTTCTTGAAGAAAGAAGGTGAAGAAGGAACATGAATGAGCAAGCTCACTCTAATACAAATACAAAAATGTAGCAATGAATACATAAGAGAAATGAGAAGAGATTGTGAGAAGTGAAGGCACATTCACTTCTCAAAGTAACTTACCACTTGAAAAGTTAGTAAAAGAAAATGAAATGAAATGAAAATGAAGTGAATGCAAGGATGCAAACCAAAACCAGAAACATATTCATGATGCAAATGATGCTAAGAGATGATGCAAAGACATGTCAAGAGATGCAAATGATCATACAAGTGATGAAGATGCAAATGAAGCATAAAGGAAGCATGAAAGATCATGAATACATATGAAATGAAATGAAGGCATAACATGGCAAATGAATGATGCAATGATCAAACATGAGTCTAATGTGTCCTAAGATGTCTTATATGTCATGTGAATGCATAAAATATCATGGAAAGTTCATGAATGCAAGCATATGCAAGAGGAATGCAAGTGAAGATGAGAAATTAGGGTTATATGAACATGTGAGATGCAAAACTCAAAAACAGAAGCAAATCCTAAGATAAAAAATTGAAAATGCACTCAAAGGAACCCTAAACCTATACTCGTTTACCATCCAAAGGGGGAGGTCAGAAGATAAACCTAGAGGGACTTATGAATTTCCTAAGTTTCTAGGGTTTTAAGGATGATTCTCAATGTAAAATGCCAAATAAAATTTAAAATGCAAGATAAAAATGAAACAAAAATGTTTTTAGAAACTAGAAGGCATGCTTAGAACAATGCAAAAAGAATCATTCACAAACTCAACTTGGTTTAAAAGTTATGAAATTTTGAAGTTAGGGTTAGAAATGAACAAATTTAAGAACCCTAATTCAATGAAAAAAATGTCAAAGCATGATCAAAACCAAAAAGAAATTTGTATGGTGAGTTTGTAAATGTTTCTAAATTTCTAAAAATATTCTCTGATTTTTTTGGTGATTTTTAAATACTTAAATGTATTTTTAATTAATTAATTTTCATTAATTAATTAAATAAAACATTTAAATGATTTAAAAAATATTTTTTAATGCAAAAAATAAAAATAAAATATTTTTGGTTTCTGAAAATTAATAAAATGTTTGATAAAAAATTTCTGAATTTTCTGAATTTTTTTATTATTTTTAAAAATTCGTACAAAAATAAATAAGAAAAATGCAATAAAAATTAAATAAATGGAAAGGTAATCACATCCAATGCTCCGGATTCAAAGTTGGGAGTTGAGGGTTGACTGGCGTGTTTTTTAATGGCCATGATGGATTCTGATTTAATTAAACTAATTAATCTTAATTAATTTAATAAAAATGAATTAGGGCTAAGTGAATTAATCTGGGTCGTGCATATCTTAACCTAATCCTCATCCAAGGGCTACGAATCAAACTGGCAAATTAATTAGGGATTAGGGTTAAACACTTTCAGGTGACCGGAGGGGAGCTCCGGTCATCTTCTCCAGCGGGACAAAAACCCTAAAACCTTCCCTATGCAATTTTAAGCCCTCAAACCTGCCCAAAAACAATCCCCACACCTCTAGCAACTCAAATCAACAATCAAACATCATTTATCAAGCAAGAACAGGCTGAATCGAAACAAAACAAAATCAGGGCCAAACTTTCAGACATTCATAAAATACTCATTTTTTCACCATTTTCAATTCTAAACATATCACGATGATCCTTAAAGCATGCACTTTCAATTTATAACAAGAAATCAAAGCTTTGTGAAAAATTGTTCTTGACCATACCTAAGCTTGAAAACTTCAATGGTGAGCTTCCAGAACCTCTCACTTGTGCAAATGAACTCCCTTGGCCCTTCTGAAGCTAGTGGGATGCTTGAAAAGCTTTGATGGTGGCTAGTGTGAAGGTTCCAGTTCTGGTGTAGCAGAATTTGAGGTTTGTGTATGTGATGTTTCAGGCTCTTTTAATGGTTGATTCTTGTTCTATGGATGATGTGTGACTTGTTGGTGAAGAAAAAATTGAAGTTTGATGGCTGGTTTGAGAGAATCGAAGAAGGGAAGGATTTTGCAAGTTTTGTGAAATCTGATTGTGTATGGGGTCTGAGCTTGTGTGAGGCTTGTTTTATGATCCATATACAAATCCTAAACTATTGGAATGAGACAGAAGACTTGACATGTACTGTGGGAATGGTATGGAGCAATTGGCCAAAAAGTCAATAGTTGGTGTACTTCAAGCATGGGCCATGACAGAAGCTATCTTAGGGCTGCTCTGAGTTCAGCTGTCTTCAAGGATGGCCATGGGATGTTTTAGAATGATCAGAAGTGAATGGATGGTGAGATGTCACATGTTTTGCAATTTTCACAACTTGTTGCACTTTGAGATTTTTGGTCATGGACATGTCTCATTCCAAGCTGAATTCAGGTCATGAAATGTTACATGGTGTTATGGGGATGCTTTGAGATCAATTAGAAGTCATGCCAACCCTTGGAAACCATTCTTGCAAGAATTCCCTCTTTTTGAATCTTATGGAAAATGGCTTATGGAAGCTTGTCATCCAAGGCATGAACCTTTGTGAATTTGTGCAATTCTGTTTTTGGCAAATTGTAATGATGCATAGAAGTCATTTAGAAGTCACAAAATGGTTTGGTATGTAGTTTTGCAAAAATCCCTCTTTCGCATGAAACATGAAATTATGTGATTTTTGCCAACTTTGGAAAGCCATAACTTGAGTTCCAAAATGAATTAGATCTTGTTATTGTACTTTTTGAAAAGGGAATGATCCAATATACAACTTTCATGACCAACAATTTTTCATTTGAAGCATTTTTGGTTGAGAAAGAGGAGGTTGAAAAACTTTCCCAAAATGGAAAGTTTACATTACAAGTCATTTCCATTTTTGGCAACTTTTGGTTTTGCTCACTTTTCTTCAAATTTATGAACTTATAAGCACTTAAATGATCAAATAAAGACCATATAACTTCAATTTGATGAAAAATCCACTTTGGTTCCATGTTGGGGGGCCTCAGATGCCCTGATTTGGCTCTGACTTGCTTAGGAAGTTACCCAGTGATCAGATGACTTCCACAATGAATTTTTCCATAAAACTTGGTATGTATGATCCTTATGACATATTAAGACCAATAGAAACAAGAATGACCAAAATAATTGGAGTTATGGCCTATGAAACCAAAACCCTAATTTCAGGTCATCTGTGCAGTTAAACCTGGCCCTGCTTCCATGCTTTGCAAGTTCTTGTGATTTTTTTGGCTACCTTGATCTTTGGAGGATAAAATATGATGATTGAACATACATGGACCCTCTTGAGATGATTGATAGCCTTTGGAGTGGCTCAGAAGGATCTTGGATTGCTCAGATCACAAACCCTAGATGCAGATGGACTTGAACCAATGTAGTGAGGCAAAAAATGCAACATGATATGATATGATTGAACAAATGAAAATGAAAAGATCACAAGCCATGGTGTAAACTTAGTGAGGGAAAATTTGGGGTGTTTACACTCAGGTCGAGAGAACGATCAGTAGGAGGTGAAGCTCCTTGAGATGGTCGTCTCGCAACATTTGCGAAAGTAGTTCGACTTGCTATCTTCATTTGGTAATTATTCTAAGGACTGTACGCGCTTGGCATAAGACTAGAGAAAATTGTTGACCAAAGGTTCCTTTGGAGGAGACTTGTTTTCCTTGCTACCATGGTCTTGGGATTGCTTCAGGACTATCTCATTTCCATTACCAGGAAGTCTAGGGTTATAGTTTGTTCAACTTTTTTGCTCTTTGACCATCTTTATTTCTTGATGCCCCACTCTGGGGTCACATAGAAGAGGAAGCTTGCTATAAGGCCACCACTCAGATCAATTATTCTCCTGACCTAAGTGACAGAGAGAAAATGCAGTAGAGTTAGCACATGTCATCCTAACCTACTAGGTTTGACTTAAGGAGGCTTTGAATACCGGTATGAGATCCTTTGGGACCTATAGAGGGTATTTTGGTACCAAACATGTGACAATCATTAACTATGAGCTAGTTGTATTTTTGACGTTAACACAATATGTATCATGTCGATGGAGGAAGATAGAATCAATGTTAGATCAGAAGATGGACCGAGAATGTTTGGAATTATCTTTAAGGAACTTGCCTTCACTTTAGGGTGCTTCTAGTGTTGATCTAGAGTTAGATCTACGATCCTTTTTTCTTATTCTTTGTGGAGTTCCCCAGGGAAATCACTGATCTAGAGATTTGGTGAATCATTATTAAAACGTTAACCGACTACATCAAATATGACATATCTCCATGTTTGATTCAACATATTCTTAATTTGATGACCTAGGGAGATTACAAACAAGTAAATCAAATATTTGATCTAAAATTGTGGAAAGCATAGGACTTGGAATTCGATTCCCACATGCATCGCCTTTGTTTCGCTCTAGAACTAGAACTAGATGCAATTGAGGAATTGGATATCTTGAACTGGTGGTATCGATATCTTTTATGATGGCATAGGGTGGACCTACATGGTTAGCACTCTGATGCCCAAGTTAGTTCGAGAGTCAACATGAGTTTGGTGAAAAGTGGAAATCTAATAATGTACCTTGCTTTCCATGCGAACTAACTTTTAATATCCTAGGTCACATGGAGCGAATTTCAGGTTAATTGAGCCTTAGATACTTGGACTTTTGGTCGGTCCAAAAGAGAATGAAAAGTCATGATTTCCATGTTTTCACAAGATGATTGCTTCCAATTGCATTTAGCTCACTGCCCACACATGTGCTTAATCCACTAAACCAAATCAGTCAATTTTTTAGAGATATTTGTGTGCCAACATTAAGAGTGGGTGACCTCATTAAGTTGGACCAAAGTATTCCAATCTTTCTCTGTAAGTTGGAACAATTTTTTCCACATGGTTTTTTAAAACTGTATGGAACATATTCATATGCATCTTACATATGAAGCTTTTCTTGGCGGCCCTATTTAATATAGGTTAATGTATCTTTTTGAAAGATTCATGGGTGATCCAAAGTGATTAGTGAAAATAAGTTTAAAGTTAAGGGATCAATATGTGCAATTACTTGCATCAGTAAACATCATATTTTTTTATCTCATTATTTCAGTCATATGATGTTAACTCCAAGAACCATAAGGAATGAAGTTAATTTTACTGAAATAAGTCAATGTATATTATCATTCCTTGGTCTTCCTGGTCGCTATTCTGAAAAGAAAAATGTGCATTGGTTGACAAAAAAAGAATTAAAATATGCTCATGTTCATGTCTTGATTAACTGAGTTGAAGTTAAGCCATACCTTGAGTAAGTATACTAAGTACATATTTATTTTGAACACATTGGATATAAAAATTATTACCTTTTAAATTATTTACATTATTTTTCAATATAGGGATTTTAATACCTATTATTTTCAAAACACCGGTGAACAAACAATTACAAGTCACATACATGCCTATTTTACACCATGCTTTAAGAAACAATTCGCATGCATTGTTGTACCGACTCCAGAAATACCCACTTGAGAAACTTTTCTGAAAATCCTGTTCAATGTGTTAATTAATGGAACACATACTTTGTGAACGAATATAAATTTTGACCCCCAGAGATGAACAAAAGGATAAAAAAACTATAAAAAACAGTGTATTTATAAAAGGAGTTGCATATGGTGGTGAAGACGACATTTATGGTGTCGTTACACACATTTACGAATTGGTACAATTATTTGGATTCAAAAAACAGAGTTGTATTGTTTTATTGTGATTTGTATGATCCATTTTCTAGAGGCACAAAAATACATAAAAAAATATAACACTGTAGAGATTCGAATGGACTGAAGGTACAAACAGTATGAACCTTTCATAATGGCACATTCTGTAAGGAAAGTTTATTACGTTCATTACCTTTCAATTTAGAAATGTAAGGGTGGTTGGTGGGTTGTAATCAAATTAATATCAATGGGTCATATTGAAATGGCGTTCTTAGGGAAGAGGTTGCTTACCAAGATGATGAAGTGTCATAAATTATGGTGTGATTTAAATTGAACAAGTTATATGTTTCTGCGATAATGTGGTTGAGGGTCAGCAAGTTGGTGTGTTTATATTGTTATTAAATAATGTGGATGAAGAACATGAAAAGTTTGGATTCAAAGACAATATCAGATCAGATGAAGATAATGGAGATCACAAGGGTACAAAATTTGAATAGACTGCTTTTCAAAATATTGTGTAATAAAATATTGATCAAATTAAATAATGTTTTTACTTATAATATATTGTGTTGATTTATTAATTATTTTATATTCTTTTCTCAAAATAGACAAAATGCCACCCCAACCCGATAAAGGTAAGAGTAAGTCTCGCCGTATGAAGATACTATACATGAGTTGGCTCCATCGTCTATGTATTATTATTTGCCACAATCTAGTCAAGTGGATCAGCCGACTATGACCCTTTATCAACTACATATTACCTCATCCATTTATATACACCCTCGTCATCCAAGATTTCTCCATGTTCTCATTTGATTACCCACTGAATTTTATTTTCACTTATGGACATATACCCTCATCATCCCAACATGTATTCCCACATGTATCCTCATCATACATGCAGTCTGAGGAACCTAAACTTTCATTTCCTACACATGTACCCTCGTCATCCCAGTAGTCCAGGGGATCCCACACCCATATCCCCCATTTACCTTCATCACCCATGCACTGTAAGGGATCCCACATTCAACATATATACACCACATGTACCCTCAACATCCCATCATTTAATGCATGAGAAGCAGCATGACCTTACTTTGCACGATCACATGGAGGAGGATGACACGAAGGATGAGTTATTATGCCTGAAGGAAGCCTTCTACAATAAGCATAAAGGAGGTATTAGGAATTATATAAAAATTCTTGGAATACATTTGGAGAACTCGTGGAAAATGATAAGAAAAATTCTGAGGACTGGCTTAACAAATTTTGGGTATAATTTCTTTCATTTTATGTAATTTTTTTAATTGCTTTCTTGTTTAAATCATCTAATAAATTATTTCCAACATTGTAGGAAAGTGTATCTGGAACGTAAGAGATGAAGTTAAGATTGAGCATTTTTTTTGAAAGAGAGCTTCAACCCGACTTTCTGACATGCTTAGGCATGCTAGACTTTGTTGGGGAAAATTGATATGCCCTCCATGGACAAACTAAGATGTATTTCAACGATTATTGGGATACATATGTTTTTACAAAAAAATCTGAAAGGAAAATAAAAATAGAGATTATGAAGATGGGGTTGAAATCATGGAGTTGGAAGTAATAGTGTTTCCCAACATGCTCTTCGGATGGTAATTATAAACACTTCTTTTTAAAATTATATTTTCAATTAAAGTTAATTGTATTAAATAGACTTAGGAATCTGGCAGAATCCCATTAATGAATGAGCTTCATGAGAGGACTTATAGGGGAAACTGGCATGTATGTTAATGAGCATGCTCGAAAAACTCAGGTAAGTTGTTATTCATATTTAATTATTCTATTTAATTCTTTATATAAGTAATTTGTTTGAACTATAATATTTAATTTAATTTTTTATGTATGTGTAGGAGGATTATCATAAGCAACTCGCTCAATTCTTATATGAACACCCGAAAATAGCTTTTCAAAGAGACCTATTTCATGTTGATACAATTGTCAATACTATAAAAAAAAACCATTTAACAATGGTTGGGAATGACAAATAATGACGCGGGCAAGAGCGTTGTTATGTAGATTGTCATTGTATATATGATAATTACAATAGCGGCCTAGTAGACGTTGTAATAAACTAGATAGTGCGCTACCTATCACAATGGATTTTACAATACATTGTTTTAATAAATATAATTGTCCTAGGTTCGATTCCCCGCAGGGTTATTTTGATATTTATTTTTTCTTGGATGCGCGCCAAATATTATAACGATTAAGTAATATAACCGTCATTAATATTTGTGCAAAATTAACAAATATGATAATGGTTATGACATATAACAGTCGTTAATTCTTCTGCAAAATTAACAAATATTATGTTGCTTTTATAATTAATCTCATTTTTTTACCTGTATTATTGTTCTCCATATCACAACAAAGCAGAAAATACAATTCACATTTTGTGATAACATTTTCATAATAATATTAATCATATCATATTCATAATATCACATATACCACATGATAGTTTATACACATTACATAACTTCACATTATAGTTTATCAGAACAAACAACCTACATATTCATAATATCACATATACCACATTACATTGTACACGCATTACATAACTTCACATAATTGTAATTTGGTGTATTGGTATCTTGTCTCTTGGCCTGGTGTCTAGATTCAAAATACCTATGATTTCAATTAATTATACTTGTTAGTAAAAATACTTCTAAACTATAACATATAATTAATTTATTATGAATAAATAATAAATTATGTACTTGTTAATTTTCACATATGCCTTCTTCATGATCGAGTCGTATAACATGCACAACATCTCCATCAACTTCATCATATGAGATAGCAACTTGTGTTGTGTAAGAAGGTGTGGACGAAATATCAATACTTTCATCACTAAGAGGAATGTGTTTTCGTTGGAGACCGATTGACCATTTCCCCGATATATCTGATGGATTGGTAACATAGAAAACTTGTTTTGCTTGAGAAGCCAAGATGAATGTTTTGGTATTAAAAGATGTCTTGCCAAGGTCGACCCGGGTGAATCCTAAGTCATCAATATCTATACCATTACTATTATTAGGAACCCACTTTCATTTAAATAAAGCCACTTTGAAAATAACATAATCAATCTCCCAAATCTTATAAATGTCACCATAAAATGAGGTAGTTGTCAATACTGAATTCTTATCTTTCGAACTAGAGAAATACATCGATTCAGATTCAACCATAACCCTACTATTTTGCATTGTACTATGATCATCTTTTGATTTTCTATAAAAGGTATAATGACCAATGTCGTATGCAGTCCAAGTAAACACACAAAATTTTGGCTCGTACAAAAACAACTTAGGTATATCAGATGCACTACGATCATTATATATACTTTTATTAAACCAATCCATGAATTTATTGTTATGCTCTATCAACAATAACTTGTCACTCACTCAGGGATATTTTTTCTTCATAAGTCTTTTGTTAGTATCTATGAAAGGTTGAACCTCGTCTATATTATTCAATATATAGAAATTTTCTTGAATAACTACATCTGAGCCATTGACCTAACATTTAAACCTTGAATACCTCTTCCGACTGTGTTAGCATGACGAGACTTTGGAATTCCTATAGAGTCTATTATCGCTCTCGGGATTTTCATCCTAGTACAAACGCGAAAGTGTCGCGGAAAAGGTAGAGTCGCCAGCTAGGCATTTTTATCCTGAATGAATGGGAAAGGTAATGCTGCACAAACCTGAGGAAGAAGGAAAGGACGAGGTCCTACGAACCAAAGATCTAGGTTCAGGAGTTGGTTACGACCTGGGAAGGTATTAGCACCCCAGACCGTCCGACGTACCCGACGAGATCCACGCTTGTTTGTTTGTTTCAAAGGGTGAGAAAATAACTGTTGCTGAACAAATGAACTGTTAACTGGAATGGGAATGGAAATGAGAAAGGGAATTGGAAAAGAAAATGGAAAGAAAGGGGGAAATGTAGGTAAAATAAAGAATGTGCTCGAACGGGCCCTACCCCGCTGCCTACGTACCTCATCGGGATAATGAGGATCAGAGTCGACGTATTTCGCCTAACTAAGCGGGAACTTTGTTTGTAATTTTTTATGGCTGGAACTGCGTATGTCTATGCTAAGGTGTTGCAGGTTCGTCTGGTATGAGTGCATTTACCGTCTTGCATGCGAGACAAGTCGTCGCAAGCTCTCGTTCAGAATGAATGAGATGAGAAAAGAAGTTCCCGCAGAATAGTCGCTTATTATTTGTTTTTGTCTTTTATGAAAAGTGTTTTGAATTTGTTTGTGAATATTCTCATACTAAGACCTATCCATCGTTGTAAATACTTACACCTCGCCCCGAAACAGGACGTGTATAAGAACTACTCAACAAAGTCTCGTGTCGTACAAGAACATTCGGTTTTTATTAAGTGTTTTATTGTTTTTCTTTATGAGATGAGAAGGAAGGACTCAAGTTGAAAAAGTTAAAAACTAAGGGACTAAGACTTAATCCTAATTTTAGTTATTTATTCAAAAGTGGTCCTAATGATTTATGTGGTTTTCTAAGCCTAATGAATAAAATGGAACTAGAAAACTACTAGAATTCAACTTACTTCCTAAGGAAGTTAAGTTGATTCTAAGAAACATGGGGAAGCCTATACAAGTAGGAAATTCAAGTAATAAGGCAAAAGCATTAAAATTGAAATAAGAAATAAATTCTAAAAAATGCATATTAAGGCATAAAACGAAAAGCAAGCCTAAACTTCACCTAAACATATTTATTGGAAATTCTAAGCCTAAGTTCTAAAACTAAGGGGATTTACCTAATATTACTATTCTAAAATCAGTAATTAAACTATACTAAATCATTCTAAAATCCTAAGATTAAACCTAATTAAACTAATCCTTAATGAACCATAAGATTCTAAGCTAAACTAGGTTGATTTATCATGTAACAATGGCCTAAAAATTAATGCACTAAAAATAGTAAACGTCCTGGAAAAAATATGAAATTTAATCTCTAGGGTCCTTAACCTGACTATAGTATTGTGCTAAAAAATATCCTAAACATTCAGAAGCTAACTATGCCTAAAAGTCACTTAAATCTACCTAAGAAATAACCACAATTATACATGAATTAAGCTACCAAAACAGTGGCCTAAAAATCTACCAAACAATATCCTAAGTCCTATTATCAGTCCTCTAATTATAGCAAAAAGAATGGGCTAAAATTCCTACAGGAAGTGGAAAAAATAAAATGAACAATATAAAAGAAATCAATATAATGCTAATTACATGGAAAATCGAAATTAAATCAAAAAAAGCCAAAATTCAGAAAGTAAAAATGTCACAAATTTCTAAATTGAATTAAAAACCTACTGGAATTTTTATGGAATTTTATTATAAATTTTACTATTTTTTAGGGATTTATTTCTAACTATGCTAAAACTAAAAAAATATAAAGAAAGAAAATAAGAGAAGGGGTGCGAAAAGCATTTTTTTCCAGTTATTAATTAAATGGGACTTAAAACTAGGGGGGTGCGGGTAGCAAAAGGTAAGGCCCATGCGCAGGAAATTTGGTGGTGCATTGTATAGAACCTAGGTCAATTTCTTTGACTTTCTGAGGGCCGCTTGATCTAGGGTCAACCTATGGTATTCTGATCCAAAAGATCCTAGGCACAAGGAGCATGATAGTTACGGCGTGTAGCGCACACGAAATTGTTGCGGGGAACACCTACCGGACGGTGACAAGTGTCACCGCCGGTATGGTGGGAATCAACGAATATCCAAACTCTTATCACTATGGAAAATCAAACGGATTAATGGATTTTTAATGTCATAACTCTTCACGAGCCTTATAAACAAACGAAACAAACTTACACACTCAAAAATGAAACATGAATCTGAACAAAACCCTAACCCTAGGTTCTTCATCTTCCTCGTCGCCACCCTTTCATTCCTCACAGATCCTCGACCTTTCCATCCAGCAAGACGCCGATGAAAACATAATCTCCGGCAACACTTCATTCTTCTTCACATTCGAGCCTCACCTTCTCCCCCAAAACCCTAGCACCGCCACCGATCGCCCTCTCCCACTCTTAAAGCAAAACGCCACCGTGAAGCTACTTCAAGAAACCAAAGCTTCGACCTTAACCCTCTCCCTAAACCTTCAACAACCTCACTTCTATATCAGTTCCGCCACCGTGATACTCCGTTGGAGACTCTATCCCTACTCCGCCGTGAAATCCCGTCGCCGCTCTCTAACCTAATTCAACTCGACACAAATCATAAACAAGACTCAACCAAGGATCCGGCAAGGCGAACACTATGCACACAAGAAGAAGTTCGGGCTCGTACCTTGAATCAGAGCCTTAGCGATGAAGATGCGGCTTGAGGATGGAGATTGCTAATATGTCTTTGATATTAGTGTAGACCGGATGCTGATTCTGACGTACGAACAAGGATGTGTGGAAGAGGCTTTCGCTTCTTCGACTCCGCCGCGATGCGAAATTCAATTCTAGTACGTTTGGTTACACTCCAGCTTCTTCTTTGAACCCTTTCTGCGATTTCTTACTCTGAAATTAATGCGAATCTGTGACGTGTTCTTGGTTTGTTTCAGCGTTGAAAATGGATTCATAAATTGCAGTGCTAATCCCTCATTCTTCTTTGCAGCTTGTTGTTGTAGAAATCATGATGAAACCTTATTGATGATGGTTGTGGTTTATGGATGAGATGAGAAGTTAGGGGAGAAGCTTGCAGAAGATTTTAGAAGGAGTTGAAGGTTGTGGTTGAAGTGTGTAAGGTTCAAGGGAAAATCGTGAAGAAGGATTGAAGAAAAATGGTTGAGGAGGTTGAAGAAATGGTTGAGGGAAGAAGGAGATTCTGGAAGAATGATTAGAATAGATGCAAAAATGGGAAAGGGTTGGAGTTCTTCCAATTGAAGAAGAAGCCAAAATGATGAAGCAGGTTCTGATTTATAGTAGTTGGAGGGTGCTCTTGTGATAAGCCTCAGGTAAACATCTTGTTGAAAGTTTGTTGAAATTCTGTTATGCATTTTGTTGGGAAGTTATTTGATTGAGTTAGTTTGTTATGACTAAGTTATAACTTGAACTTGCAGGCTTGTGAATCTTATTGAAACTGGTTTTTTTTTGTGTGATGTGTAGGTGGGTTTCGTTTCTCAAAGGGGTCTGAAAATGATGGATGAGGAGTTGTTTTGGTTATGATTCAGATTGAAGAAAATTGAGGATTCTAGGTAGTAATGCGAATTTCTGCGAATTTGGTTGAAGTTTGATGTAGAGAGTTTGACCCTGTTGAAGGTTTCTGAGTTTTCATTTTTTGCTTTTCTGTTATATCATACATAACTCATCTCCGATTTGTTTTGGATTTCCAGTTTCTCCTCTCACTTCTTCTGATTTTTTTCTGTTAAAAATTGAAAGAAAGAGGGATGAATATTGATGGTGGCTGAATATTGATGAAGGGAAGGCCCCGAAATATGGTTGATGAGAGGTTTTAACAAAATTCTCTTAAAGATGATGAGTGGTTGATGTATATCATTTTTAGAGTGTTTGTTGATGTAGACAAAGATTGGAGGGTGAAGGTTATGAAGAATGGTGAATAAAAGTGCTTCTATTGGAAAATTCGAGATTTCTGATTTTTTTCTTCTCCCTTTTTTCTGTATTCTGTTATGAGCCTCTTTGAGAGCTTTTCTGTTGAGCTTTCTTCTATAATGTAATTGTACTTTGTATCAGTTTTTGTGTAACTGACTTTTTGGTGACTCAATTTTCTGTTATGAATTTTCTCTTGAGAAAATAAATTTCAGTTCCTTTTGCTGTAACTGAATCCTCATCCCTTTGTAGTTGAACTTTTAATAGTTTCTCCTAAGTTCTGTTATCCTTATTTTTTCTTTTGGTGGTATAATAGTTGATGTAAGAAAAAGGAAAAATAACTAACAAGAATTTCCTAGTTATTGATCAACTAATGAGAATGGCTTGAATATAAATTTGACTTTTAATTTGGGCAAATAGAATGAATCACTTGGATTTTCAAAGAGAAAGAAAATATGAAGATATTGAGAAGTTGCAAAACCGTGATGGGTTAGAGACGAAGAAGGGTCTGCTAGTGTGAAATTCTGAAAGTCTAGTTGGCACCGGTCAACTGTTTGACCCAAAGGTTAACAGTTGACCAAAAAGTCAGCTTACATCCAATTGCATTTCCATTACTTTCTTATTATATGTTTTTACGGAACCTTGTGAATGATGTCCTCGTAATGTAACTTCTTGTAATGCATTTTTTTTAATAATTTGAATGAAGACATTTGGATGAAATTGGCCTTTGGAAATATCTGAAAATTGCAATCTTTGAAAGAATCCCTTGATTTTGATGGAACTTGGATAATGTAGTAACTTCATAAAGAAAAAGGATGAACTTGAATGAACTTGGATTGTTGTAACTTGGACTTTGAATGGATCTTGAACTTTGCATGCCGAACAACTTTTAACCTCTTTCGAGATCATGAATCCAAATTAATTTCCAATAGGAACAAATTCACTCAAATTTTATTGCCAAGTGACCTTGGCTCCTCTATCAATTAACAAAGCAAACGTCACAACAATCCTTTGTATCTTTTGTCACGATATGTGCCTTGCAATTCACTAACTGGGTGACCAATGATTTTAAAACGAACGCCCTAAGGAAACTTTGAAGACGAACACGTAACCAAAGTAACAAGCATGTCCAAGCAAACTTTCGTCATACCATATTAAATCTCGACCTTTATTGAAGCCCTAGTATCCATGACAACTTGTATCTTGAGAAAATGATCACGACAGTAGAAATTCACCCTTGGTATCAACCTTGAGTGTAATGGTTATACAATAGGAAACTCAAACCATAAGGATATGCCTTGATCACATGCCTTAGGAGAACCCTTGAATGTGATGATATAATCCTCAATTAACGAAACATCCACAAGCTTAATCATGGATAAGAAACCCTTAACCTTTCTTGAAATGCACCCTGATGAAGGAAGTAACTCGAAATGTTGCCAACCAACAAAAACCTAGTTCACTACCAATCTTAAATAAAACCATGATGAACCCCCGATCACCTGATGCTCTCAAGAAACCTTGACCTCAATGAACTTTGATAAGAGGATGCTCATAATGTTGGGAGCCTAAACCCTTCCCTCAACCTGAGTGTATGAACTTCAAATCACCAGAGAGTACTTCGATCTCATGCTTTAGGAACTATGAAATGCATGATTGTGATGTTAATGATATGGTGAAAATACAGATGAATGCGAAGCGAAAAACCAGTTAAGGTAAAAAAACACGAGGGCAAATTTTGAGGTATTACAACTGCCCCTATTCAATCATCTTTAGACCTGAATGGATAATTGCAAAAGCTTTTAGACATTCAAGTTATGGAGTGATTGAATACTCAAATAAACCTGGAAATTTGAACTCAGTGGATATTAGAAACTCCATCTGCTTTTTATTTATATTTTTTTTTTGACCTCTGAATAGGTAGCGAAAATAGAAACAGGTGGAATAGAATCAATGCAATAAACCAGCACTGTGAATGCTGAGCGAAACAAGCCATAACAAGGATGCCCATTGGAGATACAGGACTTAACAAGATCATTAGCGGAACGGAACTCAACAATGTGACTGCTGGGCAGGACTAAGTCACAAAGAAAACACGCGATTACTGGGCAGGACCAAGCCACGGAAGGTGCCTGTTGGCGAAACAGGGCTTAACGAGACCATTAGCAGAATGGAACTCAACAATATGACTGCTGGGCAGGACCAAGCCATAAAGAAAACATGCGACAGTTGGGCAGGACCAAGCCACGGAAGGTGCCTGTTGGCGAAACAGGGCTTAACGAGACCATTTGCGGAATGGAACTCAACAATACGACTGCTGGGCAGGTGTAACACCCCAAATTTTCCCTCTTCTTAAGCATCATATCACATCATATTCATCATGAACATATCATTTTCTCAGCATCCTAGCATGGAAAGATGAGGCATAACATTCTTCATGTCCAAGCATCAAGCATATGATCATCTGAGGAGGTTCTTGAGTCATCACAAGCCATGACAAGGGTCCCAATAGGTTTGTACAAGTCCTATGAAGGGTCTACATTCCATTTACAAGGTCAAGTCCATTGGCAAAAGCTCAGAAGATTGCATGATCACCAGAGGTCTCAGGACAAGGCAAAGCTCCTACACAAGGCACCTAAACTAGGGTTTGAGATTCAAGCATCAAAACTTCACAATTTTGGCCATTTCATTTGGGCAAAGTCTTCTATATGTCAAGAGGATCCTATGTGTCAATTTTCATGAGAAAAATCCATGTGGAAGTCAGAAAATTCTTCAGTTGCTTGCAGATGAAGTAATTGGTCAACTGTGCCCTTAAAAAGTAAACTATGTAATTTCAAGGGGTCCAAGCCACTTTTTCTTGCCAAGAGGGGTCCTTACAATGTTATAAGAGGATTGGGATGCTTAAAGATCAAGAATCATGGATATTTGAGGCTTTTTGCAAAAATGGTACAAACTTGGTTTTGAGAAATTTCCAAATTTGGCAACTTTTGCCCTAATTTTCAAATGACCTTAACATGATCAAAAATTCTTCAAATGGACCAAAGTCAAACATTAAAGTTGGAGATTAATGGCTCCCATTTTCAAAAATTACAAGTAAATTTTCATGGGATTTATGGTTTGTCCTAGGGCCTCTTCGAAAATTTGATGTAATTTAGGGCAAATTCAAAATTTCCATGCATGACCAAAAGCAAAAGTGTTCAAAACTTGTTTTTAAGACTTGGTATGGTTCAATTTTTTTCTATTGATAAAATAAATTGCATTTTGATCACTTTTCTCAAGGGAAACTCCCATTTTCGTGCACCACAAGAAAGTTACTCCAAAAGTGCAAAATTGGCAAAATCATGAGAAAAGTGTGATGGCTTGATCTAAGGGCCAGGACTTGTTACATTTTGATCAAGGGTTGGAAAAGGATTACCCATGTGCTGAGAGGCCAAGCAAATCATGAGGATTGCATGCTTCCCTCAAAATTTTCAAATTTTGCAAATTCACAAAAATCTCATGATCCACACATGCAAACCTCTTAATTCTTTCAGTAAGGGTTTGTGACCTCACATGAAAGCAGCTAGGGTTTCAGAAAGCTGAACCTCTCTCTCATTCTCTCATTTCCAAGTTCTTGCATCAATTGCATTTTCTCTTATTTATCTTCATACAAGTGCTCAATCTCAAAACAAATTGTGGATCCTTGTTCTAGGCAAGCTAAGGATCATTAATCACCCACTCTTGCAAGCTCTCTCTCAAGTTCAACAACATTGGCATTTCAGGGCAGGTGTGAGCATAGCTTCGAATCCAGCTTAATTCAAGACTTTAGATGCATTTATTTTGCATCTAGAGTGAAGTAGGAGTGCATTGCATCCATTATCTGGTCTTCTAGCATCTTGAATCAAGATCTGCAACTCAGGTATGGTTCTGAATCTTGAGATCTGGAAATGAAATTGATTAGGTGTTTTGTGATGTTTGAAGTACACTGATCATTCTGCACTTTATAGTTTTGAAAATGATGCATTGTAGCTTGAGTTATTCGGATTTCAGTTTTCATGGTCAAACTTTCTTCTCTTCGATCCAGATGATCCATTGAGTTTTAGAGAATTTCATTGTCATTTTCATGTTCAGCGTACCTCATTTAGTTAATCTGGAGCATTTGATGTGTTTTTGTTGCATTTTGTTCTTCTGTGATGAATTCCGGTGTCGGAGCCCTAGCTCCAGTCACCGGAAACTGGAAATATGGCTAGGGTTTGCGCAAGGTTGAAGATAAGTCCATAGCCCTTAGATCTGCCTTTCCATCCGTCCAAATTGTGACACATAGCCCTAGTCCACCACCTCCATCTCACGTGTTTGTCTTATTTCATTTTAATGTTGTGTGTGTCTCACCCCATGATAATAACCATGCGTCTCTAATCACAATGAAGCAATCCTCCACGTCAATTAATGAGGAGAGACACCACACGCGTCTGATCCATCCAACGCCTCTCATATTTTCCAGCTTTTTCCTCTGATTTTCCACCATATCTTTCATGATCCAGCGCACCCAATGGGCTTCAATTGCTCTTAACACCCCCAGTCACCATGGGCCCAACTCAAACCAACATATAATCCATGCTATTGACACCCCCATCCAATTTCTTTTTCTTTTCTTTTTTTTATTCCATTCTACTTTATAATTATTTAAAATAGTTCTGATTATCCAAAAATCCCAAAATAATTCACGAGTCTTCCTTTAAGTGTCTTTTATTTTTCCATATTTTTATTTTCCATTTTTTTAATTTCCACGTGTCATAATTAATTCCTTATTTCAATTAACTTCTTTTTAATCCTTTCTTGAGTACACTGCCTTGTCCATTTTCTATAGACTTCATTATTTTGAGTTTTGTGTCCATTATTTTTGCTCTGGATTCCTAAGATGGTGTAGTATATGTGTGATTTTCCCCCTGATTTTTAGAAATTTATTTCTTGGGTCTTGGTCCTTTGATTTGTGATAGAAGTTTGTAACCCTAGTTTGTGTTCTTGCCTCCATGTGACCTAGTTTGCTTCTGAATTATTCCAAATCCTTTTGGCTCATTGATATACCATGTTTGAAGATCATTTGGTTTAAGTTGTGGAATTTTTGGGTGCTTGGATGTTTTAATGTGGATTTTTGTTCTCACCTTGTCCCATTTTGCTTCTTTTGGTTCATTAGCTCTCTCATAAGCTTAGAAGGGCACTTGTGCCAACTTCTTCTTCTCATTTGGGGTCCTCTTGGGGAATGGGTTCCTTCCTGGTCCTAGCTTAGGGTTTGTGTCTTAGAATTTTGTGTTTTCTTACCCTTTTAAGTCCTTTCTTTTCTTAAGTGTGCTTTCACTTCTTCCTTACTTCTTTCACTCCCATTTTGTGATTGTTTGGTATTGTGTGTCCATTCTCTTCATCTTTCTAGATTCTTAAGCTTTTCCTTCACTTGTTTTGGTTCTGGTCTTGTGCATTGATTCCATGTTTGTGCATTGTTGCTTTGCATCTTCATAAGTGTGCATTTGTTTTCATATGTGTTCCATGTTGCATCTTTTGCTTGCATATTTCTTTCCTCATTCTTATGAGTTGCATTTGCATGGTGCATTTGTTCATATCATTTCACTTTTGTTTGTATGATGTTAGCATGCCATTTGCTTCATTTCATTTCACTTGTATGCATGTTACTAACCTTGCAAGGGCTATGGTAATTGTGAGGTGTGGGAGTTGAGTTCCACATCTCCAAGTCTCATCTTCTCTTCTTATTTCTTTATTAAGATAACCCTTTGCTTGTTGGGCTTAGGCCTTTCTCATCTCTTCTTCTATCTTCTTATTCTCTTCTTCTTTCCTTCTTCATTAGGATAGAAACCACACTAACCTTAGGATATCCATGCATGATAACACTTAGGATTCTTTAGTCCCCCTTTAGAATTTTGCCTTTGTGGTCCTTTTGGTTCTTCTTCTCTTCTCATCTCATAACCATAAAAAAAACATCTTAATAAGTTTTAAGTGATGCCTTGAGCAATAGCCTTATCCCATGAGGTATGCTTGTAGTCCTCCCATCTTGGGATAGTACAAGTTTACCTTGTGATGCACAAGTCTGATCAAGGTATCTTCTTCATAAAGAAAAGCATAAAAAAACACTTCTTCACTGTAAATACCAAAAACACTTAATAATTTAACAAGTTAGTGAGCTTAGGCCCTAATCTTTGGGTTCAAGTTTTGGGGATCTTCTCCTTACTTGAGTGTGCTTGTTCTATTATTCCATCTTGGAATGTAGTGACAAGTGCACATTCCATGGAAAAGAGCTTGAGTTCACTTCCTTGTGACACACTCATAAAAAGCGTCATAAAAAACACAAACAAACAATGAGCTTCTTTCCTTCGGGAATTCTTTTCTCATCTCCTTCGCTCCGTATGAGAACTTGCTCCTACTTGTCACTTTGCAAGACGGTTACACACTCGTCTTCCAAGTCTGCAACACCTGAGCAATGGCATAGGCAGTTCAAGCCTTAATTCACAAGCAATTTCCTTGCCACCCCTAGTTAGGGGAACTACGGCGTCTCTGATCCTCATTGTCCTGATGAGGTACGTAGGCAGTGGGGTAGGGCCCGTTCGAGCACAATCTTTATTTTCCCTACATTTTCTCTTTGTTTTCTTATCCAGTTTCTTTCTCATTTCATTTATCCAGTTCATTTTATTTTCTTTTGCAGCAGCTTTCATACCCTCACCCTTTGAAACAATTTTCTTTTGCAAGTGTGGATCCCGTCGGGTACGGCGGACGATCTGGGTGCTAATACCTTCCCAGGTCGTAACCGACTCCCGAACTCAGTCTCTTTGGTTCGCAGGACCTGTGTCCTTCCTCTTTTTCTCTTCTGGTTTGTGCAGCATTACCATTCCCTTTCTTTTGGGATAAAAATGCCTGGCTGGCGACTCTTTTCTTTTTTCCGTTCCACTTTCACGATTGTACCAGGATGGAAATACGGGGAGCGACAGCAGGACCAATACATAAAGAAAACACGCGACTGCTGGGCAGGACCAAGCCAAGGAAGGTTCCTGTTGGCGAAACAGGGCTTAACGAGACCATTAGCGGAATGGAACTCAACAATATGATTGTTGGGCAGGACCAAGTCACAAAGAAAACACGCGACTGCTGGAAAGGACCAAGCCACGGAAGGTGCCTATTGGCGAAACAGGGCTTAACGAGACCATTAGCGTAATGGAACTCAACAATACGACTGCTGGGAAGGACCAAGCCATAAAACAAACACGCGACTGCTGGGCAGGACCAAGCCACGGAAGGTGCCTGTTGGCAAAACAAGGCTTAACGAGACCATTAGCGGAATGGAACTCAATAATATGATTGCTGGGTAGGACCAAGTCACAAAGAAAACACGCGACTGTTGTGCAGGACCAAGCCACTGAAGGTGCCTGTTGGCGAAACAGGGTTTAACGAGACCATTAGCGGAATGGAACTCAACAATATGACTGCTGGGCAGGACCAAGTCACAAAGAAAACACACGACTGCTGGGCAGGACCAAGCCACAGAAGGTGCCTGTTGGCGAAACAGGGCTTAACGAGACCATTAGCGGAATGGAACTCAATAATATGACTGCTGGGCAGGACCAAGTCACAAAGAAAACACGCGGTTAATGGGCAGGACCAAGCCACAGAAGGTGCCTGTTGGAGAAATAGGGCTTAACGAGACCATTAGCGGAATTGAACTCAACAATATGACTGATGGGCAGGACCAAGTCACAAAGAAAACACGCGACTGCTGGGCAGGACCAAGCCACGGAAGGTGCCTGTTGGCGAAACAGGCCTTAACAAGATCATTAGCGGAATGGAAATCAACAATATGACTGCTGGGAAGGACCAAGTTGTCACTCCCAGGATTTTCATCCTAGTACAAACGCGAAAAAGGCGCGGAAAAGGTAGAGTCGCCAGCCAGACATTTTTATCCCGAAAGAATGGGAAAGGTAATGTTGCACGAACCTGAGGAAGAAGGAAAGGACAAGGTCCTGCGAACCAAAGATCTGGGTTCGGGAGTCGGTTACGACCTGGGAAGGTATTAGCACCCCAGATCGTCCGTCGTACCCGACGGGATCCACGCTCGCTTGTTTGTTTCAAAGGGTGAGAAAATAAAGATGTTGCTGAATAAAACTGCTAACTGGAACTAGAACTGAAGTGAGAAAAGGAATTAAAAGAGAACAAAAAGAAAGAATGGGGAAAATGTAGGGAAAATAAAGAATGTACTCGAATGGGCCCTACCCCACTGCCTACGTACCTCATCGGGATAATGAGGATCAGAGTCGACGTAGTTAGCCTAACTAAGGCGGGAACTATTTATTTGTGTTTTTTACAGCTGGAATCGCGTATGTTTATGCTCAGGTGTTGCAGGCTCGTCTGATACGAGTGCGTTTACTGTCTTGCATGCGAGACAAGTTGTCGCGAGTTCGCGTTGTGAATGAATGAGATGAGAAAAGAAGTTCCCGCAGGATAGTCGCTTATTATTTGTTTTTGTCTTTTATGAGAAGTATCTTGAATTTTTTGTGTGAATGGTCTTGTACTAAGACCTATCCATCGCGGGAAGTACTTACACCTCGCCCCGAAACAGGACGCGTATAAACACTCCGCAACAAAGTTTCGTGTCGTACAAGATTTTTCGGTTTTCATTAAGTGTTTTATTATTTTTCTTTATGAGAAGAGAAAGAATGACTCAAGTTGGAAAAGGGAAAATCTAATGGGAACTAAGACACAACCCTAATTTTATTGAATTATTTACAAGGGAGATCATATGGTTTGTGAAGTTTTCTAAACCTAATGGAAAAAACACTTAGAACTAATAGAATACAACTTACTTCCTAAGGAAGATAAGTTGATTCTAAAGCCAAGGGGAAACTTATAAGCAATTGAAATACTAATCAACATACCAAAAATTAAAATTTGAAAGTAAGAATAAAATTCAAAACAATTCAATTAAAGGCCTAAACCTAAATAGTCCTAATTTTTATTCTAAGTCTAATTAAAATGAATCCTAAACCTAAGTTCTAAACTAAGGGTGATACCTAACATTTTCCTTCTAAAAATCAGAATCTAAACTAACCTAAGTCCATATTAAATTCTAAGATTAAATCTAATCTAAACTATTTTTTTATGAAATTTAATATCATAGCCTAAACTAATGGAAATTATATGCATAAAGGCCTAAGAATTAATATCCTAAAAAATAGTAAAAATTCTGGAAAAATTATGAAATTTAATCTATGGGGTTATAAAACTACCTATAACATTGTGTTAAAAGGAATCCTAAAAAATCATAATTTTGATATGCCTAAAAATTGTTTATTTCCACCTAAGAATTAACTACTATTTCCTAAGGATTAAGCCACTAAAACCTAAGATAAAATGTCCTAAAAAATCCACTAAAATTAACCTAAGTACTATTATGAGTCCTCTAAACATGACAAAAAGAATGGATCAAAAAACCTACTGGAAGTTGAAAAAATAAAATGAACAAAAGCAAGTGCAGTTAAAAGAAATTCAATAAAATGCTAATTACGAGAAAAATCGAAATTAAATCAAAAATAACCAAAATTCAGAAAATAAAAGTGTCAAAAATTTATAAATGGAGATATTAACCTACTGGAATTTTTGTAGAATTTTGAGATGATTTTTCCTATTTTTATGGATTTATTTCTAACCTATACTAAACAAAAAAATTAAAAAGAAAAGGGGTGCATTAAAGTGGCGAATCGAGATTACTTACTGGGTCGAAGTGCCGATTCTTCACACACAAAAAATCCAAAAAAACTTCAAGCAATGTCTTGTGATCTCCATAAGCAAAATAAATGCTTATCCTCCATAATCACTTTGTGAAGCTCCACCATAACTAAAATCGATACAAATCGATCGAAAAACTCATAAACACCTTAATCCATAATTAATTCCAAACAAATGATTAAAATTAGTGCAAAAATTCTAATTAAAATTTTCAAGAAATGGATTGATATTCTAATCCACAAAAATTATTAACAAAAATATTAATCATGATTTTTTTCAATAAAAATCAATTAACAAAAATCTCAACAAAACAAAAACAAGGAAAAGGGATGCACTAGGAAAACAATGGTGCAAGAAGCAAAAAATGGACCCAGACCCATCTCCTTAAGCCTAGGATCGCAGGAGGGTGCATTCGGTGAGAATCGTGGTGCGATTATGATCTTGAAGAGTATTGAGGCCCAACACCATAAAGAAACCCGCAGGAGGGTGTTGTAGTAAAATTAGGGTGTAAACAAGAAATCCATGGCTAAGTTTGCTGAGCCCAGTCCTTGTCCAAGTCTTTTATCACTTGAGAAACCCTAAGAATGAAGATACAGAACTCCACTTCTTCTTCGGAGAAACGCGCCGTCTCATCTCTTTCATATTCGTTCATAATCATCTTCTCCTCTCTCCCAGAGATTTTCACCATCAAATCAAACAAACCTCACAGCCATCTCCTCTTACCCTCTCCGTTGCAAGTGGCTGCCGACGATAATATCTCTCCTCTGTGCCGGTATCATCTCTGAGTTCGACTCAACCTCCGATCGCTTGATGCGGCTGGCCACGGATTTTGCTCAGAAGCTAAAAGATGTACCACAATAACAACATCATAAGCGCGATATGTGAAGAGAGTGAGAAACCTTACCGGAGCTATTCTCGTGATTTTTTTGTCAGCGGAAGAACCTTCAGGCTAACGCTCTTCTGATCCTTCCTTACTCGGCTTCTGCTACCGTTTGAACGACTCTATGTGCATAATTCGCCAGCTCAAATCGACGCGTTCTTGCTGCGTTCGCCATTGTTGTTATTCTATTGATCTGAAACTCATTTTCTATTTTCCATTGATGTGAAGTTATTGTTGCGGAATCTTGAGTTGCTTTGTTGTTATTGAGTTCTTGAGAGGTTAACGTGTTGACATGAATCTTGCAGGTCTTTTCTTAAACTGAAGTTGTTGTGCGATGGAGATGATGGCGGTTGCGAAGCTGCTAACTAGTTGAAACAGAAGATTGCGGAGGGAGAATAGAGTAGCTGGTGGAGTTGGAGGGTGTCTTTGAAGGTTGATGAAGTTGATACATTGATGAAGTTGCAATTTTGCAGAAGAAGAGTAAGTTGCAATATCGAACCTTGTTCCTGATTCATTTATGCTTGCGGTTCTGGATTCCTTACTCCTCCTTGTTTCTGAATTCGTTGCAGGTTTGGTGTTGTTGATCATTGCAGGTGCTGGTTTAAGGTTTCGGAAATTGCGGGACGAAGGGATTAAGGGTGACTAAAGTGTTGATGCTGATGACGATTTTGAAGGTGATGAAGAACGTCGACAATGAGCGATGCTAAAGACGATGATTGATATTGTAGAGTGTTGGTGAAGATCGTGAAAGACAGCTGATGAATATTGATGATGATGGGCAAAAATTGATAACGTTGTGTTGAAGTCGATTGGATCAAGATCGATGTTGAGCTATTGCTGAGTTGCTGCTGATTACCGATTTTTTGGAGCGAAGTTTTTTTTTGAAGGATCGAAGAGGAATCCTCATAAAGATTCATGAAGCCGCAGTGGTAAGAAATCGTATTTAATCCCTTTTCTTCTTTTTGTGCCTTCAGTTTCGAATTCTGAATCCGGAATCACGAAAAATCATTCTTCTTCTTATTATTACTTCTAGTGTGAATCTGCAATTCAGAACTGCACTTGTAGCGTTGTTGTTGAGCCGTTGATAGACCTCTTTTTGCAAATTCGCGACATTCTTGAATTCGCTTGTTGATGTTTTTCTATGGTTTTTGCAGATGTGAATTTGCTGAGAGATTAAGAGCTTGCAGGGTTTGATGATAGTTGATGGAGGGTGAAGCATGAATGATGAGAAGGATGTAGAGAAATCGATGAAGATTAAAGGTTGAAGAGAGTTTTTTTTGGGAGAGAAAGATTGGCAAAGAGTTATTTTTGTTTCTGGATTTTCTGGTTCAAGAAAGTGAAGAAAAAAATGAAGATTGGAGAAGAATGATTTGAGAGGGTTTTAAGATTATGGATGATGGTGAGGTGATAAATTAGAGAAGCTTTTTTGAAGGTGAATCCTGGTTTTAGCCAACTCCATATGCTGAAGTATATCTCTTTTTTTTATATCAGTTATATAGTATATAACTGATTTTTCCCTCTTCTTTTTGTAACTGTTTCTGTTATGATTGTAATAACTGAATTTTTCCTAACTGAAAAAAATCTGTTATTGGAAGCTTTTTGTTATTTAATTTGAGAGCCTTTTTTTTCTAGTGTGTTCTCGGCCGGAAATTTTCTGCATAATGCCGTTGTCGGCTGGAAATAAAAGGAGAAAGGGGTCATATTTTGTAGGGCCTTTGCCTTAAAAAAATAACTAATTCCTATTTGAATGGATCTAAAATATGATGAATTAAACGTAAAAAGAAATTCTAGAATAGAATTGAAATATGGATGCTAAATGGGTATATGGACATTTGGTTAGAATTGGGCCTCTTGAGCAAGTGTTTAGATGAATTTTGGTTATGATAATTTGGAAAGGACTCTTGTGGCATTTTTGAGCATGGATTTATGACTTCGGGATACAGTTGAGAATTGAATGGACAAATAAAGTCGGGTATTTATTAAAATTGGATTTAGAAACTTGGATATTATATTACACAAATGGGCCTTGAAAAGGGTCCAAAGTGGAGGTTAGAATTGAATTGCTTAATGCGAATAATGAACTAAAACAAAGTTTATGGGCTTAATTTGGATAGTGGACAAAAAATGAATATTAGCAGGGGAATGGATCATTGAAACCCAAGTAATCCTTGCGACCAATCTCAATATGTTTAATCCAACTTAAACCCCCAATCTAATCCAAACTCGAGTCTTCAATGAATCATCGGTCTTCAGTCAACCTTCAAATCCAAACCCCATTGACCTGTATTACCAACAATGAACTATAAAGAGGACCACAGTGCCCTGATTATCATAAGAATCCGCAACTTGATCCCTCGTACCATAAACTAACACTTATTTGTCATGAAAAATCCTAATAGGCTCTGCATGCACTATGATCTTCAATAAATTGCGTCTCAAGTGATAATGGAATCCCTTGAACGACAAGACCACTTAGGAACACATTTCGCAAGGAAACTTTGTCGAGTATCACTTAATTAAGGAAATAAACCATAACTCGTGATTTAAACTTCAAACACAAATCATTTGCGAACCACCGTTTATAGCGAAACTCACTCATGATTTTAATGAAACCCTAACACCTGCGACGCACAATACTACAGAGCATTCTTGAGTATAGTTGTTAGATAGATCACCTCCGAATAGGAAGAGTAATATCACCAGAAGATGTTTTTGATCCCATGCCTTGGGAGCCGATGAAATGCATGATCGTGAATGTTAATGACCTAGTGAAAAATGCAGATGAATGCAAAACGAACACCAGTAAAGGGAATAAGTATGAGGGCAAATTTTGAGGTATTACACAAGTCACAAAGAAAACACGTGACTGCTGGGCAAGACCAAGCCACGGAAGGTGCCTGTTGGAGAAACAGGGCTTAACGAGACCATTAGCGGAATGGAACTCAACAATATGACTGCTGGGCAGGACAAGTCACAAAGAAAATAACGTTGACTTGGAAAGACCATGATGTCTTGAAATGGTATAAGTGTCTTCTGCGGGGAATACTTCAGGTTGAAAAGATGTTATAGGTTGTATGCAACACCTCAAAACTGACCCATGTTGGCATGCATATGCTTGGATTTATGGCGTAATGCTCCATGATGATGGAAATGCTACGCTTTGGAGGATGCAAATGTAATGATGATTATGCGTATGCAAATGCAAAGGATCTCCTTATAAGGAGACTGCAAGTATCCCAGATGGCTTGACTGGGATGAATTGATGATCACTGCACTGATCTGATCCATCCTGATGAGGAGGAGACAACTCTGTGGGGAAAGCTATCAATGATACACCGGCTTTGAATAGCCGCCATTGCCAAAAATAAATTGGACTTTAAGATTGGAGTGCCAAGACCCTGCTAGAGATGGACCCTTCTTGTACTTTGGTGGGGAAATGGAGACCTCCTAACTTGGCTGGGAACCAGAGATATAGCACTACTGATGAAGCATCCTGCTGGGGAGGAAAGACATTCCTTGTACTGCTGGGGATTTCCCATGTATTGAAGGAAAAATTCTGCTTGGGGAAGGCAAACATCTCTTGCCATTAATGTTGGAGAATAAATTCAACTTCACTTCCACTGGGGATGACTGGAGACACCCTGGAAAACACCTATTCTTGTTTAAGCGTAAAGAAATGCTCCTCCTGGAAATCTGCTTTTAGCTCTGTTAGCAACACATATACCTGTACCTGCATAAACACAATCGATAGTGCCTTCAACATGGAAAGTTAGTTTGGGACCTGTATGTCCCAGGCTCATAGCATGGATCATTATCTGGGCATCTCGACACCCTTTTAGAGTTGCATTAAATGTTTCTGTACTCCTGCATGAGTTAGAAAGCATTCAAATGTTCACAACACAATATAAATCACAATTTGCTGGACGTTTTTGCAATCAATTAATGCTAGATGAAAAACAAAAACGAGAAGCAGATAGTCACAAGTTGACTGAAGTTGAATTTTTATTGATTCGGAAAAATGGCCATGAATAGGCAATACAAAGGAAGCAATTCCCTGGAAAGAGGAAATAACCAAAAAGGAAAACAAACTATCCTATTGGCAATGTAATAAGTGGATCTCATCAAGTTCCAACCCAGTTATGACTCGTATATCTACGAGACGATCCGCTCGCTCTGCCCCTTGAGAAAGGTAATTGAACTGGTCTTCAACCCTTAGAATAACCTCAATTGCAAATGAGTTACGAATCTCGCAGACCGCAGTCGTTCGTGTTAGTCCCTCTTTTGCGTGGATCGCCCTTTCAGGTTTTCAATCCACCGGGATACCCTTTTTTGCCTGAGTTGTCCGGTGTGGTTTTTCAACTCAACGGGTGTACATTTTATTTCAAGATTTCCCTAATTTTTGCCTAAGCCTTTTATTCTGTTTTTGGCTCGTCGGGATGCCCATTTTTGCCTGGATCTTTATTTTGTTTTAATCTAGCGGGTCCTTTTTACACGAAGTATTTTCTTACTGCGTCTGCGTTGACAGGGGACTGGAAGTCTTCTCCGTCCATGGTTGTCAGCATCAAGGCTCCACCTGAGAAAACCTTTTTAACCACGAACGGTCCTTCATAGTTAGGTGTCAATTTGCCCTTGTGATCTTTAAGAGGAGGAAGAATCCTTTTCAGCACCAAGTCACCTAGTGTGTACCTCTGTGGTCGTACCTTCTTATCAAAAGCCTACTTCATCCGTCGTTGATACAACTGTCCATGGCATACAGCTGCTAGACATTTTTCTTCAATGAGGCTTAATTGATTATATCTGGATCGGAGCCACTCAGCTTCATCTAGTTTAATGTCTATCATTAACCTCAACGAGGGGATTTCCACTTTAATTGGTAGGACTGCCTCCATACCATGTACCAGTGAGAACGGGGTTGCCCCTGTTGAGGTACGCACTGACGTTTTGTACCCATGCAACGCAAATGGTAGCATCTCATGCCAGTCTTTGTATGTCACAACCATCTTCTGCACAATCTTCTTGATGTTCTTGTTGACCGCCTCGACGACGCCATTCATCTTCGGGCGATATGGAGAAGAGATGTGATGTTCTATTTTGAAATCCCGACACAAGTCAGCCATCATCTTGTTGTTGAGATTAGAACCATTATCAGTAATTATTCTTTCAGGAATTTTGTACCAGAAAATGATGTCTCTTTTAATAAACTGGGCTACCACTTGTTTAGTAACATTGGCATAAGATGCCGCTTCGACCCACTTCCTGAAGTAGTCTATAGCAACCAGGATGAAGCGATGACCGTTGGAAGCTATCGCCTCGATCTTGCCAATCATATCAATGCCCCACATGGCAAACGTCCATGATGAAGACATGACACTCAATGGATTCGGAGGCACATGAACCCTATCGGCATAAATCTGACACTTGTGACATTTACGAGAGTACTTACAGCAATCGGATTCCATGGTGATCCAATAATATCCCAATCTCAACAACTTCTTGGCCATAGCATGTCCTCCAGCATGGGTACCAAAGGAGCCTTCATGAACCTCTTGCATCAATAGGTCTGCTTCGTGTCTATCCACGCATCTGAGTAGAACCATGTCGAAGTTTCACTTGTATAACACACTATCTTGATTCAAGAAGAAACCACCTGCTAGTCTTCTGAGGGTCTTCTTGTCTTTACTGGATGCCCCAGTTGGGTATTCTTGAGCCTTCAAGAATTGCTTGATATCATGATACCAGGGTTTGTTATCTTCACCACTGTCAACTGCAAAGATATAAGCAGGTCTTTCCAGACGGGAGACCATGATACGAGGCACGAAATTCTCTTGACAAACTTTAATCATATACGACAAATTTGCTAGAGCATCGGCGAACTGATTTTCATCTCGAGGAATATAATTCAACTTGACTTTGGTGAAGAAAGTTAACAGCCTCCAGACATAATCCCTGTAAGGAACCAAATGAGGTTGATGAACTAACCATTTGCCATTGACTTGGTTCACTACCAGAGCAGAATCTCCGAAGATCTCGAGGTTCTTGACTCACAAGTTGATTGCCTCTTCAACCCCCATGATGCAAGCTTCATACTCTGCCTCATTGTTAGTGCATTCGAAAGTTAACAGAGCAGCTAATGGTGTATGGGTCCCTTCTGGCGAGATGATAACAACACCTACTCCACTTCCGTTCATGTTCACAGCTCCGTCAAACATCAACTTCCATTTGGATTCAGGGTCTGGCCCCTCCTCCGGAAGTGGTTCTTCACAGTCCTTCAACTTGAGGAACATGATTTCCTCATCCGGAAACTCGAACTTCATGGGTTGATAATCATCGATTGGCTGCTGAGCCATGTACTTTGACAATACACTTCCTTTGATTACCTTTTGCGAAGTATAATGGATATCATACTCTGTTAATATCATCTGCCACCGAGCTACCCTTCCTGTCAGAGCCGGCTTCTCGAAAATGTATTTCATAGGATCCATCTTGGAAATTAAGAGAGTGGTGTGAGTCAGCATGTACTGTCTTAGTCGGCGAGCAGCCCATGCCAAAACGCAGCAAGTTTTCTCGAGTAGTGAGTAGTGTGTCTCACAATCGGTAAAAGTTTTGCTAAGGTAATAAATGGCGTTCTCTTTTCGACCAGACTCGTCCTGCTGACCCATCACACATCCCATCGATCCTTCAAGCACGGTAAGATAAATGATGAAATGTCTCCCTGGTACCGGAGGCATGAGAATTGGAGGTTCTAGCAGATATTCTTTGATTCGGTCAAAGGCTTGATGGCAGTCTTCATTCCATTTAATGGCCTGATTCTTCCTCAGAAGCTTAAAGATGGGCTCACACGTGGCCGTTAGGTGAGAGATAAACCGTGCAATGTAGTTTAGTCTCCCTAAGAAACCACGCACTTGCTTTTCAGTCTTTGGCTCAGGCATCTCTTGGATGGCTTTTACTTTGGCTGGATCAACCTCAATTCCCCGCTCACTAACAATGAAGCCAAGTAGCTTGCCGGAACGGACTCCGAAGGTGCACTTATTCGGATTCAACCTCAACCTGAACTTCCGGAGTCTGTCAAAAAACTTTGTTAGATTGACCAAATGCTCTTCTTCTATTTGGGACTTTGCTATCATATCATCAACATAAACCTCAATTTCATGATGAATCATGTTGTGAAATAGTGTCACCATCGCCCGTTGGTAAGTGGCTCCAGCATTCTTCAAACCAAATGGCATAACCTTGTAAGAGAAAGTTCCCTAAGGCGTGATGAAGGTTGTCTTTTCCATATCATCGGGAGACATCTTAATCTGGTTATAACCGGAAAACCCGTCCATGAAAGAGAACACAGAAAACTGAGCAGTATTATCAACGAGCACATTTATGTGAGGCAGAGAGAAATCATCTTTGGGGCTGGCCCTGTTCAAATCCCTGTAGTCTACAGACATTCTGACCTTACCGTCTTTCTTAGGGACCGACACAATATTGGCAACCCACAGAGGGTAACTGGTCATGGCCAAGAAACCAGCATCAAATTGCTTTTGTACTTCCTCTTTTATTTTGATTTCCATATCAGGGTGTGTGCGCCTCAACTTCTGCTTTACTGGAGGGCAGTCTTCTCTCAGAGGCAACTTGTGTACCACAATGTCAGTGTCTAAACCAGGCATATCTTGGTAGGACCATGCAAAGACATCAACATACTCTCGAAGCATAGCAATTAGGCGAGTCTTGATAGATTCTTCTAATGCGGCCCCGATCTTAAATTCTTTCTTGTCTTCTCTGGTACCCAGGTTTATCACTTCGACGGCCTCTTCATGCGGCTTAATCATCTTCTCCTCCTGTTTAAGCAGTCTGGCCAGTTTTTCAGGTAGTTCGCAATCTTCTTCACCCTCCTCATCGGCTTGATAAATTGGATTGTCAAAGTCATACTCAGCCATAACAGGGTCGTCGTTGATAAGATCCGGTGACGAGCACCTGCATGAATGGTGATTCATGCAAGGCTTTAGCAAAAACTTGAGAAAATGAGAAACATTGCCATTTTAAAACTTTTCTTTCTTTTTGAAAAAACAAAAGAAAAAAATGAAAGACAAAGAACAACATGGATGAATGCGCAACGTCAGCTTTATTTATGATTATGAATTGTGTTAGGAACAAAAGAACCCTTACAAAAAGCTAATATGCCCCGGGCAAGACATAGTGCTTGAATACAGAAAAACAGAAACAAAGATTATTACTCTTCGAAAGAGGTGACTGAGATAAGCCTTTCTGATGTCCAATTGCTAAGTTGAGTCCCTGGAACAGCATGCCTGATCCACTCATTTAAGTCACAGTCACTATTAACTGTGTCATCCTGCACGGCACTGATGCTTCCATAATCCACCACTCCTGCACTCGTGAAAGTAATCGGGCTTTGACGATCTCTAGAACTCGGTTCAGATGATGACCGCCCATGATGGTAACCAATCCCAAACATATCTTTCTTTTCTGGCACTTCTACTGGATTTCCCCAGCCTTCTCGCACCCCCGACTCTACCAACTCAAGAGCTTGCTTATAAGAGGCCACAGAAACCCCCTTCTTTGGTTCTTCAGGAGAAGCTGCCAATGCAGATGCTTGTTCAGTCTTCAGGGGCTCAAAAGCCTGACATGGAGTTTCAACTATTTCGCCATCCATCTCCACATACTTGAATGAAGCCAGATGACTAACAAAAATGTCTTCTTCCCCACTGACAGTTACAATTTGGCCTTCCCAGACGAACTTTAGCTTTTGATGTAGTGTGGACGATACTGCTCCTGCTGAATGTATCCAAGGTCTTCCCAGCAAATAGTTGTATGTAGGCTGCATATCCATTACGTAGAATGTGGTATTGAAGATTTGTGGACCTACTTTAATTGGTAACTCCACCTCCCCGAACATCGATCTCCTCGACCCATCAAATTCTCTAACTACCAGGTCGCTAGGTTTTAGAACTACTCCATCATAATCCAACTTCATCAATGCTTTCTTGGGCAGAACATTCAACGACGATACGGTATCTACCAACACGTGAGAAAGTACTGCACCTTTACATTCTAAAGAGATATGCAGTGCCCGATTATGAGCACTCCCTTCAGATGTTAGATCCATATCTGTAAAGCCCAATCCGTGACTGGCATTGACACTAGATACCACCGCTTCCAACTGATTTATTGAAATATCCTGAGGCACATACACCTTGTTCAAAATATTCAAGAGAGCCTTCCTGTGGGAGTCAGAACACATTAGCAAGGACAAGATGGAAATCTTCGACGGAGTCTGCTGAAGATGGTCCACAATCTTGTAATCGCTCTTTTTGATAATTCTCAGAAATTCTTCAGCTTCTTTATCAAAGGTGATGTTTGGATCAGTCACTGGTGCAGGCTCATTGACAACCACTGGCTGCTTCCCTCTTGCTTTAGTCTGGGCTTCTGCGGTGTCTTTGGGTGGTATCACACTGTTTCTTAGTGTTTCTGGCGCAAATAACCTTCCACTTCTAGTAAATCCCCCTACTCCAACATTTTCTACTTGAGCTGGGGTTGTACTAGACGTGGCCAACTCTTGCTTCCGGCCGTTACAATATACTTCGCCACCATAATTCCAGGGAATGGCTTTATCACTCTGATACATTACTGGTCCTGCAGTGGTGATGGTTATCGGTGCCACTCTGGCCCGTGGAGGAACTTGGGATGGATCGTAGAAGATGGTTACTGTAGAGACTTTGCTTTCCTTTACAACCTTGTCAAACTGTAACACTCCTTCATTAATCATGCTCTGGATCCCTGCTTTCAACTGCTCACAACCATTTGTAGCTTCAACACATCCTGGAAAATCAACTTCACACCCAGGAAAAACACCCCTCTGTGACAAGCAGACTTTAACAACACTCAATGGGGTCTATAGGTCGTTGACATCACGCACAAAGTTTAGATTCTCCCCTTCATCAACTGCCCCAACCGTACCTCTGTGAGGAGGCATGGGGTTCTGAGTTACGTTAGGAGTATGAGCAAAGTTGATTGCTTTGGAATCTACTAGGTCTTGGACTACATACTTCAAGGCTTTGAAATTTTACGTGGTATGTCTGGGGGCTCCAGAATGAAATTCACATCTAGCGTTTGTATCGTAACCTTCAGGAAGTTGCCCCGGCTTTGGGGGTTGCAAAGTTCTGAGCTGAACCAGCTGGAGTTGGAGGAGATTCTTCAGAAGTTGTGAATAGGACATAGGCGGGGTTTCAAACTTCCTTTCTCTAGTCCTATGAGAATAGTATGGACGGGGAGCTCTTTATTGATACCCTTGTGAGCGTTGTGGTTGCGGTGGTTAGACTTGTTGTTGAACAGGTTGAGCTGAGATAGTGACAGGAGCCACTTGCTGATAGAAACCTCTGTTACTTCCTCCCCTCTGCGCGTACACTGCTATGGTCTCTCCTTCTATCCTCTTCACGAAGGGTTTCTTGATACCATAATTTGAAGCACCCCCGTTTTGAATCTTCCCTTGCTTGATCCAACTTTCTATCCTCTCGCTAGTCAAGACGATATCTGAGAATCCACTTGAGGAACATCCAGCTAGCCTTTCCATGAAATGCCCAGGGAGGGTATCTAGGAACAAGTCTACCATTTCTCTCTCCAACAAAGGTGGTTGCACTCTAGCGGCCACTTCACGCCACCTTTGTGCATAAACTTTGAAGCTCTCAGAGTTCTTCTGAGCCAGACTCTGAAGTTGAGTGCGACTGGGTGCCATGTCGATATTATACTGATACTGCTTGAGGAATGCTTCTCCCAATTCCTTCCAGTTTCTTACAGAGCTTCTCTCTAGCTTCATATACCATTCCAAGGACCCTCCAGAGAGACTATCCTGGAAGTAGTACATCCAGAGCTTTTCATCCCTAGTATGGGCAGCAATTTTTCGGTAGAATGCCTGCAAGTGAGTCTTTGGGCATGAGCTACCGTTATACTTGTCAAAAGTAGGCAGCCTGAATTTGTGAGGAATAACCTCCCCGGGGACTAGGCCCATGTCAGACACATCTATCCCCAAAGTGTCTCTACACTCGAGGGCTTTGACTTTCTCAGCAAGCATCAAAAGATCTTGAAGATTTCCTTCTTCGCCGAACCCCATGTCGTTGTTAAAAGGAGAGAACTGATTTTTTTGCTTGTCTTTTACCGGAATGAAAGTTGTTGTGACCTGTTTTGGAACTTGAGGTCCACCTGGGCCATTGTTGGTGTTAGGAGGAGTCACTTGCACGTCAGGAATGGTTACATGAGGATTAGTATGAGGAGGGTTGATCCCTTGAATTGCATTTCTTAACTCTTGTTGTCCCTGAGCCATCCCTTGCATCATGACCATGAATTCTCCCATTCTGGTGAGAAACTCATTAAGCTCAGTTTGTATAGAGTCTATGACTGTCCTCTGGTTGCTGCGAGTTGCGTAGCGATGCAGGATATCTTGTCGGAGATGCCGGGTCTTGGCAGCTCTCGCAATCTTTGCCTGAAACACAGATAAGTTAAGCATCCTGTAGAAAACATGCAAAAACAAAGAAGAACAAGCAAATGATGTGTATGCAATGCAATGTGTTCCCTTTATCCTCAAGGTTTTTCCCTTTTCCTGTCCTGATATTAAGAGAATAATAATTGGGAAGAAGACCCATATGATGTTCAAATAACGTGACGGACGTGGAGATTCGGTGCTTATTACCCCATGTCGATACAACAGATAACAAACAAGAGATTCAAAGCAAGTCAATCACATAAATTGAAGTTTGAAACAACAAAGTCCCCTAAGGGTGCCAATTAAAAGAACAACAAAAGTATATCAATAAAAGTAATCCCACAATAGGCATGTGGGTAATCCAAGTACAATAACATAAAACTAAACTCTAGGGAGCTCTAAGTCCTGCAGCCTCCAGCTAAGACGCTTGACATTTTGGAACAACTAAGCTATATCCGGATGATCGGGCTCCTGGATGAGTCTCTGAATGAGGAGATCCCTTAGATCAAAGGAAGCACGTAACTCTTCAATTTGCTGCAGGAAAGCCTTCTCGTTCTCTTTGCTCAGACCCAGCTCGGCCTTTGACTTCTTCACATCAGCTCGAAGCTTCAGCTCTTCAACTTCTTTCTAGACATCTTCAGCTATTTGTTGACTCTTTGTTATCTGATGAAGGTATTCTATCTGTTGCTCTTGTGCCTTCTGAACTAACTTTCCTTTCTCAACCAGGGCATGCTGAAGGTTTTTTATCTTCAACTCGAATTCAACCTCTACCTCCTTTTTCTTTTTTTGATTATCGCTCCACTTCTCTTGCCAAAGTGTGATGGCTTCATTAGCCTCATTCAGTTCTTTCTTATCCCTCCAGCGCTGACTCTCCTTATGGATCTCAGCCAATCCTCTCTTCCTAAAGTATAATTCTCTTTCCTCAAAGTCCTTTTGTTTAAGCCGAACTGTCTCTTCAGCTCGGAGAGATCTATCTTCTAACTGTTGGTTCTGAATCATCAATTTCTGACAAGAATTGTAAGCCTCCTGATTCTCAACTCTAAGCTGCTTGACCAAAGCCTCCAATATTTGGTAATCCTCTAAAGGCACAGTTGCTGGAGGTGGATTTGGTATAGAAAAAGGGACTAGAGTCGTTTGAACCTCCTCCTTTATCCAAGCTTCGAATTCAGGGAACATCCGGTTATTGCTCTTGCCTAGACATTCCGTGTCTTTTCTTTTGGTTACTTTCCAAGAACCTGCAACTTTTCTGACCAACGGAAGATTGTCTTTTACTGAGAAGTAGAAAGTTTGGAATAACTCGGATTCATCGGGGATCTCTTTGAATGCGTACCCTAACTGTCTTCTTAAGAGAATGGGGTTGTAGTTGATACCTCCTGATACTCCTAATAAAGGCACGTTGAGGTAATTCCCACAACTAGTAATGAAACTCTTTCCTTTCAACCTCAAAGTAAACCATATAATATCTCTGGAAGACAATGTACTTAGCTTATGGGCCCAAGTAGTATTAGGATCAGTAAAACTCTCAGTGGTAGGCAAATGTCTCATAACCCACCTGTAGAATAAGGGAGCACAACATCCAACTAGACCTCATCGCTTCTTCTCATTCTTATAGTGCACTGAATAATACAAGTCACCCAGGAGAGTGGGCACCAGATTCTTCAACACAAATAAATGAATAGCATTTATGTCCACAAATTTGTCCATATCAGCGAATAGGATGATCCCATAAATGGATAGTGCTAAGATGGCGCAAACAGAATCCCACTGATTTGTCACTGCAAGCTCTTCAGCCTTTCTAACCAGATACTCTAGAGTGAACCCAAGTACTTTTGCTTTGGTGGTAGACAGATTTGCAGATACTTCTGATGAGCTCAAATAAAGAGCTTTAGCAATGTCAGCATGGGTTGGTCTTGTCATCTCTGAGTTGAAAGGAATCTGATCCTTGATTGACACTTCCAGTAAAGGACCCAACTGAAAGTCATGAAAAGTGAAACACCTGAGTCGTGGATTGTAATACTGCAACAAAGTGTGAATGGCGCTTCTTTGAGAGCTATCCAAGTTGAATACCAAGTCCAGAATATCACCATACTTTTCCTTGAAGTATCCCAGATGACCCGGGGTAATAAGAGACACCATTTGGTTGATCAAGTCCACTTTGGTATCAAAAAATTTGTAGTGCACAGTCTCTTTTCTGATGTCTTCCATTTTGAAGTAATGATATGACCAGGAACCGGGAGTAATGCAAAACCTGAGAATAAAAGAAACACAAATGATTAATGATGTTATGATGCTTATGCAAGGCGAGGCATGTGATCAGTGAAGTGTCTGTGAGGTGACAATCATATAATCAGGTGTCGGTGAAAGGCCATAATATCAACATATCACAATAACAATCCCTATGATCCGGGATCAATATCTTAGAACCAGAGAACCAGATCACAAAACCGAACCAATGGCAAAGCGGGTATGCTGAAAGTCTTAGGGTTCCTGTAAACCCCTCCCAATCTCACAGGTATGCTACTCGGGTCAACATCACGGGCTCTCAAAGCCGAATAGCAATAATACGTTCACCATTTCCGAGAAATGGTTCATGACCAAATCAGGGAATCAGTTTGGCATTATGTACTACTCAGGGAGGCCTCAGCTGAGTCCAGAAAAACAAGCATCCCTCATAAGTCCCCATCTTCAAGTACTGAATCGAGAAACAATAGTACATTCATCCCGAAGGGTACAATACTACCTTCATACGAACAATTTGCTTTAACTGGATTCCTATGAGAGAACCAGGCCATCCTATGCGAGTTCCCAATGGACCCTCGGATGCGATTGGGTTTGCCAACTAATGTGGTCTGCCACTGTCATCACTGGAGAGGGGTGTTCCCATTAAGGTCCTCGAAGATCGGTCACCAGATGCACATAACTATCAGGGTCGTACCCTGAAGTGGAGAAGAACCCCCACACAGAATAGTCCCAAGACGGTCGCAGCCTGGGTGTGGAACACATCGCCACTCATCATGTAACCATGCGAGTACAACATGTCCATGCTAATCCTATAGTGCATTCAAGCCGGGTATTTGGCTTATCTCACAGTAACTCACATCCTGCAGAAAAAATGAAAACCAGCATAGCCAGTATAATATGATGCATGGAAAATAAATACTGAAAGCAATAAATAAATGTGGTAAACTAAAGTTGTAAAGTAAAACTGTAAATGAAAACAATAAAGCTAAACTAAAGCACACAACAAAAAACAGATAAACACCCAAAGAAACAAAACCAAATAGGCGCTAGGATTGACTCTACGAGGGAAACCAGAGATTCTGGGTTCGATCCCCAGCAGAGTCGCCAACTGTCGCTCCCGGGATTTTCATCCTAGTACAAACGCGAAAGTGGCGCGGAAAAGGTAGAGTCGCCAGCCAGGCATTTTTATCCCGAATGAATGGGAAAGGTAATGCTGCACAAACCGGAGGAAGAAGGAAATGATGAGGTCCTGCGAACCAAAGATCTGGGTTCGGGAGTCGGTTACGACATGGGAAGGTATTAGCACCCCAGACCGTCCGCCGTACCCGACAGGATCCACGCTTGTTTGTTTGTTTCAAAGGGTGAGAAAATAACTGCTGCTGAACAAATGAACTATTAACTGGAATGGGAATGGAAATGAGAAAGGGAATTGGAAAAGAAAATGGAAAGAAAGGGGGAAATGTAGGGAAAATAAAGAATGTGCTCGAACGGGCCCTACCCCGCTGCCTACGTACCTCATCGGGATAATGAGGATCAGAGTCGACGTAGTTCGCCTAACTAAGCAGGCACTTTGTTTGTATTTTTTATGGATGGAACTGCGTATGTATATGCTCAGGTGTTGCAGGCTCGTCTGGTACGAGTGCGTTTACCGTCTTGCATGCGAGACAAGTTGCCGCAAGTTCGCGTTCAGAATGAATGAGATGAGAAAAGAAGTTCTCGCAGGATAGTCGCTTATTATTTGTTTTTGTATTTTATGAGAAGTGTTTTGAATCTGTTTGTGAATATTCTCATACTAAGACCTATCCATCGTGGTAAATACTTACACCTCGCCCCGAAACAGGACGTGTTTAAGAACTCCGCAACAAAGTCTCGTGTCGTACAAGAACATTTGGTTTTTATTAAGTGTTTTATTGTTTTTCTTTATGAGAAGGAAGGACTCAAGTTGCAAGAGGTAAAAACTAAGGGACTAAAACTCAATCCTAATTTTAGTTATTTATTCAAAAGTGGTCCTAATGGTTTATATGGTTTTCTAAGCCTAATGAATAAAAGGGAACTAGAAAACTACTAGAATTCAACTTACTTCCTAAGGAAGTTAAGTTGATTCTAAGAAACATGGGGAAGCCTATACAAGTGGGAAATTCAAGTAATAAGGCAAAAGCATTAAAATTGATATAAGAAATAAATTCTAAAAAATGCATATTAAGGCATAAAACTAAAAACAAGTGTAAACTTCACCTAAACATATTTATTGGAAATTCTAAGCCTAAGTCCTAAAACTAAGGGGATTTACCTAATATTACTATTCTAAAATCAGTAATTAAACTATACTAAATCATTCTAAAATCCTAAGATTAAACCTAATTAAACTAATCCTTAATGAACCATAAGATTCTAAGCTAAACTAGGTTGATTTATCATGTAACAATGGCCTAAAAATTAATGCACTAAAAATAGTAAAAGTCCTGGAAAAAATATGAAATTTAATATCTAGGGTCCTTAACCTGACTTTAGTATTTTGCTAAAAAATATCCTAAACATTCAGAAGCTAACTATGCCTAAAAGTCACTTAAATCTACCTAAGAAATAACCACAATTATACATGAATTAAGCTACCAAAACAGTGGATAAAATGGCCTAAAAATCTACCAAACAATATCCTAAGTCCTATTATCAGTCCTCTAATTATAGCAAAAAGAATGGGCTAAAAATCCTACAGGAAGTGGAAAAAATAAAATGAACAAAATTATGCGTAGCTAAAAGAAATCAATATAATGCTAATTACATGGAAAATCGAAATTAAATCAAAAAAATCCAAAATTCAGAAAGTAAAAATGTCATAAATTTCTAAATTGAATTAAAAACCTACTGGAATTTTTGTGGAGTTTTATTATAAATTTTACTATTTTTTAGGGATTTATTTCTAACTATGCTAAAACTAAAAAGATATAAAGAAAGAAAATAAGAGAAGGGGTGCGAAAAGCATTTTTTCCAGTTATTAATTAAATGGACCTTAAAACCAGGGGGTGTAGGTAGCAAAAGGTAAGGCCCATGCGCAGGAAATTTGGTGGTGCATTGTATAGAACCTAGGTCAATTTCTTTGACTTTCTAAGGGCCGCTTGATCTAGGGTCAACCTATGGTATTCTGATCCAACGGATCTTAGGCACAAGGAGCATGATAGTTACGGCGTGTAGCGCACACAGAATTGATGCGGGGAACACCTACCGGACGGTGACAAGTGTCACCGCCGGTATGGTGGGAATCAACGAATATCCAAACTCTTATCACTATGGAAAATCAAACGGATTAATGGATTTTTAATGTCATAACTCTTCACGAGCCTTATAAACAAACGAAACAAACTTACACACTAAAAAACGAAACATGAATCTGAACAAAACACTAACCCTAGGTTCTTCATCTTCCTCGCCGCCACCCTCTCATTCCTCACCGAGCCGCGACCTTTCCATCCAGCAAGACGCCGATGAAAACTTAATCTCCGGCAATACTTCATTCTTCTTCACATCCGAGCCTCACCTTCTCCCCTAAAACCCTAGCACCGCCACTGATCGCCCTCTCCCACTCTTAAAGAAAAACGCCACCACGAAGCTACTTCAAGAAACCAAAGATTCAACCTCAACCCTCTCCCTAAACCTTCAACAACCTCACTTCTATATCAGTTCCACCACCGTGATACTCCGTCGGAGACTCTATCCCTACTCCACCGTGAAATCCCGTCGCCGCTCTCTAACCTATTTCAACTCAACACGAATCCTAAACAAGACTCAACTAAATGCAAGAAGAAGTTCGGGCTCGTACCTTGAATCGGAGCCTTAGCGATGAAGATGCGGCTTGAGGATGGAGATTGCTCCTATGTATTTGATATTAGTGCAGACTGGATGCTGATTCTGACGTACGAACAAGGACGCGTGGAAGAGGCTCTCGCTTCTTCGACTCCGCCGCGATGCAAAATTCAATTCTGGTACGTTCGGTTACACTTCAGCTTCTTCTTTGAACCCTTTCTGCGATTTCTTACTCTGAAATTAATGTGAATCTGTGACGTGTTCTTGGTTTGTTTCAGCGTTGAAAATGGATTCATAAATTGCAGTGCTAATCCCTCATTCTTCTTTGCAGCTTGTTGTTGTAGAAATCATGACGAAACCTCATTGATGATGGTTTTGGTCCATGGATGAGATGAGAAGTTAGGGGAGAGGCTTGTAGAAGATTTTAGAAGGATTTGGAGATTTTGGTTGAAATGTGTAAGGTTCAGGGGAATATCGTGAAGAAGGATTGAAGAAAAATGGTTGAGGAGGTTGAAGAAATGGTTGAGGGAAGAAGGAGATTCTGGAAGAATGATAAGAAGAGATGCAAAAATGGGAAAGGGTTGAAGTTCTTCCAATTGAAGAAGAAGCCAAAATGATGAAGAAGGTTCTGATTTATAGTAGTTGGAGGGTGCACTTGTGTTAAGCCTCAAGTAAAAATCTTGTTGAAAGTTTGTTGAAATTCTGTTATTTATTATGTTGGGAAGTTAGTTGATTCAGTTAGTTTGTTATGACTAAGTTATAATTTGAACATGCAGGCTTGTGAATCTTATTGAAACTGAGTTTTTTTATGTGATATGTAGGTGGATTTCGTTTCTCAAAGGGGTCGGAAAATGATGGATGAGGAGTTGTTTTGGTGATGATTCAGATTGAAGAAAATTGAGGATTCTAGGTAGTGATGCGAATTTCTGTGAATTTGGTTGAAGTTTGATGTAGAGAGTTTGACCCTGTTGAAGGTTTCTGAGTTTTCATTTTTCGCTTTTTTGTTATATCATACATAACTCGTCTCCGGTTTTTTTTGGATTTCCAGTTTCTCCTCTCACTTCTTCTGATTTTTTTCTGTTAAAAATTGAAAGAAAGAGGGATGAATATTGATGGTGGCTGAATATTGATGAAGGGAAGGCCCCGAAATATGGTTGATGAGAGGTTTTAACAAAATTCTCTTAAAGATGATGAATGGTTGATGTAGATCATTTTTAGAGTGTTTGTTGATGTAGACAAAGATTGGAGGGTGGAGGTTATGAAGAATGGTGAATAAAAGTGCTTCTGTTGGAGAATTCGAGATTTCTGATTTTTTCTTCTCCCTTTTTTTTGTATTCTGTTATGAGCCTCTTTGAGAGCTTTTCTGTTGAGCTTTTTTCTATAATGTAACTGTACTTTGTATCAGGTTTTGTGTAACTGACTTTTTGGTGACTCAATTTTCTGTTATGAATTTTCTCTTGAGAAAATAAATTTCAGTTCCTTTTGCTGTAACTGAATCCTCATCCCTTTGTAGCTGAACTTTTAATAGTTTCTCCTAAGTTCTGTTATCCTTATCTTTGCTTTTGGTGGTATAATAGTTTATGTAAGAAAAAGGAAAAATAACTAACAAGAATTTCCTAGTTATTGATCAACTAATGAGAATGGCTTGAATATAAATTTGACTTTTAATTTGGACAAATAGAATGAATCACTTGGATTTTCAAAGAGAAAGAAAATATGAAGCTATTGAGAAGTTGCAAAACCGTGATGGGTTAGAGACGAAGAGGGGTCTGCTAGTGTGAAATTCCGAAAGTCTAGTTGGCACCGGTCAACTGTTTGACCCAAAGGTCAACAGTTGACCAAAAAGTCAACTTACATCCAATTGCATTTCCATTACTTTCTTATTATATTTTTTTTACGGAACCTTGTGAATGATGTCCTTGTAATGTAACTTCTTGTAATGCTTTTTTTTAATAATTTGAATGAAGACATTTGGATGAAATTGGCCTTTGGAAATATCTGAAAATTGCAATCTTTGAAAGAATCCCTTGATTTTGATGGAACTTGGATAATGTAGTAACTTCATAAAGAAAAAGGATGAACTTGAATGAACTTGGATTGTTGTAACTTGGACTTTGAATGGATCTTGAACTTTGCATGCCGAACAACTTTTAACCTCTTTCGAGATCGTGAATCCAAATTAATTTCCAATAGGAACAAATTCACTCAAATTTTAGTGCCAAGTGACCTTGGCTCCTCTATCAATTAACCAAGCAAACCTCACAACAATCCTTTGTATCTTTTGTCATGATATGTGCCTTGCAATTCACTAACTGGGTGACCAGTGATTTTAAAACGAACGCCCTAAGGAAACTTTGAAGACGAACACATAACCAAAGCAACAAGCATGTCCAAGCAAACTTTCGTCATACCATATTAAATCTCAACCTTTATTGAAGCCCTAGTATCCATGACAACTTGTATCTTGAGAAAATGATCACGACAGTAGAAATTCACCCTTGGTATCAACCATGAGTGTAATGGTTATACAATAGGAAACTCAAACCATAAGGATATGCCTTTATCACATGCCTTAGGAGAACCCTTGAATGTGATGATATAATCCTCAATTAACGAAACGTCCACAAGCTTAATCATGGATAAGAAACCCTTAACCTTTCTTGAAATGCACCCTGATGAAGGAAGTAACTCGAAATGTTGCCAACCAACAAAAACCTAGTTCACTACCAATCTTAAATAAAACCATGATGAACCCCCAACCACCTGATGCTCTCAAGAAACCTTGACCTCAATGAACTTTGATAAGAGGATGCTCATAATGTTGGGAGCCTAAACCCTTCCCTCAACCTGAGTGTAAGAACTTCAAATCACCAGAGAGTACTTCGATCTCATGCTTTAGGAACTATGAAATGCATGATTGTGATGTTAATGATATGGTGAAAATGTAGATGAATGCGAAGCGAAAAACCAGTTAAGGTAAAAAAAAACACAAGGGCAAATTTTGAGGTATTACATCTATATCCGACAAATAATATGTATAGAACTCAACAAATTCTTCTATGATATACCTTTCAACAATTGAAGCTTCTTTTCAGTGATGATTCTTCATATATCCTTTAAATATCTTCATATATCGCTCTATTGGATACATCCACCTTAAATTAACTGGACCACAAATTCTGATTTCTCTTACGAGATGAACAAGTAAGTGAACCATAATGTCAAAAAATGATGGCGGAAAATACATCTCCCATTGACACAAGATTATGGCAACCTCATCTTCCAATTCATACAATATTTTGAAATCAAGAACTATATTACATATGGCATTGAAGAATAAACACAGTCTCGTTATAGTTACTTTCACATTTTTTGGAAGGATCCCACAGATAGCCACAAGTAGAAGTTGTTTCATCAATAAATGACAATCATGAAATTTTAAACCAATTAACTTGATATCTTTCATTGATACAAGTTTCTTAATGTTTTATGAGTAACCTTGCAAAACTTGAATACCGTGCAAACACTCGCAGAACATCTTCTTTTCCTTTTTAGATCTAGTGTGACATGCTAGAGGTAGATAAGTTCTTTTTTCCTTTCTTTATTGAAGCCAATTGTTTTCGTATACCTATCTTATCCATATCAAGACATGAAGTCTTACTATCCTTAGTCTTACCCGAAATGTTTAAAAGTGTGTCAATCAAACTGTCACACACATTTTTCTCAATGTGCATCCCATCAAGACAATGTCTAACATCAAGACTTGACTAATATGGAAGATAAAAGAAGATGGACCTCTTTTTCCATATATTTTTTCGTATCTGGCCCTTTTTATTTTTCTCTCTTCCCACTTTTTATTTTTCTCTCTTCCTAAAGACAACATTTAATGTGTTCTTGCCGTTGATAAACTTCATCCCCCATTAAAGGTTCAAGAGCCTCATCAAACTATGCTTATCCATTAAAATCCTTTCTCAATCTATGATAAGGATGACCCATTTTTAGAAATTTTTGATGTCTAAGGTAAACGGTCTTCTTTCCAAACTCAAGTTGGTTAAAACAAGTATCATCTTCACATATAGGACATACTCTATGTCCTTTGACATTGTATTCAGCCAAGTTATCGTAAGCCGGAAAGTCGTTAATTGTACAAAATAATATTGCACACATATTAAACTTTTCCCCAGAATATACATCATTAACTTCAACGCCTTCATCCCACAAGATTCGTAAATCATCAACTAATAGATTAGATAAACATCTATGAAGTTACTAGGTTGTCGTGGTCCATAAATCTCATACTTAACCGTATATACTTGAGCTTCATGCAAAACCAAGAAGATAGGTTATAATAGTGAGAAGAACAGGTCACGAAGTATGATTAGTGCTCAGATTACCAAAGGGGTTCATTCTATCGGTGGCAAGCCCAATCCTAAGGTTTCTTGGCTCGACTCCTAAATCCAGAAACAACGAATCAATTTTCTTCCATTGCAACGAGTTAGCTACATGACGAATGTTTCCATCACGAATCCTTTCATCTGCATGCCATCTAAGATTCTTTGCGTCATTCTAATTAGAAAAAAGTCTCTTTAATCGTGAAACTATTGGCAAGTACCATAACACTTTAGCCGGAGGATGCTTACTACTAACATTGGCATAGTCATTGTCATCACCATTCTTGGCCTTCAACTTGTAACACGACACACCATATTTCGGACATTGACACAAGTCTTCGTACTCTTTCCCGTATAATATGCAATCATTAGGGCAAATATGTATCTTGATATACTCCAGACCCAATGCATACAATATCTTCTTGGCCTCATAACAACGATCTGACAATTTGTTATCTTCTGGTAGCATTTTTTGTAGCAATTCAAGTAATTCCATGAAACTTTTATCCGACCATCCATTTTTTGCCTTCAGATTAAACAACTTTAACACTATGGACAATCATGTGAACTCTGTGCATCCCTTATATAAAGGGGCGTCTTTATCACTGCCTAAAGTATCATAAATATGAGCATTCTTAAAAGAAGATTCCCCAATATCATGGAACATATCCTCTAGTTGATCTTCCGCACATTCATCTTCATCCACTCTTTGACTTTGTGAAGCCCAACTTTCCTCGTTATCCACCTCACCATGCCACGTCCATATTATATAATTTTGACATATGCCATCACAACAAAGGTGATTGTGTATTTCTTTCTTTGTACCCTTTTTGATATTCACACAAACAACACAAGGACAGTAAAATATACTATTATTACCAGGAAGATGTTTATCAGCTTATTCAAGGAATTCACGAACTCCGTTCTCATAAACCAGACCTAATCTATTGACTTTCATCCAACTACGATCCATTACAACTTCTGAAATTTATACATGTATAATAATATGAATGGAAATTCAAAATCTAATCCAAGAACTCAAGCATATGCATATACAATGAACAAAGAAAAAATCAATGAAGATATTGAATAATACTGTACTTCGAAACTGTTATCAAATAAACGTAAGAAATGAAGATGTTAAAGAGTACCATATGTCAAAGCCGAAGAATCAAATGAACAAAGACGGTGAATATTTGAGCATGTACAACATAAACCAATAAAACAGGAATGAAGATATTGAAGAGTACCTTACTTCGAAGCTGAAGAAGCAAATGAATGAAGATGGTGAAATATTTGAGCTTCAAATGAATGGATACGAAGAGGGTAAAGGTTATGCCACCGCTGTCGTCTCTGGCTCGCTTGTTCGATTAGGGCGTCTTATGAAAGAAATACATAATAAGTTTTGTTTTAATTTATCAGTAAAGCTTTTAATCTCGGTTAGAGAAACAAACCGTAGTGGAATCTTAAGCCTAAAACAACGGTTGTTTAACAAACCGTTGTAAAATCATTTATAATTTATTATTTAAATAATGGTATTAACTGACACATGCTAAATGTATCCTAAAAAATGGAAAGAAAAAAAAAGTAGTTGCAGGGAATCGAAAATTTGTTACATTTTATTTATTACTACGGTTGTTTACCATATCGTTGTAAAATCATTTACAATTTATTTTTTAAATAATGGACTTAAGTGACACACGCTAAATGTACTCTTAAAAATGAAAAAAAATGTAATTGTAGGGAATCAAAGTTTGCTACATTTTATTTATTAATACGGTGTTTTAATTCAACCACCATTAAATGACTGTTTATACATCCAACTAATGTATGGGCGCGATTTTTTTTATACCTATTATAACGGTGTAAAAGGATGCGTTATAAGCCTGACGTTGTTGTTTTAACATTTTGTAGTAGTGTGTGTCATTTCATACTTGGAGTGATGTAATTTGGTGGGAAGAAATATGAGAAAACTTTATGGTGTTAGACTTTAGCCTCCAACTAGAGAAAAAGGGATAAAAGCTTTGATCGTACCTGGAGATCAGGATCTGATGTGGCCGCGTCGGGCGTGGACGAGTGTTGTTGATGATGGAGAACAGATGGGGGTGTACCTGCAAAGGCACTCCGATGCTAAAGTCAGAGAACGAGCAACGAGTGAGAAAGTACAATATAGTTAGGTCTCAATTTTCAATACCTGACCCTCTCAAATGAGAAGGTTTATATACTGATCCAAGTGGATGGTTATTGGCCCAAATTGTTGGGCACAGATCATGGATCCCGTAATAACCGTTGGAGGTTAGGAACTAGTCGTTAGGGCAAAAAGGTATCTGCTCGACTTGTCTTGGGTCGGATGGTCTTAACACCGAGCAATGGACCCGTCGAGCAGTCGATCCTCAGGATTTTGAGCATCGCGGGGTCATTGGGCCGTTGGGCCGCGAGATACTTAGGGCACATTTCTGAAACTTGGCCAGTCCAGAACAGGAGCCCCCCAAGTCGTTTCTTCTGGTCGAAGAAGTGATGACTTAATGGTGGTTTTTTGCTCGGGAATATATGTGACCAGCTGGTGGGTTGGTTATTCGAGCATTTTCCACGGGGAGGTAATGGAGCTCGGCGGATGAGAAACCGATCCGATGGTCGGTGCGGTGGAAGAGAAAACGAAAAGGTGATGTTTCTCGATATCTGTGCCAATTTAATGTTCTCACGGCTAGCCTAGGGGCTATTGCAGAGGCTATCATTGCTTAGGGATAGGGGTCACGCTTCGATGCACGTGCCCCTTTTCCCTATAAATAGTAATGCTTCCCCACAGTAGGAACTTTTCGCTTCGTCTTCTTCCCTCCTTTGATGCTCGTTCACTTGTGTACCATTCACCGCTGCCGACCACCGCAAGCTTTCGTCGACCACCACACTTCTCAACATACTTCTCAGTTATGGCATCTCAAGGTCAAGTTTAAACTTTTGTTCTGCTTTTTTAGACTTAGTTTTTAAGACGTAGCGATGCATGCGATTTAGGATTTGATTTTACCGGTAGATTAAGGCAATGTAGGGATTTTAGGTCTAGTAGTAGCTGCGTTCCGCCTTCCTGGACCCTGTTTCACGATGGGCGGTGGTCTCGGTCGACGCTCAATCGAAGCTAGGGTTTTGCGCCCTTGATCGCCTGGGGCTTTTGCCTGGAACCCTATTTTCAGGCCGCTGCGCGCCCTTTCACTTGAGAGGTAGTGGAAGGGTGGATTTTATGCTCTGATCGAATTCACTAACGCATTGTTAGACGATAGCGCGGATCTAGAAGGGGGGTTGAATAGATCCCTTTTTAAAATTTATCTTTTCAAAATTAAGTTGAAAGAGAATAACGGAAGTTTCCCGGAAAATCGTCTAGTTCAAATTTGAAGTCACCGGAGATCGGATATGCGCAAAACCCAATAAGAATGAAATGATGACTAGATGAATTAATGTTTTACAAATGATACACTTGAATATTTAGCACTTGATAAAACTAATCTTAATGATGATTTAAGAAGAAAACAAATAAAAAGATATTGATCTTGTGTGATTGAGATTTTTATCAAACACTTAGAGTGCACACTCCAAGAGCAATTTTGTTGTCTCAAATAGTGCAGAATTTTACTCTCTCTAATCAACACTTTTGAGTGAAGCAATTTATCAAACACCTTGTTTGCACTAATTTGATACACCAGAATTTTCAAGCACACAATATCAATATGAACAAAAGAAGAATGCGAGAAATAATAAGAACACAAGGAATTTGTTGAGGCAGTTCCTTCGTCGTCCTCGCTCGAAGTACTTTGCCCCAAATTCGAAATTGAATTGGGCAATTTTATTAAATCGCAATTGTTTTACAAGAATAGAAATGAATTAACCAACAAACCAAACCAAGTTGAAAGTGCTATCAATTCTTCTTCTTGTCCCTTGATCCAAAGTAGAATCAAGTCTTCCACGCGTGTCGAAAAAGCCTCTGATTAATTTGCTCCCTTATTGCAAAAATACACGATTTTTCAAACTTTGAGCACGGCTGAGTTTCTCCCACACTTGTGAACCCACAAAGACCTTCGCAATCCTCCGTCTACCGTGATATGAGAGAACGATCCACTTCATCTTCAATCTACCTCACTCGGCTGAATCTACGACCGATCAATGTGTGCAAAAACCCCCAAATCTTCAATGATCTTGGAGGATAAAACCCTACAGAGTTTTCCAAGAAAAACCCACACACTCTAAATCCAATCTGAAATTCTGATTCACGATTGAACGTTATCTTCAAAACGTACACCAAGATCAAACAACGATTATTGTGTGTAATTGTTTGATTGATGCAAGAATGAAGAAGATGAAGAGAGCTATGTGTATATCTTTCACTTTCCTTGTTCCCCTTCTCAAAAGAAATTTAGCAGCTATTTATATTGGTTAGAGGAAATGAATCATAAGAGAGAGAAAAATAAATGAAAAAATGAGTCAGCACAGTAATGAGCCGACTCAAACCTTTAAATGAGCCGGCTCAAACTTCCAGATGAGTCGACCTAAATTAACAAAGAGGCAGCCTGTTGAGACCTGTGAAAAAAGAGAGGAGGACATTTCTTGATGAGTCGGCTAATGAGAGATTATAAGTCGGCTCATCCACTCTCATGAGTCGACCAAAATCATGTTCCAGGCAGCCTGTTTAGACCCGTGCATTTACCACCATTTTACACTTGAATGAGTCGGCTCATAAAGAGTTGTGAGTCGACTCATACACACTTGTGAGTCGACCAAAATTATGTATCAGGCAGCCTATTTGGACCCGTGCATTTATCATCAATTTAACACTGAATGAGTCGGCTCATTGATGAATTTCAGTCGGCTAATGCAGTATATTTTTCCAAAAAAGCCAATCCTTCCTTTTTCATTTTGAACCTGTCAAGCTTTAGAAACATGCCAAGTTTTTGACACATTAAAACCATGCTATGTCACACAAACTCCCCCTTTTTGATGATGGAAAAAACTTGATGAATTAATCGCCAAAACTCCCCCTGATTATGTGACCCAATCTCATATATATCGATCTCAATATCATCTCCCCCTTTGACAACATCAAAAAGAAGAGAAACCACATGAGTGAATTGAAATAGCAAGCCGAATGAAATGTTAATTTGAGAAGCCAATTGCGATAGAAACCCGCATTCACAAACACACAATTTTGAAAGACGAGTAAAAATGATAATAAACACAGATAATGGGATTAATGCGAAATAAAAGTTCATTCAAACAAATTAAGCAAACATTACATAAACCAAAATAAAATTCATGACAAGTACATATGATGCAACTATTCTCTCAAGGGTGTGGATAACGATCTCTAGTAGAAGGATATCAGCGATGATAGGTGATGGGCTGCGAATCATCCATGTCATTTTCTGTGAATTGAAGAAAGCTACTGTTCAGAGAGTTAAAGGTTGTGTCCTGAGCAACCAAGTGTTCCTGCAATGCAGTATACCTAGTGTCCTTAACAGAACCATACTCAGCAAGGGCGGTGTCCTGCACAGTTAAGCGCCTCTCTAACTCAGTGTATCGCTCAGTCTGAGTGGTGTAGTAAGCCTGCTGTTGGATTTGCATATTTTGAAGCATCACCATTATTCTTGATGAATCATCTGGTTGAGGTTGAGATGAAGGAGGAGAGGGAGGAGCAAACTGAGTAGTGGTGTTGGTCCACCCGGTGTGTTGCCATTCACCCCAACCTTGATTTTCATAGGATTCATTGGAGGGTATGCCATACCACTCTTCATTATCAGCAGGTACGTCTTCATCCAGAATCTCATTTTGTTCGGGTTGATCTTCAGGATCATCCCCATCAGAATTATCTTCAAGCGGTTGATTTTGATCACCTCTTCCCACATAACGATACCGGCGTTCTTGAGAATCCCATATGTGACCCATGAGGCTTAGGATTTTCTGCTGAAACCAATTTGTATCTGGAACAGATATCAAAGGAACATCAAAACCAACAACCTCAGCTTTGTCAATAATCTTCTGAATAATGGTAGGATAAGCAAGAGCAGCGCCTTTCTTTTCCTTCAAGGAAAAAATACAACTCGCAAAGTAGTGAGGCCAGTTGACTTTGACCTTGTTTCGAAGGATATAAACCAAATGGACTTCACTCATATCAATGCGAGAGAACCCGCCTTTCTTGGGCTATAAATTGTGGGCAACAATCCAGTGCAGAATACGATCAACAGGCTTGATTTTTTCAGTAGTAATGTTATTCGGAAACAATTCAGAATTAACAACAAAATCGGTAAAAGGTTCTTTAAGCATACCATTGAGTTCCTTACGGAAGATGTAGTTGTCAACTTGAGCCGTATCTGTCATCAAAATGCTCGCTTCTTCAGGATCAATGCGAAAAAGGTCTTTCCATACTTGAGCATTGACAGCAAACATTCAAGAGCCCATACGGAAATTGAACTCAAAACCCTTAAAGGTGCCAACCAAGCCAACATAGAACATCTTAACCAAGTCTTCATTGTAGTCATCATGACAAGATAGAAAAGGATTGATACCTTGGAAGTCCATAAGTTCAATAATGTGGGGAATGTGCATTTGAGAGGCAGTTGACTTTGAGTAAACATATTGAGGAATGACCTTTCTGTTCATGAATTTCTTGTTATAGACTTCCCCCAGATCAGAAGGAAGAAGAGACAAAGCACTAACTGGAAGAGATGATTGAGAAGAGGAGCCACGAAACCTTTTCCCTGTAGTCTTTGAAGCCATTTTTGCATAAAAATGGAGCTTTGAGAGAGATTGAATGTTGGAGGAAGATGATGAAACTTGAGAGAATATGAGAGTTTTATGTGATGATAATGATAATATGAAATGAGAATGAGTTTTTAATGAAAAAGAATTAAGGAAATAATAAATGAAAAGGTAAAAAGGGGATCGATGCATTGATGTGCCTACCTAGGGAGGCGAACTGACAGGCTGCGCGTCTTTTCAAGACAGCCACACGTCAGTCGAGGCGTCAATGAGCCGACTCAAAAGCATCCATGAGTCGACTCAATTTTAATTTGAAATGCGTCGGCTCAAATGAGCAGATAGGTCGACTCATAAGAGTCCATGAGCCAACTCATGAGTCGGCCTGTTGGGACCCGACAATTTTCAACATCACATGTCATCAAAAACTACTTAAAATATCTCAAAATACAAAAACATTATCATGTATGCAAATTATTTTTCATGCAATCACTCATAGTCCACTTAGAAAAGAAGAAATAGATTAATTTACAAACACAATCCATGCACACATTCTTACTAACTACATACATCAAGAATGAATTAAGATAAGTGAGTAAGGAGTGATATTACCTCGAGTATATGAGAGATGGATGAAAGATAATACCTCATAATAGGATGTGAGATACAAGTGACGTTAACTCAAGGAATAATATATAATCAAAACAATGATTACTAAGATCTATCAGATATATCAAGAACACCAAGTTCTCTACGGATAAAGAAGAAAGGATCGGTAGCGAGTGGTTTTGTAAAAATATCGGCTAGTTGATTTACACTATCAACATGCTCAAACACTACATCACCTTTCTCTACATGATCCCTAAGAAAATGATGTCTGATTTCAATATGTTTAGTGCGTGAATGAAGAATAGGATTCTTGGTAAGATTAATTGCACTATTATTGTCACACAATATTGGAATTTGCTTGAGAGAGATATTGAAGTCGAGCAATTGTTGTTTTAGCCATAGAATTTGAGCACAACAATTTATGGAAGCAATATACTCCGCCTCTGCAGTTGATAAGGCAACAGAGACTTGCTTTTTGCTATGCCAACTGATAAGAGAGTTTGAAAAGAAATGACAAGTTCCACTAGTGCTTTTCCTATATGATAGCGCGGATCTAGAAGGGGGGTTGAATAGATCCCTTTTTAAAATTTATCTTTTCAAAATTAAGTTGAAAGAGAATAGCGGAAGTTTCCCGGAAAATCGTCTAGTTCAAATTTGAAGTCACCGGAGATCGGATATGCGCAAAACCCAATAAGAATGAAATGATGACTAGATGAATTAATGTTTTACAAATGATACACTTGAATATTTAGCACTTGATAAAACTAATCTTAATGATGATTTGAGAAGAAAACAAATACAAAGATATTGATCTTGTGCGATTGAGCTTTTTATCAAACACTTAGAGTGCACACTCCAAGAGCAATTTTGTTGTCTCAAATAGTGCAGAATTTTATTCCCTCTAATCAACACTTTTGAGTGAAGCAATTTATCAAACACCTTGTTTGCACTAATTTGATACACCATAATTTTCAAGCACACATTATCAATATGAACAAAAGAAGAATGCGAGAAATAATAAGAACACAAGGAATTTGTTGAGGCAGTTCCTTCGTCGTCCTCGCTCGAAGTACTCTGCCCCCAATTCGAAATTGAATTGGGCAATTTTATTAAATCGCAATTGTTTTACAAGAATAGAAATGAATTAACCAACAAACCAAACCAAGTTGAAAGTGCTGTCAATTCTTCTTCTTGTCCTTTGATCCAAAGTAGAGTCAAGTCTTCCACGCGTGTCGAGAAAGCCTCCGATTAATTTGCTCCCTTATTCCAAGAATACACGATTCTTCAAACTTTGAGCACGACTGAGTTTCTCCCACACTTGTGAACCCACAAAGACCTTCGCAATCCTCCGTCTACCGTGATATGAGAGAACGATCCACTTGATCTTCAATCTACCTCACACGGCTGAATCTACGACCGATCAATGTGTGCAAAACCCCTAAATCTTCAATGATCTTGGAGGATAAAACCCTACAGAGTTTTCCAAGGAAAAGCCACACACTCTAAATCCAATCTGAAATTTTGATTCACGATTGAACGTTATCTTCAAAACGTACACCAAGATCGAACAAAGATTATTGTGTGTAATTGTTTGATTGATGCAAGAATGAAGAAGATGAAGAGAGCTATGTGTATATCTTTCACTTTCCTTGTTCCCCTTCTCAAAAGAAATTCAGCAACTATTTATATTGGTTAGAGGAAATGAATCATAAGAGAGAGAAAAATAAATGAAAAAATGAGTCAGCACAGTAATGAGCCGACTCAAACCTTTAAATGAGCCAGCTCAAACTTCCAGATGAGTCGACCTAAATTAACAGAGAGGCAGCCTGTTGAGACCCGTGAAAAAGGAGAGGAGGACATTTCTTGATGAGTCGGCTCATGAGAGATTATGAGTCGGCTCATCCACTCTCATGAGTCGACCAAAATCATGTTCCAGGAAGCCTGTTTGGACCCGTGCATTTACCACCATTTTACACTTGAATGAGTCGGCTCATAAAGAGTTGTGAGTCGACTCATACACACTTGTGAGTTGACCAATATTATGTATCAGGAAGCCTATTTGGACCCGTGCATTTATCATCAATTTAACACTGAATGAGTCGGCTCATTGATGAATTTGAATCGGCTCATGCAGTATATTTTTCCAATAAAGCCAATCCTTCCTTTTTTTCATTTTGAACCTGTCAAGCTTTAGAAACATGCCATGTTTTTGACACATTAAAACCATGCTATGTCACACATGCATTTCCTCTACTTTTCAGGTGAAAATGTGCTCGTCGATTCCTTCGACATCTCCTCAGAGGAGAGCTAATCGGAGGACTCGAGCTCCTCTGAGACTATTCCGGCTAATTCTGGAAGCTCCTCGGGGGATTCGGAGTCGACCGAGGTGAGTGATGCTGGAAAAGCCTATAGGGAAGAGGTTGGTGCTCCTGAGGTTGCGCAAGAAGAAACCAGGGCGTTGGCCCTCGAGGAGTGGGTTGTAGAAGATATACTGGACAAAGTTTCTTCGTACGCTCGACCGCGAGCGGATCCTTTTCCAGTAGTGGGGAATCCCGATCATTGGAGGGTGACCTTCCCGGGCGATGATGACCGTATCTTCTCGGAGTTTGGTGGAAGAAAATTCGCTATGTACAAATACGCTATCACGACTTTGGGAATTTGGATGCCCTTTAGCGATCTGGTGTGCTCGGTACTTGGTTATCTGGGAGTAGCCCCGTCGCAGCTGCACCCTAACACTTACACTTTCATGAGGGCGTTTGAGATGACGTGCGAGCATCTGGGAGCGGGGGCTGCCTTTCCTCTCTTTTTCGGCTATTTTCTCTGCAACGCCAGGTGGGGCGTGGGACCGATCGGAAAAGGTTCATCTCTTTCAAGCAGCGGGCAAAAAATTTCAAAGCACACTCGGAGTCGATTAGGTCGTTCAAAGGTGACTACATTTTGATTGAGCCTTTGACCAAAGGAGCTACTAGGACAATAAGCTTTATGGGCAACAACACTGATGAGAACGACGTGCCTCGGTTGGACGCTGAAGGTCGACCGATTCGTAGGAGGATCTGGAGGTTCCCCTTCTCTTGGGAGAACAGACATTACGGGCAGCCGGTATGTGACTTTGTGCAGGTAGGGGATAACCTGGGTGAGGATGATGCGACCAATTTTGAAGAATTCCGCAAGCTGGTATCATATTTTACCCCGATCCCTTTGGTTGATGGGGAGGGGAAAGTGATGATGGCTTCTGATGGAGGGGAGGTTGTGGAACGTTCGCTGATCGACGTCATAGCTCTCCTGGCCTGTAGGAACGGGCAAGAAGTGTCTGACTTTTTTGGTATTTCTTGTTTTTATTTTGTTGTTTGTATGTCGTGCTTCTATGCTCGTGAGTGACCTGACCTTTGTCTCTTTTGTTTCGCAGGTTCGATGAAGTCGCTGGACAAGATCCAGGAGAGGTTGTTGCAGGGCAACAAACGGAAAGCCAGGACTATTCAGACCAGATTGGTCGGAAATGACACGAGTGGCTCTGGTTCGGTCCCCATTGTTGCATCCCAAAATTTGCCCTCACCTAGACCAGACATTGTGTACTAAGGTGTCCCAAGGGGTTCACAAGGTTCATAAGGTTCATAAGGTTCACAAGGTTCACAATTAGTCAGAAAGTTTGACAATTCTCTCAGACAAAACATCCTCCTAAGCAATGCATCCTAAACTAGGGTTTTGAGTTTCATCAGGCTAAATGGATTTCCAAGGCTTCAAGTGAGATTCATAGCATCATATATGTCTTCAAGAATCCCTATGTCAAGTTTCAAGGCTTTCCCAAAAGGTTTGCTCAGTCAAATGATCAGATAGGCTAAAATCAGTCAAAGCAGTCAAACTAAGGTCAACTGTGGTCTAACCAAAGTCAAACTTCGTGATTTTTGGCCAACATCAAGTTTATGAAGTAAAATTCATCATTTGATCAAGGTTTGATCATGATTCATCAAGGAGATTTCAGATCATCAAGAATCAGGAGTTTCTAAATTAGGGTTTTCACAGGAAAAGTCAACTGAACTTTGAACAGCCATAACTTTCACATGCTTCATCAAAAATTTCCCATCCAAAACTCATTTTGAAGGAAATTGAATTCTCTACAACTTTGTGTCTCACAAGCCAATAGTAAAGGATATGGACATGAGACTAAATTGGTTGGTTAGAGGACTCTCTAAGCTTTCCAAAATGTCCAAGAACACCCTCATAGCCTTAAAATTGAGGGATATATGTCTTTGCAAAATTGGGGAATATTTGAGAGGTTTATTGAGCAAATGGGGTCTTAAAACCAAATTTTTCCACATGGGCTTGCATTTTTATGACCCAATCTCTACCATGACATCATGCACGAATCAAATATCATTTATTCAGATTTTTATTAATTTTTTATTTATTTATTTTGATTTTATACATTAAAAATCATTTTAAATCAAAATAAAATATGAAAAGCTCAATATTTGATATGATTCTCATTCTAGAAACTCATAAACATGATTTAAAGCTGATTGGGAGATTCAAATTCGTGCTCCACCAAATTGGAAAGGATTTGTTTGATTTTTTGACCAAAATAGCAAGTTGATTTCTTCATGATCAAGTCACTCAAAAAAGCCCATAAATCCACAAACTTTTGACCTATTTTACATCACTATATGTACACAAGCTGATCACAAGCATAAGGGGACGAAAATTCTGCCTCCAAGAACACCATTGAATTCCAAACTTTCACACAAAAAGTCACATACGGTTTTTGACTTAGAGACACTTTTAAGGCAAAACAAAGGTTACTTTAGCTTCCTTGAGACTCACTGATCATGTTTCGATCATCCCCAACATCAAAACCATTACATATTGCATAAACTGAATCAATGATATTGCACTTTTATGATTTTTTTCGTTTTCTAATATTAGTGCATGATAAATTGTGTTTGATGGTTGTTTTGTGTTTGTAATGAGCTCAGGAACGTTTCTGGATAATCTAATGTGAGTTTCGATGCATGATCAGGAAGTTGCCATTGTTAGGGTTTAGGGTGGTCGTTTAGGGTTTCTACATTAAACCAATATAAATGAATTTTAAAGATGTCATTGAACTGGATTTGATATGTGGATCATGTTTATATTATCAATTTATTGAAATTTTACGTATTATAAGAGATTCAATTTCGCAGGTTCTTGAAGGAAAGAATTCGTAGGAAAATGCATAAATATATTCGCAGGAAATTTTGCAGGTATGATGAAGAAGATGAAGATGCTTGGTGCGCAGCTGGAATTTGAATCTTAGACATAATATTTTATTATTTTGTTTTCATATTATATCAGCTAACGTTGCTTGGCCCAGTGGTAATGGTTTGTGTGTGTTATTGGTTATGACCTTGGTTCGATTCTTGGTGACAACATCCTTTTTGTTAATTTTTCCAATATTCAACTGATTTAATATATTATGTTTAATTGGTGATTAGCTTGCAGACGCGCCCCATGTGGCTTAGTGGTTGAAGTGTTTGGTTGTTGGCTGATGGGCAGGGGTTCGAATCCAGGTTCCCACATTTTTGTTCATAATTATTTTGTTTTAGCAGGATTATAATATAATGAATTTGTTCCATAATGCTATCATCAGCGCATGCTGGCCTTATTGGTTTTGATGTTGTGTATTGAGGTAAGGGACCTGGGTTCAAATCCCACGTCCTATCTTTTTAGGGTTTTTCCTCATTTGTTTTTCTTATTTTAACTATTTTCTTATTTTCTAATTTAATTCAATATAATTAAAATAGTTTCTAAATAATAATTAATAATATTCTCATAAAACTTTATACTTTCAAAAATCATATTTTATTTCTTAAATTTAAATTATTTGTATTTATTTCATAATATGTTTATATATATAATTATTATATTTTTTTTTTTGTAAATAGATTAATAATATATTTTTTATAATCAAAACCCTAATTTTCTTAAATTAAATATTAACCCTAATTTTTTTGTCAAAACCTAATTTTTATCTTAACCTTAATATTTAACCTAATTTTTTTTTATAAACTCTAATCATTAATCATTATTTTAATATGTAAATAGTTTATTATTTGTTTATTATTATTAATCTTATTTTTCTAATTAATTCTTAAAAACTTTTCTAACATTATTTTTTCTTGCTGAAATTCTTATTTATTTTATTATGCTAACCTTTATTCTTATTTCTTATTATTACTAATATTTAATTGTTGTTTATTTATTTATTATTATTATTATATTTATCATTATTATTATTTCTTGATTATATTGTAATTGTCCCAAAGCCTTGTAATATTTTTAGGTTTATATTTTTGCTTTATTTATTGTAAATATATATTTAATGCAAGGTTAGTAATCTAGGGTGTGTGTAACATGTTTGTAATTAAAATCAACTTAGAATAATTGACTTAAATAAGATAAATATTTGAATATGAACACTCACACACGTAAGTCGATCTTTGATCGCCATCTTGCACTTCCTAGGGTTGCCTCTCAGTTGCCTAATTCAAAAGGTCAAGTAGGGTGTCTTAAGCAAAGTCCCTTCATAAATATCATCAAGTCCCTTCAGTTTATAAGATCAAGTCCCTTCGAGGTTGCCTACGATAAATGATCTTGTCCCTTCGAATAAAAGATGATAAGTCCCTACGAATTGCTAAAGACACCCTACAGTTGCCTATATTCAGATGACCCTACACATGTCCCTTAATTACATCCAAGGTAATGACTACCTATTCCTTAATAATAGGGATAGTCTTACCATTGAAAGAACATAAGAACAATAAAAACTTAATATAGGGTAGGTTTCTCTTAATTACTTGCTCACCTTTCAAAATACTCTTCACCCCACACTTTCCAAACAAATTTTCAAAACCAAGGCTTTGTATACATCCATACGAGGATCATTACAAAGTACTTAGAAAGTCTTTAATCACACACTACACTCTTGCAAACAAACAAAGTGAGCTAAGTAACTAAGAGCCCATGGATAACCATGGATATAAAGGGTGCTAACACCTTCCCTTTGTATAACCTACCCCCCGAACTCAAGTCTTTTAAAAATAGGTCTTTCCTGTTCTTTTATGTCCTTTCCTTATGGATAAAATAAATGTCGGTGGCGACTCTTGCTATCCGCAACATAAGTAAAAGTCAGTTCTCCCACCGTGTTACAAAACTGGCGACTCTGCTGGGGATTTAATAAAAGAAGGGTACCCTTAGGAATTAAATCACTTAAATTGTTTGCCTTGTTTGCTTTATATTACTTGTTGGGCTTTATGTGTGAAAGATCCTAACCCGGATCTAGTGTACCTTAGGTAAATGGCAATAGACCAAGGAAACTGTACGGCGTATACCGATATGGTTGATCTGGTGGCCATAGTTAGTGTGACTTCTTGGTTGGTGCTTATGTTCCTTAAGTAAGTTAAGGATAATATGGGGCTGCCATATGTTGTCAAGACACTAACTGACCTTTAGAACCCTAGTCATCCCATCTTGGCCTTTAGAAAAGTAGTGAGATAACCGGCTTTGGTGAAGACTGAAGTTGGTTGATACTCGATACTACGCTCATTGAGATCCTAAACTTGGAGGGTTTTAGTTGGCAAGTAAGTTGCCTACTGAACAACCACCCTTGGGAAGGATCAATGATATTGAGATCCCTTAGAACTCGGTTACTTTGTAGGACAGGATGAACCAACTAACTTCAAGGGAGGGTACTTACCTTTAAACCTCATGCAAGCCTTCAAACCTAGGGCTATTGTGTGACTTGTTTGTGTGTGCCACATGTTTGTGATTGAGCATAAAATCATGACATCATGCATCATAAGGATAGCATTTTCACTAACCATTTCAAGGACCAAAGGATTTATCTTTGTTCTTTGTTTCAAGTCATGGCTTCTGCTCGTAGAAATACTATCCGGATCAACTTTGTAGGGATACCTTCTAAGCTTAAGGAATTGGTCTCTCAAGTGTCTGAAAACTCCCAATTCAACAAGAGACATGGTCACCTACTAGATCTAGTCACTTCAGGATTCAATGAAGACATGATGAGTGTCCTATTCTAGTTCTTTGATCCTAAACATCACTGTTTCACATTCCCCGACTATCAGCTGGTTCCTACAATGGAAGAATTCTCCAAGCTTCTAGGTATACATATCCTTGATCAGAGACCTTTCACAAGCTTAGAGAAAGAGCCTAAACCTGAGGTTATTGCTGCAGCCTTACATTTGAAGAAATCAGACATTGTCCTAAAAACGAGAAGCGGAGTTAAGGGTATTCTTGCTAAGGTATTGATGGAGAAAGCTCAAGTGTTCCTGAAGGCTATGAGTTATGATGCTTTTGAGGAGATCTTAACCCTGTTGATCTATGGCTTAGTGTTGTTCCCTAATCCAGACCAGTTCATAGACATACACGCCATCAACATATTTCTGACTCGTAATCCAGTGCCTACATTACTTGGAGACATCTTACACTCTCTTCATACCCGTACTACGAAGGCACGGGGAACTCTGATGTGCTGCATACCTCTATTGTCTAGGTGGTTTATTTCTCACCTTCTTCGATCAATGATGAAGAATGAACAAGGGTTCAGGTGGTCTAAGAGGATTATGTCACTTTCCCATTCAGATATTCATTGGTGCTCTCGATCTATGGAGAATGTTACTATCATTGACCGTTGTGGGGAATTCCCTAATGTGCCACTCCTTGGCATAAGAGGGGGCATTACCTACAATTCTTCTTTAGCTTTACGTCAGTTTGGTTATGCTCGGAGTGATGGTCCTCATGACATGCTTATTCAGGGTATTGTGTTCGACTACGACAACGATCTGCAAGGTTACCGTCAAAGGTTTATACGAGCTTGGGGTAAAGTGAACAAGGTTGACAGCAAGACTTTGGAACCAAAGTACACTATTCCTATGGAACCTTATCTCAGATGGGTACGAGCACGTGCTCAGACTCTTAATGATTCCATATCCTGCTATTCTGCTAGTTACCATAGAACCTGTTGCTGAAGGAGATACTCCTTATATCATCCTTCATCCAGACATGCCCACTGACATGGAAGAGTTATAGAGGTCCTGGATCCAGTTGAAGGAGCAAAGGGATACTTTTGAGGCTCATTTCAAAGCTAGTCAAGAAAGAGTCCTGGAGCTGACCAAGCAACTTCACGAGGAGCGGAATCTCAACTCATACCTCAACACGAAGAGGAAACGTCCATGGGAGACTTAAAACCCCATCTTTGTATTCATTTCATTTTTGTTGTAAGCCCAATAGGCAAACAAGTTTTTTGCTTACTAATAAAAGTTTACTTTCTGGTTGTTTAAACAAATTTAAATCCTGAGGTCCTTGAAAACATTGCATATGCATTTACATACCATATCATTGCATCACAGGTTTCTTATGAACAGGTATCTTATCTTCTCGCTGTTTATTTCAGCAGAAATGGCTCTTGAACAGACTATCAAGGATCTCCAGGCTCAGAATGCACAATTCCAAGAGTTGATCCTGAACTTGTCCAAGGGACAAGATGAACTGAAGACACTGCTGGCTAAGAAGAAGAAGACTAGGAAATCAGGATGCCTTATCAACCTGGGTAGAAGATTCATAGGTCCTATCAATACAAAGGAAGAGGTTGAGGATTCCGAGTCTGAGAATTCTGAGAAAGAGGGAGGTAGTCTTCATGATACTATGGGAGATTCTGATTCTGAGGCAAACTATTATCATGATCCTGCTAGTGAGGAGAAGTACAAGATGTTGGTAGACAGAATGAACGCTATGGAGCTACAAAAATATTCTGGGCTTGATTTTGAAGATCCGAGTTTAGTTTCTGGAGTGGTTATACCTATTGGCTTCAAGGTTCCTGTTTTTGTGGTGTATGATGGTGTCTCATGTCCTAAGCTGCACCTAAGATCCTATGTCCGGAGGATTCAGCCACATACTGTTGATAAGAAATTGTGGATTCATTTCTACCAAGAGAGCTTATCTGGAGCTCAATTGGAATGGTACTATCAACTGGAAAGTGTTAATATTCGTGATTGGAATGATCTTGCTGAGGCCTTCTATAGGCAATACCAATATAATTCTGATTTAGCACCAACTCGCATGCAACTCCAAAGCATGTCTATGGGTGCTAAGGAGAGTTTCAAAGAGTATGCCCAAAAATGCAGAGACCTGGCTGACAGAGTTCAACCTCCTCTGACTGACAGGGAATTGGTGGATATGTTTATGAGTACGTTGAATGGTCCTCTACAGTCACCTCATTGGAAGCTCATCATCTGGTTTCACTGAGCTGATAATGACTGGAGAACGTGTGGAAAGTGGGATAAGAAGTGGTAAGATACAGGTGGGTGCCTCCTCATCAAGCACTGCTAAGAAGCCCCCTAGTGGAAAGAAGGAGTCTAATGTTGTGTATGGTAAACATAGTCGTAACAGGAGTCACCAATCTATGGGAGCAGTTCACATCTCCAATCCTACTCCTGTAGCACCAGAGCCACAACAAAACAATCAACAGAAGCCTATACGACAGTTCACCAAGATCAACATGTCACTGGCCCAAGCCTTGTAACACATGTTGAAAGGGGAACTAATTACTTTGAGGGATCCTCCTCAGAATCCTAATACATCCTCTCCCCGATACAATCCTAATGCAAGATGTGCATATCACTCTAATAGTCCGGGACATGACACCAACAACTGATGGGTGTTGAAAAACAGGATTCAAGACATGATTGAAGCTGTGGAAATTGAATTTGACCCTCCTGGGACCCCAAATGTGATCACTGATCCTATGCCCGATCATGAGAAGACTGTTAATGTTGTTGATGAGGTTTCCTATGTTTCCTCAGTTGCAGATGTGACTACTCCTCTATCCATTATCAAGAAGAAGCTAGTGCAGGCTGGTTTCTTTCCAGGTTGCAACGAAGACTGTTTTTACTATGCCTATAAACCTGATAGCTGCTGGAAGTTGAAGGATGGTATTCAACGCTTCATGGACAATTATACTATATTTTTTGAGAGGACACCTTCTGTTGAAAGTATGTGTGAACATATGACTCGAAGTACGAAGCTTGAAGATATAGCTATGGTTGATAAAGTGCCAGTGAAGATTACCTCCAAAGGCCCTGTCAGGATCACTTCTAAAGGTCCTGTCAGGATTACTGCTGAAGGCCTTGTGAAGGTTGTTGCTGAAGTTAGATTGGCTCCCATGATCATTATCACTCCTGGCCATGTTCCTTATACTTCTGATAAAGCTATACTCTGGAATTATGGTTCTGATGTTTACATCCATGGTGTCAAGCAAGAACCTCTGGCTGATGCACCTTTTTTTGATATTGGTCTTGATATTGATAACATTGCTGGATCTAGTAAGATTACTAGAAGTGGAAGAGTTTTCTCCCCTCAAGCTACCTCCAAAAGTGCAGTTACTCCAACTACTACCTCCGCTGCTGGGCCAAGTACTGATGCTCGGGGCAAGGGTCCTGTAATTGAACCTATGCAAGCTGAGGCACCGACTGCTGAAAATCTTTCTAAACAAATGGAAGAAGTATTGAAGATCATTCGCAAGAGTGATTATGATATTGTTGACCAGCTGGGGCATACTCCCGCCAAAATTTCCATGTTATGTTTACTGCTGTGTTCTGAGGCTCATGCTAATGCCTTAATCAATTTCTTGAAGACTGCTCATGTGCCAAATGAGATTTATGTGGATCAATTTGAGAATTGTGTTGCACATCTAACTAGTGACAATGGTCTGGGTTTTTCTGATGCTGATCTGACTCCTGCCAAGAGAAACCATAACAGAGCTCTTCATATCTCCATTGAATGTAGGGGCACTACTTTGTCTCATGTACTGGTGGACAATGGTTCTTCATTAAATGTGCTCCCTAAAGAGGTTATGGACAAGCTCAGTCCTGAAGATGTTGTGTTAAGACCAAGTGATGTAGTGGTGAGGGCCTTTGATGGTTCAAGAAGAGTGGTACATGGAGAAGTAGATCTCCCGATCAAAGTAGGCTCTCAAGTCTTCAATTCTACTTTCTATGTAATGGATATTCGTCCTGCGTATTCTTGTTTGCTTGGGCGCCCCTGGATCCATGGGGCAGGGGCTGTGACTTCCACCTTGCATCAGAAGTTGAAATATCCGGTGAAGAAAAAAATTGTCACTGTCTATGGTGAAGAGGAGTACATGGTGAGCCACGTGAATACTTTCAAATATGTAGAAATGGAGGGTGAAATGGTTGAAACTACATGTCAAACATTTGAAGTTGTTCCTGGCTCTGATCCTGTTCCTCAGTCTGTCCCTATTCCTGAAAGAGTTCCTATGGTTACTAACATACCTCCTGCAATGGCTTCCCTCAAAGATGCTAAGGCTGTGGTTGCAAAAGGTGGTTCTACTATTTGGGTTCGGCTTCCCAACATCCCTTACAAGTCTGACAAATTTGGTTTGGGTTTCACTGCAGAATCTCAGAGGGTTGTTCATCGTGCTCGTGTTGTTCGTATCACCAATCAAGGGGTTATAAGAGATCAAATCAATGTTGTAGGTGACTATAATGAAGACTACAACCTGGATGATTGGAACTTTCCTACCATGAGTGATGGGCTCAATAATTGGAAGGCTGAAGACATTATTCATATCTCCTTTAGTCAGGAGTAAATATTATTACTGTGTTTTTATTTTAAGTTTGTAATTTTGAACAATTAAACTTTTAAGCCTTGTGTCTTGCCCGGGGCACAATGGTATGCTTGTTTCGGGATGTCATTTCATTTGCATACTTCATTCAATAAAAACCAATGGACGTTTCGTTTTCGTAAATATTGTGCTCCTTGTCTTTTCTTGTTATTTCTGTTTTATCAGCTATGTGTTCTTACACACACCCACATCACTAAAATGCAGATCCTCATCCACTCTGGATCCTTTTGATAACAGTTCTACTATTGCCAATTATAATTTCGAGAATCCAATCTATCACGCTGAAGATGGAAAGGAGGAAGATTGTGAAGTACCTGTAGAGCTTGCTAGGTTATTACAACAAGAAGAGAACGCTATACAACCACATGAAGAGCCAATCGAAGTTGTGAATCTGGGAACTGAAGAAAATAGGAAAGAGGTCAAGATAGGAGCTGAGTTAGAGGATGGTGTTAAGAGAAGACTAATTCAGATGTTACGTGACTATGTGGAGATCGTTGCTTGGTCTTATGAAGATATGTCAGGGTTGGATACTGATATTGTGGTTCATCGTCTACCAGTAAAAGAAGACTGCCGTCTAAAGAAGCAGAAGGTTCGTCGCATGCGTCCTGAAATGTTAGAAAAGATTAAAGCAGAGGTGATGAAACAGTTTGATGCAGGGTTCTTAGCTGTGACTTCTTATCCTCAATGGGTTGCAAATGTAGTACCAGTGCCTAAGAAGGATGGTAAGGTACGCATGTGTGTAGATTACAGGGATTTGAACAAGGCTAGTCCTAAAGATGACTTTCCACTTCCACATATTGATGTTTTGGTAGACAACACTGCTCAGCATAAAGTATTCTCTTTCATGGATGGTTTCTCTGGTTACAATCAGATTAAGATGGCACCCGAAGATATGGAGAAGACTACATTTGTTACACAGTGGGGCACCTTTTGTTATAAAGTGATGCCATTTGGTTTGAAGAACGTTGGGGCAACATATCAGTGTGCTATGGTGGCTTTGTTTCACGATATGATTCATCATGAGATAGAGGTATATGTGGATGATATGATAGCCAGGTCCTAGAATGAGGAACAGCACCTTGATCACATGCACAAGTTGTTTGAAAGGTTGAAGAAATACAAGCTAAGATTGAATCCAAACAAGTGTACTTTTGGAGTTAGGTCCGGTAAACTCCTGGGTTTCATTGTCAGTGGAAAAGGTATTGAAGTGGATCCTGAAAAAATAAAAGCTATACAAGAGATGCCTGCTCCCTGAATTGAAAAGGAAGTTCGAGGTTTCTTGGGACGATTGAACTACATTGCAAGATTTATTTCCCAGTTAACTGCTACCTGTGAGCCAATCTTCAAGTTGTTGAAGAAAGATCGGGTGATGGAATGGAATGACGAATGCCAGATAGCCTTTGATGAAATCAAGAGATATCTTCTAGAACCTCCAATTTTGATGCCACCAGTTGATGGAAGACCCTTGATTATGTACTTAACAGTATTAGATAACTCAATGGGGTGTGTGTTGGGGCAACATGACGAGTCTGGTCGAAAAGAGCAGGCAATATACTACCTTAGCAAAAATTTTACTGATTGTGAAACAAGATACTCACTGCTCGAGAAAACTTGTTGCGCTTTGGCATGGGCTGCTCGCCGACTAAGACAGTATATGTTGACTCATACTACCTTGTTGATTTCAAAGATGGATCTAATCAAGTACATATTCGAGAAACCTGCTCTCTCCGGACGAATAGCAAGATGGCAAATGATTTTAACAGAATATGATATACAGTACACCACTCAGAAAGCCATTAAGGGGAGTGTGGTAGCTGATCATTTGGCTCATCAAGCAGTGGATGATTATCAGTCAATGAGTTTTGAGTTCCCTGATGAAGACATTATGATTATTACCAAAGAACCTGGACAATATGACGGACCTGAACAGGGATCCCGATGGACTATGGTTTTTGATGGAGCTTCTAATGCGCTTGGTAATGGTGTTGGTGTTGTGATCATTTCCCCTGAAGGTTATCATACCCGAATTATTGTAACACTTTGTTTCTATTGTAACAATAACTTGGCTGAGTATGAGGCATGTATCATGGGTATCAAAGCTGCCATTGAGATGAAGATTCAGTTCTTGGACGTATATGGAGATTCATCCCTGGTAGTTAGTTAGATTAAAGGATATTGGGATACCAAGCATGAAAATCTCATTCCTTACAGAGAGCATGTGTTGTCCGTGATCCCATATTTTGAAGAGATTACCTTTGGACATATTCCCCGAGGAGAGAATCAATTGGCAGATGCACTAGCCACCATGGCATCTATGTTTGAGATTAGCTGGGATGATGAAGCTCCCAAGATTACTATTGACAGATTTGAGAAGCCTGCATACTGCAATGAGATTGACACTGAAGAAGGAGAGGAAAAGCCTTGGTTCTATGAAGTGAAAAGATATCTTGAAGCTCAGGAGTTCCCTGAAGGGGCATCTGTCAAAGATAAGAAGTTTCTGAGGAGGTTTTCTGCTAAATTCTTCTTGAGTAATGGAATTTTGTACAAGCGCAATCATGATTCGACTTTGCTTTGTTGTGTGGATAAGAAAGAGGCAACAGAGATTATGGAAGACATGCATGATGGGATTTTTGGCACTCATTCTAGTGGTCATACCATGGCAAAGAAGATATTGAGAGCAGTTTACTATTGGTCTACCATGGAAGCTGACTGCTATCAACATTCTAAAACATGTCACAAATGTCAGATTTATGCTGATAAGGTGCATATACCTCCAGTTTCATTGAATGTGTTGACTGCTCCTTGGCCTTTTTCCATGTGGGGCATTGATATGATTGGTGAGATCAAGCCTACTGCTTCTAATGGACATCGTTTCATCCTGGTTGCCATTGATTACTTTACAAAGTGGGTAGAGGCAGCCTCATTTGCATCTGTTACTAAGAATGTTGTGGCTCGATTCATTAAGAATAATCTCATATGTAGGTATGGCATCCCTGAAAGGATTATCACACACAATGGCTCTAATCTGAATAACACCATGATTACTGATCTTTGCACGCAGTTCAATATTAAGCATCACAACTCTTCTCCGTATCGTCCAAAGATGAATGGGGCAGTAGAAGCTACTAATAAGAACATTAAGAAGATTCTACAAAATATGACTGTTACGTACAAGGATTGGCATGAGATGTTACCATTTTCTCTTCATGTTTATCGTACTATAATACGTACTTCAACAGGGGCAACCCCGTTCTCTTTAGTTTATGGTATGGAAGTAGTTCTACCTATCGAAGTTCAGATCCCCTCCTTAAGAATCATGAAGGATGCAGGCTTGGATGAAGATGAGTGGATTCAGACTCGACTTGACCAGATAAATTTGATTGATGAGAAAAGGTTGGCAGCTGTGTATCACGGTCAGATGTACCAGAAAAGGATGATCAAAGCTTTTAATAAGAAAGTTAAGCAAAAGGTATATCAGGCTGGTGACTTGGTAATCAAGCGTATCATATTACCACAGGGTGATCCTAGGGGCAAGTGGACTCCTACATATGAAGGACCATTTGTAGTCAATATAGTATTCTCAAGAGGTGCCATGATGCTTACTATTATGGATGGTGAAGATTTTCCACAGCCTGTAAACGCAGACATAGTTAAAAAATACTATGTATAACAAGAGACCCGCTAGGTTGAATGGCCTAGGCAAAAATAAGGGCATCTCGTCGAACCAAAAGGGTTCGGGCAAAAATTAGGGATATATATATATATATAAATGTACACCCGGCAAGTCGAAAACTTTAAAGGGCGGCTTGGGCAAAAAAGGGTATCCCGGTGGATTGAAAACCTGAAAAGGCAATCCAGGCAAAAGTTAGGGATTAAAGCGTATGACTATGTCTCGTTGGATCACTCATGTAACCCCAACCAGTTGTGTTACCAGACTCAAGTTCAAACAGATAAAGATCAATCCAATCATTTCCATCTCGACAGCAAAGGATGAGATACTTGAAGATAATGGCAATAGTGGAATTGAAACTCAATAGGATTATTTCTCACATAGCTGTTTTTTTGTTTCTGTAAAACTTTTATGACGAATTCCTCTTACTAGGATTTTTGTCTCCTTGTACAAACTTTCCTGTGTATAGGTTACTTTCTAAAATAAATAAAATCTCATCTTTGAATCCAGATTTACTTTTACCCTGTTTACCTAAACGAAAACGTACATTGGTTGTGTTTGAATGTATGTATGCTTTTGAATATGATTGATGTTTACCAGAAATGCATAAAATGCAGTAATAGTATTTACTAAGGACGAACGAAGGTAGGAATTCAACGAAATTTCGCCGGTTCATCCACACAGAGTAATCTTTATAGATACTTCAAGTAACATATCCCCTCAGATTTATGTCCATCTCTTTTATCCTCAGTCAGGATACTCAAGAACTTATTCCTTCAATAATAAGTACGACGAACGAAGACGGGAAGTTATAAGTACCACACTATCAAACAAGACGGGAACGAAGTCCTCATATTCCTCAGCAACGAACCGTGATAATGTGTAAATGATCTATACGAAGATCTAGCACTTAATCCAAGAAATTCTTTCAGAAGAAGTTCAGGGATAATCGCCACGAAGATTTAATCTTTATATTCTTTTTATCCTTGGGAAGGTATATAAATGGTCTATACGAAGATCTATTACTTAATCCAGGATATTCCCAGAAGAGATAATCGCTACGAAGATTTATTTCTAATGGTCTATGCAACAATTTATCTATGGGATGGTACATAAATGATCGATACGAAGATCTTGTACTTGGCCCAAGATAATTACCAAAAGCAATTCAGAACAGATCGTCATGAAGATTTGATTTTGATGCTTAAGTTAAAGTATGTTCCTAAAGATGGTTCAGAGCCGATCTATACGAAGATCTAAGCACTGACATTTAATGAAGGATATTCTTTTTCCCCAGAGATAATGCAGAGACGATCTATACGAAGATCTATTGCTGACATTCAACTCAAACCATGTTACAGGAATAACTCAGAGACGGCCTATATGAAGACCTAGTACTGATATCCAGTGATAACATAAAGATACTACCACCTTCATATTATGGATGGCATCTATAAGCCCATCTCCAGTTCCTCCAAGTGGAATCTTTAAGCCCACTCAAGCAGATGCAACCAATTAACAGTATTACTTTACGCACCGGCGAGTGCAAATTTTTGGGCTTTTGTGTTCAATCCCCTTCAACCTTCCGAGTCACGAATGGCACACAGGCCAATCTAACCCCTCAGGTTTCAGAAAATTGAACAGGGGCAGCTGTTGCACCCCAAAATTTGCCCTCACCTAGACCAGACATTGTGTACTAAGGTGTCCTAAGGGGTTCACAAGGTTCACAATTAGTCAGAAAGTTTGACAATTCTCTCAGACAAAACATCCTCCTAAGCAATGCATCCTAAACTAGGGTTTTGAGTTTCATCAGGCTAAATGGATTTCCAAGGCTTCAAGTGAGCTTCATAGCATCCTATATGTCTTCAAGAATCCCTATGTCAAGTTTCAAGGCTTTCCCAAAAGGTTTGCTCAGTCAAATGATCAGATAGGCTAAAATCAGTCAAAGTAGTCAAAAAGTCAAACTAAGGTCAACTGTGGTCAAACCAAAGTCAAACTTCATGATTTTTGGCCAACATCAATTTTATGAAGTAAAATTAATCATTTGATTAAGGGTTGATCATGATTCATCAAGGAGATTCCAGATCATCAAGAATCAGGAGTTTCTAAATTAGGGTTTTCACAGGAAAAGTCAACTGAACTTTGACCAGCCATAACTTTCACATGCTTCATCAAAAATTTCCCATCCAAAGCTCATTTTTAAGGAAATTGAATTATATATAACTTTGTGTCTCACAAGCCAAGCCTAATAATGCTTCATTTGGAAGGTATGAGCTAAGACATTATAGGTCATTTTAAAAGTCAACAAAAAGTCAACATCTTCCAAAGGGCATAATTTGAAAATGGTAAAGGATATGGACATGATACCAAAGAGGTTGGTTAGAGGACTCTCTAAGCTTTCTAAAATTTCCAAGAACACCCTCATAGCCTTAAAATTGAGGGAGATGTGTCTTTGCAAAGTTGGGAAATATCTGAGAGGTTTATTGAGCAAATGGGGTCTTAAAACCAAATTTTTCCACATGGGCTTGCATTTTTATGACCCACTCTCTACCATGACATCATGCACGAATCAAATATCATTTATACATTAAAAATCATTTTAAATCAAAATAAAATATGAAAAGCTCAATATTTGATATGAATCTCATTCTAGAAACTCATAAACATGATTAAATGTTGATTGGGAGATTCAAATTCGTGCTCCACCAAATTGGAAAGGATTAGTTTGATTTTTTTACCAAAATAGCAAGTTGATTTCTTCATGATCAAGTCACTCAAAAAAGCCCATAAATCCACAAACTTTTGACCTATTTTACATCACTATATGTACACAAGTTGATCACAAGCATAAGGGGACGAACATTCTGCCTCCAAGAACACCATTGAATTCCAAACTTTCACACAAAAATTCACATACGGTTTTTGACTTAGAGACACTGTCAAGGCAAAACAAAGGTTGCTTTAGCTTCCTTGAGACTCACTGATCATGTTTCGATCATCCCCAACATCAAAACCATTACATATTGCATAGACCGAATCAATTATATTGCACTTTTATGATTTTTTTCGTTTTCTAATATTCGTGCATGATAAATTGTGTTTGATGGTTGTTTTGTGTTTGTAATGAGCTCAGGAACGTTTCTGGATAATCGAATTTGAGTTTCGATGCAGGATCAGGAAGTTGCCATTGTTAGGGTTTAGGGTGGCCGTTTAGGGTTTCTCCATTAAACCAATATAAATGAATTCTAAAGACGTCATTGAACTGGATTTGATATTTGGATCATGTTTATATAATCAATTTATTGAAATTTTACGTATTATAAGAGATTCAATTTCGCAGGTTCTTGAAGGAAAGAATTCGTAGGAAAATTCATAAATATATTTGCAGGAAATTTTGCAGGTATGATGAAGAAGATGAAGATGCTTGGCGCGCAGCTGGAATTTGAATCTTAGACATAATATTTTATTATTTTGTTTTCATATTATATCAGCTAACGTTGCTTGGCCCAGTGGTAATGGTTTGCGTGTGTTATTGGTTATGGCCTTGGTTCGATTCTTGGTGACAACATCCTTTTTGTTGATTTTTCCAATATTCAACTGATTTAATATATTATGTTTAATTGGTGATTAGCTTGCAGACGCGCGCCATGTGGCTTAGTGGTTGAAGTGTTTGGTTGTTGGCTGATGGGCAGGGGTTCGAATCCAGGTTCCCACATTTTTGTTCATAATTGTTTTGTTTTAGACGGATTATAATATAATGAATTTGTTCCATAATGCTATCACCAACGCATGTTGGTCTGATTGGTTTTGATGTTGTGTATTGAGGTAAGGGACCTGGGTTCAAATCCCAGGTCCTATCTTTTTAGGGCTTTTCCTCATTTTTTTTCTTCTTATTTTAACTATTTTCTTATTTTCTAATTTAATTCAATATAATTAAAATAGTTTCTAAATAATAATTAATAACATTCTCATAAAACTTTATATTTTCAAAAATCATATTTTATTTCTTAAATTTAAATTATTTGTATTTATTTCATAATATGTTTATATATATATAATTATTATATTTTTTTGTAAATAGATTAATAATATATTTTTTATAATCAAAACCCTAATTTTATTAAATAAAATATTAACCCTAATTTCATTTTTTTCTTCTTATTTTAACTATTTTCTTATTTTCTAATTTAATTCAATATAATTAAAATAGTTTCTAAATAATAATTAATAATATTCTCATAAAACTTTATATTTTCAAAAATCATATTTTATTTCTTAAATTTAAATTATTTATATTTATTTCATAATATGTTTATATATATAATTATTATAGTTTTTTTTTGTAAATAGATTAATAATATATTTTTTATAATCAAAACCCTAATTTTCTTAAATAAAATATTAACCCTAATTTTTTTGTCAAAACCTAATTTTTATCTTAACCTTAATATTTAACCTAATTTTTTTTATAAACTCTAATCATTAATCATTATTTTAATATGTAAATAGTTTATTATTTGTTTATTATTATTAATCTTATTTTTATAATTAATTCTTAAAAACTTTTCTAACATTATTTTTTCTTGCTGAAATTCTTATTTATTTTATTATGCTAACCTTTATTCTTATTTCTTATTATTACTAATATTTAATTGTTGCTTATTTATTTATTATTATTATTATATTTATCATTATTATTATTTCTTGATTATATTGTAATTGTCCCAAAGCCTTGTAATATTTTTAGGTTTATATTTTTTGCTTTATTTATTGTAAATATATATTTATTGTATGGTTAGTAATCTAGGGTGTGTATAACATGTTTGTAATTAAAATCAACTTAGAATAATTGACTTAAATAGGATAAATATTTGAATATGAACACTCACACACGTAAGTCGATCTTTGATCGCCATCTTGCACTTCCTAGGGTTGCCTCTCAGTTGCCTAATTCAAAAGGTCAAGTAGGGTGTCTTAAGCAAAGTCCCTTCATAAATATCATCAAGTCCCTTCAGTTTATAAGATCAAGTCCCTTCGAGGTTGCCTACGATAAATGATCTTGTCCCTTCGAATAAAAGATGATAAGTCCCTACGAATTGCTAAAGACACCCTACAGTTGCTTATATTCAGATGACCCTACACATGTCCCTTAATTACACCCAAGGTAATGACTACCTATTCCTTAATAATAGGGATAGTCTTACCATTGAAAGAACATAAGAACAGTAAAGACTTAATATAGGGTAGGTTTCTCTTAATTACTTGCTCACCTTTCAAAATACTCTTCACCCCACACTTTCCAAACAAATTTTCAAAACAAGGCTTTGTATACATCCATACGAGGATCATTACAAAGTACTTAGAAAGTCTTTAATCACACACTACACTCTTGCAAACAAACAAAGTGAGCTAAGTAACTAAGAGCCCATGGATAACCATGGATATAAAGGGTGCTAACACCTTCCCTTTGTATAACCTACCCCCCGAACTCAAGTCTTTTAAAAATAGGTTTTTCTTGTTCTTTTATGTCCTTTCCTTATGGATAAAATAAAAGTCGGTGGCGACTCTTGATATCCGCAACATAAGTAAAAGTCAGTTCTCCCACCGTGTTACACCCATCGCTCGAGGATCACCGGGCGTATCTTCGGGTTCCACACTAAAAAAACATAAGGTTGAAGCGGTTGTTACTGATCTGACGACGAACGCCCCCGCAAAGCCAAAGCATCCCTTACCTATGTGCTTCGTGCAACGAAATTTCTTTGAATGCACAACTATGGAGGTCGACTGGGCAGACTCGTTGTACCTCGAGCAGATGGATCGTCCTTCCCGGAGGCTGTCATTGGCGCAGGATACCAGTGCGGTGATGCGGATGTTGTCGATGGCATCCATATTTGCTGAAGGGAGTTCCGGGAAGGAGCTCGAAATTAAGCGACTGAAGACTCTCTTGGCCGCAACTGCGGGGCTGGTGGTGCGAGTGGACGTTATCGCCAAGCTGGAGGGGGACAAAAAGAAGGCAGACGATCAGAATAGGAAGCTGAGAGAGACCTTCTTCCCTAAGGATGACGAAGATGAGGACAACAAGGGGTTGATAAGTCGGGCGCATTTTCTAGCGCGACTGGATCAGAACCCCGAGGATCTGAGGGACTCGACTATGTTGAGTTTCCAGAATGTTGTGGACCAGATAAAGGCCCTCCATCCCGAGCTGAACCTCGATACTGACCAAATCAGCTACCTGTATAAGGTTGAAAATGGTCGGATTGTGGTCCCTGATTATATGGTCGTGGACGATTCTCAACCTGGGGAGTCTGAGCAGCCGATCCAGCCAGCCGTCCAGCAATTTCTGAATGAGGACCAGCCTGGGGTGCAAGAGGGTGAGGGTAATTAGGTCGGCCTGCGAGCCTAAATTACTTGTAATTTTAAAATTTTTGTTTGGGGACTTGGTCCCTTTTTCATGTAATCCTGAACAAGTCGGCCTTTAGGGGTCGCGACCTTTTGAATTAATGTTTCCGACCTTGATGGTCGTTTTTTTACAATTTATGCAGCCTTTTGATTTTGTGTATGATTGCTCGTCCGTCGGAGGACTTTGTTTTTAAACATTTATTTTTTTGTTAAGTGTTTCGCGCTCGTTTGGAACGTGATGTAATGGTCGATGACAAAAAAGGGGGGACGAATGCTTGAAAGGGATGTGATCCATCGGTTTGGGGGACCGATTGGACATGTGGAAGTTGATGTTGGGTCGGCATTCGGGCCAAGTTTATGGCTCGGACATCCGTGGATTGAACGTCCTATCGCGAGCTGGGGTTCTTCCTGGTCGTGGTACTTAGGCGAAGTCGGGCTCGTTTGAGTACCCCGAACGTGCGACAGTTACTTTCCTCGTTACGACGAGGAGGTTCTGTTAGTAGAACGTTTTGGACTGCGATGCTTGTACCTGGGCATGCAGGTTTGGTCGGATCTTCCGCCCTTCGTAGGGGGTTAAGGCGACCTTCATATTAGCTGTAGTATTGTTTAAGTTTCTCGGCGTTCCACGGCCGTGCGAGCTCTTCCCCCTGGAGATTTTCTAAGTAGTAGGCTCCGTTTTTAGTTTTTGCTTGAACGCAGTACGGGCCCTCCCAGTTTGATGCTAGTTTCCCTTCTCGGGAGTCTTTGTGGTTTTTCCTCAATACGAGGCTCCCGACCTTGAACGCTCGTATAATAACTTTCGCGTTGTGCCGAGCTGCAATTTTTTGTTTGAGAGTGCCTTCTCGGAGAGATGCTCCTGATCAGATTTCTTCGACCAAGTCGAGCTCCTCTCTTAGCGTTTCTGAGTTAGTGGTTTGGTCCATGGGCGATTCTGTGCGCATGGACGGTATGTGCATTTCTATGGGGATGACAGCTTCGGTTCCGTATGCTAGTCGGAACGGGGATTCTCCGATCGTTGAATGAGGCGTGGTCATGTATGCCCAAAGGATGCTATGCAGCTCTTCGACCCAGTGTTTCTTGTGTTCGTCCAGTTTTTGCTTGAGGACCCTCAAGATCACTCTGTTAGCAGCTTCAGCCTGCCCGTTAGTCTGAGGATGTTCGATAGAAGCGAAGTGTTGTTTGGTTTCGACCGAGAATACAAATTCTTGTAAGTGTTTGTTGGTGAACTGTGTTCCGTTGTCTGTCACGATGGCGAGCGGGACCCCGAATCGAGCGAGGATGTTTCGCTTGAAGAAGCGTAGGATGTTTAGTGCGGTGATTTTGGCCAGGGCCTCCGTTTCGATCCATTTGGTGAAATAGTCGACGCCTACGATGAGATATTTGTTTTGGCCGGTGTCGATGACGAAGGGCCCCAGGATGTCTAGTCCCCACCAGGCGAATGACCATGGGGACGACAGTGATTTTAACTCATTAGGGGAGCTATGTGTATGTCACCGTGCCGTTGGCACTTGTCACATTTTTTAACCTGTTCCTTCGCATCGTCCTGCATTGGTGGCCAGTAATATCCTGCCCGTAGGATCTTGCGAGCGAGTGACCTTCCGTCGGGGTGTTGTGAGTTGATTCCCTCGTGGACTTCTCTCAACACGTGTGGGAAGTTTTCTTCCTCGATGCATCTGAGGAGTGATGTGGAAAATCCTCTGCGATACATTTTTCCTCCGACCATCGTGTATGAGCACGACCTACGTCGCACGGTGCTGGCCGTTTTTGGGTTTGCTGGTAACTCGTCTTTGGTCAGGTAATTAAATACTGGGGTCATCCAACAGTTAGCGTCGCCTATGATGTTTATGTCTATTGGCGTTGACGTTTTTCTAATGCTGGGTTAGGGGAGTATCTCTTGTATGACGGATTTGTTGCCCCATTTTCTCTTGGTGCTCGCCAGTTTGGACAATATATCTGCTCGGATGTTTTTCTCGCGCGGGACGTGCCTGACTTCTATGGATGTGAATGGTTTTAGCTTTTCCTTGACCAAGGCTAAGTATTCGGCCATGTTGTCGTTTTTAGCTTGAAAATCGCCACGTACCTAGTTAGCGACCAAGTGTGAGTCTGTGCATATTATTATCTCTTCTGCTCCCAGGTCGTCAGCAAGGCGTAATCCGGCCAAGAAGGCCTCGTATTTTGCCTGATTATTGGATTTGGGGAAAGACAGGGTTAAAGACGATTCGATGATTGTTCCTTCCTCGCTCTCTAACATGACCCCGACCCCGCTGCCTGTCGAGCTAGATGCTCCATCGACGAAAATGGTCCATTTGGATGGAGATGTTGTTGTTTGCTCGTTAAAGGTAAGTTCTGCTACGAAGTCGGCTAATGCCTGAGCTTTGAGGGCCTGTCGTCCTTCATATTTGACGTCAAACTCAACTAATTCTAATGACCATTTGAGCATTTGACCGGCCATGTCGGGTCTTCTGAGCATCTGCCTGATGGGTTGGTCCGTTATGACGACGATAGTATGGGCCAAGAAGTAATGTCGTAACCTCCTTGCCGCGAAGATTAGGGCTAGAGCTACCTTTTCGATTTTCGAGTACCTGAGTTCGGAGTCGTTCAATGCCTTGCTCGTGAAGTATATGGGTTTTTGCCCCTCGGAGAGTTCTCGGATAAGGGCTGCACTAACGGCCTCGTTCGACATTGCGAGGTAAAGGTATAGCGTTTCACCTTCATTGGGTCTGGAAAGTACCGGTGGTTCGGATAATGCTTTCTTTAGGTGAGTCAGGGCTTGCTCGCATTCGTCGGTTCACTCGAATGCTGACTCTTTGCGGAGGAGTTTGTAGAATGGGAGCACGTGTTGGGCGGATTTAGCCACAAATCGAGCGAGGGAAGCGAGCACTCCGTTTAGTGATTGTATGGATTTTTTAGAGTTTGGGGTAGGTATTTCTTGAATGCTCGACATTTATCCGGATTGGCCTCGATTCCTCGCTCGGTTAAGTAGAACCCGAGGAATTTACCTGCCTGAACTCCGAATGTACATTTTTCAGGGTTGAAACACATCTTGCATTTTCGAGCTTGGTCGAACACCTTTCGTAGGTGGGAAGCATGATCTGTTTCTTCCTGGGATTTGACTATCATGTCGTCCATGTATACTTCGAGCATGTCCCCAATTTCAGCTCGGAAAACTTTGTTCATCATGCGCTGATAAGTGGCGCCCGCGTTTTTTAGTCCGAAGGGCTTAACGTTGTAGTAGTAATTGCCCAATTCGGTCATGAAGGCCGTGTGTTTTTTGTCGGCCACGGCCATGGGAATTTGCTTGTATCTTGAATAAGCATCCATAAATGAGAGTAGTTTGAAACCGGCCGAGTTGTCGACCAATTTATCAATATTTGGCAGAGGGTAAGCATCTTTCGGGAAAGCCCGATTAAGATCAGTATAATCAACGCACATTCTCCATTTTCCATTAGATTTTTTGAAAATTACAACATTGGAAAGCCAGGTGGTGTACCTGGCCTCCGTTACAAAGTTCTCCTCTAGGAGGTCTTCTACAGCTTTTTCGGCCGCTTTAGCTTTTTCGGTCGACTGTTTTCTCCTCCGTTGGGAAATGGCCTTGTGATTAGGATCGATGGAAAGATGGTGACATGCTATGTTTGGATCGAGGCCGGACATTTCTGCTGCGCTCCATGCGAACAGGTCGGCATTCCCCCTCAGGCACGCTTCTAGCTATCTTTTTGCTAATTCTGGGAGGTGTGCTCCGATCTTTACACATCTGCTCGGGTTCTCTCCCAGCGGGATCAGTTTGAACTCACCGTCAGGGATAGGTCGGGCTAATGAAGAAGAGGGCTGCTGAGAATCCTCAGCCTCATCAAGAAACCTGCAATCGAGGTCGATGGAATCGACCCGGGGGAGAGGTGCGGGTGCATCAGTGTTCGGGGAGCAAGTTGAGGTGGAGGTTTTTGGCTGGTACGATATCGAGCTAAGGCCTTTAGAAGCCTCTTCGAAACATCGTCGGGCAGCTTCCACATCACCATGTAGGGTGGCGACTCTTCCTGAAGTGGTGTAGTACTTCATATTTATATGGACGGTGGATGGAACGGCTAGGAGTTCGGCCAGAGTTGGTCGACCTAGAATGCATTGGTACAGAGAAGGACAATCAACGACCAAGAACTGGACGCGGATTGACCGATCAGTTTCTGTGGCTCCGAATGTGACTATGAGATCGACGTAACCCCATGATCGTGACACTGCACCGTTGAAACCTTGTAGGTCCGATCCTACGTATGGTGTCAGGTGAGTCTCGTTTAGCTGGAGCGTAACGAATAGCTGTGAGTACATGATGTCGCATTAGCTACCCTAGTCGACCAGTATCCTGCGGACGTCGAAGTTGGCCATTTGGGCTCGGATGAGCAGTGGAATACTGGCGTTTGGAGCTCCTCCTAATATTTCCTCTCTATAGAAGGAGATGGGCACTGAATTGTCTCTGGGGGGATCTAATGTGGCATTCAGGGTCGGACCTTTCGCAATTAGTTGGTCGAACTTCCTTTTTATGGAACCGACTGTGATCTTATTGAACCCCCCCGCCTAAGATCACCATGGTGGAAGGGAAATTTTCCCACGCGCTATGGGAAGAGAGATAACCTATACTCGTGGGATGGTCGGATAGAAAGAAGTCTTCTGGGCGATAGATGTTGAGGGCCACCTGCAAGTTGGCGCCCGCGGGGACTGCCGTTACTTCCTCGATCTTGATGGCTTCTTGTATCTCTGGCCTGGAGGTCTCCTTGGATTTAGTGAACTTTTTAAGGTGGCCGTCCTTGATGAGTATCTTTATTGCATCCTTCAGGTGGATGCAATCCTCAGTGTTGTGCCCATGGCTCTTGTGAAACCGACACTACTTGGTCTTATCGCTGCCCGGTTTGGTGGGTAGCTGGTTGGGGAAGCGTACCCATGCTTGGAGGAATTCTGAGTTGGCACATTCGGTCAGTATTTTCTCTCTCGACACCAGCAAAGGTGTATATTCACGAAATCGGCCCACCGGTCCTCTCTGCTCCTGCGGTTCATGGGAGCGATCTTCCTTTCTTTTGTCGCTCCCCCTACGAGATGTCGATGGCTCTTCTGATTTGGAAAGGTTCGCGTCCTCTCGGCGTCGAGCATCGCGAGTAGCGGGCCTTCAAGAGGAACGCATCCAGAGTAGCGGGCGTTTCAATACCCACCGTGCGGTGAAAGTCGGTAGACGGACGTAAATCACGTTCCAGCAAATACTTCTTCATGTCGTCCGTGGTCGATACCTGGACAACTTCTTTATTGAACCTCTCGATGTATGTTCTGAGAGGTTCGTCCTTGCCTTGGATTATGGCCTCAAGAGATGCTTCCGTTTTCGGATGGCGCCTGGAAGCGGTGAAGTGCCTGGAGAAGGTTCGACCCAGTTGTCTCCAAGAAGTGATGGATTCAGGCTCGAGACTTTTGTACCAAGTCATCGCCCCTTTCCTTAAGGTGGTCGGAAAGAGACGACACTTGATTGCTCCTCGGACGCCTCTGTAGTCGAGTAGGGCATCGATGTTCTCGATATGCTCGTCGGGGTCGGTCGTCCCATCGTACGAACCCAAATGAGGGGGTTTCTCGAGTCCTCTCGGTAGTCTGGCGACCATGATCTCAGAGGATAGGGGTCCCCTGATATCATCATCGTCGCTAGAGGTGATCGTTCGAGATCTCGACCGACGCTTCCAGTCTCGTCGCGGGGACGGGGAGTTCGACCTGTTCTTCTTTGGTCGTTTCGGGGATGGAGATTGAGATCGTCTTCCTTTTCGGGGAGGGGAACGACGAACGCCTTCTTGCGACTCGTGACGATTCTTGGTTAATACTGGTGATCGAGGTCTTCGTGGGGGTGACCGACCGCGGTTCAGTATAGAGGACTCGTCATGGTGACCCTTATCTTTCTTCCTTCGGGGGGAAAGGCTGCGTTGGCTTCGGTGTCTCTTGGGTGATCGAGGTGATCGACGATCGGCGTCCTCCAAACGGGCTATCTTGGCGCCGTGTGCTAGGAGCAGGAGATGTGTTTGATTGATTGTTTCAATCAATGCAACGAAGTCTGACCCGGTGGGCGCGACCATGGAAGGTATAATCTCTGGTTGGCTTTCGAGCGGTTGATCGCGCTCGGGAGATGGTGAAACAGTCTTTCCGTCCTGACGATCTTGGACGGTTTCTTCGTGCGAAGGGGTTGCTCCCCCGTTGAGTAATGAGGGCACCATCAACTGTGCGGGCTTCGCATGGTATGTCGTTAGCGGCCATGGATCTTTATGAAGAGTAACTTTGGTTCTTGAATTTCTTTGGTGAAGAAGAATGGCGAAGTTGGATTCCCACAGACGGCGCCATCTGATCGTACTTGGAGATCAGGATCCGATGTGGTCGCGTCGGGCATGGACGAGTGTTGTTGATGATGGAGAAAAGATGGGGGTGTACCTGCAAAGGCACTCCGATGCTAAAGTCAGAGAACGAGCAACGAGTGAGCAAGTACAATATAGTTGGGTCTCGATTTTCAATACCTGACCCTCTCAAATGAGAAGGTTTATATACTGATCCAAGTGGATGGTTATTGGCCCAAATTGTTGGGCACGAATCATGGATCCCATAATAACCGTTGGAGGTTAGGAACTAGTCGTTAGGGCAAAAAGGTACCTGCTCGACTTGTCTTGGGTCGGATGGTCTTAGCACCGAGCAATGGACCCGTCGAGCAGTCGATCCTCAGGATTCTAAGCATCGTGGGGTCATTGGGTCGTTGGGCCGCGAGATACTTAGGGCCCATTTCTGAAACTTGGCCAGTCTGGAACAAGTTTATTTATAGGATTGAAGATGGGGAAGGGTCATCATGTCTTATAATATTAACCTCTGAAATGGCGATAATAGTGAGAGAATTAACTTTGAATGAGGTGGAATGCAAAAAATGATCTGGAGCGCTCGCACGCTCGGGAAGATAACAAAGTCACATCGAACTTTATTTATTCCTAAAGGAAAGGGGAAATATAGATAAAATCCTAAAAAGAAAAAGAAAATGGTTGTCGTAACCAAATTTTGGTTCGAGAGTCGATTATTCAAGAGGAATGTATCAAAACCCCTCACATCTGTTGTACTCAACGAGAACCATTTGGTTAGATTTATATTATTATAACAAATGCGCCTACCAAATCAGAACCTATGTGTACCCAAGGGTATTCTACTATAGTTTTTGTTAGAAAATATAACATTTTTTGTAGTGTAGAGCATAAAGAGCATGTGATTTCTCATTCATTTAAGAATATGAAATTCCGTCCTTGAGACATGCATATCCCATTTGATTAGGTCCAACAACTATTCGTGCATCACATCTTACCTCATCCAAAAAGTTTTAACCGCTCTCATTATACAGAGAAAAACATGTCATTTTAGATATTCAAATCAATTTTTACTCCCACATTATTTTTCATTCTCTCATCAATTGAGGCATTGGAGCGCTAACCTAGTAAGACAATCTACTCTCCGTTCCACCGAAACTTGCTAGGTCATACTAAAATATAATGACAGAACTTTTTACTGATAACCGTTATTCTCATTGTTCCCCTTTAAGTTTCTCTAAATAGTGAGGTGTTTGATCTTCTTTAACAACATTTGGACTGAGATGCCTTTCCATTTTAAACTTACGTACATTATCTTAAACTTAAACTCTTATTTTTCATTTACTCAAGGAAACTTTTACCTTTCATGAGTTTAAATTCTAAAAAAAAACAAAATCTTTTTTCCATACATAGTTTCATCATTACAACTTTCTCGTGCCAAATATTAGTTCCAGAAATTAATAACATTGGTGATGACTCACGCGTATATGGTTTTAGTCAACATACTCACAAGAAACACAAACTCGTGTCCTCAAACAGTGCAAGAAAAGGACAGTGATATAAGAAAGCAGAACAAGAATGAATGCATTATTTTACTATGTCTTGCACACAAAAAAAACATGTATCAAGGTGCATGAAGAATGACTTGAAAATCCAATATTCAACAGAATTCTAAAATTATTATTGCACATAAAGTGCTTATTCATATACCAAAATATATTCTCCATAAAAACATAAGTTAGGCTTGTCTGCATTTTCTACTTACGAAGGGTCCAAAAGTCATTAAATTTGTTAACAAATTTCATCTTTTTTTCTTTAGCTTGTCTCGTCATAAAAGCAATCAAAGACTTGACTTGCTCTATAAGTCATCCAACCGTTCAAGCTTTCTTCTTCGATGAAATCCAACCGTCCAATTTGTTTTGTCTTGTTTTGTAGTGCTTCCCTGTAACACACTCACTTCAAATTAGTAACTGTAAGTCTTGATTAGATAAAGTTGAGAATATGCTATAATAATAATATAATGTGGATAGAATAATAATTGTTATAGTAATAATTTTGTATTACATATACTTTGTACTTTTAGCCATACACATTTGCACTAATTATTTTTTCAAAATTCCATGAATATAGACTTTTAACTTTGAAATGTTCAATTAGAAGATAGTCTTCTAATTTATCTTTTATTTTTTATTTTTATAAGCATTGAATATTACCACAAAAAGGTCTTCTTTTCACATATGATTTTAGGGGGACAAAGAATCTATGTAGCATGTTTTGATGTCTCAATCCAAACATTATAAATAATATGCTCTACAATTTTGTTCCATGCATACTCTCTCCTTCATTATTTGAAGCAATGGAAAGAACAAGTGAAAATGTTGAATCAATGGTTAGTAAGAATAGTGTTAGAGTTCCTCCAAAAAGAGGACAGATCAAAGTTAAGATAATGAAACAGTTTGTCAAAGCAGGGAAAGCAATGTTTAGCAAGGAAAAGTCACATTCTTCAAAACTAAACGATGACTCTACTCGTGCTTAAGTCCAGAGTACCATTAGCATCATTGTATCATCATTTTATATATATTTCCTTGTCTATATGATGATTAATAATTGTAACTCTGTTACTTGCCATGTAAGTCTGGCCTCAAATGTATATTTCAAGTTTGGAAATCAGTTTTTCGTGCAGAATGTGCATGGCTCCTCTTGTTTTAATGTTACTTTATATAATTAATATAAGTTATTTGCAATGATGTTTTTGTAAAAGAAAAAAGGGAAATAAAATCTAGACATTGAATTTTCCTTTTCACATTTTTCAATTTTATAGTAAAAATGATATGTATGAAAAGCAAACTAGAAGTATAATAGACTATATAAAAAGATTTAGAAATATAATGTAATTCAAATTTAAATAGTTAGTTGTGTTTCAATTAAGTGTTATGTGAGTATAAGTCTTAAGTCAAGATGCTTAAGCCACGTAAATCTCATTGTTTGAGTGCTTGAGTTGTGAAAGTTTTATTTAGCTAGTCTGATTGAGCAAGAAGTCTTAGGTGTGGACCTGAGCAGTATAAGACTCAGTTTGGATGACCAGAAGAGCACGAGGCTCGGTCAGAGGATAAGCAGATAGCAATGAACAATCAATATATGCAAGGAAAGTCTTAGACACATGCTCTAAGCAAAGAGAAATCTCTGCTAGAAGATCTAGAAGCAGGATGCTTGGATCAGAAGGCTGGATCAAGGGAAAGTCTTAGACATGTGCTATAAGCAAGGAAAGTCTCTGACTGTGGGTCTTAACAATTGTAAAGTCTTGTGCAGAAGTACAAGTGATTGTAATCTGAGTGATTATAATGAAAAGCTCTTGTGAATCAATGGACTGGACTACTCTTAGTTAAGGGAGGAACCATGATAAATCTTTGTGTCTTTTACTGATTATTTACTTTACTTCTGTTATGTATCCGCTGCAAATGAATTACAAAAAATCAGAACACCATCTCTGACTAGAAGTGAACTTAAAGAAAAGCGAAACACAATTCGATCCCCCTTCTTGTGTACTTTTTACACCTTCAATTGGTATCAGAGCATGGTTTGTACTTAACACTTAACAGTGGTGCAGATAATGATCCAATAAGAAAAGTATATTTTGTTCAAGAAGGAATCAGATGTCACATGAAAAATATTATAAGACTTTTCCTACCATATCCAAAGGGTGACTCCACTAGATTTAAATGATGGAAAACTTAAAAATATTTTTAACTCATTGGTTATGATAAAGGGTTGTTGAAGGTATATAAAATTTCCTTGCAAAAGGTATTACTATAGAAGTTGATGATGATTGTGAATATTAGCTTTGAAAATCTCTTTCGTCAACTCAGAAGAAGCTTATTTAATACTCTTCTGAAGATAGTTGCATTATGGTAGGTGCTCTATCTCACTTATGAGTATATCAACATCATTGATATATCTGATGCTTGGACTATCTTTGAAATATTTTGATCAGATTTAATGAGATCAGGTTCTAGAAGTTTGAACGGTTACACTTCATCTAGTCTCCTTAAGAAAATTCTGAGAAGATACTTCCTTACACACATTCAAGGTAACAGTTCTTTAAGTAGTTTACTACTTGAATATACTATGACTTGAAGGCTTGTCTTAAATGTCTTCCAAGAAAATAAATGAAGTTAAATGATGAAAGTCCTTCAACAAAGTTCATCTCTTCTATTTCTAACTTAGTTCCTTGGAAGAACTAATGATAAGATATCAATGTCTCTTATCAGAAGAACTTCCTCACTAGCTGAATAGATAGTGTCTTTTGTTGATAGATGAGCTAACTCAAAAGCTTTTGAAATACTTGTATTTCAAACTGATTGAAAATCTGAAAACAAGAAAGTTCATTACCAGGACCTATTGTCAGTTTTCTTCATTGATCAAAAATCCTTGAAGCTGATATTTGTGCAAAATACATGTGAAGAGAAACATGTGTATTTTGAAATAAATGTCTTATATTGAAAGGTAGGAAGTGATGATTAAGCCCTTCTAACTTTGAGATACTTAATAATGTGGAGTTTGCTCTTCAAGATAATATCTTAAGAAACTCCAGTTTCTTCTTAATTGAAGATCATCATGGATTTGTTGTAACAAACATTTCTATGAGAAGTCTTTAGTTTCTCTTTGTGCTTCCGTCAGTTGTACTAATACAATACTCTGCTTTCTATGTGTCTAAGTTTAGCAACTAACCTAATCAGGTTCTGAGCTTATTAATAACTTTAGTGTCAAAAGATATTATCTTAGACAATGAATTTAACAACTCTGCTTAAAACAAGATTTTGTTCTCATTACCTTCAGTTCTAGATTCATTCTCTAGGATGAAATGTGATGATGCTAGTTAGACTAAGGCATAAGGCAAGGAAGATTTTGTTTGTACATACATGTATGGACTTATAGAAATATGAGTATCATGATGCATTTGGTGCAGATGCCAAGGAAAGAAGCACATGCATCTTCCTTAAGGGTTGCATACAACTTTTGTTGGAAGAAGAGCCAACAACCTAGATTCAATATTTATTTATCACTTATGACTCTAGTTTCAATATGACTTTGTGTGTTAACATTGTTATATGTCAGAAGGTTTGAAGACAATTCAATATTTATTTATCACTTATGACTCTAGTTTCAATATGAAGTGCTAGTTCTGAATAGAATTTTAGAGACATATGACTGACAGGTGATATTTTTGTCGTGATCTAAATAAATTTAGATTTTGATAGTTGATTGGTTTTGAGTGTTGTCTGGTTTTAAGATTCTGAGGAAGATTCCTTACTCCTGATATAGCAGTTTAAGTAAAAGATTTCTTGTAAATCTTTGTTGTACTTAAAATTTTATAAAGATGGAAATTATCTTGTAGAATTAATATATTTTCTAGATAACAGCCCTTGGGTAATGATGTTCTCTTCTTTGATAATTGCTACTACTATTCCATGATTTGTGAAACATCATTGTGTCCTTTCTAACATGATTCTTATTCTTTTTAAGATTCTTGTTAAGTTCTTTGTCTTCTTATCCTCTTTCTTTCTTTCTTTTTTCTTTTTGGTTGTATGCTGAAATAACCAAACTAGAGATGCGTATCTCAACTAATTGTCCTTTGAATCAGCTGGTTATCATCAATGAAACGTTTATGGATTTTGATGAGTAGCTCAAAATTGGTTTCAAATTTTGGAAGTCTGTGTATGAATAAGGATGAGATGGTTACTTTGAGATGCTTTGTGGTTTTTCTTATCCAAACCTAAGAGTTTTGGATGAATGATTCCGTTGAAGAGCTTAATTCAGGTTTTGTCATCCTGTCAAAAGTAACTGATGTCTCTATCACATTGTCTTCTAAAGCAATTGCTAATATAATTAATTGTGAAGAGGTTGGTGAGATTCCAGGGAGTTTTGTTTGGGACTATTATCTTCCTACTTGGTGTATCTTTGTTGATCCTTCTAAAACATCAGAGGTCTTAAATCTTCTTCCTGAAGCTGTTGTTTGGTGTCAGATTCAGAACTCAAACTTACTTCCTAAGGACAAAGATTTAGAACAAGTGGACCCTATATATATATATATATATATATATATATATATATATATATAATACGGTAGAGCTAGGGTAAAAAAGTACTAAACCAAGCCACTACCAAAAGAATAAGAATATAAAACAAAAATCTATAAACAAAAACAAAAAAACACAAACAAATACAATTTCATAGTACTATTAAAAATAAAATTTAGAGAGTAAATTAGTGAAGAACGTAAATCCCTTTTGTTGTTTTGACGTGTTTTTGTGAGTTTAGTCCATTTTGTTGTTTTGACGTGTTTTTGTGAGTTTAGTCCTATCAAGTTAAGGCAAGACTACACTAATTTGTTGCAAAGAGCGCAAACTAAAGAAAGAACTTGGACTTCAAGAAAAAATGAATTAAGTAAAGGAACTAGCTAGCTTCAAGGGAAAGTATGCAGGATAGTCAGGAAATGGAGGGAATCCTTTCTGATTAAGAAAAAAATGAAAAATATTTGAATGCAATTAAAGGATAAGGTTGCATGGAACAAAAGAAAAAATAGAGTACAATAGTACGTTGTGCAGTCTGCACAACCCCGCTCACGTACCTGATGTAACAATCCTCCACAATACACCTTGTCTACCACCATTATCCCACTATATCTGGTTTCTTGTTAGCTAAGCAGAAGGAATGGAGTGTTTGCGTTAATTCTTACTTCAGTTTGATGTGATTTCCTTAACACTTAAAGCCCATGATCCAATGCAAAACAAACCCTACCCGAAGTCTATAAATAGAAACTTTTGAAGATTAAGAAGGGAGCTCAACAATTCTAAGAGAAAATACAGAAGATACAAAGTAAGAGGAAACTGGAGAGTTGATAGTGTTAATCTTCTCACCTAATCTTGTACCTATTGTTGAGTCCTAGAGTGACTGGAAGCTTCTCTTGAAGATTATCCATCTTAAAACACTTCTAAGTTACTTTTCGGTTTATATCTCTTTCTCATAGTTTTTTTAGAGATGTTGCTTTTAAGAACCATGCTTGTAGTTTGTACTCAGTTCATTATAAGCTAAACCTTTTGTAGTTAAGCAATGTGAAGTTAGTATTAAAGGTTTTTATGTTATACGATGTCTTATTGAAGTGTTTTGTTTTAGTATGTGTTAGCTTGTTTATACACTTATTTCTTTGGCTGATCAACTTGGAGATAGGTAAAAGCTTATTATTGAGAGAGATCCAACAACAAGTGGATTTCATAACTGAAAATGGTTGAACTAGTAGGATAGAGATATTCACACACCTGGTTTACTTAGAGATAAAGAATTGCAGTCATTAAGGATTCCAGAATATTAAAAGATGTATGTTAGGGTTATAAGTGAGGCTTAGAGATTTGTTCCATTTCCCTATTGTGCATGTTTTGATGTTGTAGAAATACAACATAAGATCACTCTGACCATGCTTGGCACGACACAACTCCTCATTAGCACATAATAACTTATTTAATATTAATGGATCATAGCTCAACTCATTCACTCTTTATATATTTTCACCACTCTCTTTACTTCATTTTAAAGTTATTTTAAGTGAAATTGAACTTGTCACAATCCATTATTAATACTCTCATTTGCTCTTGTTTAAATTGAAAGAATAGTCATCATATACAAAATCAATCTTGGCAACTCTATATCACTCCCTGTGGGTACGATATCCTTATATTTATTACTTACTGCAATCAACATACATGTATACTTGCATGTGACACTTTAGATAAGCGAACAAGTTTTTGGTGTCATTGCCTGTTGAATGCACAATATGCTTTGTTTTGATCATTTAAACTTGGCATTTTTCAACTTTTTTCTCATGTTTAGATGGATTTATTCCATGGATTATATAAATTCTAGGCATAAAACACCAATGTGTAAGACACAATTGGAATGCACAAGGAAGCTAAAGAAGAGGAGAAGAAACAAGTTTGTTGTGCGAACATTACTGGAGGGAAAGCGAAGATTTGATGCGTGAAGCCCAACGAAGCATGGCAGTAGGAAAAAGGCATAATGTTCGCTATGCGAACTGGTAGCGAAGAAGTTCGTTGTGCGAAGCATTATTCGTACAACGAACACATATACTTTCCATGGGAGGCGTAACTGTTTTAAGGCACTTGAAGTGTCTCAAAAGGGTGTTCGTTGTGCGAATAGGCTATTCGATGTATGAATAGGACAAAAACTTCCCTTTGATGGGGATGGGGATCAAAACTTCCTTATAACGGGATTAGGGACATGAACAGAGAATGAATTTGGTGGTGTTGATAAAGATGGGGAAGTGACCCCTGCCCCGCCTGCCCCATTGACATCCCTAGTTCAAACCCCACAAATACAAAAAATAATAATTAATTAATAATTTCTAAAACTTTCTATAGCTGGTTACTTAAATTTTTTATAAAATATTACTTCAAAATAATTTAATAATTATTCTTAAAATATAAATGGGTTAATTGTAATTTTAGTCTCCCTATTTTTACTTTTTCTCGCTTTTGGTCCCCCTATTTTCTAATCCATGATATTTAGTCCCTTTATTTTGGTTTTAAGAGGATTTTGGTACCCCACGTGACATGAAGGACAAAAACTAATGACATGGGTCTGCAAATGTTGACATGTCATTGTCAACTCATTAAATTTATATTATTTTAATATTTTAATTGTTATAACCAATTTGTATAACCATTTTGATATTCTAACAGATCTCATTTTGTTATAACAGTTCTCATTTGTTATAACCATTTTGTATAACTCTAAACCCTAAACCCTAAATAATATAAATTTAATGAGTTGGAATTGACATGTCAGCGTTTATAGGTCCATGTCATCAGTTTTTGTCCTCATGTCACGTGGGGGACCAAAATCCTCTTAAACCCAAAATAAAGGGACTAAATATCATGGATTTGAAAATAGGGGGGACCAAAAGCGAGAAAAATGAAAATAGGGGGACTAAAATTACAATTAAGCCAATATAAATAATTTAAAAACTTTTAAATTTAATATTTTATTTTATTATTAAGTAATATTATAAAATCAATTTTTTAAAAATATATGATGTGGCCAAATTTTGTTATTTGCTACCACATGGATTCTACTAAGTGAATGTCACGTCATAAATGAATGTCTAATATGCAAATCTAGTGGGGGAAAAAAACAAAAACGATTATAGAAAAGAATAAAAATAAGAATTAAAAGATTTAAATTATCCATTAGATAATAATGATATTATTTTAAGACAATCCACTAGAATATTCAAACAACCCAACTATTTAGCAGATTTTCATTGTTACCAGGCTTCTACATTTGTACCTCTTACTCATGTGCCTCATAAAACCAATTATCCTCTCTCATTTGTCTTGTTTTATCATCAATGCTCTCCAATATACAAACATTTTTGTTGCAGCATTTCTTCTAACATATAACCAAAAACCTTTCAACATGCCAATAAATTGAAGTGTTGGAAAAAATTTATGCAAACTGAGTTACAAGCTTTGGCATCTAATGCAACTTGGTCTATTGTAGAATTACCTTCTGAAAAAGTTCCTATTGGTTGTAGATGGGTATATAAGATCAAGTATAAAGCTGATGGAATTACCTCCTCTTAGTTATTGTCAGTCTCAAGTAGACCATTCCCTATATACTAGATCTACTCCAACTTCTTTCACTGCCTTGCTTGTCTATGTAGATGATATAGTGTTGGCTGGAAATTCTATGCGGGAAATTAATCGTGTCAAACACCTTTTAGATCAAAACTTTAAAATTAAGAATATTGGTGCTTTGGCATTTTCCTAGGTTTTGAGATTTCCAGGTCTAAAACATGTATTTTTCTCAATCAGAGGAAGTACATTCTTGAACTCCTTGAAGACGCAGGTTTCTTGGCAGCCAAACCATCCTCTATTCCTTATGATCCTATATTGAAGTTGACCATTATTGATGGTGAACCATTGACCAATCCCACAATTTATAGAAGGCTCCTTGGGAGGCTTATCTACTTGACCAACTCTAGACTTAGCATCTCCTATGTTGTTCAGAACCTTAGTCAATATGTTTCTCAACCAAGAACTGTACATCATCAAGCTACTACTAGGATCTTAAGGTATTTGAAGGCTTGTCCTGTAAAAGGTATCTTATTTTCCTCTTCTAGTCAGTTCCAAGTATATGGGTTTGCTGACTCTGACTGGGCTAGGTGTTATGAAACTAGAAGACCAGTCACTAGTTTTTGTGTTATGATGGGCAACTCTCTCATTTTTTGGAAGTCTAAGAAGCAACAAACAGTCTCAAGATCTTCCACAGAGGCTGAATATAGAGCCTTAGCCTCCCTTACTTGTGAACTCCAATGGTTACAATATCTTTTTGAAGATTTACAAATCAAATTCACCAAACCAACTTCTGTATTTTGTGATAGCAAGTCAGCCATTTATTTGGCCCACAATCCTACTTTTCATGAAAAAAGCAAGCATATTGAGCTTGATTTCCATGTTATCAAAGATAAGCTTCAATCCAAGCTTATCCATGTGCTCCCTATCTCTACTGCAACTCAGTTGGCAGACATCTTCACAAAACATGTCCATGCCCTACTCTGTCTTCTGCTATGATAAAGTTAGGACTTTGCAGTATCTACAGTCCAACTTGAGGGAGGATATTAGCTTATGTGTTCATATATGTATTTTGTATTAGTATATTTATACTATATAGGCACATTTAGGTTAGTTTATTATTTAGTTAAGAATACTCAACTATATATTCTTACTACTTGTATTTTCACTCATTGATTCAATGAAGCAGTACTCACTTTACTTTACTTTCTTTTGTTTTGTTTCTTCTTCCTTTCTTCAACTTGTAACTGTTTCTTGAGTCCTATGGCACCTGGTTCTGCCATCATTGACAAAATTAAAAAAATTAAATAAAAATAAAAATGAGATTAATTACTATACACTTCAATGTAAAAAAATTTACACCGTTAATTCATCATGTTGATGTTACTTTATTAGTGGTTAAAATAAAAGTTAAACTTCTTCTTACATCCGATTGATAGTTGTAAAATCCTTTTATACTATCTGTACGTTTTAATTAATTCAATAAAAAATGCATTTAAACTAAAATATTTTAACAAATATCCATGTAAGTAGAAATTAAATAAATTTAAAAACTTTATATATAAGATAATATAGAGTACATAGATCAGCGAGAACGGAAAGTGGTCTTCAATCAAAAAAAGGTGTAATGAGGAGCTATCATTATTAAAACATATGATGAACATGGTTAAGAACATGGATCATAAGCTAACAAATTATTGAAAAAATATTATAAACTGATCAGTAATGGGATGGTTCCTCCAAAAGTTCTGGAAAGCTTATAAACATCTCACTTTCTTGATCAAGTATTGCTTCTACAAATGAAATGTTCGAGGAGGAGGAAGAAGACGACGACGAAGACAATGATACAATCTCTTTTCTCTTCTCTAATTGTAATTTGGTGACCATAATATCGTTTGAAAATAACGTATGATCTTGGTAATTAGTAAGTGGTGGTGCAAAAGCATCTTGTAGAAGAAAATCATTCCAACTAAATGGTGGAACATTATTAGTCTCATTCTTTATTGTTGTAATTGGAATGGTTTGGAAGTGTGAAAGATCCATTTTGGCACCAATATTTCCATAGTCAGCAATTAGTTTAGAAAAAGGCTTGTGAGTAACAGGATCTATCCCCATTTGAGATAGTTTCTTTTTCAGCTTTGTGTTCCAGTTGTTCTTGACATCACTGTCTGTTCTTCCAGGAAGTTGTTGTGCTATGATTGACCACCTACTTCCTATGGCAGCATGAAGCTTAACTATAAGATCTTCTTCTTCCGATGTGAATAGCTTATCATCACCACCCATGTTGCTGTTGTTACTCCACCTAAGTCTGCAACTTTTTCCACACCTCTTTATACCTGTTCAAAACATATTATTATATATAATAAGACCCGTCTTTAAAGGTGTGCAAAACTACCGTACAAGACTCAAAATTTATAGTATTAAGAGTTTGTTTATTTTGACTTTTTTAAAAATAATTTTATAGTGTAATATAATTTTGAAAAAAAAAATTTACTAAGAAATTTTTCCTAAAAGCTTCAAATAAAAATTTGATTTAAATAGTTATTATGTTATTTTAGATATTTCATAATCTTATGAAAAAAATTGAATATCAAAATTTCAAAAAATCACTTAATTTTGAAATTATTTCAAATAGATTTTCATAAACATAAGTTTTGAAATACAATTTTTTCAAAAATTTTGATTTTGACTATATTCAAAAATTTTGATTTTGACTATATTTTGGTCTTGTATATTTATATATTCGATGTCAAAATTAAGCTTGTAATTTAAAAAAAAAATATAAAAAAATTTATAATATTTTGAAAAACGGTTTTACAAAATTTATTTTTAAAAATATAAAGAAAAAATTTATTTTTTTAAAACTAAAACAAACCGATCATAAATTGCGACTAACCTATTCAGGGCTAAAAAAATTTTGATTGCTTTGTATATTCCTCATGAATTTCAAATAAAATAAAGAAATACTTTCTTGAAAAGAAACAATTCTCTAACCTGTTTTTTTGGGAGCAGAATTCCAATTACCATAGACATCGTCTTCTTCTGTGATCCATACTCCCTTTTTCACCACACTATTTTTTTCACAACTTGCAGACCTCACCATGTTATGCTCTTCTTCTTTTAAAATAAAATGTAGAGAGAGATGTCTTACACAAGTTCAAATAAGTTGATCTGAAAATACTCTTTGCAAGGTAAGAAAATTGAGTTTAAAGGTATCACAAGTATGGAAGCAAGAAAAGCATGGTAAGTTGTTAGTTACCAATTCAACATGATTTGCATGATCATTTACAATAAACATTTTCATAAAAAATATATAAATAAAAATAACACATTAATTCTAACCTTGTTCCATAATTAATTTTGGATAGGTTTGAATCCGGTGACGTATTTGGTTAAAATTAGATTCAATTTAAGTGAATATCTTATTGTTGGCTTCGGTTCAACATACAAAATTTTATAACCGTTTTTTATAATTTCCACGCACATAAAATATAAATTGTATTATTATTTTTATTTAATTTTAATTTTATTGTTGACTTCTTGTGTATGCTTTTGAGATAGTTATTGATGGAATATATTAATCTCATTACTTATGGCCTTTAAAGAAGAATAGGGGTATCAATGTTCCTGTACATGAGCACTTTTCTTCATTTTCGACATGAGCACTTTTCTTCATTTTCGACATCTAAATGTAAGAAATGATTTTTTCTTCACCAAATGATAGTAAATTATTAACGTGTTGATGCTAATGGAGAATAAATGGGAGAAAAAGAGAAAGAATAATTAATGGAAGTTGGAATAAATATATAATTGTTTGATAATTATGGAGAATGAGTGAGAGAGGAAAATAAAATAAATATGATTCTTGTAATGGAAGTTGGAATTGATATATTTTGTGTTCTATAACCGTTCGAATATTTTTTTAACTGTTCGGTAACTTCCACCTAGGAGAATAACTGCATGATTTTTAATTTTTAATTTTTATTTCAATATTTATCATTAAATTGAGGGCAAACTGGTGTAGTATTATGGATGAATTGAGAGAAAAATTGGAATAAAAATAGATTACACTAAAATAATATTTTATCTTTGCGATCATGATCCACTCTTATTCTCATTTTTAACCTAGAGCTCATATTTTCAGCATTTCTTCACCAAAAGGTGATATTTTGCAAATAGAAATTGGATTCACACCCGAGTTCGATTCTTCGACGTGGTTGCTCATTCATCTTCTCTCATTACTTGTAGAGCAAGCTAACATGGTTATGGATAGCTAATTTACTTTGTATCAAAGGTAGAGATAATCTATCTTAGTTTTATGTATTTATTTTAAAATGTCTTGTATGTGAACAAGTGATGATTAAATATGATGCATATTTTTGTTCTTAATGATTCATTCTTGTTTTGTAAAACTCTAGAGATAGATTTTATAAAGCTTAACCTAAAATATATATCTATCAATACAAAGATTGGAGAAACCGGTCAATGGTTGATAGTTGCTTTGTGTTGAACTTAAAGCTTACTATATTGGTTGTTATATGGAGAAAATGTGTTGCGATGAATACAATATTTCCCACGATATTGATCCAGAGATGGATGGTATTGAGATAATATGTGACATAATTAATCGGATTCGACTTCACATGCAAGATTGACAGAATACATATAATTTAGGACAGATGAAAACTACGTTCGATATACTTTGTTAAAACAAACACTTTTAATTTACTCATTGCTACATAAATCGTGAAAGTTTATGAAACTAACATTGAAAACCATTTTCTTGAAACAGTAACACTACAAGAAACAACAGCTTTAGCGTCGGCCAATAAGCCCTCGCTACAACAACAAAAACCGACACTAGACTGGTTTAGCGTCGGCTTAGCGTGGGGGTCGGGGCCGCCTTTCCAGAGTTGGAAGTTAAGTTTATTAGCGTCGGTTATTTGGGGGACACTTGTTAGCGTCGGCTCTTTATGTGACACTAGAACGCCACTACTTCTTGACACCAAACGCAGCTAATTCATCAATTAGCGTCAGCTATGGGACGACGCTACGGAATGTCAGCTGTCATTTTTTAATTGGATTTCCTGTCAGGTTGGTCAACATATTATTATACCCTAGCGTCGACTCATAGGCCGCCACTACATTTTTTAGACACCCAATTATTTTATCTTAGCGTCGGCCACGTGGCCGCCACTACATTTTTTAGACACCCCATTATTTTATCATAGCGTCGGCCACGTGGCCGCCACTATATTTTTTAGACACCCCGCTTATTTTATCTTAGCGTCGGCCACATGGCCGCCACTAACTTTTTTAGACATCCAATTATTTTATCTTAGCGTCGGCCACATGGACGACACTAAATTATTTAATCGTACAGGTTTTATTTGTAATCATCACCTTCCCTTGCTCAATACCTGTTTATTATTAATTCAAACTTGTTTATCATTTTAACTCTAACAGCCCAATGGCATTGCAAAAAAAATCATCAATCAACAATTCAAGTGATCCAAAATACAGCATGTCATTCTAATGAGTTTTAAGATACACCAACATGTTATTCTAATGAGTTCTAATGAGTTCTAAAATACACCAACATCAAAATAGTAATCAGTTCCAAAAAAAACCAACATCAAAATTCTAATCAGTTCCAAAATACAACATCAAAATATCAACACATAAAACAGGTCTTAAACAATCTAAACACTAATCATGATAACCAACATCAACTTCCTCATCATCCTCATCCTCCTCCTCCTGCAACATCCAAAATAAATAGTCACGAGTCAGACACATTAATTAACTTAAAAAAATACGCTAAGAAAATACGCTCAAGCATGTGATACTCATTGAGTTCACTTAATAAACCTTAGCTTATAAATAAATAAAAAATTATCAATTGCGATTATAAGTTGATTGCTTAGTTATCAAGTACTTATAGATTCTTTTTTTATCAAAAGAAGCTATAACCTTTGGGTCAAAAATTAAATTAAATTGCCACAACTCCTAAATTTATGTCATTTTGGTTTTCATCTCTATTTCTTTCCCTTCAACTGCTAAATTTGAACAACCTTAGGTGGTTTTCTTCAACAAGCTAAACAAAACAAAACAAAAACAAACTTGGTGATTTGATCATTTCCCTAGTTTATATCTTTCTATAGAAATTTCTCCAACACTTTTTTTCAAGAAAAAACCAAGAAATTATAGCAGCAAAACAAAAAGCATGCAAAAAATTGTAATCAATAGAAAATGCATCAAGAGAAGGAAATTACAATGAAATTTTTATGAAAGAGCTGCCTCTTCCACCATCCATGCAGCAAAGCAACAACAAAGATTCAAAATTTGTGAAGAGTGGCGGAATTCTAACAAACAACATCACTTTCTAAACAATGGTCTTCTGTTGCTCTTGATTGTTATAACAGTGCCGGAATTCTAACAAACAACTTCAGTGCAATTAAGTACAAAAGGATATGAAAATTCAACTCAACTACATAAACATAATTTATAAACGAGTTCAATTCAACTAAATCAAAAACAATAGAAAATACGTATCGAATCGTTATAATCAGGATGACCACTCGCAGGAGCACTAGAAGGACCCGCCTGAAGAGAATGCAACATATCAAATTTCTTTGACAATTATTCAAATTTCTTTGCCAATTCATCTGTCCGCTCATTCGCCCGTGCAGCCTCTTCACGTGCAGCAGCAGCTTCAGCTCTGGCAGCCTCAATGGCCTGGTTATCTGTTTCTCTATGTTGGTTTGTAATTGACACCTAAGTCAAGAAGTTTACTCCACATCTTATGTTACGTGCCAATTGTCTTATGCCATAACACCGCCCCCATGTCTTACCCCCTGCAACTTCTTTCCAAATTTGTATTCTTGTTGATCCTTCGACTTCATCACCAACTTGTTGCAAGCTGCTGCAGAATGTTTCATGTACACAAATATTTAAGAAAACTGAGAATAATAGCCAAAAACATATAAACATATAGCCAAAATAGTTCTTAAACAAATCCATAAGATATAAACATATAAACTGAAAAACACGTGAGTATAATATTTTGTGGAAGTTTTTAACACAAATCCCAAACAAAGTATAATATTTCAAACAAAGTATATTAAAATGTTAACTTACATGTGTTGTCGCTGCACGAACGTCAACCCACTCCCCATTCTTCTTTTAATGGGTGGCAATGAAAATCTCATCTGGATGTGCGGGTCGATCGAGTTTTTTAGCCTATCATTAGATCAAATATATATGGTAAAAATTTATATCAAATATAATTATATTAACGCTTTGTAATTATAAAGTATATATTAACGCATTGTAATTATAAAGTATATACCAATTCAAGTGCAACATCGTGGTGAGCTTTACGACCTGTTGTATGGACTGCCCCACCTTTGTTAGATGATCAATTAATCTTATTTTGTTGGGATACAGCTTTGAATTCATCCGTCTTCCACTTGTCTATGAGATACGTCCATGTATCTACACCCATCCAACCCGGCTTCTGCCCCTTTTATCTAGCCTTTCGTTGTGTATCAGACATCCATTTTCCACATTTCTGATGAAACAATTCTTCCATCTTTGCATCATCACAACGATCCCAAGATACAAGCATCATCACATCTTTCAGTAATCCTTTCAGTCAGAAACCAGCATGCATATAACATTCTTAAACATGCATAAGCACTAACTACATTAATATGAAGTATAAAAACAATAAATCACCTTGCTTCTCAAGGTATGAGAACAAAATATCAAAGTCTCTAGATTGCTACTCGGATCATGAGGTAAATTATCAGCCACCTGCAGTGATTAAAAACAAAAACAAAATAATTAACATAACGAGCATATTCAAAATAATTAACATCACAATTCAATATATCAAAGTCTCTAGATTGCTACTAGGATTTGCTGTGTGTGAAAGGTTACATAACCCACTATACGATATTCGACACTAGCAAACACGCCAAAAAAATAAACATGTGATTAATTGTTGTTAGTAGTTATCAAGGCCATTTTTCACAAAGAGATGGAACGTGATAGGGTCGGCAAGTGACTGCTGTTACGGTAAATATGAATCCAACAATTTCAGTGTATTGATGCATAGCAGAAGTAACCATTCTTCATTCATATAGTTGTTTAGACCCACAAAAGCAGTAGCAAAAGCACAAAGATGTAAGTTACAAAACCTTAGTTAAAAACATGTTAAAATTCATATATTAAAATTAGTTTTGAAACAAATCTAACACTTATACATAGATTGCCAATAAACTAGTAGGATAATTAACTCGGTCGCCATTCCTTTTCCATTTGAAACTCTATTGTTAAGAATAATTAACTAGTAGGATAAGATTATGGCCTTTAGGAACTCTCAAATTTCTAAATGAGATGAGATTACTTGATACTTGAAATTCATGTTTTACTACTATTCTTTTTGTAGATTATGGATGACTACACATTCAATTAGAACTTAAGGAAAGTTTGGCAAGTGAGAGTAACCAATAATATGGTTGAAAATAAACTAAAAATAAGTTATTCTCAAGTGCTTCTGAAAAAATAAGTTGAAAACAGCTTCTGAAATAATCAGATCCAAGCATGAATTAAGGTATATAGTTGTTTATCTCACTTTTGGTAGGTCATAGTCAAAGAAAGTAAAATTCAAAATTTGAAAGAGTCTAAAGTTGACTTCATATGCTTCAAAAATGAACTAATTCATCATTTTCTTTCCATTTTCCAACAACAAATCTAGAACTCAAATACACAACATAACTTAAAATGACATTATATCACCTCAAAATGTTGCTCTACATTTGGTAAGCAAACACTTCTTGTACACAATCCACATCTTATGATATTTGATGACAGACAACGATGTTCAAAACAATTCCATTCGCACAAATTTTGCGTGAAAGAGACATAACAGAATCAATAATATTCTCACTTGCTACATTTTTTGTATAAGCTATAAGCTCCTAAAACTTTAACCCGATCTAACTGGTTTCTGAAGAACCGCGGATAACACAACCACGGGTTTACCCGATCAAAAACTCCAACTTCTCCGCCTTTCATCCAACAACATCTAACGCATTCGAAGCATGAATCAAATCAAACACATTATCGTAAAACAGAAACCTATGATCTAAACTCAAGTAAATTGGAAAAAGTCCTCTTGCAGCAATGAATTCACTAAATGGTGCATCAACATTTCTATCAAATATTCTAGCAGCAAAAGAACCAGAACCACCACCAATATCAAAGCCTACTCTAATTCCACCATTTCCTAAACCTAAAACATCATCAATCAAAAAATCATTTTTACTATTACCCTTCAAAAACCTTTGATTCTCATTTCCACTACTCACCAAATCAAAACAATTAACACAATCTCTACTCAATTTCTTACCTTTCAAACACTCAAAACTCTTACAATTCAAACCCCACTCCAATTAAAAGTGTTATTACCCAGATATTGATCAAACCAAGTTAGCAAAATACATACCTTATTAATCAATCAAGATGCAGACCTCACTTCTTCACGAGATAGATGTAGAAACTCCAACTCAAGATAAGATTTTCCTATAAAATAATAACAAGTCAAAACACAAAAGAAAAACAATTTCACGGTATACTTATTCTTATTCAAATTACTCCTTTTCTAGACATGATATCAACAAACATAGTTATACTTCTAACCTTGAGAAAAATGCGTTGAGTTGTTGTATGTTGTTGAGAAACTAGTTGATTTTGTGTTGTTGTAACACGGCGGTGGAATAGTAGGGTTTGGTGGATTTGTGTTGTTGTAACGCGGCGGTGGAGGTGACTGTGAATTTTGTTTTGTTTTATAAAATTGATTTAATTAATATACTTAGTTTATAATTATAATACTTAGTTTATAAAATTGATTTAATTAATATAAATAGTTTATAATTTTTAATTGATTTTTATCTTAATATATAATTTAAAATTATATTTACTTTTATAAATATATTTTCTAATTAAAATGATAGAATAAATTTATCTTATTTATAAATTTAAATTTTATTATTTAAAATAAGTTTAAATTTATATGTTTAGGTTTATTATTTTATTTTATAAATTTTAATTCAATTATGTTTAAGTTTATTGTATAAATTTAGAATTCTAATGTCAAAAAAAAATTAAAATTCATAAAAAAATTCTAAACCCTATTTTATTTTTAGTTTGTATTTTTTTTATTTAAAATTTGTTATACATTTGATTTTCTAAATCAAGAAAAAACATAGCGTCAGCCATTATTCGACGCTAACATTTTATAAAATAATAAATAAATAAATAGGCGGGGAAAAGTGAAAAGAGGTGGGAAATGAAAGTTATTTCGCTCCAATATAGTGTCAGCCACATTGCGACGCCAATGTCTTTATAAAATAATATAAATAATTAAAATTAATTAATTAATAGGGAGGGAAACAAAAAAAGTGGTGGGAAACAAAATTTATTTCAACTTAATAGTTAGCGTCGGCCTCATAGCGACGCTAGGGTTTTTATAAAATAATAAATAAATAAATAAATAAAACTTTTAATTTGGAAATACGTAAGACATATTAAAAATTAAATATTAAATTTGAAAACGTAGTAGCGTCGGCTTGCGGCGATGCTAGATTACCACTAATAGCGTCGGAGTCGTGGCCGACGCTAATTTATTGATGCTAAAATACATTTTTCTTGTAGTGTAAGCTATTGAACGGCTAGCGTCCAAATATCTGCAATCCATGTGGAGACGATAACAAAAACCCCCATGTATTATGATTCAAAAAAATGGTGTTGTTGTCGGGGATTGTTTGATATTGCAATAATTTAGTGATTTCAAGATTTTTGTTTTGTGATTTCTTTATCTATGTTATTTTCTTCTGCTTTTGATTTGTTTGGTGAAGTGTGCAAATTTTGTTTATGTCGCTCCCGACAAATGAAAATGGATCATATGAAGGTACAGACGCGAACGGTCGGCGAGAGGGACAATGAGAACACACAGCCGTGAACTCACTGGAGATGAATAGAGTCGCCAGCTTGGCATTTTTATCCCGGAGGAAAGGCAATGCTGCATAAGCCTAGAAAAAGATGGATAAGACGGTTTGCGAACCAGAGAGACTGAGAAAGGGGGTTGGTTACAACCTGGGAAGGTATTAGCACCCAGATTGTCCGCCGTACTCGACGGGATCCACGCTTAAAAGATTTGTGTTTTAAAGGGGTAGTGTCAGTGCAATCTGTGTGTAAAAGAGCTGGAAAAGAATGTACAGGTGTCAGTGTAAAGAAGTGTGAAATGTGATATATACAGTGTCAGTGTAAGGATAAGAGTGAAATGCTCATGACAATGAGGCTTAAAGAATAATGCTGAAAGGAGGGGGAATATACAGAGACTTTTGTTCGATAACTGTTAAGTTATGCCTACGTATCCTCTCGTGCAATGAGGAAGTCAGAACACCGTAGTTCGACCCAAAGAGACTGAAAGGTGAATTGACTTGTGAACTGCTTACTTGCCTATGCTCAAGTGTATGACCTGTCTGGCTCAGGTGCTTACTGTCTTGCATTAGACGGAAGAAGCGAGTTCTCGTTTGTGAGTGAAGGTGATGAGAAAAGGATCCCGGAGGAGACGATTATTGTTTGTTTTTGAGTTTTCAGTCTTTTATTTCTTTTTGAAGTTTGTCATAAGAAAATGAGCTTAAGCCTAAACCAATGGATTTAGTAAACTCATCACATCTTCCCTCTGATTAGGGGTAATGAGAATTACCTTAAGTGTGAAGTCAGATTCTCACACTTAATCACCTTTGATGTAGGATTAAGATCATTAACCTACTTGTGATTATTTAGATGTTTTTGTGGTTTTTGTTTAGTGTTGAGTAATGGGGTTAAGCCATAATCAAAGATTAAACAGACCCATTACACCATCCTAAAAGAAGGATAACAGATGAGAATGTTTAAGCTGAGGAAGACTCCTCAACTTAATCCATGATTAGGGATTAAACCCATGACAAAACAAGCCTTTATTGAGTGGATTTTAGATTAATGATATGATGATGAAGTGTTTTTTTTATGATTTTGTAAGACAACTTGAGGGGGACTTGTCCATTAACACTAGGGTTAGTCCTTCTTAACCACTTAAGGAAGAATTAGAACCCTAATGCAAGGCCCAAGTTACAAGTGTGATGTCTTGATGATTATTAGATGAATTGATTAAGAGATTTAAACACCTTAAGGGTTTAATACTTAGGATTAAAGTTATACACTCCATCCTAAGAGAAGGATGCAGGCATAACCCTAAGCACAAAGTCTTAAAGCCTTTAGGGTTTAGTCCCTGATTATGAGGTGAGAAGAGGAGACTCAAAGAAAGACACAAAGGTAAAACTATGGGGGGACTAATCAAAACCCTAATTCATTGTCATGCTTGGATGATCCTAAGGTTTGTGAGGTTTTCAAGAACAATCTTCAAAGGAGTCACCAGGAAGCAGATGAACAGGATCAAGAGAAGCAAAAAATGACTTGTTTCATTCAAGAAGTCAAGTCACTTGAAGAAAGAAAGTGGGAGGAAGAAGAATGAGCAAGCTCAATCTCAAACACAAATAAGAATGCAGCAATGGATGCAAGAGAGATGAAAAGAAAGGGTATGAGAAGTGAAGGCAAATCCACTTCTCAAGTTTACTTACCACCTGCAATGTTAGAAAGAAAATGCAATGCAATGCAAGATGAGATGAAATGATATGATGCTAAGCAAAACCAGAAGCATGTTGATGATGATTATGATGTTATGAAGTGCTGCAAACATGAGGCAAGACAATGGGGATGTTCATACAAGATTATGAATGCAAATGATGCAAGCTAAGGAGCATGAACAAGCATGAAAAGTTATGAATCATACAAGACAAATGACATGGCAAATATGTAATGCAATGATCAAAGATGCTTTATACATGTCTTAAGATGTCAAATGGATCACAAGAATGCACAAAATGCAAAGACAAGTCATGTTATGCAAGGAAATGCAAGAGGGATGCAAATGAAAGCCCAAATTAGGGTTTATGGATCAAACATCAAACACAAACCAAAAAACAGAAGCAAGACCCTAAAGTAAAAATGGAAAATGATACCCAAGGAAACCCTATACCTATAATGAACCACTGCCCAAAGGGGAACTCTCAACTCTCAACCAATCTTGAGTTATGAATTTTGCAAGTTATTAGGGTTTTTTAGGGTTCTTAACAAAACAAATGCCCAACAATTTGAAAATGCAAGAACAATTCAAGGCCTTTTTACCCTAGAAACTACATGTTAAACACAAAACAATGCAAGAAGAACCAATGTCTCAACCTTCTTCAAAAGGCAGAAATGAATTTTCAAACATGTGATCAAAATAATGCATAAAAAATGATTTAATTCAATGAAAAATTCTTAAAATGCATCAAGATTAAAAAAGAAATTTGGTTTGAAGGTTGGACAATGTTTCTAAATGTCTTAGAACATTTCAAGAATTTTTTTGTAATTTTTAAATACCTAAAAGTATTTTTAATCAATTAATTCTCATTAATCAATTAAAAATAATCTCTTAAATATTTAAAAATGCTTTTTTAATGATGAAAATAAAAACAAAAATATTTTTGGGTCTTAAAAATTAATAAAACTCATGAGAAAAAGTTTCATAATTTTTAGACATTTTTTACTATTTTTAATAAATTGTGCAAAACAAATGAATTAAATGAAAAATAAAAATGAAATAAACTGAATTAAATAAAAGTCATGCAATCTGATGGTGGAGATTCAAATGAAAACACGCGCGCGTTGACCTGGCGCCAAATCCAAAGGCCAGCATTCAAACCTGGCTAATTAATGTTTAAACCCTAACCCTGCCGTTAATCACTTTCAGATGACCGGAACAGTGTTCCGGTCATCTTCTCCGTTCACCCCAAAATGCTAGCTCTCTACACACGTATCTAAAATGAAATCTAAGAACACAGGAATGATCCCCACTCACTCACGAATCAAAACCCCAACTCAAAACAAATTTATCATTCCTACAATGGCTGAATCGAAGAAAATAAGTTTTAGGTCACGCAAGCTTCAGACACAAATTAAATGCTTATTTCAAAACCATTTTCAAAACCAATGGTACCAGAATGATCAGCAAGACATGAAGAGCAAGTTTGTAACAAGAGAAATCATTTCTGGAAAAATAAATTTCAGGCTACCTGAGATTTGAAGCTCTCCACTTGAAGACTTTCTGGCTCTTTCTTTAAGTGCAAACCACTCCTTAGGACCCCTTGATGATGTTTGAATGCCTTAGAACAGTTTATGTAGGCTGGTTGATGAGTTTCGAAAGCTCCTGCTTCAAGCTCGGTCAACAATGGCTATAGTGATTCTGGCTGATTCAGGCCATTGTGAATGATGGTTTGAGGTCCTGATGATGAATGGAGAAGGTTTGTGGAGTTTGTTTGGCTGTTTGTGAGCTAGGATGGAAGATTCGAATGGAACTGCAGAATGAGGGTGAAGAATGGTAGTGTGGTGCTTTGGCTGTTTCAGGCTTATGCTTTGGGTGGTTTTAGGTCTATGAAGTGTGTTGAGTTGGATGATGAAGAAGGTTTGAGTGTTTGCAGGCTGTATAGAGAAATTCGAAAGCTTTTGCAAAATGGTCAGTTTTTGTGTATGTCACCAAGGTGTGAGTTTCAGCCTTGCTTGAAGTATGTTATGGCCAGCATTTGCTCCACATAAACAAAGTCTATTGGTCAGTTGATGTGACTTGGCCTGCTGTGATAGGTGTGGCTACTTTTGCCAAAATGTCAACTTCTTGTAAGAGAGGCATGGGTCATGTTTCAGCCAAGTACAAAAGGTGTGGGCTGCGCAGCAAGGTGAGGGAGAAAGGCTAGGAGTGGTCAGCAGGCTAGGCAGCAAGTGGATGGAAGTGATCATGAGTTTTTGCAACTTGGCTTCCTTTGTTCACATGGAAAGATTTTGCTCCAAAGGCCATACAAACATGTGACTCCTTTGGTTCAAATCTGATTTTGGGACTTAGGGAATGTTTATGCAATGGTTTGAAATGGATTAGAGGTCACAATATGCATTGGTACAAGGTTTTGCAAAATTTCCATTTGGTGCATAACTTGAATTTTAGTGATTTTTGCCAACTTTAACAAACCATAACTTTTGATCCAAGATGAATTAGATCATGTTCTTGTATTTTTTGGAAAGGGAAAGATGAGATCTACAACTTTCATGACCAAAGTTTTTTCATTTGAAGCATTTTTGGATCCAAAATCATGGCTTGAAAAATGACATAAAATGATGCATTCTTGAAAAGTCAACTATGCCCAAAAAGTCAACATTTGCAAAAAACCTAAATTCTTGATTTCTATGAACTTCAACCTTCTTCCATGATCAAATAAAGATCATATACACTCAAAATGATGAAGATCAACCATTGGTTGGGTCATTGGGGGCCTCAGATGCCCTGATTTTGCACTGACTTGTCTGAAAAGTCAACTCTTGATCAGATGACTTCCCCATGGAATTTCTTCATGAAAATTGATATGCATACTCCCTATACCATATAGAGATCAATGAAAATAATAATGACCAAAAATTTTGGAGTTATGGCCTCTGAAACCAAAACCCTAATTTTCAGTCAACTGTATAGTTCATCCTGGCTCTGCATCCACTCAACCCTAGCTCTTGTGATTCCTCTGCATTTTTGACTTTGAGGAGATGAAATATGATATAAGAACACACATGGACCCCTTTGAGTTGATTGGTTGCCTTTGGAGTGGTTCAAGAGGCTTTGGGATTGCTCAGATCACAAACCCTAAGTGCAGATGACTTGAAAGCTATGCAGTGAATCAAAAATGAGATGTGAGATGACATGATTGTGTTTATGCATATGAGGATGATCACAAGCCATGGTGTGAATGGGTGAGGGCAAATTTGGGGTGTTTACAGTTTATGCGGGGGAGTGTACCTGGATACCAACTTCTTTTCGATCTTGAGATTGAGAGAACCACATGTAAGCTCAATAGAAAGAAAAGGAAAAAGCAACAACTTGCCAAAGAAAGATGAGAGCAAGGATAACCTTCTTCATCTGCACCCATTAATATGCCAACCATGGAAACATCAACACCACCACCCCTTCCTTCAACACCATGTGTTAACAGTCTAAGTTTAAATGCACAATTTTCTCAAAATGATACCAATGGTAAACATTCTGAGATGAAAACGGGAATCCTGGCTCTAATGTATCAAAATCCTTTTTCAGGGATGGACCATGAGTATCTGTTCACTTATCTCACTAAATTCTATGAGATTGCGTGTTCAATTGGAGCTCTGGAAAATGAGGAGGAAACGTTATTCAAAAGACTATTCCTGCATTCCTTAATTGGGAAGCCCAAAGATTGGTATCTCGATCAACTGACTCTTTTCATGATGGATTGGAATGTTTTGGAGGAGAAGTTTCTTGAAAGATTATTTCCTCAATCTCGTTTTATGGAAGCAAAGACTTCGATTTTGGTATTTTTTGTAAGGAGAAAGTGAATCTCTCAATGAGGCATGGGAGAGATTCTAATCAATGTTGAGAAAGTGTAAAGGGCATGGTTTTGATGACTTGACGCAAGTACACATTTTCCGCCACAAAATTCAACCCGTCCATAAAATGTTTTTGGATGCTATGAAAGGTGGATCGTTAATGTCAAAGAGTGTGATAGATGTGGTTGCCATCATTGATAGGATGGAAATAAATGATCATCAAGTTCAACACAAGCGTGGGAACCCTCAAAGGAAGCCAAGAGTGCTAGAGTTTGGAACGAATGACGTCATACTTGCTCAAAACAAGTTGCTTTTGCACCAAGTGGAGCTTTTGACAAAACAAATGTCAAAGATTCTATAAAAAATAAAGGAAATGCAAGAGCTTCCCAACCAACAAATAGCAAGTTGTGAACTTTTTAAGGGTGATCATCCTACCAGCTATTATCCGGCGGTTGAAGAAGAAGTTAACTATGCGGGTAATCAAAATTATCACCAACGGCCACTGTATTAAAGCAATAACCAAGGCTATCAACCTAGAGGTAATAACCAAGGTTACCAACAAGGGTAGAGGAATGAGCCAAAACTTCTAACTATCAACCTTACCAAAGTTACAACCAACCTTCACAACCTCAAGGAGGAAGTTCAAAGATTGAAAAAACTTATAACCAATTCATGCAATGTCCATTTCCACTCAAAAAAGTATGGATGCCGTAATAAGAAATTTTGAGACTCAAGTTGGACAATAATCCAAACAGTTAGCCGATCAACATAAGGAATATTTTCTGGCTAACACTCAAGTTAATCCTAATATCACATGCAAAGCCATCTATACTAGGAGTGGGAGAATAATTGGTGTGGAAGTTGGTGAAATTGAAGTTGAAAAGGAGAATGATATTTTTGAAGAAGTTAAAAATATGAGGAGTTAGTTGAAAAAAAGGAATTTGAAAAGAGATAGAGAGAGGAGAAGAAGAAGTCAAATATGAAAGGAAAGGAGCATGTGAATGAAGTTCCAATGAAAAATAACAATCCCCAATGCTCCCACGAAAAAATAAAATGATCGACAGTATGCTCGGTTCTTGGATATTTTTAGTCACTTACAAGTGAATATTCCATTTTCCCAGGCATTAGAGAAAATGTCAAAGTATGCAAAGTTTAGAAGGACATCCTTTCAAAGAATAAAAGGTATACGAATAAACATACCATTGCACTAAATGCAAATTGTACTGCCATTGTTCAAAGTGTACTCACTCGAAAAGAAGTAGATTCAGGGAAAGTAGCTTTACCCATCACTATAGGTAGTTGTAACACCCCAAATTTGCCATCTCCTTTGCATAGCATTTAGCATATCATCTCATATTTTTGCACTGCATGATTACATAGAAATGAAGCATAGCATCCATAAAATTGCATAGAGTTTGCAGTGATTTCGCTTCGGGTGTGGTTGTTCAGTTCGCGATTCAATTCAGATGGACGTTTGACCTATTCTTGGTCAAACTATCAAGAGATTGCTTCAACTGCAAGTTATTGGTGCAAGTGGTTTCTCCCAAAACAGTGTGTGTTCAAAATTCAAGTTGTTGTGTGCTGAGATTCATCAGTTCATTAGTGATTCATCTGTGGATTTATTTTCCTCAACATGGATTCAAATAATCAGGTCAATTTTCAGACGATTCAAATGGTTGTGGCCTTATTTGCAAATTACTCAGTGATTCGGGATTGGTTTCATTCAGGTTGATCCGCGGTTTTGTAGATATTGTGCAAGTTTGATTTTGGAATGAAAATCGAGGTTGGATGATTGTGTACGTGTTGGTGGTAGTTGGGGTCATGTCATAAAATCATTTCGTATCCATCTTTCCTGAAATATTTCATTATCCATTTTTATTTCAATAACCTTTGTTTTCCATCTTTCTTAATTATCCATCTTTATTCTTTTATTTTATTATTATCCATTTTTTAGAAATTTTATATCCATCCATATTCAATTTTATGACCATTACTTTTTTTCTTTGTTATTCAATATTCAATTACTACACACACTAAAATTCATGAGTTGCAAATAATTTTTTAAGGCCCAATTATATCGTTAAAGACCATTGTTTTTACTCATTATCATTTGACAAAATTCTTTCTCAGATTAATTCAATTCTTTTTTTCATCCCAGTCATTAGCTCCTAAGTCACTTCCTGGTCCACACTTCCAGCCACATACTACAACACATAATGCAAGAGTGTAGCAAATAAAATGCAAGGCTCAAAAAGGCAAATATCACGCAGTTATTCATGACCAAAAAACCCGGAAAAGATCATGCACATTATCCCACATCAAAACGCGTTCAGCAACAACACGAAACGCAAGCAGTGCAAAGAAAAAAGGGAAAAACTCATATCACACAAAAATATTGAAGAGAACAATAACAAAAAGAAAATAAGAGAATGGTTTTGTTCATTTAAAAAAATTGGACAGAAGAATATGAAGTAATAGAATGAAGAAAAAGGTCTCTAACAAACTTGGGCATAACAGAATTCAATCACACTCCATCACCATAACAAAACGGATTTCTCACTCTTCTTCATGACTAAACCAAAGATATAAATCACTTATCTTCATCACGCCAAAAGGGATCACCACATAATTCATCACAAGAAACCATTATTCAACACATAAATATCTGAATTCTTTTCATCACATATCTTCATCGTTATAACTTCATTCTCCACCACTAATATCACACAGAAAACCAGAAAATGTCTTCACAACTTCACAAAGTAAATACAAACCGAATTCTATGACCTTCGTCACGTCACCATTCAAATGATTTCTTCACCACTTCATCATAGAAAAATTCCAACTCTTCATCAACAAAACTGAGATTCGATATTGTTCTTCTTGGAGGAAAGAACTGAAAAATTTCTTCAATCTTGAATCATTTTTAACAAGTTAAGAAACCTCCCTTCGCCATCATCGATCTGCAACAAAAACTCAGCGTCAATTGGTGACGATTCTGTTACGATCCTTCATCATAAACACAACAGCAACAACGAACAAAACGGAGAACGAGAAGTGAGCAAGAAGTGAAGAGAAGAGAACTTACGGGCGTCTCTGGTAGAGTGGCGAGCGGAGTTGATGAAGAAGAATAGCGAGATTTTGCACGTGTCAAATCTCAACGGAGACGAGGTATCGTTGTAGCCTCTTCATCGTTTTACAGGTATGAATCCAAGAACTCTCTGAGATTTTTGTTGGTTGCGTTTCGATTTGCGTTGCTTATGTTTTTTATTGTACCGATCCATTTGGTTTGAGTGAGTTTTGTGATTTTAATTTCGGATTTGAAAGAGCGGAAGGAATTAGTTTAGGTTTCGTGTGAAGGTCTCTTTTTCAAGGTTGAAGTGATGCGGTGGCGAGGTAAGGGATAGAGAACACGACGGCGAAAAAGAGAAGATGAAGAAGGGAAGAGTTGGGAGAGAGAAGGAGATCGTGAGGTTGTGTGTTCTTATTCTTTTTTTTCATAAGGAATAAAATTATAAGAGTTTTTAAGATGATAATAAAGTTGTGGAGATAAGAGTTTCTGATGAGATTTTCAAGAGATAAGGTGGCAGCTTTGTTGATTCCCGTCCATACCGGCGATGACACTTGTCACCGTCCGGTAGGACCTTTCTCTTCCAATCCTGTGCGTGCCAAATACCCTAGCCACATACACTTTCATTCGTGAGCCATTAGATGATCTTACTTTGGAGAAGACCTAGATCCAACGCATCACGTTAAAGTCAACTTGTTGACCGCGCTCCATAGTATAGTCCTTCAGCCCCTTGCGTTTTGGGCCTTCCAAACTTCCTCCAGTACCCTCCTTCGCGGCCAATTTCAGTTTTTTGAACCTTTATTTGTTACTAGATACACCCCTTACTCCTTTTCTTAGTTTTTTATTTCTTTTACCATAGTTTAGTTTTTATTTCTTAAAAAATACTAAAACATTTTACAAAATTCCCAAAAAATTATTTTAAGATCTTAACTCATTTTAGAAAAATTTCATTCTTTTATTTCCTGATTTTATTAATTTCTCAATTTTATTTCTAATTTTCATTTAATTTCCTTTCTCATTTAATTTCCATATTAACGCATTAACTTGTAGATTTTATTTCTTTCACCTCAAGTAACATTTTCACACTGTTCTTTTTGCATTATTTTAAAGACTCAGAAAATTACATAAAAATATTTTTTTCATATTTTAATTTCATTTTATCCATATTTTTGTAAGTCTTGTTTGTGCGTTTGCTTTATTTGTTCCTAAGCGACTTTGTGCGATCATTTGGTGGAGTTTAATTGTGAATTTTTGAGAGCCATTTTGAAACATTGATTGCTACTGGTTATTGACTTCATAAATTCAATTTCTAATTTTTCTCATGATCTTTGGTATTTGTTTGGTGTTTTGCTTCTTAGGTAGCTTTTCGTGCCTCTTTCTTCCCTCCTTCTAACATAGTTTGAGGAAGGCATTTATGCCATCCTATTAGGTTTTCTTGGTCTTTGTTTTAGGTCACTTATAGGTTTTAGGTACTGACTTTTTGTTTGTTTGATTTGTGATCTTCGTATTTGGGGTGTGTATTGTTTGAATATTCTTATTTACATTGTATGCTTATGTGGTTCACTAACCTTTGATTTGTAGGGGCTCATGGTAAGTGAAGTGTGGATGATATCCACATTTTAAGTCTTCATATCATCCTTTATTTTTGCTTTCTCATTTTTCTTTGTGATGTGCCTTATTCCATCTTGTGATTAACTTCATCACTCCCCTTTTAGAAACAACTTAACTTCGTTAGAGAAGTAAGTTGTCTTCTAGCGTGTCTACCCCTTTCTTTTTCTTCTTTCTTTTCTTTCCTTCTTCATCATTATGATAGACTTCAAACCACACTAACCTAGGAATACCATGCATGATAACATTTAGGATTGTTAGTCCCCTTCTAGATTTTACCTTTGAGATCCTTTTGTCGCTCTCTCTTCTCATCTTCAAACTTAACTTAAAGTCACTTTAATAAATGACGAGTCTTCTCATGTGACATGAGACTTTGCTACGAAATACTTGCATGCGTTCCGTTTCGGGGCGAGGTGTAGGATATCCCTCGTGGTGGATAGGTCTTAGCATGAGATTACTTCACAAAGAAAAGCTAAAAAACACTTCTTAACCAAAAATCACAAAAACACTTAATAAATGCCAATAGGTCAGTGTGCCTGAGCCTTCACTCGTGGGACTAGATTTGGGGATTTCCTCCATAGCTAGGTGTTCCTCTTGCGCATTCCATTTCGGGATGATGTAAGAAGTACACATCTCATTGAGTAAGACTTAGGTACACTTGCCTACGCAAACCTCAAAGCAGAAAACTCATAAAAAAAATTGGAAAAAAAATAAGCGTCTCTCCTTCGGGACTTCTTTTCTCATCACCTTCACTTTTTACGTGCGAACTTGCTCCTACTTGTCATTTTTCAAGACGGTAACGCACTCGTCGTTCGAGCCTGCAACACCTGAGCATTGGCATAAGCAGTTCAAACCTTAAGACACAAGCAATATTTCCACCCCTAGTTAGGGGATACGACGACTCTGATTCTCATGTCCAGATGAGGTACGTAGGCAGTGGGGTAAGGCCCGTTCAAGCACTTTTTTATTTTCCCTACAGTTTCCCCCTTTCTTTACTTTTCTCTAGTTCTAGTGTTTCTTTTTGCTGCAGCTTTCATTTCTTCACCCTTTGAAACAGTTTCTTTGCAAGCGTGGATCCCGTCGGGTACGGCGGACAATCTGGGGTGCTAATACCTTCCCAGGTCGTAACCGACTCCCGAACTCAGTTTATTTAGTTTGCAGGACTTGTGTCCTTCCTTTTCTTTTCTCAGGTTTGTGCAGCATTACCATTCCCTTTTCTTCGGGATAAAAATTTATGGCTAGTGACTCTACCTTTTCCGCGTCACTTTCGCGTTTGTACCAGGATGGAAATCCAGGGAGCGAAAGCTGGAGACTCTGCTGGGGATGCTAACCAGAGTATCTCTGGTTCCCTTGAGAGTCACTCCTAGCGCTTGTGTGTTTCTGTTTTGTTGGGTGTTGATTGTTTGTTGTTGCCTGTGTATTTTACTGTTATTTTATTTACAGTTTATTTATAGCTTTATTTACAGTTTTCGGTATTTTATTTTCATGCATCATATTATTGTTGGACTGTCTGGACTGAATTTCTTCTATTTGGTGGGACTCGGGTGATATTGTTACTGAGAGATAAGCCAAATACCCGGCTTGAGTGCACCCTATGATTAGCGTGGACAGATTGTACTCGCATGTGGCATGATGAGTGGCGATGTGCTTCACACCCAAACTGCGACCGTCTTGGAAATATCTTGTGTGGGGATTTCCTTTACTTTGGGATAGGACCTTGATAGTTATATGCATCTGGGGACCGATCATTGAGAACATTTGTGGAAACCACCCTTTCCAGTGGTGACAGTGGCATACCATATTCTGTGACAAACCCATTCGCACCCGAGGGTCCACTTGGAACTCGCATAGGATGGCCTGGTTCTCTTATAGGAACTCAGTCAAAGCATCTGGTCGTATGAAGATAGTATTGTATCCTACGGGCTGAATGTACTATTGTTTCTCAATTTCAACGCTCGAAGTTGGGGACTTATAAGGGATGCTTGTTTTTCCCGGACTCACGCTGAGACCTCCCTGAGTAGTACATAATGCCAAACCGGTTCCCTGATCTGGTCATGAGCCATTTCTCGGAAATAGTGAACGTATTATTGCTATTTGGCTTTGAGAGTCCGTGATGTTTGACCCGGAGCACACCCGTGAGATTGGGAGGGGTTTGTAGGTTTGTAGGAGCCCATGACTTCAATATACCCTCATTACCAGTGCAGTCTTATGTGTTCTGATCCAGTTACTATGGTTCTGGAGTTCTTAATTTGTGGTTCTGATTTCTTATCTGGGAGTTATTATTCTGAGGACCTTTGGTTTCAGACACTTGGTTCTCAGCTCAGTGTTTCGTATCCAGACAGACACCAATTCCTAATCACTTTCCAGTTGCATACATGCCATCATAGCATTCTAGCATACATGTCCAGTTATTTCCGAGGATCTCATATCTGAATTATGCTGTTGGATTTTTTTTGTATCAAAATGTGAATCAAAGCAGATAGATTCCTCGGAAGTAACCGAACACGCCATCGCATAGCATTTGCATTGCATTTTTGTTCCGCAAGCAGGGCTCATTCGTTCTTTGTCCACCATCTACAGTTGAGATTCTAGCTCTTGTATCAGACTTGAAGCAAAATTTGGGCATATCATGGACCTTGGAGAGCAAAACCAGTTTGAAAATGTTGGGTTGACGAGAGATCAATGGGACCGACTTATGGAGGCTATGACAACTTTGGCAAGGCAAGATGGTCGCATTTCCACTCAAGCTTAGCCCGCACAGATCCCTGTTGAGAACCTAGATGTTCGAGAGCGTCAGGTCTCCTGGAGTGGGCATTCTTCTTATGTTGATGCTGCAGATTACCACAATTTTTCTTTTAGAATTCCAGGTTCCCAAGAGGCAATCCTTGTGGAGAGAATCCAATATCCACGAGTTATGGAGAGGGAAGAAATATTTCGTGTGTTGGAGGAAGAGATCAAAGCCCTTCAAAGTCGTAATGTCATTGATCTAAGTGTTGTGAACATGTGTCTTGTACATGACCTTGTAATACCTCCAGATTTCAAAGTACCAAAGTTTGAAAAGTACAAAGGGGATAGTTGTCCAAGGCAGCATTTGGTGAGGTTTTGCAGAAGGATGACCTCATATGAGCATAACGACAAACTGATGATTCACTGATTTTAATACAGTCTGAGTGACGCATCATCGAGTTGGTACATACAGTTAGAGAGCAATCGTATCCAATCATGGTCAGACCTAGCCAATGCCTTTGTGAAGCAGTTTGACTACAATCTTGATAGGGCTCTTAGCCGCATGGATTTGCAAGGTTTATCCCAAGGAGATGGTGAATATTTCAGAGTATGCTCAGAGGTGGAGAGAAGTAGTTGCTCGGGTGCAACCCCCACTATCAGACAGAGAATTGGTTGATCTTTTCATAGAGACCTTGCATGGACTGTACTTGGAGAGGTTGAGTGGCAGTGGAACGTCGAGTTTCTCTGACTTAGTGATAGTTGGGGATCGCATTGAGAGCTTTATCAAGATGGGAAAGATCCAAGGAATTTCAGATAGCTCAGCTGAAGAGGACGAATCTTTTGTAAAGTTCCCAAGGAAAGGATGTGATTGATGCAATCTGGGAAGATCCACAAACTCCTTTGACTTATCAATAGTACACGTGCATCTAAACTGCTCAGAGTCAGCAAGCTTCTGAATTTGTATGTCAGATGTTTGTTACTAGTGAACCTCCTCAGTATCAACAACAACCATGCCAACAGAAGCATACTCCGCAAAGGTGTCGTTACTACACTAAGAGACTGAAAAGGTATTTTGATCCTCTGTCAGTGCCATACAATCAGATATTCGCACGCCTGGTCGATAGTGGATTGATAGTGCCGAAGAAACCGGGTCCGGTGCCTTTTTTGTATCCACCAAGTTTTGATCCCAATGTTCGATGTGGATTCCATGGCAACGCACCATGACATTCAGCTGAAGAATGCAAGCCTCTTAGGGATAAGGTTCGATATTTGATTGAGTCTGGGTTGATTTCAGTGACGCCTCAGGGAATTCAAGTTAACAAGTCTTCGCTTGGTCATGTGGGTTCGTCAGCTCATGTTATAGAGGAAATTATTGAGGATAGATGTGAGGGTGATTCTCATATTTATTCTGAAGAGCGACTATGAGGATGGTTAGTTTATATACTGTATTTTCATCCCTATTAAGGGGATCTATGTCGCTCTGATTCTTCATTGGTCTTGGGTCAATAGAGATACGTAGGAAGAAGATCGTCAGGTCTTTCTGAGCAACCTTATGTCACAATTTCATTTCAGTGTCACTCTTTTCTTCAGACGTCTCGTGTCAATGTTTGAACGTCGAAGGCTTAAGGTCAGAATAATTGGGAATGAAGTTTGGTTCTGGGCACGTCGTTATTTTATTGAATACTACAAATCTTATTAGGAAAAGGCTGATGACTACTGAAAGTATTCAAGATTAACAGGTCCAGACGAAGTCAAGTCTCCTCAACAATGGCATTACTCAGTTTTCTTTACTGCATTTTCATGTGTAGCTTTTATATGTTTGTTTGAACATTTGTATGCATGCATGAATTTTGTTTGTTCTTGAATTCTAATTAATGAAATGCACATGTTTTTCTTGAAGTAATTCATTCGTATTTTACTTATAATTTTGTGTGTGCATTGCAATACCAACTGTTGTTCTTAAACTCTATGAGGGAGGATGACGAAATGAAAACGTGAAAATCTCCAATTGTGTTCTCTTGAATAAGACCCTATTGACGATGTACATGCTTTATTTCAAATCCTAAACACCGGAGATATAAGGGAGATAGACCATCGCTAACCCTTTTGAGCCTTGAAGTAGGAGTTTCTTTTCGCATGAAAATACCCTAACATTTAACCCGGGGCAGGGTAGGTGTCAACTAGTGGGACCGAGTGTTCATACTTTCATAAAGGAGTGTATCCAAGGAACCATTACCTTTCATTGTACCAAATCAAGGGGTCCAAAGACCAGAAACCACAATGGTTATACTGATTCGGAAACCACAACGGTTATCCATCATCGACCAAAAAGTGAGACAATGACAACCCTTTCAAAGCAATCAAGACTAGCAATGTCACACGATTTGAAAAAAAGAAGAAAAGATAAAAAAAAAGAAATAAAAAGCCCGCTAAGTTGAAGCTTGAAAACAAGCTACTTAGGCAAAAGTTAGGGCATCCCGCTGGACTTCAAAGTAAAACATTTCAAAAGAATCAGTCCAGACAAAAGTTAGGGATAAGAAAAAGAATGAAAAAGAGAAAGACGAAAAGGATTGCACAAGAAAAATCCTTGAACAAAAACAAGTCGTGTGATACAGGCACAAAAGACAATAAGGGTGATTGTTACTCCAACAACTACAGTGGTGCTTAAACTGTTAGAGTCATTGGTTCCTCAACCATCACAAAACCCTTTTGAGAGGTGAGAACTTGTGAAAACTAGTTGAACATAGGAATGGAAGGACATCACAAAGATGGGTGGGCACATATAAACTTTGAGCCTATATCTTTCTTTCTATAACCGTGAACCAAGCCACGATACAACCCTCAAAAGTCCTAATTGAAACAGGGTTAATTCGAGAGTGTACTACCATAAGATATCGTTCCTGACTCCTAGGAGTTGTACTAAAAGATCTTTGTTGGTATTGTGTGTGCATGTTTTCTTTAAAAAAAATACATGCCATATCTTAACCAGTGAGTCGCTCACAAAGGTTTGCGACATCTTTTCAATAAAAGCTTCGGGATTAACATGTGGTGCATTAGAATTTTCATTCTCAGAATAAAACATTTTCTGCTTACATACATTTGTTTGGCATCAAAGAAGTTCACATATGGAACCTCAGTCTAGAAGCTTAATCTTGCCAAGTTGAGAAGGCGGAAACTTCTGAAGCAAATTCATGTCGAGGGGCATTTTTCTAAGAAACTCCGTTGAATAGGGACTTGTCCAACCAGTTGGGTTAAATGCAACCAATCCGGAGCAATAACGTCGATCAATCTCTTCAAATTCCAGCCAAACAGGGGCAATCACTTCGAGATTTAAATCTCTCACAGAGCAGTTAGCCTGGGCGTTTTCTCCAAAGCAAGGCTCGTACTGGGGAAGGTCACCCTAGAAGCACTAGAAGTTACTCTCTCCAGAAGACGGTTAATCAGATGCATCTACCCATAGTTCAGAATACTGGGGAAAAACATCTCATGATGATGCAAGATCTTGGTACAAATTCCTTCATGGACTATACAGTTTGAGGTGGTTACTTTGAGATATTCAAGAGTTTGAAAACACTGAAGCATTTCAGATGCCAGGTTTTCTGTAAAATCCTCTTGAGGCAATCTTACAATATGCAAGGCAGTTTCCAGAATGAACGTCTGATGATTGATCCCAGTAGGGCGCGGGAAGCGTGTTTCCCTGATCAGAGAATTTCTCCTCAGTCGTTATGGTTTCTTCATCTGATTATCATACACGACTAAAGTCCAGTAGTCATTGGCATCTTCAAGGTTAAAGTTCAATATGTGTTGGCATCTCCTCAACCATGACCAGTTGGAGTCTATCCTCACTTCAGTTGAGTGTGGCAGTCTCTTCTTTGGTTTTCTTCGACCCTTGAGTCGATATTGGTGTTTTCTTCGACCCTTGAGTCGATATCATCGCTTCTGTTTCTTGACCCTTGAGTCGATACCGTCAGCCTTGTTTCTCAACCTTTGAGTCGATGTCATTGCTTGCATTCCCTTGGCCCTTGAGTCGATATCATTGGCTTTGTTTTCTCGACCCTTGAGTCGATGTTGTCATTATCGTTCCCTCGACCCTCGAGTCGATGTTGTTGCTTTATTTTCCTCAACCCTCGAGTTGATGTTGCTTTCGTTTCCTCGACCCTTGAGTCGATATTGTTGCTTTTGTTTCCTCGACCCTTGAGTCGATATTGTTGTTTTCGTTTCCTCGACCCTTGAGTCAATATAGTTGATATTTTATTCCCTCGACCCTCGAGCCGATATTGTTGCCTTTATTTTCTCGACCCTCGAGTCGATGTTGCTATTTTATTTCCTCGACCCTCGAGTCGATATTGTTGCTTTTGTTTCCTCGACCCTCAAGTCGATATTTTCACTTTGTTACCTCGACCCTTGAGTCGATATTGCCGTTTCTTACGACCCTTGAGTCGATATCATGGTCTTCACTTCTTCAACCCTTGAGTTGATACCCGGTGAGTCTGTCATAAAAACAAAGAAAAAAATCAAAACCAAGGTTCAACCACATTGGATTCATTTATGCCCGGGGCATATGTGCATATCCTTGTGCTTACAGGTAACAGTTTCAGGCTGAATTTGAAAGTGGGATTGAAGTTTCTCAGGACTACGAGACATTCTTCCCTTTTGACAATTGGTAGACCTATCCATGGTTCAGAACGTGGTGTATAATATTTCAAAGTGATATGAGGTTTTTCAGGAACCCTCACGAGACAAGTTCTTCCACAGTCTATGCAGTCTGGGGCAGTTATGTCAAGATTCGGCGAATCTCTCATAGAGCTTGAAGACACTTGGGCATTTTGGAGGCTATGTCTTCTGTAAAATCCTCTTGGATTGATCTTCAAGCAGTAAACTAGTCTAGAAAATGCAAGATGTCACTAGATGATATTCCCCTGCAGAGTTGTTACTCTTTTCTCGAATCAGAGTTTGGTTTGATCATGTGGTCTAATGTCAACGGACTAATCATATTGATCGCTTTTTCCCGTGTCAATGGACCTATTGTGGATGGATCGCTTGATACCATTCTCATATCAGATCGCTTGATCTTAGTTGGGTTGCAAATTGCTCGATATTGCAGCGCCCTTAAAGTCCACCGTCGTTGTGGCAAGCCAGTAGTCGCCTGGCGTCGTACCAAAAGACAGATTTGAGTCGTAAATCACTTGATATTACGTTCTCGTCTTCCTGGTTATGGATCGCTCGATACCATTTCCTTAGCAGATCGCTTGATCTTGTCTGGTTTGTAAATCGCTCAATATTGCAACACCATTAAAGTCCACTGTCGTTGTGGCAAGCCAGTAGTCATCTGGCATTGTTCAAAAGACAGTTTCAAAGTCCACCGTCACTGTGGCAAGCCAGTAGTCTCCTGGTGTCGTTTAAAAGACATTTCTTGGTTACTGGTTACTTGCCACCTTGTCAGGGTTGGTACTAGTTCTTCTTTGGTTGGGTTTATTTCCCTTTTCTTTTATTCTCCAACAGAGTGCAAATTTCAGGTTTATTCTTGGTATTCAATCACAGTTCATCTCGAACGGCCAGCAGCCGATGCTTTCGTCCTTTTCAGATTAATAGATGCTTGAATAGGGGCAGCTGTAACACCCTAAATTTGCCATCTCCTTTATATAGAATTTAGCATATCATCTCATATTTTTTTCACTGCATCATTACATAGAAATGAAGCATAGCATCCATAACATTGCATAGAGCTGGCAGTGATTTCGCTTTGGTGTGGTTGTTCAGTTTGCGATTCAATTCAGATGGACGTTTGACCTATTCTTGGTCAAACTATCAAGAGATTGCTTCAACTACAAGTTATTGGTGCAAGTGGTTTCTCTCAAAACAGTGTGTGTTCAAAATTCAAGTTGATGTATGCTGAGATTCATCAATTCATTAGTGATTCATCTGTGTATTTATTTTCCTCAACATGGATTCAATTAATCAGGTTAATTTTCAGACGATTCAAATGGTTGTGGCCTTATTTGTAAATTATTCAGTGATTCAGGATTGGTTTCATTCAGGTTGATCCGCGGTTTTGTGTATATTGTGCAAGTTTGATTTTGGAATGAAAATCGAGGTTGGATGATTGTGTGCGTGTTAGTGGTAGTGGGGGTCATGTCATAAAATCAGTTCGTATCCATCTTTCCTGAACTATTTCATTATCCATTTTTATTTTAATAACCTTTGTTTTCCATCTTTCTTAATTATCCATCTTTATTCTTTTTCTTTTAGTATTATCCATTTTTTAGAAATTTTATATCCATCCATATTCAATTTTATGACCATTACTTTTTTTCTTTGTTATTCAATTACTTCACACACTAAAATTCATGAGTTGTGAATAATTTTTTAAGGCCCAATTCTATCATTAAAGACCATTTTTTACTCATTATCATTTGACAAAATTCTTTCTCAGATTAATTCAATTCTTTTTTTCATCCCAACCATTAGCTCCTAAGTCACTTCCTGGTCCACACTTCCAGCCACATACTACAACACAAAATGCAAGAGTGTAGCAAATACAATGCAAGGCTCAAAAGGGCAAATATCAGGCAGTTATTCATGACCAAAAAACCCGGAAATGATCACACACATTATCCCACATCAAAACGCGTTCAGCAGCAACACGAAACGCAAGCAGTGCAAAGAAAAAGGGGAAAAACTCATATCACACAAAAAAAATTGAAGAGAACAATAACAAAAATAAAATAAGAGAATAGTTTTGTTCATTTAAAAAAATTGGACAGAAGAATATGAAGTAATAGAATGAAGAAAAAGGTCTCTAACAAACTTGGGCATAACAGAATTCAATCACACTCCATCACCATAACAAAACGGATTTCTCACTCTTCTTCATGACTAAACCAAAGATATAAATCACTTCTCTTCATCACGCCAAAAGGGATCACCACATAATTCATCACACGAAACCACTCTTCAACACAGAAATATATGAATTCTTTTCATCACATATCTTCAGCGTCATAACTTCATTTTCCACCACCAATATTACACAGAAAACCAGAAAATGTCTTCACAACTTCACAAAGTAAATACAAACTGAATTCCATGACCTTCGTCACATCACCATTTGAATGATTTCTTCACCACTTCATCGTATCAAAATTCCAACTCTTCTTCATCAACAAAAATGAGATTCGATATTGTTCTTCATGGAGGAAAGAACTGAAAAACTTCATCAATCTTGAATCCATTTTAACAAGTTCAGAAACCTCCCTTCACCATCATCGATCTGCAACAAAAACTCAGCGTCAATTGGTGACGATTCTGTTACGATCCTTCATCATAAACACAACAACAACAACGAACGAAACGGAGAACGAGAAGTGAGCAAGAAGCGAAGAGAAGAGAACTTACGATGCGTCTCCGACAGAGTGGTGAGCGGAGTTAATGAAGAAGAATAGCGAGATTTTGCATGTGTCAAATCTCAATGGAGACGAGGTATCGTTGTAGCCTCTTCATCGTTTTACAGGTATGAATCCAAGCACTCTCTGATATTTTTGTTGGTTGCATTTTGATTTGCGTTGCTTATGTTTTTTATTGTACTGATCCGTTTGGCTTGAGTGAGTTTTGTGATTTTGATTTTGGATTTGAAAGAGCGGAAGGAATTAGTTTAGGTTTCGTGTGAAGGTCTCTTTTGCAAGGTTGAAGTGATGCGGTGGCGAGGTAAAGGATGGAGAACACGACGGCGGAAAAGAGAAGATGAAGAAGGGCATCGTTGGGAGAGAGAAGGAGATCGTGAGGTTGTATGTTCTTATTCATTTTTTTTTTTTTTTCATAAGGAATAAAATTATAAGAGTTCTTAAGATGATAATAAAGTTGTGGAGATAAGAAGAGTTTTTGATGAGATTTTCAAGAGATAAGGTGGCAGCTTTGTTGATTCCCGTCCATACCGGCGGTGACACTTGTCACCGTCCGGTAGGACCTTTCTCTTCCAATCCTGTGCGTGCCAAATACCATAGCCGCATACACTTTCATTCGTGAGCCATTAGATGATCTTACTTTGGAGAAGACCTAGATCCAACGCATCACTTTGAAGTCAACTTGTTGACTGCGCTCCATAGCATAGTCCTTCAACCCCTTGTGTTTTGGGCCTTCCAAACTTGCTTCCAGTACCCTCCTCCGCGGCCCATTTCAGTTTTTTAACCTTTTTTTGTTACTAGATACACCCCTTACTCCTTTTCTTAGTTTTTTTTATTTCTTTTACCATAGTTTAGTTTTTATTTCATAAAAAATACTAAAACATTTTAGAAAATTCCCAAAACATTATTTTAAAATATTAACTCATTTTAGAAAATTTTCATACTTTTATTTCCGGGTTTTATTAATTTCTCAATTTTATTTCGAATTTTCATTTAATTTCCTTTCTCATTTAATTTCCACATTAACGCATTAACTTGTAGATTTTATTTCTTTCACCTCAAGTAACATTTTCACACCTTTCTTTTTGCATTATTTTAAAGACTCGGAAAAGTACATAAAAATATTTTTGTCATATTTTAATTTCATTTTATCCATAGTTTTGTAAGTCTTGTTTGTGAGTTTGCTTTATTTGTTCCTAAGTGACTTTGTGCGATCATTTGGTGGAGTTTAATTGTGTATTTTTGTGAGCCATTTTGACACATTGATCGCTACTGGTTGTTGACTTCATAGATTTAATTTCTAATTTTCTCACGACCTTTGGTATTTGTTTGGTGTTTTGCTTCTTAGGTAGCTTTTTGTGCCTCTTTCTTCCCTCCTTCTAACATAGTTTGAGGAAGGCATTTATGCCATCCTATTAGGTTTTCTTGGTCTTTGTTTTAGGTCACCTATAGGGTTTAGGTACTGACTTTTTGTTGGTTTGATTTGTGATCTTCGTATTTGGTGTGCGTATTGTTTGAATATTCTTATTTACATCGTATGCTTATGTGGTTCACTAACCTTTTTTTTGTATGGGCTCATGGTAAGTGAAGTCTGGATGATATCCACATTTTAAGTCTTCATCTCATCCTTTATTTTTGCTTTTCCATTTGTCTTTGTGATGTGCCTTATGTCATCTTGTGATTAACTTCATCACTCCCCTTTTAGAAACAACTTAACTTCGTTAGAGAAGTAAGTTGTCTTCTAGCGTGTCTGCTCCTTTCTTTTTCTTCTTTTATTTCCTTCTTCCTCATTAGGATAGACTTCAAACCGCACTAACTTAGGAATCCCATGCATGATAACATTTAGGATTGTTAGTCCCCTTCTAGATTTTACCTTTGAGATCCTTTTGGTGCTCTCTCTTCTCATCTTCAAACTTAACTTCAAATCACTTTAATAAATGACGAGTCTTCTCATGTGACACAAGACTTTGCTACGAGATACTTGCATGTGTTCTCTTTCGGGGCGAGGTGTAGCATATCCCTCATGGTGGATAGGTCTTAGCATGAGATTACTTCACAAAGAAAAGCTAAAAAACACTTCTTAACCAAAAATCACAAAAACACTTAATAAATGCCAATAGGTCAGTGTGCCTGAGCCTTCACTCGTGGGACTAGATTTGGGGATTTCCTCCATAGCTTAGTGTGCCACTTACGCATTCCATTTCAGGATGATGTAAGAAGTACACATCCCATTGAGTAAGACTTAGGTACACTTGCCTACGCAAACCTCAAAGCAGAAAACTCATAAAAAACACTGGACAAATAATAAGCGTCTCTCCTTCGGGACTTATTTTCTCATCACCTTCACTCTTTACGTGCGAACTTGCTCCTACTTGTCATTTTTCAAGACGGTAACGCACTCGTCGTTCGAGCCTGCAACACCTGAGCATTGGCATAGGCAGTGCAAGCCTTAAGACACAATCAATCTTTCCACCCCTAGTTAGGGGAACTACGACGACTTTGATCCTCATGTCCAGATGAGGTACGTAGGCAGAGGGGTAGGGCCCATTCAAGCACTATTTTATTTTCCCTACATTTTCCCCCTTTCTTTTCTTTTCTCCAGTTCTAGTCTTTCCTTTTGCAGCAGCTTTCATTTCTTCACCCTTTGAAACAGTTTCTTTGCAAGTGTGGATCCTGTCGGGTACGACAGATGATCTGGGGTGCTAATACCATCCCAGGTCGTAACCGACTCCCGAACTCAGTTTCTTTGGTTCGTAGGACCTGTGTCTTTCCTTTTCTTTTCTCTGGTTTGTGCAATATTACCATTCCCTTTTCTTCGGGATAAAAATGTCTGGCTGGCGACTCTACTTTTTCCGCGCCACTTTCACGTTTGTACCTGTCGCTCCCACCAAATGAAGCCGGGTCAAATGGGGTACAGACGCGAACGGTCGGCGAAAGGGACAATGAGAACACACAGCCGTGAACTCACTGGAAATGAATAGAGTCGCCAGCTAGGCATTTTTATCCCGGAGGAAAGGTAATGCTGCATAGACCTAGAAAGACATGGATAAGACGGTTGCGAACCAGAGAGACTGAGAAAGGGGGTTGGTTACAACCTGGGAAGGTATTAGCACCCAGATTGTCCGTCGTACTCGACGGGATCCACGCTTAAAAAAATTTGTGTTTTAAAGGGGGTAGTGTCTGTGCAATCTGTGTATAACATAGCTGGAAAAGAATGTACAGGTGTCAGTGTAAAAGAAGTGCAAAGTGTGATATATGAAGTGTCAGTGTAGGGACAGGAGTGAAATGCTCATGAAAATGAGGCTAAGAGAAAGATGCTGGAAAGAGGGGGAATACACAGAGACTTTTGTTCGATAACTGTTAAGTTATGCCTACGTATCCTCTCGTGCAATGAGGAAGTCAGAACACCGTAGTTCGACCCAAAGAGACTGAAAGATGAATTGACTTGTGAACTGCTTACTTGCCTATGCTCAAGTGTATGACCTGTCTGGCTCAGGTGCAAACTGTCTTGCATTAGACGGAAGAAGCGAGTTCTCGTTTGTGAGTGAATGAGATGAGAAAAGAATCCCGGAGGAGACGATTATTGCTTGTTTTTATGTTTTCAGTCTTTTATTGTTTTTGGATTTTGTCATAAGTTAATGAGCTTAAGTCTAAACCAATGGATTTAGTAAACTCATCACATCTTCCCTCTGATTAGGGGTAATGAGAATACCTTAAGTGTGAAGTCAGCTTCTCACACTTAAACACCTTTGGTGTAGGATTAAGATCATTAACCTACTTGTGATTAATTAGATGTTTTTGTTGTTTTTGTTTAGTGTTAGGTAATGAGGTTAAGCCATAATCAGGGATTAAACAAACTCATTACACCATCCTAATAGAAGGATAATAGATGAGAGTGTTTAAGCTGAGGAAAGCTCCTCAACTTAATCCATGATTAGGGATTAAACTCATGACAAAACAAACCTTTGATTAAGTGGATTTTATTTAATGATATGATGATGAAGTGATTTTTAGGGTTTGTAAGACAACTTGAGGGGGACTTGTCCATTAACACTAGGGTTAGTCCTTCTTAACCAATTAAGGAAGAATTAGAACCCTAATGCAAGGCCCAAGTTACAAGTGTGATGTCTTGATGGTTATTAAGTGGATTGATTAAGAGATTTAAACACATTAAGGGTTTAACACTTAGGATTAAAGTTATACACTCCATCCTAAGAGAAGGATGCAGGCATAAGCTTAATCACAAAGCCTTAAAGCCTTTAGGGTTTAGTCCCTGATTATGAGATGAGAAGAGAAGACTCAAAGGAGACACAAAGGTAAAACTAAGAGGGGAGACTAATCAAAACCCTAATCATTGTCATGCTTGGTTGTTCCTAAGGTTTGTGAGGTTTGTAAGAACAATCTACAATGGAACCACCAGGAAGCAGATGAAAGGATCAAAAGAAGCAAAGTGACTTGCTTCATTCAAGAAGTCAAGTCACTTGGAGAAAGAAGGTGGGAAGAAGAAGGATGAGCAAGCTCAAACTCAAACACAAACAAAATTCAGCAATGGATGCAAGATAAATGAAAAGAAAAGTTATGAGAAGTGAAGGCAAATTCACTTCTCAAAATCACTTACCATCTGAAAAGTTAGAAAAGAAATGCAATGCAAAATGGGATGAGATGACATGATGAGAAACAAAATCAGAAGCATAAACATGATGCTAATGATGCTATGAGATGCTACAAACATGAGGCAGCACATGGAAATGATCATACAAGTTCATGAATGCAAATGAAGCAAGTTAGGAAGCATGGACATACTTGAAAAGTTATGATGTGCACATGACATACAACATGGCAAATACATGATGCAATGATCAAACATGCTTTCAATATGTCTTATGATGTCAAATGAATCAAATGGATGCTTGAAATGTCATGGCAAGTCATGTTATGCAAGAGAATGCAAGATGGATGCATATGGAAGCCCAAATTAGGGTTTATGATCAATGCAACAAACAAAAACCAAAACCAGAAGCAAACAGCATTATAAAAAATTGAAAATGCCACACAAAGGACCCCTAATCCTATATTAACCCAATGCCCAAAGGAGAGGTCCCAACTCCTAACCACTTTCAAGTTATGATTTTTCTAAGATTTCTAGGGTTTTAGGGTTTCCAAACAAAAGAAATGCCAAACAAATTGAAAATGAAAGATCAAATCATGGCCATTTAATCTCACAAACTACATGCTAAACACAATGCAATGCAAAAAGAATCAATGTCCAACTCTTCATGGATAGGCAGAAATGATTTTTGAACTTTGGATCAACATAATGCACAAAAATGATTTTAATTCAATGAGAAATTCTTAAAATGCATCAAGATCAAAAAATAAATTTGGTTTGAAGGTAGGACAATGTTTCTAAATGTCTTAGAACATTTCATGAATTTTTTTGTGATTTTTAGATACTTAAAAGTATTTTTAATAAATTAATTCTCATTAATCAATTAAAAATAATCTTTTAAATATTTAAAAATACATTTTAAATGCTAAAAATGAAAATAAAAATATTTTTGTGTTTTAAAAATTAGTGAAACTCTTGAGAAAAAGTTTCATAATTTTTAAAACAATTTTGCTATTTTTAACAAATTATGTAAAACAAATGAGAAAAATATGAAAATAAAATGAAAATAAATGAATTATGGGAGAAGTCAGCTGATCCAAGGGCCTGAATTCAAACTGGCCAGCGCGCGCATTGACCTGGCGCCATATCCAAGGGCCAGCATTCAAACCTGGCTAATTAATGCTTAAACCCTAATCTCGCCGCTAATCACTTTCAGATGACCGGAACAGTGTTCCGGTCATCTTCTCCGTTCACCCCAAACCTCAAACTCCTTCAAAACGCATCTAAAACGAAATCTAAAAACACAGAAATGATTCCCACTCACTCACGAATCAAAACCCTAAATCAAAACAAATTTATTTTTCCAGGAATGGCTGAATCGAAGCAAACAAGAACTAGGGCAAAAGAGTTTCAGAGGCTGATTAAACTCTCATCTCTCATCCATTTTCAAAACTAATGACATCAGAGTGATCAGGAGAACATATAGAACAACTTAAGAACTTTAAAAATGATTTCTGGAAAAAAAGTTCTTGAGCTACCTGAGTTTCGAAGCTTTCACTCCAGCAGCTTTCTGACCTCTCCCTTTGATGCAATCCACTTTACTTGGTCCCCTGATGATCCTTGAATGCTTAGGAGGAGTTTATGTTGGCTGGTTGAGGAGTTTGAACAGCTTCTGCTCAAGCTCAGTTGAAAATGGTGATGGTGATTCAGGCTGTTTCAGGCCAAGGTAAGTGGTTCTTTGTGATCAGGGTGATGTTTTGAGAAGGTTTGTGGAGTTTGTTTGGGTGTTTATGGCATGTGGAGTGAGTTTCGAAAGCTTTGGCTTCGAGAGTGAAAAATGGAAGAATGGTGTTCTTGCTTGATTCAGGCCTAAGTCTTGTTGGTTTTGGCTCAGTGAAGCAAGGTGAGTTGATCTATGAAAATGGTTTTTGTGTTTGTGTGTTGTGTAGAGAGATTCGAAGGCTTTTGCTTGAGGGGTGATTTTTGTGAATGTGTTCTTGTGATCTGTTTCAGCCTTGCTTGTTGATATGTTTAGCTTGCAAATGGATAGTATAAACAATCCCAATTGGTCAGATGATGTGACCTGGCCTGCTGTGATAGGTAAGTCACCTTTTGCAAAAAGTCCACTTTTGTGTAAGAGAGGTATGGGTTGTGTTCTAGGCTGGTACAATGGCTATGGGCTGCGCAGCATGGTGTGTGTGGAGTGCTAGGAAGGTTCAATGGCCAATGCAGCAAGTTGGTGAGAGTGTGATGATGGTTTTGCAAGTTGCTCTCTTTTGGTTCACATGAAATTTTCTTGTCCCACAAGCCATAAAACATGAGGAAACCTTGGTCCAATCTGAACTTTAGGACTTACATGATGCTTGTGTAATGGTTTGATGTCAATTATAAGTCACAAGAATGCTTGGTACATGAAATTGCAAGTTTTCCTTTTGAGGCATAACTTGAAAATTAGTGATTTTTGCCAACTTTGACACACCATAACTTTTGATCCACAATGAATTAGATCATGTTCTTGTACTTTTTGAAAAGGGAAAAATGTATTCTACAACTTTCATGACCAAAGTTTTTCCATTTGAAGCATTTTTGGATCAAAAAGTAAGGTTTGAAAAGTGACCTAAATTGACAAATTCCTTAAAAGTCAACCATGCCCTAAAAAGTCAACTTTGCAAAAACTTGTAATTCTTGAATTTTGTGAACTTCAACCTTCTTCCATGATCAAATAAAGATCATATGCACTCAAAATGATGAAGATCACCCCTTGGTTGGGTCATTGGGGGCCTCAGATGCCCTGATTTTGCACTGACTTGTCTGAAAAGTCAACCCTTGATCAGATGACTTCCCCATGGAATTTCTTCATGAAAATTGATATGCATACTCCCTATACCATATAGAGACCAATGGAAACAAGAATGACCAAAAAATTTGGAGTTATGGCCTCTGAAACCAAAACCCTAATTTTAGGTCCTCTGTGCAGTCAAACTTGGCTCTGCTTCCCTACCAATCCCAGTTCTTGTGATTCTTTTGCATTTTTGACTTTGAAATGATGTAATAAGATATAAGAACACACATGAACCCCTTTGAAGTTATTGTTGACCTTTGGAGTGGCTCAAGAAGCTCTTGGATTGCTCAGATCACAAACCCTAGATGCAGATGACTTTGAATCTATGCAGTGAATCAAAAATGAGATATGAGATGATATGATTGTGTTTATGCATATGAAATGATCAAAAGCCATGGTGTGAATGGGTGAGGGCAAATTTGGGGTGTTTACAGCTGCCCCTATTCAAACATGAGTTAGCTGTGCAGGATGTAAGCGACGGCTTAGCAGGCAAACAAGATAACTTGTGGTTGAATACCAAAGACAGTCCGAAATTTGCACTCACAGAATGAAGAAGAAAAGGGATATAGATTGTAAAAGGGAAATAAAGTATATTGTAAAGTGTGGGTGACGGAGGACGACCGTCGAGCAGAGGACGACTGCTGGGCAAAGAGCAATGACGGGGACGGCCGACATGCTGGGAAAAGTGCGAAAAGTAAAGCGATGACGGGGGAGGCCGACATGCTGGGGATAAAAGGTAAAGCAAAGACGGGGACGGCCGACTAGCTGGGAAAAATAAGAAATTATGATGGGGACGGCCATCAAGGTAAAACTGTAAAATTCTCTGGGGACTAATGAAACATGACGGGGACGGCCATCAAGTTCAAAAGCGAAGTAACCAACGATGGGGACGGCCATCGGGCTAAAAAGAAAAGGGACCACGACGAGGACGGCCATCGGGTTAAAGAATAAATGAAATAAACAGATGATGGGGTACGGCCATCAAAGGTGAAGGACGATCACCTAGCAGGGGACGGCTGCTCTGTTGGGGGTAAGATGAGGGACGGTCATCTAAGGTGGAGGACGACCACCTGGCAGGGTACGGCTGCCGAAAATATCGCGACATAGGACGAATGCCGGATAAAAGGTCAACGATGGGGACGGCCATCGGATGAGCATGATGGAGGACGACCATCAAGAGGTGGAGGACGACCACCTAGCAGGGGACAGCTGCTCTCAGGGTTTACCATGACATAGGACGAATGCCAGATAACCAAAATCAACAATGGGGACGGCCATTGGATAAAATGATGAAGGACGATCATCAAAGGGGTGGAGGACGACCACCTAGCAGGGGACGACTGCTGAAAACATCAACGATGGGGACGGCCATCGGATGAGCATGATGGAGGACGACCATCAAGAGGTGGAGGACGACCACCTAGCAGGGGACGGCTGCTCTCAGGGTTTATCATAACACAGGACGAGTGTCAGATAAGAAGGAAAATTTTGCTTACTTGGCGATCTACTGGGGATATAGTAAACACGGACGAGCGTTTACAACCAAGAAAAGAAAGTATAAGTGTTTAGATGTTTGTGTATAGATTAAAGATGCGGACGAGCATCCTTAAGACTACGATACGGACGAGTATCGGGTAGAAACAAACTGACACGTGTTCAAAGATGATGATACGGACGAGTATCAACTGGTTAACAGAGAACACGGACGAGTGTTGAATCTGAAAGGATTCTTCTGGGGAATGACAGACACAGGCGAGTATCTATATTCAAGAAGACAAAAGTGTTTGACACAGTGTATGGATTAAAGATGCGGACGAGCATCCTTAAGACTATGATACAGACGAGTATCATGTAGAAACAAACGCTTGACGCATGTTCTGAGATGATGGTACGGACGAGTACCAACGAGTTAACAAAGAACACGGACGAGTATTGAATCTGTGGGGATATGAATGGTATATACAAGATACGGACGAGTATCTGTATGAGTGTAACATGAGTAGTGAGTATGAGTATTGTATAGATGAGTGTTTATCTGCTGGGGAGAGTGACACGGACGAGTGTCAAGAGAGAAAAGTATATAGGTTGTAAAAGTGTAGACGACTGTGCTGGGGATATGACACGGACGAGTGTTAAAGGATTGTGTATGTAAGTACATGTGAGTGCAAAGAGGATGTCTTTGGCTTTCTGCTGGTGTATGACACGGACGGGTGTCAGGACGTATCTGTACTACGGGCGATCTTGTTTGCGAAGAGTGTTCAGGCGACTTTACTGGGGAGTGATGGCATGGACGGGTGTCAGAACGAGTATATACTGGTGTTTGTGGATTGTGAGGCAGCTGCTTTTGCCGGGGACTCTGGTGAGGATTTTTCTGTACGTTGATGAACTGTCAATATTCACAAGTGCTGATTTAAAACATGGCTTATGATTATGCTATGTGTTGGATTTTTTGCCGTAATGCTCCGTGTTAGACGGAATGCTACGCTTTATGGGTGAATATGATGCAAATGCTATGATTATGCAAAGATACCCAACCGGGATCCAAATCCCGTTGCTGCGAAGATCTCTGGCCGATCTGCTTGAAATGGACATCCCAGCTGGGGATGAGATCATTGGTAGATCTAATAAGATGATATTTGCTTGGGGATACGGGTCACTGATAGACCTATCCTAATAAATGAAAGACCCAGCTGGGGATTGTAGAAGCTTTCTTCACTCTGTTGTGATCTCCTCTGCGCTGCTCTTCTGGATAGAGGCTGGAACTCTGTGGGGAGATAGCTCTCTGACTTTTGAGCTCGGCTGAGGGCGAGATGACAACTCAGCTGGGGAGAAAAAAAAAAGGAATCACTGAAAGACCTCCCTAGAAATTCTATTACGGTAGCTTCTTGACTCAGCCGGGGATATGGGCATCTTCTGCGATGCATGGCAACTCTGATGGGGATAAGTAATAAGTGGCAACTCAGCTGGGGGAGTCATGAGAGGCAACTCAGCTGGGGAGAGAGCACTTCGGGTGCTAAAATTGAGTGTTGATTTGCCAGCTTGCTGGGATGAAGCTTACATGCCCCAAGTTGCGTTCTGGATACCTGCAATCCTGAAAAAGATAGAGAAACGCACAAGATAATCCCGAGGTACCCCTTACTGGATTCCGTCATAGGAGTTTAGATACTTCTGAGAATAAGCATATTTCCTGCAAGCATGTTTTTATTTGAAGATAAGCATCTGTATTCTTATGCAATCAGTTTTTTTCTTTTAAGACATCAGACATTTTTTGCAAATAAAATGTACAAAACGAGACATGACTGAAAATCTGATTTTATTAATTCATATGCCCTGAATTGGCGAGATACAATCAAAGGAACATGTCCCCTGAAATGAGGAGATTGTTACAAATTGAGAAACAAAATGTTGGCAGTGTTGATGACACTTTGAGGAGTTTCCTCTTCACTATGACCCGTATGACTTTTGACGTTCTTCTCATCTTGCTTTCTGAAGAATGTTGATTCTGATTGAAGCTTGATCCTTTCGAAGCTTACCAAGTTGTAGGCGATACAGACGAATTCAGAATGCAGTTGTTCGCTTATTCCCTTATTTTGCATGGATCGCCCTTTCGGGTTTTCAATCCATCGGGATACCCATTTTTGCCTGAGCTGTCCAATGCGGCTTTTCAACTCAGCGGGTGTACATTTTTTGTTTATTTTCCCTTATTTTTGCCCGAGTCTTTTATTCTGTTTTTGACTCGCCGGGATGCCCTATTTTTGCCTGGACTTACATTCTGTTTTTGTGTCCAGCGGGTCTTTTTATGCGAAGTATTTTTTAACTGCATCTGAATTCACAGGGGACGGGAAATCTTCACCATCCATGGTGCTGAGCATCAGTGCTCCACCAGAAAAAACTTTCTTTACCACAAATGGTCCTTCATAGTTTGGAGTCCATTTGCCCCTGTGGTCTGTATGAGGAGGGAGGATTCTCTTCAGCACAAGATCTCCCACTTGGTACTCTCGGTGCCTGACTTTCTGATCGAAGGCTTTCTTCATTCTCTTCTGATATAACTGCCCATGACAAATTGCAGCCAATCTTTTCTCTTCGATCAGACTCAGTTGTTCGTATCGGGCCCGAACCCATTCCGCTTTACTCAGTTTAACATCCATCAGTACCCGTAGAGAGGGTAATTCAACTTCAACCGGTAGGACTGCTTCCATACCATATACAAGCTGATACGGTGTTGCCCCAGTGGATGTTCTGATTGATGTGCGGTACCCATGCAAGGCAAATGGTAGCATCTCATGCCAGTCTTTGTAGGTGACTACCATCTTCTGCACAATCTTCTTGATATTCTTATTTGCCGCCTCAACAGCGCCATTCATCTTTGGCCTGTAAGGAGAAGAATTGTGATGTTGAATCTTGAAGTCCCGGCACAGCTCTGCCATCATTTTGTTGTTTAAATTGGAACCATTATCAGTAATGATTCGCTCGGGCACTCCATACCGACAAATGATATCTCTTTTCAGAAATCTGGCTACCACTTGTCTTGTAACATTTGCATATGAGGCTACTTCAACCCATTTGGTGAAATAGTCAATGGCGACCAGGATGAATCTGTGGCCATTTGAAGCAGTTGGCTCGATCTTGCCAATCATGTCAATGCCCCACATAGCAAAGGGCCAGGGTGAAGACATGATGTTCAAAGGATTGGGAGGCACATGCACCTTATCTGCGTAGATCTGGCATTTGTGGCATTTTCTGGCGTAGGCACAACAGTCGGCATCCATTGTGATCCAGTAATAACCTGATCTTAACAATTTCTTAGCCATGGCATGCCCTCCTGCATGGGTACCAAAGGATCCTTCGTGCACTTCATGCATCAACAAGTCTGCTTCTGTCTTATTAACACATCTGAGGAGTACCATATCAAAGTTCCTTTTGTATAAAGACCCATCAGTGTTCAGAAGGAAACTACCAGCAAGCCTTCTCAAAGTCTTCTTATCATTGGAAGATGCCCCAGGTGGGTATGTTTGGTCCTCCAAGAAGCATTTAATGTCATGAAACCAAGGTTTATCATCTTTAACAACATCTGCTGCAAACACATATGCTGGTCTGTCAAGTCTGGACACCGAGATCTGAGGTACGAAGTTAGCAGTTTGGACTTTGATCATGGATGAAATGGTAGCAAGAGCATCCGCAAACTGATTCTCGTCCCGAGGGATATATTCAAGCTTGACTGTTGTAAAGAAAGTCAATAACCTCCTTGTATAATCCCTGTAAGGTATTAGATGATCCTGGTGTGTGTACCATTTGTCGTTGGTTTGATTGACTACCAAAGCTGAATCTCCGAATACGGTCAACGTCTTGATCCTGAGGTCAATGGCTTCCTCAAGACCCATAATGCAAGCTTCGTATTCAGCTTCGTTGTTAGTGCAGTTGAAAGTGAGCTTTGCCGAGAAAGGCATGTGAACTCCTTTAGGTGTAATGAGCACTGCACCAACACCACGGCCATTCATATTAACAGCCCCATCAAACATCATAGTCCATTCTTCTTCCGGGTCAGGCCCTTCAGTGTGAACAGGCTCTTCATGATCTTTCGCTTTTATGAACATGATGTCTTCATCAGGGAAGTCAAACCTCATAGGCTGATAATCATCAATGGGTTGCTCAGCAAGATATTCAGATAGTACACTGCCCTTGATGGCTTTCTGAGAGGTGTACTGGATGTCGTATTCTGTGAGAATCATCTGCCATCTTGCAACCCGTCCGGTAAGAGCTGGCTTCTCGAAAATGTACTTGACTGGGTCCATTTTTGAGATCAACAAAGTAGTGTGGGTCAACATATACTGTCTCAGTCGGCGAGCAGCCCACGCTAAAGCACAGCAAGTTTTCTCGAGCAGTGAATAACGTTGTTCACAGTCGGTAAACTTTTTGCTTAGGTAGTATATTGCATACTCTTTTCGACCAGACTCGTCATGCTGGTCCAGCACACACCCCATCGACTCTTCTAATACTGTCAGGTACATTATCAGAGGTCTTCCTTCAACTGGTGGCATAAGGATTGGAGGTTCCTGCAGATATTCTTTGATTTTGTCAAAAGCCTTCTGGCAGTCTTCATTCCACCTGACCGTCTGTTCCTTTCTTAACAATTTGAACAAGGGTTCACAGGTTGCTGTAAGGTGAGATATGAACCTTGAGATGTAGTTCAACCGACCTAAGAACCCTCGAACTTCTTTCTCTGTCCTCGGTGCAGGCATCTCTTGAATGGCTTTGACTTTATCAGGGTCAACTTCAATCCCTTTCTCGCTTACAATAAAACCCAGCAGCTTACCAGATCGCACCCCGAATGTGCATTTGTTGGGGTTCAACTTCAATTGGTATTTCCTCAGACGCTTGAACAACTTCAGTAGATTCACCAGGTGGTCTTCTTCAGTAAGGGACTTGGCAATCATGTCATCCACATAACATTCTATTTCTTTATGGATCATATCGTGGAATAATGTCACCATAGCCCGTTGATATGTTGCACCGGCATTCTTGAGCCCAAATGGCATTACCTTGTAGCAGAACGTGCCCCAGGGTGTGATGAAGGTTGTCTTCTCCATGTCTTCAGGTGACATCTTAATCTGGTTGTATCCTGAAAATCCGTCCATGAAGGAGAATACCGAGAACTGAGCCGTGTTATCGACCAATACATCAATGTGAGGTAATGGGAAGTCATCTTTTGGGCTAGCTCTGTTCAGATCCCGGTAGTCAACACACATTCTTACTTTGTCGTCCTTCTTAGGCACAGACACAATATTAGCAACCCACGGTGGATAGCTAGTTACAGCAAGGAACCCGGCGTCCCATTGCTTTTGTACCTCTTCCTTGATATTCATTTCCATGTCCGGGCGAGTACGGCGCAGTTTCTGTTTAACTGGCGGGCATTCTTCTCTCAAAGGCAACTTGTGCACAACAATGTCGGGGTCCAACCCTGGCATATCTTGATAAGACCAAGCAAACACGTCCACATACTCTTGAAGCAGGACGATCAGTTGTCTCTTCACTGAGTCTTGCAGGCAGGCCCCGATTTTGACTTCTTTCACGTCTTCATCTGTACCAAGATTGATCACTTCAACCTCCTCCTGGTGAGGAGTAATAACCTTTTCCTCTTGTCTCAACAATCTGGCTAGCTCTTCAGGAAGCTCATATTCTTCTTCAACCCCTTCATCAGCTTGATTGATTGGATTGTCAAAGTCATACGAAGTCATAGCCGTGCTGTTGTCGGTGCTGTCAGGAAGGCACTCTCTGCAAGGGTTCAGTTTGTTCGTTTTAGTGATTTGATTTTAATCTTATTTTAGAAAAGTGAAATAAAGTTGTCATTTTGAAAACACTGCCATTTATTTTTTGTACAAAAAGAAAAATGGAAAAACAGTGAGCGGAAAAGAAAAAGACTCATTTGCAAAAAGATGTCTGATATTTCATTGATTAATCTTGTTGCACAAAAAGTACAGATGGCCCGATTACAAAATGAGTCTTGTCATCTTGGGCAAGATGCAAGACTTTGATGCATGCTATAAAAATACAGGAAATAATAATTACTCTGCATGAGTAACTCTTATAATTTCCTGGGAAGACCAGTTTGAGATACTGCTCCCCGGGATCTTTGGACGAATCCAGCTTTCCAGGTTGCGTTCTTCTTCCAGCTCGTCTTCCAGACAGTTGACAGCATCAGGGGTGAGCATCCCCCCACTCACAAAGTTGGGCTCCTTTGCAGCCTCTGCTTGATCTTGTTGAGTTGGTTTGTAACCCAACCCAAATCTGTCCTCTTTCTTCTCCACCGATAACAGTTTGCCCCAGCCTTGGGCATTTCCTCCCTCAACAACCTTCCGGGCTTGTTGGTATGATGATATTGAAGTACCAGGCACAGCAGATGTTTCATTGACATTCAAGGCTTCAAAACCCTGGCTCATTGTTTCATGGATCTCCCCATCCATCTCAATATACTTATAGGTAGCCAGGTGGCTGACAAAAATATCCTCTTCTCCACAGATTGTAACGATTTGACCCTCCCACTCATATTTTAACTTCTGGTGAAGGGTAGAGGTCACGGCGCCAGCGGCGTGAACCCATGGCCTACCCAATAGACAGCTGTAGGCAGGCTGTATATCCATCACGTAGAAGGTCGTTTTGAAGGTCTGCGGGCCAATCGTTATGGGCAATTCAATTTCTCCCAGAACCGATCTCTTTGAACCATCAAAGGCTCTCACCACCAGGTTGCTGGGTCTCAACGCCAATCCGTCATATTCTAACTTCACCAGGGCCTTCTTAGGTAAGACATTGAGGGATGACCCTGTGTCCACCAGCACATGGGAAAGGACAGCACCTTTACATTCCATGGTTATGTGCAAGGCTTTGTTATGGTTGCGGCCTTCCGTTGTCAAATCAGTATTGGTGAACCCTAGTCCGTGACTAGCATTAACATTTCCAACTACAGCTTCTAGCTGATTGACAGTGATCTCTTCAGGCACGTAAGCTGCGTGCAAGACTTTGAGTAGTGCATTCCGATGGGCCTCGGAGCACATAAGCAATGATAGGATTGAGATCTTGGAAGGCGTCTGATGAAGCTGATCCACTATTTTGTAATCACTCTTTTTGATGATTCTCATGAACTCATCAACTTCTTGATCGAATGGTGTTTTCAAAGCTTCCTTTACGGCTTGATCTTCCTGCACCGGGCTCTTTCCTTTTGCCTCGGCAGCAGCTTCTGCTTCGGCAGTGGGTTTCTGAATTTGTGGAGCAAAGAGGCGTCCGCTTCGAGTGAAGCCTCCGCCTCCTCCCACATTGTCAATTTGTGGTGCAGGGGTTGATGATTCAAAAGTGATTCTTTGTCCTTCACAGTACAGGTCAGAGCCGTAATGCCATGGGATGGCATTGCTGCTTTCATAAGGTACTGGTCCAGGCACCGTGATAGTGACTGGACTGACTGCAGCTGCGGAAGGAATTGTGATAGTCTGTGGATCGTAATAAATTGTGACTGGTGCTCTGATGGGAGCAGCACCTTCTGAGTTGTAGGCAGAGTTGTTCTCAGGATCATAGAATATTGTGACAGTTGAGACGTCTTCATGATTTGTTACTGATGTTGTGGGAGACATTGGTGGAAGGATGGATGTTGTTGTTGTAGGAGTTTCAAAATGGAGTGGTGCTGGAGTTGTAGAAAGAACATTCATTGATATCTGGTCAGTTGAAATGACAGATGAAGTACTTGTTGATGAAGCTGAAGAATTGTCAGGAACAATGGTTGTTGCAGTTGTAGGAGGTTCTGGAGTTGTTGCTGATGAGATTGCTGGATTTGTTGGAAATGATGTGGTGATCTGAAGTTGGCCACTCTGAATGAGACCGTCTATGCCATTCCTCAGGTTATCGCACCCATTTACTGAGATATTGCAGTAAGCACACCCCAACTCACACCCCGGGAACATTTGACATTCGAGGAGCTGAGCCTTAATTTCTACCAACGGTGTCCGGATCTGACCCACACTGGTTATTAAATAAGACGGCTTGTCTTCTTCAATAGCGTTAATTCTGGGACCCCCGTGGTTCGGCATAGGATTCTTATTGACATTAGGTGGTGGTGCGAAATTCAGAGCTTTTGAGTCTACCAGGTCTTGTACCTTCATATGCAGAGCTCTGCACTTTTCCGTACTGTGGCCAGGTGCATTTGAATGGAAGGCACATCTGGCGTTGGAGTCATAATTCCTGGGTAGACTGTTGGGATCTGGAGGTTCCAACGTCCTTAGCTCAACTAGGTTGAGTTTCAGGAGTTGTGGCAGCAATGTAGCATATGGCATGGGGATCGGATCGATTACCCTGTTGGCTTGAGAAGGCCTCTGTTGGAATGGCCTTTGCTGGTTATTGTTGTTGGTGTTGCTGTTGTTGTAATTTCTCGGAGGATACTGATTCTGTTGATGGTACTGAGGTTGTTGCTGATAGTTTTGTTGCGGAGGTTGATAAACTGGTTGAGGATGAGCTGGAGCGGGAATGGTGACTGCTGCCACTGATCTGTGAACATGTTGGGGCCTGCCCCTGTTGGTGTGGATGGCATTGGTCTCGCCAGCTCTTCTCGGGCCTGCAAAAGGCTTTCTTGTACTACTGGACGAGCTGGCACCATTGTCTGAGATCTTGCCCATTTTTAATAGGCTCTCAATCCTTTCCCCAGCTATGACAACATCTGCAAAGCTAGTGGAAGAGAAAGCAGCTAGCCTGTCAATATATGTCCCCTGAAGGGTGTTCATAAACATGTCTGCCATTTCCCTTTCAGACATAGGTGGCTGAACAGCAGCAGCCAATTGCCTCCATCTCTGGGCATATTCTCGGAAACTTTCTCTTGACGACTGTGACATTCCCATTAGGAGGGTCCTGTTGGGTGCCATATCCAGGTTATACTGATACTGTCTGATGAAGGCCTCTGCCAGGTCCTTCCAACACCTGATAGTTGCTCTTGTCAGATGAGAGTACCATTCTCTTGAAGCTCCCGTTAAGCTATCCTCGAAATAGAACATCCAGAGCTTCTCATCCATAGTATAAGCCTTCAGCCTTCCCAGAAATGATTGCAAATGAGTCCGGGGGCATGAAGTCCCGTTGTATTTTTCAAAATAAGGAGGCTTGAATTTATGGGGAATCCTGACCCCGTCTACCAAGCCCATGTCCATGACATCGAAACCCAAAGAGTTTTGAGATTCTAAGGACCTCAATTTTTCAGCTATCTCATCCAGCCTTCTATCATAAGCTTCTTCCCCAGCACCCATTACTGTGAATTGATCCTCTTGGGGGTCTTCTTGCAGTACCCTGGCTGCAGTGGCAGTCCCTTGAACATTTGCAGGAATATTGACCTCTGGATGAAGATGGGGGCCAAATACAGGGGGGTTAACATGAGGTTGGACCCTTTCATTGTTACTGGTGCCGGCAGTCCCTATATGTGGATCTTCTTGATTTTGCCTTTCCACCATGGCCCTCAATATTTCTTGGCTCTGAGCCATGTTGTTCATCACTTCCATAAACTGCGTCATTTGATTCCTCATTTCTAGCCTTTCATTGGCCATTTGGTTCCTTACCTCGGTAAGGTCCTGCTGCATCTGATCCATCTGAATGCCCGGAAGATTGTTACGGGTTGGATAACGGTGCGGACGGTTGAGGGGAAATACCCGGCGTCGAGCAATAATTCCTGAACATCACAACAGAGTTAGCAACAATCAAACAAAAACCTACAAAACAAACAAAAGGGTTAGCATGCAATGCAGTATGCTTATTTGTTTTCAAGGTATCCGGCTTGGTATTCAGTTTTGACCCTTCCAGACCCTTGAAGCCGCTGTTGATGTTGCTTTCGAAGTAAACTCGGATGGAACAAACTAATACATATATTACAAAAAAGAAAATGGTACATAGTTTGTTTACAAATACAAGCCCTCTGAGGGGTCAAAATACATTACAGGAAAATAAAAGTACATGGAATAAAAGCAACAACAAACAAATGGTCAAACACCAAGACCAAACTCATCCTCACGAACTTCCTTGAGAAGTGCTTCGGTCACAGGATCAGCCGGACGCTCCGTGAGATTCCTGATGAGGAGGTTCCGGGTCGTAACAGCTGCCGTTAGTTTCTTGTGATGGCTTTGGTCCTTTGACCTCTTCACTCCAGCTTTGATCTTTAGCTCTGATATCTCCTTCTGGGCTGCTGCCAGGGCTTCCTGCTGTTCTTTGGCACTAGCTTCCAGTTGCTCCATCTTGTCTTGAACTCTCTTGTCCTCCAGAGTACGAGCCTCGGTGATCCTGACCCACCTAGCCTGACTCTCCTTCAGATACAAGTCTGTCCTTGCTCTCTGGAACTGGGCTTCCTTGCAAGCATTCTTCAGAATTTGTTCTCCAGCCTTAGACTTTTTGATATAATCCCCAGACTTCTCAATCTTAGTCAGATGCTCCAATCTCAACTTCTCCAACCTCTCAATCTCCATCCTACCCTCACTCCTCTCCCGGAGGGTCTTTTGCAAAGCCTGGGTTAACTTCTCATTTCTTTCCTTCAAGCCCTCAAACTCTTCCAAACTGATAGTGGCAGGGGGTGGTGCTGAAGATGATTCAGGCATATCTTCTATGGTAAAGGGCATTCCAGAGAATTGAGCCATGGCATGGGACCACTCATAATATTGTGCTGATGCCACATTGTTGCACTTCCCTAGAATGGTCACTCCCTTGGTTTGAACATTATCCCAGGCCCAGGCTGCCTGCCTAACAATAGCCAGATTAGGCTTGTTCTCACAATAAAGAGTCTCAACCAAGTCCTGTGCCTTAGGAGTGTGGACCAGTGCATAGCCCAGTTGCCTTTTGAACAGCAGAGGGTTGTAATTAATACTCCCCTTAACTCCTATTAGGGGCACATTGGGAAAATGCCCACAGCTGGTGATGATATCCCTGCCCTTGGTGCTTTGAGTGCACCATCTGATATCAGCTGAAGTTAGAGCAGTGAGTCTCTTAGCCCAGTTTCTCTGCTGATGAGGATTCAAAAATGCATCTGTCTTGAGTAGATACCTAAGAAGCCAAGTGTGGAACAATGGAGCACAACACCTCACTAATCTTCCCCTCTGTTTTTCATTCCTCTGATGCACTGAGTAGTAGAGATCCCCCAATAAAGTGGGCACTGGGTTCTTCAAGATGAAAAGATGGATTGCATTCTTGCTAATGAATCGAGGCTCATCTGCAAACAACACAATTCCATATATACTCAAGGCCAATAAAGCACATACAGCTTTCCACTCTCCTAAAGAGGCTTTCAGGGTAGCTTGAGAGATCAAGAAATCCAGATGAAAGCCAGGGATTCCAGCTTTAGAAGTCATATGCTGCTCAATCAGAACAGGTTCCAGATGCAAAGCCTTTGCTACTTCTCCATTACCAGGAAAGACCATCTCAGGGTTGAAAGGGATTCCACCTCTGATAGGTATACCAACTAATGATGAGTATTCTTCCAATAAAGGGCCCAACTGAAAGTCTTGGAAAGTAAAACACCTCAAAGGGGGATCATAAAACTGAATGCAGGTGTGGATCAGGCTTCTCTGTGAAGGGTCCAGATCCATAACCATATCAAGTATATCCCCATAGTGTTCCCTGAACAATGGTATGTGATCTGGAGTGATCAGGGTCTGAATCCTCCTGATGTCAGATAGCTCTGGCTGGAAGAAGTGATAGGTGATGTTGCTCTTTTTAGGAGCCATGATGCTGAAGATGAGTAGAGACAGGTGCTGATGATAACACTGAAGAATGGGCCACTGATTGGCTGGTGCAGATATCTGATAACTGAAGCAGATGCTGATGAAGATAGGTCAGTACTGAAGATGGGGTCAAAACCAAAACCAAATGAAGATGGATACCCTGAAACAAAAATAAGCAAATGTTAATATGATGCAATGGTTATGTATGCAAATGATATGCAAGGGTTTGTGACTGAGCTGGATCTGATCAAAATGCTCTGATATAGGTCCAAGTATGCTCAAGAATTCCAGATGGAGGTCTATAAATCCGGTAACCAAGGTGGGGGACTCGAATAAAGAGCCTCATGTCCAGGGTTTTAGAATCACAAGAACTGTTCCAACATGGAGTATTCTTAAACAAACAAAGTAACAAGGTGTTCTGAGGTCAAGGTACCTGCAAACCTGTAAACAGCCCAACCCCCTCACAGGTGGTGTTCTAAAACAAGGATCCTCAGACTTGGATCAGTTATGAGAAGTGTAAACACTTCTAACCCGGAGGTACAGTGTTTACAATAACCATAAAAGTTCCTCCTCTAATTCACCTCAGTTTCTGAAGGTCAATACTAAAAGGTCATCCAGACTTAGCAGGCTTCCCAGATAGCCCTAGCATTGCAGGAAATCTGCAACACAGAGTTCTCAAGAAGAAACCCATATCTGAACCGTGTTTCATATTCCCGCACCAGACCGAGATGGAATGGGAAAGAATATGATTCACTCTAGCCTAGGTGTCACTCATGTCCCCGGTATAGGACCTTAACTCTCAATGGAACACCCACCCACCAAAGCAAAACCAGATCCAGCCAGACAGCATGACAGTATGATATATGTAAAGCAGTAAATAAAGCAAATAAACAAACTGTACATAAAGTAACAATAAAACATATACAAACACAAATAAGCACATAACACCCCAATAAACACAAATCAAGCAAGCGCTAGGAGGAACCCACAAAAAGAACCAGAAGTCCTGGTTGCAGTATAAGGGTCCCCAGCAGAGTCGCCAAGCTGTCGCTCCCACCAAATGAAGCCGGGTCAAATAGGGTACAAACGCGAACGGTCGGTGAAAGGGACAATGAGAACACACAGCCGTGAACTCACTGGAAATGAATAGAGTCGCCAGCTAGGCATTTTTATCCCGGAGGAAAGGTAATGCTGCATAGACCTAGAAAGACATGGATAAGACGGTTGCGAACCAGAGAGACTGAGAAAGGGGGTTGGTTACAACCTGGGAAGGTATTAGCACCCAGATTGTCCGTCGTACTCGACGGGATCCACGCTTAAAAAAATTTGTGTTTTAAAGGGGGTAGTGTCTGTGCAATCTGTGTATAACATAGCTGGAAAAGAATGTACAGGTGTCAGTGTAAAAGAAGTGAAAAGTGTGATATATGAAGTGTCAGTGTAGGGACAGGAGTGAAATGCTCATGAAAATGAGGCTAAGAGAAAGATGCTGGAAAGAGGGGGAATACACAGAGACTTTTGTTCGATAACTGTTAAGTTATGCCTACGTATCCTCTCGTGCAATGAGGAAGTCAGAACACCGTAGTTCGACCCAAAGAGACTGAAAGATGAATTGACTTGTGAACTGCTTACTTGCCTATGCTCAAGTGTATGACCTGTCTGGCTCAGGTGCAAAATGTCTTGCATTAGACGGAAGAAGCGAGTTCTCGTTTGTGAGTGAATGAGATGAGAAAAGAATCCCGGAGGAGACGATTATTGCTTGTTTTTATGTTTTCAGTCTTTTATTGTTTTTGGATTTTGTCATAAGTTAATGAGCTTAAGTCTAAACCAATGGATTTAGTAAACTCATCACATCTTCCCTCTGATTAGGGGTAATGAGAATACCTTAAGTGTGAAGTCAGCTTCTCACACTTAAACACCTTTGGTGTAGGATTAAGATCATTAACCTACTTGTGATTAATTAGATGTTTTTTTTGTTTTTGTTTAGTGTTAGGTAATGAGGTTAAGCCATAATCAGGGATTAAACAAACTCATTACACCATCCTAATAGAAGGATAATAGATGAGAGTGTTTAAGCTGAGGAAAGCTCCTCAACTTAATCCATGATTAGGGATTAAACTCATGACAAAACAAACCTTTGATTAAGTGGATTTTATTTAATGATATGATGATGAAGTGATTTTTAGGGTTTATAAGACAACTTGAGGGGGACTTGTCCATTAACACTAGGGTTAGTCCTTCTTAACCAATTAAGGAAGAATTAGAACCCTAATGCAAGGCCCAAGTTACAAGTGTGATGTCTTGATGGTTATTAAGTGGAGTGATTAAGAGATTTAAACACATTAAGGGTTTAACACTTAGGATTAAAGTTATACACTCCATCCTAAGAGAAGGATGCAGGCATAAGCTTAATCACAAAGCCTTAAAGCCTTTAGGGTTTAGTCCCTGATTATGAGATGAGAAGAGAAGACTCAAAGGAGACACAAAGGTAAAACTAAGAGGGGAGACTAATCAAAACCCTATTCATTGTCATGCTTGGTTGTTCCTAAGGTTTGTGAGGTTTGTAAGAACAATCTTCAATGGAACCACCAGGAAGCAGATGAAAGGATCAAAAGAAGCAAAGTGACTTGCTTCATTCAAGAAGTCAAGTCACTTGGAGAAAGAAGGTGGGAAGAAGAAGGATGAGCAAGCTCAAACTCAAACACAAACAAAATGCAGCAATGGATGCAAGATAAATGAAAAGAAAAGTTATGAGAAGTGAAGGCAAATTCACTTCTCAGAATCACTTACCATCTGAAAAGTTAGAAAAGAAATGCAATGCAAAATGGGATGAGATGACATGATGAGAAACAAAATCAGAAGCATAAACATGATGCTAATGATGCTATGAGATGCTACAAACATGAGGCAGCACATGGAAATGATCATACAAGTTCATGAATGCAAATGAAGCAAGTTAGGAAGCATGGACATACTTGAAAAGTTATGAAGTGCACATGACATACAACATGGCAAATACATGATGCAATGATCAAACATGCTTTCAATATGTCTTATGATGTCAAATGAATCAAATGGATGCTTGAAATGTCATGGCAAGTCATGTTATGCAAGAGAATGCAAGATGGATGCATATGGAAGCCCAAATTAGGGTTTATGATCAATGCAACAAACAAAAACCAAAACCAGAAGCAAACAACATTATAAAAAATTGAAAATGCCACACAAAGGACCCCTAATCCTATACTAACCCAATGCCCAAAGGAGAGGTCCCAACTCCTAACCACTTTCAAGTTATGATTTTTCTAAGATTTCTAGGGTTTTAGGGTTTCCAAACAAAAGAAATGCCAAACAAATTGAAAATGAAAGATCAAATCATGGCCATTTAATCTCACAAACTACATGCTAAACACAATGCAATGCAAAAAGAATCAATGTCCAACTCTTCATGGATAGGCAGAAATGATTTTTGAACTTTGGATCAAAATAATGCACAAAAATGATTTTAATTCAATGAGAAATTCTTAAAATGCATCAAGATCAAAAAATAAATTTGGTTTGAAGGTAGGACAATGTTTCTAAATGTCTTAGAACATTTCATGAATTTTTTTGTGATTTTTAGATACTTAAAAGTATTTTTAATAAATTAATTCTCATTAATCAATTAAAAATAATCTTTTAAATATTTAAAAATACATTTTAAATGCTAAAAATGAAAATAAAAATATTTTTGTGTTTTAAAAATTAGTGAAACTCTTGAGAAAAAGTTTCATAATTTTTAAAACAATTTTGCTATTTTTAACAAATTATGTAAAACAAATGAGAAAAATATGAAAATAAAATGAAAATAAATGAATTATGGGAGAAGTCAGCTGATCCAAGGGCCTGAATTCAAACTGGCCAGCGCGCGCATTGACCTGGCGCCATATCCAAGGGCCAGCATTCAAACCTGGCTAATTAATGCTTAAACCCTAATCTCGCCGCTAATCACTTTCAGATGACCGGAACAGTGTTCCGGTCATCTTCTCCGTTCACCCCAAACCTCAAACTCCTTCAAAACGCATCTAAAACGAAATCTAAAAACACAGAAATGATTCCCACTCACTCACGAATCAAAACCCTAAATCAAAACAAATTTATTTTTCCAGGAATGGCTGAATCGAAGCAAACAAGAACTAGGGCAAAAGAGTTTCAGAGGCTGATTAAACTCTCATCTCTCATCCATTTTCAAAACTAATGACATCAGAGTGATCAGGAGAACATATAGAACAACTTAAGAACTTTAAAAATGATTTCTGGAAAAAAAGTTCTTGAGCTACCTGAGTTTCGAAGCTTTCACTCCAGCAGCTTTCTGACCTCTCCCTTTGATGCAATCCACTTTACTTGGTCCCCTGATGATCCTTGAATGCTTAGGAGGAGTTTATGTTGGCTGGTTGAGGAGTTTGAACAGCTTCTGCTCAAGCTCAGTTGAAAATGGTGATGGTGATTCAGGCTGTTTCAGGCCAAGGTAAGTGGTTCTTTGTGATCAGGGTGATGTTTTGAGAAGGTTTGTGGAGTTTGTTTGGGTGTTTATGGCATGTGGAGTGAGTTTCGAAAGCTTTGGCTTCGAGAGTGAAAAATGGAAGAATGGTGTTCTTGCTTGATTCAGGCCTAAGTCTTGTTGGTTTTGGCTCAGTGAAGCAAGGTGAGTTGATCTATGAAAATGGTTTTTGTGTTTGTGTGTTGTGTAGAGAGATTCGAAGGCTTTTGCTTGAGGGGTGATTTTTGTGAATGTGTTCTTGTGATCTGTTTCAGCCTTGCTTGTTGATATGTTTAGCTTGCAAATGGATAGTATAAACAATCCCAATTGGTCAGATGATGTGACCTGGCCTGCTGTGATAGGTAAGTCACCTTTTGCAAAAAGTCCACTTTTGTGTAAGAGAGGTATGGGTTGTGTTCTAGGCTGGTACAATGGCTATGGGCTGCGCAGCATGGTGTGTGTGGAGTGCTAGGAAGGTTCAATGGCCAATGCAGCAAGTTGGTGAGAGTGTGATGATGGTTTTGCAAGTTGCTCTCTTTTGGTTCACATGAAATTTTCTTGTCCCACAAGCCATAAAACATGAGGAAACCTTGGTCCAATCTGAACTTTAGGACTTACATGATGCTTGTGTAATGGTTTGATGTCAATTATAAGTCACAAGAATGCTTGGTACATGAAATTGCAAGTTTTCCTTTTGAGGCATAACTTGAAAATTAGTGATTTTTGCCAACTTTGACACACCATAACTTTTGATCCACAATGAATTAGATCATGTTCTTGTACTTTTTGAAAAGGGAAAAATGTATTCTACAACTTTCATGACCAAAGTTTTTCCATTTGAAGCATTTTTGGATCAAAAAGTAAGGTTTGAAAAGTGACCTAAATTGACAAATTCCTTAAAAGTCAACCATGCCCTAAAAAGTCAACTTTGCAAAAACTTGTAATTCTTGAATTTTGTGAACTTCAACCTTCTTCCATGATCAAATAAATATCATATGCACTCAAAATGATGAAGATCACCCCTTGGTTGGGTCATTGGGGGCCTCAGATGCCCTGATTTTGCACTGACTTGTCTGAAAAGTCAACCCTTGATCAGATGACTTCCCCATGGAATTTCTTCATGAAAATTGATATGCATACTCCCTATACCATATAGAGACCAATGGAAACAAGAATGACCAAAAAATTTGGAGTTATGGCCTTTGAAACCAAAACCCTAATTTTAGGTCCTCTGTGCAGTCAAACTTGGCTCTGCTTCCCTACCAATCCCAGTTCTTGTGATTCTTTTGCATTTTTGACTTTGAAATGATGTAATAAGATATAAGAACACACATGAACCCCTTTGAAGTGATTGTTGACCTTTGGAGTGGCTCAAGAAGCTCTTGGATTGCTCAGATCACAAACCCTAGATGCAGATGACTTTGAATCTATGCAGTGAATCAAAAATGAGATATGAGATGATATGATTGTGTTTATGCATATGAAATGATCAAAATCCATGGTGTGAATGGGTGAGGGCAAATTTGGGGTGTTTACAGTACCATGATGGAAATCCAGGGAGCGACATTAGTGATGTCAATTGCAACGCTTTGATTGACATGGGTGTTAGTATTAATTTGATTCTATGGTATAAAGGCTTGAGAATATGGACGTGAAATCGACCAACATGACATTGCAACTTGGTTGTATATAGGTAGTGTTGTTAAAGTGGAGAAATTCTTGTTTCATGTCGACTTTGTTGTCATGGAGATGGATGAAGATGAGGATACACCAATCATGCTTGGAAGACTCTTCATGAAGACTACTAGGATGTTAATTGATGTTGATGTGGGTATCATGAAGGTGAGTACTAGTGAGGAAGAAATGTGTTTTACACTTTTCAAAGGTGTAATGTATTCAAATCATGTAGAAGATAGTTATCAAGTGAAAAATGATGTTGTGAAAGTTGAGGTGAGGAAAAAGAAAGATGAAGACGCAAGAATTGCATCATTGATAAATAATGAAGGAGAGGAAAAAAATGAAGAGGTGTTTAAAAAGAAGGATGAAGAGGCTAAAGAGGCAATGATAAATTTTTGTTGGGATTTATCATTCTTGCGAAAAAGTGGACCAAGGATTCGTCATGACAACGTTTGAGGACCTTGTATTAGTGAGTTTTATCCGAAATATTTTCCTTTTCTTTTAGTGTTCCGGGGTTTCAATCGTTGGATCATCTAGTTCAAACGACATTAAACAAAGCGCTATTTGGGAGGCACCCCAACATTGTAACTACCCTTTCATATTTATTGCTTTAATGTTATAGAATAGTATTACAAGTGGTAGTGGAATAAGAAAAAAAGAAAGAAAAGAAATTGAAAATTTGTCTTCTTTGAGATGGGTTAGCTGTGCGAACCTAGGCGAATGTTCGTTGGATGTTCACACTGCGAACTGTGCGAATCAGACAATAAACCCTTTTTTTCTTCCACATCACTTATGTTAATTATTTATGGTGGGCCTATTAGGCTTTTTGGAGATTTTGTGGGGAAAATAACTTTTTGTATTATCTTTTCCATTCTTGACTCTATTATTCCCACACAACACACAAACATTCTCTTTGTATCTCTCTCACATTGTCCAAGTCAATAATTTTACAAACTTTCCATCTTTCAAATATTTTTACTCCTAATCTCCAAGTTTATGCTTCCCTTCCCATTTTCATTTTTTTTAGTAAATTATTGTGGTTAGGGTTTAGTCAAATATTAAATGAAAAGGTTTTAAAGGGATATGAATTTCTTTGAATGTGTGTGTTTAACTTGGTTTGGTACTGTCTTTTAATTTTGTTTAGAGGATAAACTTCTTCTGGTTAGATTGAATATTGGAAATTGTTGAAATTAATCTAAGAACTTTGATTTTGCTTGACATGTGTTTAAATGTTTGTTGTTGTTGCTGTTATGTATTACTAAGTTAATACTTGAGAAGCATATTCATTACAATTTTGAAATGGCATTGTTGTTGTGTTGATTTGGCTGAGGAAGAACCTGAGAATGTGGAATTTTTGTGGGTTTTTCTTGAGTTCTTTGTGCAAACCTGAAGTGAATGTTGGTTGGGTCTTGTCGTGCAAACTCAAGGCGAACTTGATAGTAAATTTAATTTTTTGTGCAGAGTTTTCTAATTCTGATTATTTGCACCTTATCTTTGCTTAATTAATGTTGTATGTAACACCCTAAAATAATTAGAATATTTATTTAATTGATTTATTATAAATATTCGTGATTTTCGGTGAATTTTGAAGAAATATGTTGATGTATGATGTGTTTGTATTGTGATTTAGGATATTGATGAGTTAAGGGAATAATGAGGGTATTTAGAAAATAAGTGATTAATTGGAATTATTTTAGTGTTAATAATAATAGAATAAAGTGATTATTATTATTTGGACTACGATTATTATATACATTAAGGCGAGTAGAAGCATTAACTGTAAGGTGGTCTTTTGTAAGGAGATAAGTGAGGATAAGATGGGAAAATTATAATGAGGGTCCTAAGGGCATGTTAGACATAAAAGGAAAATAGATTGGAGAAGTTGTTTTGATGGATCGAGTTTTTGAGTGAAGTTCTGAATAAAGGAAGAGAATAGGCTAGGGCTCAGATTATTTGGACTATGATTATTATATGTAGGTGGTTTGGGGTTTTGAGGATTTATGGGAGTTTATGATGAATTTGATGAATATGATGCAATTGTGATGGATATAATGAAATTCATATGATTGAATCTTGAATTGTGTAATTTGTTGTTGAAATCATGCGTTTGAATGAATGGCTGATGGTGGTTGTTGCATTGTTGTATACGGTCGTGTATCAGAGTCGGGAATAAGTTATGTTCATTTTCGGAGAAAATTATTTGGGGTTTTGGTAACTTTGAAAGATGATTTTTGTGTTGAATTATAGGGTAAATGATATGTAGTGAAAAGTTGATTTTAAAACAACTTAAAAATAAGTTTTGGTGTGAAAAATAGCAAAAAATTGTTTCTCCCAGGTGAGTAATTGATTGACCAATGTGGGTAATTGATTACTCCATGAAAAATACGTGTTTTGGGGCTTTTTGACGTGGATAATCGGCTATCCTAGTTGGGTAATCGATTACCCTATGACTGATTTGTTTAAAAACTTCAGAAATTCATAACTTGAGTTTTCAGGTGTCCGTTTGACGCGCAGTTTGAACTTGTGAAAAGCTAATACAATGTAATTTCTTGTAAAAATGGTTTCAAGTCCTGGAATTAAAATTAACTAGTGTGTAATGAGGCTTTATGGTGTCAGTGTCGGTGTTGTTTAAAAATTTCAGAAATTCATAACTTGAGATTCGAAAGTCCGATTCATGCGCCATTTGAAGTTGCATGAAACTGGGATAATGTGTTTTCATTTAATAATAGTTTCATGTTGCTGGAAATAATTTACATGATATTAATTAATGTTGTAAGGTGTGTAATTGTATGTTTTATTGATGATTTTTTGTTATGAATGATGAAACTTGCGTGTTGTCACTACGATGCTACTGTGATGTTATTGATGATGTTATTGTAATGTTATTGATGACGTTGTGATGATGTTTTAATGATGTGCATTTTCACACACACACACACACACACAACACACACACACACACACACACACACACACACACACACATATATATATATATATATATATATATATATATATATATACATACTTGTTATATGATAATGATTTGGTGATGACGATTATATGTTGATAATTATGTGTTGATGATTATATAATGATGATTATGTGTGGATAATTATGTGTTGATAATTATGTGTTGATGATTATGTGAAATATGTTATTATGAATGATTACATGAATGATGATACAAACTTGATGGCTTATGTTGATAATGATGAAGATGTTGTTGCATCATGTATTCATGGCATACTATGTTGGGAATTTGGCCTGATGTTGGCTTCAATCCCACTATGTGGATTGAAATGATTATGTTGTGCTCCCTTGTGGAGGGTTAATGGCCCAGTGTCCATTTATGTTGATTGGTACCACATGCATGTTTCCTATGACATTGTATTTCATATTAAGTGGCATTGCATACTTGAGTGTTAAATGATGTTTTGTGACAATGTGAATTAAGTGATGTATTAATGAACATTGATTTACTATTTTGTGATTTTTATTTGATGACGACTTTTGACAATGACAAAAAGGTCTTTATGTTTGATGAAATAAATAAAGTTGTTTTGAGATTATGACGCTGCGAAATTTGAATTTCATTTATTGATGTTATTTAAGAAATTATTAGTATAAATGTTTGAAAACCATTGTTAGAGAGTAGGAAGTTTATTATAATGTTTTTATGAAGCATGTGGCACCCTTTATGGTGATTTTATTTTGTTTTACTATGTATAATTGTTGTGATTATTCTTTGGGTAGAAGGGTGTTACATTAGTGGTATCAGAGCAAGTCGGTTCGTCCGATCAGGTTGTTTAATGTTATTTGTTCCTTAGTACGCGACATGTGTGTGAAACACTGTCGGTACTTGTTTGTTTTCTAATCATTTGTCTCCAGGAATTAGTTTGAAACAAGTGGGGGAGAAGCTTTGATTCCCTGAGATGTTTCTGGTGTGAGGAGTTGGTTCAGTATGCTATTGATTGCAAGAGTGCATGTGTTATTGGAGTTATATTGTTCTCGAACCAACGAGAGTATGGATTTATGATTCTTGTCTACCAGTTAAGTTTGAGATCTCTTTGAGGGAGAACAAGCCGGTATGGTTGGTGTTTGCTTCTTGGAGAATAGAGATCAATGTGACGGCTAGTGATATGCCAGTGATGTGTAATTCTTGATGTTTCTTGAAGATATTTGTGACTTACCTCTAGACTGTAGATATGATTTTTAAGATAATGGATAAATGGTGTTTTTATCTACTAAGAAAGTAGTAGAACTCTTAGAAGATGAAGCTCAAATGGTTGCATTGTTTTCCGCACTGCTTGTTGATCGTGAAGCTGTTATCATTGAGTTACCTAAAATGTGTGATATGAATGTTGTTGGTTGTATGTGTGTTCGTGTTTCGGAGTCAGAACAAGGTTATGAATGTTTTTGAAAGGGAAAACTCGAGTTTCTAATATTTGAAAAGTGTTTTGGAGGAACTCTATGAAAAGATGGTTTTGAAATAACTTGAGAATAAGCTCTGGTGTGGAAACTATGCAGAGGACTATTGTTTTTTACCGTGTAATTGATTAACCATTTGGGGTTAACTGATTACGCCTTTGAAAACATGTGTATGTGGCTTTCTGGATAGGATGTAATCGATTAACCTATTTTGGTTAAACGATTACATAGTGTGAATCTTGCGTGTTTGATCTTATTTCAAGAGGTGTAACCGATTAACCTATTTTGGTTAACCGATTTCACATGAACTTTAATGTTTTTAGAAATCTTTAAAAAATCATAACTTTCATTTCGAGTATCTGATTTGAGTTCCGTTCAAAATGTTAGAAATTTAACGTAATGAACTTTGTTTTAAAGATGGTTATAGTACCTAAGATTGATTTATTTGTCACGTGGTGATATTGGATTAGAGGTAGAGTTTGCTTTTGAGGTTGTGTGACAGTGGTAGAGTCGCAGTCTTCCACTGAGAGATGAAGTTTTCTTGGTTTGGTTGGTTACTATTGCGGTTAGTTTGAGACGAGGTCAAGTAGGATATGTTGTTAAGGAATGGATTGAGGGAAAGAGATATTTGGGAATTAGGAAGAATGTGAAGATATTGGAGAAAACACATAGGGATGCATCTTATGTCGATTAAGAATGATTAGAGTGATGATAGCTTTTGTGATGGTAATAGCAAAGTAAAATTAAATTCAAGAGAGATTGAAATCATACTTGTGATGGAAAAGTATCAGCATATGGCATAGAGAATTAGATGAGTTTCTATCATCAATAGGATGTGGAGATGGTATTATCGAGATTGTGATTGGAATGAGATTCAAATGTGAAAAAATATGGATCCTCGATGTTGTGAGATTTAAAAGAAAACTAAGGATTTATGAATATTGTTAAAGTCCTCTACATGGATAAAGACTTCATATGAAATGAAATGATTTGTGATTTGTTTTTCAGCTTTGTATAACAACAAGTGGCAATATTTTCACTCTGATAATCTTGTACGTTCCCAACTTTTGAGCAATGATAAGTGGAAGTCTCTTGTGAGAAGTTTATCCATACTTGAAAATGTTTGCGTAAAAAGTAGCAGTCTCTTTGAGAAACTTTTTTACTACTATGTGACTTCAAGTGGAAGTCTCTTTATTTGAGAAGCTTGTGTGTCCCCAGTTATCAATTTGTATCTTCACATCAAATGGCATCTCTCTGAAAGGTCTCGAAGGGAAGTTTGGTGAAGAAGTTTTCCATCAAATGGAATCTCTCTAGTTCATCCTCAATAGAGATGTTTTGTGTGAAACCTTATTTTCCAGCAAATGGTATCTCTCTAGTTTATCCTTAGTAGAAAAGGTTTTTTGTGAAATCATTAATCCTCATCCAATCAAGTGAAGCCTTGGACTCGTTATTTGAACAGGTGGCTATCTCTTTATTTGAGAAGCATGTTGCAACACCGTCAAATTTTCCATCAAATGGTATCTCCCCGGTTGTCCCAATCAGAAAAGTTTGTTGTGAATTACCAACAGATGGTTATCTCTTTATTTGAGATGTTTGTTGTGTGAACTAACTTGCCTATATCTCATTTGAAGATCCCTAGTAGAGTTATTGATTCCTAATTCCTAGCAAGTAGTAGTCCCTATTGTAGAGACAAGTTGTGTTTGGTCATTGTTCAAGCGAAATGCTTGATTAAAGAAGAAATTGTGACCCGTTTTTGGCTTATGACCAAAAATTTGGGAAGTTTATGTAATTCCTAGCAAGTGGAAGTCCCTTTTACAGACACAACTTGTGTTTGGTCCTTTTTCAAGTGAAATACTTGGATTAATAAGGAGCTAAACCCTATTCTGACAATGGAAGTTCGTTATCATTGATTTAGCTACCCATATGGTAGTTGATAATCTTTCTTCTTGAATTAATTGTCTTTGCCTCTACCCAGTAACTGGTAGTAGGTAATATTTTGTCAAGCTAAGTTCTTTTCCCCTTGTGGATTTGGATAATCTCTTCTGCTGATGTTTTCCCCAGTGGAGTCATGCTTTGTTAAGCCTTCCATGTTGATATATATATATATATATATATATATATATATATATATATATATATATATATATATATATATATATATATATATATTGATTGTGTTACGTAGTCATCCATGAGTTGAGTCAGTTCTCCAGTGATTTATTTTCCTGGTGAACTTTCTTGTCATCTCTTTGTTTTTCCTAGGCAAAATTTTATTCTCCTATTCTTCCTCAGCATTTATTTGTCTCTTGTGGTGCTATATTCCCCGCAAAGATCCTGAGTCTGTATATCATATCATATCATTTCATATACGACCTCTTAGGGTCAAAAATTGTGTTTTCTATATTTAAGTCTCTCCTATCTTGTCGAGACTAAGATGTTAATATTTGTATCTATAGATTGAAGAAACTTAAATAGGGGCAGCTGTAACACCCTAATTTCCCCCTAAAGTTCTCCATATTTCATCTGCATCTTGCATACAAACAAGGTCACCAAACACCTATGTGTTTCTTACTTGCTTTATATTTGTTTATGTTTACTAACCCCTAACCAAAATACTAAAAATATGTAATAGTTTTCCTGCGTGCTTAAGGTTGTGCAGGGTTATCAAAGGCAAGACAATGTTTTCAAATCAAATGTGGTTGTTCATTCATAATTCAGTTCAAATGGAAATTTGACCTAATCTTAGTCAAACCATTAAGAGATTGCTTCAAGTGCAAGTTATCTGCTTCAATGGTTGTTTCTCAGGCAATGCATATTCAAGGTCAAGTTGTCGTGCGTTGGAATTCATCAGGTTATTAAGAAATGTTTCATGAGGAGTTTTGATTCAAAATCAGGGTGATTAAGAGTTCAGCAGTCCAAATTGCATTCATATGTGGATTTATTTTCCCGAAGATTGATTCAGACAAATTTGAAGTGATTCAGAGCTTATTGATCAGAGGTTAAGGAAATTAAACTTGACGGTTGTTGTTTCAGTTGTAAGTTATTCAATGACTCAGGAATGGTTTCATTTATTTTAATCAGAGGCTTGTGGAAAAAGTTCACGATCAATTTTAGGCTAAAACCATGATTTCGTATCCATTATTTCTTTCGTGTCCAAATCCATTTTCTTCTAAACCAAGTTTTCATTATATCCAAATTCTATAAAAAAAATCATACACATATCCATTTTTCATATCTAAAATTATTTACACTACAAATTCCACCCATTAATCATTTTACAAATAATCTAAAATTCTAATGATCCATTCATGTCCATTTACAAAAATGATTATCCATTATTTTAATTCAATCCATAAATATCCACATGTCCAAATCCATTTCATTTTATCCAATCCATAAATCCTTATCCTATTTTGATCCAATTAGCAAAATAATCAAAATCCAATTTTTAAAAAAAAAGGAAGAGTCCATCAAATTAGAGCTCATTTATGCTAGACAAATGCAATGACCAAAGAAATGGAAAAAAAATAGGATTAAGCTAGCTTCGGCATGAACGACGACGTCACACAGTACACAAAATCACGAGCAAAACAACTCCGTTCAAAACGACAATGCAGCGCACGTGACCAAAGTGGAATGACTGCAACAATACACTTTAAAACATAGAAATCCCATAAAAAAAAAGGTAACACATCAATTCCAAAGGGATCTCTAAGGGCCCTTTGTTTAGCCTTCTTTTTTTTTTTAAATAATTTTTTTGTGTAGCATAATTTTGTGAAGAAAAAAAATTTACAAATTTTTTTTATTAAAATTTTAAATGAAAAATTTGTATGAATAGTTATTTTTAAAATGTTATTTTAGGTATTTTATCATTTTATCAGAAAAAAATTAGGATACCAAAATTTCAAAAAAAAAATCACTTAATTTTAAAGCTATTTCAAATAGTTTTTCATAAAAAAAACATTTTCGAGATACAACTTTTTTCAAAAATTGTGATTTCGACTATGTTTTGATCTTCAATAATATATATTATGTTTTACGATGTCAAAATTAGTCTACCAATTTGGAAAAAATGAATATTGAAAAACTTGTAATATTTTGAAAAACGATTTTACAAAATCAATTTTCAAAAATACCAAGAAAAAATCCATTTTTGTAAAGCTAAAACAAACTGACATTATTTCTCCTATATATTAAGCCATTTCTTCACTTGGGGATTCAAGCTTGAACAACCAATAAAGTTTTGCAGAAAATTCTCCTCACCCTTCCATAAGTTTCATCTTCAAGCTTCAATCAAACCAATATTCATCTGCAGAAAATTCACAAAAACAACCAATTCAACTTCATCAAATACCATAAATCATCTTCAAATTAAATCTACCAAACTTCATCAATAATTCACAACCTCCAAAAACCAAATATCGCAACAGATTCACGAATCTGACTCACAAAGCAACACAACAAGCAACGCTTCATCAAAGCAACAAATCGTGATATCAATGTGAACCTGCGACTTATAACATCAGAGTTCAACAAGCTTTCATGATTTCCATGACAACATCAATCACAATTCAGAATCATTGTCGCAAGAAAAAGAAGAACGACGGCGAGCAGAGAGAGTCGCGTTAAAGACTGAAAAAATCACGATGGAGTTTTTGATTTCCGGCGATGCATTCGACAAATAGAGAGGTATAGCGGCCAACAGATATCCTTTAGATAATAAGAGGAATAAGCTTTTAGTTTTGTTCTCTTCTGTTTGGTAAATGTCGTTTTAAAACTATGATTGAGTGCTATTGGACTTTAGTGCCATTTGTTTATGTTTCCGCTATTTTCTCTTTGTCCATTTGGACCTACAACATTAATAAATACTTAAAATCTTAAAAGACTTAGCTCCTAATCTCTGACTGTTTTGGTGATCTTATGATTTTTGGACCTATGGACTTAGATTTTAGTACCTTTGCCCTATGCTCTTAAGGTTGAGATTTTGAGACCTTCGACCTTTTATTTGGCTCTGTCTGTATTGGGAATTTTCTGTGTGCATGTTTTGATACTTCGATTTTAAGTCATTTGATACATAAGCTCATATCTTGGAAACTTAAAAATTATGAATATCTTGCTTTGTTTATCTTTGGTTATTATGCTTGGCTTAAATACAAAAGAAAATGAATGTTTATGTTAACTTGTTGTCAAGTGTTGGCTCCTTGTGTGGTTAGAAATTTCCTACTTTATCTTTTACTTTGTGCTTTAGGATAGCCTCTTCATCTCCTCCCCTTCTTAAAATTTCAAAACTTCCCCCTATTTCAAAAATCTTCTTGTTTTTAAAACTCTCACCTTTTTCATATTTAAAAACCTTGACTTTGTCAAGTGATTTTAAACTTTTCTTCTTTTCTTAATAAGTGTTAATGAATGTTAAGTATATTGACATCAATTCAAATCTAAAAGAAATTAACCTCGCTCAATTATTTTTATGCCATGTCACACATTGTCTCTTTTTCAAGTTTAGACATGAGTCATTTTCATAGTCGGGTGTAAGTCTCCTAATCATTGTGGTGTAGTTTGAAGTAATTAGATCTCTTGTCGCTTGTAGGGGATAGTTTGGCATACTCATTGAGTTATCCAAGTTAGAGCTCTCCCCATAGTGATGTATGAGTCCATGCCTTCATTCTTAAGGTTGATTAGTTGAGTTATCCACTTAAAATGACAAGTTATCTCTACTTCTTAAAATCAACCAAAATCAACCAAATTTTGTTATTTTATAACACGAATTACAGGGTTTTGATCCTATATTGCACTTTGTGGATACGTAGGCATTAGGCGATAAGTCTCCCTAAACACAAAAATCTAAAAAATAAATTCTCTTCTCATCCCCTTAATATTTTTTTTAACAAACCTTTTTCAAACCAAAAGTTTTCGATAAATAAAAAAGGTTCCCGTGGAATACCACGAACATTTTGGGTGCTAGCACTTTCCCTCTTTGTAAACAACTCCCTTACCCTTGTCTCTGTCTGGTTTTTAGCCTTTTTTCTTTTAATTTCCTTTAGGTTTTATTCACACTTTTTCCTTTCCTTTTGGAAACAATAAAAGCGCGGTGGCGACTCTTGCTGCTTGAGTTAAGTTAATCAATAGCTTATACTCACAATTTTTGCCGCTATACCCTCATATTTCCCTTTTAGACAGAATCACTCTTTAGAAAATTCCCCTATTTTTTCTAACTTTTATCCTGGTATTAATTTGTAACCGAATTTATTTCCAATTTCAATTTTATGATTTCTTTAATTTGACGGGGTTTTTCTTTTCTCCAGATTCGATATATAAAAAGAACAAGAAAAAACAATAAGAGCCATTTTAAGGAGTAATAACATTAGATGTATGAATTTCTTGATTTCATCTTTTTAGATTATATTTAAGTGAAAATAGGTTTTAAGTTTTTGTATCCATTGTGTCTATTTTTTCTCCTTTCAGTCTCATCCATGTGGTGTTGTAATGTAGGTTTTTCTTCGTGCAAATTGAAATTTATTCTCTTTTATACTCTAGATTGAATGTTAAATTTAATGTGAGATTTGATGTGTTTGGATAAGTATTTCACCTCTGATACACTGTGTGCATCTAAATGAGAATGAATTGTTTCCAATTTTGCTTCAATTTTATAGCTTATTTTTTCTTGCCATTTTTCATAATGAATAACATTAGGATATATCATTGCTTAGCTTTAAGCTATATAATATATAAGTTGTATTTTGAAATCATAAAATAGCACTGTTAGTGTAAGTTACATCGAGTTCCGTGACAAGTTACTAGAGAATTTTTGTGAGCTAATTAGGTTGTTAAATAAGTGATTGTTTTGATCAAATTGTGTTTATTTTAATGGTTTTGACTTGAGTTATTTTTTATGATAGAGATAACTGTAAACACTCCAAATTTTCCCTCACTCATTTCACCATGGCTTGTGATCCTTTCATTAGCATAAGTTCAATCATATCATCATATTACATTTTTGCTTCACTGCATTGGCTCTAAATCATCTGCATCTAGGGTTTGTGATTTGAGCAATCCCTGAGCTATCTGAGCCACTCCAAAGGTGAAATTCTGTACTGAGATGTCCTAAGAGATGTTCCAACACTTAATAGGACATTTGACAAATTTAACCAAAACTTAAACAGCAGGAAAAATAAACAACACAGAAGTTTGTTAACCCAGTTCAGTGTATAACCACACCTACATCTGGAGGCTACCAAGCCAGGAGGAAATCCACTATTAGTAATATTAATTCTAGACTTAAACCACCCTGTTTAATCTATCACTTAATACTTACCCAATGCAATTTCTACCTAAGACTCACTTAGATAAGAGTACCCTACTCACTCCCCCTCAATCACCCAGTGATCAATTTTACAAGTTTAATTAAATTGAAGTCACACTTCAAAAAGAAAACAGCTTGATTTTACTTCACAGTTTCAATCAAGTCACAAATGCACTTTTGCTTAAAAGCTCATAAAGTGGTACATAAAAACAGCCTGCTATTAAAACACTAGACACCCTATTTAGTCTTCTGAAATTCGTACTCAATTCTATGAGTTTCTGTTGTTTAAATAGGTATCTGAATTTTGGGCTTTCTGTAGAATGATCCAGCCCTAATGTGCAGCAACTGTCACCTTGAATTTAGGGTTTGTTACCTCCTATATTCTAGGTGCATTAGGTCTTCTGTTTTAATCTGAATCTTCAATTTAAAACTCCCTACAGATGCGCCTTGTTCTGTTTTTATCCAGCATTAATTAATTCCAGATAGTTATCCTTAAATATCTCTGATCTGTTAATCAATAATTAATTCTGGTAGCAGGTCTGAGATGTCTCAACATCTGTTGGGACATCCTGACAAAACTGAACTTAGTCATTTATACAATGTCCCAACATCTGGTAGGACATCCTGAAATAAGTTCACATACTCTGTTTGCTAATGTCCCAACATCTGATAGGACATACTGAACTGAATTTAACATTTCTTGTTTGGTCAAAAATTCTGCCAATTCTTAAACATCTACAAACTCCCCCTTTGGCTAATTTTTGGCTAACATCTTTTCTGGTTTTCAGAGTGCAGCAGAAGTTCTTTTTATCAGAGTATATCATTACTTTTCTGTTGATTCATATTTGAGTTTTACTCCCCCTCAAACATATATGAGTCCAGTCTTGTTTCAACAGAAATATTCACACTTATTCAGTTCAGGCAGAAACAAACAGATTTCATTCATTTAAACAGCAATTACATTTGATGTTATTTGATGTTGTTCTCCCCCTTGGTAGACACAAAATTAGGGGCCAAAGACACTATTTCAGTCATTACATTGCTGTCTTTACATTTGCCTCACATACATTTGATCACTCAGAATCATCATTCTCAGTTCCCTCCTCATCAGCTTCTGTTTCTTCATCAGCAGCACTGTCTTCATCAGAGTTTGCTTTCAGATCTTCTTCATTCTCCAACCTTTGAATTATTTCCTCAAGCTTCTGCTTTCTAGCTTCAAGCTCTTTGCAGGTGCTTTTGAGTTCAGCAATTAAAGTCTTCCTGGAGATTGGATTCTTAACAGTGGATGGACCAGCAGATGTCCCAGAAGGAGCTTCAACATCTGCAGCATGATGACTGAGGAATAATTTGTAATGAAAAGCCAGGGGGCTTTCTCTCTTGCAGACAATGTCCTTCTCAGTTAAAATTCCAGGGTATTGACTTAGAACAATACCACACAGCAATGATGGAAAAGCTATTGGTAGCTTTGTTGTAGTAGAGATGGCATGCTTCATAGTCTGATCAAAAATATATTCTCCATAATCCATCTTGGTTTGAGTCCCCACAGCAAAGATGAATCTGGCCAGACCAGTTGAGATTGATGAAGTGTGGTTGGTAGGCACCCAGTTTGCAGTTCCAATCCTGTTAAGCATGGCATACTTTCTAGTAAGCATGCTCACAGAGAGCTTTCCCTTCACAGGCCAAGCTTTGACCTGATTTGCAGTGATCACCTTACAGATTTGATTATCTGTTTTCCCTAGCTCATTGGGTCCATCTGTGTCCCTTCCTAGATACTGATTAATGATTTGGGGAGAGAACTCAACACACTTACCTCTTACAAACACCTTTCTGAACTCTGAGGACTTACCATTTGAGCAATCCTCCTGAAGATTCACAATGAACTCTTTGACAAGAAGTTCATAGCAGGGAGAGAACTCTGAGACTGTCTTGAATAGTCCTGCAGCAGAGATTAGGTCAATGAGTTCTGTGCACTCAAGTGCATTGCTGCTCAGTTCTCTTTCCAGGGCAACCCTTCTTTGGAACACATACTTCCATCTGTTGACACTAGATACACGATGAAATGATATGTTGTCCAATGGAGCTTCTGGAACAGCAGTTGAAGCTCTTGCTGATGTTGGTCTTTTCTTGGGAGGAGATGTTGGGACATCTGATCCAACATCTGAATCTGATGGTGTTGCAGCTTTTCTCTTCTGAGTTTGAACCTTGCTCCATGGTTTTGCTGGACCAAAAGTGGCTTTAGCCTTGCCTTTCTTTGGACTAGCCTTCTTCTTCTCAGGAATGACAGGTTCATCTTGCATCTTTCCTTTCCTGGACCTTAGCCTTTTGGCAATGCTGGGATTCACAGATGATATGATCTCTGCATCAGAATCCTGTTCCAGATTGACTATTGGAGGGGATTGAGCAGTCTCCTCATCAGCTTGTTGATCAGTAGAAGATTGATCTTCATTTGAGTCTTTAGCCTGTTCCATAGAAACTTCTTTATCACTTTCACTTGAGACCTCTTTCTTGTCCTCAGTCTGTTCAGTATCAGCATTAGATGAGTTTGCTTTCTCATCTGCATATGTTCCAACATCCGTTGGGACATCTTGTTCTGCAGCAGTGTTCTTTGTATCTTGAGCAGGTTCTTCTTGAGGTGCAGGAATGGTGTTCAAGGGAACAGAGATTCCTTTCACTACTCTTTGTTCAGAGAAAACTTGGTTGACAATCTCCTTGATGGAATCATCAACATATTTGGAGTATTTAACATGTGAAGGAATTTCTTTAGCTTTGTTTCTGATTTGATCTTTACCTCTTTTTGGTGTTCTTTCCTTCTTAGTGTGAGAGGCATTTCCCCTGAGCTCGTCTAATGGTGTTGATTGCATTGGCACCATAGAAATAGGAGTGGCATGAACCACGTCTTCCTGGTTGAGAACTTCTTCAGCTGTTTTAGGGTTTTGAGACATTGTTGAGGAAGATGAATGTGCAGCTTTAGGGTTTAAGATTTCTGAAGGATTACTAGTTAATGTGATTCGCTTGTGATGATGTGATGAGACTCTTGATAGCTGCTTATAAGGAATTACCAAATAAGTAGCCGTTACAGTCCAAATGATTAGGAATGAAATTCCCAAGGATCTAGTCCAGACTAGCTTTGCCATCTGGAACTTATGCCATGCAATGTCATATGACATGTTGGCACATCTCATTAACTGCTAGATATCACATACACAGATTCCAAGTTTGCCCCTTAAGTTCTCAAATTGTGTAGCATCCAATGCCTTGGTAAAGATATCAGCTAACTGCAGATCTGTAGCTACATGCTCCAATGAAATCACCTTTTCTTCTACAAGATCTCTGATGAAATGATGTCTGATATCAATATGCTTTGTCCTGCTGTGTTGGATAGGATTTTTAGATATGTTGATTGCACTTAAGTTGTCACAGTACAATGTTATGACATCCTGTGGGACATTGTACTCAGTGAGCATCTGCTTCATCCAAACCAACTGAGAACAACTGCTACCTGCTGCTATGTACTCAGCTTCAGCTGTAGATAAGGATACACAATTCTGTTTCTTACTGAACCAAGAAATCAGATTGTTTCCTAGAAAGAAGCATCCTCCTGAAGTGCTTTTTCTGTCATCAGCACTTCCTGCCCAATCAGCATCACAGAAGCCAGTGAGAATAGGTTTGCAACCATGAAAATACATTATGCCATAGTCACAAGTACCATTAACATATTTAAGGATTCTCTTGACTTGATTTAGATGACTGACTTTTGGATCAGCTTGATATCTTGCACAAACTCCTACTGCAAATGCAATGTCTGGTCTACTAGCAGTCAAGTATAACAAGCTTCCAATCATGCTTCTATATAAGCTTTGATCTACATTCTCACCCTTCTCATCTTTAGTTAGCTTTAAGTGTGTGGGAGCAGGAGTTCTTTTATGAGAAGCATTTTCCATTCCAAATTTCTTCACTATGTTCTTGGAGTACTTGCTTTGTGAGATGAACATTGAGTCTTCCATTTGTTTAACTTGCAGACCAAGAAAATAGGTTAATTCACCTACTAGACTCATTTCAAATTCAGATTCCATCTGCTTGACAAAATGTTTGACCATCTTATCAGACATCCCACCAAACACAATGTCATCAACATATATTTGAGCAATCATGACATTTCCTTCTTCATCTTTAACAAACAGGGTTTTATCAATCCCACCTTTTCTGTATCCTTGCTTGATAAGGAAAGTGGTCAGTCTTTCATACCATGCCCTTGGAGCTTGCTTCAACCCATAAAGTGCCTTCTTGAGTTTGTACACATGATTTGGACAGCTTGGATCAACAAATCCTTTAGGCTGTTCTACATATACCTCTTCATTAAGGTAGCCATTTAAAAAGGCACTTTTCACATCCATTTGAAATAGCTTGAATTTCAAGATACAAGCAATTCCTAACAGCAGTCTGATTGATTCTAGCCTTGCTACTGGTGCAAATGTTTCATCAAAGTCCACCCCTTCAATTTGAGTGTATCCTTGAGCTACAAGTCTAGCTTTGTTCTTTGTAACAACTCCTTGTTCATTTGACTTGTTCTTATACACCCATTTTGTTCCAATTACATTTATATCATCAGGTCTAGGAACAAGATTCCACACTTCATTCCTTGTGAATTGACCTAATTCCTCTTGCATAGCACAAATCCAGTATTCATCAGTGAGAGCTTCCTTGATATTTTTAGGTTCTATTTTGGAAACAAAACAAGAACCTGAAATCACTTCTCTTGATCTAGTGCTCACACCTCTGTTGGGATCACCAATTATTAAATCTTTGGGATGATCCTTCTGTATTCTGATGGAGGGAGGTTTGCTTGAATCTTCTGACCTTGTATCATTTTGAGTGAAGTTATATTGATCATTCTTTTCTTCAGCTTCAATCTTGATATCAACAGATGTTCCAACATCTTCTGGGACATCTGTAGGAGCATCATCAATTATCACATTTATGGACTCCATGATAACATTTGTTCTGTAGTTAAATACTCTATATGCTCTGCTGTTTATAGAGTATCCAAGGAAAATTCCTTCATCACTTTTAGGATCCATTTTTCTCCTTTGCTCCCTATCTGCCAGAATATAGCATTTACTTCCAAATACATGAAAATACTTCACTGTGGGTTTTCTGCCTTTCCATACTTCATATATTGTGGACAAAGTTCCTTTTCTCAAGGTAACTCTGTTATGGATGTAGCAGGCAGTGTTCATAGCTTCAGCCCAGAAATACAGAGGTAACTTTTTAGCATGGATCATAGCTCTTGCTGATTCTTGAATAGTTCTATTCTTTCTTTCAACAATCCCATTCTGTTGAGGAGTGATAGGAGAAGAATACTCATGATTGATTCCTTCTGAAGAACAGAAATCTAAGAATTTTTTATTCTCAAATTCCTTTCCATGATCACTTCTAATTCTGATCACACAGCTGGATTTTTCCCTTTGTAATCTTTGACATAATTCCTTGAATACATCAAAGACATCTGACTTTTCTTTAATGAAATTTATCCATGTATGTCTTGAAAAGTCATCAACCACCACATATGCATACCTCTTACCACCAAGGCTTTCAACTTGCATAGGTCCCATGAGATCCATATGTAACAATTCCAAAACTTTGGAAGTTGTCAGATGTTGGAGCTTTGGATGGGACATCTTGGTTTGTTTGCCTATTTGACATTCACCACAGATTTTGCCATCATCAATCTTCAGTTTAGGGATACCTCTTACAGCATCCATAGATATGATCTTCTTTATGCCTCTGAAATGAAGATGACCTAGCCTTTGGTGCCATAGTTTTACTTCTTCTTCTCTAGCTAGAGAACAAGTTGAAGTGGGGCTGAAGTCTAATGGCTCCCACATGTAACAGTTGTCTTTAGACCTTGCACCTTTCATGATAACTTTTTGCTCTTTGTTAGTCACTATGCATTCAGTTTTTGTAAAGTTTACACTGTATCCTTGATCACATAGTTGACTTATGCTGATCAGGTTAGCAGTTAAACCTTTAACAAGCAGCACATCATCTAGTCTTGGAACATCTTGACAGTCCAAGGTTCCAACTCCTTTGATTTCTCCTTTAGATCCATCTCCAAAAGTTACATACCTGGATGAATGTGATTTTAAGTTCACTAGAAGGTTCTTCAATCCAGTCATGTGCCTTGAACATCCACTGTCAAAGTACCAGTCTTCTTTAGCTGATACTCTTAGTGATGTATGTGCTATATATGCAGTACTTTTCTTTGACCAAATGAGTTGAGATTTCTTTTGATGCCTCTGCCCTGTGTGTTGTTCAGCTGATTTCCAAGCTTGATTGTTGATCTGGTTCTTGAGTATGTGGCTTTGATCAGTCTGAATGTCAGCTTTTGGTCTCCAAACCTTCTTGATGACCTCTGTCTTCTGCTTAGGAGGTTGCTGATCTCTTTGATGTCTATGCAGCACCTTGTTGATACCTTCTACTTTCTGTTTGGAAGGTTGCTGATACATCTGATTTGGATATCCATGTAGCTTATAACAGTGAGGTTTGATATGCCCAAATCTTCCACAGTGATGACATCTCCATCTTTGATATTTTTTCTTCATTTTGTTCTTTCCAGAATGTTGAGACATCTGTTGGAACATTATGTTTGTCTTTGTGTTCTGATGTTGGAGCATCTGTTGAGACATCTTGTTTGACTGTATAGTTTTTGAAGTAGTTTTGCTAGAGCTTGCTTCATCTCTGTTGTATCCCAGTCCACTTTTGTCCCCTGAATGTTTATTATTGCAGAGAATAGCATCCAGTGTATTTGAGCTGCTGTTCATCATTCTAACAGATTTGGACATATGTTCCAGCTTAGAATTGAGAAGAATTACTTCACTTTTTAAGGTATCAATGATTACTTGATCACTTGCTTTTTCTTCTTCTAGTACTTCATTCTGCTTCTTTAGCTTTATGACCTCACTGCATACTTCAGTACTTCTCTTGTACAGATCCTTGAAGGCTTGCTCAAGATCTGCATAAGTAAGCTCTTCACAGCTGGAATCACTGTCATATTCACACAGTCCAGCTAAAGCAGCAATGTGCTTAGCTGATTCTTCTTCTGAATCTCCTGAGTCTTCATCAGACCAGGTCACAGAGAGTCCTTTCTTTTGCCTCTTTAAGTAGGTAGGACATTCAAACTTGATATGTCCATATCCTTCACATTCATGGCATTTGACTCCTTTATCTTGACTGGTCTTTTCAGCATACTTTACTCTTTTGTTAGCATCATAAGGTCTTCTGTTCTCAGAGTTTGTGTTTCTTCCACTAGGTTTGGATTTTCCTTCCATTCCTCTGAGAATCTGTTTGAATTGTCTTCCAATCAATGCAAGGTTTTCTGATAAGCTTTTATCATTTGCTGGTTCATCATCTTCTTCTTCATCTGTATTTGAAACCAAGGCAATGCTTTTGTTCTTTTTAGCATGTGTGTCATTCATTCCCATCTCAAAAGTTTGAAGGGAACCAATGAGTTCTTCAGCTTTCATGGAGCATATGTCTTGTGCCTCTTCTATTGCTGTGACTTTCATGTCAAATCTTTTTGGCAAAGATCTGAGAATCTTCCTTACAAGCTTTTCATCAGTCATCTTTTCTCCCAAGGCTCCAGAAGTATTGGCTATATCCAAGATGTTCATGTAGAACTCATGAATTGATTCATCTTCCTTCATTCTCAAGTTTTCAAACTTGGTGGTGAGAAGTTGAAGTCTTGACATTTTTACTTTTGATGTTCCTTCATGAGTTGTCTTGAGGGTATCCCACACATCTTTGGCCAGCTCACAATGATGCACCAGTCTGAAAATATTTCTATCAATGCCATTGAATAAAGCATTTAGGGCTTTTGAGTTGCCTAGTTCTGAATCTTCTTCCTCTTTACTCCATTCTTCTTCAGGTTTCAGAACTATTGATCCATCTTTGGTGTTTTGAACAGGATGTTTCCATCCAACTTTTACTGCTCTCCATGCCCTGTTGTCAAGTGACTTTAAGAATGCAATCATTCTTGGCTTCCAGTAGTCATAATTAGAACCATCCAGTATAGGTGGTCTATTTACTGACCCTATGTCTCTGTCCATGTTACAGAATTTGTTTTCCCTAGATCTCACCCAGTATAAACAGGCAGGGTGCCTGCTCTGATGCCAATTGAAATTTTGTACTGAGATGTCCTAAGAGATGTTCCAACACTTAATAGGACATTTGACAAATTTAACCAAAACTTAAACAGCAGGAAAAATAAACAACACAGAAGTTTGTTAACCCAGTTCAGTGTATAACCACACCTACATCTGGAGGCTACCAAGCCAGGAGGAAATCCACTATTAGTAATATTAATTCTAGACTTAAACCACCCTGTTTAATCTATCACTTAATACTTACCCAATGCAATTTCTACCTAAGACTCACTTAGATAAGAGTACCCTACTCACTCCCCCTCAATCACCCAGTGATCAATTTTACAAGTTTAATTAAATTGAAGTCACACTTCAAAAAGAAAACAACTTGATTTTACTTCACAGTTTCAATCAAGTCACAAATGCACTTTTGCTTAAAAGCTCATAAAGTGGTACATAAAAACAGCCTGCTATTAAAACACTAGACACCCTATTTAGTCTTCTGAAATTCGTACTCAATTCTATGAGTTTCTGTTGTTTAAATAGGTATCTGAATTTTGGGCTTTCTGTAGAATGATCCAGCCCTAATGTGCAGCAACTGTCACCTTGAATTTAGGGTTTGTTACCTCCTATATTCTAGGTGCATTAGGTCTTCTGTTTTAATCTGAATCTTCAATTTAAAACTCCCTACAGATGCGCCTTGTTCTGTTTTTATCCAGCATTAATTAATTCCATATAGTTCTCCTTAAATATCTCTGATCTGTTAATCAATAATTAATTCTGGTAGCAGGTCTGAGATGTCTCAACATCTGTTGGGACATCCTGACAAAACTGAACTTAGTCATTTATACAATGTCCCAACATCTGGTAGGACATCCTGAAATAAGTTCACATACTCTGTTTGCTAATGTCCCAACATCTGATAGGACATACTGAACTGAATTTAACATTTCTTGTTTGGTCAAAAATTCTGCCAATTCTTAAACATCTACAAAAGGTATTCAATCATCTCAAGAGGGTCCATGTATGTTCAAGCATCACATTATATTCTCCCAAGATCAAGAAAGTCAGAAAATCACAAGAGCTGAGAAAGGCATGGAAGCAGAGCCAGGTTTAACTGCACAGATGACCTAAAATTAGGGTTTTGGTTTCAGAGGCCATAACTCCAAATTTTTTGGTCATTATTGTTTCTATTGGTCTCTATATGATATTAGGATCATGCATACCAATTTTCATGAAGAAATTCAATGGGGAAGGCATCTGATCAATAGATGACTTCTTGAGCAAGTCAGTGCAAAATTAGGGCATCTGAGGCCCCAATCACCCAACCAAAGGGTCTTCTCCATCATTTTGGGTGTATTTGATATTTATTTGATCTTAGAAGAGTTTAGAAGTTCACAAAATTGAAGAGTTTCAAGCCATTTGCAAAGTTGCCATTTTGGGAAAGTGACTTGTAATGTAAACTTGCCATTTTGGGAAAGTTTTTCAACCTCCTCTTTTTGTTTCAAAAATGCTTCAAATGAAAAATTCTTGGTCATGAAAGTTGTATATTGGATCATTACCTTTTCAAAAAGTACAAGAACTTGACCTAATTCATTTTAGATCTCAAGTTATGGCTTGTCAAAGTTGGGAAAAATCACATAAATTTCACTTTTACACCAAAGAGGGAAACTTGCAAATTCTTATGCCAAGCATTTTTGTGACCTCAAAAACACTTCTACATGTCTTAACATCATAATGCATTGCCTAAGGATCAAAATTGGCTCAAGAAGCATTTCATCCCATGCCTTGAACATCAAGAAATTCAAAAGGGGCCAAACTTCATGAAAATTGCAAAAGGGCACATAATCTTCCACAAGCTTGCTGAATCACCTCAATTTCGAATCTATGGCTCTCCTTGATCTATGCTGAGCCAGGACAAGCCAAAAGCCAGCTGCAAAACCAGCCCATACCTCAAGTACAAAACTTTTGACATTTTAGCAACTTGCCCATACCAATCAACATAGGCCAGCACCCACTCTCTGGCCTATCACAGTTTATCATGTGGATCAAAACCAAGCCAAAGGACACAACATTGTAGCCTAACACTTGAGAATCCTCAGCATACAAAAAATCCCCCAAATCTGCAAAAGCCTTCGAAACTCATAGCTCAAACATCAAACCTCCAAACTTTTTCCACCATTCAACTCCATAAACATCACTGATCATTTCCCACCCTTCATTTTGCTTTGAAACTCACCATATCCAAAATACGATTTTCACATTTCATGAACTGAACTTCTGCCAACTTCATTTTGAGGCCATTTAAACTCCAACCAAGCATCACAAGCTCTTGAGGGGAGTCATTGGAGTGGATTTGAGGCAAAGAACTGGCCAAAAAGCTCCTATTTCGAAAGCTCAACTTCAGGTAGCCATGACATTTATTTTTCCAGAACCTTCATTTTATGTTATAGAATGATTCTATGTGTTCCCCTGATTGCCATGATATGTTTGGTTTCGAAAATAGTTGAGAAATAAGCATTTCATAAGCTTCTGAAATTTTTGAGATGTTTTCCGTTTTGCTTCGATTCATGTTTTTTATGATGAATAAATGAATTTTGATGGTTGATTCTTGTTGGGGTTGATGTGAGGATCATTTCTGGAGAATTTTAGGGCTTGGGGTTGCGTATTGAGTGAGATAGCTTGAGAGGGTAGCCGGAGAAGATGACTGGAACACTGTTCCGGTCACCTGAAAGTGTTTAGGGTTCAGATTAGGGCTTAATGACGTAATTACTGTAGTTTGAATCTCAGCCATCCAGATGCGCGCGCTGGTCAATTCCCTCCCCTTTTTATTTGAATCTGGGCCACTGGATCAGCATACATCCATTTAAATTCATTTTAATTTCATTTTAATTGCATTTCTTTCTACATTTTATTAAAAATAGCAAAACACTTCTAAAAATTTTCATTTTTTGCATCATGACTTAAAATATTTTTCTCATTCTGAAAATAATTTTTATTTTATTTTTTGCATAAATTTCGTATTTTTAAAATATTTAAATGTTTATTTTAATTAATTAATGAGAATTAATTAATTAAAATATCATTTAAGTTTCTAAAAATCACCAAAAAAATCATATTGCTTCTTGATACATTTAGAGACATTATCAAACCCTTCACACAAATTTCTTTTTGGTTCTTGACCTATTTTGACATTTTTTTCTTTGAATTTAGGGTTCTTAAAAATCAATATTTTGACCCTAACTTAGAAAAATCCCTTCTGCCTAACCATGAAGAGTTTGATGTTGTTTCTTTTTTGCATTGCATTCCTCATATCATGTAGTTTCTAAGATAAAATTGGTTTGAATTTATTTTTCATTTTCAATTTGTTTTGCATTTATCATTGAGAGGTACCTTAAAACCCTAGCAAACTTGAGAAAATCATAACTTCCACTAGGTTAAGATCTAGGTCTCCTCCTTTGGGCAGTGAACTTGTATAGGTTTAAGGTTCCTTTGATCCTATTTTCAATTTTTTATCTTGTCATTTGCTTCTGATTTTGAATTTTGCTTTGTATCTTATGCATAAACCCTAATTTTTGTCTTCACTTGCATTCATTCTTCATATGCTTGCATACATGAACTTGACATGGCATTTTGTGCATCCATATGACATATAAGACATCTTAGGACACATTAGAATCATATTTGATCATTGCATCATCCATTTTCCATGTTTTTGCTTTCATTACATGTCATATGTTTTCATGAACTTTCATGCTTCTTACTTGTCTCATTTGCATTCCCATCTCTTGTATGATCATCCACATCTCATGTCTACCATTTGCATCATCCCCTAACATGATTTATATCTTGTATATGCTTCTGGTTTTGGTTTTCATCCTTGCATCTTCCTCATTCTCCTTTCATATTCATTTCCTTTCACAAACTTTTCAGGTGGTAAGTTACTTTGAGAAGTGAATTTGCCTTCACTTCTCATAATTTCTTTTCATCTCTCTTATGCATCATTGCTGAATTTTACTTTTGTATTAGAGTTAGCTTGATCATTCATGTTCTCTCCTCACTCTCTTTCTTTAAGCAACTTATCTTCTTAAGTGAAGTAAGTTGACTTGCTTCTTTCTGCTTCTCCTTCTTCCATCTTTCTTCTTCCTTGGTGGCTTTTCCTGAGGATCTTCTTGCAAGCCTCATTAACCCTAGGAACACCCAAGCATGATCACAATTAGGGTTTGATTATTCCCCCATTAGTTTTTCCTTTGTGTCATCTTTGTGTCTTCTCTTCTCATCTCTTAATCAAGGACTAAACCCTTAAGGCTTTAAGGCTTTGTGATTAGGGTTATGCCTGTATCCTTCTATTAGGATGGAGTGTATAACTTTAATCCTAAGTGTTAAACCCTTAATGTGTTTAAATCCTTTAATCAATCCACCTAATAATCATTAAGACATCAAGCTTGTAACTTGGGCCTTGCACTAGGGTTCTAATTCTTCCTTAATTGGTTAAGAAGGACTAACCCTGGTGTTAATGGACAAGTCCCCCTCAAGTTGTCTTACAAACCATAAAAATCCACTTTTTAATCTTATCATTAACTAAAATCCACTTAATAAAGGTTTTGTTTTGTCATGAGGTTAATCCCTAATCATGGATTAAGTTGAGGAGCCTTTCTCAGCTTAGGTGTTCTCATCTATTATCCTTCTATTAGGATGGTGTAATGAGTCCATTGGATCTTTGATTATGGCTTAAACTCATTACTTAACACTAAACAAAATACCAAAAACATCTAAATAATTACAAGTAAGTTAATGATCTTAATCCTACATCATGGTGATTAAGTGTGAGGTGTTTACTTCATATTTAAGGTATTCTCATTACCCCTAATCAGAGGGAGGATGTGATGAATTTACTAACCCTTGGTTTAGGCTTAAGCTCATTTTCTTATGAAAAACTCCCCAAAAGCAATAAAAGATTAAAAACACAAGAAAAAACAATAATCGTCTCCTTCGGGATTCTTTTCTCATCACACTCATTCACAAACGAGAACTAGCTTCTTCCGTCTAATGCAAGACAGTTTGCACCTGAGCCAGACAGGTCATACACTTGAGCATAGACAAGCAAGCAGTTCACAAGTCAATTTTTTTCTTTCAGTTTCTTTGAGTCGAACTACGGTGTTCTGACTTCCTCATTGCACGAGAGGATACGTAGGCATAACTTAATTGTTATCAAACAAAAGTCTCTGTATATTCCCCCTCCTCCAGCATTATTCTTTTAACCTCATATTCTTGAGCTTTGCACTCCTGTTCCAGCACTGACACTTCACATATTTCACTTCACTTTCTTTTGCACTGACACTTGCTTTCTTTCCAGCTTTGATACACAGATTGCACTGACACTACCCCTTTAAACACAAATCTTTTAAGGGTGGATCCCGTCGAGTACGACGGAAAATCTGGGTGCTAATAACTTCCCAAGTTGTAACCAACCCCCTTTCTCAGATTCTCTGGTTCGCAACCGTCTTATCCATCTTTTCTCAGGTTTATGCAGCATTACCTTTCCTTCGGGATAAAAATGCCCAGCTGGCGACTCTATTCTTTTCTTCTCTTTCACCGACCGTTCGCGTCTGTACCCCTTCTGACCGGGTGTCATTTGGTGGGAGCGACAGCTTGGCGACTCTGCTGGGGACCCTTATACTGCAGCCAGGGCTTCTGTTTCTTTTTGTGGGTTCCTCCTAGCGTTTGTTTGATTTGTGTTTACTGGGGTGTTATGTGTTATGCGTGTTTATTTATTTTGCTTTATTTATTGCTTTATGTACAGCTTTACTTATGGCTTTCTTTACAGTTTTGCATATTTCATACTGTCATTGTTGGATCTGGTTTTCTGTTTTGGTGGGTGGGGTTCCATTGAGAGTTTAAGGTCCTATACCTGGGACCTGAGTGACACATAGGCTAGAGTGGTTCATGTTCTTTCCCATTCCATTTCGGTCTGGTACAGGAATATGAAACACGGTTCAGATGTGGGTTTCTTTTTGAGAACTCTGTGCTACAGATTTCCTGTAGTGCTAGGGCTATCTGGGAAGCCTGCTAAGTCTGGATGACCTTTATTATGACCTTCAGAAACTGAGGTGAATTAGAGGAGGATTTTTTATGGTTATTGTAAACACCGTGCCTCCGGGTTAGAAGTGTTTACACTTCTCATAACTGATTCAAGTCTGAGGATCCTTGTTTTAAAACACTACCTGTGAGGGGGTTGGGTTGTTTACAGGTTTGCAGGAACCCTTGGCCACATCATACCTTGTTACTGTTTTGTTTAAGAATACCTCGCTTTGGACAGTTCTTGTGATTAACCCTGGACATGTGACTCTTTATTTGAGTCCCCCACCTTGGTTACTGGACTTCTAAGCCTCATCTGGACTCTCTGAACATACATGGGCCTTATATCAAGACAGATAATCAGATCCAGCTTGATCACAAACCCTTGCATATCATTTGCATATATCATCATTGCATCATTTAACATTTGTTTATTTTCTTTTCAGGGTATCCATATCATATCTGGTTTGGTTTTGACCCCTTTATCTGCATAGACCTCTGCTTCAGTTATCTCCACCCTCACCAGCATCAGTTCTCCTCAGCCTGTGATCTGCATCAACACTTATCTTTAGCTTTTTCAGCAGCACTTATGACTACTCCCAGGAAGAGCAACATATCCTACCATTTCTTTGAGCCTGTGTTGACTGGTATCAAGCAGGTCCAATCACTCATCACACCTGATTACATCCCTCTGTTTAGAGAACACTATGGAGGTATCCTGGACATGATTATGGACCTTGACCCTTCTCAGAGGAGTATGATCCACACATGCTTACAGTTTTATGACCCTCCATTGAGATGTTTCACCTTTCCAGACTTTCAGCTAGGGCCTCTGCTGGAAGAATTTTCTTCATTGATTGGAGTACCTATCAGGGGTGGAATCCCTTTCAACCCAGAGATAACAGCTCCCAGAAATGAGGAAATAGCAAAGGCACTGTACCTGGAGCTTGCCTTGATTGAGCAAAGTATGACAACAAAAGCTGGGATCCCTGGTTTGCATTTGGACTTCTTGATTTCTCAGGCTATCCTGAAAGCTTCATTGGGAGAGTGGAGGGCAGTCTGTGCACTGTTAGCCCTCAGCATATATGGGGCTATACTATTTGCAGATGAGCCCAAATTTGTTAGCAAGAACGCCATCCATCTGTTTCTTCTGAAGAACCCAGTACCCACACTACTAGGGGATTTTTACTACTCCATCCATCAGAGGAATGAGAAACAAAGGGGGAAGTTGGTGAGATGTTGTGCTCCTTTGTTTTACACCTGGCTGCTCAGACACCTGCCTAAGTCAGATACTTTCTTGAACCCTCATCAACAGAAGAATTGGGCCAAGAGGCTCATTGCTTTGACTTCAGATGATATTAGATGGTGCACCCAGAGCACCAAAGGCAAAGACATCATCACCAGCTATGGACAGTACCCAAATGTACCTCTGATAGGAGTAAAGGGTTGCATCAACTACAATCCTTTACTGTTTAAGAGACAATTGGTTTATGCCTTAGTTCACCCTCCCAGAGGACAGGATTTAGCTGAGACCTTGTATTGTGAAGTTCAACCTAATTCAACTGTTGTCAGGCAATCTGCCTGGGCTTGGGACAACATCCAGACAAAAGGAGTAGCTATTCTTGGAAGATGTAATAATGTTGCTTCAGCTCAGTACTATGATTGGTCCCGTACTAAAGCTCAGATTACCAGAATGCCTTTCACCTTGGAAGACATGCCTGGACCATCTACTGTACAGCCAACAGCAACTGTCAGCCTAGAAGAATTTGAGAAACTGAAGGAAAGGAATGAGAAGTTATCTGAGGCTTTAAAGAAAACTCTTTGGGAAAGGAGTGATGGTCGTCTGGACATTGAGAGATTGGAAAAGCTCAAAATTGAGCATCTGACCAAAATTGAAAGGACAGAGGACTACATAAGGAAAGCAAAGGCTGGGGAACAAATATTGAAGAATGCCTGCAAGGAGGCTAAAATTCAGAAAGCTAGGGCTGAGCACTATTTGCAAGAAAGTCAGGCTAGATGGGTCAGGATCACCGAAGCCCGTACACAAGAAGACCAGAAGACTCAAGCCAAGATTGAACAGCTAGAGGCCAATGAGAAGAAGCAGCAAGAAGCTTTGTTGGCAGCCCAGAAGGAGATTTCAGAGTTGAAGCTCAGAGCAGGATTGAAAAGATCCAAAGACCAGGACAAACATAAGAAGCTGACCACTGCCATTGCTACCAGGAACCTCCTCATTAGGACCAATACAGAGCACCCAGCTGGTCCGGTGACTGATGCCCTCCTAAAAGAGGTCAGAGAGGATGAGTTTGGGCTGGATGTCTGATCCTTTGCTTGTTGTTTGTTTCCATTTGATGTAATTTTATTTTTGTTGTATTTTGACCCTCCATGGGCATGTATTGTAAAACAAACTATGTATTGTTCACCATTTGTAATATATTCTAGTTTGTTTTCATTTGGGTTTTCTCTCAACAAAGCATCTTCCTCGAGGTCTGGAAAGGTCAAAACCAAGAACCAAACCGGATACCTTGGAAAACAAATAAGCATACTGCATTGCATGCTAAATTTTGTTTTGTTTTGTAGGTTTTGTTATTATTATTGCTTCTAACTTTGTTGTGATCTCAGGAAACATTGCTCATCGCCGAGTGTTCTCTGTCAACCGCGCGTACCGGTACCCAACTCGTAACAACCTTCCCGACATTCAAATGGAACAAGTACAGCAGGACCTGTCTGAGGTCAGAAACCAGATGGCCAATGAGAGAGTGGAGATGAGAAATCAGATGTCTCAGTTCAAGGCAGTGATGTCTGGCTTAGCCCAAAGTCAAGAAAGGTTAAGAGAGCTGGTGGAAATACAAACTCCTGAGGAGCCTCATCTCGGAATAGGAGGAACTAGCAACAATGAACGGGGCCAGCCTCGTATTGACCCACCAGTATATGGACCTCATCTGGATCCAGAGGTTAACATCCTGAGGAATGTTCAAGGTAACACTACTGGGGGCAGAATCCTGCAGGAGGATCCCCAGGAAGAACAGTTCACTGTCATAGGAGCTGGAGATGAAGTATATGATAGGAGATTGGATGAGCTTGCTGAAAAGTTAAGATCTTTGGAGTCTCAGAACTCTTTGGGCTTCGATGTGATGGACATGGGCTTAGTGGATGGGGTGAGAATTCCCCACAAATTCAAACCCCCATGCTTTGAAAAATACAATGGTACTTCCTGTCCACGCACTCACCTACAGTCTTTCCTGGGAAGGCTCAAAGCTTATACTATGGATGAAAAGTTGTGGATGTTCTACTTTGAGGACAGTCTGACCGGAGCGTCGAGGGAATGGTATTCGCATTTGTCTAGAGCCACCATAAGATGTTGGAAGGATTTGGCTGAGGGTTTCGTCCATCAGTATCAATACAACCTGGACATGGCTCCCAATAGGACCCTCCTAATGGGAATGTCTCAATCTTCTAGAGAGAGCTTCCGGGAGTATGCTCAAAGATGGAGACAGCTTGTTGCTGCTGTCCAACCACCTATGTCAGAGAGGGAAATGGCTGACATGTTTATGAATACATTACAAGGGACTTATATTGACAGGATGGCTGCTTTCTCCTCTACCAGTTTTGCTGACGTAGTCATAGCCGGTGAGAGGATTGAAAGTCTCTTGAAGATGGGCAAGATCTCCGACAGTGGTGCTAGTTCTTCCAACAATCCAAGAAAACCATTTGCAGGACCCCGAAGGGCAGGTGAAACTAATTCCATTCATACAAGCAGGGGCAGGCCTCAATATGCTCACCGATCAGTAATAGCTGTTACCATTCCAGCTCCAATTCCACATCAACCATCATATCCTCAACAACAACAGCCACAGTATCAACAACAATCTCACTATCAGCAACAATCTCATTTTCCGCAACAAAGAACCTACAACAGCAGTAATAACAACCAACAGTAGCGTCCTTTCCAACAAAGGCCATCACAAGCAAACAGGGTGATTGACCCAATCCCAATGCCGTATGCTGCACTTTTGCCACAACTCCTGAAGCTCAACCTAGTTGAGTTAAGGACATTGGCCCCTCCAGATCCTCTTAATATGCCAAAGAACTATGATGCAAATGCCAGGTGTGCTTTCCACTCAAACGCACCGGGGCATAATACTGAAAAATGCAGAGCCCTACAGATGAAAGTCCAGGATCTGATGGACTCAAAGGCTCTCAATTTCGCACCTCCTCCAAATGTTACAAGAAATCCAATGCCTAGTCACAACGGGCCCAGGATTAATGCTATTGAGGAAGGCAAACCAGCCACATTAATTAACAGTGTTGCACAAATCCGAACACCTCTGTTTGAAATCAAAGCTCAGCTATTAGAATGCCAAGTGTTCCCCGGGTGTGAGCTCGGCTGTGGATATTGTAATATTGCTGTTAATGGATGTGAGAGACTGAGAAACGACATAGATGGCCTCATTAGAGATGGCATTCTTCATATCACAACAACAGCGACTACACTCCAATAATCCCTTCATCAACAATCACAGATACTCCTACAACGTCAGCAACCATTGTTCCAACAGATTCTACTACAACTCCAACAACTGCTCAATCAATCACTTCAACGGATACAAGTTCAGTCACAATTCCTTCTACAACGACAACACCCATTATTCCATCAGTTCCTGCTACAACTTCAACACCTTCTACAATATCAGCAAAAATTAATGAAAGCGTCTCGACGGTTATGATATACTACGATCCTGCAAATGTTCCTTCCAACAACTTACAACAAATTACTACTCCTGTCAGAACTCCGGTTACCATATATTATGATCCGCACACCATTGTGGTCCCCTCTGCAGCTGCTACCAGTCCAGTTACTATCACAATGCCTGGGCCAGTTCCTTACGAAAGCAGTAATGCCATCCCTTGGCATTATGGCTCAGATCTATACTGCGAGGGGCAGAAAATCACTTTGGAGTCATCAACTTCTTCACCTCAGATAGACAATGTGGGGGGAGGCGGAGGTTTCACTAGAAGCGTATGTCTCTTTGCCTCACAAATACCAAGACTCATTGCTGAAGCAGAAGCTGCTGCTAAGGCAAAAGGGAAAAGCATTGTGCAAGAAGAACCGGTTGCTAGAGAAGCTTTGAAGACTCCTTTTGATCAAGAGGTTGATGAATTCATGAGAATCATAAAGAAAAGTGATTACAAGGTGGTAGACCAGCTTCACCAAACACCTTCCAAAATCTCTATACTATCATTGCTAATGTGCTCCGAGGCTCATCGGAATGCACTATTAAAAGTCCTGCACGCAGCTTATGTGCCTGAGGAGATTACCGTCAATCAGTTAGAGGCTGTGGTTGGAAATGTCAACGCTAGTCATGGACTAGGATTTACCAACGCGGATCTAACAGTGGAAGGTCACAATCACAACAAGGCTTTGCACATTACCTTGGAGTGTAAGGGTGCAGTTCTTTCTCACGTGTTGGTGGACACAGGGTCATCCCTCAATGTCCTACCCAAGAAAGCCCTTGTGAAGCTGGAGCATGATGGATTGGCACTACGCCCAAGCAACTTGGTAGTAAGAGCCTTTGACGGTTCTAAAAGATCAGTTATGGGAGAGATAGAGTTGCCTATAATGATTGGTCCACGGGTTTTCAAAACGACCTTCTTTGTGATGGATATACAGCCTGCCTACAGCTGTCTATTGGGTAGACCATGGATCCACGCCACTGGCGCCGTGACGTCAACCCTTCACCAGAAGTTAAAATTCGAGTGGGAAGGCCAAGTCATTACCATTTGTGGGGAGGAGGATATTTTTGTTAGCCAGTTGGCTACTTTCAAATACATTGAAATGGATGGGGAGATCCATGAAACAATGAGTCAAGGGTTTGAGGCCCTTAATATCAATGAAACATCTGCTGTGCTGGGGACTTCCATCACCTCGTATCAACAAGCCCGGAAGGTTGTTGAGGAGGGTACTGCACAAGGCTAGGGCAAGCTGCTTCCAGTTGAGAAGAAAGAAGACCGATTCGGGTTGGGTTACAGACCAACTTGACAGGATCAACTAGAGGCTGCAACGGAGCCCAAGTTTGTCAGCGGGGGAATGTTCACCCCGGATGCTGTGAATAATTTGGAAGATGAGTCAGAAGACGAGCGCAACATGGAAAGTTGGATATGTCCAAGGATCCCGGGGAACCGTGTCTCAAACTGGTCTTCGCAGGGAATTATAAGAGTTACTCCGACAGAGTAATTATTATTTCCTGTTTTTAAGCATGCATCAAGTCCTGCATCTTGCCCAAGATGTCAGGGCTCATTTTGTAATCGGGCCATCTTGTATTTTGTGCAAAGATCAATTAATGAATATCAGGACATCTTTTGTAAATGAGTCTTTTCTTTTTCCGCTCACTGTTTTTCATTCTTTATTTTTTGTACAAAAATAAAATGGCAATGTTTTTCAAAATAATAAACTTCATTTTCACTTTTTCTAATCACTAAAATGAACAAATCTGAACCCTTGCAGAGAGTATCCTCCAGACTGCACCGACAACAACATTGTTATGACTTCGTATGACTTTGACAATCCGATTATTCAAGCCGATGAAAGGGTTGAAGAAGATTATGAGCTACCTGAAGAGCTAGCCAGGTTGTTGAGGCAAGAGGATAAGGTTATAACTCCTCATCAGGAGGAGGTTGAAACGGTCAATCTTAGTACGGAGGAAGACTTGAAAGAAGTTAAGATTGGGGCCTGTCTGCAAAATTCTGTGAAAGAGAAACTTATTGATATGCTTCGGGAGTATGTGGATGTTTTTGCTTGGTCTTATCAGGATATGCCAGGGTTGGACACCGACATTGTTATGCACAAGCTGCCTTTGAAAGAAGACTGTCCGCCAGTAAAACAGAAGCTGCGCCGTACTCGCCCAGATATGGCAATGAAGATAAAAGAAGAGGTACAAAAACAGTGGGACGCCGGTTTCCTTGTTGTAACTAGCTACCCGCCGTGGGTTGCTAACATTGTACCTGTGCCTAATAAAGATGGAAAGGTGAGGATGTGTGTGGATTACCGGGACCTGAACAGAGCCAGCCTGAAAGATGACTTCCCTTTACCTCACATCGATGTATTGGTCGACAATACGGCTCAATTCTCGGTGTTCTCCTTCATGGATGGAATTTCAGGATATAATCAGATCAAGATGTCACCTGAAGACATGGAGAAGACAACTTTCATTACACCTTGGGGCACATTTTGTTATAAGGTGATGTCGTTCGGACTGAAGAATGCTGGCGCCACTTATCAGCGGGCTATGGTAACATTATTCCATGACATGATCCATAAAGAAATTGAATGTTATGTGGATGACATGATTGCAAAGTCCCTCACAGAAGAAGACCGCCTGGTAAATCTGTTGAAGCTATTCAAACGTCTGAGGAAGTACCAATTGAAGTTAAACCCCAACAAATGCACATTCGGGGTGCGATCCGGTAAGCTGCTAGGATTTATCGTAAGTGAGAAAGGGATTGAAGTTGACCTTGACAAAGTCAAAGCCATTCAAGAAATGCCTGCACCAAAGACTGAAAAAGAAGTTTAGGGGTTCCTAGGTAGATTGAACTACATTTCAAGGTTCATATCTCACCTTATTGCAACCTGTGAACCCTTGTTCAAGTTGTTAAGAAAGGAACAAACGGTCAGGTGGAATGAAGACTGCCAGAGGGCTTTTGACAAAATCAAGGAATACTTACAGGAGCCTCCAATCCTTATGCCTCTAGTTGAAGGAAGACCTCTAATCATGTACTTGACAGTATTAGAAGGGTCAATGGGGTGTGTGTTGGGCCAGCATGACGAGTCTGGTCGAAAAGAGTATGCAATATACTACCTAAGCAAAAAGTTTACCGACTGTGAAAAACGTTATTCATTGCTCGAGAAAACTTGATGTGCTTTAGCGTGGGCTGCTCGCCGACTAAGGCAGTATATGTTGACCCACACTACCTTATTGATTTCAAAGATGGATCCAGTCAAGTACATATTTGAGAAGCCGACACTTACCGTACGGGTTGCGAGATGGCAAATGATCCTCACAGAATATGATATTCAGTACACATCTCAGAAAGCCATCAAGGGCAGTGTGTTGTCTGATTATCTTGCTGAGCAACCCATTGATGATTACCAGCCTATGAGATTTGACTTCCCTGATGAAGACATCATGTTCATAAAAGCAAAAGATCATGAAGAGCCTATTCACACTAAAGGGCCTGACCCAGAAGAAGAATGGACTATGATGTTTGATGGGGCTGTTAATATGAATGGTCGTGGTGTTGGTGCAGTACTTATTACACCTAAGGGAGTTCACATGCCTTTCTCGGCAAAACTCACCTTTAACTGCACTAATAACGAAGCTGAATACGAAGCTTGTATTATGGGTCTTGAGGAAGACATTGACCTCAGGATCAAGACTTTGACAGTATTCAGAGATTCAACTCTGGTAATCAATCAAACCAACGGCAAATGGTACACTCACCAGGATCATCTGATTCCATACCGGGATTATACAAGGAGATTACTGACTTTCTTCACTACAGTCAAACTTGAGTATATCCCTCGAGATGAAAATCAGTTTGCAGATGCTCTGGCTACCATTTCTTCCATGATCAAAGTTCAAGCTGCCAACTTTGTACCTCGGATTTCAGTGTCCAGACTTGACAGACCAGCATATGTATTCTCAGCAGACCTTGCTAAAGATGATAAGCCTTGGTTCTATGACATCAAATGCTTCTTGGAGGGTCAAACATACCCACATGGGGCATCTTCCAATGATAAGAAGACATTAAGAAGGCTGGCTGGTAGTTTCTTCCTGAATGCTGATGGGTCCTTGTACAAGAGAAATTTTGATATGGTACTTCTCAGATGTGTTGATAAGACAGAAGCAGACTTGTTGATGCACGAGGTGCACGAAGGATATTTTGGTACCCATGCCGGAGGGCATGCTATGGCTAAAACGTTGTTACGATCAGGTTACTACTGGATCACAATGGATGCAGACTGTTGTGCTTATGCTAGAAAGTGCCATAAATGCCAGATTTATGCAGATAAAGTACATGTGCCTCCGAATCCTTTAAATGTGATGTCTTCACCTTGGCCCTTTGCCATGTGGGGCATTGATATGATTGGCAAGATTGAGCCGACTGCTTCAAATGGCCACAGATTCATCCTGGTAGCCATTGACTATTTTACCAAGTGGGTCGAAGCAGCTTCTTATGCAAATGTCACCAGGCAGGTGGTAGCCCGATTCCTGAAGAAGGACATCATCTGTCGGTTTGGAGTGCCCGAGCGAATCATTACTGATAATGGTTCCAACTTGAACAATAAAATGATGACAGAACTATGTCGGGACTTCAAGATCCAACACCACAATTATTCTCCTTACAGGCCAAAGATGAATGGCGCTGTAGAGGCAGCTAACAAGAATATCAAGAAGATTGTGCAAAAAATGGTGGTCACCTACAAAGACTGGCATGAAATGCTACCATTTGCCTTGCATGGGTACCATACGTCAATCAGAACATCCACCGGGGCAACACCGTATCAGCTTGTGTATGGTATGGAGGAAGTCCTACTTGTTGAAGTTGAATTACCCTCCTTACGGGTATTGATGGATGTTAAGCTGAACGAAGCAGAATGGGTCCGGTCACGATACGAACAACTGAGTCTGATCAAAGAGAAGAGATTGGCTGCAATTTGTCATGGGCAGCTGTATCAGAAAAGAATGAAGAAAGCCTTCGATCAGAAAGTCAGGCTTCGAGAGTACCAAGTAGGAGATCTTGTGCTGAAAAGATTCCTTCCCCCTCATACAGACCAAAGAGGCAAGTGGACTCCGAATTATGATGGTCCGTTCATAGTAAAGAAAGTTTTCTCTGGTGGAGCACTGATGCTCAGTACAATGGATGGTGAAGACTTCCAGTCCCCTGTGAATTCAGATGCAGTTAAAAAATATTTCGCATAAAAAGACCCGCTGGACATAAAAAACAGAATGTGAGTCCAGGCAAAAATAGGGCATCCCGGCGAGTCAAAAACAGAATAAAAGACTCGGGCAAAAATAAGGGAAAATAAATAAAAAATGTGTACACCCGCTGAGTTGAAAAGCCACATTAGACAGCTCAGGCAAAAAAGGGTATCCCGGTGGATTGAAAACCCGAAAGGGCGATCCACGCAAAATTAGGGAATAAGCGAACAACTGCACTCTGAATTCGTCTGTATCACTCACAACACGGCAAACTTCGAAAGGTTAAAGCATCGGTCAGAATCAGCCTCTTCAAAAGCAAGATGAGAATAACGTCAATGTCATACGAGTCATAGCAAAAAAGGAAGCACACTGAAGCGTCGTCAACATTGCCAGCACCTTTTTGTTTATCAATTTGTAACAATCTCCTCATTTCAGGGGACTTGTTTCTTTGACTGTACTTGCCAATTCAGGGCACACAAGTTAATAAAATCAGATCTTCAGTCACGCTTTTGTCTCGTACATTTTTATCTTTAGTTTCAAAAAATGTCCGATGTCCTTAATATAATGGTTGCATAAATGCAAATGCGTATTTTCTAAATTACATGCTTGCAGGAAATATATTTACTCCCGGGAGTGTCTGAACTCCTATGATGGAATCCAGTAAGGGATACCTCGGGATATTTGTATGTTCCTTTGTCATAACAGGATTGCAGGAATCCAAAGCGCAGCATGGGGCATGAATGTTTCTTCCGAGCAGGTTGCCAAAAGCATTCTCCCCCAGCATCTTTTTCAAAGTAACATCATGAGAGGCTCATATCCGCAGCAAATTTCACCATCCTCATCAGGATCTCTACATAAGCCTCTAGGAAGGTCGTCCAGTGATCGTTCCTCCCTAGTCAAGTGCAAAGACAGGGAACCACCTCCCCACAGAATTCCAGCCTCAGTCTAGAAGAGCAATGCCTGAGGATCTCACAACAAAGTGAAAAAAGCTCCCGCAGTCCCAGCTGGACCCCTCATCATCAAAGTTAGGTCTATCAGTGACCTGTATCCCCAAGCAGTCATACATCTTATCAGATCTACCAATGATCTTTTCCCCCAGCTGGGGATGTCCTTTCAAGCAAATCAGTCAGAAATCTCTACAACAACGGGATCCGAATCCCGGATTGGTATCTTTACATAAACATAGCATTCGCATCATATTTCCCCCCAGAGCGTAGCATTCCGTCTAAATACGGAGCATTACGGCAAAAATCAAACATATTGCATAATCACAAGCCATGTTTTGAATCAGTCACCTGTGGATACTGACATCCCATCAACGATATACAAGACACCTCTCAAAATTCCCGGCAGAATGCCAAAGAATTTTCTTTGCATTTCCCGGATATAGATGCATGCCCCTTTTGACACACGTCCGTGTCATCTTTCCCCAGAAAGTCGCCGGGATACTTTTCACTCAAACAGATACTTATACTTTACAGATAATACTTGACACTCGTCTGTGTCATATTCCCAGCAGAAAGCCAAAGCGTCCCCTTTTCACTCACAAAAACATATTAATACACTCTCCTGACACCCGTCCGTGTCACCTCTCCCCAGCAAGTTGAACACTCGTCCGTGCCTCACAACGTTTATTTTCACTCATACAGATACTCGTCCATATCTTGCATACACCCTTATTTCCCCTCAGAGTCGGCACTCATCCATGTTCTTTGTTAACCAGTTGGTACTCTTTCGTATCATCATCTCTGAACATGCGTCAGCGTTTGTTTCTACCGATACTCGTCCGTATCATAGTCTTAAGGATGCTCGTCCGCATCTTTAATCTATACACGGTGTCAAACACTTATCCCCTTTTTCTTTCTTGAATTTAGACACTCGTCTGTGTCTACCATTCCCCAAGAGAGTCTCCAGCAGGTCCCATTAAATTATCTCCTTTTTATCTGACATTCGTCCTATGTCATGATACTTCCGGAAGCCGTACCCTGCTAGGTGATCATCTTTCACCTTTTGATGATCATCCTTCACCATTCCCCCAGCGGAGTATCCACTATTGTAACCCTCTTCTATCCGACATTCTTCCTATGTCGTGATATTTTTAGCAGCCGTCCCCTGCTCGTCCTTCACCTCTTGATGATCGTCCCTCATCATTTTATCCGATGGCTGTCCCCATCGTTGATCTTGTTATCTGACATTCGCCCTATGTCATGATAAACCCCGAGAGCAGATGTACCCTGCTAGGTGATCGTCCTTCACCTCTTGATGATCGTCATTCATCATGCTTATCCGATGGCCGTCCCCATCGTCGACCTTCTCTATCCGGCATTCATCCTATGTCGCGATACTTTCGGCAGCCGTCCCCTGCTAGGTGATCGTCCTTCACCTTTGATTATACTAACCTAATGGTCGTCCCCATCATTGTCTTTACTTTTAATCCCCGGAGAGTCTTATTTCATTAACTTGATGGCCGTCCCCATCATGATACCTCTATTTCCCCTGCGTGTCGGCCGTCCCCGTCATTGCTTTATCCCCAGCAGTCGTCTTCTGCTCGATGGTCGTCCTCTATCGCCCGCACTTTATAATCATACTTTACTTCCTTTTATAATCTATATCCCTTTTCTTCTTCATTCAGTGAGTGCAAATCTTGGACTGTCTTTGGTATTCAACCACAAGTTATCTTGTTTGTCTGTTAAGTCGTCGCTTACATCCTACACAACTAACTCATGTTTGAATAGGGGCAGCTGTAAACACCCCAATTTTGCCCTCACTCATTTCACCATGGCTTGTGATCCTTTCATTAGCATAAGTTCAATCATATCATCATATTACATTTTTGCTTCACTGCATTGGTTCTAAATCATCTGCATCTAGGGTTTGTGATTTGAGCAATCCCTGAGCTATCTGAGCCACTCCAAAGGTCTTCAATCATCTCAAGAGGGTCCATTTATGTTCAAGCATCACATTATATTCTCCCAAGATCAAGAAAGTCAGAAAATCACAAGAGCTGAGAAAGGCATGAAGCAGAGCCAGGTTTAACTGCACAGATGACCTAAAATTAGGGTTTTGGTTTCAGAGCCCATAACTCCAAATTTTTTGTTCATTCTTGTTTCTATTGGTCTCTATATGATATGAGGATCATGCATACCAATTTTCATGAAGAAATTCAATGGGGAAGGCATCTGATCAATAGATGACTTCTTGAGCAAGTCAGTGCAAAATTAGGGCATCTGAGGCCCCAATCACCCAACCAAAGGGTCTTCTCTATCATTTTGGGTGTATTTGATCTTTATTTGATCTTATAAGAGTTTATAAGTTCACAAAATTGAAGAGTTTCAAGCCATTTGCAAAGTTGCCATTTTGGGAAAGTGACTTGTAATGTAAACTTGCCATTTTGGGAAAGTTTTTCAACCTCCTCTTTTTGTTTCAAAAATGCTTCAAATGAAAAATTCTTGGTTATGAAAGTTGTAGATTGGATCATTCCCTTTTCAAAAAGTACAAGAACTTGACCTAATTCATTTTAGATCTCAAGTTATGGCTTGTCAAAGTTGGGAAAAATCACATAAATTTCACTTTTACACCAAAGAGGGAAACTTGCAAATTCTTATGCCAAGCATTTTTGTGACCTCAAACACACTTCTACATGTCTTAACATCATAATGCATTGCCTAAGGATCAAAATTGGCCCAAGAATCATTTCATCCCATGCCTTGAACATCAAGAAATTCAAAAGGGGCCAAACTTCATGAAAATTGCAAAAGGGCACATAATCTTCCACAAGCTTGCTGAATCACCTCAATTTCGAATCTATGGCTCTCCTTGATCTATACTGAGCCAGGACAAGCTTAAAGCCAGCTGCAAAACCAGCCCATACCTCAAGTACAAAACTTTTGACATTTTGGCAACTTGCCCATACCAATCAACATAGGCCAGCACCCACTCTCTGACCTATCACAGTTTATCATGTGGATCAAAACCAAGCCAAAGGACACAACATTGCAGCCTAACACTTGAGAATCCTCAGCATACAAAAAATCCCCCAAATCTGCAAAAGCCTTCGAAACTCATAGCTCAACCATCAAACCTCCAAACTCTTTCCACCATTCAACTCCATAAACATCACTGATCATTTACCACCCTTCATTTTGCTTTGAAACTCACCATATCCAAAATACGATTTTCACATTTCATGAACTGAACTTCTGCCAACTTCATTTTGAGGCCATTTAAACTCCAACCAAGCATCACAAGCTCTTGAGGGGAGTAATTGGAGTGGATTTGAGGCAAAGAACTGGCCAGAAAGCTCCTATTTCGAAAGCTCAACTTCAGGTAGCCATGGCATTTATTTTTCCAGAACCTTCATTTTATGTTATAGAATGATTCTATGTGTTCCCCTGATTGCCATGATATGTTTGGTTTCGAAAATAGTTGAGAAATAAGCATTTCATAAGCTTCTGAAAATTTTGAGAAGTTTTCCGTTTTGCTTCGATTCATGTTTTTGATGATGAATAAATGAATTTTGATGGTTGATTCTTGTTGGGGTTGATGTGAGGATCATTTCTGGAGAGTTTTAGGGCTTGGGGTTGCGTATTGAGTGAGATAGCTTGAGAGGGTAGCCGGAGAAGATTACCGGAACACTGTTCCGGTCACCTGAAAGTGTTTAGGATTCAGATTAGGGCTTAGTGACGTAATTACTGTAGTTTGAATCTCAGCCATACAGATGCGCGCGCTGGTCAATTCCCTCCCCTTTTTATTTGAATCTGGGCCACTGGATCAGCATACATCCATTTAAATTCATTTTAATTTCATTTTAATTACATTTCTTTCTACATTTTATTAAAAATAGCAAAATACTTCTAAAAAATTTCATTTTTTGCATCATGACTTAAAATATTTTTCTCATTCTGAAAATAATTTTTATTTTATTTTTTGCATAAATTTCGTATTTTTAAAATATTTTAATGTTTATTTTAATTAATTAATGAGAATTAATTAATTAAAATATCATTTAAGTTTCTAAAAATCACCAAAAAAATCATATTGCTTCTTGATACATTTAGAGACATTATCAAACCCTTCACACAAATTTCTTTTTGGTTCTTGACATTTTTTGACATTTTTTTCTTTGAATTTAGGGTTCTTAAAAATCAATATTTTGACCCTAACTTAGAAAAATCCCTTCTGCCTAACCATGAAGAGTTTGATGTTGTTTCTTTATGCAATGTATTCCTCATATCATGTAGTTTCTTGGATAAAATTGGTTTGAATTTATTTTTCATTTTCAATTTGTTTTGCATTTATCATTGAGAGGTACCTTAAAACCCTAGCAAACTTGAGAAAATCATAACTTCCACTAGGTTAAGATCTAGGTCTCCTCCTTTGGGCAGTGAACTTGTATAGGTTAAAGGTTCCTTTGATCCTATTTTAAATTTTTTTATCTTGTCATTTGCTTCTGATTTTGAATTTTGCTTTGTATCTTATGCATAAACCCTAATTTTTGCCTTCACTTGCATTCATTCTTCATATGCTTGCATACATGAACTTGCCATGACATTTTGTGCATCCATATGACATATAAGACATCTTAGGACACATTAGAATCATATTTGATCATTGCATCATCCATTTTCCATGTTTTTGCTTTCATTACATGTCATATGTTTTCATGAACTTTCATGCTTCTTACTTGTCTCATTTGCATTCCCATCTCTTGTATGATCATCCACATCTCATGTCTACCATTTGCAATATCCCCTAACATCATTTACATCTTGTATATGCTTCTGGTTTTGGTTTTCATCCTTGCATCTTCCTCATTCTCCTTTCATATTCATTTCCTTTCACAAACTTTTCAGGTGGTAAGTTACTTTGAGAAGTGAATTTGCCTTCACTTCTCATAATTTCTTTTCATCTCTCTTATGCATCATTACTGCATTTTACTTTTGTATTAGAGTGAGCTTGCTCATTCATGTTCTCTCCTCACTCTCTTTCTTCAAGCAACTTATCTTAAGTGAAGTAAGTTGACTTGCTTCTTTCTGCTTCTCCTTCTTCCATCTTTCTTCTTCCTTGCTGGCTTTTCCTGAGGATCTTCTTGCAAGCCTCATTAACCCTAGGGACACCCAAGCATGATCACAATTAGGGTTTGATTAGTCCCCCCATTAGTTTTTCCTTTGTGTCATCTTTGTGTCTTCTCTTCTCATCTCTTAATCAAGGACTAAACCCTTAAGGCTTTAAGGCTTTGTGATTAGGGTTATGCCTGTATCCTTCTATTAGGATAGAGTGTATAACTTTAATCCTAAGTGTTAAACCCTTAATGTGTTTAAATCCTTTAATCAATCCACCTAATAATCATTAAGACATCAAGCTTGTAACTTGGGCCTTGCACTAGGGTTCTAATTCTTCCTTAATTGGTTAAGAAGGACTAACCCTAGTGTTAATGGACAAGTCCCCCTCAAGTTGTCTTACAAACCATAAAAATTCACTTCTTAATCTTATCATTAACTAAAATCCACTTAATAAAGGTTTTGTTTTGTCATGAGGTTAATCCCTAATCATGGATTAAGTTGAGGAGCCTTTCTCAGCTTAGGTGTTCTCATCTATTATCCTTCTATTAGGATGGTGTAATGAGTCCATTGGATCTTTGATTATGGCTTAAACTCATTACTTAACACTAAACAAAATACCAAAAACATCTAAATAATTACAAGTAAGTTAATGATCTTAATCCTACATCATGGTGATTAAGTGTGAGGTGTTTACTTCATATTTAAGGTATTCTCATTACCCCTAATCAGAGGGAGGATGTGATGAATTTACTAACCCTTGATTTAGGCTTAAGCTCATTTTATTATGACAAACTCCCCAAAAGAAATAAAAGATTAAAAACACAAGAACAAACAATAATTGTCTCCTCCGTGATTCTTTTCTCATCACACTCATTCACAAACGAGAACTAGCTTCTTCCGTCTAATGCAAGACAGTTTGCACCTGAGCCAGACAGGTCATACACTTGAGCATAGACAAGCAAGCAGTTCACAAGTCAATTTTTTTCTTTCAGTCTCTTTGAGTCGAACTACGGTGTTCTGACTTCCTCATTGCACGAGAGGATACGTAGGCATAACTTAATTGTTATCGAACAAAAGTCTCTGTATATTCCCCCTCCTCCAGCTTTATTATTTTAACCTCATATTCTTGAGCTTTGCACTCCTGTTCCAGCACTGACACTTCACATATTTCACTTCACTTTCTTTTGCACTGACACTTGCTTTCTTTCCAGCTTTGATACACAGATTGCACTGACACTACCCCTTTAAACACAAATCTTTTAAGCGTGGATCCCGTCGATTACGACGGACAATCTGGGTGCTAATAACTTCCCAAGTTGTAACCAACCACTTTTCTCAGATTCTCTGGTTCGCAACCGTCTTATCCATCTTTTCTCAGGTTTATGCAGCATTACCTTTCCTTCGGGATAAAAATGCCCAGCTGGCGACTCTATTCTTTTATTCTCTTTTGCCGACCGTTCGCGTCTGTACTCCTTCTGACCGGGTGTCATTTGGTGGGAGCGACAGCTTGGCGACTCTGCTGGGGACCCTTATACTGCAGCCAGGGCTTCTGTTTCTTTTTGTGGGTTCCTCCTAGCGTTTGTTTGATTTGTGTTTACTGGGGTGTTATGTGTTATGCGTGTTTATTTATTTTGCTTTATTTATTGCTTTATGTATAGCTTTACTTATGGCTTTCTTTACAGTTTTGCATATTTCATACTGTCATTGCTAGATCTGGTCTTCTGTTTTGGTGGGTGGGGTTACATTGAGAGTTTAAGGTCCTATACCTGGGACCTGAGTGACACCTAGGCTAGAGTGGTTCATGTTCTTTCCCATTCCATTTCGGTCTGGTGCGGGAATATGAAACACGGTTCAGATGTGGGTTTCTTTTTTAGAACTTTGTGCTACAGATTTCCTGTAGTGCTAGGGCTATCTGGGAAGCCTGCTAAGTCTGGATGACCTTTATTATGACCTTCAGAAACTGAGGTGAATTAGAGGAGGATTTTTTATGGTTATTGTAAACATTGTGCCTCCGGGTTAGAAGTGTTTACACTTCTCATAACTGATCCAAGTCTGAGGATCCTTGTTCTAAAACACTACCTGTGAGGGGGTTGGGCTGTTTACAGGTTTGTAGGAACCCTTGGCCACATCATACCTTGTTACAGTTTTGTTTAAGAATACCTCGCTTTGGACAGTTCTTGTGATTAACCCTGGACATGTGACTCTTTATTTGAGTCCCCCACCTTGGTTACTGGACTTCTAAGCCTCATATGGACTCTCTGAACATACATGGGCCTTATATCAAGACAGATAATCAGATCCAGCTTGATCACAAACCCTTGCATATCATTTGCATATATCATCATTGCATCATTTAACATTTGTTTATTTGCTTTTCAGGGTATCCATATCATATCTGGTTTGGTTTTGACCCCTTTATCTGCATAGACCTCTGCTTCAGTTATCTCCACCCTCACCAGCATCATTCTATCAAAGACTTATTTCTCCTCAGCCTGTGATCTGCATCAACACTTATCTTCAGCTTTTTCAGCAGCACTTATGACTACTCCCAGGAAGAGCAACATATCCTACCATTTCTTTGAGTCTGTGTTGACTGGTATCAGGCAGGTCCAGTCACTCATCACTCCTGATTACATCCCTCTGTTTAGAGAACACTATGGAGGTATCCTGGACATGGTTATGGACCTTGAACCTTCTCAGAGGAGTATGATCCACACATGCTTACAGTTTTATGACCCTCCATTGAGATATTTCACCTTTCCAGACTTTCAGCTAGGGCCTCTGCTGGAAGAATTTTCTTCATTGATTGGAGTAACTATCAGGGGTGGAATCCCTTTCAACCCAGAGATGACAACTCCCAGAAATGAGGAAATAGCAAAGGCACTGTACCTGGAGCCTGCCTTGATTAAGCAAAGTATGACAACAAAAGCTGGGATCCCTGGTTTGCATTTGGACTTCTTGATTTCTCAGGCCATCCTGAGAGCTTCATTGGGAGAGTGGAGGGAAGTTTGTGCACTGTTAGCCCTCAGCATATATGGGGCTATACTGTTTGTAGATGATCCCAAATTTGTCAGCAAGAACGCCATCCATCTGTTTCTTCTGAAGAACCCAGTACCCATACTACTAGGAGATTTTTACTACTCCATCCATCAGAGGAATGAGAAACAAAGGGGGAAGTTGGTGAGGTGTTGTGCTCCTTTGTTTTACACCTGGCTGCTCAGACACCTGCCTAAGTCAGATACTTTCTTGAACCCTCATCAACAGAAGAATTGGGCCAAGAGGCTCATTGCTTTGACTTCAGATGATATTAGATGGTGCACCCAGAGCACCAAAGGCAAAGACATCATCACCAGCTGTGGACAGTACCCAAATGTACCTCTGATAGGAGTAAATGGTTGCATCAACTACAATCCTTTACTGTTTAAGAGACAAATGGGTTATGCCTTAGTTCACCCTCCCAGAGGACAGGATTTAGCTGAGACCTTGTATTGTGAAGTTCAACCTAATTCAACTGTTGTCAGGCAAGCTGCCTGGGCTTGGGACAACATCCAGACAAAAGGAGTAGCTATTCTTGGAAGATGTAATAATGTTGCTTCAGCTCAGTACTATGACTGGTCCCGTACTAAAGCTCAGATTACCAGAATTCCTTTCACCTTGGAAGACATGCCTGGACCATCTACTGTACAGCCAGCAGCAACTGTCAGCCTAGAAGAATTTGAGAAGCTGAAGGAAAGGAATGAGAAGTTATCTGAGGCTTTAAAGAAAACTCTTTGGGAAAGGAGTGATGGTCGTCTGGACATTGAGAGATTGGAAAAGCTCAAAGTTGAGCATCTGACCAAAATTGAAAGGACAGAGGACTACATAAGGAAAGCAAGGGTTGGGGAACAAATATTGAAGAATGCCTGCAAGGAGGCTAAAATTCAGAAAGCTAGGGCTGAGCACTATTTGCAAGAGAGTCAGGCTAGATGGGTCAGGATCACCGAAGCCCGTACACAAGAAGACCAGAAGACTCAAGCCAAGATTGAACAGCTAGAGGCCAATGAGAAGAAGCAGCAGGAAGCTTTGTTGGCAGCCCAGAAGGAGATTTCAGAGTTGAAGCTCAGAGCAGGATTGAAAAGATCCAAAGACCAGGACAAACATAAGAAGCTGACCACTGCCATTGCTACCAGGAACCTCCTCATTAGGACCATTACAGAGCACCCAGCTGGTCCGGTGACTGAGGCCCTCCTAAAAGAGGTCAAAGAGGATGAGTTTGGGCTGGATGTCTGATCCTTTGCTTGTTGTTTGTTTCCATTTGATGTACTTTTCTTTTTGTTGTATTTTGACCCTCCATGGTCATGTATTGTAAAACAAACTATGTATTGTTCACCATTTGTAATATATTCTAGTTTGTTTTCATTTGGGTTTTCTCTCAACAAAGCATCTTCCTCGGGGTCTGGAAAGGTCAAAACCAAGAACAAAACCGGATACCTTAGAAAACAAATAAGCATACTGCATTGCATGCTTAATTTGTTTTTGTTTTGTAGGTTTTGTTATTATTATTGCTTCTAACTTTGTTGTGATCTCAAGAAACATTGCTCGTCGCCGAGTGTTCCCTGTCAACCGCGCGTACCGGTACCCAACTCGTAACAACCTTCCCGGCATTCAAATGGAACAAGTACAGCAGGACCTGTCTGAGGTTAGAAACCAGATGGCCAATGAGAGAGTGGAGATGAGAAATCAGATGTCTCAGTTCAAGGCAGTGATGTCTGGCTTAGCCCAAAGTCAAGAAAGGTTAAGAGATATGGTGGAAAGACAAACTCCTGAGGAGCCTCATCTCGGAATAGGAGGAACTTGCAACAATGAACGGGGCCAGCCTCGTATTGACCCACCAGTATATGGACCTCATCTGGATCCAGAGGTTAACATCCCGAGGAATGTTCAAGGTAACACTACTGGGGGCAGAATCCTGCAGGAGGATCCCCAGGAAGAACAGTTCACTGTCATAGGAACTGGAGATGAAGTATATGACAGGAGATTGGATGAGCTTGCTGAAAAGTTAAGATCTTTGGAGTCTCAGAACTCTTTGGGCTTCGATGTGATGGACATGGGCTTAGTGGATGGGGTGAGAATTCCCCACAAATTCAAACCCCCATGCTTTGAAAAATACAATGGTACTTCCTGTCCACGCACTCACCTACAGTCTTTCCTGGGAAGGCTCAAAGCTTATACTATGGATGAAAAGTTGTGGATGTTCTACTCTGAGGACAGTCTGACCGGAGCGTCGAGGGAATGGTATTCGCATTTGTCTAGAGCCACCATAAGATGATGGAAGGATTTGGCCTAGGCTTTCGTCTGTCAGTATCAATACAACCTGGACATGGCTCCCAATAGGACCCTCCTAATGGGAATGTCTCAATCTTCTAGAGAGAGCTTCCGGGAGTATGCTCAAAGATGGAGACAGCTTGCTGCTGCTGTCCAACCACCCATGTCAGAGAGGGAAATGGCTGACATGTTTATGAATACATTACAAGGGACTTATATTGACAGGCTGGCTGCTTTCTCCTCTACCAGTTTTGCTGACGTAGTCATAGCCGGTGAGAGGATTGAAAGTCTCTTGAAGATGGGCAAGATCTCCGACAGTGGTGCTAGTTCTTCCAGCAATCCAAGAAAACCATTTGCATGACCCCGAAGGGCAGGTGAAACTAATTCCATTCATACAAGCAGGGGCAGGCCTCAATATGCTCACCGATCAGTAGCAGCTGTTACCATTCCAGCTCCAATCCCACAGCAACCATCATATCCTCAACAACAACATCCACAGTATCAACAACAATCTCACTATCAGCAACAATCTCATTTTCCGCAACAGAGAACCTACAACAGCAGTAATAACAACCAACAACAGCGTCCTTTCCAACAAGGCCATCACAAGCAAACAGGGTGATTGACCCAATCCCAATGCCGTATGCTGCACTTTTGCCACAACTCCTGAAGCTCAACCTAGTTGAGTTAAGGACATTGGCCCCTCCATATCCTCTTAATATGCCAAAGAACTATGATGCAAATGCCAGGTGTGCTTTCCACTCAAACGCACCGGGGCATAATACTGAAAAATGCAGAGCCCTATAGATGAAAGTCCAGGATCTGATGGACTCAAAGGCTCTCAATTTCGCACCTCCTCCAAATGTTACAAGAAATCCAATGCCTAGTCACAACGGGCCCAGGATTAATGCTATTGAGGAAGGCAAACCAGCCACATTAATTAACAGTGTTGCACAAATCCGAACACCTCTGTTTGAAATCAAAGCTCAGCTATTAGAATGCCAAGTGTTCCCCGGGTGTGAGCTCGGCTGTGGATATTGCAATATTGCTGTTAATGGATGTGAGAGACTGAGAAACGACATAGATGGCCTCATTAGAGATGGCATTCTTCATATCACAACAACAGCGACTACACTCCAACAATCCCTTCATCAACAATCACAGATACTCCTACAACGTCAGCAACCATTGTTCCAACAGATTCTACTACAACTCCAACAACTGCTCAATCAATCACTTCAATGGATACAAGTTCAGTCACAATTCCTTCTACAACGACAACACCCATTATTCCATCAGTTCCTGCTACAACTTCAACACCTTCTACAATATCAGCAAAAATTAATGAAAGCGTCTCGACGGTTATGATATACTACGATCCTGCAAATGTTCCTTCCAACAACTTACAACAAATTACTACTCCTGTCAGAACTCCGGTTACCATATATTATGATCCGCACACCATTGTGGTCCCCTCTGCACTGATACCAGTCCAGTTACTATCACAATGCCTGGGCCAGTTCCTTACGAAAGCAGTAATGCCATCCCTTGGCATTATGGCTCAGATCTATACTGCGAGGGGCAGAAAAATCACTTTGGAGTCATCAACTTCTTCACTTCAGATAGAAAATGTGGGGGGAGGCGGAGGTTTCACTAGAAGCGGATGTCTCTTTGCCTCACAAATACCAAGAATCATTGCTGAAGCTGAAGCTGCTGCTAAGGCAAAAGGGAAAAGCATGGTGCAAGAAGAACCGGTTGCTAGAGAAGCTTTGAAGACTCCTTTTGATCAAGAGGTTGATGAATTCATAAGAATCATAAAGAAAAGTGATTAAAAGGTGGTAGACCAGCTTCACCAAACACCTTCCAAAATCTCTATACTATCATTGCTAATGTGCTCCGAGGCTCATCGGAATGCACTATTAAAAGTCCTGCACGCAGCTTATGTGCCGGAGGAGATTACCGTCAATCAGTTAGAGGTTGTGGTTGGAAATGTCAACGCTAGTCATGGACTAGGATTTACCAACGCGGATCTAACAGTGGAAGGTCACAATCACAACAAGGCTTTGCACATTACCTTGGAGTGTAAGGGTGCAGTTCTTTCTCACGTGTTGGTGGACACAGGGTCATCCCTCAATGTCCTACCCAAGAAAGCCCTTGTGAAGCTGGAGCATGATGGATTGGCACTACGCCCAAGCAACTTGGTAGTAAGAGCCTTTGACGGTTCTAAAAGATCAGTTCTGGGAGAGATAGAGTTGCCTATAATGATTGGCCCACAGGTTTTCAAAACGACCTTCTTTGTGATGGATATACAGCCTGCCTACAGTTGTCTATTGGGTTGACCATGGATCCACGCCACTGGCGCCGTGACGTCAACCCTTCACCAGAAGTTAAAATTCAAGTGGGAAGGACAAGTCATTACCATTTGTGGGGAGGAGGATATTTTTGTTAGCCAGTTGGCTACTTTCAAATACATTGAAATGGATGGGGAGATCCATGAAACAATGAGTCAAGGGTTTGAGGCCCTTAATATCAATGAAACATCTGTTGTGATGGGGACTTCCATCACCTCGTATCAACAAGCCCGGAAGGTTGTTGAGGAGGGTACTGCACAAGGCTGGGGAAAGCTGCTGCCAGTTGAGAAGAAAGAAGATCGATTTGGGTTGGGTTACAGACCAACTCGACAGGATCAACCAGAGGCTGCAATGGAGCCCAAGTTTGTCAGTGGGGGAATGCTCACCCCGGATGCTATGAATAATTTGGAAGATGAGTCAGAAGACGAGCGCAACCTGGAAAGCTGGATACGTCCAAGGATCCCGGGGAACCGTGTCTCAAACTGGTCTTCGCAGGGAATTATAAGAGTTACTCCGGCAGAGTAATTATTATTTCCTGTTTTTAAGCATGCATCAAGTCCTGCATCTTGCCCAAGATGTCAGGGCTCATTTTGTAATCGGGCCATCTTGTATTTTGTGCAAAGATCAATTAATGAATATCATGACATCTTTTGCAAATGAGTCTTTTCTTTTTCCGCTCACTGTTTTTCATTCTTTATTTTTTGTACAAAAATAAAATGGCAATGTTTTTCAAAATAATAAACTTCATTTTCACTTTTTCTAATCACTAAAATGAACAAATCTGAACCCTTGCAGAGAGTGCCCTCCAGACTGCACCGACAACAACATTGCTATGACTTCGTATGGCTTTGACAATCCGATTATTCAAGCCGATGAAAGGGTTGAAGAAGATTATGAGCTACCTGAAAAACTAGCCATGGTTGTTGAGGCAAGAGGATAAGGTTATAACTCCTCATCAGGAGGAGGTTGAAACGGTTAATCTTAGTACGGAGGAAGACTTGAAAGAAGTTAAGATTGGGGCCTGTCTGCAAAATTCTGTGAAAGAGCAACTTATTGATATGCTTCGGGAGTATGTGGATGTTTTTGCTTGGTCTTATCAGGATATGACAGGGTTGGAAACCGACATTGTTATGCACAAGCTGCCTTTGAAAGAAGACTGTCCGCCAGTAAAACAAAAGTTGCGTCGTACTCGCCCAGATATGGCAATGAAGATAAAAGAAGAGGTACAAAAACAGTGGGACGCCGGTTTCCTTGTTGTAACTAGCTACCCGCCGTGGGTTGCTAACATTGTACCTGTGCCTAAGAAAGATGGAAAGGTGAGGATGTGTGTGGATTACCGGGACCTGAACAGAGCCAGCCTGAAAGATGACTTCCCTTTACCTTACATCGATGTATTGGTCGACAATACGGCTCAGTTCTCGGTGTTCTCCTTCATGGATGGATTTTCAGGATATAATCAGATCAAGATGTCACCTGAAGACATGGAGAAGACAACTTTCATTACACCTTGGGGCACATTTTGTTATAAGGTGATGCCGTTCGGACTGAAGAATGCTGGAGCCACTTATCAGCGGGCTATGGTAACATTATTCCATGACATGATCCATAAAGAAATTGAATGTTATGTGGATGACATGATTTCCAAGTCCCTCACAGAAGAAGACCACCTGGTAAATCTGTTGAAGCTATTCAAACGTCTGAGGAAGTACCAATTGAAGTTAAACCCCAACAAATGCACATTCGGGGTGCGATCCGGTAAGCTGCTAGGATTTATCGTAAGTGAGAAAAAGATTGAAGTTGACCTTGACAAAGTCAAAGCCATTCAAGAAATGCCTGCACCAAAGACTGAAAAAGAAGTTCGGGGGTTCCTAGGTAGATTGAACTACATTTCAAGGTTCATATCTCACCTTATTGCAACCTGTGAACCCTTGTTCAAGTTGTTAAGAAAGGAACAAACGGTCAAGTGGAATGAAGACTGCCAGAGGGCTTTTGACAAAATCAAGGAATACTTACAGGAGCCTCCAATACTTATGCCTCCAGTTGAAGGAAGACCTCTAATCATGTACTTGACAGTATTAGAAGGGTCAATGGGGTGTGTGCTGGGTCAGCATGACGAGTCTGGTCGAAAAGAGTATGCAATATACTACCTAAGCAAAAAGTTTACCGACTGTGAAAAACGTTATTCACTGCTCGAGAAAACTTGATGTGCTTTAGCGTGGGCTGCTCGCCGACTAAGGCAGTATATGTTGACCCACACTACCTTATTGATTTCAAAGATGGATCTAGTCAAGTACATATTTGAGAAGTCGGCACTTACCGGACGGGTTGCGAGATGGAAAATGATCCTCATAGAATATGATATTCAGTACACATCTCAGAAAGCCATCAAGGGCAGTGTGTTGTCTGATTATCTTGCTGAGCAACCCATTGATGATTACCAGCCTATGAGATTTGACTTCCCTGATGAAGACATCATGTTCATAAAAGAAAAAGATCGTGAAGAGCCTATTCATACTGAAGGGCCTGACCCAGAAGAAGAATGGACTATGATGTTTGATGGGGCTGTTAATATGAATGGTCGTGGTGTTGGTGCAGTACTTATTACACCTAAGGGAGTTCACATGCCTTTCTCGGCAAAACTCACCTTTAACTACACTAATAACGAAGCTGAATACGAAGCTTGTGTTATGGGTCTTGAGGAAGCCATTGACCTCAGGATCAAGACTTTGACAGTATTCAGAGATTCAGCTCTGGTAATCAATCAAACCAACAGCAAATGGTACACTCACCAGGATCATCTGATTCCATACCGGGATTATACAAGGAGATTACTGACTTTCTTCACTACAGTCAAACTTGAGTATATCCCTCGAGATGAAAATCAGTTTGCAGATGCTCTGGCTACCATTTCTTCCATAATCAAAGTTCAAGCTGCCAACTTTGTACCTCGGATTTCAGTGTCCAGACTTGACAGACCAGCATATGTATTCTCATCAGACCTTGCTAAAGATGATAAGCCTTGGTTCTATGACATCAAATGCTTCTTGGAGGGTCAAACATACCCACCTGGGGCATCTTCCAATGATAAGAAGACATTAAGAAGGCTGACTGTTAGTTTCTTCCTGAATGCTGATGGGTCCTTGTACAAGAGAAATTTTGATATGGTACTTCTCAGATGTGTTGATAAGACAGAAGCAGACTTGTTGATGCATGAGGTGCACGAAGGATATTTTGGTACCCATGCCGGAGGGCATGCTATGGCTAAAAAGTTGTTACGATCAGGTTACTACTGGATCACAATGGATGCAGACTGTTGTGCTTATGCCAGAAAGTGCCATAAATGCCAGATTTATGCAGATAAAGTACATGTGCCTTTGAATCCTTTGAATGTGATGTCTTCACCGTGGCCCTTTGCCACGTGGGGCATTGATATGATTGGCAAGATTGAGCTGACTGCTTCAAATGGCCACAGATTCATCCTAGTAGCCATTGACTATTTTACCAAGTGGGTCGAAGCAGCTTCTTATGCAAATGTCACCAGGCAGGTGGTAGCCCGATTCCTGAAGAAGGACATCATCTGTCGGTATGGAGTGCCCGAGCGAATCATTACTGATAATGGTTCCAACTTGAACAATAAAATGATGACAGAACTATGCCGGGACTTCAAGATCCAACACCACAATTCTTCTCCTTACAGGCCAAAGATGAATGGCGCTGTAGAGGCAGCTAACAAGAATATCAAGAAGATTGTGCAAAAAATGGTGGTCACCTACAAAGACTGGCATGAAATGCTACCATTTTCCTTGCATGGGTACCGTACGTCAATCAGAACATCCACCGGGGCAACACCGTATCAGCTTGTGTATGGTATGGAGGCAGTCCTACCTGTTGAAGTTGAATTACCCTCCTTACGGGTATTGATGGATGTTAAGCTGAACGAAGCAGAATGGGTCCGGTCCCGGTATGAACAACTGAGTCTGATCGAAGAGAAGAGATTGGCTGCAATTTGTCATGGGCAGCTGTATCAGAAAAGAATGAAGAAAGCCTTCGATCAGAAAGTCAGGCTTCGAGAGTACCAAGTAGGAGATCTTGTGATGAAAAGATTCCTTCCCCCTCATACAGACCACAGATGCAAGTGGACTTCGAATTATGATGGTCCGTTCATAGTAAAGAAAGTTTTCTCTGGTGGAGCACTGATGCTCAGTACAATGGATGGTGAAGACTTCCAGTCCCCTGTGAATTCAGATGCAGTTAAAAAATATTTCGCATAAAAAGACCCGTTGGACATAAAAAACAGAATGTGAGTCCAGGCAAAAATAGGGCATCCCGGCGAGTCAAAAACAGAATAAAAGACTCGGGCAAAAATAAGGGAAAATAAATAAAAAATGTGTACACCCGCTGAGTTGAAAATCCACATTAGACAGCTCGGGCAAAAAAGGGTATCCCGGTGGATTGAAAACCCAAAAGGGCGATCCATGCAAAATTAGGGAATAAGCGAACAACTGCACTCTGAATTCGTCTGTATCACTCACAACACGGCAAACTTAGAAAGGTTAAAGCATCGGTCAGAATCAGCCTCTTCAAAAGCAAGATGAGAAGAACGTCAATGTCATACGAGTCATAGCAAAAAAGGAAGCACACTGAAGCGTCGTTAACATTGCCAGCACCTTTTTGTTTATCAATTTGTAACAATCTCCTCATTTCAGGGGACTTGTTTCTTTGACTGTACTTGCCAATTCAAGGCACACAAGTTAATAAAATCAGATCTTCAGTCACGCTTTTGTCTCGTACATTTTTATCTTTAGTTGCAAAAAATGTTTGATGTCCTTAATATAATGGTTGCATAAATGCAAATGCGTCTTTTCTAAATTACATGCTTGCAGGAAATATATTTACTCCCGGGAGTGTCTGAACTCCTATGATGGAATCCAGTAAGGGATACCTCGGGATATTTGTACGTTCCTTTGTCATAACAGGATTGCAGGAATCCAAAGCGCAGCATGGGGCATGAAAGTTTCTCCCCAGCAGGTTGCCAAAAGCATTCTCCCCCAGCATCTTTTTCAAAGTAACATCATGAGAGGCTCATATCCGCAGCAAATTTCACCATCCTCAGCAGGATCTCTACAGAAGCCTCTAGGAAGGTCGTCCAGTGATCGTTCCTCCCCAGTCAAGTGCAAAGACAGGGAACCACCTCCCCGCAGAATTCCAGCCTCCGTCTAGAAGTGCAATGCCTGAGGATCTCACAACAAAGTGACGAAAGCTCCCGCAGTCCCAGTTGGACCCCTCATCATCAAAAGTAGGTCTATCAGTGACCTGTATCCCCAAGCAGTCATACATCTTATCAGATCTACCAATGATCTTTTCCCCCAGTTGGGGATGTCCTTTCAAGCAAATCAGTCAGAAATCTCTACAGCAACGGGATCCGAATCCCGGATTGGTATCTTTACATAAACATAGCATTCGCATCATATTTCCCCCCAGAGCGTAGCATTCCGTCTAAATACGGAGCATTACGGTAAAAATCAAACATATTGCATAATCATAAGCCATGTTTTGAATCAATCACCTGTGGATACTGACATCCCATCAACGATATACAAGACACCTCTCAAAATTCCCGACAGAATGCCAAAGAATTTTCTTTGCATTTCCCGGATACAGATGCATGCCCCTTTTGACACACGTCCGTGTCATCTTTCCCCAGAAAGTCGCCGGGATACTTTTCACTCAAACAGATACTTATACTTTACAGATAATCCTTGACACTCGTCTGTGTCATATTCCCAGCAGAAAGCCAAAGCGTCCCCTTTGCACTCACAAAAACATATTAATACACTCTCCTGACACCCGTCCGTGTCACCTCTCCCCAGCAAGTTGAACACTCGTCCGTGCCTCACAACGTTTATTTTCACTCATACAGATACTCGTCCATATCTTGTATACACCCTTATTTCCCCTCAGAGTCGGCACTCGTCCATGTTTTATTTTAACCAGTTGGTACTCTTTCGTATCATCATCTCTGAACATGCGTCAGCGTTTGTTTCTACCGATACTCGTCCGTATCATAGTCTTAAGGATGCTCGTCCGCATCTTTAATCTATACACGGTGTCAAACACTTATCCCCTTTTTCTTTCTTTAATTTAGACACTCGTCTGTGTCTATCATTCCCCAGGAGAGTCTCCAGCAGGTCCCATTAAATTATCTCCTTTTTATCTGACATTCGTCCTATGTCATGATACTTCCGGCAGCCGTACCCTGCTAGGTGATCATCCTTCACCTTTTGATGATCGTCCTTCACCATTCCCCCAGCGGAGTCTCCAATATTGGAACCCTCTTCTATCCGACATTCGTCCTATGTCGTGATATTTTTAGCAGCCGTCCCCTGCTAGGTGATCGTCCTTCACCTCTTGATGATCGTCCCTCATCATTTTATCCGATGGCTGTCCCCATCGTTGATCTTGTTATCTGACATTCGCCCTATGTCATGATAAACCCCGAGAGCAGCTGTACCCTGCTAGGTGATCGTCCTTCACCTCTTGATGATCGTCCTTCATCATGCTTATCCGATGGCCGTCCCCATCGTCGACCTTCTCTATCCGGCATTCGTCCTATGTCGCGATACTTTCGGCAGCCGTCCCCTGCTAGGTGATCGTCTTTCACCTTTGATTATACTAACCTAATGGTCGTCCCCATCATTGCCTTTACCTTTAATCCTCGGAGAGTCTTATTTCATTAGCTTGATGGTCATCCCCATCATGATACCTCCATTTCCCCTGCGTGTCGGCCGTCCCCGTCATTGCTTTATCCCCAGCAGTCGTCTTCTGCTCGATGGTCGTCCTCTATCGCCCGCACTTTATAATCATACTTTACTTCCTTTTATAATCTATATCCCTTTTCTTCTTCATTCAGTGAGTGCAAATCTTGGACTGTCTTTGGTATTCAATCACAAGTTATCTTGTTTGTTTGTTAAGTCGTCGCTTACATCCTACACAACTAACTCATGTTTGAATAGGGGCAGCTGTAAACACCCCAATTTTTCCCTCACTCATTTTACCATGGCTTGTGATCCTTTCATTAGCATAAGTTCAATCATATCGTCATATTACATTTTTGCTTCACTGCATTGGTTCTAAATCATCTGCATCTAGGGTTTGTGATTTGAGCAATCCCTGAGCTATCTGAGCCACTCCAAAGGTCTTCAATCATCTCAATAGGGTCCATGTATGTTCAAGCATCACATTATATTCTCCCAAGATCAAGAAAGTCAGAAAATCACAAGAGCTGAGAAAGGCATGGAAGCAGAGCCAAGTTTAACTGCACAGATGACCTAAAATTAGGGTTTTGGTTTCAGAGGCCATAACTCCAAATTTTTTGGTCATTCTTGTTTCTATTGGTCTCTATATGATATGAGGATCATGCATGCCAATTTTCATGAAGAAATTCAATGGGGAAGGCATATGATCAATAGATGACTTCTTGAGCAAGTCAGTGCAAAATCAGGACATCTGAGGCCCCAATCACCCAAACAAAGGGTCTTCTCCATCATTTTGGGTGTATTTGATCTTTATTTGATCTTAGAAGAGTTTATAAGTTCACAAAATTGAAGAGTTTCAAGCCATTTGCAAAGTTGCCATTTTGGGAAAGTGACTTGTAATGTAAACTTGCCATTTTGGGAAAGTTTTTCAACCTCCTCTTTTTGTTTCAAAAATGCTTCAAATGAAAATTCTTGGTCATGAAAGTTGTAGATTGGATCATTCCCTTTTCAAAAAGTACAAGAACTTGACCTAATTCATTTTAGATCTCAAGTTATGGCTTGTCAAAGTTGGGAAAAATCACATAAATTTCACTTTTACACCAAAGAGGGAAACTTGCAAATTCTTATGCCAAGCATTTTTGTGACCTCAAACACACTTCTACATGTCTTAACATCATAATGCATTGCCTAAGGATCAAAATTGGCCCAAGAATCATTTCATCCCATGCATTGAACATCAAGAAATTCAAAAGGGGCCAAACTTCATGAAAATTGCAAAAGGGCACATAATCTTCCACAAGCTTGCTGAATCACCTCAATTTTGAATCTATGGCTATCCTTGATCTATGCTGAGCCAGGACAAGCCAAAAGCCAACTGCAAAACCAGCCCATACCTCAAGTACAAAACTTTTGACATTTTGGCAACTTGCCCATACCAATCAACATAGGCCAGCACCCACTCTCTGACTTATCACAGTTTATCATGTGGATCAAAACCAAGCCAAAGGACACAACATTGCAGCCTAACACTTGAGAATCCTCAGCATACAAAAAATCCCCCAAATCTGCAAAAGCCTTCGAAACTCATAGCTCAACCATCAAACCTCCAAACTTTTTCCACCATTCAACTCCATAAACATCACTGATCATTTCCCACCCTTCATTTTGCTTTGAAACTCACCATATCCAAAATACGATTTTCACATTTCATGAACTGAACTTCTGCCAACTTCATTTTGAGGCCATTTAAACTCCAACCAAGCATCACAAGCTCTTGAGGGGAGTCATTGGAGTGGATTTGAGGCAAAGAACTGGCTAGAAAGCTCCTATTTCGAAAGCTCAACTTTAGGTAGCCATGGCATTTATTTTTCCAGAACCTTCATTTTATGTTATAGAATGATTCTATGTGTTCCCCTGATTGCCATGATATGTTTGGTTTCGAAAATAGTTGAGAAATAAGCATTTCATAAGCTTCTGAAATTTTTGAGAAGTTTTCTGTTTTGCTTCGATTCATGTTTTTGATGATGAATAAATGAATTTTGATGGTTGATTCTTGTTGGGGTTGATGTGAGGATCATTTCTGGAGAGTTTTAGGGCTTGGGGTTGCGTATTGAGTGAGATAGCTTGAGAGGGTAGCCGGAGAAGATGACCGGAACACTGTTCCGGTCACCTGAAAGTGTTTAGGGTTCAGATTAGGGCTTAATGACGTAATTACTGTAGTTTGAATCTCATCCATCCAGATGCGCGCGCTGGTCAATTCCCTCCCCTTTTTATTTGAATCTGGGCCACTGGATCAGCATACATCCATTTAAATTCATTTTACTTTCATTTTAATTGTATTTCTTTCTACATTTTATTAAAAATAGCAAAACACTTCTAAAAAATTTCATTTTTTGCATCATGACTTAAAATATTTTTCTCATTCTGAAAATAATTTTTATTTTATTTTTTGCATAAATTTCGTATTTTTAAAATATTTAAATGTTTATTTTAATTAATTAATGAGAATTAATTAATTAAAATATCATTTAAGTTTTTAAAACTCACCAAAAAAATCATATTGCTTCTTGATACATTTAGAGACATTATCAAACCCTTCACACAAATTTCTTTTTGGTTCTTGACCTATTTTGACATTTTTTCTTTGAATTTAGGGTTCTTAAAAATCAATATTTTGACCCTAACTTAGAAAATTCCCTTCTGCCTAACCATGAACAGTTTGATGTTGTTTATTTTTGCATTGCATTCCTCATATCATGTAGTTTCTAGGATAAAATTGGTTTGAATTTATTTTTCATTTTCAATTTGTTTTTCATTTATCATTGAGAGGTACCTTAACACCCTAGCAAACTTGAGAAAATCATAACTTCCACTAGGTTAAGATCTAGGTCTCCTCCTTTGGGCAGTGAACTTGTATAGGTTTAAGGTTCCTTTGATCCTATTTTAAATTTTTTATCTTGTCATTTGCTTCTGATTTTGAATTTTGCTTTGTATCTTATGCATAAACCCTAATTTTTGCATTCACTTGCATTCATTCTTCATATGCTTGCATACATGAACTTGCCATGACATTTTGTGCATCCATGTGACATATAAGACATCTTAGGACACATTAGAATCATATTTGATCATTGCATCATCCATTTTCCATGTTTTTGCTTTCATTACATGTCATATGTTTTCATGAACTTTCATGCTTCTTACTTGTCTCATTTGCATTCCCATCTCTTGTATGATCATCCACATCTCATGTCTACCATTTGCATCATCCCCTAACATCATTTACATCTTGTATATGCTTCTAGTTTTGGTTTTCATCCTTGCATCTTCCTCATTCTCCTTTCATATTCATTTCCTTTCACTAACTTTTCAGGTGGTAAGTTACTTTGAGAAGTGAATTTGCCTTCACTTCTCATAATTTCTTTTCATCTCTCTTATGCATCATTGCTGCATTTTACTTTTGTATTAGTGTGAGCTTGCTCATTCATGTTCTCTCCTCACTCTCTTTCTTCAAGCAACTTATCTTCTTAAGTGAAGTAAGTTGACTTGCTTCTTTCTGCTTCTCCTCCTTCCATCTTTCTTCTTCCTTGGTGGCTTTTCCTGAGGATCTTCTTGCAAGCCTCATTAACCCTAGGAACACATAATCATGATCACAATTAGGGTTTGATTAGTCCCCCCATTAGTTTTTCCTTTGTGTCATCTTTGTGTCTTCTCTTCTCATCTCTTAATCAAGGACTAAACCCTTAAGGCTTTAAGGCTTTGTGATTAGGGTTATGCTTGTATCCTTCTATTAGGATGGAGTGTATAACTTTAATCCTAAGTGTTAAACCCTTAATGTGTTTAAATCATTTAATCAATCCACCTAATAATCATTAAGACATCAAGCTTGTAACTTGGGCCTTGCACTAGGGTTCTAATTCTTCCTTAATTGGTTAAGAAGGACTAACCCTGGTGTTAATGGACAAGTCCCCCTCAAGTTGTCTTACAAACCATAAAAATCCACTTCTTAATCTTATCATTAACTAAAATCCACTTAATAAAGGTTTTGTTTTGTCATGAGGTTAATCCCTAATCATGGATTAAGTTGAGGAGCCTTTTTCAGCTTAGGTGTTCTCATCTATTATCCTTCTATTAGGATGGTGTAATGAGTCCATTGGATCTTTGATTATGGCTTAAACTCATTACTTAACACTAAACAAAATACCAAAAACATCTAAATAATTACAAGTAAGTTAATGATCTTAATCCTACATCATGGTGATTAAGTGTGAGGTGTTTACTTCATATTTAAGGTATTCTCATTACCCCTAATCAGAGGGAGGATGTGATGAATTTACTAACCCTTGGTTTAGGCTTAAGCTCATTTTCTTATGACAAACTCCCCAAAAGCAATAAAAGATTAAAAACACAAGAACAAACAATAATTGTCTCCTCCGGGATTCTTTTCTCATCACACTCATTCACAAACGAGAACTAGCTTCTTCCGTCTAATGCAAGACAGTTTGCACCTGAGCCAGACAGGTCATACACTTGAGCATAGACAAGCAAGCAGTTCATAAGTCAATTTTTTTCTTTCAGTCTCTTTGAGTCGAACTACGGTGTTCTGACTTCCTCATTGCACGAGAGGATACGTAGGCATAACTCAACTGTTATCGAACAAAAGTCTCTGTATATTCCCCCTCCTCTAGCATTATTCTTTTAACCTCATATTCTTGAGCTTTGCACTCCTGTTCCAGCACTGACACTTCACATATTTCACTTCACTTTCTTTTGCACTGACACTTGCTTTCTTTCCAGCTTTGATACACAGATTGCACTGACACTACCCCTTTAAACACAAATCTTTTAAGCGTGGATCCCGTCGAGTACGACGGACAATCTGGGTGCTAATACCTTCCCAGGTTGTAACCAACCCCCTTTCTCAGATTCTCTGGTTCGCAACCATCTTATCCATCTTTTCTCAGGTTTATGCAGCATTACCTTTCCTTCGGGATAAAAATGCCCAGCTGGCGACTCTATTCTTTTCTTCTCTTTCGCCGACCGTTCGCGTCTGTACCCCTTCTGACCGGGTGTCATTTGGTGGGAGCGACAATAACTTCACTCATTATGTTCCTCAGGGGACATATGTTGAATATGATATCCATGACAAATGGTTCGACAAGATAAATTAGTACAACAACAATTAAGGAAGATTAAGTTGTACAATATGATGGAGATGAAAAACTATAAAGAACTCAAGAATTGGTAACTCAGTTCGATGCAAACATCACATATGTCTAGAGGGTTGACTTCCAACCCAAGAAAGGATATTCACTATTAGTAGCTTAGTACAATTAGTCTTATAAGAAACAATAAACCTTATGTTTTTCAACGCCTCTTCTAACACTATCCAATGACTTTCTATTTTGAACTCTCTCTAAATATGAGAACCCCCTCTCACTTTCTCTCAATCAATAAACCCTGGTTATTGGTAATTCACCTAATTATTAATTTCGAATATTACAACCCAACTAGACAAACCTTCTATGGTATGTTACTGTTGTACCCCAAAATTTTCCCTCCCAAATTCAAGGCCATGTGTCTCAAGAGGCCTCTTAATAGTCACAAGATTCTCAATTGGTCAAAAGGATTGAAAGTTTCACTAGACAAAGCCTCCTCCTGAACAATGGAATTTAGAACTAGGGTTTTGAGTTTCCCCAAGAAAAGTGGATTCCCAAGGCCTCAAGTGGACTTCATAACATCTCGCATACCTTAAATAATCCTCATGTCAAGTTTCAAAGCTTTCTCAACAAGTTTGACCAATCAGATGCTCAGATACCTAAAAATCAATTAATTTGGTCAAAAAGTCAACCGAGGTCAATTGTGGTCAACTCAAAGTCAAACTTCAAGATTTTTGGCCAACATAAAGATTATGAGGTGAAATTCATCATTTGATCAAGGTTTGATCATGATTCATCAAGGAAACCTCAGAATCATCAAGAATCAGAAGTTGTTAAATTAGGGTTTTCATAGTAAAAGTCAACTGAACTTTGACCAACCATAACTTTCACATACTTCATCAAATATTTCCCATCCAAAGCTCATTTTTAATAAAATTCAATTCTCTACAACTTTGTGTCTCACAAGCCAAGTCCAAAAATGTTTCATTTGGAAGGTATGAGCCAAGACAGTATAGGTCTTTTTGAAAGTCAACAAAAACTCAACTTTTTCTAAAGCTCATAATTTTAGAATAGTAAAGGATATGGACATGGAACCAAAATGGTTGATTAGAGGACACTCTAAGCTTTCTAAAAATTCCTCGAACACCTCCATGGCATTAAAATTGAGGAAGTTATGCATTGTCAAAATTGGGGAATTTTCATGGGGTGTATGGAGTAAAAAATGCCATAACTCCAATTCTTTCCAAATGGGCCCATAAAATTGCAACCCAAACTTGAAGATGAGGTCATGCACAACCCAATGGCCAATTATTCTGATTTTTATCATTTATTTTATATTATTTTGAATTTTAATTATTAAAATTCAAGTTAAATTGAAATAAATTATGAAAATCAAATATTTGATCCAATATTTGTTTTGGGATCAAATACATATCATTTAAAATTGATTAAAATCATCCAAATTTGTTCAAGACCAATTTAGTATGATTTAGTTTGATTTTTTTTTACAATTATGGATGATTAGTTTCTTCACATGCAAGCAACTCAAATCCATACAACAAAGGCCCATTCTTTGACCTAATTTGCTTTATTATATATACACAACAACAATGCAATGCTAAGGGACGAAAATCAGAGCTGAAAAATCACTTTCCAACTTCAAAATTTTACAAATAATACACATTTGGTTTCCTTGTTCTAGCTTGTTTCCAATAGTTTTGAAGGTGGTAATCACTTCCTTGATACATTCTGATACAAAGGCATCATCATCATCATCATCATCAAATTCAGCTTAAAATACATAAACCGAATTCTTGTTTTCTCACTTTTATGCTTTTTTTCAATTTCGTATATTCACGCATTATAAATAATATTTGACTAATGATTTGTGTTTGTGGTGTTGCAAGGATTGTTTCTGGGCGATTAATTCAAAACTTTATGGCCAAACACGCAAACCACCATTTTTAGGATTTTGGGATCAAAATTAGGAACTTTCGATTAAGGCGCCCTCAAGAACTTTTGATGATATATTTGAATTGTACAGGTCATGGACGATCGATTGATGTAATTATTTTAGATTAATCTGTTGTATTTTGGGATATTGAAATTCTCAGGTCAAATAGCTACGAAAATTTCGTAGCTAATTTGAAGTCAAACCGTAGCTAAACTTGGAAACTGGAGGAAGAAGACGACCAACCATTCGCGCGCATTTTCTGATTTTGAAATTTGGTTTTATTATATAATTTATTATTTGCATTATATTTCACAGAAGCGCATGTGGCTTAGTGGTAAGCGCGTTGAGGCTGCAAAAGGGAGGTCCTGGATTCGAATCCAGGTCTCCCCCATATTGTTTTTTGCGCTGATTTTCTTTTTCTTTTATATTTTATTTCTTAATTATGATTATATTAAATATATTAATCAAATAATCAAATAATTAACCATTAACCCTAAAATTAATTTTTTTTTCAATATTTTTCTTTAAAAACAAAACCAATAATTATTTTCACCATTTTATTTTATTAATTTTTTCCAATTAATTATTTTTGTAAATTCATTAACTTTAAAAGAAAACCTTAATCTTTTTTTTAACCCTAATTTTTTGTTAACCCTGATTTTCTATAACCTTTTCAAAACCCTAATATTTTCATAAAAAAATATAATAATAATTAATTGTTTAACTTAATATATTTTGATTGCCTTAAATTATTTATTTTTATTTATTAGAAAATTGTATAGGATGTCTTATTATGTAATTTATTTTTCCGCTCGATTATGTAATTGTTTTCCTTATGTAATAGCTTAGGTTTAAATTTCTGTGTTTTATTTTCCGCAATCCCCCTAAAAGACAAATGTACCCCCTCCCTTAATGTAATAGCGTAGGATCTTTATTTCCGCCTTTTAATTTCTGCAAACTATAAATGTGTGTTTAGTAACTTAGGGAGTGCGAATATTGTACGGTTAATTAATTGAATCTAGCCCACTAATTTTTTAAGATAAATATTTGAAATTAATATTCACACACGTAAGTCAATCGTTCTACGATCGCCATCTGCACCTCCTAGGGTTCCCCTCTTGGTTGCATTAAACTAATGGTCAAGTCCCTCGAACGTGGGGGTGTCTTAAGCAAAGTTCCTTCACAGATAAATCATCAAGTACCTACAGATTCAAAAGATCATAAGTCCCTTCGAGTTTGCCTACGGAATAATGATCTTGTCCCTACGAATAAATTATGATAGTCCCTACGAATTGCTAAAGACACCCCTACAAGTTGCCTTCATTGACCATACGGTGACCTTACGCCCGTTCCTTAACACATCCAAGGTAATAACTACTTACTCCTTAATAGTAAGGACAATCTTACTCTTGAAAGGAAATAAAGAAACATGAAAGACCAACTTAGGGTAGGTAGTGCTTAATTACTTGCTCACTTTCTCAAAAACTCTTATTCACACCTCACTTTCAAAATATTTTCAAACTTAAGACTTTGTATACATCCATACGAGGATCATTACAAAGAACTTCTGAAAATCTTTTCTAAACACACACTACACATTTTTTTAAACAAGTTAAAGTGAGCTAAGTAACTAAGAGTCCATGGATAACCATGGATATAAAAGGTGTTAATACCTTCCCTTTATATAACTTACCCCCCGAACTTATAATTTTTAAAAAGGTCTTTCATGTTCTTTTATACCCTTTCCTATTGGATAAAATAAAAGTCGGTGGCGACTCTTGCTATCCGCACATGTTTTTGTCAAACAAAAACACAAAAGTCAGTTCTCCCACTGTGTTACAGTTACTGAAAAATAGAGGTGTACATAAAGACGTTGAAGATACATCTCAAATAAACAAACCTACAACTATGTCAAGTTACTGAACCAGATTGTGGTGTACATAAAAATAAAAAGGTCTCTTGTAAGCCCTATCACTATAAAATCTTTAATGTGAATGTTTTTTTCCAATGTAGGTTTGAGCTCCCCATAAAATATTTAATGTGAATTTTTACTTGGTGTACATAAAAATAACAAGGACTTTAGAAAATCATTCATGAAAGGTAACGATAATATCAACAAAAAAGGAATAAAAGTAATAAACATCAGCCATGAAAAGTGATGTATCATACTTCGAAGAGGAGGAAGTGACCAAATGAATGAATATGGTGAAGACAAAATGAAGATGGTGAAATTTTTTGTTCAAAATGAATGAAGATGGTGAAGATGAAGAGTTCACTATCGTTATCGTCTAGGTTCCCTTAGAGCATGTTATGAAGAAATAAAGATTTTGTTTTGTTTTATCGCTAGTGAAATACAAAACATGTTACCACAGTGGATAAACAGAACAATAGTTAAACATTTTTCAACTTTTGTTTAACTTATGAATTTAAGGGACACATGTAATGCCCTAAAATTCATAATTTTAATTATTGACAATTATTTATGAATATATGACATGTTGTGATGTGTTTTGGTGTTGTTATGATGAAACTGTTAATTTATAAGATTAGATGGAATATTATGAGTTTATTTAGTTGAATATTATTATTTAATTAAATAAAGGAGAATTGGAGGTATGAAGGGTATAGTGGTCTTTTGTGGAGAATTAGTAAGGGTAGAATGGGGAAGACATATTTGGGGTCCTAAGGGTAAGATTTACATAAGGAAGTTAAGGGTTTTGGAATACGATCAGTTTTCACGATCGTGTTTGAAGGAGAAGAGAGAAAACTCTGAGGAACAAGGAGAAGAGCCTAGGGCTTGAAAAATCTCCGGCGAATTTTGAAGAGATATCATAGAAAGCTTCATTCTAAGGTATGGGGAGTATCGCTTTTCAATGTTCTTGATGTAGAGTTTAGGTAATGGGGATAGTTGGGGTTTTATGGAAAAACCTAGGATTTGATGAGTAGAATTGAGGGATTATTGATAAATTGGTGTGTGTGTGTGTGTGTGTGTGTGTGAGTGTTGTGTTGTAAATGATGTATGTGTATTAGTCATACATTCTGTACTGAAATTTGAGATTGAAAATGGTGAAGGGATGGTTTTTGGGTGAAAAAATATAGCAGGAGTTTTGTTGTCATCGCAAGGTTTGGAGGCTGATATCGTGTTGCTCGCTTAGTGAGGTCTTGAAAAATCTTGCCTTCTCAAGGCAGAGAGTAGCCCACTTAGCGCAAAGCCTAGCTCGCTTAGCGAGACCCAGAAGTGAAAAATTAATGATTTAATTATAGAAAATTGTCTAATGATGTGTAGATATGATATATTGATGTCGTGATGTATTATACTTGTTGCCATGATTTATGTTGATGATTTAGTGATCATTTTATAATAGAAATGAAGTTAAGATTTTAGTGGATTATATGTTGATTATTAACATGAATGTCGATGCAAATGTTGAAATATGTTGATTATGTTGGATTGTTGTATCGTTGGACTCATGGCATACCTATGTTGTTGGAGGCTTCGATCCCATAGTGTGGATCGGGGTTATGTTGTTTATGTTGAGCTCCCTTGTGGATGGTAGATGGCCCAGTACCCATTACATGTTGAAATCGGTACCACAAGCATGTATGAAGTTGCATTTCATTCTTGGTGGCATAGCAAGATATATATGTGTTAAGTAGATGTTTGATGAAATTTATGACGTGATGAGTGAGAATTATGATGTATTGCTATATGATGAATGTTGCATGATTATCTTTACTTTATGTCAATTATATTGATTCGTGATTACTCACTATGTCGGCCTTTGGTGATGGTCTATTATGTCATCCTGCAGATACTCAGGAATAAGCTTGGTGTGTGGATCTAACTTGAAGTGTTGTTTTTTTGTCTCTTATTTAGTTAGGTGTGGTGTTCTGCTCTATGTCATGTAGCATCGGGTTGGGAATGTTTGAGAACCATTGTGTTCAGTTCATTTTATTACTGAGTTGATACTAGCCGTTAAGGATCGTTTGAGTTAATGATGTTTTGAATAAAGTATGAATTTTCTTCATTGAGTTAGTGAAGTTGATGACTTATTATCCGATGCATAATATCGATGTTAATTAATGTGATTTCATGTTGTAACTCGTGTTACGGGACAGAACTGAATAAATGATGTTTTTTATGTTTGTTAAAAGAAGAAATGTGATACCCTTTTTGATAATACTCTGATTTTATTGAATATTCATGTTATATTTTGATGTGGGGTAAAAGGGTGTTACATTAGTGGTATCAGAGCAGGCCGGTTTGTCCGGTCAAGTGTCATTTTTGTCAGTTTGTTGTCAATCTTTGCTTGTTAATGATTATTTCTTTTCTGATGTTGTGGGTGTTGTGCAAAATGGCTGGAAACAACATGTGTGCTCTTGCTGAAGTTGTTACGGCACTTGCTCAAGCTAATGGTTTTGTTACTACCATGTTTGTGTGTTTGAAGTATCCTTTGACCATTTTTGAGAAGGACTTCTTAATGGATCTGGTGTGTTTACCTATGCACCAAATTAATATTATTCTTAGAATGAACTGGCTAGACTTTAACTTTGTGCATATTAATTGTTATGCGAAGACTGTGGAGTTTCCTGAACTTGGTGATCATGGTGAATGGATGTTCTTGACGGCTAAGCAAGTGGATGAACAGTTAGAAGACGAAGCTTAGATGTTTGCAATTTTTGCATCATTGCAAGTCGAAGGGAAGACTTCGAGTGTTGAACTACCAGTTGTTCAAGAATTTCCAGATGTTTTCCGGAGGACATAAAGTGATTTGCCTCCAGAACGTGAAATTGAATTTGCAGTGGATTTATTACCTGGTACAAGTCTTGTGTCTATGGCTCCGTATTGCATGTCTACTTTGAAATTGAGTGAGTTGAAGAAACAACTATTAGAATTATTGGAAAAGAGGTTTGTTCGACCTAGCATTTCTTCGTGGGGTGCTCCTGTGTTATTGGTAAAAAAGAAAGATGGTAGTATGAGATTGTGTGTCGATTATCGGCAATTGAACAAGGTTACTATTAAGAGTAAGTATTCACTTTCGAGGATCGAAGACTTGATGGATCAGTTGATAGGAGCTTGTGTGTTCAGCAAGATTGATCTAAAATATGGTTACCATCAGATTCGTGTTAAGTTTGATGATATTCCGAAGATAGCTTTCCGGATGAGGTATGGTCATTATAAATACATGGTGATGTCGTTTGGTGTATCCAATGCACCCAGTGTGTTCATGGAGTACATGAATCGAATCTTCCATGAGTACTTGGATAAATTTGTGATAGTTTTTATTGATGATATCCTGATTTATTCCAAGACAGAAGAGGAACATGCAGGGAATTTGAGGATTGTGTTGCAGCCTGCAGGTGTTGCGAGAGAAGAAGTTGTATGTGAAGTTGTCAAAGTGTAAGTTCTGGTTGAAGGAAGTGAGTTTCCTTGGACATGTAATTTCTAGTAGTGGAATTGTTGTAGATCATTCAAAAATTAATGCAGTATTGCAGTGGGAGACTCCTAAGTCTGCTACTATGGTTCAAAGTTTTCTGGGATTGGCAGGTTATTATCAAAAGTTCATTGAGGGCTTTTTGAAGTTGGCGTTACCTTTGAATCAGTTGACTCGAAAGGGTCAAGCTTATGTGTGGGATGTTGCGTGTGAAAATAGTTTTGTAGAGTTGAAGAAGAAATTGACAACTACTCCATTGTTTATTTTGCCTAATCTGAATGAGCCGTTCGTTGAAGTTGGAGGAATTTTGATGCAGAATGGTCAAGTGGTTGCTTATGCTTCTAGGAAACTGAGAGTTCATGAAAGAAATTACCCTACGCATGATTTAGAGTTGGCAGTTATGGTATTTGTGTTGAAGATTTGGAGACATTATCTCTTTGGTTCGAAATTTGAAGTTTTCTGTGACCATAAGAATTTGAAATATGTGTTTGATCAGAAGGAATAGAATATGAGGTAGAGAAGGTGGTTGTAATCGTTGAAAGATTTTGGTTTTGATTTGAATTACCATATTGGTAAGGCGAATGTGGTTGCTGATGCTCTGAGTAGGAAGACATTGCATATGTCGATGCTTATGGTGAAAGAACTCGAAATTATCGAACAGTTCAGAGACATGAGTTTTTTATGTGAGACTACTTCCGATAGTGTGAATTTGGTAATGCTGAAGTTAACCAGTGAAATTATGGAGAGGATTTGAGTAGGACAACAATCTGATTTGAAGTTGGTTGATCAGTTGACTTTGTTTAACCAAGGTAACGGAGGTGAATTCTGAATGGATGAGAATGGTGTGATGAGATTTCGAGATAGAGTGTTTATTCCAGATGTTCTGGAAATTAAGTAGAGTAGTTTAGAAGAATGACATTTGTAGATGTTTAGAATTGGCAGAATTTTTGACCAACAAGAAATGTTAAATTCAGTTCAGGATGTCCCATCAGATGTTGGGACATTATCAAACAGAGTATAAGTAAATGAACTTAATTCAGGATGTCACACCAGATGTTGGGACATTGTATCAGTTAATGAAATAAGTTCAGTTTACAGGATGTCACATCAGATGTTGTGACATTGTATCAGTAAATGAAGTAAGTTTAGTTTTTCAGGATGTCCCAACAGATGTTGTGACATCTCAAACCTGCTACCAGAATTAATTAATGACTAACAGAACTGAGTAAATTAAGGAAAGTTATCTGGAATTAATTATGGATGGATAAAACAGAATAAGGCGCATCTGTAGGGAGTGTTTTTATGTGACTTCAGCATAATCAGAAGAACTGAATCACCTAGAATCTAGGAAGTAACAAACCCTAATTCAAGGTGGAAGCAGCATGCGTTTCAGGATTGGAAAAACCTACAGAAAGCCCAAAATCCAAACACCTATTTAAGCAACAGAAACTCTCAGAATAGAGTACGAATTTCAGAAGACCAAATAGGGTGCTTTGTGTTTTAATAGCAGGTTGTTTTAATTGTACCACTTTATCAGCTTTTAAGCAAAAGTGTATTTGTGTCTTGATTGAAACTGTGAAGTAAGATCAAGCTGTTTTGTTTGAAGTATGACTTCAATTTTATTAAACTTGTAAACAAGATCACTGTGTGATTGAGGGGGAGTGAGTTGGTACTCATATCTAAGTTGTGTCTTAGGTAGAAATTGCATTGGGTAGATATTAAGTGAAAGATTAAACTGGGTGGTTTAAGTCTAGAATTAATATTACTTATAGTGGATTTCCTCCTGGCTTGGTAGCCTCCAGATGTAAGTGTGGTTATACACTGAACTGGGTTAACAAATTCTTGTGTTGTTTAATTTTCCTGTACTTTAAGTTTTAGTTAAGTCTTCAAATGTTTAAACATCTCATTTGACATCTCATACCTGATCAAAGAATTTCAATTGGCATCAGAGCAGGCACCCTGCCTGTTTATACTGGGTGAGATCTAGGGACTGCAAATTCTGGAAACATGGACAGAGATGTAGGATCAGTAAATAGACCACCTATACTGGATGGATCTAATTATGACTACTGGAAGCCAAGAATGATTGCATTCTTAAGATCACTTGACAATAGGGCCTGGAAAGCAGTCAACAATGGATGGGAACACCCTGTCCAAGACACCAAAGATGGAGCAAAAGTGTTGAAACCTGAAGAAGAATGGAGTAAGGAGGAAGAAGATTCAGCACTTGGCAACTCCAAGGCCTTAAATGCTTTATTCAATGGCATTAATAGAAACATCTTTAGACTTGTGCATCACTGTGAACTGGCCAAAGATGTTTGGGACACTCTCAAAACAACTCATGAAGGAACATCAAAGGTGGAGATGTCAAGACTTCAACTTCTCACCACCAAGTTTGAAAACTTGAGAATGAAGGAAGATGATACAATTCATGAATTCTACATGAACATCTTAGAAATAGCCAATACTTCTAGAGCTTTGGGAGAAGAGATGACTGATGAAAAGCTTGTAAGAAAGATTCTCAAATCTTTACCAAAAAGATTTGACATGAAGGTCACAGCAATAGAAGAAGCTCAAGACATATGCACAATGAAAGTTGAAGAGCTCATTGGTTCCCTTCAAACATTTGAGATGGGAATGAATGACACAATTGTAAAGAAGAACAAAAGCATAGCCTTGATGTCAAATACTGATAAAGAAGAAGAAAATGATGAATCAGAAACTGATGAAAACTTATCAGAAAACATTGCTATGCTTGGAAGACAATTCAAAAAGATTCTCAGAAAGATGGAAGACAAGTCCAGACCAAGTGGAAGATACACAAATTCTTCTGAGAACAAAAGACCTTATGATAGAAGGTCAAATTATGAAGAAAAGACCAGTCAAGAAAAAGGGATTAAATGCCATGGATGTGAAGGATATGGACACATCAGGAATGAATGTCCTACCTATTTAAAAAGGCAAAAGAAAGGTCTCTCTGTAACCTGGTCTGATGAAGACTCAGGAGGTGATTCAGAAGAAGAATCAGCTAAGCATATCACTGCTCTAGCTGGATTATGTGAATCTGAAAGTGAATCCAGTGATGGGGAGCTTACTTTTGAAGAGCTTGAGCAATCATACAGAGAACTAGTCAAAAGAAGCACTGAAATATGCATGGAAAGTATAAAGCTAAAGAAGCAGATTGAGGCACTAAAGGATGAAAAAACAAGTGATCTAGAGATCATTGACACCTTGAAAAGTGAAGTAAGTCTTCTCAACTCCAAGTTGGAACATATGTCCAAATCTGTTAGAATGCTGAACAGTAGCTCAAGCACACTGGATGTTATTCTCAACAACAATAAGCATTCAGGGGATAAAAGTGGACTGGGATTTAACAAAGTTCATAAGGTTGAAGCTAACTCTAGCAAAACTACTTCAAAGTCCATACAGTCAAACAAGATGTCCCAACAGATGCTTCAACATCATGAAAAGAACACAAAGTCAAACATAATGTTCCAACAGATGTCTCAACATCATGAAAAGAACATAATGAAGAAGAAGTATCAAAGATGGAGATGTCATCATTGTGGAAGATTTGGACATATCAAACCTCATTTTTACAAGTTGCATGGATATCCAAATCAGATGTATCAGCAACCTCCTAAGCAGAAGATAGAGGTTATCAAGAAAGAGCTGCATAGACATCAACATCAAAGAAATCAGCAACCCCCTAAGCAGAAGACAGAGGTCATCAAGAAGGTATGGGTACCAAAAGCTAGTCTTCATGCTAATCAAAGTTACATGCCCAAGAACAAGATCAACAAACAACCTTGGGGCTCTAATGCTGGACAATGCACAGGGAAGAGGTATCAAAAGAAATCTCAATACAAATGTTCAAAGAAGGGTGTTTCATATATAGCTCATACATCTCTAAGAGTATCAGCTAAAGAAGACTGGTACTTTGACAGTGGATGTTCAAGACACATGACTGGATTGAAGAATCTGCTAGTAGACTTAAAGTCATACTCATCCAGATATGTAACCTTTGGAGATGGAGCTAAAGGAGAAATCAAGGGAGTTGGGACCTTGGACTGTCCAGATGTATCAAGACTAGATGATGTGCTGCTGGTAAAAGGTTTAACTGCTAACCTGATCAGCATAAGTCAATTATGTGATCAAGGGTACAGTGTAAACTTTACCAAAACTGAATGCATAGTGTCTAACAAAGAACAAAAGGTTGTCATGAGAGGTGCCAGATCTAAAGACAACTGCTACATGTGGGAACCTCAAGACTTCAGTCTCACTTCAACTTGTTCTTTAGCTAAAGAAGAAGAAGTGAAACTATGGCACTAAAGACTAGGTCATCTCCATTTCAGAGGCATAAAGAAAATCATATCTATGGAAGCTGTGAGAGGTATTCCTAAACTGAAGATTGATGATGGCAAGATATGTGGTGAATGTCAAATAGGAAAGCAAACCAAGATGTCCCATCCAAAGCTACAACATCTGACAACTTCTAAAGTTTTGGAATTATTGCATATGGATCTTATGGGACCTACGCAGGTTGAAAGCCTTGGTGGTAAGAGGTAAGCCAATGTGGTGGTTGATGACTTTTCAAGGTATACATGGATAAATTTTATCAAAGAAAAGTCTGATGTATTTGATGTATTCAAAAACTTATGCCAAAGAATACAAAGAGAAAAAGCCAGCTGTGTGATCAGAATAAGAAGTGACCATGGAAAGGAGTTTGAAAATAAAAAATTCTTAGATTTTTGTTCTTCAAAAGGAATAAATCATGAATACTCTTCACCAATCACTCCTCAACAGAATGGGATTGTTGAGAGGAAGAATAGAACTATCCAAGAATCAGCAAGAGCTATGATCCATGCTAAAAAGTTACCTTTGTACTTCTGGGCTGAAGCTATGAACACAGCTTGTTACATCCATAACAGAGTCACTCTAAAGAAAGGAACTTTGTCCACAATCTATGAAGTCTGGAAGGGCAGAAAACCCACAGTTAAGTACTTCCATGTGTTTGGAAGTAACTGTTATATTCTGGCTGATAGGGAGCAAAGAAGAAAAATGGATCCTAAAAGTGATGAAGGGATTTTTCTTGGATACTCTATAAACAGTAGAGCATATAGAGTATTTAACTCTAGAACCAAGGTTATCATGGAGTCCATAAATGTGATAATTGATGATGCTCCTACAGATGTTACAGAAGATGTTGGAACATCTGCTGACAGCAAAACTGAAGCTGAAGAAAAGAGTGATCATTCTGACTTCACTCAAACTGATGCAAGGACAGAACAATCAAGCAAACCTCCCTCCATCAGAATCCAGAAGGATCATCCCAAAGATTTGATAATTGGTGATCCCAATAGAGGTGTAAGTACTAGATCAAGAGAAGTGATTCCAGGTTCATGTTTTGTTTCAAAAATAGAACCTAAAAACATCAAGGAAGCTCTTACTGATGAATACTGGATTTGTGCTATGCAAGAGGAATTAGGTCAATTCACAAGGAATGAAGTGTGGAATCTTGTTCCTAGACCTGATGACATAAATGTGATTGGCACTAAATGGGTGTATAAGAACAAGTCTAATGAGCAAGGAGTTGTTACAAAGAACAAAGCTAGACTTGTAGCTCAAGGATACACACAAATTGAAGGAGTAGACTTTGATGAAACTTTTGCACCAGTAGCAAGACTTGAACCAATCAGACTACTTTTGGGAATTGCCTGTATCTTGAAGTTCAAGCTATTTCAAATGGATGTGAAAAGTGCCTTTCTAAATGGATATCTTAATGAAGAGGTATATGTAGAATAGCCTAAAGGATTTGTTGATCCAAGCTGTCCAAATCATGTATACAAACTAAAGAAGGCTCTGTATGGTCTGAAGCAAGCTCCAAGAGCATGGTATGAAAGGCTGACTACTTTTCTTATCAAGCAAGGGTACAGAAAAGGTGGAATAGACAAAACCTTGTTTGTTAAAGATGAAGAAGGAAATGTCATGATTGCTCAAATATATGTAGATGACATTGTTTTTGGTGGAATGTCAGACAGGATGGTTAAACATTTTGTAAATCAGATGGAATCTGAATTTGAAATGAGCCTAGTAGGAGAATTAAACTACTTTCTTGGACTGCAAATAAAGCAAATGGAGGACTCCATGTTCATTTCCCAAAGCAAGTATGCTAAGAACATAGTCAAGAAATTTGGAATGGACAATGCTACTCATAAGAGAACTCCTGCCCCCACACATTTAAAGTTAACTAAAGATGACAAGGGTGAGAATGTAGACCAAAGCCTATACAGAAGTATGATTGGAAGCTTATTGTATTTAACTGCTAGCAGACCAGACATAGCATTTGCAGTAGGTGTATGTGCAAGATATCAAGCTGATCCAAAAGTTAGTCATCTAAACCAAGTCAAGAGAATTCTGAAATATGTTAATGGTACTTGTGACTATGGCATAATGTACTTTCATGGATGCAAACCAATTCTCACTGGCTTCTGTGATGCTGACTGGGCTGGAAGTGCTGATGACAGAAAAAGCACTTCAGGAGGATGCTTCTTTCTAGGAAACAATTTGATTTCTTGGTTCAGTAAGAAACAAAATTGTGTATCCTTATCTACTGCTAAAGCTGAATATATTGCAGCTGGAAGCAGTTGTTCACAGTTGGTTTGGATGAAGCAAATGCTCACTGAGTACAATGTCCCACAAGATGTCATGACATTGTACTGTGGCAACTTAAGTTCCATTAACATATCAAAGAATCCTATCCAACATAGCAGGACCAAACATATTGATATCAGGCATCATTTCATCAGAGATCTTGTGGAAGAGAAAGTGATTTCATTGGAACATGTAGCTACAAATCTGCAATTGGCTGATATATTTACTAAAGCCTTGGATGCTACCCAATTTGAAAACCTAAGGGGTAAATTGGGAATCTGCTTATGTGAAATTTAGCAGTTATGGAGATGTGCCAACATGTCATATGACATCGTGTGGCATGATCACCAGATGGCAACACCAGTCTGGTCAAGCACCTTGTGTATTCCACTCCTAGAAATTCTCCAAGTAACGGCTCTTATAAGAATATCAGATCACGTTCAACTATTCATCTTCTCATCATTCTCTCACAACAACTTGCTTGCTATAGCTAACTTTCAGAGATCATCAAACTCAACCAATTTCAATCTCTTTCTTCACCACATTCTAAAAATGGCTCAACACCAAAACCCTAACAGCTCTGAAGAAATCCTCAACAAGGAAGATGTGGTGCATGCAACCCCCATTTATGTGGTACCCATGGATTCAACTCCAATGGACGAAATCAGAGGAAGTGTTCCTCTTGCTCAAAAGCCAAGAACCCCTACTGTTAGAAGGGCAAAGGAACCTGTTTTTAGCAAAGCCAAAGGGAAACCTTCATCATCAAACACCACTCCAAAAGCTTCTGAATATGTGGATGATTCCATAAAGGAGCTGGTAAACAGGATCCTATCTGAGCAAAGAGTGGTAAGTGGCATATCTATCCCTCTGAACACCATGTCAGCTCCACAAGAAGATCAACAAACTCAGGCTAAAAAGGACACTCCTGCTCAACAGGATGTCCCAATAGATGTTGAAACATCTGAAGACCAGCAAAAGGTCTCATCTGATACTACTGATGATACATCTGAGGACCAGAAAAAGGCCTCCACTGATAGTGATGAAGAAACATCTGAGGACCAGCACAAGGCCTCCACTGAAGATCAAACCTATGTTGATCCACCAGCTGAAGAGGAGACTGCTCAACCTCCTCCTGTTGTGAACATAGAGCATGATTCTGATACAGAAATCATTGCTTCTGTCAACCCTAGCATAGCCAAAAGGCTTAGAACTAGGAAGGAAAAGAAGAATGCAGGACATGCAACTCCTGAGAAGAAGCAAGCTACACCAAAGAAGGACAAAGCTAAAGTTGTCTTTGGTCCTACAAAATAATGGAGCAAGGTGCAAACACAAAAGAGGAAAGCTGTCACTCCTCCAGATTCAGATGTTGAAGAGGATGTCCTAACATCTCCACCAAAGAAGAAACCAGCACCCTCAAGGTCATCAACTGCTGTTCCAGAAGCTCCTCTGGACAATATCTCCTTCCATCATGTTTCAAGTGTGAATAGATGGAAGTTTGTTTATCAAAGAAGGGTAGCACTTGAAAGAGAGATGAGCAGTAATGCACTTGAGTGCACAGAGGTAATTGATCTCATATCTTCTGATGGCCTTTTCAAAACTGTCTCAAACTTCTCTCCTTGATATGAGCTGCTAGTCAAGGAATTCATTGTAAACCTTCAAGAAGATTGTGCTGATGGTAAGTCTGCTGACTTTAGAAAGGTATTTGTTAGAGGGAGATGTGTGGAATTCTCCCCTAGAGTGATCAACCACTACCTAGGAAGAGACTCTGATGGTCCAAATGAGTTAGGAAAGACTGATAACCAGGTTTGCAAGGTCATCACTGCAAATCAGGTAAAGACTTGGCCAGTCAAAGGGAAGCTGTCTGTTAGCATGCTGACAAGGAAGTATGCCATGCTGCATAGGATTGGCACTGCAAACTGGGTCCCTACCAACCATACCTCCTCAATAGCAACTGGGTTGGGCAGGTTCATATGTGCAGTAGGTACCCAAACAAAGCTGGATTTTGGAGCTTATATTTTTGATCAGACATTGAAGCATGCTGGATCATCTGCAACAAAGCTGCCAATTGCCTTCCCTTCCTTGCTATGTGGAATAATGCTGAGTCAGTATCCTGGTATACTCACTGAGAAGGACACAATTTGCAAAAGAGAAAGCCCTTTGGCCTTCCACTACAAGTTGTTCTTGAGTCATCATGCAGCTGATGTTGAAGCTCCCTCTGGGACATCTGCTGGTCCTTCAAAGGCAAAGTCTCCAATCTCCAAAGCTGCCTTGATTGATGAGCTGAAGATCACATGCAAAGAACTGGATGCAAGGAAGCAGAAGCTTGAGGAGGTTATCCAAAGGCTGGAGATTGAAGAAAGTGCTCAGAAAACTGTTGCTTCTGATGAGGAGACTGAGGAAGAGGAAGAAACAGATTATGAGGAGTCTGAGTGAAAATTGTATGTGAGGAATATGTAATGACTGCTTCTGCATTGTAATTTTGAATTAGTATCTTTGGCCCCAAATTTATGTCTAACAAGGGGGAGAACTGAACAACAACAACAATGTATGATGCTGATTAATGAAAATATTTTGTTTGCTTCTGAACTAAAATTGTGATTTTAATGGAAAAATTTATGTTGCAACAAGTCTGAACAAATGTAGAATTGAGGGGGAGTAAAACTCTCACATGACTCAACAGAAAAGAACTGCTGAAATCTGATAAAAGAACTTCTGCTGCACTCTGATAACCAGAAAAGTATGTTAGCCAAAAATTAGCCAAAGGGGGAGTTTGTAGATGTTTAGAATTGGCAGAATTTTTGACCAACAAGAAATGTTGAATTCAGTTCAGGATGTCCCATCAGATGTTGGGACATTATCAAACAGAGTATAAGTAAATGAACTTAATTCAGGATGTCACACCAGATGTTGGGACATTGTATCAGTTAATGAAATAAGTTCAGTTTACAGGATGTCACATCAGATGTTGTGACATTGTATCAGTAAATGAAGTAAGTTTAGTTTTTCAGGATGTCCCAACAGATGTTGTGACATCTCAAACCTGCTACCAGAATTAATTAATGACTAACAGAATTGAGTAAATTAAGGAAAGTTATCTGGATTTAATTATGGATGGATAAAACAGAATAAGGCGCATCTGTAGGGAGTGTTGTTATGTGACTTCAGCATAATCAGAAGAACTGAATCACCTAGAATCTAGGAAGTAACAAACCCTAATTCAAGGTGGAAGCAGCATGCGTTTCAGGATTGGAAAAACCTACAGAAAGCCCAAAATCCAAACACCTATTTAAGCAACAGAAACTCTCAGAATAGAGTACGAATTTCAGAAGACCAAATAGGGTGCTTTGTGTTTTAATAGCAGGTTGTTTTAATTGTACCACTTTATCAGCTTTTAAGCAAAAGTGTATTTGTGTCTTGATTGAAACTGTGAAGTAAGATCAAGCTGTTTTGTTTGAAGTATGACTTCAATTTTATTAAACTTGTAAACAAGATCACTGTGTGATTGAGGGGGAGTGAGTTGGTACTCATATCTAAGTTGTGTCTTAGGTAGAAATTGCATTGGGTAGATATTAAGTGAAAGATTAAACTGGGTGGTTTAAGTCTAGAATTAATATTACTTATAGTGGATTTCCTCCTGGCTTGGTAGCCTCCAGATGTAAGTGTGGTTATACACTGAACTGGGTTAACAAATTCCTGTGTTGTTTAATTTTCCTGTACTTTAAGTTTTAGTTAAGTCTTCAAGTGTTTAAACATCTCATTCGACATCTCATACCTGATCACAGAATTTCAACATTGAAGTAGAGTGAGTATTCATCCTGGTGCTACAAAGATGTACCATGATTTGCAGAAATTGTTTTGGTGGCCAGGTATGAAGAAGGACATTGAAGAATTTGTATATGAATGTTTGACTTGTCAAAAGTCAAAGATTAAACATCATAAGTTGTCGGGTATGATGTAACCATTGAATATTCTAGAATGGAAGTGGGATAGCATTTTCAGGGATTTTGTGACGGGTTTGTCGAATACTACTAAGGGAAATGATTCGATTTGGGTGATCGTGGATAGATTGACTAAGTCGGCCCATTTCTTGTCGATGAAGATTAATCACTACATGGGATGCCATACAGTATTGTATCAGATAGAGATCAGCTATTTACACCAAGGTGTTAGAAGATTTTGCAAGACGCCTTGGGTACTAAGTTGAGGATGAGCTCTGCTTATCATCCATAAACAGATGGTCAAACAAAGAGGACTATCCAATCTTTAGAGGATTGGATGAGAGCTTGTGTGTTAGATTAATGAGGATCTTGGGATAGTCATTTGTCGTTGATTGAGTTTACCTATAATAACAGTTATCATGCTAGTATTGAAATGGCACCGTATGAAGCGTTATATGGTAGACGATGTCAGAATCCCTTGTGTTGGTATGAACCAGGTGAGAGTGCAGTGCTTGGACCTGAGACCGTGCAGGAAATGACTGACAAGATTAAGATGTTACATGAAATAATAAAGGCTTCTTAGAGTCGACATAAGAGTTATCATGATAAGAGGAGGAAAGCTCTTAAGTTCCAAGAGGGAGACCATGTGTTCTTGAGAGTTACTCCGGTGAATGGTGCCAACCGAGCTTTGAAGTCTAGAAAGGTCACTCCGTATTTTGTTGGTCCGTATCAGATTTCGCAAAGGATCAGAGTGGTGGCATATCGGATTACGTTACCACCATCGCTTGCGAATTTGCATGATGTGTTTCATGTGTCGCAACTGAGGAAGTATGTTTGCGATTTTTTGCATGTGATTCAAATGGATGACGTACAGGTAAGAGATAACCTGACTGTTGAGGCAATACCGTTGCTGATAGATGGCTGAGAAATGAAGCGAATACGAGGAAAAGAGTTTTCCTTGGTAAAGGTATTGTGGGGTGGACCAAGAGTTGAAAGTTGGACTTGGGAACGTGAAGATCAGATGAAGGAGTCGTATCCGACTCTGTTTGCATTAGGTAAATTTCGAGGACAAAAATTCTTAAAGTGGGGGAGAGTTGTAATGCCCTAAAACTCATAATTTTAATTATTGATAATTATTTAAGAATATATGGCATGTTGTGATGTGTTTTGGTGTTGTTATGATGAAAATGTTAATTTATAAGATTAAATAGAATATTATGAGTTTATTTAGTTGAATATTATTATTTAATTAAATAAAAGGAGAATTAGAGGTATGAAAGGTATAATGGTCTTTTGTGGAGAATTAGTAAGGGTAGAATGGGGAAGACATATTTGGGGTCCTAAGGGTAAGATTGACATAAGTAAATTGAGGGTTTTGGAATACGATCAGTTTTCACAGTCGTGTTTTGAAGAAGAGAGAAAACTCTGAAGAACAAGGAGAAGAGGCTAGGGTATGAAGAATCTCTGGCGAATTTTGAAGAGAACCCGTAGAAAGCTTCACTCTAAGGTTTGGGGAGTATCGTTTTTCAATGTTCTTGATGTAGAGTTTAGGTAATGGTGAGTATCGTTTTTCAATGTTCTTGATGTAGACTTTAGGTAATGGGGATAGTTCGGGTTTTATGGAAAAACCTAGGATTAGATGAGTAGAATTGAGGGATTATTGATGAATTGATGTGTGTTGTGTGTTGTAAATGATGTATGTGTATTAATCATAGCATTTGTACTGAAATTTGTGATTTAAAATGGTGAAGGGTTGGTTTTTGGGTGAAAATTCATAGCATGAGTTTTGCTGTCATCGCAGGGTTTTGAGACTGAAATCGCGTTGCTTGCTTAGCAGTCAAATGCTCGCTTAGAGATGTATTGAAAAATATTTCCTTCTCAAGGTAGAGAGTAGCTTGCTTAGCGCGAAGCCTAGCTCGCTTAGCGAGACCTGGAAGCGAAAAATTAATGATTTAATTGTAGAAATTTGTCTAATGATGTGTAGATATGATATATTGATGTTGTGATGTATTATACTTTTTTGCCATGATTTATGTTGATTATTTAGTGATCATTTTATGATAGAAATGAAGTTAAGATGTTAGTGGATTATATGTTGATTATTAACATGAATGTCGATGCAAATGTTAAATTATGTTGATTATGTTGGATTGTTGTGTCATTGGATTCATTGCATATCTATGTTGTTGGAGGCTTCGATCCCATAGTATGGATCGGGGTTATGTTGTTTATGTTGAGCTCCCTTGTGGAGGGTAGATGGCCCAGTGTCCATCACATGTTAAAATCGGTACCACGTACATGTATGAAGTTGCATTTCATTCTTGGTGGCATAACATGATGCATATGTGTTGAGTTGATGTTTGATGAATTTTATGATGTGATGGGTAAGAATTATGATTTATTGTTATATGATGAATGCTGCATGATTATCTTTACTTTATGTCAATTATATTGATTTGTGATTACTCACCCCGCCTGCTTTTAGTGATGGTCTATCATGTCATCCTGCAAATACTCAAGAATAAGCTTGGTGTGTGGATCTAGCTTGAAGTTTTGTTTTGTTGTTGCTTATTTAGTTAGGTGTGGTGTCCTGCTCTGTGTCATGTAGCATCAGGTTGGGAATGTTTGAGAACCATTATGTTTAGTTCATTTTATTTTTGAGTTGATACTAGCCGTTAAGGATCGTTTGAGTTAATGATGTTTTGAATAAAGTATGAATTTTCTTCATTGAGTTAGTGAAGTTGATGACTTATTATCCACTGCGTAATATCGATGGTAATTAGTGTGATTACATGTTGTAACCCGTGTTACGGGACATGACAAAATAAATGATGTTTTTGATGTTTATTAAAAGAAGAAATGTGATACCCTTTTTATGATACTCTGATTTAATTGAATATTCATGTTATATTTTGATGTGGGGTAAAAGGGTGTTACAACATGCATTATTTTAATAGGAAAAATGAAAAAAGTTGTTGAGATTCAAAACTTGTAACACTTAATTTATCACCATTGTTGTTTTACACAACCGTAGTAAAATGTTCTGATAAAAAAATAGAGCACTTCCAGTTTGAGATATTACAAATATGGATTGAATGACCATAGTAAAATTATGTTACCAAAAAGATATTGTGTAATAGTTACACTTTCCTAAATTCCCTAATTCCTTACTTATTGCACTTAAGAGAGAGATTGACAATGAACTTCATTACCAGCTTTCCATAGCATGGTCCAACATTTGACATATTTTTTATTAAACAATATTTCTTGAGTAATTTCAAAATTTCATGACCTATAAGAGAATCCTTACTTATCTCTTATTAATGGACAATCCTTCTTTGACAGACATATTTCCATTTTAGAACATTTTCTTTAGTATGAAAGGACACGTTGAAAAGGAGAAGCAGGAACATTAACGAGAATTTTCCTTCCTCCAATATTTTTCTTGGATGATGGCACGATGTCTAGGACATATTCTTCACCATCATACTCAAAGTCAATAGATATCACTTGTTTTCTCTTGATATCCTTCTTTTCAGCAATATTACTTTCTACAATACTCCTTTTTGATCCTGACTTTTAAGAAGATATCACAGTTCATCTTAGAGATACAAATAGCTCTCATAATCAAGTATGGAGAAATTGTCAAACCATAATGAAACAAAACCAACATATTGAAGGTGTCTTTTGTAAACAATTAAATCAAGTTAAAGAGGACTGTCAGATTCATATGACAGGCATAACAGATTGCATTCAATATTTATTAGCCCAAGGTTTAGCTTTTTGTGATAACGAGGAGTCAATTTTATCAAGAAATAAGGGAAATTTTATTGAATTTATGAATTTTCTTGTTAACCACAATGAAGATATTTATAAATTTTGGAGAAAAAACATTGTGGTAATCTTAAGTTAACATATCCTGATATTTAAGAGGATATTATTTAAAGTTGTTGCAAGTGTCACTACTTAAGTTATACTTGATGATCTTGGAGATGATTTATTTGCTATTTTAATTGATGAATCTCATGATATATTAGTGAAGAAGCAAATGGTTATGGTTATATGTTATGTGAATAATCAAGGAAAAGTTATTGAGCATTTTTTTGGTGTTTCTGTTTTAAATACTAGTGTTCTAACACTGAAATTAGCTTTGTAGTCATTATTTGCAAAATATGGATTAATTGTATCAAGGATATGTGGACAAGAATATGATGGAGAAAGTAATATACAAGGTGAATACAATGGTGTTAAAAGCTTTTTATTAAAAGAGAATTTTCTTAGCAATTTTTATTCATTGTTTTGCCCATTAACTCCAATTAGCTCTTGTGACATTAGCAAAAAAAATATGAAATTGCTTTAGTTTTTAATTTGGTTTGTTAATTTGTTTATTTTGTTAGAGCATCGTGTAAATGCCAAGATATTCTTCATGAAAGTCAAGCTACAAAGATAAAAGAAGCATTGCAACAGGGAGAAATCTCTAGTGTATGTGCCTTGAATTAAGACATTACAATTAAGAAGGCGAGGGAAACAAAATGGAGCTCATCTTATGGTACACTACTTAATATAATTTCTCTATTATCATATATGATTGATGTGCAAGAAATGATTGGGGAACATGGAATGAATTTAGATGGAAAAAAAGGTAAAACACTAATTATTATGAATTATATGTTGAAAGTGTAATTCCTTGTGTCATATTTGATTTAGATTTGATTTAAATCTAAAATAGATAAATTTGATTTAGTTCCAAAATAATATTTTGGGCTTCTAGATTGGGGAGCAAGTTAACCTAAATCTATAAATAGGAAGTAAACTGTATTTTGTAATCATTCCAAAATATTGTATTCACGGATTTGCAGTTGCAAAGTAAAATAAAAGTTTTTCTACAGTTGGTGGACAGAGAGGTCTCTGCAGAATATTCATCTTCTTCTTCCTTAAACCCTAACTCTTTCTTTTCTCAAATTTTCTTTTAAATTCAGTGTTGCAGAAATCTTATTTATAATTCAAGATTGATTGAAATTCTCCATAGGTTTTGGGAGATTTCCAACATCTGGTATCTAGAGCTCCGGTTTAAGTGATTCAAGGGCAAGAATCGTGATGGAAATGAATCATCCAAAAGAGCATTTTCCAGCAAACCTTCTAATTCTCAAGAAAGATAATTATGAGAATTGGTGCAAGCAAATTAAAGTTGTTTTTTGTTATCAAGATTTATGGGATCTTATGAAGGAAGGTGTAGCAACACTTGCAGAGAACACACCAGATCAAGAAAAGACTGAGCATAAAGAATTGAAGAAGAAATATTATAAAGCTCTCTTTATAATCAATCAATGTGTTGATCCAGATGACTTTGTGAAGGTTAGTGATGCAGAATCAGCAAAGGATGCGTGGTAAATTTTGGAGAAGACGTTTGGAGGCATGGAGAAGGTGAAAGAGGTGAGGTTACAAACTCACAAAAGGGCTTATGAATTGCTTTAGATGGAAGACAATGAAAGCATAATAAATTTCTTTACAAAAGTTACGAAACTTGTGGATCAAATCAAAGTATATGGAGAAGCACTAATGACAAAAGTAATTGTCTCAAAGATTTTAAGATTGTTGTCTCCAAAGTTCGACCACGTGGTAGTAGCCATAGAAGAATCGAAAGATATGTCGAAGGTGTCTAAAGAAGAGCTTCAAGGGATGCTTGAATCTCGTGAACAATGAATTGGTGAAAGAGTTGCATTCAAGTCGAAGAGTGATGTAGCTATGCTGGCTCAAACAACAAGAGATAAGAAAGGAAAAGGAAAGTGGATTGACAACAAAGGTAGAGGAGGTTACAAAAATTCGACTGGTAGAAATCAGCAAGAAGGAGGTTGGTTAAATCAAAGAAAACCCTAGAACTAAGGCAACCAAAGAGGTGGTGTTGAAGGTAGAGGAAGAGGCGGTGGTCGAAAACCTGACAAAAGTCACATTCAGTGTTACAAATGTCAGAAGTATGGTCACTATTTTAGTGGTTATCCTGAAAAGCATAAGAATGAAGAAAGTGACGCTAAGCTAGCGAAACATGAAGAAGAATAAATGGGGTTGATGGTTTCAACGAGAGATGAAGAGAGATTTAAGGACCAATGGTACTTGGACTCAGGATGCTCATTACACATGACTAAAAGATTGGTTTGTCAATATGAATCCCTCGAAGAAGAACATGGTAAAATTTGCAAATGACAATACTCTAGCAGGTGAAGTTGTTAGTGACATTCTGATTATAAGGAAATATGGAAAGAGGTCAGTAATTTCCAATGTGTTATACATACCAGGCATGGAGGGAAATTTTATCGGTATATGGAAGTTGGTCGAAAATAATTACAAGGTGATGGTTGAAGACAAGATGATAAGAGTTATCGATGCATGTGGAAGGTTGATCTTGAAGGCTCCAATGTCTTAGAATAGAACCTTCAAGATTGAACTTAATGTGATGGAGCATAAGTGTCTTGCAACTTCAACTAGCAGAGATGAATGGATGTGGCATTAAAGACTTGGTCATATCAATTTAAAAGACATCAAAGTTTGAAGAGAAGAAATATGGTTTAAGGTTTGCTATAAATTGACATCCCAAACGAAGTGTGTGAAGAATGTGTTTAGGCGAAACTACACAAGAAAAGCTTAAGTAAGGATGCAGGAAGAGGGTCGAAGGAAATTCTAAAAGTCATATATTTGGATGTATGTGGTCCTATCCAGGTAATTCGATTGGAGTTAACATATACTTTGTCACATTCATAGATGATTTTAGTCGAAAATTATGGACTTACTTTATCAAAAAGAAAAGTGAAGTGATCGAGGTATTTTCCAAGTTTAAGTCTATGTTCGAAAGACAAAGTGGTCGAAAGCTCAAGATGTTGAGGAATGATGGGGTGAAGAGTATGTGTCGAAAGATTTCGATGCATTATGTGTGAAAGGTGAGATTGTGCATGAGGTGGTGCCATCATACACTCCATAACATAATGGAATCATAGAAATGAAGAATCAAATAGATGTCCAACGAAGAATCTAGAAGGAATTACGCCAGAAGAATGTTAGTCTGGTGTCAAGCCTAGCTTGAGTCATCTGGAGGTATTTGGATCTATAGCACATAGACATGTGCCAGATCAGTTAAGAAGAAAGCTTGATGACAAGTCTAGTCAAATTATTCTGATAGGATATCATTCGACTATAGGTTACAAGTTGTTCGACCCACTGAACAAGCAAGTAGTGATCAATAGGGACATGATCATAGATGAGCTTAAATAGTGGGATTGGAGTGGAAATATCAAGAACGATTCAGTTAGAATCTTAGGTGAAGAACCATCTAGTGAAGTCAAAAGAGATGATCAACAAGAAGAAGTTAGAGGTGAATCACGCCCAAGCAGACCTCAACAAACAAGACACATGCCTGTAAGGTTGCAAAAATGTGTGATTACATCAAATGATATGGTCGATGAAAAAGGTGAGTTGGTACATCATGCTTTCTATGCAGATGTCGAACCTGTCAATACAACTGAGATATTGAAAGATTCAAAGTGGGTGAAAGCAATGAATGAGGAGATGAATTCAATCGAAGTAAACAACACTCTGCCACTTGTCGAATTGCCTCAAGGCAAGAAGGAAATTGATGTGAAGTGGGTATACAAGGTAAATTTGAGTCCCAGAAGGGAAGTTATTTGACATAAGGAGAGACTTGTTGCGAAAGGATTTCTTCAGAAGGAAGGAATCAACTTCGACGAAGTTTTTGCATCGGTTGCTCGGATCAAAACAATCAGGTTGGTTGTTGGTCTAACAAACATGAACAATTGGCACACATTTCAGATAGATGTGGAGTGTGCATTCCTCAATGGCCCCTTCGACAAAGAAGTTTATGTTGCATAACCAGTTGGATTTATGAAACAAGGCGAAGAAAGAAAGGTGTACAAGCTACACAAAACCCTGTATGGACTTAAGCAAGCTCCAAGAGCTTGGAGCAAGAAGATAGATAGCTTTCTCAGGGAGAAGGAATTTGTGAAATACAAAACTGAGCATGGAGTATATGCAAGAAGAAGCAATGATGAATTTCTTATACTATGTCTCTATGTTGATGATTTGTTGATAACAGGAAGTTGCAAGAAGGAGATCGAAGACTTCAAATGTGACTTGAGTGAGAAGTTTGAAATGTCATACTTGGTAAATCTCTCATATTTCCTTAGCATCGAATTCTACAAGAGTGGTAGAGGTTTGATTATTCATCAAAGAAGATATGCAGGCAAAATGCTGAAGAGATTTGAGATGCAAGATTGTAACCCAACTTCGACTTCAGCTGAGCCCAGATTGCAATTGTCAAAAGATTCAGATGAAAATGATGTCGACCTAACCCAATATAGAAAACTTATTGGGTCACTTCGATACCTTTGTCAAACAACGTCTGACGTAGCATACAGTGTTGGTATGGTGAGTAGATCCATATAAAAGCCAAAGTTATCACACCTAGCAGCGGCGAAGAGGATACTAAGGTATCTAAAAGGAACTTTCGACTATAGAATTTTGTTTCCTGCAGCTTATGAAGGAAAAGAATGCAAGATAGTGGGATACCCTAACTCAAGTTGGTGTAGTGATGTTGAGGATCTAAAATCCACAACTGGGTATGTGTTTATGTTAGGTGGTGCACTAGTTGCTTGAAGTTCGAGAAAGGAGCTCGTAGTGGCATTGCCATCATGAAAATAAGAGTACATTGATGTTTCTCTCTGTGCATATCACATCGATGGTGAATCTTGTCGAAGAGATTACAACAAAGAGTCATGGAACAATTACCATGAAGATCGACAACATGTTAGATATCAATCTAGCAAAGAATCTGATAGTGCATGGAAGAAGCAAGCACATCGAAATGAGGTTTCATTAACTTCGAGAGAAGGTAGTAGAAGGGAAGATGGATATGGAACACTACAGAACTGAGACTCAGATTGCAGATATCATGACGAAGGGAGTGCAGGCCGAAGTATTCAAAAAGCTAAGGTCTATGATGAATGTAGATAGCTTAGACACAATAATTAGGTGGTGTGTAGAAAGTGTAATTCCTTGTGTCAGATTTGATTTAAATATAAAATAGATAAATTTGATTTAGTTCCAAAATAGGTATTTTAGGCTTTTATAATTTTGAATTTTTAGCTTGGTGAGCAAGCTAACCTAAATCTATAAATAGGGAGTAAACATTATTTTGTAATCATTCCAAAACATTGTATTCACATATTTGTAGTTACAAAGTGAAATAAAAGTTTTTCCACGGTTTATGGGCTGGGAGGTCTCTGCAGAATATTCATTTTCTTCTTCCTTAAACCCCGATTCTTTCTTTTCTCAATTTTCTTTTAATTTATGTTGTGCAACAATCTTGTTCATCAAGATTGATTGAAATTCTCCATAGGTTTTTGGAGATTTTCAACATTATATGCAATCTTTTGAATTTATTTTCATCTTGCACTTGATGAAAAAAGTTTTAGGAATTACACATTATTTATATGAATCATTACAAAGAAGTGATCAAAATATTGTAATTGCTATGAAGTTAGTAAAAATATCCAAAATAAGGCTACAAACTATAAAAGATCATGGTTGGGATTCATTATTGAATGGTGTTTCATTATTTTATGAGCATAATAATATTGACATTTCAAAGATTGGTGAAAATTTTCACCTAGCAAAAAAAAGTAAAAACAAAAAATGGAGAAATGTCTAATTTACATCATTTTCAAGTTATGAAGTGATTGATCCACAACTTCTAGAGTTGAATAATTATTTTACAGTTTACTGAATGAATATTGTGTTGCTTCTTTGTGTAGTTTGGTTAAGTCCAAGATATTCATTTTTTGTGTTTGATAAAGAGAGGTTAATTTGTTTAGCATAATTTTATCCTTTAGAGTTTTTTCAAGTTGAATTATTTGGCACTGGATTGTCAGTTGAAAAATAATTCTTAAATTTATGTCGTGACAGTTCATTTTTAGAATTAGAGGAGATTATTGATCTTTCTATCAAGCTCATAGAGACCAAAAAATATATTGTGTACTTGTTGTAATATTTACTTTTAAAGTTATCTCTCATATTAGTAGTTGCATTGCAACTACAACAATTGAAAGAACGTTTTCTACCATGAATATTATCAAGAATTGGATGTGAAATTACTTGAGTGATGAGATGAAGATTAAATGATTGGTTAATTACTTATATTTAAAGTAATATTTTTGTTGATATTGAAAATAAAAAAATCATTCAACATTTTCAAAACATAATTTTTTTATAGAGAACAATATCTATATTAACACTTATACTTATAATTATTGGATTGAATCTAATTTAAATGCTACGATTATAGAGTAAGTTAAAAAAACTTACTCTTGGAGTGAATTGATCCTGACTTAAGAATTGTTTCTCTTTAGGTTTCGAAATTTTTATCCAAATACCCCACTTTTTCAAAAAAATCCCCCAAATAACCCACTTTAAAAAAAATCCCAATCTACCCCACTTTTTTGAAAATTAGAGAGGAGTCTCCACATGGATTGGTGACCATGTGTATCCCTTATGAAGGGCCGCCAATTGGTTTGGAGACACCATATGGAGTCTCCATTCCAATTGGCGACTATGTGTTACCCTTAGGAAGGGTCGCCAATTGGTTTGTAGACCATGTGTATTTATAAAATTGTCTTTAAAAAATACATAATTTAAAATAAAATGATATAAATAATAGATGAGATTAATAATACATAATTTTCATTAAATAATAATAGATGAAAAATAAAAATATATTAATAATTAATTATAATTAAGAGTACATAATTTAATGACCACGGCCAGGTTGGGCATACCGCCCGCCGGTTCCACATCCCCTAGGTACCTTCACTCGCTGCCCTTGTTGTTGATTCACTTCAGGTGTTGATTCACTCCAAATATTATGCAATTTCTATAAAGTCTTGCATATTGAAAGACGACATGCCGTAACTGAGGTCGTGACCCATGCCAGAGTAATTTGGATGTGATGATGGGATCATCTGTGTGCGACATGGACAATTGAAAGGGGACATTGGTGTGAAGGCTTCATTGGTGAAAGGTTGAAATGGTAGTGGTGTTTGAAAGTTGTATGGTGGTTGTGATGGTTGTGTTTGTCGGCTGTGGCGTGATGTTTGTGTGTGTCGGCTATAGTGTGATGTTTGAGCGTCTTGATGAAAGTCATTTTGTTGGACCCGGTAAGGGGGACGTTCTTAGTATTGTGGTTGTATGTCTGGCATGTTTGGAAAGTGGGTTTGTGTTTGTGTAGGAAGTTGTGAATAACAAGGATGTTGATAGTTTCTTTGTTGGTTAGACATGGAAGCTTCTTGTGTGTAAGTGGTCTGGTGTGAGTTTTGTAGATACCTATCTTCGGATAGAAAACCAGTTGCAACTGATCTATACCAAACCATATAAGTATAGTTGGTATACACGGGGTTTCCATTACAGGTTCACGTAAGACATATTGGTGACAGTTACTCCATTTACGACACTCGGATTTTGCAAAGTCTTTCTAATCCCTAAGGTTCCATTGGTTGTTGACTTTTTTTATATGCCATTGACCAAGATCAGTTGGGGGATCTGGGATGTTTTGATGAATTCCAAACTGGAGTTTGACACGATCACTGTTGTGCATCTCCACAGTAATGAATCTGATGATCGGCACACAAGCAGTCCAAAAAGTTGCGTCTTCATCTCTGATTTGGTGATCATGGTTCATTCCTAGATATGGACGCCAAATGAACTGTAAAAGATAAAAGTGTTAGATTATAGAAAATGTTATGTTAAAAAATTAAATTGATTATTTTAGTTACATTACATCTGCAGGAGTAATGTGATCCAAGAGATTACGGTACTGAATGATACAGTTTCTTGGACATCTATTATAAGTCATACCGCGTGCCGACCATCTGACACGGAAAATAGTGTAAAATTAATAATTAGAAACAATAATGAATAAAATGGAATAATAAAGTGAACTAATTAATATGATACAATTAACTTACTTTTGAGCATACGGGGATTAGAATGCGTTTTCGTTGACCGGGGCAATGGATGGCAACCGAGACCAACCCTATGCTTGGAGCAAAACGGCACATCCATAAAATGTAGATATGCCTTTCGTTGTATTTTTACATAAGGAGTTATATAAATAGGACAAACATGTGGAACCCCAACTATACTCCCTAGTCCTTTCTAGGTTTGTTAGTAGTGGTAAATACATAACGTGCATAGAAGAACCCGTGTCTTCGGGAAATAAAAATGTATCAAATAAAATCATAAGATAAAAACTAGTTTTAATTATTTTTTGTTCTTCTGTAGAGCCTTCATTTAAAACTAGAGAATGATAATTTGCCTTGAGACGTGAAAGTAAGATGCCTCAGCCTCTGTGATTTTCTTCCAACAATTCGGCACCCAAAAGTTCCATGCAAATTGAATTTGCATGGTTTATTGGTCCATTGACTGCCTTATCATTAATAGGCAACCCAATTAACATGTACACATCTTCTAAAGTGATAGTACATTCACCCGTTGGAAAAATGAAAGTGTGTGTCTCTGGACGCCACCGCTCTGGAAAAGCTCGTATAAACTTTGTATCCACCAAGTAAGACATGATTTTGCTTACATATCCGAAACCGACAAGCTCAATATAAGGTTTGATTAAAACGTCGGGCGAAACATATTCATGGACACGAGGAAAAAATATAGAAACATCCTATAAAAAATAATACACTGTAAAAAATAAAATATGTAAATAATACAATGTAACAAATAAAATATATAAATAATACAATGTAAAAAATAAATTATGTAAATAATACAATGTAAAAAAATATATATAAACGTACATATTCCGCAATGTTTGCGACTGTGCCTCTGTGTGTTTCACCCATAGTCAATAGCGACAATGTTTCAGATAACTAATTAATTAGGAAGTAATTATCGGGGAATGAATAATCGAGTAAGGAATATTTGAGATAGGAAGGATGAAGGATGAAGTGACTTGAAAGACTAGGGCATGCATTTATATAAGTCTATGGCATGCAATTCACGTAGAGAAGTAAGTAATGCTCGCCAGGTCAATTAGTGACTTCAACAAAACTTAATATAGTGTCGCCAGGTCAACTGGAGATAGTTGACCAGTCAAGTCCATCCTGCATGCATGGGAATATTCTGCATGCGAGGGAATCTCAACCTAGACGTAGTTGTATTGCGGGCTGCATGCATGGGAGACAAAGCTTTAATGTTGTCGCCATATTGTACGTACAAAGAATTATACTCTTGTAAGATCAGAAAGAGCCTAAGAGGGGGGTGAATTAGGTCTTAGATAATTTTTCTGAAATTTTATCGGTGGTTGAATTTTTCTGCCTAAAGTTCTAAGTTATGAAAGCGGTAAAGTAGAAAAGTAAAAGACACCAGGATTTATACTGGTTCCCCTCACAGATCGAGAGTACTCTAGTCCCCTTACGACTCGTAAGAGATTTTATTATAGTCTTAGAATTGTACAGCCTATCACACAAAAACCTGGTGAAGCCTACTTTCTAACAACTATACAAACAATGTGTTGAAGAACAATCCTCTTAACAACACCAATCCTTGTGTCCAACAATCCTGGATCACAAGTCAACAATAGAGAAAATCTCTTGATACAATTTGATTGAATGATGAATGTTTGATATCAATCTTTTTTGATTGATCTTCTCCATGAATCAAAATTCACTCAAGAATTCTATACAAAGTGTTCAAATTTAAAATGAAATGAGATTAACAAATATGAACACTTTTATAAAAATTTAAATTATGTGAGAGTGATTGAAAAGGAGTTTTATGAAAATTATAGGAGGTGTTTAGTATTTTGAAATTTTTAGAATATATAAGTTCTAAAACACCTATTCAAAAAGGTATTATTTTGTTCATGAAAAGTAATGAAAAGGTATGAAAAATTTAAAATGAGTTTTCATGAAAAGTGGCCAAATTTGACAAAAATGTACAGTGTTAACCGGTTAACCAAATGGGTTAACCGCTAACGCATCAAATTGTTAACTTCAGAATTTGAAAAACAAGGTCGTTAACCGGTTAACCCATATGGTTAACCGGTTAACACTGTTATAAAACCAGAAAAAATTTGTTTTAAAGTGTTAAACCAGTTTGGAACATTATGCCAATGATTATAGGCATCATGCTAACATAAATAATGATTTTTGAACACTTGTATATCAATTCTAAAGAGAGTTTTGATATACCTTTGAGATTGTGTCCAAAGCTTGAAAATTTATGAATATGCACATGAAGCTTGATCACATAATTCCATTGCCTTTGAAAGATCATGTCATTGTGCTTGATTTCATTGGAAGCTCTTATCTTTTTGCAGTCATGAAATGCATAGAAGCTTGTTGTCTTCATTAAAATACTTGAGTTTGAAGCATGCTTCTACAATCTCCCCCTTTTTGATGATGACAACCAATATTCCACGAATGCTTTCATAGACATTTCTCTAAAATTGATCCTTCCCCTAAGTCCAGCAACTCCCCCTAAATACTAGAGGCAAGAAAAAGTTCTGCATAAAGAGATGTTAGAGAAACAAATTTTCTCCCCCTTTGTCATTAGCAAAAAGGAAGAAGCTTTCATAGAAAATTATAATAAGCAAGCAAGCAATAAGTGAGCATTCAAGTAAGAACATAAGGCACATGCATACTTAACATAAACCATAATTTGATTAAACGGAACAAAAGTGTCAAGCATAGTACATGGTAATTGAAACAGACATATTAGGGAAATCAAAATTTCCTAAATATATTAGGACTTGAAAACAGAATTTTAAACTAACTTAAATCATAAGAAACAACAACAAAACAAATTCATCTTCTGACATTTCTTCATTATCCTCTTCAACCTCTTCACTACCCGTTTCACCCTCATCATCGTCCTCGGTTTGGTTGCAGGAACTTAAAACTAGTTTCCAGAGGCTATTTATGGCCCGGGTTGTTTCGTGGTGATTGGTCATCATGGTTGTGTAGAGGAACTCATTTGTTATACCACCTTTAGGAATAGGAAAGGAAGAAGCGGAAGAACCGTCGTCGTATTTGAAGGAACCATAGTTGCATTTGACGATGTTGGTGTTCTTCATTATAATCACTTCATTGATTTCATTGGCGGTTGTCTTCATAACAATGAAGGGTTCTCTTCCTATTTCCAAATCACTTAATTCCAAAATCCTTGAAATGAGAAGAGCATACAGAAGCCCTGTCTTAAGAGTGTGCTGTTGTCGGAGGTGATACATCATTGTCAGGAGCCAATTTACTTTGAGTTTGTTCTTGATTTCAAACATCACTTGCATCTCAATATCATTGATTTGATTCTTTGGGCAGCAGCACATAACATATGACATAATGAAGCATACGATCATCAACCGATAAATTTTTTGTGTAACACAGTACACGGGATGTTCGTTGTCCCGACATTATTACCTCTTTTGGAAACCTGCAAATCTTGTAGTAATACTCCATTTTATCATACTTTTTCCAAATATCGTCAGTGTGGTTTACACCCTTTCGGAGAAAAACACCAGAATACGGAATCTTAAGAGAAGCAGCAAGAGAAGTTAAATCCTCCTCAATCACACAATCCCTAAAAATAGTCATAATCTTATGTTTGCCATGCTCATCCAAGTTAAGAGTAAAAACGTTCATGAAGGGTTTGACCAAATCTGGGTAACACTTTCCATTGTCAGCAATAAAATCATCCATTTTTTGATACTTCAACAAATCCGGAAAAGTAAAAGTTGGAGGAGTAAAGGATTTGAGATTAACATATTTACCCTTTATGAGATTGCGAACTCTTACTTTGAAGTCAATCATCCTCTTCTTGGTTGTTTCCATTCGAGTTTCTTCAGCACTGACATCCTCTGACACTGGTTCTTTTCCTTTTCTTTGTGAAGCCATGAATAAAGATGAAGTTTTTAGGGTTTGGAAGATGATTTTTGGATTTGGGGTTTTTGAGTGGAGAATGAGGTTTGTGGAGATGGATTATATATACTTTATGGTGAGTGGAGCTTTAATGGAGATTTAATGGGTTTAAGTGTGGTTGAAAGTTGGAGGAGAAATGATAATGGTGATTAAAGTGAGTCAAAGGTGGATGAAAAGTTTATGGAATATTGGGAAGAGACATAAAACCACATGCAATGTATCTTAAAGTAAACACATAAACATTAAAATAACATACAATAAAGAAAAAATTGAAACATCTCTGGTGTTTTTAAGTCCATAATTCATTTTCAGAAAGCGTTAACCGGTTAACCAAACCCGTTAACCGGTTAACGGACTAAAATTTTCAAAAAAATTCAAAAATCCAGCAGCTTGTTCTAGAGAAAATGGAAAAAGGTTTTGATAAAAAGTTTTCATAAAGTGTTAGCACATATCAAGACTCAACTTATGATCAAAAAATATTTTGAAACCGACAAGTTTCGGGCATACGAAAGTGAGAAAAACGGAAACCGACAAAAAGTGATTGCTAGCATTTTATAGCAAAAACATGAAATAAGTGCATTTTTGTGATACTATACCATATAACAAGTAATTTTTAGATAAGTTTAGATGTCACCTTCATTGAGAATACCAAGTTCTCTCAGAATTTTGAAGAATTGCTCTTTAGCCAATGGTTTCGTGAAGATATCGGCAAGTTGATGATGTGTATCCATAGGTAACGTCTACATCTCCATTAAGCACGTGATCACGAATGAAATAATGTCGGGTATCTATGTGCTTTATCCTTGAATGCATGACCGAGTTCTTTGTGATGTTGATGGCACTTGTGTTGTCGCATCGAAGAGGGATGCAACCGAGATCTAAGCCAAAATCAAAAAGTTGTTGTTTAAGCCACATAATATGTGCACAACAACTGCCTGCTACAATATATTTTGCTTCGGTCGTGCTAAGTGCGACACATGTTTGTTTCTTGCCTGCCCACGACACTAGTGAATTCCCAAGAATGTGACACGTACCACTCGTGCTTTTTCTATCGGTCTTACATCCTGCATAGTCAGCGTCAGAATAACCAATCAAAGAACATATACTACCTCTTAGATACCATAGTCCGATGTTCGTTGTTCCTTTGAGATACTTCATGATCCTCTACACAGCAGTGAGATGCGACTCTTTCGAATTTTCTTGAAAGAGTGCACACAAACATACACTAAACATAATGTCAGGATGGCTTGCCGTCAAATATAGTAATGAACCAATCATACCTCGATATTCTGTGATATCAACTGAAGTACCCGATTCATCTTGATCAAGGTATGTTCCAGATCCCATTGGAGTGGACATCACCTTGCAACTATCCATATCGAATCTTTTCAATAATTCCTTGCAATACTTGGATTGGTTGATGAAGATGCCATCCTTTGTTTTCTTGATTTGTAGTCCAATAAAATAGTTCATTTTTCCCATCATGGACATCTCAAATTCTCCTTGCATTATTTGTGAGAACTCTTCACAAAGTTCCTTGTTCGTTAAACCGAAGATGATTTCATCGACATAGACTTGAACCAATAAGGTGTTACCTTTTATCTTCGTTATGAATAATGTCTTGTCAACCTTTCCTTTTACAAATCCCTTTTCACAAAGAAAGTTGCTGAGGCGGTCATACCACACTCTTGGTGCTTGCTTTAAACCATAAAGGGCCTTCTTCAACTTGTAAACATGTGAGGGATTCTTGAAGTCTTCAAAGAGTGGAGGATGTTTGACATAGACTTCTTCATTGATGTATCCATTCAAGAAAGTGCTTTTGACATCCATCTGGAATAACTGAAATTTCATAGAAAAAGCATAAGCAAGTAATAATCGTATAGCTTCTAACCTTGCTACCGGAGCGAATGTTTCATCAAAACCGATTCCTTCCTCTTGGTTGTATCCTTGTGCGACCAATTTTGCTTTGTTTCGAACTATGATTCCATTCTCATCGAGTTTTTTCTTGAACACCCATATTGTTCATATGATGTGTTTGTTGTATGGTCTTGGTACGAGACTCCAAACTTGATTTCTTTCAAACTGGTTTAGTTCTTCTTGCATTGCTACTATCCATTGATCGTCGCCTAAGGCTTCATCGAATTTGGTTGGTTCGATTTGAGATACAAAAGCCATGTTGAGACAAGCATCCTTGAGATTTAGTTGTGTTGCTACACCTTGGCTAATATCACCAATAACTTTATCGATCGGGTGATCTCTATGAGTCCTCCATTCTTTTGGTAGATCATGATGTTCTTTAATGATTTGTGAGTCATCTTCTTGTGGTTTCGGTTGATCATTTGAAACATCATTTTGTGGTTGTGACATATCTATTATATCATCATCAACAACAACAAGAATATTATCCTCTTTCGAGGGGTTAGTTTTATCAAAAGATACTTGTATTGATTCTTCAATAGACAAAGTTCTTTTATTAAAAATTCTAAATGCTTTACTAGAGAGGGAGTAACCAAGAAAGATACCTTCGTCATATTTCTCATCAAACTTACCAAGATTGTCCTTGTCATTGTTGAGAGCAAAACACTTGCACCCGAAAATATGGAAGAATGATATATTGGGTTTCCTTCCTTTGAATAACTCATACAGAGTCTTTTTGAGAATCGGCCGAATGTTGACATTGTTGCTTACAAAACATGTTGTGCTTACCGCATCCACCCAAAAGTACTTAGGAAGATTAGAGTCTCTAAGCATCGTTCTTGCAAGCTCCACCAACGAAGTATTCTTCCTTTCTACGACACTGTTTTGTTAAGGAGTCCTTGATGCAGAGAAGTTGTGAGAGATTTTATGCTCTTCGCAAAATTCTTCAAAGGATGTGTTTTGGAATTCTCCACCGTGGTCGCTTCTAATGGAGGCTATTGTGAGAGACTTCTCGTTTTGTATTTGTTTCACATACTTCTTGAAAGTTTTGAAAGCGTCACTTATCTGTACTAGAAACAATGTCCATGTATATCTAGAGAAATCATCAACAATAACTAAAGCGTAAACATTACCTCCGAAGATTTTTGTTCTTAATGGACTAAAAAGATCCATATGCAACAATTGTAGTGGCCTAGATGTGGACACCACTTTCTTGGATTTGAAAGATGTCTTGGTTTGCTTCCCCTTTTTGCATGCTTCACATAGATTATCCTTGATGAACTTTATCTTTGGAAGACCAACAACTAGGTCATGCTTTATCAACTTGTTCAAGTGCTCCATGTGAATGTGAGCGGATCTTTTATGCCATAGCCAAGCCTCGTTGTTGTTCGCCAATAATCATTTTACCTTCAAGGAAGAGTTATCAAAAGAAATCATAAAAATATTATTAATTCTTTTACCTTTTATCAAGACATTATGTGTGACTTCATGTTCGATTAGGCATTCGTCCTTTGTGAAGTTCATTCGGAACCCTTTGTCACACAATTGAATTATGCTAAGTAGGTTATATCTTAGGCCTTCCACATAAAGCATATCTTCGTCATTGTAAACGGTGGTGCTCCAACGGATCCTATTCCAAGAATTTTTCCTTTATTTTCATCACCATATGTTACATATCCTTTGGCCTTTAAAGATAGATGTGAAAATTTGTTGATATCGTCTGTCATATGCTTTGAACATCCGCTATCAAGATACCATTGATTGGATGTTGATTTCAAGCATACCTAAGAAACAAAATTAAGTTTTATTAGGTACCCAAACTGATTTGGGTCCTTGATAGTTAGTACCATTTTCAACCCACACATAATTCCCTTTTTCAATACCAATATTACGCACATAACAAGCATTAGGTGTGTGGCCTTTGATTCCACAATAAAAGCAATTCGTTTGGAAATTACTTCTATATCTAGGAACATAAATCTTTTTCTTAAAAAACCTTTTCTTTTTATGACTTTGATGCATACTTTTAGAATTGTTTACTTTCTCTTTAGAAAATTTCTCACTTGCTTTCACAAAAATGGTCTCATTTGTGCTTGGTTTAGAAAACTTAGAATATCCTAATCCACTTTTATCATTATAATATCTTTGGTGCCTAAGAATTTCTTCCAAGATAATTTGACCTTTTTCATATCTTTCAAGAACTCTTTTAAGTTGAACAATTTGAAAAGAGAAAGATTCATAATTATTACAAGCAAGATTTTGTTTTTCATCCATTGGTTTTTGTTTTTCACTTTCAACATATTTTTACAAAGCAATGTTCTTTTCTTCTAGGGATGAAATTAGTTTCTTTTGAGATGATATAGTTTTATACAAAACTTTGCATTCTTTTAATAATTCATCAATAACATCTTGTGCATCATTATCATAAACAGAAAATTTACTGCTAACCTTATCTTTTTCGTCATCGGAGTGATATGAGGCCATTAGAGCCATATTTTCACATTCATCACTTTCCGATTTTGATGAGGAACTTATCTCATTATCGTCCTAAACAATGTACGCCTTCTTGTTCTTGACCTACTTCTTGCCTTTGAATCCTCCTTTCTTTGCAAGTTTCGGGCAATCCGGCTTTATGTGTCCTTGTTTTCCACATTCATAACAAGTAACGTCTTGCATTGATGTGGGTGCTTCCTTTTTCCTGAAATGTCTATTCTTTTTAGCATAAAAGGAATTTTTATTTTTATTGAAAAACATACCAAGCTTCTTCACAAGAATCATGAAATTCTCATCTTCCGATGTCTCATCATCTTTATCGTCTTTTGATTCAAGCTTCAAGGAAATTCCTTTGGACTTCTTTTCTTGACTTTCGTGTTTCTCAAGTCTTCCAAGTTCCAATTCGTGTTCTTGAAGTTTGCCAAATAGAGATGCGGATGTCATCGTTGAGAGACTCTTCTTTTCCAAAATAGCGGTCACTTTCGGTTGCCATTCTCTTGTCAAGGATCTTAGGACTTTGAGGTTGAGATCATCATTTGTAAATGTTTTTTCCGAGAGCAATCAAATGATTTGTTAGATGGAAAAATCTCTTCTATAGTGCAACTATAGATTCACCGCGCTGCATGCAGAACATTTCATACTCTTGACTTAGTGTGTTTAGCCTTGATCTCTTTAGTTTGGCGGTTCCTTCATGTGTTTTTACTAAGGTGTCCAAAATCTCCTTTGCCGATTTGCATTGAGATATGCAAAAGAACTCATCCATACTAAGAGAACTTTGTAGAATGTTGATTACCTTCTTCTCATTTAAAATCCTTTTCTTATCATCTTCATCATATGTACTTTTTAACTTTGCATTTCCAACGCCATTTACGACATTCATTGAATTATGTGGACCATCTTCAACTGCTTCCCATATACCTTCTCATTGGGCTTCAAGATGTGCCTTCATTCTGATTTTTTAGAAATCGAAATATTCTTCGGAGAAGAGTAGGAACAAGCTACCTATAACTTGCTCTGATTTCAATTAGACTCCCTCGGATATTATGCAATTTCTACAAAGTCTTGCGTATTGAAGGACGACATGCCGTAACTGAGGTCGTGACCCATGCCAGAGTAGTTTGGATGTGATGATGGGGTCATTGGTCTGCGACCTGGACGATTGAAAGGGGACATTAGTGTGAAGGCTTCGTTGGTGAATGTCGCTCCCGGGATTTTCATCCTAGTACAAACACGAAAGTGGCGCGGAAAAGGTAGAGTCGCCAGCCAGGCATTTTTATCCTGAAGGAACGGGAAAGGTAATGCTGCAAAAACCTGAGGAAGAAGGAAAGGACAAGGCCTTGCGAACCAAAGATCTGGGTTCGGGAGTCAGTTACGACCTAGGAAGGTATTAGCACCCCAGATCGTCTGCCGTACCCGACAGGATCCACGCTTGCTTGTTTGCTTCAAAGGATGTGAAAGAATAAAGCTGTTGAATAAAACTGCTGACTAGAATAGAAATGAGAAAGGGGATTGGAAGAGAGAATGAAAGGAAAAGGGTAAAACGTAGGGAAAATAAAGAATATGCTCGAACGGGTCCTACCCCGCTGCCTACGTACCTCATCGGGAAAATGAGGATCAGAGTCGACGTAGTTCGCCTAACTAAGGCGGGAACTATTTTTGTGTTTTTTAGGATGACGTTGCCATAGCTCTAGCTTAGGTGTTACCGACTCTGACTCGAGGGTGTTTACCGTATCACTGTTTGAACTGTCGAGGCAAGTCGCATTCGTCCGCAAAGATTAGGAGATGAGAAGAGAAGACGCGATGTCTTTGTTGATTGTCTTTTATGAAAAGTGTTTTTGAGTTTATTGTTTTTGAAGGTAGCCTCATGCTTAGACTTGTACTTCATGCTAGACGAGCTCACACTATTCCAAGATGGAATGAATATGAGTGCCCCATGGGATAAGGCTATACACAAAAGACTATTTTAATCATTTATTAAATGTCTTTTAGATTTTTGTTTGGAGATGAGAGAAGAAGACTCAAATCGGAAAAGGACAAAAACTAAGGGGGACTAAGACCAACCCTAAGTTGTTTATTCAATGGATGTCCTAATGGTTAGTGTGGCTTCTAAGTCTAATAAGAATAAAAGAAAAAGGAATAGAATGCAACTTACTTCCTAAGGAAGTTAAGTTGATTCTAGAGAACAAAGGGGAATCCTACCAAACACAAACATGAAAGGTCAAGGAAATAAATGCATAAAAGAATTAAAAGGATAAGGTGTAAGTAAACATACCTCAACCTCCCTACAAAACAAGGGTTAGTGGTTTACATTTAATAAAAAGGAATGAGGTAAGCACATACCAAATAATTCCTAAGGCATATTGGACCTAAACTAGACTCAATCTTAAGTTTAAAGGTGTCTACACTATGCTAAACTAAAATTCAGCAGCTATTTACAGCACTTAAACACACAATCGACTATGAAGGACAGCACACAATACAAATAGCATACAACAGCTATCAAACAACATGAAAGTAGGTGTAAAAAGTCACAAACAACATGAACTACACAACAAGCAACATACATTTTCCAACTCCTGCTTCTAAAAACAACTATGAAAAACAAGATAGATTTTGCTCATTTTTATGCACAAGATGGATAACAACTAATGCAAATGCTCCACCTATCATGATTAACAAACATCAACATGCATGATTGGATGAACATAATATTTCTATGGATGCTCACGAACAAAAGGTATACAAAACGATGAACACAATTATACACTTTCAAGTATTTGATCACATGATCATATGAACATGGAATACGTGCATGTGTCAACAAGAATCATTAATTAAAACATGTTAATTGGCGGAAAAAAACAACATCAAGATCACATGGAAATGCCACCAACAATGCAATCAACAATGCAAACAAGAACACAAGAAAGTGCACATTTATGTTCATGCATCATACCTCATGTAATGCAATCATGAATCATGCCAATGCTTATGGATCATGGAGATGAAGTCAAAACAGAATGTTAAACACATGTAAGCATACTAAATGAAAGGCTTGAACATGGCAACAATGATTTACAAGTCAATTAGGAACAATTAACAAGTAGAATGAAAGAATATGAAAAGGAGACGGAAGCATGTCGAAACGAATCGAAATGGAGGAATGAGATGTCGAAACTAATCTTGAAAATTCCCTAAAACCAGGACCTATCAATCTATGGTGGTAAAGGGAGAAGTAATGCCCAAGAAAATGAGGGAAAAAGCACTTCTTGAAATTGACTTATTTCCTAAAGCTCCTAATGCAACTATTATCTAGTGAGCACAAATTTTACACCTAAAAGCCATAATCTAAACCTTAATGACACCTAGAATCAGCTTTAATTCTAACTACGAACAAACAAAATGATCAAATCGTAATCAAGACGAAATTAAACGGTCAAGCGCATACACAACGATAAACACACAAAGAATGTCATCATGGCGAGATGAAGATAATAAGTTAAATCAAGAAGTGGATTTAGATCACCAACCTACGAAGCGGAGGATTACTTCGGTAAGTGTTGCAATGTAGATCAGAATGCAAATGGAGAAGAAAACCGGAGAGTCAAAGCTTCGATCCGCGAACGCGCAAAATAAATGTGGTTGATGATGCTTCTTGATGAACACTTGATCAATAACCTCCAATAAGCTCAAAACTCCTCCAAAACCATAATTGATTCTTTAAATAAGCTTCACAATGAGATGATTAATGGAGGTTTTAGCTTCAAGTTCTTCAAATTCCAATGAAGAATTTGAAGAACATTTAGAAGAAGCTTTGGTGAGAGGTTGAAAATTGTGGAAAATTTGAGAGAAGAATGAAAAAGATGAAGAATAGTGAATAAAAATGGGAGAGAGCTTAGCTTTGGGATGATTTGGAGTTAGTTAGGATTCTAGAGAGTTCTAGAGTATTCTTTGGAATATTCCTTGGAAGGTTGTAGAAGACTCTAGAATATGGTAGAGTAATCCAAAAGAAGAGTGTGGAACAAATGTGAAGAGTGTGGAACAAGGCAAAGGAAAGGAAAGGAAAAAATGGATGAGAAAAAACTAAAAAAAATAGCAAAAACAACTTATGTATCGATACATGCACGTATGCATCGATACATGTTAGTTTTTTAACTGATATGTATCGATACATGCACGTATGCATCAATGCATACTGAAGCATTGGCAATTCCAACAAGAAAAATCAAATATGCATCGATACATAACACAGATGCATCGATACATGTCAGATTTTTAACTGATATGTATCGATACATGGTTGTATGCATCGATGCATACTGAATTTTTTAACAATAATGCATCGATACATCCTTCGTATGTATCGATACATAGTCTCAAAAAAGTTGTTTTTTTCTTGATTTTTCCATCACTTCTTGATCCAACTTGGTCCATAAGACTCTTGTAATCATACTTTCATGATTTTGAACCCAAAAAGTCATGAGTTGGCCTTCCTTTTGCACCATATTTGAGAACTTTTGTGGACCTTTTATTGCCTCCGAGTAGTCATCCATTATCTAAGTCATTGATTACAAACCCATGCCCTTGCAATGATAACTATGATGCCATGCTTGGATTATGCTATGAATTATACTGCGAAATGATATGCGGATCATGAAAATGAGAAGGCAAATTTTGGGGTGTTACAGTGAAAGATTGAAATGGTAGTGGTGTTTGAAAGTCGTATGGTGGTTGTGATGGTTGTGTTTATCGGTTGTGGTGTGATGTTTGTGTGTGTCGGTTATGGTGTGATGTTTGAGCGTCTTGATGAAAGTCATTTTGTTGGACACGATAAGGGGGACGCTCTTGGTATTGTGGTTGTGTGTATGGCATGTTTGGAAAGTGGGTTTTTGTTTGTGTAGGAAGTTGTGAGTAACAAGGTTGTTGATAGTTTCTTTGTTGGTTAGATGTGGTAGCTTCTTGTGTGTAAGTGATCTGGCGTGAGTCGTGTAGATACCTATCTTCGGATAGAAAACCAATTGCAACCGATCTATACCAAACCATATAAGTATTAGTTGGTATATACGGGGTTTCCATTATAGGTTCACGTAAGACATACTGGTGACGGTTCCTCCATTTACGACACTCGGATTTTGCAAAGTCATTCCAATCCCTAAGGTTCCATTGGTCGTTGACTTTTTTTAGATGCCATTGACCAAGATCAGTTGGGGGATATGGGATATTTTGATGCATTCCGAAGTGGAGTTTGACACGATCACTGTTGTGCATCTCCACAGTAGTGAATCTGATGATCGACACACATGCAGTCCAAACTGTTGTGTCTTCATCACTGATTTGGTGATCATGGTTTATTCCTAGATACGAACACCAAATGAACTGTAAAAGCGAAAAGTGTTAGATTATAGAAAATGTTATGTTAAAACAATAAAATGATTATTTTAGTGACATTACATCTGTAGGAGAAAGGTGATCCAAGAGATTGTGGTACTGAACGATACAGTGTCTAGGACATCTATTATAAGTCATACCGTGTGACGACCATCTAACACATAAAATAGTATAAAAATAAAAATTAGAAACAATAATCAATAAAATGGAATAATAAAGTGAACTAATTAATATGATACAATTAACTTACTTTTGAGCATACGGGAATGAGAATGTGTTTTTGTTGATCGAGGCAATGGATGGAAACCGAGACCAACCCCATGCTTGGAGTAAAACGGCACATCCAGAAAATGTAGATATGCCTTTCGTTGTATTTTTACATAAGGAGCTATAAAAATAGGACAAACATGCGGAACCCCAACTATACTCCCTAGTCCTTTCTAGGTTTGTTAGTAGTGGTAAATACATAACGTGCATAGAAGAACCAATGCCTTCGGGAAATAGAAATGTACCAAATAAAATCATAAGATAACACCTAGTTTTAATTTTTTTTTGTTCTTCTGTAGAGCCTTCATCTAAAACTAGAGAATGATAATATGCATTGAGACGTGAAAGTAAGATACCTCGGCCTCTGTGATTTTCTTCCAACAATTCAGCACCCAAAAGTTCCACGCAAATTGAATTTACGTGGTTTGTTGGTTCATTGACTGCCTTACCATCAATAGGCAACCCAAGTAACATGTACATATCTTCTAAAGTGATAGTACATTCACCCGTTGGAAAAAAAAAGTGTGTGTCTCTGGACGCCACCGCTCTTGCAAAGCTCGTATAAACTTTGCATCCACCGAGTAAGACATCATTTTGCTTACATGTCTGAAACCGACAAACTCAATATAAGGTTCGATTAAAACGTCGGGTGTAACATATCCATGGACACGAGGACGAAATCTAGAAACCTCCTATAAAAATAATACAATGTAAAAAATAAAATATGTAAATAATACAATGTAAAAAATAAATTATGTAAATAATACAATGTAAAAAATAAAATATATAAACGTACATATTCCACAACGTTTGTGACTGTGCCTCTGTGTGTTTCACCCATAGTCAATAGCGACATTGTTTCAGATAACTGATTAATCGGGGAAGTAATTATCGGGGAATGAATAATCGGGTTAGGAATATTTGAGATAGGAAGGATGAAGGATGAAGTTACTTGAAAGACTATGGAATGCATTTATATAAGTCTATGCCATGCAATTCACGTAGACAAGTAATTAATGTTCGCCAGGTCAATTGGCGACTTCAACAAAACTTAATACAGTGTCGCCAGGTCAACTGGCGATTGTTGACCAGTCAAGTCCATCCTGCATGCAAGGGAATCTCAACCTAGACGTCATTGTGTTGCAGGCTGCATGCATGGGAGACAAAGCTTTAATGTTGTCGCCATATTGTACGTACAAAGAATTATACTCCTGTAAGATCAAAAAGAGCCTAAGAGGGGGGTGAATTAGGTCTTAGATAAATTTTCCGGAATTTTATCAGTGGTTTAATTTTTCTGCCTAAAGTTCTAAGTTATGAAAGCGGTAAAGCATAAAATTAAAAGACACCAGGATTTATACTGGTTCCCCTCACAGATCGAGAGTACTTCAGTCCCCTTACGACTCATAAGAGATTTTATTATAGTTTTAGAATTGTACAACCTATCACACCAAAACCTGGTGAAGCCTACTTTCTAACAACTATACAAACAATGTGTTGAAGAACAATCCTCTTAAGAACACCAACCCTTGTGTCCAACAATCCTTGATCACAAGTCAACAATAGAGAAAATCTCTTGATACAATTTGATTGAATGATGAATGCTTGATATCAATCTTCTTTGATTGATCTTTTTCTTGAATTAAAGTTCACTCAAGAGTTCTATACAATGTGTTCAAATTTAAAATGAAATGAGATGAACAAATATGAACACTTTTGTAAAAATTTGAATTATGTGAGAGTGATTGAATATGAGTTTTATGAAAATTATAGGAGGTGTTTAGTATTTTGAAATTTTCAGAATATATAAGTTCTAAAACACCTATTCAAAAAGGTATTATTTTGTTCATGAAAAGTAATGAAAAGGTATGAAAAAATTAAAATGAGTTTTTATAAAAAGTGGCCAAATTTGAAAAAAACGTACAGTGTTAACTGGTTAACCAAATGGGTTAACTGGTTAACCAAATGGGTTAACTGGTTAACACATCAAAATGTTAACTTCAGAATTTGAAAAACATGGTCGTTAACCGGTTAACCCATATGGTTAACCGGTTAACACTGTTATAAAACCAGAAAAAATTTGTTTTAAAGTGTTAAACCAGTTTGGAAAATTATGCCAATGATTATATGCATCATGCTAACATAAATAATGATTTTTGAACACTTGTATATCAATTCTAAAGAGAGTTTTGATATACCTTTGAGATTGTGTCCAAAGCTTGAAACTTTATGAATATGCACATGAAGCTTGATCACATAATTTCATTGCCTTTGAAAGATCATGTCCTTGTGCTTGATTTCATTGGAAGCTCTTATCTTTTTGAAGTCATGAAATGCATAGAAGCTTGTTGTCTTCATCAAAATACTTGAGGTTGAAGCATGCTTTTACAACTCCATCGTACAAGAAGGCGTGGATTGCAAGAACAAAGGCCATTGAACATGTGTATGGAAATTGGGGGGATTCTTATAAAGAATTACCACGATTTTTGATGGTACTAAAGACACAAACACCAGGGACTGTTGTAATCATGCAGACAGTTCCGACATGTAGGCCAGATGGATTTGTTGTTGAGGGAAATGTAATATTTCACCGACTGTTCTGGGCATTTCAACCATGCATCCAAGGTTTTGTATTCTACAAACCTATTATTCAGATTGATGGAACATGGTTATACGGGAAATACAATGGTACATTGTTGATGGAAGAATACATGTTGGAGTTTCTTCCTTAAGAATCTCAGAATACATGTTGCTCCACAAGCCAATCTCTGTTTGATTTCAGATAGACATGCTGCTATTGAGAGTGCTTACAATAACCAAGATAATAGGTGGCATAATCCTTCATCTATCCATGTCTATTGCATTAGGCATATCTCATAAAACTTCATGCGTGCAATCAAAGACAGGAACTTCGCAAAAAACTTGTGAATGCAAGGTATGCTTTAACTCAACCATCATTTCAATACTACCGTGACGAAATTAGATTGTCAAATGCAGATGCAGGAAGGTGGTTGGAAAACATTCCAGTGGACAAGGGCATTTGATGGTGGATGTCGTTAGGGCCACATGACAACAAATCTTGTGGAATGCATGAACGGCGTCTTCAAAGGAATTAGAAACCTACCAATAACAACAGTGGTACGATCAACCTATTTTAGGTTGGCATCTCAATTTGCATCAAGAGGAAAAAATGGAATGTAATGTTAATGTCTGGTCAAGTTTACAGTCAATGCATAATGAAAGTTATGAAAGATGAAACTATCAAGGCTAGCACACATTCAATCACAAACTTTGACCGTCATGGGAGAAATTTCAGTGTTAAGGAAACAATTGATCTCAATAAAGAAATTCCTTTTTTGGAATATGTTGTCAGACTAGACAGATGTTGGTGTGATTGTGGTAAGTATCAGGCCTTTCGGGTACCTTGCTCACATGTAATTGTGGCATGCGCACATGCTCGTCAGGACCCGTACAACTATCTATCTGATGTTTACAGGACTGTAACGTGGTGAACGTCTACAATGAAAGTTTTGCAGTGTTACCAATGGAGGAATATTGACCTCCATACCAAGGGGACATAGTTTGGCACAACGATCAGATGCGAAGAAAGAAAAAAGATCGTCCAAACAACACGCATATAAGAACAGAAATGAATACGGTTGATAAAATGATAAGATTGTGTACTATATGTCGTCAGCCTGGACACAACAAGAAAAAATGACTAAATGTCGGATCCAGCTCTACACATTAATAACTTGTTGTAACCTTATATTTTAATATATTAAGAAATTTTTGTTACAACAATGTTAACAGAAAACATCACAATAACTTAAATAAACTTAATTTAAACAACACATACAACAGATAAACACAACATTTCTAACTGATTACAACAATCAACCTGATTTCATTAGGTCCAAACATCATTTTCATAGCTTCCACGTCAGTCTTAACTCGCACCCACCCACGCAACCTATCAAATCTCTCAATACTGCGAATTTTTTCTCCTTCACCAATTTCTTCCTCTAGCCACCGATTCAGCTCCCTCTTTAGTTGATTGAGACTTTGGATATTTCAGAACAACATATCGATCAGAGGCTTCTCTCTCGAAAAAATCACTTTCCAATAGCGGCGCGTATACATGATATCAATATTAAGTGTATATCAGAAGAGATGTGAAAATAATTGAGCACACCAGCAGTATTTATAGGAAAATTTCAAATAGAATCATGTCTACAAACCAACTGGCGACCCTTCCCAACTTTAACACATAGTCGCCAATTGGATTGGAGACTGCTTATGGTGTCTCCAGTCCAATTGGCGACACCTCTATATATTTACACATGGTCGTCATTCAATGTGGTGACTCCTCTCTAATTTTCAAAAAAGTAGGGTAGATTGGGAATTTTTTTTAAAAGTGGATTATTTGGGGATTTTTTTATTAAAAAAATAGAGTATATGGATAAAAATTTCTTAAGTTTCACTTAATGATGGGGTGTTTGATATATACTTTTCCATTTTTAAATTTGCGTACATTATTATTAACTCTTATGTTTCATCCAACTCAAGGAAAATATTACCATTAATAAGTTAAAATTCTATAAAAAGATACTATTTATATTTCATATTTAGTTTCATCATTACATTGTTGTTGACTCACGCGTATATAAGGTATTTTAGTCAACATACAAGCAAGATACAGAAACTTGTGTTATGAAACAGTGCAAGAAAAGGACTGTGATATAAGAAAACAGAACAAGAATGAGACAAAGGGTCCATGTAACAGAACTTGATGTTTCAAACCAGTCATTATAAATACTATGCTTTACAATTTTGTTCTCTGCATAGTACATGTGCTTTCTTTCCCTCTAAATTTGGTATAACTGTTTTTGTTCTGCTACATATTCTCATAAAAATTCTCCTTCATTATTTGAAGCAATGGAAAGAACAAGTGAAAATGTTGAATCAATGGTTAGTAAGAATAGTGTTAGAGTTCCTCCAAAAAGAGGACAGATCAAAGCTAAGATAATGAAACAGTTTGTCAAAGCAGGGAAAGCAATGTTTAGCAAGGAAAAAAATGATGATGATGATGATGATGATTCTACTCATGCATAAGTCAAGAGTAACATTAATTAGTATTATGTCTTGTTTGAATTTTCACATATCATGATTTATATGTATGGTACCATTTTGTTACTTCAATTTTTAGATAATCAACTTGTATGGTACTGAGTTTCTTTGTCTCAATGATGAATAATGTGTAGCTATGTTACTTGACATACAAGTCTTACCTCAAATATATACTTCAATTTCAAATCATCTTTATAATTTTTCTTTTTCAAATATTTCAATTTCAAAATTATTTAATACCAGTACTAAATTTGAAATTTAACTTAAATTATTCAAATTTGAGATCTTATAAACCAGTTTTCCAAATCAGCTTTATAATCATCACCTTATAAATCAATTTTTCAAATCAACTTTATAATCATCTCCTTATAAATCAATTTTCCAAATAAATGTTAGAATCCTTATCACGTGACAAAGACTAAAATGTCAAATATTCCAAATCAGTTTTATAATCATCATCTTATAAATCACTTTTCTAAATAAACTTTATAATCCTTATCAAGTGACAAAGTTTAAAATGTCAAATATTAAAGTTACAAAGTTTAGAATGTCAAATATTAAAGTTGTATAGTATATAAATTTTAAAAAAAAATTATTCATTTTTAGGTTGAATTTGAGCATTTGAATATATCACTTTTCCCATCAAAAATATTATTTTTATTTGGGTTAATAGTCATTTACTTCTGCAAGGCATGTTTTGATTTATCTCCCTTTAAAAAAAAAATTTGGATTATTCTCTAAAATTTTAAAATTTTAAGTGTTTTGTCCCCAGGTGGAAAAATTACCCCTATAAAATATTATTCTATCTACCCCTGATTTTTACACGCTTAGGGGTACCCAAAAATTTCATGAGGATAATCAAAAATTTATTTTTTAAATGGGATAAATCAAAACACGTCTATATTATAGGGGGTAAATAACTATTAACTTTTTATTTTTATTTTTAGTACAAATATTTCCTTATAATCTTAGTGAATCCATTTTTTTTTAAATAAAGGCCAAAACAAATTCTAAAGAAGATCGGTATAAAAAAGGGAAATAAGTTTGTCCCGAGAGTTATGAAAATCTGAAGAACAGTATTCCTAACATTTTTTTTTACAAAGTCTTTCCTAATCCCTAGGGGAATGGAATCAAAATGTATGATGGAATCGGTGTCGAGCGCAAAATTCGTCAAAAAGTCGGCACACGAATTACCCTTTCTAAAAATATGAGAAATAATAAGGTTAGTAAATCTATTAGGATCTAAAAAGAATTTCCAACGCCGTTTGAAAATCTAAGGAGCTAAAGAGTGATTGGAGAAAGCTTTGACCACTAGAGCGGAGTCGGTTTCGATTCAAAGCTTATGTCAACCCCTAGAATCCGCAATCTCCAAAGCTTTAATAACAATCTCAAACTCAGTAAGAACAAACGAGTTACAATACAATCTCTCCACGAAAACCAACACGAAGTTATCATTATGAATTCTAAATAGACCACCACCACCGGTCAAATTAGATTCATGGATGAAAGCACCGTCACATTGCATTTATGTCAACCAAAGGAGGGGTACCATAAAACCTCTTTAATAAATGGAGCTCTAGGAGGAAAGATACCTTAAATACTTTAATAAGAGAGAATTCTCACATGGTAATGAAATTCGTTTTAACGGATTCTAATCCAACTTATATTCAGAATAAAGTTTGAACTATTGTAACAGAAAGTAATAAGGAGCGGTGTTGCGCGAACTCATACAATTGCACGAGTTAATTACTAGATATAGTTGAAAAGAAACATTTGAAAAACTTATGCTCGAGTATCAATCAACAATAATCCAGCACTCGTGCGTTTACACACTTGAGTTGTGTATACCACCAATTAGTTGGATGAAATAGCATGTCTTTAAGAGACAAAACATCAGAAAGAAAAATATGTGACATGTCTTCAAAAGGACAGTTCTTATGACCCCATTCAATTCAGAAATCTCTTTTGTGTTACATCTGCTCGTGCAGCACGTTAGACCCTTTAAATTCAAATTATATGTTCCAAGACTTTGTTGCTTATTTTAGTAATAGACTCTTTAAATTCAGAAACTTAAATTATTTGAATCAGATTAGTTGGGAGAAGGAAACTATGAACAGAAACTATGATGTTATTTTTTAATTGTAAGAAAATTGTCTAGGTGGGAGAAGGAAAAACCTTGTTTAGATAAGAGTGGTAGTTTTATATTAATAGCACTACATATACATTTATTTGTTTATTATAATTAAATTACATATTAAGATTATTGTTAATAGATTTAATTTAATTACTTTATTTTAAAAGAGATAGAGAAAATGAGCAACTTGAAGATTAGAACTATGAATTCTCGTTTTTCTTTAATCAATTTTAAAATTTTGTGATTTTGAATTCGTTAACTGTTAGTTCAACTAATTTTTTAACACGGGGTTCATAAGACACACTGTTATACTTTTATTGTTCAGATTGTCGAAACAAGGTTTAAGGAATAACATATTGTATTCTCATAGCACTAGGTTTTTTGGGATGCTCTACTAGGGTTTGAAAGAAAACCTAATCGGCATGGGCTCCTCCAGGCTAGACCATCGACATGGATACCTTCCATGGTCAGCTTTTATTCCTCGAATAACTTTTATGTCTTTATCTCAATCCCAAATATAAACCAAATCCTTTGAATATAATCTTCAAAAAGTGTGTGACATACCGATTTATAATTTTACCAAGTTTTGCCACAAAGGTAACTCTTTTTATCAAGATTTATAATTTTACCAAGTTTTGCTACAAAGGTAACTCTCTCTATCAAGATACTTGAAGACACTTGCAAAGCAAGACTCAACGTTACAGGAATAATTTACAGTGGAGGTGATCATTATTAAAAGTAGCGTGATACTGAAGGCATTAGAATTATGTGACAAACTCATGAAATTATGATGTCCAATTACTAAATGGGATTTAACTCCTTTGTTACGTGTCTATTTTAAATTTTCATTCAAATTAATGGAGGATCTCAAAATAAAATTGGAATGTAGGAACATGGAATGTTAATCCCTTACTCATGTGTTTGTCTGCATGGACTTGGGTGGAAATAGGGTGAGTCGAGTTAGACTTTGTCAAGTTTAAGTTTGACCTGGAAAATATACTTAAGCCAAAGTCTGGCTTGTAGTCTGTCATAGGCTTACTTTTAGGTCTGAGTTTGGCTTTTTCTAAGGTTTGGTTACCCTGTTAGCCTACATAAAATCATATTATTTTAGACATATGTAAATAAGAAATTAAAATAATGTTTAAATAGACTAACAATTTAAAAACCAATGAGACTAAATGTTTGTTTACATTGACTTATTTTAACTTACCTACTAGCATAAGTTTTGTGAGACTATTTGTTTAAGATAACTTATGAAAACGACTTATAACATTGTTCATAAGGTGTTTTCATCTTATTTTAATAAGTTCTCCTATATAACCAATTTTTATTTATGTATTTTAATTCGAAGTACAAAGCATAATAATGATAATAAAAAAATTATTCATATTTATTTAAATAGATCAGCCTGTTAGACTTAAAAGGCTTTTTACATGGCCTGGGGCCTAGCATTTTTAAATAAATAGGCTTATAAAAAAGCCTAGACCTTTTCTATTTAAAAAAATATATTGTCTGGCCTGAGCCTGTGTAGACTAGGTCGTAGGTCTCTGTTATCGGTCTGGCATATTTTCACCCCTAACATGGACGCCTGATTTTAAACCTAGAAATTTGAAGATTACACAAGCTCAAGTGTGACTAAGGATGTATGGTTTGTCATTGATGTATTGGGAACTAACTACTTTATTTGCAATTGCTTATGGTATTCAAACAAGCTATATCAGTTAATAAAAATGGGAAGGACGTGGAGAATGATGAATTTGTAAATGTCAAAGTGAGTGATAACTTTGTAGATTTAAATATGGAAAGAAATCAAACTCTTGAGAATAACATAGAGAATTATGACTTTATTGTGTTCATTCATCCGAAGAATAAGGTTAATGCTAATGAGGAGCATTTATCATAAATAAGCTCTTTGAATGAAGAAGAAATAGTAGTAGAGACTGCTAATGATTTGAATGAGATTTGTGTGATCGAGAAAGAGATAGTTGATGATATAAGGGAGCAATTTGATCTTGATCTTGTGGTTATGAAAAAATGGTAAGAATTTGGTGAAAGATCCATGTGATATTTTCATTTGGAGAATAATAATAACATTTGGGGTGATGCAGATAATCCTCTTGATCCATATTAGGAAGAATTTATTGTGGTCAAAAAAATGGCAGGGGGAGGAATAAACTTACTCAGTCTAGAATGGAAATTAACACCTGAGTCATGTCAGGTAAACATAACACCACTTAATGAAAGCCGGATATTTGAATGCTAGAGGAGTAAGAAACCTTGATATTAGGTTGGCTATTAAAAATCTATGTGATAAATAAAAGCCTGACTTGCTTTTGATTATTGAACCAATTACTCATTATGCTTATTTCCTTGTTGAGTGTCTTAAACAAATCAGACTTAAGATATTTACATTAAATTTTAGACAGAAACATTATTCAAACATATGGGCTTCAGTGCAATATATATGAATCTCACTATGTTGAGATTATCTGAACAACATGTAACTTTTTCTATAGAAGTTGGTCAAACTAAATTCTTAATTAAATATGTATATTCAAGTAACTTTCATGTGATTTGAAGATAGTTATGGGATGAACTTACCAATCTTCAACACGTCAATCATAGATCTTGGTGTGTGTTATGTGATTTAACTGCAGTGATTGGTTCCCATGAGAAATTTGGGAGATTCCCTTTAAACAAAACTTCCACTAATGAGTTTCTTGGTTGAAAAAGTCAAAATGAGCTTATGCATCTTGAAACTAATGGTAGGTATTACACTTGGACCAACGGGGGGAAATGGTGTTTACTTTTCAAGAAGCAATCATATTATTACCACATTTTTCTCTATCGTGACATATGCTGGTTTGATTCGTCTAGGCAATTCAAATTCACGAAGGTTTAGACTATAGATGATAGATGATGATAACTAATTGTTGATAATTTGAATACTGGTATGGTTAGTTGGACTATGTTTATTTTATCTTCTAAGTTAAGATTTCTTAAAAATATTCTTAAGAATTGAAAAAATATATATTTGGCAATATTCATCTTAAAGTCACTCAAGTTATTGATGAATTTAACAGGATACAAAGTTTGATTAATTGTTAAAGTTACAATTATGATCTTGGATTGAAAGAAAAAATGTTCAACTTCTCTTAGATAAGAAATTAGATATGTAGGTCTCCACACGTGGATTTCGCGTGAACAATTCGCTGGCCTCCTCCGCGCGAGGTTTACTTGCGGGACCGACCAAACGAGTCCCGGGACTACTCTGTCTGATTAGTTATTATGCGAACTCTTGTAATGTAGAATGGTAATGGGAGTTTTTGTGTATATTTTTGGTATTATTTGTGTTTATAGCAAACAAACGCGGAATGCTTGAACTAAATGGACAAGAAAAGCGAATAAGAGCAGGATAAAAAGGATAAAGATAAAAGGCAAGTATTTTAAATTGACTTTGAATTATAATAACTTGAAATACAAAAGTGTTTGGATGTTATCATACATTTGAGTAGGGGGTTAACTCGTTTCTCTGGCGCTCGGTACTTTGAGTGTGTCCCTTTACAATGTGAAGAATTGCGACCTTGAATAATTAAAATACAATGTACTTTAATTGACAAATGAAATAACTGTCAGACACTTTCCAACAAATCGGGCTTTGACACCTGTCAACCCATTCTCCTGGTAACCACCCACTACTTTGTTCCACTCTTTGGAGAATTTTCTTTTCCACGTCTTCCTAAATGACTCTGTCAAAACGCCTTCGACCTGGTGGTGTCTGTGGGATGCATTAAAGTGCTTCGAACTGGTTTATTGATTCCTACACATGGTTGTCGATCCATAGCTGATTTTTCCTTCTCCTTGGTTGGGTCGAATCCCATCTTTTTGGCGTTCTCAAAAACTTTCTTCCCAAACCTCGTTTTCTGAACAAGTCGAAATCTCCAGCCAACAAATTACCCCCCCCCCCTCAAAGGCCAGTTTCGACAGGGAGGTAGTCGACTAAGAAGCTTGGTGTTTTGGATTGGGCCGACGCATCGTGTGTCGAATATAAGCCCAGTTCGTCGGGCATAAACACATGGCCCAATACAAGGACGTCTATCCGGGACTGGGTCGACACAGTACGTGTCGGGCAGAGTCCTAATCCGTCGAGCATGTGTCCATACATAGGGACGTGGGGAGAGCATCTCCCCCACGTGCACTACTCAGTCAATTGCCAATGTTATTTTCTCCTAATATTATGGGGCAGTTAAACCAATGACAAGACCACATGCTAGGTCTTATCTGCTTCTACGCAATCCTTGGCAGTCCTTCCTTGGGCCTAGCTAATCCAGCACATGAGAAGAATCTTGGCCCAGCGTTGGGGGCACACTATAAATACCCTATTTCACTAGAGGGTTAGGTATTCCAATTCTATTATTAACTATTTTGTACTTGCACTCTTTCGCTCTCTCTAACTTTAGCATCGGAGTACCTTGCAGGTACACCCCTCCCCCCTCTCTGTTTCTCCATCGTAGATATTCACCACTGGAAGGTTCCTCCTGATCAGGTCAGATCACTTAGCCTTTTGGATTTTTCTGAGTGATTTCGACGCCTTCTTTGACCGTTGATTTGTACTAACCAACTGTACACTTTCTGTCGGACTGAGACAAACAGTTACATCCTTCATGATTCCACTTTTAGCGCCACAACTTTGTTAAGATGTGGGGATCTTCCATCTTCCCACTAATAAATCACAATCCTAGAGAAACCCTTGCGTCGCATGGCCTTGGGTATAAATATAATCCCCCCTTAGTCTGTTTGTAACTGGACTGGCGATAATGGCTTGAATCCCCTTCCTCGAAATTGATCCTTCACATTAATTGAAATATAATGGGCCGTTTCCAAGACCTCGAAAGGACTATTTTTGGGAGGCACTCTTTCCCAATATTGATTGCACGCCTACCCTACCGTCGGGTGCTTCGTTTGAGGAATATTACTCTTATAAAAGGTGGAGCTTCATGCACCTTCTCGTTACACCCATTCAAATGAGCTCTTCTTCAAATTATCTTACAGCCCAGAAGGTGGCCAATAAAGATCCAGAACCCTCCAATACGACCACTTCCAAGGCTACTACGTCGGAGACTAGGGCTAAAATCGTTGGGAAGACGTCAGTGACCTAGATGAAACCTCCCAAGAGGAGGCTACCTCAAAGTTACGACTTAGATCCAGACACTGATGAACACTGGATGAAATTCCTCAACTCAGGAGCATGGAGAGGCATGGATGAATAACTAGTTTTTTTCCAAATTCTATTTGGTTGTTTGTGCAATTCATTTTCTGCACTTTGTTGGCCTACGAGCTTTTTATGTTTAATTTTGTAATGAATTATGCCTTCTTTGTATGCCACATTTGGTTGCTGGTCTTTTATAACCATTATTAATGAAATATTTTATGCGTGAATGTGTACCTCTTATAGAATAGGTTTATATTGTTTTAGATACTTCCCATTTACTCTCAAGATTCTCTCATCAAAGCCTATCTCTTTTATCTCATAGGCATTGTTGTTAAAGGCTTGACTTACTTTGAATGGTCCTTCCCAATTGGGTGACCATTTTCCTAAGGTTCGATCTCGACTATCCATGGGTAAGATGACCTTCCACACATAATTATTGACCTCAAAGGTCTTTTCCTTGACCTTCTTATTATATGTTTTGGCCACTCTCTCTTTTTGACGCAACAAAATGTCCTGCGCCTTTAACCTTTCTTCGTCCAAGTTTGTGTTCTCGTCAAACATCATATTGCGATATTTTTTCGACGGGATCTCAAATTGACGTTGAACCCTTATCGATTGAAAGCCAATTCTGAAGGTAGGGCGGCGTCATGACCAAAAGACAGACGAAACGTTGTCGAGTTCGTTGACTCTTTTGGGGATGTTTGACATGCCCACAGGATTTGGTCCAAAGTCTTGTGCCAGATTCTAGGCTTTTTGGTTACATGTTTCTTAATAAGCCTGATCACTACCTTGTTTGCAACTTCGACTTGCCCAATCGCTTGTGCGTAATATGGTGTCGATGTGACTAGCTTGAATCCCAATTATGCTGCAAACTTCTGCTTCTTTTGACCCATAAATACTGAACCTTGGTCGGTGGTTATGGTTTCAGAAATCCCAAACCTATATATTATATGGCCTTGGATGAAGTCGACAACAGCTTCATGGTCCACCTTTGTCAAAGGTACCACCTCTATCCATTTAGTAAAGTAATTTATCCCTACCAAGATGACTTTTTGTTGTTTCAAAGAGGCTGGTCGAATTTCTCCTATCACATCCAAATCCCATCCTCTAAACAGAACCTTGTCTTCGGAGTCTTCAGCACTTGGTCTTCAGAACCTCAATCTTCAGAAATCTTAAGTCTTCATAACCTTCAGCACTTCGTTCAATTAGAACCTCAAGTCTTCATATTTCTTCAGCACTTAGTCATCAGAAGACAACAACTTCAGAAGTTTCACTCACTTAAGAAGTAGAACATCAGAACCACCCACATAACAGAATCCAAGAGACATTGCAACCGCAACATAGAGTCATCTTAAGATCTTTCTAATTATGATCAGATACAGAAGCATCCTTGCTTCTTTGGCACGAGAGTGACTTGTGTTACACATGGTAACTCGCATATAGCCTTTAACGATCATCTGGAATATGTTTGTTAGATCTAAGAGCTTCTTTAAAGTAATTTCACAATAACAAACATTAGAACACTAAATTATTCTTAAACAAATGCTCAGCGGTAAAATAATGAGTGTAAACTATTAGTTAACTTAACTCAAAATAAACAGAGTCGCCACCGCGCTTTTATTTTATTCCAAATGGAAAAGGGAAAAAGAGCGAATAAAACCTAATGAATCTAAAAGCAAAAAGCTAAAAGAATCGAACAGAGAACGAGTAAGGGGATAGGTTACAAATTGGGAAGATTTTAAGCACCCAAAATATCTGTGGTACTCCACGGGAGCCCCTTTGAAATATTTATTGTTTTTTTTATTTGAAAATGGTTTGTTTAAAAGTGATTGAAGAGATGAGAAGGGAAATGTTTTTTTAAGATTTTTGTGTTTGAAGAGACATCTGTCTCATGCCTACGTACCCACAAAGTGCAATGCGAGATCAAAACCTCGTAGTTCGTGGTACAAAATATGAAAAGAAACAATGCGTTGAATTGATTTTAAAATGTAAAGATAAGTCGTCATCCTTTAGCGAATAATTCCGCTAGAAAGAACGAATCATATCTAAACATTAAAAAAAAGGTTAAAAAGAAAAGTGCACGAGGGCACAAAAAGAAGTTAATGAGTTTTGAATTATTTAAAGTCTTGAAAAGAAAGTTTCGATATGCTTATGTGGTTTAGAATTTATTAAGAAATGAAATGAAAAGGTAAAACCGCTTGACCTAAGTCAAGGTTTGATTATGAAAATGTTTTGAAGTTTGAAAACAAAGAAGGTTTTGAAAATAGGAAGAAGATTTGAAAATTTAAGAAATGGGAGGAGATGAATGGATTATCCTAAGACTTGAAAGTAAAAGTTAGAGGAAGAACGATCAAACCGTATGGTGAATCTTCTTCAAAGCAATAGGATTTCGATCTTCATAAACAAGTGAATCAAATCGGCTAAGGTCATCAATCCATGATAACTTGAGCAAAGGGAGAGATCCTAAAATCTAAGTCCAAACTCCAAGTTCATTGCTAAGGATAGTGGCCATAGTCAAAAATTAAAGTCACAAGTCTTTTAGATGTTTAATCATTTATTAATGTTTTTTGTGTCCAAATTAACAAAGGAAAAAGCACAAGAATAACAATATAAACATAAAAAATAGGATGAATGATATAGTATAATAAAAGCATAATAAAAGATATAGGGAGCGAGAGAAGAGGATAAGGTGCGAGAATGAATTAAAATGTTAGTATATTAATAGTATAATAATATTTACATAACAATGGTATGGTGAACTTAATCAACCACAACCACAAAGAGATAACCAAAATCGCAAGGCAACCGGATCCAATTGGATCTTATTCCAAATTCAGGACAAGTTTAGGTCTATGTTAAGCAATCGCCGAGTAACTTACGAAGTAATTACCCTACAAATGAGTCCAGCCATCACCAATTAAGGTGGAAAATATTTGTGCTAATACATGTTAGAGAAATGATATGATGGATCATCCTCCGAAAACATGTCGCACGAAAAGAAAAAGTGTTAACGGTCTAATCTTAATCGAGATTTCACATTGGTTTATCAAATGCAACCTATCACGATCCCAAAGTATGGAGAATGATCCAAATGATCATTCATCCATAGATTTCAAATAATGAAGATTAAACATCTTCGAAAATCAATAATCTTCGAATCGAAGATCTCATCGACCAAAAAGAAAAATAAGAGATGAAAATAAGTGGATCTAACATTTATGATCCATTCAAAAAAAATCAACAATAAAATATAAAAAAAAATACTATAAAGAAAATAACAAAATGCATTAAGATATTTTTTATATTTTTATAAAGAATTTTTGTATAGAAAAGTTAAAATTGATTTTAAGGAAAAATGTTAATAAAAATATTAAAAATAAAATGATAAAAACAAGTGAAACAAAATTTTAAAAAAATGAAAAAAGGAAAAAATAAATGAGGGAGAGTTAGGCGCAGATCTTTGATGGTGGTGATAGAAACTATTAATCCAAAAGGCCTTAAGCCCAAACACAAGGGTTTTTTTTAAATGAAACAATTTTTATAGAGAAAAAAAACGAAAGAAGCAAAAAACGGAATCCTCTTCTTCCTCTTCTAAAATGCAGCGGTCACTGTTCACGGCAAAAGTGAACACAAAAATCATCGTTGCATATCTCACCTTCTCTCAACACACGGTCGCGAATCGGAGACCACCTTCTCCGTTCAAAACACGTTGTGAATCCTTCTTTGAATCTGAATTCCTCTCTCGCTCGTGGATTGTTTTTCTTCAAAGCTTTTTGAATTATCGGCGTCGTATCTCTTCACTCATCTCACTTTTCTTCTTCTTCAATGCTTCTGAGGTAAGTTTATGCTGTAATAATTGTTGAAAGTCGAATGACTTTTAAGGATGATGAAGATTATGAATCTTTGAGAAAATAAGAGTGGAGAAATTGAAAGTGATTTGGGAATTTGGGGAAATTATGAATTGGATTTTGGATGAAGATTTGGAATGGATTTGGAATGGATGAATTGAAGCTTGTTCAATTTTGTGCAGGGATTCTTTGTGGCTTTTAAAGCTTGAGATTTGAAGAGATTAGTGTTGTTTATATAGAGGGATGGTGAAGATTCGGATTGCCGTTTAGTCGTATTCGTCTGCGTTTTAGAGTCACGAAGTTCTTGTTGTAAGTACTGCATTTTATGCCTTGTGTTTTTAGATTCATTGCGTTTTGGCTTTCTCTTCCACTGTGTTTTGCTTTGAGTTGCTTTGCGTTTTGATGTTTGTGATATGAGGAAGGCGTGTTGACTAGCGGCGCGTAGTCTGTGTGCAAAGTGTGCTGTGTTTTTTTGTTCGTGTGTTGCGTTTTAGGTGAAGCTCTTCTGCGTTTTGAGAGTCACGGTTTGATGTTGTTGTGGGCTGAGTTTATAAATTGTTCATTGCATTTTATTCTCATGAAAAATGCGTTTTGATGCAGAGGAAATTCACGAGTCTGACGCTGGTTGAAGGCGTGTGTTCTATGGCTTGGAGGCTTGCTATTAAGTTGGGAAAGTTGTAACAATTGATGACGTGTTATGAGTGGCTTGTGTGGAAGCTGGAGAAAATTGGCTTAGAGAATGATACTTCATGTGGCTGAAAAGAAACTTTGCAAGCGTGTTCACGAGGCTTTTCTTATTTTATTTTTTTATTATTTTGGTATAAAATAAATGAATGGGCTGACTTTGAACATTGGCCTTTGACTTTTTTTTTCAATTTTTTCTTTGGTATATGAAATGGACTCTTTTTAAAAAAAACAAATTGTGGGCTTATAGAAAATGGATTAAGAAAATGAAACACTAATGGGAATTAACAATAAAAATGGATAGAGTAATCGGGAATTGTATTTATGAGAATAAAAATAGATAAAAAATGGATAACGATGTGGATAATCGAAAAGGGTTAATGAATTAAATTTGGAAAAATGAATTGAATTTGAAATAATGGAAAGGTTATTGAAAAAGGAATGGTTTAAAAAATGGATAATGGCTGAAGTGATGATTTTTTAGCCCAAAACCAGATCCTGATTTTTCTTTCGCAAGCTACTGAACACGACCACTCCTGAACCATTAAATAACTTGTAACTGAAGCATGACCATTTGAATTGTCTGAAAATTGCCCTGATGATTTGAATTCATGCTAAGGAAAATAAATCCACAGATGAACTGCTGATGAACTGATGAACACTGATAAACCTGAAGATTCAAACCGAACTTCACACGCAACACTGCTCGATAAACTGATGACTTTTCGCACACAACACAACTTGAACTTTGAACACGCATTGTCTGAGAAATAAACCACTGGCACAAATAACTTGCAGTTGAACAATCTTTTGATATTTTGACCAATACGAGGTCAAACGTCCATTTGGATCGAATCGTAATTGAATAACCACATCTGAATTGGAATCACTACCTTATCTTTGAAAACCTGCACACACAGAGAAGAATAAGCAAACTGCAACATATTTTTGGTATTTTTGTCTGAAGTTAGTAAATATAAACAAATAAAGGCAAGTAAAAACACGGTGATCCCCTACGAGGCATAGACTCGCAACTGAAAAGGATAAACGAACCAGTGAGTGGTCTTGTTTTTATGCAAGATGTAGATGAGATGCAAAAAATCTTAGGGTCAAAAATTAGGGTATGACAGATGCCCCTATTTAAGTTTCTTCAATCCAGAGATATGAAGATTGAAATCTTCGTTTCGACATGATGGAAGATACTTAAATATCAAAAACCTAATTTTTGATCCTAAGATGCCAAAAAAATGGAATGGAATGAAATGAAATGAAACAAAATGAAACAATATGAAATGATATGAAGATGATATGGAAATGATATGAAGCATATGAAAATGCATATGAAATGCAGAGAAACCCGTAAGGAACAAAACAACACAAGAAATAGAATAAACGCCGGGGATAAGGAGAATGAAACTCCGACGAGGAAAAACAACATGCTAGAGACCACAACCTGGCTCAGCTGAGACGAAAATGTCCAAGAATGGAAATTGGACAGAAAGGATCACAACATCTAAGAATGGCACTGAATGATGTGAGAAAAAGTTATGGAAAGTACATCAGAAGCATCCAAGGATGACATTACTGACTTTACTAGGGATATCCGAGAATGGAAATCGGAAAAAGGTAATCACAACATCTGAGAATAGCAATCAGATAAAAATGTGAATCACAACATCCAGGAACAGAACTGAATGAAATGGGAAAAAGTCTGGAAAGTACATCAAATCGATGATGACTCCACTATGGACATCCGAGAATGGCATCAGATAAAAGGTGTAATATCTGAGAAAAGCATCTGGTAAGAGAAGATTTTGGAGAGACATCAAAGCAAGGTATATTTGGACAAACATCAGATAAACACAAAAAGGTTCCGGGAAAACATCAGAACAAAAGATATCACCATATCTGGAATAACATCAGATAAAGGCTTAACATATCTGGGACAACGTCAGATAAAGGTGACATTTCTGGGAAAACATCAGAAAGGCACACAAAAGTTCTGGGAAAACATCATAACAAACAAGGATATCCGGAGTAACATTGGATAGAAGAGACAGACAAGTATTTATGTAGATGCCAAGTAAGTTGGACTTTGATCACAAGGTAATATGTTGAAAACAACAAGACCTCGAGAAACGCATAATGAGGACTAACACACTCATATATGCCAAGGTAAGTGGGGAATAACGCACCCAAGAAAACGCATAATGAGGAATAACACACTCAAATATGCAAACGTATATGAAAATGGGGAATAACACACCCAAGAAAACGCATAATAAGGAATAATACACTCAAATATGAAAACGTTAACAAGAATGGGGAATAACACACCTAAGAAAACGCATACTGAGGAATAACACACTCAAATATGCAAACGTTAACAAGAATGGGGAATAACACACCCAAGAGAATGCATAATGAGAAATAATACACTCAAATATGAAAACTTTAACAAGAATGGGGAATAACACACCCAAGAGAATGCATAATGAGGAATAACGCACTCCAATATGAAAACGTATACGAAAATGGGGAATAACACACCCAAGAAACGCATAATGAGTAATAACACACTCAAATATGCAAATATATATATATATATATATATATATATATATATATATATATATATATATATATATATATATATATATATATATATATATATATATATATATATATATATATATATATATATATATATATATATATATATATATATATATATGAAAATGGGGAATAACACACCCAAGAAGATAATATGATATAAAATGTTTGACAGTCAGTTTAGACTCTTAGAGGAGTGGAAAAGAATGGAAGACTGATTCCTCAACATGGAGATTAATGCCATTCTGCTTGGAGATTAGAGATGCTATTGTTGAACAAATCTATGCCACACCTGTAAACTGTACCAAGTTGAAAATCTTTTGAGAGATGTCATGAAAAGATGCTTGGAGACTCTTGAAGAAGATTGCCCCAAGTTCAATGACTGATGAAGGTAAACTGATAATGGATTCAGTTCCTGACTACTGTCGGAGAAAAAATTGATGAAATCTTTGAAATGACTGTTAAGCAAATAAACTGATCATGGCTTCAAGTCTTGAAATGAATGTTGAGAAGATAAACCCAGTATGAAACTTGAAGAGATCTTCTGATTAACCAAATATGAGAACAACTTGTACTGAGCAACAACTCTTTTGAACCAGGACCTAGGAAGGACTTGCCCATGATAAGATCATTGACCAAGTTTCTCAATTGTTTGAAAATTCCTTGATGAGGAAATTTTATTTGCAAATAAAAAGTGTTTGTACAAACCTGGTAATTTTAATGCAAAGTTCAATGCAGAATTTTGAAATCAAAAATCATTTTTGGAATGAAAATATTGATGTAAAGTAAATGAAAACATTGTCAAAACACGGAGGTTGAGACAACATGAAAGATAAATCAAAATCAAGAAAACAAATGATTGGTAGAAAACTTGGGAGTCAGTTTACGCAACCTCGTTGTAGTATGCTTTTCAAAAGAAACATGGATTCAATTAGGACTTTTGAAGATTGTAACATGGTCTGGTTCACGGTTTATGAAACAAAGGATATAGGCTCAAAGTTTATTTCTACCAAACCCAACTTTGTGATGAACTCCAATCCTACATTTAATTAATTCAGCTTATACATACAAGTTCCAAGACATTTGGGATTTGCACAGATGAAGATGGTTCATAAGCCATGAGATTTTTGATATAGCAATCACCTCTTCCTTTTGTTATTTCTGGTGAGGACTTTATTCAACTCATCTTCTTTTTTTGAGGATTTTGAAGACCTCTTGACAAATCTTTTTTTTTTATTATCCATAATTTTTTCCTGAACTGTGTCATTTGAACTTACAGTCAGCGGGATGCCCCAGTTTTTTTTCCTAAGTCTCCTTCATAGGTTTTGACTTAGCGGGCTTTAATTTTTTATCATCATTTTTTCAATATCATTTTTTTTATAGTGACTGCATGGCTTAATGATTACGACGAACCATTATTGGCTTTTGAATTGAGAGGCATCTTCAACACTTCTTTGTCATGTGTGAAGGAAAGATTGAGATTGCAACCTTTATTGAAAGGTATCTTGAATGATTCTCTTGTACTTGAATGCACATTCGAATTAATTGAGAACTACTCATCCCCAGGTTAAAATTACGGGTTTTTTTGAATAAAAAGAAACTCCAACTTCAAGGCTCAAAGGGGTTAACAAGGGATTAACTTCCTTATTTCTCCAGTGTTTGGGATTTGAAACAATGCCTGTATATCATCAGCCAAGTCTCAATTGAAATCATACCAACAACAATTATGGGTGTCTCGTTTTCATCATTCTCCCTTCAATCATTGTAAAAATTTGAGAAAGAAAAATGAACTTGAAATATAAAGCATAAAGATGCAAATAGTAAATGAAATTGAATCAAAACAAAGCAATGCTCATTTCATTAAAATCAACATGAAAGTACAAACAAAGTTTAAAAGCAAACAAGTCAATACAATTGAAGAAAATTGCAAACATAAAGAAACAATGGCCTAGTGATCCATCAGCAACAAGGATGAGTTGTCCCGTCTGAGATTCTGGCCTTGGAGACAATCTGACAGTTGAAGTCATCTGAAGATTCACTTATCATGCTTTGGCAAAGGATTGTTGACAACATTAGGATTTGTGTCATGAAAGGAAAGGATGTTGTTCCTGATACGTTCTTGCACTTTAGCCTTCAGTGCAAAGAAGTGTTCTAAGTCGTGACCAGTTCCACCTTGATGAAACTCACAGCGAAGATCCAATCTATAGTTAGCTGGAAGAGGATCTGGAACAGCAAGAGGAGGCATAGTAGTAATCATTCCACTCTTAATTAAAGAAGGATACAAATCAGTGTAATTCATCGGGATAGGATCAAAGTTTGGCCTATTACGATACTGATTTTGTCCAGCAGCAGGACGAGGAGTCTGAACTTGAACTTGAGCTTGAACTTAAGCTGGTTAAGCTTCAATAATAGGAGTAATTGCAGCTACTGGTTGAACATATCATTGTTGTTGGCGATAGGGCTTCCTCTCAGTTGAAACAGCATAAGCATCACCATCTCTTCTCTTTTGAAAGTTCCCATGAGACTTTCTTACAGCATTAGAAGATTCAGCATTGGTAATCTTACCTTTCTTGATACCTTCCTCTAGTCTTTCTCTAATAGTGACTAGGTCAGCAAAACCAGATGAAACACTTCCTACCATTTTCTCCCAAAAGAACGGTTGAATAGTATCCATGAATAAACCAGTTAATTCTTTCTCGGCCAAAGGTGGCTCCACTTGAGCAGCTAGCTCTCTCCAACGCTGAGCGTACTCTTTGAATGATTCTTTCTCTTTCTGTGACATGTTTTGAAGTTGACGAAGGTCAGGCACCATGTCTAGATTGTACTTATACTGCTTTACAAAAGCATCAGATAAATCCTTCCAGCTTCGGATGTGAATCTTCTCAAGTCCTACATACCACTTCATAGAAGCACCACTCAGACTATCTTGAAAACAGTGAATAAGACGCTTGTCATCCTTGGCATGTGCAGCCATTTTGAGACAATACATCAGCAGATGAATCTTTGGACAAGTATGCCCATTGTATTTCTCGAATACAAGAACTTTGAACTTATCAGGAAAAACTAAGTCGGAAACCAAACACATGTCTATTGCAGTAGCACCAAAGACATATTTTCCTTCTAAACCTCTTACCCTCTTCTCAAGAGTCAAACATTGCTCTCTAACTTCATCCATATATCCCGGTTCACCCTAACTTTCAGCTTGTAGACCAGCAGCATGGTACAGAAAAAGAGAATTTTAATAAGTAGTTTGAGTGGTTGTGTCAACAACAGGTTGAGGTTTGACAAATGTCGAAGCTGAAAAGAATGGTACCACAGATGGACCAACCATTTGAGCAGTAGTAGCAACTGGCACGTAATCTGAAGGTAACCCAAATTCTGGCCAAGTAGAAACCGGTTGCTGAATCACAGGAGGGTCAACAACAATAGTAGAAACTTCAGAGATAACAGTCCTTTGAGGTGTTTCACCTTGAGCAATCAAAACTTGCATTATTTCAGTGAGCCTGGTCATACTGGCCTTCAACTCATCGATCTCTATTCTGACTTCCAGGTTATGTTGTTCTTGGTTTTCCATTCTCAATCTGATAACTCTCAATCTATTATCAGCTCTAGTTTCGTATTTGTGTTGAGGATACTGCTTAACGGACAAACAACTGAAGAAAGAAACAACCAGGATGAGTTCCCACACAACTCAGATGAACGCAAGAATATGAGAGGATGCAATGATATTCAATGTTCACTTCCATTTTCAGAAAAATAACTCGATTATTGCAAACATGGTCAACATCGAGAATATGGTCATGAAAAATCTTGACAAAAAGGAATATTTGCTTTTTCCAATATTAGCAATAATCGGAATTATTTTCCTTGAGAAATGGTTATGATGATGATCATGATGAATATGTAGATGCAACAACCACAAACAAGATCACGCAAAGCACATAGGTTCAAAGGTTCAGATCACGAGCATGGAGTCAAGGGATAAGAACCAACAACCCACAAAGGCATGTACTAAGGTTTGTCTTCATTGTACCTGCAGAAAACCAAAAGGGTTCTAACAGAGGTTCCCGGAGTTAACAACCATCTTTAGAATATTATCGGTACGTTGGATTACTCCCCAACCGATAACATTCTTAAAATAGACCTCGTGCGAGTGTAGTATCGCGTGACAACCACCTTAGGTTTACACCCAGATAGTTTCCGTACTACGTTCCTAAATTGGCTTGGATGGGTTAAGGGTTCTACGGTTCTCAGTATGATCAGCTCAAGGTCGGAAAATAATGCCACGTATGATTACTCCTCATGACATTGATAATCCAAGAGAGCCTAACCGAGTGGAGATTATCAAATTGATATAACTTTGGACTACTCCATCGCTTATCGCTTCGAATATCGCCGTCCTATCATAAGTTCAACTCAGATCCGGGTTAGAATCTATCTCACTCACAGAGGATCACCAAAACCGAAACAGAACAAACAAATAACAAACAAATCAAACCAAAGCAGTAAATAAATCAAAGTAGGCCGAATCCACTTAGAGATTGACTCCCCAGCAGAGTCGCCACTTTTCTGTAGCGGTAAAATCATGAGTGTAAGTTATTAGTTAACTTAACTCAAAGTAAACAGAGTCTCCACCGCACTTTTATTTTATTCCAAATGGAAAAGGTAAAAATAGCGAATAAAACTTAATGAATATAAAAGCAAAAATCTAAAAGAATCGAACAGAGAACGAGTAAGGGGATAGGTTACAAATTGGGAAGGTTTTACGCACCCAGAATTTCCGTGGTACTCCACGAAAGCCCTTTGAAATATTTATGGCTTTTTTTGGTTTGAAAATGGTTTGTTTAAAAGAGATTGAAGAGATGATAAGGGGAATGTTTTTTTAAGATTTTTGTGTTTGAAGAGACGTCTGTCTCATGTCTACGTACCCACAAAGTGCAATTCGAGATCAAAACCTCGTAGTTCGTGGTACAAAATGTGAAAAGAAACAATGCGTATTTTAAAATGTAAAGATAAGTCGTCATCCTTTAGCGAATAATTCCGTTAGAAAGAACGAATCATATCTAAACATAAAAAAAAGGTTAAAAAGAAAAGTGCATGAGGGCACAAAAAGAAGTTAATGAGTTTTGAAATTTTAAAGTCTTGAAAAGAAAGTTTTTATATGCTTATGTGGTTTAGAATTTATTAAGAAATGAAATGAAAAGGTAAAACCGCTTGACCTAAGTCAAGGTTTGATTATGAAAACGTTTTGAAGTTTGAAAACAAAGAAGATTTTGAAAATAGGAAGAAGATTTGAAAATTTAAGAAATGGAAGGAGATGAAGGGACTATCCTAACACTTGAAAGTAAAAGTTAGAGGAAGAACGATCAAACCGTATGGTGAATCTTCTTCAAAGCAATAGGATTTCGATCTTCATAAACAAGTGAATCAAATCGGCTAAGGTCTTCAATCCATGATAACTTGAGCAAAGGGAGAGATCCTAAAATCTAAGTCCAAACTCCAAGTTCAATGCTAAGGATAGTGGTCATAGTCCAAAATTAAAGTCACAAGTCTTTTAGATGTTTAATCCTTTATTAATGTTTTTTGTGTCCAAATGAACAAAGGAAAAAGCACAAGAATAACAATATAAACATAAACAATATGATGAATGATATAGTATAATAAAAACATAATAAAAGATATAGGGAGCGGGAGAAGAGGATAAGGTGAGAGAATGAATTAAAATGTTAGTATATTAATAGTATAATAATATTTACATAACAATGGTATGGTGAACTTAATCAACCACAACCACAAAGATATAACCAAAATCGCAAGGCAACCGGATCAAATTGGATCTTATTCCAAATTCGGGACAAGTTTAGGTCTATGTTAAGCAATCGTCGAGTAATTTACGAAGTAATTACCCTACAAATGAGGCCGGCCACCACCAATTAAGGTGGAAAATATTTGTGCTAATACATGTTAGAGAAATGATATGATGGATCATCCTCCGAAAACATGTCGCACGAAAAGAAAAAATGGTAACGGTCTAATCTTAATCGAGATTTCACATTGGTTTATCAAATGTAACCTATCACGATCCCAAAGTATGGAGAATGATCAAAATGATCATTCATCCATAGATTTGAAATAATGAAGATTAAACATCTTCAAAAACCAATAATCTTCGAATCGAATATCTCATCGACCAAAAAGAAAAATAAGAGATGAAATAAAGTGGATCTAACATTTATGATCCATTCAAAAAAAAATCAACACTAAAATAAAAAAAAATACTATAAAGAAAATAACAAAATGCATTAAGATATTTTTAATATTTTTATAAAGAATTTTTTTATAGAAAATTTAAAAGTGATTTTAAAGAAAAATGTTAAGAAAAATATTAAAAAGAAAATGATAAAAAGAAGTGAAACAAAATTTAAAAAAAAGGAAAAAAGGAAAAAAGAAATAGGGGAGAGTGAAGCGCAGATCTTTGATGATGGTGATAGAAACTATTGATCCAAAAGGCCTTAAGCCCAAACACAAGGTTTTTTTAAAAAAAATGAAAAAAAATTTATAGAAAATAAAAAAAAACGAAAGAAGCAAAAAACGGAATCCTCTTCTTCCTCTTCTAAAATGCAGCGGTCACTGTTCACGGAAAAAGTGAACACAAAAATCATCGCCGCATATCTCACCTTCTCTCAACACGCGGTCGCGAATCGGAGGCCACCTTCTCCGCTTAAAACATGTCGTGAATCCTTCTTTGAATCTGAATTCCTCTCTCGCTCGTGGATCGTTTTTCTTCAAAGCTTTTTGAATTACCGGCGTCGTATCTCTTCACTCATCTTAATCTTCTTCTTCAATGCTTCTGAGGTAAGTTTATGTTGTAATGATTGTTTAAAGTCGAATGACTTTGAAGGATGATGAAGATTATGAATCTTTGAGAAAATAAGAGTGGAGAAATTGAAAGTGATTTGGGAACTTGGGGAAATTATGAATTGAATTTTGGATGAAGATTTGGAATGGATGAATTGAAGCTTGTTCAATTTTGTGCAGGGATTCTTTATGGCTTTTCAAGCTTGAGATTTGAAGAGATTAGTGTTGTTTATATAGAGGGATGGTGAAGATTCGGATTACCGTTTTGAGTCGTATTCGTCCGTGTTTTAGAGTCACGGAGTTCTTGTTGCAGGTGCTGCGTTTTATGCCTTGTGTTTTGAGATTCATTGCGTTTTGGCTTTCTCTTCCACTGCGTTTTGCTTTGAGTTGCTTTACGTTTTGATGTTTGTGATGTGAGGAAGGCGTGTTTACTAGCGGCGTGTAGTCTGTGTGCAAGGCGTGCTGTGTTTTTTTGTTCGTGTGTTGCGTTTTAGGTGAAGCTCTTCTGCGTTTTGAGAGTCACGGTTTGATGTTGTTGTGGGTTGAGTTTGCAAATTGTTCGTTGCGTTTTATTCTCATGAAATATGCGTTTTGATGCAGAGGAAATTCACGAGTCCGACGTTGGCTGAAGGCGTGTGTTCTATGGCTTGGAGGATTGCATTTGAGCTGGGAAAGTTGTAACAGTTGATGACGTGTTATGAGTGGCTTGTGTGGAAGCTGAAGAAAATTGGCTTAGAGAATGATACTTCATGTGGCTGAAAAGAAACTTTGCAAGTGTGTTCACGAGGCTTTTATTATTTTATTTTTTTATTATTTTGGTATAAAATAAATGAATGGGCTGACTTTGAACATTGGCCTTTAACTTTTTTTTTCAGTTTTTTATTTGGTATATGAAATGGACACTTTTTAAAAAAAAACAAATTGTGGGTTTATAGAAAATGGATTAAGAAAAGGAAACACTAATGGGAATTAACAATAAAAGTGGATAGAATAATCGGGAATTGTATTTATGAGAATAAAAGATAGATAAAAAATGGATAACGATGTGGATAATCGAAAAGGGTTAATGAATTAAATTTGGAAAAATTAATTGAATTTGAAATAATGGAAAGGTTATTGAAAAGGGAATGGTTTAAAAAATGGATAACGGCTGAAGTGATGATTTTTTAGCCCAAAACTAGATCCTGATTTTTCTTTCGCAAGCCACTGAACACGACCACTCCTGAACCATTAAATAACTTGTAACTGAAGCATGGCCATTTAAATTGTCTGAAAATTGCCCTGATGATTTGAATTCATGTTGAGGAAAATAAATCCACAGATGAACTGCTGATGAACTGATGAACACTGATAAACCTGAAGATTCAAACCAAACTTCACACGCAACACTGCTCGATAAACTGATGACTTTTCGCACACAACAAAACTTGAACTTTGAACACGCATTGTCTGAGAAATAAACCACTGGCATAAATAACTTGCAGTTGAACAGTCTTTTGATAGTTTGACCAATACGAGGTCAAACGTCCATTTAGATCGAATCGTAACTGAACAACCACGTCTGAATTGGAATCACTACCTTATCTTTGAAAACCTTCACACACAGAGAAGAAGAAGCAAACTGTAACATATTTTTGGTATTTTTGTCAGAAGTTAGTAAATATAAACAAATAAAGGCAAGTACAAACACGGTGATCCCCTGCGAGGCATAGACTCGCAACTGAAAAGGATAAACGAACCAGTGTGTGATCTTGTTTGTATGCAAGATGTAGATGAGATGCAAAAAATCTTAGGGTCAAAAATTATGGTATGACAGTTATCATCAAAACAAACATAGAGATAAGATGCGGAACAAATTATTGTTCTTACAAAAACTCTTGGGGACTAGAGTAGACTGCGTAGTTTAAGTCCGAACGAGTATAATCTATGGTGTAATTTATTTAACTTTATCTCTTTTATTTCTACCTCTTAGTTTTTCACTGCCTAATTCTCTACTTCTACCTTTTTCTTAAAATAATTAACTTAAAATGATTCTTTCAAAGGTTTTGAAATTTAAATACCGCAATTCACCTTCCCCCCCCCCATCCCCTTTTCTCTTGTGTTTTAATTCGCTTGTTAAACAAGTTACATGAGAGACTAACTCTTGTTATGAGACATATCATCTCTGAAGGTAGGAATAACTTCAAACAATTCACTAAACAGACCATCATCCTTCAATGGAGAGATGTATGATTATTGTAAGGATAAAATGAGAATCTTCAAAGAGAGGATGAGTTATGATATTTGGAATTCTATAAAAAAAAGTTTTTTTGTTCTCACACATCTTATTGTTGGTATTGTGTAAAACAAATTTAGAGAACCCTGGACCAAAGATGATAAGGACACGTTGTTGCAGCAAGGTCTGAAAGTGAAAACTACAATCACTATATATCTCAATATTAAGGATTTTTTTGTCTTTCGTTGTGAATATTCTAAAGAAATGTGGGACACCTTACACTTACCCTTTAAGGTATAGCTGAGATTAAAAAAATTGCTAGAATGAACATATTGACCCATGAGTATGAATTATTTAAAATGAAACCAGAGAAAAATATTCAAAATTTGAAGAAAAAAATGTTTAATTCATATTTTGAATCATATGAGAACTTTAGGAAAAACCTTTCTAAATGAAGATTTGATTAACAAAGTCCATAGATGCCTAAATTGTAGCTTGCAACCTAAAGTCACTGCAATTTATGAATCTAAGGATTGATCTTGTATGGATTTAGATATCTTGTTTGGAAAATTTGTAGGAACATGAAATTAAACTAAAAAGGCTAGCTGAGAATTAAGAAAGTGACAAAAAGAAGAAAATCTTGCACTAAAAGTTAAATAGGGCAAAGACATGGAGTCATAAAATAAAGACTTTAAAATAAAAGTGATGAAGACATGAATCTCATATTTCAAAATTTTGAGAAATTACTAAGGCACAAAAAACAAACTACAAAGTCTTAGAAGCAAAGTAAAGAAATATCAACCTTCGTTTCAAATTTCTTCTAGTGCAGAAAGAATATCATATAGAGCCAAAATGTCCGCAAAATCATAGGAAAAAAGATACAAAAAGACGACAAAGAGTTTCAGATAGAGCTTACATTACAGAGAAAAAAAACAACATTGACTCTTTCTATGAATATAAAAAAAAAGGAAGAAATCCACCTAGGTCCCATGACAAACCACGAAGAAAATAAGGTAAATAATCTAACTTCATTTACTTATAATAATGAGTTATCATGTATTTATAAAAGTTTAGATAGAGATTCAAGTAAATTAAAAAAAAAATCTTGTTTATGTCTCCAAGTCTACTATTTCTTCTCTTGAGAAATAAAATAAATACATGATAGAAGAAATAGATCGTCTTAAATAAAAACAAAGTAATCTAATTCAAAACACTCATTCTCTTTCTTCTCTTTCTTATGGAAATGATGGCAGACCTATCAAGTGTCTAAAGGGAAATCTTTTAGAAAATAAAATTTATGACTTAACACACATTGATAAGTTTATCAAAGGAGAGAAAACTTGAATCTGATTCTAGGTAATCAGATAGCAACTTATATTAAAGGCGATTTTGATTTGTGCCTAAAAACAATACTAATTTTTTTATCAATATTCGTCATGCTAATAGGATCTCTAAATATAGTATGCTTAGATGTAATCATTGTAGTAAAATTGGTTGTGTTGCTTTATTATGCTTTAATAGAAAAGTCATGAAAATAAAAATGATTATTCTCCATCTCACTTCTATAAAGAATGTCATGCAAATAAATTGAGAAATATTATCGTTTAATCTTACTTATATAATAATATTCTAGTTAGAAATCTAAAGATAAGAATTTTTTTTTAAAAATAACTTAATTTATTAAAATAATTTTTGAAATAACGTAGTTTTGAGATAAATTACAAAAATGACATAGTTTTAAATAGCATACGTCAATTCAACTGGCGAATGAGTAGAAAATTAGTTTTTTTTTTTTTAAAATACACACACATGCGTCAATCCAATTGACTCATGGGTGTTTTCTTAATTTTTTTTAATTGGACTCTGTCGTCAATTTATGTGACGAATTAGGTTTTTTTTATTTTGTATGGACTCATGCATCATTTGGTATGGTGCATGAGTTTAATTTTTATTTTTTTTTACATATTATTGATAATTGAATAAATGAAATTAAAAAAATCAATAAAATAAAAATATAATAGAAAACCAATAAATAAAGAAATAGAAGAAAAGAAATAAAGATGATATTATTTAAAATTGGCTATTACAAATGATTAATTTTTTGTCTGATCTAGACGTCTCCGAGTTCCACATGCACGTGGATGACCTCGCCTTCGAACTGTATTACGAGGTTGTTGAGGTGTCTCTGGTCTTTGCGTGTTTGGTGGAGGATGTTGTTGGTGGTTCGTGGATCCCTGAGTATTTGATATGTTTGCAACCATTTGTCCCCAAAAACATGGTGGATTGTTGCCAAAGGCGCTGCCGTAACTTAGTCGAGTGCCCATGTTTTCATAGTTGGGTCGTAGTGGTTGGGTTAGGTTGGGTTGGGTGAGGACGGTACACTCGACCGAATGGGGATATTACCTTGTTTTGAGAATGATACAATAGTGGAGGGCTATGTGGGTTGGGGTTGAGTGGAAGGAGTTATAGGGGTATATTAGGGTGGGTTAGCCTTGTGTTGTTGTGATTGTGTGTGTAGCAAGAATGGGTTGCGGGTTTGGATGAATGGTTGATGAGTGTTTGATGTTGATGGTTGGAATTGGGTGGGTAGATCATGGCATGGGTTGGTGGTTGGGCGTATCATGCGGCTTCCGAGTGCGAGTCAAGCAAATATGTGTTATCAGACACCCATTATTGCGTTGTAACTGACCTAAACCAAATTAAATATTATCTAGTTGGTCTAATATTTTACACGACTGGGTCGTTTAATACGTGTTGGCGGCGATCTCTCCATTGTTGACGCAACTCCCTAGCAATGTCTTTCCAATCATTCAAATTTCATTGGGCATCTACTTTTCTTAGATGTCATTCTCCCAAACACGTCGGAGAGCCTGGAATATCTTGTTGCATTTCGAATTGCATTTTCACCCCAGTCTGGTGCATTTCAATTGTAGTGAACCGAATGATTGGTGTTTTTTATGTCCATGTTTCAAAATCCTCGGCGTTAGGTTCATGGTTCAGACCTAGATATGGCCACCAGATAAACTGCAATAAAAAAAATCTTGAGTTGAGGGGAAGGATGTTAATCTATAAAGCAAAGTTATAGTAGTTTAGTTCACAATACCTGGTCGACACCAACGTGGTCTAACAAATTGCAATAGACAACTATAGAACTTATAGGATTGTTGTTGTAATTCATCCCAAGATCGGACCAGCTAAACAGAAAAGATTGAAAAGCAATTAGTTACAATAATCGTAGAATATTTAAAATTTAATATCACCAACAGAATTATAATAACACACTGACTAGTTGGAGTAGGGGAACAAGCATGGATTCATGTTGCGTGGGGCGAGCATCGGCAGTCTTGACCACCCCCATGCTTGTAATAAAAAAACACAACCATAAAATGTACAATTATCCTTTGCTGCATTTTTACAAAAGGCATTATACAAATGGGCTAAAACAGTTGAACCCCATTTGTATACCTTTCTAGTAATGCAAGAATAAATTTTGTGTCTACCGAATTGTTGTTTACCTTTATTATATCACCAAATCCGCATGATCGTAAATACGGTTCTATGATTGGATCATATGGTATATAGTCATGCACCCGACAACGAAACCTTTTTTACATTCTGTAGGCACAAAATTATATATATATATATATATATATATATATATATATATATATATATATATATATATATATATATATATATATATATATATATATATATATATATATAAAGTAATTTTAGTAAAAAAACATACAAATGATATAAATTAAAAATAATATATATATATATATATATATATATATATATATATATATATATATATATATAAAAGTAAGTTTAGTAAAAAAACTTACAAATGTGGCAATATTTTCTATTGTTCCTCTATGTTGGTCACCCATACTTAATAGAGTCATTGTATTTTGAGGTTTTTAAGTTATGAAGTTAACTAGAATGTTAATCTATGAATGAATGGTTATGAACTTAAATTGTATGTGTATATATAGGTTAGAAAATTCATGTACGAATAAGCCATATGATATGGCGAATTAGCATAAAATACATGCATGTGTATTCGTCAATCTGAATGGCGAATGAGAGTAAATTTGAAGCCCTAAAATCTGATTGGATCAAAGGTTTTGGTGGAGGATCACCATCCTTAAATAACTCATTATGATTGGCGAATAAACTTTAATGAGGATCACCATTCATTCATGTGCTTTATGTTTCACATGCATTCAGTGGAATCTTGTAAAGTTGCATTCACATGGGACATGAAACATGAATGTTGGGAATCACGCAGGTAGCAGGTGACATGAAACATGCATGATGGGAATCTTATCTTGTAAGGAATCAAGATTGTTTCACACGCAACGCAAGAATATGATCATATTTTTTTTGAACTCATGTTCCGTATTAATTGGCGAATGAGAGTAACAATATTAGCCAATATGATTGGCGAATTAGTTTTAAAAATAAAACCCTAAGTCAAACAATTTGGCGAATGGGTGTAAAATAATTTAGCTAGTTTGTAAGAATAAATAATTTAATTATTTGACATGGGTGTAATAATACTGAATCTTATCACTGAATATCTTATTAGTGACAATACTGAATCTTATCACTGAATATTATCAGTGAATCTTAACGCGTATCGTATAATAATATCAGTAAAGAAAACAGTAGAAAAATAATTCAATATATTCCAATCTTGCATATGAATTCTATTTATAGGTTGTTATATGTTTCAATGTTTCAAATATCACTTATCAAAAACATTCAATATTAAACACATTACATTGAGAACGTATTTGGGATATGGCTCAATCGTTGCTGACGACCCGTCGGTAAAGGTCAGCACGATAATCAGGCACATAGTTCATAAACACAAGTATACTCCATCGTACAGGAAAGCATGGATATCTAGGACGAAGGATTTTGCCGCCGTATTTGGAAATTGGGAGGACTCGTACAAAGAACTCTCAAAGTATTTGTTGGCACTTAAGCACTACGCTCTAAGGATTGTTGTCATTCTTGAGACCTTGCCAATGTATACCTCAGAAAGTAATTGTGTTAATGGAAATGGCATATTCCACCGACTCGTTTGGGAGTTTGACCCATGTATAAAAGGTTTTACCTTCTGCAAACCTATAATTCAAATTGATGGAACATGGCTATACGGTAAATACAAAGGAACTCTACTGATAGTAGTGGCCCGGGAAGGAAATAGCAACATCTTCCCAATTGCATTTGCTCTAGACGGAGGGGAGACTACTGAGGGATGGAATTTTTTTTCGAAGAAATCTCCGACTACACGTTGCTCCCCAATCTAACTTATGTTTGATTTCGGACAGACATGCATCAATTAAAAGTGCATGGAAGAATGTTGATAACGGCTGGCAAGATCTCCTTCGACACATGTCTATTGCATTAGACGCATCGCTCAAAATTTCATGAGGGAGATCAAAGACAAGGCGTTGCGGAAGACGGTCATGAATGCAGAGTATTCATTAACTGAACTTTCATTCAAACACTATCGTGAAGAAATCAGACTGGAAAATGCAGTTGTATTCAGATGGATCAACCAAATTCCATTGGATAAGTGGACTAGGGCATACGACAAAGGACAATGATGGGGTCACATGATCACAAATCTCATGGAATTAATGAACTCAGTTTTCAAAGGCATTTGTAACCTACCGATAGCTGCTTTGGTGAGGGCGACCTATTTTAGGCTCGGGGTACTTTTTGACGTCAGACGTTCAAAATGGAGTTTTGTTTTACAGTCTAGTCAGATGTTCAGTGATAGTTCAATGGGGTTTATTAAGGATGAGGCTTCCAAATCTAACACACATGTGGTCACAGTGTTTAACTGTAATAAAGGGAATTTTAATGTTGATGAGGTAATGGATCACCACGAAGGGGGACCGAGGGGATCCTATCGGATAGAACTAGATAAAAATTGGTACGACTACGAAAAATTTCAAGCCTTTCGTATGCCTTTCTCCCATGTCATAGTGGCATGTTCAAAGGCTCGGCTGGACCCATCAAACTTATTGTTTGGTGTTTACCAAGTGAAAAATCTTTGTAATGTCTACAATAAAAGCTTTTCGGTGGTTGCAAATGAGGACTACTGGCCTACATACAACGGGAAAATAGTCTGGCACAATGAAAATATGTGAAGAAAGAAAAAGGGTTGTCCTAACAGCACGCGTATTCGAACGGAAATGGATACGACGAACAAAATGGTGAGACTATGTAGTTCATGTCGTCAACCCGGGCACAATCGTAAGAAATGTCCCAATGTTGGACCAAGCACAACGACATAATTTAAATTAATGTAATTGTATCTCTTTATAATAGAAGCATCGTTCATTTCATGCATATCATTAAATTCTTACAAATGAGTTAAACTTAAACAACCCAACAACATGACACACAAATACAACATCTCAACATACTTGATGTCTCAACCATTCTCAATAATCATAAAATAACAACATACATAAATAAAACAACTAAAACCTTCAACTTATCTAGGTTATTATAACCATCAAGACAGCATCATCTGGACTTAACATCATTGTAAGGACACCTGTATCATTTACCACTTTTCTCAACTTCATCATGCCTGACTCCACAACCTGCATTTCAATTTTCCTGATATTTTCTTTATGTCAAATTTCTCCTTCTAACCAGCGGTTCAATTCCCTATTCAAATGTTCCAAAGTCTGCGTATTCCAGAGCAGCATCTTCAGCGGAGGCTTTGTTGCTGAGAAAATCACCAAACCATTTTTCTTCATAAGTGGAAATTTTGGAAGCGGTTCTTCTGATGTTGATGACATGATGATGGTGATGATGATGATGGACGGTGATTTATAGGAGCAGACATGTTGAGATGTAGATATTTTTGTTAAAGATTTATGAGAATGACAAAGAAAGAAATGTATAACAAGAGAAAGCGCACGGTGTTTAAAGGCAGATTTATAACTTTAAACATATGCTCCATTTCAATTGGTGAATAAGTGTAAAAGAAAAAAATGGTACTTATTAGCCAAATGAAATGGCGACAGAGTGCAAAAGAAAAAGAAAAAAAATAAATCTAATTCGCCATATGAATTGGCGACAGAGTGCAATTGAAAAAAAAAATTAATAAAACACCCATGAGCCAATTGGATTGGCGCATGTGTGTGTTTTAAAAAAAAACTAACTATCTACTCATTCGGCAATTGGATTGGCGTATGCTATTTAAAACTACGTCACTTTCGTAATTTGTCTCAAAACTACGTTATTTCAGAAATTATTTTAATAAACTAGGTTATTCTTTAAAAAAACTAGAGATAATATGTATTCCACTAACGCAAAAGGACACAAAAAATATTTACATAGCAAAGGTCAAAAAATTAAATTATGATGCAGATATGCTTGAGAGATCGAATTTAAAATGCCATATTGATATATCATTTTAACGGTTGATAAATCATTTTAAAATGTCATATATATATATATATATATATATATATATATATATATATATATATATATATATATATATATATATATATAGTAGGAAAAAATTGAAAAGTCGATATTCGATTTTAAAACCAACTAGTTTAAAATGATCAATCTAATCATCCACTAGTAGAGAGACTATTTAAAAAAAAAAAGTAAAGTTTTGGATAAACTAGTTCAATACAAATAAGCATGAGAATATAACTCATATTCACTCAAACTCGTTCCGAAGTTGACGGAAAAATCCCCTTTGATTGGGTTTAGTTTTTCCTCGAGTATAAAATATGGGGACAGATCGGGTAATGGGGACTCTAGTACCCACCCTGAATCTGCATTGTTTATTTCATTATGTGCATTATTATTTATTTTTGATAATTTAGAATATTAAACATGTGGTGAATGTTTTGATATTTTGATTTTGTATTTATTAATTAAAATATTTGAATATATATATATATATATATATATATATATATATATATTATTTGAAATATAATTGATTTTAAAAGAAAAGAAAATGTTCCGGATTGGGCCTCACGACTGAAGCAGGCTACGACCCAACATGTCGAGCAGAGGCCCATATACTCGAGCAGGGACACCTAGCAGACGGAATGAGATACCTAACGGTCGGGCAAGTTTCTCATACGACGGGCATACATTTAGGACGGGCGAAGAGTAATTCTGCCAGATCACTTGCCACGTCACCCAACTGCCCCCTATTATCTCCTGAAAGATAGGGACAGTTGGACCAAGGACCATACCTCTTAGCTAGGTCTTCACGCTTCTCACGCGTTCCTTGGCAGTTCTTCCTTGGGCCTAGCTGTTCTAGTCCAAAGAAGAACCTTGGCCCAGCGCTGGGGGTTCACTATAAATACCCTTTTTCACTAAAGGGTCAGGTATTCTAATTCACTCTATAACTTACCTATTTCATTGTACTTATACTCACTTAAGCATCGGAGTGCTTCGCAGGTACACCCCCCCCCCCTCTCTCTTATTCTTCGGTCGTTACATCAGAGTGCTGGAAGGTCCTCCTGATCAAGTAAGATCAGTGGCGCCGTCTGTGGGAAACTGGCTTCCCCTTCTTCCATAATTGAAGATCAAAGCTCAAACACCATCCTTCCAGCATGTCCGGAGAACAACTCAATGAACTCAACCGTCCCCTCGTCGACTACACGATGGAGGACAGTCTGCAATACCATGAATCTAACGCCCGAGATGGACGCCCAACCACCCCGTCTCCTGAACCCGAGAACAATGGGAACCCGCCTCAAGTTCAAGACCAGGTGGCTGACACGTTCCAACCCATCCCAGTTCTCGTCGAAGGGGACGCCACCATGATTGCTATGGTGAACGCCCTCAACCAGGCCAGCTTCATGCTCTACTAGCAGCACGAGAGGATCATGGCCCTAGAGGTTGATCGATAGGAGGGTCGACCTCAGCAAGAAAGAAGGACGCAACAACGTCCAGAAGCAACAAAGAAACGGGGGCGACGCTCCCCAGAACCCAACAAGAGTAAGGCGCGTGCCCGCCGTGATTTCGACCGATCGGGGACCTCGCCAAGGCGCGATCGAAGCCCCGACCACAACGAGCTCTCCCCACTGAGGAGCGACGAGGAAGACCTACATTGCCCCCTGTCACGGGCAATAATGGAAGCTCCACTCCCCAAAGGCATGGAGAAGCCCCCAAACTTGGCCATCTACGACGGGACCACCGACCCCGACGATCACGTCGACAATGTCAACGCAATGCTCGACTACCGCAACGATATCACCGGGCACCTCAAATGCAGGTTGTTCTCGACAACCCTCAGGAAAGGAGCCATGGCCTGGTACAAAAGCTTAGCCCCATAGTCCATCACATCCTGGAGAGTTATGAGATCCATGTTCACGAGGCATTTTACAGCCTCCCGACGCCACCCCAAGACAGAAGCGACCCTTGAAGCCATAATGCAAAGGAAAAATGAGACATTGCGCTCGTATATCGAGCGATTCAACCAAGAGGCTGTCGAGGTGGACACCATGGAACACATGAAGAAATATCTCCTCGAGAGGGGACTCTTGCCCGGAAGCGAACTTAGCCGAGCAGTTGGGATAGAACCTCCCCGCACTTTGAATGACCTCTTGCATAAAGCCCATGCTTACATCAGATACGAGGAAAAGCAGGTTGCCCACAACGCTCGCAGAAGCCGTAACACCGGGGAAACCGACCATCCCAAGCGCGAGGATCCGAACGTTCCCCGTCGCAACGGGGACAGGCGAAGGGAAGAAAAACCCCGCGAACCCCGTGAAGGAAGAGACCCCGCGGGCCGATACAACGAATATACATTGCTGACGGCTCCCCGCGAGCGCATCCTCGCCGAATGCATCAACTCCGAGTTCAAATAGGGAAGGGTGAGGTTCCCAAAACCTTCTGCACCCAAGCCTCACACCGACAAGTCCAAGTACTGCAGGTTCCACATAAGCCATGGACATGTGACTGAAGATTGCGTTCACTTGAAAGACGCAATAGAGATTTTGATCCAAGAGGGACATCTCAAGCAATACACTAGGAGGAACAAAGCCTCCAAACACGAGGAGCAAGAAAAGAAGAGACCCCGGGAGGACACTCCCCCGGATGACTCTTCCTATCAGGTGGCTCTTTGCATATCACGACCAGAAGACTTCAGCTTCCCCGATACATCACCAGAAGGGCGGATCACTGCTCTCAGCCCCTGGGAAGACTTTCCAACCGCCCTTGTCATATCAGGCGGAGGGATGAACGGCGAAGCTACCGCCCTTTCGGTAAAGCGCAAGTTCGACGAACTCCTTCTGACCGCACCCGAGCAAAAGGCAACGCTGACAAAATACCGAGGCAAGTCCAACCCAATATCCTTCTTTCTAGAGGAGCTTTCGGGCGGTTCCCCCAACTCGGGCATCCCGCTGCTGATCAGAGCCAAGATAGCTCACTTTGACGTCCGACGCATTCTGGTCGACCAAGGCAGTTCGGTGGACATCATGTACGTCCACCTTTTCAAAACCCTAAAATTGGACAAAATCAACCTATCCCCCTACGTCGGATCCGACCTCCAAGGATTCAACGGGGCCACGACAAAGTCGTGGGGCTACGTCAAGCTCCCCGTCACCTTCGGAGAGCAAGAGACGGCCAGAGAAATCAAGATCCAGTTCTTGGTCATAGAATGTCCCTCTCTTTACAATTGCATCCTCGGCCGCCCGACTCTAGCTGAGCTGATGGCGGTCCCATCCACCGTCCACCTGAAGATCAAATATTACACCAAACTGGGCCGCATAGTCACCATCCACGGAGACATCAAAGTCGCCCGAAGGTGTTACGATGCCGCAATAAAAGGACAGGCCACAGTCAACACAAAGAGTAACAAAAAGCTCAGGGCCGAGGAGCCTCCCCCCAGGGAATCAACGCCATCGACCTCGATTGCTGCATCGGCCAGGACGAAACTGAAGAGCGGAAACCCACCGAGGGACAGGCTCCCACTCACCCGTTCCACCCAGTCCCGGACGGAGAGTTCAAGCTCGTCCCTCTGGGCGATGACCCCGACAGGACAGTAAAGATAGGCAAGGGACTGCCTGACGAAACAAGGAAGCAGCTTGGGATATGCCTCAGGGAGAACTTCGATCTCTTCGCATGGAACGCCGCGGAAATGCCCGGCCTAGACCCTGAGGTCGCATGTCACCAATTAGCTTTAGACCGGGCAATCAGGCATGTAGCACAGCGTAGGCGCAAGCAGTCCCCCGAGAAAGCGGAGGCTGCCGAGCGAGCTGTAAAAGACCTCCTAGAGGCAAATTTTATTTCTGAAGCCCAGTACATAACCTGGCTCTCTAATGTAGTCCTCGTTGAGAAAAATAATGGAAAATGGCGTATGTGTGTTGATTATACTGATCTTAATAGGGTCTGCCCCAAAGATTCCTTTCCCTAACATAGATAAACTCGTCTACAATTCTGCAGGTTTCAAACTCTTGTCCTTCATGGACGCATACAACGGATATAATCAAATCCCTATGTCGGACATGGACAAGAGACACACGACATTCATGACCCCGACCGGCAATTACTATTACAACGTAATGCCTTTCGGACTCAAGAACGCAGGGGCCACATATCAGCGCATGATGAACAAGGTTTTCCGAGGAGAAATTGGGGATATGCTCGAGGTATACATGGACGACATGATCATAAAATCACACGAGGAGACCGACCACCCTCGACACCTCTACAAAGTCTTCGAGCAGACGAGACAATGCAAAATGAGGTTTAACCCCGAGAAATGCACATTCGGCGTCCGGGCAGGAAAATTCCTAGGTTTCTACCTCACCAAGAGGGGAATCAAGGCCAATCTCGACAAATGTCGAGCATTCTTGGAGTTTCCGACCCCGAAATCTAAAAAATCCATTCAATCCCTCAACGGGGTGCTCGCCTCGCTCTCCCGTTTCATCGCCAAATCCGCCTAGCACGCGCTACCTTTCTTTAGACTCCTCCGTAAGGAGGCCACCTTCGAATGGACCGACGAATGCGAACGGGCACTACTCCATCTGAAGAAGGTCCTCTCCGAACCCCCGGTCCTGTCACGACCATTAGAAAGGGAGACCTTATACCTGTATCTGTCCGTGGCAACCGAGGTCGTCAGTGCCGCTCTTATCAGAGAAACCGATGAGGGACAAAAACCCATATACTTCACAAACAAAGCACTCCAAGACCCCGAGCTCAGATACCAACAAATTGAATAAGTTGCATTAGCTCTCATAAACGCCGCGAGAAAATTACGTCATTACTTCCTCGCTCACACGATCAAGGTAAGAACCGACCAACCAATAAAACAACTCCTTGGTCGACCGGACATGGCCGGCAGAATGTTAAAATGGTCGCTGGAACTTTCCGAATTCGACATACAGTACGAGAACAGGAAAGCTTTGAAAGCTTAATCCCTGGCCGACTTTGTCGCGGAAATGACTCACAACCCAATGCCAGCGGACGGCGCCCATAAATGGACGATCTTCATCGACGGTGCCTCCAGCTCGACAGGCAGCGGGGCCGGGATCATCCTCGAAAATGAGGACAGAATCCTGATTGAGGTCTCACTAGCATTAGCCTTCCCAACCTCCAACAACCAAGCCGAATATGAGGCTTTCATCGTCGGTCTAAGATTGGCCGAAGACCTAGGATTAAAGGAAGTAAAAGTATCAACAGACTCCCAGCTCGTGGCATCACAAGTACGGGGAGAGTACCAAACCAAGAACGACAACCTCATCGAGTACTTAGCGTTGGTCAAAGAAAGACTCGAAAAATTCGAGAAGTGGGAAGTCCAACACGTACCTCGCGAGCATAACACGCGAGCAGACATCCTATCGAAACTGGCTAGCACGAGAAGGAAGGGCGGAAACAAATCAGTAATCCAAGAAATCCTTCCTCGACCTAGTACCGAGAAGCCACCTCCTCCACTTGAGGTTAACATGATCGGGGACACTCATTGCAGGATAACACCCATCTATGATTACCTCACAAAGGGAGAACTCCCCACAGACCCTAAAGAGGCGGTCGCTACCAAACGTAGGGCGTGCACGTATGTCCTCCTCGAAGGGAAACTCTACCATAGAGGACTCTCCATCTCGTTACTCAAATGCGTCAAAGAAGAGAAAGTTCCTGACATATTAGGGGAAATACACTGAGGAATCAACACCCAACATCCCGGCGGACGATCGCTCACACGCAAGGCTCTTCGAGCAGGCTACTATTGGCCGACTATGCAACACGACTCCAAGGAACACGTCAAAAAATGCAACAAATGTCAATGACACGCCGACATGCACCTCGCACCCCCAAACGAGCTAAAAACACTCTCCTCTCCTTGGCCCTTCGCATGGTGGGGCATAGACAATCTCGGGCCCTTCGTAACTGGGTCATACCATAATAAATACCTCATTGTAGGGGTAGACTATTTCACCAAATGGATCGAAGCACTGGCCAAAATAACGGTGTAGAACATTCTTCAATTTTTCAAACGAAATATCCTCGCTCGATTCGGCATACCTCGGGTCCTCATCACGGACAACGGAACGCAATTCATGGACGCAGGATTTCAGGACTTCGTGGCCAGCTTAGGCACTAAACAACATTTCACATCCGTCGAGCACCCTCAAACCAACGGACAAGCGGAGGCAGCCAACAGGGTAATCCTACGCGGATTGAAGCGCAGACTCGGCGAGGCAAAAAGGGCATGGGTCGAAGAGTTACACAGCGTCCTGTGGGCATACCGTACGACTGCACATTCCACGACCGGGGAAACCCCATTCAGACTAACATACGGCACCGAAGCAGTCATCCCAATAGAAATACGAGAGCCGACGAGACGCATAGAGGAGCCCCTTGACGAGGAGATGAACGACGAGGCACTTAGAGCCGAGTTGGATCTCGTCGACGAGATCCGATCCGAAGCAGCCCTTAGGGAAATATCCCTCAAACAAAAAACAGCCTTACGCCACGACGCAAAGGTCGTAAAAAGAGAGTTCCATGTGGGCAGCCTGGTCCTCAGAAGAAACCTAAAAAACCCAAGAGAGGGTAAACTGGCCGCCAACTGGGAAGGTCCCTACCGCGTCCGTGACAAGACGAGCAACGAGGCCTACTATCTAGAAAACCTACAATGTGAAGAACTCGCTCGACCATGGAACGCAGAGAAACTTAGACAATATTACAGCTAAATATGTCACAGGGAGACATGGGAGGTACGACCATGCTCTCCACCACCAAAATAACAGGGAGGATCCACGCTACCCAGGGACGAACACGACCCTTCCAGCGTACACAACCCTCCCCGACATTGGGCACCTCAAACGAGCCCCAGCGTCGTAGTACCACGATTGGTAGGGCACCCAGCTCGCGATGGGAAGGCCCAAGCCCCGAGGTCGGAGTTCTCCAATCGCGGACTCGGCCTCGATTTTAGGCGAGCACAACGCCCGCTACCTCATCGGTTCCCTAAACCGGCGGGACCAACATAGTCGAGCACAAACAGTTCAAAAATATAGCAAATATAAAAATGTACAGAATCGAGCAAGTTAATAGCTAAAATTTGAAACATTCATTTAAACACGGCCATATCCAAAGAAAATACAAAGTGAGCCCGAAGGCCAATATTTATACAGGCACGGAGGCCGTCATACACGGGCACACAGGCCATACAAATAAACAAAACAAACAAAATCCAAAGACTCTGCTCGGAGTTACTCTTCTTCTTCTTCCAGCTCCTCGTCCGCTTCGAAGGGACACACAATCTCCCCGTCAGAGACACGGTAATTGTGAGTCGACCCCTCCGTCACCAACTTGGGGTTCAATATTCTCAGCTTATTGACAGCATTGTCGAACCCTTCTTTGAACATGGCCACCAGATCCTTGTTGAGAGCACGGATGTGTCCCACCAATTCACCCCGGGTACGGAGAGCAAGCTCCTCTTCATTCTCATCCTCCAGGGGACGGATGATACCCTCGAGCAAATCCAAACGGGCACGGAGCTGAGCATTTTCCTCGGCCACCGTTTTATGCTCAGCAGCTTGCTCCTCCAGGCTCACCTTCTCCTCCTTTAGTGTGTCCCGCTCCAGCTTCATCTCCTCCAGTTCCTTCTTTATCCCCTCCTGCAGCTGATGATCCTCCTTGTAATCGGACAGGTCCTTTGACAACCTATCCTTCTCAGAACGAGCCTTCAGAAGGGCATCCTCCAAGGAAGCCGCGGAAATGGAGGTGTCGGTCAGAACCATGACTGTCTCCATCACCCTGATGACCGCAGCCAGATCCCTCGCCAACTCCCTTCGCCGGACATCAGCATCCTGGCTCAAGATGGCCTTCGCCTCGGGCGCCGACACTGCAACAGCACCTTCAGCTTTGAAAAATTCCTTCTCTATATAGCAAGGGGGCAGTAGATAGCTCCCAGGGCCACCCGGACTGCTGTCCCCCGCCAAGGAAGACCTGGCAAAAGCCTCATCCAAGCGCTTCCGTTTGAGGAGAGGGGAGGTAGAAGGAGGCGAGTTGTCTTGTATGTGGATTGGAGAGGAGCGTTGAACGGGCGGTGGGGAAGTAGGCACTGGGCTAGCAGTGTTCGAGGTACCTACCCCAGAATCACCAGCCACCTCCTGAACGCGGGGTGCCGCCTTTTTCTTTTTCTTGGGAACCCTGTCCGGGGCTCCTGCTTGATTGGCCAGCTTGAGAACGCGATCACGAACAGAGGGCATAGCACCTGCAAAACAAAAAACACAAACGTCAGTAGGCAAAACACGACCGAGGAAAATAAGAATAAAAGAACACCTACGCAACAGTTCCATAGCCTCCTCGTCTGTATCACACTCGAGCAGAGTCCTCGTGTTGATAAGACGGGGTTCGCAGATCGCCATCCCAGCCTCATCGACATAAGGAGCACCTTTTCGGTCGACCCAAACCGCCAGGTTGAAACTCTGCACATATTCCACCAGCTTCTTGTAAGTCAATCTGTCCTCGACACCCAGACTCGAGAACTTCACCCGGTAATGACTGGTTGAAAGCTTAAAATGGTCGGGCTGCCACCTCAAGGGTATCCTCGACATAAGCTTCTCCTCCCTGGTCGCATTCCGCTTGTAATAATAAAGAGAGTGCAGAGCAAAACGGGTGATCGGCTTCACCGTGTACCATCGCCCTTTAAAGTGTCGGGCGGAATCCACGTACGTCTTGAATAACCTCACCGGCTGCTTAAAGGACACCCAGTTGTGACGCCCTCGGGCACCGGACCGTTGCAGGTGAAAGATATGGAAAAAGAGGGGCAGAGTGCACCCAACGCCGAAGAAACGGCAAACTAATTCGAATGTCTGCATGAAAGCAATGGCGTTGGGGTGCAATTGCGACGGCGCCAGCCGAAGCTACTTAAAGACCGACATCTGAAACGAGTTGAAAGGCAACCTGACCCTCGCCTCTCGAAAGGCGAACTCGTACATGGCAAACTGTTTCCCCGGGAAGCGATGACATATTCGGTCCGCCTCTTGAGGAGCATGACACTGCTAATTCCCAGACTCCTCGGGACCAAGGTCTTCCACCACGGCGTAGGCGTGGGTCGTCTCATCGCAAAAATAAGATTCTGCTTCCAAGGGTTCGTCCGCAACCCAGGATAGGTCGTTTTGTCCAGACGAGGAGACGTGCTTGGTGTCCTCCCGGCGTTTTCGTCCTCGACATTTAAGCGCACGACCTTCTCTTCATCTATGGGTCGCGGTTCGGCATCTTCTCCCCTGGCTTGAAGACGCCCGGTCATACCTGAAACGCAAACAGAAAAAGTGAATTCGACATCGCATCAAATCCACCCTTCCACCGCAAGTCAAGTGAAAGGGCGTAAAACTAAAATTGCACGCCCCAAAACCTAACTACTGGTCTAGACCGACGAAGGGGCGACCTTCGCGAGCGTACGAGCATGTGAAGTCCCGACCCACAAAGGCACGTTGACGTAGACTCTACGCCCACGGCCCACTAGGCCTTACTTAGGAATATTCATACACACATGAACTTCACGCTCGAAGCATGCTAAACCTGTCTGTGACATTCATGTGCGTATGAATTTTACGCCAGGGACATTCATACACGCATGAATTTTTTGCCCGTAGCATGCTCAACACGCCCGGTTTATTCAAACGCGTATGAATTTTTTGCCCGGGACATTCTAACCCTACCAGAAAATTTCATACCTATAATCTAACAAACTATTCCCAGACTAATTCTACCTACTTTACGCAAATAAATCATGCAAATTCCTAGCTACCAGACGCAAAAACACAGAAAACAGGGAATCAGAAGTGGTACCTGACTTATTTGAAGTAGAGGAAGGAACGGTGGCGCGCGAGCATAAACGGCGGTTCAGATGGCGGAGACGGGCGGAGAAAATTTTTTTTCTTCAGAGCTTCCGGTGAACATCAGAGCGAAAAAGTCCAAATGAAGTGGTTTACCCCCTTTATATAGTCATAAGCGCGTGGACGGACGCGCCAAGTCATCATTGCCTAGTGCCTACGCCGTCGTTTGCACAGGAAACGAAGCGACGCACCATTAATGCTGAGACACGTCAATCCACAGGAATCCTGAACGACGTCGGGCGATTGTACATCTGCCCGACTCTATGAAGCGTCCTCGACTCTGTTAAACGCCACACGCCCGACGAAAAACAGTTGCACGCCGCATGCCCGACGATAAACGCTACGATTGACAACACCATGCTCGACTCAGCTATGTGCCCGTTGCTTTATCCAATGCGCTTACGCCCGATTATATTATAATTCGTCACTCCGACTCGTAGACTCGACTTGGGGGGCTCCTGTTCCGGATTGGGCCTCACGACTGAAGCAGGCTACGACCCAACATGTCGAGCAGAGGCTCATATACTCGAGCAGGGACACCTAGCAGACGGACAGAGATACCTAACGGTCGGGCAAGTTTCTCATACGACGGGCATACATTCAGACGGGCGAAGAGTAAGTCTGTCAGGTCACTTGCCACGTCACCCAACTTCCCCCTATTATCTCCTGAAAGATAGGGGCAGTTGGACCAAGGACCAGACCTCTTAGCTAGGTCTTCAAGCTTCTCACGCGTTCCTTGGCAGTTCTTCCTTGGGCCTGGCTGTTCTAGCCCAAAGAAGAACATTGGCCCAGCGCTGGGGGCTCACTATAAATACATTTTTTCACTAAAGGGTCAGGTATTCTAATTCACTCTATAACTTACCTATTTCATTGTACTTATACTCACTTAAGCATCGGAGTGCTTCGCAGGTACACCCCCCCCCCCTCTCTCTCTCATTCTTCGGTCGTTACATCAGAGTGCTGGAAGATCCTCCTGATCAGGTAAGATCAGAAAATATTAAAAAAATTGATTCACTAAATGGATAGTGACAGAGTAAGGATGCTCGAATTCAACCCAAACTCATTTGGGACGAATTTAAGTTTTAATTATTCATCTCCGTTTAAATTTGAGATAGAAAACAGATATTATTTAAAGATTTGGATTTTGAGAGATAAAAAATCGTCCTCAATCCGTTTGTCTGTTGTCATGTCTAAGTCTAAATGCAATGATTATTAACACAAACCAAAATTCATATAAAAGTAAACAAATAGAAAATACAATAATAAAAAAATGTAGTGAACCACACCACCAACTTGTTTATAAAAAATATAGGTGAAGCAAAGGAATGAAAAAATAGAAATTTGAAATGCATGCTTATATAAAGCAATCACATCTCTATGTACAGAAAATAACAAAACTATGATAAAAATACAAATAAAAAGTTTTCAAAATTTTACAAATTCAAGTGAAACATTATTTGAACCGCAATTTCATGGTCACGCAAAATTCACATTGAAGAATGATAAAGAAGAGGTTGAATCTGACACTGATAAAGAAAATTAGTATAGGATAGGATCATGTTTGTTGAAAAGAAAAAGAAAAATCATATTTGGCATCTGTTCAGATATTTTTTAACAATGCACTGTTTGATTTGATTAATAATTTATATTACAAATCGAACAAAATCACTATCGTAAAAGTATCGTGTCTTCTTATCATCTTATTTGTCATGTATATTTATATCTTCTACTCTAATTTCTCTTCTATTATGTTCTTTCTTTTTCATTTTTTCATTTTTATGCTATTGTTTTCTCTTCCAATTACATTTGCATCGCACATTTCTTCTCTAACCCTCACAGTTTCTTTCTTTTTCATCTTCTCTACTCTCATCTCCTCTCTCTTTTTTTCTATTACATTATGTTTTTTTTTCTATTACATTATGTTTTGATATTGTTTTATGATATTATTTATAATTTAAATATAATGAGCATTTTTATTGTTCAATAATATATGAATAACTAAATATGTATATGTATGGTTGAATAAAAATATTATTAAAAAATCGAATCAACCAAACCATATTGGTTTAGTTTAATTTTATTTTTAAAAACCAGTCGAACCAACCCGAATCATATGTTCTTTTCTCTTTCGATTTAAATACTGTATGACTAAATAAACGTATCGTAAAAGTCGAATCTTGCAGTTTGGATAATGCAAAATCAAACCAACCAAACTGCATTAATAGTTAATCAAACCAATCTGAATCCATACGGTTTTTTCTTACCGGTCGAATTACTTTTAATCTTTTAATCTAAAGTCTAAATGAATTCCTTATATGAAAATTATTCCCTCATAGTAGACATTAGTCTATAAATAAATAAATAAATTTAGATGTAGTTCAGAAAAATTAACCATTTAATTTATAAAAGTTGAGTTTGAAACTACTTCAATTTTATAAAAAACACTGCCGTAGTATAATTTTTAAAAACCAAGAAAAAATACTTTTCAAAAATCTACAAGAAACAGGCTCTCCTACTACATCAATCCCTACGAAGTCAAAGTTCAAAATGATACAATCATTTTCGTATTATATTTTGCAAACCAAACTTTTTCTATTATATCATCTCGATTTTCATAAATCAGCAGAAATTCAGGGATGAAACTCCTTTCCTTTTAACAATCTCCTTTTCTTCCTTTTACTTTTTTGAATGAGAGGAAAGCTTAGAAGCTCTTAATCCCTCTTATTACTTTCCTCTTCATTTTCTTTCAACCTCAAACTCCACACATAACCTAACAAGTAACAACCTAGGGACATATCTAGCTGCAACATATACAACCCGACAGCAATCACTTTATGCGGCGGACGCTTCAAGAAAATCACACAACAAAACAAATTTGAAGCAGCCTTTGCAAGGTAAGGAAGGGGAAACTCAAATAACAAAATTTAGGTCCAGTCTATACAAAGACTACCCATATTTAAACAAAAAAGTGTCACAGTCACAGGATCAACGAGTGACCTAACTACAGAAAACCGAATCGTACCAAACTGTCATCATCCATACCAAATGCAACGCTGCAAATAGTGATTTCATTTATCATCAAAGGCTTCATATGAAAAACTTCCTCAAATGGAAGGAATGCCAATGGCTAGAAGCAAATGATATATTGTTCAGCAGATGCATATAAATATCACATCAAGGTCGAGATTATTTCTCAGGATTAAGCTTCAGCTTCCTTAATTTGGATTGATGTCTTGGCTAAACTAGCTTCCAGCTCATCCAACTCATCCAAGTCCAATTCATCATCGTCATCATCGTCAATATCATCAGGAAGTTCATCATCAGCGCCACCTGTTGCTGAGGTGCTGGGACCATTATTAGCAGCACTCCCAGTCCCCTGAAATTGGATCCAATGATTAGCAAACCACGATATATGGCCAAAGTATATCAAAAATAATATATACACTGCACTTCAAAACCAGTCTCTTCTGAATTCCTCCATATAGGAAGTTCATAATTATATAGGGGAAAAAACTAGCCGTAACTTATCTGCAATAGTATACTTATTGTGCTTGGTACCAGCCTAAAGATACATTTTATATCAGTTCAATGTACTTGGATCTAAGAACTAGCTACAACTGTAAACTTACTATACAATACAAAACAATTTCCATGTATTAAGAAATATTTCGCAATACACTTTGCAACTACCTTACAGACTAAGTGGGCTTCTTATTAGAACAATAATGAACAACAGCGGACAAACGTTATTCTACTACGTGGGGTTGGTTACATAAATCAAACGGCACCATAATGTTCCATCGAATACCAACATACTTTTATCCAACTAGTTAATCTCGAGATTTTTCTTAATGGTTTCTCTTATAGTTTTTCTAGGTCTTCCTCTACCCCCTAGCAGTTTGACTACCTTTCATCTAATCTACTCTCAGCATAGAATCCAAAAGCCTTCCATCTACATGTTCAAACTATCTAAGCTTAATTTCCATCATCTTTTATAGGCACTACCCAAACTCTCTCTAATGTTGTCATTTTTAATCATGTCTCTACTAGTTTTTACCACATCCAACACAACATCTTCATCTCTGCTAAATTTAATTTATCTTCGTGTTTTCATTTCTAATCATATACTAGTACCTATTACACTTAATTTATTCAGTTTGAGTGGTACTTTTGTGCTACATAACGCGTGAGGCCCTCCTCCATTTCAACCACGCAGTTTGAATTTGATGGTTTACATCTTATATTCATGCATCGTCTTGAACAATTGACCCGAGATATTTAAATTGTGTAACAAGTGGTATGATATGATCTCCAACTTTCCCCTCTAGGCTAGAAACGCTTTGTCTTTTGCTAAGACTATATTCCATATACTTTGTCTTACTTCTACTCTGAAGGAATTCATTCATAAGGAAATCATACGCTTCTAAGGCTAGTCTCCAACCTCCCATTTAATTCCTATCTTAACTCTCCAAGTAGAACTATATCATCTACAAAAGGCATACCTCTTGATGGTAGCTCTATGATGTGTTCCGTACGTACATAAAAAAGTGAAGTAAAAGGCTAAGGGCTTAGGGTTAAACCTTAGTGCAACCCTATTGTTATGGAAAATTGTTTGTGTTTCTACCTTGTGTCCTCAAGGTCACACTAGTCAAGAACCCCTCATACATATCCTCGATAGCACGAATATAGACAATCATAACCTATTTCTTCTCTAGGCAATGCTAATACTACGATGAACAGTCATACAAAATAATCTCACAATCACAGCGTGTTTGTTTTGTTCAAGGATTGGACAAGTCCCAAACCTTGTTACAGCCATTAGCTCGCCATTTGTACCTTTTTCCAAAGACATGCAAGTGGGATTCGAGCAGGAATTCAAACACACATTTGCAAGACAACTGACTACAAGCTGCCAGCTCAACAAGTCTCGGCAAGCCTAGAGATGACACATTGATTACACCTCACATTATAACATGCAAACTATAATTTGCATTCAAAATTTATAACTAAATTGCCAGTGCAGGAGAATCAACTCCTAAGAGCCATTTGTCGTGCGACTGCTCATGCATCCAAAGTTACACAGGCTCATGTGACCCTAAATCCCAATTGTTACTAATTGGGAAGAGAATGAGCTAAACACATCCCAATGCCTAACCTAAGAGCCCAAAAGCAAAGTTGGATGGTACATAAATGTATACAACTTCAAAAATAGGTTTGTTTATATTATCATAACAAGAAAAGGAAATTATGGCATAGACATTTTCCATGAGAGAAATTTTCATGTTGAATAAAGCTGCAAAATTCTAGTCATATAACAGCTTCAAACCATAATATCCACACAAAAAAAGGAATTAAAATTATACAGAGAAAAACAGGCATGGAGAAAAAACTTACATTCTGTTCAGTTTCATCGGATTCAGGTTGTCTATGGTACTTATCATATGCTTCAGCATCATCCACAAACAAGCTAGCATCTGACAGAAACAGCTCACGCCCACTGCATTTAAGGAGACAATACAACATCATTAAGGAAAAGAGAGAGAAAAAAGTATATCAGCCTTCATACCATCTGTGATACCCTTATAAGAAAACCATGCTCAACAACATGAAGTTCTTTCACTTTTTCCTTAAATAAAGGAGAGCCCATTCATACACATTCATGTGCGAATGATGAGGAAAAAATAATGAACATACCTCATGCGGTCATTCTTAGCCCTCTCTGCCTGTTGGGCAGCCAAACTAGCCTCTCTCTCGTCCATCTTTTTCTTCTTCCATTGGAGGAATAACTCAGTAGACATAGGGGTTGTAGTTTTCACTTCGGCACGCTAAACCATGTAATGTATTCTATTAGAAACCCTGATTCAATAATTATATGGCATAGATTTGTATAATGGGAAAAACAGTTCACCTGCTTTTCAATCTCCTCTTCAATTGGCATTTTATCAGACTCCTCCTCCAACAAAGCCTTCATTTGGGATTTTAAAATATATCCAGGTGGAAGTGCATGTCTATAGATACAATTCTTACCGCCATTGGGACATGACCAAAACCAACCATATTGCTTCCTCTCAACCGCATCCAAAAAGTGTTTACATACCTAAACAAAGTGCATAAACAACATATAGATGTTACTTCCAGATCCATAAGCACTTCCAAAAATATGATTTAAATAAAGCACACAACGAACAACAATCTAACATGTGAAAGAATTTAACTAATTCAGAAAATATATATATTAATAAATCATACAATGTCAGTTGGTTTGTTCTGATTATACTCATTTTGCTTCGACTCCACCACTTTCTCCAATGTAGCTTGATCCCATTCCTCCATTGTATCTAAACAACAGAAAAAAAATGAAAAAGAAAAGTCATCAGCAGAACCAAATTATTAAGTAACAAACAAGCAATCAGCAGCAATGAACTGCATACCATCGTCGCGCTTATCACTGTATATGTCAATCTTTTCTCCTTTCCTCTGAACATTCAAATCATGGGAAAATTTGCATTTGAAGCCCTTAGCACACTGACCCACTTTAAAAAACTCACATAATATAGACTTGGGATCAACACCTAACAAAAAACTCATATATTAGTACCCAGCAACACTGAATATAACATATACCCATTAACTATAATCCCAAAAAAATTGAAATTTGAGAACAAAATGATTACCAGCTGGAACTTTAGGCTGACTAACAGCAATTTTGAACAAATCATTCAGCTCCTTCTCTTTTGCCTTCTCTTCCTCCCTCTTTTTCTGTCATAATCAAAACATAACAGATTAAGTAGAAAACCCTAAGATAAAATAAAATCGAATAACAATAATTAAAAATGCTACCTTTGCTTCGACTTTGGGGTCGGCTTTGGGCTGAACGGAAGATTTAAGATTCTGAACATATTTCTGAACTGCTTTGCTTTTGTTTTTGTTCTTGAGACCAAAAGTTTTGTCTTCTACAACCTTCTGCTTCTTCGCTACATCAGCTTTTGATTGCTTCGGAGGCATCTCGTATCGGCATCAAAATTTCAAATAAATATATAAATTATATGAAGTAGAATCGATAATCAAGTTACGAGAAGAAGAAGATGGGAGGGATTGTGGAAGGGGAGATTGGTGGGTCTGTACCTGCTGCCAATGTTAGGGTTAGATTAGGGTTTCGAGTTTCTGGATTCGAGAAGGTTAGGAAAATTGGAATTTCCGATCTGCCCCTCGATGACAGTGTGCGTCACTTGTGCTTTGTGAAAATTACTCACTTTGAAAGGGGATAAAATCTACGAAAAGACGTTTTTACCCTTATTTTCTTAAATACCTTTTTTGTCCTTAAAATACATTTCCTTCCTTAATTTTTACTCTTTCTTTAAGGTTAAAAAATACATTATCCATCCTTAATTATCCTAATTGATGATTATATCATAAAATATTTTTTTATTTAATTGGGAAAGGAAGACACTATTATTAATTAAAGATGTAATAATAGTTACTTTACAAATGAAATCAATGGAGAGGGAGTGGAATGAAAATTCTATTTAATCGTTTTGATATTTTATAATGAAATAAGGCAAATTTTTCATTTCGTCTGAATCAGAGAGAAACAAATATGATGATAAGTAATAGAATATAATACATATCACTCAATTTCACTCGCATCCATCCAATTTTAACTTATCTATAATTTTTTGATGTGGAATAAGAAATATGTGATGTTGAAGGAATAAGCTTTTCCAGTGCAATAACGAACTCTCGGTACGATGAAGCAGAGAGGACCTACAAAATTAACACTTTAACACTCAAATCAATGAAGTTTGAGAGGTAAAATTTGAGACGGGGAGTGGGATCATACTTGCAATCAGCATGTGGTGGAGTTTACATTCGGTATGCAGATGAGACCTAGTATAATCATATGTGTGATGGGAGGAGCCTTTTAATCATATATAATTGCAAGGGATGCTTGAGTGATTAGAATCAAGTGCCGCGTATCTCAGGGAAGCTCTATTTGACCATATGTCATACTTGGTGAAGTTTTGGATTGGGCATTCGTAATTGGGTCAACCGTTTTAGGCCTTCGGTCAGCCGAAATAGTTGCCCTACAATCCTTGTTGTTACTTAGTGAATCGAGGATTAAGGTTGTCGGGTTTCACTTTATTGTTGTCTTGTATTTTTCGGGACACCCTTTGCTTTATAAATGTGGAGGTGGAAAAGAATAGTTAATGGGAGCACGTGGCCTTGGAAACATGAACATTAAATGATAATTATGTCACTGAAACTTTTTGTAACATCATTCATACATTTAGCTCCAGACCCTATGTAAGGAGTTGCACTGCCTTTTAAAGTACTCAAGTGTGGTTGTGATTCTGAGGTTGATTCTCTATTGTTTATTTCATCTTTTAAGCCTTCTTTCATTTCGGGTCGTAGATTTGTCCCCTTCGTCTTCATATATAAGGATGTTCCCTTAATAACAATGATTAGTTCATCTTCTTAATCAAACCTTTGGCATTCCACATGTTTCCTTTTGTTCTTCCTTGAACTCATACAACACTTCAATATATTTATATGTCTTTTCTTCCTCGGTTTTGCACTCATTCATTGTTTTAAAGTTCTTGTGTAATTTTCCCAACTTCTTGTTTCTTTCATCTTTGTAGTTTGTTTGAGGGAACATTTCTCTCTCTTTATCCCACTGTTTTTTCTTATTCTTTCTTTAGACATGATTAACCTAAGAAACTTAAACATGAATCTAATTGTCTTATCTAGTGGGTTGAGATAATTGATCCTTCCTCGGGCACTGAAGTAATTAACCCAGAGGTAACTAATGTGATTTCTCTAGTGTTGATATTAGGCATGGCAATAGGGCGAGTCCGGGGCGGGTTTAATCAGCCCCGCACCCGCACCCGTCCCCAAACCCAGTCGGGGGTAAAATATTACCACCCAAACCCGCCCCTAATAGATAAGCAGAACGGGTTCCCCACCCCTGAAGGAAAATTAGCGATATAAACGCAACGGAAAACAAAAAATTTCCTTTAGAGATCCTTACAAAAGGTTATGATCTGTGATAGAAAAGTTACCTCTTATGGCAATGAAAACTTTGAATCTGAATCGATGGATGATCACGAGCGTTGTACGATGAACAACGCCTCTACTCAGTCCACGCGAACAACTTCCTTCAGTCACAGTGTTATAGCTGATTAAATTGAAGGTTTACAGTGAGGGAGAGGAAAAATAAAATACGGCCAGGGTTTCAAAAACAACAACATTTGAGCTTCTGCACAAGGGTTCTATTTATAGAACTATTTGTGCGGGCTTCAAGCTAAAAGCTCAACTCAATAATAATATTATTATATTATTATAATAACTATTATTATAATAAACATATTTTTTATTATTATATTTTATAACTATTATAAAATTAATAATAACTATTATTATATGGTAATTAAGCACAAGGTATCTTACCATATTCTGTATTCCATTCTAGTGCATCGTACCTTACAATGTACCTTATTTATTATACACATTCTTTAACTGCCCTTATGTGTGTGACCATGTAGGATTTTGCGACGTTGACAATTATATTAAATCATGTATTTAACATAATAAACAATGAGCGGTATCTAGCAACACATCATTACTACCCAAGTCACAAAATTGTCATGTGATCTGACAAAACCTTTTGTGATATTATTTGTGTGTACAATTACCCTTTTGCCCTTATGTCTATTGTCGCTCCCGGGATTTTCATCCTAGTACAAACGCGAAAGTGGCGCGGAAAAGGTAGAGTCGCCAGCCAGACATTTTTATCCCGAATGAATGGGAAAGGTAATGTTGCACAAACCCGAGGAAGAAGGAAAGGACAAGGTCCTGCGAACCAAAGATCTGAGTTCGGGAGTCGGTTACGACCTGGGAAGGTATTAGCACCCAGATCGTCCGCCGTACCCGACGGGATCCACGCTTGCAAAAGAAATTGTTTCAAAGGGTGAGGGTATGAAAACTGCAGCAAAGAAATGAAAATGAAAGGAAACTGGAACTGGAAAAGAAACTGAAATAAGAAGTGAAATAAGAAACAAAGGAAAAATGTAGGGAAAATAAAGATTGTGCTCGAACGGGCCCTACCCCGCTGCCTACGTACCTCATCAGGATAATGAGGATCAGAGACGTCGTAGTTCCCCTAACTAGGGGTAGAAAAGGATTGCTTGTGTATTAAGGCTTGAACTTCCTATGCCATTGCTCAGGTGTTGCAGGCTCGGACGACGAGTGCGTAACCGTCTTGCAAGATGACAAGTAGGAGCAAGTTCGCGTTGTGAGTGAATGAGATGAGAAAAGAATTCCCGAAGGAAAGACGTTTATTGTTTGTTTGAGATTTTTATGAAGCTTTTATTTGTGAAGGTTTTCATAGGTAAGTGTACCTAAGTCCTACTCAATGGGATGTGTACATCTCACATCATCCCGAAATGGAATGCGCAAGAGGCACACCTATCTATGGAGGAAATCCCCAAAGCTAGTCCCACAAGTGAAGGCTCAAGCACACTGGCCTATTACCATTATTAAGTATTTTTGTGTTTTTTTTATTAAGAAGTGTTTTTTAGCTTTTCTTTGTGAGGTACTCATGCTAAGACCTATCCACCACGAGTGATGACTCACACCTCGCCCCGAAATGGAACGCATGTGAGCATCTCATAGCAAAGTCTCATGTCACATGAAAGTACTCAACCTTTATTAAATGAATTAAAGTTAAGTTTGAAGATGAGAAGAGAGAGAGCACCAAAGGATCTCAAAGGAAAAATTCTAAAGGGGAACTAAAATAATCCTAGGTGTTAACATGCATGGATGTCCTAAGGGTTAGTGAGGTTTCTATCCTAATGAAGGAGGAAGAAGAAGATAGAATAAGGGATGAGAAAGGCCTAGGCCCAACAAAAGAGGGTTAGTTCACATAAACATAAAAGGAAGAGATAAGGATTAGAGATGTGGAACTCAATTCCCACATCTCACACTTACCATAGCCCCTGCAAGGTTAGCATGCACAAATGAATACAAGCACAAAGCTCAAAACCAGAATCAAAAGGATATGAAGAATGGCCTAAAAGGCCATCAAGATGAAGAGAGAAGTCACACAATACCAAACAATGTCAAAATAGAAGCAACGGAATCAAAATATGGAATTTAAACACTTAAAGAAACAAATGACTTGAATAGGAAGCAAACCTAAAAATTCGGAAGAAACAAGACCTATCCTAGGACCAGGAAGGTACCCACACCCCAAAGGAACCCCAAATAAGAAAAAGAAGTTGGCACAAGTGCCCTTCTAAGCCTATAAGAGATCTAAGGAACCAAAAGAAGCAAAATGGGACAAGGTGAGAACAAAAATCCACAAATAATCAACCAGCCATCTAAAAATTCTACAACTGAAACCAAATGATCTTCAAACACATTATATCAACTTGCCAAAAGGATTTGCAAAAATTCAGAAAGGAACTAAGCCAAATGAAGGCAAGAACACAAGTTAGGACAGAAAAATTACATCACAAGATACCAGACCAAAACTCCAGAAATAATTTTCTAAAAATTCTGATAAATATCACATGAAAACTAGAAGATCTTAGGAACACAATGCAAAAAGAATGGGATCAAAACTCCAAATATTGAAAGCTATAGAAAATAAACAAGGCAGACTGGTCAAGAAAAGAAGCAAAAGAAGCTATGCACATTGGTGAATTATTTCTGGCACGTGGATCAATGAAAAAAATAAAATAAAAATGTGATAAAAAACTAGAAACAAAAAGGAAGGTCTATGATTTATTTGAGAATTTTTAGATGATTTATTCTATTTTTAATGGATTAAAATGAAAACTGAAATAAAAGAAAAAAATTAATTTGGAAAAGAAAAATAAAAGAAATTGAAGGGAGGTGTGATTGGAAAGGAAATGGGCTGAAATCGCTTGGGCTATGTTGGGAGGGGTGCGAAAATCAACTTCTAAAGCCCAGGGTGATGCGCTGAACATGGCTGCTGTCTACACGCTATTGGAGGGGAAAGCCTACCGGACGGTGACAAGTGTCACCTCCGGTAGGGGCCAAATCAACAAACACCGATTTCCTCTTATCCTCTTATCTCAAGCTCCATAAAGCCATGAATATCTAATTTCTCTTACAACAAAACTCAATGAATCTTTATTTTTTTCTTAATAATAAAACACAATCACAGCAAGAAATGAAGCAAGCAAACTCGCTCCTCTCCACAAACTCCATGACCTAGCCGCCTCCTTCATCACCTCCCTCAACCATCATAAATCTCACTTAACCAACCCCTCCGCCTACCACCAAGCTTTCGCCGCCGAATCCGTCATCCTCTTCTATAACCTAGCCCGTCGCCGCACTGCTCACGCCTCCGTCAACCTCCAAACTCTCACCGCCGAAACCTTCATCATCTTCTATGACCTAAACCCTAACACATACGTCGCCGCCGTCCTCACCTTGACCTACGCCTCTCTCAACCTCTCCATCTCCCGGCCATCACCTATATCCCTCCATGACCTAACCTACCCGCCGTATACTCATCATCCTCTCCAAGGCCTCAATCGGCTTCCGCCTCCTCCTTCAAAACCGCCACTGCCTCTGCTTCTTCCGCCTCACAACAGCCACCATTCCTTATCTCCAACAACACACAAACGAACGGATGAATGCCACTCCTTCGGCCTCTTCCATTTCAAGCTCAACGGATTAGCTAAGAACCTCCTTCCTCAACCTCAAAACGCCGTCACTCACCGTCAATTCCGATCAAACAAACTAAAACAAAACTCTATCTCCCTCTCGATTCGAAACAATCCCTAGCCTAAACTTCTCCTAGCTGGAGAACCAATCCTAACTACGAAATCAGCATACAATCCATCCTTATTTCTATCCCTTTCACAATCTCAGATTCAAACGAAACAAAGCACTCAACAATACGGATCACGAACGCAACCAGATACAACAAAATCGCAACACGACTAGAAATCGCAGCAACTGGAGTAATCGAAAGTGTACCTGTTATTCGACGATGCGACGAACAACGCGTAAGTTCACTTTGCTTCTGCTGTTCTCTTCTTCCTTCTTCGGAATTGATTCGATGCAGATTCGTTGTTGTTGTCAAGTCTTGCTTCGATCTGTGAACTCTTTTTGCAGGTTGATGAAGAGATTATCGACGTGTTGAAGGTGACAATGACAATGAGATGTGCTGATGTTGAGGTCACGGTTGATGAGGCTGAATCGAATGAAGAGGTTGAAACAGGATGCCGAATATTGAAGCTTGGATCGAAACTGAACCTAATCCACAGTGTTGATGAAACTGCTGTGAAGAAAATCGATGGAGATTGCGAAGAATCGACGAAGCTAAAATCAGTTATGTGCGTTCTTGGTGATGAAGATTGAAGAGAATTAATGAAGATTATGGAGAATTGGATCAAGATTATGAAGAATTGCTTGAAGGTTGGTGAAAATTCAAGAGAAATGGAGAGAACTCTCGCTGGATTCTTGAGAGAGGTAGAGAAGGATTTCTGTTATTTCTGTTATTTTTTTGATTGAAGATTTCAAAGAGTGAACATGAATGAATCAGTTTCTGTATGTGATGGAGATCAATGAAAAAAATTTGTTATTGTGAGGAGAATGATTCTATTATAACAAACTTTTTCCTTCTTGTTGTTTCTGTTATCTCATGAAGGTTCCAGAGAGTTATTCTGTTATTGTGAGATATGTGATTACGATTCTGTTATTGCCAAGAGAGAAAAATCCATTCCGTTATTGTGTGTAGTGAGTTTTTTGTTAGGATTGAGAAGAAGAAAAACGGTTATGAAACTTTGTTGTTCCTTTTTTTTCTGAGATTTCGTTATCCCTCCCTTTTCTTCTAGAATCATTCTGCTATTTTTTAATTTCTGATATTATTATTTTTTCAATTTTCTGCTATGGACCTTTTTTTTAATTTCTATTTTTTCATTGCCTTTTTCATGACTGATAAATTGTGGCTTTCTCAACAAACTTTTCTCAAAATCATACACACTTTTTTTTCTTGCATATGTTGACTACGTGAGATTTATGTGGAATGGGGTCACATGAAATGGGCTTGGGAAAGGTTGTGGCCCATGTTACTTTCTTTCTCTCTTCTTTTTTTTTTGATCTCTACCTTATTGTGAGGATAAAACCGGCTTAAACAAATTTAGGGGGAAAAAAAAAGACACTAATTCTAAGATGGATATTAATAATAAAAAAAAGTAACGAAAAAGAAGATGGACATTAATAAAGAGAAGAAAATGGTAAGGAATAAAAAAAAAGGATATTAAAAAAAAGAATAAAGGATAAGAAAAATGGATATTAATGAGGAGAATAAAGAATAAGAAAATAGGTGTTAAAATAGTGGAAAACTAAAAATGGATTTCCTACAAGTTATCGGATAAAGATGGATAAACGGATAATCGACTAAATTGGGTGCAAATAAGAATCAATTTGGTTTAAAATAAGAATGGCTTATGTTTGAGAAACAGAAATATGGACCTCATGAGGATTCACAGATTATGGATAAGAAGTCTAGTTTTTTTCCTTTAGCCCAAAGTCCAACTCAATTTCTCTACACAGACTTCTGATAAACTGAACACAACCATCAACCTGAGTTTCCTGAATCGAACTTTGGGGAATTAAATCTCCAGATAACCCAATGATGAAATGATGACCACTCAATCCAACCAATATGCGTCAAACTCCAATACACCATTGTTCAATAAACCAAAGGAATTCTGCGCCCCATACATCTTAACACTGAATACACCTGGCCTGAGAACTAGCCACTGAAGCAGATAACTTGCAAATTAGGAATCCTGGCAAATTGACCAATCTAGGTCAAACATCCATCCAAATTGAATTAATGGACTAAAATCCCTGCTAGCTTATGCCATGCTCCAACAATGAATGTTATGCTTCATTTTCCTATGCTAATGATGCCACGCGAAATATGAAAATGATGTGAGTATGATGAACATGATGTGATATGATGCTTAAAAGGAGGAGGGAAAATTTGGGGTGTTACAGCTGCCCCTATTCAACCATCTGTTAATCTGAAAAGGACGGTAGCACGAGCTATCGACCATTCAAGATAAACTGTGATTGAATACCAAGAAGACCAGAAATTTGCACTCTGACGAAGAATGCAACACCGGGAGATAAACCCGACCAAATGACGCTCTGGGGATGAGAACGAGAGAAAAAGCAGACGAGCTTCTTCCAAGCTGAAACTGATATCTGGAATAATAACATGTTGACAGACGAGTCTTCAAACCATCCTGTGACGCCAGGAGCTGGACAGACGAGTCCACAAAACACTTCAAGAGCACACACTGGGACAGACGAGTCTCCAGACAAATCCTGTGACGCCAGGAGCCGGACAGACGAGTCCTCAAACACTGCATATAGCATGAGACAGACGAGTCTCCTTCGGATTTAGCTGTTACGCCAGGACCGGTAATGCACTTAAGTCTGTGGGATAGACATGCAATCAAGGTAGACGAACCTTCTTCATATATTATCCGCGGATATATGGTATAAGACAGACGAGTCTTCTTAACAAACCTGTTACGCCAGGTGCAGCAACAACAATAATTGGTGCCTGAGACAGACGAGCCTCCTTCGGATTTACCTGTTACGCCAGGACCGGTAATCATTTCGACATTTAATTCCCACTGTCAGGATTCGAAACCTCTTCAATACAGACGAGTATTGGATGATCATCAAGATAACACAGACGAGTGCCACAGGTCAATGATACAGACGAGTATCAGACGATGATCTGAGAAACACAGACGAGCGTTTCAGGCAATGATACAGACGAGTATCAGCCACTGGTATAGACGAATACCAGAGATTCAAACACAGACGAGCATTTGAAGTAGCCACAGAAATATCAGGGTAAACAACAAATCTTCACATTCAGATGTAAGCTAGCACAGACGAGTGCTAAGGATGATACAGACGAGTATCCAAGCAAAGCAGACGAGCTTCAGAACACAAATGACTTCTGGGGGATAGAAGCAGACGAGCTTTAAACAAACACAGACGAGTGCTGGACAGTTGCAGACGAGCAACAATAGAGAATACATATCAAGGCACAGACGAGTGCATCGAATGATCCAATACCAAACACAGACGAGTGTTGGGAGGTTGCAGACGAGCAACAACAAATATCATGCCAAAACACGGACGAGTGTTGAGGAATTGCGGACGAGCAACTATCATAACCAAACACATACGAGCGCTGGAAATTGCAGACGAGCAACAACAGAGGTATCTTAACACAGACGAGTGTTGAGAATCAACAGCAAAATAATACATCTCAAAGCACAGACGAGTGCTGGAATTTGCAGACGAGCAATCAACCAACTGATATAATCAAACACAGACGAGTGTTTGAAATTGCAGACAAGCTAAATCGAAGTAATCAAGAACCACTGCTGGAGAAAGCAAATGAGCAATACCAAAAAGGCCAACACGGACGAATGTTGGGAGGTTGCAGACGTGCAACAACAAAGCAGTGATATGTCCCTGCTGGGGAAAACTTTGCTTAGGGATAACCCATACGAGTGTTGAAGATTGCAGACGAGCAACAAACGAATGCCTGATAGGCAACAAGAGATACAACTCTACAGGGGAAGACAAGTCAAGAGATCTGGATACCCACTCTGACTGAGGTGATGAATACTGGGCTATATCATCAAATACCCAAAAGTATGGCAACTTGGCTGAGAAATATTTCACGGACGGAGGTGAAAATCAAATATGAACTTTGTGGGGACAGATCATCTTCAGACTTGGCTGGGGAAACTTCTTGGGCAAATACTCTGGCTGGGGAGAGCATCTGATGATTCAAGACTCTGAGGGGATATCAAGCTTTCAATCACCTGCTGGGGAGGACTCTTGCTGGGGATAGGATTCTGATAACTCCAACTCTGGTAATGACATGCTCTCATGTACCTGCTAGGCATACTCCGTTGAGGAAGAATGGACTGCTACTTCACTGGGGAAGAAGAACCTGCTTGGGCTTCTACCAAGGCTTAATTGGAGGAAAATCTCTGCCGGAGATGCCAGGCTTCAGATACCTGCTGGAGAAGAAATCTCTGCTTGGGGAGATACTCTAATGGGGGAGAGTACATTGCTTGAGAGAATGTGACGCCATCCTGCAACCTGCAACAACAGAAAACACACGTGTGCCTCGGGGATTTGCATGGAATGATCTGTTCATCCATCATCACCCGACACTCAAAGAGAGTTACAGTTTCCCTGCATGTCAGTTTTCTTTTCAAAATTATTACCATGTTTAAATGCAATGCTATTTTTGCCAAAAATTCAGGACATTTTGCAAACAAAAATAAACACACACAGCTTTTTGACTGAATATTATTTTTATTGAATGGCCTCTGAATAGGCAAAGATTTACATCAGGAAGCAACCACCTGGAAAGAGGTAGCCACTATAAAAATTGAGAAAAGAAACTATCCTAATGGAAATGTACACGGCATTCCAAGGAGTTCCATTTCTGCTATGACCTGCATGTCTTCAAGACTCTCCATTCTGCTTTGGCTTTCTGAGAGGACGAGGGAACTGTTTCTTATCCTTCTGACATTGTCGAACTGTACAAAACGATGACGTGGTTCAGATAACTTGGATCACAGTTGTTCGCTTATTCCCTTATTTTGTGTGGATCGCCCTCTCGGGTTTTCAATCCACCGGGATACCCTTTTTTGCCTGAGCTGTCCAATGTGGCTTTTCAACTCAGCGGGTGTACATTTTTTTTAATATTTATTTCCCTAATTTTTGCCCGAGCTTTTTATTCTGTTTTTAGCTCGCCGGGATGCCTTTTTCTTGCCTGAACTTACATTCTGTTTTTGTGTCCAGCGGGTCTCTTTATGCGAAGTATTTTTTAACTGCGTCCGAGTTAACAGGGGATGGGAAGTCCTCTCCATCCATAGTGGTGAGCATCAGCGCTCCTCCTGAGAAGACTTTCTTTACTATGAATGGTCCTTCGTAGTTTGGGGTCCACTTGCCCCTGTTATCTGAACCTGGAGGAACGATCCTCTTCAACACAAGCTCTCCCACTCGATACTCTCGAGTACGTACTCGTTGGTCGAATGCCCGCTTCATTCTCCTCTGATAAAGCTGACCATGACAGATAGCCGCTAATCTCTTTTCCTCAATTAGACATAGCTGATTGTAACGAGCACGCACCCATTCAGCCTCATCCAGCTTGACATCCATCATCACGCGCAGTGAAGGAATCTCTACTTCAACAGGAAGGACTGCCTCCATACCATACACCAGAGAGAAGGGAGTTGCCCCTGTTGACGTCCTGACTGACGTTCGGTACCCATGCAAAGCAAACGGCAACATCTCATGCCAATCTTTGTAGGTGACAACCATTTTCTGCACAATCTTCTTGATATTCTTGTTAGCTGCCTCTACCGCACCATTCATCTTTGGTCGGTAAGGAGAAGAATTGTGATGCTGTATTTTGAAGTCCCGACATAAGTCTGCCATCATCTTGTTGTTGAGATTAGAACCATTATCAGTAATGATCCTTTCGGGCACTCCATATCTGCATATGATATCTCTTTTCAGAAATCTTGCCACCACTTGACGAGTGACATTGGCATAAGACGCTGCTTCTACCCACTTGGTAAAGTAATCAATCGCGACCAAGATGAAGCGATGACCGTTCGAAGCAGTTGGCTCGATCTTCCCGATCATGTCAATGCCCCACATAGAGAAAGGCCAAGGAGATGACATAACGTTGAGCGGGTTAGGAGGAATATGCACTTTATCTGCATATATTTGGCACTTGTGGCATTTACGAGCGAATGAACAACAGTCTGCATCCATTGTCATCCAGTAATACCCTGATCTCAGCAGTTTCTTTGCCATGGCATGCCCTCCTGCATGGGTACCAAAAGATCCTTAATGGACTTCCTGCATCAACAGACTTGCTTCGTGTCTATCCACGCATCTGAGCAAGACCATGTCGAAGTTCCTCTTGTACAAAACCCCGTCTGTGTTCAAGAGGAAACTAGCAGCAAGTCGTCTCAAGGTCTTTTTGTCCTTGGAAGATGCCCCTGTTGGGTATTCTTGCTTTTCCAGGAATAACTTGATATCAAAATACCAAGGTTTCTCGTCAGACACGGCGTCTACAGAGAAAGCATAAGCTGGAGAGTCAAGCCTGGATATGTCAATTCTTGGCACAAAATTCCAACACAGGACTTTAATTGACGAAGAGAGAGTGGCCAAAGCATCGGCAAACTGATTTTCGTCACGTGGTATGTATTTGAGCTCAACTGTCGTGAAGAATGTCAACAGTTTTCTAGCATAATCCCTGTATGGCACTAGATGCTCTTGATGCGTATACCACTTGCCGGTAATTTGGTTAATGACGAGGGCTGAATCTCCGAATATACCGAGGTTCTTAATCCGAAGATCAATTGCCTCCTCTATTCCCATTATACACGCCTCGTATTCCGCTTCATTGTTGGTGCAGCCAAAAGTAATTCTGGCAGCGAAGGGTAAGTGGACACCTTCAGGATTAATGAGTACGGCACCAACTCCATGACCATTGATATTGACAGCCCCATCAAACATCAACTTCCATTTGGATTCAGGGTCAGGCCCCTCCTCCGGAAGTGGTTCCTCATAATCGTTTGTTTTGAGGTACATGATGTCCTCATCAGGGAAATCAAATTTCATCGGCTGATAGTCATCCTCAAGAGGTTGCTGCACAAGGTAATCCGCCAATACACTTCCTTTGATGGCTTTCTGAGAAGTGTACTGGATGTCGTACTCAGTTAAAATCATCTGCCATCTAGCAACCCTTCCGGTCAATGCTGGTTTTTCAAAGATGTACTTGACAGGGTCCATCTTGGAAATGAGAAGTGTAGTATGGGTCAACATGTACTGCCTCAGTCGGCGAGCAGCCCATACCAAAGCGCAGCAAGTTTTCTCGAGCAGTGAGTATCGGGATTCACAGTCGGTAAACTTTTTGCTAAGGTAATAAATGGCATACTCTTTTCGACCAGACTCGTCATGTTGGCCAAGCACACACCCCATCGACCCTTCTAGCACGGTCAAGTACATGATTAATGGTCTCCCCTCCACTGGAGGCATCAGAATTGGAGGCTCCTGCAAATATTCCTTTATTTTGTCGAAAGCTCTTTGGCAATCATCGTTCCACCTGACCGTTTGCTCTTTTCTTAGCAACTTGAATATCGGTTCGCATGTGGCAGTTAGGTGAGATATGAACCGAGAAATGTAGTTCAATCTACCTAAGAACCCGCGCACTTCCTTTTCTGTCCTCGGTGCAGGCATATCTTGAATAGCTTTCACTTTAGCAGGATCTACCTCAATTCCTCTTTGACTTACAATGAAACCCAGCAATTTTCCGGAACGCACTCCGAAAGTGCACTTGTTCGGATTCAACCTCAGCTTGTACTTGATCAATCTATCAAATAGCTTCTTTAGATTAACCAAATGCTCCTCTTCGTCTTTAGACTTTGCAATCATATCATCCACATAACATTCGATCTCCTTGTGGATCATGTCATGGAACAATGTGACCATCGCCCGTTGATAAGTTGCCCCGGCGTTCTTCAAACCGAAGGGCATGACCTTATAGCAGAATGTTCCCCACGGGGTAATGAATGTTGTCTTCTCCATGTCCTCCGGCGCCATTTTTATCTGATTATAACCGGAGAATCCATCCATGAAGGAGAACACCGAGAATTGAGCAGTATTATCGACCAACACGTCAATGTGTGGCAACGGAAAATCGTCCTTTGGGCTTGCTCTGTTCAAATCTCGATAGTCAACGCACATCCGGACCTTGCCGTCCTTCTTAGGTACTGGTACGATGTTAGCTACCCAAGGTGGGTAACTAGTCACGGCAAGGAACCCGGCATCCCACTGTTTCTGTACCTCCTCTTTGATCTTCATCGCCATATCTGGGCGAGTTCTTCTCAATTTTTGCTTTACAGGAGGACAGTCTTCTCTCAGGGGTAGCTTATGCATCACGATGTCGGTGTCTAAACCTGGAATATCTTGATATGACCAAGCAAAGATATCCACATACTCTCTCAGCATACTGATCAGCTCTTGTTTGACGTCGGCCTGCAGACTGGCCCCTATCTTGATTTCTTTCTTTGCATCTTCACTGCCAATGTTGATGGTCTCAATCTCCTCTTGATGAGGCTGAATAACCCGTTCCTCTTGTTTCAACAATCTGACCAACTCTTCAGGGAGGTCACAGTCTTCCTCAACCCCTTCATCAGCTTGGTAGACTGGATTATCAAAGTCATGCATAGTCATAGCAGGAACGTTGTCCGTGGAATCCGGATGATCAACACTGCACAAATGATGTGCTTATTCAGAATCTGCTTATTTTGAAAAAGAGATGCTAACACAAAATAAAAAGGAAAACACATTGCCATTTTTATATATTTTTTGTGAAAAAGTTTAAAAACAAAGACAGGGAACACAGTTTGTCTGAAAATGTCCTTTTATTTCATAGCAAAATAACAATGCGATACAAAACATGGTGGCCCAATATAATGGATCCAAGCATCTTGGGCAGAATGCTGGATTTGACAATGCAGTATGCTAATAAAAGGAAACAAAACAATTACTTTGAGAGCCAGGTGACTTGAACAATGTCTTCAGCAGACCAATTTCCTAGCTCCTCGCCGGGTGCACACGGGCGGATCCAATTGTTGTCCCAGTCTCTGTCACTATCCCCGTCTTGGCTTGCCGTACAAATCTGATCGCGGTAGAGCAACCCAGCACTTGTGAATGTGATGGCTTTACCACTCTGAGTAGATCCTCCAGGCTGATACCCTAAGCCGAATTTATCATCCTTCTTTTCCAGCTCCAACAGCTTGCCCCAGCCCTGAGCATTGCCTGATTGGACGACCTCCTTTGCTTCCTGGTAGGAATGAATGGACGTGCCCTCGTTGTTTTTCTTCACCGGAGTCAAGATACTGACATCTGCTTCAAAAGCTTGGCACAAAGTCTCGTGAATTTCTCCATCCATTTCTACATATTTAAACGTCGACAGATGGTTGACGAATATATCTTCTTCCCCACAAACTGTGATGACCTGGCCGTCCACCACATATTTAAGCTTCTGATGCAAGGTTGAAGTGACCGCTCCAGCTGCATGTATCCACGGTCTGCCCAACAAGCAACTATACGCAGGCTGGATGTCCATGACATAGAAGACACTCTTGAAGACTTGAGAGCCTATCTTGACAGGTAACTCAACCTCTCCGAAAACTGATCTTCTTGAACCATCGAAAGCTTTAACCACCAGATCACTCGGCGTCAGGACAATCCCATCAATGTTAAGCTTCATCAACGCCTTTTTCGGAAGCACATTCAAAGAAGAGCCTGTATCTACAAGAACATGAGACAACACAGCGCCCTTGCATTCCATTGTGATGTGTAGTGCTTTATTGTGATTCCTTCCCTCCGAAGTGAGGTCTCGGTCGGTGAAGCCTAAACCATGGCTAGCATTGACACTTCCAACAACAGCCTCGAGTTGGTTGACCGTGATCTCCTGAGGAACATAGGCCATTTGAAGTACTTTCAGTAAGGCTTCTCGGTGCGCGGGAGAGCACATCAGCAGTGACAAGATAGAAATCTTTGAAGGTGTCTGGTTCAGTTGATCAACCACTTTGTAGTCACTCCTTTTGATGATCCTCATGAACTCCTCTACTTCTTTTTCAAACGTCCCCTGCCCAGCCACAAGGGTAGTTGACTCGTCATTCGCAGTCTGCTTTCCTTTGTCTTTGGCCGAAGCCTCGGCCTCAGGATCCTTTCTCAGCGCAGGGGGAGCAAACAAACGACCGCTTCGGGTAAAACCCCCAACACCTCCCACATTCTCAATAGTCAGGTCAGCAACAGGTCTACTCTCCATCTTTTGTCCGGCTATATAGACATCAGAACCATAATGCCAAGGAATGGCCCTATCATCGGTGTACGGCACTGGTCCAGGTACAGTTATAGTCACGGGACTAATCTGAGGAGCGTAAATGGTAACCGGCTCTTGTCTGACGGGCATATCAGCTTCATCGTAGAAGATAGTGATGGTTGAAACATCATCAGCCTCTTCATTACTAACCTTACTGAACTGCAAGGACCCATCATCGATCAACCCTTGCAAACCCATCTTCAATTTCTCGCAGCCATTCACAGCACTCATACAGTCTTCACAATCAAGACAGCAACCAGGAAATACTTGACCCTTCAACAGTCTCTCTTTCACCACCCTCAACGGTGTCTTGACTTCATCGATACTTAGCACCAAACTCAACTTGTCATCACTTTCCACAGCATTGACTCTTGCCCCTCCATGATTAGGCATAGGGTTCGAGTTAACATTCGGCGGTGGCCCAAAGTTGATTGCCTTGGAATCTACAAGATCTTGAACTTTGTGATGCAGAGCCCTGCACTTCTCAGTTGAATGCCCGGGTGCTCCTGAATGAAAAGCGCATCGCGCGTTGACATCATAACCAGCTGGAAGCTCTCCAGGAGGTGGTGGTGCCAAAGTCCTCAATTGAATAAGGTTCAAATCTAGTAGTCTTGGCAACAAGGCAGCATACGTCATCGTAATAGCTTCAATCACCCTGTTAGCCGGGCGAGTCTGCCTCGGCTGATATGGTCTCTGCTGGTAGTTGGTTCGAGGTGGTTGTTGTTGCTGATGTTGTTGTGGCGGAGGTAGCATCTGTTGTACGGGAGCTGCGGGAATGGTGACAGCAGCCATATGTTCATAAGGTCTTCTGAAACCACGACCCTGGCTTCGGCCGAATACAGCATTGGTCTCGCCTTCTCGCCTTCTAGGAGGTCCACTAAAAGCTTTCCTCGCTCCATTTGAGCTACTAGCACTGGGGTCTTGTATCTTCCCCATTTTCAACAGCGTTTCAACCCTTTCTCCCGCAATGACAATATCGTTGAACTTAGTAGCAGAACTCGACGCCAATCTTTCAAGAAATACCCCCTGGAGGGTGCCCATAAACATGTCGGCCATTTCATTCTCTAACAGGGGTGGTTGCACCCTGGCAGCTAGCTGGCGCCACCTCTGGGCATATTCTTTGAAGCCTTCCCTCGCTGTCTGAGCCATATGTTGCAACTGCGTGCGATTCGGAGCCATGTCCATGTTATATTGGTACTGCCTCACAAAGGCTTCAGCGATATCTTTCCAGCTCTTGACATTGACCCTACTGAGCTTCATGTACCACTCAAGGGAAGCTCCCACCAAGCTGTCTTGAAAGTAATACATCCACAGTTTCTCATCGTCTGTATGCGCGGCAATTCTCCCAACAAATGATTGCAGATGGGTCTTCGGGCAAGCAGTGCCGTTATACTTCTCGAAGATTGGAACTTTGAACTTATACGGAATCCTGACTCCCGGAACCAAGCTCAAGTCTGTTATGTCGAATCCCAAAGAACTCTGGGACTGAATAGCCTTGATTTGCTCAGCCATCTCTTCAAACCTCTTGTTCATTTCTACTCCTTGACCTTCAGCTTCATCAAGTAGAGTGAACTGGTCATCATGGTTGTCCATCTGAATGTTATGCAACCCGTCGTTGACTATTGTCACTCCTGGTTGTGTAACTGGAGTTCCACCCTGACGTGCGCCCGCACCGGTATGATTATCAGCATTAGCAGCAGCAGCAGCGTTCCTGTTCTGATTCTCAACCATCTCTCGCAGACGCTCTTGGTTCTGCCCCATGCCGGCTATTAACGTCATGAAGTTATCCATTCTCTGCCTTAGATCTGCCAAATATGCCTGCATCTGGTCCATGGCTCGCTCTTTGTTAATCTTGGTTGGGTATCTGTGCACTGCTGGTTGCTCCCGAACTTTACGGGGAGCTATAGTGCCTGTAACACAAAACACGTTAGTAACTGAGACACTACCTGCAAAACAACAAACAGGTTATATGGATGCAATGCAGTTGTTTATGTTTCCAATCACAGGTCATTTATGCCCCGGTTCCGGTATTTTAGCAAAGAAAACCAGATGGGCACTGATCCTCGACTTTTAGAAACCTTTGCGGGAAACCACATTCAAACCATAATAGCGAGCAAACCAAGAAATGGTGAGAAACATCATAACATAGATCAACCCATTAGGCCCAATAAAACAGAATTCCCCATAGGGTACAAGTTCTTACAGAGGAGAAACAAACAGCTAGGACTCCTACAACATGCCTGTAGGTAATCCAGATACAAAGAAAACAAACTAAGAAGCACAACCACCGCCTGAGGATCCTGTAACTCCCTCATCAGACCTGGCCTTCTTGACTCCTGCCATCAACTTGAGGTCTTCAATCTCTTTAAGTGTTGCTTCGAGGGCTTATTGACTGTCTGCGAGCTGTTGGGTCTTCTCTCTGCGAATCTTGTGGGCCTGCTCCACCTCTTCTTTCTTGTAAGCCATCTGAACTTCAAAGAACTCTTCCTTTTCTTTATACTGCTTCAACTCTTGCTCTCTTTGTCCCTTCAACCAGACAATAGACTGACGAGCATCTCTGAGGGTCTTTGACTTCTTCTTGCGCTCAACTTCTCTTTGGGCTTCCATCATCCCTAATCTGCGGAAATGCGCTTCTTTTCCGGCAAAGTCCTTCTCCTTAGCCTCCAAAGTCGTCTGTATCTTCAGCAACTTCTCCTCAACTTCATTCTTGGCCCTGTTGGCTTGGTGATACAGGCTTACCATCTCAGTATTTTCAACTCTAACTGCATGTAGCTGGGCTTCCAACTTCTTGAATTCCTCTAGAGGCACAGTGTTAATGGACTCAGCAACTGAGGGAACTGGTGCTGAAAATGGTAACAAAACTCTTCTAGCTCTGTCTTTCAACCAAGCTTCGTACTCTGGGAATGTCTGATTGTTGCACTTCCCGAAGCTAGCTATTCCTTCTCCTTTAATACTCTTCCAAGCTCCCGCAACCTTCCTCACTAAAGGCATATTATCTTTCACTGAGAAGTAGAAAATAGGGGTCAGCTTCAAATCTTCAGGCACATCTCTCAAAGCGTATCCTAATTGTCTTCTTAACAAGATTGGATTGTAATTAATCCCTCCAGTTATCCCCAACAAAGGCACACTATGATAGCTCCCACAACTGGTGATGAAACGTGCACCTTGCAGCCTTTGAGTGAACCATCTAACATCCTTGGCCAGCAACTTTTCCAGCTTCTAAGCCCATATCAAACTATGGTCGCTAAATACTCCCGTACTAGGCAAATGCCTCATGAACCACATGTGAAATAACGAAGCGCAGCAACGGACCAAACCTCCCCTCTTCCTCTCAGTTTTGTAATGAACTGAGTAATACAAATCCCCGAGTAAGGTAGGCACAGGATTCTTCAGCAAAAAGAGATGTATGGCATTTATATCTACGAACTTCTCCATATCAGCAAACAAGATGATGCCATAGATAGACAGAGCCAAGATAGCACATACAGCATCCCATTCCTCTTCAACAGCCAATTCTTCTGCCTTCTTCACTAGGGCCGCCAAAGAAAACCCGGACACTCCTCCTTTGATAATGGTCAAAGACTTCACAGTAGAAGGACTCAAATAAAGAGCCTCAGCAATAACCTCAGGTGTCGGTCTACTCATCTCAAAATTGAAAGGAACTTGGTCTTGAACCGGTACACCCAGAATCAGAGCATACTCCTCCAGCATAGGGCCCAACTGAAAATCAGGAAAGGTGAAGCAACGGAGTTGAGGATCATAATACTGAAGCAATGTATGAATGGCACTCCGCTCGGAAGGATCTAGCTCTATCACCACATCAAGAATACTCCCGTAAGCTTTTCTGAATCTCTCTACCTGGTTGGGTGTAATCAGCTTTACCATCTTTTTCAACAAGCCAACCTTGATATCAAAGAACTTGAAATGAATATTCTGCTTGCGAGGATCTTCCATCTTTGAAGAGAATACCGGAACCGGAAGCAGAGATATGAACCTGTGAATGAAAACAAAAAACAATGATTAATGATGCAATGATGCAATGCAGATGCAAATGCAAAGACAAAGGTCATCTGAGACTGTCTGGAGTCTGGCCACTGACAAGGTCCCTCTGAATAACTGACAAACCAAAAGTCCACTGAGTCACACTCTCTGATAATCACAACCCTCTGAAGAACATCTCAGAACCACAGTATCAAGAATACCAGAACCAGAAAACCAGATCTCCGGAACCAAAGTAACGGTATCATGACATGAACTGCACTGGTAACAAGGGTATGATGAGGTCAAGGGTTCCTGCAAACCTGTAAACCCATCCCCAATCTCACAGGTGTGCTCCGGGTCAAACATCACGGACTCTCAAAGCCGAATAGCAATAATACTTTCACCATTTCCGAGAAATGGCTCATGACCAAATCAGGGAATCGGTTAGGCATTATGTACTACGCAGGGAGGCCTCAGCTGAGTCCGGGAAAAACAAGCATCCCTTATAGGTTCCCAGCTTCAAGCGCTGAAATCGAGAAACAATAGTACATTCAGCCCGTAGGATACAGTACTAATGTCATACGACCAGATGCTTTGACTGAGTTCCTATAAGAGAACCAGGCCATCCTATGCGAGTCCCCAGTGGACCCTCGGGTGCGAATAGGTTTGCCACAAAATGTGGTCTGCCACTGTCACCACTGGAGAGGGTTGTTTCCACAAAGGTTCTCAATGATCGGTCCCCAGATGCACATAACTATCAAGGTCCTATCCCGAAGTGGAGGAAATCCCCACACAAGATATTTCCAAGACGGTCGCAATCTGAGCGTGAAACACATCGCCACTCATCATGTCACATGCGAGTACAATATGTCCATTCTAATCCTAGGGTGCACTCAAGCCGGGTACTTGGCTTATCTCTCAGAAACAATATCACCCAAGCCCACCAAACAGAAAACCAGTCCAGACAGTCCAGTATGATATATATGATGCGGAAAATAAATACTGAAAACTGTAAATAAAGCTGTAAATAAAGCAGTAAACAAACAACAATACAATACAACAAGCCACATCAAACAAACATCACCCAATGAAACAGCAACACACAAGCGCTAGGAGAGACTCACAGGGGAACCAGAGATTCTCTGGTGTGCAGTCCCCAGCAGAGTCGCCAGCTGTCGCTCCCGGGATTTTCATCCTAGTACAAACGCGAAAGTGGCGCGGAAAAGGTAGAGTCGTTAGCCAGACATTTTTATCCCGAATGAATGGGAAAGGTAATGTTGCACAAACCCGAGGAAGAAGGAAAGGACAAGGTCCTGCGAACCAAAGATCTGAGTTCGGGAGTCGGTTACGACCTGGGAAGGTATTAGCACCCAGATCGTCCGCCGTACCCGACGGGATCCACGCTTGCAAAAGAAACTGTTTCAAAGGGTGAGGGTATGAAAACTGCAGCAAAGAAATGAAAATGAAAGGAAACTGGAACTGGAAAAGAAACTGAAATAAGAAGTGAAATAAGAAACAAAGGAAAAATGTAGGGAAAATAAAGATTGTGCTCGAACGGGCCCTACCCCGCTGCCTACGTACCTCATCAGGATAATGAGGATCAGAGACGTCGTAGTTCCCCTAACTAGGGGTAGAAAAGGATTGCTTGTGTATTAAGGCTTGAACTGCCTATGCCATTGCTCAGGTGTTGCAGGCTCGGACGACGAGTGCGTAACCGTCTTGCAAGATGACAAGTAGGAGCAAGTTCGCGTTGTGAGTGAATGAGATGAGAAAAGAATTCCCGAAGGAAAGACGTTTATTGTTTGTTTGAGATTTTTATGAAGCTTTTATTTGTGAAGGTTTTCATAGGTGAGTGTACCTAAGTCCTACTCAATGGGATGTGTACATCTCACATCATCCCGAAATGGAATGCGCAAGAGGCACACCTATCTATGGAGGAAATCCCCAAAGCTAGTCCCACAAGTGAAGGCTCAAGCACACTGGCCTATTACCATTATTAAGTATTTTTGTGTTTTTTTGATTAAGAAGTGTTTTTTAGCTTTTCTTTGTGAGGTACTCATGCTAAGACCTATCCACCACGAGTGATGACTCACACCTCGCCCCGAAATGGAACGCATGTGAGCATCTCATAGCAAAGTCTCATGTCACATGAAAGTACTCAACCTTTATTAAATGAATTAAAGTTAAGTTTGAAGATGAGAAGAGAGAGAGCACCAAAGGATCTCAAAGGAAAAATTCTAAAGGGGAACTAAAATAATCCTAGGTGTTAACATGAATGGATGTCCTAAGGGTTAGTGAGGTTTCTATCCTAATGAAGGAGGAAGAAGAAGATAGAATAAGGGATGAGAAAGGCCTAGGCCCAACAAAAGAGGGTTAGTTCACATAAACATAAAAGGAAGAGATAAGGATTAGAGATGTGGAACTCAATTCCCACATCTCACACTTACCATAGCCCCTGCAAGGTTAGCATGCACAAATGAATACAAGCACAAAGCTCAAAACCAGAATCAAAAGGATATGAAGAATGGCCTAAAAGGCCAGCAAGATGAAGAGAGAAGTCACACAATACCAAACAATGTCAAAATAGAAGCAACGGAAGCAAAAGAGATCTAAGGAACCAAAAGAAGCAAAATGGGACAAGGTGAGAACAAAAATCCACAAATAATCAACCAGCCATCTAAAAATTCTACAACTGAAACTAAATGATCTTCAAACACATTATATCAACTTGCCAAAAGTATTTGCAAAAATTCAGAAAGGAACTAAGCCAAATGAAGGCAAGAACACAAGTTAGGACAGAAAAATTATATCACAAGATACCAGACCAAAACTCCAGAAATAATTTTCTAAAAATTCTGATAAAAATCACATGAAAACTAGAAGATATTAGGAACACAATGCAAAAAGAATGGGATCAAAACTCCAAATATTGAAAGCTATAGAAAATAAACAAGGCAGACTGGTCAAGAAAAGAAGCAAAAGAAGCTATGCACATTGGTGAATTATTTCTGGCACGTGGATCAATGAAAAAAATAAAATAAAAATGTGATAAAAAACTAGAAACAAAAAGGAAGGTCTATGATTTATTTGAGAATTTTTAGATGATTTATTCTATTTTTAATGGATTAAAATGAAAACTGAAATAAAAGAAAAAAATTAATTTGGAAAAGAAAAATAAAAGAAATTGAAGGGAGGTGTGATTGGAAAGGAAATGGGCTGAAATCGCTTGGGCTATGTTGGGATGGGTGCGAAAATCAACTTCTAAAGCCCAGGGTGATGCGCTGAACATGGCTGCTGTCTACACGCTATTGGAGGGGAAAGCCTACCGGACGGTGACAAGTGTCACCTCCGGTAGGGGCCAAATCAACAAACACGGATTTCCTCTTATCCTCTTATCTCAAGCTCCATAAAGCCATGAATATCTAATTTCTCGTACAACAAAACTCAATGAATCTTTATTTTTTTCTTAATAATAAAACACAATCACAGCAAGAAATGAAGCAAGCAAACTCGCTCCTCTCCACAAACTCCATGACCTAGCCGCCTCCTTCATCACCTCCCTCAACCATCATCAATCTCACTTAACCAACCCCTCCGCCTACCACCAAGCTTTCGCCGCCGAATCCGTCATCCTCTTCTATAACCTAGCCCGTCGCCGCACTGCTCACGCCTCCGTCAACCTCCAAACTCTCACCGCCGAAACCTTCATCATCTTCTATGACCTAAACCCTAACACATACGCCGCCGCCGTCCTCACCTTGACCTACGCCTCTCTCAACCTCTCCATCTCCCGGCCATCACCTATATCCCTCCATGACCTAACCTACCCGCCGTATACTCATCATCCTCTCCAAGGCCTCAATCGGCTTCCGCCTCCTCCTTCAAAACCGCCACTGCCTCTGCTTCTTCCGCCTCACAATAGCCACCATTCCTTCTCTCCAACAACACACAAACGAACGGATGAATGCCACTCCTTCGGCCTCTTCCATTTCAAGCTCAACGGATTAGCTACGAACCTCCTTCCTCAACCTCAAAACGCCGTCACTCACCGTCAATTCCGATCAAACAAACTAAAACAAAACTCTATCTCCCTCTCGATTCGAAACAATCCCTAGCCTAAACTTCTCCTAGCTGGAGAACCAATCCTAACTACGAAATCAGCATACAATCCATCCTTATTTCTATCCCTTTCACAATCTCATATTCAAACGAAACAAAGCACTCAACAATACGGATCACGAACGCAACCAGATACAACAAAATCGCAACACGGCTAGCAATCGTAGCAACTGGAGTAATCGAAAGTGTACCTGTTATTCGACGATGCGACGAACAACGCGTAAGTTCACTTTGCTTCTGCTGTTCTCTTCTTCCTTCTTCGGAATTGATTCGATGCAGATTCGTTGTTGTTGTCAAGTCTTGCTTCGATCTGTGAACTCTTTTTGCAGGTTGATGAAGAGATTATCGACGTGTTGAAGGTGACGATGACAATGAGATGTGCTGATGTTAAGGTCACGGTTGATGAGGCTGAATCGAATGAAGAGGTTGAAACAGGATGCCGAATATTGAAGCTTGGATCGAAACTAACCTAATCCACAGTGTTGATGAAACTGCTGTGAAGAAAATCGATGGAGATTGCGAAGAATCGACGAAGCTAAAATCAGTTATGTGCGTTCTTGGTGATGAAGATTGAAGAGAATTGATGAAGATTATGGAGAATTGGATCAAGATTATGAAGAATTGCTTGAAGGTTGGTGAAAATTCAAGAGAAATGGAGAGAACTCTCGCTGGATTCTTGAGAGAGGTAGAGAAGGATTTCTGTTATTTCTGTTATTTTTTTGATTGAAGATTTCAAAGAGTGAACATGAATGAATCGGTTTCTGTATGTGATGGAGATCAATGAAAAAAAACTGTTATTGTGAGGAGAATGATTCTATTATAACAAACTTTTTCCTTCTTGTTGTTTCTGTTATCTCATGAAGGTTCCAGAGAGTTATTCTGTTATTGTGAGATATGTGATTACGATTCTGTTATTGCCAAGAGAGAAAAATCCATTCCGTTATTGTGTGTAGTGAGTTTTTTGTTAGGATTGAGAAGAAGAAAAACGGTTATGAAACTCTGTTGTTCCTTTTTTTTCTGAGATTTCGTTATCCCTCCCTTTTCTTCTAGAATCATTCTGCTATTTTTTAATTTCTGATATTATTATTTTTTCAATTTTCTGCTATGGACCTTTTTTTTAATTTCTATTTTTTCATTGCCTTTTTCATGACTGATAAATTGTGGCTTTCTCAACAAACTTTTCTCAAAATCATACACACTTTTTTTTTCTTGCATATGTTGACTACGTGAGATTTATGTGGAATGGGGTCACATGAAATGGGCTTGGGAAAGGTTGTGGCCCATGTTACTTTCTTTCTCTCTTCTTTTTTTTGATCTCTACCTTATTGTGAGGATAAAACCGGCTTAAACAAATTTAGGGGAAAAAAAAGACACTAATTCTAAGATGGATATTAATAATAAGAAAAAGTAACGAAAAAGAAGATGGACATTAATAAAGAGAAGAAAATGGTAACGAATAAAAAAAAAGGATATTAAAAAAAAGAATAAAGGATAAGAAAAATGGATATTAATGAGGAGAAGAAAGAATAAGAAAATAGGTGTTAAAATAGTGGAAAACTAAAAATGGATTTCCTACAAGTTATCGGATAAAGATGGATAAACGGATAATCGACTAAATTGGGTGCAAATAAGAATCAATTTGGTTTAAAATAAGAATGGCTTATGTTTGAGAAACAAAAATATGGACCTCATGAGGATTCACAGATTATGGATAAGAAGTCTAGTTTTTTTCCTTTAGCCCAAAGTCCAACTCAATTTCTCTACACAGACTTCTGATAAACTGAACACAACCATCAACCTGAGTTTCCTGAATCGAACTTTGGGGAATTAAATCTCCAGATAACCCAATGATGAAATGATGACCACTCAATCCAACCAATATGCGTCAAACTCCAACGCACCATTGTTCAATAAACCAAAGGAATTCTGTGCCCCATACATCTTAACACTGAATACACCTGGCCTGAGAACTAGCCACTGAAGCAGATAACTTGCAAATTAGGAATCCTGGCAAATTGACCAATCTAGGTCAAACATCCATCCAAATTGAATTAATGGACTAAAATCCCTGCTAGCTTATGCCATGCTCCAACAATGAATGTTATGCTTCATTTTCCTATGTTAATGATGCCACGCGAAATATGAAAATGATGTGAGTATGATGAACATGATGTGATATGATGCTTAAAAGGAGGAGGGCAAATTTGGGGTGTTACATCTATATTGAACACAAGCCATATATTGTGTCATCCTTGTCCAGTTCAATATTGGGCCCTTAGACATTTATCCTGTTATGCAGGATGGGCAAATTCCATCTAGGCTACTCATGTCCCTCAGGATGCTTTGTGAAGTACTCATCAACTATCTTTATGATCATCCAGTTATGGACAATGTTTGATCAACAATAAAGTGCTTGACTTTACATCTAGGGTCCATAGTAGTTTCAAGTCGAAGGGTGGTATACACCATTATCGCCATGAGAGTAACTTGTGACACTTTGCATAACATTCTATGTAGTACTCTCATAGTGGGTCAATCTAGTATAAATATTACTCCTAATATTCATACTTATGTCAATACTTGATAACTCCTTATCCATGATCCATGATATGTGATCATCAGTCTATCTACATAATAGTCTTAATGCTTTAAGACTATCCCATTTCACATCAAAACTCAACTATGGATGCTTTAAGAATAGTATCTTATGTTTAATGGAATCTCATGATTAAGTCACACTTAATATTTCATTAAAAGAACTAGTTATTCTAGGGACTTTATCATTTTGGAAAAACAAACATAATAAAGAAATGCCTTTTTATTATTAATAAATAATTCGATAAAAGTACCAAAAGTATTGGCCTCTAGGGCTTACACCAACAATCTCCCACTAGCACTAGAGCCAATCAGGCATACCCCTAATACCCATAGATCTAGTGTGACCATCATGCTTCTGCTGCGCAAGAGGTTTTGTTAGTGGGTCAGCAATATTGTTAAGTGTAGGTACTCTACATATCTTCACATGTCCATGATCTATTATCTCTCGAATGAGATGATAACACCTAAGTATGTGTTTGGATCGTTGGTGGGATTTAGGCTCCTTAGCTTGTGTGATGGAACCATTGTTATCAAAATAGAGATCAATGGGATCCACAATGCTAGGGATTATGCCAAGTTCACTAATGAAATTCTTGATCCAAACAACTTCCTTTGTTGCATTTGAGGCAGAAATATACTCGACCTCGGTTGTAGAATCAATAATTGTCTCTTGCTTTGAACTTTTCCAGCTCACAGTGCCACCACTTAGGCAGAACACATAACCATATTGTGATCTGAAGTCATCCTTATTTGTCTGGAAGCTAGCATCGGTGTAACCAATTACCGCGAGCTCTTCTTGACCTCCATATATCAAGAATGTATCCTTAGTCCTTTTCAAGTACTTAAGGATATTCTTTACAGCTACCCAATGAGCATCATTGGGATCAGATTGATACATACTCGTTGCACTTAAAGCATACGAGACATCTGGTCGAATACATAACATAGCATACATGATAGATCCTATTGCAGATGCATATGGAATCTTATTCATGCGATCCCTTTCTTCCTTTGTTGAATGAGGATTGTGTTTTTGATAGACACAGACCATGTTGCATAGGTATGAATCCTTTCTTGGAATCATGCATATTAAAGTGTCTCAACACTCTGTCTATGTATGTATTATGACTTAGGCCAGGCAATTTTTGTGATCTATCTCTATAGATCTTAATTCCTAATATATAGGTTGCTTCACCAAGGTTGTAACACCCCATTTCTACCCACACATAATTATAAATAAATCAGAGTCAACAAAATAGGGTATCTCATTTTTCTTCTTAAAACATAGATCATCAATCATTTGTTCAACTTCAAATACTTCATTTACCACGCAACGGAATCATTTAAAACATAACAATTTATCATAGTCTCAACTTCATAATAGTTCATCGTAAATCCAAAACAATTATCTTTTAAAAGAAATGTCTTAATTTCAATCTTAAATAAAACAAAAAATAAATAAAACTATCATTCGCTAATCCCCCGAAGTGCTACGTATCAAAACGACCAATAACTCACACCATCTAATGACATTCCTTGTTATTCAGGATTACCTGCACGTTACCAACCAAGGGTAACATTCAAACAGAAGGGGTGAGATATCGACAATTATAAACAGGGTATAATAATCAATACATATAAGATAAATTCATTCAATCACCCATTCACATCATATTCATCACAAACATCTCAACATCGCATAGTTCATAACACTTCAACATGCATCCAATAATGCAAATCAATGATACTCGACAATGTATGCATGTAGTACCATTCGGAGCGAACTCCCATCTTAAAATTCATGCCAATTAGGTGGGCATCTGCAAGACATAAGTCTCCATCTTTTATCACTCTGATTCAGTCCTAATTGGGTTTCTACCATCTTTTAGACTCATAACTCTTCATCTTATTACTCATCCAACATTACTATACTAGTTTATCATCTAAACATCATCATCTAATATGTTTTCGTCACAAATTCATCCACATCTCAGAACATCATCACAACAATCATTCGTAACAACAAACATCAACAGATTCGTATCAATAATACAAGAATAGGTTCATCATAATCGCATGAAATCACACAGAAAAACATCATACAAACAACAACAAGAAATCAAACAACCCTCTCCCATACATACATATTATTTTCTCCCGGTTATAAGATTTGAATCCCACCTTTACCTTTGGATTGAAGGCAGCTCGAATCTATGGGTGCAAATTCCTACGAATTTCTTCTTGAAAATCCTTAGCCCTAGCTCTTGATCTCCCAAAACACGTTCTTCTCTCCAAAAACTGATTATGACTAATTCTCCCTAAAACCTTTTCTAATTCTGTTTTCTTATTTTAATTAAAATGTTCTAAAAATAATACCAGTATTATTATTACTAAATTTTTTAAATTAATCCACTAATTGGCTTCTATCTACACCTCTCAATATTACTATTAAAATCTCCCCAAGTAAGTATAACCCACAAATTAGCTTAAATCGTCTTAATCCAATTAATCATCTTATTATCAAACATCGCACATCGCAATTAACAACAAATATTCTCAAAATAATTTAATTACATAAATTAATTAAATCAGGGTGTTACAACTCTCCCCCATTAGAACATTTTCGTCCTCGAAAATCTTACATCGATCAAACAACTCAGGATACGACTCTTGCATCTTGCTCTCTAATTCCCACGTCATACTATTTCCGACAGATCCTAACCAAACAACCTTCACTAATGTTATCTCCTTGCCTCACAAGGTTTTCATCTCTCGATCTTCATTACAGACTGGTGTCGCTCCCTGGATTTCCATCCTGGTACAAACGCGAAAGTGGCGCGGAAAGAGGTAGAGTCGCCAGTCAGGCATTTTTATCCCGAAGGAACGGGAATGGTAATGATGCACAAGCCAGAAGAAAAGAAAAGGAAGGACACGGGTCCAGCGAACCAAAGAGACTGAGTTCGGGAGTCGGTTACGACCTGGGAAGGTATTAGCACCCAGATCGTCCGTCGTACCCGACGGGATCCACGCTTGAAAAGAAATCTGTTTCAAAGGGTGAAGGAATGAAAGCTGTTGCAAAGAAAATGAACTGAACTGGATAAAAGAAACGAAAAGAAAGGGGGAAAATGTAGGGAAAATAAAAGAGTGTGCTCAAACGGGCCCTACCCTGCTGCCTACGTACCTCATCTGGACAAGGAGGATCAGAGTCTCCGTAGTTCCCCTAACTAGGGGTGGAAAAGATTGCTTGTGTCTTAAGGCTTGAACTGCCTATGTCAATGCTCAGGCGTTGCAGGCTCGGACGACGAGTGCGTTACCGTCTTGCAAAATGACAAGTAGGAGCAAGTTCGCGGACGGAGCGAGGGAGATGAGAAAAGAATTCCCGAAGGAAAGACGCTTATTGTTTGTTTGTGTTTTTTTAATGAGTTTTTTATGAGTGTGTCACAAGGAAGTGAACTCAAGCTCTTTTCCATGGAATATGCTCTTGCCACTACATTCCAAGATGGAATAATAGAACAAGCACACTCAAGTAAGGAGAAGATCCCCAAAACTTGAATCCAGAGATTAGGTGTTTTTGTATTTTTGACGAAGAAGTGTTTTTTATGATTTTCTCGGTGAAGATGGTATCCTGATCAGACTTGTGCATCATAAAACAAGCTTGTACTATCCCAAGATGGGCAGACTACAAGTGTTTCATGGAATAAGGCTATTGCTCAAGATATCACTTCAATCCTTATTAAGATGCTTTTTATGGGTTTGAGATGAAAAGAGAAGAGAAACAAAAGGATCTCAAAGGTAAAAGTCTAATGGGGGACTAATGAATCCTAATTGTTATCATGCATAGAAAATCCTGGGTTAGTGAGGCTTAATATCCTAAAGGAGGAATAAAGAAGAAGAGAAAGAGAAGAAAGAAGAAAAGAAGAGGAAGGAAGTAAAGCCTAAGCCCCAACAATCACAAGAATAATATCAATGAAGAAAAGAGAAGAGATAAGACTTGGAGATGTGGGAATCACATCCACACTTCTCACTTACCAAAGCCCCTGAAATGGTTAGTAACATAAGAATAAATGCAACACAAAATGAACATAAGGTAAAATCAAAGCCACACAACCAGAAGTGAAGTCTTAAACACAAATGCCAAATGCAAATACAAAGCATAAGAATGAGATGGGAACTATACCACTCAAAATGAAGCAACAGGGATTATCATGACAACACAAAGTGAACATGAGATGAAACAAAGCACACTAGACAAAGCAACATCACAAAGTTCAATACCAGAACCCTAACATGTTAAGAAAGTACCTGAGGATCCCATGAGATGAAGAGAAGAAGCACACATACTCAAGTATTTACATCATGAGAAGTAAAGAAGCAAAAGAAGTGAAGTGAGCATGCATAAGAGTGAATGAACTTCAAAAGCAAACAAACACAAAATTTCTCAAGGCACAAGCATCAACTCAAGACCAGAGGGGTATCAACATCCTAAGAAAGCTCTAAACAACTTAAAGAAGTTGGCACAAGTGCCCTTCTAACCTAAGGATTGAACATATGACCAAAAGGAAACAAAGGAGAACAAGTAAGGAACAAAAATTCAAATCAATTCAAGTATACATCCAAAAATTCCACAAACTTGTACAAAGACTCTTTAAACACACAATATCAACATGCCAAAAGGAGAGGATCAAAATCAGAAGCTTAGCAATTCAAATAAGGGCCTAAACATGGATTAGGGTTAGAAAGCTTCATGCACAAGTTAGAGACCAAAACCAATCAAGCAAACTTCTAAAAATCAGAATAAAAATCATCAACAAACTACATCTCATCATGAATCCAGAGCAAAAAGAATCAGGCCAAAATTCAAATTAATGGTTGAGATAGAAATTGTACAAGACAACATGCTTTAAAAGTTAATAAAAAACAATTAATAAAATAGGAAATTAATTCCAGCGTGGCAAATGAAAATAAATGAAAAATAAAAATATCAAAAATTAAAGAAAACTCAAAATATTACTCATGAATATTTTTAGAATTTTTGTGAACTTAATGCTATTTTTAAAAATTGAAAATCAAACTGAAAACAAAATAAAAATAAAAATAAGCAAATGAGCCAAGGAGGTGAGAATAGCAAACAAATCAGTTCATTTTATTTGGGCTCATAACACAGGGGGCGTGAATAGCAAGGGAGGCCCATTGGCTTCAGCGCAGATCACAACAATTATGGTGGAAATTTAGTTTAATCAGGAAAAAAAGGAAAAGCCAATGGATCAAATGCACGCCTCAGATCCAGTCAAACATTAAACCAAGTATTAACATTCATTGGTCAGAGTGATGAATGCATGTTAGTTAAGGTGAGGTGAGAAACAAAATGTCCAATTCAGATTAAAATATAAAACCAAAACACGTGAGGGAGAGGGTGGAAATTTAATGCGTTGGCAAGCTCTCCTCCGTCTAGATCACAGATCCAATGGCCATGCTTCATCTTCTTCAATCAACTAAGGCCAGAATCCGGTGACCGGAGCCCTAGCTCCGGCACCGAAAAACTCAACACTATGAACAAACCTCCATCAAAATGGATCAAAAGCTCCAGATCAAATCAACAAACTATGCTGAATCCAAATATGCCAATTAAATTCACAACGGATCAAAGATTAAACTGGATCGAAGACAAACAGCTTTACATGTCAAACTTCAGATCAACATAAAATACTTAATACTCATCCATTTTTCAAAATAATTATCACAGAATCATCAGCACAACAAGCAGATCACAATGCATACATTTAATTTCAAATCTAGATCCACGAATTTCAGAGCATACCTGAACTTGCAGCTCCTTCAAAACACCAAGATAAGATCCCTCCAGCTGAAGATCTGCTCCTTTTAACTTCTTATTACAAAATAAATGCAAAAGATGTCTTGAATTCTCCTAGATCTTGAGATTTGAAAGCAACTGCACTTGAATGGCACCTCTTGAAATATGAAGTTTCAGCTTGAATGAACGTGTGCAATGTGATCCTAAGGGTTCAAGGAAGAAGAATATGTGAAGAGATTATGAAGTGAGTGCCTGAGGAGAGAAATTCGAAAAGAAATGCAAGAGAGCAAGAGAATGTGAATCTGAGAAATGAGTGAGCATGAGGCTGCATTCTTTCCATAAATGATTTATATATGATGTATGTATTATGCTGATTAGGGTTTGCATTGAGTAGTGGCAGGATTCGTGTGAGAGGGATCATTTTGCAAAAAAATGCATGAACTTTGTAATGATGTGAATTACCCGTGAAATCCTCTCTCCTTGTGCACATGCTGGTCTCATTTCATCCCTTGATCACCCTTGAATCAATCTTGGCCCTTGGATATAAGTTGATCATGCTTTGTGAATGTTTTTGCCTTTTTGCACTTAGAGAAATATCTTGTACCTCATGCACGAATTTTGAACTTTCTCTTGGGCCAAATGTGTTTCATGCCATGCCTTGTGATACTATGATCTCATTTTGTCCATAAAATAACTTGGAAATGATGTACATGAGTTCTTGCATTTGGATGAAACTTGGAATTCAAGGCATGCCCTAAAAATCAAGTAATTTTCGAAGGACCTATCTCATGATCCATGATGGATATGAAAATGTACTTATACTTTTTGAAAATGGAAGAACCTAACATTCAACTTTCATGTTTAATGGCAACTCATTTGAAGCTTTTTTCACCATGTTATGAGTCTTTGAAAATTAGGGCAAAAAGTTACCAAAATTAGAAACTTCCATGATCAACCACATGCCAAAAATGGAAAACTCCTCAAAACCCTTTGATTCTTAATCTTTGACCTTGCCAAACCTCTTTTAAGGTTATAAGAACATCCCTTGACTTGAAAAATGAGGTTGGACCTTTTGAAATCTCACAGTTGACTTCTAGAATGCATAGTTGACCAATTTCTTCTTTTACAAGCAACTGATGAAATAACTGACTTCCACAAGGAGTTTTCTCACCAAATTTCATCCCTAGGATCCTCTTATCATATAAAGTTTTCATGCTTGAAAGTGAAACCCTAATTTGGGATCATTGTGCAGGAGCTTGCCCTAGTTTGAATTCACTGATGATCTCCCAACCTCTTGAGTTTTTTGTGGCTAATCTTGAACTTGTGAATGACATGTAGACTCCTCATGGGACCTGGACAAGTTCACTGGGCCTCTTGTTATAGCTTGTGATGATTCAAATTCATCCACAGATGATCATATGCCTAAGGCTAGGTCATGAGAATGTTATGCCTCATCTTTCCATGCAAAGATGCCAATGATATGATATGCTTATGATGATTATGGTATGATGATGATGCTTAAAAAGAAAAGGGAAAATTTGGGGTGTTACATCTACCCATATTCAAACAACTGCTAATCTGAAAAGGACGGTAGCACGGGTTATCGACCGTTCAAGATGAAATGTGGTTGAATACCAAGAAAACCTGAAATTTGCACTCTGATGGAGAAGCAAGCACTGGGAGATAAACCCAACCAAATGATGCTTTGGTGACTGAAGCGGGAACAAAGCAGACGAGCTCCTTCCAAGTTGAACTGCTATTTTGGATAAGAATACTTTGACAGACGAGTCTTCTTCGAACAATCCTGTTACGCCAGAAACTGGACATACGAGCCCCCATACACTTTGCAAAACATATGACTTGAGACAGACGAATCTCCTTCGGATAAACCTGTTACGCCAGGACCGGTGATGCATTCAAGTATGTGGGATAGACATGCATAATCAGGATAGACGAACCCTCTTCATATATTCTTCGTGGATATATGGTCTAAAACAGACGAGCCTTCTTCGAGCAAATCTGTTACGCCAGGTGCGACATTTGGATTTGACGAACCCTCCTCACAAATCTTTCGTAGACAAGTGGTGCTTGAGACAGACGAATCTTCTTCGGATAAACCTGTTACTCCAGGACCGGTAACCATTTTGACGTTTAATCCCACCGTCAGGATTTCAAACCTCTTCAATACAGACGAGTATTGGATGATCATCGAGAGAACACAAGAACACCAACGAGTGCCATAAGTCAATGATACAAACGAATATCAGACGATGATCTAAGGAACGCATACGAGCGCTTCAGGCGATGATACAGACGAATATCAGCCACTGATACAGACGAATACCAGCAATCCAATACAGACGAGCAATTGGAGTAGCAATACAAACGAATACTAAAGTGATTATCAAATCAGCACATATGGATATAAGCTAACACAGACGAGTATCCAACCAATGCAGACGAGCTTTAAACAGATAACAAACACGGACAAATGTTGAGGGAATGCAGACGAGCAACAAGCAAATATCAAACACAGACGAGTGTTAGGAAGTGCAGACGAGCAACAACAATTACAACCATGGGTAACTGCTGGGGAAGGCAAACGAGCAATACCAAAGTGAGAACACAGACGAGTGTTGGGAAACGCAGACGAGCAACCATAAGGTATGAACACAGATGAGTGCTGGGGAACATTTCAATGATGGTTGCATCTCAATCGTGGAACTCTGCGGGGGAATGACGATCTTCCAACATGGTTGGGGAAATGCTTCCTCAAATATCCCATGCTTGGGAAGAGTATCTTGACAATTATAAATTATATGGGGAATGGGCCTTCCACTGCCGGCTGGGTATACTCCACTTGTGGGAAAATAAACTGCTTGGTGGTCCCCAACTGCTATGACTTAGCTGGGGAAAAATCTGTTTGGGAGAATGTGACGACATCCTGCAAAACCTGCAACAACAGAAAACATATATGTGCCCTGGGGACTTGCATGGTATGATCTGTTCATCCATCGTCACCCGACACTCAAAGAGAATTTCAAATGTTTCCTTGCAATGTCAATTTTTCTTTTAGAAAACAAATCACCATGTTTTAAATGCAATGCTATTTTTTCCAAACATTCAGGACATTTTGCAAACAAAAATAAACACAACACAACTTTTTGACTGAATATTCCTTTATTGAAAGGCCTCTGAATAGGAAAAGTTTTTACATCAGGAAGCAACCACCTGGAGAGAGGTAGCTACCATAAAATTGAGAAAATAAACTATCCTAATGGCAATGGGCACGGCATCCCAATGAGTTTCCTTCTGGCTATGACCAGCATGTCTTCAAAACTCTCCATTCTTGCCTTTGCTTTCTGAAAAAGATGAGGGGACTGATTCCTATCCTTATGATATTGTCAAGCTGTACGAAACGGTGATTTGGTTCAGATTACTCGGATCGCAGTTGTTCGCTTATTCCCTTGTTTTGCGTAGATCGCCCTTTCGGGTTTTCAATCCACCGGGATACCCTTTTTTGCCTGAGATGTCCGATGTGGCTTTTCAACTCAGCGGGTGTACATTTTTTTATTTATTTTCCCTAACTTTTGCCCGAGCTTTTTATTCTGTTTTTAGCTCGCCGGGATGCCTTTTTCTTGCCTGGACTTTAATTCTGTTTTTGTGTCCAGCGGGTCTATTTATGCGAAGTATTTTTTAATTGCGTCCGAGTTAACAAGGGATTGGAAATCTTCTCCATCCATAGTAGTGAGCATCAGTGCTCCACCTGAGAAAACTTTCTTCACTATGAATGGTCTTTCGTAGTTTGGGGTCCACTTGCCCCTGTGATCTGAAACTGGAGGAATGATCCTCTTGAGCACAAGCTCTCCTACTTGATACTCCCGAGTACGTACTCGTTGGTCGAATGCTCGCTTCATTCTCCTCTGATAAAGCTGACCATGACAGATTGCCGCTAATCTCTTTTCCTCAATTAAGCATAGCTGATTGTATCGAGCACGTACCCACTCAGCCTCATCAAGCTTCACATCCATCATCACACGCAATGAAGGAATTTCTACCTCAACAGGCAAGACTGCCTCCATACCATATACCAATGAGAAGGGAGTTGCCCCGGTTGACGTCATGACTGACGTTCGGTACCCATGCAGCGCGAATGGTAACATCTCATGCCAATCTTTGTAGGTGACAACAATCTTCTACACAATCTTCTTAATGTTCTTATTTGCTGCCTCTACCGCACCATTCATCTTTGGTCGGTAAGGAGAAGAATTGTGATGCTGAATCTGGAAGTCCCGACATAATTCTGCCATCATCTTGTTGTTCAAAATAGAACCATTGTCAGTAATGATTCGCTCGGGCACTCCGTATCTGCAAATGATGTCTCTTTTCAAAAACCTGGCTACCACTTGACGAGTGACATTGGCATAAGACGCTGCTTTAACCCACTTAGTGAAGTAATCGATCGCAACCAAGATGAAATGATGACCATTTGAAGCAGTAGGCTCTATTTTCCCGATCATGTCAATTCCCCACATAAAAAAGGGCCAAGGAGATGACATGACGTTAAGCGGGCTAGGAGGAACATGCACCTTGTCTGCATAAATCTGGAACTTGTGGCACTTACGGGCGTACAAACAACAGTCTGCATCCATTGTCATCCAATAGTACCCCGATCTCAATAACTTCTTAGCCATTGCATGTCCTCCTGTATGAGTACCGAATGATCCCTCGTGAACTTCTTGCATTAACAGGCTTGCTTCGTGTCTATCCACGCATCTGAGAAAAACCACGTCAAAGTTACTCTTATACAAAACCCCATCTGTATTCAAGAAGAAACTAGCAGCAAGTCGTTTTAAGGTCTTCTTGTCGTTGGATGATGCCCCAGTTGGGTATTCTTGCTTTTCCAGGAAAAGCTTGATATCAAAGTACCAAGGTTTCTCATCAGACACTGCGTCTATAGAGAAAGTATAAGCTGGTGCATCAGGCCTAGAAATGTCAATCTTGGATACGTAGTTCCAACACAAGACTTTGATGGACGAAGAAAGAGTAGCCAATGCATCGGCAAATATATTTTCATCTCGTGGTATATACTGAAGCTTAACCGTTGTGAAGAACGTCAACAGTTTTCTGGCATAATCCCTATAAGGAATTAAATGTTCTTGATGTGTATACCACTTGCCGGTAATCTGATTGATAACGAGGGCTGAATCTCCGAATATATCGAGGGTCTTAATCCGAAGATTAATAGCCTCCTCTATTCCCATTATACACGCCTCGTATTCCGCTTCATTGTGGGTGCAGCCAAAAGTAATTCTGGCGGCGAAGGGAAAGTGAACACCTTCAGGAGTGATAAGAACAACACCAACTCCATGTCCGTTGATATTGACTGCCCCATTAAACATCAACTTCCATTTGGATTCAGGGTCTGACCCCTCCTCCGGAAGTGGTTCCTCGCAGTCTTTTGCTCTGAGGTACATTATGTCCTCATCAGGGAAATCAAATTTCATTGGCTTATAATCATCTTCAAGTGGTTGATGTGCAAGATAATCTGACAATACACTTCCTTTGATGGCTTTCTGAGAAGTATATTGTATGTCATATTTTGTTAAGATCATTTGCCACCTGGAAACCCTTCCGGTTAATGCTGGTTTCTCGAAAATGTACTTGCCAGGATCCATTTTTGAGATTAGCAGTGTGGTATGGGTCAACATATACTGTCTCAGTCGGCGAGCAACCCATACCAAAGCGCAACAAGTTTTCTCGAGCAGTGAATAACGGGATTCACAGTCGGTAAACGTTTTTCTAAGGTAATAAATAGCGTACTCTTTTCGACCAGACTCGTCATGTTGGCCTAGAACACACCCCATCGACCCTTCTAGCACAGTCAAGTACATGATAAGTGGCCGTCCTGGAACTGGAGGCATTAGAATCGGAGGTGTCTGCAAATATTCTTTTATCTTTTCAAAGGCTCTTTGACAGTCCTCATTCCACCTGACCGTTTGCTCTTTTCTTAGCAATTTGAATATTGTCTCACACATGGAAGTTAGATGATATATGAACCGTGAAATGTAGTTTAATCTTCCTAAGAACCCGCGCACTTCTTTTTTCTGTTTTCGGTGCAGGCATATCTTGTATTGCTTTTACTTTTGAAGGATCCACCTCGATTCCTTTCTGGCTAACAATAAAACCCAGCAATTTTCCGAAACGCACTCCGAAAGTGCACTTGTTTGGATTCAACCTCAGCTTATACTTTATCAGTCTATCAAACAGCTTATTGAGGTTGACCAAATGCTCTTCTTCGTCTCGGGACTTAGCAATCATATCGTCCACATAACATTCTATCTCTTTGTGTATCATGTCGTGGAACAATGTGACCATAGCCCGCTGATACGTTGCCCCGGCGTTCTTCAAACCAAAGGGCATCACCTTGTAGCAGAATGTACCCCACGGGGTAATGAATGTTGTTTTCTCCATGTCTTCCGGTGCCATCTTGATCTGATTATACCCGGAGAAGCCATCCATGAAGGAAAATACCGAGAATTGAGCGATGTTATCTACCAGCACATCAATGTGTGGTAATAGAAAGTCATCTTTCGGACTTGCTCTATTTAGATCCCGATAATCAACGCACATCCGAACTTTGCCGTCTTTCTTTAGTACAGGCACAATGTTAGCTACCTAAGGTGGTTAACTAGTTACGGCAAGGAATCTGGCATCCCACTGCTTCTGAACTTCCTCCTTGATCTTCATTTCCATATCAAGACGAGTTCTTCTCAGCTTTTGCTTTACCGGAGGACAGTCTTCTCTTATTGGCAGCTTATGCACAACAATGTCAGTATCCAACCCTGGCATATCTTGATACGACCAGGCGAAGATATCCACATATTCCCGTAGCATACCAAACAACTATTTCTTTACCTCGGCCTGCAGACTGGCCCCAATCTTTATCTCTTTCTTCACATCTTCAGTCCCGATGTTGATGATCTATATCTCTTCCTGATGAGGCTGAATGACCCTTTCCTCTTGTTTCAACAACCTGACCAATTCTTCGGGGAGTTCACAGTCTTCCTCAACCCCTTCATCAGCTTGGTAGATAGGATTGTCGAAGTCATGCGTGGTCATAGCAGGAACGTTATCACTAGAATCCGGATGATCAACACTGCACAGATGATGTGCTTATTTCAGAATTTGTTTTTTTTTCTTTCAAAAGAGACGCAAACACACAAACAAGAAGGAAAAACACATTGCCATTTTATTTTTTTGTGAAAAATTTAAAATGAAAGAAAGAGAACACAATTTGCTTGAAAAATGTCCTTTATTTCATGGTAAAATATAAATGCATTAAAAGCATGGTGGCCCTACAAATGGATCCGTGCACCTTGGGCAGAGTGCAGGACTGACATGCAGCATGATAAAAAGGAAACAGGTAAATTACTTTGATTGCCAGGTAACTTGAATGATGTCCTCGGCAGACCAGTTCTTGAGCTCCTCCCCTGGTGCACACGGGTGAATCCAGCTATCCCAGTCGCAGTCATTGTCTCCTTCTTCGCTTGTTGCACAAATATGGTTGCGATCGAGCAATCTGTCGCTTGTGAAAGTTATGGCTTTACCACTATGAGGCCAGTTGGACCCACCATGTTGGTAACCAAGACCAAACCTGTCATCTTTTTTCTCTAATTCCAGCAACTTGCCCGAGTCCTGGGTGCTTCCAGATTGAACCACTTCTTTGGCCTGCTTGTAGGAGTGAATGGAAGTCTCTTCCTTCTTGTTGTTCCTCTATACCGGAGCCAAAATGCTGACATTAACCGCTTCAAAGGCCTGACACAGCGTTTCATGAATCTCCCTGTCCATCTCTACGTACTTGAAAGTTGATATGTGGCTCACAAAGATATCTTCTTCCCCACACACAGTGATCACTTGGCTATCAACCACGTACTTCAACTTCTGATGCAAAATGGATGTTACTGCACCTGCATCATGAATCCAGGGACGTCCCAACAAGCAACTATACACAGGTTGAATATCCATGACATAGAATGTGCTCTTGAACACTTGAGATCCTATCTTCACAGGTAACTCAACTTCCCCGAACACGGACCTTCAGGACCCATCAAAAGCTTTAACTATTAAATCACTGGGTCGCAAGACGATGCCATCTCCATTCAACTTCATTAAGGCTTTCTTAGGGAGTACATTGAGAGAAGATCCTGTATCAACTAAGACATGTGACAAAACAACACCCTTACACTCCATGGTAATATGCAGTGCTTTGTTGTGATTGTGGCCTTCTGAAGTAAAATCTCTATCTGTGAAGCCCAACCCATGGCTCGCATTCACACTGCCCACTACAGCCTCCAGTTGATTAACAGTTATCTCCTGTGGAACGTATGCCATCTGCAACACTTTCAGCAAGGCTTCTCTGTGAGCTGGAAAACACATCAGCAAAGACAGAATTGATATCTTGGACGACGTCTGATTCAACTGCTCAACTACCTTATAATCACTCTTCTTTATTATCCGCATAAATTCCTCCACTTCTTTCTCAAAGGTACCTTGTCCAGTAACAGGAGTTGTCATTTCTTCGGTCGCTATTTGCTTTCCTTTAGCCTTTGCAACAACTTCAGCTTCAGGATCTCCTCTCAGAACTTGAGGAGCAAAAAGACGCCCAATTCTTGTAAAACCACCAACTCCTCCGACGTTCACCACAGTCGGGTCAATTGTTACTGACTTACTCTCCACCTTCTGACCCTCCACATACACATATGAGCCATAATGCCATGTGATGGCTTTATCATCAGTATAGGGAACAGGTCCTGGAACAGTAATAGTAACAGGACTGACTTCTAGAGCATATATAGTCACAAGCTCCCTCCTGGAAGGTACTTCAGCTGGATCATAGTAGATTGTTAAGGTAGACACAAAATCACCTCCATTATCAACTTTATCAAACTGCAATGACCCCTCATCAATAAGATATTGCAGTCCCACCTTCAGGTCTTCATAGCCATTTACTGAACTTAAACACTTTTCACAATCAGAACCACACCCCGGAAACACTTTTAACAACCTTTCTTTTACTACCAGCAATGGAGTCTTTACTTCTTCTACGTTCAGAATCAAACTTAACTTCTCACCACCGTCAACAACATTTATCCTCGCGCCCTCCATGGTTTGGAATAGGGTTTGATGTAATATTAGGCGGTGGTGCGAAGTTAATCGCCTTTGAATCGATCAAATCTTGAACTTTATGCTGTAGCGCCTTGCACTTCTCAATTGAGTGCCTGGGTGCCCCTGAATGGAATGCGCATCTAGCATTGGCATCATATCCCACTGGAAGCTCTCCAGGTGGAGGTGGTGCTAATGTCCTCAGTTGTATCAAGTTCAAGTCTAACAACCTCTGCAACAGTGCAGTGTACGTCATGGGAATTGCTTCAAGCACCCTTCGAAAAGAAATGCAAGAGAGCAAGATAATGTGAATCTGAGAAATGAGTGAGCATGAGGCTGCATTCTTTCCATAAATGATTTATATATGATGTATGTATTATGCTGATTAGGGTTTGCATTGAGTAGTGGCAGGATTCGTGTGAGAGGGATCATTTTGCAAAAAATGCATGAACTTTGTAATGATGTGAATTACTCGTGCAATCCTCTCTCCTTGTGCACATGCTGCTCTCATTTCATCCCTTGATCACCCTTGAATCAATCTTGGCCCTTGGATATAAGCTGATCATGCTTTGTGAATGTTTTTGCCTTTTTGCACTTAGAGAAATATCTTGTACCTCATGCACGAATTTTGAACTTTCTATTGGGCCAAATGTGTTTCATGCCATGCCTTGTGATACTATGACCTCATTTTATCCATAAAATAACTTGGAAATGATGTACATGAGTTCTTGCATTTGGATGAAACTTGGAATTCAAGGCATGCCCTAAAAATCAAGTAATTTTCGAAGGACCTATCTCATGATCCATGAGGGATATGAAAATGTACTTATACTTTTTGAAAATGGGAGAACCTAACCTTCAACTTTCATGTTTAATGGCAACTCATTTGAAGCTTTTTTCACCATGTTATGAGTCTTTGAAAATTAGGGCAAAAAGTTACCAAAATTAGAAACTTCCATGACCAACCACATGCCAAAAATGGAAAACTCCTCAAAACCCTTTGATTCTTGATCTTTGACCTTGCAAAACCTCTTTTAAGGTTATAAGAACATCCCTTGACTTGAAAAATGAGGTTGGACCTTTTGAAATCTCACAGTTGACTTCTAGAATGCATAGTTGACCAATTTCTTCTTTTACAAGCAACTGATGAAATAACTGACTTCCACAAGGAGTTTTCTCACCAAATTTCATCCCTAGGATCCTCTTATCATATAAAGTTTTCATGCTTGAAAGTGAAACCCTAATTTGGGATCATTGTGCAGGAGCTTGCCCTAGTTTGAATTCCCTGATGATCTCCCAACCTCTTGAGTTTTTTGTGGCTGATCTTGAACTAGTGAATGACATGTAGACCCCTCGTGGGACCTGGACAAGTCCACTGGGCCTCTTGTTATAGCTTGTGATGCTTCAAATTCACCCACATATGATCATATGCCTAATGCTAGGTCATGAGAATGTTATGCCTCATCTTTCCATGCAAAGATGCCAAGGATATGATATGCTTATGATGATTATGGTATGATGATGATGCTTAAGAAGAAAAGGGCAAATTTGGGGTGTTACAACCGGCATAGTCTCCACTATGAGATTATTCCATACTTGAATATCATCCACACTAACAACATGAGACGGATCGGGAACATATTTCCGGAGTTGCGAAACGTGGAACACATCATGCAAATTCGACAAATTAGGCGCTAAGGCCACTCGATAAGCAACTTTTCCAACTCTGTCCAAAATCTGATAAGGACCAATAAATCTTGGAGTAAGCTTCTTAGACTTTAACGTTCTTCCGACACCAGTCACAGACGTAACTCACAGAAACACATGCTCACCAACTTGGAACTCCAAATCTTTCCTTCGCTTATCATGGTATCTTTTTTGTCTACTCTGAGACGCTTTCATCTTTTCTCTGATCAACTTAACCTTCTCAGTAGTTTCTCAGACTAACTCAGGTCCAAGAACTATACTTTCACCAGATTCATGCCAACATAACAGAGTGTAATACCCCAAAATTTTCCCTCTCATTTTGCATGACATCTAGCATATCAAATTCATATTCAAAGTCATGTCACAACCAAAAACATTGCATCAAATCCATCATATTCATCATAACTGAGGTATAGGTTTGTGATCAGTGATTAAAGCAATTGAGGGCCATCCAAAGGAAATCAAAGGGCAAGATAACTTCTCAACATTGTGCAACGGGTTCACAACATCCCACAAGTCTACATTTTAGGCCACAAGTCCTAGAAAGAAGTGAATTGATCAAAGGATGCAAGCAGTGCAACTATCTTGAGGAAAAAGGCCAAATTAGGGTTTCCAATTAACTGGGCTTCTCAATGAAATTTTAATCCAAACTTGATCTCATTGTTTTCTACATGATGTTGGGTACCTAGGGTTCAAATTTCATACATGGAATCATTTTGGAAAGGCGTCAATTGATCAATGGATTGAAAATCAAGGAATTGGGGAAAAGTCAACCAGGCTGAGTAAAAAGTCAACTCCTGACTTTTTGAGATCAAAATCGTGAAATTAGGGTTACAAGGATCCTATGGTTCAAATTTGATCAATAGATGATGGAGGAATCATGAAAAATCAAGAAAACCAAAACTTACCATTTTTGGAAAATTAGGGTTTCCAAAAATGGCAAGTTTTGGCCATTTTTGCAGCCACTTCAAGAGAGGCCTTCTCCCAAAATAAGAGGGCAATGGAAATTCTACCTTAAGCCAATTAAATAGGACATCTAAAGCTTAAAATCCATATGTGGAACTCATCCATAACATCACAATTGAGAGAGATATGATCATGCAAAGATTGAGCAAAACAAGGCCAAACCATGTCATGGGCGAGGCAGCCTGGCAGCCTGCGCGCGTGTCAGGCCAGACATTTCATCAAACAGGTGTTATGAAACATGTCAAGCCATTTTTCTCCATAAAAAAGGCTTCAAATGAATTTTCTTTGAACTTCAAAGTTGTTCATTGGCATGTCCTCTACAACTTTGATCTTTAAAGAATTTTTATTTGATCAATGGTTTGAGAGATATAAAGGGGCAAAGTAAGGTTCTTCACACTGATACACCATGGGAAAATGGCATAGGGCAAGACAAGGTTGAGCGGGCCAAAGATGCAGTCACATTGCCTTGACTTCAAAGACACATTTGAGTTACTTAGGGGCATTGTTACCTCATGTACCAAACATCAAACTTGTTGTAGGCAATGTTATCTTCAAATTAAGTCCAAGAAACACATCAAATGATTGCTTGAGCTTGAAGAAATACTCCATGGAAGAGCCTCACATGTCATCTGCTTTCTTTCTTACCAATGCAGTGATTGAAGAGTGCAGTCTCAAAGTGATTCAACATAGTTTGCATTAGCCAACATGTTTGATCATGTATCATTGCACTGCAAACTTCAAATGATCCCATGCCTGCATCGCCACACTTCTTGCCATGTATTATCATGACGAATTCAAGCCAATGAGATGAGATCATGCATGTTGTAACAATGCATCATAATGCACCTCACCACAATATGTGTGCTCCTCATTGTACATGATTAAGCTCGAGCTCATCAAGCCAGCATGGCATTACTTGCTTCACTTGACAAACTTGTTGCACAAGCTGGCTGGAATTGTGTGCAGGTTGGATCACCAAATTGCCATAGGAAACAAGTGAATAGAGAGCTTTCAAAATGTTGCTGATTGATCATGCCATCCATTGCATCTCATCACCTCAAACCTCCCATAAGTGACATGTTCCTTTCCATATTAGATCCAGCTCGAGCATTAGAAAGTTCTAGAGAATTTCAGTTGCATAACTAACTTGACTCACTCTTAATTGAACCAACTTAGTTAACCAGGGTTCTAACCCTGGTTCTAACTATTAACCAATGGTTAAGAGCATTATAAAAGCATGAGGTACATTAGAGTGCAAGGTTAAGCTTGACATTTTCACTCAAGCCACACCAAAACCTTCAAAACTTTGCTCTGCACTCTCTCTGTGAAATCAGTGCATATTGTGAGATTAAGCCTCATCAATCACCAGTTTCCATCATCTTCTTCAACAAGCTTCCTTTGTTCATCATCATCATCATCATGAGCTTTATTCTCATGGCAACATTGAAGTGAATGATCAACATTACATTAAAGCACCTTTCTGCATTTTGCTTCAATCTTCTTTGATCCTCATCTCCAATATTGAACCTATCCTCAAGTCATCATCAATATCATGATTTGTAGCATCTCCATGGATTTAACAACTTGAAACTCCAAGAACATAGCTCTGCAAAGTCTCTGCATCTTCATCAATTCTTCAAGATTCTTCATCAACAGAGTGTTTATTTCACTCTACAAAGGATCAAAATCAAGCATAGAAGACCTTGGAACCTCCCCTCTGGATTTCTGCAACTCTGAGCTTCACTGCATTTCAGGTTTTAGCTTCAATCCATATTGCACGAATTTAAGAATTCTTGGTTGATTTGTGTTGATATGAGTGTACTAGGACCATTGCTTATGCTGCCTAGTTGATGTGCACCTTAGGTGCTTAGATTCAGTTTCTAGGGTGATATTGGTTTGCTTCGATTTGAGAAATTTAGGAACCCTACATGAAAACTAAGGCTAGATATGTGATCTACTAAGTGAAACGAGTGCAACCATGGTCTCATTTTCCATTTTAGTGAAGCTTTAGGTCATGCCCTAACCAGAGGTCACCGGAGAAGGTGACCAGAACTCTTCTCCGGTGACGGAATAATAACCCTAGGTTTATTGTGAGATTATAATGTAGCCCTTGGATATTGTTCATCTAACCCACCATATCATGCCACCACATTAAAATTCACATGCCATTCACGTGCTTCATTTTGTGAAGGAAGTCTTCAGATCACTCTTCACACCCCCACATGCATGTGTATTAAGCCCAATCAGTTCATTTTGTTGCTTTTCAAACCCCCAGGCCTATTCCATTTTATTTTCTTTTATTTGTTTCCTCATTTTTATTCCATTTCCATTTTCATTTTTATAAAATACCAAAACTCATCCAGAAACCCTAAATAAATTCATACATAATCTTTGACAGTTTTCATAATTTTCCACATTTTTTGTTTCCATTTTTCTTTTATTTTTGAAACAGAATTAATTTTTCAATTAATTTCTTGACCAATCATTTTGTCCATTTTGTTCTCCCAAACCAAAAATGATATAAAGCCTATTCCTTTTGCCCTATCCATATGAGTCATTACACTTCCCAAAAATATTTTTGTCTTGAATTTTAGGTCATGTTTGGTATCCTTTTGAGTCATTTCTTTTGCATTGTTCCCTATAAACCCTCATCCACTTTGAATGCTCATTTGGTTAGGTAAAAATATGAATTTTTGTGATATTTTTTAGATATAAATCATCTTCTGGATTGTGATCTTAGTTGTTTTAAATTTCATAATTTTTCTAGGTCATTTGGTATTTTTTTAAGTATCTTGCCTCATAAATCACATTTTTGGTCATTTTTCTTATTCAATTTGAGTAAGGCATTTAGGCCATTCATTTGAGGTCTTCATTTTGGGTCTTATAGGTCATGTTATAAGTCCTTAAGTGTCATGCACTCCTTTTAAGTCTTTACCTTTTGATTTTGAGGGTTACTTGAACCATAGGTCACATATATCCCCGTTTGACCTAATTTCTCTTCTTCTTTCATCTTAACCTTTCAAAATTCACTTTGTGAACATACTAACCTTGTAAGATCATTGTGATACATCTCATAAGTGTTTTATGATAATTTCCTTGTGGTTATCTCAAGTCATGTGTCCATAGGCTTCATATAGTACCATTTGTCATCTGAAGGCTTCAAAACCCTAATTTTGGTCCCTTTAACCCTAATGAACTTCTTACCACTTCATTTGTGATCATTTTTTGAATTTAATTTCCATTTTAACTTTTCATCAAACCCCTTATTTTTGTATGATAAGTTCAAACTTCATTGGTCATATTTGGTTTTTCTTTCTAAGTCATTTGTCTTACTTTCAAAAACATGTATCCATGTTCATTCTTTCATCTTTCAATCCTATGTTTGAATCTCTATGGCTTGAATCTCTTCTTTCCCATTTAATTTCATGCCATTAAGCACTTTCCATTTAGTGTTAGGTTATGGACTTTACATTCACCATTGACCTTAGACAATTTTATCATGTGTAGATACTTAAATTTCCCTTATAACCTTTCATTAGTTCCAATTAGGGTTTAGTACCATTTAGGGTATAGTTTGAGTTTGGTTTACTTCATAACTTTAGATCCTTTTGATTTGACTTAGCTTCTGCCCTTGGAAGTTAGCTAGCATGTAAGATACATTAGAATTTGATCTTTAGGCTTAGAAGTTCATTAATACTAGTGTGAATTCTTCTTTGAACTTTGCCATGCTATAATTGTCCAAAATGCTTCATCATGCTAACATTTGTTTTGTAGGGGGGAAGATTGAGGTAAGTATTACTTTATTCTCATCTCTTATGAATTTTAATTGTGTTTTCCTTAGCACCTTGTGCTTTGATCATAGGTTTTCCCCTTTTGTTCTCTTAGAAACAACTTATCTTCCTTAGGAAGTAAGTTGAGTTCTAAGTATCCTTTATTATTAGGTTTACAATACCTCACTAACCATAGGATATCTTTTGAATTAATAACTTAGGGTTGTGTCTTAGTCCCCCTTAGTTTTGTCCTTTCTCCATTTGAGTCTTCTTCTCTCATCTTCAAACAAAAATCCAAAAGACATTTAATAAAGGATTAAAATAGTCTCTTGTGTATATCCTTATTCCATGGGGCACTCATATTCATTCCATATTGGAATAGTATGGGCTTGTCTAGCATGATGTACAAGTCTGATTATGAGATTATCTTCACAAAGAAAACATAAAATACATTTCTTCAAAATCTACAAAAACATGTAATAAGTTCAACAAGTTAATGAACTTAGACCCTAATCCTTGGAAACAAGTCTTGGATAAATTCTCCTTACTTGGTGTGCTTGTTCTACTATTCCATCTTGGAATGTAGTAGCAAGTACGCATTCCATGGAAAAGAGTTTGAATTCACTTCCTTGTGCCAAATTCATACAAAACTCTTAAAAAGAAAACAACAAATAATAAACGACTTTCCTGCGGGAACTCTCTTCTCACCTCATTCATTCTCAACGCGAACTTGCGACAACTTGTCTCGTATGCAAGATAGTAAATGCACTCGTACCAGACGAGCATGCAACACCTGAGCATAGACATAAGCAGTTCCAGCGCATAAAAAATACAAACAAATAGTTCCCACCTTAGTTAGGCAAACTACGTCGACTCTAATCCTCATTTTTCCCGATGAGGTACGTAGGCAGCGGGGTAGGGCCCGTTCGAGCACATTCTTTATTTTCCCTACATTTTCCTCATTCTTTCTGCTTGTTCTCTTTTTTCCAATTCCCTTTTTCTCATTCCAGTTCAAGTGGCAGTTTTTATTCAGCAACATCTTATTTCTCACCCTTTGAAACAGACAAACAATCGTGGATCTCGTCTGTCGCTCCCGGGATTTTCATCCTAGTACAAACGCGAAAGTGGCGCGGAAAAGTTAGAGTCACCGGCCATACATTTTTATCCCGAAGGAATGGGAAAGGTAATGTTGCACAAACCTAAGGAAGAAGGAAAAGGACGAGGCCTTGCGAACCAAAGATCTGGGTCCGGAAGTCGATTACGAATTGAGAAGGTATTAGCACCCCAATCCGTTCGCCGTACCCGACGGGATCCACGCTTATAAGTCTGTTTTCAAAGGGTAAGAAATAATATGTTGCTTGAATAAAAGAGAGGCTATCTGGAATGGAAATGAAATGAGAAAAGAAATGGAATTGACAAATGGAAATAAAAGGGGAAATGTGTAGGGAAAATAAAGATTGTGCTCGAATGGGCCCTACCCCACTGCATACGTACCTCATCGGGATAAATGAGGATCAAAGACGCCGTAGTTCGTCTAACTAAGACCGAAACTCGTTTGTGATTTTTAGGATAATGTTGCCATAGCTCTAGCTCAGGTGTTACCGGCTCTGACTCGAGGGTGTTTACCGTATCGCTGTTTGAACTGTCGAGACAAGTCATGTTTGTACGCAAAGAGTATGAGATGAGATGAGAATAGAAGACGTGACTTCTTGGTTTGTTGTCTTTTAGAAGGAGTGTTTTGCATTTGTGTTTATTGTATGTACAACACTAAAGACTATGACACGGGAGCAAATACTTTCTAAGATCGCCCCCAATGAGACGTTTGTAAAGCATCCTAGAAGAATGAAGGAGACCTCCACTAATCATTTCCCGTATAGCTTAAGGCTCGTGGCACATTGTACACCTTCCTTTATTACGTGTTTTTGATTTTCTTTTAAGATGAGAAGTGAGACTCAAGTTATCAAAGGAAAAAACTTCTAAGGGAAACTAGACTTACCCTAAGTTAGTTGAGTTCAAGGATGACTTATGGTTAGTGAGGTTTGAAAGATTTAATCTACCTAATAGATATTAAACTACGAATGCAGGTACAAAAGTTAATAGTGAACAATATGGTCCTCCTAGGTCATGGTGGGAAAAACGTGTATGAAATATAAATGAGATGAAACGATGGATCGGGTGGGTCGGTTGCGTGGTGCTGAGACACACGACTTATGGTGTGCAACATACAAGGCTTGATTTTGGTTGTAATGGAGTGGAACGATGGTAATCGAGGAATCCTGAAGTCACATGCAACTTTATTTATTTATTTGAAAATTCTACTCGACGTTGGATCGAGTATCTTATTTTGCTTTTTGAGATTTTGGTTTTCTATCGATTTGTTTTATCTTTTCTATCTTAATTATAGAAACTATACAAGCATACAAGTATTAACTATTACGTCACAAAGTACACAAAATATAATCGAGGCATGACAAAACATAGTCCAAATCCATAAGCAAATCCTCGAAAAATACCTTGCACAAAAGGGAAATTGTTAGTAAATGAAATGAACATGAATATGCAATAATATGATGGAAATGAATTAAAATGCCAAAAATATCAAAAGCCATGGAAAAAATGTGAAATTAATTTCCTAGGGTCTCTAACCTGATTATAACATTTTGTTAAAAAATCTCTTAAAAATTCTAAGTCTAACTATGTCAAATGGTCCTTTAAATCTATCTAAGATTCAATCCTAAATTTATACAAATCACACTACCACAACAGTAGATAAAATGCCCTAAAAAAATATGACAAAAATATTCTAGGTACTTTCATTTGTCCTCTAATCATAGAAAAAAGAATGGATCAAAAATGTTATAGGAAGCGGCAGAAATAAAATGTACAAATTTATGTGTTTATGAAGGAAATCAATATAAATCAATTAAAATGAAAAATCGAATTTAAATTGAAAAATGATTAAATTCAGAAAATAAAAATTGGGAAAAGTTTTAAATTGAATTAATATCCTAATATAATTTTTGGGGATTTTTCTTATGCATTTTAATATTTTTTATGAATTAATTTGAAAGCTATATAAAATAGAGTATTAAAAGAATGGGTTAATTATACGATTCCCCCCTGTCATTAGGGCGGAATTTGATTTTGCCCCCTTGAAGTTTTTTTTTTCTGAACGCCCCCTTATAAAATCAAAAATCAACTTTTACCACACCCTATCCCTTGTTTGGATGACTAGGTATATGGTAAATGGTTATGTGGCATTTCTATTATCCACGTGGATGATTTGACTTTATATTTATTTTTAATTTCATTTCCACGTAATATTTTAAATTTCTTTGAAATTTGATTCATTTCCACGTAATATTTTAAATTAATTTTTAATTTTATTTATTTATATTTCGTATTAAATATTTAATAATTAAATTACTTTATTTATTTATTTTTCGTATTAAATATTTCTTAATTAAATGATTTCCACGTAATATTTTAAATTTCTTTAAAATTTGATTCATTTCCACGTAATATTTTAAATTAATTTATTTATTTTTTGTATTAAATATTTCTTAATTAAAAGACTTTATTAATTTTAATTATGAAAATATTCTAAAATTTCATTTGGGCTTAATGCTCAGAGTTTGTTAATGGCCCAATACATCAAATTCATTCAAAAAAAATTAATGTGAACTAATATATATACACTTATATTTTATCCCCACAAATCGATGTGGGACTAGTGAGAATGAGAAACAGTGGAGCTATAGCTTTTCTGCAATACCCATCACTGCCTATTCTCTATGAGTTCTGGAATACCCATCAATACCCATCTTGCCCACAACCTAGTGTTTCATACTCCTAATTGAAAGGGCATATCAGTGCAATCTCATTATATTCCAACATGCAATTGAAAGGGCATATCAGTGCATATCAGTTTTGCAACCTGCCAATTAAATGACATGTCATAAGAAAATCTATTGAATAGAACACAAACAGTGAGTAGAGTGATAACATAGGAAATATTTACCAACCTTTGGTTCTAATTGTTTATTATCTGAAAGCCATGCTTGAGCAGTAAGATGCTCTATTTGATCTCTGGCAGAAATCTGTGGAAGAGAACATAATGAGCAATAATAACTAAAGAAAGTTTATTCATAGAGTAGCATCTAGTTAATGATGAAAGGACCATGACTGAGAATAAAATGAAGCAAGCATGTATGTGAATAAATCACATGCATAGTGAAGAAAGATAAAGACGGCCAATAAACAGAGATAGAGACTTGAAGACAGAAAGAAAAAAAACGAATATAGAACTGATTATACATGACCCAGCTGTTAACTCGTGCTTTAAGGAAAAACATATTCTTCGAAGTAGTTCACATAAACATGAAATAGGCAGCACCCACAAACAAACAAAGAATCTCTACAGAAAGTATATAGTAATAATTTCCAGGATATGCAAAAGTTCAGTTCCTTCAAGGCAGAGTATATTGGTTTTCATTTTGGAACAACATTCTAAAGTAGTTATAAACAGAAACCAAATGATCAAAACTGTATATATACCACAAATCCCCAAGAGGTGCGGTGTTTCGTGTCAGATAGATACACCAACTTGATCAATTTCATTCAACATGTCCATTTTGATATTTGCAAGAATGAGAGATGGAGCTTTTTCAAACAATGCCAGCATTCGAGGCTCAATCAAATCTGGCAATTCAAAAAATAAGGACACAAATTATTATGCTACTAGTAAAGACAGAATGAATACAAAATTTATATAGGGTCATTGAAGAGAATTCTTTTAAACTCCGAAAGTGAGAGTTTCTATACGACTGCAAATATTTATGCATTTCAACAAGTGAGAGGGAGAGAGATTGACATGGTTTGGTAAAAAAAAAAATTCTCTAAAATCTAACTTGCAACAAAAATGAAATAAGCAAGTACGAAATGCTATGTACTTACCTACATCCAGTGCAGCATCATATTGGCCCCTACCAATGATAGCAAGCATCCGCAAGAAATAATGATTGCAGAATGAACCTAAGGTTGAATGAGGATTTTTTACAATTGCTTAATATAAATTGGAAAAATGAAGAGCAAGACCTTATACAGGGTTTATCAGATAAAGAAAAATTCAGATCAAGGTTCAAAGTACTAGAAGTCATACCTATACCAAAAGTGTATATTCGAGGGCATATTGACTCTCCATTGATCATATTATTTTTTACATTAGCACAAATTTGTCTTTCATCTTCAACAGTTCCATCTGTAACTAGGAAAATTATCGGAACTGAACTTTGGGCACTGGACAACATTTCTATTGCCTGAACAGAAAAGAGAACAAATACATAAATGCACTCTACCCAATAACAAGGGGATAAAACAACTAGTGTAGTGTGGTAATCAGTAATACATCAAAATTTAGTCCGAGATCATACAAAAACGAAGCAGAATTCGAGGAATGAGTTTTCTACAGTATACACCGAAAGTTGAGCATAGATTGATTTGAACATTAAGTACATATTATGTTGGTTCAGTATTAATCACTACTACTCAACAATCTTATAATCTTTATGTTTATGAAAAACTGCATATATTTATTTGGTATACCGTATTTAAGGGATGTGAAATATCTGTACCGCCCCCGACAACAAAGTTTGTGTTGATCCACTCACTGACCCTTTCTACAGTATCATTGGAAGCTGATTCCATAGATTTCGAAAATAGATGACTCTCTCCATTAAAAGCTGTAGGGGATGGCTAGTAGTCTTGAACAGAAGCTCACTTCCAGCAACAACATCCACATTCAGTCGTATCTTTTCTCTTTTCGACATTCTCTTTCCAGTAGGATTGATAAAATCTGGAAAAGTGAATGGCACATTCAAAGAGTACTCACCATTGGAGCATTCTACTTTCTGAGACCAATGCATTTTAATTGATAAATTTGAACCCCCATCAATCTGTTAAAACCACATTGAAAAACATAAACAACGTCATATGCCCTTTCAATAGTGTTTAATTGCATGTTGGAATATAATGAGATTGCACTGATATGCCCTTTCAATTAGGAGTATGAAACACTAGGTTGTGGGCAAGATGGGTATTGATGGGTATTCCAGAACTCATAGAGAAGAGGCAGTGATGGGTATTGCAGAAAAGCTATAGCTCCACTGTTTCTCATTCTCACTAGTCCCACATCGATTTGTGGGGATAAAATATAAGTGTATATATATTAGTTCACATTAATTTTTTTTGAATGAATTTGATGTATTGGGCCATTAACAAACTCTGAGCATTAAGCCCAAATGAAATTTTAGAATATTTTCATAATTAAAATTAATAAAGTCTTTTAATTAAGAAATATTTAATACAAAAAATAAATAAATTAATTTAAAATATTACGTGGAAATGAATCAAATTTTAAAGAAATTTAAAATATTACGTGGAAATCATTTAATTAAGAAATATTTAATACGAAAAATAAATAAATAAAGTAATTTAATTATTAAATATTTAATACGAAATATAAATAAATAAAATTAAAAATTAATTTAAAATATTACGTGGAAATGAATCAAATTTCAAAGAAATTTAAAATATTACGTGGAAATGAAATTAAAAATAAATATAAAGTCAAATCATCCACGTGGATAATAGAAATGCCACATAACCATTTACCATATACCTAGTCATCCAAACAAGGGATAGGGTGTGGTAAAAGTTGATTTTTGATTTTATAAGGGGGCGTTCAGAAGAAAAAAAACTTCAAGGGGGCAAAATCAAATTCCGCCTTAATGACAGGGGGGAATCGTATAATTAACCCTAAAAGAAATGAAATAGAAGAGGGAGGGTGAGAAAAGCAGAAATAATTAGTAAAAAAAAACATATGGGCTTGCCTGCGGGGTGTTAATAGCAATTATCTTAGGCCCAATGGCGCAGGAGCCTGAGGGTGTATGGCATGGAATTAGTCAACAATCATTGACCCATTTGAAACCGTTTGATCTGAGTCTTTTCCAAAGTATTCTCATCAAGTGAACCTTGGGCGCAAGAACACAGGGACTATGGTGGATGACGTCCACCTGATCAGCCATGGAAGAGCCTACTGGGCGGTGACAAGTGTCACCGCCAGTATGGCTGGAATTCAAAAAAAACACCCACTAATCCTATCTTATCCTCTAACGGTGCTTTTAATGATATTTTAATGGTGGGTTAATCTCCTCATTATTCTTCTTAATATTCCCATTAAATTTATTATTAATCTCTCCTGATTCCTATTATTTACTCCTAATATTCCTCATTAAATTAAAACACTTTCGCAATTAAAGTTATATATATATATAAAAAGAAGAAAAACAAGAAAGAAAAGAAGAATGAAAAAGGGGATTAAGAAACCTCTGAAACCCTAGGTCCTCTTTAGCACCGCCACCACCCTTTTTTCTTCTTCATAGACTCCATCTTCTTCGCAACCGCAAAAAACTCGGCCTTTAAGATCTTCCCAATCACTCCTTCATCTTTTACACTAACCCTAACCTTAAGATCCTCGCGGCATTCTCATCGGAAATATATGGAATCTCAAAACTCCCGGCCACCTTATGCAAGATCTTCCCGTCGGAATCCCTCGCTTCACCTTCCCATGAAATCACCGTGCTGATTTCGTATCCCGGAATGATCTTCCCCTTACGGGCGTTAACGTTGGCCTCGCCGTCGAGCTTCTCGACTTTCTTGACGGTGGCGTGGAAATTGCCCTCGCCGTCAAGGATTTTGAGGTTGTTGAATTTTTAAGTTTGTTAAACTTTCGAACTTGTTGTGAATCGTGTTGCGACTGGCTTGTTACAGATGGTGATGAAGCTCTTGGAGTCGAGGAAGAGCTAAAAAAGTATTGATGATATTGGAGATTAAAGAGGATACAAATTAATTGAAGTCGACGATGGAGTGTGCGATTTTGAAAGGCTCAGGTATGCGACTCCGTATTCTGTTGCAATTTTGCGTTGTTCGTTGAGATCATTGTTGACGGTTCGTGACTTTTGCAGGTTTGAATATCCGTGTTGAAGGTTCTTTTTCTTATGAATTTTCAATGAAGATCATGATGAGGAAACCGCGGCATTATGATGCGAACGGGGCTGATTCGTTAGCCAAAAGTGTTGACGATGCAGAGGTGGAAGAGATAAAATATGAAGAAGATGGCTCGAAGTTTGCGGAGAATGGAGAGTAGATTCTGCAATTTCTTTATTCGATTCTTGCAAGTCTGAATGCGTTGGATTCGGTTCCACTTCTGAAACCAATGTAGAACTCACGTCGCTCTTCATCTCTTGGGTGATCTTTTATTGTTGTGCGATGAATTCATATGCTCATTCTTGATGCAGGTTGAAGAAACAAATTGCAGATTATTGATGATGAAGGATGTTATTGAAGGTGAAGAAGAATGCATAAAGTGGGAGAAGAAAATGATGAAGAATCCAAAAAAAAAAATGTTAAAGATGATTGAAAACAGAAATTGGAATTGGGGAAGAATACAAAAGAGTTCTCGTTTTTTGAAGATCTTTTTAGAGCTTTTGCAGCAGGAGATTGAAGAATGGAGAAGAGAGATCCATGATTGATTGAGAGGGGTGAAAATAATGGTGAACTCTCTCCATTTCTGTTTAGAGTTTCAGTTTTTATATCTTTTTTCGATCCCCTTTCACTGTAATTCATACATAACCTTTTGTAACTGAAAACTTATTCTGTTATTTTTTGTTGGAGTTTGTTCTAACTGAAAAAATCTTTAACTGAAATTCTTCTGAGTTTTTTTTATCAGTTAGCTTGTAACCGAATCTTTTTCTACTGTGAACTGGTTATTTCAGTTATGTATGTAATTGATAATTCTGACTGTTTTTTTTTCTGAGGTGTGGTATCATAAATTTTCTGCCACTATTTGTATATAATGATGAATTTCAACCAAAAGAAGAAAACAAAATGAAAATCACAGGGTAATTCAAGCTCCTCTAAAAAATTGGTTATAGCTGTTGTGAGATTTTTTACTATTCCATTTTGTTATAATAAAAACCAATGGGCCTTGACCATAAGTATAATTGTGAAATAAGGTTTGGACTTAGACTGAATTTGGGCTTAAGGGATATGGCCTTGAATTGGTATAGCATCAAATGGATAAGGAAAAAATGAGTAATGAACTTGGTGAGGGGTGAATAAAGATAATGGAATTTAATTATAAAAAAAAGGTTTAAATGAGACAAGGATAATGGGCTTAAACCAATTGATTCATGAATGGTCTCTAGTTTAGAATCAAACTAAAATGGGAACGGATTAAAAATAATCGACATTGATATTGGACAAAAAATGGATATGGTTTGATAGGGACAATAAAAGAAAAAATGGAAGAATGATTATGTTTTTTTAGTAAAAATGAAAGGGTTAAGTGAATATCTAATTCTGTGAATAAAGGTATGAAAAGAGATGGGCTTCTAATAATCAGATTGAAAACATGAACAAAAAGAGTAGCGAACTGGAAAGAATATTATCATGAAAAGAGTCCAAAAGATCATTTAGCCACGTTTTGATCACAAATTTGCACTTTTTATCTTGAACATAAATTGAACTTGGAAATAATCAAACTTTATTGTAAATTCGGAGTGCTTGCTCCATGAATTCACAAATTAAGCTCAATTTCGACCAACTTTACACTTGTGGCATATTTGTCCTTCTTAGTATCTTGAAATTCAAGTAACGGAATTCCAACTTTGAACTGTACCACATGCCTCCTCATTGAAACATTTGAACCTCATAAATTGATCATACCACCTTTGAATTCTTGAATATTCACACAAACAATGCTTACTTCTAACCATTGTCATTCATGACCAAACCTCCACAAATTTTCCTAACCATCAAACTAGACCTGAGTGTGAGGCCACCACTTAACACCACCAACAAGAGATAGTTATTGAAACAAGGTAATGACAAACAAGTAATATTAGGGTTTAAGCATAGGAAAATCACGGACAGAGCCCAAATGATCACTTAAATGAGGAATACAAAAAAAAAGATTGAGATAAAGAAATACAAAAAGGTAGGACAAATATGGGGTATGACAGTACCCATATATTGTTATTGCGCAATACACTCCCATTCCTTATCAACAAGCTTCTCCAATTCCAAATCTTGCTCTGATGCCTTATCAGCAAGTTGTTCAAGCTCCGTTTCCACCTCAGATTCCTTACCAACAACGTCTATATCCTTAAGTTGTTAATGTTACACCCATTCCATACCAGCACCTAGCTTATCAGCAATAACCTGGTCAGCAACCAAGATATCAGCAATAACATCAAAATTAACAGCAACGCACTCCTCAACAGTGTCAGCCTAATCAGTAAAGGATGAGGAGGCCCGAGAGACACTTTGATCCATTGCCTATGTCATATATAAATATCTTTAATGGGTTGCTAGAAAATGGATGCATTACTTTGAGGGATCTGCCACCCCCAATTGTTATCACTCAAGACTATGATGCCAATGCTCGTTGTGGGTATCACAAAGGTGCTCCAGGTCACACAATTGAGAACATCAAATCCTTCAAGCACAAGTTTCAAGACCTGATTGACTCTAAGGATCTCACTTTCACTCCCAGAAATCTGAATGTTGCAACAAATCCCATGTCGGTGCATGTGGCCTGTCGCTGAGAGCTTTTGAAAGGGTTTTCAAAGACCAAGCAGAGTAGTCTCCAACTTTGAAAAAGCCGGCAGCCAAAACAAGAGAATTTCATTCCTCAAATGAAGGCGGTTGTCATGCCATTTATTATTTTGCATTCTTGTATTTTGATTTGTTTGTCTAAGTACTATTTGCTTTGAACATTGTTATTCATATTCGGTTTTGTTAATGTTAGGCTTAGGCATGTTTTTAATTATTCTTTTCGCATTTGCTCATCATTTCTCATTTATCACAAATATCACAAAAATATTTCTCCACTTCACGTTCTTTATCAAGCTGTGTTTTAACAAAGATTGAAGAGAGGATGATATAAACTGAATACCCATAATTGTTGTGATATGCTTTCGAATAAAACCTTGTCAATGATGTACAATCATATTTTTAAATCCCCAAACACTAGAGAGATAAGGAGTTAATCCATAGCCAACCACTTCGAGCCGAGAAGTAGGAGTTTCTTTCGGATGCAAACCCTCACGCTTAACCCGGGGGTAAGGTAGTTGTTCAGTTGACCTGACTACACCTTCAAATCGCAAGATGAGACATCCCGTTGGAGGACTATCAACAAATGACTTGGCATTCACAACATTCAATAAAATCAAAAAATAAAAAATAAAAAATAAAAAAAAACCGCTAAATCGAGCACCCAAAGGGAGACTTAGGCAAAAATAATCACAAGATGAGACATCCCGTTGGAGGAACCATCAAACAATGACTTTCAACAAAATCAAATAAAACCACTAAGTTGAGCACCCAAAGGGAGACTAAGTAAAAAAATAATCGTAGCAAATCCCAGTGGACCAAGCGCTTCATGAAGTAGTCCAGGCAAATCCAGATCAAAGGCAAAGCAAAAGAGAGGCTCAAATCCTCATCAAAGACAAAACAAAGATCATGTGACCACCATATTAAAAATTAAAGGGTCACCGACTTCCAATCAGAACAAAATAAGATGATTGCCACTTAAAAGTGAACTTTGAAGCTTCATCTTCACCTTACAATGTCAAATCCCTTTTGGAAGATCATCACGAAGAAGGGGTGGGTACAAATCAAACTTTGAGCCTTATACCTTTGTTTCAATAACCATGAACTAGACCATGTTACAACCCTCAAAAGTCCTAATTGAGGCAGAGTTTATTCTGAAAGCATACAATAGTAAGGTTGCATAAACCGACTCCTAGAGATTTTCTAATCCTCGATCTTGATAGCATATTCTTCTTGTTGTATCTTTCACACCTGCTAAATCAACACCACGCTTGGACTAACGGTCCATTCTTCACATTATCATTATTATTCAAATAATCAGATTTTTCAAAATTTGCATGAACGTTGCATTTACACTACCATTTGTGCGTGAACAATTTAATTGCAAATTAGTGCTTTACATTAAAGGCATCCTAACAAGGGGAAATCAAAAAGTAACTTGAACTTCATTAGTGCTAACATGAATCAAGACTACCTCTAGAGTCTATCAATCAGAGGCAAGACCCTCAATAGCTCAATCTGGGGCAAATTATCCTCAATAGCTCAATCAGGGGCAAATCATCTCAATCTGAGGCAATACCCTCAATAGCTCAATCAGGGACAAAACGTCTTCCAGAAGTTCAATTAGGGGCAGACTTTTATCGTATCCATACAATGGGGCAGATCATGTCATGGTCACTCTCAAGGCTTCCCCACCATAATTCTTTCAAATACCCTACAAGATCGGGGAAGCAAAAACAAGCAAACAACAAGTCCTCCCTCTTTATTCCCTAGTTGAACAATCAGATCTTGTCATACGTTGGCAACCACCATCCAGAGCAAAAGAACAATCTTCATGTGTCGATCAAGTCTCTTCGCTCATCAGCAAGTGATCAAGCTTTGAGCATCTAAATTCATCTTCTAACCACACATTGTCGAAGATCGAGTGTCGGGGAATCGAACCCTTCCACAAACCTAAAGTCCAATCATCATTGGCAACTACCAAAAGTCCACCATGCTGGCATTTTTCCTTAAAACTTATCTAATCACCTATATGAATCATTATCAATGCATCATTTAGATCAACACATCATATGCATCATTATGCATCATCTACATCAAACACATCATTTACATACATAAACAAACCAGATTTTTCATATCCCCAACATTTACATTTCTACTTACAGGTCATTGCATAAACATTTGCATCATATTTCAATTATAATGAAATACCATTTCAAAATTAAATATTCATACATGTATAAGCCAGGATCCATGATCAATCGAAGACTCCCGACCGACCCTCAACAAACCCAGTGGGCGTTCCCCGTGGAGCTGTTCTCTTCAACCTTTTGTTGATCAAGTTATTCTCCTAAGCAAATCCAGTGGGCGTTCCCCATGGAATTGTTCTCTTCAACCTTTTGTTTATGAAGCTTCAATCAGTATTTCTCTAAGAAAATTTCTTACCAAGTGTTATTCAGTGGGCGTTCCCTATTGGATCATTTTTTGCAACCTTTTGTTGATCCCCCAAGCAGTCTTATTCATTATACCAATATTCCTAAACCAATTTTTCCTTCATCATTTGGATGATAGACATTTATTCAGTTTTATTTTTGCCTTCATCCTTTTGGTGTTGGGAATTTTCTATTACCCTTTTGGTGGTAGCGAATTATTTTGTTTCAGTTTACCTTCATCCTTTTGGTGTCGGGAATTTACTATCACCCTTTTGGTGGTAGGGAATTATTTTATTTCAACTTACCTTCATCCTTTCAGTGTCGGGAATTTTCTATCACCCTTTTGGTGGTAGCGAATTATTTTGTTTTGTTTCGGTTTACCTTCATCCTTTTGGTGTCGGGAATTTACTATCACCCTTTTGGTGGTAGCGAATTATTTTATTTTAGTTTACCTTCATCCTTTTGGTGTCGGGAATTTACTATCACCCTTTTGGTGGTAGCGAATTGTGTTTCTTTCTTCATCCTTTTGATGTTAAGTCGGGAATTTTCTATCACCCTTTTGGTGGTAACATATTATGTCGTTAATCATTATTGTCATCCTTTTGGTAATGTCCATTATCCTTTTGGTATTGGAAGTTCTTCGACAGTTATTTCGTTACCCTCATCACTTTGGTGTTGGTGATCTTTAAAGTCGTGTGTCTACTATTACCCTTTTGGTGATAGGTCCCTCATCATTTTGATGTCGACAATATTTTAGTCTTTGGTATGTGTATCATCCTCTTGGTGAATGACAACTTCTAAAACCAGTGTGTTTTTTATTACCCTTTTGGTGATATCAAGTTTTGTGGCCTTTTTGTCATCCTTTTGGTGTTAGCGAGAGTCATTGTGATCCAACCATCATCCTCTTGGTGATGGCGATCTTTGTTGTTTAGATTTAACCTTCACCCTTTTGGTGGTGGGAATCATTGAAGACGTTTGAGTTAATTATCACCCTTTTGGTGGTAGCTAGCCATGTGTGTCGATCTTACTGTTACTCTTTTGGTAATAGCGAGTCTTAGTGTGTCAACTAGTACCCTTTTGGTGGTAGTTATCTTTCTCTTTTTTTTTATTCTTCATCCTTTTTGTAATGGCCGTTACCCTTTTGGTGATAGCAATCGTTGTCAATCTCACTGATATCCTCTTGGTATTAGAAATATTTCCAGTATCAATCTTATCACCATTCTTTTGTGTCGTCAACTTTTATCTTTAATTTTCCAGTACACTTTCTTCTTTTTCAGACAAATTTAGAGTCTTTTTAGTATCTAATTGACTTCTACCTTGAAAGTATGAACACAGGCCAGTTCATCTTACTCGGTTTATGCCACTTAGATAGGGGCAACTGTCATACCCCAAATTTGTCCTACCTGTATATCATTTCTTTTTGTTTATTAACCATTATTCAAAAATCCAAAAAAAAATTGTCATTTCTTCTTATTGATTGAATTGAGGTTTGTGCGACAAATCAGGGTTCATTTGAGATCGTCAAGTGTGTGTGCATGCAGTGGTGTTTCGGTAATAGTTCTACTTCATATTTTATCAGAGGTGTGTGACAAAGTGCAGGGTTGACTTTGATTTGAAATTTGAGATTTCATGGTTATGTGTGTGTTGGTGATAGTCGCTTCGTATCCATTACCCATTTCCTTATCTTTTTTATTTTTTTATTATTCATTCATAACCATTTTCCATTATTCGATTTATTTCGATTATTTAATGACCAATTATCCTTTTGATCCATATCACTCATTCTTCATTCAATTTCCATATTCTAGGTCCATTAAACTCATAAAATTTTAATTATCCAATCTCTACAAAAAAATCATCTTTTAATTTTCAAAACCAATTTCCATTCGTACATAATCCATTTTTTACTTTGTATTTTAAAATCACTACAATTATATAACCCATGCATTTTTTTTCTCATTGCCCTTTATTGTTCACACCATTAAAGCCCATAAAATATTACAAAAAAAAATCATCATCAATAAGGTCCATTACCCATTTTGTTTTACACCAATTTTTCTTCACAAAATTAAAAAAATAAATAAACCAAACTTTAATTTTTCAGCCAATTTCTTTCACCATTTCAACATAATTAATCTTTACAGCCACCAACAATATTCATCCAATTTTCAGACCAATTAAATGCCCATTGCAATGTTACAAACAAAAAATGTAGTGCAACTAAAAAAGAAAGAAGAAAAACTGATAATTTCTTTTGAGAGCCAAAGTAACGGATCACACCATTTCTACCTCTCCAACAAATTTCATACGCCCCACATCGTTTTTTTGTGACCCCTCACCAACAGATATACTCACGCAGCAAAATCTTTCACGAGGTTACGCACATGGCTAAGTCGTAAATGCTCTTCCATTACGCAGCTTCCGCAATACCTCACCAACACGAAAATGAAATGAACATACACACAACAACAAATTTGCAACGCAACACAACACCTCACAGACTGTAAATCTTTATCAAAACTTTTCACCCAAGCCTCTCTTTTTTACCCTCAATCATTCTCTATAAAACCAACACCAATTCGCTCTAATAACAAAGCTTGGAGAGCCTCTCTAAACCCTGCTAAAATACTTCTATTCTGGATTGGACCAACGACTAGGCATGGTCGAATCCTCTCTGGCCCATGAAACGGCCCAATGACCCAATGTCTAGGGGACCCATCATATTCCTGCTCCCCCTGGATTGGTCACGATTCTGCGACCACGTCTAATCGTGGTCGTTCCTGATCTCTGCTCGACAACAACAAATATCACCCAGATTTAGCCTGGACAGTTCCTGCTTGGAGGATCTTGTGCCCGTTCTGAATTTGGAATCAGAGTACCTTGCAGGTGCAACCCCCTCGTTCTCCTCGGCATTCATGCAGACCTTGGATTCCACGTCAGCAGCCATTGGAGATTATGATCTCAGGTGCGATCAACTTCCAAGACCAAGCTTCACAAAAATTGATAAACAAATAACCAAAATCGTAACCCTTCTCCAACTCACCTCAATAATTCCTCTTACTCTCTCATTGAACAAGATGAACTGCATCCACCTCATTCTCCATAAACACACCCTTTGTTCACAAACATTCCAAACCATAACCAACACAAACCATCCTCAAAGCACCATTCAAACCACCTTCAAATCATAAGAAAATCGCAAACATATTTTACCATCCAACCCAAAAATCGAAATCGAAACAAAGGCAGAGAGATTGAAAAAACAGAGGTCGCGAAAGTGAGATGAGGGTGCGAGAGATCGAGAAACAGTGAGTAGATGGAGAAGAGGTGAGGAATTAACCAAAAGCAGATAGATGAAATGAGAAAAGATTCGACTGAAAACGAAATTCAAAGAGCAAGTTTGAGGGTGGTTGTTTTTTTATCTATGAATCGATTTGGAGGAGGTGTTCTTCCTTTTAACCCTGTTAACTTTTGGAAGAAAATGATTTTACATGCTGACCTATTTTTTTTTTAATAGAAAGAAACTTAATTCACATTCTCATTTGGATCTTTTGGGTCGTTGAGTTTGGATTATTTTTCACACCTCCCGATTCATATGTTTCACCCCCTTAATCATTAGTTTTTATTTTTCTTATTTTTGTTATTATTTAGTTTAATAGTTTTGTTCATTTTCTTGCTTTGAAAACTTTCTATTTTTTAAAATTAGTATTGCTTTCTTGGCCAATAATTATTGGTCCATTACTTTTATTTTTGTTTTAATTTGCATCTCGTTATTTGGGCCGATGATATAACAAACGGTCAACGATTTTGTTCAATTTCATTAAATCGGAAAAACTTGATCAATATGAGGTCAACTTAGTTTAGTTTATTTATTTATCGTTTTAATTTCGATTTATTTTCCCTTTTTGAAATTTAGTTTAGTTTATTTTATTTATTGTTTTATTTTCGAATTATGGTCGATGAACATCTAAATCTTGAGATTCGTCGCAAACCAACTTGAAATCTCGATTAATGATGAGACCATCTTACTTTTCCTTTTGGAAATTTAATTTTTTATTTTATTTTATTTTTTGCATTTGGTCGATGAAATTCTAAAAATTGAGATTGTCGTAAACCAATAAAATCTTGATGTAGACAAAACCATTTTTCGATTATTAGTTTAGCCTCTGCATTGTGAAATCGAAATTAAAATTCAATTTAATTTTCAAAATCCACATGGACGCATAAAGTAACGCTCGACTTCTCATAGAATGATTCTAACATTGAATACATTCTAAGATAGTTAAAGAGCTACATTTCGATGGTTTTGATTTAATCTCGAGTCCCGCATAACTTAGGACACTTCACACACGCTTCCTCTTGGGCCCATACAATGAACCCTTTTATTTCTTGCAATCCTGTGTAATTTATTTTGTATCCCTCTCCCCCATTTCATGTACGGTAGTTATTTGTTTCGCATTGTGATTTCGTTCTCTAGGAGCACCTTTAGGGACTAGTATCGATTTTGCTTCTTTCACGAATCCTTCATCCAACGCCATGTGGTTTCACTTGCACACACTCGCACTTTCCTTTAGGTTATGATTTTGTTTTCTAGTAGCACCCTTGGGGACTAGGAATCGAATCCACCTAACCAATCAAACAATAAACCTTCATTTGCATTCACCCCGTAAGTCGAGCGCATAGTGCCTCGCCATCAAACCTAAAAAAATCAAGATGTCTCTTTTAGAACCAAACCTTTGATCCAAAGTCAAGCGGTCATAGGCAATAAAACACTTTAATAATACAAGAAGAATTGTACACCATGAGCCTTAAGCGGTAGAAAGGAGGATAATGGACATCCTGTTACTCACTCTGATTATTTCGATGCAAGACATTTGGATTATTGAGCGAAATAGTATACCCATAGTCTTTAGTGCAATTTGACTCCTAAATCTTTTTTTGAAAGAAAGGTATAAAACGAAAAACCAACCAACCGTAGTGAGTTGAACTACGAAGCTCTGACTTTCCCATTACACGAGGGAGTACGTAGTCACGAGGATCTCCATCCTTGTCGAGCACCTGGGATCAATCAAACTCTTTTTCCTCTAGCAAATAAATCATTAGGCATAAACATCCTTTCTCGCGCGACAACTTAGATGGTTCTCATCGAGTATGATGGATGTGAAGGATACTAATACCTTCCCCTTGCATAACCGAATTCTGAACCCATGCAATGGTTGCGACGACCTTTGTTTTCATCCTTCCTATTCCGACAATTTTTATCTATACCATCCCTTTCCCCTTTTGGAAATAAATAAGAATTAGGTGACGACTTTCATGTCAACCCAGCTCGTGGTCTTTTATCGCAAGGTCATATTTTTAGAGATGTGATAACTAGCATAAATAAAATGTATAAAGGATGTCAGTCTATTTATTCAACCTTTGGAGGTTCGGGCTATTTTTATTCTAGGACCTCATTTGGAAGCATTGAGGGGTGAGCCATGGTCCGTCATGGCCATAATAATTGAATGTAGAAACTTTCCTTTATTTCATTTTCCTATGTATGATACAAATTTCAATGATTCTAGTTTTCTTCTGCCTTTTTATCGTTTGAACATTATCTATTGTCGAGTTAAGGTTGACTCCTTCTACGATATCCCTACTTTCTTATAGTTATATTTGATCTTTTCTTTTTTCATATTATGTGGGAGTTCTCAGGTAACAATTGTGGTTTATTGACTTTTGAGCCCATTTTCCCTTTTTTCAAGTTTGTATCTTCGCATACTGAAGACTTTCTCTATCGATTCATAGTACTTTGTCTTTTTTCTCACTATTCATGAGTCTATATGTATTGTTGGCGACCCTTGTCAATCAAATTCCCTCCATTATTGGCCCAATGAGAAATTTTCACTTCTTTACGAGGAATTATGCATTATCCCTGAGAAATTAAATGGTTATTTTTTTAATCAAAAATAAAAGTTAGTTTTATTCTTTGGTTAGACATAATCCCCTACATCTTATTGATTCATTACAGTTACTTTCGACAACGTGAGAGAAATCTTTGCCAACCTCTAGTGTTTTTTTTAGTAATATGGTGCATTATACCTTTCTTTTTATTTGTTACGCATTCTCTTTTTTTTCTTGAATCAAGGATAAGTATCGGAAGGGAGCATGGGGATGTCCCTATTAGATCTAGTACTGCTTCAGGGTAGCCTTCTCGACTTTCCGCTTTAAAAAAATATCATAAAATGTCAAACAATAATTTTTAGACAGAGGTTGCATTTGTTGGAATATTTTATAATTTAAATATTATTTAATTATTATATTCCAATAATTATTATGTGGGCATATAAATTTAAAAGGCTAATTAGATTTCTATTTAGTAATTAATTAATTAATTGGATATGGGCTCAATATGAGAGGATGTCAGGATGGCTCATTTGGGAATAATGTGAACCCTAATTGGTCATCACACTATATATAGGATATGGTCTCCAATATACCGTACAAAAGCAGTTACCTCTTCTCCCCATCTGAAGATTGTTCAAGGCATCAGGAGTACCAGTTGAGGAAGATCCACAAGCCATGTCAGTCTCTTGTCTCTACACTTTCTACCTTTCAAGATTACTGCCAACAAAATTGTCTCAATAGATTGAGGTATTCCTGCAATCTCATCTAGGTATTCCTGCAATCACTTCTCTCTTATACTAACATGTCGTAGCTCCTATAACTATATACATGTTTGTATTATCTATTATATTCTGCACTAAAGTATATTTCATAATATGTAGAATATGTATATATGATTAATTATTATTTATTTAATTCCAACAACATCATCTTTGAAGCGGGATCATACTAATAGTTCATCGATGGTTGAGAATGCTTTGGTCGATATCTCTCATGAAGATCAAGCGATTTGTCTATTTCTTACTACATTCAACACGACCCTTCCTTTAGACCCATCTTCTCTACATGCTCTGATCATTGAGTTGGATTCTTCATGGGTTGCAAATTTAGGGCTTATTAGTCGTCAAATTGTGTTGGCATAATGCTCATTTATGGCTGAACTAATGAATTTGATTTGTCAATTTCTTGCACCTGGTGGTACTTAGACGGTGGGGATGCATAATTTCTTATTGAGTTATAGAGGACTAGCTCAGAGACTCAAGTGGATAGAGATGTGTTGCCCCGTGTACGAGCTTAACTTGGTGAATTGAAGAAGAATCACAAGGATAATTTTGTCGGTTCCATGAAGACATGAAAAAAGTTATTGATGAGCATTGATCAACCATGGATTATCTTAAAGAGAAAATACAATTTTTAGACAAAGAGAAAAGTCAATTCAACGTCTTAGAGACCATGTATCTTGTAGAGAAAAAGATAATGGAAGTATAACTTTTGGATTATGAGGGGGAATAACTATACTTCATTATGAGTGATATTTTAAAAAGAAGTTATAGCCAAGAAAGATTTGAGGGACCGAAATAGCAAGTTGTTTCCTTAGCCTTGGATAATTTTAAATTAAGGAGAATTCACATGGGGTGTGCATGTGCCTCAAAAGGAGAATATCTTGTTTAAGCTTATAGGCTCTTCCTCTAGGTAGGGAGTCTTTGGATTTTGAAGTGGAGGTTGCTAGTACGAATGCTTGAGATTTCGAAAATGTGATAACCCAACTCCACGTTTTAAACCCTTTGATATCTTTGGTGACCTCTGGCCTAAATCCCTAATAAAATAGTACATGATGGTCAGATTGAATAAGGGTGTGTTAGTTTATAATTTGATTAGGGAAATTTGTGTACTTCATTATAATTTACTAAGAGTTTATGTTTTGTAAGGCTTTATAAGAAACAAATCTTTTTTGTGCTTCTTAATTTTTTTCATCGAGTATCCAATTTTTTGTTGTATAGTTTCAAATGTGGTAATCCTATGAGCATTAAATATTTATTGGCGTCTTTCTAGTTAATATCAATTTGCATCGTTAATTTGATCTCAAAGATTTTTTCGACCCATATAAATTGTGTCTATTTGGATGTCTTTCAGGTTAATATTAATTTCTTTGTTAATTTGGTCGTAGAGTTATTCCATACCCATAGAAGTTGTGCTTCTTTGGGTGTCTTTTTAGTTAATATTTGTTTTATTTTTTACTTTGCAATAGGGATGTTCCTATGGATACCCTTTGCTTGCCCCCTTATTAGGTTTTTGCCTTGAGAATGAGGGTGGAGTAATAGTCCAAAGTGACATTTCTCCCTAGTGACAAATCAAGAAGTGAGGTCTCTTAGCCATCAGTTGTTGCTTCAACATCATTTTTCTTTTTTGGGTAATGGATTCTCGAATCATAATGAAAGAAACATAATCCTTATACATTAATAATATTTTGTGTTTAAACATGAGATAGTCTTGTATGGCCCTAACCATTATGTTCTAGTTGTAAAACAAACTACTTAAAAGTGAATAATATAAAGAGGAAAATTTGACTGCTTCTCAATGTTGTTGACTATTTTTTTAACAAAGGGTTTTCTCCGTTTTACTGATCTTTACTCCCATATCTTTTTGGCACAATCCATATTCTTTTACATACATCCTCTAATTTGAGGATGCTTCAAGAGCTCCTTAGCTTTTCCTTTCTCCCTCTGTCGAGCTTCTCCATTCTTCTTTCCCTTAAAAGACATCGATTATTAGAAGGTGGGATCGGTTGTTCACTAATTAAGGTTCAAAAATACTAAAAAAATTATGTAAATCATTGATAAACGACTCCCAGGGTGGCCAATTTAGATTCCCAATGATGGAGTTGTACACCGGCTTCCTGTTAATTACCAAAAATTTGATTTTCACTGTCCAAATTTTGGTTTTCATTGTCCTCAAATTATAGTTTAATTGGAAAAAGATCAATATTATTAAAATGAACATCAACCTCCTAAATATCTTTCGGATAATTATTACTACATAATCTACAAATAAAAAAAATATATCATCCCATATGCATAGCATAATTACATAATACAGACAAATACTTTGAAGTCTAAATCAGCATCCACTTAAAATCATGTTTCTGATTTCTTCTCTATAAAGCTCTTGTTGATACCAGAAAAATAAGAAGCTGCTATGTTGCAGGTTCTAGGGTGAGCGGTATTTTTCCGGTGACTATTCATCTGTAAGCTTTTATGAAGAAAAAAAGTTAACAAGTCATCTGAAAGTGAATAAATTATTTGTAAATGTCGCAAGCAAAATTTTCTGAATGCTACAGGTCCTGATGTGTGTAAGACCAAAGGTTTACTGAAGATGCTCATAGAAGAGCAAAGTCAGCTTGTTAATATAGAAGCTGCAGCCTGCACCACGACATTAGCCATCAGCTTTAACTGGACACATTGGCCTGGGAACCTTAGCACACATTGCTGCATTGGATTGGCAATTTATTGTTAATTCCTTCTATGTTTATCTTTAAACGGGAGTGATCCTTTTCAAAGTTACTGTTCAAATTTTAATCGAATTGATTGAATAGGGATTAGGGTCAAAGTTACAATATCAAATTCTTATATCAAAATTGAATATGCCAAAATCTGCAATTTTATGGGAAAATATGCAAAACTTCAATCACAACAAAATGAATTTCTTTTTATGACCAGAATTTTATTATACAAAGAAGAAAAGTAGGGTCAAAAAGCCTCTCCTAAATGAAAGAATATACTAGAGAGGAACTACAGCAAGGCTATAAAATTTTGACCAATCAACTGCATATTCTAGAGGACAATCACCAAAGGTTTCCCATAAAGCTTGTTGATACATGGATGTTTCTGACCACAGGGCATAATCATATAACTTTGGATGATAAGGCCGATCGTTTTTCAGTATATGACACAACTGATAGTTTTTCAGTATCTTTTTCAGAGTTTCACTAGCACTCATCAGACACAGATGTTATAGCACAATAGCATTTTTTTTCAGTTCGGAATTATAAGCAAAAACAAGAAAAACACAATCTATAAACACTCGGATTTTTGGAAGAAAACAATAAAACCAAAATAATAAAGGTGGTACGAAAAAATCATAGACCATTAAAATGTTTTTGGAATGAACGTTAGTGAGCAATTTACCAATGGATGATAATTAGAAATTCATCCACATTCCAATGTACATTGGTATGACAACATCACTAAGCTGGTGAGACACATACAACATCACTAAGCTTGTGAGACACATAATGAAATAACCAGTACATCAATTCTTAAACACAACATACTCACAGCCAATCCTGCTGCTGCAATTTCAAGGGCAAATAAACCTCGGAGAGATACTGAAAACCAAAGGTGCTCAAAGCCTGTATCTCAGCCTTCTGCTTAGTTTTAACCATCAATGTCAGTTCCTCAACCCAACCAGGATTCTTCTTGACAAAATCCTCCTCCAGCATGTCCTTTCCAGTTTTAATATCCTGCTCGGTCATGGGCAACCTGCACTGCTCAGGTATCTTGTACTTGTCTAAATCACTAGGCCTAACCCCTAGCCATTTTATATCAGGGGTAGTCAAGTGAGAACTGTCATATGACATGTTCTTCGACCCACACCCATAAACCGACAGAATTTTCAATCCATAAGGATCACTGTCCACAAGCGCCAGCACTGGAAGCTTCAACTCAGTCTTCATCTTCCTCAAGAAGAGCCTCGTGGCAACATCAGGTTGCCCCTTTGCCGTCACGATTATACATGGAAACCGGTTGTAGAACCTATCTTCAGCCAACCTCATATAGGCAGCATCCTTCTCCACCAAGAGAATGAACAGAGCATCACTCTGCATATCCCCAACTCGATCAATATTAGGCGGAATTGCCTTTCCTCCCATACCCATTTTGGTGCAATCAATCATATCTCCATTGTCACTGAAAATTAACCTTCCCACAACCACCCCTTTCTCCGCCGCAACAACATTGAGACTCGAACGCGTGCAGCCCAACATACATGAAACATCATCCAGAACCGTGTCCGATTGCATCTGATTCATCACAAAAGAAAATTGACTTTGATTATTGAATTAAATTCCAGACAATCAAAGATTACTTAGAACTAATAAAAAGCAGCAAAATAAAATCATAATAACCTATTTAATAGGCTCAATTAAAGAATAAATAGCTTCAGAATCTGGTGTTCAATTCTACTTCATTATAAAGTACAGCAAAACTAAACGTCAAATTAGGAATATGAAGTTTAGACGTGATTTTAAAGTTGACTTCTTTTAATTAATTGTGCATCCAGAATTAAAAGAAACCAGAATTTGTAGCTTGAGTTTAAGCGTGATTTTAACATTGAATATTTTTGTTAAACTCACTTTTACATACTTATTCAAACATAAATCACTTATATTCTACTCAGTTATAGTTAGAATCAATTTTACATAATCAATTAATTCAAATTCAATTATTTTCACGGCAGAACCAAACACACACTCAACTAATCATCTAATATCAAATTAAATAGAGTAAATTGTTTCGTAGATATTAGATTCTACTTCATTACTGCAAAACTAAACATGAAATTAGGAATATGAAGTTTAAAAGACGCGAACAAAACCTGATCCTGGAAGAGCTTAACATCAGTGTAGAAGAGATCACGCTTAGTGACATGGATCCCTTTGTGGCAAAGCTGATGGATAAGCTCAAGGATCCTCGTAGTAATGGTAGTTTTACGAACGGTGGAGACGTTAGCAAAAGGACGAAGAGACGATTTATCCTTGAGAACAATACGGTCGAGTTCGGGAACATAGAGCTGGTTAGCAGAGGAACGAGACGGAACATCGAAGGCGAAGCCGTTACCAGCGAGGATCGAGTGAGCGACCTTGAGAATAAGGGTTTCGATGTTGGACTGGACGGAGGAGAGAGAAAGGTCGGCGACTTCGCGACAGTGGAAGGGGAGTGAGAGTTCGTCTAGGGTTAGGGTTTTGGTTCCGGAGGAAGATGCGCATGAGGTTTTTAGCTCTTTTAGAATTTCGAGGATGATTGAATCGGGTTTGAGTTTGTTTTTGAAGGGGAGGATTTCTTCGGTTGGTTCTGTGCGGCGGCGTTTCTTGTTGTCAGCCATGGATGGTGGCGGCGATTTGTAGTGTGGGCGGGAAAATGATTTTTGCTGGTTTTGGTTTTGAGGGTTTGGAGTTGTGGAGAGGGTTGGGGTTTGATGAGGGTTCCGGATGTACGGTTGTTATTGAAAAGTGACTTAGAACGATCTCAACCGTTAATTGGGATCGGATTAGTTTAAATGGAAGACTTCGCTGATCATATGTATAGGGATATGTTTGTGCTGAAAATTATCATAAGAAGCAGCGGGATACATTTCGATACTAATATGTTATGCGGATTTTTCTCAAAATATATTAAAGTAGAAATTGTCTTATCTGGATCAATTATCTACCTTTTAAAATATTTATGCATGACTTGTTAATTATATCTTTCATCCATTTTGAAAATACACTTGGTTTTGGATATTACAGTAAATAACTAATCATGCTATTTTTTCCTTCCCTACATGCTTCCAAACACGACATTTGTCACACACGGATTTGCTAACACACAAACCAAAATTTTACTTCCCCTTTGTACGTTTCTCTTCTCATTCATCCGTTTCCTCTTTTCACCTCTTTATTTCTCCACAAACCCTAGTATAGCGCCGCCCCATTTCTCTACCCTTTCTTCGATCATCATTGATTCAAATGGAAAATCAAATTCATATTCATATGCCTCATCTAACGACCTTTCTAATAAACTTATTGGATTTTTTATTCGAATGATTTCGTCATCGACCACCGTTTCTACTTTTTCTTCTTCGACCATCACCATTCGAAACGGGTAAATACAGATCCAAATGATTTCCATGATTTTCATTTTTTCTGGGTTCATCGTTTTTCATTGTTTTGATGGATTGGTTTTATTCTGAATAAGTGAATTGGTTGGAAACGCTCTCTTTCCACCAGGTTCATTCTCAGTTTCTTAAAAAGTTTAGTGCTTTCATGTTTTTTTATAGTAAAACCCTTTTTTCAATGGTTGAAATTCATTTCAATCTTTCGATGTACTCCATTTATTTCAAATTTAGTTAATTTTGTATAGTAACATGTTGATCATACTTGGAGATCAGGATTCGATGTGCCTGACGTCGAGCGTGGTTAAAGCACGGTTGATGTAGAGAAGAGGGGGTGTACCTGCAAGGCACTCAAATGCTAAAGTAAGAAACCGAGCAAAAAGTGAGCAAGTACGAGATTTTAGAGTGAGAATTGAATACCTAACCCTCTCATATGAGAGGGTTATATAATACCCCCAGCGCATGGCTATTGGTCCCTATTATTGGGTTTGGATCGTGGATCCCCCAATAATCGTTAACTGCCGGAAACTAACCGTTGGAGTGACGCTTGGATTGCTCGGACGAGACCCTGGTCGGACGATGTTAATAACGAGCGAAGGGCTTGTCGGGCAAGCGTTCCTCGGCTGATCCTGGGGGATTCAACCCTTGTTGGGTCCAAATCATGATCGGTGGTGCTGGTGGCCGATCGGAAGAAACTTTCCGGGCGGACTGAGGATGTGTTAGGCGTTAAAGAGTTATTGGGTCGTCTGGGGCTAGAAGATGGATTGGACCCAAGTCTGAAAATTGAGCCAGTCCGGAACAGGAGCCCCCTAAGTCGTTGCTTCTGGTCGAAGGAACGATGACTTAAGGGTGGCTAGCTGCTCGAAATTGTCTTCAATATTGATAGAATACTGTCGCTCCCAAAGATTTGCATCCTGGTACAAGCGCGAACGGTCGGCGAAGGGAACAGTGAGAACACACAGCCGTGAACTCACTGGAGATGAATAGAGTCGCCAGCTAGGCATTTTTATCCCGGAGGAAAGGCAATGCTGCATAGGCCTAGAAAGAGATGGATAAGACGGTTTGCGAACCAGAGAGACTGAGAAAGGGGGTTGGTTACAACCTGGGAAGGTATTAGCACCCAGATTGTCCGTCGTACTCGACGGGATCCACGCTTAAAAGATTTGTGTTTTAAAGGGGTAGTGTCAGTGCGATTTGTGTGTCAAAGAGCTGGAAAAGGATGTACAGGTGTCAGTGTAAAGAAATGTGATGTGTATAAATGTACAGTGTCAGTGTGAGATCAGGAATGAAATGCTCATGATCATGAGGCTGAAAGAATGAAGCTGGAAAGAGGGGGAATGTATAGAGACTTTTGTTCGATAACCGTTAAGTTATGCCTACGTATCCTCTCGTGCAATGAGGAAGTCAGAACACCGTAGTTCGACCCAAAGAGACTGAAAGATGAATTGACTTGTGAACTGCTTGCTTGTCAATGCTCAAGTGTATGACCTGTCTGGCTCAGGTGCAAACTGTCTTGCATTAGGCGGAAGAAGCGAGCTCTCGATTGTGAGTGAAGATGATGAGAAAAGAATCCCGAAGGAGACGATTATTGTTTGTTTTTGAGTTTTCAGTCTTTTATTGCTTTTGAAAGTTTGTCATAAGTTAATGAGCTTAAGCCTAAACTAATGGATTTAGTAAACTCATCACATCTTCCCTCTGATTAGGGGTAATGAGGATACCTTAAGTGTGAAGTCAGCTTCTCACACTTAAACACCTTTGGTGTAGGATTAAGATCATTAACCTACTTGTGATTATTTAGATGTTTTTGTGATTTTGTTTAGTGTTGAGTAATGAGGTTAAGCCATAATCATGGATTAAACAGACCCATTACACCATCCTAAAAGAAGGATGATAGATGAGAATGTTTAAGTTGAGAAAAACTCCTCAACTTAACCCATGATTAGGGATTAAACCCATGACAAAACAAGCCTTTATTAAGTGGATTTTAGATTAATGGTATGATGATGAAGTGATTTTTATGGTTTGTAAGACAACTTGAGGGGGACTTGTCCATTAACACTAGGGTTAGTCCTTCTTAACCACTTAAGGAAGAATTAGAACCCTAATGCAAGGCCCAAGTTACAAGTGTGATGTCTTGATAATTATTAGATGGATTGATTAAGAGATTTAAACACCTTAAGGGTTTAATACTTAGGATTAAAGTTACACACTCCATCCTAAGAGAAGGATGCAGGCATAAGCTTAATCACAGAGTCTTAAAGCCTTTAGGGTTTAGTCCCTGATTATGAGGTGAGAAGAGAAGACTCAAAAGAGACACAAAGGTGAAAACTAAGTGGGGTGACTAATCAAAACCCTAATTCATTGTCATGCTTGGTTGTTCCTAAGGTTTGTGAGGTTTTCAAGAGCAATCTTCAAAGGAGCCACCAGGAAGCAGATGAACAGGATCAAGAGAAGCAAAGTGACTTGCTTCATTCAAGAAGTCAAGTTACTTGAAGAAAGAAAGTGGGGGGAAGAAGAATGAGCAAGCTCAAACTCAAACACATGTAAGAATGCAGCAATGGATGCAAGAGAGATGAAAAGAAAAGTTATGAGAAGTGAAGGCAAATTCACTTCCCAAGTTACTTACCACCTGAAATGTTAGAAAGAAATGCAATGCAATGCAAGATGAGATGAAATGGTATGATGCTTAGCAAAACCAGAAGCATGTTGATGATGATTATGATGTTATGAGATGCTACAAGCATGAGGCAAGACAATGGGGATGTTCATACAATATTATGAATGCAAATGATGCAAGTTAAGGAGCATGAACAAACATGAAATGTTATGAAGCATACAAGACAAATGACATGGCAAATATGCAATGCAATGATCAAACATGTTTCCTATATGTCTTAGGATGTCAAATGAATCATAAGCATGCACAAAATGCAAAGACAAGTCATGTTATGCAAGGGAATGCAAGGAGGATGCAAGAGAGAGCCCAAATTAGGGTTCATGGATCAAACATCAAACAAAAACCCAAAACAGAAGCAAACCTCATGATAAAAAATGGAAAATGGCACCCAAAGAAACCCTAGGCCTATAGTGAACCACTGCCCAAAGGGGAGCTCTCAACTCTCAACCAATCTCAAGATATGAATTTTACAAGATATTAGGGTTTTTTAGGGTTCTTAACAAAAGAAATGCCAAACAATTTGAAAATGCAAGAACAATTCATGGCCTTTTTATCCTTGAAAATACATGCTAAACACAAAACAATGCAAGAAGAATCAATGTCTCAACCTTCTCCAAAGGGCAGAAATGAATTTTCAAACATGTGATCAAAATAATGCATAAAAAATGATTTAATTCAATGAAAAATTCTTAAAATGCATCAAGATCAAAAAAGAAATTTGGTTTGAAGGTTGGACAATGTTTCTAAATGCCTTAGAACATTTCATGAATTTTTTTGTAATTTTTAAATACCTAAAAGTATTTTTAATTAATTAATTCTCATTAATCAATTAAAAATAATCTTTTAAATATTTAAAAATACCTTTTTAATGATAAAAAATAAAATAAAAATATTTTTGGGTCTTAAAAATTAATAAAACTTTAAAGAAAAAGTTTCATAATTTTTAAGAATTTTTTGCTATTTTAAATTAATTGTGCAAAACAAATGAAATAAAAAGAAATAAAAACAAATAAAATAAAAAGTAATCAGATTGGATGGGTGAGATGCGTCCTGGATTCAAATCTGTTGACTGGCGCGTGAATGAAGGGTGGAGATTGCATCTGACTTAATTATCCTAATTAATAATTAATTAAACTAATGAAAGAGATTAGGGCAAATCAAACTGATCCTGGCCTTCTATCTGCGCGCGAAGTCAAACAATTCCACGCAATCAATGGTTCAAATTCAAACTGACATTAATGACTGGATTAAGCCCTAATTACACTCAGGCTGCCGGAGAAGACTTCCGGTCGTCTTCTCCGGCGAGCACTTCCCCTGAAAAACTCCCATCTTCCTCAAAACGTATCAAAAGTGAAATCTAAACATATAGAAATGAACCCCATGATCTCCTGAATCAAAACCCTAACCCCAAACAAATTTATTCTTCATCAATCACATGAATCGAAAGCAAACATTTTTAGGGCAAACCAGTTTCAGAGTCAAATTAAATGCTCCAATCTCAACCATTTTCAAAACCAATGGTACCAGAATGATCAGTGAAACAAATAGAACAAGTTTGTAACAAGCAAAATCATTTCTGGAAAAATAAATTTCAGGCTACCTGAGATTTGAAGCTTTCAGTTTAGGAACTTTCTGGCCTTCTCTTTATGTGCAAACCACTCCTTAGGACCCCTTGATGATGTTTGAATGCCTTAGAACAATTTATGTAGGCTGGTTGATGAGTTTCGAAAGCTCCTGCTTCAAGCTCAGTCAACAATGGCTATGGTGATTCTGACTGATTCAGGCCACTGTGAATGATGGTTTATGGTCCAGATGATGTATGGAGAAGCTTTGCAAAGTTTATTTGGCTGTTTGTGGGCTAGGGAGGGAGATTCGAATGAATCTGCAGAATGAGGGTGAAGAATGGCAGTGGGGTGCTTTGGCTGTTTCAGGCTTATGCTTTGGGTGGTTTCTACTCAATGATACATGGTGAGTTGAATGGGGGAAAAGGCTTTTGTGTTTGCAAGCTGTGGAGAGGAATTCGAAGCAAGTTGCAAATGGGAGTGTTTTTTGTGAATGTGTGGAATGTGATGGTTTCAGCCTTGCTTGCCCTTATGTTTTGCTTGCAAATTGTCCACATAACTCTCTCTCATTGGTCAGTTGATTTGACATGTGCTTTATGGATAGGTGAGGCAACTTTTGCAATTTGTCAACTCTTGTGTAAGAGAAAGTATGGTGAGGTGCTAGCTTGGTACAAGGCATGGGCTATGCGCAGCAAGATGAGGGGGAAATGTCAGCTTGGTCCAGCATCCAAGGCTGCAAGTGGTAGGGAGTGAAATGAGTGTTTTGCAACTTGTGACATTTTGGTTCACATGTGAAGAAAACCTTGTTACACAAACCAAACCATAGGCAAACTTGATCCAATTCTGATTTTCAGCACTTAGAGAATGTTTGTGTAATGGTTTGAAATGAATTAGAGGTCACATGATGCATTGGTTCAAGGTTTTGCAAAATTTCCATTTGAAGCATGCCTTAGAAATTAATGATTTTTGCCAACTTTGCATTGCTATAACTTTTGACCCAAGAAGAGTTTGATCATGTTCTTGTACTTTTTGAAAAGGGAAAGATGAGATCTACAACTTTCATGACCAAAGTTTTTCCATTTGAAGCCTTTTTGGACCAAGAATCAAAGCTTGAAAATTGACCTAAAATGATGCATTCTTGAAAAGTCAACTATGCCCAAAAGTCAACCTTTGCAAAAACCCTAAATTCTTGATTTCTATGAACTTCAACCTTCTTCCATGATCAAATAAAGATCATATACACTCAAAATGATGAAGATCACCCATTGGTTGGGTCATTGGGGGCCTCAGATGCCCTGATTTTGCACTGACTTGTCTGAAAAGTCAACTCTTGATCAGATGACTTCCCCATGGAATTTCTTCATGAAAATTGATATGCATACTCCCTATACCATATATAGACCAATGGAAACAAGAATGACCAAAAAAATTTGGGGTTATGGCCTCTGAAACCAAAACCCTAATTTTCAGTCAACTGTGCAGTTCAACCTGGCTCTGCATCCACTCAAACCCTAGCTCTTGTGATCCCTCTGCAATTTTGACTTTGAGGAGATGAAATATGATATAAGAACACACATGGACCCCTTTGAGTTGATTGGTTGCCTTTGGAATGGCTCAAGATGCTTTGGGATTGCTCAGATCACAAACCCTAGGTGCAGATGCCTTGAAAGCTATGCAGTGGATAAAAAATGAGATGTGAGATGATATGATTGTGTTTATGCATATGAGATGACCACAAGCCATGGTGAAATGGGTGAGGGCAAATTTGGGGTGTTTACAGCTGCCCCTATTCAAACATGAGTTAGCTGTGCAGGATGTAAGCGACGGCTTAACAGACAAACAAGATAACTTGTGGTTGAATACCAAAGACAGTCCAAAATTTGCACTCACAGAATGAAGAAGAAAAGGGATATAGATTGTAAAGGCAAAATAAAGTATATTGTAAAGTGTAGGCGACGGAGGACGACCGTCGAGCAGAGGACGACTGCTGGGTAAAGTGGTATGTGAAGCAAAGTGATGACGGGGACGGCCGACATGCTGGTAAAATGCAGGAAATAAAGCGATGACGGGGACGGCCGACATGCTGGGGATAAAAAGTAAAGCTAAGACGGGGACGGCCGACTAGCTGGGGAAAAACAAGTAAAGCTAAGACGGGGACGGCCAACTAGCTGGGGAAAAACAAGTAAAGCTAAAACGGGGACGGCCGACTAGCTGGGAAAAATAGGATATTATGATGGGGACGGCCATCAAGATAAAGCTGCAAAGTTCTCTGGGGATTAATGAAACATGACGGGGACGGCCATCAAGTTCATAAAGGTCAAGTAACCAACGATGGGGACGGCCATCGGGCTAAAAAGGAAAAGGGACCACGACGGGGACGACCATCGGGTTAAAGAATAAATGAAATAAACAGATGATGGGGTACGGCCATCAAAGGTGAAGGACGATCACCTAGCAGGGGACGGCTGCTCTGTTGGGAATAAAAGAAATATGATGGGGACGGCCATCAAAGGTGGAGGACAACCACCTGGCAGGGTACGGCTGCCGAAAATATCAACGATGGGGACGGCCATCGGATAGGAAAGGTCAACGATGGGGACGGCCATCGGACGAGCATGATGGAGGACGACCATCAAGAAGTGGAGGACGACCACTCAGCAGGGGACGGCTGCTCTCAAGGTTTATCATGACATAAGACGAATGTCAGATAACCAAAATCAACAATGGGGACGGCCATTGGATAAAGTTGATGAAGGACGATCATCAAAAGGTGGAGGACGACCACCTAGCAGGGGACGGCTGCTAAAAATCAACGATGGGGACGGCCATCGGATGAGCATGATGGAGGACGACCATCAAGAAGTGGAGGAAGACCACTCAGCAGGGTACGGCTGCTCTCAAAGGTATCATAACACGGGACGAGTGTTAGATAAAAGAAAAAAATGTTTTGTTGGCGATCTACTGGGGAGATAGTAAACACGGACGAGCGTTTACATCCAAGAAACAAAAGGTATAAGTGTTTGGTATTGTGTATAGATTAAAGATGCGGACGAGCATCCTTAAGGCCATGATACGGACGAGTATCATGTAGAAACAAACTGACACATGTTCAGAGATGATGATACGGACGAGTATCAACTGGTTAACAAAGAACACGGACGAGTGTTGCATCTGAAAGAATTCTTCTGGGGAATAACAGACACAGGCGAGTATCTATATTCAAGAAGACACAAGTGTTTGACACGGTGTATGGATTAAAGATGCGGACGAGCATCCTTAAGACTATGATACGGACGAGTATCATGTAGAAACAAACTGACACATGTTCAGAGATGATGGTACGGACGAGTACCAACTGGTTAACAAAGAACAAGGACTACTGTCGAATCTGCGGGGATATGAGTGATGATGTATACAAGATACGGACGAGTATTTGTATAAGTGTACCACGAGTAGTGAGCATTGTATTGTATAGATGAGTGTTTATCTGCCGGGGAGAGTGACACGGACGAGTGTCAAGAGAGAAAAGTATAATAATAACAAGTATATGGGTGATGAAGGTGTAAGCGACTGCGCTGGGGATATGACACGGACGGGTGTCAAGAAAGTGTATATACAAGTATATGTGAGTGCAAAGAGGATGTCTTTGGCTTTTTGCTGGTGATTTGACACGGACGGGTGTCAGGAAGTATCTGTAGTACGGGTGATCTTGTTTGTAAAGATGTTCAGGCGACTTTACTGGGGAATGATGACACGGACGGGTGCCAAAAGGTGTATATACTGGTGTTTGTGATTTGAAAGGGCAGCTGCTTTTGCTGGGACTCTGGTGGGGATTTTTCTTCTGTATGTTGATGAACTGCTATTATTCACAAGTGTTAATTCAGAACATGGCTTATGATTATGCTATGCGTTTGACTTTTGCCGTAATGCTCCGTATTAGACGGAATGCTACGCTCTGAGGGGATAATATGATGCAAATGCCATGATTATGCAAAGATATCAAACCGGGATTCGGATCCCGTTGCTGCGAAGATCTCTGGCTGATCTGTTTGAAATGGACCTCCCAGCTGGGGATGAGATCATTGGTAGATCTAATGACGTATCTGTTTGGGGATATAGGTCACTGATTGACATATCCTTATAAATGAGAAACCCAGCTGGGGTTTGTAGAAGCTTCTGTACTCTGTTGTGACTCCTCCGTGCGTTGCTCTTCTGAATAAAGGCTTGAAGCTCTGTGGGGGAGATGATTCCCTGATTTCTGCATTTTGCTGAGGAAGAATGGCAACTCGGCTGGGGAATTGTGAGAGGCAACTCAGTTGGGGAGGTGTGAGAGGCAACTCAGTTGGGGAGAGCAACAAGAGGCAACTCAGCTGGGGATAGAGCATTTCCGATGCTGAGATTGAGTGTATGTTGATTTGACAACTTTGCTGGGGAAATGGGCACCTCCCAGTGCCACGTGGAAGATAGACCGAGTTGATAACGATTCGCCATCTTGCTAAGACGTAACTTGCATGCCCCAGGTTGCGTTCTGGATACCTGCAAACCTGCAAAGGTAAGGAAACGTACAAAAGGTCCCGAGGTATCCCTTACCGGATTCCGTCATAGGAGTTAAGTACTTTCGAGAATAATCAGATTCCCTGTAAGCATGTGTTTTGATTTTTAGAGAAAGGCATCTGTACTTATGCAATTGTATTTTTAGAGATATCAGACGACTCTTTGCAAAAGCATAAATGTAAAACGAAACGTGACCGAAAATCTGATTTTATTAATTCATGTGCCCTGAATTGGCAAGATACAGTCAAAGAAACATATATCCTGAAATGAGGAGATTGTTACAAATTGAGAAATAAAGTGCTGGCGATGCTGACGACGCTTTCAAGAGGCTTCCTTTTCTGCTATGACTCGTATGACAATGACGTTCTTCTCGTCTTGCTTTCTGGAGAGAGTTGATTCTGATTGAAGCTTGATCCTTTGAAGCTTACCAAGTTGTAGGTGATACAGACGAATTCAGAATGCAATTGTTCGCTTATTCCCTTATTTTGCATGGGTCGCCCTTTCGGGTTTTCAATCCATCGGGATACCCATTTTTGCCTGAGCTGTCCAATGCGGCTTTTCAACTCAGCGGGTGTACATTTTTTTATTTATTTCCCTTACTTTTGCCCGAGTCTTTTATTCTGTTTTTGACTCGCCGGGATGCCCTATTTTTGCCTGGACTTACATTCTGTTTTCATGTCCAGCGGGTCATTTTATGCGAAGTATTTTTTAACTGCATCTGAATTCACAGGGGACGGGAAATCTTCACCATCCATGGTGCTGAGCATCAGTGCTCCACCAGAGAAAACTTTCTTTACAACAAATGGTCCTTCATAATTTGGAGTCCATTTGCCCCTGTGGTCTGTATGAGGAGGGAGGATTCTTTTCAGCACAAGATCTCCCACTTGGTATTCTCGGTGCCTGACTTTCTGATCGAAGGCTTTCTTCATTCTCCTCTGATATAGCTGCCCATGACAGATTGCAGCCAATCTTTTCTCTTCGATCAGACTCAGTTGCTCGAATCGGGACCGAACCCATTCTGCTTCACTCAGTTTAACATCCATTAACACCCGTAACGAGGGTAGTTCAACTTCAACAGGTAGGACTGCTTCCATACCATACACAAGCTGATACGGTGTTGCCCCAGTGGACGTTCTGATTGACGTGCGGTACCCATGCAAGGCAAACGGTAGCATTTCATGCCAGTCTTTGTATGTGATTACCATCTTCTGCACAATCTTCTTGATATTCTTATTTGCCGCCTCAACAGCACCATTCATCTTTGGCCTGTAAGGAGAAGAATTGTGATGTTGGATCTTGAAGTCCCGGCACAGTTCTGCCATCATCTTGTTGTTTAAGTTGGAACCATTATCAGTAATGATTCTCTCGGGCACTCCATACCGACAGATGATATCTCTTTTCAGAAATCTGGCTACCACTTGTCTCGTGACATTTGCATATGAGGCTGCTTCAACCCACTTGGTGAAATAGTCAATGGCGACCAAGATGAATCTGTGACCATTTGAAGCAGTTGGCTCAATCTTGCCAATCATATCAATGCCCCACATAGCAAAGGGCCAGGGTGAAGACATGATGTTCAAAGGATTGGGAGGTACATGCACTTTATCTGCATAGATCTGGCATTTGTGGCATTTTCTAGCGTAAGCACAACAGTCTGCATCCATTGTGACCCAGTAATAACTCGATCTTAACAACTTCTTAGCCATGGCATGCCCTCCTGCGTGGGTACCAAATGATCCTTCGTGCACTTCATGCATCAACAAACCTGCTTCCGTCTTGTCAACACATCTGAGGAGTACCATATCAAAGTTCCTTTTGTATAAAGATCCATCAGTGTTCAGAAAGAAACTCCCAGCAAGCCTTCTCAAAGTCTTCTTATCATTGGAAGATGCCCCAGGTGGGTATGTTTGATCCTCTAAGAAGCACTTAATGTCATGGAACCAAGGCTTATCATCTTTTACAACATCTGCTGCAAATACATATGCTGGTCTATCAAGTCTGGACACTGAAATCTGAGGTACAAAGTTGGAAGCTTGAACTGTGATCATTGACGAAATGGTAGCCAAAGCATCTGCAAACTGATTCTCGTCCCTAGGGATATACTCCAGCTTGACCGTTGTGAAGAAAGTCAATAACCTTCTTGTATAATCCCTGTAAGGTATCAGATGATCCTGGTGGGTGTACCATTTTCCGTTGGTTTGATTGACTACCAGAGCTGAATCTCCGAATACGGTCAATGTCTTGATCCTGAGGTCAATGGCTTCCTCAAGACCCATAATGCAAGCTTCGTATTCAGCTTCGTTGTTAGTGCAGTTGAAAGTGAGTTTTGCCGAGAAAGGCATGTGAATTCCTTTAGGTGTAATGAGTACTGCACCAACACCACGGCCACTCATGTTAACAGCCCCATCAAACATCATAGTCCATTCTTCCTCCGGGTCAGGCCCTTCAGTGCGAATAGGCTCTTTGTGATCTTTTGCTTTAATGAACATGATATCTTCATCAGGGAAGTCAAACCTCATAGGCTGGTAGTCATCAATGGGTTGCTCAGCAAGGTATTCAGATAGTACACTGCCTTTGATGGCTTTCTGAGATGTGTACTGTATGTCGTATTCTGTGAGAATCATCTGCCATCTTGCAACCCGTCCGGTAAGAGCTGGCTTCTCGAAAATGTACTTAACTGGATCCATTTTTGAGATTAATAAGGTGGTGTGGGTCAGCATATACTGTCTCAGTCGGCGAGCAGCCCACGCTAAAGCACAGCAAGTTTTCTCGAGCAGTGAATAACGCTGTTCACAGTCGGTAAACTTTTTGCTTAGGTAGTATATTGCATACTCTTTTCGACCAGACTCGTCATGCTGACCTAGTACACACCCCATTGACTCTTCTAATACTGTCAAGTACATGATCAGAGGTCTTCCTTCAACTGGCGGCATAAGGATTGGAGGTTCTTGCAGATATTCCTTGATCTTGTCAAAAGCCTTCTGGCAGTCTTCGTTCCACCTGACCGTCTGTTCTTTTCTTAACAGCTTGAACAAAGGTTCACAGGTTGCTGTGAGGTGAGATATGAACCGTGAGATGTAGTTCAATCGACCTAAGAACCCTCGAACTTCTTTCTCTGTCTTCGGTGCAGGCATTTCTTGTATAGCCTTGACTTTATCAGGGTCAACCTCAATCCCTTTCTCGCTTACAATAAAGCCCAGCAGCTTACCGGATCGCACCCCGAATGTGCATTTGTTGGGGTTCAACTTTAGTTGGTACTTCCTCAGACGCTTGAACAACTTCAGCAGATTCACCAGGTGATCTTCCTCTGTAAGGGACTTGGCGATCATATCATCCACATAACATTCTATTTCCTTGTGGATCATATCATGGAATAATGTCACCATAGCCCGTTGATATGTGGCGCCAGCATTCTTTAGTCCAAATGGCATCACTTTGTAACAGAACGTGCCCCAAGGTGTGATGAATGTTGTCTTCTCCATGTCTTCAGGTGACATCTTGATCTGATTATATCCTGAAAATCCATCCATGAAGGAGAATACCGAAAACTGAGCCGTGTTATCCACCAATACATCAATGTGAGGTAATGGGAAGTCATCTTTCGGGCTGGCTCTGTTCAGATCCCGGTAATCAACACACATTCTTACTTTGCCGTCCTTCTTAGGCACAGGTACTATGTTAGCAACCCACGGCGGGTAGCTAGTCACAGCAAGGAACCCGGCGTCCCATTGCTTTTGTACCTCTTCCTTGATTTTCATAGCCATGTCTGGGCGAGTTCGGCGCAGCTTCTGTTTGACTGGAGGGCATTCTTCTCTCAAAGGCAGCTTGTGCACAACTATATCGGTATCCAACCCTGACATATCTTGATACGACCAAGCAAACACATCAACATACTCTTGAAGCAGATCTATCAGTTGTCTCTTCACTGAATCTTGCAGGCAGGCCCCGATTTTAACTTCTTTCACGTCTTCCTCTGTACCAAGATTAATCACTTCAATCTCCTCCTGGTGAGGAGTAATAACCTTTTCCTCCTGTCTCAACAACCTGGCTAGCTCTTCAGGAAGCTCATATTCTTCATCAACCCCTTCATCAGCTTGATTGATTGGATTATCAAAGTCATACGATGTCATAGCCGTGCTGTTGTCGGTGCTGTCAGGAAGGCACTCTCTGCAAGGGTTAAGTTGTTCATTTTAGTGATTGATTTTAATCTTGCTTTAGAAAAAAGTGAAATGAAGTTATCATTTTGAAAACACCGCCATTTATTTTTGTACAAAAAGAAAAAAGTGGAAAAACAGTGAGCAGAAAAGAAAAAGACTCGTTTGCAAAAGATTGTCTGATATTTCATTAATTTAATCTTGTTTGCACAAAAGTACAGATGGCCCTGATTATAAAATGAGTCTTGTCATCTTGGGCAAGATGCAAGACTTTGATGCATGCTTATAAAGAAATACAGGAAATAATAATTACTCTGATTGAGTAACTCTTATAATTTCCTGGGAAGACCAGTTCGAGACACTGCTCCCCGGGATCTTCGGACGAATCCAATTCTCCAGATTGCGCTCCTCTTCCAGCTCGTCTTCCAAACAGTTGATAGCATCGGGGGTAAGCATCCCCCCACTGACAAAACCAGGCTCTGCAGCAGCCTTTGCTTGATGTTGAGTTGGTCTGTAACCCAACCCAAATTTGTCCTTCTTCTCCTCCACAGCTAAGACCTTGCCCCAGCCAAGGGCAGTTCCTTCTTCAACAACCTTCCGGGCTTGTTGGTAAGATGACATGGAGATTCCAGATACAGCAGATGCTTCATTGACATTCAAGGCTTCAAAACCTTGGCTCATTGTTTCATGGATCTCCCCATCCATCTCGATGTATTTGTAAGTAGCCAGATGGCTAACAAATATATCCTCTTCCCCACAGATTGTGACAACTTGACCTTCCCACTCAAATTTTAACTTTTGGTGAAGGGTAGACGTTATTGCGCCGGCGGCGTGAATCCAGGGTCTACCCAACAAACAGCTGTAGGCGGGCTGAATGTCCATCACATAAAAGATAGTTTTAAAAGTCTGTGGGCCAATTGTCACATGCAGCTCAATCTCTCCCAGAACTGATCTCTTAGAACCATCAAAGGCTCTTACTACCAGGTTGCTGGGTCTCAATGCCAATCCATCATATTCAAGCTTCACCAGAGCCTTCTTCGGTAAGACATTCAGGGAAGAACCTATGTCCACCAGCACATGAGAAAGGACAGCTCCTTTGCATTCCATGGTTATGTGCAAGGCTTTGTTGTGATTACGGCCATCCGCTGTCAAGTCAGAATTGGTAAACCCTAGCCCATTGCTAGCAGTAACGTTTCCAACCACGGTTTCCAATTGGTTGACAGTAATCTCCTCAGGCACGTAAGCTGCGTGCAGGACTTTAAGTAGTGCATTCCGATGGGCTTCGGAGCACATAAGCAGTGAGAGGATGGAGATTTTGGATGGCGTCTGGTGAAGTTGATCCACAATTTTGTAGTCACTCTTTTTGATGATTCGCATAAACTCATCAACTTCCTGATCGAATGGAGTCTTCAGGGTTTCTTTGGCAGCTGAATCTTCCTGCACCGGGCCTTTTCCTTTTGCCTTGGCAGCAGCTTCTGCTTCGGCAGTAGGTTTTTGAACTTGTGAAGCAAAGAGACGTCCGCTTCGAGTGAAGCCTCCGCCTCCCCCCACATTATCTACTTGTGGTGCAGGTGTTGATGTTTCAAGAGTGACTCTTTTTCCTTCGCAGTATACGTCAGAGCCATAGTGCCATGGGATGGCCCTATCGCTTTCATATGGTACTGGTCCAGGCACCGTGACAGTGACTGGACTAATTGCTGCTGCTGAAGGGACTGTAATTGTTTGTGGATCATAAAAGATTGTAACTGGCGCTCTGGTGGGAGCAGCACCTTCTGAATGGTAGGCGGAATTATTCTCAGGATCGTAGAATATGGTAACAGTAGAGACATCTTCATGATTGATTGCTGGTGTTGTAGGAGGTACTGTTGGAAGGACTGTTGTTGTTGTTGATGGAGAGTCGAAATGGAATGAAGCTGAAGTTGTAGCAGGAGGAACTGTTGAAAACTGATCATTTGGAAGGATAGGTGAAGTATTTGCTGATGGTGCTGATGAATTGTAGGGAACAATAGTTGCTGCAGTTGTAGGAGGGTCTGAAACCGTTGCTGATGAAGTTGCTTGATTTGCCGGAAATGATGTAGTGATCTGGAGTAGGCCACTCCGAATAAGGCTGTCAATGCCATTTCTCAAGTCCTCACACCCATTCCATGAAATATTGCAATAGGGACACCCTAGTTCACACCCCGGAAATATTTGGTTCTCACGGAGTTGAGCTTTGATTTCCACCAATGGTGTCCTGATCTGATCCACACTAGTTATCAAATAAGACGGTTGGTCTTCTTCAATAGCATTAATTCGGGGACCACCATGGTTTGGCATAGGGTTTTTATTGACATTGGGCGGAGGTGCAAAATTCAGGGCCTTGGAGTCTACCAAGTCTTGTACCTTCATATGCAGAGCCCTGCATCTTTCTGTACTGTGACCAGGTGCGTTTGAATGAAAAGCACACCTAGCATTAGAGTCATAGTTTCTTGGTAGACTGTTGGGATCCGGAGGTGCCAACGTTCTTAGCTCAACTAGGTTGAGTTTCAGAAGTTGTGGCAGCAAGGCAGCATACGGCATTGGGATCGGGTCGATCACTCGGTTAGCTTGGGATGGCCTTTGTTGGAATGGCCTCTGTTGATTGTTGTTGTTGGAGTTGCTGTTGTTGAAGTTTCTTGGAGGATATTGATTCTGATGATATTGAGGTTGTTGTTGGAAGTTTTGTTGAGGAGGTTGATAGACTGGCTGAGGATGAGCTGGAGCAGGGATGGTGACTGCTGCTATTGTCCTTTGAACATATTGGGGCCTACCCCTGTTGGTGTGAATGGCATTGGTCTCGCCAGTTCTTCTCGGGCCTGCAAAAGGCTTTCTTGTACTACTGGACGAGCTTGCACCGTTGTCTGAGATCTTTCCCATTTTTAACAGGCTTTCGATTCTCTCCCCAGCTATGACAACATCTGCGAAGCTAGTGGAAGAGAAAGCCGCCAACCTGTCAATATACGTTCCCTGGAGAGTGTTCATAAACATGTCTGCCATTTCTCTCTCAGACATTGGTGGTTGAACAACAGCAGCCAATTGCCTCCACCTTTGGGCATACTCTCGGAAACTTTCCCTCGACGACTGTGACATTCCCATTAGGAGGGTCCTGTTGGGTGTCATGTCTAAGTTGTATTGATACTGTCGGATGAAGGCCTCTGCCAGGTCCTTCCAGCATCCAATTGTTGCTCTTGTCAGATGGGAATACCACTCCCTCGAAGCTCCAGTCAAGCTATCTTCAAAATAGAACATCCACAATTTCTCATCCATTGTATAGGCCTTCAGCCTTCCCAGAAATGATTGCAAATGAGTCCGGGGGCATGAAGTCCCATTATACTTTTCGAAACAAGGAGGCTTGAACTTATGGGGGATCCTGACCCCTTCTACCAAACCCATGTCCATGACGTCGAAGCCCAAAGAATTTTGAGACTCCAGTGATCTCAACTTCTCAGCTATTTCATCCAACCGTCTATCATAAGTTTCCTCTCCAGCACCCATTACTGTATACTGGTCCTCCTGAGGATCTTCTTGAAGTACTCTGGCTGCTGTGGCTGTCCCTTGAATATTGACTGGGATGTTGGCCTCTGGATGGAGATGGGGTCCAAAAACTGGGGGGTTGACATGAGGTTGGACCCTCTCGTTGTTACTTGTGCCAGCAGTTCCCACATGGGGTTCTTCTTGATTCCTCCCCTCCACCAAAGCTCTGAGCCTCTCCTGGCTTTGAGCTAAGTTGTTCATCACTTCCATGAACTGTGTTATCTGCGTTCTCATCTCCAACCTTTCGTTGGCCATCTGGTTTCTGACCTCCGTAAGGTCTTGTTGCATCTGATCCATCTGAATTCCCAGAAGGTTGTTTCTAGTTGGGTACCTGTGAGGCCTGTTGAGAGGAAATACCCGGCGGCGAGCAATAATTCCTGAGGTTCACAACAGAGGTTAGCAACAACAAAACAAAAAACCTACAAAACAAACAAAAGGGTTAGCATGCAATGCAGTTATGCTTATTTGCTCTCGAGGTATCCGGTTTGGCCTTCAGTTTTGACCCTTCCAGACCCTTGAAGATGATGCTGTTGAAGTTGCTTTTGATGTGAACCCAGATAGAGGTCAACACAGATATATTACAAAAGTGAAATAATACAATTTGTTCGAGTTACAACACAAGCCCTCAAAGGGTCAAAATACATCACAAAAAGCAAAAGTACATGGAAAAGGAACAACAACAAGCAAATGATCAAACTCCAAGGCCAAACTCATCCTCACGAACTTCCTTGAGAAGTGCTTCGGTCACAGGATCAGCCGGACGCTCCGTGAGACCTCTGATGAGAAGGTTTCTTGTTGCAACAGCTGCAGTCAACTTCTTGTTCTGACTTTGGTCCTTAGACCTCTTCACTCCTGCTTTGATTTTCAGCTCTGATATTTCCTCCTGGGCTGCTGCCAGGGCTTTTTCCATCTGTCCCATCTTGTCTTGAACTCTTTTGTCTTCTAGAGTACGGGCCTCAGTGGTCCGGACCCACCTGGCCTGACTCTCTTTCAAATACAAGTCTGTTCTTGCTCTCTGAAACTGGGCTTCTTTACAAGCATTCTTCAGAATCTGCTCACCAGCTTTGGATTTGTTGATATAATCTCCAGACTTCTCAATCTTGGTCAAGTGTTCCACCCTCAACTTCTCCAATCTCTCAATCTCCCTCACACCTTCACTCCTCTCTCTGAGGGTCTTCTGCAAGGCTTGGGTTAACTTCTCATTTCTTTCCTTCAAGCTCTCAAACTCCTCCAAACTGATAGTGGCAGGGGGTGGTGCTGAAGATGACTCAGGCATGTCTTCTATGGTGAAGGGTAATCCAGAGAATTGGGCCCTAGCATGGGACCACTCATGATATTGGGCTGATGCCACATTGTTGCATTTCCCCAGAATGGTGACTCCCTTAGTTTGAACATGATCCCAGGCCCAGGCAGCCTGCCTAACAGCAGCCAAACTAATCTTGTTCTCACAGTAGAGGGTCTCAACCAAATCCTGTACCCTAGGAGTGTGGACCAGTGCATAGCCCAATTGTCTCCTGAACAGCAGAGGGTTGTAGTTGATACTTCCCTTAACTCCTATCAAAGGCACATTGGGGAAGTGCCCACAGCTGGTGATCATATCTCTGCCTTTGGTGCTCTGAGTGCACCATCTGATATCTGCTGAAGTTAGGACAGTGAGTCTCTTAGCCCAGTTGCTTTGCTGATGAGGGTTTAGAAATGCATCTGTCCTGGGTAGATGCCTGAGAAGCCAAGCATGGAATAATGGAGCACAAATCCTCACTAATCTTCCCCTCTGCTTCTCATTTCTCTGATGGACCGAGTAATAGAGATCACCCAGTAAAGTTGGCACAGGGTTCTTCAGGATGAACAAGTGGATTGCATTCTTGCTGATGAATCGAGGCTCATCTGCAAACAGCACAATTCCATATACACTCAAGGCCAATAGAGCACAAACAGCTTTCCACTCCCCCGAGGAGGCCTTCAGACTAGCTTGAGAAATTAAGAAGTCCAGATGAAAACCAGGGATTCCAGCTTTAGAGGTCATATGCTGTTCAATCAAAACAGGCTCCAGATACAAAGCTTTTGCTACCTCTCCATTGCTAGGAAAGACCATTTCAGGGTTGAATGGGATTTCTCTTTTGATGGGCAGACCAGTCAATGATGAGTATTCTTCCAGAAGAGGCCCCAACTGAAAGTCTTGAAAGGTGAAACATCTCAATGGGGGGTCATAAAACTGAATACAGGTGTGGATGAGGCTCCTCTGTGAAGGGTCCAGATCCATAACCATGTCCAGTATATCTCCATAACTCTCCCTGAACAAGGGTATGTGATCTGGAGTGATCAGGGTTTGGATCCTCCTGATGTCTGATAAGTCTGGTTGGAAGAAATGATAAGTGATGTTGCTTTTCTTTGGAGCCATGATGCTGAGGACTGAGTAGGATAAGTGCTGATGAAGATGCTGAGGAGTGGGCCACTGGCTGGCTAGTGCTAGTAACTGAAGGATATGGCTGGCAAACTGAAGCAATTGCTGGTGGAGATAGGTCAATGATGCAGATGGGGTCAAAACCAAAACCAGATGAAGGTGGATACCCTGAAACAAATAAGCAAATGTCAATATGATGCAATGAGTATGCATGCAAAATGAAATGCAAGGGTTTGTGACTGAGCTGGATCTGATTAACTGCCTTGATATAGATCCATGTGTGTCCAAGAATTCCAGATGGAGGTCTATAAATCCGGTAACCAAGGTGGGGGGACTCAAATAAAGAGCCACATGTCCAGGGTTTAAAATCACAAGAACTATCCAACATGGAGCATTCTTAACAAAGTCAAAGTAACAGGGTATTCTGAGGTCAAGGTACCTGCAAACCTGTAAACAGCCCAACCCCCCTCACAGGTGATGATCTAGAACAAGGATCCTCAGACTTGGATCAGTTATGAGAAGTGTAAACACTTCTAACCCGGAGGTACAGTGTTTACAATAACCATAACAATTCCTCCTCTAATTCACCTCAGTTTCTGAAGGTCAATACTAAAAGGTCATCCAGACTTAGCAGGCTTCCCAGATAGCCCTAGCATTGCAGGAAATCTGCAACACAGAGTTCTCAAGAAGAAACCCATATCTGAACCGTGTTTCATATTCCCGCACCAGACCGAAATGGAATGGGAAAGAATATGATTCACTCTAGCTTAGGTGTCACTCAGGTCCCAGGTATAGGACCTTAACTCTCAATGGAACACCCACCCACCAAAACAAAAACCAAATCCAGCCAGCAACAATGACAGTATGATATATACAAATGCAATAAAGAAAGCAGTAAAGTAACTGTACATAAGGCAATAAACAAGAATAAATACAAGCACAAACAAGCACATAACACCCCAGTAACACAAATCAAACAAGCGCTAGGAGGAACCCACAAAAAGAACCAGAAGCCCTGGTTGCAGTATAAGGGTCCCCAGCAGAGTCGCCAAGCTGTCGCTCCCAAGGATTTGCATCCTGGTACAAGCGCGAACGGTCGGCGAAGGGAACAGTGAGAACACACAGCCGTGAACTCACTGGAGATGAATAGAGTCGCCAGCTAGGCATTTTTATCCCGGAGGAAAGGCAATGCTGCATAGGCCTAGAAAGAGATGGATAAGACGGTTTGCGAACCAGAGAGACTAAGAAAGGGGGTTGGTTACAACCTGGGAAGGTATTAGCACCCAGATTGTCCGTCGTACTCGACGGGATCCACGCTTAAAAGATTTGTGTTTTAAAGGGGTAGTGTCAGTGCGATTTGTGTGTCAAAGAGCTGGAAAAGGATGTACAGGTGTCAGTGTAAAGAAATGTGATGTGTATAAATGTACAGTGTCAGTGTGAGATCAGGAATGAAATGCTCATGATCATGAGGCTGAAAGAATGAAGCTGGAAAGAGGGGGAATGTACAGAGACTTTTGTTCGATAACCGTTAAGTTATGCCTACGTATCCTCTCGTGCAATGAGGAAGTCAGAACACCGTAGTTCGACCCAAAGAGACTGAAAGATGAATTGACTTGTGAACTGCTTGCTTGTCAATGCTCAAGTGTATGACCTGTCTGGCTCAGGTGCAAACTGTCTTGCATTAGGCGGAAGAAGCGAGCTCTCGATTGTGAGTGAAGATGATGAGAAAAGAATCCCGAAGGAGACGATTATTGTTTGTTTTTGAGTTTTCAGTCTTTTATTGCTTTTGAAAGTTTGTCATAAGTTAATGAGCTTAAGCCTAAACTAATGGATTTAGTAAACTCATCACATCTTCCCTCTGATTAGGGGTAATGAGGATACCTTAAGTGTGAAGTCAGCTTCTCACACTTAAACACCTTTGGTGTAGGATTAAGATCATTAACCTACTTGTGATTATTTAGATGTTTTTGTGATTTTGTTTAGTGTTGAGTAATGAGGTTAAGCCATAATCATGGATTAAACAGACCCATTACACCATCCTAAAAGAAGGATGATAGATGAGAATGTTTAAGTTGAGAAAAACTCCTCAACTTAACCCATGATTAGGGATTAAACCCATGACAAAACAAGCCTTTATTAAGTGGATTTTAGATTAATGGTATGATGATGAAGTGATTTTTATGGTTTGTAAGACAACTTGAGGGGGACTTGTCCATTAACACTAGGGTTAGTCCTTCTTAACCACTTAAGGAAGAATTAGAACCCTAATGCAAGGCCCAAGTTACAAGTGTGATGTCTTGATAATTATTAGATGGACTAATTAAGAGATTTAAACACCTTAAGGGTTTAATACTTAGGATTAAAGTTACACACTCCATCCTAAGAGAAGGATGCAGGCATAAGCTTAATCACAAAGTCTTAAAGCCTTTAGGGTTTAGTCCCTGATTATGAGGTGAGAAGAGAAGACTCAAAAGAGACACAAAGGTGAAAACTAAGTGGGGTGACTAATCAAAACCCTAATTCATTGTCATGCTTGGTTGTTCCTAAGGTTTGTGAGGTTTTCAAGAGCAATCTTCAAAGGAGCCACCAGGAAGCAGATGAACAGGATCAAGAGAAGCAAAGTGACTTGCTTCATTCAAGAAGTCAAGTTACTTGAAGAAAGAAAGTGGGGGGAAGAAGAATGAGCAAGCTCAAACTCAAACACATGTAAGAATGCAGCAATGGATGCAAGAGAGATGAAAAGAAAAGTTATGAGAAGTGAAGGCAAATTCACTTCCCAAGTTACTTACCACCTGAAATGTTAGAAAGAAATGCAATGCAATGCAAGATGAGATGAAATGGTATGATGCTTAGCAAAACCAGAAGCATGTTGATGATGATTATGATGTTATGAGATGCTACAAGCATGAGGCAAGACAATGGGGATGTTCATACAATATTATGAATGCAAATGATGCAAGTTAAGGAGCATGAACAAACATGAAATGTTATGAAGCATACAAGACAAATGACATGGCAAATATGCAATGCAATGATCAAACATGTTTCCTATATGTCTTAGGATGTCAAATGAATCATAAGCATGCACAAAATGCAAAGACAAGTCATGTTATGCAAGGGAATGCAAGGAGGATGCAAGAGAGAGCCCAAATTAGGGTTCATGGATCAAACATCAAACAAAAACCCAAAACAGAAGCAAACCTCATGATAAAAAATGGAAAATGGCACCCAAAGAAACCCTAGGCCTATAGTGAACCACTGCCCAAAGGGGAGCTCTCAACTCTCAACCAATCTCAAGATATGAATTTTACAAGATATTAGGGTTTTTTAGGGTTCTTAACAAAAGAAATGCCAAACAATTTGAAAATGCAAGAACAATTCATGGCCTTTTTATCCTTGAAAATACATGCTAAACACAAAACAATGCAAGAAGAATCAATGTCTCAACCTTCTCCAAAGGGCAGAAATGAATTTTCAAACATGTGATCAAAATAATGCATAAAAAATGATTTAATTCAATGAAAAATTCTTAAAATGCATCAAGATCAAAAAAGAAATTTGGTTTGAAGGTTGGACAATGTTTCTAAATGCCTTAGAACATTTCATGAATTTTTTTGTAATTTTTAAATACCTAAAAGTATTTTTAATTAATTAATTCTCATTAATCAATTAAAAATAATCTTTTAAATATTTAAAAATACCTTTTTAATGATAAAAAATAAAATAAAAATATTTTTGGGTCTTAAAAATTAATAAAACTTTAAAGAAAAAGTTTCATAATTTTTAAGAATTTTTTGCTATTTTAAATTAATTGTGCAAAACAAATGAAATAAAAAGAAATAAAAACAAATAAAATAAAAAGTAATCAGATTGGATGGGTGAGATGCGTCCTGGATTCAAATCTGTTGACTGGCGCGTGAATGAAGGGTGGAGATTGCATCTGACTTAATTATCCTAATTAATAATTAATTAAACTAATGAAAGAGATTAGGGCAAATCAAACTGATCCTGGCCTTCTATCTGCGCGCGAAGTCAAACAATTCCACGCAATCAATGGTTCAAATTCAAACTGACATTAATGACTGGATTAAGCCCTAATTACACTCAGGCTGCCGGAGAAGACTTCCGGTCGTCTTCTCCGGCGAGCACTTCCCCTGAAAAACTCCCATCTTCCTCAAAACGTATCAAAAGTGAAATCTAAACATATAGAAATGAACCCCATGATCTCCTGAATCAAAACCCTAACCCCAAACAAATTTATTCTTCATCAATCACATGAATCGAAAGCAAACATTTTTAGGGCAAACCAGTTTCAGAGTCAAATTAAATGCTCCAATCTCAACCATTTTCAAAACCAATGGTACCAGAATGATCAGTGAAACAAATAGAACAAGTTTGTAACAAGCAAAATCATTTCTGGAAAAATAAATTTCAGGCTACCTGAGATTTGAAGCTTTCAGTTTAGGAACTTTCTGGCCTTCTCTTTATGTGCAAACCACTCCTTAGGACCCCTTGATGATGTTTGAATGCCTTAGAACAATTTATGTAGGCTGGTTGATGAGTTTCGAAAGCTCCTGCTTCAAGCTCAGTCAACAATGGCTATGGTGATTCTGACTGATTCAGGCCACTGTGAATGATGGTTTATGGTCCAGATGATGTATGGAGAAGCTTTGCAAAGTTTGTTTGGCTGTTTGTGGGCTAGGGAGGGAGATTCGAATGAATCTGCAGAATGAGGGTGAAGAATGGCAGTGGGGTGCTTTGGCTGTTTCAGGCTTATGCTTTGGGTGGTTTCTACTCAATGATACATGGTGAGTTGAATGGGGGAAAAGGCTTTTGTGTTTGCAAGCTGTGGAGAGGAATTCGAAGCAAGTTGCAAATGGGAGTGTTTTTTGTGAATGTATGGAATGTGATGGTTTCAGCCTTGCTTGCCCTTATGTTTTGCTTGCAAATTGTCCACATAACTCTCTCTCATTGGTCAGTTGATTTGACATGTGCTTTATGGATAGGTGAGGCAACTTTTGCAATTTGTCAACTCTTGTGTAAGAGAAAGTATGGTGAGGTGCTAGCTTGGTACAAGGCATGGGCTATGCGCAGCAAGATGAGGGGGAAATGTCAGCTTGGTCCAGCATCCAAGGCTGCAAGTGGTAGGGAGTGAAATGAGTGTTTTGCAACTTGTGACATTTTGGTTCACATGTGAAGAAAACCTTGTTACACAAACCAAACCATAGGCAAACTTGATCCAATTCTGATTTTCAGCACTTAGAGAATGTTTGTGTAATGGTTTGAAATGAATTAGAGGTCACATGATGCATTGGTTCAAGGTTTTGCAAAATTTCCATTTGAAGCATGCCTTAGAAATTAATGATTTTTGCCAACTTTGCATTGCTATAACTTTTGACCCAAGAAGAGTTTGATCATGTTCTTGTACTTTTTGAAAAGGGAAAGATGAGATCTACAACTTTCATGACCAAAGTTTTTCCATTTGAAGCCTTTTTGGACCAAGAATCAAAGCTTGAAAATTGACCTAAAATGATGCATTCTTGAAAAGTCAACTATGCCCAAAAGTCAACCTTTGCAAAAACCCTAAATTCTTGATTTCTATGAACTTCAACCTTCTTCCATGATCAAATAAAGATCATATACACTCAAAATGATGAAGATCACCCATTGGTTGGGTCATTGGGGGCCTCAGATGCCCTGATTTTGCACTGACTTGTCTGAAAAGTCAACTCTTGATCAGATGACTTCCCCATGGAATTTCTTCATGAAAATTGATATGCATACTCCCTATACCATATATAGACCAATGGAAACAAGAATGACCAAAAAAATTTGGGGTTATGGCCTCTGAAACCAAAACCCTAATTTTCAGTCAGCTGTGCAGTTCAACCTGGCTCTGCATCCACTCAAACCCTAGCTCTTGTGATCCCTCTGCAATTTTGACTTTGAGGAGATGAAATATGATATAAGAACACACATGGACCCCTTTGAGTTGATTGGTTGACTTTGGAATGGCTCAAGATGCTTTGGGATTGCTCAGATCACAAACCCTAGGTGCAGATGCCTTGAAAGCTATGCAGTGGATAAAAAATGAGATGTGAGATGATATGATTGTGTTTATGCATATGAGATGACCACAAGCCATGGTGAAATGGGTGAGGGAAAATTTGGGGTGTTTACAAATACTACTTCGCTCGATGAAACGGTATTCTCTAGGGGAGCAAGAGAGTTTGGTAGTCTGGCAACTCATTGGATGGTCGGCGCCGAGGAAGAGGAAATGAAGAGGTGACGTGTTTTGGAATTTGTGTCAATTTAATGTTTCTGACGGTTAGTCTAGGGGCTAGCGTATAGGCCATGATTGCATAGGGATAGGGGTCACGCCTAAATGCACGTGTTCCCACTCCTATAAATAGGGGAAGCCCTTTCATTTTCACACTTTTCTGCCTTTGCTTCCTTGCTCGACGTCTCTTCTGTTCTTCGGCTGCCACTTACGACTGTCGACCACCGCGAATCTACTTCCGACCACCGTGCAACTTTCTCCCAGGACCATTCTAATCATGTCTCAAGCACCTGGTAAGCATTTTTATTTGTTTATGTCTTAATTTTTTCTAAGATTAGATATGCATATGGTTAGGTTTTAGTTTTAGGAGGTAGATTAGGGTAGTCTATATTATTCCTTAGACTGTAGTGGTGACAAACTGCCTTTTAATGGCGAATCTCCCTCTCTTGATTGGGTACGAGTACCTTTGTCGTGATTGTGGCGCTGCTCGCACCGAAACCCTAACTTGCGTCAAGCGGTGGCTTTGGTTGACGTTCGACCGGAGTCCTGGGTTCGGGGACAGTAGCGATCATTTGGTCGTTGCGAGGTCCTTTCATTGTCATGATCTTTATTGAGCGTGGTCGATCGTTTTAGGTAAGTAAACCCTTTAAGGGCTTTGGCCAGGGGCCTCGCCTCCTGGTCGTTGTACTCCATTTCAATTGATAGGTAATGGAAGGGTGGATTTGATGCCTTGATCGAATTCACTGACGCCTTTCCTCTACTTTTCAGGTGAAGAAGTGTTCGTCGATCCGTACGATGTCTCGTCCGAGGAAGATACACGGGGGGACTCTGGTTCCTCTGCTACTGTCCCGAGCGATTCTGATAGTTCCTTCGAGGACCCCGACGCTACCGAGGTGGGTGATGCGACCACCACTTCTAGGGGAGCGGCAGGTGCTCGGGAGATTTCTGAAGAAGAAGAAGAGGTCCCAGCTGTTGCACCCCAAAATTTACCCTCACAATACAAGACTTTGTGTGCTAAGAAGGTTCACAAGGTTCACAAGACCTTTCATGAGGTTCATGAAGTTTACAAGACACTTTATGAGGTTCACAAGGTTCACAATACTTACAAGACCTTTCATGAGGTTCATGAAGTTTACAAGACACTTTATGAGGTTCACAAGGATCACAAGGTTCACAAGGTTCACAAGGCTCACAAAACCTCCCATGAGGTTCACAAGACATCTTATGAGATTCACAAGGTTCACAAAGTTCACAATTGGTCAGAAGATTTGACAATTCCCTCAGACAATGCATCCTCCTAAGTAGTGCATCCAAAATTAGGGTTTTGACTTTAATCAGGCTTAATGGACTTCCAAGACTTCAAGTGAGCTTCATAACATCTTATATGTGTGTGAGAATCCCCATGACAAGTTTCAAGACTTTTCTCAAAGGTTTGCTCAGTCAGATGATCAGATAAGTCAAAATCAGTCAAAGTAGTTAAAAAGTCAAACTGAGGTCAACTGTGGTCAAACCAAAGTCAAACTTCATGATTTTTTGCCAACATCAAGTATATGAAGTAAAATTAATCATTTGATCAAGGGTTGATCATGATTCATCAAGGAGATTTCAGATCATCAAGAATCAGGAGTTTCTAAATTAGGGTTTCCTTAGGAAAAGTCAACTGAACTTTGACCAGCCATAACTTTCACATGCTTCATCACCAATTTTCCATCCAAAGCTCATTTTGAAGGAAATTGAATTCTCTACAACTTTGTGTCTCACAAGCCAAGCCCAAAAATGCTTCATTTTGAAGGTATGAGCTAAGACATTATAGGTCCTTTTGAAAGTCAACAACTTTAAAAGGGCATAACTTGAGAATGGTAAATGATATGGACATGAAACCAGTGGGGTTGGTTAGAGGAATCTTCAAGCTTTCCAAAATGTCCAAGAACACCCTCATAGCATTAAAATTGAAGGTTGTGTGCCCTTGCAAAGTTGGGAAATCTTTGGTTGGTTTATGAAGAAAATGGAGGTTTAAAACCAATTTTTTCTAAATGGGCTTGCCATATGATGACCCAATCCATACCAATACCTCATGCACGACCCAAGTCTCTAAAATTCAGATTTTTTTCATCATTTTATTTTATTTATTTTGATTTAATTCATTTAAAATCATTTTAAATTAAAATAAAATAGAAAAATCAAATATTTAAAAGAGATTGAGCTTCTAGAAAGTCATGAATGCAACTTGGATCAAATTGATACAAAAATAATGGTGATTGGCCTAAAATAGAAAGGGTTTATGCAAGGATATTTGAATTTTAAAGCTTAATATTTTTCAATATTTTTCAATCAATTTTTTCACACAATGATCAAGTTCTTTGACCTAGATTCATCCCACTATAAGTACATAACACAAACCTAATCATAGAACACGATTTTCAGCCTCAAAGTGTAAGTTTCAAATTTCAAAAATCATCCAAAAAATCAATTTTCGGTTTCATCCATTCAAGAGGTTTCAAGGTATTTTGAGGACACAAGAATGTTCACTAAGTTTCATTGAGTCGAAACCAATCATCATTCGCATCCAAATCATTACATATTGCTCAAACCGAATCTCTTTTGTTCTTGGTTTTCAAATTTTCGATTCACACTATTTATGCATTGCACACTAATTTTGTTTGTTGATTCATGTTTAGTTGAAGCTTGTGATGGATTCTGGGCAAAAATATTGGAGAAACAGTGTTTAAATCGTTAGATGCCATTCTAGGGTTTATACCTCATAATTTAGGGCTTTCTAATTTAATGGATATAAATGAATTTTGAGACCATAAATCAACTAAATGAACTGTTTGGATCATATTGGTGTAATCAAATTGATGAAATTATGCTTGTATGATGATGTAAGGAATTCGCAGGTTCAAAAGCGCAAGAGAAATCGCAGGAGATTTCCCAGCAAATTTCGCAGGAAAACCTGCGAAATCCCAAGGTTGAAGATGATCCACAGCGCGCCAAAATTCTATTTTAAAATTCGTTATAATATTTTATTTTATGTTAGTTGTATTTCATCAGAATTGGTTGGCTGGCTCAGTTGGTGATTGCGTTTGTGTGATGTTTGAAGGTCTTGGGTTCGATCCCCCCAGGCCTTTTGTTTTGTTTATTTTTCATGATTTCTTCAGGAACAACAACAAAAGCAATTGGACCCTTTTCTTTGTCACCTGCGCGCGCTGGCCCAGTGGAGAGTCTTGCTGGCTGGAGTTCTTGGAGGCAAAGGGGGCTGGGTTCAATTCCCAGCCAAGGTAAGTTTTTTTTTTTTATTATTTGTTTTGATTGTTTATTAATATTATTAATTTTAATTAAAACTTTAATTTAATAAACCCTAAAAAAATATTTTCATAAAAAACCCTAATTTTTCTTCTATGTGACATTTAATTTTTAATTTTTAATTTATCATTTAATCATATATGTATATTATATAATTTGTTTATAACTTAATTCTTATATAAATAATTTTCAACATAAACTTAAAAAATAATTAAAACTTGTTAAAATAATTTTTTTTGTAAATATAATAGTATGATTATAGTTAATTCTATTTTATTTAATCATGTATATTTTAATATTTGTTTATAATCTAATTTTGTATATAAATATGTTTAAAAATTAAAATTCTTAATTTTATTTTATTAATATGATAATATGACATAAATTGTTTGTAATTTAATTTTGTATGTAAATAATTTTTATTATATGTTTAAAAATTGTTAATTTAATTTTTGTAATTATAATTTTATTTTCATAATATTTTCATAATTAACTTAATTTTTATAATTTGCACATAACTTAAAACTTTATAATAATTGTTTATATTTTAATATTAAATAATAATTGTTTATAAAATTGAATTTTTAATTATTATAATATGCTTGTTTATTTCATTATTGTTATTATTAATTATGTTTATATGATATTTTATTATTACTAACCACATTGTGATTATTTTTATTATTATTATTTCACTAACCCAATTATTATTATTATTATTTAATATTTTGCTTATTTATTTAAATTGCTTTTATTATTATTATGTAATTGTTCCTTGGTGTAATATTTATTAATAATGTTTATTATTTATATTTTATGCTATGGTTAGTAAATAGGGAGTGTAAACATACTTGTATTTTAAAATTAATTTAAATCATTTAAATTTAAAGATAAATATTAAAATTATACACTCACACACGTAAGTCGATCTTTGATCGCCATTTCACTTCCTTAGGGATACCTCTCATTGTTGCCTAATCAAAAAGGTCAAGTAGGGTGTATAAAGCAAAAGTCCCTCAAATTCACATCATCTAGTCCCTTAACAGATAAAAGATCAAGTCCCTTTCGAATGTTGCCTTCGTAATGATCTTGTCCCTTTCGAATAAAGATGATAGTCCCATTCGAATTGCTTATACACCCTACAGTTGCCTAAATAATAGATGACCCTTCACTTGTCCCTCACATCCAAGGTAATGACTACCTATTCCTTAATAATAGGGATAGTCTTACCATTTAAAGGATTCAAGAACAAAAAAGACTTAAACTTAGGGTAGGTTTCTCTTAGATACTTGCTCACTATTCAAAAACATTTCAAACACTTCACAATTTCAAACAAATTTTCAAAACAAAGGTTTTATACGCATCCGTACATGGATCATTATAAAACACTTAAGAAAATTTTTATTCACACACTTCACATTTCAAAAACATTTTAAAGTGAGCTAAGTAACTAAGAGCCCATGGATAACCATGGATGTAAAGGGTGCTAACATCTTCCCTTAACATAACCTACCCCCCGGACCCAAAAATCTTTTAAAAGGTCTTTCCTGTTCTTTTATGCCTTTCCTTTGGATAAAATAAAAGTCGGCGGCGACTCTTGCTATCCGCAACATAACTAAAGTCAGTTCTCCCACCGTGTTACAGAACTGGCGACTCTGCTGGGGACTTAATAAAAGAGGGGTACCCTTAGGAATTAGATCACTTAAATTGTTTGCTTTGTTTGCTTTACTTTACTTGTTGGGTGCTCTTATGTGTGAAAGATCCTAACCCGGATCTAGTGTACCTTAGCTAAATGGCAATAGACCAAGGAAACTGTACGGCGTATACCGATATGGTTGATCTGGTGGCCATAGTTAGTGCGACTTCTTGGTTGGTGCTTATGTTCCTTAAGTCAAGTTGAGGATAATATGAGGCTGCCATATGTTGTCAATGCACTAACTAACTTTTAGAACCCTAGTCATCCCATCTTGGCCTTTAAAAAGTAGTGAGATAACCGGCTTTGGTGCAGACTGAAGTTGGTTGATACTCGATGCTACGCTCATCGAGATTCTAAACTTGGAGGGTTTTGGTTGGCAAGTAAGTTGCCTACTGAACAACCACCCTTGTGAAGGATGAATGATATTGAGATCCCTTAGAACCTGGTTACTTTATAGGACAGGATGAACCAACTAACTTCAGGGGAGGGTATTTACCTTTGAACCTCATGCAAGCCTTTAAACCTAGGGCTATTGTGTGACTTGTTTGTGTGTGCCACATGTTTGTGATTGAGCATAACATCATAGCATCATCATGCATCATAAGCATAACATTTTCACTAACCATTTCAAGGACCAAAGGATTTATCTTTGTTCTTTGTTGCAGGTCATGGCTTCTGCTCGTAGAAACACTATCAAGATCAACTTTGTAGGGATACCTGCTAAGCTTAAAGAGTTGGTTTCTCAAGTGTCTGATCACTCCCAGTTCATCAAGAGACATGGTTACCTATTGGATCTAGTCACCTCAGGGTTCAATGAAGACATGATGAGTGTTTTGTTTCAGTTCTTTGATCCTAAGCACCATTGTTTCACATTCCCTGACTATCAGCTGGTTCCTACAATGGAAGAGTTCTCTAAACTTCTGGGTATACATGTACTTGATCAAAGACCCTTCACAGGCTTGGAGAAGGAGCTTAAACCAGAGATTATTGTTGCAGCTCTACATTTGAAGAAGTCAGACATTGTTCTAGAAACAAGAAGCGGAGTTAAGGGTATTCTTGCCAAGGTATTAATGGATAAAGCTCAAGTGTTCTTGAAGGCTATGAGCTATGATGCTTTTGAGGAGATCTTAGCCTTGCTTATTTATGGCTTAGTATTGTTCCCCAATCCAGATCAGTTCATAGACGTTCATGCCATCAACATATTCCTGAGTCACAATCCAGTGCCTACATTGCTTGGAGACATTCTACATTCTCTTCATACTCGTACTACAAGGGCAAGAGGAACTTTGATGTGCTGCATACCTTTGCTTTCTAGGTGGTTTATTTCTCACCTTCCTCGCTCAATAATGAAGAATAAGCAAGGGTTCAGGTGGTCCAAAAGGATCATGTCACTCTCGCATTCAGATATCCATTGGTGCTCCAGATCTATGGAGAATGTCACTATCATTGACCGTTGTGGGGAATTTCCTAATGTACCACTTCTAGGCATAAGAGGAGGCATCACCTACAACCCCTCTTTAGCTTTACGACAATTTGGTTACGCTCGGAGTGATGGCCCACATGACATGTTGATTCAGGGCATTGTGTTTGACTTTGACAATGATCTTCAAGGTTACCGTCAGAGATTCATACGAGCATGGGGAAAAGTGAACAAGGTTGACAGCAAGACACTGGAGCCTAAGTACACTATTCCTATGGAGGCTTATCTCAGATGGGTGTGATCTCGTGCTCAGACTCTCATGATGCCATATCCTTCTATCCTGCCAGTTACCATGGAACCTGTTGCTGAAGGAGATACTGCTTATACCATCCTTCACCCAGACATGCCTACTGACATGGAAGACTTACAGAGATCCTAGATCCAGTTGAAGGAGCAAAGGGATACTTTCGAGGCTCATTACAAAGAAAGCCAAGAAAGAATCCTGGAACTAACAAAGCAACTTCACGAGGAACGGAATCTCAACTCATACCTCAATACAAAGAGGAAACGTCCATGGGAGACTTAAAACCCCATCTCTTGTATTTATTGCATTTCATTTTCTGTAAGCCCAAGAGGCAAAACAAATTTATTACTAATAAAAGTTTACCTTCTTGTTTGTTTAAGCAAATTTAAATCCTGCGGTCCTTGAAAACATTGCATACGCATTTACATATCATATCATTGCATCACAGGTTTATAATTGTGCACAGGTTTCTTATCTTCTCGCTGTTTATTTCAGCAATGGCTCTTGAACAAACATTTAAGGATCTCCAGGCACAAAATGCACAGTTCCAAGAGCTGATCCTGAACCTGTCCAAGGGGCAGGATGAATTGAAGACACTGCTGGCCAAGAAGACTAAGAAGACCAGAAGGTCAGGTGGCCTGATCAACATGGGAAGAAGGTTCAAAGGTCTTGCCAAGACCAAAGAACCAGTTGAAGATTATGAGTCTGAAGAGTCTGAAAAAGAGGGAGGCAGCCTCCACAACACTATGGGGGACTCTGATTCTGAGGCTAATTACTACCATGAGCCTAATGAAGACAAATTCAAGATGCTGGTGGATAGAATGGATGCTATGGAGTTGCAGAAATCTTCTGGGCTAGATTTTGAAGACCTGAGTCTGATATCTGGGGTAGTCATACCCATTGGTTTCAAAGTTCCTACTTTTGTTGTTTATGATGGGGTCTCTTGTCCCAAGTTGCATCTGAGGTCTTATGTCAGGAGAATCCAACCTCATACTGCTGATAAAAAGTTGTGGATCCATTTCTTCCAAGAGAGCTTATCTGGAGCTCAATTGGAATGGTACTATCAGTTGGAGAGTGTCAACATCCGTGATTGGAATGATCTTGCCGAAGCCTTCTACAAGCAGTATCAATACAATGCTGATTTAGCTCCCACTCGCATGCAGCTGCAAAGCATGTCTATGGGTGCCAAAGAAAGTTTCAAGGAGTATGCTCAGAAGTGGAGAGATTTAGCTGGAAGAGTACAACCCCCTTTAACTGACAGGGAGTTGGTTGATATGTTCATGTGTACGTTGAATGGTCCTTTTTACAGTCATCTCATTGGAAGCTCATCATCTGGCTTCACTGAGTTGATAATGACAGGAGAGCGCGTGGAAAATGGTATAAAGAGTGGCAAGATTCAAGTGGGTACTTCTTCATCAGGTGCTGCAAAGAAGCCTCCCAGTGGGAAGAAAGAATCAAATGATGTTTATGGTCAACCTGATCGTAATAGAAGGCATCAGTCTGTGAGTGCAGTTCATATCTCAAATCCAACTCCTACAACAACAGAGCAGCCACAAGGCAACCAACAGAGGTCTAGAAGGCAGTTCACTAAGATCAACATGTCAATGGCTCAAGCATTGCAACACTTGTTGAAGGCTGAACTTATCACCCTGAAAGAGGCTCCTCAGAATCCCAATGTTACCTCTCCCAGGTATAATCCCAATGCACGATGTGCATATCATTCGAACTGTCAGGGACATGATACTAATAGTTGCTGGGTCTTGAAGAACAAAATTCAAGATATGATTGAGGTTGGAGAGATTGAGTTTGACCCTCCAGGTACTCCAAATGTGATTACTGCTCCCATGCCGAATCATGAGAAGACTGTCAACGCCATTGATGAAGATTTACATATCTATTCAGTTGCAGAGTTGACCACACCATTGTCTGTTATCAAGAAGAAACTAGTACAAGCTGGGTTCTTTCCAGGTTGTCGTGAAGATTGTCTGTATTGTACCTATAAGCCGGATAGTTGCTGGAGATTGAGGGATGGAATTCAACGTCTCATGGATAAATATACCATAGTATTTGAGAGGACTCCATCGTCTGTAGAGAGTATGGTGGATCATATTACTAAAGGTAGGAAGACTGAAGAGGTTGATATGGTCGATAAAGTATCGGTGAGGATCACTTCCAAAGGTCCTGTTAAAATCACTCATAAGGGTCCAATTAAGATTACTGCTGAAGGCCCTATGAAGATTGTTGCTGAAGCTAGAGTGGCTCCTCTGATCATTACCACTCCTGGTCCCATTCCGTATACTTCCGATAAAGCTGTGCCTTGGCATTATGGGTCTGATGTTTATATCCATGGTGTTAAGCAGGAACCCTTAGCTGATGTGCCTGTTGATGTTGATAATATTGCTGGATCTAGTAAGATCACACGAAGCGGAAGAGTCTTCTCTCCTCCAGTTACTTCCAAGAATGCAGTTACTCCAGCTGCTACCTCCACCACTGATGCTCGGGGCAAAGGTCCTGTTATTGAACCTATACCTACTAATGTGCCAGCTGCGGATGATCTTGCTAAGCAGATGGAAGAAGTATTGAAGATCATTCGTAAGAGTGATTATGACATTGTTGATCAGTTGGGGCACACTCCCTCCAAGATTTCCATGCTGTCTTTGTTGTTATGTTCTGAAGCTTATGCCAAAGCTTTGATTAAGTTTCTGAAGACTGCTCATGTACCCAATGCAATTTCTGTTGACCAGTTTGAGAATTGTGTTGCCCACCTGACCTATGATAATGGGTTAGGTTTCTCTGATGCTGATTTGACTCCTGCCAAGAGAGATCATAACAGGGCTCTGCATATCTCAATTGAATGCAGGGGCACTACCCTGTCACATGTATTGATAGACAATGGTTCCTCTCTGAATGTGTTGCCCAAAGAAGTCCTGAATAAGCTGAGTCCTGAAGATGCTGTGCTAAAACCCAGTAACATAGTGGTGAAGGCTTTTGATGGTTCGAGAAGAGTGGTGCATGGGGAAATTGATCTCCCAATCAAAGTTGGTTCTCAGGTTTTTAATGCTACATTTTTTGTGATGGATATTCGTCTGTCATATTCTTGTTTGCTTGGGCGTCCCTGGATCCATGGGGCAGGTGCTGTAACCTCTACATTACATCAGAAGCTGAGATATCCGGTAGAAGGAAAGGTTGTTACTATCTATGGAGAGGAAGAATATTTTGTTAGCCATGTAAACACCTTCAAGTATCTTTAAGTGGAAGGTGAATACGTTGAAACTCCGTGTCAAACATTTGAAGTGGTTCCTTGGATTGTTAATGATTATGAAGCTCCTCCGGTTGTCAAGAAAGTTCCTGTGGTTACCAGAGTACCTCCTACAATGGCCTCCCTCAAAGATGCTAGAGCTGTGGTGGATGAAGGTGGTTGTACTATTTGGGGTCAGCTTCCTGATATTCCGTACAAGTCTGACAAATTTGGTTTGGGTTTCACTGCAGAGTCCCAGAAGGCTGTTCGTTGTGCTCGTGCTGTTCGTATCACCAATCAAGGGGTTATGAAGAACCAGATTAATGATGTGGGTGACTATGATGAAGACTACAACTTGGATGCTTGGATTTTTCCTACTGTGGGTGTTGAACTCAATAATTGGAAAGCTGAAGATGTTATTCCTATCTCCTTTAGTCAGGAGTAAATACTATTACTGTGTTGTTGCTTTTAAGTTTGTAATTTCTTGAACAATTGAACTCTTAAGCCTTGTGCCTTACCCGGGGCACAATGGTGTGCTTGTTACGGGATGTCATTTCATTTGCATACTTCATTCAATAAAAATCAGTGGACATTTCGTTTTCGTAAATATTGTGTTCCTTGTCTTTCTTTTCTTTTATTTTTGTTTTATCAGCTATGTGTTCTTACACACAGCCACATCACTAAAATGCAGATCCTCATCCACTCTGGATCCTGTTGATAACAGTTTTACTATTGCCAATTATAATTTCGAGAATCCGATCTATCAAGCTGAAGACGGAAATGAGGACGATTGTGAAGTACCTGTAGAGCTTGCTAGGTTGTTACAACAAGAAGAGAAAGCTATACAGCCACATGAAGAGCCAGTCGAAGTTGTGAATCTGGGAACTGAAGAAAACAGGAAAGAAGTCAAGATAGGGGCTGAATTAGAAGATAGTGTCAAGAGCAAGTTGATTCAGATGTTACGTGACTATGTGGAGATCTTTGCTTGGTCTTATGAAGATATGCCAGGGTTGGATACAGACATTGTGGTTCACAGTTTACCAGTGAAAGAAGATTGTCGACCAAAGAAGCAGAAGGTTCGTCGTATGCGTCCTGAAATGTCAGAGAAGATCAAGGCAGAGGTAATGAAACAGTTTGATGCAGGGTTCTTAGCTGTAACCTCTTATCCTCAGTGGGTTGCAAATGTGGTACCGGTACCTAAGAAAGATGGTAAGGTACGTATGTGTGTGGACTACAGAGATTTGAACAAGGCCAGCCCCAAAGATGACTTTCCACTTCCTCATATTGATGTTCTGGTAGACAACACTGCTCAACATAAGGTATTCTCTTTCATGGATGGTTTCTCTGGTTACAATCAAATCAAGATGGCTCCTGAAGATATGGAGAAGACAACATTTGTTACACAGTGGGGCACTTTTTGCTATAAGGTGATGCCATTTGGTTTGAAGAATGCAGGGGCAATATATCAGCGTGCTATGGTGGCTTTGTTTCATGATATGATTCATCATGAGATAGAGGTATATGTGGATGATATGATAGCCAGGTCCCAGAATGAAGAGCAACATCTTGATCATTTGCATAAATTGTTTAAGAGGTTGAAGAAATACAAGTTGAGATTGAACCCAAATAAGTGTACTTTTGGAGTTAGATCTGGTAAGCTCCTGGGTTTCATAGTCAGTGGAAAAGGTATTGAAGTGGATCCTGCAAAAGTGAAAGCTATACGAGAGATGCCAGCTCCCCGTACTGAGAAGGAGGTTAGAGGTTTCTTGGGACGATTGAATTACATTGCAAGATTTATTTCCCAATTAACTGCCATCTGTGAGCCAATCTTTAAGTTGCTGAAGAAAGACCAGGTGATGGAATGGAATGATGAATGCCAGACTGCCTTTGATGAAATCAAGAGATATTTGCTAGAACCTCCAATTTTGATGCCACCAGTTGATGGAAGACCCTTGATTATGTACTTAACAGTGTTAGACAACTCAATGGGGTGTGTGTTGGGGCAGCATGACGAGTCTGGTCGAAAAGAGCAGGCAATATACTACCTTAGCAAAAAGTTTACCGACTGTGAAATAAGATACTCACTGCTCGAGAAAACTTGCTGCGCTTTGGCATGGGCTGCTCGCCGACTAAGACAGTATATGTTGACTCATACTACCTTATTGATTTCGAAGATGGATCCAATCAAGCACATATTCGAGAAACCTGCTCTCTCCGGAAGAATTGCAAGATGGCAAATGATCTTGACAGAATATGACATACAGTATACTACTCAGAAGGCCATTAAGGGAAGTGTTGTAGCAGATCATTTGGCTCATCAAGCAGTAGATGATTACCAGTCAATGAGTTTTGAGTTTCCTGATAAAGACATTATGATTATTACCAAAGAACCTGGACAATATGACGGACCTGAACAAGGATCCCGATGGACTATGGTTTTTGATGGTGCCTCTAATGCACTTGGTAATAGTTGTAACACCCCAAATTTGCCCTATCTTTTCATAGCATTTAGCATATCATTTTCATATTTCGCACTGCATCATTATCATAGAAAAATGAAGCATAATATACATCATTGAAGCATAGCATGGATCATGGCAGTGATTTCAGTTCAGGGTGGCTATTTAGTTCATGATCCGAGTCAGATGGATGTTTGACCTAATCTTGGTCAAACTATCAAAAGACTGCTTCATTTGCAAGTCATCTGCGTATGTGGTTATTTCTCAGGCAACGTGTTTCAAAGTCGGGTCGTGTTGTGTGCAGAGGCCATCAGCTTGCCAGAAAATGGTTCATGAGATGGTTTTGGATTCAAAGATTCATGCTAGTTACGATTATATGTTCAGATGTGAGAGGTTGATTTATCCAGAAAGGTCGTTGGTTTCTGTGGAAGCGATGCGAGATTGGTTGAGTGAATTGATGAATTGATAGTTCGTGGCTATGTGCACGTTGGTGGTAATTGGTCCGTTCCACAAAATATCAAATTCCATATCCGTTTCTAAACCATTTTGTCCAATTATCCATTAAACCAATTATAATTCATTCCCATTTTTTTCCTTCCTTCCTTTTTACATTCATTTCTAAATCATATCCATTTTTCTAGTTTTGTTTTTAATCATGAGTCATAGTCCACATTGTATTTTTTATTCAACTTCATTGATCTCTTTTTTATTATATTTTTAGGAATTTCTATATACATCACCTTTTCTATCTTTGTCATGTTTTCTATTCTGATACACATATCCATATTAATTCTTTAGTGTCTTTTTTTTTCTTTTTTCCCATCATTTTTAAACCCAATTATACTTTTTTTCTTCTAAGTCCAAGACCAACAATAGGACTACCACATGACTGTTCCTTCACTCACTTTTTCAGCCCAATTTCATCAGCTAGCATCACGCAAACAACACGCAGGCCATGTACCGAACGGAAAAGCAACAAAAACGCAAGAAGAAAAATAACAAACAAAACAAGAGGAAAAATAACAGAATTCAAAAAAATCAAAAAATAGATATAACGGAAAATAAATCGTAACAGAATGAAAAAAAAAGAAAAAGTTTGTTACAGAAGAAGGATCACACTTCTCGCCATCATAGAAAAAGACTCAAAAAATATTCTTCATCAATCTCATTCATCACCAATAACTTCTTTTTTTTTCATCAACAACCAAAAACAGATTTCACTGCTTCATCAAAAACCAACTGAATCCTTCATCACGCCGAAAACCGTAACTGAAATATTCACCACTGTGCTTCAACCACAAAAACCAAAAACTCACCAACGTCAAGCTTGAGCATCACTCTCCATCGCAAGCTTCCTTCAATATCATCAATCTGTGACCGCACCAACGGATTTCTTCAGGATCGCAAACAGTAGCTCAATCGTCTGCATCTCACGAAACCGCGAGCTGAATCCATCGCGTTAGCTTCGTCATCTTCAAGCTTGCATCAGCACCGGTCATCACTCTTTATCATCAACAAAGCCGGATGCAATTCCTATTCGTTGTTATCCATCAACCGGACCTGCATCTTCATAATCTTCATTGATCGAAGCCACGCATCATCTTTCTGCATCGCCAATAAAGAGACATAATCGAATCCCTTCAACGGATCCTCCGTAACAGAACCAGATTTATTCTTCCTCAATACACCATAATCGAGTTCAATTCACGCACCTTCATCAGTTCATTGATTCAACGGCGAAATCCTCACAATAGTTTTCACCGCAACAGGTCAATTCGCACAAAGAAACAAAGCGGAATATCAATGACCTTCAACAAAGGAGGTGAGTTTGTCACGTCGTCAACTTGAAACAACATCAGTCTGATCCTTATCAAAGCGCGTCAATCGAAATGCACAGAACGCAAGCTGTTTAAAGACGCACTCACGGATCCACCTTCAGCGTCACTACAGGTATGCGATTTCAAGCTCTTGTAACTATACATTGATTTGTGTTGCGACTTTTTGTGGAGGTGTTCTAGTTCGCTTCTGAGTCGGCGTTCTGTTTGTTTGTGAGGGTTTTAAGAGGATATGACCATGGATTTGGGTTTGGAGGAGAAGCTTGGTTATGGTTTTTGTTTGTTGTTTTACGGTTGTGAGACGACAGATGAGTTTCCGGAGGTAGGTCAAACAAGAAGAGGATGAACATGACGTTGGAGGGCGGTGAGCCGCGTTTTCGGCAGCTTAGGTTATGAAGATGGATGAGAGAAGCCGAACAGAGAGAGAAGGGAGAGTTTTGCTTCTTTTGTTTTTTTGTATTGTTTATTTTGTTTTGAATAAAGAGAATGATAAGGTTATGGAATTTTGATAATAATGGAGCATTAAGAAATATCATGAAAAATTATTAAGAGGTTAGGAAGGGGAGATTCCGAGGAGATAAGGAGATAAGCTTGGGAGGATTTTTGTTGTTTTGGTCCATACCGGCGGTGACACTTGTCACCGTCCGGTAGGGCTTCCCCTCCAATCGCGCGTGTCCACCATAGCACATGTGTCAGCGCAGCCTGGGCCCAAGCCAGATTGATTTTCGCACCCCACCATTATCTTGGCCCATTCAATTACACTTCCAAGCCCTACTTTCTGCACCTCCCACTCATTTCCTTCAATTTCTTTTTTTTCACTTTAATTTCTTTTTATTCAGTTTGCTTTTAATCCATTAAAAATAGAATAATTCATCTAAAAATTCCCAAATAAATCATAGATGTTCCTTTTTGTCTCTAGTATTTTGTCACATTTTTATTTTATTTTTTTCATTGATCCACGTGCCAGGAATAATTCACCAATGTACATAGCTTCATTTGCTTCATTTCTTGACCAGTCTGTCTTGTTTATTTTCTATAGCCTTCAATATTTGGAGTTTTGATCCCATTCTTTTTGCATTGTGCTCCTAATATCTTGTAGTTTTCATGTGATTTTTCTCAGAATTTTTAGAAAATTATTTATGGAGTTTTGGTCTGGTATCTTGTGATGTAAGTTTTCTGTCCTAACTTGTGTTTGTACCTTCATTTGGCCTAGTTCCTTTCTGAATTTTTGCAAATCCTTTTGGCAAGTTGATATAATGTGTTTTAAGATAATTTGGTTTCAGTTGTAGAATTTTTAGATGGCTGGTTGATTATTTGTGGATTTTTGTTCTCACCTTGGCCCATTTTGCTTCTTTTGGTTTGTTAGAACTCTTATATGCTTAGAAGGGCACTTGTGCCAACTTCTTCTTCTTATTTGGGGTTCATTTGGGATGGGGGTACCTTCCTGGTCCTAGGATAGGTCTTGTGCTTTTTGATTTTTGAGTTTGCTTCTTATTCAAGTCATTTGTTTCTTTAAGTGTTTAAATTCCATCTTTTGGTTCCGTTGCTTCTATTTTGACATTGTTTGGTATTGTGGGACTTCTCTATTCATCTTGATGGCCTCCTAATCCATTCTTTATATCATTTGGATTCTGGTTTTGAACTTTGTGCTTGTATTTTGTGTGTTTTGTATTACATTTTTCATAGGTGCGCATTTGTTTACATATGTATTCATGTTGCCTCATTTTAAGTCATAAGTCTCTTATTTTCATTTCTTTGAGTTGAATTGGTATTAAGCATTTGTTCATTTCGTTTCACTTCTGATTGTTTGATGTTAGCATGTTATCTTGCTCATTTTGTTTCATGTATATCCACACTAACCTTGCAGGGGCTATGGTAAGTGTGAGATGTGGGAATTGAGTTCCACATCTCCAATTCTCATCTCTTCCTTTTATGTTTATGTGAATTAACTCTCTTTTGTTGGGCCTAGGCCTTTCTCATCCTTTCTTCTATCTTCTTTCCTTCTTCATTAGGATAGAAACCTCACTAACCCTTAGGACATCCATGCATGTGAATACTTAGGATTATTTTAGTCCCCCTTAGAATTTTTCCTTTGAGATCCTTTTGGTTCTTCTTCTCTTCTCATCTCATAACTCTTAAAAAACACTTTAATAAATGTGAAGTGATGTCTTGATCCATAGCCTTATCCCATGAGGTATGCTTGTAGTCTTCCCATCTTGGGATAGTACAAGTTCACCTTGTGATGCACAAGTCTGATCAAGGTATCTTATTCATAAAGAAAAGCATAAAAAAACACTTCTTCATTTGTAAATAACCAAAAAAAACACTTAATAATTAAACAAGTTAGTGAGCTTAGGCCCTAATCTTTGGGTTCAAGTTTTGGGGATCTTCTCCTTACTTGAGTGTGCTTGTTCTATTATTCCATCTTGGAATGTAGTGACAAGTGCACATTCCATTGATGAGAGCTTGAGTTCACTTGCTTGTGACATACTCATAAAAGCTTCTAAAAAACACCAAACAAACAATAAGCGTCTTTCCTTCGGGAATTCTTTTCTCATCTCCTTCGCTCCGTCCGCGAACTTGCTCCTACTTGTCACTTTGCAAGACGGTTACGCACTCGTCGTCCGAGCCTGCAACACCTGAGCAATGGCATAGACAGTTCAAGCCTTTAATTCACAAGCAATTTCTTTTCTACCCCTAGTTAGGGGAACTACGGCGTCTCTGATCCTCATTATCCTGATGAGGTACGTAGGCAGCGGGGTAGGGCCCGTTCGAGCACATTCTTTATTTTCCCTACATTTCCCCATTCTTTTTTTTCCATTCTCTTTTCTTATTCCTTTTCTCATTTCAGTTCCATTCCAGTAGCAGTTCATTTGTTCAGCAGCAGTCATATTATTTTACCCTTTGAAACAAAATAAGCAAGCGTGGATCCCGTCGGGTACGACGGACGATCTGGGGTGCTAATACCTTCCCAGGTCGTAACCGACTCCCGAACCCAGATCTTTGGTTTGCAGGACCTTGTCCTTTCCTTCTTCCTTAGGTTTGTGCAACATTACCTTTCCCATTCTTTCGGGATAAAAATGTCTAGCTGGCGACTCTAACCTTTCCGCGCCACTTTCGCGTTTGTACTAGGATGAAAATCCCGGGAGCGACAGCTGGCGACTCTGCTGGGGACTGCACACCAGAGGATCTCTGGTCCCCCTGTGAGTCTCTCCTAGCGCTTGTGTGTTGCTGTTTCATTGTGTGATGTTTGTTTGTTGTGGCTTGTTGTATTGTATTGTTGTTTGTTTACTGCTTTATTTACAGCTTTATTTTACAGCTTTATTTACAGTTTTCAGTATTTATTTTCTGCATCATGTATATATACTGGATTGTCTGGACTGGTTTTATTTGGTGGGATGGGTGTTACTTGTTCCTGAGAGATATGAGCCAAGTACCCGGCTCGAGTGCACCATAGGATTTAGAGTGGTTCCACTTTGGCCTCATGAGATCTTGTCATGGGGGTAGTAGTGAGTTCCACACCCAGGTTGCGATTGTCTTGGAAATGTCTTGATTTGTGGATCTTCCTCTCTCATTACATAACCCTGACAGTTATGTGCAGCTGGGGACCGATCATTGAGAACCTTGTGGAAACATCCCTCTTTAGTGATGACAATGGCAGCCCACATTTTGTGGCAAACCCATTCGCATCCGAGGGCCCACCTGGGGATCGCATAGGATGACCTTGTCTCCCGGACTCAGCTGAGGCCTCCCTGCGTAGTATATAATGCCAAACCGATTCCCTGATTTGGTCATGAGCCATTTCTCGGAAATGGTGACAGTATTATTGCTACGTGGCTTTGAGAGTCCGTGATGTCTGACCCGGAGCCTTTTACCCGTGAGATTGGGAGGGGTTTACAGGTTTGCAGGAACCCTTGACCTCAACATACCCTTCATCATCAGTGTGATCTTGTGTTTTGGTCCGGTTATTATAATCCTGGAGTTCTTGATCCTTGGTTTTGAGTTCTTATCAGATGGTTATTATTCAGAGGACATATATCATCAGATACTTGGTTCTCAGCTCAGTGTTCCGTATTCAGACAGATACCAGTTCTCGATCACTTGCCAGTTGCATACATGCCATCATAGCATTCTAGCATACATGCTCAGTTATTTCTGAGGATCTCATCCCTGAATTATTTTTGTTGGATTTTTGTATAAAAATGTGGATCGAAGCAGATAGATTCTTTGGAAGTAACTGAACATGGCATTTCATAGCATTTGCATTGCATTTCTGTTCAGCAGGCAGGGCTCATCCGTTTTTTGTTCACCATCAACAGTTGAGACTCCAGTTCTCGTATCAGACTTGAAGCAACTTTTGAGAAGATCATGGACCCTGGAGAGCAAAGCCAGTATGCAAGTGTTGGGTTGACAAGAGATCAGTGGGACCAACTTTTGGAGGTTATGATGACTCTGGCAAGGCAGGATGACCGTAATTCCGCTCAAGCTCAGCCTGTACAGACCCCTGTTGGGAATCCAGATGTTCAAGAGCGCCAGGTCACCCGAAGTGGACATTCTTCTTCTGTTGATGCGGCAGATTATCACAGTTTTGCTTTCACCATACCAGATTCCCAAGAGGCAATCCCTGTGGTGAGACTCCCAGATCCACGAATTATGGAGAGGGAGGAAAGATTTCGTGTGTTGGAGGAAGAGATCAAAGCCCTTCAAAGTCGTAATGTCATTGATCTAAGTGCTGCAAGCATGTGTCTGGTGCATGGCCTGGAAATACCTCCAAAATTCAAAGTACCGAAGTTTGAAAAGTACAAAGGGGATAGTTGTCCAAGACAACATTTGGTGAGATTTTGCAGAAGGATGGCCTCACATGAGCATAATGACAAGTTGATGATTCATTGTTTCCAATATAGTCTGAGTGAGGCATCGTCGAATTGGTATATGCAGTTAGAGAGCAGTCGTATCCAGTCATGGTCGGACCTAGCCAATGCATTTGTGAAGCAGTATGACTACAATCTTGACAGAGCTCTTAGGCGCATGGATTTGCAAGTTTTATCCCAGGGAGATGGTGAGTCTTTCAGAGAGTATGCCCAGAGGTGGAGAGAAGTATCTGCTCGGGTGCAACCCCCATTATCAGATAGAGAATTGATTGATCTTTTCATAGAGACCTTACAGGGGGCGTACTTGGAGAGGTTGAGTGGCAGTGGAACTTCGAGTTTCTCGGACTTGGTGATAGTTGGAGAACGCATTGAGAGTTTTATCAAGATGGGAAAGATCCAAGGCATTTCAGATGGCTCAGCTGAAGAGAATGAATCTTTTGTCAGTTCCCAAGATAAAGATGTGATTGATGCAATCTGGGAAGATCCTTCAACTCCATTGACTTATCCACATTACCCATGCATTTCAGCTGCTCAGAGTCAGCAACCTTCTGAATCCGTATGTCAGATTTCAGTTAACGGTGAACCTCCTCAGTACCAACAAATACCATGCCAACAGAAGCATACTCCGCAAAGGCGTCGTTATTACACTAAGAGATCCAAGAGGTATTTCGATCCATTGCCGATGTTATACAGTCAAATACTCCCAGGCCTGATCGATGGTGGATTGATAGTGCCGAAGAAGCCGGGTCCAGTGCCTTTTCCATATCCACCAAGTTTTGATCCTAATGTTCAATGTGGATTCCATGGCAATGCGCCAGGACATTCAGCTGAAGAATGCAAGCCTCTCAGGGATAAGGTTCAAGATTTGATTGAGTCTGGGTTGATTTCAGTGACGCCTCAAGGCATTCAAGTTAACAAGTCTCCGTTTGGTCATGTGGGTTCGTCATCTCATGTTATGGAGGAATTTATTGAAGAAGTGTGTGAAGGTGATTCTCAGTTTGATTCTGAAGAGCGACTATGTACCTCATTTTGATCCCTATTGAGGGGAACTACGTCGCTCTGATTCTTCATTGGTCTTTGGTCAATGGAGATACGTAGGCAGAAGATCGTCAGGTCTTTCCGAGCAACCTTAGGTATCAAAATTATGTGGCAATTTCATCTCAGTGTCACTCTTCTCTTCAGACGTCTTGTGTCAATGTTTGAACGTCGGAAGCTTCAGGTCAAAATAATTGAGAATGAAGTATGGTGCTGACACATGGTCATTTGATTGAAGATTGCAAATCTCATCAAGGAAAAGATGCTGACTACAGAAAGCATTCAAGATCAACAAGTCCAGACGGAGTCAAGTCTCCTCAACAATGGCATTGCTCAGCTTCTTTACTGCATCTTCATGTGTTGCTTTTATATGTTTGTTTGAACATTTGTATGCTTGCATGAAACTTGTTTGTTTTTTGAATGTTAATTAATGAAATGCACATGTTTTTCTTGAAGTAATTCATTCGTTTTCCTTATAATTTTGTGAATGTGCATTGCAATACCAACTGTTGTTCTTAAACTCTGTGATGGAGGATGACGAAATGAAAACGCAAAAATCTCCAATTGAGTGCTCTTGAATAAGACCCTGTTGACGATGTACAGGCATTGTTTCAAATTCCCAAACACCGGAGATATAAGGGAGATAAACCTTCGTTAATCCCTTTGAGCCTTGAAGTAGGAGTGTCTTTTCACGAAAAAAAACCCTCACATTTAACCCGGGGCAGGGTAGGTGTCAGCTAGTTGGACAAGGCGTTCATGCTTCCATAAATGAGTGTATCTGAGGATCCCTAACATTTCATTGTACCAAATCAAGAGGTCCAAATACTGAAAACCACCATGGTTATTCTTCATCGACTGAAAAGTGAGACAGTCACGACCCTTACAAAACAGTCAAGACAAACAGTGTCACGCAATTTGTTCGAAAAAAAAAGAGAAAGAAAAAAGAAATAAATAGCCCGCTAAGTCGAAACTTGAAAGCAAGCGACTTAGGCAAAAATTAGGGCATCCCGCTGGACTCCAATTGCAAAAGATTTGCAAGAATAAGTTCAGGCAAAAGTTAGGGATAAGCAAAAGAACGAAAAGCGAAAGATGAAAGGGATTGCATAAGAAAGATCCTTAAGAAAGAACAAGTCGTGTGGTACAGGCACGAAATACAATAAGGGCGACTGTTATCCCAACAACAACCTCAATGGTGCTTAAAACTGTTAGAGTAATGGTTCCTCAATCAATACGAAACTCTTAGGAAAGGTGAACGTTTGTGAAAACTAGATGAACATAGGAATGGAAGGACATCATGAAGAGGGGTGGGCACATATAAACTTCGAGCCTATATCCTTTGTTTCAGTAACCGTGAGCCAGGCCACGATACAACCCTTAAAAGTCCTAATTGAAGCAGGGTTAATTCGAGAGTGTGTCACCAGGAGATAGCGTTCCTGACTCCTACGAGTTGTGCTAAAAGACCCTCGGTGGTATTGCATATGCATGTTTATTTCATAAAAAATATTGTACTGTCTTAACTAGTGATTCGTTCATAAACGACATCTTTTCAATAAAAGCTTCAAGATTAACATGTACTGTATTAGAATTTTCATTCTCAGAATAAGACATTTTCTGCTTACATACATCTGTTTAGCATCAAAGAAGTTCACATCTGGAACCTCAGTATAGAAGCTTAATCTTGCCAAGTTGTGAAGGCGGAAATTTCTGAGGGACATTCATATCAAGGGGCACTTTTCCAAGAAACTTCGTTGAATAGGACCTTTTCTAACCAGTTGGGTTAAATGCAGCCAATCAGTGGCAATCACGTCGATGAATCCCTTCAAAATTCAGCCAAACTGGGGCAATCACTTCGAGATTTAAATCTCTCACAGAGCATTTAGCCTGGGTGTTTTCTCCAAAGCAAGGCTCGTACTGGGGCAGGTCGTCCTAGAAGCACTAAGAGTCATCACTTACCAAAGGTCCAGGATACTGGGGCAGAACACCTCATGATGATGCGAGATCTTGGGGCAAATTCTTTCGTGGACCATACAGTTTGAAGTGGTTACTTCGAGGTCTATAAGAGTTTGAAAACACTGAAGCATTTCAGATGCTAAGTTTTCTGTAAAATCCTCTTGAGACGATATTATGGTATGCAAGGTCGTTCCCAGAATGAATGTCTGATGATTTATCCCAGTAGGGTGCTTCCCTAGTCAGAGAATTTCTCCTCAGTCGTTATGGTTACTTCATATGATCATCATATACGGTTAAAGTCCAATAGTCATTGGCATCTTCAAGGTTAAAGTCCGATCTTTGTTGGCATCTCTTCAGCTATGATATGTTGGCATATATATGCATTCAGCCTCTCACTTCAGTTGAGTATGGCAATTTTCACTCTGGTTTTCTTCGACCCTCGAGTCGATATCATCGCTTCTGTTTTCTCAACCCTCGAGTTGATGTTGTTTCGTTTCCTTGACCCTCGAGTCGATGATATTGTCACCTTGTTTCCTCAGCCCTCGAGTTGATGTTGTTTGGTTTTCTTCGACCCTCGAGTCGATATCATTGCTTCTGTTTTCTCAACCCTCGAGTTGATGTTGCTTTCGTTTCCTTGACCCTCGAGTCGATGTTGCTATTTTATTCCCTCAGCCCTCGAGTTGATGTTGCTTTGTTATCCTCGACCCTTGAGTCGATATTGTTGCTTTCGTTTCCTTGACCCTCGAGTCGATGTTGTTGTCGTCTTATTCCTCAACCCTCGAGTTGATGTTTTCGTTTTCTTCTCGACCCTTGAGTCGACATTTCCATTTTTTACGACCCTTGAGTCGATATCATAGTCTTCACTTCTTCAACCCTTGAGTTGATACCCAGTGAGTCTGTCATAAAAGGAAATTCAAAGTCACAACATCAAAGTTCAACCACTGGATTCATTTATGCCAGGGGCAGGTGTGCATATCTTTGTGTTTACAGAGCACAATATTTCGCAGTGACACGAGGTTTTTCATGAATCCTTACGAGACAAATTCTTCCACAATCCATGCAGTCTGGGGCAGTTATGTCAAGATTCGACGAATCTCTAAAGAGTTTGAAGACACTTGGGCATTTTGGATGTCATGTCTTCTGTAAAATCCTCTTAGGTTGATCTTCAAGCAGTCAACTAGTCCAGAAAAGGCAAGAGGTCACTAGATGATATTCCCCACAGAGTTCATATTGGATTTTCATCTCCGTCCGTGAAATATTTCCCAGCAAAGTTGCCGTACTTTTGGGTATTTGATGATACAGCCAGGTATTCATCACCTCAGTCAGAGTTGAGTGTCCAGACCTCTTGTCTGCGTTTGTCAACACTCGGCTGTGTTATCCCTAAACGGAGGTTTCCCCAGCATTGGTATTACTACTTGATTGTTACTCGTCTGCGCCTGTCAACACCTGTCTGTGTTGGCTCTGTGGTATAGCTCGTCTGCTTTTCCCCAGCATTGGCTTATGATTACCTTGATATTGCTCGTCTACAATTTGCCAACACTCGTCTGTGTTTGGTTATGATAGTTGATGATGCTCGTCTGCAACTCCTCAACACTCGTTTGTGTTCGGATATGATATTTGATGTGGCTCGTCGGCAACCTCCCAACACTCGTTTGTGTTTGGTATTGGATCCTTTGCTGCACTCATCTGTGTCTTGATATGTAATTTCAACTGTTTCTCGTTGGTAACGGTCCAACACTCGTCTGTGTTTGGTATGCCTGATATTTGTGGATACTCGTCTGTATCATTTCCAGCACTCGTCTGTGTGTTACCTTCTGAAGCTCGTCTGCTTTGCTTGGATACTCATCTGTATCATCCCCGACACTCGTCTGTGCTAGCTTGCATATGTATGTGAGGATTCACTATTTATCATGATATTAATAATGCTACTTCAAATGCTCGTCTGTGTTTGAATTTCTGGTATTCGTCTATACCAGTGGCTGATACTCGTCTGTATCATTGACCTATAACACTCGTCTGTGTTATCTTGATGATCATCCAATACTCGTCTGTATTGAAGAGGTTTCAAATCCTGACGGTGGGATTAAAACGTCAAAACAATTTCCGGAACCTGCGTAAGGGTTATCCGAAGAAGACTCGTCCGTCTTATTCCACTTATCTGCGTAAGGATTAGTGAAGGAGATTCGTCTATCTCAGGTTACTTGGGAGATTCTTAAGGGCTCGTCCGCTCTCTGCACCTGGCGTCACAGGATTGTTTGAAGACTCGTCTGTCTCAGATTGTTGTATTGCAGTGTTTTGAGGACTCGTATGTCCAGCTCCTGGCGTCACAGGATGGTTTGAAGACTCGTCTGTCAACTTGTTCTTATTTCAGATATCAGTTTCAACTCGGAGGAAGCTCGTTTGCTTTCTCCCCTGCAGTCCCCAGAGCATCATTTGGTAGGGTTTATTTCCCGGTGTTGCATTCTTCGTCAGAGTGCAAATTTCTGGTATTCTTGGTATTCAACCACAGTTTATCTTGAATGGTCGATAGCCCGTACTATCGTCCTTTTCAGATTAACTGATGATTGAATAAGGGCAGCTGTAACACCCCAAATTTGCCCTCTCTTTTCATAGCATTTAGCATATCATTTTCATATTTCGCACTGCATCATTATCATAGAAAAATGAAGCATAATATACATCATTGAAGCATAGCATGGATCATGGCAGTGATTTCAGTTCAGGGTGGCTATTCAGTTCATGATCCGAGTCAGATGGACGTTTGACCTAATCTTGGTCAAACTATCAAAAGACTGCTTCATTTGCAAGTCATCTGCGTATGTGGTTATTTCTCAGGCAACGTGTTTCAAAGTCGGGTCGTGTTGTGTGCAGAGGCCACCAGCTTGCCAGAAAATGGTTCATGAGATGGTTTTGGATTCAAAGATTCATGCTAGTTACGATTATATGTTCAGATGTGAGAGGTTGATTTATCCAGAAAGGTCGTTGGTTTCTGTGGAAGCGATGCGAGATTGGTTGAGTGAATTGATGAATTGATAGTTCGTGGCTATGTGCACGTTGGTGGTAATTGGTCCGTTCCACAAAATATCAAATTCCATATCCGTTTCTAAACCATTTTGTCCAATTATCCATTAAACCAATTATAATTCATTCCCATTTTTTTTCCTTCCTTCCTTTTTACATTCATTTCTAAATCATATCCATTTTTCTAGTTTTGTTTTTAATCATGAGTCATAGTCCACATTGTATTTTTTATTCAACTTCATTGATCTCTTTTTTATTATATTTTTAGGAATTTCTATATACATCACCTTTTCTATCTTTGTCATGTTTTCTATTCTGATACACATATCCATATTAATTCTTTAGTGTCTTTTTTTTTTCTTTTTTCCCATCATTTTTAAACCCAATTATACTTTTTTTCTTCTAAGTCCAAGACCAACAATAGGACTACCACATGACTGTTCCTTCACTCACTTTTTCAGCCCAATTTCATCAGCTAGCATCACGCAAACAACACGCAGGCCATGTACCGAACGGAAAAGCAACAAAAACGCAAGAAGAAAAATAACAAACAAAACAAGAGGAAAAATAACAGAATTCAAAAAAATCAAAAAATAGATATAACGGAAAATAAATCGTAACAGAATGAAAAAAAAAGAAAAAGTTTGTTACAGAAGAAGGATCACACTTCTCGCCATCATAGAAAAAGACTCAAAAAATATTCTTCATCAATCTCATTCATCACCAATAACTTCTTTTTTTTTCATCAACAACCAAAAACAGATTTCACTGCTTCATCAAAAACCAACCGAATCCTTCATCACGCCGAAACCCGTAACTGAAATATTCATCAATCTGTGACCGCACCAACGAATTTCTTCAGGATCGCAAACAGTAGCTCAATCGTCTGCATCTCACGAAACCGCGAGCTGAATCCATCGCGTTAGCTTCGTCATCTTCAAGCTTGCATCAGCACCGGTCATCACTCTTTATCATCAACAAAACCGGATGCAATTCCTATTCGTTTTTATCCATCAACCGGACCTGCATCTTCATAATCTTCATTGATCGAAGCCACGCATCATCTTTCTGCATCGCCAATAAAGAGACATAATCGAATCCCTTCAACGGATCCTCCGTAACAAAACCAGATTTATTCTTCCTCAATACACCATAATCGAGTTCAATTCACGCACCTTCATCAGTTCATTGATTCAACGACGGAATCCTCACAATAGTTTTCACCGCAACAGGTCAATTCGCACAAAGAAACAAAGCGGAATATCAATGACCTTCAACAAAGGAGGTGAGTTCGTCACGTCGTCAACTTGAAACAACATCAGTCTGATCCTTATCAAAGCGCGTCAATCGAAATGCACAGAACGCAAGCTGTTTAAAGACGTACTCACGGATCCACCTTCAGCGTCACTACAGGTATGCGATTTCAAACTCTTGTAACTATACATTGATTTGTGTTGCGACTTTTTGTGGAGGTGTTCTAGTTCGCTTCTGAGTCGGCGTTCTGTTTGTTTGTGAGGGTTTTAAGAGGATATGACCATGGATTTGGGTTTGGAGGAGAAGCTTGGTTATGGTTTTTGTTTGTTGTTTTACGGTTGTGAGACGACAAATGAGTTTCCGGCGGTAGGTCAAACAAGAAGAGGATGAACATGACGTTGGAGGGCGGTGAGCTGCGTTTTCGGCAGCTTAGGTTATGAAGATGGATGAGAGAAGCCGAACAGAGAGAGAAGGGAGAGTTTTGCTTCTTTTGTTTTTTTGTATTGTTTATTTTGTTTTGAATAAAGAGAATGATAAGGTTATGGAATTTTGATAATAATGGAGCATTAAGAAATATCATGAAAAATTATTAAGAGGTTAGGAAGGGGAGATTCCGAGGAGATAAGGAGATAAGCTTGGGAGGATTTTTGTTGTTTTGGTCCATACCGGCGGTGACACTTGTCACCGTCCGGTAGGGCTTCCCCTCCAATCGCGCGTGTCCACCATAGCACATGTGTCAGCGCAGCCTGGGCCTAAGCCAGTAGGGATGGCAACGGGTCGGGTCGGGTGCGGGTTTCACACTACCCAAACCCGCACCCGAAATCAACACCCGAACCCGAACCCAAACCCAAAGTTTATTCGGGTGGCAAAATAACACCCGCACCCACACCCGTTGGGTTCGGGTTTTTCCACCCAAACCCAAACCCGTAACTAAAACACAAAATTAATTTTTTTTTCAAAAAATTTAATTAGTTTTCAAGTATATATATATATATATATATATATATATATATATATATATATATATATATATATATATATATATATATATATATATATATATATTACTTAGTTAATTATAAGAAGGATTATAAGTTCTATTTACTACTATAATATTTTTGCTTACAAAATAAGATTTCAATTAAAATTTTGCACACAACCGAATATTTTGCACACCCCTAATTATAATTAAAATTAAGGTCTTCAATATCTTAACATTATAATTAAAATTAAATTCTACAATCTACAATTAAAATTAAAATTAAAGTATGCAATTAAAATTAAAATTAAAGTCTAAACGGGTGTAGTTTCGGGTTTCGGGTGTGGGTTTCACACTACCCAAACCCGCACCCGAAATATCGGGTGGCACCCGAACCCGAACCCAAACCCAGTCAAATCGGGTTTTCACCCGTTGACTCGGGTTTGGGTGCGGGTGGGGCCCGTGGGTTTGGGTCTGCCTGCCATCCCTATAGGCCAGATTGATTTTCGCACCCCACGATTATCTTGGCCCATTCAATTACACTTCCAAGCCCTACTTTCTGCACCTCCCACTCATTTCCTTCAATTTCTTTTTTTTCACTTTAATTTCTTTTTATTCAGTTTGCTTTTAATCCATTAAAAATAGAATAATTCATCTAAAAATTCCCAAATAAATCATAGATGTTCCTTTGTGTCTCTAGTATTTTGTCACATTTTTATTTTATTTTTTTCATTGATCCACGTGCCAGGAATAATTCACCAATGTACATAGCTTCATTTGCTTCATTTCTTGACAAGTCTGTCTTGTTTATTTTCTATAGCCTTCAATATTTGGAGTTTTGATCCCATTCTTTTTGCATTGTGCTCCTAAGATCTTGTTGTTTTCATGTGAATTTTCTCAGAATTTTTAGAAAATTATTTCTGGAGTTTTGGTCTGGTATCTTGTGATGTAAGTTTTCTGTCCTAACTTGTGTTTGTACCTTCATTTGACCTAGTTCCTTTCTGAATTTTTGCAAATCCTTTTGGCAAGTTGATATAATGTGTTTTAAGATCATTTGGTTTCAGTTGTAGAATTTTTAGATGGCTGGTTGATTATTTGTGGATTTTTGTTCTCACCTTGGCCCATTTTGCTTCTTTTGGTTTGTTAGATCTCTTATAGGCTTAGAAGGGCACTTGTGCCAACTTCTTCTTCTTATTTGGGGTTCCTTTGGGATGGGGGTACCTTCCTGGTCCTAGGATAGGTATTGTGCTTTTTGATTTTTGAGTTTGCTTCTTATTCAAGTCATTTGTTTCTTTAAGTGTTTAAATTCCATCTTTTGGTTCCGTTGCTTCTATTTTGACATTGTTTGGTATTGTGGGACTTCTCTCTTCATCTTGCTGGCCTCCTAAGCCATTCTTTATATCATTTGGATTCTGGTTTTGAACTTTGTGCTTGTATTTTGTGTGTTTTGTATTACATTTTTCATAGGTGCGCATTTGTTTACATATGTATTCATGTTGCCTCATTTTAAGTCATAAGTCTCTTATTTTCATTTCTTTGAGTTGAATTGGTATTAAGCATTTGTTCATTTCGTTTCACTTTTGATTGTTTGATGTTATCATGTTATCTTGCTCATTTTGTTTCATGTATATGCACACTAACCTTGCAGGGGCTATGGTAAGTGTGAGATGTGGGAATTGAGTTCCACATCTCCAATTCTCATCTCTTCCTTTTATGTTTATGTGAATTAACTCTCTTTTGTTGGGCCTAGGCCTTTCTCATCCTTTCTTCTATCTTCTTTCCTTCTTCATTAGGATAGAAACCTCACTAACCCTTAGGACATCCATGCATGTGAATACTTAGGATTATTTTAGTCCCCCTTAGAATTTTTCCTTTGAGATCCTTTTGGTTCTTCTTCTCTTCTCATCTCATAACTCTTAAAAAACACTTTAATAAATGTGAAGTGATGTCTTGATCCATAGCCTTATCCCATGAGGTATGCTTGTAGTCTTCCCATCTTGGGATAGTACAAGTTCACCTTGTGATGCACAAGTTTGATCAAGGTATCTTATTCATAAAGAAAAGCATAAAAAAACACTTCTTCATTTGTAAATAACCAAAAAAAACACTTAATAATTAAACAAGTTAGTGAGCTTAGGCCCTAATCTTTGGGTTCAAGTTTTGGGGATCTTCTCCTTACTTGAGTGTGCTTGTTCTATTATTCCATCTTGGAATGTAGTGACAAGTGCACATTCCATTGATGAGAGCTTAAGTTCACTTGCTTGTGACATACTCATAAAAGCTTCTAAAAAACACCAAACAAACAATAAGCGTCTTTCCTTCGGGAATTCTTTTCTCATCTCCTTCGCTCCATCCGCGAACTTGCTCCTACTTGTCACTTTGCAAGACGGTTACACACTCGTCGTCCGAGCCTGCAACACCTGAGCAATGGCATAGACAGTTCAAGCCTTTAATTCACAAGCAATTTCTTTTCTACCCCTAGTTAGGGGAACTACGGCGTCTCTGATCCTCATTATCCTGATGAGGTACGTAGGCAGCGGGGTAGGGCCCGTTCGAGCACATTCTTTATTTTCCCTACATTTCCCCATTCTTTTTTTTCCATTATCTTTTCTTATTACTTTTCTCATTTCAGTTCCATTCCAGTAGCAGTTCATTTGTTCAGCAGCAGTCATTTTATTTTACCCTTTGAAACAAAATAAGCAAGCGTGGATCCCGTCGGGTACGACGGACGATCTGGGGTGCTAATACCTTCCCAGGTCGTAACCGACTCCCGAACCCAGATCTTTGGTTCGCAGGACCTTGTCCTTTCCTTCTTCCTTAGGTTTGTGCAACATTACCTTTCCCATTCTTTCGGGATAAAAATGTCTAGCTGGCGACTCTAACCTTTCCGCGCCACTTTCGCGTTTGTACTAGGATGAAAATCCCGGGAGCGACAATAGTGTTGGTGTTGTGATTAGTTCCCCTGAAGGTTGTCATACCCCGATTACTGCCAGACTTTGTTTCTATTGTACCAATAACATGGCTGAGTATGAGGCATGTATCCTGGGTATTAAAGCTGCTATTGATATGAAGATTCAGTGCCTTGATGTGTATGGAGATTCAGCCCTGGTAGTAAGTCAAATTAAAGGAGATTGGGACACCAAGCATGATAATCTCATTCCTTACAGAGAGTATGTGTTTTCTTTGATCCCACATTTCAAAGAAGTTATCTTTGGACATATTCCACGAAGAGAGAATCAGTTGGCAGATGCACTAGCTACCATGGCATCTATGTTTGAGATCAGCTGGGATGATGAAGCTCCCAAAATTACTATTGATAGATTTGAAAAGCCTGCATACTGCAATGAGATTGAAGTAAAAAGATATCTTGAAGCTCAGGAGTTCCCTGAAGGGGCATCTGTCAAAGAGAGGAAGTTTCTGAGGAGGTTCTCTGCTAAGTTCTTTTTGAGTAATGGGATTGTGTACAAGCGCAATCATGATTCAACTTTGCTTCGTTGTGTGGATAAGAAGGAAGCAACGGAGATTATGGAAGATATGCATGATGGGATCTTTGGCACTCATTCTAGTGGTCATACTATGTCAAAGAAGATATTGAGAGCAGGTTACTATTGGTCTACCATGGAAGCTGACTGCTATCAACATTCCAGAATGTGTCACAAGTGTCAAATTTATGCTGATAAAGTACACATACCTCCATCACCATTGAATGTGTTGACTGCTCCTTGGCCTTTTGCCATGTGGGGCATTGATATGATTGGTGAAATCAAGCCTACTGCTTCTAATGGGCATCGTTTCATCCTGGTAGCTATTGATTATTTCACAAAGTGGGTGGAGGCAGCTTCATTTGCATCTGTTACCAAAAATGTTGTGGCTCGATTCATTAAGAACAATCTCATATGTAGGTATGACATCCCTGAAAGGATTATTACTGACAATGGCTCTAATCTGAACAACACTATGATTACTGATCTCTGCACGCAGTTCAAGATTAAGCATCACAACTCTTCTCCGTATCGTCCAAAGATGAATGGGGCAGTTGAAGCTGCTAATAAGAACATTAAGAAGATTGTACAGAAAATGACTGTTACTTACAAGGATTGGCATGAGATGTTACCATTTACTCTTCATGGTTATCGTACTACAATACGTACTTCAACAGGGGCAACCCCATTCTCCTTAGTCTATGGTATGGAAGCAATCCTGCCCATTGAAGTTCAGATTCCCTCCTTAAGAATTATGAAGGATGCGGGCTTGGATGAAGATGAGTGGATTCAGACTCGACTTGACCAGATAAATTTGATTGATGAGAAGAGGCTAGCAGCAGTTTGTCATGGCCAGATGTACCAGAAACGAATGATCAAGGCTTTTAACAAGAAGGTTAAGCCAAAGGTATATCAGGCTGGTGATTTGGTAATCAAGCGTATCATATTACCACAGGGTGATCCTAGGGGCAAATGGACTCCTACATATGAAGTACCATTTGTGGTCAAGACAGTATTTTCAGGAGGTGCCATGATACTTACTACTATGGATGGTGAAGACTTCCCACAGCCCGTAAACGCAGACATAGTTAAAAAATACTACGCATAAAAAGAGACCCGCTAGGTTGACAGGCCTAGGAAAAAATAAGGGCATCCTGGCAAACCAAAAGGGTTTGGGCAAAAATTAGGGATATATATAAAAAGATGTACACCCGGCAAGTTGAAAACCTGAAAAGGAAGCTTGGGCAAAAAAGGGTATCCCGGTGGATTGAAAACCTGAAAGGGCAATCCAGGCAAAAGTTAGGGATTAAAGCGTATGACTATGTCTCGTTTGGATCACCCATGAAACTGCAACCAGTTGTGTTACTTACTCAAGTTTGAACAGATCAAGCTCAAACCAATCGTTTCCGTCTCAACAGCAGAAGATGAGATACTTGAAGATAATGGCAATAGTAGAATTGAAACTCAATAGGATTATTTCCCGCATAGCTGGTTTTCTTTGTTTTGTAAAAACAATTTTTACGACGAATTCCTCTTACTAGGATTTCCGTCTCCTTGTGCAAACCTACCTATGTATAGGTCACTTTATGATATAAATAAAATTCCATATTTGAATCCAGATTTACTTTTACCCTATTTACATAAGCGAAACGTCCATTGGTTGTGTTTGAATGTATGTATGCTTTTGAATATGATTGATGTTTACCAAAAATGCATGTATGCTTAATATGATTGATGTTTACCAGAAATGCATGAAAATGCAGTAATAGTATTTACTAAGGACGAACGAGGGAAGGATTCCAACGAAGCTTCACCAATTCATCCTTACAAGACAGCTACAAATCCTCAGTATGACAAATCCATCTTCATAAAGTCACATCTCCCCTGGAATTTATATCCATCTCTTTTATCCTCATACGGATATTCGGGAATTTACTTTCCAATAGGAGTACGACGAACGAAAACGGGAGGTTATGTATACCTTACTATCCCCAGCAGACGGAAGGTTATGTATACCCTACTATCAAACGAAGACGGGAGGTTATGTATAATATATTATCAAACAAGACGGGAACGAGTTCCTCATATTCTTCAGCAACGAATCAGGATTTATTTTCCCTGGCCAGCAGTTGTTATACGAAGATATCCAGACGCTCCAGGCTGCATGATGCATACATACATCATTTACATCATAACATACATATACATAGATACATAGTACATTACTTAAGTGCATCATATTATACATGCATACATAATGCATAAATTAATATTACCATATAGAATGCTACCTTATTTTCAGGTTAATTCTCCAGCAGACAGACTTCATTAACAACTTGTGACTATTGGGCCGTCGTTTATCTTCCCAAAAGTTATCATTTCCTCAGGATGGTGTTCATCCTCCTGAAAGCTTCTTATACCTCAGGATGTTATTTATCTTCCTGAAAGCATATTATCACCTCAGGACGTTGTTTATCCTCCTGAAAGTATATTATCTCCTCAGAACGTTGTTCATCTTTCTGAAAGCATATCATCACCTCAGGATGTTGTTTATCTTCCTGAAAGCATATTATCACCTCAGGATGTTGTTTATCCTCCTGAAAGCATATTATCTCCTCGGGACGTTGTTTATCTTCCTGAAAGCTATCATCACTTCCTCAGGACGTTGTTTATCCTCCTGAAAGCATATCATGACCATGGGCCGTTGTTTATCTTCCCAAAGGTTACATCATTTCCTCAGGACGTTGTTATCCTCCTGAAAGCTATCACTTCCTCAGGATGTTGTTTATCTTCCTGAAAGCATATTATTACCTTAGGCCATTGTTTATCTTCCCAAAGGTCACACCATTTCCTCAGGACGTTGTTTATCCTCCTGAAAGCATATCATGACTATTGGGCCGTTGTTTATCCTCCCAAAAGTTATACTTATACCTCAGAACGTTGTTTATCCTTCTGAAATCATATCATCACCACAAGACGTTGTTTATCCTCCTGAAAGCTATCATTTTCTCAGGACGTTGTTTATCTTCCTGAAAGCTATCATTATACCTTCATATTTTGGACTGCTATATCCTCCAAGAAATGTACCTGAAGAACCTTTCTCCAAGTGGCATCTTTAAGCCCACTCAAGCATACTCAACTAGTCATCAGTATCACTCTACGCACCAGTGAGTGCAAATTTTTGGGCTTTTGTGTTCAATCCCCTTCAACCTTCCAGGTCACGACTGGCAAATATACCAATCTAACCCCTCAGGTTTCAGAAAATTGAACAGGGGCAGCTGTTGCACCCCAAAATTTGCCCTCACAATACAAGACTTTGTGTGCTAAGAAGGTTCACAAGGTTCACAAGACCTTTCATGAGGTTCATGAAGTTTACAAGACACTTTATGAGGTTCACAAGGTTCACAATACTTACAAGACCTTTCATGAGGTTCATGAAGTTTACAAGACACTTTATGAGGTTCACAAGGATCACAAAGTTCACAAGGTTCACAAGGCTCACAAAACCTCCCATGAGGTTCACAAGACATCTTATGAGATTCACAAGGTTCACAAAGTTCACAATTGGTCAGAAGATTTGACAATTCCCTCAGACAATGCATCCTCCTAAGCAGTGCATCCAAAATTAGGGTTTTGACTTTAATCAGGCTTAATGGACTTCCAAGACTTCAAGTGAGCTTCATAACATCTTATATGTGTGTGAGAATCCCCATGACAAGTTTCAAGACTTTTCTCAAAGGTTTGCTCAGTCAGATGATCAGATAAGTCAAAATCAATCAAAGCAGTTAAAAAGTCAAATTGAGGTCAACTGTGGTCAAACCAAAGTCAAACTTCATGATTTTTTGCCAACATCAAGTATATGAAGTAAAATTCATCATTTGATCAAGAGTTGATCATGATTCATCAAGGAGATTTCAGATCATCAAGAATCAGGAGTTTCTAAATTAGGGTTTCCTCAGGAAAAGTCAACTGAACTTTGACCAGCCATAAATTTCACATGCTTCATCACCAATTTTCCATTCAAAGCTCATTTTGAAGGAAATTGAATTCTATACAACTTTGTGTCTCACAAGCCAAGCCCAAAAATGCTTCATTTTGAAGGTATGAGCTAAGACATTATAGGTCCTTTTGAAAGTCAACAAAAAGTCAACAACTTTAAAAGGGCATAACTTGAGAATGGTAAATGATATGGACATGAAACCAGTGGGGTTGGTTAGAGGACTCTTCAAGCTTTCCAAAATGTCCAAGAACACCCTCATAGCATTAAAATTGAAGGTTGTGTGCCCTTGCAAAGTTGGGAAATCTTTGGTTGGTTTATGAAGAAAATGGAGGTTTAAAACCATTTTTTTCTAAATGGGCTTGCCATATGATGACCCAATCCATACCAATACCTCATGCACGATCCAAGTCTCTAAAATTCAGATTTTTTTCATCATTTTATTTTATTTATTTTGATTTAATTCATTTAAAATCATTTTAAATTAAAATAAAATAGAAAAATCAAATATTTAAAAGAGATTGAGCTTCTAGAAAGTCATGAATGCAACTTGGATCAAATTGATACAAAAATAATGGTGATTGGCCTAAAATAGAAAGGGTTTATGCAAGGATATTTGAATTTTAAAGCTTAATATTTTTCAATCTTTTTCAATCAATTTTTCACACAATGATCAAGTTCTTTGACCTAGATTCATCCCACTATAAGTACATAACACAAACCTAATCATAGAACACGATTTTCAGCCTCAAAGTGTAAGTTTCAAATTTCAAAAATCATCCAAAAAATCAATTTTAGGTTTCATCCATTCAAGAGGTTTCAAGGTATTTTGAGGACACAAGAATGTTCACTAAGTTTCATTGAGTCGAAACCAATCATCATTCGCATCCAAATCATTACATATTGCTCAAACCGAATCTCTTTTGTTCTTGGTTTTCAAATTTTCGATTCACACTATTTATGCATTGCACACTAATTTTGTTTGTTGATTCATGTTTAGTTGAAGCTTGTGATGGATTCTGGGCAAAAATATTGGAGAAACAGTGTTTAAATCGTTAGATGCCATTCTAGGGTTTATACCTCATAATTTAGGGCTTTCTAATTTAATGGATATAAATGAATTTTGAGACCATAAATCAACTAAATGAACTGTTTGGATCATATTGGTGTAATCAATTTGATGAAATTGTGCTTGTATGATGATGTAAGGAATTCGCAGGTTCAAAAGCGCAAGAGAAATCGCAGGAGATTTCCCAGCAAATTTCGTAGGAAAACCTGCGAAATCCCAAGGTTGAAGATGATTCACAGCGCGCCAAAATTCTATTTTAAAATTCGTTATAATATTTTATTTTATGTTGGTTGTATTTCATCAGAATTGGTTGGCTGGCTCAGTTGGTGATTGCGTTTGTGTGATGTTTGAAGGTCCTGGGTTCGATCCCCCCAGGCCTTTTGTTTTGTTTATTTTTCATGATTTCTTCAGGAACAACAACAAAAGCAATTGGACCCTTTTCTTTATCACCTGCGCGCGCTGGCCCAGTGGAGAGTCTTGCTGGCTGGAGTTCTTGGAGGCAAAAGGGGCTGGGTTCAATTCCCAGCCAAGGTAAGTTTCTTTTTTTTTTATTATTTGTTTTGATTGTTTATTAATATTATTAATTTTAATTAAAACTTTAATTTAATAAACCCTAAAAAAATATTTTAATTAAAAACCCTAATTTTTCTTCTATGTGACATTTAATTTTTAATTTTTAATTTATCATTTAATCATATATGTATATTATATAATTTGTTTATAACTTAATTCTTATATAAATAATTTTCAACATAAACTTAAAAAATAATTAAAACTTGTTAAAATAATTTTTTTTGTAAATATAATAGTATGATTATAGTTAATTCTATTTTATTTAATCATGTATATTTTAATATTTGTTTATAATCTAATTTTGTATATAAATATGTTTAAAAATTAAAATTCTTAATTTAATTTTATTAATATGATAATATGACATAAATTGTTTGTAATTTAATTTTGTATGTAAATAATTTTTATTATATGTTTAAAAATTGTTAATTTAATTTTTGTAATTATAATTTTATTTTCATAATATTTTCATAATTAACTTAATTTTTATAATTTGCACATAACTTAAAACTTTATAATAATTGTTTATATTTTAATATTAAATAATAATTGTTTATAAAATTGAATTTTTAATTATTATAATATGCTTGTTTATTTCATTATTATTATTATTAATTATGTTTATATGATATTTTATTATTACTAACCACATTGTGATTATATTTATTATTATTATTTCACTAACCCAATTATTATTATTATTATTATTATTTAATATTTTGCTTATTTATTTAAATTGCTTTTATTATTATTATGTAATTGTTCCTTGGTGTAATATTTATTAATAATGTTTATTATTTATATTTTATGCTATGGTTAGTAAATAGGGAGTGTAAACATACTTGTATTTTAAAATTAATTTAGATCATTTAAATTTAAAGATAAATATTAAAATTGTACACTCACACACGTAAGTCGATCTTTGATCGCCATCTCACTTCCTTAGGGATACCTCTCATTGTTGCCTAATCAAAAAGGTCAAGTAGGGTGTATAAAGCAAAAGTCCCTCAAATTCACATCATCTAGTCCCTTAACAGATAAAAGATCAAGTCCCTTTCGAATGTTGCCTTCGTAATGATCTTGTCCCTTTCAAATAAAGATGATAGTCCCTTCGAATTGCTTATACAGCCTACAGTTGCCTAAATAATAGATGACCCTTCACTTGTCCCTCACATCCAAGGTAATGACTACCTATTCCTTAATAATAGGGATAGTCTTACCATTTAAAGGATTCAAGAACAGAAAAGACTTAAACTTAGGGTAGGTTTCTCTTAGATACTTGCTCACTATTCAAAAACATTTCAAACACTTCACAATTTCAAACAAATTTTCAAAACAAAGGTTTTATACGCATCCGTACATGGATCATTATAAAACACTTAAGAAAATTTTTATTCACACACTTCACATTTCAAAAACATTTTAAAGTGAGCTAAGTAACTAAGAGCCCATGGATAACCATGGATGTAAAGGGTGCTAACACCTTCCCTTTACATAACCTACCCCCCGGACCCAAAAATCTTTTAAAAGGTCTTTCCTGTTCTTTTATGCCTTTCCTTTGGATAAAATAAAAGTCGGTGGCGACTCTTGCTATCCGCAACATAACTAAAGTCAGTTCTCCCACCGTCTTACACCAGCGCCCGAAGAGTGGGTAGTGGAGGACCCGTTGGACAAGGTCTCAAGTTATGCTCGACCGCGGACGAAACCATTGGCCGAGGTGAGGGATCCTGTGCACTGGGTCGTGACGTGCCCAGGTGATGATGATAGGATCTACTCTGATTTTGGAGGAACAAAGTTCTCCATGTGCGAGTATGTCTTCGCGACTTTGGGGGTCAAATTGTCGTTCAACAACCTGGTTTGCTCGGTGTTGGGCCATTTGGGAATGACGCCCTCTCAGCTGCATCCCAACTCTTATGCTTTTATGAGGGCGTTCTAATTGACGTGCTCACACCTTGGGGCTGGGCCACTCTCCCTCTTTTCTTCCGGCTTTTTTCTCTACAATGCCAGGTTGAGAGAGAATGTGCTCGAAAAGACTTTATCTCGTTCAAGCAGCGGACCAAGATCTTTAAAGCACATTTAGAATCTATCCAATCATTCAAGGACACTATTTCCTGGTCGAACCGTCGACCACGGCGGCAACCAGGTCGATTAGCTTCCTCGGGACTGACACCGACGCGAATGGGGTGCCTAGGCTTGACGTCCTATGGAGGGAAATCCCCCGACGGATTTGGAGGTTCCCTTTCTCATGGGGTCATTTTCACTATGACACCCCGGTGAGTGAGTGAGTCCAGGTCGGGGACAGGCTGAATGAAGACGACGGGGCCAGCTTTAAGGAGTTTCGTAAACTGGTGGCATCTTTTACACCGATCTTGATGTTCGACGGGGAAGGTAAAAAGATGCTCGATGCTGACGGGGGAAAGGCTATGGAGCGTCCCCTGATCGACGTAACTCCGCTCCTTGCTTGTAAAAATAGGCAGGAAGTGTCTTAATTTTTTGGTATTCGTAGTCGTATCTGATTTTATTTTGTCTTATGATTTACGTGATTGCAATGCTCGATAATGACTTTCTTTCCTTTTGTCTTTTGCAGTTTCTATGACCAAGCCCCTGGACAAGATCCAGGAAAAACTAAGGCAGAGCAACAAGAGGAAACTCAAGACGGTACAGACCCGACTGACAGGCAATGCTACGAGTGGCTCGGGCTCGGGACCGACCGCTCAGGGTTCTCCGGGCGTGACCTCGGAATTCCAAATGAAAAGGCAAAAAGGCGGCACGACCGTGATGGACCTGACTACCAATTGTCACACCCCAAATTTTACCCATAACTTTTCGCATCATGCATGATGGGTGTGTGGCAGGGCATTTCGGATTCACAACAGTTTTCAGAAGTCTGTTTTCTTATTATTATCGTACGACCAGGTTTTTTTATATGTGTTGCACCCCAAAATTTGCCCTCACAATACAAGAATTTGTGTGCTAAGAAGGTTCACAAGGTTCACAAGATTCACAATACTTACAAGACCTTCCATGAGGTTCATGAAGTTTACAAGACACTTTATGAGGTTCACAAGGTTCACAATACCTACAAGACCTTTCATGAGGTTCATGAAGTCTACAAGATACTTTATGAGGTTCACAAGATCTCCCATGAGGTTCACAAGGTTCACAAGACATCTTATGATGGTTCACAAGGTTCACAAAGTTCACAATTGGTCAGAAGAGTTGACAATTCCCTCATACAATGCACCTCCTAAGCAGTGCATCCAAAACTAGGGTTTTGACTTTAATCAGGCTAAATGGATTTCCAAGACTTCAAGTGAGATTCATAACATCTTATATGTGTGTAAGAACCCCCATGACAAGTTTCAAGACTTTTCTCAAAAGTTTGCTCAGTCAGATGATCAGATAAGTCAAAATCAGTCAAAGCAGTTAAAAAGTCAAACTGAGGTCAACTGTGGTCAAACCAAAGTCAAACTTCATGATTTTTTGCCAACATCAAGTATATGAAGTAAAATTCATCATTTGATCAAGTGTTGATCATGATTCATCAAGGATATTTCAGATCATCAGGAATCAGAGGTTTCTAAATTAGGGTTTCCTTAGTAAAAGTCAACTGAACTTTGACCAGCCATAACTTTCACATGCTTCATCACCAAGTCTCCATCCAAAGCTCATTTTGAAGGAAATTTAATTCTCTACAACTTTGTGTATCACAAGCCAAGCCCAAAAATGCTTCATTTGGAAGGTATGAGCTAAGACATTATAGGTCCTTTTGAAAGTCAACAAAAAGTCAACAACTTCAAAAGGGCATAACTTGAGAATGGTGAATGATATGAACATGAAACCAGTGGGGTTGGTTAGAGGACTCTTCAAGCTTTCCAAAATGTCCAAGAACACCCTCATAGAATTAAAATTGAAGGATGTGTGCCCTTGCAAAGTTGGGAAATTTTTGGTTGGTTTATGAAGAAAATGGAGGTCTAAAACCAATTTTTTCTAAATGGGCTTGCCATATGATGACCCAATCCATACTATGACCTCATGCACGACCCAAGACCTTAAAAATTAGATTTTTTATCATTTTATTTTTATTTATTTTGATTTAATTCATTAAAAATCATTTTAAATTAAAATAAAATATAAAAGTCAAAGATTTAAAAAGGATTGAGCTTCTAGAAATTCATAAAGATGATTGGTATCAAAGTGGTAAGAGGATCATGATGATTGGCCTAAAATAGCAAGTGTTTATGCAAAAATATTTGATTTTCAAAGCTTATCTTTTTGAATCTTTTTGGATCAAATTTTTCACACAAGCATTAATCTTTTCTGACCTAATTGATCACACTATAAGTACATGAGGTAACCCTAACACAAAGACACGAATTCCAGCTCAAAAGTGTAAGTTTACAAAATTCAAAAACCTCTCCAAACTCAAATTCGGTTTCAACTCCACAAGGCATTTGAAGGTATTTTGAGGACATAACAATGATCCTTGGACATCCCTGAATCAAGACCAATACTTATTTGCATCCAAAACATCTCATATAGCATAAACCGAATCTCTTTTATTCTTGAATTTAAATTTTTCGATTTCGATTGTTCAACCATTATTAATGAATTTTGTTTGTTGATTTGTTATTGTGTGAAGCTTTGGATGCATTCTGGATGGTTTGATTTGATTTTCATGAACAGATACGAATTTCACCATGGCTAGGGTTTCGGCCATGGATTTGGGGCTTTGGCTTAAACCTAATATAAATAAATTCTAAGAACATAGGACAACTCTATGGACCTTGGGGATTATGAAACACTAATCATTGTTGAGAAATTTTACTGTTTTGTTGCTTGTCCAATTTCGTACGGTTTTGTACTTCGAAACTCGCAGGAAATATTGCAGCAAAACCTGCATGAAATTTCGCAGGAACCAAGGAAGAATAAGACCTCTGCACGCGTTTTCCAGAATTCAAATATTGGGTATATTATTTTATGAATTAGTTGTTGTTTTGTTTCAAAGTTGGTTGCTTGGCCCAGTGGTATGATGTGCGCGTGTATTGCTTATGGGCAGGAGTTCGAATCCTGGCTTCACCACATTTTGCTTATTTTTTCCAGATAATTAGCCATCTTAATATATTATGAATTATTGATATTACATTGACAGGTGCGCTCTCCCAGCTGGATTGGTTAAGGTGTTTGTGTGTATTGTGAAGGTCCTGGGTTCGATCCCCTCAGGCCTTTTGCTTTTTCTTTCTTTTTTTCTGATTTTCAGGCATAAGGCACAAAAGCAATTGGACTCCATGTTTCATCACCTGCGCGCAGGCTGGCCCAGTGGTAACCCTTCATCCAGGTTCCAGGGAGGTCCTGGGTTCAAAACCAGGCCTCCCCCCTGTAACACGGTGGGAGAACTGACTTTAGTTATGTTGCGGATAGCAAGAGTCGCCACCGACTTTTATTTTATCCAAAGGAAAGGCATAAAAGAACAGGAAAGACCTTTTTAAAATATTTTTGGGTCCGGGGGGTAGGTTATGTAAAGGGAAGGTGTTAGCACCCTTTACATCCATGGGCTCTTAGTTACTTAGCTCACTTTGAATTGTTTTTGAAAAGTGTAGTGTGTGAATAAAAATTTTCATAAGAGTTTAATAATGATCCATGTACGGATGCGTAAAAAACTTGTAGTTTGAAAATTGTTTGAAATTGTGAAATGTTTGAAAAGTTTTTAAATGAAGTGAGTAAGCAACTATGAGGAACCTACCCTAAAGTTTTAAGTCTTTCTGTTCTTTATCCTTTAAATGGTAAGACTATCCCTATTATTAAGGAATAGGTAGTCATTACCTTGGATGTGAGGGACACATGAGGGACATCTGTTTAATGAAGGCAACTGTGGGGGGGTGTATTAAGCATTTGGAGGGACTGTCATTATTATTCGAACGGGACAAGATCTTTTGTGAAGGCAACCATTTAGGGACTTAATGACTTTTCTTTTTAAGGGACTTGCTTTATACACCCCCACTTGACCTTATGATTAGGCAACATTGAGAGGCAACCCTAGAAAGTGAGATGGCGATTAAAAACCGACTTACGTGTGTGAGTGTTTAATTTAATTTATCTTTTAATTAAAATGATCTGAATTCAACTTTTAAATAGAATACATGTTTACACTCCCTATTTTACTAACCATAGCAAGCAAATTAAATAATTTAAATATTTACAAAAATTACACCAAGGAGCAATTACAATAATTATAATAAGCAATTAAAATAAATAGCAAATAAATAAATATAAATAATAAGCAAAAATAAATAAACAGGCAATAATAAATATAATAGGGGTTAGTAATAATAATAATAAAAAATTAAATAAGGTTAGTGAAATAATAATAATAAGCATAATTTAAAAATAAATGGATTAGTGATAATATGATTAGTAATAATAACAATAATTAAAATAAATGGAATTAGCAAAAATATTATAAGAACATAATTAAAATAATAAACAAAGGATTAAATTTTTAATATAGACAATTATTTAGAAATAAGAAGAAATATGAGCAATTAAATAATTATTATAATATTTTAATTTATATACAAATTATTAAATTATTTTTAAACATATTATAGTTACAAAATAAAATTATCATAGGTTCAATTATTTCTAAACACATATTGAAAATTATTTATACATAATTTAGATTATAAACAAATTAGAAAAATATTTACATATTATATAAGGAAAATAAGTTATAATTATATTTAAAAAAAAATTTAATTATATTTAATAAATATGTACATAACAATTATATTTATAAAATTTAATTATACTAAATATTATATTTACAAAAAGATTAGAAATTTAAATCATAAAATAAAATTAGTTTTTTATTATTTAGAAAATAAATTAGGTTTTACAAAATTAGGGTTTGTTTAGAAAATATTTTTTAAGGTTTAATTTAATATACAAAATTATTTAAATAAACATACATATATTATAATTTAATTACATAAAAAAAAATTTAAATTGAGAAAAATAAAAGTTTAGAATTTTAGAAAATATAAGTGTTGTTTTAGATATTTATTAAATATATATACATGCATAATTTATTTTTTAATTAATAAATAAGAAAACAATTAAGCAAATTAGTTAAATAAATTAAAACAGAAAAATGGTAAAAAGAACTTACCTTGGCTGGGTTTGAACCCATGACATCCTGCTTACCAGCAACAACAACAACCACCAGGCTACCATGCGCATAACCAATAGAAGAGAGAGTGAAATTGGTTTTGTTTCTTGTCTGGAAAAATCAGGAAAAATAAATAGAAGCAAAAGGCCTGGGGGAGGATTGAACCCAGGACCTTTGAAGCTAACACGCATACACAAGACCAACCCAGCTAGATGAGCAATTCTGTTTACAAACCATCAAATAATAATAATATATTATGTTCAACGTATAAATGAGAAAACACAAAAATATTTGTCACAGCCAGGTTTCGATCCCTCGCCCTCTCATCAAACGCACGCCTGGCTTTCCACTGGGCCACACAACCTGTGGTGATAACAAACCAACAAAATAACATAAAATATTTTAAACACAATTTGAATTTTTCTGAACGCGCCAACAACTTCTTCTTCAACCTCATGACCTGCGATTTTACCTGCGAACTCAGCCACGAATTTTCCTGCGAAAACAGAATGGCAACAAAACCTACGAAAGCCAATGATCAACAAAACTGTAAAATTTCACAAAATTGAATCCACAAACATAGTCCAGAGGTCCATTCGAATCAATCCATGGTCTTAGAATTCATTTATGTTTCGTAAATCATAAAACCCTAATTCTTGGCCGAAACCCTAACTATGGCCAATTCTGATTCAAGCTATGAAACTTTGGTTTATTTGTCCAGAAACGATCTACACAACATCACAAACAAGATTATGCAAACAAAATTCAATGAAAAGCCATAAATTAATGGAATCGAAAAAAATATTTTTAAGAACAAGCAAGCTTCGGGTTGAGCAATATGGCATAGTTTCGATGCATGTGAGTGATGATTCATAATCAAGGAAGTCCAAGGAGTCTTTCTATTATCTTGTTTTACCTTCAAATGTCCTGAATCAAAGAATCCGAATGTGAGTTTTGTGAAGGTTTTTGAACAATATGAACTTACTCTTAGGGCAGTGGAATCCGTGTCTTTGTGATGGCAATGAGTTTAGTACTTATAGGTGATTGATTTTAGGTCAAAAAATTGATTGGTTATGTGAAGAATTTGATATGAAAAGATCCATAATGATCATGCCTTAAAAATCAAATATTCATGTGTGAATGCTTGCTATTTTTGGCCAAATCTCATGATTTCTTTCCTCTTCAATTCAAATCAATATTTAAGACTTTCTAGAAGCTTAATCCCAATCAAATCTTACATTTTCATATTTTATTTTTATTTAAAATGATTTTTAATGAATTAAATCAAAATAAATAAAAATAAAATAATAAAAAATCTGATTTTTAATGGTTTGGGTCGTGCATGAAGTCATTGTATGGGTTGGGTCATTATTTGGCAAGCCCATTTGGAAGAAATTGGTTTTAGACCTCCTTTTTCATCATAAACCAACTCAAAATTTCCCAACTTTGCAAGGGCACATATCCTTCAATTTTAAAGCTATGAGGGTGTTCTTGGACATTTTGGAAAGCTTGAAGAGTCCTCTAAACAACCCCACTGGTTTCATGTCCATATCATTTACCAATCTCAAGTTATGCCCTTTTGAAGTTGTTGACTTTTTGTTGACTTTCAAAAGGACCTGTAATGTCTTAGCTCATACCTTCCAAATGAAGCATTTTTGGGCTTGGCTTGTGAGACACAAAGTTGTAGAGAATTCAATTTCCTTCAAAATGAGATTTGGATGGATACTTGGAGATGAAGTATGTGAAAGTTATGGCTGGTCAAAGTTCAGTTGACTTTTACTGAGGAAACCCTAATTTAGAAACTCCTGATTCTTGATGATCTGGAATCTCCTTGATGAATCATGATCAACCCTTGATCAAATGATGAATTTTAATTCATATACTTGATGTTGGCAAAAAATCATGAAGTTTGACTTTGGTTTGACCACAGTTGACCTCAGTTTGACTTTTTAACTGCATTGACTGATTTTGACTTATCTGATCATCTGACTGAGCAAACTTTTGAGAAAAGTCTTGAAACTTGTAATGGGGGTTCTTACACACATATAAGATGTTATGAAGCTCACCTGAAGTCTTGGAAGTCCATTTAGCCTGATTAAAGTCAAAACCCTAGTTTTGGATGCCCTGCTTAGGAGATGCACTGTCTGAGGGAATTGTCAACTCTTCTGACCAATTGTGAACTTTGTGAACCTTGTGAACCATCATAAGATGTCTTGTGAACCTCATGGGAATCATTTTGAACCTTGTGAACCTTGTGAACCTTCATAAAGTGACTTGTAGACCTCATGAACCTCAGGAAAGGTATTGAAAGCATTGGGAAGCTTGTGAACCTTGTGAACCTTCATGAAGTGACTTGTAGACTTCATGAACCTCATGAAAGGTCTTGTAAGCATTGGGAAACTTGTGAACCTTGTGAACCTTCTTAGCACACAAAGCCTTGTATTGTGAGGGCAAATTTTGGGGTGCAACACCCCCCCTTTTTTTTTTCTTTCTCTCTTTATTTTCTTTGTTTAATTAATATTATTGTTTTGTTTTCTTAATTAAAATTAGTGGATAATCAAATGGTAAACCTATTTTTTTTTAATTCTAAAAACTTTCATAAACCCTAATTCATCTTTATTAATTTTAATAAGTTTTTTTTATTATCATATAAATGTTATTTTATTTTATTATGTAATGTAAAAAAATAGTTTTTATTTGTAAATAATTAGGTTAACCCTAGTTTTATTTTTTAATCCAAAATTTTCTTTTTAAAATTTAATCTTATTATAATCTTTATTTATAAATCTTCATCACATGTATATATCATACAATTTACTTATAATTTAAATCTTATATAAATATGCTTAATTTTAAAATTTTGTTAATTATAATTAAATTCCATAAATTGTTTGTAATTCAATTTTTGCATGTAAATAATTTTATTATATGTTTAAAAATATATAAAAATTGCTAATTTAATTTTTGTAATTATAATCTATTTTTATAATATGTTCATAATTAATTTAATTTTATAATTTATACACTTAACTTAAAATTTTATGATAATTAGTATAATTGTTTATATTTTAATTAAATGATAATTGTTTATAAAATTAAATTTTAATTATTATAATATTTTTGGCTTATTGCATTATTATTAATTATGTTTATTTATTTATTAATAACCCCATTAATTTGTTATTTTTATTATTATTATTTTCACTAACCCAATTTTTATTACTATTATTTAATATTTTGCTTATTTATTTAAATTGCTTTTATTATTATTATTGTAATTGCTCCTGGATGTAATATTTTATAATGTTTATTATTTATTGCTATGGTTAGTAAATAGGGAGTGTAACATGTATGTTTATTTAAAATTAATTTAGATCATTTAACTCAAAAGATAAATATTAAATTGAACACTCACACACGTAAGTCGATCTTGGATCACCATCTCACTACCTTAGGGGTTCCCCTCATTGTTGCCTAATCAAAAGGTCAAGTAGGGTGTATAAAGCAAAAGTCCCTCAAAATAAAGTCATCTAGTCCCTTAACAAATAAAAGATCAAGTCCCTTTCGAATGTTGCCTTCGTAATGATCTTGTCCCTTCTGAATAAAGATGACAGTCCCTCCAAAATTGCTTAATACACCCCACAGTTGCCTACATTAACAGATGACCCTTACTTGTCCCTCACATCCAAGGTAATGACTACCTATTCCTTAATAATAGGGATAGTCTTACCATTCAAAGGATTCAAGAACAGAAAAGACTTAAAACTTAGGGTAGGTTCCTCATAGTTACTTGCTCACTCTTCAAAAATTTTCAAACACTTCACACTTTCAAACAAATTTTCCAAACAAAGGTTTTTTATGCATCCGTACATGGATCATTATCAAACTCTTATGAAAATTTCTATTCACACACTTCACATTTCAAAAACAATTTAAAGTGAGCTAAGTAACTAAGAGCCCATGGATAACCATGGATGTAAAGGGTGCTAATACCTTCCCTTTACATAACCTACCCCCCGGACCCAAAAATCTTTTAAAAGGTCTTTCCTGTTCTTTTATGCCTTTCCTTTGGATAAAATAAAAGTCGGTGGCGACTCTTGCTATCCGCAACATAACTAAAGTCAGTTCTCCCACCGTGTTACAGAACTGGCGACTCTGCTGGGGATTTAATATTAAAGAGGGGTACCCTTAGGAATTAGATCACTTTAAAATTGTTTGCCTTATTTGCTTTACTTTACTTGTTGGGTGCTCTTATGTGTGAAAGATCCTAACCCGGATCTAGTGTACCTTAGGTAAATGGCAATAGACCAAGGAAACTGTACGGCGTATACCGATATGGTTGATCTGGTGGCCATAGTTAGTGTGACTTCTTGGTTGGTGCTTATGTTCCTTAAGTCAAGTTAAGGATAATATGAGGCTGCCATATGTTGTCAATGCACTGACTAACTTTTAGAACCCTAGTTATCCCATCTTGGCCTTTAGAAAGTAGTGAGATAACCGGCTTTGGTGAAGACTGAAGTTGGTTGATACTCGATACTACGCTCATTGAGATTCTAAACTTGGAGGGTTTTGGTTGGCAAGTAAGTTGCCTACTGAACAATCACCCTTGTGAAGGATCAATGATATTGAGATCCCTTAGAACCTGGTTACTTTTGTAGGACAGGATGAACCAACTAACTTCAGGGGAGGGTGTCGCTCCCGGGATTTTCATCCTAGTACAAACGCGAAAGTGGCGCGGAAAGGTTAGAGTCGCCAGCCAGACATTTTTATCCCGAATGAATGGGAAAGGTAATGTTGCACAAACCTGAGGAAGAAGGAAAGGACAAGGCCTTGCGAACCAAAGATCTGAGTTCGGGAGTCGGTTACGAACTGGGAAGGTATTAGCACCCCAATCCGTCCGTCGTACCCGACGGGATCCACGCTTGCTTGTTTTGTTTCAAAGGGTGAGAAATATAACTGCTGCTGAACAAATGAACCGCTAACTGGAAATGGAATGAAAAATGAGAAAGGAACTGGAAAAAGAGAATGGAAAAAAGGGAAAATGTAGGGAAAATAAAGAATGTGCTCGAACGGGCCCTACCCCGCTGCCTACGTACCTCATCGGGAAAATGAGGATCAGAGTCGACGTAGTTCGCCTAACTAAGGCGGGAACTATTTGTTTGTGTTTTTTACAGCTGGAACTGCGTATGTCTATGCTCAGGTGTTGCAGGCTCGTCTGGTACGAGTGCGTTTACCGTCTTGCATGTGTGACAAGTCGTCGCGAGTTCACGTTGTGAGTGAATGAGATGAGAAGAGAAGTTCCCGCAGGATAGTCGCTTATTCTTTGTTTTTGTCTTTTAAGAGAAGTGTTTTGAATTTGTTTGTGAACGGTCTTGTACTAAGACCTATCCATCGCGGGAAGCATTTACACCTCGCCCCGAAACAGGACGCGTATAAACACTCCGCAACAAAGTCTCGTGTCGTACAAGATTGTTCGGTTTTTATTAAGTGTTTTATTGCTTTTCTTTATGAGATGAGAACGAATGACTCAAGTTGATAAAAGGACAAACTAAGGGGACTAAGACACAACCCTAATTTTATTTGTTTATTTACAAGATATCCTATGGTTAATGAGGTTTTCTATTCCTAAGAAAGAGAAGGAAAAGAAGAAAAGAGAGCTTAGAAACTAACTTACTTCCTAAGGAAGTTAAGTTGTCTCTAAAGAAAGGGAAAGCCTAAAAGCAAAGCACAAGGTGCTAAGGCAAACACAATTAAAATGCATAAGAGATAGGAATGAAGTAATGCATACCTCAATCTTCCCCCCTACAAAACAAAAGTTAGCATGACAATGCATATTGAAAGTAAAATCGAAGCATAAAAGCGATTAAGTACCATAAACATCCTAGAATGGAACTAGGGTTCAAAATAAGACCTAAGTCTAAAGGTGAAGGTACCTAAAGGTTACATGACTTCTAAAATCAGTAGCTACATGATATAGGTCCCTAAGTATGCTAGGATACCTCACAAAATCAAACTATGTCAAACTATGTACAAAAAGTTCACTTAAGTTCACCTAAATGCAAATTAGGGTTTATGGATGAAGTATGAATGCGTATGGCTTACAAGCATGAATTAGTACATGAAATGAACATAAAAGTCAGTAATGAATGCTTATGAAGATGGATGAATGAATATACAATCATGGATGCAATGGATTAGGCATATGGAGCAATGAGAAGAAGATATGAGAAGAAACGAACAAAAATCGCATAAGATCGCACATGATGAAAGTTAAGGAAGAATGGCATGTGAATATGCATGAAATGATTATGGGTCAGTAGCATACAAGGTATGAGATGCAATTAGAATGCATGGATATGCACTAATGATTTCCACATGATTCAAATTATTATTTAGAGGAGAAGAGAAACTAGTTTAGGTTAACATTAATTCACATAAGTATGCATTTTAAAACACTAAACAAACCAAATGAGTATGGTTCAAAAAGTGACCTATAACTGGAATTAAAGACATACAAATGACCTATAATTAACTCCTAAAAGTTACCAAAAAGTTCCTCAATCAAATGGCATGAATGCCTTCTTAACATTTAGAATATGGAGCAAATACACACATGAATCAACCTAGGATCTAGGTGACATGGAAAAATAGCAAAAAGCCTTTAAAAATTATGAAATTAAATCCCTGGAATAATATAGTCATTATCTTACATTGTACAAAAGGATTATACAAAATTATGCACCAAAGTGCCAAAACAATTCCTTGACTAGCAAGGTAACAAAACATGATCACCAAAAACAACTCCACAAAGTGGATCAAAAAGGGCATCTAAAATTATGAAAAAAAATGCCTAATGAACATCAAAATGTCACAAATTACAGTGATTAATCACACACAAAAAATAGGTTTCACACCTATGGGGAAAAATCGATTTCGATCCCTTATGCCAAAACCTTCCTTTTTGGGACAGCTCATGAACTAAAATCCAAATTAATTATTAAAACCACCCAAATATGGAAACAAAAAATATGACAAATTAATTAAGAGGATGAGGATCACTCATGAATTTTTCCAGAATTTTATCCCACCTAAAACTATTTTTAATAATTGCGACGAAACGGGCAAAAAAGTGGATTTTAAGGGGAAGTGAAAGGAAGCGATCCTAATGGTTCGTAACCTAATCCCTAAGCTCCGAAATCGACACAAACCAACATATATCACAAATATATCCAATGCTTCAGGTGGGAGGGCTCAATATGCACCTTAAGTTATATGGTCCTAAGCCGCATACGACTAGAATGATGCTTAAAAGTGGTTTGTCGAAACTACTTACTTGAATGAAGTGCCGACTCTCCCCATAAAAGAAATCCGGAAAAAAATAACCTCAAGCAAGGTCTTGAAATCTCCTATGAGAAAAATAAATGCTCATCTTCCATAATCACTTTTGTGATGCTTCTCTATAATCGAAATCGATCCAATATCGATCAAAACATCATGAACACTTTAACCCCAAAATTAATCCAAAAGAATTGTCAAAAATATTATTGAAATACTAATCAAAATTGCCAAGCTAATAATCAAGATGCTAATCACCAAAACTTCATTAACAATTGAATTAACGCACAATTTTGTCAAGAAAAAATAATTAACAAATTAAAAAATATGAGAATAGAGAGAGGTGAATTAAACATCAAAGGGCAACAAATATGAATTGCTGGCCCAAGGCCCAATTTTCTCCTTCAAGGCGCAGAAGGGGTGTAGATGGAATTAGGATGGTTGAAATAGGAATCCATGGAGGGGAAAGGCCCAATCCGAATCAAACCCGCAGGAGGGGGTGTATACTGAATAATGAGGCCGGAATAGGAACTTTGTGGATCTGAGGCCCAATCCAACTATCTTTGTGAGATTTCGCAGGGGAGGTGAGAAGATGATTCGGAGGTGTGGAAAGAACTTTCACGGACTCTTCTTGAAGAAACATAGCCCGGTCCAATTTCCTTATGAAGTTAACCCTAAAAAATCTCACCAAATGAGAAAGATAAGTCAACCCTCTCCAATGCACATTCAACGGCGCCTCCCTTCGTCTCTTCCGACGACACGCCGGTCGAATCTTCTGCCGCGCCTTCACTCTCATCGCCACTATATCTCTCTCGTCCTCATGCTATGAATTCCGTCACCGTTTTCATCTCAATGTTACCTCGTCTCTGTCGGCTCTTCCTCGAAGGGGAAACCCTAACCCTTAACATCAACCGTCGGCCCCGGACGCGAGAAAACATCAACGGCGTGAAATGCCCTTGAGCCTTTCCCTCTCTTGACAACAACTGGCCGGTAAACGATTCACGACACCGTTGAAGACTCTCCTCCACTTCTCATCGCTGACATCTCCGCCTTACAACGTCACCGACACCACATCGTCAAGCTCCCCCTGTTGCCATTACGAGAGCTCCGGTGAAAATCGAACGACTGCTCTCTCTCCTCAACAAATCATAATATAGTAGCCAAATAGCCCGCGACAAATCAAACGGGAGATTCTGATTTTACATCAACGAGAAGCGGTGAGTCCCGTGCCTCTTCATCAACAGAACATGAGATTGGAAATCACGCCAAAATTTCTGCAGATTCAGGTATGTGAATATCGTCGTGTTGATTCTGAAACACTGATGTTGATTCTTGACTGGGTTTATGCGTTATAGTGATGATTCTCAAGCTAATGAAGATGATAATGCAAAGTTATGATAAGAGGCCGTGTTGTAAATCATCGTGCAGGTTCCGAGGTGCTGAGGAAGGATATGCAATCATCTGTTGAAGCTTAAGGGGAACCATCGGAGAATCCGTTAAATAATCGTTCTTGAACTCTCTTCCGAATCATGGTGATCTCGCTGTTATTGTGTTTTCTGAATTGTTGTTGTTGCTGTTGAATCTTGTTGACGCTCATAATCGCTAATCGTTGTTGATTGTTTTGAAATCTTGAGGCATTTTTGTGATTTGCAGGTTATTGATTGAAGATTCTTGAACTCTGAATGGTGGTTCATGTTGCAGATTGGAGGTCTCAGATAGAGATTGCAACTGGTATCCTTGAAGGAGAGGATCAAGATGCAGAGAAAATGAGGTACTTTGAGAGAGTTCCCGTGAATTCCTCCCACTGTTTTGGTTATGATTTTTCTGCTTTTGTTATTGTTTCTGGCGAGGTTTTGTGGAAAGCTTGATGAAGGTGGTGGACATTTGATGAAGAAAGATTGTTCCTGATAGTATTTTTTTCATGGACAGGTCATGATGATGGTTGCAGATTTATGGAGCATCCCAAAAGAACCTCCAAGAACGAAGGTTGTGAAGAGTGTAGAAGCTTGATTGAAGAAGATTGAGAGTGAGAGAGTTGAAGATTATTAGAGAGTTCTTCAATTTTGCACTGAAGAGTGGTGAAGATTGTGATGAAGGAAAGTGATGGATCATTAAGAGTGAAGATTCTGGTTGAAGGTTTGTGAATATTGTGATTGAGGAGAGTAATGGTTGATGAGGTTGCTGCAGAATTGGTTGAATATCCTTTTTTGAAGTTGAAGATGAGTTCTGAGAATGGTTTTTGATTTAAGATAATTAGAGAGGTTTTTTTGATCTTTTTGTTGTTGAAGATCTGTAACTGAAAAAATCCCTTTTTTTTGTAACTGAATTTTCAGTTTTGTAACTAACTTTTTCCTCTTTTGGTGTAAATTTCCGGTTTGATCCATTCCAATTTTTTTTGTTAGATCCCCCCATAGTGTGCACTCTATTTTTCTTATGTATTGCATTTTTTTTAAAAGATATATTCACTTGTTTTTTTTGTAGAATTCTGTTAGTTTTTTCCTAGTGTGGGTCATTTGTGAATAAAAAAGGAACTTGTGTGATATTTTTGTTGGATCAAAACCGTGAATTAAATCAAAATATGGTCTTTGAATTTGGAAGGAAATTTAGAATGGGTTAAGAAAAATGACAACAAATGGGCTTTAGAAAAGGTAACAAATGACTATATGGGCTTATTAGCAAAAAAAAGATTATGGCATGATGACTTAAATGGAATAGTTGTGTAAAATGAATCAAATTGTCCTAATGAATTGGCTTACTAATATGGAGTTTAAGGAAAATAACTTGAACAATGCAAGTGGTTTAGAACTCGACTTAACAAAAATACCTGCGGGTAATTAGACAAAGGAAATTGGTTAATCAATTCATTGGATATTTGTAATGGGTTTCCCAAAGAGGGCCCTTGAAATCAAATGGTGAAAGGTGGATAATAATTATGATCCTTAAATCCATAAAATCCGAATTAACTTGCAAATTGAAACAAACCAATCTAATTGGACAACGAACGACCCAATTAAGCCCCACAAGAAACTCATCACTTCAACTCTTTGCAATTTTTAAATCTCTTGAGACCATGTCCTGATGACCAGTGATACCTAGTATGACACCCCAGCTGGTCCCCCATACACCAGTAATTCAACAACTGGCGCCTCCTAGTAATAACGAAATCCCTTGAGTAATAATATTCACCGATGAACAAACATTATGAAGAAAACCCTCTCGATGACCACATGGTTAGGGAAATAAACCTTAACCAAATAATCATAGTACAAGAAGACGATGTTATAGATGACCACCTAACCGAAACTATGGATTCATCCGATGACCATATATATAGGGTGTGAAACCCTAATTATAAAATCCATGAAACAAACTCCTGTGAAGTAGAAATTTCAAACCAATGGAATAACCTGGTTCTTTAGAGGACATTGATCTCATGCCTGAGGAATCAATGCAGATGTATGATTGTAAGTGTTATGACCTAACGAGAGATGCATATGAATACGAAGCGAGCCAGTCAGTGGTAAAAAGAATGAGGGCAAATTTTGAGGTATTACAGAGGGTACTTACCTTTGAACCTCATGCAGGCCTTTAAACCTAGGGCTATTGTGTGACTTGTTTGTGTGTGCCACATGTTTGTGATTGAACATAACATCATGACATCATCATGCATCATAAGCATAGCATTTTCACTAACCATTTCAAGGACCAAAGGATTTATCTTTGTTCTTTGTTGCAGGTCATGGCTTCTACTCGTAGAAACACCATCAGGATCAACTTTGTGGGCATACCTGCTAAGCTTAAAGAGTTGGTTTCTCAAGTGTCTGATCATTCCCAGTTCATCAAGAGACATGGTCACCTATTGGATCTAGTCACTTCAGGGTTCAATGAAGACATGATGAGTGTTTTGCTCCAGTTCTTTGACCCTAAACATCACTGTTTCACATTCCCCGACTATCAGCTGGTTCCTACAATGGAAGAATTCTCTAAACTTCTGGGTATACCTGTTCTTGATCAAAGACCCTTCATAGGCTTGGAGAAGAAGCTTAAACCAGAGGTTATTGCTGCAGCTCTACATCTGAAGAAGTCTGACATTGTTCTAGAAACGAGAAGCGGAGTTAAGGGTATTCTAGCTAAGGTATTAATGGATAAAGCTCAAGTGTTCTTGAAGGCTATGAGCTATGATGCTTTTGAGGAGACCTTAGCATTGCTGATTTATGGCTTAGTGTTGTTCCCCAATCCTGATCAGTTCATAGACGTTCATGCCATCAACATATTCCTGAGTCACAATCCAGTGCCTACCTTACTTGGAGACATCCTGCATTCTCTTCATACTCGTACTACGAAGGCACGAGGAACTCTGATGTGCTGCATACCTTTGTTGTCTAGGTGGTTTATTTCTCACCTTCCTTGATCAGTGATGAAAAATGAACAAGGGTTCAGGTGGTCCAAAAGGATCATGTCACTCTCGCATTCAGATATCCATTGGTGCTCCAGATCTATGGAGAATGTCACTATCATTGATCGTTGTGGGGAGTTTCCTAATGTGCCACTTCTAGGCATAAGAGGAGGCATCACTTACAACCCCTCTCTAGCTTTACGACAGTTTGGTTACGCTCGGAGTGATGGCCCACATGACATGTTGATTCAGGGCATTGTGTTTGATTACGACAACGATCTTCAAGGTTACCGTTAGAGATTCATACGAGCATGGGGAAAAGTGAACAAGGTTGACAGCAAGACTCTGGAGCCTAAGTACACTATTCCTATGGAAGCTTATCTCAGATGGGTGCGATCTCGTGCTCAGACTCTCATGATGCCATATCCTGCTATCCTGCCAGTTACCATGGAACCTGTTGCTGAAGGAGATACTGCTTACACCATCCTTCACCCAGACATGCCTACTGACATGGAAGACTTACAGAGATCCTGGATCCAGTTGAAGGAGCAAAGGGGTACTTTCGAGGCTCATTATAAAGCAAGCCAAGAAAGAATCCTGGAACTAACAAAGCAACTTCATGAGGAACGAAATCTCAACTCATACCTCAACACAAAGAGGAAACGTCCATGGGAGACTTAAAACCCCATCTCTTGTATTTATTGCATTTCATTTCCTGTAAGCCCAAGAGGCAAAACAAATTTATTACTAATAAAAGTTTGCCTTCTTGTTTGTTTAAGCAAATTTAAATCATGCGGTCCTTGAAAACATTGCATATGCATCCACATATCATTTCATTGCATCACAGGTTTATAATTGTGCACAGGTTTCTCATCTTCTCGCTGTTTATTTCAGCAATGGCTCTTGAACAAACAGTTAAGGATCTCCAGGCACAAAATGCACAGTTCCAAGAGCTGATCATGAACCTGACTAAGGGGCAGGATGAATTGAAGACACTGCTGGCCAAGAAGACTAAGAAGACTAGAAGGTCAGGTGGCCTGATCAATATGGGAAGAAGGTTCAAAGGTCTTGCCAAGACCAAAGAACCAGTTGAAGACTATGAATCTGAAGAGTCTGAAAAAGAGGGAGGCAGTCTCCACAACACTATGGGGGACTCTGATTCTGAGGCTAATTACTACCATGAGCCTAATGAAGACAAATTCAAAATGCTGGTGGACAGAATGGATGCTATGGAGCTGCAGAAGTCTTCTGGGCTGGATTTTGAAGATTTGAGTCTGATATCTGGGGTAGTCATACCCATTGGTTTCAAAGTTCCTACCTTTGTTGTTTATGATGGGGTCTCTTGTCCTAAGTTGCATCTGAGGTCTTATGTCAGAAGAATCCAACCTCACACTGCTGATAAGAAGTTGTGGATCCATTTTTTCCAAGAGAGCTTATCTGGAGCTCAATTGGAGTGGTATTATCAATTGGAGAGTGTCAACATCAGGGATTGGAATGATCTTGCTGAAGCTTTCTATAAGCAGTATCAATACAATGCTGATTTAGCCCCCACTCGCATGCAGCTGCAAAGCATGTCTATGGGTGCCAAAGAAAGTTTCAAGGAGTACGCTCAGAAGTGGAGAGATTTAGCTGGAAGAGTTCAACCCCCTTTAACTGACAGGGAATTGGTTGATATGTTCATGTGTACGCTGAATGGTCCTTTTTACAGTCATCTCATTGGAAGCTCATCATCTGGCTTCACTGAGTTGATAATGACAGGAGAGCGAGTGGAAAATGGTATAAAGAGTGGCAAAATTCAAGTGGGTACTTCTTCATCAGGTGCTGCAAAGAAGCCTCCCACTGGGAAGAAAGAATCCAATGCTGTTTATGGTCAACCTGATCGTAATAGAAGGCATCAGTCTGTGAGTGCAGTTCATATTTCAAATCCAACACCTACAACACCAGAACAACCACAGGGCAACCAAAAGAGGGCTAGAAGGCAGTTCACAAAGATCAACATGTCAATGGCTCAGGCATTGCAACACTTGTTGAAGGCTGAACTTATTACTCTAAAAGAGGCTCCTCAGAATCCCAATGTTACCTCTCCCAGGTACAATCCCAATGCACAATGTGCATATCATTCAAACTGTCAGGGACATGATACTAATAGCTGCTGGGTCTTGAAGAACAAAATTCAAGATATGATTGAGGCTAGAGAGATTGAATTTGACCCTCCGGGTACTCCAAATGTGATTACTGCTCCCATGCCAAATCATGAGAAGACTGTCAATGCCATTGATGAAGATTTACATATCTATTCAGTTGCAGAGTTGACCACACCATTGTCTGTTATCAAGAAGAAGTTAGTGCAAGCTGGGTTCTTTCCAGGTTGTCGTGAATATTGTTTGTATTGTACCTATAAGCCGGATAGTTGTTGGAGATTGAGAGATGGAATCCAACATCTCATGGATAAATATACCATAGTGTTTGAGAGGACTCCATCGTCTGTAGAAAGTATGGTGGATCATATTACTAAAGGTAGGAAGACTGAAGAGGTTGACATGGTTGATAAAGTACCGGTAAGGATCACTTCAAAGGGACCTGTTAAAATCACTCATAAGGGTCCAATTAAGATTACTGCTGAAGGCCCTGTGAAGGTTGTTGCTGAAGCCAGAGTGGCTCCTCTGGTCATTACCACTCCTGGTCCTATTCCGTATATGTCTGATAAAGCTGTGCCTTGGCATTATGGGTCTGATGTTTATATCCATGGTGTTAAGCAGGAACCCTTAGCTGATATGCCTGTTGATGTTGATAATATTGCTGGATCTAGTAAGATCACACGAAGTGGAAGAGTCTTCTCTCCTCCAGTTACTTCCAAAAATGCAGTTACTCCTGCTGCTTCCTCCACTACTGATGCTCGGGGCAAAGGTCCTGTTATTGAACCTGTACCTACTGATGTGCCAGCTGCTGATGATCTCTCCAAGCAGATGGAAGAAGTATTGAAAATCATTCGCAAGAGTGATTATGACATTGTTGACCAATTGGGGCATACTCCCTCCAAGATTTCCATGCTGTCTTTGTTGTTATGTTCTGAAGCTCATGCCAAAGCTTTGATTAAGTTTCTGAAGATTGCTCATGTACCCAATGCAATTTCTGTTGACCAGTTTGAGAATTGTGTTGCCCACCTGACCTATGATAATGGGTTAGGGTTTTCTGATGCTGATTTGACCCCTGCCAAGAGGGATCATAACAGGGCTCTGCATATCTCAATTGAATGCAGGGGCACTACCCTGTCACATGTATTAATAGACAATGGTTCCTCCCTGAATGTGTTGCCCAAAGAAGTCCTGAATAAGCTGAGTCCTGAAGATGTTGTGCTGAAGCCCAGTAATATAGTGGTAAAGGCTTTTGATGGTTCGAGAAGAGTGGTGCATGGGGAAATTGATCTCCCAATCAAAGTTGGTTCTCAGGTTTTTAATGCTACATTTTATGTCATGGATATTCGTCCTTCGTACTCTTGTTTGCTTGGTCGTCCCTAGATTCATGGGGCAGGTGCTGTAACCTCTACATTACATCAGAAGCTAAGATATCCGGTGGAAGGAAAAGTTGTTACTGTCTATGGAGAGGAAGAATATTTTGTCAGCCATGTGAACACCTTCAAGTATCTGGAAGTGGAAGGTGAATATGTTGAAACTCCGTGTCAGACATTTGAAGTGGTTCCTTGGATTGTTAATGATTATGTAGCTCCTCCTGTTGTCAAGAAAGTTCCAGTGGTCACCAGAATACCTCCAACAATGGCCTCCCCCAGGGATGCTAGAGCTGTAGTGAATGAAGGTGGTTGTACTATTTGGGGTCAGCTTCCTGATATCCCATACAAGTCTGACAAGTTTGGTTTGGGTTTTACTGCAGAGTCCCAGAAGGCTGTTCGTCGTGCTCGTGCTGTTCGTATCACCAATCAAGGGGTTATGAAAGATCAGATCAATGTTGTGGGTGACTATGATGAAGACTACAATCTGGATGCTTGGATTTTTCCTACTGTGGGTGCTGGACTCAATAATTGGAAAGCTGAAGATGTTATCCCTATCTCCTTTAGTCAGGAGTAAATACTATTACTGTGTTGTTGCTTTTTAAGTTTGTAATTTCTTGAACAATTGAACTCTCAAGCCTTGTGCCTTACCCGGGGCACAATGGTGTGCTTGTTACGGGCTGTCATTTCATTTGCATACTTCATTCAATAAAAATCAGTGGACGTTTCATTTTCGTAAATATTGTGTTCCTTGTCTTTCTTTTCTTTTATTTTTGTTTTATCAGCTATGTGTTCTTACACACACCCACATCACTAAAATGCAGATCCTCATCCACTCTGGATCCTGTTGATAACAGTTCTACTATTGCCAATTATAATTTCGAGAATCCGATCTATCAAGCTGAAGACGGAAATGAGGACGATTGTGAAGTACCTGTTGAGCTTGCTAGGTTGTTACAACAAGAAGAGAAAGCTATACAGCCACATGAAGAGCCAGTCGAAGTTGTGAATCTGGGAACTGAAGAAAACAGGAAAGAAGTCAAGATAGGGGCTGAATTAGAGGATAGTGTCAAGAGCAGGTTGATTCAGATGCTACGTGACTATGTGGAGATCTTTGCTTGGTCTTATGAAGATATGCCAGGGTTGGATACAGACATTGTGGTTCACCGTTTACCAGTAAAAGAAGATTGTCGTCCAAAGAAGCAGAAAGTTCGTCGTATGCGTCCTGAGATGTTAGAAAAGATCAAAGCAGAGGTAATGAAACAGTTCAATGCAGGGTTCTTAGCTGTGACTTCTTATCCTCAGTGGGTTGCAAATGTGGTACCAGTTCCTAAGAAAGATGGTAAGGTACGTATGTGTGTGGACTACAAGGATTTGAACAAGGCCAGCCCCAAAGATGATTTTCCACTTCCTCATATTGATGTTCTGGTAGACAACACTGCTCAGCACAAGGTATTCTCTTTTATGGATGGTTTCTCTGGTTACAATCAAATCAAGATGGCACCTGAAGATATGGAGAAGACAACATTTGTTACACAGTGGGGCACTTTTTGCTATAAGGTGATGCCATTTGGTTTGAAGAATGCAGGGGCAACATATCAGCGTGCTATGGTGGCTTTGTTTCATGATATGATTCATCATGAGATAGAAGTGTATGTGGATGATATGATAGCCAGGTCTCAGAATGAAGAACAACATCTTGATCATTTGCATAAATTGTTTGAGAGGTTGAAGAAATACAAGTTGAGATTGAACCCAAACAAGTGTACTTTTGGAGTTAGGTCTGGTAAGCTCCTGGGTTTCATAGTCAGTGGAAAAGGTATTGAAGTGGATCCTGCAAAAGTGAAAGCTATACGAGAGATGCCAGCTCCCCGTACTGAGAAGGAGGTTAGAGGTTTCTTGGGACGATTAAATTACATTGCAAGATTTATTTCCCAATTAACTGCCATCTGTGAGCCAATCTTCAAGTTGTTGAAGAAAGATCAGGTGATGGAATGGAATGATGAGTGCCAAACTGCCTTTGATGAAATCAAGAAATATCTGCTAGAACCTCCAATTTTGATGCCACCAGTTGATGGAAGACCCTTGATTATGTACTTAACAGTATTAGACAACTCAATGGGGTGTGTATTGGGGCAACATGACGAGTCTGGTCGAAAAGAGCAGGCAATATACTACCTTAGCAAAAAGTTTACCGACTGTGAAACAAGATACTCACTGCTCGAGAAAACTTGTTGCGCTTTGGCATGGGCTGCTCGTCGACTAAGACAGTATATGTTGACTCATACTACCTTATTGATTTCGAAGATGGATCCAATCAAGTACATATTTGAGAAACCTGCTCTCTCTGGAAGAATTGCAAGATGGCAAATGATCTTGACAGAATATGACATACAGTATACTACTCAGAAGGCCATCAAAGGAAGTGTTGTGGCTGATCATTTGGCTCATCAAGCAGTGGATGATTACCAGTCAATGAGTTTTGAGTTCCCTGATGAAGACATTATGATTATTACCAAAGAACCTGGACAATATGACGGACCTGAACAAGGATCCCGATGGACTATGGTTTTTGATGGTGCCTCTAATGCACTTGGTAATGGTGTTGGTGTTGTGATCAGTTCCCCTGAAGGTTGTCATACCCCGATTACTGCCAGACTTTGTTTCTATTGTACCAACAACATGGCTGAGTATGAGGCATGTATCCTGGGTATTAAAGCTGCTATTGATATGAAGATTCAGTTCCTTGACGTGTATGGAGATTCCGCCCTGGTAGTAAGTCAGATTAAAGGAGATTGGGATACCAAGCATGATAACCTCATTCCTTACAAAGAGTATGTGTTGTCTTTGATCCCACATTTTAAAGAGATTACCTTTGGACATATTCCACGAAGAGAGAATCAGTTGGCAGATGTGAAATTCTGTGATCAGGTATGAGATGTCCTAAGAGATGTCCCAACACTTAATAGGACATTTGACAGATTTAACCAAAACTCAAACAGCAAGAAAAGTAAACAACACAGAAGTTTGTTAACCCAGTTCAGTGTATAACCACACCTACATCTGGAGGCTACCAAGCCAGGAGGAAATCCACTATTAGTAATATTAATTCTAGACTTAAACCACCCTGTTTAATCTATCACTTAATACTTACCCAATGCAATTTCTACCTAAGACTCACTTAGATAAGAGTACCCTACTCACTCCCCCTCAATCACCCAGTGATCAAGTTTACAAGTTTACTGAAATTGAAGACATCCTTCAAACAAAACAGCTTGATCTTACTTAACAGTTTCAATCAAGTCACAAATGCACTTTTGCTTAAAAGCTCATAAAGTGGTACATAAAAACAACCTGCTATTAAAAACACTAGACACCCTATTTAGTCTTCTGAAATTCGTACTCAATTCTATGAGTTTCTGTTGTTTAAATAGGTATCTGAATTTTGGGCTTTCTGTAGAATGATCCAGCCCTACTGTGCAGCAACTGTCACCTTGAATTTAGGGTTTGTTACCTCCTATATTCTAGGTGCATTAGGTCTTCTGTTTTAATCTGAATCTTCAATTTAAAACTCCCTACAGATGCGCCTTGTTCTGTTTTTATCCAGCATTAATTAATCCCAGATAGTTCTCCTTAAATATCTCTGATCTGTTAATCAATAATTAATTCTGGTAGCAGGTCTGAGATGTCTCAACATCTGTTGGGACATCCTGAAAAACTGAACTTAATTTATTCACACAATGTCCCAACATCTGATGAGACATCCTGAAATAAATTCACATACTCTGTTTGATAATGTCCCAACATCTGATAGGACATTCTGAACTGAATTTAACATTTCTTGTTTGGTCAAAAATTCTGCCAATTCTTAAACATCTACAAACTCCCCCTTTGGCTAATTTTTGGCTAACATCTTTCCTGGTTTTCAAAGTGCAGCAGAAGTTCTTTTTATCAGAGTATATCATTACTTTTCTGTTGATTTTTATTTGAGATTACTCCCCCTCAAACAAATATGTGTCCAGTCTTGTTTCAACAGAAATACACACTGATTTAGTTCAGACAGAAACAAACAGATTTCATTCAAAATAACCAGCAGTATAAATTTGTTGTTGTTCTCCCCCTTGGTAGGCATAAAATTAGGGGCCAAAGAAATATTATCCAGAATTACAAATCATTGCTGTCATTACAAATGCCTCACATACAAAGATCACTCAGATTCATCACTCTCAGTAGCTTCCTCCACTTCAGTGTCTTCACCAGATGCAGCATTCTGATCTTCTTCACTTTCCAACATTTGAATGATTTCCTCCAGCTTCTTCTTTCTAGCTTCAAGCTCTTTGCAGGTGCACTTTAGCTCAGCAATTAATTCTTCCTTGGAGATAGAAGACTTAGCAGTTGAGGGACCAACATATGTCCCAGAAGGTGCTTCAACATCTGCAGCATGATGACTGAGGAATAACTTGTAGTGAAAAGCCAGGGGGCTCTCTCTCTTGCATGCAGTATCCTTGTCAGTTAAAATCCCAGGATATTGATTGAGTACAATACCACACAACAATGATGGAAAGGCTATTGGTAGCTTGATTGCAGAGGAGCTGGCATGCTTCATGGTTTGATCAAAGATAAAAGCTCCAAAGTCCAGCTTGGTTTGAGTCCCCACAGCATAGATGAATCTGGCCAGACCAGTTGAGATTGATGAAGTGTGGTTGGTAGGCACCCAATTAGAAGTACCAATCCTGTTCAGCATGGCATACTTTCTGGTAAGCATGCTTACAGATAGCTTTCCCTTCACAGGCCATGCCTTGACCTGGTCAGCAGTTATCACCTTACAGACTTGATTATCTGTCTTGCCTAGCTCATTTGGTCCATCTGTTTCTCTTCCTAGATACTGATTTATGATTTGGGGAGAAAACTCCACACATCTACCTCTAACATAAACTTTTCTAAACTCAGAGGACTTACCATTTGAGCAATCCTCCTGAATATTCACAATGAACTCTTTGACAAGAAGTTCATAGCAGGGAGAGAACTCTGAGACTGTCTTGAATAGTCCTGCAGCAGAGATTAGGTCAATGAGTTCTGTGCACTCAAGTGCATTGCTGCTTAGTTCTCTTTCCAAAGCAACCCTTCTTTGGTACACATATTTCCATCTGTTGACACTGGAGACATGATGGAAGGATATGTTGTCCAAGGGAGCTTCTGGGACAGCAGTTGAAGCTCTAGCTGGTGCTGGTTTCTTCTTGGGAGGAGATGTTGGGACATCTGATCCAACATCTGAATCTGATGGTGTTGCAGCTTTTCTCTTCTGGGTTTGAACTTTGCTCCATGGTTTTGTTGGACCAAAGGTAGCTTTAGCTTTGCCTTTCTTTGAACTAGCCTTCTTCTTGACAGGTTCAGCTTGCATCTTTCCTTTCCTGGACCTTAGTCTTTTAGCAATGCTGGGTTTCACAGATGCTATGATCTCTGCATCAGAGTCCTGCTCCAGATTGACCACTGGAGGAGATTGAGCAGCCTCCTCTTCAGCTGGTTGATCAGCAGGGATTTGATCTTCATTTGAGCCTTGAGCCTGTTCTTCAGAGATCTCTTTATCACTTTCACTTGAGGTTTTATCCTCAGTTTGTTCAACATCAGATGAGTTCTTTTTCTTATCTTCAGATGTTCCAACATCTGTTGGGACATCTTGTTCTGCAGCAGTGTCCTCTGTACCTTGAGTTGGTTCTTCTTGAGGTGCAGGAATAGTGTTCAAAGGAACAGAGATCCCTCTCACCACCCTTTGTTCAGAAAACACTTGGTTGACAATCTCCTTGATGGAATCATCAATATAATTGGAGTATTTAGCATGAGAGGGAATGTCTTTAGCTTTGCTTCTGATTTGATCTTTACCTCTTTTTGGTGTTCTTGCCTTTTTAGTGAGAGAGGCGCTTCCCCTGAGCTCGTCTAATGGTGTTGATTGCATTGGTACCACAGAAATAGGAGTGGCATGAACCACGTCTTCCTGGTTGAGAACTTCATCAGTAGTTTTAGGGTTTTGAGACATTGTTGAAGAAGATGAATGTGCAGCTTTAGGGTTTATGATTTCTGAAGGATTACTAGTTAATGTGATTCGCTTGTGATGGTGTGATGAGACTCTTGATAGCTGCTTATAAGGAATTACTAAATAAGTAGCCGTTACAGTCCAAATGATTAGGAATGAAATTCCCAAGGATCTAGTCCAGACTAGCTTTGCCATCTGGAACTTATGCCATGCAATGTCATATGACATGTTGGCACATCTCATTAACTGCTAGATATCACATAAACAGATTCCAAGTTTTCCCCTTAAGTTCTCAAATTGTGTAGCATCCAATGCCTTGGTAAAGATATCAGCTAACTGCAGATCTGTAGCTACATGCTCCAATGAAATCACCTTTTCTTCTACAAGATCTCTGATGAAATGATGTCTGATATCAATATGCTTTGTCCTGCTGTGTTGGATAGGATTTTTAGATATGTTGATTGCACTTAAGTTGTCACAGTACAATGTCATGACATCCTGTGGGACATTGTATTCAGTGAGCATCTGCTTCATCCAAACCAACTGAGAACAACTGCTACCTGCTGCTATGTACTCAGCTTCAGCTGTAGATAAAGATACACAATTCTGTTTCTTACTGAACCAAGAAATCAGATTGTTTCCTAGAAAGAAGCATCCTCCTGAAGTGCTTTTTCTGTCATCAGCACTTCCTGCCCAATCAGCATCACAGAAGCCAGTGAGAATAGGTTTGCAACCATGAAAGTACATTATGCCATAGTCACAAGTACCATTAACATATTTAAGGATTCTCTTGACTTGATTGAGATGACTGACTTTTGGATCAGCTTGATATCTTGCACAAACTCCTACTGCAAATGCAATGTCTGGTCTGCTAGCAGTCAAGTATAACAAGCTTCCAATCATGCTTCTATATAAACTATGATCTACATTCTCACCCTTCTCATCTTTAGTCAGCTTTAAATGTGTAGGAGCAGGAGTTCTTTTATGAGAAGCATTTTCCATTCCAAATTTCTTCACTATGTTCTTGGAGTACTTGCTTTGTGAGATGAACATTGAGTCTTCCATTTGCTTAACTTGCAGACCAAGAAAATAGGTTAATTCACCTACTAGACTCATTTCAAATTCAGCTTCCATCTGCTTGACAAAATGTTTGACCATCTTATCAGACATCCCACCAAACACAATGTCATCAACATATATTTGTGCAATCATGACATTTCCTTCTTCATCTTTAACAAACAGGGTTTTATCAATCCCACCTTTTCTGTATCCTTGCTTGATAAGAAATGTGGTAAGTCTTTCATACCATGCCCTTGGAGCTTGCTTCAGACCATAAAGTGCTTTCTTGAGTTTGTATACATGATTTGGACAGCTTGGATCAACAAATCCTTTAGGCTGTTCTACATATACCTCTTCATTAAGATAACCATTAAGAAAGGCACTTTTCACATCCATTTGAAATAGCTTGAACTTTAAGATACAAGCAATTCCCAACAGTAGTCTTATTGATTCAAGCCTTGCTACTGGTGCAAAGGTTTCATCAAAGTCTACCCCTTCAATTTGAGTGTATCCTTGAGCCACAAGTCTAGCTTTGTTCTTTGTAACAATTCCTTGTTCATTTGACTTGTTCTTGTACACCCATTTTTTACCAATCACATTTATGTCATTAGGTCTAGGAACAAGATTCCACACTTCATTCCTTGTGAATTGACCTAATTCCTCTTGCATAGCACAAATCCAGTATTCATCAGTGAGAGCCTCCTTGATGTTTTTAGGTTCTATTTTGGACACAAAACAAGAACCTGAAATCATTTCTCTTGATCTAGTGCTCACACCTCTGTTGGGATCACCAATTATTAAATCTCCTTCTGTATTCTGATGGAGGGAGGTTTACTGGATTCTTCTGTCCTTGTATCAGATTGAGTGCAGTTATATTGATCATCCTTTTCTTCAGCTTCAATCTTGATATCAGCAGATGTTCCAACATCTTCTGGGACATCTGTAGGAGCATCATCAATTATCACATTTATGGACTCCATGATAACCTTGGTTCTAGAATTAAATACTCTGTATGCTCTGCTGTTTGTAGAGTATCCAAGGAAAATCCCTTCATCACTTTTAGGATCCATTTTTCTCCTTTGCTCCCTGTCTGCCAGAATGTAGCAGTTACTTCCAAACACATGAAAGTACTTAACAGTGGGTTTTCTGCCCTTCCAGACTTCATATATTGTGGACAAAGTTCCTTTTCTCAAGGTAACTCTGTTATGGATATAGCAGGCAGTGTTCATGGCTTCAGCCCAGAAATACAGAGGTAGCTTTTTAGCATGTATCATAGCTCTTGCAGATTCTTGAATAGTTCTATTTTTTCTCTCAACAATCCCATTCTGTTGAGGAGTGATAGGAGAAGAGTATTCATGATTGATTCCTTCTGAAGAGCAGAAATCTAAGAATTTTTGATTCTCAAATTCCTTTCCATGATCACTTCTAATTCTGATCACACAGCTGGATTTTTCCCTTTGTAATCTTTGACATAATTCCTTGAATACATCAAAGACATCTGACTTTTCTTTAATGAAATTTATCCATGTATATCTTGAAAAGTCATCAACCACCACATATGCATACCTCTTACCACCAAGGCTTTCAACTTGCATAGGTCCCATGAGATCCATATGTAACAATTCCAAAACTTTGGAAGTTGTCAGATGTTGGAGCTTTGGATGGGACATCTTGGTTTGTTTGCCTATTTGACATTCACCACAGATTTTGCCATCATCAATCTTCAGTTTAGGGATACCTCTTACAGCATCCATAGATATGATCTTCTTTATGCCTCTGAAATGAAGATGACCTAGCCTTTGGTGCCATAGTTTTACTTCTTCTTCTCTAGCTAGAGAACAAGTTGAAGTGGGACTGAAGTCTAGTGGCTCCCACATGTAACAGTTGTCTTTAGACCTTGCACCTTTCATGACAACTTCTTGCTCTTGGTTAGTCACTATGCATTCAGTTTTTGTAAAGTTTACACTGTATCCTTGATCACATAGTTGACTTATACTGATCAGGTTAGCAGTTAAACCTTTAACAAGCAGCACATCATCTAATCTTGGAACATCTTGACAATCCAAGGTTCCAACTCCCTTGATCTCTCCTTTAGCTCCATCTCCAAAGGTAACATACCTGGATGAATATGACTTTAAGTTTACTAGCAAATTCTTCAATCCAGTCATGTGTCTTGAGCATCCACTGTCAAAGTACCAGTCTTCTTTAGCTGATACTTTCAATGATGTATGTGCTATGTATGCAGTACTTTTCTTTGACCAGATGAGTTGAGATTTCTTTTGATGCCTCTGCTCTGAGTGTTGTTCAGCTGATCTCCAAGCTTGATTGTTGATCTTGTTCTTGGGTATGTGACTTTGATCAGTCTGAATGTCAGCTTTTGGTCTCCAAACTTTCTTGATTACTTCTGTCTTTTGCTTAGGAGATTGCTGATTTCTATGCAGCACTTTCTTGGTACCTTCTACTTTCTGCTTGGAAGGTTGCTGACACATCTGATTTGGATATCCATGTAGCTTATAACAGTGAGGTTTGATATGCCCAAATCTTCCACAGTGATGGCATCTCCATCTTTGATACTTCTTCTTCATTTTGTTCTTTCCAGAATGTTGAGACATCTGTTGGAACATTATGTTTGTCTTTGTGTTCTGATGTTGAAGCATCTGTTGGGACATCTTGTTTGACTGTGTAATTTTTGAAGTAGTTTTGCTAGAGCTGGCTTCATCTCTGTTATATCCCAGTCCACTTTTGTCCCCTGAATGTTTATTATTGCAGAGAATAGCATCCAGTGTATTTGAGCTGCTGTTCATCATTCTAACAGATTTGGACATATGTTCCAGCTTAGAATTGAGAAGAGTTACTTCACTTTTTAAGGTATCAATGATTACTTGATCACTTGCTTTTTCTTCTTCTAGTACTTCATTCTGCTTCTTTAGCTTTATGACCTCACTGCATACTTCAGTACTACTCTTGTACAGATCCTTGAAGGCTTGCTCAAGATCTGCATAAGTAAGCTCTCCACAGCTGGAATCACTATCATATTCACACAGTCCAGCTAAAGCAGTAATGTGCTTAGCTGATTCTTCTTCTGAATCTCCTGAGTCTTCATCAGACCAGGTCACAGAGAGTCCTTTCTTTTGCCTCTTTAAGTAGGTAGGACATTCAAACTTGATATGTCCATATCCTTCACATTCATGGCATTTGACTCCTTTATCTTGACTAGTCTTTTCAGCATACTTTACTCTTTTGTTAGCATCATAAGGTCTTCTGTTCTCAGAGTTTGTGTTTCTTCCACTAGGTTTGAATTTTCCTTCCATTCCTCTGAGAATCTGTTTGAATTGTCTTCCAATTAGTGCAAGGTTTTCTGATAAGCTTTTATCATTTGCTGATTCATCATCTTCTTCTTCATCTGTATTTGAAACCAAGGCTATGCTTTTGTTCTTTTTAGCATGTGTGTCATTCATTCCCATCTCAAAAGTTTGAAGGGAACCAATGAGTTCTTCAGTTTTCATAGAACATATGTCTTGAGCTTCTTCTATTGCTGTGACTTTCATGTCAAATCTTTTTGGCAAAGATCTGAGAATCTTCCTTACAAGCTTTTCATCAGTCATCTTTTCTCCCAAGGCTCCAGAAGTATTGGCTATATCCAAGATGTTCATGTAGAACTCATGAATTGATTCATCTTCCTTCATTCTCAAGTTTTCAAACTTGGTGGTGAGAAGTTGAAGTCTTGACATTTTTACTTTTGATGTTCCTTCATGAGTTGTCTTGAGGGTATCCCACACATCTTTGGCCAGCTCACAATGATGCACTAGTCTGAAAATATTTCTATCAATGCCATTGAATAAAGCATTTAGGGCTTTTGAGATGCCTAGTTCTGAATCTTCTTCCTCTTTACTCCATTCTTCTTCAGGTTTCAGAACTATTGATCCATCTTTGGTGTCTTGAACAGGATGTTTCCATCCAACATTTACTGCTCTCCATGCCCTGTTGTCAAGTGACTTTAAGAATGCAATCATTCTTGGCTTCCAGTAGTCATAATTAGAACCATCCAGTATAGGTGGTCTATTTACTGACCCTATATCTCTGTCCATGTTACAGAATTTGTTTTCCCTAGATCTCACCCAGTATAAACAGGCAGGGTGCCTGCTCTGATGCCAATTGAAATTCTGTGATCAGGTATGAGATGTCCTAAGAGATGTCCCAACACTTAATAGGACATTTGACAGATTTAACCAAAACTCAAACAACAAGAAAAGTAAACAACACAGAAGTTTGTTAACCCAGTTCAGTGTATAACCACACCTACATCTGGAGGCTACCAAGCCAGGAGGAAATCCACTATTAGTAATATTAATTCTAGACTTAAACCACCCTGTTTAATCTATCACTTAATACTTACCCAATGCAATTTCTACCTAAGACTCACTTAGATAAGAGTACCCTACTCACTCCCCCTCAATCACCCAGTGATCAAGTTTACAAGTTTACTGAAATTGAAGACATCCTTCAAACAAAACAGCTTGATCTTACTTAACAGTTTCAATCAAGTTGTAACACCCTAATTTTTGCCCTAAGATTGTTTCGCATATCATCTGCATTTTTGCATATCAAGCAAGATCGCACAGGTTTCGAGTTTCTCCTCAGATCGGGTCTATGCTTCGCAGGGGATCACCATTATTTTTACTGTTTTATATTTGTTTATATTTACTGACTTCTAACCAAAATACAAAAATATGTTGCAGTGTTCTTCTTCTTCTCTGTGTTGCAGGTTTGCGAAGATGAGACAGTAATTCCATTCAGATGCGTTTGTTCAGTCCCAATTCGATTTCAAGTGGACGTTTGACCTAATCTGGTCAAACTATTAAAAGATTGTGTTGACTGTCAGTTGAGTGTGCCAGCAATTCATTCATCAGGCAATGTGTTTTCAAAGTACAAGTTGGATTGGGTGACAGTTTGTTTCCTGTACAAAGTTCGGTTTGTTCATCAGTTATCAGACAGTTGTTCTGTGCGAAGTTTGGTGTGAATCTCCAGTGTTTTATCAGTTCATTGTTTCATCAATTCATCAACGATTCATCTGAGGATTTATTTTCCTCAGTTTGGTTTCGAATCATCAGGGCAATAATCAGACAATTTTCAGATGACGGTTGTGGCTTAAGGTTCAAATTATTCAGTTGTTCAGAGGCTAGTGAAAAGACCAGGGTTTGTTGTGGGCTTGAAAATCAATTCCTTATCCATTTTCCATTTCTCAATTAAACCATTTTTTTCCAGTTATCCAAAATCTTCAATAAACCAATTTTTCTAGTTCGAATATCCGACCATCCATTTTTATATTTTTTATCATTACTCATTATTATTCAACAACCATTGTTCCCATTTTTTCTTCTTCCGATTATCCGCTTTTTAGTTCAATCATCCAAATCATTATGTTAACCATCTTTCATTTTTATCATTTTATATCACATTTCTATATCCATTATTTTTATTCTTTTCTTATAGTTTTACCAACATTTTTATATAAGCCCATTTTTCTTATCTCAACATATCATAAAAAAAAATGTATAAAAGGCCAAGTTAGAAAAAGAATTACAAACAAGAGTCTATTTTTTTTCTTACAACAACAAAATAAATAATGAAAGGTCCTATGTTATATTAGTCTCAGGCCCCACAAGCCTTCATCACACAGCTCCAGCTACCAAAACAACTTGCAGCCAAACGCCAAGCTTTCACAGTACGCCGCACGTGAATTCCATAAGCAATTCAAGTCATAGCCAAGGCCAAGCTTTAGGCCCAAGCTTCACACCTGCGAGCCAAAAACATCCAGCTGCATTCACAACAGCATCAACCGTATTAACCCGCTTCCTGCATAACCGTACCTACAAGCTGAAGCTTCACACGCGCCTAGCCAATGTTTCCAGCTCCTCGTACGCGTCAGCTCACAACAACAAGACAACCAGCTTCACAATTCCTACACCAAGCTTCCCGTAGCCTTCCGTACGCCCAAGCCGTATCACTTCAGCTCACAAGCTCAAGACTTCATCAAACTTCCAGCCAAACATCAACGTCATCCCGCATCCCTCACAGCAAACTTGCCAAGCCTCCAGCTACAAAACTCAAGCCGAAGCCAATACTACACTGCCGTCACGCATTCCGCACGAGACTTTGCATCACACTTGAAAACACACCTGATTCACGCATCCAAAGCACTTGAAATTAACATAATCAAAACGCACAAATCATGAAAACAAAACGCAATCAGCAAAAAAGATCAAAACGCAGTAAGCACGAGATTACCGTGAGATTTCAAAACGCAACCCCTTCACACCCAAACGATATCACCCTCATCTTCATCCTTTCCCTATTTAAAGCATCCTCACTCACTCTAATTCTGAAGCTTCGATAGCCACCTCGAATTTCTGCCGAATTCATCCCCAATTCAAAACCTAACTCTCAAATCACTCCAAAATCCTTTTCCCCAAATCAATTGAAAGATTAGAGTGAGAGAGAGATATCAAAAAGAGTTAACCGAAACAGAAACGGGAATTGAGAGAGAGAGATCCGAGAGTTGAGGAAGAAGGAAACGAATTCGCGTTTGAGAGAAGCCGAGGAAGGATTCGTTGTTGTGCGATTGAGAAGGTGAGGAAGAGTGTTTCGCCGCCGCCGTTTGTGACCTTGTTCTCCCCTGTTTGTTTGCGTTTTGGTTACAGAAGAAGAAGAACAATCTCATTTGATTTTCTTTTTTCTGATTTCTTTTATTATAATTAATTAATTTATTTGTATTTAAGAAATGATATATATATATATATATGTTGGGCTTGGGTTTAAGACTTGGAACTACTTCTTTCTCCACCTCCTGCGGGTTTTAGTACCTCATTCTTTTTCTTTTTTTTTTAAATTCTTTTTTATATTAGTTTAGTTTTATATTACTAAGATTTGGATTTCAAAAAATATTGAGGTAAAGAAAATCAATAGAAATGTTTTTTTAGGAAAAACGATTTAAAAAAATATTTTTATAAATTATTTTAATAAGATACTTAAAAAGGATTTTCCTAGGAAGTTTTTTTTGAAAGAGTTTAGAAAATGATTTTAAAAATGTTTTGATTTCTTTTATTGGATCTATTTTTGGATCCATTATTCTCCATCTCTTTTTCAATTTTGGTCGATGACAATCTTCCGATTCGGGATTGTTGATTTCCGATTAAGCTTAATCTTCATTATTTCAAATCTATGGATGAATGATCATTTGGATCATTCTTCATACTTTGAGATCGTGATAGGTTGCTAATCGAGAAATTCAACGATAATTTCGATTAAGATTAGACCTTCCTCTTCTTTTAGTGTGACATGTTTTCGGAGAACGATTCATTATATCGTTTCTCTAACATGTATTAACACGAATATTTTCCACTTTAATTAGTGGTGGCCGGCCTCATTTGTAGGGTAATTACTTCGTAAATTACTCGGCGATTGCTTAACATAGACCTAAAGTTGTCCCGATTCGATTAAAGATCCACTTGGATCCGGTTGCCTCAATTTTATTTTCATTGTTGTGGTTGTGTTTGATTAAGTTCATCATACCACATTATATTGTATATAATATAATAATGTGAATATAATTGTTTAAGTTTAATCCCTTGCACCTTATCCTTTTATTTTAATCTCTTGCTCCCTTATCTCCTTATTATATTTTGCCATATTATATCATATTATGCTTGTATATATTCATATTATGCTTGTATATATTCATATTGTGCTTGCTCTTTATTTTTTGTCCATTTGGATATTAAAACACTTAATAAAGGATTAAACTCTTAAAAAACTTGTTACTTCTAACTTTGGACTTATGGTTACTATCCCGAACTTTTGGAGATTGGACTTAGATCTTCTAGGATTCCCTTTGCTCAAGTTGGAGTGGTTAGAAATCTTGGCCTCAAATAATGTCATTAATTTTTGAAGATGGAAGTCCAAATTTTGAAGATTTGTACATATTGGTCTTGGTAACTTCTTTCCTTAGCTTTTAATTCAAGCATTAGGACTAGTCTCTTCATCTCCTCCCCATTCTTTAATTTTCAAAACTTCTTCCTTTTTCAAAACCTTCTTGTTTCTTAAACTTCAAACAATTTCAAAGACAAACCTTGATTTCGATCAAGCGATTTTTAACCTCTTCCTTTTATTTTCTTAATCAAATATTAAGTCATGTAAATATATTAAAACCATTTTTTGTACATACTTTAAAAAATACAAATCCATTCAAATGTTTTTTTTTGTGCTTTGTGCACCTTTCTTCTTTTCCATATGTTTAGATATGATTCATCCCTTTTAGCGGAATTATTCGCTAAGGGATGACGACTTATCTTTACATCTTAAAATCAACTCAACCCCCTTATTCTTTTCAAACTTTGTACCACGAACTACGGGGTTTTGATCTCGCATTGCACGTTGTGGGTACGTAGGCATAAGGCTTTAAAACCTTATCAAACACAAAATTATTAAAAAATTTTCTTCTTCTCATCTCTTCCATCATTTTAAACAAACCAATTTCAGACCAAAAGTGATAAGTATTTCAAAGGGCTCCCGTAGAGTACTACGGATGAGTCGGGTGCCTAAAACCTTCCCGGTTCATAACCAATCCCCTTACCCAATCTCTGTTTATTTCTTTTAGCTTTTGCTTATTAGAATCCTAGGTTTTTATTCGTTCTTTTACCTTTTTCCATTCGGAAATAAAGAAAAGCGCGGTGGCGACTCTGTGTTAATCGAGTTAAGTTAATCAATAGCTTACACTCACGATTTTACCGCTACAGAAAAGTGGCGACTCTGCTGGGGAGTAATCTCTAAGCGGATTTAGCCTACTTTGATTTATTTATCGCTTTGGTTTGAATTGTTTGTTATTTGTTTGTTCCGTTTTGGTTTTTGGTGATCCTCTGTGTGAGATAGATTCTAACCCGGATCTGAGTGACACTTATGATAGGACGGCGATATTCGAAGCGATATGTGATGGAGTAGTCCAAAGCAATATCAATTTGATAATCTCCACTCGGTTAGGTTCTCTTGGACTATCAATGTCATGACGAGTAATCGTACGTGGCATTATTTTCCGACCTTGAGCTGATCATACTGAGGACCTTAGAACCCTTAACCCATCTAAGCCAATTTAGGAACGTAGTGCGGAAGCTGTCTGGATGTAAATCTAAGGCGGTTGTCACGCGATACTACACTCGGACGAGGTCTATTTTAAGAATGTTATCGGTTGGGGAGTAATCCAACGTACCGATAAAATTCTAAAGATGGCTGTTAACTCCGGGCACCTCTGTTAGCACCCTTTTGGTTTCTTGCAGGTACAATGAAGACAAAACCTTAGTACTTACCTGTGGGGTTGGTGTTCTGATACCTTGACTTCATGCTCGTGACTCGGAACCTAAGCCCGTGTGCTTTGTGTGATCTTGTTTGTGGTTGTTGCATCTACATATTCATCATGATCATCATCACAACCATTTTTCAAGGAAGACAATTCCGATTAGTGCAAATATTTGAAAAAAAAGTAAATTCTCCTTTTTGTCAAGATTTTTTTTTATGACAGTATTCTCGATGTTGACCACGTTTGCAATAATCGGTTTGTTTTTCTGAAAATGGGAGTGAACATCGCATATCATTGCATCCTCGCATATTCTTGTGTTCATCCGAGTTGTGTGGGAACTCATCCCGGTTGTTTCTTTCCTCAGTTGTCTGTTGATCCGTCAAGCTGACTCCTCACCACAGATACGGTACTAGAGCTGTTAACAGATTGAGAGTTATTAGATTGAGAATGGAAAATCAAGCCCAACATAACAAGAAAGTTAGGGAAGACCTTGATGAGTTGAAAAGCAATGTGAGTCAGATCATGGAGATGCTACAGGCTTTGATCATTAAGGAAACTCAACCTCAGAGGATTGTCATGCCTCAAGTCAATGTTTCTGCTGGTGAAGCAAGTGTTGTTGGGATGACTCGTCGTAGACCACAACACCATGAACAATCATACCCTACTGCAGTCGCTTTGATGATCAATGGTCCATCTATTCAAAGGAATGTTGGCCAGAACCAGAATCATAATGCTAGGAGTAAGCCAAACTTTGATCCTATTCCTGTGCCGTATGCAGACTTGCTTCCATCTTTAATTGCAGAGAATCTTGTGCAGACTCGTCCACCACCTCCGGTTCCAGAGACTTTTCCATGGTGGTATAAGCCAGAAGCTCGATGTGCTTTTCATCAAGGTGCCCCGGGGCATGATGTTGAGAACTGTTACCCGCTGAAGTTTGAAGTACAGAAATTGATGAGGAACAATGTTCTGCATTTCAATGATGTTAATCCTAATGTGCAGAAGAATCCGTTGCCGAAGCATGATAATGTGTCTGTGAACATGGTTGATGGTTGTCCTGGTAGTGCGCCTGATGAAGACGAAGAAATGTTTGATTTCGTTACGCATGGAAAGATTTGCCAGAACAAGAATCGTAATGCTAGGAGTAGGCCAAACTTTGATCCTATTCCGATGACTTATGCTGAGTTGTATCCTTACTTGGTCCAGAATGGTTGGATTACTACTAGGCCTGCGCCTCCTGTTCCAAATCCTCTTCCGGTTGGTTATAGATCAGATCTTCGTTGTGAGTTTCATCAAGGTGGAAATGGTCATGACCTAGAACACTGTTTTGCATTGAAGGCTAAAGTAAGAGAGCTTGTTAGAAATGGGATGATCACTTTTGAGGACACTAACCCTTTTCCGAATCATGAGAAATGAATCTTCTAGAGGAATTCAACTGTCAGATTTTCTTCAAGGCCAGAATCTCAGACGGGACAGCTCATCCTTTGTTGCTGATGGATCATTAGGCCATTGTTTCTTTATGTTTGCAATTTTTTCTTCAATCATATTAAGTTGTTTGCTTTTAAGCTTGTTTGTACTTTCATGTTGGTTTTAATGAAATGAGCATTGCTTTGTTTTGATTTCATTTGCTATTTGCATCTTTATGCTTTACATTTCAAGTTCATTTACCTTGTCTCAAGCTTTTATAATGATTGGAGGGAGGATGACGAAAACGAGATACCCATAATTGTTGTTGGTATGCTTTCAATTGAGACTTGGTTGATGATATACAGGCATTGTTTCAAATCCTAAACACTGGAGAAATAAGGAAGTTAATCCTTTGTTAACCCCTTTGAACCTTGAAGTTGGAGTTGCTTTCTATTCGAAAAAACCCGCAATTTTAACCCGGGGATGGGTAGTTCTCAATTAATTCGAATGTGCATTCAAGTACAAGAGAATCATTCAAGATACCTTTCAATAAAGGTTTCAATCCCAAGTTTTCCTTCATACACATCAAGAAGTGTTGAAGATGTCTCTCAATTCAAAAGCCAATGATGGTTCATCGTAATCATTAAGTCGTGCAGTCATTATCTTTCGAAAAAAAATAATATTGAAAAAACGATAAAAAAAATCAAGGCCCGCTAAGTCAAAACCTATAAAGGAGACTTAGGCAAAAACTGGGGCATCCCGCTGGCTGTAAGTTGAAATGACGCAGTTCAGGCAAAAATTAGGGATAATAAAAAGAAAGATTTACCCAGAGGTCATCAAAATCCTCAGCAAAAATAAGTTGAGTTGACCAAAGTCCTCACTAGAAATACCAAAAGGAAAGATGTGACTGTTATATCAAAATCCTTTGGCTTATGAGCCATCTTCATCTGTGCAATCCTAAATTTCTGGGAACTTGAATGCATAGGCTGAATTAATTGAATGTAGGACTGGAGTTCATCACGAAGAGGGGTTGGGTATAAATAAACTTTGAGCCTATATCCTTTGTTTCATAAACCGTGAACCAGACCACATTACAACCTTCAAAAGTCCTAATTGAATCCAGGTTTCTTTTGAAAAGCATATTACAACGAGGTTGCGTAAACTGACTCCCAAGTTCTTTACCAATCATTTATTTTCTTACCTTTGTTTTATCTTCAATGTTGTTTCAATCGCTGTGTTTTGACAATATTTTTTTTTAATTACTTTACATCAATAAATTCTATTTCCAAAAATGATTCTTGATTTCAAACTTTGCATTGAACTTTGCATTAAAATCACCAGGTTTGTACAAACTTTTTTTTATTTGCAAATAAACTTTTCTCATCAAGAAATTTTCAAACAGTTGAGAAACTTGGTCGGTGATCTTATCAGGGGCAATTTCTCCTCAGGTCCTATGGGTCAAGAGTTGTTGATCAGTGCAAGTTATTCTCATATTTGGTTCTCTGCAAGATTCATCTCTGGGTTATCTTCTTAACAATCATTTCAAGAACTAAAGCCATGATCAGTTTATTCTCTCAACAGTTATTCCAAAGATCTGAATATTTTCTCCGGAAGCAATCAGGAATTGAATCCATTATCAGTTTACCTTTATCAGTCATTGAACTTGGGGAAACTTTTTTCAAGAATCTCCAAGCAGCTTTGCATGATTTCTCTCAAAAGATTTTCAACTTGATGCAGTTTACTGGTGGGATAGAGATTTTTTTTCAGCAGTAGCATTTCTAATTTCCGAGCAGACTGGCATGAGATGCTCCATTTTGCTTTGCATGGGTATCTTACATCTGTCCGCACTTCAACAGGGGCAACCCCTTTCTCACTTGTTTACGGTATGGAAGCAGTGCTCCCCGTCGAAGTTGAGATCCCATCAATGAGAGTTCTGATGGAAGCCAAGTTGACTGAGGCTGAATGGTGTCAGAGTAGATTTGACCAGTTGAATTTGATTGAAGAGAATTAAAGCTTTGTATCATGGTCGGTTGTACCAGCAAAGAATGAAGAAAGCTTTTGATAAGAAGGTCAAACCTCGTGTATTCAGAGAAGGCGACCTCGTGCTCAAAAAGATTCAGTCTTTCCTTAAAGATTCTCGGGGCAAGTGGACCCCGAACTATGATGGACCATATGTTGTTAAGAAAGCCTTCTCTGGCGGTTCATTAATTCTTGCAACTATGGATGGTGAGGAGATCGCTCGTCCTGTGAATGCGGATGCAGTCAAGAAATACTTCGCCTAAAAAATAAAAGAACAGCTCGCTAAGTTGAAAACCCGAAAGGGCGGCTTAGGCAAAAATGAGCGTCTCGGTGGATTGAAAACCCGAAAGGGCGGTCCAGGCAAAAATTAGAGACAAAAACAGAAATAATTATCCCGGTAGATTGAAAACCCGAAAGGGCAATCTAGGCAAAAGTTAGGGATCATGGCAAGTAACTGCGTCGACAGACTGAATTGCTTGTAGTAACCGAGGATTTCAAATTCTATCATTCAGAAGAATTATTCATCAAAGATTCTTATTCACTCATCCTTGACTGAAGTTTCGGACGCAGTGGAGTTCAAAGTTGATAGAGAGAATAGTGATCATTGTATCTCAATGAATAAAGAAAGGATGTCAGCAGTGATTCCAGGAATGGTAAAGTCTGGATGTGTGTAGCTTGTCTCTCCCAAAGCAGGGTTTGATTCGGTTGTGTCCATGTGAAGTTCCTGGATAGTCTTGATCAGATTGATGTTAAGGATGTTTTGTTCCCCAACCATGATGTTGAATGGAGATAGTATGTATTCCCCAGAAGATTTGTTGGAAGGGATGTTCAGAATCCCTAGCTGAGTGTTGATCTTTTCCTCAGCATGTTATCTTTGAATTGAGAAGTATTGGGAATCCCCAGCTGAGCTCATGGTTTTCAGTTTGATTGTTTGCATCCTTGAATATAGAAGTATTGATATAGCAGTCAGTTTAGAGGTTTTTTTTTACCCTATGTTGGGTACTGATTTAAAATCCCTCGTAACTGTGTTTTGGCTATGATGTTAACTTCTTGATATCCCCATATGGATCTCCAGTAGGTCTGCATGTGTTGATTTCCAGCAGTTTCCTATGTGATTTATTTCCTTTGATGGCCTATGATATTCCCCTGCAGATTTCAAGATTGAATCTCCAGCATGTTTCCCTGCATTTGTTGCCTTGGGATTAGCCGAGTATCCGGTGGTTGTGGTGTTCATGTCACCTTTTTCTTATCTTTATGTTTGTTTTGTCAGCATATTCATAAACATATTCATACGCATAAGCATAGCATTGTTTGCTTGCATTCTTGCGTTTATCATTGTTATCTGCTCTTGGGTGTGGATTTTCCCCACAGAGTGTGTGTGTCGTATTCCTCTCAAGTTTAGAGTGTCGACCATTAAGCAGAAAGTGTTAATCCTTTCTAATTCCCCACTGAGTTTGTTTCTCGTGGATGATGTTGATTCAGTTTCCTCCCCAGTTTATTATCTGGATGGATTTTCCCCAGTTGAGATATTTCCTCCTCGGGATGAGTCTTATTTGACCGTTTCTTTCCAATTTGTTCTTGGATTGAACTTTGGTTCCCTTTGGTGGGTATACTTGCTTTGGAATTAAGCTATCATTGTTTGATAGTGGGCAACATTTTCTCCAGCTTGAGTATTTTGCTCTGGAATTTAGCTATCAGTAAATCGATAGTGGGTAATATTATCAGATTTGATCAAGTTCTTTTACTTGTGCTCCTACCCAGTAAATCCGGTAGTCGAGATTTTATCCTCTTACCCAGTAAAAAGGTAATAGAGTTTGTTATTCTTTGATTCAGCTCCTACCCAGTAAATCAGGTAGTCGAGAATTTGTTCTACCCAGTAAATCTGGTAGTCAAGTTATTGTTCTTACCCAGTAAAAAGGTAATGTAATCAGATATTTTCCTCTTACCCAGTAAAAAGGTAATTTGATTGAGTTTCTACCCAGTAAATCCGGTAGCCGATATTTCTTCTTCTTACCCAGTAAAAAGGTAATAGAAACTGTTTCCATTTGATTTAGCTCCTACCCAGTAAATCAGGTAGTCGAGAATTGTTCTACCCAGTAAATCCGGTAGTCAAGTTATTTTCCTCTTACCCAGTAAAAAGGTAATAGAAGTCGATATTTTCCTCTTTACCCAGTAAAAAGGTAATCTGATTGAGTTTCTACCCAGTAAATCCGGTAGCCAATATTTTTCTTCTTACCCAGTAAAAAGGTAATAGAAGCTGTTTCACTTTGATTGAGTTCCTACCCAGTAAATCAGGTAGTTGATCATACTCCTATCCAGTAAATCGATAGTCGAGTCCCTTATACTCCTGCCCAGTAAAACAGGTAGTCGAGAAGTTTTCTTACCCAGTAAAAAGGTAATTGAGTTTATTCCTCCGTATTTTGCTCCTATCCAGTAAATCGATAGTCGAGTCATTTATATTTCCTACCCAGTAAATCAGGTAGTCGTGATTTGTTCTACCCAGTAAATCCGGTAGTCAAGTTATTTTTTCCTCTTACCCAGCAAAAAGGTGATAAAATCAGATATTTTTTTCTCTTACCCAGTAAAAAGGTAATTTGATTGAGTTCCTACCCAGTAAATCAGGTAGTTGATCATACTCCTATCCAGTAAATCGATAGTCGAGTCCTTTATATTCTCTACCCAGTAAATCAGGTAGTTGAAAATTTTTCTTACCCAGTAATCAGGTAGTTGATGATTTCTTTTCCAACACAGTATTTCTCCTTTTCTTGGATTCAAATACGGTGTTTGATTGACATTTCTGACAGGGTGTTTATTTTTCCCTGGTTGAATTTTGTTCCTTGATTATTTCATATCGTTTCCCCAAGTGGAGTCTGTTATCCAGTGATTTATTTTCATGGTAACTCTTTGTTTGTCTGTTGTTTCCCCAGCGGGATTTTCTTCTGTGTCCCCAAGTTGTGCTTTTTCTCTGGTGGTCATTATTTTCCCCACAGAGATCTTGGGTTTGCATATCATATGCATATCATATTATTTGTTCTCTTAGGACAAAAATTGGGTTTTCTGTATTTAAGTCTCTCCCATCTTGTAGAGACGAAGATGTCAATCTTCATATCTCCGGATTGAAGAAACTTAAATAGGGGCAGCTGTAACACCCTAATTTTTGCCCTAAGATTGTTTCGCATATCATCTGCATTTTTGCATATCAAGCAAGATCGCACAGGTTTCGAGTTTCTCCTCAGATCGGGTCTATGCTTCGCAGGGGATCACCATTATTTTTACTGTTTTATATTTGTTTATATTTACTGACTTCTAACCAAAATACAAAAATATGTTGCAGTGTTCTTCTTCTTCTCTGTGTTGCAGGTTTGCGAAGATGAGACAGTAATTCCATTCAGATGCGTTTGTTCAGTCCCAATTCGATTTCAAGTGGACGTTTGACCTAATCTGGTCAAACTATTAAAAGATTGTGTTGACTGTCAGTTGAGTGTGCCAGCAATTCATTCATCAGGCAATGTGTTTTCAAAGTACAAGTTGGATTGGGTGACAGTTTGTTTCCTGTACAAAGTTCGGTTTGTTCATCAGTTATCAGACAGTTGTTCTGTGCGAAGTTTGGTGTGAATCTCCAGTGTTTTATCAGTTCATTGTTTCATCAATTCATCAACGATTCATCTGAGGATTTATTTTCCTCAGTTTGGTTTCGAATCATCAGGGCAATAATCAGACAATTTTCAGATGACGGTTGTGGCTTAAGGTTCAAATTATTCAGTTGTTCAGAGGCTAGTGAAAAGACCAGGGTTTGTTGTGGGCTTGAAAATCAATTCCTTATCCATTTTCCATTTCTCAATTAAACCATTTTTTTTCCAGTTATCCAAAATCTTCAATAAACCAATTTTTCTAGTTCGAATATCCGACCATCCATTTTTATATTTTTTATCATTACTCATTATTATTCAACAACCATTGTTCCCATTTTTTTTTCTTCCGATTATCCGCTTTTTAGTTCAATCATCCAAATCATTATGTTAACCATCTTTCATTTTTATCATTTTATATCACATTTCTATATCCATTATTTTTATTCTTTTCTTATAGTTTTACCAACATTTTTATATAAGCCCATTTTTCTTATCTCAACATATCATTAAAAAAAATGTATAAAAGGCCAAGTTAGAAAAAGAATTACAAACAAGAGTCTATTTTTTTTCTTACAACAACAAAATAAATAATGAAAGGTCCTATGTTATATTAGTCTCAGGCCCCACAAGCCTTCATCACACAGCTCCAGCTACCAAAACAACTTGCAGCCAAACGCCAAGCTTTCACAGTACGCCGCACGTGAATTCCATAAGCAATTCAAGTCATAGCCAAGGCCAAGCTTTAGGCCCAAGCTTCACACCTGCGAGCCAAAAACATCCAGCTGCATTCACAACAGCATCAACCGTATTAACCCGCTTCCTGCATAACCGTACCTACAAGCTGAAGCTTCACACGCGCCTAGCCAATGTTTCCAGCTCCTCGTACGCGTCAGCTCACAACAACAAGACAACCAGCTTCACAATTCCTACACCAAGCTTCCCGTAGCCTTCCGTACGCCCAAGCCGTATCACTTCAGCTCACAAGCTCAAGACTTCATCAAACTTCCAGCCAAACATCAACGTCATCCCGCATCCCTCACAGCAAACTTGCCAAGCCTCCAGCTACAAAACTCAAGCCGAAGCCAATACTACACTGCCGTCACGCATTCCGCACGAGACTTTGCATCACACTTGAAAACACACCTGATTCACGCATCCAAAGCACTTGAAATTAACATAATCAAAACGCACAAATCATGAAAACAAAACGCAATCAGCAAAAAAGATCAAAACGCAGTAAGCACGAGATTACCGTGAGATTTCAAAACGCAACCCCTTCACACCCAAACGACATCACCCTCATCTTCATCCTTTCCCTATTTAAAGCATCCTCACTCACTCTAATTCTGAAGCTTCGATAGCCACCTCGAATTTCTGCCGAATTCATCCCCAATTCAAAACCTAACTCTCAAATCACTCCAAAATCCTTTTCCCCAAATCAATTGAAAGATTAGAGTGAGAGAGAGAGATATCAAAAAGAGTTAACCGAAACAGAAACGGGAATTGAGAGAGAGAGATCCGAGAGTTGAGGAAGAAGGAAACGAATTCGCGTTTGAGAGAAGCCGAGGAAGGATTCGTTGTTGTGCGATTGAGAAGGTGAGGAAGAGTGTTTCGCCGCCGCCGTTTGTGACCTTGTTCTCCCCTGTTTGTTTGCGTTTTGGTTACAGAAGAAGAAGAACAATCTCATTTGATTTTCTTTTTTCTGATTTCTTTTATTATAATTAATTAATTTATTTGTATTTAAGAAATGATATATATATATATATGTTGGGCTTGGGTTTAAGACTTGGAACTACTTCTTTCTCCACCTCCTGCGGGTTTTAGTACCTCATTCTTTTTCTTTTTTTTTTAAATTCTTTTTTATATTAGTTTAGTTTTATATTACTAAGATTTGGATTTCAAAAAATATTGAGGTAAAGAAAATCAATAGAAATGTTTTTTTAGGAAAAACGATTTAAAAAAATATTTTTATAAATTATTTTAATAAGATACTTAAAAAGGATTTTCCTAGGAAGTTTTTTTTGAAAGAGTTTAGAAAATGATTTTAAAAATGTTTTGATTTCTTTTATTGGATCTATTTTTGGATCCATTATTCTCCATCTCTTTTTCAATTTTGGTCGATGACAATCTTCCGATTCGGGATTGTTGATTTCCGATTAAGCTTAATCTTCATTATTTCAAATCTATGGATGAATGATCATTTGGATCATTCTTCATACTTTGAGATCGTGATAGGTTGCTAATCGAGAAATTCAACGATAATTTCGATTAAGATTAGACCTTCCTCTTCTTTTAGTGTGACATGTTTTCGGAGAACGATTCATTATATCGTTTCTCTAACATGTATTAACACGAATATTTTCCACTTTAATTAGTGGTGGCCGGCCTCATTTGTAGGGTAATTACTTCGTAAATTACTCGGCGATTGCTTAACATAGACCTAAAGTTGTCCCGATTCGATTAAAGATCCACTTGGATCCGGTTGCCTCAATTTTATTTTCATTGTTGTGGTTGTGTTTGATTAAGTTCATCATACCACATTATATTGTATATAATATAATAATGTGAATATAATTGTTTAAGTTTAATCCCTTGCACCTTATCCTTTTATTTTAATCTCTTGCTCCCTTATCTCCTTATTATATTTTGCCATATTATATCATATTATGCTTGTATATATTCATATTATGCTTGTATATATTCATATTGTGCTTGCTCTTTATTTTTTGTCCATTTGGATATTAAAACACTTAATAAAGGATTAAACTCTTAAAAAACTTGTTACTTCTAACTTTGGACTTATGGTTACTATCCCGAACTTTTGGAGATTGGACTTAGATCTTCTAGGATTCCCTTTGCTCAAGTTGGAGTGGTTAGAAATCTTGGCCTCAAATAATGTCATTAATTTTTGAAGATGGAAGTCCAAATTTTGAAGATTTGTACATATTGGTCTTGGTAACTTCTTTCCTTAGCTTTTAATTCAAGCATTAGGACTAGTCTCTTCATCTCCTCCCCATTCTTTAATTTTCAAAACTTCTTCCTTTTTCAAAACCTTCTTGTTTCTTAAACTTCAAACAATTTCAAAGACAAACCTTGATTTCGATCAAGCGATTTTTAACCTCTTCCTTTTATTTTCTTAATCAAATATTAAGTCATGTAAATATATTAAAACCATTTTTTGTACATACTTTAAAAAATACAAATCCATTCAAATGTTTTTTTTTGTGCTTTGTGCACCTTTCTTCTTTTCCATATGTTTAGATATGATTCATCCCTTTTAGCGGAATTATTCGCTAAGGGATGACGACTTATCTTTACATCTTAAAATCAACTCAACCCACTTATTCTTTTCAAACTTTGTACCACGAACTACGGGGTTTTGATCTCGCATTGCACGTTGTGGGTACGTAGGCATAAGGCTTTAAAACCTTATCAAACACAAAATTATTAAAAAAATTTCTTCTTCTCATCTCTTCCATCATTTTAAACAAACCAATTTCAGACCAAAAGTGATAAGTATTTCAAAGGGCTCCCGTAGAGTACTACGGATGAGTCGGGTGCCTAAAACCTTCCCGGTTCATAACCAATCCCCTTACCCAATCTCTGTTTATTTCTTTTAGCTTTTGCTTATTAGAATCCTAGGTTTTTATTCGTTCTTTTACCTTTTTCCATTCGGAAATAAAGAAAAGCGCGGTGGCGACTCTGTGTTAATCGAGTTAAGTTAATCAATAGCTTACACTCACGATTTTACCGCTACACAAGTCACAAATGCACTTTTGCTTAAAAGCTCATAAAGTGGTACATAAAAACAACCTGCTATTAAAAACACTAGACACCCTATTTAGTCTTCTGAAATTCGTACTCAATTCTATGAGTTTCTGTTGTTTAAATAGGTATCTGAATTTTGGGCTTTCTGTAGAATGATCCAGCCCTACTGTGCAGCAACTGTCACCTTGAATTTAGGGTTTGTTACCTCCTATATTCTAGGTGCATTAGGTCTTCTGTTTTAATCTGAATCTTCAATTTAAAACTCCCTACAGATGCGCCTTGTTCTGTTTTTATCCAGCATTAATTAATCCCAGATAGTTCTCCTTAAATATCTCTGATCTGTTAATCAATAATTAATTCTGGTAGCAGGTCTGAGATGTCTCAACATCTGTTGGGACATCCTGAAAAACTGAACTTAATTTATTCACACAATGTCCCAACATCTGATGAGACATCCTGAAATAAATTCACATACTCTGTTTGATAATGTCCCAACATCTGATAGGACATTCTGAACTGAATTTAACATTTCTTGTTTGGTCAAAAATTCTGCCAATTCTTAAACATCTACAAGATGCATTAGCTACCATGGCATCTATGTTTGAGATCAGCTGGGATGATGAAGCTCCCAAGATTACTATTGATAGATTTGAGAAGCTTGCATACTGCAATGAGATTGACACAGAAGGGGAAGAGGAGAAGCCTTGGTTCTATGAAGTAAAAAGATATCTTGAAGCTCAGGAGTTCCCTGAAGGGGCATCTGTCAAAGATAGGAAGTTCCTGAGAAGGTTTTCTGCTAAGTTCTTTTTGAGTAATGGGATTTTGTACAAGCGCAATCATGATTCAACTTTGCTTCGTTGTGTGGATAAGAAGGAAGCAGTTGAGATTATGGAAGATATGCATGATGGGATCTTTGGCACTCATTCTAGTGGTCATACTATGGCAAAGAAGATATTGAGAGCAGGTTACTATTGGTCTACCATGGAAGCTGACTGCTATCAACATTCCAGAATATGTCACAAGTGTCAAATCTATGCTGATAAAGTACATATACCTCCATCACTATTGAATGTGTTGACTGCTCCTTGGCCTTTTGCCATGTGGGGCATTAATATGATTGGTGAGATCAAGCCTACTGCTTCTAATGGGCATCGTTTCATCCTGGTTGCTATTGATTACTTCACGAAGTGGGTAGAGGCAGCTTCGTTTGCATCTGTTACCAAGAATGTTGTGGCTCGATTCATTAAGAATAATCTCATATGTAGGAATGGCATCCCTGAAAGGATTATCACTGACAATGGCTCTAATCTGAACAACACTATGATTACTGATCTCTGCATGCAGTTCAAGATTAAGCATCACAACTCTTCTCCGTATCGTCCGAAGATGAATGGGGCAGTAGAAGCTGCTAACAAGAACATTAAGAAGATTGTACAGAAGATGACTGTTACTTACAAGGATTGGAATGAGATGTTACCATTTGCTCTTCATGGTTATCGTACTACAATACGTACTTCAACAGGGGCAACCCCATTCTCCTTAGTCTATGGTATGGAAGCAGTTCTGCCCATTGAAGTTCAGATTCCCTCCTTAAGAATTATGAAGGATGTAGGCTTGGATGAAGATGAATGGATTCAGACTCGACTTGACCAGATAAATTTGATTGATGAGAAGAGGTTAGCAGCAGTTTGTCATGGCCAGATGTACCAGAAACGGATGATCAAAGCTTTTAACAAGAAGGTTAAGCCAAAGGTATATCAGGCTGGTGACTTGGTAATCAAGCGTATCATATTACCACAGGGTGATCCTAGGGGCAACTGGACTCCAACATATGAAGGACCATTTGTGGTCAAAACAGTATTTTCAGGAGGTGCCATGATACTTACTACTATGGATGGTGAAGACTTCCCGCAGCCTGTAAACGCAGACATAGTTAAAAAATACTACGCATAAAAAGAGACCCGCTAGGTTGACAGGCCTAGGCAAAAATAAGGGCATCCCGGCAAACCAAAAGGGTTTGGGCAAAAATTAGGGATATATATAAAAAGATGTACACCCGGCAAGTCGAAAACCTGAAAAGGCGGCTTGGGCAAAAAAGGGTATCCCGGTGGATTGAAAACCTGAAAGGGCAATCCAGGAAAAAGTTAGGGATTAAAGCGTATGACTATGTCTCGTTTGGATCACCCATGAAACTGCAATTAGTTGTGCTACTTACTCAAGTTTGAACAGATAAAGCTCAATCCAATCGTTTTCGTCTCAACAGAAGAAGATGAGATACTTGAAGATAATGGCAATAGTAGAATTGAAACTCAATAGGATTATTTCCCACATAGCTGATTTTCTTTGTTTTATAAAAACTTTATGACAAAATCCTCTTACTAGGGTTTATGTCTCCTTGTACAAACTTACCTATGTATAGGTCACTCTTTGATATAAATAAAATTCCATTTTTGAATCCTGATTTACTTTTACCCTATTTACATAAGCGAAATGTCCATTGGTTGTGTTTGAATGTATGTATGCTTTTGAATATGATTGATGTTTACCAGAAATGCATGTATGCTTAATATGATTGATGTTTACCAGAAATGCATAAAAATGCAGTAATAGTATTTACTAAGGACGAACGAGGGAAGGATTTCAACAAAGCTTCGCCGATTCATCTCTACAAAACAACCACAAACCCTCAGTAGGGCAAATCTATCTTCATAAAGTCACATCTCCCCTGGAATTTATATCCATCTCTTTTATCCTCATACGGATATTCGGGAATTTACTTTCCAATAGGAGTACGACGAACGAAGACGGGAGGTTATATATACCCCACTATCGAACGAAGACGGGAGGTTATGTATACCTTGCTATCCCCAACAGACGGGAGGTTATATATACCCTACTATCGAACGAAGACGGGAGGTTATGTATACCTTGCTATCCCCAGCAGACAGAAGGTTATGTATAATATATTATCAAACAAGACGGGAATGAGTTCTTCATATTCTTCAACAACGAATCGGGATTTATTTTCCCTGGCCAGCAGTTGTTATACGAAGATATCCAGATGCCTCAAGTTACATGATGCATACATACATCATTTACATCATAACATACATATACATGGATGCATAATACATTACTTAAGTACATCATATTATACATACATACATAATGCATAAACTAATACTACCATATAGAATGCTACCTTGTTTTCAGGTTAATTCTCCAGCAGACAGACTTCATCAACAACTTGTGACTATCAGGACTGCTTTATCCTCCTGAAAGTTATCATTCCCTCAGGACTGCTTTATCCTCCTGAAAGCTTCCTATACCTCAGGACGTTGTTATCCTCCTGAAAGCATATCATTCCCTCAGGACTGCTTTATCCTCCTGAAAGCTTCTTATACCTCAGAACGTTGTTCATCTTTCTGAAAGCATAGTACCTCCTCAGGACGTTGTTATCCTCCTGAAAGCATATTATCTCCTCGGGACGTTGTTTATCTTCCTGAAAGCTATCATCACCTCCTCAGGATGTTGTTTATACTCCTGAAAGCATATTATTACTTTGGGCCGTTGTTATCTTCCCAAAGGTTACCACTTCCTCAGAACGTTGTTCATCTTTCTGAAAGCATAGTACCTCCTCAGGACGTTGTTATCCTCCTGAAAGCATATTATCTCCTCGGGATGTTGTTTATCTTCCTGAAAGCTATCATCACCTCCTCAGGATGTTGTTTATACTCCTGAAAGCATATTATTACTTTGGGCCGTTGTTATCTTCCCAAAGGTTACCACTTCCTCAGGACGTTGTTATCCTCCTGAAAGCATATTATCTCCTCGGGACGTTGTCTATCTTCCTGAAAGCTATCACCCCTATCCCAGGATTGCTGTATCCTCCTGAAAGCATATTATCACCTCAGAATGTTGTTTATCTTTCTGAAAGCATATCACTCCCTCAGGACTGCTTTATCCTCCTGAAAGCACATTATTACCTCAGGACTGCTGTATTCTCCTGAAAGCATATTACTATCTCGGGACGTTGTTTATCTTCCTGAAAGCTATCATTTTACCTTCATATTTTGGACTGCTTTATCCTCCAAGAAATATACCTGAGGAATTTTTCTCCAAGTGGCATCTTTAAGCCCACCCCAGCGTATTCAACTAGTCATCCGTATCACTCTATGCACTGGTGAGTGGAAATTTTTGGGCTTTTGTGTTCAATCCCCTTCAACCTTCCAGGTCACGACTGGCAAATATACCAATCTAACCCCTCAGGTTTCAGAAAATTGAACAGGGGCAGCTGTTGCACCCCAAAATTTGCCCTCACAATACAAGACTTTGTGTGCTAAGAAGGTTCACAAGGTTCACAAGATTCACAATACTTACAAGACCTTCCATGAGGTTCATGAAGTTTACAAGACACTTTATGAGGTTCACAAGGTTCACAATACCTACAAGACCTTTCATGAGGTTCATGAAGTCTACAAGATACTTTATGAGGTTCAAAAGGTTCACAAGATCTCCCATGAGGTTCACAAGGTTCACAAGACATCTTATGATGGTTCACAAGGTTCACAAAGTTCACAATTGGTCAGAAGAGTTGACAATTCCCTCATACAATGCACCTCCTAAGCAGTGCATCCAAAACTAGGGTTTTGACTTTAATCAGGCTAAATGGATTTCCAAGACTTCAAGTGAGCTTCATAACATCTTATATGTGTGTAAGAACCCCCATGACAAGTTTCAAGACTTTTATCAAAAGTTTGCTCAGTCAGATGATCAGATAAGTCAAAATCAGTCAAAGCAGTTAAAAAGTCAAACTGAGGTCAATTGTGGTCAAACCAAAGTCAAACTTCATGATTTTTTGCCAACATCAAGTATATGAAGTAAAATTCATCATTTGATCAAGGGTTGATCATGATTCATCAAGGATATTTCAGATCATCAGGAATCAGAGGTTTCTAAATTAGGGTTTCCTTAGTAAAAGTCAACTGAACTTTGACCAGCCATAACTTTCACATGCTTCATCAACAAGTCTCCATCCAAAGCTCATTTTGAAGGAAATTTAATTCTCTACAACTTTGTGTATCACAAGCCAAGCCCAAAAATGCTTCATTTGGAAGGTATGAGCTAAGACATTATAGGTCCTTTTGAAAGTCAACAAAAAGTCAACAACTTCAAAAGGGCATAACTTGAGAATGGTGAATGCTATGAACATGAAACCAGTGGGGTTGGTTAGAGGACTCTTCAAGCTTTCCAAAATGTCCAAGAACACCCTCATAGGATTAAAATTGAAGGATGTGTGCCCTTGCAAAGTTGGGAAATTTTTGGTTGGTTTATGAAGAAAATGGAGGTCTAAAACCAATTTTTTCTAAATGGGCTTGCCATATGATGACCCAATCCATACTATGACCTCATGCACGACCCAAGACCTTAAAAATCAGATTTTTTATCATTTTATTTTTATTTATTTTGATTTAATTCATTAAAAATCATTTTAAATTAAAATAAAATATAAAAGTCAAAGATTTAAAAAGGATTGAGCTTCTAGAAATTCATAAAGATGATTGGTATCAAAGTGGTAAGAGGATCATGATGATTGGACTAAAATAGCAAGTGTTTATGCAAAAATATTTGATTTTCAAAGCTTATCTTTTTGAATCTTTTTGGATCAAATTTTTCACACAAGCATTAATCTTTTCTGACCTAATTGATCACACTATAAGTACATGAGGTAACCCTAACACAAAGACACGAATTCCAGCTCAAAAGTGTAAGTTTGGAAAATTCAAAAACCTCTCCAAACTCAAATTTGGTTTCAACTCCACAAGGCATTTGAAGGTATTTGAGGACATAGCAATGATCCTTGGACATCCCTGAATCAAGACCAATACTTATTTGCATCCAAAACATCTCATATAGCATAAACCGAATCTCTTTTATTCTTGAATTTAAATTTTTCGATTTCGATTATTCAACCATTATTAATGAATTTTGTTTGTTGATTTGTTATTGTGTGAAGCTTTGGATGCATTCTGGATGGTTTGATTTGATTTTCATGAACAGATACGAATTTCACCATGGCTAGGGTTTCGGCCATGGATTTGGGGCTTTGGCTTAAACCTAATATAAATAAATTCTAAGAACATAGGGCAACTCTATGGACCTTGGGGATTATGAAACACTAATCATTGTTGAGAAATTTTACTGTTTTGTTGCTTGTCCAATTTCGTAGGGTTTTGTACTTCGAAACTCGCAGGAAATATTGCAGCAAAACCTGCATGAAATTTCGCAGGAACCAAGGAAGAAGAAGACCTCTGCGCGCGTTTTCCAGAATTCAAATATTGTGTATATTATTTTATGAATTAGTTGCTGTTTTGTTTCAAAGTTGGTTGCTAAGCCCAGTGGTATGATGTGCGCGTGTATTGCTTATGGGCAGGAGTTCGAATCCTGGCTTCACCACATTTTGCTTATTTTTTCCAGATAATTAGCCATCTTAATATATTATGAATTATTGATATTACATTGACAGGTGCGCTCTCCCAGTTGGATTGGTTAAGGTGTTTGTGTGTATTGTGAAAGTCCTGGGTTCGATCCCCCCAGGCCTTTTGCTTTTTCTTTCTTTTTTTCTGATTTTCAGGCATAAGGCACAAAAGCAATTGGACTCCATGTTTCATCACCTGCGCGCAGGCTGGCCCAGTGGTAACCCTTCATCCAGGTTCCAGGGAGGTCCTGGGTTCAAAACCAGGCCTCCCTTTTTTTTTTCTTTCTCTCTTTATTTTCTTTGTTTAATTAATATTATTGTTTTGTTTTCTTAATTAAAATTAGTGGATAATCAAATGGTAAACCTATTTTTTTTTAATTCTAAAAACTTTCATAAACCCTAATTCATCTTTATTAATTTTAATAAGTTTTTTTTATTATCATATAAATGTTATTTTATTTTATTATGTAATGTAAAAAAATAGTTTTTATTTGTAAATAATTAGGTTAACCCTAGTTTTATTTTTTAATCCAAAATTTTCTTTTTAAAATTTAATCTTATTATAATCTTTATTTATAAATCTTCATCACATGTATATATCATACAATTTACTTATAATTTAAATCTTATATAAATATGCTTAATATTAAAATTTTGTTAATTATAATTAAATTCCATAAATTGTTTATAATTCAATTTTTGCATGTAAATTATTTTATTATATGTTTAAAAATATATAAAAATTGCTAATTTAATTTTTGTAATTATAATCTATTTTTATAATATGTTCATAATTAATTTAATTTTATAATTTATACACTTAACTTAAAATTTTATGATAATTAGTATAATTGTTTATATTTTAATTAAATGATAATTGTTTATAAAATTAAATTTTAATTATTATAATATTTTTGGCTTATTGCATTGTTATTAATTATGTTTATTTATTTATTACTAACCCCATTAATTTGTTATTTTTATTATTATTATTTTCACTAACCCAATTTTTATTACTATTATTTAATATTTTGCTTATTTATTTAAATTGCTTTTATTATTATTATTGTAATTTCTCCTGGATGTAATATTTTATAATGTTTATTATTTATTGCTATGGTTAGTAAATAGGGAGTGTAACATGTATGTTTATTTAAAATTAATTTAGATCATTTAACTCAAAAGATAAATATTAAATTGAACACTCACACACGTAAGTCGATCTTGGATCGCCATCTCACTTCCTTAGGGGTTCCCCTCATTGTTGCCTAATCAAAAGGTCAAGTAGGGTGTATAAAGCAAAAGTCCCTCAAAATAAAGTCATCTAGTCCCTTAACAAATAAAAGATCAAGTCCCTTTCGAATGTTGCCTTCGTAATGATCTTGTCCCTTCTGAATAAAGATGGCAGTCCCTCCAAAATTGCTTAATACACCCCACAGTTGCCTACATTAACAGATGACCCTTACTTGTCCCTCACATCCAAGGTAATGACTACATATTCCTTAATAATAGGGATAGTCTTACCATTCAAAGGATTCAAGAACAGAAAAGACTTAAAACTTAGGGTAGGTTCCTCATAGTTACTTGCTCACTCTTCAAAATTTTTCAAACACTTCACACTTTCAAACAAATTTTCCAAACAAAGGTTTTTTACGCATCCGTACATGGATCATTATCAAACTCTTATGAAAATTTCTATTCACACACTTCACATTTCAAAAACAATTTAAAGTGAAATGTGAAGTGTGTTAAGATCAAACATTTAATCGCATAATTAGCTAAGAGGTTTCCGTTGAGTACAACGGACGTGAGGGGTGTTAATACCTTCCCCTTGCGTAACCGACTCCCGAACTTAGAATTTGGTTTCGTAAACCATTTCTTATCCTTTATTAGGTTGTATCTATATCTACCTTTTCTTTAAATAGAATAAATAGAATTAGGTGGTGACTCTGTTGTTTATTTTAGGATCGTATTTTTCGAGGTACGATAGTTGGCGACTCTGCTGGGGATATGATAGCTCCATGCTAGAGAGAGTCGAGCCTAACTTAGCTTTGTATGCTTATTTGTTTGATCTTGTCTCTTCTTATCTTCTTTATGTTTGTTATTTATGTTTGTTTATTGCTTTTATCGCTTTCCTTTTATTTCCTCATTATATTATTTGTCTGTGGGATCTCGGGGTCACTTTACAAGTAAGTTTGAGTGGTGGAAAAAACAGAGGGAACACCTAAGTTTAGAATTGGATGTTATTAGTGTTAGTCTCCAAGGATTCGCTCCTTGCACGCCTAGCATGAAAGCTCCCCCATATAGTTAGACTTTTCGTAGATCTTGTCGCAACGCAGCTAGCCTGTCGCGTGACCTGATTCACGAAAGGGCTGTGATTCTGGGACCCCCTAGGACCTGTTTCAGTTTTGGTAGTTGTGTAATGTTAGGCTCCGAGGGCTCTCCCCTTTATCAGCCTAGCATGAAAACTCCACTCAAGGTGGACCTTATCGTTATTATCGTCACAATGCAGCTAGCCTGCGGCGGGGCGTTAATACGATAAACGTCTGTGACTTTGGGTTTCCTTAAACCATCACCATAGAAACTATCCTGTGAGTGGGACTTATGGATAGCAAAACGTAGAACCAATCTCTTACAGCCCACCTGTTAAGAAGGTTCCAGATTTACTTGTGACACCTTGCACCCTGCATCCTTGCATCCCTGCGTCTTTGCATCTCAGAATCATATGCATCATCTCAGTAAGGTCTTCAAGGAACAAAGAGATGTATATTGCAAACATCCCAATTCTAACCGTAGACAAACTTCAGCTTATAATCCCTTTTGGAAAGGTTTTTATAATTGGATGTTTGCATTTTCTTTTTGAGTTCCTTGAAACCATCATTGCTTTGCATCCATTCGCATACCATTGCATCTACATTGCATATCATTTTCTTCCCTCAGAGTAGCTCATTCTATCCTTTGTGAGTTCAGCAGTTTGATTCCCGGCACGTGTTCAGAACTAAGAATTATGTCTCAAGGAACAGTGGATGAACTGAGAAGAAGTCAAGAATTGTTGAAAGAAGAGGTTATTTCCTTGAAGAAACAGATGGAGTGGGTCTTGGAAACCTTACAAGCTCTGTTGAAGAAGGAGGGTCACCCTGTGCCTATGACCGCAGCAGAAAGAGCTAATGTCCTACCTCCATTCGATGTTACCTCGAGTCAAGAATGTTCACCTGTGGCAACTCCCCACCTTCCAACTCATGGATCTCCCATACTAGGCCAAAGTCAACCTTTGATTTTCAGATCAGTACCTCAATATCCTCTGGCAGTTTCTTCTCAAGGTCGGAAAGAGAAGCGAAAGCGAAACAAGGGGCCGTGTCAGAACAAAGGGAGTGAAGCTCACTGCGAACCCATTCCTGTGCCACTCAGCAAGCTCTACCCGCTGCTTATCAAAAATTCATTGATAACTCCTTACAAACCTATGCCATCGCCAAATACATGGTACAACCCTGATACAAATGCAATGTGTGAATTCCATAAAGGGGTGGTAGGACATGATTTGGATACTTGCCCTGAATTGAAATTCTGGGTACAAAGTTTGATCCATAACAAAAGGTTAATTCTTGAAGAGGACCATCCAGAGGTTGAATGTAGATACCTCACTGGAACCATGGGGCACCCTATCGAAGAATGCCAGAGTTTTGAGCTCAAGTTACAAAGTGTGATTAAGTCACAAGTTCCCCAAGGAGGAAAGCCGATTGCAGACAATTTGATTGTTGAGCTAGGAGATAAGAAAGGAACGAGACCTATGAAGGTTCTTAAGATTTTGTACCACAAAGAACAGGTCACGCGCATAACTGATGGAGCATCTTTGTTTTCTCACAAGAGTATCAGGACACCATCTGGAAATTTCAATGGCGCCACTCCTACTGGCGGAAGCAAAAGAGAAGTAGGAGGTGGATCGAATGAGATGACATCTAGTATTGAGTGTGAGGAACTTAAAAGTCATCACATCAAGCGACTAGCAGTACCTAGTGTGCCAGTAGTGCCAGCTTGTCAGAGATTGAAAGCTCAAGATTCTTGTCCAGAGGGTGTCTCAAATCAGAATAGAAGACAAGGGAGAAGACCCCCAACCCCTCAAATCCAAATGTCCTACACAGAATTATATCCTTCATTGTTGAAGAAAGGATTGGTTGTTCCAAGGCCTTTGGGTCCTCCACCGGATCCACTCCCAGCAAACTACAATCCAAATGCCCATTGTTTATTCCATGATGGTGCTTCAGGGCACGATTTGGAAGGCTGCTATGCCTTAAAACACGCTGTGAAACATTTAATTGAGAAGGACATTCTTTCATTTGAAGACACTACTTCGGTTATCAAGGACAATTCTCGTCCAGGACAGCAAGCCCAAAGCCAAGAATATCTGAATCAACACCAGAGTCAGCATAAGCCTCGCAACAATTTAGAAAGAAGGAGTGCTCCTCTTCACCCCATACCTTTATCATACACTCAACTTCTGCAACCTTTGATTCAACACTCATTGGTGGTTCCCAAGTCTCTCAAGCCATTGACAGAGCCATACCCGCCTGAGTATAATCCACATGAGCAATGTGAATATCATGCTGGATCAATGGGGCATTCAACTGAAGACTGCAGAGCTTTTCAAGCCAAAGTACAACAATTGATCAACAAGAGGTACATATCCTTTTCAGAAGGAAGCTTGTTGGTGCATGTCAACCTCTCGCCTGAGTGACTTCTTGGTGCATCTCTTGAAGACAGTAAATCAAGACATTTTCAATTCCCTAAAGCTGGAAATCCCTTGTTTGTTTCAGCACTGTTGTATTTTCTTTGCATGTTGATTTTGTATTTGCTTGTTAGCATTGTTGTTTTTGAATTGGCAAAATTAATGAAATGTTTATGCATATTTTGAATCAATCCATTCATATTCACTCGTTTTCTTGTTACAAAAAGCAAAAATATATTTCTATCTTTTGTTTATCAAACTTTTGTTTTAGCAAAGATTAGAGGGAGGATGATGAAAACCAGATACCTGAATTCTCCATTTGTATGCTCTCAATTAAAACCTTGCCAATGATGTACAGGAATTGTTTCAAATTCCCAAACACTGGTGAAATAAGGAAGATAATCCCTTGCTAACCCCTTCGAGCCTAGAAGTAGGAGTTTTCTTTTTCAAAAATGCAAAAACCCTTAATTTCAAACCTGGGGCAGGGTAGTCGATTCAGTTAATCTGGTTGAATTCAATCTACAAGAGATTCAATCCACCATTCAAGAAGGATCAGCTACATACTTTCATTCACACACCAAAGAAGTCGTGAAGAGCCAAAAGTTTGTAGTACGTATTCTCTGTCCTCCAATAAGATGGCAGTCATAACCATTCAACAAAGGAATGACGTAAGGAAAAGGAAATACAAAGAAAAAGTCCGCTAAGTCAGAAACAGAAAAAGACAACTTAGGCGAAGTTAATAAAGTCATCAAATCCTCTACAAAGCAAGAAAAAGCAAGGTGGCTGCCATCACTTTCAAATCCTGATCCTTACCACGCATTGTCAAGAGAGTTTTAAGATATGAATGCGTATGTCAAATTAACTGAACATAGGGTTGGAGTTCATCGCGAAGATGGGATGGGTACAAATAAATTTTGAGCCTTTTATCCTTTGTTTCATAAACCGTGAACCAAGCCACGTTTCAACCCTTAAAAGACCTAATTGAGGCAGGGTTTATTTTGAGAGCATGCTATAACAAGGTTGGGTTAACCTGACTCCTAACGATCTTTGCTAATCATTTGTATTGATCACTTGATCTGCCATTCCATAAAATGGCTAGATCCACTTTATTTGTTCTAATCAACTCCACTGTATCACTGTCATACCAATAAATTGCGATTTCAAAACTTGCATAAATGTTGCATTAAATTTGCCAATTTTTAAATAAATAATGTTTGTTTGCAAGTCAATTCAGCACCAATGGAATCCCGATGAACGCAACCAGTTAAGGAATTCGACTGAGTAAGAGAAGCCCAGCCAGGGGCAACCACTTCAAGAATAGGCCGATCAGAATCAATCTCTTCAAGAGTCAGCATCTCAGAGGTTGAACTTCTTCTTAAGGCTCATACTAGAGCAATTTATCACCAACGGTTCAAGAATTCAATGACCAGTCAAATCAAAGTTTCCCATCCTAAGGAGTTGGGTAACCAGGGGCAAAACACTTCAAGAACCAGTCAATTTGAATTAATCCATTCAAGAGTTAACAATTCAGAGGTTGAGCTCTCCTCAAAGACTCATACTTGAGCGAGTTATCAGAAAGAATTCAAGAGTTCAAATGGCCAGCCAGACCAGAAGTCTCCCAGGGATCAGATAACTAGGAGGAAAATCTTCGACATTCCGACACTGGGGCAACCATTTCAAGGCCATGTCATGACAGGTCGGTCTAAACTTTTTGAGAAGAGGAAATTTTCAAAACCATTGATTATGGGCAAGATGAATCACACGTGGGCAAATCCTCTCCATGCCTTCAAGCTATTCAAGCTGACCTTATGTCCGCAAATTTCAAGTTCAAGACGTATGTCGGGAATCATGTCGTCATCTTTGTCTAAAGAGTCGTCTCCCAAGAACTTTTCCATCCAATACCCATCCAGGGGCATATTTGGAAATCATATGAGTCGGTATGTCTTTCTCATGTGCTAGTCATGTCGCTTCGCTCTTAGTGTTAAGCCTTGATACTGTCTTACTCATCGAGCATCTGCTCACAGTAGAAAAGAGTCATACCTTGCAAAACAGGCCTCTGCTGACATGTAATCTACTGTCACTTTACAAGAATCTTTTTGAAGTCCAATTGTCATTGGCAAGAATCTGTTTAAGCTGGTCGTGAATTCCCTTGCTTGTAGTCTAAGTCCATTTAATTTGGCACTTACCTGTGTTTCCTGATGGTTCCTGAAGGTCTGCTCTTGACTCTTCGTTTAAGGAATTTCTAGAGGTTGGGTATCCTGCTGAAAAATCCAACCTTCTCGTCTTTATCTTCAGTACCAGACGGTCTCTTAGGAGCCGTTGACTATTTGAGTACGCTGTTTTCGACCCCTGGTATCATTTGGTTACACAGAGCCACTACCCAAACATTGTGTTCGTTTTCTTTATTCTCGGTATCAACAGTTACACTTGAACCTGTTGATTTATCACTTTGATTTATTTGCTTGTCATTTTATTTTCCGACCACCGTGTCGATGTCTGTCTTTTATTCCCTGACCACCGTTGTCGATGTCTGTTATTTTATTTCCCGACCACCGCGTCGATGCCTGTCATTTTATTTTCCGACCACCGTGTCGATGTCTGTCTTTTATTCCCTGACCACCATTGTCGATGTCTGTTATTTTATTTCCCGACCACCGCGTCGATGCCTGTCATTTTATTTCACGACCACCGCGTCGATGCCTGTCATTTTATTTCACGACCACCGCGTCGATGCCTGTCATTTTATTTTCCCGACCACCGTGTCGATGTCTGTTATTTTATTTCTCGACCACCGTGTCGACGCCTGTTATTTTATTTTCCCGACCACCATGTCGACGCCTGTCTTTTATTTCCTGACCACCGTGTCCACGCCTGTTATTTTATTTTCCCGACCACCGTGTCGACGCCTGTCTTTTATTTCCCGACCACCGTGTTGACACCTGTCTTTTATTTCCCGACCACCGTGTCGATGTCTGTTATTTTTATTTCACGACCACCGTGTCGACGCCTGTATTTTATTTCACGACCACCGTGTCAACGTCTGTTATTTTATTTCACGACCACCGTGTCGACGCATGTCTTTTATTTCCTGACCACCATGTCGACGTCTGTTATTTTATTTCCCGATCACCATGTCGATGTTTGTTTATTCCTGACCGCTGTGTCAATGTCTGCTATTTGGTTCTCTTGGCTGCCGAGTCGAGGTCTTTTCCCTTTTTTTTTCTCAATCACCGAATCGTTGCATTGGAATCCCCAGTAACCACCTTGAGCTTGCTAACTCATCACTTTAGATAGTCTGTCTTTAATCTTACGTTTTGTTTTCCGTCTTATGTCATTCTTAGTGCCAACAGTTACACTTGAACCTGCTGATTTATCACTTTGAATACATCCCATTTTCGTCTTGTCATCCCCAACATATTGTTATCCCCAATGAGTCTTCACCCTCGTTATCGTTTATATGGGTTACTGTTTGCATTTGTCCTCATCATACCATGTTCAGCATATTCATCATAAAATCAGCATGTTAAGTTTCATCGCATCTTGCACGTCGTATCCCCAGCAAAGCGTCAAGTTCCTCATGAGTTCATAGCATGTCATTGCATTTAGGGGAAAAATTTTCGGTTATTTCTATATTTAAATACCTCTCACTCCGATTTTATGAGGATTAACATCACTCATTCTATCTGGTAAAATTATTTAAATAGGGGCAACTGTCACACCCCAAATTTTACCCCTAACTTTTCGCATCATGCATGCTGGGTGTGTGGCACGGCATTTCGGATTCACAACAGTTTTCAGAAGTCTGTTTTCTTATTATTATCGTACGACCAGGTTTTTTATATGTATATTTGTTTAGTCTAATTGAAAAAAAATTAAGTTTCCTGTTAATTCTATTCCTGAACTTATTTTAGTAAGTTGTTATTTCTAATTTATTTGTTAATCTTTAGTTTAATTTTTAATTTTTAATTTTTTTTAAGTTTTTATTTCTAACATTTTTAATTTTTTTTGAGTTCATTTTTTTATTTGTATTCCTAATTTAAAACTTAATTTCGATTTCAATTTCTAATTTTAATTCTTTTTTTAGTTTATATTGCTACTTTAATTTTATGTTCCAATCCTTTTTAATTCATTTGCCAAATTTCCAAAGGCCCCTTTCCATTCCCAAAATTATGTTTCCATTCTTTTTGTCTCAAATCTAATCTTGTTTGTCTAAAAGTCAAATTCTATTTCAAGTTGTGTTCCAATTCCAATTTTAATTTCAAATCCCAAAGTTCAAGTCTATTCCTAAAGTCTCCTTCCAAATCTCTTTTTTCCAATTCCTATTTCAATTCACATTCTTATTTCCAAGTCCACATCCTTAGTCCATCTCAATTTATTTATTACTATTACTATTATTATTATTATTTTCAATTTTCCAAATTTCTTGTCAATCTCAAATTTTATTCCAATTTCAAATTCCAAATTTTTATTTCAAATTCATATGTGATTTCTAATTTGAATTCTCAATCCAATTTCCATTCCAAGTTTAAATTTTTATTTCTTTCTTGTCCAAAATTTCAAGTTCCATTTCATGTCAACTTCTATATCAAGGCTTTGATTCCAAATCTCAAATCCCATTTGTTCTCATCCCAATTTTAATTCCAATTCTTATTCAATCCAAAACTTCAAATGTCATTCAAGACTCAAGGTCACTGTAGATGTTAGAAATTGGCAGAATTTTTGACAAACAAGAAGTGATGAACTTAGTTCAGGACATCAGGATGTCACACCAGATGTTGTAACATTGACAAACAAAGTAAAATTTATGAACTTAGTTCAGTACATCAGGATGTCACACCAGATGTTGTGACATTGCAAACCTGCTATCTGACTTAAATGATGCGTAACAGAAGTGATTAAATTCAGGAGAAAATATCTGGAATTAATTGTAAAAGGATAAGCACTCCAAGGCGCATCTTTAGGAAGCTTAGTTATCTGATTCAAGTGTAAAGGAAACAGAAAAACTAACTCACCTTGATTCAAGGAGATAACAAACTAACTCACCTTAACTCAAGGAGATGACTGTGGGATTTATCAAAGTCTGGATAATTTGTAAAAAGCCCACAAACCAAGCATCTATTTAAGGAACTGAAACACTCAAGAAAAGATCACGAATTTAAGAAGAGTGTAAAGGGTGTTTGTGAAGCTAGCAGGTTTTAATTGTTTGTCACTTTATAAGCTTTTAAGCAAAAAGTGAATTGTGTCTTGATTGCAACTTTTAAGTAAGATCAAGCTGGTGTGTCTGAAGTGTGACTTCAAATTTATTAATCATTGTAAAGATCACTGTGTGATTGAGGGGGAGTGAGTAGGTACTCATATCTAAGTTGAGTCTTAGGTAGAAATTGCCTTGGGTAGATATTAAGTGAAGGGTTAAACTGGTTGGTTTAACTCCATAATTAATATTACTTATATTGGATTTCCTTCCTGGCTTGGTAGCCCCCAGATGTAAGTGTGGAGATACACTGAACTGGGTTAACAATTTCCTGTGTTATTTAATTTACTAGCTCATTAATTTTTGTTTAGGATTTCAGTGTTTAAACATCTGGTTCGACATCACATATCTGATCCCAGAATTTCAATTGGCATCAGAGCAGGCACCCTGCCTGTATAACTGGGTGAGATCTAGGGACTGCAAATTTTGGGAACATGGACAAAGATGTATGATCTGTGAATCGACCACCTATCTTGGATGGATCCAACTATGATGACTAGAAGCCAATAATGGTAGCATTCTTGAAATCTCATGATAGCAGGGCTTGGAAAGCAGTTAACAAAGGATGGGAGCACCCTGTCAAAGACAATAAGGATGGGGCAAAAGTGATGAAGCCTGAAGAAGAGTGGAGCAAGGAGGAAGAAGAGTCAACACTTGGAAATTCCAAAGCCTTAAATGCCTTGTTCAATGGCATTGACATGAACATATTTAGGCTTGTGCATCACTGTGAGCTAGCCAAGGATGTTTGGGACACCCTCAAAACTACTCATGAAGGAACATCAAAGGTGAAGATGTCAAGACTTCAACTTCTCACCACCAAGTTTGAGAACTTGAGGATGAAGGAAGATGAGACCATTCATGAGTTTTACATTGAACATCCTGGAGATTGCTAATACTTCTGGTGCCTTGGGAGAGAAGATGAGTGATGAAAAGTTGGTAAGGAAGATTCTCAAATCACTGCCAAGGAGGTTTGACATGAAGGTCACTGCCATAGAAGAAGCTCAGGACATCTGCACAATGAAAGTTGAGGAGCTCATTGGTTCCCTTCAAACCTTTGAGATGGGAATGAATGATACTATTGTGAAGAAAAACAAAAGCATAGTCCTGGTCTCAAACACTGATAAGGAAGAAGAAAGTCATGAAGCAGGCTCTGAGGACAACTTATCAGATTCAATTGCTATGCTTGGGAGACAATTTAACAAAATTCTCAAAAGAATGGACAACAGGCCCAGACCAAGTGGAAGAAACTCAACCTCTGAGTATAAAAGACCTTATAACTCTAATAGAAGGTCAAACTATGATGAGAAGACTAACCAAGGAAAAGGGATCCAATGTCATGGATGTGAAGGTTATGGACACATTAGAAGTGAATGCCCAACCTATCTAAAGAAGCAAAATAAAGGTCTCTCTGTGTCTTGGTCAGATGAAGACTCAGGTAGTGAGTCAGAAGAAGAATCTGCAAAGCACAACACTGCTCTAGCTGGAGTATGTGAAACTGCAGGGGGATCCAGTGATGAGGATCTGACATTTGAAGAGCTTGAAACATCTTACAGGATGCTGTGTGAAAGAAGCACTGAGGTATGTATGGAAAGTAAACAGCAGAAGAAGCAGATTGAGGAATTAAAGGATGAAAAGGCAAGTCATCTAGAGATCATTGACACTTTGAAAAATGAAGTCAGCCTACTCAACTCCAAAATGGAGCATATGTCAAAATCTGTCAGAATGCTGAACAGTGGCTCAAACACACTGGATGCCATTCTTAACAACAACAAGCACTCAGGGGATAGGACTGGGCTGGGATTTAATAAAGCTCAAAACTCTGAGACTAGCACCAGCCAAACAACTCCAGATCCCATGAAGTCATACAAGATGTTCAAGCAGATGTCTCAACATCATGAGAAAAACATGATGAAAAAGAAATATCAAAGATGGAGATGCCATCACTGTGGAAGGTTTGGTCACATCAAACCTTTTTGCTACAAAATGCATGGATACCCCAATCAGAGTTCCCAGCACCTTCCTAAGAAGAAGACAGAGGTCACCAGGAAAATTTGGATACCTAAAGCTAGACTTTATACTGATCAAAGCTACCAGTACATGCCCAAGCAGAAGAACATGTTCACCAGGCAATCTTGGAACTCTAGAGATGGACACTACCCAGGGCAGATGCATCAAAGGAAACCTCACAACAGGCACAAATGGTCCAAGAAGGTTGTTGCATCTATAGCACACACATCTCTCAGAGTATCTGCTAAGGAAGACTGGTATTTTGACAGTGGCTGCTCAAGGCACTTGACTGGACTGAAGAATATGTTGGTAGACTTAAAGTCACACTCATCCAGCTATGTAACCTTTGGAGATGGAGCAAAGGGGGAAATCAAGGGAGTTGGGACCCTGGAGTGCTCAGGTGTACCAAGTCTAGATGATGTGTGTAACACGGTGGGAGAACTGACTTTAGTTATGTTGCGGATAGCAAGAGTCGCCACCGACTTTTATTTTATCCAAAGGAAAGGCATAAAAGAACAGGAAAGACCTTTTAAAAGATTTTTGGGTCCGGGGGGTAGGTTATGTAAAGGGAAGGTGTTAGCACCCTTTACATTCATGGTTATCCATGGGCTCTTAGTTACTTAGCTCACTTTAAATTGTTTTTAAAAATGTGAAGTGTGTGAATAGAAATTTTCTTAAGAGTTTTATAATGATCCATGTACGGATGCGTAAAAAACCTTTGTTTTGAAAATTGTTTGAAATGTGTGAAGTGTTTGAAATTGTTTTGAAGAGTGAGCAAGTTTCTAAGAGGAACATACCCTAAGTTTTAAGTCTTTTCTGTTCTTGAATCCTTTAAATGGTAAGACTATCCCTATTATTAAGGAATAGGTAGTCATTACCTTGGATGTGTTAAGGGACAGGCGTAGGGTCATCGTATGGTCATAGAAAGCAACTTGAGGGATGTCTTTAGCAATTCGTAGGGACTATCATCATTTATTCGAAGGGACAAGATCATTATTCCGTAGGCAACTTCGAAGGGACTTGATCTTTTAAACTGTAGGGACTATGATGATTTATATTTGAAGGGACTTTGCTTAAGACATCACTATATTCGAGGGACTTGACCATTTTATTTTAAGGCAACCAAGAGGAATATCCTAGGAAGTACAGATGGCGATCATAGATCGACTTACGTGTGTGAGTGTTATTTTTCAGATATTTGTCTTGTATATAATTTTCTAAGTTCAATTACATATAGTTAGTTTTGCACTCCCTAAATTACTAACCACACAGTTAAATATTTACAAAGAAAATAAAGGCGGAAAAATAAATCTACAAATTATTACAAGGCTTTGGCAGATACATAATAGTCAGATAAGAATAAATTATAAAGCAAGAATAATAGATATAATAAAATAATAAATAAGCAATAATAATAATAATGAAGCAAAAATAATAAAGTAATAATAACAATAAAGCAATAAAGCAATAATAATAATAATAAAGTAGTTATAATAATAATAAAGTTAAAATAAATTAAAGAAATAACAATTAAAATATTTAATTAAAAAGAAAAAGTTTAGGTTAGACAAGTTAGATTTTTGAAGTTATTAGAATTGATGGAAAAAAAAAGGAATTAAGTTTAGAGAAAAACAATTAAGGATTATTGAGAAAACTTTTAATTATTTACACTATATGATTATTACTATTATAATACAATTAAGAAAATAATATTATTAATATACAAAACATAAAGTAAAAGAATTATTAAAATTAAAATAATATTTACAAATTAAATATTATAGAAAACTATTAAATTATTAAGTTAGTAGGTTATTTATAAATTATATACAATATTTTAGAATCATAATTATTTAATTAAAAAAAAAAGTCAATTAAATTTTATTTACAATTGTATAAAAGAATGACAAAAATTTTAGAAGTTAAAAGAAGAATTAGAAAATTTGATTATTTGATTATTTACTTACAAAATATAATTATGATAAAAATTATATACAAAATACTATTATTATTATAAGAAAAAGTTTATTGATTAATTAGTTTTTTTTTATTAATGATTTAAGTCCATATTGATTTTCATTCAGTTCTTGGCACGCCCTAAATTACTAACCACGCAGGGAATAATAAAAATAAATAAAGGCAGAAAATAAAAATTCCTACACTATTACATGGCTGAGGCAGTTACATAATTATATGGCGAAAAGTAAAACTGAAAATATTACAAATTAAAACTTAAAATATTACAATGGCGAAGCAATTACAGTGTATGAATAACATAAACATGAGCAAAAATAAGAAATAATAACAGGGTCGTTAAGGTTTGTGGAAATGTTTATGGTTTAAAGGAAATAACACGGTTAAAGTTTTAGATTTGAAATTTAGAGTTTGTGGCGGAATTGTCAGGGTTTAGGAAAAAAATCAGGATAGTTAGTTATTTGTGCAGATCTATAACATAAAAAAATATGAATTGAAAAAAAAAGAGCAACGACATTGCTAACGCAAAAATTGCGATCATCGCCATTGGATCAGATCAATACAAATGTCACGCCTCATACATGCAAACATGCGAACGGCGTATCGACACGATCCAACCGGAACAATATAATCAAATTGTAAATAAAACAGTAATAATTCACACATATTAGATAATATATAAAAAAAATTCACAACTTTTATATATATATATATATATATATATATATATATATATATATATATATATATATATATATATATATATATATATATATATATATATGAACTAGAAGAAAAAAAAATCATAGACATGTAAAAAGCAAAATGACGCTAAGAATATGTTAGAACCATTTAGCAAAATATGATCATGTACAAAACATAGGTATATCAAAAACAAAGTAACTTAATGACATAGATATATATATATATATATATATATATATATATATATATATATATATATGAACTGTAAACATATGAATCGGAAACACACAAACCAAACATAAATCTCAACTAATTAACGGAAAATCAAATATATATATGTACCGAAGTGCCAATTGTCTATGTCTCTCTTCTCACTTTTCCGTTTTTTCTTTTCGTCCCTTAACAACAACAATACATTAGGTATATATAGGGACCAATTAGGGTTAATGTAAATGGGCCTAAATATTTATTTTGGAACCCAATAAAATATTAATATAAATAATTAAATAAAGTTTAATAAAAATAGTTAAAACTAAAATAAAAACTAATTAACCTATTTATTTATTCTAGACCCAATAAAATATTAATTTAAAAAACAAATAAAGTTTTAATAATTAAATTAGTTAAAATAAAATAAAAAACTAATAATCCTATTTATTTATTCTAGACCCAATATAAAAATAAATAGACTCAAAAAAATAAAATTCGGGCACCAAAATGCTCGAAAAAATAAAATGAATACGTCAAAATAATCAGCGCGAAATAAATGACTCGGAAAAATACAGCGTTTGGTCGGATTTTGAAATAAAAATTATGACCGTTTAAGCCGCTCAGATTGATCAACATATGACCAAAAATAGTCGTAAAAATATTTTTAGCATGTCAAATTAAACCACGTGAACCGCAGATTAATATTACCGACATTTGCAAACTTAAACTTGACATTTTTTCGTTTACTGATTTTAGGCACAATTGAAAATTAATTTGACCAGTCTGTTTGTAAATTCCGAGAAATTATTCCGGCTAATATTAAGACAGAAAAAAATGTTATGCTATGAAGATAATGCAAATGAATGTGAAACAAAAAATTGGTTAGAGTTAAAAATAGAGGGCAAATTTTGGGGTGCAACAGCTGCCCCTGTTCAATTTTCTGAAACCTGAGGGGTTAGATTGGTATATTTGCCAGTCGTGACCTGGAAGGTTGAAGGGGATTGAACACAAAAGCCCAAAAATTTGCACTCACCAGTGCATAAAGTAATACCGATGGCTAGTTGAATATGATTGATTGGGCTTAAAGATGCCACTTGGAGAAAAGTTCTTAGATACATTTCTTGGAGGATAAAGCAGTCCAAAGTATGAAGGTATAATGATAGCTTTCAGGAGGATAAAGCAGTCCTGAAGTAATGATGATAGCTGTCAGGAGGATGGAGCAGTCCTGAGGTATTGATGATAGCTGTCAGGAGGATAAAGCAGCCCTGAGGTAATAATATGATTTCAGGAGGATAAAGCAATCCTGAGGTATAAGAAGCTGTCAGGAGGATAAAGCAATCCTGAGGTAATAATATGATTTCAGGAGGATAAAGAAATCCTGAGAGATAATAAGTTTTCAGGAGGATAAAGTAGTCCTGATGTATAATGCTTTCAGGAGGATAAAGCAGTCCCGAAGTACTAGAAGTTTTCAAGAGGATGAAGCAGTCCTGATGGATGATATGCTTTCAGGAGGATAAAGCAGTCCTGAGGTAGTAATATGATTTCAGGAGGATAAAGCAATCCTGAGGTATGAGAAGCTGTCAGGAGGATGAAGCAGTCCTGATGTAGCAATATGTTTTCAAGAGGATAAAGCAGTCTTGAGAGATAATAAGTTTTCAGGAGGATAAAGCAGTCCTGAGGTATGAGAAGTTGTCAGGAGGATGAAGCAGTCCTGAGGTAATAATAAGCTGTCAGGAGGATGAAGCAGTCCTGATGTAGCAATATGTTTTCAAGAGGATAAAGCAGTCTTGAGAGATAATAAGTTTTCAGGAGGATAAAGCAGTCCTGATGTATTGATGATATGCTTTCAGGAGACTGGAGTAATCCTGATGTAACAGCATGTCTTCAGGGGGGATAAAGAAATCTTGATATATGAGAAGCTATCAGGAGGTTGGAGCTGTCCTGAAGTAACAATATAATTTCAAGAGGGTAGAGCAATCTTGAGAGATTGATGATATGCTTTCAGGAGACTGGAGTAATCCTGATGTAACAGCATGTCTTCAGGAGGATAGAGTAATCAATAATGATAACCCTAAAGCAGTCTTGAAGTAATAATATGATTTCAGGAGGATAGAGCAATCAATAGCTCTAAAGCAGTCTTGAAGTAATAATATGATTTCAGGAGGATAGAGCAATCAATAGCTCTAAAGCAGTCTTGAAACAATGAGAAATTGTCAGGAGGATGAAGCAACCCTGAGGTAATAGTATGATATGCTTTTAGGAGACTGGAGTAATCCTGATGTAACAGCATATCTTCAGGAGGATAGAGCAATCCTGATGATAATTTGTTGGATAATTAACCTGAAAACAAGGTAGCATTCTGTATGATAGTGTTAGTTTATGCATTATGTACGCATGTATGATATGATGCACTTAGGTAAATGTATTATTTATGGATATGTATGTTATGGTATGATATAAATGATGTATGTGTGATATGATACTGCCGGAAGAGTCTGGATATCTTCGTATAACAGCTGCTGGCCAGGGAAGATAAATCCCGATTCGCTGTTGAAGAATATATTATACATAACCTTCCGTCTGCTGGGGATAACAAGGTATAGATAACCTCCCGTATGCTGGGGATAGTAAGGTATATATCACCTCCCGGATGCTGGGGATAATAAGGTATATATAACCTTCGTCTTCGTTTGATGGTAGGGTAGATATAACATCCCGTCTTCGATTGATAGTAGAGTAGATAGAACACCCGTCTTCGTTCGTCGTATCCTTATTGGAAAGTAATTTCCCGTACATCCGTATGAGGATAAAAGAGATGGATATAAATTCCAGGGGAGATGTGACTTTATGAAGATGGATTTGTCCTACTGAGGGATTTGTAGCTGTTTTGTAGAGATGAACCGGCGAAGCTTCGTTGAAATCCTTCCCTCGTTCGTCCTTAGTAAATACTATTACTGCATTTTCATGCATTTCTGGTAAACATCAATCATATTAAAAGTATACATGCATTTCTGGTAAACATCAATCATATTCAAAAGCATACATACATTCAAATACAACTAATGGACGTTTCGCTTATGTAAATAGGGTAAAAGTAAATCTGGATTCAAAAGATGGAATTTATTTATATCAAAAAGTGACCCATACACGGGTAAGTTTGTACAAGGAGACATAAACCCTAGTAAGAGGATTTTGTCATAAAGTTTTTACAAAACAAAGAGAATCAGCTATGTGGGAGATAATCCTATTGAGTTTCAATTCTACTATTGCCATTATCTTCAAGTATCTCATCTTCTGCTGTTGAGACGGAAATGATTGGATTGAGCTTTATCTGTTCGAGCTTGAGTAAGTAGTACAACTGGTTGCAGTTTCATGGGTGATCCAAACGAGACATAGTCATACGCTTTAATCCCTAACTTTTGCCTGGATTGCCCTTTCAGGTTTTCAATCCACCAGGATACCCTTTTTTGCCCAAGCCGCCTTTTCAGGTTTTCGACTTGCCGGGTGTACATCTTTTTATATATATCCCTAATTTTTGCCCAAACCCTTTTGGTTTGCCGGGATGCCCTTATTTTTGCCTAGGCCTGTCAACCTAGCGGGTCTCTTTTTATGCGTAGTATTTTTTAACTATGTCTGCGTTTACAGGCTGTGGAAAGTCTTCACCATCCATTGTAGTGAGTATCATGGCACCTCCTGAGAACACTGTCTTGACTATAAATGGTCCTTCATATGTTGGAGTCCACTTGCCCCTAAGATCACCCTGTGGTAATATGATACGCTTGATTACCAAGTCACCAACCTGATATACCTTTGGCTTAACCTTCTTGTTAAAAGCTTTGATCATTCGTTTCTGGTACATCTGGCCATGACAAACTGCTGCTAACCTCTTCTCATCAATCAAGTTTATCTGGTCAAGTCGAGTCTGAATCCACTCATCTTCATCCAAGCCTGCATCCTTCATAATTCTCAAGGAGGGAATCTGAACTTCAATAGGCAGAACTGCTTCCATACCATAGACTAAGGAGAATGGGGTTGCCCCTGTTGAAGTTCGTATTGTAGTACGATAACCATGAAGAGCAAATGGTAACATCTCATGCCAATCCTTATAAGTAACAGTCATCTTCTGTACAATCTTCTTAATGTTCTTATTAGCAGCTTCAACTGCCCCATTCATCTTTGGACGATACGGAGAAGAGTTGTGATGCTTAATCTTGAACTGCGTGCAGAGATCAGTAATCATAGTGTTGTTCAGATTAGAGCCATTGTCAGTGATAATCCTTTCAGGGATGCCATACCTACATATGAGTTTGTTCTTAATGAATCGAGCCACAACATTCTTGGTAACAGATGCAAATGAAGCTGCCTCTACCCACTTCGTGAAGTAATCAATAGCAACCAAGATGAAACGATGCCCATTAGAAGCAGTAGGTTTGATCTCACCAATCATATCAATGCCCCACATGGCAAAGGGCCAAGGAGCAGTCAACACGTTCAATGGTGATGGAGGTATATGGACTTTATCGGCATAAATTTGACACTTGTGACATGTTCTGGAGTGTTGATAGCAATCAGCTTCCATGGTAGACCAATAGTAACCTGCTCTCAATATCTTCTTTGTCATAGTATGACCACTAGAATGAGTGCCAAAGATCCCATCATGCATATCTTCCATAATCTCAATTGCTTCCTTCTTATCCACACACCGAAGCAAAGTTGAATCATGATTGCGCTTATACAAAATGCCATTACTCAAGAAGAACTTAGCAGAAAACCTTCTCAGGAACTTCCTATCTTTGACAGATGCCCCTTCAGGGAATTCCTGAGCTTCAAGATATCTTTTTACTTCATAGAACCAAGGCTTCTCCTCTGCCCCTTCAGTGTCAATCTCATTGCAATATGCAGGCTTTTCAAATCTATCAATGGTAATCTTAGGAGCTTCATCATCCCAACTGATCTCAAACATGGATGCCATGGTGGCCAAAGCATCTGCCAACTGATTCTCTCTTCGTGGAATGTGCTCAAAGGTAATCTCTTTGAAATGTGGGATCAGAGACAACACATGCTCTCTGTAAGGAATGAGGTTATCATGCTTGGTATCCCAATCTCCTTTAATCTGACTTACTACCAGGGCTGAATCTCCATACACATCAAGGAACTGAATCTTCATATCAATAGCAGCTTTAATACCTAGGATACATGCCTCATACTCAGCCATGTTATTGGTACAACGGAAACAAAGTCTAGCAGTAATCGGAGTATGACAACCTTCAGGTGAACTAATCACAACACCAACACCATTACCAAGTGCGTTAGAGGCACCATCAAAAACCATAGTCCATCGGGATCCTTGTTCAGGTCCGTCATATTGTCCAGGTTCTTTGGTAATAATCATAATGTCTTCATCAGGGAACTCAAAATTCATTGACTGATAATCATCTACTGCTTGATGAGCCAAATGATCAGCAATAACACTTCCCTTAATGGCCTTCTGAGTAGTATATTGTATATCATATTCTGTCAAGATCATTTGCCATCTTGCAATTCTTCCGGAGAGAGCAGGTTTCTCAAATATGTACTTGATTGGATCCATCTTCGAAATCAATAAGGTAGTATGGGTCAACATATACTGTCTTAGTCGGCGAGCAGCCCATGCCAAAGCGCAGCAAGTTTTCTCGAGCAGTGAGTATCTTGTTTCACAGTCGGTAAACTTTTTGCTAAGGTAGTATATTGCCTGCTCTTTTCGACCAGACTCGTCATGTTGCCCCAACACACACCCCATTGAGTTGTCTAGCACTGTTAAGTACATAATCAAGGGTCTTCCATCAACTGGTGGCATCAAAATTGGTGGCTCTAGCAGATATCTCTTGATTTCATCAAAAGCAGTCTGGCACTCATCATTCCATTCCATCACCTGATCTTTCTTCAACAACTTGAAGATTGGCTCACAGATGGTAGTTAACTGGGAAATAAATCTTGCAATGTAATTCAATCGTCCCAAGAAACCTCTAACCTCCTTCTCAGTACGGGGAGCTGGCATCTCTCGTATAGCTTTCACTTTCACAGGATCCACTTCAATACCTTTTCCACTGACAATGAAACCCAGGAGCTTTCCAGATCTAACTCCAAAAGTGCACTTGTTTGGGTTCAATCTCAACTTGTATTTCTTCAACCTCTCAAACAACTTGTGCAGATGATCAAGGTGTTGCTCTTCATTCTGAGACCTGGCTATCATATCATCTACATATACCTCTATCTCATGATGAATCATATCATGAAACAAAGCCACCATAGCACGCTGATATGTTGCCCCTGCATTCTTCAAACCAAATGGCATCACCTTATAGCAAAAAGTGCCCCACTGTGTCACAAATGTTGTCTTCTCCATATCTTCAGGTGCCATCTTGATTTGATTGTAACCAGAGAAACCATCCATAAAAGAGAATACCTTATGCTGAGCAGTGTTGTCTACCAGAATATCAATATGAGGAAGTGGAAAGTCATCTTTGGGGCTAGCCTTGTTCAGATCTCTGTAGTCTACACACATATGCACCTTACCATCTTTCTTAGGAACTGGTACCACATTTGCAACCCACTGAGGATAAGAAGTCACTGCTAAGAACCCTGCATTGAACTGTTTCATTACCTCTGCCTTGATCTTTTCTGACATTTCAGGACGCATACGACGAACCTTCTGCTTCTTTGGACGACAATCTTCTTTCACTGGCAAACGGTGAACCACAATGTCAGTATCCAACCCTGGCATATCTTCATAAGACCAAGCAAAGATCTCCACATAGTCACGTAGCATCTGAACCAACCTGTTCTTGACACTGTCCTCTAAATCAGCCCCTATCTTAACCTCTTTTCTGTTTTCTTCAGTTCCCAGATTCACAACTTCGACTGGCTCTTCATGTGGCTGTATAGCTTTCTCTTCTTGTTGTAACAACCTAGCAAGCTCTACAGGTATTTCACAATCGTCCTCATTTCCGTCTTCAGTTTGATAGATCGGATTCTCGAAATTATAATTGGCAATAGTAGAACTGTTATCAACAGGATCCAGAGTGGATGAGGATCTGCATTTAGTGATGTGGGTGTGTGTAAGAACACATAGCTGATAAAATAAAAATAAAAGAAAAGAAAGACAAGGAACACAATATTTACGAAAACGAAACGTCCACTGATTTTATTGAATGAAGTATGCAAATGAAATGACAGCCCGTAACAAGCACACCATTGTGCCCCGGGTAAGGCACATGGCTTGAAAGTTTTATTGTTCAGAAATTACAAATTTAAAAACATAACACAGTAATATTATTTACTCCTGACTAAAGGAGATAGGGATAACATCTCCGGCTTTCCAATTATTGAGTCCAGCACCCACAGTAGGAAAAATCCAAGCATCCAAGTTGTAGTCTTCATCTTGATCTCCCACAACATTGATAACCCCTTGATTGGTGATACGAGCAGCACGAGCACGACGAACAGCCTTCTGGGACTCTGCAGTGAAACCCAAACCAAACTTGTCAGACTTGTATGGAATATCAGGAAGCTGACCCCACATAGTACAACCACCTTCATCCACCACAGCTCTAGCATCATTGAGGGAGGCCATTGCCATTGTTGGAGGCTTTCTGGTGACCACAGGAACTTTCTTCACAACAGGAGGAGCTACATAATCATTAACAACCCAGGGGACTACTTCAAATGTCTGACACGGAGTTTCAATGTATTCACCCTCCATTTCCAGATACTTGAAAGTGTTGACATGGCTGACAAAGTATTCTTCTTCTCCATAGACAGTAACAACTTTTCCATTCACCGGATATCTCAACTTTTGGTGCAATGTAGAGGTCACAGCACCTGCCCCATGGATCCAGGGACGACCCAGCAGACAAGAGTATGAAGGACGAATATCCATCACATAAAATGTAGCAGTAAACACCTGGGAACCAACTTGGATTGGAAGATCAATTTCCCCATGCACTACTCTTCTAGAACCATCAAAAGCTTTTACCACAATATTACTGGGCTTCAGCACAGCATCTTCAGGACTCAGCTTGTTCAAGACTTCCTTAGGCAACACATTCAAAGAGGAACCATTGTCTATCAGTACATGAGACAGGGTAGTGCCCCTGCATTCAATTGAAATATGCAAGGCCCTGTTATGATCTCTCTTGGCAGGGGTCAAATCAGCATCAGAAAATCCTAACCCATTGTCGTAGGTCAGGTGGGCAACACAGTTTTCAAATTGGTCAACAGAAATTGCACTGGGTACATGAGCCATCTTCAGAAACTTGATCAATGACTTGGCATGAGCCTCAGAACATAATAATAGGGAGAGCATAGAAATCTTTGAGGGAGTATGCCCCAATTGGTCAACAATGTCATAATCACTCTTACGAATGATTTTCAATACTTCTTCCATTTGCTTTGAGAGATCATCAGCAGCTGGCACATCAGTAGATACAGGCTCGATAACAGGACCTTTGCCCCGAGCATCAGTGGTGGAAGTAGCAGTAGGAGTAGCTGCATTTTTTGAAGCAACTGGAGGAGAGAAGACTCTTCCACTACGAGTGATCTTGCTAGATCCAGTAATATTATCAATGTCAACAGGCACATCAGGTAAAGGTTCCTGCTTAACACCATGGATGTAAACGTCAGACCCATAGTGCCAAGGCACAGCTTTGTCAGATGTATAAGGAAGAGGACCAGGAGTAGTAATAACCACAGGAGCTACTCTGGCTTCAGCAACAACTTTCACAGGACCTTCAGCAGTAATTTTGATTGGACCCTGATGAGTGATTTTAATAGGACCCTTTGAAGTGATTCTTAGTGGTACTTTTTCAACCATGTCAACCTCTTCAATCTTCTTATCCCGAGTCAGATGATCCACCATACTTTCTACAGATGCTAGTCTTCTTTCAAACACTATAGTATATTTATCCATGAGACGTTGAATTCCATCTCTCAATATGAAGCAACTATCCGGCTTATAGGTGCAATACAAACAATCTTCACGACAACCTGGAAAGATCCCAGCTTGTACTAACCTCTTTTTGATAACAGACAATGGTGTGGTCAACTCCATAACTGAATAAACATGCAGGTCTTCATCAATGGCATTGACAGTCTTCTCATGATTTGGCATTGGAGCTGTAATCACATTTGGGGTACCCGGAGGATCAAATTCAATTTCTCCAGCATCAATCATATCTTGAATTTTGTTCTTCAAGACCCAGCAGTTATTAGTATCATGTCCTGGACAGTTTGAATGATATGCACATCATGCATTGGGATTGTACTTGGGAGAGGTAACATTGGGATTCTGAGGAGCCTCCCTCAGGGTAATAAGTTCAGCCTTCAACAAGTGTTGCAATGCCTGAGCCATTGACATGTTGATCTTCGTGAACTGTCTTCTAGCCCTCTGTTGGTTGCCTTGAGGCTGCTCTGTTGTTGCAGGAGTTGGATTTGAAATATGAACTGCACTAACAGACTGATGCCTTCTGTTACGATCAGGTTGACCATAAACAGCATTGGATTCTTTCTTCCCAGTGGGAGGCTTCTTTGCAGCACCTGATGAAGAAGTGCCCACTTGGATTTTACCACTCTTGATACCATTCTCTACTCGCTCTCCTGTCATGATCAACTCAGTGAAGCCAGATGATGAGCTTCCAATGAGATGACTGTAGAACGGACCATTCAGCGTACACATGAACATATCAACCAATTCCCTGTCAGTCAAAGGGGGTTGAACTCTTCCAGCTAAATCTCTCCACTTCTGAGCATACTCTTTAAAACTTTCTTTGGCACCCATAGACATGCTCTGAAGCTGCATGCGAGTGGGGGCTAAGTCAGCATTGTATTGGTACTGCTTATAGAAAGCTTCAGCAAGATCATTCCAGTCTCTGATATTGACACTCTCCAACTGATAATACCACTCCAACTGAGCTCCAGATAAACTCTCTTGAAAGAAATGGATCCACAACTTCTTATCAGCAGTGTGGGGTTGAATTCTTCTGACATAGGACCTCAGATGCAGTTTGGGACAAGAGACCCCATCGTAAACAACAAATGTAGGAACCTTGAAACCAATGGGTATGACTACCCCAGATATCAGACTCAAATCCTCAAAATCCAGCCCAGATGACTTCTGCAACTCCATGGCATCCATCCTATCCACCAGCATCTTGAATTTGTCTTCATTAGGCTCATGGTAGTAATTAGCCTCAGAATCAGAGTCCCCCATTGAATGGTGGAGACTGCCTACCTCTTGCTCAGATTCTTCAGATTCATAGTCTTCAACTGGTTCTTTGGTATTGGCAAGACCTTTGAACCTTCTTCCCATGTTAATCAACCCAGCAGACCTTCTAGTCTTCTTAGTCTTCTTGGCCAGCAGTGCCTTCAATTCATCCTGCCCCTTGGACAGGTTCAAGATCAGCTCTTGGAATTGTGCATTCTGTGCCTGGAGATCCTTAACTGTTTGTTCAAGAGCCATTGCTGAAATAAACAGCGAGAAGATGAGAAACCTGTGCACAATAAACCTGTGATGCAATGAAATGATATGGTAATGTATATGCAATGTTTTCAAGGACCGCAGGATTTAAATTTGCTTAGACAAACACGAAAGTAAACTTTTATTAGTAATAACTTTGTTTTGCCTTTTAGGCTTACAAAAATGAAAATAAGTACAAAAGATGGGGTTTTAAGTCTCCCATGGACGTTTCCTCTTTGTGTTGAGGTAAGAGTTGAGGTTCCGTTCCTCATGAAGTAGCTTTGTTAGTTCCAGAACCTTTTCTTGGCTTGCTTTGTAATGAGCCTCGAAAGTATCCCTTTGCTCCTTCAGTTGGATCCATGATCTCTGCAAGTCTTCCATATCAGTAGGCATGTCTGGGTGAAGGATGGTATAAGCTGTGTCTCCTTCAGCAACAGGTTCCATGGTAACTGGTAGGACGGCAGGATATGGCATCATGAGTGTCTGAGCACGAGATCGTACCCATCTGAGATAAGCCTCCATAGGAATAGTGTACTTAGGCTCCAGTGTCTTGCTGTCAACCCTGTTTACTTTTCCCCAGGCTCGTATGAATCTCTGACGGTAACCTTGAAGATCGTTGTCGTAGTCAAATACAATGCCCTGAATCAACATGTCATGTGGACCATCGCTTCGAGCGTAACCAAACTGTCGTAAAGCTAGAGAGGGGTTGTAGGTGATGCCTCCTCTTATGCCTAGAAGTTGCACATTAGGAAACTCCCCACAACGGTCAATGATAATGACATTCTCCATAGATCTGGAGCACCAATGAATATCTGAATAAGAGAGTGACATGATCCTTTTAGACCACCTGAACCCTTGTTCATTCTTCATCACTGAGCGAGGAAGGTGAGAAATAAACCACCTAGAAAGCAAAGGTATGCAGCACATCAAAGTTCCTCTTGCCCTTGTAGTACGGGTATGAAGAGAATGTAGTATGTCTCCAAGCAATGTAGGCACTGGATTGTGACTCAGAAATATGTTGATGGCATGAACGTCTATGAACTGATCTGGATTGGGAAACAATACTAAGCCATAAATCAGCAAGGCTAAGATCTCCTCAAAAGCATCGTAACTCATGGCCTTCAAGAACATTTGAGCCTTGTCCATTAGCACCTTGGCAAGAATACCCTTGACTCCGCTTCTCATTTCTAGAACAATGTCAGACTTCTTCAGATGTAGAGCTGCAGCAATAACCTCAGGTTTAGGCTCTTTTTCCAAGCCTGTGAATGGTTTCTGATCAAGTACAGGTATACCCAGAAGTTTAGAGAACTCTCCCATTGTGGGAACCAGCTGGTAGTCGGGGAATGTGAAGCAATGGTGCTTAGGGTCAAAGAACTGAAACAAAACACTCATCATGTCTTCATTGAACCCTGAGGTGACTAGATCCAGTAGGTGACCATGTCTCTTGATGAAATGGGAGTGATCAGACACTTGAGCAACCAACTCTTTAAGCTTAGCAGGTATGCCCACAAAGTTGATCCTGATGGTGTTTCTACGAGCAGAAGCCATGACCTGCAACAAAGAACAAAGATAAATCCCTTGGTCCTTGAAATGGTTAGGGAAAATGCTATGCTTATGATGCATGATGATGTCATGATGTTATGCTCAATCACAAACATGTGGCACACACAAGCAAGTCACACAATAGCCCTAGGTTTAAAGGCTTGCATGAGGTTCAAAGGTAAGTACCCTCCCCTGAAGTTAGTTGGTTCATCCTGTCCTATGAAAGTAACCGGGTTCTAAGGGATCTCAATATCATTGATCCTTCACAAGGGTGGTTGTTCAGAAGGCAACTTACTTGCCAACCAAAACCCTCCAAGTTTAAGATCTCAATGAGCGTAGTATCGAGTGTCAACCAACTTCAGTCTGCACCAAAGCCGGTTACCTCACTACTTTCTAAAGGCCAAGATGAGTTAACTAGGGTTCTAAAAGTTAGTTAGTGCATTGACAACATATGGCAGCCTCATATTATCCTCAACTTGACTTAAGGAACATAAGCACCAACCAAGAAGTCGCACTAACTATGGCCACCAGATCAACCGTATCGATATACGTCGTACAGTTTCCTTGGTCTATTGCCATTTACCTAAGGTACACTAGATCCGGGTTAGGATCTTTCACACATAAGAGCACCCCAACAAGATAATATAAAGCAAACAAGGCAAACAATTTAAAGTGATCTAATTCCTAAGGGTACCCCTCTTAAATTTAATTCCCCAGCAGAGTCGCCAGTTCTGTAACACGGTGGGAGAACTGACTTTAGTTATGTTGCGGATAGCAAGAGTCGCCACCGACTTTTATTTTATCCAAAGGAAAGGCATAAAAGAACAGGAAAGACCTTTTAAAAGATTTTTGGGTCCGGGGGGTAGGTTATGTAAAGGGAAGGTGTTAGCACCCTTTACATCCATGGTTATCCATGGGCTCTTAGTTACTTAGCTCACTTTAAATTGTTTTTAAAAATGTGAAGTGTGTGAATAGAAATTTTCTTAAGAGTTTTATAATGATCCATGTACGGATGCGTAAAAAACCTTTGTTTTGAAAATTGTTTGAAATGTGTGAAGTGTTTGAAATTGTTTTGAAGAGTGAGCAAGTTTCTAAGAGGAACCTACCCTAAGTTTTAAGTCTTTTCTGTTCTTGAATCCTTTAAATGGTAAGACTATCCCTATTATTAAGGAATAGGTAGTCATTACCTTGGATGTGTTAAGGGACAGGCGTAGGGTCATCGTATGGTCATAGAAAGCAACTTGAGGGATGTCTTTAGCAATTCGTAGGGACTATCATCATTTATTCGAAGGGACAAGATCATTATTCCGTAGGCAACTTCGAAGGGACTTGATCTTTTAAACTGTAGGGACTATGATGATTTATATTTGAAGGGACTTTGCTTAAGACATCACTATATTCGAGGGACTTGACCATTTTATTTTAAGGCAACCAAGAGGAATATCCTAGGAAGTACAGATGGCGATCATAGATCGACTTACGTGTGTGAGTGTTATTTTTCAGATATTTGTCTTGTATATAATTTTCTAAGTTCAATTACATATAGTTAGTTTTGCACTCCCTAAATTACTAACCACACAGTTAAATATTTACAAAGAAAATAAAGGCGGAAAAATAAATCTACAAATTATTACAAGGCTTTGGCAGATACATAATAGTCAGATAAGAATAAATTATAAAGCAAGAATAATAGATATAATAAAATAATAAATAAGCAATAATAATAATAATGAAGCAAAAATAATAAAGTAATAATAACAATAAAGCAATAAAGCAATAATAATAATAATAAAGTAGTTATAATAATAATAAAGTTAAAATAAATTAAAGAAATAACAATTAAAATATTTAATTAAAAAGAAAAAGTTTAGGTTAGACAAGTTAGATTTTTGAAGTTATTAGAATTGATGGGAAAAAAAAGGAATTAAGTTTAGAGAAAAACAATTAAGGATTATTGAGAAAACTTTTAATTATTTACACTATATGATTATTACTATTATAATACAATTAAGAAAATAATATTATTAATATACAAAACATAAAGTAAAAGAATTATTAAAATTAAAATAATATTTACAAATTAAATATTATAGAAAACTATTAAATTATTAAGTTAGTAGGTTATTTATAAATTATATACAATATTTTAGAATCATAATTATTTAATTAAAAAAAAAGTCAATTAAATTTTATTTACAATTGTATAAAAGAATGACAAAAATTTTAGAAGTTAAAAGAAGAATTAGAAAATTTGATTATTTGATTATTTACTTACAAAATATAATTATGATAAAAATTATATACAAAATACTATTATTATTATAAGAAAAAGTTTATTGATTAATTAGTTTTTTTTTTATTAATGATTTAAGTCCATATTGATTTTCATTCAGTTCTTGGCACGCCCTAAATTACTAACCACGCAGGGAATAATAAAAATAAATAAAGGCAGAAAATAAAAATTCCTACACTATTACATGGCTGAGGCAGTTACATAATTATATGGCGAAAAGTAAAACTGAAAATATTACAAATTAAAACTTAAAATATTACAAGGGCGAAGTAATTACAGTGTATGAATAACATAAACATGAGCAAAAATAAGAAATAATAACAGGGTCGTTAAGGTTTGTGGAAATGTTTATGGTTTAAAGGAAATAACACGGTTAAAGTTTTAGATTTGAAATTTAGAGTTTGTGGCGGAATTGTCAGGGTTTAGGAAAAAAATCAGGATAGTTAGTTATTTGTGCAGATCTATAACATAAAAAAATATGAATTGAAAAAAAAAGAGCAACGACATTGCTAACGCAAAAATTGCGATCATCGCCATTGGATCAGATCAATACAAATGTCACGCCTCATACATGCAAACATGCGAACGGCGTATCGACACGATCCAACCGGAACAATATAATCAAATTGTAAATAAAACAGTAATAATTCACACATATTAGATAATATATAAAAAAAATTCACAACTTTTATATATATATATATATATATATATATATATATATATATATATATATATATATATATATATATATATATATATATATATATATATATATATATATATATATATATATATATATATATATATATATATGAACTAGAAGAAAAAAAAATCATAGACATGTAAAAAGCAAAATGACGCTAAGAATATGTTAGAACCATTTAGCAAAATATGATCATGTACAAAACATAGGTATATCAAAAACAAAGTAACTTAATGACATAGATATATATATATATATATATATATATGAACTGTAAACATATGAATCGGAAACACACAAACCAAACATAAATCTCAACTAATTAACGGAAAATCAAATATATATATGTACCGAAGTGCCAATTGTCTATGTCTCTCTTCTCACTTTTCCGTTTTTTCTTTTCGTCCCTTAACAACAACAATACATTAGGTATATATAGGGACCAATTAGGGTTAATGTAAATGGGCCTAAATATTTATTTTGGAACCCAATAAAATATTAATATAAATAATTAAATAAAGTTTAATAAAAATAGTTAAAACTAAAATAAAAACTAATTAACCTATTTATTTATTCTAGACGCAATAAAATATTAATTTAAAAAACAAATAAAGTTTTAATAATTAAATTAGTTAAAATAAAATAAAAAACTAATAATCCTATTTATTTATTCTAGACCCAATATAAAAATAAATAGACTCAAAAAAATAAAATTCGGGCACCAAAATGCTCGAAAAAATAAAATGAATACGTCAAAATAATCAGCGCGAAATAAATGACTCGGAAAAATACAGCGTTTGGTCGGATTTTGAAATAAAAATTATGACCGTTTAAGCCGCTCAGATTGATCAACATATGACCAAAAATAGTCGTAAAAATATTTTTAGCATGTCAAATTAAACCACGTGAACCGCAGATTAATATTACCGACATTTGCAAACTTAAACTTGACATTTTTTCGTTTACTGATTTTAGGCACAATTGAAAATTAATTTGACCAGTCTGTTTGTAAATTCCGAGAAATTATTCCGGCTAATATTAAGACAGAAAAAAATGTTATGCTATGAAGATGATGCAAATGAATGTGAAACAAAAAATTGGTTAGAGTTAAAAATAGAGGGCAAATTTTGGGGTGCAACAATGTGCTGTTGGTAAAAGGATTAATTGCTAACTTGATCAGCATAAGTCAGTTATGTGACCAAGGTTACAGTGTCAACTTCACCAAATCTGATTGCATAGTTTCTGATAAAGAACAGAAAGTGGTCATGAGAGGAGCCAGATCAAAAGATAACTGCTATATGTTGGAACCCCAAGATTTCAGCCTCACATCTACTTGTTCCATAGCCAAAGAAGAAGAAGTGAAGCTGTGGCATCAAAGACTGAGTCATCTCCATCTCAGAGGAATAAAGAAGATCATATCTATGGAGGCTGTAAGAGGGATCCCAAGACTTAAGATTGATGAAAGTAAAGTGTGTGGTGAGTGTCAAATAGGTAAGCAGACCAAGATGTCACACCCAAAGCTTCAACATCTAACAACTTCCAAAGTCTTGGAATTATTGCACATGGACCTTATGGGACCAATGCAGGTAGAGAGTCTTGGTGGAAAAAGATATGCCTATGTGGTTGTTGATGACTTCTCAAGATATACCTGGATAAGCTTCATCAAAGAAAAGTCAGATGTGTTTGAGGTATTTAAAGATCTGTGCCATAGGATCCAAAGAGAAAAAGCAAGTTGTGTGGTCATAATAAGAAGTGATCATGGAAAGGAGTTTGAGAATAAAAAATTCTCAGACTTCTGTTCTTCAGAAGGGATCAACCATGAGTATTCTTCTCCCATCACCCCTCAACAGAATGGGATTGTTGAAAGGAAAAACAGAACTATTCAGGAGTCAGCTAGAGCCATGATTCATGCCAAGAAGTTACCCCTGTATTTTTGGGCTGAAGCTATGAACACAACATGCTACATCCACAATAGAGTCACACTAAGAAAGGGAACTTTATCCACCATCTATGAAGTTTGGAAGGGTAGAAAACCTACAGTCAAGTACTTTCATGTATTTGGAAGTAAGTGCTACATTCTGGCTGATAGGGATCAAAGAAGGAAGATGGACCCTAAGAGTGATGAAGGGATATTTCTTGGATACTCCATAAATAGCAGAGCTTATAGAGTATTTAACTCCAGAACCAAGGTTATAATGGAGTCAATAAATGTGATTATTGATGATACCTATGCAAAGACAGATGTTGCTGATGATGTTGGAACATCTGCTGACAATCAAACTGAAGTTGAAATAGAAAGTGATAATCTTGACTTCACTTTAACTGAGGCAAGGTCAGAGCAATCCAACAAACCTCCCTCCATCAGAATCCAGAAAGATCATCCTAAAGAACTGATAATTGGTGATCCCAACAGTGGTGTCATCACTAGATCAAGAGAGATGATCTTAGGCTCCTGCTTTGTTTCAAAGATAGAACCTAAGAACATCAAGGAAGCTCTGAATGATGAGTACTGGATCTCTGCTATGCAGGAAGAATTAGGCCAGTTTACAAGGAATGAAGTATGGGATCTTGTTCCTAGGCCTGATGACATTAATATGATTGGCACTAAGTGGGTGTACAAAAACAAGTCTAATGAGCAGGGAGTAGTTACAAAAAACAAGGCTAGGCTTGTGGCTCAAGGATATACACAAATTGAGGGGGTAGATTTTGATGAAACTTTTGCACCAGTAGCAAGACTTGAATCCATCAGACTACTCCTAGGAATTGCTTGCATCCTAAAGTTCAAACTATTTCAGATGGATGTTAAAAGTGCCTTCCTAAATGGGTACCTTAATGAGGAAGTATATGTGGAGCAACCAAAGGGATTTGTTGATCCAAGCTGTCCAGAACATGTATATAAGCTGAGGAAGGCTGTGTATGGTCTAAAGCAAGCTCCCAGAGCATGGTATGAAAGACTGACCACCTTTCTCATTAAACATGGATACAGAAAAGGAGGAATAGACAAAACCCTGTTTGTAAAGGATGAAGAGGGAAAGGTTATGATTGCTCAGATATATGTGGATGACATAGTGTTTGGTGGGATGTCAGATAGGATGGTTAAACATTTTGTGACTCAAATGGAGTCTGAGTTTGAAATGAGCCTAGTGGGAGAACTAACTTACTTTCTTGGACTACAAATCAAACAGATGGAGGACTCCATGTTCATATCCCAAAGCAAGTATGCAAAGAACACTGTCAAGAAGTTTGGGATGGACAATGCAAGTCATAAGAGAACACCTGCCCCCACTCATTTAAAACTGACAAAGGATGACAAAGGTGAGAGTGTGGACCAAAGCTTGTACAGAAGCATGATTGGAAGTCTACTATATCTTACAGCTAGCAGACCAGATATAGCTTTTGCAGTAGGTGTGTGTGCAAGGTATCAAGCTGAACCAAAAGTGAGCCATCTAAACCAGGTTAAGAGGATCTTGAAATATGTAAATGGTACTTATGACTATGGCATAATGTACTCTCATGGTTGTGAACCAATCCTCACTGGATTTTGTGATGCTGACTGGGCTGGAAGTGCTGATGATAGAAAGAGTACATTAGGAGGATGCTTCTTTCTAGGGAACAATTTAATTTCTTGGTTCAGTAAGAAACAAAATTGTGTGTCCTTATCCACTGTTGAAGCTGAATATATTGCAGCTGGTAGCAGTTGTTCACAGCTGGTATGGATGAAACAAATGCTCACAGAATACAATGTCCCACAAGATGTCATGACATTGTACTGTGACAATTTAAGTGCTATTAATATCTCCAAAAATCCTATCCAACACAGCAGGACTAAGCACATAGATATCAAACATCACTTCATCAGAGACCTTGTGGAAGAGAAGGTGATCACATTAGAGCATGTAGCCACAGAGCTGCAATTAGCTGACATATTTACTAAGGCTTTGGTTGCTACCCAATTTGAAAACCTAAGGGGTAAATTTGGAATCTGCATATGTGACATATAGAAATTATGGAGAAGTGCCAGCATGTCTCATGACATCGTGTGGCATGATCACCAGATGGCAGCACTAGTCTGGCCAATAACTGTTTGTATTCCAATCTTAAAAATTCCAATAGTAACGGATTCTATTTATGTACAAACGTGTTTTCAGCTTCTCACATTCTCATTAGCACCACTGAACTTTTTGCATGCTACAGCTGAATCTCTAAACTCATCCAAATCTATCAAACCTTTACACATTTCCACTACAATCAAAAAAATGTCTCAACATTAGAACCCTAACTCCATTGATGAGGGTCTCAATCAAGAAGATGTAGTGAACGCAACTCCAATATCTGTAGTACCAATGGATGATACACCTATAAATGTGATTAGAGGAAGCATTCCCATTGCTCAAAAGCCCAGGACTCCCCATGTAAGAAGACCCAAGGAGCCAGTCTTCATCAAAAGTAAGGGAACCCCTTCATCTTCCAGTACTCCCAAAGCCTCTGCTTACGTGGACGCATCAATCAAACAGCTTGTAACCAGGATCCTGGCGGAACAAAGGGTTGTGCCTGGGGTGTCAGTTCCCCTGAACAGTATGCCTGCTCCACAAGATGAACCAAGCAACCAAGCTGAAGAGGACATACCTGCTCCACAGGATGTCCCAAGAAATGTTGAAACAACTGAGGGCCAGGACAAAGCCCCAAATAATAATGATCAAGCTACTAATGATCAAGCTACTGATGATAAAGCTACTTATGATCAAGCTCCTGATGATCAAGCTGCTGAGAAAGAGGCTTCCCAACCTCCACCAGTTGAAAACCTGGATGATGACTCTGACACAGAGATCATAGCATCTGTTAATCCTAGCATAGCCAAGAGGCTTAGGGCTAGGAAGGATAGGAAGCCAGTTGCTCATGCAACTCCTGAGAAGAGACAGTCAACTCCCAAGAAGGACAAGGTCAAAACTGTTTTTGGACCTACAAAGCAATGGAGTAAGGTCAGCACTCAGAAGAGGAATGCCACAACTCCATCTAACTCTGATGTTGAGGAGGATGTCCCAACATCCCAACCCAGAAAGAGGCTAGCACCTCCTAGGACTGCCACTGCTGTCCCTGAAGCACCCTTGGACAATGTGTCCTTCCACCATGTCTCCAGTGTAAGCAAGTGGAAATATGTTTATCAAAGAAGGGTGACTCTGGAACGAGAGCTGGGCAGCAATGCCTTGGAATGCACTGAGGTAATTGATTTAATCTCCAATGCTGGTCTATTCAAGACTGTTTATGAGTTTTCTCCTTGTTATGAACTGCTGGTAAAAGAGTTTATAGTTAACCTACAAGAAGGGTGTGCTGATGGGAAATCTGAGGATTTCAGGAAAGTATATGTAAGGGGAAGATGTGTAGATTTTTCTCCTAGGGTGATAAATCAGTACCTGGGGAGAGAATCAGATGGACCAAATGAGCTTGGCAAGACTGACAATCAAGTCTGCAAAATAATCACAGCCAACCAGGTCAAGTCATGGCCAGTCAAAGGCAAACTCTCTGTCAGCTTGTTAACCAGGAAGTATGCCATGCTGTACAGGATTGGAACAATCAATTGGGTCCCAACCAACCATACCTTATCTATAGCTACTGGGCTTGGGAGGTTTATCTGTGCTGTAGGCACCCAAACTAAGTTGGATTATGGGGCATATATCTTTGATCAGACTCTCAAGCATGCCGGAACCTAATCCATCAAGCTTCCAATAGCCTTCCAATCACTGCTTTGTGGAGTAATTCTCAACCAATATCCAGGCATCCTTACTGACAAGGATTCTGTCTGTAAAAGGGAGAGTCCATTGTCCTTTCACTATAAACTGTTTCTAGGTCATCATGCTGCAGATGTTGAAGCACCAGGTGGGACATCTGCTGTCAAGACACCTATATCAAAGGCAGCCCTGATTGCAGAGCTCAGGACAACCTGCAAAGAGCTGGATGAAAGGAAGAAAAAGCTTGAGGACATAATTCAAAGACTGGAGCTGGAAGAGGTTGCTGGGAATGTTGATGGATCTGGTGCTGAGTCTGAGGATACAGAAGATACAGAGTATAATGAGTCTGAGTGAAGCTGTTCGTGGTGGAAAAATGTATTGTCTATTCTGCATTGTAATTCAGACTGTTTTTTTTGTCTGTTTCTGAAATGTTTAGCCCCAAATTTATGTTTAACAAGGGGGAGAAGTGTATTGAACAATGCTGCTGCTGTTAATGTCTGTTTGATGAACAATTCTGATGTTAATTTCTGCCTTCTGAACTAAGTTATATTTGAATGTTCATTGGTATATCAAAGTATGTTGAACAAGTCATAGCAGTATACATACATGTTTGAGGGGGAACAAATTATTAGCTCTCACATGATCCAACAGAAAGGAACTCAGGAACTCCGCTGCTCTCTGACAAAACCAGAAGATTGTGTTAGCCAAATATTAGCCAAAGGGGGAGTTTGTAGATGTTAGAAATTGGCAGAATTTTTGACAAACAAGAAGTGACGAACTTAGTTCAGGACATAAGGATGTCACACCAGATGTTGTAACATTGACAAACAAAGTAAAAGTTATGAACTTAGTTCAGTACATCAGGATGTCACACCAGATGTTGTGACATTGCAAACCTGCTATCTTACTTAAATGATGCGTAACAGAAGTGATTAAATTCAGGAGAAAATATCTGGAATTAATTGTAAAAGGATAAGCACTCCAAGGCGCATCTTTAGGAAGCTTAGTTATCTGATTCCAGTGTAAAGGAAACAGAAAAACTAACTCACCTTGATTCAAGGAGATAACAAACTAACTCACCTTAACTCAAGGAGATGACTGTGGGATTTATCAAAGTCTGGATAATTTGCAAAAAGCCCAAAAACCAAGCATCTATTTAAGGAACTGAAACACTCAAGAAAAGATCACGAATTTAAGAAGAGTGTAAAGGGTGTTTGTGAAGCTAGCAGGTTTTAATTGTTTGTCACTTTATAAGCTTTTAAGCAAAAAGTGAATTATGTCTTGATTGCAACTTTTAAGTAAGATCAAGTTGGTGTGTCTGAAGTGTGACTTCAAATTTATTAATCATTGTAAAGATCACTGTGTGATTGAGGGGGAGTGAGTAGGTACTCATATCTAAGTTGAGTCTTAGGTAGAAATTGCCTTGGGTAGATATTAAGTGAAGGGTTAAACTGGTTGGTTTAACTCCATAATTAATATTACTTATATTGGATTTCCTTCCTGGCTTGGTAGCCCCCAGATGTAAGTGTGGAGATACACTGAACTGGGTTAACAATTTCCTGTGTTATTTAATTTACTAGCTCGTTAATTTTTGTTTAGGATTTCAGTGTTTAAACATCTGGTTCGACATCACATATCTGATCCCAGAATTTCAGTCATGTTTCCAAATTCATCATAAGATACTAAATATGTTCCAATATCTATTTTTCCTTTTCCAAATGAATGTTCATGTTTCATAATTTTCAATTGAATGTACATAAGGTTTTTTTTTTATTCCAATACCATCTATATAAAATTTCTACCAAGAATACAAGTCCATTTACAAAACAATGCCTAGAGAAAAAGAGAGACGCTAGCGTTTCTTTTGCAAGTACAACATGAGGTTTGCATAAGGCTTGTCTGAACTTGACTCCACACCTTACTGAGTTTTCCTTGCAAAGCCAAGTTGACAATAAATAAAACTATCACCTACAACAAGCATCCCAACACCTGCATCATGAAAACAAAAGGAAAAGTACAGATTAAGGGTCCAAAAGCACGCTAGCATGTTTTTTGCAAAGGGAGAAATGCAGACAAAAGAAAAGTACAGACCTGCTATAAAGCAGGATGGCAGACTGTCCTTTTACCTCTCCACCACCTCAGAGAAAGCATCAAAATGAATTCGGCCTGCAACCAAAAAAGAATCGGCATCTTTTTGTTTTCACCAAAGAGGGAAGCACTTGACCCCATGAGCCAAACCTGAAATTTGAAAGGGATTTTTCATCAGTATCAAACAAGATAAGTGATGATACAAACTTCTTCAACAAGTTTTAAAGAGGAATTTTCAAAACTGAAGCGAAAAGGCTATGAATATAAATGAAAAATATTAGAGTTGAAGAAAAAAAAAGGAAAAAACCTAGCAATACAAGAACACACAGAAAAAAGACCTAGTGGCATCATCACAGAAAAACCTAAGAGAATCCTAGCCACATTCATTTTCACCAAGAAATCTCAAAAAATAAAATTCAAAAGGGGAACTCTTCAAAAAATTTCTGCAAAAAAAACCATTTTGTTTACAACACAGAACTGCACCCTCCGACGAACCAAACTCTCCAATAAGTATTCTGCCACCTTCACCATAAAATAACAACCATTCAATCAACTCTCAAACCTTCAAAACAACCACCTGCATACGAAACCCGAAACATAAACAGCCCAGAAATAAATGCAAAACCGAATTCAGAAACAAAACTATGTAACTCACCTTCTTTAAGCCTTGCCATTACCTCATTTTCCTTTGTCTTCTTCCCAAAATCTTCAACCACGCAAAACCACTCCATCGGCTTTCCATCATCACCATTATCCCTTCCCTCAACAAATCCACCAAACCTTCATTCAACATAAACCATTCTTTTGAAGACAGAGCTGAAACTGTAAACTGCACTCCCTCACTTTTGACTGAGACCTGCAGACTTCCAACCGATTTTAACCCTTCACCACCCTCAGCCTTCTTCTTCAAATCATTACAGCATAGACCTTCACTAAACTTCACCCTTCATTAACATCAACACTCAATCACCAGCCGCTGTGAAATCATCACAACTCTGAAACCAAAAACACTGAAAACGGCCACAACCCTCACCGCTCAAACCAACAGCAACAGACTGTTCATCGCCGCTGCTTGAAATCGCAAGAGTTCACCGTTCTCGCCGAAACCATAAAACACAAGCCCTCCGCAAAACCCTTTCCGCTTCTTCGTCCCTGTCTTCAAACCCACACAAAACACAAAACCTCAAATCTCGCCGCAATCTCCGCCGACGAACACCACCAAACGCTTCACCATCGTCGTAAAACGCGGTGCGAGAGGGAAGAGCGATCATTGAGAGACGTGGGATCGAAACGAACCACACCTGAATCTTCGTACGACCATCTTCGGATTCGAGGAGGTTATTCGCGTTGAGGGTGAGAAGAATCGTGAGGTTGAGAGTTGTGAGCGAGGAAAACGGTGATTGAGAGAAACAACTTATGAGAGAGAGGTTGGTTCCTTTTTTCCCTTTCTTAGGTTTATCCTTTTTTATGTTAATATTTCAGTTTATTTGTCTTTTGTTTGGTTGTCAACCCTGGATTAGCCACCGGTGACAAGTGTCACCGGTTTGTGTGTTTTTATTTTGATCTCATGCTTATCTCCTAACTCCTTATCATGCAACTCTTTTCTTTTGACCATCGATGCGAGTCAAAGTGTGGCTTTAGTCTGATCGGATGGTCCCAGGTTAATCCCTTAGTCAACTGAGTTGACTCGGACCACTTATAGACCCCAAGCGATGGGCTTCACCTTGTTGGGCTTTGTCTTTCTTTTTATAATACCCCTGCTTTACTCATTAAACCTAACCCTTTGAATTACCTTTTTATAAGATTCAAACTAGTTTTTTAATATATATATATAACCTTTCTTTTATATTGTTTTTTTTATAACTATTTCGAAAAATCTAGAAAAATATTTTTATTTTGATTATTTATTTATTTAATTAAGTATTTTGTTGATTAATTTTATAACTATTTTCACTTTAATTAGTTTATTATCTTGTGGTTAATTTTATTTGGATGATGTATGCTTACGCCCTTGCCCGTTATTTAGTCGTATGATTATGTGTATGTCTCGTGAGGATTTATATTGACTTATTTATCGCATTTCGACCTTATTTTGTCGAGCAAATATAAACAAACACGATCGCCAAAAATAATCGTTTCAATTAATTAATTTCTTGGTCCAACGCCAAGCAAATTAACGCCTACAATTTTCACACACGTAAGTCGATTACCAAGTGATCGCCATCTGCACGACTATCGCGCCTTAGTTAAATTAACAAGGAATAGAGCCCCGGAGTCTAGCACTCCACACGTTCTAGAACGAACTACAACTGGGCTAGCCCCACGCATATTGTTTCGTTCACTCCTTCGTTATTAATTACATCCATTTCACCAAATGGATCGAAGTAGAAGCACTGGCCAAAATAACGACGCAAAACATTCTTCGATTTTTCAAACGAAATATCCTCGCTCGATTCGGCATACCCCAGGTCCTCATCACGGACAACGGAACACAATTCACAGATGGAGGATTTCAGGACTTCGTGGCCAACTTAGGCACTAAACAACACTTCAAGTCCGTCGAGCATCCTCAAACCAACGGAAAAGCGGAGGCAGCCAACAGGGTAATCCTGCACAGACTGAAGCGCAGACTCAGCGAGGCAAAGAGGGCATGGGTCGAGGAACTACACAGCGTCCTATGGGCATACCGCACGGCGCCACATTTCACGACCGGGGAAACCCCGTTCAGACTAACATACGACACCGAAGCAATCATCCTGGTGGAAATACGAGAATCGACGAGACGTATAGAGGAGCCCCTCGACGAGGAGATGAACGACGAGGCACTTCGAGCCGAGCTGGATCTCGTCGACGAGATCCGCTCTAAAGCAGCCCTTAGGGAAATATCCCTCAAACAAAAAATAGCCTTACGCCACGACGCAAAGGTCATAAAAAGAGAGTTCCAGGTGGGCAGCCTGGTCCTCAGAAGAACAAAAAAAAACCCAAGAGAGGGTAAACTGGCCGCCAACTAGGAAGACCCCTACCGCGTCCGCGACAAGACGAGCAACGGGGCCTACTATCTGGAAAACCTACAAGGTGAAGAACTCGCTCAACCATGGAACGCAGAAAAACTTAGACAATATTATAGCTAAATATAACCCGGGGAGACATGGGAGGTACGACCACGCTCTTCACCACCAAAACAACAAGGAGGATCTACGCTACCCGGGGGCGAACACAACCCTCCTGGCGAACACAACCCTCCCCGACGCTGGACACCTCAAATGAGCCCCAATGCCGCAGTACCACGATTGGCAGGGCGCCCAGCTCGCGATGGGAAAGCCCAAGCCCCGAGGTCAGAGTTCTCTAACCGCAAACTCTACCTCGATTTTAGGCGAGCACAACGCCCGCCACCTCGTCGGTTCCCTAAACTGACGAGACTAACATTGTCGAGCACAAATAGTTCAATAATATAGCAAAACCAACGAGACCAACGTTAGACAAACAAATAAACAAATAAGGCGAATTAAAACCATTCATTAAACACGGCCGCAGCCAAATCTAATACAAAATGAGCCAGAAGGCCAATATTCATAGATGCACAGAGGCCGTCATATACATGCACGCAAGTCATACAAAAGAAACAAAACAAATTCAAAGACTCCGCCCAGAGTTACTCTTCATCGTCTAGCTCCTCATCAGCTTCGAAGGGGCACACAATCTCCCCGTCGGCAACACAGTAATTGTGAGTCGAACCCTCCGTCACCAACCCGGGGTTCAATACCTTCAACTGATCGATGGCATTGTCGAATCCTTCCTTGAAAATCTCCACCAGATCTTTGTTGAGAGCACGGATGTGTCCGACCAACTCGCCCCGGGTACGGAGGGCAAGCTCGTCTTCAGTCTCACCCTCTCGGGGGCGGATTGTACCCTCGGGCAGAGCCATCCGGGCACAAAGCTGTGCATTTTCCTCGGCCACTTTTTTGTGCTCGGCAACTTGATCCTCCAGGCTCTCTTTTTCTGCCTTCAGCGTATCCTGTTCAAGCTTCACCTCCTCCAGCTCCTTCTTCATCCCCTCCTGCAACTGATGCTCCTCATTATAGTCAGATAGATCCTTAGACAACCTATCCTTCTCAGTGCGAGCCTTCAGAAGGGCATCCTCCAAAGAAGCCTTGGAAACAGCAGTGTCGGACAGGACCATTGCAGTCTCCATCACCCGGATAACAGCGACCAGATCCCCTGCCAGCTCCCTTCGCCAGACATCCGCATCCTGGCTCAAGATGGCCTTTGCCTCGGGCGTCGCCACCACGACAACACCTTCAGCCTTAAAAAACTCCTACTCTAGATAGCAGGGAGGCAACAGATAACTCCCAGGGGCACCCAGATTACTGCCCCCACTGCAGCAGACCGGGCAAGAGTCCCATCCAGACGCTTCCGTTTGAGAAGAGGAGAGGTGGAAGGAGGAGGGTTGTCATGTATCTGGATCGGGGAGGTTCGTTGAGTAGGCGAAGGAGAAGTAGACAACGGGCTAGCAGTATTAGAGGTATCTGCCCCGGGGTCAGCGGCCACCTCCTGAACTCAGGGTGCCACTTTCTTCTTTTTCTTAGAGACCCTGTCCGGGGCTCCGGTCTGGTTCGCCAGCTTCAGCACGCGTTCACGGAGGGCAAGCATAGCTCCTGCAAAACATAAACAACAAAAACACGTTAGTTGGAAAGACACGACCGAGGAAAATAAGCGAGCAAAAGAACACCTACGCAGTAGCTCCATGGCCTCCTCATCGGTATCACACTCGAGTAGAGCCCTCGTGTTTATAAGACAGGGTTCGCAGATCGGCATCCCACCCTCATCGACATAGGGAGCACCTTTCTGATCGACCAAAACCGCCAGGTTGAAACTCTGCACATACTCTACCAGCCTCTTATAAGCCAGCCTGTCCTCGACCCCCAGGCTCGAGAACGTCACCCGATAGTGACTGATCGAGAGATTGAGGTGGTCAGGCTGCCTCTTCAAGGGTATCCTCGACATAAGTTTCTCCTCCCCAGCAGCATTCCGCTTGTAATAATAAAGGGAGTGTAAGGCGGAACGGGTGATCGGCTTCACCGTATACCACCGCCCTTTAAAGTGTCGAGCAGAATCCACGTAAGTCTTGAATAGCCTCACCGGCTGCTTGAAGGATACCCAGCTATGACGCCCTCGGACACCAGACCTTTGCAGGTGGAAGATGTGGAAAAAGAGGGGCAGAGTGCACCCAACGCCGAGGAAGCAGCAGATTAACTCGAACGCCCGTATAAAAGCAATGGCGTTTGGGTGCAGTTGTGACGGCATCAGTCGGAGCCACTTGAAAACCCCAATCTGAAAGGAGTTGAAAGGAAACCTGACCCTCGCTTCTCGGAAGGCAAACTCGTACATGGAGAACTGCTTCCCCGGGAAGCGATGACATATCCGGTCCGCCTCTTGAGGAGAAAGACACTGCCAATTCCCAGACTCCTCAGGACTAAGATCCTCCACCACGGCGTATGCGTGGGTCATCTCATCACAAAAATATGATTCTTCTTCCAAGGGCTCGTCCGTAACCCAGGATAGGTCATTACGCCCGGACGAGGAAACGTGCTCATGATCCTCCCCGACATTTCCCTCCTCGACATTTCGATGCACGACCTCCTCCTCATCACGGGCCGCGGTTCGGCATCTCCTCCCCCGACTTGCAGATGCTCGGTCGTACCTGAAACGCAGACAAAAAAAGTGAATTCGACATCGCATCAAATCCACCATTCCACCGTAAGTCAAGTGAAAGGGCGTAAAGCTAAAACGTACGCCCCAAAGCCTGACTACTAGCCTAGGCCGACGAAGGGGCAACCCTCGCGAGCGTATAGGCACGTAAAGTCCCGATCCACGAATTCACACTGACATAAACTCTACACTCGGGGCATGCTATCCTTGCCCAGGAATATTCACACGCGTATGAATTTCACACCCGAGGCATGCTAAACCTGCTCGGGACATTCATGCGCATATGAATTTTACGCCCGGAGCATACGAAAATTGCCCAGGAGATTCATACACACATGAATTTTTTGCCCATGACATGCTAAACACGCCCGGCTTATTCAAGCGCATATGAAGTTTTTGCCCGGGACATTCTAATCCTACCGGAAATTTTCATACCTAAAACCTAAAAAATTATCCCCAGACCAGTTCTACCTACTCTACACAAATAAATCATACAAATTTCTAGCTACTAAACGAAAAAGCATGGAAAACAGGAAATCTGAAGTGGTACCTGACATATTTGAAGTGAAGAATAAACGGTGGCGCACGGGCAGAGACGACGGTGCAGACGGCGGAGACGGGCGGAGACAGACTTTTCTTCAGAGCTTCTGGTCAAACGTCAGAGCGAAAAAGTCCAAATGAAGTGGATCATTCCCTTTATATAGCCATTAGCGTGTGGAAGGATGCGCCGAATCATCATTGCCTAGTGCCTATACCGCCATTTGCATAGGAAACGAAGCGATGCACCATTAATGCTGAGACACGTCAATCCACAAGAATCCTGAACGACGTCGGGCGTCTGTACACCTGCCCGACTATAGAAACATCCTAGACTCTGTTAAACGCCACATGCTCGACAATAAAACGCATCAGTTTGACTTTGTTAACACCATGCTTGACACAACTTTACGCCTGACACCTTATCCAACGCGCCTACGCCCGACTATACTACAATTCGTCACTCCGACTCGGAGACTCGACTTGGGGGGCTCCTGTTCCGGACTGGGCCTCAAGGCTGTATTAGGCTACGGCCCAATAGGTCGAGTAGATGCCCATATACTCGAGCAGTGACGCCTGGCAGACAGGTAGGGGCGCCTAACGGTCGGGCAAGCATCCCATGCGTCGGGTATTGTAACACGGTGGGAGAACTGACTTTAGTTATGTTACGGATAGCAAGAGTCGCCACCGACTTTTATTTTATCCAAAAGGAAAGGGTATAAAAGAACAGGAAAGACCTTAAGAGATATTTTTGGGTCCGGGGGGTAGGTTATGTAAAGGGAAGGTGTTAGCACCCTTTACATCCATGGTTATCCATGGGCTCTTAGTTACTTAGCTCACTTTTGAATTGTTTTTGAAAGTGTAAAGTGTGTGAATAGAAAATTTTCATATGAGTTAATAATGATCCATGTACGGATGCGTAAAAACTTGTTTTTGAAAATTTGTTTGAAATTTGTTAAGTGTTTGAAAATTTGGAATGAAGTGAGCAAGCAACTAGGAGGTACCTACCCTAAAGTTTAAGTCTTTTCTATTCTTTATCCTTTAAATGGTAAGACTATCCCTATTATTAAGGAATAGGTAGTCATTACCTTGGATGTGAGGGACATGTGAGGGACATCTGTTTATGAAGGCAACTGTGGGGTGTATTAAGCATTTAGGAGGGACTATCATCATTATTCGAAAAGGGACTTGATCTTTAAAGGCAACCATTAGGGACTTGATGATTTTTCTTTTAAGGGACTTGCTTTATACACCCCACTTGACCTTATGATTAGGCAACAATGAGGGATAGCCTTAGAAATGTGAGATGGCGATTAAAAATCGACTTACGTGTGTGAGTGTTCAATTTTATTTATCTTATAATTAAAGTGATCTAAATTTTATTTTAAATTGAATACATGTTTACACTCCCTAAATTACTAACCATAGCATAAAAATTAAATAAATTAAATATTACAAAATTTTACACCAAGGAGCAATTACATAATTATAACAAGCAGTTAAAAATAAATAGCAAAAATATATAAGCAAAATATAAATAAATAAGTAAAAATAAATAAATAAGCAATAATAGGGGTTAGTAATAATAATAATAATTAAAATTAAAAATAAGGTTAGTGAAATAATAATAAGCAAAAATAAATATTAATAATAATATGGTTAGTAATAATAACAATAATTAAAATAAATAGAATTTAGCAAAAAATATTATAATAACATGATGAAAATAAAATTATATTTTTAATATAGACATTTATTTAAAATATGAACAATTAAAGGATTATGGTAATTTATGTACAAATTCTTAAATTATTTATAATTTACAAAATTAAATTATTATAGGTTTAATTGTTTCTACACCTATATTAACAATTATTTAAATAACAAATTAAAAAAAATATTTACATGTTATATATAAGAAAATAAGTTATAATTATGTTTAAATATTATATTTACAAAAAATTCTATAATTATTTTTACAAAAAGATTATAAATTAAAATCACAAAATAAAATTAGGTTTTTTTCATTGTTTAGAAAAATAAATTAGGGTTTGTTTAGAAAATATTTTTTAGGGTTTATAATATAATGACAATTCCTTTAATTAAATAGTACATATATATATATTTTTATAATTTAAATAAACATTCAATAATAGAAACTAATTTTTTTTAGAAAATAAAATTTTTTAGGAACTAGAGCACACCATGTATATATTTTATAATATAGAAAATAATAAAACAATATAATTTTAATTTATTTTATATATAATAATAATTAAAAAAAAAACAAAGCAAAAGAAAAAAGAAATCAAAACCTGATGGGGCTGGGGTTTGAACCCAGTCCCCTATGCTTGCCAACATCAGCCTCCACCACTGGGCCAACAGCATGCGCGTGACATCATAGAGAGAGGAATTGGTTTTGTTCTTTGCAACCTGGAAAATTAGAAAAAAATAAGAAGCAAAAAGGCCTGGGGGAGTATTGAACCCAGGACCTTTGCACATTCAAACGCACGCATAACCACCCGGCTGGGAGAGCCAATCTGTTAGAATATGGGCTATAAACAATAATATATTAAAACCATAATTTAAATGGGAACGCATCAAAAAATTGCTGGAGGCAGGATTCGAACCCTGGCCTTTTGATCAAACGCACGCATACTTCTCCACTGGGCCAAGCACTGGCTTGTACTAACGAACCAACAACATAAGATAAAATATTTTAAACAAAAATTCAAATTTCCTGAACGCGCCAAAACTTCTTCTTCAACCTCAGGACCTGCAATTTTACCTGCGAAAATTATTGAGAATTTTCCTGCGAATTTTTCTACGTGTGAAACCTGCAAATCTTCAATCATCACAAATATGCAACCATTTGTTAAATTAATCACAGGGTTATGACCAACACATCTCATACAATCAGTCTATGGTCTTAAAATCAATTTATACGTCCTAAATCGAAGAACCCTAAAAATCACTCAAGAACCCTAATCATGGCCATTTGCGATTTAGTCACTCCTTCTTCAATCTCTTTGTCCAGAAAGCATCTATGCATCATCACTAACACAAATATATCATTAGATTTCATTGTTACTGCATAATTAGTTCAAATCGAAAAAAATTGAAAGATGAATAACATGCATTCGGGTTGTTCATGTGTGCATGATTTGGATGTTGTAAATGGCTCAAATATGTTCAATAATGTTCATAGAACATGTCTCCACCTTCTAATTGCCTTGAAAGAGCCTGGAAGATGAAATCCGAATTTCAAATTTGGAGTGGTTTTTTAATTTGTGAAGCTTACCTTGGAGGCAGAAAATTCGTGGCCTTGTGTTTGAATTAGGTTTAGTACTTATAGATGAGTGAACTTAGGTCATAAAATTGAATTGTTGTGTGGAGATTTTGATTCAAAAAGATTGAAATTGATCATGTCTTAAAATTCAAATATTTGTGTATGAAGGCTTGCTATTTTTGGATCAATCTTATGATTTCCTTCCCTTTCAATTCCAATCAATATTGAAGACATTCTAGAAACCAAATCTCCATTAAATAACATATTTTCATATTTTATTTCTATTTAAAATGATTTTTTATGAATTAAATCAAAATAAATAAAAATAAAATAATAAAAATTCTGATTTTTAATCATTTGGGTCGTGCATGATGATAGTGTATGGATTGGATCATAATTTGACAAGCCCATTTGGAAAGAATTGGTTCTAGACCTCCATTTTCATCATAAACCATCACAAAATTTCCCAACTTTGCAAGGACACATATCCTTCAATTTTAATGCTATGAGGGTGCTCTTGGACATTTTGGAAAGCTTAAAGAGTCCTCTAAACAACCCCACTGGTTTCATGTCCATATCATTTACCAATCTCAAGTTATGCCCTTTTGAAGTTGTTGACTTTTTGTTGACTTTTGAAATGACCTATAATGTCTTAGCTCATACCTTCCAAATGAAGCATTTTTGGGCTTGGCTTGTGAGACACAAAGTTGTAGAGAATTCAATTTCCTTCAAAATTAGCTTTGAGTGGAGACTTGGTGATGAAGTATGTGAAAGTTATGGCTGGTCAAAGTTCAGTTGACTTTTACTAAGGAAACCCTAATTTAGAAACTCCTGATTCTTGATGATCTGGAATCTCCTTGATGAATCATGATCAACCCTTGATCAAATGATGAATTTTACTTCATATACTTGATGTTGGCAAAATATCATGAAGTTTGACTTTGGTTTGACCACAGTTGACCTCAGTTTGACTTTTTAACTACATTGACTGATTTGACTTATCTGATCATCTGACTGAGCAAACTCCTGAGAAAAGTCTTGAAACTTGTCATGGGGGTTCTTACACACATATAAGATATTATGAAGCTAACTTGAAGTCTTGGAAGTCCATTTAGCCTGATTAAAGTCAAAACCCTAGTTTTGGATGCACTGCTTAGGAGGTGCATTGTCTGAGGGAATTATCAACTCTTCTGACCAATTGTGAACTTTGTGAACCTTGTGAACCATCGTAAAATGTCTTGTGCTACTCATGGGAGGTATTGTGAACCTTGTGAACCTTCATAAAGTGACTTGTAGACTTTATGAACCTCATGAAAGGTTATGTAAGTATTGTGAAGCTTGTGAACCTTGTGAACCTTCTTAGCACACAAAGTCTTGTATTGTGAGGGCAAATTTTGGGGTGCAACAGCTGCACCTGTTCAATTTTCTGAAACCTGAGGGGTTAGATTGGTATATTTGCCAGTCGTGACCTGGAAGGTTGAAGGGGATTGAACACAAAAGCCCAAAAATTTGCACTCACCGGTGCATAAAGTGATACAGATGGCTAGTTGAATATGATTGAGTGGGCTTAAAGATGCCACTTGGAGAAAAGTTCTTAGATACATTTCTTGGAGGATAAAACAGTCCAAAGTATGAAGGTATAATGATAACTTTCAGGAGGATAAAGCAGTCCTGAAGTAATGATGATAGCTGTCAGGAGGATGGAGCAGTCTTGAGGTATTAATAAGCTGTCAAGAGGATGAAGCAGTCCCGAGGTATTGATAATAGCTATCAGGAGAATAAAGCAATCCTGAAGTAGTAATAATCTTCCAGGAGAATGAAGCAATCCTGGGGTAATAGTATGCTTTCATGAGGATAAAGCAATCCTGATGTAGTAATATGCTTTCAAGAGGATGAAACAGTCTTGAGAGATTTGATAATATGCTTTCAGGAGGATAAAGCAATCCTGATGTAGTGATGATAGCTGTCAGGAGGATAAAGCAACCCTGAGGTAATAATAAACAGTCAGGAGGATGGAGCAATCCTGAGGTAATAATAAGCTGTCAGGAGGATGGAGCAATCCTGAGGTAATGATATGATTTCAGGAGGATGAAGCAATCCTGATGTAATAAAAAACTGTCAGGAGGATAGAGCAATCCTGAGGTAGTAATAAGCTGTCAGGAGGATAAAGCAATCCTGAGGTAGTGATGTGATTTCAGGAGGATAAAGCCATCCTGATGTAATAGGAATTTTCAGGAGGATAGAGCAATCCTGAAGTAATGATGATAACTATCAGGAGGATGAAGCAGTCCTGGTGTAGTAATATATTCCCAAGAGGATGAAGCAGTCTTGAGCGATGATAAGTCTTCAGGAGGATAAAGCATTCCTGAATTTTCAGGAGGATAAAGCAGTTCCTGATGGATGATAAGTATTTTCAAGAGGATAAAGCAGTCCTGATGGATGATAAGTCTTCAGGAGGATAAAGCATTCCTGATGTAATAGGAATTTTCAGGAGGATAAAGCAGTCCTGATGGATGATATGCTTTCAGGAGGATAAAGCAATCCTGATAATCATAAGTTTGTTTGCTGGATAATTAACCTGAAAACAAGGTAGCATTCTGTATAATAGCATTAGTTTATGCATTATGTATGCATGTATGATATGATGCACTTAGGTAATGTACTATGTATCTATGTATATGTATGTTATGGTATGATGTAAATGATGTACGTATGATATGATACTGCCGGAAGCGTCTGGATGTCTTCATATAACAACTGCTGGCCAAGGAAAATAAATCCCGATTCGTTGTTGAATAATATATTGTACATAACCTTCCATATGCTGGGGATGGCCAGGTATAGATAACCTCCCGTCTGCTGGGGATGGCCAGGTATAGATAACCTCCCGTCTGCTGGGGATAGTAAGGTATAGATAACCTCCCGTATGCTGGGGATAACAAGGTATAGATAACCTTCGTCTTCGTTTGATAGTAGGGCAGATATAACCTCCCGTCTTCGTTCGTCGTACCCTTATAGGAAAGTAAATTCCCGTATATCCGTATGAGGATAAAAGAGATGGATATAAATTCAAGGGGAGATGGGACTTTATGAAGATGGATTCGTCCTACTGAGGGTTTGTAACTGTCTTGTAAAGATGAACCGGCGAAGCTTCATTGAAATCCTTCCCTCGTTCGTCCTTAGTAAATACTATTACTACCTTTTCATGCATTTCTGGTAAACATCAATCATATTAAGCATCTATGCATTTCTAGTAAACATCAATCAGACACAACCAATTGACGTTTCGCCTATGTAAATAGGGTAAAAGTAAATCCGGATTCAGAGGGAAAAGTAACGCTGAACTTGAAAACAGAATCATTTTAACTTCGAGGGTGTATAACCAATTGGATTTAGAGCTCTTGAGATTATTAACTCTCCTGAATACTTTCCCAGAAATCCTCATAGCTGGATCTGAAGACATGATACTGACACCATCTGATACTACTGGTGTAGACAATTAATTTCCACCGTGGTTTCTGCTGAGAATCCCCATATCAAGGTAACACAATGAGAGAAATGGCGTCTTCAAATTGTGATGGACCATATACTTTCTGGATACTAGATTTGAAAAGAAAGCATCGCCCCCTTGGTTGAGGATGAATTATACCATAATGGAAGTATGTAATGAGCTACCTCAAGAGAAACAAGCAGAATGCCCCATAAGCATATGCCCCTGGCATTGTGAACTCTGTTATGTCACCTTTGGTAATTCACCTGTATGAGAAAAAAATGCCCCTGGCTATTAAGCACAGCTGAGTCTGGACCTAATTGCCCCAACTGAATTGAACAATAACTTGGTATGCCTCTTGATTGGGAAACAGTGACTATGCCCTTGGCATTATGAACTTTGTAATGTTACCCTTGGCACTTCAGATAGATGAGGAGACCTGCCTCTGGCTGCTTAAACATAGTTGAATCTTGTCCTGATTGCCCCAAATGAGTTAGGAAGTATCATGGCCTGCCCCCTTGATTGGGGGATAATGACTATTCCCCTTTGTATACATGGACTTTGATCCAGGAAGCAACTTTGTTTATCAGAAGGACTTTGGTTCATTGAACATTCATCCCGTAAGTTTCTCCATTTGTCAAACACTCAGGTATATGCAAACAAATATATTCAAAAATGCAATGCTTATGTCTGTCTTGAAGTTTTTTGAAAAAGAATTATTCTAAAACCCCTTTTTTTTTTTTTTTTTAGAAAACTGTGATATTAACTCAAGTTTTATAATAAGCCCTAAAGGAGTCAGGATACCTTTTGTGTAGCAGTACGCTTTCGAACTAACCATGCTTAAGTTAGGACTTTTAAAGGGTTATAACGTGGCCTGGTTCACGGTTTAAGAAACAAAGGATAAAGGCTCAAATTTATTTGTACCCAACCGATTCTCCATGATGTTCTTCAGTCCTATACTCAGTTAACTTATGCATTGAGGCTCAAATGAGTTTGGAATTGTAACACTGACATTTGTGATGGTTCAGAAACTCTAAATTTATTTGAACATTCAGTCATCTTTCTTTGTTGAGGATTCATAGTGACCTCTTCTTTTCTTTTTTTTCTTTTGACTTTATTATCCCTTCTTTTTGCCTGAACTGCTTATTTCGAGATTACAGTCAGAGGGATGTCTTAATGTTTTACTAAGTCTCCTTCATAGGTTTTGACTTAGTGAATTGTTCTTTTGCTGGATATTGACTGTCAGGTTTCATGATTACAGAGAACCATCATTAATTGTGTGCAACACAGATAATTGGCATATTTGAGCTAACCGAGTACCTACCCTGCCCCGGGTTATGAATAAGGGTTTTAATTTGTGCGAGAATAAAAAACTCCTACTTCATAGGCTCAAAGGGGTTGACTAGGGATTAACTTCCTTATATCTCCACTGTTTAGGAATTGAAACAATGCCTGTACATCGTCAACATAGTCTGTTCAAAAGCATACTGCATAACATTATGGTATTGTTTTCGTCATCCTCCCTCTACAGGCTTATAGCTTTATCAGGAGTTAAATATCACAAGATACAAATAAGAAGCATAGTTTTAAAATATAGTGAAACGAATGGATTAATTCAAGACAAACATACGCAATGCATTAATGAAAACAAAAGTTTAACATAGTAGTAAGTGTTCAAACAAACAAAAGAAATTACAAATGAAAATTCAAATGTTCTCAAAGTCTCTTCCTCTAAACTTGCCACTCCAGTTATCTGGAAACTTTGATGCTTGATGGACGATAGAAGAACTCAACCTGGCCTTCTAGAGTAACCTCGAGTATTCCTTCGTCAATTAGGTCTTGAATCTTATTCTTCAACATCCAGCAGTTATTAGTATCATGTCCAGGACTGTTGGAGTGATACTCACACCTTGCCTTGGAATTATAGTGAGGAGAGGCAGTTTTAGGATTTTGAGGAGGACTTTTCAAAGAAACTAGTTTCATCTCCAACAAGCATTGCAGAACTTGTGACATTGGAGTGCTGAACTTGATAAACTGCCTTCTACATTCCTTGTGTTGAGGTGGATTAACCTTATCAGGTCTTTTTTCTTCAACTAAAGAACAATCAGTGGCAACCTGTCTCTTACCTTCTTGTATCCTCATCTTCCTTTCAACCAAGTCATCTTGTTTTAACGGAGGTTAGCTGACAATCAGATCCCTGACTCTATTACTTTGAAGTTTTTGGACAAAGGTTCTCAGCTCTTCTTGCCCCTGAGCTAAACTTTGAATAAGGACCAACTGGTCGTTCATCTGGATCCTCATTTCTGTCATCTCAGCTTGTAGTTGTTTCAGCTGATCATCCTTGTTGTCCTCAGGACTCTTCTTCTTAGCCAGCAGTGTCTTCAATTCATCCTGCCCCTTGGTCAGGTTCAGGATCAGCTCTTGGAACTGTGCATTTTGTGCCTGGAGATCCTTAACTGTTTGTTCAAGAGCCATTGCTGAAATAAACAGCGAGAAGATGAGAAACCTGTGCACAATTATAAACCTGTGATGCAATGATATGGAATGTAAATGCGTATGCAATGTTTTCAAGGACCGCAGGATTTAAATTTGCTTAAACAATCAAGAAGGTAAACTTTTATTAGTAGTAAACTTGTTTGCCCCTTGGGCTTTTAATCAAGATGAACACAAAAAATGGGGTTTTAAGTCTCCCATGGACGTTTCCTCTTTATGTTGAGGTATGAGTTGATATTCCGTTCCTCGTGAAGTTGCTTTGTTAGTTCTAGGATTCTTTCTTGGCTTGCTTTGTAATGAGCCTCGAAAGTATCCCTTTGCTCCTTCAATTGGATCCATGATCTCTGCAAGTCTTCCATATCAGTAGGCATGTCTGGGTGAAGGATGGTATAAGTTGTGTCTCCTTCAGCAACAGGTTCCATGGTAACTGGTAGGACGGCAGGATATGGCATCATGAGAGTCTGAGCACGAGATCGTACCCATCTGAGATAAGCTTCCATAGGAATAGTGTACTTAGGCTCCAGTGTCTTGCTGTTAACCTTGTTTACTTTTCCCCATGCTCGTATGAATCTCTGACGGTACCCTTGAAGATTGTTGTCGTAATCAAACACAATGCCCTGAATCAACATGTCATGTGGACCATCACTCCGAGCATAACCAAACTGTCGTAAAGCTAGAGAGGGGTTGTAGGTAATGCCTCCTCTTATGCCTAGTAGTGGCACATTAGGAAACTCCCCACAACGGTCAATGATGGTGACATTCTCCATGGATCTGGAGCACCAATGTATATCTGAGTGAGAAAGTGACATGATCCTTTTAGACCATCTGAACCCTTGCTCATTCTTCATTACTGAGCGAGGAAGGTGAGAAATAAACCACCTAGAAAGCAAAGGTATGCAACACATCAAAGTTTCTCTTGCCCTTGTAGTACGGGTGTGAAGAGAATGTAGGATGTCTCCAAGCAATGTAGGCACTGGATTGTGACTCAGGAAAATGTTGATGGCATGAATGTCTATGAACTGATCTGGATTGGGGAACAATACTAAGCCATAAATCAGTAAGGCTAATATCTCCTCAAAAGCATCATAGCTCATGGCTTTCAAGAACACTTGAGCTTTATCCATTAGCACCCTAGCAAGAATACCTTTAACTCCGCTTCTCGTTTCTAGAAAAATGTCAGACTTCTTCAGATGTAGAGCTGCAGCAATGACCTCTGGTTTAAGCTCTTTCTCCAAGCCTGTGAAAGGTCTTTGATCAAGAACAGGTATACCCAGAAGTTTAGAGAACTCCTCCATTGTAGGAACCAACTGGTAGTCAGGGAATGTAAAGCAGTGGTGCTTAGGGTCAAAGAACTGAAACAGGACACTCATCATGTCTTCATTGAACCCTGAAGTGACTAGGTCCAGTAGGTGACCATGTCTCTTGATGAACTGGGAATGATCAGACACTTGAGAAACCAACTCTTTAAGCTTAGCAGGTATGCCCACAAAGTTGATCCTGATAGTGTTTCTATGAGCTGAAGCCATGACCTGCAACAAAGAACAAAGATAAATCCTTTGGTCCTTGAAATGGTTAGTGAAAATGCTATGCTTATGATGCATGATGATGTCATGATGTTATGCTCAATCACAAACATGTGGCACACACAAGCAAGTCACACCAAAGCCCTAGGTTTAAAGGCTTGCATGAGGTTCGAAGGTAAGTACCCTCCCCTGAAGTTAGGTGGTTCATCCTGTCCTACAAAAGTAACCAGGTTCTAAGGGATCTCAATATCATTGATCCTTCACAAGGGTGGTTGATCAGAAGGCAACTTACTTGCCAACCAAAACCCTCCAAGTTTAAGATCTCAATGAGCGTAGCATCGAGTGTCAACCAACTTCAGTCTGCACCAAAGCCGGTTACCTCACTACTTTTCTAAAGGCCAAGATGGGATAACTAGGGTTCTAAAAGTTAGTTAGTGCATTGACAACATATGGCAGCCTCATATTATCCTCAACTTGACTTAAGGAACATAAGCACCAACCAAGAAGTCGCACTAACTATGGCCACCAGATCAACCATATCGATATACGTCGTACAGTTTTCTTGGTCTATTGCCATTTACCTAAGGTACACTAGATCCGGGTTAGGACCTTTCACACATAAGAGCACCCCAACAATATAAAGCAAACAAGGCAAACAATTTAAAGTGATCTAATTCCTAAGGGTACCCCTCTTAAATTTAATTCCCCAGCAGAGTCGCCAGTTCTGTAACACGGTGGGAGAACTGACTTTAGTTATGTTGTGGATAGCAAGAGTCGCCACCGACTTTTATTTTATCCAAAAGGAAAGGGTATAAAAGAACAGGAAAGACCTTAAGAGATATTTTTGGGTCCGGGGGGTAGGTTATGTAAAGGGAAGGTGTTAGCACCCTTTACATCCATGGTTATCCATGGGCTCTTAGTTACTTAGCTCACTTTTGAATTGTTTTTGAAAGTGTAAAGTGTGTGAATAGAAAATTTTCATATGAGTTAATAATGATCCATGTACGGATGCGTAAAAACTTGTTTTTGAAAATTTGTTTGAAATTTGTTAAGTGTTTGAAAATTTGGAATGAAGTGAGCAAGCAACTAGGAGGTACCTACCCTAAAGTTTAAGTCTTTTCTGTTCTTTATCCTTTAAATGGTAAGACTATCCCTATTATTAAGGAATAGGTAGTCATTACCTTGGATGTGAGGGACATGTGAGGGACATCTGTTTATGAAGGCAACTGTGGGGTGTATTAAGCATTTAGGAGGGACTATCATCATTATTCGAAAAGGGACTTGATCTTTAAAGGCAACCATTAGGGACTTGATGATTTTTCTTTTAAGGGACTTGCTTTATACACTCCACTTGACCTTATGATTAGGCAACAATGAGGGATAACCTTAGAAATGTGAGATGACGATTAAAAATCGACTTACGTGTGTGAGTGTTCAATTTTATTTATCTTATAATTAAAGTGATCTAAATTTTATTTTAAATTGAATACATGTTTACACTCCCTAAATTACTAACCATAGCATAAAAATTAAATAAATTAAATATTACAAAATTTTACACCAAGGAGCAATTACATAATTATAACAAGCAGTTAAAAATAAATAGCAAAAATATATAAGCAAAATATAAATAAATAAGTAAAAATAAATAAATAAGCAATAATAGGGGTTAGTAATAATAATAATAATTAAAATTAAAAATAAGGTTAGTGAAATAATAATAAGCAAAAATAAATATTAATAATAATATGGTTAGTAATAATAACAATAATTGAAATAAATAGAATTTAGCAAAAAATATTATAATAACATGATGAAAATAAAATTATATTTTTAATATAGACATTTATTTAAAATATGAACAATTAAAGGATTATGGTAATTTATGTACAAATTCTTAAATTATTTATAATTTACAAAATAAAATTATTATAGGTTTAATTGTTTCTACACCTATATTAACAATTATTTAAATAACAAATTAAAAAAAATATTTACATGTTATATATAAGAAAATAAGTTATAATTATGTTTAAATATTATATTTACAAAAAATTCTATAATTATTTTTACAAAAAGATTAAAAATTAAAATCACAAAATAAAATTAGGTTTTTTTCATTGTTTAGAAAAATAAATTAGGGTTTGTTTAGAAAATATTTTTTAGGGTTTATAATATAATGACAATTCCTTTAATTAAATAGTACATATATATATTTTTATAATTTAAATAAACATTCAATAATAGAAACTAATTTTTTTTAGAAAATAAAATTTTTTAGGAACTAGAGCACACCATGTATATATTTTATAATATAGAAAATAATAAAATAATATAATTTTAATTTATTTTATATATAATAATAATTAAAAAAAAAACAAAGCAAAAGAAAAAAGAAATCAAAACCTGATGGGGCTGGGGTTTGAACCCAGTCCCCTATGCTTGCCAACATCAGCCTCCACCACTGGGCCAACAGCATGCGCGTGACATCATAGAGAGAGGAATTGGTTTTGTTCTTTGCAACCTGGAAAATTAGAAAAAAATAAGGAGCAAAAAGGCCTGGGGGAGTATTGAACCCAGGACCTTTGCACATTCAAACGCACGCATAACCACCCGGCTGGGAGAGCCAATCTGTTAGAATATGGGCTATAAACAATAATATATTAAAACCATAATTTAAATGGGAACGCATCAAAAAATTGCTGGAGGCAGGATTCGAACCCTGGCCTTTTGATCAAACGCACGCATACTTCTCCACTGGGCCAAGCACTGGCTTGTACTAACGAACCAACAACATAAGATAAAATATTTTAAACAAAAATTCAAATTTCCTGAACGCGCCAAAACTTCTTCTTCAACCTCAGGACCTGCAATTTTACCTGCGAAAATTATTGAGAATTTTCCTGCGAATTTTTCTACGTGTGAAACCTGCAAATCTTCAATCATCACAAATATGCAACCATTTGTTAAATTAATCACAGGGTTATGACCAACACATCTCATACAATCAGTCTATGGTCTTAAAATCAATTTATACGTCCTAAATCGAAGAACCCTAAAAATCACTCAAGAACCCTAATCATGGCCGTTTGCGATTTAGTCACTCCTTCTTCAATCTCTTTGTCCAGAAAGCATCTATGCATCATCACTAACACAAATATATCATTAGATTTCATTGTTACTGCATAATTAGTTCAAATCGAAAAAAATTGAAAGATGAATAACATGCATTCGGGTTGTTCATGTGTGCATGATTTGGATGTTGTAAATGGCTCAAATATGTTCAATAATGTTCATAGAACATGTCTCCACCTTCTAATTGCCTTGAAAGAGCCTGGAAGATGAAATCCGAATTTCAAATTTGGAGTGGTTTTTTAATTTGTGAAGCTTACCTTGGAGGCAGAAAATTCGTGGCCTTGTGATTGAATTAGGTTTAGTACTTATAGATGAATGAACTTAGGTCATAAAATTGAATTGTTGTGTGGAGATTTTGATTCAAAAAGATTGAAATTGATCATGTCTTAAAATTCAAATATTTGTGTATGAAGGCTTGCTATTTTTGGATCAATCTTATGATTTCCTTCCCTTTCAATTCCAATCAATATTGAAGACATTCTAGAAACCAAATCTCCATTAAATAACATATTTTCATATTTTATTTCTATTTAAAATGATTTTTTATGAATTAAATCAAAATAAATAAAAATAAAATAATAAAAATTCTGATTTTTAATCATTTGGGTCGTGCATGATGATAGTGTATGGATTGGATCATAATTTGACAAGCCCATTTGGAAAGAATTGGTTCTAGACCTCCATTTTCATCATAAACCATCACAAAATTTCCCAACTTTGCAAGGGCACATATCCTTCAATTTTAATGCTATGAGGGTGCTCTTGGATATTTTGGAAAGCTTAAAGAGTCCTCTAAACAACCCCACTGTTTTCATGTCCATATCATTTACCAATCTCAAGTTATGCCCTTTTGAAGTTGTTGACTTTTTGTTGACTTTTGAAATGACCTATAATGTCTTAGCTCATACCTTCCAAATGAAGCATTTTTGGGCTTGGCTTGTGAGATACAAAGTTGTAGATAATTCAATTTCCTTCAAAATGAGCTTTGAGTGGAGACTTGGTGATGAAGTATGTGAAAGTTATGGCTGGTCAAAGTTCAGTTGACTTTTACTGAGGAAACCCTAATTTAGAAACTCCTGATTCTTGATGATCTGGAATCTCCTTGATGAATCATGATCAACCCTTGATCAAATGATGAATTTTACTTCATATACTTGATGTTGGCAAAAAATCATGAAGTTTGACTTTGGTTTGACCACAGTTGACCTCAGTTTGACTTTTTAACTGCATTGACTGATTTTGACTTATCTGATCATCTGACTGAGCAAACTCCTGAGAAAAGTCTTGAAACTTGTCATGGGGGTTCTTACACACATATAAGATATTATGAAGCTCACTTGAAGTCTTGGAAGTCCATTTAGCCTGATTAAAGTCAAAACCCTAGTTTTGGATGCACTGCTTAGGAGGTGCATTGTCTGAGGGAATTGTCAACTCTTCTGACCAATTGTGAACTTTGTGAACCTTGTGAACCATCGTAAAATGTCTTGTGCTACTCATGGGAGGTATTTTGAACCTTGTGAACCTTGTGAACCTTCATAAAGTGACTTGTAGACTTTATGAACCTCATGAAAGGTTATGTAAGTATTGTGAAGCTTGTGAACCTTGTGAACCTTCTTAGCACACAAAGTCTTGTATTGTGAGGGAAAATTTTGGGGAGCAACAGGTATACACTCAGAGCTGGCATGGAACATGTCTGTCAGTCCACTTGCCACGTCACCCAGCTGTCCCCCCTTTATCTCCTGAAAGATAGGGGCAGTTGAACCAAGGACCAGACCATTCAACTAGGTCTTCACGCTCCTCACGCGTTCCTTGGCAGTTCTTCCTTGGGCCTAGCTAATCCAGCCCAAGGAAGGACCTTGGCCCAGCATTGGGGGCTCTCTATAAAAACCCTTTTTCATTAAAGGGTCAGGTATTCTGATTCATTCCATTAACTTACCTACTTCATTGTACCTCTATTGACTTTGGCATCGGAGTGCCTTACAGGTACACCCCCTTTTCTCCCCATTCTTTGGCTGTTACACCAAATTGCTGGAAGGTCCTCCTGATCAGGTAAGATCGAAAATCAAATGGGTTCGCTTCGTGTAAGGAAGCGTTTCCTTATTCCCAAAATACACAGTAATAAAAACACCTGAACCAACTACAACAACAATCAACACATGTCTAGGATTCTGAATCCAGCGTTTTGGCCCTCTTGCCCTAAAATGCTGCACATTTCGAGGATCAACATAGTAAAATCTCCTAAAATTCTTATCAACTTCAAAACCCTCTTTACCTAATCTCTTAGAAATTGAAGAAAATGAAGAAAAGCCATTAAAGCTAGCACCTTTAGAAGGTGAATGCAAATACCCAGTTTGGAAAACTCTCGAACTGGGCTGAAAAATTGAATTTTGAGATGAAACCCTCGAAGTCAAGGTGTGAAAACCATCAACAACAAGCTTCCCTCTTCTATACGATGCCATGATCGCAAGAAACCAAATACAAAATAAATGAAAACACTGAAATTGTGCGGTTTAGACCCGTGAAATACTCAGGGTATACGGTGAATTGAAGCATTAAAAAAAGAATGAAATACTCAGGTTAGAAATAGAATGTGAATTTTTTACAAAAATATATTAAAAATCCAGTTTTTGGGCCGAAACAATAATTAAAAAAGAAACCTAGTCCATATCCATTTTTTCTCTAACCTGGATATAAATAAGTTTGTTTTTGGGTATATGGATATAAATAGGTTTTACCAGCTCCTTATTCCTCTCCTCATGGATCCTTATGAGGCCGTGTTGTTGTTAAAGCTAGTCAAATGTGAAAATCAAAATCGGACTTTAAGACTTAAGGTATGTACTGAATCATTTATATATATTTTTGTTTTGATTTGGAATAAATAAATAGTTTAATTAAGTGTTTCTAGAATAAGTTCTTATCATATAATTGCTTATGTAAAACTATTTTTATAACAAAAAAAAAGATAAAATAAAGTCAAACTATTTTCATATAAACTATAAGCCGTTATCAATAGCAAACCTAGAGAGCTTATAGAAATAAGCTGAAAACAACTTATAGACATGTCATAAGTTGTTTCTATAAGTTCTCTCAAATATTCTCCCAAATGTTAAAATAAATAGATAAGCTTAAATGAATCAACCTAAATAAGCCTAATGAGTTAATCGAATGAAATGAATACCTCATGTCCAATAATAGTTGCAATCTCTGCATCACTTCGAAAATGTTCAAGCAAACCCGTAAATACAACTATCTTCCCAACAGGTAAGCAAAAGGCATTAACAGTCGGCTCATTCACCACCAAAATCTCCCAATTATATCCATCTAAATGTGACGTCTGTGAGCCTCGTTCCTAACCTTTTTTCCTACTCTTTTGAACCCAATTGTTATCAAGAACCTCGTCCTCTCGGTGCCAATTCCCTTCAACTTTCCCATTATCCGTCAACGCACTAAGCGTCTCCCTCCCATTTTCTTCACTAAACATAGTATTCTCCGAAGCACACCCTAAATCACTCCACACATTCTCCTTACTCAACCCTCTCTTTAACGCGTCAACAATATCATTCACTATCATCCTCACTCTCACACTCTTAGGATGTCTTCCCCTTAAAAAAATACCTTCATCTTCTCAAACTCACTCTCCCCAAGCTTCGTCTCCATCTCTTTGGAAATCAAAATCAAATGGGTTCGCTTCGTGTAAGGAAGCGTTTCCATATTCCTAAAATACACAGTAATAAAAACACCTGAACCAACTACAATAGTAATCAACACATGTCTAGGATTCTGAATCCAGCGTTTTGGCCCTCTTGCCCTAAAATGCTGCACATTTTGAGGATCGACAAAGTAAAATATCCTAAAAGTATTATTAACTTCAAAACCCTCTTTACCTAATATCTTAGAAATTGAAGAAAATGAAGAAAAGCCATTAAAGCTAGTGTAACACCCTTCTACCCTAAAACAAAATATTTAAATAATATCAGAGTAATCATCGAGAAAGGGTATCACATTTCATCATAATTCAAACAAACAGTGTCCTGTCCCGTAACACGGGTTAATCAACATCAAGAATAACATATAGCATTTCGCAGCGGAATTTAAACTTTGTATTTCAAAATCATAATTTTTTTACTTCATAAACATAATTTTCACCATCCTGAATTTCAACATCATATAATGAGAAAACATTTATCAAAGTAATAACATAACTGAAAACAATTTAACAAATAAACCCCGTCCCAGTGTTACATGACACAGAGCAGGACACATAGACCAAAACCACTTCTAAGGAATACTAAAGCACGCTCCGAGACTCATGAAAGACTCCTCTTGCACTGCAAGCCTATTCTTTATCATCTGCAAGTTACCCACAAAAGAGGCAACATTTCCAAGCAGGCAGGGTGAGTAATCATAATATATCATAAACGTACAAGAATATAGAACATAAATAAATTAGTACAACATATCATGACATCATCAACTATAAAATTCAGCAACAACAACAACACGATCATGAAATTAAGCAACACCAACACAGTCATGAAATTCATCCAGAAAATGCAATTCTAACATCCTGATATGCAATATGCATGTGGTACCATTTTCATCGTGAGATGGATACATGACCATCAACCTTCCACAAAGAAGCACATCGTAAATCATCGAGACACTTCAATCCACACAATGGGATTGCAGCAATAAAATAGGTCGAAGCCCCATCGTGAATGTTATGAAATGCAATGATGCGCTACATCGTAAAATTCATCAAAATAATTCGCATCATTCATTTCACATCAGAAAACCAATCATCAAATAATCATATATATCATCATGACATTACACCCAGAACACTGGTCCTATAACCACTCTGACACATCAAGAATTAACCTGTACCCGGTAAATTATGAGTCAATTACAAGGTTATTTCATAAATTCATTTATAAAAACTATTGCCTTTTTCTCATTTTTATTCATCAAAATAAAGTTCAGTTTATGCTCTTTCTGACGCTTCAAACGGAATGCGAATCGGACTTACGGTTTGAAAGTTATGGATTTTTAAAGAATTAAAATTTAGCATCCAAACAGTGTTAACCGGTTAACCCATAGCGTTAACCGGTTAACGCTTGCGAAACCTCAGAAAACACCCAAAATTTCCAATGGTTAACCGGTTAACCCATAGCGTTAACCGGCTAATGCACGTTTTCCAGCAGTTCTCTGCTACACAATTGCAGACTGCTTCAACACCAAAAACCCCCAAATCCCATTACGGTTTTCACATCAAAACACTAAAAAACCATTCAAAAACATCAATCAAACATCAACAACATCAAGATAACAATTATACAAACAAATATATGATTGTAACTCATTCTAATCACTCTAATTCATCAAGATTTCCCTCATAAACTCCCCTAAATCAAAATCCCTAAAACTCATAAACTCATACAATCCTAATCTATTCATAGTTCAATTCCTACACATTTACAATAGATTATAAAAACTCCCCATACCTTAGAGAATTTCTTCGCTTTACACTCTTCTCTGGGGTTCTCCACAACCTCCTGACTCTGAGCTTCTTCTTTCTTCAGAGCACTTCACCAAACACGATAGAAAATGAGAAAACTGATCGTGTATTCTTTTTTACCAAAACACATCTCAGTTAAGTCTTTTCCCTATTTACCCTCATATATTTCACAAAAGGACCACCTTACCATTTTTCTTTAATATATTTTTAATAATAATAAAATAGTATAATAAAACATTATTTATCATTATTATATAAAAATACTCTTTTTCTCCAAAATTCTCTAATTCACCCAAACTCTCCAATTTTTCTAAATTAATTAAATAAATGACTAAATAATTAAATTTATATTTTCGGGGTGTTACAACTAGCACCTTTAGAAGGTGAATGCAAATACCCAGTTTGGAAAACTCTCGATCCGGGCTGAAAAATTGAATTTTGAGATGAAACCCTCGAAGTTAAGGTGTGAAAACCATCAACAACATGCTTCCCTCTTCTGTACCACGCCAGGATCGCAAGAACCCGAATACAAAATAGATGAAAAAACTGAAATTATGCGGTTTAGACCACTGAAATACTCAGGGTATACGGTGAATTAAAGCATTAAAAAAAGAATGAAATACTCAGGTTAGAAATAGAATGTGAATTTTTTACAAAAATATAATAAAAATCCAGTTTTTGGGCCGAAACACTAATTAAAAATGAAACTTAGTCCATATCAACGTTTTCTCTAACCTGGATATAAATAAGTTTATTTTTGGGTCTATGAATATAAATAGGTTTTACCAGCTCCCTATTCCTTTCCTCATGGCTCCTTCTGAGGCCGTGTTGCTGTTAAAACTAGTCAAATGTGCAAATCAAAATCGGACTTTAAAACTTAAGGTATGTACTGAATCATTTATATATATTTTTGTTTTGATTTGGAATGAATTAAACTGAATAGAATATTTTTTTGAATGAAGAATGATACTTTAGAGTTTCTAAAGGTCGTAAATGTTGCATTTGAATATAAGATGCGAAAGTATGATAAATTATTAAAAGTGCTAAGAGATTTCAAAGCTAAAACAATTCGTATAAGTGGCGGTAAAGCAAAATTGAAGAGGTTGTTCAAACGGCATAAATATTTAATTTCTGAATTCAATAACTTGATGCCCAAGAAACATACAAGGTATTTTGTGAAAAGAGTTGCTGGTTAGTAAATATTTACTTCTCATGAATGATATTTTCATATAAACAATAAAATACTTTATAACATATTGTTTGTCATTGTTGTGATACAAAGGGAAAAAGAAAAAGATTTGTCAACTTCCTTGGGATGTGCTTGATGTAATTTCCCAAAAATTAGATTTTGACGACCTCTTTCGGTTTGCCGGTGTCTGCAAGAATTGGAGGGATTTTCATAAATCAAATTTCATGGAATCCAAAGAACCATTACTTGTTGAAATTCATCATAAATAGGGACTGTATTGTAGAAGCATACTTCAACCTCATGATTTTGATGAAGACAACATGCTTCAATACATTCCATGATTGCAAAAAGTCAAAAGCTTTCAATGTTATAAAGCACAAGGACATGTATTATCAAATGTAATGGCTTTATGTGAATCAAGCTTCATGTGCACTTCCATAAAGAATCAAGATTTGGACACAAGTTTGAGGTATATCAAAATTCACCTATGAATTGATATACAAGTGTTCAATAATCACATTTTATGTTAGCATATTGCATATACCCATTAGCATGGTTTTTGAATTGGTTTAACACTTTAAAACAAATAATTTTCTGGTTTAATAACAGTGTTAACCGGTTAACCAAATTGGTTAACCGGTTAACAACCCCAATTTTTGAATTCCAAAGTTAACGTTTTAAAGCATTAATCGGTTAACCCATTTGGTTAACTGATTAACACTGTACATTTTTGTAAAAATTGGTCACTTTTCATTTGAAATATTTTTAAATGAATATACCTTTTCAATACTTTTCATGAACAATTAATACCTCTTTGAATGAGTGTTTTAAAACTTATATATTCTGAAATTTTCAAAATGAAAACACCTCCTAAAATTTTCATAAAAATTATATTCAATCACTTTCACATAATTCAAATATTTTCAAAAGTGTTCATATCATTTCATTTTCAAATTTGAACACTTGTATAGAATTCTTTAGTGACTTTGATTCAAGGAGAAGATCAATCGAAGATTGATATTACATCTTTTATCTTACTATCAAATTGTATCAAAAGAATTATTTCTATTTGTTGACTTGTGATCCAGGATTGTTGGACACAAGAGTTGGTGTTGTTAAGATGATTGTTCTTCAACACATATTTTTGTATAGTTGTTAGAAAGTAGGCTTCACCCAGTTTTGGTGTGATAGGCTGTACAATTCTAAAACTATAATAATATCTCTTACGAGTCGTAAGAGGACTTGAGTACTCTCGATCTGTAAGGGGAACCAGTATAAATCCAGGTGTCTTTTACTTTTTCGCTTTTACCGTTTTTACAACTTAGAACCTTAAGTAGAAAAATTCAATCACCAATAAAATTTCGGAAAAATTTCTAAGAACCTAATTCACCCCCTCTTAGTCTCTTTCTGATCTTACATTTGACATCAGAGCAAGTTATAAGTAACTTGTTCCTAGTGATCCAGCATGGCTTCCGAAAGCACAAATTCGGTTTTCAAAGATGGTGGAAGTAGCAACAAGCCCCCACTCTTCTCCGGAGAATATTTTAATTTCTGGAAAATCAGAATGAAGGCACGTCTTGAAGCCCAAGGAGAAGGTATATGGGAAGTAGTTGAAAACGGTCCACATAATCTGATAGATGTTATCAATGGCGTTGGAACCACAAAGTTGAAAAAATGTATGACGAAGACGATAAGAAAAAGATTTTAAATGAGAAGAAGGCAATCAACATTCTACAAAGTGATCTTACTATGGATGAGTTCTTCCGAATATCTCAATGTAAATCAGCAAAGGAGATTTGGGACACCTTGGTTGAAACACATGAAGGAACCACCGAAGTGAAGAGGTCAAGGCTAAACACACTAAGTCAAGAGTATGAGATGTTCCACATGCAACCCGATGAATCTATAGTTGCATTACAAAAGAGATTCGTCCATCTAACAAACCATTTTATTACTCTCGGAAAAACATTTACAAATGATGATCTCAACCTCAAAGTTCTAAGATCCTTGACATGAGAATGGCAACCGAAAGTGACCACTATCTCGGAAAAGAAGAGTCTCTCAATGATGATATCCGCATCTCTATTTGGCAAACTCCAAGAACACGAATTGGGACTTGGAAGGGTCGAGAAACACGAAATTCATGAAAAGAAGTCCAAAGGAATTTCCTTGAAGGTTGAATCAAAAGACGATAAAGAGATGAGACATCCGAAGATGAGAACTTTATGCTTCTTGTAAAGAAGCTTGATAAGTTTTTAAATAAAAATAAAATTTCCTTTTATGCTAAAAAGAATAGACATTTCAGGAAAAAAGGAAGCATCCACATCAATGCAAGACGTCACTTGTTATGAATGTGGAAAGCAAGGTCACATAAAGCCGGATTGCCCGAAACTTGCAAAGAAAGGAGGAATCAAAGGCAAGAAGGAGGTCAAGAACAAGAAGGTGTATGTTGCTTGGGATGATAATAAGATAAGTTCCTCGTCAGAATCGGAAAGCGATGAATGTGCAAATATGGCTCTAATGGCTTCACATCACTCCGATGATGAAAAAGATGAGGTTAGTAGCAACTTTTCTATTTATGATAATGATGCACAAGATGTTATAGATGAACTATTAAAAGAATGTAAACTTTTGTATAAAACAATTTCTTCTCAAAAGAAATTAATTTCATCCTTAGAAGAAAAGAACAATTCTTTGGAAAAATATGTTGAAAATGAAAAACAAAAATTGATAGATGAAAAACAAAATTTTACTTGTAAGAATTGTGAATCTTTATCTTTCCAAATTGTTCAACTTAAAAGAGTTCTTGAAAGATATGAAAAATGTCAAATTGGCTTGGAGGAAATTCTTAGGAACCAAAGATATTCTAATGATAAAAGTGGATTAGGATATTATAAGTTTTCTAAACTAAGCACAAATGAGACAATTTTTGTTAAAGCAAGTGAATAAATTGCTAAAGAGAAAGTAAACACTCCTAAAAATGTGCATCAAAGTCATAAAAAGAAAATGGTTGTTAAAAAAAAGGTTTATGTTCCTAGATATAGAAGTCATTTCCAACCTACTTGTTTTTATTATGGAATCAAAGGACACACACCTAATTCTTGTTATGTGCGCAATATTGGTATTCCAAAAGGGCATTATGTGTGGGTTGAAAAGGGTACTAACTATCAAGGACCTAAAGCAATTTAGGTACCTAACAAAACTTGATTTTGTTTTGTAGGTATGCTTGAAGACAACTTCAAATCAATGGTATCTTGATAGCGGTTGTTTAAAGCATATGACGGGCGATATCAACAAATTTTCACATCTATCTTTAAAAGCCAAAGGATATGTTACATACGGTGATGACAATAAAGGAAAGATCCTTGGAGTAGGAACCGTTGGTGCACCACCATTTAAAATCATCGAAGATGTCCTTTACATTGAAGGCCTAAAGCACAACCTACTTAGCATAAGTCAATTGTGTGACAAAGGATTCCGAATCAACTTCACAAAGGACGAATGCCTAATCGAACATGAAGTCACACATGATGTTTTGCTAAAAGGTAAAAGAATTAATAATATTTTTATGATTTCTTTTGATAACTCTTCCTTGAAGGTAAAATGCTTATTGGCAAATAACAACGAGGCATGACTATGGCATACAAGATTCTCTCACATTCACATGGAGCACTTGAACAAGTTGATAAAGCATGAGCTAGTTGTTGGTCTTCCAAAGATAAAGTTCATCAAGGACAATTTATGTGACGCATGCCAAAAGGGGAAGCAAACTAAGACATATTTCAAATCCAAGAAAGTGGTGTCCACATCTAGGCCACTACAATTGTTGTATATGGATCTTTTTGGTCCATCAAGAACGAAAAGCTTCGGAGGTAATGTTTATGCTTTAGTTATTGTTGATGATTTCTCTAGATATACTTGGACATTATTTCTAGTGCAGAAAAGTGATGCTTTCAAAGCCTTCAAGAAGTATGTGAAACAAATACAAAACGATAAGTCACTCACAATAGCCTCTATTAGAAGCGACCACAGTGGAGAATTCCAAAACACATCCTTTGAAGAATTCTGCAAAGAGAACGAAATCTCTCACAACTTCTCCGTACCAAGGACTCCTCAACAAAACGGTGTCGTAGAAAGGAAGAATATGTAATTGGTGGAGCTTGCATGATTGATGCTTAGCGACTCAAATCTTCCTAAGTATTTTTGGGTGGATGCAGTAAGCACATCATGTTTTTTAAGCAACCGTGTCAACATTCGGCCAATTCTCAAAAAGACTCTGTATGAGTTGTTCAAAGGAAGGAAACCCAATATATCATTCTTCCATATTTTTGGGTGCAAGTGTTCCATTCTCAACAATGACAAGGACAATCTTGGTATGTTTGATGAGAAGTCCAACGAAGATATCTTCCTTGGTTATTCCCTCTCTAGTAAAGCTTTTAGAATTTTTAATAAAAGAACTCTTACTATTGAAGAATCAATATATGTATCTTTTGATGAAACTAACCCCTCGAAAGAGGATAATATTCTTGTTGATGATGATGATGATATAATAGATATGTCACAACCACAAAATGATGTTTCAAATGATCAACCGATACCACAAGAAGATGACACTCAAATCATTGAAGAACATCATGATCTACCGAAAGAATGAAGGACTCATAGAGATCACCCGATCGACAAAGTTATTGGTGATATTAGCCAAGACGTTGCAACACGACTAAATCTCAAGGATGCTTGTCTCAACATGGCGTTTGTATCTCAAATCGAACCAACCAAAGTCGATGAAGCCTTAGGCGACGATCAATGGATAGTAGCAATGCAAGAATAACTCAACCAATTCGAAAGAAATCAAGTTTGGAGTCTCTTACCAAGGCCGGATAACAAACACATCATAGGAACAAGATGGGTGTTCAAGAACAAACTTGATGATAATGGAATCATAGTTCGTAACAAAGCAAGATTGGTCGCACAAGGTTACACAAAGAGGAAGGAATCAATTTTGATGAGACGTTCGTTCCGGTAGCAAGGTTAGAAGCTATACGATTATTACTTGCTTACATGTATTCCTTGAGTAGCCTTATCAATCAAAAAGTTTATCCCTTGGAGAAGATGATGAAGGAGGTGATGAAGGAGATGATGACTCGCTCCCCTGTGTATATTACCTATTCTAGCGGATATTTCATCATGGCGCAGAAAAATAATTCATTTCTGCTCTTGAATCCTTTTACTAGAATAAAAAAGGTAATCTATACATCAACCTTTGAAGTTAAGTCCTCCCTTTTTCATAATCATAAGTATCGTGCCATGCTTGCTTTTGAGAAACGCTATGATGAATTCATGTTGATGGTTTTATGCAATGAGTCTAGAAGTTTGCATGTCTATCAATCTCAAAAGAAGAGTTGGTTTACTTGTTCCATGACCAGACAGATCGTTGTTGACTTTGCGGTTTTGCATAATATAATATTTGTTGTCACTAACAAGGCCAACATAGAGGTACTGAGCTTGAATAGTGGAAATATTAAATTTCTAAAACTCGAGAATACTACGGGGATTAAACCTCTTAATGTCAAGAATAACCCAACATTCATTAACTTGGTTGAGTGTGATGAACAACTTTTATTGGTTGATTTAACACCAGGGTTTTATAACAAGTTAGCTTATAAGATAGACTTATCATTAATGAGTTATGTGAAGCTCAAACTTAATGGGTTATGTGAAGCTCAAACTTAATGAGTTATGTGAAGCTCAAACTTTAGGTAATAATCAACCATGATGTCGACTTACTTTTTTTTACTTGATTTGCATCAGTATTTTTTTTAATACTTTCCTTGTGTTCGTTTTGATCTTTTGATTCACTAATTACTTATCATTCTTCAACGGTACACTTGAGTTAATTAGAAACAACATTAAAAAAAAAGTACAAAATGAAAAACTTATGTTGTACTTCTTACCACTAGGATTCTAGTAATATTGCTGTCACCAAAGACTTAATGAACAACACATGAAAAATCTGTGCATTGGTTGATGGAAAATATGGTGCTAGCACACAATTTCGTTGACATTTTCTCCTCAAAGATTTGCATGCAGCACATCTAGTTGATTTTGGCATGTTCAGATTACTGTAAATCTGTTCAAAGATTTCTTGAGACCAAAATTTTCAATTAAATTAGCAACAAATTGTGTAATGATTCTGTCTTGATTTGATAACTAGTTACTTTGGGTGCAATATGAATATGATTTTGAAATTTAATATAGAAGCACTGTTCAATTGTTTGGATGAGAAAAAAAATAAAAAAAATTTAAAGACGCCGTCTGTGGGAATCGAACCCACGACCACGTGGTTAAAAGCCACGCGCTCTACCAGCTGAGCTAAGACGGCTTGTTTGTAAAACTTTATATATTAATTATTTATTCAGTTATATTTCAGATAATTGCATATATTTTATGGTTGGAATCTATCTAATAAAAAAACTAATAATTTTACTTTCTATATTTTCCAATGAAACGAACTTGTAAAGCAATTTTAGCATTTGCTTTGTCAACATTCCTCTCCTTCATTCCCTGCTCATGAACTTCAAGAGAACTTTGCAATCCTTCTTTGCTCATGGTTGAAAGATCATTTGAATCTTCAATAGCAACCACTTCGTTATCGAATCTTGACGTCAACGATCTCAAGATTTTACCAATCACATACTGTTTAGTGATTGTCTCTCCATACACTTTCACTTGATTTGTCAATCTTGTGATTCTTATAGTAAATTCACTAATTGTTTCCTTCACCTCCATTTGAACTAATTTCAGCTGCTTTAATGAGTTTGTAACCTCACCATTTTTGTCTTATCAGCTAATTCATAGTTTTTCTCCAAGATTTCCCAAATTTTCTCTGAGGATGTGCAATCTATAACTTTCTCAAAGTTGTCAGCATCAACATATTGATAAATGAGATATAAAACTTTGAAAATTTCCGTCTTGGCTTCTTAACACAATTCCGCGATTACTTCAAGAAAATCTTGATAACCAAACAACATCATAATTTATTTGCACCACTCATCATAATTCTTCGCATCATGAATTGAAAAAAAAATTGGGATACGTTCATTGAAGATGAAAAACATTTTTGCATAATAAATAATTTGTTTTATTAGCTGGTTAGCTACAAATGGTTGGTAAAATCTTGTTTTGTATTTGTGTTTCTTATTGTACTAATTTGAATATTAATACTAACTTTACAAATACCCCATTTGTGATCACCAGATATCCACTATATGGAAAAATCTTGACAAAATACCCAAATTGGTCCCTTAACTCTACATCAGGGTCCAATTTGGTTCCTTATCTCTAAAAAGTGACAAAATGATCCCTTAAGTTTTTAAAATGTCCCAAATAGATCCTTTCCGTCAACCACCCCCAAACAGAAGTTTACTTTGTCATATGTGGCAGCTGACATGGCATTTGAAGTCTTCTTCCTCCTTTATAATGAGTTTGTTCATCCACAATTTGTTTCATGCGAATCTATGGTTGCTGAAAAAATTCACTTCATCCCCAATTTGATTCAAGCAAAAGCATAGGGTTTGTATATTCGAGCTGGTCACAAACATGAAATCCAGTGGGTCGACGCCAGTGATGAAAGCAAAACACGGTTATGGTGGGTGTTCTTCGAAGGAAGGATCAAATGTCAACATAAGCACAACTTGGAAACCTATATGTCACTGTGGGGATTTAGATGTTCTTCGTATGGCCACAACAGTCAAGAACTATGGGAAATATTTTTGGGGATGTCCTAATTTTAAGGTATGTTATATGTATATTTGTTTAAAAATAGTTGATGTATGTGTGTTTAAAAAAAGTTGATGTTGAAGATGGTATTTTGTAGAGTTCAAGCAATGCTGGTTGTGGGTACTTTGGATGGTATTTTGAAGATATTGGAGATGAGAAGGAGCAATATTTGATGGATAGAATTGAGAAGCTTTCAAAGGCAGTGGCAGAAGCTCAATTGGCTATTGAAGAATATGGGAAACAAGTAAGCAATGTGGAAAATGAAATGAAGAATCTCATGAAGTTGATAAAATTCTGGAAATTGATGTTGTTCATAGGCCTCATCGTAGTTGTTTTTAGAATGCTTTAGGATGTTTTTTTTATCAATTTGTTCTCATTGTAGTTGACAGTACCAATTTGACATTTGTAATGGAGAATTTGTTATCAATATTACCATTTGTTATGTTGACAGTATTTTGTTATCAATATTACCATTTGTTATGTTGACAGTAATTTGCTATCAATATTACCATTTGCTATGACTTGTTATCAATGTTGACAATACCAATTATTTATCAGTACCATAATATTAACACAATACCATAACATCGACAAAATTGCTCAACAAAGGCCTAATCCAAAAACCATATGTCTTAACACAAGTCATTGACAGAATTGCTCAACATATCCAAATAACATTGACAAAATAACATTGACAGAATTTCTCAACATATCCAAATAACACAAGTCATATGTTTTAACCCATAACACAGGCCTAATAAAAAAACCATATGTCTTAACACATAACATAGGCCTAAACAAAATAATATATGTCTGAATACAACATTACACATTACTAGTCTAAACAAAATACATCAGTCTAAACAAAATACATATGCCTAAAGTTTCCAAGTCTTGGTTGATCTCTTGGTTGGTGTTGTTCTCCTTGTTGTTGGGCCTACAACAGTCTTGACTGCACTCATCCTAGTGGTTTGGCATGGGGGTATGAAAGGTTTAGTTGGCCTTCTGAAAGATAACTTGCTTGGCCTTCCTTGTGATCCTGATGCAGATGTAACTTGCTTGGCTTTTCCTTCAGATTTCTGCCTTGAAGCCTGTTGATCTTGCACTTGTAAAGCCTTTTGAGATTACACTTGTGAAGCCTGCTAAGATTGAACTAGTGCTGCCCGCTAAGATTGAACTGGTGCTTCTGATGGCTGTTGAACATATGCTTTTGATGGATGTTGAGTTTGTTGCCCTTGTGATACCTGCTGACTGTTGTGGTCCTTGCAAGTCAGTTTATTATGACCTGGTTTTTTGCACCTGCTCCACCTAACATTAAAACCAGTCCTTCTCATCTTTTTATCTGATCCGTCAAGTTAACCTTGCTCTAAATTTATTCTTTTCTTTGGCCTTCCAGGAATCTTCCTATACTTAGGAGGTTGCACATCTAGATAATCAGTCCTCACCCACAGATTAGAACCATTAACTGGAAAAATAACATACTGATAGACTTCCATGTATCTCTCCTTTCTGTAATATTCTGGAATATAGTCAGCAATATTGTAGTTTCTACTCTTCATTGCTGACAAGGCATGAACACAAGGAAGGCCTGTCAGCTCCCATCTTCGACATGAACAGATTTTCTCCTTAAGGTCTACAGTAAATTTATCAGCTTGGTTTTCTAGATGCTTAACCTCAAAAATATGTTCATCAACCATCCTACCAAATAAAGTTGTTAATCAAAAAATCTCATATAGCCACAAAATCACAAAATCTACTATAACCAATTGAAATTCATATGTATATACCTGACAATCCAAAGGTTGGTGTAAGAGCTTGTTTTTCAACATTCTTTCTTATGTTTGGTAAGACTTCCCCATCAGCCATGTTCTGAAACCTCATCCTATTTGTAGCCTATCTCTCCATCATATATATCCTTATTTCTTCCACCATAGTAATTAGTGGTTTTGCTCTTAAATCCAGAATTACACTATTGAGTGCCTCAGAAATATTATTGAGGACTACGTCACATTTGTTATAAGTCTTGAAATATGATCTGCTCCAATATCTTGGTGGAGTGTTGATCATGTAGCAACTCATCCATGGCAGGTAATAAACCCTTTGTACAACAAAAATAACATAAGTTAGTACAAATAACATAAATAATTATAAGTAAACATAAGTTAGAAAATATATACCTTTTGTTAATCAGATATATAAGTGTATGTGAGACATCTTTCTCTCCCACCTAGATCATCAATAAGAAGCTCCAAGAACCAAGTCCAACTATCTTTATTTTCACTTTCAACCACAGCAAATGCTATTGGTAGCATTTGATCATTTGGATCTCTACCAATGGCTACCAAAATTTGCCCTCCACACAACCCTTTCAAAAAACAACCATCTAGACCAATGAAGTGTCTACATAATTTAAAACTCTCCTTACAAGAAGCCAAGCAAATGTACATCCTCTTAAAATATGGTCTATGATCTGCAGAACCCTCTGGTACATGATGCACATGTACATCCTCCCATTTGAAATTTGACATGTCTTTCTGTGATTTAAAAATAAGATACTTTTTCCTAACAACATCACTAGTTTCATCACTTTCACACCCAATTTGTAAATCATCACTTTCATTATCACTAACTTTGTCCTCGCACTTTTCTTTACCTTTTTTGATCTTCCCCTCATGGTCATTCACAAATTCCATCACATCACCCTCCTCATCAAAATCATCATCATACTCATCCGACTCATCATCAAAACCCACTTCAATTGCACTGTCATAATTGAAGTTTTCATCCTCACTATCATCAGAGCTAAGGCCATCATTGACATCACCTCCAGTCTCCTTCAAAGGCTCAACTTTATTCCCCTTATTCTCATTCATAGGCTCACTATTATTCCCCTCATTCCCAATCACATGATCACTATTATTCCCATCATTCTCATCCAAAGCATCATCTTCCATCCTTTGAGTTGTCTCATTCAAAGGCTCACTATTATTCACCTCAGCATTAACTTCCTCAAGCATTACAACAAGAACTTTTTCAGTCTCATCCTCTTCCATCACTTCTGCTTCTACTTCATCAATTGGACCATCATAGTAATCAAGTTGCGAGTATGTGGGTATTGTATATGTCAACCCTAAGGTGCACCCTATACAAATCAGCAATCTCTAGGGCTCCTTTGTCATCAACCAAATTGTTCATCCCAAATTGTGGATCCTTATAGTAAATTTTTTCAATACAGTTGTAACATAAATCCTTAAAACAACCTAACAGTTTAAAATAGCTCCATCTATCAACATCTATTTTCAATTCTGCAATCCCCCCTACGTATACACTTAGCTCGTCATCGACAAAATCACCACTGTGGTAGATTGTAAGATTCAGATACTCAGTCATCTCTACCAACAAAAATCCCTAATTGATTCGACACTATGAAAACCAAATAACCCTAAATCATAAACTTATCCTAAAAACCCTAAAACACAAAAACCCTAAATCATCATTAAACTAGGTGAAATCGGATAAATTTCCATTTGTAAAATCGAATTACGTACCTGGTAAACTATGCTTCAGAACAGGTTCCTTTGCTTCAAGCTTCCATGGCTGCTCTGCGCTTGTTCGCGGTGGTTTCTGGCGAACAACCTCTGGTTAACCAATCTCTTCAGGAAACTGGGTTACTTGCAGGACCAACCATACAAGTCCTGGGATACATGTGCATTTTTCTGTCGAACTACTCTTAGACTTTTGGTGACTGATTTGTGGTTTGTTTTATCAATGCTGTCAAAGTATTAAGAACTTTGATTTTGCAAGTAAAGTAAAGTTTTAAATCTTAAAGACGAAACAAAGTTAAAAATTAAACAAGAACAAAGAAACTGTCGAAGGCTGTAAACTTGCAGAAAAAGTAAATAACATTTAAAATGACATGAACTTGAAGAATAAACAAGTAATTTTAAAATGACTTTGAAATATAACTGGTGTTTTAAACGTACATTGTTCCAAATACTAAACTCATTTTCTCTCACACTGGGTACTTAGAGCTTTTACAGGAATTTTGTACAAATTTTCACACACTATTCTAAACACAAACTATCCTATTTATATACAAACAAAATAACTGCTTAGAACGGAAAAACTATAACTAAAGGACAAGTGTCAGCCTGCATGTAAATTTCTTCTCTGAAACCTCCATGTGTCCAACTGCCAAAGGTTACAACCTTTGGATTTGAATCTCTCCCTTGGTGACGAAAACCTTGTAACTCTTCAAAACTGTCGAAACCCTTTTAAAGGAGAAAAAACTCTTCAACACTTGCCAAACCATATCTTTTATTAACAACTTCTTCTGTCGAAGCCCTCAATCACACACTCCCCAAACTATTTTGCCAGAACATTATTTCTATTTCTGTCGAAACAGTGAAGCTTTAAAAACTTGTCAGCAATTCTTGGATTCTCCTCCTGATGCTATCCTTCGACAAGGATGACTTTAAACCCTGAATTTTAATCTTGTCGAAATTATGGGTTTACAAATTGCCCCCCAGCAAAGATATTTTCGACTATCAAAGGAGAAATGTCTTTTGCTGTCGAAATGACCTTTGACTTCCAGTTGCATTTATTGTAAAGTGATTTTTGTTGAGTCCCAAGGAAACACCATGATTTTCACTTTATGAAACGTCACATCTAGCCCACGTTTCACACAATCTCCCATGACCCTATATTGTAGGTAAATCATGGCTCATTACCAACCGCCACTTTCAATCTCCACCAATGGATTAACATGCATGTTTCCCTTTTCCTAACTGAAAAAGTCTCTTCATTTTCTTTTTTTTTATTATTATTCATTTATTCCATCCTCTATAAATACCATTTTCACCACCATTTCATACTTTTCACCTTCTCAAACTCTTCTCTTACCCAAGCGTGAAAACTCCATTTCCAACTCTTTCAAAGCTCCTGTTTCTTTACCATCTTCATCAAATCAATGGCTCCTCCAAAGACTACCACTGGACAAAGTGCAAAGAAGACAAAGAAGACCACGGATCTTCCTCCTGCTCACGTGTTATCTGGGCCTACTCAAACACAGCACCAACAGTACTTCCCAGAACCCCCTAATGAAAGGGAAAAGGCAAGCATTTACAGGTCACAGGTAATGATCCCCCTTTCTGTTTCTGGAATTCATCATGCTATGTTAGGCCCTATTTTTGATCCCAATGCTGATTCTAAACGTTTGAAAGAATTTTACCCCTGCTATTCTGCTTTAAAACCCATAGCTGCTAACAAGAACCCCAAACCTGTCGAAACCTCATCAAAGGAACCTGAAGTCCTTATGGCTTCGACAGAAATAGATCTGTCTTATCTAAACCAAAACAGGATTTTTAGGAGCCCCCCTTTGACAAAAGATCCCTCTGAATACCTATCATGGCTTACTAGGGTCGAAAAAGCCAAAGAAAAGTTTTGGAAGAAAACTGGTATTTATGATTTAATCCAGTTGTCGAAAGAGGGCCCCCGTTACTGCCAAAACATGTTGTTGGCCTCTCTGTACTTTTGGGATAGCACTTACAATACATTCCACTTACCCTGTGGAATGGTGACCCCCACCCTATTCGACATAGCAGCCATAACTGGCCTTAGTCCTTTAGGGGAAATATTTAACCCTGAACACTTGAACAAGGATCCCATAAGCTTCGACACAAAGCATGCTGGGTATTCTGTCTTCATAGCCCATTACCAAGGTGAAAACAATGAAGAAGTCTCTGACATAGAACACATTGCCTTCCTTAGCCTGTGGTTGTCCAAATTCGTATTCTGTACAAGGTCCCTTCAGGTAGCCAGAAGTTTTATCATTATGGCGAATCAACTTCACAATGGAGTCGCATTTTGCCTGAGTGAGCTACTTTTGGCCAACCTCTATGAATCCTTAAGTGAAAGTGTAAGCAACCTCAAGGCCCTTAAGGACAAAGGTAACATAAGTCTTACAGGCCCTTTTTGGCTTCTACAACTATGGCTGAATGCCACTTTTGAAAATTTCATCCCCATGAAAATGCCAATTGTCGAAGAGGTAGTCAAAGAAAGACGTGTCGAATGGCCTAGGCTGGTTCAACTGACCCCCACTGATGAGAATACAAGCCTTCGACAAGCATTTACTGGCTACATCATGATGTTCGCCAAACGCTACAAATTTTCTCCTTCAATGGCACCATTCGCCAACAGGAAAGTAGGTCCAAGATGGTTTACTAGAAAACTACCAGTGGAGAACCAGAAAGATGAAGATTCCTACATTTCCATTTGGGAAGCTTTTCTCATGCCCAGGCACTTCTTCTCCCATCACAGCCTTAACAACACAAAGGTATCCCTCATTGTGTACCAACCCAATTTGGTAGCTAGGCAGTTTGGATTAATTCAGACGAAGACAAAGCCTATCTACCACAAGAAAGGTGCCATTATCTTCTACAACTCATGTCACCATTTCGACAAATGTTTGGAACTGTACAACAAGTTTTTTGACCCTTCTCTTGAAGTTTATCCCACCATTTTCCTACCAAACTTCCTCTGTACTGAAGAATTCGACGTCTGGTGGAAGGAATACTATATCAACAGATTTTTCGACGTAGCAACCTTCACTACTCTTCTGACGAATGCTTTTACCTTTGTGCAGGACAGGAAGAAAAAAGGTACAGATCAGCATATCAAAGAAGTTCACAAGTTTCAAATGTATTTTGAAACTATTTACAGGCCTGATGATCTTCGTCGAACCATAGCTGAAGCAGCAGTATCTTTAAAATACAAATTCACAGAAAAATTGAATAAGTTGTGGTTTCCTACATCTCTTCCACCACATGCACACTATAATTTTGCTTTCACAACTTTTCCTCCAAAATTCCCTCCACTCCCTTCTGCAGAATTTGGAGTGGCCTTGAGTCCTCCATTTCCAGATTGGTTTGTATGTGGATCATATTTAAAACTGCTTCGTGAAAGCAACAAAAAACCTGCCGAACGCGTGGTTGTGACGAAGTATCATCTGCACAACTTCACTGGGCACCTTCATATTGGGATAGAACATGTTACTGTGGACGAACCCATTCTTGAAGGTGTCGAAGAAATTACATTCTTCTTTTTGCTGCTAACTCTTTTATTATTATATCAATGTTCATGCAACTTTTCCTTTTCAGCTGTTAGAATTGTCAGGAAGACTACTGGCGAAGGAACTTCTTCAAAAACAGTCGAAAAGTCTCCTGCAACTGCCAAGAAGGTTTCGACACAAACAAAACATCCCTCCTTACTTATATACTTCATATTCTCTTATACTGAACCCTTCTTTTCTTTCTCTTATAGGTAACTCGTACCCCAGCAAAGAAAAGGAAACCAGAAGAAAAGGAAGCAAGCGTCGAAGAATCTGAGGACGAGTCCCCTGAACCCCAGCCTTTGAAAAGAAACAAAGGTCTAAGAATTAAAACAGTGGCGTCCCAAAGATCTCTGGTCCAAAGACGAACTCCACCTGCCAGTCCAGTCAACAAAGTTCCCTCAAGGAGCGAAAGAAGTGGGGACTCAAGTGCCCATACTGAAATCCCTCAGGTAATCATTTCGACAAACACCACCCCAGCCTTGACTGAATGTAACTTTATCTTACAGTTCTTCCTTTATGTTTTTTGCTTGTAGGTTGTTATTGACGTCGAAGAGACCTCTGCAATCCAAGAAGAGCATGCTCCCTCTAATTCTGAGAGGACTCTGGCTGAAAGACTCCAGGATGATGCCACTCCAGATGCAGGGGTCCATGGGCCTCAAACCTTGGACGAATTCGACCTCAGTGATTCTGAGTCTTCCGACAACAACTCTCCTTTTCGACCAGACCCTACTGCAGAAAAAACAAATTCAGATCAAGATGTACCACTTCCACCACCAGCTGCTATACCAAACACTGACGAAAATGCCATTGCTCAGGATGCACCAGTCCTAGGTCCAACTGACACCACCATGGCTGATAAAGAAAATGTCGAAGAAGAAGTCACTCTGTCGAATCAGCCAGAAGTTAACTTGAGCATTGGAGGAACCTCTCAACACATTCCCTCTTCATCAAAAGCTCCTGTCGAAACCTCTCTGGGCACTGCTTCGACGAGTTTATCTCATGAAGAAATTGAGAGCTTGAAGGTTAGAAAACCCTTTGAGTACTTAAAAGCCTTGCTCGACACCAGGTATAACTTCCAAGATTCTTCTGCCAGTGGTTCGACAGCTTCAGGGGCCACTTCTGACCTTCAACCAATCAATGTCATCATGGATGAGATCAAGACAAGGATCCTTGGAGTTGACCTGTTTGAAGTCTTGGCTGAGAATACTTCTGCTCAATATGATCTGAAGAAGCTCCTAAAAAGTGCCAACTTGCTGGAAGCTTCGACTGAGGAAAGCCATTTGGTGATGGATTTGATATCTTTGATTGATTCTGTCAGCGCTGATCTGGTTCGACAAAAAGAATTCTCCCAAAAGATCACAGCCAAGTCTGAGGAGCAAGTTTCAGCATGGAACACAGTGGCTTCTTCGACAGAAAGGATTTCAGAGCTGAATAAGCTTTCTGACGAATACACCAAAGCTGCTGCTGATTGTGAAAACAATATTCAAGCTTACCAAGCCCAGATTGCTGATCTCCAAAGAAAAATCCTCCAAGAAAAAGAACGCCAGGCCTCTCTCAAAAAACCAAATCAGGAAGCAATAGACAGTGAACTTCAGAAAGGGCTACAACATGCAGAAACAGCCCAGCAACTTCATAGGGAGCTTGACGAAATGACTGTCAGCAAGAGCCTTTGTGAGCGTCGAATCCAACTCCAAAAGAAAAAATTCGACGAGCTTAAAGCCACATTCCTTCGACAGTAATTTTGTAATAGAACTTAGGAATTTTATTTGTTTTAAGGATATTTCCTTTCTTAGCACTTTTATATGTAATGCTATTTTACGCCATTTGTTTGGCGAAGACAAGTTTCGTTTGCAATTTTAATTTGTTATGATTTTTATTTCCTGCAATGTTGGTCTATACTTCTTTAAGTACTTCCCATTTATTTTCATCACTCTTCTATCTTTTTCTATTTCTTCGACTTCGTATGCACCATTGGAAAAAACTCTTAGAATTTTGAAAGGTCCTTCCCATTTAGGGGACCATTTTCCCATCATTCTGTCTTTCTTCTCCATGGGCAAGATCACTTTCCAGACTAAATCATTTACTAAGAAGGCTTTGAATTTTACTTTTTTGTTATAAAATTTTTCAACTTTCTCTTTCTGCCTTCTTATTAATTCTAAAGCACGCAACCTTTCTTCATCCAAATCAACTAACTCATCCATCATCATACTCCAATAGATTTCAGATGGAATCTCATGATGTCTTTGAATTCGTATTGACTGTAAACAGATTTCGACTGGCAATACTGCATCATGTCCATAAGTTAATTTAAATGGGGTAGAATTAGTTGCCTCCTTAGGAGATGTTCGACAAGCCCAAAGGATTTGATCCAGGGTCTTATGCCAATTTCTGGGTTTTTTACCCGCATGCTTCTTTATCAGGTTTATTACCACTTTGTTGGCTGCTTCGACCTGGCCATTTGCTTGGGCATAATAGGGTGTCGAAGTCAACAACTTAAAACCTGTTTCTCTTGCAAATGCTTGCATATTTCTACCAGTAAACACAGATCCTTGATCAGTGGTTATAGTCTCTGGTATTCCAAATCTATACATTATGTGTTTCTGGATGAAATCTATGACTGCTTCCTGATCTACATTCGTCAAAGGTATGGCTTCAATCCACTTAATGAAATAGTCTACCCCCACTAATATGTACTTCTGCCCCTTTGAGGAGGCTGGTCGAATCTCACCAATCAAATCTAAAGCCCAACCTCTAAATGGCCAAGGCTTTACAATAGAATGTAACTCACTCGCTGGCACATGAGGTATGCCTGCATGGATTTGACATTCCTGACAACCTTTTGCAAATTCGACACAGTCTTTCAACATGGTTGGCCAATACATTCCTTGTCGAAATAATAGCCATTTCATCTTATGTCCTGCTTGGTGAGCACCACATGCACCACCATGTACATTTGACAGAGCTATATAAGCCTCAGTCTCTCCTAGGCATTTTAGTAGAACTCCTTCTGCAGTCTTTTTAAACAGTTCATTTCCAAAGAGCACATAGCTTATGGCCCTGTACTTTATCTTTCTTTCGACAGTCTGATTTGGATTTTGTAAATAATCTTTGATGGGTTTTCTCCAATCTCCAGCTTCTAAATCACCTACATTGAAAATCTCAAAATTTTCTTCATCACCATATCCTAATCTCATTGTCTCCAAATCAGATGGGGCCAGCTTAGTAGATAAAACTTTACCTCTCACTTCGACAACCTTCAACAGATTTTCTTTCGACACTTTATACCCTGAAGCCAATTGAGCCAAGTCATTTGCTTCCTGATTTTCCAATCTGGGAATGTGTCTAAAAACTACACTGTCGAATCTCTTGAGGAGCCTGTTGGCTATCACAAAGTACATGATCAAATTTTCTTTGACACATTTGTACTCTTTCGTCAATTGTTTTATCACCAATTCGGAGTCACCCATTATTTCGACCTCTGTTGCCCCCAGTTCCAACAAGATTTCAAGTCCAGATATTAAGGCTTCATATTCTGCCTCATTGTTTGAACAGAATCCTTCTATTTTGTACTTGAACTTTGTTGGAATTTTATTGGGAGAAATAATTAACACCCCAATACTTGTTCCATTTTTGTGGCTGGAACCGTCGAAATATAACCTCCAAGGCTCTTTTTTGACATAATTTGTTTCATCTCCAAGTATGGAGTGGTCAGCTATAAAATCAGCAACTACTTGCCCTTTAACAGCTTTTAGAGGCATATATTTTAAAGAGTATTCAGTCAAAGCTAAAGCCCATTTTCCAATTCGACTATGTAAAATAGATTTAGACAACATATGCTTTATTACGTCGAAATGAGAAGATATATGTACATCAATGGGTTTTATATAATGCTTCAATTTTGTACAAGAGAAATATACACATAAACATAATTTCTCTATCATACTATATCTAGTTTCAGCATTATTTAAAACTCTGCTAAGATAATAAATGGCTCTTTCGACGCCATGTTCATCTTCTTGACAAAGCATACTTCCTAATGTTCTGTCAGATGCTGATATATAGAGCCTCATGCTTCTTTTTCGACAAGGAGATATTAGGACTGGGGGATTTGCCAAATACTCCTTGATCTTGTCGAAAGCATCTTGCTGCTCTTGCCCCCAAGTGAAACCCTCCTTCTTCAGTCGAAGCAGAGGTGAGAAGGCCTGAGTCTTTCCACTAAGGTTGGAGATGAACCTTCTAAGAAAGTTGATTTTCCCTAGCAGAGACTGCAATTCCTTCTTTGTCGATGGCGCTTTTGCTTCCATTATTGCCTTAGCTTTGTTTTCATTAATTTCAATCCCTTTCTTGTGGACCACAAAGCCTAAGAAATCCCCAGCCTGCACACCAAAAGCACATTTAAGAGGATTCATTTTCAAACCAAACTTCCTCATCCTTTCAAAGGACTGTCGAAGATGGTTGATATGGTCCAAGCCTGAAGCAGATTTAATCACAATGTCATCTATATAAATTTGCATAAATGTTTCGATGAAATCATGAAAAATAGAATTCATGGCCCTTTGGTAAGTAGCTCCAGCATTTTTCAAACCAAAGGGCATAACTACCCATTCATATGTTCCTATTGCTCCTGGACAACGAAAAGCTGTTTTTGGAACGTCTTCTTCAGCAATAAAAATCTGGTTATAACCAGAATAGCCATCAAGCATACTTAAATACTCATGGCCTGCTGCAGAATCTACTAGCATTTCTGCTACTGGCATAGGATACTCATCCTTAGGGGTGGCTGAGTTTAGATCTCTAAAATCAATACACACCCTTAGTGTGCCATTTTTCTTAATCACAGGAACAATATTAGCAATCCATTCGACATACCTTGTTGTACGGATGAATTTGCATTTTAGAAGTCTTTCGACTTCTTCTTTGATTTTCGACAGAATCTCAGGTGCAAAACGTCTGGGGGTCTGCTTTATTGGCTTCTTCCCTTCCAGTATTGGCAATTTCAATTCCACCAAACTTCTGTCTAGACCAGGCATTTCGTCATAATCCCAAGCGAAGCAGTCTTTAAACTCATTCAGCAGTTGGATTATTTCGAATCTGAGTTGAGGATTCAACTTGGCACTGATGTAAGTGGGCCTTTTCTCTGCCCCCAGTCCCAGATTAATCTCCTCCAAAGGATCCTGTGCCACCATTTTCATATTGGTGGAGGTTGGATCCTTTTCGAACCCCAAAGGTTCGTCATCATAAATGGCATCAAGTCTTTGGTTCTGCCATTCACCATTTGAGTCTTCTTCAAAACTCTGATTTGCATGTTGCTCCTCAATGTTTTCTTGAGGATGTTGTTCTTTGACAATTTGAGTGCTGGCTTCGACAGCCATATTTCTAACTTCAGCCTCAAGGGCCGCTTTGAGTTGTTTTTCGGCTATATAAGCCGAAATCCTTTTCATGGCTGATGCTTCAGTCATCTTCACTGAATTCACTCCCCCATCCAGTTGGGTTGACATGGGTAGTTCCCCAGGTGTAATTTGTCTCCCCAATTATTTCTTTATCCCACTGGAAACCATGCGTAGGATGGAGGTACATGGAACAGTAAGCATTGTCGGAAGCTGTTAGGTCGAAAGCAGCAGGGTTGCATGGTGCTATATGGGCTAGGTTTTTGTCGAAGTTACGACTAGTAACATTGTTCACATCAGCTGTGAAGTAACTCTGATCTGCTTCAATGTTTTCGACAATCCCATCTGGCCTCCAGATTGCTATCCTTTGATGCATGGAAGATGGCACAGCCCCAATCCCATGGATCCATTCCCTTCCCAACAGCAAGTTGTAATTTGCCTTTGATGCTATCACCACAAACATGGTAGGCCTGGTGATAGATCCTACAGTCAAGTTCAGTTGTATTACCCCCAACGTTGTCCCTACTTTACCTTCATAGTTGGACAACACCATATTGTGAGGCTTAGTGTCGGAGTCATCTTTTCCAATCCTCTTTATCATATAATGAGGAATTAAATTCACAGCTGCTCCACCATCTATCAGAATTTTGTTGACACCCACATTTTCTACCTTTCCTTTTATGAAAAGAGGCTTTAAGTGAGCCTTCATTGCATCATCTGGCTTTTCGAAGAAAGCATTTTGCTCTTCGACACAGCCATTATTCATTATGTAGTAGCACACGGGCTTCAAGCCTATGCTGTCATCTACCATGTCATCTTCTTCGTCTTCGACTTCCATTATCCTGTCATAATCTCTGGGCAGTACAGAGACCACATTGCAGGTTACGTCGAAAGAGGCATCTGATTCTGAACCAAATTCATCTGTGACTTCTTCGTCCACTGGAATTCTGTTGTTTGTCTTTTGCATCTCTGTGGTGTCACCAGATCTATTCTCCTGAAAGGTTTCTTTTTCTGCCAGAGGCATCCCCTTGTTTGTAATTTGCACACATTCGCTTGATTCAGCTCTCTTCTGCCCAACCCTTTGGTGTTCTATCGTTCCCTTTTCAATTTTCTTCTGCCTTTGGAATCTTCTCCATTGGGATCTGGACATAGGATTCTTCCCTTTGTAGTTTTCAGAGACATATTTTGGCCTTGCCTCCTTTTTAACTTCCATTGAAGGACCTCTGTTCACTTCAAAACTCTTCCATCTCTTCTGACCTTGGGCATCCCTTATAGGCTGAACCCATTTGTCATCATTTGGCCTGTTGGATGGTTTGTAGGTGTTGGAACGTCTTTCTCCCACTCCTTGACTGTGATGCTTCCCTCTTCTTGGGTCGAATCTTTCGTTTCTGGTTGGTGGGACTGTTCCCCAATTTCCTTTCCTCTGGGTCTTTTCTGCTGCTTCTAAGTCATCAGCTGCTTTCTTGTCGAACACAGCACTGCATCTTGGGCAAAGCATGACTTCTGCATTCTTCCTTTGACACCTCTGGATGAATTCGACAAGACTTTCATTTTCTTCTGGGTAAACCAGCTTCTGATGCTTCTCTTGATGTCTCTTTCCCTTGTTTGTGTCTGGTCCCACCTTCTGAGTGACTTCCACCATGTGAATCCCAGCATTCTGTTCAGTTGTGATCTTCAATTTATTCATTTTTTCGACCAGCATGATTTCCTCTGGGATGTCCTCCTTTGACTGACTCACATTGCCTTTTGGGTGTAAACCCTTGTAGATGTAGTTGCAGCAGTGTGCAACCCTTTCGACAGGATGCCCTTCAGTTCTGATGGTACCAATGTTTATTGGTTCGACAGTGGGGGAATGGTCATCAGTCCCTGCTGTTTTGATCTCCTCTTGACCAAGGCCCTCAGTGGCCTCTTTCTGAACAATGAGGGTTTTGTCACCCTCCTCTTCGTCATCCTTTTTGAAGGAATCTCCCCACCCTGTGGGTTTGATTTTGTTGATATCTGCTTTGGAGCTTGGTGGTGCTGAATATTTCACCATGAAATCGAACTTTCCATTTGACTCTCCCAAAGTATCCCAGATCACCCCCTGCTCAGCATCTTTTTCGTAGTTTTTCTTGTCGAAGCTTCTTCCCACTTTGACTGCATTTCTTTCGTCGAAACCTTCAGTAGTTTCGCTAGCATTATCACTGTCGAAGTCTTCAGAAACTTTGACTTCTTTCTCTTCAGTCTGGTCAGCAAGATCATCACCTTCTTCCACCACATTTACATGGGTGTCGAAACCTTCAGCAGCTTCTATCATGGTGAAGTTGGTGTCGAAGCTTTCAGTAACTTCCACCATTTCAAAATTTTCTTCAGCCACGATCTCCATTTCGACCACATTTACCATTTCTGGTTCAGCATAATTGGCCTCTACCACCTGCATAGGATTAGAGTCAATCCTCATCTGCTGCTTGGCTTTGTCTCCAAACTTCAGCCTTCCATTTTGGATTGCGTTCTGGACAAGATCCCTGAAAAGGTAACATTGAGAAGTTTTATGACCCAAGAAATTATGGTATTTACAAAAACCTCTCTTTTTCTGTTGGTCTACAGGAGGCTCTTTCGTGCCTGCTGGTTTTATTAACTGACCATCTTTGACTAATAAATCAAATATTTCATCACACTTAGTGATGTCGAATGTATAGGTTCTTTTAGGGAACCTGTCATTCTTTTCTACTTCGACTGGATTTTTTCCATTCGACGGGGCTAAAACTTTACAAGAATATGGAGGGCCTTGTTTTAATTCTGCCAGATCAATTTCTTGCTGGTCGAAGATGACTTGTTCGTTTTCGTCATAATCATCTTCATGAATTACTCCTACATAGGCCACTCTTTCCTTCTTGTTTTTGTTTGATCTGAATTTTTCATTTTTTAGTCTTTCTATTTGCCTCACTCTGTCTGCCAGTTGTGCCATATCTCTCAAGTACTGGGTATCCAGTTTCTTCCTTATGGAATAATCTAGACCCCCTGCAGCCATTTCGACTAGTTCTTGTTCCGGCACTTGCGTAAAGCATCTGGCTTTTAGTAATCTAAACCTATTCAAATAGTCATCTATAGGTTCAGAAAACTTTCTTTTGACACTTGCCAACTCCTTCAAACTTATCTTGGTTTGTCCCATATAAAATTGTTCATGGAACAATCTTTCTAATTGGGTCCAAGTAAAAATTGAAGTTGCAGGAAGTGATGTGAACCAAGTGAACGCATTTTTTGTTAAAGAACTTGGGAAATATTTCATCCTTAGGTTCTCATTATTCGCAATTTCTCCTGCTTCTATCAAGTAACGTGCCACGTGTTCTATGGTGGACTCACTAGTATCCCCTGAAAATTTTGTAAATTTGGGGACTTTCCACCTTGGTGGTAATTCTTGTTGTAAGACAAATTCAGACAAAGGGGAAGTATAACTAGGCCTTTGTAATCCTACGTTTACTCCATTTTGTGCCATTATTCTCTCAACCATGGTGGCAATATTGTTTTCGACAGGCATGTTATTGTAACGCATTCTCTGCTGTAACACTTCGTCAGCATTTTGATTTCTCTGGACTATTATCCTTCTTGGTTCCTGTCGAATAGGCTCTTCTACATTAGGCTGTTCGACTATCACCTCTTGCCCCCTGGGATTTTCATGAGGATTTCCTAAAGGCCTTTGGTTTATAGTAAGTTCTTCTTCGACAGCCCTATTGGCAGGGTTTTGATTCAATTGCATCCTTTGCTGTGCTTGCGGGACTCCAAAAAAGTCAGCAATGCGTGCCATCTGTTCTGCCAATATTTGGTTTGTTTGGGTGGTGTTCTGTATTAAGGGGTTGAACACTTCTCCCATTTGGTGTGTCAAAGCCTGCACCATATCATGATTGCTTTCATCCATCTGTTGACGAATTACTTGCGCAGAATGATTTGTCATAGCGGGCATATGGAAACCTGGTGGAACTTGGTTTATTCTATTTCCATTTCCACCATATCCTGATCCCTGCAATGGTGATGACACTTGAACCATAGCATCAGAGAATAATGGTGACGAATTATGTAGGCTTGCCATCATTGAAGTTGGCATTCCATATGGTTGTTCCCTCCCAGTAAAAGGTTGAGAATAATTCAGATATGGCCTGAATGTATTTCCTCCAGGGGGAGGGGTTCCCAAGGGTCTGGCGTGTCCCATGGTGGAAGAACTAGGCGCATTCTGGGATCCTGAACCTGTTGGTATGGAATCCCCCAAAGGAGGCCTGATCTGTTCTAAAACAGGGCCAGACGCTGGTATTATTCCTGACGAAGGGATAGGGTTGGAAACTGATATTGTTTCGTCAGGATTATTTGAAGTATTTGGCAAGTTAGCCATGTTTCTTCTTCTTGTTCTCTTTGGCCTCTCTACGTCGGTTACGGCTAGTTTACCGCTTCTAAGAATCATACAACGTAGCAAGGAACAATTTGTCTAAGAAGTTTTCTATTAGATTTTATCGAATGCACTAGTCCCACTGGGCGTGCCAATTTGTTCGCGGTGGTTTCTGGCGAACAACCTCTGGTTAACCAATCTCTTCAGGAAACTGGGTTACTTGCAGGACCAACCATACAAGTCCTGGGATACATGTGCATTTTTCTGTCGAACTACTCTTAGACTTTTGGTGACTGATTTGTGGTTTGTTTTATCAATGTTGTCAAAGTATTAAGAACTTTGATTTTGCAAGTAAAGTAAAGTTTTAAATCTTAAAGACGAAACAAAGTTAAAAATTAAACAAGAACAAAGAAACTGTCGAAGGCTGTAAACTTGCAGAAAAAGTAAATAACATTTAAAATGACATGAACTTGAAGAATAAACAAGTAATTTTAAAATGACTTTGAAATATAACTGGTGTTTTAAACGTACATTGTTCCAAATACTAAACTCATTTTCTCTCACACTGGGTACTTAGAGCTTTTACAGGAATTTTGTACAAATTTTCACACACTATTCTAAACACAAACTATCATATTTATATACAAACAAAATAACTGCTTAGAACGGAAAAACTATAACTAAAGGACAAGTGTCAGCCTGCATGTAAATTTCTTCTCTGAAACCTCCATGTGTCCAACTGCCAAAGGTTACAACCTTTGGATTTGAATCTCTCCCTTGGTGACGAAAACCTTGTAACTCTTCAAAACTGTCGAAACCCTTTTAAAGGAGAAAAAACTCTTCAACACTTGCCAAACCATATCTTTTATTAACAACTTCTTCTGTCGAAGCCCTCAATCACACACTCCCCAAACTATTTTGCCAGAACATTATTTCTATTTCTGTCGAAACAGTGAAGCTTTAAAAACTTGTCAGCAATTCTTGGATTCTCCTCCTGATGCTATCCTTCGACAAGGATGACTTTAAACCCTGAATTTTAATCTTGTCGAAATTATGGGTTTACAGCGCTAGGGTTCCTTTCTTTTTACTGCCTTTCGTTTTATGACTTTTCCCTTACTAAAATCACTTCCTTAAGGTAAACACATCCTACATGGCAGATGAGTCACCAAAGTTCATCACCACGTGTGTAAAATAGTTGACTTTGACTAACGGTAGGTAACAGAAGGACAAACGAGGAACCATTTAAAAAATTAAAGGACCTTTTTGACACTTTTTAAACTTAAGGGACCAAATTGGACCCAATGGTGGAGTTAAGAGACCAATTTGAATATTTTGCCAAAAATCTTTCACAATGCTCATCTTCACCCTACTATTATTTTCTTCTATTTTCTCTTCCACTCTTGTATAATGAAAATGGCAGAGGGAGCTTTTCAAATTTTAGTTCTGTTTTTCCCATGTCAAACATGCTTCCTCTTTTACTCATTATGACACCTCAGTGTTATAAATGGATAAGTTTGGATAAATGATTTAAAAAAAAAGGTCAAGTGAAATGAAACATAATAAGTATTCAAAGGAATAAAATAAAATCTCCATTCTATTATTTCACTCTTACCTCCTAAACCAATATCTTTAACATAAAACAAAATGTACATGATCACCATACTTGTATGACAAACTGAAATTAAACCTGAAAATTTACATCATTGCTTTGTTATTTTGCATTGGCCATATTTGTGCATTTTATCATAATTCTATTTTAAGCAGACAAATATTTTTGTGTATTTTATTGAATTCTATTTTAAACAGACAGAAAACAGACAAACAGACACACATTTTATCATAATATTATAAGCAGACAAAAAAAACAGACTAACACAAATTCACGATTTTTGCATTTTTGCACATTTACCGAGACAATCTTATTAGAAACAAACACAAAGTAACAAGAATAAAACAAAACATCTCTTCAAAGGATTTATATTTATTTTACAAGAATCCAATCAAGTACACAAATTCAATGGATATCTACCTACGAAAATTGAAAACATGATATAAATACCCAAAGTCAATGAATGCAGTTCACTCATAAAGAAGAATAATTTTACAAGTCAAATATGTAAAAAAAGAAAGCCCTGTGTATATACATGCTAACAAAACCTCAATCTAGTGAACACTTGACTCCTTTTTTCGCTGAAAAATTCATAAAAATCTGCAACAAAAGACCTGCCCTTAAAAAACCGAATACAGTGTTGTTACAATCGCAAGCAACAAACTACTAACAGTAACAAGAATATGCAAAGTGATTTTTCTTTGAGATATAAGGGGACAAGAAACTCGAGGCTGAAGCCGATGAATCTGAAATTTCGAACGAAACTAATATTTGTGTTTTACCAGAACCAATTCTCTTACCAGCTACGTTTGCGTACAATCGACCTGAAATTGCTGGTACGAATACATCACTCTCGGTACTAATATAAAATTCTATCACATTCTCCAATTCAGAATCTAGGAACTTCGCTTTCTTATCCGCCGGCATGATGGATTCCTGCAAATATTTTAAGATGAAATGCAAGAGTTAATACACTTATGTAGGATTATGAGTGCAGTGTGTGCGTGTGAGAGACCGAGAAATAAGAACAAATATCTCACCTTTGTATAAGTTTTAGGGAAAAACTCCTTAATAGAATCAAGGCTATCATCCCATCTTGATTGCGTCACGTAAATTGTGGTATCCTTGTCAATTCCAATCTTCCTCAAAAACGTCGCAATCTCTTGTGCATTGAAGCAGCTCTTCTCACCATCACAATCATCATTTCCTTGGAAACCCTTCTTGTTCAACATCTCAACTCTCAAATCAACGGCTATAAATTGACCATCTGATTTTCGGCTTAAAGTTCTGAGTCTTTCAACCATTGAGTCAACAAGGTCGTGCATTTCCGGCTGCAACTCCAAACTTCCATACATTGCTAAGCATGCAATAGAATTGGTGTCACCTTTTTTCCCTGACTTTCTCATGTTTATTGAAGGAAAGTAAGTCGCAAGCCTTACGTTTCCCTTTGATATATAAATTGGTTCCACGTGTCTTAGCTATGCAATCTTCGGTAACCCTATTAGGGACCTTCACTGCAACAATTTTATTTGTTGTTACTTGAGCAGGAAGTTCCTTTGTCAGTTTGACCACTTCTTCCATGCTTTTTGTGAACACGTCAATATCGTAAACGTCCTCGAAATTCCTGAGATATCAATTACATTAGTAGCGATTAATTTTGATACACTATTAGCGTAATTTTTTTTTACAATATGAACTAATCACAAATCTCTTACAGTCAGAAGAACTAACCTCTTGTCACCAGGTTGGCTTCCTCTGATATCAGGGACAACAAGTGTTGCCCCGAGATTTCTAGCCACAATCACCGCATCTGCTATCTGGACCAACATATTGGTTACGAACAAAGATCATGGGAGAGGGAAAATGAATGAAACAAGCCACACACAAGTATAATATCAAAGCTGCGAAAATTATCAATCTTATCGTAACTATCATCAATAAGCACATCACAACAGTTGAATCATTTACCTGAAAGAAAGCGAATTCTATCGTTCTTAACCTAATCCTTAGCTCCGATATCGACACATAACATCATAAATTACAAATAAATTCAATACCTCATGTGGGATGGCTCAATATGCACCTTACGTTATATGATCCTAAACCGCATACAACTATAATGATGCATTAAAGTAAAAAAAGTCGAGATTTCTTACTTGATTGAAGTGTCGATTCTTCATATAAAAGAAACCCAAAAACTTCAGGCAAGATCTTGTAATCTCCCATAAGCAAAATAAATGATTATCTTCCATAATCTCTTTGTGAAGATCCACCATAACCGAAATTGATATGTATCGATCAAAAACACATGAACACTTTAATTCCAAATTAATTCTAAGCAATAATTAAAATTATCAAAAAAATTCTAATTAATTTTTTTTAAGAAATAGATTAAGAAATTAATCCACAAAAATTAATTAACAAATAAAATTAATTAGATATTTTCCATAAGAAATTTCTAAAACAAATAAGAACACAGGGGTGTAATAGTGATATCAAGGTCTGAATAAAATTTATATGGCATCCAAGCCCAAATCATAAGTAAGCGCGCAGGAGGGGTATGAGTAACAATTTGGAGGTGCAAATAGTGCCCCATGGAGTTTGAAGCCCAATTGACCAGAGGATAGTGGCGCAGAGGGGTGTTGTAGTGAAAAGAGGGGTGCGGAAATGATTTCCATAGGGTTTGGTTGTAAAGCCCGATCCACAATATCCTCTTTGACCTTTTAAATTATACATTGCACCCCTACAATTATCCTGATACTCCTACATAATTTTTTAATTCCAATTTTGCCCTTTTAATATTTAAATAAAAATTTAAATTTTTTACGCGAAGCCAGAGTAAAAAAATAATATTTTTTAAATTTGGATTAGATGAACCGAATATACAATTGGTAAGTAATCCGGTTAAGAAAATTACAAACCGGAAGTAACATTTCCGGTTTAGAAAATTTCTAAACCGGAAGTAACACACATGTGTTATCCGGTTTGTAACTTTCTTAATCGGAAGTAGCAGGGCTGGGTTATCCGGTTCGTATTTTATTTTTTTATTTATAAATTTTCAAATTTTTTTTCAATTTTCAATTTTTCAATTTTTAATTTTTAATTTTTTTATTTATTTATAAATTTTCAATTTTCAATTTTTTTTAATTATTTATTTTTCATTTATTCACTATTGAATTTTTTATTTTTTTTAATTTTTTAGTTTTTTTACATTCACTTAATTTTGGGAACATTCATTTTTTTATTAATCTTTTAATTCACTTAATTAACAAAAATATCTAAGAATAGGAAGAGTAGTAATAACACAAATTTTTGTGTGTGATTATTTTAAGACTCTTTTGATTTTTTTAATGATAATAACGTAACGTCACTACTTAAATTATAATCAATGATGTTAAATTTTGAATTTATAATAGGATATTATAATTATTATACCATTATGATTATCCTATTATGATTATAATCATAAGAAACAATTATTAATTTTTATGCAATTTTAAAATGGATAGCATAAATGATAAGAAACAATATATTGTAAAATGGATAGCATAAATGATTAAAATGGATAGCATAAATGATTAAAAAAATATTTTGTAATAAGTTATAAATAAATAAATAACTAAAAAATATTTGTTGCATTTTCTAAATACATTTAAAGAAAATATATAAATAAATACTTCTAATTAAAATTTATACAATTAAAGCTATAATTATATAATTAAATACGAGAAAAATTAAAAGAGGGTTTTAATTTAAAAGAGGTTTGTAAAATAATTTTAATCAAATATCATTTTAATTTTAGTTTATAATTTAATAATATTAAATGATAGAGTTAAATATATATTTTTTATCTTTTTTATACAACATTCATTCTTAATTTATCTAAAAATAAATAAAATATTAATACTATAAATATTTCATTACCAAGTTTATTATTTATTTATTTTTACAAAAATTTCTAAATGATTTTTATATGGTGTTATTGATAAAACATGAAATATTATTGATTTAATTATTTAATAAATAAATATTTAATTAATTTATCTATAATTTTAAACTTGTATTTAAATAAAAAAATGTGTTGCTTACTATGTATTTACTTTGTTTTTAAATATATTTTTTATTTTTATATTGCTTATTATTTATTTGAAATAAGTTCAATGCATTTAATTTTATTTGGTAAGAAGTTAATTTTGGACATTTATATCGAAAAAAAATTGAAAATTAAAAATTTATAAATAAAAAAAATTGAAAATTGAAAATAAAAAAATTGAAAATTGAAAATTGAAAAAAATTGAAAATTTATAAATAAACAAAATAAAAAAATAAAAACATAAAATACGAACCGAATAACACAACCCTACTACTTCCGGTTAAGAAAGTTACAAACCGGATAACATATGTGCGCTACTTCCTGTTTAGAAATTTTCTAAACCGGAAAACGTAGCAAAGCTACTTCCGGTTTGTAATTTTCTTAACCGGATTACTTACCCATTGTACATCCGGTTCGTCTAATCCAAATTTAAAAAAAAATATTTTTTTACTCTAACTTCATGGTAAAATTTTTAAATTTTTATTTAAATATTAAAATGACAAAACTGGAATTAAAAAATTATGTAAGGGTATCAGGATAATTGTAGGGGTATAAGGTATAATTTCCAGTAGGTTATCGGAAAATAAATTGGAACCCTCTTCTTCTTTAATAAAGAAAAGCCACGATGAACTCGTTATGATTTCTTTGCATTCGAAGTTTCCCTTCAACGATGCGCTGCCGCTGGAACCAATCATCAGCCTACGTTCTCTCTCCACACTCGAGCCTCTCCGTTGCTTTCATATCGCTGCCGATGCCAAGGTCTCCACCGTCGTGCCATTCGTCGGCTTCCTTCGTTGTACACTCGTCCATGAAATCGGAATAAGAAAACTCAGGAGAACTCACCATGGATTCACTGTTGAATTCGAAGAGTCTTGATTCGCTCTGAGGATGATGATTGATGAAGATATTCTGGTACACATGATTACGTTCTTCGCAACACCACTACCTTGTTCTTCTTCTTCAACTCCTTCTCGCTTTTCAATTCCGATTTGGTGAGTTATTGAAAAAGGTTTATTGTTGTGTGATTCGTTGTTGAATCGTTGTGAATCTGTTCTTGTTGCAGAAGATGGATTTTATTGCGATTCTTCACGAATTGATGTGATGAAGGAGTTATGAATCATTGTGTTATTGATGATGTGAGGATGAAGTTCGAGAAATCTGTGGGATATGTTGAATCATGCAGATGAAGATTGAGGATGGTGATGATTGAATCCGTAGAAGCTTGTTGGAAGAATGATGAAGTTTTTGTTGAAGAGGGTGCAAGGTTTTTGGGAGATTGGAGTTGAAGGTTGAAGATGAGTTCTGTGAGAGTTGAAGAACATGATACTGAGTGATGAAGATGTGATTCTGAATTGAAGGGTTAGGATATTGGAGAATCGTTCCTCCTTGAATTGAAGAGTGAGGTTTCAGTTATCAGTTATCTGTAACTGCTTTCTCAACTGATTTTTCTGAGTTTTTGTAACCGTATTCAATTTTCTGTTATCATTCTGGTGTAATTATTTTTCTACTAAATAAAACTCTATAATCCTTCTTTATTATTCGTTTTTGAATCTCGGTTGAATAATTGCATATGTGATACACAAACTCAGTCACGAATTAATTTGAGTTTTGCATCTTTCTAGTTCATTCTCTCATATCTTAGAAATAAAAAAACAAGCTATCATTTCCAGAATTTAATCAGAAACAGGGTATAGAGCAATGGTTTCCACTATTTGCGAGATACAGCCTACAAGACACATTGCAGCAAATTCCTTATTTAATGAGAGAATAAAACATATCATCTTAGACTGACATTTGGTTCGAGAAAAAAAAACCTCCAACATCCACTTTTCCACATTCTAATAAGTAACTGTAGCCTTGCAAACCAACTGAAGGTTCAAGACCCTTAACATATCTGGAAGTATTTTAACCTCTCTTGTATGTTTTATTCTTTCTCTTCAATATAATGAATGGCCAATGTAATCAATTTATTTGTGATGAATTGAACAAAAGGCTTATATTGAAAAACAAATGGGTATTTCGGTATTTCTTTGAGGAAATTTGCAATGTTTTTTAATGGGTTTAAAGAACGATGTAAGAAACATGAAAGAATGGATTAGTGGGTTAAAAAAAGGTTTAGGAAATTGGCCTAAAAATGATACTTGAAAATGGATTTAGAAAAATGGACGATTTGGGTATTGAGTTCTGAATGAATGATATTGGAAACCGTGGCATGCGCCCTTGTGACTTGAAACCACATGAATGAATCCTCGAGTCAAATCATCGACCAATCATGACCCTAAGTCCTTAAACCCATACTTGTCATTTATAAGAAAAATGATATCCGTGCTATGTTTCAATCTCAAGTCCACAATGACACTTCGATACCTAATCGTCTCCTCAATGAAATTCCAACTCAATTCCTCAATTCTTAAGTGACTTGTATTATAATCAACAAATAGATGAGAGAGTAGGAAAACCTTGATAATAATAAATCCATAAATGTATATATCTTATACTGTGGTTCAAATCCATTGCAATGAAAACCCTAGAATTCTTGATCTTCCATTGACAAGTGTTTAAAAAGCTCGAAAACCATGAATAAGAAACCCTTATAGCTTGGTGAGAGGATGCTAATGATGATAGAAGTTAAAGTCCTTGCTTCAAACTTTTGTGTGTAATAGTCATATGAATTACCTTTGAACAAGATAACCCTAATCACAAGAAGCTACTTTGATCCCATGTCTTAGAGGCCAATGATATGCATGATTGCGAATGTTATGACCTAATGGAGATGCATATGACATGTGAAGCATAATCCAGTTAGTGTTTGAAAAATCATAGGGAAACTTTTGGGGTGTTACACCAATCAAAAAATGATTATGTTTAGTTTGATTGTGTGTATGCATAAAAGAGAGGTTGAAGATAATTAGTATGCCTTGAAATTTTGGTTTCATGTTGGTTCTACTCTAGAACCTTACTTTAATAAGATGCATGTATCAGTATATATGAGTATACAAGATATTAAGCAAATGGTGTGCATGAGGAATTGAAAGGAAAACAAATATTCAAAATTTTAAGTCTATAGGTCTACCTATGAAAGCATTGTGTCACCCTATAAAGGTCTCAGGTCGACCTATTTGAGGCGACACATAGGCAGTGACTAGAAGCTTTATTATTGAGGCATTAGTGTCGACCTAAGTGAGTTATGTGTCGACTTATACTGAAGCAAAAACTTTCCATAGGTTGACCTAAACACGTATGTGTCGGCCTATGTAATAGTTTTCACACTAGAAACTCAATTTTTGATACATGGACCTTTACTAAGTCATTTCCATTAATTTCCTAACATGTTTATATGCACCCTAATGCTAAGGTGAATAATGAACATCTAGAATTTGGTTGATACCGTTCAATGTACAAAAATGCTATGTTTCTCCTAGTTTTGACAATATTCAAAACATAACTAAATGGAAAGATACACTCACAGGAAAGGTCGTATATCATCTTCAATTTTTCCATGTTATATGCAAAAGGAAATCACACATGTTAAAAAAAACTATAAGACTCGATCCATACCAAAATCTCTTTCCTCTATGCCCGACCCACCACACTCACAAGGGTACACATATCATTTCACTTCTTCATCTCGAAAGAATACACTTCACTAAGGCCAAACCCTTATTCATAACCAAGTCCATGAAACCAACAACATCCATCCTCCTTCGTCATTGTCTAGTCAGGGGAAAAAAGATCTAACTTTGAGGCTTGGACCGATTCTTTAATAATCTACCTTTATAGTAATGAGAAGATACACTTGGGGGTAACAAAATGTGAGATAGGCCTCCGAATTAAGAGGTTTCGCCAACAAGAAGTGACTAAAAAAAATCGCTTCAACCCCGGGTGAAATGGCTAAACCATGGATCATCTAGGTGAAAACTAATAAGCCTTTGGTTATGGTTTCATCCTAAGAGGTGCACACCATATATAATAAGTTGAAAACCATCCCTAAAGAAGCATTCTAAGATTTATGCTCATCACAAAGGTGGAACGCTTTCATGTAATCCCCTGCCCCCAAATGAATCTAGAAAAGGGAAACCTTCAAATGTTGCAGGACGACCATCTCAAAGTCAGATAAAGGAAACCATAATCTTATCATACTGAACATGCATTTGTAAAGCAGGAATGTGTAGTCATCAAGAGAGCTGCATATTCTTTTCTCCAGATTCACAAGAAGAAATAAACAATTTAGATAGTCCCTAACCATGATATAAACAATATTTATATTTGTCCTAATATTCTTAATGGACGGGGTACTCACAATGTTTGGATCCACCCATTTGTACTTGAGTGCATCGACCAACTCCACCAACATCATACCTCTCTGGTACAGTTCGTTAAATTTAAAATTCTTGAGGAGTTTGATCCAAGAAACTGCATTTGACCTACCGTTATATGCCAAGTGTGTCCTAATATCAAAATCACTAAGTTCATAATTATTGGTTCTTTGGTAAACCTCGAAGAAATCATCAGCACATTCTCTTATTGACATAACCCTCTATATCTCAGAATCAAACTCATTCAAAATGGGAGGGGCATATGGACCTTAATGCAATTGTGCTCCCTATTGTCATCTAATAAGAGAGCCTCGAAAGAGTCAAATGAAAAAGCTCTTTCATCCAGAGAGTTTCCAGATACTTTTTCCAAATCAAAATCGATGGTCAAAGATATAACTTTATGGTCTAGGAAATCATGAGCAATGAAAGGTAAATGAGAATAAAGGGATACCTCAATTTTTGCAACAGAAGAAATGTCGCTCTCAAAATCACTTATCATACGAATAGGGCTATCACTCATTTTGACTAGAAAATAGGAAATTATAAAGATAAAATCTTGACTTGAGATGGGTACCTAGTTATGTGAGGTTGATGAAGCAAAGTAATGGAAAAATGCAACAACTTTGATTAAAAAGCTAAAATCGCTCTAATAAAGGCTCATAAGATTGAAAAGATGACAAAATTAATAATAAGAGTGACCATGAATGCCTAGGATTATGAAAAGTTTCCTTTGTTTCCAAGTCCTCCAATTTATAAGCAAAAATGATTCAACAGTTTTGAAATTCTGGGATCAGGTACGTGATGTCGAATGAGATGTTTAAACACTTGAAGACTTAAACAAAACTTAAAGTGCAGGTAAATTAAACAACACAGGAAATTGTTAACCCAGTTCAGTGTATCTCCACACTTACATCTGGGGGCTACCAAGCCAGGAAGGAAATCCAATATAAGTAATATTAATTCTGGACTTAAACCACTCAGTTTAATCCTTCACTTAATATCTACCCAAGGCAATTTCTACCTAAGACACAACTTAGATATGAGTACCAACTCACTCCCCCTCAATCACACAGTGATAGTTTACAATGTTTAATAAAATTGAAGTCACACTTCAAACACAACAGCTTGATTTTACTTCACAGTTTCAATCAAGACACAATACACTTTTGCTTAAAAGCTCATAAAGTGATACACATATATAAAACCTGCTATTAAACACAAACACCCTATTTAGTCTTCTTAATTTCGTACTCTATTCTGAGAGTTTCTGTTCCTTAAATAGATGCTTGGATTTTGGGCTTTCTGTAGATTATCCAGTCCTGATACGCATGCTGTCATCACCTTGAATTAGGGTTTGTTACTTCCTTGATTCTAGGTGAGTTAGTTCTTCTGTTATACTGAAATCATATAACTAATCTCCCTACAGATGCACCTTGTATTGTTTATCCATTCACAATTAATTCCAGATAAATTCCCTGAATTTACTCAGTTCTGTTATGCATCATTTAAGTCTGGTAGCAGGTTTGAGATGTCACAACATCTGGTGTGACATCCTGAAATCTGAACTTAATTCATTAACTTATACAATGTCACAACATCTGGTGTGACATCCTGAATTAAGTTCATTAACTTATACTCTGTTTGATAATGTCACAACATCTGGTGTGACATCCTGAACTAAGTTCAACACTTCTTGTTTGTCAAAAATTCTGCCAATTCTAAACATCTACAAACTCCCCCTTTGGCTAATTTTTGGCTAACACAGTCTTCTGGTTTTATCAGAGTGCAACATAGTTGTATTTATCAGAGTGCAACAGTTCTTTTCTGTTGAATCATGTGAGAGTTTATAATAAGTTGCTCCCCCTCAAACCTGTATGTTTTCTGACTTGTTCAACATAATTTTCTATTAAAAACAACTTAGTTCAGAAGCAGGCATTAAACAGACAAACAACATTTTTCATTAATCAGGCAAACTGCAGCAGACATTGTTGTTGTTCAGTTCTCTTCTCCCCCTTGTTAGACAAAAATTGGGGCCAAATTACATAAGCAGAGAGAAATACAAAAGATTCAAAATTACAAAACCAAAATACAATGCTGAAGCAGACAGTACACATTTTCACTCAGAGTCTTCATATTCAGTATCTTCTTCCTCTTCAGATTCATCATCAGAGTCATCATCAGATTTAGCAGCATTATGAGCACCCTCTTCCATCTCCAGCCTTTAAATTACTTCCTCAAGCTTTTTCTTCCTGGCATCCAGCTCTTTGCAGATGTTCTTCAGATCTGCAATCAAGACTGCTTTGGATATGGGAGTAGTCTTTGCTTTTGAAGGTCCAGCAGATGTCCCAGTGGGAGCTTCAACATCAGCAACATGATGGCTTAAGAACAGTTTGTAGTGGAAGGCCAGAGGACTTTCTCTCTTGCAGACTGAATCCTTCTCAGTGAGAATGCCTGGATACTTGTTGAGGATGATTCCACATAGTAGAGAGGGAAAAGCAATGGGAAGCTTTGTTGCTGATGTTCCTGCATGCTTTAGGGTTTGATCAAATATGTAAGCCCCAAAGTCCAACTTTGTTTGGGTGCCCACAACATATATGAATCTTCCCAATCCAGTAGCTATTGAAGAGGTATGGTTGGTAGGGACCCAGTTGACAGTACCAATCCTATGCAGCATTGCATACTTCCTTGTTAGCAAGCTAACAGAAAGTTTGCCCTTGACTGGCCAAGTTTTGACCTGATTGGCAGTGATAACCTTGCAAACTTGGTTGTCAATCTTCCCTAGCTCATTAGGCCCGTCAGATTCTCTCCCTAGGTAATAATTGATAACCCTAGGAGAGAATTCCACACATCTCCCTCTTACATAAACCTTTCTGAATTCTTCTGACTTTCCATCAGCACAGTCTTCTTGCAGGTTGACAATGAACTCCTTTACCAGCAGCTCATAGCAGGGTGAAAAGTTTGAAACTGTTTTGAATAAACCAGCAGAGGATATTAGGTCTATTACCTCAGTGCACTCCAGTGCATTGCTGCCCAGCTCTCTTTCAAGTGCCACCCTTCTTTGGTAGACATATTTCCATTTGTTCACACTTGACACATGATGGAATGACACATTGTCTAGAGGAGCTTCTGGAACAGCAGAGGTAGACCTTGAAGGTGCTGGTTTCTTCCTTGGTTGGGATGTTGGGACATCCTCTTCAACATCTGAATCAGGTGGAGTTACAGCTTTCCTCTTTTGGGTACTCACCTTGCTCCATTGCTTAGTAGGTCCAAATGAGACTTTGACCTTGTCTTTCTTTGGACTAGGCTGTTTCTTTTCAGGAGTTGCATGTCCTGCAGTCTTCTTCTCCTTCCTAGCCCTAAGCCTTTTGGCTATGCTAGGGTCCACAGATGCAATGATCTCTGTGTCAGAGTCATCATCTATGGCTTCAACAGGAGGAGGTTGGGAATCCTCCTTTTCAGCAGGTGGATCAACATAAGCTTGGTCATCAGTGGCTTCATCATCATCATCAGTTGAGGCCTTGTTCTGGTCCTCAGATGTTTCAACATCTATTGGGACATCCTGTTGAGCAGGAGTGTCCTCTTCATCCTGATTGCTCTGTTCCTCTTGTGGAGCAGGCATGGTGTTCAGGGGAACAGATACCCCACGCACTACTTTTTGCTCAGATAAAATCCTATTCACAAGATGCTTGATGGATGCATCCACATATTCAGAGGCTTTGGGGGTGGTGTTTGAGGATGAAGGAATCCCTTTGCTTTTGCTGAACACAGGTTCCTTTGCTCTTCTCACATTTGGAGTTCTAGGTTTTTGAGCAAGAGGGACACTTCCTTTGATTTCGTCTATGGGAGTAGAATCCATTGGTACCATAGAGATTGGGGTTGCATGCACCACATCTTCTTAGTTGAGATTTTCATCAGTGAGGTTAGGGTTTTGATGTTGAGACATTTTGAGAATGTAGTGAAAGAAGAGTTTAGGTTTGATTGATTTTGATAAGCTCAGAAAATCAGCTTTAACATGCAAATGATTTTGAGAAGATAGTGAGGAGATGAAGAACTGAAAGCAAGCTTGAGCTTTTATAAAAGCCGTTACTGATGGAATTCTAAAAAAAAATGGAATATACAGAGTTAGTGACCAGACTGGTGCTGCCATCTGGTGATCATGCCACACGATGTCATAGGACATGTTGGCACTTCTCCATAACTGCTATATTTCACATAAGCTGATTCCCAATTTACCCCTTAGGTTTTCAAATTGGGTAGCATCCAAAGCTTTAGTAAATATATCAGCCAATTGCAGATTTGTGGCTACATGTTCTAATGAGATCACTTTCTCTTCCACAAGATCTCTGATGAAATGATGCCTGATATCAATGTGCTTGGTCCTGTTGTGTTGGATAGGATTCTTTGATATGTTAATAGCACTTAAATTGTCACAGTATAATGTCATGACATCTTGTGGGACATTGTATTCTGTGAGCATTTGCTTCATCCAAACCAACTGTGAACAACTGCTACCAGATGCAATATATTCAGCTTCAGCAGTGGATAAGGATACACAATTTTGTTTCTTACTGAACCAAGAAATCAAATTGTTTCCTAGAAAGAAGCATCCTCCTGATGTGCTCTTTCTATCATCAGCCCTTCCAGCCCAATCAGCATCACAAAAGCCAGTAAGAATTGGTTCACATCCATGAGAATACATTATGCCATAGTCACAAGTACCATTGACATATTTCAAAATCCTCTTAACCTGGTTTAGATGACTTACTTTTGGCTCAGCTTGATATCTTGCACATACACCTACTACAAAGGCTATATTTGGTCTGCTAGCAGTCAGATATAATAGGCTTCCAATCATGCTTTTGTATAAGCTTTGGTCCACATTCTCACCCTTGTCATCCTTTGTCAGCTTTAAATGAGTGGGGGCAGGTGTTCTTTTATGACTTGCATTGTCCATCCCAAACTTCTTGACAGTGTTCTTTGCATATTTGATTTGGGATATGAACATGGAGTCCTCCATCTGCTTGATTTGCAGTCCAAGAAAGTAGGTTAGTTCACCTACTAGGCTCATCTCAAACTCAGATTCCATTTGAGTAACAAAATGTTTAACCATCCTGTCTGACATCCCACCAAAGACTATGTCATCTACATATATTTGAGCAATCATGACATTTCCTTCTTCATCCTTCACAAACAAGGTTTTGTCTATTCCACCTTTCCTGTACCCTTGTTTTATGAGAAAAGTGGTCAATCTTTCATACCATGCTCTTGGGGCTTGCTTCAGACCATAAAGAGCCTTCCTTAGTTTGTATACATGATATAGACAGCTTGGATCAACAAATCCCTTAGGCTGCTCACATATACCTCCTCATTAAGATATCCATTTAGAAAGGCACTTTTCACATCCATTGGAAATAGCTTGAACTTCAGGATACAAGCAATTCCTAAAAGTAGTCTAATTGATTCAAGCCTTGCTACTGGTGAAAAGGTTTCATCAAAGTCTACTCCTTCAATTTGTGTGAATCCTTGAGCTACAAGTCTAGCCTTGTTCTTTGTAACAACTCCCTGCTCATTTGGCTTGTTCTTGTACACCCACTTAGTGCCAATCACATTTATGTCATCAGGCCTAGGAACAAGATCCCACACTTCATTCCTTGTGAACTGGCCTAATTCTTCTTGCATATCAGAGATCCAGTACTCATCATTCAGAGCTTCCTTGATGTTTTTAGGTTCTATCTTTGAAACAAAGCAGGAGCCGTAAATCATCTCTCTTGATCTAGTGATTACACCACTGTTGGGATCACCAATTATCAGATCTTTAGGATGATCTTTCTGGATTCTGATGGAGGGAGGTTTGCTGGATTGTTCTGTCCTTGCCTCAGTTAGAATGAAGTCAGGATTATCACTCTTTATTTCAGCTTCAGTCTGAATGTCAGCAGATGTTCCAACATCATCTGCAACATCTGCAGGGGCATCATCAATTATCACATTTATTGACTCCATTATAACCTTAGTTCTGGAGTTAAATACTCTATAGGCTCTGCTATTTATGGAGTATCCAAGGAAAATCCCTTCATCACTTTTAGGATTCATCTTTCTTCTTTGATCCCTATCAGCCAGAATGTAACATGTACTTACAAACACATGAAAGTACTTGACTGTAGGTTTTCTGCCCTTCCAGACTTCATAGATGATGGACAAGGTTCCTTTCCTTAGAGTGACTCTATTGTGAATGTAACAAGCTGTGTTCATAGCTTCAGCCCAGAAGTACAATGGTAATTGTTTAGCATGAATCATAGCTCTTGCTGACTCTTGGATAGTTCTGTTTTTCCTCTCAACAATCCCATTTTGTTGAGGGGTGATAGGAGAAGAATACTCATGATTGATTCCTTCTGAAGAACAAAAATCTAAGAATTTTTGATTCTCAAACTCCTTTCCATGGTCACTCCTTATTCTGACCACACAACTTGCTTTTTCTCTTTGTATTCTTTGGCACAAATCTTTGAATACATCAAACACATCAGACTTTTCTTTGATGAAACTTATCCATGTATATCTTGAAAAGTCATCAACCACCACATAGGCATACCTTTTTCCACCAAGACTCTCAACCTGCATTGGTCCCATAAGATCCATATGCAATAATTCCAAAACTTTGGAAGTTTTCAGATGTTGGAGCTTTGGATGTGACATCTTGGTTTGCTTGCCTATTTGACATTCACCACATACTTTTCCTTCATCAATCTTCAGTCTTGGAATACCTCTTACAGCCTCCATAGATATGATCTTCTTTATTCCTCTGAGTTGAAGATGACCTAGTCTTTGGTGCCATAGCTTCATTTCTTCTTCTTTTGCTAAGGAGCAAGTTGAGGTAAGACTTAAATCTTGAGGTTCCCACATATAGCAGTTGTCTTTAGATCTGGCTCCTCTCATGACAACCTTCTATTCTTTATCAGACACTATGCATTCAGTTTTGGTAAAGTTTACACTGTAACCTTGATCACATAATTGACTTATGCTGATCAAGTTAGCAGTCAATCCTTTTACCAGCAGCACATCATCCAGTCTTGGTACATCTGGGCAGTCCAAAGTCCCAACTCCCTTGATTTCACCTTTAGCTCCATCTCCAAAGGTTATATATCTGGATGAATGTGACTTTAAGTTTACCAGCAGATTCTTCAATCCAGTCATGTGCCTTGAGCATCCACTGTCAAAGTACCAGTCTTCCTTAGCTGATACTCTGAGAGATGTATGAGCTATATAGGCAACACCCTTCTTTGACCATTTTTGCCTGTTGTGAGGTTTCCTTTGATGCATTTGTCCTGTGTAGTGTCCATCTTTAGAGCTCCAAGGTTGTTTGTTGAACTTGTTATTGGACATGTAGCTTTGATCAGCATGAAGACTAGCTTTAGGTACCCATACTTTCTTGATGACCCCTGTCTTCTGCTTAGGGGGTTGCTGATATCTTTGATTTTGATGTCCATGCAGCACTCTCTTGGTGACCTCTGTCTTCTGCTTAGGGGGTTGCTGATACCTCTGATTTGGATGTCCATGCAGCTTGTAGCAAAAAGGTTTGATGTGACCAAACCTTCCACAATGATGGCATCTCCATCTTTGATACTTCTTTTTCATCATGTTCTTTTCATGATGTTGGGACATCTGTTGGGACATCTTGTTTGACTTTATGGGATTTGAAGTTGTTTTGCTGGTGCTAGCCTCAACCTTTTGAGGTTTATTAAATCCCAGCCCAGTCCTATCCCTTGAATGCTTGTTGTTGTTGAGAATGACATCCAGTGTGTTTGAGCTACTGTTCAGCATTCTGACAGATTTGGACATATGTTCCAATTTGGAGTTGAGTAGGCTTACTTCACTTTTTAAAGAGTCAATGATCTCTAGATTACTTGCCTTTTCAGCCTTCAGTCCCTCAATCTGCTTCTTCTGTTTTATATTATCCATGTATACTTCAGTGCTCCTTTTACACAACATCTTGTATGATTCTTCAAGCTCTTCAAAAGTCAGCTCTTCATCACTGGATCCCTCTTCAGATTCACATACTCCAGCTAGAGCAGTGATGTGCTTTGCAGATTCTTCTTCTGAATCACATCCTGAGTCTTCATCAGACCAGGTCACAGAGAGACCTTTCTTCTGCTTCTTTAGATAGGTAGGGAATTCATTTATGATGTGTCCATATCCTTCACATCCATGACATTTAATCCCTTTTTCTTGGTTGGTCTTCTCATCATAATTTGTCCTTCTATCATAAGGTCTTTTATTCTCAAAAGAGTTTGAGTTTTTTCCACTTGGTCTGGACCTGCTATCCATTCTTTTGAGAATTTTGTTGAATTGTCTTCCAAGCATAGCAATTGTTTCTGATAAATTTTCTTCAGGGTCTGCTTCATGATTTTCTTCTTCTTTATCAGTATTTGAGACCAAGGCTATACTTTTGTTTTTCTTCACAATTGTATCATTTATTCCCATCTCAAATGTTTGAAGGGAACCAATGAGCTCTTCAACCTTCATTGTGCATATGTCTTGAGCTTCTTCTATTGCAGTGACCTTCATGTCAAATCTTTTTGGTAAAGATCTGAGAATCTTTCTTACCAACTTTTCATCACTCATCTTTTCTCCCAAAGCACCAGAAGTATTAGCAATTTCCAAGATGTTCATGTAAAACTCATGAATTGTCTCATCTTCCTTCATTCTCAAGTTTTCAAACTTGGTGGTGAGAAGTTGAAGTCTTGACATCTTCACTTTTGATGTTCCTTCATGAGTGGTTTTGAGAGTGTCCCAAACATCTTTGGCCAGCTCACAGTGATGCACAAGTCTGAATATGTTCCTATCAATGCCATTGAATAAGGCATTTAAGGCTTTGGAATTTCCAAGTGCTGAATCTTCTTCCTCCTTGCTCCATTCTTCTTCAGGTTTCAACACTTTTGCCCCATCCTTGTTGTCTTGGACAGGGTGCTCCCATCCTTTGTTTACTGCTTTCCAAGCCCTACTATCAAGTGATTTTAAGAATGCTACCATTCTTGGCTTCCAGTAGTCATAGTTGGATCCATCCAATATAGGTGGTCTATTCACAGATCCTACATCTCTGTCCATGTTCCCAAAATTTGTAGTCCCTAGATCTCACCCAGTTAAACAGGCAGGGTGCCTGCTCTGATACCAATTGAAATTCTGGGATCAGGTACGTGATGTCGAATGAGATGTTTAAACACTTGAAGACTTAAACAAAACTTAAAGTGCAGGTAAATTAAACAACACAGGAAATTGTTAACCCAGTTCAGTGTATCTCCACACTTACATCTGGGGGCTACCAAGCCAGGAAGGAAATCCAATATAAGTAATATTAATTCTGGACTTAAACCACTCAGTTTAATCCTTCACTTAATATCTACCCAAGGAAATTTCTACCTAAGACACAACTTAGATATGAGTACCAACTCACTCCCCCTCAATCACACAGTGATAGTTTACAATGTTTAATAAAATTGAAGTCACACTTCAAACACAACAGCTTGATTTTACTTCACAGTTTCAATCAAGACACAATACACTTTTGCTTAAAAGCTCATAAAGTGATACACATATATAAAACCTTCTATTAAACACAAACACCCTATTTAGTCTTCTTAATTTCGTACTCTATTCTGAGAGTTTCTGTTCCTTAAATAGATGCTTGGATTTTGGGCTTTCTGTAGATTATCCAGTCCTGATACGCATGCTGTCATCACCTTGAATTAGGGTTTGTTACTTCCTTGATTCTAGGTGAGTTAGTTCTTCTGTTATACTGAAATCATATAACTAATCTCCCTACAGATGCGCCTTGTATTGTTTATCCATTCACAATTAATTCCAGATAAATTCCCTGAATTTACTCAGTTCTGTTATGCATCATTTATGTCTGGTAGCAGGTTTGAGATGTCACAACATCTGGTGTGACATCCTAAAATCTGAACTTAATTCATTAACTTATACAATGTCACAACATCTGGTGTGACATCCTGAATTAAGTTCATTAACTTATACTCTGTTTGATAATGTCACAACATCTGGTGTGACATCCTGAACTAAGTTCAACACTTCTTGTTTGTCAAAAATTCTGCCAATTCTAAACATCTATAAGTCTGAATTAGCGGGAAAGAGGATTTACTGACTTAGTGACTCAACCTCTACATGTCAGAAGAAAGCAACAAAACATTTCATTAATAGAAATGCATTTAATGCGCTTGTTCCCCACTACTTTTCTAAATCACTCCAAGTGTTTCACTTCTAATTCGAATCGAAAACCTTCTTGAAGGCTGGCCGCAATTGATGAAGGCTTTCCTGACTCCCGAGTGTCGAGGAAAGCTATGGGGGCGACTGCTATGGGGGCCCCAAATCAACTAAAAATATACACTCTATTTGACCCAAGGTATAAAGTCATTTCACACGAGAAAAAAAGTACGCTTTTTTGACCTCCACTTTCATTAGACCCATCTTGAATCTTAAATTGACTTGAACGTTGGATTATTAAACTTGTAGATCCATCCCCGCACCACCATACTGAAGGTCAGCATTACCAATTCAGGATTCTAAGTCCATCAATTAAATCCAATTCTAATTCCAAAAAATAACATGTTATTATTTAATAATAATTATTTAGATATATTTAAAAATAGTATATGATATATATTATTTATAGAATATAATTATCATAAGTTTGAATTGTAATTTTTTTACATTGTCATTACTTTACCATCCATATACATTATTTTAAAAATAGTAATGACAAAAATAAAAAGTTTTAAATTAGTTGAAAATTGTGATAATCCAAAAATATAAAACTATATGTTGACAATGTATATCATTTAAACATTTATCTATATTATATAAGAGTATATAACATCTATTTTTTTTCAAATTTATACTCCATTATTTTTATTTTATTCGATAAATTTATGATTTTGTTTCTAAATTTTTCTGCATAACTTTTTCCAAGTAAAAAATAATCACATTATTTTTAAAATATTTATTATTATTACTATTTTAATTATTATTATTATCTACAATTTAAACCATTATTTTTATTTGACTAATCGGGGGCTTGTACATGAATGTTGAATGTTTTGTTTATTCTCTAATTCACAAACTAAATAAAAACAACTTTAGATGATTTACGAAACAAAAATACATTTTTTACCAATGATTAATTAAAGATTCTTTGCATTACACGTCAACAATGTATTTATCATTAATATTTTATGAACGTAAAAATGTAAAATGCAACAATTACTACTTTTAATATTTTTTTCTTTAAATGACTTTAAATTGATGTATTCTTTGAATTGATTTAACTTTAAATATACTAGCAATTGTGAAACCCTCTTCACAATTCATTATATCACATTTGTAAGATACAATGAAAAATTCAGTCGATTCAACGACAATAGAGTCTTAGCAATTGTTCTTATGATTTTTCATTTGGTATAAGCTATTATAGCGTTCCCTTACTTTTTGGTTCCTGAAACTCCTGTTTTCATATTATTATTGCTTTTAATTGTTCCAAATTTTGAGTTACTTTATGCTATTTTTCTTACCATTTTCGTTTGGTAATATTATTGCTCATAATTCAGGTTGATGGGAGATGTTGCAGACAAAGTTTACATTTGCAATATTGGAGATTAAGATTGTCATGACAATAAACAATATTTTGACGGATCTGAATTCTTATTTCATTTTCTAGTTTTATTTTTGTATTTTCTCGTCAAACAATTGGCCTAATAAAAGAATATTTAGTTATTTTTGTACGACATTTTGTGTTTGTTGTTTATGAACTTTGAATAACATTGGATTCAAATTTTCATTTTATTATAACTTTTGTCCTTCTATAAAATTGCTTTAATTTTCTTGCTCATGAAATTTGAAAGGGATATGATAGTCATAATGCAAAATATGATGATGATACCAAATACACACACACACACACACACACACACACACACACACACATATATATATATATATATATATATATATATATATATATATATATATATATATATATATATATATATATATATATATATATATATATATATATATCGTGCAAAATATGATGATGATACTAAATACATTTAAAAAAAATGTATTCTATCGTGCATGCGATGCTTTTGCAATGCTTGCATCGTGTGCACGATGCCACACGATTTCGACACGAATTTTCCAGTAGCTAATTGGCTATATGCTTGAAACATTTGTACTTTTTGTTTTATCTTTTTGCCTCTAATTTTCACTTTATCAAATGTTGGTCAGTTCTTCTCTAATATTCTCTAATTTAACTCAAAAACACTTCAAATAAATAATAAATGCTTATAAGAATTATATTATAACAAAATGTCATCACAACCTCAAACTTGTTATGTTTCTTGTCCTCAATGAACCCATTCATACCTGTAACTTTCGTCAAATCTTTGCACATACCAAACCAATGATAGACACTAATTATAACAGAGTTAGGACATCCTTTCCTTACCTTAATTCAAATCAATCCAAGAGATAATTCTCCATCTTCTCTATGTACTAAACATGTAACTCATATCACATTTTCACTCGAATTGATAGGGTAATCACATGATCAACATAAAAGACATTTTACCATAAGTTTGCAAAATTTCTATCTATTTATTATTTTGGATTGGATGTATTTTGTAAAATAACACATGTACAAGATGTATTTTAGGCAACATGTGGAACAAGATGTTCTAGCATGTGGTCCAACATCTGAGTGTGTTTCCAAGAAGAGTTGTGCCTAAAGTGCTTGATAAAAATGGTTAAACAAGAGCTATTTTTCTAAAGGGCTTGACATAACTAGTTAAGCAATAAAGCTAAACTGCTTGACATAACTAGTTAAACAATAGGTTTAGGATTGGGTTCCGATTGTCTTTTGATATCCTTCAGAAGTGTTGAAGTGCTTACTGTAACACCCCATTTCTACCTTGCAATTAATAAATAAATCATAGTTTCAAAATTTCCAACAAACAAATGGAATTCTACACTTTCAACTTAGACAACAACATTTAGTCACCTAATTATTCTTTAAAATAAAATGACTTTCATTACTACGCAGCGGATTCACAAAATTCAACTTTAAATAAAATAACTACATGTCCAACTGTTGTATCCCAAAATTTGCCCTCCCACAATCAAGACAATCTCTCTCAAGACTTATAAATGATCATAAGGTCCTCAAGACTCCTAATTGATCAAGAAGTGTGGAAGTTTCCCCAGACAATGCCTCCTCATAAGCAAAGTGTCCAAAACTAGGGTTTTGGGTTTCCTCAGGTTAAAATGACTTTCAAGGCTTCAAGTGAGCTTCATAACATCCCACATATATTCAATAATCTCCATGTCAAATTTCAGGGCTTTCCCAATAAGTTTGACCAGTCAAATGATCAGATATGCAAAAATCAGTCAAAGTAGTTAAAAAGTCAAACTGAGGTCAACTGTGGTCAAATTAAAGTCAAACTTCAATATTTTTTGCTAAAATCAAGTTTATGAAGTAAAATTCATCATTTGATCAAGGGTTGATCATGATTCATCAAGGATGTTTCAGATCATCAAGAATCAGGAGTTTCTAAATTAGGGTTTTCTTAAAGAAAAGTCAACTGAATTTTGACCAACCATAACTTTTACATGCTTCATCAAAAATTTCCCATCCAAATCTCATTTTTAAGGAAATTGGATTCTCTACAACTTTGTGTCTCACAAGTCAATCCTAAAAATGCTTCATTTGGAAGGTATGAGCTAAAACATTACAGGTCATTTCAAAAGTCAACAAAAAGTCAACTTCTTCCAAAGAGCGTAATTTGAAAATGGTAAAAGATATGGACATGAGACCAAATAGGTTTGTTAAAGGACTCTTTAAGATTTCCAAAATGTCCAAGAACATCTTCATAGCCTTAAAATTGATGGATTTATGACTTGTCAAAGTTGGGAGATTTTCAAGGGGTGTATGAAGAAAATAAGGGCTTAAATCTATTTTTTTCAAATGGGCCTATCATTTTGCAACCCAATCTTCATGATAACATCAAGCACGACCCAATTCAAATATTTTCTGATTTTTATAATTTATTTATTATTTATTTGGATTTTATTCATTAAAATTCATTTTAAATCAAAATACAAATATGAAAATACAAATATTTGATTTGATCTTTCAAGACCAAATAAAGGTGGCAAATCATTCTTGGACCTTTATAGAATGAATTGGCATCATCACATTACTCCATAACACTTCATATTGACAAATCTGATTCACACTTTTTCTCATATTTTTGATTTTTCGTTCTTGATTATGCAAGCATCACTAATTGATTTTCTTTGTTGATTTGTGTTTAGTTGAAGCTTGTGATGAATTCTGGGTGATTAAACTAAAGAAACCGTGGCTAATTCATAGAATGCCATTTTAGGGTTCATGACCTTCGAATTGGAGTTTCCCAATTCAATGACTATAAATGCATTTTAAAACCATAAATCAATTGAACAAACTGTTTGGATCATGTTTGTATGATTAATTTGATGAAATTGTACCGTTTTGACAAGATATGAGTTTCGCAGGTTTTCCTATGAGTATAATTTCGCAGGAAAATTGGAAATAAAATTCGCAGGAAATTCCCCAGGTCTGGAGGTTGAAGATGACTAGCGCGAATTCTGGAATTTAAAATGCGTTTTATTTTATAATCTTTCTTTTCTATTTTATGTTTGAGTAGCGTGAATGGCCTGGTGGTTTTGTTGTACGTGCATAGACATAAAGGACCTGAGTTCGAACATTGGTGAGATCATTCCTTTTTATTAATTTTTTAGACATTCCATGAGTTTTATATATTATAATATCTTGTCATTATATTAACAGACGCGCCCCATGTGGCTTAATGGTAAAGGCTTGGCTTTGAAGAGAGAAGGACCTGTGTTCGAATCTGGCTGAGGCCAACTTTTTTTTTTGTTAATAATTTGTTTTAGTAGGTTTAAAATATAATGATCATTACCCATCTTATACACACCAAGCGTTGGTAGCCTAGTTGGTCAGAGGCGTGTGGGAGGAAGCTGGAGACCTGGGTTCGACCCCAGGCTCCTGCAGGTTTGTTTTTCTCTATTATTTTCACTTTTGTGTATTTTTATTTAAATTATTATTATTATAAATTAATTAGTTATTATAATTTAATTAACACAAATATTTTCTAAATTAAAATAAAAAACCCAAAAACAAATAAATGATATTTTGCAAATTCATTAGTATTTTTTTTTTAATTTATAGTTTTTTTTTAAATTTTGTATATAATTTTTATTATAGAAATATTTTGTAAATAAAATCTAAATAACCATTTTTATTCTAATTAAATATTAATGATAAATATAATATCTTTTTCATAATTCATAATTAACTTAATAATTTATTATTTTCTATTATCTTTATTATTTTTGTAAATACTAACTTAATATTTTTTATACTATAACTCTTTTTATTTTATAATTTGTACATTAATAATATTTTTTTATAACATCTTATTCTTTTATTATTATTACTAAATTATTTCTAAAAAATCTAACTTGTCTAACCTAAACTTTTTCTTTTTTTTTTAATTCAATATTTTAATTTATTATTTTTGCTTTATTAGTATGATTATTGCTTTATTATTATTATTGCTTATTTACTAATTTATTATATTTGTTATTCTTGCTTTATAATTTATTTTTATCCTACTATTATGTATCTGCCAAAACCTTGTAATAGCTTATAGATTTATTTTTCCGTCTTTATTTTTCTTTATAAATATTTAACTGCGTGGTTAGTAATTTAGGGAGTGTGAAACTAATTGTGATTAAATAAACTTAGAAAATTAATTAAAAAGATAAAATATTTGAAAATAAATCATTCACACACGTCAGTCGATCTTCGATCGCCATCTGCACTTCCTAGGGTATTCCTCTTGGTTGCCTTAAAATAAATGGTCAAGTCCATCAAATATAGGGGTGTTTAAGCAAAGTCCCTTTAAAATAAATCATCATTGTCCCTTTAAAGAACTTAAAAGATCAAGTCCCTTCGAGGTTGCCTACGGAATGATGATCTTATCCTTCGAATAAATGATGATAGTCCCTGCGAATTGCTAAAAATACCCCTTAAGTTGCCTTCATTGACCATACGATGACCCTATGCCCGTCCCTTAAACATTCCAAGGTAATGACTAACTATTCCTTAATAATAGGGATAGTCTTACCCTCGAAAGGACATATAAGAACATGAATGACTTAGTCTAGGGTAGGTACCTCATAGTTACTTGCTCACTCTTCAAAAAAATACTTTTCACACCTCACAATATTTTCAAATGTTTTCAAATATTTTCAAACAAGGATTTGTATACATCCATACGAGGATCATTACAAAGTACTTAGAAAATTTCTAATCACACACTACACTTTTCAAAAACATTTAAGTGAGCTAAGTAACTAAGAGCCCATGGATAACCATGGATATAAAGGGTGCTAACACTTTCCCTTTATATAACCTACCCCCCGAACCCAAGTCTTTTCAAAACGGTATTTCCTGTTCTTTTATGTCCCTTCCTTATGGATAAAATAAAAGTCGGCGGCGACTCTTGCTATCTGCAACATGACTAAAAGTCAGTTCTCCCACCGTGTTAAAGAACTGGCGACTATGCTGGGGAATTACTAAGTAAAAGAGGGGTACCTTTAGGAATTAGATCACTTAAATTGTTTGTTTTACTTTTCTGTTGGACTTTTGTGTGAAAGATCCTAACCCGGATCTAGTGTACCCTAGGTAAATGGCAATAGACCAAGGAAACTATACTGTGTATACCGATATGGTTGATCTGGTGGCCATAGTTAGTGTTACTTCTTTGTTGGTGCTTATGTTCCTTAAGTAAGTTAAGGATAATATGGGGCTTCCATATGTTGTCAATACACTAACTGACCTTTAGAACCCTAGTTATCCCATCTTGTCCTTTATAAAGTAGTGTGATAGCCGGCTTTGGTGAAGACTGAAGTTGGTTGATACTCGATACTACGCTCATTGAGATCTTAAACTTGGAGGATTTTTGTTGGCAAGTAAGTTTCCTACTGAACAACCACCTTTGGGAAGGATCAGTGATATTGAGATCCCTTAGAACCCAGTTACTTTTGTAGGACATGATGAACCAACTAAACTTCAGGGGAGGGTACTTACCTTTAAACCTCATGCAAGCCTTCAAACCTAGGGCTATTGCATGACTTGTTTGTGTGTGCCACATGTTTGTGATTGAGTATAACATCATGACATCATGCATCATAAGCATAGCATTTTCACTAACCATTTCAAGGACCAAAGGATTTATCTTTGTTCTTTGTTGCAGGTCATGGCTTCTGCTCGTAGGAATACAATCCGGATCAACTTTGTAGGGATACCTTCTAAGCTTAAAGAGTTGGTCTCTCAAGTTTCTGAAAACTCCCAATTCATCAAGAAGCATGGTCACCTACTGGATCTAGTCACTTCAGGGTTCAATGAAGACATGATGAGTGTCCTATTTCAGTTCTTTGATCCTAAACCTCATTGCTTCACATTTCCCGACTATCAGCTGGTTCCTACAATGGAAGAGTTCTCCAAACTACTGGGTATACCTATCCTTGATCAGATACCCTTCACAGGCTTATAGAAGGAGCCCAAACTTGAAGTCATTGTTAAAGCCCTACATCTGAAGAAATTAGACATTGTCCTAGAAATGAGAAGCGGAGTTAAGGGTATTCTTGCTAAGGTATTGATGGAGAAAGCTCAAGTGTTCTTGAAGGCTATGAGTTATGATGCTTTTGAGGAGATCCTAGCCCTATTGATCTATGTCTTAGTGTTGTTACCTAATCCAGACCAGTTCATAGACATACACGCCATCAACATATTTCTGACTCGCAATCCAGTGCCTACATTACTTGGAGATATCTTACATTCTCTTCATACCCGTACTACGAAGGCACGAGGAACTCTGATGTGTTGCATACCTCTACTATCTAGGTGGTTTATTTCTCACCTTCCTCGATCAGTGATGAAGAATGAACAAGGGTTCAAGTGGTCTAAGAGGATCATGTCACTTTCTCATTCAGACATTCATTGGTGCTCTTGATCTATGGAGAATATTACTATCATTGACTGTTGTGGGGAGTTCCCTAATGTTACAATCTTAGGCATAAGAGGGGGCATTACCTACAAACATTCTTTAGCACTACGTCAGTTTGGTTATGCCCGGAGTAATGGTCCTCATGACATGCTTATTCAGGGTATTGTGTTCGACCACGACAATGATCTTCAGGGTTACCGTCAAAGGTTTATACGAGCTTGGAACAAGGTGAACAAGATTGATAGCAACACTTTGGAGCCAAATTACTCCATTCCTATGGAGCCTTATCTCAGATGGGTGCGATCTCGTGCTCAGACTCTTATGATACCATATCATGTTGTTCTACCAATCACTATGGAGCTTGTTACTGAAGGAGATATTCCTTATAACATCTTTCATGTAGACATGCCCACTGATTTGGAAGAGCTGCTGAAGTCCTGGATTCAGTTGCGGGAGCAAAGGGATACTTTTGAGACTCATTTCAGAGCTATTCAAGAAAGAATTATGGAGCTGACAAGGCAACTTCACGAGGAGCGGAATCTCAACAAATATCTCCACACCAAGAGGAAGCGTCCATGGGAGACTTAAAACCCCATATTTATTTTTGTATTTTATTGTTATTTCATTGTAAGCCCAAGGGGCAAAATTATATTAAACATTTACTAATAAAAATTTGTTTTTGTTTTTCTTTAAACAAATTTAAATCCTGCGGTCCTTGAAAACATTGTATATACATCTACATACCATATCATTGCATGACAGGTTTCTATAGCAGGTTTCTCAATCTTCTCACTGTTTATTTCAGCAGAAATGGCTCTCGAACAAACTGTCAAGGATCTCCAGGCTCAGAATGCTCAGTTCCAAGAAGTGATCCTGAATTTGTCCAAGGGGCAAGAAGAGTTGAAAGCACTTCTCTCTGAAAATCATGAAGATAACAAGAATAGTCAGCTGGAGCAATTGCAAGCTGAGATGACAGAAATGAGGATCCAGATGAATGGCCAGATGACTCTTATTCAAAGTTAAGCTCAGGGGCAAGAAGAGCTGAGAAACTTTATCCACAAACTTCAAAGTAATGGAGTCAGGGATCTAATCATCAGTCAACCTCCGATGAAACAAACTGACTTAGTTAAACGGAGGATGAGGATAAAAGAAGGGAAGAGACCCGCTGCTACTGATAATTCTCTAGTTGAAGAAATAATATCTTGTAGGTCTAATCCACCACAACACAAGGAGTGTAGAAGACAGTTCACCCGATTCAACACGCCAATGTCACAAGCTTTGCAATGCTTGTTGGAAATAAGGTTGATTATCTTGAAAGACGCTCCTCAAAAAACCAATACTTCTTCTCCTCGCTATAATCCCAATGCAAGATGTGTGTATCACTCCAACTGTCCTGGACATGATACTAATAGTTGTTGGGCATTGAAGAAAAAGATTCAAGACCTGATTGACGAAGGAATCCTCGAGGTTACGCCAGAAGGTCAAATTGAATTCTACTATCGTCCATCAAACATCAAAGCTGCAAGACAAATTGCCCAAAGTAGCAAGAAAGAAAGCCTACCTATTCCTGTTGAGATATGGGGCACCTTGGGACATCCAAGTGGCAAATTTGATTTCATGGTGAAATATACTGCTCCTGAAAGTTCACAAATTGCAATTGAAGACATTCAGCAAACTGGATGGGACAACATTTGAATTTTCATTTATAATTTCTTTGATTTGGTTAAACACTTACTATTATGTTAAACTTTTGTTTTCATTAATTTATTGCATATGTTTGTCTTGAATTAATCCATTTGTTTCACTATATTTTGAATAATGCTTCATATTTCTATTTTGTGATATTTAACTCCTGATAAAGCTATAAGCCTGTAGATGGAGGATGATGAAAACAATAGCATAATCTTATGCATTATGCTTTTGAACAGACTATGCTAACGATGTACATGCATTGTTTCAATTCCTAAACAGTGGATATATAAGGAAGTTAATCCCTAGTCAACCCTTTTGAGCCTATGAAGTAGGGGTTTTCATTCTCACACAAATTAAAACCCTTATTCATAACCTGGGGCAGGGTAGTTACTCGTTTAACTCAACTATGCCAATTTTCTGTGTTGCACACAACTAATGATGGTTCCCCGTAATCACTTAAGTCTGACAGTCAATATCCAGCAAAAGAAAAACCCACTAAGTCAAAACCTATGAAGAGGACTTAGTAAAAATTGAGATATCCCACTGACTGTAATCTTGAAACAAACAGTTCAGGCAAAAAGGAGGTCGTTATAAATCCTCAACAAAGAAAGATGACTGAATTTAAAAAAAAAATTAGTTTTTTGAATCATCACAAATATAAGTGTTACAATTCCAAACTCCTCTGGAGCTTCAATGCATAAGTTAACCAAACATAGGACTGAAGAACATCATGAAGTATGGGTTGGGTACAAATAAAATTTGAGCCTTTATCCTTTGTTTCTTAAACCTTGAACCAGGCCACGTTACAACCCTTTAAAAGACCTAACTGAAGCATGGTTAGTCCAAAAAGCATACTACTACAAAAAGGTATCCTGAATCCTTTAGGGCTTATTATAAATCTTGAGTTAATATCACAGTTTTTACAAACATTGTTTTACTAAAATAACTCTTTCAAAACTTCAAGACAGACATAAGCATTGCATTTTTGAATATCATTGTTTGCATATAACTGAGTGTTTGACAAATAGAGAAATTTACAGGATGAATATTCAAAAAACCAAAGTCCTTCTGATAGACAAAGTTGCTTCCGGGATCAAAGCCCATGTATACAAAGGGGCATAGTCATTATCTCCCAATCAAGGGGCATGCCATGATACTTACTAATTCATTTGGGGAAATCAGGTCAAGATTCAACTATGCTTAAGTAGCTGGGGGAAGGTCTCCTCATTTATCTGAATTACCAAGGGTAACATTATAGAGTTCATGATGCCAGAGGCATATTATTATGGGGCATTCTGCTTATTTCTCTTGAGGTAACTCCTTTCAGATACTTCCATTATGGGACAACTCATCCTCAACCAAGGGGCAACACTCTCTTTCCAAATCTAATACCCAGAGCATATATGGTCCATCACAATTTGAAGGCACGTTCCTCTCATTGTATTACCTTGATATTGGATTCTCAGTAGAATCCATTGTGGAAATTAACTGTCTATGCCAGTAGTATCATATGGTGTTAGTATCATGTCTTTGGATCCAACAATGAGAATTTTTGGGAAATTATTCAAGAAGGTTAAGAACCTTAGAAGCTCTAAGTCCAATTGGTTATACACTCTCAAAGTTGAAACGATTCTGTTTTTGAGTTCAGCTTTACTTTTCCCTCTTTATTCATCTTTACTTTCCCCTTTTACTAAAGTGAGAAAACGTCCATTGATTATGTTTGAATGCATATCTGCTTTTGAATATGATTGATGTTTACCAGAAATGCATAAAATACAATAATGGCATTTACTAAGAACGAACGAAGGTAGGAATTCAACGAAGCTTCGTCGGTTCATCCCCACAGAGTAATCTTTACGGATATCCTTACGGAATACCTCAAGCAATATCTTACACTTAGAACTTTACGAAGTCTCCAAGTGGTTTCATATCCTCCGAAGAATTGATACTTAACTACATAGGTCTCCCGGATCTATGTCCATCTCTTTTATCCTCAGTCAGGATATTCAGTAACTTAATCCTTCGATAAGAAATACGACGAACGAAAACGGGAAGTTCCTAAGTACGATATTCTTAAAACAAGACAGGAACGAAGTCTTCATACTCTTCAACAACGAATCAAGATTTATTTTCCCCAGTCAGAAGTGGTTCTACAAAGCTACTTATACGCTTCAACTACATAATTCATTCATATATCATATCATATCATATCATGTCATATCATACGCATTCTCATAAAATATTATCTTGCATATTTGCACCGAACTAACCCTGTTTTCAGGTTAATTCTCCAGCAGGAAAACTTCATCAACAACTTACCTTGGGCCGTCGTTTATTCTTCCCAATGGTTATCTTGTTACCTCGAGCCGTCGTTTATTCTTCCCGAAGGTTATCTCATTTTGGGCCGTCGTTTATTCTTCCTTAAAGTTATTTTGAGACGTCGATTATTCTTCTCAGAAGCCATATTGATACCTTGGGCCGTCGTTTATTCTTCCCAAAGGTTATCTTATTACCTCGGGCCGTCGTTTATTCTTCCTGAAGGTTACCTCATTTTGGGTCGTCGTTTATTCTTCCCCAAAACCATATTGATACCTTGGGCCGTCGTTTATTCTTCCCAAAGGTTATCTTGTTACCTCGGGTCGTCGTTTATTCTTCCCGAAGGTTATCTCATTTTGGGCTGTCATTTATTCTTCCCACAAGCCATATTGATACCTTAGGCCGTCGTTTATTCTTCCCAAAGGTTATCTTGTTACCTCGGGCCGTCGTTTATTCTTCCCGAAGGTTATCTCATTTTGGGTCGTCGTTTATTCTTCCCAAAATCCATATTGATACCTTGGGCCATCATTTATTCTTCCCAAAGGTTATCTTGTTACCTCGGGCCGTCGTTTATTCTTCCCGAAGGTTATCTCATTTTGGGCCGTCGTTTATTCCTCCCAAAAGCCATATTGATACCTTGGGCCGTCGTTTATTCTTCCCAAAGGTTATCTTATCACCTCGGGTCGTTGTTTATTCTTCCCGAAGGTTATCTCATTTTGGGCCGTCGTTTATTCTTCCTAAAAGCCATATTGATACCTTGGGCCGTCGTTTATTCTTCCCAAAGGTTATCTTGTTACCTCGGGCCGTCGTTTATTCTTCCTGAAGGTTATCTCATTTTGGGCCGTCATTTATTCTTCCCAAAAGCCATATTGATACCTTGGGCCATCGTTTATTCTTCCCAAAGGTTATCTTGTTACCTCAGGCCGTCGTTTATTCTTCCCGAAGGTTATCTCATTTTGGGCCGTCGTTTATTCTTCCCAAAAATTATTTTGAGACTTCGATTATTCTTCTCAAAAGCCATTTTGTTACCTTGGTCTATCGTTTATTCTTCCCAAAGGTTATCTTATTACCTCGGACCGTGATTTATTCTTCCCGAAGGTTATCTCATTTTTGGGCCGTCGTTTATTCTTCCCAAAAAGCTATCTTCATATTTGGGACTGCTTCCCTCTCAAAGAAACATATCTGAAGACTTTTTCTTCGAATGGCATCTTTAAGCCCATTCAAGCATCACAACCAACCAACAGTATCATTATACACACCGGTGAGTGCAAATTTTTGGGTTTTTGTGTTCAATCCTCTTCAATCTTCAAGTCACGAATGACGTACATGCCAATCTAACTCCTCAAATTTCAGAAAATTGAACAGGGGCAGCTGTTGTACCCGAAAATTTGCCCTGCCACAATCAAGACAATCTCTCTCAAGACTTCTAAATTATCATAAGGTCCTCAAGACTCCCAATTGATCAAGAAGTGTGGAAGTTTTCCCAGACAATGCCTCCTCCTAAGCAAAATGTCCAAAATTAGGGTTTTGGGTTTCCTCAGGTTAAAATGACTTTCAAGGCTTCAATTGAACTTCATAACATCCCACATATATTCAAGAATCCCCATGTCAAATTTCAGGGCTTTCCCAATAAGTTTGACCAGTCAAATAATCAGATATGCAAATATCAGTCAAAGTAGTTAAAAAGTCAAACTGAGGTCAACTGTGGTCAAATTAAAGTCAAACTTCAATATTTTTTGCCAACATCAATTTTATGAAGTAAAATTCATCATTTGATCAAGGGTTGATCATGATTTATCAAGGAAGTTTCAGATCATCAAGAATCAGGAGTTTCTAAATTAGGGTTTTCTTAAAGAAAAGTCAACTGAACTTTGACCAACCATAACTTTTACATGCTTCATCAAAAATTTCCCATCCAAATCTCATTTTTAAGGAAATTGGATTCTCTACAACTTTGTGTCTCACAAGCCAAGCCTAAAAATGCTTCATTTGGAAGGTATGAGCTAAAACATTATAGGTCATTTAAAAAGTCAACAAAATGTCAACTTCTTCCAAAGAGCATAATTTGAAAATGGTAAAAGATATGGACATGAGACCAAAGAGTTTTGTTAAAGGACTCTTTAGGCTTTCCAAAATGTCCAAGAACATCTTCATAGCCTTAAAATTGAGGGATTTATGCCTTGTCAATGTTGGGAGATTTTCAAGGGGTGTATGAAGAAAATAAGGGCTTATATCTATTTTTTTTCCAAATGGGCCTATCATTTTGCAACCCAATCTTCATGATAACATCAAGCACGACCCAATTCAAATATTTTCTGATTTTTATAATTTATTTATTATTTATTTGGATTTTATTCATTAAAATTCATTTTAAATCAAAATAAAATATGAAAATACAAATATTTGATTTGATCCTTCTTCTAGAAGCTTTTAAATGACATTTAAGAGGATTAGATGCTATCCAATTTCGTGCACACCCAATTTAGAAGCATATCATTTGATTTCTTTCACATTTAAGATGGAAGATTTCTTCATGATCAAGTTATTCAAAAAGCCCACAAATCCACCAATTTTTCTGACCTAATTCATTCACTATAAATACATGAAGTCAACCAAAGCATTAGGGACGGATTTTGCAGCCAAGAACATCACATTCAACTTCAAAAAATCACACAAAAAAACTTGATTCGGTTTCAATCGTAGAGGCACTTTCAAGACCAAATAAAGGTGGCAAATCATTCCTAGACCTTCATAGAATGAATTAGCATCATCACATTACTCCATAACACTTCATATTGACAAATCCGATTCACACTTTTTCTCATATATTTGATTTTTCATTCTTGATTATGCAAGCATCACTAATTGATTTTGTTTGTTGATTTGTGTTTAGTTGAAGCTTGTGATGAATTTTGGGTGATTAAACTAAAGAAACCATGGCTAATTCATAGAATGCCATTTTAGGGTTCATGACCTTCGAATTGGAGTTTCCCAATCCAATAACTATAAATGCATTCTAAAACCATAAATCAATTGAACAAACTGTTTGGATCATGTTTGTGTGATTAATTTGATGAAATTGTACCGTTTTGACATGATATGAGTTTCACAGGTTTTCCTATGATTATAATTTCGCAGGAAAATTGGAAATAAAATTCGCAGGAAATTCCCCGGGCCTGGAGGTTGAAGATGACTGGCGCGAATTCTGGAATTTAAAATGCATTTTATTTTATAATCTTTCTTTTCTGTTTTATGTTTGAGTAGCGTGAATGGCCAGGTGGTTTTGTTGTACGTGCATAGACATAAAGGACCTGAGTTCGAACCTTGGTGAGATCATTCCCTTTTATTAATTTTTAGACATTCCATGAGTTTTATATATTATAATATCTTGCCATTATATTAACATATGCGTCCCATGTGGCATAATGGTAAAGGCTTGGCTTTGAAGAGAGAAGGACCTGTGTTCGAATCCGGCTGAGGCCAACTTTTTTTTTTGTTAATAATTTGTTTTAGTAGGTTTAAAATATAATGATCATTGCCCATCTTATACACACCAAGCGTTGGTAGCCCAGTTGGTCAGAGGCGTCTGGGAGGAAGCTAGAGACCTGGGTTCGACCCCAGGCTCCTGCAAGTTTGTTTTTCTCTATTATTTTCACTTTTGTGTATTTTTATTTAAATTAATTAGTTATTATAATTTAATTAACACAAATCTTTTCTAAATTAAAATAAAAAACCCAAAAATAAATAAATGATATTTTGCAATTTCATTAGTTTTTTTTTAATTTATAGTTTTTTTTTTTAAGTTCATATATAATTTTTATTATAGAAATATTTTGTAAATAAAATCTAACTAACCATTTTTATTCTAATTAAATAATAATGATAAATATAATATCTTTTTCATAATTCATAATTAACTTAATAATTTATTATTTTCTATTACCTTTATTATTTTTGTAAAGACTAACTTAATATTTTTTATACTATAACTCTTTTTATTTTATAATTTGTACATTAATAATATTTTTTTATAACATCTTATTCTTTTATTATTATTACTAAATCATTTCTAAAAAATCTAACTTGTCTAACCTAAACTTTTTTTTTTAATTAAATATTTTAATTTATTATTTTTGCTTTATTAGTATGATTATTGCTTTATTATTATTGCTTATTTACCAATTTATTATATTTATTATTCTTGCTTTATAATTTATTTTTATCCTACTATTATGTATCTGCCAAAACCTTGTAATAGCTTATAGATTTATTTTTCCGTCTTTATTTTTCTTTGTAAATATTTAATTGCGTGGTTAGTAATTTAGGGAGTGTGAAACTAATTGTGATTAAATAAACTTAGAAAATTAATTAAAAAGATAAAATATCTGAAAATAAATCATTCACACACGTAAGCCGATCTTTGATCGCCATCTGCAGTTCCTAGGGTATTCCTCTTGGTTGCCCTAAAATAAATGGTCAAGTCCCTCGAATATATGGGTGTTTAAGCAAAGTCCCTTTAAAATAAATCATCATTGTCCCTTTAAAGAACTTAAAAGATCAAGTCCCTTCGAGGTTGCCTACGGAATAATGATCTTGTCCCTTCGAATAAATGATGATAGTCCATACGAATTGCTAAAGACACCCCTTAAGTTGCCTTCATTGACCATACGATGACCCTACGCTCGTCCCTTAAACAATCCAAGGTAATGATTACCTATTCCTTAATAATAGGGATAGTCTTACCCTCGAAAGGACATATAAGAACATGAATGACTTAGTCTAGGGTAGGTACCTCATAGTTACTTGCTCACTCTTCAAAAAAATACTTTTCACACCTCACAATATTTTCAAATATTTTCAAACAAGGCTTTGTATACATCCATACGAGGATCATTACAAAGTACTTAAAAAATTTCTATTCACACACTACACTTTTCAAAAACATTTAAGTGAGCTAAGTAACTAAGAGCCCATGGATAACCATGGATATAAAGGATGCTAACACCTTCCCTTTATATAACCTACCCCCCGAACCTAAGTCTTTTCAAAATGGTATTTCCTGTTCTTTTATGTCCTTTCCTTATGGATAAAATAAAAGTTGGTGGCGACTCTTGCTATCCGCAACATGACTAAAACTCAGTTCTCCCACCGTGTTACACCAACTCAAAACAACTTTAAAACAACAAATTTGTAATAAAAAAACTTAAAAATTCAGCAACATATGAAAACCAACGATAAAGAAAACTTGTGTTATCCCCCCGAGTGCTACGTATCAGAGCAGCAACATCGACTCGAACTAACAAAGGTAAGCAACTCTACTCTAGAATACTTGCACGTTACCAACAGAGGGCAACATCCAATCACAAGGGGTGATATATCTAACAATATAATCGAATTTATGATAAATAACATATTAGATTAGATTATATACAATCACCACTTTACAACTCACAAACAACATCAATCAACATAAGATACAACACAACAACATAATTATGCAACTTTGAAATGCAGCTAGAAAATGAACATGCATGGGGTACCATTGGAGTAGAACTCCCAACTTAATAATTTGCCAATTAATAGATGCATTAACAACAAAGCATAAGCTTTCAACTTAATTTTGTCAATCCAGGCCAACTTATCTAGCAACAGCTCCAACTTGATAATGGTATGCATGCGACTCAATATGAATACAAAAAAAACAATAATAATAATTACGTAGCAACATAAAAACAATTCAACTTTGGCCATAGGCCTACAACTTGTATTCTTAACCCTGATAAGGCACTGCAACAAAATTCACAACCAATAACTTCACAACTTACAACAAGGAGCACACATAAAGAACAAACCAATTATACCACATTATTATTCGTATAAGTTTCGACAAAAAAACGGTTAATTAATTATCGGATAAAAGTTCTAATAAATCATACTTTGTGCTAATGTCTTTATTAAGCCTCTGTTAAATTCGTGCTACATTGTCAATGATCAACTTCTAAAACCTGCTTCTAATTACAACCTCACTATTACTGGAAACTCCACCTGCTACTTACTACTATTACTACTGTTACTTGTGAATTACAATGGTTCTAACCTCAATTAATTCTCTAGAAATTAATTACTCAATTCGATTAATGTTTCTGGAAAAATAAATACTAAGTTCCATTAGGAAAGACAGTAGACAAAAACCACAATACAAAAACCATAACGCAACACCAAAAAATTATGAAGCAGACTCGTGTGTCCATAGTCACACTTCCATAACCATCGTCACATGTGTGACAGTCGTAACATAAGGGGTTACGGTCATCACACCCTTCAGACGGGCGTCACATGCCCTTTGGGACGATCGTCCCACCCAAAAAACATGTTCACTCTATTTCGTCTCTGTTTCTTTCTCCTACCATATTTTTCACCATAGACCACACCCAACCATCTCAGACCATCACAACACAACAACAACATACCAAAATCATACACAAACAATGCCGAATAATTATTCTACGATTAATCCAACAACATTGATCAATTTCGTTATTCAACCAAAATAACACAATACACTGACATAAGCAATTTATAACACTCAATCCCACATGTTTTCATCATATATCTGTCGCTCCCACCAAATGACACCTGGTCAAATAGGGTACAGACGTGAGCGGTCGGCGAAAGGAGAAAATGAAGATGAACTGAAAAGAGTCGCCAGCTAGGCATTTTTATCCCGAAGGAAAGGTAATGTTGCATAAACCTAAGAAAAGATGGAAAAGACGGTTGCGAATCAGAGAAAGGGGGTCGGTTACAACCTGGGAAGGTATTAGCACCCAGATTGTCCGTCGTACTCGACGGGATCCACGCTTGAAAGATTTGTGTTTAAAGGGGTAGTGTCAGTGCTATTTTGTGTGCCAAAAGCTGGAAAAGGATGCAAGTGTCAGTGCAGAAGAAATGTGAAGTGAAATGAAAGAGTGTCAGTGCAAGAAAAGAGTGTGAAGCTCAAGACAATGAGGTTTAAAGAATAATGCTGGAAGAGGGGGAATATACAGAGACTTTTGTTCGATAACTGTTAAGTTATGCCTACGTATCCTCTCGTGCAATGAGGAAGTTAGAACACCGTAGTTTGACTCAAATAGACTAAAAGATAAATTGACTGATGAACTGCTTACTTGTCCATGCTCAAGTGTATGACCTGTTTGGCTCAGGTGCAAACTATCTTGCATTAGACGGAAGAAGCAAGTTCTCGTTTGTGAGTGAATGAGATGAGAAAAGAATCCCGGAGGAGACGATTATTGTTTTGTTTTGGTATTTTCAATCTTTTATTGCTTTTGGAGTTTGTCATAAGAAAATGAGCTTAAGCCTAAACCAAGGGTTAGTAAACTCATCACATCCTCCCTCTGATTAGGGGTAATGAGGATACCTTAAGTATGAAGTAAACACCTCACACTTAATCACCATGATGTAAGATTAAGATCATTAACCTACTTGTAATTATTTAGGTGTTTTTGGAGTTTTTGTTTGGTATTAAGTAATGAGCTTAAGCCATAATCAAGGATTCAATGGACCCATTACACCATCCTAATAGAAGGATAATAGATGAGAACATTTAAGCTGAGAAAGGCTCCTCAACTTAATCCATGATTAGGGATTAACCTCATGACAAAACAAAGCCTTTATTAAAGTGAATTTTAGTTAATGGTAACATTAAGAAGTGAATTTTATGGTTTGTAAGACAACTTGAGGGGGACTTGTCCATTAACACTAGGGTTAGTCCTTCTTAACCAATTAAGGAAGAATTAGAACCCTAATGCAAGGCCCAAGTTACAAGCTTGATGTCTTAGTGATTATTAAGTGGATTGATTAAAGGATTTTAAACACATTAAGGATTTAACACTTAGGATTAAAGTTATACACTCCATCCTAATAGAAGGATGCAGGTATAAGCTTAATCACAAAGCCTTAAAACCTTTAAGGTTTAGTCCTTGATTAAGAGATGAGAAGAGAAGACACAAAGATGACACAAAGGTAAAACTAATTGGGGGACTAATCAAAACCTAATTGTGATCATTCTTGGTTGTTCCTAGGGTTTATGAGGCTTGCAAGGAGTCTTCAAGAAGAGCCACCAAGGAAGAAGCAGGATGAAAGGGAAAGAAGCAGAAAGAAGCAAGTCAACTTACTTCACTTAAGAAGATAAGTTAATTAGAGAAAGAAAGTGAGGAGGGAACATGAATGAGCAAGCTCACTCTAATACAAAGATAAAATTCAGAAATGATGCATAAGAGAAATGAGAAGAGATTGTGAGAAGTGAAGGCAAATTCACTTCTCAAACACTTACCACTTGAAAAGTTAGCAAAGAGAAATGAAATGACATGAAAATGAAATGAAATGCAAAGATGGAAGCCAAAGTCAGAAGCATATTCATGATGCAAATGATGTTATGAGGTAGTATGAAAGCATGTCAAGATATGTGAATGATCATACAAGATATGGGAATGCAGATGAAGCATGTAAGAAGCATGAAAGTTCATGAATGCATATGAAATGAAATGGATGCATAACATGGCAAGTGAATGATGCAATGATCAAACATGATTTAAATGTGTTCTAAGATGTCTTATATGTCATGTGGATGTGCAATATGTCATGGCAAATTCATGTATGCAAGCTTGTACAAGATGGATGCAAATAAGATGCAAAATTAGGGTTATATGAACATGTGAGATGCAAAACTCAAAAACAGAAGCAAATGATAAGATAAAAAATTGAAAATGAACTCAAAGGAACCCTAAACCTATACTAGTTCACTATCCAAAGGGGGAGGTTAGAAGCTAAACCTAAAGGAAGTTATGAATTTCCTAAATTTCTAAGGTTTTAAGGGTGATCCTAAAGGTAAAATGCCAAATAAATTAAAAATGAAAGATAAAAATGAACCAAAAATGTTTTTAGATGCTTGAAAGAATGCATAACACAATGCAAAAAGAACCATTCACAAACTCAACTTGGATCAAAAGTTATGAAATTTTGAAGTTAGGGTTAAAAATATTCAAATTAAAGAACCCTAATTCAAATGAAAATTGTCAAAGTATGATCAAAACCAAAAAGAAATTTGTTTTGTGAGTTTGTAAATGTTTCAAAATGCTCTCTGAATTTTTTTGGGATTTTTAAATACCTAAATGTATTTTTAATTAATTAATCTTCATTAACTAATTAAAAATAATCATTTAAATGATTTAAAAATATTTTTAAATGCAAAAAATAAAAATAAAAATATTTTTGGGTTCTGAAAATTCATAAAAGATTTAATAAAAATTTTCAGAATTTTTGGACCTTTTTTACTATTTTTAATAAAATGTACAAAATAAAATAAGAAAAGTGAATTAAAAATTAAATAAAGCTGAAGTATGTCAATCCAAGGGCTATGGTTGATTCTGGGTTTGGGCTGGTTGACCACGCGCCATATCCAATGGCCTACATTCAAATCAGGCTAATCTCACTTAATTAATTATTTAAACCTAAATTAAAACTAATGATCTAATCCTAGCCATTCACTGCACGCGGGAAGGGCAGATCCAATGGCTCTAATTTAAACTCAGCCTAATCACGCAATTAGCCCTAATTGTGCCCTAATCAATCTCAGGTGATCGGAACAGTGTTCCGGTCATCTTCTCCGATAAACCAAATTCATAACTTCTTCTCTAGGCAATTTTAAACCCTCTAAAACTCCAGATCAGACCTTCTAGCAACCCTAAGCAAGAATCAAGCACAAAAACTCATTTATATTTCAACATAAACAAGAATCGAATCAAACAAGTTTTTAGGTCAAACTTTCAGAGACACGGTTCAGGCTTAATACTCAACCATTTTCAAAGCCAACAAGCACAGTGTGATCAGTGAAGCATAAGCAACATTTCTATGGCATAAAAATTTCTGGAAAAAATGTTCTTGGTGATACCTGAACTGGAGCTTTCACCTTTGGAGCTTTCTGACCAGTTCTTTGCTTCAAATCACCCCCAATGGTCCCCCTGAAGAGTTTGCAAAGCTTGGTTGGAGTTTATATGGCCTCTATGTGAAGTTCAGTGGAGCTCAGGTCAAGGGAGGTGAAAATCGTGTTTTTGTGTATAGTGGCTTTCAAGGCAAAATGAAGGGTGGGAAATGATCAGAGGTTGATGGTGAGTTGTTCTATGGAGTTTGTTTTGATGTTTGAAGCTTGTGTGCTGAGTTTCGAAGAAAAATGCATAAAAGGGAGTTTTGGTGTGTGCTGAGTTATGGGAGGATTCAGTCTTTCTTGTTGTGTGTGTTGAGTTGCTTTTGGTCCATGTATCAATCCTTGATAGGTCAGAGAGTTGTTGTGGAATAGTTTGATTGGTATGGCTCAAATTGCATAAAGTAAAGAAAGTTGTCCTTTGAGGTATGGGCTCATGGCAGGCTGGTTGTGAGGCATGGCTCGAGTCAGCTAGCTTTAGGGAGGTCCATGGAAACTGATTTGAAGAGCTGGCACAAGTGGATGTCAAGATTTGGGGTATTTTGCAATTTGTGAAGATTTTTCCCCCTTTGAGAATACTTGATGATCAAGGCATGAAAATGAGTGATTCTTTGGGACATTCTGAATTTTAGGTCATGTATCATGTTTGTGTAATGGTTAAAAGTCAATTAGAGGTCACATTTTGCCTTGACATGAGTTTTTGCAAGTTTCCCTCTTTGGTGCATAAGTGGAAATTTAGTGATTTTTCCCAACTTTGCAAGACCGTAACTTGAGTTCTAGGATGAATTAGATCAAGTTCTTGTACTTTTTGAAAAGGGAATGATCCAATCTACAACTTTAATGACCAATAATTTTTCATTTGAAGCATTTTTGAATCAAAAAGAGGAGGTTGAAAAACTTTCCCAAAATGGCAAGTTTGCATTACAAGTCACTTTCCCAAAATGGAAACTTTGCAAATGGCTTGACATTCTTCAATTTTGTGAACTTCTAACCTCTTCTAAGATCAAATAAAGATCATATACACCCAAAATGATGGAGAATACCCTTTGGTTGGATGATTGGGGCCTCAGATGCCCTGATTTTGCACTGACTTGTTCAAGAAGTCATCTATTGATCAGATGCCTTCCCCATTGAATTTCCTCATGAAAATTGGTATGTATGATACTTATAACATATAAAGACCAATAGAAACAATAATGACCAAAAAATTTGGGGTTATGGCCTCTGAAACCAAAACCCTAATTTTAGGTCATCTGTGCAGTTAAGCCTGGCTCTGCTTCCATGCCTTTCTCAGTTCTTGTGATTTTCTGACTTTCTTGATCTTGGGAGGATATAATATGATACTTGAACATACATGGAACCTCTTGAGATGATTTATAACCTTTGGAGTGGCTCAAATGGCTCCGGGATTGCTCAGACCACAAACCCTAGACGCAGATGACTTTGAACCAATGCAGTGAAGCAAAAATGCAATGTGAAATGATATGATTGAACTAATTCCAATGAAAAGATTACAAGCCATGGTGTGAACTTAGTGAGGGCAAATTTGGGGTGTTTACAATATCCCGATTATAGAGTCAGAACCCCATCCTTATCTTAGATTGGAGACTCTAACTCTCCGATTGAAAACCTAACGCTTGCCTCTTTTCCTCTGCAACTTCACGTAACCTCTCACAAACTTAGTTTTCTACCGATAAACCTAATTCTCCTATTTTCTCCAATTAAATTATAATTTTATTAATATTAACAATTCTAATTGGGCCTAATTCCTACACCCCCACTTTTTACTACTCTTATTCACAAACAAGCCCACTAAATATAATGGTATCATTCCAACACTATTTCTATGACTTAATCAACATGAATCAATACAACTTAAATCAACTTTTCTACAACTTCGACAATTAAACCAAACAACATAATACAAAGATATTTAATTAATTAAATAAATAGAGAATTACAACTCTCCCCCACTTAGAATATTTTTGTCCTCGAAAATCTTACCTTGTTCAAACAACTCAGGATAAGATTCACGCATCCTACTTTCCAACTGTAACACCCCATTTTTCCCAATTTAGAAAATAATAAATTAATACATAAAATCAGAGTTTTAATCAAAGTGGAATGTCGCACCAACAATAATAACAACAAAACTTCTTATTTAAAATAGTGGAAAATTTTGAATTTTTCAACTCATGGCAATTTCCCCACATCAACAATATTCATCAACATCTCTTGGTTTATAATGTTTCAACAAAGAAAATATGATACGTAACAAAATAATAAAATGAGTAAAACATAAAAAAAAATCCCCAAGTCTTGTGTTACGTATCAGATCAGTCTTATGACTCGAACAAGCAACACACAATCCATGCACACTCAAGTACTTGGATTATCTGTACTTCCAATGAAGCACAAATACAACAACAACATCAAAGGGGTGAGAAACGCATTCAATAATTATCCATGAATAGAACATTTCAAGGATAGTATATTACATAATCAACATACACAACAACAATTAGCAACATGACTCATGATTCAACAACAATTAATATGCAATGTGACTCAACAATGATACAATGCATGTGGTACCAATTCACCTTAGTTCATTCAATCCATCTCGATTCATAAAGAAGCCGGATAAATCACATACGCCCATCCGACAATGATTTATCTCCAATACTCTCCACAACGGAGTACGGATGAATCACATACACATATCTGACAATGATTCATCCCATCAATAATACCTCAATGTATGCATGACAATGACTATGCATACAAAACATATATAAACACCATGTTATACATATTCAAGATCCATCCAATCACATATGCAACATAAAATCCACCAATAAAACCTCAGACATCTTAAGTTCCAAGAGAGTATTAATCAATAAACACGACAAATGTCGAGACAAGTTCAAATATGAAATGGTGCTGACATTAGAAGCTTCACATAAAAGTTTATAAACATAACAAGTTATACCTCATTAACAGCCATACAAATATTCGTTCATGACCATATTTCTACTACAAAACTTCATGGTCCTTCTACTTTACAAGCAACTTACAAATTTCAAATGCCTCATGTATGCCCTTCATTCTTGCAAGACTTGATCAATCCAAGTTTCATGCGTCCTGGTGTTTCCATCAATCCAAAGTGAATTATGCAGAGAGAGCTCATGAATACAAAAGCAATCCAATGAGTAACAGATGGAGATATTTGACAATGGTTTACAATAAACAATGATAAAGCATAGGTGTTTGCAAGAAGGCTCAAGATTCATTACCTCACAAGCATTTTCACTCCACACTGAAGCACTCCAAATCCAAGTCGCGGAATCACGCCATGCTCCATGTTCTTTAGACCTGCAGTTATAAAAGAGGGAATTTCATCAAATAGCTTGATCTGCATTTCTATCATGCTTCATAACTTTGAATTCCCCTTTCAGGCCTGTAAGGCATCGATAAGGTTCATCAATAAGACAAAAATAAACACATATTCACGGTTTCTATCAGCAGTGAAAATACAAGACTCATATCAGTAAAAAAACCAAATTCACGGTTTCTATCCACACATGTTTTACAAGCAATCTCCAATCTCACTACAGACAAAAAAATCACAATGGCCCACACAATCTCACAAAAAAAAATTATGCTAACGGTATTGAAAAATCATAGGTCATGATTTCACACGAATGAACAAATATTCTTCAGAGAAATTCCTTCAACCTCACACGTACCAAGCCCTCTATAAAATCATTTCAATCATTGGAAATAAAGAGACTGAAAACCCTAGCTACTCACAAAAAGGAGCATAAAACCTAATACACTAATACTCAGAGCTCAATTGAAAACCACAAATCTTCTCAGAATTTCACATTGAAATTATGAGTAAAAAGAGCTTAGCCATCAAAAGAACAACAACAAACACGCATAAGAGGGAGGAAGACGATTCGAGAGGAAAGCAGGGAATACCTTAAAGAAGTTTCATAGAACACACGATTTCTCAGTAGACCTTCATCTATTTACCTTGTTCTTCCTTGTATTGGTGTAAATATCCATGACATAATGAAATTTAGGTCTAGGGTTTTTGATTGGGGTTAGGTTTTTTTTTGTTTAATTTGTTTTTTTTGCTGCTTCATTTGCGATGATGTACGATGATGTTCGGTTTGTTGAAAATGAGTAATGAAGAAATTTTTATTTTGAGTTTATTTGTTTTTCTTGGTAAGAGATGAAGGAACAGAGAGCTTGAGGCATGTAGAGTAGAGAGTTTCGAAAAAGGGAGAAAGGGATCAGTTTTTTTCTTCAAAATTTTGATTTAAGCAATGTTGAAGTGTTCTTGTTTTAAAAGGTTTAATGAGTATTAAAATACTTTTTTTTCTATACCGATGTTTACCCCTTAATTTATTCTTTGCACTACCCAAAACACCAATCACACTGCCCCAAGTCGGTTACAATTGTCCAATTAATGAGGCATTTCCACATTCACGGTGCTTTGACCGATGATGCCAAACAACTAGGTCATTTTATTGCTATTATGTTTTTTTTTTTGCTTTTTTAAGATGGACCGGGTCCCTCGTGGACCGGACAGGTCCAACTGGCTGTTTTGTTGTGGGCTTGTGATTTAATCATGGGGGGTGTCCCATTCTGTCTATTGACACACTCTCTTTTTTTTTAATTTTTAATTAGGTTTTTCCTAAGAATATTTAGTTCTTGATTTACTTGATGGTTAGTTTTTATATTTCAGTTTTTATTATCTACTTTAGGTAAGGACTGATGATATAATACATGGTTTATCGATATTATATTTTTTTATCGACGTTATCTAAATCTATATGAGGCCAACTTTTTCGTTTCTTTATTAATTTTCGATTTCTCGATTTATTTACCTATTTTTGGTCTATGATATTATTATCCGATTTTTAACATTCGATTTAATAAATAAATTGACATTGTCTAAAATCGATATGAGACCCCTTTTCTATTATTTTTATGGTTTCTAATTAATTTTAGATCCATTGTTATTTATTGATTTTATTATTATTTTGGCCAATGATAAATGGTGATATTCGATTTCTAATAAATCAACGTTATCTACCAATGTGAGGCCATTCCTTTTATCATTTCCCGATTTTCCGACTTATTTTTATTTTGCCGATGAATAAACGTTTAGATATTCATTTTCGAATAAATCGATGTTATCTAAACTAATATGAGGCCATTCTTTTTTACTTGATATATTGTCTCGATTTATTTTTTATTCGGCCGATGAATAAACGTTTAGATATTCGATTTTGAATAAATCAACGTTATCTAAACTAAATATGAGGTCAATAATTTATTTTCTTTATTATTTTTCGACTTTACTTTATTTTTATGGTCGATGACATAACAAACGATTTAAATATTCGATTTCAACAAATCAATGTTATTTAAATCAATATGAGACCAATTTTCCTTTTATCGCATTTCTTTATTTTTTTTTATGGTCGACGAAAGTCTAAAGTCATAATAATCAACAAATCGATGAAGTTGTGATTAAGACGAGACCGTTATTTTTATTAAATAATTGTTCGATAATTCGATTACTTTTGCATTACGATTTCAAAGTTAAAATTCAATTTAACTTTCGAAAACCGTTTGGATGCATAAAACGATGCTCGACTTCTCATAGAATGATGCTAACATTGAATCTATTCTAAGATAGTTAAAGAGCCACATTTCGACACTTTCAATTTAATATTAAGCTCCAATGACTTCACATAGTTTTAGGACACTTCACACACGCTTCCTCTTGGGCAAATACAATGAACCCTTTTATTTCGTGCAATCCCCTGTAACTTATTTTGTACCCCTCTCCCGATTCCGATGTATGTCATTTACTTGTTTTCGCTTCTTTCACGAACCCTTGTGCCTTGCGACTAATCTACCCTTTGACCAAGACGATTCTTTTAGATCTAAAATCTTAATCCAACGTCAAGTTTTATTAGGTAATACAACATCTTAATAATATAAGAAGAATTATACGCCATGATCCTTAAGTGGTAGAAAGAAGGATAATGAGCATCTCGTTACTTGCTCTGATTATTTCGACGCAAGACGATTGGCTTGTTGGGAGAAATAGTCACCTCTACCCATAGTTTTTAGTGCAATTCGACTCCTAAATCCTTTTTATGAAAGAAAGGTAAATAAAATAAAATAAACCAACCATAGTGAGCCAAATTACGAAGCTCTGACTTTCCCATTGAACAAGGGAATACGTAGGCACACAGATCGTAATCCCTGCTGAGCACCTATGATCAATTAAACTTTAATATCAACTCTTTTACCCTTATCAAGTAACTCATTAGGCATAGACATCCTTTCTCGCATGATAACTTAGATTGTTCCCATCGAGTATGATGGATGTAATGGGTGCTAATACCTTCCCCTTACATAACCGACTTCCGAACCCACACAATAGTTATGATGACCTTGTCTTTATCATTTCTTCAAGGGTTTTATCTATATTTTACCTTTCCCTCTTTGGGAATAAATCAAAATTAGATGGATACTCTCATGTCAGCCCAACCGCGACCGCATTTGCGAGGATCGTATTTTCTGAGGTACGACAGTAGTATCAATTCAGAGTTAAACCACCCTATTTACACTCTTAAGTTAATCACTACCCAATGCAATTTCTATCTAAGAACTCTTAGATAATAGAACCCCTCTCACTCCCCCTCAATCACACACTGTGATAATAACAGAACCTTACAAAGAAATAGAAGTACACTCTTCCAAGATAAACAACACGATATTTCTTAAAAGCTTTAATCAAGAACAAACACTCATGCTTAAAAGCTTAGAGTGGACAAAATACAAATCAATAAAATCAGTCCAATTCAAACATCTAGGTGATGTATGAATGACTCACAATGAACAAGTTAAACTTAAAAACCCTAAAACAGAATACGCAGGTTTCACACTCTAACCTCTCTACCTCCAATTAGGGTTGCACCACTGTTAAATAGAAAACGATCTTTATGGGTTTGGGCAAAGAATCCAGACAGATCTGATGAAGTAATGAAACCAGACAAATCTGATCTTCATTAAAAGCTGATTGATCTTTAAATCTCTTTTGAACAAATTGTACAAGAATAGAAACATCATATCTTTCCAAAAATAACAATAAAAAAGATATGAAAATATCTTCAAATATATGAAACATAATAGCTCCTGTCAATCATAAAATTCCTCCTTGATATAGTCACCCAATCAAAAAATGATTATGTGTAGTTTGATTGTGTGTATGCATAAAAAAGAGGTTGAAGATAATTAGTATGCTTTGAAATTTTGGTTTCATGTTGGTTCTAATCTAAAACCTTACTTGAATAAGATGCAAGTATCAATATATGTGTGTATGCAAGATATTAAGCAAATGGCATGCATGAGGAATTGAAAGGAAAACAAAAATTCAAAATTTTAAGTCTATATGTCTATCTATGAAAGTAATGTGTCGACCTATAAAGGTCTCAGGTCGACCTATCTGAGGCGACACATAGGCAATGACTAGAAGCTTTATTATTGAGGCATGGGTGTCGACCTAAGTGAGTTATGTGTCAACTTATGTTGAAGCAAAAGCTTCCATAGGTTGACCTAAACACGTATGTGTCGACCTATGTAATAGTTTTCACTCTAGAAATTAATTTTTGATGCATGGACCTTTCCTAAGTCATTTCCAATAATTTCCTAACATATTTATAGGCACCTTAATGCTAAGATGAATAATGAGCATCTAGAATTTGGTTGATACCGTTCAATGTACAAAAATGCTAAGTTTCTCCTAGTTTTGACATCATTCAAAACATAACTAAATGGAAAGATACACTCACAGGAAAGGTCGTATATCATCTTCAATTTTTCCATGTTATCTATAAAAGGAAATCACACATGTTAAAAAACTATAGGACTCGATCCATACCAAAATCTATTTCCTCTCTATCCGACCCACCTCACTCACAAGGGCACACACATCATTTCACTTCTTCATCTCGAAAGAATACACTTCACTAAGGCCAAACCCTTATTCATAACCAAGTCCATGAAACCAGAAATATCCATCCTCCTTCGTCATTTCCTAGTCAGGGGAAAAAGACCTAAGTTTGATGAACATCATGTTGGAAGTGAGGCTAGGAACGATTCTATAAGAATCTACCTTTATAGTAATGAGAAGATACACTTGGGAGTAACATAATGTGAGACAGACCTCCATATTTAGAGGTTTCACCAGCAAGAAGTGACTAAAAAAAATCGCTTCAACCTCGGGTGAAATGGCTAAACCATGGATCATCTAGGTGGAAACTAATAAGCCTTTGGTTAAGGTGTCATCCTAAGAGGTGCACACCATATATAATAAGTTAAAAACCATCCCTAAAGAAGGATTCCAAGATTTATGCTCATCACAAAGTTGGAACGATTTTATATAATCCCATGCCCCCAAATGAATCTAGAAAAGGGAAACCTTCAAATGTTATAGGACGACCATCTCAAAGTCAGAGAAAGGAAACCATAATCCTATCCTATTGAACATGCATTTGTAAAGCGGGATGGAGCAATCATCAAGAGAGCTGCATATTCTTTTCTCCAGACTCACAAGAAGAAATAAACAATTTATAGGGTCGCCGACCATGATATAAACAATAGTTATATTTTTCCTAATATTCTTAATGGACGGGGTACTCACAATGTTTGAATCCACACATTTGTACTTGACTGCATCGGCTAACTCCACCAACACCATACCTCTCTGATACAGTTCATTAAATTTAAAATTCTTGACTAGTTTGATCCAAGAAACTGCATCTTACCTACCTTTATCCGCCAAGTGTGTCCTAATATCAAAATCATTAAGTTCACAACTATTGGTTCTTTGGTAAACCTCGAAGAAATCATCAGCACATTCTCTCATTGACATAGCCCTCTATATCTCGGACTCAGACTCATTCAAAATGGGAGGGGCATATGGACCTTAATGAAACCGTGCTCCCTATTATCATCTAATAAGAGAGCCTCGAAAGAGTCAAATGAAAAAGCTTTCTCATCTAGAGAGTTTCCAGATACGTTTTCTAAATCAAAATCGATGGTCAAAGATATAACTTTGTGGTCTAGGAAATCATGAGCAATGAGAGGTAAATGAGAATAAAGGGATACCTCAATTTTAACAACTAAAGAAATGTCGCTCTCAAAATCACTTATCGTACGAATAGGGCTATCACTTATTTTGACTCGGAAATAGGAAATTCTAAAGATAAAATCTGTACTTGAGAAGGGTACCTAGTTATGTGAGGTTGATGAAGCGATGTAATGGAAAAATGCAATAACTTTTATTAAAGATCTAAAATCGGTATAATAAATGCTCATAAGATTGAAAATATGACAAAATTTAATAATAAGAGTGACCATGAATGCCAAGGATTGTGAAAAGTTTCCTCTGTGCCAAACTCCTCCTATTTATAAGTAAAAATGATTGAACGATCCGAATTAGCGGGAAAGAGGATTTACTGAATCTGCGACTCAATTTCTCCTTGGAAATTCAAGTAAAATCAAGCGCACTTAAGTGCACTATCATTAGTGTCACACCTTAGCTAGTCACACCAACCCACATGTCATAAGAAAGCAGCAAAACATTTCATTGATAGAAATGCATTTAATGCGCTTGTTCCCCACTACTTTTCCAAATCACTCCAAGTGTTTCACTTCTAGTTTGAATCAACAACCTTCTTGAAGTCTAGCCGTAATTGATGAAGGCTTTCCCGACTTCCTCAGTGTCGAGGAAAGCTATGAGGGCGACTGTTATGGACCGGCCGAAGGCCCAAATGGTCAATGCCCCAAATCAACTCAAATACACTCTATTTGACCCAAGATATAAAGTCATTTCACACGAGAAAAAAGTACGCTTTTTTTTTATCTCTACTTTCATTAGACCCATCTTGAATCTTAAATTGACTTGAACGTTGGATTATTAACCTTGTAGATCCACCCCCGCACCACCGTATTGAAGGTCAGCATTACCGATTTAGGATTCTAAGTCCATTGATTACATCCAATTCTAATTCCAAAAGATAACATGTTATTATTTAATAATAATTATTTAGATATATTTAAAAATAGTCTATGATATATATTATTTATAGAATATAATTATCTTAAGTTTGTATTGTAATTTTTTTTGCATTGTCATTACTTTACCATCTATATACATTATTTTACAAATAGTAATGACAAAAATCAAAAGTATTAAATTAGTTTAAAATTGTGATAATCAAAAAATATAAAACTATATGTTGACAATGTATATCATTTAAAAATTTATCTATATTATATAAGAATATATAACATCTATTTTTTTCAAATTCAAATTTATACTCCATTATTTTTATTTTATTCGATAATTTTCTGATTTTGTTTCTAAATTTTTCTGCATAAGTTTTTCCAAGTAAAAAATAATCACAATATTTTAAAATATTTATTATTATTATTATTATTATTATTATTATTATTATTATTATTATCTACAATTTAAATTATTATTCTTATTTGACTAATCGGGGGCTTGTACATGTATGTTGAATGTTTTGTTTATTCTCTAATTCACAAACTAAATAAAAATAACTTTATATGATTTACAAAACAAAAATACGATTTTTTACCAATGATTAATTAAAGATTCGTTGCATTGCACATCAACAATGTATTTATCATTAATATTTTATGAACCTAAAAATGTAAAATGCAACAGTTACTACTTTTAATATTTTTTTTCTTTAAATGACTTTAAATTGATGTATTCTTTGAACTGATTTAACTTTAAATATACTAGCAATTGTGAAACCTCTTCACAATTCATTATATCACGCTTGAAAGATACAATGAAAAAATTCAGTCGATTCAACGACAATAGAGTTTTAGCAATTGTTCTTATGTTTTTTCATTTGGTATCAGCTATTATAGCGTTCCCTTACTTTTTGGTTCATGAAACTCCTGTTTTCATATTATTATTGCTTTTAATTGTTCCAATTTTTGAGTTACTTTATGCTATTTTTCTTACCATTTTCGTTTGGTAATATTATTGCTCATAATTCAGGTTGATGGGAGATGTTGCAGACAAAGTTTACATTTTCAATATTGGAGTTTAAGATTGTCATGACAATAAACAATATTTTGACGGATCTAAATTCTTATTTCATTTTGTAGTTTTATTTTTGTATTCTCTCGTCAAACAATTGGCCTAATAAAAGAATATTTAGTTATTTTTGTATGAAATTTTGTGTTTGTTGGTTTATGAACTTTGAATAAGATTGGATTCAAATTTTCATTTTATTATAACTTCTGTCCTTCTATAAAATTGCTTTAATTTTCTTGTCATGAAATTTGAAAGGGATATGATAGTCATAATGCAAAATATGATGATAATACCAAATACACTTTAATATATATATATATATATATATATATATATATATATATATATATATATATATATATATATATATATATATATATATATATATATATATATATATATATATAATTTGTTCTTTTAAAGTGTATTATATCGTGCAAAATATGACGATGATACTAAATACATTTTAAAAAAAATGTATTCTATCGTGCATGCGATGCTTTTGCAATGCTTGCATCGTGTGCACGATGCCACACGATTTCGACATGAATTTTCCAGTAACTAATTGGCTGTGTGCTTGAAACATTTGTACTTTTTTTTTATCTTTTTGCCTCTAATTTTCACTTTATCAAATCTTGGTCAGTTCTTCTCTAATATTCTCTAATTTAACTCAAAACCACTCCAAATAAATAATAAATGCTTATAAGATTTATATTATAAGAAAATGTCATAAATACCTCAAACTTGTTATGTTTCTTGTCCTCAATGAACCCATTCATGCCTCTAACTTTTGTTAAATCTTTGCACATACCAAACCAACGATAGACACTAATTATAACAGAGTTAGTACATCCATTTCTTACCTTAATTCAAATGAATCCAGAGAGATTTCTCCAATTTCTCTATGTACTAAACATGTAACTCATATCACATTTTCACTCTAATTGATAGGGTAATCACACGATCAACATACAAGATATTTTACCATAAGTTTGCAAAATTTATATATGTTTTTTCTTTTGGATTGAATGTATTTGGTAAAATAACATATGTACAAAATGTATTTTAGGCAACATTGGAACAATGTTCTAACTTGTGTTCCAGCATCTGAGTGTGTTTCCAAGAAGAGTTGTTGGCTAAAGTGCTCGATAAAAATGGTTAAATAAGAGTTATTTTTCTAAAGGGCTATAACTAGTTAAGAAATAAAGCTAAACTGCTTGACTGAACTAGTTAAAAAATAGGCTTAAGGATTGGGTTCTGATTGTCTTTTGATATCCTTCAAAAGGGTTGAAGTGCTTACCGTAACACTCCTTTTCTACCCGACAATTAATAACAAAATCAGAGTTTCAAAATTTCCAACAAACAAATTGAATGCTACACTTTTAACTTAAACAACAACATTTAATCACCTAATTATTCTTTAAAATAAAATAACTTTCATTACTACGCAGCGGATTCACAAAATTCAACTTTAAATAAAATAACTACATGTCAAACTCAAAACAACTTTAAAATAACAAATTTGTAGTGAAAACAACTTAAAAATTCAGCAACATATGAAAACCAACGATAAAGAAAACATGTGTTATCCCCCCGAGTGCTACGTATCAGAGTGGCAACACCGACTCGAACTAACAAAGGTAAACAACTCTACTCTAGAATACCTCCACGTTACCAGCATAGGGCAATATTCAAACAGAAGGGGTGATATATTGAACAATATAATCGAATTTATGATAAATAACATATTAGATCTGATTATATACAATCACCACCTTACAACTCACAAACAACATCAATTAACATAAGATACAACACAATAACATAATTATGCAACTTAGAAAATCACATGCATGAGGTACCATTGGAGAAGAACTCCCAACTTAATAATTTTCCAATTAATAGAGGCATCAACAACAAGGCATAAGCCTTCAACTTAATTGTTTCAATCCAGGCCAACTTACCGAGCAACAAATCCAACTTGATAATGGTATGCATGCGAATCAACATGAATGCCAAAACAATAACAATAATAATTACATAGCAACACCGTAATGATTCGAATTTTAGGATAGGCTTGCATCTTGTATTCTTTCCACTGATAAGGCAGTACAACAAAATTCACAACCAACAACTTCACAACTTACAACAAGGAGCACACACAAAGAACAAACAAATTATATCGCATTATTATTCGTACATGTTTCGACTAAAACCAGTTAATTAATTATCGGCTAAAAGTTCTATTAAATCATACTTTGTGCTAATGTCTTTATTAAGCCTCTGTTAAATTCGTGCTACATTGTTAGTGACCAACTTCCAAAACCTGCTTCTAATTACAACCTCACTTTACTGGAAATTCCACCTGCTACTTATTGCTATTACTATTGCTACTTGTGAATTACAATGGTTCTAACCTCAATTAATCCTCTGGAAATTAATTACTCAGTTCGATTAAAGTTTCTGGAAAAATAATTACTAAGTTCCATTAGGCAAGACAGTAGACAAAAACTACAAGACATAAACCACAACGCAACACAAAAAAATTATGAAGCAGGTGTTAGAAATAGATTTTGATTCTACTTCTTTTATATAGTTTTGATGATAACAATATTTTATAAGAACAAATTATAGCACTAAATCCTTCTCTATGTGAAGGATAGAAGTTCTCAAGAAAAGAATGATTCTAAGATTGATCAACATCTTCTAATGGTACTCAAGCTAAGTGCACCTCTTATAGAAGATCTGATGATAGAAAGAAGTTCTCGTCAAATAAGCTTTCATTGCTGCGAAATATCAATCATACTCTGATGGGCATTTAGTATATTCTGATTCTCATAATAAAGGATAATTAAGAGGGAATCAAGAATAACGGTTGGGAATAGAATCTCTATTTTTGGAAGGACATTATGGCTATTTACAAACATCCAAATATGGCACCAGATGTTCCCAACAGATCTCCTATTAAAATGCTTATATAAAGGAGATATCTTGAAGAAATTGGTGCTCTAACACTCACGCACGCAACATTAATCAATTTCTTACTTTGTAACGAATTTCTGTAAAAACTATTACCTAGTGATAATAACTTTCTGAAGCAATTATTGTTACAACATTTTTTAAACTCTTTGTGATTTCCTTGAGTGACTAGTGTAGTCAGTAGAATCAAGAATACTTTGACTATAGGTCTTAGTGGTTGTATTCATAGTTTTTGAATTATGGATTAAGACCTCATTGAGAGAGGCAAAATCACCTTGGCGGGTGGACTGGATGTAGTTTGAGTTCAAACGAACCAGAATAAATCAAAGTGTCATTTACAGTCATTGTTTTTAAAACCCAAATCCAACCCCCTTCCTTGTGTTTTTCACTCCTTCAATTGGTATCAGAGCTCTAGGTTCTGAGAAATACACTTAACTGTGTCAGTAGAAGATCCAGAAAACAAACACAATGGCAAATTCAGTCAACAACAACAATGATTATCAAAATGACAAGATCAACGGAAAACCTACAGTGTTCAATGGTGAAAACTTTGACTATTGGAAGGATGTTCTGGAGAGTTTCTTTCTGGCTCTGGATGGAGATCTCTGGGATATGGTGACAGATGGCTACATTCATCCTGTTGGAGCAGATGGTCAGAAGATCAAAAGAAAGAATATGTTAACTCAACAGAAGAAGGAATTCAGAAACCATCACAAGGCCATAACCATACTTCTGAGTGTTATTTCCTACATAAAATATGAAAAGATCACTAACAGAGAATCAACCAAACACATGTTCGACTCCCTGAGGATGAGACACGAAGGAAACACTCAAGTCAAGGAGACAAAAGCTCCGACTCTTATCCAAAAGTATGAAGCTTTCAAGATGGAAGAAGATGAAACAATTGAGAAAATGTTCTCAAGGTTTCAAATTCTGGTTGTTGGACTGAAAGTTCTGGACAAAGGCTACTCAACAACATATCATGTGAAGAAGATCATCAAAAGCTTTCCAAAGGCTTGGAAACCCATGGTCACTACTTTGAAGTTATCAAAGAATCTGAATGAGATATCTCTTGAAGAATTGATTAGCTCACTAAGAAGTCATGAGATAGAACTAGAATAAGATGAACCCCAGAAGAAAGGTAAGTCTGTTGCTCTTAAATCTAACAAATCTGATTCTAAAGCTTTGCAGGCAGAAGAAGAAGAAAGTTCCGGAGGCTCATCAGAAGAAGATGAACTGTCTCTTTTATCCAAAAGAGTTCAACAACTCTGGAAGCATTGTCAAAAAAAGTTCAGAAATCCCAGAAGATCAAGAAATTACTCATAATCATCCTTTGGTCACTAGAAACCCAGAAGCAAAGAAGTAGTGTGCTATGAATGCAAGGAACATAGACACTACAAGAGTGACTGCCCAAAACTTCAGAAAGAGAAGCCTAGAAAGAAATTCAACAGAGAGAAGAAAAAAATTCTCATGGCAACATGGGATTATTCATAATCTTCTGAAGCAGATTCAGACTCAGAAGATGAACATGCCAACATTGCATTAATGGCAAAGATACCAGAAGAAGTCAACTCATCAGAATCAGAATCAGATTCTGATATAGAAGAGGTATTCTCTAAACTTACTAGATCTCAATTAGAAGATAGCCTCTCAGAAATGCTTGAAAAATATCAGAAACTTCAATTTAAATACAAAGACATAAAAAAAGTCTAGTATCTGAATAGGAGGAAGTTAGAAAACTGAGGTCAGAAAACTCTGAGTTAAAAGAAAACGTTTTAAAATGAAAAATTTCCTTTGAAAAATTTAGAACTTAGAAGGAATCTGAATCAGAAATTCTACCTAGTTCTGATAATATCATAAAGCAATATGATTACAGTTTTCAGAAATTTCTAGCTAAGAACATAGATAGAAGCAAAATTGCCTCAATGATCTATGGAGTTAGCAGAAACGCTAGAAGAGGTATATGTTATGTGAAAACTAAAGGAGAAGAACCTCTGAAGTTTAAACAAGTTGATGACATGATTATAAAAGTTAATACTCCTTTAAGTTCTCATTTCACCTATGGTCATAATCATGATCTGAGATATACTAGTGAGTCATCCTGTTCTACAAGTTCTGATGAGAAATTCAAACTCAATCAGAAATTTGTAAAATCTAACAAACAAGGACCCAGAAAGACATGGTTACCCAAAGATAAAATTGTGTATGTTGCATATGTCTTTGACAGCCAGACTGAAACACCAATATTGGTACCTGGACTCTAGATGCTCACGACACATGACGGGAATAAAGCATATGTTCCAAAGTCATGAGCTAAAAGCTGGAGGATACGTAGGCTTCAGAGGCAATCAAAAAGGAAAGATTATTGGCTCTGGAACTATTGGTAACGGTACACTTACCTCTATCTCTAATGTTTTGTTAGTAGAAGGATTAATGCATAATTTGTTATCCATAAGTCAATTAAGTGATAATGGTTATGACATAATCTTCAATCAAAAGTTATGTAAGGCTGTTAGTCAGAAAGATGAAACAATCATATTTAGTAGAAGAGAAAGAACAACATATATAAAATAAAACTTTCTGAACTGAAAAGTTAGAACGTAAAATGCCTAATGTCTGTGGACATTGAGCAATGGGTCTGGAACAGAAGATTGGGACATGTTAATATGATAATATTGTCTCAAATTAACAAACTCAATCTGGCCAGAGGACTTCCTAACTTGAAGTTCAAATCAGAAGCTCTGTGTGAAGCATGTCAGAAAGGAAAATTTTCTAAACCTGCTTTTAAACCTAAAAATGTTGTCTCGTCCTCTAGACCACTAGAACTTCTACACATTGAATTATTTGGTCCAATGAAGTTGTAACGCCTTAATTTTTTATAAGTTAATTTTATAAAATAATATGGAGAGTTTGGAGTATAATTGGGATAATGATTAAAGAATTATTTTGTTTTTAAATAATAATATGATATTGAGGTGGTATATTAATATAATATTGTTATTTAAATAATAAAATAATTATTTGGAGGTCTAAGGGGCAATGGTGTAATTTGAGTATGTTATGAAAAGGGAGAACACAATAGATTCTTATTATCGTGCATTTTGACGAAGAACAGAGAGTTCTGGAGAAAAGAGAGAAGAAAGGGAAAATCAAGGATCATAGATTCCAAGGTCAAAAGTTCGGAAAAGCTTCGTCCAATTTCGAGGTAAGGGGGGAGAAAGGGTTTATATGGGTGATCTAACATGGAAGGGTAATTGGGAGGTCCTTACTCCTTTAGGGTTTATGAGTTATAATTGGATTGGATGAAATTGTAATGTTAGATGAATATTATGATGATGAATTTTGATTGAATGTGATGAATCTTTGATGCAATTGAAAATAGTATGATGGATTGTTGGTATATGATTGGGTCTTAATGTTAAATTGCTTGGGTATATGTGTATGATGTGAATTGGGTTATGGGATAATGTTAGATGGTTGGGGAAGATGAAGAGAAACATAATTCTCCTAATTTGATCTGTAAATGTTAGGATAGATGATGGGTTGATGTTTGAGGTATAAGTGATGATAAACTTGACAACTGGACTGTTTTGAGTACTAGAAACGAATTAAAATGAATTGGAATTGGATTGGTGTAGATAGGGGAAAGAAAAATGACTTTTCGTAAAAAAAAACTGATTTTTGACGTAGAGCCTCTGACATGGGCCGTGTCACACGACACAGGTGGCTGTGTCAGACCCCTGGATTGATTTTAGGGGTTTTGGAAAAGTTTGGACTCAGAGGGTGTGACACGGGCCGTGTCACACAACACGGGTGGCCGTGTCACCCTTCTGGACTTTGGAAAATGCTGATTTGTGAGCCACGTCTCAGGACACCTGACACGGACCGTGTCAGGGGACACGGGGGGCCATGTCAGGCCTCTATATTTTAGAATTTTGCGATATTTTAAGTCGGATTTGACTCGTTTTTTCCATTAAGGTTCGTATCATTAGTCTAAGGCTGTGAGAATAAAGTTTAGTAACAATCATAGGACCTGACAACTAAATGTAGAGAATGAATCTTAGATGAGTAAGTGAGTAATATAAACTTGATAATAATGAATTGGTTGGTGTTGACTATGATAGTGTATAATATATTCTTTGTGTACATTATGAGATGAAATGCTTGTTGTTTAATGAGGATCATGAGAATCGTGTTGCTATGACTATATTTATATGTGGTTTGAAAATGTATGTTGTAATCGAGTTTGTTCATACACATACATGTTGGGGGGTAATCACGTCTCGAGTGGAGCGTACATGATTTTTTGGATTCATTGGGAATCAATGGGTGGGGGATGATCGTGTCTCAGTAGGAGCGTAAGCTATGCATCCAGTCCGAATCGATGGACATTTGATGAAGTCGGTACCGCATTTGCATTGTGTCATTGAGTCACTTTGCATTGATATGAATGAATGATTGATGTTGTATGATATAATGAGTATGTGTGATTACTTCTTCATAAATGTTATTCGCACTGTTATATTATGAATCTATTTCTCACCCCTTTGTTGTTTTGTGGAGTATGTGCTTCTTCGGAAGTACAGATAACCCAGGTACCTGAGAAGTTTGTTGTTGCTTGTTCGAGTCTTAGGAGCTATGATACGTAACGGGAATAGGGACTTTCATCACTTTGTTTTACTTTATTTATATTTTCAGACTTTGTGATAGTTATGTATCAATTTAATAAACTAGGAGAATAGTTATAAGATTTTGAATTATTGTGCCGTTGAGTACATTAATGTTGAAATATTTAATTTTCACTGCTTATAATAGAATGAATGGAACTTTTGTTTGATTTTGAAGTGTGACAACTCACTTTGGTTTTTGTACTCTGATGTTATTGAGTTTTATGTTATAATTTCGATAAGGGGAAAAGTGGGTGTTACAATTGGTATCAGAGAAGGTCGGTCCAACCGGCCAGATTGAGTCAGTCCTTAGAATAAGAGATTGTTGTGTGTGCTAACCTGAGATGTTTGTTTGTTGTATCAGTATGGTAGGAAGGAATGATGTTGCTCTTGCTGCGGTTATGCAAGCCATGGCGCAGACGGTTGGGAACATCGTTCAGGTAGTTTAGGTGGGAGGTGATGCTCAATCTCGTGCATTGGATCAATTCAGGAGTAACAAACCGCCTAAGTATGAAGGTGGAATTATGGATCTAGAGGCTGCGCATAAGTGGTTGAAAGCTGTTGAGAAGATCCTCAGAACTATGGGATGCACTGATGATCGAAAGACGAGGTTTGGTCCTCACATGTTGGAAGGCGAAGCTGAAGTCTGGTGGGACAATAGTCGCTAAAGGTTAGAAGCTGCGGGAACTGCAATTACCTGGGTAGTGTTTCGCAGAGAGTTCTTGGAGAAGTATTTCCTGGAAGATGTTCGCAGTGCTAAAGAGATATAATTCATGAAGCTGAAACAAGGTAACATGACGATAGCGGAGTATGCTGCCAAGTTCGAAGAGTTGGTGCAATACTGCACGCACTACAACACTGAGGAAGCTATGACCTCAAAGTGCTTGAAGTATGAGAATGGCTTGCGTCCTGAGATCAAGCAGGGCATTGCTTGCCAGAAGATCATGAACTATCCAGAACTGGTGAGCAGAAGCCGGATTTATGACAATGACAATCAAGCTCGGATTGCACACTACAAGTCTATGAATGACAAGAAGGGAAAGCCGAGATTTGGTGGTACTCCTTACAGTGCTCCAGCTGATAAGGGGAAGCAGAAGGCTAGTGCTGAGAAGAAGCCAAGTGGGGGAGGAGGTACTCCCGGTAATCTCAAGTGCTACAGATGCCATGGTTCGGGACATCGCGCAAATGAATGTCCTAATGAAGTGAAGAAGTGCTTCAAGTGTGGGAAGCCAGTCCATATGATGGAAGATTGCAGGGCGAAGGCACCTACTTGCTATAATTATGGAGAGCAGGGTCATATCAGCACCAATTGCGAGAAACCAAAGAAGCAGCAGTCAGGCGGAAAAGTATTTGCATTAGTAGGAGCTCAGCCTACTAGTGAGGACCGGTTGGTCAAAGGTACTTGCTTTATCAATAATATTCCTTTATTTGTGATTATTGATACGGGTGCAACACACTCGTTTATTTCTTTGGAATGTGTAAAGAAGCTAGGAGTGGAACCTTCTCAATTAAGTCGAGGAATGATTATTGATACTCCATCTATAGGTTCTGTGACTACCACCTTGGTGTGTCGTAACTGTCCTCTGGTTATCTTCGATAGAGAGTTTGGAGTGGATCTTATATGTCTGCCACTCAGTAATCTTGATGTGATTTTGGGTATGAACTGGTTGGAATCCAACCGAGTTTATATTGACTGTTTTAGGAAGAGGTTATTGTTTTTGACTCCAGAGGAGGAAGCATTGGCTAGTTCGATTTCTATGAAAGAACTAAGGACTTTGTTAGAAGATGAAGCGAAGATGTTTGCAGTGTTTGCTTCATTATTTGTTGAAGAGACGGTCACTATTGAAGAGTTGCTGATGGTGAATGAATTCCTAGAAGTGTTTCCTGGTGATATTACAGAGTTGCCTATGACGCGTGAGGTGGAGTTCTCTATTGATTTGATTCCGGGTACTAGGCCTATTTCTATGGCGCCGTACAGGATGTCTGCGGCGGAGTTAGCCGAGTTGTAAACTCAGATTGGTGAGTTGTTTGATAAGAAATTTATTAGACCCAGTGTATCACCGTAGGAAGCGCCGATGTTGTTAGTGAAGAAGAAGGATGGTAGTATGCGTTTATGCATCGATTACCGACAGTTGAATAAAGTGACCATTAAAAACAGATATCCACTTCCTAGGATTGACGATTTAATGGATCAAATTATTGGAGCTTGTGTTTTTAGCAAAATTGATTTGAGGTCGAGGTATCATCAAATTAGAGTGAAGGATGAAGATGTTCAGAAAACGATGTTTAGGACTCGATATGGTCATTATGAGTATGCAGTAATGCCTTTCGGAGTATCTAATGCGCATGGAGTATTTATGGAGTATATGAACAATATATTTCACTCTTACTTAGACCAATTTATTGTAGTATTCATCGATTACATATTGATTTATTCGAAGTCTGAGAAGGATCATGCTGGGCATTTGAGAATTTCTCTACATGTGTTGAAAGATAACAAATTGTTTGCTAAATTATCCAAATGTGAGTTCTGGTTGAAGACAGTGAGTTTTTTGGGATATGTGATATCTGGTGAAGGTATAGCAGTGGATCCTTCAAAGGTCAGTGTTGTGCTGGAGTGGGAACCTCCAAAGACGGTAACAGAAATTAGAAGTTTCCTTGGTCTGGCTGGCTATTATCGAAGATTTATAGAAGGATTTTCTAATTTAGCGTTGCCATTGACCCAGTTAACCCGGAAGAGTCAAGCTTTTATTTGGGATGCAACCTGTGATAGAAGTTTTGAAGAGTTGAAGAAGAAATTGACTTCGGCACCGATATTGACTTTACCGAATCCGAGTGAAGCGTTTGTTGGGTATTATGATGCATCTAAAATTGGTTTAGGTGGTATGTTAATGTAAGTTGGCAAAGTTTTGGCGTATGCTTCAAGACAATTGAGAGTGCATGAGTGAAATTATCCTACTCATGATCTAGAATTGGCTGCAGTAGTGTTTGTGTTAAAAATTTGGAGGCATTATCTCTATGGTTCGCGATTTGAGGTCTTTAGTGACCATAAGAGCTTAAAGTACTTATTTGATAAGAATGAGCTTAATATGAGGCAAAGAAGGTGGTTAGAGTTTTTGAAGGATTACGATTTTAATTTAAGTTACCATCCAAGAAAAGCAAATGTCGTAGCAGATGCATTAAGTCGAAAGACAATTCATATGTCGGCTATGATGGTGAGAGAAATGGATTTGATTGAGCAATTTAGAGATTTGAGTATGGTTTGCAAAATGACATCTGAAAGTGTTAAGTTGGGTATGTTGCGAATAAATAATGAATTTCTTGATGTGATTAGGGAGGGCCAAAGGCAAGATGTGAAATTTGTGGACATAATGCCTACCGAAGGAAATAATCAAGGCAGTGGTTTTAGTTTAGATAATAATGGTATTTTGAGATTCAGAGGAGGAATTTGCGTGCTTGAAAGTGTTGAGTTAAAGAAGGCAATTTTAGAGGAAGACCATCGGAGTAGCTTGAGTATTCACCCAGGAGCTACAAAGATGTACCATGATTTGAGAAAATTATTTTGGTGGCACGGTATGAAGAGAGATATCACGCAGTTTGTTTATGCTTGTTTGATATGTCAGAAATCTAAGGTGGAGCATCAGAAGCCTTCAGGGCTAATGCAACCATTAGAAATCCCAGAGTGGAAATGGGATAGTATTTCTATGGATTTCGTGACAGGTTTACCAAATACAGCGAGAGGCTTTGATATTATTTGGGTAATTGTAGACCGATTAACTAAGTCTGCACATTTTATTCCAATTAATATTAGTTTTCCGTTAACTAAGTTGGCAGAAATCTATATACGAGTTGTTGTGAAATTGCATGGTGTACCGGCTAGTATAGTATCGGATAGAGATCCGCGCTTCACTTCTGAATTTTGGAAGAGTTTGCATGAAGCTTTGGGTTCTAAGTTTAAATTGAGTTCGGCTTATCACCCACAAACGGATGGACAATCCGAGAGGACTATTCAGTCATTGGAGGACTTGTTAAGAATTTGTGTGTTAGAGAAAGGTGGTGCTTAGGATACTCATTTGTCATTAATTGAGTTTACATATAATAACAGTTACCATTCAAGTATTGGAATGGCACTGTTTGAGGCTTTATATGGTAGAAGATGTAGAACGCCTCTGTGTTGGTAAGAGACAGGTGAGAATGCTATGCTTGGACTTGAGATTATTTAACAGACTACCGAGACTATTCAAATGATCAAAGAAAAGATGAAAGCGTCTCAGAGTCGACAGAAAAGTTACCATGATAATAGAAGGAAAGATTTAGAATTCAGTGCAGGTGACCATGTATTCTTGAGGGTCAACCTAATGACAGGTGTTGGACGTGCGTTAAAATCTAAAAAGTTGGATCCTAAGTTTATTGGACCGTATCAGATCATACTGAGAGTGGGAAAAGTTGCTTACAGAGTGGCGCTACCGCCAGAACTTTCGAATCTGCACGAGGTGTTTCATGTGTCACAGCTCAGGAAATATGTACCTGATCCGTCACATGTTATCCAAAGGGACGAGGTGCAAATTCGTGACAATCTTACAGTGGAGACTTTACCCCTGAGAATTGAAGATCGTAAGATGAAACAACTTCGAGGCAAAGAGATACCTCTTGTGAGAGTAGCTTGGGGAGGAGCTGCTGGTGGAAGTGTTACTTGGGAACTGGAGAAAAAGATGCGGGAAGCATATCCAAAGTTATTCCATTCAGGTATATTTTCGAGGACGAAAATAAATTAAGTGGGGGAGAGTTGTAACGCCTTAATTTTTTATAAGTTAATTTTATAAAATAATATGGAGAGTTTGGAGTATAATTGGGATAATGATTAAAGAATTATTTTGTTTTTAAATAATAATATGATATTGAGGCGGTATATTAATATAATATTGTTATTTAAATAATAAAATAATTAGTTGGAGGTCTAAGGGGCAATGGTGTAATTTGAGTATGTTATGAAAAGGGAGAACACGATAGATTTCCCATTATCGTGCATTTTGACGAAGAACGGAGAGTTCTGGAGAAAAGAGAGAAGAAGGGGAAAATCAAGGATCGTAGATTCCAAGGTCAAGAGTTCGGAAAAGCTTCGTCCAATTTCAAGGTAAGGGGGGAGAAAGGGTTTATATGGGTGATCTAACATGGAAGGGTAATTGGGAGGTCCTTACTCCTTTAGGGTTTATGAGTTATAATTGGATTGGATGAAATTGTAATGTTAGATGAATATTATGATGATGAATTCTGATTGAATGTGATGAATATTTGATGCAATTGTGAATAGTATGATGGATTGTTGGTATACGATTGGGTTTTAATGTTAAATTTCTTGGGTATATGTGTATAATGTGAATTGGGTTATGGGATAATGTTAGATAGTTGGGGAAGATAAAGAGAAACATAATTCTCCTAATTTGATATGTAAATGTTAGGATAGATGATGGGTTGATGTTAGAGGTATAAGTAATGATAAACTTGACAATTGGACTGTTTTGAATACTAGAAACGAATTAAAATGAACTGGAATTGGATTGGTGTAGATAGTGGAAAGAAAAGTGATTTTTCATAAAAAATGATTTTTGACGCAGAGCCTCTAACACGGGCCATGTCACACGACACAGGTGGCCGTGTCAGACCCCTAGATAATGATTTTGGGGGTTTTGAAGAAGTTTGGACTCAGACGGTGTGACACGGGCCGTGTCACACAACACGGGCGGCCGTGTCACCCTTATGGACTTTGGAAAATGCTGATTTGTGAGCCACGTCTCAGGCCACCTGACACGAGTTGTGTCAGGGGACACATGGGGCCGTGTCAGGCCTCTGTATTTTAGGATTTTGCGATATTTTAAGTGGGATTTGACTCATTCTTTCCATTAAGGTTCGTATCATTAGTCTAAGGCTGTGAGAATAAAGTTTAGTAACAATCATAGGACCTGACAACTAAATGTAGAGAATGAATCTTAGATGAGTAAGTGAGTAATATAAACATGATAATAATGAATTGGTTGGTGTTGACTATGATAGTGTATAATATATGCTTTGTGTACATTATGAGATGAAATGCTTGTTGTTTAATGAGGATCATGAGAATCGTGTTGCTATGACTATATTCATATGTGGTTTGAAAATGTATGTTGTAATCGAGTTTGTGCATACACATACATGTTAGGGGGTAATCATGTCTCGGGTGGAGGGTACATGATTGTTTGGATTCATTGGGAATCAATGGGTGGGGGATGATCGTGTATCAGTAGGAGCGTAAGCGATGCATCAAGTCTAAATCGATGGACATTTGATGAAGTCGGTACCGCATTTGCATTGTGTCATTGAGTCACTTTGCATTGATATGAATGAATGATTGATGTTGTATGATATAATGAGCATGTGTGAATTACTTCTTTATAAATGTTATTCGCACCGTTATATTATGAATCTGTTTCTCACCCTTTTGTTGTTTTGTGGCCTCTAATACGTAACGGGAATGGGGACTTTGATCACTTTTTTTTACTTTATTTATATTTTCAGACTTTGTGATAGTTATATATCGATTTAATAAACTAGGAGAATAGTTTTATGATTTTGAATTATTGTGCCGTTGAGTACGTTAATCATGAAATATTTAATTTCCGCTGCTTATAAAAGAATGAATGGAACTTTTATTTGATTTTGAAGTGTGACAACTCACTTTGGTTTTTGTACTCTGATGTTATTGAGTTTTATGTTATAATTTCGATAAGGGGAAAAGTGGGTGTTACAAAAACTGCCTCTATCAGTGGTAAGAAGTATAGATTAGTGATTGTAGATGACTATAGCAAATGGATATGGGTAAAGTTTCTTATACACAAGGATGAGTCAATTGTTGTATTTTCTAACTTCTGCAAACAAGTTCAAAATGAAAAAGAGTTTAGAATTGTTAGATTTAGAAGTGATCATGGTGGAGAATTTGAAAACAAAAAATTGGAATTTTTTTTAATGAAAATGGCATCTCTCATAATTTCTCTTGACCTAGAACTCCACAACAAAATGGAGTTGTAGAACGTAAGAACAGAACATTACAAGAGATAGTAAATACAACATGCTACATTTAGAATAGAATCTATATAAGACCTATTCTGGAGAAGACTCCTTATGAATTGTGGAAGAACAGAAAGCCCAACATTTCTTACTTTCATCCATTTGGATGCACTTGTTTTATTCTGAATACTAACGATCCTCTGAACAAGTTTGACTCTAAGGCACAAAAATGTTATATGTTAGGATACTCTGAACGTTCAAAAGGATACATCGTATACAACACAGAAACACGAATTGTGATAGAATCCATCTATGTTAGATTTGATGATAAGCTTGGTTCTGAAAAAACCAAAGCAGAATGAATCTCTTGCAGACATCAAAGTTCAAATCACTGAAGACAGAACATCTGAAGATCAACCAGCCATAGAACAAGATAAGACAATCACCTCAACCAATACTAAAGAACCCATTCAGAAGAAACAATCCAGAAGCACGTTGAATCATCCAGAAGATAAGATTCTCGGAAAGAAGGATGATCCAATCAGAACAAGGTCATCCTTCAGAAACTCTGAAGAATCTCTAATGGGACTAGTCTCTCTGATTGAACCAACTTCTGTAGAAGAAGCACTTTCAGAAATTGATTGGATACTTAACATGCAAGAAGAACTAAACCAATTCACCAGAAATGACGTGTGGGATTTAGTTCCTAGACCAAAAGGATTCAACATTATTGGCACCAAATGGGTATTCACAAACAAGCTCAATGTACAAGGTGAAGTTGTCAGAAACAAAGCACGGATGGTTGCACAAGGTTATAGTCAACAAGAAGGCATAAACTACACAAAAACCTTTGCACCAGTCGCAAGGTTAGAATCAATTAGACTTTTAATCTCATTTGCTGTTAATCATGACATCACTCTTTATCAGATGGATGTCAAGAGTGCATTTTTGAATGGTTATATTGATGAAGAAGTTTATGTACACCAATCCCCTGGATTTGAAAATACCAAATTTCCAGAACATGTTTACAAACTTAAAAAATCTTTATACGGTCTGAAACAAGCTCCCAGAACTTGGTATGAAAGACTAAGTAATTTTCTTCTGGAAAATAATTTTATCAGAGGGAAAGTGGACACAACTCTCTTCTGCAAAACCTTTAAAAATGATATTTTGATTTTTCAAATATATGTAGATGATATTATATTTAGTTCCACTAAAAGTGCCTTGGGAAAGGAATTTGTTAAGTCTATGCAGGCAGAATTTGAAATGAGTATGATGGGAGAATTAAAGTTCTTTCTGGGAATACAAATCAACCAAACACCAGAAGGAATGCATATACATCAAAGTAAATATGTAAAGGAACTTCTGGAAAAATTTGATATGTCAGATAGTAAGATTCCAAAACTCCTATGCATCCCACGTGTATTCTGGAAAAGGAAAAGGTAAGTAAGAAAGTAGATCAGAAGATCTACAGAGGTATGATTGGCTCTCTTCTCTACTTAACTGCCTCAAGACCAAATATTCTTATAGCGTATGTTTATGTGCTAGATTCCAATCAGATCCTGTTGAAACTCATTCAACAACAGTTAAGAGAATCTTTAGATATCTGAAAGGTACTACTAATCTTGGTCTATGCTACAAAAAGTCCAAATATTACAAGCTCGTAGGATACTGTGACGCTGATTTTGTTGTAGATAGAACAGAAAGAAAGAGTACTTTTGGAAGTTGTCAATTTGTGGGAGACAATTTAATATCCTGGTCCAGCAAAAGGCAATCAACCATAGCACTATCAACTGTCGAAGCTGAATACACAACAACAATTGGATGCAATACTCAGATGCTCTGGATGAAAAACCAGCTTGAGGACTTCAATATCTATGAGAGTAACATTCCCATCCTCCATGATAATACTTCTGCTATCTGTCTTTCTAAAAACCCTATCTTACACTCTAGATCTAAACACATAGAAGTTAAACATCATTTCATTAGGGACTATACTAAGAAGGGGATTCTGTTTTTAAAATTTATAGATTCAAATCACCATTGGGCTGATATTTTTATAAAACCCCTGGCAGAAGATAGATTTAATTTCATTCTGACTAATCTCATTATGGAATTATGCCCAAAATGAAAATGTTTAAATTTATGCATTTAACTCTTAGATGATCTGTAATTTTTTTGTTTAGAAATTTTTAAAATGATCTGACTAATTACTTCTCAAACTTCTGTGTTAAAAGATTAACATGCAAATCATAACATCAACACGTGTCAATAAAACTCCGAGGAATCCTAAAGAATTGGAATATGTGTTCACACTCTAAAGATGGACATAACATGCATTTGGACAGTTGTCCTCTGCAGAAGAATACATGTTCAAGTTCTTGGAAACTAAAACGGTTGAAAAGACACAATTGAGGCGCTAGTCATTAAAAATTAACCATGATGTTTTATGCATTATTGTTTTCCACTAATTGTGCTTTTCTTTTACTACCTATTAATTCTACATAAATGTACGTTTTCACCTCACAAACACTTTTCACTTTTTACTTTCACCTTCACTTTCACCTCATGTTTCTATTTTTTTCACTGCACCTGTATTCAAACCATCATCCTGGTAACAAATGGCCTCTTCATCTCAAAACATTCATCAAGCTACTTCTGCTCAACAAACTCAACAAGATCAAACTTCAGAAGAAATTCATATCTCTCCATTCAGAACCCTTCTTACTCCTGTAGACAAGCTAGAAGTTCTTTGTGAGCTTTTTGTTGACTTTAACGGTTTGAAGGAAAATGGGTTTGATCTTACACCTGCAGTCAAGGCTCAAAGCTGGGAGAAATACTTTGATCGTCTGATGGGTCCAATTTTTCATAAGTTAGTCAAGAAATTTTGGATCTTTGCAAGTGCCTATAACTCTCATGTAACTTCTTACATTCTGGGTAAGAGGATCATTATTACTGAAGAACACATTGCAAAGTTGATACAATCTGATGGCAATGGGATCAAGTGTAGTGAGATGGATAAGCTTTCTGATACTACACTCGTTTCTAAAGAAATCTTCTCAAATGGGAAACATTCCAACAAGATTAAAGATCTGAAGGATCATCCGAGAATTTGGGCAAAGATAATTTTAGGTTGCATCAGTCACAGAAAAGCAACAAATTCCCCAGATTACATCAATATGGATCAGCAGTTTCTGATGTACTTCATCTCCAAGAACAAAAAGGTCAATCTTGCTCATTCACTTTTAAATCATCTGAAGAACAACATAAGAGAAACCAGAGAAGATGAGAAAACCAAAAGAGATTGGATTCCTCTGGGAAGACTCATCTCTGACATTCTGACTGAAAACAAATTGGTAGATCATCTGATGAAGGCTAAAAAATTTGAACTTTTGGAAGCAGAAGCTAGGAAGCCTCTGAATGCTAAGAATCTGAAGAAGATAAAATTCATAGAAACCATCAAGAAGGATCCAGTTCTGGATTCTCGAGAACTCATCACCACCAGGAAAATTCCTTTGAAGGACTTTCCTATGTTCTCTGCTGACACACCACTAGAAGTTGTGGTCAAATACTTGGAATCTTGCAAGATGGATGGTGTTGATCGTCTATTCAATCCTGAAGAGCTTAGAAGACCTGCACCAGAAGTTGCTCAGAAGAAGAACAAGAAGAGGAAAGCCTCTGAAGGAACTTCTCAGAAGGATCCAAAGCAAATCAGAAAGAAAGGTACTTCCTCTTCTCAATCTGAGTTTATTTCTATTGTAGAATCTATAACAATGGTCACATCTGAAAACCTTTCTTTTGATACCATTCCTTCTGTTACTCCCACACCTTCAAATCCCATCACTTCTGAAATACCTCCTCCACCTTATACTCAACCTGAAAACACTACCTCACCACCAAACATATCTGAATATCAATCTCCTCAAACTCTAGAATATTTTGACATGCCAATAGATCAAACACCTACCTTTTATCTGAACACCTCAACCTTCGTTGAAACCCATTCAGAACTTCAACAAGTTCTGTCTGATATTGACGTTTTTCCAAATTTTGTTGCTGCTTCTGAAACTCAATCCTCTAATCTACCTTCAACTCCATCCACTCAACAAACACATGGCTTTAACCCTCCTCTAAAATCTGACTTTCATAGAGTTGTTTTTGACCTGTTGTCATACCCAAAATTTTTCCTACCCATATAATTACTTTCATTTGTTACTGCATTACTAACCATTATCCAAAATCTCAAAACATGTGTGTGTGGTTTCATTTGTCTTACGGATGGGTAGGCCCATGTCGTGCAAGTTGATTGGCAGTTGTCAGAATTGATGTCATTTCTCAAGAATTTGATTCAAAGTCATGAGGTGTTCAATGTTCGTTACGGATTTATGATTAATGTTAACTTCATTCATTTCAATGGGAATTATGAATTTCAAAGAGGATCTTGAATTGGTTGAGGAAATAATTCATGAGGGTTATTCAAGGTATGAATCATAAAATAAGGCATTACCACGTGGGTTACCTGGGTTACTTTTAAGGTTGAATTTGGTGTTGATTAGCCTCTTAAGATCACGAAAAAGGAAGTCATCATTTTTAGTGTCAAGTTTGATTAAGATTGATTCAAAATGCAAGTAGGTGGACTTAGTGAGTTCACCCATTACTTCATTATGATGTTTAACTTTGATACAAGTTTGTTTCCTCATGAAACCATGGCATCATTGAAACTTATTCTTAGTCCACGTATCGCCAAGAGTTTTCATTTGTAAGAGTGGATGCAAGTTTGTTGCAATATTAAAATTCAAGATTTATGCTACAAGTTGCATTTGGTCTCAAGGATACTCAAGAATGAGAACTATCAGAATTAATAGAATTCCAGAAATGTTGCGCTATCCAATTATGTTCAAAAAGTGCATATTGTTGAGATAGGAACAAATTCATGGTGCCAAAACTCGAGGAAAACCTCAGACTTTTTGTTTGTTCCTAAAGACTAAGTTACCAAAATATATGGCACAATTTTAAAGATTATCAGTGTTAATTTGAATCACGTCAAAAGCATACTACAAGTTTGTTTCAAGGTCTTGTATCATATACTTTTCAAGGAATCAAGAACACTCATGAGTCTACATTGCCGTGCATCAAGATTCAAATCATAAAACCAAATATTGCCAAGTCTAAAAGTCATTACACAAGTGTAGAACAAAGTTACAATATGATGAAGCTAACACCAAGTAATTCATGTTAATTACATTACATGTATAATTCAAGCCTAAGCAATTTGAGAACAATCAAATGGTGTCTAACAGCAGCCATGATTAAGTCTAAAGCCCTCTATATCATAACAGTTCAAGCTTTGGACCAAGTCCTCACTAAATGCTAGCACCTTTAGCTTGTGTGAAGTTTTTCCCTTCCTGCATAATGCTCTATGATGATTACCTGGAAAAGAAATAATGAATTGATAACCCAAAACCAAAACAGACATCAAAATTAACAGGGATTACAAAGATAAAACATGAGCTTCAAAGTCACAAATCTATTCGCACTTAAACTGATGTTGAACCATTTCCTTGAGCAGCTTGGTTTGTATTCCTCACACCAATCACACCCAATGATGCTCCAAATGTGATTTACGAGGAAGTAGACATTCCACCAAAGTTAAACAACCTTCAGCCGTTGTGAAGTTCCCCATACCAGGAACAATGCACATGAAAATAAGTGAAAATATGGTTAGTATAACAAGCAGAATCACGAGCATTTTAAAGGAAAATCACCAATAAGTGAATTATACGAGCAAGAAAGGTCTATGGATAATCCCGAGTGAAATCATGAGGTTGAAAGTTATCCAAATGCATAGCCAGCCACAGTAAAATTAAACAGGACTTCAAAAAATTACATCAGCATGAATACATTCCTAGGAGAACCTCAGCTACATGGGCCTTCATTACACCAGCCACCTGAAACGTACAACACAAACGCACAGTTTCATTAGAATAAGTCCAGAGGAGAGATCACCACAAGTTCATTCATACGAACATCAAAGAAAGAAAGCAAGTGAAAATTATGCAAAGCCAATCCTTACTTTTATTTACAAGTCTCCAACAAAGCTTTGCAAGACTAAAGAACTACCTGTTATGCCTGACCTGTTTCCAAGCTGCATCTTCCTCAAGTCTTGTGCTAACTATGTTCTAAACAAAATCCCATGACACCGTCAGTGGCCTACATGTCAGAAGTCAATGCAGAATGGAAGATTTCAAGAGAAACTTACAAGCTGATGTACTAGTAATCCATAACATCAAACAGTTCAAAAAGAAAAGTTGGGATAGGCTGGAGTTCATACCATAAACAATGACAATGAAGGAGTGATACAACATTTCAACCAGGTCATTAATTACTGCTGCAGTAGTTCTATTCCCTTGTTAACTTATGCACCTCATATCAAGCCTGCACCTGTAGCCGAAAAGGAATCCGTAAGTTACACAACAACAATAAGGAAGAATTGAAAAAACAACAACAAGATAAACATTCAGAGAATTTCATTAACTAATGTCAATACAAAATTTTTCAGTTTTGAGTCAATTATTGAGACAAAACTAACATACAAAAGGGATTACATTTACACTAGCAGTGAAACCAAGTTGGTGCCTACAATGAATACCATTACCTATTAGTCAAATGCAGGCATATCTCAAGTCTTTTCTCATAAGTAAGCAGTCTCAATGAACATGATACCTGAGCCCTACAAGCAAGATGTTAAAGAAAATTTGAGTTTGCGTTGCAAGGAATTCATCAAGACGTATTGAGCTCTCACATGCTATAACCAATACCGTCTTTATGTAAACTTGGTCCAATGTTCACACCCTTTAGGATTCATCCATATCTTCATGATAATCCTTGCATCTCAGTCATGACCTTCACCTACTTTCCTTCATCAAAAATCCCACAAAGCCCTAACCCTTAGGCCTGCCTGTGAGTATATCAACCGCAACTTGTGCCTCCTTGACAGGGCTTATAGTGAGCCTAAAAGTCCCCTGAAAATGTAATCTAGTGTCAGCCACATCAAGTGAAAGCATGGTAAAAATCACCAGCATTAAATAAAAACAGAGGTAGCAAATAGAATAGGCATACAAAGAAAACACACATTGAACTTGAAACAAGACTTTGTGAAGCATGGAAAAGCAAGTTATGCAGTAAAAGATGATTCACGTTTTTGTTCAAGCAGTAACGATTCAATGAAAATTCCGTAGGCCCTCATCCTTTCTAGAAGGATTCCCAGATATACTACAGACAAAATGAAAAAGAATGACTCACCCCAAACTGGCCCACAAGATATTGACAGCAGGAAGAATCTTCGTACAATCACAACGGATTGATTTTCACAGCTCATCACCTTCACTCGAAAATGGATTTTCCTCACGTATGAGTTACCTCCCAAAGCCTCCTATAAAAAGGAGCAATCATTAGCACTAAAAAGGCGACGAATACTGTTACTCTGCAACAATATTCCCAGAAACCCTAATCACTCGAGGATACCAGAGAGGACACTCAGAGAAACCAACGCCACCAACCTGCAAAAAACCCTAAAACGTCAGAAACACTTGAAATTCCTACTACCCCAATAACCCTAAACGCACATAGCTCATCAACATCGACCATTAGAGTTTCACATCGAAGCTCTAATCTGAAGTCTGAGCTCAATCCATTCACCATTTCGCACAAAGATTATCAACACAAAAAAAGAGAAACAAGAGGAGAAGAAGAGAGCGACTCAGAACGAAAAAAGTAGAAAAGAGAACACCCACAAGAAAAGGCGAATACCTGGCCTTCTGCGTCTTCAAATCTCTTTCGGTAAACTTTCGATTTCTTTTCTATTCCAACTAGTTTAACTCAATTCATTGCTTGAAAATCGTCGTTGATTTGCTGTTGTATTTGATATTCTATTTCGTTGTCTTGATGAACATTTGGGTTTCTGTTTCATGATTTGGCAATTAGGTTTTGCATATGGGGTAGATTGTTGATGCTAAATATGATTTTGGTTCAAGCTTACCAGGACTTACCTGGGTTTCGACGTTTCTTGTTTTAGTTGGTTTTCCTATTTCTGTTTCATCTAGTGAATGTATATGAGGAAGAAATGAGGGTATAAAGAAATTGATACACTGTTTTGTTTCTGAGCATATGTCGTTCAATGTGTCCCAATAAATGCCATGTGTAATGACTTGTTATTCCCAATGTTGGATCTACCATTATCCGATGATCCTTCTTGAGCCGCGTGTCAGCAGTTTTTGTTTGCTCTGGACCAAAGAATATGAAACAGCTAGGGTTTTCTTGTTCTTCCAAGGCGCAGTATTTGATATGGGCCGGGTGATCCAAGTGGATCCCTCATACCCGGTCCCATTCAAATATCAGCTAAACATTGAAGAGGCCTGCGCCTCATTCTTTTTATTTTTTATTTTTTTTATTTTTTTGCTTTCTTTATAAAAAATATTATAAAAGAAAATGTCTGTTATTAATTATAGTAGATAATTTTGATAAATATAATTTTTTTTTATTTATTGTTTTAAAGATAGAAAAATATTTTTATTGGTTAACTTAATTAAATAGTTTTATTTAGCTCGATTAGTTAATTTGATAATCAACCTAAGTAGGTATTTTATTTAAAGTAATTAATTAATCTTTTCTACTTTATTCGATTTTATGCGTATAATAGGTGTTCGCGTATGCCCGATTTTGCGATGCGATGTTATGCTTATCTGTTTGATTTTTTTTTTGTGTTTGATGATAGATTGTTAATTAAAATAAATGCGCATTAAGACTAATCATTTTAGAATATATACATCTTTGGTCCAACGCCAAATAAATATCCACATACACTTTACCCGCACGTAAGCCGATCATCTCGTGATCGCCGTCAACCTTACCTTAACACTCGCACACAATGCACGACTTCTCTTGGGCCTTCTTACAATGAGCGGTAGTTGATCGATTACATCTAATCAGTTTCCTACAAAGGCTAACATCTTCTGTTAGTACACCTAAAATTGAAAAATAATTTAATTAACTGTTTAACATTTTCCATAGCAAATTATTCGATCCAAGCAATACTTGATCCATATATCAAGTTTGTTACAATCCAAAATCTCAAAATCCATTTTATCTAACGCAGATACTCGAAATCTTTTCGTAATTAAAAAACCGAAAGAATTGAATTCTGGAGTCTAGCATTCCTCGAATTCTTGAATGGACTCTCCTGAGACTCGCCCCGCGGGACGTAGTTCATTCAACCTTTCACGATTAAAATACTTAATTCAACACATCAAATAATGAAAGAATTGAATTCTGGAGTTCAACATTCCTTGAATTCTCGAATAAACTCTCCTGAGGCCCGCCCCACAGGACGCAATTTATTCATCCTTTCATTCTTAAAAAAAAAAACCTAATCAACTCAAACATCTTTTTGAAACAAGAAATATTTAAATCCTTTCTATACTCGCAAAACAAGCTAGCGCTTCAGCCTCCTATAGCGAGCAGACAAGCCAACGCTTAGCAGTTAGAATGCAATTTAAATAATCGTTCATTAACAAACCAACCAACTTACTCGTAGTTAGTCGAACTACGACGCTCTGATTCCTCAATGAGGATACGTAGGCACGAGGATCCCATTCCTTGGTGAGCCCACTAACAATTAACTTCCCCTTTTCTTACGCCCCTATTGCGATCGAGACTATTCGAACCTTAGTACCACGAACTACGAGGCTTTGACTTTCCCATTGCACAAGGGAATACGTAGGCACACGGATCTCAATCCTTGTCGAGCACCCTAGGAACAAAACTACCATTCTCCATATCGTTTACCATTAAGAAGACATTAATATAAGTTAGCATTCGATCGCAGATTAGACTAAGAGGTTCCCGTTGAGTACAACGGACGTAAGAGGTGTTAATACCTTCCTCTTGCGTAACCGACTCCCGAACCTAGAATTTGGTTTTGACGACCAAGTTCCCTCCTTTATAGGTTTTATCTATATTTCCCTTTTCCTTTATTAGGAATAGATTAAAATTAGGTGGCAACTCTGTTTGTCCATTTTTCCACGTCTTTCGCGAGGATCGTATTTTTCGAGGTACGACAGATGGCGACTCTGCTGGGGAATAGCCTTGTGCATAAGAGAGTCGAGCCTAACTTGGTTATTCTTGCGCTTGTTTGCTAACTTATTCTACTTGCCTTTTTTATCTATTATCATTTATGCTTATTTATCGCTTTCTTCTTTTTCTTAATGCTCATTATTATATTTGCTTGTTGGGTCCTGGGTTGATATCACAAGTAAAGTTTTTGACCGAGCTTTGGAAAAAGAAGAGAGAACACCTAAGTTAGATTTGGTAGTTACTAGTGTTAGTCTCCAAGGACTCGCTCCTTGCAAGCCTAGCACGAAAGCTCCTCCAGAGAGTAGACCTATTCATAGATCTCGTCATAACACAGCTAGCCTGTTGCATGACTTGATTCATGAAAGGGCTGTGACTCTGGGACCCACTTTTAGAATCAGTTTCAATGTTGGTAGTCATGTAGTGTTAGTCTCCGAAGGCTCACCCCTTCGTACGCCTAACACGAGAACTCCACTTGAGGTAGACCTTATCATTATTATCGTCATAATACAGCTAGCCTGTGGCAGGACGATAATACGATTAGCGTCTGTGACCTTGAGTACCTTGATGTTGTTACCATAGAAACTACCCTATGAGCGGGTTTGTGGGTAAACAATCTAGAACTAAATTATTGCGACCTACATTTTAAGAGGGTTTGTGAGTTACTTGTGTCATCCTGGATCCAGTTGCTATGCATTCATAATCATTTGCATAAGACATCATGACTTATGCAAAGCTTTTATTTTTCAGGGGATCTACAGTTTATCTTGCATTCGAGGCAACATTGAATCCAGAAAGGAAGAAATGTTATTGTAAAATATTAAAAGGGGAATGCCTCCATTTTTCAAAAATGTTTCATCTAAAAATACTTGTACTTTGGTACTGTGTACTTAATTGAAATAAATAATGGAGTTTAACTTTACCTTTATTTCTTAAGTTCATGATATTTTGAATATCTGTTACGCAAACAACTGTTGCTTCCTTGAAAATAAAATAAAAAACGTAAGCAAAACATTCTTGCATACATATGCATTCAATATGCATCATACATCAACTCATAACAAAACCTTTCATCTATAAAAAGTCGCTTGACTTCTCGATACTATTGATAATTTCAAGAGAGAACTGATGGAGCGTTTGAGGCAAGATCAAGACATGATGAAAAAAGACATGGATTACATGAAAGGAAATGTGGACCAGATTCTAGAGAGCGTCACAACTCTGACAAGAGACAAAGGACTCCAACAGGAGAGTGCATGCCGATATGTTACTCCTACCTTTCTTTCTACACCACAATCTTCATTTGTCAATCCGTTACACGAGGGTCTTCCCAGACATCATCAGAGGCCAACACTTGTTCCACAACCAAGATTGAAGGAACCAATGTATGGTCAGAATCTTATCCATGGTAGACCTCGAGTTGTCCGAGAGAGAAAATCTGCTCATTTTGAACCATTGCCAATGTCATATAGTGAATTGCTTCCACAACTTATACAAAGGTTATTGGTGTTTCCTCATAAGATCCAGTCAACAGTGTATTCAAGTTTACCTAAATATAACACAAATGTAAGGTGTGATTTCCACGGGGAGTCATCAGGGCATTCCACTGAAGAATGCAAAACCCTTAAGTATAAGGTGAAAGAACTTATTGATAATAAAGTGTTGATGTTCAAAAGAAACGGTTCAAGGGTGGAGATCCTGATTAGTAGGCCATGCAATGCCCAAAGTAAGGAAAAGAACTCGGAGTATGGAAAAGGACAGTCGTCTGTTGCAAATCCTCCTACCGGGATCCCTAACCAACAAGGAATGTTGACCACTCCCACTCACGGTTATATGAAGCAAAACCAGCGGTATCGACAAAGCAGATTGGAAAGGTCGCAATCTATTCTTTTTCCTATTCATATACCATGTGCACAACTGTTGTCTTACCTGATACAAAATTCTTTGGTGGTGCCCATACCCCTTGGACCGCTTCGTACTCGTATGCCTCCTGGATATGATCCTAATGCTCAATGTGAATACCATAAGGGAGCGATGGGACACTCTATTGAAGGTTGTTGGTCATTCAAGAATAAAGTTCAAGAGTTAATCAACAACAAATGCCTGGTATTGGAAGAGGATAATCCAGACGTTGAATGTGGATACCACACTGGAAATGCGGGGCATGCTGTCAAAGAATGTGAATACTTTCGAAACAAAATGCAAAGGTTGGTTAATAAAGAAGATCCTAGCATGATTGGTTTGATTCAAAGGCCTGGAAAAGAGAAGACGCACGAGTATTTTAGCCTGCTCAGAATTTTGTACCATAAAGAGAAGGTTGTACCGGTGACAGATGATATGTTTTCCTTATCTGGCAAGAATGTGGATGCCACCACCCATACAGTTGAAGAATTAGGAAGTAAGTCTGAAGAGGTTATCTCTTGTAAAGATACTACCAAAGGAGACTTTGAGAGAAACCTTACTAATTACGACAAAGATATCAATCTTTGGGTTGGAAAAATGTCAACCAATGATGTTATGGCAAATGAGTATTCTCAGGATGCATCAACAAGACCTTATGGCCCATCCTCTTCTCAACAACCATCATTGGAAACGTATCACCACCCTTCTGGGCTACCAATGCCTAAAGCGCCATACTGGAAACCATGGATAGCTCCTTATACGAATCAACAGTACCTATGGGTCAGTGGCTCAGAATCAACAAGCTTATGGGTTTCCACATCAGGTGCCATTTCCTCCACATGGTCAATACCCTACAATCAATCAGGGATCTTCTCAGCAGTCATATCCACGTCAGAATGCTCTGTGTCAGCACCGTCAACAAAGGCCAAGAAAGCAAAAAAGGAATTTTACTCTGCTACCAATGTTACGCAATCGCATACTTCCATATTTGATCAAAAGTGGATGGGTAGAGCCCAAGAAATTGGATCTGGTGCCACTTCCATACCCACCAAACTTTAATCCCAATGTTTGTTGCGGATTTCATGCCAACGCACCAGGGCATTCAATTGATGATTGCCAACAACTCAAGACTAGAATTCAAGATCTGATTGAGTCTAAGTTGATATCATTTACGCCTCAAGGCCTGCAAATCAACATTCCTCCAATTGTTCATAAGGATGCATCAGACCAGGTTATGGAACAAGTTGTTGTTGAGAGTAGTTGTGAAGATGATTCTCATACAAATCAACGAGCGCGTGACAAAGGATTTCAAAGTCAGCATAAGCCTGGCAATAATTTGGAAGGAAGGAATGCTCCTCTTCATCCAGTTCCTATGGCATACAGTCAGCTTTTGCCATATCTGATCCAGAACTCACTAGTGGAGCCAAAACCCCTCAAGACATTACTCAAGCCGTACCCACCCGGGTACAATCCTCATGAAAGATGTGGATATCATGTTGGATCAATGGGACACACAACTGAAGACTGCAAATCTTACCAAGCCAAAGTACAATTGTTGATGGACCAGGGGTACATATCCTTTTTAGAAGGAAATTTGTTCATGCGCGCCAAGCTTCCTGACTGATTGAGTTTGAAGACTCCAGGAAGACATCCTAAAGCCCAGTTCCTCCACACTGACAGGCTATGACCCATATGACTTTCTTTGCATTTGTAGTTTCTTTTCTGTTAATTGCTACTTGCTTTTTAATATTGTTGTCTTCAATGGTAATATTAATGAAATGAACATGCATGTTTCGAACGAATTCATTTGTAGTCACTCATTTATTTATTGAAAAAATCTAAAAATATACGTCTCTATTTCACTTCCCTTTAACTTTGTTGTTTAGAAAATATTTGAAGGAGGATGACGAAAACGAAATACCCATAGTTGCTGAAAACTTGCTTTCGGAAAGAACCTTACTGATGATGTACATGCATTGTTTCGAATCCCCAAACACTGGAGAGATAAGGAGTTAATCCCTAGTAAACTACTTTGAGCTTAGAAGTAGGAGTTTCTTTCGGATATTCAAAACCCTTACGCTAAACCCGGGGCAGGGTAGTGTTCAGTTAACATGACTACGCATCCAAACTACAAGGTGAAACATTTCATTTGGGAATCCATTTGTGACCAATGACTTGACAGTCACAATCCTTCAACAAAAAAAATAGAAAAATAAAAAATAGAAAAAGCCCGCTAAGTTGAACATCCTAATAGGAGACTTAGGCAAAAGTTAGGGCAATCCCGATGGACTAAACTTCAACAAAAAAATGGTCCATGCAAAAGTTAGAGATCAACAAGAAAAATAGTAGAAAGAGGTCGTCAAAATCCTCAGCAAAAACAAAATAAGTTGTAGTGGCCATCCTATCCAAAACTGAAAGGGTCGCTACCATTCAAGAGAAAAAAAAACGAATAAGGTGACTGCCATTCCAAGAAAGTATGGAACAATCATCTTCAACCATCACACCTTCAAGCTCTCATAGGAGACAAATGCGTGTGACAATTAGCTGAACGTAGGACTGGAGAACATCACGAAGGGGGTGGGTATAAAACAATTGAGCCTATATCTTTTGTTTCAATAACCGTAAACCAGACCACGATATAACCCTTAAAAGACCTAATTGAGGCAGGGCTTATTCTGAAAGCATACTTCAGCAAGGTTGCGTAAACTGACTCCTAAAGAAAAGATTTGCTAATCTTCTTTGTTGTATCACAAATCACTAGCTAAATCAGCATTACGTTTGGGCAATTGATCCATTCGTCACACACTATCACACCATTCAAATAAGTGATTTTTCAAAACTCGCACGGATATTGCATTAGAATTACCATTTATGAACAAACAAATTTTAATTGCAAGCCACTACTTGGCATCTAAAGAAATTCTATCAAGAAAAATTAAAAGAGGAACTTGAACACTCATTGGTGTTGACTCGGATCAAGATCACTCATAAACTTATGAATCATGGGCATGACTTACAATAGTTGTGTTGACATGGAAGATGGTTGATTAGAAATCAAATCTCCAAGCAATCCAGGAGGAAGACTATCTCAACGTTCATCCTATCAGGGGCAAATTACCAAGCAATTAGTCAATTTCGGACAAGTTTTCCCTAAAGCTCGGACAGGGGAAACTCCTCATGAGATCCAGATAATGGGGCAATTTTTATCATATCATGTCATGGTATAATCATTCTCAAGGCTTCCATTTAAAGAAGATTCCTTCAAAGTCCTTATATACTGGGACAAGACAGTTACAAGGGGAAATTTCCTCTTCATGATGATCAAACGAGTTGTACTAGACATTGGTAATTGTCAAGTTCACGACAAACGTCGAAAGATCATGCTAGTACATCATCATGTCTTAAGAGGATACCTTAGGGCTGAGCAAAAAGCATAATCAACATGCATTGATTATGTCGCTATGCTCATTTGAAAGTCAACTTGAAGTATCAGTCAAAAGAAGTTGAAGTTCTCTCAGTAACTTACAACTTCAGCAATGGATCAAGACTTGGGGCACTAAAAATGGTCGCATCCATCCTCCGATCAGAGTATCATCGGATACCAAGTGTCGAGAAGTCGAATACCCTCTACCACCCCCAAAACGTCCAATATTCATTGGCAACCACCAAAAGGCCGGAAGTCCAATTTTATTGGCGCCCTTATAAAACCCAAAGTCCAATTTCATTGGCAACTACTAAAAAGCAAAAGTCCGATTTTATTGGCACTCTCCTAATTCCCAAAAGTCCACTTGGGTGGCAACCAGTATAAAGCCAAAAGTCCAACTATGTTGACAACCTTGAAAAAACTGAAAGTCCACCGTGTTGGCATCCTTTATAAAACCAAAAGTCTAATTTCACTTGGCATCTCCCAAATACAATCACCAATGACACCTCAAAAGGGATCTCACCCTCGAAATGAAGATCTATCGCCCGCATACTCAACCATTTGCATTGTCACAAGCATGGCATGCATAACATTCTTGTCTGAAAACAAAAATGTCATCAAACACAATCATATTAATCATTAGCATATAGCATAGCGTTAACCATTTCGTTTTCATATGAATCATTGTGCATCATACAATACACAACATCACATAAAGCACAGCATAGCAGGATCCAGGACATGCATCCCGAACCATCCTCTTTCAAAGTCGGCAGTATTCCTCTAGAAAGACCTAATACCACCGCATTTGCTCACGGAATTTATTTCCCCCAGCAAGTAATTATTTATCCTTAGGGTTGATAATGATGACCCCCAACATATTCACTTTGTTATTCCCCAAGTAGAGGTTATCCTAAAAAGTCTCTGATGAGCTTTTCCCTTACGAGATTTGGGCCAACTTATTTTCCTTTGATAAGGAATTTTTGTGGATTTGTTTTCCCCAACAGACCTTTTGTTCGAGATACTGCTTTGGCATTCTCCGAAGAACCTTAATAGAAAAGGCACTGCTTCGCAAGACCCGAAGAATCTCATGTTGTGGTAAGGATACTGTTCTAGTATCACCGAAGAGCCTTGATTGTAAGGAACTGCTTCGCATGACCTGGAAAATCTTGTACCATTTGTTCGAGATACTACTTTTGCATTCTCCGAAGAACCTTAATAGAAAAGGTACTGCTTCTCAAGACCCGAAGAATCTCATGTTGTGGTAAGGATACTGTTCTAGTATCACCGAAGAGCCTTGATTGTAAGGAACTGCTTCGCATGACCTGGAAAATCTTGTACCATTTGTTCGAGATACTGCTTTGGCATTCTCCGAAGAACCATAATAGAAAAGGTACTGCTTCGCAAGACCCGAAGAATCTCATGTTATGGTAAAGATTATGTTCTAGTATCACTGAAGAGCCTCGATTGTAAGGAACTGCTTCACTTGATCTGGAAAGTCTTGTACCAATAGTTCGAGATACTGCTCTAGGTATCCTCCAAAGAGCCTTTATTGGTAAGGTACTGCTTTGCCTGGATTAGAGAATCTCATTGATAGAGATACTACTTTGGAATTCTCCGAAGAACCTTAGTCCAAAAGGTACTGCTTCGAAAGACCCAAAGAATCTCATGTTCTGTTAAGATATTGTCCATGAAGAACCTTATTCCACAAGGGACTGCTTCGTGTGACTTGGAGAATATTATTCGGTAAATTGAGATATTGCTTTGTTAGCTCGAAGATGCTCAGACATTATGTATAATTTACCATCTCATCCTCATATCTCTTATTGCTTTGCATTTTCTTTCTTGTCGGACAAATTTTGGGGTCTTCTTATATCTAATTGACTTTTACCCTAAAATTGAACGCCATGCAGTTCTTTCTTTTGGGTTCAAGGCAATTAGATAGGGGCATCTGTCATACCCAAAATTTGTCCTACCAATATAATTACTTTCATTTGTTACTGCATTACTAACCATTATCCAAAATCTTAAAAAATGTGTGTGTGGTTTCATTTGTCTTACGGATGGGTAGGCCCATGTCGTGCAAGTTGATTGGCAGTTGTCAGAATTGATGTCATTTCTCAAGAATTTGATTCAAAGTATTGAGGTGTTCAATGTTCATTACGGATTTAGGATTAATGTTAACTTCATTCATTTCAATGGGAATTATGAATTTCAAAGAGGATCTTGAATTGGTTTAGGAAATAATTCATGAGGGTTATTCAAGGCATGAATCATAAAATAAGGCATTACCACGTGGGTTACCTGGGTTACTTTTAAGGTTGAATTTGGTGATTAGCCTCTTAAGATCACAAAAAAGGAAGTCATCATTTTTAGTGTCAAGTTTGATTAAGATTGATTCAAAATGCAAGTAGGTGGACTTAGTGAGGTCACCCATTACTTCATTATGATGTTTAACTTTGATACAAGTTTGTTTCCTCATAAACCCATGGCATCATTGAAACTTATTCTTAGTCCACGTATCGCCAAGAATTTTCATTTGTAAGAGTGGATGCAAGTTTGTTGCAATATTAAAATTCAAGATTTATGCTACAAGTTGCATTTGGTCTCAAGGATACTCAAGAATGAGAACTATTAGAATTAATAGAATTCCAGAAATGTTGCGCTATCCAATTATGTTCAAAAAGTGCAGATTGTTGAGATATGAACAAATTCATGGTGCCAAAACTCAAGGAAAACCTCAGACTTTTTGTTTGTTCCTAAAGACTAAGTTACCAAAATATATGGCACAATTTTAAAGGTTATCAGTGTTAGTTTGAATCACGTCAAAAGCATACTACAAGTTTGTTTCAAGGTCTTGTATCATATACTTTTCAAGGAATCAAGAACACTCATGAGTCTACATTGCCGTGCATCAAGATTCAAATCATAAAACCAAATATTGCCAAGTCTAAAAGTCATTACACGAGTGTAGAATAAAGTTACAATATGATGAAGCTAACACCAAGTACTTCATGTTAATTACATTACATGTATAATTCAAGCCTAAGCAATTTGAGAACAATCAAATGGTGTCTAACAGCAACCATGATTAAGTCTAAAGCCCTCTATATCATAACAGTTCAAGCTTTGGACCAAGTCCTCACCAAATGCTAGCACCTTTAGCCTGTGTGAAGTTTTTCCCTTCCTTCATAATGCTCCATGATGATTACCTGGAAAAGAAACAATGAATTGATAACCCAAAACCAAAACAGACATCAAAATTAACAGGGATTACAAAGATAAAACATGAGCTTCAAAGTCACAAATATATTCGCACTTAAACTGATGTTGAACCATTTCCTTGAGAAGTTTGGTTTGTATTCCTCACACCAATCACACCCAATGATGATCCAAATGTGATTTACGAGGAAGTAGACATTTCACCAAATTTAAACAACCTTCAGCCGTTGTGAAGTTCCCCATACTAGGAACAATGCACATGAAAATAAGTGAAAATATGGTTAGTATAACAAGCAGAATCATGAGCATTTTAAAGGAAAATCACCAATAAGTGCATTATACGAGCAAGAAAGGTCTATGGATAATCCCGAGTGAAATCATGAGGTTGAAAGTTATCCAAATGCATAGTCAGCCACAGTAAAATTAAACAGGACTTCAAAAAATTACATCAGCATGAATACATTCCTAGGAGAACCTCAGCTACATGGGCCTTCATTACACCAGCCACCTGAAACGTACAACACAAACGCACAGTTTCATCAGAATAAGTCCATAGGAGAGATCACCACAAGTTCATTCATATGAATATCAAAGAAAGCAAGCAAGTGAAAATTATGCAAAGCCAATCCTTACTTTTTTTACAAGTCTCCAACCAAGCTTTGCAAGACTAAAGAACTTCCTGTTATGCTTGACCTGTTTCCAAGCTGCATCTTCCTCAAGTCTTGTGCCAACTATGTTCTAAACAAAATCCCATGACACCGTCAGTGGCCTACATGTCAGAAGTCAATGCAGAATGGAAGATTTCAAGAGAAACTTACAAGCTGATGTACTAGTAATCCATAACATCAAACAGTTCAAAAAGAAAAGTTGGGATAGGCTGGAGTTCATACCATAAACAATGACAATGAAGGAGGGATACAACATTTCAACCAGGTTATTAATTACTACTGCAGCAGTTCTATTCCCTTGTTAACTTATGCACCTCATATCAAGCCTGCACCTGTAGCCGAAAAGGAATCCGTAAGTTACACAGCAGCAATAAGGAAGAATTGAAAAAACAAGAACAAGAGAAACATTCAGAGAATTTCATTAACTAATGTCAATACAAAAATGTTTAGTTTTGAGTCAATTATTGAGACAAAACAAACATACGAAAGGGATTACATTTACACTAGCAGTGAAACAAAGTTGGTGCCTACAATGAATACCATTACATGTTAGTCAAGTGTAGGCATATCTCAAGTCTTTTCTCATAAGTAAGCAGTCCCAATGCACACGATACCTGAGCCCTACAAGCAAGATGTTAAAGAAAATTTGAGATTGCATTGCAAGGAATTCATCAAGACTTATTGAGCTCTCACATGTTATAACCAATGCCGTCTTTATGTAAACTTGGTCCAATGTTCACACCCTTTGGGATTCATCCATATCTTCATGATAATCCTTGTGTCTCAGTCATGACCTTCACCTACTTTCCTTCATCAAAAATCCCACAAAGCCCTAACCCTTAGGCCTGCCTGTGAGTACATCAACTGCAACTTGTGCCTCCTTGACAGGGCTTATAGTGAGCCTAAAAGTCCCTTGAAAATGTAATTTAGTGTCAGCCACATCAAGTGAAAGCATGGTAAAAATCACCAGCATCAAATAAAAACAGAGGTAGCAAATAGAATAGGCATACAAAGAAAACACACATTGAACTTGAAACAAGACTTTGTGAAGCATGGAAAAGCAAGTTATGCAGTAAAAGATGAATCACGTTTTTGTTCAAGCAGTAACGATTCAATGAAAATTTCGTGGGCCCTCATCCTTTCTAGAAGGATTCCCAGATATACTACAGACAAAATGAAAAAGAATGACTCACCCCAAACTGGACCACAAGATATTGACAGCAGGAAGAATCTTCGTACAATCACAACAGATTGATTTTCACAGCTCATCACCCTCACTCGAAAACAGATTTTCCTCACGTATGAGTTACCTCCCAAAGCCTCCTATAAAAAGGAGAAATCATTAGCACTAAAAAGGCGACGAATACTGTTACTCTGCAACAATATTCCCAGAAACCCTAATCACCTGAGGATACCAGAGAGGACACTCAGAAAAACCAACGCCACCAACCTGCAAAAAACCCTAAAACGTCAGAAACACTTGAAATTCCTAATACCCCAATAACCCTAAATGCACATAGCTCATCAACATCGACCATTAGAGTTTCACATCGAAGCTCTAATCTGAAGTCTGAGCTCAATCCATTCACCATTTCGCACAAAGATTATCAACACAAAAAAAGCGAAACAAGAGGAGAAGAAGAGAGCGACTCAGAATGAAAAAGGTAGAAAAGAGAACACCCACAAGAAAAGGTGAATACCTGGTCTTCTGCGTCTTCAACTCTCTTTCGGTAAACTTTCGATTTATTTTCCATTCCAACTGGTTTGACTCGATTCATTGCTTGAAAATCGTCGTTGATTCGCTGTTGTATTTGATATTCTATTTCGTTGTCTTGATGAACATTTGGGTTTCTGTTTCATGATTTGGGAATTAGGTTTTGCATATGGGGTAGATTGTTGATGCTAAATATGATTTTGGTTCAAGCTTACCAGGACTTACCTGGGTTTCGATGTTTCTTGTTTTAGTTGGTTTTCCTATTTCTGTTTCTTCTAGTGAATGTATATGAGGAAGAAATGAGGGTATAAAGAAATTGATACATTGTTTTGTTTCTGAGCATATGTCGTTTAATGTGTCCCAATAAATGCCATGTGTAATGACTTGTTCTTCCCAATGTTGGATCTACCATTATCCGATGATCCTTCTTGAGCCGCATGTCAGCAGTTTTCTTTTGCTCTGGACCAAAGAATATGAAACAGCTAGGGTTTTCTTGTTCTTCCAAGGCGCAATATTTGATATGGGCCGGGTGATCCAAGTGGATCCCTCATACCCGGTCCCATTCAAATATCAGCTAAACATTGAAGAGGCATGCGCCTCATTCTTTTTATTTTTTATTTTTTTTTTATTTTTTTGCTTTCTTTATAAAAAATATTATAAAAGAAAATGTTTGTTATTAATTATAGTATATAATTTTGATTAATATAATTTTTTTATTTATTGTTTTAAAGATAGAAAAATATTTTTATTGGTCAACTTAATTAAATAGTTTTATTTAGCTTGATTAGTTATTTGATAATCAACCTAAGCAGGTATTTTATTTAAAGTAATTAATTAATCTTTTCTACTTTATTCGATTTTATGTGTATAATAGGTGTTGCGTATGCCCGATTTTGCGATGCGATGTTATGCTTATCTGTTTATTTTTTTTTGTGTTTGATGATAGATTGTTAATTAAAATAAATGCGCATTAAGACTAATCATTTTAGAATATATACATCTTTGGTCCAACGCCAAATAAATATCCACATACGCTTTACCCGCACGTAAGTCGATCATCTCGTGATCGCCGTCAACCTTACCCTAACACTCCCACACAATGCACGACTTCTCTTGGGCCTTCTTACAATGAGCGGTAGTTGATCGATTACATCTAATCGGTTTCCTATGAAGGCTAACATATTATGTTAGTACACCTAAAATCGAAAAATAATTTAATTAACTGTTTAACATTTTCCATAGCAAATTATTCGATCCAAGCAATACTTGATCCATATATCAAGTTTGTTACAATCCAAAATCTCGAAATCCATTTTATCTAACGCAGATACTCGAAATCTTTTCGTAATTAAAAAACCGAAAGAATTGAATTCTGGAGTCTAACATTCCTCGAATTCTTGAATGGACTCTCCTGAGGCTCGCCCCGCGGGATGTAGTTCATTCAACCTTTCACGATTAAAATATTTAATTCAACACATCAAATAATGAAAGAATTGAATTCTGGAGTCCAGCATTCCTTGAATTCTCGAATAAACTCTCCTGAGGCCCACCCCACAGGACGCAGTTTATTCATCCTTTCATTCTTAATAAAAACCCTAATCAACTCAAACATCTTTTCGAAACAAGAACTATTTAAATCCTTTCTATACTCGCAAAACAAGCTAGCGCTTCAGCCTCCTATCGCGAGCAGACAAGCCAACGCTTAGCAGTTAGAATGCGATTTAAATAATCGTTCATTAATAAACCAACCAACTTACTCGTAGTTAGTCGAACTACGACGCTCTGATTCCTCAACGAGGATACGTAGGCACGAGGATCCCATTCCTTGGCGAGCCCACTAACAATTAACTTCCCTTTTTCTTTTGCCCCTGTTGCGATCGAGACTATTCGAACCTCAGTACCATGAACTACGAGGCTCTGACTTTCCCATTGCACAAGGGAATACGTAGGCACACAGATCTCAATCCTTGTCGAGCACCCTAGAAACAAAACTACCATTCTCCATATCGTTTACCATTAAGAAGACATTAACATAAGTTAACATTCGATCGCAGATTAGACTAAGAGGTTCCCGTTGAGTACAATGGACGTAAGAGGTGCTAATACCTTCCTCTTGCGTAACCGACTCCCGAACCTAGAATTTGGTTTCGACGACCAAGTTCCCTCATTTATAGGTTTTATCTATATTTCCCTTTTCCTTTATTAGGAATAGATTAAAATTAGGTGGTGACTCTGTTTGTCTATTTTTCCACGTCTTTCGCGAGGATCGTATTTTTCGAGGTACGACGCCTGTCCCCCAATCATGAAGCATCCCTATCATCCTATGAATCCAATCCACCAAAATATCCATCTTACATTACCAATTCAGATAGTCCCTCCCCTAAAAATGAACCCGAAGATCCCCTTAGAACATCCATTGATATAGAAGCTCTACAAAAACTATCTTATGTCACAAACAAAACTGCCATACCAGTACCTAAACCAAAACCAACCAAATCAGATGTTGGTCCATTGTTGCTAGCATTCGAAGCAGAAATGAAACTTAGGCTGGAAGATTTGAATGTCGCCTGTGCATAAATTCCTGATCCTGCAGCTTCTGATCCTCTTTGCACTTCCTTCAGAAAGTGGTTTAATGTTGAGACCAAAAAGCTGAAAGATATCTACTATGATATTGCTTAACAAAACTTCTATCAAAGTCTGAAAGAAGTGGTCACTAGTCTTGAGAAGAAGAAAACTCACCTTCTGGATGACAAGCCTTGGAGAGAATCTGAACCAAAGGAATCATCTTCTGCACTTTAGTTGATGATAGTTCCTTTTGCTGAAGACAAGAGCAAAGAAAGTGCTGAAGTACCTTCTGCTGAAGAATCTTTTGAGGAACCCTACACTCAAGCTGTTGCAACAGTTGAAGAATCATTTCCAACATCCTTGGTGCTGAAAACTCTGAATGAGCTTAAGAAAGAAAATGGAACTGTCAAGAAGAGGTTGGAAAAGTAAGATAAGACTAATGTTGAACTTAAATCAATGATTGAACAACAAGTTGAATCAACTTCTCAGATCAAGTCTCTTTTGGAAGCCTTAGTTACCAGGATCAACCCTTAACCCTGATTTTGTTTCATGTTTTTTGTTGTTGTTGTTGTTTGCTTTCTTGTTTTTTTTGGTATTTCATTATATGTCTATCTGATTATCTGATTAATGAAGATCCTTTCTTTTGACTCTAATTATTTATTTGTTTTCATATTTTTGAGTAATGACAAAAAGGGGGAGAAACTTAAATGATTTTGATTTGTAACAGTTTATCAAGACTAAGCCTCTAACATATTAATACTTTGATCAAACTGTCTAAATTGTTTTTAAAAGAACAAGATAAGTAATTAACTCAGGGGGAGCATAAACTGAAGAACTTCTTATAGAGCATAAACTGAAGAACTTCTTATAGAGCATAAACTGAAGAACTTATTATAGAGCATAAGTTGAAGAACTTCATTTGGAAAACTCTGAAAGAATTTATCACCATCTAAAGGGAGTTTCCTTATCTTTTAAATTTTGTCCTTAATCAAAATAAATGTTTTGTCATCATAAAAAAAGGGGGAGATTGTTAGAACAAGATTTTGATTTACTTCTCTTATATAGTTTTGATGATTAACAATATTTTATAAGAATAAATTATAGCACTAAATCCTTCTCTATGTGCAGGATAAAAGTTCTCAAGAAAAGAATGATTCTAAGATTGATCAGCATCATCTAATGGTACTCAAGCCAAGTGCACCTCTTATAGAAGATCTGATGATAGAAAGAAGTTCTCATCAAATAAGCTTTCGTTGCTGCGAAATATCAATCATACTCTGATGGGAATTTAGTATATTCTGATTCTTATAATAAAGGATTGTTAAGAGGGAATCAAGAATAACGGATGGGAACAAAATCTCTATTTTTGGAAGGACTTATGGCTATTTACAAACATCCAAATATGGCACCAGATGTTCCCAACGGATCTTCTATTCAAACGTTTATATAAAGGAGATATCTTGAAGAAATTGGTGCTCTAACACTCACACGCGCAACATTAATCAATTTCTTACTTTGTACCGAATTTCTGTAAAAACTATCACCTAGTGATAATAGCTTTCTGAAGCAATTATTGTTACAACATTTTGTAAACTCTTTGTGATTTCCTTGAGTGACTAGTGTAGTAAGTAGACTCAAGAAGACTTTGACTATAGGTCTTAGTGGTTGTATTCATAGTTTTTGAATAGTGGATTAACACCTCATTGAGAGAGGCAAAATCATCTTGGCGGGTGGATTGGATGTAGTTTGAGTTCAAACAAACCAGGATAAATCAAAGTGTCATTTACAGTCATTGTTTTTAAAACCCATTTCTAACCCCTTTCCTTGTGTTTTTCACTCTTTCGGCAGGCCCGTGTGACCATCATCACACTTCCATGACCATCATCACATGTGTGATAGTCGTAATATAAGGGGTGACAGTCGTCACACCCTTCAGACGGGCTTCACATGCTCTTTGGGACGATCATGCCACCCCAAAAACAAGTTCTCTTTATTTCGTCTCTGTTTCTTTCTCCTATTATATTTTTTCTCCTACCATATTTTTCACGATATACCACACCCAACCATCTCAGGCCATCACAACACAGCAACATACCAAAATCATACATAAACAACACCTAATAATTATTCTATGACTAATCCAACAACATTGATCAATTTCGTTATTCAACCAAAACAACACAACACACTGACAAAAGCAATGTATAACACCTAATCCCACATGTTTTCATCATATATCCCAATTATAGAGTCTGATTCCCATCCTTATCTTGGATTGAAGGCGACTCTAACTCTCCGATTAAGAACCTAGCCCTTGCCTTTTTTCCTCTGCAACTTCACGTAATCTATCACAAACTCAGTTTCCACTGATAAAAATAATTCTCCTATTTTCTCCAATTAACTTATAATTTTATTAATCTTAACAATTCTAATTGGGCCTAATTCCTGCACACCCATTCTTTACTACTCTTATTCACAAACAAGTCCACTAAATATAATGGTATCATTCCAACACTATTTCTACAACTTAATCAACTTGGTTTAATTCGACTAACCACAACACAACTTAAATCAACTTTTCTACAACTTCGACAATTAAACCAAACAACATAATACGAAGATATTTAATTAAATAATTAATTAGATAAACAAAGCGTTACAACTCTCCCCCACTTAGAATATATTTGTCCTCAAAAATCTTTCCTTGTTCAAACAACTCGGGATAAGATTCTCGCATCTTGCTTTCCAACTGTAACACCCTACTTTTCCCAATTTAGAAAATAATAAATTAATACGTAAAATCATAGTTTTAATCAAAATGGAATGCCATATAAACAATAATAACAACAAAACTTCTTATTTAAAACAACGGAAAAATCTGAATTATTCAACTCATGGCAATTTACCAACATCAACAATATTCATCAACATCTATTGGTTTATAATGTTTCAACAAAGAAAATATGATACGTAACAAAATAATGAAACAAGTAAAACATAAAAAAAAACCAAGTCTCATGTTACGTATCAGAGCAGTCATCTGACTCAAACAAGCAACACGCAGTCCATGCACACTCAAGTACCTGAGCATCAAAGGGGTGAGAAATGCATTCAACAATTATCCGTGCATAGAACATTTCAAGGATAGTATCTCACAGAATCAACATACACAACATTATAACAACAACAATTAGCAACATGACTCATGATTCAACAACAGTTAATATGCAATGTGACTGAACAATGATACAATGCATGTGGTACCAATTCACCTTAGTTCATTCAATCAAACTTGATTCATAAAGAATCTGAATAAATCACATATGCCATATGGCAATGATTTATCTCCAATAATCCACACAATGGAGTATGGATGAATCACATACACCCATCCAACAATGATTCATTTTACCAATAATACCTTAATGTATGCATGACAATGACTATGCACACAAAATATATATAAACACCACGTTATACATCTTCATGATCCATCTGATTACATATGCAACATAAAATCCACCAAAAACACCACTAAAACCTCACACGTCTTAAGTAATTAATCGTCTAATTAATCCACCTAATTTCATTATTAATCATTTTCCATTACCAATCCTAGATTAATTAAGTCCTATGGCCTACTCCAATACCCCAGATCAAGATAATCATCGTCGAATGCGAAATCGGGACAAACATCTCGAAAACCAAAATTGGACCATAACCCTGGTCATACGCGTAATGCACAAGGGCATACACATATTTCCCAACTCCTACGCACCCCATACGCCCATCATACGCATATTACTCCTCATTCTCAACTCAATACACGTATCACCTCCTCATACGTTATTGCCTAGTCTCCCTACGTGTAACCTACGAATTTGGGAAGATGGTCGTGCCAAAAAGCCTCCCTTATGCATAACACCCCTTCATTAAGCGTAATGGAGTAAAATCACGCCTTACCATATGCGTATGGCCTATCTATTACGCGTATGGACAAAAAGCTACCAATTTCTCATAATTTCAACTTCATTCTGAATTTGTTCACTATGGTTCTCGTTTTCAAACTTCATACAAGTCCTAGAATGATTTCTACATCAGTTATACACTATTATTCATGTTATTCTTTCATCTAACATTAATAATCCATTTTCATATGTTTCTAGATCTAGACCCGTCACTCTTCTTCAGCAACAACACAAAACTTGTATATACAATGGGTTATATAGAACAACAACAATAATTTGGGCAAGAAATCAATTAAACTAGATCGATTTCACAACAACGATTTCATAAAGCAATAGAATCAAACATAATATCATACAAACAAAATCCTACGAGGGAAAGTACCCCCTCACTACCCTATCATGTTATTATCACCAATTATGAACCCCTTCCCCCTACCTCAATTCCTTGATTAAATTCCTGCAAATTTTCTCTTTGGAGAATTCCCTAGCAGATGTTCCTCCTAGCCCTCTCCATTGATCCCTAAAAGTTGTTATGACTAAACCCCTCTTAATTTTTCAGATTAAGGCTTAATTCCACTATTACCCCCATCCTAATGTTTTACTAATTCAACCCTTATTTTAATTAAAATGAAATAGTAATGATAATAATACTAATCATAATATTATTATTAACATAATAATAATAATAATAATAATAATAATAATAATAATGTTTAGTTGGGCCATATTATTATTACTACACCTCACCGATACTAACCACACCTTAAGTCTACACGTCCCACTAGGACTCTACACCAAAACATCTAAGCACACACACCTTAAACAAGTCCAACATTCACCAAAAATACACAACGATAAATAATTAAAAAATGGGGTGTTACACCAACTCAAACGTCATACTCTCTTCAGCAGCTTCCAACCAAACTACTTTCACCAACGCAGTCTCTTTGCCTCTTATAGTCTTCATTTCCCGATCCGCAATCCGTACCGGAATCATCTCTATAGTAAGATTATTCTGTACTTGCACTTCATCCATACTAATTACATGCGACGAATCTGAAATGTATTTCCAAAGTTGTGACACATGAAACGCATCATACAAATTCGAAAGATTAGGAGGTAAAGCAAGGAGTGAGCTTCTTAGACTTCAATGCATGCCCAACACCGGTCACAAACATAACTCTAAAAAATACATGATCACCAGCTTGAAATTATAAATCTTTCCTTCGCTTGTCATGATAACTCTTTGTCTAATATGGGAAATTTACATGTTTTCTCGAATTAACTTCACCTTCTCAATAGTCTCTCGAACAATCTCAGGTCCAAGCATTACACTTTCTCCATATTCATGCCAACATAAAGGAGTCCTACATCTCCGACCATACAACGCTTCAAAAGGTGCCATTTCGATGCTAGAATGGTAATTTTTATTATAAGTGAATTCTATTAACGAAAGATAAGTATCCCATGAACCTCCTTGCTCAAGAACGCATGCTCTCAACAGATCCTCTAATGACTGTATAGTCCTCTCAATATAACCATCTGTCTGAGGATAATATGTCGAACTCAACCTCAACTTAGAACCCAACGTCTCTTGCAAACTCTTCCAAAAATCAGAAGTGAACCTCAGATCTATATCTGACACAATGCACAAAGGAACACCATGCAACTTAACAATTACGTTAGTATAAACCTCTGCCAACTTCGATACTGGAAAAATGACGTTAATAGGAATAAAATGACCCGACTTCGTAATCCTATAAACAATCACCCAAATTGAATCATGTCCTCTTGAAGCGTTAGACAATCCCTTCACAAAATCCATTGAAATGCTATCCCATTTCCATTATGGAACTTCTAACGGTTGCATTAACCCTGCAGGCTTCTGATGTTCAACTTTCGACTTCTGACAAGTTAAGCATGCATACACAAAACGTGCTACATCACTCTTCATCCCAGGACACCAAAACAAGTTATCTTGATACATTTTTGTAGTGCCCAGATGAATACTCAACTTACTTTTATGACTCTCCTCAAGAATCACTTTCTTCATCTCTGCATCATTAGAAATACAAATTTGATTACGGAATCTCAACACACCTTGCGCGTCTAACTTGAAATAATTGTTCTCAGACTGGTCGATTCCTACCATCGATTCTACTAATTTCACATCTAACTTCCAAGCCTCTTTGATATTGTCTAGAAAGTCATTGTTAATCTTCAACATTCCCAAGATAATACTCTATAATGTCACTTTGCAAACTAAACTCATATCCCTGAACTGTTCAATTAGTTCCAACTCTTTAACCATCATCATCGGCATATGTAAAGTTTTCCGACTTAAGGCATCAAATACAACATTAGCTTTACCTGGATGATAGTTCAAATTGAAGTCACAATCTTTTAATAATTCCAACCACCTTTGTTGTCTCATATTTAACTCCTTCTGATCAAACAAATACTTTAAACTCTTATGGTCACTAAACACTTAAAATCCAGAGCCATAAAGATAATGTCTCCAAATATTTAGTACAAAAACAACTACAACAAGTTCTAAATCATACATATGATAGTTCTTTTCATGAGTCATGTCACTCCCGGGATTTTAATCCTGGTACAAACGCGAAAGTGGCGCTGAAAAGGAAGAGTCAATGTAGCACCCTAAGTTTTGCTCTAAGTTTTCTTTGCATTTCATATGCATCTTGCATACAAACAAGATCGCACTGGTTGCTCAGTTCTTCTCGGGTTAGGTTTATACCTCATAGGGGATCACCGTTTTCTTTAATTACTTTATTTGTTTATGATTACTAACCATTAATTAAAATCCAAAAAATATTTTGTTTCCTTTTACTAACCTTTTTCAGGAAGAGGAACCATTGAAAATGCCCAAAATAGCAGTCCTGCAGCTCGAGTAAATTTTCACAGACAAAATTCGAAGTTGATCCGCAATTAATTCAAAATTATATGATCAAGGATTTCCCAAATTAATTTATTCATTCAAGGAATTCCAAGGTTCATGTGTTTATTTCCATGCCTTCTTCGGCGTACAAAAAGAATCGGGCCACAACAACCAAGCAACCACATTTGAATAAAATATTCAAATTTTGGCTTAGTTAACCGGTTAACCATATGCGTTAACCGGTTAACCAGTGCGAAATTTGAATATTTTATTCAAATTCAGCACCTTAGATCATTGATATAATTGGAATATTCTAGATCCATTGGTTTCTGATTTCTCTACATCACTTTGATCATTTTCTACCATAAACCCTCACTAATCACCACTCTTTTCCATTTCCCACCAAATTTGCAATTACCAAGCCTAATTTTAATTACCAAAGGAAGCTCCATTCCACCAAATTCCCATACCTAAAGTCTTTAAATAGGACCATAATTTCATTCATTCACCAAGCTTTTGAGAGCCAAAAAAACCCATTGCAAAACATTCTCCCAAAACAAAAAATTCACTAAAGCTCTTTTCCTCTTTTTGAAGTTATCAAGAATTCACATTGAATTCTTGATTAACTTGAGCTAAACCTTCATCCTATTCTTCTTTTTGTTCATCCATTGTTTGATTTGGTCTAATTTTAAGAAGTGCTTTTGGTAATTTACTCTCTCCATAAACTCATATTCACCATCAACATTCAAGATGTAGATCTTTGGTGCCTTTGTTTCTAGATCCTTTGGATCTTTATTGTTTGATTGTAGGGGTTTCACTGTATTTTGGTTTTAAAATTCGTGCAAATTCAGATCATGATCATCAAATGTTTGTAAAGAGGTTTTAAAATGGATCATGCTGAATTTCTGCATTTTTTTCTGCTACTGGTTCAGCGTTAACCGATTAACCATTTATAGTGTAAATTTGTTAACCGATTAATCAACTTTAGATTTGCGCATGTTTTGCCTGCGTTAACCGGTTAACCAATTGGTTAACTGGTTAACGCAAGTCAGAATGGTGTTTTTGGCTTGTTCCAAGCCCCTTTTTTGTTCCTCTTTCTTCTTCTTCTTCCTCCTTTTTATTTTTACCTTGGGAAGCATTTTAGGGAGTGATTTCTCCTTAATTTCAATGAACTTTGTTTCACTCCTTGGATTTCCATCCTGGTACAAATGCAAAAGTGGCGCAGAAAAGGGTAGAGTCGCCAGCCAGGCATTTTTATCCTGAAGGAACGGGAATGGTAATGCTTCACAAACCAGAGAAAAGAAAAGAAAGGACACAGGTCCAGCAAACCAAAGAGACTGGGTTCGGGCATCGGTTACGACTTGGGAAGGTATTAGCACCCCAGGCCGTCCTCCGTACCCGACGGGATCCACGCTTGCAAAGAAACTGTTTCAAAGGGTGAAAGAATGAAGGCTGCAGCAAAAAAGAAAGGACTGAAACTGGAAAAGGAACTGAGAAAGAAAACAAAGAGGAAAAATGTAGGGAAAATAAGGATTGTGCTTGAATGGGCCCTACCCCGCTGCCTACGTACCTCACTGGACATGAGGATCAGAGTCGCGGTAGTTCCCCTAACTAGGGGTGGAAAAGATTGCATGTGTCTTAAGGCTTGAACTGCCTATGTCAATGCTCAGGTGTTGCAGGCTCGAACGACGAGTGTGTTACCGTCTTGCAAAATGACAAGTATGAGCAAGTTCGCACGTAAAGAGTGAAGGTGACGAGAAGAGAAGTCCCGAAGGAGAGACGCTTATTGTTTGTCCAGTGTTTTTTATGAGTTTTCTGCTTTGAAGTTTGCATAGGTAAGTGTACCTAAGTCTTACTTAATGGGATGTGTACTTCTTACATCATCCTGTAATGGAATGCGCAAGAGGCACACCTAGCTATGGAGGAAATCCCCAAATCTAGCCCCTAAGAGGAAGGCTCAGAAACACTGACCTACTGACATTTATTAAGTGTTTTTGTGATTTTTGATTAAGAAGTGTTTTTTATCTTTTCTTTGTGAAGTAATCTCATGCTAAGACCTATCCACCACGAGGGATATCCTACACCTCATCCCGAAACGGAACGTGTGCAAGTATCTCATAGCAAAGTCTCGTGTCACATGAGAATACTCGTCATTTATTAAAGTGACTTGAAGTTAAGTTTGAAGATGAGAAGAGAGAGCACCAAAAGGATCTCAAAGGTAAAATCTAATGGGAAAGACTAATCCTAATGTTATCATGCATGGGAGTCCTAGGTTAGTGTGGTTTGAATTCTATCCTAATGAAGAAGAAAGAAGAAGAAGAAGAAAGGAGCAGACAATGCTAGAAGACTACTTACTTCTCTAAAGAAGTTAAGTTGTTTCTAAAAGGGAAGAGATGAAGTTGAGCACAAGATGGCATAAGGCACATCAAAAAGACAAATGAGAATAAAAGATGAGATGAAGACTTGAAATGTGGATATCATCCAATCTTCACTTTGTCGCTCCCGAAGATTTGCATCCCGGTACAAGCGCGAACGGTCGGCGAAAGGAGAAAATGAAATGAACTGAATAGAGTCGCCAACTAGGCATTTTTATCCCGGAGGAAAGGTAATGCTGCATAAACCTAGAAAAAGATGGATAAGACGGTTGCGAACCAGAGAAACTGAGAACGGGGGTTGGTTACAACCTGGGAAGGTATTAGCACCCAGATTGTCCGTCGTACTTAACGGGATCCACGCTTACAAGATTGTGTTTAAAGGGGTAGGTGTATGTGCTATCTATGTGCAAAAGCTGGAAAAGAAATGTACAAGTGTCAGTGAAAAAAGGTGAGTTGCTCAGAAACTAAGGCTTTAAAAGAGAATGTTGCGAGAGGGGGAAGACAAAGAGACTTTTGTTCGATAATGGTTAAGTTATGCCTACGTATCCTCTCGTGCAATGAGGAAGTCAGAACACCGTAGTTCGACTCAAAGAGACTGAAAGATAAATTGACTGTTAACTGCTTGCTTGCCTATTCTCAAGTGTATGCCTCTTCTGGCTCGAGTGCTAACTGTCTTGCATTAGACGGAAGAAGCAAGTTCCCGCTTATGAATGAGGATGATGAGAAAAGAATCCCGAAGGAGACGATTATTGTTTGTTTTTGTGTTTTCAGTTTTGTTATTGTTTTTGGGTGTTTTGCATAAGTTAATGAGTTTAAGTCTACATCAAGGGCTTGTAAACTCATTATATCCTCCTTGATTAGGGATAATGAAATACTTAAGTATGAGATAAGCACTCAACTTAATTACCATGATGATGTAGGATTAAGATCATTAACCTACTTGTGATTATTTAGATGTTTTTGGTTTTTTTGTTTAGTGTTAAGTAATGCGTTTAATCTCTAATCACAGATTAGTGGACTCATTACACCATCCTAATAGAAGGATAATAGATGAGCACACTTAAGCTGAGGAAGATACCTCAACTTAATCCATGGTTAGGGATTAAATTCATTATATAACAAATCCTTTATTAAGTGGATTTTAATTAAGGATTAGATTAAGAAATGAGTTTTATGGTTTGTAAGACAACTTGAGGGGGACTTGTCCATTAAACACTAGGGTTAGTCCTTCTTAACCATAAAGGAAGATTAGAACCCTAATGTAAGGCCCAAGTTACAAGATGAAGTCTTAGTGATTATTAAGATGATTTGATTAAGAGGTTTAAACAAATTAAAGGTTTAACACTTAGGATTAAAGTTATACACTCCATCCTAATAGAAGGATACAAGCATAACCCTAATTCCAAAGTCCTAAAACTTTAAGAGTTTAGTCTCTAATTAAGAGGAGAAGAGAGACTCAAGGAGACTCAAAGGTAAAAAGCTAAGGGGGACTAATCACAACACTAATTATTATCATGCTTGGATATTCCTATGGTTTGTGAGGCTTAATAAAGATCTTCAAAGAAGCCACCAATGGAAGAAGCAGATGAAAGGAGGAAGAAGCAGAAGAATAAGTTACTTACTTCCTAAGAAGATAAGTAACTTAAAGGAAGAAAGTGAGAGAGATGGAACATAAGTGAATCAAATTCACTTCAAATACAAGTTAAAAATGCAAATGAAAGAGATAAGAAGAAGTGAGAGGTGAAGGCAAATCCACCTCCCAAAATAACTTACCAAAACCTGAAAGTGCCAGCATGAATGCATAAAGTATAAAGCATAAAGAAATGAAGTGAAATGAGATGAAATGAAGTGAAAAGATCAAAGTCAGAAGTGTTTGTGTTATGCAAATGTCATGTGAGATGATGAAAATATCATACAATATGCACATGTATGATCATACAAAGATGAGATGCAAAGGAATCATGCTTTGAAGTTTGAAAACACATGAAAGTTTATGAAATGAAATGAATGCAAAACATGGTGGATGAATGAAGAAATGATCAAGCAAGATTCTAACATTTCCTAAAATGTCAAAGATGACATATGAATGCATTAAATGTCATGGCAAGTTCATGTGATGATGCATATGCAAGGTGAATGCAAATGAACACGAGAAATTAGGATTTTACGGACATGTGAGATGCAAATGACCAAAACAAAAGCAATCAACATGATAAAAATTTGAAATCAAACTTAAACAAAACCTAATCCCATATTAGGTCACACCCCAAAGGAGAAGGTCAGAAGCCTAACCTATCAAAAGTTATGATTTTCCTATGTTTTCTAGAGTTTTTGAGTGATTCAAAAGGAAAAATGCAAATCAAATTGAAAATGCAAGATACATTCATGCGTAGAATTACCTATAAAATACATGCAATATGTAACACAATACAAAAGGAATCAAGTTCAAACTCTTCTTGGTTAGGCATAAATGATTTTTCAAAGTTAGGGTTCAAAAATGTGATTTAAATGTCCCTTAATTCAAAGAAAATTGGCAAACTATGATCAAACCTAAAAATAAATTTGTGTGAAGAGTTTGAAAATGTTTCTAAATGCATTGGAATGATTCATGATTTTTTTTGGTGATTTTTAGAAACCTAAATGCATTTTTAATTAATTAAAATACTTTAATTAATTAAAAATAATATTTAAATGTTTTAAAAATACTTTTTATATGCAAAAAATAAAATAATTTTTTTTCAGGTTGAGAAAAATATTTGAAATCAGAATGCAAAGTTTCATATTTTTTGGATGCTTTTAACTATTTTAAAATAAATATGCAAAAGAAATGAAAATAAAATGAAATAAATGAGAATAAATGGAAGTCAGCGCATCCAATGGCTGAGATTCAAATAAAAAGGGTGGGAATTGACCACGCGCGCATCTCAATGGTCCACATTCAAACTGACTAAATGGTTTTAATTAAATTAATTAATCAGTAATTAACTTAAGTGATCTAATCTGGGCCGTACGCACGCTAACCTAATCAGGATCCAAGGGTGGGAAATGAATATGGGAAACTAACCCTAATTAGGGTTTTAATGATTTTCAGGTGACCGGAGCTAGCTCCGGTCATCTTCTCCGACCAACCTCTCATGCTATCTCTCTCAAAACGCCATGAAAATGCATAAAACTCTCCAGATTGACTCAACTAAACATCCTCAACCAGAATCTCACAACAAAAACCATTTATTTTTCATGAATCAAGAGAATCGAACAAGAATATTTTTACGGGCAAAATTTTAGAAGAACAATACATGCTCATTTCTCAATCATTTTCAAAAATAAACATATCAGGATGATCAGCTAAACACGTAGAATCATTTAGAAACTTAAAATCATGCTTCTGGAAAAAAAGTTCATCATGACTACCTGAGTTGAAGCTTTGCAAACTGGAGCTTTCTGACCTCTTCCTTTGTGAAAAATGCCTCCAATGATCCCTCTGATGCTTCTGAAAAGCTTGAATGGAGTTTAAATTGCCTCTTTTGTGAGTTTCAGTTCTGAGGAGTGAGAAATCGTATTTGTGTTTGGGAGTGTTTCAGGCTATGGTGATGGTTGGGATTTGTTCCTTAGGTGATGCTGAGTTGAATGGTGAAGAAAGTTTGAAGTTTTTGTGGTTGTGCTATGAATTTCGAAGAGATGAAGGTATGAGGTGATTTTTGGCAATCTGAGTCTTGAGAGGTTTTCAGGCTTGAATGTGTTATGGAGTGAGGTCCATGAGGTTCACATAAGTCATGCTGATTGGTTCAGAGAGTTGGTGTGGCATAGTTTGATTGGTATGGGCCAAATTGCAAAAAGTCAAGGTTATGTGTACTTGAAGCATGACACGGGTCAGAGGTGTTTCTATGGCTTGTCCTGCCTCATCTTGATTCATGGAGGACCATGGGATTGAATTTGATGAGCTGGAAGGCTTGGATGAAGAGTTCTCATAGGTTTTGCAAAATTCCCTCTTTGAAGTTTCTTGTGAATCAAGTCATGGAAATGCCAAATTCTTGGGAAAATTCTGTTGTTTAGAAGTTACATAGGCATGTTATGAAGTGTAGAAGTTGATTAGAGGCCATTAGAATGCTTGAACATGCCATTTTGCAAAATCCCTCTTTGACATGAAACTTGAAATGTTAGGATTTTTGCCAACTTTGAAAGGCCATATCTTGAGTTCTAGGATGAATCAAGGCATGTTCTTGTACTCTTTGAAAAGGTAAAGACCTAATCTACAACTTTCATGACCAAGAATTTTTCATTTGAAGCATTTTTGGTTGAGAAAGAGGAGGTTGTAAAACTTTCCCAAAATGGAAAGTTTCCCTTACAAGTCATTTCCATTTTTAGCAAGTTTGCAAATGGCTCAAAATTCTTCAATCTTGTGAACTTCCAACCTCTTCTAATATCAAATAAAGATCATATATCTTCAATTTGATGAAAATACCCCTTTGGTTCCATTGTTGGGGGCCTCAGATGCCCTGATTTTGACTTAACTTGCTCAAGAAGTTACCTAGTGAACAGATGACTTCCACAATGAATTTCTTCATCAAACTTGGTACACATGATCCTTATAACATCTTAAGAACAATAGAAACAAGAATGAACCAAAAATTTGGAGTTAAGGCCTCTGAAACCAAAACCCTAATTTTGGTCATCTATGTAGTGAAAACCCTAGCTCTGCTTCCATGCCTTGCCAGTTCTTGTGATTTCTTGACTTCCATGAACTTTGAGGGACATAATATGATGATAGAACACACATGGACCCTCTTGGAATGCTTTGAGGCTTTTGGGATGGCTCAGATGAACTCTTGGATTGCTCAGATCACAAACCATAGATGCAGATGAACCTGAACTTATGCAGTGAAACAAAAATGCAATATGAGATGGTATGCTTATGTTTATGAAAATATGAAATATCACAAGCCATGGTGTGATATGAGTGAGAGCAAATTTGGGGTGTTTACAGAGGGTCGAGGGAATAAAGCAACAATATCGACTCGAGGGTCGAGGAAAAGAAAACAATATCGACTCAAGGGCCGAGGAGAACAAAGCAACATTAACTTGAGGGTTGAGGGAACGATAATGACAATATCGACTCAAGGGTCGAGGAAACAAAAACAACAATATCGACTCAGGGGTCGAGGAAATGAAAACAACAATATCGACTTGAGGGTTGAGGCAATGCAAGCAATGACATCGACTCAAAGGTTGAGAAACAAGGGTGACGATATCGACTCAAGGGTCAAGAAACATAAGCGATGATATCGACTCAAGGGCCGAAGAAAACAACAATATCGACTCAAGGGTCGAAGAAAACCAAAGCGGAGATTGCCACACTCAACTGAATTGAGGAAGGACACATATAGATGCCAATTGGTCATGGTTGAGGAGATGCCAACACAAAAGGAACTTTAACCTTGAAGATGCCAATGACTACTGGACTTTAGTCGTGTATGATGACTAGATGAAGAAACCATAATGACTGAGGAGAAATTCTCTGATCAGGGAAACACGCTTCTCGCGCCCTACTGGGATCAATCATCAGACAGTCATTCTGGGAATTGCCTTACATACTGTAAGATTGTCTCAAGAGGATTTTACAGAAAACCTGGCATCCGAAATGCTTCAGTGTTTTCAAACTCTTGAATATCTTGAAGTAACCACCTCAAACTGTATGGTCCATGAAGGCATTTTCCCCAAGATCTTACATCATCATGAGGTGTTCTGCCCCTTTATTGTGAACCTTGGGTAGGTGCGTCTGATTAACCGTCTTCTGGAGAAAGTAACTTCTAGTGCTTCTAGGGTGACCTGCCCCAGTACGAGCCTTGCTTTGGAGAAAATGCCCAAGCTAACTTCTCTGTGAGAGATTTAAATCTCAAAGTGATTGCCCCATTTTGGTTGAAATTTGAAGAGATTGATCGATGTTATTGCCTCGGATTGGCTGCATTTCACCCAACTAGTTGGAAAAGTCCCTATTCAACGAAGTTTCTTGGAAAAATGCCCCTTGACATGAATGTCTGTCAGAAGTTTCTGCCTTCTCAACTTGGCAAGATTAAGCTTCTAGACTGAGGTTCCATATGTGAACATCTTTGATGCCAAACAAATGTATGCAAGCAGAAAATGTTTTATTCGGAGAATGAAAATTCTAATGTAACACATGTTAATCCTGAAGCTTTTATTGAAATGATGTCGCAAACCTTTGTGAGCGACTCATTGGTTAAGATACGGCATGTAATTTTTTTTTGAAAGAAAACATGCATATGCAATACCAACAAATATCTTTTAACACAACTTATAGGAGTCAGGAACGCTATCTTGTGGTAGTACACTCTCGAATTAACCCTGTTTCAGTTAGGACTTTTGAGGGTTTTATCGTGGCTTGGTTCACGGTTATAGAAATAAAGATATAGGCTTAAAGTTTATATGTTCCCATCCATCTTCTTGATTTCCTTCCATTCCTATGTTCAGCTAGTTTTCACAAGTGCCCACCTCTCAAAAGGGTTTTGTGATGGTTGAGGAACCAATGACTCTAACAGTTTAAGCACCATTGCGGTTGTTGGAGTAACAGTCACCCCTATTGTCTTTGTCTGTATCACAAGACTCGTTTTTGCTTATGGATCTTTCTTGTGTAATCCTTTTCGTCTTTCGCTTTTTCATTCTTTTGCTTATCCCTAACTTTTGCCTGGACTGATTCTTTTGAATTTTTTACTCTTTTTTTTTACTTTGAAATCCAGCGGGATGCCCTAACTTTTGCCTAAGTCGCTTGTTTTCAAGTTTCGACTTAGCGGGCTTCTTATTTCTCTTTTTTTCTTTGAACAAATCGTGTGACACATGTTTGTCTTGATTGCTTTGAAAAAGGGTTATGACTGTCTCACTTTTTGGTCGATAATGGATAACCGTTGTGGTTTTCGGGCTTTGGACCTCTTGATTTGGCATAACCATTGGATCTCTTGTTGTGCTGGAAGGAAAAGTAATGGAGCTTCCCACACTCCTTTGTAAAAGCCTGAACGCTTGGTCCAACTAGCTGACGCCTACCCTGCCCCGGGTTAAATGTGAGGGTTTTTTTTCCATGTGAAAAGAAACTCCTACTTCAAGGCTCAAAGGGGTTAACGAAGGTTTATCTCCCTTATATCTCCGGTGTTTGGGAATTTGAAACAAAGCATGTACATCGTCAACAGGGTCTTATTCAAGATCACACAATTGGAGATTTTTGCATTTTCATTTCATCATCCTCCATCACAGAGTTTAAGAACAACAATTGGTATTGCAATGCACACACAAAATTATAAGTAAAATACGAATGAATTAATTCAAGAAAGACATGTGCATTTCATTAATCAACATTCAACACAAACAAACTTCATGCATGCATACAAAAGTTTAAACAAACATATAAAAGCTACACATGAAAATGCAGTAAAGAAATTGAGCAATACCATTGTTGAGGAGACTTGACTCCGTCTTGACCTGTTGATCTTGAATACTTTCAGTAGTCAATAGCTTTTCCCCAATGGAATTTTCAGTCTTCAATGGCCATGTGCCCAGAACCATACTTCATTCCTTATTATTCTGACCTTAAGTCTTCAGCATTCAAACATTGACACGAGACTTCTAGAGAAAAGAGTGATATAGAGATGAAATGGTCACATAAGTTGGCTCGGAAAGACCTGACGATCTTCTGCCTATGTATCTCCATTGACCCAAGACCAATGAAGAATCAAAGCGACGTAGTTCCCCTCAACAGGGATGAAAATGCAGTACGTAAACTAACCATCCTCATAGTCACTCTTCAAAATCAAACTGAGAATCACCTTCACACCTATCCTCAATAATTTCCTCCATAACATGAGCTGGTGAACCCACATGACCAAGCGAAGAATTGTTAACTTGAACGCCTTGAGGCGTCACTGAAATCAACCCAGACTCAATCAAATCCTGAACTTTATCCCTGAGTGGCTTGCATCCTTCAGTTGAATGTCCTGGTGCATTTCCATGGAAACCACATCGAACATTGGGATCAAAACTTGGTGGATATGGAAAAGGCACCGGACCCGGTTGTCTCTCCCCGCGGACTTGCGTCCCGGTGCAAACACGAATGGATGAGGCGAAGATAAGGTTAGGGTTGAATAGAGTCGCCAACTATGCATTTTTATCCCGAAGGAAAGGTAATGCTGCATAAACCTAGAAAGATATGGATAAGACGGTTGTGAACCAAAGAGACTGGGTAAGGGGGTTAGTTACAACCTAGGAAGTTATTAGCATCCAGATTGTCCGTCGTACTCGACGGGATACACGCTTACTTGAATGAGTTTTAAAAGGGGGAAAGTGTATGTGCTAACAGTGTTATAAAAGAGATGGATGTATATGGTGATGGTATACAAAGAAAGGGAGCTCAAAACTGAGGCTCAGAAAAGAAAACTATAAAGAGGAGAGGGGGGAGACCTGGGGAATTTTGTTCGATAACCGTTAAGTTATGCCTATGTATTATCTCGTGCAATGAGGAAGTCAGAACACCATAGTTCGACTCAAAGAGACTTAGATGTGTTGTTTGAACTGCTTGCTTGTCTATGCTCAAGTGTATGACTCGTCTTGCTCGAGTGCTAACTGTCTTGCATTAGACGGAGAAGCGAGTTCCCGTTTTCAGAGCGAGTGTGATGAGAAAAGAATCCCGGAGGAGACGTTTATTGTTTGTTTTTGTATTTTTAGTTTTTTTTTATTGTTTTTGGTGTTTTGCATAAGATAATGAACTTAAGCCTTAATCAAGGGTCGTAAACTCATTATATCACCCCTGATTAGGGATGATGAGTCTACTTAAGTATGAGAAGAAATGTCAACTTAATTACCCTAATGATGCTAAATTGAGATCATTAACCTACTTGTGATTATTAAGTGTTTTTGGATTTTTTTTTGTGTTAAGTAATGAGTTTAATCTCTAATCAGGGATTAGTGAACTCATTACACCATCCTAAGAGAAGGATAATAGATGAGAACACTTAAGATGAGGAAGACTCCTCAACTTAATCCATGGTTAGGGATTAAAATCATCATATAACAAGCCTTTATTAAAGTGGATTTTAATTAAAGATGGGATTAAGAAATGGATTTTATGTTTGTAAGACTAAACCTGAGGGGGACTTGTCCATTGAACACAAGGGTTAGTCCCTCTAAACCAACAGGCAGAGATGTAACCCTAATATAAGGCCCAAGTTACAAGCTTAAGTCTTAATGATTATTAGGTGTTTTGATTAGGAGGTGTAAACAACTTAAAGGTTTAACACTAAGTATTAAAGTTATACACTCCATCCTAAGATAAGGATACATGCATAACCCTAATTTAGAGTCTTAAAACTATAATTGTTTAGCCTTGGTTATGAGATGAGAAGCAGAAACTCAAGGAGACTCAAAGGTAAAAACTAGGGGAGATTATGTACAACCCTAAAGTTATCATGCTTTTATATTCCTATGGTTTGTGAGGCTTAGAGAAAGATCTTCAGAAAGTCTTCAGATGGCCACCAAGGAAGAAGAAGGAGATAAAAAGAGAAGAGAAAGAAGAATATGTTACTTACTTCCTGAAGAAGTTAAGTAACCTAAGAGAAAGAAAGGGAGCAAGAGAGAGAATAAGTGAGTCACACTCACTTCAAAGACAACTAAAGATGCAAATGAAGAGATAAGAAGAGGTTGGATGTGAAGGCAAATCCATATCCTAAACAACTTACCTGAAGCTCCTGAAATGGTTAGTATGAATGCATAAGATGTGAAACAAAAGGAAATAAGGCAAATGAAGATGAAATGATCAAGACCAGAAGTGAAAACACAATGCAAATGTGTTATGAAATGATGCAAAGACATGTACAATGTTTATGCATGATCATACAAGAGGTGGGATGCAAAGGAGGGCATGCAAGAAGCTTGAAATCACATGAATACACATAAGAAGTAATGAATGCAAAACATACCAAATGGATGCAACAAAGATCAACCAATGTTCATACATGTCCCAAAGTATCTAAGATGACATACAAATGCATGAGATGTAATGACAAGTTCATATGATGAAGGTATGCAAAGATGAATGCAAATGAACATGGCAAATTAGGGTTTTAAGAAAGTATGAGATGCACATGTCCACAACACAAGGATAACACATGATAAAAATTTGAAAATGCAACCAAACGAACCCTAAACACACATAAGATCACTCCCCAAAGATGGAGGTCAGAAGCTATACCAAAGTCAAGTTATGGGTTTTCTAAGTTAGGCTAGGGTTTTGGGTACTTCTTCATTAAAAATGCCAAACAAATGGAAAACGCAATGCAAAAATATGAGTTAAATGCCCTAGATACTATATGCAATGTGTGAAATAATGCAAAAAAAAAAACCATGTGCAAACTCATCTTGGTTGATCAGAAATGGATTTTTGAAGTTAGGGTTAGAAAAATAGGAAATTTGGAAATCCTAATTCATGGTTAAATGTTAAAGTATGATCAAAACCTAAAATAAATTTGTAAGATGAGTTTGTATATTGTTCTAAATATGTAAGAATGCTTCATGATTTTTTTGGTGATTTTTAAATACATTAGAGTAGTTTTAATTAATTAAAATGAATTAATTAATTAAATAATACAATTAAATGATTTAAAAATAGATTTTTAATGCAAAAATAAAAAATAAAAATGTTTTTGGTTTCTGAAAATCATTTAAAGTGACAGTGCAAAAGATTATATTTTTATAAAATAATTTACTATTTTAAATAAATATGTGAAATAAAAATGCAAAATAAATAAAAAGAAATGCAAAGTAAGCAAAGTGAATGGTTCAGATGCAAAGTTAATGAGATCAAGGGATGTGAAGGGAAGTCAGCATGACCCAAGGTATGAGGATCCAGAGGCCCAGGTTGAAAGTTTGGTTTCACGCGTGATCTAAGGGTCCTGGTTCACTATGAATTAATTAATCTAGATTAATATAATTAAATGAGATTAGGGGTTAATGGCATGATCTAAACCGTCAGCGCACTAATTAAAACAAGATATGATGGTTGTGGTTGCATCTGGAAACAAAAACAAGATTAAAACCCTAATGACCTTCAGGTGGCCGGAGGGATGCTCCGGTCACCTTCTCCGACGAACCCCCAAGCCAAGTTTCTTCTACAGGCCATCCCACTCCATGAAAATTGCCCAGAAACACTCCCCTAACTTCACTCAACTCAAATCAACAATCAAATTTCATTTATAACAAGTGAATCAAGAGAATCGAAACAAAACAAATTCACGACCAAACTTTCAGAACATCATAACATACTCATTTTTCACTCATTTTCAATTCGAAACATATCATGATGACCAGGATAACATGTAGATTCAATTTACAACAAGAAAATGAAGTTCTGGAAAAAATTTCTTGGAGGCTACCTGAACTGAAGCTCTTCAAACTTGAACTTTCAAAGCCTCCCTTTGGTGCAAAATGGCTCCTCTGGTCCCCATGAAGCTATTGAAATGCTTTGATGGAGTTTAAATGGGCTATTTTATGATGTATGGTTCTGGTTTGGAAGAAAATGGAGTTCTTGTGAGTTGAGTTTTAGGCCATGACAATGGGTGGTATTTGTTCCATAGACGATGTGGAGTTGATTGGTGAAAGAAAATGTGAAGTTTGATGGCTTGGTGAAGAGATTCGAAGAGATGAAGTTTTGGAGGAAATTTTTGAAATATGATGATATGGTATGTTTTCAAGGCTTGATGTTATGTGTTTTATGCTTCTTTGGGTTTGTATAAACAATGCTATTGGTCAGAAGAGTTGTTGTGGCACTAGGGGATTGGCATGGCTTGAAATGCAAAAAGTCAAGATTTTGTGAACTAGAGGCATGGGCTGGGACAGAGATGTTTTGAAGGGTGGTTCTGCATCAGCTAACTTCATGGAGCACCATTGGATCATTTGTCATGAGCTGTAACACTTGGATCAAGAGTTAGAAGTGATTTTGCATTTTTCCAACTTAGTGAATTCTTGAAGAACAAGTCATGAAAACCCTTGGTTCTTGGCATAATTCTGGTCAAGGCAAGTTGCATTATATTGTTATGATATGTAGAAGTGCATTAGAGGTCATGAGAAGGCTTGGAAAGCAAAATTGCAATTTTCCCTCTTTGGCATGAACTTGAAAATTATGTGATTTTTGCCAACTTTGATCCATCATAACTTGAGTTCTAGGATGAATCAAGAGGAGTTCTTGTACTTTTTGAAAATGGGGAGATCCAATCTACAACTTTCATGTTTGAAAAAATTTCATTTGAAGCCTTTTTGATGAAGAAAGAGGAGGTTGAAAATCTTTCCCAAAATGGAAAGTTTACATTACAAGTCATGTCCAAAAATGGCAACTTTGCAAATGGCTCAAAATTCTCCAATATTGTGAACTTATAACCATTCCTAAGATCAAATAAAGATCATAGGACCTCAAATTGATGAAGATGACCCTTTGGTACCCTTGATGGAGGCCTCAAATTCCCTGATTCTGACTTTTCTTGCACAACAAGTTACCATTTGATCAGATGACTTCCACAATGAATTTTTGCTTCAAATTTGATACACATGCTCGTTATAACATATATAGACTAATAGAATATAGATTGGCAAAAAGCAATTAAGTGTAATGGCCTCATACCCAAAACCCTAATTTCTGGTCATCTGTGTAGGAAACCCTAAGCCTGCCTGGGTAGCTGTGCAATCCTCTGAGATTTTGTGACTTTAAAGAAAACTTGGAGGTATAATATGATCATAGAACACTCATGGACCCTCTTGGCATGCTTCATGGCCTCTGAGATAGCTCAAACCACTTTTAAGATTCATTTGATCACAAACCCTAGTTATACAACTTATGCAGTGAAATAACTATACAGTGTGAGATAGTATGCTTATGCAATGCAATATGAAGGATCACAAGCCAAGGTGTGAGAATAAAGAGAGGGCAAATTTGGGGTGTTTACAGCTGCCCTTATTCAAGCATGAGTTAGTTGTGTAGGATGTAAGCGCCTGACTTAACAGACAAACAAGATAACTTGTGCTTGAATACCAAGACAGTCCAAAATTTGCACTCTTTATTATAAGAAGAATATGGATATAAATTGTAATAGATAGTATAGACTGAATATCAAATGATAGCGGCGAAGGACGACCATCGAGCAGAGGACGATTGCGGGGATAAAAACGGTGAGAAACGCACTGACGGGGACGACCATCATGCTGGGGAATAAAGAATCCGCGACGGGGACGACCATCGGGTAAAGTGATGAAGGACGATCATCAAGATAAAGAAGAAAACCACGACGGTGATGGTCATCGGGTAAAGGATAAATGAAACAATGATGAGGGACGGTCATCAAAAAGGTGAAGGATGATCACTGAGCAGGGGACTACTATTGAAAAGATCACGAAATAGGACGAATGTCAGATAGAAAGATCAACGATGGGGACGGCCATCAGATAACATGATGAGGGACGGTCATCAAGATACATGATGAGGGACGGTCATCAAGAGGTGAAAGATGATCACCTAGCAGGGGACGACTGCTCTGTTGGGGATTATCTCGACATATGACGAATGCCGGATAAAAAGATCGAAGATGGGGACGACCATCGGATGAATGATGAGGTAGTGTCATCAAAAGGTGAAGGACGATCACCTAGCAGGGTACGGTTGTTGAGGATTATCGCGACATAGGACAAATGTCAGATAGAAAGTTGTTTTGTTGGCGACTTCTGGGGATAGATAAACACAGACGAGTGTTTAAGCCCTAAAAATAAAATAGTATAAGTGTTTTGACAATGTGTATAGATTAAGGATAAGGACAAGTATCCTTAGGACCACGATACAGATGCATATCGATAGAAACAAACAACGACGCGTGTTTAAGGAGTGATGATACAGACGAGTATCAACTGTTTGAAAAAGGAACACGGACGAATGATGATCTGTTGGGGAGATGCGTAAGATATAGACGAGTATCAAAGAATTATGTATAAGTAGAATACAGACGAATATCAAAAGGATTGTGTATAAGTATGTACAAGTATTTGTATTGAGAGTGCAAAAGGATATTTTGGCTTTTATCTGCAGGGGATAAGTTTTTGCGTATTGCTGGAGGAGTGATTTTGGTATTTGCAGGTGATTGGCTTGAACTTGGCTTATGATCATGCAAATGTTTGATTTTTGACGTAATGCTCCGTATTAGACGGAATGCTACGCTCTGTTTGGGGATGAATGACTTGAATGCTATGATTATGAAAATGAGAGAAATGAGATCAGAGATCTGAAATCTGTTGGGAGAACGGATCACTGGGAGATCTGTGGGGAGAAAGGATCATTGCACGATCTTTCTGGAGAACTCTGGGGGAATAACTCTGTGGGGATCCAATGTTGGGGATGAGAAGATCTGGCAACTCGCTGGGGAAAGTGATTTAGGCATTGCTTTGGAGATCCTGCTTGGGGAGGAGGGAACTTCTGGGAAGTAATCTGTCGGAGGATCAGCTTTGTTGGGGATACTCTGAGGGGATAAAAAGCTCCATGGGGGAATACTTTCATCAAGTAGTCCTTCTGATGATGTGACTATCGGCTTGGCTGGGGATATAATGCCTGATATGCCCCATGCGTGAAAGGATGTTCATCTTGAGTACATTCAACCTGTCAAACAAAAGAAACACACAAGTGCCCCGAGGTATCCTCAACCGAATTCCGTCATAGGAGTTAGGTTCGCTTAAGAGCACATATTTCCTGCAAGCATTTATTGAAAATGGCTTATATGTTTTCATGCGAATGTTGTATTACGAACTTTGGACATTTTGCAAACAAAACAAAAAGGTACAAAACAAAGTGTGAATGAATATTTGACTTTATTGATTTGTGTGCCATGAATAGGTAAGTACAGTGAGGAATATAATCCCTGAAATGAGGAGGTTGCTGCAAAATTGAGAAATTAAAAGTCCTATTCAGCAATGTTGAAGTTGACGCTCCAATGAGCTTCCTTTGCTATGACCTGTATGACCTGAACGCTCTTTTTATCTTGCTTTCTGAAGAAAGTTGATTTTGACCAACGCTTTGTCCTTTTGAAGCTTGCCATGTTATGTGAGTGATACAGACAAATTCAGAATGGAGTTGTTCGCTTATTCCCTGATTTTGCGTGGATCGCCCTTTCAGGTTTTCAATCCACTGGGATACCCTTTTTTGTCTGAGCTGTTCGATGTGGCTTTTCAACTCAGCGAGTGTACATTTTCCTTCTTCAATTTTTTCCTTATTTTTGCCCGAGTCTTTTATTCTGTTTTTGACTCGCCGGAATGCCCTATTTTTTCCTGGACTTACATTCTGGTTTTATGTCCAGCGGGTCATTTATGCAAAGTATTTTTTAACTGCATCTGAATTCAAAGTAGATGGGAAGTCTTCACCATCCATGGTTACGAGCATCAATGCTCCGCCCGAGAAGACTTTAGTTATCACATAGGGACCTTCATAGTTTGGTGTGCACTTGCCCCTATGGTCTGTATGAGGAGGAAGGATCCTTTTCAGTAAAGCTCTCGCACTTGATATTCCCGAGGTCTGACTTTTTGATCGAAGGCTTTCTTCATCAATTTCTGATATAACTGACCATGACAGATAGCTGCTAATCTCTTTTCTTCAATCAGGCTTAGTTGGTTATAACGAGATTTGACCCATTCTGCTTCGTCCAGTTTTACATCCATCATTACCCGCAAGGAGGGTAATTTAACTTCAACAGGTAGGACTGCTTCCATACTATACACAAGCTGATAAGGTGTTGCCCCGGTAGATGTTCTGATGGAAGTTCGGTACCCATGCAAGGCGAATGGTAACATTTCATACCAGTCTCTGTATATGACTACCATCTTTTGCATAATCTTCTTAATGTTCTTGTTAGCCGCCTCAACCGTGCCATTCATCTTTGGCCTGTAAGGAGAAGAGTTATGATGTTGAATTTTGAAGTCTCGGCACAGTTCTGCCATCATCTTGTTGTTAAGTTTTGAACCATTATCAGTAATGATTCGCTCGAGAACTCCATATCGACAAATGATATCCCTTTTCATAAATCAGGCTACCACTTGCTTGGTGACATTTGTATACGAAGCTGCTTCAACCCATTTGGTGAAGTAATCAATGGCTACCAGGATGAATCTGTGACCATTTGAAGCAGTTGGCTCGATATTTCCAATCATATCAATGCCCCACATGGCGAAGGGCCAGGGTGAAGATAATATATTCAAAGGATTGGGAGGCACATGCACTTTGTCTGCGTAGATCTGGCATTTATGGCACTTTCTAGCATAGGTGTAACAGTCTGCATCCATTGTGATCCAATAGTAACCTGATCTTAATAATTTATTTTCCATTGCATGTCCTCCGGCATGGGTACCTAAAGAACCTTCATGTACTTCATGCATTAGTAGGCCTGCTTCCTTCTTATCAACACATCTGAGCAAGACTATGTCGAAGTTCCGCTTGTATAAGGAGCCATCAGTATTGAGGAAGAAACTGCCGGCTAGCCTTCTCAATGTCTTCTTATCATTAGACAATGACCTAGGTGGGTATGTCTGAGTCTCCAAGAAGCATTTGATGTCATGGAACAAAGGTTTGTTGTCAATGACAGTGTCCACAGAGAATATATACGTCGGTCGGTCTAGTCTGGATACTAAAATCCGAGGTACATAGTTAGCAGTCTGTACTTTGATCATAGATGAAATAGTGGCCAAGGCGTCTGCAAACTGATTCTCATCTCAAGGGATGTATTCAAGCTTGACTGTTGTGAAGAAAGTCAACAATCTCCTCGTATAGTCACGGTAGGGAACCAGATGCTCTTGATGAGTATACCACTTGCCATTAGTTTGGTTGATCACCAAAGCTAAATCTCTGAATACATTCAAGGTTTTGATCCTGAGGTTAATGGCTTCCTCAAGACCCATGATGCAAGCTTCGTACTATGCTTTGTTGTTAGTGAAGGAAAAGGTGAGCCTTGCTGAGAAAGGCAGATGGACTCCTTTGGGTGTAATAAGCACTGCACCAACTCCACGACCGTTACAATTAACTTCCCCATTGAACATCATAGTCCATGCTTCTTCTGGATCAAGCCCTTTAGTGTGAATAGGCTCTTCACAACCTTTTGACTTTAAGAACATGATGTCTTCATCAGGGAAATCAAATATCATAGGCTGGTAGTCATCAATGGGTTGCTCAGCCAGATAGTCAGACAATACACTGCCCTTGATGGCTTTCTGAGAGGTGTACTAAATATCATATTCTCTTAGAATCATTTGCCACCTTGCAACCCTTCCGGTAAGTGCTCGCTTCTCAAATATATACTTGACGGGGTCCATCTTTGAGATCAAAAACGTAGTATGAGTCAACATATACTGTCTTAGTCGGCGAGCAGCCCGCGCTAAAGCACATCAAGTTTTCTCGAGCAGTGAATAACGTTGTTCACAGTCGGTAAACGTTTTGCTTAGGTAGTATATTGCATACTCTTTTCGACCAAACTCGTCATGCTGGCCCAACACACACCCCATTGATTCATCTAATACTGTCAGGTACATTATTAGAGGTCTTCCTTCAACTGGAGGCATGAGAATTGGAGGTTCTTGCAAATACTCTTTGATCTTGTCAAAAGCTCTTTGACAATCATCGTTCCACCTGACTGTTTGTTCCTTTCTTAGCAGTTTGAACAAGGGCTCGCATGTTGCAGTGAGATGAGATATGAACCTTGAAATGTAGTTCAATCTACCTAAGTGTCGCTCCCAAAAGATGAGACTGGGCTCAAAGGAGGTACAGACGCGAACGGTCGGCGAAAGGATGAAATGAAAAGAGTCGCCGGCTAGGCATTTTTATCCTGAAGGAAAGGCAATGCTGCATAGACCTAGAAAGGTGCGGATAAGACGGTTGCGAACCAGAGAGACTGAGAAAGGGGGTTGGTTACAACCTGGGAAGGTATTAGCACCCAGATTGTCCGCCGTACTCGAAGGGATCCACGCTTAAAAAGATTTGTGTTTAAAGGGGTAGTGTCAGTGCAGACTGTGTATAAAAGAGCTGGAAAAGGATGTACAGGTGTCAGTGTAAGAGGAGTGAAGTGTATAAATGTACAGTGTCGGTGTAAGGAAAAGAATAAGATGCTCAAGATCATGAGGCTAAGAAAATAATGCTGAAAGAGGGGGAATATACAAAGACTTTTGTTCGATAACTGTTAAGTTATGCCTACGTATCCTCTCGTGCAATGAGGAAGTCAGAACACCGTAGTTCGACCCAAAGAGACTGAAAGAAAAGACTTGTGAACTGCTTACTTGTCTATGCTCAAGTGTATGACCTGTCTGGCTCAGGTGCAAAATGTCTTGCATTAGACGGAAGAAGCAAGTTCTCGGTTGTGAGTGAATGAGATGAGAAGAGAATCCCGGAGGAGACGATTATTGTCTATTTTTGTGTTTTTAGTCTTTTATTGCTTTTTGAAGTTTGTCATAAGTTAATGAGCTTAAGCCTAAACCAATGGGTTAGTAAACTCATCACATCCTCCCTCTGATTAGGGGTAATGAGAATACCTTAAGTGTGAAGTCAGTATCTCACACTTAATCACCATGATGTAGGATTAAGATCATTAACCTACTTATCTTTATTTAGATGTTTTTGTTGTTTTTGTTTAGTGTTAGGTAATGAGTTTAAGCCATAATCAGGGATTAAACAGACTCATTACACCATCCTAATAGAAGGATAATAGATGAGAATGTTTAAGCTGAGGAAGACTCCTCAACTTAATCCATGATTAGGGATTAAACTCATGACAAAACAAAGCCTTTATTAAATGGATTTTAGATAATTATATGATGAAGAAGTGAGTTTTATGATTGGTAAGACAACTTGAGGGGGACTTGTCCATTAACACTAGGGTTAGTCCTTCTTAACCAATTAAGGAAGAATTAGAACCCTAATGCAAGGCCCAAGTTACAAGCTTGATGTCTTGATGGTTATTAAGTGAATTGATTAAAGTATTTAAACACATTAAGGGTTTAACACTTAGGATTAAAGTTATACACTCCATCCTAATAGAAGGATGCAGGCATAAGCTTAATCACAAAGCCTTAAAGCCTTTAGGGTTTAGTCCCTGATTATGAGATGAGAAGAGAAGACTCAAAGAGACACAAAGGTAAAAGCTAAGTGGGGGACTAATCAAAACCCTAATCATTGTCATGCTTGGTTGTTCCTAAGGTTTGTGAGGTTTACAAGAGAAGTCTTCAATGGAACCACCAGGAAGTAGATGAAAGGATCAGGAGAAGCAAAGTAACTTGCTTCATTTAAGAAGACAAGTCACTTGAGGAAAGAAAGTAAGAAGAAGAAGGAGCAAGCTCAATCTCAAACACAAGACAAAATGCAGCAATGATGCATGAAAGAGATGAAAAAGGATTGTGAGAAGTGAAGGCAAATTCACTTCTCAAAGTAACTTACCACCTGAAAAGTTAATGAAAGAAATGCAATGCAATGCAAAATGAGATGAAATGATATGATGCAAACCAAAACCAGAAGCACAAGTATGATGCTAATGATGCTATGAGATGATGAAAACATGAAACAATGCATGGGGATGATCATACAAACATATGGATGCAAGAGGAGCATGCTTAGAACCATGGACATACATGAAAAGTTATGGAATGCAAATGACATACAAAATGGCAAATGAAATATGTAATGATCAAACATGCTTCTAATATGTCTTAAGATGTGTTATGAATCAAATGGATGCATAGGATGTCATGGCAAGTCATGGTATGCAAGCAAATGCAAGATGAATGCAAAAGGAAGCCCAAACTAGGGTTTATGATCAATGCACAAAACAAAAATCAAAACCAGAAGCAAACATCAAGATAAAAAATTGAAAATGCATTCAAAGGAACCCTAAACCTATATAAACTCACTGCCCAAAGGAGGGGTGCTAACTCTTAACCTAATTAGGGTTATGAATTTCTCAAGATTTCTAGGGTTTTAAGGTACCTTGTCAAGAAAAAAATGTCAAACAAATTGAAAATGCAAGATCAAATCATTCCAATTTAATCCTATAAACTACATGCTAAACAAGATGCAATGCAAAAAGAATCAAAGTCCAACTCTTAAAGACTAGGCAGAAATGAATTTTTGAACCTTGGATCAAAATAATGCCTTGAAATAAGATTAATTCCATGGAAAATTGTCAAAAGACATCAAGATCAAAAAAGAAATTTGGTTTGAGGGTTGGACAATGTTTCTAAATGATTTTAAATGTTTCATGATTTTTTTTGTGATTTTTAAATACCTAAAAGTATTTTTAATTAATTAATTCTCATTAATTAATTAAAATAATCTTTTAAATGATTTAAAAATATTTTTTAATGCAAAAAATAAAAATAAAAATGTTTTTGGTTTCTGAAAATTAATAAAAGGTTGTATAAAAATTTTCAGAAATTTTGAACAATTTTTGCTATTTTAAATAAATTGGACAAAACAAATCAAATAAAATGAAAAATAAAATGAAATTAAACTAAAAATGAGAAAGTCAGCAAGATCAATGGCCAGCATTCAAACTCACACACGCGGGAGTGGACTTGGCGCGCATCTGGACGACCAATATTCAAATTCACGCAATTAAGACTAAACCCTAATTAATTAACCCTAATGACTTTCAGACGACCGGAACACTGTTCCGGTCGTCTTCTCCGGCAAGCTCCTCTTTCAAACTCTCTCAAATCTTCACTAAATCATGTCAAACTCTCCAGATCAACTAAACTAACCCTCCTAAACAACAATCCAGCAACAAATTCCATTTATTTCTACTCAAGATCAAGATACGAATCAAACATCAAAAACTGCCAAAATTTCAGAAACACAATACAACCTCATTTCTCAATCTTTTTCAAAAGTAAAAGGCTCAGTGAACTCAGGGAAGCATGCTTTATCATTTAGAAACAAGAAATAAAGGTTCTGGAAAAATGAAATGCCATGGCTACCTGAATCGAAGCTTTGATTTCTGGCACTTTCTGGCTGGTTTCTTGCTTCCAATCACCTCCAATGGACCTCCTGAGAAGCTTTCAATGCTTGTTTGAAGTTTATAATGGGTGGTTTAGAAGATTGCTGAAGTTCTGCTCAAAGGGGGAGAGAAATCGTATCTTGGTTTCTGGGAGTTTCAGGCTATGGTGATGGGTGGTTTGTGACTAGTGAAGTATGATGAGTTGATTTGTGAAGTTGGTTTGTGTGTTTGCAGCTTGTGGAGAGTGTTTCGAAAGCTTTTGCAAAATGGGGTGTAAATGAGAGAGCTGTGTTCTTGGTGTTTTCAGGCTTGTGTATTATGTGCTTTGGCTTGCTTTTGGTTTGTATAAACAAATGGGATTGGTCAGATGAGTTGATGTGTGCTTTTGTGATTGGTATGGCTCAAGTTGCCAAAATGTCAAGTTTGTGTAAGAGAGGCATGGGCTACTAGCTAGCCAAGGACAGATGGGGTGTCCTGCGCAACAAGATGTGTGGAGAGCCATAGGATTGATTGTGAAGTCAGCAAGCAAGTGGATTCACACTTGAGTGAGGTTTTGCAACTTGCCTCACTTTTGCTTCTTATGAAAATTCTTGCTCCATAAGTCATAAAAATGAGTGATCCCTTGGCCCATTCTGAATTTTAGATGTCACATGATCATGTTGTGAAATGATACACATTTGAGGCCTTTAGAACACTTGATCAAACCATTTTGCAAAATGTCTCTTTGGTAGAAAACTTCAAATTTTGTGATTTTTGCCAACTTTGACAAGCCATAACTTTTGATCCAAAATGAATTAGGTCAAGTTCTTGTACTTTTTGAAAAGGGAATGATCCATTCTACAACTTTCATGACCAAAGTTTTTCCATTTGAAGCATTTTTGAATCAAAAAGTAAAGGTTGAAAAAGTTTCCCAAAATGGCAATTTTCATTAAAAGTCAAACTTCCCAAAAAGTCAACTTTGCAAATGACTTGAAATTCTTCAATTTTGTGAACTTCCAACATCTTCCATGATCAAATAAAGATCATACACAATCAAAATGATGAAGAACACCCTTTGGTTGGGTCATTGGGGGCCTCAGATGTCCTGATTTTGCACTGACTTGCTTAGAAAGTCAACCCTTGATCAGATGACTTCCCCATTGAATTTCTTCATGAAAATTGATATGCATGATCCCTATACCATATAAAGACCAATAGAAACAATAATTACCAAAACAAATTTGAGTTATGGCCTTTGAAACCAAAACCCTAATTCTAGGTCATCTGTGCAGTCAAACCTGGCTCTGCTTCCATGCCATTCTCAGTTCTTGTGAATCTTTGACATTCTTGACTTTGAGGGGATATAATATGATGCTTGAACATACATGGACCCCTTTGAAGCGATTGATGACCTTTGGAGTGGCTCAAGAAGCTCTTGATTTGCTCAGATCACAAACCCTAGATGCAGATGATTTAGGAGCAATGCAGTGAATCAAAAATGTAATATGAGGTGATATGATTGAGCTTATGCACATGAAATGATCACAAGCCATGGTGTGAATGGGTGAGGGAAAATTTGGGGTGTTTACACTAAGAACCCTCGAACTTCTTTCTCAGTCTTATGTGCAGGCATTTCTTGAATTGCTTTGACTTTGTCGGGATCAACCTCAATTCCTTTTCCGCTTACAATAAAACCCAGCAGCTTACCAGAACGTACCCCGAATGTGCATTTGTTGGGGTTCAACCTTAACTGATACTTCCTCAGACGCTTGAACAATTTCAACAGGTTTACCAAATGGTCTTCTTCTGTGAGGGACTTGGCAATCATGTCATCCACGTAGCACTCGATTTCTTTATGGATCATATTGTGGAATAATGTTACCATAGCCCGTTGATATGTTGCACCAGCGTTCTTCAGACCAAACGGAATTACTTTGTAGAAGAGCGTTCCCCATGGTGTGATGAAGGTTGTCTTCTCCATGTCTTCAGGCGACATCTTGATCTAGTTGTATCTAGAATATCCGTCCATAAAAGAAAATACCGAGAATTGAGCTGTGTTATCCACCAATACATCAATGTGAGGTAATGGGAAGTCATCTTTCGGGTGTAAACACCCCAAATTTTCCCTCACTAATTTCACCTTTGACTTGTGATCTTTTCATCTTTACATAAGTTTAAGCATATCATATTATATTGCATTTTTTGTTTCATCTGCATAGTTCAAGTTCATCTGCGTCTAGGGTCTGTGATCTGAGCAATCCAAGGATCCATCTGAGCAACTCCAAAGGTCTCCAATCATTCCAAGAGGTTCCATGTGTGTTCTATCATCATTTTATACCCCTCAAAGATCAAGGAAGTCAGAAAATCACAAGAACTTGGAAAGCATGGAAGCAGAGCTAGGGTTTCACTACACAGATGACCTGAAACTAGGGTTTTGGTTTCAGAGGCCATAACGCCAATTTTTTGGTCATTCTTGTTTCTAATAGTCTCAATATGTTATAAGTATCATATTTACCAAGTTTGATGAAGAAATTCATTGTGGAAGTCATCTATTCATTGGGTAACTTCTTGAGCAAGTCAGTGCAAAATCAGGGCATCTGAGGCTCCCAACAATGGAACCAAAGGGGTATTTTCATCAAATTGAAGTTATATGATCTTTATTTGATCATTGAAGTGCTTGGAAGTTCAAAAAATTGAAGAAATTTGAGCTAAACCAAAAATTGCCAAAAATGGAAATGACTTGTAATGGAAACTTTCCATTTTGGGAAAGTTTTTCAACCTCCTCTTTCTCAACCAAAAATGCTTCAAATGAAAAATTGTTGGTCATGAAAGTTATATATTTGATCATTCCCTTTTCAAAAAGTACAAGAACATGTTCTAATTCATCATGGAACTCAAGTTATAGCCTTGCAAAGTTGGCAAAAATCCTATAATTCTCACTTTCACACCAAAGAGGATTTTTTGCAATTTCACATACCAAGTCATTTTGTGACCTCTAATCACTCTTTAAGCATCATACAAATATAATACATTGCATTGTGACCAAAATTGCCCAAGGAATCACAAGTTTCTATGGCTTGCATCACAAGATTTCTCAAAAGGGGAAAATCACATAACACTTGCAAAACCTATGAGATTTTCCCCTCCAAGCCATCCAGCTGCATAATCTCAATCCCATGGCTCTCCTTGATCAATGCTGAACCAGGACATGCCATAGAACAACTGCTACATGAGCCCATACCTCAAGTACACAATTTGTTGACTTTTTACAAATGGACCCATACCAATCAGCTGCAGCCACAACCACTCTCTGGCCAATAGGGTTATGTTATGTGGACCAAAAGCAAGCCATAACACAAGACACACAAACCTGAATCATCTCATAAGCCAAGTTTCTCAAAATCACCCCAAAAACTTCAAGCTTTCGATTCTCTCTGTCCAGCCATTCAAACCTCAAACAGACTTCACCATTCAACTCACCATCATCAATGGAACATTTCCCAACCATCAAACAAGCCTGAAAATCCACAAACACAAAACACGATTTCAGACCAGTTGAGGTGCAACCTGTAACACCCATTTTTTCCCATTTCAAAATTATATAAACTATTCATAAAATCAGAGTTTAATCAACTAAAGTGAGATGCTACATCAACAACCAAATATCTTTTCATTTATTCTAAAACAAGCAGCGGAAATAATTGTTTTAACATCAAATTGCCCAAAGGCATTACAGTTCAATCAAAATACGGTTTATTAACTCAATACTTAATCATAAGGAAGTTTGCTAAAAATCAAAAGAAATGCGATAAGAATCCCCGTTCCTGTTACATAGCAGAGCTCCTAGGACACTGACATCAACATCAAGCACTCCTAAAGTACCTGAATTATTTGTACTTCCGAAGAAGCACAGACGCAGCAAAACAAACAAAAGGGGTGAGAAATAGTTTCATAACATAGCGGTGCAAGTAACACCTCAAAGGATAATCATAAATCCATACACATCAATTAACATAATCAATCCAACAGACAGATGCAATTTGACTCACTGACACAATGCAACAATGCGGTACTGACTTTCAACAATGGTTCATTAATTCGAACCCGGATGTATCGCTTATGCTCCATCGAGACACGATCATCCCTGCACCAACGATTCACAATGAATCTGAATGATCACTTACGCTCCACCGAGACATGATCATTCCACCAAATGTGTATGCATATGCAGACTCAAACACATACACCATAATACAATTACGCATGAAAACATTCATGCCTTCACGATCCACATGATCCCACTAGTATTAATCACATCATTATGTCATTCATGTTAAGCATATTCCATAATCTCATAATTCAATAATTCATTACATTACTAATAAACTTATGCTACTTATACAATCCTCACTATTACCTTCATTAAAGTTTGGTTATCAAGTCCTATAATTAGCACTAAACCTCAAGTTATTGTCTTAGAATACTCTCAGGAACTTATACTAAAAGAATGGATAGTAAAACATGTCAAGATTTCACAAAATTCCAAGATATAAGGGCCTGACACGGCCACCCGTGTCCTGTGACACGGCCCGTGTCAGGTACCCTGAACACGCACCTCTCAAACAACAAAATCAACCAAGACCAGGGGGCTGACATAGGTGCCCGTGTCGTGTGACATGGCCCGTGTCACACTCACTGATTCCCATTCTCCAAAATTCTTCCCCTCATCCTCTTCCAGTGGCCTGACACGGCCACCCGTGTCCTGTGACACGGCCCGTGTCAGGTGGCTACGTGAATTTTCCAACTTTTTCCAAAAATCTTCCTTTTCTTTCCCCTCTCACTCCAAGCCAAAACCAGTTCATTTTAAATTGATATTAACATTCATAAGAGTCAAATTTCAATACTTTATACCACCACACACTCATAACATCAATTATTCCTCTTCTACATAACAACAATTCCTCAATTCACATCGCACACATTCAAGAACGGTTCATCCAAGATTACCTCATAACAACTATTCTCATAATAATCATCATCAATTTATAAACACAATTCAAGGATTCATAATCTATCACATACATATCTGTCACACCCCAAATTTTACCCCTAACTTTTTGCATTCATCTCACCAGCAGCACACCAAGGTGCATACCATGTATTCTGAAGTTTTGCAGGAATGATAAGAGGAATTTGTTGGTTTGCAACAAGTATTGGAGGTCTGGTCTTTCGGTTCAAGAAATGAGGAAGCTCAGAGTGGTGGATTGGTCTTATATGTTAAGGATTATGGAATTTCAAGGTTGAATCATGGACGTGTTTAAGGCTTCAGGACACGTGTGGTTTTATTTAGTGAGGAACTTCACCGAGAACTGTTGATATTTGGTTCAGATGATCTTCAAGAAGCAAGTCTTGTTTGTTAGTTGGATTGGAAGGAAAATATGAATCCCAAAGAATGGTTTTAACTAAGATACGTGAAGTGGATTTTTGGTTTTCACCGAGGAGGGATTTGGTAAGAAAGATTGTGTTTGATTTTTGTTGAGTTCAAAATGTCAAATTTTCTAGAGTTCATGACCTTACTTCAGTTTCTAGGCCCAAAAATCTTCAATTCCATTTTTAATTCTTAATCCATATTGTTGTTCATTTGTCCAACCTCAACTCTAAGTTTAGCTTCAATTCTTTTCCATTTTTCAAATCCAAAATTTATTCCCTAGTTTTAATCCTAAGTCTGTTTCAATCCCATTTCTTCGGTTTCAAATTCATGTTCTAAAAAAAGTGCATTTCAAGTTCTTTGCAAACTTTTGTCCCAAGCAAATTCATGGTCCAAATTTGTTTCAAAATTCTAATCCTAACTTCTAGTTTAAGTATAAATTCCATTCCAAGTGTTTATTTCAATTTCTAGGTTTATTTCCAAATTGTCTAGTCCTATTTCAAACCATATCCCCAAGTGTTCAATTACAAAATTTTCTTTCCAATTTCAAGTTGCAATGCCAAATACAATTTTACTTCCAAACTCTATTTCAAGTGATAACATCAAGTCCATTCTTAATTGAATTCATGACCAAGTTTGGCTTCATTTCCAAGTGTTTAGTTTTAAAACTCCAAAACTCAAACTCATGAGGATCACTTTCAAGAAAACTTCATACTAAATTCCATGACAAACTTCCAATTTCTCTTTCAAAACCTAAGCAATTCATTTTCAAGATTTTTTTATTCAACTACACCAAATAAATCAAGAAGCACTCAGGGGTGTTTAAAGTCCAAGATTAAAGCATTTTGTTGCTAAGATCATATAGCTATTTGTCGCTCCCAGAGATTTGCATCCTGGTACAAGCGCGAATGGTCGGCGAAAGAGGATGAGAACACACAGAAGTGAACTCAGAAAGACAAAGAGTCGCCAGGTAGGCACTTTTATCCCAGAGGAAAGGTAATGCTGCATAAACCTAGAAAGATACGGATAAGACGGTTGCGAACCAGAGAGACTGAGAAAGGGGGTTGGTTACAACCTGGGAAGGTATTAGCACCCAGATTGTCCGCCGTACTCGACGGGATCCACGCTTAAAAGATTTGTGCTTTAAAGGGGTAGTGTCAGTGCAATCTGTGTATCAAAGCTGGAAAAGAATGCAAGTGTCAGTGCAAAAGAAGTGTACAGTGTATAAGTGAGGTGTCAGTGTAAGAACAAGAGTGAAATGCTCAAGACCATGAGGCTTAAAGAATGAGGCTGAAAGAGGGGGAATATACAGATACTTTTGTTCGATAACTGTTAAGTTATGCCTACGTATCCTCTCGTGCAATGAGGAAGTCAGAACACCGTAGTTCGACCCAAAGAGACTGAAAGGTGAATTGACTTATGAACTGCTTACTTGTTTATGCTCAAGTGTATGACCTGCCTGGCTCAGGTGCAAACGGTCTTGCATTAGACGGAAGAAGCAAGTTCTCGGTTGTGAGTGAATGAGATGAGAAAAGAATCCCGAAGGAGACGATTATTGTTTGTTTTTGGTTTTCAGTCTTTTATTGCTTTTGTGTTTGTCATAATAAAATGAGCTTAAGCCTAAACCCAGGGTTAGTAAACTCATCACATCTTCCCTCTGATTAGGGGTAATGAGAATACCTTAAGTGTGAAGTCAGCATCTCACACTTAATCACCCTGATGTAGGATTAAGATCATTAACCTACTTGTGATTATTTAGATGTTTTTGTTGTTTTTGTTTAGTGTTGAGTAATGAGATTAAGCCATAATCAGGGATTAAACAGACTCATTACACCATCCTAATAGAAGGATAATAAATGAGAATGTTTAAGCTGAGGAAGACTCCTCAACTTAATCCATGATTAGGGATTAACCTCATGACAAAACAAAGCCTTTATTAGATGTATTTTAGTTAATGATAAGGTGAAGAAATGAGTTTTATGGTTTGTAAGACAATCTTGAGGGGGACTTGTCCATTAACACTAGGGTTAGTCCTTCTTAACCAATTAAGGAAGAATTAGAACCCTAATGCAAGGCCCAAGTTACAAGCTTGATGTCTTGATGATTATTAAGTGAATTGATTAAAGGATTTAAACACATTAAGGGTTTAACACTTAGGATTAAAGTTATACACTCCATCCTAATAGAAGGATGCAGGCATAAGCTTAATCACAAAGCCTTAAAGCCTTTAGGGTTTAGTCCCTGATTATGAGATGAGAAGAGAAGACTCAAAGAGACACAAAGGTAAAAGCTAAGTGGGGGACTAATCAAACCCTAATTGTTATCAAGCTTGGTCATTCCTAGGGTTTGTGAGGTTTAAGAAAGAAATCTTCAAAGAACCACCAAGGAGAGAAGCAGATGAGAGGAGCAAGGAGAAGCAAAATAACTTGCTTCACTTAATAAGGCCAGTTGCTTGAAGAAAGAAGGTAAGAGAGACAAGAATGAGCAAGCTCAAACCAATACACATACAAAAATGCAGCAATGATGCATAAGAGAGATGGAAAGAGATTGTGAGAAGTGAAGGCAAATTCACTCCTCAATACAACTTACCACCTGAAAAGTTAGTAAAGGAATGAAATGCAATGCAAAATGAGATGAGATGTGATGATGCAAACTAAAACCATAAGCATGAGTATGGTGTTAATGATGCTAAGAGATGATGCAAACATGAGGCAAGACATGAGAATGATCATACAAACATGTGGATGCAAGAGGAGCATGTTTTGAACCATGGATGTACATGAAAAGTTATGGAATGCAAATGACATACAACATGGCAAATGAAGGATGCAATGATCAAACATGATTCTAATATGTCCTAAGATGTATCATGAATCAAATGGATGCACAAAATGTCATGGCAAGTTATGGTATGCAAACAAATGGAAGATGGATGCAAAGGAAGGCATGAATTAGGGTTATATGCAACATGTAAAGCAAAAATTCAAAACCAGAAGCACACATCATGATAAAAAATTGAAAATGCAATCAAAGGAACCCTAAACCTATACAAACTCACTGCCCAAAGGAGGGGATCCAACTCTTAACCTAGTGAGAGTTATGAATTTTCTAAGATTGCTAGGGTTTTAAGGTACCTTGACAAGAAAAATGCAAATCAAAATGAAAATGCAAGTTCAAATCATGCCAATTTAATCCTATAAACTACATGCTATGCAAGATGCAATGCAAAAAGAATCATGATCCAACTCTCAAAGGTTAGGCAGAAATGAATTTTTTGGAGTTTGAAACAAAATAATGCCTTGAAATGAAATTAATTCCATTGAAAATGATCAAAAGGCATCAAGAACAAAAAATAAATTTGGTTTGAGAGTTAGACAATGTTTCTAAATGTTTTTGAATGTTACATGAATTTTTTTTGTGATTTTTAAATACCTAAAAGTATTTTTAATTAATTAATTTTCATTAACTAATTAAAAATAAACTTTTAAATGATTTAAAAATAATTTTTAATGCAAAAAATAAAAATAAAAATATTTTTGGGTTCTGAAAATTAATAAAAGGTTTGATAAAAATTTTCAGAATTTTTTGATGTTTTTTACTATTTTTAAAAATTCGTGCAAAATAAATATGAAACAAATGAAAATAAAAATGAATTTAAGTGGAAAAGGAGAAAGTCAGCAGATCTAAGGGTCCAGATTCAAATTCCAGGGGGCGGGAGTTGACTTGGCGCGCGAATGGACGGCCAAAATTCAAATTTCGTTAATTATGATTAAACCCTAATCCAGTGCCCTAATCACTTTCAGATGACCGGAACAGTGTTCCGGTCATCTTCTCCGGCGGGCACAAAACCTAATCCTCTTCTCTAGACAAAATCAAGAGCTCTAAAGCTCCAGATCACATCTCCTAATCACCCTGAACACGAATCAAGCATCAAAACAAATTTATATAACCTACAACTCAAGATATGGATCAAAACATAAAATTTGGAAAAGTTTCAGACTTCGATACAGGCTTATTTCTCAACCATTTCAAAAAGTAAAAACATCAGAGTGATCAGCAAAGCATGAGGAACAATCTAGGAACTTAAAAACTCATTTCTGGAAAATTTGTTCATCATGTTACCTGAGGTTGAGCTTTCAATCCAGGAGCTTTCTGGCTGCTTCTTTGGCTCAAACAAGTCCCAATGATCCTCCTTAGAAGCTTTTGACACTTAGCTGGAGTTTATATGGCCTTTAGAGAGAGTTGGCAGAAGCTCAGGCCAAGGGAGTGTGAAAATCGTATTTGTGATGTGGGAGGTTTCAGGCCAAAACAATGGTTGGTTTGTGATCAGTGGAACATGCTGAGATGTTCTATGAAGTTTGTTTGTGTGTTTGATGTTTGTGCTGTGTGTTTCGAATGGTTTTGCATAAGAGGTGAGTTTCTTTAACTATGGCTTATGATCTCTTTCAAGCTTGTGTGTGTGGTGTGTTATGCTGGCTTTGGTCCACTTATCACAACTAGAGAGGTCAGAGGAGTTGGTGTGGACTGTTGTGATTGGTATGGCTCAAGTTGCAAAAAGTCAAGCAAGTTGTACTTGGAGGTATGGGCAAGTGGCAGGCTGAGATAGGGGCATGGCTATGCGCATCAAGGATCAAGGGGTGTCATGAAATCAGATTTTGTGAGCTGGCTCAAGTGGATGAAGAGTTATGGATCATTTTGCAAATTTGTGAACTTTTGGCCCTTTTGGAATTTCTTGATCCACAAGCCATGAAAATGAGTGAACTTTTGATGCAATATGATCTTTAGGTTTTTGTGTGAAGTTTAGAAGTCCATTTGAAAGCTCAATTTGCCTTGGCAAGGGATTTTGCAACTTTGCCTCTTTGGTGGAAAACTTGAAATTATGTGATTTTTCCCAACTTTGACAAGCCATAACTTTTGATCCAAAATGAATTAGAATGAGTTCTTGTACTTTTTAAAAAGGGAATGATCCATTATACAACTTTCATGACCAAAGTTTTCCCATTTGAAGCATTTTTGAATCAAAAAGCAAGGGTTGAAAAAGTTTCCCAAAATGGCAAGTTTCCATTATAAGTCATTTTCCCAAAAAGTCAACTTTGCAAATGGCTTGAAATTCTTCAATGTTGTGAACCTCCAACATCTTATATGATCAAATAAAGATGATACATATTCAAAATGATGAAGAACAACCTTTGGTTGGGTCATTAGGGACCTCAGTTGCCCTGATTTTGCACTGACTTGCTCAAAAAGTCAACTCTTGATCAGATGCCTTCCCCATTGAATTTCTTCATGAAAATTGATACGCATGATCCCTATACCATATAGAGACCAATAGAAACAAGAATGACCAAAAAATTTGGAGTTATGGCCTTTGAAACCAAAACCCTAATTCTAGGTCATCTGTGCAGTTAAACCTGGCTCTGCTTCCATGCCAATCTCAGTTCTTGTGATTTTTTGACATTCTTGACTTTGAGAGGATATAATATGATGCTTGAACATACATGGACCCCTTTGAAGTGATTGATGACCTTTGGAGTGGCTCAGCTGGCTCAGGGATGGACCAGATCACAAACCCTAGGTGCAGATGACTTAGAAGCAATGCAGTGAATCAAAAATGTAATATGAGATACTATGATTGAACTTATGCATATGAAAAGATCACAAGCCATGGTGTGAATGGGTGAGGGCAAATTTGGGGTGTTTACAGCTGCCCCTATTCAAGCATGAGTTAGCTGTGTAGAATGTAAGCAACGGCTTAACAGGCAAACAAGATAACTTGTGGTTGAATACCAAAGACAGTCCAAAATTTGCACTCACAGAATGAAGAAGAAAAGGGATATAGATTGTAAAAGAAAATAAAGTATATTTATAAAGTGCGGGCGATGGAGGACAACCGTCGAGCAGAGGACGACCGACATGCTGGGGAAAAATGCGGGAAATAGAGCAAAGACGAGGACGGCCGACTAGCTGGGGAAGATGCGGGAAATAAAGCAATGACGGGGACGGCCGACTAGCTGGGGAAGATGCGGGAAATAAAGCAATGACGGGGACGACCTACATGCTGGGAAAAATGCGGGAAATAAAGCAATGACGGGGACGGCCGACATGTTGGGGATATGAGAGATTATGATGGGGACGACCATCATGTAAAGCTATAAGATTCTCTGGGGATTATAGGTAAAAATAAATGATGAGGTACGGTCATCAGGTTCATAAATTAATGTAAACAACGATGGGGACGGCCATCGGGCTAAACTGATGAAGGACGATCATCAGGAAAAAGAAAAGGGACCACGACGGGGACGGCCATCGGGTTAAAGAATAAATGAAATAATGATGAGGGACGGTCATCAAAGGTGAAGGACGATCACCTAGCAGGGGACGGCTGCTCTGATGGGGATAAGATGAGGGACAGTCATCTAAGGTGAAGGACGATCACCTGGCAGGGTACGGCTGCCGAAAATATCGCGACATAGGACGAATGCCGGATAAAAGGTCGACGATGGGGACGACCATCGGATGAGCATGATGAAGGACGATCATCAAGAGGTGAAGGACGATCACCTAGCAGGGGACGACTGCTCTCAAGGATCGCGACATAGGACAAATGCCGGATAAAAGGTCGACGATGGGGACGACCATCGAATGAGCATGATGAAGGACGATTATCAAGAGGTGAAGGACGATCACCTAGCAGGGGACAGCTGCTCTCAAGGCTCATCATGACATATGACGAATGTCAGATAACAGGATCAACGAATGGGATGGCCATCGGATAAAATGATGAAGGACGATCATCAAAGGGTGAAGGACGATCACCTAGCAGGGGACGGCTGCTAAATATCATGACATATGACGAATGCCGGATAGAAAAGGGTTCCAATAATGGAGACTCCACTGGGGAAAGGATGAGGGACGGTCATCCAAAGGTGAAGGACGATCACCTGGCAGGGTACGGCTGCCGGAAGTGTCATGACATAGGACGAATGTCAGATAGAAGAAGGTTGCTTTGCTGGCGACCTACCGGGGAATAGTAAACACGGACGAGTGTTTACATCCAAGAAATAAAAAGGTATAAGTGTTTTGACATTGTGTATAGATTAAAGATGCGGACGAGCATCCCTAAGACCGTGATACGGACGAGTATCAGTAGAAACAAACGCTGACGCCAGTTCTGAGATGATGATACAGACGAGTATCAGCTGATTATCAAAATACATGGACGAGTGTCGAATCTGAGGATGACTCTCCTGGGAAATAGTAAACACGGACGAGTATTTACATCCAAGAAGACATGAGTGTTTGACACGTGTATGGATTAAAGATGCGGACGAGCATCCTTAAGACTGTGATACGGACGAGTATCAGGTAGAAACAAACGCTTGACGCATGTTCTGAGATGATGATATGGATGAGTATCAACTGGTTAACAAAGAACACGGACGAGTGTCGAATCTGAGGAGGTATAAGTGATATATACAAGATGCGGACGGGTATCTGTATGAATGAAACAGGGGTAATAAGTATGAGTGGTGTACAGATGAGTGTTTAACTTGCTGGGGAGAGTGACACGGACGAGTGTCAAAAGAGAAAGGTGTAATATAAACAAGTATATGATTTACAAAATGTTTAGGCAACTGTGCTGGGGAAAATGACACGGACGGGTGTCAGGGAATTTGTATAAATATGTGTATCTGTGAGTGCAAAGGGGACGCTTTGGCTTTCTGCTGGGGATATGACACGGACGGGTGTCGGGAAGTATAAGTGTCTGTTGGTAAAGAATGCTCGGGCGACTTTACTGGGGGATCATGACACGGACGGGTGCCAAAAGAAGTGTGTATTTGTATTTGTGAGTGTAAGGCCAGTGCTTTGGCTCTCTGGTGGGGAATTTGGGGAGTTTTCTGTATATCTTCGACGGGTTGTCGGTATTCACAAGTGTTTGATTCAGACCATGGCTTATGATTATGCAATATGTTTGATTTTTGCCGTAATGCTCCGTATTAGACGGAATGCTACGCTCTGTGGGAAATATGATGCGAATGCTATGATTATGCAAAGATACTGATCCGGGATTTGGATCCCGTTGCTGCGAAGATCTTCGGCTGATCTGCTTGAGGTGAACATCCCAGCTGGGGATGAGATCATTGGTATATCTAACATATGGGACTCTGCTCGGGGATATAGATCACTGGTAGACCTATTCTAGTAAAGGGGGACCCAGCTGGGAGTTTGTAGAAGCCTTCATCACTCTGTTGTGAGATCTTTCAGGTATTGCTCTCCTGGACAGAGGCTGAAGCTCTGTGGGGAGATGGTTCCCTGTCTTTGCACTTAGCTGAGGAGGAATGATGACTGGCAACTCGGCTGGGGAAGAAGAAAGACCATGGGAAGGTCTTCCTGGAGATTTCTGTAGGGGTCCTGCTGAGGATGATACTTGACAACTCAGCTGGGGAGAAAGCACCTCTGGTGCTAAGACTGAGTAGATAAGGATTTGCCAGCTTGCTGGGATGAAGCTTTCATGCTCCATGTTGTGCTTTGAATACCTGCAACCCTGAAAAGTCAGAGAAACGCACAAGTAATCCCGAGGGATCCCTTACCGGATTCCGTCATAGGAGTTCAGACACTCCCGGGAGTAAGTATATTTCCTGTAAGCACGTACTTTTTAGAAGAAAAGCATCTGTATTTATGCAATCAGTATCCTAGGGACATCGGACATTCTTTGCAAATGAAAATAAAAGTGTACGAGACGAAACATGACTGAAAAATCTGATTTTATTAATTCATGTGCCCTGAATTGGCAAATACAGTCAAAGAAACAAATCCCCTAAAATGAGGAGATTGTTTCAAATTGAGAAATAAAAGGTATTGGCAATGTTGACGATGCTTCAGGGAGCTTCCCTTTGCTATGACTCGTATGACTTTTGACGTTCTTCTCGTCTTGCTTTCTGAAGAAGGCTGATTCTGACCGACGCTTGAACCTTTAGAAGCTTACCAAGTTGTGCGTGATACAGACGAATTCAGAATGCAGTTTTTCGCTTATTCCCTTATTTTGCATGGATCGCCCTTTCGGGTTTTCAATCCATCGGGATACCCTTTTTTGCCTGAGTCGTCCGATGTGGCTTTTCAACTCAGCGGGTGTATACATTTTTTCATTTTCCCTTATTTTTGCCCGAGTCTCTTATTCTGTTTTTGACTCGCCGAGATGCCCTATTTTTGCCTGGACTTACATTCTGTTTTTATGTCCAGCGGGTCATTTTATGCGAAGTATTTTTTAACTGCATCTGAATTCACAGGGGACGGGAAGTCTTCGCCATCCATAGTGCTGAGCATCAGTGCTCCACCGGAGAAAACTTTCTTTACTACGAATGGTCCTTCATAGTTCGGAGTCCATTTGCCCCTGTGGTATGTATGAGGAGGGATGAGTCTTTTCAGCACAAGATCCCCTACTTGGTACTCTCGGAGCCTGACTTTCTGATCGAAGGCTTTCTTCATTCTTTTCTGATACAGCTGCCCATGACAGATTGCAGCTAATCTCTTCTCTTCAATCAGACTCAGTTGTTCATATCGGGACCGGACCCACTCTGCTTCGCTCAGCTTAACATCCATTAGCACCCGCAGGGAGGGTAATTCAACTTCAACAGGTAGGACTGTCTCCATACCATACACAAGTTGATACGGCGTTGCCCCAGTGGATGTTCTGATTGACGTACGGTACCCATGCAAGGGAAATGGTAGCATTTCATGCCAGTCTTTGTAAGTGACTACCATCTTCTGTACAATCTTCTTGATATTCTTATTAGCTGCCCCAACAGCGCCATTCATCTTAGGCCTGTAAGGAGAAGAATTGTGGTGTTGGATCTTGAAGTCCCGGCACAGTTCTGCCATCATTTTGTTGTTTAAGTTGGAACCATTATCAGTAATGATTCGCTCGGGAACCCCATATCGACAGATGATATCTCTCTTCAGGAATCGGGCTACCACTTGCCTTGTAACATTTGCATAGGAAGCTGCTTCGACCCATTTGGTAAAATAGTCAATGGCAACCAGGATGAATCTGTGGCCGTTTGAAGCAGTCGGTTCAATCTTGCCAATCATGTCAATGCCCCACATGGCAAAGGGCCAGGGTGAAGACATCACATTCAAAGGATTGGGAGGCACATGCACTTTATCCGCATAAATCTGGCATTTATGGCATTTTCTGGCATAGGCACAACAGTCGGCATCCATTGTGATCCAATAATAGCCTGATCTTAACAACTTCTTAGCCATTGCATGCCCTCCAGCATGGGTACCAAAGGATCCTTCGTGCACCTCGTGCATCAACAAGTCTGCTTCTGTTCTATCAACGCATCTGAGGAGTACCATATCAAAGTTTCTCTTGTAGAGAGAACCATCGGTATTCAAGAAGAAACTACCAGCTAGCCTTCTTAATGTCTTCTTGTCATTGGAAGATGCCCCAGGTGGGTATGTCTGATACTCCAAGAAGCACTTAATGTCATGGAACCAAGGCTTATCATCTTTGGCAATGTCTGCTGCAAATACATATGCTGGTCTGTCAAGTCTGGACACTGAAATCCGAGGTACAAAGTTGGCAGCTTGAACTTCGATCATGGATGAAATGGTAGCAAGAGCATCTGCAAATTGATTCTCGTCCCGAGGGATATATTCAAGCTTGACTGTTGTGAAGAAAGTCAATAACCTTCTTGTATAATCCCTGTAAGGTATCAGATGATCTTGATGGGTGTACCATTTGCCGTTGGTTTGATTGATTACCAGAGTTGAATCTCCGAACACAGTCAAAGTCTTGATCCTGAGGTCAATAGCTTCCTCAAGACCCATAATGCAAGCTTCATATTCAGCTTCGTTGTTAGTGCAGTTGAAAGTGAGTTTTGCCGAGAAAGGCATGTGAACTCCCTTAGGTGTAATGAGTACTGCACCAACACCACGACCATTCATATTAACAGCCCCATCAAACATCATAGTCCATTCTTCTTCTGGGTCGGGCCCTTTAGTGTGAACAGGCTTTTCATGATCTTTTGCTTTAATGAACATGATGTCTTCATCAGGGAAGTCAAATCTCATAGGCTGGTAATCATCAATAGGTTGCTCAGCAAGATAATCAGACAATACACTGCCCTTGATGGCTTTCTGAGATGTGTATTGGATGTCATATTCTGTGAGGATCATTTGCCATCTTGCAACCCGTCCGGTAAGTGTTGGCTTCTCAAATATGTACTTGACTGGGTCCATCTTTGAGATCAATAAAGTAGTGTGGGTCAACATATACTGCCTTAGTCGGCGAGCAGCCCACGCTAAAGCACATCAAGTTTTCTCGAGCAGTGAATAACGTTGTTCACAGTCGGTAAACTTTTTGCTTAGGTAGTATATCGCATACTCTTTTCGACCAGACTCGTCATGCTGGCCCAACACACACCCCATTGACTCTTCTAATACTGTCAAGTACATGATTAGAGGTCTTCCTTCAACTGGAGGCATAAGGATTGGAGGTTATTGCAAGTATTCCTTGATCTTGTCAAAAGCCCTCTGGCAGTCTTCGTTCCACCTGACCGTTTGTTCTTTTCTTAACAGCTTGAACAAAGGTTCACAGGTTGCTGTAAGGTGAGATATGAACCGTGAAATGTAGTTCAATCTACCTAAGAACCCCCGAACTTCTTTTTCTGACATCGGTGCAGGCATTTCTTGAATGGCTTTAACTTTATCAGGGCCAACTTCAATCCCTTTCTCACTTACAATAAATCCCAGCAACTTACCAGATCGCACCCCGAATGTGCACTTGTTGGGGTTTAACTTCAGTTGGTACTTCCTTAGACGCTTGAATAACTTCAAACGATTTACCAGGTGGTCTTCTTCTGTGAGGGACTTGGCAATCATGTCATCCACATAATATTCAATTTCTCTATGGATCATGTCATGGAACAATGTTACCATAGCCCGTTGATATGTTGCACTAGCATTCTTCAGTCCGAATGGCATCACCTTGTAACAGAACGTGCCCCAGGGTGTGATGAAAGTTGTCTTCTCCATGTCTTCAGGTGACATCTTGATCTGATTGTATCCTAAAAATCCGTCCATGAAGGAGAATACCGAGAACTGAGCCGTATTATCAACCAATACATCAATGTGAGGTAAAGGGAAATCATCTTTCAGGCTGGCTCTGTTCAGATCCCGGTAGTCCACACACATCCTCACCTTGCCATCTTTCTTAGGCACAGGTACAATATTAGCAACCCACGACGGATAGCTAGTCACAACAAGGAACCCGGCGTCCCACTGCTTTTGTACCTCTTCTTTGATCTTCATTGCCATATCTGGGCGAGTACGACGCATTTTTTGTTTTACAGGTGGGCAATCTTCTCTTAAAGGCAGCTTGTGCATAACAATATCGGTGTCCAACCCTGGCATATCCTGATAAGACCAAGCAAACACATCCACATATTCACGAAGCAGGTCAATCAGTTGTTCCTTTACTGAGTCTCGTAAGCAGGCCCCGATCTTAACCTCTTTTACATCTTCTTCCGTACCAAGATTAATCGTTTTGACCTCCTCCCGATGAGGAGTGATAACCTTCTCCTCTTGCCTTAACAACCTGGCTAGCTCTTCAGGAAGCTCATAATCTTCTTCAACCCCTTCATCAGCTTGATTGATTGGATTGTCAAAGTCATACGAAGCCATAGTTGTGCTGTTGTCGGTGCAGTCTGAAAGGCACTCTCTGCAAGGGTTTAGATTGTTCATTTTAGTGATTGATTTTAATCTTGTTTAGAAAAAGTGAAAGGAAGTTTATCATTTTGGAAAACATTGCCATTTTATTTTTGTACAAAAAGAAAAAAAATGAAAAACAGTGAGTGGAAAAGAAAAAAGACTCATTTGCAAAAGATGTCCGATACTCATTGATTGATCTGTTTGCACAAAACTACAAGATGGCCCGATTACACAATGAGTCTTGACATCTTGGGAAAGATGCAAGACTTGATGCATGCTTAAAATATACAGGAAATAATAATTACTCTGCAGGAGTAACCCTTATAATTTCCTGGGAAGACCAGTTTGAGATACGGCTCCCCGGGATCCTTGGACGTATCCAGCTCTCCAGGTTGCGCTCATCTTCCGACTCATCTTCCAAGTTGTTCACTGCATCCGGGGTGAGCATTCCCCCGCTGACAAAATTGGGCTTCTTGGCAGCCTCTGATTGATCTTGTTGAGTTGGTTTGTAACCCAACCCAAATCTGTCCTCCTTCTTCTCCACAGGCAACAGCTTGCCCCAGCCTTGGGCAGTCCCCTCTTCAACAACCTTCCTGGCTTGCTGATAAGACGTCATGGAGGTTCCCAGTACAGCAGATGCTTCATTAATGTTCAGGGACTCAAACCCCTGGCTCATGGTTTCATGGATCTCTCCATCCATCTCAATATACTTGTACGTAGCCAGATGGCTAACAAAGATATCTTCTTCACCACAGATGGTGATGATCTGGCCTTCCCACTCGAATTTCAGCTTCTGGTGAAGGGTAGACGTAACTGCGCCAGCGGCATGGATCCAAGGTCTACCCAACAAACAGCTGTAGGCCGGCTGAATGTCCATCACATAGAAGGTAATCTTAAAAGTCTGCAGGCCAATCATCACAGGCAGATCAATCTCCCCTAGCACTGATCTTTTAGACCCATCAAATGCTCTTACCACCAAATTACTTGGACGCAGTGCCAAGCCATCATACTCCAGCTTCACTAAGGCTTTCTTTGGTAGAACATTGAGTGAAAACCCAGTGTCCACCAGTACATGAGATAGAACAGCACCCTTGCATTCTAGAGTGATGTGTAAAGCCTTGTTGTGGTTACGTCCCTCAGTTGTTAAATCAGCATTGGTAAAGCCCAGTCCATGACTGGTGTTGACATTCGCCACCACAGTTTCTAGTTGATTAACAGTGATCTCTTCTGGCACGTATGCTGCATGCAGGACTTTCAGTAATGCATTCCTGTGAGCTTCAGAACACATCAACAAGGATAATATGGAGATCTTTGAGGGAGTTTGGTGAAACTGATCCACCACCTTGTAATCACTTCTCTTTATGATTCTCATAAACTCGTCTACATCTTGCTCAAAAAATGTCTTCTGAGTTTCTTTGATAGCTGGTTCTTCAGGCACCACACTCTTCCCCTTTGCTTTTGCAGCAGCTTCTGCTTCGGCATTAGGTTTTTGCAATTGTGAGGCAAAAAGGCGTCCGCTTCTGGTGAAGCCTCCGCCTCCCCCAACATTATCAATCTGTGGAGAAGAGGTTGAAGAATCCAAAGTGATTTTCTCCCTGTTGCAGTAGAGGTCAGAGCCATAATGCCAAGGTATGGCATTACTGTTTTCATATGGAACGGGTCCAGGCACCGTGATGGTAACTGGACTGACTGCAGCAGAGGAGGGTACTGAAATGGTGTGCGGATCGTAGTAGATGGTGACTGGTGATCTGGCAGGAGATGCCACTGTTTGTTGTTGAAAGTTGTTGTTTGGAGGAACATATGATGGATCATAATAGATGGTGACTGCTGAGATATCTGTTAGCGTTGTAGAAGATTCTGTTGAATAAATGGGTGCTGATGTTGTAGAAGAGATGGTTGTTGACATCTGATTTGTTGAAGTGATGGATGGAGCCATTGTTGATGATATCGATGAATTGGTCGGAATGATTGTTGTTGCAGTTGTAGAAGAGTCAGGAATTGTTGTCAAAGGGATTGCTGGATTTGTAGGCGCTGATGTTGTGATCTGAAGTATACCACTTTTGATAAGACCGTCTATGCCGCTTCTCAAGTTATCACACCCGTTGACCGAAATGTTGCAATAACCACAACCGAGCTCACACCCGGGGAACATCTGGCATTCTAGGAGTTGAGCTTTAATTTCTACCAGTGGTGTCCGAATCTGCCCAACACTGGTGATTAAGAAAGATGGCTTATCTTCCTCAATAGCATTAATTCTTGGTCCTCTATGATTGGGCATGGGATTCTTGTTGACATTTGGCGGGGGTGCAAAGTTGAGGGCTTTAGAATCTACCAGATCTTGCACTTTCATTTGTAAAGCCCTGCATTTCTCTGTACTGTGGCCTGGTGCATTAGAATGAAAAGCACACCTGGCGTTGACATCATAATTTCTTGGAAGACTGGAGGGATCTGGAGGTGCCAATGTCCTTAACTCAACCAAGTTGAGCTTCAGGAGTTGTGGCAATAAAGCGACATATGGCATAGGGATTGGATCAATCACCCTATTTGCCTGTGATGGTCTTTGCTGAAAGGGTCTTTGTTGTTGATTGTTGTTGTTGTTGTTGTAGTTTCTTTGTGGAGGATACTGAACTTGCTGTTGATAGTGTGGTTGTTGTGGTGGTTGATATGCTGGTTGCTGAGGAATTGGAGCTGGAATAGTGACAGCTGCCACTGACCTATGAACATACTGAGGCCTGCCCCTGCTGGCATGAATAGCATTTGTCTCACTGGTCCTTCTAGGTCCCACAAAAGGCTTTTTGGGATTACTTGACGAGCTTTCACCATTATCAGAAATCTTACCCATCTTCAGAAGGCTCTCAATTCTTTCTCCAGCTATGACTACGTTAGTGAAGCTGGTGGAAGAAAAGGCAGCTAGCCTGTCAATATATGTCCCTTGCAGAGTATTCATAAACATGTCGGCCATTTCTCTTTCCGACATGGGTGGCTGGACAGCAGCAGCAAGCTGTCTCCACCTCTGGGCATATTCCCTGAAGCTTTCCCTGGAGGATTGAGACATTCCCATCAAGAGGGTCCTGTTAGGAGCCATGTCCAGATTGTATTGGTACTGCCTGATGAAAGCTTCAGCTAAGTCCTTCTAGCATCTGATTGTAGCTTTGGTCAAGTGAGAGTACCATTCCCTGGAAGCCCCAGTCAAACTATCTTCAAAGTAAAACATCCACAGTTTTTCATCCATGGTGTATGCCTTAAGTCTCCCCAGAAAGGACTGCAAGTGAGTTCGTGGATAGGAAGTTCCGTTGTACTTCTCGAAGCACGGGGGTTTAAACTTGTGGGGAATCCTTACCCCGTCCACTAACCCCATGTCCAAGACATCAAAACCCAGGGAATTTTGCGATTCCAGAGATCTCAATTTCTCAGCAATTTCATCAAGCCTCCTATCATGAACTTCATCCCCAGCTCCCATCACAGTGAACTGCTCTTCCTGGAGGTCTTCCTGTAAAACTCTTCCTCCAGTAGTATTTCCTTGCACATTACCCGGGATGTGGACTTCCGGATGCAGATGAGGCCCATATACTGGTGGATTAACATGAGGCTGACCCCTCTCATTGTTACTTGTTCCTCCAGTTCCCAGAGGAGGTTCCTCCGGGGTCTGTCTTTCTACCAATGCCCTCAATCTTTCTTGACTTTGAGCCAAGCCATTCATTACTTCCATGAACTGGGTCATTTGGTTTCTCATCTCCAGCCTTTCGTTAACCATCTGGGTTCGGACCTCTGACAGCTCTTGTTGTACTTGGTCCATCTGGATACCAGGAAGGTTGTTGCGAGTAGGATATCTGTGTGGACGGTTGAGAGGGAACACCCGACGACGAGCAATAATTCCTGAACCACAACAGAGTTAGTAACAAACAAAAACCTACAAAACAAAACAAAAGTTAGTATGCAATGCAGTATGCTTATTTGTTTCCAAGGTATCCGGCTTGGCACTTGGTTTTGACCTTTCCAGACCCTGAGGAAGATGCTTTGATGTTGCTTGAGAGAGAGAGAGAGACTTAATGAAACAAACTAACAAATATATTAAAAAAGGTGAATAATACATAGTCTGTTTTTACAACAAATGCCCCTGAAGGGTCAAAATACATCACAAAAGGAAAAGTACATGAAATGGAAATAACAACAAGCAAAGAAATCAAACATCTAAGCCAAATTCATCCTCCTTAACCTCCTTCAAAAGTGCTTCAGTCACAGGACCAGCCAGATGCTCTGTGATGTTCCTGATAAGAAGGTTCCTGGTGGCAATAGCAGCAGTCAGCTTCTTGTTCCTGTCTTGGTCCTTTGACTTCTTCACACCAGCCCTAAGCTTTAGTTCTGAAATTTCCTTCTGGGCTGCTAGCAGAGCCTCCTGTTGTTTCTTCTCAATGGCCTCCAACTGCTCAATCCTAGCTTGAGTTCTCTTATCCTCTTGAGTACGAGCTTCAGTGATCCTGACCCACCTAGCTTGACTTTCTTTCAGATAGAGATCAGTCCTAGCCTTCTGAAACTGGGCCTCTTTACAGGCATTCTTCAAAATCTGCTCTCCGACTCTTGATTTCTTGATGTAGTCCTCTTCTTTCTCAATCTTGGCTAGATGCTCCACTTTAAGCTTTTCTAACCTCCCAATGTCTAGACGACCATCACTCCTCTCCCAGAGGGTCTTCTTCAGAGCTTGAGACAAATTCTCATTCCTCTCCTTCAGTTTCTCAAATTCCTCCAGGCTAACAGTGGCTGGAGGTGGTACTGTGGATGGTCCAGGTGCATCCTCAATGGTGAAAGGCATCCCAGAAATCTGAGCCCTAGCATGAGACCACTCATAATACTGAGCTGAAGCCACATTGTTGCATCTCCCAAGGATGGCCATCCCTTTGGTCTGGATGTTGTCCCAAGCCCAGGATGCTTGTCTGACAACAGCTAGATTAGGCTTTATCTCACAATAAAGGGTTTCAGCCAAGTCTTGCACTCTAGGAGGGTGAACCAAAGCATAGCCTAACTGTCTCTTGAACAACAAAGGATTGTAGTTGATGCAACCCTTCACTCCTACCAGAGGTACATTAGGGAACTGCCCACAGCTAGTAATTATGTCCCTGCCTTTGGTGCTCTGGGTGCACCATCTGATGTCATCTGAAGTTAAAGCAATAAGTCTCCTAGCCCAATTCTTCTGTTAGTGAGGGTTCAGGAAAGCATCAGTCTTGGGTAAGTGTTTAACCAGCCAAGTATGAAATAGAGGAGCACAACATCTCACCAACCTCCCTCTTTGCTTCTCATTCCTTTGGTGAACAGAAAAATAGAAATCCCCCAGCAATGTGGGTACTGGGTTCCTCAAAAGGAAGAGATGAATAGCATTCTTGCTGATAAACTTGGGCTCATCTGCAAAAAGTATAACCCCATATATACTGAGGGCTAACAATGCACAAACTGCCTTCCACTCTCCCAAGGAGGCCTTCAGGATGGCCTGAGAAGTTAGAAAGTCCAAGTTTAGACCAGGGATTCCAGCCTTTGTAGTCATGTTCTGCTCAATCAGAATAGGTTCCAAATATAGTGCCTTTGCCACTTCTTCATTGCTGGGAGAAGCCATCTCAGGGTTGAAGGGGAGACCACTCCTGACAGGTACTCCAATCAATGATAAGAACTCCTCCAACAGAGGTCCCAACTGAAAATTCTGGAAAGTGAAGCATCTCAAAGGAGGATTATAGAACTGTAGGCAGGTGTGAATAAAACTCCTCTGAGAAGGGTCCAAGTCCATAACCATATCAAGGATGCCTCCATAATGTTCTCTAAATAATGGGATATGGTCTGGAGTGATAAGTGCCTGGACCTTCCTGATGCCAGTCAGCTCAGGCTCAAAGAAATGGTATGAAATGTTGCTCTTCTTGGGTGCCATGACTGCTGATGAAGAGCTGAAAATAACTGCTGATGATGAAGACTGATACTGGTGATGAGACACTGACAGGCTGAGACTGATGATAACAGTAGCTGAAGCAGGAAACTGATGAAGAGAGCTGAAGCAGATAACTGATGAACAGGGGTCTATGCAGATAAAGGGATCAAAACCAAGCCAAATATGATATGGATACCCTGAAAAACAAATAAGCAAATGTTAAATGATGCAATGATGATGTATGCAAATGATATGCAAGGGTTTGTGATCAAGCTGGATCTGATTAACTGTCTTGATATAAAAGGCCCATGTATGTTCAAGAAGTCCAGATGGAGGTTCAAAAGTCCAGTAACCAAGGTGGGGGACTCAAATAAAGAGTCACATGTCCTGGGTTAAATCACAAGAACTGTCCAAAATGGAGCATTCTTAACACAATAAGTAACTGGGTATGATGTGGCCAAGGGTACCTGCAAACCTGTAAACAGCCCAACCCCCTCACAGGTGATGTTCTAGAACAAGGATCCTCAGACTTGGATCAGTTATGAGAAGTGTAAACACTTCCAACCCGGAGGTACAGTGTTTACAATAACCATAAAGGATCCTCCTCTAATTCACCTCAGTTTCTGAAGGTCATAATAAAGGTCATCCAGACTTAGCAGGCTTCCCAGATAGCCCTAACACTACAGGAAATCTGTAGCACATAAGTCTCAAGAAGAAACCCACATCTGAACCGTGTTTCATATTCCCGCACCAGACCGAAATGGAATGGGAAAGAACATGAACCACTCTAGCCTAGGTGTCACTCAGGTCCCAGGTATAGGACCTTAAACTCTCAATAGAACCCCACCCACCAAAGCAAAAACCAGATCCAGCCAGATGACAATATGACAGTATGATATATAAAGCTGTAAAGAAAGCAATAAATAACTGTACATAAAGCAAAAATAAAGCAACTATATAAACACAATCAGCACATAACACCCCAATAAACACAAATCAATCAAGCACTAGGAGGAACCCACAAAAATAACCAGAAGCCCTGGTTACAGTATAAGGGTCCCCAGCAGAGTCGCCAAGCTGTCGCTCCCAGAGATTTGCATCCTGGTACAAGCGCGAACGGTCGGTGAAAGAGGATGAGAACACACAGAAGTGAACTTAGAAAGACAAAGAGTCGCCAGCTAGGCATTTTTATCCCGGAGGAAAGGTAATGCTGCATAAACCTAGAAAGATACGGATAAGACGGTTGCGAACCAGAGAGACTGAGAAAGGGGGTTGGTTACAACCTGGGAAGGTATTAGCACCCAGATTGTCCGCCGTACTCGACGGGATCCACGCTTAAAAGATTTGTGCTTTAAAGGGGTAGTGTTAGTGCAATCTGTGTATCAAAGCTGGAAAAGAATGCAAGTGTCAGTGCAAAAGAAGTGTACAGTGTATAAGTGAGGTGTCAGTGTAAGAACAAGAGTGAAATGCTCAAGACCATGAGGCTTAAAGAATGAGGCTGAAAGAGGGGGAATATACAGAGACTTTTGTTCGATAACTGTTAAGTTATGCCTACGTATCCTCTCGTGCAATGAGGAAGTCAGAACACCGTAGTTCGACCCAAAGAGACTGAAAGGTGAATTGACTTATGAACTGCTTACTTGTTTATGCTCAAGTGTATGACCTGTCTGGCTCAGGTGCAAACTGTCTTGCATTAGACGGAAGAAGCAAGTTCTCGGTTGTGAGTGAATGAGATGAGAAAAGAATCCTGAAGGAGACGATTATTGTTTGTTTTTGGTTTTCAGTCTTTTATTGCTTTTGTGTTTGTCATAAGAAAATGAGCTTAAGCCTAAACCCAGGGTTAGTAAAATCATCACATCTTCCCTCTGATTAGGGGTAATGAGAATACCTTAAGTGTGAAGTCAGCATCTCACACTTAATCACCCTGATGTAGGATTAAGATCATTAACCTACTTGTGATTATTTAGATGTTTTTGTTGTTTTTGTTTAGTGTTGAGTAATGAGATTAAGCCATAATCAGGGATTAAACAGACTCATTACACCATCCTAATAGAAGGATAATAGATGAGAATGTTTAAGCTGAGGAAGACTCCTCAAATTAATCCATGATTAGGGATTAACCTCATGACAAAACAAAGCCTTTATTAGATGGATTTTAGTTAATGATAAGGTGAAGAAATGAGTTTTATGGTTTGTAAGACAATCTTGAGGGGGACTTGTCCATTAACACTAGGGTTAGTCCTTCTTAACCAATTAAGGAAGAATTAGAACCCTAATGCAAGGCCCAAGTTACAAGCTTGATGTCTTGATGATTATTAAGTGAATTGATTAAAGGATTTAAACACATTAAGGGTTTAACACTTAGGATTAAAGTTATACACTCCATCCTAATAGAAGGATGCAGGCATAAGCTTAATCACAAAGCCTTAAAGCCTTTAGGGTTTAGTCCCTGATTATGAGATGAGAAGAGAAGACTCAAAGAGACACAAAGGTAAAAGCTAAGTGGGGGACTAATCAAACCCTAATTGTTAGCAAGCTTGGTCATTCCTAGGGTTTGTGAGGTTTAAGAAAGAAATCTTCAAAGAACCACCAAGGAGAGAAGCAGATGAGAGGAGCAAGGAGAAGAAAAACAACTTGCTTCACTTAAGAAGGCAAGTTGCTTGAAGAAAGAATGTAAGAGAGACAAGAATGAGCAAGCTCAAACCAATACACATACAAAAATGCAGCAATGATGCATAAGAGAGATGGAAAGAGATTGTGAGAAGTGAAGGAAAATTCACTCCTCAATACAACTTACCACCTGAAAAGTTAGTAAAGAAATGAAATGCAATGCAAAATGAGATGAGATGTGATGTTGCAAACCAAAACCAGAAGCATGAGTATGGTGTTAATGATTCTAATAGATGATGCAAACATGAGGCAAGACATGAGAATGATCATACAAACATATGGATTCAAGAGGAGCATGTTTTGAACCATGGATGTACATGAAAAGTTATGGAATGCAAATGACATACAACATGGCAAATGAAGGATGCAATGATCAAACATGATTCTAATATGTCCTAAGATGTATCATGAATCAAATGGATGCACAAAATGTCATGGCAAGTCATGGTATGCAAACAAATGGAAGATGGATGCAAAGGAAGGCATGGATTAGGGTTATATGCAACATGCAAAGCAAAAATTCAAAACCAGAAGCACACATCATGATAAAAAATTGAAAATTCAATCAAAGGAACCCTAAACCTATACAAACTCACTGCCCAAAGGAGGGGATCCAACTCTTAACCTAGTGAGAGTTATGAATTTTCTAAGATTGCTAGGGTTTTAAGGTACCTTGACAAGAAAAATGCAAATCAAAATGAAAATGCAAGATCAAATCATGCCAATTTAATCCTATAAACTACATGCTATTCAAGATGTAATGCAAAAAGAATCATGATCCAACTCTCAAAGGTTAGGCAGAAATGAATTTTTTGGAGTTTGAAACAAAATAATGCCTTGAAATGAAATTAATTCCATTGAAAATGATCAAAAGGCATCAAGAACAAAAAATAAATTTGGATTGAGAGTTAGACAATGTTTCTAAATGTTTTTGAATGTTACATGAATTTTTTTTGTGATTTTTAAATACCTAAAAGTATTTTTAATTAATTAATTTTCATTAACTAATTAAAAATAAACTTTTAAATGATTTAAAAATAATTTTTAATGCAAAAAAATAAAAATATTTTTGGGTTCTGAAAATTAATAAAAGGTTTGATAAAAATTTTCAGAATTTTTTGATGTTTTTTACTATTTTTAAAAATTAGTGCAAAATAAATATGAAACAAATGAAAATAAATATGAATTTAAGTGGAAAAGGAGAAAGTCAGCAGATCTAAGGGTCCAGATTCAAATTCCAGGGGGCGGGAGTTGACTTGGCGCGCGAATGGACGGCCAGAATTCAAATTTCGTTAATTATGATTAAACCCTAATCCAGTGCCCTAATCACTTTCAGATGACCGAAACAGTGTTCCGGTCATCTTCTCTGGCGGGCACAAAACCTAATCCTCTTCTCTAGACAAAATCAAGAGCTCTAAAGCTCCAGATCACATCTCCTAATCACCCTGAACACGAATCAAGCATCAAAACAAATTTATATAACCTACAACTCAAGATATGGATCAAAACATAAAATCTGGAAAAGTTTCAGAGCTTCGATACATGCTTATTTCTCAACCATTTCAAAAAGTAAAAACATCAGAGTGATCAGCAAAGCATGAGGAACAATCTAGGAACTTAAAAACTCATTTCTGGAAAATTTGTTCATCATGTTACCTGAGGTTGAGCTTTCAATCCAGGAGCTTTCTGGCTGCTTCTTTGGCTCAAACAAGTCCCAATGATCCTCCTTAGAAGCTTTTGACACTTAGCTGGAGTTTATATGGCCTTTAGAGAGAGTTGGCAGAAGCTCAGGCCAAGGGAGTGTGAAAATCGTATTTGTGATGTGGGAGGTTTCAGGCCAAAACAATGGTTGGTTTGTGATCAGTGGAACATGCTGAGATGTTCTATGAAGTTTGTTTGTGTGTTTGATGTTTGTGCTGTGTGTTTCGAATGGTTTTGCATAAGAGGTGAGTTTCTTGAACTATGGCTTATGATCTCTTTCAGGCTTGTGTGTGTGGTGTGTTATGCTGGCTTTGGTCCACTTATCACAACTAGAGAGGTCAGAGGAGTTGGTGTGGACTGTTGTGATTGGTATGGCTCAAATTGCAAAAAGTCAAGCAAGTTGTACTTGGAGGTATGGGCAAGTGGCAGGCTGAGATAGGGGCATGGCTATGCGCATCAAGGATCAAGGGGTGTCATGAAATCAGATTTTGTGAGCTGGCTCAAGTGGATGAAGAGTTATGGATCATTTTGCAAATTTGTGAACTTTTGGCCCTTTTGGAATTTCTTGATCCACAAGCCATGAAAATGAGTGAACTTTTGATGCAATCTGATCTTTAGGCCTTGGTTTATGTTTGTGTGAAGTTTAGAAGTCCATTTGAAAGCTCAATTTGCCTTGGCAAGGGATTTTGCAACTTTGCCTCTTTGGTGGAAAACTTGAAATTATGTGATTTTTCCCAACTTTGACAAGCCATAACTTTTGATCCAAAATGAATTAGAATGAGTTCTTGTACTTTTTGAAAAGGGAATGATCCATTCTACAACTTTCATGACCAAAGTTTTCCCATTTGAAGCATTTTTGAATCAAAAAGCAAGGGTTGAAAAAGTTTCCCAAAATGGCAAGTTTCCATTATAAGTCATTTTCCCAAAAAGTCAACTTTGCAAATGGCTTGAAATTATTCAATGTTGTGAACCTCCAACATCTTCTATGATCAAATAAAGATCATACATATTCAAAATGATGAAGAACAACCTTTGGTTGGGTCATTAGGGGCCTCAGATGCCCTGATTTTGCACTGACTTGCTCAAAAAGTCAACTCTTGATCAGATGCCTTCCCCATTGAATTTCTTCATGAAAATTGATACGCATGATCCCTATACCATATAGAGACCAATAGAAACAAGAATGACCAAAAAATTTGTAGTTATGGCCTTTGAAACCAAAACCCTAATTCTAGGTCATCTGTGCAGTTAAACCTGGCTCTGCTTCCATGCCAATCTCAGTTCTTGTGATTTTTTGACATTCTTGACTTTGAGAGGATATAATATGATGCTTGAACATACATGGACCCCTTTGAAGTGATTGATGACCTTTGGAGTGGCTCAGCTGGCTCAGGGATGGACCAGATCACAAACCCTAGGTGCAGATGACTTAGAAGCAATGCAGTGAATCAAAAATGTTCTATGACTTTCTTCCAAAATTACTTTCTTTAATTCAACCTTTTCAGGTACGCAAATTCTACCTCTGAATCTCAAAACACCATCATTATTCAAAACATAATCGCCTCCTTGGTCATTTCCTTCATTAGGCATCAAATCTACCAATTTTACATCTTGTCGTTGATTTTCCCTTATCACATCCGGAAATTCATTATTAATTCTCAACATACCCAGCTTAACACTTTCCGACGTTATTTCACATACCATACTCAAGTCTCTAAATTGCTCAATTAAATCCATTTCCTTCACCATCATAGCCAACATATGAATTGTCTTCCGGCTCAACGCATCTGCTACCACATTCGCTTTTCCCGGGTGGTAATTCAGATTAAAATTATAATCCTTCAAAAACTCTAACCATCTTCTTTGTCTCATATTAATCTCTTTTTGATCAAACAAGTACTTTAAACTCTTATGATCGCTAAAAACTTCAAACTGCGAACCATATAAATAATGCCTCCAAATTTTCAACACGAATACCACTACGGCCAATTCCAAATCATGAGTAGGATAATTCCTCTCATGTACCTTCAATTTCCTCGAAGCATAAGCTACAACTTTACCCACCTGCATTAGCACACCACCTAAACCCATTTTAGACGCATCGCAATAAACAACAAAAGCTTCACTCGGGTCCGGCAAAACTAGTACTGGTGCCAAAGTTAGCTTCTTCTTCAATTCCTCAAAACTTCTCTCACAAGCTGCATCCCAAATAAAAGCTTGATTCTTCCGGGTCAGTTGAGTCAAAGGTAACGCCAAACTAGAAAATCTTTCAATGAACCTTCGGTAATAACCAGCTAGGCCAAGAAAACTTCTAATTTCCGTTACCGTCTTCGGAGGCTCCCAATCAAGCACAACACTGACCTTAGAAGGGTCCACTGCTATACCATCACCAGATATCACATGTCCCAAAAAGCTTACCGTCTTCAACCAAAATTCACATTTGGATAACTTGGCAAATAGTTTGTTATCCTTCAGTACCTGCAATGCAATTCTCAAATGTTTCGCATGGTCTTCTTCAGACTTCGAATATATCAGTATATCATTAATAAATACTACGATAAACTGATCCAAATAAGAATGAAATATTTGGTTCATATACTCCATGAACACTCCTGGCGCGTTAGACACTCCGAAAGGCATCACTGCATATTCGTAATGGCCGTATCGAGTTCTAAAAGCTGTCTTCTGGATATCTTCCTCCTTCACTCTTATTTGATGATATCCCGACCTCAAGTCCATTTTACTAAAAACACAAGCTCCCACAAGTTGATCCATCAAGTCATCAATCCTTGGGAGTGGATACTTGTTCTTAATTGTAACTTTATTCAGTTGTCGGTAGTCAATACACAGACGCATACTACCATCCTTCTTCTTGACTAATAATACTGGTGCACCCCATGGCGATACACTGGGTCGAATGAACTTCTTGTCAAGCAATTTCACCAATCTGCGATTTCAATTCAGCTAACTCCGCAACAGACATCCTGTACGGTGCCATAGAAATAGGCTTAGTACCAGGAATCAAATCAATAGTAAACTCCACCTCACGCGTCGGAGGCAGTTCTGAAATATCACCAGGGAATACTTCAAGAAATTCATTCACCACTGGCAGTTCCTCAACAACAACTTTCTCTTCAACCGATAACGAAGCAAACACAGCAAACATCTTTGCTTCGTCTTCCAACAAGGTTCTCAGTTCTTTAGTCGAAACTGAACTGGCCAAACTTTCTTCCTCAGGAGCTAGGAATAACAATCTTTTCCTAAAGCAATTGATATAAACTCGGTTGGACTCCAACCAGTTCATACCCAAAATCACATCAATATTACTGAGTGGCAGACATATAAGATCCACTCTAAACTTTTTATCAGATATTGTCAAAACACAATCACGACATACTAAGGTAGTAGTCACGGAACCTATAGATGGAGTATCAATTACCATCCCTTGACTCAATTGAGAAGGCTTCAATCCTATCCTCTTCACACATTCCAAGGAAATAAACGAGTGGGTTGCACCCGTATCAATAATCACAAATAAAGGAGTATTATCGATATAGCAAGTACCTTTGACTAATGGATGTTGATGAAGAAGACTGAGGATAACTGCTGATAAAGGCAACTGAAGAAGATGCTGAAGTAGAGTCTCTGATGAAGACAACTGGTGAAGAGAGCTGAAAAGAATCTTTGATGAAGATATCTGGTGAAGGTAGCTGATGCAGATATCTGAAGGAATATGAGCAGTAGAACAGGTCAAAACCAAACCAAAGATAAGATGTGGATACCCTGTAAAACAAATAGACAAATGTTAAATGATGCAAAATGATGTATGCAGAATGATATGCAAAGGGTTTGTGATCAAGTGCTGGATCTGTTATCTACCTTGATAGGGTCCATGTGTGTTCATAAGTCTGGATGAAGACTTAGAAAAACCAGTAACCAGGTGGGGGACTCAAATAAAGAGTCACAAGTCCATGGTTTCATGAGAATAGTCCAACATGATACAACCTTAAAATACAATTAGTAACAAGGGTATGATGAGGCCAAGGGTTCCTGCAAACCTGTAAACATCCCAACTCCCTCACATGTATTGTTCTAGAACAAGGATCCTTAGACTTGGATCAGTTATGAGAAGTGTAAACACTTCTAACCCGGAGGTACAATGTTTACAATAACCCTAAAGGATCCTCCTCTAATTCACCTCAGATGCTAAAGGTCATAAAAAGGTCATCCAGACTTAGCAGGCTTCCTAGATAGCCCTAGTACTACAGGAAATCCATACCACAGAGTTCTAAAAAAGAAACCCATGTCTGAACCGTGTTTCATATTCCCGCACCAGACCGAAATGGAATGGGAAAGAATATGAAGCCACTCTATCCTATGTGTCACTCAGGTCCCCGGTATGGAACCTTACTCACTCAATAACCCTCCCACCAAAGGAAACAACAGATCCATCACAAATGATATGATGATAACAATATGAAATGTATATAAACAGTAAATGAAAGCAATAAATAAATCTATACAGAAAGCAATAAATAAAGCAATAAACAAAAAGCACAAGTAGCACATAACACCCCCATAAACACAAATCAAACAAGCACTAGGAGAAACCCACAAAAAGAACCAGAAGCCCTGGTTGCAAGATAAGGTCCCCAGCAGAGTCGCCAAGTTGTCGCTCCTAAAGATTTGCATCCCGGTACAAGCGCGAACGGTCGGTGAAAAGAGAAACGAAGGTGAAATGAATAGAGTCGCCAACTAGGCATTTTCATCCCGAAGGAAAGGTAATGCGGCATAAACCTAGAAGAAGATGGATAAGACGGTAGTGAACCAGAGAAACTAAGAAAGGGGGTTGGTTACAACCTGGGAAGGTATTAGCACCCAGATTGTTCGTCGTACTCGACGGGATCCACGCTCGAAAGATTGTGTTTAAAAGGGTAGTGTATGTGTTATCTGTGTGCAAAAGCTGAGAATGAGTGTACAGGTGTTAGTGCAAAAAGGTGAATACTCAGGAACTGAAGCTTTTAAAGAAAGCTGAAAGAGGGGGAAGATAAAGAGACTTTTGTTCTATAATTGTTAAGTTATGCCTACGTATCCTCTAGTGCAATGAGGAAGTCATAACGCCGTAGTTCGACTCAAAGAGACTAAAAAAAGAATTGACTGTGAACTACTTGCTTGCCTATGCTCAAGTGTATGACTCGTCTGGCTCGAGTGCTAATTGTCTTGCATTAGATGGAAGAAGCAAGTTCTCGTTTGTGAATGAGTGTGATGAGAAAAGAATCCCGAAGGAGACGATTATTGTTTGTTTTGGTGTTTTCAGTTTTGTTATTGTTTTTGGTGTTTTGCATAAGTTAATGAGCTTAAGCCTAAATCAAGGGCTTGTAAACTCATTATATCCTCCCTGATTAGGGATAATGAGCCTAATTAAGTATGAGATAAGCATCTCAACTTAATTACCATGATGATGTAGGATTAAGATCATTAACCTACTTGTGATTAATTAGATGTTTTTGGGTTTTTGTTTAGTGTTAAGTAATGAGTTTAATCTCTAATCACAGATTAATGAACTCATTACACCATCCTAATAGAAGGATAATAGATGAGAACATTTAAGCTGGGGAAGATACCTCAACTTAATCCATGGTTAGGGATTAAATTCATTATATAAAAAGCCTTTATTAAGTGGATTTTACTTAAAGGATGAGATTAAGAAGTGGATTTTATGTTTGTAAGACAACTTGAGGGGGACTTGTCTATTAAACACTAGGGTCAATCCCTCTTAACCATAAGGAAGAGTTAGAACCCTAATGTAAGGCCCAAGTTACAAGATAAACTATTAGTGATTATTAGATGATTTGATTAAGAGGTTTAAAAAAATTAAAGGTTTAACACTTAGGATTAAAGTTATACACTCCATCCTAAGAGAAGGATGCAGGCATAACTGTCGCTCCCACCAAATGACACCTCAGGTCAGAAGGGGTACAGACGCGAACGGTCGGCGAAAGAGAGAAAGGAAAGAGTCGCCAGCTGGGCATTTTTATCCCGGAGGAAATGTAATGCTGCATAAACCTAGGAAAAGATATGGATAAGACGATCGCGAACCAGAGAGACTGAGAAAGGGGGTTGGTTACAACCTGGGAAGGTATTAGCACCCAGATTGTCCGCCGTACTCGACGGGATCCACGCTTAAAAGATTTGTGTTTAAAGGGGTAGTGTCAGTGCTATTTGTGTATCAAAGCTGGAAAGAATGCAAGTGTCAGTGTAAAATAAATGTGAAGTGTATAAGAGAAGTGTCAGTGCAAGAAATGAATGAAGCTCAAGACTATGAGGCTTAAAGAATAATGCTGAAGGAGGGGGAATATACAGAGACTTTTGTTCGATAACAGTTAAGTTATGCCTATGTATCCTCTCGTGCAATGAGGAAGTCAGAACACCGTAGTTCGACTCAAAGAGACTGAAAGATAAATTGACTGATGAACTGCTTGCTTGTCTATGCTCAAGTGTATGACCTGTCTGGCTCAGGTGCAAACTGTCTTGCATTAGACGGAAGAAGCAAGTTCTCGTTTGTGAGTGAATGAGGTGAGAAAAGAATCCCGGAGGAGACAATTATTGTTTGTTTTTTGTGTTTTCAATCTTTTATTGCTTTTTGGTGTTTGTCATAAGTTAATGAGATTAATCCTAAACCAAAGGGTTAGTAAACTCATCACATCTTCCCTCTGATTAGGGGTAATGAGAGTACCTTAAGTGTGAGTCAGTATCTCACACTTAATCACCATGGTGCAGGATTAAGATCATTAACCTACTTGTAATTATTTAGATGTTTTTGAAGTTTTTGTCTAGTGTTAAGTAATGAGTTTAAGCCATAATCAAGGATTTAATGGACTCATTACACCATCCTAATAGAAGGATAATAGATGAGAACATTTAAGCTGAGGAAGACTCCTCAACTTAATCCATGATTAGGGATTAACCTCATGACAAAACAAAACCTTTATTAAGTGGATTTTAGTTAATGATATGGTTAAGAAATGAATTTTATGGTTTGTAAGACAACTTGAGGGGGACTTGTCCATTAACACTAGGGTTAGTCCTTCTTAACCAATTAAGGAAGAATTAGAACCCTAATGCAAAGCCCAAGTTACAAGCTTGATGTCTTAGTGGTTATTAGGTGAATTGATTAAAGGATTTAAACACATTAAGGGTTTAACACTTAGGATTAAAGTTATACACTCCACCCTAATAGAAGGATGCAGGCATAAGCTTAATCACAAAGCCTTAAAGCCTTTAGGGTTTAGTCCCTGATTAAGAGATGAGAAGAGAAGAATCAAAGATGACTCAAAGGTAAAACTAAGTGGGGAGACTAATCAAACCCTAATTGTTATCATGCTTGGAGATACTAGGGTTAATGAGGTTTGCAAGAAGATCTTCAGAGAAACCACCAGGAAGGAAGCAGATGAAAGGAGCAGGAAGCAAAGAGAAGCAAAACAACTTGCTTCACTTAAGAAGACAAGTTGCTTGAAGAAAGAAAGTAAGATGAACAAGAATGAGCAAGCTCAATCCAATACACATGCAAAAATGCAGCAAAGGAAGTATGAAAGAGATGAAAAGAAACCATGAGAAGTGAAGGCAAATTCACTTCTCAAACAACTTACCACCTGAAATGTTAGCATAAGAGATGAAATGCAATGCAAATGAGATGAAATGTGATGATGCAAACCAAAACTAGGAGCAAGATCATGAAGTGAATGATGCTAAGAGATGATGCAAACATGAGACAAGGCATGGGAATGATCAAACAAGCATAAAGATGCAAATGAGACATGCTTTGAACCATGGAAGTACATGAAAAGTTATGAAATGTAATGAACATACAACATGGAAAATGAAATATGCAATGATCAAACATGGTTCTAATATGTCCTAAGATGTATTATGAATCAAGTGAATGCACAAAATATCATAGCAAGTCATGGTATGCAAACAAATGAGAAATGGATGCAAAGGAAGGCATAAATTAGGGTTATATGCATCACACAAAGCAAAACTCAAAATCAGAAGCATGAGGTATGATAAAAAATTGGAAATGCAATCAAAGATACCCTAAACCTATACAAGCTCACTGCCCAAAGGATGGGATCCAACTCTTAACCTAGTGCAAGTTATGAATTTCCTAAGTTGGCTAGGGTTTTGGGGTGTCTCATAAAGAAAAATGCAAAACAAATTGAAAATGGAAAATCAAATCAAACCAATTTTATCCTATAAACTACATGCTATGAAGAGTTCAATGCAAGAAGAAACATCATCCAACTCTCAATGGTTAGGCAGAAAGAAATTTTTGAAGTTTGACATAAAATATTGCCTTGAAATGAAATTAAATCCAATGAAAATGATCAAAAGGCATCAAGAACAAAAACGAAATTTGGTTTGAGAGTTGGACAATGTTTCTAAATGTTTTAAAATGCTATGTGAATTTTTTTGTGATTTTTAAATACCTAAATGCATTTTTAATTAATTCATTTCCATTAATTAATTAAAAATAAACATTTAAATGATTTAAAAATTATTTTTAATGCAAAAAATAAAAATAAAAATATTTTTGTGTTCTGAAAATTCATGAAACCCTTGACAAAAATTTTCATAATTTTTTAATGATTTTAGCTATTTTAAAATAAATGCACAAAATAAATGACAAGAAAATAAAATAAATATGAACAAAAAGAAAAGTCAGCGCATCCTAAGGCTGACATTTGAACTGGGAATGGAGGGAAAGACTGCGCGCCAGATCATGTGGCTCTCATTCAAACTGGCCAGATTAAATTAAAACTTAATTAATTAGATTAATGACGTGGATTAGGGCTTAAGTGAATGAATCTGGACCCTTTGTTTGCGCGCGGGTCAATGAAAGTCAGCAAGATCTATGGCCTATATTCAAACCAAACCCTAATCGTGATTAACACATTAATGACATTCAGGTCACCTGAGAAGAGCTCCGGTCGTCTTCTCCGGTGACATCCTTCCCTGAAAATCTCAAACTCACTCCCTAGGTTATTTCTGGAGCTCTAAAGCTCCAGATCACTTCCTCTCACCTCCCTAAGCTCATCCCTGCCCTCAAATGGAATTTATTTCTCACCATTAACAAGATTCGAAGCAAAGTTCAAAAATGGCAGAAATTTCAGTCAGATCATACACACTCATTTCTTCATCATTTTCAAAAATAAAAAGTTCATTGAACTCAGGGGATCAAACTTAACCATTCAGCAACTTAAAATAAAGCTTCTGGAAAAATGAATTTCAGTGGCTACCTGAGTTGAAGCTTTCAATCCAAGAGCTTCTGGACCAGTTCCTTGCTTCCAATCAACTCTACTGACCTCCCTCAAGTGTTTGCAAAGCTTGTTTGGAGTTTATTTTGGCTGGTTTGTGAGATTGATGAATTTCTGCTCAGAGAGGGGGGGGGGAATTGTGTTTGAGTTTCAGGGACTTTTAAGGCAAGGTGAAAGGTGGTTTATGCTCTATGAAGCTTTTCTGAATGAATGGTGAAGTTGGTTTTGAGGTTTGATGATTGTGTTGTGTGATTCGAAGCAAAATGCATAAAGGGAGGTTTTTGAGAATGCTGGCTTGTGGGAGAGATCAGGATAAATTGTGTGATGAAATGGCTTGCTTGAAGTGTGTTTGTAAAGTCTTGATTGGTCAGAATAGTTGGTGTGGCACTGTGGGATTGGTATGGTTCTTTTTTGCAAAAAGTCAAGTCTAGGTGTACTTGAGGTATGGGCAAGTGTGAGGTTGTGATAGGGGCATGGTTGGGCTCAGCAGAGATCATGGAGTTCATGTGGATCAGATTCTATGAGCTGTAACAAGTAGAGGCATGGCATCATGAGTTTTTGCAAGTTGGTACATCTTTGGCCCTTTTGGAAATTCATGAAGTTCAAGGCACCAAAATGCAATATTCTTGGGCAAATTCTGATCTTTAGAGGTCATGTGAGTATGTTGTAATGAGTTTGTGCACATTTGAAGTCTTTGGAATGCTTGATCATATCATTTTGCAAAATGCCTCCTTGGTACAAAACTTGAAATTATGTGATTTTGTCCAACTTTGACAAGCCATAACTTTTGATCCAAAATGAATTAGAATGAGTTCTTGTACTTTTTGAAAAGGGAATGATCCATTCTACAACTTTCATGACCAAAGTTTTCCCATTTGAAGCATTTTTGAATCAAGAAGAAAGGTTTGAAAAGTTTCCCAAAATGGCAAGTTTCCATTACAAGTCACTTTCCCAAAAAGGAAACTTTGCAAATGACTTGAAATTCTTCAATTTTGTGAACTTCTAACATCTTCTATGATCAAATAAAGATCATACACACTCAAAATGATGAAGAACAACCTTTGGTTGGGTCATTGGGGGCCTCAGATGCCCTGATTTTGCACTGACTTGCTCAAGAAGTCAACTCTTGATCAGATGCCTTCCCCATGGAATTTCTTCATGAAAATTGATATGCATGATCCCTATACCATATAGAGACCAATAGAAACAAGAATGACCAAAAAATTTGGAGTTATGGCCTTTGAAACCAAAACCCTAATTCTAGGTCATCTGTGCAGTTAAACCTGGCTCTGCTTCCATGCCTTTTTCAGTTCTTGTGATTCTTTGACATTCTTGACTTTTTGAGGATATAATATGATGTTTGAACATACATGGACCCCTTTGAAGTGATTGATGACCTTTGGAGTGGCTCAAATAGCCCTTGGATTGCTCAGATCACAAACCCTAGATGCAGATGACTTTGAACCAATGCAGTGAAGTAAATATGCAATATGAGATGCTATGATTGAACTTATGCATATGAAGAGGTCAAAAGCCATGGTGTGAATGGATGAGGGCAAATTTGGGGTGTTTACAATAACCCTAATTCCAAAGTCCTAAAACTTTAAGAGTTTAGTCTCTGATTATTGAGATGGGAAGAGAGACTCGAGGAGACTCAAAGGTAAAAAGCTAAGGGGGACTAATTACAACCCTAATTATTATCATGCTTGGATATCCTATGGTTTATGAGACTTAAGAGAAGATCTTCAAGGAAGCCACCAATGGAAGAAGCAGATGAAAGGAAGATGAGAAAGAAGAACAAGTTACTTACTTCAATGAAGAAGATAAGTAACTTGAAGGAATAAAGTGAGAGAGATGGAACATAAGTGAAATAGATTCACTTCAAGGACAAATAAAATTCAGATGAAAGAGATGAGAAGAAGTGAGAGGTGAAGGTAAATCCACCTCCCAAAATAACTTACTAAACCTGAAAAGTGTTAGCATGAATGCATAAAGTGTAAAGCATAAAGAAATGAAGTGAAATGAGATGAAATGATCAAAATCAAAAGTGTTTATATTGTGAAAATGTCATGTGAGATGATGCAAAGGCATACAAAATGCATATGTGTGACCATACAAAGATGAGATGCAAAGGAAGCATGCTTTAAAGTTTGAAAGCACATGAAAGTTTATGAAATGAAATGAATGCTAATCATGGCAAATGGATGAAGAAATGATCAATCAAGGTTCTAACATGTCCTAAGATGTCTAATATAACATATGAATGCATGAAATGTCATGGCAAGTTCATGTAATGATGCATATGCAAAGTGAATGCAAATGAACATGAGAAATTAGGGTTTTATGAACATGTGAGATGCAAAACGATAAAACAGAAGCATTTGATATGATAAAAAATTGAAATTAAGCTCAAACAAACCCTAATCCCATATTAGGTCACACCCCAAAGGAGAAGGTCAGAAGCCTAACCTATCAAAAGTTATGATTTTCCTAAGTTTTCTAGGGCTTTTGGGTGGTTCAAAGGGAAAAATGCAAATCAAATTGAAAATGCAAGATAAATTCATGAGAAAAAAGACCTATAAACTACATGCAATATGCAAAACAATGCAAAAAGAATCAACTTCAAAATCTTCTTTGTTAGGCAGAAATGATTTTTTAAAGTTAGGGTTTAAAAATATGATTTTTATGACCCTTAATTCAAAGAAAATATGCAAACTATGCTCAAACCTAAAAAGAAATTTGTATGAAGAGTTTGAAGATGTTTCTAAATGCATTGAGATGATTCATGATTTTTTTGGTGATTTTTAGAAACCTAAATATATTTTTTAATTAATTAAAAGACTTTAATTAATTAAAAATAACATTTAAATATTTTAAAAATGCTTTTTTAATGCTAAAAATAAAATAAAATAATTTTTGGAATGAGAAAAATATTTAAAGTCAGAATGCAAAAGAAAATATTTTTTTATGCTTTTTGTTATTTTAAATTAATTATGCAAGAAAATGCAATAAAAATGAAATAAAAATGAATAAAATGGGAAGTCAACTGATCCAGTGGGTGAGATTCAAAGGGGGCTTGACTGCGCGTGCAGATGGAGGGTCAGGATTGTTTCTGGCTAAATGAATTAATTAATTTAATTAATTATTAATTAAGGTTAAGTGAGTGAATCAGGACCATTCAAACACGCGCTAAAACACATCCAAGGGTCAGAATTTAAACTGGGCAGCTAAACCCTAATTAAGGTTCTAATCATTTTTAGGTCACCGGAACAGTGTTCCGGTCATCTTCTCCGACGAGCAAAAACCCTAAGTCTCTCTACAGGCCACCCCACCCCAAATTAATTGCCCAGAAATGATCCCCTACTCAAACTAAACTCAAATCAACCTTCAAACATAATTTATAACACACAAACATGGAGAATCAAAGAAGAACAAAAATCTGGACAAAATTTCAGAAACTCATAACATGCTCATTTCTTGACTATTTTCGAATCTAAAAGCATCAGTGTGATCCCCATAACATATATTTTCATTTTATAACAAGAAAACTAAGCTCTGAAAGATTTTGTTCTTGAGGTTACCTGAGCTGATGAACTGCAGATGAGAGCTTTCTGGACCTCTCCTTTGTGCAAAAAACCTTCTTTGATCCTTCTGAGGCTAGTGGAATGCTTCAAAAGCTTTTATGATGGCTAGTTTGAAGGTTTCAGTTCTGGTGTAGCAGAAAATGAGGTTTGTGTTTATGATGTTTCAGGCCATTCCAATGGTTGGTTTGTGTTCTATGGATGATTTCTGAATGGATGGTGAAAGACTTTCTGAATTTTGATGAATGGTTTGAGAGAATCGAAGAAGGGAAGGTTTTTGCAAGTTTTGAGTAATCTGATGTTGTGTGTGTTCTCAGCTCATGGCATGCTTGGTTTATGATCCTTATGCAATCCCTAAACTATTGGAATGAGTCAGAAGATTTGATATGCCCTGTGGGAATGGTATGGAGCAATTGGCCAAAAAGTCAATAGTTGGTGTCCTTGGGTATGGGCCATGGCAGGAGGTGTTTTAGGGTTGCTCTGAGTTCAGCTATCTTCAAGGATGGCCATGGGATGATTTAGAGTGATCAGAAGTGAATGAATGGTGAGATTGCACATGTTTTTCATTTTCACAACTTGGTGTATTTTGAGACATTTTGGTCATGGAAGTGTCTTGTTCAATGCTGAATCTTGGTCATGGCATGTTGCATAATGTTGTTATGGTGCATTGAGATAGGTTAGAGGTCATACAAAGCCCTAAAAATCATTCTTGCAAAAAATCCCTCTTTGAGAATTTTGTGAAAAATGGCTTATGGAGACTTGTGATCCAAGGCATGATTTTGGTCTTGCAATGTGGCACCATGTTTGATTGATGTTTAGAAGTCAATTAGAGGTCATTTGAATGCTTGAAACTTGATTTTTTGCAAAAAAATCCTCTTTTGCATGAACTTGAAAATTATGTGATTTTTGCCAACTTTGAAAGGCCATATCTTGAGTTCTATGATGAATCAAGACATGTTCTTGTAATTTTTGAAAAGGGAAAAACCCAATCTACAACTTTCATGACCAAGAATTTTTCATTTGAAGTATTTTTGGTTAAGAAAGAGGAGGTTGAAAAACTTTCCCAAAATGGAAGTTTGCATTTCAAGTCATTTCCAAAAATGCCAAGTTTGCAATTGGCTCAAAATTATTCAATCTTGTGAACTTCCAACAACTTCTAAGATCAAATAAAGATCATAGAACTTCAATTTGATGAAAATACCCCTTTGGTTCCATTGTTGGGGGCCTCAGATGTCCTGATTTTGACTTAACTTGCTCAAGAAGTTACCCAGTGAACAGATGACTTCCACAATGAATTTCTTCATCAAACTTGGTACACATGATCCTTATGACATATTAAGAACATTAGAAACAAGAATGGCCCAAAAATTTGGAGTTAAGGCCTCTGAAACCAAAACCCTAATTTTGGTCATCTGTGTAGTGAAACCCTAGCTCTGCTTCTATGCCTTTGCCAGTTCTTGTGATTTCTTGACATCCATGAACCTTGAGGAACACAATATGATGATAGGACACACATGGACCCCCTTGGAAAGCTTTGAGGCCTTTGGAATGGCTTAGATGGATCTTGGATTACTCAGATCACAAACCCTAGATGCAGATGAATTTGAACTTATGCAGTGAAGAAAATATGCAATGATGTGAGATGCTTATGTTGATGCAAACATGAAAGATCACAAGCCATTGTGTGATAAAGAGTGACGGCAAATTTGGGGTGTTTACACAATGCAATATGAAGGATCACAAGCCAAGGCTTGAGAAAAAAGAGAGGGCAAATTTGGGGTGTTTACACCGGTTTCCTCGGCTCTATCAATCCACTATCGATCAGGCATGGAAGTATATGGATGTATGGAACTGGAAATGGATCAAAATACCTTCTTGGTCTCTTAGTTTAGTAACGACATCTCTGTGGAGTATGCTTATATTGGCATGGTAGCTGTTGATACTAAGGAGGTTCACTATTAACAGACATATGAAATACAAATTCAGAAGCTTGCTGACTCTGAGAAGTTGAGATGCATGGGTATTGTTGATAAGTCAACGGAGTTGGAGAATCTTCCCAAACTACATCAATCATATCCTCTTCTTGTGAACTGAAAAAAGATTCATTCTCATCAGTTGAGCCATCTGAAATGCCTTGGATCTTTCCAATCTTGATAAAGCTCTCAATGCGTTCTCCAATTATCACCAAGTCCAAGAAACTCGAAGTTCCACTGCCACTCAACCTCTCCAAGTACGGTCCCTGCAAGGTCTCTATGAAAAGATCAACCAATTCTCTGTCTGATAGCGGTGGTTAAACACGTGCAACTACTTCTCTCCACCTCTGGACATACTCTCTGAAAGATTCACCATCTCCTTGGGATAAACCTTGAAAATCCATATGGCTAGGAGCCCTGTCAAGATTGTAGTCATACTGTTTCACAAAGGAATTAGCTAGGTATGACCATGATTGGATACGACTACTCTCTAATTACATGTACCAACTCGATGATGCCTCACTCAGACTATATTGAAAGCAGTGAATCATCAGTTTGTCATTATGCTCATACGAAGTCATCCTTATGCAAAACCTCACCAAATGCTGCCTTGGACAACTATCCCCTTTGTACTTTTCAAACTTCGGTATTTTGAACTTTGAAGGTATTACAAGACCGTGTACTAGACACATGTTCGCAGCACTTAGATCAACAACATTACAACTTTGAAGGGCTTTAATCTCCTCCTCTAACACATGAAATCTTTCTTCCCTCTCCATAACTTGTGGATCTTGGATTCTCACCACAGGGATTGCCTCTTGGGAACCTGGCATAATGAAAGCAAAACTGTGATAATCTGCAGCATCAACAGAATAAAAATGTCTACTTCGGCCGACCTGACGCTCTCGAACATCTAGGTTCTCAACAGGGATCTGCACAGGCTGAGCTTGAGCGGAATTGCGGCCATCTTGCCTTGCCAAGGTCGTCATAGCCTCCAAACGTTGGTCACACTGATCTCTTGTCAACCCAACACTTGCAAACTGGCTTTGCCCTCTAGGGTCCATGATCGGTCCAAAAAGTTGCTTCAAGTCTGATACAAGAGCTGGAATCTCAACTGTAGATGGTGAACAAAGAACGAATGAGCCATGCCTGTGGAACAAAAATGCAATGCAAATGCTATGAGATGCCATGATGGCATGTATGCAACTAGCAAGTGATCGAGATGCCATGATGGCATGTATGCAATGCAAATGCTACTTTTATTAACATTTTGATACAGAAAAAATCCAACAACATAATTCAGATATAAGATCCTCTAAAATAAGTGAACATGTATGCTAGAATGCTATGATGGCATGTATGCAACTAGCAAGTGATCGAGAACTGGTGTATGTCTGGATACGGAACACTGATCTGAGAACCAAGTGTCTGAAACCAAAGGTCCTCGGAATAATAACTCCCAAATAAGAACTCAGAACCAAAGATCAAGAACTCCAGAACTATAGTAACCGGATCAGAACATAAGATCACACTGATGATGAAGGGTATGTTGAGATCAAGGGTTCCTGCAAACCTGTAAACCCCTCCCAATCTCACAGGTGTGCTCCGGGTCAAACATCACGGACTCTCAAAACCGAATAGCAATAATACGTTCACCATTTTCGAGAAATGTCTCATGATCAGATCAGGGAATCGGTTTGGCAATATGTACTATTCAAGGAGGTCTCAGCGTGAGTCCGGGAAAAACAAGCATCCCTTATAAGTCTCCACCTTCGAGCGCTGAAATCGAGAAACGATAGTACGTTCAGCCCGTAGGATACAATACTATTGTCATACGACCAGATGCTTTGACTGAATTCCTATAAGAGAACTAGGCCATCCTATGCGAGTCCCTAGTGGACCCTCGGGTGCGAATGGGTTTGCCACAGAATATGGTCTACCACTGTCACCACTAGAGAGGGTTGTTTCCACAAAGGTTCTCAATGATCGGTCCCCAGATGCACATAACTATCAAGGTCCTATCCCTAAGTGGAGGAAATCCCCACACAAGATATTTCCAAGACGGCCGCAGTCTGGGTGTGAAGAACATCACCCCTCATCATGCCACATGCGAGTATAATGTGTCCATGCTAATCCTAGGGTGCATTCAAGTTGGGTATTTGGCTTATCTCTCAGTAACAGTATCACCCAAGTCCCACCAAACAGAAGAAATCCAGTCCAGACAGTCCAGACAGACCAGTAATAACATGATGCATGAAAATAAATACTGAAAACTGTAAATAAAGCTGTAATTAAACTGTAAATAAAACAACAAAAATAAACACACAACAACAAACAATTAAACACCTAGAGAAATAGAAACACGCAAACGTTAGGAGAGACTCTCAAGGGAACCAGAGATTCTCTGGGTTCGTTCCCCAACAGAGTCGCCAATTATCGCTCCCTGGATTTCCATCCTGGTACAAACGCAAAAGTGGCGCAGAAGAGGGTAGAGTTGCCAGCCAGGCATTTTTATCCCGAAGGAACGAGAATGGTAATGCTGCACAAACCAGCGAAAAGAAAAGAAAGGACACAGGTCCTGCAAACCAAAGAGAATGGGTTCGGGAGTCGGTTACGACCTGGGAAGGTATTAGCACCCCAGATCGTCCGCCATACCCGACGGGATCCATGATTGCATAGAAACTGTTTCAAAGGGTGAAAGAATGAAGGATGGTGCAAAAAAGAAAGGACTGAAACTGGAAAAGTTACTGAGAAAGAAAACAAAGAGGAAAAATGTAGGGAAATTAAGGATTGTGCTCGAACGGGCCCTACCCCGCTGCCTACGTACCTCACTGGACATGGGGATCAGAGTCGCCGTAGTTCCCCTAACTAGGGGTGGAAAAGATTGCTTGTGTATTAAGGCTTGAACTGCCTATGTCAATGCTCAGGTGTTACAGGATCGAACGACGAGTGTGTTACCGTCTTGCAAAATGACAAGTAGGAGCAAGTTCGCACGAAAAGAGTGAAGGTGATGAGAAGTCCCGAAGAAGAGACGCTTATTGTTTGTCCAGTGTTTTTTATGAGTTTTCTGCTTTGAAGTTTGCATAGGTAAGTGTACCTAAGTCTTACTTAATGGGATTTGTACTTCTTACATCATCCTGAAATGGAATGCACAAGAGGCACACCTAGCTATGGAGGAAATCCCCAAATCTAGCCCCTAAGAGGAAGGCTCAGACACACTGACCTACTGGCATTTATTAAGTGTTTTTATGATTTTTGATTAAAAAGTGTTTTTTTAGCTTTTCTTTGTGAAGTAATCTCATGCTAAGACCTATCCACCACAAGGGATATCCTACACCTCGCCCCGACACGGAACGCGTGCAAGTATCTCATACCAAAGTCTCGTGTCACATGAGAAGACTTGTCATTTATTAAAGTGACTTGAAGTTAAGTTTAAAGATGAGAAAAGAGAGCACCAAAAGGATCTCAAAGGTAAAATCTAATGGGGAAGACTACTCCTAATGTTATCATGCATGGGAGTCCTAGGTTAGTGTGGTTTGAATTCTATCCTAATGAAGAAGAAAGAAGAAGAAGAAAGGAGCAGACAACCCTAGAAGACGACTTACTTCTCTAAAGAAGTTAAGTTGTTTCTAAAAGGGAAGAGATGAAGTTGAGCACAAGATGGCATAAGGCACATCACAAAGACAAATGAGAATAAAAGATGAGATGAATACTTGAAATGTGGATATCATCCACACTTCACTTACCATGAGCCCCTACAAAACAAAGGTTAGTGAACCGCATAAGCATAAGATGAAAATAAGAATATTCAAACAAAACGCACACCAAATACAAGGATCACAAATCAAGCCAATAAAAAATTCAGTACCTAAACCCTATAGGTGACCTAAAACAACTACCAAGCAAACCTAATAAGATGGCATAAATGCCTTCCTCAAACTATGTTAGGAAAAAGGAAGAAAGAGACACACAAAGCTACCTAAGGAATAGTACACCAAACAAATAGAAAAGTTCATGAAAAAAATATGAAATTAAATCTCTAAAGCCAACAACCAGTAGCAAACAAAGCGCCAAAGTGGCTCTCAAAAATTCACAATTAAACTCTACCAAATAATCGCACAAAGTCGCTTAGGAACAATTAACGAAATCGCACAAACACAACTCCTAAAACTATGGATAAAATGAAATTAAAAATATGACAAAAATAATTTTAAGAGCTTTTCTAAGTCTTTAAAAAGATGCAAAAATAACGGAGTGAAAATATTACTTGAGGTGAAAGAAATAAAATCTACAAGTTAATGTATTCTTATGGAAATTAAGTGAAAAGGAAATTAAATGTAAATTCGAAATATAAAGAGAAATTAATAAAAATCAGAAAATAAAAGTATGAAAATTTTCTAAAATGAGTTACGAAATTAAAATATTTTTTATGGAATTTTATAGTGTGTTTTAGTATTTTTAATGAATTAAAAGTGGAACTATGTGAAAAAGAAAATAAAAAATAATTAACAATAAGGGAGGGGTGTAACTAGTAAGATAAAACAATTAAAGAAAAGAACTGGGCCTGAGGGGTGGTGCGAATAGCAAAGATGAGTGGGCCCAATGGCGCAGGAGAGAATGGGGGAGCATGTGGTCACGCGGTCATCAGATTGACCTGAACCTGAGGCGTTGATCTATAAATCTCCAAAGGTAATTGCATCGGATGGCTTATGAAACGCATGCCTACGGTAACTATGATGCGTGTGTGCACACGAAAATGAAACAAAAGGTCCGACCGGACGGTGACAAGTGTCAACACCAGTATGGACAGAAACCAAAAGAAAATCCACCGATCCTTATCTTATCATCACCCTAATATTTATTCTCTTATTGATAATCCCTCTTAAAATCACAAAGCAAAAACAGAATAAAAAATCAAACACGATCTTCCTTCATCCTCTTTCAGAAAAAACGCCGTTAACGCAAAAACAGAACCCCTCCCTCAGCGTTGTCGCCTTCTTCTTTAAAATGGAATTGTTCCGTCACTCAATCCTGTGTTGCCATCATGTTTAAAGTTCCGCCGTTGATGTTGTTCATGCGGCTAACTCCTTCTCCCTGATTCAGATCGCGACGATTTTCTTTTCGTATAATCTCACTCTCTCGATTGATTTCATCGCGGTTTGTAGTCAATTTATTTCTTCTTCGAATTTGTATGTCCCAGTTTCACTTCATCTACTCTTATTCTGTTCTATTTTGAGATTGTTGGAGAGTTCGAAACTATTTGTGTTGGTATGATGTGGATATCGTGATGTTCTGGTTTAGAGAGATTGAAATGGTTGAAGGTGAAGTGCTTTGTTGTTTGTTGTTTGGCCATTGGAGGATGATTGAAGTTGTTGAAGGGAGTGAAAGATTTGTAGAGTGTGTTTGTGTTTGTGAATGATGGAAGATCAGTAATGGGATTTGTGGTTCAGATTCGTTTTGTCAGTGTGTTGAGGGTGAAGAAGGTTAAGGCATGAATGGTGTTGTAGGTTTGTGGATTTGTGCGAGGTGAGGGTGTGAAGATTGGTTAGTTTGACAACGACGTTATGGTTTGTGTGGGTGATGTTGAGTGGTGTCTCGTTTTTGTTGCGGAATGTGGTGGAATTGGTGGAAAAAAAGTGTAGGAGGCATGCAGTATGTGCGTGTTCGTGTGCGTCTTTTAACATGGAGGTGAAAAGTGATGAAACAACCATATTGTTCTGAAGATGGGCATGGTTTTCGTGCGTAGAGAGCGTGAGAGTTGTGTGATGTGGGAAGAAAATTCTTAACAAAGTTGTGTGCATTGTGGTAGTGGTGGGGTCACATGAAATTGGTGAAAAAAGTTGTGTAGTGTGGAAATTGCCACTGTGAGTTCGTGTGCGTTGATAGAATTTCCAATTGAGTGGGATTGGAAGAATTTTCTGATGCGTTGGAATTAGTTAGCAGGAAATATGCAATTTATGTGGGGTCTATTTGTGAGTGAAATATTGGCTGAAAATGTTTCTTGGAGATGAACTACCATGTGGCTGATATATTATTGTTTACCTTTTTTATTGTTTTTTCTTTTTGTATAAATTGGTGTTAAAAGAAAATAGACTTTGTGAAAGAAATGATAATGGTCCTAGTTCTTAAAGGAAATGGACATAAAATGTCATGGTTTTGAATGGACACTTAAAATGTCATGGTTTTGAATGGACAAATGAATTAAAAATAAAAAATGGTTTAATGGACGTGAATTGAATAATCGAAAATGATTAATAAATTTGGATATGGGTAGAAATATGGATAAACGAAAAAGAGGAATGGATTATGAAATGGATAAAATTGGGTAAAAGGGTAATAAGAAAAGGGTGAAAAGAAATGGATTAATCGAAAAAGAATATAAATGAGCCCAAACTAGTATTCACACTTCCCATAGTTGAATCACACCCTCGACTTGCGTTGCTTCTACAAACATCACTTGATTAAAGCCAACAACCTGAACATAACTGAACGTACGAACTCCAATTTTCTGCACCAAAACTTTTTATGAATCACAACTCAATAATCTCATGAGTTCAGCATACCACCCAACTTGACTTTGAATACACACCTTCTGGGAAAACGCCACTGGCACAAATAACTTACAATTGAAAAAAGTCCCTTGATAGTTTGACCAAGATTAGGTCAAACGTCCATCTGAACCGAATCGCCAATTGAACAATCGCATCTGAAGTGAAATCACGACCATTTTATATTATGTTATGGATGTTATGCTTCATCTTTCTATGCTAATGATGCAGTGCGAAGTATGCGAAATGACAAGCTAAATGTTGCGAAAACAAGAGGGAAAATTTGGGGTATTACACTTTGGGTGTAGATTAGAGTAGTTAATGTTCATTAATTCAAAACTACTTTTAAGTGGATTATTCAATTCATTTAAGGTACTTTTAATTAGTGATACATTTCCATGCTTGAATCCATCGAGATGAGTGATTGAACTTAAGGATGAAAGAATACCATGAGTGCGGCTCAATTTGGTATTCACCTTTAGTTTCGTGCGGTATTACGTCCGGGTAGCGATTTATTTATCGTTTATCTCGCATGCATTAGCACTAACATTATGTACCTTAATTGGTGGTGGACGACCTCATTTGAAGGGTAATTACTTCGTAAATTACTTGGTGATTTCTTAACATAGACCTAAATTTTTCCCTAATTCGGAATAAAATCTAATTGGGTACTTGCACTTTCGTGGACCGGATCTCTTGTTGATCGCGTAATCCCAAAGTGGTTAATCATATTGCATTAAATAATCGAGACTTATGAATGTTTGAAGCGTAAGTGCTTTGGGTCTCCCAATCGCCTTTCAAATTTCATTGAATTCGGTTCGGTTTGCCTTGATTAATCGCTATAGTGTAAGATGCTAAGCGGATCCAGTTGCCTTTCGGTTTTGGTTGCTCTTGTTTGGTTGTGGTTGATTAAGTTCACCATACCACTTTTATTATGTAAATATTAGTATACTATTATTATTATTATTATTATTATTAATATTTTAGATTCTTGCACTTTAATTGCTTTTGCTACTAACATTTAATTTCTTGCACTTGTATTGTTTATTTTATTTTATTTTGCTTTATTATACTTTATCCATCCATATCATGTTTATTATTTGCTCTTATTTTGTTGTTGATTTTCCATTTATCCATTTGGACACAAAAACATTAATAAAGGATTAAACTTCTACAAAACTTGTGACTTTAATTTGTGGATTATTGGTTACTATCCTTGGCTTTGGAATTAAGATTTGGACTTAGATTCTTAGAACACATTTCCTTTGCCTTAACCTTCATGAAGTTGGAACTTGCCTTTATTTGGACATTTTCTAGCTTATAAGGATAGAACTCTTATGCTCATAATTTGAAGTATCATCAAGTTTAGTTAGATCTTTCTTCCCTTATCTCCTTATTTTCTTTTTTAGGATAGTCCCTTCATCTCCTCCCATTCTTTAATTTTCAAAATCTTCTCCCTTTTTCAAAGGATTCCTTCTTTTTAAATCATCACCTCTTTAATAAACAAAACCTTGACTTTGTCAAGTGGACTTTTACCATTTTTCTTTTCTTTTAAAAATCAATAAATTTAATCATGTTGACCTTAATTCAAAAAATAAAAAGAATCAAACTCATTCAAGTTGCTTTGTGCCTTTGTGCATTTTTGTGTATTTTCTTTAAAAGAGTGTCGATTATGAGTCATTATTCTTTAGTCTGGTGCAAGTCTCTCAATCTCCATGGTTGTAGTTTGATGTAATTTAGTCTCTTGTCATTCGTGGGGGTTTAGTGTCAAACTCGTTGATTTTATCCAAGTTGGCGCCCTCCCCATAATGATGTATGAGTCCATGCCTTCATTCTCATGGTAGTTTGTTTGGCCATCCACTTGAAGATGACAAATTCTTTTCACTTAATAAAATCAATCACAACCAACCCTTTTCACTATTTGTACCACGAACTACAGGGTTGTGATCTCACATTTCACTTTGTGGGTACGTAGGCATGAGGTGGTAAACCTCTCCAAACACAAAAATATTAAAAAAATAATTTTTTTCTCATCCCTTCACTCTCATTTGACAAACCATTTTCAAACCAAAAGCAGTAAATTTTTCAAAGGGCTCCCGTGGAGTACCACGAACATTTTGGGTGCGTAAAACCTTCCCATTATGTAACCTATCCCCTTACTTGTTTCTCTGTTGTGTTTCTTTAGCTTTTGATTTTAGATTCATTAGGATTTATTCGCTCTTTTTTCCTTTTCCTCTCGGAATAAAATAAAAGCGCAATGGCGACTCTGTTTACTTTGAGTTAAGTTAACTAATAGCTTACACTCATGATTTTACCGCTATAGAAAAGTGGCGACTCTGCTGGGGAAATAATCTCTAAGTGGATTCGGCCTAGTTTGATTTATTTAATGCTTTGGTTTGATTTGTTTGTTTTGTTTCGATTTTGGTGATCCTCTGTGAGTGAGATAGATTATAACCCGGATCTGAGTTGAACTTATGATAGGACGACGATATTCAAAGCGATAAGCGATGGAGTAGTCCAAAGCTATATCAATTTGATAATCTCCACTCGGTTAGGCTCTCTTGGATTATCAATGTCATGATGAGTAATCATACGTGGCATTATTTTCCGACCTTGAGTTGATCATACTGAGGACCGTAGAACCTTTAACCCATCCAAGCCAATTTAGAAACGTAGTGCAGAAACTATCTCGGTGTAAACCTAAGGTGGTTGTCACGCGATACTACACTCGGACGAGGTCTATTTTAAGAATGATATCGGTTGGGGAGTAATCCAACGTATCGATAATATTCAAAAGATGGTTGTTAACTTCAGGCACCTCAATTAGCACCTTTTTGGTTTTCTACAGGTACAATGAAGACAAAACCTTAGTACTTACCTGTGTGGGTTGGTGTTTTGTTACCTTGACTTCATGCTCGTGACTCGGAACCTAAACTCGTGTGCTTTGTGTGATATGTTTGTGGTTGTTGCATACATGCACTCATGCATTCATGAGCATTGTTCTTGAGATTTCAAGGGACTCATAGGTACTTTTACAAAATTTCAGATGTCTATGGTTATGAATGTTGAAAGAAGGAACAAAAAGAAGTGCAACTTCAAGAATCCTAATCTAGTAGAGATAAGAAAGCTAGGAGCTTTAGTGGTTGACACCCAGGAGTTCCGGAAATGTTATGGAAAACTCTTGTTTATCTTGGATACCGATGTACCAGAGGTGATTCTCCCTACCTTGGCTCAGTTTTATGATCCTTTGTATCATTGTTTCACCTTTCCTGATTATCAGCTTGTGCCAACCTTGGAGGAGTACTCTCATTGGATGGGTTTACCTATTTTGGACAAGGAATTTATTTTTAGTGGTTTAGAGAAGGAGCTTACGACCAAAGTTATCGCCAAAGCCCTTTTTCTCAAAGAATCCAATCTTAATGGGATGTTTCTTCCAAAAGGGAGTATCTGTGGTATTAATGCTAATTTCTTAATGGGAAAAGCTTCTAACTCTTTTACTTTGGGTCATAAGGATGCATTTGAGGCTATTCTTGCTTTGCTCATTTATGGGATTGTTTTGTTTCCTAACTTAGATGGTATTGTGGACGAGAGTTCCATTCATATTTTCTTGAAGAGAAATCTGGTACCTACTTTGCTTGGAGACATGTATCATGCCTTTCATTATAGGACCTCCAAAGGTGATGGAGAGATTGTGTGTTGTGCGCCATTTCTCTATAGGTGGTTTATTTCGCTCCTACCAAAGTCCGACGTCTTCAAGGATAATAGAAAGAAGCGAAGATGGTCTCAAAGGATTATGTCTCTTTCTCATAAGGATATGATTGGTATTGTTCCTATTATGATATTAGAGTGCTTATTGATAGTTGTGGAGAGTTTCCTAATGTACCTCTTCTTGGTACACGTGGGGGAATTAGTTACAACCCTATTCTTTCTAGGCGACAGTTGGGATATTGCTTGAAGGACATACCAAGAAACCTTTCATTATCCCGTTTCTTCTTTCTTAATGGTGCAGATCATGTGTAAATGAAGAAAAGAATTGCTCATTCTTGGCATGCGGTTCATCAAAAAGAGAAGGGTAAATTGGGAAGAAAACACCTTACTCCCTCCGAGTGTTACATCCAGTGGGTTCGATCTAGGGCTTCTAAGCTCAAGATGCCTTATCCACCTGAAGAGCCTTTGTTTCCTATACTACCATTGTCCGCTTTTCTTCCTCGTGTTGATGAGAAAGTTGCTCTTCGAGAAGAATTGGACAATATGAAGAGAGAGAAAGAAGAATGGCTACTTGAGAAGACGACAATGCAAGAGAAAATGAAGGAGAAAGATGATCTTATTGAGTTACTTGAGAGGTGTGTTACGAAGAGGCCAAGAGAGGATTTATTTTCCTATAGTACTCCATCTACCATTCCTCCTACATCCGGTGCTTGGAAGGCCATTGTTGACCAGGTTGTGAAGGATAAGGAAGACATGGAGAATCGGTACAAGAAAGAGATTAAGAGGATTCGCATGAAGTACCAGTCGGGATTTATATCTTCTTCAGATGTGATCCCATAGACCTAGTTTACTTTTCTCTCATGTATTAGGATTTTTGAGACTTGTACTTCACTTGTAATCCTGACTTTGATTTTAATGAGAATGAGTTTTTTTTTGTACTTCAAAAAGTGTTTCTTTTTAAATATCGCAATTTATCTTATAGTCCTTTGAAATATTTGCATTTGCATACGCATACCATGCATCATACCCACATTGGTTTTGATTTTTGAGTGTTCTCTAGGGATTTTATGTTGTTTCTTGGTCTTCATTCAGTTCTCCTGTCAAGCTGACTCACAAGGTTGATACTCAAGCTAATCGGAAGAAGATGTCAGAAGCCTTACAATAAGAGAATCGCGAACTGCACGAGGAAGTTGCATATCTGAAAGATAGCTTGGAAAGAGTTACTTCCATGATGGAAAGCTTGGTGGCTTCTCAGAATCAGCCACCACATCCTTCTAATTCTCTGGTACAGCATACAGTCATCTCTGATATTGTCACTGCATCGGTTCCTGCTGAAGATATCATTTCTCCTTGCTACCATATGCCTCGTGGGGCACGCTGGCTAATTTCACTCTTGCTGGTTATCATCCTCCTCCTCCTAATATTGTTTCATTTAATACTCTTCAAGCAGCGATGACTGTCGCTTCCTAGATTCCCATCCTGGTACAAACGCGATAATGGTGCGGAAAAGGGTAGAGTTGCCAACCATGCATTTTTATCCTGAAGGAGCGGGAATGGTAATGCTACACAAACTGAAGAAAAGAAAAGGAAGGACACAGGTCCTGCGAACCAAAGAAACTGGGTTCGGGAGTCGGTTACGACCTGGGAAGGTATTAGCACCCCAGATCCTCCGCCGTACCCGACGGGATCCACGCTTGCAAAGAAACTGTTTCAAAGGGTAAAAGGAATGAAATTTGCTGCAAAAAGAAAGACTGGAACTGGAATGAAAAAAAAAGGAAAGAAAGGGGAAAATGTAGGGAAAATAAAAGAGTTCTCGAACGGGCCCTACCTTGTTGCCTACGTACCTCATCTGGACATGAGGATAAGAGTCGCCGTAGTTCCCCTAACTAGGGGTGGAAATATTGTTTGTGAATTAAGGCTTGATCTGCTTATGTCAATGCTCAGGTGTTGCAGGCTCGGACGATGAGTACGTTGCCGTCTTACAAAGTGACAAGTCGTAGCAAGTTCGTACGTAAGGAGTGAGTGGGATGAGAAAAAGAAGTCCTGAAGGAGAGACGTTTATTGTTTGTCCAGTCTTTTTTAGAGTTTTTTATGAGTGTGGCACAAGGAAATGAACTCAAGATTTATCCATGGAATGTGTACTTGCTACTACATTCCAAGATGGAATAATATAACAAGCACACCAAGTAAGGAGAAGATCCCTAAAACATGGTCCCAGAGATCAGGGCATAAGCTCACTAACTCATTGACTCTATTAAGTGTTTTTTTGTAATTTTTGTGAAGAAGTCTTTTTTATGATTTTCTTTGTGAAAGTAGTCTTATGATTAGACTTCTGCATCATGCTAGACAAGCTTGTACTATCCCAAGATGGGAAAACTACAAGTGCCCCATGGAATAAGTCCATATACACAAGGCTACCTCAACCATTATTAAGTGTTTTTTAGATTTTTATATGAAGATGAGAAAAGAAACGAAACAAATAATCTTAAAGGTAAAATATAATGGAGAAAGTATAATCCTAAAGTTATCATGCAAAGGTGGTCCTAAGGTTAGTGTGGTTTGGAATTTATCCTAATGAAGAAGGAAAGAAGAAAGAAGAAGAAAGGAGAACTAGAATGCAACTTACTCCTCTAAAGGAGATAAGTTGCTTCTAAATGGGAAAAAGATGAAGTTAAGAACAATATGGAATAAGGCACATCACAAAGACAAATGAGAAAGAAAAGAATAAAGAAATGAGATGAAGACTTGAAATGTGGATATCATCCACACTTCACTTACCATGAGCCCCTACCTGGAAAGGTTAGATCATACACAAGTAATAAAAGAAAACAATTAAAACCAAAAAGATAAATTTAAAACATCACAACCAGAAGTAACACACTCCATTCCCATGCTATGATTACACACACAAAACCATGAAAGTATTAGAGCAAACAACTCATCATAAAGAAATTCAAGTCACTATGAAAGAACAAAACATTTATGAGATAAAACAAAGCTTACAAAGTGAACAAGCATCATACAATTCAAGACCAGAACCCTAACATATCAAAGGAGTGCCTAAATAATAAAAGAAATCAAGAAAGGGAGCATACAAGTTCAATTATATCAATATAGGAAGCAAGTAAGCCTAAGAAGTGAAATGAACATACATACAAATGTGAGAACCTTCAAGAGTAAGTACTTCAAAGCAAGTCAAGGTGAAAACACCATACAAGGACCAGAGACCTATACACATATCAAAAGGACCCAAAACAACCTATAGGAGTTGGCACAAGTGCCCTCCTAACCTAAGAAGCAAGCAAGTAGCAAGAAAGGACACAAATTAGGGAAAGTAAGCAAGAAAATTCACATTAAATCCAAACTTCACTAAAATATTCCACAATTAGACACAAGTGTTCCTTAGACTCATAAAAAACAACATGCCAAAAGGATAGGTCCACAAGCAGAAGCAAACTAGGGTAATGGTAGTCATACATTGCAATTAGGGTTTTAAAGATCATGCACAAAGCAACTTGTAAAAATTAAACTTACAAATTCCTAAATATTATGAGATAAATCACCAGCAAACTACATCCTGTCTATGATCCAGAACAAAAAGAACCAGGTCAAAATTAAAATCTATGACCAAAATAGAAATTAAACAAGACAGCAAACATTTCTTAAAAAAATTAAAAGGAATATTAAATTAAACAATTAATTCTAATACGAAAAATAAAAATAAATGGAAAAGAAAAATTTACAAAATTAATGAAAATTAAAATTGATGTCTATGATTTTTTTGGTGATTTTTAGATGCTCTTAAGTATTTTTTAAAATTAAAAACCAAACAAATAAACAAAAGAAATAAAAAAAACAAAAACCATAAGAGGTGCAAACAACAATGGAAACAGTTCAAAACACTTGGGCTCATAACAAAGGGGGGTGAAAATAGCAAGCAAGGCCCAATCCATAAGCGCACATACACTCAGCTTATCATGGATATTCACATAATTTAGGAAAAACAAAGGCCAATGGATCAAACAAACACATGAGATCAAGTCAACACAAACAACCAAGTCAACAGATCCAAAACAAGCGCGCACGTGTACATGATAACTACCATAGGCTAGCACGTAAATTGCATTATTCAGAAACAGATATAAAAGCTAGGCACGTGAGGGAGAGGTGGTGTTGTTAATGTGTTGTCACTGCGTGAACCGTCCAGATCACAGATCCAAGGGCTGAGACCTAGTCTTCTTCATTTCAAACTCAAACATAATTTCCAGAATCCGGCGCCGGAAAACTCATGCACATGAACAAATATTGACAAAAATAGCTCAAAATCTCCAGATCCACTAATTCAATAACGTAGAATAAGATTATGAACTTAGATTTTCCAATAGATCATCACATAAAGAAAATCGAAGCAAAACACATTCACATGTCAAACTGAAATTCACTCATACGACCTTATTTCTCAACCAAATTCAAAAACAAGTAGATCATTGGACTCAGAGAAGCATGAAGATCATTTATCACACAAAAAAGACAAGATCCAGATATGTGATTTGAACACTCACCTGAGACTTGCAGTGCTCGAATTTGCTTGAAAGAAACCTCCAGGAGATGCAGATCTTCCTCTAGGAACCTCTCCTTGCAAAATAAATGCAAGAGAGAGCTTGAAAACTTCTGAATCTACCTTTTTAACTTCAACTGCACCTTACTTGCACTTTGTGAAACTTTGAGGATTAGCTTGAATGAATCCTGGATTTATGATCTAGAGAGCTTGAGAATGAAGGATATCCAATTGATTTTGGAGAAGAGTGTGTGTATGAAGAGAATCGAACAAAAATGCAAAGAGTACAAAAACCTGAGAGTGAGAAAATGAAGATGATTTCTGGTGATTCAAAAGCATGCTAGGCTTATATATGATGTGTAATTTTACTGATTAGGGTTTGTGAGAGGATGCACGTGAGGATAGTGTGATTGGAATGAATTTGCAAAATGGCATGAAGAGTGTGATAGCATCCTTTGTGCATCAAACGGATCATACGATACTCTGCCGGGAAATGAAAAGGAAATGGGAAATAAACCCAATCCAATATAACAAACTGCTTGAGACCCTTGCTGGGATGAAAAGTAACTCAGAACAAAAATCTTGTGTAGATTCAGCATCAAACGGATCATACGAGCTTCCTTCAAACAAGCCTGTTACGCCAGGTGGATAAATAACAAACCTGTTACACCAGGTGAATAAAATCCAGGACGGACGAGCCCTGTTCATACATCTTGCTCAGAAATATGGTGCTTAAGACGGATGAGTCTTCTTCAGATAACCTGTTACGCCAGGACCGGTAGTGCATTTAAGCATGTGGGATAGACATACACACATAGGATAAACGAACCCTCCTCATATACCTAGTGTAGATATATGGTTCTAGGACGGACGAACCCTCTTCACAAATCTTGCTTAGACATATGGTACTAAAGACGAATGAGTCTTCTTCGGATAACCTGTTTCACCAGGAAACTAATAAACATTTTGACGTTTAATCCCACCGTCAAGATTTCAAACCTCTTCAATACGGACGAGTATTGGATGATCATCAAAGAAACACATACGAGTGCCCTAAGTCAATGATACAGACGAGTATCATATGATGATCAAAGAAACATGGACGAGTGCTTCAGGCAAAGATACGGACGAGTATCAGCCACTGATACAGACGAGTATCAGACAAGATATCAAACATGGACGAGTGCTTGAAAAAGAGATAATACGGACGAGTGTTAACAACGATACAGACGAGTATCAGAAAGGTATCAAACATGGACGAGTGTTTGTCAAAATATAACACGGACGAGTGTTAACAATGATACGGATGAATATCAGAAAGGCATCAAACATGGATGAGTGTTTGTCAAAAGATAACACGAATGAGTGTTAACAACGATACATACGAGTATCGAAAAGGTATCAAACACAGACGAATGTTTATCAAAAGATAACACGGACGAGTGTTAACAACAATACGGACGAGTATCAGAAAGGTATCAAACACGGACGAATGTTTGTCAAAAGATAACACAGACAAGTGTTAAAAACGATACGGACGAGTATCGGAAAGGTACTCGACTTAATAAGAGAGTGGCAACTCTGCAAGGGAGTATGACATCTGTAGAATATTCTGCTAAAGAACGAGATCAAGATGCTCTAACAACACTTGACTCTGGCTGAGGAAATGAATAACTAGCTGAGTTGTCACAAGAGCCAAAAATAAATTGGCAACTTCCTGGGGAATATTTCAATGCTGGACAACTTCCAAACATGAAACTCTGTGGGGACTACCATCTTCAGGCTTGGCTGGGGTAGATGCTTGGTTGAATAACCCTTACCGGGAAACAAATTCTAACATCCTGAACTCTGTGGAGAGATGCAAGACCTTCAGCTACCTGCTATGAATACTTCATTGTTGACTCCGCTTGGGGAGAAGAACTATTCAATTAACCTTAAAGTTCTGCTGGGGATATCCTTTGCTCTCACTCAGCTGTGGAGAGGCTAAATGGGAGCAAATACTCACTGTCTGTACCTGCAACAACAGTGCATTCATATACCCCGAGAAATTACATGGCATGAGTTAATCATCACATGTCACTTTTCGTTCAAAGCATTTTTAGATGTTTTCCTTTCGCACGCCATTCATAAAGCCAACAAGTTTATATGCAACGTTCTTTTACCAAAAATTCAGGACATTTTTGAAAACAAAGTAAATAAAATAGGAAACTAAGACTATGATTTTTGACTGAATATTTGTTTATTGATGAGCCTCTGAATAGGCGAGAATTTACATCAGGAAGCAACCACCTGGAAAGAGGTAGCCACCACAAAATTGAGAAAAAGAAACTATCCTAATGGCAACATACACGGCATTCCACTGAGTTTCCTTTCTGCTATGACCAGTATATCTTCATGACTTTTCGTTCCTGCCTTCGCATTCTGAAGAGAAAGATGAGACTGATTCCTATCCTTTGGATATTTCCAGATTACTTGAGACGATGATGTGGTACAGATTACTCGGATCGCAGTCATTAGCTTATTCCCTTATTTTGCGTGGATCTCCCTTTCAGGTTTTCAATCCACCGGGATACCATTTTTTGCCTAAGCTGTCCAATGTGGCTTTTCAACTCAGCGGGTGTACATTTTTTTATTCATTTCTCTAACTTTTTCCCGAGCTTTTTATTCTGTTTTTGGCTCGCCGGGATGCCCTTTTTTTTGCCTGAACTCATAATTCTGTTTTTTGTGTCCAACGGGTCTTTTTATGTGAAGTATTTTTTAACTGCGTCTAAGTTAACAGGGGACTGGAAATCTTCACCATCCATAGTAGTGAGCATCAGTGCTCCACCAGAGAAAACTTTCTTTACTATGAATGGGCCTTCATAATTTGGTGTCCACTTGCCCCTGTGATCTGAACCTGGAGGAATGATCCTCTTGAATACCAGCTCACCAACTTGGTACTCCCGAGTGCGTACTCGCTGATCAAAAGCTTGCTTCATTCTCCTCTGATAAAGCTGCCCATGACACACAGCTGCTAATCTCTTTTCATTAATTAGACACAATTGGTTATATCGAGAACACGCCCATTCTGCCTCTTCAAGCTTGACGTCCATCATCACACGTAAAGAAGGAATTTCCACCTCCACCGGTAAGACTGCCTCCATGCCATATACTAGGGAAAACGGAGTTGCCCTAGTAGACGTACTGACTGATGTACGGTACCCATGCAATGCAAATGGTAATATCTCATGCCAATCTTTATAGGTGACGACCATCTTCTGCACAATCTTCTTAATATTCTTGTTTGTTGCCTCCACTGCACCATTCATCTTTGGTCGGTAAGAAGAAGAATTATGGTGTTGAATCTTGAAGTCCCGACATAGTTCTGTCATCATCTTGTTATTCAAATTAGAACCTTTATCAGTAATGATTTTCTCGGGAACTCCATATCATAAAATGATATCTCTTTTCAGAAATTTGGCCACCACCTGGAGAGTAACATTGGCATAAGATGCTTCTTCGACCCATTTGGTGAAATAGTCGATTGCGACCAAAATGAAACGATGGTCGTTCAAAGCAGTAGGCTCTATTTTTATGATCATGTCAATGCCCCACATAGAAAAGGGCCAAAGAGATGACATGATTTTGAGCGAGCTTGGAGGTACATGCACCTTGTCTGCATAGATATGGCATTTATGACATTTACAGGCATATGAACAACAGTCTGCATTCATTGTTAGCCAATAATACCCTAACCTCAACAATTTCTTAGCCATTGCATGTCCTCCTGCATAAGTACCGAACGATCCCTCGTGGACTTCCTGCATTAACATGTCCGCTTCCTGCTTGTCCATACATCTAAGCAAGGCCATGTCAAAGTTTATCTTGTATAGAATGCCATCAGTGTTTAAGAAGAAACTAGCAGTAAATCACCTTAAGGTCTTATTGTCATTGTAAGTTTCCCCAATTGGATATTCTTTGCTTTCCAGGAACTGTTTGATATCATGATACCAAGGCTTCTCATCAGACACCGCATCTACAGAAAACACATAAGTTGGTGCATCAAGCCTGTAAATGTCAATTTTGCGGACATAATTCCAACACATGACTTTAATTTATGAAGAGAGCGTAGCCAATGCATCAGCAAATTGATTTTCATCTCGTGTTATATACTGAAGCTTTACCGTTGTGAAGAACGTCAATAGTCTTCTGGCATAATCCCTATAAGGAATTAAGTGTTCTTGATGTGTATACCACTTGCCGATAATCTGGTTTATCACGAGGGTGAAGTCTTCGAATATATCGAGGGTCTTAATCATGAGATTAATAACCTCCCTTATTGCCATAATGCACGCCTCGTATTCCGATTCATTGTTGGTGCAACCAAAAGTAATTATGGCAGCGAAGGGGAAATGAACACCTTGGAGAGTAATGAGAAAAACACCAACTCCATGTCCATTGATATTGATTGCCCCATCAAACATCAACTTCCATTTGGATTCAGGGTCAGGCTCCTCCTCCAGAAGTGGTTCCTTGCAATCTTTTGCTTTGAGGTACATGATATCCTCATCAGAGAAATCAAATCTCATTGGCTGATAATCGTTTTCAAGGGGTTGCTGCGTAAGATAGTCTGAAAGTATACTTCTCTTTATGGCTTTCTGAGAAGTGTATTGGATGTCGTACTCTTTCAACACCATCTGCCATCTAGAGACCCTTTTGGTTAACGCTGGTTTCTAAAAAATGTATTTAACAGGATCCATCTTTGAAATTAACAGGGTCGTGTGAGTCAACATGTACTGTCTCAGTCGACGAGCAGCCCATGCCAAAGCGCATCAAATTTTCTCGAGCAGTGAATAACTGGATTCACAGTCGGTAAATTTTTTGCTAAGGTAGTATTTTGCATGCTCTTTTCGACCAGACTCATCATGTTGGCCTAGAACACACCCCATTGATCCTTCTAGCATAGTTAAATATATGATTAATGACCTTCCTGGAACTGGAGGCATTAGAATTGGAGGTTCTTGCAAGTATTCTTTTATCTTTTCGAATGCTCTTTGACAATCTTCATTCCACCTGACCGCTTGTTCTTTTCTCAATAGTTTGGATATTGGTTCACATGTGGCTGTTAGGTGAGATATGAACCGAGTGATGTAGTTCAATCTCCCAAAGAAACCATGCACTTCTTTTTCAGTTCGCGGTGCAGGCATATCTTGTATTGCTTTAACCTTTGCAGGATCTACCTCAATTCTTCTTTGACTAACAATGAAACTCAGCAGCTTACCAGAACGCACCCCAAAGGTGCACTTGTTTGGATTTAACCTCAAACGATACATTCTCAATCTTTCAAACAATTTCTTGAGGTTAACCAAATGCTTTTCTTCATCGCGGGACTTGGCTATCATGTCATCCACATAGCATTCAATTTCCTTATGGATCATGTCATGAAACAGAGTCACCATTTCCCGTTGGTACGTTGAACCGACGTTCTTCAAACCAAAGGGCATGACCTTATAGCAGAATGTCCCCCAAGGGGTAATGAACATTGTCTTCTCCATGTTTTTCGGTGCCATTTTTTGATCTGGTTATAACCAGAAAAGCCATCCATGAAGGAGAATACTGAGAATTGAGCCGTATTATCCACCAATACATCAATGTGAGGTAATGGGAAATCGTCTTTTGGGTTTGCTCTATTCAAATCCCGGTAATCAACGTACATCTGGACCTTGCCGTCCTTCTTTGGTACAGGTACAATAGTATCTACCCAAGGTGGGTAACTAGTCACAACAAGGAAACCGGCATCCCATTGCTTCTGAACCTCTTCTTTGATCTTTAACATCGTGTCAGGACGGGTTCTTCTAAGCTTTTTCTTGACAGGAGGGCAGTCTTCCCTCAATGGCAGCTTATGCATAACAATGTCAGTATCTAAAACTAGCATATCTTGATATGCCCAATCAAAGATATACACATACTCTCGAAGCATTCCAATCAATTCTTCCTTTACATTGGCCTACAGACTGGCCCCGATCTTAATTTCCCTCTTTACATCTTCATACCCAATGTTGATGACTTCAAGCTCTTCTTGATGAGGCTGAATAACCCTTTCCTCTTGTCTCAACAACCTGGCCAATTCCTCGGGGAGTTCACAGTCTTCTTCAACCCCTTCATCAGCATGGTAGATTGGATTATCAAAGTCATACTTGGTCATAACAGAAGAGTTATCAGAAAAATCCAAATGATTGACTCTGCACAAGGATGTGCTTATTTCAGATTTTGCTTTTTGAAAAATGAACAAAATAAAAACAAAAACATTGCCATTTTTATTTTATTTTTTGAAATTTTTTAAGAAGAACGAAAAGGAACGCAATTTGTATAAAAAATGTCGTTTATTCATGGTAAAATTAACTGCATAGAATGCAATGATGGCCCTACAATGGGTCCATACACCTTGGGCAGAGTGTAGGACTTGACATGCAAATGAATAAAAGGACAACAAGAAAAATTACTTTGTTGGACCGGTGACTTGAATGATCTCTTCAGCAAACCAGTTATGTAATTCTTCCCCAGGAACACATGGGCACACCCAATTATCCAAATCACAGTCGCTGTCAGCATCTTCGTCCATGGCACACACATGATTGGGGTCAATCATCCCAACACTCTTGAAGCTCATTGCGTTGATATTCTGAGACCACCCAGCCTGCCCTGGTTGGTAACTAATACCAAACTTATCATTCTTATTCTCAACCTCTAGCAACCTGCCCCATCCTTGGGCCTGCCCTGACTGTACCACTTCCTTAGCCTACTTATACGGAGAGATAAAAGTCCCCTCTTTCTCACTGCTCTAGAACATGGAAATGGGAGACACTGAACTAACATTTACCGCTTCAAACGCCTGGCACAGGGTTTCATGTATTTCTCTGTCATCTCAACATATTTAAATGTAGACAGGTGACTAACAAAAATATCCTCCTCGCCATAAACAGTCACCACTTGTCCGTCCACCACATACTTTAGCTTCTGGTGAAGAGTATATGTCACAACTCCAGCAGCATGAATCTAGGGACGTCCCAACAAATAGTTGTAAGTCGGCTGAATGTCCATCACATAGAAGATACACTTAAACACCTGGGATCCAATCTTCACTGGTAACTCTACCTCCCCGAAAACAGACCTCCTAGAGCCATCAAAAGCCTTTACCACTAAATCACTGGGCCGGAGAATAAGACCATCAACCTCTAACTTCATCAAAGCCTTCTTTGGCAGCACATTTAGGGAGGAACCAGTGTCAACCAAGACATGTGACAGAACATCACCTTTGCACTCCATGGTGATATGCAAAGCTTTGTTATGGTTCCTTCCTTCCGTTGTAAGGTCTCTGTCAGTAAACCCTAGCCCATGGCTAGCGTTTACGTTGGACACTACAACTTCCAACTAGTTAACGGTAATCTCCTGAGGCACGTATGCAGACTGCAATACCTTTAACAGAGCCTCTCTATGTGCATGCGAGCACATCAGCAAAGACAATATGGAAATCTTGGACGACGTTTGGTTCAGTTGCTCCATTATCTTATAGTCACTCTTCTTTATTATCCTCATAAACTCTTCTACTTCTTTTTCAAATACATTCTGATCAACATTCGGGGTTACAACCTTCTCAGTAACTGCTTGCCTGCCCTTAGCTTTGGCAGCTGCTTCAGCTTTATCGTTGTTTCGGAGAGTCTTTGGAGAAAACAATAGGCCACTTCTAGTGAAACCACCCAAGCCTCCAACACTAGCAACAACATGATTTAAAGTCACATGCTTATCCTCCACCTTTCGTCCTTGTACATTGTAATAACTCAAAATTTGCCCTCATCTTATTACCACTAATTGGCTTATGTTTGCGTTCATCTACATTCTCCCATTAGGTCATATTGTTTGCATTCTTCATTTTCATGGAGCTCCTAATGTATGGGATCAATGCCATATGAAATTCGGGTTTCTTACCTTATCCATATTTATCAGGTGGATTCAAAATTTTGGTTGCGTGGCTATTAATAATATCATCATCTTGCACTTTTCCATATGATTAGGGTTTACTTCCTTGATTAAATGGTCTTCGGGAATTTTACTTGTGGACAATATTCACGGGTGCATCCAATCCATCGTTAAGGTGTTTAACTAGATTTGTTTTGGATCGGGGTTTTGGGCCCTTCTGAACATCTCAAGTTGTTTTCCTTTTCATGGAACAGTTCAAGAAGAATTTGGAATTTTTGTTCATGAGTTGATGTGAGGGCGTTTCACCAATTGAGGTCCAGTATATCAAAGATTGGTTTGGATCTGTTTGTTTATGGAACAATGATTCGAGATTGTGCGGAGTTTATTATGACATCATAGTTCTTGGAGAAAAGAGCTTTTGTTCAAAGGTCCGATGGATGAAGAACGCGTGGTCGTGATTTATTCGAAAGGTGTTGTCCGAGTTTGGTATACGTTCTCATTCGCATTCTTAAACCCAATCAAGTCCGATCCATTTCTATACTAAAAAATAAATCACCAAGGCCCATTGCAAAATCTTGAATAGAATTTTTCTAAGTCCATTTGTCGTTATCTTTCTTAATCCATATCTAATTAAAACCATATTTGTTTCAAGCCCATATCTATTTCAAAAGATGAAGCCCAATTCTATTTTGTCAATCCATTTATATCCATATATTCCATTGGTCAAAATCCCTATGCTCAATTCAAAATCTCTTTTATATCCGTTTGGTCTCCGAAGAGCACCGCACTTTTAGTTCTCTGCAACATCCATCTTCGGTCAACATACTTTGTTCCTTTTTATTCCTATCCTCCCTAATCCGCAACGTATCATATTCAGTGTCTCCAATCTTCAGCCTCCGCAAATTCGTAGCATCTTCATCAACATCACAGAACCTTCATCGGTTTAAACGCGAATCTTCATAACCACATCACAATCTTCATCGAATCCTGCAAATCACACCAGAAAAATCATTAACAAAAGACAAGAAAAATCAGTTTTACAACTAATATAACAAGAAGGATATCCAATGAAGGTGGAAGTAGAACAAGATAAAGAACAAGTCTCATTCTCGCGAACTCCCGCCACCGTTTTTTCAGTGTCGCTTCTTGGGGCCCAAAAAATGAATGCTATTGTTTGTGCTGCTGAAGCTTGTATCATTGATCCAAACTTAATGTGTTCCTTCCGTTTTAAACTCAATGTCTGAGGGAAAGTTTATTTCACAACAATCTCAAATTTCATGGCCCGATTTCTTCTGTGTATGTTTTGTACTCTCATCAGGCCCAATTCAACTTCATCAATCTCTCACCGATCTTCATCAATCTTAAACTCTCCACAACCTGCATAACATCACAGAAATCAAAATCAATAACTAACTCTAACCGTTTTTCTAACCAATTCAAAACTGAAAAAACAAAAATAACTAACTGGAATCTAACTAACTTCATAACAGAATTGAACTTACCTGAGAAAGTTCCAGAATTATTTTGGATTCATTTATATAAATCTCTATCAACTTCACCCAGATTTTCTTCTCCAATCTCAATCCTTCACTTCAACTTCAATCTTCTTCACACCATAATCACCTACTTCAATCTTTCTTCTTCTCCTACTTCAATCTTTCTTCTCCTTCAATCTTTCTCATCCTTCCCCATTCATTTCACCTTCCATTGGGTCTTCTTTATCAATTGTTCATCAATTTCTTCATCACCTTCAATCATCTACCTCACTTATTCACAGCCAACTCAGTAACGAATCTGCAACATCCCTTTCGAGAGCCCTACGATCGCAGGTGCAAAATTGATATCAATTCAATGCCAATCTTCATCAAACTCCATAAATAAAGCAGGGAAGCAGAAGAGGGAAAAAGCAAATTCAAAGTTCCTACCTGAAGAAATATCGCATCGTTAGGTGTCAAAGCATCGTACGTGACTTCATTCATTCATCAGAGGCATCATCGATCTCGTGACAGTGTTGCAACAGCGGAAGCGTCCTCAACGCGCTTTCACTCGTCACCAGAATCTGCGACCGATCAGCTTCATCAAAGCCTCTTCCTCTTTGCTCGCCGTCATCGAAGTACCTTCATCTTCGTCCGTCAACTAGCTTTTGTGTAGTACGCAAGGTACGATGTGCTTGTGTTTGTTCTCACGTGTTAATTAGGATATAATTGTTGTGATTATTAGGTTTAGTTGGTGATGGAGGATAGGTTGAAGGTGATATTGATGGTGGCGGAAGGAGAAAGGGATGAAGGGGATGGCGATGAGATTTGATGGTGGAGGACGAGGTGGATTGACGGTGGCGGAAGGGTTCTGAAGAAGAAGAAGGAGGTGATAGGTTTGGCGACGGCGGAAAGGAAAGAGGAGACTTCGGGTTTTCACGTTCTTCAGCCCTTTATGCTTTGTATTTTTATTTTATTTTATTATCATAAGAAGAACATTTAAATTAAATTAATAGTAAATTAATGAGAATATCAAGGATTAAAAGGAAAATAAAGAGCATTAATCCCGTTTAATTCCCCCATAAACCACTATTTTCGATTTCAAACGGGATAGGATAAGAGTGGATTTTTGAGATTCCCTGGCCACTCCGGCGGTGACACGTGTCACCGTCCGGTTGGCTTCCCCTGCGGTTGATCCCACGCGCGACAGTCCATCGTAACAACCATATGCATACGCCCCAAGAATCACATGATGAGAATACCTAAGGAAAACCCTAGATCAAACGGCCCGGATCAAGTCAACATAATTGACCGAAGCCCACCATATGCACTCCCCCATCTCCTGCGTTTTGGGCCCCTGGCTCAGTGCTATTCGCACCACCTTTTAAAGCCCATATAGAAAAAGAACTATAAAAAATTACTTCCTGAACCCCCCTCATTATTTCTTTTAAATTTAGTTTTTGTTTTAATAGAGCTTAGAAACAATTCAATAAAAAATAGTAAAACTCATAACAAAATTCCATAAAAAATTCAGTAGCTTAATAATTTGTATTAGAAATTTTTGGCACTTTTATTTTCTGAATTTTGCTTATTTTTTATATAATTTCTATTTTTCTTTTAATTAGCATTCTATTGAATTTCTTTAACTGCACTTTATTTCGTTCATTTTATTTTTTCAACTTCCTGTAGGATTTTTAGCCCATTCTTTTTGCTATGTTTAGAGGACTAATAAGAGAACTTAGGATATTTTTGGTAGATATTTAGGCCATTTTATCCCCTGTTTTGGTAGCTTAATCCATAGAAAATTATAGTTAATCCTTAAGTAGATTTAAGTGATTTTTAGACATAGTTAACTTCTGATTTTTTAGGATATTTTTTAGCATAATGTAATAATCAATTTGAGGACCCTATAGGATTAATTTCACATTTTTTCCAGGACATTTAATATTTTTAGTGTATCAATCTTTAGGTCTTGTTACATGTAAAATTCACCTAGTTTAGTTTAGAATATTAGGATCCATTATGAACTAGTTTGATTAGGTTTAATATTAGGATTTAAAAATGACTTAGCATAGTTTAATTACTGATTTTTAGGGTGATAATATTAGATAGTTCCCTTAGTTTTAGGACTTAGGCTTAGAGTTTCTAATAAATAGACTTAGAAGAAGTTTAGGGTTGTTTTAGCTGTATACCTTTAAATGTGCATTTTTTAGAATTCATTTCTTATTTCCATTTCTAATGCCTTGCCTTATTGTTTGAATATTTCACTTGTATAGGCTTCCCCATTATTTTAGAATCAACTTAACTTCCTTAGGAAGTAAGTTGAATTCTAGTAGTTTCTAGTTCCTTTCCTCATTAGGTTTAGGAAACCTCACAAACCATTAGGACCACTTGTGAATAAATAAACAAAATTAGGATTGAGTCTTAGTCCCTTAGATTTTTCCTTTTTCAAATTGAGTTCTTCTTTCTCATCTCACAAAGAAAAGCAATAAAACACTTAATAAAAACCGAACGTTCTTGTACGACATGAGACTTTGTTGCGGAGTGCTTATACGCGTCCTGTTTCGGGGCGAGGTGTAAGTATTTACCGCGATGGATAGGTCTTAGTATGAGAATGTTCACAAACAAATTTAAAACATTTCTCATAAAAGACAAAAACAAACAATAAGTGACTATCTTGCGGGAACTTCTTTTCTCATCTCATTCACTCTAAACGCGAACTTGCGACGACTTATCTCGCATGCAAGACGGTAAACACACTCGTACCAGACGAGCCTGAAACACCTGAGCATAGACATACGTAGTTCCAGCATAAAAAACACAAACAAACTTCCCGCCTGGTTAGGCGAACTACGTTGACTCTAATCCTCATTTTCCCGACGAGGTACGTAGGCAGCGGGGTAGGGCCCGTTCGAGCACATTCTTTATTTTCCCTACATTTTCCCCATTCTTTCTTTTTATTCTCTTTTTGTTCCCTTTCTCATTTAAATTCCAGTTCCAGTAGCAGTTCATTTGTTCAGCAGTTTTATTCTTTCACACCCTTTGAAACAAACAAACAAGCGTGGATCCCGTCGGGTACGGCGGAAGGTCTAGGGTGTTAATACCTTCCCAGGTCGTAACCGACTCCTAAACCCAGATCTTTGGTTCACAGGACCTTGTTCTTTCCTTCTTCCTCAGGTTTGTGCAGCATTACCTTTCCCATTCTTTCGGGATAAAAATGTCTGGCTGGTGACTTTACCTTTTCCGCACCACTTTCGCGTTTGTACTAGGATGAAAATCCCGGGAGCGACATACATACATATCTGACCCGTAATGCCATGGCACAACATTGTCATCATCATGAGGTACGAGACCAATATCGCTCCCCAGATTTTCATCCCGGTGCAAACGCGAACCGTCGACGATGTTGGAGGTTGAGGTTGAATTGAGTCGTCAGCTTGGAATTTTTATCCCGAAGGAAAGGTAATGCTGCTTAAACCTAGAAAGATATGGATAAGACGGTTGCGAACCAAAGAGACTGAGTAAGGGGCTAGGTTACGACCTGGGAAGGTATTAGCACCCAGACCGTCCGTCGTACTCGACGGGATCCACGCTTACTTGATTGTGTTTAAAAGGGGATAATGTATGTGCTAAACTGTGCATAAAAGCTAGGGAGAATAGGATGTACAGAGTGTCAGTGCAAAAAGAAAGTGAGTGCTCAAAACTGAGGCTAAGGAAAGATAAACTGGGAGGAGGAGAGCGGGGAGACAAAGAGACTTTTGTTCGATAACCGTTAAGTTATGCCTACGTATCCTCTCGTGCAATGAGGAACTCAGAACACCGTAGTTCGACTCAAAAAGACTGGATGATTTTGTTGTGAACTGCTTGCTTGTCTATGCTCAAGTGTGTGACTCATCTGGCTCGAGTGCTAGCTGTCTTGCATTAGACGGAAGAAGCGAGTTCTCATTTTCAGAGTGAATATGATGAGAAAAGAATCCCGAAGGAGACGTTTATTGTTTGTTTTTGTCTTTTCAGTTTTTTATTGTTTTTGCTATTTTGCGTAAGATAATGAGCTTAAGCCTAAATCAAAGGTTGTAAACTCATTATATCCTCCCTGATTAGGGATAATGAGTCCACTTAAGTATGAGATGAAGGTCTCAACTTAATTACCCTAATGATGTAGGATTAAGATCATTAACCCACTTGTAATTATTAAGTCTTTTTGGATTTTTTTTTGTGTTAAGTAATGAATTTAATCTCTAATCAGGGATTAGTGAACTCATTACACCATCCTAAGAGAAGGATAATAGATGAGAACACTTAAGATGAGGAAGACTCCCCAACTTAATCCATGGTTAGGGATTAAAATCATTATATAACAAGCCTTTATTAAAGTGGATTTTAATTAAAAGTGGGATTAAGAAATGGATTTTATGTTTGTAAGACTAAACATGAGGGGGACGTGTCCATTAAACACTAGGGTTAGTCCCTCTGAACCAACAGGCAGAGATGTAACCCTAATATAAGGCCCAAGTTACAAGCTTAAGTCTTAATGATTATTAGGTGTTTTGATTAGGAGGTGTAAACAATTTAAAGGTTTAACACTAGGTATTAAAGTTATACACTCCATCCTAAGATAAGGATACGTGCATAAACCTAATACAGAGTCCCAAAACTTTAACTATTTATCCCTTTGATTATGAGATGAGAAGCAGAGACTCAAGGAGACTCAAAGGTAAAAAACTAGGGGAGACTATGTACAACCCTAAAGTTATCATGCTTGGATGTTCCTATGGTTTGTGAGGCATCCAGAGAAGTCTTCAGATGGCCACCAAGGAAGAGAAGCAGATGAAAAGAGAGAGAGAGAGAGAGAGAGAGAGAGAGAGAGAGAGAGAGAGAGAGAGAGAGAGAAGAGAGAGAGAAAGAAGGATTAGGTTACTTATTTCATGAAGAAGTTAAGTAACCTAGGAACAAGAGAGAACATAAGTGAATGAGATTCACTTTAAGCACAAGTAAGATGCATAAGAATAAAGAGGTAAGGAGAGGTTGGATGTGGATGCACCTCCACATCCTAAACAACTTACCAAATGCACCTGAAATGGTTAGTTTAAAAACAAGATATGTACAAACTCAAAAGCACAAGCAAATTACATGATAAAAAATTGAAATTGCATCCAAAGGAACCCTAAGCACTCATGAGAATACCATCCAAAGGGGGAGGTCTAAAGTTTTACCAAATTCAAGTTATGATTTACCTAAGATTGGCTAGGGTTTTGGACACCTTTCAATGAAAAAGGAAAATTAATTTGAAAATGCAAGATACAAATGAGACAAAAATATATTTAGAAACTAGAGGTCAATTGTGAAAGAATGCAAAAAGAACCATATGCAAACTCATCTTGGTTTGAGAGATATGAACTTTTGAAGTTAGGGTTGAAAAATAGGAATTTTGGAAACCCTAACTCAATGAAAATTGCCAAAGTATGATCAAAACCAAAAATAAATTTGTGAGATGAATTTGTAAATGTTTTTAAATGTTAAAGAAACCTCTCTGATTTTTTTGGTGATTTTTAAATACTTTAAAGTATTTTTAATTAAATAAATGGAATTAATTAATTAAAATATACAATTAAATATTTAAAAATGCATTTTTTAATGAAAAAATAAAAATAAAAATGTTTTTGGTTTCTGAAAAATTAATTCAAGTGTTGACAAACATTTCCAGAATTTTTAAATGATTTTTACTATTTTTTGTGATTTTTAGAAAAGAAAAACAAAATTAAATTAAATTAAATTAAATAAAAGGAAAAGTAATTCAAATGGAAGGCTGAGATTGAAAGGGGAGGAAATCAACGCGCCTGGGCAAAAGTCACATTGATCAGAGGTATGCAGATCCTAAGGCTAGCATTCAAACCAAAAACGCGTGCAGGGATCAAAGGCCAGGATTGCATCTGGGAAAATAATTTGTTTTATGATTAATTAAACTGAATTAAGCTAAGTACGCGCATCCAAGCCATCCACTAACTAAACCTAAACATGATCTAAGGGTTGGCATTCAATCTGGGCAACTAATCACAATTAACCCTAATTATTTTCAGGTGACCGGAGCTAAGCTCCGGTCGTCTTCTCCGGTGAGACCAAATTACCAGAATCCACTACAAGCTATCAAACTCCAATTTTCTTGCCCAAAAACAATCTCCTAACATCATACAACTCTAATCAACAAGCAAAAATCATTTATCATGTATCATAAAGCCAAATCGAAGCAAACAAGTTTCTAGGTCAAAATTTCAAAATATCATGAAATGCTTAATTCTAACTCATTTTCAAAACTAATCACATCAGCATGATCAGGGAAGCATGTAGAATCATTCTATAACATAAAATCAAGCTTCTGGAAAAACAATTCTTGAAGGTTACCTGAGATGAAGAGCTTCAAAATGCAGCTTTCTGGGCCATCCTCTTGTGCAATCCAACCTCATTTGACCTCCTGAGCCTATTGGGATGCTTGAAATGAGCTTGCAGTGGCTATTTTGTGAGTTTTGAAAATGAAGTTGCAGAAATCGTGTTTCTTGTGTGGTGTGTTTTTGGCTATGGTGATGGGTGGGAATTGTTCCTGAGGTTATATGGAGTTGATTGGTGAAAGAATTTGTGGTTTTTGCTGGCTAGATTGAGAGATTCAATAGCATGAAGTTTTTGAGGATTTTCTTGATTCTGAACTTGTGTATTCTTTCTAGCCATGAAGGGTCTCTATTTATAGCCATGAGGGTTTGTAGGAGCCACACCATTGGTCAATAGAGTTGGTTTGGCATTGTGTGATTGGTATGGGAGAAAATGCAAAAAAGTCAAATTCTTTGTACTTGAGGTATGGACCATTGCAGCAATGGATTCTGAGCATAGATTGCCTCAACATGGTTCAAGGATGGCCCTTGGATTGATGAAATGCAACTGCAATGCTTGGATGAAGTGTTTGACATGTTTATTCATATTGGCCATCTTGCTCAAGAAGTTACCATTTCATCAGATGACTTCCACATTGAATTTTTCCATGAAATTTGATACACAAGCTCCTTATAACATATATGGACCAATAGAATCAAGAATGGCCAAAAACTTTGAGTGTAAGGGCCTAAAAACCAAAACCCTAATTTTTGGTCATCTGTGTAGGAGCTCCTAACCAGCCTGGGTGGCTCTGCAATCTCTTGTGATCTTTTGACTTTCGAGAACCCTTGGGGGTATAAAATGACCATAGAACACTCATGGGTCCTATTGACATGCTTTAAGACCTTGGAGATTGCTCAGAACAATTCTTGGATTCATCTGATCACAAACCCTAGATGCAGCTATGCAGATGAATTGCTGAAGGATGGATATGCAATGTGAAAATGTGATGATAGGCTATGCAATGATGATAATCATAAGTCAATATGTGATAAAAGTGAGAGGGAAAATTCAGGGTGTTTACAACCAAGCATAGTGATTGTGACAGGACTGACCTCCTGTGGCACATAGATTGTAACAGGCTCTCTCCAGACTGGGGTATGCACATCAATTGGGTCATAGAAGATAGTCACAGTAGAAACACAGTCATTTTGTTTGTTAACTCTGTCAAACTGCAATGTCCCTTCATTTATCAAAATTTGCAGCCCTGCTTTCAACTTTTCACATCCATTAACAGACATATCACATTCCTCACAATCAAAGTCATATCCTGGAAATTCATACCCTCTTAACAACCTTTCCTTCACAAACAAGATGGGAGTCTGCACCTCCTTTATATTCAGAATCAAATTTAAGTGTTCTCTTCCTTCAACAACATTGATCCTAGCCCCACCAGGGTTTGTGAGAGGATTAGAATTGACATTTGGCGGCGGCGCAAAGTTGATAGCCTTTGAATCTATCATGTCCTAAAATTTGTTGTGCAATGCCCTGCATTTCTCTGTAGAGTGTCCAGGAGCTCCTGAGTGAAAATCACATCGTACATTGGCGTCATACCCTAGTGGAAGGTCTCCTGGTGGTGGTGGATCCAACGTCCTCATTTGTATCATGTTCAAGTCTATCAACCTCTGTAGCAATGTTGTATAGGTCATGGGGATAGTTTCGAAAACACGATCAACAGGGAGAGGCTGACGTTGTTGGTAAGGCCTTTGTTGATAATTGTTGCATTGTTGTTGTGGTTGAGGAGCAGGACTAGTGGGAATAGTGACAGCTTCCACTTGGTCATATGAGTTCCTGTATCCACGACCCCTTCCTCTTCCATAGACAACATTAGTCTCCCCCTCTGTTCTTCTCTGAGGGCCAAAAAAAGGCTTTCTCGTTCCCAAATAACTTCCAGCTCCATTATCTTGAATCTTACCCATCTTCAATAAGGTTTCAACCCTCTCCCCAGCTATAACTATGTCATTGAATTTAGTCGTCGAACATGATGCTAAACATTCAATGAACACTCCTTGCAAAGTTCCCATGAACATGTCAGCCATTTCATTCTCTAGAAATGGAGGTTGTACCCTGGCTACAAGCTGGCGCCACCTTTGAGCATATTCTTTGAAACTCTCTTTTGCATTATGTGACGTGCTTTGTAACTGCATGCGATTGGGAGCCATGTCCAGATTATATTGTTATTGCTTAATAAATTCCTCCGCAAAATATTTCCAACTTCTGACAGTAATCCTGTTTAGCTTCATATACCATTCCAAAGACGCCCCAACAAGACTATCTTGGAAATAATACATCCATATCATCTCATCATCCATGTGGGCAGCAATTCTTCCAACAAAAGATTGAAGATGGGTTTTTGGGCATGCAGTGACGTTGTACTTATCAAACGTTGGAGCCTTAAACTTGTAAGGGATCCTCACCCCGGGTACCAGCCCCAAATTAGTAATATCAAATCCCAAGGAGTTCTTGGATTGGATAGAATGAATTTGTTCCGCCATCTTTTCAAAGCGACGATTCATATCAACCCCTTGTCCTTCAGCCTCATCTAATAGTGTGAACTGCTCATCTTGTCCATCCATATGAAGATTGTTCACCCCATCATTGATGATAGTAACACCAGGTTGTACCACAGGGATTTTAGCATGACGGGCGCTTGCCCCATTGCAATTGCCTCCATCTCCTTGACCATTATTCCTAGCTTGATTACCCTCTACCACCTTGCGCAAGCGCTCCTGAGTTTGACCCATACCAGCCATAAGGGTCATGAAATTATCCATTCTTGTACGTAAGTCTGCCAAATCAGCATGCATCTGATCCATCACTCTTTCTCTGTTCTCCTTTGTTGGATATATGCGGATCTTCTTGGGACCCTTCTTTGGAGCTATAGTGCCTGAAATCAGAAGAGACGTTAGAAACTTGGTAACTGTACCTGCAAAACAAACACCAGGTTATATGCATGCAATGCAACTATTCGTGTTTCCATGGTCAAACATTTAGTGCCCCAGTCCCGATATTTTAGCAGGATGATCCAGATGGCCCTTTCTTTTGGAAATTGATTTTCCATCACGAAATCTCTTTGAGAGGTATTTAGACCCTGATGGCTTTAGACAAATAGGTTTTAGCATACTCAGAGAAAAACCGAAAAACTAAGCATAAGTAGCTACTATAATAAACAAAACTTCAAAAAGGCAAGAGTAGCAACAATTCCCCGGAGGGTTACAAGTCTTACAAATAAAATGAAGGAAAAATAAATGAGATTCCTATAACAAGCCTGTAGGTAACCAAAACAATACAAGAAAGGACACTAGAACTCTAAACTGCAAGAAGATTCTGCCTCCTCTCCTGTAAGTCCCAACTCAGCCCTAACTTTCTTCACTCCAGCCCTCAACTTGAGATCTGCAATCTCCTTAAGTGCCTCCTCCAAAGCCTGTTGACTTTGTACCAACTGTTCGGTCTTTTCCCTCCGTATCGTGTGAACTTTCTCCAATTCATCTTTTTGATCTTGGATTTGTAGCTTGTACACCTTCTCTTTCTCCTCAAACTCCTTCTGATCCTTGTCCCTCATCTCCTGAAACAAAGTGATGGATTGTCTGGCCTCTTTCAGAGTCTTCTGAAGCTTCTTGTGATCTGCTTCTCTCCTTGAGTCCATAAAACCTCTCATTTGGAAGTAGGCTTCCCTTCCCGCAAACTCCTTCTCTTTGGCTTCCTGGGCCCTTTGTATCTTCTGGAGCTTCTCCCATACTTCTGTTTTAGAACTGACTGCACGATGACACAAACTAGTCATCTCCATGTTTTCATCTCTCAACTCCTGTATCAATGTCTCCAACTTCTTGTACTTCTCAATAGAGACAGTGGCCTGAATAGGCACCTCCTTTGGGTACAATGGAGCTTCATCTGAAAATAGAAGAAAGAAAGTCTATACACGAGCCTGTAACCAAGTAGAAAAATGAGGATACGTCCTTGGGTCTATCTTTCCAAATTCTCTCTTACCTTTCTTTACCTTATGGGCCCAAGCCTGAGATGCCCTGATAAGAAAATCCTTATTTCCTTCCACTGGGAAATATAGTGACTCATTTATTTCTTCATCTGATGGTGCAATCTTCAAGGGATACCCAAATTGTTTCCTTGACAATACCAGATTGTAGTTGATCACTCCTTTCTTACCGAGCAAAGTCACATTAGGAAAATCACCGCAACTAACAAGTAACTCCTTGCCTAACAAGTCCCTATTACATCCCTAAGCTATATTCTCATAAGTTAATCCCATCAACCTCCTGCACCATCTCCACTCCTCTTTCAATTCTTTGAAAGGTCCTGATTTCGGGAGTTGCTTAGCGAACCAATCAGCAAACAATGGAGCACAACAATGTACTGGTCCACCTCTTCCTTTCTTATTTCGGTAATGAACATTGTAATAGAAATCTCCCAACAAGGTTGGTATGGGATTCCCTTTAGCAAAGATAGACATCACTTTCATGCTCACAAACTCTTTTTCCCCTGGGAAAAGACTAGCTCCATACACCATCAAAGCCAACACAACACCAAAATCAACCCACTTATTCTCTAGTGCATAACTCTCAGCTTTTGCTATGAGTATATCCCAATGGAGTCCTTTTCTTTCACTAACTTGCAAACCCTTCTTCACCTTTGCAGCTGGTATATGACACACTTTAGCTATTTCTTCCTCCTGAAGAACTATCTATGAACCATAATAAGGTAAATTATTCCTAACAGGAATACCAATGATGCTAGAAATCTCTTCCAAAGTGGGAGCCAAAATGTAATCTGGAAATATAAAACACCGCAACGGAGGATCATAAAACTGGAGTATGGTATGCAAATTATATCTCTGATCTGCAGTTGGCTTGTCTACATACTTCAAAATCTGACCATATCTCTTTCTGAAGTCACCTAAAACTTGATCGTTCATAAAACCCATCAGTTTCTGAATGCTCTTGACCTCTGGTTGAAAAAAAGTGTAATGAAAATTTCTCTTTCTTAACCCTTTCTTGACTTCTGCCATCTGGATAAGGATACTGGAACTGGATGCGAATAATGCCCTGAGAAAATGAAAACACAAACAGTTAATGCGAGTATGATGCAATGCAAATGCAATGCAGGCATTTGATCAATCTGGAGACTGTCTGGATACTGAATATTAGAGCCAAATGACCAAGAACTAGAATCCTCTGAATAATGCCTCATGAACAAAAACTCAGTCTCAAATAAGCCCAGATCAAATATCAGATAACTCAAGTACTCTAGAATCTATGTAACCATATCAAGTCATAGGATTGTACTGATAATGAGGTATGATGAGGTTAAGGGCTTCTGCAAACCTATTGTCGCTCCCGAAGATTTACATCCCGGTACAAGCGCGAACGGTCGGCGAAAGGAGAAATGAAGATGAACTGAAAAGAGTCGCCATCTAGGCATTTTTATCCCGAAGGAAAGGTAATGCTGCATAAACCTAGAAAGATGGATAAGACGGTTGCGAACCAGAGAAACTGAGAAAGGGGGTTGGTTACAACCTGGGAAGGTATTAGCACCCAGATTGTCCGTCGTACTCGACGGGATCCACGCTTGAAAGTTTGTGTTTAAAGGGGTAGTGTCTATGCTATCTGTGTACAAAAGCTGGAAAAGAATGAACAAGTGTCAGTGCAAGAAAGTGAAGTGAAATGCTCAGGAATGAGGCTTAAAAGGAATGCTGAAAGAGGGGGAAGACACAGGGACTTTTGTTCGATAAGAGTTAAGTTATGCCTACGTATCCTCTCGTGCAATGAGGAAGTCAGAACACCGTAATTCAACAAAAAGAGACTGAAAAGATAAATTGATTGATGAACTGCTTGCTTGTTTATGCTCAAGTGTATGACTTGTCTGGCTCAAGTGCTAACTGTCTTGCATTAGACGGAAGAAGCAGGTTCTCGTTTATGAATGAAGGTGATGAGAAAATAATCCCGAAGGAGACGATTATTGTTTGTTTTTGTGTTTTCAATCTTTTATTGTTTTTTATAGTTTGTCATTAGTTAATGAGCTTAAGCCTAAACCAAGGGTTAGTAAACTCATCATATCCTCCCTGTGATTAGGGATAATGAGAATACTTTAAGTATGAGATAAACATCTAAACTTAATTACCATGATGGTGTAGGATTAAGATCATTAACCTACTTGTGATTATTTAGATGTTTTTGAGTTTTTGTTTAGTGTTAAGTAATGAGTTTAAGCCATAATCAGGGATTAGTGGGTGTCGCTCCCACCAAATGAAACCTGGTCAGAAGGGGTACAGACGCGAACGGTCGGCGAAAGGAGAAGGAAATGAATAGAGTCGCCAGCTAGGCATTTTTATCCCGAAGGAAAGGTAATGCTGCATAAACCTAGGAAAAGATGGATAAGACGGTTGCGAACCAGAGAGACTGAGAAAGGGGGTTGGTTACAACCTGGGAAGGTATTAGCACCCAGATTGTCCGTCGTACTCGACGGGATCCACGCTTAAAAGATTTGTGTTTAAAAGGGGTAGTGTCAGTGCAATCTGTGTATCAAAGCTGGAAAAGAATGCAAGTGTCAGTGTAGAATAACTGTGAAGTCTATAAGAGAAGTATCAGTGCAAGGACAAGAGTGAAATGCTCAAGACTAATGAGACTTAAATAATGATGCTGGAAGGAAGGGGAATATACAGAGACTTTTGTTCGATAACTGTTAAGTTATGCCTACGTATCCTCTCGTGCAATGAGGAAGTCAGAACACTGTAGTTCGACCCAAAGAGACTGAAGGGTAAATTGACTTGTGAACTACTTGCTTGTCTATGCTCAAGTGTATGACCTGTCTGGCTCAGGTGCAAACTGTCTTGCATTAGACGGAAGAAGCGAGTTCTCGTTTGTGAGTGAATGAGGTGAGAAAAGAATCCCGAAGGAGACGATTATGGTTTGTTTTTGTGTTTTCAATCTTTTATTGCCTTTGAAAGTTTGTCATAAGAAAATGAGCTTAAGCCTAAACCAATGGGTTAGTGAACTCATCACATCCTCCCTCTGATTAGGGGTAATGAGAACACCTTAAGTATGAAGTAAGCACCTCACACTTAATCACCATGGTGTAGGACTAAGATCATTAACCTACTTGTAATTATTTAGATGTTTTTGTTGATTTTGTTTAGTGTTAAGTAATGATTTTAAGCCATAATCAAGGATTTAATGGACTCATTACACCATCCTAATAGAAGGATAATAGATGAGAGCATTTAAGCTAAGAAAGACTCCTCAACTTAATCCATGATTAGGGATTAATCTCATGACAAAGCAAAGCCTTTTAGTTAATGGTAAGATGAAGAAGTGATTTTTATGATTTGTAAGACAACTTGAGGGGGACTTGTCCATTAACACTAGGGTTAGTCCTTCTTAACCAATTAAGGAAGAATTAGAACCCTAATGCAAGGCCCAAGTTACAAGCTTGATGTCTTGATGATTATTAAGTGGATTGATTAAAGGATTTAAACACATTAAGGGTTTAACGCTTAGGATTAAAGTTATACACTCCATCCTAATAGAAGGATGCAGGCATAAGCTTAACCACAAAGCCTTAAAGCCTTTAGGGTTTAGTCCTTGATCATGAGATGAGAAGAGAAGACTCAAAAATGACACAAAGGCAAAAAGCTAAATGGGGGACTAAATCAAAACCTAGTTGTTATCATACTTGGAGATTCTAGGGTTTATGAGGCTTAAGAGAGAAAGATCTTCAGAGAAACCACCAGGAAGGAAGCAGATGAAAGGAGCAAGAAGCAAAGAGAAGCAAAACAACTTGCTTCACTTAAGAAGACAAGTTGCTTGAAGAAAGAAAGTAAGGAGAGAGCATGAATGAGAAATCTCAATCTAAGACAAATACAAAATGCAGAAATGATGCAAGAGAGATAAGGAGAGATTGTGAGAAGTGAAGGCAAATTCACTTCTCAAAACAACTTACCACCTGAAAAGTTAGTCAAGAGAAATGAAATGCAATGCAAATGAGATGAAATGTCATGATGCAAACCAAAGTCAGAAGCATTTACATGATGTTAATGATGCTAATAGATGATACAAACATGAGGTAAGACATGAGAATGATCAAACAAACATAAGGATGCAAATGAAGCATGCATTGAACCATGAATGTACATGAAAAGTTATGAAATGCAATGGACATATAACATGGCAAATGAAAGATGCAATGATCAAACATGATTCTAATATGTCCTAAGATGTATTATGAATCATGTGGATGCACAAAATGTCATGGCAAGTCATTGGATGCAAGCAAATGAGAAATGGATGCAAAGGAAAGCACAAATTAGGGTTTCATGCATCATGCAAAGCAAAAATCCAAAACCAGAAGCAAATGACATGATAAAAATTTGAAAATGCAATCAAAGATACCCTAAACCTATACAAGCTCACTTCCCAAAGGAGAGGATCCAACTCTTAACCTAGTGTAAGTTATGAATTTCCTAAGATGGCTAGGGTTTTGGGGTACCTCATCAAGAAAAATGTTAAACAAATTGAAAATGCAAGATCAAATCAAACCAAATGTATCCTATAAACTACATGCCTTGAAGGATGCAATGCAAGAATAATCATCATCCAACTCTCAAGGGTTAGGCAGAATGAAATTTTTGAAGTTTGGAACAAAATATTGCCTTAAAATGAAATTAATTACAATGAAAATGATCAAAAGGCATCAAGAACTAAAAATAAATTTGGTTTGAGGGTTGGACAATGTTTCTAAATGTTTCTAAAAACAATGTGAATTTTTTTGTGATTTTTAAATACCTAAATGTATTTTTAATTAATTAATTTTCATTAACTAATTAAAAATAATCATTTAAATGATTTAAAAATAATTTTCAGTGCAAAAAATAAAAATAAAAATATTTTTGGGTTTTAAAAATTAATGAAATCTTTGACAAAAATTTTCATAATTTTTAAATGATTTTAGCTATTTTTAATAATTTGTGCAAATAAATGCAAAACAAATGAAAATAAAATGAAATTAAATAGAAAAATGAGAAAGTCAACCAGATCAAGGGCTGTGGTTCAAACTGGGACGCGCGGGAATTGACCTGGCGCGCAAACGAACGGTCCAAATTCAAACTTGCCTAATTATGATTAAACCCTAATCAGAAGCCCTAATGACTTTCAGATGACCGGAACAGTGTTCCGGTCATCTTCTCCGGCAAGCTGTTCATGCTATCTCACTCCCTACGCATCAAAACTTCACCAAAATCTCCAGATTCAATCCTTAAACATCACTAAACCTAAACCCCACCCCAAAAATCATTTATTTTCATTGAATCAGAAGAATCAAACCAAAACTCATTTCACGGGCAAAGTTTCAGAACAAGCATACATGGCCATTTTTCATTCATTTTCAAAATAAATCACATCATGATAATCAGTGAAGCATAAGGAAGCATTTAGAAACTAAAAATGGGAGTTCTGGAAAAATAAATGTTATGGCTACCTGAGCTTGAGCTTTCGAAACAGGGACTTTCTGGCCAGCTCTTTGCTTCAAACAAGCTCCAATGATACTCCTCAGAAGCTTTTGACACTTAGCTGGAGTTTATATGACCTCTAGAAGAAGTTTGCAGCAGCTCAGGTCAAGGGAGTGTTGAAATCGTGTTTTTGATTATGGTGATTTCAGGGACAAGTAAGGGGTGGGAAATGATCAGTGGGTCATGGTGAGTTGAATGGTGAAAGAATTTTTAAGTTTGAGTTGTTGAGTTGAGAGATTCGATAAAAAATGCAAAGGGAGGGATTTTTGTGTATGCTGACTTGTGGGGTGTTTCAGGCTCCAAGATGTTATGAAATGGCTTGCTTGAAGTGTGTTTGTAAAGTCTTGATTGGTCAGAATAGTTGGTGTGGCACTGTGGGATTGGTATGGGGGTTTTTGCAAAAAGTCAAGTCTAGGTGTAAGAGAGGTATGGGCTATGGCAGTGAAGGTACAAAGCATGTCTTGGCTGCAGCTTGAATCAGGGAGAACCATGGAAATGGATTAGAGGCAATGCAACAAGTGGATTAGGGTTTGTGAGGTGTTTTGCAACTTTGTCCAACTTTGCCCCTTTTGGAAATTCATGAAGTTCAAGGCACTAAAATGCATAATTCTTGGGCCAATTCTGATTTTTAGAAGTCACATGAGCATGTTGTCAAGATTTTGTGCACATTTGAAGTCTTTAGAATGCTTGATCATACCATTTTGCAAAATGCCTCTTTGGTACAAAACTTGAAATTATGTGATTTTTCCCAACTTTGACAAGCCATAACTTTTGATCCAAAATGAATTAGGACAAGTTCTTGTACTTTTTGAAAAAGGAATGATCCATTCTACAACTTTCATGACTAAAGTTTTCCCATTTGAAGCATTTTTGAATCAAAAAGAAAGGGTTGAAAAACTTTCCCAAAATGGCAAGTTTCCATTACAAGTCATTTTCCCAAAAAGGCAACTTTGCAAATGGCTTGAAATTCTTCAATTTTGTGAACTTATAACATCTTCTATGATCAAATAAAGATCATACACATTCAAAATGATGAAGAACACCTTTTGGTTGGGTCATTGGGGGCCTCAGATGCCCTGATTTTACACTGACTTGCTCAAGAAGTCAACTCTTGATTAGATGCCTTCCTCATGGAATTTCTTCAAGAAAATTGATATGCATGATCCTTATACCATATAGAGACCAATAGAAACAAGAATGACCAAAAAATTTGGAGTTATGGCCTTTGAAACCAAAACCCTAATTCTAGGTCATCTGTGCAGTTAAACCTGGCTCTGCTTCCATGCCTTTCTCAGTTCTTGTGATTCTTTGACCTCCTTGACTTTGTGAGGATATAATATGATGCTTGAACACACATTGACCCCTTTGAAGTGATTGATGACCTTTGGAGTGGCTCAAATGGCTCTTGGATTGCTCAGATCACAAACCCTAGATGCAGATGACTTAGAAGCAATGCAGTGAATCAAAAAATGTGGTATGAGATGCTATGATTGAATTCATGCATATGAAAAGATCACAAGCCATGGTGTGAATCGGTGAGGGGAAATTTGGGGTGTTTACAGTGGGCCCATTACACCATCCTAATAGAAGGATAATAGATGAGCACACTTAAGCTGAGGAAGATACCTCAACTTAATCCATGATTACGGTTTAACCTCATGACAAAATAAACCTTTATTAAAGTGGATTTTAACTAAGAGATGAGATTAAGAAATGAGTTTTATGTTTGTAAGACAACTTGAGGGTGACTTGTCCATTAACACTAGGGTTAGTCCTTCTTAACCAATAAAGGAAGAATTAGAACCCTAATGCAAGGCCCAAGTTACAAGTTAATGTCTTAGTGATTATTAAGATGGATTTATTAATAGATTTAAACAAATTAATGGTTTAACACTTAGGATTAAAGTTATACACTCCATCCTAAGAGAAGGATGCAGGCATAACTCTAATCACAAAACCTTAAAACCTTAAAGGTTTAGTCTCTAATGATGAGGTGAGAAGAGAGACACAAAGAAGACACAAAGGTAAAAGCTAAGGGGGGACTAATCACAACCCTAATTATTATCATGCTTAGATGTTCCTATGGTTTGTGAGGCTTGAGAAAGATCTTCAGAGAAGCCACCAATGGAAGAAGCAGATGAAAGGAGGAGAAGTAGAAGAAACAAGTTACTTACTTCACTGAAGAAGATAAGTAACTTGGAGAAAGAAAGTGACTGATGAACATGAATGAGAAATCTCACTCTAAAGCAAAGAAAAATGCAGCAAGGATGCATATGAAGAGATTAAGAGAAATGAGATGTGAAGGCAAATTCACTTCTCAAATTACTTACCACCTGAAAAGGTTAGCATAAAGGAAAGAAATGAAATGAAAATGAAGCATATGCAAAGGTAAAACCAAAACCAGAAGCAAAATCATGATGCAAATGGTGCTATGAGATGATGCAAAAGCATGTCAAGTGTCATGAATGTTCATGCAAAGAGAAAGAATGCAAATGAAGCATGTAGGAAGCATGAAAACACGTGTATACTTATGAAATGAAATGGATGCAAAGCATAGCAAATGTATGAATAAATGATCAAGCATGATTCTAATATGTCTTAATATGTCTAAGATGACATGTGAATGCATGAAATGTCATGGAAAGTTCATGTATGGATGCATATGCAAGATGAATGCAAATGAGGGTGCAAAATTAGGGTTTTAAGGCAACATGAGATGCATAAGGTCAAAACAGAAGCAAATCACAATATAAAAAATTGCAAATGAACTCAAAGGAACTCTAACCCCATATGATATCACACCCAAAAGGAGGAGGCCTAACTCTTAACCTAAAGAAAGTTGTGATTTTTCTAAGTAAACTAGGGTTTTTGGGTGCCTTAAGAGGAAAAATGCAAATCAATTTGAAAATGAAGGATAAACTCATGACAAAAATATCCTAGAAACTATATGATATATGGAAAACAATGCAAAATGAACCATTGTCAAACCCTTCATAGTCAGGCAGAAAAGAATTTTCAAAGTTAGGGTTCCAAAAAGGGAATTTTATGAACCCAAAATTCAAGAAAAATTTCAAAATTGGATCAAAACCAAAAAGAAATTTGTATGAATGGTTTGACAATGTTTCTAAATGTCCTAAGATGCAATGTGATTTTTTTTAGAATTTTTAGAAACCTAAATGGTATTTTAATTAATTAATTTCCATTAATTAATTAAAATAAACATTAAAATATTTTTAAAATGATTTTTTAATGCAAAAAATAAAAATAAAAATATTTTTGGGTGGAGAAAAATATTTGGAATTAAAATACAGAAGGGAATTTTTATGATTTTTCTAGGTATTTTAAATAAAATGCCAAAGAAAAATGCAATTAAATGAAATAAAATATGAATTAAAGGGCTGGTCAACTGATCCAATGGATCAGATTCAAACTGGCGTTTGGAGGGAAGACCACGCGCGCTATCCAATGGTCAAAATTCAAACTGACTAAATTCTAATTAATTAATTAATTAATTAAACACAATTAACCCTAATCTGAACTAATCCTGGCCACCCATTTCCAATTAATCCTGATCCAAGGGCCCAGAATGCGCCTGGCACACTAAACCCTAAAATTAGCCCTAATCCTTTTCAGGTGACCGGAACAGTGTTCCGATCATCTTCTCCGGCAACACTGTTGCACCCCAAAATTTTCCCTCACAATACAAGACTTTGTGTGCTAAGAAGGTTCACAAGGTTCACAAGACCTTTCATGAAGTTCATGAAGTCTACAAGATACTTTATGAGATTCACAAGGTTCACAAGATTCACAATACATACAAGACCTTCCATGAGGTTCACAAAGTTCACAAGACCTTCCATGAGGTTCACAAGGTTCACAAGATATCTTATGATGGTTCACAAGGTTCACAAAGTGCACAAATAGTCAGAAGGGTTGACAATTCCCTCAGACAATGCACCTCCTAAGCAGTGCATCCAAAACTAGGGTTTTGACTTTAATCAGGCTAAATGAACTTCCAAGACTTCAAGTGAGATTCATAACATCTTATATGTGTGTAAGAACCCCCATGACAAGTTTCAAGACTTTTCTCAAAAGTTTACTCAATCAGATGATCAGATAAGTCAAAATCAGTCAAAGCAGTTAAAAAGTCAAACTGAGGTCAACTGTGGTCAAACCAAAGGCAAACTTCATGATTTTTTGCCAACATCAAGTATGTGAAGTAAAATTCATCATTTGATCAAGGGTTGATCGTGATTCATCAAGGAGGTTTCAGATCATCAAGAATCAGGGGTTTCTAAATTAGGGTTTCCTCAGTAAAAGTCAACTGAACTTTGACCAGCCATAACTTTCACATGCTTCATCACCAAGTCTCCATCCAAAGCTCATTTTAAAGGAAATTGAATTCTCTACAACTTTATGTCTCACAAGCCAAGCCCAAAAATGCTTCATTTGGAAGGTATGAGCTAAGACATTATAGGTCCTTTTGAAAGTCAACAAAAAGTCAACAACTTCAAAAGGGAATAACTTGAGAATGGTAAATGATATGAACATGAAACCAGTGGGGTTGGTTATAGGACTCTTCAAGCTTTCCAAAATGTCCAATAACACCCTCATAGCATTAAAATTGAAGGATGTGTGCCCTTGCAAAGTTGGGAAATTTTAGGGAAGTTTATGAAGCAAATGGAGGTTTAAAACCAAATTTTGCTAAGTGGGCTGAACTTTTAATGACCCAAAGCAATCCATGACATCATGCACGAAAATTATTTGATATTTTCATAATTTTTATTTTATTTTATTTATTTATTATGATTTTTTATATTAAAAATCATTTTAAATTTAAATAAAATATCAAGTGTGAAGATTTAAAATTATTTTTGGTTCTAGAAGGTCATGAATTCAATATGGATCAAATTGATACAAAAATAATGTTGATTGGCTTGAAATAGAAAGTGTTTATGCAAAAATATTTGAATTTCAAAGCTTATCTTTCTCAATCTTTTTGGATCAAATCTTTTAAACAATGACCAAGTTTTCTGACCTAAATTCATCACACTATAAGTACATAACTTAAACCTAATCATAGAACACGGATTTCAGCCTCCTAAGAGTAAGTTCATATTTTCAAAAACCTCACAAAAGTCAAATTCGGTTTCCACTACACAAGGTATTTGAAGGTATTTTAAGGACATGAGAATGATCCCTGGACTTCATTGATCATGTACCAATGCTCATATACATCCATAACCTCATAAACATCTCAAACCGAATTCAAATATTGACACATTTATGTTTTTTTAGTTTTCATACATACATGTAAAATAAATTGAATTTGATTCTGGATTTGTGTTTGTGTTAAGCTTGTGAACGTTTCTGGGCAATTCAATTTGGTTTTCGATGCAGGATCAAAGAACCACCATTGTTAGGGTTTCGGCCATGGAATTGGGGTTTTGTTGTAAACCTAATATAAATAAATTCTAAGAACGTAGAACAATTCTATGGACCTTGGGGATTATGAAACACTGATTATTGTTGAGAAATTTCACTGTTTTGATGCTTGTCCAATTTCGTAGGTTCTTGTATTTTGAAATTCGCAGGAAGCATTGCAGCAAAATTCGCATGAAATTTCGTAGGTAATTTGGAGAAGAAGACCTGCGCGCGTTTTCTGATTTTGAATTATTATGATATATTATAATGTTTTGTTTCTGTTTTATATCACAAGCGTTGTGCTTGTCCCAGTGGTGAAGGGTGCGCGTATGATGCTTATAAGCCTGGGTTCGAATCCTGGCTTCCCAATTTTTTCATGTTTTTCCAGTTTAACAATGAAACATAATATATTATGTATTATTGCTGTTATACTAACAGGTGCGCTCTCCCAGCTGGAATGGTTAATGTGTTTGTGTGATGTTTGAAGGTCCTGGGTTCGATCCCCCCAGGCCTTTTGTTTTGTTTTTATTTTTCTTTGATTTTCAGGAACAAGGCACAAAACCAATTGGACCCTTCCTTTTATCACCTGCGCGCGCTGACCCAGTGGTTGGTGTTGCTGGATTGTGTTCTTGAAAGCAAGAGGGGCTGGGTTCAATTCCCAGCCAAGGTAAGTTCTCTTTTTCTTTTTCTTTCTATTTGTTTTGCTTATTGTTAATATTAATTAATTAAAACTATAATTTTAAAATTCTAATATGTTTCATAAATATAAATTCTAAAATATTTTCCAAAAACTAATTTTTTTTTATTAATATGTATATATTATTATTATATATTTTATTTGTATAATTGAGTTAATATTTAATATTTAACATTTTTGCATATAAAACCTAATTTATTTTTATAAACCCTAAAAAAAAACATATTTTTTCTCAAACCCTAATTTTTCTTCTTCTATTTGCTTAATATCATTATTTGTATATATTATATTCATGACTTAATTAAAATACTTAATTTAATTTTTGTTAATGTAATAATATAAATTGTTTATAATTTTTGTATATAAATATGTTTAAAAATTAAAATTCTTAATTTATTTTTATAATATGTAAATATGACATAAATTGTTTATTTTTGCATGTAAATAATTTTTTATAGTTAAAAGTTGTTAATTTAATTTTATAATTATAATATGTTCATAATTAATTTAATTTTATAATGTGCATACAATTTAAAATTCTATAATAATTGTTCATATTTTCTTATTAACCTTAAAAATTGTTTATTATAATATTCTTGTTTATATCATTATTATTATTAATTACATTCTTATGATATTTATTTATTACTAACCCCATTAATTTGGTATTATTTTTTATTATTATTTTCACTAACCCAATTATAATTATTTATTTATTTTGCTTATTATATTTAATTTGGCTTAATTATTATTATGTAATTGCTCCTTGGTGTAATATTTTATTAATAATATTTATTATTTATTTTATGCTATGGTTAGTAAATAGGGAGTGTAAACATACTTGTATTTTAAAATTAATTTAGATCATTTAAATTTAAAGATAAATATTAAAATTGTACACTCACACACGTAAGTCGATCTTTGATCGCCATCTCACTTCCTTAGGGATACCTCGCATGTTGCCTAATCAAAAAGGTCAAGTAGGGTGTATAAAGCAAAAGTCCCTCAAAATAAAGTCATCTAGTCCCTTAATAAATAAAAGATCAAGTCCCTTTCGAATGTCGCCTTCGTAATGATCTTGTCCCTTTCGAATAAAGATGATAGTCCCTCCAAAATTGCTTATACACCCCACAGTTGCCTAAATAAAAGATGACCCTTCACTTGTCCCACACATCCAAGGTAATGACTACCTATTCCTTAATAATATGGATAGTCTTACCATTTAAAGGATTCAAGAACAGAAAAGACTTAAAACTTAGGGTAGGTTCCTCTTAGATACTTGCTCACTATTCAAAAACTTTTCAAACACTTCACAATTTCAAACAATTTTCAAAACAAAGGTTTTTTACGCATCCGTACATGGATAATTATGAAACTCTTAAGAAAATTTCTATTCACACACTTCACATTTCAAAAACATTTTAAAGTGAGCTAAGTAACTAAGAGCCCATGGAAAACCATGGATGTAAAGGGTGCTAACACCTTCCCTTTACATAACCTACCCCCCGGACCCAAAAATCTTTTAAAAGGTCTTTCCTGTTCTTTTATGCCTTTCCTTTGGATAAAATAAAAGTCGGTGGCGACTCTTGCTATCCGCAACATAACTAAAGTCAGTTCTCCCACCGTGTTACAGAACTGGCAACTCTGCTGGGGATTTAATAAAAGAGGGGTACCCTTAGGAATTAGATCACTTTAAAATTGTTTGCCTTGTTTGCTTTATACTTACTTGTTGGGCTCTTATGTGTGAAAGATCCTAACCCGGATCTAGTGTACCTTAGGTAAATGGCAATAGACCAAGGAAACTGTACGGCGTATACCGATATGGTTGATCTGGTGGCCATAGTTAGTGTGACTTCTTGGTTGGTGCTTATGTTCCTTAAGTCAAGTTGAGGATAATATGAGGCTTCCATATGTTGTCAATGCACTAACTAACTTTTAGAACCCTAGTCATCCCATCCTGGCCTTTAGAAAAGTAGTGAGATAACCGGCTTTGGTGCAGACTGAAGTTGGTTGATACTCGATACTACGCTCATTGAGATTCTAAACTTGGAAGGTTTTGGTTAGCAAGTAAGTTGCCTACTGAACAACCACCCTTGTGAAGGATCAATGATATTGTGATCCCTTAGAACATGGTTACTTTTGTAGGACAGGATGAACCAACTAACTTCAGGGGAGGGTACTTACCTTTGAACCTCATGCAAGCCTTTAAACCTAGGACTATTGTGTGACTTGCTTGTGTGTGCCACATGTTTGTGATTGAACATAACATCATGACATCATCATGCATCATAAGCATAGCATTTTCACTAACCATTTCAAGGACTAAAGGATTTATCTTTGTTCTTTGTTGCAGGTCATGGCTTCTGCTCGTAGAAACACCATAAGGATCAACTTTGTGGGCATACCTGCTAAACTTAAAGAGTTGGTTTCTCAAGTGTCTGATCATTCCCAGTTCATCAAGAGACATGGTCACCTATTGGATCTAGTCACTTCAGGGTTCAGTGAAGACATGATGAGTGTTCTGTTTCAGTTCTTTGACCCTAAGCACCATTGCTTTACATTCCCCGACTACCAGCTGGTTCCTACAATGGAAGAGTTCTCTAAACTTCTGGGTATACCTGTTCTTGATCAAAGACCCTTCACAGGCTTGGATAAGGAGCTTAAACCAGAGGTTATTGCTGCAGCTCTACATCTGAAGAAGTCTGACATTGTTCTAGAAACGAGAAGCGGAGTTAAGGGTATTCTTGCCAAGGTGTTGATAGAGAAAGCTCAGGTGTTCTTGAAGGCCATGAGCTATGATGCTTTTGAGGAGATCTTAGCCTTGTTGATTTATGGCTTAGTATTGTTCCCCAATCCAGATCAGTTCATAGACGTTCATGCCATCAACATATTCCTGAGTCACAATCCAGTACCTACATTGCTTGGAGACATTCTACATTCTCTTCACACCCGTACTACAAGGGCAAGAGGAACTTTGATGTGCTGCATACCTTTGCTTTCTAGGTGGTTTATTTCTCACCTTCCTCTCTCAGTAATGAAGAATGAGCAAGGGTTCAGGTGGTCCAAAAGGATTATGTCACTCTCTCATTCAGATATCCATTGGTGCTCCAGATCTATGGAGAATGTCACCATCATTGACCGTTGTGGGGAGTTTCCTAATGTGCCAATTCTAGGCATAAGAGGAGGCATTACCTACAACCCTTCTCTGGCTTTACGACAGTTTGGTTACGCTCGGAGTGATGGTCCACATGACATGTTGATTCAGGGCATTGTGTTTGACTACGACAACGATCTTCAAGGCTACCGTCAGTGATTCATACGAGCATGGGGAAAAGTAAACAAGGTTGACAGCAAGACTCTGGAGCCTAAGTACACTATTCCTATGGAGGCTTATCTCAGATGGGTGCGATCTCGTGCTCAGACTCTCATGATGCCATATCCTGCTATCCTGCCAGTTACCATGGAACCTGTTGCTGAAGGAGATACTGCTTATACCATCCTTCACCCAGACATGCCTACTGACATGGAAGACTTGCAGAGATCCTGGATCCAGTTAAAGGAGCAAAGGGATACTTTCGAGGCTCATTACAAAGAAAGCCAAGAAAGAATCCTGGAACTAACAAAGCAACTTCACGAGGAACGGAATCTCAACTCATACCTCAACACAAAGAGGAAACGTCCATGGGAGACTTAAAACCCCATCTTTTGTATTTATTTCATTTCATTTCTGTAAGCCCAAGAGGCAAAACAAATTTATTACTAATAAAAGTTTACCTTCTTGTTGGTTTAAGCAAATTTAAGTCCTGCGGTCCTTGAAAACATTGCATATACATTCACATATCATTTCATTGCATCACAGGTTTATAATTGTGCACAAGTTTCTTATCTTCTCGCTGTTTATTTCAGCAATGGCTCTTGAACAAACAGTTAAGGATCTCCAGGCACAAAATGTACAGTTCCAAGAGCTGATCCTGAATCTGTCCAAGGGGCAGGATGAATTGAAGACACTGCTGGCCAAGAAGACTAAGAAGACTAGAAGGTCAGGTGGCCTGATCAACATGGGAAGAAGGTTCAAAGGTCTTGCCAAGACCAAAGAACCAGTTGAAGACTATGAGTCTGAAGAGTCTGACAAAGAGGGAGGCAGTCTCCACAACACTATGGGGGACTCTGATTCTGAGGCTAATTACTACCATGAGCCTAATGAAGACAAATTCAAGATGCTGGTGGATAGAATGGATGCTATGGAGTTGCAGAAGTCTTCTGGGCTGGATTTTGAAGATTTGAGTCTGATATCTGGGGTAGTCATACCCATTGGTTTCAAGGTTCCTACCTTTGTTGTTTATGATGGGGTCTCTTGTCCCAAGCTGCATCTGAGGTCTTATGTCAGAAGAATCCAACCTCATACTGCTGATAAGAAGTTGTGGATCCATTTCTTCCAAGAGAGCTTATCTGGAGCTCAATTGGAGTGGTATTATCAGTTGGAGAGTGTCAACATCAGGGATTGGAATGATCTTGCTGAAGCTTTCTATAAGCAGTATCAATACAATGTTGATTTAGCTCCCACTCGCATGCAGTTGCAAAGCATGTCTATGGGTGCCAAAGAAAGTTTCAAGGAGTATGCTCAGAAGTGGAGAGATTTAGCTTGAAGAGTACAACCCCCTTTAACTGACAGGGAATTGGTTGATATGTTCATGTGTACGCTGAATGGTCCTTTTTACAGTCATCTCATTGGAAGCTCATCATCTGGCTTCACTGAGTTGATAATGACAGGAGAGCGCGTGGAAAATGGTATAAAGAGTGGCAAGATTCAGATGGGTACTTCTTCATCAGGTACTGCAAAGAAGCCTCCCACTGGGAAGAAAGAATCCAATGCTGTTTATGGTCAACCTGATCGTAATAGAAGGCATCAGTCTGTGAGTGCAGTTCATATTTCAAATCCAACTCCTACAACACCAGAACAGCCACAGGGCAACCAACAGAGGGCTAAAAGGCAGTTCACTAAGATCAACATGTCAATGGCTCAGGCATTGCAACACTTGTTGAAGGCTGAACTTATTACTCTAAAAGAGGCTCCTCAGAATCCCAATGTTACCTCTCCCAGGTACAATCCCAATGCACGATGTGCATATCATTCGAACTGTCAGGGACATGATACTAATAGCTGTTGGGTCTTGAAGAACAAAATTCAAGATATGATTGAGGCTGGAGAAATTGAGTTTGACCCTCCGGGTACTCCAAATGTGATTACTGCTCCCATGCCAAATCATGAGAAGACTGTCAATGCAATTGATGAAGATTTACATATTTATTCAGTTGCAGAGTTGACCACACCATTGTCTGTTATCAAGAAGAAGTTAGTACAAGTTGGGTTCTTTCCAGGTTGTCGTGAAGACTGTTTGTATTGTACCTATAAGTCAGATAGTTGTTGGAGATTGAGAGATGGAATTCAACGTCTCATGGATAAATATACCATAGTGTTTGAGAGGACTCCATCGTCTGTAGAGAGTATGGTGGATCATATTACTAAAGGTAGGAGGACTGAAGAGGTTGATATGGTTGATCGAGTGCCGGTAAGGATCACTTCCAAGGGACCTGTTAAAATCACTCATAAGGGTCCAATTAAGATTACTGCTGAAGGCCCTGTGAAGATTGTTGCTGAAGCTAGAGTGGCTCCTATGGTCATTACCACTCCTGGTCCTATTCCGTATACGTCTGATAAAGCTGTGCCTTGGCATTATGGGTCTGATGTTTATATCCATGGTGTTAAACAGGAACCCTTAGCTAATATGCCTGTTGATGTTGATAATATTGCTGGATCTAGTAAGATCACACGAAGTGGAAGAGTCTTCTCTCCTCCAGTGACTTCCAAGAATGCAGTTACTCCTACTGCTACCTCCACCACTGATGCTCGGGGCAAGGGTCCTGTTATTGAACCTATATCTACTAATGTGCCAGCTGCTGATGATATTGCTAAGCAGATGGAAGAAGTATTAAAAATCATTCGCAAGAGTGATTATGACATTGTTGATCAATTGGGGCACACTCCCTCCAAGATTTCCATGCTGTCCTTGTTGTTATGTTCTGAAGCTCATGCCAAAGCTTTGATTAAGTTTCTGAAGACTGCTCATGTACCCAATGTAATTTCTGTTGACCAGTTTAAGAATTGTGTTGCCCACCTGACCTATGATAATGGGTTAGGTTTCTCTAACGCTGATTTGACTCCTGCCAAGAGAGATCATAACAGGGCTCTGCATATCTCAATTGAATGCAGGGGCACTACCCTGTCACATGTATTGATAGACAATGGTTCCTCTCTGAATGTGTTGCCCAAAGAAGTCCTGAATAAGATGAGTCCTGAAGATGCTGTGCTAAAGCCCAGTAATATAGTGGTGAAGGCTTTTGATGGTTCGAGAAGAGTGGTGCGTGGAGAAATTGATCTTCCAATCAAAGTTGGTTCTCAGGTTTTTAATGCTACATTTTATGTGATGGATATTCGTCCTTCGTACTCTTGTTTGCTTGGTCGTCCCTGGATCCATGGGGCAGGTGCTGTAACCTCTACATTACATCAGAAGTTGAGATATCCGGTAGAAGGAAAGGTTGTTACTGTCTATGGAGAGGAAGAATATTTTGTCAGCCATGTGAACACCTTCAAGTATCTGGAAGTGGAAGGTGAATATGTTGAAACTCCGTGTCAGACGTTTGAAGTGGTTCCTTGGATTGTTAATGACTATGAAGCTCCTCCTGTTGTCAAGAAAGTTCCCGTGGTCACCAGAGTACCTCCAACAATGGCCTCTCTTAAAGATGCTAGAGCTGTGGTGGATGAAGGTGGTTGTACTATTTGGGGTCAGCTTCCTGATATTCCGTACAAGTCTGACAAATTTGGTTTGGATTTCACTGCAGAGTCCCAGAAGGCTGTTCGTCGTGCTCGTGTTGTTCGTATCACCAATCAGGGGATTATGAAGAACCAGATCAATGTTGTGGATGACTATGATGAAGACTACAACTTGGATGCTTGGATTTTTCCTACTGTGGGTGCTGGACTCCATAATTGGAAAGCTGAAGATGTTATTCCTATCTCCTTTAGTCAGGAGTAAATACTATTACTGTGTTGTTGCTTTTTAAGTTTGTAATCTCTTGAACAATTAAAACTCTCAAGCCTTGTGCCTTACCCGGGGCACAATGGTGTGCTTGTTACGGGCTGTCATTTCATTTGCATACTTCATTCAATAAAAATCAATGGACGTTTCGTTTTCGTAAATATTGTGTTCCCTGTCTTTCTTTTCTTTTCTTTTTGTTTTATCAGCTATGTGTTCTTACACACACCCACATCACTAAAATGCAGATCCTCATCCACTCTGGATCCTGTTGATAACAGTTCTACTATTGCCAATTATAATTTCGAGAATTCGATCTATCAAATTGAAGACGGAAATGAGGACGATTGTGAAGTACCTGTAGAGCTTGCTAGGTTGTTACAACAAGAATAGAAAGCCATACAGCCACATGAAGAGCCAGTCGAAGTTGTGAATCTGGGAACTGAAGAAAACAGGAAAGAAGTCAAGATAGGGGCTGAATTAGAGGACAGTGTCAAGAATAGGTTGATTCAGATGCTACGTGACTATGTGGAGATCTTTGCTTGGTCCTACGAAGATATGCCAGGGTTGGATACAGACATTGTGGTTCACCGTTTACCAGTAAAAGAAGATTGTCGTCCAAAGAAGCAGAAGGTTCATCGCATGCGTCCTGAAATGTCAGAGAAGATCAAAGCAGAGGTGATGAAACAGTTCAATGCAGGGTTCTTAGCTGTGACTTCTTATCCTCAATGGGTTGCAAATGTTGTGCCGGTACCTAAGAAAGATGGTAAGGTACGTATGTGTGTAGACTACAGGGATTTGAACAAGGCCAGCCCCAAAGATGACTTTCCACTTCCTCATATTGACGTTCTGGTAGACAACACTGCTCAGCATAAGGTATTCTCTTTCATGGATGGTTTCTCTGGTTATAATCAGATCAAGATGGCACCTGAAGATATGGAGAAGACAACATTTGTTACACAGTGGGGCACTTTTTGCTATAAAGTGATGCCATTTGGTTTGAAGAATGCAGGGGCAACATATCAGCGTGCTATGGTGGCTTTGTTTCATGATATGATTCATCATGAGATAGAGGTATATGTGGATGATATGATAGCCAAGTCCCAGAATGAAGAGCAACATCTTGATCATCTGCATAAGTTGTTTGAGAGATTGAAGAAATACAAGTTGAGATTGAATCCAAACAAGTGTACTTTTGGAGTTAGGTCTGGTAAACTCCTGGGTTTCATTGTCAGTGGAAAAGGTATTGAAGTGGATCCTGCAAAAGTGAAAGCTATACGAGAGATGCCAGCTCCCCGTACTGAGAAGGAGGTTAGAGGATTCTTGGGACGACTGAATTACATTGCAGGATTTATTTCCCAATTAACTGCCATCTGTGAGCCAATCTTTAAGTTGCTGAAGAAAGACCAGGTGATGGAATGGAATGATGAGTGCCAGACTGCCTTTGATGAAATCAAGAAATATCTGTTGGAACCTCCAATTTTGATGCCACCAGTTGATGGAAGACCCTTGATTATGTACTTAACAGTGTTAGACAACTCAATGGGGTGTGTGTTGGGGCAACATGACGAGTCTGGTCGAAAAGAGCAGGCAATATACTACCTTAGCAAAAAGTTTACCAACTGTGAAACAAAATACTCACTGCTCGAGAAAACTTGCTGCGCTTTGGCATGGGCTGCTCGCCGACTAAGACAGTATATGTTGACTCATACTACCTTATTGATTTCGAAGATGGATCCAATCAAGTACATATTTGAGAAACCTGCTATCTCCGGAAGAATAGCAAGATGGCAAATGATCTTGACAGAATATGACATACCGTATACTACTCAGAAGGCTATTAAAGGAAGTGTTGTGGCTGATCATTTGGCTCACCAAGAAGTAGATGATTACCAGTCAATGAGTTTTGAGTTTCCTGATGAAGACATTATGATTATTACCAAAGAACCTGGACAATATGACGGACCTGAACAAGGATCCCGATGGACTATGGTTTTTGATGGTGCCTCTAATGCACTTGGTAATGGTGTTGGTGTTGTGATTAGTTCCCCTGAAGGTTGTCATACCCCGATTACTGCCAGACTTTGTTTCTATTGCACCAATAACATGGCTGAGTATGAGGCATGTATCCTGGGTATTAAAGCTGCTATTGATATGAAGATTCAGTTCCTTGATGTGTATGGAGATTCAACCCTGGTAGTAAGTCAGATCAAAGGAGATTGGGATACCAAGCATGATAACCTCATTCCTTATAGAGAGCATGTATTGTCTTTGATCCCACATTTTAAAGAAATTACCTTTGGACATATTCCACGGAGAGAGAATCAGTTGGCAGATGCTTTAGCCACCATGGCATCCATGTTTGAGATCACCTGGGATGATGAAGCTCCCAAGATTACTATTGATAGATTTGAGAAGCCTGCATACTGCAATGAGATTGACACTGAAGAAGCAGAAGAGAAGCCTTGGTTCTATGAAGTGAAAAGATATCTTGAAACTCAGGAGTTCCCTGAGGGAGAATCTATCAAAGATAGGAAGTTTCTGAGAAGGTTTTCTGCTAAGTTCTTTTTGAGTAATGGGATTTTGTATAAGCGCAATCATGATTCAACTATGCTTCGTTGTGTGGATAAAAGGAAGCAATTGAGATTATGGAAGATATGCATGATGGGACCTTTGGCACTCATTCTAGTGGTCATACCATGGCAAAGAAGATATTGAGAGCAGGTTACTATTGGTCTACCATGGAAGCTGACTGCTACCAACATTCCAGAACTTGTCACAAGTGTCAAATTTATGTTGATAAAGTACATATACCTCCATCACCATTGAATGTGCTGACTGCTCCTTGGCCTTTTGCCATGTGGGGCATTGATATGATTGGTGAGATCAAACCTACTGCTTCTAATGGGCATCGTTTCATCCTGGTTGCTATTGATTACTTCACGAAGTGGGTAGAGGCAGCTTCATTTGCATCTGTTACTAAGAATGTTGTGGCTCGATTCATCAAGAATAATCTCATATGTAGGTATGGCATCCCTGAAAGGATTATCACTGACAATGGCTCTAATCTGAACAACACTATGATTACTGATCTCTACATGCAGTTCAAGATTAAGCATCATAACTCTTCTCCGTATCGTCCGAAGATGAATGGGGCAGTAGAAGCTGCTAATAAGAACATTAAGAAGATTGTACAGAAGATGACTGTTACTTACAAGGATTGGCATGAGATGTTACCATTTTCTCTTCATGGTTATCGTACTACAATACGTACTTCAACAGGGGCAACCCCATTCTCCTTGGTCTATGGTATGGAAGCCGTTCTGCCCATTGAAGTTCAGATCCCCTCCTTAAGAATTATGAAGGATGCAGGCTTGGATGAAGAGGAATGGATTCAGACTCGACTTGACCAGATAAATTTGATTGATGAGAAGAGGTTAGCAGCAGTTTGTCATGGCCAGATGTACCAGAAATGGATGATCAAAGCTTTTAACAAGAAGGTTAAGCCAAAGGTATATCAGGCTGGTGACTTGGTAATCAAGCGTATTATATTACCACAGGGTGATCCTAGGGGAAAGTGGACTCCAACCTATGAAGGACCATTTGTAGTCAAGACAGTATTCTCAGGAGGTGCCATGATACTTGCTACTATGGATGGTGAAGACTTCCCACAGCCTGTAAATGCAGACATAGTTAAAAAATACTACGCATGAAAAGAGACCCGCTAGGTTGACTGGCCTAGGCAAAAATAAGGGCATCCCGGCAAACCAAAAGGGTTTGGGCAAAAAATAGGGATATATATAAAAAGATGTACACCCGGCAAGTCGAAAACCTGAAAAGGCGGCTTGGGCAAAAAAGGGTATCCCGGTGGATTGAAAACCTGAAAGGGCAATCCAGGCAAAAGTTAGGGATTAAAGCGTATGACTATGTCTCGTTTGGATCACCCATGAAACTGCAACCAGTTGTGTTACTTACTCAGTGCTCGAACAGATAAAGCTCAATCCAATCGTTTTCGTCTCAACAGCAGAAGATGAGATACTTGAAGATAATGGCAATAGTAGAATTGAAACTCAATAGGATTATTTCCCACATAGCTGATTCTCCTTGTTTTGTAAAATCTTATGACAAAATCCTCTTACTAGGGTTTATGTCTCCTTGTACAGACTTACCCATGTGTGGGTCACTCTTTGATATAAATAAAATTCCATTTTTGAATCCAGATTTACTTTTACCCTATTTACATAAGCGAAACGTCCATTGGTTGTGTTTGAATGTATGTATGCTTTTGAATATGATTGATGTTTACCAGAAATGCATGTATGCTTAATATGATTGATGTTTACCAGAAATGCATGAAAATGCAGTAATAGTATTTACTAAGGACGAACGAGGGAAGGATTTCAACGAAGCTTCGCCGGTTCATCTCTACAAGACAGTTACAAATCCCCAGTAGGGCAAATCCATCTTCATAAAGTCACATCTCCCCTGGAATTTATATCCATCTCTTTTATCCTCATACGAATATTCGGGAATTTACTTTCCAATAAGAGTACGACAAACGAAGACGGAAGGTTATGTATACCTTGCTATTCCCAGCAGACGAAAGGTTATGTATACCTTGCTATTCCCAGCAGACGGAAGATTATGTATATCCTACTATCAAATGAAGACGGGAGGTTATGTATAATATATTATCAAACAAGACGGGAACGAGTTCCTCATATTCTTCAAGCAACGAATTGGAATTTATTTTCCCTGGCCAGCAGTTGTTATACGAAGATATCCAGACGCTTCAGGTAGCATCATATCATACATACATCATTTACATCATACCATACATATACATAGATACATAATACATTACTTAAGTGCATCATATTATACATGCATACATAATGCATAAACTAATATTACCATACAGGATGCTACCTTGTTTTCAGGTTAATTCTCCAGCAGACAAATTTCATCAACAAATTGTGACTATTGGGCCGTTGTTTATCTTCCCGAAAGTTATCATCACCTCAGGACGTTGTTTATCCTCCTGAAAGCATATTATCTCCTCGGGACGTTGTTTATCTTCCTGAAAGCTATCATCACTTCCTCAGGGTATTGTTTATACTCCTGAAAGCATATTATTACCTTGGGTCGTTGTTTATCTTCCCAAAGGTTACCACTTCCTCAGGATGTTGTTTATCCTCCTGAAAGCATATTATTACCTTGGGCCATTGTTATCTTCCCAAAGGTTACCACATCCTCAGGACGTTGGTTATCCTTCTGAAAGCATATCATTCCCTCAGGACATTGTTATCCTCCTGAAAGCATATTATTACCTCAGAACGTTGGTTATCCTTCTGAAAGCATATCATTACCTCGGGACGTTGTTTATCTTCCTGAAAGCTATCATTATACCTTCATATTTTAAACTGCTTTATCCTCCAAGAAATGTACCTGAAGAATTTTTCTCCAAGTGGCATCTTTAAGCCCACTCAAGCATATTCAACTAGTCATCTGTATCACTCTATGCACTGGTGAGTGCAAATTTTTGGGCTTTTGTATTCAATCCTCTTCAACCTTCCAGGTCACGACTGGCAAATATACCAATCTAACCCCTCAGGTTTCAGAAAATTGAACAGGGGCAGCTGTTGCACCCCAAAATTTGCCCTCACAATACAAGACTTTGTGTGCTAAGAAGGTTCACAAGGTTCACAAGACCTTTCACGAAGTTCATGAAGTCTACAAGATACTTTATGAGGTTCACAAGGTTCACAAGATTCACAATACATACAAGACCTTCCATGAGGTTCACAAGACCTTCCATGAGGTTCACAAGGTTCACAAGATATCTTATGATGGTTCACAAGGTTCACAAAGTGCACAAATAGTCAGAAGGGTTGACAATTCCCTCAGACAATGCACCTCCTAAGCAGTGCATCCAAAACTAGGGTTTTGACTTTAATCAGGCTAAATGAACTTCCAAGACTTCAAGTGAGCTTCATAATATCTTATATGTGTGTAAGAACCCCCATGACAAGTTTCAAGACTTTTCTCAAAAGTTTACTCAATCAGATGATCAGATAAGTCAAAATCAGTCAAAGCAGTTAAAAAGTCAAACTGAGGTCAACTGTGGTCAAACCAAAGGCAAACTTCATGATTTATTGCCAACATCAAGTATGTGAAGTAAAATTCATCATTTTATCAAGGGTTGATCGTGATTCATCAAGGAGGTTTCAGATCATCAAGAATCAGGGGTTTCTAAATTAGGGTTTCCTCAGTAAAAGTCAACTGAACTTTGACCAGCCATAACTTTCACATGCTTCATCATCAAGTCTCCATCCAAAGCTCATTTTAAAGGAAATTGAATTCTCTACAACTTTGTGTCTCACAAGCCAAGCCCAAAAATGCTTCATTTGGAAGGTATGAGCTAAGACATTATAGGTTCTTTTGAAAGTCAACAAAAAGTCAACAACTTCAAAAGGGCATAACTTGAGAATGGTAAATGATATGAACATGAAACCAGTGGGGTTGGTTAGAGGACTCTTCAAGCTTTCCAAAATGTCCAAGAACACCCTCATAGCATTAAAATTGAAGGATGTGTGCCCTTGCAAAGTTGGGAAATTTTAGGGAAGTTTATGAAGCAAATGGAGGTTTAAAACCAAATTTTGCTAAGTGGGCTGAACTTTTAATGACCCAATGCAATCCATGACATCATGCACGAAAATTATTTGATATTTTCATAATTTTTATTTTATTTAATTTATTTATTATGATTTTTTATATTAAAAATCATTTTAAATTTAAATAAAATATCAAGTGTGAAGATTTAAAATTATTTTTGGTTCTAGAAGGTCATGAATTCAATATGGATCAAATTGATACAAAAATAATGTTGATTGGCTTGAAATAGAAAGTGTTTATGCAAAAATATTTGAATTTCAAAGCTTATCTTTCTCAATCTTTTTGGATCAAATCTTTTAAACAATGACCAAGTTTTCTGACCTAAATTCATCACACTATAAGTACATAAATTAAACCTAATCATAGAACACGAATTTCAGCCTCCTAAGAGTAAGTTAATATTTTCAAAAACCTCACAAAAGTCAAATTCGGTTTCCACTACACAAGGTATTTGAAGGTATTTTAAGGACATGAGAATGATCCCTGGACTTCACTGATCATGTATCAATGCTCATATACATCCATAACCTCATAAACATCTCAAACCGAATTCAAATATTGACACATTTATGTTTTTTTCGTTTTCATACATACATGTAAAATAAATTGAATTTGATTCTGGATTTGTGTTTGTGTTAAGCTTGTGAACGTTTCTGGGCAATTCAATTTGGTTTTCGATGCAGGATCAAAGAACCACCATTGTTAGGGTTTCGGCCATGGAATTGGGGTTTTGTTGTAAACCTAATATAAATAAATTCTAAGAACGTAGAACAATTCTATGGACCTTGGGGATTATGAAACACTGATTATTGTTGAGAAATTTCACTGTTTTGATGCTTGTCCAATTTCGTAGGTTCTTGTATTTTGAAATTCGCAGGAAGCATTGCAGCAAAATTCGCATGAAATTTCGTAGGTAATTTGGAGAAGAAGACCTGCGCGCGTTTTCTGATTTTGAATTATTATGATATATTATAATGTTTTGTTTCTGTTTTATATCACAAGCGTTGTGCTTGTCCCAGTGGTGAAGGGTGCGCGTATGATGCTTATAGGCCTGGGTTCAAATCCTGGCTTCCCAATTTTTTCTTGTTTTTCCAGTTTAACAATGAAACATAATATATTATGTATTATTGTTGTTATACTAACAGGTGCGCTCTCCCAGCTGGAATGGTTAATGTGTTTGTGTGATGTTTGAAGGTCCTGGGTTCGATCCCCCCAGGCCTTTTGTTTTGTTTTTATTTTTCTTTGATTTTTAGGAACAAGGCACAAAACCAATTGGACCCTGTAACACGGTGGGAGAACTGACTTTAGTTATGTTGCGGATAGCAAGAGTCGCCACCGACTTTTATTTTATCCAAAAGGAAAGGGTATAAAAGAACAGGAAAGACCTTAAGAGATATTTTTGGGTCCGGGGGGTAGGTTATGTAAAGGGAAGGTGTTAGCACCCTTTACATCCATGGTTATCCATGGGCTCTTAGTTACTTAGCTCACTTTTGAATTGTTTTTGAAAGTGTAGTGTGTGAATAGAAAAATTTTCATAATAGTTAATAATGATCCATGTACGGATGCGTAAAAACTTGTTTTTTTGAAAATTTGTTTGAAATTTGTTAAGTGTTTGAAAAATGGAGTGAGCAAGCAACTAGGAGGTACCTACCCTAAAGTTTTAAGTCTTTCTTGTTCTTTATCCTTTAATTGGTAAGACTATCCCTACTATTAAGGAGTAGGTAGTCATTACCTTGGATGTTAGGGGCAAGTGAGGGTCATCTGTTTTTATGAAGGCAACTGTGGGGTGTATTAAGCATATAGGAGGGACTATCATCATTATTCGAAGGGACTTGATCTTTAAAGGCAACCATTAGGGACTTGATGATTTTTTCTTTTAAGGGACCTGCTTTATACACCCCACTTGACCTTATGATTTAGGCAACTTGAGGGATAACCTTAGAAAGGTGAGATGGCGATTAAAAATCGACTTACGTGTGTGAGTGTTCAATATTATTTATCTTTAATTAAAATGATCTAAGTTAATTTTTAAAAAGAATACATATTTGCACTCCCTAAATTACTAACCATAGCATAAAAATTAAATATTTAAATATTTACAAAATTTACACCAAGAAGCAATTACATAATAATTATAATAATAAGCAAATTAAAAATAAATAGCAAAATATAAATAATAAGCAAAAATAATAAATAATAAATAAATAGATATGGGTTAGTAATAATAAAAATTAAAAAAAATAGGGTTAGTTTAAATAATAATGAAAAATTAAATATTAGTGAAATAATAATCAAAAGTTAGAAATAATAAGTAAAGTTAGTAAATAATAAAAATAAATAAAGTTAGTGAAATAATAATAATAATGAAATATATAAGGTTAATGAAACAAAAATAATAATTAAAATAAATAGAATTAAATAAAAAAAAATATTATAATGACATGATTAGAATAATAAACACAAAATTTAATTTTAATATATAACATTTATTTAGAAATAAGAATAATTAAATAATTTTTTTAAGCATAATATAATTATAAATTTTAATTATTACAAATTTAATTATTTCTAAACATATATTAACATTTATTTATTAAAAAATATTTACACATTATATGAAGAAAATAAGTTTTAAATATCATATTCACAAAATTAATCATATTTATAAAATTTAATCTTATTAATTATTACATTTACAAAAATTATATTAAATAAATATATACATTATAATTATATAAAGAATTAGAAAGTAAAAATTATTTAGGAAATAAAATTAGGTTTTCACAAAAATTAGGGTTTTGTTTAGAAAAATATTTTTTAGGGTTTTCTAATTTAACTATACAAAATTATTTAATAATATACATATATTATGTTTTCATATAATAAAGAAAATAATTTCAGAAAATTTATATACTTTAAAATTTTAGAAAATATTAAACATGCATCATTATTTCTTAATTATTTAGAAAAAACATATATATATATATATATATATATATATATATATATATATATATATATATAAAACTATATTAATATGAGAATAATTAAAACAAATAAAAGCAAAAAAATGTGAAAACTTACCTGACTGGGGTTTGAACCCAGGTCAGGCTACTTGCCAGCAAGAAGAACCACCACCAAGCCATTATGCACGCAGGCAACAAAAGAGAGTGTGAAATTGGTTTTGTGCTTTGTCTTTGAAAAATCCAGAAAATAAAGAAAGCAAAAAGGCCTGGGGTGGTGTTGAACCCAGGACCTCATAGCTATACACACGCGCACATTACCACCCGGCTGGAAGAGCCCACCTGATAGTATAATGGCAACAGAATATAATATATTAAGTCTCTTTGTTACCTGAGAAAATAGAAAAAAATAATGTACGAGACCAAGGCTCGAACTCAGGTCCCATAGGTTACACGCACAAGCCTCACACCACTGGGCCAACACAATTGTGGTGATAAACAAACAGGATATTATAATAATATTTTAAATCAACATTTTAAATATATAATTCGCGCCAGCATGCCTTCATCTTCAACCTTATGCCCTTCGAAATTAGCTGCGAATTCAGCTACGATTTTTCCTGCGAAAAATAAATCCCAGCAAGACCTACGAAATTCAATGGGCAACAAAACTGTACAATTTCACAAAATTAAGCACATCATTATAATCCAAACATTCATGCGATTCATCCTGTGTTTTTAGAATCTATTTATGTTCCTTAAATTAGAAACCCCTAAATCTAGGTCCAAACCCTAACCATGGTGTCTTTCGATTCGGCTATGTTTTCTTCAGTCCAATTATCCAGAAACGATCTATACAATGTCACAAACAAGATTATGTAAACAAAACTCAATGAAAAACAACAAATCAATGGAATCGAAAAAAATATTTTCAAGGATAAAGTGAGCTCGGGTTAAGCATAATGGCATGTATGGGATGCATATGAGCATTGGTTTTGCTTCATGGATGATCAAAGAACATGTCTATGTTCTTGTTTTACCTTAAAACACCTTGTATCAAAGAATCCGAATGGAGGTTTTTGAATGGTTTTTGAAATTTTGAACTTACACTTAGAGGCAGCCAATTCGTGAATGGATGTTTGCATTAGGTTTAGTACTTATAGGAGACTCAATTAGGTCAAAAAGATTGATTGATTGTATGAAAATTTTGATTCAAAAAGATTGAAATTGATCATGTCTTAAAGTTCAAATATTTGTTCATGAAGGCTTGCTATTTTTGGATCAATCTCATGATTTCCTTCCCTTTCAACTTCAATCAATATATAAGATGTTCTAGAAACCAAATCTCCCTTTAATAATATATTTTCATATTTTATATTTATTTAAAATGATTTTTTATGAATTAAATCAAAATAAATAAAAATAAAATAATAAAAATTCTGATTTTTAATCATTTGGGTCGTGCATGATGATATGGTATGGATTGGATCACAATTTGGCAAGCCCATTTGGAAGAAATTGGTTTTAAACCTCCATTTTCAACATAAACAATCACAAAATTTCCCAACTTTGCAAGGGCACATCTCCCTCAATTTTAATGATATGAGGGTGTTCTTGGACATTTTAGAAAGCTTGAAGAGTCCTCTAAACAACCCCATTGGTTTCAGGTCCATATCATTTACCAATCTCAAGTTATGCCCTTTTGAAGTTGTTGACTTTTTGTTGACTTTTGAAATGACCTATAATGTCTTAGCTCATATCTTCCAAATGAAGCATTTTTGGGCTTGACTTGCAAGATCAAAGTTGTAGAGAATTCAATTTCCTTCAAAATGAGCTTTGAGTGGAGACTTGGTGAGGAAGCATGTGAAAGTTATGGCTGGTCAAAGTTCAGTTGACTTTTACTAAGGAAACCCTAATTTAGAAACTCCTGATTCTTGATAATCTGAAATCTCCTTGATGAATCATGATCAACCCTTGATCAAATGATGAATTTTACTTCATATACTTGATGTTGGCAAAAAAACATGAAGTTTGATTTTGATTTGGCCACAGTTGACCTCAGTTTGACTTTTTAACTGCATTGACTGATTTTGACTTATCTGATCATCTGACTGAGCAAACTTTTGAGAAAAGTCTTGAAACTTGTCATGGGGGTTCTTACATACATATAAGATGTTATGAAGCTCACTTGAAGTCTTGGAAGTCCATTTAGCCTGATTAAAGTCAAAACCCTAGTTTTGGATGCACTGCTTAGGAGGTGCATTGTCTGAGGGAATTGTCAACTCTTCTGACCAATTATGAACTTTGTGAGCCTTGTGAACCTTCATAAAGTGTCTTGTGAACCTCATGGGAGGTATTGTGAAACTTGTGAACCTTGTGAACCTCATGAAGTGACTTTGTAGACCTCATGACCCTCATGAAAGGTTATGTAAACATTGTGAATCTTGTGAACCTTGTGAACCTTCAAGAAGTAACTTGTAGACTTCATGAACTTCATGAAAGGTCTTGTAAATGTTGAGAAGCTTGTGAACCTTGTGAACCTTCAAGAAGTGACTTGTAGACTTCATGAACCTCATGAAAGGTCTTGAAAGCATTGGGAAGCTTGTGAACCTTGTGAACCTTCAAGAAGTAACTTGTAGACCTCATGAACCTCATGAAAGGTTATATAAGCATTGATAAACTTGTGAACCTTGTGAACCTTCTTAGAACACAAAGTCTTGTATTGTGAGGGCAAATTTTGGGGTGCAACAGCTGCCCTTGTTCAATTTTCTGAAACCTGAGGGGTTAGATTGGTACATTTGCCAGTCATGACCTGGAAGGTTGAAGGGGATTGAACACAAAAGCCCAAAAATTTGCACTCACCGGTGCATTAGAGTGATACAGATGGCTAGTTGAATATGATTGAGTGGGCTTAAAGATGCCACTTGGAAGAACTGGAGATGGGCTTAGAGATGCCATCTAAAGAACTGGATGTGGTGATGTCTTCATGTTGATACTGGATATCAGTACTAGGTCTTTGTATAAGCCGTCTCTGAATCATTTATGCAACATGATTTGAGTTGTTGGATGGACCAGTAGAGAATATTGTGATGATTATTTCTTCTGGAAATATTTTGGATTAGGGAATAGATCTTTGTACAGACCGTTTACCTATTCTCCAAGGGCCAAAAGAACGTCAGGATTTGTTCTTAAGGATCAAAAGAACATCAGGATTTGTCCTTCTGAGTAAAATATCTTGAACAAGGGACCAAAAGAGCGTCAGGATTTGCTCTTAAGGGTCAAAAGAACGTCAGGATTTGTTCTTCTGAAAAATGTCTTGGAGGATGAAGCAGTCCAGAAGTAATGATGATAGCTGTCAGGAGGATGGAGCAATCCTGAGGTAATAATATGATATGCTTTCAGGATACTGGAGTAATCCTGATGTAACAGCATGTCTTCAGGAGGATAGAGCAGTCCTGATGAGATTATAAGCTTTCAGGAGGATGAAGCAGTCCTGAGAGATTGATGATATGCTTTCAGGAGACTGGAGTAATCCTGATGTAACAGCATGTCTTCAGGAGGATAAAGCAGTCCTGAGGATCATAAATTTCTTTGTTGGATAATTAACCTGAAACCAAGGTAACATTCTGTATAATAATATTAGTTTACGCTTTATGTATGCATGTATAATATGATGCACTTAGATAATGTACTATGTATCTATGGATATGTATGTTATGGTATGATGTAAATGATGTATGTATGATATGATACTGCCGAAAGCGTCTGGATGTCTTTGTATAACAACTGCTGGCCAGGGAAAATAAATCCCGATTCGTTGCTGAAGAATATATTATACATAATCTTCCATCTGCTGGGGATAACAAGGTATATACAACCTCTCGGATGCTGGGGATAACAAGGTATATACAACCTCCCGGATGCTGGGGATAATAAGGTATATATAACCTTCGTCTTCGTTTGATGGTAGGATAGATATAACATCCCGTCTTCGTTTGTCGTGCCCTTATTGGAAAGTAAATTCTCGAATATCCGTATGAGGATAAAAGAAATGGATATAAATTCCAGGGGAGATAAGACTTTATGAAGATGGATTCGTCCTACTGAGGGTTTTGTAGTTTTCTTGTAAAGATGAACAGGCGAAGCTTCGTTGAAATCCTTCCCTCGTTCGTCCTTAGTAAATACTATTACTGCATTTTCATGCATTTCTGGTAAACATCAATCATATACATGCATTTCTGGTAAACATCAATCATATTCAAAAGCATACATACATTCAAACACAACCAATGGACGTTTCGCTTATGTAAATAGGGTAAAAGTAAATCTGGATTCAAAAGATGGAATTTATTTATATCAAAAAGTGACCCATACACGGGTAAGTTTGTACAAGGAGACATAAACCCTAGTAAGAGGATTTTGTCATAAAGTTTTTACAAAACAGAAAAAAAATCAGCTACGTGGGAAACAATCCTATTGAGTTTCAATTCTACTATTGCCATTATCTTCAATTATCTCATCTTCGGTTGTTCAGACGGAAATGATTGGATTGAGCTTTATCTGTTCGAGCTTGAGTAAGTAGTGCAACTGGTTGTAGTTTTATGGGTGATCCAAACGAGACATAGTCATACGCTTTAATCCCTAACTTTTGCCTGGATTGCCCTTTCAGGTTTTCAATCCACCGGGATACCCTTTTTTGCCCAAGCCGCCTTTTCATGTTTTCGACTTGCCAGGTGTACATCTTTTTATATATATCCCTAATTTTTGCCCAAGCCCTTTTGGTTTGCCGGGATGCCCTTACTTTTGCCTAGGCCTGTCAACCTAGCGGGTCTTTTTTTTTTTATGCGTAGTATTTTTTAACTATGTCTGCGTTTACAGGCTGTGGGAAGTCTTCACCATCCATTGTAGTCAGTATCATGGCACCTCCTGAGAACATTGTCTTGACTACGAATGGTCCTTCATATGTTGGAGTCCACTTGCCCCTAGGATCACCCTGTGGTAATATGATACGCTTGATTACCAAGTCACCAGCCTGATATACCTTTGGCTTAACCTTCTTGTTAAAAGCTTTGATCATTCGTTTCTGGTACATCTGGCCATGACACACTGCTACTAACCTCTTCTCATCAATCAAATTTAACTGGTCCAGTCGAGTCTGAATCCACTCATCTTCATCCAAGCCTGCATCCTTCATAATTCTTAAGGAGGGTATCTGAACTTCAATGGGCAGAACTGCTTCCATACCATAGACTAAGGAGAATGGGGTTGCCCCTGTTGAAGTACGTATTGTGGTACGATAACCATGAAGAGCAAATGGTAACATCTCATGCCAATCTTTGTAAGTAACAGTCATCTTCTGTACAATCTTCTTAATGTTCTTGTTAGCAGCTTCAACTGCCCCATTCATCTTTGGACGATACGGAGAAGAGTTGTGATGCTTAATCTTGAACTGCGTGCAAAGATCAGTAATCATAGTGTTGTTCAGATTAGAGCCATTGTCAGTGATAATCCTTTCAGGGATGCCATACCTACATATGAGATTATTCTTAATGAATCGAGCCACCACATTCTTAGTAACAGACGCAAATGAAGCTGCCTCTACCCACTTCGTGAAGTAATCAATAGCAACCAGGATGAAACGATGCTCATTGGAAGCAGTAGGCTTGATCTCACCAATCATATCAATGCCCCACATGGCAAAGGGCCAAGGAGCAGTCAACACATTCAATGGTGATGGAGGTACATGGACTTTATCAGCATAGATTTGACATTTGTGACATGTTCTGGAGTGTTGATAGCAGTCAGCTTCCATGGTAGACCAATAGTAACCCGCTCTCAATATTTTCTTTGCCATAGTATGACCACTGGAATGAGTGCCAAAGATCCCATCATGCATATCTTCCATAATCTCAATTGCTTCTTTCTTGTCCACACAACGAAGCAAAGTTGAATCATGATTGCGCTTGTACAAAATCCCATTACTCAGAAAGAACTTAGCAGAAAGCCTTCTCAGAAATTTCCTATCTTTGACAGATGCCCCTTCAGGGAACTCCTGAGCTTCAAGATATTTTTTCACTTCATAGAACCAAGGCTTCTCCTCTGCCCCTTCAGTGTCAATCTCATTGCAATATGCAGGCTTTTCAAATCTATCAATAGTAATCTTGGGAGCTTCATCATCCCAACTGATCTCAAACATTGATGCCATAGTAGCTAATGCATCTGCCAACTGGTTCTCTCTTCGTGGAATGTGTCCAAAGGTAATCTCTTTGAAATGTAGGATCAAAGACAACACATGCTCTCTGTAAGGAATGAGGTTATCATGCTTGGTATCCCAATCTCCTTTAATTTGACTTACTACCAGGGCTGAATCTCCATACACATCAAGGAACTGAATCTTCATATCAATAGCAGCTTTAATACCCAGGATACATGCCTCATACTCAACCATGTTATTGGTACAATAGAAACAAAGTCTGGCAGTAATCGGGGTATGACAACCTTCAGGGGAACTAATCACAACACCAACACCATTACCAAGTGCATTGGAGGCACCATCAAAAACCATAGTCCATCGGGATCCTTGTTCAGGTCCGTCATATTGTCCAGGTTCTTTGGTAATAATCATAATGTCTTCATCAGGGAACTCAAAAGTCATTGACTGGTAATCATCTACTGCTTGATGAGCCAAATGATCAGCAACAACACTTCCTTTAATGGCCTTCTGAGTAGTGTATTGTATGTCATATTCTGTCAAGATCATTTGCCATCTTGCAATTCTTCCGGAGAGAGCAGGTTTCTCAAATATGTACTTGATTGGATCCATCTTCGAAATCAACAAGGTAGTATGGGTCAACATATACTGTCTTAGTCGGCGAGCAGCCCATGCCAAAGCGCAACAAGTTTTCTCGAGCAGTGAGTATCTTGTTTCACAGTCGGTAAACTTTTTGCTAAGGTAGTATATTGCCTGCTCTTTTCGACCAGACTCGTCATGTTGCCCCAACACACACCCCATTGAGTTGTCTAACACTGTTAAGTACATAATCAAGGGTCTGCCATCAACTGGTGGCATCAAAATCGGAGGTTCTAGCAGGTATCTCTTGATTTCATCAAAGGCAGTCTGGCACTCATCATTCCATTCCATCACCTGATCTTTCTTCAACAACTTGAAGATTGGCTCGCAGATGGTAGTTAACTGGGAAATAAATCTTGCAATGTAGTTCAATCGTCCCAAGAAACCTCTAACCTCCTTATCAGTACGGGGAGCTGGCATCTCTCGTATAGCTTTTACTTTTGCAGGATCTACTTCAATACCTTTTCCACTGACAATAAAACCCAGGAGTTTTCCAGATCTAACCCCAAAAGTACACTTGTTTGGATTCAATCTCAACTTGTATTTCTTCAACCTCTCAAACAACTTGTGCAGATGATCAAGATGTTGCTCTTCATTCTGAGACCTGGCTATCATATCATCTACATATACCTCTATCTCATGATGAATCATATCATGAAACAAAGCCACCATGGCACGCTGATATGTTGCCCCTGCATTCTTCAAACCAAATGGCATTACTTTATAGCAAAAGATGCCCCACTGTGTCACAAATGTTGTCTTCTCCATATCTTCAGGTGCCATCTTGATTTGATTGTAACCGGAGAAACCATCCATAAAAGAGAATACCTTGTGCTGAGCAGTGTTGTCTACCAGAATATCAATATGAGGAAGTGGAAAGTCATCTTTAGGGCTAGCCTTGTTCAAATCTCTGTAGTCCACACACATACGTACCTTACCATCTTTCTTAGGAACTGGTACCACATTTGCAACCCACTGAGGATAAGAAGTCACTGCTAAGAACCCTGCATTGAACTGTTTCATTACCTCTGCCTTGATTTTTTCTGACATTTCAGGACGCATACGACGAACTTTCTGCTTCTTTGGACGACAATCTTCTTTCACTGGTAAACGGTGAACCACAATGTCTGTATCCAACCCTGGCATATCTTCATAAGACCAAGCAAAGATCTCCACATAGTCATGTAACATTTGAATCAACCTGCTCTTGACACTGTCCTCTAAATCAGCCCCTATCTTGACCTCTTTTCTGTTTTCTTCAGTTCCCAGATTCACAACTTCGACTGGCTCTTCATGTGGCTGTATAGCTTTATCTTCTTGTTGTAGCAACCTAGCAAGCTCTACAGGTATTTCACAATCGTCCTCATTTCCGTCTTCAGTTTGATAGATCGGATTCTCGAAATTATAATTGGCAATAGTAGAACTGTTATCAACAGGATCCAGAGTGGATGAGAATCTGCATTTTAGTGATGTGGGTGTGTGTAAGAACACATAGCTGATAAAACAAAAATAAAAGAAAAGAAAGACAAGGAACACAATATTTACGAAAACGAAACGTCCACTGATTTTATTGAATGAAGTATGCAAATGAAATGACAGCCCGTAACAAGCACACCATTGTGCCCCGGGTAAGGCACATGGCTTGAAAGTTTTATTGTTCAAGAAATTACAAATTTAAAATATAACAACACAGTAATAGTATTTACTCCTGACTAAAGGAGATAGGGATAACATCTTCAGCTTTCCAATTATTGGGTCCAGCACCCACAGTAGGAAAAATCCATGCATCCAAGTTGTAGTCTTCATCTTGATCTCCCACAGCATTAATCTGGTCCTTCACAACCCCTTGATTAGTGATACGGGCAGCACGAGCACGACGAACAGCCTTCTGGGACTCTGCAGTGAAACCCAAACCAAACTTGTCAGACTTGTATGGAATATCAGGAAGCTGACCCCAAATAGTACAACCACCTTCATCCACCACAGCTCTTGCATCATTGAGGGAAGCCATTGCCATTGTTGGAGGCTTTCTGGTGACCACATGAACTTTCTTCACAACGGGAGGAGCTACATAATCATTAACAACCCAAGGAACCACTTCAAACGTCTGACACGGAGTTTCAATGTATTCACCTTCCATTTCCAGATACTTGAAAGTGTTTACATGGCTGACAAAGTATTCTTCTTCTCCATAGACAGTAACAACTTTTCCATCTACCGGATATCTCAACTTTTGGTGCAATGTAGAAGTTACAGCACCTGCCCCATGGATCCAAGGACGACCAAGCAGACAAGAGTACGAAGGACGAATATCCATCACAAAAAATGTAGCAGTAAACACCTGGGAGCCAACTTTGATTGAAAGATCAATTTCCCCATGTACTACTCTTCTAGAACCATCAAAAGCCTTTACCACAATGTTGCTGGGCTTCAGCACAGCATCTTCAGGACTCAACTTATTCAGGACTTCCTTGGGCAACACATTCAAAGAGGAACCATTGTCTATCAGTACATGTGACAAGGTAGTGCCCCTGCATTCAATTGAAATATGCAAGGCCCTGTTATGATCTCTCTTGGCAGGGGTCAAATCAGCATCAGAAAACCCTAACCCATTGTCATAAGTCAGGTGGGCAACACAGTTCTCAAATTGGTCAACAGAAATTGCACTGGGTACATGAGCAGTCTTCAGAAACTTGATCAAGGACTTGGCATGAGCCTCAGAACATAACAACAAGGACAGCATAGAAATCTTTGAGGGAGTATGCCCCAGTTGATCAACAATGTCATAATCACTCTTGCGAATGATTTTCAATACTTCTTCCATCTGCTTAGAGAGATCATCAGCAGTTGGCACATCAGTAGATACAGGCTCAATAACAGGACCCTTGCCCCGAGTATCAGTGGCGGAAGTAGCAGCAGGAGTGACTGCATTCTTGGAAGTAACTGGAGGAGAGAAAACTCTTCCACTACGAGTGATCTTGCTGGATCCAGCAATATTATCAATGTCAACAGGCACATCAGCTACAGGCTCTTGCTTAACACCATGGATGTAAACATCAGACCCATAGTGCCAAGGTACAGCTTTGTCAGACGTATATGGGATAGGACCAGGAGTAGTAATGACCACAGGAGCTACTCTGGCTGCAGCAACAACTTTCACAGGACCTTCAGCAGTAATCTTGATTGGACCCTGATGAGTGATTTTAATAGGACCCTTTGAAGTGATTCTTATCGGTACTTTGTCAACCATGTCAACTTCTTCAATCTTCTTACCTCTGGTCAGATGATCCACCATACTTTCTACAGACGACGGAGTCCTCTCAAACACTATAGTATACTTATCCATGAGACGTTGAATTCCATCTCTCAATATGAAGCAACTATCCGGCTTATAGGTACAATACAAACAATCTTCACGACAACCTGGAAAGATCCCAGCTTGTACTAACCTCTTTTTGATAACAGACAGTGGTGTGGTCAACTCCATAACTGAATAGACATGTAGATCTTCATCAATAACATTGACAGTCTTTTCGTGATTTGGCATTGGAGCAGTAATCACATTTGGAGTACCTGGAGGATCAAACTCAATTTCTCCAGCATCAATCATATCTTGAATTTTATTCTTCAAGATCCAGCAGTTATTAGTATCATGTCCCTGACAGTTTGAATGATATGCACATCGTGCATTGGGATTGTACCTGGGAGAGGTAACATTAGGATTCTGAGGAGCCTCTTTCAAAGTAATGAGTTCAGCCTTCAACAAGTGTTGCAATGCCTAAGCCATTGACATGTTGATCTTCGTGAACTGCCTTCTAGCCCTCTGTTGGTTGCCCTGTGGCTGTTCTGTTGTTGCAGGAGTTGGATTTGAAATATGAACTGCACTAACAGACTGATGCCTTCTGTTACGATCAGGTTGACCATAAACAGCATTGGATTCTTTCTTCCCTGTGGGAGGCTTCTTTGCAGTACCTGATGAGGAAGCACCCACTTGGATCTTACCATTCTTTATACCATTTTCTACTCGCTCTCCTGTCATTATCAATTCAGTGAAGCCAGATGATGAGCTTCCAATGAGATGACTGTAGAACGGGCCATTCAGCGTACACATGAACATATCAACCAATTCCCTGTCAGTCAAAGGGGGTTGAACTCTTCCAGCTAAATCTCTCCACTTCTGAGCATACTCTTTAAAACTTTCTTTGGCACCCATAGACATGCTCTGAAGCTGCATGCGAGTGGGGGCTAAGTCAGCATTGTATTGATACTGCTTATAGAAAGCTTCAGCAAGATCATTCCAGTCTCTGATGTTGACACTCTCCAACTGATAATACCACTCCAGCTGAGCTCCAGATAAGCTCTCTTGAAAGAAATGGATCCACAACTTCTTATCAGCAGTGTGGGGTTGAATTCTTCTGACATAAGACATCAGATGCAGCTTGGGACAAGAGACCCCATCATAAACAACAAACGTAGGAACCTTGAAACCAATGGGTATGACTACCCCAGATATCAAACTCAAATCCTCAAAATCCAACCCAGATGACTTCTGTAACTCCATGGCATCCATCCTATCCACCAGCATCTTGAATTTGTCTTCATTAGGCTCATGGTAGTAATTAGCCTCAGAATCAGAGTCCCCCATCGTATGGTGGAGACTGCCTACCTCTTGCTCAAATTCCTCAGATTCATAGTCTTCAGCTGGTTCCTTGGTCTTGGCAAGACCTTTGAACCTTCTTCCCATGTTGATCAACCCAGCAGACCTTCTAGTCTTCTTAGTCTTCTTGGCCAGCAGTGCCTTCAATTCATCTTGCCCCTTGGACAGGTTCAAGATCAGCTCTTGGAACAGTGCATTTTGTACCTGGAGATCCTTAACTGATTGTTCAAGAGCCATTGCTGAAATAAACAGCGAGAAGATGAGAAACCTGTGCACAATTATAAACCTGTGATGCAATGAAATGATATGGTAATGCATATGCAATGTTTTCAAGGACCGCAGGATTTAAATTTGCTTAGACAAACACGAAAGTAAACTTTTATTAGTAATAACTTAGTTTTGCCTTTTAGGCTTACAAAAAAAATGAAATGAAATAAATACAAAAGATGGGGTTTTAAGTCTCCCATGGACGTTTTCTCTTTGTATTGAGGTATGAGTTGAGGTTTCGTTCCTCATGAAGTTGCTTTGTTAGTTCTAGGATTCTTGCTTGGCTTGCTTTGTAATGAGCCTCGAAAGTATCCCTTTGCTCCTTCAGTTGGATCCATGATCTCTGCAAGTCTTCTTTATCAGTAGGCATGTCTGGGTGAAGGATGATATAAGCTGTGTCTCCTTCAGCAACAGGTTCCATGGTAACTGGTAGGACGGCAGGATATGGCATCATGAGTGTCTGAGCACGAGATCGTACCCATCTGAGATAAGCCTCCATAGGAATAGTGTACTTAGGTTCCAGTGTCTTGCTGTCAATCCTGTTTACCTTTCCCCAAGCTCGTATGAATCTCTGACGGTAACCCTGAAGATCGTTGTCATAATCAAACACAGTGCCCTGAATCAACATGTCATGTGGACCATCGCTCCGGGCGTAACCAAACTGTCGTAAAGCTAGAGAGGGGTTGTAGGTGATGCCTCCTCTTATGCCTAGAAGTGGCACATTAGGAAACTCCCCACAACGGTCAATGATGGTGACATTCTCCATAGATCTGGAGCACCAATGGATGTCTGAGTGAGAAAGTGACATGATCCTCTTGGACCATCTGAACCCTTGCTCATTCTTCATTACTGAGCGAGGAAGGTGAGAAATAAACCACCTAGAAAGTAAAGGTATGCAGCACATCAAAGTTCCTCTTGCCCTTGTAGTACGGGTGTGAAGAGAATGTAGGATGTCTCCCAACAATGTAGGCACTGGATTGTGACTCAGGAAAATATTGATGGCATGAATGTCTATGAACTGATCTGGATTGGGGAACAACACTAAGCCATATATCAGCAAGGCTAAGATCTCCTCAAAAGCGTCATAGCTCATGGCCTTCAAGAACATTTGAGCCTTATCCATTAGCACCTTGGCAAGAATACCCTTGACTCCGCTTCTCGTCTCTAGAACAATGTCAGATTTCTTCAGATGTAGAGCTGCAGCAATAACCTCTGGTTTAAGCTCCTTCTCTAAGCCTGTGAAGGGTCTTTGATCAAGAACAGGTATACCCAGAAGTTTAGAGAACTCCTCCATGGTTGGAACCAGCTGATAGTCAGGGAATGTGAAGCAGTGGTGCTTAGGGTCAAAGAACTGAAACAGGACACTCATCATGTCTTCATTGAACCCTGAAGTGACTAGATCCAATAGGTGACCATGTCTCTTGATGAACTGGGAGTGATCAGACACTTGAGAAACCAACTCTTTAAGCTTGGGAGGCATCCCCACAATGTTGATCCTTATGGTGTTTCTACGAGCAGAAGCCATGACCTGCAACAAAGAACAAAGATAAATCCTTTGGTCCTCGAAATGGTTAGTGAAAATGCTATGCTTATGATGCATGATGATGTCATGATGTTATGCTCAATCACAAACATGTGGCACACACAAACAAGTCACACCATAGCCATAGGTTTAAAGGCTTGCATGAGGTTCAAAGGTAAGTACCCTCTCCTGAAGTTAGATGGTTCATCCTATCCTACAAAAGTAACCAGGTTCTAAGGGATCTCAATATCATTGATCCTTCACAAGGGTGGTTGATCAGAAGGCAACTTACTTGCCAACCAAAACCCTCCAAGTTTAAGATCTCAATGAGCGTAGCATCGAGTGTCAACCAACTTCAGTCTGCACCAAAGCCGGTTACCTCACTACTTTCTAAAGGCCAAGATGGGATAACTAGGGTTCTAAAAGTTAGTTAGTGCATTGACAACATATGGCAGCCTCATATTATCCTCAACTTGACTTAAGGAACATAAGCACCAACCAAGAAGTCGCACTAACTATGGCCACCAGATCAACCATATCGATATACGTCGTACAGTTTCCTTGGTCTATTGCCATTTACCTAAGGTACACTAGATCCGGGTTAGGACCTTTCACACATAAGAGCACCCCAACAAGATAATATAAAGCAAACAAGGCAAACAATTTAAAGTGATCCTAATTCCTAAGGGTACCCCTCTTAAATAAAAATCCCCAGCAGAGTCGCCAGTTCTGTAACACGGTGGGAGAACTGACTTTAGTTATGTTGCGGATAGCAAGAGTCGCCACCGACTTTTATTTTATCCAAAAGGAAAGGGTATAAAAGAACAGGAAAGACCTTAAGAGATATTTTTGGGTCCGGGGGGTAGGTTATGTAAAGGGAAGGTGTTAGCACCCTTTACATCCATGGTTATCCATGGGCTCTTAGTTACTTAGCTCACTTTTGAATTGTTTTTGAAAGTGTAGTGTGTGAATAGAAAAATTTTCATAATAGTTAATAATGATCCATGTACGGATGCGTAAAAACTTGTTTTTTTGAAAATTTGTTTGAAATTTGTTAAGTGTTTGAAAAATGGAGTGAGCAAGCAACTAGGAGGTACCTACCCTAAAGTTTTAAGTCTTTCTTGTTCTTTATCCTTTAATTGGTAAGACTATCCCTACTATTAAGGAGTAGGTAGTCATTACCTTGGATGTTAGGGGCAAGTGAGGGTCATCTGTTTTTATGAAGGCAACTGTGGGGTGTATTAAGCATATAGGAGGGACTATCATCATTATTCGAAGGGACTTGATCTTTAAAGGCAACCATTAGGGACTTGATGATTTTTTCTTTTAAGGGACCTGCTTTATACACCCCACTTGACCTTTTGATTTAGGCAACTTGAGGGATAACCTTAGAAAGGTGAGATGGCGATTAAAAATCGACTTACGTGTGTGAGTGTTCAATATTATTTATCTTTAATTAAAATGATCTAAGTTAATTTTTAAATAGAATACATATTTGCACTCCCTAAATTACTAACCATAGCATAAAAATTAAATATTTAAATATTTACAAAATTTACACCAAGAAGCAATTACATAATAATTATAATAATAAGCAAATTAAAAATAAATAGCAAAATATAAATAATAAGCAAAAATAATAAATAATAAATAAATAGATATGGGTTAGTAATAATAAAAATTAAAAAAAATAGGGTTAGTTTAAATAATAATGAAAAATTAAATATTAGTGAAATAATAATCAAAAGTTAGAAATAATAAGTAAAGTTAGTAAATAATAAAAATAAATAAAGTTAGTGAAATAATAATAATAATGAAATATATAAGGTTAATGAAACAAAAATAATAATTAAAATAAATAGAATTAAATAAAAAAATATATTATAATGACATGCTTAGAATAATAAACACAAAATTTAATTTTAATATATAACATTTATTTAGAAATAAGAATAATTAAATAATTTTTTTAAGCATAATATAATTATAAATTTTAATTATTACAAATTTAATTATTTCTAAACATATATTAACATTTATTTATTAAAAAATATTTACACATTATATGAAGAAAATAAGTTTTAAATATCATATTCACAAAATTAATCATATTTATAAAATTTAATCTTATTAATTATTACATTTACAAAAATTATATTAAATAAATATATACATTATAATTATATAAAGAATTAGAAAGTAAAAATTATTTAGGAAATAAAATTAGGTTTTCACAAAAATTAGGGTTTTGTTTAGAAAAATATTTTTTAGGGTTTTCTAATTTAACTATACAAAATTATTTAATAATATACATATATTATGTTTTCATATAATAAAGAAAATAATTTCAGAAAATTTATATACTTTAAAATTTTAGAAAATATTAAACATGCATCATTATTTCTTAATTATTTAGAAAAAACATATATATATATATATAAAACTATATTAATAAGAGAATAATTAAAACAAATAAAAGCAAAAAAATGTGAAAACTTACCTGACTGGGGTTTGAACCCAGGTCAGGCTACTTGCCAGCAAGAAGAACCACCACCAAGCCATTATGCACGCAGGCAACAAAAGAGAGTGTGAAATTGGTTTTGTGCTTTGTCTTTGAAAAATCCAGAAAATAAAGAAAGCAAAAAGGCCTGGGGTGGTGTTGAACCCAGGACCTCATAGCTATACACACGCGCACATTACCACCCGGCTGGAAGAGCCCACCTGATAGTATAATGGCAACAGAATATAATATATTAAGTCTCTTTGTTACCTGAGAAAATAGAAAAAAATAATGTACGAGACCAAGGCTCGAACTCAGGTCCCATAGGTTACACGCACAAGCCTCACACCACTGGGCCAACACAATTGTGGTGATAAACAAACAGGATATTATAATAATATTTTAAATCAACATTTTAAATATATAATTCGCGCCAGCATGCCTTCATCTTCAACCTTATGCCCTTCGAAATTAGCTGCGAATTCAGCTACGATTTTTCCTGCGAAAAATAAATCCCAACAAGACCTACGAAATTCAATGGGCAACAAAACTGTACAATTTCACAAAATTAAGCACAGAATTATAATCCAGACATTCATGCGATTCATCCTGTGTTTTTAGAATCTATTTATGTTCCTTAAATTAGAAACCCCTAAATCTAGGTCCAAACCCTAACCATGGTGTCTTTCGATTCGGCTATGTTTTCTTCAGTCCAATTATCCAGAAACGATCTATACAATGTCACAAACAAGATTATGTAAACAAAACTCAATGAAAAACAACAAATCAATGGAATCGAAAAAAATATTTTCAAGGATAAAGTGAGCTCGGGTTAAGCATAATGGCATGTATGGGATGCATATGAGCATTGGTTTTGCTTCATGGATGATCAAAGAACATGTCTATGTTCTTGTTTTACCTTAAAACACCTTGTATCAAAGAATCCGAATGGAGGTTTTTGAATGGTTTTTGAAATTTTGAACTTACACTTAGAGGCAGCCAATTCGTGAATGGATGTTTGCATTAGGTTTAGTACTTATAGGAGACTCAATTAGGTCAAAAAGATTGATTGATTGTATGAAAATTTTGATTCAAAAAGATTGAAATTGATCATGTCTTAAAGTTCAAATATTTGTTCATGAAGGCTTGCTATTTTTGGATCAATCTCATGATTTCCTTCCCTTTCAACTTCAATCAATATTTAAGATGTTCTAGAAACCAAATCTCCCTTTAATAATATATTTTCATATTTTATATTTATTTAAAATGATTTTTTATGAATTAAATCAAAATAAATAAAAATAAAATAATAAAAATTCTGATTTTTAATCATTTGGGTCGTGCATGATGATATGGTATGGATTGGATCACAATTTGGCAAGCCCATTTGGAAGAAATTGGTTTTAAACCTCCATTTTCAACATAAACCATCACAAAATTTCCCAACTTTGCAAGGGCACATTTCCCTCAATTTTAATGCTATGAGGGTGTTCTTGGACATTTTAGAAAGCTTGAAGAGTACTCTAAACAACCCCATTGGTTTCAGGTCCATATCATTTACCAATCTCAAGTTATGCCCTTTTGAAGTTGTTGACTTTTTGTTGACTTTTGAAATGACCTATAATGTCTTAGCTCATATCTTCCAAATGAAGCATTTTTGGGCTTGACTTGCAAGATAAAAGTTGTAGAGAATTCAATTTCCTTCAAAATGAGCTTTGAGTGGAGACTTGGTGATGAAGCATGTGAAAGTTATGGCTGGTCAAAGTTCAGTTGACTTTTACTGAGGAAACCCTAATTTAGAAACTCCTGATTCTTGATGATCTGAAATCTCCTTGATGAATCATGATCAACCCTTGATCAAATGATGAATTTTACTTCATATACTTGATGTTGGCAAAAAAACATGAAGTTTGATTTTGATTTGGCCACAGTTGACCTCAGTTTGACTTTTTAACTGCATTGACTGATTTTGACTTATCTGATCTTCTGACTGAGCAAACTTTTGAGAAAAGTCTTGAAACTTGTCATGGGGGTTCTTACATACATATAACATGTTATGAAGCTCACTTGAAGTCTTAGAAGTCCATTTAGCCTGATTAAAGTCAAAACCCTAGTTTTGGATGCACTGCTTAGGAAGTGCATTGTCTGAGGGAATTGTCAACTCTTCTGACCAATTGTGAACTTTGTGAGCCTTGTGAACCTTCATAAAGTGTCTTGTGAACCTCATGGGAGGAATTGTGAAACTTGTTAACCTTGTGAACCTCATGAAGTGACTTTGTAGACCTCATGACCCTCATGAAAGGTTATGTAAACATTGTGAATCTTGTGAACCTTGTGAACCTTCAAGAAGTAACTTGTAGACTTCATGAACTTCATGAAAGGTCTTGTAAATGTTGAGAAGCTTGTGAACCTTGTGAACCTTCAAGAAGTGACTTGTAGACTTCATGAACCTCATGAAAGGTCTTGAAAGCACTGGGAAGCTTGTGAACCTTGTGAACCTTCAAGAAGTAACTTGTAGACCTCATGAACCTCATGAAAGGTTATATAAGCATTGATAAACTTGTGAACCTTGTGAACCTTCTTAGAACACAAAGTCTTGTATTGTGAGGGCAAATTTTGGGGTGCAACAGACCCTTCCTTTTATCACCTGCGCGCGCTGGCCCAGTGGTTGGTGTTGCTGGCTTGTGTTCTTGAAAGCAAGAGGGGCTGGGTTCAATTCCCAGCCAAGGTAAGTTCTCTTTTTCTTTTTCTTTCTATTTGTTTTGCTTATTGTTAATATTAATTAATTAAAACTATAATTTTAAAATTCTAATATGTTTCATAAATATAAATTCTAAAATATTTTCCAAAAACTAATTTTTTTTTATTAATATGTATATATTATTATTATTATATATAATTTATTTGTATAATTGAGTTAATATTTAATATTTAACATTTTTGCATATAAAACCTAATTTATTTTTATAAACCCTAAAAATAAAAACATATTTTTTCTCAAACCCTAATTTTTCTTCTTCTATTTGCTTAATATCATTATTTGTATATATTATATTCATGACTTAATTAAAATACTTAATTTAATATGTTCATAATTATAATATGTTCATAATTAATTTAATTTTATAATGTGCATACAATTTAAAATTCTATAATAATTGTTCATATTTTCTTATTAACCTTAAAAATTGTTTATTATAATATTCTTGTTTATATCATTATTATTATTAATTACATTCTTATGATATTTATTTATTACTAACCCCATTAATTTGGTATTATTTTTTATTATTATTTTCACTAACCCAATTATAATTATTTATTTATTTTGCTTATTATATTTAATTTGGCTTAATTATTATTATGTAATTGCTCCTTGGTGTAATATTTTATTAATAATGTTTATTATTTATTTTATGCTATGGTTAGTAAATAGGGAGTGTAAACATACTTGTATTTTAAAATTAATTTAGATCATTTAAATTTAAAGATAAATATTAAAATTGTACACTCACACACGTAAGTCGATCTTTGATCGCCATCTCACTTCCTTAGGGATACCTCGCATGTTGCCTAATCAAAAAGGTCAAGTAGGGTGTATAAAGCAAAAGTCCCTCAAAATAAAGTCATCTAGTCCCTTAATAAATAAAAGATCAAGTCCCTTTCGAATGTCGCCTTCGTAATGATCTTGTCCCTTTCGAATAAAGATGATAGTCCCTCCAAAATTGCTTATACACCCCACAGTTGCCTAAATAAAAGATGACCCTTCACTTGTCCCACACATCCAAGGTAATGACTACCTATTCCTTAATAATAGGGATAGTCTTACCATTTAAAGGATTCAAGAACAGAAAAGACTTAAAACTTAGGGTAGGTTCCTCTTAGATACTTGCTCACTATTCAAAAACTTTTCAAACACTTCACAATTTCAAACAATTTTCAAAACAAAGGTTTTTTACGCATCCGTACATGGATAATTATGAAACTCTTAAGAAAATTTCTATTCACACACTTCACATTTCAAAAAAATTTTAAAGTGAGCTAAGTAACTAAGAGCCCATGGAAAACCATGGATGTAAAGGGTGCTAACACCTTCCCTTTACATAACCTACCCCCCGGACCCAAAAATCTTTTAAAAGGTTTTTCCTGTTCTTTTATGCCTTTCCTTTGGATAAAATAAAAGTCGGTGGCGACTCTTGCTATCCGCAACATAACTAAAGTCAGTTCTCCCACCGTGTTACAGAACTGGCAACTCTGCTGGGGATTTAATAAAAGAGGGGTACCCTTAGGAATTAGATCACTTTAAAATTGTTTGCCTTGTTTGCTTTATACTTACTTGTTGGGCTCTTATGTGTGAAAGATCCTAACCCGGATCTAGTGTACCTTAGGTAAATGGCAATAGACCAAGGAAACTGTACGGCGTATACCGATATGGTTGATCTGGTGGCCATAGTTAGTGTGACTTCTTGGTTGGTGCTTATGTTCCTTAAGTCAAGTTGAGGATAATATGAGGCTTCCATATGTTGTCAATGCACTAACTAACTTTTAGAACCCTAGTCATCCCATCTTGGCCTTTAGAAAAGTAGTGAGATAACCGGCTTTGGTGCAGACTGAAGTTGGTTGATACTCGATACTACGCTCATTGAGATTCTAAACTTGGAAGGTTTTGGTTAGCAAGTAAGTTGCCTACTGAACAACCACCCTTGTGAAGGATCAATGATATTGAGATCCCTTAGAACATGGTTACTTTTGTAGGACAGGATGAACCAACTAACTTCAGGGGAGGGTACTTACCTTTGAACCTCATGCAAGCCTTTAAACCTAGGACTATTGTGTGACTTGCTTGTGTGTGCCACATGTTTGTGATTGAACATAACATCATGACATCATCATGCATCATAAGCATAGCATTTTCACTAACCATTTCAAGGACTAAAGGATTTATCTTTGTTCTTTGTTGCAGGTCATGGCTTCTGCTCGTAGAAACACCATAAGGATCAACTTTGTGGGCATACCTGCTAAACTTAAAGAGTTGGTTTCTCAAGTGTCTGATCATTCCCAGTTCATCAAGAGACATGGTCACCTATTGGATCTAGTCACTTCAGGGTTCAGTGAAGACATGATGAGTGTTCTGTTTCAGTTCTTTGACCCTAAGCACCATTGCTTTACATTCCCCGACTACCAGCTGGTTCCTACAATGGAAGAGTTCTCTAAACTTCTGGGTATACCTGTTCTTGATCAAAGACCCTTCACAGGCTTGGAGAAGGAGCTTAAACCAGAGGTTATTGCTGCAGCTCTACATCTGAAGAAGTCTGACATTGTTCTAGAAACGAGAAGCGGAGTTAAGGGTATTCTTGCCAAGGTGTTGATAGAGAAAGCTCAGGTGTTCTTGAAGGCCATGAGCTATGATGCTTTTGAGGAGATCTTAGCCTTGTTGATTTATGGCTTAGTATTGTTCCCCAATCCAGATCAGTTCATAGACGTTCATGCCATCAACATATTCCTGAGTCACAATCCAGTACCTACATTGCTTGGAGACATTCTACATTCTCTTCACACCCGTACTACAAGGGCAAGAGGAACTTTGATGTGCTGCATACCTTTGCTTTCTAGGTGGTTTATTTCTCACCTTCCTCTCTCAGTAATGAAGAATGAGCAAGGGTTCAGGTGGTCCAAAAGGATTATGTCACTCTCTCATTCAGATATCCATTGGTGCTCCAGATCTATGGAGAATGTCACCATCATTGACCGTTGTGGGGAGTTTCCTAATGTGCCAATTCTAGGCATAAGAGGAGGCATTACCTACAACCCTTCTCTGGCTTTACGACAGTTTGGTTACGCTCGGAGTGATGGTCCACATGACATGTTGATTCAGGGCATTGTGTTTGACTACGACAACGATCTTCAAGGCTACCGTCAGTGATTCATACGAGCATGGGGAAAAGTAAACAAGGTTGACAGCAAGACTCTGGAGCCTAAGTACACTATTCCTATGGAGGCTTATCTCAGATGGGTGCGATCTCGTGCTCAGACTCTCATGATGCCATATCCTGCTATCCTGCCAGTTACCATGGAACTTGTTGCTGAAGGAGATACTGCTTATACCATCCTTCACCCAGACATGCCTACTGACATGGAAGACTTGCAGAGATCCTGGATCCAGTTAAAGGAGCAAAGGGATACTTTCGAGGCTCATTACAAAGAAAGCCAAGAAAGAATCCTGGAACTAACAAAGCAACTTCACGAGGAACGGAATCTCAACTCATACCTCAACACAAAGAGGAAACGTCCATGGGAGACTTAAAACCCCATCTTTTGTATTTATTTCATTTCATTTCTGTAAGCCCAAGAGGAAAAACAAATTTATTACTAATAAAAGTTTACCTTCTTGTTGGTTTAAGCAAATTTAAGTCCTGCGGTCCTTGAAAACATTGCATATACATTCACATATCATTTCATTGCATCACAGGTTTATAATTGTGCACAAGTTTCTTATCTTCTCGCTGTTTATTTCAGCAATGGCTCTTGAACAAACAGTTAAGGATCTCCAGGCACAAAATGTACAGTTCCAAGAGCTGATCCTGAATCTGTCCAAGGGGCAGGATGAATTGAAAACACTGCTGGCCAAGAAGACTAAGAAGATTAGAAGGTCAGGTGGCCTGATCAACATGGGAAGAAGGTTCAAAGGTCTTGCCAAGACCAAAGAACCAGTTGAAGACTATGAGTCTGAAGAGTCTGACAAAGAGGGAGGCAGTCTCCACAACACTATGGGGGACTCTGATTCTGAGGCTAATTACTACCATGAGCCTAATGAAGACAAATTCAAGATGCTGGTGGATAGAATGGATGCTATGGAGTTGCAGAAGTCTTCTGGGCTGGATTTTGAAGATTTGAGTCTGATATCTGGGGTAGTCATACCCATTGGTTTCAAGGTTCCTACCTTTGTTGTTTATGATGGGGTCTCTTGTCCCAAGCTGCATCTGAGGTCTTATGTCAGAAGAATCCAACCTCATACTGCTGATAAGAAGTTGTGGATCCATTTCTTCCAAGAGAGCTTATCTGGAGCTCAATTGGAGTGGTATTATCAGTTGGAGAGTGTCAACATCAGGGATTGGAATGATCTTGCTGAAGCTTTCTATAAGCAGTATCAATACAATGTTGATTTAGCTCCCACTCGCATGCAGTTGCAAAGCATGTCTATGGGTGCCAAAGAAAGTTTCAAGGAGTATGCTCAGAAGTGGAGAGATTTAGCTTGAAGAGTACAACCCCCTTTAACTGACAGGGAATTGGTTGATATGTTCATGTGTACGCTGAATGGTCCTTTTTACAGTCATCTCATTGGAAGCTCATCATCTGGCTTCACTGAGTTGATAATGACAGGAGAGCGCGTGGAAAATGGTATAAAGAGTGGCAAGATTCAGATGGGTACTTCTTCATCAGGTACTGCAAAGAAGCCTCCCACTGGGAAGAAAGAATCCAATGCTGTTTATGGTCAACCTGATCATAATAGAAGGCATCAGTCTGTGAGTGCAGTTCATATTTCAAATCCAACTCCTACAACACCAGAACAGCCACAGGGCAACCAACAGAGGGCTAGAAGGCAGTTCACTAAGATCAACATGTCAATGGCTCAGGCATTGCAACACTTGTTGAAGGCTGAACTTATTACTCTAAAAGAGGCTCCTCAGAATCCCAATGTTACCTCTCCCAGGTACAATCCCAATGCACGATGTGCATATCATTCGAACTGTCAGGGACATGATACTAATAGCTGTTGGGTCTTGAAGAACAAAATTCAAGATATGATTGAGGCTGGAGAAATTGAGTTTGACCCTCCGGGTACTCCAAATGTGATTACTGCTCCCATGCCAAATCATGAGAAGACTGTCAATGCAATTGATGAAGATTTACATATTTATTCAGTTGCAGAGTTGACCACACCATTGTCTGTTATCAAGAAGAAGTTAGTACAAGCTGGGTTCTTTCCAGGTTGTCGTGAAGACTGTTTGTATTGTACCTATAAGTCGGATAGTTGTTGGAGATTGAGAGATGGAATTCAACGTCTCATGGATAAATATACCATAGTGTTTGAGAGGACTCCATCGTCTGTAGAGAGTATGGTGGATCATATTACTAAAGGTAGGAGGACTGAAGAGGTTGATATGGTTGATCGAGTGCCGGTAAGGATCACTTCCAAGGGACCTGTTAAAATCACTCATAAGGGTCCAATTAAGATTACTGCTGAAGGCCCTGTGAAGATTGTTGCTGAAGCTAGAGTGGCTCCTATGGTCATTACCACTCCTGGTCCTATTCCGTATACGTCTGATAAAGCTGTGCCTTGGCATTATGGGTCTGATGTTTATATCCATGGTGTTAAACAGGAACCCTTAGCTAATATGCCTGTTGATGTTGATAATATTGCTGGATCTAGTAAGATCACACGAAGTGGAAGAGTCTTCTCTCCTCCAGTGACTTCCAAGAATGCAGTTACTCCTGCTGCTACCTCCACCACTGATGCTCGGGGCAAGGGTCCTGTTATTGAACCTATATCTACTAATGTGCCAGCTGCTGATGATATTGCTAAGCAGATGGAAGAAGTATTAAAAATCATTCGCAAGAGTGATTATGACATTGTTGATCAATTGGGGCACACTCCCTCCAAGATTTCCATGCTGTCCTTGTTGTTATGTTCTGAAGCTCATGCCAAAGCTTTGATTAAGTTTCTGAAGACTGCTCATGTACCCAATGTAATTTCTGTTGACCAGTTTAAGAATTGTGTTGCCCACCTGACCTATGATAATGGGTTAGGTTTCTCTAACGCTGATTTGACTCCTGCCAAGAGAGATCATAACAGGGCTCTGCATATCTCAATTGAATGCAGGGGCACTACCCTGTCACATGTATTGATAGACAATGGTTCCTCTCTGAATGTGTTGCCCAAAGAAGTCCTGAATAAGCTGAGTCCTGAAGATGCTGTGCTAAAGCCCAGTAATATAGTGGTGAAGGCTTTTGATGGTTCGAGAAGAGTGGTGCGTGGAGAAATTGATCTTCCAATCAAAGTTGGTTCTCAGGTTTTTAATGCTACATTTTATGTGATGGATATTCTTCCTTCGTACTCTTGTTTGCTTGGTCGTCCCTGGATCCATGGGGCAGGTGCTGTAACCTCTACATTACATCAGAAGTTGAGATATCCGGTAGAAGGAAAGGTTGTTACTGTCTATGGAGAGGAAGAATATTTTGTCAGCCATGTGAACACCTTCAAGTATCTGGAAGTGGAAGGTGAATATGTTGAAACTCCGTGTCAGACGTTTGAAGTGGTTCCTTGGATTGTTAATGACTATGAAGCTCCTCCTGTTGTCAAGAAAGTTCCCGTGGTCACCAGAGTACCTCCAACAATGGCCTCTCTTAAAGATGCTAGAGCTGTGGTGGATGAAGGTGGTTGTACTATTTGGGGTCAGCTTCCTGATATTCCGTACAAGTCTGACAAATTTGGTTTGGGTTTCACTGCAGAGTCCCAGAAGGCTGTTCGTCGTGCTCGTGTTGTTCGTATCACCAATCAGGGGATTATGAAGAACCAGATCAATGTTGTGGATGACTATGATGAAGACTACAACTTGGATGCTTGGATTTTTCCTACTGTGGGTGCTGGACTCCATAATTGGAAAGCTGAAGATGTTATTCCTATCTCCTTTAGTCAGGAGTAAATACTATTACTGTGTTGTTGCTTTTTAAGTTTGTAATCTCTTGAACAATTAAAACTCTCAAGCCTTGTGCCTTACCCGGGGCACAATGGTGTGCTTGTTACGGGCTGTCATTTCATTTGCATACTTCATTCAATAAAAATCAATGGACGTTTCGTTTTCGTAAATATTGTGTTCCCTGTCTTTCTTTTCTTTTATTTTTGTTTTATCAGCTATGTGTTCTTACACACACCCACATCACTAAAATGCAGATCCTCATCCACTCTGGATCCTGTTGATAACAGTTCTACTATTGCCAATTATAATTTCGAGAATTCGATCTATCAAATTGAAGACGGAAATGAGGACGATTGTGAAGTACCTGTAGAGCTTGCTAGGTTGTTACAACAAGAATAGAAAGCCATACAGCCACATGAAGAGCCAGTCGAAGTTGTGAATCTGGGAACTGAAGAAAACAGGAAAGAAGTCAAGATAGGGGCTGAATTAGAGGACAGTGTCAAGAATAGGTTGATTCAGATGCTACGTGACTATGTGGAGATCTTTGCTTGGTCCTACGAAGATATGCCAGGGTTGGATACAGACATTGTGGTTCACCGTTTACCAGTAAAAGAAGATTGTCGTCCAAAGAAGCAGAAGGTTCATCGCATGCGTCCTGAAATGTCAGAGAAGATCAAAGCAGAGGTGATGAAACAGTTCAATGCAGGGTTCTTAGCTGTGACTTCTTATCCTCAATGGGTTGCAAATGTTGTGCCGGTACCTAAGAAAGATGGTAAGGTACGTATGTGTGTAGACTACAGGGATTTGAACAAGGCCAGCCCCAAAGATGACTTTCCACTTCCTCATATTGACGTTCTGGTAGACAACACTGCTCAGCATAAGGTATTCTCTTTCATGGATGGTTTCTCTGGTTATAATCAGATCAAGATGGCACCTGAAGATATGGAGAAGACAACATTTGTTACACAGTGGGGCACTTTTTGCTATAAAGTGATGCCATTTGGTTTGAAGAATGCAGGGGCAACATATCAGCGTGCTATGGTGGCTTTGTTTCATGATATGATTCATCATGAGATAGAGGTATATGTGGATGATATGATAGCCAAGTCCCAGAATGAAGAGCAACATCTTGATCATCTGCATAAGTTGTTTGAGAGATTGAAGAAATACAAGTTGAGATTGAATCCAAACAAGTGTACTTTTGGAGTTAGGTCTGGTAAACTCCTGGGTTTCATTGTCAGTGGAAAAGGTATTGAAGTGGATCCTGCAAAAGTGAAAGCTATACGAGAGATGCCAGCTCCCCGTACTGAGAAGGAGGTTAGAGGATTCTTGGGACGACTGAATTACATTGCAGGATTTATTTCCCAATTAACTGCCATCTGTGAGCCAATCTTTAAGTTGCTGAAGAAAGACCAGGTGATGGAATGGAATGATGAGTGCCAGACTGCCTTTGATGAAATCAAGAAATATCTGTTGGAACCTCCAATTTTGATGCCACCAGTTGATGGAAGACCCTTGATTATGTACTTAACAGTGTTAGACAACTCAATGGGGTGTGTGTTGGGGCAACATGACGAGTCTGGTCGAAAAGAGCAGGCAATATACTACCTTAGCAAAAAGTTTACCAACTGTGAAACAAAATACTCACTGCTCGAGAAAACTTGTTGCGCTTTGGCATGGGCTGCTCGCCGACTAAGACAGTATATGTTGACTCATACTACCTTATTGATTTCGAAGATGGATCCAATCAAGTACATATTTGAGAAACCTGCTCTCTCCGGAAGAATAACAAGATGGCAAATGATCTTGACAGAATATGACATACCGTATACTACTCAGAAGGCTATTAAAGGAAGTGTTGTGGCTGATCATTTGGCTCACCAAGAAGTAGATGATTACCAGTCAATGAGTTTTGAGTTTCCTGATGAAGACATTATGATTATTACCAAAGAACCTGGACAATATGACGGACCTGAACAAGGATCCCGATGGACTATGGTTTTTGATGGTGCCTCTAATGCACTTGGTAATGGTGTTGGTGTTGTGATTAGTTCCCCTGAAGGTTGTCATACCCCGATTACTGCCAGACTTTGTTTCTATTGCACCAATAACATGGCTGAGTATGAGGCATGTATCCTGGGTATTAAAGCTGCTATTGATATGAAGATTCAGTTCCTTGATGTGTATGGAGATTCAGCCCTGGTAGTAAGTCAGATCAAAGGAGATTGGGATACCAAGCATGATAACCTCATTCCTTATAGAGAGCATGTATTGTCTTTGATCCCACATTTTAAAGAAATTACCTTTGGACATATTCCACGGAGAGAGAATCAGTTGGCAGATGCTTTAGCCACCATGGCATCCATGTTTGAGATCACCTGGGATGATGAAGCTCCCAAGATTACTATTGATAGATTTGAGAAGCCTGCATACTGCAATGAGATTGACACTGAAGAAGCAGAAGAGAAGCCTTGGTTCTATGAAGTGAAAAGATATCTTGAAACTCAGGAGTTCCCTGAGGGAGAATCTATCAAAGATAGGAAGTTTCTGAGAAGGTTTTCTGCTAAGTTCTTTTTGAGTAATGGGATTTTGTATAAGCGCAATCATGATTCAACTATGCTTCGTTGTGTGGATAAAAGGAAGCAATTGAGATTATGGAAGATATGCATGATGGGACCTTTGGCACTCATTCTAGTGGTCATACCATGGCAAAGAAGATATTGAGAGCAGGTTACTATTGGTCTACCATGGAAGCTGACTGCTACCAACATTCCAGAACTTGTCACAAGTGTCAAATTTATGTTGATAAAGTACATATACCTCCATCACCATTGAATGTGCTGACTGCTCCTTGGCCTTTTGCCATGTGGGGCATTGATATGATTGGTGAGATCAAACCTACTGCTTCTAATGGGCATCGTTTCATCCTGGTTGCTATTGATTACTTCACGAAGTGGGTAGAGGCAGCTTCATTTGCATCTGTTACTAAGAATGTTGTGGCTCGATTCATCAAGAATAATCTCATATGTAGGTATGGCATCCCTGAAAGGATTATCACTGACAATGGCTCTAATCTGAACAACACTATGATTACTGATCTCTGCATGCAGTTCAAGATTAAGCATCATAACTCTTCTCCGTATCGTCCGAAGATGAATGGGGCAGTAGAAGCTGCTAATAAGAACATTAAGAAGATTGTACAGAAGATGACTGTTACTTACAAGGATTGACATGAGATGTTACCATTTTCTCTTCATGGTTATCGTACTACAATACGTACTTCAACAGGGGCAACCCCATTCTCCTTGGTCTATGGTATGGAAGCCGTTCTGCCCATTGAAGTTCAGATCCCCTCCTTAAGAATTATGAAGGATGCAGGCTTGGATGAAGAGGAATGGATTCAGACTCGACTTGACCAGATAAATTTGATTGATGAGAAGAGGTTAGCAGCAGTTTGTCATGGCCAGATGTACCAGAAACGGATGATCAAAGCTTTTAACAAGAAGGTTAAGCCAAAGGTATATCAGGCTGGTGACTTGGTAATCAAGCGTATTATATTACCACAGGGTGATCCTAGGGGAAAGTGGACTCCAACCTATGAAGGACCATTTGTAGTCAAGACAGTATTCTCAGGAGGTGCCATGATACTTGCTACTATGGATGGTGAAGACTTCCCACAGCCTGTAAACGCATACATAGTTAAAAAATACTACGCATGAAAAGAGACCCGCTAGGTTGACTGGCCTAGGCAAAAATAAGGGCATCCCGGCAAACCAAAAGGGTTTGGGCAAAAAATAGGGATATATATAAAAAGATGTACACCCGGCAAGTCGAAAACCTGAAAAGGCGGCTTGGGCAAAAAAGGGTATCCCGGTGGATTGAAAACCTGAAAGGGCAATCCAGGAAAAAGTTAGGGATTAAAGCGTATGACTATGTCTCGTTTGGATCACCCATGAAACTGCAACCAGTTGTGTTACTTACTCAGTGCTCGAACAGATAAAGCTCAATCCAATCGTTTTCGTCTCAACAGCAGAAGATGAGATACTTGAAGATAATGGCAATAGTAGAATTGAAACTCAATAGGATTATTTCCCACATAGCTGATTCTCCTTGTTTTGTAAAATCTTATGACAAAATCCTCTTACTAGGGTTTATGTCTCCTTGTACAGACTTACCCATGTGTGGGTCACTCTTTGATATAAATAAAATTCCATTTTTGAATCCAGATTTACTTTTACCCTATTTACATAAGCGAAACGTCCATTGGTTGTGTTTGAATGTATGTATGCTTTTGAATATGATTGATGTTTACCAGAAATGCATGTATGCTTAATATGATTGATGTTTACCAGAAATGCATGAAAATGCAGTAATAGTATTTACTAAGGACGAACGAGGGAAGGATTTCAACGAAGCTTCGCCGGTTCATCTCTACAAGACAGTTACAAATCCCCAGTAGGGCAAATCCATCTTCATAAAGTCACATCTCCCCTGGAATTTATATCCATCTCTTTTATCCTCATACGAATATTTGGGAATTTACTTTCCAATAAGAGTACGACAAACGAAGACGGAAGGTTATGTATACCTTGCTATTCCCAGCAGACGAAAGGTTATGTATACCTTGCTATTCCCAGCAGACGGAAGATTATGTATATCCTACTATCAAATGAAGACGGGAGGTTATGTACAATATATTATCAAACAAGACGGGAACGAGTTCCTCATATTCTTCAAGCAACGAATTGGAATTTATTTTCCCTGGCCAGCAGTTGTTATACGAAGATATCCAGACGCTTCAGGTAGCATCATATCATACATACATCATTTACATCATACCATACATATACATAGATACATAATACATTACTTAAGTGCATCATATTATACATGCATACATAATGCATAAACTAATATTACCATACAGGATGCTACCTTGTTTTCAGGTTAATTCTCCAGCAGACAAATTTCATCAACAAATTGTGACTATTGGGCCGTTGTTTATCTTCCCGAAAGTTATCATCACCTCAGGACGTTGTTTATCCTCCTGAAAGCATATTATCTCCTCGGGACGTTGTTTATCTTCCTGAAAGCTATCATCACTTCCTCAGGGTATTGTTTATACTCCTGAAAGCATATTATTACCTTGGGTCGTTGTTTATCTTCCCAAAGGTTACCACTTCCTCAGGATGTTGTTTATCCTCCTGAAAGCATATTATTACCTTGGGCCATTGTTATCTTCCCAAAGGTTACCACATCCTCAGGACGTTGGTTATCCTTCTGAAAGCATATCATTCCCTCAGGACATTGTTATCCTCCTGAAAGCATATTATTACCTCAGAACGTTGGTTATCCTTCTGAAAGCATATCATTACCTCGGGACGTTGTTTATCTTCCTGAAAGCTATCATTATACCTTCATATTTTAAACTGCTTTATCCTCCAAGAAATGTACCTGAAGAATTTTTCTCCAAGTGGCATCTTTAAGCCCACTCAAGCATATTCAACTAGTCATCTGTATCACTCTATGCACTGGTGAGTGCAAATTTTTGGGCTTTTGTATTCAATCCTCTTCAACCTTCCAGGTCACAACTGGCAAATATACCAATCTAACTCCTCAGGTTTCAGAAAATTGAACAGGGGCAGCTGTTGCACCCCAAAATTTGCCCTCACAATACAAGACTTTGTGTGCTAAGAAGGTTCACAAGGTTCACAAGACCTTTCACGAAGTTCATGAAGTCTACAAGATACTTTATGAGGTTCACAAGGTTCACAAGATTCACAATACATACAAGACCTTCCATGAGGTTCACAAGACCTTCCATGAGGTTCACAAGGTTCACAAGATATCTTATGATGGTTCACAAGGTTCACAAAGTGCACAAATAGTCAGAAGGGTTGACAATTCCCTCAGACAATGCACCTCCTAAGCAGTGCATCCAAAACTAGGGTTTTGACTTTAATCAGGCTAAATGAACTTCCAAGACTTCAAGTGAGCTTCATAATATCTTATATGTGTGTAAGAACCCCCATGACAAGTTTCAAGACTTTTCTCAAAAGTTTACTCAATCAGATGATCAGATAAGTCAAAATCAGTCAAAGCAGTTAAAAAGTCAAACTGAGGTCAACTGTGGTCAAACCAAAGGCAAACTCCATGATTTATTGCCAACATCAAGTATGTGAAGTAAAATTCATCATTTGATCAAGGGTTGATCGTGATTCATCAAGGAGGTTTCAGATCATCAAGAATCAGGGGTTTCTAAATTAGGGTTTCCTCAGTAAAAGTCAACTGAACTTTGACCAGCCATAACTTTCACATGCTTCATCATCAAGTCTCCATCCAAAGCTCATTTTAAAGGAAATTGAATTCTCTACAACTTTGTGTCTCACAAGCCAAGCCCAAAAATGCTTCATTTGGAAGGTATGAGCTAAGACATTATAGGTTCTTTTGAAAGTCAACAAAAAGTCAACAACTTCAAAAGGGCATAACTTGAGAATGGTAAATGATATGAACATGAAACCAGTGGGGTTGGTTAGAGGACTCTTCAAGCTTTCCAAAATGTCCAAGAACACCCTCATAGCATTAAAATTGAAGGATGTGTGCCCTTGCAAAGTTGGGAAATTTTAGGGAAGTTTATGAAGCAAATGGAGGTTTAAAACCAAATTTTGCTAAGTGGGCTGAACTTTTAATGACCCAATGCAATCCATGACATCATGCACGAAAATTATTTGATATTTTCATAATTTTTATTTTATTTAATTTATTTATTATGATTTTTTATATTAAAAATCATTTTAAATTTAAATAAAATATCAAGTGTGAAGATTTAAAATTATTTTTGGTTCTAGAAGGTCATGAATTCAATATGGATCAAATTGATACAAAAATAATGTTGATTGGCTTGAAATAGAAAGTGTTTATGCAAAAATATTTGAATTTCAAAGCTTATCTTTCTCAATCTTTTTGGATCAAATCTTTTAAACAATGACCAAGTTTTCTGACCTAAATTCATCACACTATAAGTACATAAATTAAACCTAATCATAGAACACGAATTTCAGCCTCCTAAGAGTAAGTTAATATTTTCAAAAACCTCACAAAAGTCAAATTCGGTTTCCACTACACAAGGTATTTGAAGGTATTTTAAGGACATGAGAATGATCCCTGGACTTCACTGATCATGTATCAATGCTCATATACATCCATAACCTCATAAACATCTCAAACCGAATTCAAATATTGACACATTTATGTTTTTTTCGTTTTCATACATACATGTAAAATAAATTGAATTTGATTCTGGATTTGTGTTTGTGTTAAGCTTGTGAACGTTTCTGGGCAATTCAATTTGGTTTTCGATGCAGGATCAAAGAACCACCATTGTTAGGGTTTCGGCCATGGAATTGGGGTTTTGTTGTAAACCTAATATAAATAAATTCTAAGAACGTAGAACAATTCTATGGACCTTGGGGATTATGAAACACTGATTATTGTTGAGAAATTTCACTGTTTTGATGCTTGTCCAATTTCGTAGGTTCTTGTATTTTGAAATTCGCAGGAAGCATTGCAGCAAAATTCGCATGAAATTTCGTAGGTAATTTGGAGAAGAAGACCTGCGCGCGTTTTCTGATTTTGAATTATTATGATATATTATAATGTTTTGTTTCTGTTTTATATCACAAGCGTTGTGCTTGTCCCAGTGGTGAAGGGTGCGCGTATGATGCTTATAGGCCTGGGTTCAAATCCTGGCTTCCCAATTTTTTCTTGTTTTTCCAGTTTAACAATGAAACATAATATATTATGTATTATTGTTGTTATACTAACAGGTGCGCTCTCCCAGCTGGAATGGTTAATGTGTTTGTGTGATGTTTGAAGGTCCTGGGTTCGATCCCCCCAGGCCTTTTGTTTTGTTTTTATTTTTCTTTGATTTTTAGGAACAAGGCACAAAACCAATTGGACCCTGTAACACGGTGGGAGAACTGACTTTAGTTATGTTGCGGATAGCAAGAGTCGCCACTGACTTTTATTTTATCCAAAAGGAAAGGGTATAAAAGAACAGGAAAGACCTTAAGAGATATTTTTGGGTCCGGGGGGTAGGTTATGTAAAGGGAAGGTGTTAGCACCCTTTACATCCATGGTTATCCATGGGCTCTTAGTTACTTAGCTCACTTTTGAATTGTTTTTGAAAGTGTAGTGTGTGAATAGAAAAATTTTCATAATAGTTAATAATGATCCATGTACGGATGCGTAAAAACTTGTTTTTTTGAAAATTTGTTTGAAATTTGTTAAGTGTTTGAAAAATGGAGTGAGCAAGCAACTAGGAGGTACCTACCCTAAAGTTTTAAGTCTTTCTTGTTCTTTATCCTTTAATTGGTAAGACTATCCCTACTATTAAGGAGTAGGTAGTCATTACCTTGGATGTTAGGGGCAAGTGAGGGTCATCTGTTTTTATGAAGGCAACTGTGGGGTGTATTAAGCATATAGGAGGGACTATCATCATTATTCGAAGGGACTTGATCTTTAAAGGCAACCATTAGGGACTTGATGATTTTTTCTTTTAAGGGACCTGCTTTATACACCCCACTTGACCTTATGATTTAGGCAACTTGAGGGATAACCTTAGAAAGGTGAGATGGCGATTAAAAATCGACTTACGTGTGTGAGTGTTCAATATTATTTATCTTTAATTAAAATGATCTAAGTTAATTTTTAAATAGAATACATATTTGCACTCCCTAAATTACTAACCATAGCATAAAAATTAAATATTTAAATATTTACAAAATTTACACCAAGAAGCAATTACATAATAATTATAATAATAAGCAAATTAAAAATAAATAGCAAAATATAAATAATAAGCAAAAATAATAAATAATAAATAAATAGATATGGGTTAGTAATAATAAAAATTAAAAAAAATAGGGTTAGTTTAAATAATAATGAAAAATTAAATATTAGTGAAATAATAATCAAAAGTTAGAAATAATAAGTAAAGTTAGTAAATAATAAAAATAAATAAAGTTAGTGAAATAATAATAATAATGAAATATATAAGGTTAATGAAACAAAAATAATAATTAAAATAAATAGAATTAAATAAAAAAATATATTATAATGACATGATTAGAATAATAAACACAAAATTTAATTTTAATATATAACATTTATTTAGAAATAAGAATAATTAAATAATTTTTTTAAGCATAATATAATTATAAATTTTAATTATTACAAATTTAATTATTTCTAAACATATATTAACATTTATTTATTAAAAAATATTTACACATTATATGAAGAAAATAAGTTTTAAATATCATATTCACAAAATTAATCATATTTATAAAATTTATTCTTATTAATTATTACATTTACAAAAATTATATTAAATAAATATATACATTATAATTATATAAAGAATTAGAAAGTAAAAATTATTTAGGAAATAAAATTAGGTTTTCACAAAAATTAGGGTTTTGTTTAGAAAAATATTTTTTAGGGTTTTCTAATTTAACTATACAAAATTATTTAATAATATACATATATTATGTTTTCATATAATAAAGAAAATAATTTCAGAAAATTTATATACTTTAAAATTTTAGAAAATATTAAACATGCATCATTATTTCTTAATTATTTAGAAAAAACATATATATATATATAAAACTATATTAATAAGAGAATAATTAAAACAAATAAAAGCAAAAAAATGTGAAAACTTACCTGACTGGGGTTTGAACCCAGGTCAGGCTACTTGCCAGCAAGAAGAACCACCACCAAGCCATTATGCACGCAGGCAACAAAAGAGAGTGTGAAATTGGTTTTGTGCTTTGTCTTTGAAAAATCCAGAAAATAAAGAAAGCAAAAAGGCCTGGGGTGGTGTTGAACCCAGGACCTCATAGCTATACACACGCGCACATTACCACCCGGCTGGAAGAGCCCACCTGATAGTATAATGGCAACAGAATATAATATATTAAGTCTCTTTGTTACCTGAGAAAATAGAAAAAAATAATGTACGAGACCAAGGCTCGAACTCAGGTCCCATAGGTTACACGCACAAGCCTCACACCACTGGGCCAACACAATTGTGGTGATAAACAAACAGGATATTATAATAATATTTTAAATCAACATTTTAAATATATAATTCGCGCCAGCATGCCTTCATCTTCAACCTTATGCCCTTCGAAATTAGCTGCGAATTCAGCTACGATTTTTCCTGCGAAAAATAAATCCCAGCAAGACCTACGAAATTCAATGGGCAACAAAACTGTACAATTTCACAAAATTAAGCACAGCATTATAATCCAGACATTCATGCGATTCATCCTGTGTTTTTAGAATCTATTTATGTTCCTTAAATTAGAAACCCCTAAATCTAGGTCCAAACCCTAACCATGGTGTCTTTCGATTCGGCTATGTTTTCTTTAGTCCAATTATCCAGAAACGATCTATACAATGTCACAAACAAGATTATGTAAACAAAACTCAATGAAAAACAACAAATCAATGGAATCGAAAAAAATATTTTCAAGGATAAAGTGAGCTCGGGTTAAGCATAATGGCATGTATGGGATGCATATGAGCATTGGTTTTGCTTCATGGATGATCAAAGAACATGTCTATGTTCTTGTTTTACCTTAAAACACCTTGTATCAAAGAATCCGAATGGAGGTTTTTGAATGGTTTTTGAAATTTTGAACTTACACTTAGAGGCAGCCAATTCGTGAATGGATGTTTGCATTAGGTTTAGTACTTATAGGAGACTCAATTAGGTCAAAAAGGTTGATTGATTGTATGAAAATTTTGATTCAAAAAGATTGAAATTGATCATGTCTTAAAGTTCAAATATTTGTTCATGAAGGCTTTCTATTTTTGGATCAATCTCATGATTTCCTTCCCTTTCAACTTCAATCAATATTTAAGATGTTCTAGAAACCAAATCTCCCTTTAATAATATATTTTCATATTTTATATTTATTTAAAATGATTTTTTATGAATTAAATCAAAATAAATAAAAATAAAATAATAAAAATTCTGATTTTTAATCATTTGGGTCGTGCATGATGATATGGTATGGATTGGATCACAATTTGGCAAGCCCATTTGGAAGAAATTGGTTTTAAACTTCCATTTTCAACATAAACCATCACAAAATTTCCCAACTTTGCAAGGGCACATCTCCATCAATTTTAATGCTATGAGGGTGTTATTGGACATTTTAGAAAGCTTTAAGAGTCCTCTAAACAACCCCATTGGTTTCAGGTCCATATCATTTACCAATCTCAAGTTATGCCCTTTTGAAGTTGTTGACTTTTTGTTGACTTTTGAAATGACCTATAATGTCTTAGCTCATATCTTCCAAATGAAGCATTTTTGGGCTTGACTTGCAAGATCAAAGTTGTAGAGAATTCAATTTCCTTCAAAATGAGCTTTGAGTGGAGACTTGGTGATGAAGCATGTGAAAGTTATGGCTGGTCAAAGTTCAGTTGACTTTTACTAAGGAAACCCTAATTTAGAAACTCCTGATTCTTGATGATCTGAAATCTCCTTGATGAATCATGATCAACCCTTGATCAAATGATGAATTTTACTTCATATACTTGATGTTGGCAAAAAAACATGAAGTTTGATTTTGATTTGGCCACAGTTGACCTCAGTTTGACTTTTTAACTGCATTGACTGATTTTGACTTATCTGATCATCTGACTGAGCAAACTTTTGAGAAAAGTCTTGAAACTTGTCATGGGGGTTCTTACATACATATAAGATGTTATGAAGCTCACTTGAAGTCTTGGAAGTCCATTTAGCCTGATTAAAGTCAAAACCCTAGTTTTGGATGCACTGCTTAGGAGGTGCATTGTCTGAGGGAATTGTCAACTCTTCTGACCAATTATGAACTTTGTGAGCCTTGTGAACCTTCATAAAGTGTCTTGTGAACCTCATGGGAGGTATTGTGAAACTTGTGAACCTTGTGAACCTCATGAAGTGACTTTGTAGACCTCATGACCCTCATGAAAGGTTATGTAAACATTGTGAATCTTGTGAACCTTGTGAACCTTCAAGAAGTAACTTGTAGACTTCATGAACTTCATGAAAGGTCTTGTAAATGTTGAGAAGCTTGTGAACCTTGTGAACCTTCAAGAAGTGACTTGTAGACTTCATGAACCTCATGAAAGGTCTTGAAAGCATTGGGAAGCTTGTGAACCTTGTGAACCTTCAAGAAGTAACTTGTAGACCTCATGAACCTCATGAAAGGTTATATAAGCATTGATAAACTTGTGAACCTTGTGAACCTTCTTAGAACACAAAGTCTTGTATTGTGAGGGCAAATTTTGGGGTGCAACAGCTGCCCCTGTTCAATTTTCTGAAACCTGAGGGGTTAGATTGGTACATTTGCCAGTCATGACCTGGAAGGTTGAAGGGGATTGAACACAAAAGCCCAAAAATTTGCACTCACCGGTGCATTAGAGTGATACAGATGGCTAGTTGAATATGATTGAGTGGGCTTAAAGATGCCACTTGGAAGAACTGGAGATGGGCTTAGAGATGCCATCTAAAGAACTGGATGTGGTGATGTCTTCATGTTGATACTGGATATCAGTACTAGGTCTTTGTATAAGCCGTCTCTGAATCATTTATGCAACATGATTTGAGTTGTTGGATGGACCAGTAGAAAATATTGTGATGATTATTTCTTCTGGAAATATTTTGGATTAGGGAATAGATCTTTGTACAGACCGTTTACCTATTCTCCAAGGGCCAAAAGAACGTTAGGATTTGTTCTTAAGGATCAAAAGAACGTCAGGATTTGTCCTTCTGAGTAAAATATCTTGAACAAGGGACCAAAAGAGCGTCAGGATTTGCTCTTAAGGGTCAAAAGAACGTCAGGATTTGTTCTTCTGAAAAATGTCTTGGAGGATGAAGCAGTCCAGAAGTAATGATGATAGCTGTCAGGAGGATGGAGCAATCCTGAGGTAATAATATGATATGCTTTCAGGAGACTGGAGTAATCCTGATGTAACAGCATGTCTTCAGGAGGATAGAGCAGTCCTGATGAGATTATAAGCTTTCAGGAGGATGAAGCAGTCCTGAGAGATTGATGATATGCTTTCAGGAGACTGGAGTAATCCTGATGTAACAGCATGTCTTCAGGAGGATAAAGCAGTCCTGAGGATCATAAATTTCTTTGTTGGATAATTAACCTGAAACCAAGGTAACATTCTGTATAATAATATTAGTTTACGCTTTATGTATGCATGTATAATATGATGCACTTAGATAATGTACTATGTATCTATGGATATGTATGTTATGGTATGATGTAAATGATGTATGTATGATATGATACTGCCGAAAGCGTCTGGATGTCTTTGTATAACAACTGCTGGCCAGGGAAAATAAATCCCGATTCGTTGCTGAAGAATATATTATACATAATCTTCCATCTGCTGGGGATAACAAGGTATATACAACCTCTCAGATGCTGGGGATAACAAGGTATATACAACCTCCCGGATGCTGGGGATAATAAGGTATATATAACCTTCGTCTTCGTTTGATGGTAGGATAGATATAACATCCCGTCTTCGTTTGTCGTGCCCTTATTGGAAAGTAAATTCTCGAATATCCGTATGAGGATAAAAGAAATGGATATAAATTCCAGGGGAGATAAGACTTTATGAAGATGGATTCGTCCTACTGAGGGTTTTGTAGTTTTCTTGTAAAGATGAACAGGCGAAGCTTCGTTGAAATCCTTCCCTCGTCCGTCCTTAGTAAATACTATTACTGCATTTTCATGCATTTCTGGTAAACATCAATCATATACATGCATTTCTGGTAAACATCAATCATATTCAAAAGCATACATACATTCAAACACAACCAATGGACGTTTCGCTTATGTAAATAGGGTAAAAGTAAATCTGGATTCAAAAGATGGAATTTATTTATATCAAAAAGTGACCCATACACGGGTAAGTTTGTACAAGGAGACATAAACCCTAGTAAGAGGATTTTGTCATAAAGTTTTTACAAAACAGAAAAAAATCAGCTACGTGGGAAACAATCCTATTGAGTTTCAATTCTACTATTGCCATTATCTTCAATTATCTCATCTTCGGTTGTTCAGACGGAAATGATTGGATTGAGCTTTATCTGTTCGAGCTTGAGTAAGTAGTGCAACTGGTTGTAGTTTTATGGGTGATCCAAACGAGACATAGTCATACGCTTTAATCCCTAACTTTTGCCTGGATTGCCCTTTCAGGTTTTCAATCCACCGGGATACCCTTTTTTGCCCAAGCCGCCTTTTCAGGTTTTCGACTTGCCAGGTGTACATCTTTTTATATATATCCCTAATTTTTGCCCAAGCCCTTTTGGTTTGCCGGGATGCCCTTACTTTTGCCTAGGCCTGTCAACCTAGCGGGTCTTTTTTTTTTTATGCGTAGTATTTTTTAACTATGTCTGCGTTTACAGGCTGTGGGAAGTCTTCACCATCCATTGTAGTCAGTATCATGGCACCTCCTGAGAACATTGTCTTGACTACGAATGGTCCTTCATATGTTGGAGTCCACTTGCCCCTAGGATCACCCTGTGGTAATATGATACGCTTGATTACCAAGTCACCAGCCTGATATACCTTTGGCTTAACCTTCTTGTTAAAAGCTTTGATCATTCGTTTCTGGTACATCTGGCCATGACACACTGCTACTAACCTCTTCTCATCAATCAAATTTAACTGGTCCAGTCGAGTCTGAATCCACTCATCTTCATCCAAGCCTGCATCCTTCATAATTCTTAAGGAGGGTATCTGAACTTCAATGGGCAGAACTGCTTCCATACCATAGACTAAGGAGAATGGGGTTGCCCCTGTTGAAGTACGTATTGTGGTACGATAACCATGAAGAGCAAATGGTAACATCTCATGCCAATCTTTGTAAGTAACAATCATCTTCTGTACAATCTTCTTAATGTTCTTGTTAGCAGCTTCAACTGCCCCATTCATCTTTGGACGATACGGAGAAGAGTTGTGATGCTTAATCTTGAACTGCGTGCAGAGATCAGTAATCATAGTGTTGTTCAGATTAGAGCCATTGTCAGTGATAATCCTTTCAGGGATGCCATACCTACATATGAGATTATTCTTAATGAATCGAGCCACCACATTCTTAGTAACAGACGCAAATGAAGCTGCCTCTACCCACTTCGTGAAGTAATCAATAGCAACCAGGATGAAACGATGCCCATTGGAAGCAGTAGGCTTGATCTCACCAATCATATCAATGCCCCACATGGAAAAGGGCCAAGGAGCAGTCAACACATTCAATGGTGATGGAGGTACATGGACTTTATCAGCATAGATTTGACATTTGTGACATGTTCTGGAGTGTTGATAGCAGTCAGCTTCCATGGTAGACCAATAGTAACCCGCTCTCAATATTTTCTTTGCCATAGTATGACCACTGGAATGAGTGCCAAAGATCCCATCATGCATATCTTCCATAATCTCAATTGCTTCTTTCTTGTCCACACAACGAAGCAAAGTTGAATCATGATTGCGCTTGTACAAAATCCCATTACTCAGAAAGAACTTAGCAGAAAGCCTTCTCAGAAATTTCCTATCTTTGACAGATGCCCCTTCAGGGAACTCCTGAGCTTCAAGATATTTTTTCACTTCATAGAACCAAGGCTTCTCCTCTGCCCCTTCAGTGTCAATCTCATTGCAATATGCAGGCTTTTCAAATCTATCAATAGTAATCTTGGGAGCTTCATCATCCCAACTGATCTCAAACATTGATGCCATAGTAGCTAATGCATCTGCCAACTGGTTCTCTCTTCGTGGAATGTGTCCAAAGGTAATCTCTTTGAAATGTAGGATCAAAGACAACACATGCTCTCTGTAAGGAATGAGGTTATCATGCTTGGTATCCCAATCTCCTTTAATTTGACTTACTACCAGGGCTGAATCTCCATACACATCAAGGAACTGAATCTTCATATCAATAGCAGCTTTAATACCCAGGATACATGCCTCATACTCAGCCATGTTATTGGTACAATAGAAACAAAGTCTGGCAGTAATCGGGGTATGACAACCTTCAGGGGAACTAATCACAACACCAACACCATTACCAAGTGCATTGGAGGCACCATCAAAAACCATAGTCCATCGGGATCCTTGTTCAGGTCCGTCATATTGTCCAGGTTCTTTGGTAATAATCATAATGTCTTCATCAGGGAACTCAAAAGTCATTGACTGGTAATCATCTACTTCTTGATGAGCCAAATGATCAGCAACAACACTTCCTTTAATGGCCTTCTGAGTAGTGTATTGTATGTCATATTCTGTCAAGATCATTTGCCATCTTGCAATTCTTCCGGAGAGAGCAGGTTTCTCAAATATGTACTTGATTGGATCCATCTTCGAAATCAACAAGGTAGTATGGGTCAACATATACTGTCTTAGTCGGCGAGCAGCCCATGCCAAAGCGCAACAAGTTTTCTCGAGCAGTGAGTATCTTGTTTCACAGTCGGTAAACTTTTTGCTAAGGTAGTATATTGCCTGCTCTTTTCGACCAGACTCGTCATGTTGCCCCAACACACACCCCATTGAGTTGTCTAACACTGTTAAGTACATAATCAAGGGTCTGCCATCAACTGGTGGCATCAAAATCGGAGGTTCTAGCAGGTATCTCTTGATTTCATCAAAGGCAGTCTGGCACTCATCATTCCATTCCATCACCTGATCTTTCTTCAACAACTTGAAGATTGGCTCGCAGATGGTAGTTAACTGGGAAATAAATCTTGCAATGTAGTTCAATCGTCCCAAGAAACCTCTAACCTCCTTATCAGTACGGGGAGCTGGCATCTCTCGTATAGCTTTTACTTTTGCAGGATCTACTTCAATACCTTTTCCACTGACAATAAAACCCAGGAGTTTTCCAGATCTAACCCCAAAAGTACACTTGTTTGGATTCAATCTCAACTTGTATTTCTTCAACCTCTCAAACAACTTGTGCAGATGATCAAGATGTTGCTCTTCATTCTGAGACCTGGCTATCATATCATCTACATATACCTCTATCTCATGATGAATCATATCATGAAACAAAGCCACCATGGCACGCTGATATGTTGCCCCTGCATTCTTCAAACCAAATGGCATTACTTTATAGCAAAAGGTGCCCCACTGTGTCACAAATGTTGTCTTCTCCATATCTTCAGGTGCCATCTTGATTTGATTGTAACAGGAGAAACCATCCATAAAAGAGAATACCTTGTGCTGAGCAGTGTTGTCTACCAGAATATCAATATGAGGAAGTGGAAAGTCATCTTTAGGGCTAGCCTTGTTCAAATCTCTGTAGTCCACACACATACGTACCTTACCATCTTTCTTAGGAACTGGTACCACATTTGCAACCCACTGAGGATAAGAAGTCACTGCTAAGAACCCTGCATTGAACTGTTTCATTACCTCTGCCTTGATTTTTTCTGACATTTCAGGACGCATACGACGAACTTTCTGCTTCTTTGGACGACAATCTTCTTTCACTGGTAAACGGTGAACCACAATGTCTGTATCCAACCCTGGCATATCTTCATAAGACCAAGCAAAGATCTCCACATAGTCATGTAACATTTGAATCAACCTGCTCTTGACACTGTCCTCTAAATCAGCCCCTATCTTGACCTCTTTTCTGTTTTCTTCAGTTCCCAGATTCACAACTTCGACTGGCTCTTCATGTGGCTGTATAGCTTTATCTTCTTGTTGTAGCAACCTAGCAAGCTCTACAGGTATTTCACAATCGTCCTCATTTCCGTCTTCAGTTTGATAGATCGGATTCTCGAAATTATAATTGGCAATAGTAGAACTGTTATCAACAGGATCCAGAGTGGATGAGAATCTGCATTTTAGTGATGTGGGTGTGTGTAAGAACACATAGCTGATAAAACAAAAATAAAAGAAAAGAAAGACAAGGAACACAATATTTACGAAAACGAAACGTCCACTGATTTTATTGAATGAAGTATGCAAATGAAATGACAGCCCGTAACAAGCACACCATTGTGCCCCGGGTAAGGCACATGGCTTGAAAGTTTTATTGTTCAAGAAATTACAAATTTAAAATATAACAACACAGTAATAGTATTTACTCCTGACTAAAGGAGATAGGGATAACATCTTCAGCTTTCCAATTATTGGGTCCAGCACCCACAGTAGGAAAAATCCATGCATCCAAGTTGTAGTCTTCATCTTGATCTCCCACAGCATTAATCTGGTCCTTCACAACCCCTTGATTAGTGATACGGGCAGCACGAGCACGACGAACAGCCTTCTGGGACTCTGCAGTGAAACCCAAACCAAACTTGTCAGACTTGTATGGAATATCAGGAAGCTGACCCCAAATAGTACAACCACCTTCATCCACCACAGCTCTTGCATCATTGAGGGAAGCCATTGCCATTGTTGGAGGCTTTCTGGTGACCACATGAACTTTCTTCACAACGGGAGGAGCTACATAATCATTAACAACCCAAGGAACCACTTCAAACGTCTGACACGGAGTTTCAATGTATTCACCTTCCATTTCCAGATACTTGAAAGTGTTTACATGGCTGACAAAGTATTCTTCTTCTCCATAGACAGTAACAACTTTTCCATCTACCGGATATCTCAACTTTTGGTGCAATGTAGAAGTTACAGCACCTGCCCCATGGATCCAAGGACGACCAAGCAGACAAGAGTACGAAGGACGAATATCCATCACAAAAAATGTAGCAGTAAACACCTGGGAGCCAACTTTGATTGGAAGATCAATTTCCCCATGTACTACTCTTCTAGAACCATCAAAAGCCTTTACCACAATGTTGCTGGGCTTCAGCACAGCATCTTCAGGACTCAACTTATTCAGGACTTCCTTGGGCAACACATTCAAAGAGGAACCATTGTCTATCAGTACATGTGACAAGGTAGTGCCCCTGCATTCAATTGAAATATGCAAGGCCCTGTTATGATCTCTCTTGGCAGGGGTCAAATCAGCATCAGAAAACCCTAACCCATTGTCATAAGTCAGGTGGGCAACACAGTTCTCAAATTGGTCAACAGAAATTGCACTGGGTACATGAGCAGTCTTCAGAAACTTGATCAAGGACTTGGCATGAGCCTCAGAACATAACAACAAGGACAGCATAGAAATCTTTGAGGGAGTATGCCCCAGTTGATCAACAATGTCATAATCACTCTTGCGAATGATTTTCAATACTTCTTCCATCTGCTTAGAGAGATCATCAGCAGTTGGCACATCAGTAGATACAGGCTCAATAACAGGACCCTTGCCCCGAGTATCAGTGGCGGAAGTAGCAGCAGGAGTGACTGCATTCTTGGAAGTAACTGGAGGAGAGAAAACTCTTCCACTACGAGTGATCTTGCTGGATCCAGCAATATTATCAATGTCAATAGGCACATCAGCTACAGGCTCTTGCTTAACACCATGGATGTAAACATCAGACCCATAGTGCCAAGGTACAGCTTTGTCAGACGTATATGGGATAGGACCAGGAGTAGTAATGACCACAGGAGCTACTCTGGCTGCAGCAACAACTTTCACAGGACCTTCAGCAGTAATCTTGATTGGACCCTGATGAGTGATTTTAATAGGACCCTTTGAAGTGATTCTTATCGGTACTTTGTCAACCATGTCAACTTCTTCAATCTTCTTACCTCTGGTCAGATGATCCACCATACTTTCTACAGACGACGGAGTCCTCTCAAACACTATAGTATACTTATCCATGAGACGTTGAATTCCATCTCTCAATATGAAGCAACTATCCGGCTTATAGGTACAATACAAACAATCTTCACGACAACCTGGAAAGATCCCAGCTTGTACTAACCTCTTTTTGATAACAGACAGTGGTGTGGTCAACTCCATAACTGAATAGACATGTAGATCTTCATCAATAACATTGACAGTCTTTTCGTGATTTGGCATTGGAGCAGTAATCACATTTGGAGTACCTGGAGGATCAAACTCAATTTCTCCAGCATCAATCATATCTTGAATTTTATTCTTCAAGATCCAGCAGTTATTAGTATCATGTCCCTGACAGTTTGAATGATATGCACATCGTGCATTGGGATTGTACCTGGGAGAGGTAACATTAGGATTCTGAGGAGCCTCTTTCAAAGTAATGAGTTCAGCCTTCAACAAGTGTTGCAATGCCTGAGCCATTGACATGTTGATCTTCGTGAACTGCCTTCTAGCCCTCTGTTGGTTGCCCTGTGGCTGTTCTGTTGTTGCAGGAGTTGGATTTGAAATATGAACTGCACTAACAGACTGATGCCTTCTGTTACGATCAGGTTGACCATAAACAGCATTGGATTCTTTCTTCCCTGTGGGAGGCTTCTTTGCAGTACCTGATGAGGAAGCACCCACTTGGATCTTACCATTCTTTATACCATTTTCTACTCGCTCTCCTGTCATTATCAATTCAGTGAAGCCAGATGATGAGCTTCCAATGAGATGACTGTAGAACGGGCCATTCAGCGTACACATGAACATATCAACCAATTCCCTGTCAGTCAAAGGGGGTTGAACTCTTCCAGCTAAATCTCTCCACTTCTGAGCATACTCTTTAAAACTTTCTTTGGCACCCATAGACATGCTCTGAAGCTGCATGCGAGTGGGGGCTAAGTCAGCATTGTATTGATACTGCTTATAGAAAGCTTCAGCAAGATCATTCCAGTCTCTGATGTTGACACTCTCCAACTGATAATACCACTCCAGCTGAGCTCCAGATAAGCTCTCTTGAAAGAAATGGATCCACAACTTCTTATCAGCAGTGTGGGGTTGAATTCTTTTGACATAAGACATCAGATGCAGCTTGGGACAAGAGACCCCATCATAAACAACAAACGTAGGAACCTTGAAACCAATGGGTATGACTACCCCAGATATCAAACTCAAATCCTCAAAATCCAACCCAGATGACTTCTGTAACTCCATGGCATCCATCCTATCCACCAGCATCTTGAATTTGTCTTCATTAGGCTCATGGTAGTAATTAGCCTCAGAATCAGAGTCCCCCATCGTATGGTGGAGACTGCCTACCTCTTGCTCAAATTCCTCAGATTCATAGTCTTCAGCTGGTTCCTTGGTCTTGGCAAGACCTTTGAACCTTCTTCCCATGTTGATCAACCCAGCAGACCTTCTAGTCTTCTTAGTCTTCTTGGCCAGCAGTGCCTTCAATTCATCTTGCCCCTTGGACAGGTTCAAGATCAGCTCTTGGAACAGTGCATTTTGTACCTGGAGATCCTTAACTGATTGTTCAAGAGCCATTGCTGAAATAAACAGCGAGAAGATGAGAAACCTGTGCACAATTATAAACCTGTGATGCAATGAAATGATATGGTAATGCATATGCAATGTTTTCAAGGACCGTAGGATTTAAATTTGCTTAGACAAACACGAAAGTAAACTTTTATTAGTAATAACTTAGTTTTGCCTTTTAGGCTTACAAAAAAAATGAAATGAAATAAATACAAAAGATGGGGTTTTAAGTCTCCCATGGACGTTTTCTCTTTGTATTGAGGTATGAGTTGAGGTTTCGTTCCTCATGAAGTTGCTTTGTTAGTTCTAGGATTCTTGCTTGGCTTGCTTTGTAATGAGCCTCGAAAGTATCCCTTTGCTCCTTCAGTTGGATCCATGATCTCTGCAAGTCTTCCTTATCAGTAGGCATGTCTGGGTGAAGGATGATATAAGCTGTGTCTCCTTCAGCAACAGGTTCCATGGTAACTGGTAGGACGGCAGGATATGGCATCATGAGTGTCTGAGCACGAGATCGTACCCATCTGAGATAAGCCTCCATAGGAATAGTGTACTTAGGTTCCAGTGTCTTGCTGTCAATCCTGTTTACCTTTCCCCAAGCTCGTATGAATCTCTGATGGTAACCCTGAAGATCGTTGTCATAATCAAACACAATGCCCTGAATCAACATGTCATGTGGACCATCGCTCCGGGCGTAACCAAACTGTCGTAAAGCTAGAGAGGGGTTGTAGGTGATGCCTCCTCTTATGCCTAGAAGTGGCACATTAGGAAACTCCCCACAACGGTCAATGATGGTGACATTCTCCATAGATCTGGAGCACCAATGGATGTCTGAGTGAGAAAGTGACATGATCCTCTTGGACCATCTGAACCCTTGCTCATTCTTCATTACTGAGCGAGGAAGGTGAGAAATAAACCACCTAGAAAGTAAAGGTATGCAGCACATCAAAGTTCCTCTTGCCCTTGTAGTACGGGTGTGAAGAGAATGTAGGATGTTTCCCAACAATGTAGGCACTGGATTGTGACTCAGGAAAATATTGATGGCATGAATGTCTATGAACTGATCTGGATTGGGGAACAACACTAAGCCATATATCAGCAAGGCTAAGATCTCCTCAAAAGCGTCATAGCTCATGGCCTTCAAGAACATTTGAGCCTTATCCATTAGCACCTTGGCAAGAATACCCTTGACTCCGCTTCTCGTCTCTAGAACAATGTCAGATTTCTTCAGATGTAGAGCTGCAGCAATAACCTCTGGTTTAAGCTCCTTCTCTAAGCCTGTGAAGGGTCTTTGATCAAGAACAGGTATACCCAGAAGTTTAGAGAACTCCTCCATGGTTGGAACCAGCTGATAGTCAGGGAATGTGAAGCAGTGGTGCTTAGGGTCAAAGAACTGAAACAGGACACTCATCATGTCTTCATTGAACCCTGAAGTGACTAGATCCAATAGGTGACCATGTCTCTTGATGAACTGGGAGTGATCAGACACTTGAGAAACCAACTCTTTAAGCTTGGGAGGCATCCCCACAAAGTTGATCCTTATGGTGTTTCTACGAGCAGAAGCCATGACCTGCAACAAAGAACAAAGATAAATCCTTTGGTCCTCGAAATGGTTAGTGAAAATGCTATGCTTATGATGCATGATGATGTCATGATGTTATGCTCAATCACAAACATGTGGCACACACAAACAAGTCACACCATAGCCATAGGTTTAAAGGCTTGCATGAGGTTTAAAGGTAAGTACCCTCTCCTGAAGTTAGATGGTTCATCCTGTCCTACAAAAGTAACCAGGTTCTAAGGGATCTCAATATCATTGATCCTTCACAAGGGTGGTTGATCAGAAGGCAACTTACTTGCCAACCAAAACCCTCCAAGTTTAAGATCTCAATGAGCGTAGCATCGAGTGTCAACCAACTTCAGTCTGCACCAAAGCCGGTTACCTCACTACTTTCTAAAGGCCAAGATGGGATAACTAGGGTTCTAAAAGTTAGTTAGTGCATTGACAACATATGGCAGCCTCATATTATCCTCAACTTGACTTAAGGAACATAAGCACCAACCAAGAAGTCGCACTAACTATGGCCACCAGATCAACCATATCGATATACGTCGTACAGTTTCCTTGGTCTATTGCCATTTACCTAAGGTACACTAGATCCGGGTTAGGACCTTTCACACATAAGAGCACCCCAACAAGATAATATAAAGCAAACAAGGCAAACAATTTAAAGTGATCCTAATTCCTAAGGGTACCCCTCTTAAATAAAAATCCCCAGCAGAGTCGCCAGTTCTGTAACACGGTGGGAGAACTGACTTTAGTTATGTTGCGGATAGCAAGAGTCGCCACCGACTTTTATTTTATCCAAAAGGAAAGGGTATAAAAGAACAGGAAAGACCTTAAGAGATATTTTTGGGTCCGGGGGGTAGGTTATGTAAAGGGAAGGTGTTAGCACCCTTTACATCCATGGTTATCCATGGGCTCTTAGTTACTTAGCTCACTTTTGAATTGTTTTTGAAAGTGTAGTGTGTGAATAGAAAAATTTTCATAATAGTTAATAATGATCCATGTACGGATGCGTAAAAACTTGTTTTTTTGAAAATTTGTTTGAAATTTGTTAAGTGTTTGAAAAATGGAGTGAGCAAGCAACTAGGAGGTACCTACCCTAAAGTTTTAAGTCTTTCTTGTTCTTTATCCTTTAATTGGTAAGACTATCCCTACTATTAAGGAGTAGGTAGTCATTACCTTGGATGTTAGGGGCAAGTGAGGGTCATCTGTTTTTATGAAGGCAACTGTGGGGTGTATTAAGCATATAGGAGGGACTATCATCATTATTCGAAGGGACTTGATCTTTAAAGGCAACCATTAGGGACTTGATGATTTTTTCTTTTAAGGGACCTGCTTTATACACCCCACTTGACCTTTTGATTTAGGCAACTTGAGGGATAACCTTAGAAAGGTGAGATGGCGATTAAAAATCGACTTACGTGTGTGAGTGTTCAATATTATTTATCTTTAATTAAAATGATCTAAGTTAATTTTTAAATAGAATACATATTTGCACTCCCTAAATTACTAACCATAGCATAAAAATTAAATATTTAAATATTTACAAAATTTACACCAAGAAGCAATTACATAATAATTATAATAATAAGCAAATTAAAAATAAATAGCAAAATATAAATAATAAGCAAAAATAATAAATAATAAATAAATAGATATGGGTTAGTAATAATAAAAATTAAAAAAAATAGGGTTAGTTTAAATAATAATGAAAAATTAAATATTAGTGAAATAATAATCAAAAGTTAGAAATAATAAGTAAAGTTAGTAAATAATAAAAATAAATAAAGTTAGTGAAATAATAATAATAATGAAATATATAAGGTTAATGAAACAAAAATAATAATTAAAATAAATAGAATTAAATAAAAAAAAATATTATAATGACATGCTTAGAATAATAAACACAAAATTTAATTTTAATATATAACATTTATTTAGAAATAAGAATAATTAAATAATTTTTTTAAGCATAATATAATTATAAATTTTAATTATTACAAATTTAATTATTTCTAAACATATATTAACATTTATTTATTAAAAAATATTTACACATTATATGAAGAAAATAAGTTTTAAATATCATATTCACAAAATTAATCATATTTATAAAATTTAATCTTATTAATTATTACATTTACAAAAATTATATTAAATAAATATATACATTATAATTATATAAAGAATTAGAAAGTAAAAATTATTTAGGAAATAAAATTAGGTTTTCACAAAAATTAGGGTTTTGTTTAGAAAAATATTTTTTAGGGTTTTCTAATTTAACTATACAAAATTATTTAATAATATACATATATTATGTTTTCATATAATAAAGAAAATAATTTCAGAAAATTTATATACTTTAAAATTTTAGAAAATATTAAACATGCATCATTATTTCTTAATTATTTAGAAAAAACATATATATATATATATATATATATATATATATATATATAAAACTATATTAATATGAGAATAATTAAAACAAATAAAAGCAAAAAAATGTGAAAACTTACCTGACTGGGGTTTGAACCCAGGTCAGGCTACTTGCCAGCAAGAAGAACCACCACCAAGCCATTATGCACGCAGGCAACAAAAGAGAGTGTGAAATTGGTTTTGTGCTTTGTCTTTGAAAAATCCAGAAAATAAAGAAAGCAAAAAGGCCTGGGGTGGTGTTGAACCCAGGACCTCATAGCTATACACACGCGCACATTACCACCCGGCTGGAAGAGCCCACCTGATAGTATAATGGCAACAGAATATAATATATTAAGTCTCTTTGTTACCTGAGAAAATAGAAAAAAATAATGTATGAGACCAAGGCTCGAACTCAGGTCCCATAGGTTACACGCACAAGCCTCACACCACTGGGCCAACACAATTGTGGTGATAAACAAACAGGATATTATAATAATATTTTAAATCAACATTTTAAATATATAATTCGCGCCACCATGCCTTCATCTTCAACCTTATGCCCTTCGAAATTAGCTGCGAATTCAGCTACGATTTTTCCTGCGAAAAATAAATCCCAGCAAGACCTACGAAATTCAATGGGCAACAAAACTGTACAATTTCACAAAATTAAGCACAGCATTATAATCCAGACATTCATGCGATTCATCCTGTGTTTTTAGAATCTATTTATGTTCCTTAAATTAGAAACCCCTAAATCTAGGTCCAAACCCTAACCATGGTGTCTTTCGATTCGGCTATGTTTTCTTCAGTCCAATTATCCAGAAACGATCTATACAATGTCACAAACAAGATTATGTAAACAAAACTCAATAAAAAACAACAAATCAATGGAATCGAAAAAAATATTTTCAAGGATAAAGTGAGCTCGGGTTAAGCATAATGGCATGTATGGGATGCATATGAGCATTGGTTTTGCTTCATGGATGATCAAAGAACATGTCTATGTTCTTGTTTTACCTTAAAACACCTTGTATCAAAGAATCCGAATGGAGGTTTTTGAATGGTTTTTGAAATTTTGAACTTACACTTAGAGGCAGCCAATTCGTGAATGGATGTTTGCATTAGGTTTAGTACTTATAGGAGACTCAATTAGGTCAAAAAGATTGATTGATTGTATGAAAATTTTGATTCAAAAAGATTGAAATTGATCATGTCTTAAAGTTCAAATATTTGTTCATGAAGGCTTGCTATTTTTGGATCAATCTCATGATTTCCTTCCCTTTCAACTTCAATCAATATTTAAGATGTTCTAGAAACCAAATCTCCCTTTAATAATATATTTTCATATTTTATATTTATTTAAAATGATTTTTTATGAATTAAATCAAAATAAATAAAAATAAAAAAATAAAAATTCTGATTTTTAATCATTTGGGTCGTGCATGATGATATGGTATGGATTGGATCACAATTTGGCAAGCCCATTTGGAAGAAATTGGTTTTAAACCTCCATTTTCAACATAAACCATCACAAAATTTCCCAACTTTGCAAGGGCACATCTCCCTCAATTTTAATGCTATGAGGGTGTTCTTGGACATTTTAGAAAGCTTGAAGAGTACTCTAAACAACCCCATTGGTTTCAGGTCCATATCATTTACCAATCTCAAGTTATGCCCTTTTGAAGTTGTTGACTTTTTGTTGACTTTTGAAATGACCTATAATGTCTTAGCTCATATCTTCCAAATGAAGCATTTTTGGGCTTGACTTGCAAGATAAAAGTTGTAGAGAATTCAATTTCCTTCAAAATGAGCTTTGAGTGGAGACTTGGTGATGAAGCATGTGAAAGTTATGGCTGGTCAAAGTTCAGTTGACTTTTACTGAGGAAACCCTAATTTAGAAACTCCTGATTCTTGATGATCTGAAATCTCCTTGATGAATCATGATCAACCCTTGATCAAATGATGAATTTTACTTCATATACTTGATGTTGGCAAAAAAACATGAAGTTTGATTTTGATTTGGCCACAGTTGACCTCAGTTTGACTTTTTAACTGCATTGACTGATTTTGACTTATCTGATCTTCTGACTGAGCAAACTTTTGAGAAAAGTCTTGAAACTTGTCATGGGGGTTCTTACATACATATAAGATGTTATGAAGCTCACTTGAAGTCTTAGAAGTCCATTTAGCCTGATTAAAGTCAAAACCCTAGTTTTGGATGCACTGCTTAGGAGGTGCATTGTCTGAGGGAATTGTCAACTCTTCTGACCAATTGTGAACTTTGTGAGCCTTGTGAACCTTCATAAAGTGTCTTGTGAACCTCATGGGAGGAATTGTGAAACTTGTTAACCTTGTGAACCTCATGAAGTGACTTTGTAGACCTCATGACCCTCATGAAAGGTTATGTAAACATTGTGAATCTTGTGAACCTTGTGAACCTTCAAGAAGTAACTTGTAGACTTCATGAACTTCATGAAAGGTCTTGTAAATGTTGAGAAGCTTGTGAACCTTGTGAACCTTCAAGAAGTGACTTGTAGACTTCATGAACCTCATGAAAGGTCTTGAAAGCACTGGGAAGCTTGTGAACCTTGTGAACCTTCAAGAAGTAACTTGTAGACCTCATGAACCTCATGAAAGGTTATATAAGCATTGATAAACTTGTGAACCTTGTGAACCTTCTTAGAACACAAAGTCTTGTATTGTGAGGGCAAATTTTGGGGTGCAACAGACCCTTCCTTTTATCACCTGCGCGCGCTGGCCCAGTGGTTGGTGTTGCTGGCTTGTGTTCTTGAAAGCAAGAGGGGCTGGGTTCAATTCCCAGCCAAGGTAAGTTCTCTTTTTCTTTTTCTTTCTATTTGTTTTGCTTATTGTGAATATTAATTAATTAAAACTATAATTTTAAAATTCTAATATGTTTCATAAATATAAATTCTAAAATATTTTCCAAAAACTAATTTTTTTTTATTAATATGTATATATTATTATTATTATATATAATTTATTTGTATAATTGAGTTAATATTTAATATTTAACATTTTTGCATATAAAACCTAATTTATTTTTATAAACCCTAAAAATAAAAACATATTTTTTCTCAAACCCTAATTTTTCTTCTTCTATTTGCTTAATATCATTATTTGTATATATTATATTCATGACTTAATTAAAATACTTAATTTAATTTTTGTTAATGTAATAATATAAATTGTTTATAATTTTTGTATATAAATATGTTTAAAAATTAAAATTCTTAATTTATTTTTATAATATGTAAATATGACATAAATTGTTTATTTTTGCATGTAAATAATTTTTTATAGTTAAAAGTTGTTAATTTAATTTTATAATTATAATATGTTCATAATTAATTTAATTTTATAATGTGCATACAATTTAAAATTCTATAATAATTGTTCATATTTTCTTATTAACCTTAAAAATTGTTTATTATAATATTCTTGTTTATATCATTATTATTATTAATTACATTCTTATGATATTTATTTATTACTAACCCCATTAATTTGGTATTATTTTTTATTATTATTTTCACTAACCCAATTATAATTATTTATTTATTTTGCTTATTATATTTAATTTGGCTTAATTATTATTATGTAATTGCTCCTTGGTGTAATATTTTATTAATAATGTTTATTATTTATTTTATGCTATGGTTAGTAAATAGGGAGTGTAAACATACTTGTATTTTAAAATTAATTTAGATCATTTAAATTTAAAGATAAATATTAAAATTGTACACTCACACACGTAAGTCGATCTTTGATCGCCATCTCACTTCCTTAGGGATACCTCGCATGTTGCCTAATCAAAAAGGTCAAGTAGGGTGTATAAAGCAAAAGTCCCTCAAAATAAAGTCATCTAGTCCCTTAATAAATAAAAGATCAAGTCCCTTTCGAATGTCGCCTTCGTAATGATCTTGTCCCTTTCGAATAAAGATGATAGTCCCTCCAAAATTGCTTATACACCCCACAGTTGCCTAAATAAAAGATGACCCTTCACTTGTCCCACACATCCAAGGTAATGACTACCTATTCCTTAATAATAGGGATAGTCTTACCATTTAAAGGATTCAAGAACAGAAAAGACTTAAAACTTAGGGTAGGTTCCTCTTAGATACTTGCTCACTATTCAAAAACTTTTCAAACACTTCACAATTTCAAACAATTTTCAAAACAAAGGTTTTTTACGCATCCGTACATGGATCATTATGAAACTCTTAAGAAAATTTCTATTCACACACTTCACATTTCAAAAACATTTTAAAGTGAGCTAAGTAACTAAGAGCCCATGGAAAACCATGGATGTAAAGGGTGCTAACACCTTCCCTTTACATAACCTACCCCCCGGACCCAAAAATCTTTTAAAAGGTCTTTCCTGTTCTTTTATGCCTTTCCTTTAGATAAAATAAAAGTCGGTGGCGACTCTTGCTATCCGCAACATAACTAAAGTCAGTTCTCCCACCGTGTTACAAACACCCCAGCATCAACTTCTTCCCTAGCCCATTTCTAGAGCTCTAAAGCTCCAGATCACTCCCTCACACCTTCCTAAGCATGAATTTAACCTCAAAACTAATTTCTAATGGCTGAATCAAAGGATACGAATCAAAACCTAAAAACTGCAAACGTTTCAGAGCATGCATACAAGCTTATTTCTCAACCATTTTCAAAAGTAAACACATCATGATAATCAGCAAAGCATAAAGAACATCTCTATAACAAGAAAAACAAGTTCTGGAAAATTTGTTCTTGAGGATACCTGAGATGGAGCTTCTTCAATCTGAGCTATCTGGCCTCCTCTTTGGTGCAAAATGACTCCAATGATCCTCCTGGTGATGTTTTGATGCTTGGAAGGAGTTTATAATGTCTGGTTTGAGTGGTTGTTCTTCAGCTGGTCAGAAATCGTATTTCAGTTTTGGGTGCTTTTAGGCTGTAATGAAGGGTGGGAAATGATCCCTTGGTGATGCTGAGTTGATTGATGAAAAAAGTTTGAAGTTTGAGTGTGTGAGCAGAGTGTTTCGAAAGCTTTTGCTTTTGGGGTGATTTTTGAGGAACTTGGTGATTTTGAGGTTCCAGGATTGTGTGATGTATGTTATGAGTTGCTTTTGATCCACATAACAAGCTTTGATAGGTCATAGGAGTTGTTGTGGCCTATGGTGATTGGTATGGGAAAGTTGCCAAAATGTCAACATAACTTGTACTTGAGGTATGGGCCGGTTCAGTGGCTGTTTCAAGGCATGGCTCAAGTCATCTTGGTTTAAGGATAGCCATGGAAGTCATATTTTGCAGTTGGCACAAGTGGAAGCATGGTTGTATGAGTTTTTGCAAGTTTTGTTCATTTTGGCCCCTTTGTGATTTCTTGATGTGCAAGGCATAGAAACTTGAGATTCTTGGGCCAATTATGATTCTTAGGCAATACACTATGTTTGTATGATGCCTAGAAGTATATTAGAGGTCACAAAATGGCTTGGTATGTGAATTTGCACAGAATCCTCTTTGGTGTGAAAGTGAAAATTATGTGATTTTTGCCAACTTTGCCAAGCCATAACTTGAGTTCTATAATGAATTAGAACTTGTTCTTGTACTTTTTGAAAAGGGAATGATCCAATCTACAACTTTTATGACCAACAATTTTTCATTTGAAGCATTTTTGGTTGAGAAAGAGGAGGTTGAAATACTTTCCCAAAATGGAAAGTTTCCATTACAAGTCATTTCCATTTTTGGCAACTTTTGGTTTAGCTCAATTTTCTTCAATTTTGTGAACTTCCAAGCACTTCAATGATCAAATAAAGATCATATAACTTCAATTTGATGAAAAATCCACTTTGGTTCCAATGTTGGGGGCCTCAGATGCCCTGATTTTGCTCTGACTTGCTCAAGAAGTTACCCAGTGAACAGATGGCTTCCATAATGAATTTCTTCATCAAACTTGGTACACATGATCCTTATAACATATTAAGACTATTAGAAACAATAATGACCAAAAAATTTGGAGTTATGGCCTCTGAAACCAAAACCCTAATTTCAGGCCATCTGTGCAGTGAAACCCTAGCTCTGCTTCCATGCTTTGCAAGTTCTTGTGATTTTTTGACTTCCTTGATCTTTGAAGGATATAATATGATGATAAAACAAACATGTAACCTCTTGGAATGATTGGAGACCTTTGGAGTGGCTCAGATGGATCCTTGGATTGCTCAGACCACAAACCCTAGATGCAGATGAACTTGAACTATGCAGATGAAACAAAAATGCAATATGAAATGATATGCTTAAACTAATGCAAATATGAAAGATCACAAGCCATGGTGTGAACTTAGTGAGGGAAACTTTGGGGTGTTTACAGCTGCCCCTATTCAAACATGAGTTAGCTGTGCAGGATGTAAGCGCTTGGCTTAACAGACAAACAAGATAACTTGTGGTTGAATACCAAAGACAGTCCAAAATCTGCACTCACTGGGGAGAAGAAGAAAAGGGATATAAATTGTGAAAGACAGTATAGTATGATTATCAAATGAAAGCGATGGAGGACGACCATCAAGCAGAGGACGACTGTTGGGGATAAACAGTAAATCAAGCAATGATGGGGACGGCCGACAAGCTGGGGAAATAAATAGACCATTATGGGGACGACCATCTGGTAAGGAAATAAGACTCTCTGGGGATTTGAAGGTAACTTCAATGATGGGGACGACCATCAGGCTTGCAAAGTAAGGTAAACAACGACGGGGAAGGCCATCGGTTCAAAGAATAAATGAAATAAATGATGAGGTACGGTAACCAAAGGTGAAGGATGATCACCTAGCAGGGGACGACTGCTCTTTATCACGACATAGGACGAATGTCAGATAGAAAAATCAACGATGGGGACGGCCATCGGATAAGCATGATGAAGGACGATCATCAAGTGGTGAAGGACGATCACCTAGCAGGGTACGACTGCTCTCGGGGTTTATCATGACATAGGACGAATGTCAGATAACAAGATCAACGATGGGGACGGCCATCGAATAAAAGTGATGAAGGACGACCATCAGGAGGTGAAGGACGATCACCTAGCAGGGGATGGCTGCTAAATATCACAACATAGGACGAATTCCGGATAGAAAAGGGTTCCAATAATGGAGACTCCGCTAGGGAAAGGGATGAGGGACGGTCATCCCAAAGGTGAAGGAATATCACCTGGCAGGGTACGGCTGCCGAAAGTATCACGACATAGGACGAATGTCGGATAGAAGAAATGTTACTTTACTTGGGAATGGTAAACACGGAAGAGTGCTTACGCTTAAGAATAAAAGGTATAAGTGTTTTGACACTGTGTATAGATTAAAGATGCAGACGAGCATCCTGAAGATCATGATACGGACTAGTATCGGTAGAAACAAACGCTGACACATGTTCAGAGATGATGGTACGGACGAGTACCAACTAGTTAACAAAGAACACGGAAGAGTGTCGAATCTGTGGGGAATAAGTGTATATACAAGATACGGACGAGTATCTGTATAAGTGTGAATGAGTATTGTGAAGTATGAGCAAGACACGGATGAGTGTTCAACTTGCTGGGGAAGAGTATTACATGGATGAGTGTCAAAAGAGTATATAGATATATCTGCAGGGGAATGAAATGACACGGACGAGTGTCAAAAAGGATATATATGATCATATATCTGTGTTGGGGAGTGCAAAGGGGACACTTTGGCTTTTTATTTGCAAGGGATGTGAGTCTTTATATATATTGTTGATGAAATGTCGGTGATATTTGCAGGTGACTGGTTTGATCCTGACTTGCGATCATGCAAATGTTTGATTTTTGCCGTAATGCTCCGTATTAGACGGAATGCTACGCTTTTGTGGGGAAAATAATGCAAATGCTATGATTATGCAAAAGAAACCGCTCCGGGATTCGGATCCCACTGCTGTGAAGATCTCTGGCTGATCTATTTGGAAGGATATCCCAGCTGGGAAAAAGAAGGAGGCTTCCGTCACTTTGTTGTGTAAGAGCTTCAGGAATTGCTCTTCCGGGAGAGGCTGGCACTCTGCGGGGAGATGATTCTTCTATCCTTGAGAGACCTGGTACTCTTCTTGGGGGGAGGATAAATCACTGGACGATCTTCCTATAGATATCTGTGGGGATCCTGGCTGGGGATGAGGAGTCTTTAACAACTCTATTGGGGAAAAATCATTTCAGATGCTGCTTGGAGAAGATGTGTTGGGGAAATGATGCTTGGCATGCCCCATGTTACGTACCAAATACTTGCAACCTGTTAAGACAAAGAAACGCACAAGTGTCCCGAGATATCCCTCACCGGATTCCGTCATAGGAGTTATATATTCCTGAGAGTAAATATATTTCCTGCAAGCATTTATTAATAATGACTCATTTGTTTCATGCAAAGATTATATCATGGATACTGGACATTTTGCAAACGAAACAAACGAGGTGTGACTGAAATCTGATTTTATTAATCTGGGTTCCGTGAATCGGCAAATACAGTCAAAGAAACAGATCCCCTGAAATGAGGACATTGTTACAAATTGAAAAAGTAAAAGTGCTGGCAATGCTGACGCGCTTCGGTGAGCCTCCTTTGCTATAACCTGTATGACCTTGACGTTCTTCTTATCTTGCTTTTTGAAGAAATTTGATTCTGACCGATGCTCTAATCTTTTGAAGCTTGTCGTGTTGTAAGTGATACAGACGAATTCAGAATGCAGTTGTTCGCTCATTCCCTTATTTTGCGTGGATCTCCCTTTTAGGTTTTCAATCCACCGGGATACCCATTTTTGCCTGAGTTGTCCAATGCGGCTTTTCAACTCAGCGGGTGTACATTTTTTTTATTTTTCCCTTATTTTTGCCCGAGTCTTTTATTCTGTTTTTGACTCGTCGGGATGCCTTATTTTTTCCTGGACTAACATTCTGTTTTTATGTCCAGTGGGTCATTTTATGCGAAGTATTTTTTAACTGCATATGAATTCACAAGGGACAAGAAATCTTCACCATCCATAGTAGTGAGCATTAGTGCTCCACCAGAGAATACTTTCTTTACTATGAATGGACCATCGTAATTTGGAGTCCACTTGCCCCTGTGGTCTGTATGAGGAGGAAAGAGTCTTTTTAGCACAAGATCTCCCACTTGGTATTCCCGAAGCCTGACTTTCTGATCGAAGGCTTTCTTCATTCTTTTCTGATATAACTGCCCATGACAAATTGCAGCTAATCTCTTTTCTTCGATCAGATTCAATTGATTGTACCGAGAACGGACCCATTCTGCTTCAGTCAGCTTGACATCCATCAGTACCCGTAGGGAGGGTAGTTCAACTTCAACAGGTAGGACAGCTTCCATACCATACACAAGTTGATACGGTGTTGCCCCAGTGGATGTTCTGATTGAGGTACGATACCCATGCAAGGCAAACGGTGGCATCTCATGCCAATCTTTGTAAGTAACCACCATCTTCTGCACAATCTTCTTGATATTTTTGTTAGCTGCCTCAACAGCGCCATTCATCTTTGGCCTATAAGGAGAAGAGTTGTGATGTTGGATTTTGAAGTCCCGACACAGTTCTACCATCATCTTGTTGTTCAAGTTGGAACCATTATTAGTAATGATTCGCTCGGGTACTCCATATCGACAGATGATGTCTCTTTTCAGGAATTTGGCTACCACTTGTCTGGTGACGTTGGCATACGAAGCTGCTTCAACCCATTTGGTGAAGTAATCAATGGCTACCAGGATGAATCTGTGGCCATTTGAAGCAGTCGGTTCAATCTTTCCAATCATGTCAATGCCCCACATGGCAAAGGGCCAAGGTGAAGACATCACATTCAAAGGATTTGGAGGCACATGCACTTTATATGCATAAATTTGGCATTTGTGGCACTTTCTGGCATAGGCACAACAGTCTGCATCCATTGTGATCCAGTAGTAACCTGATCTTAACAATTTCATTGTCATTGCATGTCCTCCAGCATGGGTACCGAAAGATCCTTCATGTACCTCGTGCATCAGCAAGTCTGCTTCTTTCTTATCAACACATCTGAGAAGAACCATGTCGAAGTTTCTCTTGTATAACGACCCATCAGCATTAAGGAAGAAACTACCAGCCAACCTTCTTAATGTCTTCTTATCATTGGATGATGCCCCGGGTGGGTATGTTTGATCCTATAAGAAGCTTTTGATGTCATGGAACCACGGCTTGTCATCTTTAGTAAAGTCCACCGAGAATACGTATGTTGGTCGGTCTAGTCTGGATACCGAAATCCGAGGCACATAATTGGCAGGCTGAACCTTGATCATGGAGGAAATGGTAGCTAAAGCATCTGCGAACTGATTTTCGTCTCGAGGGATATACTCAAGTTTGACTGTTGTGAAGAAAGTCAATAATCTCCTCGTATAGTCACGATATGGAATTAGATGCTCTTGGTGGGTGTACCATTTGCCGTGGGTATGATTGATTACCAGAGCTGAATCTCCGAATACAATTAAAGTTTTGACCCTGAGGTCAATGGCCTCCTCAAGACCCATGATACAAGCTTCGTATTCAGCTTCGTTGTTAGTGCAAGCAAAAGTGAGCTTTGCCAAGAAAGGCATATGAACTCCTTTAGGTGTGATGAGCATTGCATCAACTCCGCGACCATTCATATTGACAGCCCCATCAAACATCATTGTCCATTCTTCTTCTGGGTCAGTTCCTTCAGTGTGAACAGGCTCTTCATGATCTTTTTCTTTCAGGAACATGATGTCTTCATCAGGGAAGTCAAATCTCATTGGTTGGTAATCATCAACGGGTTGCTCAGCTAGATAGTCACACAGTACATTGCCGTTGATGGCCTTTTGAGATGTGTACTGAATGTCATACTCTGTTAGAATCATTTGCCATCTTGCAACCCTTCCGGTAAGTGTTGGCTTCTCAAATATGTACTTGACTGGATCCATATTTGAAATCAACAAGGTAGTGTGAGTCAACATATACTGTCTAAGTCGGCGAGCAGCCCACGCTAAAGCACATCAAGTTTTCTCGAGCAGTGAATAACGTTGTTCACAATCGGTAAACTTTTTGCTTAGGTAGTATATTGCATACTCTTTTTGACCAGACTCGTCATGCTGGCCCAAAACACACCCCATTGATCCTTCTAATACTGTCAGGTACATTATTAGAGGTCTTCCTTCAACTAGAGGCATAAGAATTGGAGGTTCTTGTAAGTACTCCTTGATTTTGTCAAATGCCCTCTGACAATCTTCATTCCACCTGACCGTTTGTTCATTTCTTAACAATTTGAACAAGGGCTCACAGGTTGCAGTGAGATGAGATATGAACCTTGATATGTAGTTCAATCTACCTAGGAACCCCCGAACTTCCTTTTCAGTCCTAGGTGCAGGCATCTCCTGAATGGCTTTGACTTTGTCAGGGTCAACCTCAATTCCCTTCTCACTTACAATGAATCCCAGCAACTTACCAGAACGTACCCCGAATGTGCACTTGTTGGGGTTTAGCTTCAACTGAAATTTTCTCAGACGCTCGAACAACTTCAGCAGATTTACCAGATGGTCTTCTTCAGTGAGGGACTTGGAAATCATGTCATCCACGTAACATTCAATTTCCTTATGGATCATATAATGGAATAACGTTACCATAGCCCGTTGATAAGTAGCTCCGGCATTCTTCATCCCAAATGGCATTATCTTGTAGCAGAATGTGCCCCAAGGTGTGATGAAGGTAGTCTTTTCCATGTCTTCCGGTGACATTCTGATATGATTATACCCGGAAAATCCATCCATGAAAGAGAACACCGAGAACTGAGCTGTGTTGTCGACCAATACATCAATGTGAGGTAAAGGGAAATCATCCTATGGGCTAGCTCTGTTCAGATCCCGGTAATCCACACACATCCGTACTTTTTCATCCTTTTTAGGCATTGGTACTAGTATCCTAAGTATCTGTAGTACTCTACGGAAACCTCTTGTAATATCTAAGTTTGTGCTCAATTGTCTGCTAACGGGATGGGAACTAAAACGGGAATGATGAAAAAGAGACAAATGAAAGATGAAGAAAATAAAAATGTGAAAGAGAAAAGAATGTGAAAAAGAAAACTGTGCTCGCCAAGCATAAACCTCGTGCCTACGTATTCCCTCGTGCAATGGGAAAGTCAGAGCGTCGTAGTTCGGAAAACTACGAGTAAAAAGAAGGAAAAGCTTGAATGCAAAACTTGTGAAATATGATTAAAAAGCGAAGAGATTAATTGCCATCTCTGATGAAGGAAGGAGTGAAAGGTCTAAAAATGAGAAGACTGAGACAAAATACGTGAGCGGTAAGCGATGTGACAATAAGTCAACAAAACGTCCACTTTCCCTTGGATCGGGTCAAAAGTATCGAGATAACAAATGAAATCGAGAAAAACATCGTGGGATCGTCTAAGATAAACCGAGGAAAACGCATCGATGACAAAGCTTCAAGGAAACAAAAAGAACTACAACGAGTTGAAATCGTAAAGGCTAAACCTATCTAATATTTTTTGAGATTTTTATATATCTAAAACGATAAAATAACTAAACTAACTAAAAAAAGTCTAATAAAATAAATTAAGATACACTTTTTTTTGTTTTTTTCTCTTAATATTCCCAATAAAACTTAATAATCTAACTATATTTTAAAATGAAGAAACTAAAGTAACCCTATTTAAGATCTAACTAAATTAAATATCCTAAATCTAGATTTAAAAGGCTAAATAACTAACCTACAAAAACTAAGAAAATAAATAACTTAAACCAATAATGTTTTTACAGATTTTTAATATTATGGAAATAAAATAAACCAAAAGAAAATGAACTAAACTAAACTCTTTTTATTATTTTAGAAATCCTAATAAACTAATACTACAATTTTCTAAACAAACTAAAATGAACTTAAACCTAAATAAATTATATTAATTAAAAATCCTAATCTAAATTAAAAAAACTAATTAACTAAAACTAAAAAAATAATAAATTAAACTAAACCTTATTGAACTACATTAATTCAAAATCCTACATCTGAATATAAAAATATTAACTAACTAAATCAGAAAACAAAGGAAAAAAAATGAATTAAGAAAATTAAAGGAAATAAAGAAAAAGAAATTAAATAAACTAGAGGTTTATGAACTAATTAGGGACGTGTGAAGGTATTTTCATAAGCTTTAACATCTAACCAAAATAAAGTCCAAGCTAAATGTAACAATAATAAATATAGCAAATCAGTAAAATAATAAAATAGAACTAATAATTAAAAATAAATAAATAGAAAGGGATTGGATTCTTAAACATAAAAAAAAACTTAAAACAAAACCAAATGAAACAAACCATACCAACCTCACTAATTAAAGCAATTAATTGATATTTAAAGTAATTAAAAAAAGAAATAAAAGTAAATAAATGAAAATAATGGGCTACAAAGCCCAAAGTGGCAAACAATTCAAAAGGAAAACATTGGTAAAATAAAACAAGAACACATTAGGAATATAATGATACCATAAGTTAAACACGATGTCCTGTTTCCCTCAATCGCTTTTTCCATTTCCGCGAGTTTTCGTCCGCGATTCAGTCTCTCTCGGACGGTCCTCTCTGCTTTCCTCGCGCTATTTCGGAGTTTTCAGTGCCTTCTCTCTCTCGCGCTTAGAAACCTCCGTTCTCGTTCTTGTCGGCTCTACTCCCTCCGATCCGCTGCGGTTTATTGTTGTTGAAGAATATGTGTTTGGTTGTGTATTGGTAGAGTTGAAAGAGAGTTTTTTCTTTATCGAAGCTAAATGAAGGTGTGATTTGAGGGGATGATGATTTTGGATTAACTGTGAGAAAGTGAAGTTTTTGGAGATAGAGGCTGGGGAGTAATGGATGGAAGGTGTGAGTTGATGAAGGGTGGTTGTATTGAAGGGTGAAGGGAGATTATTGAAGGGTGAATGGAGATTATTATTTTTTGTGGTTTTTGGTTTGTTGTGAGTAAAGGTTTGAAAAGGGATTGAAGGTTTGTTTTGCTATGATTTTTTCACAAGTATCAAGAATCAATGCAAGTTTTTGTGTGTCTGGATTGGATTGAAAAATTATGTTATATTTGATCCTCTTCTGGCTTTGAGATTCTCTCCCCTATTCTGAATTCATCTCGTTCTCTTTAAAGGCCAAAAATTAATTTCTCCTTTCCAAAATTTTGTCTCCTGAGGTTGTAGTATTGTTCTGATATCCTTTTTGAAGCATGTCCTTGTGTTGGTCTATTTTGGTGAAAGGTCTTTGTGGCTTGTTGTGGTGAGGGTGTAGTGGTAGCAGGCTGTGTTTGGCTTTGTTGGGTGAAATTGGACATGTTGTGCTTGGCTTTGTTGGGTGAAATTGGACAGGTTGTGCTTGGCTTTGTTGGGTTGTACGGTAGAAACGTTGAAGCATGAGGTTGGGTTTGTAAATTGTTTTTTTGTAAAAACTTTGGTAAGAATTTCACAAAGATGTAACAATATTTTTTAATTGATCTTAACAAAAGAGAAAAAACACATTAAAACAAAAGAAACTATAAACTAATAAAAGTAATTTAATTAAAATATCTAATTAAAAAAAATTATTAAGACTATTAAAATTGTACTAATTAAAATACAACCTAAATACAAATTAAACTAACTATAAATAATTAATCAAGACTAATCTAATCAAAATAATCTAATTAAAATAACTTAATTAAAATGTTAAACTCAACTTAAAAATTAACCTAAATAAAAGCTAAACTGAAATAAAAATTAAACTAATAACAAGATTAAACTAAAATCAAATCTAAAAAATCTAATATAGTTAATTAACTAGAAATTAAAATTAAACTATAAAATTAGATTAAAAAAACTTAATATTAAACTGAAACAAATTCTAAAAATCAAGAACACAAATAAAATGACGTGAAGTGATAAAATTCTAAAAATGCAAAAATGATCGATTATGTACATTGCGATAAAATGCGTCAAATGAATGTAAAATTAGAAAAAAAATCCGGTCAAAATTTAGGGTGTGACAGATGCCCCTATTTAATCATCTTAAACCTGAATGTATGACTAACAGTTTTTTTTTAATATTCAAGGTAGAAGAGGATTAAATATTTAAAAACCTAGAATTTTGACTGAATGCAGATAAATTGCAATGTAAATGAATGCATGAATGGTTGAGTTATGCGGGGAACAATGCGATATGAGACGAACTATGAAGACAAGATTCCACGGGGGATAAGGTTTGAGAACACAGAGGATGAAGAAACGGAGATGGAAAGTATTCGAAGTGATAAATCAACAGGTTCAAGTGTAACTGCTGACACTAAGAATAACAAAAGACGGAAACAAAAAGAAATCCAAAGTGTTGGTTCAACTAACACAGGTAAAGTCAAGTTGACACTTAGGATGATGAGAAAAATATTCAAAGTGAATGTGCAGTGGCACGATGCGACCAACCGACACCAAGAATAGTAACAAAGAATAGACAACGTCCATGGATTGGATTGGACGAAGTGGAATAAAAACTGGCACCCATGGATTGTATTAGATGACAAAGAGGAACAACGTCCATGCATTGTATTGGACGAAGGTAAAGTAAGAGATTTTCAATCATGGCTTTGAAAAAAGGCAAGACATCCAATCATAGCTTTAGACAAGGGACACGATATCCAAGAATGGCATTGGATAAGGTGGGAAATGATTTTTAGGAATGACACTGAAGTTAAAGGCATATCATTGTATCTAGGAATGGCACTGGGGGGAAAGGCAAATCAATATATACATGAATGGCACTGGATATACATAAAAAATTTCAGGAATGGCACTGAAGGTAAAGGAAAATCACTGTATCCAGGAATGGCACTGGATATACCGATAAAACTTCCAGGAATGGCACTGAAGGTAAAGGCAAATCACTGTATCCAGGAATGGAACTGGATATACCGATAAAACTTCCAGGAATGGCACTGAAGGTAAAGGAAAATCGCTATATCCAGGAATGACACTGAATATACAGATAAAAAATTCAGGAATGGCACTGAAGGAACAAGATATCCAGGAATAGCACTGGAGGTAAATAAGATATCCAGGAATGGAACTAGAGGAATAAGACAAAGACCCAGGAATAGGACTGGAGTGAAAGAATATATCCAGGAATGAAACTGGAGTGAAAGAAAGGTAAGTTTTTGGTATGCGCCAAATAAGTTGGTCTTTGACTATAAGGTAAGGTGTTGACCACAACATGACCTATGAAAATGAAAATGAGGATAAAATACCTTGTTATGCATATTATATGAACTTGTTATGATTTATGATCAAATGCATGTAATGCAAATGCTGACACCAAGGCTTGACTCTTTTGTGGAGATGACAAGATTGGAAGACTGATTCTTCAACACTGTGAGATCACTGTTATTCTTCTCGGGGACTAAGGATGCTGATGTTGAAAAGTTCTTTGCCACACTGATAAATTGTACCAAGTTGATGATCCTTGAAGTAGGGATGAAAAGTTGTTTTAGGGATTCTTCTAATGAATTGCCCTAATTTGAGCTGACTGTTGTAGATGAGCTAATCATTGCTTCAACTCGACTGACTGGTTTACTGTATACTAGGAAGGCTTGCCCCAGATAAGTCTTGAGAGATCTTCTGAATAAACCAAATCTAGAATGGACTTGCACTAAACAAACCTTGAATTGGTTCTCAATAGGACATGGAAAGAAATTGCCCCTGATGGGATCACCGACCAAGCTCTTAATTGTTTGAAATTCCTTGAGATAAAGCCAGTTTGCAAACAAAAATGTTCATTCAATCATGATAATTTTAAAGCAAATGCAACTTTTGAAAACATTGTCATTGTTGGAAGAAAAGCAAATGAATCACTAGTCAAAACACAACGGTTTATGACATTCAAAGTGAAAGCTAAAGAAAAGATATGTACAAAACAAAATGACTTGCAAAGATATTTTTGGAGTCAGTTTACGCAACCTCACCGTAGCATGCTTTTCATAATAACCTTGCCTCAATTAGGTCTTTTATGGGTTGTAACGTGGCCTGGTTCACGGTTTATGAAACAAAGGATAAAGGCTCAAAATTGTGTTTATACCCACCCTTCTTCGTGATGAATCTCCGGTCCTACATTCAGTTAAATCTACACACATTTATCTTGACAATGTAAGCGTAAAGATTATAATTTGAGGTTCATTGGAAATGACAATCACTTTATTTGGCTTTGATGGATGTTTGTAGTGACCCATCGATTTTGGACATGGCGATCACTAAATCTTGTTTGTTTGATATTGAGGGTTTGATGGCCTCTTTTGCTTGATTTTCCTTTTTTGAACTGATCCCTAACTTTTGCCTAAGTCCTTTTTTTTGTGTTTGACTTAGCGGGATTTTTTTTGTATTTTTTAGAAATATTGAAAGTTATGACTGTCAAACCATTGGTTGTAATGGGTCATCTTGCAATTTGAATGTGTAAACAAAATAACTGAACAACTACCTTGCCCCAGGTTAAGCATAAAGGTCTAGATCCGAAAGGAACCCTTACTTCTAGGCTCGAAATGGCGAACTAGGGATTAACTCCTTATCTCTCCAGTGTTTGGGAATTGAAACAATGCATGTACATCATCGACAAGATTTTATCCGAAAGCAAACCGCAATAGCTATGGGTATTTGTTTTCATCATCCTCCCTTAAACATTTGCATAATCAAAAGTTTTGAACAAAAGGTATATATGTATTTTTTGAAATAGAAAGCATAAAGACATAAATAAACAGATGAACTGAATTCAAAAGATTGCAAATGCTCATTTAATTAATCAAAGAAGTACAAACATAATTGAAAGCAAACTGCTTAGAAAAATACAAGGAAAATGAAAACATAAAGGAAACAAAGGCCTAGTGACTAATCAGTAAACAAGGATGAGTTGTCCTGTCTTGAAACACTGGCTTTAGGGAGAACTGGTTGAAGTTGATTGAAGCTTCAAGTGGCATGCCTTGGCAAAGGATTGTCCTTGACACTTGGATTAGGATCACTAAAGGAGAGGATCTTGTCTCTGATCAACTCTTTCACTCTTGTCTTCAAAGAAAAACAATGTTCCAAATCATGGCCCGCTCCACCCTGATGAAATTCACAACGAAGATTTGCCCTATAGCCTGGTGGGAGAGGATCTGGAGGAGGAGGCATAGGTCTAGTGGTTATCAAACCTTTCTGAACCAAACCAGGATATAACTTAGTGTACGTCATGGGAATAGGGTCAAAGTGAACCCTATCACGATTCTGAGTTTGTCCAAAAGTCGGACGTTGAGGAGCTCTAGCTGGTTGAGCAACAATCACAGGAGCAACAACAGCAACGTAAGCATGATTATCATGTTGAGCCCTGTATTGAGGTCTTCTACCCACAGCTAAAATAGCATTGGTCTGATCTTCCCTCTTCCTTTGGAAATTCCCAAAAGGCTTTTTTGTATTGTTGGAAGACTCAGCAACGGCTTTGGACACTTTACCATTCTTGATTCCTTCTTCAAGTCTTTGTCCAATGGTAACCAGGTCAGTGAAACTGGAAGAGACACTTCCGATCATCTTTTCCCAATAGAAGGGAGCCAATGTATCCATGAACATACCAGTCATTTCTTTCTCAGCTAGAGGAGGTTCAACCTGAGATGCCAACTCTCTCCAACGTTGAGCATACTCCTTGAAGGATTCCCTCTCCTTCTGAGACATATTCTGAAATTGACAGCGATCAGGTGCCATGTCCAAGTTGTACTTGTATTGTTTCATGAAAGCATCCCCCAAATCCGCCCAACTATGGATACGATCTTTCTCAAGTCCCATGTACCACTTCATAGAGGCACCGCTCAAACTGTCTTGAAAACAATGAATAAGCACTTTGTCGTTCTTAGCGTAAGCAGCCATCTTGCGACAGTACATCGTTAAATGGAGTTTTGGACAAGTGTGCCCCTTGTACTTCTCAAACTATGGAATCTTGAACTTGGAAGGCATGACAAGGTTGGAAACCAAATACATGTTGCTTGCATCAATGTCGAAGAAGTTATTACCCTCTACAACCCTTAGTCGTTTGTCAATAGCTCGATATTGCTCACGATCGACTTCAGGTTCAACATAATCTTCATGATCATCACCTTGAGCACTGGCAGCATGGTACTCATAGGGAATTGGGCCAGTATGAACCACTGGTCTAGGTTCAGTAAAAACAGGAACTTGAAAAGTGGGTCTAGACGCCTGACCGACCATAGAATTAGTAACATGAGGTGGAGAATAGTTGTGTGGAAAACCAAACTCCGACTAAGTTGAAGGTGGCAACTGGGTAGGCTGAGGTTCGACAATAGCGTTTTCAACCTCTTGGATCACTATCCTCTGAGGGGGCTCTCCTATGGCAATCAAAACTTGAAGCATTTCAGTCAGCTTCGTCACACTCGTCTTCAAATCCTCAATTTCCATTCGGACCTCAGCATTATGAACCTCTTGTTCTGACATCTTGCGTCTACGGTACGCTCTGGTTCTGTATCGACTACGAAGAATCAGCTTGAAGGTTGATAGATGACTGAAAGACAGAGACAGTTGGAATGAGGTGACAGACAACTTGGATGTATGCATGAATCAATGCAAATGATGCAAATGATATATAATGTCATGCAACACAGGATGCAATTACATGCAACAAGATCAAAGGTTCGAGATCATATGCGTGGAGTCTGGGTAAAGAACCAACCACAAGGTGTGTACTAGGGGTAAAGTACCTACACAACGGGTTCTAAGAGTTCCCAGAATCACTGGCCCATCTTTCGGATATTACCGACTTCCCGACTCAACTCGGTAATCAATAATATTCTCAAGAGAGTATCATCTGAGTGTAGCATCACATATCAACTATTTTGGATTTACACCCTCATAGTCATCGCACTACATCCTAAAAAAATGCCAAGTGGGGTAGTAATGTTTTCATGACTGAACTCGATCAACAAAACTATATCCGAGGAGGCCTCTGCTGAGTGGTGGATTCTCGATTCAGCTTATTTGGGACTCAACTCCCTATAAGCCTACTCGAATATACCACAGTCCTATCATAAGAGCACTCAAGTCCGGGTTAGGACATATCTCACCACACATGTATCGTCAAACCCTGAAAAACAGAAAAATCCAGACAGATAGCAAACAATAATAATAGCACAAAAAACACAAATAAAACAAGTTAGGCTTAACCCTCTTGGGGTGTCCCCAGTGAAGTCGCCATTCCTGTCGCGGTGAGAATCGGATATCAAGCTATCGATTAACTTGTATCACAAATCATAAAATTCACTACCGAACTTTAATTTATCCAAGGGAATGGAAAAAGATCGAGAAACCCTAAAAATATGTTAAGCTAAATGACGAGGCTAAAAGCTAAGCAATCAGAGATCAAAGGTACGGGGGTTGGTTATACCTAGGGAAGGTACTAGCATCCTAAGTATCTGTAGTACTCTACGAAAATCTCTTGTAATATCTATGTTTGTGCTCAATTGTCTGCTAACGGAATGGGAACTAAAACGGGAATGATGAAAAAGAGACAAATGAAAGATGAAGAAAATAAAAATGTGAAAGAGAAAAGAATGTGAAAAAGAAAACTGTGCTCGCCAAGGATAAACCTCGTGCCTACGTATTCCCTCGTGCAATGGGAAAGTCAGAGCGTCGTAGTTCGGAAAACTACGAGTAAAAAGAAGGAAAAGCTTGAATGCAAAGCTTGTGAAATATAATTAAAAAGCGAAGAGATTAACTGCCATCTCTAATGAAGGAAGGAGTGAAAGGTCTAAAAATGAGAAGACTGAGACAAAATACGTGAGCGGTAAGCGATGTGACAATAAGTCAACAAAACGTCCACTTTCCCTTGGATCGGGTCAAAAGTATCGAGATAACAAATGAAATTGAGAAAAACATCGTGGGATCGTCTAAGATAAACCGAGGAAAATGCATCGATGACAAAGCTTCAAGGAAACAAAAAGAACTACAACGAGTTGAAATCGTAAAGGCTAAACCTATCTAATATTTTTTGAGATTTTTATATATCTAAAACGATAAAATAACTAAACTAACTAAAAAAAGTCTAATAAAATAAATTAAGATACACATTTTTTTTTGTTTTTTTCTCTTAATATTCCAAATAAAACTTAATAATCTAACTATATTTTAAAATGAAGAAATTAACGTAAACCTAATTAAGATCTAACTAAATTAAATATCCTAAATCTAGATTTAAAAGGCTAAATAACTAACCTACAAAAACTAAGAAAATAAATAACTTAAACCAATAATGTTTTTACAAATTTTTAATATTATGGAAATAAAATAAACCAAAAGAAAATGAACTAAACTAAACTCTTTTTATTATTTTAGAAATCCTAATAAACTAATACTACAATTTTCTAAACAAACTAAAATGAACTTAAACCTAAATAAATTATATTAATTAAAAATCCTAATCTAAATTAAAAAACTAATTAACTAAAACTAAAAAAATAATAAATTAAACTAAACCTTATTGAACTACGTTAATTCAAAATCCTACATCTGAATATAAAAATATTAACTAACTAAATCAGAAAACAAAGGAAAAAAAATTAATTAAGAAAATTAAAGGAAATAAAGAAAAAGAAATTAAATAAACTAGAGGTTTATGAACTAATTAGGGACGTGTGAAGGTATTTTCATAAGCTTTAACATCTAACCAAAATAAAGTCCAAGCTAAATGTAACAATAATAAATATAGCAAATCAGTAAAATAATAAAATAGAACTAATAATTAAAAATAAATAAAGAGAAAGGGATTGGATTCTTAAACATAAAAAAAAAAACTTAAAACAAAACCAAATGAAACAAACCATACCAACCTCACTAATTAAAGCAATTAATTGATATTTAAAGTAATTAAAAAAAGAAATAAAAGTAAATAAATGAAAATAATGGGCTACAAAGCCCAAAGTGGCAAACAATTCAAAAGGAAAACATTGGTAAAATAAAACAAGAACACATTAGGAATATAATGATACCATAAGTTAAACACGATGTCCTGTTTCCCTCAATCGCTTTTTCCCTTTCCACGAATTTTCGTCCGCGATTCAGTCTCTCTCGGACGGTCCTCTCTGCTTTCCTCGCGCTATTTCGGAGTTTTCAGTGCCTTCTCTCTCTCGCGCTTGGAAACCTCCGTTCTCGTTCTTGTCTGCTCTACTCCCTCCGATTCGCTGCGGTTTATTGTTGTTGAAGAATATGTGTTTGGTTGTGTATTGGTAGAGTTGAAAGAGAGTTTGTTCTTTATCGAAGCTAAATGAAGGTGTGATTTGAGGGGATGATGATTTTGGATTAACTGTGAGAAGGTAAAGTTTTTGGAGATGGAGGTTGGGGAGTAATGGATGGAAGGTGTGAGTTGATGAAGGGAGGCTGTATTGAAGGGTGAAGGGAGATTATTGAAGGGTGAATGGAGATTATTTTTTTTGTGGTTTTTGGTTTGTTGTGAGTAAAGGTTTGAAAAGGGATTGAAGGTTTGTTTTGCTATGATTTTTTCACAAGTATCAAGAATCAATGCAAGTTTTTGTGTGTCTGGATTGGATTGAAAAATTATGTTATATTTGATCCTCTTCTGACTTTGAGATTCTCTCCCCTATTCTGAATTTATCTCGTTCTCTTTAAAGGCCAAAAATTAATTTCTCCTTTCCAAAATTTTGTCTCCTGAGGTTGTAGTACTGTTCTGATATCCTTTTTGAAGCATGTCCTTGTGTTGGTCTATTTTGGTGAAAGGTCTTTGTGGCTTGTTGTGGTGAGGGTGTAGTGGTAGCAGGCTATGTTTGGCTTTGTTGGGTGAAATTGGACAGGTTGTGCTTGGCTTTGTTGGGTGAAATTGGACAGGTTGTGCTTGGCTTTGTTGGGTTGTACGGTAGAAACGTTGAAGCATGAGGTTGGGTTTGTAAATTGTTTTTTTGTAAAAACTTTGGTAAGAATTTCACAAAGATGTAACAATATTTTTTAATTGATCTTAACAAAAGAGAAAAAACACATTAAAACGAAAGAAACTATAAACTAATAAAAGTAATTTAATTAAAATATCTAATTAAAAAAAATTATTAAGACTATTAAAATTGTACTAATTAAAATACAACCTAAATACAAATTAAACCAACTATAAATAATTAATCAAGACTAATCTAATCAAAATAATCTAATTAAAATAACTTAATTAAAATGTTAAACTCAACTTAAAAATTAACCTAAATAAAAGCTAAACTGAAATAAAAATTAAACTAATAACAAGATTAAACTAAAATCAAATCTAAAAAATCTAATATAGTTAATTAACTTGAAATTAAAATTAAACTATAAAATTAGATTAAAAAAACTTAATATTAAACTGAAACAAATTCTAAAAATCAAGAACACAAATAAAATGACGTGAAGTGATAAAATTCTAAAAATGCAAAAATGATCGATTATGTACATTGCGATAAAATGCGTCAAATGAATGTAAAATTAGAAAAAAAATCCGGTCAAAATTTAGGGTGTGACACCACTGTTTTTGTACTTCTTCCTTAATCTTCATGGTCATATCTGGACGAGTACGACGTAGCTTTTGCTTCACTAGCGGACAATCTTCCTTCAAAGGCAGCTTGTGCATAACAATGTCAGTATCCAGACCCGGCATGTCTTGGTAGGACCAAGCAAAGACGTCAACGTACTCTCGAAGCATGTCAACAAGTTGTTCCTTCACTGAATCTTGCAGACTGGCCCCGATCTTCACTTCTTTCAAGTCTTCTTCGGTACCAAGATTAATTATCTTAACCTCCTCCTGATGAGGGGTAATCACTTTCTCTTCTTGCCTCAACAATCTGGCTAACTCTTCAGGTAACTCATAGTCTTCTTCAACCCCTTCATCAACTTGATTAATTGGATGTCGAAGTCATACAAGGTCATAGCAGTGTTGTTGTCGGTGCAATCTGGAGGATAATCTCTGCAAGGGTTGAGATTGGTTCGTTTTAGTGATCAGTTTTAATCTTGTTTAGAAAAAGTGAAAATGAAGTTATTTATTTTGAAAACATTGCCATTCTATTGTTTTGTACAAAAGTGAAAAATGAAAAGACAGTGAGCAAAAAAGAGACTTGTTTGCAAAAGATGTCCGATATTCATTGATTAATCATTTGCACAAAATTACAATATGGCCCTATTACAAAATGAGTCCTGACACCTTTGGCAAGATGCAGGACTTGATGCATGCTAAAAAGACAGGAGATAATAATTACTCTGCAGGAGTAACCCTTATAATTTCCTGGGAAGACGAGTTAAGGACTTGGTTCCCCGAGATCCTTGGACGTATCCAACTCTCTAGGTTGCGGTCGCTTTCCACCTCGTCTTCCAGATTGTTAACAGCATCTGGGGTGAGCATCCCTCCACTGATGAACTTGGGCTCCTTTGCAGCCTCTGATTGATCTTGTCGGAATGGCCTGTAACCCAAACCGAATCTATCTTCCTTCTTCTCCACTGGAAGCAGCTTGCCCCAGCCTTGGGCATTACCTTCTTCAACAACCTTCTGGGCTTGCTGATAAGAAACAATTGAAGTACCCATCTTGTCTTCCTGGGATGCAGCAAATACTTCAGTAGCCTCATTGACATTTAGGGCCTCAAACCCTTGGCTCATTGTCTCATGGATTTCACCATCCATCTCAATATACTTGTATGTAGCCAGATGGCTAACAAATATGTCTTCCTCACCACAGATGGTGATAATCTGTCATTCCCATTCATTCTTCAGTTTCTGGTGAAGGGTCGACGTTACTGCGCCTGCGGCGTGAATCCAAGGTCGACCTGGCAAACAGCTGTAAGCAGGCTGTATGTCCATCACATAGAAAGTGGTCTTAAAGACCTGTGGACCGATTATCACTGGCAGCTCTACCTCCCCAAGAATAGATCTTTTGGATCCATCAAAATCCCGGACCACAAGATTACTTGGCCGGAGAGCTATCCCATCATATTCGAGCTTGACAAGAGCTTTCTTGGATAAGACATTGAGTGAGGACCCAATGTCTACAAGAGCATGAGATAAGACAGCTCCTTTGCACTCCAGGGTTATGTGCAAGGCTTTGTTGTGGAGACGTCCTTCTGTTGTTAAATCAGCATCAGTGAAACCTAGCCCATGGCTAGTATTGACATTTGATACCACTGTTTCCAGCTGATTTACAGTGATCTCTTCTAGCACGTAGGCAGCATGCAGAACTTTGAGTAGTGCATCCCGATGGGCTTCGGAACACAACAGCAGAGATAAAATTGAGTCTTTGAAGGAGTCTGGTGGAGCTGGTCCCCAACTTTATAGTCACTTCTTTTAATAATTCTCATAAACCCATCCACATCTTGATCGAAGGATGATTTATGAGTTTCTTTTGGTGCAGATTCTTCTGGTATCACACTCTTCCCCTTGGCTCTGGCAACAGCCTCTGCCTCGGTGTTGGTTCTAGGGACTTGTGATGCGAAGAGACGTCCGCTTCGGGTGAAGCCTCCGCCTCCCCTAACATTATCCACTTGGGAAGTGAGAACTGGAGAATCAAGAAGAACTTTCTCCCCGTTGCAGTACAGATCAGCACCATAATGCCATGGTATAGCACTGTCTTTAACATATGGGATCGGCCCGAGCACCGTGATAGTGACTGGGCTTACTGCAGCAGATGTTGGGACTGTAATAGTCTGTGGATCATAGAAAATAGTAACAGGACCTCTGGTGGATGTCGGTGGTGGTGAATTGAAGCTGGGTCGAAACTGTTGTTGAGGTTGTTGAAAGTTGCTGGAATTCGAGACCGTTGCTGGGTCATAATAGATTGTGACAGTGGAAACATCATTGTCGGTAGTTGTTGAAGTTGTAGTAGCTGGTGCAAATGAATTTTTGTGTGTTGAAGTGACAGATGGAATGATTGCTGAAGTTGCAGCTGAATCAGTTGGAATAATGGTTGTCGCAGTTGTAGAAGAAACACTTGGAAAGATGGTTGTTGCATTTGTAGAAGATTCACTTTTTGTTGACAAAAGAGTTGTTGGTGTTGTAGAAGCGGTGGTTGTAATTTGCAGAATGCCTTCTTTAATCAAACCATTGATGCCTTTCCTCAAGCAGGCACACCCATTCTCAGAAAGTTTGCATAATTCACAACAGGCCTCACAACCTGGAAACATTTGGCATTTTAAAGGCTGGGCTTTAACCTCCGCCAGAGGTGTCTGAATACATGCAATGTATTCTATTAAACTCAGGGGTGAACCATCCTCTACAACATTAATCCTTGGCCCATTGTGGCTTGGCATAGGATTTTTCATTACATTAGGAGGAGGTGCAAAGTTCAGGGCTTTTGAATTTACCAGATCATGTACCTTCAGATGCAGATCTCTGCATTTTTCTGTAGAGTGACCAGGTGCGTTGGAATGAAAAGCACACCTAGCATTGACATCATAGTTTTTAGGAAGGTTTTGAGGATCAAGTGGAGCCAATGTCCTCAACTCAACCAGATTGAGCTTTAGGAGTTGTGGCAGTAGAGTAGCATATGGCATTGGAATGGGGTCAATCACTCGGTTGACCTGAGATGGCCACTGTTGAAACGGGCGTTGTTGTTGATTGTTGTTGTTAATGTTGTATGATCTTTGTTGCGGAAACTGTTGTTGTTGTGGAAAGTGTTGCAGTTGTTGAGTATACTAAGGAGGTGGAGCAGGGATAGTAACAGTAGCAACTGTTCTGGGCCAGTATTGGGGTCTCCCTCTTCCCATGTGCACAGAGTTTGTCTCACCAGATCTACGGGGCCCAGCAAATGGTTTTCTTGTACTGCTTGAACTGGCACCGTTATCGGAGATCTTTCCCATCTTCAATAGGCTCTCTATTATTTCCCCAGCTATCACCACATCTGCAAACCTCGTAGAAGAAAATGCAGCCAATCTGTCAATGTATGTTCCTTGAAGAGTATTCATGAACATGTCTGCCATTTCCCTTTCAGACATAGGGGGTTGAACTGCAGCAACAAGCTGCCTCTACCTTTGGGCATATTTCCTGAAGCTTTGACGGGAAGATTGAGACATCCCTATCAAGAGGGTCCTGTTTAGAGCCATGTCCAAGTTATAATGATACTGACGGATAAAAGCTTCAGCTAAGTCTTTCCAGCTTCTTACTGTGGCTCTAGTCAAGTGGGAATACTATTCTCAGGATTCCCCTGTTAGACTATCCTCGAAGTAAAACATCCACAGCTTTTGATCCATGGTGTATGCTTTTAATCTTCCCAAGAATGATTGAAGGCGGGTGCATGGGCAGGATGTGCCATTATACCTTTCAAAACACGGGGGTTTGAACTTGTGAGGAATTCTCACCCCTTCCACTAGTCCCATGTCCATTACATCAAACCCAAGGGAATTCTGGGATTCAAGAGACCTCAGCTTCTCTGCAATTTCATCCAGCCTACGGTCGTAAACTTCATCCCCAACTCCAACAACTGTAAACTGCTCTTCTTGAGGATCCTCTTGCAAGACCCTTCCTCCAGCAGTGTTACCCTGAGTGTTCCTTATGGCATTGATTTCTGGGTTTAGATGAGGCCCAAACTCTGGCGGATCAGTGTGAGGTTTCACGTGATCGTTGTTACTGGTACCTCCTGTACCTGGATGGTGTTCTTCAGGAGTCTGCCTTTCAACCAACTCCCTTAGTCTTTCCTTGCTCTGAGCTAAGCCAGTCATTACAGTCATGAATTGGGTCATCTAATTCCTCATCTCAACCCTTTCATTGGCTATCTGGGTCCTTACGTCATTCAAGTCTTGCTGAACTTGATCCATCTAGAGTCCCGGAAGGTTGTTTCGCGTCAGGTACCGGTGTATTCTGTTGACAGGGAACACTCTTCTGCGAGCAATGTTTCCTGAAACCACAACAAAGTGAGAAACAGCAATAAAAAAAAAACCTACAAAATAAAGAAAATGTTAGTATGCAATGCAATATGCCTATTTGTCTTCCAAGAGTATCCGGTTTGGTTCTTTGGTTTTGACCTTTCCAGACCTCGGGGAAATACTGATGATGTTGTAGAGATAGATAAAACCCACCGAAATAATACAAACTGATATATTACAAAGAGGTGAAAATACATAGTTTGATTACAATACATCCCCATGGTGGGTCAAAATACAACAACAAAAGAAAAGTACAATCAAAAGAAAAGTACAAGCAAAAGGAAATCAAACATCCAGCCCAAAGTCATCCTCCTTGACTTCCTTCAGGAGAGCCTCGGTCACTGGGCCCACTAGGTGTTCTGTAATAGTCCTCATGAGGAGGTTCCTGGTAGAAATGGCAGTGGTTAGCTTCTTATGCTTATCCTGATCCTTTGACCTCTTCAACCCCGCCCGGAGTTTCAATTCAGATATCTCCTTCTGAGCTGCCAACAAGGCCTCCTGATGCTTCTTCTCACTAGCCTCCAACTGTTCTATCTTAGCCTGAGTCCTTTGATCTTCCTATGCACGGGCTTTAGTGATCCTGATCCACCTAGCCTGGCTCTCCTCTAGATAATGCTTTTCCCTAGCCTTCTGAGTCTTTGCTTCCTTGCAAGCATTCTTCAGTGCTAACTCCCCTGCTCTTGCCTTCCTGATGTAGTCATCCGTCTTCTCAATCTTGGTTAAATTCTCAACCCTGAGCCTTTCCAATCTCTCATTATCTAGACGACTGTCATTTCTCTCCCAGTGAGTCTTCTTCAAGGCTTCAGATAGCTGAGTAGCTGCAGGTTGTACTATAGAAGGTCCAGGTATATCTTCTAAAGTGAAAGGCATCTGGGTGATTTGAGCTCTGGTACGAGACCAATCAGAATACTGTGTTGAAGCAATGTTGTTGCACTTGCCAAGGATGGTTGTTCCCTTAGTCTTAATGTTATCCCTAGCCCAGGAAGCTTGTCTGACAACAGCAGAGTTGGGTTGAATTTCACAATAAAGAGTTTCAACCAAATCCTGTCCTCTGGGAGGATGAACCAAAGCATACCCTAATTGTCTCTTGAAGAGTAAAGGGTTGTAGTTGATGCAACATTTTACTCCTATCAAAGGCACATTAGAATATTGCCCACGGCTAGTAATGATGTCCTTGCCCTTGGTGCTCTGAGTGCACCATCTGATGTCAAGGCAATGAATCTCTTAGCCCAGTTCTTTATTGATAGGGGTTCAAGAAGGTATCTGACTTTGGAAAGTGTCTTAGCAGCCAAGAGTAATAAAGAGGAGCACATCATCTGACCAGCCTTCCTTTTTGCTTTTCATTCCTCTGGTGTACTGAGTAGTAGAAGTCTCCCAGCAAGGTAGGAACTGGGTTCCTCAATAAGAACAAGTGAATGGCATTCTTGCTCAGAAACTTTGGCTCATCTGCAAAGAAGATAACCCCATATATACTGAGGGCTAGAAGTGCACAGGCAACCTTCCATTCCCCTATAGCAGCATTCAGGGTAGCCTGGGAGATCAAGAAGTCTAGGTGAAGACCTGGAACCCCAGCCTTGGTTGTCATGTTCTGATCAATGAGGGCAGGCTCCAAATTCAATGCCCTGGCTATGTCTTCATTTCTGGGAGCAACCATCTCAGGGTTGAAAGGAATCCCTCTCCTGATAGGAACTCCTAGCAACATGGAAAACTCCTCTAACAAAGGTCCCAACTGGAAATCAGGGAATGTGAAACATCTGAGTGAAGGATCATAAAATTTCAAGCAAGTATGGATTATGGTCCTCTGAGATGCATCTAGATCCATGACCATGTCCAATATGCCCCCATAATGCTCTCTGAATAGTGAGACATGATCAGGAGTAATGAGGGACTGGATCTGCCTGATGCCAGTCAGGGTGGGCTCAAAGAAGTGGTAAGTGATGTTGCTCTTTCTTGAAGTGTCCATGGATGCTGGTGAAGAAGCTGAGAGCAACTGTTGATGAAGATCACTGACTGAGATGCTGGAGGTAAGTTTCTGACAAACTGATGAAGGTGCTGGAGAAGATGACTGAAGAAGTCTGAGTAGCAGAAGGGGTCAAAACCAAACCAAAGATAATAAGATGGATACCCTGTAAAACAAATAAGAAAATGTTAAATGATGCAGAAATGATGTATGCAAAATGATATGCAAAGGGTTTGTGATCAAGAGCTGGATTTGTTTATCTGTCTTAGTAAAAGTCCATGTATGTTCATAAGTCCGGATGGAGGCTTAGAAATCCAGTAACCAGGTGGGGGACTCAAATAAAGAGTCACAAGTCCAGGGTAATCACAAGAACTGTCCAAATAATTCAACCTTAATAAATCTAGTAACAAGGTATGATGAGGCCAAGGGTTCCTGCAAACCTGCAAACATCCCAACCCTCTCACATGTAATGTTCTAGAACAAGGATCCTCAGACTTGGATCATTTATGAGAAGTGTAAACACTTCTAACCCGGAGGTACAGTGTTTACAATAACCATAAAAAAATCCTCCTCTAATTCACCTCAGATGCTGAAGGTCATAAAAAGGTCATCCAGACTTAGCAGGCTTCCCAGATAGCCCTAGTACTACAGGAAATCTGTAGCACAGGGTTCTCAAGAAGAAACCCCCACCCACCAAAGCAGACAAGAGATCCAGACATGATAATGACAGTATGAAATGCATAAAACTGTAAAGGAAAGCAATAAATAAAGCTGTACAGAAAGCAATAAATAAAGCAAATAAATAAGAACAAGTAGCACATAACACCCCCGTAAACACAAATCAAACAAGCGCTAGGAGGAACCCACAAAAAGAACCAGAAGCCCTGGTTTCAATATAAGGGTCCCCAGCAGAGTCGCCAAGTTGTCGCTCCCAAAGATTTACATCCCGGTACAAGCGTGAACGGTCGGCGAAAGGAGAAATGAAGATGAACTGAAAAGAGTCGCCAACTAGGCATTTTTATCCCGAAGAAAAGGTAATGCTGCATAAACCTGGAAAGATGGATAAGACGGTTGCGAACCAGAGAAACTGAGAAAGGGGGTTGGTTACAACCTGGGAAGGTATTAGCACCCAGATTGTTCGTCGTACTCGACGGGATCCACGCTTGAAAGTTTGTGTTTAAAGGGGTAGTGTCTGTGCTATCTGTGTGCAAAAGCTAGAAAATAATGAACAAGTGTCAGTGCAAGAAAGTGAAGTGAAATGCTCAGGAATGAGGCTTAAAAGGAATGTTGAAAGAGGGGGAAGACACAGGGACTTTTGTTCGATAACAGTTAAGTTATGCCTACGTATCCTCTCGTGTGTAAACACCCAAAATTTTCCCTCACCCATTCACACAATGGCTTGTGATACCCTCATATACATAATTTCAATCATAGCATCCCATATTGCATATTTGCCTCACTGCATTGTCCCAAAGTCATCTGCATCTAGGGTTTGTGATCTGAGCAATCCAAGAGCTTTTTGAGCCACTCCAAAGGTCATCAATCACTTCAAAGGGGTCCATGTATATTCAAGAATCGTATTATATCCCCTCAAAGTCAAGAATGCCAAAATCACAAGAACTGGGAATGGCATGGAAGCAGAGCCAGGCTTAACTGCACAGATGACCTAAAATTAGCGTTTTGGTTTCAAAGGCCATAACTCCAAAATTTTTGGTCATTCCTGTTCCTATTGGTCTCTATATGGTATAGGGATCATGCATATCAATTTTCATGAAGAAATTCAATGGGGAAGTCATCTGATCAAGAGTTGACTTTTTGAGCAAGTCAGTGCAAAATCAGGGCATCTGAGGCCCCCAATGACCCAACCAAAGGGTGTTCTTCATCATTTTGATTATGTATGATCTTTATTTGATCATAGAAGATGTTAGAAGTTCACAAAATTGAAGAATTTCAAGCCATTTGCAAAGTTGACTTTTTGGGAAAATGACTTGTAATGGAAACTTGCCATTTTGGGAAACTTTTTCAACCCTTGCTTTTTGATTCAAAAATGCTTCAAATGGGAAAACTTTGGTCATGAAAGTTGTAGAATGGATCATTCCCTTTTCAAAAAGTACAAGAACTCATTCTAATTCATTTTGGATCAAAAGTTATGGCTTGTCAAAGTTGGGAAAAATCACATAATTTCAAGTTTTCTACCAAAGAGGCAAAGTTGCAAAACCACTTGCCAAGGCAAATTGTGCTATCAAATGGACTTCTAATCTTCATACAAACATGAACCAATGTCAAAAAGTCAGGTTGCATCAAAGATTTGGCCATTTTTCATGACTTGTGGATCAAGAAACTTCAAAAGGGCCAAAGATGATCAAAGTTGCAAAACCTATCATAAACCCTAATCCACTTGCTGCATTGCTTCTAATCAGATTCTATGGTTCTCCCTAAACTTAGCTGAGCCAAGCCATGCCCCTATCTCAGCCTGCCACTTGCCCATACCTTAAAGTACAACTTTCTTGACTTTTTGCAACTTGAGCCATACCAATCACAACAGTCCACACCAACTCCTCTGACCTCTCTAGTTGTGATAAGTGGACCAAAGCCAGCATAACACACCACACACTCAAGCCTAAAACATATCATAAGTGTAAACACCCCAAATTTGTCCTCACCCATTCACACCATGGCTTGTGATCTCCTCATATGCATAAAATCAATCATACCATCTCATATTACATTTTTGATTCATTGCATTGGTTCAAAGTCATCTGCATCTAGGGTTTGTGATCTGAGCAATCCAAGATCTTCTTGAGCCACTCCAAAGGTCATCAATCACTTCAAAGGGGTCCATGTATGTTAAAACATCATATTATATCCTTTCATAGTCAAGAATGTCAAAGAATCACAAGAACTGAAAATAGCATGGAAGCAGAGCCAGGTTTGACTGCACAGATGACCTAGAATTAGGGTTTTGGTTTCAGAGGCCATAACTCCAAATTTTTTGGTCATTCTTGTTTCTATTGGTATCTATATGGTATAGGGAGCATGCATACCAATTTTCATGAAGAAATTCAATGGGGAAGTCATCTGATCAAGGGTTGACTTTCTAAGCAAGTCAGTACAAAATCAGGGCATCTGAGGCCCCCAATGACCCAACCAAAGGGTGTTCTTCATCATTTTGATATGATCTTTATTTGATCATAGAAGATGTTGGAAGTTCACAAAATTGAAGAATTTCAAGTCATTTGCAAAGTTGACTTTTTGGGAAAGTTTGACTTTTAATGAAATTGCCATTTTGAGAAACTTTTTCAACCCTTGCTTTTTGATTCAAAAATGCTTCAAATGGAAAAACTTTGGTCATGAAAGTTGTAGAATGGATCATTCCCTTTTCAAAAAGTACAAGAACATGACCTAATTCATTTTGGATCAAAAGTTATGGCTTGTCAAAGTTGGCTAAAATCACAAATTTTGAAGTTTTCTACCAAAGAGACATTTTGCAAAATGGTTTGTTCAAGTGTTCTAAAGGCCTCAAATGTGTATAATTTATTCACAACATGATCATATGACCTATAAAATTCAGAATGGGACAAAGAACTTTGCACTTTGATGCATTGAAACTCAAGAAATCTCAAAGGAACCAAGCTTGAACCAACTTGCAAAACTCATCATAAGTTACAAACCACTTGCTGCATTGCCTCTAAACCTTTTTCACAGCATTCCTTGATTCAAGCTGAGCAAAAGCAAGCCAAAAAGCAAGTCATACCATAGCCCATACCTCAAGTACACATCAAGTTGACATTTTGGCCAAAAACCCATACCAATCACCATAGGCCACCAACAACTTTCTGACCTATCCCCTTTTGATACATGGACAAAACCCAGCCTAACACATCACACAACACACTCTGATCTTGCCCACAAGCCATAGTTATCATTTTTGCTCAAACTTGCAAAAGCTTTCGAAGCACTCAGCACAGCTAGCAAACACACAAACCAACTTCACAAATCAACTCAACACACTTCCCTGGTCACAAACCACCCATCACCATTGCCTAAAACTCCCTGAACCAGAAATATGATTTCCATCCCACCTTGAACAGAACTCCTGTAATCTTCCAAACCAGCCACCACAAACTTCTTCTAAGCATCAAGACTTCATCAGGGGCCTAAGAGGAGTGGTTTGCACAAAGAGAGAGGGTCAGAAAGTTGCAAACTGAGAAAGCTCAAAGCTCAGGTATATCAAGAACTTTTTTTCCAGAAATGAGTTTTTAAGTTTCTAAATTGTTCCTCATGCTTTGCTGATCACTCTGATGCTTTTACTTTTTGAAATGTTTGAGAAATAAGCATTTAATCATGTTCTGAAACTTTTCTGACCTAAACATGTTTGGCTTCGATTCACATGATTAATGAATGAAAAATGAGTTTTGTTTAGGGGTTTTGATTTAGTTTCGAATGGGGATGATTTCTGGGTGATTAGTTTTTATTTTCATGGAGTTTTGAGGATTTTAGCAACTTTCAGGTGAGGGTCTTGCCGGAGAAGACGACCGGAAGTCTTCTCCGGCCACCTGAAAGTGATTAGGGTTTAATCTGTGTAATTAATGTAGTTTCAATATGGTGCGTTGATCTGGCTGACTTAGTCAACTCCCGCGCATGTTCAAGGGTCCAGATCATTTGATTAGCCCTAATCTCATTTTATTTAATTTAATTAATTCAGATTAGGTTAATTAGGTAAGTTTGAATATCAGCCTTTGGATGTGGCGCCAGTCAACGCGCGCGTTTCCCAGTTTAAACCTCAACCATTGATCATGCTTACTTCTCATTTTATTTCATTTTATTTTCTTTTTATTTCATTTGTTTTCTATAATTTATTTAAAATAGCAAAAATCATTTAAAAATTCTGAAAATTTTCATACAAACTTTTATTAATTTTCAGAAACCAAAAACATTTTTATTTTTATTTTTTGCATTAAAAAATATTTTTAAATCATTTAAAAGTTTATTTTTAATTAATTAATGAGAATTAATTAATTAAAAATACTTTTAGGTATTTAAAAATCACCAAAAAATTCACGAAACCTTTAAAATCATTTAGAAACATTGTCCAACCCTCAAACCAAAGTTCTTTTTTGATCTTAATGCATTTTGATAATTTTCCATGGAATTAATTCTATTTCAAAGCATTATTTTGATCCAATGTTCAAAAATTCATTTCTGCCTAGTCTTTAAGAGTTGGACTTTGACTCTTTTTGCATTGCATCTTGCATATCATGAAGTTTATAGGATTAATTTGGCATGATTTGATCTTGCATTTTCAATTTGTTTGACATTTTTCTTGACAAGGTATCTTAAAACCCTAGAAATCTTAGGAAATTCATAACTTTCACTAGGTTAAGAATTGGATCCCCTCCTTTGGGCAGTGAGTTTGTGCAGGGTTAGGGTCCCTTTGAATGCATTTTCAATTTTTTACCTTGATGTTTGCTTCTGGTTTTGGTTTTTGTTTTGTGCATTGATCATAAACCCTAATTTGGGCTTCCTTTTGCATTCATCTTGCATTTGCTTGCATACCATGACTTGCCATGACATTCTATGCATCCATTTGATTCATTAGACATCTTAGGACATGTTAGAAGTATGTTTGATCATTGCATCTTTCATTTGCCATGTTGTATGTCATTTGCATTCCATAACTTTTCATGTATGTTCATGGTTCTAAGCATGCTTCTCTTGCATCCATATGTTTGTATGATCATTCTCATGCCTTGTCTCATGTTTGCATCATCTCTTAGCATCATTAACATCACACACATGCTTCTGGTTTTGGTTTGCATCATGCCATTTCATCTCATTTTGTATTGCATTGCATTTCTTTCACTAACTTTTCAGGTGGTAAGTTACTTTGAGAAGTGAATTTGCCTTCACTTCTCACAATTTCTTTTCATCTCCTCTTATGCATCATTGCTGCATTTTGTCTTGTGCTTGAGATGGAGCTTGCTCATTCTTCTTCATCTCACTTTCTTTCTTCAAGTGACTTGTCTTCTTAAATGAAGCAAGTTCCTTTGCTTCTCTTTGCTCCTTTCATCTGCATCCTGGTGGTTTCTCTGAAGATCTCTCTTGTAAACCTCACAAACCCTAGGAACAACCAAGCATGACAATAATTTAGGTTTTTATTAGTCCCCCATTTAGATTTTATCTTTGTGTCTTATTGAGTCCTCTCTTCTCATCTCATAATCAGGGACTAAACCCTAAAGGCTTTAAGGCTTTGTGATTAAGCTTATGCCTGCATCCTTCTATTAGGATGGAGTGTATAACTTTAATCCTAAGTGTTAAACCCTTAATGTGTTTAACTCCTTCAATCAATCCATCTAATAATCACCAAGACATCAAGCTTGTAACTTGGGCCTTGCATTAGGGTTCTAATTCTTCCTTAATTGGTTAAGAAGGACTAACCCTAGTGTTAATGGACAAGTCCTCCTAAGGTTGTCTTACAAACCCTAAAACTCACTTCATCATCTAATCATTAACTAAAATCCACTTAATAAAGGCTTTGTTTTGTCATGAGTTTAATCCCTAATCATGGATTAAGTTGAGGAGCTTTCCTCAGCTTAAACATTCTCATCTATTATCCTTCTATTAGGATGGTGTAATGAGTCTGTTTAATCCTTGATTATGGCTTAACCTCATTACTTAACACTAAACAAAAACCAAAAACATTTAAATAATCACAAGTAGGTTAATGATCTTAATCCTACATCATGGTGATTAAGTGTGAGATGCTGACTTCACACTTAAGGCATTCTCATTACCCCTAATCAGAGGGAAGATGTGATGAGTTTGTTAAATCCATTGGTTTAGGCTTAAGCTCTTTAACTTATGACAAATTTTCAAAAGCAATAAAAGACTAAAAACTCAAAAACAAACAATAATCGTCTCCTCCGGGATTCTTTTCTCACCTCATTCACTCACAAGCGAGAACTTGCTTCTTCCGTCTAATGCAAGACAGTTTGCACCTGAGCCAGACAGGTCATACACTTGAGCATAGACAAGTAAGCAATTCACAGGTCAATTCATCTTTCAATCTCTTTGGGTCAAACTACGATGTTCTGACTTCCTCATTGCACGAGAGGATACGTAGGCATAACTTAACAGTTATCGAACAAAAGTCTCTGTATATCCCCCCTCTTTCCAGCATCATTCTCTTAGCCTCATTATCATGAGCATTTCACTCTTGCCTTTACACTGACACTTCACTTATACACTTCACTTCTCTTACACTGACACCTGTACATCCTTTTCCAGCTCTTTTATACACAGATTGCACTGACACTACCCCTTTAAAACACAAATCTTTTAAGCGTGGATCCCGTCGAGTACGGCGGACAATCTGGGTGCTAATACCTTCCCAGGTTGTAACCAACCCCCTTTCTCAGTCTCTCTGGTTTGCAACCGTCTTATCCATATCTTTTCTTAGGTCTATGCAGCATTACCTTTCCTCCAGGATAAAAATGCCTAGCTGGCGACTCTTTCTTTTCCTGTGAGTTCACTCCTGTGTGTTCTCACACCCTCCTTTCGCCGACCGTTCGCGTCTGTACCTTTATTTGAGCCCGGTCTCATCTTTTGGGAGCGACAATAAGCCATAGTTCCAAGTTTATGCCTCATATGCAAAACCATTCGAAACACACTCCACAAGCATAAAACACACAAACAAATTTCACAAAACATCTCAACACACTCTACTGATCATTTCCCTGCCCTCACTCATCCCTGAAACCTCACACAAGCCAGATACGATTTCTGCCCCTCTTTGAACAGAACTCAAGCAATCTCTCAAACCAGCCCAAATAAACTTCAAACAAGCTTTGCAAACACTTGAGGGAGGTCAGTGGAGTTGGTTGAAAGCAAGAAACTGGTCCAGAAGCTCTTGGGTTGAAAGCTTCGATTCAGGTAGCCATGGAAATTCATTTTTCCAGAACTCTTATTTCTTGTTTCTAAATGATAAAGCATGCTCTCCTGATCACACTGAACCTTTTATTTTTGAAAATGATTGAGTTTTGAGGTTGTATGGAAGTTTTGAAATTTTGTTCAGTTTTGAGTTTTTGTTCGAATCTTGTTGTTGATGATGAATAAATGAAATTTGATGCTGGATTCGTGTTCTAGGGGACTTGGGGATCATTTCTGGAGATTTGGGAGGTTTGATTTGACCTGGGGAGTGTTTTTGAGATTTTCAGGGAGGGAGGTCACCGAAGAAGACGACCGGAGCTCGTCTCCGGTGACCTGAAAATAATTAGGGCTAATTAATTAGGGTTAGCCAGGTTTGAATGTGGAGCGTTGATCTGGTTGACTAAGTCAATCTCCTGCGCGCGTGTGTGGCCCAGATTTGTCATTAAACCCCAATTCAAATTAATCAGCTTAATTAATTAGGTTTAAATTCAAATTTTCCAGAAGCACTCTCAACCGTCCATGAGCGCGCGCAGTCTTTCCCTCCCCCCTGAGTTTGAATGCTGGCCCTTGATTGCGCATACTTTCATTTTATTCTATTTTTATTTCATTTAATTTCATTTTCTTTTCCTCATTTTATTAAAAATAGTAAAAAAGGTCTAAAAATTCTGAAAATTTTTATTCAAGCTTTTATTAATTTTCAGAACCCAAAAATATTTTTATTTTTATTTTTTGCATTAAAATTATTTTTAAATCATTTAAAAGATTATTTTTAATTAGTTAATGAAAATTAATTAATTAAAAATACTTTTAGGTATTTAAAAATCACAAAAAAAATTCATGTAACATTCAAAAACATTTAGAAACATTGTCCAACTCAAACCAAATTTATTTTTTGTTCTTGATGCCTTTTGACAATTTTCTTTGGATTTAATTCCATTTCAAGGCATTATTTTGATTCAAACTTCAAAAATTCATTTCTGCCTAACCATTGAGAGTTGGACAATGATTCTTTTTGCATTGCATCTTGCATAACATGTAGTTTGTAGGGTAAAATTGGCATGGATTGATCTTGCATTTTCAATTTGTTTTGCATTTTTCTTGTCAAGGTACCTTAAAACCCTAGCAATCTTAGAAAATTCATAACTCTCACTAGGTTAAGAGTTGGATCCCCTCCTTTGGGCAGTGAGTTTGTATAGGTCTAAGGTTCCTTTGATTGCATTTTCAAATTTTTATCATGTCATATGCTTCTGGTTTTGAATTTTGCTTTGAGCTTTGATCATAAACCCTAATTCATGCCTTCCTTTGCATCCATCTTCCATTTGCTTGCATACCATGACTTTCCATGACATTTTGTGCATCCATTTGATTCATAATGCATCTTAAGACATATTAGGATCATGTGTTATCATTGCATCTTTCATTTGCCAAGTTGTATGTCATTTGCATTCCATAACTTTTCTTGAACATCCATGGTTCTAAGCATGCTTCTCTTGCATCCATATGTTTGTATGACCATCCTCATGCCTTGTTTCATGTTTGCATCATCTCTTAGCATCACTAACATCATACTTATGCTTCTGGTTTTGGTTTGCATCATGACATTGCATCTCATTTTGCATTGCATTTCATTTCTTTTGCTAACTTTTCAGGTGGTAAGTTGTTTTGAGAAGTGGATTTGCCTTCACTTCTCACAATCTCTTTTCATCTCTCTTATGCATCATTGCTGCATTTCATCTTGTGTTTGGATTGAGCTTGATCATTCTTGTCTCTCTCATTTTCTTTCTCCAAGCAACTTGACTTCTTAAGTTAAGCAAGTTGTTTTGCTTCTCTTTGCTCCTTTCATCTGCTTCTCTCCTTGGTGGTTCTTTGAAGTTTTCTTTCTTAAACCTCACAAACCCTAGGGGTGACCAAGCATGATAACAATTAGGGTTGATTAGTCCCCCACTTAGCTTTTACCTTTGTGTCTCTTTGAGTCTTCTCTTCTCATCTCATAATCAGGGACTAAACCCTAAAGGCTTTAAGGCTTTGTGATTAAGCTTATGCATGCATCCTTCTATTAGGATGGAGTGTATAACTTTAATCCTAAGTGTTAAACCCTTAATGTGTTTAAATCCTTTAATCAATTCACTTAATAATCATCAAGACATCAAGCTTGTAACTTGGGCCTTACATTAGGGTTCTAATTCTTCCTTAATTGGTTAAGAAGGACTAACCCTAGTGTTAATGGACAAGTCCCCCTCAAGTTGTCTTACAAACCATAAAAAATCATTTCTTCATCTTATCATTAACTAAAATCCATCTAATAAAGGCTTTGTTTTGTCATGAGGTTAATCCCTAATCATGGATTAAGTTGAGGAGCTTTCCTCAGCTTAAACATTCTCATCTATTATCCTTCTATTAGGATGGTGTAATGAGTCTGTTTAATCCCTGATTATGGCTTAATCTCATTACTCAACACTAAACAAAAACAACAAAAACATCTAAATAATCACAAGTAGGTTAATGATCTTAATCCTATATCAAGGTGATTAAGTGTGAGATGCTGACTTCACACTTAAGGTTTTCTCATTACCCCTAATCAGAGGGAGGATGTGATGAGTTTACTAACCCATTAGTTTAGGCTTAAGCTTATTAACTTATGACAAACTTCAAAAAAGGGCAATAAAAGAATGAAAACTCAAAAACAAACAATAATCGTCTCCTCCGGGATTCTTTTCTTATCTCATTCACTAACAAACGAGAACTCGCTTCTTCCGTCTAATGCAAGATAGTTTGCACCTGAGCCAGACAGGTCATACACTTGAGCATAGGCAAGTAAGCAGTTCACAAGTCAATTCATCTTTCAGTCTCTTTGGGTCGAACTACGGTGTTCTGACTTCCTCATTGCACGAGAGGATACGTAGGCATAACTTAACAGTTATCGAACAAAAGTCTCTGTATATCCCCCCTCTTTCCAGCAATTATTCTTTAAGCCTCATGGTCATGAGCATTTCATCCTTGTTCTTACACTGACACTTTACTTATACACTTCACTTTCTTCCAGCACTGACACTTGCATTCTTTTCCAGCTTTGATACACAAATTGCACTGGCACTACCCCTTTAAAACACAAATCTTTTAAGCGTGGATCCCGTCGAGTACGACGGACAATCTGGGTGCTAATACCTTCCCAGGTTGTAACCAACCCCCTTTCTCAGTCTCTCTGGTCCGCAACCGTCTTATCCATATCTTTCTAGGTCTATGCAGCATTGCCTTTCATCCGGTATAAAAATGCCTAGCTGGAGACTCTTGTCTTTCTGAGTTCACTTCTGTGTGTTCTCATTCTTTTCGCCGACCGTTCGCGCTTGTACCGGGATGAAAATATTCGGGAGCGACAGCTTGGCGACTCTGTTGGGGACCCTTATACTGTAACCAGGGCTTCTGGTGCTTTTTATGGGTTCCTCCTAGCACTTGTTTGATTTGTGTTTACTGGGGTGTTATGTGCTATTTGTGTTTGTATATTTGCCTTATTTACTGCTTTATGTACAGTTATTTACTGCTTTCTTTACAGCTTTATATATTATACTGTCATATTGTCATCTGGCTGGATCTGGTTTATTGTTTTGATGGGTGGGGTTCATTGAGAGTTTAAGGTCCTATACCTGGGACCTGAGTGACACCTAGGCTAGAGTAGTTCATGTTCTTTCCCATTCCATTTCGGTCTGGTGTGGGAATATGAAACACGGTTCAGATGTGGGTTTCTTCTTGAGAACTCTGTGCTACAGATCTCCTGTAGTGCTAGGGCTATCTAGGAAGCCTGCTAAGTCTGGATGACCTTTATTATGACCTTCAGAAACTGAGGTGAATTAGAGGAGGATCTTTTATGGTTATTGTAAACACTGTACCTCCGGGTTAGAAGTGTTTACACTTCTCATAACTGATCCAAGTATGAGGATCCTTGTTCTAGAACACCACCTGTGAGGGGGTTGGGCTGTTTACAGGTTTGCAGGAACCCTTGGCCACATCATACCCTGTTACCTATTGTGTTTAAGAATGCTTCACTTTGGACAGTGTCGCTCCCACCAAATGAAGCTAAGTCAGATAGGGTACAGACGCGAACGGTCGGCGAAAGGGGGATGCGAGGACACACAGGAGTGAACTCACATGGAATGAATAGAGTCGCCAGCTAGGCATTTTTATCCCGGAGGAAAGGCAATGCTGCATAGACCTAGAAAGACATGGATAAGACGGTTGCGAACCAGAGAGACTAAGAAAGGGGGTTGGTTACAACCTGGGAAGGTATTAGCACCCAGATTGTCCGCCGTACTCGACGGGATCCACGCTTGAAAGATTTTTGTTTTAAAGGGGTAGTGTCAGTGTAAGAACAAGAGTGAAATGCTCAAGATCATGAGGCTAAAAGAATGAGGCTAGAAAGAGGGGGAATATACAGAGATTTTTGTTCGATAACTGTTAAGTTATGCCTACGTATCCTCTCGTGCAATGAGGAAGTCAGAACACCGTAGTTCTACCCAAAGAGACTGAAAGATGAATTGACTTGTGAACTGCTTACTTGCCTATGCTCAAGTGTATGATCTGTCTGGCACAGATGCAAACTGTCTTGCATTAGACGGAAGAAGCGAGCTCTCGTTTGTGAGTGAATGAGATGAGAAAAGAATCCCGAAGGAGACGATTATTGTTTGTTTTTTGAGTTTTCAGTCTTTTATTGCTTTTGTAAATTTGTCATAAGTTAATGAGCTTAAGTCTAAACCAATGGATTTTAGTAAACTCATCACATCTTCCCTCTGATTAGGGGTAATGAGAATACCTTAAGTGTGAAGTCAGCTTCTCACACTTAATCACCTTTGATGTAGGATTAAGATCATTAACCTACTTGTGATTAATTAGATGTTTTTATTGTTTTTGTTTAGTGTTAAGTAATGAGGTTAAGCCATAATCAAGGATTGAACAGACTCATTACACCATCCTAATAGAAGGATAATAGATGAGAATGTTTAAGCTGAGGAAAGCTCCTCAACTTAATCCATGACTAGGGATTAAACTCATGACAAAACAAGCCTTTGATTAGGTGGATTTTATTTAATGGTATGATGATGAAGTGAATTTTATGATTTGTAAGACAACTTGAGGGGGACTTGTCCATTAACACTAGGGTTAGTCCTTCTTAACCAATTAAGGAAGAATTAGAACCCTAATGCAAGGCCCAAGTTACAAGTGTGATGTCTTGATGATTATTAAATGGATTGATTAAGAGATTTAAACACATTAAGGGTTTAACACTTAGGATTAAAGTTATACACTCCATCCTAAGAGAAGGATGCAGGCATAAGCTTAATCACAAAGCCTTAAAGCCTTTAGGGTTTAGTCCCTGATTATGAGATGAGAAGAGAAGACTCAAAAGAGACACAAAGGTAAAACTAAGAGGGGAGACTAATCAAAACCCTAATCATTGTCATGCTTGGTTGATCCTAAGGTTTGTGAGGTTTTCAAGAGAAATCTTCAATGGAACCACCAGGAAGCAGATGAAAGGATCAAGAGAAGCAAAGCAACTTGCTTCACTCAAGAAGTCAAGTCACTTGAAGAAAGAAAGTGGGAAGAAGAAGAATGAGCAAGCTCAAACTCATACACATACAAAAATGCAGTATGGATGCAAGAGAGATGAAAAGAAAAGTTATGAGAAGTGAAGGCAAATTCACTTCCCAAAAACACTTATCACCTGAAAAATTAGAAAAGAGATGCAATGCAATGCAAAAATGGGATGAGATGACATGATGAGAAACAAAACCAGAAGCAATTACATGATGCTAATGATGTTATGAGATGCTACAAACATGAGGCAGCACATGGAAATGATCATACAAGTTCATGAATGCAAATGAAGCAAGTTAGGAAGCATGGACATACATGAAAAGTTATGAAGTGCATATGACATACAACATGGCAAATACATGATGCAATGACCAAACATGCTTTCAATATGTCTTATGATGTCAAATGAATCAAATGGATGCTTGAAATGTCATGGTAAGTCATGTTATGCAAGAGAATGCAAGATGGATGCATATGGGAACCCAAATTAGGGTTAATGAACCAAACATCAAACAAAAATCAAAATCAGAAGCAAACCCTAAGATAAAAAATTGAAAATGCCACACAAAGGATCCCTAATCCCATACTAAACCAATTCCCAAAGGAGAGGTCTCAACTCCTAACCTAACTCAAGATATGAATTCCACAAGTTTTCTAGGGTTTTAGGGTTTCCAAACAAGAAAATTATCAAACAAAAGGAAAATGAAAGATCAAATCATGGCCATTTAATCTTACAAACTACATGCTAAACACAATGCAATGCAAGAAGAATCAATGTCCAACTCCTCATGAATAGGCAGAAATGATTTTTGAAACTTTGGATCAAAATAATGCACAAAAATGGTTTTAATTCAATGAAAAATTCTCAAAATGCATCAAGATCAAAAATAAATTTGGTTTGAAGGTTGGACAATGTTTCTAAATGTCTTAGAACATTTCATGAATTTTTTGGTGATTTTTAAATACCTAAAAGTATTTTTAATAAATTAATTTCCATTAATCAATTAAAAATAAACTTTTAAATATTTAAAAATACTTTTTTAATGCTAAAAATAAAATAAAAATATTTTTTGTGTCATAAAAATTAATGAAATTTTTGAGAAAAAGTTTCATAATTTTTAAACAATTTTTACTATTTTAAATAAATTATGCAAATTAAATATGAAATAAATGAATAAAACAAAGAAAATAAAAAAGTAAACAGAAGGAGAGGCTGAGATTGATCCTGGGTTTGAAAACATTGACCAGCGCGCATCTGGACGGCTGTGGTTGATTCTGATTAGATTTCTTTAATTATGATTAATTAAATTAATTAAGGGGATTAGGGCAAAACAAAAGGATCTGGGCCCTCCAAGCAAGCGGGAAGTCAACTGGTCAAGGCAATCCTACGCTCAATATTCAAATGGCACTAATGACCTGAGATTAGGGCAAAGCACTTTCAGGTGACCGGAGGGAAGCTCCGGTCATCTTCTCCGGCGGTATCAAAACCCTAAAACATGATTCAGGCATCTAAACATCAAATTAAGCACAGCCAAATGATCCTCTAACAACCTAGGTCATGAATCCACCCTCAAACATCATTTAAACCCCAAGAATCATGCAAATCGAAGAAAACAAAATCCACGGGTGAAATTTCAGAGTGATCATACAAACTCATCTCTCACTCATTTTCAATTTTAAAACCATCCCCATGATCAGCAAGACATGAGCAACCAGTTTATAACTTAAAATGCAAGCTTTGGAAGAAAATGTTCATGTTCATAACTGAGCTGGAAAGCTTCAATACTGAGCTTCCAGAGCCTCCTTTGCGTGCAAATGAACTTCTTTGGCTCCCCTGATGCTAATGGAAGGCTTGGAATGAGCTTAGACAAGCTGCTTTGAGAAATCCAGTTCTGGTGTAGCAGAAAATGGAGTTTGTGTGTGAGTGGTTTCAAGCTCTGTTAATGGTTGGTTCTGGTTCCTTTTGATGTGTTTGACTTGTTGGTGAAAAGAGTTTGGATGTTTGATGGCTGTGGAAGGTGATTCGAAGGAAAATGCAGATTAGGGTGAAAAATGGTGAAGCTATGTTCTTGCTCAGTTCAAGCCTGAATCTTGTTGGTTTCTGCTCAATGAGGCCAGGTGAGTTGATATGTGGAATTGGCTTTTGTGTTTGAGGCTTGTGGAAGGTGATTCGAAAGGTTTTGCTTGAGAGGGTGATTTTGTGAATGCTGTCTTCTTGTGTGTTTCAGCCTTGCTTGAGGTGTGTTATGGCCAGCATTTTCCTTGCATAAAGAACTCCCATTGGTCAGATGATGTGACCTGGCCTGCTGTGATTGGGATGTTTACTTTTGCAAAAAGTCCACTTTGTTGTAAGAGAGGCATGGCTTGAGTTCTAGCTTGGTACAAGGGGCATGGGCTGCGCAGCAAGATGAGGTGAGAGGCTATGGCTGGTTCAAAGGCCAATGCAGCAAGTTGGTGAAGTGTGATCATGAGTTTTGCAAGTTGGTTACTTTTGAAACTTCATGAAAATGTCTTGCCATACAAACCATGAACATGAGAGACTTTGGTTCAAATCTGACTTTTAGGTCACATGTGATGTTTGTACATTGGTTTGAAGTGAACTAGAAGTTACAATTTGCCTTGGTTCATGATTTTGCAAATTTTCTCTTTTGAGGCATGTCTTGAAAATTAATGATTTTTGCCAACTTTGTCACACCATAACTTTTGATCCAAGAAGAATTTGATCATGTTCTTGTACTTTTTGAAAAGGGAAAAATGTGTTCTACAACTTTCATGACCAAAGTTTTTCCATTTGAAGCATTTTTGGATCAAAAAGTAAGGTTTGAAAAGTGACCTAAAATGACATATTCTTTAAAAGTCAACCATGCCCTAAAAAGTCAACTTTGCAAAAACTTCAAATTCTTGATTTTTGTGAACTTAAACCTTCTTCCATGATCAAATAAAGATCATATACACTCAAAATGATGAAGATCACCCCTTGGTTGGGTCATTGGGGGCCTCAGATGCCCTGATTTTGCACTGACTTGTCTGAAAAGTCAACTCTTGATCTGATGACTTCCCCATGGAATTTCTTCATGAAAATTGATATGCATACTCCCTATACCATATTGAGACCAATGGAAACAAGAATGACCAAAAAAAATTGGGGTTATGGCCTTTGAAACCAAAACCCTAATTTTAGGTCAACTGTGCAGTCAAACTTGGCTCTGCCTTCACACCAATCCCAGTTCTTGTGATTCTTTAGCATTCTTGACTTTGAGAGGATATAATATGATGCTTGAACACATATAGACCCCTTTGAAGTGATTTATGACCCTTGGAGTGGCTCAAGAAACTCTTGGATTGCTCAGATCACAAACCCTAGATGCAGATGACTTAGAATCTATGCAGTGAATCAAAAATGGGATATGAGATGTTATGATTGTGTTTATGCATATGAAATGATCACAAGCCATGGTGTGAATGGGTGAGGGCAAATTTGGGGTGTTTACAGCTGCCCCTATTCAAACATGAGTTAGCTGTGCAGGTTGTAAGCAACGGCTTAACAGGCAAACAAGATAACTTGTGGTTGAATACCAAAGACAGTCCAAAATTTGCACTCACAAAAATGAAGAAGAAAAGGGATATAGATTGCAAAAGGAAAATAAAGTATATTGTAAAGTGTGGGAAATAAGGCAATGACGGGGACGGCCGACATGCTGGGGATAAAAGGTAAAGCCAAGACGGGGACGGCCGACTAGCTGGGAAAATAAGATATTATGATGGGGACGGCCATCAAGATAAAGTCGTAAAATTCTCTGGGGACTAATGAAACATGACGGGGACGGCCATCAAGTTCATAAAGTAAAGTAACCAACGATGGGGACGGCCATCGGGCCAAAGGGAAAAGGGACCACGACGGGGACGGCCATCGGGTAAAAGAATAAATGAAATAACAGATGATGAGGTACGGTCATCAAAGGTGAAGGACGATCACCTAGCAGGGGACGGCTGCTCTGTTGGGGGTAAGATGAGGGACGGTCATCTAAGGTGGAGGACGACCACCTGGCAGGGTACGGCTGCCGAAAATATCGCGACATAGGACGAATGCCGGATAAAGGTCAACGATGGGGACGGCCATCGGATGAGCATGATGGAGGACGACCATCAAGAGGTGGAGGACGACCACCTAGCAGGGGACGGCTGCTCTCAAGGTTAATCATGACATAGGACGAATGTCAGACAACCAAAATCAACAATGGGGACGGCCATTGGATAAAATGATGAAGGACGATCATCAAGAGGTGGAGGACGACCACCTGGCAGGGAACGGCTGCTAAAAATATCAACGATGGGGACGGCCATCGGATGAGCATGATGGAGGACGACCATCAAGAGGTGGAGGACGACCACCTAGCAGGGTACGACTGCTCTCAGGGTTTATCATGACACAGGACGAGTGTCAGATAAAAAAGGAAAATTTGTTTGTTGGTAATCTTCTGGGGAAAAGTAAACACGGACGAGTGCTCACATCCAAGAAACAAAGGTATAGGTGTTTGGTATTCGTGTATAGATTAAAGATGCGGACGAGCATTCTTAAGACTATGATATGGACGAGTATCATGTAGAAACAAATACTGACACGTGTTCAAAGATGATGATACGGACGGGTATCAACTGGTTAACAAGGAACACGGACGAGTGTTGAATCTGAAATGAATCTTCTGGGGAATAGCAGACACAGACGAGTGTCTAAATTCAAGAAGACAAAAGTGTTTGACACAGTGTATGGATTAAAGATGCGCACGAGCATCCTTAAGACTATGATACGGACGAGTATCATGTAGAAACAAACGCTTGACGCACATTCTGAGATGATGATACGGACGAGTACCATCTGGTTAACAAAGAACATGGACCAATGTTGAATCTGTGGGGATATAAACGGTGTATATGAGATACGGACGAGTATCTGTATAAGTATAACATGAGTAGTGAGAATGGTGTATTGATGAATGTTTATCCGCTGGGGAGAGTGACACGGACGAGTGTCAGGAAAGAAAAATATAATATTAACAAATATATAGGTTGTGAAAGTGTAAGCGACTGCGCTGGGGATATGACACGGACGGGTGTCGGGAAGGTGTATATAGGTATATGTGAGTGCAAAGAGGATGTCTTTGGCTTTCTGCTGGGGTATGACACGGGCGGGTGTCAAAAAGAGTATATACTGGTGTTTGTGATTTGTGAGGCAGCTGCTTTTGCTGGGGATTCTGGTGGGGATTTCTCTGTACGTTGACGAACTGTAATTATTCACAAGTGTTGGTTCATAGCATGGCTTATGATTATGCTATGAGTTGGATTTTTGCCGTAATGCTCCGTGTTAAAACGGAATGCTACGCTTTGTGGGTGAATATGATGCGAATGCTATGATTGTGCAAAGATATCAAAACCGGGATCCGGGTCCCGTCGTTGCGAAGATCTTTAATCGATCTGCTTGAAATGAACATCCCAGCTGGGGATAAAATCACTGGTAGATCTGTCATGAGGTGATATCTGCTTGGGGATATGGGTCATTAATAGACCTATCCTTATAAATGAGAGACCCAGCTGGGGTTTGTAGAAGCTTTCTTCACTCTGTTGTGATCTTCTATGCGCTGCTCTTCTGGACGGAGGCCGGAGCTCTGTGGGGAGATGGTACCCTGACTTTATACTCGGCTGAGGGCGAGATGACAGCTCGGCTGGGGAGTAAAAGAGATCCTTGAGAGACCTCCCTAGGGATTCTGTTGAAGAGGATCCCTGACTCAGCTGGGGATATAGGTGCCTTCTGCGATGCCTGGCAACTCTGATGGGGATAGGTAATAAATGGCAACTCAGCTGGGGGAAATCATGAGAGGCAATTCAACTATGGAGAGAGCACTTCGGGTGCTAAAATTGAGTGTTGCTTTGCCAGCTTGCCGGGATGAGGCTTTCATGCCCCAAGTTGCGCTCTGGATACCTGCAACCCTGAAAAAAGATAGAGAAACGCACAAAATAATCCTGAGGTATCCCTTACTGGATTCCGTCATAGGAGTTTAAATACTTCTGAGAGTAAGCATATTTCCTGCAAGCATGTTTTTTATTTGAGGATAAAACATCTGTATTCTGTGCAGCCAGTTTTTTAGACGCCAGACATTTTTTGCAAATAAAATGTACAAAACGAGACATGACTGAAAATCTGATTTTATTAACTCATATGCCCTGAATTGGCGAGATACAGTCAAAGAAACGAATCCCCTGGAATGAGGAGATTGTTACAAATTGAGAAGTAAAGTGCTGGCAGTGTTGACGACGCTTTAAGGAGCTTCCTCTTTACCATGACTCGTATGACTTTTGACGTTCTTCTCATCTGGCTTTCTGAAGAATGTTGATTCTGATTGAAGCTTGATCCTTTCGAAGCTTACCGAGTTGTAAACGATACAGACGAATTCAGAATGCAGTTGTTCGCTTATTCCCTTATTTTACATGGATCGCCCTTCCGGGTTTTCAATCCACCGGGATACCCATTTTTGCCTGAGCTGTCCAATGTGGCTTTTCAACTCAGCGGGTGTACATTTTTTTATTTATTTTCCCTTATTTTTGCCCGAGTCTTTTATTCTGTTTTTGACTCGCCGGGATGCCCTATTTTTGCCTGGACTTACATTCTGTTTTTATGTCCAGCGGGTCATTTTTATGCGAAGTATTTTTTAACTGCATCTGAATTCACAGGGGACGGGAAATCTTCACCATCCATGGTGCTGAGCATCAGTGCTCCACCAGAGAAAACTTTCTTTACCACAAATGGTCCTTCATAATTCGGAGTCCATTTGCCCCTGTGGTCTGTATGAGGAGGGAGGATTCTTTTCAGCACAAGATCTCCCACTTGGTACTCTCGGTGCCTGACTTTCTGATCGAAGGCCTTCTTCATTCTCTTCTGATACAACTGCCCATGACAGATTGCAGCCAATCTCTTTTCTTCGATCAAACTCAGTTGCTCGTATCGGGCCCGAACCCATTCTGCTTCACTTAGTTTAACATCCATCAGTACCCGTAGTGAGGGTAATTCAACTTCAACCGGTAGGACTGCTTCCATACCATATACAAGCTGATACGGTGTTGCCCCAGTGGATGTTCTGATTGACGTGCGGTACCCATGCAAGGCAAACGGTAGCATCTCATGCCAGTCTTTGTAGGTGACTACCATCTTCTGCACAATCTTCTTGATATTCTTATTTGCTGCCTCAACAGCGCCATTCATCTTTGGCCTGTAAGGAGAAGAATTGTGATGTTGGATCTTGAAGTCCCGACACAGTTCTGCCATCATTTTGTTGTTTAGATTGGAACCATTATCAGTAATGATCCGCTCGGGAACTCCATACCGACAGATGATATCTCTCTTCAGAAATCTGGCGACCACTTGTCTTGTAACATTGGCATAGGAAGCTGCTTCGACCCACTTGGTGAAATATTCAATGGCAACCAGGATGAATCTGTGGCCATTCGAAGCAGTTGGCTCAATCTTACCAATCATGTCAATGCCCCACATTGCAAAGGGCCAAGGTGAAGACATCACATTCAGAGGATTCGGAGGCACATGCACTTTATCCGCATAAATCTGGCATTTATGGCATTTTCTGGCGTAGGCACAACAGTCGGCATCCATTGTGATCCAGTAATAGCCTGATCTTAGCAACTTTTTAGCCATTGCATGTCCTCCAACATGGGTACCAAAGGAGCCTTCGTGCACTTCATGCATCAACAAATCTGCTTCTGCCTTGTCAACACATCTGAGGAGTACCATATCAAAGTTCCTTTTGTATAAAGACCCATCAGTGTTCAAGAAGAAGCTACCAGCAAGCCTTCTTAAAGTCTTCTTATCATTGGAAGATGCCCCAGGTGGGTATGTTTGATCCTCCAAGAAGCACTTAATGTCATGGAACCAAGGCTTATCATCTTTGACAACATCTGCTGCAAATACATATGCTGGTCTATCAAGTCTGGACACTGAGATCTGAGGCACAAAGTTGGCAGCTTGAACTTTGATCATGGATGAAATGGTAGCCAGGGCATCTGCAAACTGATTCTCGTCCCGAGGGATATACTCAAGCTTGACTGTTGTAAAGAAAGTCAATAACCTCCTTGTATAATCCCTGTAAGGTATCAGATGATCCTGGTGTGTGTACCATTTGCCGTTGGTTTGATTGATTACCAAAGCTGAATCTCCGAATACGGTCAATGTCTTGATCCTGAGGTCAATGGCTTCCTCAAGACCCATAATGCAAGCTTCGTATTCAGCTTCGTTGTTGGTGCAGTTGAAAGTGAGTTTTGCCAAGAAAGGCATGTGAACTCCTTTAGGTGTAATGAGTACTGCACCAACACCACGACCATTCATGTTAACAGCCCCATCAAACATCATAGTCCATTCTTCTTCTGGGTCGGGCCCTTCAGTGTGAATAGGCTCTTCATGATCTTTCGCTTTTATGAACATGATGTCTTCATCAGGGAAGTCAAATCTCATTGGCTGGTAATCATCAATGGGTTGCTCAGCAAGATATTCAGACAATACACTGCCCTTGATGGCTTTCTGAGAAGTGTACTGGATGTCATACTCTGTAAGAATCATTTGCCATCTTGCAACCCGTCCGGTAAGGGCTGGCTTCTCGAAAATGTACTTAACCGGGTCCATTTTTGAGATCAATAAAGTAGTGTGGGTCAACATATACTGTCTTAGTCGGCGAGCAGCCCACGCTAAAGCACAGCAAGTTTTCTCGAGCAGTGAATAACGTTGTTCACAGCTGGTAAACTTTTTGCTTAGGTAGTATATTGCATACTCTTTTCGACCAGACTCGTCATGCTGGCCCAACACACACCCCATTGACTCTTCTAATACTGTCAAGTACATGATTAGGGGTCTTCCTTCAACTGGAGGCATAAGGATTGGAGGTTCTTGCAGGTATTCCTTGATCTTGTCAAAAGCCTTCTGACAGTCTTCATTCCACCTGACTGTCTGTTCTTTTCTCAACAGTTTGAACAAGGGTTCACAGGTTGCTGTAAGGTGAGATATGAACCGTGAGATGTAGTTCAATCTACCTAGGAACCCTCGAACTTCTTTCTCTGTCTTTGGTGAAGGAATCTCTTGGATGGCTTTGACTTTATTAGGGTCAACTTCAATCCCTTTCTCGCTTACGATAAAACCCAGCAGCTTACCAGATCTCACCCCGAATGTGCATTTGTTGGGGTTCAACTTCAGTTGGTACTTCCTCAGATGCTTGAATAGCTTCAGCAGATTCACCAGGTGATCTTCTTCAGTAAGGGACTTGGCAATCATGTCATCCACATAACATTCTATCTCTTTATGGATCATATCGTGGAATAACGTTACCATAGCCCGTTGATATGTTGCACCGGCATTCTTGAGCCCAAATGGCATTACCTTGTAGCAGAACGTGCCCCAGGGTGTGATGAAGGTTGTCTTCTCCATGTCTTCAGGTGACATTTTAATCTGATTGTACCCTGAAAATCCATCCATGAAGGAGAATACCGAGAACTGAGCCGTGTTATCAACCAATACATCGATGTGAGGTAAAGGGAAATCGTCTTTTGGGCTAGCTCTGTTCAGATCCCGGTAGTCAATACACATCCTTACTTTGCCGTCTTTCTTAGGCACAGGTACTATATTAGCAACCCACGGCGGATAGCTAGTCACAGCAAGGAACCCGGCGTCCCATTGCTTTTGTACCTCTTCTTTGATTTTCATTGCCATGTCTGGGCGAGTACGGCGCAGTTTCTGTTTAACCGGCGGGCATTCTTCTCTTAAAGGTAGCTTGTGCACAACAATGTCGGTGTCCAACCCTGGCATATCTTGATAAGACCAAGCAAACACATCCACATACTCTCGAAGCAGGTCAATCAATTGTCTCTTCACTGAGTCTTGCAGGCAGGCCCCGATTTTAACTTCTTTCACGTCTTCATCTGTACCAAGATTGATCACTTCAACCTCCTCCTGGTGAGGGGTAATAACCTTTTCCTCTTGTCTTAACAACCTGGCTAGCTCTTCAGGAAGCTCATATTCTTCTTCAACCCCTTCATCAGCTTGATTGATTGGATTGTCAAAGTCATACGAAGTCATAGCCGTGCTGTGGTCGGTGCTGTCTGGAAGGCACTCTCTGCAAGGGTTCAGTTTGTTCATTTTAGTGATTTGATTTTAATCTTGCTTAGAAAAGTGAAATAAAGTTGTCATTTTGAAAACACTGCCATTTATTTTTTTGTACAAAAAGAAAAATAGAAAAACAGTGAACGGAAAAGAAAAAGACTCATTTGCAAAAAGATGCCTGATATTTCATTGATTAATCTTGTTGCACAAAAAGTACAGATGGCCCGATTACAAAATGAGTCTTGTCATCTTGGGCAAGATGCAAGACTTTGATGCATGCTATAAAATACAGGAAATAATAATTACTCTGCATGAGTAACTCTTATAATTTCCTGGGAAGACCAGTTTGAGACACTGCTCCCCGGGATTTTTGGACGAATCCAGCTTTCCAGGTTGCGTTCTTCTTCCAGCTCGTCTTCCAGACAGTTGACAGCATCAGGGGTGAGCATCCCCCCCTCACAAAGTTGGGCTCTTTCGCAGCCGCTGCTTGATCTTGTTGAGTTGGTTTGTAACCCAACCCAAATCTGTCTTCTTTCTTCTCCACCGGTAGCAGTTTGCCCCAGCCTTGGGCCGTTCCTTCCTCAACAACCTTCCGGGCTTGTTGGTATGATGATATTGAAGTACCAAGTACAGCAGATGTTTCATTGACATTCAAAGCTTCGAACCCCTGGCTCATTGTTTCATGGATCTCCCCATCCATCTCAATGTACTTATAAGTAGCCAGGTGGCTGACAAAAATGTCCTCCTCTCCACAGATTGTAACGATTTGACCCTCCCACTCATATTTTAACTTCTGGTGAAGGGTAGAGGTCACGGCGCCAGCGGCGTGAATCCATGGCCTACCCAATAAACAGCTGTAGGCAGGCTGTATATCCATCACGTAGAAGGTCGTTTTGAAGGTCTGCGGGCCAATCGTGACGGGCAACTCAATCTCTCCCAGAACCGATCTCTTTGAACCATCAAAGGCTCTCACCACCAGGTTGCTGGGTCTCAACGCTAATCCGTCGTATTCTAGCTTCACCAAGGCCTTTTTAGGTAAGACATTGAGGGATGACCCCGTGTCTACCAGCACATGGGAAAGGACAGCACCTTTGCATTCCATGGTTATGTGCAAGGCTTTGTTATGGTTGCGGCCTTCCGTTGTCAAATCAGTATTGGTGAACCCTAGTCCGTGACTAGCATTAACATTTCCCACTACAGCTTCCAGCTGATTGACAGTGATCTCTTCAGGCACGTAAGCTGCGTGCAAAACTTTGAGTAGTGCGTTCCGATGGGCTTCGGAGCACATAAGCAATGATAGGATTGAGATCTTGGAAGGCGTCTGATGAAGCTGATACACTACTTTATAATCACTCTTTTTGATGATTCGCATGAACTCATCAACCTCTTGATCGAAGGGTGTTTTCAAGGCTTCTTTAACAGCTTGATCTTCCTGCATAGGGCTCTTCCCTTTTGCCTTGGCAGCAGCTTCTGCTTCGGCAGTGGGTCTCTGAAATTGTGGAGCGAAAAGACGTCCGCTTCGAGTGAAGCCTCCGCCTCCTCCCACATTGTCTACTTGTGGTGCAAGGGTTGATGATTCAAAAGTGATTCTTTGTCCTTCACAATACAAGTCAGAGCCGTAATGCCAGGGGATGGCGTTACTGCTTTCATAAGGTACTGGTCCAGGCACCGTGATAGTGACTGGACTGACTGCAGCTGTGGAAGGAACTGTAATAGTCTGTGGATCATAATAAATTGTAACTGGTGCTCTGATGGGAGCAGCACTTTCTGAGTTGTAGACAGAGTTGTTTTCGGGATCGTAAAATATTGTGACAGTTGAGACATCTTCATGATTTGTTGCTGGTGTTGTAGGAGACATTGTTGGAAGAATGGATGTTGTTGTAGGAGTTTCAAAATGGAGTGGTGCTGGAGTTGTAGAAGGAACATTTATTGATATCTGGTCAGTTGAAATTACAGATGAAATACTTGTTGATGAAGCCGAAGAATCGTCAGGAACAATGGTTGTTGCAGTTGTAGGAGGTTCGGGAGTTGTTGCTGATGAGATTGCTGGATTTGTTGGAAATGATGTGGTGATCTGAAGTTGGCCACTCTGAATAAGACCGTCTATGCCATTCCTCAAATTATCGCACCCATTTACCGAGATATTGCAGTAAGCACACCCCAACTCACACCCCGGGAACATTTGACATTCTAGGAGTTGAGCCTTGATTTCTACCAATGGTGTCCGGATCTGACCCACACTGGTTATTAAATAAGACGGCTTGTCTTCTTCAATAGCGTTAATTCTGGGACCACCGTGGTTTGGCATTGGGTTCTTATTGACATTAGGTGGTGGTGCGAAATTCAGAGCTTTTGAGTCTACCAGGTCTTGTACCTTCATGTGCAGGGCTCTGCACTTTTCTGTACTGTGGCCAGGTGCATTTGAATGAAAAGCACATCTGGCGTTGGAGTCATAATTCCTGGGTAGACTGTTGGGATCTGGAGGTGTCAGCGTCCTTAGCTCAACTAGGTTGAGTTTCAGGAGTTGTGGCAGCAATGTAGCGTATGGCATGGGGATCGGATCGATTACCCTGTTGGCTTGAGAAGGCCTCTGTTGGAATGGCCTTTGCTGATTGTTGCTGTTGGTATTGCTGTTGTTGTAATTTCTCGGAGGATACTGATTTTGTTGATGGTACTGAGGTTGTTGCTGATAGTTTTGCTGCGGAGGTTGATAAGCTGGCTGAGGATGAGCTGGAGCAGGAATGGTGACTGCTGCCACTGACCTGTGAACATACTGGGGTCTGCCCCTGTTGGTGTGGATGGCATTGGTCTCGCCAGTTCTTCTTGGGCCTGCAAAAGGCTTCCTTGTACTACTGGACGAGCTGGCACCATTGTCAGAAATCTTGCCCATTTTTAACAGGCTCTCAATTCTCTCCCCAGCTATGACAACATCTGCAAAGCTAGTGGAGGAGAAAGCAGCCAGCCTGTCAATATAGGTTCCTTGAAGGGTGTTCATAAACATGTCTGCCATTTCCCTCTCAGACATAGGTGGCTGAACAGCAGCAGCCAGTTGCCTCCATCTCTGGGCATATTCTCGGAAACTCTCCCTTGAAGACTGTGACATTCCCATTAGGAGGGTCCTGTTGGGTGCCATATCTAAGTTGTACTGATACTGTCTGATGAAGGCCTCTGCCAGGTCCTTCCAACACCTGATAGTTGCCCTTGTCAGGTGAGAGTACCATTCTCTTGACGCTCCAGTCAAGCTGTCTTCGAAATAGAACATCCAGAGCTTCTCATCCATAGTATAGGCCTTCAGCCTTCCCAGAAATGATTGCAAATGAGTCCGGGGGCATGAAGTCCCGTTGTATTTTTCAAAACAAGGGGGCTTGAACTTATGGGGAATCCTGACCCCGTCTACCAAGCCCATGTCCATGACGTCGAAACCCAAAGAGTTTTGAGACTCTAAAGACCTCAATTTCTCAGCTATCTCATCCAGCCTTTTATCATAAGCTTCCTCCCTAGCACCCATTACTGTAAATTGATCCTCCTGGGGGTCTTCTTGAAGTACCCTGGCTGCAGTGGCAGTCCCTTGAACATTTGCAGGAATATTGACCTCTGGATGAAGGTGGGGGCCAAATACAGGGGGGTTAACATGAGGTTGTACCCTTTCATTGTTGCTGGTGCCGGCAGTCCCTATATGTGGATCTTCTTGATTTTGCCTTTCCACCATGGCTCTCAATCTTTCCTGGCTCTGAGCCATGTTGTTCATCACTTCCATAAACTGAGTCATCTGCGTTCTCATTTCCAATCTTTCGTTTGCCATTTGATTTCTAACCTCTGCAAGGTCCTGCTGTACCTGATCCATTTGGATGCCCGGAAGATTGTTACGGGTTGGATAACGGTGCGGACGGTTGAGGGGAAATACCCGGCGTCGAGCAATAGTTCCTGAACATCACAACAGAGTTAGCAACAATAAAACAAAAACCTACAAAACAAACAAAGGGTTAGCATGCAATGCAGTATGCTTATTTGTTTTCAAGGTATCCGGCTTGGCATTCAGTTTTGACCCTTCCAGACCCTTGAAGATGCTGTTGATGTTGCTTTCGAAGTAAACTCGGATGGAACAAACTAACACATATATTACAAAAGCAGAATGGTACATAGTTTGTTTACAAATACAAGCCCTCTGAGGGGTCAAAATACATCATAAGAAAATAAAAGTACAATGAATGAAAGCAACAACAAGCAAATGGTCAAACATCAAGACCAAACTCATCCTCACGAACTTCCTTGAGAAGTGCTTCGGTCACAGGATCAGCTGGACGCTCCGTGAGATTCCTGATGAGGAGATTCCGGGTTGTAACAGCTGCTGTTAGTCTCTTGTGCTGACTCTGGTCCTTTGACCTCTTTACTCCAGCTTTGATCTTCAGCTCTGATATCTCCCTCTGGGCTGCTGCCAGGGCTTCTTGCTGCTCTTTTGCATTAGCTTCCAGTTGCTCCATCTTGTCTTGAACTCTCTTGTCCTCCAGGGTACGAGCCTCGGTGATCCTGACCCACCGGGCTTGACTCTCCTTCAAATACAAGTCTGTCCTTGCTCTCTGGAACCGGGCTTCCTTGCAAGCATTCTTCAGAATTTGTTCTCCAGCCTTAGACTTTTTGATATAATCCCCCGACTTCTCAATCTTAATCAGATGCTCCACTCTCAACTTCTCTAACCTCTCAATCTCCATCCTATCCTCACTCCTCTCCCGGAGGGTCTTCTGCAAAGCCTGAGTTAACTTCTCATTTCTTTCCTTCAAGCTCTCAAACTCCTCCAAACTAATAGTGGCAGGAGGTGGTGTTGAAGATGATTCAGGCATATCTTCTATGGTAAAGGGCATTCCAGAGAATTGAGCCCTGGCATGGGACCACTCATAATATTGTGCCGATGCCACGTTGTTGCACTTCCCCAAAATGGTTACTCCCTTGGTTTGAACATTATCCCAGGCCCAGGCTGCCTGCCTAACAACAGCCAGATTAGTCTTGTTCTCACAATAAAGAGTCTCAATCAAGTCCTGTGCCTTAGGAGTATGGACCAGTGCATAGCCCAGTTGCCTTCTGAACAGCAGAGGATTGTAATTAATACTAACCTTAACTCCTATTAGTGGCACATTGGGAAAATGCCCACAGCTGGTGATGATATCCCTGCCTTTGGTGCTTTGAGTGCACCACCTGATATCGGCTGAAGTTAGAGCAGTGAGTCTCTTAGCCCAGTTGCTCTGCTGATGAGGATTTAGAAATGCATCTGTCCTGGGTAGATGCCTGAGAAGCCAAGTATGGAACAATGGAGCACAACACCTCACTAATCTTCCCCTCTGCTTTTCATTCCTCTGATGCACTGAATAGTAGAGATCCCCCAATAAAGTGGGTACTGGGTTCTTCAGGATGAATAGATGGATTGCATTCTTGCTGATGAATCGAGGCTCATCTGCAAACAATACAATTCCATATATGCTCAAAGCCAATAGAGCACAGACAACTTTCCACTCTCCTAAAGAAGCTTTCAAGGTAGCTTGAGAGATCAAGAAATCCAGATGAAAGCCAGGGATTCCAGCTTTAGAAGTCATATGCTGCTCAATCAGAACAGGTTCCAGATGCAGAGCCTTTGCTACTTCTCCATTACCAGGAAAGACCATCTCAGGGTTGAAAGGGACTCCACCCCTGATAGGCATGCCAACCAATGATGAGTATTCTTCTAATAGAGGGCCCAACTAAAAGTCTTGAAAAGTGAAACACCTCAGTGGGGGATCATAAAACTGAATGCAAGTGTGGATCAGGCTTCTCTGTGAAGGGTCCAGATCCATAACCATGTCAAGTATATCTCCATAGTGTTCCCTGAACAATGGTATATGATCTGGAGTGATCAGGGTCTGAATCCTCCTGATGTCAGATAGCTCTGGCTGGAAGAAGTGATAGGTGATGTTGCTCTTTTTAGGAGCCATGATGCTGAGACTGAGCAGAGACAAGTGCTGATGATGATACTGAAGAAAGGGCCACTGATTGGCTGGTGCAGGTGATAGCTGAAGTAGATAGCTGATAACTGAAGCAGGTGCTGATGAAGATAGGTCAGTACTGATGATGGGGTCAAAACTAGCCAAAAATGAAGATTGATACCCTGAAACACAAATAAGCAAATGTCAATATGATGCAATGATTATGTATGCAAATGATATGCAAGGGTTTGTGACTGAGCTGGATCTGATCAAATGCCCTGATATAGGTCCAAGTATGTTCAAGAATTCCAGATGGAGGTCTATAAATCCAGTAACCAGGGTGGGGGACTCAAATAAAGAGTCACATGTCCAGGGTTTAGAATCACAAGAACTGTTCCAACATGGAGTATTCTTAATCAAATCAAAGTAACTGGGTATTCTGAGGTCAAGGTACCTGCAAACCTGTAAACAGCCCAACCCCCTCACAGGTGGTGTTCTAGAACAAGGATCCTCAGACTTGGATCAGTTATGAGAAGTGTAAACACTTCTAACCCGGAGGTACAGTGTTTACAATAACCATAAAAGTTCCTCCTCTAATTCACCTCAGTTTCTGAAGGTCAATACTAAAAGGTCATCCAGACTTAGCAGGCTTCCCAGATAGCCCTAGCATTGCAGGAAATCTGCAACACAGAGTTCTCAAGAAGAAACCCATATCTGAACCGTGTTTCATATTCCCGCACCAGACCGAGATGGAATGGGAAAGAATATGATTCACTCTAGCCTAGGTGTCACTCAGGTCCCAGGTATAGGACCTTAACTCTCAATGGAACACCCACCCACCAAAGCAAAACCAGATCCAGCCAGCAGCATGACAATATGATATATGAAAAGCAATAAAGAAAGCAGATAAACAACTGTACATAAAGCAAAAATAAATACAAATATAAACACAAATAAGCACATAACACCCCAGTAAACACAAATCAATCAAGCGCTAGGAGGAACCCACAAAAAGAACCAGAAGCCCTGGTTGCAATATAAGGGTCCCCAGCAGAGTCGCCAAGCTGTCGCTCCCACCAAATGAAGCTAAGTCAGATAGGGTACAGACGCGAACGATCGGCGAAAGGGGGATGCGAGGACACACAGGAGTGAACTCACATGGAATGAATAGAGTCGCCAGCTAGGCATTTTTATCCCGGAGGAAAGGCAATGCTGCATAGACCTAGAAAGACATGGATAAGACGGTTGCGAACCAGAGAGACTGAGAAAGGGGGTTGGTTACAACCTGGGAAGGTATTAGCACCCAGATTGTCCGCCGTACTCGACGGGATCCACGCTTGAAAGATTTTTGTTTTAAAGGGGTAGTGTCAGTGTAAGAACAAGAGTGAAATGCTCAAGATCATGAGGCTAAAAGAATGAGGCTAGAAAGAGGGGGAATATACAGAGATTTTTGTTCGATAACTGTTAAGTTATGCCTACGTATCCTCTCGTGCAATGAGGAAGTCAGAACACCGTAGTTCTACCCAAAGAGACTGAAAGATGAATTGACTTGTGAACTGCTTACTTGCCTATGCTCAAGTGTATGATCTGTCTGGCACAGATGCAAACTGTCTTGCATTAGACGGAAGAAGCGAGCTCTCGTTTGTGAGTGAATGAGATGAGAAAAGAATCCCGAAGGAGACGATTATTGTTTGTTTTTTGAGTTTTCAGTCTTTTATTGCTTTTGTAAATTTGTCATAAGTTAATGAGCTTAAGTCTAAACCAATGGATTTTAGTAAACTCATCACATCTTCCCTCTGATTAGGGGTAATGAGAATACCTTAAGTGTGAAGTCAGCTTCTCACACTTAATCACCTTTGATGTAGGATTAAGATCATTAACCTACTTGTGATTAATTAGATGTTTTTATTGTTTTTGTTTAGTGTTAAGTAATGAGGTTAAGCCATAATCAAGGATTGAACAGACTCATTACACCATCCTAATAGAAGGATAATAGATGAGAATGTTTAAGCTGAGGAAAGCTCCTCAACTTAATCCATGACTAGGGATTAAACTCATGACAAAACAAGCCTTTGATTAGGTGGATTTTATTTAATGGTATGATGATGAAGTGAATTTTATGATTTGTAAGACAACTTGAGGGGGACTTGTCCATTAACACTAGGGTTAGTCCTTCTTAACCAATTAAGGAAGAATTAGAACCCTAATGCAAGGCCCAAGTTACAAGTGTGATGTCTTGATGATTATTAAATGGATTGATTAAGAGATTTAAACACATTAAGGGTTTAACACTTAGGATTAAAGTTATACACTCCATCCTAAGAGAAGGATGCAGGCATAAGCTTAATCACAAAGCCTTAAAGCCTTTAGGGTTTAGTCCCTGATTATGAGATGAGAAGAGAAGACTCAAAAGAGACACAAAGGTAAAACTAAGAGGGGAGACTAATCAAAACCCTAATCATTGTCATGCTTGGTTGATCCTAAGGTTTGTGAGGTTTTCAAGAGAAATCTTCAATGGAACCACCAGGAAGCAGATGAAAGGATCAAGAGAAGCAAAGCAACTTGCTTCACTCAAGAAGTCAAGTCACTTGAAGAAAGAAAGTGGGAAGAAGAATAATGAGCAAGCTCAAACTCATACACATACAAAAATACAGTATGGATGCAAGAGATATGAAAAGAAAAGTTATGAGAAGTGAAGGCAAATTCACTTCCCAAAAACACTTATCACCTGAAAAATTAGAAAAGAGATGCAATGCAATGCAAAAATGGGATGAGATGACATGATGAGAAACAAAACCAGAAGCAATTACATGATGCTAATGATGTTATGAGATGCTACAAACATGAGGCAGCACATGGAAATGATCATACAAGTTCATGAATGCAAATGAAGCAAGTTAAGAAGCATGGACATACATGAAAAGTTATGAAGTGCATATGACATACAACATGGCAAATACATGATGCAATGACCAAACATGCTTTCAATATGTCTTATGATGTCAAATGAATCAAATGGATGCTTGAAATGTCATGGTAAGTCATGTTATGCACGAGAATGCAAGATGGATGCATATGGGAACCCAAATTAGGGTTAATGAACCAAACATCAAACAAAAATCAAAATCAGAAGCAAACCCTAAGATAAAAAATTGAAAATGCCACACAAAGGATCCCTAATCCCATACTAAACCAATTCCCAAAGGAGAGGTCTCAACTCCTAACCTAACTCAAGATATGAATTCCACAAGTTTTCTAGGGTTTTAGGGTTTCCAAACAAGAAAATTATCAAACAAAAGGAAAATGAAAGATCAAATCATGGCCATTTAATCTTACAAACTACATGCTAAACACAATGCAATGCAAGAAGAATCAATGTCCAACTCCTCATGAATAGGTAGAAATGATTTTTGAAACTTTGGATCAAAATAATGCACAAAAATGGTTTTAATTCAATGAAAAATTCTCAAAATGCATCAAGATCAAAAATAAATTTGGTTTGAAGGTTGGACAATGTTTCTAAATGTCTTAGAACATTTCATGAATTTTTTGGTGATTTTTAAATACCTAAAAGTATTTTTAATAAATTAATTTCCATTAATCAATTAAAAATAAACTTTTAAATATTTAAAAATAATTTTTTAATGCTAAAAATAAAATAAAAATATTTTTTGTGTCATAAAAATTAATGAAATTTTTGAGAAAAAGTTTCATAATTTTTAAACAATTTTTACTATTTTAAATAAATTATGCAAATTAAATATGAAATAAATGAATAAAACAAAGAAAATAAAAAAGTAAACAGAAGGAGAGGCTGAGATTGATCCTGGGTTTGAAAACATTGACCAGCGCGCATCTGGACGGCTGTGGTTGATTCTGATTAGATTTATTTAATTATGATTAATTAAATTAATTAAGGGGATTAGGGCAAAACAAAAGGATCTGGGCCCTCCAAGCAAGCGGGAAGTCAACTGGTCAAGGCAATCCTACGCTCAATATTCAAATGGCACTAATGACCTGAGATTAGGGCAAAGCACTTTCAGGTGACCGGAGGGAAGCTCCGGTCATATTCTCCGGCGGTATCAAAACCCTAAAACATGATTCAGGCATCTAAACATCAAATTAAGCACAGCCAAATGATCCTCTAACAACCTAGGTCATGAATCCACCCTCAAACATCATTTAAACCCCAAGAATCATGCAAATCGAAGAAAACAAAATCCACGGGTGAAATTTCAGAGTGATCATACAAACTCATCTCTCACTCATTTTCAATTTTAAAACCATCCCCATGATCAGCAAGACATGAGCAACCAGTTTATAACTTAAAATGCAAGCTTTGGAAGAAAATGTTCATGTTCATACCTGAGCTGGAAAGCTTCAATACTGAGCTTCCAGAGCCTCCTTTGCGTGCGTGCAAATGAACTTCTTTGGCTCCCCTGATGCTAATGGAAGGCTTGGAATGAGCTTAGACAAGCTGCTTTGAGAAATCCAGTTCTGATGTAGCAGAAAATGGAGTTTGTGTGTGAGTGGTTTCAAGCTCTGTTAATGGTTGGTTCTGGTTCCTTTTGATGTGTTTGACTTGTTGGTGAAAAGAGTTTGGATGTTTGATGGCTGTGGAAGGTGATTCGAAGGAAAATGCAGATTAGGGTGAAAAATGGTGAAGCTATGTTCTTGCTCAGTTCAAGCCTGAATCTTGTTGGTTTCTGCTCAATGAGGCCAGGTGAGTTGATATGTGGAATTGGCTTTTGTGTTTGAGGCTTGTGGAAGGTGATTCGAAAGGTTTTGCTTGAGAGGGTGATTTTGTGAATGCTGTCTTCTTGTGTGTTTCAGCCTTGCTTGAGGTGTGTTATGGCCAGCATTTTCCTTGCATAAAGAACTCCCATTGGTCAGATGATGTGACCTGGCCTGCTGTGATTGGGATGTTTACTTTTGCAAAAAGTCCACTTTGTTGTAAGAGAGGCATGGCTTGAGTTATAGCTTGGTACAAGGGGCATGGGCTGCGCAGCAAGATGAGGTGAGAGGCTATGGCTGGTTCAAAGGCCAATGCAGCAAGTTGGTGAAGTGTGATCATGAGTTTTGCAAGTTGGTTACTTTTGAAACTTCATGAAAATGTCTTGCCATACAAACCATGAACATGAGAGACTTTGGTTCAAATCTGACTTTTAGGTCACATGTGATGTTTGTACATTGGTTTGAAGTGAACTAGAAGTTACAATTTGCCTTGGTTCATGATTTTGCAAATTTCTCTTTTGAGGCATGTCTTGAAAATTAATGATTTTTGCCAACTTTGTCACACCATAACTTTTGATCCAAGAAGAATTTGATCATGTTCTTGTACTTTTTGAAAAGGGAAAAATGTGTTCTACAACTTTCATGACCAAAGTTTTTCCATTTGAAGCATTTTTGGATCAAAAAGTAAGGTTTGAAAAGTGACCTAAAATGACATATTCTTTAAAAGTCAACCATGCCCTAAAAAGTCAACTTTGCAAAAACTTCAAATTCTTGATTTTTGTGAACTTCAACCTTCTTCCATGATCAAATAAAGATCATATACACTCAAAATGATGAAGATCACCCCTTGGTTGGGTATTGGGGGCCTCAGATGCCCTGATTTTGCACTGACTTGTCTGAAAAGTCAACTCTTGATCTGATGACTTCCCCATGGAATTTCTTCATGAAAATTGATATGCATACTCCCTATACCATATTGAGACCAATGGAAACAAGAATGACCAAAAAAAATTGGGGTTATGGCCTTTGAAACCAAAACCCTAATTTTAGGTCAACTGTGCAGTCAAACTTGGCTCTGCCTTCACACCAATCCCAGTTCTTGTGATTCTTTAGCATTCTTGACTTTGAGAGGATATAATATGATGCTTGAACACATATAGACCCCTTTGAAGTGATTGATGACCCTTGGAGTGGCTCAAGAAACTCTTGGATTGCTCAGATCACAAACCCTAGATGCAGATGACTTAGAATCTATGCAGTGAATCAAAAATGGGATATGAGATGTTATGATTGTGTTTATGTATATGAAATGATCACAAGCCATGGTGTGAATGGGTGAGGGCAAATTTGGGGTGTTTACAGACAGTTCTTGTGATTTAACCCAGGACATGTGACTCTTTATTTGAGTCCCCCACCTTGGTTACCGGACTTCTTAACCTCCATCTGGACTTCTTAGACATACATGGACTTATATCAAGGCAGTAATCAGATCCAGCTTGATCACAAACCCCTGCATATCATTTGCATACTCATCATTTGCATCATTTAACATTTGTTTATTTGTTTTCAGGGTATCCATATCACATTTGGCTTGGTTTTGACCCCTTCATTTGCATAGACCCCTGTTCACCAGTTATCTGCTTCAGCTCTCTTCATCAGTTGCCTGTTTCATCTATCTCCATCATCATCCTCATCCTATCAGTGGCTCATCTCCAGTATCAGTCTTCATCATCAGCATCTGTTCTCAGCTCTTCATCAGCAGTCATGGCACCCAAGAAGAGCAACATTTCATATCATTTCTTTGAGCCTGTGCTGGCTGGCATCAGACAGGTCCAGGCACTTATCACTCCAGACCATATCCTATTATTCAGAGAGAATTATGGAGGCATCCTTGATATGGTTATGGACTTGGACCCTTCTCAGAGGAGTTTGATTCACACTTGCCTACAGTTCTATGATCCTCCCTTGAGATGCTTCACTTTCCAGAATTTTCAGTTGGGACCTTTGTTGGAGGAGTTTTCATCACTGATTGGAGTACCTGTCAAGGGTGGTATCCCCTTCAACCCAGAGATGGCTTCTCCCAGCAATGAAGAAGTTGCAAAGGCACTGTATTTGGAACCTATGTTGATTGAGCAGAACATGACAACAAAGGCTGGAATTCCTGGCCTACACTTGGACTTTCTAACTTCTCAGGCCATCCTGAAGGCCTCCTTGGGAGAATGGAAGGCAGTCTGTGCATTGTTAGCCCTCAGTATCTATGGGGTTATACTTTTTGCAGATGAGCCCAAGTTTATCAGCAAGAATGCTATTCATCTCTTCCTTTTGAGGAACCCAGTGCCCACCTTGCTGGGAGATTTCTATTATTCTGTTCACCAAAGGAATGAGAAGCAGAGAAAGAGGTTGGTGAGATGTTGTGCTCCCCTGTTTCATACCTGGCTGCTCAAACACTTACCCAAGACTGATGCTTTCTTGAACCCTCACCAACAGAAGAATTGGGCTAGAAGACTCATTGCTCTGACTTCAGATGACATCAGATGGTGCACCCAGAGCACCAAAGGAAGGGACATAATTACTAGTTGTGGGCAGTACCCCAATGTACCTCTAGTGGGAGTAAAGGGTTGCATCAACTACAATCCTTTGCTATTTAAAAGGCAATTGGGCTATGCTTTGGTTCACCCTCCTAGAGTGCAAGACTTGGCTGAAACCATGTATTGTGAGATAAAGCCTAATCTAGCTGTTGTCAGACAAGCATCCTGGGCATAGGACAACATCCAGACCAAAAGGATGGCCATTCTTGGGAGATGCAACAATGTGGCTTCAGCTCAGTATTATGAATAGTCTCATGCTAGGGCTCAGATTTCTGGGATGCCTTTCACCATTGAGGATGCACCTGGACCATCCACAACACCACCTCCAGCCACTGTCAGCCTGGAAGAATTTGAGAAACTGAAGGAGAGGAATGAGAATCTGTCTCAAGCGCTGAAGAAGACCCTCTGGGAGAGGAGTGATGGTCGACTAGACATTGAGAGGTTAGAAAAGCTGAAGGTGGAGCATCTAGCCAGGATTGAGAAATCAGAGGGCTACATCAAGAAATCAAGAGCTGGAGAGCAAATTTTGAAGAATGCCTGTAAAGAGGCCCAGTTTCAGAAGGCTAGGGCTGATCTCTATCTGAAAGAAATTCAAGCTAGGTGGGTCAGGATCACTGAAGCTCGCATTCAAGAGGATAAAAGAACTCAGGCCAGGATTGAGCAGTTAGAGGCCATTGAGAAGAAACAACAGGAGGCTCTGCTTGCAAGCCAGAAGGAAATCTCAGAATTGAAGCTTAAGGCTGGTGTGAAGAGGTCAAAGGACCAAGACAGACACAAGAAGCTAACCACTGCTATTACCACCAGAAACCTTCTTATCAGAAGCATTACAGAGCATCCGGTTGGTCCTGTAACTGAAGCACTTTTGAAGGAGGTTAAGGAGGATGAGTTTGGCTTAGATGTTTGATTTCTTTGCTTGTTGTTATTTCCATTTGATGTACTTTTCTTTTATGTTGTATTTTGACCCCTCAGGGGCATATGTTGTAAAAACAAACTATGTATGATTCACTGTTTGTAATATATTTGTTAGTCTGTTTCATTAAGTTCTCTTTCTCTCCAGCAACATCAAAGCATCTTCCTCAGGGTCTGGAAAGGTCAAAACCAAGTGCCAAGCCGGATACCTTGGAAACAAATAAGCATACTGCATTGCATGCTAACTTTTGTTTTGTTTTGTAGGTTTTTGTTTTGTTTGTTACTAACTCTGTTGTGATTCAGGAACTATTGCTCGCCGTCGGGTATTCCCTCTCAACCGTCCACACAGATATCCTACTCGCAACAACCTTCCTGGTATCCAGATGGATCAAGTACAGCAAGAGCTGACAGAGGTCAGAACCCAGATGGTTAATGAAAGGATGGAGATGAGAAACCAAATGACCCAGTTCATGGAAGTAATGAATGGCTTGGCTCAAAGCCATGAAAGATTGAGGGCATTGGTAGAAAGGCAAACCCCGGAAGAACCTCCTCTGGGAACTGGAGGAACAAGTAACAATGAGAGGGGTCAGCCTCATGTTAACCCACCAGTATATGGGCCTCATCTACATCCGGAAATCAACATCCCGGGTATTGTGCAAGGAAATACTACTGGAGGAAGAGTCTTACAAGAAGACCCCCAAGAAGAGCAGTTTACTGTGATGGGAGCTGGGGATGAAGCCTATGATAGGAGGCTTGATGAAATTGCTGAGAAGTTTAGATCTCTGGAGTCTCAAAATTCCTTAGGCTTTGATGTTATGGATATGGGGTTAGTGGACGGGGTAAGAATTCCCCACAAGTTTAAACCCCCGTGCTTCGAGAAGTACAACGGAACTTCCTGTCCACGAACTCACCTACAGTCTTTTCTGGGGAGACTTAAAGCATACACCATGGATGAGAAACTGTGGATGTTTTACTTTGAAGATAGCTTGACTAGAGATTCAAGGGAGTGGTACTCACATTTGACCAGGGCTACTATCAGGTGCTAGAAGGACCTAGCTGAGGCTTTCATCAGACAGTACCAATACAATCTGGACATGGCTCCTAACAGAACCCTTCTGATGGGAATGTCTCAATCCTCCAGAGAAAGCTTCAGGGAATATGCCCAGAGGTGGAGACAGCTTGCTGCTGCTGTCCAGCCACCCATGTCGGAAAGAGAAATGGCCGACATGTTCATGAACACTCTACAGGGAACATATATTGATAGGCTAGCTGCCTTTTCTTCCACCAACTTCGCTGACGTAGTCATAGCTGGAGAAAGAATTGAAAGCCTTCTGAAGATGGGTAAAATTTCTGATAATGGTGCAAGTTCGTCGAGTAATCCCAGGAAGCCTTTTGTGGGACCTAGAAGAACTAATGAGACAAATGCCATTCATGCCAGCAGGGGCAGGTCTCAGTACCTTCACAGATCAGTAGCAGCTGTCACTATTCCAGCTCCGATTCCTCAACAACCAGCATATCAACCACCACAACAACCACACTATCAACAACAAGTTCAGTATCCGCCACAGAGAAATTACAACAACAACAACAACAATCAACAACAAAGACCTTTTCAACAAAGACCATCACAGGCAAACAGGGTGATTGACCCAATCCCTATGCCTTATGCCACTTTATTGCCACAACTCCTGAAACTCAACCTGGTTGAACTAAGGACATTGGCACCACCAGATCCCTCCAGTCTTCCAAGAAACTATGATGTCAACGCCCGGCGTGCTTTTCACTCCAATGCACCTGGCCACAACACAGAGAAATGCAGGGCTTTACAAATGAAGGTACAAGATCTGGTAGATTCTAAAGCCCTCAATTTTGCACCCCCGCCAAATGTCAACAAGAATCCCATGCCCAATCATGGAGGACCAAGAATTAATGCTATTGAGGAAGACAAACCATCTTTCTTGATAACCAGTGTTGGGCAGATTCGGACACCTCTGGTAGAAATTAAATCTCAGCTCCTAGAATGCCAGATGTTCCCCGGATGTGAGCTCGGTTGTGGTTATTGCAACATTTCGGTCAACGGGTGTGATAATTTGAGAAGCGGCATAGACGGTCTTATCAAAAGTGGTATCCTTCAGATCACAACATCAGCGCCTACAAATCCAGCAATCCCTTTGACAACAATTCCTGACTCTTCTACAACTGCAACAACAATCATTCCAACCAATTCATCAATATCATCAACAATGGCTCCATCCATCACTTCAACAAATCAGATGTCAACAACCATTTCTTCTACAACATCAGCACCCATTTATTTAACAAAATCTTCTACAACGCCAACAGATATCTCAGCAGTCACCATTTATTATGATCCATCATATGTTCCTCCAAACAACAATTTTCAACAACAAGCAGTGGCATCTCCTGCCAGGTCACCAGTCACCATTTACTATGATCCGCACACTATTTCAGTACCCTCCTCTGCAGCAGTCAGTCCAGTTACCATCACGGTGCCTGGACCCGTTCCATATGAAAGCAGTAATGCCATGCCTTGGCATTATGGCTCTGATCTCTACTGCAACGGGGAGAAAATCACTTTGGATTCTTCAACCTCTTATCCACAGATTGATAATGTTGGGGGAGGCGGAGGCTTCACCAGAAGCAGACTCCTTTTTGCCTCACAATTGCAAAGACCTAACGCCGAAGCAGAAGCTGCTGCTAAAGCAAAAGGAAAGACTGTGGTAGTTGAAGAGCCAGCTATCAAAGAAACTCAGAAGACATCTTTTGAGAAAGATGTAGATGAGTTCATGAGAATTATAAAGAGAAGTGATTACAAGGTGGTGGATCAGCTTCACCAAACTCCCTCAAAAATCTCCATATTATCCCTGCTGATGTGTTCTGAAGCTCACAGGAATGCATTATTGAAAGTCTTGCACACAGCTTACGTGCCAGAGGAGATCACTATTAATCAGCTATAAACTTTGGTGGCAAATGTCAACACCAGCCATGGGCTGGGCTTTACCAATGCTGACTTGACAACTGAGGGGCGTAACCACAACAAGGCTTTACACATCACTCTAGAATGCAAGGGTGCTGTTCTATCTCATGTACTGGTGGACACTGGGTCTTCACTCAATGTTCTACCAAAGAAAGCCTTGGTGAAGCTGGAGTATGATGGCTTGGCATTACGTCCGAGTAATTTGGTGGTGAGAGCTTTCGATGGCTCTAAAAGATCAGTGCTTGGGGAGATTGATCTACCTGTGATGATTGGCCCGCAGACCTTCAAAATTACTTTCTATGTGATGGACATTCAGCCGGCCTACAGCTGTTTGTTGGTTAGACCTTGGATCCATGCCGCTGGCGCAGTTACGTCTACCCTTCACCAGAAGCTGAAATTCGAGTGGGAAGGCCAGATCATCACCATCTGTGGGGAAGAGGACATCTTTGTTAGCTATCTGGCTACGTACAAGTATATTGAGATGGATGGAGAAATCCATGAAACCATGAGCCAGGGATTTGAGGCCCTGAACATAAATGAAGCATCTGATGTACTAGGGACCTCCATGACGTCTTATCAGCAAGCCAGGAAGGTTGTTGAAGAGGGGACTGCCCAAGGTTGGGGCAAGCTGTTGCCTGTGGAGAAGAAGGAGGACAGATTTGGGTTGGGTTACAAACCAACTCAACAAGATCAATCAGAGGCTGCTAAGAAGCCCAATTTTGTCAGCGGGGGGATGCTCACCCCAGATGCAGTGAACAACTTGGAAGATGAGTCGGAAGATGAGCACAACCTGGAGAGCTGGATACGTCCAAGGATCCCGGGGATCCGTATCTCAAATTGGTCTTCCCAGGAAATTATAAGGGTTACTCCTGCAGAGTAATTATTATTTCCTGTATATTTTAAGCATGCATCAAGTCTTGCATCTTGCCCAAGATGTCAAGACTCATTTTGTAATCGGGCCATCTTGTAATTTTGTGCAAACAGATCAATCAATGAATATCGGACATCTTTTGCAAATGAGTTTTTTTCTTTTCCGCTCACTATTTTTCATTTTTCTTTTTGTACAAAAATAAAATGGCAATGTTTTCAAAATGATAACTTTACTTCACTCTTTCTAAACAAGATTAAAATCGATCACTAAAACGAACAATCTAAACCCTTGCAGAGAGTGCCTTTCAGACTGCACCGACAACAGCACAGCTATGGCTTCGTATGACTTTGACAATCCAATCAATCAAGCTGAAGAAGGGGTTGAAGAAGATTATGAGCTTCCTGAAGAGCTAGCCAGGTTGTTAAGGCAAGAGGAGAAGGTTATCACTCCTCATCAGGAGGAGGTCGAAACGATTAATCTTGGTACGGATGAAGATGTGAAAGAAGTTAAGATCGGGGCCTGCTTACAAGACTCAGTGAAAAAGCAACTGATTGACCTGCTTCGTGAATATGTGGATGTGTTTGCTTGGTCTTATCAGGATATGCCAGGGTTGGACACCGATATTGTCATGCACAAGCTGCCTTTAAGAGAAGATTACCCGCCAGTAAAACAGAAATTGCGCCGTACTCGCCCAGATATGGCAATGAAGATCAAAGAAGAGGTGCAAAAGCAGTGGGACGCCGGGTTCCTTGCTGTGACTAGCTACCCGCCGTGGGTTGCTAATATTGTACCTGTGCCTAAGAAAGACGGCAAGGTAAGGATGTGTGTGGATTACCAGGATCTGAACAGAGCCAGCCCGAAAGATGACTTCCCTTTACCTCACATTGATGTATTGGTGGATAATACGGCTCAGTTCTCAGTGTTCTCCTTCATGGACGGATTTTCAGGATACAATCAGATCAAAATGTCGCCTGAAGACATGGAGAAGACAACTTTCATCACACCCTAGGGCACGTTCTGTTATAAGGTGATGCCATTCGGACTGAAGAATGCTGGTGCCACTTATCAACGGGCTATGGTAACATTATTCCACGACATGATCCATAAAGAAATTGAATGTTATGTGGATGACATGATTGCCAAGTCCCTCACAGAAGAAGACCACCTGGTAAATCTGTTGAAGTTATTCAAGCGTCTGAGAAAGTACCAACTGAAATTGAACCCCAACAAGTGCACATTCGGGGTACGGTCTGGTAAGCTGCTGGGATTTATTGTAAGTGAGAAGGGGATTGAAGTTGACCCTGACAAAGTCAAAGCCATTCAAGAAATGCCTGCACCGAAGTCAGAAAAAGAAGTTCGAGGTTTCCTAGGTAGATTGAACTACATATCACGGTTCATATCTCACCTTACTGCAACCTGTGAACCTCTTTTCAAGCTGTTGAGAAAAGAACAAACGGTCAGGTGGAACGAAGACTGCCAGAGGGCTTTTGACAAAATCAAGGAATACTTACAAGAGCCTCCAATCCTTATGCCTCCAGTTGAAGGAAGACCTCTAATCATGTACTTGACAGTATTAGAAGAGTCAATGGGGTGTGTGCTGGGCCAGCATGACGAGTCTGGTCGAAAACGGTATGCAATATACTACCTAAGCAAAAAGTTTACCGACTGTGAACAACGTTATTCACTGCTCGAGAAAACTTGTTGTGCTTTAGCGTGGGCTGCTCGCCGACTGAGACAGTATATGTTGACCCACACTACCTTGTTGATCTCAAAGATGGACCCAGTTAAGTATATATTTGAGAAGCCAGCACTTACCGGACGGGTTGCAAGATGGCAAATGATCCTCACAGAATATGACATCCAGTACACATCTCAGAAAGCCATCAAGGGCAGTGTATTGTCTGATTATCTTGCTGAGCAACCCATTGATGATTACCAGCCTATGAGATTTGACTTCCCTGATGAAGACATCATGTTCATAAAAGCAAAAGATCACGAAGAGCCTGTTCACACCGAAGGGCCTGACCCGGAAGAAGAATGGACAATGATGTTTGACGGGGCTGTTAATATGAATGGTCGTGGTGTTGGTGCAGTACTCATTACACCTAAGGGAGTTCACCTGCCTTTCTCGGCAAAACTCACCTTTAACTGCACTAACAATGAAGCTGAATACGAAGCTTGTATTATGGGTCTCGAGGAAGCCATTGACCTCAGGATTAAAACTTTGACTGTATTCGGAGATTCAGCTTTGGTAATCAATCAAACCAACGACAAATGGTACACACACCAGGATCATCTGATACCTTACAGGGATTATACAAGAAGGTTATTTACTTTCTTCACAACAGTCAAGCTTGAGTATATCCCTCGGGACGAAAATCAGTTTGCAGATGCTCTTGCCACCATTTCATCCATGATCAAAGTTCAAGCTGCCAACTTTGTGCCTCGGATTTCAGTATCCAGACTTGACAGACCAGCATATGTATTTGCAGCAGATGTTGTTAAGAATGATAAGCCTTGGTTCCACGACATTAAGTGCTTCTTGGAGGATCAAACATACCCACCTGGGGCATCTTCCAATGATAAGAAGACATTAAGAAGGCTTGCTGGTAGTTTCTTCCTGAATACTGACGGTTCCCTGTACAAGAGAAACTTTGATATGGTACTCCTCAGATGCGTTGATAGAACAAAAGCAGACTTGTTGATGCACGAGGTGCACGAAGGATCCTTTGGTACCCATGCAGGAGGGCATGCAATGGCTAAAAAGTTGCTAAGATCAGGCTACTACTGGATCACAATGGATGCAGACTGTTGTGCTTATGCCAGGAAATGCCATAAATGCTAGATTTATGCGGATAAAGTGCATGTGCCTCCAAATCCTCTGAATGTGATGTCTTCACCTTGGCCTTTTTCTATGTGGGGCATTGATATGATTGGCAAAATCGAACCGACCGCTTCAAACGGCCACAGATTCATCCTGGTTGCTATTGATTATTTTACCAAGTGGGTTGAAGCAGCTTCTTATGCAAATGTTACGAGGCAAGTGGTAGCCAGATTTCTGAAGAGAGATATCATCTGTCGATACGGAGTTCCCGAGCGAATCATTACTGATAATGGTTCCAACTTGAACAACAAAATGATTGCAGAACTGTGCCGGGACTTCAAGATCCAACACCACAATTCTTCTCCTTACAGGCCAAAGAGGAATGGCGCTATCGAGGCAGCAAATAAGAATATCAAGAAGATTGTGCAGAAGATGGTAGTTACCTACAAAGACTGGCATGAAATGCTACCATTCGCCTTGCATGGGTACCGTACGTCAATCAGAACATCCACTGGGGCAACACCGTATCAGCTTGTTTATGGTATGGAGGCAGTCCTACCTGTTGAAGTTGAGTTACCCTCCTTACGGGTATTAATGGATGTTAAGCTGAACGAAGCAGAATGGGTCCGATCCCGATATGAACAACTGAGTCTGATTGAAGAAAAGAGATTGGCTGCAGTTTGTCATGGACAGCTGTATCAGAAAAGAATGAAGAAAGCCTTCGATCAGAAAGTCAGGCTCCGAGAATACCAAGTAGGAGATCTTGTGCTGAAAAGACTCCTCCCTCCTCATACAGACCACAGGGGCAAGTGGACTCCGAACTATGAAAGACCATTCGTAGTAAAGAAAGTTTTCTCCGGTGGAGCACTCATGCTCAGTACTATGGATGGCGAAGACTTCCCGTCCCCTGTGAATTCAGATGCAGTTAAAAAATACTTCGCATAAAATGACCCACTGGACATAAAAACAGAATGTAAGTCCAGGCAAAAATAGGGCATCCCGGCGAGTCAAAAACAGAATAAAAGACTCGGGCAAAAGTAAGGGAAAATAAACAAAAAAATGTACACCCGCTGAGTTGAAAAGCCGCATCGGACAACTCAGGAAAAAATGGGTATCCCGATGGATTGAAAACCCGAAAGGGCGATCCATGCAAAATCAGGGAATAATCGAACAACTGTACTCTGAATTCATCTGTATTACTTACAACTTGGTAAGCTTCGAAAGGTTCAAGCGCCGGTCAGAATCAGCCTTCTTCAGAAAGCAAGACGAGAAGAATGTCAAAAGTCATACGAGTCATAGCAAAGGGAAAGCTCCTTGAAGCGTCATCAACATTGCCAACATCTTTTGTTTCTCAATTTGTAACAATCTCCTCATTTTAGGGGATCTGTTTCTCTGATTGTATCTTGCCAATTCAGGGCACATGAATTAATAAAATCAGATTTTTTTTTCCAGTCATGTTTCATCTCGTACATTTTTATTTTCATTTGCAAAGAATGTCCGATGTCTTTAAAATACTGATTGCATAAATACAAATGCTTTTCTTCTAAAAAATACGCGCTTACATGAAATATACTTACTCCCGGGAGTGTCTGAACCCCTATGACGGAATCCGGTAAGGGATACCTCGGGATTACTTGTGCGTTTCTCTGACTTTTCAGGATTGCAGGTATTCAAAGCACAGCATGGGGCATGAAAGCTTCATCCCAGCAAGCTGACAAATCCTTATCAACTCAGTCTTAGCACCAGAGGTGCTTTCTCCCCAGCTGAGTTGTCAAGTATCATCCTCAGCAGGACCCCTACAGAAATCTCCAAGAAGACCTTCCCATGGTCTTTCTTCTTCCCCAGCCGAGTTGCCATTTACTATTCCTCCACAGCCAAGTGCAAAAGCCGGGAAACCATCTCCCCACAGAGCTTCGGCCTCCATCCAGAAGAGCAATGACCGAAGAACTCACAACAGAGTGAAGAAAGCTTTTACAAACCCCAGCTGGGTCCCCCTTCACCAAAGATAGGTCTATCAGTGACCTATATCCCCAAGCAGAGTCCCATATGTCAGATATACCAATGATCTCATCCCCAGATGGGGTGTTCACTTCAAGCAGATCAGTCAGAGATCTTCGTAGCAGCGGGACCCGGGTCCCGGATCAGTATCTTTGCATAATCATGGCATTCGCATCATATTCTCCCACAAAGCGTAGCATTCCGTCTAATACGGAGCATTACGACAAAAAATCAAACATATTGCATAATCATAAGCCATGTTTCTGAATCAAACACTTGTAAATACTGACAATCCGTCAGCAATATACGAAAAACTCCCCAAAATTCCCCACCAGAGAGCCAAGGCACCTTCCCTAAAGATACGGATGCATCCTGACACCCGTCCGTGTCACATCCCCAGCAGAGAGCTAAAGCTAAAACATCGGCCTTATACTCACAAATACAAATACACACTCCTTTTGGCACTCGTCCGTGTCATGTCCCCAGTAAAAGCCAAAGCATCCTCTTTGCACTCACAGATACATATATCCATACAGATCCCCTGACACCCGTCCGTGTCACTTTCCCCAACATAACTACCTGAATACCTCGTAAAGCGTATACTTGTTTATAATATACCTTTTGACACTCGCCCGTGTCACTCTCCCCAGCAAGTTAAACACGCATCTGTACACCGTTCATACTTATTACCCCTGTTTCATTCATACAGATGCCCGTCCGTATCTTGTATATACCACTTATACATCCTCAGATTTGATACTCTTCCGTGTTCTTTGTTAACCAGTTGATACTCGTCCGTATCATCATCTCAGAACATGCGTCAAGCATTTGTTTCTACTGATACTCGTCCGTATCACGGTCTTAGGGATGCTCGTCCGCATTTTTAATCTATACACAACGTCGAAACACTTATACCTTTTATTTCTTGGATGTAAATGCTCGTCCGTGTTTACTATTCCCCAGTAGGTCGCCAGCAAAGCAAAACTTCTTTTTTATTCGGCATTCGTCCTATGCCATGATACCTTTCGGCAGCCGTACCCTGCCAGGTGATTGTCCTTCACCTTTTGGATGACCGTCCCTCATCCTTTCCCCAGCGGAGTCTCTATTCATTAGAACCCCTTTTTTATTCGGCATTCGTCCTATGTCGTGATATTTAGCAGCCGTCCCCTGCTAGGTGATCGTCCTTCACCTTTTGATGATCGTCCTTCATCATTTTATTCGATGGCCGTCCCCATCGTTGATCTTTTTTATCCGGCATTCGTCCTATGTCGTGATATTTAGCAGCCGTCCCCTGCTAGGTGATCGTCCTTCACCTTTTGATGATCGTCCTTCATCATTTTATCTGATGGTCATCCCCATCGTTGATCTTTCTATCCGACATTCGTCCTATGTCGTGATTTTTAGCAGCCGTACCCTGCTAGGTGGTCGTCCTTCACCTTTTGATGATCGTCCTTCATCATTTTATCCGATGGCCGTCCCCATCATTGATCTTGTTATCTGACATTCGTCCTATGTCATGATAAACCTTTAGAGTAGCCGTCCCCTGCTAGGTGATCGTCCTTCACCTCTTGATGATCGTCCTTCATCATGCTCATCCGATGGCCGTCCCCATCGTCGACCTTCTATCCGGCATTCGTCCTATGTCGCGATACTTTCGGCAGCCGTACCCTGCCAGGTGATCGTCCTTCACCTAGATGACCGTCCCTCATCTTATCCCCATCAGAGCAGCCGTCCCCTGCTAGGTGATTGTCCTTCACCTTTGATGACCGTCCCTCATCATTATTTCATTTATTCTTTAACCCGATGGTCGTCCTCGTCGTGGTCCCTTTTCCTTTTCCTGGTGATCGTCCTTCATCAGTTTAGCCCGATGGTCGTCCCCATCGTTGTTTACATTACTTTATGAACCTGATGACCGTCCCTCATCATTATTTCATTTATTCTTTAACCCGATGGTCGTCCCTGTCGTGGTCCCTTTTCCTTTTCCTGATGATCGTCCTTCATCAGTTTAGCTCGAAGGTCGTCCCCATCGTTGTTTACATTACTTTATGAACTTGATGACCGTACCTCATCATTTATTTCATTTACCAATAATCCCCAGAAATTCTTGGTGGCCGTCCCCATCATGATCTCTCATATCCCCAGCTTGTCAGCCGTCCCCGTCATTGCTTTGATTCCCGAATTTTACCCAGCGTGTCGGTCGTCCCCGTTATTGCTCTTTCCCCGGCAGTCGTCCTCTGCTCGACGGTCGTTCTCTGCTCGACGGTCGTCCTCCATCGCCCGCACTTTATGATATACTTTATTTTCTGTTACAATCTATATCCCTTTTCTTCTTCATTCTGTGAGTGCAAATTTTGGACTGTCTTTGGTATTCAACCACAAGTTATCTTGTTTGCCTGTTAAGCCGTTGCTTACATCCTGCACAGCTAACTCATGCTTGAATAGGGGCAGCTGTAAACACCCCAAATTTTCCCTCACCCATTCACAACATGGCTTGTGATACCCTCATATACATAATTTCAATCATAGCATCCCATATTGCATATTTGCCTCACTGCATTGTCCCAAAGTCATCTGCATCTAGGGTTTGTGATCTGAGCAATCCAAGAGCTTTTTGAGCCACTCCAAAGGTCATCAATCACTTCAAAGGGGTCCATGTAAGTTCAAGCATCATATTATATCCCCTCAAAGTCAAGAATGCCAAAATCACAAGAACTGGGAATGACATGGAAGCAGAGCCAGGCTTAACTGCACAGATGACCTAAAATTAGGGTTTTGGTTTCAAAGGCCATAACTCCAATTTTTTTGGTCATTCCTGTTCCTATTGGTTTCTATATCGTATAGGGATCATGCATATCAATTTTCATGAATAAATTCAATGGGGAAGTCATCTGATCAAGAGTTGACTTTTTGAGCAAGTCAGTGCAAAATCAGGGCATCTGAGGGCCCCAATGACCCAACCAAAGGGTGTTCTTCATCATTTTGATTATTTATGATCTTTATTTGATCATATAAGATGTTAGAAGTTCACAAAATTGAAGAATTTCAAGCCATTTGCAAAGTTGACTTTTTGGGAAAATGACTTGTAATGGAAACTTGTCATTTTGGGAAACTTTTTCAACCCTTGCTTTTTGATTCAAAAATGCTTCAAATGGGAAAACTTTGGTCATGAAAGTTGTAGAATGGATCATTCCCTTTTCAAAAAGTACAAGAACTCATTCTAATTCATTTTGGATCAAAAGTTATGGCTTGTCAAAGTTGGGAAAAATCACATAATTTCAAGTTTTCTACCAAAGAGGCAAAGTTGCAAAACCACTTGCCAAGGCAAATTGTGCTATCAAATGGACTTCTAATCTTCATACAAACATGAACCAATGTCAAAAAGTCAGGTTGCATCAAAGATTTGGCCATTTTTCATGACTTGTGGATCAAGAAACTTTAAAAGGGCCAAAGATGATCAAAGTTGCAAAACCTATCATAAACCCTAATCCACTTGCTGCATTGCTTCTAATCAGATTCTATGGTTCTCCCTAAACTCAGCTGAGCCAAGCCATTCCCCTATCTCAGCCTGCCACTTGCCCATACCTCAAAGTACAACTTTCTTGACTTTTTGCAACTTGAGCCATACCAATCACAACAGTCCACACCAACTCCTCTGACCTCTCTAGTTGTGATAAGTGGACCAAAGCCAGCATAACACACCACACACTCAAGCCTAAAACATATCATAAGCCATAGTTCCAAGTGTATGCCTCATATGCAAAACCATTCGAAACACACTCCACAAGCATAAAACACACAAACAAACTTCACAAAACATCTCAGCACACTCTACTGATCATTTCCCTGCCCTCACTCATCCCTGAAACCTCACACAAGCCAGATACGATTTCTGCCCCTCTTTGAACAGAACTCAAGCAATCTCTCAAACCAGCCCAAATAAACTTCAAACAAGCTTTGCAAACACTTGAGGGAGGTTAGTGGAGTTGGTTGAAAGCAAGAAACTGGTCCAGAAGCTCTTGGGTTGAAAGCTTCGATTCAGGTAGCCATGGAAATTCATTTTTCCAGAACTCTTATTTCTTGTTTCTAAATGATAAAGCATGCTCTCCTGATCACACTGAACCTTTTATTTTTGAAAATGATTGAGTTTTGAGGTTGTATGGAAGTTCTGAAATTTTGTTCAGTTTTGAGTTTTTGTTCGAATCTTGTTGTTGATGATGAATAAATGAAATTTGATGCTGGATTCGTGTTCTAGGGGACTTGGGGATCATTTCTGGAGATTTGGGAGGTTTGATTTTGTAGATGTTTAAGAATTGGCAGAATTTTTGACCAAACAAGAAATGCTAAATTCAGTTCAGAATGTCCTATCAGATGTTGGGACATTATCAAACAGAGTATATGAACTTATTTCAGGATGTCCTACCAGATGTTGGGACATTGTGTAAATGACTTAAGTTCAGTTTTTCAGGATGTCCCAACAGATGTTGAGACATCTCAGTCCTGCTACCAGAATTAATTAATGATTAACTGATCAGAGATATTTAAGGAGATTTATCTGGAATTAATTAATGATGGATAAAAACAGAACAAGGCGCATCTGTAGGGAGTTTTATATTGAAGTTTCAGTTTAAAACAGAAGACCTAATGCACCTAGAATCTAGGAGGTAACAAACCCTATATTCAAGGTGGAAGCTGCTGCGCATTAGGGCTGGACCATTCTACAGAAAGCCCAAAATTCAGATACCTATTTAAGCAACAGAAACTCATAGAATTGAGTACGAATTTCAGAAGACAAAATAGGGTGTCTAGTATTTTAATAGCAGGTTATTTTATTGTACCACTTTATGAGCTTTTAAGCAAAAGTGCATTTGTGACTTGATTGAAACTGTGAAGTAAGATCAAGCTGTATTGTTTGAAGGATGTCTTCAATTTCTGTAAACTTGTAAACTTGATCACTGTGTGATTGAGGGGGAGTGAGTAGAGTACTCTTATCTAAGTGTGTCTTAGGTAGAAATTTCATTGGGTAAGTATTAAGTGATAGATTAAACAGGGTGGTTTAAGTCTAGAATTAATATTACTAATAGTGGATTTCCTCCTGGCTTGGTAGCCTCCAGATGTAGGTGTGGTTATACACTGAACTGGGTTAACAAACTTCTGTGTTGTTTACTTTTCTTGCTGTTTAAGTTTTGGTTAAATTTGTCAAATGTCCTATTAAGTGTTGGGACATCTCTTAGGACATCTCATACCTGATCACAGAATTTCAGATTTGACCTGGGGAGTGTTTTTGAGATTTTCAAGGAGGGAGGTCACCGGAGAAGACGACCGGAGCTCGTCTCCGGTGACCTGAAAATAATTAGGGCTAATTAATTAGGGTTAGCCAGGTTTGAATGTGGAGCGTTGATCTGGTTGACTAAGTCAATCTCCCGCGCGCGTGTGTGGCCCAGATTTGTCATTAAACCCTAATTCAAATTAATCATCTTAATTAATTAGGTTTAAATTCAAATTTTCCAGAAGCAATCTCAACCGTCCATGAGCGCGCGCAGTCTTTCCCTCCACCCTGAGTTTGAATGCTGGCCCTTGATTGCGCATACTTTCATTTTATTCTATTTTTATTTCATTTAATTTCATTTTCTTTTCCTCATTTTATTAAAAATAGTAAAAAAGGTCTAAAAATTCTGAAAATTTTTATTCAAGCTTTTATTAATTTTCAGAACCCAAAAATATTTTTATTTTTATTTTTTGCATTAAAATTATTTTTAAATCATTTAAAAGATTATTTTTAATTATTTAATGAAAATTAATTAATTAAAAATACTTTTAGGTATTTAAAAATCACAAAAAAAATTCATGTAACATTCAAAAACATTTAGAAACATTGTCCAACTCTCAAACCAAGTTTATTTTTTGTTCTTGATGCCTTTTGACAATTTTCTTTGGATTTAATTCCATTTCAAGGCATTATTTTGATTCAAACTTCAAAAATTCATTTCTGCCTAACCATTGAGAGTTGGACAATGATTCTTTTTGCATTGCATCTTGCATAACATGTAGTTTGTAAGGTAAAATTGGCATGTATTGATCTTGCATTGTCAATTTGTTTTGCATTTTTCTTGTCAAGGTACCTTAAAACCCTAGCAATCTTAGAAAATTCATAACTCTCACTAGGTTAAGAGTTGGATCCCCTCCTTTGGGAAGTGAGTTTGTATAGGTCTAAGGTTCCTTTGATTGCATTTTCAAATTTTTATCATGTCATATGCTTCTGGTTTTGAATTTTGCTTTGAGCTTTGATCATAAACCCTAATTCATGCCTTCCTTTGCATCCATCTTCCATTTGCTTGTATACCATGACTTGCCATGACATTTTGTGCATCCATTTGATTCATAATGCATCTTAAGACATATTAGGATCATGTGTGATCATTGCATCTTTCATTTGCCATGTTGTATGTCATTTGCATTCCATAACTTTTCATGAACATCCATGGTTCTAAGCATGCTTCTCTTGCATCCATATGTTTGTATGACCATCCTCATGCCTTGTTTCATGTTTGCATCATCTCTTAGCATCACTAACATCATACTTATGCTTCTGGTTTTGGTTTGCATCATGACATTGCATCTCATTTTGCATTGCATTTCATTTCTTTTGCTAACTTTTTAGGTGGTAAGTTGTTTTGAGAAGTGGATTTGCCTTCACTTCTCACAATCTCTTTTCATCTCTCTTATGCATCATTGCTGCATTTCATCTTGTGTTTGGATTGAGCTTGCTCATTCTTGTCTCTCTCATTTTCTTTCTCCAAGCAACTTGACTTCTTAAGTTAAGCAAGTTGTTTTTCTTCTCTTTGCTCCTTTCATCTGCTTCTCTCCTTGGTGGTTCTTTGAAGTTTTCTTTCTTAAATCTCACAAACCCTAGGGGTGACCAAGCATGATAACAATTAGGGTTGATTAGTCCCCCACTTAGCTTTTACCTTTGTGTCTCTTTGAGTCTTCTCTTCTCATCTCATAATCAGGGACTAAACCCTAAAGGCTTTAAGGCTTTGTGATTAAGCTTATGCCTGCATCCTTCTATTAGGATGGAGTGTATAACTTTAATCCTAAGTGTTAAACCCTTAATGTGTTTAAATACTTTAATCAATTCACTTAATAATCATCAAGACATCAAGCTTGTAACTTGGGCCTTACATTAGGGTTCTAATTCTTCCTTAATTGGTTAAGAAGGACTAACCCTAGTGTTAATGGACAAGTCCCCCTCAAGTTGTCTTACAAACCATAAAAAATCATTTCTTCATCTTATCATTAACTAAAATCCATCTAATAAAGGCTTTGTTTTGTCATGAGGTTAATCCCTAATCATGGATTAATTTGAGGAGCTTTCCTCAGCTTAAACATTCTCATCTATTATCCTTCTATTAGGATGGTGTAATGAGTCTGTTTAATCCCTGATTATGGCTTAATCTCATTACTCAACACTAAACAAAAACAACAAAAACATCTAAATAATCACAAGTAGGTTAATGATCTTAATCCTATATCAAGGTGATTAAGTGTGAGATGTTGACTTCACACTTAAGGTTTTCTCTTTACCCCTAATCAGAGGGAGGATGTGATGAGTTTACTAACCCATTGGTTTAGGCTTAAGCTTATTAACTTATGACAAGCTTCAAAAAAGGGCAATAAAAGACTGAAAACTCTAAAACAAACAATAATCGTCTCATCCGGGATTCTTTTCTTATCTCATTCACTCACAAACGAGAACTCGCTTCTTCCGTCTAATGCAAGACAGTTTGCACCTGAGCCAGACAGGTCATACACTTGAGCATAGGCAAGTAAGCAGTTCACAAGTCAATTCATCTTTCAGTCTCTTTGGGTCAAACTACGGTGTTCTGACTTCCTCATTGCACGAGAGGATACGTAGGCATAACTTAACAGTTATCGAACAAAAGTCTCTGTATATTCCCCCTCTTTCCAGAAATTATTCTTTAAGCCTCATGGTCATGAGCATTTCATCCTTGTTCTTACACTGACACTTTACTTATACACTTCACTTTCTTCCAGCACTGACACTTGCATTCTTTTCCAGCTTTGATACACAAATTTCACTGACACTACCCCTTTAAAACACAAATCTTTTAAGCGTGGATCCCGTCGAGTACGACGGACAATCTGGGTGCTAATACCTTCCCAGGTTGTAACCAACCCCCTTTCTCAGTCTCTCTGGTCCGCAACCGTCTTATCCATATCTTTCTAGGTCTATGCAGCATTGCCTTTCCTCCGGGATAAAAATGCCTAGCTGGCGACTCTTGTCTTTCTGAGTTCACTTCTGTGTGTTCTCATTCTTTTCGCCGACCGTTCGCGCTTGTACCGGGATGCAAATCTTCGGGAGCGACATCGTGCAATGAGGAAGTCAGAACACCGTCGTTCGACTCAAAGAGACTGAAAAGATAAATTGACTGATGAACTGCTTGCTTGTCTATGCTCAAGTGTATGACTTGTCTGGCTCAAGTGCTAATTGTCTTGCATTAGACGGAAGAAGCAGGTTCTCGTTTATGAATGAAGGTGATGAGAAAAGAATCCTGAAGGAGACGATTATTGTTTGTTTTTGTGTTTTCAATATTTTATTGTTTTTTTGAGTTTGTCATAAGTTAATGAGCTTAAGCCTAACCCAAGGGTTAGTAAACTCATCATATCCTCCCTTTGATTAGGGATAATGAAAATACTTTAAGTATTAGATAAACATCTCAACTTAATTACCATGATGGTGTAGGATTAAGATCATTAACCTACATGTGATTATTTAGATGTTTTTGAGTTTTTGTTTAGTTTTAAGTAATGAGTTTAAGCCATAATCAGGGATTAGTGGGCCCATTACACCATCCTAATATAAGGATAATAGATGAGCACACTTAAGCTGAGGAAGATACCTCAACTTAATCCATGATTAGGGATTAACATCATGACAAAACAAACCTTTATTAAAGTGGATTTTAACTAAGATATGAGATTAATAAATAAGTTTTATGTTTGTAAGACAACTTGAGGGGGACTTGTCCATTAACACTAGGGTTAGTCCTTCTTAACCAATAAAGGAAGAATTAGAACCCTAATGCAAGGCCCATGTTACAAGTTAATGTCTTAGTGATTATTAAGATGGATTGATTAAGAGATTTAAACCAATTAAGGGTTTAACACTTAGGATTAAAGTTATACACTCCATCCTAAGAGAAGGATGCAGGCATAACCCTAATCACAAAGCCTTAAAACCTTAAAGGTTTAGTCTCTAATGATGAGGTGAGAAGAGAGACACAAAGAAGACACAAAGGTAAAAGCTAAGGGGGGACTAATCACAACCCTAATTATTATCATGATTGGATGTTCCTATGGTTTGTGAGGCTTGAGAAAGATCTTCAGAGAAGCCACCAATGGAAGAAGCAGATGAAAGGAGAAGAAGCAGAAGAAACAAGTTACTTACTTCACTGAAGAAGATAAGTAACTTGGAGAAAGAAAGTGAATGATGAACATGAATGAGCAAGCTCACTCTAAAGCAAAGAAAAATGCAGCAAGGATGCATATGAAGAAGATGAAGAGAAATGAGAAGTGAAGGCAAATTCACTTCTCAAATTACTTACCACCTGAAAAGGTTAGCATAAAGGAAAGAAATGAAATGAAAATGAAGCGTATGCAAAGGTAAAACCAAAATCAAAAGCAAACTAATGATGCAAATGGTGCTATGAAATGACGCAAAAGCATGTCAAGTGTCATGAATGTTCATGCAAAGAGAAAGAATGCAAATGAAGCATGTAGGAAGCATGAAAACACATGTATACTTATGAAATGAAATGGATGCAAAGCATAGAAAATGTATGAATAAATGATCAAGCATGATTCTAATATGTCTTAAGATGTCTAAGATGACATGTGAATGAATGAAATGTCATGGAAAGTTCATGTATGGATGCATGTGCAAGATGAATGCAAATGAGGGGGCAAAATTAGGGTTTTAAGGCAACATGAGATGCATAAGGTCAAAACAGAAGCAAATCACAAGATAAAAAATTTCAAATGAACTCAAAGGAACCCTAACCCCATATAATATCATACCCCAAAGGAGGAGGCCTAACTCTTAACCTAAAGAAAGTTGTGATTTTTCTAAGTAAACTAGGGTTTTTGGGTGCCTTAAGAGGAAAAATGCAAATCAATTTGAAAATGAAGGATAAACTCATGACAAAAATATCCTAGAAACTAAATGATATATGGAAAACAATGAAAAATGAACCATTGTCAAACCCTTCATAGTTAGGCAGAAAAGAATTTTCAAAGTTAGGGTTCCAAAAAGGGAATTTTATGAATCCTAAATTCAAGAAAAATGTCAAAATTGGATCAAAACCAAAAAGAAATTTATATGAATGGTTTGACAATGTTTCTAAATGTCCTAATATGCAATGTGAATTTTTTTGGAATTTTTAGAAACCTAAATGGTATTTTAATTAATTAATTTCCATTAATTAATTAAAATAAATATTTTAAATATTTTCAAAATGATTTTTTAATGCAAAAAATAAAAATAAAAATTTTTTTGGGTGGAGAAAAATATTTGGAATTAAAATGCAGAAGGAAATATTTTTATGATTTTTCTAGGTATTTTAAATAAAATGCCAAAGAAAAATGCAATTAAATGAATTAAAATATGAATTAAAGGGCTGGTCAACTGATCCAATGGATCAGATTCAAACTGGGGTTTGGAGGGAAGACCACGCGCGCTATCCAATGGTCAAAATTCAAACTGACTAAATTCTAATTAATTAATTAATTAAACACAATTAACCCTAATCTGAACTAATCCTAGCCACCCATTTCAAATTAATCCTGATCAAAGAGCTCAGAATGCGCCTGGCACACTAAACCCTAAAATTAGCCCTAATCCTTTTCAGGTGACCGGAACAGTGTTCTGGTCATCTTCTCCGGCAACACCCCAGTATCAACTTCTTCCCTAGCCCATTTCCAGATCTCTAAAGCTCCAGATCACTCCCTCACACCTTCCTAAGCATGAATCTAACCTCAAAACTAATTTCTAATGGCTTAATCAAAGGATACGAATCAAAACCTAAAAACTGCAAACGTTTCAGAGCATGCATACAAGCTTATTTCTCAACCATTTTCAAAAGTAAACACATCATGATAATCAGCAAAGCATAAAGAACATCTCTATAACAAGAAAAACAAGTTCTGGAAAATTTGTTCTTGAGGATACCTGAGATGGAGCTTCTTCAATCTAAGCTATCTGGCCTCCTCTTTGGTGCAAAATGACTCCAATGATCCTCCTGGTGATGCTTTGATGCTTGGAAGGAGTTTATAATGGCTGGTTTGAGTGGTTGTTCTTCAGCTGGTCAGAAATCGTATTTCAGTTTTGGGTGCTTTTAGGCTGTAATGAAGGGTGGGAAATGATCCCTTGGTGATGCTGAGTTGATTGATGAAAAAAGTTTGAAGTTTGAGTTTGTGAGCAGAGTGTTTCGAAAGCTTTTTCTTTTGGGGTGATTTTTGAGGAACTTGGTGATTCTGAGGTTCCATGCTTGTGTGATGTATGTTATGAGTTGCTTTTGATCCACATAACAAGCTTTGATAGGTCAGAGGAGTTGTTGTGGCCTATGGTGATTGGTATGGGAAAGTTGCCAAAATTTCAACATAACTTGTACTTGAGGTATGGGCTGGTTCAGTGGCTGTTTCAAGGCATGGCTCGAGTCAGCTTGGTTCAAGGATAGTCATGGAAGTCATATTTTGCAGCTGGCACAAGTGGAAGCATGGTTGTATGAGTTTTTGCAAGTTTTGTTCATTTTGGCCCCTTTGTGATTTCTTGATGTGCAAGGCATAGAAACTTGAGATTCTTAGGCCAATTATGATTCTTAGGCAATACACTATGTTTGTATGATGCCTAGAAGTGTATTAGAGGTCACAAAATGGCTTGGTATGTGAATTTGCACAAAATCCTCTTTGGTGTGAAAGTGAAAATTATGTGATTTTTGCCAGCTTTGTCAAGCCATAACTTGATTTCTATAATGAATTAGAACTTATTCTTGTACTTTTTGAAAAGGGAATGATTCAATCTACAACTTTCATGACCAACAATTTTTCATTTGAAGCATTTTTGGTTGAGAAAGAGGAGGTTGAAATACTTTCCCAAAATGGAAAGTTTCCATTACAAGTCATTTCCATTTTTGGCAACTTTTGGTTTAGCTCAATTTTCTTCAATTTTTTGAACTTCCAAGCACTTCAATTATCAAATAAAGATCATATAACTTCAATTTGATGAAAAATCCACTTTGGTTCCAATGTTGGGGGCCTCAGATGCCCTGATTTTGCTCTGACTTGCTCAAGAAGTTACCCAGTGAACAGATGGCTTCCACAATGAATTTCTTCATAAAACTTGGTACACATGATCCTTATAACATATTGAGACTATTAGAAACAAGAATGACCAAAAAATTTGGAGTTATGGCCTCCGAAACCAAAACCCTAATTCCAGGCCATATGTGCAGTGAAACCATAGCTCTGCTTCCATGCTTTGCAAGTTCTTGTGATTTTTTGACTTACTTGATCTTTGAAGGATATAATATGATGATAGAAAAAACATGGACCCTCTTGGAATGATTGGAGACCTTTGGAGTGGCTCATATGGATCCTTGGATTGCTCAGACCACAAACCCTAGATGCAGATGAACTTGAACTATGCAGATGAAACAAAAATGCAATATGAGATGATATGCTTAAACTACTGCAAATATGAAAGATCACAAGCCATGGTGTGAACTTAGTGAGAGAAAATTTGGGGTGTTTACACCTGTACACCCCTCCCAATCTCACAGGTACTGCTTCGGGTCAAACATCACGGACTCTCAAAGCCGAATAGTAATAATACTTTCACCATTTCCAAGAAATGGCTCATGACCAAACCAGGGAATCGATTTGGCATTATGTACTACTCAGGGAGGTCTCAGCGTGAGTCCGGGAAAACAAGCATCCTTTATAAGTCCTCAGCTTCAAGCATTGAAATCGAGAAACAATAGTACATTCAGCCCGTAGGATACAGTACTATCGTCATACGACCAAATGATTTGATTGAGTTCCTATAAAAGAACCAGGCCATCCTATGCGAGTTCCCTGTGCGCCCTCGGGTGCGAATGGGTTTACCACAGAATGTGGTCTTCCACTGTCACCAATGGAGAGGGGTGTTTCCACAAAGTTCCTCAATGATCGGTCCCCAACTGCACATAACTATCGAGGTCGTGAAATGAGAAGGGAAGATCCCTAAATCAAGACATTTCCAAGACGGTCGCAAATCTGGGCATGGAACTCACTACTACCCCCATGACAAGATATCTTGGGGCCAAAGTGGAACCACTCTAAATCCTAAGGTTCACTCGAGCCTTGGTAATGAGCTCATCTCACAGTAACAGTATCACCCAAGTCCCACAAAACAGAAAAATCCAATCCATACAGTCCAGTACAATATATGATGCATGAAAATAAATACTAAAATCTGTAAATAAATTTGTAAATAAAACTGTAAATAAACAACAATAACATATGCACACAACAACAAACAATCAACACCCAGTGAAACCGAAACATGCAAGCGCTAGGAGAGACTCTCAGGGGAAACCAGGGATTCTGGGTTCGATCCCCAGCAAATTCTCCAGCTGTCTCTCCTTGGATTTCCATCCTGCGAACCAAAGAAACTAGGTTCGGGATTCGGTTACGACCTGGGAAGGTATTAGCACCCCAGATCGTCCGCCGTACCCGACGGGATCCACGCTTGCAAAGATACTGTTTCAAAGGGTAAAAGGAATGAAATCTGCTGCAAAAAGAAAGACTGTAACTGGAATGAAAAAAAAAGGAAAGAATGGGGAAAATGTAGGGAAAATAAAAGAGTGCTCGAACGGGCCCTACCCCGATGCCTACGTACCTCATCTGGACATGAGGATCAGAGTCGCCGTAGTTCCCCTAACTAGGGGTGGAAAGATTTTTTTATGAATTAAGGCTTGAAATGCTTATGTCAATACTCAGGTGTTGTAGGCTCGGATGACGAGTGCGTTACCGTCTTGCAAAGTGACAAGTAGTAGCAAGTTCGTACGTAAGGAGTGAGTGGGATGAGAAAAAGAAGTCCCGAAGGAGAGACGTTTATTATTTGTCCAGTGTTTTTTTAGAGTTTTTTATGAGTGTGGCACAAGGAAGTGAACTCAAGCTCTTTCCATGGAATGTGTAGTTGCTACTACATTCCAATATGGAATAATAGAACAAGCACACCAAGTAAGGAGAAGATCCCCAAAACTTGCTCCCAGAGATCAGGGCATAAGCTCACTAGCTCATTGACTTTATTAAGTGTTTTTTTGTAATTTTTGTGAAGAAGTCTTTTTTATGATTTTCTTTGTGAAAGTAGTCTCATGATTAGACTTGTGACCATGCTAGACAAGTTTGTACTATCCCAAGATAGGAAGACTACAAGTGCCCCATGGAATAAGTTCATACACACAAGGCTACCTCAACCATTATTAAGTGTTTTTTTTAGATTTTTATATGAAGATGAGAAAAGAAAAGAAACAAAGAATCTTAAAGGTAAACTATAATGGGGAAAGTCTAATCCTAAAGTTATCATGCAAAGGTGGTCCTAAGGTTAGTGTGGTTTGGAATCTATCCTAATGAAGAAGGAAAGAAGAAAGAAGAAGAAAGAAAAACTAGAATGCAACTTACTCTTCTAAAGGAGATAAGTTGCTTCTAAAGGGGGAAAGATGAAGTTAAACACAAGATGGCATAAGGCACATCACAAAGACAAATGAGAAAGCAAAGAATAAAGAAATGAGATGAAGACTTGAAATGTGGATATCATCCACACTTCACTTACCATGAGCCCCTACAAGGAAAGGTTAGATCATACACAAGTAATAAAAGAAAAAAATTGAAACCAAAAAGATCAATTTAAAACATCACAACCAGAAGTAACGCACTCCATTCCCATGCTATTATTACACACACAAAACCATGAAAGTATTAGAGCAAACAACTCATCATAAAGAAATTCAAGTCACTATGAAAGAACAAAACATTTATGAGATAAAACAAAGCTTACAAAGTGAACAAGCATCATACAATTCAAGACCAGAACCCTAACATATCAAAGGAGTTCCTAAACAATAAAAGAAATCAAGAAAGGGAGCATACAAGTTCAATTATATCAATATAGGAAGCAAGTAAGCCTAAGAAGTGAAGTGAACATACATACAAATGTGAGAACCTTCAAGAATAAGTACTTCAAAGAAAGTCAAGGTGAAAACACCATAAAAGGAATAGAGACGTATATACATATCAAAAGGACCCAAAACAACCTATAGGAGTTGGCACAAGTGCCCTCCTAACCTAAGAAGCAAGCAAGTAGCAAGAAAGGACTCAAATTAGGGAAAGTAAGCAAGAAAAATCACATTAAATCCAAACTTCACTAAACAATTCCACAATTAAACACAAGTGTTCCTTAGACTCATAAAAACAACATGCCAAAAGGATAGGTCCACAAACAAAAGAAAACTAGGGCAATGGTGGTCATACATTGCAATTAGGGTTTTGAAGATCATGCAAAAAGCAACTTGTCAAAATTCAACTTTCAAATTCCTAAAAATTATAAGATAAATCACCAGCAAACTACATCATGTCTATGATCCAGAGCAAAAAGAACCAGGTCAAAATTCAAATTTATGACCAAAATAGAAATTAAACAAGACAACATGCATTTCTTAAAAAAATTAAAAGGAATATTAAATTAAACAATTAATTCTAATACGAAAAATAAAAATAAATGGAAAAGAAAAATATAAAAAGTTAAAGAAAATTAAAATTGATATCCTTGATTTTTTTGGTGATTTTTAGATGCTATTAAGTATTTTTAAAAATTAAAAACCAAACAAATAAATAAAAGAAATATTAAAAAAAACAAAAACCATAAGAGGTGCAAACAACAATGGAAATAGTTCAAAACACTTGGGCTCATAACAAAGGGGGGGGTGCAAATAGCAAGCAAGGCCCAATCCAGAAGCGCACATACACTCAGCTTATCATGGATATTCACATAATTTAGGAAAAACAAAGGCCAATGGATCAAACCAACACATGAGATCAAGTCAACACAAACAGCCAAGTCAACAGATCCAAAGCAAGTGCGGACATGTACATGATAAGTACCATAGGCTAGCACGTAAATTGCATTATTCATAAACAAATATAAAAGTTAGGCACATGAGGGATAGGTGGTGTTTTTAATGTGTTATCACTACGTGAACCGTCCAGATCACAGATCCAAGGGCTGAGACCTTGTCTTCTTCATTTCAAACTCAAACATAATTTCCAGAATCCGGTGATCGGAGCCCTAGCTCCGGCGCCGGAAAACTCATGCACATGAACAAATATTCACAGAAATAGCTCAAAATCTCCAGATCCACTAATTCAATCACGTAGAATAAGATTATGAACTTAGATTTTCTAGTAGATCATCACATAAAGCGAATCGAAGCAAAACACATTCACATGTCAAACTGAAATTCACTCATACGACCTTATTTCTCAACCAATTTCAAAAACAAGTAGATCATTGGACTCAAAGAAGCATGGAGATCATTTATCACACAAAAAAGACAAGATCTAGATTTGTGATTTGAACATTCACATGAGATTGGAGTGCTCAAATTTGCTTGAAAGAAACCTCCAGGAGATGCAGATCTTCCTCTTGGAACCTCTCCTTGCAAAATAAATGCAAGAGAGAGCTTGAAAACTTCTGAATCTACCTTTTTAACTTCAACTGCATCTTACTTGCACTTTGTGAAACTTTGATGATTAGCTTGAATGAAGCCTGGATTTATGATCTAGAGAGCTTGAGAATGAAGGATATCCAATTGATTTTGGAGAAGAGTGTGTGTATGAAGAGAATCTAACAAAAATGCAAAGAGTGCAAAAACTTGAGAGTGAGCAAATGAAGATGATTTCTGGTGATTCAAAAGCATGCTAGGCTTATATATGATGTGTAATCTTACTGATTAGGGTTTGTGAGAGGATGCACGTGAGGATAGTGTAACACGGTGGGAGAACTGACTGTTAGTCATGTTGCAGATAGCAAGAGTCGCCACCGACTTTTATTTTATTCAAGTGGAAAGGACATAAAAGAACAGGAAAAACCTATTTTTGAAAGACTTGGGTTCGGGGGGTAGGTTATATAAAGGGAAGGTGTTAGCACCCTTTATATCCATGGTTATCCATGGGCTCTTAGTTACTTAGCTCACTTAAATTGTTTTTGAAGAGTGTAGTGTGTGATTAGAAATTTTTCTAAGTACTTTGTAATGATCCTCGTATGGATGTATACAAAGTCTTGTTTGAAAATGTTTTGAAAGTAGTGAGGTGTAAAAAGTATTTTGAAATGTGAGCAAGCAACTAGGAGGTACCTACCCTAGATTAAGTCTTTCATGTTCTCGTATGTTCTTTCAATGATAAGACTATCCCTATTATTAAAAAATAGGTAGTTGTCGCTCCCACCAGATGAAGCCGGGTCAAATGGGGTACAGACGCGAACGGTCGGCGAGAGGAGGATGTGAGAACACACAGGAGTGAACTCACAGGGAATGAAAAGAGTCGCCAGCTAGGCATTTTTATCCCGGAGGAAAGGCAATGCTGCATAGACCTAGAAAGATATGGATAAGACGGTTGCGAACTAGAGAGACTGAGAAAGGGGGTTGGTTACAACCTGGGAAGGTATTAGCACCCAGATTGTCTGTCGTACTCGACGAGATCCACGCTTAAAAGATTTGTGTTTTAAAGGGGTAGTTTCAGTGCAATTTGTATATAAAAGAGCTGGAAAAAGATGTACAGGTGTCAGTGTAAGAGAAGTGTGAAGTGTAACATATACAGTGTCAGTGTAAGAACAAGAGTGAAATGCTCAGGAGTATGAGGCTTAAAGAATAAAGCTGGAAAGAGGGGGAATATACAGAGACTTTTGTTCGATAACCGTTAAGTTATGCCTACGTATCCTCTCGTGCAATGAGGAAGTCAGAACACCGTAGTTCGACCTAAAGAGACTGAAAGATGAATTGACTTGTGAACTGCTTGCTTGCCTATGCTCAAGTGTATGACCTGTCTGGCTCAGGTGCAAACTGTCTTGCATTAGACGGAAGAAGCAAGTTCTCGTTTGTGAGTGAGTGAGATGAGAAAAGAATCCCGGAGGAGACGATTATTGTTTGTTTTTGCGTTTTCAGTCTTTTATTGCTTTTGAAAGTTTGTCATAAGTTAATGAGCTTAAGCCTAAACCAATGGATTTAGTAAACTCATCACATCTTCCCTCTGATTAGGGGTAATGAGGATACCTTAAGTGTGAAGTCAGCTTCTCACACTTAATCACCTTGGTGTAGGGTTAAGATCATTAACCTACTTGTGATTATTTAGATGTTTTTTGTTGTTTTTGTTTAGTGTTGAGTAATGAGATTAAGCCATAATCAGGGATCAAACAGACTCATTACACCATCCTAATAGAAGGATAGTAGATGAGAATGTTTAAGCTGAGGAAAGCTCCTCAACTTAATCCATGATTAGGGATTAAACTCATGACAAAACAAGCCTTTGGTTAAGTGGATTTTATTTAATGATAAGATGATGAAGTGATTTTTAGGGTTTGTAAGACAACTTGAGGAGGACTTGTCCATTAACACTAGGGTTAGTCCTTCTTAACCAATTAAGGAAGAATTAGAACCCTGATGCAAGGCCCAAGTTACAAGCTTGATGTCTTGGTGATTATTAAGTGAATTGATTAAAGGAGTTAAACACATTAAGGGTTTAACACTTAGGATTAAAGTTATACACTCCATCCTAATAGAAGGATGCAGGCATAAGCTTAATCACAAAGCCTTAAAGCCTTTAGGGTTTAGTCCCTGATTATGAGATGAGAAGAGAAGACTCAAAGAGACACAAAGGTAAAAGCTAAGTGGGGAGACTAATCAAAACCCTAATCATGGTCATGCTTGGTTGTTCCTAAGGTTTGTGAGGTTTACAGGAGAAATCTTCAATGGAACCACCAGGAAGCAGATGAAAGGAGCAAAGAAGAACAAAGTAACTTGCTTCACTTAAGAAGACAAGTCACTTGAAGAAAGAAAGTGAGAAGAGAAAGAAAGATCAAGCTCAATCTCAAACACATGACAAAATGCAGCAAGGATGCATAAAAGAGATGAAAAGAAAATGTGAGAAGTGAAGGCAAATTCACTTCTCAAAGTAACTTACCACCTGAAAAGTTAGTGAATGAAATGCAATGCAATGCAAAATGAGATGAAATAGCATGATGCAAATCAAAACCAGAAGCATATATGGGATGAGAATGGTGTCATGAGATGATACAAACATGAAACAAGGCATGGGGATGATCACATGAACAAATGGATGCAAATGGAGCAAGTTTAGAACCATGAACACACATGAAAAGTTATGATATGCACATGACATACAACATGGAAAATACATGATGCAATGATCAAACATACTTTCAATATGTCTTAAGATGTCTAATGAATCAAATGGATGCACAAAGTGCTATGGCAAGTCATGGTATGCAAGCAAATGCAAGATGAATGCAAAAGGAGGCCCAAATTAGGGTTTATGATCAATGCATCAAACAAAAACCAAAATCAGAAGCAAACATCAAGATAAAAAATTAAAAATACATTCAAAGGAACCCTAATCCTATACAAACTCACTGCCCAAAGGAGGGGTTCTAACTCTTAACCTAATTAGGGTTATGAATTTCTTAAGTTTTCTAGGGTTTTAGGGTACCTTAACAAGAAAAATGTCAAACAATTTGAAAATGAAAGATCAAATCATGCCAATTTAATCTCACAAACTACATGCTAAACAAAATGCAATGCAAAAAGAATCAAAGTCCAACTCTCAATGGTTAGGCAAAAATGATTTTTTGAAGTTTGGACCAAAATAATGCCTTGAAATGATTTTAATTCCATGAAAAATTCTCAAAAGACATCAAGATCAAAAAAGAAATTTGGTTTGAGGGTTGGACAATGTTTCTAAATGATTATGAAGGTTTCATGAATTTTTTGGTGATTTTTAAATACCTAAAAGTATTTTTAATTAATTAATTCTCATTAATTAATTAAAAATAAACTTTTAAATGATTTAAAAATATTTTTTATTGCAAAAAATAAAAATAAAAATGTTTTTGGTTTCTGAAATTAAATAAAAGTTTATACAAAAAATTTCAGAATTTTTGAAAAGGTTTTACTATTTTAAAATAAATGTACAAAATAAAACAAAAGAAATGAATTAAAAATGAAATAAAGAGAAAGTATGCGCAATGGAGGGCCAGGATTGATTCTGGGGAAGGGTTTGTTGACTGCGCGCGCAATCTAAAGGCTGACATTCAAACTGAGCTAAATCCTATTTTAATTAATTAAACTGAATTAATTAAGTTAAATATAGATTAGGGTTTCTAATGACAAATCCCAGCCATCAAAACACGCGCGAGTCAACCTTGGTCAGCCTATCCAACGCTCAGAATTCAAACTTGCATTAATTACAGGGATTAACCCTAATTGTTTTCAGGTGGCCGGAGAAGACTTTCGGTCGTCTTCTCCGGCGGGAATCCCACCTGAAAATCTCTAAAATCCTCAAAACTTCACCAAAATGAAAACTAAAAGCCCAGAAATCATCCCCACACATCACTGAATCAAAACCCCTAATCAAAACTCATTTATCTTTCATTAATCGTGCGAATCGAAACCAAACATTTTTAGGTCAGAAAAGTTTCAGAACAAGATTAAATACTCATTTCTCAACCATTTTCAAAACTAAGAACATCAGAGTGATCAGCAAAGCACGAGGAACAAATTAGAAACTTAAAAACTCAATTCTGGAAAAAAAGTTCTTGGTATACCTGAGCTTTGAGCTTTCCCAGTTTGCAACTTTCTGACCCTCTCTCTTCGTGCAAACTACTCTTCTTGGTCCCCTGATGAAGTCCTGATGCTTAGAAGAAGTTTGTAGTGGCTGGTTTGGAAAATGGCAGAGGTTCTGCTCAAGGTGAGGTGAGAATCGTATCTGGCTTATGTGAGGTTTCAAGGGTGAATGAAGGCAGGGAAATGATCAGAAGGATGTGGTGATATGTTCTGTGAAGTTTGTTTGTGAGTTTGTAGCTTGTATGAGGAGTTTCGAATGCTTTTGCAAATGGAGTGGAAAATGAGAATGCTGAGTTATGGAGTGTTTCAGGCTTGCTCTCCTGTTGCTTTGGCTTGCTTTTGGCTTGTATAAACTATATGGATTGGTCAGAAGATGTGATGTGTGCTTTATTGATTGGTATGGGTCCTTTTGCCAAAATGTCAAAGTTGGTGTAAGAGAAGTATGGGATACTTTCTAGCCAAGTACAAAAGTGTGTTCTGCGCAGCATGATGTGGGGAAAGGCCTAGGATGGTTCAGCAAGCTAGCAAGCAAGTGGGTTATGTCTTATGATGAGTTTTGCAACTTGCCTTGCCTTTGATTCTTATGAAAAATCTTGATCCATAGGCCACAAAAGTGAGAAGTTTCTTGGCCCATTCTGATTTTTAGGTCTTGCATGATCATGTTGTGAAGTTTAGAAATGCATTTGATGACTTAATTTGCCTTGAGAAGTGAATTTGCAACTTTGCCTCTTTGGTGCATAACTTGAAATTTAGTGATTTTTGCCAACTTTGACAAGTCATAACTTTTGATCCAAAATGAATTAGGTCATGTTCTTGTACTTTTTGAAAAGGGAATGATCCATTCTACAACTTTCATGACCAAAGTTTTTCCATTTGAAGCTTTTTTGAATCAAAAAGTAAAGGTTGAAAAAGTTGCCTAAAATGACAATTTCATTAAAAGTCAAACTTGCCCAAAAAGTCAACTTTGCAAAAGACTTGAGATTCTTCAATTTTGTGAACTTCCAACTTCTTCTATGATCAAATAAAGATCATATACAATCAAAATGATGAAGAACACCCTTTGGTTGGGTCATTGGGGGCCTCAGATGCCCTGATTTTGCACTGACTTGCTTGAAAAGTCAACTCTTGATCAGATGACTTCCCCATGGAATTTCTTCATGAAAATTGATATGCATACTCCCTCTACCATATAGAGACCAATAGAAACAAGAATGACCAAAAAATTTGGAGTTATGGCCTTTGAAACCAAAACCCTAATTTTAGGTCATCTGGGCAGTTAAACCTGGCTCTGCCTTCACACCATTTCCAGTTCTTGTGATTCTTTGACATTATTGACTTTGAGAGGATATAATATGATGCTTGAACATAAATGGACATCTTTGAAGTGATAGGTGACCTTTGGAGTGGCTCAAGAAGCTCTGGGATTGCTCAGATCACAAACCCTAGATGCAGATGACTTTGAACCAATACAGTGAATCAAAAATGTGATATGAGATGGTATGATTGAGTTTATGCTTATGAAAATGATCAAAAGCCATGGTGAATGGGTGAGGGCAAATTTGGGGTGTTTACAGCTGCCCCTATTCAAACATGAGTTAGCTGTGCAGGATGTAAGCAACAGCTTAACAGGCCAACAAGATAACTTGTGGCTGAATACCAAAGACAGTCCAAAATTTGCACTCACAGAATGAAGAAGAAAAGGGATATAGATTGTAAAGGAAAATAAAGTATATTGTAAAGTATGGGCGACGGAGGATGACCGTCGAGCAGAGGACGACTGCTGGGTAAAGAGCAATGGCGGGGACGGCCGACACGCTGGGAAAAGTACGGGAAATAAAGCAATGACGGGGACGGCCGACATGCTGGGGATAAAAGGGATTATGATGGGGACGGCCATCAAGCAAAGCTGTAATATTCTCTGGGGATTAATGAAAAATGATGGGGACGGCCATCAAGTTCATAAAGCAAGTAACCAACGATGGGGACGGCCATCGGGCTAAACTGATGAAGGACGATCATCAGGGAAAGAAAAAGGGACCACGACGGGGACGGCCATCGGGTTAAATAATAAATGAAATAATGATGAGGGATGATCATCAAAGGTGAAGGACGATCACCTGGCAGGGTACGGCTGCCGAAAATATCGCGATATAGGACGAATGCCGGATAAAAGGTCAACGATGGGGACGGCCATCGGATGAGCGTGATGAAGGACGATCATCAAGAGGTGAAGGACGATCACCTAGCAGGGGACGGTTGCTCTCAAGGTTTATCATGACATAGGACGAATGTCAGATAACGGTCAACGATGGGGACGACCATCGGATAAAATGATGAAGGACGATCATCAAAAAGGTGAAGGACGATCACCTAGCAGGGGACGGCTGCTAAATATCACGACATAGGACGAATGTCGGATAGAAAAGGTCAACGATGGGGACGGCCATCGGATGAGCATGATGAAGGAAGATCATCAAGAGGTGAAGGACGATCACCTAGCAGGGGACGACTGCTCTCAAGGTTTATCATGACATAGGACAAATGTCAGATAACAAAACAAATTTTGCTTTGCTGGCGATCTACCGGGGAATAGTAAACACGGACGAGTGTTTATATCCAGGAAATAAAAGGTATAAGTGTTTTGACGTTTGTGTATAGATTAAAGATGCGGACGAGCATCCCTAAGACTACGATACGGACGAGTATCGGGTAGCAACAAATACTGACACGTGTTCAAAGATGATGATACGGACGAGTATCAACTGGTTAACAGAGAACACGGACGAGTGTTGAATCTGAAGGGACCTTTCTGGGGAATAGTAGACACAGACGAGTATCTATATTCAAGAAGACAAGAGTGTTTGACACAGTGTATGGATTAAAGACGCGGACGAGCATCCTTAAGACTATGATACGGACGAGTATCAGGTAGAAACAAACGCTTGACGCATGTTCTGAGATGATGATACGGACGAGTATCAACTGGTTAACAAAGAACAAGGACTAGTGTTGAATCTGTGGGGATATAAATGGTGTATACAAGATACGGACGAGTATCTGTATAAGTAAGTATGAGCAATAAGTATGAGTGATGTATAGATGAGTATTCAAACTGCCGGGGAGAGTGACACGGACGAGTGTTGAAAGGAGGAAAGTATAGTATAAACAAGTATCTGATGTACAAAGTGTTTAAGTAATTATGCTGGGGAAGGTGACACGGACGAGTGTCAAGAAAATTATATAAGTATATGTGAGTGCAAAGAAGATGTCTTTGGCTTTCTGCTGGGGATATGACACGGACGGGTGCCACAAGGAGTATATACTGGTGTTTGTGCATGTAAGGCAACTGTGTTTGCTGGGGAATCTGGGAGGTATTCTGTATATTGATGGATTGTTATTATTCACAAGTGCTTGATTTAAAACATGGCTTATGATTATGCAATATGTTTGATTTTTGCCGTAATGCTCAGTATTAGACGGAATGCTACGCTTCGTGGGTGCATATGATGCGAATGCCATGATTATGCAAAGATACCAAACCGGGATTTGGATCCCGTTGCTGTGAAGATCTCTGGCCGATCTGCTTGAAATGGACATCCCAGCTGGGGATGAGATCATTGGTAAATTTGATGAGATGATATCTGCTTGGGGGGGATAGGTCACTGATAGACCCATCCTGATAATGAGGGACCCAGCTGGGGTTTGCAGAAGCTTTCGTCACTCTGCTGTGATTCCTTCAGGCGTTGCTCTTCTGAGTAGAGGTTGAAGCTCTGTGGGGAGATGGTTCCCTGACTTTTGTACTTAGCTGAGGAGGAAAAAAGGGTTGGCACCTCGGCTGGGGAGAAATAGCAAGTGGAAACTCAGCTGGGGAGAAAACACTTTGAGTGCTTAAGATTGGGTGAGTGTTGATTCGCCAACTTACTGGGGTAAAGCTTTCATGCCCCATGTTGCACTTCGGATACCTGCAATCCTGCAAAGATAGAGAAACGCACAAGTAATCCCGAGGTATCCCTTACCGGATTCCGTTATAGGAGTTTAGACACTTCTGAGAGTAAGTACATTTCCTGCCAGCATGTGACTTTTTAGAAGAGAAGCATCTGTATTTATGCAATCAATATTTTAAAGATATCAGACATTCTTTGCAAATAAAAATGTACGAGACATCGTGTAACTGAAAAATCTGTTTTTATTAATTCAAATGCCCTGAATTGGCAAGGTACATCAAAGGAACATATCCCCTGAAATGAGGAGATTGTTACAAATTGAGAAACAAAATGCTGGCAATGTTGACGACGCTTTAAGGAGCTTCCTCTTTTGCCATGACTCGTATGACTTTTGACGTTCTTCTCGTCTTACTTTCTGAAGAAGGCTGATTCTGAAAGAGGCTTGATCCCTTCGAAGCTTACCAAGTTGTAAGTGATACAGACGAATTCAGAGTGCAGTTGTTCGCTTATCCCCTTATTTTGCATGGATCGCCCTTTCGGGTTTTCAATCCATCGGGATACCCATTTTTGCCTGAGTTGTCCGATGCGGCTTTTCGACTCAGCGGGTGTACGTTTTTTTTTTTGCTTATTTTCCCTTATTTTTTCCCGAGTCTTTTATTCTGTTTTTGACTCGCCGGGATGCCCTATTTTGCCTGGACTTACATTCTGTTTTTATGTCCAGCGGGTCATTTTTATGCGAAGTATTTTTTAACTGCATCTGAATTCACAGGGGACGGGAAGTCTTCACCATCCATAGTGCTGAGCATGAGTGCTCCACCCGAGAAAACTTTCTTTACTACGAATGGTCCTTCATAGTTCGGAGTCCACTTGCCCCTGTGGTCTGTATGAGGAGGGAGGATTCTCTTTAGCACAAGATCTCCTACTTGGTACTCTCGGTGCCTGACTTTCTGATCGAAGGCTTTCTTCATTCTTCTCTGATACAACTGCCCATGACAGATTGCAGCCAGTATTTTCTCTTCAATCAGACTCAATTGTTCGTACCGGGACTGGACCCACTCTGCTTCGTTTAACTTAACATCCATCAGTACCCGTAGAGAGGGTAATTCAACTTCAACAGGTAGGACTGCTTCCATTCCATACACAAGTTGATACGGTGTTGCCCCAGTGGATGTTCTGATTGACGTGCGGTATCCATGCAAGGCAAATGGTAGCATCTCATGCCAGTCTTTGTAAGTGACTACCATCTTCTGCACAATCTTCTTGATATTCTTATTAGCTGCCTCGACAGCGCCATTCATCTTTGGCCTGTAAGGGGAAGAATTGTGGTGTTGGATCTTGAAGTCCCGGCATAGCTCTACCATCATTTTATTGTTTAAGTTGGAACCATTATTAGTAATGATTCGCTCGGGAACTCCGTATCGACAGATGATATCTCTCTTCAGAAATCTAGCTACCACTTGTCTTGTAACGTTTGCATAGGAAGCTGCTTCGACCCACTTGGTGAAATAGTCAATGGCGACCAGGATGAATCTGTGGCCATTCGAAGCGGTCGGCTCAATCTTGCCAATCATGTCAATGCCCCACATAGCAAAGGGCCAGGGTGACGTCATCACATTCAAGGGATTGGGAGGCACATGCACCTTATCCGCATAAATCTGGCATTTATGGCATTTTCTGGCGTAGGCACAACAGTCAGCATCCATTGTGTTCCAGTAATAACCTGATCTTAATAATTTCTTTGCCATTGCATGTCCTCCTGCATGGGTACCAAAGGATCCTTCGTGCACCTCGCGCATCAACAAGCCTGCTTCTGTTTTATCAACGCATCTGAGAAGTACCATATCAAAGTTTCTCTTGTACAGGGAACCGTCGGTATTCAGGAAGAAACTGCCAGCAAGCCTTCTTAATGTCTTCTTATCATTGGAAGATGCCCCAGGTGGGTATGTCTGATCCTCCAAGAAGCATTTGATGTCATGGAACCAAGGCTTATCATCCTGGACAGTGTCTGCTGAGAACACGTATGCTGGTCTGTCGAGTCTGGATACTGCAATTTGAGGCACAAAGTTGGCAGCTTGAACTTTGATCATGGATGAAATGGTAGCCAAAGCATCTGCAAACTGATTTTCGTCCCGAGGGATATACTCAAGCTTGACCGTTGTAAAGAAAGTCAATAACCTCCTTGTATAATCCCTGTAAGGTATCAGATGATCTTGGTGGGTGTACCATTTGCCGTTGGTTTGATTGATTACCAGAGCTGAATCTCCGAACACAGTCAATGTCTTGATCCTGAGGTCAATGGCTTCCTCAAGACCCATAATGCAAGCTTCGTATTCAGCTTCATTGTTAGTGCAGTTAAAGGTGAGTTTTGCCGAGAAAGGCATGTGGACTCCCTTAGGTGTAATGAGTACTGCACCAACACCACGACCATTCATATTAACAGCCCCATCAAATATCATAGTCCATTCTTCTTCCGGGTCAGGCCCTTCAGTGTGAACAGGCTCTTCATGATCTTTTGCTTTTATGAACATGATGTCTTCATCAGGGAAGTCAAATCTCATAGGCTGGTAATCATCAATGGGTTGCTCAACAAGATAATCAGACAATACACTGCCCTTGATGGCTTTCTGAGATGTGTATTGGATGTCATATTCCGTGAGGATCATTTGCCATCTTGCAACCCGTCCGGTAAGCGCTGGCTTCTCAAATATGTACTTAACTGGGTCCATTTTTGAGATCAATAAAGTGGTATGGGTCAACATATACTGTCTCAGTCAGCGAGCAGCCCACGCTAAAGCACAGCAAGTTTTCTCGAGCAGTGAATAACGTTGTTCACAGTCGGTAAACTTTTTGCTTAGGTAGTATATTGCATACTCTTTTCGACCGGACTCGTCATGCTGGCCCAGCACACACCCCATTGACTCTTCTAATACTGTCAAGTACATTATCAGAGGTCTTCCTTCAACTAGAGGCATCAGGATTGGAGGCTCTTGTAAGTATTCCTTGATCTTGTCAAAAGCCTTCTGGCAGTCTTCGTTCCACCTGACCGTCTGTTCTTTTCTCAACAATTTGAACAAGGGCTCACAGGTTGCTGTAAGGTGAGATATGAACCTTGAGATGTAGTTCAATCTTCCTAGAAACCCTCAAACTTCTTTTTCAGACTTTGGTGCAGGCATCTCTTGAATAGCTTTGACTTTATCGGGGTCAACTTCAATCCCTTTCTCGCTCACAATAAAACCCAGCAGCTTACCCGATCGCACCCCGAATGTGCACTTGTTGGGGTTCAACTTCAGTTGGTACTTCCTCAGACGCTTGAACAGCTTCAGCAGATTTACCAGGTGGTCTTCTTCAGTGAGGGACTTGGCAATCATGTCATCCACATAACACTCGATTTCTTTATGGATCATATCGTGGAATAATGTTACCATAGCCCGTTGATATGTTGCACCAGCATTCTTCAGTCCGAATGGCATCACCTTGTAACAGAACGTGCCCCAGGGTGTGATGAAGGTTGTCTTCTCCATGTCCTCAGGTGACATTTTAATCTGATTGTATCCTGAAAAACCGTCCATGAAGGAGAATACCGAGAACTGAGCCGTGTTATCCACCAATACATCAATGTGAGGTAATGGGAAATCATCCTTCGGGCTGGCTCTGTTCAGATCCCGGTAGTCAACACACATCCTTACTTTGCCGTCTTTCTTAGGCACAGGCACAATATTAGCAACCCACGGTGGATAGCTAGTTACAGCAAGGAACCCGGCGTCCCATTGCTTTTGTACCTCTTCTTTGATTTTCATTGCCATGTCTGGGCGAGTGCGGCGCAATTTCTGTTTAACCGGCGGGCAATCTTCTCTTAAAGGCAGCTTGTCCATAACAATGTCGGTGTCCAACCCTGGCATATCTTGATAAGACCAAGCAAACACGCCCACATACTCTTGAAGCAGGTCAATCAATTGTCTCTTTACTGGGTCTTGTAGGCAGGCCCCGATTTTAACTTCTTTCACATCCTCATCTGTACCAAGATTGATCGTCTCTACCTCCTCCTGATGAGGCGTGATAACCCTTTCCTCTTGTCTCAATAATCTGGCTAGCTCTTCAGGAAGCTCGTAATCTTCTTCAACCCCTTCATCAGCTTGATTGATTGGATTGTCAAAGTCATACGAAGTCATAGCCGTGCTGTTGTCGGTGCAGTCTGGAAGGCACTCTCTGCAAGGGTTCAGTTTGTTCATTTTAGTGATCGATTTTAATCTTGTTTAGAAAAGTGAAATAAAGTTAACATTTTGAAAACACTGCCATTTATTTTTTTGTACAAAAAGAAAAATGGAAAAACAGTGAGCGGGAAAGAAAAAGAGACCCATTTGCAAAAGATGTCTGATATTTCATTGATTAATCTTGTTGCACAAAAATTACAGATGGCCCGATTACAAAATGAGTCTTGTCATCTTGGGCAAGATGCAAGACTTGATGCATGCTTAAAATATACAGGAAATAATAATTACTCTGCAGGAGTAACTCTTATAATTTCCTGGGAAGACCAGTTTGAGATACTGCTCCCCGGGATCTTTGGACGTATCCAACTCTCCGGGTTGCGGTCGCTTTCATCCTCGTCTTCCAAATTGTTGACAACATCAGGGGTGAGCATCCCCCCACTAACAAAGTTGGGCTCCTTAGCAGCCTCTGCTTGATCTTGTTGGGTTGGTTTGTAACCCAACCCAAATCTATCCTCCTTCTTCTCTACGGGCAACAACTTGCCCCAGCCTTGGGCAGTCCCTTCTTCAACAACCTTCCGGGCTTGTTGATAAGATGTCATTGAGGTTCCAGGTACAGCAGATGTTTCATTTATGTTCAAGGCCTCGAACCCTTGACTCATTGTTTCGTGGATCTCCCCTCCATCTCAATGTATTTGTATGTAGCCAGATGGCTAACAAAAATATCTTCCTCTCCACAAATAGTAACGACTTGGCCCTCCGACTCGAATTTTAACTTCTGGTGAAGGGTAGACGTAACTGCGCCGGCGGCAAGAATCCATGGTCTACCCAACAAACAGCTGTAGGCAGGCTGAATGTCCATCACGTAGAAGGTCGTTTTGAAAGTTTGTGGGCCAATTGTTATAGGCAACTCAATTTCTCCCAGAACTGATCTCTTAGAACAGTCAAAGGCTCTCACTACCAGGTTACTGGGGCGTAATGCCAATCCTTCATACTCCAGCTTCACAAGGGCTTTTTTAGGTAAGACATTGAGGGATGACCCTGTGTCTACCAGTACATGGGAAAGAACTGCACCCTTACACTCCATGGTAATGTGCAAGGCCTTGTTGTGATTGCGGCCTTCCGTAGTCAAATCAGTGTTGGTAAACCCTAGTCCATTACTAGCATTAACATTCCCAACCACAGCTTCCAACTGATTGATGGTGATTTCTTCTGGCACATAAGCTGCGTGTAAGACTTTTAGTAGTGCGTTCCGATGAGCCTCGGAGCACATAAGCAATGATAGAATAGAGATCTTGGAAGGCGTCTGGTGAAGCTGGTCCACTATCTTGTAATCACTTTTCTTGATGATTCTCATGAATTCATCAACTTCTTGATCAAAAGGTATTTTCAAAGCTTCTTTAACAATTTGCTCTTCTTGCACCATGCTCTTCCCTTTTGCCTTGGCAGCAGCTTCTGCTTCAGCAGTGGGTCTTTGAATTTGTGGGGCAAAGAGGCGTCCGCTTCGAGTGAAGCCTCCGCCTCCTCCCACATTGTCTATTTGTGGTGGAGAAGTTGATGATTCGAGAGTGATTTTCTGTCCTTCGCAGTATAGGTCAGAGCCGTAATGCCAAGGGATGGCATTACTGCTTTCATAAGGTACTGGCCCAGGCACTGTGATAGTGACTGGACTGATGGCAGCTGCAGAAGGGACCATGATAGTATGTGGATCATAGTATATTGTGACTGGTGCTCTGATAGGAGTGGCATTTTGTGAGTTGTAGGCGGAATCATTTTCAGGATCATAATAAATTGTAACCGTTGAGACATTTGCTGTTGAAGTTGTAGGAGACATTGTTGAGTGGATGGGTGTTGTTGTTGTAGGAGATTCTGAATGAAGGGGTGCTGAAGTTGTAGAAGGGATGTTTGCTAATATTTGGTCCGTTGAAGTAACAGATGAAGCATTTGTTGATGAGATCGAAGAGTTATTTGGAACAATGGTTGTTGCAGTTGTAGGAGACTCGGGAATTGCTGTTAAGGGGATTGCTGGATTTGTAGGTATTGATGTTGTGATTTGAAGCAGGCCACTCTGGATAAGACCATCTATGCCATCTCTCAATTTATCACAACCATTCACTGAAATGTTGCAATAAGCACACCCTAGCTCACATCCCGGGAACATTTGACATTCAAGGAGTTGAGATTTAATCTCTACCAAAGGTGTCCGAATCTGACCCACACTGGTTATCAAGTAAGATGGCTTGTCTTCTTCAATAGCATTGATTTTGGGTCCTTCGTGGTTTGGCATAGGGTTCTTGTTAACATTTGGTGGTGGTGCAAAATTTAGAGCCTTAGAATCTACCAAGTCCTGTACTTTCATGTGCAAAGCTCTGCACTTCTCTGTACTACAGCCAGGTGCATTTGAGTGAAAAGCACATCTGGCGCTGGCGTCATAATTTCTGGGCAGACTGGCAGGATCTGGAGGTGCCAACGTCCTTAGCTCAACCAGGTTGAGTTTTAGGAGTTGTGGCAATAATGTGGCATAGGGCATAGGGATCGGATCAATCACCCTATTGGTCTGAGAAGGTCTCTGTTGAAATGGTCTTTGCTGATTGTTGTTGTTGGTGTTGTTGTAGTTTCTCTGAGGAGGATACTGAGTTTGTTGCTGATAATTTTGTTGCTGTGGTTGATAAGCTGGTTGGGATGAATTGGAGCGGGAATGGTGACTGCTGCCACAGACCTATGGACATATTGGGGTCTGCCTCTGCTGGCATGGATAGCATTGGTCTCACCAGTTCTTCTTGGGCCCACAAAAGGCTTCCTTGTGTTGCTGGATGAGCTGGCACCGTTGTCAGAAATTTTGCCCATCTTTAATAGGCTCTCAATTCTTTCTCCAGCTATAACGACATCTGCAAAGCTGGTAGAAGAAAAGGCAGCTAGCCTATCAATGTATGTTCCTTGGACGGTGTTCATAAACATATCAGCCATCTCCCTCTCTGACATGGGTGGCTGGACAGCAGCAGCAAGCTGTCTCCACCTCTGGGCGTACTCCCGGAAGCTTTCTCTGGATGATTGTGACATTCCCATTAGGAGGGTCCTGTTGGGTGCCATATCCAAATTGTACTGGTATTGTCTGATAAAGGCCTCAGCCAGGTCCTTCCAGCACCTGATGGTTGCTCTGGTCAGATGAGAGTACCATTCCCTTGAAGCTCCCGTTAAGCTATCCTCAAAATAAAACATCCATAGCTTTTCATCCGTGGTATATGCCTTCAGCCTCCCCAGAAAGGATTGCAAGTGGGTCCGTGGACAGGAAGTCCCGTTGTACTTTTCAAAGCACGGAGGTTTAAACTTATGGGGAATCCTGACCCCGTCCACTAAGCCCATGTCCATAACATCAAAACCCAAGGAGTTTTGAGACTCCAAGGACCTTAATTTTTCAGCAATTTCATCCAGTCTTCTGTCATAGGCTTCATCCCCAGCACCCATTACCGTGAACTGATCTTCCTGGGGGTCTTCTTGCAGCACTCTACCTGTAGTAGCATTCCCTTGTACATTATCAATGTATGTTCCTTGGAGGGTGTTCATAAACATATCAGCCATCTCCCTCTCTGACATGGGTGGCTGGACAGCAGCAGCAAGCTGTCTCCACCTCTGGGCGTACTCCCGGAAGCTTTCTCTGGATGATTGTGACATTCCCATCAGGAGGGTCCTGTTGGGTGCCATATCCAAATTGTACTGGTATTGTCTGATAAAGGCCTCAGCCAGGTCCTTCCAGCACCTGATGGTTGCTCTGGTCAGATGAGAGTACCATTCCCTTGAAGCTCCCGTTAAGCTATCCTCAAAATAAAACATCCATAGCTGTTCATCCGTGGTATATGCCTTCAGCCTCCCCAGAAAGGATTGCAAGTGGGTCCGTGGACAGGAAGTCCCGTTGTACTTTTCAAAGCACGGAGGTTTAAACTTATGGGGAATCCTGACCCCGTCCACTAAGCCCATGTCCATAACATCAAAACCCAAGGAGTTTTGAGACTCCAAGGACCTTAATTTTTCAGCAATTTCATCCAGTCTTCTGTCATAGGCTTCATCCCCAGCACCCATTACCGTGAACTGATCTTTCTGGCGGTCTTCTTGCAGCACTCTACCTGTAGTAGCATTCCCTTGTACATTAGCAGGGATGTTGATTTCTGGGTGAAGGTGGGGTCCAAATACAGGTGGGTTGATATAAGGTTGAACCCTCTCATTGTTGCTTGTCCCACCAGTCCCTAGATGGGGATCTTCCTGAGTCTGCCTCTCTACCAAGGCTCTTAATCTCTCTTGGCTTTGTGCCAATCCATTCATCACCTCCATAAATTGTGTCATCTGATTCCTCATTTCCAATCTCTCATTGGCCATTTGGTTCCTGACCTCTGTAAGGTCTTGTTGTACCCAGTCCATCTGTATACCCGGAAGGTTGTTGCGGGTTGGATATCTGTGTGGACGGTTGAGTGGGAACACCCGACGTCGAGCAATAGTTCCTGAGATCACAACAGAGTTAGTAACAAAACAAACCTACAAAACAAACAAAGGTCAGCATGCAATGCAGTATGCTTATTTGTTTCCAAGGTATCCGGCTTGGCGCTTGGTTTTGACCTTTCCAGACCCCTGAGGGAGATGCTTGTGACTTTGCTTGAAAGAAACTCAGATAGAACAAACTAATACATATATTACAGAAAAAGGTAACTGATACATAGTTTGTTTCTTTTTACAATACACGCCCTCTGAGGGGTCAAAATACAACACAAAGAAGGAAAAGTACAATGGAATGAAAGCAACAACAAGCAAAAGTCAGACACCAAGACCAAACTCATCCTCCTGAACTTCCTTTAGAAGTGCTTCAGTCACAGGATCAGCTGGACGCTCTGCGAGGTTCCTGATAAGGAGATTCCTGGTAGTAACAGCTGCAGTTAGCTTCTTGTGTTGACTCTGGTCCTTTGACCTCTTCACTCCAGCTCTAATCTTCAACTCTGAGATCTCTCTCTGGGCTGCTAGCAGGGCTTCCTATTGCTCTTTTGCACTAGCCTCCAACTGCTCAATCTTGTCCTGAGTCCTCTTATCCTCCAGAGTACGAGCTTCGGTGATCCTGACCCACCTAGCTTGACTCTCTTTCAGATACAAATCAGTCCTGGCCTTCTGGAACTGAGCTTCCTTGCAGGAATTCTTCAAGATTTGTTCTCCAGCCCTAGACTTCTTGATGTAATCCTCTGACTTTTCAATCCTGGCCAGATGCTCCAACTTTAGCTTTTCTAACCTCTCAATGTCCAGCCGACCATCACTCCTCTCCCAGAGGGTCTTCTGCAGAGCCTGAGTCAGCTTCTCATTCCTCTCTTTCAATTTCTCAAACTCCTCTAAGCTGACAGTGACAGGAGGTGGTGCTGAGGATGGTCCAGGTATATCTTCCATGGTGAAGGGCATCCCAGAAAATTGAGCCCTGGCATAGGACCACTCATAGTACTGTGCTGAGGCCACATTGTTGCATCTCCCAAGAATGGTTATTCCCTTGGTCTGAACATTGTCCCAAGACCAAGATGCTTGCCTGACAATAGCCAGATTAGGCTTAATCTCACAGTAAAGAGTCTCAGCCAAGTCTTGTGCTTTAGGAGGGTGGACCAATGCATAGCCCAGTTGTCTTTTGAATAGTAGAGGGTTGTAGTTGATGCAACCCTTTACTCCTATCAGAGGTACATTGGGAAACTGCCCACAACTGGTAATGATGTACCTGCCTTTTGGGCTTTGAGTGCACCACCTGATATCAGCTGAAGTTAAAGCAGTGAGTCTTCTAGCCCAGTTCCTCTGCTGGTGAGGGTTCAAGAATGCATCTGTCTTGGGAAAGTGCTTGAGCAGCCAGGTATGGAACAGGGGAGCACAGCACCTCACCAATCTTCCTCTTTTCTTTTCATTTCTTTGGTGGACAGAGTAGTAGAAATCTCCCAGTAAGGTGGGCACTGGGTTCCTCAGGATGAAAAGATGGATTGCATTCTTGCTAACAAACTTAGGCTCATCTGCAAATAAAATAACCCCATATATGCTAAGGGCCAATAAAGCACAGACTGCCTTCCACTCTCCCAAGGAGGCCTTCAGGATGGCCTGGGAAGTCAAGAAATCCAAATGTAGGCCAGAGATTCCAGCCTTGGTAGTCATATTTTGCCCAATCAGACAAGGTTCCAGATATAATGCCTTTGCCACTTCTTCATTACTTGGAAAAGCCATCTCAGGGTTGAAGGGGACTCCACCCCTGATAGGTACACCAACCAATGATGAATATTCCTCTAATAAAGGTCCCAACTGAAAATCCTGAAAAGTGAAACACCTCAGAGGGGGATCATAGAACTGCAGGCAAGTATGAATCAGGCTCCTCTGTGAAGGGTCCAAATCCATAACCACATCAAGTATGCCTCCATAATGTTCTCTGAATAGTGGTATATGGTCTGGAGTAATCAGGGTCTGGATCTTCCTGATGTCAGCTAGCTCAGGCTGAAAGAAATGATAGGAGATGTTACTCTTCTTAGGTGCCATGTTGTTGAAGAAGAGTTGAGACAGGTGCTGATGATGGAGAATGATACTGATGATGGGCCACTGACAGGCTGAGACTGGTGACTGAAGCAGGTAGCTGATAGCTGAAGTAGATAGGTCTATGCTGATGATGGGGTCAAAACCAAGCCAAAAATAAAGTATGGATACCCTGAAAAACAAATAAGCAAATATTAAAATGATGCAATGATGATGTATGCAAATGATATGCAAGGGTTTGTGATCAAGCTGGATCTGATCAAGTGCTCTGATATAAAGCCCATGTATGTTCAAGAAATCCAGATGGAGGTTCATAAGTCCAGTAACCAAGGTTGGGGACTCAAATAAAGAGCCACATGTCCAGGGTTAAAATCACAAGAACTGTTCCAAGATGGAGTACTCTTAATCAGAACAAGGTAACAGGGTATGCTGAGGTCAAGGGTTCCTGCAAACCTGTAAACAGCCCAACCCCCTCACAGGTGGTGTTCTAAAACAAGGATCCTCAGACTTGGATCAGTTATGAAAAGTGCAAACACTTCCAACCCGGAGGTACAGTGTTTACAATAACCATAAAAGATCCTCCTCTAATTCACCTCAGCTTCTGAAGGTCAATACTAAAGGTTATCCAGACTTAGCAGGCTTCCCAGATAGCCCTAGCACTACAGGAAATCTGTAGCACAGAGTTCTCAAGAAGAAACCCACATCTGAACCGTGTTTCATATTCCCGCACCAGACCGAAATGGAATGGGAAAGAACATGAACCACTCTAGCCTATGTGTCACTCAGGTCCAAGGTATAGGACCTCAACTCTCAGTAGAACACCCACCCACCAAAGCAACAAAACAGATCCAGCCAGCACAGTATGACAGTATGATATATGTAAAGCTATAAAGAAAGCAATAAAACAACTGTACATAAAGCAAAAATAAATACAAAACAAGCACAAATAGCACATAACACCCCAGTAAACACAAAATCAAACAAGCGCTAGGAGGAACCCACAAAAAGAACCAGAAGCCCTAGTTGCAGTATAAGGGTCCCCAGCAGAGTCGCCAAGTTGTCGCTCCCACCAGATGAAGTCGGGTCAAATGGAGTACAGACGCGAACGGTCGGCGAGAGGAGGATGTGAGAACACACAGGAGTGAACTCACAGGGAATGAAAAGAGTCGCCAGCTAGGCATTTTTATCCCGGAGGAAAGGCAATGCTGCATAGACCTAGAAAGATATGGATAAGACGGTTGCGGACCAGAGAGACTGAGAAAGGGGGTTGGTTACAACCTGGGAAGGTATTAGCACCCAGATTGTCCGTCGTACTCGACGGGATCCACGCTTAAAAGATTTGTGTTTTAAAGGGGTAGTGTCAGTGCAATTTGTATATAAAAGAGCTGGAAAAAGATGTACAGGTGTCAGTGTAAGAGAAGTGTGAAGTGTAACATATATAGTGTCAGTCTAAGAACAAGAGTGAAATGCTCAGGAGTATGAGGCTTAAAGAATAAAGCTGGAAAGAGGGGGAATATACAGAGACTTTTGTTCGATAACCGTTAAGTTATGCCTACGTATCCTCTCGTGCAATGAGGAAGTCAGAACACCGTAGTTCGACCCAAAGAGACTGAAAGATGAATTGACTTGTGAACTGCTTGCTTGCCTATGCTCAAGTGTATGACCTGTCTGGCTCAGGTGCAAACTGTCTTGCATTAGACGGAAGAAGCAAGTTCTCGTTTGTGAGTGAGTGAGATGAGAAAAGAATCCCGGAGGAGACGATTATTGTTTGTTTTTGCGTTTTCAGTCTTTTATTGCTTTTGAAAGTTTGTCATAAGTTAATGAGCTTAAGCCTAAACCAATGGATTTAGTAAACTCATCACATCTTCCCTCTGATTAGGGGTAATGAGGATACCTTAAGTGTGAAGTCAGCTTCTCACACTTAATCACCTTGGTGTAGGATTAAGATCATTAACCTACTTGTGATTATTTAGATGTTTTTTGTTGTTTTTGTTTAGTGTTGAGTAATGAGATTAAGCCATAATCAGGGATCAAACAGACTCATTACACCATCCTAATAGAAGGATAGTAGATGAGAATGTTTAAGCTGAGGAAAGCTCCTCAACTTAATCCATGATTAGGGATTAAACTCATGACAAAACAAGCCTTTGGTTAAGTGGATTTTATTTAATGATAAGATGATGAAGTGATTTTTAGGACAACTTGAGGAGGACTTGTCCATTAACACTAGGGTTAGTCCTTCTTAACCAATTAAGGAAGAATTAGAACCCTGATGCAAGGCCCAAGTTACAAGCTTGATGTCTTGGTGATTATTAAGTGAATTGATTAAAGGAGTTAAACACATTAAGGGTTTAACACTTAGGATTAAAGTTATACACTCCATCCTAATAGAAGGATGCAGGCATAAGCTTAATCACAAAGCCTTAAAGCCTTTAGGGTTTAGTCCCTGATTATGAGATGAGAAGAGAAGACTCAAAGAGACACAAAGGTAAAAGCTAAGTGGGGAGACTAATCAAAACCCTAATCATGGTCATGCTTGGTTGTTCCTAAGGTTTGTGAGGTTTACAGGAGAAATCTTCAATGGAACCACCAGGAAGCAGATGAAAGGAGCAAAGAAGAACAAAGTAACTTGCTTCACTTAAGAAGACAAGTCACTTGAAGAAAGAAAGTGAGAAGAGAAAGAAAGAGCAAGCTCAATCTCAAACACATGACAAAATGCAGCAAGGATTCATAAAAGAGATGAAAAGAAAATGTGAGAAGTGAAGGCAAATTCACTTCTCAAAGTAACTTACCACTTGAAAAGTTAGTGAAGGAAATGCAATGCAATGCAAAATGAGATGAAATAGCATGATGCAAATCAAAACCAGAAGCATATATGGGATGAGAATGGTGTCATGAGATGATACAAACATGAAACAAGGCATGGGGATGATCACATGAACAAATGGATGCAAATGGAGCAAGTTTAGAACCATGAACACACATGAAAAGTTATGATATGCACATGACATACAACATGGCAAATACATGATGCAATGATCAAACATACTTTCAATATGTCTTAAGATGTCTAATGAATCAAATGGATGCACAAAGTGCTATGGCAAGTCATGGTATGCAAGCAAATGCAAGATGAATGCAAAAGGAGGCCCAAATTAGGGTTTATGATCAATGCATCAAACAAAAACCAAAATCAGAAGCAAATATCAAGATAAAAAATTGAAAATACATTCAAAGGAACCCTAATCCTATACAAACTCACTGCCCAAAGGAGGGGTTCTAACTCTTAACCTAATTAGGGTTATGAATTTCTTAAGTTTTCTAGGGTTTTAGGGTACCTTAACAAGAAAAATGTCAAACAATTTGAAAATGAAAGATCAAATCATGCCAATTTAATCTCACAAACTACATGCTAAATAAAATGCAATGCAAAAAGAATCAAAGTTCAACTCTCAATGGTTAGGCAGAAATGATTTTTTGAAGTTTGGACCAAAATAATTCCTTGAAATGATTTTAATTCCATGAAAAATTCTCAAAAGACATCAAGATCAAAAAAGAAATTTGGTTTGAGGGTTGGACAATGTTTCTAAATGATTATGAAGGTTTCATGAATTTTTTGGTGATTTTTAAATACCTAAAAGTATTTTTAATTAATTAATTCTCATTAATTAATTAAAAATAAACTTTTAAATGATTTAAAAATATTTTTTAATGCAAAAAATAAAAATAAAAATGTTTTTGGTTTCTGAAATTAAATAAAAGTTTATACAAAAAATTTCAGAATTTTTGAAAAGGTTTTACTATTTTAAAATAAATGTACAAAATAAAACAAAAGAAATGAATTAAAAATGAAATAAAGAGAAAGTATGCGCAATGGAGGGCCAGGATTGATTTTGGGGAAGCGTTTGTTGACTGCGCGCGCAATCTAAAGGCTAACATTCAAACTGAGCTAAATCCTATTTTAATTAATTAAACTGAATTAATTAAGTTAAATATAGATTAGGGTTTCTAATGACAAATCCCAGCCATCAAAACACGCGCGAGTCAACCTTGGTCAGCCTATCCAACGCTCAGAATTCAAACTTGCATTAATTACAGGGATTAACCCTAATTGTTTTCAGGTGGCCGGAGAAGACTTCCGGTCGTCTTCTCCGGCGGGAATCCCACCTGAAAATCTCTAAAATCCTCAAAACTTCACCAAAATGAAAACTAAAAGCCCAGAAATCATCCCCACACATCACTGAATCAAAACCCCTAATCAAAACTCATTTATCTTTCATTAATCGTGCGAATCGAAACCAAACATTTTTAGGTCAGAAAAGTTTCAGAACAAGATTAAATACTCATTTCTCAACCATTTTCAAAACTAAGAACATCAGAGTGATCAGCAAAGCACGAGGAATAAATTAGAAACTTAAAAACTCAATTCTGGAAAAAAAGTTCTTGGTATACCTGAGCTTTGAGCTTTCCCAGTTTGCAACTTTCTGACCCTCTCTCTTCGTGCAAACTACTCTTCTTGGTCCCCTGATGAAGTCCTGATGCTTAGAAGAAGTTTGTAGTGCTTGGTTTGGAAAATGGCAGAGGTTCTGCTCAAGGTGAGGTGAGAATCGTATCTGGCTTATGTGAGGTTTCAAGGGTGAATGAAGGCAGGGAAATGATCAGAAGGATGTGGTGAGATGTTCTGTGAAGTTTGTTTGTGAGTTTGTAGCTTGTATGAGGAGTTTCGAATGCTTTTGCAAATGGAGTGGAAAATGAGAGTGCTGAGTTATGGAGTGTTTCAGGCTTGCTCTCCTGTTGCTTTGGCTTGCTTTTGGCTTGTATAAACTATATGGATTGGTCAGAAGATGTGATGTGTGCTTTATTGATTGGTATGGGTCCTTTTGCCAAAATGTCAAAGTTGGTGTAAGAGAAGTATGGGCTACTTTCTAGCCAAGTACAAAAGTGTGTTCTGCGCAGCATGATGTGGGGAAAGGCCTAGGATGGTTCAGCAAGCTAGCAAGCAAGTGGGTTATGTCTTATGATGAGTTTTGCAACTTGCCTTGCCTTTGATTCTTATGAAAAAATCTTGATCCATAGGCCACAAAAGTGAGAAGTTTCTTAGCCCATTCTGATTGTTAGGTCTTGCATGATCATGTTGTGAAGTTTAGAAATGCATTTGATGAATTAATTTGCCTTGAGAAGTGAATTTGCAACTTTGCCTCTTTGGTGCATAACTTGAAATTTAGTGATTTTTGCCAACTTTGACAAGTCATAACATTTGATCCAAAATGAATTAGGTCATGTTCTTGTACTTTTTGAAAAGGGAATGATCCATTCTACAACTTTCATGACCAAAGTTTTTCCATTTGAAGCTTTTTTGAATCAAAAAGTAAAGGTTGAAAAAGTTGCCTAAAATGACAATTTCATTAAAAGTCAAACTTGCCCAAAAAGTCAACTTTGCAAAAGACTTGAGATTCTTCAATTTTGTGAACTTACAACTTCTTCTATGATCAAATAAAGATCATATACAATCAAAATGATGAAGAACACCCTTTGGTTGGGTCATTGGGGGCCTCAGATGCCCTGATTTTGCACTGACTTGCTTGAAAAGTCAACTCTTGATCAGATGACTCCCCCATGGAATTTCTTCATGAAAATTGATATGCATACTCCCTCTACCATATAGAGACCAATAGAAACAAGAATGACCAAAAAATTTGGAGTTATGGCCTTTGAAACCAAAACCCTAATTTTAGGTCATCTGGGCAGTTAAACCTGGCTCTGCCTTCACACCATTTCCAGTTCTTGTGATTCTTTGACATTCTTGACTTTGAGAGGATATAATATGATGCTTGAACATACATGGACCTCTTTGAAGTGATAGGTGACCTTTGGAGTGGCTCAAGAAGCTCTGGGATTGCTCAGATCACAAACCCTAGATGCAGATGACTTTGAACCAATGCAGTGAATCAAAAATGTGATATGAGATGGTATGATTGAGTTTATGCTTATGAAAATGATCAAAAGCCATGGTGAATGGGTGAGGGCAAATTTGGGGTGTTTACAGTAGTCATTACCTTGGATGTTTAAGGGACAGCCGTAGGATCATCGCATAGTCAATGAAGGCAACTTAAGGGGTGTCTTTAGCAATTCGTAAGGACTATCATCATTTATTCGAAGGGACAAGATCATTGTTTCGTAGGCAACCTCGAAGGGACTTATGATCTTTTGAATCTGTAGGGACTTGATGATTTATCTGTGAAGGGACTTTGCTTAAGACACCCCACGTTCGAGGGACTTGACCATGTATTTAAGGCAACCAAGAGGAATATCCTAGGAAGTGCAAGATGGCGATCAAAGATTGACTTACGTGTGTGAGTATTGTTTTCAGATATTTATCTTGATTATTAATTTTCTAAGTCCATGGTTCATTTATTTCTTGGCACTCCCTATGTTACTAACCACGCAGTTAATATGAAAAAAAAATGGCAGCAATTAAAAGGCAGAAAATAAATTCCTACATTGTTACATGGCTTAGGGGCAGTTACATAATAATAATAATGGCGGAAAATAATAAAAACCAATTATTACAAAGGCGAAGCAGTTACATAATCAGGAAAACAGTGAATGAATAACATAAAAATGAGTGAATAAATTTTAAAAAAAAAAGTTTGCAAACTAGGTTAGAAAACAATTAGGGTTAGGGTTTGAGAAAAATTTTAAGGTTTAAAAAAAAATTAAGGTTTAGGAAAAATTTTAGGGTAAAAATTCGGGCGAAATCTGGGTTTTAAGATAAAGATTAGGGCTAAATTTTTAGGGTTTAAAGTTTATGAAAAAAAGTTAAGACTTAGGTTTAAAGTTAAGGTTTAGGGAAAAATTTAAAGTTTATGAAAAAAATTAAGATTTATGAAAAAAAAATTAAGGTTTATGAAAAAAGATTAAGGTTTATGAAAAAAATAAGGTTTACGGAAAAAATTAAGGTTTACGAAAAAAAAATTAAGATTTAGATTTATAAAAGAAAAAGGTTTTACAAAAAATAGGTTTATGGTTTATATAAAAAAATATAAGTTTTAAAAATAAAATAAAAAAAAGGATTTTGTTTTATCTTTTAGAAATTAGTTTAATAATAATAATAAGGAAATTCAAAGAAAATAAATAATTTGATGAAAAAGGGAAAAATAAAGTTAGAGATACCCAAAATATTGGGGGTTGGTGTTGAACCCCTGACTTTGCCTTTGCCAACAAAAACCTTCAGCCACTATGCTACGCCACGTTTCTTTTTGCCAAAATGTTGGGAATGAGTGTTGAACCCACGTTTCTTTGCCAAAATGTTAGGAATGAGTGTTGAACTCACACCCTCAAACTTTCAACCTTAGGTCTTTGTCACTAGGCCAATCAGCGCACGCCACACACCATCTTCTTCCTCCCACCTGCATATTTTTGGTATATACTATTGGAAGAATAGAAAAAGAAATAAACATGATCAAATAAAATCGTTGCAGATTTTAAAATAATGAAAAATAAGAAAAGCGATTAAAATAAAATCTAAAAAATATTAAAACGATGTTAAAAATCTAATAAAATCGAATAAAGAACGCACAATTTGTTTTAGATTTTTTTGAGAATATGAAAATAGAAAATAAATCAAATAAAATAGAAAAAAGAGGAATTTGCAATTTTGAGGGCCGAAATCTTTTAGAATTCTATTCTAAAAGAGTATTGTTCGTCGATTCTTTTCTGAACTTCTGGAAAAAATTCGGAGTAAATCGAAACAGTAGTACTTACCTGACTTACCTGTCAGCCTGGAATTCTTATCACTACTGCAGCCTTCAAAGTATCGACGAAAACAGATTACAGCAGATTAACCAATAGTTTAGTTCTCCATGGTGCCCTATGATTCCTGCATCGAAACCTAAATCCAACTATCCAAAAATCATCTACACAATCAAACAAACATATTATGTAATCAAAATCAATAAATCATGCATAAATCATTGAAATTGAAAAGAATCAAAAGAAAAGCAAGAATATGAATTTGGTTTGTATGATTTGGCATGAATTTGATAATGAGGATGATTGAAATAGGTTCAGGAAACCTCAAGGATTCATTTGCAGCCTTTAATCAACTTGTAAAAGGGGTGGATTGTGGAAACCTAATTTTGAATTATGTGAAATTTTAAAGTACGGATATCATCCTCTTGCTCTCCATCCTTTTTTTTGTCTTGTGATGTTGTTGTGGTTATATAGTAATGTAATTAGGTTAAGAATTTGGGCCTTGGTTGGAGTTGTATGGGTTGCTTGAAGGTGAAGAAATATCTTTCATAATTTGTCCAAAAATCACATCATATCTTACCAAATAGCCTTAGCACGAAATTTGATGATATCCAATCACCTTGAATGTCATTTAAGAGCTTCTAGAAGAAGAATCAAATCAAATATTTTTATTTTCATATTTTATTTTGATTTAAAATGAATTTTAATGAATAAAATCCAAATAAATAATAATAAAAATATAAAAATCATAAATTGGTTGAATTGGGTCGTGCATGATGTCATCTTTGAGTTTGGGTTGGAATTTGGTGGGCCCATTTGGAAATATTTGGATTTGAGACCTCATTTGCTTCATACACTCCTCAAAAATTTCCCAACTTTAACAGGGCACATCTCCCTCAATTTTAAGGCTAGAAGGTGTTCTTGGACTTTTTAGAAATCTTAGAGAGTCCTATAACAAACCCCTTTGGTCTCATGTCCATATCCTTTACCATTTTCAAGTTATGCCCTTTGGAAGATGTTGACCTTTTATTGACTTTTGAAGTGACCTGTAATGTTTTGGCTCATACCTTTCAAATGAAGCATTTTTAGGATTGGCTTGTGAGACAAAAAGTTGTAGAGAATTAAATTTCCTTCAAAATTAGCTTTGGATGGGAAATTTTTTATGAAGCATGTGAAAGTTATGGCTGGTCAAAGTTCAATTGACTTTTCCTGTGAAAACCCTAATTTAGAAACTCCTGATTCTTGATGATCTGAAATCTCCTTGATGAATCATGATCAACCCTTGATAAAATTATGAATTTTACTTCATAAACTTGATGTTGGCAAAAAAATCATGAAGTTTGACTTTGATTTGACCATAGTTGACCTCAGTTTGACTTTTTAACCACTTTGACTGATTTTTGCATATCTGATCATCTGACTGAGCAAACTTTTTGGGAAATCCTTGAAACTTGACATAGGGATTCTTGAAGACATGTTTGATGTTATGAAGCTCACTTGAAGCCTTGAAAGTCCATTTAGCCTGATGAAATTCAAAACCCTAGTTTAGGGTGCATTGCTTAGGAGGAGGCTTTGTCTGAGGGAATTTCCAAACTTTCTGACTAATTGTGAACCTTGTGAACCTCTTGGGATACCTTGTGAACCTTGTGAACCTTGAGAGGATCCTTGTGACACATTTCCTTGACTATGGGAGAGAAAATTTTGGGGTGCAACAGCTACCCCTGTTCAATTTTCTAAAACCTGAGGAGTTAGATTGGCCTGTGTGTCATTCGTGACTTGGAAGGTTGAAGGGGATTGAACACAAAAGCCCAAAAATTTGCACTCGCCGGTGCGTAAAGTAATACTGTTGATTGGTTGTATTTGCTTGAATGGGCTTAAAGATGCCACTCGGAGGGACTGAAGATGGGCTTATAGATGCCATCCATAATATCAGAAGGTGATAGTATCTTTATGTTGTCACTGGATATCAGTACTAGGTCTTTGTATAGGCCATCTCTGAATCATTTCTGTAACATGGTTTGAGTTGTATGCCATCACTAGATCTTCGTATAGATCATCTCTGCATTATCTCTGGGGAAAAAGAATATCCTTCATTAAGTGTCAGTGCTTAGATCTTCGTATAGATCGTCTCTGAACCGTCTTTAGGAACATACTTTAACTTAAGCATCAAAATTAAATCTTCGTGGCGATCATCTCTGAGTTGCTTTTGGTGATATCCTGGGCTAAGTACAAGATCTTCGTATCGATAATTTATGTACCATCCCAAAGATCATCTGTTGAATTGACCATAAGAAATAAATCTTCGTAACGATTATCTCTTCTGGAAATATCCCGGATTAAGCACTATATCTTCGTATAGACCATTTACATACCATCCCAAGGACAAAAAGAATATAAGGATTAAACCTTCGTGGCGATTATTCCTAAACTTCTTCTGAAAAATCTCTTGGACTAGGTGCTAGATCTTCGTGTAGATCATTTACACACCATCCCAAAGATAATTGACCATCAGAAATAAATCTTCGTAATGATTATCTCTTCTGGAAATATCCTGGATTAAGCACTAGATCTTCGTATAGATCATTTACGTACCCTTCCAAGGACAATTTGAGCATCAGGATTAAATCTTCGAGGCGATTACTCCCAAATAGCTTATGGTAATATCCTGGACTAAGAACTATGTCTTCGTGTAGACCATTTATGTGCCATCCCAAAGACAAAAAGAATATCAGGATTAAATCTTCGTGGCGATTATCCCTGAACTTCTTCTGAAAAATCTCTTGGACTAAGTGCTAGATCTTCGTGTAGATCATTTACACACCATCCCAAAGATAATTGACCATAAGAAATAAATCTTCGTAACAATTATCTCTTCTGGAAATATCCTGGATTAAGCACTAGATCTTTGTATAGATCATTTACGTACCCTTCCAAAGACAATTTGAGCATCAGGATTAAATCTTCGTGGCGATTACTCCCAAATAGCTTCTGGTAATATCCTGGACTAAGCACTAGGTCTTCGTGTAGACCATTTATGTGTCATCCCAAAGACAAAAAGAATATCAGGATTGAATCTTCGTGGCGATTATCCCTGAACTTTTTCTGAAAAATCTCTTGGACTAAGTGCTAGATCTTCGTGTAGATCATTTACACACCATCCCAAAGATAATTGACCATAAGAAATAAATCTTCGTAACAATTATCTCTTCTGGAAATATCCTGGATTAAGCACTAGATCTTTGTATAGATCATTTACGTACCCTTCCAAAGACAATTTGAGCATCAGGATTAAATCTTCGTGGCGATTACTCCCAAATAGCTTCTGGTAATATCCTGGACTAAGCACTAGGTCTTCGTGTAGACCATTTATGTGTCATCCCAAAGACAAAAAGAATATCAGGATTGAATCTTCGTGGCGATTATCCCTGAACTTTTTCTGAAAAATCTCTTGGACTAAGTGCTAGATCTTCGTGTAGATCATTTACACACCATCCCAAAGATAATTGACCATCAGAAATAAATCTTTGTAACGATTATCTCTTCTTGAAATATCCTGGATTAAACACTAGATCTTCGTATAGATCATTTACGTATCCTTCCAAGGACAATTTGAGCATCAGGATTAAATCTTTGTGGCGATTACTCCCAAATAGCTTCTGGTAATATCCTGGACTAAACATTAGGTCTTCGTGTAGACCATTTATGTGCCATCCCAAGGATAATTTATATTGATCAGCAGAAATGAATCTTCATAGCGATTATCTCTGAATTAGATATCACTATCCAATCTTCGTATAGATCATCTCTGAACTGTTTCACGGAATTGATAGTGTTTATCTGCCTGCAACCAATCTGAAAAGAAAAGGTTAGTTTATGCAAAATTATTTGATGTATGCATGTATGGCATGATTCTCTTAAGTAAGAATGTCATATGGATTATGGATGCGTATGCTGTGATATGATGTAAATGATGTATTTATGAATTATTTGAAGCGCCTGGGTAGATTCGTATAACAACTGTTGGCTGGGGAAAATAAATCCCGGTTTGTTGCTGAGGAATATGAGGACTTCGTTCCCGTATTGTTTAAGAATATTGTACTCAGAACCTCCCGTCTTTGTTCGTCGTGCTTTTTATTGAAGAATTAGATTCCTAAATACCCTGATTGGGGATAAAAGAGATGGACATTTCCTAAGTGACTTATCTCATAATATATGAAGCTACCTGGAGTATCAAATTTTTACTCTGCAGGGATGAACCGGCGAAGCTTCGTTGAATTCCTATCTCCCTTCGTTCTTAGTAAATTCTATTATTGTATTTTATGCATTTCTGGTAAACATCAATCATATTCAAAGGCATATATACATTCAACATAATCAATGGATGTTTCTCGCTTTAGTAAAAGGGGAAAAGTAATCCTGGACAAAGAGGGAAAAGTAAAGTTGAACTCAAAAACATAATCGTTTCAACTTTGAGAGTGTATAACCAATTGGATTTGGAACTTCTGAGGTTCTTAACTTTCCTGAATAATTTCCCATAATTTCTCATGGCTAGATCCGAAGACATGATACTGACACCATCTGATACTGTTGGCATAGACAATTAATTTCCATAATGGCTTCTGCTGAGAATTAAATATCAAGGTAATACAATGAGAGGAATGTGCCTTCAAATTGTGATGGACCATATATGCTCCGAATATTAGATTTGGAAAGAGAGTGTTGCCCCTTGGTTGAGGATGAATTGTTCCATAATGGAAGTAACTGAAAGGAGCTACCTCAAACAGAATTCCCCACAATAATATGCCCCTGGCATCATGAACTCTGTAATTTTATCCTTGGTAATTCAGATAGATGAGGATATCTGCCCCTGGCTACTTAAACATGGTTGAATCTTGACCTGATTGCCCCAAATGAGTTAGGCAGTATCATGGAATGCCCCCTTGATTGGGAAATAATGACTATGCCCCTTTGTATACATTGGCTTTAATCCAGAAAGCAACTTTTTCTGTTGGAAGGACTCTGGTTTATTCAACACTCATCCCGTAAGCTCCTCTGTGTGTTAAACACTCAGTTATATTCAAACAAATATATTCAAAAATGTAATGCTTATGTCTGTCTTGAAGTTTTGAAAAAGAATTATTTTAGTAAAACAATGTTTGTAAAAACTGTGATATTAACTCGAGATTTATAATAAGCCCTGAAGGAGTCGGGATACCTTTTTGTAGCAGTACGCTTTCAAACTAACCATGCTTCAGTTAGGAATTTTAAAGGGTTATAATGTGGCATGGTTCACGGTTTAAGAAACAAAGGATAAAGGCTCAAATTTATTTGTACCCAACACAATCTTCATGATGTTCTTCAATCCTATGTTCGGTTAACTTATGCACTGAGACTCCAAAAGTATTTGGAATTGTAACACTGACATTTGAGATGGTTCAAAAACCAAAAATTTATATGAACATTCAGTCGTCCTTCTTTGTTGAGGATTCATAGTGACCTTTTTTTTTTCTTTTGACTTTATTATCCCTTCTTTTTGCCTGAACTGTTTGTTTCAAGATTACAGTCAGCGGGGTGTCTCCATTTTTTTTTACTAAGTCTCCTTCATAGGTTATGACTTAGTGAACTTTTCTTTTGCTAGACATTGACCGTCAGACATAATGGTTTCTGGGAACCCTCATTAGTTGTGTACAAGAAAGACAACTGGCATAATTGAGTTAACCGAGAAACTACCCTGCCCTAGGTTATGATGAAGGGTTTTAATTTGCGTGAGAATAAAAACTCTTACTTCATAGGCTCAAAAGGGTTGACTAGGGATTAACATCCTTATATCTCCACTGTTTAGGAATTGAAGCAATGCCTGTACATCGTCAGCATAGTCTGTTCAAAAGCATACTGCATAAGATTATGGTATTGTTTTCGTCATCCTCCCTCTACAGGCTTATAGCTTTATCAAGAGTTAAATATCACAAAATAGAGATATGAAGCATAGTTCAAAATATAGTGAAAACAAATGGATTAATTCAAGACAAACATATGCAATGCATTAATGAAAACAAAAGTTTAACATAATAGTAAGTGTTTAAACAAAATAAAAGAAATTACAAATGAAAGTTCAAATATTGTCCCATCCAGTTGGCTGAATGTCTTCAATTCCAATCTGTGAACTTTCAGGAGCAGTATATTTCACCATGAAATCAAATTTGCCACTTGGATGTCCCAAGGTGCCCCATATCTCAACAGGAATAGGTAGGCTTTCTTTCTTGCTACTTTGGGCAACTTGTCTTGCAGCTTCGATGTTCGATGGACGATAGTAGAATTCAATTTGGCCTTCTGGCGTAACCTCGAGGATTCCTTCGTCAATCAGGTCTTGAATCTTTTTCTTCAATGTCTAACAACTATTAGTATCATGTCCGGGCAGTTGGAGTGATATCCACACCTTGCCTTGGGACTATAGCGAGGAGAGGAAGTATTAGGATTTTGAGGAGGATTTTTCAAGGAAATTAGCTTCATCTCCAACAAGCATTGCAGAACTTGCGACATTGGAGTGCTGAATTTGGTAAACTGTCTTCTACATTCCTTGTGTTGAGGTGGATTAACCTTACCAGGTCTTTTTTCTTCAACTGAAGAACAATCAGTGGAAACCTTTCTCTTACCTTCTTTTATCCTCATCTTCCTTTCAACCAAGTCAGCTTGTTTTAACGGAGGTTGATTGACGATTAGATTCCTGGCTCCATTACTTTGAAGTTTGTGGACTAAGGTTCTTAGCTCTTCTTGACCCTGAGCTAAACTTTGAATAAGATCCACCTGGTCATTCATCTGGAACCTCATTTCTGCTATCTCAGCTTGCAATTGTTCCAACTGACCATTCTTGTTATCTTCAGGATTTTCAGAGATAAGTGCTTTCAACTCTTCTTGCCCCTTGGACAAATTCATGATCACTTCTTGAAACTGAGCATTTTGAGCTTGAAGATCTTTGACAGATTGTTCGAGAGCCGTTTCTGCTGAAATAAACAGCGAGAAGATGAGAAACCTATTGTGAAACCTGTGATGCAATGATATGGTATGTATATGCAATGTTTTCAAGGACCGCAGGATTTAAATTTGTTTAAACAACCAGAAATGAAACTTTTATTAGTAAGCAATAAACTTGTTTGCCTCTTGGGCTTACAATAAAATGAAATAAATACAAAGATGAGGTTTTAAGCCTCGCATGGACGTTTCCTCTTTGTATGGAGGTATGTGTTGAGATTCCGCTCTTCGTGAAGTTGTCTTGTCAGCTCCAAGATTCTTTCTTGACTAGCTTTGAAATGAGTCTCAAAAGTATCCCTTTGTTCATTCAACTAGATCTAGGACCTCGGCAACTCTTCCATGTCAGTGGGAATATCTGGATGAAGGATGATATAAGGAATATCTCCTTCCGCAACAGGCTCCATGGTAACTGGCAGGATAGCAGGATATGGCATCATAAGAGTCTGAGCACGTGCTCGTACCCATCTGAGATAAGGTTCCATAGGAATGGAGTACTTTGGTTCCATAGTCATGATGTCAACCTTGTTCACTTTACCCCAAGCTCGTATGAACCTTTGACGGTAACCTTGCAGATCGTTGTCGTAGTCGAACATAATACCCTGAATAAGCATGTCATGAGGACCATTACTCCGAGCATAACCAAACTGGTGTAGAGCTAAAGAAGGGTTGTAAGTAGTGCCCCCTCTTATGCCAAGGAGTGGCACATTAGGGAACTCCCCACAACGGTCAATGATAGTAACATTCTCCATGGATCTAGAGCACCAATGAATGTTTGAATGAGAAAGTGACATGATCCTCTTGGACCACCTTAACCCTTGTTTATTCTTTATCACTGATCGAGGAAGGTGAGAAATAAACCACCTAGACAATAGAGGTATGCAGCACATCATAGTTCCTCGTGCCTTCGTAGTACGGGTATGGAGAGAGTGTAAGATGTCTCCAAGTAATGTAGGCACTGGATTGCGAGTCAGAAATATGTTGATGGCGTGTACGTCTATGAGCTGGTCTAGATTAGGGAACAACAGTAGGCCATAGATTAATAAGGCCAAGATCTCCTTAAAAGCATCATAACTCATAGCCTTCAGGAACACTTGATCTTTCTCCATCAATACCTTAGCAAGGATACCCTTAACTCCACTTCTTGTTTCTAGGATAATGTCTGATTTCTTCAGATGTAGGGCTGCAGCAATGACTTCAAGTTTAGGCTCTTTTCCTAAGCCCATGAAGAGTCTTTGATCAAGGATAGGTATACCCAATAGTTTGGAGAACTCTTCCATTGTAGGAACCAGCTGATAGTCGGGGAATGTGAAGCAATGATGTTTAAGATCAAAGAACTAAAATAGGACACTCATCATATCTTCATTGAACCCTGAAGTGACTAGATCCAGTAGGTAACCATGCCTCTTGATGAATTGGGAGTTTTCAGAAACTTGAGAGACCAATTCCTTAAGCTTAGGAGGTATTCCTACAAAGTTGACCCGGATAGTATTCCTACGAGCATAAGCCATGACCTGCAACAAAGAACAAAGATAAATCTTTTGGTCCTTGAAATGGTTAGTGAAAATGCTATTCTTATGATGCATGATGTCATGATGTTATGCTCAATCACAAACATGTGGCACACACAAACAAGTCACACAATAGCCCTAGGTTTGAAGGCTTGCATGAGGTTTAAAGGTAAGTACCCTCCCCTGAAGTTTAGTTGGTTCATCTTGTCCTACAAAAGTAACCAGGTTCTAAGGGATCTCAATATCATTGATCCTTCCCAAGGGTGGTTGTTCAGTAGGCAACTTACTTGCCAACCAAAACCCTCCAAGTTTAGGATCTCAATGAGTGTAGCATCGAGTATCTACCAAATTCAGTCTTCACCAAAGTCGGTTATCTCACTACTTTCTAAAGGCCAAGATGGGATGACTAAGGTTCTAAAAGTCAGTTAGTGTATTGACAACATATGGCAGCCTCATATTATCCTCAACTTACTTAAGGAACATAAGCACAAACCAAGAAGTCACACTAACTATGGCCACCAGATCAACCTTATCGGTATACGCCGTACAGTTTCCTTGGTCTATTGCCATTTACCTAGGGTACACTAGATTCGGGTTAGGATCTTTCACGCATAAAAGCCCAACAGAAAAGTAAAGCAAGCAAAGCTAACAATTTAAATGATCTAATTCCTAAGGGTACCCCTCTTTTATTAAATCCCCAGCAGAGTCGCCAGTTCTGTAACACGGTGGGAGAACTGACTTTTAGTCATGTTGCGAATAGCAAGAGTCGCCACCGACTTTTATTTTATCCAAGTGGAAAGGACATAAAAGAACAGGAAAAACCTATTTTTAAAAGACTTGGGTTCGGGGGTAGGTTATATAAAGGGAAGGTGTTAACACCCTTTATATCCATGGTTATCCATGGGCTCTTAGTTACTTAGCTCACTTAAATTGTTTTTGAAGAGTGTAGTGTGTGATTAGAAATTTTTCTAAGTACTTTTAATGATCCTCGTATGGATGTATACAAAGTCTTGTTTGAAAATGTTTTGAAAGTAGTGAGGTGTAAAAAGTATTTTGAAATGTGAGCAAGCAACTAAGAGGTACCTACCCTAGATTAAGTCTTTCATGTTCTCGTATGTTCTTTCAATGATAAGATTATCCCTATTATTAAGAAATAGGTAGTCATTACCTTGGATGTTTAAGGGACAGCCGTATGATCATCGTATAGTCAATGAAGGCAATTAAGGGGTGTCTTTAGCAATTCGTAAGGACTATCATCATTTATTCGAAGGGACAAGATCATTATTCCGTAGGCAACCTCGAAGGGACTTATGATCTTTTGAATCTGTAGGGACTTGATGATTTATCTGTGAAGGGACTTTGCTTAAGACACCCCACGTTCGAGGGACTTGACCATGTATTGAAGGCAACCAAGAGGAATACCCTAGGAAGTTCAAGATGGCGATCAAAGATCGACTTACGTGTGTGAGTATTGTTTTCAGATATTTATCTTGATTATTAATTTTCTAAGTCCATGGTTCATTTATTTCTTGGCACTCCCTATGTTACTAACCACGCAGTTAATATGAAAAATAAATGGCAGCAATTAAAAGGCAGAAAATAAAATTCCTACACTGTTACATGGCTTAGGGGCAGTTACATAATAATAATAATGGCGGAAAATAATAAAAACCAATTATTACAAAGGCGAAGCAGTTACATAATCAGGCAAACAGTAAATGAATAACATAAAAATGAGTGAATAAATTTAAAAAAAAAAGTTTGCAAACTAGGTTAAGAAAACAATTAGGGTTAGGGTTTGAGAAAAATTTTAAGGTTTAGGAAAAATTTTAGGGTAAAAATTAGGGAGAAATATGGGTTTTAAGATAAAGATTAGGGCTAAATTTTTAGGGTTTAAAGTTTATGAAAAAAAATTAAGACTTAGGTTTAAAGTTAAGGTTTATGAAAAAAATTAAGATTTATGAAAAAAATTAAGGTTTATGAAAAAAAATTAAGGTTTATGAAAAAATAAAGTTTACGGAAAAAATTAAGGTTTACGAAAAAAAATTAAGATTTAGATTTATAAAAGAAAAAGGTTTTACAAAAAATAGGTTTAAGGTTTATATAAAATAAAATATAAGTTTTAAAAATAAAATAAAAAAAGGATTTTGTTTTATCTTTTAGAAATTAGTTTAATAATAATAATAAGGAAATTCAAAGAAAATAAATAATTTGATGATAAAGGGAAAAATAAAGTTAGATATACCCAAAATATTGGGGGTTGGTGTTGAACCCCTGACTTTGCCTTTGCTAACAAAAACCTTCAGCCACTATGCTACGCCACGTTTCTTTGCCAAAATGTTGGGAATGAGTGTTGAACCCACGTTTCTTTGCCAAAATGTTGGGAATGAGTGTTGAACTCACCCCCTCAGACTTTCAACCTTAGGTCTTTGTCACTAGGCCAATCAGCGCACGCCACACACCATCTTCTTTCTCCCACCTGCATATTTTTGGTATATACTATTGGAAGAATAAAAAAAGAAATAAACAGGATCAAATAAAATCACTGCAGATTTTAAAATAATGAAAAATATGAAAAGCGATTAAAATAAAATCTAAAAAATATTAAAACGATGCTAAAAATCTAATAAAATCAAATAAAGAACGCACAATTTTTTAAAGATTTTTTTGAGAATATGAAAATAGAAAATAAATCAAATAAAATAGAAAAATGAGGAATTTGCAATTTTGAGGGTCGAAATCTTTTAGAATTCTATCTATAAGAGTATTGTTCGTCGATTTTTTTCTGAACTTCTGGAAAAAATTCGGAGTAAATCGAAACAATAGTACTTACCTGACTTACCTGTCAGCCTGGAATTCTTATCACTACTGCAACCTTCAAAGTATCGACGAAAATAGATTACAGCAGATTAACCAATAGTTTAGTTCTCCATGGTGCCCTATGATTCCTGCATCGAAACTTAAATCCAACTATCCAAAAACTATCTACACAATCAAACAAACATATTATGTAATCAAAATCAATTAATCATGCATAAATCATTGAAATTAAAAAAATATATATTAATTTGGTTTGTATGATTTTCGCAAGTGTACGAACACGTCAGAGTAATATAAAAGATTGTCGAATCCACTGAGATCAAGTGTCAATCTATCGTACCTGTTGTTATGGTGTGTATCTAAGGCAACTTAATATAATGGTTTTAAGGAGTGCGCAATGGTAAATAAAATAATAATTTTAAACATTTAATAAAGACAGGCTTGAATGTAATTCACGTAATCAATAGGTATTCTGGTATTTGTTAATAGAACTACTTATGGGCAATGTTTTCCACTTTGAAAAGAACTAATTTAACAGGAAATGTCGCTTTCGCGTATTCGGAACCGAGTTGTACCCTCTAATCAACCCCTCCTATTGTCACGGATAAAAAGGTGCGTACTGCATTAGAGTAGTAAACCTATTTTAAAGAAATATAGTATATTAACTAAGTTGAAAAGTACTTTAACCTGGATTTCTTAGCAAAAAGAGGTTCTCACGAACCAGACTCTAAACTTCTTAACGCGTCCGAAAATCATTTTTAAAATCCCTTTTCTTTTTAATCTAAAAACTCCTAATGAAATAGACAAAGCGCTTTTGGCTGTTTTTGAAATAGTTAAAAACAATTAAACTTATATTGAAAGTTAAAATAGCCCTTAAGTGTTTCTACAAACAATTGTACGGATTACTGGTTCAATTACGATCCTTACATTCTAACCTTTATGGATTTAGTTAGACATGGTAAAGTAAAAGTTATTTTTATTATTTTTCATGAAAGTATTTAGTGTGAGTGCGGAAAGTAAACAAAAGTAGTACGAGTGCGGAAAGTAAACAAAAGTAGTGTGAGTGCGGAAAGTAAATAAAAGTAGTGCGAGTGCGGGAAATAAAGGTATTTAAAGCGAGTGCGGAAAATAAATGAAAGTAGTGCGAGTGCGAGAAATAAATAAAGTAAAGCGAGTGCGGGAAAATAAACCAAAGTAAAGCAATGCGGAAAGTAAATAAAATAAAGCGATGCGGAAAAAATAAAATACGAACTGGAATTAAAATGGCGGCAGGATTAACTTCCTCCCAGAGTGCTCCAAAACTCGATCACACAGACGTATACAGACTCAATCACTCAATTGCAGTAACACCCCGATGTGGAATGATAACTACTTTAAAACTGATATATGCCTAAGAGATTCTAAGTTTGGATGATTAAAAACTAAATTCTGAAGTCCTATTTATAGGCAAATATTAAATGGGAAAAGACAAGGATGCCCCCTCCACTAAAAAGTGGAGGGAAAAGTTTTAGCCTTGTGGCGCCCGCCACAGGCTCATGGCACCCGCCATGAGTGTAAAAGAGTGGAGAAAGTGGGGATCGTGGGTGGTTTTCTCTAACCGTTTTTGACCGAAACCGTTTTTGTGAAGATGGCGCCCGCCATGAGTGTTAGGTCCATTTCCCATGGTATAGCTCTCTGCGTTAGCTTTCCAGTGCTTCGAACGGGGCGTCATTCTGATTTACGGATCAAAAGATATGGTCAAAATTGTCGGACAACGTATTGTGCGCAAATTGCTCTATTTCTCTCGTTTTTTCATCCTAATTTCTTCGTTTCTTTGCATGTGACTCTTAAATGGATAAATACCTAAAAACAAAGGAAAACATAGTAATAACAGAACAAAATAGCAATAAAGACCTAGAATGCATGCGAAATCGGAGTCAGAAATACGGTGAAATTTAGTGTTATCAAATCCTCCCACACTTAGACCTTTGCTTGTCCTCAAGCAAACATTTAAAGCTCAAAATGAAGAAAACTGATGTCAACACGTGATTTGGGCTAAAAGGGCTTCTAAGTTCAAGTCAGGATGCAGTGACAGGTTCTGACTAAGTGAACCAAGGGTATCATAATAACACGGACATAAACTTCAATCCTATATTAACCAACCCATGTCATCCCACAATACCTAGGCCTATCTTCTCATCTCTTTTTGGGTCCTTTTCATTCATGCGCAATCACATTAAGCCTGTTATCCGTACATTCTTCATAGTAGAGTGACCGGTTAGTGATTCTGATCCAAAACATAGGGTTTCTGGCACATAAGCATGTGTAAACCCGTTTTATTTGACCTAAATGTAGTTGCGGGGGATCGGATCGTAATCCGCCCTACCAAGTTCAGTGCCAGATACCTCTGAACCAACTAACAATAGGTGACTGCAATTTTTTTCTTTTTTTTGTGGCAAAATTTTTTTTCTTCTCTTTTTTCGGTTTAAATGACTTTGTGAGGGTCACATATCCCAAAGTTTTCCTTTTTCTCATTTTTATTAGCACTGGATCATTCACTTATGTTCATCAGCCCCCTACCTAGAGCATGTTTAGGTCGGAGCTGACTGCTAGAATAAACTACTTAGGACAATTTTTTGAATGATAATAAAGGTCATGGTGTGCGGGGTTTAGGAGTGATTCCTATATTCAAGAAGTCTATGGTGCTAAAATGATACTGATGTTTCAAAAAGTTTACCCAAGTCACCACATCCTAATCCAAACCTGTCTCAAAGCCCAAAAAATATGTGAAACAACATTGTTTTCTTTTGAAAATTTTTGGTAAGGCTAAGGAAATGGGAAAAATGAGGGTGTACTAAAGATACACTATACTGGTGACTCGTCAGACTCATGCATTATCTAAAAAAACTTGAACTAAATAACTAACTGAAAAGGAAAATAACAGAAAGCAAATAAATAACTAAGAAAAGGGAAATAACACAAAGCAATAAAATCCCCTCCCACACTTAAATCGAACATTGTCTCCAATGTTTCGAAATAAGATAAGGAGAGTAACCTGGAAAACTACTGTGGAGGACCACTGGTGCCCTCGTCGTCCTGCTGTGATGGTCTGGAACGACGGGATCTACTGCGCTGCTGGTCTCTCTGGTCTAACTGGCTTCTAAGGCTGCTTGAGCCTCTCTGACCTGCCAAAGATTTCCGAGCATGGAGCCTTGAGTGGCTTCCCTAAGCTGGCAGTGACGACGGTCGAATTCTCTTAGACGGGCTTGCTCGGATGAGATCGCAGTCAAGGTGCGACATACGTTCCCGTAAGCTTGATCTGACCTCAGTCGTGTTTGTTCCATATAGCTCATGTTGTCCGCCAGTTGTTGTGAAAAATCCATGTGGGCTTCGCGTACCTTTTTGTCTTCGGGGGTCCAGATAGCGTTTTCTTTCTTCTTCTAAGGCACAAAGCTTGCATTTTTTTTTATGAAGACAAAAATAAAAATATTTTTGTTCTTTTTTTCATTATTCGATATAAAATAAAATAAAATAAAATGAAAGAAAAAGAAAAATGAGTATTAGTGCATGAAATAATATATAAGATAAAATTAAAAGTACATGGAAAATGTAATATATGCGATAATATAAAATATGTCTAGAGATGTGAGAAATAAAATAAGGCATGAAAAATTAAATACTAGAGTAATAATGTCAGTGTAAAACGATCATGTGGTAGGCTTTTCTTCCTGTTTCGATCCACAAATTCAGCTATCTCCCTCTGAAGTTCTCCAATCTCCTGATATAGAGCATCGGCCTCTGAGGCATGAGTGAGATCAGATATCTCGATCTGTAATGCCAAGTCCGCTACTTCCTGCTTGAGCAGGGAAGTCTCCTTGCGGAGCTCATAAATCTGGGTCTGTAGATCAGGCGGCTGCAAAGACATATTGTTAGACATAACAGTGATTCGGGGAGAAGGAGGTGTATGAGTGTACTCAGCGGCGGGAGGTCATTTTTGCTCTTCGATAGTCTCTCCATAACCCTCTAAAGCATAACTCCAATTAGTAGGGTTTTGGACACTGGTCATCAGTGGGCCAGGTAATGTAAAGTAATGTATCACTTCGTTGTCGATCAGTAATCTAAACGTGTTGGGCTCAAAAGAGGCCTTTCTCATCAAACCTATGTCAAGACAAAAGTCAACATCCAGGGTGGTGTAGCAGCAGAAGGTCCTGAGATGCAATAATTTGCGAGACAAACCCAATGTAGTAGCAATCTGTGTAACAATCCCACCGACATGTATAATGCCTACAGATGACCTGGCGACACTGGCAATGCCCTTCAACAAAAAGTTGCCACAAGCAACTGGGTGTGACTGAGTCGCACAAAAAAGTAGGAAAATCTCCTCCTCACTTACCAGAGTCTCTGTATCTGGCAAGCCGAGGAAAGAGTATGCTAGAATCATCTGGAAGTACCTTAACGCAGGGTTGTGGATTACCTGAGAAAACTGAGTGGAAGGATCTTGGCTCCCCCCACCTGAGATGTTACTCCAAAACTTCACCTCTCTGCTCATAAAATACCCCATCGGTGTCTCTGGAATAGCATCAGGAGTAGTCTGAAAACCTACTAAATCACCAAACTCTTTGTGAGTGAAAGAGTAATCAGTCCCGAACAACCTGAAAAATAGAATGTCCATCGGGTCCAGCCCAAGGAGCATAATCAAACGAGCTGAGGAACTCTAGAGTCAAGTTCCTGTAAGTGTTATTCATGTCGTCAAACTGGTCCCACTGGAGTTGGTGGCATAAGAATCTGACGTTTGTCTTTATCCCCAAGGCATCCGTGCAATATTGGTCTGGGTACCGTGTAGGTGCCATAGGTAGTTTCATGTGGACATAGTAACGCTCTCTCTATGTGTCATCTCTGAAGGCCACGTGCATGTCATCGGGGTTCTGCATTCTGCACAAGGTTAGTAAAAGAGTCCTGAAATCACATAAAACATTCAATCGTTAGTCCTGACGGAATAATAAAGTAAACAAATTAAAATAAAATAAATAAAAAGTAAGTAAGATAAGAAAACCATGGGTTGCCTCCCATGCAGCGCTTGTTTAACGTCGTTAGCTCGACGACCGGATTTTATACATCATTCGAAGGATTTGGTGGATCACTCAGAGTATGGATGGAGTATGTTGTTGGGATGTCACCTCCTTCGTAGGGCTTCATCCTCTGTCCATTGACGATGAACGGTTTACATGTTTGGTTCTTGATTTCAATAGCACCAGATCTTAAAATCTTAGATACTTCGGAAGGGCCAGTCCATCTCGAACGAAGCTTCCCTGGAAAAAGTCGAAACCTAGAATCGAACAGGAGAACAGGATCGCCTATTTTGAAGTCTTTTTTTATGATTATTTTGCCATGCCAAGCTTTTGTTCTTTCTTTGTATATAACGGAATTCTCGTAGGCTGATTGTCTGAGTTCCTCTAATTTGTGGATATCAAGGATACATTTTTCACCAGCAGTTAGGTAATACAAATTCAAAGTTTTAATGGCCCAATAGGCTTTATGCTCTAACTCAAAAGGTAAGTGACATGATTTTCCATAAACTAGTTGGTTGGGGGTTGTTCCTATAGGGGTTTTGAAAGCGGTTATGTAGGCCCATTTATCAAGCCATCTCACATATCCCTCACCTTTTCTTTTCTTCCTTCTATAGGTTGGCTCATTCTTTTGAACTTGTGGTGGTGGTTCTGGATCTATTCTAAGTATTAGCTTTTCAAATCCGAGCTTAGTCATTTCATTCACCATCTCAAAGGTTAACCTTACCCTTTTAGTACTAATTATTTCCCTAGTTTTATGGTCCTCAATTTTTCTCTTTTTATGCTGGAGCTTGAATAAGGGTACATTGGTGCATGTATATTTCAATACCTCCACGTATGTTTTGGATTGGGATTCTACCTTAGCTTCCACAAAACTTTGCGGGAAAGGAAATGGTGGGATATATGGAGGGGTAACAACAATAGCTACTTCATTCTCTACCTTTATGACACCCTTCCTTTCAGATGGTTTCAGTGGATTTTTCTCTACTCTTTCCTCACCACAACTCTCATCATGCTCATTATCACTCTCCCTAGGATTTTTGATATGTTTTTCACTACTATTTGTTATAACATACGCATTCTCCTCAGGGGATGGTCCTATAGGTGTTTGTGCAAGTAGGAAGATCTGAGTCTCCAATGCCTTAGTGTGATTCACGAGGGACTCGACCATAGTGTTTATTTGCCTAAAGGTTTTACAAGTATCGAGATGGTGTCTTCTAAACTCTTCATTCTTGAGGGTTTGTGTCTCCACAAAGCGCTTCATCATATATTCTAGCCTAGAATTAGTTGTTGTTTCAATGAAATCCTCCAATAATCTTTCGAGGTTTGGATTAACAGATTCTAGCGGTTCCTCAAAATACTGGAAGTCTTGCGGTTGGTAATTGTAGAGAAAATTTAGGTACGACTCCTCAAAATTTTGGGAGTGGTGATTTGGGTGAGAATGAATTAGTGATGCATTGAAATTCTCCATTTGTATTTCGAGGTTGGACATATGTGATTCTTGTGATCCCCCGAAATACTGGGAGTGGTGATTGTAGAAATTTTTTGGGTGAAACATAGTGATATTTTTTTATTTGTTGTAAAAGAGTTCCTTAGTCTATACGGTATAACTACAGGGTACGAAATTTGACGAAATTGGTCCCCGGCAATGGCGCCAAAAACTTGATGCGTGTTTTTCGCAAGTGTACGAACACGTCAGAGTAATATAAAAGATTGTCGAATCCACAGAGACCAAGTGTCAATCTATCGTACCTGTTGTTATGGTGTGTATCTAAGGCAACTGAATATAATGGTTTTAAGGAGTGCGCTATGGTAAATAAAATAATAATTTTAAACAATAAATAAAGACAGGCTCGAATGTAATTCACGTAATCAATACGTATTACGGTATTTGTTAATAGAACTACTTATGGGAAATGTTTTCCACTTTGAAAAGAACTAATTTAACAGGAACTGTCACTTTCACGTATTCGGAACCGAGTTGTACCCTCTAATCAACCCTTCCTATTGTCACGGATAAAAAGGTGCGTACTGCGTTAGAGTAGTAAACCTATTTTTAAGAAATATAATATCTTAACTAAGTTGAAAAGTACTTTAACCTGGATTTCTTAGCAAAAAGAGGTTCTCACGAACCAGACTCTAAACTTCTTAACGCATCCGAAAATCGTTTTTAAAATCCCTTTTCTTTTTAATCTAAAAACTCCTAATGAACTAGACAAAGCGCTTTTGGTTGTTTTTGAAATAGTTAAAAACAATTAAACTTATATTGAAAGTTAAAATAGCCCTTAAGTGTTTCTATAAACAATTGTACGGATTACTAGTTCAATTATGATCCTTACATTCTAACCTTTATGGATTTAGTTAGACATGGTAAAGTAAAAGTTATTTTTATTATTTTTCATGAAAGTATTTAGTGCGAGTGCGGAAAGTAAACAAAATTAGTGCGAGTGCGGAAAGTAAACAAAAGTAATGCGAGTGCGGAAAGTAAATAAAAGTAGTGCGAGTGCGGGAAATAAAGGTATTTAAAGCGAGTGCGAAAAATAAACGAAAGTAGTGCGAGTGCGAGAAATAAATAAAGTAAAGCGAGTGCGGGAAAATAAACCAAAGTAAAGCAATGAAGAAAGTAAATAAAATAAAGCGATGCGGAAAAAATAAATACGAACTGGAACTAAAATGGCGGCAGGATTAACTTCCTCCCAGAGTGCTCCAAAACTCGATCACACAGACGTATACAGACTCGATCACTCGATTGCAGTAACACCCCGATGTGGAATGATAACTACTTTAAACCTGATATATGCCTAAGAGATTCTATGTTTGGATGATTAAAAACGAAATTCTGAAGTTCTATTTATAGGCAAACATTAAATGGGAAAAGCCAAGGATGCTCCCTCCACTAAAAAGTGGAGGGAAAATTTTTAGCCTTGTGGCGCCCGCCACAGGCTCATGGCGCCCTCCATGAGTGTAAAAGAGTGGAGAAAGTGGGGATCATGGGTGGTTTTCTCTGACCGTTTTTGTGAAGGTGGCGCCCGCCATGTGCCCATGGAGCCCGCCATGAGTGTTAGGTCCATTTCCCATGGTGTAGCTCTCTGCGTTAGCTTTCTAGTGCTTCGAACGGGGTGTTATTCTGATTTACGGATCAAAAGTTATGGTCAAAATCGTCGGACAACGTATTGTGTGCAAATTGCTCTATTTCTCTCGTTTTTTCATCCTAATTACTTTGTTTCTTCGCATGTGACTCTTAAATGGATAAATACCTGAAAACAAAGGAAAACATAGTAATAACAGAACAAAATAGCAATAAAGACCTAGAATGCATGCAAAATCGGAGTCAGAAATACGGTGAAATTTAGTGTTATCAGGTCCTTGATAGTTAGTACCATTTTCAACCCACACATAATGCCCTTTAGCAACGCCAATGTTACGCACATAGTAAGCATTAGGTGTGTGCCCTTTGGTTCCACAATAAAAACAAGTAGGTTGAAAATGACTTCTATATCAAGGAACATAACTCTTTTTCTTAACAATTATTTTCTTTCTATGACTTTGATGCACACTTTTAGAATTGTTTGCCTTTTCTTTAACAACTTGTTCACTTGCTTTAACAAAAACGGTCTCATTTGTGCTTGGTTTGGAAAACTTAGAATATCCTAATCCACTTTTATCATTAGGATACCTTTGGTGCCTAAGAATTTCCTCCAAGCCAATTTGACATTTTTCATATCTTTCTAAAACTCTTTTCAGTTGAACAATTTGGAAAGATAAAGACTCACAATTTTTACATACAAGACTTTTGTTTTTCATCCATAAAATTTTTCTTTTCACTTTCAATATATTTTTCCAAAGAAATATTATTTTCTTCTAAAGATGAAATTCATTTCTTTTGGGATGAAATACTTTTATACAAAGTCTTACATTCTTTTAAAAATTCATTTATTACATCTTGTGCATCATTATCATAAATAGAAAAGTTGCTACTAACCTCATTGTTTTCTTCATCGGAGTGATGTGAAGCCATTAAAGCCATATTCACGCATTCATCGCTTTCCGATTCTGACGAGGAACTTATCTCATTATCGTCCCAAGCAACATAAGCCTTCTTGTTCTTGAATTCCTTTTTGCCTTTGAATCCTCCTTTCTTTGCAAGTTTTGGGTAATCTGGCTTTATGTGACCTTGCTTCCCACATTCGTAGCATGTGACTTCTTGCATCGATGTGGATGCTTTCTTTTTTCTGAAATGTCTATTGTTTTTAGCATAAGAGGAATTTTTATTTTTATTAAAGAACTTACCAAGCTTCTTTACAAGAAGCATAAAATTTTCATCTTCGGAAGTCTCGTCATCTTTGTCATCTTTTGTATCAGCCTTCAAGGAAATTCCATTGGACTTCTTTTCTTGACTTTCGTGCTTCTCGAGCCTTCCATGTTCCAATTCGTGTTCTTGAAGTTTGCCAAATAGAGACGCGGATGTCATCGTTGAGAGACTCTTCTTTTTCGAAATAGCGGTCACCTTCAGTTGTCATTCTCTTGTTAAGGATCTTAGGACTTTGAGGTTGAGATCATCATTTGTAAATGTTTTTTCGAGAGCAATCAAATGATTTGTAAGATGGAAGAATCTCTTCTGTAAGGCAACTATAGATTCACCGGGATGCATGCAGAACATCTCATATTCTTGACTTAGTGTGTTTAGCCTCGATCTCTTCACTTCGGTGGTTCCTTCATGTGTTTCTACCAAGGTGTCCCAAATCTCCTTTGCCCATTTACATTGAGATATGCGAAAGAAATCATCGATACTAAGAGCACTTTGGAGTATGTTGATTGCCTTCTTCTCATTTAGAATCTTTTTCTTATCATCTTCGTCATAAGTGTTTTTCAACTTCGTGGTTCCAACACCATTGATCACATTCACTGGATTGTGTGGACCTTCTTCGATTGCTTCCCATATACCTTTTCCTTGGGCTTCAAGATGTGCCTTCATTCGGATTTTCCATAAATCAAAATATTCCCCGGAGAAGAGTAGGGGTTTGTTGCTACTTCCACTGTCTTTGAAAACCGAATTTGTGCTTGCGGAAGCCATGCTGGATCTAGGAACAAGTTACCTATAACTTGCTATGATACCAATTGTAAGTATATGAGTGCGCCTAAGAGGGGGGTGAATTAGGTTCTTAGATATTTTTCCGGAGTTTTATCGATGGTTGAATATTTCTTGATTATTGTTCTAAGTTAAGAAAGCGGTAAAGCGGAAAAGTAAAATGGACACGGTGATATATAGTGGTTCCCCTCACAATCCGAGAGTATTCCACTCCCCTTTCAACACGAAGAGAATTTACTATAGTTTTGGACAATACAATACTCTTCCTAGTCTTTCTATACAAGTCACTAAACTATAATCACCAAGATCAATCCTCTTGGATTTTTCCACTAAGTCCTATTGAGAACAATCCTCTCAATAAAGGACTTATTGTATCCACAATCTGGATAACAAGAAATACAATAATCTTAATTTTTATAAGAGTAGAATGTTGAAGCTTTGATTCTTTATCAATATAACAATTGATCTTCTCTTTCACCAACAATAATTCACAAATACATAAAGTATTAGATAGCTCAAGAATTTTCTGATTATATGATATGAAGTAATGCAGAAAAATTCTTGTTATGAAAGTTTAAAAGTTTTTGTGAATTTTTGAATATGAAGATTTTATTGAAAGAGGTAAAAAATTGATTTGAAAAAATTTACAATTTATATGCACATAACACCCTTATGAAACAAGGCAAAAATAGTAATAATTTCATTAACAAGTGTCAATGCATCATGAGAAGGTTCCATGAAAAGATGCTTGAAGAGGTATTATGAAAAATAATGATTTTTCAAATCTGTACAGGTTGCAATCGATTGCACTATAATGCAAATCTATTGCACATGCCAACGTTAACAAAATTTTCAAAATTTAGCAGCATGCAATCGATTGCATCAGGATGTAAATCGATTGCACTTAATGAAAATGTGAAAAATGCTTAAAACAACAGATGTAAATCGATTGCATATATATGTAAATCGATTTACATATTCTTAAATTTGAAAAAATGCAAATTTTAATCATGCCAAGGTTAAGAAATAATTATGCAATGATGTTAGTTTTGATTGAGCATCTAAGACTTTAATATTTGTGTAGAATCGTTAATATACCTTCATGAAACATCTTCTTGAATACTAAGTCTTGAAACATGATGCTTTATCTTGAAAATCATCTTTGCCTTCTTATCATATTGCTACTAAGAGATTTTTTTTCATCAAAACAAATGTTGACCATGGAGAAGCTTGACTTCACACGCCATTCGTGACTTGAAGGTTGTAGGGGATTGAACACTAAAGCCCAAAAATTTGCACTCGCATGTGCGCAAAATAATGTTGTTGGTTGGTTGTATTACTTGAATGGGCTTAAAGATGCCATTCAGAATAAAAATGTTCTTCAGATATGCTTCTTGGAGGATAAAGCAGTCCAAAATGTAGATTGATGTAATCTTGGGGGATGTAGCAGCCCAAAAGGTTGTTTGGTGTGGTTCTGGAGGATAGAGCAGTCCAAGATGTTATTATGTGTGATCATAGAGGATAAAGCAGTCCAAGATGTTATCCTGGGGGCTTATAACAGTAAGAGATATTGTTTGAGATAGACCTTGGGGGATATAGCAGCCCAAGATGGATATAGATGTAATCTCAAGAGATGTAGCAGCCTAAGATATTGCTTTTCGTGGCCCTGGGGGATATAGAAACCTAAGACATTGTTGGATGTAATCTTGAGGGATGTAGTAGCCCAAGATATTGGTATATGTACTCCTAGAGGATAAAGCAGTCCAAGATATTGTTATATGTACTCTTGGAGGATAGAGAAGTCCAAGATATTGTTTGAGGTAACCTTTAGGGGGATATAGCAACCCAAGAATAAGTTGTTGATGGCGTTCGTCTGTTGGGGAATTAACCTGAAAAACAAGGTTAGTTCTATGCAAATGTCATGATGTATATAACACTTTGCAAGATGATATTCTTATGAGAAGGTTATATGCGTATGATATGAAATGATGTATGAATGAATTATGTAGTTGAAGCTCATGAATAGCTTCGTATAACAATTGCAGGCTGGGGAAAATAAATCCCGATTTGTTACTGAGGAATATGAAGACTTCGTTCCTGTCTTGTTTTGGAATATCGTACTTAGAACCTTCCATTTTCGTTCGTCATACTTCTTATTGAAGGATTAAACTCCTGAATACCCTGACTGAGGATAAAAGAGATGGACATTCCCTTGGGAGACTTATCCGTCCAAGTTTCAATTCTTCGGAGGATATCTTGAAGATTTCATAGAGTAGGAAGTACAAGAGGGTACTTGGAGTATTTTGTTAGAATATCTGTAAATATTACTCTGTGGGGATGAATCGGCGAAGATTCGTTGGATTCCTACCTCCGATCGTCCGTAGTAAATACGATTATTGTATTTTATGCATTTCTGGTAAACATCAATCATATTCAAAAGCATATATACATTCAAACATAATCAACGGACGTTTTCGCTTAAGTAAAAGGGGAAAAGTAAACCCGAATTCAAAAATAGGATTTTTTTTATTTAGAAAGTGGCCTATAAACAGGAAAGTTTGAACAAGGAGACGGAAATCCTAGTAAGAGGAATTCGTCATAGAAATTTTTAAAAGAAGTACAAAAACAAGGAAAAATAGCTATGTGTAAATGATCATATTGAGTTTCAACTCTGCTATTGTCATTATCTTCAAGTATCTCATCCCTTGTTGTCGGAATAGAATCGATTAGATTGATCTACATCTGTTTGAACTTGATATAGGTAGTACAACTAGTTGAGGTTGCATGGGTGATCCAACGAGACATAGTCATACGCTTTAATCCCTAACTTTTTCCTGGATTGCCCTTTTAGGTTTTTAATCCACCGGGATACCCTTTTTTGCCCAAGCATCCCTTTCGGATTTTCGACTTGCCGGGTGTACAAATTATATATATATATATATATATATATATATATATATATATATATATATATATATATATATATATATATATATATATATATCCCTAATTTTTTCCCGAACCCTTTTGGTTCGTCGGGATCCCTTTATTTTTGCCTAGGCCAGTCAACCTAGAGGGTCTCTCAGTAATCATAGTATTGTTTAGATTAGTACCATTGTTTGTGATAATCCTTTCGGGGATGTGTAAACACCCCAAATTTTCCCTCACTCATATCACACCATGGCTTGTGATCTTTCATTTTTTGCATAAGCATAAGCATACCACATCACATTGCATATTTGTTTCATCTGCATAGTTCAAGTTCATCTGCATCTAGGGTTTGTGATCTGAGCAATCCCAGATTCCATATGAGCCATCCCAAAGGACTCAAAGCCTTACAAGAGGGTCCATGTGTGTTATATCATCATATTATGTCCCTCAAAGTTCATGGAAGTCAAGAAATCACAAGAACTGGCAAGGCATGGAAGCAGAGCTAGGGTTTTCACAACACAGATGACCAAAATTAGGGTTTTGGTTTCAGAGGCCTTAACACCAAATTTTTGGGCCATTCTTGTTTCTAATGTTCTTAAGATTTTATAAGTATCATGTGTACCAAGTTTGATGAATAAATTCATTGTTGAAGTCATTTGTTCACTAGGTAACGTCTTGAGCAAGTTAAGTCAAAATCAGGGCATCTGAGGGCCCCAACAATGGAACCAAAGGGATATTTTCATCAAATTGAAGTTCTATGATCTTTATTTGATCTTAGAAGAGGTTAGAAGTTCACAATATTGAATAATTTTGAGCCATTTGCAAACTTGCCAAAAATGGAAATGACTTGGAATGCAAACTTTCCATTTTGGGAAAGTTTTTCAACCTCCTCTTTCTCAACCAAAAATGCTTCAAATGAAAAATTCTTGGTCATGAAAGTTGTAGATTAGGTCTTTCCCTTTTCAAAAAGTACAAGAACATGTCTTGATTCATCCTAGAACTCAAGATATGCCCTTTCAAAGTTGGCAAAATTCCTATAATTTCAAGTTTCATGTCAAAGGGGATTTTTCAAATTGGCATATTCAAGCATTCTAATGACTTCAAATATGCACAAACACTTCACAATATGTCAAACAAACCTCAAAGGATCAGAATTGTGCATTGAACTTAGGGTTTCCATGACTTATGATCCAAGAAACTTCAAAGAGGGAATTTTGCAAAACATGTGATAACTCTTCATCCAAGCCATCCAGCACATCAAAACCAATTCCATGGCTCTCCACAAAGTCAATTGAGGCCAGACACCCCAAGAAATCAGGCATGCACCATGCCCATACCTCAAAGTACAAAATCTTGACTTTTTGCAAAAGCTCACATACCAATCAAGTTGAGCCACAACAACTCTCTGAACCAATCACAATTGTTTATACTAACCTCAAGCAGTCCAAAACATAACACACACAAGCTCAGAACCTCCCACAAGTCAGCATTCACAAAATTGGACAAAACTTTCATCCCTTCGAAACTCTCAGTACAAGCTTCAAACCTCAAATCTTTTTCCACCAATCATCTCCACACATCATAGGGAGCACAAACCACCCTTCACTTTGCCCTGAAAGTCCCTAAAACTCAAACACGATTTTTGGTGCAGCAGAACTGAATCATTGAAATCATCCATTACAAACTTGTTTCAAGCATTCCAGAAGTCTAAGGGGGTCCATTGGAGTGATTTTGCATCAAGGAAAGGTCCAGAAAGCTCAGGTTAAGGAAGCTTCATCTCAGGTAACTCTTTAGAACTTTTTTTCCAGAACTCTTGTTTTAAGTTACAATATGATTCTATGAGTTCCCCGAGCATGCTGATATGATTATTTTTTAAAATGGTTGAGAAATGACGATTTTATAAGCTTCTGAAATTTTGCCCGTATTTATGTTTTGATTCGATTCAGCTTGATGGTGAAGCATAAATGATGTTTGATGTTTGATGTTTGATTTGAGTTGCTAGAGACATGGGGATCATTTATGGGCAATTAATTTGGGGTGGGGTAGCCTGTAGAAGGATTTAGGGTTTTTGGCTCACCGGAGAAGATAACCGGAGCTTGTCTCCGGTCACCTGAAAGTAATTAGCCCTAATTAGGGTTTAGTGCCCATATTGATTGAGGACCCTTGGATGCGTAATTAGCTTAGCGAAGGAACGGACCAGATTAGCTCATTAATTCTAATTTCTGTTTAATTAATTAAATCATAGTTATTAAGCCAGATTGAATCTTGACCCTACATAAACGCGCGCAGTCAACCCCTTTTCCTCACGTTTGAATCTAAGCCTTTGGATCATTTGACTTTCATTTTATTTCATTTTATTTCATTTTTCTTTTTATTTCTTTTGTTCATTTTATTAAAAATAGCAAAAAGCATCACAAAAATATTTCCTTTTGCATTTCTGATCCAAATATTTTTCTCATTTCAAAAATGATTTTTATTTTATTTTTTGCATTAAAAAAGTATTTTTAAAATATTTAAATGTTATTTTTAATTAATTAAAGTCTTTTAATTAATTAAAAATACATTTAGGTTTCTAAAAATCACAAAAAAAATCATGAATCATCCCAATGCATTTAGAAACATTCTCAAACTCTTCACACAAATTTCTTTTTAGGTTTGATCATAATTTGTGAATTTTCTTTGAATTAAGGGTCATTAAAATTTTATTTTTGCATTGAGTTTCATATTGCATGTAGTTTATAGGACATTTTATCTCATGAATTTATCTTTCATTTTCAATTTGATTTGCATTTTTCCCTTTGAACCACCCAAAAACCCTAGAAAACTTAGGAAATTCATAACTTTTGATTGGTTAGGATTCTGACATCCTCCTTTGGGGTGTGACCTAATATGGGATTAGGGTTTGTTTGAGTTTGATTTCAAATTTTTTGTATGTCATATGCTTCTATTTTTATCATTGGCATCTCATACTTCCATATAACCCTAATTTTATGTGTTCATTTGCATTCACCTTGCATATGCATCCTTACATGAACTTGCCATGACATTTCTTACATTCATTAGTCATATTAGACATCTTAGGACATGTTAGAACCATGATTGATCATTTCTTTATTCATTTTCCATGATTTGCATTCATTTCATTTCATTAACTTTCATGTGTTTTCAAACTTCAAAACATGCTTCCACTTGCATCTCATTCTTGTATGATCATACATATGCATTTTGTATGCCTTTGCATCATCTCACATGACATTAACATTGCATAAACACTTCTGACTTTGGTCATTTCATCTCATATCATCTCATTTCATTTCATTTTCTTATGCTTTTATACTTTATGCATTCATGCTAACATTTTCAGGTGGTAAGTTACTTTGAGAAGTGGGTTTGCCTTCACTTATCACTTATCCTTATCTCTTTCATTTGCATTTTGTTTGTATTTTAAGTGAACTTGTTCACTTGTGTTCCATTTCTCTCACTTTCTTTCTTTAAGTTACTTATCTTCTTCAATGAAGTAAGTAACTTATTCTTCTGCTTCATCCTCCTTTCTTCTGCTTCTTCCATTGGTGGTTTCCTTGAAGATCTTTCTTAAGCCTTACAAACCATAGGAACATCCAAGCATGATAATAATTAGGGTTGTGATTAGTCCCCTTAGATTTTTACCTTTGAGTCTCCTTGAGTCTCTCTTCTCATCTCAATAATCAGAAACTAAACTCTTAAAGGTTTAGGACTTTGGAATTAGGGTTATGCCTGCATCCTTCTCTTAGGATGGAGTGTATGACTTTAATCCTAAGTGTTAAACCTTTAATTTGTTTAAACCTCTTAATCAAATCATCTTAATAATCACTAAGACTTCATCTTGTAACTTGGGCCTTACATTAGGGTTCTAATTCTTCCTTTATGGTTAAGAAGGACTAACCCTAGTGTTTAATGGACAAGTCCCCCTCAAGTTGTCTTACAAACATAAAATCCATTTCTTAATCTCATCTCTTAATTAAAATCCACTTAATAAAGGCTTTGTTATATAATGAATTTAATCCCTAACCATGGATTAAGTTGAGGTATCTTCCTCAGCTTAAGTGTTCTCATCTATTATCCTTCTATTAGGATGGTGTAATGAGCCCACTAATCTGTAATTAGAGATTAAACTCATTACTTAACACTAAACAAAAACCCAAAAACATCTAAATAATCACAAGTAGGTTAATGATCTTAATCCTACAATCATCATGGCAATTAAGTTAAGATGCTTGTCTCATACTTAAGTATTCTCATTATCCCTAATCAGGGAGGATATAATGAGTTTACAAGCCCTTGATTTAGGCTTAAGCTCATTAACTTATGCAAAACACCAAAAACAATAACAAAACTGAAAACACAAAAATAAACAATAATCGTCTCCTCCGGGATTCTTTTCTCATCACACTCATTCATAAGCGAGAACTTGTTTCTTCCGTCTAATGCAAGACAATTAGCACTCGAGCCAGACAAGTCATACACTTGAGCATAGACAAGTAAGCAGTTCACAGTCAATTTATCTTTCAGTCTCTTTGAGTCGAACTACGGTGTTCTGACTTCCTCATTGCACGAGAGGATACGTAGGCATAACTTAACAGTTATCGAACAAAAGTCTCTTTGTCTTCCCCCTCTTTCAACATTTTTTTTCCAAGCCTCAGTTCCTTTGCATTCACCCTTTTAGCACTGACACTTGTATATTTCTTTTCCAGCTTTTGCACACAGATAGCACATACATTACCCCTTTAAACACAAACTTTCAAGCGTGGATCCCGTCGAGTACGACGGACAATCTGGGTGTTAATACCTTCCTAGGTTGTAACCAACCCTCTTTCTCAATTTCTCTGGTTCGCAACCGTCTTATCCATCTCTTTCTAGGTTTATGCAGCATTACCTTTCCTTCGGGATAAAAATGCCTAGCTGGCAACTCTATTCATCTTCACCTTCATTTTCTCCTTTCGCCGACCGTTCGCGCTTATACCGAGATGCAAATCTTCAGGAGCGACAGCTTGGCGACTCTACTAGGGATCATTATCTTGTAACTGGGGCTTCTGGTTCTTTTGTGGGTTTCTCCTAGCGCTTGTTTGATTTGTGTTTATGGAGGTGTTATGTGTACTTGTGCTTATTGTTTATTGCTTTATGTACAGCTTTATTTATTGCTTTCGTTTACAGTTTTATGCATTTCATACTGTTATCATCATCTGTGTTGGATCTGTTGTTTCCTTTGGTGGGAGGGATGTTGAGTGATTAAGGTTCCATATCGGGGACCTGAGTGACACATAGGATAGAGTGGCTTCATATTCTTTCCCATTCCATTTTGGTCTAGTGCGGGAATATGAAACACGATTCAGACATGAGTTTCTTCTTGAGAACTCTGTGCTACGGATTTCCTGTAGTACTAAGGCTATCTGGGAAGCCTGCTAAGTGTGGATGACCTTTTTATGACCTTCAGCATCTGAGGTGAATTAGAGGAGCATCCTTTATGGTTATTGTAAATAATGTACCTCCGGGTTAGAAGTGTTTACACTTCTCATAACTGATCCAAGTCTGAGGATCCTTGTTCTAGAACAATACATGTGAGAGGGTTGGGATGTTTACAGGTTTGTAGGAACCCTTGACCTCATCATAACTTGTTTCTAGTATTGTTAAGGTTGTATCATTTTGGACTGTTCTTGTGAAACCTTGGACTTCTGACTCTTTATTTGAGTCCCCCACCTGGTTACTGGTTTTCTAAGCCTTCATCCGGACTTATGAACACATATGGACCTTATCAAGGCAGATAACAGATCCAACACTTGATCACAAACCCTTTGCATATCATTCTGCATACATCATTTTGCATCATTTAACATTTGTCTATTTGTTTTATAGGGTATCCACATCTTATCTTTGGTTTGGTTTTGACCTGTTCTGTTGCTCTGACTTTTTCAGTTATCTGCACCAGCATCCTCATCAGTTGCCTTCACCAGAGTTTCTTCTTCAGCACCTTCTCCAGTTATCTTCACCAGTTACCTTCATCAGCAGTTTCGCTCAGTCTTCTTCACCAGCATTCATTATCAGCATGGACACTTCCAGGAAGAGCAACATCACATACCATTTCTTTGAGCCCACTTTGACAGGCATCAGGCATATGTAGTCTCACATCACTCCTGATCATGTCCCATTATTCAGGGAACATTATGGAGGCATTATGGACATGATCATGGATTTGGATGCATCCCAGAGGAGCATGATTCACACTTGTCTCCAGTTCTATGACCCTCCTCTCAGATGCTTCTCTTTCCCAGATTTTCAGCTATGACCATTGATGGAGGAGTTCTTCATGTTGTTGGGTGTCCCTATCAGGAGAGGGATTCCCTTCAACCCTGAGGTGGTTGCTCCTAAGAATGAAGATATAGCTAAGGCTTTACACTTGGAGCCTACCCTCATTGACCAAAGCATGACCACCAAGGCTGGAATCCCAAGCCTTCACTTAGATTTCTTGGTTACTCAGGCCACCCTGCATGCTGCAGCAGGGAAGTGGGAAACTGTTTGTGCTCTCCTAGCCCTCAGCATATATCGAGTCATCTTGTTTGCAGACGAGCCAAAGTTTTTAAGAAAGAGTGCTATTCACCTCTTCCTGTTGAGGAACCCAGTTCCTACCTTGCTTGGAGACTTCTATTATTCAGTGCACCATAGGAATGAGAAGCATAGGGGAAGATTGGTCAGATGTTATGCACCCTTCTTCTATTGTTGGTTGTTAAGGCACTTGCCGAAGTCAGAAACCTTCTTGAATCCTCATCAGCCAAGGAACTGGGCTAAGAGAATGATTTCCCTTACATCAGATGGTGCACTAAGAGCACCAAGGGTAAAGATATCATCACTAGCTGTGTGGGCAGTATCCCAATGTACCCTTGATTGGAGTAAAAGGTTGCATCAACTACAACCCTTTGCTTTTCAAAAGGAAATTAGGGTATGCCTTGGTACATCCCCCAAGAGGGCAAGATTTGACAGAAACCCTCTATTGTGACATCCAGCACAACCTTGCCATTGTCAGACAAGCTGCCTGGGCTTGGGACAATATTCAGACTAAGGGGACAGCTATCATTGGCAAGTGCAACAACATAGCCTCAGCTCAGTATTTGGATTGGTCTCGTGTCAGGGGAAAGATCACCTGGATGCCATTCACCTTAGAGGATGTACCTGGACTATCAGCAGTGGAGCCTGCAGCTACTATCAGTTTAGAGGAGTTTGAGAAATTGAAGGAAAGGAATGCTCAGCTCTCTGAAGCTTTGAAGAAGACCCTATGGGAGAAGAATGACAGCCGTCTAGATAATGAAAGGTTAGAGAGGCTCCAGATTGAGCACTTGACCAAGATTGAGAAAACGGATGACTACATCAGAAAGGCTAGAGCAGGAGAGTTAGTGCTAAAGAATGCTTGCAAGGAAGCTAAGACTCAGAAGGCTAGAGCTGAGCATTACTTAAAGGAGAGTCAGGCTAGGTGGATCAGGATCATTGAGGCCCGTGCACGGGAAGATTAGAAAACCCAAGCTAGGATAGAGCAGCTGGAGGCTAGTGAGAAGAAGAATCAGGCAGTTTTGTTAGCAGCGCAAAAGGAGATCTCTGAGTTGAAACTCCGGGCAGGGTTGAAGAGGTCAAAAGATCAGGATAAGCATAAGAAGTTTACCAATGCCATTGCCACAAGGAACCTCCTCATCAGGACCATCAGAGAGCACCCAGTAGGTCCAGTGACTGAGGCTCTCCTAAAGGAAGTCAGAGAAGATGATTATGGACTAGATGTTTGATTTCCTTGTACTTGTATTTCCTTTTGTCTGTACTTTTGATTTTGTTGTTGTATTTTGACCCACCATGGGGACTTTATTGTAATCAAACTATGTATCTTCACTCTTTGTAATATATGGTTTGTATTATTTTCTGGGCTTAATCTCTCTTCAACATCATCATTCCTCGAGGTCTGGAAAGGTCAAAACCAAAGAACCAAACCGGATACCCTTGGAAGACAAATAGGCTTCTTGTATTGCATACTAACATTTTCTCTTTGTTTTGTAGGTTTTTGTTTTATTGTTGTTTCTCACTTTGTTGTGGTTTCAGGAAACATTGCTTGCAGAAGAGTGTTCCCTGTCAATAGAGTGCACCGGTATCCGACAAGAAACAACCTTTCGGGATTACAAATGGATCAGGTTCAACAAGACTTGACTGAAGTGAGAGCCTAAATGGCCAATGAGAGGACAGAGATGAGGGCCCAAATGAATCAATTTATGACAGTGATTACTGGATTGGCTCAGAGCTAGGAGAGACTGAGAGAGTTAGTCGAGCGGCAAACTCCTGAGGAAAACCATCCAGGTACGGGGGTACCAGCAACAACGATCATGTACAACCTCGTACTGATCCCCCAGAGTTTGGACCTCATCTGAACCTAGACATCAATGCTATAAGAAACACCCAAGGTAACACTGGAGGAAGGGCCTTGCCGGAAGACCCTCAGGAAGAATAGTTTATTGTGGTTGGGGCTGGAGACGAAGTCTACGATCGTCGGTTGGATGAAATTGTAGAAGTTATGGTCTCTTGAATCCCAAAACTCTCTGGGTTTTGATGTCATGGATATGGGGTTAGTGTAGGGGGTTAGAATTCCTCATAAGTTCAAACCTCCTTGTTTTGAATGATACAATGGCACATCCTGCCCACGTACCCATCTTCAGTCTTTCCTGGGGAGATTGAAAGCCTACACCATGGATGAGAAGCTGGGATGTTTTACTTTGAGGATAGCTTGACAGGGGCATCCCGAGAATGGTACTCTCACTTGACCAGGGTCATAGTTAGAAATTGGAAAGACCTGGCAGAAGCTTTCATTCGTCAATATCAGTATAATCTGGACATGGCTCCAAACAGAACCCTTCTGATGGGAATGTCACAGTCTTCCCGAGAAAGTTTCAGAGAGTATGCCCAAAGATGGAGGCAACTAACTGCTGTCGCCCAGCCCCCAATGTTTGAAAGGGAGATGGCAGATATGTTCATTAACACTCTCCAGGGTACTTATATTGACAGATTAGCTGCGTTTTCTTCCACAAGCTTTGCAGACGTGGTTATAGCTGGGGAAAGAATTGAGAGCTTACTGACGATGGGAAAGATTTCGACAACGGCGCCAGTTCAAGTAGTGCAAGGAAGCCATTTGCAGGGCCCCGCAGATCCAGTGAAACAAATTATGTACATGTGGGAAGAGGTAGACCCCAATATATGCCAAGATCAGTTGTTGCCGTCACTATTCCTGCTCCACCTCATCAGTATACTCAACAACCACAGCACTTTCCTCAACAGCCACAGTTTCCTCAACAAAGATCCTACAACAACAATAACAACAATCAACAACAACGCCCTTTTCAGCAACGGCCATCTCAGATCAACAGGGTGATTGACCCTATTCCAATACCGTATGCCACATTTCTGCCACAACTCCTAAAGCTTAATCTTATCGAGTTAAGGAAATTGGCTCCACCTGATCCTCGGAACCTTCCAAGAAATTACGATGTCAACACCATGTGTGCTTTTCATTCTAATGCACCTGGTCACTCCACAGAGAAGCGCAGGGCTCTGCATATGAAGGTCCAGGATCTGGTAGATTCAAAGGCCCTAAATTTTGCACCACCTCCCAATGTCATGAAGAATCCTATGCCCAGCCATGGTGGGCCAAGGATTAATGTAATAGAGGAAGGCTCACCCATGAGTTTGATTGAAGATACTGCAAGTATTCAGACACCTCTGACAGAGGTTAAAGCTCAACTTTTGAAATGCCAAGTGTTTCCAGGTTGTGAGGCCTGTTGTGAATCTTGCAAGGTTTCTGAGAATGGGTGTGCAAGCTTGAGGAATGGCATCAATGGCTTGATCAAAAAAGGTATTCTGCAAATTACAACAATAGCTTCTACAACACCAGCGACTCCTTTTTCAACAACAAATGATTCTCCTACAACTGCAAAGACAATTGTTCCTACATACTCGTCTACAAAATCAGCAACTACATCTTCCATCACTTCAACAAACAACAGTTCCATCTCATCTACTTCTACAACTACAACAACCACCAACAACGACGTCTCCACAGTTACCATCTATTATGACCCTACAACGGTCCCAGACTCCAGCAACTTTCAACAACAATCTCAGCAACAGTTTCAGCAACAACCAAGCTTTAATTCATCACCACCAACATCCACCAGAAGTCCTGTCACCATTTTCTATGATCCACAAACAATAACAGTTCCAACCTCTTCCGCAGTTAGCCCAGTCACCATCACGGTGCCAGGGCCTATTCCATATGATAAAGACAACGTTGTGCCATGGCATTATGGTGCAGACCTTTACTGCAACAGAGAAAAAATCCTTTTTGATTCTTCAGTTCCTACCTCACAAGTGGATAATGTCGGGGAGGCGGAGGCTTCACCCGAAGCGGACGCCTCTTTGCGTCACAAGCTCCAAGAACTAGTACTGAGGCAGAGGCTGCTGCCAAAGCCAAAGGGAAAAGTGTGGCAACTGAAGAACTCGCACCAAAAGAGACTCATAAATCATCCTTTGATCAGGGTGTGGATGAATTTATGAGGATAATTAAAAGAAGTGACTACAAAGTTGTGGATTAGCTACACGAGACTCCTTCCAAGATCTCCATCTTATCCCTGTTGTTGTGTTCCGAAGCTCATCGGGATGCACTACTTAAAGTCTTGCACGCTGCCTATGTGCCAGAGGAGGTCATAGTGAATCAGCTTGAGACAGTGGTGTCCAATGTTAATACTAGCCATGGGCTAGGTTTCACCAATGCCGACTTAACAATGGAAGTACGTCACCACAACAAAGCTTTACACATCACCCTGGAGTGCAAAGGAGTTGTGCTCTCCCATGTCCTTGTTGACACTGGGTCGTCACTCAATGTCTTGCCGGAGAAAGCTCTTGTCAAGCTCGAATATGATGGTATAGCTGTCCGACCAAGAAATCTGGTGGTCAGGGCTTTTGATGGCTCCAAGAGGTCTGTTCTTTGAGAGGTGGAGTTGCCTGTGATAATCGGTCCGCATGTCTTTCAGACTACTTTCTTGTGATGGACATTCATCCGGCCTACAGATGTTTGTTGGGTCGACCATGGATTCACGCTGCGGGCGCAGTTACGTCGACCCTTCACCAGAAATTGAAATATGAGTGGGAAGGACAGATTATCACCATTTGTGGTGAATAGGACATCTTTGTTAGCCATCTGACTACATACAAATACATCGAGATGGATGGTGAAATCCATGAAACTATGAGCCAGGGGTTCGAAGCACTTAATGTCAATGAGGCGATGACTGAAGTATTTGCTGCATCCCAGGAGGATAGGATGGGTACTTCAATTGTCTCCTATCAGCAAGCCCGAAAGGTTGTTGAAGATGGAAATGCCCAAGGCTAGGGCAAGCTACTACCGGTGGAGAAGAAGGAGGACAGATTCGGTTTGGGTTACAAACCATTGCGACAAGATCAAGCGGAGGCCGCTAAGGAGCCCAAGTTCATCACTGGGGAGATTCTCACCCCAGATGCTGTCAACAACCTGGAAGACGAGGCGGAAAGCAACCTCAACCTGGAGAGTTGGATACGTCCAAGGATCCCGGGTCACCAAGTCCTTAACTGGTCTTCCCAGGAAATTATAAGCGTTACTCCTGCAGAGTAATTATTATTTCCTGCTTTTTTTCAGCATGCATCAAGTCCTGCATCTTGCCCAAGGTGTCAGGACTCATTTTGTAATAGGGTCATATTGTAATTTTGTGCAAATGGAATATCAATGAATATCGGACAACTTTTGCAAACAATTTTCCTCTTTCGCTCACTGTCTTTTCATTTTTCACTTTTGTACAAAATAATAAAATGGCAATGTTTTCAAAATAAATAACTTCATTCTTTTAAAACAAGATTAAAATTGATCACTAAAACGAACAAATCTCAACCCTTGCAGAGATTATCCTCCAGATTTCACCGACAACAACAATGTTATGACCTTGTATGACTTTGACAATCCAATTAATCAAGCTGATGAAGGGGTTGAAGAAGACTATGAGTTACCTGAAGAATTAGCCAGGTTGTTGAGGCAAGAAGAGAAAGTGATTACTCCTCATCAGGAGGAGGTCGAAACAGTTAATCTTGGTACCGAAGAGGATTTGAAAGAAGTGAAGATTGGGGCCGGTCTGCAAGCTTCAGTAAAAGAACAACTCATTGACATGCTTCAAGAATACGTCGACTTCTTTGCTTGGTCCTATCAAGACATGCCAGGCCTAGATACGGATATTGTTATGGACCAGATGCCATTAAAGGAAGATTTCCCTCCAGTGAAGCAAATGTTGCGCCGTACTCGTCCAAATATGGCCATGAAGATTAAGTAAGAGGTACAAAAACAGTGGGACGCCGGTTTCCTTGCTGTAACTAGTTACCGGCCGTGGGTCACTAACATTGTACCAGTGCCTAAGAAAGATGGCAAAGTACGAATGTGTGTGGATTACCGGGATCTGGACAGAGCTAGCCCGAAGGATGATTTCCCATTACCTCACATTGATGTATTGGTCGACAACACAACTCAGTTCTCGGTATTTTCTTTCATGGATGGTTTTTCTGGGTATAATCAGATTAAGATGTCACCCGAAGACATGGAGAAAACAACCTTCATCACACCTTGGGGCACATTTTGTTACAAGTTAATGCCATTTAGACTAAAGAATGTCAGTGCGACTTATCAACGGGCTAAGGTAACATTATTCCACGATACGATCCACAAAGAAATTGAATGCTACGTGTATCACTCCAAATTTGCCCTTTTCTTTTTAAGCATCATAATCATCATAAGCACATCATATCCTTGGCATCTTTGCATGGAAAAGTAAAGCATAACATTCTCATGATCTAGCACCAGGCATATGATCAAATGTGGGTGGATTTGAGGCAACACAAGTTATAGCAAGAGACCAAATGGACTTGTCCAAGTCCCATGAAGAGTCTACATGACATTCACAAGTTCAAGATCATTTACAAAAGGCTCAAGAGGTTGGGAGATCATCAGAGAATCCAAGCTAGGGCAAGCTCCTACACAATGATCCCAAATTAGGGTTTCACTTTCAAGCATAAAATCTTTGTGACTTTGGCCATTTCATCTGAGCAAAGTCTCTCATATGACAAGAGGATCTTAGGGATAAAATTTGGTGAGAAAATTCCTTGTGGAAGTCAGTTATTTCATCAGTTGCTTGTATAAGAAGAAATTGGTCAATTGTGCATTCTAGAAGTCAACTGTGAGAATTCAAAGGGTCCAACCTCCTTTTTCAAGTCAAGGGATGTTGTTATAACCTTAGAAGAGGTTTGGAAAGGTCAAAGATCAAGAATCAAGGGGTTTTGAGGAGGTTTCCATTTTTGGCATATGGTTTGTCATGAAACTTTCCATTTTTGGCAACTTTTGCCCTAATTTTCAAAGGCTTATTCCATGATGAAAAAGGCTTCAAATGAGCTTCTAATAAACATGAAAGTTGTAGGGTATGTTCTCCCATTTTAAAAAGTACAAGTGCATTTTCATAGCCCTCATGGATCAAGAGATATGGCCTTCGAAAGTTTACTTGGTTTTTAGGGTTTACCTTAAAATCTAAGTTTCTACCAAATGCAAAAAGGCATATAGCTCATTTCCAAGCTGACTTATGGACAAATTGAGGTCACTCTACCATTATTCATCACATGAAAGGCATTTGGCTCAAGAAAGACCTTCAAATTCGTGCATGGAATGTGAGTTATTTCACTAAATGCAAAATTGCATGATCATTCACAAAGCATGACTCTCATATCCAAGGGCCAGGATGGTTTCAACTATGAATCAAGGGTTGGATGAGATTTGAACATGTGCAAGAAAAGAATGCATAGCACGAGCAAATGACTCCATCACACCACTCTTGCATTTTTTTCAAATTGATCCTCCCTCATGATCCTCACGTGCATTCCCTTTTCATTTCAAAACACTGAAAGCATGCACCCTTTATAAGCTGGCTAGGGTTTCATTTCACCTCTGATCCACACCATTTGCACATTCTCAAGTTCTTGCTCTCACTGCAGTTTCCTTCGAATTTCATCATCCAGGCATTCATTCACCAAACAAACTTCATATTCTTCTTCCTGAAGCTTCATAGATCACAGATCAATCCTTACTTTAAGCCTTAGAGGAGTTTTTGCACCAATCTAATCTCAGCTCAGTTTCATTCTAAAAGCAAGATTCAAGCTGCTCTAAGGTTGGCTTCACATTTATTTTGTGAATAGAGGTCACAAGAAGTTCATCTGGAGCTGGAGATTGGTTTTCTTGGTGGAATTTGAAGATCTGCAAACTCAGGTATACTCCAAAATTCATCGTTCTGGATTTGAATTCTCTTGTGTGCATTGTGATCTGCGTGTTATCCTGAGTCTGATGATATAGTTAGATTTTGAAATGGTGTTGAAATGAGGGCAAGCTGAGGATCTAAATTTTTTAGATCCAAACTGTTTCTCTTTGATTCAGTTTATGTGTGTTAGTTTATATGATTTTGATGATTGATTTGTGATGTGCTTGGCTCAAGGATCATTTTGATGTGCGATTTTCTCGTTTTCATGGAGGTTTAGGGTTCTGCAACTTGGGGCTCGCCGGAGAAGACGATCGGCGCTTCTCCGGCCGATAGGGTTTAGGTTAGGGTTAATTAGGGTTTTAGCGTGTCCAGATTAGATTCTGGCCGTTAGATCTAGGTTAATTAATTTAATTATGTTTTATTTATTTAATTAATCAGGATTTTCATAACTTTAAAACATAACCGTTGTAAACACCCCAAATTTTCCCTCACTAAGTTCACACCATGGCTTGTAATATTTCACATTTGCATTAGTTCAATCATATCATCTCATATTGCATTTTTGCTTCACTGCATTGGCTCAAGTTCATCTGCATCTAGGGTTTGTGATCTGAGCAATCCAAGGGTCATCTGAGCCACTCCAAAGGTCTTCAATCATCTCAAGAGGTTCCATGTATGTTCAAATATCATATTATATCCTCCCAAGATCAAGAAAGTCAGAAAATCACAAGAACTGAGAAAGGCATGGAAGCAGAGCCAAGCTTAACTGCCCAAATGACCTAAAATTAGGGTTTTGGTTTCAGAGGCCATAACTCCAAATTTTTTGGGCATTCTTGTTTCTATTGGTCTCTATGTGTTATAAGGATCATACATACCAATTTTCATGAAGAAATTCAATGGGGAAGGCATCTGATCAATAGATGACTTCTTGAACAAGTCAGTGCAAAATCAGGGCATCTGAGGCCCCCAATTATCCAACCAAAGGGTCTTCTCCATCATTTTGGGTGTATATGATCTTTATTTGATCTTAGAAGAGGTTAGAAGTTCACAAAATTGAAGAATTTCAAGCCATTTGCAAAGTTGCCATTTTGGGAAATTAACTTGTAATGCAAAATTGCCATTTTGGGAAAGTTTTTCAACCTCCTCTTTTTGATTCAAAAATGCTTCAAATGAAAAGTTCTTGGTCATAAAAGTTGTAGATTGGATCATTCCCTTTTCAAAAAGTACAAGAACTTGATCTTATTTATCCTAGAACTCAAGTTATGGCTTTGCAAAGTTGGGAAAAATCACTAAATTTCACTTATGCACCAAAGAGGGAAACTTGCAAAAACTCATGACAAGGCAAAATGTAACCTCTAATTGACTTCTAAGCATTACACAAACATGATATATGACCTAAAACTCGGAATTGCCCAAGGAATCACTCATTTTCATGCCTTGATCATCAAGTAATTCAAAAGGGGCCAAAACTTCATGAATTTGTAAAATGGTACAAATCTTGATATCCACTTGTGCCAGCTCCTCAAATCAGTTTCCATGGACCTCCCTAAAGCCAGCTAACTTGAGCCATGCCTCACAACCGGCCTGTCATGAGCCCATACCTCAAAGGACAACTTTCTTGACTTTATGCAATTTGAGCCATACCAATCAGCATAGGCCACCAACAACTCTCTGACCTATCAAGACTTGATACATGGACCAAAAGCAACTTAACACATACAACAAGCAAGCCTGAATACACACACAACTCAGCATTCATCAAAACTTCCTTTTATGCATTTTTCTTCGAAACTCAGCACACAAGCTTCAAACATCAAAACAAACTCCATAGAACAACTCACCATCAACCTCTGATCATTTCCCACCCATCACCTTGCCCTGAAAACCCCATATCAAAAATATGATTTCTCTCCCCCTTTGAACTGAACTGCATCAAACTTACAAACCAACCACAAGAAACTCCAACCAAGCATGAAAGCTTCTTCAGGAAGATCATTGGAGGGGTTTTGAAGCCAAGAAGCTTCCTGAAAGCTCTAGGGTTGAAAGATCCATCTCAGGTAGCTCTCTCAAAAAATTTTTCCAGAAATCCTTTTTTAAGTTATAGAATTGTTCCTTATGATCTCCTGATTACTCTAAGCTTTGTAGTTTTGAAAATGGTGAAGAAATGAGCATGAACCGAATCTCTGAAATTTTTGACCTAAAAAGAGATTGATTTGATTCATGCTTGTTTCTGAAAATAAATGGATTTCATGCCTGGATTCTTGTTCCTTGATGTTTGTTGAGTGATTCTGGAGTTTTAGGGGGCTTGGGGTGAGGTTTTGAGAGAGATAGCATTTTTCAGGGGAGAGTGTGGCCGGAGAAGATGACCGGAGGTCATTTCCGGCCACCTGAAAGTAATTAATTAGGTTAATTAGGGTTAGGGCTAAGTTTGAACCTGGACCCATGGATTTGAGTTTGGCGCGTGTTCTGGATGACCAGGATTGTGTCATTAGTTTTAATTTTAGGATTAAAAATTAATTAAATCAGATTAATGAAGTTTGAATGTGGACCTTAGGATAACGCGCCAAGTCAAACTTCCCAAGCCCAGAATCAATCCTGGCTCTCCATTGCGCATACTTTTCATTTTTATTATTTTTATTTATATTTCTTTGTATTTCTTTCTACATTTTATTAAAAATAGTAAAAAAGGTCCAAAAAATCTGAAAATTTTTATTAAATCTTTTATTAATTTTCAGAACCCAAAAATATTTTTATTTTTATTTTTTTCATTAAAAAATGTTTTTAAAACATTTAAATGATTATTTTTAATTATTTAATGGAAATTAATTAATTAAAAATACATTTAGGTATTTAAAAATCCCAAAAAAGATTCAGAGAGCATTTTAAAACATTTACAAACATTTACAAACTCACAAAACAAATTTCTTTTTGGTTTTGATCATACTTTGGCAATTTTCATTTGAATTAGGGTTCTTTAATTTGAATATTTTTAACCCTAACTTCAAAAATTCATAACTTTTAATCCAAGTTGAGTTTGCGGATGGTTCTTTTTGCATTGTGTTATGCATACTTTAAAACATCTAAAACCATTTTTGTTTCATTTTTATAATGCATTTTCAATTTGTTTGGCATTTTCCCTTTAGGATCACCCTTAAAAGCCTTAGAAATTTGAGAAAATCATAAGTCCCTTAGGGTTTAGCTTCTGACTTTCCCCTTTGGGAAGTGAACTTGTATAGGTTTAGGGTCCCTTTGATCCCATTTTCAATTTTTTGTCTTACCATTTGCTTCTGATTTTGAATTTTGCATCTCATGTTGTACATAAACCCTAATTTGCATCTTCATTTGCATCAATCTTACATAAGCTTGCATACATGAACTTTCCATGACATTTTGTGCATCTCCATGACATATAAGACATCTTAGAACATATTGAAGTCATGTTTGATCATTGGATTATCCATTTTCCATGTTTTTGTTTTCATTTGATGTCATATGCATTCATGAACTTTCATGCTTCTTACATGCTTCATTTGCATTCCCATCTCTTGTATGATCATTCACTTAAGGTATTCTCATTACCCCTAATCAGAGGGAGGATGTGATGAGTTTACTAACCCCTGGTTTAGGCTTAAGCTCATTTTCTTATGACAAACTCCAAAAAGCAATAAAATATTGAAAATACCAAAAACAAACAATAATCGTCTCCTCCGGGATTCTTTTCTCATCATCTTCATTCATAAACGAGAACTTGCTTCTACCGTCTAATGCAAGACAGTTTGCACCTGAGCCAGACAGGTCATACACTTGAGCATAGGCCAGTAAGCAGTTCACAAGTCAATTTATCTTTCAGTCTCTTTGAGTCGAACTACGGTGTTCTAACTTCCTCATTGCACGAGAGGATACGTAGGCATAACTTAACTGTTATCGAACAAAAGTCTTTGTATATTCCCCCTCTTTCAGCATTATCCTTTAAGCCTCATAGTCTTGAGCTTTGCACTCCTTTCTTGCACTGACACTCTTTTATCTCACTTCACATTTCTTTTTGCACTGACACTTGCATTCTTTTCCAGCTTTTGCACACAAAATAGCACTGACACTACCCCTTTTAAACACAAACTTTCAAACGTGGATCCCGTCGAGTACCACTACAAGAAAAAATCAATTTTGTGACACTTGATTTGCGACCATTAAAAAAAACTGTCAAGTTGTATCACTGACGGCTCTTACGACCTTTATTTGCAACTGTCGCAGATATTTTCTATGATTTTAAGAAGTTATGGCACCAAAATTGGTAAAGTCCATCAACAACGTAATAATTGAGAACTATCAACGACCCTACGATGGTTCTCATAACTGCCTGTGTTTTTTTTCAATTCTAAAGAGCGCTCATCTTTTTCGTTATTCCGTCTCTTTTTTTTCTTTTCAAGTAACCTTATATTTTCCCTCATATCACAATACCTTAGTTTCAATATATGAAATTGATTTCTAAAATTATTCTCGCTCCCCCAAATCTCATTTTCTCAAGTCCTTTGATTTCTCTTTTCTCTCTTCAACTAACGATAGAAAACACCCAAATTTGATTTGAACTTACAAGGTCATAAATCCCTTTATGAAATTCAACATTGGTCAGGTTCTACAATTTTAATTGATTTTTTTTATTCTTAATGTTTTTTTTATCTTTTGACCTAAAAACTCAATTTATGTTTCTTCTAGAAGATGATAGAAATTCCTTAGCTCTACTTCATGCTCTTCTCGGTGTTATAACGTTGATATCAATGAAGTTTTTGAGATGTTTTCAATCTCATTTTCATGATGTTGATCTTCTTCTACTTTGGGCTTTAATGCGTTAAATCGGATAGCATGGTTATTATGGATAATTTTCGCTATTTTTTCAGAAGTATTAAGTTGGTGGGCTAACAATGTATTTGAGTTTGATTACTAAGTTTTTTGGGGATATGGAGGCTTTACTTCAGGAAGGAACTCTTGGAACATTGTCACAATTTCATCGGCTTTTAGCTTTACTTTCTTATTTTTCAAATATTCTGCAGTCAACTGCTTTAAGTATGTTGGAAATAAACATGCTTGAATAGATCATTGAACCTCTCAGTGGGTTGCTTCCACGATTGCTCAGGTTTTTTCCTTTGATTAGGAATAGATTCAAATGGTATGAGTAGATTGAAGATTCTTGGAAGTGTTTGAATCTTTTGAGATATTGCGGGAACAATTTTCGAGTTTTTATTCTCCTGCACTTGATATATTATTTCAGAGCTTGGAATATCAGATTGGGTTTGGGAAGATTAGTTCTGTTAAAGTTCATGGTATTTTGAAAATTAATCTCCAATTAATCCCTGCAAAAACACGGTCTTTTCCCGTCATTTGTGAGGAAATTGTTGCAGTTTTTTGTATTGATTTCTCAGTTGCGATTGTATCTGAATCATTTGGTGATGGGAAGTTCTGCAACTACTTATGTTTTTTTTACTTCAACATGGAAATGTAGAGGTTGTCGATGATAAATTAATTCGAACGAACATAACCGTTTCTTTAAAATCAGGAAGGTTAGTGAATAATTCTGAAATGTTATTGTTTATTTAATTTTAGCTTTGTTATGTTATCCTTTAAGTTTATTTAAAATTATTATGTTTTTTCATTTTAAAATGTTTATCATTTTCTTACTTGCATGTTCATTTGAGATGTGTGGTTTGTGTTGTTTAGTTTATTTTATATTTGTAATGAATTGGTTTTCATGTGATAAGCTTTATCGATTCCTTGTTTAGTGATCTATCAACATTTTCATTGATGTTGTACTTAAGAGGTTGTTCATTAGCGAGGTTAATGAGCCTTCACTTTATTTTTCAAGGTTAATAAGCCTTCAATTATCTTTTGCAGATTGTTCCAGAGATTTTGTAATTAAGTCTTCAACTAGCAACAACAGTGCTTTCGGAGGTACAATTATTAGTTACAATTAAGCTAGCATGCATTGTTTCTAATGTATGATACATAATTTGGATCACTCTGTCCCTTATCAATCATCATAAGAAAATGAAGGACTAAATAGTGAGAAGCATATGTTTCAATGTTCACTTAGCCATAATGCTTGTATATTATTCTAAACTAAAATAACCTTTTTGTATTTGTTTGTGCTGATTGGCAATTCTTCAAATCAGCTCAAGGATATGAGATCTCAGTGCCTGGATATTATTTCCTATGTTATCAATAAATATGAGGATCATGAATTTAATTCTGATATGTGGGATATATTCTTTTCCTCTGCAAAATCCATGGTTGATTCTGATATGTGGGACAGATACTCACTTTTCCAGTAGTGAGAAACCAAGTACACTGATATCTTGTTTTCTGGCCATGAGTGCAAGCCGTAAACTGGTAGCAATATTATGTCGGGAGCAAATTCTCATACTTGATATGTTTTCCATTATATCTGTAAATTCAGCTTCTGGATATATTGTATATTGTGTTATAAAGTTTGTCGAGAACTTGTTAAGCCTTGACAATTAGGTTGATTATGTAGACAATTTTTTACTCTACATGGAAGCTTATGCCTTTATTATTTCTTTATAGCTTCAAATTGGAGTAGTGACATGCTTGATGAATGAGTGGAGAATTTGGTTGTAATAACTATGAGAAGTACCAAAGATGATGAGTTTGCAATTAGTCATCTTGATGATTGCTTCTGGAAGGAAAGATGTGAGGTATTGTGCTCAATACTTTTTGCTATTGATAAATTTTGTAAATATTTTCTCTCTTATGATTTGAGACTCATATTTTAGATCACTACTGTGCACATATGCCATTTAGGTTCAAAGCAGTAAACAAAATAAAATCTTAATATGAATAAGTTTGACAGGTTTGAAACTTCTTGGATGGATATTTGTGTACATTTGTCCAATAAAAATAATGTGATTGTCATATTCATATAAAATAAGTTGTTAGAATGTAAACTCAAAGTGCTTATTTCCCACTTGAGTGAAGAATGTTATTAAGCTCCATTCAAAGATTATTATAATATTATTTTAATTCACATCAATAAATAGGTGGGTCCTCTACGTTATAAGTGGTCTTAATTTCATGGTATTAGACAATTAGTACTTTGTGTGTTCCTAATTCTTACCAATCATGAATGGAATTTTTTGAATAGGCAAGTCTAATACCATTTTGGCATTACCTTGTCTTGTTTGGTATAAATATACCACTAATGCTACTATTGTTTCATATAAAATATTGAAACAAAATAAGAATTGATCCTACCCAATTGATTTCTCAAGAGTGGGATTTTCTTAGTGGACTGTTCACGGCTGTGAAGCTGATTTCATGACTCGCTTCCTCGATGGCAATAAACTATACATATTTTCCTTCAAATGTTGTAAATGCTAATTCTATGTGTTTCTCCCATAGTGCTGATATTTATTTGTCATAATGTTTGTTTTAATAAATTTATTCCATAAGTTTACATTTGCATACCGAATGATACAAGTTAATTTCTTTCATTTCTCTTTAGTGTTTCACTATTACTTTCTGTTGTGATTGTTTGCTTGTATTGTTGATTGATTCTAGGATTCATAGGTTTTCAAGTTTGAAAATGGATGGAATTTTTGATGATGAGTTAACATATGATGATAATAAAGTTAATGCGAGTCAAGGTTATGAAGACGTGAACGATATTCTGAGAACAAATGAAGGTCAAGTGAAAAAGCAGTAAAGATTATAAGAAGAAGAGGATGCCAAGGTTGCTTTTATGAGTAGGATTCAGAGGCTAACTAAACCCATTCTGGTTTCTTCTAAGAATTCAATTTCTGTATATATGAATGAAGTTCCTAACCACAAGCGAAGTCACTCTTTTAGCGAGGAAGATGTGAGCCACTACTTCAATTAACTGAGTGTAAATTGTGAGCCACTATCTTATCTTGAAGAATAAGAATTACGTATTTTTTTGACGTTGATGGAATTTAATAGATGGATTTTGATTTTCTGCAGGGAGCTTTGGATGGAGGTTTGGATATTCCTCGAGTGACAAGAGGTTTGCTGGTTTTGACATGGAAAAGAAAGAACTTGACACTGAGATTCACAGGAAGTACATCTTCGATGGACATGTTACTGCCTATATGAAGGTATATTATTATAGAGTTTTTGATCCTTTTTAAGATGAATTTGTAAGTAATAAGTAATTCATCATATGATGTTTTAATGACTCTTTTGATCAACTTTGTAATGTTCTTTTGTAGACATTGATTGAAGCGAGCCATAGAAATATCAAACTCACTTCAGTCAATAAATCAAAAAAGGGATAGTAGCTGATGGAATTGAGGAACTTTACAAGAAGGTTCATGTTGCTATTCGTGCAGACCCCTCGATCAAAAAGTCTGAGAAGCAACCACCAAAGGAACACAAGAGGTATATTAATTTTGATATTTGTGACTAATCTATTGATGCTAAGTAAATAAACCGGCCTTTTTGAATTAGTAGCTCCATGGTTAACTAAAATAAATTGAACAGTAGCTCCATGGTTCTTCAGTTGCCTACCAGCTTCAGCAAAGTTAGATGAGTTTGTATAATACTCGGAACCATTAACAGTAGAGGGTACAAGAATTATGACATTTTGAAATTTTGTTCTCAAATTTATCTCATTTGCAATTTTCTTTTTGTTCAGGTATTTCAAAATGGTTCTGCAAGAAAGCTTGGATGTCACAAGGTTTTGTTCTTTCTTAAAATCCAATGATCCTTATAGTTGGTTGTTAGTTCTAGTAGATTTTGTATTGTAATTCTTAAATTATGGATTTTAAAGCTGATTCTTATTGATATTATAGCTTGATATGCTACAAGGAGAATGATGCTTTATTCGAAAAGGTATGCTTACTCACACCCAAACAAAATCAGTTTTTGTTCAGTTTTATATGATGTTGACTGTAAACACCTAATTATGCTCTAGCTAAGACAAGCAGAGTAAAATGCCAAGAATTAGAGATCAGATCCCAGAAACATGAGAAATGGGTAAATGTTTTTGCTTCCTTGTTAACTTTGAAATTGTTAGGCATAAGTTTGAGCCGAAAATTAGGGTATGAAAGGTGTATACAAAATAGAATAAACAATAGGAGATTAGGGGGTTAGGAAGTTAAAGATCACATACTGGGAACTGTAGAGATGGGGTCACATACTAGAGAAACCAGAAGTTAACTATGTCTCATAGTTGTTACTTGAATCCTCTTTGTAAGCTCTGTTTTCTGGTTCCCAACAGTAATCTATCAGAAGTTGTTTTAATACCATAGTTTAGATGCCATATTTTGCATAACCATTATACTTTTTTAGTTTTATTCTGTAAATTGTGTGTTGACTATGTTGTTCATAGGGGTGAGAGTGTCAACCGGACAAGGCAATTATGGAAGTATACCATCTTCACACACCATCGCCGAAGCATACCACAAACACCACCACACCACAGATTCTCCTAGACATTCATTCGTTAATTTATCATGCTGCCGCCGAAAGTATAGGTGCGTATATTACATGTTGTATCACATTTGATAATTTTTGTTTTCCTTTTGTTAAAAAAAGTTAGTAGATTTAACTGAGGAAGATGTTCTTAAATTATACACTTTTTGTTGTTGTGCTGAAAATGTTCTTAAATTACAGATGCTAAATGTTCAGTATCTGAGCATGTGTCAGTTTTTGTTGTTGTGCTGAAAATGTTCTTAAATTACAGACTTTTTGGTAGAACTCCGAGTACTTTGCTAGTTGGCCATACGAAAAAGAATATTAATTATGGAAGTCTTAAGGTACACAGGGATTAACTGAACAAGTCAGATCATTTTGTACATCGGTCTCCACACTTGTGCAAAAAGGACTGCTCAAATGTGAAGCCCAATAGAGCAACAAATTGTCAATATATCTCTGATAGTGAATCTTCTGCTATCAATGTTATATCTTCAGATTCAGATTTTAGTGATAGAGATAGGTCAGCTAAAGAGACTACATGTTAGGGACAAGTTTCTTCAATTGTATATAATTTCCTTAGTATTTTATGTCTTGAAGTTCCTTCAAAGCAGTCAAATGAACATGTTGGAAGTACAACAATGTCTATTAATGAAAACATTCTTATTGCTGCTATAAAGAGTGTAATATATTAAGTTGGTAGTATTATATTGCTGTTATTCTCAACTGAACATGTTATTCTAATTTGTCACATGTTTCCATTCACATAGAAGTACAATGAAATATCAAGTTTTTATGTAAAAAATCAACTAAACTTCTATAGATGTAATATATGTTTATTTGAATGAAGAACAAATGTTATTTTCTCTCCTAATTCATATTTCTACAAACATTTTTTTTTTTAATTTTAAAAACAAATTACCTGCGGATTTACTTGTGGAATAGAATTTTCCTACGGATTTACTTGCAGATGTACCTGAGGAATAGAAATTTACGACGGTTGGAACCGTTGTAATCAATAATAAAAATAAAAATCAAATGGAGATTTACGACGGTTATAACCGTCGAAATATGAAAATTATGTCAGTTCCCTACCCGTCGTGAGGGATAACGACGGTTGGTACGACAGTTTTAACAACCGACGCAATATGACCTCGCGACGCATGTTTCAACGACAGTGTTATAACCGTCGTGACTTGCAAATTACGACGGTTTTAACCGTCGTAAGCTGCCAAAATAACCGTCGTAATCTGCGAATTTTCTTGTAGTGTACGACGGACAATCTGGGTGCTAATACCTTCCCAGGTTGTAACCAACCCCCTTTCTCAGTTTCTCTGGTTCGCAACCATCTTATCCATCTTTTCTTAGGTTTATGCAGCATTACCTTTCCTTAGGGATAAAAATGCCTAGCTGGCGACTCTTTTTCAGTTCACCCTTGTGTTCTCCTCTTTCGCCGACCGTTCGCGTCTGTACCCCTTCTGACCAGGTGTCATTTGGTGGGAGCGACAGCTTGGCGACTCTGCTGGGGACCCTTATACTGCAACCAGGGCTTCTGGTTCTTTTTGTGGGTTCTTCCTAGCGCTTGTTTGATCTGTGTTTACTGGGGTGTTATGTGCTATATGTGTTTGTTTATTTATTGCTTTATGTACAACTTTATTTATTTGCTTTCTTTACAGTCTTATGCATATTTCATACTGTCATTTGTTGGATCTGGTTTGCTGTTTTGGTGGGTGGGGTTCCATTGAGAGTTTAAGGTCCTATACCTGGGACCTGAGTGACACCTAGGCTATAGTGGTTCATGTTCTTTCCCATTCCATTTCAGTCTGGTGTGGGAATATGAAACACGGTTCAGATGTGGGTTTCTTCTTGAGAACTATGTGCTACATATTTCCTGTAGTGCTAGGGCTATCTGGGAAGCCTGCTAAGTCTGGATGACCTTTATTATGACCTTCAGAAGCTGAGGTGAATTAGAGGAGGATCATTTATGGTTATTGTAAACACTGTACCTCCGGGTTAGAAGTGTTTACACTTCTCATAACTGATCCAAGTCTGAGGATCCTTGTTCTAGAACACTACCTGTGAGGGGGTTGGGTTGTTTACAGGTTTGCAGGAACCCTTGGCCACATCATACCCTGTTACTGTTTTGTTTAAGAATACCCCACTTTGGACAGTTCTTGTGATTAACCCTGGACATGTGACTCTTTATTTGAGTCCCCCACCCTGGTTACTGGACTTCTAAGCCTCCATCTGGACTTTTGAACATACATGGGCCTTATATCAGGACAGATAATCAGATCCAGCTTGATCACAAACCCTTGCATATCATTTGCATATATCATCATTGCATCATTTGACATTTGTTTATTTGCTTTTCAGGGTATCCACTTCATTGTATCTTGGTTTTGATTTTGACCCCTTCTTCTGCATAGACCTCTGCTTCAGCTGTCTTCATCAGTTATCTGCTTCAGTTATCTCCATCACCACTTGCATCAGTCTGTCAGAAACTTACCTTTAGCATCTCAGTCTGTGATCTTCATCAGCACTTATCTTCAGCTTCTTCAGCAACACTCATGATTACCCCCTGGAATAGCAACATATCCTACCACTTTTTTGAGCCTGTGTTGACTGGTATCAGGCAGGTCTAGTCACTCATCACACCTGACCACATCCCACTGTTTAGAGAACACTATGGAGGTATCTTGGATATGGTTATGGACCTTGATCCTTCTCAGAGGAGCATGATCCACACATGCTTGCAGTTTTATGACCCTCCACTGAGATGTTTCACCTTTCCAGACTTTCAGTTAGGGCCTTTGCTGGAAGAGTTTTCTTTATTGATTGGAGTACCTATCATGGGTGGGATCCCTTTCAACCCAGAGATGACTAATCCTAGGAGTCAAGAGATAGCAAGGGCATTATACTTGGAACCTGCCCTTATTGAGCAAAGTATGACAACAAAAGCTGGGATTCCTGGTTTGCATTTGGACTTCTTGATTTCTCAGGCCATCCTGAAGGCTTCATTGGGAGAGTGGAGGGCAGTCTGTGCATTATTAGCCCTCAGCATATATGGGGCTATACTGTTTGCAGATGAGCCTAAAATTGTCAGCAAGAATGTCATCCATCTATTTCTTCTGAAGAACCCAGTACCCACATTGCTAGGAGATTTTTACTACTCCATTCATCAGAGGAATGAGAAACAAAGGGGGAAGTTGGTAAGATGTTGTGCTCCTTTGTCTTACACTTGGCTGCTCAGACACCTACCTAAATCAGATGCTTTCTTGAACCCCCACCAGCAGAAGAATTGGGCCAATAGGTTCATATCCTTGACTTCAGATGATATCAGATGGTGCACCCAGAGCACCAAGGGCAAGGACATTATCACCAGTTGTGGACAATACCCAAATGTGCCTCTGATAGGAGTGAAGGGTTGCATCAACTACAACCCCTTACTATTTAAGAGACAATTGGGCTATGCCTTAGTTCACCCTCCCAGAGGACAAGATTTAGCTGAGACCCTATATTGTGAAGTGCAACCTAATTCAGCTGTAGTCAGACAAGCATCCTGGGCTTGGGACAACATCCAGACAAAAGGGATAGCTATTCTTGGAAGATGTAACAATATTGCTTCAGCTCAGTACTCAGATTGGTCCCGTACTAGAGCTCAGATTACCAAAATGCCTTTCACCGTGGAAGACACACCTGGACCATCCACAGTACCACCTACAGCAACAGTTAGCCTGGAGGAATTTGAAAAGTTGAAGGAAAGGAATGAGCAGTTATCTCAAGCCTTGAAGAAGACTCTTTGGGAAAGGAGTGATGGTCGCCTAGACATTGAGAGATTGGAAAAGCTCAGGGTTGAGCACCTTGCCAAAATAGAAAAGACAGAAGACTACATAAGGAAAGCAAGAGCTGGGGAACAGATATTGAAGAATGCCTGCAAAGATGCCAAGATTCAGAAAGCTAGGGCTGAGCACTATCTGCAAGAGAGCCAGGCTAGGTGGGTCAGGATTACCGAAGCCCGTGCACAAGAAGACCAGAAGACTCAAGCCAAGATTGAACAGCTAGAGGCCAATGAGAAGAAGCAGCAGGAAGCTTTGTTGGCAGCTCAGAAAGAGATTTCAGAATTGAAGCTTAGAGCAAGGTTGAAGAGATCCAAAGACCAGGACAAGCATAAGAAGCTGACGACTGCCATTGCCACCAGGAACCTCCTCATTAGGACCATTATAGAGCACCCAGCTGGTCCAGTGACTGAGGCACTCCTGAAGGAGGTCAGGGAAGATGTGTTTGGATTGGATGTTTGATTTCCCTTTGCTTGTTGTTCTTTCATTTTGATGTACTTTTCCTTTTGTTGTATTTTTTTTTACCCTCCATGGGCATGTATTGTAAAACAACTATGTATGTTTCATCATTTGTAATATATTAGTTTGTTTTCATTGGGCTTCTTTTCTCAACAACATCAAGCATCTTCCTCGAGGTCTGGAAAGGTCAAAACCAAGAACCAAACCGGATACCTTGGAAAACAAATAAGCATACTGCATTGCATACTAACTTTGTTTTTGTTTTGTAGGTTTTGTTATTATTATTGTTTCTAACTTTGTTATGATCTCAGGAAACATTACTCGTCGCCGAGTGTTCCCTGTCAACCGCACGCACCGATACTCGACTCGTAACAACCTTCTCAGCATTCAAATGGAGCAAGTACAGTAGGACCTGAATGAGGTCAGAAATCAAATGGCAAATGAGAGAGTAGAAATGAGAAACCAGATGTCTCAATTCATGGCTGTCATGACTGGCTTAGCCCAGAGCCAAGAAAGATTGAGAGAGCTGGTGGAAAGACAAACTCTTGAGGAACCTCATCTTGGAACAGGGGGAACCAGCAACAATGAACGGGGGCAGCCTCGTATTGACCCACCAGAATATGGGCCCCATCTGAATCCGGAAGTTAACATCCCGAGGAATGTTCAAGGTAATACTGTTGAGGGAAGAATCCTGCAAGAGAATCCCCAAGAGGAACAGTTTACTGTTATAGGGGCTGGAGATGAGGTGTATGATAGAAGATTGGATGCGATTGCTGAAAAGTTAAGATCTTTGGAATCTCAGAATTCTTTGGGTTTCGACGTGATGGATATGGGACTAGTAGATGGGGTGAGAATTCCCCACAAATTCAAACCCCCATGCTTTGAAAAGTATAATGGTACCTCCTGTCCACGTACTCACCTGCAATCTTTCTTGGGAAGGCTCAAGGCTTATACAATGGATGAGAAGTTATGGATGTTCTACTTTGAGGACAGTCTGACTGGAGCTTCAAGAGAATGGTATTCGCATTTGACGAGGGCTACTATAAGATGTTGGAAGGACTTGGCCGAGGCCTTCATCCGGCAATATCAGTACAACCTGGACATGGCTCCCAACAGAACTCTTCTAATGGGCATGTCTCAGTCTTCAAGAGAGAGCTTCCGGGATTATGCTCAGAGATGGAGACAACTTGTTGCTGCTGTCCAACCACCCATGTCAGAAAGAGAAATGGTTGACATGTTCATGAACACATTGCAAGGGACTTATATTGATAGACTTGCTGCCTTCTCCTCTACCAGTTTTGCTGATGTGGTCATAGCTGGTGAGAGAATTGAAAGTCTTTTGAAGATGGGCAAAATCTCCGACAGTGGTGCAAGTTCCTCCAGCAACCCCAGAAAACCTTTTGCAGGGCCCCGAAGGGCAGGTGAAACCAATTCTATTCATGCGAGCAGGGGCAAGCCCCAATATTCTCACAGGTCAGTAGCAGCTGTTACCATCCCAGCTCCAGTTCCACAACAACCGTTATATCAACAACAACAACATCACTATCAACAACCATCTCATTTCCTGCAACAGAGAACCTACAACAACAACAATAGCAACCAACAGCAGTGTCCCTTCCAACAGAGACCAGCTCAGGCAAATAGGGTGATTGACCCTATCCCTATGCCTTATGCTGCCTTATTGCCACAACTCCTGACGCTTAACTTGGTTGAGTTAAGGACGTTGGCACCACCAGATGCTCTCAATCTCCCAAAGAATTATGATGTCAACTCCAGGTGTTCCTTTCACTCCAGCGCACCTGGTCATAATACTGAGAAATGCAGAGCATTACAAATGAAGGTTCAGGATTTGGTTGACTCTAAAGCCCTCAACTTCGCACCTCCTCCGAACGTCAACAGAAATCCTATGCCTAATCATGGTGGGTCGAGGATTAATGCCATTGAAGAGGACCAGCCATCTACATTAATTGATAATGTTGCACAGATTCAAACACCACTGGCTGAAGTCAAAGTTCAACTTTTAAGATGCCAAGTGTTCCCACGCTGTGGGGCCTGTTGTGAATTGTGTAAGACAGCTAGTAATGGTTGTGAGAAACTAAGGATTGGCATAGATGGCCTTATCCAAGATGGGATTTTGCAAATTACTTCAATAACTCCTGCAACAACTCTTGTCTCCACAACAATGGAATCTCCTACAACATCAACAATCATTCCTTCAGCAACAAATTCTCCTACAACAACAACAACAATCAGTCCTACCGATTCATCAACATCACCAGCAATTACTCCGTCCACCATTTCAACAAGTCAAATTTCAACAATTGTTTCTTCTACAACATCAACATCCATTTTACCAAAGGAATCTTCTACAACGCCAGCAAAATTTAATGAAGATGTCTCAACAGTTACAATCTACTATGACCCATCAAATGTTCCTCCCAGCAGCAATTTCCAACAACAAATTCTGGCACCTCCTGCCAGATCTCCGGTCACTATCTACTATGATCCGCACACCATTACAGTACCTTCCTCTGCAGTAATCAGTCCAGTTACCATTACGGTACTTGGGCCTGTTCCTTATGAAAGCAGTAATGTCATACCTTGGCATTATGGCTCTGATCTCTACTGCAACGGGGAGAAAATCACTCTGGATTCATCGACCTCTTCTCCACAAATCGATAATGTTGGGGGAGGCGGAGGCTTCACCAGAAGCGGACGCCTTTTTGCCTCACAAACACAAAGACCTAATGCTGAAGCAGAAGCTGCTGCCAAGGCAAAGGGAAAGAATGTGGTATCTGAAGAGCTAACTGCCAAGGAAACTCAGAAGACATCTTTTGAACAAGATGTAGACGAGTTCATGAGAATCATGAAAAGGAGTGATTACAAGGTAGTGGACCAGCTTCACCAAACACCCTCCAAAATCTCCATATTGTCACTGTTGATGTGTTCCGAAGCTCACAGGAATGCATTGTTGAAGGTCTTGCACGCAGCATACATGCCGGAGGAGATCACTGTTAATCAGTTGGAAACTGTGGTCGCAAATGTCAACACCAGTCATGGACTGGGCTTTACAAATGCTGACTTAACAACAGAGGGACGCAACCACAACAAGGCTTTACATATCACCTTGGAATGCAAGGGTGTTGTTTTGTCTCAAGTACTGGTGGATACTGGGTCGTCACTCAATGTTCTACCAAAGAAAGCCTTAGTGAAGCTGGAGTACGATGGCTTGGCATTGCGTCCGAGTAATTTGGTGGTAAGAGCATTTGATGGCTCTAAAAGATCGGTGCTTGGTGAAATTGATCTGCCTGTGTTGATTGGCCCACAGACTTTCAAAACTACCTTCTTTGTGATGGACATACAGCCGGCCTACAGTTGTCTGTTGGGTAGACCTTGGATCCATGCCGCCGGCGCTGTTATGTCTACCCTTCACCAGAAGTTAAAATTCGAGTGGGAAGGCCAAATCATCACCATCTGTAGAGAGGAGGACATCTTTGTTAGCCAGCTGGCTACGTACAAGTACATAGAGATGGATGGAGAGATCCATGAGACCATGAGTCAGGGGTTTGAGGCCCTTAATATTAATGAAACATCTGCTGTGTCTGGGACTTCCATCACATCATATCAACAAGCCCGAAAGGTTGTTGAAGAGGGTACCGCTCAAGGCTGGGGCAAGCTGCTGCCAGTTGAAAAGAAAGAAGACCTATTCGGGTTGGGTTACAGACCAACTCGACAAGATCAACCAGAGGCTGCAACGGAGCCCAAGTTTGCAAGCGGGGGAATGCTCACCCCGGATGCTGTAAACAGTTTGGAAGATGAGTCAGAAGACGAATGCAACCTGGAAAACTGGATACATCCAAGGATCCCGGGGAACCAAGTCTCAAACTGGTCTTCCCAGGAAATTATAAGAGTTACTCCGGCAGAGTAATTATTATTTCCTGTCTTTAAGCATGCATCAAGTCCTGCATCTTGCCCAAGATGCCAGGGCTCATTTTGTAATCGGGCCATCTTGTATTTTGTGCAAACGATTAATTAATGAATATCAGGACATCTTTTGCAAATGAGTCTTTTCTTTTCCGCTCACTGTTTTTCATTTTTCATTTTTTGTACAAAAATAAAATGGCAATGTTTTTCAAAACAATAACTGTATTTTCACTTTTTCTAAGCAAGATAAAACTGATCGCTAAAATGAATAAATCTAAACCCTTGCAGAGAGTGCCCTCCAGACTGCACCGACAACGACACCGCTATGACTTCATATGACTTTGACAATCCGATTAATCAAGCTGATGAACGGGTTGAAGAAGATTATGAGCTACCTGAAGAACTAGCCAGGTTGTTGAGACAAGAGGAGAAGGTTATCACTCCTCATCAGGAGGAAGTTGAGACGGTTAATCTTGGTACAGAAGAAGACTTGAAAGAAGTTAAAATCGGGGCCTGTCTACAAGATTCAGTGAAAGAGCAACTTATTGACATGCTTCGGGAGTATGTGGATGTTTTTGCTTGGTCTTATCAGGATATGCCAGGGTTGGACACCGACATTGTTATGCACAAGCTGCCTTTAAAAGAAAATTGTCCGCCAGTAAAACAGAAGTTGCGCCGTACTCGCCCAGATATGGCCATGAAGATAAAGGAAGAGGTACAAAAACAGTGGGACGCCGGTTTTCTTGCTGTAACTAGTTACCCGCCGTGGGTTGCTAACATTGTACCAGTGCCTAAGAAGGATGGAAAAGTGAGGATGTGTGTGGACTACCGGGATCTAAACAGAGCCAGCCCGAAAGATGACTTCCCATTACCTCACATTGATGTATTGGTCGATAATACGGCTCAGTTCTCGGTGTTCTCCTTCATGGATGGGTTTTCAGGATATAACCAGATCAAGATGTCACCTGAAGACATGGAGAAGAAAACTTTCATCACACCCTGGGGCACATTTTGTTATAAGGTAATGTCGTTCGGACTAAAGAATGCTGGTGCCACTTATCAACGGGCTATGGTAACATTATTCCATGACATGATCCATAAAGAAATTGAATGTTATATGGATGACATGATTGCCAAGTCCCTCACAGAAGAAGACCACCTGGTGAATCTGTTGAAACTATTCAAGCGTCTGAGGAAGTACCAACTGAAGCTAAACCCCAACAAGTGCACGTTCGGGGTGCGATCCGGTAAACTACTGGGATTTATTGTAAGTGAGAAAGGGATTGAAGTTGACCCTGACAAAGTCAAAGCCATTCAAGAAATGCCTGCACCGAAGACTGAAAAAGAAGTTCGAGGGTTCCTATGTATATTGAACTATATTTCGCGGTTCATATCTCATCTTACTGCAACCTGTGAACCCTTGTTCAAGTTGTTAAGAAAAGAACAAACAGTCAGGTGGAATGAAGACTGCCAAAGGGCTTTTGACAAAATCAAGGAATACTTACAAGAGCCTCCAATCCTTATGCCTCCAGTTGAAGGAAGACCTCTAATAATGTACTTGACAGTATTAGAATAGTCAATGGGGTATGTGTTGGGCCAGCATGACGAGTCTGGTCGAAAAGAGTATGCAATATACTATCTAAGCAAAAAATTTACCGACTGTGAACAACGTTATTCACTGCTCGAGAAAACTTGTTGTGCTTTAGCGTGGGCTGCTCGCCGACTAAGGCAGTATATGTTGACCCACACTACCTTATTGATCTCCAAGATGGACCCAGTCAAGTACATTTTTTAGAAGCCAGCACTTACCGGACGGGTTGCAAGATGGCAAATGATCCTCACAGAATATGACATTCAGTACACATCTCAGAAAGCCATCAAAGGTAGTGTATTATCTGATTATCTTGCTGAGCAACCCATTGATGATTACCAGCCTATGAGATTTGACTTCCCTGATGAAGACATCATGTTCATAAAAGCAAAAGATCATGAAGAGCCTATTCACACTGAAGGGCCTGACCCAGAGGAAGAATGGACTATGATGTTTGATGGGGCTGTTAATATGAATGGTCGTGGTGTTGGTGCAGTACTCATTACACCTAAGGGAGTTCACATGCCTTTCTCGGCAAAACTCACCTTTAATTGCACTAACAACGAAGTTGAATACGAAGCTTGTATTATGGGTCTTGAGGAAGCCATTGACCTCAGGATCAAGACTTTGACTGTATTCGGAGATTCAGCTCTGGTAATCAATCAAACCAACGGCAAATGGTATACTCACCAGGAGCATCTAATACCTTACCGGGATTACACAAGGAGATTACTCACATTCTTCACAACAGTCAAACTTGAGTATATCCCTCGAGATGAAAATCAGTTTGCAGATGCTCTGGCTACCATTTCATCCATGATCAAAGTTCAAGCTGCCAACTTTGTGCCTCGGATTTCAGTGTCCAGGCTTGACAGACCAGCATATGTATTCTCAGCAGACCTTGCTAAAGATGATAAGCCTTGGTTCTGTGACATCAAATGCTTCTTAGAGGATCAAACATACCCACCTGGGGCATCATCCAATGACAAGAAGACATTAAGAAGGCTAGCTGGTAGTTTCTTCCTGAATACTGATGGTTCCTTATACAAGAGAAACTTTGATATGGTACTTCTCAGATGTGTTGATAAGGCAGAGGCAGACTTGTTAATGCACGAGGTGCATGAAGGATCTTTTGGTACCCATGCGGGAGGGCATGCAATGGCTAAGAAATTATTGAGATCGGGTTATTACTGGATCACAATGGATGCAGACTGTTGTGCTTATGCCAGAAAGTGCCACAAATGCCAGATTTATGCAGATAAAGTGCATGTGCCTCCCAATCCTTTGAATGTGATGTCTTCACCTTGGCCCTTTGCCATGTGGGGCATTGACATGATCAGAAAGATTGAACCGACTGCTTCAAATGGCCACAGATTCATCCTAGTAGCCATTGACTATTTTACCAAGTGGGTTGAAGCAGCTTCATATGCAAACGTCACCAGGCAAGTGGTAGCCCGATTCCTGAAGAGGGACATCATATGTAGGTATGGAGTGCCTGAGCGAATCATTAATGATAATGGTTCCAACTTAAACAACAAAATAATGGCAGAACTGTGTCGGGACTTCAAGATCCAACATCACAATTCTTCTCCTTACAGGCCAAAGATGAATGGCGCTGTAGAGGCAGCTAACAAGAATATCAAGAAAATTGTGCAAAAGATGGTGGTCACCTACAAAGACTGGCATGAGATGCTACCATTTTCCTTGCATGGGTACCGTACCTCAATCAGAACATCCACTGGGGCAACACCGTACCAGCTTGTGTATGGTATGGAGGCAGTCCTACCTATTGAAGTTGAATTGCCCTCCTTGCGAGTACTGATGGATGTTAAGTTGAATGAAGCAGAATGGGTCTGATCCCGGTACGAACAACTGAATTTGATTGAAGAAAAGAGATTAGCTGCAATCTGTCATGGGCAGTTATATCAGAAAAGAATGAAGAAAGCCTTCGATCAGAAAGTCAGGCTTCGGGAATACCAAGTAGGAGATCTTGTGCTGAAAAGACTCCTTCCGCCTCATACAGACCATAGGGGCAAGTGGACTCCGAATTATGATGGCCCATTCATAGTAAAGAAAGTTTTCTCTGGTGGAGCACCGATGCTCAGTACTATGGATGGTGAGGACTTCTTATCCCCTATGAATTCAGATGCAGTTAAAAAATACTTCGCATAAAATGACCCACTGGACATAAACACAGAATGTAAGTCCAGGCAAAAATAGGGCATCCCGGCGAGTCAAAAATAGAATAAAAGACTCGGGAAAAAGTAAGGGAAAATACAGAAAAAAATGTACACCCACTGAGTTGAAAAGCCGCATTGGACAGCTCAGGCAAAAAATGGGTATCCCGGTGGATTAAAAACCCGAAAGGGCGATCCACGCAAAATGAGGGAATAAGCGAACAACTGCATTCTGAATTCGTCTATATCACCCACAACATGGAAAACTTCGAAAGGTTAGAGCGTCAGTCAGAATCAGCCTTCTTCAGAAAGCAAGATGAGAAGAACGTCAATGTCATACGAGTCATAGCCAAAAGGGAAGCTCACTGAAGCGTCATCAACATTGCCAGCACCTTTTTGTTTCTTAATTTGTAACAATCTCCTCATTTCAGGGGATCTGTTTCCTCGACTGTATTTGCCAATTCGGGGCACCCAAATTAATAAAATCAGATTTTCAGTCATATTTCGTCTCGTTCATTTTATTTTCATTTGCAAAAATGTATGATGTCCTTAAAATATTGATTGCATAAATACATATGCGTCTTTTCTAAATTACATGCTTACAGGAAATATATTTGCTCCCGGGAGTGTCTAAACTCCTATGATGGAATCCAGTAAGGGATACCTCAGGATACTTGTACGTTTCTTTTGTCATAACAGGATTGCAGGTATTCAAAGCGCAACATGGGGCATGAAGGCTTCTCCCCAGCAAGTGGTCAAGTCATTATTTCCTCAGCCCATCTTCCAAATGGCACCAGGAAATGCTCTTTCCCCACCAGAGCTGCTAGACATCACTTTTCCAGCACATCTGTCAGAGCAGCATCATAAGGGGCTCATTTCCCCAGCTAAATTCATCATCCTCAGCAGGATCCCCACAGAAATCACTAGGAAGGTCGTTCAGTGATCGTTCCTCCCCAGCCGAGTACAAAGACAGGGAACCATCTCCCCGCAGAGCTCCAGCCTCTATCTAGAAGAGCAATGTCTGAAGATCTCACAACAAAGTGACGAAAGCTTCCACAGACCCCGGCTGGACTCCTCATTACCAAGATAGGTCTATTAGTGACCTATTTCCCCAAGCAGAATCATATATATTAGATCTACCAATAATCTTTTCCCCCAGCTGGGATATCACTTCAAGCAGATCAATCAAAGATCTTCACAGCAACGGGATCCGAATCCCGAATCGGTATCTTTGCATAATCATAGTATTCGCATCATATTTCCCTCAGAGCGTAGCATTCCGTCTAATAAGGAGCATTACGGCAAAAAAAATCAAACATATTGCATAATCACAAGTCATGTTTTGAATCAAACACCCGTGTATATCAACATTCCATCAGCAATATATATATATATATATATACAAAGACCCACAGTCCCAGCAGAAACCCCAAAGCATCCCCTTTGCACTCACTAATACACATATATACTTTTTCCGACACTCGTCTGTGTCATATACTCCCCTGCAGATATAAACCACAAACATATGTCTACACACTCTTTGGACACTCGTCTGTGTCACCATCCCCCAGCATGGTTACCTAAACACTCGTTGTAAACCAAACACTTGTTTATAATACACTCTCATCGACACCCGTCCGTGTCATCTTATCCCCGCAGATCGTCAGAATATCTTTTACACTTATAAGTTCATAATTTATACACTTCCTCTTATGATACTCGTCTGTATCATACTCTCCCCAGCGTATTGAACACTCGTTTGTGTCTCACTCATGTTTACTTTATACTCATACAGATACTCGTCCGTATCTTGTATACACCACTTATTTCCCCTCAGATTCAACACTCGTCCATGTTCTTTGTTAACCAGTTGGTACTCGTCCGTATCATCATCTCTGAACATGTGTCAGCGTTTGTTTCTACCGATACTCGTTCGTATCATGCTCCTAAGGATGCTCGTCCACATCTTTAATCTATACACAGTGTCAAACACTTATACCTTTCATCTCTTGAATGTAGACACTCGTCCGCGTTTACCATTCCCTAGTGGAATTACTTTTCTTATATCTGACATTTCGTCCTATGTCATGATACTTTCGGCAGCCGTACCCTGCCAGGTGATCGTCCTTCACTTTTTTTGATGATCGTCCTTCATCATTCCCCCAGCGGAGTCTCCATTATTGGAACCCTTTCCTATCTGACATTCATCCTATGTCGTAATATTTTAGCAGTCGTCCCCTGCTAGGTGATCGTCCTTCACCTCTCGATGATCGTCCTTCATCATTTTATCCGATGGTTGTCCCCATTGTTGATCTTGTTATCCGAAATTCGTCCTATGTCGTGATAAACCCCGAGAGCAGCCGTACCCTGCTAGGTGATCGTCCTTCACCTCTTGATGATCGTCCTTCATCATGCTTATCCGATGGCCGTCCCCATCGCCGACCTTTTCTATCCAACATTCATCCTATGTCGTGATACTTTCGGCAGTCGTGCCCTGCCAGGTGATCGTCCTTCACCTTGGATGACCGTCCCTCATCTTATCCCCAACAGAGCAGCCGTCCCCTGCTAGGTGATCGTCCTTCACTTTTTGATTTCATTTATTTTATTAACCCGGTGGCCGTTCCCCATCGTTGTTTACCCTTTACTTTATGAACCTGATGGCCGTCCCCATCATGATACCTCCATCACCCCAGCATGTCGGTCATCCCCGTCGTTGCTTTATCCCCAGCAGTTGTCCTCTGCTTGACGGTCGTCCTCCATCGCCCGCACTTTATAATCATACTTTACTTCCTTTCATAATCTATATCCCTTTTCTTCTTCATACCTAGTGAGTGCAAATTTTGGACTGTCTTTGGTATTCAACCACAAGTTATCTTGTTTGCCTGTTAAGCCGTCGCTTACATCCTACACAGCTAACTCATGTTTGAATAGGGGCAGCTGTAAACACTCCAAATTTTCCCTCACTAAGTTCACACCATGTCTAGTGATCTTTCACATTTGCATTAGTTCAATCATATCATCTCATATTGCATTTTTGCTTCACTGCATTGGCTCAAGTTCATCTGCATCTAGGGTTTGTGATCTGAGCAATCCAAGGGTCATTTGAGCCACTCCAAAGGTATTCAATCATCTCAAGAGGGTCCATGTATGTTCAAATATCATATTATATCCTCCCAAGATCAAGGAAGTCAGAAAATCACAAGAACTGAGAAAGGCATGGAAGCAGAGCCAAGCTTAACTACCCAAATGACCTAAAATTAGGGTTTTGGTTTCAGAGGCCATAACTCCAAATTTTTTGGGCATTCTTGTTTCTATTGGTCTCTATGTGTTATAAGGATCATACATGCCAATTTTCATGAAGAAATTCAATGGGGAAGGCATCTGATCAATAGATGACTTCTTGAACAAGTCAGTGCAAAATCAGGGCATCTGAGGCCCCCAATTATCCAACCAAAGGGTCTTCTCCATCATTTTGGGTGTATATGATCTTTATTTGATCTTAGAAGAGGTTAGAAGTTCACAAAATTGAAGAATTTCAAGCCATTTGCAAAGTTGCCATTTTGGGAAATTAACTTGTAATGCAAAATTGCCAAAGAGGGAAACTTGCAAAAACTCATGACAAGGCAAAATGTGACCTCTAATTGACTTCTAAGCATTACACAAACATGATACATGACCTAAAACTCAGAATTTCCCAAGGAATCACTCATTTTCATGCCTTGATCATCAAGTAATTCAAAAGGGGCCAAAACTTCATGAATTTGCAAAATGGTACAAATCTTGATATCCATTTGTGCCAGCTCCTCAAATCAGTTTCCATGGACCTCCCTAAAGCCAGCTGACTCGAGCCATGCCTCACAACCAGCCTGCCATGAGCCCATACCTCAAAGGACAACTTTCTTGACTTTATGCAATTTGAGCCATACCAATCAGCATAGGCCACCAACAACTCTCTGACCTATCAAGACTTGATACATGGACCAAAAGCAACTCAACACATACAACAAGCAAGCCTGAATACACACACAACTCAGCATTCATCAAAACTTCCTTTTATGCATTTTTCTTCGAAACTCAGCACACAAGCTTCAAACATCAAAACAAACTCCATAGAACAACTCACCATCAACCTCTGATCATTTCCCACCCATCACCTTGCCCTGAAAAACCCCATATCAAAAATACGATTTCTCTCCCCCTTTGAACTGCATCAAACTTACAAACCAGCAACAAGAAACTCCAACCAAGCATCAAAGCTTCTTCAGGAAGATCATTGGAGGGGTTTTGAAGCCAAGAAGCTCCCTGAAAGCTCTAGGGTTGAAAGCTCCATCTCAGGTAGCTCTCTCAAACTTTTTTTCCAGAAATCCTTTTTAAGTTATAGAATTGTTCCTTATGATCTCCTGATTACTCTGAGCTTTGTAGTTTTGAAAATGGTGAAGAAATGAGCATGAACCGAATCTCTGAAATTTTTGACCTAAAAAGAGGTTGATTCGATTCATGCTTGTTTCTGAAAATAAATGGATTTCATGCCTGGATTCTTGTTCCTTGATGTTTGTTGAGTGATTCTGGAGTTTTAGGGGGCTTGGGGTGAGGTTTTGTGAGAGATAGCATTTTTCAAGGGAGAGTGTGGTCGTAGAAGATGACCTGAGGTCATTTCTGGCCACCTGAAAGTAATTAATTAGTTTAATTAGGGTTAGGGCTAAGTTTGAACCTGGAACCTTGGATTTGAGTTTGGCGCGTGTTCTGGATGGCCAGGATTGTGTCATTAGTTTTAATTTTAGGATTAAAAATTAATTAAATCAGATTAATGAAGTTTGAATGTGGACCTTAGGATAGCGCGCCAATCCAAACTTCCCAAGCCCAGAATCAATCCTGGCTCTCCATTGCGCATACTTTTCATTTTTATTATTTTTATTTATATTTCTTTGTATTTCTTTCTACATTTTATTAAAAATAGTAAAAAAGGTCCAAAAATTCTGAAAAAATTTTATTAAATCTTTCATTAATTTTCAGAACCCAAAAATATTTTTATTTTTATTTTTTGCATTAAAAAATGTTTTTAAAACATTTAAATGATTATTTTTAATTAGTTAATGGAAATTAATTAATTAAAAATACATTTAGGTATTTAAAAATCCCAAACAAAAATCAGAGAGCATTTTAAAACATTTACAAACATTTACAAACTCACAAAACAAATTTCTTTTTGGTTTTGATCATACTTTGGCAATTTTCATTTGAATTAGGGTTCTTTAATTTGAATATTTTTAACCCTAACTTCAAAAATTCATAACTTTTGATCCAAGTTGAGTTTGTGGATGGTTCTTCTTGCATTGTGTTATGCATACTTTCAAGCATCTAAAACATTTTTGTTTCATTTTTATAATGCATTTTCAATTTGTTTGGCATTTTCCCTTTAGGATCACCCTTAAAAGCCTTAGAAATTTGAGAAAATCATAAGTCCCTTAGGGTTTAGCTTCTGACTTTCCCCTTTGGGAAGTGAACTTGTATAGTTTTAGGGTCCCTTTGATCCCATTTTCAATTTTTTGTCTTACCATTTGCTTTTGATTTTGAATTTTGCATCTCATGTTGTACATAAACCGTAATTTGCATCTTCATTTGCATCCATCTTACATAAGCTTGCATACATGAACTTGCCATGACATTTTGTGCATCTCCATGACATATAAGACATCTTAGAACATATTGAAGTCATGTTTGATCATTGGATTATCCATTTGCCATGTTTTTGTTTTCATTTGATGTCATATGCATTCATGAACTTTCATGCTTCTTACATGCTTCATTTGCATTCCCATCTCTTGTATGATCATTCACATATCTTGACATGCTTTCATACCACCTCATAACATCATTTACATCATGAATATGTTTCTGACTTTGGTTTTCATCATTGCATTTCATCCCATTTTCATTTCATTTCATTTCTTTTTTTGCTAACTTTCCAGGTGGTAAGTGTTTGAGAAGTGAATTTGCCTTCACTTCTCCTAATCTCTTCTCATCTATCTTATGCATCATTGCTGCATTTTATCTTTGTATTAGAGTGAGCTTGCTCATTCATTTTCCCTCCTCACTTTCTTTCTTCAAGCAACTTATCTTCTTAAGTGAAGTAAGTTGTCTTGCTTCTTGCTGCTTCTTTTCCTTCATCCTGCTTCCTCCATGGTGGCTTTTCCTTGAAGACCTCTTGCAAGCCTCATAAACCCTAGGAACACCCAAGCATGACCACAATTAGGGTTTGATTACTCCCCCATTAGTTTTACCTTTGAGTCATCTTTGTGTCTTCTCTCCTCATCTCTTAATCAAGGACTAAACCTTAAAGGTTTTAAGACTTTGTGAATAGGGTTATGCCTGTATCCTTCTATTAGGATTGAGTGTATAACTTTAATCCTAAGTGTTAAACCCTTAATGTGTTTAAATCCTTTAATCAATCCATCTAATAAATCACTAAGACATCAAGCTTGTAACTTGGGCCTTGCATTAGGGTTCTAATTCTTCCTTAATTGGTTAAGAAGGACTAACCCTAGTGTTAATGGAAAAGTCCCCCTCAAGTTGTCTTACAAACCCTAAAATCCATTTCTTAATCTCACCATTAACTAAAATCCACTTTAATAAAGGTTTTGTTTTGTCATGAGGTTAATCCCTAATCATGGATTAAGTTGAGGAGCCTTTCTCAGCTTAAATGTTCTCATCTATCATCCTTCTATTAGGATGGTGTAATGGGTCCATTAAATCCTTGATTATGGCTTAAACTCATTACTTAACACTAAACAAGAACCCCAAAAATATCTAAATAAATGCAAGTAGGTTAATGATCTTAATCTTACATCATGGTGATTAAGTGTGAGGTGTTTACTTCATACTTAAGGTATTCTCATTACCCCTAATCAGAGGGAGGATGTGATGAGTTTACTAACCCCTGGTTTAGGCTTAAGCTCATTTTCTTATGACAAACTCCAAAAAGTAATAAAAGATTGAAAATACCAAAAACAAACAATAATCGTCTCCTCCGGGATTCTTTTCTCATCATCTTCATTCATAAACGAGAACTTGCTTCTTCCGTCTAATGCAAGACAGTTTGCACCTGAGCCAGACAGGTCATACACTTGAGCATAGGCAAGTAAGTAGTTCACAAGTCAATTTATCTTTCAGTCTCTTTGAGTCGAACTACGGTGTTCTGACTTCCTCATTGCACGAGAGGATACGTAGGCATAACTTAACTGTTATCGAACAAAAGTCTCTGTATATTCCCCATCTTCCAGCATTATCCTTTAAGCCTCATAGTCTTGAGCTTTACACTCCTTTCTTGCACTGACACTCTTTTATCTCACTTCACATTTCTTTTTGCACTGACACTTGCATTCTTTTCCAGCTTTTGCACACAAAATAGCACTGACACTACCCCTTTTAAACACAAACTTTCAAGCGTGGATCCCGTCGAGTACGACGGACAATCTGGGTGCTAATACCTTCACAGGTTGTAACCAACCCCCTTTCTCAATTTCTCTGGTTCACAACCGTCTTATCCATCTTTTCTTAGGTTTATGCAGCATTACCTTTCCTTAGGGATAAAAATGCCTAGCTGACGACTCTTTTTCACTTCACCCTTGTGTTCTCCTCTTTCGCTGACCGTTCGCGTCTGTACCCCTTCTGACCAGGTGTCATTTGGTGGGAGCGACAGCCGTCAGATTTCATTTAATTAGTGAATTTAAATTTGGTGCGTTGGATCTGAATACTTCCCAGTCTTGTTGACTTCACACATAAGCCCTTGGATCTGATGACTTTGTTCGTGAGCCTTTAGATGTGCGTACTTTCTCATTTTTGTTTGACTGAGAATCCATTGGGCTTTATTTTCTATTCACACACCCTCTCTCCCTCAGCCCATTGGTTTTGAACTGAATTTCTTGCTATGTGCACCCCTGGCCCATTGTTTCTTTATTTTTATTTTTATTTTTGTTAGCTTGATTTTTTATTATTAAAAATAGAAATAAGTTCTTAAAAATTTTAAAAAATTTCATGAATGATCTTTTGAGTTTTCTCTAATTTTTGGCATTTTTACTTTTCATTTATTTTCATTGTCCACGCTTGAATTAATTTTCTCCTTTATTAATTGCTTTTATTTCACTTTTAATGCATGTTGTCTTGTGCAATTTCTATCTTGATCACTAATTGGAGTTTTGAGTTGATTCTTTTTGCTCTGGATTCACATTGAGATATAGTTTGTTGATGATTTTTATTCTGATTTTTAGAAGTTTGCTTAATTGGTTTTGGTCTTTAACTTGTGCATGAAGTCTTCTAACCCTAATCCATGTTTGAGCCCTTGTTTGACTTGCTTAGCTTCTGATTTTGATTCTCTCCTTTTGGCATGTTAACATTGTATGTTTGAGGAGTCTTAATGCAAGTTTGTGGAATTTTTAGATGTATACTTGATTTGATTTGATTTTTGTCCTTTGCTTACTTCCTTTTGCATCTCTTTTGGTCATATGTTCAATCCTTAGGCTAGAAGGGCACTTGTGCCAACTTCTTTAGGTTGTTTAGAGCCCATTTAGGATGATAATTCATCTCTGGTCTTGAGTTGATGTTTATACTTTGGAGAAATTTTATGATTGTTTGCTTTTGAAGTTCATTCACTTTTATACATGTCCACTTCACTTCTTTTGCTTCTCATAATGTTAATACTTGAGTTTGTATGCTTCTTCTCTTCATCTCTTATGATCTTTAGGCACATTCTTGACATGTTAGGGTTCTGGTCTTGGAGTTTGTGATGTTGGTTTATCTAGTTTGCTTTGTGTTATCTCATGTTTGTTTTGATTTGTCATGATAATCCATGTTGCTCCATGTTGAGTTGTATAGTTCCTTTCTCATTCTTATGTTGTGTATTTGCATTTGATATTTGTGATTAGGACTTCACTTCTGGTTGTATGGCTTTGGTTTGATATTATGTCCATTTTGTGTTGCATTTATTCTTATGTTACTAACCACTTCAGGGGCTCTGGTAAGTGAGAGGTGTGGATGTGATTCCCACATCTCCAAGTCTTATATCTTCTCTTTTCCTTATTGATATTATCTTACTTGTGATTGTTGGGGCTTAGGCCTTACTTCCTCCATCTTCTCTTCTTCATTCTTCTCTTTCTCTTCTTATCTTCTCTTCCTTTAAGATAGCAAACCTCACTAACCTAGGGTTTTCTATGCATGATAACAATTAGGATTCATTTGTCCCCCATTAGACTTTTACCTTTAAGATCCTTTTGGTTCTCTTCTCTTCTCATATCAAAACCATAAAAAGCACTTAATAAAGATTGAAGTGGTCTCCTGTGCAATAGCCTTATTCCATGAAACACTTGTAGTTTTCCCATCTTGGGATAGTACAAGCTTGTTCATCATGATGCACAAGTCTGATCAGGAAACCATCTTCATCAAAGAAAATCATAAAACACACTTCTTCATTCAAAAATACAAAAACACTTAATAAGTTCAATGAGTTAGTGAGCCTAAGCGCTAATCTCTGGATTCAAGTTTTGGGGATCTTCTCCTTACTTGAGTATGCTTGTTCTATTATTCCATCTTGGAATGTAGTGACAAGTACACATTCCATGGAAAAGAGCTTGAGTTCACTTCCTTGTGACACATAGATAAAAGCTTCTAAAAAACACTAGACAAATAATAAGCGTCTCCTTCGGGACTTCTTTTCTCATCTCCTTCGCCCCGTCTGCGAACTTGCTCCTACTTGTCATTTTGCAAGACGGTAACGCACTCGTCGTCCGAGCCTGTAACACATGAGCATTGACATAGGCAGTTCAAGCCTTAAGACACAAGCAATCTTTTCTACCCCTACTTAGGGGAACTACGGCGACTCTGATCCTCATTGTCCAGATGAGGTACGTAGGCAGCGAGGTAGGGCCCGTTCGAGCACAATCTTTATTTTCCCTACATTTTCCCTTTGTTTTCTTTCTCAGTTTCCTTTTCTTTTCTTTTATTCAGTTCAGTTTACTTTCTTTGCAGCAGCTTTCATTTCTTTACCCTTTGAAACAGTTTTCTTTGCAAGAGTGGATCCCGTCTGGTACGGCGGACGATCTGGGTGCTAATACCTTCCCAGGTCGTAGCCGACTCCCGAACTCAGTCTCTTTGGTTTGCAGGACCCGTGTCCTTCCTTTCCTTTTCTTCTGGTTTGTGCAACATTACCTTTCTTGTTCCTTCGGGATAAAAATGCCTGGCTGGCTACTCTACCTTCTTCCGCGCCACTTTCGCGTTTGTACCAGGATGGAAATCCGGGGAGCGAAAGCTGGCGACTCTGCTGGGGATCGAACCCAGAATCTCTGGTTCCCTTGAGAGTCTATCCTAGCGCTTGCGTGTTTCTGTTTCGTTGGGTGTTGATTGTTTGTTGTTGCGTGTTGTATTTTACTGTTGTTTATTTATAGTTTTATTTACAGCTTTATTTACAGTTTCCAGTATTTATCTTCCTGCATCATATATTATACTGGACTGTCTGGACTGGATTTTTTCTGTTTGGTGGGACTTGGGTGATACTGTTTCTGTGAGATGAGCTCATTACCACGGCTCGAGTGCACCGTAGGACTTAGAGTGGTTCCACTTTAGCCTCATGAGATCTTTTCATGGGGGTAGTAGTGAGTTCCACGCCCAGATTTGCGACCGTCTTGGAAATGTCTTGATTTGGGGATCTTCCTCTCTCATTTCATAACCTTGATAGTTATTTACAGTTGGGGACCGATCATTGAGAACCTTGTGGAAACATCCCTCTTTAGTGGTGACAGTGGCAGACCATATTTTGTGGCAAACCCATTCGCACCCGAGGGCCCACTTGGAACTCACATAGGATGACCTTGTTTTCCCGGACTCAGCTGAGGCCTCCCTACGTAGTATATAATGCCAAACCGATTCCCTGATTTGGTCATGAGCCATTTCTCGGAAATGGTGAAAGTATTATTGCTATTCAGATTTGAGAGTCCGTGATGTTTGACCCGGAGCACACCAGTGAGATTGGGAGGGGTTTACAGGTTTGCAGGAACCCTTGACCTCTACATACCCTCATTATCAGCATGGTCTTTGTTATGATTTGGTCCTTATGGTTCTGGATTTCTGGAGCTCTTGGTTCTGAGGGTTTCTATCAGATGGTTATGGCTCAGAGAATCTTGGTTTTCAATTATCAGAGGGTCCTAATATTCAGTATCCAGATGGTCCCAGATTGATCATATGCCTGCATTGCATTTGAATTGCATCATACTCGCATTAACTATTTGTGTTTCCATTTTTCAGGTTTTGTTTACAGTTTAGCACCCAGTTCTGGTAATTGTAAGCTCCTCAGATGGCAGAAGTTAAGAAAAGTACAAGAAAGAAGAATGTTCATTACACTTTTCTCCAACCAGAAGTCAAGAGTGTTCAGAAATTAGCAGGGCTGATGAATGACCAAGTTTTAGGGAATTTCAGAAAGAGGTATGGTCAGATTTTGAAGTACATGGATAAACCTACTGCAGACCAGAAGGATAGCTTGCACACTTTGCTTCAGTTCTATGATCCTTTGTTGCGGTGTTTTGTATTTCCAGATTATATCTTGGCTCCTACCTTGGAGGAGATTTCCAACATTTTGGGTGTTCCTGTCAGAGATACTTTGCCTTACTATGGGTCAGAGGTGGTTCTCAAGGAAGAAGACATATCCAGAGTCTGTCATATACCAGCTGCTAAGGTCAAGAAAGCTTTGAAGGACAGTGAGGGAAGAGGACTTCCTTGGGATGTGCTTATACTAGAAGCTGAAGAGTATGCCAAAGAGAGTAAGTGGGGAGATTTTGGTGCTGTGGTGGCTTTGATGGTGTATGGATCTAGTCTTTTCCCGGGAGAAAAGGAGTTTGTAAGCTTGGAGGTGATTTCCATTTTTGCTAAAGGCAATCCTGTACCAACTCTGTTGGGAGACTTCTACTACAATGTTCATTACCGGAATGAGAAAGGCAGAGGTGGACCAGTGGGCTATTGTGCTTCATTATTTGCTGAGTGGTTTGCTAGGCAATTGCCAAAGTCAGGCTCTTTCAAGGAGATGAGAGATGAATGGAGATGGTCCAGGAGGCTAATGGGACTAACTTCTGAGGATATAACTTGGGGTTATGATAGAGATTTGTTGGGGAAGGAGTTACTGGTTAGTTATGGAAGATTTAATAATGTGCCTTTGCTAGGAAGAAAGGGTGTGATCAGTTACCATCCAACCTTAGCTAGGAAGCAATTTGGCTATCCTCTGAGAGATCCACCCAGTATGGAGGAATTTGCTGAGTCTTTGTACTTGTAGATGTTTAAGAATTGGCAGAATTTTTGACCAAACAAGAAATGTTAAATTCAGTTCAGAATGTCCTATCAGATGTTGGGACATTAGCAAACAGAGTATATGAACTTATTTCAGGATGTCCTACCAGATGTTGGGACATTATGTAAATAACTTAAGTTCAGTTTTTCAGGATGTCCCAACAGATGTTGAGACATCTCAGACCTGCTTCCAGAATTAATTATTGATTAACAGATCAGAGATATTTAAGGAGAGTTATCTGGAATAAATTAATGATGGATAAAAACAGAACAAGGCGCATCTGTAGGGAGTTTTATATTGAAGATTCAGATTAAAACAGAAGACCTAATGCACCTAGAATCTAGGAAGTAACAAACCCTAAATTCAAGGTGGAAGCTGCTGCACATTAGGGCTGGACCATTCTACAGAAAGCCCAAAATTAAGATACCTATTTAAGCAACAGAAACTCATAGAATTGAGTACGAATTTCAGAAGACCAAATAGGGTGTCTAGTGTTTTTAATAGCAGGTTGTTTTTATTGTACCACTTTATGAGCTTTTAAGCAAAAGTGTATTTGTGACTTGATTGAAACTGTTAAGTAAGATCAAGCTGTTTTGTTTGAAGGATGTCTTCAATTTCAGTAAACTTGTAAACTTGATCACTGTGTGATTGAGGGGGAGTGAGTAGGGTACTCTTATCTAAGTGTGTCTTAGGTAGAAATTGCATTGGGTAAGTATTAAGTGATAGATTAAACAGGGTGGTTTAAGTCTAGAATTAATATTACTAATAGTGGATTTCCTCCTGGCTTGGTAGCCTCCAGATGTAGGTGTGGTTATACACTGAACTGGGTTAACAAACTTCTGTGTTGTTTACTTTTCTTGTTGTTTAAGTTTTGGTTAAATTTGTCAAATGTCCTATTAAGTGTTGGGACATCTCTTAGGACATCTCATACCTGATCACAGAATTTCAATTGGCATCAGAGCAGGCACCCTGCCTGTATATACTGGGTGAGATCTAGGGAAAACAAATTCTGTAACATGGACAGAGATATAGGGTCAGTAAATAGACCACCTATACTGGATGGATCTAATTATGACTACTGGAAGCCAAGAATGATTGCATTCTTAAGGTCACTTGACAACAGGGCATGGAGAGCAGTTAATGTTGGATGGGATCATCCTGTCCAAGACACCAAAGATGGATCAAAAGTGCTGAAACCTGAAGAAGAATGGAGTAAGGAGGAAGAAGACTCAGCACTAGGCAACTCAAAAGCCTTAAATGCCTTATTCAATGGCATTGATAGGAACATTTTCAGACTTGTACATCATTGTGAGCTGGCCAAAGATGTTTGGGATACTCTCAAAACAACTCATGAAGGAACATCAAAAGTAAAAATGTCAAGACTTCAACTTCTCACCACCAAGTTTGAAAACTTGAGAATGAAGGAAGATGAATCAATTCATGAGTTCTATATGAACATCTTGGATATAGCCAATACTTCTGGAGCTTTGGGAGAAAAGATGACTGATGAAAAGCTTGTAAGAAAGATTCTCAGATCTTTGCCAAAAAGATTTGACATGAAAGTCACTGCAATAGAAGAAGCTCAAGACATATGCTCCATGAAAGTTGAAGAACTCATTGGTTCTCTTCAAACTTTTGAGATGGGAATGAATGACACAAATGTCAAAAAGAACAAAAGCATAGCCTTGGTGTCAAATACAGATGAAGAAGAAGATGATGAATCAGCAAATGATAAAAGCTTATCAGAAAACCTTGCCTTGCTTGGAAGACAATTCAAACAGATTCTCAGAGGAATGGAAGGCAAATTCAAATCTAGTGGAAGAAACACAAACTCTGAGAACAGAAGACCTTATGATGCTAACACAAGATTAAAGTATGCTGAAAAGACCAATCAAGATAAAGGAGTCAAATGCCATGAATGTGAAGGATATGGACACATCAAGTTTGAATGTCCTACCTACTTAAAGAGGCAAAAGAAAGGACTCTCTGTGACCTGGTCTGATGAAGACTCAGGAGAGTCAGAAGAAGAATCAGCTAAGCATATTACTGCTCTAGCTGGACTGTGTGAATATGATAGTGATTCCAGTTGTGGAGAGCTTACTTATGAAGAACTTGAGCAAGCATTCAAAGATCTATACAAAAGAAGCTCTGAAATATGCAGTGAGGTTATAAAGCTAAAGAAGCAGAATGAGACATTAGAAGATGAAAAAGAAAATGATCAAGAAATCATTGACAACTTGAAAAGTGAAGTAAGTCTTCTCAACTCCAAGTTGGAACATATGTCAAAATCTGTTAGAATGTTGAACAGCAGCTCAAACACACTGGATGTGATTCTCAACAACAATAAGCACTCAGGGGATAAAAGTGGACTGGGATTTAACAGAGCAAATAAAGATGAAGCTAGCTCTAGCAAAACAGCTTCAAAATCCATACAGTCTAACAAGATGTCCCAACAGATGCTTCAACATCATGAAAGAAACACAAAGTCAAACATAATATTCCAACAGATGTCTCAACATTCTGAAAAGAACAAAATGAAGAAGAAGTATCAAAGATGGAGATGCCATCACTGTGGAAGATTTGGACATATCAAACCTCATTGTTATAAGCTACATGGATATCCAAATCAGATGTATCAGCAACCTTCCAAGCAGAAAGTAGAAGGTACCAAGAAAGTGCTGCATAGACATCAAATAAATCAGCAATCTCCTAAGCAAAAGACAGAGGTCATCAAGAAAGAGTGGAGACCAAAAGCCAGCATTCAAACTGATCAAAGTCACATTCTCAAGAACAAGATCAACAATCAATCTTGGAGATCAGCTGATAAACAACACACAGGGCAGAGGCATCAAAAGAAATCTCAACTCATCTGGTCAAAGAAAAATACTGCATACATAGCACATACATCACTGAGAGTATCAGCTAAAGAAGACTGGTACTTTGATAGTGGATGTTCAAGACACATGACTGGATTGAAGAATTTGCTAGTAAACTTAAAATCACATTCATCCAGGTGTGTGACCTTTGGAGATGGAGCTAAAGGAGAAATCAAGGGAGTTGGAACCTTGGACTGTCAAGATGTTCCAAGACTAGATGATGTGCTGCTTGTTAAAGGTTTAACTGCTAACCTGATCAGTATAAGTCAGTTATGTGATCAAGGGTACAGTGTAAACTTTACCAAAACTGAATGCATAGTGACTAACAATGAACAAGAAGTTGTAATGAAAGGAGCCAGATCTAAAGACAACTGTTACATGTGGGAACCACAAGACTTCAGTCTCACTTCAACCTGCTCTCTAGCTAAAGAAGAAGAAGTGAAACTGTGGCACCAAAGACTAGGTCATCTTCATTTCAGAGGCATAAAGAAGATCATATCTATGGATGCTGTAAGAGGTATTCCTAAACTGAAGATTGATAATGGCAAAATATGTGGTGAATGTCAAATAGGCAAGCAAACCAAGATGTCCCATCCAAAGCTCCAACATCTGACAACTTCCAAAGTTTTGGAACTTCTACATATGGATCTTATGGGACCTATGCAGGTTGAAAGTCTTGGTGGTAAGAGGTATGCCTATGTTGTGGTTTATGATTTTTCAAGATATACATGGATAAACTTCATCAAAGAAAAGTCAGATGTATTTGATGTATTCAAAGAATTATGTCAAAGATTACAAAGGGAAAAATCCAGCTGTGTGATCAGAATTAGAAGTGATCATGGAAAGGAATTTGAGAATCAAAAGTTCTTAGATTTCTGCTCTTCAGAAGGAATCAATCATGAATATTCTTCTCCTATCACTCCTCAACAGAATGGGATTGTTGAAAGAAAGAATAGAACTATTCAAGAATCAGCAAGAGCTATGATCCATGCTAAAAAGTTACCTCTGTATTTCTGGGCTGAAGCTATGAACACTGCCTGCTACATCCATAACAGAGTTACCTTGAGAAAAGGAACCTTGTCCACAATATATGAAGTCTGGAAGGGCAGAAAACCCACTGTGAAGTACTTTCATGTGTTTGGAAGTAAATGCTATATTCTGGCAGATAGGGAGCAAAGGAGAAAAATGGATCCTAAAAGTGATGAAGGGATTTTCCTTGGATACTCTATAAACAGCAGAGCATATAGAGTATTTAATTACAGAACAAAGGTTATCATGGAGTCCATAAATGTGATAATTGATGATGCTTCTACAGATGTCCCAGAAGATGTTGGAACATCTGCTGATATCAAGATTGAAGCTGAAGAAAAGAATGATCAATATAACTTCACTCAAAATGATACAAGGTCAGAAGATTTAAGCAAACCTCCCTCCATCATAATATAGAAGGATCATCCCAAAGATTTGATAATTGGTGATCCTAACAGAGGTGTGAGCACTAGATCAAGAGAAGTGATTTCAGGTTCTTGTTTTGTTTCCAAAATAGAACCTAAAAATATCAAGGAAGCTCTCACTGATGAATACTGGATTTGTGCTATGCAAGAGGAATTAGGTCAATTCACAAGGAATGAAGTGTGGAATGTTGTTCCTAGACCTGATGACATTAATGTAATTGGAACAAAATGGGTGTATAAGAACAATTCAAATGAACAAGGAGTTGTTACAAAGAACAAAGCTAGACTTGTAGCTCAAGGATACACTCAAATTGAAGGGGTAGACTTTGATGAAACCTTTGCACCAGTAGCAAGGCTTGAATCAATCAGACTGTTGTTGGGGATTGCTTGTATCTTGAAGTTCAAGCTATTTCAAATGGATGTGAAAAGTGCCTTTTTAAATGGCTACCTTAATGAAGAAGTATATGTAGAACAGCCTAAAGGATTTGTTGATCCAAGCTGTCCAAATCATGTATACAAACTCAAGAAGGCACTTTATGGGTTGAAGCAAGCTCCAAGGGCATGGTATGAAAGACTGACCACATTTCTTATCAAGCAAGGATACAGAAAAGGTGGGATTGATAAAACTCTGTTTGTTAAAGATGAAGAAGGAAATGTCATGATTGCACAGATATATGTTGATGACATTGTGTTTGGTGGAATGTCTGACAGGATGGTCAAACATTTTGTCAAGCAGATGGAATCTGAATTTGAAATGAGCCTAGTAGGAGAGTTAACCTACTTTCTTGGTCTGCAAGTAAAGCAAATGGAAGACTCAATGTTCATCTCACAAAGCAAATATTCCAAGAACATAGTCAAGAAATTTGGAATGGAAAATGCTACTCACAAGAGAACTCCTGCCCCCACACATTTAAAGCTAACTAAAGATGAAAAGGGTGAGAATGTAGATCAAAGCTTATACAGAAGCATGATTGGAAGCTTGTTATACTTGACTCCTAGCAGACCAGACATTGCTTTTGCAGTAGGAGTTTGTGCAAGATATCAAGCTGATCCAAAAGTCAGTCATCTCAATCAAGTCAAGAGAATCCTTAAATATGTTAATGGTACTTGTGACTATGGCATAATGTACTTTCATGGTTGCAAACCAATTCTCACTGGCTTCTGTGATGCTGATTGGGCAGGAAGTGCTGATGACAGAAAAAGCACTTCAGGAGGATGCTTCTTTCTAGGAAACAATCTGATTTCTTGGTTCAGTAAGAAACAGAATTGTGTATCCTTATCTACAGCTGAAGCTGAGTATATAGCAGCAGGTAGCAGTTGCTCTCAGTTGGTTTGGATGAAGCAGATGCTCACTGAGTACAATGTCCCACAGGATGTCATGACATTGTACTGTGACAACTTAAGTGCAATCAACATATCTAAGAATCCTATCCAACACAGCAGGACTAAGCATATTGATATCAGACATCACTTCATCAGAGATCTTGTAGAAGAAAAGGTGATTTCATTGGAGCATGTAGCTACAGATTTGCAATTAGCTGATATCTTTACCAAAGCATTGGATGCTACTCAATTTGAGAATTTAAGGGGTAAACTTGGAATCTGTTTATGTGATATTTAGCAGTTAATGAGATGTGCCAACATGTCATATGACATTGCATGGCATAAGTTCCAAATGGCAAAGCTAGTCTGGTCTAGATCCTTGGGAATTCCATCCCTAATCATTTGGACTGTAACGGCTACATAAGAAGCTATCAAGATTCTCATCATACCATCACAAGCGAATCACATTAACTCTCAATCCTTCAGAAATCATAAACCCTAAAGTTGTTCATCCATCTTCTTCTACAATGTCTCAAAACCCTAAAGCTACTGAGGAAATTCTCAACAAGGAAGACGTGGTTCATGCCACTCCAATCTCTGTTGTGCCAATGCAATCAACCCCATTGGACGAACTCAGGGGAAGCGTCTCTCACACTAAAAAGGCAAGAACACCAAAGAGAGCTAAAGATCAAGTCTGCAGCAAAGCAAAAGGAGGCATTCCTTCTCCTGCTAACATGCCCCCAAAGTCTTCAAAATATGTTGATGATTCCATCAAGGAGATTGTCAACCAAATCCTCTTTGAACAAAGAGTAGTGAGTGGGATCTCTGTTCCCTTGAATACCATGCCTGCACCTCAAGAAGAACCAGCTCAGACTGCAGAAGACACTCCTGCAGAACAAGATGTCCCAATGAATGTTGGAACATCTGCAGATGAGAAAGCAAACTCATCTGATGCTGATACTGAACAGACTGAGGACCAGAAAGAGGCCTCAAGTGAAAGTGATAAAGAAGTTTCTGTGGAACAGGCTAAAGACTCAAATGAAGATCAAATTTCTGCTGATCAACAAGCTGATGAGGAGACTGCTCAATCCCCTCCAGTAGTAAATCTGGAGCAGGACTCTGATGCAGAAATCATAGCATCTGTCAAACCCAGCATAGCCAAAAGGCTAAGGGCCAGGAAAGGAAAAATGCAAGCTGAACTTGTCATTCCTGAGAAGAAGAAGGCTAGTCCAAAGAAAGGCAAGGCTAAAGCCACCTTTGGTCCAGCAAAACCATGGAGCAAAGTTCAAACCCAGAAGAGAAAAGCTGCAACACCATCAGATTCAGATGTTGGATCAGATGTCCCAACATCTCCTCCCAAGAAGAGACCAGCACCTTCCAGAGCTTCAACTGCTGTACCAGAAGCTCCTTTGGCCAACATATCATTCCATCATGTATCCAGTGTCAACAGGTGGAAATATGTGTACCAAAGAAGGGTTGCCCTGGAAAGAGAACTAAGCAGCAATGCACTTGAGTGCACAGAACTGATAGACCTAATCTCTGCTGCAGGACTATTCAAGACAGTATCAGATCTCTCTCCCTGCTATGAACTTCTTGTCAAAGAGTTCATTGTGAATCTTCAGGAGGATTGCTCCAATGGTAAGTCCTCTGAGTTTCAAAAAGTTTATGTTAGAGGTAAATGTGTAGAGTTTTCCCCCCAAATCATAAATGAATACCTAGGAAGAGAAACAGATGGACCCAATGAGCTAGGTAAAATAGATAATCAAGTATGCAAGGTGATCACTGCAAACCAGGTCAAGGCATGGCCTGTGAAGGGAAAGCTTTCTGTGAGCATGCTTACCAGAAAGTATGCCATGCTGAACAGAATTGGTACTGCTAACTGGGTGCCTACCAACCACACTTCCTCAATCTCAACTGGTCTAGCCAGGTTTATATATGCTGTGGGAACTCAAACCAAGATGGACTATGGAGCTTTCATCTTTGATCAAACCATGAAGCATGCCATCTCTACTGCAACAAAGCTGCCAATAGCTTTTCCATCATTGCTGTGTGGTATTGTTCTAAGTCAATACCCTGGAATTTTAAATGAGAAGGACACAGTCTGCAAGAGAGAGAGCCCCCTGGCTTTTCACTACAAATTATTCCTAAGTCACCATGCTGCAGATGTTGAAGCACCTTCTGGGACATCTGCTGGTCCATCCACTGCTAAGAATCCAATCTCCAGGAAGACTTTAATTGCTGAACTCAAAAGCACCTGCAAAGAGCTTGAAGCTAGAAAGCAGAAGCTTGAGGAAATCATCAAAAGGTTGGAAAGTGAAGAAGATCAGAATGCTGCATCTGGTGAAGACAGTGAGGCTGATGAAGAAAGTGAAGCTGATAAAGATGAAGACACTGAGGTGGAGGAAGCAACTGAGAGTAATGAATCTGAGTGATCAATGTATGTGAGGCAAATGTAATGACAGCAATGTAATGACAGTAATAATGTCTTTGGCCCCTAATTTTGTGTCTACCAAGGGGGAGAACAACATCAAATGTAATTGCTGTTTAAGTATAAATGAAAAATATGTTTGTTTCTGCCTGAACTGAATAAGTGTGAATATTTATGTTGCAACAAGGCTGGACTCATATATGTTTGAGGGGGAGTAATCTCAAATAAGAATCAACAGAAAAGTAATGCTATACTCTGATAAAAAGAACTTCTGTTGCACTCTGAAAACCAGAAAAGATGTTAGCCAAAAATTAGCCAAAGGGGGAGTTTGTAGATGTTTAAGAATTGGCAGAATTTTTGACCAAACAAGAAATGTTAAATTCAGTTCAGAATGTCCTATCAGATGTTGGGACATTAGCAAACAGAGTATATGAACTTATTTCAGGATGTCCTACCAGATGTTGGGACATTATGTAAATAACTTAAGTTCAGTTTTTCAGGATGTCCCAACAGATGTTGAGACATCTCAGACCTGCTTCCAGAATTAATTATTGATTAACAGATCAGAGATATTTAAGGAGAGTTATCTGGAATAAATTAATGATGGATAAAAATAGAACAAGGCGCATCTGTAGGGAGTTTTATATTGAAGATTCAGATTAAAACAGAAGACCTAATGCACCTAGAATCTAGGAAGTAACAAACCCTAAATTCAAGGTGGAAGCTGCTGCACATTAGGGCTGGACCATTCTACAGAAAGCCCAAAATTAAGATACCTATTTAAGCAACAGAAACTCATAGAATTGAGTACGAATTTCAGAAGACCAAATAGGGTGTCTAGTGTTTTTAATAGCAGGTTGTTTTTATTGTACCACTTTATGAGCTTTTAAGCAAAAGTGTATTTGTGACTTGATTGAAACTGTTAAGTAAGATCAAGCTGTTTTGTTTGAAGGATGTCTTCAATTTCAGTAAACTTGTAAACTTGATCACTGTGTGATTGAGGGGGAGTGAGTAGGGTACTCTTATCTAAGTGTGTCTTAGGTAGAAATTGCATTGGGTAAGTATTAAGTGATAGATTAAACAGGGTGGTTTAAGTCTAGAATTAATATTACTAATAGTGGATTTCCTCCTGGCTTGGTAGCCTCCAGATGTAGGTGTGGTTATACATTGAACTGGGTTAACAAACTTCTGTGTTGTTTACTTTTCTTGCTGTTTAAGTTTTGGTTAAATTTGTCAAATGTCCTATTAAGTGTTGGGACATCTCTTAGGACATCTCATACCTGATCACAGAATTTCAGTACTTTTCTGAGGAAGGAAACAAAGAGTTGGTCATACAAGCATCTCAGGCTTGGGCTCACAGGGTGAAGAAAGGAAAGAAGGATTTTGGAAGGGTAGATCCCAAGACATATCCTCCTTTTGCTACATGGTTGCAGAAACGTGTAGAAGAAGTGCTCATGCCATTTTCAGTGGAAGCTCCATTATATCCCAAAGAGGCGCCATGTCAGAATACTGTTTCTTTGGAAGATTATAAGAAGTTGGAAGTTCAGTTGCACGAGATCCGGATAGAGAATGCTGAAATGGTTAACTTGTACCACCTTGCCAATCGTGCTAAGAATGAAGCAGAGGAAAAGTTACAGAAGATGCAAGTCTCCTTAGAAGCTAAGGAAAAGGAGTTTGATGGAAGAGAAGCTCATTTTCAGAGATTGGGTCTAATGGAGTCAAAAAGAGAAGCGGAGCGTAAGAAGACTTTGAAGACTCTTAAAGAAGCTCGTCAGTCCATTGTTTGGTTGCAAGGCCAAAGGGAACAGGAGCAGAATAAGTATAAAGAAAAGGAAGAGTTTTTCGAGGTATAGATGGCCTTCAAGAAAGAAGAAGTAGAACAAGTTCAGAAGATACGAAGGGAAAAGACTCAACAATTGGCACAGAGCCAGATGGCCTTGGAGGAGGCATTGAAAGAGATTGCAGAGCTCAAGCTGAGAGCAGGTGTGAAGAAGAACAGGACAGAGGTGATAGTTGCAGAAGAAGAACCTGAATCTTTAGCCTAGATTTTATTTATTGTTGTTCAGACTACCTACAGGATTGTTGTAGGAGTCTTGCTTTTATTTTCCTTTATTCATGTATTGACTTGTAACCCTCTAGGGAATTTGTTTGTGTTCTAACTCTTTGGCTGCCAGTAGGTTATCCATGTTATGCAATGTTAAAATTCCAATTGCCATTTCTGAGTACGCGAAGCTTGGTTGTTTGAAACTGCTAAGATCTGAACACTCTTCAAAAGGGAGAGTTTGAAAATTAATGCTCAAAGGGCTATCCGGAGCAAATACCAGAACCGGGGCATATAAATGCCTAAACTTGGAAACATGAATAGTTACATTGCATGCATATAACGTGTTTGTTTATTTTGCAGGTAGTTCATCATTTTCTAACGTTTATGTCCTTTCAGGCACTATAGCTCCCAGGAAGGTTCGAGAACAGGCAATTGTACACAGATATCCTACAAGAGTAAACAGAGAAAGAGTGATGGATCAGATGCAGGCTGATTTAGCTGACTTGAGATTGAGAATGGAAAATTTCATGACTCTTATGGAAGGGATGGGTCAGACTCAGGAGCGCTTGCGCGAGATGGTGGAAAATAATCAGACCAGGAACAATGGGACTGCTGGTGGAGGTAATCGCAACGGGGCTGGCGCCCGTCAAGTTGAAATCCTTGTGGCTCAACCAGGGGTCACCATTATCAATGATGGACTGAACAATATGCAGATGGATGGTCAAGATGAACAGTTTACTTTGCTGGACGAGGCAGAAGGCCAAGGGGCTGAAATGAACAGAAACTTTGAAGAGATGGCTGAGCAGATCCGTGCCATTCAATCTCAGAGCTCCCTGGGGTTTGATATTACTGACTTGGGCTTGGTTCCAGGGGTTAGAATCCCCTATAAGTTCAAGGTCCCTACTTTCGATAAGTACAACGGCACTACTTGCCCGAAGACTCACCTCCAGTCCTTTGTAGGAAGAATTGTTGCCCATACTGATGACGAGAAGCTATGGATGTATTATTTCCAGGATAGCCTGGTGGGGGCCTCCTTGGAGTGGTCTATGAAGTTGAGCAGGGTTAACATTAGGAGCTGGAAGGATTTAGCAGAGGCATTCGTGAAGCAATACCAGTATAATTTGGATATGGCTCCAAATCGCACTCAGTTGCAAACCATGTCTCAAAATGCTAAGGAGGGGTTCAAGGAGTACGCTCAAAGGTGGCGTCAACTGGCTGCCAGAGTACAACCACCCTTGCTGGAAAATGAGATGGCTGATATGTTCATGGGAACACTTCAAGGGGTGTTTATCAAGAGGTTGGTGTCTTGTTCAGCAACAAAGTTCAATGATATTGTGATAGCAGGAGAAAGGGTCGAAACTCTGTTGAAGATGGGGAAGATTCAGGACACCGGTGCGGGTAGCTCAAGCGGTGTAAGAAAAGATTTTAATGGACCTCCGAGAAGGAAAGAGGGGGAAACTAATGATGTGTACGGCCGAGGTCGGGGGCGGGGATACAGAAGATCATATGAGCAAGTGGCAGTTGTCACTATTCCTTCAAGTCCTGTGCAACCAACTCAACCCCCACAACAGCCACAACAACAACAATCACATCGCAACAATTACCAGCAAAGACCCTATCAACCGAGACAAGCTCGTCCAGCTAATAGGGTACTTGAAGCCATTCCAATGACGTACACGGCACTGTTGCAGAGGTTGTTAGACTTGAATTTGGTTCAACTGAGGACCATAGCACCACATCCATCTGGAGAGCTTCCAGTGGGGTATGATGCTAACGCAAGATGCGTGTTCCATTCAGGAGCACCCGGGCATTCAACTGAGAAGTGCAGGGCACTATAGCACAAAGTTCAAGACTTGATCGACTCGAAGGCGATTAACTTTGCACCACCACCTAATGTTACATCAAACCCTATTCCAAACCATGGAGGGGCGAGAATAAATGTTGTTGACGGTGGTAAAAAGTTAAGCTTGATTCTGAATGTAGAAGAGGTGAAGACTTCATTGCTGGTGGTGAAAGAAAGATTGTTGAAAGGACAAGTGTTCCCAGGGTGTGGTTATGATTGTGAAAAGTGTTTGAGTTCAGTGAATGGTTGCGAAGACTTGAAGATTGGACTGTAGTATCTGATTGACGAGGGGTCGATGCGGTTTGATAAGGTTGATGATAGAAGCGACTGTGTGTCTACCATAACGATTTACTTTGATCCTGCTGAAGTACCTGCCCGGAGAGAGCCAGTGACTATCTATGTTCCAGAAGTTAGTCCTGTTACTATTACTGTTCCAGGGCCTATTCCTTATGCTGATGATAAAGACATCCCATGGCATTATCGCTCAGATGTGTATGTGGAAGGTCAGAAGGTGGAGAGTAAAACAGTAACTATTGACCCGACTATGGTGAATGTCAGAGGAGTTGGTGGTTTTATGAGAAGCGGGCGTTTTTTGGCTCCTTAAGCTCTGAGAGGAGATCCTGAAGCTGAAGCTGCTGCCAAGGCTAAAGGAAAGCAGATAGCGATCGAAGAAATGACAACTCCTGCTACTGGGCAGGGTACTTTTGAAAAAAGAAGTTGAGGATTTTATGAGGATAATAAAGAAGAGTGACTACAAAGTAGTTGAGCAGTTGAATCAGACTCCGTCCAAAATATCAATTATGTCTTTGTTGATGTGTTCTCCAGCTCATAGGGAAGCTCTACTAAAAGTTTTACAAATGGCATATGTACCACAGGAGATAACTGTTAACCAGTTGGAGGCTGTGGTAGTGACCGGAAAATAGCAAGTGTACTATTTTTACCGATGTAGTAATAGAAAGGATTAACCCAAAATATCGATCACAAGGACTGCGTATTAAAAATAAGTTCTTCGTGATTAATTTCAATTAGACAAAACTCAAGGTTTGAGATTAAATTAAATAAATTGAACAGAATAAAACGTAAAAACAAATAATTTCACTTATATAAAAGTAATGCCAGGTAGGGTGTATGATTCGCAATGCAATGACTCATATGTTCCTTAATTTTAGAGATGTGCTTTAGAACGCGTCTTTCCTAAGCCTACAATGTTTCTCCAAAATTCCTTTAAAGAAAAACCTTTGGTATTCTTCATAGACTATGATTCCTCAAAGGTCATAGAAGAATATCAAGCAATAATTCTGACATAAAAAGGTTCATATAAAAATATCCCAATTCCTCAGTAATATTTTTTACGATAAAATTATGCAACAAGGTTAGAATGGTTGGTCAGACCAAATCCTAACCACGATCAATTATCTTATTTTCCAATACCGATAAAGCATTAAGGACGTTGCGATAAAATAAAGAAACGAAACTAAAACATAATACCAAATTGAAGAATTCAACAAGTCATTACAAAATGCAAATCAGGGACACCCCCCTGGCATTGGGGGGTTTAGCCACTCATGTTCAAACTGGAAATAAAAACAGAGTAAGCAAATTTAGACATTACAATTAACGTTGGATTAGTCGGATCGTCAATTGCTTCCGCTCTTGATCAATCTTTCTTCTCCCGTCTTTGTTCTCTCCAAAAAAAACCCTAATTCCCCAAAAAAGTTTTTCCTCACAGTCATCATGGGCAAATATAAATCAGTCTTCAAACAGCACCGCAAAATGTCCGGAATACCCTCGAAGCAGCAAAACACAAAATTGTCTCTGGTCTTCACAACACGGGTCGTGTTGTGCAACACGGGTGGCCGTGTTGTGACTCTGGATCACTACCAAAACATACTTTCCCAGCTGCCATGACACGGGCCGTGTTGTGCAACACGGGTGCCCGTGTCACACCCCTGACTTCTTATTTTCTGAACTGAATTTGTGTTTCTTCTGGTCTCTACAACACGGGCCGTGTTGTGCAACACTGGCACCCGTGTTGTGTCTCTGAACTCTCATTTCCCATCAGTTTTTAAAAGCTTGGACCATCTTTCGGACACCTCGAACGACCGATTACATATTTACCTGAAACACCACAAAGAAACAACCACATAACCCATTCCACTGATAAAAACAAAGTAAAAACGATAAACACCGACTTGCACGCAATAATGAGAAAACTAAAACAAAACATGAACGAGACACTACAAACAAAATAAAACTAGACTCAAAAGACGCTGAAAACCGGCTTGAATATTACCACTAAATATCACTGATCAAACTCCCCCAAACTTGAATTCTTGCTTGCCCTCAAGCAAAAATCCTGCATTCACATCTTCAAAACTAGCAATATGAATTATGATACTCATACGTGGATCCTTCATTCCAATTCACCCAATGAGTTCTTTTTGTACTTTTCTCTCAGTATAGATATCACACAAACACTGCACCGTGGAAAACCACGGATCCGAATCTCCCTTTTCGGTAACCTCTCCGACTATGCTTCGTGCTTAGGTCTTATTTTTTTCGATTTTCAACCCTTTTCATTCGGACAATCACTTTTAAGGCTTTTAATGATTTTCACTATGTGTGCAAGATTGATTCCTCTTTTTATCGTTGGCACCGATTTTTCTGTCCCTTCGGGAAACATTCATGTTCAACCGCCGTTAGGTTGAATAACCTTGTGAGAGTTACCCAACTTAGAAGGATCGATCGTTCTAATGTTTTTATTCATTTTTTTTTTCTCGGTGCCTTGAAGCTTTTTTTTTCTTTTGGATCATCTTTGCACACATAATTATTATAGATAAAGCCAGATATATCAATATAAACTACTTCGGGTTTACTTCTCAAATCAAAGCACCATGGCACGAATCTACATGTCGAACTCGTTCCTAATTCCGAAAACTCAGTGTGCTTATGTAGTACCTATACATCAAAATTTTCCATATTTTCTCATCGGGATTCTTTTTCACTCGCATCCTATATACTTTCTCATAATTCACATGTAACACACAGCAGGTTAACTTAGGGGTGTTTTTACAGATAACATAAAGCTATAATCTTCAAGCCGACACTATGATACTATTAAAATAAACAAAGATTAACATAAAATAAACGAAAACATAAAAACTAAACCCCCCCACACTTGAACTCAACAGTGTCCTCACTGTTTAAGAACCAATGTCGGAGGGGACTCACAATTATCACTGTTCGGGAGGAAATCCATGAAGCTTCATCTGCTGCATCCATGCATGCAGCTCATCGATTAAGTCCCCTTGCCGGGTCTGCTCTCTAATCATTTCATCCCACTGGTCCTTGGAAACATTCCACTGACCAGTTGCTTGGTTAGAAGAACCACCAGCAGTTTGCACCGGGACCTCTTCAGGTTGGTTCCCTGCATCCTCCTCATCTGAAAAATACTCATCAAACTGATCGGAACCACCCAGCATGGGGTCCTCATACAGCCAGTTAGCTCTATTATCTATGGTAATCATGTTAGGTGCAGGCAACGAAATCAAATGCTTGTTACGAGACATCACAGCATAATAATTATGAGCAGTTTTAATCATACCTTGGTTGACCAATGTTTCAAGGTCAATTTTTGTCTTACCTGCCACTGCAGGCACTTCAAGCAACCTCTCATTATACCCCAGATGCTGAGCAATCTGTGTAATCATCCCTCCAACGGAAATCTCACCCGAGGCAGCATTGGCTACCCGCTTCAGGTGGTCTGCTGCGAAGGCCGCCACATTAATCAGCTCATTGTTTGCCATTCCATATAGGAAGTATAACTCCCGCAGAGTTGCGACTCCTGTACTGTCGCCTCGGCAGAAAAGGGTATAAGCTAACCCTTTTTGAGCGTACCGGAATGACGGGTTATGAATGCATGAGGCCTTTGCAGCAGATGCGGCATACTCGGTGTTGCCGGTGATATCCTTCCAGAATGATCCTGCATCGAATGTACTTGGCGGTGCACCAGGCCCATAGACTGGGAGATCTAAAATCTTCCCCAGATCAGCCACCGACATCACATGATCATTGTCATAAAGGCGGAACTTCAGAGTACCGAAATACTCAGTGTCGGATCCGGTCCAGGTATGCTTGAGCTGAAACTGTAAAGAACTCAAAAATTCCAAGGTTATGCGCTCAAAAGTTGGCGCTTCATATTGCATGAAATTTAACATCCCGATACTGTGAAACATTCTATGGACTTCAAATTTGAGTCCTAGATTTTCAAGAGTTTCGTTGCACATGTACCGGGCCGGTATCAACTTACGCCTTACCAACTTTGCATACTTTGCTTGATGCTCCGGGTCCTCGAATAAAATGCCATGAGCATTCGGCATCCGGTGTGCTCTCTTGCGAGGACGAGAAGATTCAGCAACATTTTTACCGGTATCCCTTCTAGGAGGCATTTTTCAAACCTGCACAAATGAAGCACACGAAAAAAATTTGAAAGATTAGAGGAAACGGTCACCGTAGAAGTGACAAGAAAGTGATGGGGAACAAATTTCGTGAATGGAGAAGTGGGTTTTGGTGAGTGGGTGCTTGAGAAAATGGAGGTTTTGAGAGGTATAACAATGGTGTTAGGGTTTTTAGAGAGAAATGAGGTTGGAGAAGATGAAAGAAAAGTGATAAATGGTAGGTTAATGAGCCATTAATTGAAAATTATGAAATTAAACACGTGGGGCCCACAGGACAAAATTGGGAAACTAAAAAAAATTTGAATTTTTGGATTCCCGCATGAGCAACACGGGCCGTGTTGCACAACACGGGCACCCGTGTTGCCTCCCTGGATGCTTCACTTTCTCTGGCTCAAAAATTCATGTTAAACAGCACTTGCAACACGGGCCGTGTTGCACAACACGGGCACCCGTGTTGCACCCCTGGAATCTCTTCTAAAAAAAAAACTTGAATCAAACAATCTCCAGACATTGCAACACGGGCCGTGTTGCACAACACGGGTGGCCGTGTTGCATCCCTGGAATCCATCCAAACTCCACACAAACACCCATCTGTCTGCATCATGCAACACGGGCCGTGTTGCACAACACGGGTGGCCGTGTTGCACCTCTGGTTTTCCGTTTTCTGGCCTTTCTGATCTTCCTACTATGACTTCAAACCTCGTTCATTCCTTCTTAAAATCAGTGATAAACAAAACCTACAAAACAGAAACACACAAAAGTCAGACTGAAAAACTCGTGGGTTGCCTCCCACGAAGCGCTGCATTTAACGTCGCATGGCTCGACGGTCCGTCGTACTACTGGGTAAGACGAGTGACATGCACATCACCAGTGGGCTGGCCTTTGAAATAATGCTTTAACCTCTGCCCGTTCACTTTGAAAATATCTCCGTTGGTCTGATTTTTAATCTCGACAGCTCCGTGAGGAAATACCTTGTGAACAACAAAAGGTCCCGACCATTTTGACCTCAATTTGCCTGGGAACAGCTTCAGCCTTGAATTGTACAGAAGGACCAGTTGTCCTTCCCAAAACTCTTTTCTTTGAATCCTTGTATCATGCCATTTTTTCGTTTGCTCTTTGTATACTTTGGCATTCTCATACGCCCGATTCCTGAATTCTTCTAACTCATGAAGTTGAAGAATCCTCGAACTTCCAGCTTTTGACAAATCCATATTAAGATACTTAGATGCCCAAAAGGCTTTATGCTCAAGTTCCAAAGGTAAGTGACATGCCTTTCCGTAAACCAGTTGATATGGTGACATACCGATAGGCGTTTTGAAAGCCATCCGGTATGCCCATAAAGCGTCATCTAGCTTAAGAGACCAATCCTTCCTGGATGAATTCACTGTCTTTTCCAAGATTTGTTTCAATTGTCTATTGGATACCTCCACTTGACCGCTCGTTTGGGGTGGTAAGGAGTAGCTATCCGGTGTTTCACATTGTACTTTTGCAGCAACTTCTCCATAAGGTGATTCAAGAAATGTGTCCCTTCGTCGCTTATCAACGCCCTCGGGACACTGAACCTTGCGAAGATGTTTTCTTTTAGGAATCTAACCACTACCTTAGCATCATTGGTGGGTAATGCCACAGCTTCTACCCATTTGGACACATAATCCACAGCCACCAAAATATAGTTTTTTCCGAACGATGGTGGAAATGGCCCCATGAAGTCTATCCCCCATACATCAAATAACTCAACCTCGAGCATAGAATTTTGCGGCATCTGATTTCTTTTTGATATATTCCCAGTCCTCTGACATCTGTCACACTCTTTCACTACCTCTTGCGCATCCTTAAATAAAGATGGCCAATAAAGTCCTGATTGTAGGACTTTAGCAGCTGTTCGATCACCACTGAAATGTCCCCCATACTCAGAGTCGTGACATGATTTCAGCACATCTTTTTGTTCTTCTTCAGGTACACATCTTCTCACTAGGCCGTCCACCCCTCTTTTGTAGAGAAACGGATCATCCCATAAATAAAACCTGCAATCATGAACAAACTTTTTTTTCTTGTTAGAATCAAAATCGTCGGGTATAATACCGCCAACGAGATAGTTTGCATAATCTGCAAACCAAGGCACCCCTATAACAGCTAGGATGTGTTCGTCAGTGAACTCATCCTTTATAGGGTGTTGCTCTTCCGTCTCCTCAATTGGTGACATTCGAGAAAGATGATCTGCAACAGTGTTTTCACACCCTTTCTTGTCACGGATCTCCACATCAAATTCCTGTAGGAGTAAAATCCACCTCAACAACCTGGGCTTGGAATCCTGCTTAGCAAAAAGATATTTCAAAGCAGCATGGTCAGTATAAACAATCACTTTTGAACCCAACAGATATTGCCTGAATTTATCGAAGGCATACACAACTGCTAACAACTCCTTCTCGGTAGTTGCATAGTTTATCTGTGCAGGGTTCAGAACATGACTAGCATAGTAAATCACATGAAGCAATTTTCCTCTCCGCTGTCCAAGAACAGCCCCCACTGCAATGTCACTAGCATCGCACATAATCTCAAAGGGTAGGGACCAATCTGGGGCAATAACAATAGGAGCAGATACTAATTCTTTTTTTAGTGTTTCAAAAGCGTCGCTGCATTCCTTATTGAAAACGAAAGCCTTATCTTTAACCAACAGAGTAGTTAAAGGTTTGGCTATCTTTTAGAAATCTCTTATGAACCTGCGGTAAAATCCCGCATGTCCCAAGAAGCTTCTTATGCCCTTTTCGTTGATTGGCGGAGGTAACTTAGAGATCACTTCCACTTTGGCTTGATCCACTTCGATCCCTTTTTGTGAGATCTTGTGACCAAGAACAATGCCTTCTTTCACCATGAAATGGCATTTTTCCCAGTTCAATATTAAGTTGCTTTCTTGACATCGCTGCAAAACAAGTGAAAGGTTAGATAAACAATGATCAAATGAGGATCCGAACACGGAAAAATCGTCCATGAACACCTCCATGTGTTTTTCCAGCATATCCGCAAAAATGGAAGTCATGCATCTTTGGAATGTAGCGGGGGCATTACATAGCCCAAATGGCATCCTTCTATAAGCAAAAATGCCATAGGGGCATGTAAACGCCATTTTCTCTTGGTCTTCCGGTGCAACAGCGATTTGATTGTACCCGGAGTAGCCATCAAGAAAACAATAGTACTCATGTCCCGCTAGTCTTTCCAGCATTTGGTCAATGAATGGCAACGGAAAATGGTCCTTTCTCGTAGCCAAATTCAATCTTCTATAATCGATGCACACTCTCCACCCAGTAACGGTTCTTGTAGGAATCAACTCATTTTTTTCATTTGTTATAACAGTTGTTCCCCCCTTTTTGGGCACCACATGCACCGGACTCACCCAAGCACTATCGGATATGGGATAAATCAATCCCGCATCCAATAGCTTAACAACTTCTTTTCGCACTACTTCCTTCATCACCGGATTCAATCTCCTTTGAGGTTGCACAACCGGTTTGTGATCTTCTTCCATCAGTATTTTATGCATACACACTGTGGGACTTATACCCTTTAGGTCTTCAATCTTCCACCCAATAGCTCCCTTGAATTTTTTAAGAACTTCAATTAACTTGCCTTCTTGCATGTCTTTTAAATTAGCGCTAATAATAGCGGGACATTTTTCTTCCGTGTCAAGAAAGACATATTTGAGATTCTCGGGAAGTTGCTTCAATTCGGCTGTTTTTGGTTTGTCTTTGCCTTCATCAACTGTTGTAGGCTGTCGCAACTCTTCCCACCGGTGCATTCTAATTCTTTTAAAGATAGGTTGATTTTCAAGCATCGCAACCACTTCCATATCCTTATCTCCAACTTCCTTATCACCTTCAAAAATGGACATACTCAACACCTTCTCTAGAGGTAACTTGGACACACTTTCTAAATGCTCACTAGCTTCCATTTGGTCTAACACTTGTATGTTGCTACTAGTGCCCACATCATCTTTGTACTTTAAAGTGTTCCTAACATCAATTTTTAACTCTTCATCATACACCTTCATCGTTAGTGTTCCACCTTCCATGTCTATCATTACTCTCCCGGTTTCTAGAAAAGGTCTTCCCAAAATCAAGGGAATTTCTTCATCTTCCGGCATTTCAAGGATCACAAAGTCAACCGGGAACACAAATTTGTCCACCCTAACCAATACATCATGGACAACTCCATAAGGTCGCTTCACAGAATGGTCCGCGAATTGGAGAGTCATCCTAGTGTCTTGCACAACACCAATACCTAACTTTTTGTAGATAGATAAAGGCATTAAACTGATGCTCGCTCCCAAGTCGATGAGAGCTCTCTTGAACGATCGGTCACCAATAGTGCATGGAATGGTAACAGCTCCTCTATCTTTTCTCTTTACCGGAATCTTCAATCCCTGCAAAATAGCACTACAAGTTTCGGTTAGAATAATAGGTTCAGCTCCCATAGTCCTCTTTTTAGCAATTATATCTTTCATGAACTTGGCATAAGTGGGCATTTGTTCAAGAGCTTCAAGCAATGGGATATTCAATTCCAGCTTTTTGAACAAGTCAAGAAATTTTTCAAAATTCTTCTCTTGCTGCCCTTTCTTCTTGTTTCTTGTAGGATACGGAAGTTTGACCACCGGTTTAGGTTCAACCGCTTTTTCTTTGATGACCGGTGTTTGGGTAACTTCTTTGTCGTTGTCAACCTCTTCATTGTCTTTGATTTCAAGCTCAACCTCAATCAATTGATTTTCAACTTCAGAATTTTCTTGAACCTCTTCACTAACTTTACCTCTTCGCGTTGTGACTGCATTTACTTTATGATTATCTCTAGGATTTGTTACAGTAGCACTAGGAAGAGTCCCAGGAGCGTTAGGGATAGCAAGGTGTTGAGCAATTTGGCTCATTTGCACCTCAAGATTCTTTATAGATGCTCCAGTGTTCTTGAAATTACTTCTGGTTTCTTCTTGAAATTGACAGTTGTGAGCTGCCATCTTTTCAATGGCAATCTCCCAATCAGCTTTTCTTGACACAGGAGGCTGATAAGGTTGTTGTTGAGGCTGGTACTGTTGTTGGCCTTGAACCGGTTTCTGGATGTTCCCTTGATGATCTTTCCAAGAGAAATTTGGGTGATTTTTCCACCCCGGATTATATGTGTTGGCATAAGGATTGTTTTGCCTCAACATATTAATCTGTTCAACCTGCTCTTGAGTTGCCAAACAGTGCATGGCAAAGTGTGGACCACAACATATCTCGCAAATCACCGCTTGAACGGGTTCAACCTGAGCAACTGTGTGAGTTCCCAGATTCATCTTCTTTAACCTTCTTTCAACTTCTGCGGCAATTTGATCTTCCATTTTCACAACCTGTTCTGTTAGTTTAAGATCGATTTTCCCGTCTGGTTGACTCACGGTGCGATCATATAACTCAAGGTGTTCATTGGCAGCAATAGCTTCTATGATTCTTTTAATACCTGTGGCTGTTGAGAAGTTTGTTGAGCCACCTGCAGCAGTATCAATCAGTTGCTTTGTCTTGAGTCTCAACCCATTCACAAAGTTTTGCATTTGCTCTGTTGCGTCCATGTTATGGGTAGGACACGAAGTCAAACACCTTTTGAATCTTTTATAAGCATCTCCGAGTGATTCACCCTCTTTTTGTTTAAAATTGACTATATCATATCTTTTCCGGATGAACACTGAAGCAGGAAAGTATTCGTTAAGGAAGGTTGTTTCCATCTCTTGCCATGTTGTGATACTAGCTGCGGGAAGAGAATAGAACCACTCTTCAGCATCGTCAGTAAGAGTGAATGGAAACATCACCAGTCGTTTTGCTTCCTCTGAATGACCTTCGATCTTCAAAGAAGTGGTAGTAGTAAGAAATCTCTGAAGATGCTTATTTGCATCCTCATTAATTCTCCCGGAGAAAGGCTTGCTCTCTAACTGGCGGATAGTAGATGGATGTAACTGGAAGTGTGCTACATTCACCGGTTGATTAACAATCGTCATCCTGTTAGGTTGAGCATTTGCCCCTCCGTAATCACCTAAGAGCCTCTCTGGAACAGGTTGATTTCCTGCCATGTCGTTGAATTCAGGGTCAGTTTCTCTGTTTGAATCAGATTCACTGTGCTCCGAGTGAACTGAAATATAGTCCTCAGTTTCCTGATACGGGACACTTGAACAAGTCTTAGCCAGACTATCAATTCTTGCCTTGCGGCGTCTCTCGTGCAAAGCTCTTTCTGGTTCTGTGTCAAAAGAAAATTTAGCTGAGGCCTGACCTCGCATAAACAGTTAGACACGAGTTAGAAAACAAAATTTCAATAACAGTAATATGATATACAGAGAGTAAAGTAAAATTTTAGTCGCAGAGCAACAAAATTCCAATTGATATAACACAAACAACTTAATTCTTTGGCAATCCCCGGCAACGGCGCCAAAAACTTGACCGGAAAATAGCAAGTGTACTATTTTTACCGATGTAGTAATAGAAAGGATTAACCCAAAATATCGATCACAAGGACTGCGTATTAAAAATAAGTTCTTCGTGATTAATTTCAATTAGACAAAACTCAAGGTTTGAGATTAAATTAAATAAATTGAACAGAATAAAACGTAAAAACAAATAATTTCACTTATATAAAAGTAATGCCAGGTAGGGTGTATGATTCGCAATGCAATGACTCATATGTTCCTTAATTTTAGAGATGTGCTTTAGAACGCGTCTTTCCTAAGCCTACAATGTTTCTCCAAAATTCCTTTAAAGAAAAACCTTTGGTATTCTTCATAGACTATGATTCCTCAAAGGTCATAGAAGAATATCAAGCAATAATTCTGACATAAAAAGGTTCATATAAAAATATCCCAATTCCTCAGTAATATTTTTTACGATAAAATTATGCAACAAGGTTAGAATGGTTGGTCAGACCAAATCCTAACCACGATCAATTATCTTATTTTCCAATACCGATAAAGCATTAAGGACGTTGCGATAAAATAAAGAAACGAAACTAAAACATAATACCAAATTGAAGAATTCAACAAGTCATTACAAAATGCAAATCAGGGACACCCCCCTGGCATTGGGGGGTTTAGCCACTCATGTTCAAACTGGAAATAAAAACAGAGTAAGCAAATTTAGACATTACAATTAACGTTGGATTAGTCGGATCGTCAATTGCTTCCGCTCTTGATCAATCTTTCTTCTCCCGTCTTTGTTCTCTCCAAAAAAAACCCTAATTCCCCAAAAAAGTTTTTCCTCACAGTCATCATGGGCAAATATAAATCAGTCTTCAAACAGCACCGCGAAATGTCCGGAATACCCTCGAAGCAGCAAAACACAAAATTGTCTCTGGTCTTCACAACACGGGCCGTGTTGTGCAACACGGGTGGCCGTGTTGTGACTCTGGATCACTACCAAAACATACTTTCCCAGCTGCCATGACACGGGCCGTGTTGTGCAACACGGGTGCCCGTGTCACACCCCTGACTTCTTATTTTCTGAACTGAATTTGTGTTTCTTCTGGTCTCTACAACACGGGCCGTGTTGTGCAACACTGGCACCCGTGTTGTGTCTCTGAACTCTCATTTCCCATCAGTTTTTAAAAGCTTGGACCATCTTTCGGACACCTCGAACGACCGATTACATATTTACCTGAAACACCACAAAGAAACAACCACATAACCCATTCCACTGATAAAAACAAAGTAAAAACGATAAACACCGACTTGCACGCAATAATGAGAAAACTAAAACAAAACATGAACGAGACACTACAAACAAAATAAAACTAGACTCAAAAGACGCTGAAAACCGGCTTGAATATTACCACTAAATATCACTGATCAGGTAGGCAGCGTGAATGCCAGCCATGGGTTGGGCTTCACGGATAGAGATCTTACTTCTGAAGGCTGAAATCACAACAAAGCCCTACATATCACCATGGAGTGTAAGGGTGTTGTCCTGTCACATGTTTTGGTTGATACAGGCTCTTCTCTCAATGTTCTCCCTAAGAAGGCCTTGATGAAGTTGAATGTTGATGGAATTATCTTGTGACCCAGTGATTTAATCGTGAAAGCCTTTGATGGGTCCCGAAGGTCTGTGTTCGGGGAAGTTGAGCTACCAGTAAAGATAGGATCTCAAGTGTTCAAGAGCACGTTCTATGTCATGGATATTCAACCTGCTTACAGTTGCTTGCTGGGACGTCCCTGGATCCATGCTGCAGGCGCAGTAACATCCACGTTGCATCAGAAGTTGAAGTACGTAGTGGATGGTCAGGTGATCACTGTGTGTGGAGAAGAAGACATTTTTGTGAGTCACTTGTCAACTTTCAAGTACGTGGAGATGGACGGGGAAATTCATGAAACTTTGTGTCAGGCCTTTGAAGCGGTCAATGTCACCATTTTGGCTCCGGCAGAGAGGAACAACGAGAAGGAAGGGACCTCCATATACTCCTACAAACAAGCCAAAGAAGTGGTCCAATCTGGAAGCACCCAGGGCTGGGGCAAGTTGTTGGAATTAGAGAAGAAGGATGACAAGTTTGGTCTTGGTTACTAGCCTGGTGGTTCTAACTGGCCTCGGAGTGGTAAATCCATAACTTTCATAAGCACTGGGATGCTCGATCGCAACAACATTTATGCAACAAGTGAAGAAGGGAATGGTGACTACGACTGGGATAGCTGGATTCACCCATGTGCACCTGGGGAGGAGCTCAAGAACTGGTATGCCGAGGATTTCGTTCAAGTTACCTGGAAATCAAAGTAATTTACTTGTTTCCTTTTTATCATGCTGCATGTCAATCCTGCACTCTGCCCAAGGTGCACGGATCCATTTGTAGGGCCACCATGCTTTTAATGCATTTATATTTTTCCATGAAATAAAGGACATTTTTCAAGCAAGTTGTTCTCTTTCTTTCGTTTTAAAATTTTTCACAAAAAAAATAAAATGGCAATATTTTTCTTTCCTTTTGTTTGTGTGTTTGCGTCTCTTTTAAAAAAAAATCTGAAATGAGCACATCATCTGTGCAGTGTTGATCATCCGGATTCTAGTGATAACGTTCCTGCTATGACCACGCATGACTTCGACAATCCTATCTACCAAGCTGATGAAGGGGTTGAGGAAGACTATGAACTCCCCAAAGAATTGGTCAGGTTGTTGAAACAAGAGGAAAGGTTCATTCATCCTCATCAGGAATAAATAGAGATCATCAACATCGGGACTGAAGATGTGAAGAAAGAGATAAAGATTGGGGCCAGTCTGCAGGCCTGTTGCACCCCAAAATTTGTCCTCCACAAGACAATAAATTGTGTCCCAAGAGGTTAACAAGGATCACAAAGTTCACAAGACATCTCATGAGGTTCACAAGGTTCACAGGGTTCACAATTAGTTAGAAGGTTTGGCAATTCCCTCAGACAATGCATCCTCCTAAGCAAGGCATCCTAAACTAGGGTTTTGACTTTCATCAGGCTAAATGGACTTCCAAGACTTCAAGTGAGCTTCATAGCATCCTATATGTGTTCAAGAATCCCCATGTCAAGTTTCAAGACTTTCCCAAAGGGTTTGCTCAGTCAAATGATCAGATAGGCTAAAATCAATCAAAGCAGTTAAAAAGTCAAACTAATGTCAACTGTGGTCAAACCAAAGTCAAACTTCATGATTTTTTGCCAACATCAAGTATATGAAGTAAAATTCATCATTTGATCAAGAGTTGATCATGATTCATCAAGGAGATTTCAGATCATCAAGAATCAGGAGTTTCTAAATTAGGGTTTTCACAGGAAAAGTCAACTGAACTTTGACCAGCCATAACTTTCACATGATTCATCAAATTTTTTCCATCCAAAGCTCATTTTTAAGGAAATTGAATTCTCTACGACTTTGTGTCTCACAAGCCAAGCCCAAAAATGCTTCATTTGGAAGGTATGAGCTAAGACATTATATGTCCTTTTAAAAGTCAACAAAAAGTCAACAACTTCAAAAAAGCATAACTTGAGAATGGTATACGATATGTACATGAGACCAAAGAGGTTGGTTATAGGACTCTTTAAGCTTTCCAAAATGTCCAAGAACACATTCATAGCATTAAAATTGAAGGATTTGTGCCCTTGCAAAGTTGGGAAATTTTTTAGAGGTTTATGAAGTAAATGGGGTCTTAAAACCATAATTCTTCACATGGGCTTGCTTTTTTGTGATCCAATTAGTTCCATGACATTATGCACGAAATTAAATTAATATTTTCATAATTTTATTCATTTTATTTTTATTTATTATGATTTTTTATATTAAAAGTCATTTTAAATTCAAATAAAATATAAAATAATGAAGATTTAAATTGATTTGGTTTCTAGAAGGTCATAAAGTATATTTGGACTTGATTGATACAAGAATAATGAGGATCATCCTAAAATAGCAAGCTTAGATCAAAATATTTCAAGTTTTAAAATCAAATATTTTTCAATCTTTCAAAGTCCAAATATCCAAAGTTTTGTGCAATTTTTTGACCTAATTCAATTGTATCATATATATACAACATGAAGCAGCTTCAAGGACACGAATTGGCAGCCTCACAAACCACCTTCAAACTTCAAAAAATCCATTCAAAACTCAAATTCGGTTTTCTCATTACAAGGTGATAAAAGGTATTTTAAGGACACATGAAGGATCTTTGGACATCCCTAAACCTATCCCAGCTCTTAAAAACACATGAATCATGCTCATATCCATAACCCGAATGCACATTGTTCATACTTTTATTTTTTTCGATTTGAGTTTTTTATGCAATGATAATGAAAACTAACTATTGATTTGTGTTTGTTATGAAGTTTAGAAGCTTTCTGGATGGTTTGATTTGACTTTTATGGACTATAGCAAAATCCACCATTGTTAGGGTTTTCGGTCTCCATTAGGGTTTTGCGATTGGGCAAATATAAATAGTTTCTAAGAACATAGGAAGATTGTGGGAGCTTTGAGGATCATGTTTCACTAATCAATTTGTAAAAATTTTACTGTTTTGTTGGTGTTTGAAATTCGTAGGTTCTGTATATGATAAAATTCGCAGGAAAATTCGTGGTAAACTTCGCAGCAAGATTCGCAGGTCCAGAGGTAGGAGACGAAGCTATCTGGCGCGAAATTCATATTTGAAATATATACATGGCTTAAAACGAATTGATGCTGGTTATATATCACAATGAGCGCGCAGCTCAGATGGTTTTGGTGTATGGACACACTACTGAATGTGTTGGGTTCGAAACCAGCCGAAGGAATTTTTTGCTTTAATTTCTTTTGTTTTTTTCAGAATGACAACAAAACAAACTGGAAGTGGTCTACTATCAGCCAGTGCGCGCCAGCCCAGTGGTTATGCTCTTGTGTATTCAGGTAAAGGACATGGGTTCAAATCCCAGGTCCTGTTTTTTTTTGGGTTCTGTTTTCATTTATTTTTGATATGCTTTTATTTTATTCTTTAATTAACCAAAACAATTTCTAAAAATATCTAAAATCATTTTCTAATTCAACTTTAAATTAATATATTTGTTTCTTTATATGTTTTTAATAATATTTATTAATATGTATATATTTATTTAATTATTAAATTAATATTGTATATTAAATTAAAAACCCTAATTTTTTTTTCTAACCCTAATTTCTAACAAACCTAATTCCTTTTAAAAACTTTAATTTATTATTTTTGTTTAACTATACTTAATAAATAATTCTAAATCATGTTTATTTTTGTAAATAAATTAGTATATAATTATTATTATTATTTTATTCTCATCTCAAAATTCTTTAAAAATTGTTTATTTAAATCTAAAAATATTTAATTGATTTCTATATTGTATATTATTGTGCTAACCTCTTTTCTCTTATAATTATTTTTATTGCTAATCTTTTTATTATTTATTATTATTATTATTTAAATTGTTCTTATTATGATGTAACTGTACAAGCTATGTAATAGTCGTAGTATTTTTATTGTTTATTTATTTATATATTGCTATGGTTAGTAAAGTAGGGAGTGAAAACATGTTTGTACACTAATAATAAAATAAATATTTGAATTTATACACGCACACACGTAAGTCGATCTTTGATAGCCATCTCACTTCTTAAGGATATCCCTCATATTGCCTAAATAAACTGGTCAAGTCCCTCGAATATAGGGGTGTCTTAAGCAAAGTCCCTTCGAATATAAATCATCATAGTCCCTACGGTTTAAAAGATCAAGTCTCTTCGAGGTTGCCTACGGAATAATGATCTTGTCCCTTCGAATAAATGATGATAGTCCCTACGAATTGCTAAAGACATTCTTTAAGTTGCCTTCATTGACCATACGATGACCCTACGTTTGTCCCATACAACATCCAAGGTAATGACTACCTATTCCTTAATAATAGGGATAGTCTTACCATTAAAAGGACATTTAAGAATAGTAAAGATTCAAATTAGGGTAGGTTCCTCTTAAGTACTTGCTCACTCATTCAAAAAAACATTTCATAACAATTTTCAAAACACTTCACATTTTCAAACAATTTTCAAAACAAAGTCTTTATATATATCCGTACAAGGATCATTATAAAGTACTTAAGAAAATTTTTAATCACACACTACACTTCTCAAAAACATTTTAAGTGAGCTAAGTAACTAAGAGCCCATGGATAACCATGGATGTAAAGGGTGCTAACACCTTCCCTTTACATAACCTACCCCCCGAACTCAAAAATCTTTTAAGGTCTTTCCTGTTCTTTTATGCCCTTTCCTTTGGATAAAATAAAAGTCGGTGGCGATTCTTGCTATCCGCAACATAACTAAAGTCAGTTCTCCCACCGTGTTACAGAACTGGCGACTCTGCTGGGGATTTCATAAAAGAGGGGTACCCTTAGGAATTAGATCACTTTAAACTTGTTTGCTTTGTTTGCTTTACTTTACTTGTTGGGTGCTCTTATGTGTGAAAGATCCTAACCCGGATCTAGTGTACCTTAGGTAAATGGCAATAGACCAAGGAAACTGTTTCGGATCGGCCCAATCCCTACAATTGGGCCAAGCAAACCAATCCAATAGGCATGCTCGACGTCGAGCACAATTGGGAATAGTGGTCCCCGTTGACCACAAGCATACTGACCACGACGAAGTTCCCTAACAGCTAGTCTTGACCGTTGCCTATTTTCACGGATTCCTCGATCCGCGCCTCACAATATGGACCAATAATCTTCCATTAGTCCCTTATATAAACCCTCTCTTTTGAGAGGGTCAGATATTCAATCTCTCTGACCTTTATACTTGTACTTGCCCACTCTTTGCTCGGTTACTTACTTTAGCATCGGAGTGCCTTGTAGGTACACCCCTTTTTCTCCTCATCGACCGTCTTTCATCAGCTCTCGAAGCCAACCGCATCGGATCCTGATCTCCAGGTACGATCAGGTGGCGCCATCTGTGGGAAACTGATTTCCCCGTTCTTCTTTCAAAATCTTCAAAGAACCAAAGTTTTAACAAGATCCATGGTTGCTCGGGACAACCACGAAAACCGATCAAACGATGGCATGATTCTCACACAACGTGAGAGCAACATCCATCCTCCTCCGCATGAGGAAACGGTGCAAGACCACCCGGACGGGAAGACAGCATCGCCTTCACCCGATCGCGACCAACCTTTGGAAAGTCGCTCGGAAACTCTTTTTCCTTCGACTCCTTCAGGATCGGATTTCGCCGCATTGGCCGAGATCCTGAATCAAACAAACTTGCTGCTCCTCGCCCATGGCGAGAAAATCGCCCGTCTCGAAGATAATTCTCGTCGACCACAGTCTCCCGCGAGACCCCAAAGAGGGCATACTCCATCTCCTGCCAGGAAGAAGAGGAAAGGGCACGCCGACGAAACAACAGGCGACAAACGTCTTCATCAGTCTTCCCCACGATCCTCTCCTAGAAGAAAATCAAGAAGGAGCAGATCAAGATCTACCTCTCCCCGACGAACAAAGAAACATGCTCACAGGTCTCCGTCGTTCAACTCCAGCGACGACGAGGACGCTCGGGGTCCCCTCTCGTCTGAAATCATGGCGGCTAAGCTTCCAAGAGGCTTAGAGAAACCCCCACCGTTAGGCTTGTACGACGGAACCACAGACCCAGACGAGCACATCGAGAATATCGATGCACTGCTCGACTATCGAGGTGTACGGGGGGCAATCAAATGTCGCCTTTTTCCTACAACGCTGAGGAAAGGAGCAATGACATGGTACAAAAGCCTCGAGGCTGAGTCCATCACCTCATGGAAACAACTTGGACGCACGTTCTCCAGGCACTTCACCGCATCAAGGCGGCACCTGAAGACAGAAGCTTCGCTCGAAGCGATCATCCAGGGGAGGGACGAACCTTTACGAACTTACATCGAAAGGTTCAATAAAGAAGTGGTCCAAGTATCCACGACCGACGACATGAAAAAATATTTGCTGGAACGAGGATTACGCCCCTCGACTGATTTTCATCGGGCGGTCGGCATTGAAACCCCGACCACCCTCGACGCATTCCTACTGAAAGCCCAAGCCTACATTCAGTATGAGGAAAAACAAGCGGCCAGTTTGGTAAGAGACGCTCGACGCCGTGAAGATGCCAAGCCGCACCGAGTCGATGAACCTTCGACATCTCGTCGAGGAGGAGACAAAAGAAAGGATGATCGCTCCCGTGAACCGCGGGAGCACCGAGGACCCATCGGTCGGTTCCACGAGTACACACCCCTCCTGGCCTCCAGGGAGAAAATTTTGTCTGAATGTGCCAATTCGGAATTCAAACAGGCAGGGGTACGTTTTCCGAGGCAACAACCCAGCAAGCCCGACACGGATAAAACGAAATACTGCAGATTCCACAAGAGTCACGGCCACAACACAGAGGATTGCATCCATCTCAAGGACGCAATCGAAATCCTCATCAAGGACGGGCACCTAAAATAGTTCACCAAGTCCAGAGACACTCCTCGACAAGAAGCGCAGGAGACCCAGAAAGTCGAGGAAGCCATACCCATCCCTGCAGATGCTAACATGCAGGTCGCTCTAAGCATTTATCGCCCGGAAGATTTCTTCCTACCGGACCGCGCCGAGAGTTCGGGGTACCTCTCCTCCCATAGCCCATGGGAAGCTTTTCCTTCAGCAATGGTCATTTCGGGAGGAGGATTCAAGAAAATCACGGTCGGATCCGTGAAACAGAAATTCGACCAGCTGATTGCGAAGGGGCCCGCGCAAAATGCCACCCTGGATCCACCAAGAGAAGGCTCTGTACCCCTTTCCTTTTACCGAGAAGAACTCCTGGGAGGGGCGCCCAATGCCAGCATTCCTCTGCTCATCCGGGCATGCATGGAAAATTTCGATGTGAGGAGAATCCTGGTAGACCAAGGCAGCTCCTGCGACATCATGTACTCCCAGCTGTTTTCGACACTCCAGCTAAACGAGACACATTTAACTCCATACGTTGGATCAGACCTGCAGGGTTTCAACGGAGCAGTCTCCCGACCATGAGGTTATGTCGACCTATTTATCACCTTCGGGGCAGGTGAGACAGCCAGGACGGTCAGGGTCCAGTTCCTAGTCGTGGACTGCCCATCGCTGTACCAATGCATCCTAGGACGACCAACCTTAGCCGAGCTAATCGCCGTGCCATCCACCGTCCACCTGAAGATGAAGTATTACACTACTTCAGGTAAGGTTGCCACATTGCACGGAGACGTCGACGCTGCCCGCAGGTGTTTTGAAGCGGCATCAAAAGGTCTCAGCTCAATATCATACCAACCGAGTTCTCCAACATCAAATTCACCAGATATTCCCAGGGCTTTCCCTCAGGTAGACTCGATCGACCTAGTCTGCAGATTCTCGGACAATAGCGAGGGCGTCAAAAGGCCAACAGAGTCGTTATCCCGACCAATACCAGATGGAGAGTTCGAACTAATTCCTCTGGGAGAAGACCCAGCTCGATGCGTTAAAATCGCGGCACATATGCCCGACTTGGTGAAGCGACAATTGGAAGCTTGCCTCAAAGGGAACGCATATCTATTTGCCTGGAGCACCGCAAAAATGCCAGGGCTCGATTCCGAGACAGCCTGCCACCACCTCTCCATTGACCCAACACACAAGGCGGTCGCTCAACGCAGAAGGAAGCAGTCGACCGAGAAAACTGAAGCAGCTGAATTTGCTGTTAAAGACCTCCTAGAGGCTAAATTTGTAACCGAGGCCAGGTACACGACCTGGCTCTCGAATGTTGTACTTGTGAAAAAATCTAATGGAAAATTGAGGATGTGCGTTGACTATACCGATCTTAATCGGGCATGCCCGAAAGATGCATACCCTTTACCTAACATCGATAAATTGGTCGACAATTCGTCCGGCTTCAAGCTATTATCCTTCATGGATGCATATTCAGGATATAATCAGATACCCATGGCCGTGTCTAACAAAAAAATACATGGCCTTCATGACCGAATCGGGCAATTACTTTTACAACGTTATGCCCTTCGGTCTGAAAAACGCGGGCGCGACATATCAGCGCATGATGAATAAGGTTTTCCGAGCTGAAATCGAAGATATGCTCGAAGTATACATGGACGACATGATCGTCAAATCTCAACAAGAAACGGACCACGCGTCCCACTTACGAAAAGTGTTCGATCAGGCACGAAAGTGCAAAATGCGCTTCAACCCTGAGAAATGCACGTTCAGGGTTCGAGCAGGGAAATTCCTCGGATTCTACTTAACTGAACGAGGCATCAAGGCCAACCCCGACAAATGTCGGGCATTCGCGGAGCTCCCAACTCCTACTTCTAAAAAATCCATACAATCACTAAACGGGGTCCTTACCTCCCTCGCTCGGTTCGTAGCAAAATCCGCTCAACACGCTCTCCCTTTTTACAAGCTCCTCCGCAAAGAGGCAACTTTCAAGTGGACGGAGGAGTGCGAGCTAGCGTTGTCCCACCTAAAAAAGGCACTAAGTGAACCCCCAGTCTTATCCAGACCTGAAGAAGGGGAGATATTGTATCTCTACCTTGCAGTTGCAAACGAAGCAGTGAGCGCGGCACTCGTGCGCGACCTACCCGAAGGGCAAAAGCCTGTGTATTTTACAAGTAAAGCACTCCATGGCCCAGAAATTCGATACCTCCAGATAGAAAAGGTGGCTTTGGCCCTCCTTCTCGCATCCAGAAGGCTACGCCATTACTTTCTGGCTCACACCATCATCGTAAGAACCGATCAGCCCATAAGACAATTGTTCGGTCGACCGGACATGGCCGGACGAATGCTAAAGTGGTCATTGGAACTATCCGAGTTTGACGTCAAATTTGAGGGAAGACAAGCTCTCAAAGCTCAAGCGTTGGCCGACTTCGTGGCTGAACTTACTTTCACCGAGCAAGAGCCGAAAATCTCATCCAGGTGGGTTATTTTCGTGGACGGAGCATCTGGTCCAGCAGGTAGCGGGGCCGGAATTATCTTGGAGAACGAAGAGGGAAACGTCATCGAAGTGTCCCTGACCTTATCTTTCCCCACTTCTAACAACCAGGCAGAGTACAAAGCTTTTCTAGCGGGCATACAACTCGCGACCGATTTGGAAGCAGAAGAGATCACAATCTGCACGGATTCTCAGTTGGTCGCAAGCCAGGTTCGAGGAGATTTTCAAGCCAAAAACGATAACATGGCCGAATATTTGGCCCTCGTAAAAGGAGAACTAAAACGGTTCAAAAGTGTGGAAGTCAAACACATCCCGCGAGAGAACAACACCCGCGCAGACATCCTGTCCAAATTGGTGAGCACTAAAAGGAAAGGAAACAACAAATCTATCGTACAGAAAACGCTTCCCCGACCTAGTATCGGGCAATCATTGGTCCACATAGACATTAACATCGTGGGCGACACAAGCTGCTAGATGACCCCAGTATTTAACTACCTAACTAAAGGAGAATTACCGACCGACCCAAAAGAGGCCATTACTATAAGACGAAGGGCGTGCTCGTATTCTCTAGTAGGTGGACGTATGTATCGTCGAGGATTCTCTACACCCCTCCTCGGGTGCGTAGAAGAAGAAAATATCTCGCGCGTACTAAGGGAAGTCCATGAAGGAATCAATGCGCAACATACTGGCGGACGGTCGCTGGCTCGAAAAATTCTACGGGCAGGATACTATTGGCCCACACTCCAACACGACGCAAAGGAGCACATGAAGAGGTGCGACAAATGCCAACGACACGGAGACGTACACGTAGCACCCCCATCCGAGCTAAAATCATTGTCGTCACCTTGGCCATTCGCATGGTAGGGGATGGATATCTTAGGACCATTCTTCGTCGGGTCCGGTCAGAATAAATACTTAATTGTAGGCGTCGACTATTTCACCAAGTGGATAGAAGCTGAGGCCTTAGCCAAAATCACTGCGCTCAACATACTACGTTTCTTCAAGAGAAACATCCTCGCCCGGTTCGGGGTACCGCTCGCCATCGTGACCGACAACGGCACTCAGTTCACAGATAAACACTTCAAAGAATTCGTTGCATCAATAGGAACGAAACAACATTTCGCTTCAGTCGAGCATCCCCAAACTAACGGGCAAGCAGAGGCCGCGAACAGGGTAATCCTAAGAGGTTTGAAACGAAGACTGGACGAGCATAAGAAGCATTGGGTCGAGGAGCTACATAGCATATTGTGGGCATATAGGACCACGCCCCACTCAACAACCGGGGAATCCCCATTTTGATTAGCATATGGAACCGAAGCGGTGATCCCTATAGAAATGCACGTCCTATCCAAACGCACAGAATCCCCTATGGACCAAGACACCAATTCCGAAGCTTTGAGAGACGAGCTCGACATGATCGAAGAAGTTTGGTCAGAAGCTGCTCTTCGAGAAACCATTCTCAAACAAAAAATAGCCGCTCGATATGATTCTAAGGTCATAAGACGAACGTTCGAGGTAGGCAGTCTTGTCCTTAGAAGAAATCACAGGGATCCCCGCGAGGGAAAATTCACACCCAACTGGGAGGGCCCGTATCGCGTCCGAGCAAAAACCGAGAACGGAGCCTATTATTTAGAAAATCTACACGGGGAAGATCTTGCTCGGCCTTGGAACGCCGAGAAACTCAAACAATATTACAGCTAAATCACAAAGTCGCCCTGCTCAACTTTCAAGCAAGGAGAAAAGGGACCGACTGAAAACTGCGTGCCTAGGTACGAGCACGACAGTCCAAATATAACAAAGTCAAGCAAGGTCTCCTTTCGAGGGAAAGAGAAACTTTCTGCACGGACGGATACTCAAACGAGTCCGACGTCGCCTAAGTACCACGACCAGGCAGAACCCCAGCTCGCGATGGGATTTTCAAGCCACGGAGCCCGGGCCATTACCTTAGCCCGGGCACCGACAAGGAATAAGACTCCAAAATTTGATTGGTCCCCCTAACCAACAGATCACACACACACCCCGTATTTATTCGATCACACCCAATTAATGCAAATATGCATACCAAACACTTAGTAAAAATAACAAGTAAATTATGTCCTCCGACGGACGCATCATTACGAACAAATAAAATATAGAAACCGACCATCAAAGTCGTACATATGAAATTAAAAATGCGACCCCGGAGGGCCGACTTGTTCAGGATTACATACAAAGGGGACCACGCCCCCAAAAAAGAAACATCATAAATTATCAGGCACGCAGGCCATAAACTAATTACCCTCGCCTCCCGGGCGGCCTTCCTCCTCACAAGCTCCCTCCTGCTCCGGTTGCGCTTCAGGCTGGCCAGGCTGAGCAGTCGACCCCGGCTGAGAATCATCCACCACCAAGTCTGAGGGAACCACGATCTGACCGTCTTCGACCTTGTACAGATAGCTGATTCGACCAACGTCCAAGGCCATGTCAGGATGAAGAACCCTTATTTGATCCACCGCGTTCTGGAAACTGAGCTCAGTTGACGAGTTCAGATCTTCCATGTCCTGGTCGATCCGAGCGAGCAACTGAGCCCTCGTCACCAGACTCTTGGTTTCTTCATCCTCGTCCTCCTTCGGGAAAAAGGCGTCCTTCAGTCGACTCCTTGGTCGCGGCTTTAGCCTCCTCAGTGGTCGCTGTCAGTTTAGCCTCAGAAGCAGCCAGCTGCTCCTTAAGCCTGTTATTCTCTCGCTCCAGTCCGGGACTCCCTTCGGCCGTCAGCCAGGCCATTGTTAGGACCCGCATAATCGCGCTTGCGTCTTGGGCCAGAGATAATCGCCGAGCAGGACGATCCATACCTTCCAAAAACAAGGAATCCGCACGTTCCACCTCCATGCTCGTTCCCTCGAAGAAGTTGCGCTTCACGAAACACGGAGGCAGCCCATGCTTCGGCTTCGGAGGAGCGTTGGCCGTTAAATCCACAGTGGCTGCAGACTTATGCTTCTTCATCAAAGAGTCGGTCGAAGCGCTCGGCGAACCTTGGACCAAGGGGCCCGACCCCAAGCCACTCGTCTCCGTCAGCTTGGTCTGCACGACCCTTTATCTTTTCTTCTGCTGCTGAACCAGGCGTTCTTGAATTTTATCCAGTGGGTTCGACAGAGAGCCTGAAAAAGGAAAAAGATCAGATTAGTCGTGGACAACAATGAAATTCTGTGATCAGGTATGAGATGTCCTAAGAGATGTCCCAACACTTAATAGGACATTTGACAAATTTAACCAAAACTTAAACAGCAAGAAAAGTAAACAACACAGAAGTTTGTTAACCCAGTTCAGTGTATAACCACACCTACATCTGGAGGCTACCAAGCCAGGAGGAAATCCACTATTAGTAATATTAATTCTAGACTTAAACCACCCTGTTTAATCTATCACTTAATACTTACCCAATGCAATTTCTACCTAAGACTCACTTAGATAAGAGTACCCTACTCACTCCCCCTCAATCACCCAGTGATCAAGTTTACAAGTTTACTGAAATTGAAGACATCCTTCAAACAAAACAGCTTGATCTTACTTAACAGTTTCAATCAAGTCACAAATGCACTTTTGCTTAAAAGCTCATAAAGTGGTACATAAAAACAACCTGCTATTAAAACACTAGACACCCTATTTGGTCTTCTGAAATTCGTACTCAATTCTATGAGTTTCTGTTGTTTAAATAGGTATCTGAATTTTGGGCTTTCTGTAGAATGATCCAGCCCTAATGTGCAGCAACTGTCACCTTGAATTTAGGGTTTGTTACCTCCTATATTCTAGGTGCATTAGGTCTTCTGTTTTAATCTGAATCTTCAATTTAAAACTCCCTACAGATGCGCCTTGTTCTGTTTTTATCCAGCATTAATTAATCCCAGATAGTTCTCCTTAAATATCTCTGATCTGTTAATCAATAATTAATTCTGGTAGCAGGTCTGAGATGTCTCAACATCTGTTGGGACATCCTGAAAAACTGAACTTAATTTATTCACACAATGTCCCAACATCTGATGAGACATCCTGAAATAAATTCACATACTCTGTTTGATAATGTCCCAACATCTGATAGGACATTCTGAACTGAATTTAGCATTTCTTGTTTGGTCAAAAATTCTGCCAATTCTTAAACATCTACAAACTCCCCCTTTGGCTAATTTTTGGCTAACATCTTTCCTGGTTTTCAGAGTGCAGCAGAAGTTCTTTTTATCAGAGTATATCATTACTTTTCTGTTGATTTTTATTTGAGATTACTCCCCCTCAAACATACATGTGTCCTGTCTTTATCCAGTCTTTGTCTTTATCCAGTCTTGTTCCAACAAAAAACTTATTCAGTTCAGAAGCAAACAAACAGAATTTTTTCATTCATTTAAACAGCAATTAAATTTGATGTTGTTCTCCCCCTTGGTAGACACAAAATTAGGGGCCAAAGACACTATTTCAGTCATTACATTGCTGTCATTACATTTGCCTCACATACATTTGATCACTCAGAATCATCACTCTCAGTTCCCTCTTCAACTTCTGTCTCTTCATCAGCTTCTGTTTCTTCATCAGCAGCACTGTCTTCATCAGAGTTTGCTTTCAGATCTTCTTCATTCTCCAACCTTTGAATTATTTCCTCAAGCTTCTGCTTTCTAGCTTCAAGCTCTTTGCAGGTGCTTTTGAGTTCAGCAATTAAAGTCTTCCTGGAGATTGGATTCTTAACAGTGGATGTACCAGCAGATGTCCCAGAAGGAGCTTCAACATCTGCAGCATGATGACTGAGGAATAACTTGTAGTGAAAAGCCAGGGGGCTCCCTCTCTTGCAGGCAGTATCCTTGTCAGTTAAAATCCCAGGATATTGATTGAGTACAATACCACACAGCAATGATGGAAAAGCTATTGGCAGCTTTGTTGCAGTAGAGATGGCATGCTTCATAGTCTGATCAAAAATATATGCTCCATAATCCATCTTGGTTTGAGTCCCCACAACAAAGATGAATCTGGCCAGACCAGTTGAGATTGATGAAGTGTGATTGGTAGGCACCCAGTTTGCAGTTCCAATCCTGTTAAGCATGGCATACTTTCTAGTAAGCATGCTCACAGAGAGCTTTCCCTTCACAGGCCAAGCTTTGACCTGGTTTGCAGTGATCACCTTACAGATTTGATTATCTGTTTTCCCTAGCTCATTGGGTCCATCTGTGTCCCTTCCTAGATACTGATTAATGATTTGGGGAGAGAACTCAACACACTTACCTCTTACAAATACCTTTCTGAACTCTGAGGACTTACCATTTGAGCAATCCTCCTGAAGATTCACAATGAACTCTTTGACAAGAAGTTCATAGCAGGGAGAGAACTCTGAGACTGTCTTGAATAATCCTGCAGCAGAGATTAGGTCAATGAGTTCTGTGCACTCAAGTGCATTGCTGCTCAGTTCTCTTTCCAGGGCAACCCTTCTTTGGTACACATACTTCCATCTGTTGACACTAGAGACAAGATGAAATGATATGTTGTCCAGGGGAGCTTCTGGAACAGCAGTTGAAGCTCTTGCTGATGTTGGTCTTTTCTTTGGAGGAGATGTTGGGACATCTGATTCAACATCTGAATCTGATGGTGTGAAAGCTTTTCTCTTCTGAGATTGGACTTTGCTCCAGGGTTTTGTTGGACCAAAGGTAGCTTTAGCTTTGCCTTTCTTTGGACTAGCCTTCTTAGTCTCAGGGATGACAGGTTCATCTTGCATCTTTCCTTTCCTGGACCTTAGTCTTTTAGCAATGCTGGGTTTCACAGATGATATGATCTCTGCATCAGACTCCTGTTCCAGATTGACTACTGGAGGAGATTGAGCAGTCTCCTCATCAGCTTGTTGATCAGCAGAAGATTGATCTTCATTTGAGTCTTTAGCCTGTTCCACAGAAACTTCTTTATCACTTTCACTTGATACCTCTTTCTTGTCCTCAGTCTGTTCAGTATCAGCATCAGATGAGTTTGCTTTCTCATCTGCATATGTTCCAACATCTGTTGGGACATCTTGTTCTGCAGCAGTGTTCTTTGTATCTTGAGCTGGTTCTTCTTGAGGTGCAGGAATGGTGTTCAAGGGAACAGAGATTCCTTTCACTACTCTTTGTTCAGAGAAAACTTGGTTGACAATCTCCTTGATGGAATCATCAACATATTTGGAGTATTTAGCATGAGAAGGAATGTCTTTAGCTTTGCTTCTGATTTGATCTTTACCTCTTTTTGGTGTTCTTGCCTTCTTAGTGTGAGAGGCACTTCCCCTGAGCTCGTCTAATGGTGTTGATTGCATTGGTACCATAGGAGTGGCATGAACCACGTCTTCCTGGTTGAGAACTTCATCAGCTGTTTTAGGGTTTTGAGACATTGTTGAAGAAGATGAATGTGCAACTTTAGGGTTTATGACTTCTGAAGTATTACTAGTTAATGTGATTTGCTTGCGATGGTGTGATAAGACTCTTGATAGCTGCTTATAAGGAATTACTAAATAAGTAGCCGTTACAGTCCAAATGATTAGGAATGAAATTCCCAAGGATCTAGTCCAGACTAGCTTTGCCATCTGGAACTTATGCCATGCAATGTCATATGACATGTTGGCACATCTCATTAACTGCTAGATATCACATAAACAGATTCCAAGTTTGCCCCTTAAGTTCTCAAATTGTGTAGCATCCAATGCTTTGGTAAATATATCAGCTAATTGCAGATCTGTAGCAACATGCTCCAATGAAATCACCTTCTCTTCTACAAGATCTCTAATGAAATGATGTCTAATATCAATATGTTTGGTCCTGCTATGCTGGATAGGATTCTTTGATATGTTGATTGCACTTAAGTTGTCACAGTGCAATGTCATGACATCCTGTGGGACATTGTACTCAGTGAGCATCTGCTTCATCCAGACCAACTGTGAACAACTGCTACCTGCTGCTATGTACTCAGCTTCAGCTGTAGACAAGGATACACAATTCTGTTTCTTACTGAACCAAGAAATCAGATTGTTTCCTAGAAAGAAGCATCCTCCTGAAGTGCTTTTTCTGTCATCAGCACTTCCTGCCCAATCAGCATCACAGAAGCCAGTGAGAATAGGTTTGCAACCATGAAAGTACATTATGCCATAGTCACAAGTACCATTAACATATTTAAGGATTCTCTTGACTTGATTGAGATGACTGACTTTTGGATCAGCTTGATATCTTGCACAAACTCCTACTGCAAATGCAATGTCTGGTCTGCTAGCAGTCAAGTATAACAAGCTTCCAATCATGCTTCTATATAAACTATGATCTACATTCTCACCTTTCTCATCTTTAGTCAGCTTTAAATGTGTAGGAGCAGGAGTTCTTTTATGAGAAGCATTTTCCATTCCAAATTTCTTCACTATGTTCTTGGAGTACTTGCTTTGTGAGATGAACATTGAGTCTTCCATTTGCTTAACTTGCAGACCAAGAAAATAGGTTAATTCACCTACTAGACTCATTTCAAATTCAGCTTCCATCTGCTTGACAAAATGTTTGACCATCTTATCAGACATCCCACCAAACACAATGTCATCAACATATATTTGTGCAATCATGACATTTCCTTCTTCATCTTTAACAAACAGGGTTGTATCAATCCCACCTTTTCTGTATCCTTGCTTGATAAGAAATGTGGTAAGTCTTTCATACCATGCCCTTGGAGCTTGCTTCAGACCATAAAGTGCTTTCTTGAGTTTGTATACATGATTTGGACAGCTTGGATCAACAAATCCTTTAGGCTGTTCTACATATACCTCTTCATTAAGATAACCATTAAGAAAGGCACTTTTCACATCCATTTGAAATAGCTTGAACTTTAAGATACAAGCAATTCCCAACAGTAGTCTTATTGATTCAAGCCTTGCTACTGGTGCAAAGGTTTCATCAAAGTCTACTCCTTCAATTTGAGTGTATCCTTGAGCCACAAGTCTAGCTTTGTTCTTTGTAACAATTCCTTGTTCATTTGACTTGTTCTTGTACACCCATTTTGTACCAATCACATTTATGTCATTTGGTCTAGGAACAAGATTCCACACTTCATTCCTTGTGAATTGACCTAATTCCTCTTGCATAGCACAAATCCAGTATTCATCAGTGAGAGCCTCCTTGATGTTTTTAGGTTCTATTTTGGACACAAAACAAGAACCTGAAATCACTTCTCTTGATCTAGTGCTCACACCTCTGTTGGGATCACCAATTATTAAATCTTTGGGATGATCCTTCTGTATTCTGATGGAGGGAGGTTTGCTTGAATCTTCTGACCTTGTATCATTTTGAGTGAAGTTATATTGATCATTCTTTTCTTCAGCTTCAATCTTGATATCAGCAGATGTTCCAACATCTTCTGGGACATCTGTAGGAGCATCATCAATTATCACATTTATGGACTCCATGATAACATTTGTTCTGTAGTTAAATACTCTATATGCTCTGCTGTTTATAGAGTATCCAAGGAAAATTCCTTCATCACTTTTAGGATCCATTTTTCTCCTTTGCTCCCTATCTGCCAGAATATAGCATTTACTTCCAAATACATGAAAATACTTAACAGTGGGTTTTCTGCCCTTCCAGACTTCATATATTGTGGACAAAGTTCCTTTTCTCAAGGTAACTCTGTTATGGATATAGCAGGCAGTGTTCATGGCTTCAGCCCAGAAATACAGAGGTAGCTTTTTAGCATGTATCATAGCTCTTGCAGATTCTTGAATAGTTCTATTTTTTCTCTCAACAATCCCATTCTGTTGAGGAGTGATAGGAGAAGAGTATTCATGATTGATTCCTTCTGAAGAGCAAAAATCTAAGAATTTTTGATTCTCAAATTCCTTTCCATGATCACTTCTAATTCTGATCACACAGCTGGATTTTTCCCTTTGTAATCTTTGACATGATTCCTTGAATACATCAAAGACATCTGACTTTTCTTTAATGAAATTTATCCATGTATATCTTGAAAAGTCATCAACCACCACATATGCATACCTCTTACCACCAAGGCTTTCAACTTGCATAGGTCCCATGAGATCCATATGTAACAATTCCAAAACTTTGGAAGTTGACAGATGTTGGAGCTTTGGATGGGACATCTTGGTTTGTTTGCCTATTTGACATTCACCACAGATTTTGCCATCATCAATCTTCAGTTTATGCATACCTCTTACAGCATCCATAGATATGATCTTCTTTATGCCTCTGAAATGAAGATGACCTAGCCTTTGGTGCCATAGTTTTACTTCTTCTTCTCTAGCTAGAGAACAAGTTGAAGTGGGACTGAAGTCTAGTGGCTCCCACATGTAACAGTTGTCTTTAGATCTGGCTCCTTTCATGACAACCTCTTGTTCTTTGTTAGTCACTATGCATTCAGATTTGGTAAAGTTTACACTGTATCCTTGATCACATAGTTGACTTATGCTGATCAGATTAGCAGTTAAACCTTTAACAAGCAGCACATCATCTAATCTTGGAACATCTTGACAATCCAAGGTTCCAACTCCCTTGATCTCTCCTTTAGCTCCATCTCCAAAGGTAACATACCTGGATGAATGTGGTTTTAAGTTTTCTAGCAAATTCTTCAATCCAGTCATGTGTCTTGAGCATCCACTGTCAAAGTACCAGTCTTCTTTAGCTGATACTTTCAATGATGTATGTGCTATGTATGCAGTACTTTTATTTGACCAGATGAGTTGAGATTTCTTTTGATGCCTCTGCTCTGAGTGTTGTTCAGCTGATCTCCAAGCTTGATTGTTGATCTTGTTCTTGGGTATGTGGCTTTGATCAGTCTGAATGTCAGCTTTTGGTCTCCAAACTTTCTTGATTACTTCTGTCTTTTGCTTAGGAGGTTGCTGATTTCTAAGCAGCACTTTCTTGGTACCTTCTACTTTCTGCTTGGAAGGTTGCTGACACATCTGATTTGGATATCCATGTAACTTATAACAGTGAGGTTTGATATGCCCAAATCTTCCACAGTGATGGCATCTCCATCTTTGATACTTCTTCTTCATTTTGTTCTTTCCAGAATGTTGAGACATCTGTTGGAACATTATGTTAGTCTTTGTGTTCTGATGTTGAAGCATTTGTTGGGACATCTTGTTTGACTGTGTAATTTTTGAAGTAGCTTTGCTAGAGCTGGCTTCATCTCTGTTATATCCCAGTCCACTTTTGTCCCCTGAATGTTTATTATTGCAGAGAATAACATCCAGTGTATTTGAGCTGCTGTTCATCATTCTAACAGATTTGGACATATGTTCCATCTTAGAATTGAGAAGAGTTACTTCACTTTTCAAGGTATCAATGATTACTTGATCACTTGCTTTTTCCTCTTCTAGTACTTCATTCTGCTTCTTTAGCTTTATAACCTCACTGCATATTTCAGAGCTTCTTTTGTATAGATCTTTGAATGCTTGCTCAAGTTGTTCATAAGTAAGCTCTCCACAACTGGAATCACTATCATATTCACACAGTCCAGCTAAAGCAGTAATATGCTTAGCTGATTCTTCTTCTGAATCTCCTCCTGAGTCTTCATCAGACCAGGTTACAGATAGTCCCTTCTTTTGTCTTTTTAAGAAGTTAGGACATTCCTTCTTGATGTGTCCATATCCTTCACATTCATGGCACTTGATTCCTTTTTCTTGACTGGTCTTTTCAGCAAGATTTGATCTTCTGTTAGCATCATAGGTTCTCTTGTTTTCAGAAGAGTTTGTGAATCTTCCACTGGAATTTGATTTACCTTCCATACCTCTGAGAATCTGTTTGAACTGTCTTGTAATCAATACAAGGTTTTCTGATAAGCTTTTATCATTTGCTAGTTCATCATCTTCTTCTTCATCTGCATTTGAAACCAAGGCAATGCTTTTGTTCTTTTTAGCATGTGTGTCATTCATTCCCATCTCAAAAGTTTGAAGGGAACCAATTAGTTCTTCAGCTTTCATGGAGCATATGTCTTGTGCTTCTTCTATTGCTGTGACTTTCATGTCAAATCTTTTTGGCAAAGATCTGAGAATCTTCCTTACAAGCTTTTCATCAGTCATCTTTTCTCCCAAGGCTCCAGAAGTATTGGCTATATCCAAGATGTTCAAGTAGAACTCATGAATTGATTCATCTTCCTTCATTCTCAAGTTCTCAAACTTGGTGGTGAGAAGTTGAAGTCTTGACATTTTTACTTTTGATGTTCCTTCATGAGTTGTCTTGAGGGTATCCCACACATCTTTGGCCAGCTCACAATGATGCACTAGTCTGAAAATATTTCTATCAATGCCATTGAATAAAGCATTTAGGGCTTTTGAGTTGCCTAGTTCTGAATCTTCTTCCTCTTTACTCCATTCTTCTTCAGGTTTCAGAACTATTGATCCATCTTTGGTGTCTTGAACAGGATGTTTCCATCCAACATTTACTGCTCTCCATGCCCTGTTGTCAAGTGACTTTAAGAATGCAATCATTCTTGGCTTCCAGTAGTCATAATTAGAACCATCCAGTATAGGTGGTCTATTTACTGACCCTATATCTCTGTCCATGTTACAGAATTTGTTTTCCCTAGATCTCACCCAGTATAAACAGGCAGGGTGCCTGCTCTGATGCCAATTGAAATTCTGTGATCAGGTATGAGATGTCCTAAGAGATGTCCCAACACTTAATAGGACATTTGACAAATTTAACCAAAACTTAAACAGCAAGAAAAGTAAACAACACAGAAGTTTGTTAACCCAGTTCAGTGTATAACCACACCTACATCTGGAGGCTACCAAGCCAGGAGGAAATCCACTATTAGTAATATTAATTCTAGACTTAAACCACCCTGTTTAATCTATCACTTAATACTTACCCAATGCAATTTCTACCTAAGACTCACTTAGATAAGAGTACCCTACTCACTCCCCCTCAATCACCCAGTGATCAAGTTTACAAGTTTACTGAAATTGAAGACATCCTTCAAACAAAACAGCTTGATCTTACTTAACAGTTTCAATCAAGTCACAAATGCACTTTTGCTTAAAAGCTCATAAAGTGGTACATAAAAACAACCTGCTATTAAAACACTAGACACCCTATTTGGTCTTCTGAAATTCGTACTCAATTCTATGAGTTTCTGTTGTTTAAATAGGTATCTGAATTTTGGGCTTTCTGTAGAATGATCCAGCCCTAATGTGCAGCAACTGTCACCTTGAATTTAGGGTTTGTTACCTCCTATATTCTAGGTGCATTAGGTCTTCTGTTTTAATCTGAATATTCAATTTAAAACTCCCTACAGATGCGCCTTGTTCTGTTTTTATCCAGCATTAATTAATCCCAGATAGTTCTCCTTAAATATCTCTGATCTGTTAATCAATAATTAATTCTGGTAGCAGGTCTGAGATGTCTCAACATCTGTTGGGACATCCTGAAAAACTGAACTTAATTTATTCACACAATGTCCCAACATCTGATGAGACATCCTGAAATAAATTCACATACTCTGTTTGATAATGTCCCAACATCTGATAGGACATTCTGAACTGAATTTAGCATTTCTTGTTTGGTCAAAAATTCTGCCAATTCTTAAACATCTACAAACAAAGTTAAAACAAAAATTTAACTAATACAAATAAACAGATACCAAAGAAGTCGGACACTTCCTGCCCGGTACGGCATGCCAGCAACTCGGTAACATTAATCAGGGGACGCTCCACAGCTTCCCCCCCATCCTGATCAACTATAACTTTTCCATCTCCGTCCAACAGGAGGGTCGGAGTGAAGGACGCTATCAATTTTCTGAAGGCCTTGAAATTGGCCGCGTCGTCATCATTCAATGAGTCCCCCACCTGAACGAACTCCCCGACAGGTTTCTCATAGTGAGCATAGCTCCAAGAAAATGGGAACAACCACAGCCTCCTCGGGATCACCTGGCCTTGATCGTCGAGCTTAGGCTCGTCATTCTCGTCGGTGTCTATTCCCAGGAAGCTCATTGCTCTCACGGCCACCGCGCTCGCGGGTTTGATCAGAAAGTAATCAGTTTTGAAGGCCCGGATAGATTCTGAATGCGCCTTAAAAATCTTCGTCCGCTGCTTGAAGGACACAAATCCCTTTCGGTCAGTTCCTCGCCCGACTTGGCGCTGCAGGGAGAACAGGCGGAAAAATAGGGGAAGCGTGGCACCAACACCCAGATGGGCGCACGTCATCTCAAACGCTCTCAGGAACGCGTATGAATTGGGGTGCAGCTGGGAAGGGGCGACGCATAGGTGCCCGAGCACGACACTCACAAAGTCACTGAAGGGCAAAGTTACCCCCAGGACCGAGATCGCGTATTCATACATGGAGAAAGCCCGACCGCAGAAATCTGAGAAGATACGGTCATCGTCCCCCGGGCAGGTTACAACCCAATCGGCAGGGTCACCGACAACGGGCAGTGGCTCCGTTCGAGTTCTTGAAAATGAGGACACATTGTCCAACAAATCCTCCACCACCCATTCTTCGGGCGAGACCCTCGTCTGATCAGGACACTGGGGTGAATCTGTTGATGCTCCTGTAGTACTTGTATCCGAATTCTCTGAGGAACTCCCGGAACCAGAAGGGATGGACGCAGATGATCCTGAATCTTCCGAGGACGTCTCTTCAGAAAGCACGTCCAATGGATTCACGAGCGAGTTTTCACCTGAAAAGCAGAGGAAAGGCGTCAGTGAATTCGATTGAGAATATCAAATCCACCCTTCCACTGCTCGACAAGTGAAAGGGCGCGCATCAGCTCAGAGACTAGGTCCCGAGCTATAGCCCTGGCTGACCATCGCTCGGAGCGACGGCTTACGCCCAACATTATAAATCAAGGATCTAACCTAGGTATTTATCGAAACCCAAGTCGAAGCCGACCAGAACCTACGTCGATCCTGAGCTAGGGTTTGCAACCGACCGACTACGATGGCGGAAGTCCTAGGGTTTACCGGTTCTAAATCTAAAAACTACCGTCAAAACTATCCTAAGCCACATGCATTTCTACGAAACCTAAGCTATAAACACCTAAAACGGAGAAAAAGAACCGTACCTTGCGCTTGAGAAGACATTCTTGAAGAGGAAAGCGTTCTGGAAGTGGTGGTCGGCAAGGAAATGTGGTGGTCGACGGCTGAGGTGGTGGCAGTTGAACGAGCAGAGCGTTGAAGAAGAAGATGAAGCGAAAAGTTTAGAATGGGCCCTGAGAATCCTATTTATAAGAAGGGAAGCACGTGCAAGCACGCGTGACCCCTACACACTATCCCCTAGGCTAGCCGTCAAATCATTAATAAGCGCGAATTCCCAGATATTCCAGCTTTTCGTTTCACATTCCCCTGTCGAGCAACGCACCAGCTGCCCGTTCCCAGAAGATCGGCAGCGTAAATTCCTGGCCTTAATACTGCTCACCGCCGAGCACAAAATCATTCCTAAGTCACTGCTCTCCCACACGAGCAATAACTTGGGGGGCTCCTGTTCCAGATCGGCCCAATCCCTACAATTGGGCCAAGCAAACCAATCCAATAGGCATGCTCGACGTCGAGCACAATTGGGAATAGTGGTCCCCGTCGACCACAAGCATACCGATCACGACGAAGTTCCCTAACGGCTAGTCTTGACCGTTGCCTATTTTCACGGATTCCTCGATCCGCGCCTCACAATATGGACCAATAATCTTCCATTTAGTCCCTTATATAAACCCTCTCGTTTGAGAGGGTCAGATATTCAATCTCTCTGACCTTTATACTTGTACTTGCCCACTCTTTGCTCGGTTACTTACTTTAGCATCGGAGTGCCTTGCAGGTACACCCCTTTTTCTCCTCACCGACCGTCTTTCATCAGCTCTCAAAGCCAGCCGCATCGGATCCTGATCTCCAGGTACGATCAGAAACTGTACGGCGTATACCGATATGGTTGATCTGGTGGCCATAGTTAGTGTGACTTCTTGGTTGGTGCTTATGTTCCTTAAGTCAAGTTGAGGATAATATGAGGCTTACATATGTTGTCAATGCACTAACTAACTTTTAGAACCCTAGTTATCCCATCTTGGCATTTAGAAAAGTAGTGAGATAACCGGCTTTGGTGAAGACTGAAGTTGGTTGATACTCGATACTACGCTCATTGAGATTCTAAACTCGGAGGGTTTTGGTTGGCAAGTAAGTTGCCTACTGAACAACCATCCTTGTGAAGGATCAATGATATTGAGATCCCTTAGAACCTGGTTACTTTATAGGACAGGATGAACCAACTGAACTTCAGGGGAGGGTACTTACCTTTAAACCTCATGCAAGCCTTCAAACCTAGGGCTATTCTGTGACTTGTTTGTGTGTGCCACATGTCTTTGATTGAACATAACATCATAGCATCATCATGCATCATAAGCATATCATTTTCACTAACCATTTCAAGGACCAAAGGATTTATCTTTGTTCTTTGTTGCAGGTCATGGCTTCTGCTCGTAGGAATACTATCCGGATCAACTTTGTAGGAATACCTTCTAAGCTTAAAAAATTGGTCTCTCAAGTTTCTGAAAACTCCCAGTTCATCAAGAGACATGGTTACCTACTGGATCTAGTCACTTCAGGGTTCAATGAAGACATGATGAGTGTTCTGTTTCAGTTCTTTGATCCTAAGCATCATTGCTTCACATTCCCCGACTATCAGCTAGTTCCTACAATGGAAGAGTTCTCTAAGCTACTGGGTATACCTATCCTGAATCAGAAACCCTTCACAGGCTTGGAAAAAGAGCCTAAACCTGAAGTCATTGTTGCAGCACTACATTTGAAGAAATCAGACATTGTCCTAGAAACGAGAAGTGGAGTTAAGGGTATTCTTGCTAAGGTGTTGATAGAGAAGGCTCAAGTGTTCTTGAAGGCTATGAGCTATGATGCTTTTGAGGAGATCTTAGCCTTGTTGATTTATGGCTTAGTGTTGTTCCCCAATCCAGATCAGTTCATAGACGATCACGCCATCAACATATTTCTGACTCATAATCCAGTGCCTACATTACTTGGAGACATTCTACATTATCTTCATACCCGTACTACAAAGGCACGAGGAACTCTGATGTGTTGTATACCTTTACTATCTAGGTGGTTTATTTCTCACCTTCCTCGATCAGTGATGAAGAATGAACAAGGGTTCAGGTGGTCCAAGAGGATTATGTCACTCTCTCATTCAGATATTCATTGGTGCTCTCGATCTATGGAGAATGTTACTATCATTGACCGGTGTGGGGAGTTTCCTAATGTGCCACTCCTTGGCATAAGAGGGGGCATTACCTACAACCTTTCCTTAGCTTTACGTCAATTTGGTTACGCTCGAAGTGATGGTCCTCATGACATGTTGATTCAGGGTATTGTGTTTGACTACGACAACAATCTGCAAGGTTATCATCAAAGGTTTATATGAGCATGGGGGAAAGTGAACAAGGTTGACAGCAAGACTCTGGAGCCCAAGTACACTATTCCTATGGAAGCTTATCTCAGATGGGTGCGATCTCGTGCTCAGACTCTTATGATGCCATATCCTGCCATCCTGCCAGTTACTATGGAGCCTGTTGCTGAAGGAGATACTTCTTATATCATTCATCACCCAGACATGCCCACTGACACGGAAGAGCTACAGAGGTCCTGGATCCAGTTGAAGGAGCAAAGGGATACTTTTGAGACTCATTACAAAGCAAGTCAAGAGAGAATCCTGGAGCTAACAAACCAACTTCATGAGGAGCGGAATCTCAACTCATACCTCAACACAAAGAGGAAACGTCCATGGGAGACTTAAAACCCCATCTTTTGTATTTATTTCATTTTTTATTGTAAGCCCAAAGGGAAAACAAATTTATTACTAGTAAAAGTTTGCTTTTTTGGTCGTTTAAACAAATTTAAATCCTGCGGTCCTTGAAAACATTGCATACGCATTTGTACACCATATCATTGCATCACAGGTTTCTTATGTACAGGTATCTTATCTTCTCGTTGTTTATTTCAGCAACAATGGCTCTTGAACAAATAGTCAAAGATCTCCAGGCACAGAATGCACAATTCCAGGAGCTGATCCTGAACTTGTCCAAGGGACTGGATGAATTGAAGACACTGCTGGCCAAGAAGACTAAGAAGACTAGAAGGTCAGGAGGCCTTATCAATATGGGAAGAAGGTTTAGAGGTCCTGTCAAGACCAAGGAACAAGTTGAAGATTATGAGTCTGAGGAGTTTGAGAAAGAGGGAGGCAGTCTCCATAATACAATGGGGGATTCTGATTCTGAAGCAAATTACTATCATGATCCTAATGAAGATAAGTTCAAGATGTTGGTGGATAAAATGGATGCTATGGAATTGCAAAAGTCTTCTGGGCTGGATTTTCAAGATCTGAGTTTGATATCTGGAGTGATTATACCCATTGGTTTCAAGGTCCCTGCTTTTGTAGTATATGATGGTGTTTCATGTCCCAAACTGCATCTAAGGTCCTATGTCCGGAGGATCCAACCCCATACTGCTGATAAGAAGTTATGGATCCATTTCTTCCAAGAGAGCTTGTCTGGAGCTCAATTGGAATGGTACTATCAGTTGGAGAGTGTCAACATCCGTGATTGGAATGATCTTACTGAGGCCTTCTATAGGCAATATCAATACACTGCTGATCTAGCCCCTACTCGCATGCAACTACAAAGCATGTCTATGGGTGCTAAAGAGAATTTCAAGGAGTATGCCCAGAAGTGGAGAGACTTGGATGGCAGAGTACAACCTCCTCTAACTGACAGGGAGTTAGTGGATATGTTTATGAGCACGCTAAATGGTCCTTTTTATAGTCATCTCATTGGAAGCTCATCATCTGGCTTCACTGAGCTGATAATGACGGGTGAGCGTGTAGAGAGTGGCATAAGAAATGGCAAAATACAGGTGGGTGCCTCTTCATCCAATACTGCAAAGAAGCCCCCTAGTGGGAAGAAAGAGTCAAATGCTGTTTATGGACAACCTGGTCGTAATAGGAGTCATCAATCTGTAAGTGCAGTTCATATCTCCAATCCTACTCCTGCAACACCAGAGCCACCATAGGGCAATCAGCAGAGGCCTAGAAGACAGTTCACCAAGATCAACATGTCACTGGCCCAAGCCTTGCAACACTTGTTGAAGGGTGAACTCATTACTTTGAAGGACCCTCCTCAGAATCCTAATGTTACCTCTCCTAGGTACAATCCTAATGCACGATGTGCATATCATTCTAATTGTCAGGGACATGATACCAACAATTGCTGGATATTGAAGAACAAGATTCAGGATATGATTGATGCTGGAGAGATTGAGTTTGACCCTCCGGGTACTCCAAATGTGATTACTGCTCCCATGCCTAATCATGAGAAGATTGTTAATGCCATTGATGAAGTTTCACATATTTCCTCAGTTGCAGATGTGACTACACCATTGTCTGTTATTAAGAAGAAGTTGGTACAAGTTGGTTTCTTTCCAGGTTGTAATGAAGATTGTTTCTATTGTGCTTATAAACCGGATAGTTGCTGGAAGTTGAAGGACGATATTCAACGCCTCATGGACAATTACACCATATTGTTTGAGAGGACACCTTCTGTAGAGAGTATGGTTGAACATATAACTCAAGGTGTGAAGGTTGAAGAGGTGGATATGGTTGACAAAGTACCAGTAAGGATTACTTCCAAGGGCCCTGTCAAGATTACTCATAAGGGTCCCATCAAGATTACTGCTGAAGGCCCTGTGAAGATTGTTGCTGAAGCTAGAGTTGCACCTATGATTATTACCACTCCTGGTCCTATTCCGTATACTTCTGATAAAGTTATACCTTAGCATTATGGTTCTGATGTTTATATCCATGGTGTTAAACAGGAACCCTTAGCTGATACACCTGTTGCTGATGAAAACCTTGATGTTGATAATATTGATGGATCTAGTAAGATCACGAGAAGTGGAAGAATTTTCTCTCCTCCGGCTACCTCCAAGAATACAGTTACTCTAACTACTACCTCCACTGCTGCAACAAACACTGATGCCCGGGGCAAAGGCCCTGTTATAGAACCTGTGCCAATTGAGACCCCAACTGCTGATGATCTTTCTAAGCAGAAGGAAGAAGTACTGAAGATCATTCGCAAGAGTGATTATGATATTGTTGATCAATTGGGGCATACTCCCTCCAAGATTTCCATGTTGTCTTTATTGTTGTGTTCTGAGGCTCATGCTAAAGCCTTGATTAAATTCCTGAAGACTGCTCATGTACCAAATGAAATTTTTGTAGATCAATTTGAGAATTGTGTTGCACACCTGACCTATGATAATGGGTTAGGCTTTTCTGATGCTGATTTGACTCCTGCCAAGAGGGATCATAACAGGGCTTTACATATCTCTATTGAATGTAAGGGCACTACCCTGTCACATGTGTTAATAGACAATGGTTCTTCACTGAATGTACTTCCTAAAGAGGTTCTGAACAAGCTTAGTCCTGAAGATGTTATGTTGAGACCAAGTAATATAGTGGTGAAGGCCTTTGATGGTTCAAGAAGGGTGGTGCACGAAGAAATAGATCTCCCAATAAAAGTAGGTTCTCAAGTCTTCAATGCTACCTTTTATGTAATGGATATTCGTCCTTCGTACTCTTGTTTGCTTGGGCGCCCCTGGATCCATGGGGCAGGTGCTGTAACCTCCACCTTACATCAGAAGCTGAGATATCCAGTAAAGGGAAAGGTTGTCACTGTTTACGGAGAGGAAGGGTATATGATTAGCCATGTGAACACATTCAAATATCTTGAAGTGGAAGGGGAATATGTTGAGACTCCGTGCCAGACATTCGAAGTAGTTCCTTGGGTTGTTCCTACTGCTGAAGCTCCTCCTGCTGTCAAAAGAGTTCCTGTAGTTACCAGAGTACCTACAACAATGGCCTCCCTCAAAGATGCTAGAGCTGTGGTTGAAGAAGAGTCCCAGAAGGCTGTTCGTCGTGCTCATGCTGTTCGTATCACCAATCAAGGGATTATGAAAGATCAGATCAATGTTGTGGGTGACTATGATGAAGACTACAACCTGGATGCTTGGATTTTTCCTACTGTGGGTGATGGGCTCAATAATTGGAAGGCTGAAGATGTTATTCCTATCTCCTTTAGTCAGGAGTAAATACGATTACTGTGTTGTTACTTTTAAGTTTGTAATTCTTGAACAATTAAACTCTTAAGCCTTGTGCCTTACCCGGGGCACAATGGTATGCTTGTTTCGGGATGTCATTTCATTTGCATACTTCATTCAATAAAGATCAGTGGACGTTTCGTTTTCGTAAATATTGTGTTCCTTGTCTTTCTTTTATTTTATTTTTGTTTTATCAGTTATGTGTTCTTACACACACCCACATCACTAAAATGCAGATCCTCATCCACTCTGGATCCTGTTGATAACAGTTCTACTATTGCCAATTATAATTTCGAGAATCCGATCTATCAAGCTGAAGATGGAAAGGAGGAAGATTGTGAAGTACCTATAGAGCTTGCTAGGTAGTTACAACAAGAAGAGAAAGCTATACAGCCACATGAAGAACCAATCGAAGTTGTGAATCTGGGGACTGAAGAAAACAGGAAAGAATTCAAGATAGGGGCTGAACTAGAGGATGGTGTTAAGAGCAGATTGATTCAGATGTTACATGATTATGTGGAGATCTTTGCTTGGTCCTATGAAGATATCCCAGGGTTGGATACAGACATTGTGGTTCACCGTTTACCAGTAAAAGAAGACTGTCGTCCAAAGAAGCAGAAGGTTCGTCGCATGCGTCCTGAAATGTCAGAAAAGATTAAAGCAGAGGTAATGAAACAGTTTGATGCAGGGTTCTTAGCTGTGACGTCTTATCCTCAATGGGTTGCAAATGTGGTACCGGTACCTAAGAAAGATGGTAAGGTACGTATGTGTGTAGATTACAGGGATTGGAATAAGGCCAGCCCCAAGGATGACTTTCCACTTCCTCATATTGATGTTCTGGTAGACAACACTGCTCAGCATAAAGTATTCTCTTTCATGGATGGTTTCTCTGGTTACAATCAAATCAAGATGGCACCTGAAGATATGGAGAAGACTACATTTGTCACACAGTGGGGCACTTTTTGTTATAAGGTGATGCCATTTGGTTTGAAGAACGCCGGGGCAACATATCAGCGTGCTATGGTGGCTTTGTTTCACAATATGATTCATCATGAGATAGAGGTATATGTGGATGATATGATAGCCAAATCCCAAAATGAAGAGCAACACCTTGATCATCTGCATAAGTTGTTTGAAAGGTTGAAGAAATACAAGTTGATATTGAACCCAAACAAATGTACTTTTGGAGTTAGGTCTGGTAAACTCCTGGGTTTTATCGTCAGTGGAAAAGGTATTGAAGTAGACCCTGCAAAAGTGAAAGTTATACAAGAGATGTCAGCTCCCCGTACTGAGAAGGAAGTTAGAGGTTTCTTGGGACGATTGAATTATATTGCAAGATTTATTTCCCAATTAACTGCTACCTGTGAGCCAATCTTCAAGTTGTTGAAGAAAGATCAGGTAATGGAGTGGAATGATGAGTGCCATACAGCCTTTGATGAAATCAAGAGATATCTTCTAGAACCTCCAATTTTGATGCCACCAGTTGATGGAAGACCCTTGATTATGTACTTAAAAGTGTTAGACAACTCAATGGGGTGTGTGTTGGGGAAACATGACGAGTCTGGTCAAAAAGAGCAGGCAATATACTACCTTAGCAAAAAGTTTACCGACTGTGAAACAAGATACTCACTGCTCGAGAAAACTTGATACGCTTTGGCATGGGCTGCACGCCGACTAAGACAGTATATGTTGACTCATACTACCTTATTGATTTCAAAGATGGATCCAATCAAGTACATATTCGAGAAACCTGCTCTCTCTGGACGAATAGCGAGATGGCAAATGATCTTAACAAAATATGATATACAGTATACTACTCAAAAGGTCATTAAAGGAAGTGTTGTAGCTGATCATTTGGCTCATCAAGCAGTGGATGATTATCAGTCAATGAGTTTTGAGTTCCCTGATGAAGACATTATGATTATTACTAAAGAACCTGGACAATATGACGGACCTGAACAAGGATCTCGATGGACTATGGTTTTTGATGGAGCTTCTAATGCACTTGGTAATGGTGTTGGTGTTGTGATCAGTTCCCCTGAAGGTTGTCATACCCCGATTACTGCAAGACTTTGTTTCTATTGTACCAATAACATGGCTGAGTATGAGGCATGTATCCTGGGTATCAAATCTGCCATTGATATGAAGATTCAGTTCCTAGATGTATATGGAGATTCAGCCTTGGTAGTAAGTCAGATCAAAGGAGATTGGGATACCAAGCATGATAATCTCATTCCTTACAGAGAGTATGTTTTGTCTTTGATCCCATATTTTGAAGAGATTACCTTTGGACATATTCCACGAAGAGAAAATCAGTTGGCAGATGCATTAGCCACCATGGCATCTATGTTTGAGATTAGCTGGGATGATGAAGCTCCCAAGATTACTATTGATAGATTTGAGAAGCCTGCCTACTGCAATGAGATTGACACTGAAGAATCAGAAGAGAAGCCTTGGTTCTATGAAGTGAAAAGGTATCTTGAAGATTAGGAGTTCCCTGAAGGGGCATCTGTCAAAGATAAAAAGTTTCTGAGGAGGTTTTCTGCTAAGTTCTTTTTGAGTAATGGAATTTTGTACAAGCGCAATCATGATTCAACTTTGCTTCGTTGTGTGGATAAGAAGGAAGCAACTGAGATTATAGAAGATATGCATGATGGGATCTTTGGCACTCATTCTAGTGGTCATACCATGGCAAAGAAGATATTGAGAGCAGGTTACTATTGGTCTACCATGGAAGCTGACTGCTATCAACATTCTAGAACATGTCATAAGTGTCAAATCTATGCTGATAAAGTACATATACCTCCATCACCATTGAATGTGTTGACTGCTCCTTGGCCTTTTTCCATGTGGGGAATTGATATGATTGGTGAGATCAAACCTACTGCATCTAATGGGCATCGTTTCATCCTGGTTGCTATTGATTACTTTACAAAATGGGTGGAGGAAGCTTCATTTGCATCTGTTACTAAGAATGTGGTGGCTCAATTTATTAAGAATAATCTCATATGTAGGTATGGCATCCCTAAAAGGATTATTACTGACAATGGTTCTAATCTGAATAACACCATGATTACTGATCTCTGCACACGGTTCAAGATTAAGCATCACAACTCTTATTCGTATCGTCCAAAGATGAATGGGGCAGTAGAAGCTGCTAATAAGAACATTAAGAAGATTCTACAGAAGATGACTATTACTTCTAAGGATTGGCACGAGATGTTACCATTTGCTCTTCATGGTTATCGTACTACAATACGCACTTCAACAGGGGCAACCCCATTCTCCTTAGTCTATGGTATGGAAGCAGTTTTGCCCATTGAAGTTCAGATACCCTCCTTAAGAATCATGAAGGATGCAGGCTTGGATGAAGATAAGTGGATTCAGACTCGACTTTACCAGATAAATTTGATTGACGAGAAGAGGTTGGCAGCTGTTTGTCACGGTCAGAAGTACCAGAAACTGATGATTAAGGCTTTTAATAAGAAGGTTAAGCCAAAGGTATATCAGGTTGGTGACTTGGTAATCAAGCGTATCATATTACCACAGGGTGATCCTAGGGGAAAATGGACTCCTACATATGAAGGACCATTTGTAGTCAAAATAGTATTCTCAGGAGGAGCCATGATGCTTACTACTATGGATGGTGAAGACTTCCCACAACCCGTAAACACATATATAGTTAAAAAATACTACGCATAAAAAGAGACCCGCTAGGTTGACTGGCCAAGGCAAAAATAAGGGCATCCCGACGAACCAAAAGGGTTCGGGCAAAAATTAGGGATATATATAAAAAAAATGTACACCCGGCAAGTCGAAAACCTGAAAAGGCGGCTTGGGCAAAAAAAGGGTATCCCGGTGGATTGAAAACCTGAAAGGGCAATCCAGGCAAAAGTTAGGGATTAAAGCGTATGACTATGTCTCGTTTGGATCACCCATGTAACTCCAACTAGTTGTGCTACTTAATCCAAGCTCGAACAGATAAAGCTCAATCCAACCGTTTTCATCTCAACAGCAGAAGATGAGATACTTGAAGATAATGGCAATAGTAGAATTGAAACTCAATAGGATTATTTCCCACATAGCTTATTTTCTTTGTTTTGTAAAAATTTTACGACGAATTCCTCTTACTAGGATTTCTGTCTCCTTGTACAAATTTGCCTATGTATAGGTCACTTTGTGATATAAATAAAATTTCATCTTTGAATCCAGATTTACTTTTACCCTATTTACATAAACGGAACGTCCATTGGTTGTGTTTGAATGTATGTATGCTTTTGAATATGATTGATGTTTACCAGGAATGTATAAAATGCTTGAATATGATTGATGTTTACCAGAAATGCATGAAAATGCAGTAATAGTATTTACTAAGGACGAACGAGGGAAGGAATTCAATGAAGCTTCGCCGGTTCATCCCCACAAGAAAACTACAAATCCCCAGTACAGCAAATCCATGCTTCAAGTTACATCTCCCCTTGAATTTATGTCCATCTCTTTTATCCTCAGTCGGGATACTCAGGAACTTATTCCTTCAATAGAAGTACAACGAACGAAGACGGGAGGTTTTAAATACTATCTATCAAGACGGGAACAAGTTCCTCATATTCTTCAGCAACGAATCGGGATTTATTTTCCCTAGCCAGCAGTTGTTATACAAAGATATCCAGACGCTTCAGGTTGCATGATTCGTGCATACATCATTTACATTATACCATAACATACATATCCATAAATGCATAATACACTTACTTAGGTGCATCATACTATGCATGCATACATATTGCATAAACTAACATTCTCCTTGCAGGATAGTTATATGCAGATAAATCAGCATCAACTATTCACAACAGATCAGAAATGATCCATACATTACTCAAGATGTCCTCGGAGAGTAGGCAAACGGTCTGTAAGAAGATCCATTCCCTAATCCAGGATATTTCCAGAAGATTCCATCTATCTGGTCTTGAATAGCAGGCAAACGATCTATACAAAGATCCATTCCCTGGTTCAAGATATTTTTCAGAAGAACTAATCCTGACGTTCTTTTGACCCTTGAATAGCAGGCAAACGATCTGTACAAAGATCCATTCCCTGGTTCAAGATACTTTTCAGAAGAACTAATCCTGATGTTCTTTTGGCCCTTGAATAGCAGGCAAATGATCTGTACAAAGATCCATTCCCTGGTTCAAGATATTTTTCAGAAGAACTAATCCTGGCGTTCTTTTGGCCCTTGAATAGCAGGCAAACGGTCTATACAAAGATCCATTCCCTGGTTCAAGATATTTCTTTCAGAAGAACTAATCCTGACGTTCTTTTGGTCCTTGAATAACAGGAAAACGGTCTGTACAAAGATCCATTCCCTGGTTCAAGATATTTTTTTCAGAAGAACTAACCCTGACGTTCTTTTGACCTTGGAGAGTAGGCAAACGGTTTGTACAAAGATCCATTCCCTAATCCAAGATACTTCCAGAAGAGATAATCGTCACGAAGATTTATTTCTACTGGTCCATTCAACAAATTCAAACTATGTTGCATAAACGATTCATAGACGGCCTATACGAAGACCTAGTACTGATATCCAGTATCAACATAAAGATATCATCACATCCTGATACTTTAGATGGCATCTCTAAGCCCATCTCCAGTTCTTCTAAGTGGCATCTTCAAGCCCACTCAAGCATATACAATTAATCATCAGGTTTACTTTGCGCACCGGCGAGTGCAAATTTTTGGGCTTTTGTGTTCAATCCCCTTCAACCTTCCAGGTCACGAATGGCACATATACCAATCTAACCCCTCAGGTTTCAGAAATTGAACAGGGGTAGCTGTTGCACCCCAAAATTTGCCCTCCACAAGACAATACATTGTGTCCCAAGAGGTTCACAAGGATCACAAAGTTCACAAGACATCTCATGAGGTTCACAAGGTTCACAGGGTTCACAATTAGTTAGAAGGTTTGGCAATTCCCTCAGACAATGCATCCTCCTAAGCAAGGCATCCTAAACTAGGGTTTTGACTTTCATCAGGCTAAATGGACTTCCAAGACTTCAAGTGAGCTTCATAGCATCCTATATGTGTTCAATAATCCCCGTGTCAAGTTTCAAGACTTTCCCAAAGGGTTTGCTCAGTCAAATGATTAGATAGGCTAAAATCAGTCAAAGCAGTTAAAAAGTCAAACTAAGGTCAATTATGGTCAACCAAAGTCAAACTTCATGATTTTTTGCCAACATCAAGTATATGAAGTAAAATTCATAATTTTATCAAGAGTTGATCATGATTCATCAAGGAGATTTCAGATCATCAAGAATCAGGAGTTTCTAAATTAGGGTTTTCATAGGAAAAGTCAACTGAACTTTGACCAGCCATAACTTTCACATGCTTCATCAAATTTTTTCCATCCAAAGCTCATTTAGAAGGAAATTGAATTCTCTACAACTTTGTGTCTCACAAGCCAATCCCAAAAATGCTTCATTTGGAAGGTATGAGCTAAGACATTATAGGTCCTTTTAAAAGTCAACAAAAAGTCAACAACTTCCAAAGAGCATAACTTGAGAATGGTAAAAGATATGGACATGAGACCAAAGAGGTTGGTTAGAGGAATCTTTAAGCTTTCGAAAATGTCCAAGAACACCTTCATAGCATTAAAATTGAAGGATTTGTGCCCTTGTAAAGTTGGGAAATTTTTGAGAGGTTTATGAAGTAAATGGGGGTCTTAAAACCATAATTCTTCAAATGGGCTTGCTTTTTTGTGATCCAATTAGTTCCATGACATCATGCACGAAATTAAATTAATATTTTCAAAATTTTATTCATTTTATTTTTATTTATTATGATTTTTAATATTAAAAGTCATTTTAAATTCAAATAAAATATAAAATAATGAAGATTTAAATTGATTTGGTTTCTAGAATGTCATAAAGTATATTTGGACTTGATTGATACAAGAATAATGAGGATCATCCTAAAATAGCAAGCTTAGATCAAAATATTTCAAGTTTTAAAATCAAATATTTTTCAATCTTTCAAAGTCCAAATATCCAAAGTTTTGTGCAATTTTTTGACCTATTTCAATTGTATCATATATATACAACATGAAGCAGCTTCAAGGACACGAATTGGCAGCCTCACAAGCCACCTTCAAACTTCACAAAATCCATTCAAAACTCAAATTCGGTTTTCTCATTACAAGGTGATAAAAGGTATTTTAAGGACACATGAAGGATCTTTGGACATCCCTAAACCTATCCCAGCTCTTAAAAACACATGAATCATGCTCATATCCATAACCCGAATGCACATTGTTCATACTTTTATTTTTTTCGATTTGAGTTATTTATGCAATGATAATGAAAACTAACTATTGATTTGTGTTTGTTATGAAGTTTAGAAGCTTTCTGGATGGTTTGATTTGACTTTTATGGACTATAGCAAAATCCACCATTGTTAGGGTTTTCGGCCTCCATTAGGGTTTTGCGATTGGGCAAATATAAATAGTTTCTAAGAACATAGGAAGATTGTGGGAGCTTTGAGGATCATGTTTCACTAATCAATTTGTAAAAATTTTACTGTTTTGTTGGTGTTTGAAATTCGTAGGTTCTGTATATGATAAAATTCGCAGGAAAATTCGTGGTAAACTTCGCAGCAAGATTCGCAGGTCCAGAGGTAGGAGAAGAAGCTATCTGGCGCGAAATTCATATTTGAAATATATACAGGGCTTAAAACGAATTGATGCTGGTTATATATCACAATGAGCGCGCAGCTCAGATGGTTTTGGTGTATGGACACGCTACTGAATGGCTTGGGTTCGAAACCAGCCGAAGGAATTTTTTGCTTTAATTTCTTTTGTTTTTTTCAGAATGACAACAAAACAAACTGGAAGTGGTCTACTATCAGCCAGCGCGCGGCAGCCTAGTGGTTATGCTCTTGTGTATCCAGGTAAAGGACCTGGGTTCAAATCCCAGGTCCTGTTTTTTTTTTGGGTTCTGTTTTCATTTATTTTTGATATGCTTTTATTTTATTCTTTAATTAACCAAAACAATTTCTAAAAATATCTAAAATCATTTTCTAATTCAACTTTAAATTAATATATTTGTTTCTTTATATGTTTTTAATAATATTTATTAATATGTATATATTTATTTAATTATTAAATTAATATTGTATATTAAATTAAAAACCCTAATATTTTTTTTCTAACCCTAATTTCTAACAAACCTAATTCCTTTTAAAAACTTTAATTTCTTATTTTTGTTTAATTATACTTAATAAATATTTCTAAATCATGTTTATTTTTGTAAATAAATTAGTATATAATTATTATTATTATTTTATTCTCATCTCAAAATTCTTTAAAAATTGTTTATTTAAATCTAAAAATATTTAATTGATTTCTATATTGTATATTATTGTGCTAACCTATTTTCTCTTATAATTATTTTTATTGCTAATCTTTTTATTATTTATTATTATTATTATTTAAATTGTTCTTATTATAATGTAACTGTACAAGCTATGTAATAGTCGTAGTATTTTTATTGTTTATTTATTTATATATTGTTATGGTTAGTAAAGTAGGGAGTGAAAACATGTTTGTATTTTAAAATTAATTTAGATCAATAATAATAAAATAAATATTTGAATTTATACACGCACACACGTAAGTCGATCTTTGATCGCCATCTCACTTCTTAAGGATATCCCTCATATTGCCTAAATAAACTGGTCAAGTCCCTCGAATATAGGGGTGTCTTAAGCAAAGTCCCTTCGAATATAAATCATCATAGTCCCTACGGTTTAAAAGATCAAGTCTCTTCGAGGTTGCCTACGGAATAAATCTTGTCCCTTCGAATAAATGATGATAGTCCCTACGAATTGCTAAAGACATCCTTTAAGTTGCCTTCATTGACCATACGATGACCCTACGTTTGTCCCATACAACATCCAAGGTAATGACTACCTATTCCTTAATAATAGGGATAGTCTTACCATTAAAAGGACATTTAAGAACAGTAAAGATTCAAATTAGGGTAGGTTCTTCTTAAGTACTTGCTCACTCATTCAAAAAAACATTTCATAACAATTTTCAAAACACTTCACATTTTCAAACAATTTTCAAAACAAAGTCTTTATATATATCCGTACAAGGATCATTATAAAGTACTTAAGAAAATTTTTAATCACACATTACACTTCTCAAAAACATTTTAAAGTGAGCTAAGTAACTAAGAGCCCATGGATAACCATGGATGTAAAGGGTGCTAACACCTTCCCTTTACATAACCTACCCCCCGAACTCAAAAATCTTTTAAGGTCTTTCCTGTTCTTTTATGCCCTTTCCTTTGATAAAATAAAAGTCGGTGGCGACTCTTGCTATCCGCAACATAACTAAAGTCAGTTCTCCCACCGTGTTACAAGGCCGAGGTAAAGAAGGAGTTGATTGATATGCAACGTGAATATGTGGATATCTTCGCCTGGTCGTATCAAGATATGCCAGGGCTGGATACTGACATCGTTATGCATAAGCTACCACTAAGGGAAGATTGTCCTCCAGTGAAACAAAAGCTGAGAAGAACTCGTCCTGATATGGCGATGAAGATCAATGAGGAAGTTCAGAAGCAGTGGGATGCCAGATTCCTTGTCGTAACTAGTTACCCACCTTGGGTAGCTAACATTGTGCCTGTACCGAAGAAAGACGACAATGTTCGGATGTGCGTTGATTATTGGGATCTAAACAGAGCAAGTCCAAAGGATGACTTTCCATTACCTCACATTGATGTGCTGGTAGATAACACCGCTCAATTCTCGGTATTTTCTTTCATGGATGGCTTCTCCGGGTATAATCAGATCAAGATGGGACCGGAAGACATAGAGAAAACAATGTTCATTACCCCGTGGGGTACATTCTCCTACAAGGTCATGCCCCTTGGGTTGAAGAACACCGGGGCAACGTATCAGCGGGCTATGGTCAAATTGTTCCACGACATGATGCACAAGGAGATTGAATGCTATGTGGACGACATGATTGCCAAGTCCCGAGACGAAAAAGATCATTTGGTCAATCTCAAGAAGCTGTTTGATAGACTGATAAAGTATAAGCTGAGGTTGAATCCAAACAAGTGCACCTTCGGAGTGCGTTCCGGAAAATTGCTGGGTTTTATTGTTAGCCAGAAAGGAATCGAGGTGGATCCTGCAAAAGTAAAAGCAATACAAGATATGCCTGCACCGAAAACAGAAAAAGAAGTGCGCGGATTTTTAGGGAGATTGAACTACATTTCACGGTTCATATCTCATCTAACTGCCACGTGTGAGCCAATATTCAAGTTTCTAAGAAAAGAGCAAACGGTCAGGTGGAATGAGGACTGTCAAAAGGCCTTTGAAAAGATAAAAGAATATTTGCAGACACCTCTGATTCTAATGCCTCCAGTTCCAGGACGACCATTTATCATGTACTTGATTGTGCTAGAGGGGTTGATGGGGTGTGTTCTAGGCCAACATGACGAGTCTGGTCGAAAAGAGTACGTTATTTACTACCTTAGCAAAACGTTTACCGACTGTGAATCCCGTTATTCACTGCTCGAGAAAACTTGTTGCCTTTGGTATGGGCTGCTCGCCGACTGAGACAGTATATGTTGACCCATACCACATTGCTAATCTCAAAAATGGATCCTGTCAAGTATATTTTCGAGAAACCAGCGTTAACCGGAAGGGTTGCGAGATGGCAAATGATTTTAACAGAGTATGACATACAATATACTTCTCAGAAAGCCATCAAAGGAAGTGTATTGTCGGATTATCTTGCACAACAACCCCTTGAAGATGACTATCAGCCAATGAAGTTTGATTTCCCTGATAAGGACATCATGTACCTCAAAGCAAAAGATTGCGAGGAACCACTTCCGGAGGAGGGGCCAGACCCTGAATCCAAATGGAAGTTGATGTTTGATGGGGCAGTCAATATCAATGGACGTGGAGTTGGTGATGTTCTTATCACTCCTGAAGGTGTTCACTTTCCCTTCGCTGCCAGAATTACTTTTGGCTGCACCAACAATGAAGCGGAATATGAGGCATGCATAATGGGAATAGAGGAGGCTATTAATCTTCGGATTAAGACCCTCGATATATTCGGAGATTCAGCCCTCGTTATCAATCAGATTATCGGCAAGTGGTATACACATCAAGAACACTTAATTCCTTATAAGGATTATGCCAGAAGACTGTTGACGTTCTTCACAACGGTTAAGCTTCAGTATATACCACGAGATGAGATTCAATTTTCCGATGCATTGGCTACTCTTTCTTCGTCCATCAAAGTCTTGTGTTGGAATTATGTGCCTAGAATTGACATTTCCAGGCTTGACGCACCAGCTTATGCTTTCTCTGTAGATGCAGTGTCTGATGAGAAACCTTGGTACTTTGATATCAAGCTCTTCCTGGAAAAACAAGAATACCCAGTTGGGGCATCATCCAACGATAAGAAGACCTTAAGACGACTTACTGCTAGTTTCTTCTTGAATACAGATGGGGTTTTGTATAAGAGGAACTTTGACATGGTCTTGCTCAGATGCGTGGATAGACACAAAGCAAGCCTGTTAATGCAGGAAGTCCACGAGGGACATTTCGGTACTCATGCAGGAGGACATGCAATGGCTAAGACGTTGTTGAGATCGGGGTACTATTGGATGACAATGGATGCAGACTGTTGTTCGTACACCCGTAAGTGCCACAAGTGCCAGATTTATGCAGACAAGGTGCATCTTCCTCCCAGCCCACTCAACATCATGTCATCTCCTTGGCCCTTTTCTATGTGGGGCATTGACATGATCGGGAAAATAGATCCTACTGCTTCAAATGGTCATCGTTTCATCCTGGTTGTGATTGATTACTTCACTAAGTGGGTTGAAGCAGCATCTTATGCCAATGTCACTCGTCAAGTGGTAGCCAGATTTTTTAAAAGAGACATTATTTGCAGATACGGAGTGCCTGAGTGAATCATTACTGACAATGGTTCTAATTTGAACAACAAGATGATGGTAGAGTTGTGCCGGGACTTCCAGATTCAGCATCACAACTCTTCTCCTTATCGACCAAAGATGAATGGTGCGGTAGAGGCGGCAAATAAGAATATTAAGAAGATTGTGAAAAAGATGGTTGTCACTTACAAGGATTGGCATGAGATGCTACCGTTTGCGTTGCATGGGTACCGAACGTCAGTCAGGACGTCAACCGGGGCAACTCCTTTCTCATTGGTATATGGGATGGAGGCAGTCTTGCCTGTCGAGGTGGAGATTCCTTCATTGCGTGTGATGATGGATGTGAAGCTTGATGAGGCTGAGTGGGTACGTGCTCGATACAATCAGTTATGTCTAATTAAGGAAAAGAGATTAGCGTCTATCTGTCATGGTCAGCTTTATTAGAGGAGAATGAAGCGAGCATTCGACCAACGAGTACGTACTCGGGAGTATCAAGTAGGAGAGATTGTGCTCAAGAGGATCGTTCCTCCAGGTTCAGATCACAGGGGCATGTGGACCCCAAACTACGAAGGACCGTTCATAGTGAAGAAAGTTTTCTCGGGAGGAGCACTGATGCTCACCACTATGGATGGAGAAGATTTCCAATCCCTTGTTAACTCGGACGCAGTTAAAAAATACTTCGCATAAAAAGACCCGCTGGACACAAAAACAAAATTAAAGTCCAGGCAAGAAAAGGGCATCCCGGCGAGCTAAAAACAGAATAAAAAGCTCGGGCAAAAGTTAGGGAAAATAAATAAAAAAATGTACACCCGCTGAGTTGAAAAGCCACATCAGACAGCTCAGGCAAAAAAGGGTATCCCGGTGGATTGAAAACCCGAAAGGGCGATCCACGCAAAACAAGGGAATAAGAGAACAACTGCGATCCGAGTAATCTGAACCAAATCATCGTTTCGTATAGCTGGACAATATCAAAAGGATAGGAATCAGTCCCCTCATCTTTTTCAGAAAGCAAAGGCAAGAATGGAGAGTTTTGAAGACATGCTGGTCATAGCAAGAAGGAAACTCATTGGGATGCCGTGCCCATTGCCATTAGGATAGTTTATTTTCTCAATTTTCTGGTAGCTACCTTTTTCCAGGTGGTTGCTCCCTGATGTAAAAAACTTTGCCTATTCAGAGGCCTTTCAATAAAAGAATATTCAGTCAAAAAGCTGTGTTGTGTTTTGTCTGCAAAAATGTCCTGAATTTTTGGCAAAAATAGCATTACATTTAAAACATGGTGATTAAATGAAAAAATGACATTGCAGGGAAACATTTAAAACCATTTTTGAGTGTCGGGTGACGATGGATGAACAGATCATACCATGCAAGTCCCCGGGGCACATATGTGTATTCTGTTGTTGCAGGTTTTGCAGGATGGTGTCACATTCTCCCAAACAGAATTTTTCCCAGCTGAGTTAGAGCAGGGAGTATCCCCAAGCAGTTTATCTTTTCACAAGTGGAATATGCCCAACAATTTCTCTTCCTAAGCAAAGGTTATTTGACCAAGCGTCTCTCCAGCCGTGTTGGAAGATCGTCATTTCCCTGCAGAGTTTCAGACTTGGTATACAACCATCATTGAAATATCCCCAGCGGAGTTGCCAATTTATTTTTGGTCAGTGTGATGATGCAAACAGTTATTCATCCCCAGCCAGGGTTAAATGTCAAAGCCTCTTGACCTGGTTCTCCTGCAGAGTGTGATTCTTGTTGCCGATCAGGCATTTGTTTGATGCTCGTATGCATGCCCCAACACTCGTATGTGTTCGTTATCTGTTTGTTGCTCGTCTGCATTCCCTAACACTCGCCTGTGTTAGCACTTTGTTATTGCTCGTTTGCTTTCCCCTGCAGTCGCCCATGGTTGTAATTGTTGTTGCTCGTCTGCACTTCCCAGCACTCGTCTGTGTGTAACAGTTGTCTGTGTTTGAACTTATGTAATGCTTGTGTGCACTTTCCAACACTCGTCTGTATTTGTTATATGTTTGAAGCTCGTCTTCGTGGTTCGGATACTCGTCTGTATCATCCCTCACACTCGTCTGTGTTAGCCTATATTTTTATGTGTTGATTGGATAATCACTTTGGTACTCGTCTGTATTGCTACTCCAATTGCTCGTCTGTGTTGGATTTCTGGTACTCGTCTGTATTGCTACTGCAATTGCTTGTCTGTGTTGGATTTCTGGTACTCATCTGTATTGTTACTGCAAATGCTCGTCTGTGTTGGATTGCTGGTATTCGTCTGTGCCAGTGGCTGATTTTCGTCTGTATCATCGCCTGAAGCGCTTGTCTGTGTTTCTAAGATCATCGTCTAATATTCATTTGTATCATTGACTTATAGCACTTATTTGTGTTCTTTTGATGATCGTCCAATACTCGTCTGTGTTGAAGAGGTTTGAAGTCCTGACGGTGGGATTAAACGTCAAAATGGTTATCGGTCCTGGCGTAACAGGTTTATCCGAAGGAGGTTCGTCTGTCTCAAGCACCGCTTATCTACGCAAGATTTGTGAAGAGGGTTCGTCAAATCCTATTGTTGCACCTGGCATAACAGGTTTGTTTGAAGAAGACTCGTTTTTCTTAGACCATATATCCACGGATAATATATGAAGAGGGTTAGTCTATCCTGATTATGCATGTTTATCCCACAGACTTAAGTGCATCACCGGTCCTGGTGTAAAGGTTTATCCGAAGGAGATTCGTCTGTCTCAGGTCATATATTTTGTAAATGTATGAAGAAGGCTCGTGTGTTCAGTTCCTGGCGTAACAGGTATACTTGAGGAGGGCTCGTATGTCCAGCACCCGGCGTAACAGGTTTGTTCGAAGAAGACTCTTTTGTCTAAGTTTTTCTACCCAAAATACCAGTTCCACTTGGAAGGATCTCGTCTTCTTTCTCCACACTTTAGTCACCAAAGCGTCATTTGGTTGGGTTTATTTCCCATTGCTTGCATTCTCCAGCAGAGTGCAAATTTCAGGTTTTCTTGGTATTCAACCACAGTTCATCTTGAACGGTCGATAGCCCGTGTTACCGTCCTTTTCAGATTAACAGTTGTTTGAATAGGGGCAGCTGTAACACCCCAAATTTTCCCTTTTATTTTTAAGCATCATAATCATCATAATCACATCATACCCTTGGCATCTTTGCATGGAAAAGTAAAGCATAACATTCTCATGATCTAGCACCAGGCATATGATCAAATGTGGGTGGATTTGAGGCATCACAAGCTATAGCAAGAGACCTAATGGACTTGTCCAAGTCCCATGAAGAGTCTACATGACATTCACAAGTTCAAGATCATTTACAAAAGGCTCAAGAGGTTGGGAGATCATCAGAGAATCCAAGCTAGGGCAAGCTCCTACACAATGATCCCAAATTAGGGTTTCACTTTCAAGCATGAAATCTTTGTGACTTTGGCCATTTCATCTGGGTAAAGTCTCTCATATGACAAGAGGATCCTAGGGATAAAATTTGGTGAGAAAATTCCTTGTGGAAGTCAATTATTTCATCAGTTGCTTGTATAAGAAGAAATTGGTCAACTGTGCATTCTAGAAGTCAACTGTGAGAATTCAAAGGGTCCAACCTCATTTTTCAAGTCAATGGATGTTCTTATAACCTTATAAGAGGTTTGGCAAGGTCAAAGATCAAGAATCAAGGGGTTTTGAGGAGGTTTCCATTTTTGGCATATGGTTTGTCATGAAACTTTCCATTTTTGGCAACTTTTGCCCTAATTTTAAAAGGCTTATTCCATGATAAAAAAGGCTTCAAATGAGCTTCCAATAAACATGAAAGTTGTAGGGTATGTTCTCCCATTTTTAAAAAGTACAAGTTCATTTTCATAGCCCTCATGGATCAAGAGATATGGCTTTCGAAAGTTTACTTGGTTTTTAGGGTTTACCTTAAAATCTAAGTTTCTACCAAATGCAAAAAAGGCATATAGCTCATTTCCAAGCTGACTTATGGAAAAATTGAGGTCACTCTACCATTATTCATCACATGAAAGGCATTTGGCTCAATAAAGACCTTCAAATTCGTGCATGGAATGTGAGTTATTTCATTAAAAGCAAAATTGCATGATCATTCACAAAGCATGACTCTCATATCCAAGGGCCAGGATGGTTTCAACTATGAATCAAGGGCTGGATGAGATTTGAACATGTTCAAGAAAAGAATGCATAGCATGAGCAAATGACTCCATCACACCACTCTTGCATTTTTTGCAAATTGATCCTCCCTCATGATCCTCGCGTGCATTCCCTTTGCATTTCAAAACACTGAAAGCATGCACCCTTTATAAGCTGGCTAGGGTTTCATTTCACCTCAGATCCACACCATTTGCACATTCTCAAGTTCTTGCTCTCACTGCAGTTTCCTTCGAATTTCATCATCCAGGCATTCATTCACCAAACAAACTTCATATTCTTCTTCCTGAAGCTTCATAGATCACAGATCAATCCTTACTTTGAGCCATATAGGGGTTTTTGCACCAGTCTAATATCTGCTCAGTTTCATTCGAATAGCAAGATTCAAGCTGCTCTAAGGTTTCCTTCACATTTATTTTGTGAATAGAGGTCACAAGAAGTTCATCTGGAGCTGGAGATTGGTTTTCTTGGTGGAATTTGAAGATCTGCAAACTCGGGTATGCTCCAAAATTCACCGTCCTAGATTTGAATTCTCTTGTGTGCATTGTGATCTGCGTGTTATCCTGAGTCTGATGATATAGTTAGATTTTGAAATGGTGTTGAAATGAGGGCAAGCTGAGGATCTGAATTTTTTAGATCCAAACTATTTCTCTTCGATTCAGTTTATGTGTGTTAGTTTATGTGATTTTGATTATTGATTTGTGATGTTCTTGGCTCAAGGATCATTTTGATGTGCGATTTGCTCATTTTCATGGAGGTTTAGGGTTCTGCAACTTGGGGCTCGCCGGAGAAGATGATCGGCGCTTCTCCGACCGGTAGGGTTTATGTTAGGGTTAATTAGGGTTTTAGCGTGTCCAGATTAGATCCTGGTCGTTAGATCTAGGTTAATTAATTTAATTATGTTTTATTTATTTAATTAATCAGGATTTCCATAACTTTAAAATGTAGCCGTCAGATTTCATTTAATTAGTGAATTTAAATTTGGTGCGTTGGATCTGAATACTTCCCAGTCTTGTTGACTTCACACATAAGCCCTTGGATCTGATGACTTTGTTCGTGAGCCTTTAGATGTGCGTACTTTCTCATTTTTGTTTGACTTAGAATCCATTGGGATTTATTTGCTATTCGCACACCCTCTCTCCCTCAGCCCATTGGTTTTGAACTGAATTTCTTGCTATGTGCACCCTGGCCCATTGTTTCTTTATTTTTATTTTTATTTTTGTCAGCTTGATTTTTTATTATTAAAAATAGAAATAAGTTCTTAAAAATTCTAAAAAATTTCATGAATGATCTTTTGAGTTTTCTCTAATTTTTGGCATTTTTACTTTTCATTTATTTTCATTGTCCACGCTGGAATTAATTTTCTCCTTTATTAATTGCTTTTATTTCACTTTTAATGCATGTTGTCTTGTGCAATTTCTATCTTGAACACTAATTGGAGTTTTGAGTTGATTCTTTTTGCTCTGGATTCACATTAAGATATAGTTTGTTGTTGATTTTTATTCTGATTTTTAGAAGTTTGCTTAATTGGTTTTGGTCTTTAACTTGTGCATGAAGTCTTCTAACCCTAATCCATGTTTGAGCCCTTGTTTGACTTGCTTAGCTTCTGATTTTGATTCTCTCCTTTTGGCATGTTAACATTGTATGTTTGTGGAGTCTTAATGCAAGTTTGTGGAATTTTTAGATGTATACTTGATTTGATTTGATTTTTGTCCTTTGCTTACTTCCTTTTGCATCTCTTTTGGTCATATGTTCAATCCTTAGGCTAGAAGGGCACTTGTGCCAACTTCTTTAGGTTTTTTAGATCCCATTTAGGATGATAATCCATCTCTGGTCTTGAGTTGATGTTTATACTTTGGAGAAATTTTATGATTGTTTGCTTTTGAAGTTCATTCACTTTTATACATGTCCATTTCACTTCTTTTGCTTCTTTGCTTCTCATAATGTTAATACTTGAGTTTGTATGCTTCTTCTCTTCATCTTTTATGATCTTTAGGCACATTCTTGACATGTTAGGGTTCTGGTCTTGGAGTTTGTGATGTTGGTTTACCTAGTTTGCTTTGTGTTATCTCGTGTTTGTTTTGATTTGTCATGATAATCCATGTTGCTCCATGTTGAGTTGTATAGTTCCTTTCTCATTCTTATGTTGTGTATTTGCATTTGACATTTGTGATTAGGAATTCACTTCTGGTTGTGTGGATTTGGTTTGATATTATGTCCATTTTGTGTTGCATTTATTCTTATGTTACTAACCACTTCAGGGGCTCTGGTAAGTGAGAGGTGTGGATGTGATTCCCACATCTCCAAGTCTTATCTCTTCTCTTTTCCTTATTGATATTATCTCACTTGTGATTGTTGGGGCTTAGGCCTTACTTCCTCCTTCTTTTCTTCTTCATTCTTCTCTTTCTCTTCTTATCTTCTCTTCCTTTAGGATAGCAAACCTCACTAACCTAGGGTTTTCTATGCATGATAACAATTAGGATTCATTAGTCCCCCATTCGACTTTTACCTTTAAGATCCTTTTGGTTCTCTTCTCTTCTCATCTCAAAACCATAAAAAGCACTTAATAAAGATTGAAGTGGTCTCCTGTGCAATAGTCTTATTCCATGAAACACTTGTAGTTTTCCCATCTTGGGATAGTACAAGCTTGTTCATCATGATGCACAAGTCTGATCAGGATACCATCTTCATCAAAGAAAATCATAAAACACACTTCTTCATTCAAAAATACAAAAACACTTCATAAGTTCAATGAGTTAGTGAGCCTAAGCCCTAATCTCTGGATTCAAGTTTTGGGGATCTTCTCCTTACTTGAGTATGTTTGTTCTATTATTCCATCTTGGAATGTAGTGACAAGTACACATTCCATGGAAAAGAGCTTGAGTTCACTTCCTTGTGACACACAGATAAAAGCTTCTAAAAAACATTGGACAAACAATAAGCGTCTCCTTCGGGACTTCTTTTCTCATCTCCTTCGCCCCGTCCGCGAACTTGCTCCTACTTGTCATTTTGCAAGACGGTAACGCACTCTTCGTCCAAGCCTACAACACCTGAGCATTGACATATGCAGTTCAAGCCTTAAGACACAAGCAATCTTTTCTACCCCTAGTTAGGGTAACTACGGCGACTCTGATCCTCATTGTCCAGATAAGGTACGTAGGCAGCGGGGTAGGGCCCGTTTGAGCACAATCTTTATTTTCCCTACATTTTCCCTTTGTTTTCTTTCTCAGTTTCCTTTTCTTTTCTTTTATTCAGTTCAGTTTACTTTCTTTGCAGTAGCTTTCATTTCTTTACCCTTTGAAACAGTTTTCTTTAAAAGCGTGGATCCCGTCGGGTACGGCGGACGATCTGGGTGCTAATACCTTCCAAGGTCGTAACCGACTCCCGAACTCAGTCTCTTTGGTTCGCAGGACCCGTCTCCTTCCTTTCCTTTTCTTCTGGTTTGTGCAGCATTACCTTTCTCGTTCCTTCGGGATAAAAATGCCTGACTGGCGACTCTACCTTCTTCCGCGCCACTTTGGAGTTTGTACCAGGATGGAAATCCGGGGAGCGAAACTACGTGGATGACATGATTGCCAAGTCCCTTACCGAAGAAGACCATCTGGTAAATCTGCTGAAGTTGTTCAAGCGTCTGATAAAGTACCAGTTGAAGTTAAACCCCAACAAATGCACATTCGGGGTACGTTCTGGTAAGTTGTTGGGATTTATCATAAGTGAAAAGGGAATTGAGGTTGATCCCGACAAAGTCAAAGCCATTCAGGAGATGCCTGCACCAAGGACTGAAAAGGAAGTTCGGGGGTTCTTAGGTAGATTGAACTACATATCAAGGTTCATATCTCATCTTACTGCAACATGTGAACCCCTGTTCAAATCGTTAAGAAAGGAACAAACGGTCAGGTGGAACGAAGATTGTAAGAAGGCTTTTGACAAAATCAAGGAATATCTGCAAGAACCTCTGATTCTTATGCCTCCAGTTGAAGGAAGACCTCTAATAATGCACCTGGAAGTATTAGAAGGATCAATGGGGTGTGTGTTGGGCCAGCATGACAAGTTTGGTCGAAAAGAGTACGCAATATACTACCTAAGCAAAAAGTTTACCGACTGTGAACAATGTTATTCACTGCTCGAGAAAACTTGTTATGCTTTAGCATGGGCTGCTCGCCGACTAAGACAATATATGTTGACTCACACTACCTTGTTGATTTCAAAGATGAACCCCGTCAAGTACATATTTGAGAAGCCAGCACTTACCAGAAGGGTTGCAAGATGGAAAATGATTCTGATAGAGTATGACATTCAGTACACATCTCAAAAGGCCATCAAGGGCAATGTATTGTCTGACTATCTAGCTGAGCAACCCATTGATGATTAACTGCCTATGAGATTTGAATTCCTTGATGAAGACATCATGTACCTGAAAGCAAAAGATCATGAAGAGCCTGTTCACACTAAAGGGCCTGACCCAGAAGAAAAGTGGACAATGATGTTTGATGGGGCTGTCAATATGAATGGATGTGGAGTTGGTGCAGTGCTCATTACACCTAAAGGAGTTCATATGCCTTTCTCGGAAAAACTCAACTTTGCTTGCACTAACAACGAAGCAGAATACGAAGCATGTATCATGGGTCTTGAGGAAGCCATTGACCTCAGGATCAAGACTTTGAATGTATTCGGAGATTCAGCTTTGGTAATCAATCAGACCAACGGCAAATGGTACACTCACCAAGAGCATCTGATCCCGTACCGTGACTATACGAGGAGATTATTGACTTTCTTCACAACAGTCAAACTTGAGTACATCCCTCGAGACGAAAATCAGTTCGCAGATGCTTTGGCTACAATTTCCTCCATGATCAAGGTTCAAACTGCAAATTACGTGCCTCGGATTTTGATATCCAGACTAGACCGACCAGCATACGTATTCTCCATGGACATTGCTAAAGATGACAAGCCTTGGTTCCATGACATTAAATGTTTCTTGGAGGATCAGACATACCCACCTGGGGCATCATCCAATGATAAGAAGACATTAAGAAGGATGGCCGGTAGTTTCTTCCTTAATGCTGATGGTTCATTATACAAGCGAAACTTTGACATGGTACTACTCAGATGTGTTGATAAGAAAGAAGCAGACTTGCTGATGCACGAGGTGCATGAAGGATCTTTCGGTACCCATGTTGGGGGACATGCAATGGCTAAGAAACTATTAAGATCAGGTTACTACTGGATCACAATGGATGCAGACTGTTGTGCCTATGCCAGAAAATGCCACAAATGCCAAATCTACGCAGATAAATTACATATGCCTCCAAATACTTTGAACGTGATGTCTTCACCTTGGCCCTTTGCCATGTGGGCATTGAGATGATTAGAAAGATCGAACCAACTGCTTCAAATGGCCACAGATTCATCCTGGTAGCCATTGATTATTTCACCAAATGGGTTGAAGCAGCTTCATTTGCAAACGTCACCGGACAAGTGGTAGCCAGATTTCTGAAAAGAGACATCATCTGTCGATATGGAGTACCCGAGCGAATCATTACTGACAATGGTTCCAATTTGAACAACAAAATGATGGCAGAACTGTGTCGGGACTTCAAAATCCAACATCACAACTCTTCTCCTTACAGGCCAAAGATGAATGGCGTTGTTGAGGCAGCTAACAAAAACATCAAGAAGATTGTGCAGAAGATGGTGGTTACTTACAAAGACTGGCTTGAGATACTACCATTTGCTTTGCATGGGTACTGAACCTCTATCAGAACATCTACTAGGGAAACACCTTATCAGCTTGTGTATGGTATGGAAGCAGTCCTACCTGTTGATGTTGAGCTACCCTCCTTACGGGTAATGATGGATGTAAAGCTGGACGAAGCATAATGGGTCCGGTCTCGGTACAATCAACTGAATTTGATCGAAGAGAAAAGGCTAGCGGCCATCTGTCATGGGTAGTTATATCAGAAAAGGATGAATAGAGCTTTCAATCAGAAAGTCAGGCTTTGGGAATACCAAGTGGGAGATCTTGTGCTGAAAAGACTTTTTCCTCCTCAAACAGACCACAGGGGCAAATGGAATCCAAATTACGATGGTCCATTCATAGTAACGAAGGTTTTCTCTGGTGGAGCACTGATGCTCACTACTATGGATGGTGAAGATTTCTTATCCCCTATGAATTCAGATGCAGTTAAAAAATACTTCGCATAAAAAGACCCGTTGGACATAAAAACAAAATGTAAGTCCAGGCAAAAATAGGACATCCCGGCGAGTCAAAAAACAGAATAAAAGACTTAGGCAAAAATAAGGGAAAATTGAAAAAATGTACACCCGCTTAGTTGAAAAGCCGCATTGTACAGCTCAGGCAAAAATGGGTATCCCGGTGGATTGAAAACCCGAAAGGGCGATCCACACAAAATCAGGGAATAAGCGAACAATTGCATTCTGAATTCATCTGTATCATTCACAACACGACAAGCTTCGAAAGGATAAAGCATCGGTCAGAATCAGCCTTCTTCAAAAAGCAAGATGAGAAGAACGTCGAGGTCATACAGGTCATAGCAAAGGAAGCTCACCGGAGCGTCGTTAACATTGCCAACATTTTTACTTTTTTTCAATTCATAGCAATCTCCTCATTCCAGGGGATTTGTTTCTTTGACTGTATTTTCCAATTCAGGGCACCCAGATTAATAAAATCAGAGCTTTCAGTCACACCTCGTTCTGTACATTTTTATGTTTCGTTTGCAAAATGTCCAGTATTCATGATACAACACTTGCATAAAACAAATGAGCCGTTTTATTTTTAATAAATGCTTGCAGGAAATATATTTACTTTCAGGAATATCTAACTCCTATGACGGAATCCAGTAAGAGACACCTCGGGATACTTGTGCATTTCTTTTGTCTTAACAGATTGCAGGTATTCAATACGTAACATGGGGCATGCCAAGAACTAAAACCCCAGCATGTTACCTCCCCAAGCGAGATATCCCGAGCAATATCTGAAATGCTTTTCCCCAGCGAAGTTGTCAAAGCCTCCTCATCCCCAGCATAAGTCCATCCAACAGGAGCTTCCCCAGCTGAGATCCCCACCAGAGTGTCAGACCTCTCATCCTCAGCAAGGTTAAAAAAACTATCTCCCCACAGAGTTTCCATCCTCTCCCAGAAGAGCAATGCCTGAAACTCTTACACAACAAAGTGACGAAAGTTTCCTTCTCCCCAACTGAGTTCTCCTTACAGGTAGATCGACCAATGATCTATTTCCCCAAACAGAGCTATATCTCCAGACAGATCCAAGGATCTCTTCCCCAACCGGGACATCCCTCCAAGCAGATCAGCCAGGGATCTTTATCTCAAGCGGGACCTGAGTCTCGGATCGGTTTATCTTTTGCATAATCATAGCATTTGCATCATATTCACCAAATAAGCATAGCATTCCGTCTAATACGGAGCATTAAGGCAAAAATCAAACATCTGCATGATCACAAGCCAGGTTCGAGCCAGTCACCTGCAATTACCATCAGTATTTCATCAGCAATGTATATAAAAAACTCATATCCCCTGCAAATAAAAGTCAAAGCGTCACCTTTGCACTCTCAAACACAAATGTCTATTCTTTTCGACACTCGTTTGTGTCGTCTTATCCCCCGCAGGTCGCCAGAATACCTTTTGCACTCTCAAATACAGATACTTATACATACTCTTTTGACACTCGTCCATGTCACCCTTCCCTAGCATGGTTGCCAGAACACCTTCCACAAACAAAGTACTTATTTATAACACACTCTTTTTGACACCCGTCCGTGTCATCTTATCCCCACAGAAAGCCAAAGCATATTCTTTGCATTCCCGAAATCGATGCTTGTTTATATAGTACGTACTTGGCACTCGTCCGTGTCATACATTCCCCAGCAAGTTGAACATTCGTCTATGTCTTTCTCGTACTTCACCAATAAACCATTACTCACTCATACTTATACAAAAGTCTTTGATACTCGTCCATATCTTGTATATATATCATTCCTCAACAGATCTGACACTCGTCCGTATTCTTTGTTAACCAGTTGCTACTCGTCAACATTCGGCAGCCGTCCCCTTCCAGGTGATCGTCCTTAACCTTTAGATGACCATCCCTCATCCTTTCCCCAGTGGAATCTTCATCATTGGAACTTTCTATCCGACATTCATCCTATGTCGTGATAAAGAGCAGTCGTCCCCTGCTAGGTGATCGCCATTCACCTTTTGATGATCGTCCCTCATCATTTTATCCGATTGTCGTCCCCATCGTTGATCTTATTACCCGACGTTCATCCTATGTCGTGATAAACCCCGAGAGTAGTCGTACCCTGCTAGGTGATCGTCCTTCATCATGCTTATCCGATGGCCGTCCCCATCGTCGACCTTTTCTATCTGACATTCATCCTATGTCGTGATAAAAAGCAGTCGTTCCCTGCTAGGTGATCATCCTTCACCTCTTGATGATCGTCCTTCATCATGCTTATCTGATGGCCGCCCCTATTGTCGACCTTTTCTATCTGACATTCGTCCTATGTCATGATAAAGAGCAGCCGTCCCCTGCTAGGTGATCGTCCTTCACCCTTTGATGACCGTCCCTCATCATTATTTTATTTATTCTTTAAACCGATGGTCGTCCCCATCGTTGTTTACTTTACTTTGCAAACCTGATGGTCGTCCCCATCATTGCCTTTACTTTAATCCCCAGAGAATTTTGTTTCTTTACCTGATGGTCGTCCTCGTCATGGTATCCTTATTACCCCAGCTTGTCGTCCGTCCCCGTCATTGCTTAACTTACCACTTTATCCCCAACAGTCGTCCTCTGCTCGATGGTCGTCCTCCATCACCTTCATTTGATAATCATTCTATATCATTCTGTTACAATTTATATCCCTTTTCTTCTTCTAGCCAGCGAGTGCAAAGTTTGGACTGTCTTAGGTATTCAACCACAAGTTATCTTGTTTGTCTGTTAAGCCAGGCGCTTACATCCTGCACAGCTAACTCATGTTTGAATAGGGGCAGCTGTAAACACCCTAAATTTTCCCTCACTCATATCACACCATGGCTTGTGAACTTTCATTTTTTACATAAGCATAAGCATACCACATCACATTGCATATTTGTTTCATCTGCATAGTTCAAGTTCATCTGCATTTAGGGTTTGTGATCTGAGCAATCCAAGATTCCATCTGAGCCATCCCAAAGGCCTCAAATCTTTCCAAGAGGGTCCATGTGTGTTTTATCATCATATTATGTCCCTCAAAGTTCATGGAAGTCAAGAAATCACAAGAACTGGCAAGGCATGGAAGCAGAGCTAGGGTTTTCACTACACAGATGACCAAAATTAGGGTTTTGGTTTCAGAGGCCTTAACACCAAATTTTTGGGCCATTCTTGTTTCTAATGTTCTTAAGATGTTATAAGGATCATGTGTACCAAGTTTGATGAAGAAATTCATTGTGGAAGTCATCTGTTCACTGGGTAACTTCTTGAGCAAGTTAAGTCAAAATCAGGGCATCTGAGGCCCCCAACAATGGAACCAAAGGGATATTTTCATCAAATTGAAGTTCTATGATCTTTATTTGATCTTAGAAGAGATTATAAGTTCACAAGATTGAAGAATTTTGAGCCATTTGCAAACTTGCCAAAAATGGAAATGACTTGGAATGCAAACTTTCCATTTTGGGAAAGTTTTTCAACCTCCTCTTTCTCAACCAAAAATGCTTCAAATGAAAAATTATTGGTCATGAAAGTTGTAGATTAGGTCTTTCCCTTTTCAAAACATACAAGAACATGTCTTGATTCATCCTAGAACTCAAGATATGGCCTTTCAAAGTTGGCAAAAATCCTATAATTTCAAGTTTCATGTCAAAGAGGGATTTTGCAAATTGGCATATTCAAGCATTCTAATGACTTCAAATATGCACAAACACTTCACAATATGTCAAACAAACCTCAAAGGATCAGAATTGTGCATTGAACTTAGGGTTTCCATGACTTATGATCCAAGAAACTTCAAAGAGGGAATTTTGCAAAACATGTGATAACTCTTCATCCAAGCCATCCAGTACATCAAAACCAATTCCATGGCTCTCCACAAAGTCAGCTGAGGCAAGACACCCCAAGAAATCAGGCCTGCACCATGCCCATACCTCAAAGTACAAAATCTTGACTTTTTGCAAAAGCTCTCATACCAATCAAGTTGAGCCACAACAACTCACTGAACCAATCACAATTGTTTATACTAACCTCAAGCAGTCCAAAACACAACACACATAAGCTCAGAACCTCCCACAAGTCAGCATTCACAAAATTGGCCAAAACTTTCATCCCTTTGAAACTCTCAGTACAAGCTTCAAACCTCAAATACACATCATAGGGAGCACAAACCACCTTTCACTTTGCCCTGAAAGTCCCTAAAACTCAAACACGATTTCTGGTGCAGTAGAACTGAATCATTGAAATCATCCATTACAAACTTGTTTCAAGCATTCCAGAAGTCTAAAGGGATCCGTTGGAGTGATTTTGCATCAAGGAAAGGTCCAGAAAGCTCAGGTTAAGGAAGCTCCATCTCAGGTAGCTCTTTAGAACTTTTTTTTTCAGAACTCTTGTTTTAAGTTACAATATGATTTTATGAGTTCCCCTGAGCATGCTGGTATGATTATTTTTGAAAATGGTTGAGAAATGAGGATTTTATAAGCTTCTGAAATTTTGCCTGTATTTATGTTTTGATTCGATTCAGCTTGATGGTGAAGCATAAATGATGTTTGATGTTTGATTTGAGTTGCTAGAGACATGGGGATCATTTCTGGGCAGTTAATTTGGGGTGGGGTAGCCTGTAGAAGGATTTAGGGTTTTTGGCTCACCGGAGAAGATGACCGGAGCTTGTCTCCGGTCACCTGAAAGTAATTAGCCCTAATTAGGGTTTAGTGCCCAGATTAATTGAGGACCCTTGGATGCGTAATTAGCTTAGCGAAGGAACGAACCAGATTAGCTCATTAATTCTAATTTCTGTTTAATTAATTAAATCATAGTTATTAAGCCAGATTGAATACCGACCCTCCATAAACGCGCGCAGTCAACCCCTTTTCCTCACGTTTGAATCTGAGCCTTTGGATCATTTGACTTTCATTTAATTTCATTTTATTTCATTTTTCTTTTTATTTCTTTTGTTCATTTTATTAAAAATAGCAAAAAGCATCACAAAAATATTTCCTTTTGCATTTCTGATTCAAATATTTTTTTCATTTCAAAAATGATTTTTATTTTATTTTTTGCATTAAAAAAGTATTTTTAAAATATTTAAATATTATTTTTCATTAATTAAAGTCTTTTAATTAATTAAAAATACATTTAGGTTTCTAAGAATCACAAAAAAAAATCATGAATCATCCCAATGCATTTAGAAACATTTTCAAACTCTTCACACAAATTTTTTTTTAGGTTTGATCATAATTTGTGAATTTTCTTTGAATTAAGGGTCATTAAAATCTTATTTTTGAACCTTAACTTTAAAAAATCATTTCTGCCTAACCAAGAAGAGTTTGAAGATGATTCTTTTTGCATTGAGTTGCATATTGCATGTAATTTATAGGAAATTTTATCTCATGAATTTATCTTTCATTTTCAATTTGATTTGCATTTTTCCCTTTGAACCACCCAAAAACCCTAGAAAACTTAGGAAATTCATAACTTTTGATTGGTTAGGATTCTGACCTCCTCCTTTGGGGTGTGACCTAATATGGGATTAGGGTTTTTTTGAGTTTGATTTCAAATTTTTATCATGTCATATGCTTCTGTTTTGATCATTGGCATCTCATACTTCCATATAACCCTAATTTTATGTGTTCATTTGCATTCACCTTGCATATGCATCCTTACATGAACTTGCCATGACATGTCTTGCATTCATAAGTCATATTAGACATCTTAGGACATGTTAGAACCATGCTTGATCATTTCTTCATTCATTTTCCATGATTTGCATTCATTTCATTAACTTTCATGTGTTTTCAAACAACAAAACATGCTTCCACTTGCATCTCATTCTTGTATGATCATACATATGCATTTTGTATGCCTTTGCATCATCTCACATGACATTAACATTGCATAAACACTTCTGACTTTGGTCATTTCATCTCATATCATCTCATCTCATTTCATTTTCTTATGCTTTTATACTTTATGCATTCATGCTAACATTTTCAGGTGGTAAGTTACTTTGAGAAGTGGGTTTGCCTTCACTTATCACTTCTCCTTATCTCTTTCATTTGCATTTTGTTTGTATTTTAAGTGAACTTGTTCACTTGTGTTCCATTTCTCTCACTTTCTTTCTTTAAGTTACTTATCTTCTTCAATGAAGTAAGTAACTTATTCTTCTGCTTCATCCTCCTTTCTTTTGCTTCTTCCATTGGTGGTTTCCTTAAAGATCTTTCTTAAGCCTTACAAACCATAGGAACATCCAAGCATGATAATAATTAGGGTTGTGATTAGTCCCCCTTATATTTTTACCTTTGAGTCTCCTTGAGTCTCTCTTCTCATCTTAATAATCAGAGACTAAACTCTTAAAGTTTTAGGACTTTGGAATTAGGGTTATGCCTGCATCCTTCTCTTAGGATGGAGTGTATGATTTTAATCCTAAGTGTTAAACCTTTAATTTGTTTAAACCTCTTAATCAAATCGTCTTAATAATCACTAAGACTTCATCTTGTAACTTGGGCCTTACATTAGGGTTCTAATTCTTCCTTTATGGTTAAGAAGGACTAACCCTAGTGTTTAATGGACAAGTCCCCCTCAAGTTGTCTTACAAACATAAAATCCATTTCTTAATCTCATCTCTTAATTAAAATCCACTTAATAAAGGTTTTGTTATATAATGAATTTAATCCCTAACCATGGATTAAGTTGAGGTATCTTCCTCAGCTTAAGTGTTCTCATCTATTATCCTTCTATTAGGATGGTGTAATGAGCCCACTAATTCGTGATTAGAGATTAAACTCATTACTTAACACTAAACAAAAACCCAAAAACATCTAAATAATCACAAGTAGGTTAATGATCTTAATCCTACAATCATCATGGCAATTAAGTTGAGATGTTTGTCTCATACTTAAGTATTCTCATTATCCCTAATCAGGGAGGATATAATGAGTTTACAAGCCCTTGATTTAGGCTTAAGCTCATTAACTTATGCAAAACACCAAAAACAATAACAAAACTGAAAACACAAAAACAAACAATAATCGTCTCCTCCGAGATTCTTTTCTCATCACACTCATTCATAAGCGAGAAATTGTTTCTTCCATCTAATGTAAGACAGTTAGCACTCGAGCCAGACGAGTCATACACCTGAGCTTAGACAAGTAAGCAGTTCACAGTCAATTTATCTTTCAGTCTCTTTGAGTCGAACTACGGTGTTCCGACTTCCTCATTGCACGAGAGGATACATAGGCATAACTTAACAGTTATCGAACAAAAGTCTCTTTGTCTTCCCCCTCTTTTAGCATTCTTTTTCCAAGCCTCAGTTCCTTTGCATTCACCCTTTTAGCACTGACACTTGTATATTTCTTTTCCAGCTTTTACACACAGATAGCACATACACTACCCCTTTAAACATAAACTTTCAAGCGTGGATCCCGTCGAGTACGACGGATAATCTGGGTGCTAATACCTTCCTAGGTTGTAACCAACCCCCTTTTCTCAGTTTCTCTGGTTCACAACCGTCTTATCCATCTCTTTCTAGGTTTATGCAGCATTACCTTTCCTTCGGGATAAAAATGCCTAGCTGGCGACTCTATTCATCTTCACCTTCATTTTCTCCTTTCGCCGACCGTTCGCGCTTGTACCGGGATGCAAATCTTCGGGAGCGACAGGATGCCATATCTGCATATAAGATTATGTTTGATGAACCGAGCCACAACATTCTTGGTAACAAAAGCAAATGAGGCTGCCTTTACCCATTTCATAAAGTAATCAATAACAACGAGAATGAAACAATGTCCATTGGAAGTGGTAGGTTTGATTTCACCAATCATATCTATGCCCCACATGGAAAAAGGCCAGGGAGCAGTCAGAACATTCAATGGAACGGGAGGTATATGTACTTTGGCAGCATAGATTTGGCACTTATGACAAGTCTTGGAGTGCTGATAGCAATCAGCTTCCATGGTAGACCAATATTAACCTGCTCTCAAAATCTTCTTAGCCATTGTATGCCCACTAGAATGAGTACCAAAGATCCCATCATGCATGTCTTCCATAATCTCTATTGCTTCCTTCTTATCCACACAACAAAGCAAAGTTGAATCATGATTGCGCTTGTACAAAATTCCATTACCCAGGAAAAACTTGGCAGAAAATCTCCTCGGAAACTTCTTGTCATTGATAGATGCCCCTTCAGGATATTCATGCGCTTCGAGATATCTTTTCACTTCATGGAACTAAGGTTTCTCTTCTACCCCTCTAGTATCAACCTCATAACAATATGTTGGTTCATCTAATCGACCAATAGTAATTATAGGTGCTTCATCATCCCAACTGATTTCAAACATAGATGACATGGTGGCTAATACATCTGCCAACTGACTCTCTTCTCGTGGAATATGTCCAAAAGTAATCTCTTCAAAGTATGGAATTAAAGACAACACATGCTCTCTGTAAGGAATGAGATTTGGATGTTTCGTGTCCCATTCACCTTTAACTTGACTAACTACCAGGGCTGGATCTTCGTACACATTCAAAAACTGGATTTTCATCTCAATGGCAGCCTTGATACCCATAATACACGCTTCATATTCAACCATATTGTTGGTACAATCAAAATAAAGTCTAGCAGTAATTGGTGTATAACAACCCTCTGGAGAGATAATCAAAACACTAACACCATTACCAAGCGCATTAGAAGCTCCATCAAAAACCATAGTCCATCGGGATCCCTGTTCAGGTCCTTCATATTGTCTAGATTCTTTAGCAACAAGCATAATATCTTCATTCGGAAACTCAAATTTCATAGACTGATAGTCATCCACTACTTGATGAGCCAAATGACCATCTATCACACTTCCTTTAATTGCTTTCTAGGTAGTATATTGTATGTCATATTCTATCAAAATCATTTGCCATCTCGCTATTCGTCCGGAGAGAGCAGGTTTCTCAAATATGTAGTAAATAAGATCCATCTTTGAAGTTAATAAGGTGGTATGAGTCAACATATATTGTCTTAGCCGGCGAACAGCCCAAGCCAAAGTGCAATAAGTTTTCTCGAGCAGTGAGTATCTTGTTTCACAGTCAGTAAACTTTTTGCTAAGGTAGTATATTGCTTGCTTTTTTCGACCAGACTCGTCATGTTTCCCCAACATACACCCCATTGAGTTGTCCAATAATGTCAGGTACATAATCAAGGGTCTTCCTTCAACTGGTGGCATCAATATTGGAGATTCCTGGAGGTATTTCTTGATCTCATCAAAAGCAACTTGGCATTCGTCATTCCATTCCATTACTTGATCTTTCTTCAACAACTTGAAGATTGGCTTACAAGTAGCGGTTAATTGGAAAATAAATATTGCAATGTAATTCAGTCGTCCCAAGAAACCTCTGACTTCTTTCTCAGTACGGGGAGCGGGAATTTATTATATAGCTTTTACCTTTGCAGGGTCAACTTCAATACCTTTACCACTAACAATAAAACCCAAAAGTTTACCAGATCTTACTCCAAATGTACATTTGTTTGGATTCAATCTTAACTTGTACTTCTTCAATCTCTCAAACAACTTGTGCAAATGATCAAGATGTTCTTCTTCAGTCTGAGATCTGGCTATCATATTATCAACATATACCTCTATCTCATGGTGAATCATATCATGGAACAAATGCACCATAGCACGCTGATATGTTGCCCCAGCGTTCTTCAAACCAAATGGATTCACTTTATAACAAAAGGTGCCCCACTGTGTAACAAACGTAGTCTTCTACATACCTTTAGGCGCCATCTTTATCTGATTGTAACCAGAGAAACCATCCATAAAAGATAATACCTTATGTTGAGCAGTGTTGTCTACTAGAACATCAATATATGGAAGCGGAAAATCATCTTTGGGGTTGGCTTTGTTCAAATCCATGTAATCTACACACATGCGTACTTTACCATCTTTCTTAGGCACCAATACCACATTTGCAACCCATTGAGGATATGAAGTGACAGCTAGGAACCATACATCAAATTGTTTCATCATTTCTACATTAATCTTTTCTGACATTTCAGGACGCATACGACGAACTTTCTGCTTTATTAGACGACAACCTTCCTTCATTGGAAGATAGTGAACCACAATATCAGTATCTAGTCCCGACATATCCTCATAAGACCAAGCAAAGATCTCCACATAGTCATGTAACATCTGAATCAATTTATTCTTAACATTATCTTCTAATTCAGCTCTTATCTTGACCTTTTTCATGTATTTATCAGTTCCCAGATTCACAACTTCGATTGGTTCTTCATGTGGTTGTATCACTTTCTCTTCTTGCTGTAACAACCTAGCAAGCTCTACAGGAACTTCACAATTTTCCTCCTTTCCATCCTCGGCTTGACAGATCGGATTCTCGAAGTTACAATTGGCAATAGAAGAATTGTTATCAACAAAATCCATAGTGGATGAGGATCTGCATTTTAGTGACGTGGGTGTGTGTAAGAACGCATAACTTTTGATAAAGGAAAAAATAAAAGAAAGATAAAGAATGCAATATTTACGAAATCAAAAATGTCCATTAATTTTATTGAATGAAGATATGCAAATGAAATGACATCCCTAACAAGCATACCATTGTACCCCGGGTAAGACACAAGGCTTAAAAGTTTAATTGTTCGAAATTACAAACTTAAAAATAAGAAACACATTAATAGTATTTACTCCTGACTAAAGAAGATAGGAATAACATCTTCAACTTTCCAATTATTGAGCCCACTGCCAATGGTAGGAAAGATCCAACTATCTAAATTGCAGTCTTCATCGGAATCCTCCACATCATTAACTTGATCCTTCTGAATTCCCTTGTTAGTGATACGAATAACACGAGCACGACGAACAACCTTCTGAGATTTTGTAGTAAAACCCAAACCAAACTTGTCAGACTTGTAAGGAATGTCAGGAAGCTGACCCCAAATAGTACAACCACCTTCTTCAACTACATCTCTAGCATATTTCAGAGAAGCCATGGTAGGAGGTACTCTAGTAACATCAGGAACTGGTTTAGCAGCAGGGATGGACTCAGTAGCAGGAACAACCTGAGGAACCACTTCAAAGGTTTGGCAAGGAGTCTCAATAAACTCACCCTCCATCTCAACATACTTGAAAGTGTTTACATGACTGACCATATATTCTTCCTCACCATATACAATGACGATCTTGCTCTTCACTGGATATTTCAACTTCTGGTATAAAGTGGAAGTCACAGCGCCTGTCTCATGTATCCAAGGATGCCAAACAGACATGAATAGGAAGGACGAATATCCATCATATAGAATGTAGAATTAAAGACTTGAGAACCCACTTTGATTGGGAGATCAACTTCTCTATGCACCATTCTTCTTGATCCATCAAAAGCTTTTACCACCACGTTACTAGGTCTTAGCACAATATATTATAAGTTGAGTTTGTCCAGAACATCCTTCGGTAACACATTCAAAGAGGAACCATTATCCACCAAAACATGAGATAGAGTAGTGCCCCTACACTCAATGGAGATATGCAGAGCTCTATTGTGGTTTCTTTTGGCAGGAGTTAGATCAGCATCAGAAAAGCCCAAGCTATTATCAGTAGTCAGGTTGGCAACACAATTTTCAAATTGGTCCATGGAGATTTCATGTGGTACATGAGCAAATTTCAGGAACTTTACTAAAGCCTTAACATAGGCTTCAGAACACAACAACAGAGATAATATGGAGATCTTAGAGGGAGTATGCCCTAATTGTTCAACAATATTATAATCACTCTTGCGGATGATCTTCAATACTTCATCCATCTGCTTAGAGAGGTCTTCAGCAACTGGTGTTTCAATCTGAACAGGCTCAATCAATGGTTCTTTGCCCCGAGCTTCAGTACTTGGCCTAGGGTTAGAGATATGAATTGGAGCAGCAGTAGTCCTTGAAGTGACTTCTGGAGAGAAAATTCTTCCACTCCTAGTAACCTTACTAGTCCCAACAATATTGTCGATATCGGGATTAACATCTGCAGCAAGTATATCAGTTAGAGGCTCTTGGTTGATACCATGGATATAAACATCAGACCCATAATTCCAAGGGATAGCCTTGTCAGAAGAATATGGAATTGGACCAGGAGTAGTAATAATCAGGGGAGCCACCTTTGGCTCAGCAGTAATCTTCACAGGACCTTTAGAGGTAATCCTCACAGGACCCTTAGAAGTGATCTTCACAGGAGTACTAGTAACCACAGACACATCTTTAAGCTTCATATCTTGGGATAAGCCTTCACATAAGCTCTACATAAGGGGTTTTCTCAAATAGTATAATACGATTGTCCATTAAACGTTGAATACCTTCTTTCAGCTTCCAACAGTCATTAGGTTGAGAGGCACAATAAAAACAGTCTTCAGTGCAACCCGGAAATAAACCGGCTTATTGAATCTTCTTCTTAATAATGGATAGAGGAGTAGTTAAATCAGTCACCATAGAAACATAAGAAACATCATCAACAACATTAACAGTCTTCTCATGTTTGGGCATAAGAGCAGTAATCACATGAGGAGTCTTAGGAGGATCGAACTCAATTTCTCCAGCATCAATCATATCCTGAATCTTATTCTTCAGCACCCAACGATTATTAGTATCATGACCTGGACAGTTGGAGTGATATGCACATCTTGCATTAGGATTAAAACGAGGAGAGGTATTATTGAGATTCTGAGGAGGATCCCTCAAAGTAATCAATTATCCCTTCAACATATGTTGTAGAGCTTGAGCTAATGACATATTGATCTTTGTAAATTTCCTCCTAGGTGTATTTTGCTTAGGCTGACTGTTTTGGTGATCTTGTGGTGTAGGTACAAGATTAGAGATTAGGACTGCTTCCACAAATTGGTTGTTCCTATTACGACCCTGTTGGCCATACACAACATTAGATTCTTTCTTCCCATTATAGGGCTTCTTGGTAGTAATTGAAGAGGCAACCATTTGTATCTTACCACTTCGTATTCCACTCTCCACGCGTTCTTCAGTCATTATCAGCTCAGTGAAACCAAATGATGAACTTCCAATGAGATGACTGTAGAATGGACCAATTAATGTACTCATGAACATATCAACCAATTCCCTGTCAGTCAAAGGAGGTTGAACTCTGCTTGCAAGATCTCTCCACTTCTGGACATACTCCTTGAAACTTTCTTTAGAACCCATATACATGCTTTGGAGTTGCATGCGAGTTGGTGCTAAATCAGAGTTATATTGGCATTGCCTATAGAAGGCCTCAACAAGATCATTCCAAGTACGAATATTGATACTCTCCAGTTGATAGTACCATTCCAATTGAGCTCCAGATAAACTTTCTTGAAAGAAATGAATCTACAACTTCCTGTCAGCAATATGTGGCTGGATCCTCTGAATATAAGACCTCAGATGCAGCTTAGGACATGAAACACCATCATACACCACAAAAGTAGGAACCTTGAAACCAATAGGGATGACAACTCCATAAATCAAACTCAAATCTTCAAAATCCAACCCATGAGTCTTCTGTAATTCCATAACATTCACACAGTCCTCCAGCAACTTATATTTCTCATCACCGGTTGAATCATTATAATAATTCTCCTCATAATCAGAATTCACAGCAGTACCATGTGGACTTTCTTCTTCTTCTGTAGAATCTTTATCTCCAGGGTTTTCAACCTCATCATCTGTCTTGATTGGAGCTCTGAATCTTCTTCCCAAATTGATGAAGCCAACTGGTTTTTTAGTCTTCTTCTTCTTCTTCTTCTTCTTGGCCAGGAGTGATTTCAGCTCTTCTTGTCCCTTAGACAAGTTCAGGATCATCTATTAGAATTAGGCATTTTGAGCCTGAAGATCTTTGACAGATTGTTCGAGAGCCATTTCCGCTTTAAAATAAACAACGAGAAGATGAGAAACCTGTTGTGAAAATCTGTTATGAATGATATGGTATGTAGATGCATATGCAATGTTTTCAAGGACCGCAGGATTTAAATTTGTTAAAACAAACAAAAACAAAACTTTTATTAGTAGGCTTGAAAATAATATTTCCCCTTGGTCTTACAAATTAAAATAAACAAAAATTATAGAAAATAAAACATCTAAGAATTAAGTTTCCCATGGATGCTTCCTCTTGGTGTTGAGATATGTGTTGAGATTCTGCTCCCCGTGAAGTTGCTTTGTCAGCTCCAACACTCTTTCTTGGCTAACCCTGAATTGAGCTTCAAAGGTATCTCTTTGCTCCTTCAGTTGGATCCAGGACTTCTGCAGCTCTTCCAAACCAGTGGGCATATCTGGATGAAGGATGGTATAAGGAACATCTCCTTCAGCAATAGGCTCCATAGTAACCGATAGAACAACAGGATATGTCATCATAAGAGTCTGAGCACGAGACCGCACCCATATGAGGTAAGGTTCCATAGGAATAGAGTACTTTGGTTCCAGAGTCTTACTATCAACCTTGTTCACTTTAATCCAAGCTCGTATAAACCTTTGACGGTAACCTTGAAGATTGTTGTCGTAATCAAACACGATACCTTGAATAAGCATGTCATGAGGACCATTACTCAGAGCATAACCAAATTGACATAGAGCTAAAGAAGAGTTGTAAGTAATTCCCCTTCTTATGCCAAGGAGTGGCACATTAGGGAACTTTCCACAACGGTCAGTGATAGTGACATTTTCCATAGATCAGGAACACTAGTGAATATCTGAATGAGAGAATGACATCATCCTTTTAGACCACCCCAACCCTTGTTCATTCTTCATCACAGATCGAGGAAGGTGATAAATAAACCACCTAGATAGTATAGGTATGTAACACATCAAAGTTCCTCGCGCCTTTGTAGTACGAGTGTGAAGAGAGTGTAAGATATCTCTAAGTAATGTAGGCACTGAATTGTGAGTCAGAAATATGTTGATGGCGTGTACATCTATGAACTGGTCTGGATTAGGGAATAACACCAAACCATAAATCAGCAAGGCTAATATTTCCTCAAAAGCATCGTAACTCATAGCATCTAAGAACACCTGAGCTTTCTCTATCAATACTCTGGCAAAAATACCCTTAACTCCGCTTCTTATTTCTAGGACAATGTCTGATTACTTCAAATGTAGGGCTGCATCAATGATTTCATGTTTAAGCTCATTCTCTAAGCCTGTGAAGGGTTTCTGATCAAGAATAGGTACCCCAAGTAACTTGGATAATTCCCCCATTGTGGACACCAACTGATAATCGGGAAATGTGAAACAATGATGTTTAGGATCAAAGAACTGGAATAAGACACTCATCATATCTTCATCAAACCCTGAGGTAACCAAGTCAAGTAGATAACTATGTTTCTTGATGAACTGGGAGCTTTCAGGAAGTTTTGAGACCAAATCCTTAAGCTTGGAAGGTCTCCCTACAAAGTTGATTCGGATAGTGTTCCTACGAGTGAAAGCCATAACCTGAAACAAAGAACAAAGATAAATCCTTTGGTCCTTGAAATGGTTAGTGATAATGCTATATTTATGATTTCATGATGTTATGATGTTATGTTCAATCACAAACATGTGGCACACACAAGAAAGTCACACAATAGCCCTAGGTTTAGAGGCTTGCATGAGGTTTGAAGGAAAGTATCCTCCTCCTGAGGTTTAGTTGGTTCATCCAATCCTATAAAAGTAACCAGGTTCTAAGGGATCTCAATATCACTGATCCTTTTCAAGGGTTGTTGTTCAGTAGGCAACTGACTTGCCAACCAAAACCCCCCAAGATTAGAATCTCAATGAGCGTAGCATCAAGTATCAACCAACTTTAGACTTCTCTAAAGTCGGCAATCTCACTACTTTCTAAAGGCCAAGATGGGTCAATTAAGGTTCTAAAGGGTAGTTAGTGTTAATGACAACATATGGCAGCCTCATATTATCCTTAACTTACTTAAGGAACATAAGCACCAACCAAGAAGTCACACTAACTGTAGCCACCAGATCAACCATATCGGTATACGCCGTACAGTTTCCTTGGTCTATTGCCACTTACCTAAGGTACACTAGATCCGGGTTAGGATCTTTCACACAGTAACCCCACAATAATCCCTTAAATATAAAGCAATCAAAGCAAACAAGTAAGTAATCTAATTCCTAAGGTAACCCCTCTTTTACTAAGTACTCCCCGATAAAGTCGCCAGTTCTGTAACACGGTGGGAGAACTGACTTGGTGTTTTTGTTTGACAAAAACATGTGCGGATAGCAAGAGTCGCCACCGACTTTTATTTTATCCAATAGTAAAGGTTATAAAAGAACAGGAAAGACCTTTTAAAAATTCTAAGTTCGGGGGGGGGGGGTAGGTTATATAAAGGGAAGGTATTAACACCCTTTATATCCATGGTTATCCATGGACTCTTAGTTACTTAGCTCACTTTAACTTGTTTGAAAAAAATGTGTAGTGTGTGTTTAGAAATTTTCATAAGTCTTTGTAATGATCCTCATATGGATGTATACAAAGCTTTAAGTTTTTGAAAATTGTTTGAAATGTGAAAAAGAATTTTGAAATATGAGCAAGTAACTAAGAACTACCTACCCTAGACTGGTCTTTCACGTTTCTTTATTTCCTTTTAAGGGTAAGACTGTCCTTACTATTAAGGAGTAAGTAGTCATTTACCTTGGATTTATTAAGGGAAGGGCGTAAGGTCATCGTATGGTCAATGAAGGCAACTTGTAGGGGCGTCTTTAGCAATTCGTAGGGACCAACATCATTTATTTCGTAGGGACGAGATCATTTATTTTGTAGGCAACCTCGAAGGGACTATGATCTTTTTGAATCTGAAGGGAATTGATGATTTTCTGTTGAAGGGACTTTGATTAAGACACCCCCATTTTCGAGGGACTTGACCATATTTAAGGCAATTGGGAGGGGAAATCCTAGGAGGTGCAGATGGCGATCGTAGAACGATCGACTTACGTGTGTGAGTGATTGTTTTCAGATATTTATCTTGAATATTAATTTTCTAGTCCAATTTAATTCAATTATGTCTTGTCACGCCCTAAGTTACTAACCACACAATTATTATAAAATAAATGGCAGGAATTTAAAAGGCAGAAGGTAAATGTCATACGATATTACAAAGCTTTAGGGCAGTTACATAATAGTAATGTCAAAAAATAAAACTAAATTATTACAATTACGAAACAATTACATAATAATGAATAACATAAAAATAAATGAGAGTAGAAATAAAGAAAATGTTTGAAAATTAGGTTTAATAAAAAAATTAGTGTTAAGATTAAAAAAAAAGTTTTTAGGGTTCATAAAAAACAAGGTTTAAAGGTTTGAGAAAAATTTTAGGGTTTGAGGAAATTTTTTAGGGTTTAGTGAAAATAAGGTTTTATGAAAAATAGGTTTAGGTTTAGGTTTAGGTTTAGGTTTATAAAAATATTAGGGTTTTACAAAAGAAAATATATAATCAGTTTATATAAATTTAAAAAAATGAATTATGAAAATGAATTAAATTAAAAAACATTTAAAGGTTGATTAAGGTTCAAAAAAGTTCAAGGTTTTTTTAATTAAGGTTAACTATGGTTAAAAGATAAATTAAGTTATTAATTAAAATAAATAAAAAGAATGAAATAAAAGAAAAGAACCAAAATGCTGGAGGGAGGGATTGAACCCTTGACCCTTCACTCCCATGTTCAGTCCCTCACCACTTGGCTGCGTGTGCCTCCTGGAAAATAATAGGAACAAAATGCATTATATATTAAGTCAAATAATAAAACAAGGTATTATAAAAAAGATGCTTAAGGTTGGGTTCGAACCCATGCCCTCAAGGTAATAACACTAATTCCTTGCCACCAGACCAACGCGCGTGTTGTGATAATAGTATAAGACGAATCAATACAATATGAAGTAAAAATTTGAATTTTTCAGAGTGCGCCATTGACTTCATCTTCAACATCTTACCTACAACTTTACCTGCGAAAACTGTTACGAATTTTCCTGCGAATTTGGTTTCGTAGGGAAACATATGTTTCTTCAAGCATCATGAAACCTGCAAAATTTTGTCAAATTGATCATATAAAAATGATCCCCACATCATATACAATTCAATTATGTTCTTAAAATTTATTTAAGTTGCTTAAATCATAAAACCCCAATTTGGAGCTTTAAACCCTAATAATGACATTCTACGATTCCGACCATAAAACTTCAAGAACTCATCCATAAACGATCTAGGCATCATCACAAACTACAAAATAAGATCAAAATTCGTTAATAATGCATAAATAATTGGAATCGAAAAAAAAAAACAAGAACAAAGTGATTTCGATTTATGTAAATGGCCATGATTTTGATGATGGGAATAATTGAGATGCGTCTAATGAACATCAAGGAACATGTTTGAACCTTTAAAACGTTTGGAAATAGCTTAAAACCTTGAAACCGAAAACTCAAGTTTCTTTGAAAAAATTGAAGTTTGAAAGTGGTTTTGTGCTCTGAATTTTTCGTCCCCTAGTCTTGCCATGGTATTGTGATCATATAGTGATGTAATTAGGTCAAAGAAATTGGGCCTTGGGTGAACTTTGGTGTTACTTGCATGTGAAGAAACCATCTTGCAAATTTTTCCAAAAAAATCAAATATATCTATACCATAATGGTTTTGCACGAATTTGGATGATTTCAATCACTTTGAATACCATATATTTGATCCCAAAATAAGTTATGAGATCAAATATTTTATTTTAATATTTTATTTCTATTAACATTGAATTTTAATAATAAAAATCCAAAATAATATAAAATAAATGATAAAAATCAGAATAATTGATCATTGGGTCGTGCATGACCTTATCTTCAAGTTTGGGTTGCAATATTATGGGCCCATTTGACAAAATATTGAATTTAGACCCTTTTTGCTTCATATACCTCTTGAAAATTTCCCAACTTTGACAATGCATAACTTCCTCAATTTTAATGCCATGAAGGTGTTCTAGGACTTTTTAGAAATATTAGAGTGTCCTTTAATCAACCATTTTTGTCCCATGTCCATATCATTTACCATTTTCAAATTATGAGCTTTGGAAAAGTTGACTTTTTGTTGACTTTCAAAAAGACCTATAATGTTTTAGCTCATACCTACCAAATGAAGCATTTTTGGACTTGGCTTGTGAGACACAAAGTTGTAGAGAATTGAATTTACTTTAAAACGAGCTTTAGATGGGAAATTTTTTATGAAGTATGTGAAAGTTATGGCTGGTCAAAGTTCAGTTGACTTTTCCTGTACAAAACCCTAATTTAGCAACTTCTAATTCTTGATGATTCTAAGGTTTCCTTGATGAATCATGATCAACCTTTGATCAAATTATGAATTTAACCTTATGATATTGATGTTTACCAAAAATCTTGAAGTTTGACTTTGAGTTGACCACAATTGATCTCAGTTGACTTTCTGACCAAGTTAATTGATTTTCAGGTATCCGAGCATCTGACTGACCAAACTTGTTGGGAAAACTTTGAAACTTGATATGAGTATTATTTAAGGTATATATGATGTTATGAAGTCCACTTGAGGTCTTGGAAATCCATTTTGCTTGGGGAAACTCAAAACCCTAGTTCTAAGATCCATTGTTCAGGAGAAGGCTTTGTCTAGTGAAACCTTCAATTATTTTGACCAATTGAGAATATCGTGACTATTAAGAGACCTCTTGAAGTATATGATCTTGAATGTGGGAGGGAAAATTTTGGGGTAGAACAATTTTCATGAACATGAACAAATTTCCATAAACTAAACAAAATAATGAATCCTTCAAACATCTGGCGATGGTCATTATGGTTCTCGTGGAAATCAATGTAACAGCCTGGGCCCCTTGCAAGGCAATCCCGACACTGCCACCTTACGATCTTCTCTACCCCCTCTCTAGTAGAGTTTTTGCCTTTCGTGGGAATCGAACCCTGTACCCTGGGGTTCAAGTACATGCTCAATCCATTCTCACTACCACTTGAGCTACTTTTTAGTAACATCCCAGGCCCCTAGCTCAATTGGTAGTGGGAATGGATTGAACATGTACTTGAACCCCAGGGTACAGGGTTCGATTCCCACGGAAGGCAAAAACTCTACTAGAGAGGGGGTAGAGAAGATCGTGAGGTGGCAATGCCGAGATTGCCTTGCAAGGGGCCCGGGCTGTTATAAAAAAAAGATGCCTTTTTTTGTAACAGTCCGGGCCCCTCGCAAGGCAATCCTGGCACTGCCACCTCACGATCTTCTCTACTCCCCTCACTAGTAGAGTTTTTTCCTTCCGTGGGAATCGAACCTTGTACCCTGGGGTTCAAGTACATGTTCAATCCATTCCCACTACCAATTGAGCTAGTAGCTCAAGTGGTAGTGGGAATGGATTGAACATGTACTTGAACCCCAGGGTACAAGGTTCGATTCCCACGGAAGGCAAAAACTCTACTAGTGAGGGGAGTAGAGAAGATCGTGAGGTGGCAGTGTCGGGATTGCCTTGCGAGGGGCCCGGGCTGTTACAATCAACACCCTCTCATGACGATTCTCCCAATTCAACTTGGAGGTGAACAATGTAAGACTAAAGTGCATCACTAATTTGGTCGATGAGTTAAGAGACAACTCCAAGGTAATGCTAAGATAAATGTGAGAAGGATAACTGGTATCGAGGCAAGTGTTTTGCCTGTGTACCAGGGAAAATTATAGCCCAATTGGGAGGGACCATACCATATATTCTATAAGCTCCTACACAGAGCATATAAGTTGCAAGAGTTAGATGGACGACTGATACCCAGAGCATGGAACTTTATCCGTTTAAAATATTATTACAGTTAAATTATTTTTAATTTTTTGAGGGGGCATACCACCCGCATATGTACGAACTTTTGAATGTTTATGAGCAAGGTGAACATTTTTACTAAGGTATAGGGTATGCTGGACTTCCACGGGAAGATCCTTGTCACCTTCCCAGACAATACAACTATGTTGGACTTCCACAAAAATACTTTTGTCGCATTCCCAGGCAATACAACTATGTTGGATTTCCACAGAAAGATCCTTGCCGCCTTTCTAGATAATATAAAAATGATAGAGTTTCATAGGATGATCTTGCCGCCTCCTCAGGAAACAAGAGAAGATATTTTTCTTACCCTCAAGGCGATACGAGTACGATGGAATCCCATGGGAAGATATTTTTCTTACCCTCAAGGCGATACGAGTACGATGGAATCCCATAGGAAGATCATTTCCGCCCTTTAAGGGCAATATGACTGTACTATCCATCGATGACCACCTCATCTTAAGTCTTGTCTAAGGGTTTAATCGAAGTCTTGCTCGAGAGGCTCAACGCCTCTCCTAAGAGACTTTGCGTCTTTTAGACAGACTCAACATTATACTTTCGTCTAAGGGACTAAAAGTCTCATCTTACAGGCTTTCTTAACATCTCCCCTGAGTGACTTGGAGTTTCCTCATGCGAGATTCATCCTACCTAAGGGACGCGACCTAAGTCTAGCCCAAGAGACTTAATTTAAAGCCTTTTTTCATGTTTTGACCAAAGTCCCTCCCAAGAGGCTTAACGCCTCGCTTGGAAGAATTAAAGTCTCTCCACACAAGCTAATCAATATATTTTTGCCTGAGTAATAAAGAGTCTTGTCTAATAGGCTTATGAATTTATCTAACGCCTCGCCTGAGTGACTTAGAGTTATCTCAGGCAGGATCGAGCCAAAAGTCTTGCCCAAGAGACGTGACCAAAGTTAGGCCCAAGGGACTAAACTTAAAGTATTGTTTGAGGGTTTGATCAAAGTCTCGCCTAAGAGGATCAATACCTCTCCTGGATACCTAGGGACTATTTAGGCATGATCGACAATATATTTGTAAAATACTAACAAAAGACGGGGATATTACCAACCACACAAGAGGGACGACTCTCATCTTCCGCTCGCCATTAGAGACCACCTCGCCTTGGGTGATCCTACTCGCCAAGTCATGTGAAACATTAGAAAAAACGTTCCTTGGTTAGAGAGAGGTCTGGGTCAACATGCTAATACACATATCCATAAGACATAGAGATTTAACAATCCACCACAGGCTGGGTGGTTATCATCCCCAAAAAATCTTAGACCCAAATGCCCTTATAAATACCTTATACTTAGCAGGTGAGATAACATATCGTCAATACACATGATACATCCCTGAAAGTCGCATATCTTCTCACCTTATATGAATTTGCTCTCACCGTAAATACCACTAAACATAATCTCTCACCGTCGCGAACAGATCATGTACCAATAAAATACTAAGATCTGTTGGAACCTTTATTAACTTGGTACCACACATTTTGATTTTTCTTTTACAAGTCAATATTTATATTTTCTTAAAAACGTGCTAATGCATAGTAATTTTTGGTATATTATTTTTAATGTTTAGTTGGCTTACCATTTACTTTTCTTTTTGTAAGTGTATACACACGCTCAATACTTAAAGTCTTAAATCCAAAAATGAACTAAATTGACATATTCAAGGCACAACTTACACGTTAAACAAACAAAGTAATCAATCATTGCCTTGTTGGTCGGCGTGAGTCTCGTTCCTGCACAATCCCATGGCAGCCGTCACCCGCCTTTCTACGCGCGCGTCTTTCCTCTCTTCCATAGCAAACCGATATCTATCCTCCGAGCTCAACTCCCACGCGCCATTCCGTCTTGTTCCTACGCGCGGAGAAGATCAGAAGAACAGCCACGTACGGTGGGTCTTCCTCGGTTGTCCCGGCGTCGGGAAAGGGACCTACGCTAGCCGTCTATCCAATCTCCTCGGCGTTCCTCACATCGCCACCGGTGATCTCGTTCGTGAAGAGCTCGCTTCCTCTGGTCCACTGTCTTCTCAGGTTTTCTTCTTATTATTCTCTTTGAGATTCTTTTTCTGCTTTAAATTATTACATGTTCATATTAACCTAACCTAATAATCTGAGCTTTGCTTTGAGGATCATTGTATATTTGATGTAAGAACTTGTAGTTGCATGTGTTAGTTTAGCTAATTGGTGAGATAATTTAGATAATTTCATGTGTATGTATCTATCTGAGTCTAGAGTTGCATGTGTTACCCCTTTACCGGAGTTCTGTGATTGTTTTTTATGTGCATTGCACTGACTCGTGCACGCTCTTATTCGTATTGTTTGGCGTCTTACAGCTATCAGAAATTGTAAATCAAGGTCAATTGGTGTCGGATGAAATTATTATAAATCTACTGTCAAAGAGACTTGTTGCTGGGGAAGCTAAAGGTGATCTGGGATTTATTCTCGATGGTTTTCCTCGAACAATTAAGCAAGCAGTGAGTATATCTTCAACTTGGTAACGTATATGTCACTATAGGCAGGAATACTGGGAACAAAAACATTGATAGTGGATTTTGATACCTAAAACCGTGATATCCGATTAAAAGTAAATGAACAAGTTTTGCGGATTTGGTAATATGCTGATTTCGTAAGGTACCTTATTCAGGTTCCTTTACTCGCCTATCTAATCAGATAGTAATTGACATCAATTTTTACGCTATCCAACTATCCCATTTTTTATATCAACGGGCATCTATTTTCTGAGGTTGTCTGTCCTGTGATGTTTTTTGAACCAAGTTACTCTTTAAACAAGCAACTTTATTTTCTCTCCTCCAATAATTGCCTTTATTTTTGTGCTCAGGAAATATTGGAAGGTGTGGCTGATATTGACTTGGTTATCAATCTAAGGCTTCGAGAAGATGTACTGCTCGAGAAATGCCTTGGGAGGAGGATTTGCAGCGAGTGTGGAGGAAATTTTAATGTTGCTTCCATTGACATCAAGGCTGAGAATGGGAGCCCTGGAATTGTCATGGCTCCGCTTCTTCCTCCTGTCAATTGTATGTCGAAGCTCATTACTCGGTCAGATGATACTGAAGTAGTTGTCAAAGAAAGGCTTCGGATATACAATGAATTGGTATTGCTGCTTTTGTGACTTCTTATTTGAAGTTTTATCCGAATGAAGTTGTATAGAAAAAGTTTATGTTTCTAATGAATTGGTATTGCTGCTTTTGTGACTTCTTATTTGAAGTTTTATCCGAATGAAGTTGTATAGAAAAAGTTTATGTTTCTATTTGCTTTTGAATTATAATTACTTTTCTGTGAATAGTTTTTGCCATCTTTTCTAACTGGTCTACGATTGGTTATCTATTATGATTGCAGAGTCGGCCTGTGGAGGAGTTTTACCGCAATAGAGGGAAATTATTAGAGTTTAACCTGCCTGGAGGAATCCCAGAATCTTGGCCAAAGTTGCTACATGCTCTTAATCTTGATGATTATGAGGATAAGCACTCTGCTGCAGCATAAAGATATAATAAGAATAAGAATAATGTATCATATTTCATTCTTTTCGTGCAATATATGCATGATTGACAATTTTGCAGGAAGGAGAACCAAAGAAAAGGGTCTCTATTAGTATTACTTTCAAACCTGTAATGATATTGGAAGTGTTGTAATAATATGATAAAACTGATAGGGCTGGGTTTTCTTTCCTTTATTTGTGTAGGGTGAGATAATCACAGTATTGCTACATAGATAGTTGCTTGTCAATAAGGTTCAATAGAATTGGTGCATAATTACTGTATAGTTGTAAATTGAATGCAAATGTAGTAATTTATTGCGTGATCACATGCTTGAGATTATAGAGATGGCTTTTACTGAAGTAACTTTAGGAAAACCTATTTCATGATATGAATTTCATCTTCTTTTGGTTAGAATCTTTTTATTTTCTTTCGAGTTAATTGGTTTTAATTATACACATTTAATTATGAACTATGTAGTTTGCTTAGATGGAAGATTTACCTTCAATCTTTTTCTTTTTCATCCGCAGGTGATGGATGATTCCAATGATTTTTTCTGTATGAAATTCACTAATCTACCTTGGTTTTTCATTTTTTTTAATATTAAATAAAAGGTATTTTTATAAATATGTTTCTTTTTAAAAATGAGTTTTGTTGGGAAATTAAAACATAATAACATTATAATCTGTAGCAGATATAAAATTTTCTACACATTTAGGAACATTTAGGAATCTTGAGGATCAACCATAAACCATAAATATAAGATGGTAAATTTTCTACACTTTTAGTGAGTTTTCTTCTTGGTAATAAACTTTAACTAATTCTAACAACTTAACATCCAAAATATCAGGTACTTTTAGTGAGTTTTCTTCTTGGTAATATAAATTTTAGTTAATTCCAACAACTTAACATCCAAAATATCATGTATCTAATAATATTTCACATCAATGTGTTTGGATCTATTAGGAAAAGTCTGATTCTTATTAAGATGAACAACAATTTGACTATAAATAACATATATTTTTTGCGAATAAAATCAAACTCTTGCAAAAATTTTGTCAACCATAATAACTTCTTGTATATTTCGGTAATTTAAATGTACTCATACTAAATTATAAATCCTATAACTTCTTCCATTAAAATTTTCCTCCAAAATTTTTTTCCTATTAATTAATTAATTAATTAATTAATTAATAATTTATTCTATCTATTTATTAAATTATTATTATTTATTTTATTATAATTTTTTGGATAAATAAATATAAGAATAACAAATTACAAAATTATTCTCATAATTTTGATATATGAAATTTATATTATAAATTAATATAGAAATAAAAAATTATGTCCAAATTAAAAAATCACTAATCCACTATCAAAATAATAAACTAATTAAAAAATCACTAACCCACTACCAAAATAAAATTAACTTAGAAACCACTAGCCCACTACCAAAATAAACTAAATAATTACTGTATATTTTAGATTATAGACTTTATCTCTCTTCTAAACTTATTTTTATATGATATTTTTTTTCCTGGTATTTATTTCATAATTTTTTTTTCTTTCTAATATCAAATATCAATATTTGTTGATTTACAAATTTCTGATGATTTTTAATTTTATCCATTTTTTATAGTTAAATATATTATATAATATAATTCTTAAGGAGATTTAAAAGATGGTGTTTTCAATGTAAGTTTTTGCGACTACATATCAAATTGACAGATAATAAAGTGATTAGAGTTCACGATTTGTCTTCATCTTTCAAAAATTTATAACCCATAATAAATTCATTTCTCCCTCTTTTTTCTTTGTTATATGTATTTTTACTAATCCTAATTTTTCATATAAAATTTAGATGGCGTAACTCTCATAACCTCTCGTGGATTTGTTAACTACGATGGGAGGATGGGAGGAAATATTTATTAAATTAAAGAATTTGATAAATATCTCATTTTGTTAATTTGTAAATATATTAACAATACAAATTAAATCCCATGTGATTTCTATATTTATTTCTTTTACCAATTAATTTTAAAGATATACATAATAATCTTGTGCATCGCACTGATAAACAACTAATTCTCTGTATAGGAGATAATACTGCATGTTTTTCTAATTTTCTAATTTGGATTTCCAAACCACAACTCCTACAAATTTAATTATGTAGTCCTAAATAGACTTTCAACAAATTTAATTCTTATGGAAAAAAAGATTTCTATAATGATTCTTCTTTAATATTAAAATTTAAAGTCTAAAGAAACATACATATGAAAAAAGAATTAATCTAATTTTTTAAAATAGAACTATTATCTTTAAATAAAAGTTCAGGTAAGTTCGACCGACTATTCTAATAATAGATGTGAGGATTATTGAAAACCCTTTAGAGTGTGTTTGGATGGAGTAATTGAGAATTTTTAAAGAATTTAAAATTCTAGGTAATTCAAATCATTCAATTAGAATTCATTCAATTTTAAATTCTTTTGTTTAGATAGAGTATTAAAATGATTCATTGTAAATTCTTTTGGGCAATTTTCATAATTTTAAATTTTAATAAAGGAAAATATTTTTTTTTGAGAAAATTTGAAATGACTTGTCAAAAATCCATTGTTTGGATAAAAAATATGAATAATTATTAAAATGATGTAAATTTATGGAGTATTTTATTCATGTTAAATTTAAGGAATTTAAAATAACATTAAAAAATAGAGAATTTCGAATTGCTTCATCACTCTATATAATATAAATGTTAAATTGCTTATTATTAATTTTTCATATTTTGCAAAATAGTCCTCATAAAATTTCAAATTAACTCCGAAATTTTTCAAAAAATTGCAAATAAATCCCTAATAATTTTCAAACTTTACGAAATGATCATTTAACTTTTTAAAATTTATAAATTGATCCCTACTTTTCATATTTTAGATTTGACTCAATTTTTTTTAAAATTATGAAAATCGCTCTAAATTATTTACAATGAATCATTGTATTACTCTATCCAAACAAATGAATTGATTCTAATTGAATCATTTGAATTATCTAAAATTTTAAATTTCTTAAAAATTTCCAATTACTCCGTTCAAACAAATTCTAAAAATACTTATATTTCTAAAAATGGGTAATGAAGAAAATATCAACATGATGTTCCATCAAAACCACAAAACATTTGCCAAGGGAAACAACGCCACGTGCTCCGTTCTAAATCTTCAAGATCTTCTATATTTGCTATCTGCGCCTTTGAGCAACATGCTTTTGATCGTATCCACGTGATCAAACCATTGCCAACCTGGAAATATCTATTCCACGTGGCACATATGAACCTTCAACGCCTCCACTTCATCCACGTCAGCATTCACAGTTCATAAACCACACCTACTCAATATCTTTCTTCCTAACACGCCATAATCTTCTTCTTTACCGTACCTTCAAATTGGTCAAGCTCAACATTTTTTTTCTTTCTAGTTTCCTTTTATTTTCAAATTATTTTCTTAATTTTGTTTACCAAAGTTCAATTAGCGATGATTAATACGATCTAATGCCAGTAACTGTTTCTATAATGACTTAATAATGGCGATTAGTGATACCTCTGAGCTGGTAAGTGGTAATCCTCATCTAATTCCTTTTTTATTTTGCTGAAATCTTTTACTTCACAGTGAAGAATTAAAATAATGTTTCTGTTATGATATTATCTATTTTTTTTTTCTCTAGCGTGAACGATTTAGCATACAAAAAGCTATGCCACTTTTCTGGTTCTTGTTCATGTTCAAGGAAAGATCTCTCGCGCTTTCATGGTTTCATCTCTAACGGATATTCTTCTTGTGCATAACCGTTTTGGATTTTCAGTAAGTCAAGTCTCTGAAGTCTTAATTTGAGTTCTTCAGCTTAGTTAGGGTTTCAAAGTTACTTCAAGTTGGGATTATAGTAGTCTTTCCACAAGATTAGGGTTTAGTTTTGTATCTTTTTGATGTTTGATTTGGATTAGTAAGGGATACTCTTGAGTTAGAGGCCTCTATAGCACTCACATCTCGGAAAAAAGTGTCTGTATGTATAAGTGTATCTAGTGTCTGTATCTGAGACCGACACTTGTGATTATGTTTAATTTATTAATTTTTTTTTCAAATTATTACCAGTTGAAGTGTCGGTGTCGTGTTGAGAAATGAAGTAAGGGTTTTGTAATCTTGTTTGAGGTTGATAATTGCTATGCATATTTGGTTGGGTTGTGTGCATGAAAAATTTGGTGAAACTTGTATTAGGCTTACTTGTATAGATTTTTATTAATGTTATTATTTTCTGAAGTGTATATGTAGTGTGACCTGCAGTTGTGTTTTGGGGTTCTCTGAAGATTGTAGCATGCACTGTTTTACTTTGGATGAGGACGGACTATAATTATCGTGAGCTTGGGCATTTTGAATGACAAGGGGTAACCAGATATGTGTTGATGGTGACGATAAAGAACTTACTCAGAGTTTGCGGGATGGGGAGAACAACTCAAAGAAAGGAGTTGCTGGTGAGGATAATGAAGTGAAATGTAATGGAGTAGCAGAAGAAGTTAAGGTTGGAGAGGGAGGGAATGGGGAATCCTCTTCTGTCCAGCAGCAAGTACCGCAAAATCAGTCTCAAGGGGCGATTATTTGTTGGGAGAGGTTTTTGCATGTTAGATCCCTTAAAGTCTTGCTTGTGGAGTATGATGACTGTACCCGCCATATTGTCACTGCTTTGCTTCGCAATTGTAGTTATGAAGGTTAGTTATTATCTGTTGTTTTATTGAAACCATCTTGCTCATTTTATTGTTTCTGGATATTGTAAGAAGTACTCTTACGTCATTTCTGGAAACGCTTAAACTATATTTTGCAAATTTGTGGGTTAAACTATATTTTGCAAATTTGTGGTCTTAAATGTATTTCTAAGCTGCAAATATTGTATCTTTGGAAAGGTATATATATATACATTAGAATAATGATATAGACTTTTAGAATTCTCAGTGGTGAGAAAATGAGAGAAATTGAAGAAGATAAAACAGTGTAATACTACTCGATTCCGAATATAAGTAACAAAAGATATCAAGTTTGATTGTCTAAACTCAATTAATTCCTCTATAGTTAATGATATCATTCCTGAAACACGCTTCAATTAATTTATATTGCATTTTCCAATAAACCACTTTTATAAGTTTTCATGAATGGCATTTTGATAAGTACAATTTCTTTTTCTTATCATAAAAAAGTTAAATGAGATAACATACTATTCTTAATAATTGATAATTATCTTATGTTTCTTAAATAAAAACCAGAGAATATTTATTTTGTCATGATAGAGTACATAGAGAGATATTTATTCAATAGGCTATGCCGCCGAACAGTTGCAACTGCCTAACTGTTTACAACTGTCACTCACTAAATACAACTGTCAGAAACAGAATTGATTACTGAAGAAGTAGAGCTGCCCTTAAAGGGCTGACAACACGAGGCCTAAAGGTCCAAATAAAGCAATTGAATAAATTGCATCTATACTCCTAATATTCCTCCTTTAACTGGGAGGAATGCTGGCCAATGACAAGTTGTTTAACACTCTGAGAGCTGTATTTCTTAAACAGAACCGTGACTATGAGAACATCAGCCCACTGCTCTTGAGCAGGAATGTGGAAAACAAAGAGAGACTTATGCACAATTTAAAATCTAGCTCCATGTGTTTTTTTCTTGAGTAAAGAAATGGGTTATGAGAGGGAGAAAACAATGCTGAGACTGTCATAAAAGATCTTGGGGCAGAATTATAAGACACTGTAGAGAAGTGGCTTGCAGTAAAAGACCATTTCTTTGCCACTGGATTCTGTAGAGATGTGGGTTGTAGTAAAAGACCATGATTTACTGCGAAGGGGATCTCAGCTCTTGTAATGGTAGCATACTGCAATGGACCTACAATGGATTGAAATAAAGTGGGATCATCCATGTAACTGGTTCCCAATTTGGTACTGGAAATTATAGGTATAGAGATGCCCTTTGCTGAAGCCTTGTTTGAGGGTGATGGAGTGGTTTTGATAAGAGAGGAGTCAACACTACAATAAGCAGAAAATAATTCATAGTAAGGAAAGCATGTTTCATGAAATAAGCAGAGAATAATTCATTGTAAGGAAAGCATGTTTCATGAAATAAGAAATCTTTTGGTATAAAGTTTCTGCCACTAGCGTCCATACATTTGTACACATTGTGGTTCGGTGAATAACTAAGAAATATGCTTTCCTTTTAGTGGAAAGAGAATTTACGAGTGTTATAGGGTCTAAGACAAGGAAAGCACACACAACCTAAGGTTTAAAAAAACTGTAATCTGGATGATAATGAAGTATGGAGAGTTTCCATTAAGGAAGTTGGTTGGTCGAAAGAAAGCTAAGCGTCCGAAAGAAGGCATGGTCCCATCATTTGTAAGGTAAATTGGCTTGAACAAGCGAGGAAAGGTCGATTTTTCAACTACATATTTATGCTTTCCTTGAACCTTGTGAGTTCCCTAGCCTTCAAACCCGTAAACTGAATTTTGATTGTTGAGATATTTGTTATTGGGCCACCCACATCTCCCTACCCTTTTGATGTCAAATCTTAGGTTTTTGAGGTCATTGAGATCCTACATAGACTAGAGACATGGTCAAAGTAGTTTGCCTAACATCGTGTCTCGTATAACATCATCAGTCTTATCGCTTCTCGTTAAAATTTTCCCTTCTGCTTGTGCGGTACTTTTGTGTCACACCAACCCTTGAGGCCTTCCTCCATTTTAACCACCCGATTTGAATTTGATGGGTTACATCCCTTCTATTTCTCCATGGTTTTGTATTATGGACTCACGATATTCGATGGTTACATCCCTTCTATTTCTCTAGGTTAGAAATATTTCTCCTTTTGCTAAACTTACATTTCATATTCGACGTCTTACTTCTTCATAGGCGATATCCATTTGTTTCTAAAATGTCTCCAAGTCTCTAATCTCTCATTTAAATCCTCCTTCGACTCTCCAAGTAGGACTATAATATCGGCAAAAACACGTCTCGGTGCTAGCTTTTGAATGTGTTTTGTGAGTACATCCAAAATTAAAGTAAAAAGATTGGGGTTTAAGGTTGAACTTTGATGCAATCCTATTGTCATGAGGAAATCACTTGTCTCTACCGTGTGCACGCACATTAATTGATACCCCTTCATACATATCTTCGATAACTCGAATATAAACAATCTTAACCCTTTTCTTCTCTAGGAATTTTTACAAAATCTCTATAGGTATTTTATCACACGTCTTTTCTAAATGAATGAAAATTAACTGCAAGTCTTGTTGGTCCATCTAATACTGCTCCGTCACATACTGAAATATAGATAGAGCGCTTACACGATCGACCTTCCAATCATAAAACCAAATTGATTTGCGCTTACACGGTCGACCTTCCAATCATAAAACCAAATTGATTTTCAGTAGCTTCAGAGTCTTTTTTCTTAGTCTCCTTTCAATCACTCTTTCCCATAACTTTATGGTATGACTCACAAATTTAATCCCCATATAATATGTACAGTTTTGTATATTCCTCTTATTCTATATATTGGAACTAAAATATTTTCTCCATTCATTCTAACATTTGCTTTGACTTCATAATTTTGGTAAAGAATTTGGTGAGCCACTCAATGTCTCTATCTCCAAGAATTTTTCATACTTTAATAGCTATGTTGTCTGTAATAGAAAAGAGAAGATGATGAAAGAGAGCTTATGTTGAGTTTAACAGAAAATATGAAAGTTAGTTACAATGGAATAACTTATTTTTGCAGAAGACAATGGAATAATTTGATTGCTATTTATAGGGTGCTTGGGTTGCACTGAGTGTAATTAACTCCGTAACATCTCAACATAATGTTGTTATAAAAACCTTTTAACTTACTCTTTCCTGTTGCAATTCTATTTTTGCAATGTTTGGTTTGGCTTTTCCACAAGCAAACTCACGTCTGCATCTCACTCTACCGTTATTTTAAACCAAACACACACTTTGTTAATTTCATACAAAAGAGTTGCAACTACTATACTATAATATTTTCTTTTCAAACGGTAGAGTCTTCTTCCATGAAGATCCTGCTAGTGCTGAGGTTAACCTTGAGTTGATCATATTATAAAGTATACTAGATATAAGTAACAACAACTACTTTGTAAAATTAGGTTGACCTTGAGTTGATCATATTATAGAGTATAGTAGATATAAGTAACAACAACTACTTTGTAAAATTAAGATAAACTGGATTGCAACCATGAGAAGTTAGTTTGAAGGTCGTTGTGATAACCTGCTGAATTGTCACTAAGTTAGTTACCCTCGGTGCAACTCAGGTAGGGGTGGCAAACATGCTTGACTGCTCCGTTTAGGTCTCCATTTTACAAAAGCTTGCAAAAATACGGAACGAGGCGGAACAAACATAATTTGAGGGTGCGAGTCTAAAATCTTAACCCGTCACGTAAAAAAGATTATGGCGGAGCGGACACATTAGATAGTGTGGACCTAAAATCTTGATCCGCCCCACAAAAAAGTGTGTAAAACGGACATGCCTGTGGGGTCTAGGCATGACAGCATAACCCATACCCACGGATTTTTCTTAATTAAAAAATATGGGGACGGATTGGGTAATGGGGACACTAGTGTCCACCCCGTTTATTTTATTTTATACATTATTATTTAGTTTTGATAATTTCTAATATTAAATATGTGGCAAATGTTTTGATATTTTGATTTGTATTAATTATTTAAAATATTTGAATTGTATGTATGAAAATTTGAGATTGTTTTGCTTTTATTATTTGTAATGTAATTAGATTTTGGAAAAATTAAATATTTCTATTAAAACAATTGATTTTATTAAATGGATGGTGGCGGGACGAGGATATCCGAACCCGTTTGGCACGAGTTTGGGTTTTAATTCTCTATCCCCATTTGGGTTTGGGGCAGGGAACGAGAATTGTTTGGGGATTCAAATTTGGATTTGGGGGAGGTAAAAACCGTCCCCGTCCCGCCCCGTTGCCATGCTTAGTCGGGTCGGACCCGTTTTACCTCCACTAAACTCTGACTCCCTATAAGTATCAACAACTAAGCTAACTAAGCTGATTCATTGTAACTAACATTTCATTTTCTATTTTGATTCAATATAACTGAATTTCACGTTCTTTCAATCTAAATATGAACTCTTTTTCATCATCATCCCTTTTCTATTATGGTATCAAGAGCCTTTGATCTATAATCACATCCATTACCTCACCATACACAAATGAAACCAATTCACTCATAAGTTTACCACAAAATCAAGATTTCACCTTCAACCTCTAAAAACAAGGACATCACACTCCAGCTCTAAGTTCAAGCCAGAATCACACTCCTCATAGTGTGTTTAGCCAAAGTATTCACAATAGCATCATTTCATCTCCTCAATCTCGACCTCACACTCCAATGTAGACATTTCCCACTCCCATACAATTTCCTTATCCTCATCTTCTACACAAACTTCTTCTACCCCTTTACCTTAACCATACAAAATTCAACCTCAAAATGCTCTTTCCTTGGCATAGTTTAATCAATACTCCCTCCCACACCGCACTTAATAGAACTTGAACTTATATCCTACATGCTTGCACTCTAGAATTTTAAATGGCTTGCATTCAATAATAACATTTGCAGTCTTACACCCCTTCCCCCAAAAGAAATGCCATAAGGTGCAAATTTTTTAGAATCAAGCAAAACCCTAATAGTTATATTCTAAAATATAAAACCAGACTTGTAGCAAAAAGATACCACCAGGTACAAGAATTTGATTTTCAGGAGACTGTCTCACCTATAGTAAAACCTGTAAAAGCTATCTCTTGGCAATGACAACTCAATTGAATGTGAACTATGTATTCTTAAATGGGTTACTTGAAGAGAAAGTTTATATGCAACAACCACCGCACTTTCTCAATACTAACACATCTCTGGTTTGCAATTTAAATAAAGCTATTTATGGTCTTAAACAGACTCTTAGGGTCTGGTTTGGAAGACTCACTACCCCGTCTTCACAATTTTAGCTTTTAAGAAGACATTGTTCACATCCAATTGAGTGATATGCCATTTCCTAGAGATAGCAAGAGTGAGGATAACTATCACAGTGACAAATTTTACCACGGGTGAGAATGTATCATGAAAATCACAACTCTGCACTTGATGATAACCCTTAGCTACAAGTCTGTATTATATTTTAGAATAGAGCAATCTGGGTTTTGTTTGATTCTGAAAACCCACTTGCACCTTATATCAATTTTGTTAGAAGGAAGGGGTGTAAGACTCCATGTGTTGTTCTCGAGTAATGCAGTGTTTCATCTTTCAGAGTAGAAAGCCACTTGGGATCTTTAAGTGTTAGTTTGTAGAAACTAGGTTCAAGTTCTGTTAAGAGTAGTTAGATGGAGTCTAGGTTGAACTATTTCATGCTCGACTCTAGTAGTCATGGGATGAGTGTTATGAATTTGTATTCCGTATGTTCGAGGCAATGAAATATGAGAAGTTTGTGTAGTGTTTGGGGATGAAGTGATTGGATTGGAATAAGTAAAGAATTGAGGGGATGTGGTGGTATCATTATCAATATTTTGGTTTGAAGTACTAATAGGGTTTGATTATGACTTGAACATGAAAATGAAGTGCTGCCTGTGGTATTAGAGGTTTGATTATGACTTGAACTTGAAAATGGACGGCTGCCATTGGTATTAGAGGTTGAGGGTGAGGTATTGATTAAGTGGCAAATTTGTGGATGAGTTGGATGAAGAGGTGTCAGTTGTGTGTGGGGTAGCAGTAAGTGTTGTGTTATGAAAGTAGGATAGAGAGAAGGGAACTGGTATGGCATGAGATTGGTTTTGTTGGAAGCAGTTGGTAGTAAGGAAATTTGAGTCCATTGCATATTACATCTTTTTGAGAGATATATATTCTTCCATCACTGGCCAAACATATTCTTTATGATTAGAGGACTAGCACAAAAACAAACATTCTCTTGAATGATAGGCAAACTTGTGAGGATTATATGGTTTAAGATGTGGATAACAGGTAGGAGTGGTAAACGGGGATGCCTCTCCGTTTAAGTCTATCCCGTAAAGAAAGAGGGCGGGATGGATCCGCGGGCACTACATCTTAGTCTAAAAATTATAAAAACTTATGTTAATGCCTGCGTCGACAAAAGCCCAGAAAAAAATAGGATGGGACGGGGTTGACAAATTATAGGGTGCAAGCTTAAAACCTTGGTCCGCTCCGCTCAAAAGTGCGGGTAAAACGGCCATGTCCAATGTGCCAGACCCGTTTTGTTACCCATAATAATAGGCACATCCATTTTTTTGAGAAGTTTATAGTCTACAGCTATTTTATATAGGACTAAATATGGAGAGTTCATACCTAATGTGACAATATGCATCCTATTAATGAGGTATGTGGCAACTTAAAATACATGATCCTAGAATTTTAGTGGAAGTGTGCCTTGTGCTAGGAGTGTAAGACCAGCCTCCGCTACATACATGTGTTTCCTCTTCACTGAACCATTTTGATGGTGTGTGAGGGAAAGTCAGTCTGTGTATTATGCCATGCTGTGCTAGGAATGAGGATTGTGGTTGAAACTCACCACTTCCATTAGTCTAAAATGACTTGACTGTAGTGTTGAACCGAGTAGTAATAAGGTAATAAAATGAGTGAAGATTTAGTATTGTTAAGATTTTGCTTGAATAGAAAGGTCCAGGTATACTTGGTGAAAGCATCTACACAAGTTAAGAGATATTTAAATCCTGCTGAAGATATTATAGGAGCAGAACCCCTCACATTAGCAAACATTAAATCAAAAAGTGCATGATAAGTCATAATGGATTGAAAAGAAGAAAATTGATGTACTTTGCCAAGACAACAACAAGCTTCACAAAAATCTAATTTTTGATTGAATAGGCACAAAAATATTACAGCTGGGAAGATTAGCTTGAGTGCCTCATGATGAAGGTGACCCAACCTATACCTATACCTGTTGTGCCACTAAGTATACTAGGAGGGTCCTATGTCAGGGACACTATTATTTGCATGAGAATTCAAATCTGTTGTGTAAGGTGTAGTGCTAGCGAGTGTGTGCATAATAAGTGATGTGTGCTTATTGGACTTGATAGATTAGGCTTGCTGTAAACTTAAGGAGTAGAGTCCATCCTTTCCCAGAGCTCTTTAGAGAAGGATGTTAGAGGAGCTCTTTAGAGAAGGATGTTAGAGGAGTTCTTTAGAGAAGGATGTTAGAGGTAGACTGTGATTTGACAAGGCAAATATCAAGATAAATTCAAAGTATGTATGGTCGTCTCTTGCAAACTGACTAACGGAGATTAAGTTCTTAAGGATTTTAGGTACTAAGAGAATGTTTAAAGAAAGTGTGATGTGTTGTTTGTGTGAATACGAAAAAGTGGTAGAGCCAATAGAGGTAATAGACAAACCTTGTCCATTGTCAAGCATTACTTGAGCTGAACAAGTAGGAATGCTATCTAGGAAGTTGTCAGCACTATGAGTAATATGATGAGTGTCTCCTGAGTCAGGAACCACCATGAAGTAACCAATGGAGAACTGCTTGTTTAAGTACTAACAAAGTAGGCTTGAGGTTGTTTGCTCTGAAACTGAGAATGAGGTAATGAAGCAGGTCCGGGAGAGAAACCCAGAAGAGATGCACGCCACTGTGTAGTATTTGGTGTTGCCAACCATTGATTATTGAAACTGTGTTGAGGGGGTGTTGCTCCAAGTATTCATGAATGAAGGTTGAGAAAAGGTGCGAGTGGTTGGATTTCTCCACTAATTGGATGAGGAGGATTGCACAGAGAGATGATGATAGCAAATTCTTGCATCATGTTCTTTCTTGAAGTAAATTTGACACTGAACAGGGACCTGCCTCCATTTCTACCACCACTACCTTTGAAATTGTTGAATCTACTTCCACAAACACCACAAGATTCATCAAATTGTTGCAAAGACTCTTAACTAGTCACTTGTGACTGAGCATCTTGAGATGTTATCGAGACAGAGTTGGAATCTGATGCTGCACTGCCTTGATTGAGATTCACAGAGAAAAGTTCATTAATTGGAGTGCGATTCACCCTATCGAGTGTTGCTTCATGAGATAGAAGCATCGTTTCAACAATAATCATTGGACGTGGATCATCACGATACTGAATTATAGAAGTTAGGGCTTGATGTTCAGTAGGAAGTCCATTGATAATTGTTTCTAGTTGATCTTGATGTGAAATTCGATCTTGAATCAATTCAAGAATGTCTCCAATTTGTTGAATACGACCAAGGTATTGCGCAATGGTGCGATCTTCCTTTTCGATTCACTTGAGCTCATAGCAAAGCTGACGCGACGTCGCATAGGTCTGCGTTCTCTTAAACTGATCTACTGCTCACCAAATTTCATGTGCGCGGACGCATTATAAAACTCTAGGAAGAACTGATCTGAGAGTGATGTGAGGAGCCATGTGAAAAGTAGAGAATCTTCTTGTTGCCAAGATAGATACACTAGATTTCCAGTGCCTGAAGCACGATCTTCAACAGTGAGATATCTAGGAGAAATATCTGGATTCGCAAGGTGACGATAAAGTTTGTGAATGCATATGATTCCTTCAACTTGCTGTTTCCATGAGATAAAATTCGTGTCATCAAACTTGATGTTGATATGCTGAGAAAACGTCTTGAAGATGTTTTCCGAAGTGGATCCATCTTTCAATGGAGAAGATTGTTTAGTTTTGGCGGAAGTCATAGATCTCGATCATAGGCTCATGATACCATAATAGAAAAGAGGAATGAAGAAAGAGAGTTGTTGAGAATGTTAGAAATGAGAGAATTGGAAATTTGTTATTGAATAGAACAACAGAATATATGAAAATTAGTTACAATGGAATATCTTGATTGCTATTCATAGGATGCTTGAGTTGCACTGATTGTAACAAACTCAGTGACAACTCAACATAAGGTTGTTATAGCAACCTTCTAACTAACTTCTTCCTATTGCGATTCTGTTTTGTTAATTTCATACATGTGTGTATGTGAGCCTCTTATTATGATTGGCCATTGGTAGTAATGTAGGTGTATACAACATTTATGTATTAACTGTATGAACTGTATATACAACATTTATGGATTGACCATTGGTAGTATGCATGTGTATACAACATTTATGTACTAAACTGTATGACCTATTATTTTGCTTAAAGGGTAAATATGATTATTTTACATGAAAAGTATAATATTGTTTATGTTTGTGCACTGCACATGTTCAGTCTTAATCTAGTGTGCCTTGTTGGTTTCAGTTTGTGGATTGGAAAAAAATTGTTACTACTAGTTGTATAAATACTCTTAACTATTCAGATAAAATCAGAATAGGTGAAATAATTGGTTCCTCCCATCTCCCTCCCTATTTTTCTTTAATTTTCTTCCATTTTTTCTTCTAACAGATTTAGACATGATCTTGTTTTTGTTTGTATCAGTTATTGAAGCAGCAAATGGATTACAAGCTTGGAAGATTTTGGAGGATTTAACCAATCATATTGATATTATTTTAACTGAGGTGGCAATGCCTGGCTTATCAGGCATTGCTCTTCTATACAAGATTATGGGCCACACAACACGAAAAAATGTTCCAGTAATTAGTAAGTTTTTCCAAGTGCCTATACATGTTTGGATTGAAGCATTTTTTTCTTTCTAATTACATACTGTGAAAGTGCCACTCTTTTCTATGTCTTCTAATGGGATTGGTCTGCAGTGATGTCATCTCATGACTCTATGGGTTTAGTCTTTAAGTGTTTGTCAAAGGGTGCTGTCGATTTTCTAGTTAAACCCGTACGGAAGAATGAGCTTAAAAACCTGTGGCAGCATGTTTGGAGGCGATGTCATAGTGTAAGCTGACTGGAATTTCCTTTCCTTTCCTAACATTACATTACAGTTTTATTTTTCTAACCAATAAATTGCTAAAGATTAATAAATTTGATGATCAGTGTTATCAAATATTCGTCATGGCGGCACAATTGTAGATATACATGGCGGTTTTTGGGCTCGTTGCAATGCTAATTGTTTGGCTTACAATGCGGGTTTTTCCGCCATAATCCGCTATACAGCACCACAAAGCAGCCGATATGGCCGGCTTTTGGCTCTCCTCCATGGACCGCCATCCGCCATCGACAACACTTGTGATGATTTTAGTAAAGCGTAGCCTTTGCCACATTTTTGTTTGGTTAGATTTATTTGTATCTGTTAGAACTTGAGAGAGTGAGAGAGATCATAACAGAATCTGTTATGAAATTATTGAATGCATTGGATGATTCTGGTTATTACACACACGATAGAGTAAATATAGAGTGACCCTCTCGACTAACACTCTTAGACTTGAGTGCAAGCTGTTGTATAAACAACTTGCAACTAACTCTAACTATAATGGAATTAATTGTAACTAATCCTAACAAACTATAACAGAATCATAATAGTAAACAGTATGCCTAAGAGTAAAGACTATTAGTGAACAATAGTTATTTCTAACAGTGTCCAATGCCAATTACCATTTTTGTGATATCTTGATGGTTTGTTTGAAATGACAGGGGTCTCCAATTACTTTGTTAATTATGACTAATATTTTGTTTCTTATGCTTCAGTCTAGTGGGAGTGGCAGTGAAAGTGGCACACAAACACAGAAATCTGTGAAATCAAAGAGTCTTGAGAAGTTTGATAATAATTCGGGAAGCAATGACGAGCAAGATAATGGAAGTTTAGGCTTAAATAATGGGGATGGAAGTGACAATGGTAGTGGCACTCAGGTATAACTTAAATTTAAGTAATATTTTGTTGGAAAATCCCATGCATGGACCATGTTAGAAAGAAGTAAATAGGTTAACTGTTGATTGTATATTATCATCTCACGCATTCATCACTCCAAATCTTCATTCCTTGCCTTGAACAAGACTTTGCGGGTGTTACCGATTATCCTCTAGACCCTCCATAATTATATTTATAGTATTTCTTTGACTCCCTCTATTTCTAACTATTAGGCTATCCCCCTCACTTTGTATGATGGAGCCAAAGTATTTTGAACGTGAGGTTTGTGGTTGTTGAAGTTATGCGCTCTAGATAGGAGAGATATAATAAGTTTGAATATTATTGATAATCATTTGATGGTAGCTTGATACAATAGACTTAACTCTAATTCCCTATTTATAGGAATCCAAGACTCCTAATCCTAAATAAAAAGGAAATCAGGAAACAAATCATAATGATTACTACGTAATATGGAAACTAGTTTTCAAATATGATCTAAGATTAGAAATTCATCCTACGAGACAAACTAAGATACTCTAACCTAGTATAAAGATAGAAGATGTTTTCTTGTGTATTCTAAGAGTGGTAACATATAGGGGTTGCCCGTGGCCGCCCTTTCTTTTGTTTGAGTATGTGCGACATTCGCGTGTAATAGGAGAAGTAGGTTTCAATCTGATGTGTATGACCGATAAATGAACTATACCAATATTATGTTGTGTTGAAAACTTGCGAATGTGTAACTTTCTGGATTTTTTTTTTACATCTTGTAAAAAATGAATAATTTGAATATTGTTACATCATACATTTTACAACTGAAGAACCTAAATCTATAAAGGTGGATGTTTTTGAAGGGTCATGAGGGAGCAACCATATAGGGTCAAGAGCAACTACATAAGTGAGAGAAAAACACTACATATTCACCAAAAATCTTAAGGCATTAGGTTTAGGAGTCCTTTTACTTAAATATTGTTCAACCTCCACTTTTCCAAACAATGTTACTCTTAACTCACCCTTGTATCATAACAGTTTTGTAGTATTAAAATTCACACATTCCCAAACAGCTTGCGTGGAATTAATAACAAGCATGGAACATCGTGTTGGGATTAGTTTAAGACAAAGGTGGTCCATATAGTTGCAACTCCCATCTGTCTGACTAACATGAAAGGAAGTTATTACTTGATAGTATTTGATACAATAAAGGACTAAAAGCTTTTACGGTGTTATAGTCATCCATTAATACATCAAACGTTTGTTAAAACGAAGCAATCAGTTAATCTGCAAACACCACAACAGGTCATCTATGTACTGGTTAAGCTAACTGGCCATGTCATATAGAGGTCGCAATCTAATTTTTTAACCAAAAGCTGATTGTCATTTATTATTTGCTCCTTTTGCAGAGCTCCTGGACCAAACGAGCTGTAGAAGTTGACAGTCCTAAATCTGGCTCTCAGTGGGATCAGATAGCCGAGTGTCCCGACAGCACTTGTGCTCAAGTTGTTCATTCTAATGCTGAAATATGCAGGGGCAAGGTGGTTCCTCCGGTCATAAAGGAGTGTCCAGAGAAAAAGGAACAAATAGGTAAGGTCAAGTTGCCTCGATCTTCCTGTCACTGCTTCAACTCTTTCTTTTACTCAGTCACCCAAACCATATTTGTGTTATGCTTGTTGTGGTATTGATATTACTGTGCTAGTTCAAGATTTTCCTTGAGTATATCGACCTCAACATAGAGTGAATGTGATTCTCGTTGAAATACAAGTTATGTTTTGTGGAAGAAATTTTTTAAACAATTTCTTCTATGACACTGACTTTAACACTCATCATTATGTTACCCTGCTTTTTTGGGTTTTATTTTCGGAATTTCGTTCAGCGGCAAGTGACGCATTAAAAGATATTAAGATTTTGAATGCATTTGGGATGTGCTATTAGTTTTTCGATTCATTGCAGCAATTTGTATATGCATACGTGTAACTACGTGCTTGTGCATGTACAAGCATGCACCTTGTTTTGTGGATTATGTATTAAATGTTTGAATGCTATTTTTTTCCTATAAGAAATGAAAGTTGAGCCAGTAGATGTACTGACTTGATGATTGGCTGTATAAATGGGGTTCCAGTCAAAAGTGCAGGTTCAAAACATATTAACACACTTGATGTAGGCCCCTCTAAATTCAATGAGCAAGTTAATAGAGGACAGCAGGAGCTTAATTGTGAGAATCAATCTGGCAAGCTAAGATGCAAAGGGCTTTCATTATCTGATGGTGTTAATAGCACTTCTGATTCACAAATACGAAGTGGAGAAACTGAAGCTCTAAATAGAATACCCAAGTCCTCAGATATTTACAACAAAGGTACTAATAATGACGAGGAGTTGCCATCTCTAGAGCTCAGTTTAAAGAGGCCTAGAGAAGTTAAAGAAGCTGGTACTAAAAGTCAGGATGAACGGAATGTTTTAAGACGTTCTGATCTGTCTGCTTTCACAAAGTATGATGATTTGGTGTTATTATTTCAGGTTCTTAATTATTTTGAAGATGTGTAACTATATTTGTTAGGAGTATTTTTCCACAGGTACAATGCAGCCCTTAATCCTAAGAAGTCTCCTACCAGATGTGTTGGAAGTAACTCTCCACATAATAACAGCTTAGAAGTTACAAAGAAAGATTCGTCCCTTGATGTTCAATCTCATTCTAGTGGCAATCCTACTAACCAGAACTCAAATGGTAGCAATAACATTGATATGGGTTCCACTACTAATAATACTTTTACCAAGTCTGCAGCTATAAGTGAGCCAGCAGTGGCATCAACAACCAAATTTGCGTACAAAACATCTGCTTTCCAGCCTATAAAGAGAAGCCTCTTGCGTACTTCTCAACAGGTCGTCTTGCATAATAATGAAGATACGACAACAACAATGCTGGCACCACCTAAATTTGACACTAATAAGGGTTCTGCTACTCAGGATTTCCATTACCATTATGAAAACCACAACAATGTTGCTAACATGCAGCATCAGGTGCCGCCTGAGAATGATACTGAATCTTTAAAGAAAATGACTGCTGTTGCTCCACAATGCGGCGGGTCATCAAATGCGGTTGAAGTGCTAGTTGAAGGTAATATGGGAAATTACAATATCAATAGAAGTGCTTCAGGCAGCAACATTGAAAGTAATGGACAAAATGTGAGCAGCACTGCAATTAATGCTGGAGGGACAAACATTGAAAGCAACAATGACCTCGTTGGGTATTATGGTAGTGGTGATGCTAGTGGGAACGGAAGTGCCAACAGAGTAGATCAAAACAGGAATTCTCAAAGGGAAGCGGCCCTAACTAAATTTCGCCAAAAAAGAAAGGAGAGAAAAGAGAAGTGCTTTCGTAAACAGGTAAACTGAGGACGGAATACATACGAAGCAATTTATTATCCATGAAGCTTAACTAAGCTTTTGATCCTTGAAAAATATGGAGTTTTTTGAATTAATACTATTTATCTCTTTTTTCCGTTTAGTCCATATAACCGACAAAAATATACCTTTAGTCCTTAAATGTGTAGTCCTTGCATGAGTACTACAGACATATTTTTTGTTAAAATGGACTAAAAATATTTTGTTAACAGAAACCAATTTAAAATACACTTGTGGTTTTATGGACCAAAAACCGGTTTAAACTATCTCACTGTTGCTATGGTTAATATTAATAGGAGCAAGAAATTATACGAAAATATAGTGGATATTATCTCCACTCAGAGACCAACTTCAGTAAATACAGATTTCCAAGGAAAAAACCCGAGGAAAATATATTGAAAAATAGCAATGGAATCCTGCTATCCCTCTCCTCTAAAATCTCTCAATTCTTTCTCTACTCTTTTTCATCCCTTATCTTTTGCATTTATCCCACCTTCTGGTGGTGATACTGAAATCATTCCCTCTCCAGTCATGCTCATCAAACCAGTTTTCTTGGCTGTTAACCTTCTCTTGGTAATCTTTCCCCTGATCACAACATAGGAGGCTGGATTTTCTTAGGTTTTTTCTACTGTTATATGTAAAAACTATATTTCTTAGTATATGAGCTTTTAGAAGAGTTGAAGATTGACAGAATCTAAATTTTGATGTTGAGTTGAACTAGGGCTTTCTTTGGGTTTTCGTGAAACCCAGTAGAACAAGGTTTATTCATTATATATATCCATTATTTGTTTCTTTTCTGGATCTGGTTCCAAAATGCAAATAAAATCATGTGCATTGATATTCAACAGTTAGGAAACCTTATTCAACCAGTTTCGAGGTATAGAACTTTCACTAAAGTGATATAGTATGCTATTATACATCTACCCTAAGGGTTCTTTCCATGGTTATGTTTCATTTCATGTCCTGAAATATGTTCAAGTTCATAAGAAACTTTGGATAAATTTCGTTAGAATTTGGGTTCGGCCTAACTCATCCCTTAAAATCGGGTCGGTAGAGTGAGGATTCTCCCCATTTATAAACACAACACATACCATATCTCTAAGCAATGTGGGGCTAAATTCACCCCTTCAAAGCGAACACAGTGAAGGTGTTAGGGGTTGCAACAAGGCAAGCCAAAGTGCCGCAATTAAGGCGACTAGAAGCGGACCGCACTTAAGGCGGAAAGTCCAACACTGAGAATGGGAAGGGCTGTGCTTGATGATACCATATGAAGGCAAAATATAAAAACTGATATTTGATATGCAGCAGATGATTATTAAAATCAGGAGTGTGAGTTTGAGATCCTTTATAGAACTGGCATTACTGATTTTCAAATTTTGAATAGACTTCGGTCACATTTGCTTTTGGGTCACCAAAAAGATTGAGATTCACCTATCAATGAGGATAAATGTCTGTTGATAGCAAGTTTCTTATTTCTATAAAACAGGATCACAATGTGTATATTTGACTTCAGAAAGGGATGCATGTTTCCATCATTCTGTGGGTGGTGCACTGCTCTACAAACTGGAGTGAATTTCTCCTGTTATACTCTGTATTTTGGTTCTAACTCAATATGGTTTGAATTTCAGGTTCGATATCAGAGCAGGAAGATTTTAGCAGAACAACGACCAAGGTACCGTGGACAATTTGTGCGACAGTCTTCAAACAATGCAACTGAGGCAACAGATAGTTAATTCAGAGCATTTAACACAATGGCGTAATGCTGGTATATACGGATGGAAAAGATCCAGAAGCCTTCATGTGATATTTGGGAATTGTTCTGCCCCTTAGTGTATTGTGCTAGCGTGTAATTAACTCTAGTTATTCCAACTGCTAATGGTTCTAGTTATTTCAACTTGTTCATTTGGTGTTTGAATCCATTTCTGTTGTGACAAGTATTATTATGCTGATTTTGTGCTTGCAAAAATTACATTTAGCTGCTCCGTAATTTCTACATCATCATTGACTGTGCTTGACTGCTGCAATTGTTTAGTGTAGTTCATCAACCAACTGGCTACTTTTTGTGTGCAGGGTTTGAATGATCAAGAAATTTCATTACCTAAAACAAGGGTGTTCAAGACCTACCCAGTTCAAGCTTATCTAGGAAGTAGAATTTGACCCGTTTTGCAACAAAATAAAGTTGGATTAAGATCACATTTTCTAACCTGGGAGTATTATTTTTGGAAAATTTTATCTCATATCCCATCAATTATTCCCCTACCCTTACATTATAATTTTTTGGACCAAAATACTCTCATAAATAAGTTATATTTAAGAAATTTTCATTTTTACATCACTTGCTCTAACACATTTTCTCGTTGCAAATCGGAACTCATTTTTCAAGTCTTCTGGTTTACATTTTTCATACCAAAACAAATTTAGTAAGTGTTTCGGTTTTTACAAGTTCACTGGAACTCATTGCAAAAGTCTACTGGTGTTCACTATACACATTGTAACTTATTTGAGTTGTCTTCTGGTTTGACCTTATTTTCATTGGAAAACTTCTCAAAAGTGTTCTTTTTTTTTTTTTTTTTTTTTTTTTTTTTTTTTTTTTTTTTTGTAACCAGAACTCTTTTAAAATGTGTCCCGGTTCGTATTATTTAATTATATTTTTATTTTTTATTTTGACAATGGCATGAACATGAGGCAAGGAGGGTAAAATATTAGATCGTGGTTTTAGGACAGCGCGCTCCATCGGCATTGGTTGGCGAGGAAGGGCATATTGGTACATCTCCATCCGCAACACAGTCGGTTGACTTTCCAAGAGGGTCGTACGATACGTCTCTTTCGGTAAAGTATGGGTATGTTGCTCGACATTTATGGTTCGATGAGGTAAATAAATGACATTTATTTTACATTGAATAATATTTGAATTGTTAATGTTGTGATTTATAATATGTTTATTTTTAATTGTTTTCTGGAGAGATGTTCGAAGAAAGAGTTAAAGGTTGTTGGACATGAGCTGAAGCTTTCGACGAGGATTACACTAGCTCTTCCACAAGAAATAAAGACTTGGATTTCTAGGTCTGATCTATCTTCACTTCAGAGAACTAGTTTGACGAAGATAGACACAAACTTGTTATCTGCATTCGTAGAGACATGTAGATACATCTTTATTTTACATGCCGTTTGGTGAGAAGAGTATTACTTTGGACGACGTCTCTTGTCTGCTTCCCTTGCCCATCAGGGGAGTGTTCTGGAGTCCTTAAGATGCCATTGAAGAGACATCTGTTGAACTTGTTGTTGATTACTTAGAAGTGGCACATAGTTAGACACTGTTTACCCTGAAAATTGTAAACAACCACTGATCTTCTAAAAATAACAAAATATTCTCAATTACTCACAAGATCGACTAGATTGATCCTAGGACATGTGCTATAGTATGTTTTAATTGGTTTTTCAGGAATAATGTTATAAACTCTTCGACAGACTTTATGAAGTGTTTTGGGTAAAAAGAGAAAATAAAACAAACAAGACTAAAAACAATTGAAGTTGAAAGTACAGTGCAACAAAAGTGTAAATGTCAAGGAAACGTAAAGAAAACAAGTAAAAAAGCAATAAAAGGATGAAAGATAAACTTGCTCGAAAGTAAAGAAAATACAAGATAAATGGACTTTAAAGTAAAAACTTGAACATAAATTGCATTGATATGAAATAGGGTGGTGATCTCATCACGTACATTCTCGTCATCACTCGTTTCTCTACACACGAGTACTTTGAGTGTTTATGGAGTAACTTGTACAATGTGATTCACACACAATTTTATCACTATAACTACTTTATTTATACTAATAGAAGGTAACCACTATTGGCAGTTTACTTCTAAAAATATGCCATTTGGCACTTTGCTTGTTCTTGAACTTCCAATGTGCGCCACTTGTCTTTTTTCAAATTGAAAGAAACATAACTTTCCCTCTAATATTGATCTCAACTGCTGCACGTCGACCATTCCCATGAATGCTCGGTCGAACCACATTTTCTATACTTAGAAAATATTCTAAGTCCACATCCTTGCATTCCCTGCGTCTTCGACTTAGGCTTCCTCAACTTAATTTGGTCGAAGCTTTTTAATTCTTCCAAAAGACATGATGCTAAGGTCAATGCTTTCTGAAGTCAACTAGGTTCGAAATTAGGAGCTAACAGGCGCGCGCGCACACACACACACACACATGTTCGTACCTATAGGGGGATCTTACTATAAGTTGGAGTGGTTATACGATTTATTCAAAGATCATAGAGCAACTTCTAAATTCATTTGCGACTAAAGCGTATATGTTGATGCCGGTGGGTTCCAAAACTTTTGCTAACAAGACCTTTATGCTTGTCGAGGCATGATACCTCTTATTATTTACGGGTTGGAGAGATGTTTGAGATACAGTTGGGAATCAACGATATTGGTTACCCTCTACAGATATCTTGAAGATGCTTCTCTGTTCAATTGCAAGCAGCTCGATGGATATCCTACTCTCTTACAAGTATTTATTTTATTTTATTTTATTTTGTTTTAATTAATTTTATTTAGTATATTAATTTAATTTATTTAGTTTATTATGTTTTAATTAATTTTATTAAGTTTATTAAATATTAATTTTGTAATAGTTTGGTAAGTATTTTTCAACACTTGGAAAAAAAGGTGAGAATTGAAAATCGGCTAATAATTTTGGTCTACCTCGAGCGATGAGATGGACATATAAGCAAGGAGTCCTAAAGATGGATGACTTGCCACCTATTTTGGACGAGCTGACATCTGTCGACGTCATATGACGCCGTCAGTTTGAAGAATTATGTCTATACATGGGGTGACATAATTGTTCCATATTTGCCTGAAAAATGTATTCGTCAGTTTAGATACATGCAATATGTTCCACCCACCTAATAATTATATGATGGTTGATGATATTGATGTTGAGTGGATTGATTAACATCAGAGTGTCGTTGATGTGATTTGTTCGACAATATTAGCCTCTACTCCATCTGATACATATGATGGATACCTGAATTGGTATTATCGTGTTTCACATCCTCGTTTGGTACCACCCATCGTGATGCGCCAAGAGAGGTGCTAGTTCCTATTTATGAAGCAATACCATCTTATTCTAGTTGAGCTCATGTTTCTACAATGATTCTTCGTTATCTCCGACAAGTTGATGTTGACGAGGATGACCCATAATTTGCTGGTTTATTTAAAGCTTTGCGTATTTCTCGTTCACATTGATTTATGTTTATGCTTTTTCATATTTATTAACTTTGAAACTCATGTTTAATTTCTCATCAGTTATGTGATCTTCAGACATATGAAACTAAAATTGAATGACACAATTTAGTATTAATGTTTTGATTACATATTCATGGTAATACAGGTGTAAGTAGTTGCCAATGTTGTAGATGTCATGAAAATTCTAACATCTATGATGTTGCTGCTGGAGAACGAACCTTCTTCCAATCTAATGTGACTGGTGGCAACAAAAACCCCTCTTTCATGTTTACCTGATGATAAAAATAGTTAAAACATTAAGTCATATATTTAATAAAATAAACTAAGTAAAGTAAATCATATATTAAATAAAGTAAACTAAGCACCTGAACCCAATGATTTTAGTTTATAAAATCAATGCAATAAATGGAGATATTTGATAAATGTGAACTTGTCATAGGAAAGAAAGTCATGAACATATTGCCTAAATAGAGAAATACAACATTATAACGATTCACAATCAAGTAACCCATATCTGGTAGTCATCCATTTTTGTGATGGATGAGAACTAAAGGACTATATCATCAAGGTTCTCTCACCTCTGTTAACTGATTACCAAATGCATGTCATACAAAGTTAATCTTTCCTTGTCTATTATTTCCAACTTCAAGTCTCGGAGAATTATTGGCCAACCATATTTACCATATCCATGCAATGATTCAATGAATCTAAATCCACAATTACCATAAGATACAACATTAACTACATCTTTAATATATAACCTAATTTGATTAAGAATTGGAAGAATAAATTGCTTCTTTGATTGTGACTACTTCTTTGATACTTTCAACTTCTTCAAATCCTGTGATGGTTGAGACTGCCTCTATGAAGATTGAGATGCTTGATCAACATACTCATGATACGAAAGATCCTTATAAACATCATATCCTCTCAGATGTTGGACACATTGAAGTCAATGTGGGGTAGGCAAGTTCACAAATCTTACTTTTTAATGCCCTTTTCTCCAACAACATCTAGTGACCTAAACCTTTTACACAATTCAAATATTGCAATAGTCATATTCACCTTTGATCCATCATCTACATCGACCTTCAACTCAACTTCCATAGTTAGTTTCCTCCAAAGAACATGAACAACATCTATTGGTATCGGTATACCACCAAGTGTGTATCTTCCTAACTCACAAGCACAAGGTAACCTGTAAGATGCTCTAAGAGTACAACCACATATCCCCCTGTTAGTTTCAACATAATCAACTCTCAATAACTCTTCAACAATGCGTCTCAAAGCAGCTCGAGACATTGAACCACACATATTACCATAAAATGCACTTATGTGCACGTGCTCAACTTCGTTTTTTTGTTGAAAAGAAGCTCTAATGTTGTCCAGTTGTAACTTTTCAAGTTGTTATTCATAGCCTCCCAACACTTGACCATGTCACATATATTATTCCTTAACATCTACTTTAATTTCCAATGAGCAAACTCAATCCTAAAAATAATACATATTAAAATACTAATAATAATACATAGTAAAAAATATTAAAAAAAACATACCTATTAGTCATGGTGTTATCCAAATATCATACACGATTAATCCATGCTCCGACAAATCTCTGTATGTGTGGATTCAACCACATGTCTTTCACATAATCAATAAATTCATTATAATCAACACATGTGTTATGGACTGGGCCTCCAAAGACTGTATTGGACCGTGGCCCAATACGTCAAGCAGATGCCCATCCATTCGGGCAAGCATGCTTGATGGTCGAGCAGACACTTCATGGGTCGAGCATACACTTGGCACACCGGGCAAGTAACGGGTCCACTATTCCACTTGCCACGTCAGCGAACTATCCCCTATTATCTCCTGAAAGATATGGGCGGTTGGACCAAGGACTAGACCATTTTTTAGGTCTACACGCTTCTTACGCGTACCTTGGCAGTTCTTCCTTGGGCCTCGCTGATCCAGCCCAAGGAAGGACCTTGGCCCAACGCTGGGGGCTCACTACAAATACCCTTTTTCACTAAAGGGTCAGGTATTATGAAACATTCTCTTGCTTACCACTTTTCTGTACCTCTACTTACTTTGGCATCAGAGTGCCTTGCTGGTACACCCCCTTCCATTCACCAATCGCATTTGTTGTTCACGTTCGACTGCTGGAAGGTCCTCCTGATCAGGTAAGATCAGTGGCGCCGTCTGTGGGAAATTAGTTGTCCCCTTCTTCCACAACAGAAGATCAAAGCTCAAATCTACCCATATCCTTCCAGTATGGCTGAAGAACACACTAACGACCATCACCGTCCCCTCGTCGAATACACGACGGAGGACAATCTGAATTACCACGAAGCTGATCCCAGAGACGGGCAACCTTCCACCCCGTCTCCTGAACCCGAAGATAATGGGATCCATCAACCTCAGCCTCAAAACCCGTCGGTCGCTCCATTCCAGCCCATCCCAGTGCCCGTCGAAGGAGACGTCACCATGATTGCTATGGTGAACGCCCTTAACCAGGCCAACTCCATGCTCTACCAGCAGCACGAGAGGATCATGGCCCTGGAGGCTGACCGACGAGAAGATCGACCTCAACAAAAACGAAGGACGCTACAACATCCAGAAAATGCGAAGAAATGAGGATGTTCTCCCCCGCGGCGAGGACGACGCTCGCTCGAGCCTAAGAAGAGTAGATCCAAGATGCGCTATGAGACTGATTGATCGAGAGCCTCTCCTATACGTGAGCAAATTCCTGGAAAAGATGAGCTTTCCCCATTGAGGAGTGACGAGGATGAACCCCATTGCCCCCTTTCACGAGCAATTATGGAGGCACCACTCCCCAAAGGCATGGAGAAACCCCCGCATCTGGCCATTTACAACGGGACCACTGACCCTGATGATCACGTCGACAACATCAACGTTATTCTCGATTACCGCAATGACATCACCGGGCATCTCAAATGCAGACTGTTTTCAACAACTCTCAGAAACGGAGCCATGACATGGTACAAAATCCTGGCCCCAGAGTCCATCACATCTTGGAGGGTCATGAAATCCACGTTCATGAGGCATTTCACATCTTCCCGACGTCATCCCAAAACTGAGGCATCCCTCGAAGCTATAGTGAAGGGGAAGAATGAAACACTGCACTCGTATATCGAGCGGTTCAACCAAGAAGCCTTCGAGGTAGACACGACGAAGCACATGAAGAAATACCTCCTCGAGAGAGGACTCTTGACCTGAAGCGAACTCAGCAGAGCGGTCGGGATAAAGCCTCCCCGTACCCTGGACGTGCTCCTGCACAAAGCCCAAGCTTACAATAGATATGAAGAAAAACAGGTTGTCCACAATGCTCGGAGTAACCGCAACACCAGTGATACCGACCATCCCAAGCGCGAGGATCCCAACGCTCCCCGCCGAAATAGAGACAGGCGGAGGGAGGAAAAGCCCCGTGAGCCCCGTGAAGGAAGGGGACCCGCGGGCCATTACAACAAATATACATTGCTAGAAGCTCCCCACGAGCACATCCTCGTCGAATGCATCAATTCTGAATTCAAACAGGACAGGGTAAGGTCCCCCAAACCTTCTACACCCAAGGCCTATACAGACAAATCTAAGTACTGCCATTTTCACAGAAGTCACAGACACGTGACCGAAGACTCCGTCCATCTGAAGGACATAATTGAAATCTTGATTCAGGAAGGCCACCTCAAACAGTACACTAAGAGGAATGAAACACCCCAGCACGAGGAACTAGAGAAGAAGAGGCCTCGCGAGGACACACCACCCGACGACTCTTCATATCAGGTGGCCATGTGCATATCATGCCCGAAGGACTTCCACCTCCCCGACTCGGGGCCAGAAGGACGAATCACGACACTCAGTCCCTGGGAAGACTTCCCGACAGCTCTCGTTATATCGGGAAGAGGGATGAACAGCGAAAACGCTGCCCTCTTAGTAAAACGTAAGTTTGACGAACTCCTACTAACCGCGCCCGAACAGTTGGCAACACTGACAAAGTATAGGGGAAAATCCAACCCAATATTTTTCTTCCTAGAAGATTTACAGGGCGGTTCCCCCAATTCCAGCATCCCTTTGCTAATAAGGGCCAAGATGGCACGCTTCGACATTCGACGCATCCTGGTCAACCAAGGCAGTTTAGTGGATATCATGTACGTCCACCTATTCAAGACCCTCAAGCTGGACAAGACCAATTTATCCTTGTACGTTGGATCCGACCTTCAAGGATTCAATGGGGCCACAACAAAGTCGTGGGGTTATGTCGAGCTCCTCGTCCCCTTCGGAGAGCAAGAAATAGCTAGAGAAGTCAAGATTCAATTCCTGGTGATAGAGTGCCCCTCCCCTTACAACTGCATCCTCGGCCGCCCAACTCTGGCCGAACTAACTGCGGTCCCCTCCACCGTCCACCTGAAGATGAAGTACTACAACAAGCTAGGCCGTGTAGTCACGGTCCACGGCGACATCGAAGCAGCTCAGAGATGCTATGATGCTACAGTAAAAGGATAGGCCATAATTAACACCAAGAATAGTAAGAAACCCAGGGTCAAAGAACAACCTCCCCCCAGGGAATCAACACCATCGACCTCGACAGCCGCATCGGCGAGGACGACACTGAAGAACAAGAGCCCATCCACAGGAAAGCCCCGACACATCCATTCCGCCCGGTCCCAGATGGAGAGTTCGAGCTCGTTCCACTGGGAGACAACCCTGACAGAGCTGTGAAGATAGGCACGGGGCTGCCCGCTGAAACAAGGGAACAACTCGCAATCTGCCTCAAGGAGAACGCAAACCTCTTCTCATGGAACACCGTAGAAATGCCTGGGCTCGACCCTGAGGTTGCTTGTCATCAGTTAGCTTTAGACCGGACAATTAAGCCCATAGCACAACGTAGGCACAAACAGTCTCCCGAGAAAGCGGAGGCTGCTGAGCGAGCTGTAAAAGACCTCTTAGAGGAAAATTTTATTTATGAAGCCCAATACACAACCTGACTCTCTAATGTAGTCCTGGTTAAGAAAAATAATGGAAAAGGTCGTATGTGTGTTGATTATACCGATCTTAATAGAGCTTATCCCAAAGATGTTTTTCCTCTCCCTAACATAGATAAACTGGTCAACAACTCTGCAGGTTTCAAACTCTTGTCTTTTATGGACGCATATAGTGGAAACAACCAAATCCCTATGTCGGACACAGACAAGAGACACACGGCCTTTATAACCCCGACGAGCAATTACTATTACAACGTAATGCCCTTCGGACTAAAGAACGTCGGGGCAACATACTAACGCATGATGAACAAAGTCTTCCGAGGAGAGATATGGGACATGCTCTAAGTATACATGGACGACATGATCATGAAATCACATAAGGAGGTCGATCACGTACGACACCTCCACAAGGTTTTTGATCAGGCGAGACAGTGCAAAATAAGGTTTAACCCCGAAAAGTGCACATTCGGTGTCCGGGCAGGGAAGTTCCTCGACTTCCATCTCCCCGAGCGCGGGATTGAGACCAACCCCGACAAATGTCGGGCGTTTTCGGAGTTACCAACCCCAAAGTCGAAAAAATCCATTCAGTCCCTCAACAGTGTGCTCGCCTCCCTGTCCCGCTTCATCGCCAAGTCCGTCCAGCACGCCTTACATTTCTTCAATCTGCTACAGAAGGAGGCCACCTTTGAGTTGACCGAAGAGTGTGAGAAGACATTTCTCCACCTAAAGAAAGCACTCTCTGAGCCCCCAGTCCTGTCCTGACCACTAGAAAAGGAGACCCTGTACCTATACCTATCCATAGCGACCGAGGCCGTTAGCGCCGTTCTCATCCGAGAAACCATCGAGAGGCAAAAGCCTATCTACTTCACGAGCAAAGCTCTCCAAGGTCCTGAGCTTAAATACCAACAGATCGAGAAAGTCACCTTAGCCCTGATAAACTCCGCGAGGAGATTACGACACTACTTCCTTGCCCATACGATTAAAGTGAGAACCGACCAACCAATAAAGAAACTCCTTGGCCGACCAGACATGACCGGTCGAATACTGAAGTGGTCGCTGGAACTCTCTGAATTCGACATCCAATATGAAAGCAGGCAAGCTCTGAAAGCTCAGGTCCTGACCGACTTCTTCACAGAAATAACACATAGCCCGATCCCAGCTAACAGCACCCACAAGTGGACGATCTTTGTCGACAGTGCCTCCAGCCCGGCGAGAAGCGGTGCAGGAATCATCCTCGAAAATGAGGACGGTATTCTGATCGAGGTCTCGTTGGCATTAGCCTTCCCGACCTCCAATAACCAAGCCGAGTATGAAGCTTTCCTCGTAGGACTAAAACTAGCTGAGGACTTAGGGTCGAAGGAATTAAAAATATCAACAGACTCCCAACTCGTGGCATCACAAGTACGTGGAGAGTATCAGGCCAAGAGCGACAACCTCATATAATAATTAGCCTTAGTAAGAGAGAAACTCGAAAAATTCGATACATGGGAGGTCCAACACGTCCCCCGAGAGCACAACACACGAGCTGGCATCCTATCCAAACTCGTGAGCACGAGGAAGAAGGGCGGAAACAAGCCAGTGATCCAAGAAATCCTTCCCCGTCTGAGTACCGAACGATCACGTCCCTCACTCGAAGTAAACGCAATTGGCGATGCTCAGTGCTAGATGACGCCCATCTATAACTACCTCACGAAGGACGAACTCCCTACAGACCCCAAAGAGGCGGCCACAACCAAGAGAAGGGCATGCTCGTACGTTCTCCTTGAGGGGAAACTCTACTGAAGGGAGATCTCCATTCCACTACTTAGATGCATCAAGGAGGAAAAGGTCCCCGACATACTAGGAGAAATACATCGAGGGATCAATGCCCAGCATCCCGCGGACGGTCGTTAGCACGTAAAGCCCTGCGAGCAGGCTATTATTGGCCGACAATGCAACACGACTCTAAAGAACACGTAAAAAAATGTGACAAATGCCAAAAGCATGCCGGCATGCATCTCACACCCCCAAACGAACTAAAGACAATATCCTCCCCGTGGCCCTTTTCCTGCTGGGGGATGGACATCCTCGGCCCTTTTGTGACCGGATCCTACCAAAACAAATACCTCATCGTGGGGGTGGACTACTTTACCAAGTGGATCAAAGCAGAAGCCCTGGCCAAAATAACAACACAGAACATTCTCCGATTCTTCAAAAGAAACATCCTCACACGCTTTGGCATACCCCAAGTCCTCATCACCGACAACGGAACACAGTTCATGGACGGAGGATTCCAAGACTTCGTCGCCAACTTAGGCACAAAACAACACTTCACGTCTGTCGAGCACCCTGAAACTAACGGGTAAGCCGATGCGGCCAACAGGGTGATCCTACGCGGACTGAAACACCGACTCGGTGAGGCAAAAATGGCGTGGGCCGAGTGTAACCCCCCAAAATTTTCCCTCTCATTTTCATAGCATCTAGTATCATTTTCGTACTTAGCATTGCATTCTTTGCATAGAAAGATGAAGCGATAATGGTCTTGGTTGAAGCATAGAGCATGGTAGGGATTTTGCTTCAGATGTGGCTATCTAGTTATGATCTGATCCGGATGGGAGTCTGACCTAATCTCGGTCAAACTATCAAGAGATTATTTCAACTACAAGTTTTTTGTGCTATGGGTTATTTCTCAGGCATTAAGGGTCTCAAGTTCATTTATCTTATGTGATAGAGGTCAGAATACCCAACAGTGATTAAGGAGTAGTTTGATTCAAAGGTCAGGGGTTATCAGGTTGTGGAATTCGAGAATTTCACGGTCGAAGATTCACAAAGCTGGATCATTTCCAACTAGGGTTTCATGCAGTACGTTGAGTTTAATTTTTTCAAGCCATAATTATACCTTCAAGGCATGTTCATAGTGAATATTTTGGGTTCAACATGTTTCAAAAAAGCTGCAAATGCAAGGTTGATTCCTTTGTAGTCCGAGACTTTAATCCATTAAAAAAAAAGTCCAAGATGGATTCATATTTGATTTCGCTTCTCAAAGGCTTATCCAAAATCTTATTCTTTTCAAACAAGAATTTAAGAGGATTAGAATTTGGTTCTAATGAGGTTCTCGGATCAACATGGAAATTCAAAATTTAGTTGTGATAGTTTCATTCAAGAATTAGAAATTATTTCAACTTTCAAATTTTGCATATGAAGGCGTGGATAGTTCTTCAAAAATTGTCACAAATTTTTTACATTTTTAAGGCCCATCAAGAGAGTGAATATTTGCAAAATCTTGGTCCAAGTTTGCAAAGAAAACTACAAGATTGAGTCATTGAAACTATTAATTCAAGTTACAAATTCTAATCCAATATTACCATGAGAAATCAACCTGAGGTCTTTTGAGATTTGGTTACTCTTTTGGTCATTCTTTTAAGAGATAATCACTTGGTTTTATGGAAAATTAACTCAAGAATTATTGTGATTTGATCTCACAAGTACGGATACAATTCCAATTCATAGTAAGCCCATTATCTTTTAATTCCAAAGTCCAACAAGATTTGGCATGAAGATTACAAAAAAAGGGGATACAAAAATGAGAACAAGAAAATTACACCAGAAAAGTTACAGCCGAAAATTTCCACAAAAAATAGCAGAAAAACGTTTCTGCACTCTTCATCCAAACTTCTTAAAGTCTCAATGTGAAATCTTTTGGGACTTCATCATCTTCAAGGCTCCACCTTTTTCAGTTCAAAATCAAAAAAAGAGCATCAACCACAAGCTAATAAAACGAGATTCATCAACAAATCAACAACAACACTTCAAGAGCGATTCTGAATTTTAGATTCAAACAAGAAGGAGAAGTAGAGTGTAAAGATTCAACGTCGATACCTCATAATAAGAGAAGCAATTCATTTTGCAAATCTCAGGTTCCACAAGTTCGTCCACCTTCGTGCCACCTTCAAGATTGCAACAATTCCGAACTGAGTCCACTCAGCACCGTAACAGAGGAAGAAACTAAATCTGCTTGCAAGTGGAAACAGGGACAATTCCCGTATGGCTTGATTTCGTGATCCTGTCAGCACACAGAAAAACAAGAGAAAATGCACTGGATTAAATTTACAACAAATTCAATAACTCATAGCAGAAAAGCCATAGGAAAAAAACACATGGTGAAAGGATCCATAATAGAAAACCGAAATCACTAACTAACTATAACCGAATTCATAACGAACTTACCTGAGCAATCCCCGAGTCACCCTCGGTGCAACTTCTATAAATCAGAGCTACACCTTCATCTTCAAAGGCTACACAATTCCACCATTTTCTGAAACTCTTACTCATCCTTCTTCCTCATTCTTCTTCTTCATTCTGAATTCCTCATTCTTCACATCCTCCATCTTCTTTCTTCTTCACACCTCATCAACCTCTCCATCATCACTATCCTTCATCTTCACTATTCTTTACGATTTTTCTCCACTGGTCTTCTTCTCCAATCTCCATCATCAAACCTCAACTCTGAAACTTTCTTGATTATCATCCATAATCTCCGACTCTCTCATCACTCTTCTGCACTAACCTTCAACTTCATCAATTACCTGTAATCAAAACCATCTGTAGCCTCTTCGTCCATCTCGTCGCGAATCACCTACAACAACAACAACAATTCAGAATCACGAAAAATTAATGGCAGAAGAACTTCGCAAGAAGTAGAAGAAAAAGGGATCAAAGTCGATTTCGTACCATTGCACCTTTGTTAGCCTCTTCGCAGAATCATCGTCGATCTTAATGGAAATAATAGAACCCTCGACATTCTGAATCTTCATCGCATCATCGTCATCTTCATCGTCACTATCATCAAAAGGAAACTCTTGCAAGAACATGCACATAATTTGTGTATCAAAGATCAACTCATAGCAACAAGACTCAAATTCGCAGGGCACGTAAGGAAAAGAAGAGGCTAAGGCGCACGTACCTGAATGCGCGTTCTTCACATTGTCATTCATTAATCGGAGACGAAATAAACGTTGCGGCAGCTTCACAGATACGTATTCCATAACTTCGATTTGTAAGGTGCAAACCCGAATCTCTCATATATGAACGTTTGATTCGTTTATTTGTTGCTGTTGATCTTGGTAGCGCGAATTTGATGCCGATTACATTGTTGTGAGAGTTTCGGATTTAAGTTTCTTTGCGCAAATGAGAGTTTAGCTTAGGATGCAATTAGGTCAAGGTTATGGGAGAAGAGTGAGAGTTTGCCATTATTGTGTTCTTTCTCGGAGGTTTTGTAGACGGAGGTGGTTTATCCGCGAAGAGGACGAGATTAGTTTTAGGTTATGATGGGAAGGACGCCGCCGCGGGAGAAAGAGGTTTAGTTTAGGATAAGGTGAGATCGTGATAGGAGAAGGATGAGAGGCCACCATGGTTGTAGTCTTCTCCGATGAAGGCTGCGGAGGCGGTAGGTTGGAGAAAGGGATGAAGGGGAGCAGCGACGAGGGGAAGAGGAAGTGAAATTAGGGCTCTTTTTGTTTATATTGTTATACTCATTTCAGAACCCTTATAAGTTTTTTTGTTTTGATTTTAAGAGAGTAATAGTAATATTAATAGGAATTAAGAGTATGATTAATAGTAATATTAATAGGAATTAAGAGTAATTAAAATTCATTAAGTCCATTGTTTATGATTCCCATAAGATAAGATCAAGGGATTCTTGTTGTTTTCTGTCCATACCGGAGGTGACACTTGTCACCGTCCGGTAACCCCTCCGTCTTGCTTCTCCACGTGAAGGTACACAGTAGTGCTATACACCATCGCTTCCTGATTGCCCGTTGGTTTGACTTTGGTTCTTCTTTGATCAAGCAGTCCAGGTGCAATCAATAACGGTTGACTGAGGGTCCACCATATTCCCTCAAGTGTCCTTGTGTTTGGGCCTCACATTCCTTACTATCTGCGCCCCCTTTCTAGCCCATTTTGTTTATTTTAACTGAAAACATTACTATATTTGCACCATTCTCTATTTCCTAGTTTTTTTTTATTTTTTGTTTAGTGTAGTTTCAATATTAATACATAAAAATTACTAAAACTAATAATAAAATTCTACAAAAATTACATAAGCCTATTAACTCATTTTAGAACTTTTCTCCATTTTTACTTTCTGAGTTTTGGTATTTCTCAATTTAATTTCGATTTTCCATTTAATTAGTGTTATATTGAATTATTTCATCTACAATTAATTTTGTACATTTTATTTCTCCCACCTCCTGTATGATTTTTGTCCCATTCTTTTTGATATGATTAGAGAATTTATAATATAACTTGGAATAATTTTTGGTATATTTTTTAGGCCATTTAATCCACTGTTTTGATAGTGTTGTTTGTGTAAATTTGTGATTGAATCTTAGGTAGATTTAAGTGACCATTTGACATAGTTAAGTTATGAAATTTTAGGAGATTTTTTAACACAATATTAGATTCAGGTTAGGGACCTTAGGGAATTAATTTCATATTTTTTCCAGGAATTTTACTATTTTTAGTGCCTTGATTTTATTCAACTTTTCCATTGTAAATCCACCAAGTTTAGCTTAGGATTTTATGGTGCATTAGGACATAGATTAATTAGGCTTGATCTTAGAATATTAGAAGGCCTCAGTGTGGTTTAGCTACTGATTTTAGAATGCTTGTTATCATTTAGGATCCTTTAGTTTTAGGACTTAGGCTTAGAATTCCTTTAAGTGCGTTTCCATGAAGCGATTAGCCTTTATATTTGTTTTATGTGCTTTATGTGCATTTTAGAAATTCTTGAAAATTTTTCATCTTTATTCATTTGTCCATATGTTTTGCATACTCATCTTCATTTCATTTACTAACACTTATTTTGTGGTGCAAGGTATTTTTTGAGGATTCGCTTATGGATTTGGACTATATTTTTATTATGCCTCGATGATATTCTTTGTGGTTTATACGTTGTGATGTAGTAGTTAGAACTTTATATGTGATGCCTATAATTAGGATAGAAAAGATAAAATGAAGCTTTAGATGATCAATCTTCAAAAATAAAGAAAAGGAGTTATTCGATCCAAAATCGAAGAATTTCAAATAAATAAATAAATAAAGTTTCATGTGACTTTAGGATCCCTCGATTATCATCGTTCCACTCCAATACACCCAAAAGCAAGCCTTGTATGTTGCACACCATAAGTCGTGCATCTCAGCACCACACAACCGACCCACCCGATCCATCGTTTCATCCCATTTACGATTTACGCCCGTTCTCACCCACCATGACGTAGGAGGGCCATATCATTCACTATTAATTTGCGTACTCGCATTTCTAGTCTAATATCCGCTTAGATAGATTTAATCTTTCAAGCCTCACTAACCATAGGTCACCATTAAACTCAATTAACTTAGGGTAAAGTCTAGTTTCCCTTAGAGTTTTTTCTTTCAATTTGAGTCTCACTTCTCACCTTTAAAGAAAAAGCAAAAACATTTAAAAGGAAAGTAGGTACAATACGCCACGAGCCTTAAGCCATATGGGAAATGATTAGTGGAGGTCTTCTCCACCCTTCTAGAATGCTTTACAAACGTTCCATTGGGGGCGATCTTGGAAAGTATTCGCTCATGTATCATAGTATTTAGTGTTATACCCACGATAAACATAAAGTCAAAACACTTCTTCTAAGAGACAACCAACAAAGACATCGCGTCTTCTCTTCTCATCTCATACTCTTTGCGGACGAATACGACTTGCCTCGACAATTCGAACAACGATACAGTAAACACCCTCGAGTCAGATCCGGTAACACCTGAGTTAAAACTATGGCAACGTCGTCCTAAAACACAAGCAAGTCTCCGCCTTAGTTAGACGAACTACATCGACTCTGATCCTCATTTTCCCGATGAGGTACGTAGGCAGTGGGGTAGGGCCCGTTCAAGCACATTCTTTCTTTTCCCTACATTTCCCTCTTTCTTTCCATTTTCTTTTTCAATTCCCTTTATCATTTCACTTCCATTCCAGATAGCCATTCTTTCATTAGAACAACATATTATTTCTCACCCTTTGAAACAGATTTACAAGCGTGGATCCAGTCGGGTACGGCGGACGAATTGGGGTGCTAATACCTTCCCAGTTCGTAACCGACTTTCAGACCCAGATCTTTGGTTCGCAGGACCTTATCATTTCCTTCTTCCTCAGGTTTTTGCAGCATTACCTTTCCCATTCCTTCGAGATAAAAATGCCTGGCTGGCGACTCTACCTTTTCCGCGCCACTTTCGTGTTTGTACTAGGATGAAAATCCCGAGAGCGACACCGAGGAACTGCACAGTGTCCTTTGGGCATATCGCACAACGCCACATTCCAAGACTGGGAAACCCTGTTCAGGTTAACATACGGTACCGAGGCGGTCATCTTGGTAGAGATTCGAGAGCCAACGAGGCGCACAGAAGCACCCCTTGATGATGAGCTGAACGACGAAGCATTTCGAGCCGAGATGGACCTCGTCGACGAAATCCGCTCCGAGGCAGCCCTTAGGGAAATCTCCCTTAAACAGAAAATATCTTTACGCCACGACACGAAAGTCATAAAAAGAGAGTTCCAGGTGGGCAGCCTGGTCCTCAGACGAAACCAGAAAAATCCACGGGAAGGCAAGCTGGCCGCTAACTAGGAAGGTCCATACCGTCCGGGATAAAACGGGCAACGGGGCCTACTATCTGGAAAAATTACAAGGTGAAGAACTCGCTCGACCATGGAACGTAGAAAAATTTAAGCAATAATAAAGCTAAAATACAATCCGGGGAGGCGTGGAAGGTACGACCACGACCTTCATCACTAAACGAAAAGGAGGATAACGCCCACATGAGGCGAGCACAACCCTCCCCAATGTCAGACATCTCAAACGAGCCCCAACATCACAGTACCATGTCGGCAGGGCACCCAACTCGCAATGGGAAGGCCCAAGCCCCTATATTAGGGCGTCCAATCGCAACCCTAATCCCGGCCCACGGAGGACGTAAAACCCGCCACCTCGCTGGTTCCCTAAACCGATGAGTCCAACTAAGTCAAGCGCAAAAAAATTCAAAATAAATAAACAATTATAATAATAAAACACAATGATAACAAACAAATATTTAAAACCGACCAAAGTCGGCCACCAAAGGTACATAGGGGGCGTATATGCCAATATTCAAAACAGAAGGCACGAAGGCCATTACAACAAAAAAGAAAAGGGGACACGCATGCCAAAATTTCAAAAAAGGGTCTCCGCTCGGAGCTACTCCTTTTCATCATCGTCGTCCTCTGCCAGCTTCTCCTCAGCAACGAATGGGCAAACGATCTCACCATCGGTCACACAGTAGTTGTGAGTCGTCCCTTCAATTACAAGCCCCGAGTTCAAAACCTTGAGCTGCTCGGTGGCATTATCGAACCCATCCTTAAACATCACAACCAGGTCCTTGCTAAGTTCACGAACCCTACCGACCAATTCGCCCCGAGTATTGAGGGCCAACTCCTCTTCAGTCTCATCATCGAGAGGAAGGACTGTACCCTCCAGCAGCGCCACTCGGGCTCGAAGGTTCACGTTCTCTTCATTCATATTCTTAAGCTCGACTGCCTGGTGCTTCAAGCTTTGGTTCTCATCTTTCAAGGTGTCCCGCTCAAGCTTGGCCTTTTCCAACTCTGAGTTCAACCCCTCTTGGAGCTTATGCTCCTCCTTGTAGTCGGATATGTCCTTGGAGAGCTTATCTTTTCAGTCCTAGCAGTCTCAAGAGCCTCCTCCAGCACAGCCGTAGAGACAGTAGTGTTGGACAACACCAAAGCTGTCTCCATGACCCGGATGATAGCGGCAATGTCCCCAGCCAGATCTTCCCGCCTAGCAGTTGCATCCAGGTTAAGCAGGGCCTTTGCCTCGGGCACCGCCACCACAACAAAACCCTCAGTCTTGACAAAATCCCTCTCCAAATAGCAAGGAGGCAACAAGTAACTCCCCAGTTCGCCCGAATCCATGCCCCCCGCATCCACAGAACGGATGAGAGTCCCATCCATCCGTTTGCACTTCATAAGGGGAGAGGTGGAGGGCGGAGGGCTGTCCCGTATATGTATCGGAGAAGTTTGCTGGACGAAAACCTGGGAGAGTTGGTGGTCGAGCTGGGGGTGCCAGAGCTACCAACCCCATGCTCGATAGCTACCTTGTAACAGTGTGGGCCCCTCGTAAGGCAATCCCAGCACTGCCACCTCACGATCTTCTCTACCCCCCTCTCTAGTAGAGTTTTTGCCTTCCGTGGGAATCGAACCCTGTACCCTGGGGTTCAAGTACATGCTCAATCCATTCCCACTACCACTTGAGCTACTAGCTCAATTGGTAGTGGGAATGGATTGAGCATGTACTTGAACCCCAGGGTACAAGGTTCGATTTCCACGGAAGGCAAAAACTCTACTAGAGAGGGGGGTAGAGAAGATCATGAGGTGGCAGTGCTGGGATTGCCTTACGAGGGGCCCAAACTGTTACATAAAAAGGCGCCTTTTTTTGTAATAGCCCGGACCCCTCGCAAGGCAATCCCCGCACTGCCACCTCACGATCTTCTCTACCCCCCTCTCTAGTAGAGTTTTTGCCTTCCGTGGGAATCGAACCTTGTACCCTGGGGTTCAAGTACATGTTCATTCCATTCCCACTACCAATTGAGCTAGCTCAAGTGGTAGTGGGAATGGAATGAACATGTACTTGAACCCCAAGGTACAAGGTTCGATTCCCACGGAAGGCAAAAACTCTACTAGAGAGGGGGGTAGAGAAGATCGTGAGGTGGCAGTGCCAGGATTGCCTTGCGAGGGGTCCGGGCTGTTACAAAAAAAGACGCCTTTTTTTGTAACAGCCCGAGCCCCTCGCAAGGCAATCCCGGCACTGCGACCTCACGATCTTCTCTACCCCCCTCTCTAGTAGAGTTTTTGCCTTCCGTGGGAATCGAACCCTGAACCCTGGGGTTCAAGTACATGTTCAATCCATTCCCACTACCAATTGAGCTAGTAGCTCAAGTGGTAGTGGGAATGGATTGAACATGTACTTGAACCCCAGGGTTCAGGGTTCGATTCCCACGGAAGGCAAAAACTCTACTAGAGAGGGGGGTAGAGAAGATCGTGAGGTGGCAGTGCCGGGATTGCCTTGCGAGGGGCTCGGGCTGTTACATACCTCCTTGACGCGGTTGCCTATTTTCTTCTTCTTCTTCTTTGAGACCCTGTTCGGGACCCCATCCCCATTGGCCAGCTTCAAAACTCATTCTCATTGAGCAGACATAGTTCCTGCAAAACAAAAACAACCAAACATCAGCTAACAAATATAAAACATCAGAGGGGAGGGAAAGGACGAAAAACCTACGCAATAACCGAACAACCTCTTCATTCGTGTCAAACATGAGCAGAGCCTTTGTATTTATGAGGCGAGTTTCGTGGATGGGCATCCCGACGTCATCTACATAGGGTCTATCTTGCCGGTCCACCCAGATCGTCAAGCTAAAACTTTGAACGTAATCCACCAACTTTTGGTAGGCCAGTCAATCCTCGATCCCCAGGATTGAATGTCGGGCTCGATATTGGTTGGTCGACAGATTAAAATGGTCCGACTGCCATCTTAAAGGGATCCTCGACATCAGCTTTTCCTCGCTGTTCACATCACGTTTATAGTAGTAAATACTTTCGAGGGCATACTGAGTGAGCGGTTTCACCCCGTACCACCTCTCACTGAAATGGCGGGAAGAGTCGACATACGTCTTGAACAACCTCAAAGGCTGCTTAAGAGACACCCAACTATGACGTCCCCTTGCGCCCGATCGTTGCAGGTGAAAGATGCGAAAGAAAAGGGGTAACATACACCCGACCCCGAGAAACTGGCAGACCAATTCGAATGTCCGGATGAAAGCAATGACATTAGGATGAAATTGCGAAGGCGTCAGCCTGAGCCACTTGAAGACCCCCATCTGGAAATCGTTGAAGGGGAGGCTCATTCTCGCTTCTCGAAAAGCAAACTCGTACATGGCGAATTGCTTCCCCGGAAAATGCATGCATATCCGACCTGCTTCCCGAGGGGCAAAGCACTGCCAGTTTGGTTTTTCCTCGGGACCTATGTCCTTGACCACGGCGTATGCAGTAGTATCTTTGTCCACAAAATATGATTCTTCTTCCAGAGGCTCGTCAGTGACCCACGACAGGTCGTGACGCCCGGACGAAGAGACGTGCTCGTTCCCCTCCTCGAGGTTTCTTTCCTCAGTTCGTCGTTGCTCGGTTGTACCTGAAAAGCAGAAAGGAAAAGTGAATTCGACATCGCATCAAATTCACCCTTCCACCGCAGTTCAAGTGAAAGGGCGAAGAACTGAACGCCCTAAAATCCCACTAAAATCTCCTAAATCAATGAAGGGACGGCCCTCGGATCCCCTCGAGCGTACACGAAACCCTTAAAAACTCCTAAGAAAGGTAAGAGATTTTGCCCGACGAACGTATCGAAAGCCCACGACCTTCATCAATCATATGATGATCCTGGCCGGCTCATTCATACAAATATGAATTTTTTGCCCGTTTCATGCACATTGTGCTCAGGACATTCATGTCTAAAACCTAAAAACTAACCTAAAATAGTGATCTACCTACTCTAAACGGAAAAGTTATGAGTTTTGCTACCTATCAAGCGAAAATTTTCCCCAAAAGAGAAGGTATAGAGGCTTACCTGACATAGTGGTGACATGGAGATTACGGTGGTGTGCGGGGAGTAAGCGGAGGTGTCGTCGGCGGTTGTGGGCGGAAAATAGATTCTTCTCAGAGCTTCCGGTTAAACATAGGAGCGAAAATTGAAATGAAGTGGTCCCTCCACCTTATATACTAGGAAATCGCGTGAGAAGACGTGCTACGCAATCATTACCCAGGCCCCTAGGTCGACACTAGCACAGGAAATGAAGCGACGTGCCTTTAATTCCTAAGATACGTCAGTTTAGAGAATTCTAAACGAGGTCGGGAAACCGTAGGTCTCCTCGACTATAACGAAACATCCTCGACTCTTGAGAACACCACGCGCCCGACGACTTGAACGATGTCCTCCATGACGTCCCAAGTAACTTGAATATACCAAACACTTTGACACGGGCAGGTGATCAACACCCGATGCGACTCCTTCCTTGACATGAATATATGCCCGACTCTTCTTAACTCATCGCTCTAGCTCGGAGACTCGACTTAGGGGGATCCTATTCTGGACTGGGCCTCTAGAGATTGTATTGGGCCGTGGCCCAATACGTCGAGCAAAGGCCCATCCACTCGGGCAAGCATTCTTGATGGTCGAGCATACACTTCATGGGTCGAGCATACACTTGGCACGTCGGGCAAGTAATGGGTCCACTATTCCACTTTCCACGTCAGCGAACTATCCCCTATTATCTCCTGAAAGATAGGGGTGGTTGGACAAGGACTAGACCACTTGCTAGGTCTACACGCTCCTTACGCGTACCTTGGCAGTTCTTCCATGGGCCTCACTAATCCAACCCAAGGAAGGACCTTGGCCCATCGCTGGCGGCTCATTATAAATACCCTTTTTCACTAAAGGGTCAGGTATTCTGAAACATTCTCTTGCTTACCACTTTTCTGTACCTCTACTTACTTTGGCATCGGAGTGCCTTGCAGGTACACCCCCTTCCATTCACCAATCACATTTCCTGTTCACGTTCGACTGCTGGAAGGTCCTCCTGATCAGGTAAGATCAACATGAATTTTCAATTTGTTGCAACCGTTGATCACACTCAACCTCATCACTAGCCTATACAACTTCCATCGATGATGTGTCAATCAAATTTTGCATGTCATTCACCACATATTTCTTGCATTTTGCACCAATATTTTTGTTAATATGAAATCGACAAAGCAAATTAATCGACTTGGGAAACACAATTTCAATTGCTTTCATCAAAGTAAGATCTCTATATGTCAAAATCACTTGTGGACACAAACCTTTGATCACAAACAATTATTTAAGCTTATCCAACACCTACAAAAAAATTTTGTCTGCTCGGACTCCACATACGCAAATCGACACCAAAAATCAACTCGGTTGATATCATTTCAACAATTTCAAACAGAGGTTGCCTATATTTGTTTGACTTGTAGGTGTTGTCCATAACTAACACATTAGGAAAAATATTCAACAACTTAACTCAATCTGAATGGGCCCAAAATATATATCTCCCAACTTCCGAGTCATCTCTTTTTCTACCCAAATAAACATAGCTTGTGTCCTCAATAAGCTTAAGCAAATTTTATATATCACTTCTAGGACCTCTTATCTCTTTTTCTATCACACTCTTATTCTTATATATTTGCGCGATTCGAGTGACATTCTCTAGATCTCGCTCTTGTAAGGAAAACAATATGTGTCCAGGTTAAACATGTCTCTTTATCAAATCAACACCATATTGCTTCTCATTTGTGGTCAACCTACCAACAAAGAAATGACCTTCTAATCTATCAGGTATCCATGGTCATGAACCTAACATTTTACACCAACCTTCTATCCAAATCCATCTTTCGCCCGAGTCGACCTAATTTTAAATGGATATCCATAGTTTTTAGTCACACTTTGGGTTCCACTATCAGTATGCTTGTATTTCCCATCTTTAACACAACCAAATATTAATTTGTTAGTTCTCCCTCTCTTACATGTTTCAGTATTTGAACAAGTGATAATAACATTTACATTATTTCAGATTCCAACCTCTTTAATCCACCTTATCACCTCTTTTTGTGTATAAAATCTTTGAGTAGTTGAAAAAGTATTAGATGTATCTACACATATTTGATTTTTATCGCATATTTGCGGAGGAATTTCCATACCTACATCATAAAAAAATTGTAAAAAAACTAAATCTAACAACATAAACCGAAAGTCTTCATAAAAGTTTTTATGATATATAAATTGAACAAACCAGACATCTTCATAAAAAAAGTTTCTTTGTACATAAGCGTATTAACCAGACCATATTTGTAAAGTGCTCCGGTACAATATCTTTATTCACAGTTTCACACAAAATAGGAACTCTTTTAGCAAGTCTTTCGGAACTAGTTTTGTCATAAATTGGATTTCTTTAAGTAAGTCTTTCGGAAGGAAAATAAGCATATGGAAGTCTTTTTCAAAGTGTTCCAAATGCAAATCTAAAGAGTGTAATTTTTGAAAGTCTCAAATGAATGGTAAATTGGTTTAAAATAAATAAAGATAAAATTAATATTTTAAACAAAATGTAGGAATATGAATATAACTGAAGGGGTACGAGATGAAATTTTCACCCCAAATAAATTGGGATTTGTCTTTAGATTATTTGGTCCCTTTTAATTTTTTTGATGAGTGGGGTTAGTGGATCCCTATCTACTTAAAAGTGAATATTTTCACACTTATTACAAAAATTTGAATTTTAGTAACCATTTTTGTTGGTTGTTGTTTATGGAAAAAAAAAGAGAACAAATTAAATGTAATTTATATTTAATTTTATTTTTGAAAAGATATATTTAGAATAAAATTATGAAATGAAATAAAATTTGATGTTTTGTTTTTAATAATTTGTAATAAGAAATATGTGTTTTTTTCTAATGGTACGGAGAATATATATATATATATATATATATATATATATATATATATATATATATATATATATATATATATATATATATATATATATATATATATATATATATATATATATATATATATATATATATATATGTGTGTGTGTGTTTTTTTTTTTTTTTTTAATAACTATATTATTATTATTATAAACTCTTTATTTTATGAGATATTTATTTACCTAAGAATTAGTTCTAAATTTGATTCTGTTTAAATTTTTTTGTGAAATATAAACTTCAGCCGTGCTATATGGTACAAAAATATGTTGCACAAAAGACACAACCAAGGGAAATTCATTGTTTTTGTATCTTTTTCACTATTTTCAAAATGAAGAAAAAGCAAATAAAATATGATCCACAATAGAAATCTACATAGTTGTCATTGGGTATGATGCTGATACAACAGCCAATCTCACATAACTTGATCCATGCATAGAAAAATCACTGCATATGGAGACGACATAGATGAAACACAAAATTGGTATTTTGTGGTCAGAGTAATCCTCCATTCACACACTGCATGCAATATATATTTTGACTTTAAAATATAAGTCCAAAATAGTAATCAGAGTATAGCCAGCAACAACAGCACAGTTTTATGATTGCCAACTATTCATCACTGGTCAACCTACTTCATCACAACTGTTGATTTTTCAAATGTTTTTGATAGGTAACCTAACTCTTTTTCCCACCACACTTAGGTAATTGAAATGTATTTGGTAAAACAAGAAACAGTAGTGTTGTTTTCACACAACTACTACACGTGTATCTATTACATATAAAATACATTTTATAGCCTTTGAAACTTATCTAATAGTTTTGTCGACATAGTGCTTAAAAACATTAATTTAAGGTGAAAGCTTTTTCCCTTGAGTGAAATCTTTTTTTATAAACCATGATGATAAGAAGCTACTTCAATCCAAAATATAGTTTTATGATTATAAGAGGACAGAAACTGAGTTGGACTTGTGAGACCCTCCTTGTAATAATTATTGGAATGTGTTAAATTTCACAGCTATTACCACTTCAATTGTTGCTACAAGTTGATGAACTAAGGGTGGCCAAAACTTTATAATGATTGCGTTACATTAAATTCTAGTGCATAAATAAAATGGAATATACTATATATAATAAGTTGACTTTATCCACAGTATATATTTATAAAGAGATACATAAGGAATGAATGAGTCACACTTTAATTTAATAAGTGGACGTCACTATTGAATCCCATTACTTGTGTATCTCTCATAAAATGAGACTAAATGAATATATAAATAAATAGAGCAAAACTAAACTAGTTTGTTTTTAACCCCATAAAACATTTATGGACAATGAAGTGGGATTCTACAACTAGTACTCAAATTAGGATTTCACTTGCAAGATCTTAATGTAATTCATTACAGTTTTTTCAATTTTTCAGATCGTTGATCCATCAAACTTTTTTTCTTCTAAAACTGACGATGACAAATAAGTTGAAGTTGATGTTGTTGGTGAGGAACAAGAAGAAAAGATATTGGTGTATCACATGGTGAACGATGAGTTTGTAGACCACACGAGCAAGAGCCATTACATTCGAGTTATGTGTATGGTCCATTTGAGCACATGACAAACTTGAACTTGTGTAAAAACGAATCATCCTCAAATATCTTTTATCATCCGTATATACAGGCGGAGGGAGCTTTAAAAGTGGGAGACAAGTTTCACACAAAAGAAGAGCGCGTGAGAGCTATATAAAATTTTCAAATGAAAATCTCAATTGATTATACCACTGATATCACTAATGTGACGAGGTATGTTGTTCTGTGTCTAACGTACTTTGCATATTTTGGCTGACAACATCTTACTAGAAGAAGAGTGATTCTTGAGAGATAAGTTCTATGGATCCACCTCACACTTACATTATCACCAATTCAATGCAGGATCATCGTAAACTAAGCTCTCCAATGCAGGATCACACTTACACTTATATTAGAAACTCAAGAAAAACATGTGAGATGTGTGTCTCTTTGAAAATGGAAGTAATTGAATTGTATAAAACCTTAGGTAAATTTACCAAAGAGAAAGAAAAACTTGACTTGATTCGGTCAAGTCAAAAACCTTCCTTAAATAAAAATAGATTCAAATCATATAGAAAACCTAGTAAGGGTTTAGATCATAAGAAAAAGAATTGTCTGATTTATAAGTGCACGCACAACAAAAGATTTGGCCATTTAGAGCCCTTTTGCTTTGACAAATTGAAAAGTTCTAAAGGTAATATCCCTAGACCTCATGAAAAAACTAACGCATCGGGACCCAAGAAAAATGTGCTCTAATTGATTAGGACAATTCCTTAATAAATGGTAATGACTAAATATCTTTTATTTCCTTTTTATTACTTTGTGAATTGATTAATTTTAGGTCAACCAATTCTTTGGTGCATGATGTCAATCAGTTGACTCATTAGTTTTGTGCATTTTTTTTTCCTTTTTTGTGCTAACCTCTATCCTATAGATAGAGGTCCCTCCCCAAATATTTTTCATCCAGAAAACATGATCTCTCACATCTCATTACCGACTCTCTCTAAAAATATTTTCTCACTTTATCTTAATTAGAAATTAATTTGTAACACTTTCGAGAAAGGTCTTTTGTGAGTGAGGATTTTGTGTAATTCTGGAATGGTAGAATTGTAAATTCATCAAGGAACTTTTGTTTCTACCTTGGTTTGGAGAGTTAGCTACTTAATCTTCATTTTAAATAGAAGGATCAGTCTGTATAAAAACTTTCAAAGGTTCCAAATCAGCCTAATATTAAAACCTCAAGTTGGTGGGTAGTTATTCTCTATAAAACCTCATTTAGGTTCGTAATATAAGGTTGGTAAAAAGTTTACTAAGGTTCAAGATAAGCTCAGTATAAAACTTCCTACGTTCTTTGTTAGCCTTTGAAAACTATGGTTCAGTTCGAGTTAAGCTCGTAATAAAAGCTCACCAGGGTTTGAGATCATCCTCGTGTAAAATTTAGGTTTTAAAGCATGAATACTAACCTCTCAAAGTTTTTGTTTGGAAAGAAGACTCACCGGTTCAATCCATCGTTTGGAAGGAAGACTCATCACTTCTCTCTGTGTTTTGTATTTAGTTGGAAGTAATTAGCCACAAACTTCATTTTTCTTGTATAAGTAGGCTTTGTATACTCTCAAGATCAAATCTTGGGGACATGACTAAAAGCTCATAAGATTATTGGATACTCTCAAGATCAAATCTTGGGGACATGACTAACTCATTTGACTGAACTTGTATAATTCATGGTGTTTTTCTCTCTTCATTTAACCTTTTACTTCCGCAATTTAAATTTTTTCTCCTTAATTATAAAAGGTTTTACAAATGTTTTTAAACTCGGAAAATGATCCATTTTTTTTCAAACTTAAGTTTTTTTGGAACCCTCAATCCACCCCCTCTCTTGTGTGTGGAGTTATATGTCCAACAACTCCCTCGAGTATAGAAACAATATAAATGCATATAAGGAACAAATCAACTACATGGTTTTCCTTAAATTTTGCCTCCTTAATCATCTCTTGATGAGTTAACCTTAGAGGTTATCCCTCTAAAAAACCTTGGGATGTAACCATGGTTAATCAACCACAGTTTATTAGTTCACATATTTTGCATCGCTTATAGAACAAAATGTTATTCGTGGACCATAAAAGCAAAATCAAAATTGGCATGTGACATGATAGGAGACACATAAATGGAGGGATTCCGGGACAAACAACGAAAACCCAAACTTCCTCAATACCCACTTCGATAAATGAAGGGGTACATGACTCAGCTGTCACACGCTATCCATTCTAAGTATGACAAAAAACAAATATCATCCACCAAAATATGATATAAAGTATGCATGTATAACTTAACAAATGAATGCCCCCTATATAGAGATATCAAACATATCTAAGGCAACTTTTCATTATATTTAATTCAAACTTCTCACGAAGTAATAGTTAGAAAATATTGTAGTATCCATGCCTGAAAACAGGTTACAAGAATTTGTTTTAGGAATTAGGAATTATATAGGAAATATATTAAGAACTTAATGCATGAATTTTTGAATATTTATGAAAATAGACAAGTGTTACTTGTCAATTATTGGTCTAAAACTTCCTTGCCTCGTCTAGCTAGGCATACAAGTGAACAAGACACAAAGCCCCCCCAAGAGAACTCATGAATAATGCGTACTTCTGTAAATCATCTCAAGTACATGACACCATTTTTTGTTGTACTCTTATCAACAAAAATAATTATGCTAACCATGTACAAGAAATAATTATGGATGATAGAAAGTTAGTGATGCTCTACGCACTCGATATCATCATGATGAGGAATATATGATGCAAGTGATAAGTGTAAAATTCCTCCAATAATTTAGACTTTGCATGACATCATTGAGTGACATGATTCCCATTTTAGCTTCCCTAAGTTCTGCTCTTAACTCATCAACTAGGAGGTCTACTGCCTCATACTTACTCCCTCCGTAACGATTTATAAGCAAATTTGACTTTTTTTGATACATTTGACAATTAATGTATCTATTCTATATATGTGTCGAATACATTAACTGTCTAATGTACCAAAAAAGTCAAATTTGCTAATAAATCGTTATAGAGGGAGTATGAATCACATAATGGTCGAATAATCAACATCTAATATGAAGATAGAGTAGACATGACATTTCATTTAGGGTGGGGATCATTTCATCAATAGATAGATGAAATGATGAGGTCTTAAAGTTCCATCTTTTAGGAAACACTAACAACAATTCATGATTTATAAAGTATATCCATTGTGTGCAAGATCTTTCAAACTAGATGATGTTAATATATCTTGAAACCCAAACCTCATCAGGCTATATGAGCGCAAATATCTACCAGACATGACTGACACACTTCAATGTGTCACAGTATTGGAAAAATGTTTTGTGTATAATCAATACACATGTTATTTTTAATTATGTAAGCAATACACATGTTATTTGTGTGTGTAATCAACCTGATAAACTTGCGATTTTTCTCTGCAAAGAGAGGCGTGTTGAGTTATCATACAATGTCATACTCCATTCATTCTCTTTTATAAGAAAATTTTAACATTTTACATTCATTAAATAATTGATGTATCTGGTCTATTTATAGTCTAAATACTCCATTTATTCAATGAATCTAAAAAGTCAAAATTTTCATATAAAAGAGAATGGAGGGAGTACATGTTAGTGTCCATCCCTCATCTTAATATAATAATAAATGAAAAATGAGAATCAATAAACAAATGGGATTTTTCAGAAATATATTCAAAACATATGCAAATTGTATAAACACTTTACTCTCATTCTCGAAGGATCATTCTAGATGGCCTTCATAATGGTTCTGAAAGCATCTTTCTAGTGGCAATGGAAATAGATTTTGTTAAGATCCCTCCAAAATCTTTTCTTCTTCTCGAAATAATTATTCTTTGTATTCCAATTGTATTTAGTTCTAATAACAGTAATCATAATATCCTCTATCCCAAAAACATATAATAATAATATCCTTTAAGTTGTATAGCTAACAAGCCAAGATAAAGATTGTGAAAAAGTTGTTATTCAATACACTAGTTACATGTGACTCTTTCATGATTACCTATTTGTCTAACGTCTTTCACGCGACTAACTGCCTTCCGAAACTACTGGAAGCAGTTACACCCAGTCAAGGGCCACGCGCCCGCGATCTACGACTAGATGCCCTTATAAATACCCTCCATCTTTGGAGGGCCAGATATTCATTTCTAATCACTCACATTCTTTCTTAACACTATAATTTGCTTCACCCTGAAACTGACTTGAGTGTCGGAGTACCTTGCTGGTACCACACCCCTTCTCCTACAAGCTTTGTTGCAGTCCCAGCTAAAGACCACAAGGACTTGTCCGAATCATTTATATACATTGGCGATGTCTGTGGGAAACAAAAACTCCCCCCATATTTCTTGAACAAGATCCTTTATTTTCAACGCAAGATCAAAGCTCATCTTTTCTTTTCATTTTCATAGCTTCCCAGCTCAACGAGACTGTGAACGACCCTATCATAGTTATCCTCAGTGATAGAGACAACCCCGGTAACCATGGAGTAACCTATCACGATGTCGACCCCACGAGGGACATCCCACATCCCCATCTTCTAACAATTTGAAACAATCGTCGGTCCTTCATAGAGATCATGTATATGAACCAATCTCCGTCCCATCTAACACCGATGTCAGTACTCAGGCTCTCATCACAGTGCTTAACAAGGAAAACCTCGTTCTCTTCCAGCAAAGCGAGCGCATCCAGATGCTCGGGGGTGATCTTCGTTCCCCTTCTCCCGCCAGGAGACACCATCGTAGAGACTCTCGCAGCCCTCCACATCGATCACGATCTCCTCCGTGGAAACACAAGCAGAAAGAATCCAAAAATCTCTCTCCCCAAGCCGGTCACGGAAGACCAGAAGAATCCCATCCAAAAAGGGAAAAGAAACGTACTCGGTCTCCTCCTTGAAAATCAAGACATTCACCAGACGAGAGAGATGAAGGAATCAAGAAGTCTCGCTACAACTAGGTCAGTCGTCCCCGTCATCTTAGCAGAAGTTCTCATCAGATTTGGTCTCCCTATCCTTCATCTAGCAGCAACGATGACGAATACAATTGCGGGCCCTTGAGTCGCGAAATAATGGAAACCTGCATTCCTTGCGGTCTCGAGAAGCCCCCTCCTTTGGCCACTTATGACGGGACCACGTATCCCGACGATCATATAGAGAACCTCGAGGTTATGCTCCACTATCACAACGTAGAAGGAGCCATCAAGTGTAGGTTTTCCCTATCAAGTTGCGGAAAGGCGTCATGTCATGGTACAAACACCTTCCCGCGGGATCTATCACGTCGTGGAGAGTCTTAAAGAATCAGTTTACAAGACACTTCACTGCATCCCGGCGTCATCCCAATCCGAGGCTACCCTCGAAGGGATCATCAAGGGAAAAAAGGAGGCTCTGTGAGAATACATAGACAGGTTCAATAAATAAGTAGTGGAGGTACACACCATTGATCACATGAAAAGATACATCCTGGAAAAAGGTATGCGTCCTAATAGCGAGTTCCGTAAAGCCGTGTGGATCGAGGCTCCTCAGTCACTCGTCGAGCTCCTCCACAAGGCACATGCATACATCCAATATGAAGAGAAAGAAGCTGCGTACAAAGTTAGAGATTCTAGGAATCAGGAAAACTCGCGAGCTCACAAACAGAGGGAAAATTCTGAAGCTCCTCGACGAGAAAAGCGCAAAGATGATCATCCTCATGAGAACACGGGCCCCGCAGGCCGTTTCTCAGACTACCCCTCCTTACAGTTCCCCGTGAGAAAATTCTAACTGAATGCATCAATACCAAGGTTTAGCAAGGCGATTTTCGCTTTCCCAAACCAACAACTTCCAAGGCCAATACTGACAAAAGTAGGTGTAACACGGTGGGAGAACTGACTTTTAGTTATGTTGCGGATAGCAAGAGTTGCCACCGACTTTTATTTTATCCATGTGGAAAGGACATAAAAGAACAGGAAAGACCTATTTTTAAAAGACTTGAGTTCGGGGGGTAGGTTATATAAAGGGAAGGTATTAACACCCTTTATATCCATGATTATCCATGGGCTCTTAATTACTTAGCTCACTTAATTGTTTTCAAAGTATGAAGTGTGTGATTAGAAACGTTTCTAAGTACTTTGTAATTGTATGGATGTATACAAAGCCTTGTTTTGAAAGTGTTTGAAAAATTGTGAGGTGTAAAAAGTATTTTAAAGGGTGTGACCAGTAACTTAGAGTTCCTACCCTAGACTAAGTCATTCATGTTCTTTTATATTCTTTAAAGGGTAAGACTGTCCTACAAAAGTAACCAGGTTCTAAGGGATCTCAATATCACTGATCCTTCTCAAGGGTTGTTGTTCAGTAGGCAACTTACTTGGCAACTTACTTGGCAACTTACATCAAATAATAATGACCTATACATTTTTTTCTAATAATTAAAATAAGATAAAAAAATAAAAATAAATAAAGAACATTATTCTAAATAAGCAAAAAATAAACTAATTAAGTTTTTGAAATTAGGGCTAGGAAATAATTTGGGTTAATTAAGAAAATTAAGTTTTTAAGAGGAAATTTAGATTTTTCAAAGAAAATTAACCTAATTATCAATTATTATTAATTTATGAAAATATAAAGAAAATTTAATTAGGTACACAATTATGATTAAAGAAATAATTAAGAATTTAATTAGAATAAAATAAAGTTATTAAGTATTTTTAGAAAAATATTAACTAAGTCATTAATTTATTTACAATTTAATTAAATTATAGAGAGAACTATTAGCATTTTTAAATTAAAGGAAAAAAATCAAATATTTTTACATAAAGAAAAAAGAAATAGTAAGATTATATTCTTTTCTTTTTAGAAAAATGTTTAATAAAGAATAGTTAATTGTTGATTAATTTTGAATTAATTATTTATTTAAAGAATTAAAATAGAAAACAAAGGAAAAGAAAGAAAAAGTAACAAAATCACAAAATAAAGGGACCTGGGATTCGAACCCAATCCCTTGTACCTCCAATACCACATCCCAACCATCTAAGCCAAAGCCGCGTGTGGGACATTTATGGGAAGTGAAATCCACAAAAGCTATGCCAAAAATTCAAAAAAAACTCAACGCGCCAAAAGTCGTCTTCCAGCTCTAGCCGTCTAGTTAGCTTTTAGTGACAATTTTTCGTCACTAGAGGTTATAGTGACGGATTTTTTCCATTGCTACAAGTCCTGCAATTCACAAAATGTTATAGGAACAATATAACATGTTTTTAACCATGCAAATCAACTAAATAATGTCCTAGGAGTCTTATTATGCCGTCGATTGGTTCTTAAATCTCCTTTTCATGGAGTTCCCAATTTGGAGCTTCGAAACCCTAATAATGGTGGAACCTTGAACCTGCATCGAAACTCATAATAAACTATCCAGAATTCATCTACATCATTAAACAAGCAATGTTATAAACTCAAATCAGTTAATCATGCGTTAAATGTATGAATCGAAAAAAATTAAGAATGACATAAAACCAATTCGGTTTGGGGTTAATGCCAAATGGAAAAGGAAAAAAGAACCAATAAAATCCTAATGAATCTAAATGAAAAAAGCTAAAAGAATCGAGCAGAGAATGAGTAAGGGGATATGTTACAAATTGAGAAGGTTTTAAGCATCCAAAATGTCTGTGGTACTCCACGGGAGCCCTTTGAAATATTTATTGCTTTTTTGGTTTGAAAATGGTTTGTTTTAAAAGAGATTGAAGAGATGAGAAGAGAAATGTTTTTTTAGATTTTTGTGTTTGAAGAGACGTCCGTCTCATGCCTACGTACCCACAAAGTACAATGCAAGATCAAAACCTCGTAGTTCGTGGTACAAAATGCGAAAAGAAACAATGTGTTGAATTGATTTTAAAATGTGAAGATAATTCGTCATTCTTTAGCGAATAATTCAGCTAGAAAGAATGAATCATATCTAAACATAAAAAAGGCTAAAAAGAAAAATGCACGAGGGAACAAAAACAATTGAATGAGTATTGAATTTTTTAAAGTGTTTTGAAAAGAAAGTTTTGATATGCTTATGTGGTTTAACATTTATTAAGAAACGAAATGAAAAGGTAAAACCGCTTGACCTAAGTCAAGGTTTGATTGTGAAAACGTTTGAAGTTTGAAAACAAAGAAGGTTTTGAGAATAGGAAGAAGATTTGAAAATTTAAGAAGTGGGAGGAGATGAAGGGACTATCCTAAAACTTAAAGTAAAAGTTAAAGGAAGAATGATCAAACTGTATGGGGAACATTCTTCGAAGCAATAAGATTTCATCTTCATAAACAAGTGAACCAAATCGGCTAAGGTCTTCAATCCATAATAACTCAAGCAAAGGGCAAGATCCTAAAATCTAAGTCCAAAATTCCATGTCCCATGCTAAGGATAGTAACCATAGTCCAAGATCAAAGTCACAAGTCTTTTAAATGTTTAATCCTTTATTAATGTTTTGGTGTCATAATGGACAAAGGAAAAAACACAAGGATAACAATATAAGCATAAACAATATGATGAATGATATAGTATAATAAAAGCATAATAAAAGAGATAAGGAGCGAGAGATTGAAATAAAGAGGATAAGGTGCGAGAATGAATTAAAATGTTAGTATATTAATTGTATAATAATATTTACATAACAATGGTATGGTGAACTTAATCAACCACAACCAAAAAGAGATAACCAAAATCGCAAGGCAACCGGATTCAATTTGATCTTATTCCGAATTCGGGACAAGTTTAGGTCTATGTTAAGCAATCGCCGAGTAATTTAAGAAGTAATTACCCTAAAAATGAGGCCGGCCACCACCAATTAAGGTGGAAATTTTTTGTGCTAATACATGTTAGAGAAATGATATGATGAATCATTCTCCGAAAAAACATGTCACACGAAAATAAAAAAGTGGTAACGGTCTAATCTTAATCGAGATTTCACATTGATTTATCAAATGCAACCTATCACAATCCCAAAGTATGGAGAATGATCCAAATGATCATTCATCCATAGATTTGAAATAATGAAGATTAAACATCTTTGAAAATCAATAATCATCGAATCAGAGATCTCATCGACCAAAAAGAAAAGGAGGTGAATAAGAAATATGGATCTAAAAAATTAGAATCCATAAAAAACAACTAAAATATTTTTGTAGGAATATTTTTCTAAAATTCTTTTAATTTTAAACAAGAAAATAGAAAAGAAAAGAAAAAAAAACAAAAATAACAAGGGAGAGAGGTATGCGCTTAATCAATGAGTGCTGATAGCAGAAACTATGTTCCATCAGGCCTTAAGCCCAACAACAACAAAGTTTTAAAAATAATCAAACAAAGTTTTAAAAAAAATGAAATAATAAGGAATGTGGTGTAATCGCAGATCCATGGGTGGAGAATAGCAATGTATGGATCCATAAGTCTTTCAAGCCTAACACAAATTGTTTTATAAAAAAACATATTATATAAAATGAAAATAAAAGAAATTCAGTATATCTTCTTCTTCGCAACAGAAAACACAGCGGTACACTATTCACGGTGGAAGGGAACATAAAATTCATCACCGCATCTCACCTTCTCTCCTAAAACTCTCCGCCGGCGCACTGTGCTTTTCTTCTTCTTCTTCAAAAATCAATTAAAAAACGCGACTCCTTCTTCTTTTCCGATCCGTTCCACCGTCGTGTTCTCAATCTCAGAGCTCTCTCTCACCACGATGCGATTTCGTTCTTGTTGCAATGGTGATTAAAGTTGAATCATTGTTGAGATTTTGTTATGATGAATGACTGATATTGTGATTTTTCTGTTAATTTCTGTAAGCAGGTTCATGAAATTTGAAGGAAGGTGATGAATTGAAGATGAGGATTTATAGGTGAATGATTTCGGATTGAACTTGGAAGATGAGTTTTGAAGCTTTGATTTCAATTTGGGCAGAATTTTTGGTGGCTTTTGAAGCTTGAAGAAAATATGAAGAATTGGTTCTAATTTATAGAGGAATGAAGGTGATTTTAACGATGTCGTTTTGTTTGATTTTTGTTCGCATTTTGCTTATTTTCATGATATGCGTGTGAAAGCTTCAGCAGTTGCATTTTGTGCGATTTCTTCTGCATTTGGGCTTGTGTTTTTGGGATTCAGCTTACGTGCGGTGTGCGTGTTGTTCACGGGCTTGTACGACTTCAGGTATGCTGATTGATGAAGCCGAATACGTGCTGGAGGTGTTGTTGATGGCTGCTCGTGAAGTTTGGAATTGGCTTTTGATAATGTGACGTGTTGGCGTGAGTACGGCTGAGTTTTCACTTTTTTCACCTGTGTTTTATGTGTTGTGCGGTTGACATTTTGATGTTGTGTGAGTGTGGCTTGCAGAATTCACGTGAGAAGCTGGGAAAGGCTTCAGTAGTTTGCAGCTTGGAAAGTAGAAAGGCCTCATGTGGCTAAAAAAAATCCTCACATGATGTACGCTCTATTTGGATTGTAATGTCCCTATAATTTGTTCCATGACTTGCAAGCTAGGTCGTCTTCACATGGGTCAATGAGTCTCTTTTTTATGTGTTTTTGTGTTAATCTTTGGAATAATGGACTGAAAATGTAATGGGCAAAAAAATTGTAATATGATTTTTTAATGAATGGGATAGAAGAAAAAGATGTAATAGGTTCATGAATAAAAAAACGGATATTGATTAAAAGATAAGAATATGGGAATAATAAAAAAGTTAATTTGGATAATTGGAAAAAAATGTATGAATCGGGTAATCGAGAAAAAATGGAAACAATGGTTATTGAATAATAATGGATAATAGAAATTGGAAGATAAAAATGGTTTAATTGAAAATGGATAATGGATATGAAATTGATTATTCAGCCCAAAATCAATCCTGATTTTTTTCACTAGCCACTGATAAAATAAACACAGTCAATCCTGAACCATTGAATATTTGTAAATTAAGCCACAACCAACGTTTGAAACTTGCCTTGATCATTTGAATATGTACTGAGGAAAGTAAATCCACAGACGATCCATTGATGAACCTAAAGATTCAATCCAAACTTCACACAAAACACTGCCTGATAAACTAATGATCTTAGCACACAACACAACTTAAACTTTGAATACGCACTGTCTGAGAAATGAACCACCGGCACAAATAACTTGCAGTTGAAACAATATTTTGATAGTTTGACCAAGATTAGGTCAAACGTCCATCTGAATCGAATCATAACTGAACAACCCTATTTGAATTGAAATCACTGCCTTATCTTTAAAAACCTGCACACGAAGAAGAAGAAGCAAAACATTTTTTTTATTTTGGTTAGAAGTTAGTAAATATAAACAGATAAAGGAAAGTAAAAGCACGATGATCCCCTGTGAGGCATAGACCTGTACCCGAGAAGGATAAACGAACCAGTGTGTGATCTTGTTTGTATGCAAAATACAGATGAGATGCGAAATATCTTAGGGTAAACAATTTGGGTATGACAGATGCCCCTATTTAAGTTTCATCAATCTAGAGATATGAAGATTGACATCTTCGCTTTCGACAAGATGGAAGATACTTAAATATCAAAAAACCAAATTTTTGGCCCTAAGAGGTCATGAAACTGGAATGAAATGAAATGAAACAATATGAGACAATATGAAAATGTTATGAAAATATTATGAAATGATATGAAAGCATATGAAATGTTAGTGAAAAGATATGAAATGCAGAGAAATCCGTGAGGAACAAAACGACACATGAAATATAATAAATGTTGGGGATAAGGAGCATAAAACTCCGTCGGGGAAAATAAGCACACTAGAGACCACAACATGGCTCAGCTGAGGAGAAAAATGTCAAAGAATGGAAATTGGTTATAAAGGATCACAACATCCAAGAATGACACTGAATGAAGTGAGAAAAGTCCCGAAAAAGTACATCAGAAGAATTCAAGAATGACATTACTGACTTTACTAGGGATATCCGAGAATGACAATCGGAAAATGGTAATCACAACATCTGAGAATATCAATCAGATAAAATGTGAATTACAACATCCAGGAACAGAACAGAATGAGATGGGAAAAGTTTGGAAAATTACATCAAATCAATGATGACTTCACTATGGATATCCGAGAATAGCAATCAGAGAGAAAGTGATCACAATATCCGAGAATAGAAATCAGATAAAAATGTGAATCACAACATTCAGGAATAGAACTGAATGAGATGGGAAAAAGTCTAGGGCAGTACATCAAATTAATGATGACTCTACTATGGACATCCGAGAATAGCAATTAGATAAAAGGGTGTAATATCTGAGAAGAAACATATGGTAAGAAAAGATTCTGGAGAGACATTTAGAACAAGGGTATATCTGGACAACATCATATAAACACAAAAAGGTTCTGGGAAAACATAAGAACAAAGGTTACCATCATATCTGGAATAACATCAGATAAAGGTTCAACATATTTGGAACAACATCAGACAAAAGTTTTAACATATCTGGAACAACATCAAATAGAGGTGACAATTCTGGGAAAACATCAGAACAAATAAGGATATCCGGAATAACATCAGATATAAGAGATAGACAAATATTTTTGTAAATGCCAAGTAAGTTGGACTTTGATCATAAGGTAAGATGTTGAAAACAACAAGACCTCGAGAAACGCATCATGAGGACTAACACACTCATATATGCCAAGGAAAATGGGGAATAACACACCCAAGAAAATTCATAATGAGGAATAACACACTCACATATGCAAACGTTTACGAAAATGGGAAATAACAGACCCAAGAAGATAATATGAGAGAAAATGCTGACAACCAGTTTAGACTCTTAAAGGAGTGGAAAGATGGAAGGCTAATTCCTCAACACGGAGATCAAGGCCATTTTGCTCGGAGGTAGAGATACTGCTCTTAAACAAATCTCTGTCCTACTTGTAAACTGTATCAAGTTGAAAATCTTTTGAGAAAAGTTATGAAAAACTGCTTGGAGATTCTTGAAGAAGATTGCCCTAAGTTTAATGATTGATGAAGGTAAACTGATAATGGATTCAGTTCCTGACTACTGCCGGAGAAAAATTGATCAACTCTTTGAAATGACTGTTGGGAGAATACACTAATCATGGCTTCAGGTCTCGAAATGAATGTTGAGAAGATAAACCCAATATGAAACTTGCAGAGATCTTCGGGTTAACCAAATCTGAGAATAACTTGCACTGAGCAACAACTCTTGAACCATAGGACCTGAGAAAAACTTGCCCCTGATAAGATCACTGACCACGTTTCTCAACTGTTTGAAAATTCCTTGATGAGGAAAGTTTATTTGAAAATAAAAAATGTTTGTACAAGCCTGGTAATTTTAATGCAAAGTTCAATGCAAAATTTTGAAATCGAAACCATTTTTGGAATGAAAATTTATTGATGTAAAGTAAATGAAAACATTGTCAAAACACGACGGTTGAGACAAAAGTGAAAGATAAAGCAAAGGTAAGAAACAAATGATTGGTACTAAACTTGGGAGTCAGTTTACGCAACCTTGTTGTAGTATGCTTTTCAAAAGAAACCTGGATTCAATTAGGACTTTGAAGGTTGTAACGTGGTCTGGTTCACGGTTTATGAAACAAAGGGTATAGGCTCAAAGTTATTTGTACCCAACCCACTTCGTGATGAACTCCAGTCTTACATTCAATTAATTCAGCCTACACATTTAAGTTCCAAGACATTTGGGATTGCACAGATGAAAATGGTTCATAAGCCAAAGGATTTTGAGATAGCAGTCACTTCTCAGTTTTGTTATTTCTGGTGAGGACTTTGGTCTACTCATCTTATTTTTGTTGAGGATTTTGATGACCTCTCGATCGATCTTTCTTTTTATTGTCCCTAAATTTTGCCTGAACTGTGTCATTTGAACTTACAATCAGCGGGATGCCCCAGTTTTTTTGCCTAAGTCTCCTTCATAGGTTTTGACTTAGCGGACTTTGATTTTTTTTATAAATTTTTCAATATCACTTTTTTTGAAAGATAATGACTGCCTGGCTTAATGATTACTATGAACCATCATTGGCTTTTGAATTGAGATACATCTTCAACACTTCTTGAATGTGTGCAAAGGAAAGCTTGATATTGCAACCTTAATTGAAAGGTGTCTTGAATGATTATCTTGTACTTGAATGCACATTCGAATTAATTGAAAACTACCCATCCCTGGGTTAAAATTGAGGGTTTTTTCCGAATAGAAAGAAACTCCAACTTCAGGGCTCAAAGGGGTTGACAAGGGATTAACTTCCTTATTTCTCCAGTGTTTGGGATTTGAAATAATGCTTGTATATCATCAGCCAAGTCTCAATTGAAAGCATACCTATAACAATTACGGGTTTTTCATTTTCATCATTCTCCCTCCAATCATTGTAAAATCTTGAGAAAGAAAAATGAACTTGAAATATGAAGCATAAAGATGCAAATAATAAATGAAATTGAATCAAAACAAAGCAATGTTCAATTCATTAACATCAACATGAAAGTACAAACAAGGTTTAAAAGCAAACAAGTCAATACAATTGAAGAAAATTGCAAACATAAAGAAACAATGGCCTAGTGATCCACCAACAACAAGGATGAGCTGTCCCGTCTGATATCCTAGCCTTGAAGATAATCTGACTATTGAAATCTTCTGAAGATTCACTTCTCATGCTTCGGCAAAGGATTGTTGACAACATTAGGATTAGTGTCATGAAAGGAAAGGATGTTATTCCTAATAAGTTCTTGCACTTTAGCCTTCAGTGAAAAGCAATGTTCCAAGTCATGACCAGTTCCACCTTGATGAAACTCACAGCGAAGATCCGATCTATAGTTAGCTGGAAGAGGACTGGGAATAGCAGGCGGAGGCCTGGTAGTAATCATACCACTCTTAATCAAGGAAGGATATAAATCAGTGTAAGTCATCGGGATAGGATCAAAGTTTGGCCTATTACGATACTGATTTTTTCCGATAGCAGGACGAGAAGCTTGAGCTTGAGCTTGAGCTGGTTGAGCTTTGACAATAGGAGCAACTGCAGCTATATATGGTTAACCATATTGTTGTTGCTGGCGATAAGGCTTCCTTTCAGTTGAAACAACATAAGCATCACCATCTCTTCTCTTTTTAAAGTTCCCATGAGACTTTCTTACAACATTAGAAGATTCGACATTGGTAATATTACCCTTCTTGATACCTTCTTCTAGTCTTTCTCCAACAGTGACTAGGTCAGAAAAACCAGATGAAACACTTCCTACCATTTTCTCCCAAAATAATAGTTGAAGAGTGTCCATGAACAAACCAGTTAATTCTTTTTCAGCCAAAGGTGGCTCCACTTGAGCAGCTAGCTCTCTCCAACGCTGAGCGTACTCTTTGATTATACTTATACTGCTTTATAAAAGCATCAGATAAATCCTTCCATCTCTAGATGTGACTCTTCTCAAGTCCTACATACCACTTCATAGAAGCACCACTCAGACTATCTTGAAAACAGTGAATAAACAGCTTGTCTTCCTTGGCATGTGCAACCATTTTGCGACAATACATCAGAAGATGAATCTTTGGAAAACTATGCCCATTGTATTTCTCGAATACAAGAACTTTGAACTTATCAGGAAGAACCAAGTCGGAAACCAAACACATGTCTATTGCAGCAACACCAAAGACATCTTTTCCTTCTAAACCTTTTACCCTCTTCTCAAGAGTCAAGCATTTCTCTCTAACTTCATCCATATATCTAGGTTCACCCTGACTTTCAGCTTATGGACCAGCAACATGGTACACGAAAGGAGAATTCTGATAAGTAGCTTGAGCAACAGTGTGCACAACAGGTTAAGGTTCAACAAATGTCGGAGCTGAAAAGACTGGTACCATAAATGGACCAACCATTTGAGTAGTAGCAGAAACTGACACGTAATCCGGAGGTAACCCAAATTCTGGCCAAGTAGAAGTTGGTTGTTGAATCACAGGAGGGTCAACAACAGCAGTAGACACTTCAGAGATAATAGTCCTTTGAGGTGGTTCACCTCGAGCAATCAAAACTTGCATAATTTCAGTGAGCCTGTACATACTGGCCTTCAACTCATCAATTTCCATTGGGACTTCCAGGTTATGTTGTTCTTGGTTTTCCATTCTTAATCTGATAGCTCTCAATCTGTTAGCAGCTCTAGTTCCATATCTGTGTTGAGGAGACAACTTGACGGATCAACAGACAACTGAAGAAGGAAACAACTGGGATGAGTTCCCACACAACTCAGATGAACGCAAGAATATGCGAGGATGCAATGATATGCAATGTTGACTTCCATTTTCAGAAAAAACAACTCGATTATTGCAAACATCGTCAACATCGAGAATATGGTCATGAAAAATCTTGACAAAAAGGAATATTTTCTTTTTCCAATGTTTGCAATAATCGGAATTGTTTTCCTTGAGAAATGATAGTGATGATGATCATGATGAATATGTGGATGCAACAACCACAAAAAAGATCACGTAAAGCACATAGGTTCAAAGGTTTGGCTCATGAGCATGGAGTCAAGGGATAATAACCAACAACCCGCAAAGGCATGTACTAAGGTTTGTCTTCATTGTACCTGCAGAAAACCAAAAGGGTTCTAACAGAGGTGCCCGAAGTTAACAATCGTCTTTAGAATATTATTGCTATGTTGGATTACTACCTAACCAATAACATTTTTAAAATAGACCTTGTCCGAGTGTAGTATCGCGTGACAACCACCTTAGGTTTACACTCGGATAGTTTCCGCACTACGTTCCTAAATTGGCTTGGATGGGTTAAGGGGGTCCTCAGTATGATCAGATCAACATCGAAAAATAATGCCACATATGATTACTCATCATGACATTGATAATCCAAGAGAGCCTAACTGAGTGGATATTATCAAATTGATATCGCTTTGGACTACTCCATCGCGTATCACTTCGAATATCACCGTCCTATCATAAGTTCAACTCAGATCCGGGTTAGAATCTATCTCACTCACAAAGGATCACCAAAATCGAAACAGAACAAACAAGTAACAAACAAATCAAACCAAAGCAGTAAATAAATCAAAGTAGGCGGAATCCACTTAGAGATTGACTCCTCAGCAGAGTCGCCACTTTTTTGTAGCGGTAAAATCTTGGGTGTAAGCTATTAATTAACTTAACTCAAAGTAAACAGAGTCGCCACCGCGCTTTTATTTTATTCCAAATTGAAAAGGAAAAAAGTATGAATAAAATCCTAATGAATCTAAAAACAAAAAGCTAAAAGAATCAAGCAGAGAACGGGTAAGGGGATAGGTTACATTATGGGAAGGTTTTAAGCACCCAAAATGCCCGTGGTACTCCACGGGAGCCCTTTGAAATATTTATTGCTTTTTTGGTTTGAAAATGGTTTGTTTTAAAAGAGATTGAAGAGATGAGAAGAGAAATGTTTTTTTAGATTTTTGTGTTTGAAGAGACATCAGTCTCATGCCAACGTACCCACTAAGTGCAATGCGAGATCAAAACCTCGTAGTTCATGGTACAAAATGTGAAAAAAACAATGTGTTGAATTGATTTTAAAATGTGAAGATAATTCGTCATTCTTTAGCGAATAATTCAGCTAGAAAGAATGAATCATATCTAAACATAAAAAAGGCTAAAAAGAAAAGTGCACGAGGGCACAAAAACAATTGAATGAGTTTTGAATTTTTTAAAGTGTTTTGAAAAGAAAGTTTCGACATGCTTATGTGGTTTAGCATTTATTAAGAAACGAAATGAAAAGGTAAAACCGCTTGACCTAAGTCAAGGTTTGATTGTGAAAACGTTTGAAGTTTGAAAACAAAGAAGGTTTTGAGAATAAGAAGAAGATTTGAAAATTTAAGAAGTGGGAGAAGATGAATGGACTATCCTAAGACTTAAAGTAAAAGTTAAAGGAAGAACGATCAAACCGTATGGTGAACATTCTTCGAAGAAATAGGATTTCATCTTCATAAACAAGTGAACCAAATCGGCTAAGGTCTTTAATCCATAATAACTCAAGCAAAGGGCAAGATCCTAAAATCTAAGTCCAAAATTCCAAGTCACATGATAAGGATAGTAACCATAGTCCAAGATCAAAGTCACAAGTCTTTTAAATGTTTAATCCTTTATTAATGTTTTGGTGTCCAAATGGACAAAGGAAAAAGCACAGGGATAACAATATAAGCATAAACAATATGATGAATGATATAATATAATAAAAGCATAATAAAAGAGATAAGGAGCGAGAGATTGAAATAAAGAGGATAAGGTGCGAGAATAAATTAAAATGTTAGTATATTAATAGTATAATAATATTTACATAACAATGGTATGATGAACTTAATCAACCACAACCAAAAAGAGATAACAGAAATCGCAAGGCAACCAGATCCAATTGGATCTTATTCCGAATTCAGGACAAGTTTAGGTCTATGTTAAGTAATCGTCGAGTAATTTACAAAGTAACTACCCTACAAATGAGGCCGGCCACCACCAATTAAGGTGGAAAATATTTGTGCTAATACATGATAGAGAAATGATATGATGGATCATTCTCCGAAAAAACATGTCGCACGAAAAGAAAAAAGTGGTAACAGTCTAATCTTAATCGATATTTCACATTGATTTATCAAATGCAACCTATCACAATCCCAAAGTATGGCGAATGATCCAAATTATCATTCATCCATAGAATTGAAATAATGAAGATTAAACATCTTTGAAAATCAATAATCATCGAATCGGAGATCTCATCAACCAAAAAGAAAAGGAGATGAATAAGAAATATGGATCTAAAAAAATAGAATCCATTAAAAACAACTAAAATATTTTTGTAGGAATATTTTTCTAAAATTCTTTTAATTTTAAACAAGAAAATAGAAAAGAAAAAAAAACAAAAAAAACAAGGGAGGGGGGGTATGCGCTTAATCAATGAGTGCTGATAGCAGAAATTGTATCCACCAGGCCTTAAGCCCAACAACAACAAAGTTTTAAAAATAATCAAACAAAGTTTAAAAAAATTGAAATAATAAGGAATGTGGTGTAATCGTAGATCCATGGGTGGAGAATAGCAATGTATGGATCCATAAGTCTTTCAAGCCCAACGCAACTTTTTTTATAAAAAAACATATTATATAAAATGAAAATAAAAGAAATTCAATATATCTTCTTCTTCGTAACAGAAAATGCAGCGGTACACTATTCACGGCGGAAGGGAACACAAAATTCATCACCGCATCTAACCTTCTCTCCTAAAACTCTCCGCCGGCGCACTTTGCTTCTCTTCTTCTTCAAAAATCAACTTAAAAATAGCGACTCCTTCTTCTTTTCCGATCCGCTCCACCGTCGTGTTCTCAATCTCAGAGCTCTCTCTCACCATGATGCGATTTCGTTCTTACTGCAAGGGTGATTAGAGTTGAATCATTATTGAAATGTTGTTATGATGAATGGATGATATTGTTATTTTTCTGTTAATTTCAGTAAGCAGGTTCATGAAATTTGAAGGAAGGTGATGAATTGAGGATTAGGATTTGTAGGTGAATGATTTCATATTGAATTTGGAAGATGAGTTTTGAAGCTTTGATTTCAATTTGGGCAGAGTTTTTGGTGGCTTTTGAAGCTTGAAGAAAATATGAAGAATTAGTTCTAACTTATAGAGGAAAGAAGGTGATTTTAACGTTGCCGTTTTGTTTGAATTTTGTTCGTGTTTTGCTTATGTTCATGATATGCGTGTGAAAGCTTCAGCTGCTGCGTTTTGTGCGATTTCTTCTACGTTTTTGGGCATGTGTTTTGGGGATTCAGCTTACGTACGGTGTGCGTGTTATTCACGGGCTTGTGTCGCTTCAAGTGTGCTGATTGATGAAGCCGAATACGTGTTGGAGGTGTTGTTGATGGCTGCTCGTGAAGTTTGGAATTGGCTTTTGATAATGTGACGTGTTGGCGTGAGTACGGCTGAGTTTTCACTTTTTTCACCTGTGGCTAAAATTTGTGGCTAAAAAAAATCCTCACGTGATGTACGCTCTATTTGGATTGTAATGTCCCTAAAATTTGTTCCATGACTTGCAAGCTAGGCCGTGTTCACATGGGCCAATGGGTCTCTTGTTTTTAATGTGTTTTTGTGTTAATCTTTGGAATAATGGGCTGAAAATGTAATGGGCAAAAAAAATTGTAATATGATTTTTCAACGAATGGGATAGAAGAAAAAGATGTAATAGGTTCATGAATAAAAAAATGGATATTGATTAAAAGATAAAAATATGGGAATAATAAAAAAGTTAATTTGGATAATTGGAAAAAAATGTATGAACCAGGTAATCGAGAAAAAATGGAAACAATGGTAATTGAATAATAATGGATAATAGAAATTGGAAGATAAAAATGGTTTAATTGAAAATGGATAATGGATATGAAATTGATTATTCAGCCCAAAATCAATCTTGATTTTTTTCATAAGCCACTGATAAAATAAACACAGTCAATCCTGAACCACTGAATATTTGCAAATTAAGCCACAACCAACGTCTAAAAATTGCCTTGATCATTTGAATATGTACTGAGGAAAGTAAATCCACAGATGATCCACTGATGAACCTGAAGATTCAAACCAAACTTCACACAAAACACTGCCTGATAAACTGATGATCTTAGCACACAACACAACTTAAACTTTTGAATATGCACTTTCTGAGAAATGAACCACTGACACAAATAACTTGCAGTTGAAACAATCTTTTGATAGTTTGACCAAGATTAGGTCAAACGTCCATTTGAATCGAATCATAACTGAACAACCACATTTGAATTGAAATCATTGCCTTATCTTTGAAAACCTGCACATGAAGAAGAAGAAGCAAAACATTTTTTATTTATTTTGGTTAGAAGTTAGTAAATATAAACAGATAAAGGCAAGTAAAAGCATGGTGATCCCCTGTGAGGCATAGACCTGTACCCGAGAAGGATAAACGAACTAGTGCGTGATCTTGTTTGTATGCAAAATGCAGATGAGATGCGAAAAATCTTAGGGTAAAAAATTAGGGTATGACAGGATGGGAAATTTCTGATGAAGTATGTGAAAGTTAAGACTGGTCAAAGTTCAGTTGGCTTTTATCGTGGAAACCCTAATTTAAAAACTTCTTGATTCTTGATGATCTGAGATTTCCTTGATGAATCATGGTCAACCCTTGATCAAATGATGCATTTTACCTTATAATCTTGATGTTGACAAAAAATATTGAAGTTTGAGTTTAAGTTGACCACTATTGACCTCAGTTGACTTTTTCACCAAGTTAACTGATTTTTGGATATCTGAACATTTGACTGGTCAAACTTATTGGGAAAGCTCTAAAACTTGACATGGGGATTCTTGAAGACATGGGGATTCTTGAAGACATGGGGATTCTTGAAGACATGTGGGATGTTATGAAGCTCATTTGAGGCCTTGGATGTCCATTTATCCTAGAGAAACTCAAAACCCTAGTTCTAGATGTATTGTTCAGGAGGAGGCTTTGTCTGATGAAACCTTCAATCTTTTTGACCAATTGAGAATCTTGTGACTATTAGGAAATCTTGAGACACATTTCCTTTATTGTGTGAGGGAAATTTTGGGGTACAACAATAAGTATTACTGTTTTCACCGCAGCCACGGGCATGTAACCGAAGACTGCATACACCTCAAGGATTCCATTGAGATCCTCATCAAGGAGGGGCATCTAATGAAGTATCTCAAGGATGGAGCTCCTCGACATGAGGAAACCAAGAGAGTCGACAAAATATCTGAAGATGTTGCCCCCATGCCAGTCGCCTTGTCAGTCACTAGAACCGATGATTTCTTCATTCCTCAATGCCTAGAGAGCACATGGTATTTCGTTGCCCATCACCCGTGGGAAGCATTCCCTTCAGGTACACTCATCTCAGGTGGGGGATAGAACGAGATGATCATCAATCTAGTAAGAAGAAGGCTCGAGTATTTGGTCGATTCATCACCAAATCAACTTTATCCCTCGAAAAGGCCAGGGATAAATCCCACCCTATTACGTTTTACTTGGAAGAGCTCCTCGGAGGTTCTCCAAACACTCACATCCATTTGTTAATTCATTCCAAGATGGTAAAGACGGATGTTCGTAGGATTATCGTCGATCAGGGAAGTCCGATCCACATAATGTATACCTCATTCTTCAGAGCCTTGCAGCTCGATCAGAAGAACCTATCCCTGTACGTGGGATCCGATCTGCAAGGGTTCAATGGTGTGAATGTTAAACCTTAGGGTCACATTGAGTTGATGGTAAAGTTCGGGGAAGGAGACGCCTCAAAGACTATGAAGACACATTTCCTGGTCATCGACTGCCCATCACTTTACCAATGCATCTTGGGTAAGCCAATACTAGCCGAGCTTATAGTCTTTCCATCCACTGTCCATCTCAAAATAAAATAATATACAGCGAGAGGACACATATGTACTTTTCACGGGGACATTAAAGTTGCAAGAAGATGTTTCGAGGCTGCGACCAAAGGGTAGACTGTGATAAATACCGCGCCTAAATGCAACAAACGGACCAAGACGAGGACGCCCCAGCTGAAGAGGTCCAGACCAAGAAGAAGCCAACTCTTCAGATCAACACAATCGACCTTGACTCTCGCATCCCATTAGATTCCAAAGATGCCACATCTACAAACAATTTAGCCATCCTACACCCTTTACCCGCAGGAGAGTTTGAGGTCATAACCTTCGGGGACAACCCAGACAGAGGAGTTCGCATCGGTATAGGGCTTCTCGAAAATGTGAAAGATAAATTGAAACAATGTCTGAGTAGCAACGTGAACCTCTTTTCCTGGAGCGCCGCGGATATGCCCAATATCTCCCCTGAGATTGCATGCCACAACCTCACCATCAATTCATCAGCACACACAATTGCTCAGCGCATACGCAAGCAGTCCGAGGAAAAGATTTTAGCTGCTGAAAAATTAGTCAATGACCTCTTAGAGGCCAATTTTGTGTCTAAGGCCAGTTATATAACCTGGATCTCGAACATTGTACTCGTAAAAAAATCTAATGGAAAATGGCGAATCTATATTGACTAAACTGATCTCAACCGGGCTTGCCCGAAAGACTCTTACCCTTTGTCTAACATATATAAATTGGTAGATAGTTCTGTAGGTATTAAACTCTTATCCTTCATGGACGCCTATTCCGGGTCCAATCAAATACCCATGGCCGAAAAGGATAAGAGGCACACCGCCTTCATGACCCCTTCGGGCAACTATTACTACAACATAATGCGCCTCAGAATAAAGAACGTTGGGGCCACGTATCAACATATGATGAACAAGGTCTTCCACTCATAAATTGGGGATATGCTCGAAGTTTACATGGACGACATGATCGTCAAGTCCACCCAGGAGTACGATCACACATCACACCACCAAAAAGTCTTCGACCAGACGAGGAAGTGTAGAATGCGCTTTAACCCCGAAAAATGAACATTTGGTATAAGAACAGAGAAGTTCCCCATTTCTATCTTACAAAAATATGAATCGAGGAGAATCCCGACAAGTGCTGCGCTTTCTCAGAATTTCCTACACCCACCTCGAAGAAGTTTAATCAGTCCCTAAACGGCGTGCTCACCTCGTTATCACGCTTTGTGGCAAAATCTTCCCAACATGCCTCACCCTTCTTCAAGTTACTTCTCATGGAAACAACTTTTGAATGGATGGAGGAGTATAAGCAAGCCCTACAACACCTCAAACGAGCAATGTCAAAACCTCCAGTTTTATCCATGCCAACAACCAGGGAGATCCTCTATTTGTATCTTTCCGTTAATACTAATGCCATTAGTACAACTATCATTAGAGAAAACCCAGAGGGGCAGAAGCCCGTATATTTTTCGATTAGAGCCCTGTAAGGCCCAAAACTTAGATACCAACAAATAAAGAAGGTTTCCCTCACGCTCATAAACGCAACCAGGAGGTTAAGACATTATTTCCTGGAACACACCATGGTCGTATGAATCGACCAGCCTGTCAAATAGCTGCTTGCCCGACCGGATATGGTCGGTAGAATGCTGAGGTGGTCGCTAGAGCTTTTCGAATTCAATATACACTACGAAAGTAGACAAGCTCTAAAGACTCAAGCCCTAGCCGATTTGGTGGTCGAGATGACCCCCACGGGGATCGTGCTTGAATGCGCCCATAAGTGGGTCATCTACGTCGATGAAGCATCTAGCCCCTCAGGCACCGGGGTAGGAATCATCCTCGAAAACAAAGACAAACTCACAATAGAAGTATCCTTGATTCTCTATTTCCCAACATCTAATAACTAGGTTGAATATGAAGCTTTCCTTGAAGGACTCCATTTGGCCAAATACATGAGCACATAGGAGATTAAAATTTACACTGACTCCCAGCTCGTAGCATCACAGGTCAAAGGAGAATACTAAGCTAAAAACGATCATTTGGTCGAGTATCTGGCATTGGTACATCAGAAGTTAACACAGTTCAGGTCTTGGGAAGTCCAACATATTCCCCATGAACGTAATTCCCAGAAGGATGTCTTATCAAAATTGGCGAGCACGTGGAGGAAAGGGGGGAACAAGTCCGTCATCCAGGAAACACTTCCACGCCCTAGCATTGAAAAGTCCTCCGAGGTCATCAATGTCAATGTCATAGGTGACAACAATTATTAGATGACTCCAGTATACCACTATATAACAACATATGAGTTTCCTAAAGACAACAAGGAGGCTAACGATACCAAACATTGCACATCCTACTATGTCATGATAGACAATAAGCTATATCACCGAGGATTTTCCATCCCACTTCTCAAGTGCGTCGAGGAAGAGAGTGTGTCAGACATCTTGCACGGAATACATGGGGGCATAAACGTGCAACACCTAGGAGGCAGATCCTTAGCCCGAAAGGTTATAAGGGCAGACTACTACTGACTGACCATGCAGAACGATTCCAAAGAGCACGTAAAGAAATTTGACAAATGCCAATGTCACGGGAGATGCACCATGCACCCCCTAACGCACTCAAGACAATGTCGTTGCCATGGTCGTTCACACAGTGGGGAATGGACATCCTCGGTCCATTCACAGTAGGTTCCTTCAAAAACAAATATCTGATTGTGGTCGTCGACTATTTCACCAAATGGATAGAAGCTGAGGCTCTGGCCAGAATCATTGCATTCAAAATTTTGTGGTTTTATAAGAGAAACATTCTAGCTAAGTTCGACATGCCTCAATCCCTGATAACGGACAACGACATACAATTCCCCGACAAGAATTTCCAAGATTTCATTGCCGAGACGGGCACCAAACAACACTTTGTGTCAGTCGAGCACCCCAGACTAACGGGAAAGCTGAAGCCACTAACAAGGTCATTTTTCGAGGCCTTAGACGAAGACTTGGCAAGGCGAAGAAAAGATGGGCCGAGGAGCTCCACAATGTGCTCTAGGCCTACAAGACGACTCTACATTTGACCACTAGGGAGACTCCAATCCAAATGATATATGTAACAGAAGCAGTCATTCTCATAGAAATTAGAGAGCCTTATAGGCAGACATGGTCTACTCTAGAAGAAGAACTCAACGATGAAGCATTAAGAGAAGAGCTCGACCTAGTCGAAGAGATCCATTCAGGGGCAGCTCTCTGTGAAGTATCCCCGAAACAAAAGATCGTATTTTGATACGACACATAGATCATCCAAAGAGAATTATAGGTAGGTGGTCTTATCCTGCATAGAAATTAGAAAGATTCACACGACGACAAGCTTGCTACAAACTAGGAGGGCCCATATCAAGTCAAATCCAAAACGGGCACATGAGCCTACTACCTCGAATAATTGAATGAGGAACCATTTGCTCGACCATGGAACAATGAAAAGCTTAAACAATATTATAGCTAAGTCTAACCAAAGCGTGGAATAACTATTGACGGATCTCCCTCGCTACAGAGGGGAAACATCCACATGAATGTACTATGGTATAAGTACAACCCTTAAACATAACAAAAGCAAACTCTTACCCAGGTAACAGACGAATGATTCGCCCAATGGGGACACCTCGAACGAGCTCCGTTGTTGCCATACCAGCGTGGAAGTCCCCCAGCTCGTGTTGGGAAAGTTCTAAGCCTTAAAGGAGTAAGGAACTCGACCAAGTCCTTGACCCTTTCCTTCAGCAATAACAAACCTCGCTCCTCGACAAGTTCCATACACTGGTCGAGTTCGTCAAAACACGTCGAGCATATTCCCAGATCAACAACAAATATTTAAAGCATACATATTATGAATAACAATACACAAACAAAAGGATAAAAAGGGAAATAATTATATAATTATATAAATATATATATATATATATATATATATATATATATATATATATATATATATATATATATATATATCAAAAAGCCGACCAACAGGTCAAATATTGTCTTAAATTATACAAAAATGGGACTAAGTCCCATGAACCAAAAAAACATCAAAAGGCTCGTAGGCCGAGGTAAACATGGCATGCAGACCAAGAAACTTCAATCCTTGTCGGGAGGGATCACTACAACCATCTCCACACGATGAAGAGGACCAGTATCATCCACAATCAGCTCCACCCCAGGGTTCTTCACTTTGAGCTGCTCGATAGCATTGTTAAAGCCGAACAAAGTCATAGCCAAGTCGTCCTACACCAATAAGAAAATGTGAGCAATCAACTCGTACCTCTTCATCATTATAGCCTCCTCTTCCATTTCGTCATCCCCGACGACAAACTTACTCTCCGCCTCTACAGCCTGCTTCTTCAGACGTTCGTTCTTGGTAGTCATGCCCGACGTCTTACCTCTGATCTCAGTGACTTCCCTCATCAGCTCGAGCTTACTTTCCTAATGTCCCTTCACTTGGAGCAAATCGTTGTCAAGACGAGTGTTTTCAATTTCCAGCTCAATAAGTCTATTTTTAACAGTTTAGAAGTCCTTGAGAGGGACAATCTCTGCGTCATTCAAGCTAAGGGTGACTTTGAGGATCCTCATCATCCCCGCAGCATTCTGGTACAACTCTGATCTCAGGACCTTGTGATCAACAGTCAGAATGGCCGCTGCATCAAAGTCAGGGACCCGAACAGATGACCCTTCATCAAATAGCGACCTCTGAGTCACACAATGGGGTAAGATGAATTTTCCCAAAGGCACAACATCAATTTTTAGGGGGGACATCTTCTCTTTGACCTTTGGACTTTTTCCTAGCGGAGAGCCGCCCGAAGTGGAAGTGCTTCCCGGGGTGGAATTTCCCGAGACAACGTTGTTAGACGATAGCGCGGATCTAGAAGGGGGTTGAATAGATCCCTTTTTAAAATTTATCTTTTCAAAATTAAGTTGAAAGAGAATAGCGGAAGTTTCCCGGAAAATCGTCTAGTTCAAATTCGAAGTCACCGGAGATCGGATATGCGTAAAACTTAATTGGAATGAAATGATGACTAGATGAATTAATATTTCACAAATGAGACACTTGAATATTCAGCACTTGATAAAACCATTCTTAACAATGATTGGAGAAGAAATCAAGCACAAAGATATTGATTTTGTGTGATTGAGCTTTTTATCAAACACTTAGAGTGCACACTCCAAAGGCAATTTTGTTGTATCAACTAGTGCAGAATTTTACTCACTCTAATTAACACTTTTGAGTGAAGCAATTTATCAAACACCTTGTTTGCACTAATTTGATACACCAGAATTTTCAAGCACACAATATCAATATGAATAAAAGTAAAATGCGAGAAATAATAAGAACACAAGGAATTTGTTGAGGCAGTTCCTTCGTCGTCCTCGCTCGAAGTACTCTGCCCCCAATTCGAAATTGAATTGGGAAATTTTATTAAATCGCAATTGTTTTACAAGAATAGAAATGAATTAAACAACAAACCAAACCACGTTAAATGTGCTGTCAAATCTTCTTCTTGTCCCTTGATCCAAAGTAGAATCAAGTCTTCCACGCGTGTCGAGAAAGCCTCCGATTAATTGCTCCCTTATTGCAAGAATACACGATTCTTCAAACTTTGAGCACGGCTGAGTTTCTCGCACACTTGTGAACCCACAAAGACCTTCGCAATCCTCCGTCTACCGTGATATGAGAGAACGATCCACTTGATCTTCAATCTACCTCACTCAGCTGAATCTATGACCGATCGATGTGTGCAAAACCCCCCAAATCTCCAAAGATCTTGGAGGATAAAACCCTACTGATTTTTCCAAGGAAAATCCACACACTCTAAACCCAATCTGAAATTCTGATTCACGATTGAATGTTATCTTCAAAACATACACCAAGATCGAACAAAGATTGTTGTGTGTAATTGTTTGATTGATGCAAGAATGAAGAAGATGAAGAGAGCTATGCGTATATCTTTCACTTTCCTTGTTGAAACTTCTCAAAAGAAATTAAGTAGCTATTTATATTGGTTAGAGAAAATGAATCATAAGAGAGGGAAAAATAAATGAAAAAATGAGCACAGTAATGAGCCGACTCAAATCATTAAATGAGCCGGCTTAAACTTACAGATGAGTCGACCAAAATCAACAGAGAGGCAGCCTGTTGAGACCCGTGGAAAATGAGAAGAAAACACTTCTTGATGAGTCGACTCATGAGGGATTTTGAGTCGGCTCATCCATACTCATGAGTCGACCAAAATCATGCCCCAGGTAGCCTGTTTGGACCTGTGCGTTTGCCACCATTTTACACTTGAATGAGTCGGCTCATAAAGGGTTGTGAGTCGACTCATCTACACTTATGAGTCGACCAAAATGATGCACCAGGAAGCCTGTTTGGACCCGTGCATTTGTCATCAATTTAACACTGAATGAGTCGGCTCATTGATGAATTTGAGTCGGCTCATTCAGTATGTTTTTCCAAAAATGCCAATCCTTGCCTTTTCATTTTGAACCTGTCAAGCTTTCGAAACATGCCAAGTTTTTGACACATTAAAACCATGCCATGTCACACAAACTCCCCCTTTTTGATGATGGCAAAAACTTGATGAATTAATCGCCAAACTCCCCCTGATTATGTGACCCGATCTTATATACATCGATCTCAATATCATCTCCCCCTTTGACAACATCAAAAAGAAGAGAAACCATATGAGTGAATTGAACAATAAAGATAGCAAGCTGAAATAAATGTCAATTTGAGAAGCCAATTGCGATAGAACCACACATTCACAAACACACAATTTGGAAAGGCGAGTAAAAAAATGATAATAAACAAAACAATAGGATTAACGAGAAATAAAAGTTCATTCAAACAAATAAAGAAAACATTACATAAACCAAAATAATATTCATGACAATTACATATGATGCAACTATTCTCTCAAGGGTGTGGATAAAGATCCCTAGTGGAAGGGTAACGTCGATGATAGGTTATGGGCTGTGAATCATCCATGTCGTTTTCGGTGAACTGAAGAAAGCTACTGTTGAGCGAGTTGAAGGCAGTGTCCTGAGTAACCAAGTGATCCTGCAACGCAGTGTACCTAGTGTCTTGAACCGACACATACTCAGCAAAGGCGGTGTCTTGCTCAGTTAAACGCTGCTCTAGCTCGGTGTATCTCTCAGCCTGAGTGTTGTAGTATGCCTGTTGTTGAAGCTGCATATTTTGGAGCATCACCATTATTCTCGATGAATCATCTTGTAGCGGTTGAGATGGAGGAGGAGAGGGAGGAGCAAAACGAGTAGTGGTGTTAGTCCACCCGGTGTTTTGCCATTCACCCCAACCTTGATTTTCATAGGAGTCATTTGATGGTATGTCATGCCACTCTTCATTGTCAGTCGGCAAGTCTTCATTCGGAATCTCATTTGGTTCATGTTGATCTTCAGGATCATCTCCATCATAATTATTTTCAAGTGGTTGATTTTGATCACCTCTTCCCACATACCGATACCGGCGTTCTTGAGAGTCCCATATGTGACCCATAAGGCTTAGGGTCTTTTGCTGAAACCAATGTGTATCCGGAACAGACACTAAAGGAACATCAAAACCAATAACCTCAGCTTTATCGATAATCTTCTGAATAATGGAAGGATAAGCAAGAGCAACGCCTTTCTTTTCCTTTAAGGCAAAAATAGGACTCGCAAAATAGTGAGGCTAGTTGACTTTGACCTTGTTTCGAAGAATATAAACCAAATGCACTTCACTCATATCAATACGAGAGAAGCCACCTTTCTTGGGCCGTAAGTTGTGGGCGACAATCCAATGAAGGATACGATCCACCGACTTAACTTTTCCAGTAGTAATGGTATTCGGAAACAATTCAAAATTAACAACAAAATCAACAAAAGGTTCTTTAAGTATACCATTGAGTTCAGTACAGAAGATGTAGTTGTCAACTTGAGAAGTATCTGTCATCAATATACTAGCTTCTTCAGGATCAATGCGAAATAGATCTTTCCACACTTGAGCATTGACCGCAAACATTCTAGAGCCCATACAGAAATTGAATTCGAAACCCTTAAAAGTGCCAACCAACCCAGCATAGAACATCTTAACCAAATCCTCATTGTATTCAATGTGACAGAATAGAAAAGGATTGATATCTTAGAAGTCCATAAGTTCAATGATGTGGGGAATGTGCATTTGAGTAACAGTTGTTCTTGAGTAGACATATTGAGGAATTACCTTTCTGTTCTTGAATTTCTTGTTGTAGACTTCAACCAGATCAGAGGGAAGAAGAGACAGGGCACTAACAGGAAGAGATGATTGAGAAGAGGAGCCACGGGACCTTTTCCCTGTAGTTTTTGATGCCATTTTTGAAATAAAATGAAGCTTTGAGAGAGATTTGAGGGTTGGAGGAAGATGATGGAAACTTGAGAGAATATGAGAATGTTATGTGTTGCTAATGATAATATGAAATGATAATGAGTTTTTAATAAAAAAGAATTAAAGAAATTATAAATGGAAAGGGAAAAGTGGATGGGTGCATTGATGTGCCGACCTAGGGAGGCGAAAAGACGGGCGACACATCTTTTCAAGATAGCCACACGTCAGTCGAGGTGACAGTGAGCCGGCTCAAATTCATCAATGAGTCGACTCAATTTGAATTTGAAATGAGTAGGCTCAAAGGAGCATATAGGTCGACGCAGAAGAATCCATGAGCTGACTCATGAGTCGGTCTGTTGGGACCCGGCAATTTTCAACACCACATTTCACCAAAAACCACTTAAAATACCTCAAAATATGAAAACATCATCATGTATGCAAATTATTTGTCAAGCAATCACTCATAATCCACTAGAATAGAAGAAATAAATTAATTTACAAACACAATACATGCACCACACTCTTACTAAATACATATATCAAGAATGAATTAAGGTAACTAAGTAAAGAGTGATATTACCTCGAGTATATGAGAGATGGATGAAAGATAATACTTCATAATAGGATGTGAGAGACAAGAGAATTTAACTCAAAGAATAATATATAATAAAAAACAATGATTACTAATATCTATCCGATATGTCAAGAACACCAAGTTCCCTACGGATAAAGAAGAAAGGATCGGTAGCGAGTAGTTTTGTAAAAATATCGGCTAGTTGATTTACACTATCAACATGCTCAAACACCACATCACCTTTCTCTACATGATCCCTAAGAAAATGATGCCTGATTTCAATATGTTTAGTGCATGAATGAAGAATAGGATTCTTGGTAAGATTAATTGCACTAGTATTGTCACACAAGATTGGAATTTGTTTGAGAGAGATATTGAAGTCGAGCAATTATTGTTTTAGCCATAGTATTTGGGCACAACAATTTCCGGTTGCAATATACTCCGCCTTTGCAGTTGATAAGGCAACAAAAACTTGCTTTTTGCTATGCCAACTGACAAGAGAGTTTGAAAAGAAATGACAAGTTCCACTAGTGCTTTTCCTATCCACTTTGCAACCGGAAAATCCGGAATCGGAAAAACCTACCAAGGAATAATCACTACCCTTAGGATACCATAAACCAAACTTAGACGTACCACAAAGATACCTAAGTATGCGTTTAACTGATTTTAAATGTGATTCCTTAGGGAAAGATTGAAACCAAGCACACATACATACACTGAACATAATATCGGGACGCGATGCGGTAAGATAAAGAAGAGAACCATTCATACCTCGATACCTTTTTATATCTACATCCTTATCTTTTTCATCACGATCAAGACTTGCCGCCGTAGGCATTGGTGTATCAATAGACTTGGAGTTTGTCATATCAAACCTCTTGAGCAACTCATTACAATATTTAGTTTGACTTATGAAGGTTCCATCTTTAAGTTGTCTAATTTGAAGTCCGAGGAAGAAATTTAACTCCCCCATCATACTCATCTCAAACTCACCTTGCATAGAACTTGAAAATTCTTTAACCAACTTCATATTAGTAGATCCAAAGATAATGTCATCTACATATACTTGAACTAATATAGAATGTTTTCTTTCATGTTTAATAAAGAGAGTAGTGTCAACCTTTCCTCTTGAAAATCCTTGATTGATTAAAAATTTGCTTATGCGCTAATACCAAGCTCTAGGAGCTTGTTTGAGACCATATAAATCACGTTTTAGTTTGTAAACATGATTTGGTTTTTCAAAGATTTCAAACCCAGGAGGTTGACACACATAAACATCTTCATTTATATATCCGTTAAGGAAGGCACTCTTAACATCCATTTGATATAGTTTAAAGTTTTGTGAACATGCAAATGCAAGTAAAAGGCGTATAGCTTCAAGGCGGGCAATAGGAGCATAAGTTTCCTCATAGTCTATGCCTTCCTCTTGGTTATAACCTTGAGCAACAAGACGAGCCTTGTTGCGAATGATAGTGCCGTTTTCATCCAATTTGTTCCTAAAAACCCATTTGGTGCCAATTACTCGATGATTTAATGGAGGTGGAACAAGGTCCCAAACCTCATTTCTTTTAAATTGATTTAGTTCCTCTTGCATAGCTAGGAACCAATTTTCATCAAGTAAGGCTTCTTTTGCATTCTTAGGCTCAATTTGAGATATGAAGGCATGATAAAAACAAAAGTTACTTAGCCTTGATCTAGTAATGACACCCTTTGAGATATCTCCAATGATGTTATCGATAGGATGATCTTTTGATGTCTTCCATTCTAATGGTAGATCATTTTGAAGGGATGTTTGACCTTCATCTTTGAGACTAGACACATCAACCGGCTCCTTATTAACAACATCCGGAAAGGGTTCAACACGAGAAACATCAATGTCTTTAACAATCTCATTAGAGGAGGCACCCGCACCAATAACACCACTACCTTTTTCGACAACATTTGGATAAGCTTCATCAAAAGATACATGTACAGATTCTTCGACTATAATTAACCTTTTATTGAATATTCTATATGCTTTGCTTGAATTAGAGTATCCAAGGAAGATGCCTTCATCCGCCTTTGAATCAAATTTACCAAGATTTTCTTTTCCATTATTAAGCACAAAGTATTTGCAACCAAAAACATGAAGATGTGAAACATTAGGCTTTTTTCCTTTTAATAGTTCATAGGGAGTTTTGTTTAGAATAGGTCGAATAGTGATCCTATTCAAAACATAGCAAGCGGTGCTAATAGCATCGGCCCAAAAATATTTAGGAAGACCGCTATCATTAATCATAGTTCTTCCCAATTCCTCCAACACACGATTTTTACGTTCCACAACATCATTTTGTTGTGGTGTTCTAGGAGCAGAGAAGTTATGATCAATGCCATGACTTTCACAAAATTTTTCAAAGAGATGATTTTCAAACTCACCTCCATGGTCACTTCTAATAGTTACAATGTATGTGCCAAGTTTGTTTTGAGATAATTTGGCAAAAGTTTCAAAGGCCTAAAAGGTATCACTTTTACTAGCTAAGAAGATTGTCCAACAAAATCGAGAGTAGTCGTCAATAATAACAAAGCCATAATAGTTTCCTCCTATACTTTTGATTCTAGAAGGACCAAAAATATCCATGTGTAGAAGTTCAAGAGGTCTAGAAGTAGATACTAGATTTTTTGATTTAAAAGATATCTTAGTTTGCTTACCCATTTGGCAAGCATCACAAAGATGATCTCTAGTGAACTTTATGTTAGGCAAACCGACTACTAAGTTTTTGGACACAACCTTATTTAGCAAGTCAAAGTTGATATTAGCTAAACGTCTATGCCAAAGCCAAGATTCTTCACTTTTGGAAATAATACATTTAGGATCACTCAAGGTCATCGAATTCAAATCAAGCATATAAACATTGTTAACCCTCAGGCCTTTAAACACATCCTCTTTGTTTTCATTGTGTTAAATAATGCATCCTTCTTTAGAGAAAGAGACATTATATCCCTTATCACATAATTGACTAATGCTAACAAGGTTATGTTTAAGACCCTCAACTAAAAGGACATTAGAGATAGATGTAGAAAAGGGATTACCTACACTACCTTTACCGAGTATAGCTCCCTTGTTGTTATCACCATAGGTAACAAAGCCCTTATTCTTAGCCACAAATTCATAGAATAGGGAAATATCACCTGTCATATATCTTGAGCATCCACTATCAAGAAACCACCGTTTCTCCATAGTCTCAAGACACTCCACCTATATGATTAGACAAGAGAGAAAGGTACCCAATTTTCATTGGGTCCTAAAGTGTGAGTGAAAATTTTGTTGCTTTTAGGCAACCATTGACAAATGCCTTTTGGGACCAAGTATCTCCTAAAACGATATTTGGCAATTATATGACCTTCCTTGCAACAATAGTGACATTTCAAGAATGGTTTTGGTTTGCATTGACTATTTTGATCCTTCACAACATAGATATTTTTTTGATATGGATTATTCATTGATTCCCTAAAGTTGGAACGATCAATAGTAAATGTCATTTTTGGTTGTGACAACTTGTCTAGTTTGGCTTGAAGAGTTTTGACTTCCTTTTGCAAAATCCAACATGTTTCACAACCATGAAAGTTGTGCCATTCTCGTTCGTCTTCTACTATAGATTCTACCATTGATGCCTTAAGAGCTTTCATAGCATTTTCACTATCCGAAACCTTGTTTTCTAAATGTGTAAAAATTCTTTTATCGGATGCAATGCGCTTGAAAGCTTCTTTAGCTTCTTGATGGAGAATATTAAACGTACTAAGCAAATCATTATAAGACAATTTTTCAGCATAATCATATTTAACATGTCTTACCTCTTTCTTGCCTTTCTTATGAGCCATGAGGTAAATATTTACTCTCTCTTCCTCATCGCTTGAGGTATCTTTGCTAGACGACTCACTATCGCTTTCCCAAGCAATATATGCTCTTCTAGCCTTGTTGCCTTTTCTTTGATATTTGACTTTTGCCTTGTCTTTCTTTAACATAGGGCAATCCAGTTTGTAATGTCCCGGTTTTCCACAGTTGTAACAAGATCCCTTGACTTTAGTACTTTTAACATACTCTTGCTTGGAAGGATTAGATTTTCTTCGATAGTTGATGAGACACTTGTTCGAATGAGAAATCTCATTCTTTTTGAGATACCGATTGTATCTTCTTACGAATAATCCCATATCTTCATTTGATTCATCTTCATCATCACTCGTATCACTCCCACTATCTTTATTTGTGGAGGATTTCGAGGAAGAAGCTTTTAATGCAATAGACTTCTTCTTCTTCTCATGATCTTTATTTTTCTCGATCTTTTCTTTCTTTTCTTTGTCTTCATGCTCATTTAAGTTTAAGAGCTCTTGTTCGTGCTCTTGTAGTTTTCCAATGAGAGTGGTTAGATCCAAAGTTCTTACGTCATTGGCTTCTTTAATTGCCGTAACGTTTGGCAACCATTCCCTAGTAAGACATCTCAAAATCTTGTTAGTTGCAACATCATTAGGAGTAGTTTTACCAAGAGCATTTAATCAATTTGTCGGGTGAGAAAATCTTTTTCCCATTTCACCAACGGTTTCCCCTTGGCTCATGTGAAAACGATAAAACTCTTGTTGTAGAGTATTAATTCGAGCAAGCTTAACATCATCGGTTCCTTCATGGGCAACTTGTAAGGCTTTCCACATAGCTTTAGCCGATGTGTATTGAGAAACTCGAAAATATTCATCAGCTCCCAAGGAATCTATAAGTATGTTTCGAGCTTTCCAATTGTAGCTATATTTCTTTTCATCATTATCATCCCATTGTGCTTCCGGTTTCTCAATTTGGACATTATCTGGTCCGACCATGGTTATTTGAAAAGGGCCTTCTTGGATAACTTTCCAAATTTTTCTATCAACAGAGTTGATATGGATACGCATACAATCTTTCCAGTGACTATAGTTTTCTCTGGTAAAAACTGGAGCTCTATTGTACGCCTTCGTTGGATCGTTGTCCATTTTCCAATAAGTTGTATGTGAAGCACTAGATGAACCAGTGCTCTGATACCACTTGTTAGACGATAGTGCGGATCTAGAAGGGGGTTGAATAAATCCCTTTTTAAAATTTATCTTTTCAAAATTAAGTTGAAAGAGAATAGCGGAAGTTTCCCGGAAAATCGTCTAGTTCAAATTTGAAGTCACCGGAGATCGGATATGCGTAAAACTCAATTGGAATGAAATGATGACTAGATGAATTAATATTTCACAAATGAGACACTTGAATATTCAGCACTTGATAAAACTATTCTTAACAATGATTGGAGAAGAAATCAAGCACAAAGATATTGATTTTGTGTGATTGAGCTTTTTATCAAACACTTGGAGTGCACACTCCAAAGGCAATTTTGTTGTATCTACTAGTGCAGAATTTTACTCACTCTAATTAACACTTTTGAGTGAAGCAATTTATCAAACACCTTGTTTGCACTAATTTGATACACCAGAATTTTCAAGCACATAATATCAATATGAACAAAAGTAAAATGCGAGAAATAATAAGAACACAAGGAATTTGTTGAGGCAGTTCCTTCGTCGTCCTCGCTCGAAGTACTCTGCCCCCAATTCGAAATTGAATTGGGCAATTTTATTAAATCACAATTGTTTTACAAGAATAGAAATGAATTAACCAACAAACTAAACCACGTTGAATGTGCTGTCAAATCTTCTTCTTGTCCCTTGATCCAAAGTAGAATCAAGTCTTCCACGCGTGTCGAGAAAGCCTCCGATTAATTGCTCCCTTATTGCAAGAATACACGATTCTTCAAACTTTGAGCACGGCTGAGTTTCTCCCACACTTGTGAAGCCACAAAGACCTTCGCAATCCTCCGTCTATCGTGATATGAGAGAACGATCCACTTGATCTTCAATCTACCTCACTCGGCTGAATCTACGACCGATCGATGTGTGCAAAACCCCCAAATCTCCAAAGATCTTGGAGGATAAAACCCTACGGATTTTTCCAAGGAAAACCCACACACTCTAAACCCAATCTGAAATTCTGATTCACGATTGAACGTTGTAAACACCCCAAATTTTCCCTCACCCATTTACACCATGGCTTGTGATCTTTTCATATGCATAAGTTCAATCATAGCATCTCATATTGCATTTTTGCTTCACTGCATTGTTTCAAAGGCATCTGCATCTAGGGTTTGTGATCTGAGCCCTCCCTGAGCCAGTTGAGCCATTCCAAAGGTTTTCAATTACTTCAAAGGGGTACATGTATGTTCAAACATCATATCATATCCTCACAAAGTCAAGGAAGTCAAAGAATCACAAGAACTGAGAAGGGCATGGAAGCAGAGCCAGACTTAACTGCACAGATGACCTAGAATTAGGGTTTTGGTTTCAAAGGCCATAACTCCAATTTTTTTGGTTATTCTTGTTTATATTGGTCTCTATATGTCATAAGGATCATGCATATCAATTTTCATGAAGGAATTCCATAGGGAAGGCATCTGATCAAAAGTTGACTTCTTGAGCAAGTCAATGCAAAATCAGGACATCTGAGGCCCCCAATAACCCAACCAAAGAGTGTTCTTCATCATTTTGAATGTGTATGATCTTTATTTGATCATAGAAGGTGTTATAAGTTCACAAAATAAAAGAATTTCAAGCCATTTGCAAAATTGCCTTTTTGGGAAAGTGACTTGTAATGTAAACTTGCCATTTTGGGAAAGTTTTTCAACCTCCTCAAATTGATTCAAAAATGCTTCAAATGAGAAAACTTTGGTCATGAAAGTTGTAGAATGGATCATTCCCTTTTCAAAAAGTACAAGAACTCATTCTAATTCATTTCGGATCAAAAGTTATGGCTTGTCAAAGTTGGGGAAAATCACATAATTTCAAGTTTTGCACCAAAGAGGCAAAGTTGCAAAAACTCATGACAAGCCTTTATGTGACTTCAAATTGGTTTCTATGCATCACACAAACATAAACCAATGCCTAAAAATCTGAATGCACCAAGGATTTGTCCAATTTCATGACTTATGCTTCAAGTAATTTCAAAAGGGGCAAAGTTGTGCCAATTTGCAAAATGGATCAAAGCTTCTCATCCACTTGCCTCAGTTCACAAAATCTGATCCACAAGAACTCCATGATCTCAGCTGAGCCAAGCCATGCCCCTATCACAGCCTCCCACTTGCCCATACCTCAAGTACACCTAACATTGACTTTATGCAAAATGGCCCATACCAATCAACATAGGCCACACTAACTCCACAGACCTATCGCAGTGTGATAAGTGGACAAAAAGCAACTCAAAGCATACACACACAAGCCTGAAACATCTCATAATCCATAGTTTCAAGATTTCACCTCTTATGCATTTTGTTTCGAAACTCATCACACAAGACACAAACACCAAAACAAACTTCATAGAATCACTCAACATGTTCCCCTGATCATTTCCCAACCCTCATTTGTCCCTGAAACCACCTCAAGCAGAAACACGATTCTCACCCCTCACTGAACAGAACTTCATCAAACTCTTAAACCAGCCACTTTAAACTCCAACCAAGCTTCAAAGCTTCATCAAGAGGATCATTGGAGCCATTTTGAAGCAAAGACGCAGGCAGAAAGCTCCTGGATTGAAAACTCCATTTCAGGTGAGCTCAAGAACTTTTTTTCCAGAAATTTGTTTTTAAGTTCCTAAATGAATCTATGTGATGTGCTGATCATGCTGATATGTTTAGTTTTGCAAATGGTTAAGTATTGAGTATGTATGAAGCTTCTGAAATTTTTTGACCTAAAAACATTTTGATTCGATTCAGCTTTGATACGAAAAATAAATGTGTTTTGATTGATGATTCTTGTTGTATGATGTATGAGGTTGGATTCTGGGCAGAGAAATTGAGTTTTAGTGGCCTAGGGAAGAAGTTAGCAATTTTCAGGGAGGGGTGGGGCCGGAGAAGATGACCGGAGGTCATTTCCGGCCACCTGAAAGTCATTAAGTCATTAATCGCGTTTAGGGCAAAGTTTGAATGTGGACCGTAGATGTAGTTGACCTGGGTTGACTCCCGCGCATGTGAATGGCCTGGATCTCTCATTAAAACCCTAATCCTAATTAATTAGATTAATTAATTCAGTTTAAATTAATTTGGTCAGTTTGAATTGTGTCCATTGGATCTGGCGTGCAGTCAAACCTCCCTTCCCCAGAATGAATCTCAGCTCTCCATTGTGCATACTTTCATTTATATTAATTTTTATTTTCATTTTCATTGCATTTATTTATACGAATTATTTAAAATAGCAAATCACATTTAAAAATTCTGATAATTTTTATCAAATCTTTCATTAATTTTCAGAACCCAAAAATATTTTTATTTTTATTTTTTGCATTAAAAATTATTTTTAAATCATTTAAATGTTTATTTTTAATTAGTTAATGAAAATTAATTAATTAAAAATACATTTAGGTATTTAAAAATCACAAAAAAATTCACATTGCATTTAGAAACATTTAGAAACATTATCAACCCCTCAAGCCAAATTTCTTTTTTGTTCTTGATGCCTTTTGATCATTTTCATTGGAATTAAATTCATTTTAAGGCAATATTTTTGTGCAAACTTTGAAAAATCCATTCTGCCTAACCATTGAGAGTTTGATGATGTTTCTTCTTGCATTGCATCCTTCATGGCATGTAGTTTATAGGATAGAATTGGTTTGATTTGATCTTCCATTTTCAATTTGTTTTGCATTTTTCTTGATAAGGTACCTTAAAACCCTAGTAACCTTGAGAAATTCATAACTTTCACTAGGTTAAGAGTTAGATCCCCTCCTTTGGGCAGTGAGCTTGTATAGGTTTAGGGTATCTTTGATTGCATTTTCAATTTTTTATCATGTCATTTGCTTCTGGTTTTGAATTTTTGCATTGTATGATGCATGTAACCCTAATTTGGGCCTTCCTTTGCATCCATCTTTCATTTGCTTGCATCCAATGACTTGCCATGGCATTTTGTGCATCCACATGATTCATAATACATCTTAGGACATGTTAGAATCATGTTTGATCATTGAATCTTTCATTTTCCATGTTATATGTCCATTTCATTTCATAACTTTTCATGTACATTCATGGTTCAAAGCATGCTTCATCTGTATCCATGTCCTTGTATGATCATTCTCATGTCTTGCCTCATGTTTGTATCATCTCTTAGCATCATTAACATCATGTAAATGCTTCTGACTTTGGTTTGCATCATGACATTTCATCTCATTTGCATTGCATTTCATTTCTTTTGGCTAACTTTTCAGGTGGTAAGTTGTTTTGAGAAGTGAATTTGCCTTCACTTCTCACAATCTCTTTTCATCTCTTTCATACCTTCTTTGCTGCATTTTGTATGTGTTTTAGAGTGAGCTTGCTCATTCATGTTCATCTTACTTTCTTTCTTCAAGCAACTTGTCTTCTTAAGTGAAGCAAGTTGTTTTGCTTCTCTTTGCTTCTTGCTCCTTTCATCTGCTTCCCTCCTGGTGGTTTCTCTGAAGATCTTCTTGCAAACCTCATTAACCCTAGGATCTCCAAGCATGATAACAATTAGGGTTTGATTAGTCCCCCATTTAGTTTCACCTTTGTGTCATCTTTGTGTCTTCTCTTCTCACCTCATAATCAGGGACTAAACCCTAAAGGCTTTAAGGCTTTGTGATTAAGCTTATGCCTGCATCCTTCTATTAGGATGGAGTGTATAACTTTAATCCTAAGTGTTAAACCCTTAATGTGTTTAAATCCTTTAATCAATTCACTTAATAATCATCAAGACATCAAGCTTGTAACTTGGGCCTTGCATTAGGGTTCTAATTCTTCCTTAATTGGTTAAGAAGGACTAACCCTAGTGTTAATGGACAAGTCCCCCTCAAGTTGTCTTATAAATCATAAAAATCACTTCTTCATCTTACCATTAACTAAAATCCATTTAATAAAGGCTTTGTTTTGTGATGAGGTTAACCCCTAATCATGGATTAAGTTGAGGAGTCTTTCTCAACTTAAATGTTCTCATCTATTATCCTTCTATTAGGATAGTGTAATGAGTCCATTAAATCCTTGATTATGGCTTAAACTCATTACTTAACACTAAACAAAAACAACAAAAACATCTAAATAAATACAAGTAGGTTAATGATCTTAATCCTACATCATGGTGATTAAGTGTGAGGTGCTTACTTCATACTTAAGGTATTCTCATTACCCCTAATCAGAGGGAAGATGTGATGAGTTTACTAAACCCTTGATTTAGGCTTAAGCTCATTAACCCATGACAAACACAAAAAACAATAAAAGATTGAAAACACCAAAAATAAACAATAATCGTCTCCTCCGGGATTCTTTTCTCACCTCATTCATCCACAAACGAGAACTTGCTTCTTCCGTCTAATGCAAGACAGTTTGCACCTGAGCCAGACAGGTCATACACCTGAGCATAGACAAGTAAGCAGTTCACAAGTCAATTCATCTTTCAGTCTCTTTGATTCGAACTACGGTGTTCTGACTTCCTCATTGCACGAGAGGATACGTAGGCATAACTTAACAGTTATCGAACAAAAGTCTCTGTATATTCCCCCCTCTTCCAGCCTCATTCTTTTAAGCCTCATAGTCTTGGACATTTCACTCTTATTCTTACACTGACGCTTCTCTTATACACTTCACATTTATTTTACACTGACACTTGCATTCTTTCCAGCTTCTTTGCAAACATATAGCACAGACACTACCCCTTTAAAACACAAATCTTTTAAGCGTGGATCCCGTCGAGTACGACGGACAATCTGGGTGCTAATACCTTCCCAGGTTGTAACCAACCCCCTTTCTCAGTCTCTCTGGTTCGCAACCGTCTTATCCATCTTTTCTTAGGTTTATGCAGCATTACCTTTCCTTCGGGATAAAAATGCCTAGCTGGCGACTCTTTTCATTCTTTCTCCTTTCGCCGACAGTTCGCGTCTGTACCCCTCTTGACCAGGTGTCTTTTGGTGGGAGCGACAGCTTGGCGACTCTGCTGGGGACCCTTATACTATAACCAGGGCTTCTGGTTCTTTTTGTGGGTTCCTCCCAGCGCTTGTTTGATTTGTGTTTACTGGGGTATTATGTGCTAATTGTGTTTATATATTTGCTTCATTTACTGCTTTATGTACAGTTATTTATTGCTTTCTTTACAGCTTTATATATCATACTGTCATACTGTCATCTTGCTGGATCTGGTTTCTGTTTTGGTGGGTGGGGTTCTATTGAGAGTTAAGGTCCTATACCCGGGACCTGAGTGACACCTAGGCTAGAGTGGTTCATGTTCTTTCCCATTCCATTTCGGTCTGGTGCGGGAATATGAAACACGGTTCAGATGTGGGTTTCCTCTTGAGAACTCTGTGCTACAGATTTCCTGTAGTGTTAGGGCTATCTGGGAAGCCTGCTAAGTCTGGATGACCTTTATTATGACCTTCAGAAACGGAGGTGAATTAGAGGAGGATCTTTTATGGTTATTGTAAACACTATACCTCCGGGTTAGAAGTGTTTACACTTCTCATAACTGATCCAAGTCTGAGGATCCTTGTTTTAGAACACTACCTGTGAGGTTGGGCTGTTTACAGGTTTGCAGGTACCATTGGCCACATCATACCCTGCTACTTGTTTGATTAAGAATACCTCACTTTGGACAGTTCTTGTGATTTAACCCTGGACATGTGACTCTTTATTTGAGTCCCCCACCTTGGTTACTGGACTTCTGAACCTTCATCTGGACTTCTTGAACATACATGGACTTTATATCAAGACAGTAATCAGATCCAGCTTGATCACAAACCCTTGCATATCACTTGCATACTCATCATTTGCATCATTTAACATTTGTTTATTTGTTTTTCAGGGTATCCACATTTTATTTGGCTTGGTTTTGACCCCTTCATCTGCATAGACCTCTATTCATCAGTTATCTGCTTCAGCTATCTTCATCAGTTGTCTGCTTCAGTCATCTTCATCATCACTAGCATCAGCCCATCAGTGGCCCATCTCCAGTACCAGTCTTGATCCTCATCAGCACTTGTCTTCAGTTCTTCATCAGCAGTCATGGCACCCAGGAAGAGCAACATTTCATACCATTTCTTTGAGCCTGTGCTGACTGGCATCAGGCAGGTCCAGTCACTTATCACCCCTGACCACATCCCATTATTCAGAGAGCATTATGGGGGTATCCTTGACATGGTTATGGACCTGGATCCTTCCCAGAGGAGCATGATCCACACTTGCCTACAGTTTTATGACCCTCCTTTGAGATGCTTCACTTTCCCAGACTTTCAGCTAGGACCTCTGTTGGAGGAATTTTCATCATTGATTAGAGTTCCTGTCAGGGGTGGGATCCCTTTCAACCCAGAAATGACTTTTCCCAGCAATGGAGAAGTAGCAAAAGCACTGTACCTGGAGCCTGCCTTGATTGAACAAAGCATGACAACAAAAGCTGGAATCCCTGGTCTTCACTTGGACTTCTTGATTTCTCAGGCCATTCTGAAGGCTTCCTTGGGAGAGTGGAGGGCATTCTGTGCACTGTTAGCCCTCAGCATATATGGGGTTATACTGTTTGCAGATGAACCCAAATTTGTCAGCAAGAATGCCATTCACCTATTTCTTCTGAGAAACCCAGTACCCACATTGCTGGGAGATTTTTATTATTCCATTCATCAGAGGAATGAGAAGCAAAGAGGAAAGTTGGTGAGATGCTGTGCTCCTTTGTTTCACACCTGGCTGCTCAGACACCTACCTAAGACAGATGCCTTCTTGAACCCTCGCCAACAGAGGAATTGGGCCAAAAGGCTCATTGCTTTGACTTCAGAGGATATTAGGTAGTGCACCCAGAGCACCAAAGGCAAAGACATCATCACTAACTGTGGGCAATACCCAAATGTACCTCTGATAGGAGTAAAGGGTTGCATCAACTACAATCCTTTGCTGTTTAAAAGGCAACTGGGCTATGCTTTGATTCATCCTCCTAGAATGCAAGATTTAGCTGAGACCCTGTATTGTGAGATAAAGCCTAATCTAGCTGCTGTCAGACAAGCATCCTGGGCTTGGGACAACATCCAGACAAAAGGGATGGCTATTCTTGGAAGGTGCAATAATGTTGCTTCAGCTCAGTACTATGACTGGTCTCATGCTAGTGCTCAGATTACTGGAATGCCCTTTACCATTAAAGATATACCTAGACCATCCACAGCACAGCCAGCAACCACTGTTAGCCTGGAAGAGTTTGAAAAGGTGAAGGAAAGGAATGAGAATCTGTCTCAAGCTCTGAAGAAGACTCTTTGGGAAAGGAGTGATGGTCGTCTGGACATTGAGAGGTTGGAGAAGCTTAAGGTGGAGCATCTGGCCAAGATTGAGAAAACAGAGGACTACATCAAGAAAGCAAGAGCTGGGGAGCAAATATTGAAGAATGCATGCAAAGAGGCCAAGTTTTAGAAGGCTAGGACCGATCTCTATTTACAAGAAAGTCAGGCTAGGTGGGTCAGGATCACTGAAGCCCGAACACAAGAAGATCAGAAAACTCAGGCCAGGATTGAATAGTTAGAGGCCAATGAAAAGAAGCAACAAGAAGCTTTGCTGGCATCCCAGAAGGAGATTTCAGAGTTGAAGCTCAGGGCTGGTGTGAAGAGGTCAAAGGACCAGGACAGGCACAAGAAGCTGACCACTGCTATTGCCACCAGAAACCTCCTCATCAGAAACATCACAGAGCATCCAGCTGGTCCAGTGACGGAGGCACTTCTGAAGGAAGTTAAGGAGGATGAGTTTGGACTTGATGTCTGACCTGTTTGATTGTTGTTTCTTTCTTTTGATGTACTTTTCATTTTGTGTTGTATTTTGACCCTTTAAGGGCATATGTTGTAAAAACAAACTATGTATTGTTCAGTATTTGTAATATATTTTAGTTCGTTTCCATTGTGGGGTTTCTTTTTCTCAACAACATCAAAGCATCTTCCTCAGGGTCTGGAAAGGTCAAAACCAAGAACCAAGCCGGATACCTTGGAAAACAAATAAGCATACTGCATTGCATACTAACTTTTGTTTTGTTTTGTAGGTTTTGCCTTTGTTATGTTTGTTACTAACTCTGTTGTGGTTCAGGAATTATTGCTCGCCGCCGGGTGTTCCCTCTCAACCGTCTGCACCGGTATCCTACTCGCAACAACCTTCCTGGTATCCAAATGGATCAAGTACAACAGGACCTGACAGAGGTCATAACTCAGATGGCTAACGAAAGAGTGGAGATGAGGAACCAAATGGCTCAATTCATGACTGTGATGACTAATTTGGCCCAAAGTCAAGAGAGGTTAAGGGCATTAGTAGAAAGACAAAACCCTGAGGAACCTCATCCTGGAACTGGAGGAACAAGTAATAATGAGGGAGGTCAGCCTCATGTTAACCCACCAGTATTTGGACCTCATCTAGATCCGGAAGTCAACATTCCAAGAAATGTACAGGGCAACACTGCTGCAGGCAGGATCTTGCAAGAAGATCCTCAAGAGGAGCAGTTTACTGTAATGGGAGCTGGGGATGAAGTTTATGATAGGAGGTTTGATGAAATTACTGAGAAGCTGAGATCTCTGGAGTCTCAAAATTCCTTAGGCTTCGATGTAATGGATATGGGGTTAGTGGATGGGGTAAGGATTCCCCACAAGTTCAAACCCCCGTGCTTCGAGAAATACAATGGAACTTCCTGTCCACGAACTCACTTACAGTCCTTCCTGGGAAGACTTAAAGCGTACACCATGGATGAAAAACTGTGGATGTTTTACTTTGAAGATAGCTTGACTGGAGCTTCAAAAGAGTGGTATTCACACTTGACCAGAGCTACTATCAGATGCTGGAAGGACTTAGCTGAAGCTTTCATCAGGCAGTACCAATACAATCTAGACATGGCTCCTAACAGGACCCTTCTGATGGGAATGTCTCAGTCCTCCAGAGAAAGCTTCAGGAAATATGTCCAAAGGTGGAGACAGCTTGCTGCTGCTGTCCAACCACCCATGTCAGAAAGAGAAATGGCCGACATGTTCATGAATACTCTGCAAGGAACATATATTGATAGGCTAGCTGCCTTTTCTTCCACCAGTTTTGCTGACGTAGTTATAGCTGGGGAAAGAATTGAAAGCCTTTTGAAAATTGGTAAGATTTCTGATAATGGTGCAAGTTCATCCAGTAATCCCAGGAAGCCTTTTGTGGGACCTAGAAGAACCGGTGAGACAAATGCCATCCATGCCAACAGGGGCAGACCTCAGTATGTTCACAGATCAGTGGCAGCAGTTACTATTCCAGCTCCAATTCCTCATCAATCAACATATCAACCGCAACAACAACCACATTATCAACATCAAGTTCAGTACCCGCCACAAAGAACCTACAACAACAACAACAACAAAGACCTTTTCAGCAAAGACCGTCACAGGCAAATAGGGTGATTGACCCTATCCCTATGCCTTATGCTGCCTTATTGCCACAACTCCTGAAACTCAACCTGGTTGAGTTAAGGACATTGGCACCACCAGATCCCTCCAATCTCCCAAGGAATTATGATGTCAACGCCAGATGTGCTTTCCACTCCAATGCACCTGGCCATAATACAGAAAAATGCAGGGCCTTACAAATGAAAGTCCAAGATCTAGTGGATTCTAAAGCCCTCAACTTTGCACCCCCTCCAAATGTCAACAAGAATCCTATGCCTCATCATGGAGGGCCAAGGATTAATGCCATTGAGGAAGACCAACACTCTACTTTGATAACCAGTGTTGCACAGATTCGAACACCTCTGGTCGAAATTAAAGCCCAGCTTCTAGAGTGTCAGGTGTTTCCCGGGTGTGAGCTCGGTTGTGGGTATTGCAACATTGCAGTCAATGGGTGTGATAATTTGAGAAGCGGCATAGATGGTCTTATCAAGGATGGTATACTTCAGATCTCAACAACAGCGCCTACAAATCCAGCAATTCCTTTGACAACAGTTCTTGATTCTCCTACAACTGCAGCAACAATCATTCCGACCGATTCATCAATATCATCAACAATGGCTCCGTCCATCACTTCAACAAATCGAATGTCAACAACCCTTTCTTCTACAACATCAGCATCCATTTATTCAGCCGAATCTTCTACAACACCAGCAGAAATTAACGAAGATATCTCAGCAGTCACCATCTACTATGATCCATCAAATGTTCCTCCAAACAACAACTTTCAACAACAAACAGTGGCACCTCCTGCAAGATCACCAGTCACCATTTACTACGATCTGCACACCATTCCAGTACCCTCCTCTGCTGCAGTCAGTCCAGTTACTATCACGGTGCCTGGACCGGTTCCATATGAAAGCAGTAATGCCATACCTTGGCATTATGGCTCTGATCTCTATTGCAACGGGGAGAAAATCACTCTGGATTCATCAACCTCTTCTCCACAAATTGATAATGTTGGGGGAGGCGGAAGCTTCACCAGAAGCGGACGCCTTTTCACCTCACAAGTGCAAAGACCTAATGCCAAAGCAGAAGCTGCTGCGAAAGCAAAAGGGAAGAGTGTGGTACCAGAAGAGGCGCTTATCAGAGAAACTCAGAAGACATCTTTTGAGCAAGATATAGACGAGTTTATGAGAATCATAAAGAGGAGTGATTACAAGGTGGTAGATCAGCTTCACCAAACTCCCTCAAAGATCTCCATATTATCCCTGTTGATGTGTTCTGAAGCTCACAGGAATGCATTACTGAAAGTCCTGCACGCATCATACGTGCCAGAGGAGATCATTGTTAATCAGCTAGAAACCGTGGTAGCAAATGTCAATACCAGTCATGGACTGGGCTTTACCAACGCCGACTTAACAACTGAGTGACGTAACCACAACAAGGCTTTACACATCACTCTAGAATGCAAGGGTGCTGTTCTGTCTCATGTACTCGTGGACACTGGGTCGTCACTCAATGTTCTACCAAAGAAAGCCTTAGTGAAGTTGGAGTACGATGGCTTGGCACTGCGTCCGAGTAATTTGGTGGTGAGAGCATTCGATGGCTCTAAAAGATCAGTGCTTGGGGAGATTGATCTGCCTATAATGATTGGCCCGCAGACCTTCAAAATTACCTTCTATGTGATGGACATTCAGCCGGCCTACAGCTGTTTGTTGGGTAGACCCTGGATCCATGCCGCTGGCGCTGTTACGTCTACCCTTCACCAGAAGCTGAAATTCGAGTGGGAAGGCTAGATCATCACCATCTGTGGGGAAGAAGACATCTTTGTTAGCCATCTGGCTACGTACAAGTACATAGAAATGGATGGAGAAATCCATGAAACTATGAGCCAAGGGTTTGAGGCCCTGAACATAAATGAAGCATCTGCTGTACTGGGAACTTCCATGACGTCTTATCAACAAGCCAGGAAGGTTGTTGAAGAGGGTACTGCCCAAGGCTGGGGCAAGCTGCTTCCCGTGGAAAAGAAGGAGGACAGATTTGGGTTGGGTTACAAACCAACTCAACAAGATCAATCAGAGGCTTCCAAGAAGCCCAACTTTGTCAGCGGGGGAATGCTCACCCCGGATGCAGTAAACAACTTGGAAGACGAGGAAGAAAGCGACCGCAACCTGGAGAGCTGGATACGTCCAAGGACCCCGGGGAGCCAAGTCCTTAACAGGTCTTCCCAGGAAATTATAAGGGTTACTCCTGCAGAGTAATTATTATTTCCTGTATTTTTTTTAAGCATGCATCAAGTCTTGCATCTTGCCCAAGATGTCAAGACTCATTTTGTAATCGGGCCATCTTGTAATTTTGTGCAAACAGATCAATCAATGAATATCAGACATCTTTTGCAAATGAGTCTTTTCCTTTTCCGCTCACTGTTTTCCATTTTTCTTTTTGTACAAAAATAAAATGGCAATGTTTTTCAAAATGATAACTTCTTTTCACTTTTTCTAAACAAGATTAAAATTGATCACTAAAATAAACAATCTAAACCCTTGCAGAGAGTGCCTTTCAGACTGCACCGACAACAACACAGCTATGGCTTCGTATGACTTTGACAATCCAATCAATCAAGCCGATGAAGGGGTTGAAGAAGATTATGAGCTTCCTGAAGAGCTAGCCAGGTTGTTAAGACAAGAGGAGAAGGTTATCACTCCTCATCAGGAGAAGGTCGAAACGGTTAATCTTGGTACAGAAGAGGACGTGAAAGAAGTTAAGATCGGGGCCTGCTTACAGGATTCAGTGAAAGAGCAACTGATTGACATGCTTCGGGAGTATGTGGATGTCTTTGCTTGGTCTTATCAGGATATGCCAGGGTTGGACACCGATATTGTCATGCACAAGCTGCCTTTCAAAGAAGACTGCCAACCGGTAAAACAGAAGTTGCACCGTACTCGCCCGGATATGGCAATGAAGATTAAAGAAGAGGTACAAAAGCAGTGGGACGCCGGTTTCCTTGCAGTGACTAGTTACCCGCCGTGGGTTGCTAATATTGTACCTGTGCCTAAAAAAGACGGCAAGGTGAGGATGTGTGTGGATTACCGGGACCTGAACAGAGCCAGCCCTAAAGATGACTTCCCATTACCTCACATTGATGTATTGGTTGATAATACGGCTCAGTTCTCGGTGTTCTCCTTCATGGACGGATTTTCAGGATACAATCAGATCAAGATGTCGCCTGAAGACATGGAGAAGACAACTTTTATCACACCATGGGGCACATTCTGTTACAAGGTGATGCCATTCGGACTGAAGAATGTTGGTGCAACTTATCAACGGGCTATGGTAACATTGTTCCATGACATGATCCACAAGGAAATTGAATGTTACGTGGATGACATGATTTCCAAATCGCTCACAGAAGAAGACCACCTGGTGAATCTGTTGAAATTATTCAAGCGTCTGAGGAAGTACCAACTGAAGTTGAATCCCAACAAGTGCACATTCGGGGTGCGATCCGGTAAGCTGCTGGGATTTATTGTAAGTGAGAAAGGGATTGAAGTTGACCCTGATAAAGTCAAAGCCATTCAAGAAATGCCTGCACCAAAGTCAGAAAAAGAAGTTCGGGGTTTCTTAGGTAGATTGAACTACATTTCACGGTTCATATCTCACCTTACAGCAACCTGTGAGCCTTTGTTCAAGCTGTTAAGAAAAGAACAAACAGTCAGGTGGAACGAAGACTGCCAGAAGGCCTTTGACAAAATCAAGGAATACTTACAAGAGCCTCCGATTCTTATGCCTCCAGTTGAAGGAAGACCTCTAATCATGTACTTGACAGTATTAGAAGAGTCAATGGTGTGTGTGTTGGGCCAGCATGACGAGTCTGGTCGAAAAGAGTACGCAATATACTACCTAAGCAAAAAGTTTACCGACTGTGACCAACGTTATTCACTGCTCGAGAAAACTTGTTGTGCTTTAGCGTGGGCTGCTCGCCGACTAAGACAGTATATGTTGACCCACACTACCTTATTGATCTCAAAGATGGACCCAGTTAAGTACATATTCGAGAAGCCAGCGCTTACCGGACGGGTTGCAAGATGGCAAATGATTCTCACAGAATATGACATTCAGTACACATCTCAGAAAGCCATCAAAGGCAGTGTATTGTCTGATTATCTTGCTGAGCAACCCATTGATGATTACCAGCCTATGAGATTTGACTTCCCGGATGAAGACATCATGTTCATTAAAGCAAAAGATCATGAAGAGCCCGTTCACACTGAAGGGCCTGACCCAGAGGAAGAATGGACCATGATGTTTGATGGGGCTGTCAATATGAATGGTCGTGGTGTTGGTGCAGTACTCATTACACCTAAAGGAGTTCACATGCCTTTCTCGGAAAAAATCACCTTTAACTGCACTAACAACGAAGCTGAATACGAAGCTTGTATTATGGGTCTTGAGGAAGCCATTGACCTCAGGATCAAGACTTTGACTGTGTTCAGAGATTCAGCTCTGGTAATTAATCAAACCAACGGCAAATGGTACACCCACCAAGATCATCTGATACCTTACCGGGATTATACAAGAAGGTTATTGACTTTCTTCACAACGGTCAAGCTCGAGTATATCCCTCTGTCGCTCCCACCTGATGACACAGGGTCAGAAGAGGCACAGACGCGAACGGTCGGCGAAAGGGAAAAGAAATGAATAGAGTCGCCAGCTAGGCATTTTTATCCCGAAGGAAAGGTAATGCTGCATAAACCTAGAAAGATATGGATAAGACGGTTGCGAACCAGAGAGACTGAGAAAGGGGGTTGGTTACAACCTGGGAAGGTATTAGCACCCAGATTGTCCGCCGTACTCGACGGGATCCACGCTTAAAAGATTTGTGTTTTAAAGGGGTAGTGTCAGTGCAATTTGTGTATCAAAGCTGGAAAAGAATGCAAGTGTCAGTGTAAAAGAAATGTGAAGTGTATAAATGAAGTGTCAGTGCTGGAAAGAGTATGCTCATGATTATGAGGCTTAAAGAATAATTGCTGGAAGGAGGGGAATATACAGAGACTTTTGTTCGATAACTGTTAAGTTATGCCTACGTATCCTCTCGTGCAATGAGGAAGTCAGAACACCATAGTTCGACTCAAAGAGACTGAAAGGTAAATTGACTTGTGAACTGCTTACTTGTCTATGCTCAAGTGTATGACCTGTCTGGCTCAGGTGCAAACTGTCTTGCATTAGATGGAAGAAGCGAGTTCTCGGTTGTGAGTGAATGAGATGAGAAAAGAATCCCGGAGGAGACGATTATTATTTGTTTTTGTGTTTTCGATATTTTATTGCTTTTTGAAGTTTGTCATAAGTTAATGAGCTTAAGCCTAAACCAAGGGTTAGTAAACTCATCACATCTTCCCTCTGATTAGGGGTAATGAGAGTACCTTAAGTGTGAAGTCAGCACCTCACACTTAATCACCATGATGCAGGATTAAGATCATTAGCCTACTTGTGATTATTTAGATGTTTTTTGTTGTTTTTGTTTAGTGTTAAGTAATGAGTTTAAGCCATAATCAAGGATTTAATGGACTCATTACACCATCCTAATAGAAGGATAATAGATGAGAACATTTAAGCTGAGGAAAGCTCCTCAACTTAATCCATGATTAGGGATTAACCTCATGACAAAACAAAGCATTTATTAAATGGATTTTAGTTAATGATAAGATGAAGAAATGGATTTTATGATTTGTAAGACAACTTGAGGTGGACTTGTCCATTAACTCTAGGGTTAGTCCTTCTTAACCATTTAAGGAAGAATTAGAACCCTAATGCAAGGCCCAAGTTACAAGCTTGATGTCTTAGTGATTATTAGGAGAATTGATTAAAGGATTTAAACATATTAAGGGTTTAACACTTAGGATTAAAGTTATACACTCCATCCTAATAGAAGGATGCAGGCATAAACTTAATCACAAAGCCTTAAAGCCTTTAGGGTTTAGTCCCTGATTATGAGATGAGAAGAGAAGACTCAAAGATGACACAAAGGCAAAACTAAATGGGGGACTAATCAAACCCTAATTATTATCATGCTTGGTTGTTCCTAGGGTTTATGAGGCTTAAGAGAGAAAGATCTTCAGAGAAACCACCAGGGAGGAAGCAGATGAAAAGAGCAAGAAGCAAAGAGAAGCAAAACAACTTGCTTCACTTAAGAAGACAAGTTGCTTGAAGAAAGAAAGTAAGAGATGAAAATGAATGAGCAAGCTCACTCTAATACACATACAAAATGCAGTAAAGGAAGTATGAAAGAGATGAAAAGAGAATGTGAGAAGTGAAGGCAAATTCACTTCTCAAAACAACTTACCACCTGAAAAGTTAGTGAAAGAAATGAAATGCAATGCAAATGAGATGAAATGTGATGATGCAAACCAAAACCAGGAGCAAGAACATGAAGTTAATGATGCTAAGAGATGATACAAACATGAGGCAAGGCATGGGAATGATCAAACAAGCATGAGAATGCAAATGAAGCATGCATTGAAACATGAATGTACATGAAAAGTTATGACATGTAATGGACAAATAACATGGAAAATGAAAGATGCAATGATCAAACATGATTATAATATGTCCTAAGATGTATTATGAATCAAGTGAATGCACAAAACATCATGGCAAGTCAATGGATGCAAGCAAATGAAAGAAGGATGCAAAGGAAGGCACAAATTAGGGTTACATACATCATGCAAAGCAAAAATCCAAAACCAGAAGCAAATGACATGATAAAAATTTGAAAATTCAATCAAAGATACCCTAAACCTATACAAACTCACTGCCCAAAGGAGAGGATCCAACTCTTAACCTAATGAAAGTTATGAATTTCTTAAGATTGCTAGGGTTTTAAGGTACCTCACCAAGAAAAATGCTAAACAAAATGAAAATGCAAGATCAAATCAAACCAAATTTATCCTATAAACTACATGCTATACAAGATGCAATGCAAAAAGAATCATTATCCAACTCTCAATGGTTAGGCAGAAAGGAATTTTTTGAAGTTTGACATAAAATATTGCCTTGAAATGAAATTAAATCCAATGAAAATGATTAAAAGGCATCAAGAACAAAAAAGAAATTGGGTTCGAGGGTTGGACAATGTTTCTAAATGTTTATAAATGCTATGTGAATTTTTTTGGGATTTTTAAATACCTAAATGTATTTTTTAATTAATTAATTTTCATTAATTAATTAAAAATAATCATTTAAATGATTTAAAAATAATTTTCAGTGCAAAAAATAAAAATAAAAATATTTTTGGGTTTTAAAAATTAGTGAAATCTTTGACAAAAAATTTCATAATTTTTAAATGGTTTTTGCTATTTTAAATAAAATGTAGAAATAAAATGAAAAGAAAATGAATTAAAAAATGAAAATAATGAGAGTAATTCAAAAGGATGGCCGGGATTTGATCTGGGCTTGGACTGGTTGACTGCGCGCCAGATCCAAAGGCCCAGATTCAAATCTGGCTAATTTGTTTTATGAATTAATTAAACAAGATTTAAATTAATTAATCAGGGATTAGGGCTTTAATGAAGCATCCAGGCCATTCGTTCACGCGGGAGTCAAACTTAGTCAAACGCATCTACGACCTACATTCAAAGTTTCATTAATGACACAATTAGGGCTAATGAACTTCAGGTGACCGGAACAGTGGTTCCGGTCATCTTCTCCGGCGAGCACAAACCCTAAAATCTTCTACAAGTCACTAAACATGAAATTTCTTCCACCAAAACAAACCTCTCATCAATCTAAACCTAACCCCTCATCCCAAATCCATTTATTTTCACTCACGAACCTGAATCGAAGGAAAACATGAAACACGGGCAAACTTTCAGAGCAACATAAAATGGTCATCTCTTACTTATTTTCAAATCTAAACACATCCAGATGATCAGTGCAACATGTAGATTCATTTTGTAACAAGAAAATGAAGTTCTGAGAAAAAAGTTCTTATGTTGTACCTGAGCTGGAGACCTTTGAAAGTGAGCTTTCAGAGCCTCCCTTTTGTGCCAATGATCTCCCTTGAACCTCCTGAGGCTAATGGAATACTTGAATGGGGTTGAGAGTGGCTAGTTTTTGTGGTTCAGTTCTGGTGTAGCAGGAAATGAAGTTCTTGTGTGTTGTGTTTCAGATCATTGTGAGGGGTGGGATCTGTTCTATGGATGATTTTTGGTTGATTGGTGAAGGAATTATTGAAGTTTGATGGCTGTGTTGTGTGTTTCGAAGAGGGAAAGGTTTTGACAGATTTTGTTGGATGCTGCAATGTGGGAAGATTCAGCTTGTGTATGGTATGTTTTTGGATTGCTTGATGTCCACATATCATGCTCTGGTTGGGCAGAGAGTTGGTGTGTCACTGTGGGATTGGTATGGGCAAAATGCAAGAAAGTCAAGATATTGTGTACCCTAGGCATGGCTCGGGTCAGAGGCAATCTAGAGGCTTGTCCTGCCTCAGCTTGAGTCAAGGATGGCCCTTGGATGGTTCATGAAGGACTGCAGCATTTGGATCATAAGTTGGAAGGGTTTTTGCAACTTAACAAATTGTTACATCTCATGATTTTTGGCTATGTACATGTGAGAAATCTTGCTGAATTTTGGTGTGGCATGCTTCATTAGGTCATGGAAAAGTCTTGAAACCAGCTAGAGGTCAAACAAACCCTTTGAGGATCAATTTGCAAGAAATCCCTCTTTGCACTTTCATGAAGAATGGCTTATGGTTACTTGAAAAACAAGGCATAGAAATGGGAAATTCTTTGGGCCAAACTGATTTTTAGGTCATGCATTGCATTGGTATGATGATTAGAGGTCACATTGAAGTCACATAAAGGCTTGTCATGAGAAATTGCAAGTTTTCCATTTTGTGCAAAAGTGAAATTTCAATGATTTTATCCAACTTTGCAAGGCCATAACTTTTGATCCAAAATGAATTAGAATGAGTTCTTGTACTTTTTGAAAAGGGAATGATCCATTATACAACTTTCATGACCAAAGTTTTCCCATTTGAAGCATTTTTGAATAAAAAAAAAAGGGTTGAAAAAGTTTCCCAAAATGGCAAGTTTCCATTACAAGTCATTTTCCCAAAAAGGCAACTTTGCAAATGGCTTGAAATTCTTTAATTTTGTGAACTTCCAACATCTTCTGTGGTCAAATAAAGATCATACACATTCAAAATGATGAAGAACACCCTTTGGTTGGGTCATTGGGGGCCTCAGATGCCCCGATTTTACACTGACTTGCTCAAGAAGTCAACTCTTGATTAGATGCCTTCCCCATGGAATTTCTTCATGAAAATTGATATGCATTATCCTTATGACATATAGAGACCAATAGAAACAAGAATGACCAAAAAAATTGGGGTTATGGCCTTTGAAACCAAAACCCTAATTCTAGGTCATCTGTGCAGTTAAACCTGGCTCTGCTTCCATGCCATTCTCAGTTCTTGTGATTCTTTGACTTTCTTGACTTTGTGGGGATACAATATGATGCTTGAACATACATGGACCCCTTTGAAGTGATTGAAGACCTTTGGAGTGGCTCAAATAGTTCTTGGATTGCCCAGATCACAAACCCTAGATGCAGATGACTTAGAACCAATGCAGTGAAGCAAATATGTAATATGAGATGCTATGAGTGAACTTATGCATATGAAAAGATCACAAGCCAAGGTGTGAATGGGTGAGGGCAAATTTGGGGTGTTTACAGCTGCCCCTATTCAAACATGAGTTAGCTGTGCAGGATGTAAGCAACGGCTTATCAGGCAAACAAGATAACTTGTGGTTGAATACCAAAGACAGTCCAAAATTTGCACTCACAGAATGAAGAAGAAAAGGGATATAGATTGTAAAAGAAGATAAAGTATATATTATAAAGTGCGGGTGACGGAGAACGATCGTCGAGCAGAGGACGACTGTTGGGGAAGGAGCAATGACGGGGACGGCCGACATGCTGGGGATATAAGAGATTATGATGGGGATGACCATCAAGTAAAGCTATAAGACTCTCTGGGAATTATAGGTAAACGAAATAAAGTGATGAGGTACGGTCATCAAAGGTGAAGGACGATCACCTAGAAGGGGACGGCTGCTCTGTTGGGGATAAGATGAGGGACGGTCATCTAAGGTGAAGGACGATCACCGGGCAGGATAAGGCTGCCGAATGTACCACGACATAGGACGAATGTCGGGTAACGAGGTCGACGATGGGGACGGCCACCGGATAAGCATGATGAAGGACGATCATCAGGAGGTGAAGGACGATCACCTAGCAGGGTACGGCTGCTATCAGGGTTTATCATGACATAGGTCGAATGTCAGATAACAAGATCAACGATGGGGATGGCCATCGGATAAAATGATGAAGGACGATCATCAGGGGGTGAAGGACGATCACCTAGCAGGGGACGGCTGCTGAAAATATACGACATAGGACGAATGTCGGATAGAAAAGGGGTTCTAATGAATAGAGACTCCACTGGGGGTGATGAAGGACGATCACCAAAAAAGGTGAAGGACGATCACCTGGCAGGGTACGGCTGCCGAACGGGTATCATGACATAAGACGAATGTCAGATAGAAAGGAAATAGTTCACTGGGATTTGCTGGGACAAGTAAACACGGACGGGTGTCTATATGAGAGGTATCAGTGTTTGGGTACGGTGTATAGATTAAAGATGCGGACGAGCATCCTTAAGACTATGATACGGACGGGTATCAGGTAGAAACAAATGCTGACACATGTTTGGAGATGATGATACGGACGAGTATCAACTGGTTAACAAAGAACACAGACGAATGTCGGATCTGAGGGGACTCTTCTGGGGAGTAGTAGACACAGACGAGTGTCTAAATTCAAGAAGACATAAGTGTTTGACACATGTATGGATTAAAGATGCGGACGAGCATCCTTAAGACTATGATACGGACGAGTATCGGGTAGAAACAAACGCTTGACGCGTGTTCTGAGATGATGATACGGACGAGTATCAACTGTTTAACAAAGAAAACGGACGAGTGTCGAATCTGAGGGGGTTTGAGTGGTATATACAAGATACGGAAGAGTATCTGTATGAGTAAAACAGGAGCAACAGGTACAAGTGTGTCGTACCTCGAAAAATACGATCCTCGCGAATGCGGTCGCGGCTGGGCTGACTTGAGAGTCGCCACCTAATTTTATTTATTCCCAAAGAGGGAAAGGGAAAATATAGATAAAACCCGGGAAGAAAGGATAAAGATAAGGTCATCGTAACCATTGTCGGGGTTCGGAAGTCGGTTATGCAGGGGGAAGGTATTAGCACCCCCTACATCCATCGTACTCGATGGGAACCTTCTAAGTTGTCCTGCGCGAAAGTATGTCTATGCCTAATGAATTACTTGCTAAAAGAGGAAAAGGATTTAAATTTTATTATCTTTCTTTAGGAGTCGAATTGTACTAAAGACTATGGATAGTTTATTCCGAACCAACAAGCCAAGTGTCTTGCGACGGAATAATCGGAGCGAATAACGAAAGCTCGTAATCCTCCTTTCTACCACTTAAGGCTCGTGGCGTACAATTTCTCTCATATTATTAAAGTGTTTTAATACCTAAGACCACTTGACGTTGGATCAAGGGTTTGGATTTAAAGAAACATTTTGGTAGATCGATTGCGAGGCATAAAGCGATCGCGAAGGGTGAGTGCAAAATGGAGGTTAAGGGTTAAATGGTTATGCGAGATCGATTCATAATACTAAGCTAAGGTGGAGCCGTTGGAGCTCGAATTAAACCGAAAGCGTCGAAATTTAGCTCTTTAACTATCTTAGAATCGATTCAAAGTTAGAATCATTCTATGAGAAGTCGAGCATTACTTTATAATCAAATAATTATTTAAATAAAGGAAATGCGATAAAAAAAACAGAATTAGTCTCATATTGACTTAAACAACGTCGATTTATTGAAATCGAATATTTAAGTCGTTTGTTATATCATCGACCATAAAAAATAAAATAAAGTCGCAATAATAATAAAATGATAGTTTGGCCTCATATTTAATTTAAATAACGTCGATTTATTAGAAATCGAATATTCAAATATTTATTCATCGACCGAAATAAAATAAATAGAAATAATGAGAAATAATATGGAAAATAAACGTGTGGCCTCAAATTAGGGGATAACGTCGATTTATTAAAAATCGAATATCACCATTTATCATTGGCCGAATAATAATAAAGTCGGTAAATAAAAATGGTTCTAAAATTAATTAGAAAACCATAAAATAATGGAAAGAGGGTCTCATATCAATTTGGACAACGTCGATAAAATCGAATGCCACAAACCGGATAATAATATCATAGACTACAAATAGTTAAATAAATCGAGAAATCGATAAATAATAAGGAAATGGAAAAGTCGGCCTCAAATTGGTTTAGACAACGTCACAAAGTGGAATGTCAATAAACCATATTTTTATCATAGGCCCTAATAATAAAATATAATAGTGAATAAAATAATAAAATCGGTCTCAATTTAATGGATAACGTCGATTAAATAATCGAATATCTCATTTTTATCATTAACCGAATAAATCGAATAATCGATTAAATAATAATGAATAATAAAATTGAAAATGACCTCATAACAACCTTGATAACGCCGATTTAGAATCGAATATCAAAAGGTCATAATTATTTCATTGGCCCTATAAAATCAAACTTAATACACAATAAAGATCTAGACAAAGAATAAATTACCCAAACTATAACTAAACTTTAAAGTAAAAGGGTAAAACAAAACAGGGGCTCAGCAGCATAAATCTCTGTGCGTATATGAATAAAAATGAACTTCAAAACCAACTTCATAAACAATATTTGATAAAAACTATCATGATATAGAGAAATAAATAATAATAAAAAGTGGCCATGGTTGGGTATCACGTGAGGTTTGCAGACTGATGGGCTTCCAAGCCCAAACAAGCATCATAATACATAAAAAAAAACCATGGAATAGAAACTCATATCAATACTAGGAATAAAATGCTTTATTTTAAAACAAAATATAAATTAAAAGAGGAAAAAAGAAAGAAGAAAAAAACTCAGCACATGAAGATGGAAAAAAAACGTATTTCCTCAAATACAGACCAGGGGAGAGAATCGCTACCTCGAAAGCAACTCACGTCATCAACCCTCTCACTTTGCTCAAGTTGCGATTCCTTCTGCCAATCGCGTCTCACATGGTCAGGATTTCGTTCGGTCTCACGGTTCACCGTCTTTAGATTTCGGTCGCAAGCTCGCTCTCAGTTGTTTCGTCTCAGATCTCGCTCGGTTTGTGTTCTGATTGTACCACAGGTTTGCGCTCTAGATCTGTTCGACTCAACAATGCGATTTAACGAATTTTCAATCCGATTTCTACTTGTTCACTCACCGATGTTTCCTCCCTTTTGTTTTGGTTGTGTGTAGGGTGTTGGTGATTATGGTTTGAAAATAATGGTGGTTTATGGAGTGAGTTAAGGATTTGAAATTTGTGTGTATTGTGAAATGTTCATGGGCTATTACAATGATGAAGATGGCGTGATTTTTTCAGTGAGTCAAAGGTAACGTTTGAGGAGGTTATGTTGAAGAATCGGTGAAGGTGAGTAGAAGAGGAGAATGGTTTGTTGTGGTGGTGATGATAGAGAATAATGGAAGTTTATGAAGGATGGTGGCAGGTTGATTTTTATGCAGGTTTATTATATGAGAGATTTGTTATGGTTCTGCATTTCTTTTCTCCTTTTTTTTTGATTGAGTGAATCCTCATTTTATAGGAAAAAGTTGAGGCCCAAGACTGGTGAGATTGAGGAATTTTGGCGAGAAAATCTTGCGAGAGTGAGCTGGACGGATCTTCTATGAAATTTGGTGAGGATTGTGTGGGGACCGAGTGATTGTGACAGTTGAAATTTGTTTGTAGCGAGATTCTAGAAGGGTGGTGGTCCCGCAAATTTGCTTCAGAAATTTCACTGAGGTAAACCTTTACACTGCGGTAACTCTTTGAATATTCTCATCCTAAGACTGATTTTTACTGCTATGATTTTACTGCCTTTGTAATTTCCACATTTTATGATATCTTGGCTCATGACCAATGATTAATCTCTCTTGTCTTCTTCAGGTCGCCAAGATGACGATGGATGACTTAGGTAATGGATGACCTTTTAATCCCCGCGCAAAACAATCACACACTCCGTGCTTCTGACTTCTGTAAGTTGACATTGAGACCTGGAAGCCTTCATGGCATGGCTTGTTGCAAATTGAAGTTGACTTTGTTATGTTTCTATAACTCTGCTTTGTCCTGCTTTTTTTTTGTCATTTTGATCCCTTGATTCCTTCTTGTACTAACCACTAATTTTCCTGTACATGTTGATCTCTTTGGGGCTGGAAATCAAAGCTTGATGTATCTGTTAGTTGTACTTTCACTTGTGAGGAAATAAGAATCTAAACACAGCATGTTTTTTCTGTTTCCTTTGTGATCCTTGCTGAAATTATTGGTTGAAAACATCATGGCAGGCGAAGAAAATATATGCGCCACTTAGTTTGTAAAATGACGAGAAGAACTACTGTGATAGCCTTTTTGGCAGTGCAGATTCACGGACGACCTAAACTCCCTTCTTCTTTTGACAGTAGATGAAAGACGATCATGGAAGATAGGCTATGAGTGAGGATAAGTACACTCTGGCTGTTGCAAATTTGAAGAAGCACAGAGCAAGGTGTGATCCTGACACTTAAACTCTCTTTGAGTAACTCATTGCATATGGTAAGCTACTATAACCTTTTCTTCTTTTCCTTTGAAAATTTCCTTAAAGACCTCTCGAGCCAAACACACTTTGAGGTTATGTCCACTGCATACCGTATTACGGAAAGACACTAGATCATTTAAGGACATTTTTCTCTGCAGGACAAATATTTCACAAAAGTCGTATGCCTTACACCACTGAGCTCACAAACAAGCTTAATATTTCTGCTGCATTCTTTGGGGAAATCGTGTCGGATGATGGACTTTAACATGGTTGTTTTGCTTTTAATTAATTCTATAACTTTTCTGTTTGTTTGCCTTGTCCTATCAATTGTGACAGTTTTTCCTTTGTGTGTAGCTAGTTGCAGGCCCATTAGGAGATATGAGGATTGATGCCTCTAGATGTACCTTTGAATGTTGTAGCAAGTTTAAATGGCAACCCAGACTGCCTAGCTTTATTCAGATTTTTCACTACTTCAGCATAGACAGACGCCTTTTTTTTCACGGTGGGTCTACTGGTCGTGGGAATAATATCCATGCTACTAGAAGAGACTTGTGGAGTAAAAGTCATAGACACAACCTGACCTTGGCGAGCAACCACATTGTTGTTAGCAATCATGTTTGTCCTTGGTAATGTTGAAATCCGGCTTAAACTCTGAAAGAAATCACGCTTTTCTTTTTACCAATCCTCCTCCAAATCTTTCATTATATAATCATTGAAACTCCTAATATTATCCTTTTGAGCTTCTTGGACAGCAGGGATCATTGCCATTTCATGAATCTGCTGCAGATATTCCTCAACACTTGCTTCCTCAACAGGAAAAACATTCTCAAAAGCTGCCTTCAACTCAAATGACTTCAAATTCTTTGCAAGCTTCTCTGCATTTATACCTTCACCGGCAAGAAGCCTAGTTGCAGCACTGGATTGTGAAGGAGTCAGTTGGTACCACTTATGAATCATGTACATCATTGTTGCTACATGGAGAGCAGGTTCTGCTGATTGCATTGCAAACATCATGAAGTGGCTGGCAGATGGATTGTACTTGGAGCAAAACAAAAAAGTAATTGTGGCCAACATTTGGTGTAAGGAATAAAAGGCCAAGTTTATTGATTAGCCTTAGGAAACTTTGAATTGTGTTGCTAGTATTTTGAATTTGTAACACGGCTTCAGCAGTTTGTAACATAAATTGCAATTCCAAACATGTCTTGTACTACTAAACTAAACACAATTTGAAAATCTCCATCTCACAACTAGTAATTTGTTGACACATAAAACGTGGGCATGACAAATCTGTTTAGGACTAGCACAATCTGAGATAATCTTTGGAATTCAAATGATAATGAATTGATCATGGCTTCGTAATAATTTTCTTCAATTGTGACTTGCTTTGTTTGTAATACGACTTAGAATTCATTAATCTTGATGATTTTCTCCTTTGAATTTCGTTGAACTAAGTGTAATAAAAATGGAACCCAATCTTGCAACCACACTTGAAATAAACTTGAGACAAATAGCCTTGAGTTTGAAGATAAGGATTTTGAACTTGCTTGTTGACAAAAATGGTAACCACACTTGTATCAAAGATTAATTGGAAATGGATCCATACTTGTAACACTTGAAAAGTGTCATTCTTGAAATAAATCCATGAATAAAAAAAACCAATTTCAAATCTCCCTTGATTTATTTGTTGAAAACAAATTTGAAGTGAATTCTTGAGAAGTTTAAACCAAATTTTTTTTTATCAATGTGAATATGGGCCTTGGATTGTAAATTTACACCTCTCTTACACTTGAATTTGCCCATAAAATAAATCTTGAAACACGAACTTCAAAAAGAAATGAACTAAATTCATTAGTCATGAAGCCTTGGAGATAGAAATGTGACCCCACAACCTGCTGATGAAATTTTCTTCTCGGCTAAATCTTGATAGCCATCTGGTACGGCTTGAGCTTAAGAAACACCTTTTTTAATTTTGTATAATAGTTAGTAATGAAAATGCAACTGGAGATGAAAATAAAAGTGGGACAAATTTAGGGTATGACAAAGTGGTGTACAGACGAGTGTTTAACTTGCTGGGGAGAGTATGACACGGACGAGTGTCGGAAAAAGGTATATTATAAACAAGTATATGATTTACAAGGTGTTTAGGTAGCTATGTTGGGGAAGGTGACACGGACGGGTGTCAGGGAATTTGTATAGGTCTATGTATCTGTGAGTGCAAAGAGGACGCTTTGGCTCTCTACTGGGGATATGACACGGACGGGTGTTAGGAAGTATCTGTTTCTTTAGGGAAAGTGCTTTGGCTCTCTGTCGGGGAATCTGGGGAGTTTTCTGTACATCGTTGATTGATCGCTAGTATTCACAAGTGCTTGATTCAGAACATGGCTTATGATTATGCAATATGTTTGATTTTTGCTGTAATGCTCCGTATTAGACGGAATGCTACGCTCTGCAGGGAGAATATGATGTGAATGCTATGATTATGCAAATATACCGATCCGTGATTCGGATCCCATTGCTGCGAAGATCTCCGGCTGATCTGCTTGGAGTGGACATCCCAGCTGGGGATGAGATCATTGATGGATCTGACATATATGACTCTGTTTGGGGAAAATAGGTCATTGATAGACCTATTTTTGGTAATGAGGGACCCAACTGGGGGTTTGTAGAAGCTTCCTTCACCCTGTTGTGGGATCTCCAGGCGTTGCTCTTCTGGATAGAGGCTGAAACTCTGTGGGGAGACGGTTCCCGGTTTTTTGCACTTGGCTGAGGAGGAATGATGACTGGGAACTCAGTTGTGGAGAAAGCACCTCCGGTGCTAAGACTGAGTAGATAATGATTTGCCAGCTTGCTGGGATGAAGCTTTCATGCCCCATGCTGTGCTTTGAATACCTGCAATCCTGAAAAGTCAGAGAAACGCACAGGCAATCCCGAGGTATCCTTTACCAGATTCCATCATAAGAGTTTAGGCACTCCTGGGAGTGAGTATATTTCCCGCAAGCACGTATTTTTAGAAGAGAAGCATCTGTATTTATGCAATCAGTATCTTAAAGACATCAGACATTCTTGCAAATGAAAATAGAGTGTACGAGACGAAACATGACTGAAAATCCGATTTTATTAATTCGTGTGCCCTGAATTGGGAAGATACAGTCGAAGAAACAAATCCCCTAAAATGAGGAGATTGTTACAAATTGAGAAACAAAAGATGTTGGCAATGTTGATGACGCTTTAAGAGGTTTCCCTTTTGCTATGACTCATATGACATTTGAGGTTCTTCTCGTCTTGCTTTCAGAAGAAGGCTGATTCCGACTGACGCTTGGATCTTTCGAAGCTTGCCATGTTGTAAGTGATACAGATGAATTCAGAATGCAGTTGTTCGCTTATTCCCTTATTTTGCGTGGATCGCCCTTTCGGGTTTTCAATCCACCGGGATACCCATTTTTGCCTGAGTTGTCCAGTGCGGCTTTTCAACTCAGCGGGTGTACATTTTTTTGTTTATTTTCCCTTACTTTTGCCCGAGTCTTTTATTCTGTTTTTGACTCGCCGGGATGCCCTATTTTTTCCTGGACTTACATTCTGTTTTTATGTCCAGCGGGTCATTTTTATGCGAAGTATGTTTTAACTGCATCTGAATTTACAGGGGACGGAAAGTCTTCACCATCCATAGTGCTGAGCATCAGTGCTCCACCGGAGAAAACTTTCTTTACTACGAATGGCCCTTCATAATTCGGAGTCCACTTGCCCCTGTGGTCTGTATGAGGAGGGAGGAGTCTTTTCAGCACAAGATCTCCTATTTGGTACTCTCGGAGCCTGACTTTCTGATCGAAGGCTTTCTTCATTCTTTTCTGGTACAGCTGCCCATGACAGATTGCAACCAATCTCTTCTCTTCAATCAGATTCAGTTGTTCGTATCGGGATCGGACCCATTCTACTTCGTTCAACTTAACATCCATTAATACCCGCAATGAGGGTAATTCAACTTCAACAGGTAGGACTGCCTCCATACCGTAAACAAGCTGATACGGTGTTGCCCCAGTGGATGTTCTAATTGACGTACGGTATCCATGCAAGGCAAACGGTAGCATTTCATGCCAGTCCTTATAAGTGACTACCATCTTCTGCACAATCTTCTTGATATTCTTATTAGCTGCCTCAACAGCGCCATTCATCTTTGGCCTGTAAGGAGAAGAATTGTGGTGTTGGATCTTGAAGTCCCGGCATAGCTCTGCCATCATTTTATTGTTTAAGTTGGAACCATTATCAGTAATGATTCGCTCGGGCACTCCATACCGACAAATGATGTCCCTCTTCAGAAATCGGGCTACCACTTGCCTTGTAACGTTTGCATAAGAAGCTGCTTCGACCCACTTGGTGAAATAGTCAATGGCAACCAGGATGAATCTGTGGCCATTTGAAGCAGTCAGTTCAATCTTGCCAATCATGTCAATGCCCCACATGGCGAAAGGCCAGGGTGAAGACATCGCATTCAGAGGATTTGGAGGCACATGCACCTTATCTGCATAGATCTGGCATTTATGGCATTTTCTGGCATAGGCACAACAGTCGACATCCATTGTGATCCAGTAGTAGCCTGATCTTAGCAACTTTTTAGCCATTGCATGCCCTCCAGCATGGGTACCAAAGGATCCTTCGTGCACCTCGTGCATTAACAGGTCTGCTTCTGTCTTATCAACGCATCTGAGAAGTACCATATCAAAGTTCCTCTTGTACAGGGAACCATCAGTGTTTAGGAAGAAACTACCAGCTAGCCTTCTCAAAGTCTTCTTATCATTGGAAGATGCCCCAGGTGGGTATGTCTGGTCCTTCAAGAAGCACTTAATGTCATGTAACCAAGGCTTATCATCTTTAACAACATCTGCTGCAAATACATATGCTGGTCTGTCAAGTCTGGACACTGAAATCCGAGGTACAAAGTTGGCAGCTTGAACTTTGATCATCGATGAAATGGTAGCCAAAGCATCTGCAAATTGATTCTCGTCTCGAGGGATATACTCAAGCTTGACTATTGTAAAGAAAGTCAATAACCTCCTTGTATAATCCCTGTAAGGTATCAGATGATCCTGGTGTGTGTACCATTTGCCATTGGTTTGATTGATTACCAGAGCTGAATCTCCGAACACAGTCAAAGTTTTGATCCTGAGGTCAATGGCTTTCTCAAGACCCATAATACAAGCTTCGTATTCAGTTTCGTTGTTAGTGCAGTTAAAAGTGAGTTTTGCCGAGAAAGGCAAGTGAACCCCCTTAGGTGTAATGAGTACTGCACCGACACCACGACCATTCATATTAACAGCCCCATCAAACATCATAGTCCATTCTTCCTCTGGGTCAGGCCCTTCGGTGTGAACAGGATCTTCATGATTTTTTGCTTTAATGAACATGATTTCTTCATCAGGGAAATCAAATCTCATAGGCTGGTAATCATCAATGGGTTGCTCAGCAAGATAATCAGACAATACACTGCCCTTGATGGCTTTCTGAGATGTGTACTGGATGTCATACTCTATGAGGATCATTTGCCATCTTGCAACCCGTCCGGTAAGTGCCGGCTTCTCAAAAATGTACTTAACTGGGTCCATCTTTGAAATCAACAAGGTGGTGTGGGTCAACATATACTGCCTTAGTCGGCGAGCAGCCCACGCTAAAGCACAACAAGTTTTCTCGAGCAGTGAATAACGCTGTTCACAGTCGGTAAAATTTTTGCTTAGGTAGTATATTGCATACTCTTTTCGACCAGACTCGTCATGCTGGCCCAACACACACCCCATTGACTCTTCTAATACTGTCAAGTACATTATCAGAGGTCTTCCTTCAACTGGAGGCATGAGGATAGGAGGCTCTTGCAAGTACTCCTTGATTTTGTCAAAAGCCCTCTGGCAGTCTTCGTTCCACCTGACCGTTTGTTCTTTTCTTAACAACTTGAACAAAGGCTCACAGGTTGTTGTAAGGTGAGATATGAACCTTGAAATGTAGTTCAATCTACCTAGGAACCCCCGAACTTCTTTTTCTGTCTTCGGTGCAGGCATTTCTTGAATGACTTTGACTTTATCAGGGTCAACTTCGATCCCTTTTTCACTTATAATAAATCCCAGCAGCTTACCAGATCGCACCCCGAATGTGCACTTGTTGGGGTTTAACTTCAACTGGTACTTCCTCAGACGCTTGAACAGTTTCAACAGATTTACCAGGTGGTCTTCTTCCGTGAGGGACTTGGCAATCATGTCATCCACATAACATTCAATTTCTTTATGGATCATGTCATGGAATAATGTTACCATAGCCCATTGATAAGTTGCACCAGCATTCTTTAGTCCGAATGGCATCACCTTGTAACAGAACGTGCCCCAGGGTGTGATGAAAGTTGTCTTCTCCATGTCTTCGGGTGACATCTTGATCTGATTGTATCCTGAAAATCCATCCATGAAGGAGAACACCGAGAACTGAGCCGTATTGTCGACCAATACATCAATGTGAGGTAAAGGGAAGTCATCCTTCGGGCTAGCTCTGTTCAGGTCCCGGTAATCCACACACATCCTCACCTTGCCGTCCTTCTTAGGCACCGGTACAATGTTAGCAACCCACGGCGGATAGCTAGTCACAGCAAGGAACCCGGCGTCCCACTGCTTTTGTACCTCTTCTTTGATCTTCATTGCCATATCTGGGCGAGTACGGCGCAGTTTCTGTTTTACTGGCGGGCAGTCCTCTTTCAAAGGCAACTTGTGCATAACAATATCGGTGTCCAACCCTGGCATATCCTGATAAGACCAAGCAAAGACATCCACATACTCCCGAAGCATGTCAATCAGTTGTTCCTTCACTGAGTCTTGTAAGCAGGCTCCGATCTTAACCTCTTTCACCTCTTCTTCCGTACCAAGATTAACCGTTTCGACCTCCTCCTGATGAGGAGTGATAACCTTCTCCTCTTGCCTTAACAACCTGGCTAGCTCTTCAGGAAGCTATAATCTTCTTCAACCCCTTCATCAGCTTGATTGATTGGATTGTCAAAGTCATACGAAGCCATAGCTGTGCTGTTGTCGGTGCAGTCTGAAAGGCACTCTCTGCAAGGGTTTAGATTGTTCATTTTAGTGATCGATTTTAATCTTATTTAGAAAAAGTGAAAAGAAGTTATCATTTTGAAAAACATTGCCATTTTATTTTTGTACAAAAAGAAAAAAAAATGGAAAATAGTGAGCGAAAAAGAAAAAGACTCATTTGCAAAAGACGTCCGATATTCATTGATTGAGCTGTTTGCACAAAATTACAAGATGGCCCGATTATAAAATGATTCTTGACATCTTGGGAAAGATGCAAGACTTGATGCATGCTTAAAAATACAGGAAATAATAATTACTCTGCAGGAGTAACCCTTATAATTTCCTGGGAAGACCAGTTAAGGACTTGGCTCCCCGGGATCCTTGGACGTATCTAGCTCTCCAGGTTGCGGTCGCTTTCATCCTCGTCTTCCAAGTTGTTCACTGCATCCGGGGTGAGCATTCCCCCGCTGACAAAACTGGGCTTCTTGGCAGCCTCTGATTGATCTTGTTGAGTTGGTCTGTAACCCAACCCAAATCGGTCTTCTTTCTTTTCCACGGGCAGCAGCTTGCCCCAGCCTTGGGCAGTACCCTCTTCAATAACCTTCCTGGCTTGCTGATAAGACGTCATGGAGGTTCCCAGTACAGCAGATGCTTCATTAATGTTCAAGGCCTCAAACCCCTGGCTCATGGTTTCATGGATTTCTCCATCCATTTCAATGCACTTGTACGTAGCCAGATGGCTAACAAAGATGTCTTCTTCGCCACAAATGGTGATGATCTGGCCTTCCCACTCGAATTTCAGCTTCTGGTGAAGGGTAGACGTAACAGCGCCAGCGGCATGGATCCAAGGTCTACCCAACAAACAGCTGTAGGCCGGCTGAATGTCCATCACGTAGAAGGTAATCTTAAAAGTCTGCGGGCCAATCATCACAGGCAGATCAATCTCCCCAAGCACTGATCTTTTAGAGCCATCAAATGCTCTCACCACTAAATTACTTGGACGCAGTGTCAAGCCATCATACTCCAGTTTCACCAAGGCTTTCTTGGGTAGAACATTGAGTGAAGACCCAGTGTCCACCAGTACATGGGATAGAACAGCACCCTTACATTCTAGAGTGATGTGTAAAGCCTTGTTGTGGTTACGTCCCTCAGTTGTTAAGTCAGCATTGGTAAAGCCCAGTCCATGACTGGTGTTGACATTCGCCACCACAGTTTCTAGCTGATTAACAGTGATCTCCTCTGGCATGTATGCTGCGTGCAAGACTTTCAATAATGTGTTCCTATGAGCTTCAGAACACATCAACAGGGATAATATGGAGATCTTTGAGGGAGTTTGGTGAAGCTGATCCACCACCTTGTAATCACTTCTCTTTATAATTCTCATGAACTCATCTACATCTTGCTCAAAAGATGTCTTCTGAGTTTCTTTGATAATTGGTTCTTCAGGTATCACACTCTTCCCCTTTGCTTTTGCAGCAGCTTCTGCTTCGGCATTAGGTCTTTGCAATTGTGAGGCAAAAAGGTGTCCGCTTCTGGTGAAGCCTCCGCCTCCCCCAACATTATCAATCTGTGGAGAAGAAGTTGAAGAATCCAAGGTGATTTTCTCCACGTTGCAGTAGAGGTCAGAGCCATAATGCCAGGGTATGGCATTACTGCTTTCATATGGAACTGGTCCAGGCACCGTGATGGTAACTGGACTGACTGCTGCAGAGGAAGGTACTGAAATGGTGTGCGGATCGTAGTAAATGGTGACTGGAGATCTGGCAAGAGGTGCCACTGTTTGTTGTTGAAAGTTGTTGTTTGGGGGAACATCTGATGGATCATAGTAAATGGTGACTGCTGAGATATCTTCATTAATTTCTGTTGGCGTTGTAGAAGATTCTGCTGAATAAATGGGTGCTGATGTTGTAGAAGAAAGGATTGTTGACATTTGATTTGTTGAAGTGATGGGTGGAGCCATTGTTGATGATATGGATGAATCGGTCGGAATGATTGTTGCTGCAGTTGTAGGAGAGTCAGGAGTTGTTGTTAAGGGAATTGTTGGATTTGTAGGCGCCGTTGTTGAGATCTGAAGTATACCACTCTTGATAAGACCATCTATACCGCTTCTCAAGTTATCACACCTGTTGACCGAAATGTTGCAATACCCACAACCGAGTTCACACTCGGGGAACATCTGGCACTCTAGAAGCTGAGCTTTAATTTCCACCAGAGGTGTTCGAATCTGTCCAACACTGGTTATCAAGAAAGATGGCTTGTCTTCCTCAATGGCATTAATTATTGGCCCTCCATGATTGGGCATGGGATTCTTGTTGACATTTGGAGGGGGTGCAAAATTGAGGGCTTTAGAGTCCACCAGATCTTGTACCTTCATTTGTAAAGCCCTGCATTTCTCAGTATTGTGGCCAGGTGCATTGGAGTGAAAAGCACACCGGGCGTTGACATCATAATTTCTCGGCAGATTGGAGGGATCTGGTGGTGCCAATGTTCTTAACTCAACCAAGTTGAGCTTCAGGAGTTGTGGCAATAAAGCAGCATAAGGCATAGGGATAGGGTCAATCACCCTATTTGCCTGTGATGGTCTTTGCTGTTGATTGCTGTTGTTGTTGTAAGTTCTTTGTGGTGGATACTGAACTTGCTGTTGATAATGTGGTTGCTGTTATGGTTGATATGCTGGTTGTTGAGGGATCGGAGCTGGAATAGTGACAGCTGCTACTGATCTGTGGACATACTGGGGTCTGCCCCTGGTGGCGTGAATAGAATTTGTCTCACTGGTTCTTCTAGGTCCCACAAAAGGCTTCCTGGGATTACTGGACGAACTTGCACCATTATCATAAATCTTACTCATCTTCAAAAGGCTCTCAATTCTTTCTCCAGCTATAACTACGTCAGCGAAACTGGTGGAAGAAAAGGCAGCTAGCCTATCAATATATGTTCCTTGCAGAGTATTCATGAACATGTCGGCCATCTCTCTTTCCGACATGGGAGGTTGGACAGCAGCAGCAAGCTGTCTCCACCTATGGGCATATTCCCTGAAGCTTTCTCTGGAGGACTGAGACATTCCCATCAAGAGGGTCCTGTTAGGAGCCATGTCCAGATTGTATTGGTACTGCCTGATGAAAGCTTCAGCTAGGTCCTTCCAGCTTCTAATAGTGGCTCTGGTCAAGTGTGAATACCACTCCCTTGAAGCCCCGGTCAAACTATCTTCAAAGTAAAACATCCACAGTTTCTCATCCATTGTATATGCTTTAAGTCTTCCCAGAAAGGACTGCAAGTGAGTTCGTGGACATGAAGTTCCATTGTATTTCTCGAAGCACGGGGGTTTAAACTTGTGGGGAATCCTTACCCCATCCACTAACCCCATATCCATGACATCAAAACCTAGGGAATTTTGAGACTCCAGAGATCTCAACTTCTCAGCAATTTCATCAAACCTCCTATCATAGACTTCATCCCCAACTCCCATTACAGTAAACTGCTCCTCTTGGGGGTCTTCTTGTAAGATCCTTCCTCCAGTAGTATTTCCTTGCACATTACCCGAGATGTTGACTTCCGGATGTAGATGAGGCCCGTATACTGGTGGATTAACATGAGGCTGTCCCCTTTCATTGATACTTGTTCCTCCAGTTCCCAGATGGGGTTCTTCCGGGGTTTGTCTTTCTACCAATGCCCTCAACCTTTCTTGACTTTGGGCCAAGCCATTCATTACTTCCATGAATTGAGTCATTTGATTTCTCATCTCCAGCCTTTCATTAGCCATCTGAGTTCTGACCTCTGTCAGATCTTGTTGTACTTGATCCATTTGGATACCAGGAAGGTTGTTGCGGGTAGGATACCGGTGCGGACGGTTGAGAGGGAACACCCGGCGGCGAGCAATAATTCCTGAACCACAACAGAGTTAGAAACAAAAAATAGTGACAAAACCTACAGAACAAAACAAAAGTTAGCATGCAATGCGGTATGCTTATTTGCTTTCCAAGGTATCCGGCTTGGTTCTTGGTTTTGACCTTTCCAGACCCTGAGGAAGATGCTTTGCTTGAGAAAAGAAACTCAATGGAACAAACTAACAAATACATTACAAATGGTGGATCATACATAATTTGTTTTTACAACATATGCCCCTGAAGGGTCAAAATACAACATAAAAAGAAAAGTACATCAAGTGGAAATAACAACAAGCAAAGAAGTCAAACATCTAATCCAAACTCATCCTCCTTAACCTCCTTCAAAAGTGCTTCAGTTACAGGACCAGCCGGATGCTCCGTGATGTTCCTGATAAGAAGGTTTCTGGTGGCAATAGCAGTGATCAGCTTCTTGTGTCTGTCTTGGTCTTTTGACCTCTTCAAACCAGCCCTAAGCTTTAATTCTGAAATCTCCTTCTGGGCTGCCAGCAAAGCTTCCTGTTGTTTCTTTTCATGGGCCTCCAACTGCTCAATCCTGGCTTGAGTTCTCTTATCTTCTTGAGTGCGAGCTTCAGTGATCCTGACCCACCTAGCTTGACTTTCTTCTAGATAGAGATCAGTCCTAGCTTTCTGAAACTGGGCCTCTTTACAGGCATTCTTCAATATTTGCTCTCCAGCTCTTGATTTCTTGATGTAGTCCTCTGCTTTCTCAATCTTGGCCAGATGTTCCACTTTAAGCTTCTCCAACCTCTCGATGTCTAGACGACCATCACTCCTCTCCCAGAGGGTCTTCTTCAGAGCTTGAGACAGATTCTCATTCCTCTCCTTCAGCTTCTCAAATTCTTCCAGGCTGACAGTGGCTGGAGATGGTACTGTGGATGGTCCAGGTGCATCCTCAATGGTGAAAGGCATCCCAGAAATCTGAGCTCTGGCATGAGACCATTCATAATACTGAGCTGAAGCCACATTATTGCACCTCCCAAGAATGGCCATCCCTTTGGTCTGGATGTTGTCCCAAGCCCAGGATGCTTGCCTGACAACAGCTAGATTAGGTTTTATCTCACAATACAGGGTTTTAGCCAAGTCCTGCACTCTAGGAGGGTGAACCAAAGCATGGCCCAATTGTCTCTTAAACAGCAAAGGATTGTAGTTGATGCAACCCTTCAGTCCCACTAGAGGTACATTGGGGTACTGCCCACAGCTAGTTATTATGTCCCTGCCTTTGGTGCTCTGAGTGCACCATCTGATGTCATCTGAAGTCAAAGCAATAAGTCTTTTAGCCCAATTCTTCTGTTGGTGAGGGTTCAAGAAGGCATCAGTCTTGGGTAAGTGTTTAAGCAACTTCCCTCTTTGTTTTTCATTTCTCTGGTGAACAGAATAATAGAAATCCCCCAGTAAGGTGGGTACTGGGTTCCTTAAAAGGAAGAGATGAATGGCATTCTTACTGATAAACTTGGGCTCATCTGCAAATAGTATAACCCCATATATACTGAGGGCTAACAATGCACAAACTGCCTTCCATTCTCCCAAGGAGGCCTTCAGGATAGCCCGAGAAGTCAGAAAGTTTAGGTGCAAACCAGGGATTCCAGCCTTTGTTGTCATGTTCTGCTCAATCAATATAGGCTCCAAGTACAGTGCCTTTGCTACTTCTCCATTGCTGGGAGAAGCCATCTCAGGGTTGAAGGGGACACCACCCCTGACATGTACTCCAATCAATGATGAGAACTCCTCCAGCAGAGGTCCCAACTGAAAGTTCTGGAAAGTGAAGCATCTCAAAGGAGGGTCATAAAACTGTAGGCAAGTGTGGATCAAACTCCTCTGAGAAGGATCCAGGTCCATAACCATATCAAGGATGCCTCCATAATGCTCTCTGAATAATGGGATGTGGTCTGGAGTGATAAGTGCCTGGACCTGTCTGATGCTAGTTAGCACAGGCTCAAAGAAATGGTATGAAATGTTGCTCTTCCTGGGTGCCATGTCTGCTGATGAAGAACTGAAGACAAGTGCTGATGGAGATCAAGACTGGTACTAGAGATGGGCCACTGATAGGCTGACGCTGGTGATGATGAAGATGGCTGAAGCAAACAACTGGAGAGAATAGCTGAAGCAGATAGCTGATGAAACAGGAGTCTATGCAGATGAAGGGGTCAAAACCAAGCCAGATACAATGTGGATACCCTGAAAAACAAATAAACAAATGTTAAATGATGCAATGATGAGTTATGCAAATGATATGCAAGGGTTTGTGATCAAGCTGGATCTGATTAATTGCCCTGGTATAAAAGGCCCATGTATGCTCAAGAAGTCCAGATGGAGGTTCAGAAATCCAGTAACCAAGGTGGGGGACTTAAATAAAGAGTCACATGTCCAGGGTTAAATCACAAGAACTGTCCAAAGTGAGGTACTCTTAATCAAAACAAGTAACTAGGTATGATGGGGCCAATGGTACCTGCAAACCTGTAAATAGCCCAACCCCCTCACAGGTGGTGTTCTAAAACAAGGATCCTCAGACTTGGATCAGTTATGAGAAGTGTAAACACTTCTAACCCGGAGGTACAATGTTTACAATAACCATAAAAGATCCTCCTCTAATTCACCTCAGTTTCTGAAGGTCATAGTAAAGGTCATCCAGACTTAGCAGGCTTCCTAGATAGCCCTAGCACTACAGGAAATCTGTAGCACAGAGTTCTCAAGAAGAAACCCACATCTGAACCGTGTTTCATATTCCCGCACCAGACCGAAATGGAATGGGAAAGAACATGAACCACTCTAGCCTAGGTGTCACTCAGGTCCCAGGTATAGGACCTTATCTCTCAATGAAACCCCACCCACCAAAACAAAAAAAACCAGATCCAACCAGATGACAGTATGACAATATGATATATAAAGCTACAAAGAAAGCAATAAATAACTGTACATAAAGCAATAAATAAAGCAAATATATAAACACAATTAGCACATAACACCTCAGTAAACACAAATCAAACAAGCGCTAGGAGGAACCCACAAAAAGAACCAGAAGCCCTGGTGTAACACCCTAATTTTTGCCCTAAGATTGTTCCGCATATCATCTGCATTTTGCATATCAAACAAGATCGCACTGGTTTCGAGTTTCTCCTCAGATCAGGTCTATGCTTTGCAGGGGATCACCATTGTTTTTTTATTACTTTATCTTTATTTATATTTACTGTCTTCTAACCAAAGTACAAAAAATATGTTGCAGTGTTCTTCTTCTTCTCTGTGTTGCAGGTTTGTGAAGATGAGACAGTAATTCCATTCAGATGCGTTTGTTCAGTCACAATTCTATTTCAGATGGATGTTTGATCTAATCTGGTCAAACTATTAAAAGATTGTGTTGACTGCCAGTTGTGTGTGCCAGTAATTCATTCATCAGGCAATGCGTTTTCAAAGTATAAGTTGGATTGTGTGACAGTTGTTCTGTGCGAAGTTTGGTGTGAATCTCCAGTGTTTTATCAGTTCATTGTTTCATCAATTCATCAACGATTCATCTGAGGATTTATTTTCCTCAGTTTGTTTTTGAATCATCAGGAGGTAATCAGACAAATTTCAGACGGTGGTTGTGGTTTGAGTTGTGGATTTATTCAGTGGTTCAGGATTGGCTGTATTCATTTTATCAGAGGCTTGTGCAAAAGAAAATCAGGAGTTGGTTGCGGGCTTAAAAAAAAAATCAGTTCATCGTCCATTATCCATTTATCAATAAACCATTTTCTAAACCCTTTTAAACCATTTCCATGATCTCAAATTCAATCCATTTTAATTCCAGTTATTTCATCCCATTTTTTATATTTCTCGATTTCCATTTATTTTTTCTATCCATTTTTCGTTTTTTTCTTTTATTCAATTTCATCCAATTAAATTCAAGAATTCATTTTTTATCCATTTCATTTTTCTCCATTTACCAAAAATTCCATTTATACCCATAAACCATTATTATTTCATTATCCATTTATTCATATTAATTTTGTTTTGTGCAAAGTTATTAATCATTTTTTTTAATCCATTTAATCTACTATCCATTTTAATCCAATTTTTTTTATATTACCATTTGACTCAAAAATTTACAACCAAAAGAAAGAGAGCTACACAAGCCTTGCTGCATCACTAACACCATCAGCCCATGTACAAATCATGCACTCCCAACTGCAGGCCCCACAAGTCATGAACCTTTCATTTTACATCATCTCAAGCCAAAATGGCCCACAAACTCGCCAGCCAGCTGTCGCTCCCGACAAATGAAACAGGGGTCAGATGAAGGTACAGACGCGAGCGGTCGGCGAAGGGACAATGAGAACACACAGCAATGAACTCACTGGAGATGAATAGAGTCGCCAGCTAGGCATTTTTATCCCGGAGGAAAGGCAATGCTGCATAGACCTAGAAAGGTATGGATAAGACGGTTGCGAACCAGAGAGACTGAGAAAGGGGGTTGGTTACAACCTGGGAAGGTATTAGCACCCAGATTGTCCGTCGTACTCGACGGGATCCACGCTTGAAAGATTTGTGTTTTAAAGGGGTAGTGTCAGTGTAATCTGTGTATAAAATAGCTGGAAAAGATGTACAGGTGTCAGTGTAAAGTGTATAAGTGATGTGAAGTATGAAAGTGTCAGTGTAAGAACAGGGTGAAATGCTCAAGATCATGAGGCTAAAGAATGAAGCTAGAAGGAGGGGGAATATACAGAGACTTTTGTTCGATAACCGTTAAGTTATGCCTACGTATCCTCTCGTGCAATGAGGAAGTCAGAACACCGTAGTTCGACCCAAAGAGACTGAAAGATGAATTGACTGATGATGAACTGCTTGCTTGTCTATGCTCAAGTGTATGACCTGTCTGGCTCAGGTGCAAACTGTCTTGCATTAGACGGAAGAAGCAAGTTTTCGTTTATGAGTGAATGAGATGAGAAAAGAATCCCGAAGGAGACGATTATTGTTTGTTTTTGTGTTTTCAGTCTTTTATTGCTTTTGGAAGTTTGTCATAAGTTAATGAGCTTAAGCCTGAACCAATGGGTCAGTAAACTCATCACACCATCCCTCTGATTAGGGGTAATGAGAATACCTTAAGTGTGAAGTCAGATTCTCACACTTAATCACCATGGTGTAGGATTAAGATCATTAACCTGCTTGTGATTATTTAAATGTTTTTGGTGTTTTTGTTTAGTGTTAAGTAATGAGGTTAGGCCATAATCAAGGATTAAACAGACCCATTACACCATCCTAATAGAAGGATAATAGATGAGAATGTTTAAGCTGAGGAAAGCTCCTCAACTTAATCCATGATTAGGGATTAAACTCATGACAAAACAAGCCTTTGATTAAGTGGATTTTATTTAATGATATGATGAAGAAGTGATTTTTAGGGTTTGTAAGACAACTTGAGGGGGACTTGTCCATTAACACTAGGGTTAGTCCTTCTTAACCAATTAAGGAAGAATTAGAACCCTAATGCAAGGCCCAAGTTACAAGTGAGATGTCTTGATGATTATTATGTGAATTGATTAAGAGATTTAAACACATTAAGGGTTTAACACTTAGGATTAAAGTTATACACTCCATCCTAATAGAACGATGCAGGCATAAGCTTAATCACAAAGCCTTAAAGCCTTTAGGGTTTAGTCCCTGATTATGAGGTGAGAAGAGAGGACTCAAAGAGAGACACAAAGGTAAAACTATGAGGGGAGACTAATCAAAACCCTAAATCATTGTTATGCTTGGTTGTCCCTAAGGTTTGTGAGGTTTTCAAGAGCAATCTTCAAAGAGAACCACCAGGATGCAAATGAACAAGATTAGGAGAAGCAAAGTGACTTGCTTCATTCAAGAAGTCAAGTCACTTGAAGAAAGAAAGTGGGGGGAACAAGAATGAGCAAGCTCAAACTCAAACACAAATAGGAATGCAGCAATGGATGCAAGAGAGATGAAGAGAAAAGTTATGAGAAGTGAAGGCAAATTCACTTCCCAAGTTTACTTACCACCTGAAATGTTAGATAGAAATGCAATGCAATGCAAGATGGGATGAAATGGTATGATGCTAAACAAGACCAGAAGCATGTTGATGATGATAATGATGCTATGAGGTTCTGCAAACATGAGGCAAGGCATGGAGATGCTCATACAAGATCATGGATGCAAATGATGCAAGTTAAGGAGCATGAACAAGCATGGAAAGTTATGAAGCATACAAGGCAAATGGCATGGCAAATATGTGATGCAATGATCAAACATGCTTCCTATGTGTCTTAAGATGTCAAATGAAACACAAGCATGCATAAAATGCAAAGACAAGTCATGTTATGCAAGAGAATGCAAGAAGGATGCAAATGAAAGCCCAAATTAGGGTTTATGGACAATGCATCAAACAAAAACCCAAAACAGAAGCAAACCCTAAGATAAAAAATGGAAAATGCCATCCTAAGAAACCCTAAACCTATACTAAACCAAGGTCCAAAGGGGAGGTCTCAACTCTTAACCAATCTCAAGTTATGATTTTTCTAAGATATTAGGTTTTTTTTAGGGTTTTTAACAAAAGAAATGCCAAACAAATTAAAAATGAGAAATCAAATCATGGCCATTTAATCCTAGAAACTACATGCAAAACATAAGACAATGCAAGAAGAACCAATGTCCAACTCTTCTCAAATAGGCAGAAATGAAATTTTGAATTTATGATCAAAATAATACACAAAATATGATTTAATTCAATGAAAAATTCTTAAAATGCATCAAGATCAAAAAAGAAATTTGGTTTGAAGGTTGGACAATGTTTCTAAATGCCTTAGAACATTTCATGAATTTTTTTTGTAATTTTTAAATACCTAAAAGTATTTTTAATTAATTAATTCCCATTAATCAATTAAAAATAATCTTTTAAATATTTAAAAATACTTTTTGATGATAAAAAATAAAATAAAAAATATTTTTGGGTATTAAAAATTAATAAAACTTTTAGGAAAAAGTTTCATAATTTTTAAGAAATTTTTACTATTTTTAATCAATTATGCAAGTTAATTGAAATAAAATGAAATAAAAACAAATAAAAATAAAAGTCAAAGGAATGGAGGGATGAGATTCACTCTGGATTTAAATTGGTTGACTGGCGCGTGAATGGAGGGTGTGGATGCAATCTGACCAAATTAATTTAATTACGAATTAATTAATACTAATTAAGTGGATTAGGGCATAATGACTTGATCCTGACCATTCACTAGCGCGCGGGAAACAACATCCAAGGGCCCAGGTTTGAAGTTTGCTAATTAATGACGTTTAGCCCTAATCACTTTCAGGCTGCCGGAGAAGACCTCCGGTCGTCTTCTCCGGCGAGCAACTCCCCTGAAAACTTCCCAACTCACTCAAATCGTATCAAAAATGAAAACTAAGAACTGGGAAATGTTCCTTACACACTCACGAATCAAACCCCTCTCTCAAAACAAATTTATACTTCCTAAATAAGCTAAATCGAAGAGGATAAGAACTAGGGCACGCAAGCTTCAGAAGCAAATTAAATACTCAAATCAAAGCCATTTCAAAAACCAAAAGCATCAGGGCACTCAGGGAAGCATAAGGAACAAGTTTATAACATGCAAAGTGATTTCTGGAAAAATAAATTTCAAGCTACCTGAGATTCGAAGCTTTCACTTTGATGACTTTCTGGCCACTTCTCCTTGTGCAATCCACTCCACTTGATCCCCAGATGATGCTTGAGTGCTCAAAAAGAGTTTATGTTGGCTGAATAATGAGTTTCGAAAGCTCCTGCTTCAAGCACAGTCAGAAATGGCTATGGTGTTTCAGGCACTTTCAGGTCATTGTGAATGGTTGTTTGAGGTCCAAATGATGTGTGGAGAAGGTCTGTGGTGTTTGTTCTGATGTTTGTGAGCTAGGGAGGGAGATTCGAAAGGAACTGCAAAATGAGGTGAAGAATGGCTATGGGGTGTTCTGGTTGATTCAGGCTTGTGTTCTTGCTGGTTTCTACTCAATGATACATGGTGAGTTGAATGGTGAAAATGGTTTTTGTGTTTGCAAGCTGTGGAGGCAGATTCGAAGCAACTTGCAAGATGAGGTGATTTTGTGAATGTGATCAATGAGAGTGTTTCAGCCTTGCTAGATGTATGGAATGGCTTGCCCTTTGTCCACATAAACCTCTCTCATTGGTCAGTTGATTGGACATGTGCTTTATTGATTGGTAAGTTACCTTTTGCAAAAAAGTCAAATTTTGTAAGAGAGGGCATGGGCTAAGCTCTAGCTAAGTACAAGATATGGTTCTGGTGCAGCATGGTGAGGTGAGAGGCTAGCCAAAGTGCAGCATCCAATGCATCAAGTGGTAGAAGCACAATGATGATTTTGCAAGTTGTTGGCTTTTTGGTTCACATGTGATTTCCTAATCCCACAAGCCATAATTCATGGGCACTCTTGGTTCAATTCTGATTTTTATGACTTATAGAATGTTTGCATACTGGTTTGAAGTGAATTAGAGGTCACCATTGACTTTGGTTCATGATTTTGCAAAATTTCCATTTGAGGCATGCCTTGAAAATCAATGATTTTGGCCAACTTTGCCACACCATAACTTTTGATCCAAGAAGAGTTTGATCATGTTCTTGTACTTTTTGAAAAGGGAAAGATGAGATCTACAACTTTCATTACCAAAGTTTTTTCATTTGAAGCATTTTTGGATCAAAAATCAAGGCTTGAAAAGTGACCTAAAATGATGCATTCTTGAAAAGTCAACTATGCCCAAAAAGTCAACATTTGCAAAACTTCCAAATTCTTGATTTCTATGAACCTCAACCTTCTTCCATGATCAAATAAAGATCATATACACTCAAAATGATGAAGATCACCCATTGGTTGGGTCATTGGGGGCCTCAGATGCCCTGATTTTACACTGACTTGTCTGAAAAGTCAACCCTTGATCAGATGACTTCCCCATGGAATTTCTTCATGAAAATTGATATGCATACTCCCTATACCATATAGAGACCAATGGAAACAAGAATGACCAAAAAAATTTGGGGTTATGGCCTCTGAAACCAAAACCCTAATTTTAGGTCAACTGTGCAGTCAAACTTGGCTCTGCATCCATCCAAACCCTAGTTCTTGTGATTCTTTGGAATTTTTGACTTTGAGGAGATGTAATATGATACTTGAACACACATGTATCCCTTTGAAGTGATTGGTTGCCTTTGGAGTGGCTCATGATGCCCTGAGATTGCTCAGATCACAAACCCTAGGTGCAGATGACTTAGAATCTATGCAGTGAATCAAAAATGAGATGTGAGATGATATGATTGTTGTAAACACCCCAAATTTGCCCTCACCCATTCACACCATGGCTTGTGATCATCCTCATATGCATAAGCACAATAATATCATCTCATATCTCATTTTGGTTCACTGCATAGTTTCTAAGGCATCTGCACCTAGGGTTTGTGATCTGAGCAATCCCAAAGCATCTTGAGCCACTCCAAAGGCCACTAATCAACTCAAAGGGGTCCATGTGTGTTCTTATGTCATACTACATCTCCTCAAAGCCAAAATTGCAGAGGAATCACAAGAACTAGGGTTTGAGTGGATGCAGAGCCAGGATGAACTACACAGTTGACCTAAAATTAGGGTTTTGGTTTCAGAGGCCATAACTCCAAATTTTTTGGTCATTCTTGTTTCCATTGCTCTTTATATGGTATAGGGAGTATGCATATCAATTTTCATGAAGAAATTCCATGGGGAAGTCATCTGATCAAAGGTTGACTTTTCAGACAAGTCAGTGCAAAATCAGGGCATCTGAGGCCCCCAATGACCCAACCAATGGGAGATCTTCATCATTTTGAGTGTATATGATCTTTATTTGATCATATAAGAAGGTTGAAGTTCATAGAAATCAAGAATTTAGGGTTTTTGCAAATGTTGACTTTTTGGGCATAGTTGACTTTTCAAGAATGCATCATTTTAGGTCATTTTTCAAGCCATGATTCTTGATCCAAAAATGCTTCAAATGGAAAAACTTTGGTCATGAAAGTTGTAGATCTCATTTTTCCCTTTTCAAAAAGTACAAGAACATGATCAAACTCTTCTTGAATCAAAAGTTATGGTGTGACAAAGTTGCCAAAAATCACTTATTTTCAAGATATGCACCAAGTGTGAAAATTGCAAAATCATGTACTAAGTCAAATTGCAACTTCTAATTGGTATCAAACCTTCACATAAACATCATGTAAGTCCTAAAATTCAGAATGAACTAGGCATTGCTCATGTTTCATGACTTTTGGAACAAGATTTTCACATGAGAACCATAAAGTAACAAGTTGCAAAACCACTCATTTCTCTTCACCAACTTGCTGCATTGGTCCTTGAATCAAGCTAGCCTCACACACTCATCATGCTGCGCAGCCCATGCCCATTGTACTTTCCTAGAGTCAAGCCATACTTGCCTTACACAAAAGTTGACCTTTATGCAAAAGCAAACATCCCAATCACCACAGGCCATGTCACATCCTCTGGCCACTTGGATTAAAATAACATATCATTTTGCAAGCCATTCCATGTACTAAGCAAGCCTGAAACCATTCACACCATCACATACACAAAAACACACCACATTGCAACTTGCTTCGAATTCCTCTCCACAGCCTGCAAACACTTCAACCATTTTCACCATTCAACTCACCTTGTTCCATAGACCACAAAGCACCAAGAACACAAGCCTGAAACAGCCTGAACATCTCACTGCCATTTCTCACTTCATTTTGCAGTTTCATTCGAAACTCTCACCATAGCTCACAAACACACCAACAAACACCACAGACCTTCTCCATTCATCCTCAGGACCACAAACCATCATTCACAATGGCCTGAAACCTCCAGAAACTCCATTGCCATTTCTGACCAAGCTTGAGCAGGAGCTTTCGAAACTCACTATCCAGCCAACTTAAACTCTCATTGAGCATTCAAACATCATCTGGGGATCAAGTGGAGTAGATTGCACAAGGAGAAGTGGCCAGAAAGTCCTCAGGTTGAAAGCTCCAAATCTCAGGTAGCTCGAAAATTATTTTTCCAGAAATCATTTCTTTTGTTCCAAACTTGTTCTTTGTGTTATCCTGATCATGAATATGTCTTTGGTTTTTGAAATGGTGAAGAAATAAGCATTTAATTGAACTCTGAAACTGGTTTGCCCTAAAACTTGTTTTGTTCGATTCTTGCTTATGGGGAAAAATAAATGAATTTGAACATGGGGTTTTGGTTCAGTAGGTTGTGGGAAACGTTTCCATGGTTTTAGATTTCATTTTAGTGACCTAGGGAAGGATTTGGAAGTTTTCAGGGGAGAAGGTCACCGGAGAAGACGACCGGAGCTCGTCTCCGGTGACCTGAAAGTGATTAGTCATTTAATTAGGGTTAGGGCAAGTTTTAAATGTGAGCCACTGGATCTTGTTTCCCGCGTGTGAGTGTGTGGCTGAGATCATGCCATTTTCAATTAATCAGGATTAATTAATTCTAATTAGGTTTAATAAATTAATTAGTCAGGTTTGAATTATGACCATTGGATCTGGCGCGTGGTCAATGGTTTCCTTTCCAGATTGAATCCCAACCCTACATTGTGCATACTTCAGTTTAATTTATTTTTAATTCATTTTCTTTTCAATTAATTTGCATATTTATTTTAAAATAGTAAAAAATTCTTAAAAATTATGAAACTCTTTCCTAAAAGTTTTATTAATTTTTAAGACCCAAAAACATTTTTATTTTATTTTTTATCATTAAAAAAGTATTTTTAAATATTTAAAAGATTATTTTTAATTGATTAATGGGAATTAATTAATTAAAAATACTTTTAGGTATTTAAAAATTACAAAAAAATTCATGAAATGTTCTAAGACATTTAGAAACATTGTCCAACCTTCAAACCAAATTTCTTTTTTGATCTTGATGCATTTTAAGAATTTTTCATTGAATTAAATCATTTTTTATGCATTAATTTGATCCTAAATTCAAAAATTCATTTCTGCCTATTGGAGAGGGTTTGGACATTGATTCTTTTTGCTTTGTCTTGTGTTTAGCATGTAGTTTCTAGGGTAAAATGGCCATGATTTGATCTTGTATTTTCCAATTGTTTGGCATTTCTTTTGTTAAGAACCCTAAAAAACCCTAACAACTTAGAAAATTCATATCTTGAGTTTGGTTGAGAGTTGAGAGTTCCCCTTTGGGCAGTGGCTCATTATAGGTTTAGGGTTTCTTTGGGTACCATTTTCCATTTTTTACCTTAGGGTTTGCTTCTGTTTTGGGTTTTTGTTTGATGTTTGATCCATGAACCCTAATTTGGGCTTCCATTTGCATCCTTCTTGCATTTCCTTGCATAACATGACTTGTCTTTGCATTTTGTGCATTCTTGTGACCCATTTGACATCTTAAGACATGTAGGAAGCATGTTTGATCATTGCATTACATATTTGCCATGTCATTTGTCTTGTATGCTTCATAACATTTCATGTTTGTTCATGCTCCTTAGCTTGCATCATTTGCATCCATGATCTTGTATGAACATCTCCATGTCTTGCCTCATGTTTGCAGCACTTCATAACATCATAATCATCATCAACATGCTTCTGGTTTTGCTTTGCATCATACCATTTCATCTCATCTTGCATTGCATTGCATTTCTTTCTAACATTTCAGGTGGTAAGTAAACTTGGGAAGTGAATTTGCCTTCACTTCTCATAACTTTTCTTTTCATCTCTCTTGCATCCATTGCTGCATTTCTATTTGTGTATGAGTTTGAGCTTGCTCATTCTTCTTCTTCCTACTTTCTTTCTTCAAGTGACTTGACTTCTTGAATGAAGCAAGTCACTTTGCTTCCCTTGATCTTGTTCATCTGCTCCCTGGTGGCTCCTCTGAAGATTGTTCTTGAAAACCTCACAAACCTTAGGATCAACCAAGCATGACAATGAATTAGGGTTTTGATTAGTCTCCCCTCCTAGTTTTACCTTTGTGTCTCTCTTTGAGTCCTCTCTTCTCACCTCATAATCAGGGACTAAACCCTAAAGGCTTTAAGACTTTGTGATTAAGCTTATGCCTGCATCCTTCTCTTAGGATGGAGTGTATAACTTTAATCCTAAGTGTTGAACCCTTTATGTGTTTAAATCTCTTAACCAATTCACTTAATAAATATCAAGACATCACACTTGTAACTTGGGCCTTGCATTAGGGTTCTAATTCTTCCTTAAGTGGTTAAGAAGGACTAACCCTAGTGTTAATGGACAAGTCCCCCTCAAGATGTCTTACAAATCATAAAATTCACTTCATCATCATATCATTAACTAAAATCCACTTAATCAAAGGCTTGTTTTGTCATGGGTTTAATCCCTAATCATGGATTAAGTTGAGGAGCTTTCCTCAGCTTAAACATTCTCATCTATCATCCTTCTTTTAGGATGGTGTAATGAGTCTGTTTAATTCTTGATTATGGCTTAACCTCATTACTCAACACTAAACAAAAACAACAAAAACATCTAAATAATCACAAGTAGGTTAATGATCTTAATCCTGCACCAAAGGTGATTAAGTGTGAGAATCTGACTTCACACTTAAGGTAATCTCATTACCCCTAATCAGAGGGAAGATGTGATGAGTTTACTAAACCCATTGGTTTAGGCTTAAGCTCATTAACTTACGACAAACTTTCAAAAGCAATAAAAGACTGAAAACTCAAAAACAGACAATAATCGTCTCCTTCGGGATTCTTTTCTCATCACCTTCACTCACAAACGAGAACTTGCTTCTTCCGTCTAATGCAAGACAGTAAGCACCTGAGCCAGACAGGTCATACACTTGAGCATAGGCAAGCAAGCAGTTCATCAAGTCAATTCATCTTTCAGTCTCTTTGGGTCGAACTACGGTGTTCTGACTTCCTCATTGCACGAGAGGATACGTAGGCATAACTTAACGGTTATCGAACAAAAGTCTCTGTTCATTCCCCCTCCTTCCAGCTTCATTCTTTAGCCTCATATTCTTGAGCATCTCATCTTTGTTCCTACACTGACACTGTATCTATTACACTTCACATTCTTTTACACTGACACCTGTACATCCTTTTCCAGCTCTTTTATACACAAATTGCACTGACACTACCCCTTTAAAACACAAATCTTTTAAGCGTGGATCCCGTCGAGTACGACGGACAATCTGGGTGCTAATACCTTCCCAGGTTGTAACCAACCCCCTTTCTCAGTCTCTCTGGTTCGCAACCGTCTTATCCGTATCTTTCTAGGCTTATGCAGCATTGCCTTTCCTCCGGGATAAAAATGCCTAGCTGGCGACTCTATTCATCTCCAGTGAGTTCACGGCTGTGTGTTCTCATTGTCCCTCTCGCCGACCGTTCGCGTCTGTACCTTCATCTGACCCTGTTTCATTTGTCGGGAGCGACAGCTTGGCGACTCTGCTGGGGACCCTTATACTGCAACCAGGGCTTCTGGTTCTTTTTGTGGGTTCCTCCTAGCGCTTGATTGATTTGTGTTTACTGGGGTGTTATGTGCTTATTTGTGTTTGTATATTTGTTTTATTTTTACTGCTTTATGTACAGTTGCTTTATTGCTTTCTTTATTGCTTTTGTATATATCATACTGTCATGCTGCTGGCTGGATCTGGTTTCTTGTTTTGATGGGTGGGTGTTCCATTGAGAGTTAAGGTCCTATACCTGGGACCTGAGTGACACCTAGGCTAGAGTGAATCATATTCTTTCCCATTCCATTTCGGTCTGGTGCGGGAATATGAAACACGGTTCAGATATGGGTTTCTTCTTGAGAACTCTGTGTTGCAGATTTCCTGCAATGCTAGGGCTATCTGGGAAGCCTGCTAAGTCTGGATGACCTTTTAGTATTGACCTTCAGAAACTGAGGTGAATTAGAGGAGGAATTGTTATGGTTATTGTAAACACTGTACCTCCGGGTTAGAAGTGTTTACACTTCTCATAACTGATCCAAGTCTGAGGATCCTTGTTCTAGATCATCACCTGTGAGGGGGTTGGGCTGTTTACAGGTTTGCAGGTACCTTGACCTCAAAATACCCTGTTACTTTGACTTTGTTAAGAATACTCCATGTTGGACAGTTCTTGTGATTCTAAAACCTTGGACTTGTGGCTCTTTATTTGAGTCCCCCACCCTGGTTACTGGATTTTTAGACCTCCATCTGGGATTCTTGAACACACATGGACTTATATCAGGGCATTTTGATCAGATCCAGCTCAGTCACAAACCCTTTGCATATCATTTGCATACATACTCATCGCATCATATTAAACATTTGCTTATTTGTGTTTCAGGGTATCCACCTTCATCTGGTTTTGGTTTTGACCCCATCTGCAGTTCTGACCTATCTCCACCAGCGCTTGCTTCAGCTTGTCAGCCATATACTTCAGTTACTTGCACTAGCCAGCCAGTGGCCCACTCCTCAGCATCTTCATCAGCACTCTACTCAGTCTTCAGCATCATGGCTCCAAAGAAAAGCAACATCACCTATCATTTCTTCCAACCAGACTTATCAGACATCAGGAGGATCCAAACCCTGATCACTCCAGATCACCTACCTTTATTCAGGGAGCATTATGGGGATATACTTGGCTTGGTCATGGATCTAGACCCATCTCAGAGGAGTTTGATCCACACCTGCATTCAGTTTTATGACCCCCCATTGAGATGTTTCACCTTTCAAGACTTTTAGTTGGGGCCTCTTTTAGAAGAATACTCATCTTTGATTGGTTTGCCTATCAAGAGGGAAATCCCTTTCAACCCTGAAATGGTCTTTCCCAGCAATAGAGAGGTGGCAAAAGCTCTGCACCTGGAACCTGCTTTGATTGAGCAGCATATGACCTCTAAGGCTGGGATCCCTGGTTTTCATCTTGACTTCCTGATTTCCCAAGCTAGTCTGAAGGCCTCCCTGGGGGAGTGGAGAGCTGTTTGTGCTCTGTTGGCCTTAAGTGTATATGGAATTGTGTTGTTTGCAGATGAGCCTCGATTCATCAGCAAGAGTGCAATCCATTTGTTCATCCTGAAGAACCCAGTGCCAACTTTGCTGGGAGATCTCTATTACTCAGTACATCAGAAGAATGAGAAGCAGAGGGGAAGGCTAGTGAGGTGTTGTGCTCCATTATTCCATGCTTGGCTTCTAAAGCATCTACCCAAGACAGATGCCTTTCTAAATCCTCATCAGCAGAGCAACTGGGCTAAGAGGCTCACTACCCTAACTTCAGCAGATATCAGATGGTGTACTCAAAGCACCAAGGGTAGAGATATAATCACAAGCTGTGGGCACTTTCCCAATGTGCCTTTGATAGGAGTTAAGGGCAGTATTAATTACAATCCTCTGCTGTTCAGAAGGCAATTAGGCTATGCACTGGTCCATACTCCCAGGGAGCAAGACTTGGTTGAGACCCTCTACTGTGAGAACAAGATTAGTCTGGCAACTGTTAGGCAGGCTGCCTGGGCCTGGGATCATGTTCAAACCAAGGGAATCACCACTCTGGGGAAGTGCAATAATGTGGCATCAACACAATATTATGAGTGGTCCCATGCCAGGGCCCAATTCTCTGGAATGCCCTTCACCATAGAAGACATGCCTGAGTCATCTTCAGCACCACCCCCTGCCACTATCAGTTTGGAGGAGTTTGAGAGCTTGAAGGAAAGAAATGAGAAGCTAACCCAAGCCTTGCAGAAGACCCTCCGGGAGAGGAGTGAAGGTGTGAGGGAGATTGAAAGATTGGAGAAGTTGAGGGTGGAACACTTGACTAAAATTGAGAAGTCTGGAGATTATATCAACAAGTCTAAAGCTGGTGAGCAGATTCTGAAGAATGCTTGTAAAGAAGCCCAGTTCCAGAGAGCAAGAACAGACTTGTATTTGAAAGAGAGTCAGGCCAGGTGGGTCCGGATCACTGAGGCCCGTACTCTAGAAGACAAGAGAGTTCAAGACAAGATGGAGCAGATAGAAAAAGCCCTGGCAGCAGCCCAGAGGGAGATATCGGAGCTGAAGATCAGAGCTGGAGTGAAGAGGTCTAAGGACCAAAGTCAGAACAAGAGGTTGACTGCAGCTGTTGCAACGAGAAACCTTCTCATCAGAAGTCTCACGGAGCGTCCGGCTGATCCTGTGACCGAAGCACTTCTTAAGGAAGTTCGTGAGGATGAGTTTGGCCTTGGGGTTTGATCATTTGCTTGTTGTTATTCCTTTTCGTGTACTTTTGCTTGTTGTGATGTATTTTGACCCCTTTGAGGGCTTGTGTTGTAAAAAAGAACAAATTGTATTACTTCACCTTTTGTAATATATTTGTGTTAGTTTCCATCTGGGTTACTTCAAAAGCAACTTCAACAGCATCATCTTCAAAGGTCTGGAAGGGTCAAAACTGAAGACCAAACCGGATACCTTGAGAACAAATAAGCATAACTGCATTGCATACTAACCCCTTTGTTTGTTTTGTAGGTTTTTGTTTTGTTGTTGCTAACCTCTGTTGTGATATTCAGGAATTATTGCTCGCCGCCGGGTATTTCCTCTCAACAGGCCACACAGGTACCCAACTAGAAACAACCTTCCGGGAATTCAGATGGATCAGATGCAGCAGGACCTTACGGAGGTCAGGAACCAGATGGCCAACGAAAGGTTGGAGATGAGAACGCAGATAACACAGTTCATGGAAGTGATGAACAATTTAGCTCAAAGCCAGGAGAGGCTCAGAGCTTTGGTAGAAGGGAGGAATCAAGATGAGCCCCATGTGGGGACTGCCGGCACAAGTAACAATGAACGGGTGCAACCCCATGTTAACCCTCCTATGTTTGGCCCACATCTACATCCTGAGATTAACATTCCTGCAAATGTTCAAGGGACAGCCACCGCAGCCAGAGTACTTCAAGAAGACCCTCAGGAGGACCAATTTACAGTAATGGGTGCTGGAGAGGAAACTTACGATAGACGGTTGGAAGAGATAGCTGAGAAGTTGAGGTCCTTAGAATCTCAAAACTCTTTGGGCTTCGACGTTATGGACATGGGTTTGGTAGAAGGGGTCAGGATCCCCCATAAGTTCAAGCCTCCTTGTTTCGAAAAGTATAATGGGACTTCATGCCCCCGGACTCACCTACAATCATTTCTGGGAAGGCTGAAGGCCTATACAATGGATGAGAAATTGTGGATGTTCTATTTTGAAGATAGCTTGACTGGAGCTTCGAGGGAGTGGTATTCCCATCTGACAAGAGCAACAATTAGATGCTGGAAGGACCTGGCAGAGGCCTTCATCAGACAGTATCAGTATAATCTAGACATGGCACCCAACAGGACTCTCCTGATGGGAATGTCACAGTCTTCGAGGGAGAGTTTCCGAGAATATGCTCAAAGGTGGAGGCAACTGGCTGCTGCTGTTCAACCACCTATGTCTGAACGGGAAATGGCAGATATGTTCATGAACACCCTTCAGGGAACATATATTGACAGGTTGGCTGCTTTCTCCTCCACTAGCTTCGCAGATGTTGTCATAGCTGGGGAGAGAATTGAAAGCCTGTTAAAAATGGGCAAAATTTCCGATAATGGTGCCAGTTCGTCCAGCAGTACAAGAAAGCCTTTTGCAGGCCCGAGAAGAACTGGCGAGACTAATGCCATCCACACCAACAGGGGTAGGCCCCAATATGTTCAAAGGACAATAGCAGCAGTCACTATCCCTGCTCCAGCTCATCCACAGCCAGTCTATCAACCTCCTCAACAAAACTTCCAACAACAACCTCAGTACCATCAGCAAAATCAGTATCCTCCGAGGAACTACAACAACAATAACACCAACAACAATCAACAGAGGCCATTTCAACAGAGGCCATCTCAAGCTAATAGAGTAATCGACCCGATCCCAATGCCGTATGCTGCCTTGCTGCCACAACTTCTGAAACTCAACCTAGTTGAGCTAAGAACGTTGGCACCTCCGGATCCCAACAGTCTACCAAGGAACTATGACTCTAATGCTAGGTGTGCTTTTCATTCAAACGCACCTGGTCACAGTACAGAAAAATGCAGGGCTCTGCATATGAAGGTACAAGACTTGGTAGACTCCAAGGCTCTGAATTTTGCACCGCCGCCCAATGTCAATAAAAACCCAATGCCAAACCATGGTGGTCCTCGAATTAACGCTATTGAAGAAGACAGACCGTCTTATTTAATAACCAGTGTGGATCAGATCCGGACACCATTGGTGGAAATCAAAGCTCAACTCCGTGAAAGCCAAATATTTCCAGGGTGTGAGCTAGGGTGTGCCTACTGCAATATTTCATGGAATGGGTGTGAGGACCTGAGGAATGGCATTGACAACCTTATTCAGAGTGGCCTGCTACAGATCACCACATCATTCCCGACAAACCCAACAACTTCATCAGCAACGGTTCCAGAACCTCCTACAAATGCAGCAACTATTGTTCTCGACAATTCACCAGCAACATCAACAAGTACTTCACCTGTCCTCCCAAATGATCAGTTTTCAACAGTTTCTCCTGCTACAACTTCAGCTTTATTCCACTTCGAATCTCCATCAACAACAACAACAGTCCTTCCAACAATACCTCCTACAACACCAGCAATCAATCATGAAGATGTCTCTACTGTTACCATATTCTACGATCCTGAAAATAATTCCGCCTACCATTCAGAAGGTGCTGCTCCCGTCAGAGCACCAGTTACAATCTTTTATGATCCACAGACAATAACAGTCCCTTCAGCAGCAGCAATCAGTCCGGTCACTGTCACGGTGCCTGGACCAGTACCATATGAAAGCAATAGGGCCATCCCTTGGCACTATGGCTCTGACGTGTACTGTGAAGGGAAAAGACTCACTCTTGAAACGTCAACACCTGCACCACAAGTAGATAATGTGGGGGGAGGCGGAGGCTTCACTCGAAGCGGACGTCTCTTCGCTTCACAAGTTCAAAGACCTACTGCCGAAGCAGAAGCTGCTGCCAAGGCAAAAGGAAAAGGCCCGGTGCAGGAAGATCCAGTTGCCAAAGAAACCCTGAAGACTCCATTTGATCAGGAAGTTGATGAGTTTATGCGAATCATCAAAAAGAGTGATTATAAAGTTGTGGATCAGCTTCACCAGACGCCATCCAAAATCTCTATCCTCTCACTGCTTATGTGCTCCGAAGCCCATCGGAATGCACTACTTAAAGTTTTGCACGCAGCTTACGTGCCTGAGGAGATTACTGTCAACCAGTTGGAAACCGTGGTTGGAAATGTTACTGCTAGCAATGGGCTAGGGTTTACCAATTCTGACCTGACAGTGGATGGCCGCAACCACAACAAAGCCTTGCACATAACCATGGAATGCAAAGGAGCTGTCCTTTCTCATGTGCTGGTGGACACAGGTTCTTCCCTGAATGTCTTACCAAAGAAGGCTCTGGTGAAGTTAGAATATGATGGATTGGCATTGAGACGCAGCAACCTGGTGGTGAGAGCCTTTGATGGTTCGAAGAGATCGGTTCTGGGAGAGATTGAGCTGCCTGTGACAATTGGCCCACAGACCTTTAAAACTATCTTTTATGTGATGGACATTCAGCCCGCCTACAGCTGTTTGTTGGGTAGACCCTGGATTCACGCCGCCGGCGCAATAACGTCTACCCTTCACCAAAAGTTAAAATATGAGTGGGAAGGCCAAGTTGTCACAATCTGTGGAGAGGAGGATATTTTTGTTAGCCATCTGGCTACTTATAAATACATTGAGATGGATGGGGAGATCCATGAAACAATGAGCCAAGGTTTTGAAGCCTTGAATGTCAATGAAGCATCTGCTGTGTCAGGGATCTCCATGTCGTCTTACCAGCAAGCCCGGAAGGTTGTTGAGGAAGGAACTGCCCTAGGCTGGGGCAAGGTCTTAGCTGTGGAGGAGAAGAAGGACAAGTTTGGGTTGGGTTACAGACCAACTCAACATCAAGCAAAGGCTGCTGCAGAGCCAGGTTTTGTCAGTGGGGGGATGCTTACCCCTGATGCTATCAACTGCCTGGAAGACGAGCTGGAAGAGGAACGCAATCTGGAGAATTGGATTCGTCCAAAGATCCCGGGGAGCAGGGTCTCGAACTGGTCTTCCCAGGAAATTATAAGAGTTACTCATGCAGAGTAATTATTATTTCCTGTATTTTTTATAGCATGCATCAAAGTCTTGCATCTTGCCCAAGATGACAAGACTCATTTTGTAATCAGGGCCATCTGTACTTTTTGTGCAAACAAGATTAATTAATGAAATATCAGACATCTTTTTGCAAACAAGTCTTTTTCTTTTCTGCTCACTGTTTTTCCATTTTTCTTTTTGTACAAAAATAAATGGCGGTGTTTTCAAAGTGATAACTTCATTTCACCTTTTTTCTAAAGCAAGATTAAAATCAATCACTAAAATGAACAACTTAACCCTTGCAGAGAGTGCCTTCCTGACAGCACCGACAACAGCACGGCTATGACATCGTATGACTTTGACAATCCAATCAATCAAGCTGATGAAGGGGTTGATGAAGAATATGAGCTTCCTGAAGAGCTAGCTAGGTTGTTGAGACAGGAGGAAAAGGTTATTACTCCTCACCAGGAGGAGATTGAAGTGATTAATCTTGGTACGGAGGAAGACGTGAAGGAAGTAAAAATCGGGGCCTGCCTGCAAGACTCAGTGAAGAGACAACTGATAGATCTGCTTCAAGAGTATGTTGATGTGTTTGCTTGGTCGTATCAAGATATGCCAGGGTTGGATACCGACATTGTTTTGCATAAGCTGCCTTTGAGGGAAGAATGCCCACCAGTTAAACAGAAACTGCGCCGAACTCGCCCAGACATGGCTATGAAAATCAAAGAAGAGGTACAAAAGCAGTGGGACGCCGGGTTCCTTGCTGTAACTAGCTATCCGCCGTGGGTTGCTAACATAGTACCTGTGCCTAAGAAAGACGGCAAAGTAAGAATGTGTGTTGACTACCGGGATCTGAACAGGGCCAGCCCGAAAGATGACTTCCCATTACCTCACATTGACGTATTGGTGGACAACACGGCTCAGTTCTCGGTATTCTCCTTCATGGATGGATTTTCAGGATATAATCAGATCAAGATGTCACCTGAAGACATGGAGAAGACAACATTCATCACACCTTGGGGCACGTTCTGTTACAAAGTGATGCCATTCGGACTGAAGAATGCTGGGGCCACATACCAACGGGCTATGGTGACATTATTCCACGATATGATCCACAAGGAAATAGAATGTTATGTGGATGATATGATCGCCAAGTCCCTTACAGAGGAAGATCACCTGGTGAATCTGCTGAAGTTGTTCAAGCGTCTGAGGAAATACCAACTAAAGCTGAACCCCAACAAATGCACGTTCGGGGTGCGATCCGGTAAGCTGCTGGGTTTTATTGTAAGCGAGAAAGGGATTGAAGTGGACCCTGATAAAGTCAAAGCCATCCAAGAGATGCCTGCACCTAAAACAGAGAAAGAAGTTCGAGGGTTCTTAGGTCGATTGAACTACATCTCACGGTTCATATCTCACCTTACAGCAACCTGTGAACCCTTGTTCAAGCTGTTAAGAAAGGAACAGACGGTCAGGTGGAACGAAGACTGCCAGAAGACTTTTGACAAGATCAAGGAGTACTTACAAGAACCTCCAATCCTCATGCCTCCAGTAGAAGGAAGACCTCTGATTATGTACTTGACAGTGTTAGAAGAGTCAATGGGGTGTGTACTGGGCCAGCATGACGAGTCTGGTCGAAAAGAGTATGCAATATACTACCTAAGCAAAAAGTTTACCGACTGTGAACAACGTTATTCACTGCTCGAGAAAACTTGCTGTGCTTTAGCGTGGGCTGCTCGCCGACTGAGACAGTATATGTTGACCCACACTACCTTATTAATCTCAAAAATGGATCCAGTTAAGTACATTTTCGAGAAGCCAGCTCTTACCGGACGGGTTGCAAGATGGCAGATGATTCTCACGGAATACGACATACAGTACACGTCTCAGAAAGCCATCAAGGGCAGTGTGCTATCTGAATATCTTGCTGAGCAACCCATTGATGACTACCAGCCTATGAGGTTTGACTTCCCTGATGAAGACATCATGTTCATTAAAGCAAAAGATCATGAAGAGCCTATTCACACTGAAGGGCCTGACCCGGAGGAAGAATGGACTATGATGTTTGATGGGGCTGTCAACGTGAATGGTCGTGGTGTTGGTGCAGTACTCATTACACCTAAAGGAGTTCACATGCCTTTCTCGGCAAAACTCACTTTCAACTGCACTAACAACGAAGCTGAATACGAAGCTTGCATTATGGGTCTTGAGGAAGCCATTGACCTCAGGATCAAGACATTGACTGTATTCGGAGATTCAGCTTTGGTAGTCAATCAAACCAACGGAAAATGGTACACCCACCAGGATCATCTGATACCTTACAGGGATTATACAAGGAGGTTATTGACTTTCTTCACAACAGTCAAGCTTGAGTATATCCCTCGGGACGAGAACCAGTTTGCAGATGCTCTTGCTACCATTTCATCCATGATCAAAGTTCAAGCCGCTAACTTTGTACCTCAGATTTCAGTGTCCAGACTCGACAGACCAGCATATGTGTTCGCAGCAGAAGTTGTCAAAGATAATAAGCCTTGGTTCCATGACATTAAAAGCTTCTTGGAGGATCAAACATACCCAGCTGGGGCATCTTCCAATGATAAGAAGACTTTGAGAAGGCTTGCTGGTAGTTTCTTCCTGAACACTGATGGATCTTTATACAAAAGAAACTTTGATATGGTACTCCTCAGATGCGTTGACAAGACAGAAGCAGATTTGTTGATGCATGAAGTGCACGAAGGATCTTTTGGTACCCATGCTGGAGGGCATGCCATGGCTAAAAAGTTGTTAAGATCAGGCTATTACTGGATCACGATGGATACAGACTGTTGTGCTTACGCCAGAAAATGTCATAAATGCCAGATCTATGCAGATAAGGTGCATGTGCCTCCCAATCCTTTGAACATCATGTCTTCACCATGGCCCTTTGCTATGTGGGGTATTGATATGATTGGCAAGATTGAGCCAACTGCTTCAAACGGCCACAGATTCATCCTGGTTGCCATTGACTATTTCACCAAGTGGGTTGAAGCAGCCTCATATGCAAACGTCACAAGGCAAGTGGTAGCCCGATTTCTGAAAAGAGATATCATCTGTCGATATGGAGTGCCCGAGCGAATCATTACTGATAATGGTTCCAATTTAAACAACAAAATGATGGCAGAGCTATGCCGGGACTTCAAGATCCAGCACCACAATTCTTCTCCTTACAGGCCAAAGATGAATGGTGCTGTTGAGGCGGCAAATAAGAATGTCAAGAAGATTGTGCAGAAGATGGTAGTCACCTACAAAGACTGGCATGAAATGCTACCGTTTGCCTTGCATGGGTACCGCACGTCAATCAGAACATCCACTGGGGCAACACCGTATCAGCTTGTGTATGGTATGGAGGCAGTCCTACCTGTTGAAGTTGAATTACCCTCTCTACGGGTATTGATGGATGTTAAACTAAGTGAAGCAGAATGGGTTCGGTCCCGATTCGAACAACTGAGTCTGATCGAAGAGAAAAGGTTGGCTGCAATTTGTCACGGGCAGTTGTATCAGAAGAGAATGAAGAGAGCCTTCGATCAGAAAGTCAGGCATCGAGAGTACCAAGTAGGGGATCTTGTGTTGAAAAGAATCCTCCCTCCTCATACAGACCACAGGGGCAAATGGACTCCAAATTATGAAGGACCATTTGTCGTAAAGAAGGTTTTCTCTGGTGGAGCACTGATGCTCAGCACCATGGATGGTGAAGATTTCCCATCCCCTGTGAATTCAGATGCGGTTAAAAAATACTTCGCATAAAATGACCCGCTGGACATAAAAACAGAATGTAAGTCCAGGCAAAAATAGGGCATCCCGGCGAGTCAAAAATAGAATAAAAGACTCGGGCAAAAATAAGGGAAATAAATGAAAAATGTACACCCGCTGAGTTGAAAAGCCGCATTGGACAACTCAGGCAAAAATGGGTATCCCGATGGATTGAAAACCCGAAAGGGCGATCCATGCAAAATAAGGGAATAAGCGAACAACTGCATTCTGAATTCGTCTGTATCACTTACAACTTAGAAAGCTTCGACGGAATTAAGCTTCAATCAGAATCAGCCTTCTTCAGAAAGCAAGACGAGAAGAACGTCATTGTCATACGAGTCATGGCAGGAGAGGAAGCTCCTCAAAGCGTCGCCAACACCGCCAGCATTTTGTTTCTCAATTTATAACAATCTCCTTATTTTAGGAGATATGTTTCTTTGACTGTATCTTGCCAATTCAGGGCACATGAATTAATAAAATCAGATTTTCAGTCATGTTTCGTTTTTTACATTTTATTTGCAAAGAATGTCTGATGTCTCTAAAAAACTAATTGCATAAGTACAGATGTTTTTCACTAAAAAGAAAGAAAATGGAACACATGTTTACAGGGAATATACTTACTCTTGAGAGTGCTTAACTCCTTTGACGGAATTCAGTGAAGGATACCTCGGGACCTTTTGTGCGTTTCCTTATCTTTGCAGGATTGCAGGTATCCAGGACGCAACCTGGGGCGTGCAAGTTACGTCTCAGCAAGCTGGAAAATCATTATCAACTCGGTCTATCTTCCACGTGGCACTGGAAGGTGCCCACTTCCCCAGCAAAGTGGCCAAATCAACATACACTCAATCTCGGCATCCGAAATGCTCTATCCCCAGCCGAGTGGCCTCTTGTTGCTCTCCCCAGCTGAGTTGCCTCTCATAATTCCCCAGCCGAGCTGCCATTTCATCCTCAGCTGAGTACAGGAGTCAGGGAATCATCTCCCCACAGAGTTCCAGCCTCTATCCAGAAGAGCAGCGCATAGAAGATCACAACAGAGTGGAGAAAGCTTCTACAAACCCCAGCTGGGTCCCGTGTTATAAGGATATGTCTATCAGTGACCTATATCCCCAAGCAAATATCATCTCATCTTACCAGATCTACCAATGATCTCATCCCCAGCTGGGAGGTCCTTTTCAAACAGATCGACCAGAGATCTTCGCAGCAACGGGATCCGAATCCCGGTTTGTTATCTTTGCATAATCATAGCATTCGCATCATACTATCCCCTCAGAGCGTAGCATTCCGTCTAATACGGAGCATTACGGCAAAAATCAAACGCATAGCATAATCATAAGCCATGTTCTGAATTAACGCTTGTGAATAATAACCGTTCATCATCATTGTACAGAAAAACCCCCACCAGAGTCCCAGCAAAAGCAGTTGCCTCACAAATCACAAACACCAGTATATACACCTTTTGGCACCCGTCTGTGTCATCACTCCCCAGTAAAGTCGCCTGAACTTTCTCTACAAACAAAATTACCCGCATTACAGAGACTTCATGACACCCGTCCGTGTCATATTACCAGCAGAAAGCCAAAGACATCCTCTTTGCACCCACACATATCTATATATACACTTTCCTGACACCCGTCCGTGTCATATCCCCAGCGCAGTCGCTTAGACTTTGTATAGCAGATACTTGCTCATATTACACTTTTCTCTCTTGGCACCCGTCCGTGTCAGTCTCCCCAGCAGTTAAACACTCATCTATATATACTCTTACTACTCACTTATACAGGTACTCATCCGTATCTTGTATACACCACTCATATCCCCACAGATTCAACAATAGTCCTTGTTCTTTGTTAACCAGTTGGTACTCGTCCGTATCATCATCTCAGAACATTGCGTCTAATGTTTGTTTCTACATGATGCTCGTCCGTATCATAAGTCTTAAGGATGCTCGTCCGCATCTTTAATCCATACACTGTGTTAAACACTCTTGTCTGCTTGAATATAGATACTCGTCTGTGTCTACTATTCCCCAGAAGAATTCTTTCAGATTCAACACTCGTCCGTGTTCTCTGTTAACCCGTTGATACTCGTCCGTATCATCATCTCTGAACATGTGCCAGTTTGTTTCTACGTGATACTCGTCTGTATCATAGTCTTAAGGATGCACGTCCGCATCTTTAATCTATACACAATACCAAACACTTATACCTTTTGTTTCTTGGATGTAAACGCTCGTCCGTGTTTACTATATCCCCGGTAGATCGCCAATGTCGCTCCCGATAAATGGGAATGGGCCCAGATAAAGGTACAGACGCGAACGGTCGGCGAGAGGAACAATGAGAACACACAGCCGTGAACTTACTGGAGATGAATAGAGTCGCCAGCTAGGCATTTTTATCCCGGAGGAAAGGCAATGCTGCATAGACCTGGAAAGATATGGATAAGACGGTTGCGAACCAGAGAGACTGAGAAAGGGGGTTGGTTACAACCTGGGAAGGTATTAGCACCCAAATTGTCCGCCGTACTCGACGGGATCCACGCTTAAAAGATTTGTGTTTTAAAGGGGTAGTGTCAGTGCAATCTGTGTGCAAAAGAGCTGGAAAAGGATGTACAGGTGTCAGTGTAAAGGAAGTGAAGTGTAATATATACAGTGTCAGTGTAAGGACAAGGGTGAAATGCTCATGACAATGAGGCTTAAAGAATAATGCTGAAAGGAGGGGGAATATACAGAGACTTTTGTTCGATAACCGTTAAGTTATGCCTACGTATCCTCTCGTGCAATGAGGAAGTCAGAACACCGTAGTTCGACCCAAAGAGACTGATAGGTGAATTGACTTGTGAACTGCTTGTTTGCCTATGCTCAAGTGTATGATCTGTCTGGCACAGATGCAAACTGTCTTGCATTAGACGGAAGAAGCAAGTTCTCGTTTATGAGTGAATGAGATGAGAAAAGAATCCCGGAGGAGACGATTATTGTTTGTTTTTGAGTTTTCAGTCTTTTATTGCTTTTGAAAGTTTGTCATAAGTTAATGAGCTTAAGCCTAAACCAATGGATTTAGTAAACTCATCACATCTTCCCTCTGATTAGGGGTAATGAGAATACCTTAAGTGTGAAGTCAAATTCTCACACTTAATCACCTTTGGTATAGGATTAAGATCATTAACCTATTTGTGATTATTTAGATGTTTTTGTGGTTTTTTGTTTAGTGTTGAGTAATGAGGTTAAGCCATAATCAAGGATTAAACAGACTCATTACACCATCCTAATAGAAGGATAATAGATGAGAATGTTTAAGCTGAGGAAAGCTCCTCAACTTAATCCATGATTAGGGATTAAACTCATGACAAAACAAGCCTTTGATTAAGTGGATTTTATTAAATGGTGAGATGAAGAAGTGAATTTTATGATTTGTAAGACAACTTGAGGGGGACTTGTCCATTAACACTAGGGTTAGTCCTTCTCAACCAATTAAGGAAGAATTAGAACCCTAATGCAAGGCCCAAGTTACAAGTGTGATGTCTTGATGATTATTAGGTGAATTGATTAAGAGATTTAAACACATTAAGGGTTTAACACTTAGGATTAAAGTTATACACTCCATCCTAATAAAAGGATGCAGGCATAAGCTTAATCACAAAGCCTTAAAGCCTTTAGGGTTTAGTCCCTGATTATGAGATGAGAAGAGAAGACTCAAAAGAGACACAAAGGTGAAAACTAATAGGGGAGACTAAACAAAACCCTAATCATTGTCATGCTTGGTTGTTCCTAAGGTTTGTGAGGTTTACAAGAGATATCTTCAAAGGAACTACCAGGAAGCAGATGAAAGGAGCAAAGAGAAGCAAAGTAACTTGCTTCATTTAAGAAGACAAGTCACTTGAGGAAAGAAGGTGAGAAGAAAAATAAAGAGCAAGCTCAATCACGAGATAAAATGCAGCAATGATGCATAAGAGAGATGAAAAGGAATTGTGAGAAGTGAAGGCAAATTCACTTCTCAAAGTTACTTACCACCTGAAAAGTTAGTGAAAGGAATGCAATGCAATGCAATGCAAAATGAGATGAAATGATATGATGCAAATCAAAACCAGAAGCATTTACATGATGTTAATGATGCTAAGAGATGATGCAAACACATGTCAAGATTTGTGAAATAAGTTCAGTTTTTCAGGATGTCCCAACAGATGTTGGGACATCTCAAACAGAGTATAAGCAAATGAACTTAATTCAGAATGTCACACCAGATGTTGGGACATTGCATCAGTTAATGAAATAAGTTCAGTTTTTTTCAAGATGTCCCAACAGATGTTGTGACATTATCAAACAGAGCATGAGCAAATGAACTTAATTCAGAATGTCACACCAGATGTTGGGACATTGTATCAGTTAATGAAATAAACTCAGTTTTTTCAGGATGTCCCAACAGATGTTGTGACATTATCAAACAGAGCATAAGCAAATGAACTTAATTCAGAATGTCACACCAGATGTTGGGACATTGCATCAGTTAATGAAATAAACTCAGTTTTTCAGGATGTCCCAACAGATGTTGTGACATCATCAGTTAATGAAATAAAACTCAGTTTTTCAGGATGTCCCAACATATGTTGTGACATTATCAAACAGAGCATAAGCAAATGAACTTAATTCAGAATGTCACACCAGATGTTGGGACATTGCATCAGTTAATGAAATAAACTCAGTTTTTTCAGGATGTCCCAACAGATGTTGGGACATCCCAGACCTGCTACCAGAATTAATGACTAACAAAACTGAATAAATTAAGGAAAGTTACCTGGAATTAATTATGGAAGAATGAAACAGAGTAAGGCGCGTCTGTACTGAGCTGGAGACCTTCGAAAGTGAGCTTTCAGAGCTTCCCTCTTGTGCAAATGATCTCCCTTTAACCCCTTGAGGCCAATGGAAACCTTGAATGAGGCTGAAAGTGGCTAGTTTTTTTTGGTTCAGTTCTGGTGTAACAGGAAATGCAGTTCTTGTGTGTTGTGTTTCAGATCATTGTAAGGGGTGGGATCTGTTCTATGGATGATTTGTGGTTTGTGTGTGAAGAAAATTTTTTTTTAATGTTTGAAGGCTGTGGAGAGAGTTTTGAAGGGGAGAAGGTTCAGACCAGTTTTTTGTGTATGCTGCAAAGTGTGTATTCAGCTTGTGTATGGCTTGCTTTATGTTCCATAATGTTTGAGTAGGCTATGGAGCAGGTTTGTAGAGGTGGCTGATCACTATTCCAAAAGCATGGGAGAAATTGCAAAAAGTCATGGTTTGGTGTACTTGAAGCATGGGCTGTGTCAGAGATGGTTTCCTAACCTGTACTGCATCAGCTGAGTTCAAGGAAGGCCCTTGGATGGTTCATGAAAGGCTACTGCATTTGGATCATGAGCTAGAGGAGTTTTTTTTTTGCAACTTGCCCACTTGTGACATTTCATGATTTTGGCTATGTGAATGTGAGAAGTCTTGCTGAATTGTTGGTGAGGCATGCTTCATTAGGTCATGGCCAAATTCTGAAACCAGCTAGAGGTCAAACAAAACCTTTGAGAATCAGTTTGCAAGAAATCCCTCTTTGCACTTTCATGAAAAATGATTTATGGTCACTTGAAAATCAAAGCATAGAAATGGGAAATTCCTTAGGCCAAACTGAATTTTAGGTCATGCATTGTTTGTATGATTCTATGATCAAATAAAGATCATACACATTCAAAATGATGGGAAAAGCTGAAATTCTGGGATCAGGTCTGAGATGTCCCAACATCTGTTGGGACATCTGTTGGGACATCCTGAAAAAACTGAACTTATTACATTAACTTACACAATGTCACAACATCTGGTGGGACATCCTGAAGCCTGAACTTCAACACTTCTTGTTTGTCCAAAAATCCTCCCAATTCTAAAACATCTACAAAAACCCTTTGGTTGGATGATTGGGGTCCTCAGATGCCCTGATTTTGTACTGACTTGCTCAAGAAGTCATCTTTTGATCAGATGCCTTCCCCATTGAATCCCTTCATGAAAATTGATATGCATGATCCTCATACCATATGGAGACCAATGGAAACAAGAATGACCAAAAAATTTGGAGTTATGGCCTCTGAAACCAAAACCCTAATTCTAGGTCATCTGTGCAGTCAAGCCTGGCCCTGCTTCCACACCATTTCCAGTTCTTGTGATTCTTTGGCGTGCTTGACTTTGAAAGGATGTAACATGATATAAGAACACACATGGATCCCTTTGAGATGATTGGTGGCCTTTGGAGTGGCTCAAGAGGCTCTTGGATTGCTCAGATCACAAACCCTAGGTGCAGATGACTTAGAAACTATGCAGTGACTCAAAATTGAGATATGAGGTGATATGATTGTGTTTATGCACATGAGAATGATCATAAGCCATGGTGAATGGGTGAGGGCAAATTTGGGGTGTTTACAGCTGCCCCTATTCAAACATGAGTTAGCTGTGCAGGTTGTAAGCAACGGCTTAACAAGCAAACAAGATAACTTGTGGTTGAATACCAAAGACAGTCCAAAATTTGCACTCACAGGATGAAGAAGAAAAGGGATATAGATTGTAAAGGAAAATAAAGTATATTGTAAAGTGTGGGCGACGGAGGACGACCGTCGAGCAGAGGACGACTGCTGGGTAAAGAGCAATGACGGGGACGGCCGACATGCTGGGGATAAAAGGTAGAGCCAAGACGGGGACGGCCGACTAGCTGGAAAAAAAGATATTATGATGGGGACGGCCATCAAGGTAAAGCTGTAAAATTCTCTGGGGATTAATGAAACATGACGGGGACGGCCATCAAGTTCACAAAATAAAGTAACCAACGACGGGGACGGCCATCGGGTTAAAAAGAAAAGGGACCACGACGGGTACGGCCATCGGGTTAAAGAATAAATGAAATGAACAAATGATGAGGTATGGTCATCAAAGGTGAAGGACGATCACCTAGCAGGGGACGGCTGCTCTGAAAGGGTTAAGATGAGGGACGATCATCTAATGGCGAAGGACGATCACCTAGCAGGGGACGGCTGCTAAAAATCACGACATAGGACAAATGTCGGATAGAAAAATCAACGATGGGGACGGCCATCGGATGAGCATGATGGAGGACGACCATCAAGAGGTGGAGGACGACCACCTAGCAGGGTACGGCTGCTCTCAGGGTTTATCCTGACACAGGACGAATGTCAGATAAAAAGAAAATTGCTTTGTTGGCAATCTACTGGGGAGTAGTAAACACGGACGAGTGTTTATATCCAAGAAATAAAAGGTATAAGTGTTTTGACGCTGTGTATAGATTAAAGATGCGGACGAGCATCCCTAAGACTATGATACGGACGAGTATCGGGTAGAAACAAATACTGACACATGTTCAGAGCTGATGATACGGACGAGTATCAACTGGTTAACAAGGAACACGGACGAGTGTTGAATCTAAGGGGACTCTTCCGGGGAATAGCAGACATAGACGAGTGTCTATATTCAAGAAGACAAAGGTGTTTGACACAGTGTATGGATTAAAGATGCGGACGAGCATCCTTAAGACTATGATACGGACGAGTATCAAGTAGAAACAAACGCTTGACACATGTTCTGAGATGATGGTACGGACGAGTACCAACGGGTTAACAAAGAACACGGACGAGTGTCGAATCTGTGGGGATATAAATGGTGTATACAAGATACAAACAAGTATCTGTATAAGTGAAATAAGTATGAGTGGTGTATAGATGAGTGTTTAACTGCTGGGGAGAGTGACACGGACGAGTGTCAACAGGAAAGTACAATATAAACAAGTATCTGATATACAAAGTGTTTATGTTACTGTGCTGGGGAAAGTGACACGGACGGATGTCAAGAAAGTTATATATATACAAGTATCTGTGAGTGCAAAGGGGATACTTTGGCTTTCTGTTGGGGATATGACACGGACGGGTGCCACAAGGAGTATATACTGATGTTTGTGAATGTGAGGCAACTGCTTTAGCTTTAGCTCTCCGCTGGGGAATTTGGGAAGCATTCTGTATACTGCTGACAGGTTGAAAGCTTTTAACTCTGATGGGAACGAAGTGTTGGCAACCTGATGCTTGTTGGAGAGGTTTTCACTGGAGGAAAGACGACTCTGCGTGAGGTATACTTCGTTTAACTGCTTTGAACATCTGCTGAGGATCTGATCATCCTGCTCTGACTCCATTGGGGAGAATTTCTTCTTGCTCTGCTGGGGATATCCCTTGGAAATGAGAATCCCGATGACTCTATGGGAAAGATCATCTTTAGACTTGGCTAGGGAAGATGCTTGATCACACAATCCTGCTGAGGAGGGAATTCTGATAATTCTAACTTTGTGGGGAAGCAAGGCCTTCAGCTTCCTGTTGGGAAAACTTCACTGTGGACAGATAAGTCCGCTTGGGGATGAGAACGATTCAATTAGCCTTGAAGTTCTGCTGGGGATATCGTCTGCTCTAACTCAGCTGGGGACGTCAACCTTCATGGTTGAGAAAAAGATTTGGCAATGCTCTGCTGAGGAGAGACTTTGCTGGAGAATCAAGCAAGTCAAAATATGCCCCCAAGTATAGTGTGACGACTGTGTTGGGAAGATATTCCAATGAAAATTGGCTTTGACTGAATGCGAATAACCAACTCCTCATGAGGGAATATTGTCGGCTGAAAGAAGATCTTTATGCTCGGGGAAGAAATAAACTTCCAATGCCCTGCTGGTAAAATAAATACCAGACATTCCCTGAGAATTAACACAGTGCTTTAAACTTCTGAGCTCAACAACTGCATACTGATCATCCAGAGTGACCAAGCGTTCCCTTAACTCCTCAATTATACCATACTGCATCATCCATAAAAAGATCATCTTCAGAGGATTTTACAGAAGACTTGGCATCCAGAATTGCCCCAGCGTCTTCAAACCCTCGCAGAAATTCAACAAGTCTTGAGATAACTGCCCCAGATTGCGTCTTGAAACGATTCTTGCCCCACATCAGAGCTAAAACAGAAACCATGCGGTATGAAGATGCAATGCAAATGATGTACAATGCAGACACATGCTCAATGCCAAGGATATGAAACAAGGATGGTTGGGCGCTAGGGCCAGGTTGATATATATATATATTTTTTTGGTTGCCAAGCAATTGGACTTTCGAAGGTGAATTACCAGACGAGAACTGGTTTATTAAAGGTAGGCCAACAGACGAGAACTGATGGGCAAAGAATAGGTCGTCAGACGAGAACTGACTCCTTGGGTTCATTGTCAAACGAGAATTGACTCTGAAAAAGAATGAATACCAGACGGGAACTGGCGTTCGATGGGTTGAATGAAAAGGTGACCAGACGAGAACTGGTTAAAAGATTCGCCTACCAGACGGGAACTGGTATTTGAAGTTGGTTCGCCAGACGTGAACTGGACTTTGGAATGGTTTGCCAGACGAGAACTGGACTTTGAAAAGGCTTGCCAGACGAGAACTGGGCTTTGAAAGGTTGATAAGTTGGGGTTACGAGGCCCTGGATGTGAGATCTGATGTTTGTGGGGAGTTATGCTCAATGCAATTATGATGCACATGCTCTATATGCGACATGAATAACGTATGCAAATGATTTATGCCATGATTATGAAAGGCTATAAGAACTCCCGAGGATGGGGAAAAAGTCATAGGTGACAAGGCTTCTGGTTGAGAAGGGTGACAAAGGCGAGGGTGGGTAATACGATTTCCCGATACTCGTCTTGAACTCGGAGATCACTGATACAAATTGCTCTGTGTAGCTAAAATTTTCCCCTGTTGGGTGAGTCTCTGAACAGACTGTCACTGATTATCCAATTTCCGGAATAGCAAGCTTGGATGTTCTCTCGAAGAGAGTTGCACTTAATGATCTCTGGAAGTGTCCTGCCCCGGTATGAGCGTGAAAGCGACTTGACTCATTCTGACTGAGCATTGGATGAATTCAACCTTGGTCAACAGAAAATCCGGGTGGCCTGCCCCTGTTTGGCAGATTCAGCTCTGATCAACTGACTTTGAATGACGTTCCTCGATCAACTGATGCTTGGGAACTCGCTTTACCCTGACAGATTCCTTGGTCAACAAAACCACTGGATAACATGCCCCTGATTCATAGGCTAACAAGATGCTCTTGATTCTGGTCATCATTGTTGAATGACCAAGTTCCCTCGTGATTGCTCTTTGTAGGAACTTCCCTGATGACACAGGCTGACTTGCAATTAAAACTGTTCATTTACAAATGGTAATTTTAATGCAGTACACATGCAAGTTTTTTTGAAAATTTATTTACTTTGATGCTGTGACAGTGTGTGACGAAGGGACGATTAGTCCAAACGTAGTGTTGAGTTAGTAAATCTTAGGAGTCAGTTTACGCAACCTTGTCGTAGTATGCTTTCAGAACTGAACCTGATTCAATTAGGACTTTCAAGGGTTATGACGTGGCCTGGTTCACGGTTTTAGAAAGAAGGATTTACGGCTCAAAGTTTATCTGTGCCCACCCATTCTCCTTGATGTTCTCCAGTCCTATGTTCAGCTAATTTGACTTAAGCGCTCGCTTATCTCAAGGGTTTTGTAATGATTGAGGAACCAATGACGTTGATGGTTTACGCACCAATGAGGTTTCTTGGAGTAACAGTCACCCATTCTGACTTTGTGTCTGGTCACACGACTTTGTTCTTATGGAATATTTTTTCAGATTTTTTATTCCCTAACTTTTGCCTGGACTGGTTCTCTCTTTTTTTTTTTGAATTTTTCGATTTTGAAGTCCAGCGGGATGCCCTAACTTTTTCCTAAGTCATATGTTTTCACACATTTTTTCGACTTAGCGGGCTTTATTTATTTCTTTTTTATTTTTGTTGAACAAATCGTGTGACACTGGCTTGTCATGACTTGCTGAAAGGGTTGACTGCCTCATTCCATTGTGGGTGAGGGATAACCATTGTGGTTTCACGTCCCTTGACCTCTTGAGGTGTAATGAATAAAGGTAATGGATCCTCGGATGCACACTCCTTTAGAAATTTGAACGCTCGGTCAAATTAACTGATAACTACCCTGCCCCGGGTTGAATGTGAGGGTTTTTTCGTTTAGAAAAGAAACTCCTACTTCAAGGCTCAAAGGGGTTGACGAAGGTCTATCTCCCTTATATCTTCGGTGTTTGGGAATTGAAACAATGCCTGTACATCGTCAGCGGGTTCTACCCTGAAAGCATTCCTTCAACAATTATGGGTATTCAGTTGTCATCATCCTCCCTCAAACCTGCTAGACAACAGTGAAATAAATGGGAGGTATATGGATGCAATTTTTTTCTTTTTTTTTTCTTTTTTTTCAATGCAAGTAAAGAAAAATGAGCGAATGCGACATAATTGATTCAAAAATGCAAGATCACTACATTAACATTACCATTCAAAAATAACATTGCTTAAAAGACAAGTAGCTGCTAACAGGAAAGAAACTACAATGCAAATGATAAAAGGATACAGCGATCACCAACTCTGATGACATACTGTTGTCTGAGCCACTGAAATCAAGATACGCTTCTTCTGAAGTCTTTGAACTCAATCAGGTGAAAGGTTGACGTGCACAACCAAGCTTCCTTCTGGAAAGGAAATGTAGCCCTTGTCGATCAATTGTTGTACTTTGGCTTGAAAAGCTTTGCAATCTTCAGTTGAATGCCCCATTGATCCACCATGATACCCACACTGCTCATGAGGATTGTACTCTGGAGGGTACGGCTCTGACAACGGCTTGAGAGGCCTAGGAACCACCAAAGAGCTCTGAATTAGATGTGGCAAGAGTTCACTGTATGCCATGGGGACTGGATGAAGAGGAGCAATCCTTCTTTCCAGATTGTTACGAGGCCTAGGCTGGCTCTGAAGTTGATTCTGAGGTCTTCGACCATGAGATTGCAGATTTGGACGAGGAGGAGCCCAAGGTTTCTGATATGGTGCTCTGAGCATTGCCGAATGCCCGTAAGAGTAATCAGATTCAGGAACAGATGATCTCTGAGAAGATGTTGGTCTAGAACGTTCGACATTTGCCATGACTGCACTGACGTCATTCCATTCTTCCTCTTGGGAGCTAACAACAGACTCACCTTCACTTGCTGGGATATTCGAAAAGTCCTGGATCTTTCCACTTTTGAGCAGGCTCTCAATGCGTACTCCAATTATCATCAAATCAGAGAAGCTTGTCAACCCAATGCTACTCATTCTTTCCAAGCATGGACCCTGCAAGGTGCCCACGAACAGGTCAATCAATTCTCTGTCTGAAATTGGTGGTTGCACTTGGGCTGCCAATTCTCTCCACCGCTGTGCATATTCTCTGAAAGATTCACCACTCCTCTGGGATAGGCTCTGCAAGTGCGTGCGATTGGGCGCCACGTCCATATTGTACTGGTATTGCTTTACGAAAGCTCTGGATAAATCATTCCAAGATCGGATATGACTGCTTTCCAAATGCATGTACCAACTTAAAGATGCCCCACTTAAACTGTCCTGAAAACAGTGAATCATCAACTTATCATTGCAGGCATGAGAAGTCATTTTTCTACAGAACATCACCAAATGACGCTTCGGGCAACTGACACCAGTGTATTTCTCAAACTTCGGAGTTTTGAAATCTGGAGGAATGACAAGACCAGGCACCAAACACAGGGTTAGAGCATCAAAACCAAAGGCATCAGGATCCGCTAAGGCTTTGAGTCGCTCGTCCAACACACGAAATCTTTCGGCAAGATCAATAACTTGTGGATCCTTGGTTTTCACAAGAGGGATTGCCCCTTGGAAATCTGGCATAGGGAAGGCAAAACCCTGATAATATGTAGAATCAGAAGAAGATGAAGGTCCACCTCGGACAGCAGATGGTTCAGGTACATCCTGATTCACGATCGGGGTCTGTGCAGGTTGAGCTTGAGCAAGATTGCTCACTTGTGGAAGATCTTCATCAGGAGAAAGACCATACAGAGGATTGGTCATTGAAGTGAAACCAGGTGGAAACTCAACATTCTGACGGTTGTTCTCTGACATAGCTACTGACGGCTTCCAATCTGACCCTTTACCTCTTGACACTGCTCAATCTTCTTTCAAACACTGTCGTTTTCTAACAGTTAACACTTGTTCAAACTGAGTACCGGGAAATCAGCTGGCTGGTCATTGACAAAAGAGGAAGGATGAGCTCTCTGGAGGAGGAAAATGCAATGCAAATGCAAATGCAAAATGCAATATGATAATGCAAAAGATGCAAAGACATGGGATCACAGCTAGAAACTGCCTGGAATCTGGAATACTGCCAAGAATCAAGTGTCTGTAACCACAAGATCTCTGTATAGTAACCCGAAATAGTAACTTGAAAACCAGAGGTCAATAACTTCAGGATCATAGTGACCGGATCAAACAATTGTACTGGTAATGAGGGTATGTTGAGGTCAAGGGTTCCTGCAAACCTGTAAACAGCCCAACCCCCTCACAGATGGTGTTCTAAAACAAGGATCCTCAGACTTGGATCAGTTATGAGAAGTGTAAACACTTCTTACTCGGAGGTACAGTGTTTACAATAACCATAAAAGATCCTCCTCTAATTCACCTCAGTTTCTGAAGGTCAATACTAAAAGGTCATCCAGACTTAGCAGGCTTCCCAGATAGCCCTAGCATTGCAGGAAATCTGCAACACAGAGTTCTCAAGAAGAAACCCATATCTGAACCGTGTTTCATATTCCCGCACCAGACCGAGATGGAATGGGAAAGAATATGAACCACTCTAGCCTAGGTGTCACTCAGATCCCAGGTATAGGACCTTAACTCTCAATGGAACACCCACCCACCAAAGCAAACAAACAGATCCAGCCAGCAGCACAGTATGACAATATGATATAATGCAAAGCTATAAAGGAAGCAGTAAAGCAACTGTACATAAAGCAAAAAATAAATACAAGTATACAAACACAAATAAGCATATAACACCCCAGTAAACACAAATCAATCAAGCGCTAGGAGGAACCCACAAAAAGAAACAGAAGCCCTGGTTGTAGTATAAGGGTCCCCAGCAGAGTCGCCAAGCTGTCGCTCCCGATAAGTGGGACCAGCCCAAATAAAGGTACAGACGCGAACGGTCGGCGAGAGGGACAGTGAGAACACACAGCCGTGAACTCACTGGAGATGAATAGAGTCGCCAGCTAGGCATTTTTATCCCGGAGGAAAGGCAATGCTGCATAGACCTGGAAAGATATGGATAAGACGGTTGCGAACCAGAGAGACTGAGAAAGGGGGTTGGTTACAACCTGGGAAGGTATTAGCACCCAGATTGTCCGCCGTACTCGACGGGATCCACGCTTAAAAGATTTGTGTTATAAAGGGGTAGTGTCAGTGCAATCTGTGTGCAAAAGAGCTGGAAAAGGATGTACAGGTGTCAATGTAAAGGAAGTGAAGTGTAATATATACAGTGTCAGTGTAAGGACAAGGGTGAAATGCTCATGACAATGAGGCTTAAAGAATAATGCTGAAAGGAGGGGGAATATACAGAGACTTTTGTTCGATAACCGTTAAGTTATGCCTACGTATCCTCTCGTGCAATGAGGAAGTCAGAACACCGTAGTTCGACCCAAAGAGACTGATAGGTGAATTGACTTGTGAACTGCTTGTTTGCCTATGCTCAAGTGTATGATCTGTCTGGCACAGATGCAAACTGTCTTGCATTAGACGGAAGAAGCAAGTTCTCGTTTATGAGTGAATGAGATGAGAAAAGAATCCCGGAGGAGACGATTATTGTTTGTTTTTGAGTTTTCAGTCTTTTATTGCTTTTGAAAGTTTGTCATAAGTTAATGAGCTTAAGCCTAAACCAATGGATTTAGTAAACTCATCACATCTTCCCTCTGATTAGGGGTAATGAGAATACCTTAAGTGTGAAGTCAAATTCTCACACTTAATCACCTTTGGTATAGGATTAAGATCATTAACCTATTTGTGATTATTTAGATGTTTTTGTGGTTTTTTGTTTAGTGTTGAGTAATGAGGTTAAGCCATAATCAAGGATTAAACAGACTCATTACACCATCCTAATAGAAGGATAATAGATGAGAATGTTTAAGCTGAGGAAAGCTCCTCAACTTAATCCATGATTAGGGATTAAACTCATGACAAAACAAGCCTTTGATTAAGTGGATTTTATTAAATGGTGAGATGAAGAAGTGAATTTTATGATTTGTAAGACAACTTGAGGGGGACTTGTCCATTAACACTAGGGTTAGTCCTTCTCAACCAATTAAGGAAGAATTAGAACCCTAATGCAAGGCCCAAGTTACAAGTGTGATGTCTTGATGATTATTAGGTGAATTGATTAAGAGATTTAAACACATTAAGGGTTTAACACTTAGGATTAAAGTTATACACTCCATCCTAATAAAAGGATGCAGGCATAAGCTTAATCACAAAGCCTTAAAGCCTTTAGGGTTTAGTCCCTGATTATGAGATGAGAAGAGAAGACTCAAAAGAGACACAAAGGTGAAAACTAATAGGGGAGACTAAACAAAACCCTAATCATTGTCATGCTTGGTTGTTCCTAAGGTTTGTGAGGTTTACAAGAGATATCTTCAAAGGAACTACCAGGAAGCAGATGAAAGGAGCAAAGAGAAGCAAAGTAACTTGCTTCATTTAAGAAGACAAGTCACTTGAGGAAAGAAGGTGAGAAGAAAAATAAAGAGCAAGCTCAATCACGAGATAAAATGCAGCAATGATGCATAAGAGAGATGAAAAGGAATTGTGAGAAGTGAAGGCAAATTCACTTCTCAAAGTTACTTACCACCTGAAAAGTTAGTGAAAGGAATGCAATGCAATGCAATGCAAAATGAGATGAAATGATATGATGCAAATCAAAACCAGAAGCATTTACATGATGTTAATGATGCTAAGAGATGATGCAAACACATGTCAAGATTTGTGAAATAAGTTCAGTTTTTCAGGATGTCCCAACAGATGTTGGGACATCTCAAACAGAGTATAAGCAAATGAACTTAATTCAGAATGTCACACCAGATGTTGGGACATTGCATCAGTTAATGAAATAAGTTCAGTTTTTTTCAAGATGTCCCAACAGATGTTGTGACATTATCAAACAGAGCATGAGCAAATGAACTTAATTCAGAATGTCACACCAGATGTTGGGACATTGTATCAGTTAATGAAATAAACTCAGTTTTTTCAGGATGTCCCAACAGATGTTGTGACATTATCAAACAGAGCATAAACAAATGAACTTAATTCAGAATGTCACACCAGATGTTGGGACATTGCATCAGTTAATGAAATAAACTCAGTTTTTCAGGATGTCCCAATAGATGTTGTGACATCATCAGTTAATGAAATAAAACTCAGTTTTTCAGGATGTCCCAACAGATGTTGTGACATTATCAAACAGAGCATAAGCAAATGAACTTAATTCAGAATGTCACAACAGATGTTGGGACATTGCATCAGTTAATGAAATAAACTCAGTTTTTTCAGGATGTCCCAACAGATGTTGGGACATCCCAGACCTGCTACCAGAATTAATGACTAACAAAACTGAATAAATTAAGGAAAGTTACCTGGAATTAATTATGGAAGAATGAAACAGAGTAAGGCGCGTCTGTACTGAGCTGGAGACCTTCGAAAGTGAGCTTTCAGAGCTTCCCTCTTGTGCAAATGATCTCCCTTTAACCCCTTGAGGCCAATGGAAACCTTGAATGAGGCTGAAAGTGGCTAGTTTTTTTTGGTTCAGTTCTGGTGTAACAGGAAATGCAGTTCTTGTGTGTTGTGTTTCAGATCATTGTAAGGGGTGGGATCTGTTCTATGGATGATTTGTGGTTTGTGTGTGAAGAAATTTTTTTTTTAATGTTTGAAGGCTGTGGAGAGAGTTTTGAAGGGGAGAAGGTTCAGACCAGTTTTTTGTGTATGCTGCAAAGTGTGTATTCAGCTTGTGTATGGCTTGCTTTATGTTCCATAATGTTTGAGTAGGCTATGGAGCAGGTTTGTAGAGGTGGCTGATCACTATTCCAAAAGCATGGGAGAAATTGCAAAAAGTCATGGTTTGGTGTACTTGAAGCATGGGCTGTGTCAGAGATGGTTTCCTAACCTGTACTGCATCAGCTGAGTTCAAGGAAGGCCCTTGGATGGTTCATGAAAGGCTACTGCATTTGGATCATGAGCTAGAGGAGTTTTTTTTTTGCAACTTGCCCACTTGTGACATTTCATGATTTTGGCTATGTGAATGTGAGAAGTCTTGCTGAATTGTTGGTGAGGCATGCTTCATTAGGTCATGGCCAAATTCTGAAACCAGCTAGAGGTCAAACAAAACCTTTGAGAATCAGTTTGCAAGAAATCCCTCTTTGCACTTTCATGAAAAATGATTTATGGTCACTTGAAAATCAAAGCATAGAAATGGGAAATTCCTTAGGCCAAACTGAATTTTAGGTCATGCATTGTTTGTATGATTCTATGATCAAATAAAGATCATACACATTCAAAATGATGGGAAAAGCTGAAATTCTGGGATCAGGTCTGAGATGTCCCAACATCTGTTGGGACATCTGTTGGGACATCCTGAAAAAACTGAACTTATTACATTAACTTACACAATGTCACAACATCTGGTGGGACATCCTGAAGCCTGAACTTCAACACTTCTTGTTTGTCCAAAAATCCTCCCAATTCTAAAACATCTACAAAAACCCTTTGGTTGGATGATTGGGGTCCTCAGATGCCCTGATTTTGTACTGACTTGCTCAAGAAGTCATCTTTTGATCAGATGCCTTCCCCATTGAATCCCTTCATGAAAATTGATATGCATGATCCTCATACCATATGGAGACCAATGGAAACAAGAATGACCAAAAAATTTGGAGTTATGGCCTCTGAAACCAAAACCCTAATTCTAGGTCATCTGTGCAGTCAAGCCTGGCCCTGCTTCCACACCATTTCCAGTTCTTGTGATTCTTTGGCGTGCTTGACTTTGAAAGGATGTAACATGATATAAGAACACACATGGATCCCTTTGAGATGATTGGTGGCCTTTGGAGTGGCTCAAGAGGCTCTTGGATTGCTCAGATCACAAACCCTAGGTGCAGATGACTTAGAAACTATGCAGTGACTCAAAATTGAGATATGAGGTGATATGATTGTGTTTATGCACTTGAGAATGATCATAAGCCATGGTGAATGGGTGAGGGCAAATTTGGGGTGTTTACAGCCAACAAATTTTCTTTTTTATCTAACACTCGTCTTGTGTTACGATAACCTTGAGAGCAGCCGTACCCTGCTGAGTGGTCGTCCTCCACTTCTTGATGGTCGTCCTCCATCATGCTCATCCGATGGTCGTCCCCATCGTTGTTTTTAGCAGCCGTCCCCTGCTAGGTGGTCGTCCTCCACCTTTTGATGATCGTCCTTCATCATTTTATCCAATGGCCGTCCCCATTGTTGATTTTGGTTATCTGGCATTCGTCCTATGTCATGAGAAACCTCGAGAGCAGCCGTACCCTGCTGAGTGGTCGTCCTCCACTTCTTGATGGTCGTCCTCCATCATGCTCGTCCGATGGCCGTCCCCATCGTTGACCTTTTCTATCCGATGGTCGTCCCCATCGTTGATATTTTCGGCAGCCGTACCCTGCCAGGTGGTCGTCCTCCACCTTTGATGGCCGTCCCCATCATATTTTCTTTTATCCCCAACAGAGCAGCCGTACCCTGCTAGGTGATCGTCCTTCACCTTTGATGGCCGTACCCCATCATCTGTTTATTTCGTTTATTCTTTAACCCGATGGTCGTCCCCGTCGTGGTCCCTTTTCCTTTTAGCCCGATGGCCGTCCCCATCGTTGGTTACTTTACCTTTATGAACTTGATGGCCGTCCCCGTCATGTTTCATTAATTTCCAGAGAATTTTACAGCTTTATCTTGATGGCCGTCCCCATCATGATTTTATTTCCCCAGCTAGTCGGCCGTCCCTGTCTTAGCTTTACCTTCTATCCCCAGCATGTCGGCCGTCCCCGTCATCGCTTTGTTCTCCGCACCTTTGCAATATACTTTATTTTTTTCTTTTACAATCTATATCCCTTTTCTTCTTCATTCTGTGAGTGCAAATTTTGGACTGTCTTTGGTATTCAACCACAAGTTATCTTGTTTGCCTGTTAAGCCGTCGCTTACAACCTGCACAGCTAACTCATGTTTGAATAGGGGCAGCTGTAAACACCCCAAATTTGCCCTCACCCATTCACACCATGGCTTGTGATCATCCTCATATGCATAAGCACAATAATATCATCTCATATCTCATTTTGGTTCACTGCATAGTTTCTAAGGCATCTGCACCTAGGGTTTGTGATCTGAGCAATCCCAAAGCATCTTGAGCCACTCCAAAGGCCACTAATCAACTCAAAGGGGTCCATGTGTGTTCTTATGTCATACTCCATCTCCTCAAAGCCAAAATTGCAGAGGAATCACAAGAACTAGGGTTTGAGTGGATGCAGAGCCAGGATGAACTGCACAGTTGACCTAAAATTAGGGTTTTGGTTTCAGAGGCCATAACTCCAAATTTTTTGGTCATTCTTGTTTCCATTGCTCTTTATATGGTATAGGGAGTATGCATATCAATTTTCATGAAGAAATTCCATGGGGAAGTCATCTGATCAAAGGTTGACTTTTCAGACAAGTCAGTGCAAAATCAGGGCATCTGAGGCCCCCAATGACCCAACCAATGGGAGATCTTCATCATTTTGAGTGTATATGATCTTTATTTGATCATATAAGAAGGTTGAAGTTCATAGAAATCAAGAATTTAGGGTTTTTGCAAATGTTGACTTTTTGGGCATAGTTGACTTTTCAAGAATGCATCATTTTAGGTCATTTTTCAAGCCATGATTCTTGATCCAAAAATGCTTCAAATGGAAAAACTTTGGTCATGAAAGTTGTAGATCTCATTTTTCCCTTTTCAAAAAGTACAAGAACATGATCAAACTCTTCTTGAATCAAAAGTTATGGTGTGACAAAGTTGCCAAAAATCACTTATTTTCAAGATATGCACCAAGTGTGAAAATTGCAAAATCATGTACTAAGTCAAATTGCAACTTCTAATTGGTATCAAACCTTCACATAAACATCATGTAAGTCCTAAAATTCAGAATGAACTAGGCATTGCTCATGTTTCATGACTTTTGGAACAAGATTTTCACATGAGAACCATAAAGTAACAAGTTGCAAAACCACTCATTTCTCTTCACCAACTTGCTGCATTGGTCCTTGAATCAAGCTAGCCTCACACACTCATCATGCTGCGCAGCCCATGCCCATTGTACTTGCCTAGAGTCAAGCCATACTTGCCTTACACAAAAGTTGACCTTTATGCAAAAGCAAACATCCCAATCACCACAGGCCATGTCACATCCTCTGGCCACTTGGATTAAAATAACATATCATTTTGCAAGCCATTCCATGTACTAAGCAAGCCTGAAACCATTCACACCATCACATACACAAAAACACACCACATTGCAACTTGCTTCGAATTCCTCTCCACAGCCTGCAAACACTTCAACCATTTTCACCATTCAACTCACCTTGTTCCATAGACCACAAAGCACCAAGAACACAAGCCTGAAACAGCCTGAACATCTCACTGCCATTTCTCACTTCATTTTGCAGTTTCATTCGAAACTCTCACCATAGCTCACAAACACACCAATAAACACCACAGACCTTCTCCATTCATCCTCAGGACCACAAACCATCATTCACAATGGCCTGAAACCTCCAGAAACTCCATTGCCATTTCTGACCAAGCTTGAGCAGGAGCTTTCGAAACTCACTATCCAGCCAACTTAAACTCTCATTGAGCATTCAAACATCATCTGGGGATCAAGTGGAGTAGATTGCACAAGGAGAAGTGGCCAGAAAGTCCTCAGGTTGAAAGCTCCAAATCTCAGGTAGCTCGAAAATTATTTTTCCAGAAATCATTTCTTTTGTTCCAAACTTGTTCTTTGTGTTATCCTGATCATGAATATGTCTTTGGTTTTTGAAATGGTGATGAAATAAGCATTTAATTGAACTCTGAAACTGGTTTGCCCTAAAACTTGTTTTGTTCGATTCTTGCTTATGGGGAAAAATAAATGAATTTGAACATGGGGTTTTGGTTCAGTAGGTTGTGGGAAACGTTTCCATGGTTTTAGATTTCATTTTAGTGACCTAGGGAAGGATTTGGAAGTTTTCAGGGGAGAAGGTCACCGGAGAAGACGACCGGAGCTCGTCTCCGGTGACCTGAAAGTGATTAGTCATTTAATTAGGGTTAGGGCAAGTTTTAAATGTGAGCCACTGGATCTTGTTTCCCGCGTGTGAGTGTGTGGCTGAGATCATGCCATTTTCAATTAATCAGGATTAATTAATTCTAATTAGGTTTAATAAATTAATTAGTCAGGTTTGAATTATGACCATTGGATCTGGCGCGTGGTCAATGGTTTCCTTTCCAGATTGAATCCCAACCCTACATTGTGCATACTTCAGTTTAATTTATTTTTAATTCATTTTCTTTTCAATTAATTTGCATATTTATTTTAAAATAGTAAAAAATTCTTAAAAATTATGAAACTTTTTCCTAAAAGTTTTATTAATTTTTAAGACCCAAAAACATTTTTATTTTATTTTTTATCATTAAAAAAGTATTTTTAAATATTTAAAAGATTATTTTTAATTGATTAATGGGAATTAATTAATTAAAAATACTTTTAGGTATTTAAAAATTACAAAAAAATTCATGAAATGTTCTAAGACATTTAGAAACATTGTCCAACCTTCAAACCAAATTTCTTTTTTGATCTTGATGCATTTTAAGAATTTTTCATTGAATTAAATCATTTTTTATGCATTAATTTGATCCTAAATTCAAAAATTCATTTCTGCCTATTGGAGAGGGTTTGGACATTGATTCTTTTTGCTTTGTCTTGTGTTTAGCATGTAGTTTCTAGGGTAAAATGGCCATGATTTGATCTTGTATTTTCCAATTGTTTGGCATTTCTTTTGTTAAGAACCCTAAAAAACCCTAACAACTTAGAAAATTCATATCTTGAGTTTGGTTGAGAGTTGAGAGTTCCCCTTTGGGCAGTGGCTCATTATAGGTTTAGGGTTTCTTTGGGTACCATTTTCCATTTTTTACCTTAGGGTTTGCTTCTGTTTTGGGTTTTTGTTTGATGTTTGATCCATGAACCCTAATTTGGGCTTCCATTTGCATCCTTCTTGCATTTCCTTGCATAACATGACTTGTCTTTGCATTTTGTGCATTCTTGTGACCCATTTGACATCTTAAGACATGTAGGAAGCATGTTTGATCATTGCATTACATATTTGCCATGTCATTTGTCTTGTATGCTTCATAACATTTCATGTTTGTTCATGCTCCTTAGCTTGCATCATTTGCATCCATGATCTTGTATGAACATCTCCATGTCTTGCCTCATGTTTGCAGCACTTCATAACATCATAATCATCATCAACATGCTTCTGGTTTTGCTTTGCATCATACCATTTCATCTCATCTTGCATTGCATTGCATTTCTTTCTAACATTTCAGGTGGTAAGTAAACTTGGGAAGTGAATTTGCCTTCACTTCTCATAACTTTTCTTTTCATCTCTCTTGCATCCATTGCTGCATTTCTATTTGTGTATGAGTTTGAGCTTGCTCATTCTTCTTCTTCCTACTTTCTTTCTTCAAGTGACTTGACTTCTTGAATGAAGCAAGTCACTTTGCTTCCCTTGATCTTGTTCATCTGCTCCCTGGTGGCTCCTCTGAAGATTGTTCTTGAAAACCTCACAAACCTTAGGATCAACCAAGCATGACAATGAATTAGGGTTTTGATTAGTCTCCCCTCCTAGTTTTACCTTTGTGTCTCTCTTTGAGTCCTCTCTTCTCACCTCATAATCAGGGACTAAACCCTAAAGGCTTTAAGACTTTGTGATTAAGCTTATGCCTGCATCCTTCTCTTAGGATGGAGTGTATAACTTTAATCCTAAGTGTTGAACCCTTTATGTGTTTAAATCTCTTAACCAATTCACTTAATAAATATCAAGACATCACACTTGTAACTTGGGCCTTGCATTAGGGTTCTAATTCTTCCTTAAGTGGTTAAGAAGGACTAACCCTAGTGTTAATGGACAAGTCCCCCTCAAGATGTCTTACAAATCATAAAATTCACTTCATCATCATATCATTAACTAAAATCCACTTAATCAAAGGCTTGTTTTGTCATGGGTTTAATCCCTAATCATGGATTAAGTTGAGGAGCTTTCCTCAGCTTAAACATTCTCATCTATCATCCTTCTTTTAGGATGGTGTAATGAGTCTGTTTAATTCTTGATTATGGCTTAACCTCATTACTCAACACTAAACAAAAACAACAAAAACATCTAAATAATCACAAGTAGGTTAATGGTCTTAATCCTGCACCAAAGGTGATTAAGTGTGAGAATCTGACTTCACACTTAAGGTAATCTCATTACCCCTAATCAGAGGGAAGATGTGATGAGTTTACTAAACCCATTGGTTTAGGCTTAAGCTCATTAACTTACGACAAACTTTCAAAAGCAATAAAAGACTGAAAACTCAAAAACAGACAATAATCGTCTCCTTCGGGATTCTTTTCTCATCACCTTCACTCACAAACGAGAACTTGCTTCTTCCGTCTAATGCAAGACAGTAAGCACCTGAGCCAGACAGGTCATACACTTGAGCATAGGCAAGCAAGCAGTTCATCAAGTCAATTCATCTTTCAGTCTCTTTGGGTCGAACTACGGTGTTCTGACTTCCTCATTGCACGAGAGGATACGTAGGCATAACTTAACGGTTATCGAACAAAAGTCTCTGTTCATTCCCCCTCCTTCCAGCTTCATTCTTTAGCCTCATATTCTTGAGCATCTCATCTTTGTTCCTACACTGACACTGTATCTATTACACTTCACATTCTTTTACACTGACACCTGTACATCCTTTTCCAGCTCTTTTATACACAAATTGCACTGACACTACCCCTTTAAAACACAAATCTTTTAAGCGTGGATCCCGTCGAGTACGACGGACAATCTGGGTGCTAATACCTTCCCAGGTTGTAACCAACCCCCTTTCTCAGTCTCTCTGGTTCGCAACCGTCTTATCCGTATCTTTCTAGGCTTATGCAGCATTGCCTTTCCTCCGGGATAAAAATGCCTAGCTGGCGACTCTATTCATCTCCAGTGAGTTCACGGCTGTGTGTTCTCATTGTCCCTCTCGCCGACCGTTCGCGTCTGTACCTTCATCTGACCCTGTTTCATTTGTCGGGAGCGACAATTGTGTTTATGCATATGAGAATGATCACAAGCCATGGTGAAAAGGGGTGAGGGCAAATTTGGGGTGTTTACAGCTGCCCCTATTCAAACATGAGTTAGCTGTGCAGGTTGTAAGCGACGGCTTAACAGGCAAACAAGATAACTTGTGGTTGAATACCAAAGACAGTCCAAAATTTGCACTCACAGAATGAAGAAGAAAAGGGATATAGATTGTAAAAGAAAATAAAGTATATTGTAAAGTGTGAGCGACGGAGGACGACCGTCGAGCAGAGGACGACTGATGGGCAAGGAGCAATGACGGGGACGGCCGACATGCTGGGGATAAAAGGTAAAGCCAAGACGGGGACGGCCGACTAGCTGGGGAAAATCAAAATATGATGGGGACGGCCATCAAGATAAAACTGTAAAAATCTCTGGGGATTAATGAAACATGACGGGGACGGCCATCAAGTTCAAAAAAGTAAAGCAACCAACGATGGGGACGGCCATCGGGCTAAAAGAAAAGAAAAAGGGACCACGACGGGGACGGCCATCGGGTTAAAGAATAAATGAAATAAACAGATGATGGGGTACGGCCATCAAAGGTGAAGGACGATCACCTAGCAGGGGACGGCTGCTCTGTTGGGGAATAAAGGAATTATGATGGGGACGGCCATCAAAGGTGGAGGACGACCACCGGGCAGGGTACGGCTGCCGAAAATATCAACGATGGGGACGGCCATCGGATAGAAAAGGTCAACGATGGGGACGGCCATCGGACGAGCAAGATGGAGGACGACCATCAAGAAGTAGAGGACGACCACTCAGCAGGGGACGGCTGCTCTCGAGGTTTGTCATGACATAGGACGAATGTCAGATAACCAAAATCAACAATGGGGACGGCCATTGGATAAAGTGATGAAGGACGATCATCAAAAGATGGAGGACGACCACCTAGCAGGGGACGGCTGCTAAAAAGATCAACGATGGGGACGGCCATCGGATAGAAAAGGTCAACGATGGGGACGGCCATCGGACGAGCAAGATGGAGGACGACCATCAAGAAATGGAGGACGACCACTCAGCAGGGTACGGCTGCTCTCGGGGTATCATAACACAGGACGAGTGTTAGATAAAGGAAAAAGCTTTGTTGGTGATCTACTGGGGATACAGTGAACACGGACAAGTGTTCACAACCAAGAAAGGAAAGTATAAGTGTTTGATATTGTGTATAGATTAAAGATGCGGACGAGCATCCTTAAGACTATGATACGGACGAGTACCATGTAGAAACAAATACTGACATGCGTTCAGAGATGATGATACGGACGAGTATCACCTGGTTAACAGAGAACACGGACGAGTGTTGAATCTGAAGGGAATCTTCTGGGGAATAGTAGACGCGGACGAGTGTCTATATTTAAGAAGACAAAAGTGTTTGACACAGTGTATGGATTAAAGATGCGGACGAGCATCCTTAAGACTACGATACGGACGAGTATCATGTAGAAACAAACACCAGACGCAATGTTCTGAGATGATGGTACAGACGAGTACCAACTAGTTAACAAAGAACAAGGACTACTGTCGATTCTGTGGGGAGATAAGTGATGGTGTATACAAGATACGGACGAGTATCTGTATAAGTGTATCGTGAGTAGATATAGATGAATGTTTTAACTGCTGGGGAGAATGACACGGACGGGTGCCAAGAGAGAAAAGTGTAATATGAACAAGTATCTGCTATACAAAGTATAGATGACTGCTGGGGATATGACACGAACGGGTGCCAAGAAAGTGTATATAAGTATGTGTGGGTGCAAAGAGGATGTCTTTGGCTTTCTGCTGGTAATATGACACGGACGGGTGTCATGAAGTATCTGTAATACGGGTGATTTTGTTATAAAGAGTGTTCCAGCGATTTTACTGGGGAGTGATGATATGGACAGGTATCAAAGGGAAACATAAACTGGTATTTGTGATTTGTAAGGCAAATGCTTTTGCTGGGGACTCTGGGGGATTTTGGGGGAAGTATTCTGTATTCTGATGATTGATTATTATTTACAAGTGTTGATTCCGAACATGGCTCGTGATTATGCTATGCGTTTGATTTTTTGCCGTAATGCTCCGTATTAGACGGAATGCTACGCTCTGAGGGGATAATGTGATGCGAATGCCATGATTATGCAAAGATATCAAACCGGGATTCGGATCCCGTTGCTGAGGAGATCTCTGGCTGATCTGTTTGAAAGGGACCTCCCAGCTGGGGAAGAGATCATTGGTAGATCTAATAAGATGATATTTGTTTGGGGATACGGGTCACTGATAGACCTATCTTAATAAATGTGAGGCCCAGCTGGGGTTTGCAGAAGCTTTCCCCACTCTGTTGTGATCTTCATGCATTACTCTTCTGGATAGAGGCTGGAACTCTGTAGGGAGATGGTTCCCTAACTTCTGTATTCAGCTGAGGATGACACGGCAACTCGGCTGGGGAATTATGAGAGGCAACTCAGCTGGGGATAGCAACAAGAGGCAACTCAGCTGGGGATAGAGCATTTCGGATGCTGAGATCTTTTGTTGATTTGCCAGCTTGCTGGGATGAAGCTTTACATGCCCCAAGTTGCGTCCTGTATACCTGCGATCCTGCAAAGATAAGGAAACGCACAAAAGGTCCCGAGGTATCCTTTACTGGATTCCATCATAGGAGTTAAGCACTCTCAAGAGTAAGTATATTCCCTGCAAGCATGTGTTTTATTATCATCATTTTTGGAGAAAAGCATCTGTACTTATGCAATTGATTTTTAGAGGCATCAGACATCCTTTGCAAATAAAAATATACAAAACGAAACATGATTGAGAAATCTGATTTTATTAATTCATGTGCCCTGAATCGGTAAGATACAGTCAAAGAAACAAATCTCCTAAAATAAGGAGATTGTTATAAATCGAGAAACAAAATGCTGGCGGTGTTGACGACGCTTTAAGGAGCTTCCTCTTCTGCTATGACTCGTATGACAATGACGTTCTTCTCGTCTTGCTTTCTGAAGAAAGCTGATTTTGATTGAAGCTCGATTCTGTCGAAACTTTCCAAGTTGTAAGTGATACAGACGAATCCAGAGTGCAGTTGTTCGCTTATTCCCTTATTTTGCATGGATCGCCCTTTCGGGTTTTCAATCCATCGGGATACCCATTTTTGCCTGAGTTGTCCAATGCGGCTTTTCAACTCAGCGGGTGTACATTTTTTTCATTTATTTCCCTTATTTTTGCCCGAGTCTTTTATTCTGTTTTTGACTCGCCGGGATGCCCTATTTTTGCCTGGACTTACATTCTGTTTTTATGTCCAACGGGTCATTTTATGCGAAGTATTTTTTAACTGCATCTGAATTCACAGGGGACGGGAAATCTTCACCATCCATGGTGCTGAGCATCAGTGCTCCACCAGAGAAAACTTTCTTTACCACAAATGGTCCTTCGTAATTTGGAGTCCACTTGCCCCTGTGGTCTGTATGAGGAGGGAGGATTCGTTTCAGCACAAGATCTCCTACTTGGTACTCTCGGTGCCTGACTTTCTGATCGAAGGCTTTCTTCATTCTTTTCTGATACAACTGCCCATGACAGATTGCAGCTAATCTCTTCTCTTCAATCAGACTCAGTTGTTCGTATCGGGCCCGAACCCATTCTGCTTCACTCAGTTTAACATCCATTAGTACCCGCAGAGAGGGTAATTCAACTTCAACCGGTAGGACCGCTTCCATACCATAAACAAGCTGATACGGCGTTGCCCCGGTGGATGTCCTGATTGATGTGCGATACCCATGCAAGGCAAATGGTAGCATTTCATGCCAGTCTTTGTAGGTGACTACCATCTTCTGCACAATCTTCTTGATATTCTTATTTGCCGCCTCAACAGCACCATTCATCTTTGGCCTGTAAGGAGAAGAATTGTGGTGTTGGATCTTGAAGTCCCGGCACAGTTCAGCCATCATCTTGTTGTTGAGATTGGAACCATTATCAGTAATGATTCGCTCGGGAACTCCATACCGACAGATGATATCTCTCTTTAGGAATCGGGCTACCACTTGCCTTGTAACATTTGCATATGAGGCTGCTTCAACCCATTTGGTGAAATAGTCAATGGCGACCAGGATGAATCTGTGACCATTTGAAGCAGTTGGCTCGATCTTGCCAATCATATCAATTCCCCACATAGCAAAGGGCCAGGGTGAAGACATTATGTTCAAAGGATTGGGAGGCACATGCACTTTATCTGCGTAGATCTGGCATTTGTGGCATTTCCTGGCATAGGCACAACAGTCTGCATCCATTGTGATCCAATAATAGCCTGATCTTAACAACTTCTTAGCCATTGCATGTCCTCCAGCATGGGTACCAAAGGAGCCCTCGTGCACTTCATGCATCAACAAGTCTGCTTCTGTCTTATCAACACATCTGAGGAGTACCATGTCAAAGTTCCTTTTATATAAAGACCCATCAGTGTTCAAGAAGAAACTACCAGCAAGCCTTCTCAAAGTCTTCTTATCATTGGAAGATGCCCCAGGTGGGTATGTTTGATCCTCCAAGAAGCACTTAATGTCGTGGAACCAAGGCTCATCATCTTTGACAACATCTGCTGCAAATACATATGCTGGCCTGTCGAGTCTGGACACTGAAATCTGAGGTACAAAGTTAGCAGCTTGAACTTTGATCATGGACGAAATGGTAGCAAGAGCATCTGCAAACTGATTCTCGTCCCGAGGGATATACTCAAGCTTGACTGTTGTGAAGAAAGTCAATAACCTCCTTGTATAATCCCTGTAAGGTATCAAATGATCCTGGTGTGTATACCATTTGCCGTTGGTCTGATTGATCACCAAAGCTGAATCTCCGAATACGGTCAATGTCTTGATCCTGAGGTCAATGGCTTCCTCAAGACCCATAATGCAAGCCTCGTATTCAGCTTCGTTGTTAGTGCAGTTGAAAGTGAGTTTTGCCGAGAAAGGCATGTGAACTCCTTTGGGTGTAATGAGTACTGCTCCAACACCACGACCATTCATGTTAACAGCCCCATCAAACATCATAGTCCATTCTTCTTCCGGGTCGGGCCCTTCAGTGTGAACAGGCTCTTCATGATCTTTTGCTTTAATGAACATGATGTCTTCATCAGGGAAGTCAAACCTCATAGGCTGGTAATCATCAATGGGTTGCTCAGCAAGATATTCAGACAATACACTGCCTTTGATGGCTTTCTGGGATGTGTATTGGATGTCATACTCTGTAAGGATCATTTGCCATCTTGCAACCCGTCCGGTAAGCGCTGGCTTCTCAAATATGTACTTGACTGGGTCCATTTTGGATATCAACAAAGTAGTGTGGGTCAACATATACTGTCTCAGTCGGCGAGCAGCCCACGCTAAAGCACAGCAAGTTTTCTCGAGCAGTGAATAACGTTGTTCACAGTCGGTAAACTTTTTGCTTAGGTAGTATATTGCATACTCTTTTCGACCAGACTCGTCATGCTGGCCCAACACACAACCCATTGACTCTTCTAATACTGTCAAGTACATGATTAGAGGTCTTCCCTCAACTGGAGGCATAAGGATTGGAGGTTCTTGCAGATACTCCTTGATCTTGTCAAAAGCCTTCTGGCAATCTTCATTCCACCTGACCGTTTGCTCTTTCCTTAGCAGCTTGAACAAGGGTTCACAGGTTGTTGTGAGGTGAGATATGAACCGTGAGATATAGTTCAATCGACCTAAGAACCCTCGAACTTCTTTCTCAGTTTTCGGTGCAGGCATCTCTTGGATGGCTTTGACTTTATCAGGGTCAACTTCAATCCCTTTCTCGCTTACAATAAATCCCAGCAGCTTACCGGATCGCACCCCGAATGTGCATTTGTTGGGGTTCAACTTCAGTTGGTACTTTCTCAGACGCTTGAACAACTTGAGCAGATTCACCAGATGGTCTTCTTCAGTGAGGGACTTGGCGATCATGTCATCCACATAACATTCTATTTCTTTATGGATCATATCGTGGAATAATGTCACCATAGCCCGTTGATATGTTGCACCGGCATTCTTGAGCCCAAATGGCATTACCTTGTAGCAGAACGTGCCCCAGGGTGTGATGAACGTTGTCTTCTCCATGTCTTCAGGTGACATTTTAATCTGGTTGTATCCTGAAAATCCATCCATGAAGGAGAATACCGAGAACTGAGCCGTGTTATCAACCAACACATCAATGTGAGGTAGAGGGAAATCATTTTTCGGGCTGGCTCTGTTCAGATCCCGGTAGTCAACACACATCCTTACTTTGCCGTCTTTCTTAGGCACAGGTACTATGTTAGCAACCCACGGCGGATAACTAGTCACAGCAAGGAACCCGGCGTCCCATTGCTTTTGTACCTCTTCCTTGATTTTCATAGCCATGTCTGGACGAGTACGGCGCAGTTTCTGCTTAACTGGCGGGCATTCTTCTCTCAAAGGCAGCTTGTGCACAACAATGTCGATATCCAACCCTGGCATGTCTTGATACGACCAAGCAAACACATCCACATACTCTTGAAGTAGATCAACCAGTTGCTTCTTCACTGAGTCTTGCAGGCAGGCCCCGATTTTAACCTCTTTCACGTCTTCCTCTGTACCAAGATTAATCACTTCAACCTCCTCCTGGTGAGGGGTAATAACCTTTTCCTCTTGTCTTAGCAACCTGGCTAGCTCTTCGGGAAGCTCATATTCTTCTTCAACCCCTTCATCAGCTTGATTGATCGGATTGTCAAAGTCATACGATGTCATAGCCGTGCTGTTGTCGGTGCTGTCAGGAAGGCACTCTCTGCAAGGGTTAAGTTGTTCATTTTAGTGATCTGATTTTAGTCTTATTTAGAAAAGTGAAATGAAGTTGTCATTTTGAAAACACCGCCATTTATTTTTTGTACAAAAAGAAAAATGGAAAAACAGTGAACGGAAAGAAAAAGACTTGTTTGCAAAAAGATGTCTGATATTTCATTAATTGATCTTGTTTGCACAAAAAGTACAGATGGCCCGATTACAAAATGAGTCTTGTCATCTTGGGCAAGATGCAAGACTTTTGATGCATGCTTATAAAAATACAGGAAATAATAATTACTCTGATCGAGTAACTCTTATAATTTCCTGGGAAGACCAGTTCGAGACACTGCTCCCCAGGATCTTTGGACGAATCCAGCTTTCCAGGTTGCGTTCCTCTTCCAGCTCGTCTTCCAGACAGTTGATAGCATCGGGGGTAAGCATCCCCCCACTGACAAAACCAGGCTCTCCAGCAGCCTTTGCTTGATGTTGAGTTGGTCTGTAACCCAACCCAAATTTGTCTTTCTTCTCCTCCACAGCTAAAACCTTGCCCCAGCCTAGGGCAGTTCCTTCCTCAACAACCTTCCGGGCTTGTTGGTATGATGACATGGAGATTCCAGATACAGCAGATGCTTCATTCACATTCAAGGCTTCAAATCCTTGGCTCATTGTTTCATGGATCTCCCCACCCATTTCAATATACTTATAAGTAGCCAGATGGCTAACAAATATATCCTCCTCCCCACAGATTGTAACAACTTGGCCTTCCCACTCAAATTTTAACTTTTGGTGAAGGGTAGACGTTATTGCGCCGGCGGCGTGAATCCAGGGTCTACCCAACAAACAGCTGTAGGCGGGCTGAATGTCCATCACATAAAAGATAGTTTTAAAGGTCTGTGGGCCAATTGTCACGGGCAGCTCAATCTCTCCCAGAACCGATCTCTTAGAACAATCAAAGGCTCTTACTACCAGGTTGCTGGGTCTCAATGCCACTCCATCATATTCTAACTTCACCAGAGCCTTCTTTGGTAAGACATTCAGGGATGAACTTGTGTCTACCAGCACATGAGAAAGGACGGCTCCTTTGCATTCCATGGTTATGTGCAAGGCTTTGTTGTGGTTGCGGCCATCCGCTATCAAGTCAGTATTGGTGAACCCTAGCCCATTGCTAGCAGTAACATTTCCAACCACGGTCTCCAACTGGTTGACAGTAATCTCTTCAGGCACGTAAGCTGCGTGCAGGACTTTAAGTAGTGCATTCCGATGGGCTTCGGAGCACATAAGCAGTGAGAGGATAGAGATTTTGGATGGCGTTTGGTGAAGCTGATCCACAATTTTGTAATCACTCTTTTTGATGATCCTCATAAACTCATCAACTTCTTGATCGAACGGCGTCTTCAAGGCTTCTTTAACAGCTTGATCTTCCTGCACAGGGCTCTTCCCTTTTGCCTTAGCAGCAGCTTCTGCTTCGGCGGTAGGCCTTTGAATTGGTGGAGCAAAGAGACGTCCGCTTCGAGTGAAGCCTCCGCCTCCTCCCACATTGTCTATTTGTGGTGCAGGTGTTGTTGTTTCAAGAGTGATCCTTTTTCCTTCGCAGTACACGTCAGAGCCATAGTGCCAAGGGATGGCCCTATTGCTTTCATATGGTACTGGTCCAGGCACCGTGACAGTGACTGGACTGATTGCCGCTGCTGAAGGGACTGTAATTGTTTGTGGATCATAAAAGATTGTAACTGGTGCTCTGGTGGGAGCAGCACCTTCTGAATGGTAGGCAGAGTTGTTTTCCGGATCATAGAATATCGTGACAGTGGAGACGTCTTCATGATTTGTTGCTGGTGTTGTAGGAGATATTGTCGGAAGAAATGATGTTGTTGTTGTAGGAGGTTCAAAATGGAGTGAAGCTGAAGTTGTAGCAGGAAAATTTGTTGAAAACTGATCGGTTGAGATGATGGATGAAGTACTTGTTGATGAAACCGAAGAATTGACAGGAACAATAGTTGCTACAGTTGTAGGAGGTTCTGAAACCGTTGCTGATGATATTGCTGGATTTGTTGGAAATGATGTAGTGATCTGAAGTTGGCCACTCTGAATAAGGCCATCTATGCCATTCCTCAAGTTATCGCACCCATTTACGGAGATATTGCAGTAAGCACAACCCAATTCACACCCTGGGAACATCTGACATTCCAAGAGCTGAGCCTTGATTTCTACCAATGGTGTCCTGATCTGTCCCACACTGGTTATTAAATAAGACGGCTTGTCTTCTTCAATAGCGTTAATCCGGGGACCACCGTGGTTTGGCATCGGGTTCTTATTGACATTGGGTGGTGGTGCGAAATTCAAAGCCTTGGAGTCTACCAGGTCTTGTACCTTCATATGCAGAGCCCTGCATTTTTCTGTACTGTGGCCAGGTGCGTTTGAATGAAAGGCACACCTAGCATTGGAGTCATAATTCCTTGGTAGACTGTTGGGATCCGGAGGTGCCAACGTTCTTAGCTCAACCAAGTTGAGTTTCAGAAGCTGTGGCAGCAATGTAGCATATGGCATCGGGATCGGATCGATCACTCTGTTAGCTTGAGATGGCCTTTGTTGGAATGGCCTTTGTTGACTGTTGTTGTTGGTGTTGCTGTTGTTGTAATTTCTTGGAGGATACTGATTTTGCTGATGGTACTGAGGTTGCGGCTGATAGTTTTGCTGAGGAGGTTGATAGACGGGTTGAGGATGTGCTGGAGCAGGAATGGTGACTGCTGCTATTGACCTTTGAGCATACTGGGGCCTACCCCTGTTGGTGTGGATGGCATTGGTCTCGCCAGTTCTTCTCGGGCCTGCAAAAGGCTTTCTTGTACTACTGGACGAGCTTGCACCGTTGTCTGAGATCTTTCCCATTTTTAACAAGCTTTCAATTCTCTCCCCGGCTATGACAACATCCGCAAAGCTAGTGGAAGAGAAAGCCGCCAGCCTGTCAATATAAGTTCCCTGAAGGGTGTTCATGAACATATCTGCCATTTCCCGTTCAGACATAGGCGGTTGAACAGCAGCAGCCAGTTGCCTCCATCTCTGGGCATATTCTCGGAAACTCTCCCTTGAAGACTGTGACATTCCCATCAGGAGGGTCCTGTTGGGTGCCATGTCTAGATTATACTGATACTGTCTGATGAAGGCCTCTGCCAGGTCCTTCCAGCACCTAATAGTTGCCCTTGTCAAGTGAGAGTACCATTCTCTCGACGCTCCAGTCAAGCTATCTTCAAAATAGAACATCCACAATTTCTCATCCATTGTATAGGCCTTCAGCCTTCCCAGAAATGATTGTAGATGAGTCCGGGGGCATGAAGTCCCATTATACTTTTCGAAACAAGGAGGCTTGAACTTATGGGGGATCCTGACCCCGTCTACCAAGCCCATATCCATAACGTCGAATCCCAAAGAGTTTTGAGATTCTAAGGACCTCAACTTCTCAGCTATTTCATCCAATCTTCTATCATAAGCCTCTTCTCCAGCACCCATTACTGTGAACTGGTCCTCTTGAGGGTCTTCCTGTAGTACCCTCCCTGCTGTGGCAGTCCCTTGTATATTGACAGGGATGTTGGCCTCTGGATGGAGATGGGGTCCAAAAACTGGGGGATTGACATGAGGTTGGACCCTCTCATTGTTACTTGTGCCAGCAGTTCCCACATGGGGCTCCTCTTGATTCCTCCCTTCTACCAAAGCTCTGAGCCTCTCCTGGCTTTGAGCTAAATTGTTCATTACTTCCATGAACTGTGTTATCTGAGTTCTCATCTCCAACCTTTCGTTGGCCATCTGGTTTCTGACCTCCGTAAGGTCCTGCTGCATCTGATCCATTTGAATTCCCGGAAGGTTGTTTCGGGTTGGATAACGGTGCGGACGGTTGAGGGGAAATACCCGGCGCCTAGCAATAGTTCCTGAACATCACAACAGAGGTTAGCAACAATAAAACAACACCTACAAAACAAACAAAGGGTTAGCATGCAATGCAGTTATGCTTATTTGTTCTCAAGGTATCCGGTTTGGTCTTCAGTTTTGACCCTTCCAGACCCTTGGAGATGCTGTTGAATGTTGCTTCCGAAGTAAACTAACATGAATATATTACATAAGGTGAAATAATACAACTTGTTCATTTTACAACACAAGCCCCTCAAGGGGTCGAAATACATCACAAAAAGTAAAAGTACATGGAATAGAAACAACAACAAGCAAATGGTCAAACACCAAGGCTAAACTCATCCTCACGAACTTCCTTGAGAAGTGCTTCGGTCACAGGATCAGCCGGCCGCTCCGTGAGATTCAGGATAAGGAGGTTCCGGGCTGCAATAGCTACTGCTAGCCTCTTGTGCTGAGTTTGGTCCTTGGACCTTTTCACCCCTGCTTTGATCTTCAGCTCTGATATCTCCCTCTGGGCTGCTGCCAGGGCTTCTTGCTGCTCCTTTGCACTAGCTTCTAGTTGCTCCATCTTGTCTTGAACTCTCTTGTCTTCTAGAGTACGGGCCTCAGTGATCCGGACCCACCTGGCCTGACTCTCCTTCAAGTACAAGTCTGTTCTTGCTCTCTGGAACTGGGCTTCTTTGCAAGCATTCTTCAGAATTTGTTCACCAGCTTTAGACTTTTTGATATAATCCCCAGACTTTTCAATCTTAGTCAAATGCTCCACTCTCAACTTCTCCAATCTCTCAATTTCCCTCATACCTTCACTCCTCTCCCGGAGGGTCTTCTGCAAAGCCTGGGTTAGCTTCTCATTTCTTTCCTTCAAGCTCTCAAACTCTTCCAAACTGATAGTGGCAGGGGGTGATGCTGAAGATGACTCAGGCATGTCTTCTATAGTAAAGGGCATCCCAGAGAATTGGGCCCTGGCACGGGACCATTCATAATATTGTGCCGATGCCACATTATTACACTTCCCCAGAATGGTGACTCCCTTGGTTTGGACATTATCCCAGGCCCAGGCAGCCTGCCTAACAACAGCCAAACTATCCTTGTTCTCACAATAGAGAGTCTCCACCAAGTCCTGTGCCCTAGGAGTGTGGACCAGTGCATAGCCCAATTGCCTCCTGAACAGCAGAGGGTTGTAATTGACACTTCCCTTAACTCCTATTAAAGGCACATTGGGAAAATGTCCACAGCTGGTGATGATATCCCTGCCCTTGGTGCTCTGAGTGCACCATCTGATGTCTGCTGAAGTTAGAACAGTGAGTCTCTTAGCCCAGTTGTTTTGCTGATGAGGGTTTAAAAATGCATCTGTCCTGGGTAGGTGCCTGAGAAGCCAAGTGTGAAACAATGGAGCACAAAACCTCACTAATCTCCCCCTCTGCTTTTCATTCCTCTGATGCACTGAATAGTAAAGATCCCCCAATAAAGTTGGCACTGGGTTCTTCAAGATGAACAGATGGACTGCATTCTTGCTAATGAATCGAGGCTCATCTGCAAACAATACAATTCCATATACACTTAGGGCCAACAAAGCACAAACAGCTTTCCACTCCCCCTGGGAAGCTTTCAGACTAGCTTGAGAGATTAAGAAGTCCAGATGAAAACCAGGGATTCCAGCTTTAGAGGTCATATGCTGCTCAATCAGGACAGGTTCCAGGTGCAAAGCCTTTGCTACTTCTCCATTAGCAGGAAAGACCATCTCAGGGTTGAAAGGAATTTCTCTCCTGATAGGCATACCAACTAATGAGGAGTACTCTTCCAATAAGGGGCCCAACTGAAAGTCTTGAAAAGTAAAACATCTCAGTGGAGGATCATAAAACTGAATGCAGGTGTGGATCAGGCTTCTTTGTGAAGGGTCCAGATCCATGACCATGTCCAGTATATCTCCATAACTCTCCCTGAACAAAGGTATGTGATCTGGAGTGATCAGGGTTTGAATCCTCCTGATGTCTGATAGATCTGGCTGGAAGAAGTGATAGGTGACATTGCTCTTTTTAGGGGCCATGGTGTTGAAGACTGAGTAGAGACAGGTGCTGATGATAATACTGAAGAAGTGGGCCACTGACTGGCTGGTGCAGGTGATAACTGAAGCAGACAGCTGATAACTGAAGCAGGTGTTGGTGAAGATGGGCCAATACTGAAGATAGGGTCAAAACCAAAACCAAATGAAGATGGATACCCTGAAACAAATAAGCAAATGTCAATATGATGCAATGATTATGTATGCAAATGACATGCAAAGGGTTTGTGACTGAGCTGGATCTGATCAAACTGCTCTGATATAGTTCCAAGTGTGTTCAAGAATTCCAGATGGAGGTCTACAAAACCAATAACCAAGGTGGGGGACTCAAATAAAGAGCCACATGTCCAGGGTTTAGAATCACAAGAACTGTCCCAAATTGAAGTATTCTTAAAACAATCAAAGTAACAAGGTATTCTGAGGTCAAGGTACCTGCAAACCTGTAAACATCCCAACCCCCTCACTGGTGGTGTTCTAGAACAAGGATCCTCAGACTTGGATCAGTTATGAGAAGTGTAAACACTTCCAACCCGGAGGTACAGTGTTTACAATAACCATAAAAGTTCCTCCTCTAATTCACCTCAGTTTCTGAAGGTCAATACTAAAAGGTCATCCAGACTTAGCAGGCTTCCCAGATAGCCCTAGCATTGCAGGAAATCTGCAACACAGAGTTCTCAAGAAGAAACCCATATCTGAACCGTGTTTCATATTCCCGCACCAGACCGAAATGGAATGGGAAAGAATATGATTCACTCTAGCCTAGGTGTCACTCAGGTCCCAGGTATAGGACCTTAACTCTCAATAGAACCCCACCCACCAAAGGAAAACCAGATCCAGCCAGCAGTACAGTATGACAATATGGTATAATGCAAAAGCAATAAAGAAAGCAGTAAAGCAAACTGTACATAAAGCAAAAAATAAATACAAGCACAAATAAGCACATAACACCCCAGTAAACACAAATCAAACAAGCGCTAGGAGGAACCCACAAAAAGAACCAGAAGCCCTGGTTGCAATATAAAGGTCCCCAGCAGAGTCGCCAAGCTGTCGCTCCCGACAAATGAAACAGGGGTCAGATGAAGGTACAGACGCGAGCGGTCGGCGAAGGGACAATGAGAACACACAGCAGTGAACTCACTGGAGATGAATAGAGTCGCCAGCTAGGCATTTTTATCCCGGAGGAAAGGCAATGCTGCATAGACCTAGAAAGGTATGGATAAGACGGTTGCGAACCAGAGAGACTGAGAAAGGGGGTTGGTTACAACCTGGGAAGGTATTAGCACCCAGATTGTCCGTCGTACTCGACGGGATCCACGCTTGAAAGATTTGTGTTTTAAAGGGGTAGTGTCAGTGTAATCTGTGTATAAAATAGCTGGAAAAGATGTACAGGTGTCAGTGTAAAGTGTATAAGTGATGTGAAGTATGAAAGTGTCAGTGTAAGAACAGGGTGAAATGCTCAAGATCATGAGGCTAAAGAATGAAGCTAGAAGGAGGGGGAATATACAGAGACTTTTGTTCGATAACCGTTAAGTTATGCCTACGTATCCTCTCGTGCAATGAGGAAGTCAGAACACCGTAGTTCGACCCAAAGAGACTGAAAGATGAATTGACTGATGATGAACTACTTGCTTGTCTATGCTCAAGTGTATGACCTGTCTGGCTCAGGTGCAAACTGTCTTGCATTAGATGGAAGAAGCAAGTTTTCGTTTATGAGTGAATGAGATGAGAAAAGAATCCCGAAGGAGACGATTATTGTTTGTTTTTGTGTTTTCAGTCTTTTATTGCTTTTGGAAGTTTGTCATAAGTTAATGAGCTTAAGCCTGAACCAATGGGTCAGTAAACTCATCACACCATCCCTCTGATTAGGGGTAATGAGAATACCTTAAGTGTGAAGTCAGATTCTCACACTTAATCACCATGGTGTAGGATTAAGATCATTAACCTGCTTGTGATTATTTAAATGTTTTTGGTGTTTTTGTTTAGTGTTAAGTAATGAGGTTAGGCCATAATCAAGGATTAAACAGACCCATTACACCATCCTAATAGAAGGATAATAGATGAGAATGTTTAAGCTGAGGAAAGCTCCTCAACTTAATCCATGATTAGGGATTAAACTCATGACAAAACAAGCCTTTGATTAAGTGGATTTTATTTAATGATATGATGAAGAAGTGATTTTTAGGGTTTGTAAGACAACTTGAGGGGGACTTGTCCATTAACACTAGGGTTAGTCCTTCTTAACCAATTAAGGAAGAATTAGAACCCTAATGCAAGGCCCAAGTTACAAGTGAGATGTCTTGATGATTATTATGTGAATTGATTAAGAGATTTAAACACATTAAGGGTTTAACACTTAGGATTAAAGTTATACACTCCATCCTAATAGAAGGATGCAGGCATAAGCTTAATCACAAAGCCTTAAAGCCTTTAGGGTTTAGTCCCTGATTATGAGGTGAGAAGAGAGGACTCAAAGAGAGACACAAAGGTAAAACTATGAGGGGAGACTAATCAAAACCCTAAATCATTGTTATGCTTGGTTGTCCCTAAGGTTTGTGAGGTTTTCAAGAGCAATCTTCAAAGAGAACCACCAGGATGCAAATGAACAAGATTAGGAGAAGCAAAGTGACTTGCTTCATTCAAGAAGTCAAGTCACTTGAAGAAAGAAAGTGGGGGGAACAAGAATGAGCAAGCTCAAACTCAAACACAAATAGGAATTCAGCAATGGATGCAAGAGAGATGAAGAGAAAAGTTATGAGAAGTGAAGGCAAATTCACTTCCCAAGTTTACTTACCACCTGAAATGTTAGATAGAAATGCAATGCAATGCAAGATGGGATGAAATGGTATGATGCTAAACAAGACCATAAGCATGTTGATGATGATAATGATGCTATGAGGTGCTGCAAACATGAGGCAAGGCATGGAGATGCTCATACAAGATCATGGATGCAAATGATGCAAGTTAAGGAGCATGAACAAGCATGGAAAGTTATGAAGCATACAAGGCAAATGGCATGGCAAATATGTGATGCAATGATCAAACATGCTTCCTATGTGTCTTAAGATGTCAAATGAAACACAAGCATGCATAAAATGCAAAGACAAGTCATGTTATGCAAGAGAATGCAAGAAGGATGCAAATGAAAGCCCAAATTAGGGTTTATGGGCAATGCATCAAACAAAAACCCAAAACAGAAGCAAACCCTAAGATAAAAAATGGAATATGCCATCCTAAGAAACCCTAAACCTATACTAAACCAAGGTCCAAAGGGGAGGTCTCAACTCTTAACCAATCTCAAGTTATGATTTTTCTAAGATATTAGGGTTTTTTAGGGTTTTTAACAAAAGAAATGCCAAACAAATTAAAAATGAGAAATCAAATCATGGCCATTTAATCCTAGAAACTACATGCAAAACATAAGACAATGCAAGAAGAACCAATGTCCAACTCTTCTCAAATAGGCAGAAATGAATTTTTGAATTTATGATCAAAATAATACACAAAATATGATTTAATTCAATGAAAAATTCTTAAAATGCATCAAGATCAAAAAAGAAATTTGGTTTGAAGGTTGGACAATGTTTCTAAATGCCTTAGAACATTTCATGAATTTTTTTTGTAATTTTTAAATACCTAAAAGTATTTTTAATTAATTAATTCCCATTAATCAATTAAAAATAATCTTTTAAATATTTAAAAATACTTTTTGATGATAAAAAATAAAATAAAAAATATTTTTGGGTATTAAAAATTAATAAAACTTTTAGGAAAAAGTTTCATAATTTTTAAGAAATTTTTACTATTTTTAATCAATTATGCAAGTTAATTGAAATAAAATGAAATAAAAACAAATAAAAATAAAAGTCAAAGGAATGGAGGGATGAGATTCACTCTGGATTTAAATTGGTTGACTGGCGCGTGAATGGAGGGTGTGGATGCAATCTGACCAAATTAATTTAATTACGAATTAATTAATACTAATTAAGTGGATTAGGGCATAATGACTTGATCCTGACCATTCACTAGCGCGCGGGAAACAACATCCAAGGGCCCAGGTTTGAAGTTTGCTAATTAATGACGTTTAGCCCTAATCACTTTCAGGCTGCCGGAGAAGACCTCCGGTCGTCTTCTCCGGCGAGTAACTCCCCTGAAAACTTCCCAACTCACTCAAATCGTATCAAAAATGAAAACTAAGAACTGGGAAATGTTCCTTACACACTCACGAATCAAACCCCTCTCTCAAAACAAATTTATACTTCCTAAATAAGCTAAATCGAAGAGGATAAGAACTAGGGCACGCAAGCTTCAGAAGCAAATTAAATACTCAAATCAAAGCCATTTCAAAAACCAAAAGCATCAGGGCACTCAGGGAAGCATAAGGAACAAGTTTATAACATGCAAAGTGATTTCTGGAAAAATAAATTTCAAGCTACCTGAGATTCGAAGCTTTCACTTTGATGACTTTCTGGCCACTTCTCCTTGTGCAATCCACTCCACTTGATCCCCAGATGATGCTTGAGTGCTCAAAAAGAGTTTATGTTGGCTGAATAATGAGTTTCGAAAGCTCCTGCTTCAAGCTCAGTCAGAAATGGCTATGGTGTTTCAGGCACTTTCAGGTCATTGTGAATGGTTGTTTGAGGTCCTAATGATGTGTGGAGAAGGTCTGTGGTGTTTGTTCTGATGTTTGTGAGCTAGGGAGGGAGATTCGAAAGGAACTGCAAAATGAGGTGAAGAATGGCTATGGGGTGTTCTGGTTGATTCAGGCTTGTGTTCTTGCTGGTTTCTACTCAATGATACATGGTGAGTTGAATGGTGAAAATGGTTTTTGTGTTTGCAAGCTGTGGAGGCAGATTCGAAGCAACTTGCAAGATGAGGTGATTTTGTGAATGTGATCAATGAGAGTGTTTCAGCCTTGCTAGATGTATGGAATGGCTTGCCCTTTGTCCACATAAACCTCTCTCATTGGTCAGTTGATTGGACATGTGCTTTATTGATTGGTAAGTTACCTTTTGCAAAAAAGTCCAATTTTGTAAGAGAGGGCATGGGCTAAGCTCTATCTAAGTACAAGATATGGTTCTGGTGCAGCATGGTGAGGTGAGAGGCTAGCCAAAGTGCAGCATCCAATGCATCAAGTGGTAGAAGCACAATGATGATTTTGCAAGTTGTTGGCTTTTTGGTTCACATGTGATTTCCTAATCCCACAAGCCATAATTCATGGGCACTCTTGGTTCAATTATGATTTTTATGACTTATAGAATGTTTGCATACTGGTTTGAAGTGAATTAGAGGTCACCATTGACTTTGGTTCATGATTTTGCAAAATTTCCATTTGAGGCATGCCTTGAAAATCAATGATTTTGGCCAACTTTGCCACACCATAACTTTTGATCCAAGAAGAGTTTGATCATGTTCTTGTACTTTTTGAAAAGGGAAAGATGAGATCTACAACTTTCATGACCAAAGTTTTTTCATTTGAAGCATTTTTGGATCAAAAATCAAGGCTTGAAAAGTGACCTAAAATGATGCATTCTTGAAAAGTCAACTATGCCCAAAAAGTCAACATTTGCAAAACTTCCAAATTCTTGATTTCTATGAACCTCAACCTTCTTCCATGATCAAATAAAGATCATATACACTCAAAATGATGAAGATCACCCATTGGTTGGGTCATTGGGGGCCTCAGATGCCCTGATTTTACACTGACTTGTCTGAAAAGTCAACCCTTGATCAGATGACTTCCCCATGGAATTTCTTCATGAAAATTGATATGCATACTCCCTATACCATATAGAGACCAATGGAAACAAGAATGACCAAAAAAATTTGGGGTTATGGCCTCTGAAACCAAAACCCTAATTTTAGGTCAACTGTGCAGTCAAACTTGGCTCTGCATCCATCCAAACCCTAGTTCTTGTGATTCTTTGGAATTTTTGACTTTGAGGAGATGTAATATGATACTTGAACACACATGGATCCCTTTGAAGTGATTGGTTGCCTTTGGAGTGGCTCATGATGCCCTGAGATTGCTCAGATCACAAACCCTAGGTGCAGATGACTTAGAATCTATGCAGTGAATCAAAAATGAGATGTGAGATGATATGATTGTGTTTATGCATATGAGAATGATCACAAGCCATGGTGAAAAGGAGTGAGGGCAAATTTGGGGTGTTTACACCAGCCCACGCCGAAAATGAAACATAAGCCTTACGCCTTTTGCATTCAAGCCAAACAACAAAATTGTGCACGCAAGGCATCCCGTACGCCATCTTCCCACTTGCCTTCAGCTCATCACACCAAGGCTTCAACAACAGCCATATGCGCTAGCCCATGACAACAACATCCAGCCGTGCAAAGCAATCCGTATTAGCCAAACAAAACCGTTACAAGCCGAAAACAAACTCCAGCAACTTCAAGCCAGCAGCTATCACATAACTCCCATCCGCGCATCTCACACTCCAGCTAACATCTAAAAATACAGCCAAACAAACAATTAGCTTACTTCATGAAGCCGCAAGTCACCAAGACGTCACGCAATCCGCACGAGAACTTCACTTCGCATACCTCACGAGCTAAGCACCTGCCATCAAAACGCAACAAGAATCAAAACGCATATCAAGCAAAACGCAAAATGTGAGTACATAAAACGCAGAAGAAAGCATCAACAAGCCACGTGAAAAAACCAGCAAGCAAAACGCAGCAATCACAAATAAAACGCAAACAACTCCAATTGAAAAACGCAGTGAGCACGAGATTTCTCACCTTTCAAAACACACCCCAGATCATTCAAAACGGCAATTGATTCTCAGCCCTTCCTTCTATAAATACAAACCTTTCATCATTTCAATTCCAAGCTTCAATTAGCCTCTCAAACCTCTGCCCGAATTTATCCCCAATCCTTTCAACCTTCATCTCTTTCCATCAATTTCATTTTCGTTCCCAAATCACCAAAACCTAAACCAAACCAAATCCGGAAATTGAGAAAAAAAAAGAGAAGAAAGAAATTCGAGAGGAATAAGAGATTGAGAAGGAAGAAGATCGCGAGAGAGAAGAGAGGTTTCGTTTCGTGATTGTTGGAGGTGAGGTGTTGCGGGACTGATTTATTTTTCCCCTGTTCTTGCGTGTTTGCTCGTGGAGAAGAAGCACTTGCTTCTGTTTTTTTTTGTTTTTTTTATTCTCATATTAATTGTTTATTATTTTTGTAAAAAAATAAAGAGAGATGTGAGTTTTGATTTGGGCCTAAGGCCATGTTTGTTGCTGATTCACCATCAACCCGCGGATCTTCTACTATCCACCATACCCATTTCTTTTTTTATTTCCTTTCTTTTCTTTTTTTTTAGTTTGTTTTGCATAACAATGATTTTTGTTATTAGTTTAAATTTGAAGAAGGAATTTTATAAAAACATCTTAGTTTATATTTTAAAAAATATTTTAGAATATGTTTTAAAGATACTTTAGAAAAATATTTTAAAAGAAGAATGTTTAGAAAAGGATTTTAGAAAAGATTTTAAAAAAATATATATTTCAATTCCTTTATGGATCTATTTTGAGATTCTTCTTTTCTTCATCTCTTTTAATTTTGGTCGATGACAATCTTCTGATTCGGGATTGTTGATTTCCGATTAAGTTTAATCTTCATTATTTCAAATCTATGGATGAATGATCATTTGGATCATTCTCCATACTTTGAGATCGTGATAGGTTGCTTTTCGATGAAATTCAACGATAATCTCGATTAAGATTAGACCTTCCTTTTCTTTTAGTGTGGCATGTTTTCGGAGAACGATTCATTATATCGTTTCTCTAACATGTATTAACACAGATATTTTCCACTTTAATTAGTGGTGGCCGGCCTCATTTGTAGGGTAATTACTCCGTAAATTACTCGGCGATTGCTTAACATAGACCTACAGTTGTCCCGACTCGATTAAAGATCCACTTGGATCCGGTTGCCTCGATTTTATTTTCCTTGTCGTGGTTGTGCTTGATTAAGTTCATTATACCACTTTATTTTGTAAATATTATTATAATGTGAATATAATTGTTTAAACTTAATCTCTCGCACCTTATCCTTTTATTTTAATCTCTTGCTCCCTTATCTCTTTATTATGCTTTACCATATAATATCATATATCATTGTTTATATTCATATTGTGCTTGTTTATATTCATATTGTGCTTGTTTTTATTTTGTCCATTTGGATATCAAAAATACTTAATAAAGGATTAAACTCTTAAAAAAAATTGTGACTTCTAATTGTGGACTATGGTTACTATCCCTTTGCTTTTGGAGAATGGACTTAGACTCCTAAGATCTCCCTTTGCTCAAGTTGGAATGGATTAGAAACCTTGACTTCAAGTGATGTCATTAACTTTTGAAGATGGAAAGTCCGAACTTTGAAGATATGTACATATTATAGTTTGGTAATTTCTTTCCTTATCTTTTAATTCAAGCATTAGGACTAGTCTCTTCATCTCCTCCCCATTCTTTAATTTTCAAAACTTCTTCCTATTTCAAAACCTTCTTGTTTTCTAAACTCCAAACACTTTCATAAACAAACCTTGATTTCGGTCAAGCGATTTTTAATCTTTTCCTTTTATTTTTCTTAACCAAATATTAATTCATGTAAATATATCAAAAACCTTTTTGTACATACTTTAAAAAAATGCAAACCCACTCACTTGTTTTGTGCTTTGTGCACCTTTTCTTTTCTCACATGTTTAGATATGATTCATCCCTTTTAGCGGAATTATTCGCTAAGGGATGACGACTTATCTCTACATCTTAAAATCAATTCAACCCACTTATTCTTTTCAAACTTTGTACCACGAACTACGAGGTTTTGATCTCGCATTGCACTTTGTGGGTACGTAGGCATAAGGCTTTAAAACCTTATCAAACACAAAATCATTAAAAAATATTCTTCTTCTCATCTCTTCCATCTTTTTAAACAAACCAATTTCAGACCAAAAAGCAATAAGTACTTCAAAGGGCTCCCGTGGAGTACCACGGATGAGTCGGGTGCCTAAAACCTTCCCGGTTCATAACCAATCCCCTTACCCAATCTCTGTTTATTTCTTTTAGCTTTGCTTTTAGAATCCTAGGTTTTTATTCGTTCTTTTACCTTTTTCCTTTCGGAAATAAAGAAAAGCGCGGTGGCGACTCTGTGTTAATCGAGTTAAGTTAATCAATAGCTTACACTCACGATTTTACCGCTACACCTGGTTACAGTATAAGGGTCCCCAGCAGAGTTGCCAAGCTGTCGCTCCCACCTGATGACATAGGGTCAGAAGAGGTACAGACGCGAACGGTCGGCGAAAGGGAAAAGAAATGAATAGAGTCGCCAGCTAGGCATTTTTATCCCGAAGGAAAGGTAATGCTGCATAAACCTAGAAAGATATGGATAAGACGGTTGCGAACCAGAGAGACTGAGAAAGGGGGTTGGTTACAACCTGGGAAGGTATTAGCACCCAGATTGTCCGCCGTACTCGACGGGATCCACGCTTAAAAGATTTTTGTTTTAAAGGGGTAGTGTCAGTGCAATTTGTGTATCAAAGCTGGAAAAGAATGCAAGTGTCAGTGTAAAAGAAATGTGAAGTGTATAAATGAAGTGTCAGTGCTGGAAAGAGTATGCTCATGATTATGAGGCTTAAAGAATAATTGCTGGAAGGAGGGGAATATACAGAGACTTTTGTTCGATAACTGTTAAGTTATGCCTACGTATCCTCTCGTGCAATGAGGAAGTCAGAACACCGTAGTTCGACTCAAAGAGACTGAAAGGTAAATTGACTTGTGAACTGCTTACTTGTCTATGCTCAAGTGTATGACCTGTCTGGCTCAGGTGCAAACTGTCTTGCATTAGACGGAAGAAGCGAGTTCTCGGTTGTGAGTGAATGAGATGAGAAAAGAATCCCGGAGGAGACGATTATTGTTTGTTTTTGTGTTTTCAATCTTTTATTGCTTTTTGAAGTTTGTCATAAGTTAATGAGCTTAAGCCTAAACCAAGGGTTAGTAAACTCATCACATCTTCCCTCTGATTAGGGGTAATGAGAGTACCTTAAGTGTGAAGTCAGCACCTCACACTTAATCACCATGATGCAGGATTAAGATCATTAGCCTACTTGTGATTATTTAGATGTTTTTTGTTGTTTTTGTTTAGTGTTAAGTAATGAGTTTAAGCCATAATCAAGGATTTAATGGACTCATTACACCATCCTAATAGAAGGATAATAGATGAGAACATTTAAGCTGAGGAAAGCTCCTCAACTTAATCCATGATTAGGGATTAACCTCATGACAAAACAAAGCCTTTATTAAATGGATTTTAGTTAATGATAAGATGAAGAAATGGATTTTATGATTTGTAAGACAACTTGAGGAGGACTTGTCCATTAACTCTAGGGTTAGTCCTTCTTAACCATTTAAGGAAGAATTAGAACCCTAATGCAAGGCCCAAGTTACAAGCTTGATGTCTTAGTGATTATTAGGTGAATTGATTAAAGGATTTAAACACATTAAGGGTTTAACACTTAGGATTAAAGTTATACACTCCATCATAATAGAAGGATGCAAGCATAAACTTAATCACAAAGCCTTAAAGCCTTTAGGGTTTAGTCCCTGATTATGAGACGAGAAGAGAAGACTCAAAGATGACACAAAGGCAAAACTAAATGGGGGACTAATCAAACCCTAATTATTATCATGCTTGGTTGTTCCTAGGGTTTATAAGGCTTAAGAGATAAAGATCTTCAGAGAAACCACCAGGGAGGAAGCAGATGAAAAAAGCAAGAAGCAAAGAGAAGCAAAACAACTTGCTTCACTTAAGAAGACAAGTTGCTTGAAGAAAGAAAGTAAGAGATGAACATGAATGAGCAAGCTCACTCTAATACACATACAAAATGAAGTAAAGGAAGTATGAAAGAGATGAAAAGAGATGAAAAGAGAATGTGAGAAGTGAAGGCAAATTCACTTCTCAAAACAACTTACCACCTGAAAAGTTAGTGAAAGAAATGAAATGCAATGCAAATGAGATGAAATTTGATGATGCAAACAAAAACCAGGAGCAAGAACATGAAGTTAATGATGCTAAGAGATGATACAAACATGAGGCAAGGCATGGGAATGATCAAACAAGCATGAGAATGCAAATGAAGCATGCATTGAAACATGAATGTACATGAAAAGTTATGACATGTAATGGACAAATAACATGGCAAATGAAAGATGCAATGATCAAACATGATTCTAATATGTCCTAAGATGTATTATGAATCAAGTGAATGCACAAAACATCATGGCAAGTCAATAGATGCAAGCAAATGAAAGAAGGATGCAAAGGAAGGCACAAATTAGGGTTACATACATCATGCAAAGCAAAAATCCAAAACCAGAAGCAAATGACATGATAAAAATTTGAAAATGCAATCAAAGATACCCTAAACCTATACAAACTCACTTCCCAAAGGAGAGGATCCAACTCTTAACCTAATGAAAGTTATGAATTTCTTAAGATTGCTAGGGTTTTAAGGTACCTCACCAAGAAAAATGCTAAACAAAATGAAAATGAAAGATCAAATCAAACCAAATTTATCCTATAAACTACATGCTATACAAGATGCAATGCAAAAAGAATCATTATCCAACTCTCAATGGTTAGGCAGAAAGGAATTTTTTGAAGTTTGACATAAAATATTGCCTTGAAATGAAATTAAATCCAATGAAAATGATCAAAAGGCATCAAGAACAAAAAAGAAATTGGGTTTGAGGGTTGGACAATGTTTCTAAATGTTTTTAAATGCTATGTGAATTTGTTTGGGATTTTTAAATACCTAAATGTATTTTTTAATTAATTAATTTTCATTAATTAATTAAAAATAATCATTTAAATGATTTAAAAATAATTTTCAATGCAAAAAATAAAAATAAAAATATTTTTGGGTTTTAACAATTAGTGAAATCTTTGACAAAAAATTTCATAATTTTTAAATGGTTTTTGCTATTTTAAATAAAATGTAGAAATAAAATGAAAAGAAAATGAATTAAAAAATGAAAATAATGAGAGTAATTCAAAAGGATGGCCAGAATTTGATTTGGGCTTGGACTGGTTGACTGCGTGCCAGATCCAAAGGCCCAGATTCAAATCTGGCTAATTTGTTTTATGAATTAATTAAACAAGATTTAAATTAATTAATCAGGGATTAGGGCTTTAATGAAGCATCCAGGCCATTCGTTCACGCGGGAGTCAAACTTAGTCAAACGCATCTACGACCTACATTCAAAGTTTCATTAATGACACAATTAGGGCTAATGAACTTCAGGTGACCGGAACAGTGGTTCCGGTCATCTTCTCCGGCGAGCACAAACCCTAAAATCTTCTACAGGTCACTAAACATGAAATTTCTTCCACCAAAACAAACCTCTCATCAATCTAAACCTAACCCCTCATCCCAAATCCATTTATTTTCACTCACAAACCTGAATCGAAGGAAAACATGAAACACAGGCAAACTTTCAGAGCAACATAAAATGGTCATCTCTTACTTATTTTCAAATCTAAACACATCCAGATGATCAGTGCAACATGTAGATTCATTTTGTAACAAGAAAATGAAGTTCTGAGAAAAAAGTTCTTAGGTTGTACCTGAGCTGGAGACCTTCGAAAGTGAGCTTTCAGAGCCTCCCTTTTGTGCCAATGATCTCCCTTGAACCTCCTGAGGCTAATGGAATACTTGAATGGGGTTGAGAGTGGCTAGTTTTTGTGGTTCAATTCTGGTGTAGCAGGAAATGAAGTTCTTGTGTGTTGTGTTTCAGATCATTGTGAGGGGTGGGATCTGTTCTATGGATGATTTTTGGTTGATTGGTGAAGGAATTATTGAAGTTTGATGGATGTGTTGTGTGTTTCGAAGAGGGAAAGGTTTTGACAGATTTTGTTGGATGCTGCAATGTGGGAAGATTCAGCTTGTGTATGGTATGTTTTTGGATTGCTTGATGTCCACATATCATGCCCTGGTTGGGCAGAGAGTTGGTGTGTCACTATGGGATTGATATGGGAAAAATGCAAGAAAGTCAAGATATTGTGTACCCTAGGCATGGCTTGGGTCAGATGCAATCTAGAGGCTTGTCCTGCCTCATCTTGAGTCAAGGATGGCCCTTGGATGGTTCATGAAGGACTGCAGCATTTGGATCATAAGTTGGAAGGGTTTTTGCAACTTGACAAATTGTTACATCTCATGATTTTTGGCTATGTACATGTGAGAAATCTTGCTGAATTTTGGTGTGGCATGCTTTATTAGGTCATGGCAAAGTCTTGAAACCAGCTAGAGGTCAAACAAACCCTTTGAGGATCAATTTGCAAGAAATCCCTCTTTGCACTTTCATGAAGAATGGCTTATGGTTACTTGAAAAACAAGGCATAGAAATGGGAAATTCTTTGGGCCAAACTGATTTTTAGGTCATGCATTGCATTGGTATGATGATTAGAGGTCACATTGAAGTCACATAAAGGCTTGTCATGAGAAATTGCAAGTTTTCCATTTTGTGCAAAAGTGAAATTTCAATGATTTTATCCAACTTTGCAAGGCCATAACTTTTGATCCAAAATGAATTAGAATGAGTTCTTGTAATTTTTGAAAAGGGAATGATCCATTCTACAACTTTCATGACCAAAGTTTTCCCATTTGAAGCATTTTTGAATCAAAAAGAAAGGGTTGAAAAAGTTTCCCAAAATGGCAAGTTTCCATTACAAGTCATTTTCCCAAAAAGGCAACTTTGCAAATGGCTTGAAATTCTTTAATTTTGTGAACTTCCAACATCTTCTATGGTCAAATAAAGATCATACACATTCAAAATGATGAAGAACACCCTTTGGTTGGGTCATTGGGGGCCTCAGATGCCCTGATTTTACACTGACTTGCTCAAGAAGTCAACTCTTGATTAGATGCCTTCCCCATGGAATTTCTTCATGAAAATTGATATGCATTAGCCTTATGACATATAAAGACCAATAGAAACAAGAATGACCAAAAAAATTGGGGTTATTGCCTTTGAAACCAAAACCCTAATTCTAGGTCATCTGTGCAGTTAAACCTGGCTCTGCTTCCATGCCATTCTCAGTTCTTGTGATTCTTTGACTTTCTTGACTTTGTGGGGATACAATATGATGCTTGAACATACATGGACCCCTTTGAAGTGATTTAAGACCTTTGGAGTGGCTCAAATAGTTCTTGGATTGCCCAGATCACAAACCCTAGATGCAGATGACTTAGAACCAATGCAGTGAAGCAAATATGTAATATGAGATGCTATGATTGAACTTATGCATATGAAAAGATCACAAGCCAAGGTGTGAATGGGTGAGGGCAAATTTGGGGTGTTTACACCCTCGAGACGAGAATCAGTTCGCAGATGCTCTGGCTACCATTTCATCCATGATCAAAGTTCAAGCTGCCAACTTCGTACCTCGGATTTCAGTGTCCAGACTTGACAGACCAGCATATGTATTTGCAGCAGATGTTGCCAAAGATGATAAGCCTTGGTTCCATGACATTAAGTGCTTCTTGGAGGATCAAACATACCCACCTGGGGAATCTTCCAATGACAAGAAGACACTAAGAAGGCTAGCTGGTAGTTTCTTCCTGAATACTGACGGTTCCCTGTACAAGAGAAACTTTGATATGGTACTTCTCAGATGCATTGATAGGACAGAAGCAGACTTGTTAATGCACGAAGTGCACGATGGATCCTTTGGTACCCATGCAGGAGGGCATGCCATGGCCAAGAAGTTGCTAAGATCAGGATATTATTGGATCACAATGGATGCAGACTGTTGTGCCTATGCCAGAAAATGCCATAAATGCCAGATTTATGCGGATAAAGTGCATGTGCCTCCCAATCCTCTGAATGTGATGTCTTCACCCTGGCCCTTTGCCATGTGGAGCATTGATATGATTGGCAAGATTGAACCGATTGCTTCAAATGGCCACAGATTCATCCTGGTAGCCATTGACTATTTTACCAAGTGGGTTGAAGCAGCTTCATATGCAAATGTTACAAGACAAGTGGTAGCCCGATTTCTAAAGAGAGACACCATCTGTCGGTATGGATTTCCCGAGCGAATCATTACTGATAATGGTTCCAACTTGAACAACAAAATGATGGCAGAACTATGCCGGGACTTCAAGATCCAACACCACAATTCTTCTCCTTACAGGCCAAAGATGAATGGCGCTGTTGAGGAAGCTAATAAGAATATCAAGAAAATTGTACAGAAGATGGTAGTCACTTATAAAGACTAGCATGAAATGCTACCATTTGCCTTACATGGGTACCGTACGTCAATCAGAACATCCACTGGGGCGACACCGTATTAGCTTGTGTACGGTATGGAGGCAGTCCTACCTGTTGAAGTTGAATTACCCTCCCTGCGGGTACTGATGGATGTTAAACTGAATGAAGCAGAATGGGTCCGATCCCGATACGAACAACTGAATTGAATGAAGAGAAGAGATTGGCTGCAATCTGTCATGGGCAGCTATATCAGAAAAGAATGAAGAAAGCCTTCGATCAGAAAGTCAGGCTCCGAGAGTACCAAGTAGGAGATCTTGTGCTGAAAAGACTCCTCCCTCCTCATACAGACCACATGGGCAAGTGGACTCCGAACTATGAAGGGCCATTCGTAGTAAAGAAAGTTTTCTCTGGTGGAGCACTGATGCTCAGTACTATGGATGGTGAAGACTTCCTGTCCCCTGTGAATTCAGATGCAGTTAAAAAATACTTCGCATGAAAATGACCCGCTGGACATAAAAACAGAATATAAGTCCAGGCAAAAATAGGGCATCCCGGCGAGTCAAAAAAAGAATAAAAGACTCGGGCAAATATAAGGGAAAATAAATAAAAATGTACACCCGCTGAGTTGAAAAGCCGCATTGGACAACTCAGGCAAAAGTGGGTATCCCGGTGGATTGAAAACCCGAAAGGGCGATCCACGCAAAATAAGGGAATAAGCAAACAACTGCATTCTGAATTCATCTGTATCACTTACAACCTGGCAAGCTCCGAAAGGTTCGAGCGTCGGTCAGAATCAACCTTCTTCAGAAAGCAAGATGAGAAGAACGTCAATGTCATACGAGTCATAGCAAAAGGGAAGCTCCTTGAAAGCGTCATCAACATTTCCAACTTCTTGTTTGTTTCTCAATTTGTAACGATCTCCTCATTTCAGGGGATTTGTTTCTCTGACTGTATCTTGCCAATTCAGGGCACATGAATTAATAAAATCAGATTTTCAGTCATGATTCGTCTCGTACATTTTATTTTCGTTTGCAAAAATGTCTGATGTCTTTAAGGTATCGATTCGCATAAATACAGATGTTTCCTTTCTAAAAGAATACATGCTTACAGGAAATATGTTTGCTCCTAGGATTGCCTAAACTCCTATGACGGAATCTAATAAGGAATATCTCAGGATGCTTGTACGTTTCTTTGTCTTTACAGGATTGTAGGTGTTCAGAGCACAGCATGGGGCATGAAAGCTTCTCCCCAGCAAGCTGTCTAATCATTATCTACTCAGCCTATCTCCCGATTAGCACCGGAGGTGCTTTCTCCCCCAGCTGAGTTGCCAGTCATCATTCCTCCTCAGCCAAGTGCAAAAGACCGGAAACCATCTCCCCACAGAGTTGCAGCCTCTATCCAGGGAAGCAATGCCTGAAGATCTCACGACAGAGTGACGAAAGCTTCTACAAACCCCGGCTGGGTCCCTCATCACAAAGATAGGTCTATCAGTGACCTATTTCCTCAAGCAGAGTCATATATGTCAGGTCTACCAATGATCTTATCCCCAGCTGGGAAATCCATTTCAAGCAGATCAGCCAGAGATCTCCATAGCAGCAGGATCCGAATCCCGGATCGGTATCTTTGCATAATCATAGCATTCGCATCATATCTTCCCCATAGAGCGTAGCATTCCGTCTATTACGGAGCATTACGGCAAAAATCAAACATATTGCATGATCATAAGCCATGTGTCGAACTGAACAAAATGACCATCCGTCAACAATATACAGAATACTTCCCAAAATTCCCCAGCAGAAATCCAAAGCGTCTCCTTTGCACTCACAGACTCATATACAATCCCTTGACACCCGTCCGTGTCACCTCCCCCAGCATAGTTATCCAAACACTATGAAAATCATATACTTGTTTATAATACACTTTTTCCGACACCCGTCCGTGTCATGCTCTCCCCAGCAAGTTAAACACTCGTCCATGTTTCACTCATACTTGTTACTCATCATCTTTTTACTCATGCAGATACTCGTCCGTATCTTGTATATACCACTTAAATCCCCTCAGATCCGACACTCGTCTGTGTTCCTTGTTAACCAGTTGATACTCGTCCGTATCATCATCTCTGAACATACGTCAAGCGTTTGTTTCTACTGATACTCGTTCATATCATAGTCTTAAGGATGCCCGTCCGCATCTTTAATCTATACACCGTGTCAAACACTTATACCTTCATCTTTTGGATTTAGGCACTCGTCTGTGTCTCACCCTTCCCCAGAAGAATCCCCAACAAATCTGGTTGAACTATTTCCTTTCATCTGACATTCGTCCTATGTCATGATACCCTTCCGGCAGCCGTACCCTGCCAGGTGATCGTCCTTCACCTTTTTGATGATCGTCCTTCATCACCCCCAGTGGAGTCTCTATTCATTAGAACCCCTTTTCTATCCGACATTCGTCCTATGTCGTGATACTTTCAGCAGCCGTGCCCTGCTAGGTGATCGTCCTTCACCTCCTAATGATTGTCCTTCATCATTTTATCCGATGGTCGTCCCCATCGTGGACCTTGTTATCTGACATTCGTCCTATGTCATGATACCCTCAGAGCAGTCGTACCCTGCTAGGTGATCGTCCTTCACCTCTTGATGATCGTCCTTCATCATACTTATCCGATGGTCGTCCCCATCGTCGACCCTTTTATCCGGCATTCGTCCTATGTCGTGATACTTTTTGGAAACCGTACCTTGCCAGGTGTTCGTCCTTCACCTTAGATGATCATCCCTCATCTTATCCCCAACAGAGCAGCTGTCCCCTGCTAGGTGATCGTCCTTCACTTTTGATGACCTTTCCGCATCGTTTATTTCTTCAACCCGATGGTCGTCCCCATCATTTACCTTTAATCCCCAGAGAGTCTCGTTTCTTTGCCTAATGGCCGTCCCCATCAGGATCTCTTATATCCCCAGCACTTCGGCCGTCCCCGTCATTGCTTTGTTTCCCGCATCATCCCCCGCATGCCGGTCGTCCCCGTCATTGCTTCATCCCCAGCAGTCGTCCTCTGCTCGGCGGTCGTCCTCCGTCGCCCGCACTTTATAAATATACTTTATTTTCCTTTTACAATCTATATCCCTTTTCTTCTTCATTCTGTGAGTGCAAATTTTGGACTGTCTTTGGTATTCAACCACAAGTTATCTTGTTTTCCTGTTAAGCTGTCGCTTACATCCTACACAGCTAACTCATGTTTGAATGGGGGCAGCTGTAAACACCCCAAATTTGCCCTCACCCATTTACACCATGGCTTGTGATCTTTTCATATGCATAAGTTCAATCATAGCATCTCATATTGCATTTTTGCTTCACTGCATTGTTTCAAAGTCATCTGCATCTAGGGTTTGTGATCTGAGCCCTCCCTGAGCCAGTTGAGCCATTCCAAAGGTTTTCAATCACTTCAAAGGGGTCCATGTATGTTCAAACATCATATCATATCCTCACAAAGTCAAGGAAGTCAAAGAATCACAAGAACTGAGAAGGGCATGGAAGCAGAGCCAGGCTTAACTACACATATGACCTAGAATTAGGGTTTTGGTTTCAAAGGCCATAACTCCAATTTTTTTGGTCATTCTTGTTTCTATTGGTCTCTATATGTCATAAGGATCATGCATATCAATTTTCATGAAGGAATTCCATAGGGAAGGCATTTGATCAAGAGTTGACTTCTTGAGCAAGTCAGTGCATAATCAGGACATCTGAGGCCCCCAATAACCCAACCAAAGAGTGTTCTTCATCATTTTGAATGTGTATGATCTTTATTTGATCATAGAAGGTGTTAGAAGTTCACAAAATTAAAGAATTTCAAGCCATTTGCAAAATTGCATTTTTGGGAAAGACTTGTAATGTAAACTTGCCATTTGGGGAAAGTTTTTCAACCTCCTCAAATTGATTCAAAAATGCTTCAAATGAGAAAACTTTGGTCATGAAAGTTGTAGAATGGATCATTCCCTTTTCAAAAAGTACAAGAACTCATTCTAATTCATTTTGGATCAAAAGTTATGGCTTGTCAAAGTTGGGGAAAATCACATAATTTCAAGTTTTGCACCAAAGAGGCAAAGTTGCAAAAACTCATGACAAGCCTTTATGTGACTTCAAATTGGTTTCTATGCATCACACAAACATAAACCAATGCCTACAAATCAGAATGCACCAAGGATTTGTCCAATTTCATGACTTATGCTTCAAGTAATTTCAAAAGGGGCAAAGTTGTGCCAATTTGCAAAATGGATCAAAGCTTCTCATCCACTTGCCTCAGTTCACAAAATCTGATCCACAAGAACTCCATGATCTCAGCTGAGCCAAGCCATGCCCCTATCACAGCCTCCCACTTGCCCATACCTCAAGTACACCTAACATTGACTTTATGCAAAATGGCCCATACCAATCAGCATAGGCCACACTAACTCCACAGACCTATCGCAGTGTGATAAGTGGACAAAAAGCAACTCAAAGCATACACACACAAGCCTGAAACATCTCATAAGCCATAGTTTCAAGATTTCACCTCTTATGCATTTTGTTTCGAAACTCATCACACAAGACACAAACACCAAAACAAACTTCATAGAATCACTCAACATGTTCCCCTGATCATTTCCCAACCCTCATTTGTCCCTGAAACCACCTCAAGCAGAAACACGATTCTCACCCCTCACTGAACAGAACTTCATCAAACTCTTAAACCAGCCACTTTAAACTCCAACCAAGCTTCAAAGCTTCATCAAGAGGATCATTGGAGCCATTTTGAAGCAAAGACGCAGGCAGAAAGCTCCTGGATTGAAAACTTCATTTCAGGTGAGCTCAAGAACTTTTTTTCCAGAAATTTGTTTTTAAGTTCCTAAATGAATCTATGTGATGTGTTGATCATGCTGATATGTTTAGTTTTGCAAATGGTTAAGTATTGAGTATGTATGAAGCCAAAAATTCTGAAATTTTTTATCAAATCTTTTATTAATTTTCAGAACCCAAAAATATTTTTATTTTTATTTTTTGCATTAAAAATTATTTTTAAATCATTTAAATGTTTATTTTTAATTAGTTAATGAAAATTAATTAATTAAAAATACATTTAGGTATTTAAAAATCACAAAAAAATTCACATTGCATTTAGAAACATTTAGAAACATTATCAACCCCTCAAACCAAATTTCTTTTTTGTTCTTGATGCCTTTTGATCATTTTCATTGGAATTAAATTCATTTTAAGGCAATATTTTTGTGCAAGCTTTGAAAAATCCATTCTGCCTAACCATTGAGAGTTTGATGATGTTTCTTCTTGCATTGCATCCTTCATGGCATGTAGTTTATAGGATAGAATTGGTTTGATTTGATCTTCCAGTTTCAATTTGTTTTGCATTTTTCTTGATAAGGTACCTTAAAACCCTAGTAACCTTGAGAAATTCATAACTTTCACTAGGTTAAGAGTTAGATCCCCTCCTTTGGGCAGTGAGCTTGTATAGGTTTAGGGTATCTTTGATTGCATTTTCAATTTTTTATCATGTCATTTGCTTCTGGTTTTGAATTTTTGCATTGTATGATGCATGTAACCCTAATTTGGGCCTTCCTTTGCATCCATCTTTCATTTGCTTGCATCCAATGACTTGCCATGGCATTTTGTGCATCCACATGATTCATAATACATCTTAGGACATGTTAGAATCATGTTTGATCATTGCATCTTTCATTTGCCATGTTATATGTCCATTGCATTTCATAACTTTTCATGTACATTCATGGTTCAAAGCATGCTTCATCTGCATCCATGTCCTTGTATGATCATTCTCATGTCTTGCCTCATGTTTGTATCATCTCTTAGCATCATTAACATCATGTAAATGCTTCTGACTTTGGTTTGCATCATGACATTTCATCTCATTTGCATTGCATTTCATTTCTTTTGGCTAACTTTTCAGGTGGTAAGTTGTTTTGAGAAGTGAATTTGCCTTCACTTCTCACAATCTATTTTCATATCTTTCATACCTTCTTTGCTGCATTTTGTATGTGTTTTAGAGTGAGCTTGCTCATTCATGTTCATCTTACTTTCTTTCTTCAAGCAACTTGTCTTCTTAAGTGAAGCAAGTTGTTTTGCTTCTCTTTGCTTCTTGCTCCTTTCATCTGCTTCCCTCCTGGTGGTTTCTCTGAAGATCTTCTTACAAACCTCATTAAATCTAGGATCTCCAAGCATGATAACAATTATGGTTTGATTAGTCCCCCATTTAGTTTCACCTTTGTGTCATCTTTGTGTCTTCTCTTCTCACCTCATAATCAGGGACTAAACCCTAAAGGCTTTAAGGCTTTGTGATTAAGCTTATGCCTGCATCCTTCTATTAGGATGGAGTGTATAACTTTAATCCTAAGTGTTAAACCCTTAATGTGTTTAAATCCTTTAATCAATCAACTTAATAATCATCAAGACATAAAGCTTGTAACTTGGGCCTTGCATTAGGGTTCTAATTCTTCCTTAATTGGTTAAGAAGGACTAACCCTAGTGTTAATGGACAAGTCCCCCTCAAGTTGTCTTACAAATCATAAAAATCACTTCTTCATCTTACCATTAACTAAAATCCATTTAATAAAGGCTTTGTTTTGTCATGAGGTTAATCCCTAATCATGGATTAAGTTGAGGAGTCTTTCTCAGCTTAAATGTTCTCATCTATTATCCTTCTATTAGGATAGTGTAATGAGTCCATTAAATCCTTGATTATGGCTTAAACTCATTACTTAACACTAAAAAAAAACAACAAAAACATCTAAATAAATACAAGTAGGTTAATGATCTTAATCCTACATCATGGTGATTAAGTGTGAGGTGCTTACTTCATACTTAAGGTATTCTCATTACCCCTAATCAGAGGGAAGATGTGATGAGTTTACTAAACCCTTGATTTAGGCTTAAGCTCATTAACCTATGACAAACACACAAAAAAATAAAAGATTGAAAACACCAAAAACAAACAATAATCGTCTCCTCCGGGATTCTTTTCTCACCTCATTCATTCACAAACGAGAACTTGCTTCTTCCGTCTAATGCAAGACAGTTTGCACCTGAGCCAGACAGGTCATACACCTGAGCATAGACAAGTAAGCAGTTCACAAGTTAATTCATCTTTCAGTCTCTTTGAGTCGAACTACGGTGTTCTGACTTCCTCATTGCACGACAGGATACGTAGGCATAACTTAACAGTTATCGAACAAAAGTCTCTGTATATTCCCCCCTCTTCCAGCCTCATTCTTTTAAGCCTCATAGTCTTGGACATTTCACTCTTATTCTTACATTGACGCTTCTCTTATACACTTCACATTTATTTTACACTGACACTTGCATTCTTTCCAGCTTCTTTGCACACAGATAGCACAGACACTACCCCTTTAAAACACAAATCTTTTAAGCGTGGATCCCGTCGAGTACGACGGACAATCTGGGTGCTAATACCTTCCCAGGTTGTAACCAACCCCCTTTCTCAGTCTCTCTGGTTCGCAACCGTCTTATCCATCTTTTCTTAGGTTTATGCAGCATTACTTTTCCTTCGGGATAAAAATGCCTAGCTGGCGACTCTTTTCATTCTTTCTCCTTTCGCCGACAGTTCGCGTCTGTACCCCTCTTGACCAGGTGTCTTTTGGTGGGAGCGACAGCTTGGCGACTCTGCTGGGGACCCTTATACTGTAACCAGGGCTTCTGGTTCTTTTTGTGGGTTCCTCCTAGCGCTTGTTTGATTTGTGTTTACTGGGGTATTATGTGCTAATTGTGTTTATATATTTGCTTTATTTACTGCTTTATGTACAGTTATTTATTGCTTTCTTTACAGCTTTATATATCATACTGTCATACTGTCATCTTGCTGGATCTGGTTTCTGTTTTGGTGGGTGGGGTTCTATTGAGAGTTAAGGTCCTATACCCGGGACCTGAGTGACACCTAGGCTAGAGTGGTTCATGTTCTTTCCCATTCCATTTCAGTCTGGTGCGGGAATATGAAACACGGTTCAGATGTGGGTTTCCTCTTGAGAACTCTGTGCTACAGATTTCCTGTAGTGTTAGGGCTATCTGGGAAGCCTACTAAGTCTGGATGACCTTTATTATGACCTTCAGAAACTGAGGTGAATTAGAGGAGGATCTTTTATGGTTATTGTAAACACTATACCTCCGGGTTAGAAGTGTTTACACTTCTCATAACTGATCCAAGTCTGAGGATCCTTGTTTTAGAACACTACCTGTGAGGGGGTTGGGCTGTTTACAGGTTTGCAGGTACCATTGGCCACATCATACCCTGCTACTTGTTTGATTAAGAATACCTCACTTTGGACAGTTCTTGTGATTTAACCCTGGACATGTGACTCTTTATTTGAGTCCCCCACCTTGGTTACTGGACTTTTGAACCTTCATCTGGACTTCTTGAACATACATGGACTTTATATCAAGACAGTAATCAGATCCAGCTTGATCACAAACCCTTGCATATCACTTGCATACTCATCATTTGCATCATTTAACATTTGTTTATTTGTTTTTCAGGGTATCCACATTTTATTTGGCTTGGTTTTGACCCCTTCATCTGCATAGACCTCTGTTCATCAGTTATCTGCTTCAGCTATCTTCATCAGTTGTTTGCTTCAGTCATCTTCATCATCACTAGCATCAGCCCATCAGTGGCCCATCTCCAGTACCAGTCTTGATCCTCATCAGCACTTGTCTTCAGTTCTTCATCAGCAGTCATGGCACCCAGGAAGAGCAACATTTCATACCATTTCTTTGAGCCTGTGCTGACTGGCATCAGGCAGGTCCAGTCACTTATCACCCCTGACCACATCCCATTATTCAGAGAGCATTATGGGGGTATCCTTGACATGGTTATGGACCTGGATCCTTCCCAGAGGAGCATGATCCACACTTGCCTACAGTTTTATGACCCTCCTTTGAGATGCTTCACTTTCCCAGACTTTCAGCTAGGACCTCTGTTGGAGGAATTTTCATCATTGATTGGAGTGCCTGTCAGGGGTGGGATCCCTTTCAACCCAGAAATGACTTTTCCCAGCAATGGAGAAGTAGCAAAAGCACTGTACCTGGAGCCTGCCTTGATTGAACAAAGCATGACAACAAAAGCTGGAATCCCTGGTCTTCACTTGGACTTCTTGATTTCTCAGGCCATTCTGAAGGCTTCCTTGGGAGAGTGGAGGGCAGTCTGTGCACTGTTATCCCTCAGCATATATGGGGTTATACTGTTTGCAGATGAGCCCAAATTTGTCAGCAAGAATGCCATTCACCTATTTCTTCTGAGAAACCCAGTACCCACATTGCTGGGAGATTTTTATTATTCCATTCATCAGAGGAATGAGAAGCAAAGAGGAAAGTTGGTGAGATGCTGTGCTCCTTTGTTTCACACCTGGCTGCTCAGACACCTACCTAAGACATATGCCTTCTTGAACCCTCACCAACAGAGGAATTGGGCCAAAAGGCTCATTGCTTTGACTTCAGAGGATATTAGGTGGTGCACCCAGAGCACCAAAGGCAAAGACATCATCACTAGCTATGGGCAATACCCAAATGTACCTCTGATAGGAGTAAAGGGTTTCATCAACTACAATCCTTTGTTGTTTAAAAGGCAACTGGGCTATGCTTTGATTCATCCTCCTAGAATGCAAGATTTAGCTGAGACCCTGTATTGTGAGATAAAGCCTAATCTAGCTGCTGTCAGACAAGCATCCTGGGCTTGGGACAACATCCAGACAAAAGGGATGGCTATTCTTGGAAGGTGCAATAATGTTGCTTCAGCTCAGTACTATGACTGGTCTCATGCTAGGGCTCAGATTACTGGAATGCCCTTTACCATTGAAGATATACCTGGACCATCCACAGCACAGCCAGCAGCCACTGTTAGCCTGGAAGAGTTTGAAAAGCTGAAGGAAAGGAATGAGAATCTGTCTCAAGCTCTGAAGAAGACTCTTTGGGAAAGGAGTGATGGTCGTCTGGACATTGAGAGGTTGGAGAAGCTTAAGGTGGAGCATCTGGCCAAGATTGAGAAAACAGAGGACTACATCAAGAAAGCAAGAGCTGGGGAGCAAATATTGAAGAATGCCTGCAAAGAGGCCAAGTTTCAGAAGGCTATGACCGATCTCTATTTACAAGAAAGTCAGGCTAGGTGGGTCAGGATCACTAAAGCCCGGACACAAAAAGATCAGAAAACTCAGGCTAGGATTGAACAGTTAGAGGCCAATGAAAAGAAGCAACAAGAAGCTTTGCTGGCATCCCAGAAGGAGATTTCAGAGTTGAAGCTCAGGGCTGGTGTGAAGAGGTCAAAGGACCAGGACAGGCACAAGAAGCTGACAACTGCTATTGCCACCAGAAACCTCCTCATCAGAAACATCACAGAGCATCCAGCTGGTCCAGTGATGGAGGCACTTCTGAAGGAAGTTAAGGAGGATGAGTTTGGACTTGATGTCTGACCTGTTTGATTGTTGTTGCTTTCTTTTGATGTACTTTTCATTTTGTGTTGTATTTTGACCCTTTAAGGGCATATGTTGTAAAAACAAACTATGTATTGTTCAGTATTTGTAATATATTTTAGTTCGTTTCCATTGTGGGGTTTCTTTTTCTCAACAACATCAAAGCATCTTCCTTAGGGTCTGGAAAGGTCAAAACCAAGAACCAAGTCGGATACCTTGGAAAACAAATAAGCATATTGCATTGCATACTAACTTTTGTTTTGTTTTGTAGGTTTTGCCTTTGTTATGTTTGTTACTAACTCTGTTGTGGTTCAGGAATTATTGCTCGCCGCCGGGTGTTCCCTCTCAACCGTCCGCACCGGTATCCTACTAGCAACAACCTTCCTGGTATCCAAATGGATCAAGTACAGCAGGACCTGACAGAGGTCAGAACTCAGATGGCTAACGAAAGAGTGGAGATGAGGAACCAAATGGCTCAATTCATGACTGTGATGACTAATTTGGCCCAAAGTCAATAGAGGTTAAGGGCATTAGTAGAAAGACAAAACCCTGAGGAACCTCATCCTGGAACTGGAGGAACAAGTAATAATGAGGGAGGTCAGCCTCATGTTAACCCACCATTATTTGGACCTCATCTAGATCCGGAAGTCAACATTCCAAGAAATGTACAGGGCAACACTGCTGCAGGCAGGATCTTGCAAGAAGATCCTCAAGAGGAGCAGTTTACTGTAATGGGAGCTGGGGATGAAGTTTATGATAGGAGGTTTGATGAAATTGCTGAGAAGCTGAGATCTCTGGAGTCTCAAAATTCCTTAGGCTTCGATGTAATGGATATGGGGTTAGTGGATGGGGTAAGGATTCCCCACAAGTTCAAACCCCCGTGCTTCGAGAAATACAATGGAACTTCCTATCCACGAACTCACTTACAGTCCTTCCTGGGAAGACTTAAAGCGTACACCATGGATGAAAAACTGTGGATGTTTTACTTTGAAGATAGCTTGACTGGAGCTTCAAGAGAGTGGTATTCACACTTGACCAGAGCTACTATCAGATGCTGGAAGGACTTAGCTGAAGCTTTCATCAGGCAGTACCAATACAATCTAGACATGGCTCCTAACAGGACCCTTCTGATGGGAATGTCTCAGTCCTCCAGAGAAAGCTTCAGGGAATATGCCCAAAGTTGGAGACAGCTTGTTGCTGCTGTCCAACCACCCATGTCGGAAAGAGAAATGGCCGACATGTTCATGAATACTCTGCAAGAAACATATATTGATAGGCTAGCTGCCTTTTCTTCCACCAGTTTTGCTGACGTAGTTATAGCTGGGGAAAGAATTGAAAGCCTTTTGAAAATGGGTAAGATTTCTGATAATGGTGCAAGTTCATCCAGTAATCCCAGGAAGCCTTTTGTGGGACCTAGAAGAACTGGTGAGACAAATGCCATCCATGCCAACAGGGGCAGACCTCAGTATGTTCACAGATCAGTGGCAGTAGTTACTATTCCAGCTCCAATTCCTCAGCAATCAACATATCAACCGCAACAACAACCATATTATTAACAGCAAGTTCAGTACCCGCCACAAAGAACCTACAACAACAACAACAACAATCAACAACAAAGACCTTTTCAGCAAAGACCGTCACAGGCAAATAGGGTGATTGACCCTATCCCTATGCCTTATGCTGCCTTATTGCCACAACTCCTGAAACTCAACCTGGTTGAGTTAAGGACATTGGCACCACCAGATCCCTCCAATCTCCCAAGGAATTATGATGTCAACGCCAGATGTGCTTTCCACTCCAATGCACCTGGCCATAATACAGAAAAATGCAGGGCCTTACAAATGAAAGTCCAAGATCTAGTGGATTCTAAAGCCCTCAACTTTGCACCCCCTCCAAATGTCAACAAGAATCTTATGCCTCATCATGGAGGGCCAAGGATTAATGCGATTGAGGAAGACCAACACTCTACTTTGATAACCAGTGTTGCACAGATTCAAACACCTCTGGTCGAAATTAAAGCTCAGCTTCTAGAGTGTCAGGTGTTTCCCGGGTGTGAGCTCGGTTGTGGGTATTGCAACATTGCAGTCAATGGGTGTGATAATTTGAGAAGCGACATAGATGGTCTTATCAAGGATGGTATACTTCAGATCTCAACAACAGCGCCTACAAATCCAGCAATTCCTTTGACAACAGTTCTTGATTCTCCTACAACTGCAGCAACAATCATTCCGACCGATTCATCAATATCATCAACAATGGCTCCGTCCATCACTTCAACAAATCGAATGTCAACAACCCTTTCTTCTACAACATCAGCATCCATTTATTCAGCCGAATCTTCTACAACACCAGCAGAAATTAACAAAGATATCTCAGCAGTCACCATCTACTATGATCCATCAAATGTTCCTCCAAACAACAACTTTCAACAACAAACAGTGGCACCTCCTGCCAGATCACCAGTCACCATTTACTACGATCCGCACACCATTCCAGTACCCTCCTTTGCTGCAGTCAGTCCAGTTACTATCACGGTGCCTGGACCGGTTCCATATGAAAGCAGTAATGCCATACCTTGGCATTATGGCTCTGATCTCTACTGCAACGGGGAGAAAATCACTCTAGATTCATCAACCTCTTCTCCACAAATTGATAATGTTGGGGGAGGCGGAAGCTTCACCAGAAGCGGACGCCTTTTCACCTCACAAGTGCAAAGACCTAATGTCGAAGCAGAAGCTGCTGCGAAAGCAAAAGGGAAGAGTGTGGTACCAGAAGAGCCGCTTATCAGAGAAACTCAGAAGACATCTTTTGAGCAAGATATAGACGAGTTTATGAGAATCATAAAGAGGAGTGATTACAAGGTGGTAGATCAGCTTCACCAAACTCCCTCAAAGATCTCCATATTATCCCTGTTGATGTGTTCTGAAGCTCACAGGAATGCATTACTGAAAGTCCTGCACGCAGCATACGTGCCAGAGGAGATCACTGTTAATCAGCTAGAAACCGTGGTAGCAAATGTCAATACCAGTCATGGACTGGGCTTTACCAACGCCGACTTAACAACTGAGGGACGTAACCACAACAAGGCTTTACACATCACTCTAGAATGCAAGAGTGATGTTCTGTCTCATGTACTCGTGGACACTGGGTCGTCACTCAATGTTCTACCAAAGAAAGCCTTAGTGAAGCTGGAGTACGATGGCTTGGCACTGCGTCCGAGTAATTTGGTGGTGAGAGCATTCGATGGCTCTAAAAGATCAGTGCTTGGGGAGATTGATCTGCCTGTAATGATTGGCCCGCAGACCTTCAAAATTACCATCTATGTGATGGACATTCAGCCGGCCTACAGCTGTTTGTTGGGTAGACCCTGGATCCATGCCGCTGGCGCTGTTACGTCTACCCTTCACCAGAAGCTGAAATTCGAGTGGGAAGGCCAGATCATGACCATCTGTGGGGAAGAAGACATCTTTGTTAGCCATCTGGCTACGTACAAGTACATAGAAATGGATGGAGAAATCCATGAAACTATGAGCCAAGGGTTTGAGGCCCTGAACATAAATGAAGCATCTGCTGTACTGGGAACTTCCATGACGTCTTATCAACAAGCCAGGAAGGTTGTTGAAGAGGGTACTGCCCAAGGCTGGGGCAAGCTGCTTCCCGTGGAAAAGAAGGAAGACAAATTTGGGTTGGGTTACAAACCAACTCAACAAGATCAATCAGAGGCTTCCAAGAAGCCCAACTTTGTCAGCGGGGGAATGCTCACCCCGGATGCAGTAAACAACTTGGAAGACGAGGAAGAAAGCGACCGCAACCTGGAGAGCTGGATACGTCCAAGGACCCCGGGGAGCCAAGTCCTTAACTGGTCTTCCCAGGAAATTATAAGGGATACTCCTGCAGAGTAATTATTATTTCCTGTATTTTTTTTAAGCATGCATCAAGTCTTGCATCTTGCCCAAGATGTCAAGACTCATTTTGTAATCGGGCCATCTTGTAATTTTGTGCAAACAGATCAATCAATGAATATCAGACATCTTTTGCAAATGAGTCTTTTCCTTTTCCGCTCACTGTTTTCCATTTTTCTTTTTGTACAAAAATAAAATGGCAATGTTTTTCAAAATGATAACTTCTTTTCACTTTTTCTAAACAAGATTAAAATTGATCACTAAAATAAACAATCTAAACCCTTGCAGAGAGTGCCTTTCAGACTGCACCGACAACAACACAGCTATGGCTTCGTATGACTTTGACAATCCAATCAATCAAGCCGATGAAGGGGTTGAAGAAGATTATGAGCTTCCTGAAGAGCTAGCCAGGTTGTTAAGACAAGAGGAGAAGGTTATCACTCCTCATCAGGAGAAGGTCGAAACGGTTAATCTTGGTACAGAAGAGGACGTGAAAGAAGTTAAGATCGGGGCCTGCTTACAGAATTCAGTGAAAGAGCAACTGATTGACATGCTTCGGGAGTATGTGGGTGTCTTTGCTTGGTCTTATCAGGATATGCCAGGGTTGGACACCGATATTGTCATGCACAAGCTGCTTTTAAAAGAAGACTGCCAACCGGTAAAACAGAAGCTGCGTCGTACTCGCCCGGATATGGCAATGAAGATTAAAGAAGAGGTACAAAAGCAGTGGGACGCCGGTTTCCTTGCAGTGACTAGTTACCCGCCGTGGGTTGCTAATATTGTACATGTGCCTAAAAAAGACGGCAAGGTGAGGATGTGTGTGGATTACCGGGACCTGAACAGAGCCAGCCCTAAAGATGACTTCCCATTACCTCGCATTGATGTATTGGTTGATAATACGGCTCAGTTCTCGGTGTTCTCCTTCATGGACGGATTTTCAGGATACAATCAGATCAAGATGTCGCCTGAAGACATGGAGAAGACAACTTTTATCACATCATGGGGCACATTCTGTTACAAGGTGATGCCATTCGGACTGAAGAATGCTGGTGCAACTTATCAACGGGCTATGGTAACATTGTTCCATGACATGATCCACAAGGAAATTGAATGTTACGTGGATGACATGATTGCCAAATCCCTCACAGAAGAAGACCACCTGGTGAATCTGTTGAAATTATTCAAGCGTCTGAGGAAGTACCAACTGAAGTTGAATCCCAACAAGTGCACATTCGGGGTGCGATCCGGTAAGCTGCTGGGATTTATTGTAAGTGAGAAAGGGATTGAAGTTGACCCTGATAAAGTCAAATTCATTCAAGAAATGCCTGCACCAAAGTCAGAAAAAGAAGTTCGGGGTTTCTTAGGTAGATTTAACTACATTTCACGGTTCATATCTCACCTTACAACAACCTGTGAGCCTTTGTTCAAGCTGTTAAGAAAAGAACAAACAGTCAGGTGGAACGAAGACTGCCAGAAGGCCTTTGACAAAATCAAGGAATACTTACAAGAGCCTCCGATTCTTATGCCTCCAGTTGAAGGAAGACCTCTAATCATGTACTTGACAGTATTAGAAGAGTCAATGGGGTGTGTGTTGGGCCAGCATGACGAGTCTGGTCGAAAAGAGTATGCAATATACTACCTAAGCAAAAAGTTTACCGACTGTGAACAACGTTATTCACTGCTCGAGAAAACTTGCTGTGCTTTAGCGTGGGCTGCTCGCCGACTAAGACAGTATATGTTGACCCACACTACCTTATTGATCTCAAAGATGGACCCAGTTAAGTACATATTCGAGAAGCCAGCGCTTACCGGACGGGTTGCAAGATGGAAAATAATTCTCACAGAATATGACATTCAGTACACATCTCAGAAAGCCATCAAAGGCAGTGTATTGTCTGATTATCTTGCTGAGCAACCCATTGATGATTACCAGCCTATGAGATTTGACTTCCCGGATGAAGACATCATGTTCATTAAAGCAAAAGATCATGAAGAGCCCGTTCACACTGAAGGGCCTGACCCAGAGGAAGAATGGACCATGATGTTTGATGGGGCTGTCAATATGAATGGTCGTGGTGTTGGTGCAGTACTCATTACACCTAAAGGAGTTCACATGCCTTTCTCGGCAAAACTCACCTTTAACTGCACTAACAACGAAGATGAATACGAAGCTTGTATTATGGGTCTTGAGGAAGCCATTGACCTCAGGATCAAGACTTTGACTGTGTTCGGAGATTCAGCTCTGGTAATTAATCAAACCAACGGCAAATGGTACACCCACCAAGATCATCTGATACCTTACCGGGATTATACAAGAAGGTTATTGACTTTCTTCACAACGGTCAAGCTCGAGTATATCCCTCGAGACGAGAATCAGTTCGCAGATGCTCTGGCTACCATTTCATCCATGATCAAAGTTCAAGCTGCCAACTTCGTACCTCGGATTTCAGTGTCCAGACTTGACAGACCAGCATATGTATTTGCAGCAGATGTTACCAAAGATGATAAGCTTTGGTTCCATGACATTAAGTGCTTCTTGGAGGATCAAACATACCCACCTGGGGCATCTTCCAATGACAAGAAGACACTAAGAAGGCTAGATGGTAGTTTCTTCCTGAATACTGACGGTTCCCTGTACAAGAGAAACTTTGATATGGTACTTCTCAGATGCGTTGATAGGACAGAAGCAGACTTGTTAATGCACGAAGTGCACGAAGGATCCTTTGGTACCCATGCAGGAGGGCATGCCATGGCCAAGAAGTTGCTAAGATCAGGATATTATTGGATCACAATGGATGCAGACTGTTGTGCCTATGCCAGAAAATGCCATAAATGCCAGATTTATACGGATAAAGTGCATGTGCCTCCCAATCCTCTGAATGTGATGTCTTCACCCTGGCCCTTTGCCATGTGGGGCATTGATATGATTGGCAAGATTGAACCGACTGCTTCAAATGGCCACAGATTCATCCTGGTAGCCATTGACTATTTTACCAAGTGGGTTGAAGCAGCTTCATATGCAAATGTTACAAGACAAGTGGTAGCCCGATTTCTAAAGAGAGACATCATCTGTCGGTATGGAGTTCCCGAGAGAATCATTACTGATAATGGTTCCAACTTGAACAACAAAATGATGGCAGAACTATGTCGGGACTTCAAGATCCAACACCACAATTCTTCTCCTTACAGGCCAAAGATGAATGGCGCTGTTGAGGCAGCTAATAAGAATATCAAGAAGATTGTACAGAAGATGGTAGTCACTTATAAAGACTGGCATGAAATGCTACCATTTGCCTTACATGGGTACCGTACGTCAATCAGAACATCCACTGGGGCGACACCGTATCAGCTTGTGTACGGTATGGAGGTAGTCCTACCTGTTGAAGTTGAATTACCCTCCCTGCGGGTACTGATGGATGTTAAACTGAATGAAGCAGAATGGGTCCGATCCCGATACGAACAACTGAATCTGATTGAAGAGAAGAGATTGGCTGCAATCTGTCATGGGCAGCTATATCAGAAAAGAATAAAGAAAGCCTTTGATCAGAAAGTCAGGCTCTGAGAGTACCAAGTAGGAGATCTTGTGCTGAAAAGACTCCTCCCTCCTCATACAGACCATAGGGGCAAGTGGACTCCGAACTATGAAGGGCCATTCGTAGTAAAGAATGTTTTCTCTGGTGGAGCACTGATGCTCAGTACTATGGATGGTGAAGACTTCCTGTCCCCTGTGAATTCAGATGCAATTAAAAAATACTTCGCATGAAAATGACCCGCTGGACATAAAAACAGAATGTAAGTCCAGGGAAAAATAGGGCATCCCGGCGAGTCAAAAACAGAATAAAAGACTCGGGCAAAAATAAGGGAAAATAAATAAAAATGTACACCCGCTGAGTTGAAAAGCCACATTGGACAACTCAGGAAAAAGTGGGTATCCCGGTGGATTGAAAACCCGAAAGGGCGATCCACACAAAATAAGGGAATAAGCGAACAACTGCATTCTGAATTCGTCTGTATCACTTACAACCTGGCAAGCTCCGAAAGGTTCGAGCGTCGGTCAGAATCAACCTTCTTCAGAAAGCAAGATGAGAAGAACGTCAATGTCATACGAGTCATAGCAAAAGGGAAGCTCCTTGAAAGCGTCATCAACATTGCCAGCTTCTTGTTTGTTTCTCAATTTGTAACGATCTCCTCATTTCAGGGGATTTGTTTCTCTGACTGTATCTTGCCAATTCAGGGCACATGAATTAATAAAATTAAATTTTCAGTCATGTTTCGTCTCGTACATTTTATTTTCATTTGCAAAAATGTCCGATGTCTTTAAGGTATCGATTTGCATAAATACAGATGTTTCCTTTCTAAAAGAATACATGCTTACAGGAAATATGTTTGCTCCTAGGATTGCTTAAACTCCTATGACGGAATCCAATAAGGAATATCTCGGGATGCTTGTACGTTTCTTTGTCTTTACAGGATTGCAGGTGTTCAGAGCACAGCATGGGGCATGAAAGCTTCTCCCCAGCAAGCTGTCTAATCATTATCTACTCATCCTATCTCCCGATTAGCACCGGAGGTGCTTTCTCCCCCAGCTGAGTTGCCAGTCATCATTCCTCCTCAGCCAAGTGCAAAAGACCGGAAACCATCTCCCCACAGAGTTGCAGCCTCTATCCAGGGAAGCAATGCCTGAAGATCTCACGACAGAGTGACGAAAGCTTCTATAAACCCCAGTTGGGTCCCTCATCACAAAGACAGGTCTATCAGTGACCTATTTCCTCAAGCAGAGTCATATATGTCAGGTCTACCAATGATCTTATCCCCAGCTGGGAAATCCATTTCAAGCAGATCAGCCAGAGATCTCCATAGCAGCGGGATCCGAATCCCGGATCGGTATCTTTGCATAATCATAGCATTCGCATCATATCTTCCCCACAGAGCGTAGCATTCCGTCTATTATGGAGCATTACGGAAAAAATCAAACATATTGCATGATCATAAGCCATGTGTCGAACTGAACAAAATGACCATCCGTCAACAATATACAGAATACTTCCCAAAATTCCCCAGCAGAAATCCAAAGCGTCTCCTTTGCACTCACAGACTCATATACAATCCCTTGACACCCATCCGTGTCACCTCCCCCAGCATAGTTATCCAAACACTTTGGAAATCATATACTTGTTTATAATACACTTTTTCCGACACCCGTCCGTGTCATGCTCTCCCCAGCAAGTTAAACACTCGTCCATGTTTCACTCATACTTGTTACTCATCATCTTTTTACTCATGCAGATACTCGTCCGTATCTTGTATATACCACTTAAATCCCCTCAGATCCGACACTCGTCTGTGTTCCTTGTTAACTAGTTGATATTCGTCCGTATCATCATCTCTGAACATACGTCAAGCGTTTGTTTCTACTGATACTCGTCCATATCATAGTCTTAAGGATGCCCGTCCACATCTTTAATCTATACACCATGTCAAACACTTATACCTTCATCTTTTGGATTTAGGCACTCGTCTGTGTCTTACCCTTCCCCAGAAGAATCCCCAACAAATCTGGTTGAACTATTTCCTTTCATCTGACATTCGTCCTATGTCATGATACCCTTCCGGCAGCCGTACCCTGCCAGGTGATCGTCCTTCACCTTTTTGATGATCTTCCTTCATCACCCCCAGTGGAGTCTCTATTCATTAGAACCCCTTTTCTATCCGACATTCGTCCTATGTCGTGATACTTTCAGCAGCCGTCCCCTGCTAGGTGATTGTCCTTCACCTCCTGATGATTGTCCTTCATCATTTTATCTGATAGCCGTCCCCATCGTGGACCTTGTTATCTGACATTCGTCCTATGCCATGATACCCTCAGAGCAGTCGTACCCTGCTAGGTGATCGTCCTTCACCTCTTGATGATCGTCCTTCATCATACTTATCCGATGGCCGTCCCCATCGTCGACCCTTTTATCCGGCATTCGTCCTATGTCGTGATACGTTTTGGCAACCGTACCTTGCCAGGTGATCGTCTTTCACCTTAGATGATCATCCCTCATCTTATCCCCAACAGAGCAGCCGTCCCCTGCTAGGTGATCATCCTTCACTTTTGATGACCTTTCTGCATCGTTTATTTCTTCAACCCGATGGTCGTCCCCATCATTTACCTTTAATCCCCAGAGAGTCTCGTTTCTTTGCCTAATGGCCGTCCCCATCAGGACCTCTTATATCCCCAGCTTGTCGGTCGTCCCCGTCATTGCTTTGTTTCCCGCATCATCCCCAGCATGCCGGTCGTCCCCGTCATTGCTTCATCCCCAGCAGTCGTCCTCTGCTCGGCGGTCGTCCTCCGTCGCCCACACTTTATAAATATACATTATTTTCCTTTTACAATCTATATCCCTTTTCTTCTTCATTCTGTGAGTGCAAATTTTGGACTGTCTTTGGTATTCAACCACAAGTTATCTTGTTTTCCTGTTAAGCTGTCGCTTATATCCTACACAGCTAACTCATGTTTGAATAGGGGCAGCTGTAAACACCCCAAATTTTCCCTCACCCATTTACACCATGGCTTGTGATCTTTTCATATGCATAAGTTCAATCATAGCATCTCATATTGCATTTTTGCTTCACTGCATTGTTTCAAAGTCATCTGCATCTAGGGTTTGTGATCTGAGCCCTCCCTGAGCCAGTTGAGCCATTCTAAAGGTTTTCAATCACTTCAAAGGGGTACATGTATGTTCAAACATCATATTATATCCTCACAAAGTCAAGGAAGTCAAAGAATCACAAGAACTGAGAAGGGCATGGAAGCAGAGCCAAGCTTAACTGCACAGATGACCTAGAATTAGGGTTTTGGTTTCAAAGGCCATAACTCCAATTTTTTTGGTCATTCTTGTTTCTATTGGTCTCTATATGTCATAAGGATCATGCATATCAATTTTCATGAAGGAATTCCATAGGGAAGGCATCTGATCAAGAGTTGACTTCTTGAGCAAGTCAGTGCAAAATCAGGACATCTGAGGCCCCCAATAACCCAACCAAAGAGTGTTCTTCATCATTTTGAATGTGTATGATCTTTATTTGATCATAGAAGGTGTTAGAAGTTCACAAAATTAAAGAATTTCAAGCCATTTGCAAAATTGCCTTTTTGGGAAAGTGACTTGTAATGTAAACTTGCCATTTTGGGAAAGTTTTTCAACCTCCTCAAATTGATTCAAAAATGCTTCAAATGAGAAAACTTTGGTCATGAAAGTTGTAGAATGGATCATTCCCTTTTCAAAAAGTACAAGAACTCATTCTAATTCATTTTGGATCAAAAGTTATGGCTTGTCAAAGTTGGGGAAAATCACATAATTTCAAGTTTTGCACTAAAGAGGCAAAGTTGCAAAAACTCATGACAAGCCTTTATGTGACTTCAAATTGGTTTCTATGCATCACACAAACATAAACCAATGCCTAAAAATCAGAATGCACCAAGGATTTGTCCAATTTCATGACTTATGCTTTAAGTAATTTCAAAAGGGGCAAAGTTGTGCCAATTTGCAAAATGGATCAAAGCTTCTCATCCACTTGCCTCAGTTCACAAAATCTGATCCACAAGAACTCCATGATCTCAGCTGAGCCAAGCCATGCCCCTATCAAAGCCTCCCACTTGCCCATACCTCAAGTACACCTAACATTGACTTTATGCAAAATGGCCCATACCAATCAGCATAGGCCACACTAACTCCACAGACCTATCGCAGTGTGATAAGTGGACAAAAAGCAACTCAAACATTACACACACAAGCCTGAAACATCTCATAAGCCATAGTTTCAAGATTTCACCTCTTATGCATTTTGTTTCGAAACTCATCACACAAGACACAAACACCAAAACAAACTTCATAGAATCACTCAACATGTTCCCCTGATCATTTCCCAACCCTCATTTGTCCCTGAAACCACCTCAAGCAGAAACACGATTCTCACCCCTCACTGAACAGAACTTCATCAAACTCTTAAACCAGCCACTTTAAACTCCAACCAAGCTTCAAAGCTTCATCAAGAGGATCATTGGAGCCATTTTGAAGCAAAGACGCAGGCAGAAAGCTCCTGGATTGAAAACTCCATTTCAGGTGAGCTCAAGAACTTTTTTTCCAGAAATTTGTTTTTAAGTTCCTAAATGAATCTATGTGATGTGCTGATCATGCTGATATGTTTAGTTTTGCAAATGGTTAAGTATTGAGTATGTATGAAGCTTCTGAAATTTTTTGACCTAAAAACATTTTGATTCGATTCAGCTTTGATACGAAAAATAAATGTGTTTTGATTGATGATTCTTGTTGTATGATGTATGAGGTTGGATTCTGGGCAGAGAAATTGAGTTTTAGTGGCCTAGGGAAGAAGTTAGCAATTTTCAGGGAGGGGTGGGGCCGGAGAAGATGACCGGATGTCATTTCCGGCCACCTGAAAGTCATTAAGTCATTAATCGCGTTTAGGGCAAAGTTTGAATGTGGACCGTAGATGTAGTTGACCTGGGTTGACTCCCGCGCATGTGAATGGCCTGGATCTCTCATTAAAACCCTAATCCTAATTAATTAGATTAATTAATTCAGTTTAAATTAATTTGGTCAGTTTGAATTGTGTCCATTGGATCTGGCGCGCAGTCAAACCTCCCTTCCCCAGAATGAATCTCAGCTCTCCATTGTGCATACTTTCATTTATATTAATTTTTATTTTCATTTTCATTGCATTTATTTATACGAATTATTTAAAATAGCAAATCACATTTAAAAATTCTGATAATTTTTATCAAATCTTTTATTAATTTTCAGAACCCAAAAATATTTGTATTTTTATTTTTTGCATTAAAAATTATTTTTAAATCATTTAAATGTTTATTTTTAATTAGTTAATGAAAATTAATTAATTAAAAATACATTTAGGTATTTAAAAATCACAAAAAAATTCACATTGCATTTAGAAACATTTAGAAACATTATCAACCCCTCAAACCAAATTTCTTTTTTGTTCTTGATGCCTTTTGATCATTTTCATTGGAATTAAATTCATTTTAAGGCAATATTTTTGTGCAAGCTTTGAAAAATCCATTCTGCCTAACCATTGAGAGTTTGATGATGTTTCTTCTTGCATTGCATCCTTCATGGCATGTAGTTTATAGGATAGAATTGGTTTGATTTGATCTTCCAGTTTCAATTTGTTTTGCATTTTTCTTGATAAGGTACCTTAAAACCCTAGTAACCTTGAGAAATTCATAACTTTCACTAGGTTAAGAGTTAGATCCCCTCCTTTGGGCAGTGAGCTTGTATAGGTTTAGGGTATCTTTGATTGCATTTTCAATTTTTTATCATGTCATTTGCTTCTGGTTTTGAATTTTTGCATTGTATGATGCATGTAACCCTAATTTGGGCCTTCCTTTGCATCCATCTTTCATTTGCTTGCATCCAATGACTTGCCATGGCATTTTGTGCATCCACATGATTCATAATACATCTTAGGACATGTTAGAATCATGTTTGATCATTGCATCTTTCATTTGCCATGTTATATGTCCATTGCATTTCATAACTTTTCATGTACATTCATGGTTCAAAGCATGCTTCATCTGCATCCATGTCCTTGTATGATCATTCTCATGTCTTGCCTCATGTTTGTATCATCTATTAGCATCATTAACATCATGTAAATGCTTCTGACTTTGGTTTGCATCATGACATTTCATCTCATTTGCATTGCATTTCATTTCTTTTGGCTAACTTTTCAGGTGGTAAGTTGTTTTGAGAAGTGAATTTGCCTTCACTTCTCACAATCTCTTTTCATATCTTTCATACCTTCTTTGCTGCATTTTGTATGTGTTTTAGAGTGATCTTGCTCATTCATGTTCATCTTACTTTATTTCTTCAAGCAACTTGTCTTCTTAAGTGAAGCAAGTTGTTTTGCTTCTCTTTGCTTCTTGCTCCTTTCATCTGCTTCCCTCCTAGTGGTTTCTCTGAAGATCTTCTTGCAAACCTCATTAACCCTAGGATCTCCAAGCATGATAAAAATTAGGGTTTGATTAGTCCCCCATTTAGTTTCACCTTTGTGTCATCTTTGTGTCTTCTCTTCTCACCTCATAATCAGGGACTAAACCCTAAAGGCTTTAAGGCTTTGTGATTAAGCTTATGCCTGCATCCTTCTATTAGGATGGAGTGTATAACTTTAATCCTAAGTGTTAAACCCTTAATGTGTTTAAATCCTTTAATCAATTCACTTAATAATCATCAAGACATCAAGCTTGTAACTTGGGCCTTGCATTAGGGTTCTAATTCTTCCTTAATTGGTTAAGAAGGACTAACCCTAGTGTTAATGGACAAGTCCCCCTCAAGTTGTCTTACAAATCATAAAAATCACTTCTTCATCTTATAATTAACTAAAATCCATTTAATAAAGGCTTTGTTTTGTCATGAGGTTAATCCCTAATCATGGATTAAGTTGAGGAGTCTTTCTCAGCTTAAATGTTCTCATCTATTATCCTTCTATTAGGATAGTGTAATGAGTCCATTAAATCCTTGATTATGGCTTAAACTCATTACTTAACACTAAACAAAAACAACAAAAACATCTAAATAAATACAAGTAGGTTAATGATCTTAATCCTACATCATGGTGATTAAGTGTGAGGTGCTTACTTCATACTTAAGGTATTCTCATTACCCCTAATCAGAGGGAAGATGTGATGAGTTTACTAAACCCTTGATTTAGGCTTAAGCTCATTAACCTATGACAAACACAAAAAACAATAAAAGATTGAAAACACCAAAAACAAACAATAATCGTCTCCTCCGGGATTCTTTTATCACCTCATTCATTCACAAACGAGAACTTGCTTCTTCCGTCTAATGCAAGACAGTTTGCACCTGAGCCAGACAGGTCATACACCTGAGCATAGACAAGTAAGCAGTTCACAAGTCAATTCATCTTTCAGTCTCTTTGAGTCGAACTACGGTGTTCTGACTTCCTCATTGCACGAGAGGATACGTAGGCATAACTTAACAGTTATCGAACAAAAGTCTCTGTATATTCCCCCCTCTTCCAGCCTCATTCTTTTAAGCCTCATAGTCTTGGACATTTCACTCTTATTCTTACACTGACGCTTCTCTTATACACTTCACATTTATTTTACACTGACACTTGCATTCTTTCCAGCTTCTTTGCACACAGATAGCACAGACACTACCCCTTTAAAACACAAATCTTTTAAGCGTGGATCCCGTCGAGTACGACGGACAATCTGGGTGCTAATACCTTCCCAGGTTGTAACCAACCCCCTTTCTCAGTCTCTCTGGTTCGCAACCGTCTTATCCATCTTTTCTTAGGTTTATGCAGCATTACCTTTCCTTCGGGATAAAAATGCCTAGCTGGCGACTCTTTTCATTCTTTCTCCTTTCGCCGACAGTTCACGTCTGTACCCCTCTTGACCAGGTGTCTTTTGGTGGGAGCGACAAACGTTATCTTCAAAACGTACACCAAGATCGAACAAAGATTGTTGTGTGTAATTGTTTGATTGATGCAAGAATGAAGAAGATGAAGAGAGCTATGTGTATATCTTTCACTTTCCCTATTGAAACTTCTCAAAAGAAATTAAGCAGCTATTTATATTGGTTAGAGAAAATGAATCATAAGAGAGGGAAAAATAAATGAAAAAATGAGTCAGCACAGTAATGAGCCGACTCAAATCATTAAATGAGCCGGCTCAAACTTACAGATGAGTCGACTAAAATCAACAGAGAGGCAGCCTGTTGAGACCCTGGAAAATGAGAAGAAAACACTTCTTTATGAGTCGACTCATGAGGGATTTTGAGTCGGCTCATACTCATGAGTCGACCAAAGTCATGCCCTAGGCAGCCTGTTTGGACCCGTGCGTTTGCCACCATTTTACACTTGAATGAGTCGGCTCATAAAGGGTTGTGAGTCGACTCATCCACACTTATGAGTCGGCCAAAATGATGCATCAGGCAGCCTGTTTGGACCCATGCATTTGTCATCAATTTAACACTGAATGAGTCGACTCATTGATGAATTTGAGTCGGCTCATTCAGTATGTTTTTCCAAAAATGTCAATCCTTGCTTTTTCATTTTGAACCTGTCAAGCTTTCGAAACATGCCAAGCTTTTGACACATTAAAACCATGCCATGTCACACAATGTACCCCTCGAGAGTGGTCTGGTCTTTAACGACCTCGACCCTGCCTTTGGGCCTCTTCTTCAAGTTTCTTTTATTAGCCTTCACAAGGCGCTCACGCATCTCAACCATTTTATCTACAAACAAAAAATAAACAAGTTAGGTACAAAATATAGCCCCGAACACTGGGCAACAAATTTAAAAATTCCACCCAAGAGCGTCATCGCCGCTTCTTCATTCAGGCAACTGAGTAGCGCCTTGGTATTGATCAACCTAGTCTGGGTGGCCAGTGTTCCATCGAACTTCAGAAGTATATACTTGTCTGAATCCATGAGGTCCAAAGGGAGAAAACTAGAAACGAAGTTCATGAGCATGTTGTACAACGTCGTATCATCAGCGCTCAGATCCACGAGCTTGGTTATGTAATAGTCACTGCCATGTTGCAAGTGGGTGTCCACCCACTCCAACGGGAAGTAGGCCACCAACCTATCCCTACCATCAACAATTTCTTTGTAATTCAACGAGTCCTTAGCCACCTGCGTGCACTGTTGGATTACATAGAACCGGTACTTGAAATCACAAACATAGTCTAGGTAGGCCTTGAAGAGTCTGCTCGGTTGCTTGAATGACACCCAACTATGTCGACTCTCTTGAGACTTCCTCTAAAGATGGAAGACCCTGAAGAACAGGCTCACAGTCTCACAGTCTCACCTATCTCCAAGTAATAACTCACTAGCTCGAAGTCCCTGGTGAATGCTAAAGCATTAGAGTGCAGTTGAGAAGGCGTGGGCTTCAGATGTATGAAAATGGCTTCCTGAAAATCTGTGAAGGGAAAACGATACCCGGCTTCGCAAAACACGAACTCATACATAGGGAACCAAAGAGAGGGATAATGCGATCATATTCCCTGATCAGGTTTTGGAGGCAAGGCCCTCCATTTCACGTGACCCCCCCTTCTTCCTCCTCTCAATTCAATTCCACGCATCTGAATCATTCATAGAAAACTGGGAGGCCATTTCTTGAGGCTCCTCCATGATCCATAATTTATCAGCTGCGAGGAAATCCGTGACACCTTGAGCTTTTCCCGAGAAGTTGTCTTCTAGTCTATGGTCGGCTTTTCGACTCCCCTCACATCATAAGCATATGAAATATAGTGAATTTGATGATCTCAAATCCACCATTCCACAGCAAGTCAAGTGGTAGGGCGACGATTAGGACTGATGATATGTCCCCAACTCGACCCCTTTTTAGATAAAAAGCTAAAGGAAACAAGTCTGACATGTCAGAATCATCCTCGCAAAAGGTAGAGTCATCCTTAACTATAAGGACGAGAAACCTATAGGGATAAGTCCCCATACATAATCATCACCTATAACGGCCTAATGCCCGATCATTAACACTAAATATACCTAACTAGAATCTCACAAAGATGAATGGATGTAATACCCCAAAATTCGCCCTTTTATTTATTACCTACTCCAAGTAGCTTATGCTTCATTTCCACCTCATCTAGCATATTCATACATTGAATTTAAAAAAAACATGCATCATTGGTTAACGCATAAGGCATGTGGTCGAGGTTTATTCAGTGGTAAAATCAATTATCAGAGCTCAAGGTCAAAACATACTCAGAACGAACGGCGCAGGTGTATTTTTGTGGTTTCCCACCAAAAGGAGGGAAAATTCAAATTTTGCTTGCGTTAACCGGTTAACACATTTTTTAACCGGTTAACGCGTGTGATTTTGGGCAAAATTTTCAAAATCCAGCTTGCCTTGCTCCACGATTCTTCCACTTCAAATTTCCTTGCACTTTAACCATTTTCTAGAACTTTCTACCATCTTCCTAAGGAATATTCCAAGGAATATTCTAGAAGCTCCAACTAATTTTAACTAACTCCAAAGCTAGCCCCTAACCTACTTTCCAAGCTAATGGCCAAAGCTAGCTCCTAACCCAAGCCACCCTCCAAACCTAACATATATATATAAGCCATTTTCATTTCAAACCATGGGATCAACACTTCATTTCTTTTATTTTTCACTCATCTTTCTCATTTTTCTCTCATTTCCCAAACTCACACAAAGCTTCACCATCATCAATATTCTTCAAGTTTTGCATTGAAACTTGAAGAATTGGAAGATAAACCCCCACCATTGCATCAAGCTCAAGGATTATTGAAGAAGGTGCTTCTGTTTTGGTGTTGATTTTATAGCTTGGAAGTGATTCTTGAAGAAGTTCATCCAAATCGCATTTATTTTACGTATTCACACAAAAGAGCATCGGATCTGCGGTTTTCTCTTCTATCACGTATCGATTCTCCATTGCAACAATCACTAAAGCAAGCCTCCACTTTGTAGGTTGGTGAACTCACAATCACTTCTGGTTTTAAGTTATTTTGCACTTTTTCGACTTTTGCGTTCTTTACGTTTTGTTTGATTTGTGATGCATTGATGATTTGGATTGATATGTTCGTTTTCTTGACATGTTTGTGGTTCCGATTAGTATTACATTAGTGCATTTAGGTGTTAATTTCGTGCTTATTTGGTAGTAAATGAATTAGGAACTTTAAAAATAAGTTGGTTGTTAGAAGTGCTTTTTTATTTTTTATTTTTTATTTTTTATTCTGGCTTAGTATTAATTGGATATGTATGTTAATCGATTAACACATTGTGTTTTTGGCAAAATATGCAGAATTTGGCATTGTTAACCGGTTAACACACCCGTTAACTGATTAACACTGGACATTTTTGGATTTTTTGTGCATTTTGATGCATGTTTGCATGTCATTCCATCTTTAATCATCATAGATCATTAGTACATCATTTTAGGGAGTTTTTAGAAGCTATTTTGGTGCATGATCATGTGATTTTGACATCTTTCGACATGTATGTTTGCTAGTTTATGATTTCTTGCATATTGATAAATTTGTGCTCCTATTGAATTCTGGATGTTGTTAACATGATTGAACTTCATTGTTAGCATGTTAATGATGATTTAAAGTTCTGTTTTACGCTATATTTGTTATTAATGCATGTTTCAGATACTTGCACACATAATCGAAAATGATGCATGCTACTTGAAATTGCATAATCCATATGTTTGCAGTCATTCTTGTTTATTTGTTGCATTTCATTGTTGATGATTGGTTCAAATTAGGATGCAATAAAATACATGTTCATTCCATTGTTTGTTTGCGTTAAAGTTTTTTTTTTTTGAAAATGCACATATTTGCTTTTTTTATGGAAAATGCATTAAAGTGGTTGAGTTGTTTACATATTCACATGTTCATAATCATACTAACCATGTTGCATCCATTGATGATTGTTGTAACACGGTAGGAGAACTGACTTGGGTGTTTTTGTTTGACAAAATCATGTGCGGATAGCAAGAGTCGCCACCGACTTTTATTTTATCAAATAAGAAAGGGTATAAAAGAACAGGAAATACCTTTTAAAACTTTGAGTTTGAGGGGTAGGTTATATAAAGGGAAGGTGTTAGCACCCTTTTTATCCATGGTTATCCATGAGCTCTTAGTTACTTAGCTCATTTTACTTTTGTTTGAAAAATAGTGTAGCGTGTGTTTAGAAAATATTTTTATAAGTCTTTAACTTTGCAATGATCCTCATATGGATGTATACAAAGTGTTTAGTTTGAAAAGTATTTTGAAAAGTGGGTGTAAGACTGTAAGTATTTTGAAAAGAAGTGAGCAAGTACTTAAGAACTACTTACCCTAAGTTTGTAAGGTCTTTCTTGTTATTTATTTCCTTTAGGGGTAAGACTGTCCTTACTATTAGTGAGCAAGTAGTCTTTACCTTGAATATTTAAAGGGACAGGCGTAGGGTCATTGTATGGTCATAGAAGGCAACCTTGTAGGGGTATCTTAGTAATTCGAAGGGACGATTATCATTTTCGTAGGATCATCGAGGAACAAGATCATTTATTCGTAGGCAACTCGTAGGGACTATGATCTTTTATCTGAAGGGACTTGATGATTTTTTATTCGTAGGAAACTTTACTAAGAAACCCTCACGTTCGAGGGACTTGACCATATTTCGTAAGGCAACCAAGAGGAGAAACCTTAGGGGGTGCAGATGGCGATCGTATAACGATCGACTTACGTGTGTGAATGGAGTGTGTTAATCACAGTTATGTTAATCTTTGAGTTAATGATCTAACAATTGATTTTATCTTGCCATACAATCCTATTATTCATGTATCTAGCAGTTATAGGGTGCAAAAAATAAAGTGCGGAAAATAAATCCTTAGACTATTATAGGGCTTTGGGGAAATTACATAATAAGGTGTGGAAAGTAAAAGTACGGAAATTTAAACCCTAATTAAACTATTACAATGCATGAGCAAATACATAATTGATAAAAAATGCAAGAAAATAAATATACACTATTACATAATTTGTGTACCCTATACAATTATCTAAGGAAATTAAATAGCAAAATAGAATAAGGATAAAGTTAGGAAAAATATTTTCAAAGTCCTAAATTCTAAATTAATGTTTTTTTTTTTGCATTTTTTTATGATGATAAATAAAAATAATAATTAATTAATTAAAAAAAAAGTTAATTAAAAATTAATGTTTTTTTTTTAAAATAAAAATAACAAAAGAACTTTTTAAAATATTTTTTCAAATATTTATATGAATAAAAAATTAAATTCTTTAAGCATTTTAATATATTGAACAAACATAATGTATTAACTATTTTGAAATATTTAAATACTCCCTAAAAAAATATAACAAATATACAAGATGTTTTTTTTAATATATTGAGATGTTTTTTTGGATCGATTCTTTCCATCTATCTGAAAAAATTGTTAACAAAAATACAAGATTAATTAATATTTTAAGACAAAAAAAAAAGAAACTAAAATAAATAAATAAAAATGTACAATTTAGATTTGAGAACTCATTACATGCGTATATTTTAATTTTATATCGACTTAAGTATTATTTCATATGGTTTTGGTATGTCATTTTTACTTTGAAAACTCGAGCAGCAAAACTGAGCTAATTATTTATTTCAACACATATTTTTTATTTTACTCATTAGAACCTTATCCATTTAAGAATTAAAAAATATTAAATAAAAAATATTAATATCAAGAAATAATTATTACGACTTCTGCCAAAGCCTAATAAACATTACTAGTTACAACATCAATTTTCAGCCAAGATATACCTTTTTTATGATGAATTAAGAAGTTGTAGTCATTCTCCAACAATTCAGATGAAGGTAGAGGCTACCAAAACCTTAATCAATGTCAACACATTGAAAGTATCGAATAAAATTAGGGCCTGTAAAATAAGAAATTCATTCCAAATCTAAATATCAATAGATCTAAAAATAATTAGCAACATATTTTAAAGAGATAATGATTTAAAAATAGAGTTTTTGGATGAAAAATATAAATTTAACAAATTATTATAATAGAAGACTAATTCATAGAGAAGAGTATCCGTGGAAGGTTGTATGCTCCGGCAATGGTGACATTGTTCAGATCAAGAAACCAAGCGTTTTGTCGTGGATCTCCAACACCAACTTTAACTTTTTAAGAAACTTTATGAAAAATAACAAATTAAATGGATCCGTCGTTTCTCTCTGTCTCGTCTTTTTTTTTTCGGTCCCTCTATCAGTCACACTAGTAATTATATATAGGGGAGGGAGTTAAGTCAAACATTTGGGCTTTTGATGGGTTTTGAGATTGCTTGAGGATGAAGAAAAGATGTTTCCAATTTGGTCAAAAAATTAGATGAAATTATACCCTTTTGATCTTGCACAAATTTGGACACTTACAATCATCATAAACATCAAATATTTGATCCCAAAATAGACATAATATCAAATATGGGCCCATTTGGAAGAAACTTTAGTTTTGGTCATTTTTCCTTCATACACCTCCTCAAAATTGCCCAACTTTAACAATGCATAACTCTCTCAATTTTTATCCCATGTATGTGTTCTAGGACTTTTTAGAAATCTTAGAGTGTCTATAACTACTCCTTTTGGTCCCATGTCCATTCGATCCTCCATTTTCAAGTTATGAGCTTTTGAAAAAGTTGTCTTTTTGTTGACTTTTAAAAGGACCTGTAATGTCTTGGCTCATATCTCTCAAATGAAGCATTTTTGGCTTTGGCTTGTGAGACACAAAGTTGTAGGGAATTTAATTTCCTTAAAAATGTTATTTGTATGGGAAATGTTTGATGAAGTATGTGAAAGTTATGGATGGTCAAAGTACAGTTGACTTTTCCTATAAAAACCATAATTTAGTAACTCCTGATTCTTGATGATTCTGAGGCTTCCTTGATGAATCATGATCAACCCTTGATAAAATAATGAATTTCACCTCATAATCTTGATGTTGACCAAAAATCTTGAAGTTTGAATTTATGTTGACCATAGTTGACTTTTTGACCAAGTTAATTGATTTTTGATTATCTGGGCATCTGACTGACCAAACTTATGGGGAAAGTCTTGAAACTTGACATGAGGATTCTTTAAGGTATATAGGATTTTATGAAGTCCACTTGAGTCTTTGGAAGTCCATTTTGCTTGGGGGAACTCAAAACCCTAGTTCTAAGATTCATTGTTCAGGAGGAGGTTTTGTCTGGTGAAACTTTTAATCCTTTTGACCAATTGAGAACCTTGTGACTATTAAAAGACCTCTTGAGACACATGGTCTTGAATTTGGGAGGGAAAATTTTGGGGTACAATAGCTGCCCCTGTTCAATTTTCTGAAACTTGAGGAGTTAGATTGGCATGTACGCCATTCGTGACTTGAAGGTTGAAGGGGATTGAACACTAAAGCCCAAAAATTTGCAGTCGCCGATGCGCGAATTAATGCTGTTGGTTGGTTGTATTGCTTGAATGGGATTAAAGATGCCATTCAGAGTAAAAATGTTCTTCAGATATACCTCTCGGAGGATAAAGCAGTCCATGATGTAGATTGATGTAATCTCGGGGGATGTAGCAACCCAAGATGTTGTTTGGGTGTGGTCCTGGAGGATAGAGCAATCCAAGATTTTGTTATGTGTAATCATGGAGGATAGAGCAGTCTAAGATGTTATCCCAGGGGTTTATAGCAGCCCAAGTAATTGTTTGAGATAGCCCTTGGGGAGATATAGCAGCCCAAGATGGATATAGATGTAATCTCAGGAGATGTAGCAGCCTAAGATATTGGTTTTGGTGGCCCTGGGGGATATAGCAGCCTAAGACGTTGTTGGATGTAATCTTGAGGGATGTAGCAACCCAAGATATTGGTATATGTATTCCTGGAGGATAGAGCAGTCCAAGATATTGCTATATGTACTCCTAGAGGATAGAGCAATCCAAGATATTGGTATATCTATTCCTGGAGGATAGAGAAATCCAAGATTTTGTTATATGTACTCCTGGAGGATAGAGCAGTCCAAGATATTGGTATATGTATTCCTGGAGGATAGAGCAATCCAAGATTTTGTTATATGTACTCCTGGAGGATAGAGCAGTCCAAGATATTGGTATATGTATTCCTGGAGGATAGAGAAATCCAAGATTTTGTTATATGTACTCCTGGAGGATAGAGCAGTCCAAGATATTGTTTGAAGTAACCCTTGGGCGGATATAGCAGCCCAAGAATAAGTTGTTGATGACGTTCGTCTGCTGGGAAATTAACCTGAAAAACAAGGTTAGTTTTATACAAATGTCATGATGTATATATCATTTTGCAAAACGATATTCTTATCATAAATGAGAATGTTGTATGCGCATGATATGAAATGATGTATGAATGAATTATGTAGTTGAAGCGCATGAGTAACTTCATATAACAACTACTGGCTGGGGAAAATAAATCTTGATTTGTTGCTGAGGAATATGAAGACTTTGTTCCCGTCTTGTCTTGGAATATCGTACTTAGGATCTTTCGTTTTTCGTTCTTCGTACTTCTTATTGAAGGATTAAGTTCCTGAATACCCTGACTGAGGATAAAAGAGATGGACATTCCCTGGGAGACTTATCCGACCAAGTATCAATTCTTCGGAAGATATCTACTTGAAGATTTTGTAGAGTTGGAAGTACAAGAGGCTGCTTGGAACGTTTTGTTAGAATATATCCGTGAAGATTACTCTGTGGGATGAACCGGCGAAGATTCGTTGGATTCCTACCTCTAATCGTCCTTAGTAAATACTATTATTGTGTTTTATGCATTTCTGGTAAACATCAATCATATTCAAAAGCATATATACATTCAAACATAATCAACATACGTTTTCGCTTAAGTAAAAGGGAAAAGTAAACCTGAATTCGAAAATAGAATTGTATAAATTTTGCAAGTGTATACTTATTCAAAATAACCAATGGATTTAGAACTTCTAAAATTCTTGACTTCCCCGAGTAATTTTCTAGGAATTATCATGACTGAATCCGAAGACATGATACTGACACCATCTGATATTATTGGCACAGACAGTTAATTTTCATAATGGCTTATGCTAAAAAATCAGACTGCGGTGGATTATGTACGCCCTGGGTGGTGGTTAAGGATCTTGCAACTGACTTTGATCTGGTTAGATTTGAAAGGAGAGTTTTTCCCCTAACTGAGGATGATTTTTTCCAGAATGGAAGTATTCGAAAAGGGTCCAGAGAAATAAACAAAATGCCCCACAATAATATGCCCCTGTCATCGTGAACTTGGTAATGTTACCTCTGGTAATTCAAATGAGGAGACCAGCCCCTGGCTATTGAAGCATTGTTGAATCTTGACCTGACTGTCCCAGATGAATTGGACCATAACATGGCATGCCCCCTTGATTAGAAGATAGTGACTATGCCCCTTGTATACATTGTCTTTGATCCAGGAAGCAACTTTGTCTGTCGGGAGGACTTTGGTTTATTGAATGTTCATCATGTAAGCTTCTCTACTATCAAACACTTAGTTATATGCAAATAATGATATTCAAAATGCAACGCTTATGCCTGTCTTGAAGTTTTGAAAAATAATTATTTTAGCAAAACAAAATGTTTGTAAAAACTGTGATATTAACTCAAGATTTATAATAATCCCTAAAGGAGTCAGAATACCTTTTGGTAGCAGTACGCTTTCGAACTAACCATGCTTCAGTTAGGACTTTTAAAGGGTTATAACGTGGCCTGGTTCACGGTTTAAGAAATAAAGGATAAAGACTCTAATTTTATTTATACCCAATCCATCCTTCGTGGTGTTCTTCAGTCCTATGTTCGGTTAACTTATGCATTGAGGCTCCAAAGTAGTTTGGAATTGTAACACTGACAGCAGTTTATTTGAAAAACCAGTCATCTTTTTTTTTGTTGAGGATTTGTAGTGACAACTTTTTCTTTTGTCTTTGTTATCCATTCCTTTTGCCTGAACTGTTTGTTTCAAGATTACAGTCAGTGGGATTTCTCAATTTTTTTACTAAGTCACCTTCATAGGTTTTGACTTAGCGAGCTTCTCTTCTGATAGGTATTAACTGTCAGACTTAATGATTACAAGGAACCATAATTAGTTATGTACAAAAAGGACGACTAATATATTTGAGTTAACCGAGGAACTACCTTGCCTTAGGTTATGATTAAGGGTTTTAATTTTAGTGAGAAGGAAAACTCCTACTTCATAGGCTCAAAAGGTTTGACTAGGGATTAACTTCCTTATATCTCCACTATTTAGGAATCGAAACAATGCTTGTACATTGTCAGCATAGTCTGTTCAAAAGCATACGATATGAAATTATGGTAATGTCTTCGTCATCCTCCCTCTAAAGGCTTACATCTTTAACAAGAGTTAAATATCACAAAAGAGAAGTAAGAAGCATAGTTTAAATATAGTGAAACGAATGGATTAATTCAAGACAACCATATGCAATGCATTATCGTGAAACACAAAAGTCTAACATAATAGTAAGTGTTTAAGCTGACAAAAGAAATTACAAATGAAAATTCAAATGTTCTCAAAGCCTCTTCCTCTAAACTTGTCACTCTGGGTATCTGGTTGTTTTGATGTTTGATGAACAATAGGAGAATTCAATCCGGTCTTCTGGTGTAACCTAGAGGATTCCTTCGTCAATCAGGTCTTGAATCTTATTCCTCAATGCCCAATAGTTATCAGTGTCATGTCCAGTACAATTGGAGTGATATACACACCTTGCATTGGGATTATATCCAGGAGAGGAAGTATTGGGATTCAGAGGAGGGTTTTTCAAGGTGATTAGCTTCATCTCCAACAAGCATTGCAAAGTTTGCGACATTGTCGTGTTGATTTTGATAAACTATCTTTTATATTCCTTGTGTTGAGGCAGATTAACCCTACAAGACCTTCCTCCTTTAAGAAGAACTATCAGTAGTAGCTTGTCTCTTTCCTTCTCTTATCCTCATCTTCCTTACAACCAAGTCAGTTTGTTTTATTAGAGGTTGACTAATGATTAGATTCCTGACTCCGTTACCTTGAAGTTTATTGACGAAGACTCTCAGCTCTTCTTGCCTCTGGTCTAAGTTTTGGATAAGAGCCACCTGGCCATTCATCTGGATTCTCATCTCTGCCATCTCAGCTTGCAATTGTTCCAACTGATTACCCTTGTTGTCTTTAGGATTCTTCTTTTTCGCGTCCTTAGTGAGGAGGGCTTTCAACTCTTCTTGCCCCTTGGACAAATTCAGAATCACTTCTTGAAATTTAGCATTCTGGGTTTGGAGATCTTTGACAGTCTGTTCGAGAGCCATTTCCACTTAAATAAATAGCAAGAAGATAAGAAACCTGTCGCAGGAACCTATTATGCAATGGTATGGTATGTAGATGCATATGCAATGTTTTCAAGGACCACATAGGATTTAAATTTGTTAAAGGAAAACAAAAATAAAACTTTTATTAGTAAGTTTAAAATATAATTTCCACTTGGGCTTACAATGAAAGAAAACAAAAAGTTGCAAAGAAAATAAGAACATTTGAGACTCAAGTCTCCCATGGACACTTTCTCTTTGTGTTGAGATATGTATTGAGGTTCCGCTCTTTGTGAAGTTGCCTTGTTAGTTTTATCTTTGTGAGCGTGGAACTAAACTTCAAAAGTATCCCTTTCCTCTTTCATTTGAATCCAAGATTTCTGCAGCTCTTCCAGATCCGTGGGCATGTATGGATGAAGAATGGTATAAGGAACACCTCCTTCAACAATTGGCTCAACAGTTACTGGTAGAATAGAAGGATATGGAATCATAAGAGTTTGAGCACGAGATTGCACCTATCAGAGGTAAGGTTCCATAGGGATGGAGTGTTCTGGTTCCAAAGTATTGTTGTTGATCTTGTTTACCATGCTCCAAACTCGTATAAACCTTTGACGGTAACCTTGAAGACCGTTGTCATAATCAAACACAATGCCTTGAACAATCATATCATGAAGACCATTACTCTGAGCATAACCAATCTGACGTAGTGCTAAAGAAGGATTGTAGGTAATGCCCCCTCTTATGCCAAGGAGTGGTAGATTAGGGAACTCCCCACAACGATCAATGATAGTGACATTTTCCATAGATCGGGAACACCAGTGAATATCTGAATGAGAGAGTGTCATCATCCTTTTAGATCATCTCAAACCCTATTCATTATTCATCAAGAATCGAGGAAGGTGAGAAATAAACCACCTAGATAGTAGAGGTATGCAGCACATCAAAGTTCCTCGCGCCTTCATAGTACGAGTGTGAAGAGAGTGTAAGATATCTCCAAGTAATGTAGGCACTGGATTGTGAGTCAGAAATATGTTGATGGCGTATACATCTATGAACTGGTCTGGATCAGGGAATAATACCAAACCATAAATCAGCAGGGCTAAGATCTCCTCAAAAGCATCGTAACACATAGCACTCAAGAACACCTGAGTTTTCTCTACTAATACTCTGGCAAGGATACCCTTAATTTCACTTCTTGTTTCTAGGACAATGTCTGATTTCTTCAAATGTAGGGCTGCAACAATGACTTTAGGTTTAAGCTTCTTCTCTAAGCCTGTGAAAGGTTTCTGATCAAGGATAGGTACCCCAAGTAACTTGGAGAATTCTTCCATTGTGGGCACCAGGTGATAATCGGGAAATGTGAAATAATGATGCTTAGGATCAAAGAACTGGAATAGGAAACTCACCATAGCTTCATCAAACCCTGAGGTAACCAAGTCAAGTAGATGATCGTGCTTCTTGATGAATTGAGAGCTTTCATGAAGTTTTGAGACCAAATCCTTAAGCTTGGAAGGTATCCCTACAAAGTTGATCTGGATAGTGTTCCTACGAGTGGGAGCCATAACCTGCAACAAAGAACAAAGATAAATCCTTTGGCCCTTGAAATGGTTAGTGATAATGCTATGCTTATGATGTCATGATGTTATGATGTTATGTTCAATCACAAACATGTGGCACACACAAGCAAGTCACACAATAGTCCTAGGTTTAGAGGCTTGCATGAGGTTTAAAGGAAAGTACCCCCCCCCCCCCTGAAGTTTAGTTGGTTCATTCCTGTCCTACCAAAGTAACCAAGTTCTAAGGGATCTCAATATCACTGATCCTTCTCAAGGTTTGTTGTTCAGTGGGCAATTGACTTGCCAACCAAAACCCCCCAAGATTAGAATCTCAATTAGCGTAACATCGAGTATCAACCAACTTTAGACTTCTCCAAAGCAGGCTATCTCACTACATTATAAAGGCCAAGATAGGTCAATTAAGGTTCTAAAGGGTAGTTAGTGTTAATGACAACATATGGAAGCCTCATATTATCCTCAACTTACTTAAGGAACATAAGCACCAACCAAGAAGTCACACTAACTGTGGCTACCATATCAGTATACGCCGTACAGTTTCCTTGGTCTATTGCCACTTACCTAAGGTACACTAGATTCGGGTTAGGATCTTTCATACAGTAACCCCACAACAATCCCTTAAATATAAAGCAAACATAGCAAACAAGTAAATGGTCTTAATTCCTAAGGTAACCCCTCTTTTACTAAGTACTCCCCAGTAGAGTCGCCAGTTCTGTAACACGGTGGGAGAATTGACTTGGGTGTTTTTGTTTGAAAAAAACATGTGCGAATAACAAAAGTCGCCACCGACTTTTATTTTATCCAAAAGGAAAGGGTATAAAAGAATAGGAAAAACCTTTTAAAAATTTGAGTTCGTGGGGTAGGTTATGTAAAGGGAAGGTGTTAGCACCCTTTATATCCATGGTTATCCATGGGCTCTTAGTTACTTAGCTCACTTTACTTTTGTTTGAAAAATAGTGTAGCGTGTGTTTAGAAAATATTTTCATAAGTCTTTAACTTTGCAATGATCCTCGTATGGATGTATACAAAGTGTTTAGTTTGAAAAGTATTTGGAAAAGTGGGGTGTAAAGAGTATTTTGAAAAGAAGTGAGCAAGTACTTAAGAACTACTTATCCTAAGTTTGTAAGGTCTTTCTTGTTATTTATTTCCTTTAGGGGTAAGACTGTCCTTACTATTAGTGAGTAAGTAGTCTTTACCTTGGATGTTTAAAGGGACAGACGTAGGGTCATCGTATGGTCATAGAAGGCAACTTTGTAGGGGTATCTTAGTAATTCGAAGGGACAATCATCATTTTCGTAGGATCATCGAGGGACGAGATCATTTATTCGTAGGCAACTCGTAGGGACTATGAATTTTTATTTGAAGGGACTTGATGATTTTTTATTCGTTGGCAACTTTACTAAGATACCCTCACGTTCGAGGGACTTGATCATATTTCGTAAGGCAACCAAGAGGATAAACCCTATGGGGGCAGATGGCGATCATATAACGATCGACTTACGTGTGTGAATGAAGTGTGTTAATTACAATTATGTTAATCTTTGAGTTAATGATCTAACGGTTGATTTTATCTTGCCATACAATCCTATTATTCATGTATCTAGCAGTTATAGGGCGCAAAAAATAAAGTGAGGAAAATAAATCATAAGACTATTACAGGGCTTTGGGGCAATTACATAATAAGGTGCGGAAAGTAGAAGTACGGAAATTTAAACCCTAATTAAACTATTACAATGCATGAGCAAATACATAATTGAGAAAAAATGCAAGAAAATAAATCTACACTATTACATAATTTGTGCACCCTATGCAATTATCTAAGGAAAGTAAATAGAAAAATAGAATAAGGATAAAGTTAGGAAAAATATTTTAAAAGTCCTAAAGTCTAAATTAATGTTTTTTTTTTTTGCATTTTTTATGATGATAAATAAAAATAATAATTAATTAATTAAAAAAAAGTTAATTTAAATTTAATGTTTTTTTAAATAAAAAAAAAACAAAAGAACTTTTTAAAATATTTATATGAATAAAAATTAAATTCAATAAGATTTTTAATATATTGAACAAACATAACGTATTAACTATTTTGAAATATTTAAAATACAAGATTAATTAATATTTTAAGACAAAAAATAAAGAAACTAAAATAAATAATAAAAAATGTACAATTTAGATTTGAGAACTCGTTACATGCGCATATTTTAATTTTATATCGACTTAAATATTATTTCATATGGTTTTGGTATGTCTTTTTTACTTTGAAAACTCGAGCAACAAAACTGAGCTAATTGTTTATTTCAACACATATTTTTTATTTTACTCATTAGAACCTTCATCATTTAAGAATAAAAAACTATTAAATAAAAATATTAATATCAAGAAATAATTATTAAGACTTCTGCCAGAGCCTAATAAATATTACAAGTTACAACATCAATTTTCAGTTAAGATATACCTTTTTGATGAAGAATTAAGAAGTTGTAGTCATTTTCCAACAATTCAGATGATGGTAGAGGCCACCAAAACCTTAATCAATGCCAACATATTGAAAGTGTCGAATAAAATTAGGGCCTGTAAAATAAGAAATTCATTCCAAATCTAAATATCAATAGATCTAAAAAAATTAGCAACATATTTTAAAGAGATAAGGATTTAAAAATAGAGTTTTTGGATGGAAACATAAATTTAACAAATTATTATAATAGAAGACTTATTCATAGAGAAGAGTATCCATGGAAGGTTGTATGCTCCGACAATGGTGACAGTGTTCAGATCAAGAAACCAAGCGTTTTGTCGTGGATCTCCAACACCAACTTTAACTTTTTAAGAAACTTTATGAAAAATAACAAATTAAATGGATCTGTCGTTTCTCTCTGTCTCGTCTTTTTTTTGGTCCCTCTATCAGTCACAGTAGTAAGTATATATATGGGAGGGAGTTAGGTCAAAAATTTGGGCTTTTGTGATGGGTTTTGGGATTGCTTGAGGATGAAGAAAAGATGTTTCCAATTTGGTCAAAAAATTAGATGAAATTATACCCTTTTGGTCTTGCACGAATTTGGACACTTACAATCATCATAAACATCAAATATTTGATCCCAAAATAGACCTAAGATCAAATATTTGATTTTTCAATATTTATCTTAATTAAAATTGAATTTAAATGAAATAAATCCAATATAATATAAAATAAATATAAAAAATCAGATATTATGATCTATGGGTCGTGTATGATATTATAATTGAGTTTGGGTTGGAAAAATATGGGTCCATTTGGAATAAACTTGAGTTTTGGTCATTTTTGCTTCATACACCTCCTCAAAATTGCCCAACTTCAACAATGCATAAATCTCTCAATTTTTATCCCATGCATGTGTTCTAGGACTTTTTAGAAAGATTAGAGTGACCTATAACTACTCCTTTTGGTCCCATTTCCATTTGATCCTCCATTTTCAAGTTATGAGCTTTTGAAAAAGTTGACTTTTTGTTGACTTTTAAAAGAACCTGTAATGTCTTGGCTCATATCTCTCAAATGAAGCATTTTTGACTTTGTCTTGTGAGACACAAAGTTATAGGGAATTTAATTTCCTTCAAAATGAGCTTTGGATGGGAAATGTTTGATGAAGTATGTGAAAGTTATGGCTGGTCAAAGTACAGTTGACTTTTCCTGAAAAACCATAATTTAGTAACTCCTGATTCCTGATGATTCTGAGGCTTCCTTGATAAATCATGATCAACCCTTGATCAAATGATGAATTTCACCTCATAATATTGATGTTGACCAAAAATCTTGAAGTTTGACTTTATGTTGACCTCAATTGACTTTTTGACCAAGTTAACTGATTTTTGATTATCTGAGCATCTGACTGACCAAACTTATGGAGAAAGTCTTGAAACTTGACATGAGGATTCTTTAAGGTATATAGGATTTTATGAAGTCTACTTGAGTCTTTGGAAGTCCACTTTTCTTGGGTAAACTCAAAACCCTAGTTCTAAGATTCATTGTTCAGGAGGAGGTTTTGTCTGGTGAAATCTTCAATCCTTTTGACCAATTGAGAACCTTGTGACTATTAAGAGACCTCTTGAGACACATAGTATTTAATGTGGGAGGGAAAATTTTGGGGTACAAAAATTGTGATTCATGCATTTGCATTGTAAAAAAAGATGTAATTCTACCATGTTTTCGCTGCTATATTTTAAAGCAGAGGTTGTTAAAGGCGTGTTGCATTTTATTGGTTTGACACTTTTTACACCTGTTTCCATGTTGTTTGGTAGCTATAATAGGATGTTTGGATTGTTAGTTGCATTTGGTAGATGATTGTACGCTGAAGCGTTGTTGTAGCTGCTGACTTTATGTTTGGCTTAGCTCTTAGGCATCCTTAGGCTTAGGATTGAGTCTAGTTTAGGTCATAACCATTTTAGGACATGTTGATACATTAATTGTCTTACTTTTAGTCATTTTGATTTAATAAATCATTGATTTTACTATCCATTTTCAGGGGATAATGGTAAGTATAGAGTGTAGGTGTTCGCCTACATTCGACCTTCTTCCTTACCCTTTCTAAAGTTTTCAACTTGTGTTTGCGATAAGTATTTTATGCTTCTTTGACATTTCGCTCTCTTCATTCCCTTTGAGTTCTAATATCATCTTCAATCCTTGAAGTGTGTTATAACTTGTTTTTTCTTTTCTCTTTAGGATTAGAAAACCTCATTAACCATAGGATCTCCATTACACAATAACATAGGGTGAATCTTAGTTTCCCTTAGTGTTTTCCCTTTTTCAACTTGAGTCTTCTTCTCTCATCTATAGACAACTCAAAAAACACCTAATAAAGGTCGAGCTTTCTCATATGCCATGAGGTACTTGCACGCATTCCATATGGGGATAAGTTGTAGGGTATCTATCATGATGAATAAGTCTTAGCATAAGGATGTCTCACAAAGAACACCTACAAAACACCTATTCTAAAAGACAATAAACAAACAGACAAGCGTCTTTCCTGCAAGAATTATCTTCTCATCTCTTCACTCATAACGGTTTGACTCACTTCGACTTGTCTCTTTGCAAGACGGTAAACGCACTTGTTCAAGGCGAGTCTGCAATACCTGAGCATAAGCATAAGCAGTTTAATTCATAAAAATACACAAACAAACAGTTCCCGCCTTAGTTAGGTGAACTACGTCGACTCTGATTCTCATTTCCCATGAGATACGTCTGCAGTGGGGTAGGGTCCATTCGAGCAAATTCTTTATTTTCCCTACATTTTTCCCGTACCTTTTCCTTCTCGTTTTCCAGTTCCCTCTCTCATGCCAGTTCCAGTAGCGATTTTTATTCAGCAGCAATTTTATTCCTTACCCTTTGAAACAGACTAATAAACGTGGATCCCGTCGGATACGACGGACGATCCGGGGTACTAATACCTTCCCAGTTCGTAATCGACTCTCGAACCCAGTCTCTTTGGTTCGCAAGACCTTGTTCTTTCCTTTCCTACAGTTTGTGCAGCATTACCTTTCCCATTCATTTGGGATAAAAATACCTGGCTGGTGACTCTACATTTTCCGCGCCACTTTCGTGTTTGTACTAGGATGAAAATCCCGGGAGCGACAGCTGGAGACTCTAGTGGGGATAAGAACCCAAAATCTATGGTTTTCCCTATGAGAGTCAATCCTAGCGCTTGTTTGGTTTTGTTTCTTTGGGTGTATATTTGTTTACTGTTGTGTGTTTAGTTTACTATTTTTATTTACAGATTTACTTTACAGCTTTATTTATCGCTTCCCGCATTTACTTTCCATGCATCATATACTGGACTGTCTATGCTGTTTTTTTTTGGTGGGATGGGGTTACTGAGTGAGGAGCCCAATACCAAGGCTTGAGTGCACCCTAGACTTTAGCATGGACAGACATTGTACTTCCATGATATATCATCATGATGCGTGGCGATGTGTTCCACACCCAGACTGCGACCGTCTTGGAAATATTTTGAGTGGGGGTTTCCTCCACTTCAGGATACGAACTTGATAGTTATGTGCATCTGGGGACCGATCATTGAGGAACTTAGTGAAAACAACCCTCTTCAGTAGTGACAGTGGCAGACCATATTTGTTGGCAAACCCACTCGCACCCGAGGGCCCATTGGGAACTTACATAGGATGACGTGGTTCTTTCATAGGAACTCATTTAAAGCACTTTTCATATGACAATAGTATTGTATCCTTCGGGATGAATGTACTATTGTTTCTCGATTTCAGTGTTTGAAGCTGGGAACTTATGGGGGATGCTTGTTTTTTCCCGAACTCAACTGAGACTTCCCTTAGTAACATATAATGCTAAACCTATTCCATGAGATGGTAATACACCATTTCTTAGAGATGGTAATACACCATCAATTATTCACCACTTCTCATCAATCAACAACTAAACAAACACCAAAATACATAATAATATTATGCATATAACAACAACATATGCAAATGAGACTCCACCAGACTCAATGCATGCAAAACCATTTATCGATCACTGTTTCATGATCCAGATCCCGTCAGAACTCTCGACCCTTATTTCATGGTCATGTATGATCCCTATTTCATGATCACCCATTCGACCCCTGTTTCATGGTCATGTACGATCCCTATTTCATGACCGCACCAACAACATATTGATTCCCTTTAGAATTTGGATGGATATACCCTACCTTGGTACACCATCCCCAACTATACACATGCAATGCACCAGCAATGACAATATGCAATATGCACAAAAACTACTTCATGCAATCAATATCAACAACAACATATAACAACAACTACGACAACACATAACAACATCAACAACATGCATCAACAACTACAACAACATATAACAACATCAACGTCATATAACAAAAACGTCAACAATAACACTATTGTACCCCAAAATTTTCCCTCACATCTTCAAGACAATATGTCTCAAAAGGTCTTCAAATGATCACAAGATTCTCAATTTCTCAAAGGAATTCCAGGTTTCATCAGACTAAGCCTCCTCCAAATGCAACAGATCTTAAACTATGGTTTTGAATTCTCAAGTAAAATTGGACTTCCAAAGCCTCAAGTGGACTTCATGACATCCCACATACTTCAAAGAATCCTCATGTCAAGTTTCAAGACTTTCCCTACAAGTTTGGTCAGTCAGATGCTCAGGATATCAAAAATCAGTTAACTTGGTCAAAAAGTCAATTGTGGTCAACACAAAGTCAAACTTCAAGATTTTTGGTCAACATCAAGATTATGAGGTGAAATTCATCATTTTATCAATGGTTGATCATGATTCATCAAGAGAACCTCAGAATCATCAAGAATCAAGAGTTACTAAATTAGGGTTTTGTGTAGGAAAAGTCAACTGTACTTTGACCAACCATAACTTTCACATGCTTCATCAAAAATCTCCCATCAAAATCTCATTTTGAATGAAATTCAATTCTCTACAAATATGTGTCTCACAAGCCAAGGCCAAAAATACTTCATTTGAGAGTTATGAGCCAAGACATTACAGGTCCTTTTAAAAATCAACAAAAAGTCAACTTTTTCAAAAGCTCATAACTTAAAAATGAAAGATCAAATGAACATGTTACCAAAAGTAGAAGTTATAGGACACTCTAATATTTCTAAAAAGTCCTAGAACACCTTCATGGGATAAAAATTGAGGGCGTTATGCATTGTTGAAGTTGGGCAATTTTGAGGAGGTGTATGAAGCAAAAAAAGGCCAAAACTAGAGTTTCTTCCAAATGGGCCCATATTATTTCAACCCAAACTCAATTATAAGATCATGCACGATCCATAGATCATAATATCTGATTTTTTATATTTAATTTATATTATATTGGATTATTTTATTTAAATTCTATTTTAATTAAGATAAATATTGAAAAATCAAATATTTGATCTTAGGTCTATTTTGGGATCAAATATTTGATGTTTATGATAATTGTAAGTGTCCAACTTTGTGCAAGACAAAAAGAGTATGATTTCATCTAATTTTTTGACCAAATTAGAAAGATCCTTTTTTCTCCTTCAAGCAATCCAAAATCCATCCACAAAGGCCCAACTTTTTGACCTAATTCCATCACTTATAAATACACAACACAACCAAATACCAAGGACATGAAAATTCTTACACCAAAAAACTCTAAAAAATTTCAAAAAATACTTCATAGCTAGTATTCATCCTCTTTCTTCATCCAATCAAAATCAATAAACTTCCAGGAGGCCAACCTATGAACACATGCCGCCTCTTACTTTTTATTGATCTCAAATATTTTGTTTCATAGCATTTTAATATATTTTATTTTCATAATATTATTTATAATCATGTATTGATGTTTTTTGATCGTTTGCTTTTGAGTTATGATGCAGGTTTCGAACAACACCATTGTTAGGACACCATGGAGAACTAAAATGTTGGTTAATCTGCTATAATTTGTGTCCGTCAATACTTTGAAGGTTGCAGTAGTGATAAGAATTCCAGTATGACATGTAAGTCAGGTAAGTGCTACAGTTTTGATTTACTCCGAATTTTTTCCAGATATTTAGAAAAAAAATACGAAGAACAATACTCTTTTAGAATAGAATTTTAAAAGATTTCGACCCTCAAAATCGCAAATTCCTCTTTTTTCGATTTGATTTGATTTATTTTCTATTTCCATATTTTCAAGACAATCTGAAAAAAAATTGTGCGCTCTTTATTTGATTTTATTAGACTTTTAGCATCGTTTTAATATTTTTTAGATTTTATTTTAATCGCTTTTCTTATTTTCCATTATTTTAAAATCTGTAGTGATTTTATCTGACTTTGTTTATTTTTTTTATTCTTCTAATAGCATGATAAAAAAAACATATCCTCCTCTCATCTCAAAGACTCAATATTCTTCCGATCTTTTTGTTTCGATTATTTTACGATTTCTAAAGATAATGTAACTGCTAAAGCCCTGTAATAGTTTTAGGTTTTATTTTCCGCACTTTACGTTTTTTGTCAGGTTTTTTTTATGTATCTCTCCCAAAGCCATGTAATAGTTTAGGGTTTTTATTTTCCGCTTTAAATTTCCAAAAAAAATTAAACTACGTGGTTAGTAAACCTAGGGTGTGAAAAAATGTATGTTGAATTAATTGGACTTATCCCATTAAATATCCAAGATAAATATCTTGAAACTAATATTCACACACATAAATCGATCATTATACGATAGCCATCTGCACCCTCTAGGGTTTCTCCTCTTGGTTGCCTTTAAATATGGTCAAGTCACTCGAACGTGGGGGTATCTTAGTAAAAGTTGCCTACGAATAAAAAAATCATCAAGTCCCTTTAAAAGATCATAGTCCCTTCGAGTTGCCTACAAAAAAATGCTCTCGTCCCTCGATGACCCTACAAAAATGATGATCGTCCCTTCGAATTATTAAGATACCCCTATAAGGTTGCCTTCTATGACCATAAGATGACCCTACGCCCGTCCCTTTAAACATCCAAGGTAAAGACTACTTACTCACTAATAGCAACGACAATCCTACCCTTAAAGGAAATAAATAACAAGAAAGACCTTACAAACTTAGGGTAGGTAGCTCTTAAATACTTTCTCACTCTTTCAAAAACAATCTTTACACCCCACTTTTTCAAAAGATTTCTCAAAGCTAAACATTTTGTATATATCCATACGAGGATCATTACAAAGTTAAAGACTTATGAAAATATTTTCTAATCACACACTACACTATTTTCTTTCAAACAAAAGTAAAGTGAACTAAGTAGTTAAGAACCCATGGATAACCATGGATACAAAGAGTATTAACACCTTCCCTCTGTATAATCAACCCCCCAAACTCAAATCTTTTTTAAAAGGTCTTTCCTATTTTTTTATATCCTTTTCTATTGGATAAAATAAAAGTCGGTGGCGACTCTTGCTATCCGCACATGGTTTTTGTTAAACAAAAACACCCAGGTCAGTTCTCCCACCATATTACATAACTGGCGAATCTGCTGGGGGAGTACTTAGTAAAAGAGGGGTTACCTTAGGAATTAAGATCACTTACTTGGTTGATTTGTTTGATTTATCTTTAAGGGATTGTTGTGGGGTTAGTGTGTGAAAGATCCTGACCCAGATCTAGTGTACCTTAGATAAGTGGAAATAGACCAAGGAAACTGTACGGCGTATACCGATATGGTTGATCTGGTGGCTACAGTTAGTGTGACTTCTTGGTTGGTGCTTATGTTCCTTAAGTAAGTTGAGGATAATATGGGGCTTCCATACGTTGTCATTAACACTAACTACCCTTTAGAACCCTAATTGACCCATCTTGGCCTTTAGAAAGTAGTGAGATAACCGGCTTTGGTGAAGTCTAAAGTTGGTTGATACTCGATGCTACGCTCATTGAGATTCTAATCTTGGGGAGTTTTGGTTGGAAAGTCAGTTGCTTACTGAACAACAACCCTTGAGAAGGATCAGTGATATTGAGATCCCTTAAAACCCAGTTACTTTTGTTAGGACAGGATGAACCAACTAAACTTCAGGGGGAAGGTACTTTCCTTTAAACCTCATGCAAGCCTCTAAACCTAGGGCTATTATGTGAATTGCTTGTGTGTGCCACTTGTTTGTGATTTAACATAACATCATAACATCATGACATCATAAGCATATAATTCTCACTAACCATTTCAAGGACCAAAGGATTTATCTTTGTTCTTTGTTGCAGGTTATGGCTTTCACTCTTAGGAACACTATTTGGATCAACTTTGTAGGTATACCTTCCAAGCTTAAGAAATTGATCTCCAAACTTCCTGAAAGCTTTCAATTCATCAAGAAGCATGGTTATCTACTTGACTTGGTTACCTCAGGATTTAATGAAGATATGATGAGTGTCCTGTTCCAGTTCTTCGATCCTAAACATCATTACTTCACATTTCCCGATTATCAGCTGGTGCCTACAATGGAAGAGTTCTCCAAATTACTTGGTGTGCCTATCCTTGATCAGAAATCTTTCACAGGCTTAGAGAATGAGCCTAAACCTGAAGTCATTGCTGAAGCCCTACATTTGAAGAAATCTGACATTATCCTAGAAACCAGAAGTGGAGTTAAGGGTATTCTTGCTAAGGTGTTGATAGAGAAAATTCAGGTGTTCTTGGATGCTATGAGTTACGATGACTTTGAGGAGATTTTAGCCTTGTTGATTTATGGTTTGGTATTGTTCCCTAATCCAGACCAGTTCATAGATGTACACGCCATCAACATATTTCTGACTCACAATCCGGTGCCTACCTTGCTTGGAGATATCTTACACTCTCTTCACACTCGTACTACGAAGGCACGAGGAACTTTGATGTGTTACATACCTCTACTATCTAGGTGGTTTATTTCTCACCTTCTTCGATCTGTGATAAAGAATGAACAAGGTTTGAGGTGGTCTAAAAGGATAAGTTCACTCTTTCATTCAAATATTCACTGGTGTTCCTGATCTATGGAAAATGTCACTATCATTGACCATTGTGGAGAGTTCCCTAATGTGACACTCCTTGGCATAAGAGGGGGAATTACTTATAATCCTTCTTTATCACTACGTCAGTTTGGTTATGCTCAGAGTAATGGTCCTCATGACATTCTTATTCAAGGTATTATGTTTAATTACGACAACGATCTTCAAGGTTACTGTCAAAGGTTTATACGAGCTTGGAGTAAGGTGAACAAGGTTGATACTAAGACTCTGGAACCAAAGTACTCCATTCCTATGGAACCTTACCTCAAATAGGTGCGGTCTCGTGCTCAGACTCTTATGATGCCATATCCTGCTGTTCTACCGGTGACTGTTGAGCCTATTGCTAAAGGAGATGTTCCTTATACCATTCTTCATCCTGATATGCCTACTGATTTGGAAGAGCTGCAGAAGTCCTGGATCCAACTGAATGAGCAAAGAGATACCTTTGAAGCTCAATTCAGAATTTGCCAAGAAAGAGTGTTGGAGTTAACAAAGCAACTTCACGAAGAGCGGAATCTCAACACATATCTCAATACCAAGAGGAAGCGTCCATGGGAGACTTAAATTTCAGATGTTTTATTTTCTTTCTAAGTTTTGTTTTCTTTCATTTATAAGCCCAAGAGGCAATATTATTTGAAGTCTACTAATAAGAGTTTTTGTTTTTGTTTGTTTTAACAAATTTAAATCCTGCGGTTCTTGAAAGCATTGCATACGCATCTACATACCATATCATTGCATGACAGGTTTCCTCAACAGGTTTCTTATCTTCTCGCTGTTTATTTCGGCAGAAATGGCTCTCGAACAATCTGTCAAAGATATTCAAGCTCGGGATGCTCAATTTCAAGAAATGATCTTGAATTTTTCCAAGGGGCAAGAAGAGTTGAAAGCCCTATTTACTAAGGACGCGAAAAAGAAGAATCCTGAAGACAACAAGGATGATCAGTTGGAGCAATTGCAAGCTGAGATGGCAGAGATGAGAATCCAGATGAATGGCCAGGTGGATCTTATCTAGAGCCTAGCCCAATGGCAAGAAGAGCTGAGAATCTTTGTCAATAAACTTCAAGGTACCGGAGTCGGGAATCTAATCATCAGTCAACCTCCGATGAAACAAGCTAACTTGGTTGAAAGGAAGATAAGGATAAGAAAAGGAAAGAGACAAGTTACTACTGATAGTTCTTCAATTGAAGGAAGAAGGTCTTATAGGGTTAATCTGCCTCAACACAAGGAACATAAAAGATAGTTTATCAAGATCAACACGCCAATGTCGCAAACTTTGCAATGCTTGTTGGAGATGAAGCTGATTACCTTAAAAGACCCTCCTCAAAAGCCCCATACTTCCTCTCCTTGCATAATCCCTCTGCAAGATATGCATATCACTCCAACTGTCTTGGACATGACACTAATAACTATTGGGCATTGAGGAATAAGATTCAAGACCTGATTGACGAAGGAATCCCTGAGGTTACGCCAGAAGACCAGATTGAATTCTCCTATTATTCATCAAACATGAAAGCAGCCAGATACCCAGAGTGACAAGTTTAGAGGAAAAGGCTTTGAGAACATTTGAATTTTCATTTGTAATTTCTTTTGTCAGCTTAGACACTTACTATTATGTCAGATTTTGTTTTCACAATAATGCATTTCATATGTTTGTCTTGAATTAATCCATTCATTTCACTATATTTAAAATTATGCTTCTTACTTCTATTTTGTGATATTCAACTCTTGTTAAAGTTGTAAGCCTTTAGAGGGAGGATGACGAAGACGATACCATAATTTCATATAGTATGCTTTTGAACAGACTATGCTGACGATGTGCAGGTATTGTTTCGATTCCTAAACAGTGGAGATATAAGGAAGCTAATCCCTAGTCAACCCTTTTGAGCCTATGAAGTAGGAGTTTTCATTCTCACGCAAATTAAAACCCTTAATCATAACCTGGGGTAGGGTAGTTCCTCGATTAACTCAATTATTCTAGTTGTCCTTTTGTACACAACTAATGAAGGTTCCATATAATCGTTAAGTCCTACAGTCAATATCTAGCAAAAGAAAAGCTCACTAAGTCAAAACCTATGAAGGAGACTTAGTAAAAAATGAGACATCCCGCTGACTCTAATCTTGAAACAAACAGTTCAAGCAAAAAGAAGGGATAACAAAGTCAAAAGAAAAAAGAGGTCATTACAAATCCTCAAAAAAATACTGAATGGCTTTTCAAATAAATTGTTATCAGTGTTACAATTCCAAACTCCTTTGGAGCCTCAATGCATAAGTTAACTGAACATATGACTGAAGAACATCACGAAGGATGGGTTGGGTACAAATAAAATTTGAGCTTTCATCCGTTGTTTCTTAAACTGTGAACCAGGCCACACTACAACCCTTTGAAAGTCCTAACTGAAGCATGGTTAGTTTGAAAGCGTACTGCTACAAAAAGGTATCCTGACTCCTTTAGGGCTTATTATAAATCTTGAGTTAATATCACAGATTTTACAAACATTGTTTTGCTAAAATAATTATTTTTCAAAACTTCAAGACAGACATAAGCGTTGCATTTTGAATATCATTATTTGCATATAACTAAGTGTTTGATAGCAAAGAAGCTTACATGATGAACATTCAATAAATCAAAGTCCTCCCGACAGACAAAGTTGCTTCTTGGATCAAAGCCAATGTATACAAGGGGCATAGTTACTATCTTCCAATCAAGGGGACATGCCATGTTATTGTCCAATTCATCTGGGGCAGTCAGGTCAAGATTCAACAATGCTTAAATAGCCTAGGGCAGGTCTCCTCGTCTGAATTACCAGAGGTAACATTACCTAGTTCACGATGCCAAAGGCATATTATTGTAGGGGATTTTGTTTATTTCTTTTGAGGTAGCCCTTTTCAAATAATTTAATTAGGGGACAAATCATCCTCAACTAGGAACAACACCCTCTTTTCAAATCTAATCAGATCAAATTCAGTTGCAAGCTCATTAACCATTACCTAGGGCGTACACGATCCACCATAGTCTGAAAGCACATTCCTCTCATTTCATTACCTTGATATTGGATTCTCAGCAGAAGTCATTATGGAAATTAATTGTCTGTGCTAATAATATCAGATGGTGTCAGTATCATGTCTTCGGATTTAGTCATGAGAATTCCTATAAAAATACTCGGGGAAGTCGAGAATATCAGAAATTCTAAATCCATTGGTTACTTTGAATGAGTATACACTTTCAAAATTGATACAACTCTATTTCCAAATTCAGATTTACTTTTCCCTTTTTACTTAGGCGAACACGTCTGTTGATTATGTTTGAATGCATATATGCTTTCAAATATGATTGATGTTTATCAAAAATGCATATAAAATAATATAGAATTACAATAATAACATCTAGTAAGGACGATTGGAGGTAGGAATCCCCAGTAAAGTTCATATCCAACGGGTCTTCGTAGGTTCATCGCCACAGAGTAATCTTTACTAAGTATTCCAAGTAGCCTTTTGTATTTCCAACTCTATGAGACCCCCAAGCAGATATCCTCCGAAGAATTAATACTTGGCCAGACAAGTCTCTCAGGGGAATGCCTGTCTCTTTTATCCCCAGTCAGGGTATTTATGAATTTAATCCTTCAATAAAAAGTGCGACGAACAGGAAACGAAAGATCTTAAGTACAATATTCCAAAACAAGACGGGAACGATGTCTTCAATGAATCGAGATTTATTTTCCCCAGCTAGCAGTTATTACATGAAGCTACTAATATGCTTCGACTACATAATTCATACATACATCATTTACATCATATCATGGCATACGCATCCATAATGCATACAATATCTTCACTCATACTAAGTACATTATGTCATACATGCAAACCATCCTACATAAACTAATCTTTCCTTTTTAGGATAGTTCACAGTCAGATAAACATTACCAACTCCCTGAGACATGTCAGAGACGATCTATACGAAGATTTAATGTTGATATTTAGTGCATGATACGTTCCAGAAGCACTTCAGAGATAATCGACACGAAGATTTAATTCTGATGCTTAATTCAAGAAATTGTCCTTGAGACAGTTCAGAGACGATCTACACGAAGATCTAGTGTTGATACTTAGTACATGATACTATCCAGAAGCAATTCAGAGATAATCGAAACAAAGATTTAATTCGATGCTTAATTCAAGAAATTATCCTTGAGACAGTTCAAAGATGATCTACACAAAGATCTAGTGCTGATACTTAGTGCAAGATACTTTCCAGAAGCAATTAAGAGATAATCAAAACAAAGATTTAATTCTGATGCTTAATTCAAGAAATTGTCCTTGAGACAGTTCAGAGACTATCTATACGTAGATCTAGTGTCGATACTTAGTGCATGATACTTTCTAGAAGCAATTCAGAGATAATCGAAACGAAGATTTATTTCTGATACTTAACTCAAGATATTTTCCCAGAGACAGTTCAAAAATGATCTATACGAAGATCTAGTGTCGATACTTAATGCAAGGTATCTTTTCCCCCAGAGATAATTCAGAGACGATCTACACAAAGATATAGTGCTGATATTTAGCTCGGATATGTTACAAAGATAGTTCAGAGATGGTCGAGACAAAGATCTAATTCTGAGACTTAGTGAAGTGACAATATTCAAACAGAGTCAAACATATACATGTTCTGATACTCCTACCCACAAATATTTTGGATGGCATCTATAAGCCCATCTCCATTTACTCCGAATGGCATCTTTAAGCCAATTCAAGCAATATAATCAATCAACAATATTATTTTGCGCATCAGAAAATGCAAATTTTTGGGCTTAAGTGTTAAATCCTCTTCCACCTTTAGGTCACGAATGGCATACATGCCAATCTAACTCCTCAGGTTTCAGAAAATTGAAAAGGGGAAACTGTTGTACCCCAAAATTTTCCCTCACATCTTCAAGATAATATGTCTCAAGAGGTCTTCTAATGATCACAAGATTCTCAATTGCTCAAAGGAATTCCAGGTTTCATCAGACTAAGCCTCATCCTAAGCAACAAATCTTAAACTAGGGTTGTTAGTTCTCAAGGAAAATTTGACTTCCAAAGCCTCAAGTGGACTTCATGAGATCCCACATACTTCAAAGAATCCTCATGTCAAGTTTCAAGACTTTCCCTACAAGTTTGGTCAGTCAGATGCTCAGGATATTAAAAATCAGTTAACTTGGTCAAAAAGTCAATTGTGGTCAACACAAAGTCAAACTTCAAGATTTTTGGTCAACATCAAGATTATGAGGTGATATTCATCATTTGATCAAGGGTTGATCATGATTCATCAACAGAACCTCAGAATCATCAAGAATCAAAAGTTACTAAATTAGGGTTTTGTGCAGGAAAAGTCAATTATACTTTGACCAACCATAACTTTCACATGCTTCATAAAAAATTTCCCTACAAATTTGTGTCTCACGAGCCAAGGCCAAAAATGCTTCATTTGAGAGTTATGTGCCAAGACATTACATGTCCTTTTAAAAGTCAACTTTTTCAAAAGCTCATAACTTAAAAATGGAAGATCAAATGGACATGGGACCAAAAGGAGAAGTTATAGGACACTCTAAGATTTCTAAAAAGTCCTAGAACACCTTCATGGGATAAAAATTGAGGGAGTTATGCATTGTTGAAGTTGGGAAATTTTGAGGAGGTGTATGAAGCAAAAAAAAGGCCAAAACTCAAGTTTCTTCCAAATATGCCCATATTCTTTCAACCCAAACTCAATTATAAGATCATGCTGGACCCATAGATCATAATATCTGATTTTTTATATTTATTTTATATTATATTGGATTTATTTTATTTAAATTCAATTTTAATTAAGATAAATATTGAAAAATCAAATATTTGATCTTAGGTCTATTTTGGGATCAAATATTTGATGTTTATGATGATTGTAAGTGTCCAAATTTGTGCAAGACCAAAAGAGTATGATTTCATCTAATTTTTTGACAAAATTAGAAAGATCCTTACTTCACCTTCAAGCAATCCAAAATCCATCCACAAAGGCCCAACTTTTTTACCTAATTTCATCACTTATAAATACACAACACAACCAAATACCAAGGACACGAAAATTCTTACACCAAAAAACTCTAAAAAATTTCAAAAAATACTTCATAGCAAGTATTCATCCTCTTTCTTCATCCAATCATCATCAATAAACTTCCAAGAGGCCAACCTATGAACACATGTCGCCTCTTACTTTTTATTGATCTCAAATATTTTGTTTCATAACATTTTAATATATTTTCTTTTCATAATATTATTTATAATCATGTATTGATGCTTTTTGATCGTTTGCTTTTGAGTTATGATGCAGGTTTCGAACAACACCATTGTTAGGACACCATGGAGAACTAAAATGTTGGTTAATCTGCTATAATTTGTGTCCGTCAATACTTTGAAGGTTGCAGTAGTGATAAGAATTCCAGTATGACGTGTAAGTCAGGTAAGTGCTACAGTTTTGATTTACTCCGAATTTTTTCCAGAAATTCAGAAGAAAAAAAATACGAAGAACAATACTCTTTTAGAATAGAATTTTAAAAGATTTCGACCCTCAAAATCGCAAATTCCTCTTTTTTCTATTTGATTTGATTTATTTTCTATTTCCATATTTTCAAGACAATCTGAAAAAAATTGTGCGCTCTTTATTTGATTTTATTAGATTTTTAGCATCGTTTTAATATTTTTTAGATTTTATTTTAATCGCTTTTCTTATTTTCCATTATTTTAAAATCTGTAGTGATTTTATCTGACTCTGTTTTTTTTATTCTTCTAATAGCATGATAAAAAAAAACATATCCTCCTCTCATCTCAAAGACTCAATATTCTTCCGATCTTTTCGTTTCGATTATTTTACGATTTCTAAAGATAATGTAACTGCTAAAGCCCTGTAATAGTTTTAGGTTTTATTTTCCGCACTTTACATTTTCTGTCAGGTTTTATTTATGTATCTCTCCCAAAGCCATGTAATAGTTTAGGGTTTTTATTTTCCGCTTTTAATTTTCGCAAAATAATTAAACTGCGTGGTTAGTAAACCTAGGGTGTGAAAAGAATGTATTCTGAATTAATTGGACTTAGCCCATTATATATCCAAGATAAATATCTGAAACTAATATTCACACACATAAGTCAATCATTATACGATCGCCATCTGCACCCTCTAGGGTTTCTCCTCTTGTTTTCCTTTAAATATGGTCAAGTCCCTCAAACGTGGGGGTATCTTAGTAAAAGTTGCCTATGAATAAAAAATCATCAAGTCCCTTCAAAAGATCACAGTCCCTTCGAGTTGCCTACAAACAAATGATCTTGTTCCTCGATGACCCTACGAAAATGATGATCGTCCCTTCGAATTACTAAGATACCCCTACAAGGTTGCCTTTTATGAACATACGATGACCCTACGCCCGTCCCTTTAAACATCCAAGGTAAAGACTACTTACTCACTAATAGTAAGGACAGTCCTACCCTTAAGGGAAATAAATAACAAGAAAGACCTTACAAACTTAGGGTAGGTAACTCTTAAATACTTGCTCACTCTTTCAAAAATAATCTTTACACCCCACTTTTTCAAAACATTTCTCAAAGATAAACATTTTGTATATATCCATACGAGGATCATTACAAATTTAAAGACTTATGAAAATATTTTCTAATCAGACACTACACTATTTTCTTTCAAACAAAAGTAAAGTGAGCTAAGTAGTTAAGATCCCATGGATAACCATGGATACAAAGGGTGCTAACACCTTCCCTTTGTATAATCTACCCCCCGAACTCAAATCATTTTTAAAAGGTATTTCCTGTTCTTTTATATCCTTTCCTATTAGATAAAATAAAAGTCGGTGGCGACTCTTGCTATCCGCACATGGTTTTTGTTAAACAAAAACACCCAGGTCAGTTCTCCCACCGTATTACAAACACATAGTAACATTAACAACATATATACATACTAACTCATGTTTCAACTATGTTATGTTCATTATCCTTCTAAACAAGCACATAACCCCTCCATACATGCCTCTAACATCACTACATCAACATATTAAATAAAGGATTTAAGAGAATTTTTTGGAATAAAATAAATTATTTTTTTTCACTCCAGGTCTCGCTAAGAGACCTGCCTACTCGCTAAGTGAGCGTCTCTCTTCCAAGAAGGGTCCAAAATTCTCAAACGCTCGCTAAGCGAGAAATATCATTTCAGAAGTTTTCCTCTGCGAACCAGCCCGACCCTGCTACGATTCCTGCACTCCAAAATCATTCTTAAGGCCAGAAAACACAAAGTTTTCACCATTGTTCCTACAATTAAACACCTAACTCAAACAATTCCAACAATTCCTAATTGTTCTAACATCCTTTTCATCAAAAATTTCTCCAACCTCATGGATTCCTACTCAACAATCCTATGCCTACTATTCATATTATAATACCCTTAAGAGATGAAAGAAATTCCACCGTTACCTTAATTTGACGGACGGTTCCTTTCATTAGCTGAAATTCTCCTCTTCAAGCTCTTGCCATATCTCCTTCTTATTCCTCTGTTCACGGTTCTCACTTACGATCAATTTTCATGAACTGATTTCCCTTTTTCCTAAATTCCAAACATAACCCTTAGATCCCAACTAAGGATTTTCCATCTTGCCATCAATATTCTCTTGTCCAATTATCATCTTACCATTTCCCTTCATATTTCCAATATTTATTTAATATAATATAAATTACTTAAATCCATATAATATTAAAATATAATTCTCCCCTCAACACACTACCAACTTCACACAACACATAATACAAAACAATTTCCAAGTATTTAAATTAAATAGTTAAAATAAATAACTGTGGCATTACAAAAGTTCTTATCACCATGGGTTTTAATAAAAAATGGGTAAGATGGATTATGTTATGTGTGGAAATTGTTGACTACTCTGTGAGTGTGAATGGTAACATGGTTGGACCGATTACTCCAGGAAGGGGTCTAAGACAGGGAGATCCTTTATCCCTATATCTCTTTATTCTCTGTTCTGAAGGATTATCAACGTTGATCAAGCAAGTTGAAGCCAATTGGACATCCATGGAGTTAAAATTTGTAAGAACACTCATATTATTTCTCATCTTCTTTTTGTAGACGATTGTTTTCTATTCTTTAGAGAGAATTTGAATGAAGTTAATGTGATTAAGAATATTCTTAATATTTATGAAGAAGCTTCGGGTCAGGCCATTAATTTCCAAAAAAATGAATTCTTTTGTAGTAGAAATGTGGATCCCACTTATAAGAATGAGTTAGTAGAAATTTGGGGGTTCAACGGGTGTTAGGTATAGGGAAGTACCTTGGCATTCCATCCATGATGGGAAGAAATAGGAAAGCCACCTTCAAGTTCATCAAAGATAAAATCTGGAAAAATATTAATTCTTGGATTAGTAGGAGTCTATCTCAATCAGGAAGGGAGATTCTTATCAAATTTGCCCTTCATTCTATTCCTTCCTATATTATGAGTATATGTTTACTACCTTCTTCTTCAATCAATGAGATTGAGATAATGACGATTTATTTCTGGTGGGGTCATAAGAAAGAACAGACAAGAGGTATAAATTGGATTTCTTGGGATCGTTTATCTATGCCTAAGTCGGATGGCGGTATGAGTTTAAAAAATCTAAGTGCTTTTAACTATGCCATGTTGAGCAAGCAGGCCTGGAGTTTTATGTCAAATCCTAACAATTTGGTGACTCGGTTGTTTAAGGCAAGGTGTTTTCCTAAGTATGATTTTCTTGATTATGTTATTAGTCATAATCCTAGCTACGTATGACGTAGTATCTGGAGTGCTAAATATTTGGTGAGAGGAGAGTATAAATGGAGTATTGGTTCGGGAGAGAATATCCTGGTTTGGGGTTAAAAGTGGATTTCTGATTGCTCGTATTTGGAAAATCCTTGGTCAAATATTTAGATGGTGGATGATCTTAGAGTGTCGGACTTGATGAGTACGAGTGGAAAATAGTAGAATTCTAACTTGATTCATTCACTTTTAGGGGAGGAAGGTGCTACTAAGGTTCTCAACACCCTGTTATTTGAGGCGGTTCATGAAGACAGATTAATCTGAAATCTGGAAAAGAATGGTAGATTTTCTGTTCGTAGGGGGTACCGTTTCTGCATTAATGAGGCCATTGATACTTCTCATCTCAGGATTGATAAGAGATGGAATCTGATTTGAAATTTGAAGGTTCCACCTAGAATAAAAAACTTTACGTGGAGACTGTGTAGACACTGTGTCCTAACAAGAGTTAAACTTAAAGACAAATGGGTGGAGTGTCCATCGACTTGTGGTATCCGTGGGGACAAAGAAGAGAACTATGACCATCTTTTCTTTCTATGCTCGAGAAGTAAAGAGTGTTGGGTTAAAAATAGAATTTGGCCTAAGATCCAACAATTGTTGAATAATGGAGTAGATTTTGTTTCTCTAATTTTTTCTTTTCTTCAGGGATCAAATCAAGATCAACTAGCTCTTTTTTCAACTTTATTGTGGAGTATCAAGAATTGGAGAAATAATGTCATATGGAATCAAATCGAAGATTCTTCAGAAGCCATCTACTTCTGTGTTTCTCATTTGCCGTTAGGATGGAAAAATACCCAACAAATCAATTTAAGCACCATTTCTCAAGCTCAAGAGGTCAACAATATAAAGTGGGTCAAACCTTCAGTTGAGCGTTTTAAATGCAACATCGATGCACCATTCTCTAATAACAAAGTAGGGTTAAATGCTTGCATTAAAGATAATTATGAGTTATTTGTTGCTGCTCGGACATAATGGTTTTCACATATTACTGAAGTAGATATGGGGGGAAGTTGTTGGTTTATTGCACTCTATTAAATGGGTCCATGAGTTAGGCATGGATAATGTGAATTTTGAAATGGATGCTAAAAGGGTGGTCGACAGTGTGGTTTATCATAAGCCTAATGTCTCGAATTTCAGTGTTATCACAAATGATTGTACTCGTTTATTATCTCTCTTTTTCAGGAACTCTCATGTTAAGTTCACAAGGAGACAAGCCAATAAAGTTGCTCACACCTTAGCTCGGGTGGCTCCATCTTTAGCTAGTTTCCATAATTTTCTTGATGTACCAACATATATCCCAAATCTTATTTCTATTGAATTAAATTAATCTTTTCCCGTAAAAAAAACCAATTAAAGTCTTTTACACTTAGTTTGGATGAAAAATAAGTGATTGAAAATTTTGAATAACAATAAAGACAAAATAAGAAAGAAAAAAAAGGTCATGAACTCTTATAAACATATCATCCATAAGGAACAATTTAAAAGAAGAAATCATTTGGAAGAATCCTTTTAGAAAAAAAAAAAGATAGACAATTTGAGAGGCCTTTGAGATACATGAGAGATAAATGGTTTTGAGATCTTTGAAAGAATACTAATTTATGTCCAATTGACACAAAGTTAAGAAACTAAACCTAAGAAAATATTTTTGAAATGTTAAGAGATGACTCATAATTCTTAAATTCTGAATTCATGTATAAAGGTTGTGAAACATTGTCTACAAAATGGAATGGAGACGAAATGATTTTTTTCTTTGACAAACTTATACTTCAATTGACCACTTACTAAAAATAGAATGTCGGGTCATGATAGTGTTGAGTAGAGCAATTACTAAAAATAGAAGGTTGGGTCATGACTCATGAGAGTTTTGAGTAGCAATTATGTAATCAGATTCCACTCATACATAAACAATTGATAGGAGTGAGTAACAAGACATATGTATCCATATATACATGTATCCAAAATTCAATTATTCAATTATTCAATTATTCATCCGACCTTAAAACGACATCGTTTATCCCTGGATCCAGTGAAACACAACTAAACCAAAAACCAATGATGCTGTGTCATTTTTCCGACAATAAAGAAACCAATGACGAAATTTCTCCCATAAATATAAAAAATAAAAATCACTTCGAAAAAATCATTTTTTCTTTTTACTATTAACAATAACAACAATAATTTAACGGGCGTAGACCAATTCAAAGTGACACAGTCACATAAAGACACGATTTTGAAAATAACATGAAGTGAGAGAGACACAAAGAGGAAAAAAAAAGTTATTCCCTTTCTTACGAAATTTGAGTGATCTGTGATTCTTTTTTCAATCTTTGGATACCCATTTGGTTATTTGTTTCAAACAGAAGCAGAGAATCAAATGGGTTGGATTCCATGTTCTGGAAGTTCTAACACTAAGAAGAAGATTAAGAAGAAATTGGATGAAGTGCAAGATATGCGTGATTCGATCAAAGCCAACCCAGGTAGGTGCTCTTGTTGATTTTGTTTTGTTGGGAAGAAAGAAAAAAATTTGATTCATGATTTGTGATGTAGTGAAAAACCTATCTTTGTGATAACATGATCTAGTTTGTTTCATGTTTTATAGATTCGGAGAATTAGTTAGGTGAGTTAGTTAGTTAGTTGGTTATTTGTTTAATTGGGTAAGTATTTGTATAAATAGGAGATTTATGGAGTTAGAGAGGTTCTTTTGAATATTTTGTGAATAGGGTAGCAAATCTATTGGGAAGGGGAAACCCTTGGAGAAGAGATTCACTTATTTTCTTAATTCAATTGTTCTTTCTATTACATATGAACTCTGAAGCACAGACTTTGACACGAACACTGGAACCTGACACGACATGGACACCCTGACACTCTAACACCACCGATAATATAAGAAATATAGGATGGTCTCCTAAAAATCTTCAGGACACTGCAATAACATGACTTGGTTTTAGATGTGAAATTTGAACCTGCTATGAATTGTGCCTCACCCCATTTAAATCATTATTCTGTTGAATTGAGTGCAGGGAAGTTAAAGAAGAATTCATCTGTGAATTCCAGAAGTTCCTCTAAAAATGGAGACTCTGAACACATTGCTGCACAAACGTTCCCTTTCCGTGAGTTAGCGGCTGCTACTAGAAATTTTAGAGCAGAATGTCTTTTGGGCGAGGGAGGCTTTGGCAGAGTGTACAAAGGGCATTTGGAATCTGTTAATCAGGTGAATATGTTTCTCGTTTTTATTTTGTTTATGATTAATATGAGAAAGTTACTGGGAAATATTGAGTTAGACCAAACCAAAATTCTTAAATGATATCCGAGGCTATTCAAAATCCATTGGACTACCCATTTTTGGGTCACTTAGGTCATGCTCTAGAAGTCCAGTCTTGAGTGCGAGGAGATGTGTTAAGAATTCTATATTGGATAAGATACGGCCTAAAAGTGTGTTTAAAAATTGTGACACAATCTTCACTTTATAAGCCGGTTTTGTAAGGACTGAGTTAATATTTCCTTATTTTGAATGCAGACTGTTGCAATTAAGCAACTTGACCGAAACGGGCTACAAGGAAATAGAGAATTCCTTGTTGAAGTGTTGATGTTAAGTCTTCTTCACCACCCTAACCTTGTCAACCTGATTGGTTATTGTGCTGACGGAGATCAAAGGCTTCTAGTTTATGAATATATGCCATTAGGATCCTTGGAAGACCACTTATATGGTATATCAACCCTTAAAATTTGCATGTTATACATATCTTTTCTCTTTTCTAATTTTCGTATCATCTTTTTTTGATATTTGAAACGTGTTTGATTTGCAGATGTTTCTCTTGGCAAGAAACGACTTGACTGGAACACGAGGATGAAAATAGCTGCCGGTGCAGCAAAAGGGTTGGAATATCTACATGATAAAGCTAACCCTCCCGTCATATACCGAGATTTAAAGTGCTCCAACATTTTGCTTGGTGAAGGGTATCATCCTAAGTTATCCGATTTTGGTTTGGCTAAAGTAGGCCCCGTCGGGGAAAACACCCATGTATCAACAAGGGTTATGGGAACCTACGGATATTGTGCTCCGGAGTATGCGATGACGGGTCAACTGACTCTGAAATCAGATGTTTATAGTTTTGGCGTTGTTCTTCTAGAAATAATTACCGGAAGGAAAGCGATCGACAATTCAAAATGTGCCGCAGAGCAGAATCTTGTTGCATGGGTAAGATTGTCAATAAGTTCTTGTAAAAATATATTCAGAATCTTGTATATCAAATTACGATGTTAAAAATTGAGTAGAAAGTTTGCGGCAAATAATGTTGCTTGTTCAATTGCAGGCCAGACCTTTGTTTAAAGATCGAAGAAAATTCACGCAAATGGCCGATCCAATGCTCCAAGGTCAGTATCCTTCAAGAGGGATATACCAAGCGCTTGCTGTTGCGGCAATGTGTGTTCAGGAGCAGGCGAATATGCGTCCAGTTATAGCCGATGTTGTGACAGCTTTGAGCTACCTTGCTTCCCAAAACTTTCAGCCGAATACGCAGACGGTACAAAGCTCTCGCATCGGTTCCGGTACTCCTCCTCGAAGCAGGAGGGGAGTTTGATAGTCAGACGGAAGTTTCATATTTCTTACAAGTTACAACACACTTCAAGATATAGGCTTATAGATGTTAATACTATTTGTGTTATTTATGGTGTTATTCTCTGAGTCCAAGTTGATAGCAAAGTTGAAATATTTTGTGAAATTTTGTATCTTATGGTGCACAGAATTGATCCTATTTTCATTTTGACAGAAGATAGTATTTCATGACTCTTCCATAAATTTCTACTAAGAGTAAAATTAATGGATTGATCGTTCGTTCTTTGTCCTGGTTATTATGTAGTTATGTAGCAAAATAGAGATATAGCTTTTTCAATCACACAAAATAGTATGCAGTGTAATTGTATTGTTTTTAGGCATGGGCAACGGGTGGATCAAGGAGGATTTTTACCTCATCATTTCTAAATTTGAATTCTCGAACAATCTCTATGCCCTACTATTTATTATGAAATTTGGTAAATAACCGTTGATCTTCCAAATCTGATTTTGGCGACTCACAAGATCGATCAAATTGATTCTAGAATATGTGCTAAATAATATTGTGTATAAGTTTTGTAAATGACAATAAACACTTCTATAACGTTTATAAAATAATAAAGAAAGATTGTTTTCAAGTTGTAAATGAAAGATAAGTTGCAAAAGACTTTAAATCGAAATACTGATAAAGAAGATAAAATAAACTGGACAAGTAAAGATAACCTTTAATGGAAAACTTGATAAATTGTATTGAATAAAAATGGTATTATTCTACGTACATTTTTCTCACACTTATTTCTCTTGACACTTGATACTTTGAATAAAAACATAGTTTTTGTACACAATTGAACACACACAATTCTAACAATATAACTGACTATTTATAATAATCTAAATAACCGCTATTAACAGTCTTCAAGCGAGAACGGGACAAGTGTCACCCTGCATGTTTTCAATCCTTGAGTGCGTGTCACATGTCCCTTTCAGAAACAGATAAGAATAAAACAGTTCCTCCTTTTATTTGAATTTCAAACTTCTAATACAAGTACCTTCAGTAGTACTCCGTCAAACGACACCTTTGACTAATCAAAATACTCTTAAGTCCAAAAAGGTGTTATTTTTTGCTTATGCAAGGACGTCTTCGATTCAACTCTTCCAGACACAGTTTTAGTCGAAGTCTCTTAATTTCTTCATTCCCATACATGCATCGAATTCAGGAGCTAACAAATTGTCCCCCAAAAAATGCTCTTTTCGACAACACTGAAGAAAATAACATTTTTTTATAATACCATTTGATGCCTTCTTTCGATTTGGTGCAACTTTGATAACACTTCGTCATTTCCACGTTCTCACAACTGTTCAGTTTCTCTCAACCACTCTTATGACGGCATGGTCATGATGGAGTTTCTGAAACGTCTCCTCAAAGCGCACCAAATAACTAGCCATCATCACATCTCCTAGAGTCTAGGAGATAGTGGGGTAATATGCAATAACTGCCACCGTCCCATCTTCTGCTCCCAGTAAGACATGTGTCCCACTAAAGTATCATCCATTAAATGCTAATTACTGACCCATTAAGCTTTCAATCTTTATAAATAATTTCCCTCTGAAAAACATTTTTTCTTTTTCACACTCCCAAACACTCTTGTCATTCTAACTTTCTTCAACCTCTTAACCTCCAAAACGAAAAACCAAACTCAGATTTCTCTGCAATGGCGTCCTTTACTTCTATTGTCAATGACTCTAAGAAATCTCAAAAATCAAAGGACTTGAAGAGTTCAGCCCAACTTCCCCCCTTTGTTGCATTTTTTGGACTAAAAATGGTGAAGAACCAGGAATGCATCCCTGAACCCGTGGAGAATGAGAGAAGGCAGATTTATGAATCTCAGGTATTCATTCTCGTCACTGTTTTTTATAAACACTTTGCTCTATCTGGCCATTTTCCTTCTTTAAGTATAGATATTGAAAAGGTTAGGTAATTTTTGCCGAGTTATCATAAGAGAAAGCCTATAAGGGAAACTGATAAGACTTAGATAGAAGTAAATTCTACTGATGTTGTAATGTTAAGCAACAATGACCTGAGATACATGAATGACGGGTTCAAGGTATTTAGGGCTACCCCTTATTTTAAAGATAACAAACTCTTGGAAAAATTATATCCAATTAAGGCCCAAACCTATAAGGATTTAGGGATCTAGGATCTCATCATGTTGTCGAAAATGGGTCTTTTGTATTGTTCGACCATGTTGGTTTCGTCCCTATACTTCTGGGATAACACCCACTACACTTTCCATCTCCTCTGTGGGATGATGACTCCTACCCTCTTCGATGTAGCCGTTATCACAAGGCTAAATCCAATTGGATCAACCTATATTCCAAAAATAGATTATGCAGACACAATAGGTTTTGCCTCAGCCAAACCCACGTACACCAACTTTATAACACATTTTCATGATAAGGACAACGCTGAAGTTTCAGACCAATATCACATAGCATTCCTCACAGTTTGGCTATCACTATGTGTTTTCTGCTCGAAGTCTCTTCAAGTCGCAAAGAAGTACCTCACCGTCTCCACCCAACTGCACAATGGTAGAGACATATGTTTAAGCAAAATTATTTTGGGAAACCTCTATGAATCTTGAAATGGAGGTGTATCACAACTCAAGGACCTAAACACAACCTCTAGCCTCCTTTTATCTGAATCTTTATGGTTGCTCCAACTTTAGATGAACGCCTCGTTCGAAGCCATCTTGCCCAACAAAGGAGTTGTGAACAAAAACTCAGAAGAGATCAAGAACATATGGGTTGAAGGGTCTCGTTTGGTGCAAATAACTCTCATCGAAGACGGGACATCACTCCGGCTAACGTTATTGGGTTTTGTGAAGATGCTTGCCAAACGAAATGACTTTACACCAAGCATGGCTCCCTTCGCTTCGAGGAAGTATGGCCCTGAATGGTTCACTAGACCCTTTCTAACCCTAACTAAGGACCAAAAAGCTGAATCTCAAGCCATTTGGGAGGCCTTTCTGATTCCAAGATTATTGACTCTTTGATTGAACTTGCTGAAAGGTCAAGTAGCTTTGATTGCTTACCAACCAAATCTGGTCGCTCGACAATTTGGTTTGGTTCAAGCCCTCCCCAAATGCTTATATGACAAGAAGGGTCATATCATTCTTCATAACACCAGCCATACAAAAGTGATGGCTTCAACGCAGCTTGCTCATCATGCCCACAAGGCCATACGTACTCTTATCCACTTCGAACCTAGCTACCTTTGTACTCCAACATTCCATGAGTGGTGGTCGAAGTACTATGCTGAAGAATTTTTTGATGTTGCCTCCTTCACCCATTTGATTAACCAAGTGTTTCTCTATGTGCAAGAGAAGACCAAGAAAGGTATGTCTACACATATCAAAGAGATCCAGGAATTCCAAAAATATTTTGAAACTATTTATCGATCAGATGACCTTAGTCGAACCGTCTGTGAAGCTGCTGTTACACTGAAGGAATTTCTTAAAAGAAAATGGAGAGTTTGAAAATCCCTTCGTACATTCCTCCAGGGAAACGTTACGAAATGACTTTCGAATTATTTCCTCCCAAATTTCCTAGACTACCATCGGCTAATTTAAGGGTGGTCTTTGCCGCTCCATTTCCATATTTGTTTATATGTGGGGATTCCATAAAGTTACTTCGAAAAAAATCACAACCTAAAACTCAACTGGTGGTTGTAACTAAGCATACTTTAGACAGTTTCAAAGTACCACTTTATATCGGTATCAAAGATGTTCACATTGAATCTGAAATATTTGAAGTTATAGAATGGGGGATTCTCGATTTCGATTTCCTTGCTCAAAATTTATCCCTTTACTTATAATAACTTTGTCACTTTTTCAGCTATTATACCTCCACCAAAGAAAGCATCAAGTAAAGTAGTGGTCGAAACACAGACTGAAGGAAGCAGCTAGGCTCCCAAGGTAAGTCACTTGTTTATTTTCCTTTTACTGCATGTGATTACTTTTTCCCTAATGTTTCGAATTTTCAGACCAAATCCCAAGGTAAGACTTTAGGGAGCATGTTAGCTCAAGAGGATGATGATGCTATCGAAAGGTCAATTTATTACCTTAGTAGAGTTTTAAATGATGCAGAAACTAGGTATAACACAATAGAAAAATTGTGCTTATGCTTGTATTATTCATGTACAAAATTGAAGCAATATATAAAACCAGTTGATATTTATGTCTCTTCTCGTTTCAACATTATTAAACATATGTTATCCAAGCCTATTTTGCATAGTCGAATTGGTAGACGGGCATTAGCATTAACTGAATACTCTTTAGCATATAGGCCTTTAAATGCAGTTAAAGGACAAGTAGTGACATACTTTATAGTCGATCACTCTATTAATGAAAATGCATTAAACTATCTTGAGGTAGAACCTTGGAAGTTATACTTCGATGGGTCTAGCCATAAAGATGGGACATGCATAGGGGTACTTGTTATTTCTCCTAATAAAATTCCAATAACACCCAAGTGTAAAGTAGAAGGTTGTTGTTCAAACAACAAGGCTGAATACGAGGCTTTGATAGCTGGACTTGAGGTGTTATTGGAATTTGGGGTAACTCATGTCGATATAATGGGAGATTCTGAGTTGGTTATAAAACAAGTCACCAAAGAATACAAATGCATAAAAGAAAATCTAATTATGTACTTTGTAGTAGTGAATTGACTGCTTAAGAATTTTGAAGTAGTTAGTTTTTGACACATCCCAAGATTGGAAAACCAAGTTGCAAATGACTTGGCCCAGATTGCATCAGGATACAAAATTTCTAAGGAAAAATTGCAAGATGTGATCGAAGTCAGAGGGAAGGTAGTGTTAGTTGGATTAGCCCCATCGGACCTAGAAGAAATAAAGCTTAGATATGTTGACAAAGAAAACTTCGCCATTTTAGCAGTCGACACTCTAACAGATAAAGATTGGAGAAAACCTTTAGTGGCATATCTGCAAAATCCAACATCATCGACAGAATGAAAGGTTATGTATCAAGCTTTAAGTTATGTCTTATTAGGTAATGAATTGTTCAAAAAGACTCTTGAGGGAGTATTGCTTAAATGCCCTAGTGAGTCAAAGGCTTATTTGTCCCTCTCGACTGTGCATAGTAGGGCATGAGGGGAACATTAAGTAGGCCACAAGATAAAGTGGTTATTGTTTCGACAAGGCATGTATTGACCTACTATGTTAAGGGATTGTATTGAATTTGCTAAGGGCTGTCAAGAGTGCCAAATTCCTGTTAACATCCAACATGTCCCTGCAAGTGAATCACATTCCATTGTTAAACCATGGCCTTTAAGAGGTTTGGCTTTGGATTTGGTTGGAGAGATTCGACCAACATCTTCAAAAAAATAAAAAATACATTTTGGTGGGTATTGACTATTTTACTAAATGGGTCAAAGCAATCCCTTTTCCACATGTTGATCAAGAGGATGTAATTGAATTTATTCAAAAGAAATTCCTCTAAAGGTTTGGAAACCCAGAAACTATTACAACTGATCAGGGGTCAGTCCTTACTGGTCGAAAGATGCAAGAGTTTGCTAAAGAAATGAGTTTCAAACTTTTAACCTTTACACCTTATTATGCTCGGGCTAATGGCCAAGTCGAAGTAGCAAATAAAGTAGTGATTGGGTTGATAAAAAAGCATCTATGAAAGAAGCCAAATAATTGACATAAGACATTAGACCAAACTCTTTAGGCATGTCGAACATCCCCTAAGGAGGCAACTAACACTACCCTATTTTGACTCAGATTTGGTCCTGATGGAGTTCTGCCTGTAGAAATCTATCTTCGGTCTACAAGGGTCAAGAGACATCATGAAATTCCATTTGAAACTTATTGGAACATGATGTTGGATGAATTTGTAGACCTAGATGAAGAAAGGCTCCATGCTCTAGAATTGATAAAAAGTAAAAATAAAAGAGTAGAGAAGTCCTACAATAGAAAGGTAAGATCAAAACCTTTTTTACTGGATAGTTAGTATGAAAAGTTATCTTACATATGGATCGAAAGACCAGATCTTTAGGGAAATGGTCCCCAAAATGGGAAGGTCCTTTTAAGTTTACTAACACCTTCAATAACAATGCGTATGAAATTCAAGAAATTGATGTTGATCAGCGATTCTTAAGAGTAAATGGAACGTATTTGAAGAAATATAGGTCTATCTTGAAAGAGAATCAAATTAAAGCATGACTTTATTATTATTGAAAGAAGCCAAAATAGGCTAAATGGCCAAAATGGCATACATAAGCTTAAAAACAAAGTTACACGGATACACATGGAAGATAAACTACTCATACTTCTTCCAATGCCCTGAGTGATGATAATTCATCCAATCTTCATCAGCTTCATCATTTGAATCATGTTCTTTGATACGACTCTTGGAAGTTTCCACCATAGTGCCAGGTTTTTTGCTGGTCGCAATGGACTCAATGGATGTGTTCGTCCCAGTGGATAATACAATGGAGGCATTAACACTGGCTTCACTCGTTTCCCTTTCTCCAACCTTCTTGGTTGTAGAGTATTTGGTGGAAATACTCATGTTGAATTTCAAATTGGTGAATGAAAACCAGTTTAAGAGATTTTTATAGAAGCGAAATTCTATGGCCATAAAGACTGGTCAAATAAAACATGGGGAACACATGGAATTTTCTTAGAAACATATTCCAAGACTCTAGGATTGACATTTTCCATAATGTAGGGACTTGTGTCGTTGGAGCACATTAATCAAAGAAAAAACGTGTTTCAGAAATTAAGGCTTAGCAAAGAGATTTAAGATTTTTATAGTGCAAAGACCAAATCTTTGGGGCAGCTGTCGAAGCGCTTAATCATGGGCTTTGCTACTAAAGAAATATTAAAGCCTTTCCAAAATAAAAATACAGATTGAAGGGTGAAGCAGCAATATAAAACAGTCAGAAAAAGATGCAAAAAAAAAAAGCATCAACATTGTCATCATTACATAAAGGCCACAAAAGGGCTATAAAATTTGTACTCAAAGTGCCGAAAATAACAACCATTAGAAAGGAATGTTCTACCTTCAACTGGAGGAAACTGACCTTTTGAGTGTGAAGACGTCTTTCGATCAGACCTTTTTCGAGCTTGGCTGTTGCGAGCTCTTTCTCCAAGCGTTGAGCATCATCAAGGTGTGCCATGGTGTGCCCCAGCTCTATGTCCAACTCATAGAAGTTTGCACCATTCAATTCATTTATTCGCTTCTCAGCATTGGAAATCTTGGTTTGCAATACTTCGATTTGTTGTTTCGAAATAGCAATGTTTTCCCTGAGGGAAGTTATCTCTACGCTCCTATCAACCTTGGCTTTCTTCAGCTTCTCCATATTAGACCTAGACTCAGCTGCTTTCGACCAAGCTGCAGCTTCACTCCCACTTGTTGTTTCGATGGTATCCTGAATCTGGGGAAGTTTCTTAAGGTCGTTTGACATCTAGTTTGTGAATACAAGCTTCCTTTAAGTATTTAGTTTTGTTGAAGACAACAAATTATACTCAAATGTGTATGTGCAACAAGGAAGAGAATCATTTGGATCAAGCTTCAAACATCATTCAATAAATATTCAAGAATTGAAGAACATTTTTGGAATAACTCAAAGATATAACAATTATTGTTTAAAAATATATATGCAAGTATTCAAAAATATCTCATGCATAATATACATATTTAGGAATAATAGTAAACACATGCCATAAATTTCATGCATTAAAAAATAAATATTTAGACATATTTTTAGTTTTTCAATTTATTTAAACATGCAGTTTTTGGTAAATTATGACAGTTTGAACAGCCGTAACAGTACCCAAAAACCGCCGTAATTTGCACGAATTTTTTAATTTGAATATTTTAGGTCGTTGAAGGGTGTTAACCGATTAACACTGTTAATGCATATGAAAATATGCATTTTTTTCATGAAAAACTTCACTGTTTCTATTTTCCAAACCATGATATCTTTTCATTTGATCATACATTTATGAAAGGGTGTTTTGTGCATTATATAAACAAATTATTTTCAAATTTTACACACACCTCCAATAATTTTCATGATAAAAAATCACTCATATTCTTCATCATTTAAATATTTTCTAAGTGTTCATATTCAAACCTTTTTTGAGAAAAACTTTTCATAAATTTTCAAGAACATCATTCTAGTTTCATCTCATTTATTCAAGAACACTTATATATTTATTATTGAGTGATACTTGTTCCAAGGAGAATATCAATATTTATATTGATAAAATATTCAAAGCTTCATCTTCCATACACTTACAAAATTCAGAATTATTATTATTCCTTGTTGTCCAAGTTTGTTGGAAACAAGAGAGTAGAAAGGAAAGAATTGTTTTCTTGTTCTACTTGGGTGGTTATACCTTGTTATCCGGATTGTGGATACAAGTAATCTGTTGTGATATTTGTTCTTAATAGGACTTTAAATTTGTAAAATCCAATAGGTTGTTCTTGGTGGGTTGTTGTTAGAAGATTGTAGGATAAGTATTGGGATTAGGCTTGTACAGAGATCTAACAATAATGGAAATCTCTTTCGGTTGGAAAGGGGACTGGATGTACTATCAGATTGTGAGGGGAACCAGGATAATTCTCTGTGTCTCTTTTACTTTCCGCATTTATCATTTTTTCACTTAGTTCTCGTAAGAAAGTAAAAGAATTGAAAAAAATCGGAAAAACTTTCAAAGAAATTTTAAAAGCCTAATTCACCCCCTCTTAGGTGCATCTCATATTTACATGGTTCACTACCACAATCAGTTCTAGGAGGAAATTGGAGGTTTCTGGTGCAAGAGTTGAGAGGTTGAACTTTTGAAGGGTATCCTTCAAAAATAGAGGAGTTGTTCGATCTGAATCCAAGATCTTGAGAATGTCACCCTTGAAGAATTTGGCTTTGATTTTTTGGAGATTTGGGCCAACAAAATCATCTGATGGCGGAGCTTCAAAAGCAATCGAAGTACTTAAATTTTTTCCTGGAGAACTTCCTCTCTTCTCCAGCACCAATCTGATGTACTTCATGGGGTTAGAAGCTCTAAGGTCATCTATGTGTGCCTCAGTCATTGTTGTCACAGAGGTCGGGATAATACCAGTTTTTGGAGCAGTTGGGTTCTCAACATGACTGGATTCGACATTCACAGGAGGACTTTATTTGTCCTCTTCGTCTTCACTTTCCTCTTCTTCCTCAACATCATCCACCTTGTCACCCACAAGTTCAGACTGAAGTTGAGGTCCATCTACATCATCCATAAAATATACTAGAGGTTGATTAACAAGATTGGTGCATGGACTAGCATTGGGAGAATTCTCTTCCTCAACCAAAGTTTGTTCTTCCTCCATGGGGATGGTTTCCAAGTTCATGTGGTCTTGTTTATTTTGATTAGTATCCTCTTCATGATCAGACCCACCTGTGTAGGACTGTTGAGGGCCAGTCTTAGCAGGGATGCTTTGATTCACCACATGAGAAGGTGGAACTGTTACAAAATTAGGATTATTAACCTCACTCAGATAGCTTCTCCCAAAACCAGGATCAGAGGTAGGGTGATAAGTAGGCTCACTTTGGTTGTTCAGAAGAACAGTTGGGGAAATGGTTATTGGTTGTGGTAGATTGGAGCCACCAGCATTGGCCTGAAACAACAAATAAATTAGCTAAGCCAACAATCGATCAACCAAAGAATTCAGGTAGAAAAGAATTCAAAGATGAACTTACTTGAGAGTCATCAGCACCTGGACTTGAATTATTACTTTCGTTGAGGCCAGCGGTTGACCTTGACGTGGTCCTAGGAGTTTGTTTTTCGACACCACTAGGAGAGGATCTCTTTTCTAAAACTTTGCCCACCTTTGATGAAGGTTGGCCAGCAGTGTTGGAAATGTTGACAAGTTTCTTTTTCTTTTTTATAAGTTTACCCTCTTTAGGGGAAAAAAGTCCTCATCATCATCAGAGTGGATGGTTAGTTGAGCATCTCTCCTTGTTTTTCTTTGAGGAGTTGGAGGAGGCTTTCGAGCAGTCTGAGAAAGTCATGCAAGTGTTAGAAGATAAATCTACACAAAGGAAATTAGGAAAATGCATGAACATACCTTTGTGCCTTCAGCCTACGGGATGGCTTTCACAGTTGTGATCTTCGAAGAGCCAGTTTTCTTGGGCACTACTGAAATTCAATTATAATTACAAATTAGTAAGGAAGTTATTATATAAAGATCACTAAATCGAAGGCCCCAAAACTTCATATATTTCAGATTCAATGTGAATATCTTCGATCCTTATATGAAGGTGTCATTTTGAAACTGTCCAACATTTGTTTTGTCGCAGTAACCCTTTAAACTTTGGGTTGAGACTATTGTCGAAGGATTTTGATTGAATCCCCACAGACAAACCAGTCTGGAAATGGAGGGGAAAAGGCCACTCCAAACTCAGCAGTAGGCAGTCAAGGAACCTTGGGAGGAAAGAGTTTGAAATCTATTTCATAACATTTCTCAGGAGCAACGTTTGAAGGGAGTTTTAACTTCTCCATTTTCTGCAAAAAGTTCTCCTTAAAAGTAACAACATCCTCACTAACGATTCGACTAATATCATCTGGTTGATAGACAGTTTCAAATTACTTTTGGAAGACTTGAATATCTTTGATGTGGGTAGATGTACCTTTCTTGATTTTTTCCTACACATTAACAAAAGCTTGGTTAGTAAACCGAGAAAAGGAGAAGACATCAAGGAATTGTTATTAGTAGTGCTTTGACCACCAGTTTTGGAATTCTTGAGTGCAGAGAAAGATGGGCTTAAAGTGCACTTCTGAAAGTTGAGCTCGAGTGGCATGTTGAGAAAGTTGAAGCGAGGTGATTGCTTCGTCGAAGTTGGCATCGTAGATAATAACACGCCCTTTCTTGTCATAGAGGCACTTGGAATAAATTTGGGCCAATCCAAACTGTCGAGAGACTTGATTTGTTTGGTAGGCAATCAAAGTTATTATGCCTTTCAGAAAATTCAGCTTGTGGATTAGTAATCTAGGAACCAAAAAGGTTTCCCATATGGATTTTGATTCGGCTTGATGTTTTTTGGATGAAGGGGAAAATGGTCTTGTGAACCATTCTGGTCCATATTTTCTCCCAACAAAAGGGGCCAAGGTTGGACTGAAGTCATACGTTTTCATAAATAACTCCTTTTGTGGGTAAGATTGCTTCGAAAGTAGCGTTAAGTCACAATTAAAGTAGCCAAATGCGACCAACCAGGTGAAAAGTTCCAGTAGAACTCACATTTTTAAGGCCAGCAGTACCTTCACTTATTGATTCATAGAGAGTTGCCAGGATTAACTCACTAAGGAAAACTCATGTGTTGAGATGTAGTTGGTTGACCAAAGGCAAATATTTCTTGGCAACCTGCAATGATTTTGAGAAAAAGACATCTATAGAGCCACATGGTTAAGAATGTAATATGCTCTTCATCAGAAATAGTATCAGTGGAACAATCAAAATGGTGGTTCATGAAGCTGGTGTAATTAGGTTTGCAGGAGGTGAAACCTATGGTATCCTCATTGTGGACCTTTGGATCATAGGTGTGGCCAATGGTTTTAAGCCCTATGATAACGGCTATGTCGAAGAGTGTGGGAGTTACCATCCCACAAGGAAGATGAAAGGTATAATGGGTACTATCCCAAAAGTATAGAGAAGTCATCAACAAGTTCGAGCAATAAGGAAGACCAGTTTTCGATAGCATAATTAGGTCATAAATTCCTATGTATTTCCAAGCTTGAGCCTTAAATGTTTCTACTTTGGCCAACCAAAGGTCGAAATCTTTGAAGAAAGGGACTACTCTCACCAGTCGAAAGCCTTCCTTCAGATAGTTCAGATCTAGGGAAACTTGGTCCCCAGAAGTACCACCTATATTGGTTTTGTTCTTTTGTCCTAATGGCTTAGTTCTATGGTAGGTGGGAAAGAACTCACTCAACTTAGTGTCATCAATAGCAACATTGGACAACGGTCCAGAAATAGCATATTGTTTATTAGAGACAATGAGAGGGATTATTACCTGTGACTCATAGATATGCCTTTTCTCCACCTGAAGTGGTTCGGGTATGAAATGATTGTTTTTCACCGACTTGGGCCCAGGAATTTAGGTAAACGGTGGAAGCGGAGCACCTCTTTGAGAGCCTTTGTTTTTTTTGGCTTTTCTGGTTTTGGGAAACATCTTGAGTAGAAACCATTGGAGGAAGGTTGGGAGATGAAGAAGTTTATAAGTTCTTTGAAGATTTGAGAAATGATAAATAAGGTTGCAAAGTTCTGAAAGCGTAAAAGTGTGGAAGTGTAGAGAGTGGAGTATTTATAGGATTTTGGAAGACTAAGGGTTTATCAAATCACCTTTAATACGATTTTGGTAGTGGGACGCGTGTCCTTCTAAGGCGTTACTTTGGGGCAGTGACAGTTATGATTAGACTGCAAAGGCGTGGTTTCAAGAAAAGGAAAATGATGGCTAGTAATAGATTGGTTGTTGAGAATATAGTTTGTTAAAGACCATTATAATATGACGTCATAGACGTGGTTGGTAGAAACTAAATAGTTTCTTGATCGTGGGTTAGTCAGTTATGGCCATACTTTTGTGCTATCGAAAGATGGGCGTCGAAAGCTATGATAAAAATGACATTTCTATCAATTTGGATGAAAGGAAATTTTTGAGGGGAAATTTGTTAGCTTCTAATTTCGACGCCTATGTGATTTCAGGAAATATTGATTTAAGGATCATGTTCATTAGAAGAGTAAAAAAGGCTTAGATTAAATCTTGATGAAGAAGCCTGAGTCGAAGATACACATGGAAAGCAAGGATTTTGACTTAGAATATTTTCTTATAGGAAATGTGATTCAACCGAATGTCCATATGGGCGTTCGATTTTTAGCAGTTAAGATTCAATATTGGAGGGAAACTTATGGTTCTTTCAATTTGAAAAAAGGACGAGTGGCGCATATTGGAAGTTCAAGAGCATGCAAAGCGCCAAGTGGCATATTTCTAGGAGTAAACTGCCAATAAAAATTATCTTCGATTAGTATAAATAATGTAGTTCTAGTATTAGAATGTGGGTGGATCATATTGTACAAGTTACTCCATAAACACTCAAAGTACCAGTGTGTAGAGAAACAAGTGAATGTAAGAATTTACGTGATGATATCACCACCATATTTCATTTCAATGCAATTTCTATTCAAGTTTTTACTTTGAAGTCATTTACTTTGCATTCCTTTACTTTCAAGCAAGTTTATTCTTCATAAATTTATTGTCTCTTTACTTTCTATACTTTACATTTCCTTGCAATTTACATTACATTTCTTTTTACTTTCGACTTTAATTACTCTGAGTCTTGTTTGCTTTATTTTTTCTTTTTATCAAAGCATTTCATAAAGTATGTCGAAGAGTTTATGACATTTTTATGAAAAACAACTTAAAACTAATTATAACTCATGTCCTAGGATCAATCTGGTCGATCATGTGAGTAACTGATAACATCTTGGTGTTTTTAGAGGACCATCGGTTGTTTACTATATTTCAGGGTAAACACTTTCTTACATGCTTCTTAATAAAACCAATCACCACCTTGTTTGCCTCTTCGACTTGACCATTAGCCTGAGCATAATAAGGCGTAGAAGTTAACAACTTGAAACCCATTTCCTTAGCAAACTCTTGCATTTTTCGACCCATAAATACCGATCCTTGATCTGTTGTAATAGTTTATGGGATTCTAAACCCGTAGATGATGTGTTTCTTAATAAATTTGATTACGTCTTCCTGGTCAACATTTGGTAAAGGTATAGCTTCGATCCACTTTATGAAGTAGTCAATACCAACCAAAATGTATTTTTTATTCTTGGATGATACTGGTCGAATCTCTACAACTAAATCCAAAGCTCAACCTCTAAAGAGACATGGTTTAGCTATGAAGTACAATTCTCCTGCAGGAACGTGTTATATGCCAACATGGACTTGGCATTCTTGACATCCTTTAGCGAATTCGATGAAATCTTTTAAAATACTAAGCCAATGCATGCCTTGTCGAAACAATAACCACTTCATTTTGTGGCCTACCTGATGTGCCCCCACATACCCCACTATGGACATTAGAAAGGGCTAAATATGCCTCAGATTCACTAAGGAATTTAAGCAAAACCCCTTAAGGAGTCTTTTTAAATAATTCATTTCCCAAAAGAACGTAACTCAAAACTCGATACCTGATTTTTAATTCTGTGGACACTATAGGATTCTACAAGTACTCCATTATTGGTTTCCTCTAGTCTTCATCCGTCAAGCTATCTAATGCTAAAATTTCACAATTTTCCTTATCAGTGTACCCTAACTCTGTTGCTTCCAAGTCTGATGGGGATAATCTGGCTGATATAATTGTTCCTCTAACTTCAATTGCATCTTGGAATTTTTCTTTCGAAACTTTATACCTTGAAGCAACCTGAGCTAAGTCATTGGACACTTGATTCTCAAGTTGAGGTATGTTCCTAATACTAATCACTTCGAACTTCTTCACTAATCAATTGACTATTATGAATTACATAATGAGATTCTCTTTGACACATTTGTACTCCTTTTTGATTTGTTTTATGACTAACTCTGAGTCTCCCATTATTTCGACTCGAGTTTCCCCAAATTCTAACAATATTTCAAGTTTGGCTATTAGAGCCTCATATTCATCCTTATTGTTCAAACAAAGACCTTCGAATTGATACTTGAATTTTGTAGGAATTTTATTAGGAGAAATGGCTAGGACTTATACGCTATTTCCATCTTTATGACTAGATCCATTAAAATACAACTTCCAAGGTTCTAATTCAAGATAGTCCAAAACATTTTCAGTCACAGAGTGGTCGACTATAAAGTCTACTACCACTTGGCCCTTAATAACCTTTAAAGGTCTATAAGTTAAGGAGTACTCAGTTAATGTTAATGCCCACTTACCAATTCGACTATGGAAAATAGGTTTAGACAACATATACTTAATGATATCGAAATGAGACAAGACATGAACATCAACTAGCTTTATATGATGCTTTAATTTTGTACATGAAAAATACAAGCATAAACATAATTTTTCAACCATGTTATACCTAGTTTATGCATCGTTTAAGACTATACTAAGGTAATAAATGGATTTTTTGACACCATTTTCATCCTCTTGAGCCAACATGCTCCCTAAGGTCTTATCTGACGTATCTATGTATAATTTCGTACTTCTATTCCTAAGGGGTGGTGATAGAATCAGAGGATGGCTCAAGTAATCTTTGATATTATTGAAGGCTTCATGTTGTGATTGCCCTCATTCAAATCCATCCTTATTGAGACAAAGTAATGGCGAGAAGGCTTGAGTTTTGTAGCTAAGATTTGATATGAATCTCCTCAAGAAATTAATCTTTCCCAACATTGACTGCAATTCCTTCTTTGTTGATGGAGCTTTCACTTCCGGGATAGCCTTGGTCATATTTTGGTTTCTCTCTATTCCCTTTTTGTGGACCACAAAGCCTAATAAATCTCCCTCCTACACACATAAAGCACATTTGGGAGGATTCATTTTTAGACAATGTTTTCTCATTCTTTCGAATGACTGTCGAAGATGGTCAAGGTGGTTCTTCCCTGAAATAGACTTAAAAACAATATCATCAATGTATATATTTGCATAAAAGTGCCTATATAATCATGGAAGATCGAATTCATTGCTCTTTGATAAGTAGCCCAAGTATTTTTCAAGCCAAAAGGCATCACTACCCATTCGTAAGTGCCTAAGGCTCCAGGGCTTTGAAATGCCTTTTTTAGGACATCTTCTTCAGCAATGAATATCTGATTATAACTAGAATATCCATCTAACATATTGAGATATTCATGGCCTACAACAGAATCAACTAGCATTTCCTCCACGGGCATTGATTATTCATCCTTAGGGGTTGCAAAATTCAAATCCCTAAAATCTATGCAAACTCTCAAAGTGCCATTCATTTTAATAGCAAGCGCAATGTTAGCTAACCATTCGACATATCTGGCTATACGGATGCATTTACATTGAAGCAGTCTTTCAACCTCCTCTTTGATCTTCGAGAGAATTACTGGTGCAAACCACCTTGGATTCTGCTTGATCTACTTCTTTCTGGGTTTGATTTGCAGTTTTAGTTTGACCAATTCTCTGCTTAAACCAGGCATTTCTTCATAATCCCATGCAGAGAAATCTTTAAATTCCTTCAGTAGCTGGATGACTTTGACATTCAACTGTGGGTTGAGATTAACGCTGATGTAAGTTGGCCTTTTTGTTTTCCCCTCTCCTAAGTTGATCTCTTCAAGTGGGTCCTGCTCTAGTATTTTGATGTTACTTGCCAGTAGATCTTTCTCGAAACCCAAAGTCTCATCATCATAGATAGTGTCAAGCCTATGGCCTTGCTCTTCATCCCGAACCTTATCAGTTGGTTCGGGATCGAATTCTTTACCAGGACCTTCTTGGTATGATTGATTGTTGGATTCGACAACCATATATTCTCCTTCGGCCTGTAAAGTCGCATGTAATTTATTTTCGGCTATGTAAGCCAAAAAAAAAATTCATTGCTTTGAATTCAGATATCATCACTGAATTTTCTACCCCATCCTGTTGGAGTTATCCCAGACGTTCCAAAGTATGCTAGGTCAACTTAACCTACTACCTCTCTATCCCAACGAAAACCATTGATGGGATGTAGATGCAAATAACAATATTCCTCATCATATGGGGTGAAGGAAAAATTAACCAGATTGCACGGGGTAATATTGGCCAAATGTTTGTCGAACTGGAGCCTGTCAACATGATTGATATGGGATTTGTAATACCCCAAGCCAGCTTCGATGTTTTTAACAATTCCATTTGGCCTCCAGATTGTCACTCTTTGGTACATGGACGATGGAACAACTCTAATGACATGAATCCATTCTCGTCCCAAAAGCAAGTTGTAGTTAGCCTTCATTTCCACTTCCTTGAAAATGGTAGGCCTTATGGCAGTCCCTACTGTTAAGTTCACTTGTATGACACCAAGGGTAGTGCCTACTTTGCCTTCGTAATTCGACAGCACCATATTATGTGGCGTGGTGTCAGTGTCGTATTTACCAATCTTTTTCAACATGAAGTGCGGCATCAAGTTCACCGTTGCGCCGTAGTCCACCGGGATTTTATTTACTGGGACATTATCCACTTTCCCAGTGGTAAATAAAGGTTTCAAATGGCCCTTCATTGCTTCGTTGGGTCTTTTGAAGAATCCATTTTTCTCCTTGACACAACCATTATTCATAACATAGTAGCACATTGGTTTGTGTGCTGCCATTTTGCCCTATGTATAGTCGTCTACATCTTTAGCTTCTGTTATTTGATCGAATTCCCGGGTAAGACTGATAACACATTAATTATGATGTCCAGAGAATATTTCGACCCAGAATCGAAATTATCAATCATTATTTTGTCATCTGTTGCGACTCGATCATACTTCGCTTTTATTTTGTCTTCTTGAGAAGTTAATAACTTCCGGCCCACTAGTAACTTTTCGGCCAATTTCATTGCTTGATTTCTTCCATCAACTTCAGCAGGCATGTTTGTGCTTGATTCTGCTTTCTCTTCCGACTCCCTTTGAGCTTTCCTTTTACATTTCTCCCTCCTCCATTGTGACCTGGACATAGGATTTTTCCCTTAAAGTTATCAAAGATATATGCAGATTTATTTGAGGATTGGAATTCCTTGCAATATGCAATCAGAGAGCCTTTGTTGACATCGATGTTTTTCCACTTTTGCTGGCCCCTTTCCCTTTCTTCGGCTGGTCTCGCCCACCTTCCTTTGGGCACTCTGTTGGTTGGTTTGAAAGTGGCAGGCCTAGTCCTAGGGAATTTGTGGCCTTCGTCCGTCCAGTCTCGATGAGGACCTTCTTGGTTCGAACCTTCTTTGTTCATTAGAGGCTCTTTGTTCACGCCTTTCCTTTGCTTTCTTGACTCTTTCAAGGTTGCATGCAACCTTTTTATCGAAGATAGCGCTACACCTGGGGCACATCATTACTTCTAATTTCTTCCTCTAGAACCTATGGAGGAAGTCCACAAGAGTTTCCTCTTGCTTCAGATATGCAGTCTTTGTGTACTCCTCTTGTTTACATCCTTTGTCAACTTCCATGGTCATTTCTTGCGAAATTTCGACCATGTTGATGTTCATATCAACATCGGTATTGAGACCCAGTTTGTTGAAATCCATCACAAGGTTTTCGGCAGCATTGTCCATTCTAACAAAGCCATCAGCAGTTTCCTTCGTAATCATTATGAGGTTTGAGTCTTTAGTGACTCCGAAGTTGGTGGCACCTCCTTTGTCATTTTGATCTGTAGTCTCACATAGGAGCGCCTTTATAACATCATGGTTGATATCTTCAGTAATCTTGCCAAGACAACATCTGTTATGAACTCATCTGTAACTTCCACCATATTTAAATCATTGTCGAAACATTCAGCATTTTCGAGCATGTGGACATCAGTTGGCTCAGTGTAGTAAGCGTCCATCACTTTAATAGGATCAAAATCTACTTTCATATGTTTTTTATTTCTCTCCAAACTTCAGTATTCCCTCCTAGATTGCACTTTGAACAAGGTCCCTGGAAAGAAAACATTGAGAAGTTTTATGCCTCAGAAAGTTATGATATTTGCAAAAAAAACTTTTCTTTCGTTTCTCTAAAGGAGGCATTTTAGAGCCTGAAGGCACTATCATCTGACCATCCTTAACTAACAAATGAAAAATCTCATCACACTTTGTGATGTTGAAATTATAGGTTTTCTTGGGGGAAATTATCATTCTTTTGTGGTTCGACATGATTTTTCCTGTTCGAAGGTGCTAAAACCTTGCAAGCATAAGGAGGGCCTTGCTTTAATTCAGCAATATCAATATCTCTTTCGTCGAAACTTAAAAGCTCATTATAAAATCCTTCGTTATTTTCATTATATTCGACGTATGATATCCTCTTATTCTTATTTGCTCTATATTCTCGTCTTTAAGACATTCAAGTTGTTGAACCCTATTAGCCAATTGGGCCATGTCCCTAACATGATGGGTATCGATTTTCTTTTGAATGGAGTAATTTAGGCCTCCTACAGCCATTTCGACCCATTTGTGTTCAGGAACCTGAGTAAAACATCTAGCCTTAAGCAAACGAAACATATTTAAGTAAGGGTTAAATATACTTCACCCCCTGTCATTAGGACGAGTTTTGGTTTTCCCCCTGAAGTTTTTTTTTGTGATCCCCCCTTGTAAAAGCAAGATTCTGTTTGCACAACCCATTATCCCTTGTTTTGACTGACTGGGCATGGAGAATATGTAGACATGTCATATATTTATTTGCTGACTGGATAAAAAAAATTCCACATCATTTTTTATTTATTTATTTTTTAGTTTTTAGTTTATTTAAATATTTTTTATCAATTTCTAATTTTTAATCTATTTAATTATTTTCGTATTATATTTATTATTAATTTAATTTAATAATTTTTTTAAAAAATTAATTGGGCCAATTGTTGCATTTCTTGGGTAACCCACTAGTTTAGGTTTTTATTATTGTTGTGTGAAAGAGTTATATAAACTCTTGGTGTTGATCAAAACCTTCAGATGTGGGACATTGGTAAAAACACTAGCCTCCATCTTTCTCAAAAGCATAAAGCACAACCAACCATTGTATTGTTAATGGAAAAACGTGATATTTATTAGACATAACTATTTTTTATAACATGTATATGACATTGACGTTTTTCATATATAACCCTAACAATGTAATCAATTATATCATCAAGTTTAAAAAACAAGTTTCAAAATGGAATACCAAACAAGTTTTAAAATGGAATACCAGAAAAGAAGAAAAAAGTGCTTTTTCATGCTTATTATTTATGATTTGGTTGAACACTTTATTTTTAGGTTGAATTATTTGATCAACACTTATTTGAAATGGCATGTTCTTGTTTTTCAATAAGTTTTGTTGTTGTTGTTGTTTTAGTTTTTAGAGGAATATTATTTGTTGAAGTAATTCCAAGAACATTTTTAGTGTTTTGAGATTCACTTGTTGATAATGGAAATAACAATTACTTGGCTAAAACTGTTTGGATTTTAGATTCCACCATCCACCTTAAATCATCACAAATGCCTTTAAACAATGCATACCTATACAAACTGCCCTAACTAAGATTATCACTACCAACCTCAAAGCTATATTGTTAATGTCTCTTGGAACCATTAAGAAAAACTCCATAATTGTTTTGTCCTCGGTTGATTGCTTATGTATCCATCTAAATCATTAATAAAATGTTGAAAGTGAATGGATTCTTAATAATCATGTCTGATGTATTTTTACTTTTAAGTTAGAGGGAACTAGTTATAGATTTCCTTGTTGATAGGGTTAATATTTATATAACTGTTTCAAGTTATAGATTTCCTTGCTGATAGGATTCTTAATGAATGTTTTGCTGATAGGATCAATGAAAGAACATTCCTAGAAAACTCCTTGTCACAAGGACAAGAAAATATTTCTATTTGAAATTCTTGATGTATATATAGGAACTGTCATTAGCTTGGAGAAATAATTGTATTGAGGATCCTGGTACAACTCAGAATTATATTATCTAATTTTTTTAACTTCCATTAGAAACCATATTATCTAATTTTGTTCATGAAATAATCTTTATTGGAACAGTCATTAGCTTGGAGAAATAATTGTTCTGAGAAATAATTATTTATGTGTCTATTAAAATTTAATTGTTAACTTTATGTTCATGGCTTTGTTTAATTTTAGTGTTGTGAATCAGATGCCTTAGAAACAAAGTATAATAGGTTTTTTTATGATCAAGAAACCCACAAGGGTTAGGATTTAGGGAAACCACGAATAAAAGGATTGGTTATAAACTGTTATTCTTTATTTTCTCTTTCAACAAGATTACAAGTATACAAGAATAACAAATAACCTCTCTCACTATTGAATTAGGGTTTTATCTTCCTATTTTCCCTTATGCAAAATATGAGAGACTAGTATGCTATTTATAATAAAACTAACATACTAACCTAATGGGATTTTTAACAATTACCCATTACATGCTAACTTAGGATACAAGCTAACTTAAACAATTGGATCCATAACACAAGGCCCAATTAAACAATAACATGTGAGAAGATTTCGACGACATGTTATTCGTACAAGGGTTTGTTCCAATATTACACAAATCTCCAGCTTGGAACATACCATATACCAATAAGAAACTAACTAGCTTTCTTCATGCAGCTTTATCAACTGCATACAGTGGAAAACCTTGCAACTGGGCAATGTCTTGGTGATCATATTAGCAACATTATAATATTTCTAAACCTTCAGCACTTAGACTTCTCCATGCTCGATTACCCCTCTAAAGAATTGCAGCCTCACATCAATGTGCTTAGTTCACTCATGGTAGGTTGAGTTCTTCGACAGGTGTATTGCACTTTGACTATCACATTTAACAGTGATACTTTGACCTTGAAGTTTTAGCTCTTTTGAAAAACCTTCAAGCCACAATGTTTCCTTTACAACTTCAGTTAAGGCGATATATTCCGCTTCAGTGATTGATAAGGCAACAACCTTCTGAAGTGTTTCTTTCCAACTAATTATTGTGCCAAACATAGTGAAAACATATCCAGAAATAGATTTTCTAGAATCCATACAACCTGCATAATCAGAGTCGACATATCCTTCAATTGCTGCTTTACTATCTTCACCCAAGGCTCCACCATAAATTAGGACTCTACTCGGAGACCCATTTATGTACCTTAGAATCCACTTCAATGCTTGCCAGTGAGCCTTTCCAGGATTTGACATGTACCTACTTACAATACTTATTGTATATGCTATGTCGGGTCTAGTACAGACCATAACATACATCAAAGAACCTACTATATTAGCATATGGAATTCTATTCATATAAGCTCTTTCGACATCAGTACTGAGACACATATCTATACTCAGATTGAACTGAGGGTTTGTCGGAGTAACAACAGGCTTTGAATTTGCCATACCAAACTTTTTGAGAATCTTCCATAGGTATGCCTCTTGAGATAAGCATAATTTCAATTGTTTTCTATCTCTCCTGATGTCAATCCCAAGAATACTAGATGCAACTCCCAAATCCTTCATATCGAACTCTTTATTGAGTTCATCCTTCACCCTCATTACATCTTCGACATTGTTGCTTTCTATTAGAATATCATCCATATAAAGCAAGAAAATAACAAATGAATTACCAGGCTGAAATCTGAAGTAAAAACAGTGGTCGAACTAACTACTGATGAAACTTATACGTGCCATGAACTTGTTGAATCTTGTATTCCACTATCGAGGAGATTGTTTCAGCCCATATAAAGATCTCTTTGGTTTTCACACATAATATTCTTTCCCCTCTTCGACTTACCCTTCAGGTTACCTCATCAAGATTATTTCATCAAGATCACCATACAAGAAGACGGTCTTCACATCCATTTTTTCCAGTTCAAGGTCAAACTGTGCCACCATGGGAAGCAACATTCGAATGGACCTATGCTTCACAACAGGAGAGAACACATCATTAAAGTCGACACCTTCTTTCTGAGTGAAACCCCTTGCAACCAACCTTGCCTTGTATCTCTTCGACACCACTCCTTCAGTTCCTACCTTAACATTGAAAATCCATTTACAGCTGACTAACCTGGCTCAAACAGGTTTCTCAATCAGTTCCCATGTGTTATTATCATGAAGAGACTTCATCTCATCATCCATGGCCTTCATCTATTTAGTCTTATTTCGATCCTCATAACTTCCGTATAGTCTCTAGATTCTTTGTCCAGAACCTTACTTACAGAGATTAAGGCATAAGCTATAAGATCTGCATACCCAAGTCTTTGAGGTTGCTTGATGACTCTTCTCGGCCTGTCTCTTACCAATAGGTAGTCATTATCAGTCTCCTCATCTTCGACAGCAGCTTCTACTTCTTCTTCGACTCCATCTGGGTCATGCAATTCAGCATCACTATGCTCCACCTCAATAGGAATTCCTCCCTGTTCCAGCTCTTTGACAACATCATCAGTTTTATTGAAAGCCATCTCAACTTCATTGAAAACTACATCTCGACTGGTGATACTCTTACTGTAACCTGGCTCTATGCACCATAGCCTATAAGCTTTGACTCTTTTAGGGTATCCCATGAACATTCATTTCAGAGCTATAGGTTCGACCTTGTCTTGCCTAATATGAGCATAGGCTACACAGCCACATACTTTCAGTTTATCGAGATCTAGTGGATGTACCGACCAAACTTCTTCAGGTGTCTTCATATCTAACGCATTCGAAGGACATCTTTTTATCAGATATGTTGTTGTCAAAACAACCTCAACACAAAGCACCTTCTTCAATCCAGCACTAACCAACATGTATCTAACCCTTTCGAGGATTGTTCGATTGAATCTCTTAGCTAGACTATTTTATTGAGGAGTACCTGCTACATTATTATGCTTTGCAATCCCAGAATCCACATAGTAACTGTCGAAAGCTTCATTGCAGAATTCAAGGCCATGATTAGTTCTCAACCTCTTGACCTTTCTGCCAGTTTGATTTTCAACCTGAACCTTCCAACTCTTGAAATTCTCAAAAGTTTCATCCTTCGTCTTCTGAATGAATACCCATAACTTTCTGGAATAATCATTAACTATGGATACAAAATACCTTGCACCTGAATGTGAAGGATTCCTTGCAGGCCCCCAAAGATCAGCATGGATGTAATCAAGGGATCCATGTGTTTATTGTTTACCTTTGTTAAACTTCACCCTACAGGATTTACCAAATACACAAGGTTCACAAAACATCAACTTCTCAACTTAGTCACTACCTAGCAGGTTCTATTTCCCTAGTTCGACCAGGCCTATCTTGTTGGCATGGCCTAATCTCATGTGCCATAATTTTGTCTTCGACAATAGTTTCGTGGATGCAACATTTGCCGAACCATTTACAACTTCAGACTCAAGGGTATTCAAGCCTTGTTTCTTCACGCCTCTCAAGACTTCCTTCGGCCCCTTCATGACTCTTAGGATACTTTTCTCTCCTTTAAATATATATCCCTTCTTGTCGAATTTACCAAGAGAAATCAAATTTCTCTTCAAGTCAGGTACATACCTAACTTCAGTCAATAGTCTTATTGACTCATCATGGAGCTTGAATCTCATAGATCCAATACCTGTAATTTTGCAAGCTTTGTTGTTTCCCAGCAGCACTGATCCACCATGGTGATCACATAATTATTCGAAAAAATCTTTATTTGGAGTCATGTGCCAAGTGCAACCTGAATCCATAATCAACTCATTTCTTGAGTCACCGTTCGAAACCACAAGAACATCAGATAAGTCGAAATCATCTTGAACAATGGCAGCATTGCCATTATCATTACCTCCATGATCTTTCAGGCGTTCAGGACATATATTTTGGATGAGACCCTCCTTCTTACAATGATAACATTGAACACCATATGCTTCACCCCTATAAGACTTCTGCTGAATTTTACCCTTCTCATTGTCGAACTTACCATCCTTTCGCTAGAATTTCGCCTTAATGGCCAAACCTTCACCAACCGTCGAAGTCTTATGCTCATTTCATTCATTCAAGTCCTTAGAGTACAAGGCATATTGAACATCTTCGAAGGTCAAGGACTCTCTTCCATACAAGAGGGTTTCTTTGAAGTGAACATGTGTTCAGGGAAAAGCGCATAACAACAACAGCGCTTGATCTTCATCATCGATCTTCACATCAATATTTTCAATATCAAGAATCAGCTTGTTGAACATATCCAACTTCTCATCCAACACTTTGTCTTCACTCATCTTGAATGAATACAAGGCTTGCTTCAGGTAGAGTCGATTCACCAATGATTTGGTCATGTAAAAACCTTCAAGTTTCAACCATAACCCTGACGTCATCGTCTCTTTTGATACCTGTCAAAGAATCTTATCACCAAGGCTCAACAATATTGCGCTATGTGCTTTCTCATCATGGTCGTCTTTTCAGATGCCGTTAATGCATCATTCATGGTCGTCTCTCCCTTCAATGCTTCCAAACAACCCTGTTGAACAAGTGGGGATTTCATCTTCAAGCACCACAGGCCGAAATCGTTCACTCCAGTGAACTTTTCAATCTCATACTTTGTTGAAGGCATCTTCTCCATACTCACCGCACCAATTTATTGTGAATCGGATACCTTAGAAACAAAGTATAATAGGTTTCTTTATGATCAAGAAACCCACAAGGGTTAGGATTTTGGATAACCACGAATAAAAGGATTGGTTATAAACTATTATTCTTTCCTTTCTCTTTCAACAAGATTACAAGTATACAAGAATAAAAAATAACATCTCTCACTATTGAATTAGGGTTTTATCTTCCTATTTTTCCTTATGCAAAATATGAGACTAGTATGCTATTTATAATAAAACTAACATACTAACCTAACTGGCTTTTTAATAATTATCCATTACAAGCTAACTTAGGTTACAAGCTAACTTAAACAATTGGATCCATAACACAAGGCCCAATTAAATAATAACATGTGAGCAGACTTCGACGACATGTTATTTGTACAAGGGTTTGTTCCAATATTCCACATTGAGTTTGGTTGCATTAGTTTATTTGAGTTTTTTTGGAATATGAAATAAGTATTTGTGATACTGTTGTTAGAATTTATGAAAATAATTTGTTATATGTCCATGAGTTATTCTATTTTATGTTGGTGACTACATGTAAGATGTTTCAAAATCAGAAGCTTACTTGTAGGGCAACATGAATCAATGTTGACGAGAGCCTTGTCACCATTCATACGGTTGCCATAGTTACACAGTTTCTCATTCTCAGTTTGTGAGGATAAAATACTACTATATATATATTAGTTCACACTAAACAATATTGAATCATTTTGATGTATTGGGTTGTCCACAAAACTATGGGCTCAAGCCCAAATAATATTTTAATATATTTTCATAAAGATAAATTGTGTGAAAAAGTTAAATAAAATAAATTAATTAATTAAATTAAAAAAATTAAATGAAGGTAAATTTAAAAAAGTTTAAAAAATAAAAAATGACATGGAAAATATTTTTATCCAGTCAACAAATAAATATATGTCATGTGTGCAGATTCCCCATGCCCAGTCAGCCAAACAAGGGATAGGGGGTTATGCAAATAGAATCTTGATTTTACAAGGGGGAATCACAAAAAAAATATTCAGGGGGAAAACCAAAACTCGTCCTAATGGCAAAACTCGCCCTAATGGTATGGGGAATTGTCGCTCCCTGGATTTCCATCCTTGTACAAACGCGAAAGTGGCATGGAAAGAGGTAGAGTCGTCAGCCAGACATTTTTATCCCGAAGGAACGAGAATGGTAATGCTTCACAAACCAAGGAAAAGAAGAGTAATGACAAAGGTCCTGCAAACCAAAGAATCTGGGTTCGGGAGTCGGTTACGACTTGGGAAGGTATTAGCACCCCAGATCGTCCGCCGTACCCGACGGGATCCACGCTTGCAAAGAAACTATTTCAAAGGGTGAAAGAAAGAAAGTTGTTGCAAAACTGAAACTAAAACTGGAATGAGAAAGGAACTGAAAAAAGAAAACCAAGAGGAAAAATGTAGGGAAAATAAAGATTGTGCTCGAACGGGCCTTACCCTGCTGCCTACGTACCTCACTGGACATGAGGATCAGAGTCGCCGTAGTTCCCCTAACTAGGGGTGGAAAATATTGCTTGTGTCCTAAGGCTTGAACTGCTTATGTCAATGCTCAGGTGTTGCAGGCTCGGACGAAGAGTGCGTAACCGTCTTGCAAAGTGACAAGTAGGAGCAAGTTCGTACGATGAGAGTGAGGGTGATGAGAAAATAAGTCCCGAAGGAGAGACGCTTATTGTTTGTTTGTGTTTTTTAGAAGTCTTTTAGAGTGTGGCACAAGGAAGTGAAAGCAAATCCCTCTCTAAGGACATGTCCTTATTACCACATCCCAAAATAGAATGAGTAACAAGTCCATCAAGAATGAGGAAGATCCTCAAACTTGTTTCCTAAGATGGGGATTTAAATTCACTAACTTGTTTGTATTATTGAATGGTTTTGTGAACTAAAATGAAGAAGTATTTTTTATGCTTTTCTTTGAGAGTATGACAAAAGGGAAAGGTCACCTCAACTATTATTAATGTTTTTTTATGATTTTTGTATGAAGATGAGAAAGAGAGAGCACCAAAAGGATCTCAAAGGTAAAAACTAAAGGGAAAATATAATCCTAAAATTGTCATGCAAAGGTGATCCTAGGGTTAGTGAGGTTTAAATTATCCTAAGAAAGAAAGAAGAAAACAAAAGAAAGAGAAGAAGGAAGAGGAAAGAAGTTAGAGAACAACTTACTCCTCTAAAGGAGGTAAGTTGCTCCTAAAGGGGGAAGATGAAAAATTGAAGCACAAGATGGCATAAGGCACATCAACAAATAAGAGGCAAAGTAAGAGAGGAGAGAAAGAATTGAAATGTGGATAACATCCATACTTCACTTACCATGAGTCCCTGAAATGGTTAGAACTAAACACATATGACAAGACAAAACCAAACAATAGAAAGTGAGGCATAAATAAGCAAAAGATCAATTCCTCACACCACAACTAGAAGTGATTCACCTTACTTACATACTAAAATACTTCAAATAAAACCAAAGAGGAATAAGAAGAAGCATGGCATTTCAAATCCACATGAACTACTTATGAAAGAAGAAAGCATACATGAGATTAAACACATCATTCAAGCCTAACAAACATCATGTACCTCAAGATCAGAATCATATCACCACAAGAGTGGGCACCAACAACACCAAAGACCAAGTAAAAGGTCATACAAGTTCAATCATAAACATCACAAGAAGGAGAAGTGAAGTGGGCATGTGCATAAGTGTAAGAACAAACAAATGATCATCCAATCAAAGCATAAACATCACTTGAAAACCAGGAGCCTAATCATGTCAAGATGTGCCTAAGAAGCATGATCAAACATGGGGAAGAAGCATACAAACTCAAGCATAAGCATCATGAAGAATAAATGAACAAAGAAGGTGAAGTGGACATGCATATATTTGTGAGAAACTTCAAAGACAAGTAACACAAAACTTTTCAAAGTACAAACACTAATCAAGGACCAGGGACCTATCCTCATACAAAAATAACTCTAAACAACCTATAGGAGTTGGCACAAGTGCCCTCCTAGCCTAAGAACTAATCATGTTAACAAGAAGAAGCAAAACTAGGGCAATCACATATGAAAATTCAAATCAAATCAAAAACCCAATAAAAAATTATGCAAATAAGAACAAGTTTTCTTTAATCAAGTGATAATATCATGCCAAGAGAGTAAAGTCATAATCAAAAGCAAACTAGGTCAAAGGACCTCAAGAACACAAATTAGGGTTTTGAAACTTCAAGCTCAAGTCAAAGGCCAAAAATAATCATGCTAGCTTCTAAAACTCAGAAGAAAAATCATCAACAAACTACATCCTACTATGAATCATATGCAAAAAGAACCAACTCAAAACTCAAATTGATGATCAAGATAGAAAATCCACAAGTCAGCATGTATTTAAAAAGAATTAAAAACAAATAATAAAAGTGAAAATTAATTCCTACGTAGAAAATAAAAATACCAAAAATTAAAGAAAATTAAAATCATCATTCATGAATTTTTCTGGAATTTTTATGAACTTCTAACTATTTTTAAAAATTAGAAAACAAATTTAAAATAAAATGAAATAAAAATAAAAAGGAACTAGGCCAGGGGTGCAGTCAGTAAAGATTTAAGTTCAAATTAAATGGGCCAGAAAGAAAGGGAGGTGTTATTAGCAAGGAAGGCCCATGGATATGCGTAGGCTTACCAACATTATGGTGGAAATTCAAATAAAAATGGAAAATAACAAAGCCAATGCATCAGATGAACGCACATGATTCAGTCCATGATTAAACAAAGTCAAAAATCAAACAGAACTGAGTGATTGCACATGGTAACTATTGTGTGGTGCGAAACATAAGGCATTATTGGGCAAAAAAGAAATCACGTGAGAGGGAGCCTCTCCATTAATGCGCTGGCAGCATCCCAGCCTTCCAGATCAAACCATCCAATGTACCGAACATCATCTTCCTCACTCAACTGAAGATTCAAATTTCCAGATTCCGGTGATGGAACCCTAGCTCCGGTCACCGGAAACTTCATGCGTATGAACAAAAACACACAGAAACTCACAATAATCTCCAGATCCACTAAATCAAACATGCTTGCCACAAATATGAGCTTAGATTTTCAAACAAATCAACGTACAAGCCAGATCAAAGCAAAAATAAATCATACATCAAACTGCAAATCAACATAACTCACTCAATAACTATCCATTTCTTAATCTAAATACATCAGTGAACTCAGGGAAGCAAGTAGATCACAATGCAAACATTCAATTTCATTTCCAGAACTATGAATTTGGATGTTACCTGAGATTTGTAGAACTCAAATTAGGACCAAAAATGCTTGCTCCAGTTGCAGATCCACTCCTTTTAACTTCTATTTGCAAAATAAATGCAAAAGAAGCCTTGAATCTTATTAGATCTAGCAATTCGAACAGAGCTGCACTTGAATGGCACCTTGTGAAAACTGGAGAATCAGCTTGAACCAATGGTGGATTTGTGATCCTTAGAGTTCAAGGATCAAGAATGTGCAAAGAGTTTTTGAAAGGAGTGAGTGTGTAAGGAGATTCGAAGCAACTTGTGAAAATGCAAAAAAGTTTGGAAATGAGAGAATGATGGTGATCCCCCTGAAATGAAACCCTAGCTGGCTCTTATATGATGTAAGTTTTCAGTGTTTTGATTTACAAAAGGAATGCACGTGGGAAGTGAATGAGAGTGATTTTGAAAAAATGCCAAAGTTGTGTGATTGCATGCTTTGCTTGTTCTCTCTCTCTTTTGTGTGCACATGCTGATCACACTTTGCTCACTCATTCAAAATGGAATGATCCTGACCATTGGATACACTTGTATCATGCTTTCCCCATGATTTTGAAAAAGTACATTTTGAGAAATATTCTTCATTCCATCCACGAGTTGCTTGATATATCTTGATCCAAATGCTTCTCATGTGTTGTATTTTATGTTTATGACCACAAATGGTACAAAGAATGGCTTGAAAATACATTACATGACAATTTGCAAAGTTGTAGAAACTTGGAAATATGATAAAACCCTAAAAATCATCAAACTTCAAATGAACATAACTTTCAAACCATGAGGTCTATGGTGATGTTCTTTCACGTTTTGGAAATGGGATACAATTTCCTACAACTTTCATGTTCAAGGAATTTTATTCTGGAGTCATTCTGATTGTGAAAGAGAGCCTTGAAAACTAGGGCAAAACTTGCCAAAAATGGAAACTTCCATTACAAGTCACATGCCAAAAATGGAAACTCCTTCAAAACCTCTTGATTATTGAGTTTTGACTTTGCCAAACCTCTTCTATGACCTTAAAAAAAAATCCCTTGGCTTGAAAAATAGGATTGGAACCCTTGAATTACCACTGATGACTTTTCAAATAATCAGTTTGACCAATTTCTTCTTATACAAGCAACTGATGAAATAACTGCCTTCCTCGGTGAATTTTCTCACCAAATTTCATCCATAGAATTCACATATCATATGAAGGACTTTGCCCACATGAAATGGCCAAAGTCACAAAGAATCCCTGCTTGAAAATGAAACCCTAATTTGGAGACAATTTGTGTAGGAGTTTGCCCTTTCTTGGGTCCTCTGATAATCTCCCAACCTCCTGGGCTCTTGTAAAGGATCTTAAGCTTGTATGGGGCCTAGAGACACTTCATAGAACTTGGACAAGGCCACTTGATCTCTTTCCTTGACTTTTAAGGCTTCAAATTCACCAATGATCGATCATATGCCCAATGCTAGAACATGAGAATGTTATGCTTCATTTTTCTATACAAAAATGCTAAGGATGTGCATGCTTATGATGATTATGATATGATGATGATGCTAGAAAGAAGAGGGAAAATTTGGGGTGTTACAGGAATAATGTATTTAACCCTTTAAGTAATTATCTATTGGCTCAGTAAACGTTCATTTTATGCTAGCCAACTCCTTCAAACCAATCTCCGTCTGTCCCATGTAGAATTGTTCATGGAATAAACGTTCTAGTTATGTCCAATTATGAATATAGTTTGAAGGCAAGGTTGTGAACCATGTGAAGACATTTTTTGTAAGGGAACTTGGGAAGTATTTTATCCTAATATTCTTGTTATTCGTGATTTCTCACGCTTTGATCAGATACCTAGCCACATGTTCGACTGTAGATTCAGTCGTATCTCCAAACAAATTTGTGAATTTTAGGACTTTCCACCTGGGGGTAAATCCGATTTAAGGATGTATTCTGATAACTGTGATGTAGAATTTGGTCTTCAAAGACCAAAGTTCACACCATTTCGTTCCATAATTATTTCGACCATGGTTGTCGTTATTATCTGCTACCATATTATCACGTCGAACTTGTTGTATTATATTATCATCATTTTGGTTCCTATTGACCCTAAATATCCTTGGTTGTTCTTCTTCAACTAGAGTTTGTGGTTGACACCTAGGGGGTTCGATTATTGGTTGTTCGATTGTACCCTAATTTATTCTAGGTCCATTTCTTTGATTTTGTTAGGCTTGGTTGATAGTGATATCTTCCTCGAAGACCGTCCTCTGATTTTCCATCATATATTCCCTTTATGTATGTTGAACGAGTTGGGGTACGCCAAAGAAATCTGCAAGACGAGTCATTTGTACCTCAATTTGTTGGTTAGTTTGAGTAGTATTTTGGATTAAAGGGGTAAAGATCGTCCCAATGGTTTGGGTCAGAGTCTGGAAAATTTCATGGTTACTTTCATCCATTTGTTCCCTAATAACCGCCAAAAAATTGGTATTTAACATAGGCATTTGGGTAGAATAACTCATGGTAAAAGGCTTGCTATTTCGACCCATATTATTCCTAGAACCGGGCCCTTGTAATGGGGAAGTTACGTTAATTTGTGGTTCTGAAAATGTTGAAGAGATGTTATATAAACTTGTTATTATCGAAGTTGGCATTCCAAAGGGTTGTTCTTAACCAAGCGTAGGCAAAGTAAATCCTGGCAGTGGGAATGAACTATAGGTCGAAGTCTCTATTGGTGGAGAAGTTCCTGAGGGTGGTCTAGGCCTGTATATGACAAAATAAGTTCAGTATGGGAAATCGAGTGTGTAGGCATTAAACTTACCATTGATGTCATAGGTTCAGATATGATTTCTGAAATCGTTGGTCCTCCCATTGAAGATATGTTAGGTGTCTCTTTGTTATTTGATGTGTTTGGAGGATTCTGGTTAGTTGTCTAGTTTGGAATTAACATTTTTCTTGTACGTCTTCTCCTAGGTCTATTTTCGTCGGGAATGGCTAACTTACTACTTCTTAATAACATACAACAAGAATTATAAAAGAGAAAGTACTCAAACAAAATATGATACAAATTTTCCTAAATACAGAAAATGGTTCTTTTCATAAAATCGTTTAGCACTATCCCACTGGGCGTGCAAATTTGTTTACTGTGAAATTTGGTAAACAACCGCTGATCTTCCAAATTTAACTTTGGTGTCTCAAGGGATCAATCAGATTGATCCTAGGACATGTGTTAAATGGTATTTTGAATAAGTTTTGTAAATGAAAATAAACACTTCTATAACGTTCATAAAATAATAAAGAAAGATTGTTTTCAAAGTGTAAATGAAAGATAAGTTGCAAAAGACTTTAAATTGAAATACTGGTAAATAAGATAAAGTAAATTAGACAAGTAAAGATAAACTTTAATGGAAAACTTGATAAATTGTATTGAATAAAAATGGTGTTATTCTACGTACATTTCTCTCACACTCGTTTCTCTTGACACTTGATACTTTGAGTAAAAACAGTGTTATTGTACACAATTAAACACACAATCCAAACACTAGAACAGACTATTTATAATAATTAAAATAACCGCTATTAATGATCTTAAAGCAAGAATGAGACAAGTGTCACCCTGCATGTTTTCAATCCTTGAGTGCGTGCCACATGTCCCTTTCAGAAACGGTTAAGAATAAACATTCCCTCCTTTTATTTGAATTTCAAACTTCTAATCGAAGTACCTTTAGTAGTACTTCTTCGAATGACACCTTCGACTAACCAAAATAATCTTAAGTCCAAAAAGGTATTTTTCCTTGCATATGCAAGGACGTCTTCGATTCAACTCTTCCAGACACAATTTTAGTCGAAGTCTCTTAATTTCGTCATTCCCATACATGCATAAAATTTAGGAGCTAATACCTATCCCGATCTCCAAGATTTCAAACATGGATCTCCAATGAGGATAAAGATCCCAAACGGATTCGGGTATCCCTATACCTCCATCATCCTTAGAGTGAAATTAATTTTTTTAGTAGAAATATTTAATTTTTCAACATATAATTACATTATAAATAATAAAATAAAACAATTTCAAAAAAGATCATACATGTAATTCAGATATTTCAAATAATGAATTACAATGTATTTAATATTTTAAATTATTAAAACTATATAATAAAGTACATAATAAAATAAATAGAACGAATTTAAGGTGAATTCTAATGTCTGTATTATTTGACTTGTCGCTATATTTTGTAATCGGAAAAAACTCAAACTCAACCAAAATGAGGTTTTTCCAGTCAAACTTGGACGAATTTGAGTAGGTCTCTACGAGTATGTGTTATGGTGTCACGCCTTAGTATATTATGTGATAGAATTGCACATGAAATGAAACATATTATTTAAAGCATGAATTTTGATTGCGAGAATTACAAATGATCCGAATTTTGAATCGCACGTTTTAGTTTTAAGCATGCCGATTAAAATATCATGCCTTATATATAGAAATCCAAAACTATCATCTACCTTTTCTATTATAAAATTTTATCTTGTACCCCTACGTTTATCCCCATACCCCTACAAATATTTTTTTGGACGAAAATGCCCTTATATATATAGTGTTTAATTCAAAAAGTGTACTTTTTTTCTCCTCATTTTTACACCGTGCGAACGATAACAAATTTAAAGAAAGTCAATTCTCTCCCGGAACACCCAACATCAGCACATCCGGTTGAAGGATTTTTGCACTCCGAAACTAGCAAGTACGTTACATCCAGTTTTATATTTTTTCATTTACACACTCGAACTAGCTGTCTTGCAACTTCCAGTTTTTTTTAATTTAGACACCAGAAGTAGCTATATTGCTAATTCCAGATTATGTTTATTTTCATTTTCACACCGTAACTAGCCTTTATGCTACTTTCGGTTGAGTTTCGTTTTCTATTTTTTTTCAGTATCTCGCATTAGAGGACGCGATAGATTTATTCATCGGTGATTGCCTAATAGAAGGACAGTTCTGATGCATGCCTTCCAGCAGGAAGTTCAGGTGTTGATCCTGTAGCGGCTCATGTTCTACTGCATCCACCTTTTCCTAGAGGACCTTCTGATATGTCACTTTTGGTGAGGTATCAAAATCACGTCACTCGGTGTAGCGGAGAAATCATAAGTGTAAGCTATCAATGAACTTAAGTCAAAATAAATAGAGTCGCCACCACGCTTTTATTTTATTCCAAAAGGAAAAGAAAAAAAGAGTGAATAAATCCTAATGAATCTAAAATAAAAAAGCTAAAGAAACACGCAGAGAAAGGGTAAGGGGTTGGTTACAAAATGAGACAGTTTTAAGCATCCAAAATGTTTGTAGTACTCCACGGGGGCCTTTTGAAAAATTAGTTGCTTTTGGTTTGAAAATGGTTTATTAAAATGAGAGTGGGGGATGAGAAAAGAATTAATTTTTAAGGTTTTTGTGTTTGGAGAGGTTTACCACATCATGCCTACGTACCCACAATGTGCAATGTAAGATCAAAACCCCGTAGTTTGTGGTATAAATAGTGAAAATTGGTTGGTTTTGATAGATTTTATTAAGTAAAGACAATTTATCATTTTCAAGTGGATATCCTCATAAATCTACCATGAGATTGAGGGCATGGACTCATATATCATTATGGGGAGGGCGCCAACTCGGGTAAAATCAACGACTATGACACTAAACCCCCATGAATGACAAGCGACTCAATTACATCAAACTACAACCATGGAGATTGAGAGACTTGCACCCGACTAGAAAAAAATGACTCATAGTTTAAACTTGGAAAGAAAACAAAAAAAAGTGCACAAAGGCACAAAACAACTTGAATAAGTTTGGTTCTTTTTATTTTTGAATTAAAGTCAAAATGATTAAGTTCATTGACATTTATTTAAGAAAATAAGAAGTAAAAGCCACTTGAAAAAAGTCAAGGCATTGTTTATTAAAAAGGTGAAAGTTTTTAAAACAAGAATCCTTTGAAAAATATGGAAGATTTGAAAATTGAAGAAGGGGAAGAGATGAAGAGGCTATCCTAAAAGTAAAATAAAAGAGATAAGAAGGAAAGATCTAACCAAACTTGATGATAATTTCAAGCATAAGCACAAGAGTTCCATCCTTATAAGCATAAGCTAGCAAATGACCAAATAAAGGCTAAAGTACCAACTCCATGATGATCAAAGCAAAGGGAAGGTGTCCTAGAATCTAAGTCCAAAACTCCAATTCCAATGCAAAGGATAGTAATCATAGTCCAAGATCAAGATCCCAAATTTTTTAGAGATTTAATCCTTCATTATTATTTTTGTGTCCAAATGGACAAAGGAAAAAAGCACAAGAATATATGAACATAAACATAAACATGATAATTGATGATAAAGCATAATAAAAGTAAAGGAGATAAGGGAGCAAGAAGAAAATTAAAGAGGATAAGGTGCAAGAGGAAAATTAAAATAGTAATAATAATATATACATAATAGTGGTATGGTGAGCTTAATCATCCACAACCAAAAGAGTAACCAAGGCATTTTAATTGCAAAAATAAAAAAAGAAACTGATTCTACTTAGTATTTTACACTATGGTGATTAACCGATGTGATTAAACCCAAATTCGATGAAACTTGAAAGAAGATTGAGATATCCAAAGCAACTACGCATTAAGCATCAAAAGTTGTGGACCAACGCAAATTATTAACCACCTTGGGATTATGCGATCACGAGGTCCAGTCCACGAAAGTGCAAGCATCTAATTGGATTTTTATTCCGAAGTAGGGACACATTTAGGTCTATGTTAAACAATTTCCGATTAATTTACGGAGTAATTACCCTACAAATGAGGCCGACCAAAACCAATTAAGGTTAACAATCTTAGTGTTATTACATGCGAGATAAACAATATGTAAATCGCCATCTGAACTCCATGTCACACAAAAATAAAGATGAATACCAAATTGAGCTACACTTATGGTATTCTTTCATCTTTAAGTTCAATCACTCATTTTGGTGGATTCAATGTATGAAAATATATCACTAATTCAAAGCACCTAAAGTGGATTAAATAATTCACTTATAGATTGATTTGAACTAATGAACATTAACTATTCTAATTTACACCCAAAGTCCATTGAATTTAAAGAGAAATTAGTCCCAAAAATGTCTCCCAAGGTCAAAATAATAAGAGAGGGGAAGAGGGGGGAAAAAGAGGCAAAACAATCCCAAAAACAAGCCAAAATCTGCCATTGACTCAGTGTTAATCGGTTAGCCATTTGGTTAACCGGTTAACATGTTAAAATTTTGAATTATACGCTATTTTGCATTGGTTAACCGGTTAACCATTTTGCACTGTAAATGGTTAATCGGTTAACACTGAACCAGAGGCCAAAATTTGGCCAAAATTCAGCATGATCCTCTTTTAAAATAATTTTCAAACACCTTATGATCATGAACTGAATTGACACGAAGTTTAAAGTGAAAAAATAGAGGAATCCCTGCAATCAAACAACAATTTATGATCTAAAGGATCAACAACCAATAGCACCAAAGATCTACATCTTGAATGATGGTGATGAAGGTGTAACAATGGAGGAAGATGAATTACCGAGAACAAATTTCAAATTACTCCACTAGCAAGCTTGATCTACTGAAATTGATGAAGAAAAATGAAAAGTATGAAGGTTTAGCTCAAAGTTAATCCAGAATTCAATGCAAATTCTTCATTACTTTCAAAAGAAGAAAATAAGCTTTAGGTGAATTTTATGGTTTGAGGAGATATTTTGCAAGGGTAAAGTTGGCACTCAAAAGCTTGAAAAATTAATAAAATGAGGGTCATATTTAAAGATTTTAGGTACGGGAATTTGGTGGAATGGAGCTTGCTTTGAAAAATCAAAATTAGGCTTGGAATTCAAATTTGGAGGGAAATTCATAAAAGAGTGGTGATTAGTGAAGGTATATAGTGGGAAATGATCAAAGTGATATAGAGGAATAAAAGTGGAATGGATCTAGAATATTCCAAGTGAGATCAAGGGATAGGTGTTCGCTTTTGATTTTGGCGAACAACCGCTAGTTTCCCAATCTTATCAAATTGATTTACTTGCAGGATCAACCACACAAATCCTAGGACACATGTGCTTTTTGTAAAATGTTTTAACTCTAACAATCTTTTGGTCTCACTTTTATTAAATTCTTTATATACAGATAATTTAACTAAGGAAATGAGTAACAGTTCTAGCGAAAACTAAATAAAATAAACTAGGACAATGCATAAAATAAATGTTGAAGAAGATAAATGACTTGTAATGTAAAGGAATTGTAAAGACTTTGAACTTTATTTAAATTTGGTAAAATAAAAATGGTGTTGTCTACACATACATTTCCAGATAAAACTCTTTTCTCAAACAGAGTTACTTCGAGTATTTTTGCAGGAATTTTGTACAAGTTTTTCACACACTAATTCTAATAAGAACTACTCTATTTATATACAAATAACATAACTGTCACTAGCGGATAAATCCTAAAACTATGACACTTGGCCTTCGGCATGTTCTCTCTTCACCAAGTGCTTCCACACGTCTTTTTTCAGTGATAACTCTTGAATTTGAATGCCTTTCTTTACGTCGAAACGACGCGTCTTTTCAAGTCTATCGAAAAACAACAACATAATCTAAATCTGTCGAAAAACCTCTTCTAAGTACATTCTTCAATTTTTCTTTCCCAGCCGTATATATATATATATATATATATATATATATATATATATATATATATATATATATATATATCTTCCATCTGTCGAAGTAAATACCATTTGTACATTATTTCATGGCGTCGAAAATTCCCGTCTACAAATTGCCCCTCCCCCCCTCCCGAAAAGATGTTTCGACTATTTCTGGAGAAACAATCATTTGCTATCGATGAGTTATTTCGATGCCATATTGCCTCCATTACCTATACCATTTCCAAGCCTTGATATTTCAAATCCCAAAAAATTCATCATTATGCTTTTTCAAAACATCACCTCTAACCCATGTTTCTAACATTATCCCCATCACTTCTTGAAAGCTAGTAAGTTATAGGCGTTTCAACTTCCATTACCCTACTCTCTCCATGATGATTTGCCACATGGTCCACGATAAAAAACAAAAATACTCAACAGTTTCATTATTCCTTCCCTATAAATACTCATACACCAACTTCTTTAAATTTTTTACACTTTCTATTCTTCTTCAAAACCCATTTTTCTAACTCTTCATCTCCTCTGCAAAAATCTTTGCTTTCTCAAACAATGGCTCCATCTAAGTCTTCCAGCATCCATAAATCCAAGAGTTCAACTCTTCTTCCATATGCGCACAAGCTAAGCAGACTAACTATTGTTGGAAATCAATAGTACATCCCTGAGCCTCCAAATGAGAAGGAGAAAGCAAGTATTTATAAATCTCAGGTATTGATTCATGTCCTTGTTTCTGGTGTTTGTCATGCTATGTTAGGCCCCCTTGCAAACCCAGACGCTAACCCAGAAAGGTTGAAAGAGTTATTTCCCACCTATCAACGTCTTAAGCCCATAGGTGCTGGAGTTAAACCTAAAATCATTAAACAAACTGTAGAAAATCCTGAAAACCAGAATTCGACTGCTGACGCAGAATTGAACTTAGTATATTTAAACAACGCTAGGATATTTAGGACTTGCCCTGGGAAAAAGACCATTCAGATTATTTATCTTGGTTAAATAAGATCGAAAAAGTCAAAGCAACATTTTGGAAGGAAATAATGATTTTTGAACTAATACAATTGTCAAAAGTAGGACCCAATTATTGTCCCAATATGCTTTTAGCTTCCCTTTATTTCTGGGATAGCACCTACAACAACTTCCACCTTCCTTGTGGAATGGTCACTCCCACCCTTTTTGACATAACCACCATTGTTGGGCTTAGTCCTTTAGGAGTAGACTTCGATCCCACCACCTTGAACCATGACTCTATAGAATTTGACACTAATAAGGCCTCCTACTTTGTGTTCACTGCTCACTATCATGTCAAGAAAATTGCAGAAGTTTATGAGAAAGAACACATAGCCTTTCTGACCCTATGGCTGTCAAAATTCGTATTTTTCTCTCGATCCCTTCAAGTGGCCAAACGTTTCATCACCATAGCCAACCAACTTCACAATGGGACCAAACTATGCTTGAATGAGATGATCTTGGCGAATCTTTATGAATCCTTGAGTGAGAGCATGAGTTTCTTAAAAATTTAAAGGACAAAGGTAATCTAAGCATATCAGGGCCATTTTGGCTTCTGCAACCGTGGCTCAATTCCACCTTTGAAGCTTCTCTTCCTGTCAAGAATGATGTAGACGAGGATGGAGTGAAGAACAGGGTTATCGAATGGCCTCGGTTAGTAATTAACACCAACTGACGAAGGGATTGGCCTTTGACAAGCTTTCAATGGCTATGTTATGATGTTTGCCAAAAGGTACAACTTTACTTCCTCCATGGCACCCTTTGCTAGTAGGGAGATTGTACATGAGTGGTTCACCAAGGAACTGCCTTTTGAGATGCAAAAAGATGAAGACAAATTTCTCGACGTTTGGGAATCATTTTTTACACCTAGGCTTCTCACCTCTCATCACAATGTCACCAAGACAAAGATTGCACTGATTGTTTACCAACACAACCTTGTCGCTCGACAGTTTGGACTTGCTCAACTAAAACCAAGATTTATTTTTCCCAGAAAAGGCTCCATTATATTCTACAACTCTTTCCACACTGAATAAAAAAGTATAAAATTATCGAAGAAACATGTTGATGACTCTCTCGAGATTCAACCATCTTTTCTCTGTAATCCTAAATTTGATGTTTGGTGGAAAGACTACTACCTTACCAATTTTTTCGACGTGGCAGCATTCAACAATTATTTGACAAGTGATTTTGCTCTTGTGCAGGACCGAATCAAGAAAGGTATTGAAAGACAGATCAAAGAAATACAAAATTTTCAAAATTATTTTAAAACTACTTATAGGCCAGATGAACTTAGTCGAACCATAAGCGAAGCAATAGTAACTTTAAAATAGAAGTTTACCAAAAAAACTAGAAAAGTTAAAATTGCATTCATATGTTCGTCCAGAACTACGATATGAATTGGCTTTCTACCTTTATCCACCAAAGTTTCCCCCTTTACCTTCTGCTAAATTTGGCGTGGCGTTGAGCCCTCCATTTCCAGATTGGTTCGTTTGTGGGGATCCTATGAAACTTCTTCAACAACATTACAAAAAACCGGTTGAGCGTGTGGTTCTAACTAAGTTCGTATTGGACAATTTCAAAGGACACCTTCATATTGGAATAAAACACGTTCGCGTGGAAACTCCCATGCTTGAAGGTGTTAACGAAAACATTTTTCATTTTTCTATTCTAACTTTCTTTTTATACGTTTCTCGTATTTATCTCTGACTTTCCTTTCTTTTCTTAGCCACGAAAATTCCTGTCAAGAAAGTTGTCGTTGAAGATACATCTGAAATGATGGTCGAAGATCTCCCAAGAAATGCCAAGAAGATTTCAACAAAATTACAACCTTATCTTCCTATACTATCTTTTCCTTCATTATTCTAGAAACTAATCAACTTCTATTTTTATGCCCAGGTAGGTCGAAAACCACCACCTTCCCCAAAAAGGAAGAAACAAGAGGAAGAGGTTTCCAGCGAAGAATCTGGTGATGAATCTCCAAAACAAAGCCAACCTCAAAAGAAGAAGAAAGTCACTAGGACCTCCTCACAAAAATCTACAGTTAAACCAACCAAGGAAACTCCTCCAAACAGTCCAACTACGAAGGTTCGGGCGAAGGACACAGAGAGTGGAAATTCCAATTTTAACACTGAGATTCCTCAAGTAAATCTTCATTTCAACTACTTGTATTTACTTCTTATTATATTTCTTTTTCCCTAACTTGAATTCATTTTCAGATTGATGTCGAAGGGAACCCTCTAGAGACAGAGGTGTCAATAACCAACAGTGATCCTGTTCACAAGGCTGCCAACCCAACACATACTTCTCTGAGAAATTCGACAAAAAAAATCAACAATAGAGATGGAAAAGTCCCCCGAAACTCCTCAACCTTCTGATGATAATTCTCCCCCTCCTCCTGGATCAGACGCAGACAATAAAAATGATGATTTTAATGCTCATGCTGAGGTCACAGATGAGAATGATGAAAAGGGAGAAACGGTTGACGGTAAGAAGGATGACAAAACGAAAAAACAAGATGTCAAGTTAACTCTAGGACAGGGTATCCAGCCAACCCTTGACCTAACAAAAGGAAGTTCGATGTCAATTGGTTCGACCAGTTTTCTCGCGAAGATATTGAGAGCCTCAAGGTAAAGAAACCTTTAGAATATCTAAAAGCTATACTCAGTACTTGTCATACCTTTCAGGACACTTCTCGAAGCAGCTCGACCACTTCCGGGGCTACTTCTAGTATGCAATCCCTTGATGTTACAATGGATGAGATTAAAACAAGAATCATTGAGGTGAACTTATTTAAGGTTTTGGAAGAAAACACGACTTCCTGCTTCGATTTGAAGAAAATCCTTAAGCAAGTAAATGTCTTGGAAGTTTCTACTGAAGTAAGCAACCTTGTGATGGATCTGACTACCCTAATTGACTTGGTGAGCGCAGACCTAAATCGTCACAAAGACTTTTCCCAACAAATTTCCAAAAAATCTAAAACAAAACTTGTTGAGTGGGATGTTGTCGCTGCTTCGACCAACAACGTTTCAAAGTTGGAGCAGCTTTCTGAAACTTACACAAAAGAAGTTTCCGAATGCAACGACAATATCCAAAAATGGGAGAAACAGATAGCTACACTTCAAAAGAAAATCTCCCAAGAGAGGAAATGTAAAGAAGCCATTCAGCAACCCAAGCAAAGTGAGATCGACGAGGAACTGAGGTGGGTATTCATCATGCTGAAAGGGGTCAGATACTCAATCAAGAGATTGAAAACCTCTCCACTAATAGAAGCTTTTGTGACTGTCGACTCCAGATTCAAATAAAGAAATTCGATGAGTTGAAACAATCTTTCGCCAATATTAAGTTATAATAGGAATAGTTTATTATTATTAGCCTTTTGAAAATTGTTTATAACGAAGTTGATGCCATCTGTTTGGCAAAATACATCATCATTTTGTGTTATATACAATCAATCTTTGGCTATTTTAATTTCTTGCAATTTTGGTTTGTATATTTTCAAATACTTCCCATTTATCTTCAATATCATCTTATATTTTTCTACCCCTTCGATTTCGTATGTGCCATTCGAAAAAAATTTCAAAATCTGGAAAGGTCCTTCCCGCTTAGGAGACCATTTCCCCATTAGTCTATATATTCGATCCATAGGAAGAATCACTTTCCAATAAAGGTCACAATTAAAAAGGGTCTTAAATTTTACTTTCTTATTGTAAAACCTTTCGACTCTTTCTTTTTGTCTTTTCACCAAATCTAGCGCACGTAATCTTTCTTCGTCTAAATCGACCAATTCGTCCATCATCATACTCCAATACGTGTCTGATGGGATTTAGTGATGCCTTTGAACCCGAATCGACTGCAAGTAAATTTTGACTGATAAGACTACGTCATTCCCATAGGTCAACCTGAATGGAGTAGAATTCGTTGCTTCTTTAGGAGAAGTTCGACAAGCCCATAAAATTTGATCTAAAGTTTTATGCCAATTTCTGGGTTTTTTCCCCCACATGCTTTTTAATCAAATTTATTACCACCTTATTAGCCGCTTCAACTTGTCTGTTCGCCTAAGCATAGTAAGGCATCAAGTAAGGAGTTTAAATCTTATTTATTTTGCAAACATTTGCATATTTTTCCAGTGAACATGAATCATTGATTTGTTGTTATTGTCTCTGGTATCTCGAATCTGTAAATTATATGTTTTCGAATGAATTCTATGACTTTTTCAGAGTCACCCATTATTTTGAATCTTGTTGCCCCCAATTCCAACAAGATTTCAAGTCCAGCGATCAAATCCTCGTATTCTTCTTCGTTATTTGAACATAAACCCTTGACTTTGTACTTGAATTTTGTTGGAATTTTGTTAGGAGAAATAATCAGTATTCTGACACCAGTTTCATTCTTATGACTGGAACCGTCAAAATACAATTTCCATGGTTCTAATTCGACATATTCTATCCCATTTTCATTTATGGAGTGGTAAGCTATGAAGTCAGTAATCATTTGTCCCTTAACAGCCTTTAAAGACAAATACTTTAAGGAATATTCCGTCAATGCCAGAGCCCATTTCCCAATTCGACTATGTAAAATAGATTTAGACAACATATGTTTTATTACATTGAAATGAGAAGAAATGTACACATCAACTGGCTTTATATAGTGCTTTAATTTCATACAAGAAAAATATACACATAAACATAATTTTTCTATAACACTATATCTAGTTTCGGCATCATTTAGGACCCTGTTGAGGTAATAAATGGCCCTTTTGACGCCATTTTCATCTTCTTGGCATAACATACTTCCTAATGTTTTCTCTGATGCCAAAATGTATAACCTCATACTTCTCTTTCTACAAGGAGACATTAAAAATGGAGGACTAGACAAATATTCTTTGATTTTGTCAAAGGCAGCTTGTTATTCTTTCTTTCATGCAAAGTCTTCCTTCTTTAGTCGAAGTAGAGGCGAGAAGGCATGCGGCTTTCCACTAAGTTTGGAGATGAACCTTCTGAGAAAGTTAATTTTCCCTAGCAGAGACTACAACTCCTTTTTGGTCGATGGCGCTTTCGCCTCCATTATGGCTTTGGCTTTGTTTTCATTTATTTCGATCCCTTTCTTGTGGACCACAAAACCTAAAAAAATCTCCCTCCTGCACACCGAAAGCATATTTTAGGGGATTCATCTTTAATCCAAACTTCCGCATCCTTTCAAAGGATTGTCGAAGATGGTCTATATGGTTTTTTCCTGAAACAGACTTAATTACAATATCGTCAATATAAACTTGCATGAAAGTTTCGATAAAATCATGAAAAATAGAATTCATAGCTCGTTGATAAGTCGCTCCAGCATTGTTTAAACCAAGTGGCATTACTACCCATTCGTAAGTTCCTATTGCTCCAGGACAACGAAATGTCGTTTTAGGAACACCTTCTTCAGCAATAAAGATTTGATTATTGCCAGAGTATCTGTCTAACATACTTAAGTACTCATGGTCTGCTTCCGAATCTATAAGCATTTATGCTACTGGCATAGGATATTCATCCTTTGGGGTAGCCGAATTTAAGTCTCGAAAATAAATACATACCCTTAGTTTTCCATTTTTCTTAATTACAAGAACTATATTTGCAATCCAATCGACATACCTAGCTGTGCGGATGAAATTTCACTTCAAAAGTATTTTGAACTCTTCTTTTATTTTTGATAGAATGTCTAGTGCGAAGTGTATTGGAGTCTGCTTTACTGGTTTCTTTCCTTCCATTATCGGCAGCTTCAATTTGACCAAACTTCTATCTAGTCCAGGCATCTCGTCGTAGTCCCATGTGAAGCAATCTTTGAATTCTTTCAGCAAATGGACTATTTCGACTTTGAACTTCGGGTTCATCTTGGCGCTTATGTAGGTTGGCCTTTTTTCTGCCCCCAGCCCCAGATCTACCTCTTTTAATGGATCATGCGCCACCATCTTAATATCAGTCGACACTAGACCTTTTTCGAGTCCTAAAGGTTCGTCATTGTAAATGGCATCAAGCTTCTGGTGTTTCCATTCGCCCATCTAAGTATTATCATTGTCTTCTTCAATGTCCCTCTGAGGACATTGTTCGTCGAAATTGTTTTTGTTGGCTTCGACAGCCATATATTTCACTTCGGCTTCAAGAGTCGTTTTAAGTTTATTTTCGGCTATATAAGCAATAATCCTTTCGAGAGCTGATGATTCACTCATCATCATCGAACTCACTTCCCCAACCCGCTAGCTCTATATGGTAAGTCCCCATATGAAGTTCGACTCGTTAACTACTTCCTTGTCGCATTGAAATCCATATGTTGGATGGAGGTACATTGAACAATAGGCATTGTCAGTTGCCTTTAGACCGAACTCCGCTGGGCTGCAGGGAGGTATATGAGCCAGATTTTTGTCGAAGCTTTGATGGTCTACATGGTTTACCTCACTCATGAAGTAACTCTGATCAGCCTCGATATTTTCAAAAATGCCATTCGTTTTCCAGATGGTTATACGTTGGTGCATTGACGAAGGTACAACCCCTACGTCGTAGATCCATTCCCTTCCCAGGAGCAAATTGTAATTTTCCCTTGAAGTAATAACCATAAACATTGTCGGCCTTGTTATAGTTCGGACAGTCATATCCACTTGGAAGATGCCCATAGTGGTTCCTACTTTAACTTCGTAATTCGACAGCACCATATTATGGGGCTTTGCATCAGAATCATCTTTTCCAATTTTCTTCAGCATAAAGTGGGGTATCAAATTCACTGCAGCTCCACCGTCTATCAGTATTTTATTTACCCCAACATTTTCAACTTTGCCATTTATAAACAAAGGCTTTAGGTTTCCTTTCATGGAGTCGTCTGGCCTCTCAAAGAAAACGTTTTGTTCCTCAATGCAACCATTGTTCATTATGTAGTAACAAACTGACCTGTGTCTCATTTGTTCATCCTCCATGTCATTTTCTTCTTCTTCGGCTTCCATGACCCTATCATAGTCATTGGGGAGAATCGAAACCACATTGCAGACAACATCAAAGGACGCCTCTGAGTCAAATTCGAAGTCATCGGTCATCTCATCATCTTCCTGATCTTTATCTTTGGACTTCACTAGTTCGACCTTGCTGCTAGGATTGTCACTTTGGGATGACTCTTTTTGTTCACCATCTGGATGTTGTTACTAGATTCTGCTTCGTTTCTATTGACAACATCCTTCTCGACCATGCCCTTTTCGGAAGCTTCTCTCTCCGCCCTATTTTGTCTCTGGAATCTCCTCCACTGGGATTTTCACATAGGGTTCTTACCCTTATAATTTTCGGAAGGGTAAGGTCTTGGTGTTTGTTTCTCAGTTTCACTTCTTCCTGCCACTGAAGGGCCCCTCTGAATTTTGATGCTTCTCCATTTCTTTTGTCCCTGGGCATCTCTAATTAGCTGAACCCATTTGTCATCAGCATCTTTATTGGTTGCTTTGTAAGAGTTATGGTATTTTTCTCCAACCCTCTGTTGGTGATGGTCACTTTTCCTTGGATCATACCTTTCTGTTCTGACAGTTGGGACTATCCCCCAGTTTCCTTTTCTTTTAGCTTTTTCTATTACCTCCAAGTTACTTGCTGCCTTTCTGTCGAAAATGGCACTGCAGTATGGGCATAGCATTACTTCATCCTTCTTCTTTTGGCATTTCTGGATGAATTCAATTGAATTATTATCTTCTTTGGGATAACCCAGCCTTTGGTATTCTTCCTGACGGCGATCCTCATCAGTTTGTGTTTGGTTCTTTTGGGATGCTTCCACCATGTTGACACTGGCGGTCTGTCCATCAACAATACTCATTTTGTTCATTTTTCCAGTGAGTCATTCTTCAATTTCATCCTTCCTTTTTGTCGGGTCGAACCCTTTATCTAGGGATAGGTTTCTAGAGACATGTTGGTAGCAACATTTGATCGACTTTCTTTTGGGATCTTCCATTATTTTGCGTATGGTTCCATATGTAACTGGTTTCACAGGGCCATCAGTAGTTCCTGCCTTAACTTTGGTAACATCTTCATCAACCTCAGTGTTGATGTATTTGAAAGCATCACCTATTTCCATGTGGTCAGCATCAGGGCCCTCGGTAGCCTGGTTTTCGATAGTGAGGCCCTCATTGGCCTCCTTTTCGGCATTGACAAAACTTCCAGTAGTCTCCTGATTTTTTATAGTATCGAGGCCTTCAGTGGCCTTCATTTTTCCTTTGACGGAATCTTCACGAACTTCGTCATTGTTTGCTTTGCCGAAACCCTCGATGGTTTCAACTTTGTTTGGATTGTCGAGGCCTTCAACAGCCTCCTTGTTGACGTAGTCATTTAAATCTCATTTATCAGAGTGTTTGATACTCTTGATCATCATTGGCTGGCTCACGAGATCTCTGGAGATTTCCTCCACGTCAGGTTGGTTTGTAGGATCATCAGTAATCTCTACCATATTAACGTTAGTGTTGAAGCCTTCAATGGCTTCTACCATCTCAAGGTTGTAATCAGAAACCTCTTCGACCTCAACCAGGTTTACGATGGATGGCTAAGCATAATGGGCTTCGACAATCTGCATAGGGTTCAAATCGATCTTCATTTGTTGCTTCGGCTTGTCGCCGAACTTCAATCTTACGTTACGGATAGCATTTTGTACCAGATCCCTGAAAAGGAAACATTGAGATGTTTTATGACCCAAAAAGTTATGGTACTTACAAAAACCTCTATTTTTTCTGTTGTTCCATAGGAGGCACCTTAGTGCCTGGTGGTATTATTATTTGACCATCTCCAACCAATAAGTCAAAAATTTGTTACATTTGGTGACGTCAAATGTACAAGTTCTTTTAGGAAATTTATCATTTTTTAAAACTCGACTGGATTCTTTCCATTTGACGGAACTCGTGCTTTACAGGAGTATGGTGGACCTTGCTTCAATTCTGCTAGGTTAATTTCCAGTTCGTCTAAAATAACTTATTTGTTTTCGTCATTATCATCATCTTGGCATACCCCTATATAGGCCACTCTTTCTTTCTTATTTTTATTTGCTCTAAATTTTTCAGCTTTTAATCTTTCGACGTGTCTCACCCTATCTGTTAATTGTGTCATATATCTTAAATACTGAGTGTCTAACTTCTCTCTTATAGAATAATCTAGGCCCCCTGCGGCCATTTCGACTAACTCATGCTTGGGCACCTGAGTGAAACATCTTGCCTTTAGTAATCTGAACCTATTTAGATAATCATCTATTGATTCAGATAATTTTCTCTTAACATTGGCTAATTCTTTCAGGCTTATTTTGGTTTGTCCCATGTAAAATTGTTCATGGAATAACCTTTCTAATTGAGTCCACGTATGTACTGAACTCGTGGGCAAGGATGTAAACCAAGAGAACACATTTTTTGTCATAGAACTTAGAAAATACTTCGTCCTTAAATTCTCATTGCGGGTTATTCCCCCGCTTTGATAAGATAACGGGCTACATGTTCTATAGTGGATTCACTAGTGTCCCCTGAGAATTTGGTGAAGTTAGGAACTTTCTATCTTGGGGGTAATTCCTGTTGCAGAATATATTCAGATAACGGGGAAGTATAACTAGGCCTTTGCAATCCTACATTCGCCCCATTTTGTGCCATTATCCTTTCGACCATGGCTGCTAAATTATTTTTGGCAGGCAAGTTATTATACCGAACTCGTTGCACCACATTATCAGTGTCTTGTCCTCTCTGGACTAGTATCCTCCTAGGCTCTTGTTGGGCAGGGATTTCTACACGAGGTTGTTCGACCACTTCCTCTTGGTTTCTAAGGTTTGTCTGGGGAACGTCTAACGACCTCTGATTTATTATGGGTTCCTCTTTGACATCCACCCTAGGGTTCTGAACTACTTGTTCTCTATGTCGAGTTTGAGGGACGCTGAAAAAATCAGCAATGCGCGTCATTTGCGCTGCCAATAATTGGTTTATTTGGGTGGTGTTTTTTATTAAAGGATTAAATATTTCTCCCATTTGTTGTGTCAACATTTGGACCATATCATGATTGCTTTCGTCCATTTGTTGTCTAATTATCTGCGCATAATTATTCGTAATTGTTGAAGTATAAGTCTGGAATCTTGGTGGGGGCTGATCCAATCTACCTATGTTTCCACCAGATCTTGACCCTTGTAATGGGGAAGACATGTTGACCATGGAATCAGAATATAATGATGATGCATTATGCAAATTTGCCATCGTTGAAGTTGGCATTCCAAAAGGTTGTTCCCTACTATACGGAGGCATGGTAAAATTTGTCGCAAAAGGTCTATGAGTATTCCCTATATGAGGAGGTGTCCCTATGGGTATTTGGTGTCCCATGGTGGAGAAACTATGCGCATTTTGAGACACTGAAAAACATTGGTGTTGACCCTATTGATGAGGGCACAACCTCTGATACATAGATTATCTCCGTATTTCCCCTTGTCGAAGGGGTAGGGTTAAGCACCAGAATGTTTTCATTCGAATTATTTTGCAGATTCTCCATTCTTCTTACTCTTGTTCTTTTAGGTCTTTCTACGTCAGTTACAGATAGTTTACCGCTTCTTAGAATCATACAACGAGGTGAAACCCTTCTTGACTAAGAGTTATTATGTCTCTCTAAATTCGCACTGTCCCACAGGGTGTTCCAATTTGTTTGCTATTGATTTTGGCGAACATCCATTGGTTTCCCAATCTTATCAAATTGGTTTACTTTCAGGATCAACCATACAAATCCTAGGACACATGTGCTTTTCGACAAACGTTTTAACTCTAACAATCTTTTGGTCTCACTTTTATTAAATTCTTTATGTAAGAATAATTTGACTAAAGAAAAGAGTAATAGTTCTGGAGAAAACTAAATAAAATAAACTAGGACAATGCATAAAATAAATATCAAAGAAGATAAATGACTTGTAATGTAAAGGAATTGTAAAGACTTTGAACTTTATTTAAATTTGGCAAAATAAAAATGGTGTTGCCTACACGTACATTTCTAGATAAAACTCTTTTCTCAAATAGAGTTACTTCGAGTATTTTTGCAGGAATTTTCACAAGTTTTTTCACACACTAATTCTGACAAGAACTACTCTATTTATATACAAATAACATAATTGTCACTAATGGATAAATCCTAAAACTATGACACTTGGCCTTCGGAATGTTCTCTCTTCACCAGGTGCTTCCACGCGTCTTTCTGCCAAATGTGATAACTCTTGAACTTGAATTCCGTTCTTTGCGTCGAAACGACGCGTCTTTTCAAGTCTGTCGAATTTGTCGAAAAACAACAGCATAATCTAAATATATCGAAAAACCTCTTCTAAGATATATATATATATATATATATATATATATATATATATATATATCTTCCATTTTTTGAAGTAAATATCATTTGTACATTATTTCATGGTGTCAAAAATGCCCGTCTACACTAGGATATGCTGAATTTGAACAATTTATTCACATTTCGACCTGGTTAATCGGTTAACCGGTTAACCAACTCAAAATTTGAATATTTTGTTTCTTTTGATTGCATGATTATTGCTTCAGCTCGATTCTTTTGCACATCGAATAAGGCATGGAAATAAACACGTGAACCTTGGAATTCCTTGAATAAATAAATTAAAACTTGGGAAATCCTTGATCAAATAAATTTGAATTGTTTGCAAATCAACTTCGACTTTTTATTTGTGAAATTCATTCGAGCTGTGGGACTGCTATTTTTGGTATTTTTGTCCTGTTTTTCCCCTGAAAATGTTAGTAAAAGAAAACAAAATATTTTTGGATTTTAATTAAAGGTTAGTAAACATAAACAAATAAAAGCACATAAAAGCAATGGTGATCCCCTGTGAGGCATAAACCTGCAACCAAAAAAGATCGAGGAACCAGTGCGTGATCTTGTTTGTATGCAAATGATGTAGATGAAAACACATACTTAGGGGCAAAAATTATGGTGTTGCAGCTGCCCCTATTTAAGTTTCTTCAATCTGAAGATATGAAGATTGACATCTTCATTTCTACAGTATTGACATCACTTTGGACGATGTTTCTTACCTCATTCATATACCTATTAGGGGGAGTTATGTAACCCTATAGAAGGGATTACTGACTCAGGTGTTATTCCTCTTGATATTCGTCTGATGAGTGTTTCACTAGAGGATGCATTTGAGGAGATCCGTGCTTACAGAGGCCCCTATTACAGACTAGAGTGGTTGAAGAAACAATTTTCCATCTGTGAGCTGAGAGCATATTTGATTGTGCTACTAGGGTGCATATTTTGTTGTTACTTGGCTGCACTATTCTTACTGATAAGACCTTTAATCTTATAGAGGCAAAGTATTTACGGCTCTTCGAGAACTTGGATAGATGTGGCAGATATTGTTAGGGTGTTGCTGCATTTGTCACACTCTATAGGTATCTCGGAGATGCTTCATTTTATACGTGCAAACAACTTGGTAGATATTCCTCTATTCTACAGGTACAAATGCTTAATTTTAATTTAATTTATAATTATATTATGTAATTTATAATACCTTTAATTGATAATATTCATATTGTTTGACAGTGTTGGATTCATGAGTATTTCCCAACTGTTGGGAAGAGAGGGTTTCGAAGATTGCTGGTGTTGGTAGTCCAATCTGATGGCGATGAAGTGGTGATACAAGAAATCTACGCCCTTTTGAGGATCATAGACAGCACAAACCATTTAATAATATTATTTTGTACAGGGGTGGTCTGCGATGGTATGATACATTTGTCCTTTATTTATCTGACAGATGCTTACATCAGTTTGGATATCGGAACTACGTACCATCACATCCACCTGACATTGATGCATTGAATATATATTTCGGTTGAGTTAGTTATCATGTGAGCGTTAGGCAAGTGATTCAGCCTGCGGATTTTGAAGATGTTCCGTATGACAGTGTCAGAGTACCTGGCCTGGTACTACATAATATCTCATCCTTGTTTGATACCACCACCCCGGGGGAGGACAAAGAGGTTCCAGTTCCCGAGTTTGATGATGGACCGTCATATTTGAGGTTATGACATATTTTACATGAGTTGAGTCGCTGTCTTCAGCGTCACGGGGTTGAGGAGGAGGATGAGCATGTTGAGGTCTTTCGAGCACTACGTCTAGTGCAGGGTGGACCGTTACCTCAGGGTGGACCAATAACTTATGTTAGCAAGGAAGACAATGCTTGATATTTTTAATTTACTATTCAGACATAGTTATTATTTCACATTTTGATGTAGTACTCTATTATTCTTTATATTTAGACATACTTATTATTCCACGTACTTATATAATACTTTATTGATCATACTTATATTATTTATAATTATTCAGATGTATACAAAAAACATGAAAACAATTGTGAATTAGAAATATAAAAAAAAACATGAAAACAATCATAATATAATATATTTTGAGAGAACCGGTGTAAGCTTATGCCAATGTTGTAACCGTCCAGAGAGTCATGTTATCCAAGAAGTTGCATCTGATATGCGATGATTCTGCCAATCCACTGTGACTGGCGGTAAGGGAAATCTTTCATTCATGTTTACCTGTTACAAAAATATATTAGTGAGATGGAAAAATAAATAATATAATAGTATTGGAAATAAATGTTTATAATATTTACCAGAACCCAATGATTTGAGTTTACAAAACCAATGCAGTAAATGGAGACAATAGGATTATGTTTAGTCGTCATATGGAAGTACGTCAAACTAAGATCACTTAATGATACAAGAATGATGTTATACCAATTTGCTATCACATAATCCATTTATGGTAGTGTCATCCATTTATCATATGGTTGGGAACCTAAAGATGTTATCAACAAGGATTCTCTTACTTTTGTTAAGTGATCTCCAAATAACTTCACATAAATACTATTTCTAGGACCTCTGATTTCATTATCCAAAATCTCTACTATATCCATGTATTGATGCAATGGCTCCAAACCCACAATTTCCATCATCCTTAACATTAACAATGTCATCAATAAATAGTCTGATATGTTCTAGAAATTGTACAATGTACCTGGGAGATGGTTTTTTCTTCGGCGTCTAAGATAACTGTGAACATGGCCTATTCAAAGATTTATGAGAATTGTTGTATGCTTGATCAACATACTCATGATACGAAGGATCACGATAAACATCATACCCTACAAAGTTTCTTCCTTTTTCTCTTCACTCCTCCTTTGGTCTTTATCTTCTCAAGTGGTGGTACCATCTTTGTTGTAATGGGGTAAGCTATTTCACAAACCCTACTTTTTAATGCTCTCTTTCCTGCAACATCCAATTAATGAAACCTTTTCCACAGTGCCTTAATTTCATTTGTCATTTCCATCTCTGCTCCATCCCCGGTGTCTACTTCTTGTTCACCTTCCATACTCAGTTTCCTTAAATAGATATGAATAACATCGATTGGTATTGGTTCACCATTCAATGTCTATTTCTCTAACTCACAAGCACAAGGTAACTCGTATACTATTCTACGAATGCACCTACACATATGGGTGTTTGTACCCACCATGTCAACCATGTGCCACTCTTCAACAATGTAACGCAAAGCAAAGATACTGATCCATGCAAATTCCCATAATATGGACCACTGTGAACACACTCAACCTCATAAAAACTCTTCTAAAATGAAGCTCTAATATTTTCCACTTGAATCTTGATGTTGCCATTCATAGCCTCCCAACATTTGACCATATCACCTAAGTTGTTCATCGACATCCGCTTCAGCTTCCAATGCGCAGATTCAACTCTAACAAAAAAACAAGAAGTTCAATATCATTAATATTACAATAAACTAACTATGTCTAAAAACAAACACATTACCTGTTAGTCGTAACGTTGCCTGAATGCAATACTTTATTGATCCAAGCTTCAACAAATATATTCCTACAAGGTGTCAACCATGTGTCTTTCACATAATCAATAAAAGGTCTTTAATCTAAACATGCATGCTCAAGTAATTTCAACCTTTGGTGATACTCCACCTCATCACTAGCCACTACAAGTTCATACCAAAGCTTTTCTATCGGTTCTCACATATCATTCACAACATACTCCCTGCACTTCGCTTTCATATTCTTCTTTATGTGAAATCGATAAAGCATATTAAAGATCGTTGGAAACACTGTTTTAATTGCTTTCATCAAAGAAAGATATCTATCGTTTAAAATTACTTAGGGCCATATGTAACGCCCCGATTATTTATTTAATTATTTAATTCAAATAATTGGAATTTTCGTGTATTGTGTGTGGTGTGAAGTTGGTAGTATGTTGAAGGAAGAATGATATTATTTTAATATTATATGGATTTAAATAATTTATGTTATATTAAATAAATATTGGAATATGTATGGAAAGGGTAAGATGGTAATTGGACAAGAAAATAGTGAGGGAAAGATAGGAAAACCTTAGTTGGGGTTTGAGGGTTATGTTTAGAATTTAGGAAAAAGGGAAATCAGTTCGTGAAAACTGACCGTGAGCGAGAAATGTGAACATAGGAAGAAGAATGAGATAGGGCAAGAGCTTGAAGATGAGAATTCCGGTCAGGAAAAGGAATAATTTGTTAAATTAAGGTAATGATGGGATTTATTTCATCTCTTAAGGGTATTATAATGTGAGTAGTAGGCATAGGTTGTTGAGTAGGAATCTGTGAGGTTGGAGGAATTTTTGATGAAAAACATGTTAGAAAATTTAGGAATTGTTGAAATTGTGATAATTGATGAGTTAGATGATTATTTATATGAATTATGGTGAAAATTCTGAGTTTTCCAACATTAAGAAGGGTTTTGGAGTGTAGGGATCATAGCAGGGTCGGGCTGGTTCGCAGAGGAAAATCTGCAGAAATTGCAGTTCTCGCTTAGCGAGCATTTGATAATTTTGGATCCTTCTTTGCAGAGAATTGCTCACTTAGCAAGCAGGCATGTTACTTAGCAAGACCTGGAGTGAAAATATTAATTTATTTTATTCTAAAAAATTCTATAAAATCCTTTATTTATTATATTAATGAATGGGGATTGATGTAGTGATGTTAAATACATGTATTGAGGGGAATGTGCTTGCTTAGAAGGATAATTAACATAACATAGTAGAAACATGAGTTAGTATGTATATATGTTGTTGATGTTGTGGTAGTTGTTGTTATATGTTGTTGTTGATGTTGTTGCATGAGATAGTTGTTGTGGACATTACATATTGTCATTGATGGTGCATGGCATGTGCATACTTGGGAATGGTGTACCAAGGTAGGGTATATTCATCCGAATTCCAAGGGAATCGTTGTGTTGTTGATGCGATCATGAAATAAGGATCGTACGTGACCATGAAACAGTGGTCAAGGGTGTGATCATAAAATAAGGATCATACTGGACCATGAAATAGGGGTCGAGAGTTCCGACTGGAACTGGATCATGAAATAGGGATCGATAAATAGTACTACATGTATTGAGTCTGGTGGAGTCTCATTTGCATATGTTGTTGTTTGTGTGCATAATATCATTATATGTTTCAGTGTGTTTGTTTAGTTGTTGATTGATGAGAAGTGGTGAATTACTTGACGATACTTGCTTTTATTTGTATTATTTTTCCCTTTTGTTGGTGTAAGTATCTCACCTCTTCTGTTTGAATGTTACCCCTATGTTGGTAACATGCAGGTGATCAAGAATAGTTGAGTGCATGGTCGGTGAAGTTGGTGTACTTCACGTTAAAGGAGTCGACTCTGATACATACTTTGAGGTGTCGAGACGACGATTATTTTTCTGTTGTTTATTTATTTAAGAAAAGCATGTTGCTACTTAACTATTTATTTTATGTTTTCTTTTGAAATCACCGCTGCAAGTTTATTTTGTAAAACGTATCAGTTAAGTTGTGTTTTGGATGAGTATGTAACACTCGGAAATTATTTTTATATTTAATTATTCTGATTTATATTGAAAATTCGTGGGGAGTATTTTGGGTGTTACACCATAACCCTTTCTTAGTGAATAAGTGTTTCAGTTTATCTAGTACCCAATACAAAATCTTTGTTTGCTCAGATTCTATATAGGCAAATGCAACAACAAATGTTAAATCAGCTGATGTGACACCAACTATTTCAAACAAAGTTTTCCTATATTTATTGGTTTTTTCAGTACTATCCATAATCAACATAATCAGGAACATATTCAACAATTTCATTGAGTCTGGATGGGCCCAAAAGATATCTTTCACAACTTCTGACTCATCTTTTTTCCTACTATCATGAACATAATTTGATTCATCTATCAACTTAAACAACTGTTATATTTCAGTTCTACTTCCCCTGATTTTTTCTTAAATCATACTCTTGCATTTATATATTTGGGTGATTCGAGTCACACTGTTTGGATCTCGTTCTTACAATGACAACAATATGTGCCATGGAGGAACATGACGTTTTGACAAATCAAAAATATGTTGTTGGTCATCATCAGTGAGCCGACTCACAAACGCATGGCCTTCAAATCTATCAGGTAAACCATGGTTGTGAACTTCACATTTTACATCGATTTTCCAACCAGAACCATCTTTTGAAGGTGTTGATCTAACTTTGAAAGGACAATCACATCTTTTGGAAGCACTTTGTGTTTCGCTTTCTCCTTCTTTGTATTTTCCACCTCTATCGCAGCCAAATATAACTTTGTCACTTCTTCCTCTCTTACCATTATTTGTGTTCAAACGGGTGATTATAATAGTGATTCTATTTCTAAGTCCAACCTCCCTAATCCACCTAATCTCCTCTTCTCTTGTAGGAAATTTCTCTGTAGTTGCGAATATCTATGTTGTATATGCATGTGTCTGGTCTTTGCTGCATATCATCAAAGGAACATTCATGTCTCCTAAAAAAAGTGACAACATAAAAATATAAAAAAATAAAAAAATACGCACCGGAAAACCTATCCATGATACTTCTGGTAAACTAATTATATTCAAACCGGATAACATAGCTATGTTACTTCTGGTGAAGAAAATTACTTAAACAGGATAACACATATGTGTTACTTCCAGTGTAGGGATTTTATAAACTAGAAATCTAGAGCTTACTAGTTCTGGTTTGAAAATTTTGTATTCCAGAAATCGTTACCTTGCTACTTCCGGTTCTTGTCATGTACTGTCAAATAGTGTTTTTGGACTCATCTTACTTTGCAGTAAAAAGTAAAAATAATTAAATAAAAATAGAAAGGATAAAATTGGAATTTTTTAAAATATATAGGGGCATGGGGATAAATGTAAGGGTACAAGGTAAAATTTTCTTTCTATTGTTGCATTGTCCACTCCCATCATTTAACCATCTTAGTTTTGGAAAGGTATTGCTCATTACACCCCCATCTAATGATCATAACGATATGAAAACATGAAAATATCCTTGGAAATTGGAATTTAGATGCACTCATAATACAACAAAATTAATTCATCAGAGAGACACCACCATTTTTTCTATAAAAAAAGTCTGAATTTCAATCTTTGAAAACATCCTATTAAACATTGAATTCAATCTTCGAATAGATCTCACACATTGTTTGAGTTGTGTTACATCACAAGATGATTAAAAATGGGGTGAATCCAAAGTTCAAAATTCGGACAAACCTTAAGACAATATTTACACCCATTAACACGGACTTTGAATAAATTTTTCATTATTAATAAACCATACATTCTAAGTCATTTTAAATCATATCCACAATAGACCATACACATTAGTCATTCATTAGTTAGATGTAATTATCAAGCAAAATATTGATAAATCATAAACCAGTGTTCATAAAATACAATAAATCATATAAATTCTCAAAATGTTAATATCAAAATACAAAAATTAAAATATCACTGGATATATCTAACACTCGTGTTCCTCATTTGCCTTTTATATCACAACACATGCCATGTATATGTTAAGATTGCTTGTAAAATGACCCTCTCAGGAGTGTCTCCTTGAAAATACCTCTTGGCTATGACCTCTCTCCCAATATTAACAATACAGTGACATGCGACACTACATCCACGACACTATTCGACATCGTCTTTGAGTATTACAGAAATGTGTATAATTGTGGACCCCTTACAAAATAAACCTAAGTATCTTTATATATTACTCTAAATAAACTATCTAAGAATGATAGATTACTCCCATGGTGTTACTTCCTTAATTCATGTAGTGGTTGTGCTCGACGTGCTCCCACGTGTTTCTAAATAATCGTCGATGCTGACGCAATTCTCGCCTTTGTGATACTATTTGAATTTCTCAATTGCTTTTCTAGGCACCAAAAACTGATTATCCTCGTCGAGGCCTTCAACGCCGATCATGTTAAGATATCATGTTCTATCGTATGGTCCATTGTAGTGATGAACTCCACATGTAGCATCCAAGTCAACATTGTTTCCATTATAGTGATGAACTCCACATGTGGTGACTAAGTCGACATTACTTCTATTGTAGTGATGAACTCCAACCTCAACTAACATAACATAGTATTCAATTTCACTAAGTCCCCAAGTTCATCACCACGTCATTCGACCTTGCCACCTTCGACTCATATCACCCTATGTGACTTCCGACCTTTAGTCATATTGATCATGTGGATTCACTCTATTTTGACCTTCCATGTGGAATATTTATGACTAATCTCATGAGTACTTTCCATTTATAGTCAAGTCGAAAAATTCAATGTAACACTACCTTAAATTAAAATTGAACCGTAGAAAAAATCTATAATTGTTATGGAATCATAGACCTTTAAAAGTCAGAATCCTACGTTCATTTATTACGAAGATAATTTCAATTATGGTGAAGATTTCTCTTGTCAGCATTATGTTGAAGATAAAATCAAGCATGGTGAAGATAAGAAGTTAAAGACATCAACGACCCTCTTTTCCTGACTTCAATTATCTTCCACTCAGAATTGTTTTTATATTATTTATTCTACTTTATTATTTTATTTTTGGATTAATTCATCTTTTTGTCCCATAACTTAATTTGTTGTTTCGTTTTTGTCCCTCAGTTATAAAATGTTACATTATAGTCCTTTAAGATGAGTTTTTTAGTCAAATTAATCCATTCCGTTAAATTTTGAAGAAAAACATTAAGATGTGGCGGTCTACTTGGAATTATGTTCTATTTCATGGATTTTTATTTTGTTTATTATCAATTTATTATTAAATATGTTATTATTATTATTAATATTAAACATATTCCTCTCTTTTCAAATCTCTTTTCAAACCCTAGCAACCACCCCATCTTCTTCTATTCTTTTTCACTCAGACCCTCCACAAACACAAATTCAACCATCATCAACATATTTATGGTGATGGTAATAACTAGGGCTATTTTTCTAGTTTGCTACTACGTTTATCGTTCAATGATTTCATGGATTTGTTCTTCAGAAAGGGTAAATGCGTCATGAGGGTTTTTATGGTGTGAAATTCACCTCCTTGGATGTTCACAGTTCGGTATCAATGTGGTCTCGAGGGTAAATGAGTCATGAGGGTAATTTATGTTGTTTCTTCAATTTCATGTTCTACTGCATTGTGGTTGCTTTTCATTTTGGTTCTTGATGGTGGGTTTCGGTTTAATTGATGAAGGTTTGTGGATCAGAAATCTAGGATTTGAGTTTGTTATATGTTGTTTTGAGATTCTGCAGGCATTTGGCGTGAGATGTTGTTGTTTGGGTCAATGAAGGTTTGTTTTTTAGTTTGAGGAGGGGATGATTGTTGAAGGTTTTTGATTGATGAAGGTGAAGGTTGGATGAAGGGATTGAAGGTTTATGGTGATAGCAGGGATCGTTGTTTGCAGATCTTCATAAGATTGTTTGCAGAAACTTATAGAGATTCAAATAATGGTTGAATAAAGATTGTCCAATTTTTGTAAATTAATTAATTTGATTTATGTAAATTAATTTGTAAATTATATAAATTTGATTTATGAAAATTATATAAATTATGTAAATTAATTTGATTTATGTTTTTTTTTTAGTTTATTATGTAAATTAAATAATTTGATTTTCATCTTCCATTAAAGATCCATATTGTAATTTCTGGATTATTGTAATTTCTTAATGAATTGTAATTTTCGGATTATTATAATATCTTAATGTTTTTTTAGTTTATTATGTAAATTCATTAATACTTATTGTAAATTAATTTGAGTTAATTACTGTAAATTAATTTTATATAAATTAATTAATAGTTATTGTAAATTAGTTTGTAAATTAATTAATTTTTATAATGACTTAGCAACAATTTGATTTTAAATAATATTTTATTAATTTATTTGATGACTTGGTATCCACTTGGCATGCAAAAGTAGTAAATGTTAACAACAAAATACAACAATCAACATAATGAATTAAAATTCTTAATGGAAATAATATTATGAGACTAACGTGAAACGTTTTTTTATTGTGAGTTAAATCGAAACTCAATTATTTTACGAGACTTAGAAACTAATTATACTATATTTTTTATTTCAATTATTCAGACCATGTGGGTCATTAACTTTTATAGAAGTTTATGTTTAGTTTCAAGTCCGGATGGATCTCTGTCTATAAAAGAATCATGTGTATTGTGAAAAACATTTGAATTTTCAGTCTTAGGGTGTGTTTGTTTCAAAGGTTTAAAAAAATATTCTTGGGAATATGATTATGGGAATAATATATTCCCATGTTTGATTCAATTTTTATAAAATAATTCCAATATATTTTTTATTTCAAGAAATCTTATTTACACATGATTTTTTTTTATTATTCCAAGGTTTAAAGGGTGAAAATATAATATTCCAATGGGAATAAATTTAACTAATTATAACTTCCCACTATCTTTCACATTTACTATTATTTTTATTATTTTTATAATATTAAATTAAATAAATTTCATAATTATTCTCAGAAATCTAAATTTTTACCAAACAGTTAAGTTGGAATGATATTCCCAAGAATAATAATCCTAGGAATATGATTCCATGAAATATAATTTTAATCCTTCAAACAAACACACCCTTAGAACTTGGAATTCTTGATTTACTATCCTTTACAAATAACTTTTATATTATGTATTTTAATATAAATATTTTTATTTCAAAATTTAATAATAAATTTTTTGAACTTTTTAATGATAAAAACTTGAAATAATAATATTTTTTAATTAATTAATTTTAATTTTATTAAAAATGCCGATAATAATTACGGTATTTTTTTTTTTTGGTACAGATAATTACGAGTATTTAGATACATTAGGAATACTAACATTGTGGTGCCCACGATATGAATTCGGATGAGAGGATATCTTCAAATCAGTAGGACGAACATAAGAAGCACAAACTCTTTCAAAGCGACATGACAAGAACATGATATAGAAGAATAGTTGTTAACTAAGATTATATATATTTTTAGTTACATAATTTGGTTTAGTAAACCAATATGCACACAGACATTTAACAAAGATGGATACACCGTAGCAGCAGAACATCTTTTGCCTAGCAGAAACAGAAACTGATAGCACCAGTTTATGGCTATTTTTTCTACTATATTTAGCAAAACAAAATTATTGGACCATGGTGTCAAAGCCAAAAATATATTTTTCTAGTTTCTACGCCTAATTGATCTATCAACACTTCAAACAATTCCTACATCGGACTTTAGTTTAGTAAAATACAATTGTTCCTGAAGAAAGGAAGGGGGATACCATTTCTACACAATGAAAATTGAGCATTAATGATCAGGAATCGGCAACAACTCAAAAATTGGCAGGAAAGAACCGGGTTGTGGATCTGATCTGCACTGCCCTGCATGTTCTATCTACCTTGTTGTTCTTCTATATTGGATTCTTTTCTTGGAGTGACATTGTCATGTGGACTTTCGGTTGATTCATCGGTGTTATGTTTGCCCTGTTTCATAAGATGCGAAGGGATAATCTTACAAACAATAATAAATAATAAACTTCTAGCTTCGTAAAAATGGCAAAGGCCTGGCAAATGGACAGAGAAGGATACTACTAAAAATACCCACTTCAACCCATTCTTTACTTGCTTTGTAAGTTGATTAATAATAAAAATGTATTCGGCTTTCACAAATAGATCAGTTATAAGAAGTGTGTTTAGAATACTGTGTTGCTGGAACTCTTAATGAGGGACGTTCTATGAAATTTGGGAATAGTAGCTCCAAAGATTAGATCCCAAAACAATAAATACACAATTTGTTCCCCTCAAAACATGAAGCTCTGGGTTCAAATAACTGTGCAGTGAATTTAATTTTAACGCAAAGGAATTGCCAACTGAACGTATACCACAAAATTGAATTTTTCTGAATTCGGTTTATCAACACAGCTGTAAGCACGTGCCCTCTACTTGATTATTAGTCAACGAAACATACTTTCAACACAGAGAAGATCTTACCTTGTTTCTGTCACGCCAACCAAGTCCAAAACTTAGAAGACCAATCTTCCGTGAAGGGTTTTCTACACGACCAGCCCTACAAAAATAACACCAATCAAAATTATTCAAAATAATGCAGTCTCGAACAAGGTCACCTCACATCATATGCCACAAACACACTCTTTGTATTAGCATCCCTTACCCGCAAATCCATGGAAACTAGGTAATGTCAATCAAAGGACTCAGATGGTAGAAAACAAATTATTAAAGGAGAAGTGAATAAAGAAGCACTTTCTAAAGTTGAAGATCAAAATAACTATCTTCTTTCCAATATTTGAAGTTTTCCCATGATAAGATCAAAATAACGATTTTCTTTCCAATAGTTTGTCTTTTGAAAAGTTATCTGCAACTTGCAAGCAACGGATAATGATATTGACCAATTGAATTCAAGCCTTTTCACTGAAGCCTTGGCTGCTTTCATTGCTATTCACTATCGAGTTCCATCAATCAAAATCGACCATTTAATGCTATTTGTTAAGAAATAAATATCCTCATTCTTAATTTAATAAGTAGAGCTTATGCAATATGGGTTGTTCATAAAGGATGCAGTTTACATATAGTTTTTTAATTAAGTAGTTATCTTCAGTTGTTTCGTTTAGTTATTTATCAATGAGAATGGCCAAATAACTTAAACAATCATCTAATGTGCAAGTCAGAACCTGTCTGTGACATTAAACTTTTGAAGCAGGTTTATGATATTATGAATCAACTTTTAGTTTGTACCTTGGAGAAGAATGCGCTTTGGATTGACCAGATTCATATTGAAGGGTAGCCTCCAGCATACTTTCTGCCATAACAACTCGCTTTTGCATCTCAGAAATTGATGCTGTGGCCTTCTCATACTTTTCCTGCATATTTATTATACTGAAAATAGATATAATCGTATCTAGTAAGATCCTTAACAACTAGCACATTGCGGCTACTTCTTTCTCTCTGATACCAGAAATTGTAAAGCTCTTCAACATCAGGCAGGGATATGTTGCGGGTATTTGTATCAAAGCAAAGATATAAGGGAAATTTTAATTTCATAATCTAGTTGCCTAAAAAGTAGAAGACATCCATAGCTCACAATGAACAAAATACAGCCAAAAAGAAAATAATATGATCTTTTCCATGAAAATTATCAAGAGAACTTTCCCATAAATATATTACAATAACAAATCATTTTGAGTAAAAGTTATGTTAAGACTTTTCCTCCATGTTAGACAAAAATATCCCTACTCTCTTTTCAATTTTTTAATCATTACCATTTTCCAATTTCTCTTCATTTTCCTATCCTCTTAATCTTCTTGTCTTCTTCCTCTCATTTTCTCATCCATTGTCTATCTCTTCATCTCATTTTTTGAATTTGAACCCATTTTTTGTTTCATTTTTTTGAAAATTTTCTACATTCTATTTTTTTCCAATGTGGTAGATGTACACGGGAACTAAATTGCACATACACCTACGTAAGTTGAGTTTACGTAACATCTTAAAATTTAGAATTTATAGGCGGTACATGAACTCATTTTACGTGCACCTACGTGAATCGTACATGAGTTGAGTATGTGTTATTATTAAAGTTTGACCTAACACATCCTTACCAAACCGACTTGTAAGGTGAGGGGTGTCACTCTATATAAACTTTTTTAATACTCTATCTCTAACCAATGTTTGCTCAAGGTCTGATCGATAGGCTCTAATACCATATTAAAGTTTGACATAACTTATAAAACCAGCTTGTAAGATGAGGGGTGTCATCCTATATAAACTTTTTCAATGCTCTATCTCTAACCAATGTGGGACTCGGGATTTTCCCAATAGTTATAATTATTTTTTGACTTGTGTGAACTTAATTCATGTACAATTCTCAGACGCAGAAAAGAATGCAAACTAATAGAAACAGTAAAAAGATAGCTTACATATTCGGAGACTACCATTTTTTTCTACAATGAGAGCTACCTTAATTTTCTCTCCAATGATATCATTCCTAATCTTGTCTCATGTAACCACTCATCCATCGTAACATTCTCACCTTAGGAACACTAAACTTGCTTTCTTGTTAGTCCTTTACCGGGCAACATTCAAATTTCTCCGAACAAATTCTACTTTAAACTTGAGTAGCCTTCTATCACAAATCAAAGCAGAAACACTCTTCCATTATATACACCTGCATGCTTGAAACTTGTAGTTTACGTCTCCATTTATCTCCATATCATTTTGTTTGATGAAACCAAGTTACGCATACAAGGTGACGTTTACTATGGTCTGATCTCCAAAACCAACAACCATTCATAATATCTTGTAGATAGTTTGTTCCCATGTTTTGATGCTTAACACATCAAGTGCTCATGCTCTTGCGTCGCTTACTCCAGTCTTAGTGTTTTTCTTTGGTATTATATAGTTATTCCAATTTTTAAATTTTCTTCATAATGGAATGCTTCATAATATTCCCTTTCAAACCTTAGTCTATTGTTTCTATCACCACACCATCAAAGAATCTTTATCCTTTTGTCTAAAGTCTCTCGATTCTCAGTGTCTGCTTTTCTACCTTCCCAAATTCTTCAACCATCTCGTTACATGCCATCACCACCGGTGCTTTCTCGAATCTCCTAAAATATTTCTCTCAAAGAAAACTCATTTTCACCCTTTACTTGATAACTTGACTGTTCTTGTTCATTTTTTCTCCCAGTAAGACAGAAGTTTATGCAAAGTTTTTATCCAATTTCTTTTTTTATGAAAAAGAAGTCATGTTAGTGAATGTCACCCTATTCATGTATGTGATAAGACGCTCCTCTCATTTTATAATCTTTTTAGGAACAACAACAATGGCGAAGCATTTTCCCACTAGGCGAAGTCGACCACATGAATCAGATGATGGCATAAACTCTTGTTGCCTATAACAGGCCATTAACATCTACATGTCTCTTCACAATTTGAACTATAGTTTTTATTGTCTCTGTACCTTACAACTATTAGACTATCCTCTGTGTGGTATAATCATCTTATCAGTGCTTCTACAAGTTTCGTCGCATATGTTAAAACCATATAAAATGAGATTCTTCAATTTCTATACTATGCGGGCTTCCCTTAATTTTACCATAATGATTGCATTTTGAATCTAATCTTACCTTATGTAACTACTCATCTTTTGTAAAATTCTCACCTTGGTAACTGATAGTACCAATTGATATATTATACTAAAAATGGGGAAGAATCCCCATTGATTACAACAATGACAGCACTTCAAAGGTCTGCCTACCTCCCGATGCCATAAGGCCCTATTCCTCTCAAATTACAAGATGCTGTCCTCTCTAATCCTTCTATCTATTTATAGGCAGCATACATCATTATTTGGCCTAAACTACCTCTCAACAAAACTACTAACTAGCCTCATTGGCTAATTAACTAACTAAGCAACTACTTAACTAACAAGTAACAACTTAGCTAACAATAGGAGACCTAACAGTAACACTAATTTTGCATCCTTAATTGTTTTTAACGTATAGCATTCAATTCCGTACAACACTGAGGATGTTATATATGGAAGATAAAAGTTTCCTCTAAACCTAAGAGGTATTTTGCAATCACATATTACACTCGAAACATTCCTCCATTTAATCCACCCTACTTGGATTCAATAGTTGACATCTGCCTCTATCTTCACATCACTTTATATGATAAGAGCCCAAAACACATAAAATGTGAGACTTGTGGTATTATACGTTCTCCATTTTTAACCTCCACACTTGAATTTGTTTGTCTAAATTTTCTCTCCATATACTCTGTTTTACGTCTATTTAGGCGAAAACTATGCACTACCAAGACTTGTCTCCATCTCATTTTAAGGAAAAACATTATGATACACTCAGCATGTTTCCATATAAATACTTTAATCCATGGTATACACTAACAATTGACTAGAATCACCGTGATCATTAAGGGGAGAGGTTACCTGGAGTACGTGAACTTCCAATTTTTGAGCCGCAAGTTCTTGTTCTGCTCTTCTGCGGGCATCTTCAGTAACTTTTTGGTCCTGCTCTAGCCGAATTAGAACCTGAGCATGTAGAAGAGTTCACAATTGCCCGTACAGCTAATATAGATATTTTACTCAATTTCTTTTTACTTATTTACTTCTGCAAATAAGCTTACAGAAATAGACACTGGAGAAAACAGGTGCACATAGAACCTGCAGCATGGCAGCTTCTTGTTCTTGTTTATCAGTAAGGGCTTGTTGTAAGATGGCTACCTCATGCTCCAATTGCTCAACCTACATGATCACACAAGTTTGTAGACCTTGAAAGACAGCCATATAAGAGGCTTGTAGAGAAGAAAGAAATCATTGGTTTTTTTTGTACTTGGATGCTGAACTAGCTTTCCTAGTAGTTGTCATATGGCTTTCAGTAAAAAGTCGTCCCTATGAATTGAATGATTAAATGATATTTAAATGAAGACTATTTATAACAATGCATATTTGGTAATAAAGCCAACTTAATTACCCACCTTGTAAATTACATTGACAATTATTATTCTTTTAATTCATGTTATATAAATTAAACATGAGGTGAGGTACTAACTTACTCAAGTACATTTAATTTAAAATATAGTACTGTCTTTCTATTTTTCACATATTACTTACTCCCTCCACTCTCAAATATAAGCAACTTTACAAAAAAGTTCATCCTTTAAGAAAAATATTTGAATGAATTTAAATCTTCCTCTCTTTCTACTTTTACCCCTACTTTTTGCATTGTAAATCGTTAAGAACATGGAAATGTGAAAAAAAGTAGAGAGATATTTGGAATAGTGACATTGAATGTAATAATTATGGATGTCTTTTGCTTATATATAAGACCATTGAAATATTTTTTTTGTTGCTTATATTTGGGACCGGAGGGAGTATAATGATATATGTGCTTCAGGAATGAGTTTAATATAATGGTCTTTCTAAGATCCTTTAACAAAAAAAAGAAAAATAGGTAGTTAAGGTAAGTGTATTGTTTTCTTTAAGTTTCAAAATCTCTACCTATTCTCTCAGTTTCTATAGAAAAATGCAAGTTTATATAATATTGAGTTCATGTCAAGACATTATGAAGGATGAAGCGCATAAAATATTTCATAGTAACAATCTGACTCAAGGGTATTAGTTCAAAAATTAGCAGGAAAGACATTTACTGCTTAACTAAACTCCTACAAAACCGGCTTGTAAAGTGAATACTGCTCCACTTATAAATCCATTTTCAGGCCATATCTTATCTAATGGCAAAGTTTTAACAGAACCTAAGGGTCAAACGTATATTATATGTATACGGGGATAATTTACCAGTATTAGCAATAGTAGATTTATAAAAAGCACGGGATAATTTATCATATTAAAAGATTCAAATATTTCTACAAAAACTATGTTTGGTACCACGGATGGAGTTAGCTATATATGGACCAAGCAATGCCATCGGGCTCTATTCAAAAACCAAAATTTCAATATATTGATAGTTGTTTTTATGGTTTCTCCTCAGGTTTTATAGCGGTATTCAACCATTGTTAGTTAGACTATCTTCCATTTAATCCACTTTTTCACCATGAAGGATATTTATTGGAAAATAAATGCAAGGAGAAAATGACTTCCATTTTCAGAAACTTAATAAACACTATTAAGTTCCCACATAAACTAGAAATATGGCCAAAATGTAGTCCTCATAAGGCTCAGACAATCAAGATCTGTTGGATTATAAAATTGAGTTATGACGAGCTCAAGTTCTTAGATTGTATCATAACATCCTAGGTTTGTTACAAGGCCATCTCCATTAGTCCACACTCTACATGTCTAATTCTAGAAGTGAAAGGGGTGTTGTTATTGGGCCACCCGCATTTATTTGTATGCATACTAGATTTCCCATCTTGGACTTCGGGTGGTGTGATGGTGTTGAGATCCTACTTTGACCAAAAAAAACAGTCCTCACCTTTTAAGCCAGCTCTTGGGGTTGAGTTAGGTCTAATCCGAATCATAAGACATAAAAATACCAAAGAGATAATATAAAACAACAACAATTTTTCGAATGTTGCACATACCCTCGCAGTCAACTCCAGACGATTATCTTCCTTCACCATCTCCATTAGAGCTGTTTCTAGTTCTTCAGCTCTGCTCAAGATATGAAACACGCATGGAAATGGATAAGGTATTAAGAAAATCCCACAATTTTTTATTGAATAGATTAAGTTTTCATATTGACAAAGGAACATGGGTAAAGAAAATTGGAAAGATATATATATATATATATATATATATATATATATATATATATATATATATATATATATATATATATATATATATATATATATATATATATAATATCAAAAGTGCTATATGCAAAGCATTATACAGATTAATAACATTTGAAATTACAAGCAAGAAGATCTGAATGGAATATAACTGTGGGTAAACAAAAATGAAGAATATTAAAAAATGGGTCAACAGTTAGGGGCTTAGAGAGATTTTAGACAGATCCATATATGGTTGGTTGAGAACTATTTCAAAACACAGTTTCAGGGATTGGTTTGAACGCAATCATTGGAAATATTGGAAGGAATTTCTTATGGGTAGGCTTTGAATTACTCTAACGGCAGCAGATAGGTGAGTAAACATGGCTAAGCATGCTGATAATTGCACTGGGTTGATAAATCCTTCACAAACTTAACTTTTCCTTCAATTATATTTGAGAAACATTGTGGTAACTTTATATGTAGCAGGATAAAGAACAAATCAAGTTGTCTTAAAATATTGAGAATTAGAGTATGAAGACAAATAATAACTACCTGAGTATGGAAGATCTTTTCTCCTCCAGCAATCTGCACATCTCCACCTTCAACAAAACTACCTGCACAAAAGCTGTTAATCATCAAAACTAAGAGTTGCACAGTAACGGATTACAATAAAGCAACTATTTATAGGATAAATACTTTTAGATTAATCTAAACCATAAATAAACCAGGAAATTGCACTTTGAAATTATGAATTGTCGTGATAGTAATAACATGTGATTTCAAATTTTGGCCATTGAGAATATAAAATTTGACAAATGAAGGTGTGGCTCAATTAGGAAGATTTGTGTCACACAGCCAACCTTCACTTAGAAAAAATAAACTAGGTTGCTACTTACAGTATTCAGCCATGCCAACTATGCAATGTAATAGATACTTCTCCAGTTCCTTTTTACTTGTCGTTTTCAAAGTTTAATGCAACATGTATTATTGGTTTATCAATAATACCCTTAAGTATTGGAGAGAGATAAATAGATAGAATGTGATAATTAAATGTTAAGAGTATTATAGGATTAAGACAAATAATTTCATCAATAGTAACAAAATGTATTAGTTTCCTTTTTGTGTAAATAGTCTTAAAATGAAACTGACAAGGAACATGGAAATGTGAAATTTTGATTTCATTAAACATGTTTTATCTAGGACATGGTGATCCTTCATTTTCTTTATTAGAAGAAGTTAAATAATAATAATAATAATAATAAATAGCACTATATTTTTAAATAGCAGGCCAAAATGTAATCATATATACCACTGAAGTATGTATTTATCTAACAAAATACTCAGCACAACAATCTCTATAAATTATTAATTTATACAAAACAAAGTTGTAACAAGCTATCAATCCCAATGCTAACTATACAGATAATAGATCTATAAATACATATTTTGGTTGCATTTTAAAGTGAATCAGAGAAACACTAAAATGTTAGAAAATAATTATCTCCATATGGAGCAAGTACTATCAGTACAATTTTCTGATGAATAAGGTCTAATTTCAATTTAAAGGGCAAAAATTCAGAAGTATTAAAAATCAACAAATAAAAGCCCATTGAAGATCCAGCATTGCAATTTAATATCATTCTATTCTAGTTCCTTTTAAATCTTTTAAATGCATCCGGGTCAAATGGTATATCAGTATCACAGATAGGTAGAGTGACTCGCGCTCGATCTTATGCATTGTTTAATTTTAAATTGTAAACAATGCAGACACCTTTTAATCCTATCAAGTTAACCTGACTCAAGATAGAACACGACAAAACAGACACATCTTAGAGGCATTTTAGCATACTGGTGGAATTATACATGGAATTAGAGTTTAATGGTAGATAAATAATCTAATTCACAAGGATAGCCTTGTTTTTTACAATGGAGAAGCAAGATGAAAGTTGAGGAGGAGAAGCAACCTGTTCCTGGAGATCGGGTAGGGAATCCGTTTTGGAATCAATATTGAGACTATTAAGCAGTTTATCTAAGTTAGAGGAATGGGACTCCAAGCCCAACTGCACATCCTTATCAGCTACATCATCACCTTTGCCATTATCTTTTTTTTCTTCCACTAGTGACCCTGGGTCATGCTTGAAACTATACAATTTAGTTGCAATCCCCTTGGAATCTTTCCAAACTCGTCCTTTCCTTGACCTCTCTTCTATAATTTCTAATACAGATGGGCGGTGTTTTACTCTCAGTTCCTGCAATCTTGCCTCAGTCACAGCTAGAAAACCCATACAAGCAGTAAAGACAAGCTGGCTGCTATCAAATGTCGAGCCAGCAAGTGATTGCAATAGAGTAATTGCATCACCTGCATCTTTTGTTGTAACTAAAGCAGGACCTAGAATAAGAGACATGTTATTCAACAATGTAATTGCTTAGTTTAGTTTACTACTTGTACCTGATCATACTACTCAGCACATATCAGACGTAAAAATAGATGAATACAAGTCAATACCATATAATTCCATTAGAGCCAGCGCTGTTCGAAATAGCATAACACGGTTTCCTTCAAATAGCAGAACATCCCAAACTCGAATAACTAATAAGAAGAAACACATCAAAAGGCAACATTTAAGAATATGCCAAGTTCAAAATCAATGTTGTAATATTACATTAACAAAAATCATTCCAAAAAATATTTTACCACTTTCCCACGGAATCATGTTTACAAAGATTGATAGAAACCACGGCCCAGATACCCATGTTACCTGCACTCCCAAGTAATCTAGATGATTAACTGCACAAAAAACAATCATAGAATAAAAAATACTATCCAACCTGATTCAGAGACAGTTATAAGAAAAATACTAGAGAGTAAATATGATAAATACGAACCAAGTTTAGGAAATCTTTCACGCATCAATTCCTCAAAAACAAGCTGGTCCACCTAAAAGGTTAATAGCTTCTGTGAGTTAGTGAATGGCAAAGAGAATTTGTCCTAAATACTATGATTCACACCTGGGATTCTATCATTTCTTCCGTATAGTAGCCTTCAAAATAATCATCAATAATTCCAACGAAGGTCCTGAGTTATACCAGTCCAACAAATCACATCATATAAACATAAGACAAATTAAACCAAGTATTGATCTTCTTGTAAATAATCTATTTTTATAGTTACTTTACTACTGTTAGTAGTAACTTGTATTCGGACCTTTAGTCCATTAGTCAGGCTTAGAATAGTCTATAATTTATAAAGAGATTAATGCATGTACATTCTTCATACTTGAAACATATTATTCAGTTTTCACAAATCTATAAGAGAATCTATTAAGAAAGATCTAGAGACTCATGAGTTGAATAGAGATATGACATATTATAGAACTTTATGACGTCGGTCGTTGATCAATGTAACCGACCCCACAGTGGGATAAAACTTGGTTGTTATTGTTGTAACAAAGAAGGTTTAGGTTACACAGGAAATAAGCAGAGCAGCAGGAAAGTATAGCTTCAAAGGAAATAATAACTGTAGCAGAGCAGCATAGATAACTGTTGGAGATTGTTTGTTGAACGTAGTTAGTTAGTTTGCAGTCATAGGAGGGGAGGTAGTCACGTAAATCTGGAAAATAGGAAGTGCTGGTTATTTTGTTTTTTGAGAAATAGTAGCGTGCAAAGTATCAGGTGTTTTTAAGACCTGGATACCCAATAACATTTCTATATTTTCACCATCCCTGACCTTTGTTTGTGCACTAAAGAACTAGGGGTTGAGGATTCAATTCATTAAAAATATATATATTTTGTTACTTCTTTTGACACAGTTCTAATATGTTTTATGTTGAAACATACCAATACGCAGTCATAAATAAATGCATATTTAGAAGATTGAGTTTCCCTTATAATCAGTTAGCAAAAGACAAAATGGATGGAAGTTTATTCATGGAACAACTATTGTCTATGTTATAAAGGGGACTGACAAGGGGAAATATAAGATAAGTTTCATAAACCTACCAAAAGGCATTTTCTTCTGGCATTAGAAGCAGCAACAAACCAGCAAAGAAGTTCATTGCCTGCATGTATATAAGTAATAAAATTTAAAGGACAAACACAATATGATGATTATGATGACGACCATGACAACGACAACAACAACAACAACAACAATAATGAAGAATAGCACCAGTGAAGAGATTAATAGATGTCATCAACAAAATTTCCTAGTTTCAGTCAAACAATAAATACAAAACACACACGGGAGTAACAACAATGGAAAAGCAAATATAGTCAATTTTAGTGAGTATATTACCCTTCATGGTGCACAGGGCATAAAATCTTCCAATCAGCTTATGCTTGAGGCGTTAAACAGTCTCTATTTTTTAGCAAACACATAGTTTTAAGGAGGTACTAACAAGAAGTAGGAATGCTAAAAATCTTTAATATGGAAATATACTAATATATTAAAGAATAAGCAAAATAAAAGGAAGGTGCTCTTAAAACAACAAATGGTCGTCAGAATTTAGTGGTAAAGCTAAAAATATTTAAGAAGATATACTATACATGGAAATGCATTAATATATTAGCGAATAAGTAAAATAAAAGGAAAGTGCTCCTAAAACAACAAATGGTCATCAGAATTTATTAGGAAAAGTTTGGTAGACCACTAGCATCAATGCTAATGAGTCAGTCTTCAGCAATTAGTTGAAGAGACCATACTAGTTTGCAAAACTTAAGCTAATTTCTAAGCATTGCTTCTGTTTTTAACCTTATTGTCTGTTTATTTGAAAACCTTAAAGAAAAATTTAAGTTGATTTTCAGTTACATAATCACTAATTTTTCATAGAGTGCTAGGAACACTCACTCTAACACTCATTCTCTTATTGGGTGAAACTCATGTGGGTACCACACTTTGGAAATGGGTCCTGTATAAAGTGGTGGGATCCACATTGGTTTCACCCAATAAGATAGTGTTTCAGGCACTACTCTTTTTCATAAATGGGGGAAATCACCATAACAGTTTCTGTACATAATAGCTAAATTTCCCAATGGCACAATGTATTTCAATTTATTTAACCCTTGCAGGGAAAATACTTATTTGGAGGGATGTAAATTTTATGAGAAAGTTTCAAAAGCTTTTAAACATTAGGAAGTTATAGCCGAATCAGTATTTACCAAGAAAGAGTTTTTTACATTACATTTACCTGACAGTATCCAACAGAGGGGTTATGTCGAGCATATGCTAGCAGTAAACGCCTCAAGGAATTTCTGCCATTTTCGTCCAAAGCAGGGTGACCTGGAAAAGTTCGCGGTATGTCCTGAGAATGGAAAGTGCTATTTAGTCTAAGGAGAGAGCCAACTTGCAATATAAAGCAAAAGATGCAGCACCTACAAATCAAAATAAATTCCAGGGCGCATGCAGCTAATGACCTTCTCAATCTGCTTTCTCCATTTCCCTGATGCAACAGATTGAACATCTTGCTCCTTGCCTTCACAGCCGTTAGTTTCTTGAGCTAAAAGATCATCATAATAGCGCTCCACCCGTCGTGTGTTCACACCTACAAAGGCTTGCCAGACCTGTAACAGCAATATTGTAGTGTAGGGAAGGCTACTATACTTTTTCCCCCAACAAAAGTTGGAACTTGAGTGAAAAAGAAAACATAAATTTTACCTCTCCTCTAAGATCCTTGGGGACTCCTCCCTGAACAAGGGACTCCAGTTCCTTCCATGGGGAGAAAAGTTCTGGTAGGTCATGTTCCATTAAATCATTTTCCGCCCTAGAACCAATACCGCCATCTAGAGTCTCATTAGTGCGGACCTTTCCCTGAATATCTTCCTCAGGATCCCCTTCTACGGGTTCTGATTTTTCTATAGATGGAAGGTGGCCATCACTACCATTTATCTTCTCGCCTTTCATATTCTTTCCTTTCTTGACACGAGAGCTCAATATTTCTTCAATGGTATTAAGAGATGGCCTAATTTCAGCCCAGTGTTGAACCTTATGGGTCTTTCTTTCTTCTGAATGGTGCAGTTCCTTTGCAGAATTATTTCTTGTTGAACAATCAGAAAAAGACTCCCTCCTACTTGAATCACCTTCACTAGCCTTCCCCAAACCAGTAACTTCTTTTATCTCAGTTTCTCCAAAAGACGTCCTGCTACTTGAGTCACCTTCTTTTATCTCAGTTTCTCGCTCACTAATTCTGTCTGCATTTGTCTCTTCTACCTCCGCAGATTCAGAAAAATTCCTGCTACTCGAATCATCCCCATTACTTACCCTATGAGGACTTTTCTCTTCTTTGACCTCGCTACTTTCAACTTTCAATGCTTCTTTATCAGAAGAACTTTCTTGAGATGATTTATCAATTTGTTCAATGAAACTTCTCCATTTATCTGATCTTTCGTGTTCTTCTTCCTGATATGATAAATGTATCAATTTAGGTTATATTGTATATGTGCTACTTATTGGAAAAAACCAGTTCTTAGCATTGTCGATTTTTAGCTCAATTTTTCGTTGTATCAAAAGGCTAAAATATAATGCTTCAATTGCTCTTTCTTCAATTATTCAGGGAAATATATTCAACAAATATGGGATTGGAATATCAAACTAGACCAGAAGTAGCATAAATCCAAATCAAAGCACAATGAATAATTACCTTGTAGATTAAGGAATACTCTCTATATCTTTGTGCGTATTGAGGCCTTAATGCAAACCCATAAGAATCCCTGTAAACATAGACTTACAATTATTTCTACGATGGACAACAAGAACAACATTAACACTCATTTCCAAAACCAGTATAAATTAAATATAAAACACAACACAAACTACAATAAATGATGAAGAAATTCAAACACAGAACCGCACAAAAATTCCAAACGAATGTCCTACGGCGAATTCACACATGTGCAAAGCTTCACCATATAAATTACCTGGAATCAACCTCCAATGTACGTTTACTCAGCAAGGACAACAACATAGTTTAAAAACAGTTACAATTCTACAGCCCATAGCTTTCACTCTGGAAACTAAACTCACAAATCAAACGCTACCACCACATTTCAAACATCAACGAGCCACATTCAAATATACATAAATAAATCCTAAACACCATTCAACTACTGAAAATTCAATAATCGGATTATGAGTTTACGATTATCGATCGATGAATTGTTTTTTTTGTTCGAACAGAGACTACAACGAAGAATCATTCAAAACTAGATCGAAGAATTAGCGAAATGTTAGGGTTCAAAGACACGTGGAAATTGCAGAGAAGAGAAACGAAAAATGAATGTGAATAAGTATATATACCTGTTTGATTTGAAATTGTGGAGGAGATTGAAAGTGGTGTCCGCCATGTTCGGTAGTGTTGGCGCGAATTTGAATCTGAAGAGAGAGATTTGGGATTAGGGAGTTAAGGATCGTAAATAATAACTGAATATGAGTCTTCCAATCCTTCTTCTTCATGCTCCGTGTATAAAATCGAAGCTAAAATTCCACGTCGCATGCTGAGCGAATTTACGAACCTCCTTTTTGTAGTATCATAGAGTTGATTTATGGTTGTCGCCACGTGTCGCCTTCAGGAACCTCCATATATTAGTTTTTTTTTAATATATATATATATATATATATATATATATATATATATATATATATATATATATATATATATATATATATATATATATATATATATATATATATATATATATATATATATATATATAGTTCTGAAAGTTAGATGCCATAAAGAATAGTAGGTAATTTATGTGATATCAAATAAAATAAATTAACCATATGAATAAATTTGCAATAGATATTCACAAATTAATTTTTATTAAGAGTTAGATAAATCATCCACATTTTATTAAAAGTAAATAAAATATATATATATATATATATATATATATATATATATATATATATATATATATATATATATATATATATATATATATATATATATATATATATATATATATATTTGTGAGGGTTTCAGGAAAGAAAACCAGGGATCCTTACCTAGCATGACATTGTTCGAGTTCGCAACACACAGGTGTAACACCCTAAAATTTGTCCTCATATTTTCATATCATATAGCATAGCATAAAGCATACATGTCTTAGCATTTTACATAGAAAGATGGGGCATGACATCCATAGTTACAAGCATAGGGCATGTGATCAGTCATCTAGCAGGTTATGATTCTTCAAAGTCAAGTGGAAGGCCAAGTGGTTTTGCAAGAAGCCTACAAAGGATCCTCATATCTTGTACAAGTTCAAATTCATTCACAAAGCCCAAGGAGGGGTGTGATTCATCAGAAACTCAATAGTGCAATTTGCTCCTATATAGGGAAACCCTAATTAGGGTTTTGCCTCAGATCCTCACATCCTCATAGCTTTGACCAATTCTTGTGGTCAAAGGCTTTCATATGATATACAAGGCCTATGGATGAAATCTGGTTCAAAAATTCATTGAGGAGGCCAGGCAATGAGCCAGTTACTTGTGTGTGAAGCAAAAAGTCAATTGTTCAGAAGAAAAGTCAAACAGGAGAATTTTAGGGTTTTTTCTCATGTTTATCAACTTCATGGGTCCATATTTGATCAAGGAATAGCTTGGGTGGTCTCAAATGTCAAAAATCAAGGATGTGCAAAAGTTGCTAAATTTGGAATTTTCAAGTGGAAAGTTTCTATTTTTAGAAGTATTTGCCCTAATCTTCAAGCTATTATTTCATGTGTAAAAAAGCTTCAAATGATTTATCCTTTAACATGAAAGTTGTAGATCATGATTTTCCCTTTCCAAAAAGTCCAAGAACACCTTCATAGCATTTTTAGAACTCAAGATATGAATTGTTGAAGTTTGATGTATATTTAGGTTTTTTAAGGGTACACTTGTCAATTGGTCATTGGTCCATTTATTCTTGATTTTTTATGCCACCTTTTATCATTTTTCCATAACTTTTTCCAATGGGTCTTATTACATTTCACGTGACCCAAAAGGGTGTAGTGTGTGCATTAGTGTTATTCCATTCATTCAATTAAATAAAATACAAAAAAAAGGTGCAAGAGCTACATGTGCATGTTGGTGACTAGAAAAAATCTGAAGGAATATTACACAAGGCCACGCGTTTTGCTTTTCATTTCTCTCCACTCACACTTTGTAGCACACACTCACAATTTTGGTGTAAGCTACGAAAGAAAGGATCACGTGGGAGCATCCCCACCATGCAACCTACCATTTTCTTCCACTATCACCCTTGGATCATACTTTTTGCTTAATCAAACCATGTTATGATGACAACACCTGCGGACCACCATTATTATCATACACCACCACTATGTGAACAAATTGAAAACACAAAATGGTGGAGAAACGCTGAAGGAGGTCACGAGTTGCACCCTCTGCATTTGCTCAATAATAACCTTGCCTTTACACCTTAAAATTGCACTTCTCACACCCTCCATATAAAAGAATTAAGTCACGACTTTGAAGGGAGAATGATCACATTTTCCATCATATTAAAATCACTCAACAAACTTTTCTCTCTCTCTGAATTTTCTCATATTCCTTCAAGAGAAGTTTGAATCTGAGTTTGTTCATCCATCCTTCTTCAACTCATTGATATAATCATCAACACCACTACACTCTCATCATCGTCATTTTGAGCTTTGCCTTGGAGTTGTGGATTCAACATCATCTTCGGATTGCTCACATTCTTTCATATCTTTGTTCATTAACCCTTTATTTGGCTCTGAAGTGGATCAAGGAAGCACAAGAAGCTCAGTGCATCTCTGGATTTCTCAACATTCTTCAAGAATCTTCACATTCAGGTTTCATGTTCAACTTGATTTTTCCTCAGTTTTGTTGTTTTCTGGCTTGTTTTGAATGAATCTTGCTTGATCTATGATGTATGAGACATGTAGAAGCTTTGAGATGTGTTAATTTTTGAATTTGATTTTTGTGATATGAACTTTAGCTCTTCGAATTTCATTGGTTATGTGTTGTTTACGAATTCTATTGGTGGATTTGAGTTCTCCATAATGTCAACTTTGATTTGATGCATAGTTTGTTTGTTTTTGGGAAATTTGTTCATGATCTCCATCGGAATCCAGCCGAAGAAGATGACCGGAGTTTCTCCGGACGGTGAGCTTCATGTGCATTGTTCTCTTGCCCAGGTTATAACACCACCGTGCGATTTGTTTGCATCCAATGGATCAGAGTGCGCCAATGCATTAATGAGAGGGTGGGAGGTCATATGATGTTTGTTTGTGCTTGTGTGTTTGTGTACCATGCTTTATTTTATTTCCAGGTTGTTTGTGAGCCCTTAGATTTGGGGGGAGTGGTAAGTTTGAATGTGAGCCTTCAGAAGTGAATACATTCGTTTCCTATTGACTTGCGTGACATCCATTAGATGTGTGGACTTTGTGTGAGACAAATCATTGTCGTGAGATGAGATTACTATGGATGTGTTGATTGGTTTCTTTATAAGATGTGTTGGGCCTTAATTGCTTTTGACACCCCACTCCAAGGATGGTTCCTCTGTTTCAACGTGTTGGGCCTGTTATTTGCACCTCCTTTGTTTTTATTTCATTTTGTTTTATTTTCTTTTTTCTAGTTTTATTTTTAATTGTTAAAAATAGTAAAACACTTTGAAAAATTCCAAAAAAAACAATCATGTGATCTCTTTTGAGTTTTCTAAAATTTATCCAATTTTTTAGTTTTATTTTCCTTTAGTTTAAGAGCCTGAATTAACTTTCTAAGTATTTTCTTTCTTATTTGTTTTATAATTTGCACACCTCGTCTTGTAGAATTTCTAACTTGAGTTTCAAAATAGGTATGAGTCTGATTCTTTTTGCCATGCTTTGTTAACATGATGAAGTACCTTAGTGATTTTTGTCATATTTTTTAGGCTTTGTTTGGCTGCCTTTTAGCTTATTGCTTCATGTGTAAGATAATGAAACCCTAATTGTGCTTTGACCTTTTATTTGATTGTGTTTGCTTCTGATTTTGCTCATGGGATTTTGATATGATGTTTGTGCATACTTGAAGTGTCTTGTTGCTTATTGGTATAATTTTTTAGGCATGTTCACTAATTGTTTGAGATTTGTTATTTAACTTGCTTAGTTTAAAGAGTTTTTTATCCATGTTTGATTGCTTGAATAGAAAGGAACTTGTGTCATCTCTTAGGATCTTATTTGTGGGTTGATAACATGTTATATGATCCCTTGTTTTAGTATGAGAGATTTGCCTTTGCTTTTTTTTTATGTTGACTTGTGCAATAAGCTACACATTCACATGTATGTTTCACTTCACTTCAAACTTCTTCATGTCTCTTCTAATTGACCTAGTATGGGTTTGTATGCCTTAACTGATGTTTGAATATTCTTCTTAGGAACTTCCTTAACATGTTTAGGTTCTGACCTTGATGATACTTGTTGATGTTTAACTCGTTTGCTCATCTTAATCCCATGTCTTCATCTCACTTCTCCCTTACTGATTTGCTAATTATGTGTCACTTCTTGCACTCTTCTTTGTGTGGTTTTTCTATGACTAATTGTATGATGTTTAGGTTCTAATTGTGATGATTTGTGGTGTTTAAATGTTAGTTCTTCCATTGTTTGAGCCTACTTGAGTTTATGTTAGCCTTTGTGGATGTTTCTAACATTTTCAGGGGCTATGGTAACTAAGAGGTGTGGATGAGATTTCCACATCTCCAACTTCTTTCTCCTTCTTCTTTTATGCTTTCATTTGTGATTTGAGATGTGCTTAGGCCATCATTTGTACAACTTCTTTTCATCCCCCTTAGAAACAACTTAACTTCTTTAAGAGAAGTAAGTTGCTTTCTACTTCTTTTCTTCTTCTTTTTTTCTTCTTTTCTTCTCTTCTTTAAGATAGAATGATACCTCACTAACCTATGACTCCTATACATGATAACATCTAGGATTATTAGTTTCCCCTTTAGTTTTTTTACCTTTGAGATCCTTTTGGTGCTCTCTCCCTTCTCATCTTTAAACATAATTTCAACTCATCTAATAACTGACAAGTCTTCTCATGTGCCACGAGACTTTGCCATGGGGTACTTGCACGCGTTCCATTTCGGGGCGAGGTGTAGGATATCTATCATGATGAATAGGTCTTAGCATGAAACTACTTCATAGAGAAAACCTAAAAAACACTTCTTAATCAAAAATCACAAAAAACACTTAATAAATGCTAGTAGGTCAGTGTGTCTGAGCCTTCCTCTTAGGTACTAGATTTGGGGATTTCCCCCATAGCTAGGTGTGCCTCTTGCCCATTCCGTTTCAGGATGATGTAAGAAGTACACATCCCATTGAGTAAGACTTAGGTACACTCACCTATGCAAACCTCAAAGCAAAAAACTCATAAAAAACACTGAGCAAAGAATAAATGTCTTTCCTTCGGGACTTCTTTTCTCATCACCTTCACTCACAACGTAAGAACTTGCTCCTACTTATCTTTTTGCAAGACGGTAACACACTCGTGCCAGACGAGCCTGCAACACCTGAGCATTGACATAAGCAGTTCAAGCTTTTAAAACACAAGCCATTTTCCTCCCTAGTTAGGGGAACTACGGCATCTCTGATCCTCATGTCCAGGTGAGGTACGTAGGCAGCGGAGTAGGGCCCGTTCAAGCACTCTTTTCTTTTCCCTACATTTTCTCCCTTTCTTTTATTTTTTATCCAGTTTCAGTCTTTCTTTTTGCAACAACTTTAATTTCTTCACCCTTTGAAACTGTCTATTTGCAAGCATGGATCTCGTCGGGTACGGAGGATGATTTGGGGTACTAATACCTTCCCAGGTCGTAACTGACTCCCGAACCCAGTTTCTTTGGTTCGCAAGACCTTGTCCTTTCCTTTCTTTCTCTGGTTTGTGCAGCATTACCATTCTTGTTCCTTCGGGATAAAAATGCCTAACTGGCGACTTTACCCTTCTCCGCGCCACTTTCGCATTTGTACCAGGATGGAAATCCAGGGAGCGACAACAGGGTCTTTCCTTTGGGGCAAGTGACATGTGTATTACCGTTACCCTCTCCAAATCAAAGTGGAAGTCGTTAATGCCTCAAAGGGTTTATTAACCCTAGACCCGAGAAGCATCTATATATACTTCCACCCTAAAGGGAGAAATGGATAAATCATAACTTACATCGATCATTCAAACCCTAAGCATTATGCTTACATACATAGTGTCTCACCTCGTGTGAGCAGATCCTCTAAAATCAATATAACATCACAATATATGGTTTCTCGCTATCTTGGGCAAGCCCTAACCACCATAATTGTTATAAACCTAATAAGGCATCTAAGTATCCCCTACCCTCGTATGGATACCATACACACATGTAATTTTCCCAATACAGTGGCGTCCAACGTGGGCCCTAGTATAACTAACTTAAACCACACCTTCTTCATCACAATCACCATACTCCACTTACCCTCCACTCGTATACCTAGCATTTCTCAACCACGGTTAACATGGGAGTTTCACCCCTACGCTGGAGGATGCTAGTGGTAGAGGTGGTTCCAACACCATGACAGAGATGCATGTCTAAATTTACAAACTACTCCATTGGAATTAGACATTGAAGGACAATGTCCCTAATATTAGACATCTTCATCAAAATTCCAATCCCCCATAGGAGATGGAAGTGATGGATCTACAGTCACTCTCAAACGAGATATGGGAAACACATGTCCTTGAAGGATTCAAACCACCTTCTATGGCCATGTTTGAAAGACCCGATGACTCTTACGAACATGTTGTCTCCATTAATGCTCAGATGGCCATCATCAAAGCACCAGGTTCCCCGTAATGTAAATTATTGTCTTACACTTTCAGGGATGTCGCTCTGTGATGGTATATGGGTCTACCTTGAGCCTCAATCACCAGTTATCAAGAACTGGTGAAGAAACTCGTTCATTAGTTCATCGTTAACCATCACGGGAAGATGTCAACCAGAAGCCTGTTCAACATAAGACAAGGTCCTTTAGAGTCATTAAGGGACTATCTCACCCAATTCAATTAAGCCACCATTAAGGTTGTCCCCCCAAACTAAGAAATATTTATAGGTGTGTTCCAAAATGGACTTAAGGTATGACACTTCAATAAGTCTCTCTCCAAGAAGCCAACACTCTCGTTAGTAGAAATGGTTACCATAGCAAAATGTTATATAGAAGGCGAAGAGATTAACATCGAGAAGAAGGCGTGAGATGTCAATGAATGTGTTCCCTATGTCTAAGGTTCACACCACCATAGGAAGAGTAATTATACATCTCCCATCAAATACATGATTGCGTTCAAGAGAGTAGGCAAGAAGACAAAGAGTTTCACGTGCTTGAACACTCGTTGTGAACAGATCTGTCGCAAGGTTCTTTACCTATACAACATCCATATGCTTCCAGCTCCAAAGGCAAGTATAATGGGGCATAAACCAGGTAAATGGTGAAAACTCCATTGAGTCATAGGGACACCTTGTTAGTTCTTCATTTTTGGTGTTGGCATTAATTTTGGTAGAACTTACCTAACAACGACATGTTGGACAAGATGTCCTAATAAGGTTATTCGACATCTGTGTCTGTTATAACTTTTGAATATGTTGATTTAATTTTAGATTGCAGAAGATTGTGAGATTATTTGTTTGGAATTATATATTGAAGATTTTCAGAGATTCAATTTGGAATTAAATATTTACGGTTTTCTAATCATGGAGATATTTTAGGAAACTTAAAATTTAAAGTTCTATTTTCTTGGAGAATATTTTGCAGATTCTGTGCAACAAAATTGTTGTGTTTTTGAAGCCCAAATCCAATCTAATTTATTGTTATAAATAGGATGGATTTAACCTAATCAAAGGGTGGGAAAATACATTGTTTCTTAGTGAGTTTTTAGGGTTTGTGTATTTGTGAGCCTCTCTTGTATCATGTTAATAGTAGAGCCATACTATTGTATTGATTTGTAATTTTTGCCACTGCTGTGATTGAAAGGGAATTGAGAAGGGTCTCATACCTAGGAGAGTCTTATGTAGAAATTAAGCATGGGTAGTGATTAAGTGAGAATTAGTTATAAACGGGGGATTTTAGCTTTGAATTAATACTATTATAGTGGATTTCATTCCTGGCTTAGTAGCCCCCAGAGTAGGTGAATTGCACCAAACTGGGTTAACAATTGTTGTGTGTTTGTTTACTTTCTGCAACTATTTGTTTGTGTTCATCTTGTTCATTATGTGATAAAATCATAGATCAGTTGTCTTGACATCTCATAGGACATTTGTGATATGTTATACCAGAATTTCAATTGGCATCAGAGAAGGCACCTTAATTCGTTTTTGGGTGAGATTCAGGGACAATATTTTCTGGTACAATGGACATGAAACTAGGGTTTGTCAATAGACTGCCTATTTTGGATGACACCAATTATGATATCTAGAAAGCGCGTATGGTGAATTTTCTAAAATCTATCGATAGCAAAATGATAACACGGATTTGTATCGATTATTTAGCATGGTTTCTGATTATTTAAGTTGTTATTTTCCGTATTTTGAACGATATTATGCGAAGTTTGTGTTTGTTTTGCAGGTATTAAGATATACATGACTTGTAGAATAAAATAATTAAAATGAGACAAAAATGAGGCTTTTAGCAGAAGAAATGAAGCAGATAGCAGAAAAAGAGTTTCTGCATTCTGAATGCATGACGACCGTCACAACAAGTTGACGACCGTCCCAAATAGCCAAGCCCAGACGAACGTCACAAAGCATGACGAAAGTCACAAGTGTTATTTCAAAACCCTATTATGCGGGCATCAGTCAAATAACAGAGAGTCGTTATACGCATTTCTCTCATTCAACAAAGATATTTTCTCACTCATTCTAGTCTCAGTCCAGCTAAACAAATTCCTACAAATTCTCAACAACTTTATTCCTAGAGGCTATAAATAGAAGTTGCTTTCAATTCAAAAGGGAGCTTCAACCACCTTATAGATTTTCTGTCGTTTTACTATTCGAAGCCATTTTAATTAGTTCAGATCTTTTTCCTATTTATTTCCTTTTCAGCGTTTAATTTAGTTTCCATTACCGAACCTTTGTGATAGCTTCCTACTCCGAGAAGATATTATCGTTTATTTATTTCCAGCCACTGCCTTTGTTTAAGTTTAATTTTCTGCAAGAATTCTTCATTCAGGTGTACTCCAGCCAGGTTTCTTTATTGAATTATATGTTTTACTTTACAGTTATTATGTCTTATATTTTTATGCATTCCTTCTTCTACCTTTCTTTTTCCGATTTAATTGATATGTCTGGCTAAACCATTTAATCAGTATGTGATTGAATAATCAGAACAAATTCAATAGATCTAGGCTAAAAACCTTTTCTCAATTTACTTTTTGGTTTCAATTTCTCAATTTAAAACAACTTTTGTTACGAAAGTAAAAAGGTTAAAAAATGAGAATTAAGACCACGAGAGTGTGAGATTGTAACCGGATAGCTGAAATCGAAAATTATCTTCCCTAGATTTTGAGGCTCTCATTTCATATCTAAAATATTCGATAAACTCTTATTGAAATATGGATTAAGACACCGTGTAGCAACACCTTACCATCCACAAACCAGTGGACAAGTAGAGGTTTCAAATAGAGAGATAAAACAAATCTTAGAGAAAATCGTCGCTACATCTAGGAAAGATTGCTCAACCAAGTTACATGAAGCTTTATGGGCTTATAGAACAGCTTTTAAGACACCCATCAGAACCACGCCATTCAAATTAGTCTACGTAAAATCTTGCCACTTGCCAGTAGAACTAAAGCATAAAGCCTATTGGGCAATTAAAACTCTTAACTTTAACTATACTGACGCAAGTGAGAAACGCATCTTAGACTTACATGAACTGGAAGAGTTGAGGCTAGACGCTTACGAAAATTCCCGCATATATAAGGAAAGAAAAAAGAGATGGCTTGACAAGCACATATCTAGAAAAGAATTTAGTGTGGGAGACATTGTTCTCCTATTTCAACTCTAGACTTAGGTTGTTTCCTGGAAAATTACGATCTAAATAGTCCGGTCCCTTCGAAGTTACAAACATTTTAGTTAGTGGCATAATCGAGATTAAGGGTAGGTCTAGTGCACCATTTGTAGTAAATGGACAACGTCTTAAATATTGTCATTGTGTAGAGGATAAAGAATTCTCGACAGGTTTAAAACTGGAAAAATTGCCATTAGAGACCTTAGAATAAAATCCCCTTAAGTTGTGTTGAGCCCCGACATAAAATGAAGCGCTTTGTAGGAGGCAACCCACGATTTTATTTTCATTTTTAATTTAGTTTTTAATCTTTTATTTTCATTTTGTTCTTTTTCGAATTCTGATTTTTCAAAATGCTTTAAATTTACTGATTGTTGTGTTGGTTTGTTTTATTGTGTGATTCCAGGATTTTTAAAGTTTTTCTACCTTCTACTCCTTCTCTGATTTCATTCTGCTTACAAACTCTGAAAATGACCACCAACTTGATTCTGAGCTTTAGAGACGGTACCCAGATACGCTGTTACAAAGCCTTAGCACAGAGACCTATGGCCCTCACCAAATTTTCCCATGGACCTACCATGAAAGCCTTAGGCATAGGTGCTAGTATTGACTTTATGTTTAATCAGATAGGCTGGGAAGGATTTGCAACTAAGAAGCATAGAACCTATTATGAGCTAACTTGAGAGTTAATGAGTTCACTTGTTTACAACCCTAACTGTGGAAAAGGTTTTACAAGAGGAATGATATCTTTCAGACTTTTTGGATATCCTTATGAATTTAATATCCACGAGATGGCTGAGCTTTTAGGTTTCCCTGATGGCCCTACTGTTTTCTCGGAAGCACATGAAAACGTGCTTATGGAAGATGATCTGAGCCGCTTTTGGAGTAGTATTTCAGGAAGACCTGACCATGATCTTTACCTTATGTTATCCACTGAGATCCACAACCCTTCCATTAGGTATTTTCATATGATTCTAGCCTACACACTGCTTGGAAAAACCGTAAGTGATAACAATGTTTCTAGAGATGAATTATTTATCATGTTTTGTGTTTTTCAGTCCCGATGGGTTAATGGGGCAACCTTCATGTTTGCTAATTTCTGTAAGATTATCCAAACTGAACACCAACCAATCTTGATAGGTGGCCTAGTTACCAAAATCGCTGATGCAATGGGGTTTAGGACCCGCCTTTCCCAAATTAACCCACTCATAGAGTTCAGGCCTATGAATATCACCTTTTTGTTTTGAAAGGGCTATGTTGTATGATCGTGGTCCATATCATTTTAAACTCCTTATTAATGGTGTAGTTGTGCCACAGTTTACCTTACCTGACCACGAGCACACAATTGTGCATAATAAACACAACTGGCTATATGATTTGGACGAGCCACTTTATGAACCAGGAGATGCTTGGTTTGAGGTAGAGATTGATCCTAAGAAACCTTCAAATTATTATGATTCAGACTACCCCGAGGATATGATTGAAGAAGAAGAGGAAAAACCCAAACCGATTGTTATACCAACTCCTACTCCTGCACCTATCAATCCTGAGATTACATTAGAGACTCTCTGTGCTGTGATGACAACCATGCAAAATGAGATTCGTGATTTACGCATGGACGTCATTACATTGGGAGATATGGCCATGGAACAATTCGACCATCTGAGCCAAGCAATAGAGTCGATCCGACAACACCGTGGTGTAACACCCCAAAATTTGCCCTCTGGTTTTTCTATCTTTATCTTCTTTTTGTTTCGCATTCATCTGCATTTTCATTAGGTCATACATCTTGCATTCATTTGCATTAGGCTCCTGAGACATGGGATCGATATTTTATAAGGGTTAGGGTTTCACGTCCAATATGTGGTTATCAGAAGAATTCAAGGTTTTGGAATATGCAGCCATCGATGGCATCATCTTAGGCTCTTGTCACTTGATTAGGGTGTATTTCCATGGTTAAGTGGTATTCAAGGATTTCACGTCTGGGGACTATTCACTGATTCATCTGGTCTATCATCAGCAATGAAGTGTGAATCAAGGGTCTCTTGTCAGCATCTCAGGCTATTGTTCTGTCTCAACATCTCAAAAGTGTTGGTTTCAGCTCAAGTGCAGTTGTTCATTCATGATCCAGTTCAGATGGACGTTTGACCTAATCTTAGTCAAACTATCAGGAGTTTTCTTCAATTACAAGTTATATGTTTCAGTGGACTAGTTCTCAACTAGTATGCATCCAAGGTCAAACTATCAAGAAATTTCTTCAAGGGCAAGTTATTGGTGTCAGTGGTTTATTTTCTCAGGCAATGCTTATCAGGTCAAGTTATGTAGTGTACTTAATTCACCAGATTATCCAGCTGTAATTCATAAGAAGATTTGGGCCAGATTGTCTGTTCATTTGTTCATTAGTGGTTCTTCTGTGGATTTATTTTCATCAGTATGGATTCGATAATCAAGACAATGTTTCAAATTGATTCAAAGAGTTGTTTTGGTTGCAAGTTGTTCAATAATTCAAGAGTGTGTTCATACATTTTTAATCAGAAGTTGTTGGAAGAATTCCAAGTGTGGCCTTTGGATTTAATTTAGTCATAATGAATTGGTGGAAATATTGGCAAAAGGTTTACTTAGGTTCATCATTGTTTGAATCCATTTTCAAATTCATTACCACATTCAAGTCCAAGTCACTTTTCTCTACCCATTTCATAAATCATTTTCTTTCAAAATCAATTCCATTTTTTCTAATTTCATTCATTAGTTGTCTGTTATTCGATTCATAACCATTTTTCATTATTCAATTTATTTCGATTATCCAATTCTCATATCACCAATTTCATATACATTATCCATTTTATCCAAATATTCAAAATCCATTTTCTATATCCATTTCACCATTTCTTAATTATCCAATGGTTACCATTATATCCAAACCAAAATTATGTTTCAAAAATAAAGTCCATTTCTTTCCCTTTCTTTATTTTACCTTTTTTTTTTAATTTTCAAACCAATTTCTAAAAATCCATTTACACCATAAGTCCATGATACCATTTTTTATCACATTCCATTATTAAACTCATTTTATATAGAAAAAATAGAACAAAAGAGAGTAAGTTTTTTTAAGTCTTGTTACTCCAATACTACAATACACATCACGTTACACCAACCTTTTTTTTCAATCAGCCATTACACCATGGGTCCCCACTTATTTCCAATTCCACAAATTCATACTATATATTCCACTCCATAATAACTTTCATCCGGACCCCACCATGAATATTAGCTCCAACATTTTCACAAACCAATACACACAATTTGTTTTCAGACGCTGCTATCACTTTTTCACGCAGCAGCAAATCATTAGTAGGAGGACCCGCAAAAAAACCGTTGCAACATACACCCACCACCAACACAACAATAATCACGTAGCACCCTCTACCATACTCTCCATTCACTACACTTAGCATCACTCACAGAAAACGACCTGCATATACAAAGTTATCACAAAAAATCCACTCTCCTCTTCATCAGACTAATTCAAACAACAACATATTCACCCTATAAAACAAACCTTCATTATCACCTTTTGTTCAACATAGAAATATTCATGTCACTGCCACCATGAGAACACAACAACACAAACCATAACCTTCACTCTCCCTCCCTTTTCTTCCTGTAACAAACTCTCCCAAAACTCTTTTTCACTCTCTGCATAAAAATACAACAGGCTGAATTTCTATCACTCCATGAATTTCACTACACACAGCCTCACGCACAACTGTATATCGTCTAAGATACATACAACAAAGGGATTCCTTCACTGCTTTCATATTCAGCACACAAAAAAGAACCTCCATAAATCATTCTTCAACCCCTACAACCCCCAATCTTCAGCAACCAAAACAAAAGACCATTCTCTACAAATCCCTTCACTCTCATCAATAACCAAACTCTTCCACTTTTCTTCATTCTCACAAAAAAAACCTTGAACGCCCTTCAGCTCTTTCATTTTCCTCATCAAAAACAAAGACTCCCTCACACCAACCGCAACTTCATCAACAATCTTCAACCACACACTTTATACCTCTGCAAAAACAGAAGCACAATATTTCCATACTACCCTCATAAACACAAAACACATTCCTGCTTTTTCAACCTAACTGAAACAACCACAACCACCGAATTCACTCTCAACAACCTTAAAACCCATCGCACAACATCCAAACCCTCTCTCTGCAAAAGTCACAAAAGAACTGTAAAACAAAGAAGAAGAAGAAGATGAAATAGAGGTTGAGACGAACTCAAAGATGAAACAAGATCCGGAGAAGAGAAAGTGTCACACGAAGATCTGCATATGAGATTGAGAGGGCGGCGGCAAGACCTTTCATTTTCTTTTTCGGCATGATCGGTTTGAGAGGGTAGAGACAGACACAATGATGCACGACGAGACCTTGAAGATTAATCTGGGAGTTCTACGTCGGCCGGTGTTGCGTGATTGATGGGCTATTTTCGTCTGCGCGATCATCTGAAGGAGAAACATGAATAATGATGTTGACGACTTCAAAGGGAGGATAGATCATATTTTCCTGTGTTTAGCATTTTAGACCCTGTTTATTTTCTTTACTGATTCAATTTTGTTTATTTATTTTATTCATTTCATCTGTAACACCCCGTAATTTATTTTAATGCTCTAAATAATATTATTTGATATCAATAGGGTTCCAGATTGCTCTGAGAGGTTTTAACAAAAATAATTGGAGCAATCGGAGAATTAATTTTTATTGAATAATATTATCTAACTAAGAGGTTTTATTAAATTGTTAATTAAGAAACATTTTTGGATACCCTCTATTTGGACCCGTTGGGAGGAAATTATACTTTTCCCGTATAAACCTAAGTTTGTTTTCTTTATGTTATGTTAACATAGAAACATAAATATAGTAAGAGAAAGAGAAAGAGGAAAAGAAAAAAGAAAGAAGTGAGAAGAAGGGAAAAGCTTGAAGAAGAAGAAGAAAAAGAAGAAGAAAGCTTTTGGTCTTAAAGATTCACCATCCATTCATCTCTCAATCTTCTCAATCATCTTTGGTAGAGGTGGGTTCTAGTTAGAAACTTTTATTTCTAGAAATTATAGATTTCTTGAGGTTAGGGCATAGTTCTAGAAATTGTAGAATCGAGAGTTTGAACGGTTGAAATATCGATTAAATGCATGCGTATGTTGGTAATATATGTGGAAACATCTGTTTGAAACTATTTGATGTTTGGTGTTATTTGGATTGAGTTTGGAGAAGTTATGTATTTAAAAACGCAAAATTTTTAGCTACTGATTGTCGGTTAACCGGTTAACAGAATATGTTAATCGGTTAACGGGACTTGGATACGCTACTAGAAGTGAAAATTTAGACTGGTTAACCGGTTAACCAAATGCGTTAACCGTTAACACTGTAAGTCTTGGAAAAAATATTATTTTGTTCTTTCTTTAAAAATTCATAACTTCTTCATCGTGTATCCGATTTAACTATTCTTTATATCGATTTGAAGCTAATAATATGTTCTATATTATAAGACCGAGAAATATTACTATAAGTCGACTTTTACCCGACTTTCCTAATTAATCGTAATTATATTAGTTAGGAAATTGTGAGTTTTGGAAATAAAAAGGTATAACTTATGAGATGTTTAGGACTACCCTAGGTTGATGCGAAACCGTTGGAAAGGTGGGTAGTGGCTTGTGGTGCTTATTACACTGAGTCCCACGGGAAGCCTTCCCCAGGAAGTCTTGAGTAAGTCTTGAGGTGGGTTACATTGAGTCCCACGGGAAGCATCCATAAATACTTGAGATGTGTATTTTACATTGTTTACCATATTGCAGTCTTGAGTAAGTGTTGAGGTGGGTTACTTTGAGTCCCACGGGAAGAATCCGTAAAGGCTTGAGGTACCATTGGTGAGGTGTTGGTTGTGGCATGTGGTGAGTATTACACTGAGTCCCACGGGAAGCCTTGTCGGGTGAAGTCTTGAGGTGGGTTACTTTGAGTCCCACGAGAAGCATCCGTAAAGACTTGGTAATGGCTTGTGGTGGGTATTACACTGAGTCCCACGGGAAGCCTTACTGATAAACACTTGAGGTGAGTATTCCACTGAGTCCCGCATGAAGTTTCGAGAGCGTTGTATGGACGTTTCCATCTTGTTTTGGTTCCTTATAGAGAAGTGACCAAAGACTCGAGTAGTGGTTTGATTCGAACCTTTAGAGCCGAAGGAACTCTAAGATAGGGAACTCATTGAGATGTTGTTATCCCACCTCATGTTGTTGATATGTTTTCAGGTACTTCAGGTTCCGCGAAGGGTAAGGATAAGGCAGTTTGATTATCCTTACTTATCGATGACTTTGCTTCGGTAGTGGATATTTTGAGATCTTTGGATCTTGTTCTTAGTTTTCTTTTGTTTTGACATCTTGTATTATTGTTAGACTTTTGTTGTAGTACCTTATGTATTTAGTTGGCTAAAATTTTACTGTGTTGTACTAAGAACTTATTTTTATTTCAGTACCAAACTTGAACTTATATATGAAAAATATGCTTTGATGTATGTATTTTATATATGGGTATTACATCATCTATTTTTTATTTATTTGTCTATTTTATTGAGTTTTTTTCCCTCTTTTTGTTACTATTAAATGATTGTGTGGTTTTCACACCACCAATGTCAGCGGATCACCCTTCTTATTCTTCATTCTTGTTTCTCTTGTTTTTTACTAATTTAGTCCTTAATATTTTCTTTTTGATTAAAATTTGTTAAGAGTTTGGTTTAGGATTTTATTAGAATTTTACTAATTTATCTTTATTTTTTAGTTTTGATTATTTTGATTTAATTAAATAGGATTTTGTTTAATATTGGTTTTAGTTTTGTGCTTGAAGTTTTTGTAGGTTTCGCTTGATGCCGATAATGGAGGATGTTGTTTGATGATGGCCTTGATGTTAATTTTTCGTGAAACTCTTGATGCAAGTTGTGACGCTTAGTGAATTCTTTCCTGGACACAATGACCTATCTTGATGAACATTCTAGTTGATTGGTTTCTGACAAGTCTTTCTTAATTTCATTTGCATGCATTGAAGAAGCAACGAACCTTCTCCGTTAAGTTGAATAATGATTAAGTCTTGATGCAGTTTTGATTAGAATCCTCTGTTTAATTCTCGATTCCTTCGCTTTGAACTTAGTTTGAGCTAACCCTAATGATTTGTGATGTGGAACACTTGAGGACTAATTGAATTGATTTTGTGAATCTTTGGGTATCTTTCTTGAGTTTGTTTGCGCGTATTGAAGAGGCAACAAACTTTCTCCGTTAGGTACCACTGAAACTCGATTTTATCTTTTTCACGCCTCATTCTAGTCCTAGTGCCATTTTAAGAGCATACTGGTACATCTGAAGTCCTACCTCGTGTAGGATCAGTTTGCGCATTGTCCGATTATTTCATGTTGCATCTTTATCTCATCCTTTTTGCATACTTCACTTTCATATTCATTTCTTTTTCACCTCATCTCCTTTCTTCTTTACTTGAGACTTGTTTAAATCTCAAGTTTTCTTTCATTCATGTTTGGTTTATTTGTTGGTTCACTTGTGCCTAGTCCACGAGTTTTCCGTTAGGTGCCTAATCCAACTTAATTTTGAATTAAGTTGGAATAGGATAGAAAAATCAACTATAGGATAAATCATTGCATGATAACTTTTAGGATCGAGTCCCCCTTAGTGTTTTTCTTTTAAACCTTTGAGTCTTTCTCTTCTTCCTCTTAAAGAAAATCCAAAAAACACCTAATAAAGGATGAATTTCTTCATGTGCCAAGAGACTTTACCATGGGGTACTTGCACACATCCCATATCGGGGTGAGGTGTAGGGTATCTATCATGATGAATAACTCTTAGCATGAGGATGCTTCACAAATAAAACAACAAAAACATATCTTTAAAAGACTTGAACCAAGCTTCAATCATCTTTCCTACGGAAAATCTTTTCTCATCTCCCTCACTCTCAAACGTAAGAACTTGCTCCTACTTGTCTCTTTGCAAGACGGTAACGCACTCGTGCCAGACGAGCCTGCAACACCTGAGCATAGACATAAGTAGTTCAAGTCTTAAAAAAACCAAAAATATTGTGGTCACCAGTAGTTATCTGAACTAAGACGGTATGATTCTCACTGGGAGATACGTATGCACAAATGTGATGCATATCGACCCAAATCTCGTTCTATTCAGAACTATGTGAACTCTGATTCTAGTTGCGACGAGATACGTCAGGCTGGGGTGCGATGCCCACTCTAGTCCGTTTCTTTCTATCACCCATTCAGTTTTGTTTTCCGTTTTGTATTCTCGTTTCCTTTCATGTCCTTTCCAGTTTAGCAGCAGACATAGCTTCAGATGACTACACCCTTTGAGCAGAGCAACAAGCATGGATCATATCGAATACAATGGACACGAATGGGTGTTAATACCTTTCCTTCATATAACCGACTCCCGAGCCCATACTTGGTTTGATAACCTCGTCTTTTCCTTTTCCCTTCAGGTTTTCTTCGATTGTTCTCCTTTCCCTCGTCGAGTTGATTTTCCGACGGGTTGATTTTCGCCGGGTCGATGACGACTCTTCTGTTTTTCCGCCGGGTTGATTTTTGCGTTACGACACGTGGCTAACAACTAATTTCAGCATTCATCAGAATTTTATTGCATTATGTTTATTTGATTCAATGTTTTATTTTAGTTTGATTAAGTTCTAAAGTTGTTTTTAAAATTTTCCAGCTTGTTTGAATTTTGACTACTGTATTGCCCTCTAAGTTTCAATAAATCTATGAATTCTATTTCATTTTATTTGTGCCCATGATTATAATTATTCAGTGGTATTTTACTTTATTATAGTGTTACAAATTTTATGCCTTGAATATATTTGATTACTATGTTACAGAAAAATGTAATGTTTTCTGTCTTTATTTTTCTGTACTGAATTAGTAATGCTACTGTCTGTTATTAAGTTTTTGGTTATGCACTGCTATAAATGATCCTGCTATTATAAGAACAATAATATGTTAAGTGCTACTTTAATTATTTTGTGAGAATAAGAATATAATAATAAAATAAATGTTTAGGGAAGAAAACTAGGAAATTTAGTCGTTACCACCGTCCTCAAGGCGTGACCAGTGTCACACACTCTTAATGGGTGACAGACGTCACATTAGTAGGACGATTGTCCTGTTTCCCTGACATGCTCAAGATCATGAGGCTTTAAAGAATAATGCTGGAGGAGGGGGAATATACAGAGACTTTTGTTCGATAACAGTTAAGTTATGCCTACGTATCCTCTCGTGCAATGAGGAAGTTAGAACACCGTAGTTCGACCCAAAGAGACTGAAAGGAAGAATTGACTTGTGAACTGCTTACTTGCCTATGCTCAAGTGTATGACCTGTCTGGCTCAGGTGCAAACTGTCTTGCCTTAGACGGAAGAAGCAAGTCCTCGTTTGTGAGTGAATAAGACGAGAAAAGAATCCCGGAGGAGACGATTATTGTTTGCTTTTGTATTTTCAATCTTTTATTGCTTTTGAAAGTTTGTCATAAGTTAATGAGCTTAAGCCTAACCGATGGATTAGCAAACTCATCACATCTTCCCTCTGATTAGGGGTAATGAGAGTACCTTAAGTGTGAAGTCAGTGTCTCACACTTAATCACCATGGTGTAGGATTAAGATCATTAACCTACTTGTGATTATTAAGATGTTTTTTTGTTGTTTTTGTTTAGTGTTGAGTAATGAGATTAAGCCATAATCAAGAATTAAACAGACTCATTACACCATCCTAATAGAAGGATGATAGATGAGAATGTTTAAGCTGAGGAAAGCTCCTCAACTTAATCCATGATTAGGGATTAACTTCATGACAAAACAAAGCCTTTATTAAATGGATTTTAATTAATGATAAGATGATGAAGTGATTTTTAGGGTTTGTAAGACAACTTGAGGGGGACTTGTCCATTAACACTAGGGTTAGTCCTTCTTAACCAATTAAGGAAGAATTAGAACCCTAATGCAAGGCCCAAGTTACAAGCTTGATGTCTTGATGATTATTAGATGGATTGATTAAAGGATTTAAACAAATTAAGAGTTTAACACTTAGGATTAAAGTTATACACTCCATCCTAATAGAAGGATGCAGGCATAAGCTTAATCACAAAGCCTTAAAGCCTTTAGGGTTTAGTCCCTGATTATGAGATGAGGAGAGAAGACTCAAAGATGACACAAAGGTAAAAGCTAAGTGGGGGACTAATCAAACCCTAATTGTTATCATGCTTGGTCATTCCTAGGGTTCATGGCATGATGCAAATCAAAACCAGAAGCATGTGTGTGATGTTAATGATGCTAAGAGATGATGCAAACATGAGGCAAGGCATGAGAATGATCATACAAACATATGGATGCAAATGAAACATTCTTAGAACCATGAACATACATGAAAAGTTATGGAATGCAAATGACATACAACATGGCAAATGAAAGATGCAATGATCAAACATGATTCTAATATGTCCTAAGATGTATTATGAATCAAATGGATGCACAAAATGTCATGGCAAGCCATGGTATGCAAGCAAATGGAATATGGATGCAAATGAAAGCCCAAATTAGGGTTTATGATCAATACACAAAACAAAAATCAAAACCAGCAGCAAACATCATGATAAAAAATTGAAAATGCATTCAAAGGAACCCTAAACCTATACAAACTCACTGCCCAAAGGAGAGGATCCAAATCTTAACCTATTAGAAGTTATGAATTTCCTAAGATTGCTAGGGTTTTAAGGTACCTTGTCAAGAAAAATGCCAAACAAAAAGGAAACGCAAGATCAATTCATGCCAATTTAATCCTATAAACTACATGCTAAACAAGATGCAATGCAAAAAGAATCATTGTCCAACTCTTAAAGGCTAGGCAGAAATGAATTTTTGAAGATTGAATCAAAATAATGCTTTGAAATGAAATTAATTCCATGGAAAATTGTCAAAAGACATCAAGATCAAAAAAGAAATTTGGTTTGAGAGTTGGACAATGTTTCCAAATGATTTTAAATGTTTCATGAATTTTTTTGTGATTTTTTAAATACCTAAAAGTATTTTTAATTAATTAATTCTCATTAATTAATTAAAAATAAACTTTTAAATGATTTAAAAATATTTTTTAATGCAAAAAATAAAAATAAAAATGTTTTTGGTTTCTGAAAATTAATTGAACCTTTGACAAAAAATTTCAGAATTTTTAAAGATGTTTTACTATTTTTAATAAATTGTAGAAAACAAATGAAATAAAATGAAAATAAAAATGAATAAAAAGGAAAGTATGCGCATCTAAAGGTCAGCATTCAAACTCAGGAAGGAGAGAAAGACTGCGCGCCAGATCCTGCGGCTAGGATTCAAACTGAGTTAATTTCCAATTAAAATTAATTAAACTGATTTAAAAAAGTCAAATGAGGATTAGGGCAAAATGGTGAAATCCTGAGCATCCAAACGCGCGCGGGTCAACGCATCCAAGGGCCATAATTCAAATTTCGTTAATGACACAGATTAACCCTAATGAGTTTCAGGTGGCCGGAGAAGACTTCCGGTCGTCTTCTCCGGCGAGACCTTCAACCAAACTCTCTCAAATCCTCATTAAATCAAGCCAAAACCTCCAGATCAACTCAACTAAACATCCTAAACAATAATCCAGCTACAAAATCCATTTCTTTTTCGTGAATCATGAAGAACAAACAAAAATCAAGTTTTCGGGCAAAGTTTCAGACAAGGCATACATCCTCAAAACTTAATCATTTTCAAAAGTAAAAGGTTCAGTGAACTCAGGGAAGCATATAGATCATTTTAGAAACAAGAAATATGAGTTCTGGAAAAATGAATTCTCAAGGCTACCTGAATCGAAGCTTTCAAATCAGGGACTTTCTGGCCAGTCTCTTGCTTTCAATCAACTCCAATGGACCTCCTGGGAAGCTTGCAATGCTTGGTTGGAGTTTAAAATGGTTGGTTTGAGAGTTTGCTGAAGTTCTGTTCAAGGAGGGGCAGAAATCGTATTTTGCTTATGTGAGGTTCTGGGCTGTTTCAATGGCTGGTTTGTGATCAGCAAGTCATGTGGAGATCAGTGATGAAGTTTGTTTGTGTGTTTGAGGCCTATGTGATGAGTTTCGAAGAGTTTTGCAAATGAAGCACAAACTTGGAACTAGGGCTTGGGGTGTGTTTCAGCATGAATGGTTATGTGCTTTGGCTTGCCTTTGATTTGTATAAACAAGTGTGATAGGTCAGAGAGTGGGTGCTGGCCTATTGTGATTGGTATGGGAAAGTTGCCAAAATGTCAACTTGACTTGTACTTGAGGTATGGGCAATGGTACAACTTGCTTTTTGGCTTGTCTTGGTTCAGCTTAGTTTAGGGAGAGCCATGGAATTGTTTATGAGATAAATCAGCAAGTTGATCAAGGTTTGTGTAGTGTTTTGCAATTTTCACAAAGCTTGGCCCCTTTGGAAATTCTTGAGATTCAAGGCATCAAAATGCAAAGTTCTTTGGCCCATTCTGAATTTTAGAGGTCATGTGATCATGTTGTGAAGAATTTGTACACATTTGAGGCCTTTAGAATACTTGATCATACCATTTTGCAAAATGCCTCTTTGGTAGAAAACTTCAAATTATGTGATTTTGGCCAACTTTGACAAGCCATAACTTTTGATCCAAAATGAATTAGGTCAAGTTCTTGTACTTTTTGAAAAGGGAATGATCCATTCTACAACTTTCATGACCAAAGTTTTTCCATTTGAAGCATTTTTGAATCAAAAAGCAAGGGTTGAAAAAGTTTCTCAAAATGGCAATTTTCATTATAAGTCAACTTTCCCAAAACGTCAACTTTGCAAATGGCTTGAAATTCTTCAATTTTATGAACTTCTAACATCTTCCATGATCAAATAAAGATCATACATAATCAAAATGATGATGAACACCTTTTGGTTGGGTCACTGGGGGCCTCAGATGTCCTGATTTTACACTGACTTGCTTAAGAAGTCAACTCTTGATCAGATGACCTCCCCATTGAATTTCTTCATGAAGATTGATATGCATGATCCCTATACCATATAGAGACCAATAGAAACAAGAATGACCAAAAAATTTGGAGTTATGTCCTTTGAAACCAAAACCCTAATTCTAGGTCATCTGTGCAGTCAAACCTGGCTCTGCTTCCATGCCATTCTCAGTTCTTGTGATTCTTTGATATTCTTGACTTTGAGGAGATACAATATGATGCTTGAACATACATGGACCCTTTTGAAGTGATTGATGACCTTTGGAGTGGCTCAAGAAGTTCTTGGATTGCTCAGATCACAAACCCTAGATGCAGATGACTTTGAACCAATGCAGTGGATCAAAAATGCAATATGAGATGCTATGATTGAGTTTATACATATGAAGAGATCATAAGCCATGGTGTGAATGGGTGAGGGCAAATTTGGGGTGTTTACAGCTGCCCCTATTCAAGCATGAGTTAGTTGTGCAGGATGTAAGCGACGACTTATCAGGCAAACAAGATAACTTGTGGTTGAATACCAAAGACAGTCCAAAATTTGCACTCACAGAATGAAGAAGAAAAGGGATATAGATTGTAAAGGAAAATAAAGTGTAATTATAAAGTGCGGGCGACGGAGGACGCCCGTCGAGCAGAGGACGACTGCTGGGTGTAGAGCAATGACGGGGACGGCCGACACGCTGGGAGAAATGCGGGAAATAAGGCAATGACGGGGACGGCCGACATGCTGGGGATATAAGAGATTATGATGGGGACGGCCACCAAGACTCTATGGGGGATTATAGGTAAAAAATAAATGATGAGGTACGGTCATCAGGTTCATAAAGTAATGCAAACAACGATGGGGACGACCATCGGGCTAAACTGATGAAGGACGATCATCAGGAAAAGGAAAAGGGACCACGACGGGGACGGCCATCGGGTTAAAGAATAAATGAAATAATGATGAGGGACGGCCATCAAAGGTGAAGGTCGATCACCTAGCAGGGGACGGCTGCTCTGAAAGGGATAAGATGAGGGACGGTCATCTAAGGTGAAGGACGATCACCTGGCAGGGTACGGCTGCCAAAAATATCGCGACATAGGACGAATGCCGGATAAAAGGTCGACGATGGAGACGGCCATCGGACGAGCATGATGAAGGACAGTCATCAAGAGGTTAAGGACGATCACCTAGCAGGGGACGGCTGCTCTCAGGGTTTACCATGACATAGGACGAATGTCAGATAACAATATCAACGATGGGGACGGCCATCGGATAAAATGATGAAGGACGATTATCAAAAGGTGAAGGACGATCACCTAGCAGGGGACGGCTGCTAAATATCACGACATAGGACGAATGCCGGATAAAAAAGGTCGACGATGGGGACGGCCATCGGATGAGCATGATGAAGGACGTTCATCGAGAGGTGAAGGACGATCACCTAGCAGGGGACGACTGCTCTCAAAGTTTATCATGACATAGGACGAATGTCAGATAGAAAAGAAATTTTGCTTTGCTGGCGACCTACTGGGGAATAGTAATCACGGACGAGTGTTTAGATCCAAGAAACAAAAGGTATAAGTGTTTTGGTGTTGTGTATAGATTAAAGATGCGGACGAGCATCCCTAAGACCACGATACGGACGAGTATCGGGTAGAAACAACTACTGACACGTGTTCAGAGATGATGATACGAACGAGTATCAACTGGTTAACACGGACGAGTGTTGATTCTGAGGGGACTCTTCTGGGGAAAAGTAGGCACAGACGAGTGTCTAAATTCAAGAAGACATGAGTGTTTGACACAGTGTATGGATTTAAGATGCGGACGAGCATCCCTAAGACTATGATACGGACGAGTATCAGGCAGAAACAAACGCTTGACGCATGTTCTGAGATGATGGTATAGACGAGTACCAACTGGTTAACAAAGAACACGGACGAGTGTCGAATCTGTGGGGATATAAGTGGTGTATACAAGATACGGGCGAGTATCTGTATAAGTGAAATAAGAGTAATAAGTATGAGTGGTGTATAGACGGGTATTTAACCTGCCGGGGAGAGTGACACGGACGAGTGTCAAAAGGAGAAAAGTATAGTATAAACAAATATATGATTTACAAAGTGTTCAGGTAGCTGTGCTGGGGAATGCGACACGAACGGATGTCAAGAAAGTTATATATATGTATCTGCGAGTGCAAAGGGGACGCTTTGGCTTTCTACTGGGGATATGACACGGACGGGTGTCAAGAAGGATACATATTTGTTTTGTGAGGGAAAAGTTTGGGCTCTCTGTCGGGGAATCTGGGGAGCATTCTGTATATTGTTAATGGATTGTCATTATTCAGAACATGGCTTATGATTATGCAATATGTTTGATTTTTACCGTAATGCTCCGTATTAGACGGAATACTACGCTTTTTGGGGTGAATATGATGCGAATGCTATGTTTATGCAAAAGATAACGATCCGGGACTCGGATCCCGTTGCCACGGAGATCTCTGGTCGATCTGCTTGAAGTGGACATCCCAGCTGGGGATGAGATCATTGGTATATCTAATGAGATGTATCTGCTTGGGGGAATGGGTCACTGATAAACCCCCCTAGTAAATGAAGGACCCAGCTGGGGTTTGTAGAAGCCTTCGTTACTCTGTTGTGATTCCTTCGGACATTGCTCTTCTGGATAGTGGCTGAAGCTCTGTGGGGAAATGGTTTCTCGGCCTTTGCACTTGGCTGTGGAGGAATAGTAAAATGGCAACTCGGCTGGGGGGAGAAGAAAGACCATGGGAAGGTCTTCCTGGAGATTTCTGCAAGGGTTCTGCTGAGGATGATACTTGACAACTCAGTTGGGGGGAAAAACAGTCTCCGGTGCTAATTGGGAGATAGACTGAGTGGATAGTGATTTGCCAGCTCGCTGGGGTGAAGCTTTCATGCCCCATGTTGTGTTTTGAATACCTGCAATCCTGCAAAGACAGAGAAACGCACAAGTAATCCCGAGGTATCCCTTACTGGATTCCGTCGTAAGAGTTTAGACACTCCCGAGAGTAAATATATTTCCTGCAAGCACGTATTCTTCAGAAGAGAAGCATCTGTATTTATGCAATCAGTATCTTAAAGACATCTGACATTTTGCAAAAAAGAGTACGAGACAAAGTGTGACTGAAAATCTGATTTTATTAATTGGTGTGCCCTGAATTGGCAAGATACAGTCAAGGAAGCAGATCCCCTAATAATGAGGAGATTGTTATAAATTGAGAAACAAAAGACGTTGGCAATGTTGACGATGCTTCAAGGAGCTTCCCTTTTGCTATGACTCGTATGACATTTGACGTTCTTCTCGTTTTGCTTTCTGAAGAAGGCTGATTCTGACAGAAGCTTGATCCTTTCGAGGCTTACCAAGTTGTAAGTGATACAGACGAATTCAGAATGCAGTTGTTCGCTTATTCCCTTATTTTGCATGGATCGCCCTTTCGGGTTTCCAATCCATCGGGATACCCATTTTTGCCTGAGTTGTCCAATGCGGCTTTTCAACTCAGCGGGTGTACATTTTTTTTTATTTTCCCTTATTTTTGCCCGAGTCTTTTATTCTGTTTTTGACTCGCCGGGATGCCCTATTTTTGCCTGGACCTACATTCTGTTTTTATGTCCAGCGGGTCATTTTTATGCGAAGTATTTTTTAACTGCATCTGAATTCACAGGGGACGGGAAGTCTTTACCATCCATAGTGCTGAGCATCAGTGCTCCGCCAGAGAAAACTTTCTTTACTACGAATGGTCCTTCATAGTTTGGTGTCCACTTGCCCCTGTGGTCTGTGTGAGGAGGGAGGAGTCTTTTCAGCACAAGATCTCCTACTTGGTATTCTCGGAGCCTGACTTTCTGATCGAAGGCTTTCTTCATTCTTTTCTGATACAACTGCCCATGACAGATTGCAGCCAATCTTTTCTCTTCAATCAGACTCAGTTGCTCGTATCGGGATCGGACCCATTCTGCTTCGTTCAGCTTAACATCCATCAGTACCCGTAGGGAAGGTAGTTCAACTTCAACTGGTAGGACTGCTTCCATACCATACACAAGCTGATACGGTGTTGCCCCAGTGGATGTTCTGATTGACGTGCGGTACCCATTTAAGGCAAATGGTAGCATCTCATGCCAGTCTTTGTAGGTGACTACCATCTTCTGCACAATCTTCTTGATATTCTTATTAGCTGCCTCAACAGCGCCATTTATCTTTGGCCTGTAAGGAGAAGAATTGTGGTGTTGGATCTTGAAGTCCCGGCATAGTTCTGCCATCATTTTGTTGTTTAAATTGGAACCATTATCAGTAATGATTCGCTCGGGAACTCCGTATCGATAGATGATATCTCTCTTCAGAAATCTGGCTACCACTTGCCTTGTAACATTTGCATAGGAAGCTGCTTCGACCCACTTGGTGAAATAGTCAATGGCAACCAAGATGAATCTATGGCCGTTTGAAGCAGTTGGCTCAATCTTGTCAATCATGTCAATGCCCCACATGGCAAAGGGCCAGGGAGAAGACATCACATTCAGAGGATTGGGAGGCACATGCACTTTATCCGCATAGATTTGGCACTTATGGCATTTTCTGGCATAGGCACAACAGTCGGCATCCATTGTGATCCAGTAATAGCCTGATCTTAACAACTTTTTAGCCATTGCATATCCTCCAGCATGGGTACCAAAGGATCCTTCGTGCAACTCGTGCATCAACAAGTCTGCTTCTGTTCTATCAACGCATCTGAGGAGTATCATATCAAAGTTTCTCTTGTACAGGGAACCATCAGTGTTCAAAAAGAAACTACCAGCAAGCCTTCTTAGAGTCTTCTTGTCATTGGAAGATGCCCCAGGTGGGTATGTTTGAACCTCCAAGAAGCACTTAATGTCATGGAACCAAGGCTTATCATCCTTAACAACATCTGCTGCAAATACATATGCTGGTCTGTCAAGTCTGGACACTGAAATCCGAGGCACAAAGTTGGCAGCTTGAACCTTGATCATTGATGAAATAGTAGCCAGAGCATCTGCAAACTGATTCTTGTCCCGAGGGATATACTCGAGCTTGACCGTTGTGAAGAAAGTCAATAACCTCCTTGTATAATCCCTGTAAGGTATCAGATGATCCTGGTGGGTGTACCATTTGCCGTTGGTTTGATTAACTACCAGAGCTGAATCTCCGAATACCGTCAAAGTCTTGATCCTGAGGTCAATGGCTTCCTCAAGACCCATAATACAAGCTTCGTATTCAGCCTCGTTGTTAGTGCAGTTAAAGGTGAGTTTTGCCGAGAAAGGCATGTGAACCCCCTTAGGTGTAATGAGTACTGCACCAACACCACGACCATTCATATTAATAGCCCTATCAAACATCATAGTCCATTCTTCTTCTGGGTCGGGCCCTTCAGTGTGAACAGGCTCTTCATGATCTCTTGCTTTTATGAACATGATGTCTTCATCAGGGAAGTAAAATCTCATAGGCTAGTAATCATCAATAGGTTGCTCAGCAAGATAATCAGACAATACACTGCCTTTGATGGCTTTCTGAGATGTGTACTGGATGTCATATTCTGTGAGGATCATCTGCCATCTTACAACCCGTCCGGTAAGTGCTGGCTTCTCAAAAATGTACTTGACTGGGTCCATCTTTGATATCAATAAAGTAGTGTGGGTCAACATATACTGTCTTAGTCGGCGAGCAGCCCACGCTAAAGCACAACAAGTTTTCTCGAGCAGTGAATAACGTTGTTCACAGTCGGTAAACTTTTTGCTTAAGTAGTAAATTGCATACTCTTTTCGACCAGACTCGTCATGCTGGCCCATCACACACCCCATCGACTCTTCTAATACTGTCAAGTACATTATCAGAGGTCTTCCTTCAACTGGAGGCATAAGGATTGGAGGCTCTTGTAAGTATTCCTTGATCTTGTCAAAAGCCTTCTGGCAGTCTTCGTTCCACATGACTGTTTGTTCCTTTCTTAACAGCTTGAACAAGGGTTCACAGGTTGCTGTAAGGTGAGATATGAACCTTGAAATGTAGTTCAATTTACCTAGAAACCCTCAGACTTCTTTTTCAGACTTTGGTGCATGCATCTCTTGAATGGCTTTGACTTTATCAGGGTCAACTTCAATCCCTTTCTCGCTTACAATGAATCCCAGCAGCTTACCAGATCGCACCCCGAATGTGCACTTGTTGGGGTTTAATTTCAGTTGGTACTTCCTCAGACGCCTGAATAGCTTTAACAGATTCACCAGGTGGTCTTCTTCTGTGAGGGACTTGGCAATTATGTCATCCACATAACATTCAATTTCTTTTGTGGATCATGTCGTGGAATAATGTTACCATAGCCCGTTGATAAGTTGCACCAGCATTCTTCAGTCCGAATGGCATCACCTTGTAACAGAATGTGCCCCAGGGTGTGATGAAAGTTGTCTTCTCCATGTCTTCAGGTGACATCTTGATCTGATTATATCCTGAAAATCCGACCATGAAGGAGAACACCGAGAACTGAGCCGTATTATCAACCAATACATCAATGTGAGGTAATGGGAAGTCATCTTTCGGGCTGGCTCTGTTCAGATCCCGGTAGTCAACACACATCCTTACTTTGTCGTCTTTCTTAGGCACAGGTACTATATTAGCGACCCACGGCGGATAGCTAGTTACAGCAAGGAAACCGGCGTCCCACTGCTTTTGTACCTCTTCCTTTATCTTCATTGCCATATCTGGGCGGGTACGGCGCAACTTCTGTTTTACTGGCGGGCAGTCTTCTTTTAATGGCAGCTTGTGCATGACGATATCGGTGTCCAACCCTGGCATATCCTGATAAGACCAAGCAAACACATCCACATACTCTCGAAGCATATCAATCAGTTGCTCTTTCACTGAATCTTGTAGGCAGGCCCCGATCTTAACCTCTTTCATATCTTCATCCGTACCAAGATTAACCGTTTCAATCTCCTCCTGATGAGGAGTGATAACCTTCTCCTCTTGCCTTAACAACCTGGCTAGCTCTTCAGGAAGCTTATAATCTTCTTCAACCCCTTCATCAGCTTGATTGATTGGATTGTCAAAGTCATACGAAGTCATAGCAGTGTTGTTGTCGGTGTAGTCTGAAAGGCACTCTCTGCAAGGGTTTAGATTGTTCATTTTAGTGATTGATTTTAATCTTGTTTTAGAAAAAGGTGAAATGAAGTTTATCATTTTGGAAAACATTGCCATTTTATTTTTGTACAAAAAGAAAAATGAAAAAAAACAGTGAGCGGAAAAGAAAAAGACTCATTTGCAAAAGATGTCCGATATTCATTGATTGATCTGTTTGCACAAAATTACAAGATGGCCCGATTACAAAATGAGTCTTGTCATCTTGGGCAAGATGCAAGACTTGATGCATGCTTAAAAATACAGGAAATAATAATTACTCTGCAGGAGTAACCCTTATAATTTCCTGGGAAGACCAGTTTGAGATACGGCTCCCCGGGATCCTTGGACGTATCCAGCTCTCCAGGTTGCGCTCATCTTCCGACTCATCTTCCAAGTTGTTTACTGCATCAGGGGTGAGCATCCCCCCACTAAAAAAACTGAGCTTCTTAGCAGCCTCTGATTGATCTTGTTGAGTTGGTTTGTAACCCAACCTAAATCTGTCTTCTTTCTTCTCCACAGGCAGCAACTTGCCCCAGCCTTGGGCAGTCCCCTCTTCAACAACCTTCTTGGCTTGCTGATAAGATGTCATGGAAGTTCCAAGTACAACAGATGCTTCATTAATGTTCAGGGCTTCAAATCCCTGGCTCATGGTTTCATGGATCTCTCCATCCATCTCAATATATTTGTACGTAGCCAGATGGCTAACAAAAATATCTTCTTCACCACAAATGGTGATGATATGGCCCTCCCACTCGAATTTCAGCTTCTGGTGAAGGGTAGACGTAACTGCGCCAGCGGCATGGATCCAAGGTCTACCCAACAAACAACTGTAGGCCGGCTGAATGTCCATCACGTAGAAGGTAATTTTAAAAGTCTGCGGGCCAATCATCACAGGCAGATCAATCTCACCTAGCACTGATCTCTTAGAGCCATCAAATGCTCTCACCACTAAATTACTTGGACGCAATGCCAAGCCATCATACTCCAGCTTCACCAAGGCTTTCTTTGGTAAAACATTGAGTGAAGACCCAGTGTCTACCAATACATGTGATAGAACAGCACCCTTGCATTCTAGGGTGATGTGTAAAGCCTTGTTGTGGTTACATCCCTCAGTTGTTAAATCAGTATTGGTAAAACCCAATCCATGGCTGGTATTGACATTTGCTACCACGGTCTCCAGCTGATTAACGGTGATCTCCTCTGGCACATATGCTGCGTGCAAGACTCTTAGTAATGCATTCCGGTGAGCTTCGAAACACATTAGCAGGGATAAAATGGAGATTTTTGAGGGAGTTTGGTGAAGCTGATCCACCACTTTGTAATCGCTCCTCTTGATAATTCTCATAAACTCGTCCACATCTTGTTCAAAATATGTCTTCTGAGTTTCCTTGAGAACGGGTTCTTCCACTGCCACACTCTTTCCCTTTGCTTTGGCAGCAACTTCTGCTTCGGCATTAGGTCTTTGTGCTTGCGAGGCAAAAAGGCGTCCGCTTCTGGTGAAGCCTCCGCCTCCCCCGACATTATCAATCTGTGGAGAGGAAGTTGAAGAGTCAAGAGTGATTTTCTCCCCATTGAAGTAAAGGTCAGAGCCATAATGCCAAGGGATGGCATTACTGCTTTCATATGGAACTGGTCCGGGTACCGTGATGGTAACCGGACTGACTGCAGCAGAGGAGGATGTTGAAATAGTGTGCGGATCGTAGTAGATGGTAACTGGTGACCTGGCAGGAGATGCCACTATTTGTTGTTGAAAATTGTTGTTAGGAGGAACATATGACGGATCATAATAAATGGTGACTGCTGAGATGTCTGTTGGCGTTGTAGAAGATTCTAAATAAAGGGGTGCTGATGTTGTAGAAGGAATGTTTGTTGATGTTTGATTTATTGATATGATGGACGGAGCCATTGTTGATAGTGCTGATGAATTGCTTGGAATGACTGTTGTTGCAGTTGTAGAAGACTCGGGGATTGTTGTCAAGGAGATTGCTGGATTTGTAGGTGCTGATGTTGTGATTTGAAGTAGACCACTCTGGATAAGACCATCTATGCCGCTTCTCAAGTTATCACACCTGTTTACCGAAATGTTGCAATAACCACAACCGAGCTCACACCGGGGGAACATCTGGAATTCTAAGAGCTGAGCTTTAATTTCTACCAGAGGTGTCCGAATCTGCCCAACACTGGTTATTAAGAAAGACGGCTTATCTTCCTCAATAGCATTAATTCTTGGTCCTCCGTGGTTGGGCATGGGATTCTTGTTAACATTTGGCGGGGTGCAAAGTTTAGAGCTTTAGAATCTACCAAGTCTTGTACCTTCATTTGTAAAGCCCTGCATTTCTCTGTACTGTGGCCAGGTGCATTGGAGTGAAAAGCACATCTGGCGTTGGCGTCATAATTTCTTGGCAGACTGGAAGGATCTGGTGGCGCCAACGTCCTTAACTCAACCAAGTTGAGCTTCAGGAGCTGTGGCAATAAAGCGGCATACGGCATAGGGATTGGATCAATCACCCTATTGGCCTGGGATGGTCTCTGTTGAAAAGGTCTTTGTTGATTGTTGTTGTTGTTGTTGTAGTTCCTCTGAGGTGGATACTGAACTTGTTGCTGGTAGTGGGATTGTTGATGTGGTTGATATGCTGGTTGCTGAGGAATTGGAGCTGGAATAGTGACAGCTGCCACTGACCTATGAACATACTGTGGTCTGCCCCTGTTGGCCTGAATAGCATTAGTCTCACCTGTTCTTCTAGGCCCTACAAAAGGCTTTCTGGGGTTGCTGGACGAGCTCGCACCATTGTCAGAAATCTTGCCCATCTTTAATAGGCTTTCAATCCTTTCTCCAGCTATGACCACGTCAGCGAAGCTGGTGGAAGAAAAGGCAGCTAGCCTGTCAATATATGTCCCTTGAAGGGTATTCATGAACATGTCGGCCATTTCCCTTTCCGACATGGGTGGCTGGACAGCAGCAGCAAGCTGTCTCCACCTCTGGGCGTATTCCCGGAAGCTTTCTCTGGATGACTGAGACATCCCCATCAGGAGGGTCCTGTTAGGAGCCATATCCAAGTTGTATTGGTACTGTCTGACGAAGGCCTCAGCTAGGTCCTTCCAGCATCTGATGGTTGCTCTGGTCAAGTGAGAGTACCATTCCCTTGAAGCCCCTGTCAAACTGTCTTCAAAGTAAAACATCCACAGTTTTTCATCCATGGTGTATGCCTTCAGTCTCCCCAGAAAGGATTGTAAGTGGGTTTGTGGACAGGAAGTTCCGTTGTACTTCTCGAAGCACGGGGGTTTAAACTTGTGGGGAATCCTTACCCCGTCCACTAATCCCATGTCCATGACATCAAAGCCCAGGGAATTTTGAGACTCCAGAGATCTCAATTTCTCAGCAATTTCATCTAGCCTTCTGTCATAGGCTTCATCCCCAGCTCCCATCACAGTGAATTGATCCTCTTGGGGGTCTTCTTGTAATACTCTGCCCGCAGTAGCATTCCCTTGCACATTAGCAGGGATGTTGATCTCTGGATGAAGATGAGGCCCATACACTGGTGGATTAACATGAGGCTGAACCCTCTCATTGTTGCTTGTTCCTCCAGTCCCTAGATGGGGTTCTTCCTGGGTCTTCCTTTCTACCAATGCCCTTAATCTCTCTTAGCTTTGAGCCAAACCATTCATCACTTCCATGAACTGGGTCATCTGGTTTCTCATTTCTAGCCTCTCGTTGGCCATTTGAGTCCTGACTTCTGTAAGATCCTGCTGTACTTGGTCCATTTGTATACCCGGAAGGTTGTTGCGAGTGGGATATCTGTGCGGACGGTTGAGTGGGAACACCCGACGGCGAGCAATAGTTCCTGAATCACAACAAAGTTAGTAACAAACAAAACAAAAATCTACAAAACAAAACAAAAGTTAGTATGCAATGCAGTATGCTTATTTGTTTCCAAGGTATCCGGCTTGGCAATTGGTTTTGACCTTTCCAGACCCCTGAGGAAGGTGCTTTGATGTTGCTTGGGAGAAAGGGATTCAAATGAAACAAACTAATAAATATATTACAAATGGTGAATCATACATAGTTTGTTTTTTTTACAATACATGCCCCTGAGGGGTCAAAATACAGCATGAAAGAAAAATACATGAAATGAGAGCAACAACAAGCAAAAAGTCAGACACCAAGACCAAATTCATCCTCCTTAACTTCCTTCAGAAGTGCTTCAGTTACCGGATTAGCTGGATGCTCCGTGAGGTTCCTGATAAGAAGATTCCTGGTGGCAATAGCAGTGGTTAGCTTCTTGTGTCTGCCTTGGTCCTTTGACCTATTCACGCCAGCCCTAAGCTTCAATTATGAGATCTCCTTCTGGGCTGCTAGCAGGGCTTCCTGTTGCTCCTTTTCATTAGCCTCCAACTGCTCAATCTTGTCCTGAGTTCTCTTATCTTCCTGAGTGCGAGCTTCAGTGATCCTGACCCAGCTAGCTTGACTTTCCTTCAGATAGAGATCAGTCCTAGCCTTCTGAAACTGGGCCTCTTTACAGGCATTCTTCAGAATCTACTCTCCAGCTCTTGACTTCTTGATGTAGTCTTCTGCTTTTTCAATCTTGGCTAGATGCTCCACCTTAAGCTTTTCTAACCTTTCAATGTCCAGACGACCATCACTCCTCTCCCAGAGGGTTCTCTTCAGGGCTTGAGACAGATTCTCATTCCTTTCTTTCAGTTTCTCAAACTCTTCTAGGCTGACAGTGGCTGGAGGTGGTGCAGTGGATGGTCCAGGTGCATCCTCAATGCTGAAGGGCATCCCAGAAATTTGAGCCCTAACATGAGACCAATCATAATACTGAGTTGAGGCCACATTGTTGCATCTCCCAAGAATGGCCATCCCTTTGGTCTGGATATTGTCCCAAGCCCAGGATGTTTGCCTGACAACAGCCAGATTAGGCTTTATCTCACAATACAGGGTTTCAGCCAAGTCTTGTACTCTAGGAGGGTGGACCAGTGCATAGCCCAATTGTCTTTTGAATAGCATAGGGTTGTAGTTGATGCAACCCTTCACTCCTATCAGAGGTACATTGGGGAACTGCCCACAACTAGTAATGATGTCCTTGTCCTTGGTGCTCTGGGTGCACCACCTGATGTCATCTGAAGTCAAAGCAATAAGTCTTCTAGCCCAATTCTTCTGTTGGTGAGGGTTCAAGAATGCATCAGTCTTGGGCAAGTGTCTAAGCAGCCAGGTATGAAATAGGGGAGCACAACATCTCACCAACCTTCCTCTTTGCTTTTCATTCCTTTGGTGAACAGAGTAGTAGAAATCTCCCAGTAAGGTGGGCACTGGGTTCCTTAGAATGAAAAGATGAATGGCATCCTTGCTGATAAACTTGGGCTCATCTGCAAAAAGTATAACCCCATATATACTGAGGGCTAACAATGCACAGACTGCCTTCCATTCTCCCAAGGAGGCCTTCAGGATAGCCTGAGAAGTCAAGAAATCCAAGTGTAGACCAGAGATTCCAGCCTTTGTTGTCATGTTCTGCTCAATCAGAATAGGTTCCAGGCACAGTGCTTTTGCCACTTCTTCATTACTGGGAAAAACCATTTATGGGTTGAAGGGGATTCCACTCCTGATAGGCACTCCAATCAGTGATGAATACTCCTCCAACAGGGGTCCCAACTGAAAATTCTGGAAGGTGAAGCATCTCAAAGGAGGATCATAGAACTGTAGACAAGTGTGAATCAAGCTCCTCTGAGAAGGGTCCAAATCCATAACCATGTCAAGGATGCCTCCATAATGTTCTCTGAATAATGGTATATGGTCTGGAGTGATAAGGGCCTGGACCTTCCTGATGCCAGTCAGCTCAGGCTCAAAGAAATGATATGAGATGTTGCTCTTCTTGGGTGCCATGCCTGCTGATGAAGAGCTGAGACAGGTGCTGATGATGATGACTGATACTAGAAGATGAACCACTGATAGGCTGATGCTGGTGGTGAAGGTAACTGAAACAGGTAGCAGATGAAGGTAGCTGAAGCAGATAGCTGGTGAACAAGGGCCTATGCAGATGAAGGGGTCAAAACCAAGCCAAATGTAATATGGATACCCTGAAAAACAAATAAGCAAATGTTAAATGATGCAATGATGATGTATGCAAATGATATGCAAGGGTTTTGTGATCAAGCTGGATCTGGTTACTGCTTTGATATAAGTCCATGTATGTCTAAGAAGTCCAGATGGAGGTTCATAAGTCCAGTAACCAAGCTGGGGGACTCAAATAAAGAGTCACATATCCAGGGTTAAATCACAAGAACTGTCCAAAGTGAAGCATTCTCAAACACAATAAGTATCAGGGTATGCTGAGGTCAAGGGTACCTGCAAACCTGTAAACAACCCAACCCCCTCACAGGTGATGTTCTAAAACAAGGATCCTCAGACTTGGATCAGTTATGAGAAGTGTAAACACTTCTAACCCGGAGGTACAGTGTTTACAATAACCATAAAAGATCCTCCTCTAATTCACCTCAGTTTCTGAAGGTCATAATAAAGGTCATCCAGACTTAGCAGGCTTCCCAGATAGCCCTAGCACTACAGGAGATCTGTAGCACAGAGTTCTCAAGAAGAAACCCATATCTGAACCGTGTTTCATATTCCCGCACCAGACCGAAATGGAATGGGAAAGAACATGAACCACTCTAGCCTAGGTGTCACTCAGGTCCCAGGTATAGAACCTTAAACTCTCAATAGAACACCCACCCACCAAAGCAACAAAACCAGATCCAGCCAAAACAGTATGACAGTATGATGTATATAAAGTTGTAAAGAAAGCAATAAATAACTGTACACAAAGCAATAAATAAAAGCAACTATACAAACACAAATAGCACATAACACCCCAGTAAACACAAATCAAACAAGCGCTAGGAGGAACCCACAAAAAGAACCAGAAGCCCTGGTTACAATATAAGGGTCCCCAGCAGAGTCGCCAAGCTGTCGCTCCCACCAAAATGACACCTAAGGTCAGAAGGGGTACAGACGCGAACGGTCGGCGAAAGGAGAAATGAATAGATTCGCCAGCTAGGCATTTTTATCCCGAAGGAAAGGTAATGCTGCATAAACCTAGAAAGATATGGATAAGACGGTTGCGAACCAGAGAGACTGAGAAAGGGGGTTGGTTACAACCTGGGAAGGTATTAGCACCCAGATTGTCCGCCGTACTCGACGGGATCCACGCTTAAAAGATTTGTGTTTAAAAGGGGTAGTGTCAGTGCAATTTGTGTGTCAAAGCTGGAAAGAATGCAAGTGTCAGTGTAAAAGAAATGTGAAGTGTATAAGTGAAGTGTCAGTGTAAGGACAAGAATGAAATGCTCAAGATCATGAGGCTTTAAAGAATAATTCTAGAGGAGGGGGAATATACAGAGACTTTTGTTCGATAACAGTTAAGTTATGCCTACGTATCCTCTCGTGCAATGAGGAAGTTAGAACACCGTAGTTCGACCCAAAGAGACTGAAAGGAAGAATTGACTTGTGAACTGCTTACTTGCCTATGCTCAAGTGTATGACCTGTCTGGCTCAGGTGCAAACTGTCTTGCCTTAGACGGAAGAAGCAAGTCCTCGTTTGTGAGTGAATAAGACGAGAAAAGAATCCCGGAGGAGACGATTATTGTTTGCTTTTGTATTTTCAATCTTTTATTGCTTTTGAAAGTTTGTCATAAGTTAATGAGCTTAAGCCTAACCGATGGATTAGCAAACTCATCACATCTTCCCTCTGATTAGGGGTAATGAGAGTACCTTAAGTGTGAAGTCAGTGTCTCACACTTAATCACCATGGTGTAGGATTAAGATCATTAACCTACTTGTGATTATTAAGATGTTTTTTTGTTGTTTTTGTTTAGTGTTGAGTAATGAGATTAAGCCATAATCAAGAATTAAACAGACTCATTACACCATCCTAATAGAAGGATGATAGATGAGAATGTTTAAGCTGAGGAAAGCTCCTCAACTTAATCCATGATTAGGGATTAACTTCATGACAAAACAAAGCCTTTATTAAATGGATTTTAATTAATGATAAGATGATGAAGTGATTTTTAGGGTTTGTAAGACAACTTGAGGGGGACTTGTCCATTAACACTAGGGTTAGTCCTTCTTAACCAATTAAGGAAGAATTAGAACCCTAATGCAAGGCCCAAGTTACAAGCTTGATGTCTTGATGATTATTAGATGGATTGATTAAAGGATTTAAACAAATTAAGAGTTTAACACTTAGGATTAAAGTTATACACTCCATCCTAATAGAAGGATGCAGGCATAAGCTTAATCACAAAGCCTTAAAGCCTTTAGGGTTTAGTCCCTGATTATGAGATGAGGAGAGAAGACTCAAAGATGACACAAAGGTAAAAGCTAAGTGGGGGACTAATCAAACCCTAATTGTTATCATGCTTGGTCATTCCTAGGGTTCATGGCATGATGCAAATCAAAACCAGAAGCATGTGTGTGATGTTAATGATGCTAAGAGATGATGCAAACATGAGGCAAGGCATGAGAATGATCATACAAACATATGGATGCAAATGAAACATTCTTAGAACCATGAACATACATGAAAAGTTATGGAATGCAAATGACATACAACATGGCAAATGAAAGATGCAATGATCAAACATGATTCTAATATGTCCTAAGATGTATTATGAATCAAATGGATGCACAAAATGTCATGGCAAGCCATGGTATGCAAGCAAATGGAATATGGATGCAAATGAAAGCCCAAATTAGGGTTTATGATCAATACACAAAACAAAAATCAAAACCAGCAGCAAACATCATGATAAAAAATTGAAAATGCATTCAAAGGAACCCTAAACCTATACAAACTCACTGCCCAAAGGAGAGGATCCAAATCTTAACCTATTAGAAGTTATGAATTTCCTAAGATTGCTAGGGTTTTAAGGTACCTTGTCAAGAAAAATGCCAAACAAAAAGGAAACGCAAGATCAATTCATGCCAATTTAATCCTATAAACTACATGCTAAACAAGATGCAATGCAAAAAGAATCATTGTCCAACTCTTAAAGGCTAGGCAGAAATGAATTTTTGAAGATTGAATCAAAATAATGCTTTGAAATGAAATTAATTCCATGGAAAATTGTCAAAAGACATCAAGATCAAAAAAGAAATTTGGTTTGAGAGTTGGACAATGTTTCCAAATGATTTTAAATGTTTCATGAATTTTTTTGTGATTTTTTAAATACCTAAAAGTATTTTTAATTAATTAATTCTCATTAATTAATTAAAAATAAACTTTTAAATGATTTAAAAATATTTTTTAATGCAAAAAATAAAAATAAAAATGTTTTTGGTTTCTGAAAATTAATTGAACCTTTGACAAAAAATTTCAGAATTTTTAAAGATGTTTTACTATTTTTAATAAATTGTAGAAAACAAATGAAATAAAATGAAAATAAAAATGAATAAAAAGGAAAGTATGCGCATCTAAAGGTCAGCATTCAAACTCAGGAAGGAGAGAAAGACTGCGCGCCAGATCCTGCGGCTAGGATTCAAACTGAGTTAATTTCCAATTAAAATTAATTAAACTGATTTAAAAAAGTCAAATGAGGATTAGGGCAAAATGGTGAAATCCTGAGCATCCAAACGCGCGCGGGTCAACGCATCCAAGGGCCATAATTCAAATTTCGTTAATGACACAGATTAACCCTAATGAGTTTCAGGTGGCCGGAGAAGACTTTCGGTCGTCTTCTCCGGCGAGACCTTCAACCAAACTCTCTCAAATCCTCATTAAATCAAGCCAAAACCTCCAGATCAACTCAACTAAACATCCTAAACAATAATCCAGCTACAAAATCCATTTCTTTTTCGTGAATCATGAAGAACAAACAAAAATCAAGTTTTCGGGCAAAGTTTCAGACAAGCCATACATCCTCAAAACTTAATCATTTTCAAAAGTAAAAGGTTTAGTGAACTCAGGGAAGCATATATATCATTTTAGAAACAAGAAATATGAGTTCTGGAAAAATGAATTCTCAAGGCTACCTGAATCGAAGCTTTCAAATCAGGGACTTTATGGCCAGTCTCTTGCTTTCAATCAACTCCAATGGACCTCCTGGGAAGCTTGCAATGCTTGGTTGGAGTTTAAAATGGTTGGTTTGAGAGTTTGCTGAAGTTCTGTTCAAGGAGGGGCAGAAATCGTATTTTGCTTATGTGAGGTTCTGGGCTGTTTCAATGGCTGGTTTGTGATCAGCAAGTCATGTGGAGATCAGTGATGAAGTTTGTTTGTGTGTTTGAGGCCTGTGTGATGAGTTTTGAAGAGTTTTGCAAATGAAGCACAAACTTGGAACTAGGGCTTGGGGTGTGTTTCAGCATGAATGGTTATGTGCTTTGGCTTGCCTTTGATTTGTATAAACAAGTGTGATAGGTCAGAGAGTGGGTGCTGGCCTATTGTGATTGGTATGGGCAAGTTGCCAAAATGTCAACTTGACTTGTACTTGAGGTATGGGCAATGGTACAACTTGATTTTTGGCTTGTCTTGGTTCAGCTTAGTTTAGGGAGAGCCATGGAATTGTTTATGAGATAAATCAGCAAGTTGATCAAGGTTTGTGTAGTGTTTTGCAATTTTCACAAAGCTTGGCCCCTTTGGAAATTCTTGAGATTCAAGGCATCAAAATGCAAAGTTCTTTGGCCCATTCTGAATTTTAGAGGTCATGTGATCATGTTGTGAATAATTTGTACACATTTGAGGCCTTTAGAACACTTGATCATACCATTTTGCAAAATGCCTCTTTGGTAGAAAACTTCAAATTATGTGATTTTGGCCAACTTTGACAAGCCATAACTTTTGATCCAAAATGAATTAGGTCAAGTTCTTGTACTTTTTGAAAAGGGAATGATCCATTCTACAACTTTCATGACCAAAGTTTTTCCATTTGAAGCAATTTTTAATCAAAAAGCAAGGGTTGAAAAAGTTTCCCAAAATGGCAATTTTCATTATATGTCAACTTTCCCAAAACGTCAACTTTGCAAATGGCTTGAAATTATTAAATTTTATGAACTTCTAACATCTTCCATGATCAAATAAAGATCATACATAATCAAAATGATGATGAACACCTTTTGGTTGGGTCACTGGGGGCCTCAGATGTCCTGATTTTACACTGACTTGCTCAAGAAGTCAACTCTTGATCAGATTACCTCCCCATTGAATTTCTTCATGAAGATTGATATGCATGATCCGTATACCATATAGAGACCAATAGAAACAAGAATGACCAAAAAATTTGGAGTTATGGCCTTTGAAACCAAAACCCTAATTCTAGGTCATCTGTGCAGTCAAACCTGGCTCTGCTTCCATGCCATTCTCAGTTCTTGTGATTCTTTGATATTCTTGACTTTGAGGAGATACAATATGATGCTTGAACATACATGGACCCTTTTGAAGTGATTGATGACCTTTGGAGTGGCTCAAGAAGCTCTTGGATTGCTCAGATCACAAACCCTAGATGCAGATGACTTTGAACCAATGCAGTGGATCAAAAATGCAATATGAGATGCTATGATTGAGTTTATGCATATGAAGAGATCATAAGCCATGGTGTGAATGGGTGATGGCAAATTTGGGGTGTTTACAGATGGGAGGGGAAATTTTGGGGTACAACAGCTGCCCCTGTTCAATTTTCTGAAACCTGAGGAGTTAGATTGGCATATACGCCATTCGTGACCTGAAGGTAGAAGAGGAACACTTAAGCCCAAAAATTTGCTCTCGCCGGTGCGCAAAGTAATATTTTTGGTTGATTGTATTGCTTGAATGGGCTTAAAGATGCCATTCGGAGTAATCAGAGATGGGCTTATAGATGTCATCCAAAGTGTCTGTTGATAGGAGTATCAGAAGGTGTCTACGTTTGACTATATCTGAATGTTGTTACTGAACTAAGTATCAGAACTAGATTTTCGTCTCGATCGTCTCTGAATTGTCTCTGTAAAATATCCCAAACTAAGTATCAGAACTAGATCTTCGTTTTGATCGTCTCTAAACTGTCTCTGGGGGAAAATACCCTGAACTAAGTATCAGAACTAGATCTTCATTTTGATCGTCTTTGAATCGTTTCTGGAAAGTATCCTGAACTAAGTACCAGAACTAGATCTTCGTTTAGATCGTCTCTATACTCTCTATGGAAAAAATATCCTAAACTAAGTATCAAAACTAGATCTTCGTCTCGATCGTCTTTGTACTGTCTTTAGGAGTCAACAATGTTCATCTGACCGCGAACTATCCTGAAAAGGAAAAGTTAGTTTTATGCAAGGTCATTTGATGTATGTAATGCATATCATGACTTTCTTAATATAAATATAAATGAGAATGTTGTATGCGTTATGGATGTGTATGCCATGATATGATGTAAATGATGTATGGATGAATTATGTTGTTGAAGCAAACTAGTAGCTTCATGTAACAAAATGCTAGTTGGGGAAAATAAATCCTGTCTCGACGCTGAGGAGTATGAAGACATTATTCCCGTCTTGTTTCAGAATATTGTACTTAGGATCTTTCGATTTCTGTTCGTCGTACTTTTTTATTGGAAGATTAAATTCCTAAATACCCTAACTGGGGATAAAAGAGACGAACATTCCCGTGAAAGACTTATCTGACTAAGTGTCAATTCTTATGGGGATATCAGTCTTTGAGAGATTCCGTCTGGGACTTTGTAGAGCTGGAAGTACAAGAGGCTACTTGGAACACTTTATTGAAATAAATTTGTAAAGATTACTCTGTAGGGATGAGCGTGCGAAGCTCTATTGGGTATGAACTTTGCTGGGTAATCCTACCTCCAAGAGTATTTAGTAAATGCTATTATTGTAATTTTTATATATGTATATATATTTTTTGTAAACATCAATCATATTCAAAAACATACATTCATTCAAAATAATCAATGGACGTTTACACTTAAGTAAAAACGGGAAATGTAAAGCTGAGTTTGAAATAGAATTGTATTAATCTTGAAAGTTGCCTATAAACAGACAAGTTTGAATAAAGGGACATAAATCCTAGTAAGAGGAATTCGTCGTAGAAAATTTAAAAAGTACAGAAAAAAAACTAGGAGAAATATCTATGTGTAAATGATCCCATCAAGTTTCAACTTTGTTATTGCCATTATCTTCAGGTATCTCATCTTTTGCTGTCGGAAGAGAAATGACTGAACTGATTTGTGTTGTTTGAACTTGATATTGGTAGCACAACTAGTTGAAATTACATGGGTGATCCAACGAGACATAGTCGTACGCTTTAATCCCTAACTTTTGCCTGGACCGCCCTTTCAAGTTTTCAGTCCACCGGGATACCCTTTTTTGCCCAAGCCGCCTTTTTAGGTATTTGACTTGCCGGGTGTACAATTATTTTTATATATATCCCTAATTTTTTCCCGAACCCTTTTGGTTCGCCGGGATTCCCTTATTTTTGCCTAGGTCAGTCAACTTAGCGAGTCTCTTTTATGCGTAGTATTTTTTGACTATGTATGCGTTCACAGGTTGTGGGAAATCTGCACCATCCATAGTAGTAAGTATCATAGCGCCTCCCGAAAATACCCCTTTGACTACAAATGGCCCTTCATAAGTGGGAGTCCATTTGCCCCCGAGATCACCCTGCGGTAATATGATACGCTTTATTACCAAATTGCCAGTCTGGTATACTTGATGCTTGACTTTCTTATTAAAGGCTTTGATCATACGCTTCTGATACATCTAGCCATGACAAACAGCCGCGAGCCTCTTTTCATCAATCAAGTTTATCTGGTCAAGTCGAGTCTAAATCCATTTGTCTTCATCTAAGTATGCATCTTTCATAATTCTCAAAGAAGGAATCTGGACTTCAACGGGTAATACTGCTTCCATACCATAGACAGGAGAGAATGGGGTTTCCCCAGTTGAGGTACGTACTGTGGTGCGATAAACATGAAGAGAAAATGGTAACATCTCGTTCCAGTCTTTGTATGTTACTTCCATCTTTTGCAAGATCTTCTTGATATTCTTGTTGGCGGCTTCCACTGTGCCATTCATCTTTGGCCGATATGGAGAAGAATTGTGATGCTTAATCTTGAACTATGTACAGAGTTCAATAATCATAGTATTATTCAGATTAGTATCATTGTCTGTGATAATCTTTTCAGGGATGCCATATCGACATATAATATTATTCTTGATGAACCGAGCCGCAACATTCTTGGTAACAGAAGCAAACGAGGTTTCCTCTACCCACTTCGTAAAGTAATCAATAGAAACAAGAATGAAACGATGTCCATTGGAAGCGGTAAGTTTGATCTCACCAATTATATCAATTCCCCACATGGCAAAAGGCCAAGGAGCAGTTAGAACATTCAACAGAACTGGAGACACATGTACTTTATTAGCATAGATCTAGAACTTATGACAAGTTTTGGAGTGCTGATAGCAATCGGCTTCCATGGTAGACCAGAAATAACTTGCTCTCAAAATTTCCTTAGCCATCGTATGCCCAATATAGTGAGTACCAAAGATCCCATCATGCATATCTTTCATAATCTCTCTTGCTTCCTTCTTGTCCATACAACAAAGAAAAGTCGAATCGTGATTGCGCTTGTATAAAATTCCATTACTCAGGAAAAACTTGGCAGATTATCTCCTTAGAAACTTCTTGTCATTGATAGATGCCCCTTCAGGATACTCCTGAACTTCGAGATATCTTTTTACTTCGTGGAACCATGTTTTTTCTTCCATTCCTTCATGTCGCTCCCCGGACTTTACGTCCCGGTGCAGACGCGAACGGTCGGTGATGTTGGAGGTTGAGGTTGAATAGAGTTGCCAACTAGGCATTTTTATCCCGAAGGAAAGGTAATGCTGCATAAACCTGGAAGGGTATGGATAAGACGGTTGCGAACCAAAGAAACTGAGAAAGGGGGTTGGTTACGACCTGGGAAGGTATTAGCACCCAGATCGTCCGTTGTACTCGACGGGATCCACGCTTACCTGATTGTGTTTAAAAGGGGGTAGTGTGTATGCTGACTGTGTATAAAAAAAGCTAGGGAGAAATGTACAGAGTGTCAGTGCAAAACAATAGGTGAGTTGCTCATGACAGAGGCTTAGAAAAGAAAGTTGAAAGAGGGGGGAAGAAACAAAGACTTTTGTTCGATAACTGTTAAGTTATGCCTATGTATCCTCTCGTGCAATGAGGAAGTCAGAATACCGTAGTTCGACTCAAAGAGACTGGATGATTTGACTGTGAACTGCTTGCTTGTCTATGCTCAAGTGTATGACTCGTCTGGCTCGAGTGCTAACTGTCTTGCATTAGACGTGAGAAGCGAGTTCTCGTTTATAGAATGAGTGTGATGAGAAAAGAATCCCGGAGGAGACGATTATTGTTTGATTTTGTGTTTTCAGTTTTTTTTATTGTTTTTGGTGTTTTGCATAGGATAATGAGCTTAAGCCTAAATCAAGGATTGTAAACCCATTATATCCTCCCTGATTAGGGATAATGAGCCTACTTAAGTATGAGATAAGCATCTCAACTTAATTACCATGATGATGTAGGATTAAGATCATTAACCTACTTGTGATTATTAAGATGTTTTTGGATTTTTGTTTAGTGTTAAGTAATGAGTTTAATCTCCGATCAGGGATAAGTGAACTCATTACACCATCCTAAGAGAAGGATGATAGATGGGAACACTTAAGCTGAGGAAGATACCTCAACTTAATCCATGGTTAGGGACTAAATTCATTATATAACAAGCCTTTATTAAAGTGGATTTTAATTAAAGGGTGAGATTAAGAAATGAGTTTTAAGTTTGTAAGACTAGCTTGAGGGGGACTTGTCCATTAAACACTAGGGTTAGTCCCTCTTAACCAAAAGGAAGAGATGGAACCCTAATATAAGGCCCAATTTACAAGCTTAAGTCTTGATCATTATTAGGTGTTTTGATAAGTGATGTAAGCAAATTAAAGGTTTAACACTAAGGATTAAAGTTATACACTCCATCCTAAGATAAGGATGCATGCATAACCCTAATTCAGAGTCCTAAAGCTTTAAGTGTTTAACCTTTGATTATGAGATGAGAAAAGAGACTCAAGGAGACTCAAAGGTAAAAAGCTAGGGGGGACTATATAAAACCCTAAAAATTATCATGCTTGGATATCCTATGGTTTGTGAGGCTTAAAGAAATATCTTCAGGAGGCCACCAAGGAAGAGAAGCAGATGAAAAGAGGGGGAGAAAGAGAATATGTTCCTTACTTCCTGAAGAAGATAAGTAACCTAAGAGAAAGAGAGCACAAGTAAAGCAAATTCACTTCAAAGACATGTAAATATGGAAATGAATAGATAATAAGAAGTGGGATGTGAAGGCAAATCCACATCCCAAACAACTTACCATAAGCCCTTGAAATGTTAGTGTGAATGCATAAAATGCAAAGCAAAACGAAATAAGACAAATGGAAGTGCAATGACCAAAACCAGAAGTGTAAACATGATGCAAATATGTTATGAGATGATGCAATGTCATGTGATATGCATATGAATGATCATACAAGAGATGAGATGCAAAGGAAGCATGTTAGAAGCATGAAAACACATGGATACACATGGAATGTAATGAATGCAAAGCATACCAAATGAATGATTCAATGATCAAGAAATGTTCTTACATGTTCTAAGATGTCTAAGATGTAATACAAATGAATGGAATGTGTTGCACCCCAAAATTTGCCCTCACAACACAGGACTTTGTGTTCTAAGAAGGTTCACAAGGTTCACAAGTTCCCCAACACTTGCATAACCTTTCATGAGGTTCAGGAAGTCCCCAAGTTGCTTCTTGAAGATTCACAAGGTTCACAAGTGCTCCAACCACTTACACAATCTTTCATGAGGTTCATAAAGTTCACAAACTACTTTATGAAGGGTCACAAGGTTCACAAGGTCCACAATGCTTTCAATACCTTTCATGAGGTTCATAAAGTCCACAAGTTACTTTATGAAGGTTCACAAGGTTCACAAGTTTCACAATGATTACAAAGCTCTCCTGAGGCCTACAAAGCCACTTCATGAGGTTCACCAGGTTCACAAGCTTCACAATACCTCCCATGAGTATCACAAGACATTTTATGATGGTTCACAAGGTTCACAAAGTTCACAATTGGTCAAAGAAGTTGACATTTCCCTCAGACAATGCACCTCCTAAGCAGTGCATCCAAAACTAGGGTTTTGACTTTAATCAGGATAAATGGACTTCTAATACTTCAAGTGAGCTTCATAACATCTTATATGTGTGTAAGAACCCCTATGACAAGTTTCAAGACTTTTCTCAAAAGTTTGCTCAGTCAGATGATCAGATAAGTCAAAATCAGTCAATGCAGTTAAAAAGTCAAATTGAGGTCAACTGTGGTCAAACCAAAGTCAAACTTCATGATTTTTTGCCAACATCAAGTATATGAAGTAAAATTCATCATTTGATCAAGGGTTGATCATGATTCATCAAGGAGATTCCAGATCATCAATAATCAGGAGTTTCTAAATTAAGGGTTTCCTCAGTAAAAGTCAACTGAACTTTGACCAAGCATAACTTTCACATACTTCATCACCAAGTCTCCATCCAAAGCTCATTTTGAAGGAAATTGAATTCTCTACAACTTTGATGTTGAAGGTTAAGCCCTAAAATGCTTCATTTGAAAGATATGATCTAAGACATTATAGGTCATTTCAAAAGTCAACAAAAAGTCAACAACTTCAAAAGGGCATAACTTGAGATTGGTAAATGATATGGACCTGAAACCAATGGGGTTGTTTAGAGGACTCTCCAAGCTTTCCAAAAAGTCCAAGAACACCCTCATACCCTTAAAATTGAGAGAGATGTGCCTTTGCAAAGTTGGACAATTTTGTGATGGCTTATATTGAAAAGGGAGGTTCAAAATCATTTCTTTTCAAATGGGCCACTCAAATTATGACCCAATCCACTTCATAATGGTTTGCACGAAATTATCATGATATTCTCATATTTTTTTATTTTATTTTTTTAATTTATTATGATTTATTACATTTTAAATCATTTTAAATTTGAAAAAATATTAAATATGAAAGAATATTTTTGTGATTGGATCTAAAAAATCATAAATGATGATTGGAGTCAAAAGAGAAGGAAATCATGAGATCCCTCCTAAAATAGTAAGACTATATGATCAAATATTTGACTTTTAACACTTAATCTTTTTCAATCTTTTTTTTGATCCAAATTTGTACACAACCAAGTGATATTTCTGACCTAAATCAATCACTTATATATACTAATCACAACCCTAATGATCATTCACGAATTGGGCAGCTTCAAGGTGAGTTTCAAAACACAAAAATTCTTCCAAAAAGTGACATTCGGATTTCAAAATCCAGAACATTGCAAGGTATTTGGAAGACATAGCAAGCTTCCTTGGACTCTTCTGATCATAAATCATCCTTCATATGCATCATATACTCACCTAATGACTCAACCCGTGTTCATATTGACATTGAATATTTTATTTTCGAATCCATTGATTTAGCTTGTTTAAACTGTTTTTGGCTGTTGAATGATGTTTAGAATGAACCCTAGAACGATTCTGGGTGGCCCAATTGAATTTTCATTGCAGGTACAAGGATTCACCATGTTTAGGGTTTTCGGCCCTCTTTAGGGTTTTGCAATTTCCAAAAGATAAATGGATTTGAGGAACATAGAACGATTGCAAATGATCTAAAGAACTCAATGATACTCTCAATTTCACGAAATTTCACTGTTTTGATCATGATTGAATTTTGTAGGTTTTGTTACGATTTTATTTTCGCAGGAAAAACCCTAGGAGATTTCGCAGCAAAATCCGCATGACTCAAGGTTGAAGATGAACACTGTTGGGCGCGAAAATTAAATTCAAAATCTTGGCTTAAAATATTATGTTAATGTTTTGATTAATTGTCACACCAACGCAGGTGTCCCAGTGGTTAGAAGCCTGGGTGTACATTGGCCTGGCCTGGGGTTCGATCCCCCGCTTATGATATTTTTCTCTTTTTATTTTGTTTGTTTTTCAGGATTGCAAAAGATTTAAAATATAATGAATCAAAGTCAACAAGCTGATAGAATTGGCTCTCCCAGCCCAGTGGTAGCGCGTGTGTCTTGTGAATATGAGGTCCTGGGTACGAAACCCACCCCAGGCCTTTTGTTTTTCTGTTATTTTTCTGGATTCCTCAAAACAAAGAACAAAACAAGCTGGATTCAATTTCATATCACCTGCGCCTGGCTGGTCTGGTGGTTCTTGTTGTTACTTGCAAGCAAGGGGTCCTGGGATCAAATCCCATCAGGTTCCTTTGCTTTCTTTTTCTCTTATTTTCTTTTTCTTACACTTAATTTAATTCATTTAATTATAAAATATGTATATATTATGTAATTTAATAAATCTTAAAGTAATTTTCTAGAAAAAAATAAAACTCTTGTTTTTTTTCATTTAAAATTTTATTTTTTGTATAATTTATATTAATTAAAATAATATTATATGATTGTTAAAATAAATTTTGATATATATATAAACCTTAATTCTAAAACCCTAAAAAATAAACCTAATTCTATTTTTTCTTAATAATGTATTCTTATTATAATTATTATGTATATAATTTTTAATATAGTTAATTTTTGTAAATATAATTATAAGTCAAATTAATTTTCTTTTAATATTTAGAAATAATTTAATTTAGGATAATTATATGATTAAAAATAATTTGTAAATATAATGACTAATAGAAATTAAATTTTAATATGCTATTTAAAAAATCCATCTTTTTCTTATAATATGCATATAAATTGTAAATATATATTTATAATGATTAAAATTTTGTAATTATAATTTATTTTAAAAAATGATTTAATAATCAGTATGTGAATTAGAAGATATTTGGTTGTGCATGTTAATTTCTTGGTTTCTATTATTATTGCTAATTATATTGTTATTAATTTTTGCTTATTATAATTTTATTAACCTCTTAATTAATTTTTAACCATATTACTATTATTTTATATTTCTAACCTTGTTTATTATTTTTGATTATTATTATTATTATCTTATTATGACTAACCCCTTTATATTTATATTTTATTCTTTATTGCCTAAATTTGCTATTTTTATTATTATTTTGTAATTGTTTCTCGGTTGTAATTTTTTATAATTATTTTAATTATTATTGTCATTATGGTTAGTAATTAGGGAGTGATAACATGTATGATATTTAAAATCAATTTAGAAAATTTCTAATAAAGATAATTAATTTAAACACTTCACACACGTAAGTCGATTTTAAATCGCCGTCTCACTTTCTAAGGATATCCCTCTTGTTGCCTACGAATAAATGGTTAAGTGGGGTGTATAAAGTAAGTCCCTCGAGTAAAAATCATCAAAGTCCCTTTATGTTGCCTATACGAATCGAGTCCCTTTCGAAAAATGATGATAGTCCCTTATGAATGTTTATTACACCCCACCATTGCCTTAAAGATCGAATTGTCCCTCACATGTCCCGTTAACATCCAAAGTAAAGACTACCTACTCCATTATAGTAGGGATAGTATTACTAAAGAAAGAATAAAAAGCAAGAAAGACCTTTAAACATTAGGGTAAGTTACTTTTAAGTACTTAAGCTCATTTCAAAACTTTCTCCACACTTAAACAATTTTCAAACAAAATTTTCAAACATGTTTTTAACACATCCTTACATGGATTATTTATTAACTATTCTGAAAATTTTCTTATTCACACACTACACTTTCAAAACAATTCAAAAGTGAGCTTAAGTACCTAAGAGCCCATGGATAACCATGGATGAAAAGGGTGCTAACACCTTCCCTTTTTCATAACCTACCCCCCGGACCCAAAACATTCTCTAAGGTCTTTCCTGTTCTTTTATAACCTTTCCTTATGGATAAAATAAAAGTCGGTGGCGACTCTTGCTATCCGCAACATTGTTTAAAGTCAGTTCACCGGGTTACAGAACTGGCGACTCTGCTGGGGATATATTTAAGAGGGGTACCCTTAGGAAATAAGATCACTTTAAATTGTTTGCTTTGTTTGCTTTACTTTAATTGTTGGGCTCTTATGTGTGAAAGGTCCTAACCCGGATCTAGTGTACCTTAGGTAAATGGCAATAGACCAAGGAAACTGTGCGACGTATATCGACACGGTTGATCTGGTGGCCATAGTTAGTGCGACTCATTGGTTGGTGCTTATATTCCTTAAGTCAAGTTGAGGATAATATTGAGGCTGCCATATGTTGTCAATGCACTAACTAACTTTTAGAACCCTAGTTAACCCATCTTGGCCTTTAGAAGGTAGTGAGGTAACCGGCTTTGGTGCAGACTGAAGTTGGTTGACACTCGATACTACGCTCATTGAGATCTTAAACTTGGAGGGTTTTGGTTGGCAAGTAAGTTGCCTTCTGATCAACCACCCTTGTGAAGGATCAATGATATTGAGATCCCTTAGAACCTGGTTACTTTTGTAAGACAGGATGAACCATCTAACTTCAGGGGAGGGTACTTACCTTAAACCTCATGCAAGCCTTTAAACCTAGGGCTTTGGTGTGACTTGTTTGTGTGTGCCACATGTTTGTGATTGAACATAACATCATCATCATGCATCATAAGCATATCATTTTCCCTAACCATTTCAAGGACCAAGGGATTTATCTTTGTTCTTTGTTGCAGGTCATGGCTTCAGTTCGTAGAAACACCATCAGGATTAACTTTGTGGGGATACCTCCCAAGCTTAAAGAGTTGGTTTCTCAAGTGTCTGATCATTCCCGGTTCAACAAGAGACATGGTCACCTATTGGATCTAGTCACTTCAGGGTTCAGTGAAGACATGATGAGTGTGCTGTTTCAGTTCTTTGACCCTAAACACCATTGCTTTACATTTCCAGATTATCAGTTAGTTCCAACCATGGAAGAGTTCTCTAAACTTCTGGATATCCCTGTTCTTGATCAGAAACCATTCACAGGTTTGGAGAAGGAACTTAAACCAGAGGTTATTGCTGCAGCTCTACATCTGAAGAAGTCTGACATTGTTCTAGAGACGAGAAGTGGGGTCAAGGGTATTCTTGCCAAGGTATTAATGGATAAAGCTCAAGTGTTCTTGAAGGCCATGAGCTATGATGCTTTTGAGGAGATCTTAGCCTTGCTGATATATGGCTTAGTATTGTTCCCCAATCCAGATCAGTTCATAGATGTTCATGCCATCAACATTTTCCTGAGTCACAATCCAGTGCCTACATTGCTTGGAGACATCCTACATTCTCTCCATACTCGTACTACAAGGGCAAGAGGAACTTTGATGTGCTGCATACCTTTGCTTTCTAGGTGGTTTATTTCTCACCTTCCTCGCTCAGTAATGAAGAATGAACAAGGGTTCAGATGGTCCAAGAGGATCATGTCACTTTCTCACTCAGATGTTCATTGGTGCTCCAGATCTATGGAGAATGTCACTATCATTGACCGTTGTGGGGAGTTTCCTAATGTGCCACTTCTTGGCATAAGAGGAGGCATCACCTACAACCCATCTTTAGCTTTACGACAGTTTGGTTACGCCCGGAGCGATGGTCCACATGACATGTTGATTCAAGGCATTGTGTTTGATTACGACAACGACCTTCAGGGTTATCGTCAGAGATTCATACGAGCTTGGGGAAAGGTAAACAGGATTGACAGTAAGACACTGGAGCCTAAGTACACTATTCCTATGGAGGCTTATCTCAGATGGGTGCGATCTCGTGCTCAGACACTCATGATGCCATATCCTGCCGTCCTACCAGTTACCATGGAACCTGTTGCTGAAGGAGACACATCCTATACCATCCTTCACCCAGACATGCCTACTGATATGGAAGACTTGCAGAGATCATGGATCCAACTGAAGGAGCAAAGGGATACTTTCGAGGCTCATTACAAAGCAAGCCAAGCAAGGATCCTAGAGCTCACAAAGCAACTTCACGAGGAACGAAACCTCAACTCCTACCTCAACACAAAGAGGAAACGTCCATGGGAGACTTAAAACCCCATCTTTTGTACTTATTTCACTTTCATTTTTGTAAGCCTTAAAGGCAAAACAAGTTATTACTAATAAAAGTTTGCCTTCTTGTTTGTTTAAGCAAATTTAAATCCTGCGATCCTTGAAAACATTGCATACGCATTCGCATTACCATTTCATTGCATCACAGGTTTATAATTGTGCACAGGTTTCTCATCTTCTCGCTGTTTATTTCAGCAATGGCACTTGAACAATCAGTTAAGGATCTTCAGGCACAGAATGCACAGTTCCAAGAGCTAATCTTGAACCTATCCAAGGGGCAAGATGATTTGAAGGCACTGCTGGCCAAGAAGACAAAGAAGACTAGAAGGTCTGCTGGGTTGCTCAACATGGGAAGAAGGTTCAAAGGTCCTGTCAAGACCAAGGAACAGGTTGAAGTCTATAAATCTGAAGAATCTGAGCAAGAGGTAGGCAGTCTCCATCACACAATGGGGGACTCTGATTCTGAGGCTAACTACTACCATGAGCCTAATGAAGACAAGTTCAAGATGCTGGTGGATAGGATGGATGCTATGGAGTTGCAGAAATCATCTGGGCTGGATTTTGAGGATTTGAGTCTGATATCTGGGGTTGTGATACCCATTGGTTTCAAGGTTCCTACCTTTGTTGTTTATGATGGGGTCTCCTGTCCCAAACTGCATTTGAGGTCTTATGTCAGAAGGATTCAACCTCACACTGCTGATAAAAAGTTGTGGATCCATTTCTTTCAGGAGAGCTTATCTGGAGCTCAGCTAGAGTGGTATTATCAGTTGGAGAGTGTTAACGTCAGAGATTGGAATGATCTTGCTGAAGCTTTCTACAAGCAGTATCAATACAATGCTGACTTAGCCCCCACTCGCATGCAGCTTCAAAGCATGTCTATGGGTGCCAAAGAAAGCTTTAAGGAGTATGCTCAGAAGTGGAGAGATTTAGCTGGAAGAGTTCAACCCCCTTTGACTGACAGGGAGCTGGTTGATATGTTCATGTGTACACTGAATGGTCCTTTTTACAGTCATCTCATTGGAAGCTCATCATCTGGCTTCACTGAGTTGATCATGACAGGAGAGCGAGTAGAGAATGGTATCAAGAGTGGTAAAATCCAAGTGGGCACTTCTTCATCAGGTGCTGCAAAGAAGCCTCCCACTGGGAAGAAAGAATCTAATGCTGTGTATGGTCAACCTGATCGTAACAGAAGGCATCAGTCTGTTAGTGCAGTTCATATTTCAAATCCAACTCCTGCAACAACAGAGCAGCCTCAAGGACACCAACCAAAGACTAGAAGACAGTTCACGAGAATCAACATGTCAATGGCTCAGGCATTGCAACACTTGTTGAAGGCTGAACTCATTACTTTGAGGGAGGCTCCTCAGAATCCCAATGTTACTTCTCCCAAGTACAATCCCAATGCACGATGTGCATATCATTCAAACTGTCCAGGACATGATACTAATAACTGCTGGGTCTTGAAGAACAAAATTCAAGATATGATTGATGCCGGAGAAATTGAGTTTGATCCACCAGGTACTCCAAATGTGATTACAGCTCCAATGCCAAATCACGAGAAGACTGTCAACGCCATTGATGAAGATATTGATGAAGATCTGCATGTCTATTCAGTTATGGAGTTGAGCACACCATTGTCTGTTATCAAAAAGAGGTTAGTACAAGCTGGGATCTTTCCAGGTTGTCGTGAAGATTGTCTGTATTGTACCTATAAGCCGGATAGTTGTTTCATTTTGAGAGATGGTATTCAACGTCTCATGGATAAGTATACTATAATATTTGAAAGAAGACCAGCATCTGTAGAAGATATGGTGGATCGTCTGACTCAGGGTAAGAAAATTGAAGAGGTTGATATGGTTGACAAAGTACCGGTAAGAATCACTGCAAGGAAGCCCATCAAGATCTCTCATCAGGGTCCTATCAAGATTACGGCTGAAGGTCCTGTGAAAGTTGTTGCTGAAGCCAGGGTAGCTCCTCTGGTCATTACTACTCCTGGTCCTATTCCTTATACATCTGACAAAGCTGTGCCTTGGCACTATGGGTCTGATGTTTACATCCATGGTGTCAAGCAGGAGCCTTTACCTGATATACCTGCTGACATTGATAATATTGCTGGATCTAGCAAGATCACTCGTAGTGGAAGAGTCTTTTCTCCTCCAGATACTTCAAAGAATGCAGCTACTCCTGCTGTTACTTCCACTACTGATGCCCGGGGCAAAGGTCCTGTAATTGAGCCTGTATCTACTGATGTTCCAGCTGCTGATGACCTCTCTAAGCAAATGGAAGAAGTATTGAAAATCATTCGCAAGAGTGATTATGACATTGTTGACCAATTGGGGCATACTCCCTCAAAGATTTCTATGCTCTCCCTGTTATTATGTTCTGAGGCCCATGCCAAGTCATTGATCAAGTTTCTAAAGATGGCTCATGTACCCAGTGCAATTTCTGTGGACCAATTTGAAAACTGTGTTGCCCACCTGACCTATGACAATGGGTTAGGATTTTCTGATGCTGATTTGACCCCTGCCAAGAGGGATCATAACAGGGCCTTGCATATTTCAATTGAATGCAGGGGCACTACCCTGTCTCATGTATTGATAGACAATGGTTCCTCTCTGAATGTGTTGCCTAAAGAAGTCCTGAATAAGCTGAGTCCTGAAGATACTGTGTTGAAGCCCAGTAATATTGTGGTAAAGGCTTTTGATGGTTCTAGAAGAGTAGTGCATGGGGAAATTGATCTTCCAATCAAAGTTGGCTCTCAGATGTTTACTGCTACGTTCTATGTGATGGATATTCGCCCTTCATATTCTTGTCTACTTGGTCGTCCCTGGATCCATGGGGCAGGTGCTGTGACTTCTACATTGCATCAAAAGTTGAGATATCCGGTGAATGGAAAAGTTGTTACTGTCTTCGGAGAGGAAGAATACTTTGTCAGCCACATAAACACCTTCAAGTATCTGGAGGTGGAAGGTGAATACATTGAGACTCCGTGTCAGTCATTTGAAGTGGTTCCTTGGGCTGGTAATGATTGTGTAGCTCCTCCTGCTGTGAAGAAGGTTCCTGTGGTCATCAGAAATCCTCCAACAATGGCAATGGCCTCCCTCAATGATGCTAGAGCTGTGGTGAATGAAGGTGGTTGTACTGTTTGGGGTCAGCTTCCTGATATTCCGTACAAGTCTGACAAGTTTGGTTTGGGTTTCACTGCAGAGTCCCAGAAGGCTGTTCGTCGTGCTCGTGCTGCTCGTATCACCAATCAAGGAGTGATTAATGCTGTGGGAGATCAAGATGAAGACTACAATTTGGATGCATGGATTTTTCCTACTGTGGGTGCTGGACTCAATAATTGGAAAGCTGAAGATGTTATCCCTATCTCCTTTAGTCAGGAGTAAATACTATTACTGTGTTATGTTTTAAATTTGTAATTTCTGAACAATAAAACTTTCAAGCCATATGCCTTACCCGGGGCACAATGGTGTGCTTGTTACGGGCTGTCATTTCATTTGCATACTTCATTCAATAAAATCAGTGGACGTTTCGTTTTCGTAAATATCGTGTTCCTTGTCTTTCTTTTCTTTATTTTTGCTTTATCAGCTATGTGTTCTTACACACACCCACATCACTAAAATGCAGATCCTCATCCACTCTGGATCCTGTTGATAACAGTTCTACTATTGCCAATTACAATTTCGAGAATCCGATCTATCAAACTGAAGACGGAAAGGAGGACGATTGTGAAATACCTGTAGAGCTTGCTAGGTTGTTACAACAAGAAGAGAAAGCTATACAGCCACATGAAGAGCCAGTCGAAGTTGTGAATCTGGGAACTGAAGAAGACAGAAAAGAGGTCAAGGTAGGGGCTGATTTAGAAGACAGTGTCAAGAGCAGGTTGATTCAGATGTTACGTGACTATGTGGAGATCTTTGCTTGGTCTTATGAAGATATGCCAGGGTTGGATACAGACATTGTGGTTCACCGTTTGCCAGTGAAAGAAGATTGTCGTCCAAAGAAGCAGAAGGTTCGTCGTATGCGTCCTGAAATGTCAGAAAAGATCAAGGCAGAGGTAATGAAACAGTTCAATGCAGGGTTCTTGGCAGTGACTTCTTATCCTCAGTGGGTTGCAAATGTGGTACCGGTTCCTAAGAAAGATGGTAAGGTACGTATGTGTGTAGACTACAGAGATTTGAACAAGGCTAGCCCCAAAGATGACTTTCCACTTCCTCATATTGACATTCTGGTAGACAACACTGCTCAACATAAGGTATTCTCTTTTATGGATGGTTTCTCTGGTTATAATCAGATCAAGATGGCACCTGAAGATATGGAGAAGACAACATTTGTGACACAGTGGGGCACTTTTTGCTATAAAGTAATGCCATTTGGTTTGAAGAATGCAGGGGCAACATATCAGCGTGCTATGGTGGCTTTGTTTCATGATATGATTCATCATGAGATAGAGGTATATGTGGATGATATGATAGCCAGATCTCAGAATGAAGAGCAACATCTTGATCATCTGCACAAGTTGTTTGAGAGGTTGAAGAAATACAAGTTAAGATTGAACCCAAACAAGTGTACTTTTGGAGTTAGGTCTGGAAAGCTCCTGGGTTTCATTGTCAGTGGAAAAGGTATTGAAGTGGATCCTGCAAAAGTAAAAGCTATACGAGAGATGCCAGCTCCCCGTACTGAGAAAGAGGTTAGAGGTTTCTTGGGACGATTGAACTACATTGCAAGATTTATTTCCCAGTTAACAACCATCTGTGAGCCAATCTTCAAGTTGTTGAAGAAAGATCAGGTGATGGAATGGAATGATGAGTGCCAGACTGCCTTTGATGAGATTAAGAGATATCTGCTAGAGCCACCAATTTTGATGCCACCAGTTGATGGAAGACCCTTGATTATGTACTTAACAGTGTTAGACAACTCAATGGGGTGTGTGTTGGGGCAACATGACGAGTCTGGTCGAAAAGAGCAGGCAATATACTACCTTAGCAAAAAGTTTACCGACTGTGAAACAAGATACTCACTGCTCGAGAAAACTTGCTGCGCTTTGGCATGGGCTGCTCGCCGACTAAGACAGTATATGTTGACCCATACTACCTTATTGATTTCAAAGATGGATCCAATTAAGTACATATTTGAGAAACCTGCTCTCTCCGGAAGAATTGCAAGATGGCAAATGATCTTGACAGAATATGACATACAGTATACTACTCAGAAAGCCATTAAAGGAAGTGTTGTTGCTGATCATTTGGCTCATCAAGCAGTAGATGATTACCAGTCAATGAATTTTGAGTTCCCTGATGAAGACATCATGATTATTACCAAAGAACCTGGACAATATGACGGACCTGAACAAGGATCCCGATGGACTATGGTTTTTGATGGTGCCTCTAATGCACATGGTAATGGTGTTGGTGTTGTAATTAGTTCCCCCGAAGGTTGTCACACCCCGATTACTGCCAGACTTTGTTTCTATTGTACCAATAACATAGCTGAGTATGAGGCATGTATCATGGGTATTCAAGCTGCTATTGATATGAAGATTCAGTTCCTTGATGTGTATGGAGATTCAGCCCTGGTAGTGAGTCAGATTAAAGGAGATTGGGATACCAAGCATGATAATCTCATTCCCTACAGAGAATATATGTTGTCTTTGATCCCACATTTCAAAGAGATTACCTTTAGACACATTCCACGAAGAGAGAATCAGTTGGCAGATGCATTAGCTACCATGGCATCTATGTTTGAGATCAGCTGGGATGATGAAGCTCCCAAAATTACCATTGATAGATTTGAAAGGCCTGCATACTGCAATGAGATTGACACTGAAGGGGCAGAGGAGAAGCCTTGGTTCTATGAAGTAAAAAGATATCTTGAAGCTCAGGAATTCCCTGAAGGGGCATCTGTCAAAGATAGGAAGTTTCTGAGAAGGTTCTCTGCTAAGTTCTTTTTGAGTAATGGGATTCTGTACAAGCGCAATCATGATTCAACTATGCTTCGTTGTGTGGATAAGAAGGAAGCAACCGAGATTATGGAAGAGATGCATGATGGGACCTTTGGCACTCATTCTAGTGGTCATACCATGGCAAAGAAAATATTGAGAGCAGGTTACTATTGGTCTACCATGGAAGCTGATTGCTATCAACACTCCAGAACTTGTCACAAATGTCAAATCTATGCTGATAAAGTCCATGTACCTCCATCTCCATTGAATGTGTTGACTGCTCCTTGGCCCTTTGCCATGTGGGGCATTGATATGATTGGTGAGATCAAGCCTACTGCTTCTAATGGGCATCGTTTCATCCTGGTTGCTATTGATTACTTCACGAAGTGGGTAGAGGCAGCTTCATTTGCATCTGTTACCAAGAATGTTGTGGCTCGGTTCATTAAGAATAATCTCATATGTAGGTATGGCATCCCTGAAAGGATTATCACTGACAATGGCTCTAATCTGAACAACACTATGATTACTGACCTCTGCACGCAGTTCAAGATTAAGCATCACAACTCTTCTCCGTATCGTCCAAAGATGAATGGGGCAGTTGAAGCTGCTAATAAGAATATTAAGAAGATTGTACAGAAGATGACTGTTACTTACAAGGATTGGCATGAGATGTTACCATTTGCTCTTCATGGTTATCGTACTACAATACGTACTTCAACAGGGGCAACCCCATTCTCCTTAGTCTATGGTATGGAAGCAGTTCTGCCCATTGAAGTACAGATCCCCTCCTTGAGAATTATGAAGGATGCAGGCTTGGATGAAGATGAGTGGATTCAGACCCGACTGGACCAAATAAATTTGATTGATGAGAAGAGGTTAGCAGCAGTTTGTCATGGCCAGATGTACCAGAAGCGAATGATCAAAGCTTTTAACAAGAAAGTTAAGCCAAAGGTATATCAGGTTGGTGACTTGGTAATCAAGCGTATCATATTACCACAGGGTGATCCTAGGGGCAAGTGGACTCCGACATATGAAGGACCATTTGTAGTCAAGACAGTATTCTCAGGAGGTGCCATGATACTGACTACAATGGATGGTGAGGACTTCCCACAGCCCGTGAACGCAGACATAGTTAAAAAATACTACGCATAAAAAGAGACCCGCTAGGTTGACAGGCCTAGGCAAAAATAAGGGCATCCCGGCAAACCAAAAGGGTTTGGGCAAAAATTAGGGATATATATAAAAAGATGTACACCCGGCAAGTCGAAAACCTGAAAAGGCGGCTTGGGCAAAAAAGGGTATCCCGGTGGATTGAAAACCTGAAAGGGCAATCCAGGCAAAAGTTAGGGATTAAAGCGTATGACTATGTCTCGTTTGGATCACCCATGAAACTGCAACCAGTTGTACTACTTATTCAAGCTCGAACAGATAAAGCTCAATCCAATCGTTTCCGTCTAAACAGCAAGAAGATGAGATACTTGAGTGGCAATAGTAGAATTGAAACTCAATAGGACTGTTTCCCATATAGCTGATTTTCTTTCTTTTGTAAAACTTTACGACAAAATCCTCTTACTAGGGTTTATGTCTCCTTGTACAAACTTACCCGTGTATGGGTCACTTCTTGATATAAATAAATTCCATCTTTTGAATTCAGATTTACTTTTACCCTATTTACATAAGCGAAACGTCCATTGGTTGTGTTTGAATGTATGTATGCTTTTGAATATGATTAATGTTTACCAGAAATACATGTATGCTATTAATATGATTAATGTTTACCAGAAATGCATGAAAATGCAGTAATAGTATTTACTAAGGACGAACGAGGGAAGGATTTCAACGAAGCTTCGCCGGTTCATCTTTGCAAAACAATCACAAAACTCTCAGTAGGACTAATCCATCTTCATAAAGTCTCATCTCCTCTGGAATTTATATCCATCTCTTTTATCCTCATACGGATATGCGGGAAATTACTTTCCAATAAAGGCACGACAAACGAAGACGGGATGTTATACTTATCCTACTATCAAACGAAGACGAAGGTTATATATACCCTACTATCCCCAACAACGGGAGGTTATATATACCTTACTATCCCCAACAACGGGGGGTGAAATCTATCTCTGTTATCCCCAGCAACGGGAAGTTATATCTATATCTTGTTATCCCCAGCATACGGGAGGTTATCTATACCCTGTTATACCCAGCAGACAGAGGTTATACATTCTTCAACAACGAATCGGGATTTATTTTCCCTGGCCAGCAGTGGTTATACGAAGATATCCAGACGTTTCCGGCAGTTATCATATCATACATACATCATTTACATCATACCATAGCATACATACCCATAGATATATAGTACATTACTTAAGTACATCATATCATACATGCATACATAAAGCATAAACTAATATTGTTATACAGAATGCTACTTTGTTTTCAGGTTAATTATCCAACAAGCAAACTTATGATCTTTGGGACTGCTTTATTGTAACCTCAGGGTTATTTTATCCTCCTGATGAGCTCATCATTATTTCAAGACTGCATTGGAGTTGTCATTATTGATGTCTCCATCCTCCTGAAATCAGTACTTCAAGACTGCATTAGAGTTATCATTATTGATTGCTCTATCCTCCTGAAGACATATCACATTATTATTTCAAGACTGCATTGGAGTTGTCATTATTGATGTCTCCATCCTCCTGAAATCATTACTTCAAGACTGCTTTAGAGCTTTCCATTGCTCTATCCTCCTGAAGACATATCACATCATTATTTCAAGACTGCATTGGAGTTGTCATTATTGATGTCTCCATCCTCCTGAAATCAGTACTTCAAGACTGCATTAGAGTTATCATTATTGATTGCTCTATCCTCCTGAAGACATATCACATCATTATTTCAAGACTGCATTGGAGTTGTCATTATTGATGTCTCCATCCTCCTGAAATCAGTACTTCAAGACTGCATTGGAGTTATCATTATTGATTGCTCTATCCTCCTGAAGACATATCACACTATTATTTCAAGACTGCATTGGAGTTGTCATTATTGATGTCTCCATCCTCCTGAAATCATTACTTCAAGACTGCTTTAGAGCTTTCCATTGCTCTATCTTCATGAAGACATGCTGTTACATCAGTATTACTCCAGACTCCTGACAGCTTTCATTATACTACTAAAGAACTTTCCCCTAGTGGCATTTTTAAGCCCACTCAATCATGTTCAACCAACCATCAATATCACTCTATGCACTGGTGAGTGCAAATTTTTGGGCTTTTGTGTTCAATCCCCTTCAACCTTCCAGGTTACGACTGGCAAATATACCAATCTAACCCCTCAGGTTTCAGAAAATTGAACAGGGGCAGCTGTTGCACCCCAAAATTTGCCCTCACAACACAGGACTTTGTGTTCTAAGAAGGTTCACAAGGTTCACAAGTTCCCCAACACTTGCATAACCTTTCATGAGGTTCAGGAAGTCCCCAAGTTGCTTCTTGAAGATTCACAAGGTTCACAAGTGCTCCAACCACTTACACAATCTTTCATGAGGTTCATAAAGTTCACAAACTACTTTATGAAGGGTCACAAGGTTCACAAGGTCCACAATGCTTTCAATACCTTTCATGAGGTTCATAAAGTCCACAAGTTACTTTATGAAGGTTCACAAGGTTCACAAGTTTCACAATGATTACAAAGCTCTCCTGAGGCCTACAAAGCCACTTCATGAGGTTCACCAGGTTCACAAGCTTCACAATACCTCCCATGAGTATCACAAGACATTTTATGATGGTTCACAAGGTTCACAAAGTTCACAATTGGTCAAAGAAGTTGACATTTCCCTCAGACAATGCACCTCCTAAGCAGTGCATCCAAAACTAGGGTTTTGACTTTAATCAGGATAAATGGACTTCTAATACTTCAAGTGAGCTTCATAACATCTTATATGTGTGTAAGAACCCCTATGACAAGTTTCAAGACTTTTCTCAAAAGTTTGCTCAGTCAGATGATCAGATAAGTCAAAATCAGTCAATGCAGTTAAAAAGTCAAATTGAGGTCAACTGTGGTCAAACCAAAGTCAAACTTCATGATTTTTTGCCAACATCAAGTATATGAAGTAAAATTCATCATTTGATCAAGGGTTGATCATGATTCATCAAGGAGATTCCAGATCATCAATAATCAGGAGTTTCTAAATTAAGGGTTTCCTCAGTAAAAGTCAACTGAACTTTGACCAAGCATAACTTTCACATACTTCATCACCAAGTCTCCATCCAAAGCTCATTTTGAAGGAAATTGAATTCTCTACAACTTTGATGTTGAAGGTTAAGCCCTAAAATGCTTCATTTGAAAGATATGATCTAAGACATTATAGGTCATTTCAAAAGTCAACAAAAAGTCAACAACTTCAAAAGGGCATAACTTGAGATTGGTAAATGATATGGACCTGAAACCAATGGGGTTGTTTAGAGGACTCTCCAAGCTTTCCAAAAAGTCCAAGAACACCCTCATACCCTTAAAATTGAGAGAGATGTGCCTTTGCAAAGTTGGACAATTTTGTGATGGTTTATATTGAAAAGGGAGGTTCAAAATCATTTCTTTTCAAATGGGCCACTCAAATTATGACCCAATCCACTTCATAATGGTTTGCACGAAATTATCATGATATTCTCATATTTTTTTATTTTATTTTTTTAATTTATTATGATTTATTACATTTTAAATCATTTTAAATTTGAAAAAATATTAAATATGAAAGAATATTTTTGTGATTGGATCTAAAAAATCATAAATGATGATTGGAGTCAAAAGAGAAGGAAATCATGAGATCCCTCCTAAAATAGTAAGACTATATGATCAAATATTTGACTTTTAACACTTAATCTTTTTCAATCTTTTTTTTGATCCAAATTTGTACACAACCAAGTGATATTTCTGACCTAAATCAATCACTTATATATACTAATCACAACCCTAATGATCATTCACGAATTGGGCAGCTTCAAGGTGAGTTTCAAAACACAAAAATTCTTCCAAAAAGTGACATTCGGATTTCAAAATCCAGAACATTGCAAGGTATTTGGAAGACATAGCAAGCTTCCTTGGACTCTTCTGATCATAAATCATCCTTCATATGCATCATATACTCACCTAATGACTCAACCCGTGTTCATATTGACATTGAATATTTTATTTTCGAATCCATTGATTTAGCTTGTTTAAACTGTTTTTGGCTGTTGAATGATGTTTAGAATGAACCCTAGAACGATTCTGGGTGGCCCAATTGAATTTTCATTGCAGGTACAAGGATTCACCATGTTTAGGGTTTTCGGCCCTCTTTAGGGTTTTGCAATTTCCAAAAGATAAATGGATTTGAGGAACATAGAACGATTGCAAATGATCTAAAGAACTCAATGATACTCTCAATTTCACGAAATTTCACTGTTTTGATCATGATTGAATTTTGTAGGTTTTGTTACGATTTTATTTTCGCAGGAAAAACCCTAGGAGATTTCGCAGCAAAATCCGCATGACTCAAGGTTGAAGATGAACACTGTTGGGCGCGAAAATTAAATTCAAAATCTTGGCTTAAAATATTATGTTAATGTTTTGATTAATTGTCACACCAACGCAGGTGTCCCAGTGGTTAGAAGCCTGGGTGTACATTGGCCTGGCCTGGGGTTCGATCCCCCGCTTATGATATTTTTCTCTTTTTATTTTGTTTGTTTTTCAGGATTGCAAAAGATTTAAAATATAATGAATCAAAGTCAACAAGCTGATAGAATTGGCTCTCCCAGCCCAGTGGTAGCGCGTGTGTCTTGTGAATATGAGGTCCTGGGTACGAAACCCACCCCAGGCCTTTTGTTTTTCTGTTATTTTTCTGGATTCCTCAAAACAAAGAACAAAACAAGCTGGATTCAATTTCATATCACCTGCGCCTGGCTGGTCTGGTGGTTCTTGTTGTTACTTGCAAGCAAGGGGTCCTGGGATCAAATCCCATCAGGTTCCTTTGCTTTCTTTTTCTCTTATTTTCTTTTTCTTACACTTAATTTAATTCATTTAATTATAAAATATGTATATATTATGTAATTTAATAAATCTTAAAGTAATTTTCTAGAAAAAAATAAAACTCTTGTTTTTTTTCATTTAAAATTTTATTTTTTGTATAATTTATATTAATTAAAATAATATTATATGATTGTTAAAATAAATTTTGATATATATATAAACCTTAATTCTAAAACCCTAAAAAATAAACCTAATTCTATTTTTTCTTAATAATGTATTCTTATTATAATTATTATGTATATAATTTTTAATATAGTTAATTTTTGTAAATATAATTATAAGTCAAATTAATTTTCTTTTAATATTTAGAAATAATTTAATTTAGGATAATTATATGATTAAAAATAATTTGTAAATATAATGACTAATAGAAATTAAATTTTAATATGCTATTTAAAAAATCCATCTTTTTCTTATAATATGCATATAAATTGTAAATATATATTTATAATGATTAAAATTTTGTAATTATAATTTATTTTAAAAAATGATTTAATAATCAGTATGTGAATTAGAAGATATTTGGTTGTGCATGTTAATTTCTTGGTTTCTATTATTATTGCTAATTATATTGTTATTAATTTTTGCTTATTATAATTTTATTAACCTCTTAATTAATTTTTAACCATATTACTATTATTTTATATTTCTAACCTTGTTTATTATTTTTGATTATTATTATTATTATCTTATTATGACTAACCCCTTTATATTTATATTTTATTCTTTATTGCCTAAATTTGCTATTTTTATTATTATTTTGTAATTGTTTCTCGGTTGTAATTTTTTATAATTATTTTAATTATTATTGTCATTATGGTTAGTAATTAGGGAGTGATAACATGTATGATATTTAAAATCAATTTAGAAAATTTCTAATAAAGATAATTAATTTAAACACTTCACACACGTAAGTCGATTTTAAATCGCCGTCTCACTTTCTAAGGATATCCCTCTTGTTGCCTACGAATAAATGGTTAAGTGGGGTGTATAAAGTAAGTCCCTCGAGTAAAAATCATCAAAGTCCCTTTATGTTGCCTATACGAATCGAGTCCCTTTCGAAAAATGATGATAGTCCCTTATGAATGTTTATTACACCCCACCATTGCCTTAAAGATCGAATTGTCCCTCACATGTCCCGTTAACATCCAAAGTAAAGACTACCTACTCCATTATAGTAGGGATAGTATTACTAAAGAAAGAATAAAAAGCAAGAAAGACCTTTAAACATTAGGGTAAGTTACTTTTAAGTACTTAAGCTCATTTCAAAACTTTCTCCACACTTAAACAATTTTCAAACAAAATTTTCAAACATGTTTTTAACACATCCTTACATGGATTATTTATTAACTATTCTGAAAATTTTCTTATTCACACACTACACTTTCAAAACAATTCAAAAGTGAGCTTAAGTACCTAAGAGCCCATGGATAACCATGGATGAAAAGGGTGCTAACACCTTCCCTTTTTCATAACCTACCCCCCGGACCCAAAACATTCTCTAAGGTCTTTCCTGTTCTTTTATAACCTTTCCTTATGGATAAAATAAAAGTCGGTGGCGACTCTTGCTATCCGCAACATTGTTTAAAGTCAGTTCACCGGGTTACAGAATGTCATGGCAAGTTCATATGATGATGATATGCAAAGATGACTGAAAATGAACATAGAAAATTAAGGTTTTATGAATGTATGATGCACATGATCAAAATAGAAGCATACATCATGATAAAAATTTGAAAATGAACTCAAACAAACCCTAAAAACACACAATATCACTACCCAAAGATGAAGGTCGGAAGCTAAACCTAAAGGGAGTTATGAATTTCCTAAGTTTGCTAGGGTTTTTGGGTGATTCTTCATGAAAAATGAAAAAACAATTTGAAAATGCAATGCAAAATTATGAGTTAAATAAGCTAGATACTAGATATAATGTGTGAAAGAATGCAAAAATAACCAAGTTCAAACTCATCATGGTTGAACAAAAATGATTTTTCAAAGTTAGGGTTAGAAAAATGTGATTTTTAGGAACCCTAATTCAAAGTAAATTGTGAAAACATGATCAAACCTAAAAATAAATTTGTATGATGAGTTTGGAAATTGTTCTAAATGCCTAATAATGCTTCATGAATATTTTGGTGATTTTTAGAAACCTAAATGTATTTTTAATTAATTAATGCAAAAATTAAAAATAAAAATATTTTTGAGTTAAGAAAAATATTTAAAGTGAAAATGCAGAAAATGGTATTTTTAAAAGTCTTTTTGCTATTTTTAATAAATATGTGAAAGAAATGACATAAAATGAAATAAAAATGAGAAGTATGCAAGATCTAAGGTCCAAATTCAAACTGGGGGTGACTGCGCGCGCTAATGGGTGGCTGAGATTCACTCTGATTAAATTAATTTAATTAAACCTAATTAAACTAATTAATTAAAGATTAGGGTTAATGAGGCATCTGGGCCGTTCACACACGTAGGAAGCACAGATTCAATGGTCCATATTCAAACTCACACACTAACCTTAATTAAAACCCTAACCACTCTCAGGTGACCGGAGGAAGCTCCAGTCATCTTCTCCGGTCACCCCAAAACCTCAACTTCCTCCCTAGCCTATGATAACACACCAAAATCTCCAAAATCACGCATTGAACATCATTAAACAAGAATCAAGCAACAAAAACAATTTATTTTGCACAAACAAAGAGAATCGAATCAAACAAGTTTTACGGGCAAATTTTTAGAAGCTTCATACATTCTCATTTCTCAACTATTTTGAAAACAAAACACATCAGCATGATCAGGAGAGCATTTAGATTCATTCTATAACTTAAAAGGAGAGTTCTGGAAAAAATGTTCTTGATGATTACCTGAGTTGAAGCTTTTCAGTTTGGAGCTTTCTGACCTCCTTTCTTGTGCAAAACCACTCCAATGATCCCCCTTGTGCTTCTGAAAGGCTTAGAACAAGTTTGTTTTGGCTGGTTTGAGATGTTTGGTTCTGATAACTTAGAAATCATGTTTGTTTCGTGGGGTGTTTCAGGTCATTGTAATGGTTGGTTTGTGTTCTATGATTGATTTTAAGATGATTGGTGGAAGAAGTTTTGAGTTTGAGTGGTTGTGCAGAGAGAATCGAAGACTTGAAGGTTTATGGAAATTTTGGGCAATCTGATTATGGTGATGTTTCAGGCTCCAATGTTGTGTGAAATGAGTTGCTTGATATCCACATAAAACAATGCTGATTGGCCAGAGAGTTGTTGTGGCATATTGTGATTGGTATGGCCTCATTTGCAAAAAAATTCAAAGTTGGTGTACCATGAGTATGGGCTGTGACAGAGGATATCTTATGGCTTGTCCTACCTCATCTAGCATTATGGAGAGCCATTGGATGGTTTGTGATGATCTGCAACACTTGGATTGCAAGATAGCATAGGTTTTGCAATTTTCCCTCTTTGAAAATTTTGTGAAAATTGATCCATGGAAACTTGTAATCAAAGGCATAATTTTGGTCAAGCAATGTTGCATTAACATGTTATGAAGTGTAGAAGTCAATTAGAGGTCACAAGAAGTCTTGAAACTTGATTTTGCAAAATTCCCTCTTTGGCACATACTTGAAAATTACAAGATTTTTCCCAACTTTGAAACATCATAGCTTGAGTTCTAGGATGAATCAAGATGAGTTCTTGTACTTTTTGAAAATGGTAAGATCCAATCTACAACTTTCATGTTTAAGGATTTTTAATTTGAAGCATTTTCGATCAAGAAAGAGGAGGTTGAAAATCTTTCCCAAAATGAAAAGTTTTCATTACAAGTCATGTCCAAAAATGGAAAGTTTGCAAATGGCTTGAAATTATTCAATCTTGTGAACTTCTAACCAATTATAAGATCAAATAAAGATCATAAAACCTCAAATTGATGAAGATGACCCTTTGGCACCATTGGTGGTGGCCTCAGATGCCCTGATTCTGACTTTTCTTGCACAATAAGTTACCAGTTGATCAGATGACTTCCACAATGAATTTTTGCTTCAAATTTGGTACACATGATCCTTATAACATATAAAGACCAATAGAATCAAGAATGACCAAAATATTTGAGGTTAAGGGCCTCAAAACCAAAACCCTAATTTTAGGTCATCTGTGTAGGAAATCTTCAGTCTGCCTCTATGCCTTTGCAATGCTTTGTGATCTCTTGACTTTTATGAACTTTGGGGATAATAAGATGATCATAGAATACTCATGGACCCTCTTGAAAAGCTTCAAGGCCTTTGAGATGGATCCGATCACTTCTTGGATTCTCCTGATCACAAAGCCTAATTGTAGCTATGCAGATGAAATAAACTATGTAATATGAGATGGTATGCTTATGCAATGCAATATGAAAAGATCACAAGCCATGGTGTGAGAAAAAGTGAGGGAAAATTTGGGGTGTTTACAGCTGTCCCTATTCAAGCATGAGTTAGTTGTGTCGGGTGTAAGCGTCTAGCTTAAAAGACAAACAAGATAACTTGTGGTTGAATACCAAAGACAATCCGAAATTTGTACTCACTGGGGAGAAGAAGAAAAGGGATATAAATTGTAACAGTCAGTATATCATGAGTATCAAATGAAAGCGATGGGGGACGACCATCGAGCAGAGGACGACAGCTGGTGATGAAAAAACGGTAAGTAAAGCAATGACGGAGACGACCATCATGCTGGGAAATAAAGAGACCACGACGGGGACGGCCATCGGGTAAAGAAATTAAATTCTCTGGGGATTAAAGAAATGAGGAAAGCACTGACGGGGACGGCCATCAGGTTAAAGGTAAATAAACCGCGACGGGGACGACCATCAGGTAAAAGAATAAATGAAATAATGATGAGGGACGGACATCAAAAGGTGAAGGACGATCACCTAGCAAGGGACGGCTGCTGAAAATATCGCGACATAGGACGAATTCCGGATAGAAAAGATTAACGATGGGGACGGCCACCAGATAAGCATGATGAAGGACAATCATCAAGAGGTAAAGGACGATCACCTAGCAAGGTATGACTGCTCTTGGGGATTATCTCGACATAGGACAAATGCCGGATAAAAGATCAACGATGGGGACGACCATCGGATAAATGATGAGGGACGGTCATCATGAGGTGAAGGAAAATCACCTAGCAGGGGACGACTGCTAAAAAGATATCGCGACATAGGACGAATGTAGGATAGAAAGTTCCAACAATGGGGATTCCACTGGGGAAAGGATGAGGGATGATCATCCAAAGGTGAAGGACGATCAGCTAGTAGGGGATGGCTGCCAAAAATATCGCGACATAAGACGAATGCCGGATAACAAGATCAACAATAGGGTTGGACATCGGATAAACTGATGAGGGACGATCATCAAAAGTTGAAGGACGATCACCTGGCAGGGGACGATTGCCGAAAATATCACGACATAGGACGAATGTCGGATAGGAAAGCTGTTTTGTCTTACTGAGGAATGGTAAACACGGACGAGTGCTTACGCTTTGAAATAAAAGGTATAAATGTTTGGCAATGTGTATAGACTAAGGATGCGGACGAGCATCCTTAGGACCATGATACAGACGAGTATCGATAGAAACAAACGCTGACACGTGTTTAAGGATAATGATACAGACGAGTATCAATCGGTCAAGAAAGGAACACGAATGAGTGTATGATCTGCTGGGGAGGTGATATATACAAGATACGGACGAGTATCAGAGGATCGTATATAAGTATGTACAAGTATTTTGACCTACTGGGGAAATATGTGCAAGACACGGACGGGTGTCAAAAAGATTGAGCAAGGGACACAGACGAGTGTTTGACTTGCTGGGGAGGTATGACACGAACGAGTGTCCAAAAAGAATATGTACAAGTATGAACAAGTGTCTGTATTTGAGAGTGCAAAAAGTATTCTGGCTTTGTCTGTGGGGGATAAGTTTTGTATATTGCTGGTGAAGTGATTCTGATATTTGCAGGTGATTGGCTCGGACCTGGCTTATGATCATGCAAATGTTTGATTATTGCCGTAATGCTACGCTTAGTTTGGGGAAAATGATGTGAATGCTATGATTATGCAAAATGAGAGGACCAATCCGAGATCCGGATCCCGCGGGGAGAAAGATCTATGGGTGATCTGTCTGGAGGGAGAACTCCGCTGGGGAAAGAGATCATTGGCCGATCTGTGGGGAAAGATGATCACTGAACAATCTTCCTAGGGAACTCTGTGGCGCTATGGGGAAGAAATCTGTGGGGATCCCGGTTGGGGAAGCTTCTGTCGAAGAAACTTATGTTGGGGATGGGGAGGCTTCGGTAACTCCGTTGGGGAAGAGCAGTTCAGGCATTGCTCGAGAGATCCTGCTTGGGGAGAAAAGAACTTTTGGGAAGTAAATTGTTGCAACTCCTTCGTCCAAGCGACCTGCTGGGGGTTTAATGAGTTCCTCGAAGGATCCTCTAAGAGGATGGCAACTTCACGAGGGAATACTCTTGTTAAGTAACCCTGTTGATGAGGTGATTGCTGACTTGGCTGGGGATATGAGGCTTGATATACCCCATGTTATGAGATTGTCTGACTTGAGTACCTGCAACCTGTTAAACAAAGGAAACGCACAAGTGTCCCGAGGTATCCTCAACCGGATTCCGTCATAGGAGTTAGATTTGCTCAAGAGTGCATATTTCCTGCAAGCATATATTGAAAAATGGTTTATATGTTTTCATGCAAGTGTTGTATTATGAACTTTGGATATTTTACAAACGAAACAAAAATGTACAAAACAAAGTGTGACTGAAAATTCTGATTTTATTGATTTGTGTGCCCTAAATAGGAAAGTACAGTGAAGAAGCGAATCCTTGAAAGGAGATTGCTATAAATTGAGAAAATAAGAGTGTTGGCAATGTTGAAATTAACGCTCCAGTGAGCTTCCTTTGCTATGACCCGTATGACCTCGACGTTCTTCTTTATCTTGCTTTCTGAAGAAGGTTGATTCTGACGACGCTTTGTCCTTTCGAAGCTTTCCATGTTGCGAGTGATACAGACGAATTCAGAATGCAGTTGTTCGCTTTTTCCCTGATTTTGCGTGGATCGCCCTTTCGGGTTTTCAATCCACCGGGATACCCATTTTTGCCTGAGCTATCCGATGTGGCTTTTCAACTCAGCAGGTGTACATTTTTTCAATTTCCCCCTTATTTTTCCCGAGTCTTTTATTCTGTTTTTGACTCGCCGAGATGCCCTATTTTTGCCTGGACTTACATTCTGTTTTTATGTCCAGCGGGTCTTTTATGCGAAGTATTTTTTAACTGCATCTGAATTCACAGGAGATAAGAAATCCTCGCCATCCATAGTAGTGAGTATCAGTGCCCCACCAGAGAAAACTTTCTTTACTATGAATGAGCCTTCGTAGTTTGGTGTCCATTTGCCCCTGTGTGTTGCACCCCAAAATTTGCCCTCACCTAGTCAAGGCATTGTGTACCAAGGTGTCCCAAGAGGTTCACAAGGTTCACAAGGCATCCCAAGAGGTTCACAAGGTTCACAATTAGTCAAAAAGTTTGACAATTTCCTCAGACAAAGCCTCCTCCTAAGCAATGCACCCTAAACTAGGGTTTAGGATTTCATCAGGCTAAATGGACTTTCAAGGCCTCAAGTGAGATTCATAACATCCTACATGTCTTCAAGAATCCCTATGTCAAGTTTCAAGGCTTTCCCAAAAGGTTTGCTCAGTCAGATGATCAGATATGCAAAACTCAGTCAAAGTGGTTAAAAAGTCAAACTGAGGTCAATTGTGGTCAAACCAAAGTCAAATTTCATGATTTTTTGCAAAAATCAATTTTATGAAGTAAAATTCATCATTTTGATCAAGGGTTGATCATGATTCATCAAGGAAGTTTCAGATCATCAAGAATTAGGAGTTTCTAAATTAGGGTTTTCATAGGAAAAGTCAACTGAACTTTGACCAGCCATAACTTTCACATGCTTCATCAAAAATTTCCCATCCAAAGCTCATTTTGAATGAAATTGAATTCTCTACAACTTTGTGTCTCACAAGCCAAGCCTAAAAATTCTTCATTTGGGAGGTATGAGCCAAAACATTACAGGTCATTTTAAAAGTCAACAAAAAGTCAACATCTTCCAAAGGGCATAATTTGAAAATGGTAAACGATATGGACATGATACCAAAGAGGTTGGTTATAGGACTCTCTAAGCTTTCCAAAATGTCCAAGAACACCTTCATAGCCTTAAAATTGAGGGAGATGTGCCTTGTCAAATTTGGGAAATTTTTGGGAGGTATATGAAGCAAATGAAACCTTAAAACCAAATTTTGCCAAATAGGCCTACCAAAGTGCTACCCAATCTTCATGATATCCTCAAGCACGACCCAGAACAAGCATTATCTGATTTTTAATTTTTTATTTAGTATTTATTTGAATTTTATTCATTAAAATGCAAATTAAATCAAAATAAAATATATAAATCAAATATTTGGATAGGATTGTGGTTCTAGAAGCTCATAAACCTCATTTAAGACTGATTGATATGATCTAATTTCAGGCACAACCAAAATAGCAAGGATATATTGGATTTTTTTGATATTTTGAATCACATCTTTCTTCATCATCAAGTTATCCAAAAGCCCAAAAAGTCACATGTTTTTTTGACCTAATTTGGTTCACTATATGAAGAGGAACATAACACAAACACAGGGGACGAAAAATTGGGATTGATAGGCATTGTTCAAATTTCAAAATTTCACAAAGAAACTCAAATTCGGATTTTGATTTGCAGGTGATATCAAGGAATTTTGAAGGTTGAGACATGATCCCCAGAGTTCCTTGATACTATTTCAATCTATATTCACATCCAAATCATCACCATTTGCATAAACCGAATCACTTTGTTCTTGGTTTTAAAATTTTTCGATTCACATGATTTATGCATTATAACTTATATTTGATGTTTGTTTCATGTTTGCAATGATGCAAGGAAGGTTTCTGGGTTATTAGATTGAAAAACCATGGCCCCATTCGCCAAACACCATTTTTAGGGTTCGTGAGTTTCCAAATTGGGAACGATGATTAAAATGCGATTTTAGCTGAAATTGAGTAGATAATTGGATTTATTATACATTGTTTGACTGATTGGTATCATTAGAATGAATTTATTCATCGAATAATGCTATTTTTGACTTGCAGGACTTTTAGTGACGCGTGAAAACCGTCACTAAAAGTTATAGTGACGGAAGAACTGTAGGTAAAACCCTAACTGGACAGACAGAGGTTGAAGATGCGTCCTTGGCGCGAATTCTCTGAATTCAAAAATCTATTTATTTTTATTATATATATGTTTCATATGAATATCACAAACGCAGTTTGGCTCAGATGGTGAAGGCACGCGTGTATGATGTCAAGGGCAAGGGTTCAATACCTGCCTGAGGCGTTTTCTTTTTAATTCATTTATTTTACGCAGGTTTAAAATATAATTATAAGAAGCCATTTGTTTATCAGATGTGCCCTATGTGGCTTGATGGCAAAGACATGGTTTTGATGAGAGGATGACCTGAGTTCGAATCTGGCTGCAAACCAATTTTTTTGCCAATCCAATCTTTTTCCAGTTTTATTATTTATAACATGTTGTTCATACAACTATCACCAAGCTTGCGCAACCCAGTGGTTAAGCCTCAGTCAGGTAATGGGGAGGTCCTGGGTTCAAATCCAGGCCTCCCCCAATTTTTTTAAAACCTGTTTTGTTTTCTTTTTTTCTTTATATTTTCATAATTTAATTATTATATTATTATATTATTATATTATATTACTTAATTATCTTATTAACTAATTAACTAATTAAATAATTTTAAGTATATTATATCATAAAATATTTTTATAAATAAATGTTAATTATTCTTTCTAATAATTTTTATTATAGTATTAATTTTTGTTATATAATTTGTAAATAAATATTTAAAACCTTAAAAACTCTAATTATTTTCTAAAAACATAATTTTCCTATTAATCCTAAAAAACCTAATTTATTTTTCTAAACCCTAATTAATATATTAACTCTTATTTCTTTTATTATTATGTAAATAATTTAATGTTTTTTTTATTATTATTAAATTGTTTAAATTCCTATACTTTCTTAATTAACTTCTAAAAAATTTATAATTTTTCTCTAACCTAAAATAACTTCTCTTTTAAATTTTAATCTTGATTTCTTTATTTATTACTATTATCATTATTATTATTGCTATTATTTTACTATTATTGTTTATTTATTATTATATCTATTATTATTATAATTCATTTTTTATTCGATTATTATGTATCTGCTAAAGCCATGTAATACTTATAGGTTTATTTTCCCTCTTTATTTTATTATGAATATTTTATTGTATGGTTAGTAACTTTAGGGTGTGTATAACTTAAATGTAATTAAAATTAACTTAGAAAATTAATTTAAATAAGATAAATATTTGAAAATAAACACTCACACACGTAAGTCGATCTAAGATCGCCATCTTGCACTTCCTAGGGTATTCCTCTTGGTTGCCTTATTTAAAATGGTCAAGTCCCTCGAATATAGGAGTGTCTTAAGCAAAGTCCCTTCATAAAATCATCAAGTCCCTACAGTTTAAAAGATCAAGTCCCTTCGAGGTTTCCTACGGAATAATGATCTTGTCCCTTCGAATAAATGATGATAGTCCCTACGAATTGCTAAAGACACCCCTTAAGTTGCTTTCTATGACCATACGATGACCCTACGCCCGTCCCTTAAAAACATCCAAGGTAATGACTACCTATTCCTTAATAATAGGGATAGTCTTACCATTGAAAGAATATACGAGAACATGAAAGACTTAATCTAGGGTAGGTACCTCTTAGTTGCTTGCTCACATTTCAAAATACTTTTTACACCTCACTTTCTTAAACATTTTTCAAAACAAGGCTTTGTATACATCCATACGAGGATCGTTACAAAGTACTTAGAAAATTTCTAATCACACACTACACTCTTCAAAAACAATTTAAGTGAGCTAAGTAACTAAGAGCCCATGGATAACCATGAATATAAAGGGTGCTAACACCTTCCCTTTATATAACCTACCCCCTGAACTCAAGTCTTTTAAAATAGGTCTTTCCTGTTCTTTTATGTCCTTTCCACTTGGATAAAATAAAAGTCGGTGGCGACTCTTGCTATCCGCAACATGACTAAAAGTCAGTTCTCCCACCGTGTTACAGAACTGGAGACTCTGCTGGGGAGTTACTAAGTAAAAGAGGGGTACCCTTAGGAATTAGATCACTTTAATTTGTTTGCTTTGTTTGCTTTATATTACTTGTTGGGCTTTATGTGTGAAAGATCCTAACCCGGATCTAGTGTACCCTAGGTAAATTGAAATAGACCAAGGAAACTGTACGGCGTATACCGATATGGTTGATCTGGTGGCCATAGTTAGTGTGACTTCTTGGTTGGTGCTTATGTTCCTTAAGTAAGTTGAGGATAATATAAGGCTTCCATATGTTATCAATACACTAACTGACTTTTTGAACCTTAGTCGTCCCATCTTGGCCTTTAGAAAGTAGTGAGATAACCGGCTTTGGTGAAGACTGAAGTTGGTTGATACTCGATACTACGCTCATTGAGATCCTAAACTTGGAGGGTTTTGGTTGGAAATTAAGTTGCCTACTAAACAACCACCCTTGGGAAGGATCAGTGATATTGAGATCCCTTAGAACCTGGTTACTTTTGTAGGACAGGATGAACCAACAAAACTTCAGGGGAGGGTACTCACCTTTAAACCTCATGCAAGCCTCTAAAGCTAGGGCTATGGTGTGACTTGTTTGTGTGTGCCACATGTTTGTGATTGAGCATAACATCATGACATCATGCATCATAAGCATAGCATTTTCACTAACCATTTCAAGGATCAAAGGATTTATCTTTGTTCTTTGTTGCAGGTCATGGCTTCTACTCGTCGGAATACTATCCGGATCAACTTTGTAGGAATACCTCCTAAGCTTAAGGAATTGGTCTCTCAAGTTTCTAAAAACTCTCAATTCATCAAGGGGCATGGTCACCTACTGGATCTAGTCACTTCAGGGTTCAATAAAGACATGATGAGTGTCCTATTTCAGTTCTTTGATCCTAAACATCATTGCTTCACATTCCCCGACTATCAGCTGGTTCCTACAATGGAGGAGTTCTCCAAACTACTGGATATACCTATCCTTGATCAGAGACTCTTCACAGGCTTAAAAAAAGAGCCTAAACCTGAAGTCATTGCTGCAACCTTACATCTGAAGAAATTAGACATTGTCCTAGAAACGAGAAGTGGAGTTAAGGGTATCCTTGCTAAGGTATTGATGGAGAAAGCTCAAGTGTTCCTGAAGGCTATGAGTTATGATGCTTTTGAGGAGATCTTGGCCTTATTAATCTATGGCCTAGTGTTGTTCCCTAATCCAGACCAGCTCATAGACGTACATGCCATCAACATATTTCTGACTCGCAATCCAGTGCCTACATTACTTGGAGACATCTTACATTCTCTCCATACCCGTACTACGAAGGCACGAGGAACTCTGATGTACTGCATATCTCTATTGTCTAGGTGGTTTATTTCTCACCTTCCTCGATCAGTGATGAAGAGTGAACAAGGGTTAAGGTGGTCTAAGAGGATCATGTCACTTTCTCATTCAGACATTCATTGGTGCTCTTGATCTATGGAGAATGTTACTATCATTGACCGTTGTGGGGAGTTCCCTAATGTGCCACTCCTTGGCATAAGAGGGGGCATTACTTACAACCCTTCTTTAGCTCTACGCCAGTTTGGTTATGCTCGGAGTAATGGTCCTCATGACATGCTTATTCAGGGTATTGTGTTCGACTACGACAATGATCTATAAGGTTACTGTCAAAGGTTCATACGAGCTTAGGGTAAAGTGAACAAGGTTGACAGCAAGACTCTGGAACCAAAGTACTCTATTCCTATGGAACCTTATCTCAGATGGGTACGAGCACGTGCTCAGACTCTTATGATGCCATATCCTTCTATCCTGCCAGTTACCATGGAACCTGTTGCTGAAGGAGATACTCCTTATATCATCCTTCATCCAGACATGCCCACTGACATGGAAGAGTTGCAGAGGTCCTAGATCCAGTTGAAGGAACAAAGAGATACTTTTGAGACTCATTTCAAAGCTAGTCAAGAAAGAATTCTGGAGCTGACAAGGCAACTTCACGAAGAGCGGAATCTCAACACATACCTCCATACAAAGAGGAAACGTCCATGGGAGACTTAAAACCCCATCTTTGTATTTATTTCATTTTATTGTAAGCCCAAGAGGCAAACAAGTTTATTGCTTACTAATAAAAGTTTCATTTCTGGTTGTTTAAACAAATTTAAATCCCGCGATCCTTGAAAACATTGCATATACATACCATATCATTGCATCACAGGTTTCTTATGAACATGTATCTTATCTTCTTGCTGTTTATTTCAGCAGAAATGGCTCTCGAACAAACTGTTAAGGATCTCCAGACCCAGAATGCACAATTTCAAGAAATGATCCTGAACTTGTCCAAGGGACAAGATGAGCTGAAGGCACTTCTGACTAAGAAGAAGAAAAAGACTAGAAAATTAGAGGGCCTCATCAACCTGGGTAGAAGATTCAGAGGTCCTGTCAAGACAAAAGAAGAGGTTGAGGATCTTGAGTCTGAAAATTCTGAGAGAGAAGGAGGTAGTCTCCATGATACTATGGAAGATTCTGATTCCGAGGAGAACTATTATCATGATCCTGTTAGTAAGGAGAAGTATAAGATGTTGGTAGACATAATGAATGCTATGGAGCTACAAAAATCTTCTGGGCTTGATTTTGAAGATTTGAGTTTAGTTTCTGGAGTGGTTATACCTATTGGCTTCAAGGTTCCTGCTTTTGTGGTGTATGATGGTGTTTCATGTCCTAAACTGCACTTGAGTTCCTATGTCCAGAGGATTCAACCACATACTGCTGACAAGAAACTATGGATTCATTTCTTCCAAGAGAGTTTATCTGGAGCTCAATTGGAATGGTATTATCAACTTGAAAGTGTTAATATTCGTGATTGGAACGATCTTGCTGAGTCCTTCTATAAGAAATACCAATATAATGCTGATTTAGCACCAACTCGCATGCAACTCCAAAGAATGTCTATGGGTGCTAAGGAGAGCTTCAAAGAGTATGCCCAGAAATGGAGAGACCTGGCTGGCAGAGTTCAACCTCCTCTGAATGACAGGGAGCTGGTGGATATGTTTATGAGTACGCTGAATGGTCCTTTTTATAGTAACCTCATTGGAAGCTCATCATCTGGTTTCACTGAGCTGATAATGACTAGAGAACGTGTGGAAAGTGGGATAAGAAGTGGTAAGTTACAAGTGGGTGCCTCTTCATCAAGCACTGCTAAGAAGCCCCCTAGTGGAAAGAAGGAGTCTAATGTTGTGTATGGTCAACATAGTCGTAACAAGAGTCACCAATTTGTGGGAGCAGTTCACATCTCTAATGCTGCCCCTACAGCACGAGATTAACAGTAGAACAATCAACAGAAGCCTAGAAGACAGTTCACCAAGATCAACATGTCACTGGCCCAAGCCTTGCAACACATGTTGAAAGGGGAGCTAATTACTTTAACGGATCCTCCTCAGAATCCTAATACATCCTCTCCTCGGTACAATCCTAATGCAAGATGTGCATATCATTCTAATAGTCCGGGACATGACACCAACAATTGCTGGGTGTTGACAAACAAGATTCAAGACATGATCAAAGCTGGGGAAATTGAATTTGACCCTCCTGGGACCCCAAATGTGATCACTGCTCCTATGCCCAATCGTGAGAAGACTGTTAATACTATTGATGAAAATTCTTATGTATCCTCAGTAACAGATTTGACTACTCCTCTATCCATCATCAAGAAGAAGCTGGTGCAGGCTGGATTCTTTCCAGGTTGCAAGGAAGACTGTTTTTACTGTGCCTATAAACTTGATAGTTGTTGGAAGTTGAAGGATGGTATTCAACGCCTCATGGACAATTACACTATATTGTTTGAGAGGACTCCTCCTGTGGAAAGTATGTGTGAACATCTGAATCGAAACATGAAGCTTGAAGATGTAGCTATGTTTAATAAAGTACCAGTGAAGATTACCTCCAAAGGTCCTGTCAGGATCACCTTTAAAGGTCTTGTCAGGATTACTGCTGAAGGCCCTGTGAAGATTACTGCTGAAGGCCCAATGAAGACTGTTGCTGAAGCTAGAGTGGCTCCCATGATCATTACCACTCCTGGCCCAGTTCCTTATACTTCTGATAAAGCTATACCCTGGAATTATGTTTCTGATGTTTATATCCATGATGTCAAACAAGAGCCTTTGACTGATGCACCTATTACTATGTTAATCTTGATGTGGACAATATTGCTGGATCTAGTAAGGTCACCAGAAGTGGAAGAATCTTCTCCCCTCAATATACCTGAAATTCTGTGATCAGGTATGAGATGTCCTAAGAGATGTCCCAACACTTAATAGGACATTTGACAAATTTAACCAAAACTTAAACAGCAAGAAAAGTAAACAACACAGAAGTTTGTTAACCCAGTTCAGTGTATAACCACACTTACATCTGGAGGCTACCAAGCCAGGAGGAAATCCACTATTAGTAATATTAATTCTAGACTTAAACCACCCTGTTTAATCTATCACTTAATACTTACCCAATGCAATTTCTACCTAAGACTCACTTAGATAAGAGTACCCTACTCACTCCCCCTCAATCACCCAGTGATCAAGTTTACAAGTTTACTGAAATTGAAGACATCCTTCAAACAAATACAGCTTGATCTTACTTCACAGTTTCAATCAAGTCACAAATGCACTTTTGCTTAAAAGCTCATAAAGTGGTACATAAAAAAACAACCTGCTATTAAAACACTAGACACCCTATTTAGTCTTCTGAAATTCGTACTCAATTCTATGAGTTTCTGTTGTTTAAATAGGTATCTGAATTTTGGGCTTTCTGTAGAATGATCCAGCCCTAATGTGCAGCAACTGTCACCTTGAATTTAGGGTTTGTTACCTCCTATATTCTAGGTGCATTAGGTCTTCTGTTTTAATCTGAATCTTCAATTTAAATCTCCCTACAGATGCGCCTTGTTCTGTTTTTATCCAGCATTAATTAATTCCAGATAACTCTCCTTAAATATCTCTGATCTGTTAATCAATAATTAATTCTGGAAGCAGGTCTGAGATGTCTCAACATCTGTTGGGACATCCTGACAAAACTGAACTTAGTCATTTACACAATGTCCCAACATCTGATGAGACATCCTGAAATAAGTTCACATACTCTGTTTGCCAATGTCCCAACATCTGATAGGACATTCTGAACTGAATCTAACATTTCTTGTTTGGTCAAAAATTCTGCCAATTCTTAAACATCTACAAACTCCCCCTTTGGCTAATTTTTGGCTAACATCTTTTCTGGTTTTCAGAGTGCAGCAGAAGTTCTTTTTATCAGAGTATATCATTACTTTTCTGTTGATTTTTATTTGAGATTACTCCCCCTCAAACATATATGTGTCCTGTCTTTATCCAGTCTTGTTTCAACAGAAAAACTTATTCAGTTCAGAAGCAAACAAACAGAATTTTTCATTCATTTAAACAGCAATTACATTTGATGTTGTTCTCCCCCTTGGTAGACACAAAATTAGGGGCCAAAGACACTATTTCAGTCATTACATTGCTGTCATTACATTTGCCTCACATACATTTGATCACTCAGAATCATCACTCTCAGTTCCCTCCTCAACTTCTGTCTCTTCATCAGCTTCTGTTTCTTCATCAGCAACACTGTCTTCATCAGAGTTTGCTTTCAGATCTTCTTCATTCTCCAACCTTTGAATTATTTCCTCAAGCTTCTGCTTTCTAGCTTCAAGCTCTTTGCAGGTGCTTTTGAGTTCAGCAATTAAAGTCTTCCTGGAGATTGGATTCTTAGCAGTGGAGGGACCAGCAGATGTCCCAGAAGGGGCTTCAACATCTGCAGCATGATGACTGAGGAATAACTTGTAGTGAAAAGCCAGGGGGCTCCCTCTCTTGCAGGCAGTATCCTTGTCAGTTAAAATCCCAGGATATTGATTGAGTACAATACCACACAGCAATGATGGAAAAGCTATTGGCAGCTTTGTTGCAGTAGAGATGGCATGCTTCATAGTCTTATCAAAAATATATGCTCCATAATCCATCTTGGTTTGAGTCCCCACAGCAAAGATGAATCTGGCCAGACCAGTTGAGATTGATGAAGTGTGATTGGTAGGCACCCAGTTTGCAGTTCTAATCCTGTTAAGCATGGCATACTTTCTAGTAAGCATGCTCACAGAGAGCTTTCCCTTCACAGGCCAAGCTTTGACCTGGTTTGCAGTGATCACCTTACAGATTTGATTATCTGTTTTCCCTAGCTCATTGGGTCCATCTGTGTCCCTTCCTAGATACTGATTAATGATTTGAGGAGAGAACTCAACACACTTACCTCTTACAAATACCTTTCTGAACTCTGAGGACTTACCATTTGAGCAATCCTCCTGAAGATTCACAATGAACTCTTTGACAAGAAGTTCATAGCAGGGAGAGAACTCTGAGACTGTCTTGAATAGTCCTGCAGCAGAGATTAGGTCAATGAGTTCTGTGCACTCAAGTGCATTGCTGCTCAGTTCTCTTTCCAGGGCAACCCTTCTTTGGTACACATACTTCCATCTGTTGACACTAGAGACAAGATGAAATGATATGTTGTCCAGGGGAGCTTCTGGAACAGCAGTTGAAGCTCTTGCTGATGTTGGTCTTTTCTTGGGAGGAGATGTTGGGACATCTGATTCAACATCTGAATCTGATGGTGTGACAGCTTTTCTCTTCTGAGATTGGACTTTGCTCCAGGATTTTGTTGGACCAAAGGTAGCTTTAGCTTTGCCTTTCTTTGGACTAGCCTTCTTAGTCTCAGGGATGACAGGTTCAGCTTGCATCTTTCCTTTCCTGGACCTTAGTATTTTAGCAATGCTGGGTTTCACAGATGATATGATCTCTGCATCAGACTCCTGTTCCAGATTGACTACTGGAGGGGATTGAGCAGTCTCCTCATCAGCTTGTTGATCAGCAGAAGATTGATCTTCATTTGAGTCTTTAGCCTATTCCACAGAAACTTCTTTATCACTTTCACTTGAGACCTCTTTCTTGTCCTCAGTCTGTTCAGTATCAGCATCAGATGAGTTTGCTTTCTCATCTGCATATGTTCCAACATCTGTTGGGACATCTTGTTCTGCAGCAGTGTTCTTTGTATCTTGAGCTGGTTCTTCTTGAGGTGCAGGAATGGTGTTCAAGGGAACAGAGATTCCTTTCACTACTCTTTGTTCAGAGAAAACTTGGTTGACAATCTCCTTGATGGAATCATCAACATATTTGGAGTATTTAGCATGAGAAGGAATGTCTTTAGCTTTGCTTCTGATTTGATCTTTACCTCTTTTTGGTGTTCTTGCCTTCTTAGTGTGAGAGGCGCTTCCCCTGAGCTCGTCTAATGGTGTTGATTGCATTGGTACCATAGAAATAGGAGTGGCATGAACCACGTCTTCCTGGTTGAGAACTTCTTCAGCTGTTTTAGGGTTTTGAGACATTGTTGAAGAAGATGAATGTGCAGCTTTAGGGTTTAAGATTTCTGAAAGATTACTAGTTAATGTGATTCGCTTGTGATGATGTGATGAGACTCTTGATAGCTGCTTATAAGGAGTTACTAAATAAGTAGCCGTTACAGTCCAAATGATTAGGGTTGGAATTCCCAAAGTTCTTGTCCAGACCAGTTTTGCCATCTGGAACTTAAGCCGTGCAATGTCATATGACATGTTGGCACATCTCATTAACTGCTAGATATCACATAAACAGATTCCAAGTTTGCCCCTTAAGTTCTCAAATTGTGTAGCATCCAATGCCTTGGTAAAGATATCAGCTAACTGCAGATCTGTAGCAACATGCTCCAATGAAATCACTTTCTCTTCTACAAGATCTCTGATGAAATGATGTCTGATATCAATATGCTTTGTCCTGCTGTGTTGAATAGGATTTTTAGATATGTTGATTGCACTTAAGTTGTCACAGTATAATGTCATGACATCCTGTGGGACATTGTACTCAGTGAGCATCTGCTTCATCCAAACCAACTGTGAACAACTGCTACCTGCTGCTATGTACTCAGCTTCAGCTGTAGACAAGGATACACAATTCTGTTTCTTACTGAACCAAGAAATCAGATTGTTTCCTAGAAAGAAGCATCCTCCTGAAGTGCTTTTTCTGTCATCAGCACTTCCTGCCCAATCAGCATCACAGAAGCCAGTGAGAATAGGTTTGCAACCATGAAAGTACATTATGCCATAGTCACAAGTACCATTAACATATTTAAGGATTCTCTTGACTTGATTGAGATGACTGACTTTTGGATCAGCTTGATATCTTGCACAAACTCCTACTGCAAATGCAATGTCTGGTCTGCTAGCAGTCAAGTATAACAAGCTTCCAATCATGCTTCTATATAAACTTTGATCTACATTCTCACCCTTCTCATCTTTAGTTAGCTTTAAGTGTGTGGGAGCAGGAGTTCTTTTATGAGAAGCATTTTCCATTCCAAATTTCTTCACTATGTTCTTGGAGTACTTGCTTTGTGAGATGAACATTGAGTCTTCCATTTGTTTAACTTGCAGACCAAGAAAATAGGTTAATTCACCTACTAGACTCATTTCAAATTCAGATTCCATCTGCTTGACAAAATGTTTGACCATCTTATCAGACATCCCACCAAACACAATGTCATCAACATATATTTGTGCAATCATGACATTTCCTTCTTCATCTTTAACAAACAGGGTTTTATCAATCCCACCTTTTCTGTATCCTTGCTTGATAAGAAATGTGGTAAGTCTTTCATACCATGCCCTTGGAGCTTGCTTCAACCCATAAAGTGCCTTCTTGAGTTTGTACACATGATTTGGACAGCTTGGATCAACAAATCCTTTAGGTTGTTCTACATATACTTCTTCATTAAGGTAGCCATTTAAAAAAGCACTTTTCACATCCATTTGAAATAGCTTGAATTTCAAGATACAAGCAATTCCTAACAGCAGTCTGATTGATTCAAGCCTTGCTACTGGTGCAAAGGTTTCATCAAAATCCACCCCTTCAATTTGAGTGTATCCTTGAGCTACAAGTCTAGCTTTGTTCTTTGTAACAACTCCTTGTTCATTTGACTTGTTCTTATACACCCATTTTGTTCCAATTACATTTATATCATCAGGTCTAGGAACAAGATTCCACACTTCATTTCTTGTGAATTGACCTAATTCCTCTTGCATAGCACAAATCCAGTATTCATCAATGAGAGCTTCCTTGATATTTTTAGGTTCTATTTTGGAAACAAAACAAGAACCTGAAATCACTTTTCTTGATCTAGTGCTCACACCTCTGTTGGGATCACCAATTATTAAATCTTTTGGATGATCCTTTTGTATTCTGATGGAAGGAGGTTTACTTGATTCTTCTGTCCTTGTATCAGTTTGAGTGAAGTTATATTGATCATTCTTTTCTTCAGCTTCAATCTTGATATCAACAGATGTTCCAACATCTTCTGGGACATCTGTAGGAGCATCATCAATTATCACATTTATGGACTCCATGATAACATTTGTTCTGTAGTTAAATACTCTATATGCTCTGCTGTTTATAGAGTATCCAAGGAAAATTCCTTCATCACTTTTAGGATCCATTTTTCTCCTTTGCTCCCTATCTGCCAGAATATAGCATTTACTTCCAAATACATGAAAATACTTCACTGTGGGTTTTCTGCCTTTCCATACTTCATATATTGTAGACAAAGTTCCTTTCCTTAAAGTAACTTTGTTATGGATGTAGCAGGCAGTGTTCATAGCTTCAGCCCAGAAATACAGAGGTAATTTTTTAGCATGGATCATAGCTCTTGCTGATTCTTGAATGGTTCTATTCTTCCTTTCAACAATCCCATTCTGTTGAGGAGTGATAGGTGAAGAATACTCATGGTTGATTCCTTCTGAAGAACAGAAATCTAAGAACTTTTGATTCTCAAATTCTTTTCCATGATCACTTCTTATTCTGATCACACAGCTGGATTTTTCCCTTTGCAATCTTTGACATAATTCTTTGAATACATCAAATACATCTGACTTTTCTTTGATGAAGTTTATCCATGTATATCTTGAAAAATCATCAACCACAACATAAGCATACCTCTTACCACCAAGACTTTCAACTTGCATAGGTCCCATAAGATCCATATGTAGAAGTTCCAAAACTTTGGAAGTTGTCAGATGTTGGAGCTTTGGATGGGACATCTTGGTTTGCTTGCCTATTTGACATTCACCACATATTTTGCCATCATCAATCTTCAGTTTAGGAATACCTCTTACAGCATCCATAGATATGATCTTCTTTATGCCTCTGAAATGAAGATGACCTAGTCTTTGATGCCACAGTTTCACTTCTTCTTCCTTAGCTAGAGAGCATGTTGAAGTGAGACTGAGATTTTGAGATTCCCACATGTAACAGTTGTCTTTTGATCTGGCTCCTTTCATGACAACCTCTTGTTCTTTGTTAATCACTATGCATTCAGATTTGGTAAAGTTTACACTGTATCCTTGATCACATAGTTGACTTATGCTGATCAGGTTAGCAGTTAAACCTTTAACTAGCAGCACATCATCTAGTCTTGGAACATCTTGACAATCCAAGGTTCCAACTCCCTTGATTTCTCCTTTGGCTCCATCTCCAAAGGTAACATACCTGGATGAATGTGACTTTAAGTTTACTAGCAAATTCTTCAATCCAGTCATGTGTCTTGAGCAACCACTGTCAAAGTACCAGTCTTCTTTAGCTGATACTTTCAATGATGTATGTGCTATGTATGCAGTACTTTTCTTTGACCAGATGAGTTGAGATTTCTTTTGATGCCTTTGCTCTGAGTGTTGTTCAGCTGATCTCCAAGCTTGATTGTTGATCTTGTTCTTGGGTATGTGGCTTTGATCAGTCTGAATGTCAGCTTTTGGTCTCCAAACTTTCTTGATGACCTCTGTCTTTTGCTTAGGAGGTTGCTGATTTCTATGCAGCATTTTCTTGGTACCTTCTACTTTCTGCTTTGAAGATTGCTGACATATCTGATTTGGATATCCATGTAGCTTATAACAGTGAGGTTTGATATGTCCAAATCTTCCACAGTGATGGCATCTCCATCTTTGATACTTCTTCTTCATCTTGTTCTTTCCAGAATGTTGAGACATCTGTTGGAACATTATGTTTGTCTTTGGGTTCTGATGTTGGAACATTTGTTGGGACATCTTGTTTGACTGAGCAGTTTTTGCAGTAGCTTTGCTAGAGCTGGCTTCATCTCTGTTATATCCCAGTCCACTTTTGTCCCCTGAATGTTTATTATTGCAGAGAATAGCATCCAGTGTATTTGAGCTGCTGTTCATCATTCTAACAGATTTTGACATATGTTCCAGCTTAGAATTGAGAAGAGTTACTTCACTTTTTAAGGTATCAATGATTACTTGATCACTTGCTTTTTCTTCTTCTAGTACTTCATTCTGCTTCTTTAGCTTTATGATCTCACTGCATACTTCAGTACTTCTTTTGTACAGATCCTTGAAGGCTTGCTCAAGATCTTCATAAGTAGGTTCTCCACAACTGGAATCACTATCATATTCACACAGTCCAGCTAAAGCAGTGATATGCTTAGCTGATTCTTCTTCTGAATCTCCTGAGTCTTCATCAGACCAGGTCACAGAGAGTCCTTTCTTTTGCCTTTTTAAGTAGGTAGGACATTCAAACTTGATGTGTCCATATCCTTCACATTCATGGCATTTGACTCCTTTATCTTGACTGGTCTTTTCAGCATACTTTACTCTTTTGTTAGCATCATAAGGTCTTCTGTTCTCAGAGTTTGTGTTTCTTCCACTAGGTTTGGATTTTCCTTCCATTCCTCTGAGAATCTGTTTGAATTGTCTTCCAATCAAGGCAAGGTTTTCTGATAAGCTTTTATCATTTGCTGGTTCATCATCTTCTTCTTCATCTGTATTTGAAACCAAGGCTATGCTTTTGTTCTTTTTAGCATGTGTGTCATTCATTCCCATTTCAAAAGTTTGAAGGGAACCAATGAGTTCTTCAGCTTTCATGGAGCATATGTCTTGAGCTTCTTCTATTGCTGTGACTTTCATGTCAAATCTTTTTGGCAAAGATCTGAGAATCTTCCTTACAAGCTTTTCATCAGTCATCTTTTCTCCCAAGGCTCCAGAAGTATTGGCTATATCCAAGATGTTCATGTAGAACTCATGAATTGATTCATCTTCCTTCATTCTCAAGTTTTCAAACTTGGTGGTGAGAAGTTGAAGTCTTGACATTTTTACTTTTGATGTTCCTTCATGAGTTGTCTTGAGGGTATCCCACACATCTTTGGCCAGCTCACAATGATGCACCAGTCTGAAAATATTTCTATCAATGCCATTGAATAAAGCATTTAGGGCTTTTGAGTTGCCTAGTTCTGAATCTTCTTCCTCTTTACTCCATTCTTCTTCAGGTTTCAGAACTTTTGATCCATCTTTGGTGTCTTGGACAGGATGTTTCCATCCAACATTTACTGCTCTCCATGCCCTGTTGTCAAGTGATTTTAAGAATGCAATCATTCTTGGCTTCCAGTAGTCATAATTAGATCCATCCAGAATAGGTGGTCTATTTACTGACCCTATATCTCTGTCCATGTTACAGAATTTGTTTTCCCTAGATCTCACCCAGTATAAACAGGCAGGGTGCCTGCTCTGATGCCAATTGAAATTCTGTGATCAGGTATGAGATGTCCTAAGAGATGTCCCAACACTTAATAGGACATTTGACAAATTTAACCAAAACTTAAACAGCAAGAAAAGTAAACAACACAGAAGTTTGTTAACCCAGTTCAGTGTATAACCACACTTACATCTGGAGGCTACCAAGCCAGGAGGAAATCCACTATTAGTAATATTAATTCTAGACTTAAACCACCCTGTTTAATCTATCACTTAATACTTACCCAATGCAATTTCTACCTAAGACTCACTTAGATAAGAGTACCCTACTCACTCCCCCTCAATCACCCAGTGATCAAGTTTACAAGTTTACTGAAATTGAAGACATCCTTCAAACAAATACAGCTTGATCTTACTTCACAGTTTCAATCAAGTCACAAATGCACTTTTGCTTAAAAGCTCATAAAGTGGTACATAAAAAAACAACCTGCTATTAAAACACTAGACACCCTATTTAGTCTTCTGAAATTCGTACTCAATTCTATGAGTTTCTGTTGTTTAAATAGGTATCTGAATTTTGGGCTTTCTGTAGAATGATCCAGCCCTAATGTGCAGCAACTGTCACCTTGAATTTAGGGTTTGTTACCTCCTATATTCTAGGTGCATTAGGTCTTCTGTTTTAATCTGAATCTTCAATTTAAATCTCCCTACAGATGCGCCTTGTTCTGTTTTTATCCAGCATTAATTAATTCCAGATAACTCTCCTTAAATATCTCTGATCTGTTAATCAATAATTAATTCTGGAAGCAGGTCTGAGATGTCTCAACATCTGTTGGGACATCCTGACAAAACTGAACTTAGTCATTTACACAACGTCCCAACATCTGATGAGACATCCTGAAATAAGTTCACATACTCTGTTTGCCAATGTCCCAACATCTGATAGGACATTCTGAACTGAATCTAACATTTCTTGTTTGGTCAAAAATTCTGCCAATTCTTAAACATCTACAATACCTCTAAAAGTACAGTTACTCCAGCTCATACCTCTAATTCTGGGCCAAGTATTGATGCCCGGGGAAAAGGTCCTGTGATTGAACCTGTGCAAGCTGAGGCACCAACTGCTGAAAATCTTTCTAAACATATGGAAGAAGTGCTGAAGATCATTCGCAAGAGTGATTATGATATTGTTGACCAGTTGGGGCATACTCCCTCCAAAATCTCCATGTTATCTTTGTTGCTGTGTTCTGAGGCCCATGCTAAAGCCTTAATCAAATTTTTAAAGGCTTCTCATGTGCCAGATGAAATTTCTGTGGATCAGTTTGAGAATTGTGTTGCACATCTGACTAGTGATAATGGTCTGGGATTTTCTGATGCTGATCTGACTCCTGCTAAGAGAAACCATAACAGAGCTCTGCATATCTCCATTGAATGTAGGGGCACTACTTTGTCTCATGTACTGGTGGACAATGGTTCTTCATTAAATGTGCTCCCTAAAGAGGTTCTGGACAAGCTCAGTCCTGAAGATGTTGTGTTAAGGCCAATTAATATGGTGGTAAGGGCCTTTGATGGTTCAAGAAGAATGGTACATGGAGAAGTAGACCTCCCAATCAAAGTAGGCTCTCAAGTCTTCAACTCTACTTTCTATGTGATGTATATTCGTCCTTCGTATTCTTGTTTGCTTGGGCGCCCCTGGATCCATGGGGCAGGTGCTGTGACTTCCACCTTGCATCAGAAGTTGAAATATCCGGTGAAAAACAAAATTGTCACTGTCTATGGTGAAGAAGAGTACATGGTTAGCCATGTGAATACATTCAAATATATAGAAATGGAGGGTGAAATGGTTGAAACTCCGTGTCAAACATTTGAAGTCGTTCCTTGCTCTTCTCTTGTTCCTCAGTTTGTCTCTGCTTCTGAAAGAGCTCATGTGGTTACTATAATACCTCCTGCAATGGCCTCCCTCAAAGATGCTAAGGCTGTGGTTGAAAAAGGTGGTTGTGCTATTTGGGTTCAGCTTCCCAACATCCCTTACAAGTCTGACAAGTTTGGTTTGGGTTTCACTGCAGAATCTCAGAGGGTTGTTCGTCATGCTTGTGCTGTTCGTATCACTAATAAAGGGGTCATAAGAGATCAAATCAATGTTATGGGTGACCATGATGAAGACTAAAACCTGGATGATTGGATATGTCCTACCATGGGTGATGGGCTCAACAATTGGAAGACTGAAGACGTCATCCCTATCTCCTTTAGTCAGGAGTAAATACTATTACTGTGTTTTGTTTTAAGTTTGTAATTTCGAACAATAAAACCTTTTAAGCCTTGTGTCTTACCCGGGGCACAATGGTATGCTTGTTTCGGGATGTAATTTAATTTGCATACTTCATTCAATAAAATCAATGGACGTTTCGTTTTCGTAAATATTGTGCTCCTTGTCTTTCTTTTATTATTATTTCTATTTTATCAGCTATATGTTCTTACACACACCCACATCACTAAAATGTAGATCTTCATCCACTCTGGATCCTGTTGATAACAGTTCCACTATTGCCAATTATAATTTCGAGAATCCAATCTATCAAGCTGAAGATGGGAAGGAGGAAGATTGTGAGGTACCTGTAGAGCTTGCTAGGTTGTTGCAACAAGAAGAAAAAGCTATACAGCCACATGAAGATCCAATCGAAGTTGTGAATCTGGGAACTAAGGAAAACAGGAAAGAGGTCAAGATAGGGGCGGAACTAGAAGATGGTGTTAAGAACAGACTAATCCAGATGTTACGTGACTATGTGGAGATATTTGTTTGGTCATATGAAGATATGCCAGGGTTGGATACTGATATTGTGGTTCACCATCTACCGGTAAAAGAAGACTGTCGTCCAAAGAAGCAAAAGGTTCGTCGCATGCGTCCTGAAATGTCAGAAAAGATTAAAGCAGAAGTGATGAAACAATTTGATGCAGGGTTCTTAGCTGTGACTTCTTATCCTCAATGGGTTGCAAACGTAGTACCGGTACCTAAGAAGGATGGTAAGGTACGCATGTGTGTGGATTACCGGGATTTGAATAAGGCTAGTCCTAAAGATAACTTTCTACTTCCACATATTGATGTTTTGGTAGACAACACTGCTTAGCATAAGGTATTCTCCTTCATGGATGGTTTCTCTGGTTATAATTAGATTAAGATGGCACCAGAAGATATGGAGAAGACTACATTTGTCACACAATGGGGCAATTTTTGTTATAAGGTGATGCCATTTGGTTTGAAGAACGCTGGGGCAACATATCAGCGTGCTATGGTGGCTTTGTTTCATGATATGATTCACCATGAGATAGAGGTATATGTGGATGATATGATAACCAGGTCCCAGGATGAGGAACAACACCTTGATCATCTGTGCAAGTTGTTTGAGAGGTTGAAGAAGTATAAACTGAGATTGAATCCAAACAAGTGTACTTTTGGAGTTAGGTCTGGTAAACTCCTGGGTTTCATTGTCAATGGAAAAGGTATTGAAGTGGATCCTGCAAAAGTAAAAGCTATACAAGAGACGTCTGCTCCCCGTAATGAGAAAGAAGTAAGAGGTTTCTTGGGTAGACTGAATTACATTGCAAGATTTATTTTCCAGTTAACTGCTACCTGTGAGCCAATCTTCAAGTTGTTGAAGAAAGATCAGGTAATGGACTGGAATGACGAGTGCCAGGTAGCTTTTGATGAAATCAAGAGATACCTCCAAGAACCTCAATTTTGATGCCACCAGTTGATGGAAGACCCTTGATTATGTACTTAATAGTATTAGACAACTCAATGGGGTGTGTGTTCAGGCAACATGACGAGCCTGGTCGAAAAGAGCAGGCAATATACTACCTTAGCAAAAAGTTTATCGATTGTGAAAGAAGATACTCACTGCTCGAGAAAACTTGATGCGCTTTGGCATGGGCTGCTCGCCGACTAAGACAGTATATGTTGACTCATACTACCTTGTTGATTTCAAAGATGGATCCAATCAAGTACATATTCGAGAAACCTGCTCTCTCCGGACGAATAACGAGATGGCAAATGATTTTAACAGAATATGATATACAGTACACCACTCAGAAAGCAATTAAGGGCAGTGTGGTAGCTGATCATTTAGCTCATCAGGCAGTGGATGATTATCAGTCAATGAATTTTGAGTTCCCAGATGAAGACATTATGATTGTTACTAAAGAACCTAGACAATATGATGGACCTGAACAGGGATCCCGATGGACTATGGTTTTTGATGGAGCTTCTAATGCGCTTGGTAATGGTGTTGGTGTTGTGGTCATTTACCCTGAAGGTTGTCATACCCCAATTATTTCTAGACTTTGTTTCTATTGTACCAATAACATGGCTGAATATGAAGCATGTATCATGGGTATCAAAGCTGCCATTGAGATGAAGATTCAGTTTCTGGACGTATATGGAGATTCAACCCTGGTAGTTAGTCAGATTAAAGGAGATTGGGATACTAAGCACCCAAATCTCATTCCTTACAGAGAGCATGTGTTGTCTTTGATCCCATATTTTGAAGATATTACATTTGGACATATTCCACGAGGAGAGAATCAGTTGGCAGACGCTTTAGCCACCATGGCATCTATGTTTGAGATTAGTTGGGATGATGAAGCTCCCAGAATCACTATTGATGGATTTGAGAGGCTTGCGTATTGTAATGAGATTGATACTGAAGGAGTAGAGGGAAAGCCTTGGTTCTATGAGGTGAAGAGGTATCTTGAAGCTCAGGAGTTCCCTGAAGGGGCATCTGTCAATGATAAGAAGTTTCTGAGGAGGTTTTCTGCTAAGTTCTTTTTGAGTAATGGAATTTTGTACAAGCGCAATCATGATTCAACTTTGCTTCGTTGTATGGATAAAAAGGAAGCAACAGAGATTATGGAAGACATGCATGATGGGATCTTTGGCACTCATTCTAGTGGTCATACCATGGCAAAGAAGATATTGAGATCAGGTTACTGTTGGTCTACCATGGAAGCTGACTGCTATCAATATTCCAAAACATGTCACAAGTGTTAGATTTATGCTGATAAGGTGCATGTACCTCCAGTTCCATTGAATGTGTTGACTTCTCCTTGGCCTTTTGCCATGTGGGGCATTGATATGATTGGTGAGATCAATCCTACTGCTTCTAATGGACATCGTTTCATCCTGGTTTCCATTGATTACTTCAAAAAATGGGTGGAGGCAGCTTCATTTGCATTTGTTACTAAGAATGTTGTGGCTCGATTCATTAAGAATAATCTCATATGTAGGTATGGCATCTGTCATACCCCAAATTTGTCCTACCCACACCATTTTATTTCTGTCTAACAGATATTTCAAAACTACGCACCATGTTTATTTTACTGTCTAATCATTATTAAAAAAAAATCAGTTTATTTGTCCATTGTTTTTATTTATTAGAAAATATATTTTTACCTATTTATTTATGTTTGATATCTCTAATCGCCTTATTCTTTATTTATTTTGTATAATCCAATATATTTTTCTTTTATTTCTTTTACATTTTTTTATCAAATTAAAAGTCCCAAAGTCCATTTACTATTTTATTATACAAAGTAAAAATTCACTTCATAACTCATCCCATTTTCTTTTAATTTCAGATTTTAATTGTTAGGTCCGTTTATCTTTTTAGCCTATTCATTATTATTCAAAAATTACATTTCCATTACTATTATTATTATTAATATCATTTGTTACCACTATTATCAATTTACTTTGTTATGCTTCAATTTTATTATTATAATTATTATTATTGTTGTTGTTATTATTATTATTTACTATTTTATTTTTATTATTTCTACATCTATTTTTAATATTATTATTTAGTATACATATATCAAAATCTCACTCTCTATGTGTAGTACCTACAGCTGTCATGCAACAAATCAGCTCACAACAATTTATCCATCTCCACTCCACTATTTCTAAGGAAACGCACAATCCTGCACGGTACAACATCAACAGCATCATCTTCTCAACATTTTCCACTCACACCTTCATTATAACAACCAAATCACACAAAATATTCCTCAATCTTTATCCTCAAACTTCTCAATTTTACCCTCCAACCCTCTCTATAAAAAACTAGCTTCTCATACTACAAATCCAAGCTTGGAAACATAAATACCTCTGCAAAAAAAATCCTCCAAACTCCAAGCTTCAAAAAACCTTTGCAAACAATCACCAACACAACAATTGTTTCCCAATCTTATTCAACCTAGACTCACTCCATCAACATCGCAAAAAAAACTGACACGTAGCAAAACACAAATCAAATCACAACCGGACCTCGTCATCCTCTCAACCTTCATCGTATCCTCTTCAAAACAAAAACAACCTTTGTTCGCTTCCTCCCCTGAAAACATAAAATAACAATAATCTGCAAAGTTTTCTAGAGATCAAACACAAATCCAATTTCATCGATACCCACCCAGAAACACAAAGAGAAAATCAAACACATAAGCGAATCTGAAAACTAAACCTGAGATTTGAAATCATTGAGAGAGTAACACCGTGAGGCTTGTGCGAGTTCGTGAAACACAGAAATAACACCAACGCACCTTCACCCAAACAAACGAATCATTGTTCTGAAACCCAGCCATCCGACCAAACTCAGCCCATACCTTCCACCAAACGCTGGCCTTAAACATCGCCACCACCCGCTAACCGCGAACCCGTAGCACTACCAAAACAGAACCACCATTCAAACTGAACGCGACCCTTCACCGCTGAAGCATCCACCTCGCCGAAACATCACAGAACCTTCGATCCAAATAAAACCAGAAACGTCGCCACCACTGTGTAGATCCGAAACCGCTGACGAAGCCAACCCAACACACCTCTCCGCAATCATTCCGCCGCCACCAACAATCAAACACGAGCCTCCGTTCCCAAACGCGGGCAAACCAAAAGAAGCTGAAGCCGCCGCGAGAAAGCCGCCGGGAGATAGCCGAGTCGGAGAAAGAGTAGAGGCGACGACTGAAAACCTATTTGAAGTTTGAGAAGCAGAGACAGAGAGATTCAGAGTGAGACGGACGCATCGTCGCCGGCAAGGAAGACAGGTTGGGTTTCCGTTCATTTTTTTTCTTCTTCCTTTTTTACTGTGTTGCGTGTTGAGAGAGAGAAAGGAATTTTAAGGTCTGAAGTTAAGACCTCTTGATTTTGTTTTCTTATTTTAAACAATATACATATTATTATTTTTTGTAGAATTTTATTTTATTACTGTTATTATTCTGTTCTTTCAAAAGTTGAACACCATTTCCCATACTCCCTTCACCGGTAAATTCAATATGTCTCCCTCTTAAGTTTTTTATTATTTTTTTTTAGATACTGCGTGCCTCTTTCCTAATTTTAATTTTAAATTATTAGGTTTGTTTTTATAGACTATTTTATGCTATTTGGGCTTAGCCCAGATCCTCTATTTCTATTCACAAATCCTGATTGAACATTTACACCACTGTATTTTATTTATTTTTATGTGAATTGCTTTTGATTGACTGATGGGCCAGACCCATGTAAATTTCTATCAATACCTTCAAATCTGGTTTGTACCTCCCTTTTGTTATTTAATTTATTTTTACTTAAAATCTTTTCTATTATTTTTTAATCTAATTTCATAGTTTATATATATATATATATATATATATATATATATATATATATATATATATATATATATATGTTTATTATTCTATTTGTATTTAATTTCTTTTGTTATGGGCCGATGATATTATAAAAGGCCGTTTTTCGCCCGATTACATTTAATCGGTGATGAGCGGTCAATATGAGGCCCTCTTTTATTTTTATTCTATTATTTTTATTTTGAACAAAAAAACACTTGTAATATAATTTAATTCATTTATTCATTATTTTATTCATTATTTTATTTAGTTATTCAATTCATTATTCTATTTAATATTCCGCCATTCAATTTAATTTATTTATTTTCGCATTTCAAATTACGATTCGACTCCTTATAGAATGGTTCCCATTTTGAACCGATTCTAAGGCAGTTCACGAACAAAATTTCGTCGCGTCCCAAAAGGTCCAACGCCTTCGAATAGTTGCGCTCGAAAAAGGTCCAACGCCTTCAAATAGTTGTGTCCCGACTCAAACAGGCCGAACGCCTTCGAACCGTTCAAAACACACTACACACACGCTTCCTCTTGGGCAAAATACAATGATACCCTTTATTTCTCGCAATCCCCTGTATTTATTTTGTATCCCTCTCCCCTTACTTTGTACGCAATTTACTTTCCGTATTTATTTTTGAATCCTTGGTCCAACGCCAAGCGATTGCACTTGCACACTTGCACTTTATTTTCCAGTTATCTTTTCGTTTATTAGGATCCACCTCTCTTAGCGAGCCGAGCGCATTGTGCCTCGCGAACAAAACCACAAAAATAAACTCCATTTGCATTTACCCTTTTAACCTCAAAAAACCAAAACGTTTCGATTAGATCCAAACCCTTGATCCAACGTCAAGAGGTCTTAGGAAATAAAACACATTCTAATAATACGAGAAGATTTGTACGCCACGAGCCTTAAGCGGTAGAAAGGGGGATAACGAGCTTTCGTTACTCGCTCCGATTATTTCAACGCAAGACACTCGTCTTGTTGGGCGAGATAAACTATCCATATTCTTTAGTGCATTTAAACTCCTAAACCCTTTCATCGACGAAAGGTAATAAAATCAACAACCATTACCCTTAGTAGGCCGAACTACGAGGCTCTGACTTTCCCATTGCACACGGGAGTACGTAGGCACGAGGATCTCCATCCTTGCCGAGCACCTAGGATCAATCTAACTTATAATTCAACTCATTTCCCTCTAGCAAGCAATTCGTTTAAGCATAGACATCCTTTCGCGCGCGATAACTTAGATGGTTCCCATCGAGTACGATGGATGTAGGGGGTGCTAATACCTTCCCCCTGCATAACCGACTCCCGAACCCAGGCAATGGTTCCGTTGACCTTTGTCCTCATCCTTCTCTTCCCGGGTTGTATCTATATCTTCCCTTTCCCTCTTCGGGAATAAATAGAATTAGGTGGCGACTCTTCAGTCCGTCCGGCGTGTGGCTCCGTCCATTCGGATCGCGTGAGGTCGTATTTTTCGGGGTACGACAGCTGGCGACTCTGTTGGGGATTGGTTCACCCCTATGCGAGTCAAGCCTAGTCTAGGTTTTCGCGTTTGTTTCGATGTTTGATTTTATGCCTTGCTTGTTTATTTTTATCGCTTTCTTTATCGCATTCCATCTTATATATCTTGTGGCTCCTTGGTACTATAATTTGGATCGATACTTTGCAAAAGAAACTTGAGGGAAAAGCTCTATGCCCGGGCTTTCGAGTACAGACTTAAGTTAGCGAGGTTGTGTAGTATGGGCTCCCGAGAGAACCTCTCTCGTGGGTTGTCGATACGAAAACCTCACTTGGAGTAGATTTTTATGGAAATACTGACAACCGTCAAGCTTTTGGCGTGTGTGCTCAGTTGTTTTCATTAAAGTCGTCGACTCTGAGGACCTTTAGAACCTTTTGGTTAAAACATCGGTTGATGGTTGCGTAGTATGGGGCACCAGGGTTCACCCTCGCGTGGCTCGATACGAAAACCTCACTTGGAATAGACTTACTCAATGGAGTTGATTGACTGTCAAGAATGTATGAAATTGACACGTGCATCAAACAGTTGAGAAAGTTCCATAACTCCAGGACTTTGTTTTAAACCTTGTGTCGATGATCACGTAGTATGGACTCCCGAGAAAATTTGCTCTCGTGGGTTGTCGATACGAAGATCTCACCCAAAATAGGTTCATATGGTGGAGTCAATCAACTGTCATGCTTATGGCGTGTGTGATGAACAGCCATATGAATTGATAACTTTGGGATCCCTAAACTTTAGAGTCTACCCAGTGAGTTCTTGATCAGAGTATCCTCCATCTGTACCTTGGACTCATGAGACCCTGATCTTGTGATCCTGGATTCTGACATTGCATATCATCTCATTTGCATTATTTATTCATTTTGCATTTCATTCCAAAGCCAAAAAAACTTATTTCATGTTCCTCCATCTTCAGTAAATCAAGCTGGTTTCCCGACGCCCGTATCGAGTTAGACGACCGTACTTAACTTGAGCCAACACTAGAGGATTGATGGATCAGATTCGACAAGAACAAGCTGCTATGAGGGGAGAGATGGACTCAATCAAGAGCAAGATTGATCGTATTCATGAGGCCATGCAAGCCTTGGCCAGGATGGTTGTGTCTCATCAGCCTGTTCCTTCAATGCCTGTTCATCCAGCTATTCAAGCTCTGCTTCCGCCTTCGATGGCTCATCAACCACGTCCACCTCCTATGGTTGCAAATGCGCAATATGGACCTAGACCATACCAACAACCGGCTTATCCATACCAGCAACCGGCTTACCAACAACAGCCTGGTCAACAACAACAACACGCTCCTCAACAGCGTCCACCATATCAGCAAAGAAGGCCCGAAAGAACCTTCGATCCCTTTCCTATGACACATTCTGAAATCTTTAATCAGATGATGGCAAAAGGAACTCTTGTGTTGAAGGACATGCCACCTCAAACTGGTAACGCTCAAGATTATGATGCCAATGCTCGCTGTGAGTATCACAAAGGTGCTCCAGGTCACACGATCGAAAATTGCAAATCATTCAAGCACAAAATTCAGGACCTAATCAACTCTAAGGATCTCACCTTTACTCAGAAGGGTCTGAATGTCCAGAGCAATCCAGTGTCGCCACAAGTGGCCCCTCAACAAATGCTTTCGAAGAAGTTGCCGAAGACCAAAGCTGAGTAGTCTCCAACTTTGAAGCATTCAATCAAGAGAAGTTCAATTCCTCAAATCAAGGCAGCCATCGCCATTTATTATTTCCGCATTCCTGTTGTTTTGTAATGTTTGTTTAAGTACTATTTGCTTTGAACATTGTTATCGTTTGTACTTGGTTATGTTAATGTTTTGTTTATGCATGTTTTGAATCAATTTATTCGCATTCGCTCATATTCATCATTTATCACAAAAATCATAAAAAAATATTTCCCTCACTTCACTTTAGCAAACATTTGAGGGAGGATGATGAAAACAAAATACCCATAACTGTTGCGGTATGCTTTCGGATAAAACCTCGTCAATGATGTACAGGCATTTATTCAAATCCCCAAACACTTGAGATATAAGGAGTTAATCACTAGTCAACCACTTCGAGCCTAGAAGTAGGAGTTTCTTTCGGATACAACCCTTACATTTAACCCGGGGCAGGGTAGTTGTTCAGTTAACCTGATTATACTTTCAAATCGCAAGATGAGACATCCCGTCGGAGGACCACCAACAAATGACTTGGCAGTCACAACATTCAACAAAAAGAAAAAGCAAAAAAAAAAAAAAAAAACTAAGTTAAGCACCCAAAGGGAGACTTAGTCGAAAAAAAATCAAAAGAGGAACCCAAATCCTCAGCAAAAACAAAGCAAAGATCAGGTGACCACCAAAACAAAATCAAAGGGGCACCAACATCAAAGCAAAAAAGATGACTGTCATTCCCAAGCGAACCTTAAAGCTTCATCTTCATTCTTGAAAAGTCAAAACAAATGCATATGTAGAGTCAACTGAACATAGGACAGGAGAACATCACGAAGAAGGGATGGGTATAAATCAAACTTTGAGCCTTATATCCTTTGTTTCTCAAACTATTGACCAGACCACGTTACAACCCTCAAAAGACCTAATTGAGGCACGGTTTATTCTGAAAGCATGCTACCAGCAAGGTTGCGTAAATTGACTCCCATATATTTGCTAATCTTCAAACTCGATTGCACATTATTCTTGTTGCATATTTCACGCACTTTCTAAATCAGCACCTCGTTTGGACCAACAGTCCATTCGTTACACTATCCAACATCATTCAAATAAAATTGACTTTTTCAAAACTTACATGAACTTTACATTAACACTACCATTTGCGTATGAATAATTTAATTGCAATTCAGTACTTGACCTCAGTACAATCCCAACAAGGGGCAATCAAAGGAGAAATTTGAACTTCATTTCCAACATGAATCAAGACTACTCCAGTAGCTCAATCAGGGGCAATTTATTTCAAAATCAACGGCCCAATCAGGGGCAAGATCACCTTCAAAGGCTCAATCAGGGGCAGATCATGCTATGGCCATTGTCTAAGCTTCCCCACCGGATTTATTTCAAATACCCTACAGGCAGGGGCAAGCAAACAAGGAGCAAATTTTCCTATCTCTATTCCCCAGCTGAACAAGCAGTCCTTGACAGACATTGGCAATCATTCAAAGCAAAATCCGTTCTTATACGTCAATTAAGTCGCTTCGCTCATCAGCAAGTGACCAAACTTGGAGTTTTCAGATCCATCTTCTGATCATACATCGTCGAAGATCGAGTGTCGGGGAATCGAGCCCTCCACCCACCCAAAGTCCAATTACCATTGGCAACTACCAGACCAAAAGTCCACCAAACTGGCACTTTTCCTTTCAATCGCTCATATGCATCATTGTGCATCATATGTAGTCATAAGCATCATTTACATCAATCATGTACAACATGTGCATCATGTGCATACTTAAAACAAAAACAGACCCTTTTATTTTCCCCAACATTTTCAATTTACATCTCAGTGCATAAACATTTGCATCGCATCTCCATCATTATGGAATTCCATTTCACAACAATCGAGCATACGTGCATAAGTCAAGATCCAGGATCAATCCAAGATTCCAGGACTTCCCCCAGCGGAAGTCAGGATCCAGGGTCGATCGAAGATTCTCCTAAGGTGTTATTCAGTGGGCGTCCCCGTTGGATATTTCTCTTCCAGTTTATTTAAATTTTCTGTTGCTCAGGATCGACCTAGCATCGAGTGCTGAGTTCGCATTATCATCCTCGCGGTGGTAAGCGATCATTTTAATTTTCTGTCTTTCGGCATCCATATCGACCTAGCATCGAGTGTCGAGTTCGCATTATCACCCTTGCGGTGGTAAGCGATTATTTTATTTTATTTTTTGTTACTCAGCATCGACCTAGCATCGAGTGCCGAGTTCGCATTATCATCCTTGCGGTGGTAAGCGATTATTTTATTTTATTTTCTGTTACTCAGCATCGACCTAGCATCGAGTGCCGAGTTTGCATTATCATCCTTGCGGTGGTAAGCGATTATTTTATTTTATTTTAATTTTCTGTTACTCAACATCGACCTAGCATCGAGTGTTGGGGTCGGATTATCATCCTTGTGGTGGTAAGCGATTATTTAATTTTCTATCAACCTGTTTTTGTTTCGTATCGCCTTCATTTTCCAATTTTGATCATCCATTTACTGCACATTTTCTTTTGGCGGACAAATTTGGAGTCTGTTAATATCGAATTATCTTATACCTTGAAAGATTGAATGCGAGCCAGTTCACCTTATTCGGTCTAAACCAATTCGATAGGGGCATCTGTCATACCCCAAATTTGTCCTACCCACACCATTTTATTTCTGTCTAACAGATATTTCAAAACTACGCACCATGTTTATTTTACTGTCTAATCATTATTAAAAAAAAATCAGTTTATTTGTCCATTGTTTTTATTTATTAGAAAATATATTTTTACCTATTTATTTCTGTTTGATATCTCTAATCGCCTTATTCTTTATTTATTTTGTATAATCCAATATATTTTTCTTTTATTTCTTTTACATTTTTTTATCAAATTAAAAGTCCCAAAGTCCATTTACTATTTTATTATACAAAGTAAAAATTCACTTCATAACTCATCCCATTTTCTTTTAATTTCAGATTTTAATTGTTAGGCCCGTTTATCTTTTTAGCCTATTCATTATTATTCAAAAATTACATTTCCATTACTATTATTATTATTAATATCATTTGTTACCACTATTATCAATTTACTTTGTTATGCTTCAATTTTATTATTATAATTATTATTATTGTTGTTGTTATTATTATTATTTACTATTTTATTTTTATTATTTCTACATCTATTTTTAATATTATTATTTAGTATACATATATCAAAATCTCACTCTCTATGTGTAGTACCTACAGCTGTCATGCAACAAATCAGCTCACAACAATTTATCCATCTCCACTCCACTATTTCTAAGGAAACGCACAATCCTGCACGGTACAACATCAACAGCATCATCTTCTCAAAATTTTCCACTCACACCTTCATTATAACAACCAAATCACACAAAATATTCCTCAATCTTTATCCTCAAACTTCTCAATTTTACCCTCCAACCCTCTCTATAAAAAACCAGCTTCTCATACTACAAATCCAAGCTTGGAAACATAAATACCTCTGCAAAAAAAATCCTCCAAACTCCAAGCTTCAAAAAACCTTTGCAAACAATCACCAACACAACAATTGTTTCCCAATCTTATTCAACCTAGACTCACTCCATCAACATCGCAAAAAAAACTGACACGTAGCAAAACACAAATCAAATCACAACCGGACCTCGTCATCCTCTCAACCTTCATCGTATCCTCTTCAAAACAAAAACAACCTTTGTTCGCTTCCTCCCCTGAAAACATAAAATAACAATAATCTGCAAAGTTTTCTAGAGATCAAACACAAATCCAATTTCATCGATACCCACCCAGAAACACAAAGAGAAAACCAAACACATAAGCGAATCTGAAAACTAAACCTGAGATTTGAAATCATTGAGAGAGTAACACCGTGAGGCTTGTGCGAGTTCGTGAAACACAGAAATAACACCACCGCACCTTCACCCAAACAAACGAATCATTGTTCTGAAACCCATCCATCCGACCAAACTCAGCCCATACCTTCCACCAAACGTTGGCCTTAAACACCGCCACCACCCGCCAACCGCGAAACCCGTAGCACTACCAAAACAGAACCACCATTCAAACTGAACGCGACCCTTCACCGCTGAAGCATCCACCTCGCCGAAACATCACAGAACCTTCGATCCAAATAAAACCAGAAACGTCGCCACCACTGTGTAGATCCGAAACCGCTGACGAAGCCAACCCAACACACCTCTCTGCAATCATTCCGCCGCCACCAACAATCAAACACGAGCCGCCGTTCCCAAACGCGGGCAAACCAAAAGAAGCTGAAGCCGCCGCGAGAAAGCCGCCGGGAGATAGCCGAGTCGGAGAAAGAGTAGAGGCGACGGCCGAAAACCTATTTGAAGTTTGAGAAGCAGAGACAGAGAGATTCAGAGTGAGACGGACGCATCGTCGTCGGCAAGGAAGATAGGTTGGGTTTTCGTTCATTTTTTTTTTCTTCTTCCTTTTTTACTGTGTTGCGTGTTGAGAGAGAGAAAGGGATTTTAAGGTCTGAAGTTAAGACCTCTTGATTTTGTTTTCTTATTTTAAACAATATACATATTATTATTTTTTGTAGAATTTTATTTTATTACTGTTATTGTTCTGTTCTTTCAAAAGTTGAACACCATTTCCCATACTCCCTTCACCGGTAAATTCAATATGTCTCCCTCTTAAGTTTTTTATTATTATTTTTTTAGATACTGCATGCCTCTTTCCTAATTTTAATTTTAAATTATTAGGTTTGTTTTTATAGACTATTTTATGCTATTTGGGCTTAGCCCAGATCCTCTATTTCTATTCACAAATCCTGATTGAACATTTACACCACTTTATTTTATTTATTTTTATGTGAATTGCTTTTGATTGACTGATGGGCCAGACCCATGTAAATTTCTATCAATACCTTCAAATCTGGTTTGTACCTCCCTTTTGTTATTTAATTTATTTTTACTTAAAATCTTTTCTATTATTTTTTAATCTAATTTCATAGTTTATATATATATATATATATATATATATATATATATATATATATATATGTTTATTATTCTATTTGTATTTAATTTCTTTTGTTATGGGCCGATGATATTATAAAAGGTCGTTTTTCGCCCGATTACATTTAATCGGTGATGAGCGGTCAATATGAGGCCCTCTTTTATTTTTATTTTGAACAAAAAAACACTTGTAATATAATTTAATTCATTTATTCATTATTTTATTCATTATTTTATTTAGTTATTCAATTCATTATTCTATTTAATATTTCGCCATTCAATTTAATTTATTTATTTTCGCATTTCAAATTACGATTCGACTCCTTATAGAATGGTTCCCATTTTGAACCGATTCTAAGGCAGTTCACGAACAAAATTTCGTCGCGTCCCAAAAGGTCCAACGCCTTCGAATAGTTGCGCTCGAAAAAGGTCCAACGCCTTCAAATAGTTGTGTCCCGACTCAAACAGGCCGAACGCCTTCGAACCGTTCAAAACACACTGCACACACGCTTCCTCTTGGGCAAAATACAATGATACCCTTTATTTCTCGCAATCCCCTGTATTTATTTTGTATCCCTCTCCCCTTACTTTGTACGCAATTTACTTTCCGTATTTATTTTTGAATCCTTGGTCCAACGCCAAGCGATTGCACTTGCACACTTGCACTTTATTTTCCAGTTATCTTTTCGTTTATTAGGATCCACCTCTCTTAGCGAGCCGAGCGCATTGTGCCTCGCGAACAAAACCACAAAAATAAACTCCATTTGCATTTACCCTTTTAACCTCAAAAAACCAAAACGTTTCGATTAGATCCAAACCCTTGATCCAACGTCAAGAGGTCTTAGGAAATAAAACACATTCTAATAATACGAGAAGATTTGTACGCCACGAGCCTTAAGCGGTAGAAAGGGGGATAACGAGCTTTCGTTACTCGCTCCGATTATTTCAACGCAAGACACTCGTCTTGTTGGGCGAGATAAACTATCCATAGTCTTTAGTGCATTTCAACTCCTAAACCCTTTCATCGACGAAAGGTAATAAAATCAATAACCATTACCCTTAGTAGGCCGAACTACGAGGCTCTGACTTTCCCATTGCACACGGGAGTACGTAGGCACGAGGATCTCCATCCTTGCCGAGCACCTAGGATCAATCTAACTTATAATTCAACTCATTTCCCTCTAGCAAGCAATTCGTTTAAGCATAGACATCCTTTCGCGCGCGATAACTTAGATGGTTCCCATCGAGTACGATGGATGTAAGGGGTGCTAATACCTTCCCCCTGCATAACCGACTCCCGAACCCAGGCAATGGTTCCGTTGACCTTTGTCCTCATCCTTCTCTTCCCGGGTTGTATCTATATCTTCCCTTTCCCTCTTCGGGAATAAATAGAATTAGGTGGCGACTCTTCAGTCCGTCCGGCACGCGGCTCCGTCCATTCGGATCGCGTGAGGTCGTATTTTTCGGGGTACGACAGCATCCTTGAAAGGATTATCATAGACAATGGCTCTAATCTGAACAACACAATGATTACTGATATCTGCACGTATTTCAAGATTAAGCATCATAATTCTTCTCCGTATCGTCCAAAGATGAATGGCGCAGTAGAAGCTGCCAATAAGAACATCAAAAAGATTCTACAGAAGATGACTATTACATATAAGGATTGGCATGAGATGTTACCATTTTATCTTCATGGTTATCGTACTACAATACGTACTTCAACAGGGGCAACCCCATTCTCCTTGGTCTATGGTATGGAAGCAGTTCTACCCATTGAGGTTCAGATCCCTTCCTTGAGAATCATGAAGGATGCAGGCTTGGATGAAGATGAGTGGATTCAGACTCGACTTGACCAGATAAATTTGATTGATGAAAAAAGGCTGGCAACTGTTTGTCACGGTCAGAGCTTTTAATAAGAAGGTTAAGCAAAAGATATATCAGACTGGAGACTTGGTAATCAAGCGTATCGTATTACCACAGGGTGATCCTAGGGGCAAGTGGACTCCTACATATGAAGGACCATTTGTAGTCAAAAGGGTATTTTCAGGAGGTGCCATGATGCTTACTACTATGGATGGTGAAGATTTCCCGCAGCCCGTAAACGCATACATAGTTAAAAAATACTACGCATAAAAAGAGACCCACTAGGTTGACTGACCTAGGCAAAAATAAGGGCATCCCGGCGAACCAAAAGGGTTCGGGGAAAAATTAGGGATATATATATATATATATATATATATATATATATAAAGATTGTTCACTCGGCAAGTCGAAAACCCAAAAGGGAGGCTTGGGCAAAAAAGAGTATCCCGGTGGATTGAAAACCTGAAAAGGCAATCCAGGCAAAAGTTAGGGATTAAAGCGTATGACTATGTCTCGTTGGATCACTCCCGTAACCTCAACCAGTTGTGCTACCTGGATCAAGTTCAAACAGATAAAGATCAATCCAATCATTTCTATCTCGACAGCAAAGGATGAGAAACTTGAAGATAATGGAAATAGTGGAATTGAAACTCAATAGGATTATTTTCACATAGTTGTTTTTCTTTGTTTTTGTAAAAAATTTATGACAAATTCCTCTTACTAAGATTTCTGTCTCCTTGTACAAACTTTCCTGTTTATAGGCTATTTTCTAATAAATAAAGTCTCGTTTTTTATTCAAGTTTATTTTTCCCTTGTTTACTTAAGCGAAAACGTCCATTGGTTGTGTTTGAATGTATGTATGCTTTTGAATATGATTGATGTTTACCAAAAATGCATAAAATGCAGTAATAGTATTTACTAAGGATGAACGAGGGTAAGAATTCAATGAAGCTTCGCCGGTTCATACCCACAGGGTAATCTTTACGGATATCCATACAAAACTCTTCAAGTAATATCTTATACTTCCCACTCGACGAAGTCTTCAAGCAGTTTCATATCCTCCGAAGAATTAAGTCTCCCGGATCTATGTCCATCTCTTTTATCCTCAGTCAGGATATTCAGGCACTTATTCCTTCAATAAAAAGCACGACGAACGAAGACAGAAGGTTCTGAGTACCATATTATTAAACAAGACGGGAACGAAGTCCTCATGTTCCTCAGCAACGAACAGGGATTTATTTTCCCCAGCCAACAGTTGTTATACAGAGATACCCAGACACTTCAGGCTACATGATTCATACATACATCATTTACATTATATCATGGCATACACATCCATAATCCATATGACATTCTTACTTAAGAGTATCATGTCATACATGCATACATCAAATAATCTTGCATAAACTAACCTTTTCTTTTCAGGATAGTTGCAGGCAGATAAACACTATCAAACAATTCAGAGATGATCGCTACAAAGATTCATTTCTGATAATCAATACAAGTTGTCCTTGAGATGGCACATAAATGGTCTATACGAAGACCTAATGTTCAGTCCAGGATATTACCAGAAGCAATTCAGGAGTAATCGCCACGAAGATTTAATCCTGATGCTCAAGTTGTCCTTGGAAGGGTACGTAAATGATCTATACGAAGACCCAGTGCTTAATCCAGGATATTTCTAGAGGAGATAATCGTTACGAAGATTTATTTCTGATGGTCAACTATCTTTGGCATAGTGTGTAAATGATCTATACGAAGATCTAGCACTTAATCCAAGAGATTCTTTCAGAAGAAGCTCAGGGATAATCGCCACGAAGATTTAATCCTGATATTCTTTTTTTCCTTGGGAAGGTATGTAAATGGTCTATACGAAGATCTATTACCTAATCCGGGATATTTCCAAAATAGATAATCGTTACGAAGATTTATTTCTTATGGTCAATTCAATAGATGATCTTTGGGATGATACATAAATGATCGATACGAAGATCTTGTACTTAGCTCAGGATATCACCAAAAGCAACTCAGAGATGATCGCCACGAAGATTTGATTCTGATGCTTAAGTTAAAGTATGTTCCTAAAGACGGTTCAGAGACGATCTATACAAAGATCTAAGCACTGACACCTAATGAAGGATATTCTTTTCCCCCAGAGATAATGCAGAGACGATCTATACGAAGATCTAGTGCTGACATTCAACTCAAACCATGTTATAGGAATGATTTAGAGACAGCCTATACGAAGACCTAGTACTGATATCCAGTGACAACATAAAGATACTATCACCTTCTGATATTATGGATGGCATCTATAAGCCCATCTCCAGTTCCTCTGAGTGGCATCTTTAAGCCCATTCCAGCATATACAACCAATCAACAGTGTTACTTTACGCACCGGCGAGTGCAAATTTTTGGGTTTTTGTTTTCAATCCCCTTCAACCTTCCAAGTCACGAATGGCACACAGGCCAATCTAACTCCTCAGGTTTCAGAAAATTGAACAGGGGCAGCTGTTGCACCCCAAAATTTGCCCTCACCTAGTCAAGGCATTGTGTACCAAGGTGTCACAAGAGGTTCACAAGGTTCACAAGGCATCCCAAGAGGTTCACAAGGTTCACAGTTAGTCAGAGAGTTTGACAATTCCCTCAGACAAAGCCTCCTCCTAAGCAATGCACCCTAAACTAGGGTTTTGGATTTCATCAGGCTAAATGGACTTTCAAGGCCTCAAGTGAGCTTCATAACATCCTACATGTCTTCAAGAATCCCTATGTCAAGTTTCAAGGCTTTCCCAAAAGGTTTGCTCAGTCAGATGATCAGATATGCAAAAATCAGTCAAAGTGGTTAAAAAGTCAAACTGAGGTCAACTGTGGTCAAACCAAAGTCAAACTTCATGATTTTTTTCCAACATCAATTTTATGAAGTAAAATTCATCATTTGATCAAGGGCTGATCATGATTCATCAAGGAAGTTTCAGATCATCAAGAATCAGGAGTTTCTAAATTAGGGTTTTCATAGGAAAAGTCAACTAAACTTTGACCAGCCATAACTTTCACATGCTTCATCAAAATTTCCCATCCAAAGCTCATTTTGAAGGAAATTGAATTCTCTAAAACTTTGTGTCTCACAAGCCAAGCCTAAAAATGCATCATTTGGGAGGTATGAGCCAAAACATTACAGGTCATTTTAAAAGTCAACAAAAAGTCAACATCTTCCAAAGGGCATAATTTGAAAATGGTAAAAGATATGGACATGATACCAAAGAGGTTGGTTATAGGACTCTCTAAGCTTTCCAAAATGTCCAAGAACACCTTCATAGCCTTAAAATTGTGGGAGATGTGCCTTCTCAAAGTTGGGAAATTTTGGGAGGTATATGAAGCAAATGAAGCCTTAAAACCAAATTTTGCCAAATGGGCCTACCAAATTGCTACCCAATCTTCATGATATTCTCAAGCACGACCCAAACCAAGCATTATCTGATTTTGTATTTTTTTATTTAGTATTTATTTGAATTTTATTCATTAAAATGCAAATTAAATCAAAATAAAATATATAAATCAAATATTTGGATAGGATTGTGGTTCTAGAAGCTCATAAACCTCATTTAAGACTGATTGATATGATCTAATTTCAGGCACAACCAAAATAGCAAGGATATATTGGATTTTTTTGATATTTTGAATCACATCTTTCTTCATCATCAAGTTATCCAAAAGCCCAAAAAGTCACATGTTTTTTTGACCTAATTTGGTTCACTATATGAAGAGGAACATAACACAAACACAGGGGACGAAAAATTGGGATTGATAGGCCTTGTTCAAATTTCAAAATTTCACAAAGAAACTTAAATTCGGATTTTGATTTGCAGGTGATATCAAGGAGTTTTGAAGGTTGAGACATGATCCCTAGAGTTCCTTCATACTATTTCAATCCATATTCGCATCCAAATCATCACCATTTGCATAAACCGAATCACTTTGTTCTTGGTTTTAAATTTTTTCGATTCACATGATTTATGCATTATAACTTATATTTGATGTTTGTTTCATGTTTGTAATGATGCAAGGAAGGTTTCTGGGTTATTAGATTGAAGAACCATGGTCCCATTCGCCAAACACCATTTTTAGGGTTCGTGAGTTTCCAAATTGGGAACGATGATTAAAATGCGATTTTAGCTGAAATTGAGTAGATAATTGGATTTAGTATACATTTCTTGACTGATTGGTATCATTAGAATGAATTTATTCATTGAATAATGCTATTTTTGACTTGCATGACTTTTAGTGACGCATGAAAACCGTCACTAAAAGTTATAGTGACGGAAGAACTGTAGGTAAAACCCTAACTGGACAGATAGAGGTTGAAGATGAGTCCTTGGCGCAAATTCTCTGAATTCAAAAATCTATTTATTTTTATTATATATATGTTTCATATGAATATCACAAACGCAGCTTGGCTCAGATGGTGAAGGCACGCGTGTATGATGTCAAGGGCAAGGGTTCAATACCTGCCTGAGGCGTTTTCTTTTTAATTCATTTATTTTACGCAGGTTTAAAATATAATTATAAGAAGCCATTTGTTTATCAGACACGTCCCATGTGGCTTGATGGCAAAGGCACGGTTTTGATGAGAGGATGACCTGAGTTCGAATCTGGCTGCAAACCAAATTTTTTGCCAATCCAATCTTTTTCCAGTTTTATTATTTATAACATGTTGTTCATACAACTATCACCAAGCTTGCGCAGCCCAGTGGTTAAGCCTCAGTCAGGTAATGGGGAGGTCCTGGGTTCAAATCCAGGCCTCCCCCATTTTTTTTTAAAACCTGTTTTGTTTTGTTTTTTTCTTTATATTTTCATAATTTAATTATTATATTATAATATTATTATATTATATTACTTAATTATCTTATTAACTAATTAACTAATTAAATAATTCTAAGTATATTATATCATAAAATATTTTTATAATAAATGTTAATTATTCTTTCTAATAATTTTTATTATAGTATTAATTTTTGTTATATAATTTGTAAATAAATATTTAAAACCTTAAAAACTCCAATTATTTTCTAAAACCATAATTTTCCTATTAATCCTAAAAAACCTAATTTATTTTTCTAAACCCTAATTAATATATTAACTCTTATTTCTTTTATTATTATGTAAATAATTTAATGTTTTTTTTATTATTATTAAATTGTTTAAATTCCTATACTTTCTTAATTAACTTCTAAAAAATTTATAATTTTTCTCTAACCTAAAATAACTTCTCTTTTAAATTTTAATCTTGATTTCTTTATTTATTACTATTATCATTATTATTATTGCTATTATTTTACTATTATTGTTTATTTATTATTATATCTATTATTATTATAATTCATTTTTTATTCGATTATTATGTATCTGCTAAAGCCATGTAATACTTATAGGTTTATTTTTCCTCTTTATTTTATTATGAATATTTTATTGTATGGTTAGTAACTTTAGGGTGTGTATAACTTAAATGTAATTAAAATTAACTTAGAAAATTAATTTAAATAAGATAAATATTTGAAAATAAACACTCACACACGTAAGTCGATCTAAGATCGCCATCTTGCACTTCCTAGGGTATTCCTCTTGGTTGCCTTATTTAAAATGGTCAAATCCCTCGAATATAGGGGTGTCTTAAGCAAAGTCCCTTCATAAAATCATCAAGTCCCTACAGTTTAAAAGATCAAGTCCCTTCGAGGTTACCTATGGAATAATGATCTTGTCCCTTCGAATAAATGATGATAGTCCCTACAAATTGCTAAAGACACCCCTTAAGTTGCTTTCTATGACCATAAGTTGACCCTACGCCCGTCCCTTAAAAACATCCAAGGTAATGACTACCTATTCCTTAATAATAGGGATAGTCTTACCATTGAAAGAATATACGAGAACATGAAAGACTTAATCTAGGGTAGGTACCTCTTAGAGTCTTGTTCACATTTCAAAATACTTCTTACACCTCACTTTCTTAAACATTTTTCAAAACAAGGCTTTGTATACATCCATACGAGGATCATTACAAAGTACTTAGAAAATTTCTAATCACACACTACACTCTTCAAAAACAATTTAAGTGAGCTAAGTAACTAAGAGCCCATGGATAAACATGGATATAAAGGGTGCTAAAACCTTCCCTTTAAATAACCTACCCCCCGAGCTCAAGTCTTTTAAAATAGGTCTTTCCTGTTCTTTTATGTCCTTTCCACTTGGATAAAATAAAAGTCGGTGGCGACTCTTGCTATCCGCAACATGACTAAAAGTCAGTTCTCCCACCGTGTTACATTGTGGTCTGTATGAGGAGGAAGAAGTCTTTTCAGAACAAGCTTTCCCACTTGGTATTCCCGAGGTCTGACTTTCTGATCAAAGGCTTTATTCATTCGTTTCTGATACAACTGCCCATGATAGATGGCTGCTAATATTTTTTCTTCAATCAGACTCAGTTGATTATATCGAGAGCGGACCCATTCTGCTTCATCCGGTTTCACATCCATCATAACCCGTAAGGAGGGTAATTCAACTTCAACAGGTAGGACATCTTCCATACCATACACAAGCTGATAAGGTGTTGCCCCTGTAGATGTTCTGATAGAGGTTCGGTACCCATGCAAGGCGAATGGTAACATTTCGTGCCAGTATTTGTAAGTGACTACCATCTTTTGCACAATCTTCTTAATATTCTTGTTAGCTGCTTCAACAACGCCATTCATCTTTGGCCTGTAAGGAGAAGAGTTGTGATGTTGAATTTTGAAGTCCCGACAAAGTTCAGCCATCATCTTATTGTTCAAATTTGAACCATTATCAATAATGATTCGCTCGAGAACTCCATATCGACAGATGATATCCCTTTTCAGAAATCGAGCTACCACTTTCCTGGTGACATTCGCATACGAAGCTCCTTCAACCCATTTGGTGAAGTAATAAATGGCTACCAGGATGAACCTATGACGATTTGAAGCAGACAATTCAATCTTTCCAATCATATTAATGCCCCTCACGGAGAAGGGCCAAGGTGAAGACATTACATTCAAAGGATTCTGAGGCACATGCACTTTATCTGCGTAGATCTGGCATTTGTGGCATTTTCTGGCATAAGCACAACATTCTGCATCCATTGTGATCCAATAGTAACCTGATCTTAGCAACTTCTTTGCCATTGCATGTCCTCCGGCATGGGTACCGAAAGAACCTTCATGTACTTCATGCATCAGTGGATCTGCTTCCTTCTTGTCAACACATCTGAGCAAGACCATGTCGAAGTTTCGCTTGTACAAAGAACCATCAGTATTGAGGAAGAAACTTCCGGCTAGCCTTCTTAATGTCTTCTTATCATTTGATGATGTCCCAGGTGGGTATGTCTGAGTTTCCAAGAAGCATTTGATGTCATGGTACCAAGACTTGTTATCAGTGACAGTGTCCACAGAGAATACATATGTCGATCGATCCAGTATGGATACCAAAATTCGAGGTACATAATTGGTAGTCTGTACTTTGATCATGGATGAAATGGTAGCAAAAGCGTTTGCAAACTGATTCTCATCTCTAGGGATGTATTCAAGCTTAACTGTTGTGAAGAAGGTCAACAATCTCCTCGTATAGTCACGGTAGGGAATCAGATGCTCCTGATGAGTGTACCACTTGCCGTTGGTCTGATTGATTACCAAAGCTGAATCTCCGAATACATTCAAGGTTTTGATCTTGAGGTCAATGGCTTCCTCAAGACCCATGATATAAGCTTCGTACTCTGCTTCGTTGTTAGTGCAGGCAAAGGTGAGCCTTGTTGAGAAAGGCATATGAGCCCCTTTAGGTGTAATAAGCATTGCACCAACCCTACGACCGTTGTAATTAATCGCCCCGTCGAACATCATAGTCCATGCTTCTTCTGAATCAGGCCCTTCAGTGTGAATAGGCTCTTCATAATCGTTTTCTTTTAAGAACATGATGTCTTCATCAGGGAAGTTAAATCTCATTGGCTGGTAATCATCAATGGGTTGCTCAGCCAGATAGTCAGACAATACACTGCCGTCGATGGCCTTTTGAGATGTGTACTGAATGTCATATTCTGTTAGAATCATTTGCCATCTTGCAACCCTTCCGGTAAGTGCTGGATTCTCAAATATGTACTTGACTGGATCCATCTTTGAGATCAATAAGGTAATATGAGTCAACATATACTGTCTTTGTCGGCGAGCAGCCCACGCTAAAGCACATCAAGTTTTCTCGAGCAGTGAATAACTTTGTTCACAGTCTGTAAACTTTTTGCTTAGGTAGTATATTACATACTCTTTTCGACCAGACTCATCATGTTGGCCCAACACACACACCATTGACTATTCTAATATTGTCAGGTACATGATTAGAGGTCTTCCTTCAACTGGAGGCATGCGAATTGGAGGTTCTTGCAGATATTCTTTGATCTTGTCAAAAGCTCTCTGACAGTCATCATTCCACCTGACTGTTTGCTCTTTTCTTAGCAGCTTGAACAAGGGTTCGCAGGTTGTAGTGAGATGAGATATGGATCTTGAGATGTAGTTCAATCTACCTAAGAACCCTCGAACTTCTTTCTCAGTCTTAGGTGCAGGCTTTTCCTGAATAGCTTTGACTTTATCGGGATCAACCTCAATTCCATTTCCACTTACAATAAAACCCAGCAGCTTACCAGAACGTACCCCGAATGTGAATTTGTTGGGGTTCAACCTTAACTGATACTTCCTCAGGCGCTTGAACAGTTTCAGTAGATTCACCAAATGATCTTCCTCTGTAAGGAACTTGGCAATCATATCATCCACATAGCATTTGATTTCTTTATGGATCATATCGTGGAATAATGTTACCATAGCCCATTGATATGTTGCACCGACGTTCTTCAGACCAAACGACATTACCTTGTAACAGAACATGCCCTAGGGTGTGATGAATGTTGTCTTCTCCATGTCTTCAGTTGACATCTTAATCTGATTGTATCTAGAAAATCCATCCATAAAAGAAAATACCGAGAACTGAGTTATGTTATCCACCAATACATCAATGTGAGGTAATGGGAAATCATCTTTCGGGCTTGCTCTGTTCAAATCCCGGTAATCCATACACATACGCACTTTTCCATCCTTCTTTGGTACGGGTACAATGTTAGCAACCCACGGCGGGTAACTAGTTACAACAAGAAAACCGGCGTCCCACTGCTTTTGTACTTCTTCTTTGATTTTCATGGCCATGTCTGGGCGAGTACGATGCAACATCTGTTTAACTGGCGGACAATCTTTTTTCAAAGGAAATATGTGCATGACAATGTCTGTATCCAAACCCGACATGTCTTGATAGGACCAGGAAAAGATGTCGACATACTCTCGAAGCAGACAAATGAGTTATTCTTTTACTGGAGCTTGCAGACTAGCCCCGATCTTCACTTCTTTCACATCTTCCTCAATACCAAGATTGATAGTCTCAACCTCCTCCTGATGAGGAGCAATCACTTTTTCCTCTTGTCTCAACAACCTGGCCAACTCTTCAGGCAAATCATAGTCTTCATCAACCCCTCCATCCGCTTGATTAGTCGGATTGTCGAAGTCATACGAGGTCATAGTAGCGTCGTTGTCGGTGCAACCTGGAAGGCTATCTCTGCAAGGGTTGAGATTTGTTCATTTTAGTGATAGATTTTATCTTATTTAGAAAAAGTGAATGAAGTTTATTAAGAAAAACATTGTCATTTATTGTTTTGTGTGAAAATAACAAAAATGAAAGACAGTGAGCGAAAAAAGATTGTTTGCAAAAGATGTCCATTGTTCATTAATTTCCATTTGCACAAAATACATATATGGCCCTATTACAAAAATGAATCCTGACACCTTGGGCAAGATGCAGGACTTGATGCATGCTTAAACAGGAAATAATAATTACTCTGCAGCAGTAACCCTTATAATTTCATGGGAATACCAGTTGAGGACTTTTTGGCCCGGGACTCTTGGACGAATCCAGCTTTCCAGGTTGAAGTCGCTTTCAACCTCGTCTTCCACATTGTTGATAGCATTCGGGGTCAGTATTCCCCCACTTATGAACTTGGGAGCTTCATCAGCCTCCTCTTGGACCTGTCAGGATGGTCTATAACCCAAACCGAACTTGTCTTCCTTGATCTAAACTTGCAGCAGCTTGCCCCAGCCTTGGACATTCCCGTCTTCAACAACCTTCCGAGCTTGTTTGTAAGAAGCAATTGAAGTACCAGACACTTTAGTTGTTGCTTCATTGACATTAAGAGCTTCAAAACCCTGACTCATTGACTCATGGATCTCCCCATCCATCTCAATGTACTTGTACATAGCCAGATGACTGACGAAGATGTCCTCCTCTCCACAGATGGTGATAATTTGGCCTTCCCACTCATATTTTAACTTTTGGTGAAGGGTCAATGTTACGGCGCCAGCGGCATGAATCCAGGGTCGACCCAACAAGCAGTTGTAGGCAGGCTGAATGTCCATCACATAGAAGGTAGTTTTGAAAATCTGTGGGCCAATTACCACAGGCAACTCAATCTCTCTGAGAACCGATCTTTTAGAACCATCGAAGGCTCTCACAACTAAGTTGCTCAGGAAGAGTGCAAGACCATCATATTCCAGCTTGACCAAGGCTTTCTTTGGAAGGACGTTGAGAGATGACCCAGTGTCAACCAAGACATGAGAAAGTACAACACCTTCACACTCTAAGGTAATATGTAAAGCCTTATTGTGGTTACGACCCTCCGTAGTCAGATCAACATCGGTGAATCCTAGTCCATGACTAGTATTGACATTTGAAACCACCGTCTCTAGCTGATTGACTGTAATCTCTTCAGGCACATAAGCTACGTGTAGGACTTTGAGTAATGCATTCATGTGAGCTTCGGAACACATGAGCAATGATAGTATAGAGATTTTGGAGGGTGTCTGGTGGAGCTGATCCACAACTTTATAGTCACTCTTCTTGATAATTCTCATGAACTCGTCTATATCCTGATCAAAGGATATCTTCTGAGCCTCTTTGGCAATTAGTTCTTCAGGCACCACACTCTTGCCTTTTGCTTTAACAGCAACTTCTGCTTCAGCATTAACCCTGGGAAATTGTGACGCGAAGAGACGTCCGCTTCGAGTGAACCCTCCGCCTCCCCCGACATTATCAATTTGTGGTGTAGAAGTTTCAAGAGTGACTTTCTTTCCGTTGCAATATAGATCTGAGTCATAGTGCCAAGTGTCGCTCCCGGGATTTTCATCCTAGTACAAACGCGAAAGTGGCGCGGAAAGGTAGAGTCGCCAGCCAGACATTTTTATCCCGAAAGAATGGGAAAGGTAATGTTGCACAAACCTGAGGAAGAAGGAAAGGACAAGGTCCTGCGAACCAAAGATCTGAGTTTGGGAGTCGGTTACGAACTGGGAAGGTATTAGCACCCCAGATCGTCTGTCGTACCCGACGGGATCCACGCTTGCTTGTTTGTTTCAAAGGGTGAGAAATAAGAATGCTGCTGAATAAAACCGCTAACTGGAACTGAAATGGAAATGAAAGAAGGAACTGAAATAAGAAAATGGAAAGAAAGGGGGAAATGTAGGGAAAATAAAGAATGTGCTCGAACGGGCCCTACCCCGCTGCCTACGTACCTCATCGGGATAATGAGGATCAGAGTCGACGTAGTTCGCCTAACTAAGGCGGGAACTATTTGTTTGTGTTTTTTATGCTGGAACTGCGTATGCCTATGCTCAGGTGTTGCAGGCTCGTCTGGTACGAGTGCGTTTACCGTCTTGCAAATGAGACAAGTCGTCGCGAGTTCTCGTTGTGAGTGAATGAGATGAGAAGAGAAGTTCCCGCAGGATAGTCGCTTGTTATTTGTTTTTGGCTTTTATGAGAAATGTTTTGAATTTATTTGTTTTATGAAACAATCCCTTGATGAGACTTGTACATCATGATAGACGAGCTTACACCACTCCAAGATGGAATGAATGCAAGTGCTTCATGGAATAAGGCTATACACAAAGGATCCTTTCATTTATTTGTTAAGTGTTTTTGGATTTTTGTTTGAAGATGAGAAGAATGACTCAAATTGCAAAAAGGACAAACTAAGGGGACTAAGACACAACCCTAAGTTAGTTATTATATACAAAAAAGGAGATCCTAACGGTTTGTGAGGTTTTCTAATCCTAAGAAAGAAAAGAAAAAGAAGAAAAGAGAGTTAGAAACTAACTTACTTCCTAAGGAAGGTAAGTTGTTTCTAAAGAAAGGGAACACCTATAAGCAAGCACAAGGTGCTAAGACAAACACAATTAAAATGCATAAGAGATGGGAATGAAGTAATTCTTACCTCAATCTTCCCCCCTACAAAACAAAAGTTAGCATGACAATGCATATTGGAAGTAAAATCAAAGCATGGAAACGATTAAGTACCATAAACGTCCTAGAATGGAACTAGGGTTCAAAATAAGACCTAAGTCTAAAGGTGAAGGTACCTAAAGGTTACATGACTTCTAAAGTCAGTAGCTACATGTTATAGGTCCCTAAGGATACTAGGATACCTCACAAGATCAAACTATGTCAAACTATGTACAAAAAGTTCACATAAATTCACCTAAATGCAAGTTAGGGTTTATGGATGAAGTATGAATGCGTATGGCTTACAAACATGAATTAATACATGAAATGAACATAAAAGTCAGTAGTGAATGCTTATGAATGAGTATGCATGAATATACAAACATGGATGCAATGGATTATGCATATGGAGCAATGAGAAGAAGATATGAGAAGAAACGAACAAAAATCGCATAAGATCGCACATGACGAAAGTTAAAGAAGAATGGCATGTGAATATGAATGAAATGATTATGGGTCAGTAGCATACAAGGTATGAGATGCAATTAGAATGCATGAATAGGCATTAATGATTTCTACATAATTCAAGTTATTATTTAGAAGAGAAGAGAATCCATTTTAAGTTAAATGTAATTCACATAAGTACGCACTTTAAAGCACCGAAACAAACCAAATGAGTATGGTTCAAAAAGTGGCCTATAACTGGAATTAAGGACACAAAAATGACCTATAATCAACTCCTAAAAGCTACCAAAAGGTTTCTCAATCAAATGTCATGAATGCCTTCTTAACATTTAAGTTATGCAACAAATGAACACATGAATCAACCTAGGATCTAGGTGACATGGAAAAATAGCAAAAAGCCTTTAAAAATTATGAAATTAAATCCCTGGAATAATAAAGTCATTATCTCACATGGTCCAAAAGAATTCTACAAAATTATGCACCAAAATGCCAAAACAATTCCTTGATTAGCAAGGTAACAAATCGTGATCATCGAAAAACAACTCCACAAAGTGGATCAAAAAGGGCATATAAAATTATGAAAAAAATGCCTAAGGAGAATAAAAATGTCATAAATTACAGTGATTAATCACACACAAAAAAATAGGTTTCACACCTATGGGGAAAAATCGATTTCGGTCCCTTATGCCAAAACATTCCTTTTTGGGACAGCTTATGATCTAAAATCCAAATTAATTATTAAAACCAACCAAATCTGGAAACAAAAAATATGAAAAATTAATTAAGAGGATGAGGATCACTCATGAATTTTTCCAGAATTTTATCACACCTAAAACTATTTTTAATAATTGCGACGAAACGGGCAAAAAAGTGAATTTTAAGGGGAAGTGAAAGGAATCAATCCTAATGGTTCGTAACCTAATCCCTAAGTTCCGAAATCGATACATATCATCAAAAATCACAAATAAATCCAATGCCTCAGGTGGGAGGGCTCAATATGCACCTTAAGTTATATGATCCTAAGTCGCATACAACTAGAATGGTGCATTAAAGTAGAGAATCGAGATTACTTACTTGGTCGAAGTGCCGATTCTTTCACATAAAAGAAATCCAAAAAACTTCAAGCCAAGCCTTGTAATCTCCCATGAGCAAAATAAATGCTCATCTTCCATAATTGCTTTGTGAAGATCCCCCATAATCGAAACAAAAACAACGGCACAAAATATCATTTGAATCCAAAGGTATCCCACAAATAAAGTGGAATACCAACCAAACGACCGTCGTTAAGATCTTTGCGAGAACCTTGCATGAACTCAACAAACGCATTAGAAACCAAAAAGAGGTGCAACCGGAAGTTGCACCTATGTCTCACAACTCAAAATCAAATAGAAAGATGAATGTACGAGTCATGGACATGCATTGAAATTTATGTTTCAAAACGGGGCAGCACTTATGCTCTAACATAAACAACATGCAAACTCAAACCGGAATCGAATAAATTTACATGCAATGAATGGCAAATGATCAACAAACATAAGTACAAGTCAAAACAAGATCAATGCATCAAAATTGCACCAAACCGAACTTAAGAAGCCTTAAACGAAAAAACGCGTCAAAAATCACCGACTCGGAATTGAACGAAAATCGCATGGTAACTTGCAAATGTGCTAACGGATTCAAATATGCAATCGGATTTTGAAAATTCCGCTCGGAAGTTGTACTTTTTGGCCGATTTTATCGGCTGGCAGTAGTGAAATAGCGGAAAAAATTTGTCCGAAATTGACTAAAACGTTTACCAATGGCTCCGGAATAATCAACAAAGTCAATTTACACTATTCACATTCGCGAAAACGCCCTACGGTTAGGAAGTTACGACCAAAACATATTCTCGACACGCGATACATTAACAACATCAACAATTAAGCCTCAACCTATCCTATTTCAAATTTGCACATTGAAACAAGCAAGAATTTAAAAGTCAAGCACTTCAATCAATATCAAGTCACAATAATTAACTCTCTTAAGAATTTTATCAAACATCTAACATGCATCGATTAGTCTATGTCAATTTTAACAATCATTTCCAATTATGCACAACAACAATTATTAGGATCAATTAATCAAGCATCAATCAACAACCACATCAAGAATCAATGCACATAATCTCCATAATATGAATTCAATTCAAGAAACAATGCAACAATTATTCATGAATTAAAGTTTAAGAAGCTTACCGAATGAAGAATCGACGAAGAAATTGTGAATCCGGAGGAAGTGAGACGCGATCATGAACGGAGGAGAGGAGGAGAGGCCGCGTGGCTACCGGCGGCGGAAGATGGTGGTCGCACGGTGGTGAAGCTGACCGGAGGTGGTGGTTCGTGGCGGCTCGGCTATCGGAAGCTTGATCGGAATTGTTGTGTTCTTGAGTTCTTGATGAAGTTGTTGTTGTGTTCTTGAGAAAGAGTTGAGAGAATGAACTTTGATCCTTTAGAGAGAGTTTGTGAGAGTTTTTTGGTGTTTGTAAATTATGATTGAAGTTATGAGACAAATTGTGGGTCAAAAGAATATATAGTGGAGTGTAAAATGAAAGGCAAAAGGTAGAATTTCGGCTTAAGTGAAAATAACAATATCTTCGGCAAGAAATTTCGACTCTGAACCTTCCACAATATCGTTCGCCTCTGAATCACGGTTGCAATGCAAAAATAACAAACTTCATACGATCAAAATCGAGTGCGATCGATACGTTTAAGCTGCAAGACGTCACTGAATAAGTTGTTTTTTCGGCTTATTTGGTGTCCGCTACTCGAAAATGTGACGAGGCCAACCTCTTAGGAGCATAATCTCGACTCGACTTTGTCATCAAAGTTGTAGATCTATGAGTCAGTGATCTGGTGTTAAAATCTAAGCTCAACCGGACAAACGACGAGGAAGATATGAATTTTCTCGTGAAACCACTTTCAGCATTTTTCTTCGGTTCAGCACTTCAGTTTTGTGAAATAAACCAAAACGACAATCTTTGGAGCACCGTTCGAACTCACTTTTGTATTTGAAATTGAAGAGGATAAAATTTGTGAACCAACGCTTCAAGAACGGGTGATATCCGATGAAAATTGACCGAGTTATGAATTTTACAAAATCTAACAGACAATGCAGTGCATCAAAGAACCTTATTGGTAATTCGCATTTTCGAGATCCTTCCGCTTGGACCGAACCAAAACTGAATTCACATAATGAAGATAACATCTAAACGGAATTTTAGGCACCGAAACGACATCAATTCGATAAACGATCCAAGAGTTATGAATTTTTTAGTGTTCAAAACTCACCGGTTCAGCACTGTTTTTCACTATGTCGACTCTAAAGACTCGCACATTCTGAGATCTTCTTCAAAGAATTAGTTCTCGGCCAAAACCCAAAAGTTGGAAAGGATATCAAGACGGAACTTTTGGAATATGAATCTCTCAGACATGTTGACCCAATAAGAAGTTACAAACTCTTGAATACCGCTAGCACAGTTAATCGGCGAAACCGAAATTTCAGAAACAAATAAATCCCGCCATTTTCCTTGATGAATTGGCATCCGAGCCGAACACAAAAGTTGTAGAGAATAATGAAACGGTCTAAACTATTGAGTTTCAAGCCAAAATGAGTTTCCGAGCATAAGTTACAACTTTTGCAAACTGCACCATAAAACTGATATTCAGCTTAAACTCCTCTGAATCAACCGATAACTTTTGGCTTCTTCTGAGATTATTGTGCACGTGCCGCATGAAGAAATAAAGGCCAGTCGCAACCTGTGAAAGCTCAAATGGAGATGTATGTTCATGTATGTTTATGATGCAATTGTGATCTAAATGCAATGCAATGTATGAAAGGATATGCTAAATGGCATGAAAATGAGAGGGCAAATTTTGAGGTATTACACCAAGGTATAGCACTGCTGCTATCATAAGGAACTGGTCCAGGCACTGTGATAGTAACCAGACTGATTGCTGCGGAAGAAGTAGTTATGACAGTTTGTGGATCATAATAGATGGTGACAGGAGGTCTGATTGGAGATGACACATGTGCAGGAAGTTGTTGATGTTGATGTTGATGTTGCTGAAAGTTGTTGAAAGAATTCGAGACATGAATTGTTGCCGGGTCATAGTAAATGGTGACTGTGGAAATGTCTTCATTGATGGTTGTTGTTGTAGTAGACTCCGTTGAAAAGATGTTTGCTAAATTTGTAGAAGATACCTTTGAAATGGTGTTTGATGATGTTGTAGGAGAGATGTTTGCTGGAGTTATAGGAGTTGGAACTGTTGAGATGATTTATAGGGTGCCTTCTTTGATAAGATTGTTGATACCGATCTTCAAACTTGCACAACCGTTGGTAGAAGCTTTGCAAGCTTTACAACAGACCTCACAATCTGGAAACACTTGGCACTTCAATAGCTGAGCTTTAACTTCGGCCAGTGGTGTTTGAATACTTGCAATGTCATCAATTAGAATTGCTGGTTGGTCTTCTCCAATGACATTAATCCTCGGTCCACCGTGATTTGGTATTGAATTCTTTGTGACATTTGGAAGAGGTGCAAAATTCAAAGCCTTGGAGTCAACTAAGTCCTGAACTTTCATGTGCAATGCCTTACATTTCTCTGTTGTATGGCCAGGTGCATTGGAGTGAAAAGCACATCTGGCGTTGACATCATAGTTCCTTAGGAGATTCTGAGGATCAGGTGGAGTTAAGGTTCTTAATTCAATCAGGTTGAGCTTTAGTAACTGTGGGAGTAGAGCTGCATAGGGCATCAGGATGGGATCGATAACCCTGTTGATTTATGAAGTCCTTTGCTGGAATGGACGTTGTTATTGATTGTTATTGTTATAAGATCTTTGTTGTTGAGGAAACTGTTGTTGCTGTGGGAAGTGTTGTTACTTTGGATATTGTTGTTGCTGAGGTGCTGGAGTAGGAATGGTGACATCGGCTACTGATCTTTGCATGTACTGGGGCCTACCTCTGCCCGTATGATCTGAGTTAGGTTCACCTGTCCTTCTAGGTCCTGAGAAAGGTTTCCTGGAATTGCTGGAACTAGCACCATTGTCAGAAATCTTACCCATCTTCAAAAGACTTTCAATTCTTTCATCAGCTATAACCACATCAGCAAAACTGGTGGAAGAGAAAGCATTAAGTTGGTCAATGTAGGTACCCTGTAAGGTGTTCATAAACATGTCGGCCATTTCTCTTTCAGACATAGGTGGTTGGACAACAGCAGCAAGTTGTCTCCACCTTTGGGCATACTCCCTGAAACTTTCTCTTGAGGACTAAGACATACCCATCAAGAGGGTCCTATTGGGAGCCATATCCAGGTTGTATTGATATTGGCGTATAAAGGCCTCGGCTAAGTCCTTCCAGTTTCTGACAGTAGCCCTTGATAGGTGTGAATACCACTCTCTGGATGCCCCGATTAAACTGTCTTCAAAGTAGAACATCCACAGTTTTTCATCCATGGTGTATGCTTTCAATCTCCCCAGAAAAGATTGAAGATGGGTACGAGGACAGGAGGTATCGTTGTACTTTTCAAAGCATGGAGGCTTAAACTTGTGAGGATCCTCACTCCTTCAACTAGGCCCATATCCATCACATCAAATCCCATAGAGTTTTGAGACTCCAAGGATCTCAGCTTCTCAGATATTTCGTCCAGACGACGATCATAAACTTCATCAGCTCCAGCTCCCAACACTGTAAACTGCTCGTCCTGAGGATCTTCCTGCAGAACACGATCTCCAGTGTTTCTCTGGGTATTTCCAATTACATTGACTTCAGGGTTGATATGGGGCTCAAACTCTGGTTGGTTTGTTTGCGGCTGATCACACGCATTGTTACTTGTTCCTCCAGTACCAGCATGGTTATCCTCTGGAGTTTTCCGCTCCACTAACTCCCTCAATCTCTCATGGGTCTGTGCTAGCCCATTCATCACAGCCGTGAATTGGTTCATCTGAGTCCTCACTTCTGTCCTCACATCAATCATCTGAGTCCTCACATCTGTCAGTTCTTGCTGAAGTTGATCCATCTGTAAGCTAGGAAGGTTGTTTTTGGTTGGATACCGGTGGATGCGGTTGACGGGAAAGACTCTCCTGCGAGCAATATTTCCTAAAACACACAGCAAAGTGAGAAAACAACAACAAAAACCCTGCAAAACAAATTATATGAGGTTAACATGCAATGCAGTATGTCTATTTGTCTTCAGAGGGTATCCGACTTGGTTTTTTGGTTTTGACCTTCCAGTCCTCTGGGAATGATGGAGATGCTGAAGCAAATGAAGTCCAAGAGAAAATCCAGGTAATACATAAACCATACATTACAAAATTCCAAAATACATAGTTTATGATTACAACAAGCTCCCATGGTGGGTAAAAATACAATTAAGTCAAGAATACAAACAAAATCACCATGGAGAAATAAAGTACAACCAAAATAAAATACAAGTAAAAGAGAAATCAAACATCCATCCCAAAAATTCATCCTCCTTGACTTCTTTTAGGAGAGCATCAGTTACGGGTCCAACTAGATGCTCTGTGATGGTCCTGATGAGAAGGTTTCTGGTTGCAATGGCACTTGTCAACTTCTGGTTTTTGTCTTGTTCTTTTGATCTCTTCAACCCCGGCCGGAGTTTCAGCTCGGAGATTTCCTTCCGTGCTGCTAGGAGTGCTTCCCGACTCTTCTTCTCATTAGCTTCCAACTGCTCTATCTTAGCCTGGGTCTTCTGATCTTCTTGCAAACGAGCTTCAGTTATTCTGATCCTTCTAGCCTGACTCTCTTCCAAATAGTGTTCAGCTCTGGCCTTCTGAATCTTAGCTTCTTTGCAAGCTTTCTTCAATACCAAATCCCCCGCTCGGGCTTTTCTGATGAAGTCTTTTGTCTTCTCTATCTTGTTCTCATGCTCGATAAGGAGATTCTCTAACCTCTCATTGTCCAGACGACCATCATTCCTTTCCCAAAGGGTCTTCTTCAGAGCTTCAGAAAGTTGGGCATTTCTTTCTTTCAACTTCTCAAATTCTTCTAGACTCTCTGTGGCCACAGGCTCTACTATTGATGGCCCTGGCACATCTTCCAGGGTGAATGGCATGTGAGTGATATATCCTCTGATGCGTGACCATTCAATGTACTGAGCTGAAGCTATGTTGTTACAATTACCCAGAATAGCAGTCCCTTTAGTCTGTATATGGTCCCAAGCCCAGGTTGCTTGTCGGACGGTGGCATGATTATTCAGAGTAGCACAGTAAAGAGACTCTGCTAAGTCCTGATCCCGAGGTGGATGTACCAGGGCGTACACCAACTGTCTTCTGAATAGAAAAGGATTGTAATTGATGCAACCCTTCACTCCAATAAGAGGCACAATAGGATATTGTCCACATCTTGTTATTATGTCTCTGCCCTTGGTGTTCTGAGTACACCACCTGATGTCTTCTGAAGTAATGGCTATCATCCTTTTACCCCAGTTCCTTGACTGATGTGGATTCATGAAAGCTTCCATCTTCGATATATGTCTTATCAACCAACAGTAGAAGAGAGGTGCACAACATCTGACCAGTCTTCCTCTCTGTTTCTCATTCCTCTGATGCACTGAGTAGTAAAAATCTCCTAACAAGGTAGGAACTGGATTCCTGATCATAAAGATATGGATAACATTCTTTCTTACAAACTTAGGCTCGTCTGTAAACAAGATGATACCATATATACTAAGAGCCAGGAGAGCACAAACAGTTTCCCACCTCCCTGTTGCAGCATGACTGGTGGCCTGAGTGATTAAGAAGTCCAAATGGAGGCCTGGGATTCCAGCCTTGGTGGTCATATGCTCATCAATGATAGTTGCTTCCAGATGTAGAGCCTTATCTATGTCTTCATTCTTAGGAGTAGTCATCTCAGGGTTGAAAGGGATTCCTCTTCTGATAGGGACACCCAACAACATAGAATACTCTTCCAAAAGAGGGCCTATCTGAAAATCTGGGAAAGTGAAGCAACAGAGAGGAGGGTCATAGAACTGAAGACATGTGTGAATCATGCTCCTTTGTGATGCATCCAAGTCCATGATCATGTCCAGGATACCACCATAATGTTCTCTGAATAAGGGACACGATCAGGAGTAATAAGAGCCTGAATCTTCCTGATGCCTGTCAAAGGGTACTCAAAGAAATGGTATGTGATGTTACTCTTCCTGGTTGAATCCATACTGAAGATATGCTGATGAAGGTAACTAGAGAAGATAACTGATGCAGATAGCTGAAGAAGACAACTAAAGAAGTGTTGGAGAAGATATCTGAGCAGAAGAACGGTCAAAACCAAACCAATAGGAAATGGATACCCTGTAAAACAAATAGAAAAAATGTTAAATGATGCAATATGATGTATGCTGAATGATATGCAAGGGTTTCTGATCAGGTGTTGGATTGTCAGTTGCCTTTGATAGGGTCCATGAGTGTTCAAAATTCCGGATGAAGGTCTGAGAACCAGTAACCAGGTGGGGACTCAAATAAAGAGTCACTAGTCCAGGGTTTCATAAGAATCAGTCCAAAATAGTGTAACCTTAAAACAAAATCCAGTAACAGGGTATGTTGAGGCCAAGGGTTCCTACAAACCTGTAAACAACCCCACCGACTCACAGGTATTGTTCTAGAACAAGGATCCTCAGGTTCAGATCTATTATGAGAAGTGTAAACACTTCTAACCCGGAGGTACAATGTTTACCCTAATCATAAAAAATCTTCCTCTAATTCACCTCAGATGCTGAAGGTCATCTAAAAAGGTCATCCAGACTTAGCAGGCTTCCCAGATAGCCCTAGCACTACAGGAAATCCGTAGCACAAAGTTCTCAAGAAGAAACCCATGTCTGAACCATGTTTCATATTCCTGCACCAGACCGATATGGAATGGGAAAGAATATGAAGCCACTCTAATACTATGCCTGTCACTCAGGCCTTTGTGTTGGAGCTTTCTCATTGGAATACCCCTCCAAGCAGGGCAAACCAACAAACCAGCACAGATGATATGATAATAAAATGAAATGCATAAAGCGGTAAATGAAAGCGATAAAGTAAATGTGATAAATAAAGTTGTACAGAAAGCAATAAATAAAGCAAAAACAAAAGCACACATAACATATAACACCCCCAGTAAACACAAACAAACAAGCGCTAGGATAAACCCACAAGAGAACCATAAGCCCTAGTTGCAAAGCTCCCCAGCAGAGTCGCCAAGCTGTCGCTCCCCGGACTTTACGTCCCGGTGCAGACGCGGACGGTCGGCGATGTTGGAGGTTGAGGTTGAATAGAGTCGCCAACTAGGCATTTTTATCCCGAAGGAAAGATAATGCTGCATAAACCTGGAAGGGTATGGATAAGACGGTTGCGAACCAAAGAAATTGAGAAAGGGGGTTGGTTACGACCTGGGAAGGTATTAGCACCCAGATCGTTCGTCATACTCGACGGGATCCATGCTTACCTGATTGTGTTTAAAAGGGGGTAGTGTGTGTGTGTAACACGGTGGGAGAACTGACTTTAGTTAAATGTTGCGGATAGCAAGAGTCGCCACCGACTTTTATTTTATCCAAAGGAAAGGGTATAAAAGAACAGGAAAGACCTTAAAAGATTTTTGGGTTTGGGGGGTAGGTTATTTAAAGGGAAGGTGTTAGCACCCTTTACATCCATGGTTATCCATGGGCTCTTAGTTACTTAGCTCACTTTAAACTGTTTTGAGAAGTGTAGTGTGTGATTAGACATTTTCTTAAGTACTTTATAATGATCCTAGTATGGATATATATAAAGACTTTGTTTTGAAAATTGTTTGAAATTGTGAAGTGTTATGAAATGTTTTTGAAGGAGTGAGCAAGTACTTAAGAGGAACCTACCCTAAATTAAATCTTTTCTGTTCTTAAATGTTCTTTCAATGGTAAGACTATCCCTATTATTAAGGAATAGGTAGTCATTACCTTGGATGTTGTATGGGACATATGAAGGGTCATCTGTGATTAGGCAACTGTAAGGTGTCTTAGCAATTTGAAGGGACTTATCATCTTTTATTCAAAAGGGACAAGATCATTCACGAAGGCAACATTCGAAGGGACTTGATCTTATAATCGTAAAGGGACAAGATGACATTAATGGAGAAGGGACTTTGCTTTTAGACACCTTACTTGACCATTTTATTTAGGCAACATGAGGGATATCCTTAAGAAGTGAGATGGCGATCAAAGATCGACTTACGTGTGTGCGTGTACAAGTTCATACATTTATCTTATAATTAGTGATCTAAATTAATTTTAAAATACAAACATGTTTTCACTCCCTAATTTACTAACCATAGCAATATATTTATAAATAAATAAATAGTAAAAATACTACGACTATTACATAGCTTGTACAGTTACATTATAATAAAACAATTTAAATAATAATTATAAAATAAAATAATAAACATAAGCAATAAATAAAAGGGTTGGTGATAAAATAATGACAAAAAAAAGAGGTTAGCACAAAATATAAAATATATACAAGCTAATTAAAATTAAATAAACATTTTTTAGAATTTTTTGATATAAAAATAGAATAATAAAGATCATATATTAATTTATTTACAAAATAAACATGATTAATGATTTAGTTATATATATTAGAAATATTTATTAAGTATAATTGAACAAGAATAATTAAAGTGAGAAATTAAAGTTTTAAAAGAAAATTAGGGTTTTTAGTAATTAGAAAATAAATTAGGGTTAAGGATAATTAGGGTTTCTAATTTAATTTACAACATTAATTTAATAGTTAAATAAATATATACATATTAATAAATATTATTAAAAAACATATAAAGAAATAAATATATTAATTTAGGTTTTGAAAAAAAATAATATAAATTTTAAAAGGAAATAAAGTTTAATTAGAAAATGATTTTAGATATTTTTAGAAATTGTTTTAATAAAATAAAGGAATATAAAAAAACAAATGAAAATAAAAACTAAAAAAACAGGACTTGGGATTTGAACCAGGTCCTTTACCTGGATTACCAGAGGCATGACCACTGGGCTGGCGCGCGCTAGCTGATGGTAAACCACTTCAAGTTTGTTTTGTTGTCACCCTGGAAAACAAAATAAATTAAAGCAAAAAAATTCATTTGGTTGGTTTCGAACCCAAGCCATTAAGTAGCGTATCCACACACCAAAACCATTTGAGCTACGCGCTCATTGTGATATATAGACATCATCAATTTGTTTTAAGCCCTGTCAACATTTCAAATATGAATTTCGCGCCAGACAGCTTCGTCTCCTACCTCTGGACCTGCAAATCTTGCTACGAAGTTTACCACGAATTTTCCTGCGAATTTTATCATGTATAGAACCTACGAATTTCAAACATCAACAAAATAGTGAAATTTTTACAAATTGATTAGTGAAACATGATCCTCAAAGCTCCTACAATCTTCCTATGTTCTTAGAAACTATTTATATTTGGTTTATCATGAAACCCTAATCAAGAGGCCGAAACCCTAGCCATGGTGGATTCCTTAATCTGCAATAAAAATTCAATCCAAGCATACATAAACGTTCCAAATACCTTCACAAGCAATTATCAATGATCAAAAACAATTTATAATACATAAACATATGAAATCGAAAATTTGAAATTTTAAGAGAAAATTGATTTCGGGTTATGCATTTAGGCATGTTTTGGACAATGATAATGATCAGGTTATGTTCAGTGATGCTCAAGGAAACCAATGCAACCTTTAAAAAGCTTTGAGATTGCTTCTAAGTAGGAAACCGAATTGGAGTTTTTCAAGTGATTTTGTGAAGTTTGAAGATGGTTTTTGAGGCTCTGAATTCGTGGTTGTGGCTTGTCTTTATGTTGTATATATATGGTACAATGAAATTAGGTCAAAAGATTGCACAAAACTATGGACTTTTGGACTTTGAAAGATTGAAAAATATTTGATTTTAAAACTTGAAATATCTTGATCTAGCCTTGCTATTTCAAGATGATCCTCATTATTCTTGTATCAATCAAGTCCAAATATGATTTAAGACTTTCTAGAAACCAAATCAATTTAAATATCCCTTATTTGATATTTTATTTGAATTTAAAATGATTTTTAATATAAAAATCATAATAAATAAAAATAAAATGAATAAAATTATGAATAAATTAATTTAATTTCGTGCATGATGTCATGGAACTAATTGGATCACAAAAAAGCAAGCCCATTTGGTGAATTATGGTTTTAAGACCCCATTTGCTTCATAAACCTCTCAAAAATTTCCCAACTTTGCAAGGGCACAAATCCTTCAATTTTAATGCTATGAAGGTGTTCTTGGAAATTTTGGAAATCTTAAAGAGTCCTCTAACCAACCTATTTGGTGTCATGTCCATATCTTTTATCATTCGCAAGTTATGCTCTTTTGAAGTTGTTGACATTTTGTTGACTTTTAAAAGGACCTATAATGTCTTAGCTCATACCTTCCAAATGAAGCATTTTTGGGCTTGGCTTGTGAGACACAAAGTTGTAGAGAATTCAATTTCCTTAAAAATGAGATTTGTATGGAAATTTTTTGATGAAGCATGTGAAAGTTATGGCTGGTCAAAGTTCAATTGACTTTTCCTATGAAAACCCTAATTTAGAAACTCCTGATTCTTGATGATCTGAAATCTCCTTGATGAATCATGATCAACCCTTGATCAAATGATGAATTTTACTTCGTATACTTGAGTTTTGCAAAAAATCATGAAGTTTGACTTTGGTTTGACCACAGTTGACCTCGGTTTGACTTTTTAACTGCCTTGACTGATTTTAACCTATCTGATCATCTGACTGAGCAAATCTTTTGGGAAAGTCTTGAAACTTGACATGGGGATTCTTGAACACATATAAGATGCTATGAAGCTCACTTGAAGTCTTGGAAGTCCATTTAGCCTGATAAAAGTCAAAACCCTAATTTAAGATGCATTGCTTAGGAGGATGCATTGTCTGAGGGAATTGTCAAACTTTCTGACTAATTTGTGAACTTTGTGAACCTTGTGAATCTCATGAGATGTCTTGTGAACCTTGTGATTTCTTGTGAACCTTGTGATCCTTGTGAACCTCTTATTACACAATGTCTTGTCTTGTGGAGGGAAAATTTTGGGGTGCAACAGCTGCCCCTGTTCAATTTTCTGAAACCTGAGGGGTTAGATTGGTGTATGTGCCAGTCGTGACCTGGAAGGTTGAATGGGATTGAACACAAAAGACCAAAAATTTGCACTCGCCAGTGCATAAAGTAACACTGATGATTAGTTGTATATGCTTGAGTGGGCTTGAAGATGCCACTTGGAAGAACTGGATATGGGCTTAGAGATGCCATCTAAAGAACTGGGATGTGATGATCTCTTTATGTTGATACTGGAAATCAGTACTAGGTCTTTGTACAGGCCATCTCTGAATCGTTTATGCAACATAGTTTGAATTGTTGAATGGACCAGTAGAAATAAATCTTCGTGACGATTATCTCTTCTAGAAGTATCTTGGATTAGGGAATGGATCTTCGTACAGACCGTTTGCCTACTCTCCAAGGTCAAAAGAACGCCAGGATTAGTTCTTCTGATAAATATATTGAACCAGGGAATGGATCTTTGTATAGACCGTTTTCCTGCTATTCAAGGTCAAAAGAACGTCAGGATTAGTTCTTCTGATAAATATCTTGAATCAGGGAATGGATCTTTGTATAGACTGTTTGCCTGCTATTCAAGGTCAAAAGAACGTCAGGATTAGTTCTTCTGATAAATATCTTGAACCAGGGAATGGATCTTTGTATAGACCGTTTGCCTGCTATTCAAGGGTCAAAAGAACGTCAGGATTAGTTCTTCTGAAAAATATCTTGAACCAGGGAATGGATCTTTGTACAGATCGTTTGCCTGCTATTCAAGACCAGATAGATGAAATCTTCTGGAAATATCCTGGATTAGGGAATGGATCTTCTTGAAGACCGTTTGCCTACTCTCCGAGGACATCTTGAGTAATGTATGGATCATTTCTGACCTGTTGTAAGTTGTTGATGTTGTTTTATCTGCATATAACTATCCTGCAAGGGAGAATGTTAGTTTATGCAATATGTATGCATGCATAGTATGATGTACCTAAGTAAATGTATTATGCATTATGTATATGCTATGGTATGATATAAATGATGTATGTATGAACCATGCAACCTGAAGTGTCCGGATATCCTTGTATAACAACTGTTGGCTAGGGAAAATAAATCTCGATTCATTGCTGAAGAATATGAGGAACCTGTTCCCGTCTTGATAGTATAGTATTTATAACCTCCCGTCTTCGTTCGTCGTACCTTTATTGAAGGAATAAATTCCTGAGTATCCCGACTGAGGATAAAATAGATGGACATAAATTCAAGGGGAGATGTAACTCGAAGTATTTATATAGATGGATTTGCCCTACTTGGGATTTGTAATTGTCTTGTGGGGATGAACCGGCGAAGCTTCGTTAAATTCCTTCCCTCGTTCCTCCTTAGTAAATACTATTACTGCATTTGTATGCATTTCTGGTAAACATCAATCATATTAAGCATTTTATGCATTTCTGGTAATCATACTCAAAAGCATACATACATTCAAACACGACCAATGGACGTTTCGCTTATGTAAATAGGGTAAAAGTAAATCTGGATTCAAAGATGAAATTTTATTTATATCACAAAGTGACTTATACATGGGCAAGTTTGTACAAGGAGACAGAAATCCTAGTAAGAGGAATTTGTCGTAAATTTTTTTACAAAACAGAGAAAATCAGCTATGTGGGAAATAATCCTATTGAGTTTCAATTCTACTATTGCCATTATCTTCAAGTATCTCATCTTCTGCTGTTGAGACGGAAACGATTGGATTGATCTTTATCTGTTAGAGCTTGAATTAAGTAGCACAACTGGTTGGAGTTTACATGGGTGATCCAAACGAGACATAGTCATACGCTTTAATCCCTAACTTTTGCCTGGATTGCCCTTTCAGGTTTTCAATCCACCGGGATACCCTTTTTTGCCCAAGCCGCCTTTTCAGGTTTTCGACTTGTCGGGTGTACATTTTTTTTATATATATCCCTAATTTTTGCCCGAACCTTTTTGGTTCGCCGGGATGCCCTTATTTTTGCCTAGGCCAGTCAACCTAGCAGATCTCTTTTTATGCGTAGTATTTTTTAACTATGTCTGCGTTTACATGCTGTGGGAAGTCTTCACCATCCATAGTAGTAAGCATCATGGCACCTCCTGAGAATATTGTTTTGACCACAAATGGCCCTTCATATGTAGGAGTCCACTTGCCCCTGGGATCACCCTGTGGTAATATGATACGCTTGATTACCAAATCACCAGCCTGATATACCTTTGGCTTAACCTTATTAAAAGCCTTAATCATCCGTTTCTGGTACATCTGGCCATGAAAAACAACTGCCAACCTTTTCTCATCAATCAAATTTATCTGGTCAAGTCGAGTCTGAATCCACTCATCTTCATCCAAGCCTACATCCTTCATGATTCTTAAAGAAGGGATCTGAACTTCAATGGGCAGAACTGCTTCCATACCATAGACTAAGGAGAATGGGGTTGCCCCTGTTGAAGTACGTATTGTAGTACGATAGCCATGAAGAGCAAATGGTAACATCTCATGCCAATCCTTATAAGTAACAGTCATCTTTTGTAGAATCTTCTTAATGTTCTTATTAGCAGCTTCTACTGCCCCATTCATCTTCGGACGATACGGAGAAGAGTTGTGATGCTTAATCTTGAACTGCGTGCAGAGATCAGTAATCATAGTGTTGTTCAGATTAGAGCCATTGTTAGTAATAATCCTTTCAGGGATGCCATACCTACATATGAGATTATTCTTAATGAATCGAGCCACCACATTCTTAGTAACAGATGCAAATGAAGCTTCCTTCACCCGCTTAGTAAAGTAATCAATTGCAACCAGGATGAAACGATGCCCATTAGAAGCAGTAGGTTTGATCTCACCAATCATATCTATACCCCACATAGCAAAAGGCCAAGGAGCAGTCAACACATTCAATGGTGATGGAGGTATATGTACTTTATCAGCATAGATTTGACACTTGTGACATGTTCTGGAATGTTGATAGCAGTCAGCTTCCATGGTAGACCAATAGTAACCTGCTCTCAATATTTTCTTTGCCATGGTATTACCACTGGAATGAGTGCCAAAGATCCCATCATGCATGTCTTCCATAATCTCAGTTGCTTCCTTCTTATCCACACAACGAAGCAAAGTTGAATCATGATTGCGCTTGTACAAAATTCCATTACTCAAGAAAAACTTAGCAGAAAACCTCCTCAGAAACTTCTTATCTTTGACAGATGCCTCTTCAGGGAACTCCTGAGCTTCAAGATATCTTTTCACTTCATAGAACCAAGGCTTCCCCTCAGCTTCTTCAGTGTCAATCTCACTGCAATATGCAGGCTTCTCAAATCTATCAATAGTAATCTTGGGAGCTTCATCATCCCAACTAATTTCAAACATAGATGCCATGGTGGCTAATTCATCTGCCAACTGATTTTCTCTTCGTGGAATATGTCCAAAGGTAATCTCTTCAAAATATGGGATTAAAGACAACACATACTCTCTGTATGGAATGAAATTATCATGCTTGGTATCCTAATCTCCTTTGATCTGACTTACTACCAGGGCTGAATCTCCATATACATCTAGGAACTGAATCTTCATATTAATGGCAGCTTTGATACCCAGGATACATGCCTCATACTCAGCCATGTTATTGGTACAATAGAAACAAAGCCTTGCAGTAATCGGGGTATGACAACCTTCAGGGGAACTGATCAGAACACCAACACCATTACCAAGCGCATTAGAAGCTCCATCAAAAACCATAGTCCATCGGGATCCTTGTTCAGGTCTGTCATATTGTCCAGGTTCTTTAGTAATAATCATAATGTCTTCATCAGGGAACTCAAAACTCATTGACTGATAATCATCCACTGCTTGATGAGCCAAATGATCAGCTACAACACTTCCTTTAATGGCCTTCTGAGTGGTATACTGTATATCATATTCTGTCAATATCATTTGCCATCTTGCTATTCGTTCGGAGAGAGCAGGTTTCTCGAATATGTACTTGATTGGATCCATCTTTGAAATCAATAAGGTAGTATGAGTCAACATATACTGTCTTAGTCGGCGAGCAGCCCATGCCAAAGTGCAGAAAGTTTTCTCGAGTAGTGAGTATCTTGTTTCACAGTTGGTAAACTTTTTGCTAAGGTAGTATATTGCCTGCTCTTTTCGACCAGACTCGTCATGTTGCCCCAACACACACCCCATTGAGTTGTCTAACACTGTTAAGTACATAATCAAGGGTCTTCCATCAACTGGTGGCATCAAGATTGGAGGGTCTAGAAGATATCTCTTGATTTCATCAAAGGCTATCTGGCATTCGTCATTCCACTCCATCACCTGATCCTTCTTCAGTAACTTGAAGATTGGCTCACAGGTAGCAGTTAATTGGGAAATAAATCTTGCAATGTAATTCAATCGTCCCAAGAAACCTCTAACTTCCTTCTCAGTACGGGGAGATGGCATCTCTTGTATGGCTTTCACTTTTGCAGGGTCTACTTCAATACCTTTTCCACTGACAATGAAACCCAGGAGTTTACCAGATCTAACTCCAAAAGTACATTTGTTTGGGTTCAATCTCAACTTGTATTTCTTGAATCTTTCAAACAGCTTATGCAGATGATCAAGGTGTTGCTCTTCGTTCTGGGACCTGGCTATCATATCATCCACATATACCTCTATCTCATGATGAATCATATCATGAAACAAAGCCACCATAACACGTTGATATGTTGCCCCTGCATTCTTCAAACCAAATGGCATCACTTTATAACAAAAAGTGCCCCACAGTGTAACAAATGTTGACTTCTCCATATCTTCAGGTGCCATCTTGATTTGATTGTAACCAGAGAAACTATCCATGAAAGAGAATACCTTGTGCTGAGCAGTATTGTCTACCAGAACACCAATATGAGGAAGTGGAAAGTCATCTTTGGGTCTGGACTTGTTCAAATCCCTGTAATCTACACACATACGTACCTTACCATCTTTCTTTGGTACCAATACCACATTTGCAACCCATTGAGGATAAGAAGTCACAGCTAAGAACCCTGCATCAAACTGTTTCATCACCTCTACTTTAATCTTCTCTGACATTTCAGGAAGCATGCGACGAACCTTCTGCTTCTTTGGACGACAATCTTCTTTTACCGGTAAACGGTGAACCACAATGTCTGTATCCAACCCTGGCATATCTTCATAGGACCAAGCAAATATCTCCACATAATCATGTAACATCTGAATTAATTTGCTCTTAACACCATCCTCTAATTCAGCCCCTATCTTGACCTCTTTCCTGTTCTCTTCAGTTCCCAGATTCACAACTTCAATTGGCTGTATAGTTTTCTCTTCTTGTTGTAACAACCTAGCAAGCTCTACAGGTACTTCACAATCGCCCTCCTTTCCATCTTCAGCTTGATAGATCGGATTCTCAAAATTATAATTGGCAATAGTAGAACTGTTATCAACAGGATCCAGAGTGGATGAGGATCTGCATTTTAGTGATGTGGGTGTGTGTAAGAACACATAGCTGATAAAAGAAGAATAAAATAAAAGAAATACAAGGAACACAATATTTACGAAAACGAAACGTCCACTGATTTTTATTGAATGAAGTATGCAAATGAAATGACATCCCGAAACAAGCATACCATTGTGCCCCGGGTATGGCACAAGGCTTAAGAGTTTAATTGTTCAAAAATTACAAACTTAAAAGTAACAACACAGTAATAGTATTTACTCCTGACTAAAGGAGATAGGAATAACATCTTCAGCCTTCCAATTATTGAGCCCATCACCCACAGTAGGAAAAATTCAAGCATCCAGGTTGTAGTTTTCATCATAGTCACCCACAACATTGATCTGATATTTCATAATCCCTTGATTGGTGATACGAACAGCACGAGCACGACGAACAACCTTCTGGGACTCTGCAGTGAAACCCAAACCAAACTTGTCAGACTTGTAAGGAATGTCAGGAAGTTGACCCCAAATAGTACAACCACCTTCTTCAACCACAACTCTAACATCTTTGAGGGAGGCCATTGTTGGAGGTACTCTGGTAACTACAGGAACTCTTTTGACAGCAGGAGGAGCTTCAGCAGTAGGAACAACCCAAGGAACTACTTTGAATGTCTGGCATGGAGTCTCAACATATTCCCCTTCCAGTTCAAGATATTTAAATGTGTTCACATGGCTAATCATATATCCTTCCTCTCCGTAAACAGTGACAACCTTTCCCTTTACTGGATATCTCAGCTTCTGATGTAAGGTGGAGGTCACAACACCTGCCCCATGGATCCAGGGGCGCCCAAGCAAACAAGAGTACGAAGGACGAATATCCATTACATAAAAGGTAGCATTGAAGACTTGAGAACCTACTTTTATTGGGAGATCTATTTCTCCGTGCACCACACTTCTTGAGCCATCAAAGGCCTTCACCACTATATTACTTGGTCTCAACACAACATCTTCAGGACTAAGCTTGTTCAGAACCTCTTTGGGCAGCACATTCAGTGAAGAACCATTGTCTATTAACACATGTGACAGGGTCGTGCCCTTACATTCAATAGAGATATGTAAAGCCCTGTTATGATCCCTCTTGGCAGGAGTCAAATCAGCATCAGAAAAGCCTAACCCATTATGATAGGTCAGGTGTGTAACACAATTCTCAAATTGATCTACAGAAATTTCATTTGGTACATGAGCAATCTTCAGGAATTTAATCAAGGCTTTAACATGAGCCTCAGAACACAACAATAAAGACAACATGGAAATCTTGGAGGGAGTATGCCCCAATTGATCAACAATATCATAATCACTCTTGCGAATGATCTTCAGTACTTCTTCCATCTGCTTAGAAAGATCATCAGCAGTTGGGGTCTCAATTGGCACAGGTTCTATAACAGGACCTTTGCCCCGGGCATCAGTGTTTGTTGCAGCAGTGGAGGTAGTAGTTGGAGTAACTGTATTCTTGGAGGTAGCCGGAGGAGAGAAAATTCTTCCACTTCTCGTGATCTTACTAGATCCAGCAATATTATCAACATCAAGGTTTTCATCAGCAACAGGTGTATCAGCTAAGGGTTCCTATTTAACACCATGGATATAAACATCAGAATCGTAATGCCAAGGTATAGCTTTATCAGAAGTATACGGAATAGGACCAGGAGTGGTAATAATCATAGGAGCTACTCTAGCTTCAGCAACAGTCCTCACATGGCCTTCAACAATAATCTTAATTGGACCCTTATGAGTAATCTTGACAGGGCCCTTGGAAGTAATCCTCACTGACACTTTATCAACCATATCCACCTCTTCAACCTTCGCACCTTGAGTTATATGTTCAACCATGCTCTCCACAGAAGGTGTCCTCTCAAACAATATGATATAATTGTCCATGAGGCATTGAATACCATCCTTCAACTTCCAGCAGCTATCAGGTTTATAAGCACAATAGAAACAATCTTCATTACAACCTGGAAAGAACCCAACTTGTACTAACTTCTTCTTAATAACAGATAATGGTGTAGTCACATCTGCAACTGAGGAAATATATGAAACTTCATCAATGGCATTAACAGTCTTCTCATGATTTGGCATGGGAGCAGTAATCACATTTGGAGTACCAGAAGGGTCAAACTCAATCTCTCCAGCATCAATCATATCTTGAATCTTGTTCTTCAATATCCAACAGTTGTTGGTATCATGTCCCTGACAATTAGAATGATATGCACACCGTGCATTAGGATTGTACCTAGGAGAGGTAACATTAGGATTCTGAGGAGGGTCCTTCAAAGTAATGAGTTCACCCTTCAATAAGTGTTGCAAGGCTTGGGCCAGTGACATGTTGATCTTGGTGAACTGTCTTCTAGGCCTCTGCTGATTGCCCTGTGGTGGCTCTGGTGCTGCAGGAGTAGGATTGGAGATGTGAACTGCACTCACAGATTGGTGCCTCCTATTACGACCAGGTTGACCATAAACAACATTTGACTCCTTCTTCCCACTAAGGGGCTTCTTTGTAGTACATGATGAAGAGGCTCCCACCTGTATTTTGCCACTTCTTATGCCACTTTCTACACGCTCTCCCTTCATTATCAGCTCAGTGAAGCCAGATGATGAGCTTCCAATGAGATGACTATAAAAAGGACCATTCAGCGTACTTATAAACATGTCCACTAACTCCCGGTCAGTTAGAGGAGGTTGTACTCTACCTGCCAAGTCTCTCCACTTCTGGGCATACTCTTTGAAATTCTCTTTAGCACCCATAGACATGGTTTGTAGTTGCATGCGAGTATGGGCTAAATCAGCATTGTATTGATATTGCCTATAAAAGGCCTCAGCAAGATCATTCCAATCACGGATGTTGACACTCTCCAATTGATAGTACCATTCCAGTTGAGCTCCAGACAAGCTCTCTTGGAAGAAATGGATCCACAACTTCTTATCAGCAGTATGGGATTGGATCCTCCGGACATAGGACCTCAGATGCAGCTTGGGACATGAAACACCATCATATACTACAAAAGCAGGGACCTTGAACCCAATGGGTATAACCACTCCAGATATCAAACTTAGATCTTCAAAATCTAGCCCAGAAGACTTTTGCAATTCTATAGCATTCATTTTATCCACCAGTATCTTGAACTTATCTTCATTAGGATCATGATAGTAATTTGCTTCAGAATCAGAATCCCCCATAGTATTATGGAGACTGCCTCCCTCTTTCTCAGACTCTTCAGACTCATAATCTTCAACCTGTTCCTTGGTCTTGACAGGACCTCTGAACCTCCCTCCCATATTGATGAGGCCTCCTGATCTTCTAGCCTTCTTAGTCTTCTTGGCCAGCAGTGTCTTCAATTCATCCTGTCCCCTGGACAAGTTCAGGATCAGCTCTTGGAATTGTGCGTTTTGTGCCTGGAGATCTTTGACTGTTTGTTCAAGAGCCATTTCTGCTGAAATAAACAGCGAGAAGATAAGATACCTATACATAAGAAACCTGTGATGCAATGGTATGGTGTACAAATGCGTATGCAATGTTTTCAAGGACCGCAGGATTTAAATTTGTTTAAACAACCAAAAAGGTAAACTTTTATTAGTAATAAATTTGTTTGCCCCTTGGGCGTACAATAAAAATGAAATGAATACAAAAAGATGGGGTTTTAAGTCTCCCATGGACGTTTCCTCTTTGTGTTGAGGTATGAGTTAAGATTCCGCTCCTCGTGAAGTTGTTTTGTTAGCTCCAGGATTCTTTCTTGACTTGCTTTGTAATGAGTCTCAAAAGTATCTCTTTGCTCCTTCAACTGGATCCAGGACCTCTGTAAGTCTTCCATGTCAGTGGGCATGTCTGGGTGAAGGATGGTATAAGAAGTATCCCCTTCAGCAACAGTCTCCATAGTAACTGGCAGGATGGCAGGATATGGCATCATAAGAGTCTGAGCACGAGCTCGTACCCATCTGAGATAAGCTTCCATAGGAATAGTGTACTTGGGCTCCAGAGTCTTGCTGTCAACCTTGTTCACTTTCCCCCATGCTCGTATAAACCTTTGACGATAACCTTTCAAATCGTTGTTGTAGTCAAACACAATACCCTGAATCAACATGTCATGAGGACCATCACTCCGAGCGTAACCAAACTGTCATAAAGCTAAGGAAGGGTTGTAAGTAATGCCTCCTCTTATGCCTAGAAGTGGCACATTAGGAAACTCCCCACAACGGTCAATGATAGTAACATTCTCCATAGATCGAGAGCACCAATGAATATCTGAATGAGAGAGTGACATAATCCTCTTGGACCATCTGAACCCTTGGTCATTCTTCATCACTGATCGAGGAAGGTGAGAAATAAACCACCTAGACAATAGAGGTATGCAGCACATCAGAGTTCCTCGTGCCTTTGTAGTACGGGTATGAAGAGAATGTAAGATGTCTCCAAGCAATATAGGCACTGGATTATGAGTCAGAAATATGTTGATGGCGTGTACGTCTATGAACTGATCTGGATTGGGGTACAATACTAAGCCATAAATCAACAAGGCTAAAATCTCCTCAAAAGCATCATAGCTCATAGCCTTCAAGAACACTTGGGCCTTCTCTATCAACACCTTAGCAAGAATACCCTTAACTCCACTCCTTGTTTCCAAGACAATGTCTAATTTCTTCAAATGTAGGGCTGCAACAATGACTTCAGGTTTAGGGTCTTTTTCCAAGCCTGTGAAGGGTTTCTGATCAAGGATAGGTATACCCAGAAGCTTGGAGAACTCCTCCATGGTAGGGACCAGCTGATAATCGGGGAATGTGAAGCAATGATGTTTAGGATCAAAGAACTGAAACAGAACACTCATCATGTCTTCATTGAACCCTGAAGTAACTAGATACAGTAGATGACCATGTCTCTTGATGAACTGGGAGTTTTCAGAAACTTGAGAGCCCAACTCCTTAAGCTTAGAAGGTATTCCTACAAAGTTGATCCGGATAGTATTCCTACGAGCAGAAGCCATGACCTGCAACAAAGAACAAAGATAAATCCTTTGGTCCTTGAAATGGTTAGTGAAAATGCTATGCTTATGATGCATGATGATGCTATGATGTTATGCTCAATCACAAACATGTGGCACACACAAACAAGTCACACAATAGCCCTAGGTTTGAAGGCTTGCATGAGGTTTAAAGGTAAGTATCCTCCCCTGAAGTTTAGTTGGTTCATCCTGTCCTATAAAGTAACCAGGTTCTAAGGGATCTCAATATTATTGATCCTTCACAAGGGTGGTTGTTCAGTAGGCAACTTACTTGCCAACCAAAACCCTCCAAGTTTAAGACCTCAATGAGTGTAGTATCGAGTATCAACCAACTTCAGTCTTCACCAAAGCCGGTTATCTCACTACTTTCTAAAGGCCAAGATGGGATTATTAGGGTTCTAAAAGTCAGTTAGTGTATTGACAACATATGGCAGCCTCATATTATCCTCAACTTGACTTAAGGAACATAAGCACCAACCAAGAAGTCACACTAACTATGGCCACCAGATCAACCATATCGGTATACGCCGTACAGTTTCCTTGGTCTATTGTCATTTACCTAAGGTATACTAGATCCGGGTTAGGATCTTTCACACATAAGATCACCCAACAAGATAAGTATAAAGCAAACAAAGCAAACAATTTTATAGTGATCTAATTCCTAAGGGTACCCCTCTTTTATTAAATTCCCAGCAGAGTCGCCAGTTCTGTAACACGGTGGGAGAACTAACTTTAGTTAAATGTTGCGGATAGCAAGAGTCGCCACTGACTTTTATTTTATCCAAAGGAAAGGGCATAAAAGAACATGAAAGATCTTAAAAGATTTTTGGGTTCGGGGGGTAGGTTATGTAAAGGGAAGGTGTTAGCACCCTTTACATCCATGGTTATCCATGGGCTCTTAGTTACTTAGCTCACTTTAAACTGTTTTGAGAAGTGTAGTGTGTGATTAGAAATTTTCTTAAGTACTTTATAATGATCCTAGTATGGATATATATAAAGACTTTGTTTTGAAAATTGTTTGAAATTGTGAAGTGTTATGAAATGTTTTTGAAGGAGTGAGCAAGTACTTAAGAGGAACCTACCCTAAATTAAATCTTTTATGTTCTTAAATGTTCTTTCAATGGTAAGACTATCCCTATTATTAAGGAATAGGTAGTCATTACCTTGGATGTTGTATGGGACATATGAAGGGTCATCTGTGATTAGGCAACTGTAAGGTGTCTTAGCAATTTGAAGGGACTTATCATCTTTTATTCGAAAGGGACAAGATCATTCACGAAGGCAACATTCGAAGGGACTTGATCTTATAATCGTAAAGGGACAAGATGACATTAATGGAGAAGGGACTTTGCTTTTAGACACCTTACTTGACCATTTTATTTAGGCAACATGAGGGGTATCCTTAAGAAGTGAGATGGCGATCAAAGATCGACTTACGTGTGTGCGTGTACAAGTTCATACATTTATCTTATAATTAGTGATCTAAATTAATTTTAAAATACAAACATGTTTTCACTCCCTAATTTACTAACCTTAGCAATATATTTATAAATAAATAAACAGTAAAAATACTACGACTATTACATAGCTTGTACAGTTACATTATAATAAAACAATTTAAATAATAATTATAAAATAAAATAATAAACATAAGCAATAAATAAAAGGGTTGGTGATAAAATAATGACAAAAAAAAAGAGGTTAACACAAAATATAAAATATATACAAGCTAATTAAAATTAAATAAACATTTTTTAGAATTTTCTTATATAAAAATAGAATAATAAAGATCATATATTAATTTATTTACAAAATAAACATGATTAATGATTTAGTTATATATATTAGAAATATTTATTAAGTATAATTGAACAAGAATAATTAAAGTGAGAAATTAAAGTTTTAAAAGAAAATTAGGGTTTTTAGTAATTAGAAAATAAATTAGGGTTAAGGATAATTAGGGTTTCTAATTTAATTTACAACATTAATTTAATAGTTAAATAAATATATACATATTAATAAATATTATTAAAAAAACATATAAAGAAATAAATATATTAATTTAGGTTTTGAAAAAAAATAATATAAATTTTAAAAGGAAATAAAGTTTAATTAGAAAATGATTTTAGATATTTTTAGAAATTGTTTTAATAAAATAAAGGAATATCAAAAAATAAATGAAAACAAAAACCAAAAAAACAGGACCTGGGATTTGAACCCAGGTCCTTTACCTGGATAACCAGAGGCATGACCAATGGGCTGGCGCGCGCTAGCTGATGGTAAACCACTTCAAGTTTGTTTTGTTGTCACCCTGGAAAACAAAAGAAATTAAAGCAAAAAAATTCATTCGGCTGGTTTCGAACCCAAGCCATTCAGTAGCGTATCCACACACCAAAACCATCTGAGCTACGCGCTCATTGTGATATATAGACAGCATCAATTTGTTTTAAGCCCTGTCAACATTTCAAATATGAATTTCGCGCCAGACAACTTCGTCTCCTACCTCTGGACCTGCGAATCTTGCAACGAAGTTTACCACGATTTTTCCTGCGAATTTTATCATGTACAGAACCTACGAATTTCAAACATCAACAAAACAGTGAAATTTTTACAAATTGATTAGTGAAACATGATCCTCAAAGCTCCTACAATTTTCCTATGTTCTTAGAAACTATTTATATTTGGTTTATCATGAAACCCTAATCAAGAGGCCGAAACCCTAGCCATGGTGGATTCCTTAATCTACAATAAAAATTCAATCCAAGCATACAGAAACGTTCCAAATACCTTCACAAGCAATTATCAATGATCAAAAACAATTTATAATACATAAACATATGAAATCGAAAATTTGAAATTTTAAGAGAAAATTGATTTCGGGTTGTGCATTTAGGCATATTTTGGACAATGATAATGATCAGGTTATGTTCAGTGATGCTCAAGGAAACCAATGCAACCTTTAAAAAGCTTTGAGATTGCTTCTAAGTAGGAAACCAAATTGGAGTTTTTCAAGTGATTTTGTGAAGTTTGAAGATGGTTTTTGAGGCTCTGAATTCGTGGTTGTGGCTTGTCTTTATGTTGTATATATATGGTACAATGAAATTAGGTCAAAAGATTGCACAAAACTATGGACTTTTGGACTTTGAAAGATTGAAAAATATTTGATTTTAAAACTTGAAATATCTTGATCTAGCCTTGCTATTTCAAGATGATCCTCATTATTCTTGTATCAATCAAGTCCAAATATGATTTAAGACTTTCTAGAAACCAAATCAATTTAAATATCCCTTATTTGATATTTTATTTGAAGTTAAAATGATTTTTAATATAAAAAATCATAATAAATAAAAATAAAATGAATAAAATTATGCATAAATTAATTTAATTTCGTGCATGATGTCATGGAACTAATTGGATCACAAAAAAGCAAGTCCATTTGGTGAATTATGGTTTTAAGACCCCATTTGCTTCATAAACCTCTCAAAAATTTCCAAACTTTGCAAGGGCACAAATCCTTCAATTTTAATGCTATGAATGTTTTCTTGGACATTTTGGAAATCTTAAAGAGTCCTCTAACCAACCTCTTTAGTCTCATGTCCATATCTTTTATCATTCTCAAGTTATGCTCTTTTGAAGTTGTTGACTTTTTGTTGACTTTTAAAAGGACCTATAATGTCTTAGCTCATACCTTCCAAATGAAGCATTTTTGGGCTTGGCTTGTGAGACACAAAGTTGTAGAGAATTCAATTTCCTTCAAAATGAGCTTTGGATGGAAAATTTTTGATGAAGCATGTGAAAGTTATGGCTGGTCAAAGTTCAGTTGACTTTTCCTATGAAAACCCTAATTTAGAAACTCCTAATTCTTGATGATCTGAAATCTCCTTGATGAATCATGATCAAACCTTGATCAAATGATGAATTTTACTTCATATACTTGATGTTGGCAAAAAATCATGAAGTTTGACTTTGGTTTGACCACAGTTGACCTCAGTTTGACTTTTTAACTACCTTGACTGATTTTAACCTATTTGATCATCTGACTGAGCAAATCTTTTGGGAAAGTATTGAAACTTGACATGGGGATTCTTGAACACATATAAGATGCTATGAAGCTCACTTGAAGTCTTGGAAGTCCATTTATCCTGATGAAATTCAAAACCCTAATTTAAGATGCATTGCTTAGGAGGATGCATTATCTGAGGGAATTGTCAAACTTTCTGACTAATTTGTGAACTTTGTGAACCTTGTGAACCTCATGATATGTCTTGTGAACCTTGTGATGTCTTGTGAACCTTGTTATCCTTGTGAACCTCTTAGTACACAATGTCTTGTCTTGTGGAGGGCAAATTTTGGGGTGCAACAGTGTGTGCTGACTGTGTATAAAAAAAAGCTAGGGAGAAATGTACAGAGTGTCAGTGCAAAAGAATAGGTGAGTTGCTCAAGACTGAGGCTTAGAAAAGAAATCTGAAAGAGGGGTGGAAGACACAGAGACTTTTGTTTGATAACTGTTAAGTTATTCCTACGTATCCTCTCGTGCAATGAGGAAGTCAGAACACCGTAGTTCGACTCAAAGAGACTGGATGATTTGACTGTGAATTGCTCACTTGTCTATGCTCAAGTGTATGACTCGTCTGGCTCGAGTGCTAGCTGTCTTGCATTAGACGGGAGAAGCGAGTTCTCGTTTATAGAATGAGTGTGATGAGAAAAGAATCCCAGAGGAGACGATTATTGTTTGTTTTTGTGTTTTCAGTTTTTTTTATTGTTTTTGGTGTTTTGCATTGGATAATGAGCTTAAGCCTAAATCAAGGATTGTAAACCCATTATATCCTCCCTGATTAGGATAATGAGCCTACTTAAGTATGAGATAAACATCTCAACTTAATTACCATGATGATGTAGGATTAATATCATTAACCTACTTGTGATTATTAAGATGTTTTTGGGTTTTTGTTTAGTGTTAAGTAATGAGTTTAATCTCTGATCAGGGATTAGTGAACTCATTACACCATCCTAAGAGAAGGATGATAGATGAGAACACTTAAGCTGGGGAAGATACCTCAACTTAATCCATGGTTAGGGACTAAATTCATTATATAACAAGCCTTTATTAATGTGGATTTTAATTAAAGGGTGAGATTAAGAAATGAGTTTTAAGTTTGTAAGACTAGCTTGAGGGGGACTTGTCCATTAAACACTAGGGTTAGTCTCTCTTAACCAAAAGGAAGAGATGGAACCCTAATATAAGGCCCAAGTTACAAGCTTAAGTCTTGATCATTATTAGGTGTTTTGATTAAGGGGTGTAAACAAATTAAAGGTTTAACACTAAAGATTAAAGTTATACACTCCATCCTAAGATAAGGATGTAGGCATAACCCTAATTCAGAGTCCTAAAGCTTTAAGTGTTTAACCTCTGATTATGAGATGAGAAAAGAGACTCAAGGAGACTCAAAGGTAAAAAGCTAGGGGGGACTATATACAACCCTAAAAATTACCATTCTTGGATATCCTATGGTTTGCGAGGCTTAAAGAAAGATCTTCAGGAGGCCACCAAGGAAGAGAAGCAGATGAAAAGAGGGGGAGAAAGAGAATAGGTTGCTTACTTCCTGAAGAAGATAAGTAACCTAAGAGAAAGAGAAAAGAGCAAGAGAATACAAGTGAAGCAAGTTCACTTCAAAGACATGTAAATATGAAAATGAAGAGATAAGAATAAGTGGGATGTGAAGGCAAATCCACATCCCAAACAACTTACCATAAGCCCCTGAAATGTTAGTGTGAATGCATCAAATGCAAAGCAAAAAGAAATAAGACAAATGGAAGTGCAATGACCAAAACCAGAAGTGTAAACATGATGAAAATGTGTTATGAGATGATGAAATGTCATGTGAGATGCATATGAATGATCATACAAGAGATGAGATGCAAAGGAAGCATGTTAGAAGCATAAAAACACATGGATACACATGGAATATAATGAATGCAAAGCATACCAAATGAATGATGCAATGATCAAGCAATATTATTACATGTTCTAAGATGTCTAAGATGTCATACAAATGAATGGAATTTCATGGCAAGTTCATATGATGATGATATGCAAAGATGAATGCAAATGAACATAGAAAATAAGGTTTTATGAATGTATGAGATGCACATGATCAAAACAGAAGCATACATCATGGTACAAATTTGAAAATGAACTCAAACAAACCCTAAACACACACAAGATCACTACCCAAAGATGAAGGTCAGAAGCTAAACCTAAAGGGAGTTATGAGTTTTCCTAAGTTTGCTAGGGTTTTTGGGTGATTCTTCATGAAAAATACCAAAATATTGAAAATGCAATGCAAAATTATGAGTTAAATAACCTAGATACTAGATGCAATGTTTGAAAGAATGCAAAAAGAACCAAGTTCAAACTCATCATGGTTGATCATAAATGATTTTTCAAAGTTAGGTAGAAAAATGTGATTTTTAGGAACCCTAATTCAAAGTAAATTGTGAAAACATGATCAAACCTAAAAATAAATTTGTATGATGAGTTTGTAAATTGTTCTAAATGCCTAAGAATGCTTCATGAATTTTTTGGTGATTTTTAGAAACCTAAATGTATTTTTAATTAATTAATTAAATAAAACATTTAAATGATTTTAAAAATAATTTTTTAATGCAAAAATTAAAAATTAAAATATTTTTGAGTTAAGAAAAATATTTAAAGTGAAGATGCATAAAATGGTATTTTTAAAAGTCTTTTTGCTATTTTTAATAAATATGTGAAAGAAATGAAATAAAAATGAGAAGTATGCAAAATCTAAGGTCCAGATTCAAACAGGGGTGACTGCACGCGCTAATGGGTGGCCGAGATTCACTCTGATTAAATTAATTTAATTAAACTAATTAATTAAATATTAAGGTTAATGAGGCATCTGGGTCGTTCACACACGCGAGAAGCACAAATCCAATGGTCCATATTCAAACTCGCACACTAACCCTAATTAAAACCCTAACCACTCTCAGGTGACCGGAGGAAGCTCCGGTCACCCCAAAACCTCAACTTCCTCCCTAGGCTATGATAACACACCAAAATATCCAGAATCACTCATTGATCATCATTAAACAAGAATCAAGCAACAAAAATAATTTATTTTGCACATACAAAGAGAATGGAATCAAACAAGTTTTACGGGCAAATTTTCAGAAGCTTCATACATTCTCATTTCTCAACTATTTTGAAAACTAAACATATCATCATGATCAGGAGAGCATTTAGATTCATTCTATAACTTAAAAGGAGAGTTCTGGAAAAAATGTTCTTGATGATTACCTGATTTGAAGCTTTTCAGTTTGGAGCTTTCTGACCTTCTCTCTTGTGCAAAACCACTCCAATGATCCCCCTTGTGCTTCAGAAAGGCTTAGAACAAGTTTGTTTTGGCTGGTTTAAGATGTTTGGTTCTGATAACTCATAAATCGTGTTTGTGTTGTGGGGTGTTTTAGGCCATTATAATGGTTGGTTTGTGTTCTATGATTGATTTTGAGATGATTGGTGGAAGAAGTTTTGAGTTTGAGTGGCTGTGCAGAGAGAATCGAAGACTTGGAGGTTTATGGAAATTTTGGGCAATCTGATTATGGTGATGTTTCAAGCTCCAATGTTGTGTGAATTGAGTTGCTTGATGTCCACATAAAATAATGCAGATTGGCCAGAGAGTTGTTGTGGCATAGTGTGATTGGTATGGCCTCATTTGTAAAAAAGTAAAAGTTGGTGTACCATGAGTATCAGCTAGAATTGTGGAGAGCCATTGGATGGTTTGTGATGATCTGCAACACTTGGATTGCAAGATAGCATAGGTTTTGCAATTTTCCCTCTTTGAAAATTTTGTGAAAATTGATTCATGGAAACTTGTAATCCAAGGCATAATTTTGGTCAAGCAATATTGCATTAACATGTTATGAAATGTAGAAGTCAGTTAGAGGTCACAAGAAGTCTTGAAACTTGATTTTGCAAAATTCCCTCTTTGGCACATACTTGAAAATTACAAGATTTTCCCCAACTTTGAAACATCATATCTTGAGTTCTAGGATGAATAAAGAGGAGTTCTTGTAGTTTTTGAAAATGGGAAGATCCAATCTACAACTTTCATGTTTAAGGATTTTTCATTTGAAGCATTTTTTATCAAGAAAGAGGAGGTTGAAAATCTTTCCCAAAATGGAAAGTTTTCATTACAAGTCATGTCCAAAAATGGAAAGTTTGCAAATGGCTTGAAATTCTTCAATCTTGTGTACTTCTAACCACTTCTAAGATCAAATAAAGATCATAGAACCTCAAATTGATGAAGATGACCCTTTGGTACCATTGGTGGTGGCCTCAGATGCCCAGATTCTGACTTTTCTTGCACAATAAGTTACCAGTTGATCAGATGACTTCCACAATGAATTTTTGCTTAAAATTTGGTACACATGATCCTTATAACATATAAAGACCAATAGAATCAAGAATGACCAAAATATTTGAGGTTAAGGGCCTCAAACCCAAAACCATAATTTTAGGTCATCTGTGCAGGAAATCTTCAGTCTGCCTCTATGCCTTTGCAATGCTTTGTGATCTCTTGACTTTTATGAAATTTGGGGATCATAAGAAGATCATAGAATACTCATGGACCCTATTGACAAGCTTCAAGGCCTTTGAGATGGCTCATATCACTTCTTGGATTCTCCTGATCACAAACCCTAATTGCAGCTATGCAGATGAAATAAACTATGTAATATGAGATGGTATGCTTATGCAATGCAATATGAAAAGATCACAAGCCATGGTGTGAGAAAAAGTGAGGGCAAATTTTGGGTGTTTGCACTTCAGTATCAACCTCATAACAGTATGCAGGCTCATCCAATCTATCAATAGTAATTCTAGGAGCTTCATCATCCCAACTGATTCTAAACATAGATGACATAGTAGCTAATGTGTCTGCCAATTGATTCTCTTCTCGTGGGATATGTTCGAAAATGATTTGTTCAAATTATGGAATCAAAGTCAACACATGTTCTTGATAAGGAATGAGATTTGGATGCTTTGTGTCCCATTCTCCTTTAATCTGACTAACTACCAGGGCTGAGTCCCCATATACATTTAAGAATTGAATTTTCATCTCAATGGCAACCTTGATACCCATGATACATGCCTCATATTCATCCATATTGTTGGTACAATTAAAACAAAGTCTAGCAAGAAACGGTTTATAACAACCCTCAGGAGAGATAATCACCACACCAATACCATTACCGAGTGTATTAGAAGCTCCATCAAAAACCATAGTCCACCGGGATCCCTGTTCAGGTCCTTCATACAGTCTAGGTTCTTTATGATCAATAACAAGCATAATATCTTCATCTGGAAACTCAAAATTCATAGATTGGTAGTCATCCACAGCTTGATGAGCCAAATAATCAACTACCACACTTCCCTTAATTGCTTTCTGAGTAGTGTACTGGATGTCATATTCTGTTAAAATCATTTGCCATCTTGCTATTCGTCCAGAGAGAACAGGTTTCTCAAATATGTATTTGATAGGATCCATCTTCGAAATCAATAAAGTGGTATGAGTCAACATATACTGTCTTAGTTGGTGAGCAACCCATGCCAAAGCGCATCAAGTTTTCTCGAGCTATGAGTATCTTATTTCACAGTCGGTAAACTTTTTATTAAGGTAGTATATTGCTTGCTCTTTTCGACCAGAGTAGTCATGTTGCCCCAACACACATCCCATTAAATTTTCTAGCATTGTTAAGTACATAATCAAGGGTCTTCCCACAACTGGTGGCATTAGTATCAGAGGTTCTTGGAGATATATTTTGATCTCATCAAAATCTATATGGCATTCATCGTTTCATTCCATTACTTGATCTTTCTTCAGCAATTTGAAGATTGGCTTACATGTAGCGGTTAATTAGAAAATAAATCTTGCGATGTAATTCAGGCTTCCCAAGAATCCTCTGACTTCAATACCTTTGCGATGTATATCTTTTACCTTTGCAGGATCAACTTCAATACCTTTACCACTGACAACAAAACCCAAAATTTTACCAGATCTAACTCCAAAGGTAAATTTGTTTTGATTCAATCTCAACTTATATTTCTTCAACCTCTCAAATAACTTGTGCAGATGGTCAAAATGTTCTTCTTCAGTCTGGGATCTGGCTATCATGTCATCAACATATACCTCTATCTCGTGATGAATCATATCATGGAACAAAGCTACCATATCACGTTGGTATGTTGCCCCAATGTTCTTTAGACCAAATGGAATTACTTTGTAACAAAAGGTGCCCCACTGTGTGACAAACGTAGTTTTCTCCATGTCTTCAGGTGCCATCTTAATCTGATTATAACCAGAGAAACCATCCATGAAAGAGAATACCTTATGCTGAGTAGTGTTGTCTACCAGAACATCAATATGTGGAAGTGGAAAGTCATCTTTGGGGATAGCCTTGTTCAAATCCCTATAGTCCACGCACATGCGTACTTTACCATCTTTCTTAGGCATTGGTACCACATTTGCAACCCATTGAAGATAATATATGATTGCTAGGAACCCTGCCTCAAATTGTTTCATCACTTCAACTTTAATCTTTTCTGACATTTCAGGACGCATACGACGAACTTTCTGCTTTATCGGGTGACAACCTTCCTTCATCGATAGACAGTGAACCACAATATCAGTATCAAGCCTTGGCATATCTTCATAAGACCAAGCAAATATTTCTTCATAGTCATGTATCATCTGAATTAACCTGTTCTTAACATTGTCTTCTAATTCAGCACCTATCTTGATCTCTTTCTTATATTTCTCAGTACCCAGATTCACAACTTCGATTGGTTCTTCATGCGGCTGTATAACTTTCTCTTCTTGTTGTAGCAACCAAGCAAGTTCTATAGGCACTTCATAACTTCCTCATTTCTATCCTCGGCTTGGTAGATTGGATTTTCGAATTCATAATTGGCAATAGCATAACTGTTATTAATGGGATCCATAGTGGATGAGGATCTGCAGCTTAGTGATGTGGGTGTGTGTAAGAACACATATCTTCTTGATAAAGAAAGAAAATTAAAAGAAAGATAAAGAGCGCAATATTTTACGAAAGCAAAAACGTCCATTGATTTTATTGAATGAAAATATGCAAATGAAATGACATCCCTAACAAGCATACCATTGTGCCCCGGGCAAGGCACACGACTTAAAAGTTTTAATTGTTCAAATTACAAAACCAAAATAAGAAAAACAAAAAATAACATTTACTCTTGACTAAAGGAGATAGGAATAATGTCTTCAATTTTCCAATTGTTGAGCCCATTGCCAATGGTAGGAAGATCCAACTGTCTATGTTGCAGTCTTCATCAGTGTCATCCACAACATTGACTTGATCTTTCTGAACTCCCTTGTTGTTGATGCGAACAACACGAGCACGACAAACAACCTTCTGAGCCTTTTGTTCAACCATAACTTTATCATCTTTCAGAGAGGCCATTGTGGGAGGTGCTCTAGAAACAATAGGAACCGACTTAGCAGCAGGAACAGTCTGAGGAACCACTTCAAATGTCTGGAAAGGAGTCTCAACGAATTCACCATCCATTTCAACATACTTGAAAGTACTCACATAACTAACCATGTACTCTTCTTCACCATAGACAGTGACAATCTTGCTCTTCATCGGATATTTCAACTTCTGGTGTAAAGTAGAAGTTACAACACCTTCCTCATGTATCCAAGGGTGCCCAAGCAAGCATGAATAAGAAGGACGAATATCCATCACATGGAAATTCGAGTCAAAGACTTGAGAACCTACTTTGATTGGAAGATCAACCTCTTTGTGCACCATTCTCTTTGAACCATCAAAAGCTCTCACCACCGTGTTACTAGGTGTTAGCATAACATCTTCATAGTTGAGCTTGTCAAGAACATTCTTTGGTGACACATTTAACGAGGAACCATTATCCACCAACACATGAGTCAGAGTAATGCCCCTACAATCAATAGAGACATGCAAAGCTTTGTTGTGGTTTCTTCCAACAAGAGTCAAATCAACATCAGAAAAACCTAAGCCATTGTCAGTCGTCAAGTTAGCAACACAATTTTCAAATTGGTCCACATAGATTTCGTGCGTACGTGCGTAATTTTCAGAAATATCACCAGAGCCTTAGCATGGGCCTTAGAGCATAACAACAGAGATAACATAGAGATTTTGGAGGGAGTGTGTCCCAACTGTTACACAATATTATAATCACTCTTACGGATGATCTTTAGTACTTCTTCCATCTGCTTAAAGATATCCTCAGCAACCAGTGTCTCAACCTGAACAGGCTCAATCACCGGTCCTTCACCTCGAGCTTCAGTACTTGGCCCAGAGGTAGAGATACGAACCGGAGCAGCAACATACTTTGAAGTGTCTTCTGGAGAGAAAATTCTCCCACTTCAAGTAACTTTACTAGTCCTGACGATATTGTCGACATCAGGAGTAATATCTTCAACAGGTATATCAGTTAAAGGCTCTTGCTTGACACCATAGACATAAACATCAACGCCATAATTCTAAGGGATAACCTTGTCAGAAGAATATGGGATCGGACCAGGAGTAGTAATAATCAGGGGAGCCACTTTTGGCTCAGCAATAATCTTCACATGACCCTTAGAAGTGATCCTCATATGAGTTTTAGTAACCACAAACACATCTTCAAGCTTCAGACCTTGATACAAATCTTCACATAAATTCCCTATATAAGGGCTTTTCTCAAACAGTATAGTACAATCGTCCATCAAACGCTGAATACCTTCTTTCAGCTTCCAACAACCATTGGATTGAGAGGCACAATAACAACAACCTTCATTGCAGCCCGGAAATAAACTGACTTGCAACAGCTTCTTCTTAACAATTGATAGAGGTATAGTCAAATCAGCCATAGTAGAAACATAAGAACTATCATCAACAACATTACCAGTCTTTTTAAGTTTGGGCATAGGAGCGGTGTTCACATTAGGGGTCTCAGGAGGATCAAACTCAATTTCTCTAGCATCAATCATATCCTGAATTTTATTCTTCAATGCCCAACATTTATTAGTATCATGTCCGGGGCAGTTGGAGTGATATGCACACCTTGCACTGGGATTATAACAAGGAGAGGAAGTATTGGGATTCTGAGGAGGGTCCCTCAAGGTAATTATCTCTCCTTTCAACATGTGTTGCAACACCTGAGCCAACGACATATTGATCTTTGTAAATTGTCTCTTAGGTGCACCTTGCTGAGGCTGATTATTCTGTTGTTGATTTTGTGGTGCAGGTGCAGGATTAAAGATCATAACTACTCCCACATATTGGTTACAGTTGTTCTTATTACGACCCTGTTAGCTGTACACAACATTGGGATTTTTCTTCCCATTAGAGGGCTTATTAGTGGTACTTGAAGAGGCAGCCATTTGTATTTTACCACTCCGTATTCCATTTTCCACACGTTCTTCCGTCATTATCAGCTCAGTGAAACCAGATGACGAGCTTCCAATTAGATGACTATAGAAAGGACCAGTCAGCGTACTCATGAACATATCAACCAACTCTCTGTCAGCTAAAGGAGGTTGAACCCTACTTGCAAGATCTCTCCACTTATGGGCTTATTCTTTGAAACTTTCTTTAGATCCCATGGACATGCTTTGGAGTTGCATATGAGTCGACTTTAAATTAGAGTTATATTGATATTTCTTGTAGAAGGCCTCAGCAAGATCATTACAAGTATGAATGTTGGTACTCTCAAGTTGGTAATACCATTCCAATTGAGCTCTAGATAAACTTTCTTGGAAGAAATGAATCCACAACTTTCTATCAGTAGTATGTGGCTGGATCCTTCGGACATAAGTGTAATACCCCAAAATTTTCCCTCCCATTTTTATGGAATTTAACATATCACATTGCATACCTAATTCCATATCATGGCACAAAGCATTGCATCATAACAATCATAGCTGAGTCACAAGGCTTGTGATCAGTGACTGAAGAAATTGATGATCATCCAAAGGCAATAAAAGACTCACATGGCTTCTCAACATTGTTTAAAGGGTTCACAACATCCCACAAGTTCTCATTGGGTTCCCCAAGTCTTAGAAAGAAGTGGTTTGGTCAAGGAATTCAAGCAGTGTAATACCTCCTAACAAAAGGGGCTAAAATTAGGGTTTCTAATTAAATGAGCTTCCCAATGAAATTTTGGTTCAAACTTAAACTCATTGTTTTCCATGTGATATTAAGTATCTAGGGTGGAAATTTCATCCATTGAATCATTTCAGAGGGTCTTCAATTGATCAGTTACTTGAAAATCAAGGAATTGGGGAAAAGTCAACCAGGCTGAGGAAAAAGTCAACTTCTGATTTTTTGAGGTCAAATCCATGAAATTGAGGTTACAAGGAGTCAATGGACCAAATTTGATCAAGAAATGAAGGAGGGATCATTAGAAATCAAGAAAATCAAGACTTACCATTTTTGGAAAATTAGGGTTTCCAAAAATGGCAAGTTTTGGCCATTGTGCAGTCAAGTTCAAGAGAGGCCTACTCCCAAAATAAAAAATGAAAATTGCATTAGCGTTGTTTTTAACACCTCAAAATTTTCCCTCTCATTTTCATATCATAGTGCATACATGATCAAGCATCCTTGCATAGAAAAATGAAGCATAACATCCATGGCTACTAGCATAGGGTATATGATCACTCATCCAGCAATTCTATCCTCAAAGTTAATAAGAGCCAAGTGATTCTGCAACCAACTCAATACCATCCACAAAGCCCTAGAAGGGATTAAAATCCAAATCAACTCAGAATGGACGGTGCAGATGTATTCCTGGAGTTTTCCATAAGAAACAGGAACCATTAACCGGTTAACCAATAGCGTTAACCGGTTAACGCATGCGAAAATGGAATAAAAAGCTTCAAAATTTTGTTGGATACCCATTTTCCCTCCACTTTTTCCTTCTATTTTTCCACTTTGCTTCAAATTTTCCTTACACTCCATTTTCTCTTGGAACTTTCCACCAACTTCTAGACTCTTCTAGCATATTCTAAGGAATATTCCAAGGAATATTCTAGAACCCTAACTAACTTCAACTAACTTCAACCCTAACTCTAAGCCTCATTCTCCCAAGCTTAAGTCCATGCCTAAGCTTCAATCCAAGCCAAACTCTATATAAATCCATTTCACTCCAAACCTTACAACTTAATCTTCATTTTCAACTTAACCTTCATTTTCCAATTTTCTCTTCATCTCAACTTTTTTCTCTCAATTTTCCTCCATTTTCACACTCATCAAAGCTTCTCCATAGAAGTTCTTCAAGTTTTCCATTGAAAATTGAAGAACTTGAAGTTAAATCTTCATCAATCATCAATTTTGAAGCTTATTGAAGAAGTGTTGCTATTCTTTGGACCGATTTCGGCCTTTCGGAAGTGATTTCGCAAGTGTTCATCAAGATCGAATCGCGTTTATTTTGCATTCGCAGATCAAAGGAATCTCTAGTTTTCTTCTTCATCTGCATTTCAATCGACATAGCAACAAACACCAAAGCAAGCCTCCGCTTTGTAGGTTGGTGATCCGAAACCGCTTTTCACTTTTAACTTATTCTCTTCATCTCGTCGTATGGCATTCTTCGATTGCTTATTATTTGATTGCGTTTTGATCATTTTAACGGTTTGCTTGCAATTTGTTAGTTTGGATTGTTCATAGCTAGAATTGTAGTTTAATCTAGGTGCTAATAGGTGTTAGAAGACATTAGTTAAGAGGAAAATTTGTGTTAACATGTTTATAGATGATATAGGAGCTTTTAGAAGTAGGTTTGAGACCAAAAATGCTTATTTCTTGCTGCTTTTTTTTTGTATTCTGTTCAGTGTTAACCGGTTAACACGTTGAAAATTGTCCGGGTTTTTGAAAATTTAAGGACGTTAATCGGTTAACTAATACCGTTAACCGATTAACGTTGTTTGATTTTGTGAAATTTATTTGTTTCATGACTTGTTTTCATCTCATTGTCCCTTTTAGCATCATATTTGATTAGATAATGATTTTAGGGATTTTTTAGGACCACATTAGGTGTATAATTCCATTGTTTCTAGTCGTTTCGACATTCGTTTCATTACTTTTGCATATTTTGTGCTTATGTTCATTAATGCATAAAGTGCTTTGTATATGTTGTTGCTAGGTTCAAATGCATCAATTAGCATGTAAATGAATGTTTCATATTCTGTTTTGCATCATTTTTTGACACATGCAAGTTCTTAATTTTTTGAGTGTTTTAATGCCATGCCACGATTCACTTAAAAATGTATGATCATATATGCATATTCATTCTTAAATTTTGCTTGCATCTTTGATTGCACTTCTATGTGATACCAATTGTGATTTTTGTATCAATGCATGTTTAATTGTTAATCCTTAGGTGATGCATGTTCACACTTTCATCCCTTTTCTTTTTTGCTTATATGCTTATTTGCCAAAAACTTGAAAATGCATAATTGTTGTTTTGTTGCTTTTTTGTGTATTCTTTCATAAGCATCCATTAGAAATAATCATGTTCATTTAATCATGCATTTTGGTTCCATTTGACCATGCTTTGTGATATTTGTGCATTATTTACCATTCACTTTGTGCATAAATGAAAAAAAACATTCAAATCTGTCTCACTTTCCATAGCTGTGTTTTCTTACAGTAGCTGTAAAATGTATGTTGAGTGTTGCATTTTTACACTTTTTACACCTGTTTTGCATGCTGATTGTTCGCTATCAAAAGTTGTTTGTATTGTGCATTGCATTTCATTGTTGTTTGTACATTAGGAGCTGTAATAGGTTGCTGGATTTTTGCTTTGCATATTTTTAGGTCCTTTAGATTTAGGATTGAGTCTAGTTTAGGTCCTAGATATCTTATGAATTGTTTGGTATTTGTTTACCTCATTTCTTATTCATGTTTATTGTAACACCCATTTTTCCCATTTTAAAAAATAACATAAATTCTTATGAAAATCAGAGTTCAAACAACAAAGTGAGTGATTGCACTTCAAAAACTTTCAATAATTCAATCTATTATATCATAAGCAGCGGAAATATGTTTTTAATAACAATTATGCCCAACGGCATAACAATCCAACAATATAAAACGAGTCCTTTAGTTTATTAAACCAATACATAATTTAACAAAGTCGAAAAACAAAGTAAAATAACATAATTCAAAAATCCCCATTCCCGTGTTACGTATTAGAGCGCCCTAGGACTCGGACAAGCAACACCAGAACACTTCTCAGGTACCTGGGTTATCTGTACTTCCGAAGAAGCACAAACACAACAACACAAACAAAGGGGTGAGAAACAATTTCATATCATAACGGTGCAAATAACATATTTGAAGGAGTAATTACACAACAATCATAACATACAACAAAAATTATTTATTCAAGTATATATATACAATGTGACTCTTAACACAATGCAAATGTGGTACCGACTTCAACAAATGTCCATCGATTCGGATCGGATGCATCACTTACGCTCCTCCTGAGACACGATCATCCCCCACCCATTGATTCCCAATGAATCCGAATAACCATTTACGCTCCGTCCGAGACATGGTATGTAACACGGTGGGAGAAATGACTTTTTTATAAATGTTGCGGATAACAAGAGTCGCCACCGACTTTTATTTTATCCATAAGGAATGGACATAAAAGAACAGGAAAACCCATTTTGAAAAGACTTGGGTTCGGGGGGTAGGTTATATAAAGGGAAGGTGTTAGCACCCTTTATATGCATGGTTATCCATGGGCTCTTAGTTACTTAGCTCACTTAAATGTTTTTGAAAAGTTGAAGTGTGTGATTAGAAATTTTTCTAAGTACTTTGTAATGATCCTCGTATGGATGTATACAAAGCCTTGTTTGAAAATATTTGAAAATATTGTGAGGTGTGAAAAGTATTTTTGAAGAGTGAGCGAGTAACTATGAGGTACCTACCTTAGACTAAGTCATTCATGTTCTTATATGTCCTTTCAAGGGTAAAACTGTCCCTATTATTAAGGAATAGGTAGTCATTACTTTGGATTTTAAAGGGACAGGCGTAGGGTCATCGTATGGTCATAGAAGGCAACAAGTAGGGGTGTCTTTAGCAATTCGTAGGGACTATCGTCATTAATTCGAAGGGACAAGATCATTATTCCGTAGGAAACCTCGAAGGGACTTATGATCCTTTGAATCTGCAGGGAATTGATGATTTATCTATGAAGGGACTTTGCTTAAGACAACCCTATGTTCGAGGGACTTGACAATTTAAATAAGGCAACCAAGAGGAATACCCTAGGAAGTGCAGACGACGATCTTAGATCGACTTACGTGTGTGAGTATTTTAATTATTTATCTTATTTAATTAATTTTCTAAGTCCAAATTAGTTACAATTAGGTCTTGCCACGCCCTGAATTACTAACCACGCAATTAAATAATATTATTAAAAAAAACAGAAAAAATAACCTACGTTATTACAAGGCTTTGTGGCAGATACAACATAATTAGACGCAAAATAAATTTGCAACTTATACATTTTTCTCTAATAAAAATAAAGCAAGAATTAAATATAAACAAAAATAATAAGGCAAAATTAAATAATAAAGCAAAAATTAAATAAATTAGGATTAGAGAAAATTAGATTAAAAATTTTAGGATTAGTGAAATATTAGGGTTAGAATTAAAAAAAATAGAATAAACAATTAAAAGTTATTTAAGAAAATATAAATTGATTAATTATTTACAAACATGGATATAAAAGAATAGTAAAAATTTGGGAATTAAAAATAGGATTATAAAGTTTCTAAAAGATGATTAGAAAATTTTAATTAGAAAAATTTATTTATTTGGTTATTTATTTACAAAATACATTCATAATAAAAATTAGATACAAAATTAAAGAATAAAACAAATTAAAAATTAATTAGAAAAAATTAATGAATTTACAAAATACCATTTATTTATTTTTAGGTTTCTATTTTAATTTAGAAAAGACTTATATTAATTAAATTTAATTAACTAATTAATTTAAAATAATCATAATTTAAATAAAACTATATAAAAGTGAAAATAAACAAAAGAAAAACAAACCTGCAGGAGCCTGGGGTCGAACCCAGGTCTTCCCCCTTCTCTTGTACACCTCTTTGCCAATTGGGTTGTGTGCGCCTCTTGTTATATAGTCAGCTTCCATCAAACATATATTAAGACAATTTTTAAAATAAACGAAACAAAAAAACGCCTCAATCAGGGATCGAACCCAGGCCTTCAGCATCACATAAGCATGTCTTCAACCATCAGGCCAACGCGCGTGCTGTGAAATATATATGGAAGATAAATAATAAAAAAACAAATGAATTCTTGAATTCGCGCTAGTCTTCATCATCTTCTTCAATTTACCTGCTGATTTAACTATGCCTTTTCCTGCGAATTTACATGCGCGTGTTTTTGACCAGAAGAACCTATGTTTTTTGAAACGTCATGAAAACTATAATATTAATAAGAATTAACAACCCATATCAATTTCTCATAGTTTATACATAATAGCCATGTCGTTAGAATGCTCATAAACAATGTAAAACACAAAGCCCTAAATTGATGGCAGAAACCCTAACTATGGCATCTAGCGAATTCGTCCATGGAAGCTTCATGTTTTTGCCCAGAAACGATCTAAGCATCATCATTAACAAGAATATAAGGTTAGAATTCATTAACAACACACAAATAATCGGAATTGAAAAATCAAAAGTGCAAGAAAATTTGAGTCTGGTTCATGCATATGGGGCCGATTCTGGCAATGCAAATGGTCTAGACATGTTCAATGATCATCATGGAAGGGATTGGTGTGCTTGGAATGCATTGAAACTACCTCCAACAAGAAATCTGATTATGATTTTTCTTGAAATTTTTGAGATTTGGTTCTTCCTCTTGGATGCTGCAAAAACGTGTCCAATGCTTTGGTTAGGTCATGTACTTATAGATGAGTGAATTTAGGTCAGAAAATTGATGTGCTATGTGGGATTTTGGATAACTTGAGTGTGAAGAAAGATCAACCATAAATGTGATGAAAAATCATATATTTACATACTCCAAAGGATGTGCACGAATTTGGATGAGATCAAATCAACTTGAATGGTCTTTAAGAGCTTCTAGAAGAAGAATCAAATCAAATATTTGAATTTTTATATTTTATTTTGATTTAAATTGAATTTTAATGAATAAAATCCAAATAAATTATAAATAAATTATAAAAATCAGAACTATATGGAATTGGGTCGTGCTTGATGTTATTGTGAAGATTGGATTGAAAAATGATCGGCCCATTTGGAAAAAATTGGATTTAAGACCTTATTTGCCTCATGCACCCCTTAAAACTTTCCCAAATTTGCCAAGGCATAATTCCCTCAATTTTAAGGCTATGAGGGTGTTCTTGTACTTTTTGGAAATCTTAAAGAGTCCTCTAACCAACCCTTTTGGTACCATGTCAATATCTTTGACAATTTTCAAATTATGAGCTTTGGAAAAAGTTGACTTTTTGTTGACTTTTAAAAGGACCTATAATGTCTTAGCTCATACCTTCCAAATGAAGCATTTTTAGGGTTGGCTTGTAAGACATAAAGTTTTAGAGAATTCAATTTCCTTCAAAATGAGCTTTGGATGGGAAATTTTGGATGAAGTATGTGAAAGTTATGGCTGGTCAAAGTTCAGTTGACTTTTCTTAAGAAAACCCTAATTTAGAAACTCCTAATTCTTGATGACCTGAAACCTCCTTGATGAATCATGATCAACCCTTGATCAAATGATGAATTTTACTTCATAATCTTGATGTTGGCAAAAAATCTTGAAGCTTGACTTTAATTTGACCACTATTGACCTCAATTTGACTTTTTAATCACTTTGACTGGTTTTTGCATATCTGATCATCTGACTAGTCAACCTTATTGGGAAAGCCCTGAAACTTGACATGGGGATTCTTGAATACATGTGGGATGTTAGGAAGTTCACTTGAGGCCTTGGAAGTCCATTTAGCTTAGATAAACTCAAAACCCTAGTTTTGGATCCATTGCTTAGGAGGAGGCTTTGTCTAAGGGAACTCTCAAACTTTCTGACCAAATTATGAACCTTGTGAACCTTGAGAGAACTCTAGGGACACATTACTTTGATTGTGGGAGGGAAAATTTTGGGGTACAACAGCTGCCCCTGTTCAATTTTCTGAAATCTGAGGAGTTAGATTGACATGTACGCCATTCGTGACTTGAAGGTTGAAGAGGATTGAACACAAAAGCCTAAAAATTTGCACTCGCCGATTTTTACACACAAAGACTTGGAGTAGAATTGGTATTATTAGAAGATTCAAGAAACATTTTCGAGTAAAGATTATGTGGAATAGTTTTGCAAGTATGATGTATATAGGGGTGGCAAAACGGGTCGCTAGTCCCACCCTGCCTTCCTAATGCCCGCCAAAAAAAGAGTTGGTCGGGCATGCTCGCCAAGTTGAAATGGGTATAAAAGTCTAGCCCTCCCCGCCAAGTTGGCGGGTTGGCGAGCGGAGAGCTTGCCCACCTTCTATTTATGTAAATTATGGCGTTTTAAACCGCCGTAACAGGCCTAACAACCGCCATAATTTGTACCGTTTTGACGCAGTATTTTAATTTTGAAATTCAAAAATTGTTCTGCATTTGTTAAGTCAGGTATCCGTTAACTGACTTAACAAGTCCTGTACAAATTTGAAAAAACAATAATTTTTTAACACCTTTTCATGCATCTTTTCATGAAACAATTTCTTTTAATTTGACAATTGTTCATGATATTTTTGCATAACTTTACAATGTTTTAAAAAGGTGTTATGCACTTATAAATACATTTTATAATCATAATTTTTTCCTTCACCTCCAATAATTTTCATAATAAAAAATCACTCATATTCTTCATCTTTCAAATATTTTTAAGTGTTCATATTCAAACTTTTTGAGAGAAGCTTTTCATAAATTTTCAAGAACATCATTCTAGTTTTATCTCATTTATTCAAGAACACTTGTATATTTATTGTTGAGTGATAATTGTTCCAAGGAGAATATCAATATTTATATTGATAAAATATTCAAAGCTTCATCTTCCATACACTTACAAAATTTAGAATTATTATTATTCCTTTTTGTCCAAGTTTGTTGGAAACAAGAGAGTAGAAAGGAAACAATTGTTTTCTTGTTCTACTTGGGTGGTTTTCCTTGTTATCCGGATTGTGGATACAAGAGGTCCATTGTGAGATTTGTTCTCAATAGGACTTTAAATTTGTAAAATCCAAGAGGTTGTTTTTGGTGGGTTGTTGTTAGAAGATTGTAGGATAATTCATGGGATTAGGCTTGTACAAATATCTAACAATAGTGGAAATCTCTTTCGGTTTGGAAAGGGGACTGGATGTACCTTTGGATTATGAAGGGAACCAGGATAATTCTCCGTGTCTCTTTTACTTTTTGCATTTATCATTTCTGCACTTAGTTCTCGTAAGAAAGTAAGAGAATCGAAAAAAAACCGAAAAAAACTTTAAAAAAAAATTAAAAGCCTAATTCACCCACCTCTTAGGCGCCTCTCAAACTTACAAAATAGACTTCCCGCTGTTATTAAAATGATCCCCTCCTGACATCAACAATTGGATATCACCATACCGAGCCTTCAAAACCCAAAACTTCAAATCATTCAATCCTTCAATAGTTCTCCACCTCCATTTTTGAATAAGAACTTCATTAAACACGTCAATCCTCCGCATACCTAACCCGCCTTTGTTAGTAGGGATTGTCGCACCCTGGATTTTCATCCTGGTACAAACGCGAAAGTGGCGTGGAAAGAGGTAGAGTCGCCAACCAGACATTTTTATCCCGAAGGAACGGGAATGGTAATGTTGCACAAACCAGAAGAAAAGAAAGGAAGGACAAAGGTCCTGCGAACCAAAGAAACTGGGTTCAGGAGTCGGTTACGACCTGGGAAGGTATTAGCACCCCAGATCGTCCGCCGTACCCGACGGGATCCATACTTGCAAAGAAACTGTTTCAAAGGGTGAAGAAATGAAAAATGCTAAAAAAAGAAAGACTGGAACTGGAAAGGAAAAGAAAAGAAATGGGAGAAATGTAGGGAAAATAAAAGAGTGCTCGAACGTGCCCTACCCCACTGCCTACGTACCTCATCTGGACATGAGGATCAGAGTCGCCGTAGTTCCCCTAACTAGGGGTGGAAAAGATTGCTTGTGTCTTAAGGCTTGAACTGTCTATGTTAATGCTCAGGTGTTGCAGGATCGAACGACGAGTGCGTTACCGTCTTGCAAAATGACAAGTAGGAGCAAGTTCGCACGTAAAAAGTGAAGGTGATGAGAAGAGAAGTCCCGAAGGAGAGACGCTTATTGTTTGTCCAGTGTTTTTTAGAGTTTTTTATGAGTGTGGCACAAGGAAGTGAAAGTAAAGCCTTTTCTAAGGAACATGTCCTTATTACCATATCCCAAAATAGAATGAGTAACAAGTCTATCAAGAATGAAGAAGATCCTCAAACTTGTTTCCTAAGATTAGGATTTAAATTCACTAACTTGTTTGTATTGTTAAATGTTTTTTGTGGATTAATGTGAAGAAGTGTTTTTTAGCTTTTCTTTGAGAGAATGACCAAAGGGAGAAGTCATCTCAACTATTATTAATGTTTTAGATTTTGTATAAAGATGAGAAAGAGAGAGCACCAAAAGGATCTCAAAGTTAAAAACTAAAGGGGAAGTATAATCATAAAGTTATCATGCAAAGGTGGTCCTAAGGTTAGTGTGGTTTGAATTCTATCCTAATGAAGAAGAAGGAAAGAAGAAAGAAGAACTAGAATACAACTTACTCCTCTAAAGGAGATACATTGTTTCTAAAGGGGGAAAAGAGAAGTTAAATCACAATATGGAATAAGGCACATCAACAATCACAAAATAGAAAGCAAAGTAAGAGAGGAGATGAAGAGTTGAAATGTGGATAACATCCACACTTCACTTACCATGAGCCCCTGAAATGGTTAGTACATACTTAGATGAACAAACTTGAACCAAATGAAGTGTAAACAAACCAAGATATCAACTCTACTCAAAAAACTAGAAGCAAAGGAATACACTCATCACACTAAGACTCCAATCAAAACAAATCAAACAAGAGCACACAAGCCATTACAAAGCTTCACAAGTTCTTATGAAGAAACAAAACATAAATGAAGGACAAAGGGATCAAGAAAGTTAGACAAGCATTATAAAACTCAAGATCAGAACATTATTATATTAATAATGTGCCTAAACAATAAAGAAAATCATAGGAAGAAGAATATAAACTCACACAATATCATCATAGTAAATGACTAGGCATGGGAGGTGGAGTGAGCATTAAGTGTAAGGACAAACAAATGCAAATCAATTCAAAGCATAAGTATCATCTAAATACCAGGGACCTAATCATGTTAAAATGTGCCTAAGAAGCATGAACAATCATGGGGAAGAAGCATACCAAACTCAAGCATAAACATCATGGAGGGCAAATGAACAAAGAAGGTGAGGTGAGCATGCATACATTTGTGAGAATCTTAAGACATGATCAAATCAAAACAAACCAAAAAGAAAACCAAATATCATGACTAGAGGCATTCAATCAAATTAAAAGGACCTCAAATATCTCACAAAAGTGGGCACAAGTGTTCTTACAACCTAGAACCTAAGTATATGACAAGAAAGGGGAAAGAAATAAGGCAAGCACAAACCAAAAATCAAATCAAATCAAAACTTCACTAAAAAATTCTTCAATTAAGCACAAATGTTCATTAATCATGTGATAACATCATACCAAGAGGGAAACATCAGAGTCAAAATCAAATTAGGTCAAAGGACCTCATGAACACAAACTAGGGTTTTGAAACTTCACACACAAGTCAATTGCCAAACATATTCATACAAGTTTCTAAAAATCAGAAGAAAAATCATCAATAAACTACATCTCAATATGAACCAGATGCAAAAAGAACCAACCTAAAATTCAAATTAATGATCAAGATTTAAATTCCACAAGACAACATGCATTTAAAGTGAATTAAAAACAAATAATAAAAGTAAAAATTAATTTCTACGTGGAAAATAAAAATAAATGAAAACTAAAAGTGCCAAAAATTAAAGAAAATCAAAAGGATCAGTCATGAATTTTTTTGGAATTTTTGTGAAGTTTTTACTATTTTTTATGAATTAAGTAAAACAAAACAAATAAAAGAGAAATAAAATAAAATAAAAGAAAATAAGAAAGTAATCAGATCTAATGGATGAGATTGGACGGAAACAAAATCAAAGGCCACGCGCGCTAGTCAACTTGACTCAAGGTATTCAGATCCAAAGGCCATGGTTTAAACTTATTAAATGAGCCAGATCCAATGGTCACGCTTTAAACTGGACTAAAACCTAATTAATTAAATTAATAAAACAAAATTATATTAATTAAACACAATCCAAAGGCCAGGATCTAATCTGGAAATGCCTAACCCTAATTAAGCCTTAACATAAACCCTACCGGCCGGAGAAGCGACGGTCACCTTCTCCGGCCAACCACAAAATTGCAGAAACTCAAACCTCAACTAAAACACACAAATCATACACCAAAATGAAGCTTAGATCAAGTACATCACGAATCCAGCATTAAAACACATTAATTTAACACACACAAGCTAAATCGAAGCCAACAAGTTTGGATCTAAAAATTTCAGTCACACTGTTCTTGCTCATTTCAACACCATTTCAAAATCTAATCATATCAGCATGCTCAGGACAACAATTAGAACGCAATGCACACAAAAGAATTCAAATCCAGGATGATGAATCTTGAAGCATACCTGAGTTTGCATAACCTTCAAACCTCCAAGAAAACCAACCTCCAGCTCCAGATAAGCTTCTTGTGACTTCTATTCACAAAATAAATGTGAAATAAACTCTCAACTGGCCTGGATCTAGCAATTTACAAGCAACTGATCTGAAAATGAACTGGTACAAGATCTTGTCTATAGCTCAAAACAGTGGTTGATCTATGACCTATGAAGATCAAGGATGAAGAATATGTGATTTGTTTTGGAAATGAGTGAGAGGAAAGCTTGATTTGAAGAGAAATGCAATGAGAGCAAGAAATGTGATGTGAGCAAATGGTGATGATCTCAAGTGAAATGAAACCCTAGCAATCTTATATAGTGTGCCAATTATCAATGCTGAAGATTTGAAATGAAATGCGTGTGAGGTGAGTGTGATTGGGATGATTTTACAAAATTGCAAAAGTTGTGTGATAACATGCTTGGCTCGTGCACTCCCTTGCTTTGCTTGCACATGCTAATCCTTTTAATTCACAATTTCAAAAGTGGTTTAATCCTGGCCCTTAGATGCTTGATCATGCAATTTTCATGCCTTTTGCATTTTTTCCTTTCATGAAATAACATGCATACCATGCACGACTTCTTGAATTTTCTTTGAGCCAAACTCTATTCATGCCATGTATTATGATAGAATGACCTCATTTTTCCCATTGACCAACTTAGAAAATTGCATTTTAAGTAAAACCCTAAAAGTAAGTGAACTTCCAATGGCCATAACTTTCAAACCATGAGGGCTATGATAATGTTTTTGTACTTTTTAGAAATGGGAGACAATTTCCTACAACTTTCATGTTCAAAAAATCTTCATTTGAAGTAATTTTGATCATGAAAGAATGCTTTGAAGATTAGGGCAAAAGTTACTAAATTTGGAAAGTTAGTTACATGCCATATTCCCAAAAAATGGAAACTCTTGCAAAAACCCTAGATTCTTGACTTTTGACTTTGCCAAACCTCTTTTATGACCTTAAGAACATCCCTTGGCTTGAAAAATAGGATTGGAACCCTTGCATTGCCACAATTGACTTTTCAAATAATCAGTTTGACCAATTTCTTCTTATGCAAGCAACTGATGAATTGACTGCCTTCCTCAATGAGTTTTCTCACCAAATTTCATCCATAGCATTCACATATCATATGAATGACTTTGCCCACAAGAAATGGCCAAAGTCACAAAGAATCCTTGCTTGAAAATGAAACCCTAATTTGAATGTCATTTGTGTAGGAGATTGTTCCTTCTTTGATCCTCTGATGATCTTCAAACCTTCTGGCCTCTTGCAAAGGATCTTGAGCTTGTATATGCCATGTAGACACTTCATAGGACCTGAACAAGGTCACTTATCTTTTTGCTTTGACTTGTAAGGCTTAAAATGCACCAATGATTGATCATATGCCCAATGCTAGTACATGAGAATGATATGCTTCATCTTTCTATGCAAAAATGCTAAGGATATGACATGCTTATGATGATTATGATATGATGATGATACTAGAAAGAAGAGGACAAATTTAGGGTGCTACAAGGATACAAAGAGAATCCCAATTCAATCAATGTGTCTTTCTTTTAATTTTTGAACAACCCAAAGAAATCTACTTTGGATCCTTAGACATCTCCTTGGAAATATGAATCGGTGTCACACATAGAACGAAAGATGAAAAATTGATAAACTACTAAGCACCGATTTGATAAACGTAATTCTACCATCGAAACTAAGAAACCTCTCATAGCAAGAAGATAGTCTCTTTTTAACTTAGCTAAATTTTAAAATATTACCATAATTTAACAAAATGCAATTAATTTTAATATATTATCCAAATAATTTGAATATATTACAGTGAATGAAATATAAATCACTCATTTATGTCGGTTTAAAATTATTTTAGAGAGAGTGCATACTCTCTTTTTTCTCCAATATTTATGACAAAAAAAATAATTCTTGTGTATAATATAAATAATAAATGAGTGGAGATCAACTTAGTAAGTTTTTTTTAACTTATTTCAGATCATAATCTTTAAATTGAATCTAATCTAATGGTCAATTAACCTTTTTACTTATTTAACCATTAGATTAAATTCAAATGCTATAATTTGGAATAAATTAGAAAATAATTAATCTCACCCATAATAAATAGTTTAAAATAGATATAAATTAGAAATATACATGATTTTAGATGAAGTGGCATTTATTTTATTTGAAATGGTTGTTTGTGTTTACCATCTGATAAGTGATCACAAGCTGATAGGTATATAAACTTCATTACAACAAACACCAAACAAGCAATCTGGAAATGAAACATTAATATGACATCAAATACTATAATTAAACAAACCAATATCAATGGACGATTTTTTTAATAATATAACATAGTTTTTTAATTAAATTTCCTAAATAACATAGTTTTGAAAAAAAATACCAAACTTTGGATGCATGTTCGCCAAACCATGTGATGAACATGTACAAAATATGATGAATTCGCCATTTGGATTGGCTAGAATGAAATATTTTTCACTAATTCGCCATACCATTTGGCGAATAAGTGTAATTTCATGTACACATTCGCCAAATGGATTGATGCATGTTTATGTGTTTTTTTTTTTAATTTTTGGATTTAATGTTTTTGTTATTTTTGTGTTATTCATCTATATATATATATATATATATATATATATATATATATATATATATATATATATATGAATGAGTATATACTCATTCATATATATATATATATATATATATATATATATATATATATATATATATATATATATATATATATATATTAGTATATAAAAGAAAATTATAATATGAAATAAAATTATATTTAAAGAAAATTATTGATATAAAAGAAAATTAGAGAATATGAGAAAGAGAAATATAAATTAAAAGAAAATTATTATTAATAATTCAACAACGGCATTACAAAAACTAATTTCCCGCCCGATCTAACTGTCCCCCAGTACCACATCCACGGGGATGACCCCGTCTTCGAACTCTACCACCAGGTGGTCGAGGTTCCGCTTGTATTTGTGTGTTTGGTGGAGGCGGTTGTTGTTGAGTCCATGATTCAGCTTGTCCCCAATTACGTGGAAGGTTGCTGCCAAAGGCGCTGCCGTAACTGAGTTGTGTGCCCATGTTTTCAAAGTTGGGTCGGATAGGTTGGGCTGGGTTGGATTGGGTTGGGTGAGGACGATAAGCTTGACCAAATGAGGATATTGCCTCGTTTTGAGAACGAAACAAAGGTGGGGGGCTATAGGTTAGTGTGGATATGAAGGGGTTGTCGGGGGTATATTGGTGTTGGTAAGGCTCTTGTTGTTGTGATTGGGTTTGTGGCATGAAGGGGTTACGTGTTTGGATGAATGGCCTATGGGTGTTTGAAGTCGATGGCTGGAATTGGGTGGGGTAGTCATGTTGTGGAGTTGGTGGTTGGGCGTATGCTGCGGCCTGCGAGCGGGGGTCAATCAAGTATGGGTTATCAGACACCCATTGTTGCATAGTAACTGACCTAAACCAAACTAAATATTCTCTAGTTGGTTTGACATTTTGCAGCACTTGGTCAGTTAGGACATGTTGGCGTCGATCCCTCCATTGTTGACGTAATTCCCTTGCAAAGTCTCTCCAATCTTCCATGTTCCACATGTCACTTACTCTTTTCAAATGCCAATCTCCCAAACATGTCGGAGGGCCCGGAATATCCTGTTGCATTCCGAACTGCATTTTCACCCGATCTGTTTAGTGCATTTCAATTGTAGTGAAGCGGATGATTGGAATTTTTGCCGTCCAAATTTCAGCATCTTCTGGGTTAGGCTCATGGTCGAGGGCTAAATATGGACGCCAGATGAACTACGGAAAAAAAAATTCGTTTAGTATAAAATTATTTTAGTTAATAAAATGCATTAAAACGGAAAAATATTTTTTATATATGACAATACCTGATCGATCCCCACGTGGTCTAACAATTGGCGATATAAAACTATAGAACTTCTTGGGTTTCTACTATAATCCATCCCAAGATCGGACCAGCTAAGCACAACAGATTTAAACGCATTTAGATACAATAACAATTTAAATATTTAAAATTTAATATGTTTGGAAATAAAAATTAACAGTGGACTTACTGGTTTGCGTAGGGGAACGGGCATGGATTCATGTTGCGTGGGGAAAACATCGGCAGTCTGGAATACCCCCAAGCTTGTAACAAAAATGCACAACCAAAAAATGTACAAGTATCCTTTGCGGCATTTTTACAAAGGCTACTGTACAAGTGTGCCAAAACAGCCGAACCCCAACTATATGTATTTACATTGTTGATGTTTCGCAACAATGGTAAATACATCATATTTATTGTGTTCCCGGTACCATCGGGAAATAAAAAATGACCAAATAAAAGCATAATATAACACCGAGTTTTTTGCATTTTTTCTAACTCGGTTGATTCTTCGGTTAAAATAAAACTAGAATAGTGGGCTCTAAGGACTCCTAGATTTATACCTGAACCCCGGCTACGAGTATTTGATGGCTGCTCCTCGTCAATGAGAGGGGCACCCAGCAAATCCGCAACTATAGAAACTTCCTGGTTCACCTTACCAAAGACGGCTCTGCCGGATACACGTAACCCCAAAAGCATGTATACGTCTTCCAAGGTGACAGTGCATTCACCGAAGGGCAGGTGAAAGGTGTGTGTCTCTGGCCTCCACCTCTCTTGTAGTGCCAAGATGAATTTTGAGTCTATAGAGTTGTTGTGCACCTTTATGACTTCACCAAATCCGCATAACCGTAGATACGGTTCAATGATCGGATCAAACTCTATGTAGTTGTGCACCCGACACCGAAATCTTCTTACATTCTGTAAAAATATTCATCGAAATAAGTTAAAATATTCATCGAAATATATGTATAAGTACGCAAGAATATATATATATGTATGTATAAATATATATATATATATATATATATATATATATATATATATATATATATATATATATATATATATATATATATATATATATATATTTATATATATGTATATATATTTATACATATATATATATATATATATATATATATATATATATATATATATATATATATAAAGTTAGGGTTTATATATATTAGTATGAAATATATATTAAAAGTATGTTTAAAAAAATTTACGAATATTAAACTTACAAATGTCGCGATATTTTCGACTGTGCCTCGGTGTTGATCTCCCATCGTTAGTAAAGCCATTTTCGATTTTGCCGCGATATTTGATATATGATATTTGATATTAGATGTTGAACTTTTTTGAATTTTGTTTGTGTGATATTTTAGGTTTGATAGTGTGGTATATATAACAATTTCCATTTACATGTTGCGGATTGAACAAAAACAACATCAACACATTCGCCAATCCATTTGGCGAATTGAACTAAAACAAATACACTAATTCGCCAAACCATGTGGCGAATCTGAACAATATTTTTTTGCATGTCCTGTGATTGGTTCATCTGCGTGTTTGTGGATTCCTCATCTTCATTCTGATTGGCGAATGCATATGTTTGTGGATCACCAGCTCACTTCACAAACATCCAAAGGAATCTCTGCATGGTCAAGGGTTCAGAGCATTAAAACCATGTGGAATCTCTTCTGCGTTTCCAGCTTTGGCAGGTCTCATAAATAGCCATGTTGATTGGCGAAATAGTTATTGGATTCGCCAATCCATTTGGCGAAAAGGAATGAAATCACCCTTGGTTCGCCACACCAATTGGCGAACGTGTTATGCATGTTAGGTTTAGTTTTAATTAAGTTAGTTTAGTTACTTAGTTTGGTTAGTTAGGATTTAAGTTAGTTTAGTTACTTAAGTTAGTTTTGGTTAGTTTATAATTAGGTTACTTAGGGTTTAATTAGGTTAATTTAATTAGTTTAGTTAGGGTTTAATTTAATTAGTTTAGTTAGGGTTTAATTAAGTTAGTTTAGTTAGTTAGGATTTAATTAGGTTAACTTAGTTAGTTTAATTAGGGTTTAGTTAAGTTAGTTTAGTTAGTTTATAATTAGGTTAGTTTAGTTAGTTAGGGTTTAATTAGGTTAGCTTAGTTAGTTTAATTAGGGTTTAATTAAGTTAAGTTAGGGTTTCATTAATGTAATACTAGGTAGGGTTTAATTAAGACATATATATATATATATATATATATATATATATATATATATATTTATACATATATATATATATATTTATATTATATATATATATATATATATATATATATATATATATATATATATATATATATATATATACATATATATATATATATATATATATATATATATATATATATATACTTATACATATATATATATACTTATACATATATATATATATATTTATATATATACTTAAACATATATATATATATAGATATGTATGTGCAGATGATAAACCTATATGTGCAGATGATAGACCTATATGTGCAGAAGATAAACCTATATGTGTAGATGCTAGACCTATATGTGCAGAAGATAAACCTATATGTGCAGAAGATAAGACATATGTGGAGAAGATAACCCTATATGACCATTAATTCAGAACAGTAAATATAACCATAAAATATATTTTTGCCTTTACTATTTATAGATTATTTTCATATCTTCATTGTACCATAAACTGCAAAACATTTTCGTATCTAAAAGAGTCTTTGAATACGAACTATGTCTCAATTACCTCAGTATATGATCAACGCCCATATAAATGGCGAAATATTTGAATGTAACCATTCTGGTTTCAACTTTCGAAACACCGAGGTTACCCGGTTCTCAATCGTCCGACAATCCAATTTCGCTCATCTAAAAAAGAGATTGGAAAACAAAATGCAGCGTGGTCCAGTGGACGTCATTATTTACAAAAATCCAGTATTCTATGAGGATAACCAGGTCATGTATTTCCAATTAACTATATCTGGTGACGAAAGTGTTCGAACTATGTTTCTAAGCCATGAGTATTCTGGTTTCAATGATATCGAGTTGTATGTTACGCTTCACCAACAACAAATGTCTCAGCCCATTGATCATTCGCAAGTCTTTTTCGAATCTGACAATGATTTGGCTGAAGTCGATGTTGTTGATGAGGACGAGGAACAAGAGGAGGCAGTAGTTGATGAAATGGTCAATGAAGACGAGGTCCCGGCCAGTCATGTATATCGTCCTCCTCCACACATGACAAACTTGAACTTGGGAAGTGAAGACCCATCTTCAGACATATTTTATGATCCGTATCCACAAAGGCAAGGTTCATTAAAGGAGGGCGACCATTTTCGAACAAAAGAAGAATGCGTTCGAGCTATAAAATTTTACCACATGGATTTTCGGCTGATTATAAGGTCGACCGAACGAATCCTACACTATATATGATACGTTGTCGTAACGTGGCGTGTCCATTTCGATTGACAGCATCATACAGAAAGAGAAGTGAAGATTGGAAGGTTGCTTCAATGGGACCGAAGCATACATGTGTAATAACCAACTCACTGCAGGATCATCGGCAACTGAGCTCTCAGCTAATATGCAACGATATCCTATCAATCGTTGCTGACGATCCTTCGGTCAAGGTCAGCACGATAATTAAGCACATAGTTCAGAAACACAATTATACTCCATCATACAGGAAAGCATGGATTGCTAGAACTAAGGCTGTTGCCGTTGTATTCGGAAATTGGGAGGACTCGTACAAAGAACTCCCAAAGTTTTTGCTGGCACTGAAGCACTATGCACCTGGGACCGTTGTCATCCTTGAGACCTTGCCGGCGTATACTTCGGAAAGTCATTGTGTTAGTGGAAATGACATATTCCACCGGCTCTTTTGGGCTTTTGACCCATGTATAAAGGGTTTTTCCTTCTGCAAGCCTATAATCCAAATTGATGGAACATGGCTCTACGGGAAATACAAAGGAACTCTATTGATGGCAGTGGCACAGGACGACAACATCAATATCTTCCCAATTGCATTCGCTATCGTCGAGGGAGAGACTGCCGAGGGATGGAGTTTTTTCCTTAAAAATCTTCGCTTTCATGTGGCTCCCCAGTCTAACTTATGTTTGATTTCAGACAGACATGCATCAATTGAGAGTGCATGGAAGAATGTTGATAACGGCTGGCAGGAACCGCCTTCAACACATGTTTATTGTATTAGACACATAGCACAAAACTTCATGAGAGAGATCAAAGACAAGACACTGCGGAAGAAGGTCGTGAACGCAGGGTACTCATTAACCGAACCGTCATTCAAACATTATCGTGACGAAATCAGACTGGCAAATGAAGATGCGTTCAGATGGATAAACCAGATTCCTTTAGATAAGTGGACCAGGGCCTACGACAAAGGACAACGCTGGGGTCACATGACAACAAACCTCGTTGAATCAATGAACTCTGTTTTCAAAGGAATCCGCAACCTACCGATAACCGCTTTGGTGAGGTCAACCTACTTTAGGCTCGGAGCACTTTTTGACACCAAGCATTCAAAGTGGAGTTCAATCCTACAGTCTGGTCAAGTGTTCAGCGATAGTTCTATGACATTCATCAAAGACGAAGCATCCAAGTCTAACACACATGTGGTCACCGTGTTTAACCGCAATAAGGGACATTTCAATGTTGATGAGATCATGGATCACAATGAAGGGAGACCGAGGGGATCCTATCGGGTAGAACTTGATAACAATTGGTGCGACTGTGGAAAATTTCAAGCCTTTCGCATGCCTTGCTCCCATGTCATAGCGGCATGTTCGAAGGTTCGGCTGGACCCTTCAGGCTTCCTATCCCCTGTTTACCAAGTGCACAATCTTTGCAACGTCTATAACAAAAGCTTTTCGGTTGTTGCAAATGAGGACTACTGGCCCTCCTACAACGGGGAAATAGTCTGGCACAATGAGAACATGCGAAGAAAGAAAAAAGGTCGTCCTAACAGCACGCGTATTCGCACCGAAATGGATACGGCGAATAAGATGGTGAGACTGTGTAATTCATGTCGTCAGCCCGGTCACAATCGTAAAAAATGTCCCAACGTTGGACCAAGCTCAACATCGTAAATTAAATCATTGTAACCGTATTTATTTTAAATGGAAGCCTAGTTCGTTTCATTCATATCAGTAAAATCATACAACCACAAACACGAACATACATAAATAAAACAAGGAAATACATGATTCAGAAAATGACCGTACATAAATAAAACGGAAAAATACATAAATTCAAACATGACCATACATAAATAGAACAACTGCAACATTCAACAAATCTAGCCTATCAGAACCATCAGGACAACTTCACCTCCGCCTAGCATCATCGAAAGAACACCTGCATCATTGACAATTTTTCTCCATTTCGTCACACCAGACTCCACAACCCGCTTCTCAATTTTAATTATCTTTTCTTTGTGGCCGATCTCTCCTTCTAACCAACGGGTTAATTCTCTGTGCAAGTGTTCCAAAGTTTGGGGGTTCCATAACATCATCTTCAGAGGAGGCTTTGTTGCCGAGAAAAACACTAAAGCATTTTTCTTCAAAATATCAAATTTTGGAAGCGGTTCTTCTGATGTTGAGGAAGACGGTGTCGATGCATAACTAGATGGACGGGGAGAAGCCATATTGTGAGAGAGGGAGATTGAAAGGAATGAATTTTTAGGGTTTCTAAGGAAGGAGTGAGATAAATCTGATGTTTATGAGTGAGGCATACATGTTTATGAGTGAGGCATATATATAGTAAAAAAATTGCTAACCCTAAACAACCCTAAACATGCAACATTCCATTTGGCGAATGCATGCATGCAATTACAACTCATTCGCCAGATGGAATGGCGAATTAGGCAAATTTTTTTGATGCTAGCCAATCCATTTGGCGAATTCAAGACAAATTAGACTAGTTCATCACATCAATTGGCGAATGCATTACCAAACTATGTTAGTTTGTTATTTTTTTTAAAAATTATGTTATTTTGGAAATTTAATTATTAAACTATGTTATATTAAAAAAAAATTCTCAATGGACTAAAAGATGTATCCCATGATACAAACAATACTTTATTTAAATATCTCAAAGGAAGACTGCTTCAATTCATCTATTACTTATGAGGCTACACCATATCAGTAGAGATTCGACAAAGTTTTACGTTAACACTTTCGACTGCCTAATACAATCCTCTTCTTTTATCAGCCTATCACTTTTGGGGCTGCAAGTAAAAATGAACAAATTACAACCAAGTATAAAAGAGAGAACTCAATCCAAAAATAAATTTTCAAAATCAATAGCGAGACATTCATATCGAATTTAATACCATAAAACGTTTCTTGACAAGATCAACGATTTCTTGAGGATCCTCTCTTGTCTGTGCATAAGCATCAATCTTGTTCAACTCCTACAAAAGAAACATAGGAGTACTAAAATGATGAATACATATAGATGAAAGCAGAGTAGTACAATACAATTCTCATAACCAAAGACAGAAATTCTACACAAGGGGTTCTCTATTCTAGTCTACCTCAATCCATTTTGCAAGTTTCGGTTTTCCTTCTGTGGCGTCGTGCTTGAACAATTCAACTAGGACAACATGGAATCTTTCGACAAAAGGAATGTAGGCAATATCCACCTGATCAACAAACACATTCATATTTCATATGAAGGGAAAGTTAAAATTTCCAAGATTGTTGATTTGATTTAAACTCACCAAACTGAATTGACCAAGCAAGAATGGTCCATCATCAAATTTACTAAGAGCATTTTCCAAGAATTCAAAAGAAGGATCTGATTCATAGTAACCAATTTAAAAGTCTATTTTATATATGAAAAAGAAAATATTTTCCCCCATTTATAAACATCTTACTGGATTGTTGCACAGTATCCCCTCTCAATGCATTGAAAAAATCTCTGGTGAACGCATCAACCTGAGATAACAACTCTTCACCGAACTCTTTCTTGGCAAGATCCTACAAAAATTTACACTAAGATTAGTTTCAGATGTTTCTATTGCCGGAACGCGATCACAATTCACTATGGTCTCATGAGCCTTAATTGACCTCACAATATCAATGATCACAATATAAATTGGATTTAACCATTTTTGTATAACATCATTAGTTCATTCTAAGTTCTAACTATTAAGGTCATAATTGGATAAACAGTTTAATTAAACAGTTATAACATAAGTATGTAATCGTTTAAGCATAAGTAATTTTGTAACAATCGGTAAAGTCGAGTCAAACTACTATAAATCATAAACTTTACAAAAAGTTTTACAGTGTTAGTAATCTCAGATAAGTTAATCTAAACATATTCTAAAAAGAAATGAGAAACCATGATGACTTACATTGGGAAAGAGAGGTGTTCCTTCAAAGTTGGCATCAAGATATTTGATTAAATCAAGACTTTCTCCCAATACCTTCCCATTGTGCTCCAAAGATGGCACCTATTAATATCAAATAAAGTGAGACCACCATTGCAACTTGTTTGGACTGAGCAAAATAGGCTCACATTATTTGCGAATCGAGGATAAGGGTACCTTATATACCCATACACCTCAACCCAACGAGGCACCTTTCTAAAGGACTCATGAGAATTCTCACACCCAAAAACAGACAATATCTCATAGTCACTATGGCACAGACTTGAGGTCAACCGAAATATTGACACGTCTGAGGAATCTCAAAGTTTGTCGTGCCTCTTAACCACAAACGGTAGTCTCACCTGACAATCAAGGCTAAGGGTAATCTCACACTACAACTATTCTCAACCCAAAGCGGACAATAGCTCGCAGCTACCGTGGGGCAAAAAACTTCAGTGAGTGACCGGAACAAAATCTAACCTAAGTTATAATAACAAAAATAACAAACCTTATTTTCAGGATAAACATTTTCCTTATACCATGCAGGTCTATTTTGAAGATCAAAAGGAACCAATTGGATCTTGTCTTGTAGCCCCTATAGTTCAATTTTTCAACAAAACACAATAAACAAATCAAAAGAAATATATAAAATTGAATTGGATTAGGGCATGGGAATATTGAAAGAACCTTATAGTTCCTAGCGATCCATACACGTTGTGCAAAGGGACAAGCATAACTTGTGTACAACCTAAAAAATAATAAATTAGAACGTGTGCATGCTAATAAAAACATGGAAAATAAGGTGAAATTACGAGAAGGAGAAGGAACCTGGTGGTTCCATCAAAAAGTGGTGGTTGTTCGGAGCTTGAAGATAATCGGGGAGGACGAATTGGTTGCGCGCCTCTGATTGATTTATTCCCAGTAACAAAGATAGAAGAAAAAGAAAAGCATTAGAGATAAGGAAATGTATTATTCAGTGTTGTATAACAGAAAATAATTAAGAAATAAATGAAGAGTTTTTCATTTCATACACAGTAGTCATAGTTAGAAAAGTGGTGATATGAATGGGAATGCAGTCTAGATTCAAATAAAAGAGAAATAGCTTCGGATTTATACACGTTCTGAGTAGAGCACCGTCCATCGTGTTGTCAGCGATGACGTCGTTTTATGGGATGAATAGTCATGTAAATGTTTCTGCTAGGCGGAAAGGAAACTTCTAACTTTTACAATTATTTTTTGGGACAATTCGTCTGCACATCACAAAAAAATGGATAATCTATCTTCAACCAATCACATAATACTATTTAATTTTATTTATTTAATTAAAATATAAAATAATATAATTGTTTGTTGTTTTCAATGCATTTATTTTTTACAATAAATTTCAACACTCATTTTTCTATTAGTTTGAAATATATATGGATCTACCACTTTATGTGGGGTCTATTAAATTCTTTCTCAAACACTTTATTTTTTATTGGTTGAAATATATGAGAATCTTAAGTGGAATTTATTTCTAAAATGACAGATCCACACATATTTCTATCGATAGAAAAATGAGTGTTTGATAGAATGTTGAAAATAGAGTATTGCTAGTACTCCTCTTACTTATAAATACTTATGTGTAGTATAAGAATTCTTTAAACTATTAACAATTTTTTTATAAAAATATCTATTTTTAAATTTTCTTAAAAAAAATGCTCTTTCTTATTTAAATATATACTTTTCAAATTTATTAAATAAATAAGAAATATGATTTATATTTAGTCTAGATACATTGATTATTTAATAAATTTACAAAATATTTTTTAATTATAATTATAATATGGATTAAAGATAGTGTATTTTTAATTTGTATGGATTGCCTTAACCACTTTAACCATATAGATATCGTGAGTAGGAATTTGTGGACTGTCATCAGTAATACGGTTTAAATTTGCATAGTATCAAACAACATAACTTACTCGTTTTTATGTTGATTGGCTCCTCAATTTAGGTAAACTTCTATGAAACATTTTTATGTTTGTGGTTATAAACTATACTGAATTTTATGTCTGGTGACTTGAATTTTGTGTTTCCTTAAAGCCTTTAAACAACCACAACCCACTGATTAAGATTTTATAAATGCTTTTTAAATCTAAGATTAACTTAGTTAATACTATTGTTTAAAATGCTCTTCTCTCAACATACACAACCAATGTACACAATTTTAACATGATAAATCAAGGTTGACAAGTATCAAAGTTTATTAAGTATTATTACCAACATAGAATAACAACATATTCTGATCATTGATCACAAAGCTGGTACACAATCATTATTAAAAGACCAAACAAACAAGCTGATTGAAACATAACCAAGACATTAATCTATATAGCACCAATATTTTGCTGAAGATGCATCCCACTAATTCAAACGATGCTTTATTGGAGTATCTCAGATGAAGGCTGCTGCAATTCAATTTTCACTGTTGAGGCTGCATAGTACAAATGCAAAAGTTTGAACCATATGTAACAAAGAAAAACATTAAGAATCCAATCACAATTCTTCAAAATCAAATGTAGTACCAGAAAACGTTTCTTGTATTTGTCAACAGTTACTTGAGGATCCACTTTTGTCTGTGTATAAGCATCAATCTTGTTCAGCTCCTACAAAAAGAAACTTTTTCATTCACAAATGAGTTTCTCTTATGTCTAAAGAATTAGTAGTCCTTACTCTTTTTTCATTCACAAACCTTATTTTCAGGATAAACTTTTTCCTTATACCATGCAGGCCTGTTTTGCAGGTCAATAGGAACCAATTCGATCTTGTCTTGTAGTCCCTATAGTTCAATTAAAACAAATAAAAAAGAATTGAAAAATAAATGTGAATTGGATTATGGAATATGAAAATGAATAAAATAGGGAGAAAGAACCTTGTAGTTCCTAGTGATCCATGCACGTTGTGCAAAGGGGCAGGTATAACTGATGTACAACCTAAGAGTAAAAGATAAAATTAAGAAGATAAAATAAAATCGGAAAATAGTAGTTAAGATGAAATTAGGAGAAGGTGAAAAACCTTGCGGTTCCATCAAAGAGAGGAGGTGGCTCCGAAGTTGAAGTTAGAGGAGGAGGACGAACAGTGCTAAAAAATTGAAAGAAAAAAGAAGAGAGATAGTTAGAGATTGGAAGAAAAAGGTATAGAAGAGATTGATGAAATAAAATGATTTTGATTGATTCATACATAGTGGCCATTGCCTTGATAGGATGAATCAAAATGCAGTTTTGGTTTGGTTTGCGTTGAATCATGTATCATGTATTTATAACACAAATACATATTGCTTTGATATTCTTTATGAAAATTCTGAAAACTTTGAAATTAAAATGGGAACTGTTATGCGAATAACCAAATGAAGAAGTTTTTTGAATGAAAAAGTTTGACTAATATCAATCAGAAATATGTCTCCATTCTTTCGAATGACCCCGCCGTATTAATTAGTAAAGTCTTATGTATAGTATTATTCTCATCCTTATCGTTACTATAAATATTTTTCTTTTAAAAATTATTGTATTTTCTAAAATCTCATTTATAAATAAATATATTTTAGAAATGTATTGTATTTAGTCTATAAATATTTCAAATATATCAATGATTTCATGTATTTATCAAAATTCTTTATTTATATATGAGACTAAAGAAAGCATGAAAATATAAAGTTTTTTCTATATTCATTCTTAAATAATTTCTCAGACCATTTTATATGAAACAATTTATATTTTAAATTACTATTAGGAATAAAAATATTATTCTTAAATTTATTGAAAATAGATGTATTCGGCCTATATATTAACCAAATACAATAATTATTTAATAATAAGTTTAAAAAATTAGTTTTTATAATAATGAACAGAATAATATTTTTTTTTATAAAAATAATTAATATATCAAACAGATGCATTAATCATTTAAAAACCGGAAAATTTATTTATTCTAAAAAATACCAAAAATAAATATCAATGAAGTTTTATTTACTAAGTTTTTTAAAAAAAAATTATGTATTTTATTTATTTTTAAAATTAAATACATCTATTATGTAATATATCTAAAAATCATCAATATATTTTAAATTTGTAAATCATCTCATTTTGAAGCCCAACGAGCCTCTATAAATACCTCATTTCCAAAATGAGGAAGGATCCCCAATTTTTCAAAAAATATATTTAGTGATGTATTTGTGAGAGTCCTAAATAAGGGAAACATACATGTCCCAGTCCCATGAAGTGTCACCTAGGACGTGAACTTTACGTAGCATGGGTGATCCCCTTAAAGGAAGACTTGTACAAATAATGTTATCCGGTCACTAACCACATGAATTGAGTGGCTACCATCTCCTGCTATCAAGGAAGAGTGGCTACCACCTTTTGAGGTTTCCTAAACTTTAAGCTCAAGGGCCTCTATAAATACCTTAACCCTATGAGTTAGGGTGACAAAACATTATGTAACGCCTTAATTTTTCTAAGTTAATTTTATAAAATAATATGGAGAGTTTGGAGTATAATTGGGATAATGATTAAAGAATTATTTAGTTTTTAAGTAATAATATGATAATGAGGTGGTATATTAATATAATATTATTATTTAAATAATAAAATAATTAGTTGGAGGTCTAAGGGGCAATGGTGTAATTTGAGTATGTTATGAAAAGGGAGAACACGATAGATTTCTCATTATCGTGCATTTTGACGAAGAACAGAGAGCTCTGGAGAAAAGGGATAAGAAGGGGAAAATCAAGAATCGTAGATTCCAAGGTCAAGAGTTCGGAAAAACTTCGTCCAATTTCGAGGTAAGGGGAGAAAGGGTTTATATGGGTGATCTAACATGGAAGGGTAATTGGGAGGTCCTTACTCCTTTATGGTTTATGAGTTATAATCTAATTGGATGAATATGTGATGTTAGATGAATATTATGATGATGAATTATGATTGAATGTGATGAATCCTTGATGCAATTGTGAATAGTATGATGAATTGTTGGTATATGATTGGGTCTCAATGTTAAATTGCTTGGGTATATGTGTATGATGTGAATTGGGTTATGGGATAATGTTAGATGGTTGGGGAAGATGAAGAGGAACATAATTCTCCTAATTTGATCTATAAATGTTAGGATAGATGATGGGTTGATGTTAGAGGTATAAGTGATGATAAACTTGACAATTGGACTGTTTTGAGTGCTAAAAACGAATTAAAATGAACTGGAATTGGATTGGTGTAGATAGGGGAAAGAAAAGTGATTTTTCATAAAAAAAATTGATTTTTGACGCAGAGCCTCTGACACGGGCCGTGTCACACGACACGGGTGGCCGTGTCAGACCCCTGGATAATGATTTTGGGGATTTTTTTGAGAAGTTTGGACTCAGAGGGTGTGACACGGGCCGTGTCACACAACACGGGCGGCCGTATCACCCTTCTGGGCGTTGGAAAGTGTTGATTTGTGAGCCACGCCTCAGGCCACATGACACGGGCCGTGTCAGGCCTCTGTATTTTGGGATTTTGTGATATTTTAAGTCAGATTTGACTCGTTCTTTTTATCAAGGTTCGTATCATTAGTCTAAGGCTGTGAGAATAAAGTTTAGTGATAACCATAGGACCTGACAACTATGTGTAGAGAATGAATCTTATATGAGTAAGTGAATAATATAAATTTGATAATAATGAATTGGTTAGTGTTGACTATGATAGTGTATAATATATGCTTTGTATAAATTATGTGATGAAATGCTTGTTGTTTAATGAGGATCATGAGAATTGTGTTGCTATGACTATATTCATATTTGGTTTGAAAATGTATGTTGTAATCGAGTTTGTGCATACGCATACATGTTGGGGGTAATCACGTCTCGGGTGGAGCGTACGTGATTGTTTGGATTCATTGGGAATCAATGGGTGGGGATGATCGTGTCTCAGTAGGAGCGTAAGCGATGCATCCGGTCTGAATCGATGGACATTTGATGAAGTCGGTACCGCATTTGCATTGTGTCATTGAGTCACTTTGCATTGATATGAATGAATGATTGATGTTGTGTGATATACTTGGTGTGTGCTAATTACCTCTTCATAAATGTTATTTGCACCGTTATATTATGAATCTGCTTCTCACCCCTTTGTTGTTTTGTGGCGTCTGTGCTTCTTCGGAAGTATAGATAACCCGGGTACCTGAGAGGTTTGGTGTTGCTTGTTTGAGTCTTAGGAGCTCTGATACGTAACATGAATGGGGACTTTGATCACTTTGTTTTACTTTATTTATATTTTCAGACTTTGTGATAGTTACGTATCGATTTAATAAACTAGAAGAATGGTTTTATGATTTTGAATTATTGTGCCGTTGAGCACGTTAATGTTGAAATATTTAATTTCCGCTGCTTATAAAAGAATGAATGGAACTTTTGTTTGATTTTGAAGTGTGAAAACTCACTTTGGTTTTTGTACTTTGATGTTATTGAGTTTTATGTTATAATTTCGAAAATGGGAAAAGTGGGTGTTACACATTACACCCTCAATATACATGCATAATACATTGTTTTTCACCTCACGTGAGCATTTTTTCTCCATAGTTGAAATATTGCCACATATGGTTACTCACCATCGTGAGAAAGCCATACACTACTATTAACTACAAAGGCCTCTGCTTACCCCTTACTGTGTAGGAATACCACACACTCACATACTTTTTGACAAGTATAACGATGTCTACTGTGGGACCCTGATAAAAATAACGTAGGTCACACCTACCATTACAATTTCCATTTCGACACTCATTGCCATCTTTGTTCCTCTATCCCCATCATTTCCAACCATGGTTAAAAGGAGATCACTATCCCCTATGTCGGAAGACACCTAGGGTTAATGATTCCAAAGCCCTATAGGAGATGCGTGTCGCCATAGACGAACAACGTCATAAAAATTTGAGCTTCGAGGACAACATCCTCAACAATAGACAACAATAATAAGAGACCCACCCCTAGAGGAGATGGATGTGTTGGATCTACAACAACTTTCAGACGAAATGTGGGAAGTGTTTGTCCATAGAGATTTTAAGCCTCTCTCTTTGGTGAAATTTCATAAGCGTTATGATCCTTATGAGGAAATTGCTTCCATAACATACAAATGGCTATCATCAGAGCGCTTGACTCCCTGAAGTTCAAACTATAGTCTGTCACCTTCAGAGACGTAACCTTGAAATGGTACATGGGTCTTCCCTGAGCTTCCATCACTAGCTATCAGGAACAAGTTAAGAAATATGTACATTTGTTTGCAGCTAGTCGACGCAGGAAGATGTCTACCACCAGCCGTTTAACATACGACAGGGCCGCTCAAAGTCACTAAGAGAATACCTCACTTGCTTCAATGAGGCTACCATAAGAGTCGTCCCCCCCAAAAAAAATATTTAAAGGGGTGTTCAAGAATGGTGTAAAATCAGGATGCTTCAATGAATCGTTTGCCCAGAAGCTAGCATTTTCGTTAGCAAAAGTGCTCACAAGGGTGGAATGCTACATAAAAGGCAAGGAGAGTAACTACGGGAAAAAGGCGAGAGACGTAAAAGAGTGTGTTCCTAATGTCTAAGTTTCGTAGCACCAAAGGAAGAACAACTATGCCTCTCCCATTAAGGATAAAACTGCATTAAATTGACTAAGAAAGGTAAAAGATAGATTTATACCCCTAAATAGTCATCATGAACAAATATGGTAGGAGGTTCTCCACCTACGCCTCCAGCCCCAAATGTAGAAGTCATGGGACCTGAGCCAGGTTGATTGTGTAAGTTCCATAAAGTCAAAGGGAACCATACAGAGGATTGTTACCAACTCAAGAAGGAGATCGAGCAGTTGATCCCAGAGGGACACCTAGTAGCACCCCAAAATTTGCCCTCTTATTTTCATCTGTAATAAATGGCTTGTGCCTCGCACATACGCATTGCATTTAAGTCATAATTCATATGCATACATTATTGGTCTTCCATGGAATGAGATCGAGGTGGTTTTTATAGTCCGGAGGAATTTATACCAAATTTTGCTCAACAGCCAACATTAGAGCCTCCGACATTTATTTTGCCTGACGATTCAATACCAGTCAATTTTCACTGCAGCATGACATTTTGGAGTGTCAGAGTGAATTTTTATTTTATTTCAGGTATTTTCCAATGGAAGTGTCAATGGTTAAGGCTCAGAAGCAAAACAAGTTCAGAACGAATGACCGAAGTTGGCTTTCCTGGATTTCCAACCAAAATGAGCCCAATTAAAAAATTTGAATGAAGTAACCGGTTACCTCAATCCAAGTAATCGGTTACTGCGTGAAATTTTTGCCAAATATTTTTTTAATTTCAGCATGTGGATGGATTTTCTTATGTTCATTTGATTTTAATTAAGGGAAGGATCTAGAATGATTATCAAGTCTAATTCCAAAGCTAAATCCTAATCACTCTCTTAAGCAAGTTACAACCCACACTCCAAAACTTCACCATATTTATATCATTTCACTTTAAACCTCACCAACTTCACCCTGATAATTTCATATTTTGAGTGATATTTTCTTGAGTTATCCTTCTCACTTTGTTGACATACTCAGTTGCATTCAAGTGGTCGTTCAAGAATTTAAGCCCATCAAAGTTGTTGGACCAAAATTTAAACTCTTTAGAGGACGTTTCTCCTTCAGGAGCGCACATGATAAAAGTAATATGTGCATCAGCTTTGCATACCTTGTCATACATATGATTTTTTAGTCTCTTGGGAGTACCTTGAGAAAGTTCTTCTACAGATGAAGAAGGAGGAACTGGAGTACCGCTAATAACATCCTTAGACCTGACCGCCCTGGTGAGCTTTGTGTAACACCCCATTTTAATTTATTTAACCGTCAACGTTATTTTGTTTGATTTACTTGATTAAAGGTGTTTGTGTGCTTGTTTTGATTTAGAGGCACTAGTGAATAGTGTGATAAAAGGGTAATCGGAGGGTGTAATTAACAATAATATTATAAGAGTTCTTATTATTATTAGTAGTAGTATTATTATTATTATTATTATTATTAATTGTATTAATAAAATAAAAATATGACTTAATCAAATATGGTTAGTGGATTAGTGGAGAAAAATAAGGAATAAATAGGTTTTGTGTGTAATTAGTGGGAGGTTAGCCAAGGGAGAGAAAAACATAATTTTATCACGTAAAAAAATCAGAGAGGAAGAACAAGAGGGAGGCTAGAGCAAATATTCATCATCAATTCTAGTAGGTTTTTTATCAGGAAATCGAGGTAAGGGGGAGAACATGTTCTTTAATGGGTGATAATAACATGAGAGGGTAGTTAGGAATCCTTATCCTCGTAGGAATTTTGTATGTATGTCCTGTGTGTGCATCTTGAATTTGATATTGGTGTGTTATTATTGATCTGGTGTGAATTGGGTGATGATTCTATGAAATTCATGTTGTACATTCATAATTTGTGAAAACATATTGTTGTTGTTGTGGTGATATGAACATTGGTGTACAGGGTTGGTTTTAAAGTAAACTGGAATCACAAATTTAGGTGTTATGAATACTTAATGAAGTAGTAAAGACAAGGCTAGAATATTATGGGAAATTATAGCCTTAAAATCAATGTAGAATAATTTTTAGGACTGAATATGGAATGTAAGCCTGAGACAGTAGAGACAGTAGCAGAATTTTGGATTCTGCTTAGAACATGCACGCAATGATGACCATAACAAGGGAGCAATGGAGCGATGACTATCGTCATGCATATGACGACCGTCGGAGATGTGCGACGCCCGTTAGAGATGAGTGACGTCTGTCAAGGATGTGTGGCAACCGACAAGAAGCTCTATCATGGGATTTTTGTTGTTTCCTTCTGTTCTTCGATTTTAGTATGTTTCCTTTCTATTTCTTGACTTAAGGGGGATTAGTACAGATGCTAGTAATGTCCAAACGTAGGTGTACCAAAAATTGAATTTAGGGAAATAATCGGGGTACTTAGTTGATTAATACAATTTGGATTATTTCTTGGGTGTGTTGGTGAATTGAACAAAAAAATATTGGTGTTGGTGCATCTTATGGTGATTATTCCTTTCAGGTGTGATTATGAGGATCGTATGCATGTGTGCTAATATTCTACATATGTCTATGTGCATAAATGTTGTCATGCATTCATGGTGTATTTGGTGAATAAGAATCATTTCTCGGAAGGAGTGTATGTGATTCGTATGGTGAGATAAATCATTGCCAAGTAGAGGTGTATGTGATTTATCGGGTTCGATTGAATGAACAACAGGTGTATTGGTACCACATGAATTGTATCATTGTTGAGTCACATTGCCTTATTATTACTATATGTTGATTGTTTTGGTATGATTATGTGAGTATTACTCTTAACATGTATTGTACACCGTTAATTATTTAATGTAGTTCTCAGCCCTTTGTTGTTTTTGTTGTATCTGTAATTCTTTGGAAGTACAAATAATCCAGGTACTTGAGTTGTACATGGAGTGTGTGTTTCCTGATCGAGTGTTAGGAGTCACTCTGATATGTAACACGGGATACAGGGATTTTCATTAATTGTTGTTCTTTTGTTTTGAATTGTTACGTATCACTATTAGTTTTCTAAAAGTTGTGGACCACGAGTTTATGTGGATATTTGGTGATTTTGGAAAATTGTCGTAACTTTGAATAATTTATGGACTTCTGTTGTTTTCATTCATTTATGAGTAAAGAAGTTAATGAAATAATTGAATTTTTCATTGTTGGTTTTATAATGTGTCATTCCACTGGAGAATGTTGAACTCTGATTTTATGTGTTATATTGTGTTTTTATTAAAAGGGAAAAGTAGGGTGTTACAATTAGTATTAGAGTAGGTTGGTCCAACCGTCCAGGTATAATAGTAGAGTATGTCCTTATAATAGGATTATATTGTATGTTCTAACCTTGTGTTGATTGTTGAATAGTATGGCAGGAAGGAATGATGCTTATCTTGCTGCTGCTATGCAAGCTATGGCACAGGCTGTAGAAAACATTGGCCCAGTTGCTGGAGATATGCACTTTCGCGACTTAGGTCAGTTCCTGAGCAACAAGCCACATACATATGAGGGAGGTATTCTTGATCCAGAGGCTGCATAGAAATGGCTGAAGACTTTTGAGAAGATCTTCAGGACCATGGGATGCAGTGATGCTCAGAAGGTGAGATTTGGTACTTATATGTTGGAAGGAAAAGCTGAAGTCTGGTGGGATAATATTCGCCAGAGATTGGAGGTTGCAAGTACGAATGTTACTTGGGCAGTGTTTCAGGCTGAGTTTCTAGAGAAGTATTTTCCAGAAGACATTCACAATCAAAGAGAGAAAAGAATAAACCCATTGTGGGTGTAATCTCCGGGACCTCACAAATCCTTTCGAAGGCTTTTATGAAGCCCTGACTCTTAGGACGAAGTTGTGAAGGAGCTATGTTAGTGGTTTTTAATATGTTTGATTCGAAATCAGAGAAAGGGATCTTGATGTAAGAAATTTCCAAGACTCCAACATAAAAGTAAAAAAATATCCTCTTTCACACCTTTCGGGCGAAGTAGAAAGATCGGCTCCCCTGTGGCACATGCATCCAAAACAACATCATCCTCAGATCCGGTGGAGGACACTTGTTTCCTTGATTGCAATTCATTAATTCCTGATTTATCCACAATGATTTGCTTATGGTTGATGACTTCGGGATAAAAAAAGTATGAGACGACATGGAGACTTCTGGGAAACCTGGGAAAGAGGAGCCATAAGTAAAATTACTCGCAGGAATGAGAATGTTACCATAGACTTTGTTTATAACACGACCAAACTCCATTGGACCTAAAAAGTTCTCCATCTCCCACATGCATTCATCCCACAACTTTTTCCTCTCCGAGGCGTTCATAAATACACTCTTAAATTACTCATATTGCCTAAAAAGAACTATATCCCACTGAAAATGTCTAAAAATACAATGGAGTTACAAGGAAAAACTGAAATGAGATGAAGAATGTTACCTCGGGTCGAGAAGAGACTAGGAGGAGTGTCAGAGCTTTTTTCTGAATGTTGAGAGAAAATAGGAATGTGAATCGAAATTGGAATGAAAGAATGCCTTAAAAAGTGCAATATTTAAAGGAGTCTAAGAGAGTAGGACCTGTAAAATTATTATTATGCTAACAAAAATGAAGAGACATGACCTCTCTTCGACGTAATAGCCGAGTTATAAGGTCGGTCGAATACATATGGGTTTCAGTTATGACCAAGCACTATGTGTCGCACCTCGAAAAATACGATCCTAAAACAAACAACAGAGTCGCCACCTAATTCTATTTATTCTACGAGAGAAAAGGAAGATATAGACACAACCTAAATTGGATAAGAAATGGTCAACGAAACCACTAATCTAAGTTCGGGAGTCAGTTACGCAAATGGAAGGTATTAGGCACCCATCACGTCCGTTGTACTCAACGGGAACCTCTTAGTCTAGTTTGCGCTTAAATGTTAACTTGTTATTATTGTCTTCTTTTAATGATTAAGTATTGATATTTGTTTATTATTTGTTATGGGAAATGTTAAGTTTTTTATTATTGTGCTCGCGAAGGATTAAAATCCCTGTGCCTACGTATTCCCCTGTGCAATGGGAAAGTCAGAGCTTCGTAGTTCGTGCTACTACGATTTGTGTTTTTTATTGAACGACTGTTTGAAAATAATTTCTACCGTTAAGCGTTGGCTTACTTGCGAGATAGAAAGATTTAAACAGCGTTCGTTTTGAGAAAAGATGTTTGATCTTTGTTACGGGTGTTTTAAAACGAGAGGGCGAATGAACCACGCGTGGGGCTAGCCCATGTTGCGGTTGCATTCAAGAACGTGCGGAGTGCGAAACTCCGGAGTTCAGTTACTCGCTAATTAATTATAAAAATGATTTAAATTTGCTGGTATACGAACGGTGATTGAACCAACGCGTGGGGCTAGCCCATTTGCGGTTCAAATTGAATTGTTTTTTATACGAACGGTGATTGAACCAACGCGTGGGGCTAGCCCATTTGCGGTTCAATCCAGAACGTGCGGAATGCTAGACTCCGGAGTTCCTTTTTTTTCCGTAAATTAATTAAGATGAGTTGAATTGTTTTTTTATACGAACGGTGATTGAACCAACGCGTGGGGCTAGCCCATTTGCGGTTCAATCCAGAACGTGCGGAATGCTAGATTCCGGAGTTCCTTTTTTCCGTAAATTAATTAATATGAATTGAATGGTTTTTATACGAACGGTAATTGAACCAACGCGTGGGGCTAGCCCATTTGCGGTTCAATCCAGAACGTGCGGAATGCTAGACTCCGGAGTTCCTTTTTTCCGTAAATTAATTAAGATGAATTGAATTGTTTTTATATGAACGGTAATTGAACCAACGCGTGGGGCTAGCCCATTTGCGGTTCAATCCAGAACGTGCGGAATGCTAGACTCCGGAGTTCCTTTTTTCCGTAAATTAATTAAGATGAATTGAATTGTTTTTATACGAACGGTGATTGAACCAACGCGTGGGGCTAGCCCATTTGCGGTTTAATCCAGAACGTGCGGAATGCTAGACTCCGGAGTTCCTTTTTTCCGTAAATTAATTAAGATGAATTGAATGTAGTACAGATGGCGATCACAATGTGACCGACTTACGTGTGTGCAAAAGAAAGCTTATGAAATTATCCGGTATATTTTTAAGAGTGTTTATTTGGCGTTGGACCAAACGATGAACTTTTCTTTCGAATGATTATCTTAAACGTGAGTGTAATCACCTATTATTATTATTTTTTTGACAAAATTATGAACGAGATAAGGAAATAATAAAATGCGAGTCATCTGTTCTTAACATCACCAAAGACAAGTAAAACGAAGACGGGCGACATATGCAAAAATACATAAATAACATAATAGTAACTAACTAAAATAATAATAAAGTTCTTTGTCGAAATTATTAATAAAATAATCATCTTAATCAAATCAAAAAAATTAGTAAAACAAACAAGTGAAAACATCTTTTTTATTGTTTTTTTAAAAGTTTACTTAGAACTATATATAAGAAAAATGAAATAAGACAAGAAATATTAAGAGAAAAGAAAAGGAAGGGGGGCGGATGGGCCAGGTTTAAGATATTAGGTGCAAGACCCATAGGTCTATGAAGGGAAAAAGACCGGCCGTATAAAGCTACGGGTAACCCATGTGTGCATATGGAGACACATCGTACTTTATTAGGCAACTGTGAACGAAGTTGGGCAGTGTAAAGTTGTTATGGAAAGACAAGTTATTAAGCTTTCTAAAAAAAAAAAAAAAAAAAAAAACACATTAAAAAAAGAACAATTAAAACGATTCATAAAATGAAAAGACATCAGAGTATTAAATGCTAAAACCAAACTCGTTAACTGTTCTCCTTTCCTATCCATTCATTAAGTCTCTCTCTTTCTTTTCATAAAAAAAAAACAAAAGGGAAGAAAGCAAAAAACTCATGTTTCCTCATCTTCTTCAAGAAAAGAGCGAAACGTCCTTATCGTAGGCATTGAACATCCATCATGCGTGAACACATTCACACACGAGCGCACATGATAAAAGTAATATGTGCATCAGCTTTGCATACCTTGTCATACATATGATTTTTTAGTCTCTTGGGAGTACCTTGAGAAAGTTCTTCTACAGATGAAGAAGGAGGAACTGGAGTACCGCTAATAACATCCTTAGACCTGACCGCCCTGGTGAGCTTTGTGTAACACCCCATTTTAATTTATTTAACCGTCAACGTTATTTTGTTTGATTTACTTGATTAAAGGTGTTTGTGTGCTTGTTTTGATTTAGAGGCACTAGTGAATAGTGTGATAAAAGGGTAATCGGAGGGTGTAATTAACAATAATATTATAAGAGTTCTTATTATTATTAGTATTATTATTATTATTATTATTATTAATTGTATTAATAAAATAAAAATATGACTTAATCAAATATGGTTAGTGGATTAGTGGAGAAAAATAAGGAATAAATAGGTTTTGTGTGTAATTAGTGGGAGGTTAGCCAAGGGAGAGAAAAACATAATTTTATCACGTAAAAAAATCAGAGAGGAAGAACAAGAGGGAGGCTAGAGCAAATATTCATCATCAATTCTCGTAGGTTTTTTATCAGGAAATCGAGGTAAGGGGGAGAACATGTTCTTTAATGGGTGATAATAACATGAAAGGGTAGTTAGGAATCCTTATCCTCGTAGGAATTTTGTATGTATGTCCTGTGTGTGCATCTTGAATTTGATATTGGTGTGTTATTATTGATCTGGTGTGAATTGGGTGATGATTCTATGAAATTCATGTTGTACATTCATAATTTGTGAAAACATATTGTTGTTGTTGTGGTGATATGAACATTGGTGTACAGGGTTGGTTTTAGGGTAAACTGGAATCACAAATTTAGGTGTTATGAATACTTAATGAAGTAGTAAAGACAAGGCTAGAATATTATGGGAAATTATAGCCTTAAAATCAATGTAGAATAATTTTTAGGACTGAATATGGAATGTAAGCCTGAGACAGTAGAGACAGTAGCAGAATTTTGGATTCTGCTTAGAACATGCACGCAATGATGACCATAACAAGGGAGCAATGGAGCGATGACTATCGTCATGCATATGACGACCGTCGGAGATGTGCGACGCCCGTTAGAGATGAGTGACGTCTGTCAAGGATGTGTGGCAACCGACAAGAAGCTCTATCATGGGATTTTTGTTGTTTCCTTCTGTTCTTCGATTTTAGTATGTTTCCTTTCTATTTCTTGACTTAAGGGGGATTAGTACAGATGCTAGTAATGTCCAAACGTAGGTGTACCAAAAATTGAATTTAGGGAAATAATCGGGGTACTTAGTTGATTAATACAATTTGGATTATTTCTTGGGTGTGTTGGTGAATTGAACAAAAAAATATTGGTGTTGGTGCATCTTATGGTGATTATTCCTTTCAGGTGTGATTATGAGGATCGTATGCATGTGTGCTAATATTCTACATATGTCTATGTGCATAAATGTTGTCATGCATTCATGGTGTATTTGGTGAATAAGAATCATTTCTCGGAAGGAGTGTATGTGATTCGTATGGTGAGATAAATCATTGCCAAGTAGAGGTGTATGTGATTTATCGGGTTCGATTGAATGAACAACAGGTGTATTGGTACCACATGAATTGTATCATTGTTGAGTCACATTGCCTTATTATTACTATATGTTGATTGTTTTGGTATGATTATGTGAGTATTACTCTTAACATGTATTGTACACCGTTAATTATTTAATGTAGTTCTCAGCCCTTTGTTGTTTTTGTTGTATCTGTAATTCTTTGGAAGTACAAATAATCCAGGTACTTGAGTTGTACATGGAGTGTGTGTTTCCTGATCGAGTGTTAGGAGTCACTCTGATATGTAACACGGGATACAGGGATTTTCATTAATTGTTGTTCTTTTGTTTTGAATTGTTACGTATCACTATTAGTTTTCTAAAAGTTGTGGACCACGAGTTTATGTGGATATTTGGTGATTTTGGAAAATTGTCGTAACTTTGAATAATTTATGGACTTCTGTTGTTTTCATTCATTTATGAGTAAAGAAGTTAATGAAATAATTGAATTTTTCATTGTTGGTTTTATAATGTGTCATTCCACTGGAGAATGTTGAACTCTGATTTTATGTGTTATATTGTGTTTTTATTAAAAGGGAAAAGTAGGGTGTTACAATTAGTATTAGAGTAGGTTGGTCCAACCGTCCAGGTATAATAGTAGAGTATGTCCTTATAATAGGATTATATTGTATGTTCTAACCTTGTGTTGATTGTTGAATAGTATGGCAGGAAGGAATGATGCTTATCTTGCTGCTGCTATGCAAGCTATGGCACAGGCTGTAGAAAACATTGGCCCAGTTGCTGGAGATATGCACTTTCGCGACTTAGGTCAGTTCCTGAGCAACAAGCCACATACATATGAGGGAGGTATTCTTGATCCAGAGGCTGCATAGAAATGGCTGAAGACTTTTGAGAAGATCTTCAGGACCATGGGATGCAGTGATGCTCAGAAGGTGAGATTTGGTACTTATATGTTGGAAGGAAAAGCTGAAGTCTGGTGGGATAATATTCGCCAGAGATTGGAGGTTGCAAGTACGAATGTTACTTGGGCAGTGTTTTAGGCTGAGTTTCTAGAGAAGTATTTTCCAGAAGACATTCACAATCAAAGAGAGAAAAGAATAAACCCATTGTGGGTGTAATCTCCGGGACCTCACAAATCCTTTCGAAGGCTTTTATGAAGCCCTGACTCTTAGGACGAAGTTGTGAAGGAGCTATGTTAGTGGTTTTTAATATGTTTGATTCGAAATCAGAGAAAGGGATCTTGATGTAAGAAATTTCCAAGACTCCAACATAAAAGTAAAAAAATATCCTCTTTCACACCTTTCGGGCGAAGTAGAAAGATCGGCTCCCCTGTGGCACATGCATCCAAAACAACATCATCCTCAGATCCGGTGGAGGACACTTGTTTCCTTGATTGCAATTCATTAATTCCTGATTTATCCACAATGATTTGCTTATGGTTGATGACTTCGGGATAAAAAAAGTATGAGACGACATGGAGACTTCTGGGAAACCTGGGAAAGAGGAGCCATAAGTAAAATTACTCGCAGGAATGAGAATGTTACCATAGACTTTGTTTATAACACGACCAAACTCCATTGGACCTAAAAAGTTCTCCATCTCCCACATGCATTCATCCCACAACTTTTTCCTCTCCGAGGCGTTCATAAATACACTCTTAAATTACTCATATTGCCTAAAAAGAACTATATCCCACTGAAAATGTCTAAAAATACAATGGAGTTACAAGGAAAAACTGAAATGAGATGAAGAATGTTACCTCGGGTCGAGAAGAGACTAGGAGGAGTGTCAGAGCTTTTTTCTGAATGTTGAGAGAAAATAGGAATGTGAATCGAAATTGGAATGAAAGAATGCCTTAAAAAGTGCAATATTTAAAGGAGTCTAAGAGAGTAGGACCTGTAAAATTATTATTATGCTAACAAAAATGAAGAGACATGACCTCTCTTCGACGTAATAGCCGAGTTATAAGGTCGGTCGAATACATATGGGTTTCAGTTATGACCAAGCACTATGTGTCGCACCTCGAAAAATACGATCCTAAAACAAACAACAGAGTCGCCACCTAATTCTATTTATTCTACGAGAGAAAAGGAAGATATAGACACAACCTAAATTGGATAAGAAATGGTCAACGAAACCACTAATCTAAGTTCGGGAGTCAGTTACGCAAATGGAAGGTATTAGGCACCCATCACGTCCGTTGTACTCAACGGGAACCTCTTAGTCTAGTTTGCGCTTAAATGTTAACTTGTTATTATTGTCTTCTTTTAATGATTAAGTATTGATATTTGTTTATTATTTGTTATGGGAAATGTTAAGTTTTTTATTATTGTGCTCGCGAAGGATTAAAATCCCTGTGCCTACGTATTCCCCTGTGCAATGGGAAAGTCAGAGCTTCGTAGTTCGTGCTACTACGATTTGTGTTTTTTATTGAACGACTGTTTGAAAATAATTTCTACCGTTAAGCGTTGGCTTACTTGCGAGATAGAAAGATTTAAACAGCGTTCGTTTTGAGAAAAGATGTTTGATCTTTGTTACGGGTGTTTTAAAACGAGAGGGCGAATGAACCACGCGTGGGGCTAGCCCATGTTGCGGTTGCATTCAAGAACGTGCGGAGTGCGAAACTCCGGAGTTCAGTTACTCGCTAATTAATTATAAAAATGATTTAAATTTGCTGGTATACGAACGGTGATTGAACCAACGCGTGGGGCTAGCCCATTTGCGGTTCAAATTGAATTGTTTTTTATACGAACGGTGATTGAACCAACGCGTGGGGCTAGCCCATTTGCGGTTCAATCCAGAACGTGCGGAATGCTAGACTCCGGAGTTCCTTTTTTTTCCGTAAATTAATTAAGATGAGTTGAATTGTTTTTTTATACGAACGGTGATTGAACCAACGCGTGGGGCTAGCCCATTTGCGGTTCAATCCAGAACGTGCGGAATGCTAGATTCCGGAGTTCCTTTTTTCCGTAAATTAATTAATATGAATTGAATGGTTTTTATACGAACGGTAATTGAACCAACGCGTGGGGCTAGCCCATTTGCGGTTCAATCCAGAACGTGCGGAATGCTAGACTCCGGAGTTCCTTTTTTCCGTAAATTAATTAAGATGAATTGAATTGTTTTTATATGAACGGTAATTGAACCAACGCGTGGGGCTAGCCCATTTGCGGTTCAATCCAGAACGTGCGGAATGCTAGACTCCGGAGTTCCTTTTTTCCGTAAATTAATTAAGATGAATTGAATTGTTTTTATACGAACGGTGATTGAACCAACGCGTGGGGCTAGCCCATTTGCGGTTTAATCCAGAACGTGCGGAATGCTAGACTCCGGAGTTCCTTTTTTCCGTAAATTAATTAAGATGAATTGAATGTAGTACAGATGGCGATCACAATGTGACCGACTTACGTGTGTGCAAAAGAAAGCTTATGAAATTATCCGGTATATTTTTAAGAGTGTTTATTTGGCGTTGGACCAAACGATGAACTTTTCTTTCGAATGATTATCTTAAACGTGAGTGTAATCACCTATTATTATTATTTTTTTGACAAAATTATGAACGAGATAAGGAAATAATAAAATGCGAGTCATCTGTTCTTAACATCACCAAAGACAAGTAAAACGAAGACGGGCGACATATGCAAAAATACATAAATAACATAATAGTAACTAACTAAAATAATAATAAAGTTCTTTGTCGAAATTATTAATAAAATAATCATCTTAATCAAATCAAAAAAATTAGTAAAACAAACAAGTGAAAACATCTTTTTTATTGTTTTTTTAAAAGTTTACTTAGAACTATATATAAGAAAAATGAAATAAGACAAGAAATATTAAGAGAAAAGAAAAGGAAGGGGGGCGGATGGGCCAGGTTTAAGATATTAGGTGCAAGACCCATAGGTCTATGAAGGGAAAAAGACCGGCCGTATAAAGCTACGGGTAACCCATGTGTGCATATGGAGACACATCGTACTTTATTAGGCAACTGTGAACGAAGTTGGGCAGTGTAAAGTTGTTATGGAAAGACAAGTTATTAAGCTTTCTAAAAAAAAAAAAAAAAAAAAAAACACATTAAAAAAAGAACAATTAAAACGATTCATAAAATGAAAAGACATCAGAGTATTAAATGCTAAAACCAAACTCGTTAACTGTTCTCCTTTCCTATCCATTCATTAAGTCTCTCTCTTTCTTTTCATAAAAAAAAAACAAAAGGGAAGAAAGCAAAAAACTCATGTTTCCTCATCTTCTTCAAGAAAAGAGCGAAACGTCCTTATCGTAGGCATTGAACATCCATCATGCGTGAACACATTCACACACGAGCGCACATGATAAAAGTAATATGTGCATCAGCTTTGCATACCTTGTCATACATATGATTTTTTAGTCTCTTGGGAGTACCTTGAGAAAGTTCTTCTACAGATGAAGAAGGAGGAACTGGAGTACCGCTAATAACATCCTTAGACCTGACCGCCCTGGTGAGCTTTGTGTAACACCCCATTTTAATTTATTTAACCGTCAACGTTATTTTGTTTGATTTACTTGATTAAAGGTGTTTGTGTGCTTGTTTTGATTTAGAGGCACTAGTGAATAGTGTGATAAAAGGGTAATCGGAGGGTGTAATTAACAATAATATTATAAGAGTTCTTATTATTATTAGTATTATTATTATTATTATTATTATTAATTGTATTAATAAAATAAAAATATGACTTAATCAAATATGGTTAGTGGATTAGTGGAGAAAAATAAGGAATAAATAGGTTTTGTGTGTAATTAGTGGGAGGTTAGCCAAGGGAGAGAAAAACATAATTTTATCACGTAAAAAAATCAGAGAGGAAGAACAAGAGGGAGGCTAGAGCAAATATTCATCATCAATTCTCGTAGGTTTTTTATCAGGAAATCGAGGTAAGGGGGAGAACATGTTCTTTAATGGGTGATAATAACATGAAAGGGTAGTTAGGAATCCTTATCCTCGTAGGAATTTTGTATGTATGTCCTGTGTGTGCATCTTGAATTTGATATTGGTGTGTTATTATTGATCTGGTGTGAATTGGGTGATGATTCTATGAAATTCATGTTGTACATTCATAATTTGTGAAAACATATTGTTGTTGTTGTGGTGATATGAACATTGGTGTACAGGGTTGGTTTTAGGGTAAACTGGAATCACAAATTTAGGTGTTATGAATACTTAATGAAGTAGTAAAGACAAGGCTAGAATATTATGGGAAATTATAGCCTTAAAATCAATGTAGAATAATTTTTAGGACTGAATATGGAATGTAAGCCTGAGACAGTAGAGACAGTAGCAGAATTTTGGATTCTGCTTAGAACATGCACGCAATGATGACCATAACAAGGGAGCAATGGAGCGATGACTATCGTCATGCATATGACGACCGTCGGAGATGTGCGACGCCCGTTAGAGATGAGTGACGTCTGTCAAGGATGTGTGGCAACCGACAAGAAGCTCTATCATGGGATTTTTGTTGTTTCCTTCTGTTCTTCGATTTTAGTATGTTTCCTTTCTATTTCTTGACTTAAGGGGGATTAGTACAGATGCTAGTAATGTCCAAACGTAGGTGTACCAAAAATTGAATTTAGGGAAATAATCGGGGTACTTAGTTGATTAATACAATTTGGATTATTTCTTGGGTGTGTTGGTGAATTGAACAAAAAAATATTGGTGTTGGTGCATCTTATGGTGATTATTCCTTTCAGGTGTGATTATGAGGATCGTATGCATGTGTGCTAATATTCTACATATGTCTATGTGCATAAATGTTGTCATGCATTCATGGTGTATTTGGTGAATAAGAATCATTTCTCGGAAGGAGTGTATGTGATTCGTATGGTGAGATAAATCATTGCCAAGTAGAGGTGTATGTGATTTATCGGGTTCGATTGAATGAACAACAGGTGTATTGGTACCACATGAATTGTATCATTGTTGAGTCACATTGCCTTATTATTACTATATGTTGATTGTTTTGGTATGATTATGTGAGTATTACTCTTAACATGTATTGTACACCGTTAATTATTTAATGTAGTTCTCAGCCCTTTGTTGTTTTTGTTGTATCTGTAATTCTTTGGAAGTACAAATAATCCAGGTACTTGAGTTGTACATGGAGTGTGTGTTTCCTGATCGAGTGTTAGGAGTCACTCTGATATGTAACACGGGATACAGGGATTTTCATTAATTGTTGTTCTTTTGTTTTGAATTGTTACGTATCACTATTAGTTTTCTAAAAGTTGTGGACCACGAGTTTATGTGGATATTTGGTGATTTTGGAAAATTGTCGTAACTTTGAATAATTTATGGACTTCTGTTGTTTTCATTCATTTATGAGTAAAGAAGTTAATGAAATAATTGAATTTTTCATTGTTGGTTTTATAATGTGTCATTCCACTGGAGAATGTTGAACTCTGATTTTATGTGTTATATTGTGTTTTTATTAAAAGGGAAAAGTAGGGTGTTACAATTAGTATTAGAGTAGGTTGGTCCAACCGTCCAGGTATAATAGTAGAGTATGTCCTTATAATAGGATTATATTGTATGTTCTAACCTTGTGTTGATTGTTGAATAGTATGGCAGGAAGGAATGATGCTTATCTTGCTGCTGCTATGCAAGCTATGGCACAGGCTGTAGAAAACATTGGCCCAGTTGCTGGAGATATGCACTTTCGCGACTTAGGTCAGTTCCTGAGCAACAAGCCACATACATATGAGGGAGGTATTCTTGATCCAGAGGCTGCATAGAAATGGCTGAAGACTTTTGAGAAGATCTTCAGGACCATGGGATGCAGTGATGCTCAGAAGGTGAGATTTGGTACTTATATGTTGGAAGGAAAAGCTGAAGTCTGGTGGGATAATATTCGCCAGAGATTGGAGGTTGCAAGTACGAATGTTACTTGGGCAGTGTTTCAGGCTGAGTTTCTAGAGAAGTATTTTCCAGAAGACATTCACAATCAAAGAGAGAAAAGAATAAACCCATTGTGGGTGTAATCTCCGGGACCTCACAAATCCTTTCGAAGGCTTTTATGAAGCCCTGACTCTTAGGACGAAGTTGTGAAGGAGCTATGTTAGTGGTTTTTAATATGTTTGATTCGAAATCAGAGAAAGGGATCTTGATGTAAGAAATTTCCAAGACTCCAACATAAAAGTAAAAAAATATCCTCTTTCACACCTTTCGGGCGAAGTAGAAAGATCGGCTCCCCTGTGGCACATGCATCCAAAACAACATCATCCTCAGATCCGGTGGAGGACACTTGTTTCCTTGATTGCAATTCATTAATTCCTGATTTATCCACAATGATTTGCTTATGGTTGATGACTTCGGGATAAAAAAAGTATGAGACGACATGGAGACTTCTGGGAAACCTGGGAAAGAGGAGCCATAAGTAAAATTACTCGCAGGAATGAGAATGTTACCATAGACTTTGTTTATAACACGACCAAACTCCATTGGACCTAAAAAGTTCTCCATCTCCCACATGCATTCATCCCACAACTTTTTCCTCTCCGAGGCGTTCATAAATACACTCTTAAATTACTCATATTGCCTAAAAAGAACTATATCCCACTGAAAATGTCTAAAAATACAATGGAGTTACAAGGAAAAACTGAAATGAGATGAAGAATGTTACCTCGGGTCGAGAAGAGACTAGGAGGAGTGTCAGAGCTTTTTTCTGAATGTTGAGAGAAAATAGGAATGTGAATCGAAATTGGAATGAAAGAATGCCTTAAAAAGTGCAATATTTAAAGGAGTCTAAGAGAGTAGGACCTGTAAAATTATTATTATGCTAACAAAAATGAAGAGACATGACCTCTCTTCGACGTAATAGCCGAGTTATAAGGTCGGTCGAATACATATGGGTTTCAGTTATGACCAAGCACTATGTGTCGCACCTCGAAAAATACGATCCTAAAACAAACAACAGAGTCGCCACCTAATTCTATTTATTCTACGAGAGAAAAGGAAGATATAGACACAACCTAAATTGGATAAGAAATGGTCAACGAAACCACTAATCTAAGTTCGGGAGTCAGTTACGCAAATGGAAGGTATTAGGCACCCATCACGTCCGTTGTACTCAACGGGAACCTCTTAGTCTAGTTTGCGCTTAAATGTTAACTTGTTATTATTGTCTTCTTTTAATGATTAAGTATTGATATTTGTTTATTATTTGTTATGGGAAATGTTAAGTTTTTTATTATTGTGCTCGCGAAGGATTAAAATCCCTGTGCCTACGTATTCCCCTGTGCAATGGGAAAGTCAGAGCTTCGTAGTTCGTGCTACTACGATTTGTGTTTTTTATTGAACGACTGTTTGAAAATAATTTCTACCGTTAAGCGTTGGCTTACTTGCGAGATAGAAAGATTTAAACAGCGTTCGTTTTGAGAAAAGATGTTTGATCTTTGTTACGGGTGTTTTAAAACGAGAGGGCGAATGAACCACGCGTGGGGCTAGCCCATGTTGCGGTTGCATTCAAGAACGTGCGGAGTGCGAAACTCCGGAGTTCAGTTACTCGCTAATTAATTATAAAAATGATTTAAATTTGCTGGTATACGAACGGTGATTGAACCAACGCGTGGGGCTAGCCCATTTGCGGTTCAAATTGAATTGTTTTTTATACGAACAGTGATTGAACCAACGCGTGGGGCTAGCCCATTTGCGGTTCAATCCAGAACGTGCGGAATGCTAGACTCCGGAGTTCCTTTTTTTTCCGTAAATTAATTAAGATGAGTTGAATTGTTTTTTTATACGAACGGTGATTGAACCAACGCGTGGTGCTAGCCCATTTGCGGTTCAATCCAGAACGTGCGGAATGCTAGATTCCGGAGTTCCTTTTTTCCGTAAATTAATTAATATGAATTGAATGGTTTTTATACGAACGGTAATTGAACCAACGCGTGGGGCTAGCCCATTTGCGGTTCAATCCAGAACGTGCGGAATGCTAGACTCCGGAGTTCCTTTTTTCCGTAAATTAATTAAGATGAATTGAATTGTTTTTATACGAACGGTAATTGAACCAACGCGTGGGGCTAGCCCATTTGCGGTTCAATCCAGAACGTGCGGAATGCTAGACTCCGGAGTTCCTTTTTTCCGTAAATTAATTAAGATGAATTGAATTGTTTTTATACGAACGGTGATTGAACCAACGCGTGGGGCTAGCCCATTTGCGGTTTAATCCAGAACGTGCGGAATGCTAGACTCCGGAGTTCCTTTTTTCCGTAAATTAATTAAGATGTATTGAATGTAGTACAGATGGCGATCACAATGTGACCGACTTACGTGTGTGCAAAAGAAAGCTTATGAAATTATCCGGTATATTTTTAAGAGTGTTTATTTGGCGTTGGACCAAACGATGAACTTTTCTTTCGAATGATTATCTTAAACGTGAGTGTAATCACCTATTATTATTATTTTTTTGACAAAATTATGAACGAGATAAGGAAATAATAAAATGCGAGTCATTTGTTCTTAACATCACCAAAGACAAGTAAAACGAAGACGGACGACATATGCAAAAATACATAAATAACATAATAGTAACTAACTAAAATAATAATAAAGTTCTTTGTCGAAATTATTAATAAAATAATCATCTTAATCAAATCAAAAAAATTAGTAAAACAAACAAGTGAAAACATCTTTTTTATTGTTTTTTTAAAAGTTTACTTAGAACTATATATAAGAAAAATGAAATAAGACAAGAAATATTAAGAGAAAAGAAAAGGAAGGGGGGCGGATGGGCCAGGTTTAAGATATTAGGTGCAAGACCCATAGGTCTATGAAGGGAAAAAGACCGGCCGTATAAAGCTACGGGTAACCCATGTGTGCATATGGAGACACATCGTACTTTATTAGGCAACTGTGAACGAAGTTGGGCAGTGTAAAGTTGTTATGGAAAGACAAGTTATTAAGCTTTCTAAAAAAAAAATAAAATAAAACACATTAAAAAAAGAACAATTAAAACGATTCATAAAATGAAAAGACATCAGAGTATTAAATGCTAAAACCAAACTCGTTAACTGTTCTCCTTTCCTATCCATTCATTCGGTCTCTCTCTTTCTTTTCATAAAAAAAAAACAAAAGGGAAGAAAGCAAAAAACTCATGTTTCCTCATCTTCTTCAAGAAAAGAGCGAAACGTCCTTATCGTAGGCATTGAACATCCATCATGCGTGAACACATTCACACACACAGTTTTGAATCCCAACCCCCCCCCCCCAAATAAACCCTAAAACGCGATTGGGAAAGAAGAATCTAGGAAAGAAAATGGAATAAACGGACAAGTGAAGACCGACGCATGAAGTTTATGATGAAGATGGAGTGGAGAAAATACCTGTGAAACGCTTCCAAAGGAGTAGAAATCTACGGGTAAGGTTCTTGACCTGATAGCTCTTTTTTTGATTTCGATCTCTTCTCCTTTCTATGTTTGTGACCGTGCTCCTTGTTTAAGGTCGCGGCTAGGGTTTGTAATGCTCTTTTCTTTTCGGATTCGTGATATTCCGCCGTTTAGGTTATTTTCGATGATCTCCCCCTTTTTCGTTTGACCTAAACCCTCTCTTTATAGTGTGATGGATTAGGGTTTCTGTTTTGAAAAACCAGAAGGTTCATCCTTTTTGGTGTTATATCCATTCTGCCTTTACCCTGTGTTTTAAAAGCTTTTGCCGATTTCGTGAATGTTTCGGCCTCTGTAACCTGCTGTCACTTCTACCTGTACTTTCGTCAGTACACCTCTTTGACTGAGTTCCTCTAGTTTGAAGTGAACTTGACAAGTTGCAAACGAATTGAATTAGTTGCTCCTTTTACTGTTGTAAAAACCGTTTCACTGTTTGTTACTTCGCTAACCGTTGTGGAATTTCTAAACTTTTCAGGGTCAAATATGTGAGCTTCAAACATCATGTTCAAAGCCTGAGATTTGGGGATTAGTTTCCCTTGGTTCACCTACCATCGGATGAAGATTTGCCCCTTTTTTTGTTGTTGGGAACATGTTTGGGCATTCTGCCAACTATGTTGGTAACTGCAAGTTTCAAATCCTGCTGGTTGTGATTGGAAGGAACTAGTGACAACAAAGCCGGAACTAGTGACAACAAAGCCGCACTTGCTACAATGTAATGGTCTGAACTTGCATTCTGAGGCAAATACTGGTTGTGCAACAGCTGCTGCAGGCATTATGCTAAGTGACAATAGGGTGGACGATAACGGTATGGTTGTTTTTGTTAGCTCAGGAACTTCAGCGGCAAACAATTTGGCCAAGAATCACGTTGATGCTTCCTGTACTAACTCCATTTTGCAGTTGGGAAACAGTTGTACAGGATTCGGTAGTTTCGGTTGTGGTAAGTGATGAGGGGGAAAAAAAGAAAGTGTATTAATGATTCTTCCCAAGACCATCATCACCGGAACTTCCCGCTGTTCTTCTGTGATCTCCCTAGAAACTCCAATAGTCAGCTCCACAACAGCTTTGCAGTCTGAACTCGATTGCATCCAAGGGATTTTCTGCCGAGGACTTAGCTTTTTTCGAAACTCTTTTGCATTGTTACTAAACGAAAACCAGTGCAGAGGTTGTTGTCCATCTTCTTTATTTGGCCTTTGCCTGTCATAGCCTCTCTTTCTCTCAGGTACATGCTGGATCAATATACATATGCCTATTCCTTTTCCAAGTTCCCCGAGCACAGTTTGGCTGCTGAATGGAACTAAATCTCCAAGAGAATTTACTGACTTTGACTTAACTTGTAATATGCAGGACTTTTCCGACCGCATCCATTCATATCACACACAAACAGTTCTCCAAATTTCCCTGATTTTAAAAGATCGTTGTGCAATTTTAACTTTAGCACACCTGGTTTGGAATAGATTGAAAAAGTTACAGTTAGATTAAACTTAAATCCCAATTCCTAACTGACTTGGTCTTATGATTTTTGCTGTTATGCAATTTTTTGTCTTCCCCTATTAACTGTGGCGAACTTTCTCTTTGTAGGATTAACAAAGCTTTTATCAGGCGTACGATTGAAGGTAACGACTTTCTGCTATTTAGACTCGGTTACAGCTTTGGTATCCTCAGACACAACATGCTTGGCCAATTCGCCGGGCAAAACAAGTTCGACCGCTGTCTGAATTTCTCTAGAAGTGATAGCCGGCTTCTTGTTGTATCTTGCAAGTCTTGAAGATTCTGCAGAGATCTCTTCGAAGATGTCATCGATGGAACTGTTCATGATACTTATGGCCCTGCTTGAGATGCCGATGTCGGGGTGAACCTATTTCAAAACCTTGTAAATCCTGTATTTCTCTACACCTTTCTTGTTTCTCTTTTTCCTTCTTGTCTACGCCGACAACAACATCATCCTTAGGCAGCCTTGTATAATAGAGCAAATGGAGGGACAAATTATTTCCAATTTAGATTTTTTCAAGACATTGTGATTCTTGAGCTTTAGCATTGCAATGTAATAGTATTAGAACTTTTTTTTCATACAACCTTGCACATACAAAATTGTATTTCACTCGGACAATTCTTTGGAACTCCAATGGTGAACTTTGTTTCCAACTTTGGCTAGTAATAACCTCTTATGAGATATAAAAAAACAACTTTTTGAATAGCCGAGTCCCTATTGAATGTAACAAGTTCTTTTGCTTTTTCTTCCAGTTAAGATATGCAAAAATGTTATGTCACATTGTATCACACCCAACACGCCTATCCATGCGGACTAGCTCTTCTCAATACAAACCGGTGAAACACTCTGCTCATTGTATCACACCCAACACGCCTATCCATGCGGACTAGCTCTTCTCAATACAAACCGGTGAAACACTCTTAGCAGACAAACCATCGTTACTTGACAATAAACTAGACAATGCCCATCGATCACAAATCAAGAATTTGACGACCAGGTGAAATCCACACAGGAAAAGAACCCCGAAAAAGGCTCTAAATATGCAACACTTAAAACCTTAATCTCCAACTTTGGAGAAAGAAAACTCGTAACTTGATGTTTGAGAAACACAAAGAGGATTGATTACATCAGGAGCCTTGATTCAAACTTCCAAGATAATAAGTTTCCAAAGTCCACCTTCAAATTTCAAATGGAACAAGACCCCCAAAAAATCCGTAAAACTAACCAAAAGGAATCCCAGATCACAAGCCTTGAGGAAAACAGAAAGTGAAAACGTGGATATAACTTAGCATAAATGCGAATGCAATATATGAATGCAGAAGGTTGAAACAACGAAAGGAGGGCAAATTTTGGGGTGCAACACTATGTCCATAACATGGAAATAAAGCTCGGGAGCTTATATTCATAGCCAAAAAATATTTTGGCAGGGCTGTGTAGTCGGATTCAGGAAGGATGCCACCAAGAGGTGCATCATACCCAAGCAACGTATCATTTCCAACTCCCATTTCATGAGGCTAGAATCCTACACCTTTTAACCCGTCATTCGGGCATGTACATGCCAAGTAGTATAAAAGACGTAACATTCCAAATCATTAATGTCAATCGTTATCCAGACATCAAAGCAAGTAATAAGTCACATTGAAGATCTGGTAACAATGGGAAGGGCGGAGGTTTTGGCTTAATAGCCTTCCTAATTATGAACAACTATATAAAGGGGCTCCCACCTGAGGGATATGAAGATATTCTTCTTGAGACTTGCTTCTGCAACACTGGTCTTAAATCCCCAAACATACTACACAATATAAACGGCATAGTTCTCCTTGCTCAGAGGAAGGGGCTAGTACCTTTGGTGTTCTAACCAAATTTTCCTAGAATAACTCTAACTAAAACTATTTTTATACAATGCTGAAAGTGAGGTCCAGGAAGAACCATATTGCTTCCTTGGAATCAGATTTTGGGTTGTTAGAAGATGCAGGCTTAGTTAAAACTTATTTTAAGCAATACTTTGAAGAAAAGTTCAAAAAAGGAGATCACTTAGGGATTCACTTAGATATGACAGGTTTGAAGAAAATCTCATTCGAAGACAGCAGAGTGTTGGTGTTACCATTTAATGAAGATGAGGTGCTTGACACTTTGGCTGATGATGACAGTAGTAAAAGTCCTGGATCATACGAGTTCAACTTGTTCTTCCTATGGTGTTGTTGGAATATGGTAAAGTCTAATGTTATGAATATGGTTTTCCATTTCCATAAATATGCAATGTTACCTAAAGCTTTGGCGGTCGTTTATTGCGTTAATTCTGAAACAAGGTAATCCTAGTAAGCTGGAACATTTTAGGTTATTGGATTAGTTGGTTCTATATACAAAATAATATCGAAAATGTTTGCTAGGAGATTGAGCAAATTGATTGGTAAAGTGGTAGCCCCGTCTCAGACGGCTTTTATTCTGGGGAGACAAATATTGGACGAGATTTTGCTAATGAATGAAGTTCTGGATTTGGCATGCATAAGTATGGAGAAATGTGTAGTGTCCAAGGTGGATTTTAAGAAAGCTTATGTTTGTTCGATTGGGGATTCCTGGTGGAGGTTCTTAAGGGGATGATTTTTTGTGATACATGGATTAGGTGGATTTCGGGGGGTGTTTTGAATAGTTATGTGTCAGTGATAGTGAATGGAGGAATTACTGGAGATTTCAAGACTGGGCGTGGTCTTACACAAGGAGACCCACTATCCCCAATTGTTATTCACTTTGGTTGAGGAGGGACTTGCGGAAATATTGAGAATTGCTAACTCTAATGGCTTGCTGAGAGGTTCTAAGGTAGATGACGGGGTGTTTGTGAATTTAATTCAATATGCTGACGACACGATACTTGTTTCGGATGGCTCGTGGGATGATTTTATCAACATTAAAGCATTATTAAGAGGTTTTGAGTTATTATCCAGGTTATGCATTAACTTTTAGAAGAGTTGTCTATTTGGTGTTGGAGTTGATTCTACTTTCTTAACTGGTGCGGTTGCTTTCATGAATTGTAATGTTGGAACACTGCCTTTTAAGTTCTTGGGAATTGAAGTGGGTGGTAATCATAGAAGATTGGATTTCTAGAGGTCCGTGATTGATATGGTTAAGCGGAGATTGTCGTTGTGGCGTGGAAGAATGCTCTTTTTCGATGGAAAGATTATACTTATAAATTATGTTCTTATTAACCTTCCGGTTCATCCGTTTTCATTGTTTAAGGTACCCTCAAAAGTGTTGCAGGAGCTGACTGTTATTCAACGTCACTTCTTGTGGTGGGTTCAAGCGAGAAACTTTGTATTGCTTGGATTAAATGGGAAACAATTTGTTTGTCGAAAAGTGATGGTGGTTTAGGATAAAAGATTTGGCAAAGTGTAATATTGCATTGTTAGTGAAGTGGTTATGGTGTTTCATAAACGATAAGTTCGATCTATGGTTTAGTACTTTGGTTGTGCGATATGGTTTATTAACTGACAAAATTATCTTGAGCAAAAAGGGTGGGACAATGAAGAAGGAATCATTTTGATGGCGGGATATATTGAATATTAGCGAAGTCGTTTTCGGTGGTGGCTTTGTGGAGCAACTGACATGCAGACTTGGAAGTGGACTCGATACTAGTTATTGGAACTATCACTGGCTGGGTAATTTCTCTCTTAAAATTTTGTTTCCAAATGTATTTAGTGAGGGTACTGGTTTGTGTGCAGTAGTTTATGATATGGGGCATTGGTTAGAGGGGAAATAAGAATGGGTTCTTCCATTCCAACCGCAGGATATGTCTGTGCAGGCCCAGGTAGAGTTGACCGAATTGGATTCCTTGTTACGTGAAATGACTCTTTTGTCGTCTGAGACGATAAGTTCAATTGGAGAAATGGCAGTGGCGGTGTTTATTCTGTAAGAAGTGGATATGTGTTGTTGCAGGCGAATTCGTTGTCATTGGAGGACGAGATTATTCCCAAGGCAGTTTTGAACATTGTTTGGCATACAAAAGTTCCACTGAAAATGGGTGCTTTTGGCTGGTGGCTGGTGTTAGATCGGTTACCAACGCGAGGGAACCTAACTGTCGGGGGTATAATCTCGAACCCACATGAGATATCGTGTGTCTTCTATTTTAATGTCGTCGAAGATATCAATCATATTCCATGGGTGCCTTATGATCATAAACGTTAGGAGATTAGTGGCAAATTGGGTGGGTATTCAGCGGATATCGAAACTGAATATTTGTAATCCATCTTATGGAGTGGTTCATGAAGGTGGTAAAGGGTTCTTCCAAAGCTTCAGCATGTTACATTTGGATCATTACTTGTTGGACGATATGGTGGACCGGTAATCAAATTATTTTTAATGGTTTGATTGCGAGATTAAAAGATATTTCGATGAAGGTGAAACATAACTCTTGCCACTGTCTGGAGTTTAGGTTCAAATCGAAACCAAGATGTAGATTTTACAATTGGTATAAATCACCTCTCGATTTTTTGTGAGTTGATAGACTATTTATTTTGATTGATTCTTGTTGATTGGTTAAACTTTTGTATTTAGATTGTTTAGGCTTGGTATACCCTGTGATATACCCATTATTGAATTGTTGCTTATAAAAAACAACGAACTGAATTCCCAAACTAACAATTCAGAATATCATTAACATATTAGAGTATGACCGATAGCACTAAATAACACATATCATAATTCAAAACAGAGCAAAATCTGATTTATATTTATTTAATCAACATAATAAAACTCATGCATCAACCTTATAGAACTGCATAACCGCAAGCTTCACCTTCCCGTGCTTATGCTTGATCTTCTAAGGCTTGGTGTATGACTTCTTCTTATGCTTCTTTGCGCCACCACGAAGATGGAGGACGAGATGGAGAGTTGATTCCTTTTGAAAGTTCTAGTTGGCGATAGTGTGGCCATCTTCCAACTACTTTCCGGCGAAGTTGTATATTTCAAAATATGTTTCAGTCATGTAGCGTACTAAGAAAATATGGAATAAATTCTCTCACTCAAGATTTGAAACAAAGACTAGATTAGTTCCTCAGTTTTGGTAGACTTCTATGGTTGTTTTTTATGTTTGGTTACTGAGTATACTGAATTTTGTGTTTCCTAAAAGCCATTAAACAACCACAACCCACTGATTCAGAATTTTAAGAACTTTTTAAATCTAAGATTAACTTAACAAATATTGTTTAAAATGCTCTGCTCGCAACATACATGACCCATGTGCAAAATTTTAACATAATAAATCAAGGTTGACAGGTATCAAAGTTTATCAAGTATTATTACCAACATAGAATAACAACATATTTGGATCAGTGATCACAAAGCTCATACACAATCATTATTACAACGCCAAACAAACAAGCTGGAAATTGAAACATATTCGGCTGAAGATGCGTCTCATTAATACAAACGACGCTTTATTGGAGTGTCTCAGCTGAAGGCCGCTGCAATTCTATTTTCACTGTTGAGGCTGCACAGTAGAAATGCAAAAGTTTGAACCATGTAACAAATAAAACATTCAAAATCCAATCACAATTGTTCCAAATAAAATGTAGTACCAGAAAACGTTTCTTGTAAGTCTCAACAGTTTCTTGAGGATCCACTTTTGTCTGTGTATAAGCATCAATCTTGTTCAGCTCCTACAAAAAAGAAACATTTTCATTCACAAATGAGTTTCTCTTATGTCTAAAGAGATAATAGTCCTGCTTCTATTTAAAATGCATTATTGTCTGCCATCACTTGGTTCACTAATGAAAAAAATTTCTCCTAGTTTAGATTGATGAATATGGGGAATAGGAACCTATGAAAGTAAACTGATCAATTTTCGTAATCAAGGTAAGAAATTCTATACAAGCGGTTTTTCTAGCGTACCTTAATCCATGTTGCAAGTTTAGGCCTTCCTTCTGTTATGTCATACTTGAACAACTCAGGAAGGACAACGTGGAATCTTTCAACAAACGGAATGTAAGCAATATCCACCTAATCACAAGAACATTCAAATTACATATGAAGGGAAAGTCATTGATATTATCAGATGCATCATAAAGAACATCCCTTTGATTTGATTTAAACTCACCAGACTGAATTGACCGAGAAGGAACGGGCCATCATCAAATTTACCAAGGGCATTCTCCAAGTATTCAAGAGCAGAACCTGATTCAAAATAACCAATTTAAGTATCAATTTTATATTTCTATAAAAAGAAAAAACTTTCCTCAATTTATAAACATAAACAACTTACTGGCTTGTTGCACAGTATCCCCTTTGAATGAGCCAAACAAGTCTTTGAGAAATGTATCAACATGGGATAACAACTGCTCAGCAAACTCTTTTTTGGCAGGATCCTACAAAAATTTATACTAAAAATCAATTTTAATAATAAAGAGAATTAATTAATGTTTGGAATTGTAACTTACATTGGGAGAGAGAGGTGTTCCTTCAAAGTTGGCATCAAGATATTTGATCAAATCAAGACTTTCTCCCAATACCTTGCCATTGTGCTCCAAAGAAGGCACCTATATTAATATCAAATCAAACGTGACTACCATTTTAACCTAACCTAACATCCAATATAATAATGAAGTTATAATAACAAAAAAATCAAACCTTATTTTCAGGATAAACTTTTTCCTTATACCATGCAGGCCTGTTTTGAAGATCAATAGCAACTAATTCGATCTTGTCTTGCAGTTCCTATAGTTCAATTTCAACAAATAAAATTAAAAAATAAAAAATAGTGTCAGAGACTGAAAATAAATAAAATAATTAAATAAAAAATAGAAAAATGTGAATTGGATTTGTAATATGCAAAGGATAGAATAGAAAATAGAAAATAGAAAATAGAAAGCAAGAACCTTGTAGTTCCTAGTGATCCATGCACGTTGTGCAAAGGGGCAACTATAATTGATGTACAACCTAAGAGTAAAAGATAAAATTAAGATGAAAATAAAATTGGAAAATAGTAATTAAGGTGAAATTAGGAGAAGGTGAAAAAACCTGGTGGTTCCGTCGAATAGAGGAGGTGGCTCCGAAGTTGAAGTTAGCGGAGGAGGACGAACGGTGCTAAAAAATTGGAAAGGAAAAAGAAGAGAGTTAGTTAGAGAATGGAAGAAAAAGGTAAAAAAAGAGAATTGAAGAAATAAAAGAATTTTGATAGATTCATACACACTGGCCATTGATATGATTTAGTGAATGAGAATGCAGTGTTGTTTTCGTTGAATGAAGTGAGTTAGTAGTGTTGTATTTATAGCGCATACAGATTGTGGTGTCAGCGATGACGGTTGTTGGTCGTCTATGAAAGTTCTAGAAAGTTTGAAATAAAAGTGGGGAACAGTGGGATGATTAAGCAAATGAAGAAGTTTTGTGAATGATAAAGTTTGACTGATGTTTACGTTTCTGGACACTAATATGAATCGGAAATACGTCTGCATTCATTCAAGTGACCCCGCCATATTAATTAGTAAAGTAATTATGCTGGTCGTTATCGTTATTATAAATATTTTTCTTTTAAAAGATATTGTATTTTCTCATATTTCATCTATAAACAAATATTATTTTTTAAATTTATTAAAAATTTCTTCAGTTATTATATATGAGACTAAAGAGAGTGATAAAATATAAATTTTTTTCTGTATTCATTCTTGAATAATTTCTCAGGCCATATTATATGAAATAATTTATATTTTAAATTATTATTAGGAATAAATATTTAATTTTTAAATTTATTGAAAATAGATGTATCTAACTTATATATTATTCAAATACATCAACTATTTAATAAATTTAAGAAAAATATTTTTTCTATGATTATAATTAGAATAATATTTTTTAAATAACTAATATATCAAACAGATACATTAACTAATTAAAGTATATATATGAAAAAAATATTTATTGTTAAAAAAAGAACGAAATGAATATATACAAAATTTAATTGGAATACACTAACAGTGTAAAACAGTTTTACACTGTCAGTGAGTCATAGTCATCGGATGTTGGAACAACTTTGACTTTTATTTTAAAAACAAATAAAGTAATGCAAATGCATGATGACAATAAATTGACCGTTTTTACACTGTCAATGCATAGCAACTAATCCCATATTATTTTTTAAACTTCTTAAGAAATTCTTGTATTTGATTTATATTTTAAATTAAATATATCAATTATTTTATAAAACTAAAAATTATTAGTATATTTTAAATTTTGTAAACCATATTTTAAAGAGAAAGAAAGAGAAGAGAAGAGAAAGATTTTATAATTAAAAAAAGTATTGTATCAATATATTGGATCTTCAATAGGGATAATCTGAGAAGAAGAATGTAAAGCCAAACACAATAATGGGTCAAGCGAGTCACCCAAGGATTTTCCCCATGACGTCATGTGATGAGCAATACCCGTCCGATATGGGTAATTAGTCGTCCAATTGGGCTTCAACCATCCCAATTAGCTTCACTCATGCAGTGAACATTGACAATGATGTGTCCAAAATACAAACTAACTTAGGGCCAATCAAAGGGAGGGAATTGTCCCTTCCACAATTCTAAGGGACCAAGTTCACTAATGGCCAATAGTTGGCTCTCTAGCAAAAGCCCAAAGAGCCTCTGTAAATATCTCATTTTTAGAATGAGGGAGGATCCCCAATTTCTCAAAAAGCATATGTAGTAATATATTTGTGAGAGTCTTAAATAAGGGCGACTTATGTGTCCCCTCCCTATGAAGTGTCGCCTAGGTTTCTTGGTCAAGAAGGTATGGGACACCACTCGTTGGCTCTCTAGCAAAAGCCCAATGAGTCTCTGTAAATATCTCATTTTCAGAATGAGGGAGGATCCTCAATTTCTCAAAAATCATACGTAGTAATATATTTTTGAGAGTTCTAATTAAGGGTGACTTGTGTGTCCCCACCCTATGAAGTGTCACCTAGGATGTGACCTTTACATGACATGGGGGTTCCACCTTCATGGAATACTTGTACAAATACTGGTATCCAGCAACTAACCACATGAATTGAGTCATACCATGACCCCCTAGAAAATAGAAAGTCAACCATCTCCCCTAATCAAGGATGAGTGACTACCACCTCTTGCAGTGTCGTCTAAAAGCCTTTATAAATACCTCAACCTGGTTGAGGGACAAAACATTACACCCTCAGTATACATGCATAATACATAGATTCTCACCTCATGTGAGCTTGTTTTTTTCCATAGTCGAAATACCACCACACATGGTTAGTTACCACAGTGAGCAAGATCTACACCATCAATAACTACAAAGGCCTTTGCTTATCCCCTACCACGTTGGGATACCACACACTCTAGTAATTTTTTACAAATACAACATCGTCCACCGTGGGGCCCCGATAAAACTAACATGGACCACACCTTCCATTATAATTTCCATTCTGACACTCACTGATATCTTCATTCTTATACCCCACTGTTTCCAACCATGGTTAACAAGAGAGCACCATCCCCTATGCCGGAAGACACATGGGGTAGCAGTGATGTCAAAGATCTTAAGAAGACGTATCTCACCATGGAAGAAATGTGTCGTCAAAATTAAAGCTTGGAGGATAACTTCCTCAACATTTGAAGGCTCCAACAAGAGACCAACCCCTAGAGGAGATGTATGTGTTAGATCCGTAGCCACATCCAACAAAAAAATGAGATATTTTTGTCCCTAAAGGGTTTAAGCCTCCCTCTCTGGTGAAATTTGATGGGAGTATTGATCCTTATGAGCATGTCGCCTCCATTAACACACAAATGACCATCATCATAGATCTTGACTCCTTGAAGTTCAAACTATTGTCTGGGACCTTCAAAGATGCAATCTTGTGATGGTACATGGGTCTGCCATGAGCTTCCATATTCAGCTATCAAGAACTGGTTAAGAATTTTGTACATCAGTTTGCATCCAATCGACACAGGAATATGTCTACCACCAGCCTATTTAACATAGTATAGATAGGGATGTCAATAGGGTAGGAAATAACCGGAGGATTCTTCCCTGCTCCATGCCCTACCCCTCAATATTTTGCCCATCCCCGATCCCTGCAATGAGGGAATATTTTTCTCCATCCTTTTCCCCACAGACCCTCATGTAGAATTAGAGATCCACAGAGATCAAATCTTTAAGAAATTATATACTTTTCGATCAAAACTATGACATTAATATTTCGTTATTACAATTTTTTTTTCGAAAAACATATATTTTTCATTTATCTTATTTTTTAAAATGAAAACATATATTGCATAAATAATAAAAAAAATACAAAAGAAATTGTAGTGTCAAAAATATTACCACTAATTAATTTACTAATTGAATGAAAAACATGTTACTGATTGAAGTATAGTGAAGTTGAAAAGTAATTATCATAAATACAATGAATAAAGGATAGTGGTTTTTGTAATGTTTATGAGAATAGAGGAGATGAGGAATCGAGGCAACAAAGAGAATTGAGAAAAGAAGAAGAGACAGTGTGTACATTGTATACAATGGATGAACTTTTTTAGGATTAGATACTTGGATACATTGTATACAATACATTATACAATGAAACAAAAAAAATTAAATGACCCACTAATGACTCTTCATTTCTTAATATATTAATTATTTTTTATAAAAAAAAACATAAAAAATTATATAATTATATAATTATATATTATATAATATATAAAAGTTAAATAATATGCATGTTTGTTGTTGTATTTTATTGATGTTTGTTATTTGTAAGCGACATGATGGGGGGTGGTCCCTCTTGACGAGAAGAGGGAGCATTCGGTAAAGATGCATGTGGTTCATCAGCGCACAATAAATTCCTTAGCCCAAGACATGGCAGACGTCAAGGAGGCGACACAACATGAGAATTCGCGAGCAACCGAGATTCTCCCTCCCAATGTTCCTTTGATGGAAGAGAATCCCTCAGGGCCATCAAAAAAATGTGGGACGAGGTCATGCGCAGAGAGGATAACATATGAGTTGTTCCTTCTGAGCTTTCCTTATGGAATAACCAAGATTTTAATGTCATGGAATTCACTAATCACTTCGTTTCCTTCTCCGAGAACCTCCCTAATGACTATCAGTTACTCTCTAATATGTCCCTCTCCCAATTGTCCGCTTTGCTATAGACCCAATAAGTGAGGTGTTTTTTAGTGGAGAAAGTGTAACACCCTACTTCTTGACTCAAAAAATAATTAAATAAACATGTATAATACAAAAATACTTCAAGTAGGATGCTACTCAAACTTCCACAAGAAATGCATAAACCACAAAATTAAAAATTGAATCATTTGATAAGTAGTGGAATTATAAAATAGTTTGCATTAAAAATCCTCAAACAACATTATTAGTTTGAAAAGTGGTTCAACATAAATATAAATGAAAATATATGTAACATAATCAGAATAAAAGAACAACCCATTTCCCTCATGTTATATATCAGAGTGACTCCAACTATATAACTCGATCAACAAACAACTAACGAGGCACAACGCCATCATATACATCAAGTTGCTACTCAGGTACCTGATTATCTGTACTCCAGAGGAGCATAGATGCAACAACAACATAAAAGGGGGTGATAAGACATCAACATAATAATCGGTGCATAAAACAATCAAGGTATATTCACACACCATAAATCATACACATATCAAACATGCACCATAATATTATGTAGTCCTATTTCACCCACATCACGATCAATCACCAATCTCCGGGTTATTCATCACATTCAAAATCATACAAATTCATACAAGAGTATTCAATAACACTCAAACATCTCATCTTCATAACTATAATTGAAAATCTGGAAACTGATATATGATGTTGAATACGATGTCACAACACCAATATCTGACAAGTTAAGAATAAGTAAATGCACAAATACATAAATAAAGAACACAAGGAATTGTTAACCCAGTTTGGTGCAAACACACATACTCTGGGGGCTACCAAGCCAGGAAGGAACTCCACTATCAGTAGTATAATTTCAAAGATCCACAACAAACACCTACAGTTTGCAATCTTCTCACTTAATCACTACCCAATGCAAGTTCTACCTAGGAACTCCTAGATATGAGACCCCTCTTACTCCTCCTCAATCACAGTAGTGATCTCAAACATACAATTCAGAAAAATGAAGACACACTTCAAAACAATCCTTGACATTGCTTCAAAGCTTTAGTCAAGTACAAACACTCTTGCTTAAAATCTTTGAGTGGACAAAATACAACTTGGAAAACCTAGTCCAGAACAATCATCAACGTGACAATTGTTTAGCTCACAAGAAAAAACTAAACACACACGCAAAAACGCTAAATGACACAATCCTTATTTTCTACACGTCTTCAAACTAGGGTAAGACGGCCTTTAAGTGGAAACTTGAATGGACATGGGCCTGCTGAACTTGCACAAACCAAATAAAATATTTCCTTAAATAAAGGAACAAAAATAACAACATAGAAAGTTCTGCTAAAATAAATCCAAGTTGAATCCTTTTCCTTTTGATAAACCGTGGTAATTAAACACACCAAATCAAAAGTTCAATGACAGCAAAACGCACGTATAAATAAGTATTCATCTAGGTCTTCAGGCCTAGTTAGGGATGTCATGACATTAGTCTTGACATCCTGATAAACAACAACTGCATACACAAAGCTTCAAACCTGCTGTAACACGGTGGGAGAACTGACTTTCTATAAATGTTACGGATAGCAAGAGTCGCCACCGACTTTTATTTTATCCAAGTGGAAAGGACATAAAAGAACAGGAAATACCTATTTTTAAAAGACTTGAGTTCGGGGGGTAGGTTATATAAAGAGAATGTGTTAGCACCCTTTATATTCATGGTTATCCATGGGCTCTTAGTTACTTAGCTCACTTAATTGTTTTGAAAAGTGTGAAGTGTGTGATTAGAAATTTTTCTAAGTACTTTGTAATGATCCTCATATGGATGTATACAAAGCCTTTGTTTTGAAAATGTTTGAAAAATTGTGAGGTGTGAAAAGTATTTTAAAAAAAGGGTGTGACCCAGTAACTTAGAGTTCCTACCTTATACTAGTCTTTAATGTTCTTTTATATTCTTTCAAGGGTAAGACTGTCCCTACTATTAAGGAGTAAGTAGTCATTACCTTGGATTTGTTAAGGGACGGGCGTAGGATCATCGTATGGTCAACGAAGGCAACTTGTAAGGGTGTCTTTAGCAATTCGTAGGGACTATCATCATTTTTTTGTAGGGACGAGATCATTATTTCGTAGACAACTTCGAATGGACTATGATCTTTTAAACTTTGAAGGGACTATGATCTTTTAAACTTTGAAGGGACTTGATGATTTTTCATTTGAAGGGACTTTGCTTTTAAGACACCCCCATTTTCGAGGGACTTGGCCATTTATTTAAGGCAACCAAGAGGGATAACCCTAGGAGGTGCATACAACGATCTTAGATCAACTTACGTGTGTGAGTGTTTATTTTCAGATATTTTATCTTTTTAATTAATTATCTAAGTCCATATTAATTTTCAGTTAATTTTTTTCACTCCCTATTTACTAACCACGCAATTAATATATTTACGAAAAGAAATAAATAAATAAATAAGCAAAAATAAATTCCTAAGCTATTACATGGCTTAGGGGCAGATACAAAATAATCAAGCGGAAAATAAATTATTACAATCTATACATTTTTCTAATAAGATAAATAAAGCAAAAATTAAATATAAATAAATAGAATAATAAAGCAAAAATTAAATAAAAAATAATAATAAAGCAAATGAACAAAAAATAATTAGGGTTAGCATTTAGGTTAAGGTTTTAATTACAAAAAAAATAGGGTTAGGATTAAGAAAGTTAGAGTTAATAATTTAATTAAGAAAATTTTAAAAAATTTAAAGAAAAATTAATGATGAGTTTATAAGAGTATATATACAATATTTACTTATTTATTTTTAAAGAAAATGGTTTGAGATTTTAATTAGAATACAACTAATAAGAAAATATTTTTAAGAAAATAATTACTTGATTATTATTTTAATTATGAAATAAATAAATAAAAGGAAAAACTATATACAAATTATTATATATAAAAAGTTAATTAGTTTACAAATTAAATAGAATTAATTGATTTAAGAAATAATTTTAACAAATTAATTTAATTTTTTTTAAAAAAAGATAAAGATTATTTATACATAAGATTATTGGTTTTTTATTAGAAAAAGTTTTGATTTTATTATGTCAAATTAATTAGAATAATTATAATTAGTTTTGATTATTTATTTGTTTAAAAAGTTAATTAAATAAATTAAACAAAACAAAACAAAAAACAGAAAACACAAAATAAAGGGATCTGAGATTCGAACTCAGGCCCTGTACCTCAAAGAAGAATCATCCTACCAACTGAGTTAGGCGCGCGCCTTGCATACATGTCAGACAAGATTCATTATACATTAAACCTGTTAAAACAACTAAATTATAAAAAAGAAGTTGCATCAGCCAGGATCGAACCCCTGCCTTGAAAACCATATGCGCGCGCCCTTGCCAACTGAACCATCAGCTTCTTCTGAAATTAATATACAACAAATAAAACAAAAAAATAAGATAAAATTTGAATCTCATATTTTGGCGCCCTTGGGGTCATCTTCTTCCTTAGAATTTCGTAGGTTTTCCTGCGAAATTTCTTGCGCGAATTTCCTGCGATTTTTCCTGCATACAATAACCTACGAAACTCATACAGTGTCAAATACGCACGGTTTGGTCCAATTGATCATACCAATGTGATCTACACAACATACATGATTCATTTACAGTCTTAGAAATTATTTATAACCATTAAAATGTAAAACCCTAAATTGGAAGGATGAACCCTAACAATGGCAATTGTCAAATCCGGCCACGAAACCTCAAGAAAATGTGCAAAAACCATATAAACACCACCACAAACAACAATATGACATTGGAATTCATTAATCATGCGTAAAAATTAAGAATCGAAAATTTTAAAAAGGAAGAACATTGCAGTTCGATTATGGCATTTCAGTATGTTATGGATGATGCAAATGATCAGGATAGCTTCACAAGACATCAATGATCATGTCTCCATATTTAAAAAGCTTTGATACTACCTACAAGAATCCGAATTGAGATTTTTTTGTGAAAATTTTGGAAGTTTGAAGCTCCTCCTTGGATGCTGCAAATCGTGTCTCTTGTATTCTTTAAGTTTGTATATATATGGTGAATGAAATTAGGTCAGAAAATTGGTGGATTGTATGGGCTTTTAGATAACTTGATGGTGAAGATTTCCAAGTTTCAAATATTTGAAATTTACATCAATTCTTGCTATATTTGATTCAATCTGATTTCATATAGTTTCTAAACCTTCTAAATGTGATTTCCATGATCTCCAATCAAAAATTTCACACATTATTTGATTTTTTTATATTTTAATGATTAAAATCCAAATAAATAATAAGTAAATTATAAAAACCAGAAATAATTGGGATTGGGTCGTGCTTGATGTTATTGTGAAGATTGGATTGAAATTTCATGGGCCCATTTGGAGAAAATTGGATTTGAGACCCTTTTTGCTCAATGCACCCTTTGAAAATTTCCCAACTTTGACAAGGCATAAATCCCTCAATTTTAAGGCTATGAGAGTGATCTTGGACTTTTTAGAAAGCTTAGATAGTCCTCTAACAAACCTCTTTGGTATAATGTCCATATCTTTTACCATTTTAAAATTATGCTCTTTGGAAAAAGTTGACTTTTTGTTGACTTTTGAAATGACCTATAATGTCTTAGCTCATACCTTCCAAATTAAGCATTTTTAGGCTTGGCTTGTGAGACACAAAGTTGTAGAGAATTCAATTTCCTTCAAAATGAGCTTTGGATGGTAAATTGTTGATGAAGTATGTGAAAGTTATGGCTGGTCAAAGTTAAGTTGACTTTTCCTATGAAAACCCTATTTTAGAAACTCTTGATTCTTGATGATCTGAAATTTCCTTGATGAATCATGATCAACCCTTGATAAAATGATGAATTTTAATTTATAACCTTGATGTTGGCAAAAAAATATTTAAGTTTGACTTTAATTTGACTACAGTTGACCTCAGTTTGACTTTTTAACCACTTTGACTGATTTTTGCATATCTGATCATCTGACTGGTCAAACTTATTGGGAAAGCTCTGAAACTTGACATAGGGATTCTTGAAGTCACGTGGGATGTTATGAAGCTCACTTGAGACTTTGGAAGTCCATTTAGCTTAGATAAACTCAAAACCTAGTTTTGGATCCATTGTTCAGGAGGAGGCTTTGTCTGATGAAACCTTCAATCCATTTGACCCATTGTGAACTTTGTGAACCTTGTGAACCTTGAGAGAACTCTTGGGACACATTGCTTTGATTTGGGAGGGCAAATTTTGGGGTACAACACCTACATAATGCTTAAATCACATGTCATAATTACATATGACATCCAGAAACAGAAATATGTTTTACCACAAAATATAGCCAATCTAAAACATCTAAAAACTCCCCATTTGGCAAATTTTTGGCTAAAACTATTTAAGCATTATCTGAACAACATAATTCAGCAAAACAACCAACGCAACAGCAGAAGCACACACACACACACACATACACAGACACACACAGAGAAGAGAGATAAACTGACTCTCCCTCAAACAAACACTATATTAGAGTACAGCACAACATCAGAAAAAAAATCCAAACATCAAAGAGATTGCATCTCTCCCTCAACCAATGCATCTCCCCCGTAACCTGTTAAGCCCTGCATTAGATAATCTGACTATACTAAAATAAATAGCATGATTAATCCACCTTTTTAGCCAGAAATTGAACCAAACAAGGACATAGACATAAAGCAAAAGAACCAGACAGAACCATAAGCTCATGAAGAGCAAAAATCATGGGTATATCAGAACCCCAACCAATACAGTACCAGAAATCCAAAAAAATTTACATAGGAGCCTTTGAGGGCTAATAACCATAAATACAAAAAAAAAAAACATCAACAGACAGGGCCAGCAACCAACCACAACAGAACCTAATCAGAATCAGAACCAGATCCAACATCCTCTTCCCCTTACTTTCTGAACTGCCATCAGAATCACTTTTAACTTCTTCTCTAGCCTGCTCTCTATCAGTGTCATCCTCTTTCTCCAACAACTCAATCATTTTCTCAAATTTTACCTTTCTTGCATCTAACTCCTTACAAGCTTCCTTGAGGTCAGCAATGATTAAACTTTTTTTAAGAGGCTTGCTGCTTATAGATGTTGCAGTGGATGTCACAACAATGTTAGGGACATGAGATCCCTGAAACAACTTATAATGGAAAGAGAGAGCATTTTCCCTCTTGCAAGCTGTGTCAGAATCAGTCAAGATAGCAGGGTACTGATTCAAAATAATCCCACAGATGAGGGAAGGAAAGGAAATAGGTAACTTCACAACCAAAGTGCTAGCATGCTTCATGGTTTGTTCAAATATATAAGTACCATTATCAAACTTTGTTTTGGTACCTACAACATAAATAAATCTCCCTAAACTAGTATCAATATTTGAGGTGTGATTTGTTGGAACCCAATTGGTTGCACCTATTCTATTAAGCATAACATACTTAACACTAAGCATGCTGGTTGACAACTTTCCCTTTCTAGGCCAGTACTTAACTTGATCAGCAGTGAGAGTATTGCATATTTGATTATCAGTGTCTTATAATTTAGGGGTAACTAGAAGAATCTCTGCCTAGGTAAGTCTTAATCACAACAGGGGAAAAGTTAATACACTTACATCTTACATACACTTTTATGAAGTCCTTTGACTTCCCATCAACACATTCTTCAGAAAGATTCACAATAAACTCCTTCACCAGAGTTTCATAACACTATAAGACCCTGGAAAAAGTTTTAAACAGGCCTGCAAAGTAGATCAGGTCCATAACTTCTGAGCATCCCAGAACATAATCAACAATCTCCCTTTCCAAGTCTATCCTTCTGTGGTAGACAAACTTCCATTTATTCACATTGTTGATGTAGTGAAAGGAAATATTTTCCAGAGGTGCATCAGGCACCCTAGAGGCAAGCTTTCTTGAAGCTGGTTTCTTTATTGGTGTGATGTCTGGAACATCACATTCAACATCATTATCAGATTTAGAAGCAGCTCTATCATTTCTCTTCTTTGTAATCAGCTTAATCCATCCTTTAGAGGGACCAGCAGCAGTCCTCTTAGGGGTGTCCTTAGGGATATCCGTGTTGGACACAGGTTTGCTCTGTGGAGTACTTTGATATGCAATATTATTCCCTTTCCTTGAAATCAGCCTTTTAGCTACACTAGAATTTATGTTGACAAGGAGTTCATTGTCATATAAGTCATCAAGGTCAATCACTTCATTAGTAATATCCTCTTTGTTATTCTCTGCTTCAGGAAAATCACAAGCATCTTGTGCAACTTCATCATCTTTGTAAGTAACCCCAATAATAGGTGTTACAACATCTTCTTCAGCATTCTTGGAACCACCTTCAATAGCATACACGGTAGTATTTTCTTTGGCAGCCTCGTTACTTGGTCCAGAAGTTTGATTCTTTTGGCTATCCTGAGAAGCAGGTAGGCTAGCCAATGGAACAGAGACTCCAACAACATCACGATTTTTTAGCCATGATTCTTGATATGAGTTCTTTAGTGGCCTCATCGGCAAAAATAGTCCCTTGATATCCAGACGAAGGACATGCATAAGGATCCTTTGGTATACACATATTAGGTGTTCTAGGTTTAGAAACCCTAGCAGCATCAGGAACGACCACATTCAATGGAGCAACATCCAGGACATCTCCAGATAGATGATGAACCCTAGACTCAGGCTTGGATGATGATTTCTTTGAGGGCGAAATAGAGGATTGCTGAGACATTTTGATTAAAAATCGCATGGAGAGATGGCAAACAAATTTTGAGTAGAAGATGGTAGAACAGATACGCAGTATGGTGTAGTGGAGTATTTGTTGAGGAGTGACGGGCCTTTGAATGAATTTTATCAGACTAAATGAATTGATGATGAAATCAAATATTTCGCGCCTCCAATTTAAGTACATTAAAATTGATTATTGAAAATACACAATGTCCTTAAGGATGTTCCCACATGTCACTAATTGCCACAGGCTCTCATAAAGACAAATTCTTAAATTGACTGCCCTGAGATTGTCACAGTATAATGTCATGACATCCTGTGTGACATTATATTTAGACATAATTTGGTTCATCCATACAAGCTAAGAACACTTGTTACCTGTTGTTATGTACTCAGCCTCTGCGGAATATAAGGAGACATAATTCTTCTTTTTTCTAATCCAGGAGATACACTTACTTTTTCCAGATAAGACATAATCACTCCCATGAGAGTCACAGATTCCATCCACATTATCTTGAGTAATTATGGTCTCCTCTTTGGAGTAAACTAGCTCTTGATTAACCCAGAGATAACAGTTATCTCTAGATCTGACTCCTTTCATGATCACTACATTCTCTTCATTTGTGATAAGACATTCTGATTTGGTGAAGTTTACACAAAAACCTTGATCAGATAATTTCCTGATGCTAATGAGATTAGAAGTCAATCCTTCCACAAGTAATACATCATCAAGATTTGGAACACCTGAGCCTTCAAGTTTCCAACTCCTTTGATTTCTCCTCTAGTTCCATCACTAAAAGTAACATAACTGGTAGAAAGGTAAGATCAGATAGGCCTAAGAAGGGGGGTTGAATTAGGCACTAGATATTTTTCCGGTTTTTTTTATCGATTATTGAATATTCCTTTTTATGGTTCTAAGTTAGAAAAGACGGTAAAGGCGGAAAATAAAGTGACACCGGGATTTATCCTGGTTCCCTTCACAATCCAAAGGTACTCAGTCCCCTTATGACTCGTAAGATATTTTCCACTATAGTTTTAGAGAAGTACAAGCCTATCACACCAACTTGGTGAAGCCTACTATCTAACAACTATAAACAAGAGTGTGCAAGAACAATCCTCTTGCAAACACTAACCCTTGTGTCCAACAATCCTGGAACACAAGTCAGCAAAGAAATAAATCTTTATAAATTTTGATAGAGTAAGATGAAGGTTGAAGTATGAATCTATTTGATATATCTTCTCCTGAATCAAGATCACTCAAGAATGTATACAAGTGTTAAAGTTCAAAATGAAATGATATGAATAAAGTATGAACACTTTTCAAAAGTTTGAATTATGTGAGAGTGATTGGATATGATTTTTGAAAATTCTAGAAGGTAAAATATAGTTTAAAATTTTCAGAATTTATAATAGGTAAAACACCCATTCAAAGAGGTGTAATTTTATTCATGAAAAATTATGAAAGGGTATAATTATTTAAAATTATTTTGAATAAAAAGAGGTCCATTTTCACTAAAACGAACAGTGTTAACCGGTTGTCGCTCCCGGGATTTCCATCCTAGTACAAACGCGAAAGTGGCGCAGAAAAGGTAGAGTCGCTAGCCAGGAATTTTTATCCCGGAAGACTGGGAAAGATAATGCTGCACAAACCTGAGGAAGAAGGAAATGACGAGGCCTTGCGAACCAAAGAACTGTGTTCGGGAGTCGGTTACGACCTGGGAAGGTATTAGCACCCCAGATCATCCGCCGTACCCGACGGGATCCATGCTTGTTTGTTTCAAAGGGTGAGGAAATAAGATGCTGCTGAATAAAGACCGCTAACTGGACTGGAAAATGAAATGAGAAAGAGGACATGGAAAAGAAAATGGAAAGAAAAGGGGAAATGTAGGGAAAATAGAGAATGTGCTCGAACGGGCCCTACCCTGTTGCCTACGTACCTCATCGAAAAAATGAGGATCAGAGTCGACGTAGTTCGCCTAACCAGGCGGAAACTTTGTTTGTGTTTTTTATGCGCTGGAACTGCGTATGTCTATGCTCAGGTGTTGCAGGCTCGCCTTGAACGAGTGCGTTTACCGTCTTGCATGCGAGACAAGTCGTCGTAAGTTTTCATTTTAGAGTGAATGAGGTGAGAAGAGAGTTCCCGCAGGAAAGTCACTTATTGTTTGTTGTTTTGTCTTTTATGAGAAGTATTTTGATTTTGTTTATGGACATTCTCATACTAAGACTTATCCATCGTGGTAGATAACTTACACCTCGCCCCGAAACAGGACGTGTATAAGTACTCCGCAACAAAGTCTCATAGCGTATAAGAACATTCAACCTTTATTAGGTATTTTATTATTTTCTTCCTGAGGTGAGAAAGAATGACTCAAGTTGAAAAAAGGGAAAAAAACTAAGGGGACTAAGACACAACCCTAAGTCATTTATTATATGCAAAAGGTGATCCTAATGGTTTGTGTGGTTTTCTAATCCTAAGGAAGAAAAGGAAAAGAAAGAAGAAAAATGACACAACTTACTTCCTAAGGAAGATAAGTTGGTCATAGTCAAAGGGGAAATCCTACCAATCACGAGTATAGAGGTAAAAATCAAATTAAATGCATAAAGAAAATGCATAAAAAATAAAAGAATAAAGGGTAACAAAACATACCTTTCCCTACCTACAAAACAAAGATTAGTGTTGCATTTTATTAGAAATAATAAAGCAAACTCGCATCAATTAAATCCTAATAACTCTAGGACTCAATCTAAACGCTATCTTAATTCTAAAAGAACTAAAAAAAATGTTAAACAAAATTCAGCACCTACTACAACCCCTAATACCCAAACAGCTATGAAAACACAAGGCAAAGCACAAGCAACTTTTTACAGCCAGCATACAACATGTAAAAATAGGTGTAAAAGACCACAAACAACATGAACATCATAATATGCAACATACATTTTACAGCTCCTATATGCAAAGACAGCTATAAAATGTAAAATGCAGATTTGATCATTTTTCATTTCTTATGCACAAACTCAACATGAAATGCTCAATTATCATGAATATGCAAATACGAATATAAATCAAGCACACAATTGAATGTCATGATTATTTTTGAGGGATTATGCAAGAATGAACCACATGGTTTATTATACAACAAGTATGCAAAATATGACACATGAACATGAACATGAACATGCATCAACATGGATCAACAAGCATGACATGTATCTTGATGCAAAATAAATCAGAATCTAATTAATGCAAATGATGAGCAAGCCAACATGTAGTGAAATGCTACGACATGCACATACATATTCATGCGAAAAGTAACATCCAACATGCAATATACAAGCAATGTAATACGCATGAGTTAACGAAACATGCAAGAGATGCAAAAACAAACTGCAAAAATGATTATTTACATGCTAAATGATATATTGGTCATGACAACAATTAAGCAATAAACATTTTATGCACAAACAACAAATAAATGCACAATATGCGAAATGAACGGAAACGTGTCGAAACGACTCAAAACGATGGAGTTAACCACTGAAACTAACCTAAAAAATTCCCTAAAATCAATACCTAAATATACATGGAAGTTAAAGGTACAAGAAAACAAGAACAAACAACTAAACAAGATGAAAATGTAAATTCTTACAGCGTTAACCGGTTAACGAAATTGGTTAACCGGTTAACGGACCCCAGACAACAACAATTTGGCCAAAAACGCATGTGTTAACCGGTTAACCCAAAGCGTTAACTAGTTAACACTGAACAGAAAGTGAAAATTTGCTTTAAAATAAGTGCTTTTGGCCACAAACTTACTTCTAAACATCCCTAACACACATATAATCATGTTAACACAAATTTCTACTCAATTATGGCTTATTAACACATGCTAGAACCTATAAAAATCTACAACCTAGTTTCTAATCCATTAAAATCCACAAATCGCAAGCAAATTGTAACAAAAACATAATCAACCACAAGTAATACGAAAAGTGCTTAAAGAATGCCAAAATGGTGAAATGAAGAGAATAACTTAAAGCAAACATGGTTTTTGATCACCAACCTACGAAGCGGAGAAGTGCTTCGGTAGACGTTGCAAGAATTGGAGCTTGATCGAAGAAAAATCCGAAGAATTCGTGAATACGTAAAATAAATGCGTTCTTGATGCTTGAGACTTCTTGCACTTCCGATAAGTCGAAATCTCACAAAAAACCAGTAGCTTCTTCTTCTACAATGCCCAAATAAATGGAGGTTGGAGGCTAGGCTTTAAGATCTTCAAGTTTCAATGTGAAAATTGAAGAGCTTCTTTGAAAAAAGCTTTGGTGAAAAGGGAAATGAAGGAAAAGTGAGAGAGAAAAGTGATTCTAGAAGTGAGAATTGTGAAATTATGAGAGAGTGGAAAATTGGAAACCTTTTGCATTGAAGTAATTAATGATTATATAGAGGCTATGCTTGGAGCTAGGTTTGGGAATGGAGTTAGGTTTAGGGATGAAGTTAGGTTTGTAGTTAGTTAGGGTTAGGGTTGGAGAGGGAATATTCCTTGGAATATTCCTTGGAATACTCTAGAAGGTGGTAGAACATGGTAGAATTGAAGTGGAAAAATAAGAGGGGAAGGAATGAAAGGAAATTTGGAAGGAAAGTGGAGGGAAAATGGAGGGAAAGGTGAAACCAACCGCTTTTCAAATGATTTTTCCCAAAATCTGTCACCGTTAACCAATCAACCAATCCGTTAACCGGTTAACGGACTAAAAATCCCAATTCTTTGTCTTCTTGGAAGGCCTTCTCATGGAATTGATTCGTATTATTTTTGTAGTGTCTTTTCTTCTCTTGAGCCCCGAATATCCTCAAGTCTTTCCCAACCACATGCCTCATGCACATGCAAATGCTCATGATTTATTAATTTGTTTATGCTATGCAATGCTCGAATGCTCATGCGAAATGTCGAAACATAAACCACTTGAGGTTGGAAATAAATTAAGAGGGAAAATTTTGGGGTATTACACCGGTTAACCAAATGGTTAACCGGTTAACGCAATTAAAACGTTAACAAAGAATTCAAAAATTGGGGCCGTTAACCGGTTAACCAAATGGTTAACCGGTTAACACTGTTAATAAAGCAGAAAAAATTTGTTTTAAAAGTGTTAAACCCGTTCTAAAAATGTCCTAATGTTTGTATGCATCATGCTAACATACAATATGATAATTGAATACTTGTACATCAATTCTAAAGAGAGATTTTGATATACCTTAACAAATGTGTCCAAATATTGAAACTTTAAGAAAGAGCACATGAAGATTGATCACATAATGCCATTTCCTTTGAAATACCATGTCCTTGTTGCTTGATTATGTTGAAAGCTCTTATCATTTTGCAAACATGAAGTGCATGGAAGCTTGGTGTCTTCATCAAAATCCTTAAGGTTGAAACATGCTTCTACAAAAAGAGGTTTGATATCTACCAACAGATTTCTAATTCCAGTCATATGTTTAGAACAACCACTATTAAAATACCAATCCTCTTTAGCAGACACTCTAAGAGAAGTATAAGCTATCAAGGTAACATGCTTAGGAACCCATTGATGTTTCTTGATGGCAATGTTTTGCTCAAATTTGGGTTGTGGTTTTTGATCATGGTATCCATGAAGACTATAAAAGAAAGGTTTTATGTGACCAAACTTGCCACAGTAGTGACACCTCCATATTTGATATCCTCTCCTTTGATGAGTTGATCTTCTTGTTTCAAGATGTTGAGACACTGGTTTCGAAATCTGTTTAGACACATCCTTCTTGAACTCGGGTTGGCTGCCACTTAAGATGTTATTTTTAGAATCATTAAATCCTATACCAGATAGGTCTCATGCACTTCTTCCAGTCTGAAGGATACCATCAAGTGTTTCAGATCCTTTGTTAAGCATTCTGATGGATTTGGTCATTTGATCAAGCTTAGAATTCAGTATGGTGACTTCATTATTCAAATGTGATTATGTTGATAAATGCTCTTTCTTTTCAGCCTCCGGTATTGCTATGATCTCCTTCTATTTTTCTTCTTCTTGTATCACTTGTGCACACCTCATACATAGCTTTTGATAAGTATCAGTAATTTCTTCAAATGTTAGCTCATCTTCACTAGAGTCTTCATCAGACACACATATCCCAGTTAAAACAGTGATATGTTTAGCCGATTCTTCTTCAAAGTCACTCTCATAATCTCCATCAGACCATGTTACAGATAAGCCTTTATTTTTTCCCTTCAGATAGGTAGGACATTCAGTTCTAATATGGCCAAAACCATCACACCCATGCCATTGAATCTCCTGCTTTGGATTGGATTCTCTTCAGGCTTGGTCCTTGACCCATTTGATCTGCTGATGTCAGATGAAATGTTACTGACATTTGGTCTTGATCTAATATTCATATTTTTTATGACCCTATTGAAATGTCTTTCCATCATGGAAACATCTTCCTTCAAGCTTTCTTCATTATTCTCTTCACCTCTTTCTGCTTCTTCCTCAGTATTTGACACAAAATTTATGCTTTTGTTCCATCATGGAAACATCTTCCTTCAAGCTTTCTTCATTATTCTCTTCACCCATTTCAAATGTCTGAAGGGATCCAATAAGGTGTTCAACCTTCATGTTGTAGATCTCATGTGCCTCTTTTGTAGTAGTCATCTTCATAGCAAAACTCTTGGGAAGAGATCTGATAATTTTCCTCACAAGCTTTTCATTAGACATTTTTCTCCTAAAGCTTCTGAAGCATTAGTAATATCAAGAATATTCATGTGAAAGTCATGAACAGTATCATCTTATTTCGTTCTCAGATTTTCAAATTTGGTAGTAAGCATTTGAAGTCTTGACATCTTGACTTTAGAGGTTCCTTCATGAGTGGTTCTGATAATATCCCAAACTTCCTTTTCTAACTTACAATGATGCACCAAATTGAATATGTTTTTGTCAATGTAACACCTAAATTACCCCACGAAAATATTCATAAAATTCAGAGTATAATTTTCAATAATAATATTTGAGTGCTACAATTCAACTAAAAACCACACTTAGCTCGATGATACCTTTTCAAATTAAACTGTTCAACATGCAACGGAAAATACTACAAACGAAATTCTAAGTCTTTAAACAATTACAAAATGTTTGGTTAAATAAAATAAACGAAACAAGATCGTCCCGACACCCAAAGCTACGTATCAGAGCTGACATCCTAACGACGTGAAGCACATCAACTTCACTGACCACCACTTGACTTATCCTGCTCATCTGCACGTTACCAACACAAGGGTAACATTCAAATAGAAGGGGTGCGATACTTACATCACAAAGAGCAATATAATAAGGATTAACAAGTATCAAAAATAAAGCATCATTTCTCAACAACAACTATACTACCACATCATATACACAACAATATAATACATATTATCAACATCATGCACACAACAACAATTATTATACCACAAGACTTTACTTGACTCTATTCATATGGAACCAATTCCGATCTCTATCTCAAGATCCAGTTCCTGTCGGAACACTTGACCCCTCTTTCATGGTTCAGTATGACCCTTATTTCATGATCACACCCTCGACCCTTATTTCATGGCCACGTACGATCCCTATTTCATGACTGCACCAACACCACAACAACGACATACCCCACCTAGGTATGCTATTCAACTATGCAACCTGTCATGCAACACCAGTGACACGCATACATATATACAACGAATACATCCTATAACTCAAAAATAATTAACTATCATCCATATCATGCATATTTTAGCATCTAACAACATCAATCCACTTTAACCACCATAAACGCAACAACAACATATACAACAATCTATTACATATACATAAGTCAACAACAAGCATATGTAACTCATCACAACAACAACAAATTAAACAAACATATCAACCATGTTTAGATTCAAGTTGTCCTATTGATCCCTATAGTTATGGGTATGACTTCTCTTTTACTATTTTCAACTATAAAATCAATACAGACATCGAAATCATCAAAATTCACCAAAACAGAGGGCTGACACGGCCCCCCGTGTCAGAGACCCACGGCTAAGCCTTCCAAAAACCCACCAAGTAGCCAAACACAGTGTTCTGACACGGCCCCCCGTGTCAGCTGACACGGCCCGTGTCAGGTCCACTGTACCAAAAAATTATTTATTATCACCAGAGGGCTGATACGGCCCCCCGTGTCAGCTGTCACGACCCATGTCAGTGTGCAACAAAACCCCTTTTTTTCTAAAAATTTCCTGCTGCGATTTTGCTCTTAAAAACCCAAAAATTAGTTTTTCTACAACATCAAAATGCATCAATTGCTCACAAAATTCTCATACAACAACACTTAACATTCTAAATCACTATAATTCATCATTCAATACACTCCTAACTCAATTTATATCATCAATCACCAAAACCCTCAAATTCTAATCATCAACCAACCCAATCCCCATTATAAAACCATTATAGAGGAAGAATCCAACCATTACCTTGGTATTGAACTATAATGGGATTCTTGATGATGGTAACTCCATTGATTTCATTAGCGATTGTAGTCATGGAAATAAAAGGTTCTCGACCAATTTCCATGTCGGTGATTTCCAAAATCCTTGATATGAGACGACCATAAGGTAACCTTGTCTTGAGGGAGAGTTGTTGCTTAAGATGGTACATCATGGTTGGAAGCCAATTCACTTTAATCTTATTTTTGACAGCAAACAAAACCTGTATTTCTAAATCGTTAATTTGAGAAAGGTTAGAGTCCTGTGGCAACAAAACATGGCAAATAACATAGTGCAGCATCCGGTCATCAATAGATAAATTTTTCACGTAACAAAGTACCTGAGAGGTATGTTGACCTGATACCACATCTTCCTTAGGAAACCTGCAAATCTTATAATAATATTCCATTTTATCATAATCAGTCCATTTTCCTTCCACATGATTTACCCCTTTTCGGAGAAAAACGCCCGAGTACGGGATAGCCAGAGAAGCTGCAAGGGATCCTAAGTCTTCCTTAATCTCGCAGTTTCTCACAGTAGCGAAGAGTTGATGTTTCTCATCATCATCATCACAGTTGAGGGTCAAATGATTCATAAACGACTTAACCAAATTCAGATAAACTTTTCCATTGTCAGAGATAAAATCAAGCATTCCCTGATACTCTAACAGAGCTGGAAACTTAAATGTGATGAAGGATTGTAGGTTGACATACTCACGCTTGAGTAGATGACGAACCCTGACTCGAAAATCCATTCTTCTCTTTTTGGTGGTTTCCATGGGTATGTCTTCTTCTTCACTGCTTGAGCTTGGTACTGACACTGGAGCTTTTCCCTTTCTTGGAGCCATTGAAGAAAAATGAAACTTCTAGGATTTGTTGGAGATTTTCGGATTTGGAGTTTTAATAGTGGAGAGTGAAGTTTGTGAGAGGGGTTAATAAAGAAGGTTTTGGTTGAGTGGGGTTTTAATGGAGTTTAATGGTATTGAAAGAGTTTGAAAGTTGGAAGGATGAGATAATGAGGTTTAATGGTGAGTCAAAGTGATAAGAGTGGAGTTATGAGGTGTTTGGAAGGGATAAGTACCATGTATCTTAAGACAAACACGTACACACCATAATACAAAAGAAAATAAAACTTAAAAAAAATTATGTACTAAAACGCAACCGGAAAATTGATGTCTGGGATGCGTTAACCGGTTAATCGATCCGTTAACCGGTTAACGGGCTAAATTTTTCAAAAAAATTTAAAATCTAGCAGTAATTTTTAGGCTAGGGGGAAAAAATTTTGATCAAAAGTTTTTACAAAGTGTTAGCATACATCATGACACAACTTTCTATCAAAAAATATTTTGAAACCGATTATTTTCGGGCATACGAAAGTGAGAAAAACGAAAAACGGCGAAATGTGAGTGCTAGCATTTTGTGACACAAAAGTAAAAATAATTATATTTTAAGTTACTATATCACATAATAAGCAATTTTAAGAATAATTTAGATGTCACCTTCATCGAGAATACCAAGTTCTCGCCGAATCTTGAAGAATTGTTCTTTAGCCAATGGTTTAGTGAATATATCGGTAAGTTGATTGTGTATCCACAAACGTAACATCTACATCTCCGTTAAGTACGTGATCTCGAAGGAAATGGTGTCGGATGTCTATGTGCTTTGTCCTTTAATGCATGACCAGGTTCTTTGTGATGTTAATGGCACTTGTTTTGTCGCATCAAAGAGGAATGCAACCGAGATCTACACCATAATCGAGAAGTTGTTGCTTAAGCCATAACATCTATGCACAACAACTTCCTGCTGCAATGTACTCCGCTTCGGCCGTGCTAAGTGCGACACATGCTTGCTTCTTGCATGCCCACGACACTAGTGCATTCCCGAGAATGTGACAAGAACCGCTTGTGCTTTTTCTATCGGTCTTACATCCTGCATAGTCAGCGTCAGAATAACCAATCAAAGAACATATACTACCTCTTGGATACCATAGTCCAATGTTCGTTGTTCCTTTGAGATACTTCATAATCCTCTTCACGGCGGTGAGATGCGATTCCTTTGATTTTTCTTGAAAGCGTGCACACAAATAAACACTAAACATAATGTCAGGACGGCTTGCTGTCAAATATAATAATGAACCGATCATACCTCGATATTTTGTGATATCAACTGAAGTACCAGATTCATCTTGATCAACGTACAATCCGGATCCCATAGGAGTGGACATCACCTTGCAACTATCCATATCAAATCTTTTCAATAATTCCTTGCAATACTTGGATTGGTTGATGAAGATGCCATATTTGTTTGCTTGATTTGTAGTCCAAGAAAATAGTTCATTTTTCCCATCATGGGCATCTCGAATTCTCCTTGCATCATAAGTGAAAATTCTTCGCAAAAATCTTTGTTTGTTAAACCGAAGATGATGTCATCGACATAGACTTGAACCAATAAGGTGTTACCCTTTATCTTCTTTATGAACAAAGTCTTGTCAACCTTTCCTTTTGCAAATCCCTTTTCACATAGAAAGTTGCTAAGGCGGTTATACCACACTCTTGGTGCTTGCTTTAAGCCATATAGTGTTTTCTTCAACTTGTAAACATGAGAGGGATTCTTGAAGTCTTCAAAACCCGGAGGTTGGTTGACATAGACTTCTTCATTGATGTACCCGTTCAGGAAAGCGCTTTTGACATCCATCTGGAACAACTGAAAATTCATAGAACAAGCATAAGCAAGTAATAATCTAATTTCTTCTAACCTTGCTACCGGAGCGAATGTCTCATCAAAATCAATTCCTTCTTCTTGGTTGTATTCTTGTGTGACAATCTTGCTTTGTTACGAACTATGATCCCATTCTCGTCAAGTTTGTTCTTGAACACCCATCTTGTTCCTATGATGTGCTTGTTGTCCGGTCTTGGTACAAGACTCCAAACTTGATTTCTTTCGAATTGGTTGAGTTCATCTTGCATTCCTACTATCCATTGATCGTCGCCTAAGGCTTCATCAATTTTGGTTGGTTCGATTTGAGACACAAAATCTATGTTGAGACAAGCATCCTTTAGATTTAGTTGAGTTGCAACGCCTTGGATAATATCACCAATAACTTTATCGATCAGGTGATTTCTATGTGTTATCCATTCCTTCGGAAGATCTTGATGTTCTTCAATGATTTAAGTGTCGTCTTCTTGTGGTATTGGTTGATACTTTGAAATATCCTTTTGTTGTTGTGATGTATCTATTATATCATCATCATCATCAACAATAATATTCTCCTCTTTCGAGGGGTTAGTCTCATCAAACGAAACTTGAATGGATTCTTCAATAGTAATAGTTCTTTTATTAAATATTCTAAAAGCTTTACTAGAGAGGGAGTAACCAAGGAATATACCTTTGTCGGACTTCTCATCAAACTTACCGAGATTGTCCTTGTCATTGTTGAGAATGAAACACTTGCATCTGAAAATGTGAAAAAAATGATATGTTTGGTTTCCTACCCTTGAACAACTCATACGGAGTCTTCTTGAGAATTGGTCGAATGTTGACACGGTTGTTTACAAAACAAGTTGTGCTAACCATATCCACCCAAAAGTACTTAGGGAGATTTGTGTCGCTAAGCATTGTTCTTGCAAGTTCCACCAATGACCTATTCTTCCTTTCTACGACACCGTTTTATTGAGGAGTCCTTGGTGCGGAAAACTTGTGAGAAATTCCATGCTCTTAGCAAAATTCTTCAAAAGATGTGTTTTGGAATTCTCACCATGGTCGCTTCTAATGGAGGCTATAGTGAGTGACTTCTCGTTTTGTATTTTCTTCGCATACTTCTTGAATGCTTTGAAAGCATCACTTTTCTGCACTAAAAACAATGTCCATGTATATCGAGAGAAATCGTCAACAATAACTAAAGCATAAATGTTACCTCCGAAGCTTTTCATTCTCTATGGACCGAAGAGATCTATATGCAACAATTGTAGTGGCCTAAATGTGGACACCACTTTCTTGGACTTGAACGTTGTCTTGGTTTTCTTCCCCTTTTAGCAAGCGTCGCATAACTTATCCTTGATGAACTTTATCTTTGGTAGACCAACAACTAGGTCATACTTTATTAACTTGTTCAAGTGCTTCATGTGAATGTGAGCGAACCTTTTATGCCATAACCACGCCTCATTGTTGTTCGCCAATAGGCATTTTACCTTCAAGGAAGAGTCATCAAATGAAATCATAAAAATATTATTTATTCTTTTACCTTTTAGCAAAATGCCGTGTGTGACTTCATGTTTGATTAGACACTCGTCCTTTGTGAAACTTATTCGGAACCCTTTGTCACATAGTTGACTTATGCTAAGTAGGTTGTGCTTTAGGCCTTCAACGTAAAGGACGTCTTCGATGATTGTAAATGGAGGTGCACCAACGGTTCCTACTCCAAGAATATTTCCTTTATTGTCATCACTGTAAGTAACGTATCCTTTGGACTTTAAAGATAGATTTGAAAATTTGTTGATGTCGCTCGTCATATGCTTTGAACAACCACTATCAAGATACCATTGATTCGAAGTTGTCTTCAAGCATACCTACAAAACAAAATCAAGTATTGTTAGGTACCCAAATTGCTTTGGGTCCTTGATAGTTAGTACCCTTTTCAACCCACACATAATACCCTTTAGCAATGCCAATGTTGTGCACATAGCAAGCATTAGGTGTGTGGCCTTTGATTCCACAATAAAAACAAGTAGGTTTAAAATGACTTCTATATCTAGGAACATAACTCTTTTTCTTAACAATTCTTTTCTTTCTATGACTTTGATGCACACTTTTAGAATTGTTTGCCTTTTCTTTAACAACTTGTTCACTTGCTTTAACAAAAATGGTATTATTTGTGCTTGGTTTGGAAAACTTAGAATATCCTAATCCACTTTTATCATTAGGATACCTTTGGTGCCTAAGAATTTCCTCCAAGCCAATTTGACTTTTTTCATATCTTTCTAAAACTCTTTTAAGTTGAACAATTTGGAAAGATAAAGACTCACAATTTTTACATACAAGACTTTGTTTTTCATCCATCAACTTTTGCTTTTCACTTTCAATATATTTTTCCAAAGCAATATTATTTTCTTCTAAAGATGAAATTCGTTTCTTTTGGGATGAAATACTTTTAAAAAAAGTCTTGCATTCTTTTAAAAGTTTATCTATTACATATTGTGCATCATTATCATAAATATAAAAGTTGCTACTAACCTCATCGTTTTCTTCATCGTAGTGATGTGAAGCCATTAGAGCCATATTCACACATTCATCGCTTTCCGATTCCGACGAGGAACTTATCTCATTATCGTCCCAAGCAACATAAGCCTTCTTGTTCTTTAATTCCTTCTTGCCTTTGAATCCTCCTTTCTTTGCAAGTTTCGGGCAATCCAGCTTTATGTGACCTTGCTTCCCACATTCGTAGCACGTGACATCTTGCATCGATGTGGATGCTTCCTTTTTCCTGAAATGTCTATTCTTTTTAGCATAAGAGGAATTTTTATTTTTATTAAAGAACTTACCAAGCTTATTTACAAGAAGCATAAAATTCTCATCTTCGGAAGTCTCGTCATCTTTGTTATCTTTTGTATCAACCTTCAAGGCAATTCCCTTGGACTTCTTTTCTTGACTTTCGTGCTTCTCGAGCCTTCCAAGTTCCAATTCGTGTTCTTGAAGTTTGCCAAATAAGGACGCGGATGTCATCGTTGAGAGACTCTTCTTTTCCGAAATAGCGGCCACTTTCAGTTGCCATTCTCTTGTCAAATATCTTAGGACTTTCAAGTTGAGATTATCATTGGTGAAGGTTTTACCGAGAGCAATCAAGTGATTTGTTAGATGGACGAATCTCTTTTGTAAGGCAACTATAGATTCATTGGGCTGCATACATAACATTTCATATTCTTTACTCAATGTGTTTAGCCTCGATCTCTTCACTTCGGTGGTTCCTTCATGTGTCTCTACCAAAGTGTCTCAAATCTCCTTTGTCGATTTACATTGTGATACACAGAAGAACTCATCCATACTGAGAGCGCTTTGGAGTATGTTGATTGCTTTCTTCTCATTTAGAATCTTTTTCCTATCATCTTCATCATATATGCTTTTCAACTTTGCGGTTCCAACCCCATTGATCACATTCACTAGATTGTGTGGACCTTCTTCGATTGCTTCCCATATACCTTCTCCTTGGGCTTCAAGATTCACCTTCATTCTGATTTTCCAGAAATCGAAATATTCCCCGGAGAAGAGTGGGGGCTTGTTGCTACTTATAACATCTTTGAAAATCGGATTTGTGCTTGCAGGAGCCATGCTGGATCTAGGAACAAGTTATCTAAACTTGCTCTGATGCCAAATGTAAGATCATATAGGCCTAAGAAGGGGGTTGAATTAGGCACTAGATATTTTTCTGGTTTTTTTGTCTATTATTGAATATTCCTTTTTATGGTTCTAAGTTAGAAAAGACGGTAAAGGCGGAAAATAAAGTGACACCGGAATTTATCCTGGTTCCCTTCATAATCTAAAGGTACTTCAGTCTCCTTACGACTCATAAGAGATTTTCCACTATAGTTTTATTGAAGTACATGCCTATCACACCAACTTGGTGAATCCAACTATCTAACAACTATAAACAAGAGTGTGCAAGAACAATCCTCTTGCAAAACCAACCCTTGTATCCAACAATCCTGGAACACAAGTCAACAAAGAAATAAATCTTTACAAATTTTGATAGAGTAAGATGATGGTTGAAGTATGAATCTATTTGATAGATCTTCTCCCGAATCAAGATCACTCAAGAATGCATACAAGTGTTCAAGTTCAAAATAAAATGATATGAATAAAGTATGAACACTTTTCAAAAGTTTGAATTATGTGAGAGTGATTGGATATGATTTTTGAAAATACTAGGAGGTAAAATATAATATAAAATTTTCAAAATTTATAATAGGTAAAACACCCATTCAAAGTGGTGTAATTTTATTCATGAAAAATTATGAAAGGGTATAATTATTTGAAATTATTTTGAATCAAAAGAGGCCCATTTTCACTGAAATGAACAGTGTTAACCGGTTAAGCAAATGGTTAACCGGTTAACGTAATTAAAACGTTAACAAAGAATTCAAAAATTAGGGTCGTTAATCGGTTAACCAAATGGTTAACCGGTTAACACTGTTAAAAAAACAGAAAAACTTTGTTTTAAAAGTGTTAAACCAGTTCTCAAAATGTCCTAATGTTTGTATGCATCATGCTAACATACAATATGATAATTGAACACTTGTATATCAATTTTAAAGAGATATTTTGATATACCTTAACAAATGTGTCCAAATATTGAAACTTTAAGAAAGAGCACATGAAGCTTGATCACATAATGCCATTGCCTTTGAAATACCATATCTTTGTTGCTTGATTATGTTGAAAGTGTCGCTCCCAAAGATTTGCATCCCGGTACAAGCGCGAACGGTCGACGAAAAGAATGAGAACACACAGAAGTGAACTCAGAAAGACAAGAGTCGCCAGCTAGGCATTTTTATCCCGGAGGAAAGGTAATGCTGCATAGACCTAGAAAGATATGGATAAGACGGTTGCGAACCAGAGAGACTGAGAAAGGGGGTTGGTTACAACCTGGGAAGGTATTAGCACCCAGATTGTCCGCCGTACTCGACGGGATCCACGCTCAAAAGATTTGTGTTTTAAAGGGGTAGTGTCAGTGCAATTTGTGTATCAAAGCTGGAAAGAATGCAAGTGTCAGTGTAAGTGAAGTGTGTAAGAGAAGTGTCAGTGTAAGAAAAGAGTGAAGTGCTCAAGATCATGAGGCTTAAAGAATGATGCTGGAAGGAGGGGGAATATACAAAGACTTTTGTTCGATAACTGTTAAGTTATGCCTACGTATCCTCTCGTGCAATGAGGAAGTCAGAACACCGTAGTTCGACTCAAAGAGACTGAAAGATAAATTGACTTGTGAACTGCTTACTTGTCTATGCTCAAGTGTATGACCTGTCTGGCTCAGGTGCAAACTGTCTTGCATTAGACGGAAGAAGCGAGTTCTCGTTTGTGAGTGAATGAGATGAGAAAATAATCCCGGAGGAGACGATTATTGTCTGTTTTTGAGTTTTCAGTCTTTTATTGTTTTTTGAAGTTTGTCATAAATTAATGAGCTTAAGCCTAAACCAATGGGTTAGTAAACTCATCACATCTTCCCTCTGATTAGGGGTAATGAGAATACCTTAAGTGTGAAGTCAGCATCCCACACTTAATCACCATGATGTAGGATTAAGATCACTAACCTACTTGTGATTATTTAGATGTTTTTGTTGTTTTTGTTTAGTGTTGAGTAATGAGATTAAGCCATAATCAGGGATTAAACGGACTCATTACACCATCCTAATAGAAGGATAATAGATGAGAATGTTTAAGCTGAGGAAGACTCCTCAACTTAATCCATGATTAGGGATTAACCTCATGACAAAACAAAGCCTTTATTAAATGGATTTTAGTTAATGATAAGATGAAGAAGTGATTTGTATGGTTTGTAAGACAACTTGAGGGGGACTTGTCCATTAACACTAGGGTTAGTCCTTCTTAACCAATTAAGGAAGAATTAGAACCCTAATGCAAGGCCCAAGTTACAAGCTTGATGTCTTGATGATTATTAAGTGAATTGATTAAAGTATTTAAACACATTAAGGGTTTAACACTTAGGATTAAAGTTATACACTCCATCCTAATAGAAGGATGCAGGCATAAGCTTAATCACAAAGCCTTAAAGCCTTTAGGGTTTAGTCCCTGATTATGAGATGAGAAGAGAAGACTCAAGGAGAAATAAAGGTAAAAACTAAGTGGGGACTGATCAAACCTTAATTGTTATAATGCTTGGTCATTCCTAGGGTTTGTGGGGTTTAAGAGAGAAATCTTCAAGGAACCACCAAGGAGAGAAGCAGATGAAAGGAGCAAAGAGAAGCAAAGCAACTTGCTTCATTTAAGAAGACAAGTTGCTAGAAGAAAGAAGGTAAGGTGAACAAGAATGAGCAAGCTCAATCCAAAGCACAAGATAAAATGCAGAAATGAATTATGAAAGAGATGAAAAGAGAATGTGAGAAGTGAAGGCAAATTCACTTCTTAAAGTAACTTACCACCTGAAAAGTTAGCAAAAGAAATGAAATGCAATGCAAAATGAGATGCAATGTCATGATGCAAACCAAAACCAGAAGCATGAGTATGATTTTAATGATGCTAAGAGATGATGCAAACATGAGACAAGGCATGAGAATGATCATACAAACATATGGATGCAAGAGAAGCATGTTTTGAACCATGGATGTACATGAAAAGTTATGGAATGAAAAAGACATATAACATGACAAATGAAAGATGCAATGATCAAACATGATTCTAATATGTCCTAAGATGTATCATGAATCCAATGGATGCACAAAATGTCATGGCAAGTCATGGTATGCAAGCAAATGGAAGATGGATGCAAAGGAAGGCATAAATTAGGGTTATATGCAACATACAAAGCAAAAATCCAAAACCAGAAGCAAACATCATGATAAAAATTTGAAAATACAATCAAAGATACCCTAGACCTATACAAACTCACTGCCCAAAGGAGGGGATCCAACTCTTAACCTAGTGAGAGTTATGAATTTTCTAAGATTGCTAGGGTTTTAAGGTACCTTGTCAAGAAAAATGTCAAACAAATTGAAAATGCAAGATCAATTCAAACCAATTTTATCCTATAAACTACATGCTATACAAGATGCAATGCAAAAAGAATCATTATCCAACTCTCAATGGTTAGGCAAAAATGAATTTTTGAAGATTGAGACAAAATATTGCCTTGAAATGGAATTAATTCCATTGAAAATCATCAAAAGGTATCAAGAACAAAAAAGAAATTTGGTTTGAGAGTTGGACAATGTTTCTAAATGTTTTTAAATGTTACATGAATTTTTTTGTGATTTTTAAATACCTAAAAGTATTTTTAATTAATTAAATTTCATTAACTAATTAAAAATAATCTTTTAAATGATTTAAAAATAATTTTAATGCAAAAAATAAAAATAAAAATATTTTTGGTTTCTGAAAATTAATAAATTGTTTGATAAAAAATTTCAGAATTTTTTGATGTTTTTTACTATTTTTAAAAATTCGTGCAAAATAAATATGAAACAAATAAAAATAAAATGAATTTAAATGAAAAAAAGAGAAAGTCAAACAATCCAAGGGCTGTGGTTCAAACTCAGGGACGCGGGAATTGACTACGCGCGCATCTGGACGGCCAGAATTCAAATTTCCTTAATTATGATTAAACCCTAATCCTGAGCCCTAATCATTTTCAGATGACCGGAACAGTGTTCCGGTCATCTTCTCCGGCGGCTCTCTCACTCAATCTCTCTCAAAACGCCATAAAAACTCACCAAACTTTCCAGAATCAATCCTTAACTCATTCTAAACAAGATTCAGCCAGCAAAAATCATTTATTTCACATGATCAGAGAGATTCGAAGCAAAACAGAAAATTTATCAGAAATTTCAGAAGCTTCATACATACTTAATATGCAATCATTTTCAAAACCAAAAGGTGCAGTGTGATCAGTGAAGCATGGAGAACAATCTAAGAACTTAAAAAGACATTTCTGGAAAATTTGTTCTTGATGATACCTGAACTGAAGCTTTCGAAAATGGCACTGGCTGGCTGCTTCTTTGCTTCAAATCAGCTCTAATGATCCTCCTGAAGAGTTTGTTATGCTGTGATGGAGTTTAAATGGTCTCTAAATGAAGTTGGCAGAAATTCAGTTTGTGAAGTGTGGAAATCGTGTTTTTGATTCAGGGCTTTTTAGGGCAAGGTGATGGTTGGGAAATGATCAGTGGATCATGGTGAGTTGTTCTGTGGAATTTGTTTGAAGGTTTGTGGCTTATGTGATGAGTTTCGAATGAAAATGCTAAGAGAGAGGTTTTTGTGAATCCTGTCTTGGAGAGAGTTTCAGGCTTGTGTGTATTATGAAAATGAAGCCTTGGGGTGTGTTTGTAAAGTCTGGATTGGGCAGAGAGTTGTTGGTGGCCTGTTGTGATTGGTATGAGCAAGTTGCCAAAATGTCAACTTGACTTGTACTTGAGGTATGGGCAATGGTATAGCTAGCCTTTTGGCTTGTCTTGGCTCAGCTGAGATTAAGGATGTCCATGGAATTGTTTATGAGACAAATCAGCAAGTGGATCAAAGCTTATGAGATGTTTTGCAATTTTCACAAAGTTTGGCCCCTTTTGAAATTCATGAAGTTCAAAACATCAAAAAGCATAATTCTTGGGCCAATTCTGATTTTTAGAAGTCACATGATCATGTTGTAATGGGTTTGTGCATATTTGAAGCCTTTAGAACACTTGATCATACCATTTTGCAAAATGCCTCTTTGGTAGAAAACTTCAAATTATGTGATTTTGGCCAACTTTGACAAGCCATAACTTTTGATTCAAAATGAATTAGAATGAGTTTTTGTACTTTTTGAAAAGGGAATGATCCATTCTACAACTTTGATGACCAAAGTTTTCCCATTTGAAGCATTTTTGAATCAAAAAGCAAGGGTTGAAAAAGTTTCCCAAAATGGCAAGTTTCCATTACAAGTCATTTTTCCCAAAAAGTCAACTTTGCAAATGGCTTGGAATTCTTCAATTTTGTGAACTTATAACATCTTCCATGATCAAATAAAGATAATACATAAATAAAATGATGAAGAACACCCTTTGGTTGGGTCATTGGGGGCCTCAGATGCCTTGATTTTGCACTGACTTGCTCAAAAAGTCAACTCTTGATCAGATGCCTTCCCCATTGAATTTCTTCATGAAAATTTATATGCATGATCCCTATACCATATAGAGACCAATAGAAACAAGAATGACCAAAAAAATTGGAGTTATGGCCTTTGAAACCAAAACCCTAATTCTAGGTCATCTGTGCAGTTAAACCTGGCTCTGCTTCCATGCCATTCTCAGTTCTTGTGATTCTTTGATTTTCTTGACTTTAGGGGGATACAATATGATGCTTGAACATACATGGACCCCTTTGAAGTGATTGATGACCTTTGGAGTGGCTCAAATTGCTCCTGGATTGCTCAGATCACAAACCCTAGATGCAGATGACTTTGAAGCAATGCAGTGAATGAAAAATGCAATATGGGATGCTATGATTGAACTTATGTATATGAGGATATCACAAGCAATGGTGTGAATGGGTGAGGGCAAATTTGGGGTGTTTACAGCTGCCCCTATTCAAGCATGAGTTAGCTATGCAGGATGTAAGCAACGGCTTAACAGGCAAACAAGATAACTTGTGGTTGAATACCAAAGACAGTCCAAAATTTGAACTCACAGAATGAAGAAGAAAAGGGATATAGATTGTAAAAGAAAATAAAGTATATTATAAAGTGCGGGCAACGGAGGATGACCGTCGAGCAGAGGACGACTGCTGGGGAAAGAGCAATGACGGGGACGGCCGACATGCTGGGGATATAAGAGATTATGATGGGGACGACCATCATGTAAAGCTATAAGATTCTCTGGGGATTATAGGTAAAAATAAATGATGAGGTACGGTCATCAGGTTCATAAAGTAATGCAAACAACGATGGGGACGACCATCGGGCTAAACTGACGAAGGACGATCATCAGGAAAAGGAAAAGGGACCACGACGGGGACGACCATCGGGTTAAAGAATAAATGAAATAATGATGAGGGACGGTCATCAAAGGTGAAGGACGATCACCAGGAAAAGGAAAAGGGACCACGACGGGGACGGCCATCGGGTTAAAGAATAAATGAAATAATGATGAGGGACGGTCATCAAAGGTGAAGGACGATCACCTAGCAGGGGACGGCTGCTCTGTTGGGGATAAGATGAGGGACGGTCATCTAAGGTGAAGGACGATCACCTGGCAGGGTACGGCTGCCGAAAGTATCATGACATAGGACGAATGCCGGATAAAAGGTCGACGATGGGGACGACCATCGGATGAGCATGATGAAGGACGATCATCAAGAGGTGAAGGACGATCACCTAGCAGGGGATGACTGCTCTCAAGGTTTATCATGACATAGGACGAATGTCAGATAACAAGATCAACGATGGGGACGGCCATCGGATAAAATGATGAAGGACGATCATCAAAAGGTGAAGGACGATCACCTAGCAGGGTACGGCTTCTAAAAATCACGACATAGGACGAATGTCGGATAGAAAGATCAACGATGGGGACGGCCATCGGATAAAATGATGAAGGACGATCATCAAAAGGTGAAGGACGATCACCTAGCAGGGTACGGCTGCTAAAAATCACGACATAGGACGAATGCCGGATAGAAAAAGGGGTTCTAATGAATAGGGACTCCGCTGGGGAAAGGATGAGGGACGGTCATCCAAAGGTGAAGGACGATCACCTGGCAGGGTACGGCTGCCGGAAGTATCATGACATAGGACGAATGTCAGATAGAAAAAGGTTGCTTTGCTGGCGACCTACTGGGGAATAGTAAACACGGACGAGTGTTTACATCCAAGAAATAAAAGGTATAAGTGTTTTGACGTTGTGTATAGATTAAAGATGCGGACCAGCATCCCTAAGACTACGATACGGACGAGTATCGGGTAGAAACAAATACTGACACGTGTTCAGAGATGATGATACGGACGAGTATCAACTGGTTAACAAAGAACACGGACAAGTGTTGAATCTGAAGGGACTCTTCTGGGGAATATTAGACACAGACGAGTGTCTATATTCAAGAAGACATGAGTGTTTGACACGTGTATAGATTAAAGATGCGGACGAGCATCCTTAAGACTACGATACGGACGAGTATCGGGTAGAAACAAACGCTTGACGCATGTTCTGAGATGATGGTACGGACGAGTATCAACTGGTTAACAAGGAACACGGACGAGTGTCGAATCTGAGGGGATTTGAGTGATATATACAAGATACGGACGGGTATCTGTATGAGTGAAATAAGTATGAGTGGTGTATAGTTGAGTGTTCAACCTGCTGGGGAGAGTGACACAGACGAGTGTCAAAAGAGGAAAGTATAATATAAACAAGTGTATGGTTTACAAAATGTTTAGGCAACTGTGCTAGGGAAAGCGACACGGACGGGTGTCAGGGAATTTGTATAGATATATGTATCTGTGAGTGCAAAGGGGACGCTTTGGCTTTCTACTGGGGATACGACACGGACGAGTGTCAAGAAGTATCTGTAATATATAAGTGGTTTGTTTGTACAGAAAGTTCGGGCGACTTTACTGGGGAATAGTGACACGGACGGGTGCCAAAAGGGGTGTGTATCTGGTATTTGTGAGTGTAAGGCCAATGCTTTAGCTTTAGCTCTCCGCTGGGGATATGACACGGATGGGTGTCAGGATGTATCCGTATCTTTAGGGAAAGTGCCTTGGCTCTCTGCCGGGGAATCTGGGGAGTTTTCTGTATATTGTTGATGGATTGCCAGTATTTACAAGTGCTTGATTCAGAACATGGCTTATGATTATGCAATATGTTTGACTTTTTTGTCGTAATGCTCCGTATTAGACGGAATGCTACGCTCTGTGGGGAGAATATGATGCGAATGCTTATGATTATGCAAAGGTACCGATCCAGGGTCCGGATCCCGTTGCCGCAAAGATCTCTGGCTGATCTGCTTGAAGTGGACATCCCAGATGGGGATGAGATCATTGGTAGATCTGGCATATAGGACTCTGCTTGGGGATATAGGTCACTGATAGACCTATCTTTGGTAAAGGGGGACCTAGCTGGGGTTTGTAGAAGCTTTCTTCACTCTGTTGTGGGATCTTCAGGCGTCGCTCTTCTGGATAGAGGCTGAAACTCCGTGGGGAGATGATTCCCTGGCTTTTGTACTTGGCTGCGGAGGAATAGTAGATGGCAACTCGGTTGGGGAAGAAGAAAGACCATGGGAAGGTCTTCTTGGAGATTTCTGTAGGGGTCCTGCTGAGGATGATACTGGACAACTCAGCTGGGGAGAAACCATCTCCGGTGCTAATTGGGAGATAGACTGAGTAGATAATGATTTTCCAGCTTGCTGGGGTGAAGCTTTCATGCCCCATGTTGTGCTTTGAGTACCTGCAATCCTGAAAAGACATGGAAACACACAAGTAATCCCGAGGTATCCCTTACCGGATTCCGTCATAGGAGTTTAGACACTCCTGGGAGTAAGCATATTTCCTGCAAGCACGTATTTTTAGAAGAAAAGCATCTGTATTTTGAGAAATAGAGGGTATTGGCAACGTTGACGATGCTTCAAGGAGCTTCCCTTTTTCTATGACTCGTATGACATTTGACATTCTTCTCGTCTTGCTTTCTGAAGAAGGCTGATTCTGAAAGAAGCTTACCAAGTTGTGAGTGATACAGATGAATTCAGAATGCGGTTGTTCGCTTATTCCCTTATTTTGCATGGAACGCCCTTTCGGGTTTTCAATCCATCGGGATACCCATTTTTTGCCTGAGTTGTCCAATGCGGCTTTTCAACTCAGCGGGTGTACATTTTTTTGTTTATTTTCCCTTACTTTTGCCCGAGTCTTTTATTCTGTTTTTGACTCGCCGGGATGCCCTATTTTTGCCTGGACTTACATTCTGTTTTTGTGTCCAGCGGGTCATTTTATGCAAAGTATTTTTTAACTGCCTCTGAATTAACAGGGGACGGGAAGTCTTCACCATCCATAGTACTGAGCATGAGTGCTCCACCGGAGAAAACTTTCTTTACTACGAATGGCCCTTCATAGTTCGGAGTCCACTTGCCCCTGTGGTCTGTATGAGGGGGGAGGAGTCTTTTCAGCACAAGATCTCCTACTCGGTATTCTCGGAGCCTGACTTTCTGATCGAAGGTTTCTTCATTATTTTCTGATACAACTGCCCATGACAGATTGCAGCCAATCTCTTTTCTTCAATCAGACTTAGTTGTTCGTATCGGGACCTGACCCATTCTGCTTCGTTTAATTTAACATCCATTAACACCCGTAAGGAGGGTAGTTCAACTTCAACAGGTAGGACTGCCTCCATACCATACACAAGTTGATACGGTGTTGCCCCAGTGGATGTTCTGATTGACGTACGGTACCCATGCAAGGCAAACGGTAGCATTTCATGCCAGTCCCTGTAGGTAACTACCATCTTTTGCACAATCTTCTTGATATTCTTATTTGCTGCCTCAACAGCGCCATTCATCTTTGGCCTGTAAGGAGAAGAATTGTGGTGTTGGATCTTGAAGTCCCGGCACAGTTCTGCCATCATTTTGTTGTTCAAGTTGGAACCATTATCAGTAATGATTCGCTCGGGCACTCCATACCGACAGATGATGTCTCTCTTCAGAAATCGGGCTACCAATTGCCTTGTAACATTCGCATATGAAGCTGCTTCAACCCACTTGGTGAAATAGTCGATGGCTACCAGGATGAATCTGTGGCCGTTTGAAGCAGTCGGTTCAATCTTGCCAATCATATCAATGCCCCACATGGCGAAGGGCCAAGGTGAAGACATCACATTCAGAGGACTTGGAGGCACATGCACCTTATCCGCATAGATCTAGCATTTATGGCATTTTCTGGCATAGGCACAACAGTAGGCATCCATTGTGATCCAGTAATAACCTGATCTTAGCAACTTCTTTGCCATGGCATGCCCTCCCGCATGGGTACCAAAGGAACCTTCGTGCACCTCGTGCATTAACAAGTCTGCTTCTGTTCTATCAACGCATCTGAGGAGTACCATATCAAAGTTTCTCTTGTACAGGGAACCATCAGTATTCAGGAAGAAGCTATCAGCTAGCCTTCTTAATGTCTTCTTATCATTGGAAGATGCCCCAGGTGGGTATGTCTGTTCCTCCAAGAAGCACTTAATGTCATGGAACCAAGGCTTATCATCCTTAACAACATCTGCTGAGAACACATACGCTGGTCTGTCAAGTCTGGACACTGAAATCCGAGGTACAAAGTTGGCAGCTTGAACTTTGATCATGGATGAAATGGTAGCCAGAGCATCTGCAAATTGATTCTCGTCTCGAGGAATATACTCAAGCTTGACCGTTTTAAAGAAAGTCAATAACCTCCTTGTATAATCCCTGTAAGGTATCAGATGATCCTGGTGGGTGTACCATTTGCCATTGGTTTGATTGATTACCAGAGCTGAATCTCCGAACACAGTCAAAGTCTTGATCCTGAGGTCAATGGCTTCCTTAAGACCCATAATACAAGCTTCGTATTCAGCTTCGTTGTTAGTGCAGTTAAAGGTGAGTTTTGCCGAGAAAGGCATGTGAACTCCTTTAGGTGTAATGAGTACTGCACCAACACCACGACCATTCATATTAACAGCCGCGTCAAACATCATAGTCCATTCTTCTTCTGGGTCAGGCCCTTCAGTGTGAATAGGCTCTTCATGATCTTTTGCTTTAATGAACATGATGTCTTCATCAGGGAAGTCAAACCTCATAGGCTGGTAATCATCAATGGGTTGCTCAGCAAGATAATCAGACAGTACACTGCCCTTGATGGCTTTCTGAGATGTGTACTGGATGTCATATTCTGTGAGGATCATTTGCCATCTTGCAACCCGTCCGGTAAGTGCTGGCTTCTCAAATATGTACTTAACTGGGTCCATCTTTGAAATCAATAAAGTAGTGTGGGTCAACATATACTGCCTTAGTCGGCGAGCAGCCCACGCTAAAGCACAGCAAGTTTTCTCGAGCAGTGAATAACGTTGTTCACAGTCGGTAAACTTTTTGCTTAGGTAGTATATTGCATACTCTTTTCGACCAGACTCGTCATGCTGGCCCAACACACACCCCATTGTCTCTTCTAATACTGTCAAGTACATGATCAGAGGTCTTCCTTCAACTGGAGGCATAAGGATTGGAGGTTCTTGCAAGTATTCCTTGATTTTGTCAAAAGCCCTTTGGCAGTCTTCATTCCACTTGACCGTTTGTTCCTTTCTTAGCAGCTTGAACAAAGGCTCACAGGTTGCTGTAAGGTGAGATATGAACCGTGAAATGTAGTTCAATCTACCTAAGAAACCCCGAACTTCTTTTTCTGACTTTGGTGCAGGCATTTCTTGAATGGCTTTGACTTTATCAGGGTCAACTTCAATCCCTTTTTCGCTTACAATAAATCCCAGCAACTTACCAGATCGCACCCCGAATGTGCATTTGTTGGGGTTTAACTTCAGTTGGTACTTCCTCAGACGTTTGAATAACTTCAACAGATTTACCAGGTGGTCTTCTTCTGTGAGGGACTTGGCAATCATGTCATCCACATAACATTCAATTTCTTTATGGATCATGTCATGGAATAATGTTACCATAGCCCGTTGATACGTTGCACCAGCATTCTTCAGTCCGAATGGCATTACCTTATAACAGAATGTGCCCCAGGGTGTGATGAAGGTTGTCTTCTCCATGTCTTCAGGTGACATCTTGATCTGATTGTATCCTGAAAATCCGTCCATGAAGGAGAATACCGAGAACTGAGCCGTATTATCAACCAATACATCAATGTGAGGTAAAGGGAAGTCATCCTTCGGGCTGGCTCTGTTCAGATCCCGGTAGTCCACACACATTCTCACTTTGCCGTCTTTCTTAGGCACAGGTACAATATTAGCAACCCACGGAGGATAGCTAGTTACAGCAAGGAACCCGGCGTCCCACTGCTTTTGTACCTCTTCTTTGATCTTCATTGCCATGTCGGGGCGAGTACGACGCAGTTTCTGTTTAACCGGTGGGCAATCTTCTCTCAAAGGCAGCTTGTGCATGACAATATCGGTGTCCAACCCTGGCATATCCTGATAAGACCAAGCAAACACATCCACATATTCACGAAGCAGGTCAATCAGTTGCTCTTTCACTGAGTCTTGTAAGCAGGCCCCGATCTTAACTTCTTTCACGTCTTCTTTCGTACCAAGATTAATCGTTTCAATCTCCTCCTGATGAGGAGTGATAACCTTCTCCTCTTGCCTTAACAACCTGGCTAGCTCTTCAGGAAGCTCATAATCTTCTTCAACCCCTTCATCAGCTTGATTGATTGGATTGTCAAAGTCATACAGAGTCATAGTTGTGTTGTTGTCGGTGCAGTCTGAAAGGCACTCTCTGCAAGGGTTTAGATTGTTCATTTTAGTGATTGATTTTAATCTTGTTTAGAAAAAGTGAAAGGAAGTTATCATTTTGGAAAACATTGCCATTTTATTTTTGTACAAAAAGAAAGATGAAAAACAGTGAGCGGAAAAGAAAAAGACTCATTTGCAAAAGATGTCCGATATTCATTGATTGATCTGTTTGCACAAAAGATGGCCCGATTACAAAATGAGTCTTGACATCTTGGGCAAGATGCAAGACTTGATGCATGCTTAAAATATACAGGAAATAATAATTACTTTGCAGGAGTAACCCTTATAATTTCCTGGGAAGACCAGTTTGAGACGCGGCTCCCCGGGATCCTTGGACGTATCCAGCTCTCCAGGTTGCGCTCATCTTCCGACTCATCTTCCAAGTTGTTCACTGCGTCTGGGGTGAGCATTCCCCCGCTGACAAAACTGGGCTTCTTGGCAGCCTCTGATTGATCTTGTTGAGTTGGTTTGTAACCCAACCCAAATTTGTCCTCCTTCTTCTCCACGGGCAGCAGCTTGCCCCAACCTTGGGCAGTCCCCTCTTCAACAACCTTCCTGGCTTGCTGATAAGATGTCATGGAGGTTCCCAGTACAGCAGAAGCTTCATTAATGTTTAGGGCCTCAAATCCCTGGCTCATGGTTTCATGTATTTCTCCATCCATCTCAATATACTTATACGTAGCCAGATGGCTAACAAAGATATCTTCTTCACCACAGATGGTGATGATCTGGCCTTCCCACTCAAATTTCAGCTTCTGGTGAAGGGTAGACGTAACTGCGCCAGCGGCATGGATCCAAGGTCTACCCAACAAACAGCCGTAGGCCGGCTGAATGTCCATCACATAGAAGGTAATTTTGAAGGTCCGCGGGCCAATCATCACAGGCAGATCAATCTCCCCTAGCACTGATCTCTTAGAGCCATCAAATGCTCTTACCACCAAATTACTCGGACGTAATGCCAAGCCATCATACTCCAGCTTCACCAGGGCTTTCTTTGGTAGAACATTGAGTGAAGAACCAGTGTCCACCAGTACATGGGATAGAACAACACCCTTGCATTCTAGAGTGATGTGTAAAGCCTTGTTGTGGTTACGTCCCTCAGTTGTTAAATCAGTGTTGGTAAAGCCCAGTCCATGACTGGTGTTGACATTCGCCACCACAGTTTCTAGCTGATTAACAATGATCTCTTCTGGCACGTATGCCGCGTGCAGGACTTTCAGTAATGCATTCTGGTGAGCTTCAGAACACATCAGCAGGGATAATATGGAGATCTTTGAGGGAGTTTGGTGAAGCTGATCCACCACCTTGTAATCACTTCTTTTTATAATTCTCATAAACTCGTCTACATCTTGCTCAAAGGATGTCTTCTGAGTTTCTTTGACAGCCGTCTCTTCAAATACCACACTCTTCCCCTTTGCTTTGGCAGCAGCTTCTGCTTCGGCATTAGGTCTTTGTAATTGTGAGGCAAAAAGGCGTCCGCTTATGGTGAAGCCTCCGCCTCCCCCAACATTATCAATCTGTGGAGAAGAGGTTGAAGAATCCAAAGTGATTTTCTCCCCGTTGCAGTAGAGGTCAGAGCCATAATGCCAAGGGATGGCATTACTGCTTTCATATGGAACTGGTTCAGGCACCGTGATGGTAACTGGACTGACCGCAGCAGAGGAGGGTACTGAAATGGTGTGCGGATCGTAGTAAATGCTGACCGGTGACCTGGCAGGAGATGCCACTGCTTGTTGTTGAAAGTTGCTGTTTGGAGGAACATATGATGGATCATAGTAAATGGTGACTGCTGAAATATCTTCATTAATTTCTGTTGGCGTTGTAGAAGATCCTGCTGAATAAATGGGTGCTGATGTTGTAGAAGAAATGGTTGTTGACATCTGATTTGTTGAAGTGATGGACGGAGCCATTGTCGATGATATTGATGAATTGGTTGGAATGATTGTTGTTGCAGTTGTAGAAGAGTCAGGAATTGTTGTCAAAGGGATTGCTGGATTTGTAGGAGCTGATGTTGTGATCTGAAGTATACCACTTTTGATAAGACCGTCTATGCCGCTTCTCAAGTTATCACACCCGTTGACCGAAATGTTGCAATAACCACAACCGAGCTCACACCCGGGGAACATCTGGCATTCCAGAAGCTGAGCTTTAATTTCTACCAGAGGTGTCCGAATCTGCCCAACACTGGTGATTAAGAAAGATGGCTTATCTCCCTCAATAGCATTAATTCTTGGTCCTCCATGATTGGGCATGGGATTCTTGTTGACATTTGGCGGGGGTGCAAAGTTGAGGGCTTTAGAGTCCACCAGGTCTTGTACCTTCATTTGTAAAGCCCTGCATTTCTCTGTACTGTGGCCAGGAGCATTAGAATGAAAAGCACACCGGGCGTTGACATCATAATTTCTTGGAAGACTGGAAGGATCTGGTGGTGCCAATGTCCTTAGTTCAACCAAGTTGAGTTTCAGGAGCTGTGGCAATAAAGCGGCGTAAGGCATAGGGATAGGGTCACTCACCCTATTTGCCTGTGATGGTCTTTGTTGAAAGGGTCTTTGCTGTTGATTGTTGTTATTGTTGTTGTAGGTCCTCTGTGGCGGGTACTGAACTTGTTGTTGATAATGTGGTTGTTGTGGTGGTTGATATGCTGGTTGCTGAGGAATCGGAGCTGGAATAGTGACAGCTGTCACTGACCTATGAACATACTGAGGTCTGCCCCTGTTGGCATGAATATCATTAGTCTCACCGGTTCTTCTAGGTCCCACAAAAGGCTTCCTGGGATTACTTGACGAGCTTGCACCATTATCAGAAATTTTACCCATCTTTAGAAGGCTTTCAATTCTTTCTCCAGCTATGACTACGTCAGCGAAGCTGGTGGAAGAAAAGGCAGCTAGCCTATCAATATATGTTCCTTGCAGGGTATTCATAAACATGTCGGCCATTTCTCTTTCCGACATGGGTGGCTGGACAGCAGCAGCAAGCTGTCTCCACCTCTGGGCATATTCCCTGAAGCTTTCTCTGGAGGATTGAGACATTCCCATCAGAAGGGTTCTGTTAGGAGCCATGTCTAGATTGTATTGGTACTGTCTGATGAAAGCTTCAGCTAGATCCTTCCAGCACCTGATAGTTGCTCTGGTCAAGTGAGAGTACCACTCCCTTGAGGCCCCAGTCAGACTATCTTCAAAATAGAACATCCACAGTTTCTCATCCATGGTGTATGCCTTAAGCCTCCCCAGAAAGGACTGCAAGTGAATTCGTGGACAGGAAGTTCCGTTGTACTTCTCGAAGCACGGGGGTTTAAACTTGTGGGGAATTCTTACCCCGTCCACTAACCCCATATCCATGACATCAAATCCCAGGGAATTTTGAGACTCCAGAGATCTCAACTTCTCAGCAATTTCATCAAGTCTCCTATCATAGACTTCATCCCCAGCTCCCATCACAGTAAACTGCTCTTCTTGGGGGTCTTCTTGTAAGACTCTTCCTCCAGTAGTATTTCCTTGCACATTACCCGGGATGTTAACTTCCGGATGTAGATGAGGCCCATATACTGGTGGGTTAATATGAGGCTGACCCCTCTCATTGTTACTTGTTCCTCCAGTTCCCAGGGGAGGTTCTTCTGGAGTCTGTCTTTCTACCAATGCCCTCAATCTTTCTTGGCTTTGAGCCAAGCCATTCATTACTTCCATGAACTGGGTCATTTGGTTTCTCATCTCCAGCCTTTCGTTAACCATATGGGTCCTGACCTCTGTCAGCTCTTGCTGTACTTGATCCATCTGGATACCAGGAAGGTTGTTGCGAGTAGGATATCTGTGTGGACGGTTGAGAGAGAATACCCGACGACGAGCAATAATTCCTGAATCACAACAGAGTTAGTAACAAACAAAACAAAAACCTACAAAACAAAACAAAAGTTAGTATGCAATGCAGTATGCTTATTTGTTTCCAAGGTATCCGGCTTGGTACTTGGTTTTGACCTTTCCAGACCCTGAGGAAGATGCTTTGATGTTGCTTGAGAGAAAGAGAACTCAATGAAACAAACTAACAAATATATTACAGATGGTGAATAATACATAGTTTGTTTTTACGACATATGCCCCTGAAGGGTCAAAATACAACATAAAAGAAAAGTACATCATATGGAAATAACAACAAGCAAAGACATCAAACACCTAAGCCAAACTCATCCTCCTTAACCTCCTTCAAAAGTGCTTCAGTTACAGGACCAGCCGGATGCTCTGTGATGCTTCTGATGAGAAGGTTTCTGGTGGCAATAGCAGTGGTTAGCTTCTTGTGCCTGTCCTGGTCCTTTGACCTCTTCACACCAGCCCTAAGCTTCAATTATGAGATTTCCTCTGGGCTGCCAGCAAAGCCTCCTGTTGTTTCTTCTCAGTGGCCTCTAACTGCTCAATCCTGGCCTGAGTTCTCTTATCCTCTTGAGTGCGAGCTTCAGTGATCCTGACCCACCTAGCTTGACTTTCTTTCAGATAGAGATCAGTCCTAGCCTTCTGAAACTGGGCCTCTTTATAGGCATTCTTCAAAATCTGCTCTCCTGCTCTTGATTTCTTGATGTAGTCCTCTGATTTCTCAATCCTGGCTAGATGCTCCACCTTTAGCTTTTCTAACCTCTCAATGTCTAGACGACCATCACTCCTCTCCCAGAGGTTCTTCTTCATAGCTTGAGACAGATTCTCATTCCTCTCTTTCAGTTTCTCAAATTCTTCCAGGCTGACAGTGGCTGGAGGTGGTGTTGTGGATGGTCCAGGTGCATCCTCAATGGTGAAAGGCATCCCAGAAATTTGAGCCCTGGCATGAGACCATTCATAATACTGAGCTGAGGCCACATTATTGCATCTCCCAAGAATGGCCATCCCTTTGGTCTGGATGTTGTCCCAAGCCCAAGATGCTTGTCTGACAACAGCTAGATTAGGCTTTATCTCACAATACAGGGTTTCAGCTAAATCTTGCACTCTAGGAGGGTGGACCAAAGCATAGCCCAATTGTCTTTTGAATAGCAAAGGATTGTAGTTGATTCAACCCTTCACTCCTACTAAAGGTACATTAGGGAACTGCCCACAACTAGTGATTATGTCTCTGCCCTTGGTGCTCTGGGTGCACCATCTGATGTCATCTGAAGTCAGAGCAATGACTCTCCTAGCCCAATTCTTCTGTTGGTGAGGGTTCAAGAAAGCATCAGTCTTGGGTAGGTGTTTAAGCAGCCAAGTGTGAAATAGAGGAGCACAACATCTCACCAATCTCCCTCTCTGCTTCTCATTCCTTTGGTGAACAGAATAATAGAAATCTCCCAGCAAGGTGGGCACTGGGTTCCTCAAAAGGAAGAGATGAATAGCATTTTGGCTGATAAACTTGGGCTCATCTGCAAAAAGTATAACCCCATATATACTGAGGGCTAACAATGCACAAACTGCCTTCCATTCTCCCAAGGAGACCTTCAGGATGGCCTGAGAAGTTAGAAAATCTAGGTGCAAGCCAGGGATCCCAACCTTTGTAGTCATGTTCTGTTCAATCAGAATATGTTCCAAATACAGTGCCTTTGCCACTTCTTCATTGCTGGGAGAAGCCATCTCAGGGTTGAAGGGGATACCACCCCTGATAGGTACTCCAATCAGTGATGAAAACTCCTCCAACAGAGGTCCCAACTGAAAATTCTGGAAAGTGAAGCATCTCAAAGGAGGATCATAGAACTGTAGGCAAGTGTGAATCAAACTCCTCTGAGAAGGGTCCAAGTCCATAACCATATCAAGGATGCCTCCATGATGTTCTCTGAATAATGGGATATGGTCTGGAGTGATAAGTGTCTGGACCTGTCTGATGCCAGCCATCACAGGCTCAAAGAAATGGTATGAAATGTTGCTCTTCTTGGGTGCCATGACTGCTGATGAAGAGCTGAGAACAGATGCTGATGATGAAGACTGATACTGGAGATGAGCCACTGATAGGCTGAGGATGAAGGTACTGAAGCAAACCACTGATGAAGATAGCTGAAGCAGATTGCTGATGAATAGAGGTCTATGCAGATGAAGGGGTCAAAACCAAGCCAAATGAAATGTGGATACCCTGAAAAACAAATAAGCAAATGTTAAATGATGCAATGATGATGTATGCAAATGATATGCAAGGGTTTGTGATCAAGCTGGATCTGATTACTGCCTTGATATAAGTCCATGTATGTTCAAGAAGTCCAGATGGAGGTTTAGAAGTCCAGTAACCAAGGTGGGGGACTCAAATAAAGAGTCACATGTCCTGGGTTAAATCACAAGAACTGTCCAAAGTGAAGCATTCTTAAACACAATAAGTGACAGGGTATGATGTGGCCAAGGGTTCCTGCAAACCTGTAAACAGCCCAACCCCCTCACAGGTGGTGTTCTAAAACAAGGATCCTCAGACTTGGATCAGTTATGAGAAGTGTAAACACTTTTAACCCGGAGGTACAGTGTTTACAATAACCATAAAAGATCCTCCTCTAATTCACCTCAGTTTCTGAAGGTCAATAATAAAGGTCATCCAGACTTAGCAGGCTTCCCAGATAGCCCTAGCACTACAGGAAATCTGTAGCACAGAGTTCTCAAGAAGAAACCCACATCTGAACCGTGTTTCACATTCCCGCACCAGACCGAAATGGAATGGGAAAGAACATGAACCACTCTAGCCTAGGTGTCACTCAGGTCCCAGGTATAGGACCTTAAACTCTCAATAGAACCCCACCCACCAAAGCAAAACCAGATCCAGCCAGATACAGTATGACAGTACGATATATAAAGCTGTAAAGAAAGCAATAAATAACTGTACATAAAGTAGTAAATAAAGCAACTATATAAACACAATTATCACATAACACCCCAGTAAACACAAATCAATCAAGCGCTAGGAGGAACCCACAAAAAGAACCAGAAGCCCTGGTTACAGTATAAGGGTCCCCAGCAGAGTCGCCAAGCTGTCGCTCCCAAAGATTTGCATCCCGGTACAAGCGCGAACGGTCGGCGAAAAGAATGAGAACACACAGAAGTGAACTCAGAAAGACAAGAGTCGCCAGCTAGGCATTTTTATCCCGGAGGAAAGGTAATGCTGCATAGACCTAGAAAGATATGAATAAGACGGTTGCGAACCAGAGAGACTGAGAAAGGGGGTTGGTTACAACCTGGGAAGGTATTAGCACCCAGATTGTCCGCCGTACTCGACGGGATCCACGCTCAAAAGATTTGTGTTTTAAAGGGGTAGTGTCAGTGCAATTTGTGTATCAAAGCTGGAAAGAATGCAAGTGTCAGTGTAAGTGAAGTGTGTAAGAGAAGTGTCAGTGTAAGAAAAGAGTGAAGTGCTCAAGATCATGAGGCTTAAAGAATGATGCTGGAAGGAGGGGGAATATACAAAGACTTTTGTTCGATAACTGTTAAGTTATGCCTACGTATCCTCTTGTGCAATGAGGAAGTCAGAACACCGTAGTTCGACTCAAAGAGACTGAAAGATAAATTGACTTGTGAACTGCTTACTTGTCTATGCTCAAGTGTATGACCTGTCTGGCTCAGGTGCAAACTGTCTTGCATTAGACGGAAGAAGCGAGTTCTCGTTTGTGAGTGAATGAGATGAGAAAATAATCCCGGAGGAGACGATTATTGTTTGTTTTTGAGTTTTCAGTCTTTTATTGCTTTTTGAAGTTTGTCATAAATTAATGAGCTTAAGCCTAAACCAATGGGTTAGTAAACTCATCACATCTTCCCTCTGATTAGGGGTAATGAGAATACCTTAAGTGTGAAGTCAGCATCTCACACTTAATCACCATGATGTAGGATTAAGATCACTAACCTACTTGTGATTATTTAGATGTTTTTGTTGTTTTTGTTTAGTGTTGAGTAATGAGATTAAGCCATAATCAGGGATTAAACGGACTCATTACACCATCCTAATAGAAGGATAATAGATGAGAATGTTTAAGCTGAGGAAGACTCCTCAACTTAATCCATGATTAGGGATTAACCTCATGACAAAACAAAGCCTTTATTAAATGGATTTTAGTTAATGATAAGATGAAGAAGTGATTTTTATGGTTTGTAAGACAACTTGAGGGGGACTTGTCCATTAACACTAGGGTTAGTCCTTCTTAACCAATTAAGGAAGAATTAGAACCCTAATGCAAGGCCCAAGTTACAAGCTTGATGTCTTGATGATTATTAAGTGAATTGATTAAAGGATTTAAACACATTAAGGGTTTAACACTTAGGATTAAAGTTATACACTCCATCCTAATAGAAGGATGCATGCATAAGCTTAATCACAAAGCCTTAAAGCCTTTAGGGTTTAGTCCCTGATTATGAGATGAGAAGAGAAGACTCAAGGAGACACAAAGGTAAAAACTAAGTGGGGACTAATCAAACCCTAATTGTTATCATGCTTGGTCATTCCTAGGCTTTGTGGGGTTTAAGAGAGAAATCTTCAAGGAACCACCAAGGAGAGAAACAGATGAAAGGAGCAAAGAGAAGCAAAGCAACTTGCTTCATTTAAGAAGACAAGTTGCTAGAAGAAAGAAGGTAAGGTGAACAAGAATGAGCAAGCTCAATCCAAAGCACAAGACAAAATGCAGCAATGAATTATGAAAGAGATGAAAAGAGAATGTGAGAAGTGAAGGCAAATTCACTTCTCAAAGTAACTTACCACCTGAAAAGTTAGCAAAAGAAATGAAATGCAATGCAAAATGAGATGCAATGTCATGATGCAAACCAAAACCAGAAGCATGAGTATGATGTTAATGATGCTAAGAGATGATGCAAACATGAGACAAGGCATGATAATGATCATACAAACATATGGATGCAAGAGAAGCATGTTTTGAACCATGGATGTACATGAAAAGTTATGAAATGCAAAAGACATATAACATGACAAATGAAAGATGCAATGATCAAACATGATTCTAATATGTCCTAAGATGTATCATGAATCCAATGGATGCACAAAATGTCATGGCAAGTCATGGTATGCAAGCAAATGGAAGATGGATGCAAAGGAAGGCATAAATTAGGGTTATATGCAACATACAAAGCAAAAATCCAAAACCAGAAGCAAACATCATGATAAAAATTTGAAAATACAATCAAAGATACCCTAGACCTATACAAACTCACTGCCCAAAGGAGGGGATCCAACTCTTAACCTAGTGAGAGTTATGAATTTTCTAAGATTGCTAGGGTTTTAAGGTACCTTGTCAAGAAAAATGTCAAACAAATTGAAAATGCAAGATCAATTCAAACCAATTTTATCCTATAAACTACATGCTATACAAGATTCAATGCAAAAAGAATCATTATCCAACTCTCAATGGTTAGGCAGAAATGAATTTTTGAAGATTGAGACAAAATATTGCCTTGAAATGGAATTAATTCCACTGAAAATCATCAAAAGGTATCAAGAACAAAAAAGAAATTTGGTTTGAGAGTTGGACAATGTTTCTAAATGTTTTTAAATGTTACATGAAGTTTTTTGTGATTTTTAAATACCTAAAAGTATTTTTAATTAATTAACTTTCATTAACTAATTAAAAATAATCTTTTAAATGATTTGAAAATAATTTTAATGCAAAAAATAAAAATAAAAATATTTTTCGTTTCTGAAAATTAATAAAATGTTTGATAAAAATTTTCATAATTTTTTGATGTTTTTTACTATTTTTAAAAATTCGTGCAAAATAAATATGAAACAAATAAAAATAAAATGAATTTAAATGAAAAAAAAAGAGAAAGTCAAACAATCCAAGGGCTGTGGTTCAAACTCAGGGACGCGGGAATTGACTACGCGCGCATCTGGACGGCCAGAATTCAAATTTCCTTAATTATGATTAAACCCTAATCCTGAGCCCTGATCATTTTCAGATGATCGAAACAGTGTTCCGGTCATCTTCTCCGGCGGCTCTCTCACTCAATCTCTCTCAAAACGCCATAAAAACTCACCAAACTTTCCAGAATCAATCCTTAAGTCATTCTAAACAAGATTCAGCCAGCAAAAATCATTTATTTCACATGATCAGAGAGATTCGAAGCAAAACGGAAAATTTCTCAGAAATTTCAAAAGCTTCATACATACTTAATATGCAATCATTTTCAAAACCAAAAGGTGCAGTGTGATCAGTGAAGCATGGAGAACAATCTAAGAACTTAAAAAGACATTTCTGGAAAATTTGTTCTTGATGATACCTGAACTGAAGCTTTCGAAAATGGCACTGGCTGGCTGCTTCTTTGCTTCAAATCAGCTCTAATGATCCTCCTGAAGAGTTTGTGATGCTTGGATGGAGTTTAAATGGTCTCTAAATGAAGTTGGCAGAAATTCAGTTTGTGAAGTGTGGAAATCGTGTTTTTGATTCAGGGCTTTTTAGGGCAAGGTGATGGTTGGGAAATGATCAGTGGATCATGGTGAGTTGTTCTGTGGAATTTGTTTGAAGGTTTGTGGCTTATGTGATGAGTTTCGAATGAAAATGCTAAGAGAGAGGTTTTTGTGAATCCTGTCTTGGAGAGAGTTTCAGGCTTGTGTGTGTTATGAAAATGAAGCCTTGGGGTGTGTTTGTAAAGTCTGGATTGGGCAGAGAGTTGTTGGTGGCCTGTTGTGATTGGTATGGGCAAGTTGCCAAAATGTCAACTTGACTTGTACTTGAGGTATGGGCAATGGTATAGCTAGCCTTTTGGCTTGTCTTGGCTCAGCTGAGATTAAGGATGTCCATGGAATTGTTTATGAGACAAATCAGCAAGTGGATCAAAGCTTATGAGATGTTTTGCAATTTTCACAAAGTTTGGCCCCTTTTGAAATTCATGAAGTTCAAAGCATCAAAAAGCATAATTCTTGGGTCAATTCTGATTTTTAGAAGTCACATGATCATGTTGTAATGGGTTTGTGCATATTTGAAGCCTTTAGAACACTTGATCATACCATTTTGCAAAATGCCTCTTTGGTAGAAAACTTCAAATTATGTGATTTTGGCCAACTTTGACAAGCCATAACTTTTGATTCAAAATGAATTAGAATGAGTTTTTGTACTTTTTGAAAAGGGAATGATCCATTCTACAACTTTCATGACCAAAGTTTTCCCATTTGAAGCATTTTTGAATCAAAAAGCAAGGGTTGAAAAAGTTTCCCAAAATGGCAAGTTTCCATTACAAGTCATTTTTCCCAAAAAGTCAACTTTGCAAATGGCTTGGAATTCATCAATTTTGTGAACTTATAACATCTTCCATGATCAAATAAAGATCATATATAATCAAAATGATGAAGAACACCCTTTGGTTGGGTCATTGGGGGCCTCAGATGCCTTGACTTTGCACTGACTTGCTCAAAAAGTCAACTCTTGATCAGATGCCTTCCCCATTGAATTTCTTCATGAAAATTGATATGCATGATCCCTATACCATATAGAGATCAATAGAAACAAGAATGACCAAAAAATTTGGAGTTATGGCCTTTGAAACCAAAACCCTAATTCTAGGTCATCTGTGCAGTTAAACCTGGCTCTGCTTCCATGCCATTCTCAGTTCTTGTGATTCTTTGATTTTCTTGACTTTAGGGGGATAAAATATGATGCTTGAACATACATGGACCCCTTTGAAGTGATTGATGACCTTTGGAGTGGCTCAAATGGCTCCTGGATTGCTCAGATCACAAACCCTAGATGCAGATGACTTTGAAGCAATGCAGTGAATGAAAAATGCAATATGGGATGATATGATTGAACTTATGTATATGAGGATATCACAAGCCATGGTGTGAATGGGTGAGGGAAAATTTGGGGTGTTTACAGAAAGCTCTTATCTTTTTGCAAACATGAAGTGCATGGAAGCTTGTTGTCTTCATCAAAATCCTTGAGGTTGAAACATGCTTCTACAAAAAGAGGTTTGTTATCTACCAACATATTTATAATTCCAGTCATATGTTTAGAACAACCACTATCAAAATACCAATCCTCTTTAGCAAATACTATAAGAGAAGTATGAGCTATCAAGGTAACATGCTTAGGAACCCATTGATGTTTCTTGATGGCAATGTTTTGCTCAGATTTGAGTTATGGTTTCTGATCAGGGTATCCATGAAGACTATAACAGAAAGGTTTTATGTGACCAAACTTGCCACAATAGTGACACCTCCATATTTGATATCTTCTCTTTTGATGAGTTGATCTTCTTGTTTCATGATGTTGAGACACCAGTTTCGACATCTGTTTAGACACAACCTTCTTGAATTCAGGTTGTCTGTCACTTAAGATGTTATTTTTAGAACCATTAAATCGTATACCATATAGGTCTCCTGCATTTCTTCCAGTCTGAAGGATATCTTCAAGTGTTTCAGATCCTTTGTTAATCATTCTTATAGATTTGGTCATTTGATCAAGCTTAGAATTCAGTATGGTGACTTCATCATTCAGATGTAATATTGTTGATAAATGCTCTTTCTTTTCAGCCTTCAATGTTGCTATGATCTCCTTTTATTTTCCTTCTTCTTGTATCACTTGTGCACACCTCATACATTGCTTTTGATAAGTATCAGCAAGTTCTTCATCTGTTAGCTCATCTTCAATAGAGTCTTCATCAGACACACATGTCCCTGTTAAAACAGTGATATGTTTAGCCGATTCTTCTTCAAATTCACTCTCATAATCTCCATCAGACCATGTTATAGATAAGCCTTTCTTTTGTCCCTTCAGATAGGTAGGACATTTAACTCTAATATAGCCAAAACCATCACACCCATGACATTGAATCTTCTGCTTTGGTTTGGATTCTCTTCAGGCTTGGTCCTTGACTCATTTGATCTGTTGATGTCATATGAAATGTTCCTGACATTTGGTCTTGAGCTAATATTCATATTTTTCATGACCCTATTGAATTGTCTTCCTATCATGGCAACATCTTCCTTCAAGCTTTCTTCATTATTCTCTTCACCTCTTTCTGCTTCTTCCTCAGTATTTGACACAAAAGACATGCTTTTGTTCTTCTTTTCAGGCACATCATTAAATCCCATTTCAAATGTATGAAGGGATCCAATAAGGTCTTCAACCTTCATGTTGCAGATCTCATGTGCCTCTTTTGTAGTAGTCACCTTCATAGCAAATCTCTTGGGAAGAGATCTGAGAATTTTCCTCACAAGATTTTCATTAGACATTTTTTCTCCTAAAGCATTAATAATATCAAGAATATTCATGTGAAAGTAGTGAACAATATCATCTTCTTTCGTTCTCAGATTTTCAAATTTTGTAGTAAGCATTTGAAGTCTTGACATCTTGACTTTAGAGGTTCCTTCATGAGTGGTTCTGATAATATCCCAAACTTCCTTTTCTAACTGACAGTGATGCACCAATATGAATATATTTTTGTCAATGTAACACCTAAATTACCCCACGGAAATATTCATAAAAATCAGAGTATAATTTTCATTAATAATATTTGAGTGCTACAATTCAACTAAAAACCACACTTAGCTCGATGATACCTTTTCAAATTAAACTGTTCAACATGCAGCGGAAAATACTACAAAAGAAATTCCAAGTCTTTAAACAATTACAAAATGTTTGCTTAAATAAAATAAACGAAACAAGATCGTCCCGACACCCAAAGCTATGTATCAGAGTTGACATCCTAACGGTGCGAAGCACATCGACTTCACTGACCACCACTTGACTTATCCTTCTCACTTGCACGTTACCAACACAAGGGTAACATTCAAACAAAATGGGTGAGATACTTACATCATAAAGAGCAATATAATAAGGATTAGCAAGTATCAGAAATAAAGCATCATTTCTCAACAACAACTATACTACCACATCATATACACAACAACGTAATACACATCGTCAATATCATGAAGACAACAACAATTATTATGCAATAATAATTTACATGACTCTATACATGTGGTACCAATTCCAATCTCTATCTCAATATCCAGTTCCCATCAGAACTCTTTACCCCTCTTTCATAGTTCAGTATGACCCCTATTTCATGATCACACCCTCGACCCATATTTCATGGCCGCGTACGATCCCTATTTCATGACTGCACCAACACCACAACAACAATATACCCCACCTAGGTAGGATATTCAACTATGCAACCATTCATGCAACACCAATGACACACATACATATATACAACGAATACATCCTATAACTCAAAAACAATTAGCTATCATCCACATCATGCATATTTTAGCATCTAACAATATCAATCCACTTTAACCACCATAAATGCAAAACAACATATACAACAATCTATTACATATACATAAGTCAACAATAAGCATATGTAACTCATCACAACAACAAAAAATTAAACAAACATATCAACCATGTTTAGATTCAAGTTGTCCTATTGATCCCTATAGTTATGGGTATGACTTCTCTTTTACTATTTTCAACTATAAAATCAATACGGACATCGAAATCATCAAAATTCACCAAAATAAAGGGCTAACACGGCCCCCCGTGTCAGAGACCCACGCCCAAGCCTTCTAAAAACCCACCAAGTAGCCAAACACAGTGTTCTGACACACCCCCCGTGTCAGCTGACATGGCCCGTGTCAGGTCCAATGTACCAAAAAAATTATTTATTATCACCAGAGGGCTGACACGGCCCCCCGTGTCAGCTAACACGACCCATGTCAGCGTGCGACAAAACCCCTTTTTTTCTAAAAATTTCCTGTTGCGATTTTGCTTTAAAAAACCCAAAAATTAGTTTTTCTACAACATCAAAATGCATCAATTGCTCACAAAATTATCATACAACAACACCTAACATTCTAAATCACTATAATTCATCATTCTATTCATTCCTAACTCAAGTTATATCATCAATCAACAAAACCCTCAAATTCTAATCATCAACCTACTCAATCCCCATGATAAAACAATTATAGAGGAAGAATCCCACCCTTACCTTGGTATTGACAAGAAATGTTTCTTCCTCGCGGATTCTCCTTGTAACACCCCGTAATTTATTTAACTCTCCGGGTAATATTATTTAAGGCCAATATGATTTCGGTTTATTCTAAGAATTTTAATGAAAAACCATTTAGAGTAAACAAAATTTAAATTTGGTTAACTCATATTATTTATTTCGGAAGTTTTATTAATTCGAGGATTAACAGACATTTTTGGATACTCTCTATTTTTGGATACGCTAAAATATAAGTTTTTATATAATTGTTTATATTGAAGAAAAGAAGAGAGAAGAGAAGAAGAATGAGGGAAACACTAAACATTCAAATTCATCTTTCTCCATCATCCGTCTGTCGAATCGGCTCATTCTTTCCGTCAATCTTCATCTCTCGAGGTGGGTTCGTAGTTAGATACTTTTGTTATGATTTTTGGTTGAGTTTTAAGGTTAAGATTTTTTAGATATTTTGGTAGAAAGCTTGAAATCGAAAGGTTAAATGGTTAAAAACTCGATTAAGACTAAGTATGATGTTTAGTACATGATTATAGGTATGTTTGTGTTTGGATTCCTCTGGTTTGGTACATTTTGGTGAAATTGGGGGTTTTGGGATGATTTTCCCGTAGCTGGTTTAGCAGAATTTTAATGTGTTCTCCCAGCGAACTGTAGGGATTTTTTCTGTGTTCGCCCCGTGAATAGGGTTCGCACCGCGAACTATAACTTTCAAGTTGAGTTATGTTTTCTTCCATGGAATTATGATTTCTTTTATAACTTTTGATCCGGGTATCCGTTTTTAGTGTTCCGCATATCGTTTTGATGCTAAAATTATGTAATTTCACATGATGCCAACAAATATTATTTTTACTCGACTTTCTCCCGACTTTTCAAAAATACCGTAAAGATGTTAAGTTTTGGAATTGCGAGCTTAAGGAAATGAAATGGTAAAACTTGTGAGGTAGTGTAAACACCCCAAATTTTCCCTCACCCATTCACATCATGGCTTGTGATCATTTCATATGCATAAACACAATCATAACATCTCATATCCCATTTTTGATTCACTGCATAGATTCAAAGTCATCTGCATCTAGGGTTTGTGATCTGAGCAATCCAAGAGCTTCTTGAGCCACTCCAAAGGTCAACAATCACTTCAAAGAGGTCTATGTGTGTTCAAGTATCATATTATACCCTCTCAAAGTCAAGAATGTCAAAGAATCACAAGAACTGGGATTGGTATGGAAGCAGAGCCAGGCTTGACTGCACAGATGACCTAAAATTAGGGTTTTGGTTTCAGAGGCCATAACTCCAATTTTTTTGGTCATTCTTGTTTCTATTGGTCTCTATATGGTATAGGGAGTATGCATATCAATTTTCATGAATAAATTCCATGGGGAAGTCATCTGATCAAGAGTTGACTTTTCAAGCAAGTCAGTACAAAATCAGGGCATCTGAGGTCCTCAATGACCCAACCAAAGGGTGATCTTCATCATTTTGATTATGTATGATCTTTATTTGATCATGGAAGAGGTTGGAAGTTCACAAAATTGAATAATTTCAAGTCTTTTGCAAAGTTGACTTTTTGGGCAAGTTTGACTTTTAATGAAAATGCTATTTTAGGCAACTTTTTCAACCTTTACTTTTTTGATTCAAGAAAGCTTCAAATGGAAAAACTTTGGTCATGAAAGTTGTAGAATAGATCTTTCCCTTTTCAAAAAGTACAAGAACATGACCTAATTCATTTTGGATCAAAAGTTATGGCTTGTCAAAGTTGGCAAAAATCACAAAATTTCAAAGTTTCTACCAAAGAGGTATTTTGCAAAATGACTTGATCAAGTGTTCCAAAGCTATCAAATGGACTTCTAAACCACACAACATGATCATGTGACATCTAAAGTTCATAATGGACCAAAGAATTACACATTTTTATGGTTTTTGGAACAAGATTTTTCATAAGAGGCAAAAGTGAACCAAGTTACAAAACTCATCATGGCTTCTCATCCACTTGCTTGCTAGTTTGCTGATCCATCCTAGGCTTTTCCCTCATCATGCTGCGCAGGACACACTTGTTGTACTAGGCTAGCAAGTGGCCCATGCTTCTCTTACACAAACTTGACCTTTTGGCAAAAGGACCCATACCAATCAATAAAGCACATGTCACTTCTTCTGACCAATCACAATTCTTTATACTAATCAAATGCAAGCCAAACATAACAAGAAGCAAGCCTGAAACCTTCCATAGCACAGCATTCTCATTTTCACCCTCTTGATCAAAAGCCTTCGAAACTCATCATACAACTCACAAACACACAAACTAACTTCATAAACCAACTCAACACATCTTCCTGGTCACAAAGCACCCTTCAAAACAGCCTGAAACTCAAAGAATCAAAAACACGATCATCACACCACCTTGAACAGAACTTCTGTAGACTCTCAAACCAGCCCAAATAAATTTGCTCCAAGCCTTTCAGAAGCACAAGGGAGGTCATAGGAGTGATTTTGCACAAGAGAGGAGGCCAGAAAGTTCCAAACTGAAAAGCTTCAAACTCAGGTAGCTTCATGAACTTTTTTTCCAGAACGTGTATTTTAAGTTTCTAAATGAATCTACATGCTTCCCTGATCATGAATATGTGCTTACTTTTGAAAATGGTTAAGAAACCAGGATGTATGTGCTGTCTGAAACTTTTGCCCTAAAAAATGTTTGATTCGATTCTCTCTGTTTTTGAATGATAAATGTTGTTTGATTGAGGGGTTTGATTCGTTTTTAAGTGGGGATGATTTCTGGGTAGTTAGATTTTGTTTTGGGTGCGTGTAGAGAGAGTTTGAAAAATGATATGGCCGGAGAAGACGACCGAAACAGTGTTCCGGTCGCCTGAAAGTAATTAGGGCACAATTAATTAGGGTTAATCATAATTAGCCAAGTTTGAATGCCAGCCCTTGGATGTGGCGCCAAGTCAAATGCGCGCGTGTTTCATTTGAATGCTGACCCTTGATTCTGATTACTTCTCATTAATTCAATTTTATTTTCTTTTTATTTCATTTATTTTCTCCATTTTATTTAAAATAGTAAAACAATTTTAAAAATTCTGAAAATTTTTGTACAAACTTTTATTAATTTTCAGAAACCAAAAACATTTTTATTTTTATTTTTTTGCATTTTAAAAATATTTTTAAATATTTAAAAGTTTATTTTTAATTAATTAATGAGAATTAATTAATTAAAAATACTTTTGGGTATTTAAAAATCACCAAAAAATTCATGAAACCTTCAAAAACATTTAGAAACATTGTCCAACCCTCAAACCAAATTTCTTTTTTGATCTTGATGCATTTTGAGAATTTTTCATGGAATTAAAATCATTTCAAGGCATTATTTTGATCCAAACTTCCAAAAATCATTTCTGCCTAACCATTGAGAGTTGGACTTTGATTCTTTATGCATTGCATTGTGTTTAGCATGTAGTTTGTGAGATTAAATTGGCATGATTTGATCTTTCATTTTCCATTTGCTTGACATTTTTCTTGTTAAGGTACCCTAAAACCCTAGAAAACTTAGGAAATTCATAACTTAAATTAGGATAAGAGTTGGAACCTCTCCTTTGGGAAGTGGTTTAGTATAGGATTAGGGTTCCTTTGAGTGCATTTTCAATTTTTTATCTTGATGTTTGCTTCTGATTTTGGTTTTTGTTTGAGGCATTGATCATAAACCCTAATTTGGGCTTCCATATGCATCCATCTTGTATTTGCATTCATACCTTGACTTGCCATAGCATTTTGTGCATCTATTTGATTCATTTAACATCTTAAGACATATTGAAATCATGTTTGATCATTGCATCATGTATTTGCCATGTTGTATGTCATTTGCATTTCATAACTTTTCATGTATGTTCATGGTTCTAAACTTACTCCATTTGCATCCATTTGTTTGTATGATCATTCTCATGTCTTAATTCATGTTTGTATCATCTCATAGCATCATTATCATCTCATGTATGCTTCTGGTTTTGGTTTGCATCATGCCATTTCATTCCATTTTGCATTGCATTGCATTCCTTTCACTAACTTTTCAGGTGGTAAGCAACTTTGAGAAGTGAATTTGCCTTCACTTCTCACATTTTTTCTTTTCATCTCTTTTATGCATCCATGCTGCATTTTGTTATGTGTTTGAGATTGAGCTTTCTCTTTCTTCTTCTTCTTACTTTCTTTCCTCAAGTGACTTGTCTTCTTAAAGGAAGCAAGTTACTTTGCTTCTCTTTGCTCCTTTCATCTGCTTCCTGGTGGTTCTCCTTTGAAGTTTTCTTTTGTTAAACCTCACAAACCTTAGGAACAACCAAGCATGACAATGATTAGGGTTTTGATTAGTCCCCCCACTTAGTTTTACCTGTGTGTCTCATTGAGTCTTCTCTTCTCATCTCATAATCAAGGACTAAACCCTAAAGGCTTTAAGGCTTTGTGATTAAGTTTATGCCTGCATCCTTCTATTAGGATGGAGTGTATAACTTTAATCCTAAGTGTTAAACCCTTAATGTGTTTAACTCCTTTAATAAGTTCATCTAATAATCATCAAGACATCAAACTTGTAACTTGGGCCTTGCATTAGGGTTCTAATTCTTCCTTAATTGGTTAAGAAGGACTAACCCTAGTGTTAATGGACAAGTCCCCCTCAAGTTGTCTTACAAACCCTAAAAATCACTTCATCATCATATCATTAAATAAAATCCACTTAATAAAGGCTTTGTTTTGTCATGAGTTTAATCCCTAACCATGGATTAAGTTGAGGAGCTTTCCTCAGCTTAAACATTCTCATCTATTATCCTTCTATTAGGATGGTGTAATGAGTCTGTTTAATCCCTGATTATGGCTTAATCTCATTACTCAACACTAAACAAAAACCACAAAAACATCTAAATAATCACAAGTAGGTTAATGATCTTAATCCTACATCAAAGGTGATTAAGTGTGAGAAGCTGACTTCACACTTAAGGTATTCCCATTACCCCTAATCAGAGGGAGGATGTGATGAGTTTACTAACCCATTGGTTTAAGCTTAAACTCATTAACTTATGACAAACACCAAAAAGCAATAAAAGACTGAAAACACAAAAACAAACAATAATCGTCTCCTCCGGGATTCTTTTCTCATCTCATTCATTCATAAACGAGAACTAGCTTCTTCCGTCTAATGCAAGACAGTTTGCACCTGAGCCAGACAGGTCATACACTTGAGCATAGACAAGCAAGCAGTTCACAAGTCAATTTCTTTCAGTCTCTTTGGGTCGAACTACGGTGTTCTGACTTCCTCATTGCACGAGAGGATACGTAGGCATAACTTAACAGTTATCGAACAAAAGTCTCTGTATATTCCCCCTCTTTCCAGCTTTATTCTTTTAGCCTCATTGTCATGAGCATTTCATCTTTGTTCTTACACTGACACTTCATTTATACACTCCACTTCTCTTACACTGACACCTGTACATCCTTTTCCAGCTATTTTCTACACAAATTGCACTGACACTACCCCTTTAAAACACAAATCTTTTAAGCGTGGATCCCGTCGAGTACGACGGACAATCTGGGTGCTAATACCTTCCCAGGTTGTAACCAACCCCCTTTCTCAGTCTCTCTGGTTCGCAACCGTCTTATCCATCTTTTCTAGGTCTATGCAGCATTGCCTTTCCTCCGGGATAAAAATGCCCAGCTGGCGACTCTTTTCATTCCCCGTGAGTTCACTCCTGTGTGTTCTCGCACCCTCCTCTCGCCGACCGTTCGCGTCTGTACCCCATTTGACCCGGCTTCATTTGGTGGGAGCGACAGGTAGCTAGGTTACCCTCATTTATTACGAAACTGTTTTAGAGACTTAACGATACCTAGGCGTCGATGCTCGGTTAGTATCTTTGGGGTTGGAAGTTTACTTCTTGTGTTATGTTCTAATCGTGAAATCGAATCCCTTAATGGATGAATGTGAACCGTACTCGTCCTGGCGTGGATGGGCGGGGAACCTTTCCATTAGGATAAGTAATGAGTGACCCGTACTCATTCATGTGTGGCTGGGAGGGGAAAGTTATTTTGTGGTAAGGTGTCATGAACCGTACTCGTCCGTGTGTGGATGGACGGGGAAAGTATCTTAGATAGATAGTGAGTGACCCGTACTCGTCCTTGTATGGCTAGGATGGGAAAGTTATCTATGTGTTGAGGATTGAGTGACCCGTGCTCGTCTGTTGAAAATATGGCTGGGCGGGGAAAGATGCCTTCAAGCTCCTCATGTGTGCTCTGTTATATTACTTGGATGTCTCTAGTTTATGTAAACTCGAAGTCTAGGTTTTTCTTTGACTTGAGTAATGTTTAGTTTCGAACCTTTTAGAGCCGAGAGAACTCTAAGATAGGGAACTCACTGAGATGTTTTATCTCACCCCATGTTGATGTTGTTATTTCAGGTACTTCAGGTTCCGCAAAGGGTAAGGATAAGGCGACTTAATTATCCTTTCTTGTTTGATGGCTTCTTCCGCTGTGGACTTTTGAGATCTTTTGATCTAGTTCTTAGTTTTTTTGTATTTTGTGAACACCTTGTATTATTTATAGCCTTGTCTTAGTAATTTTGTCGTAATGGCTATATTAAGCAATGTGTACTTAAGAACTTGTTGTATTTCAATACCAAACTTACGTATTTATATGAAGAATATACTTTGATGTATGTCCTTTTTATATGGGTATTACACTCCTTCACATTCTAGCCATTTCCTTCTTCTTCTCTCAACTTCTCTCCGTCGTTCTATCGTTCTCACAAACAAGATTCTTTTCACATTCTTTTTCTTATTCCAACATAACCCCTTAGAGCTAAACTATGAACTTCCCCCTTTACCTTCACTAATTCCACCAAATGACCACCTTACCTTTTACTTCTTATTATTCCAATTATTTAATTTAGCCAATAATAATATTATCCATCATAATATAATTCTTTAAAATAACATTATATTCAATAGTATATTATTCTTCCACACACCAAACATTATAATCCAATTAAAATAAATAAATATAATTTGGGGCGTTACAACTCTCCCCCACTAAAAAGGTTTTCGTCCTCGAAATCTTACCTTAAGCAAAAAGATTCGGATATGACTCTCACATCCTGCTTTCCAATTCCCAAGTCATGTGTCCATCAACAGCTCCTCCCCAAACTATCTTCACAAGGACGGTCTCCTTACCTCTCAATTGTTTTACCTCCCAATCATCAATTCGTTATGGTAATGTTTCAACTGTAAGATTATCTCTTACCTCTACTTAATTCATCGGTATCACATGTGAGGGATCCATAACATACTTCCGAAGCTGCGAAACATGAAACACATCATGCAAATTGGACAATCTTGGTGGCAACGCCACTCTATAAGCAACATGTCCAACTCTCGCTGAAATCTGGTATGGTCCAATAAACTTAGAAGTGAGCTTCCTCGACTTCAAAGCTATTCCTACACCGGTCACTAGAGTAACCCTTAAAAATATATGGTCTCCTTCTTGAAATTCAAGATCCTTTCTCGTCTTATCATGGTATCTCTTATGCCTACTCTGTGAAGTCTTCATCTTATCTCGAATTAACTTCACCATATTTGTAGTCTATTGTACAATATTAGGTCCAAGTACAACACTCTCGCCTAATTTATGCCAACACAAAGGTGTCTGACATCTTCGGCCATACAAAGCTTCAAACGGTGCCATTCCGATACTGGAATGATAACTATTATTATAAGTAAATTCAATCAACGACAAATGACTATCCCAAACACCACCATGTTCAAGTACACAAGCCCTCAACAGATCCTCCAAGGATTGTATCATCCTCTCTGTTTGTCCATCAGTCTGAGGATGATAAGCTGAATCAACTTCAGTTTCGAACCCAATGCCTCTTGCAAACTCTCCCAAAACCTCGAAGTAAACCGCGGATCTCTATCCGATACAATATTCAAAGGTATTCCATGCAACTTCACAATTACATCAACATAATTCTCTGCCAACTTCTGCAAAGAATAGGTAATACCTATCGGTATAAAATGTGTTGACTTAGTCAATTTGTCAACGATCACCCAAATGGCATCATGCTCTCTTGGAGTAGTAGGTAACCCTGTAACAAAATCCATTGATATACTATCCCATTTCCACTCGGGGATATCCAACGGTTGCATCAAACCAGTAGGTTTCTGATGTTCCACTTTTGACTTCTGACAAGTCAAGCACGCATACACAAACTGAGCCACATCATACTTCATACCAGACCACCAAAATATCTTCTTTAAATCCTGATACATTTTCATCACTCCTGGATGAATACTCAAACCACTCCTATTCCCTTCTTCCAGAATCATTCTCTTTAATTCAAGATCATCAGGAATACTAATATGATTCTAAAGTCTAATTACTCCCTGTTCATTAACACGAAACTCGTTATTTCTAACTCGCTCATCACTAACCATCAGGTCCACCAATTTCACATCTGACCTCTGACCTTCCCGAATACGATCAAGAAAATCATTATTAACCTTCAGCATACCCAACATCACACTATGAGGTGTTTGTTCACAAACCAAAATCATATCTCTGAATTGTTCAATCAACTCCAACTCTCTCTCCATCATAGCCGACATATCCAATGTCTTCTGACTCAAAGCATCATCTACAACATTAGCCTTACCTGGATGATAATTCAATCTAAAATCGTAATCCTTCAAAAATTCCAACCAACGTCTCTGTCTCATATTTAACTCTTTTTGATCAAATAAATATTTCAAACTCTTATGATCACTATACACCTAGAACCTCGAACCATACAAATAATGCCTCCAAATATTTAACACAAAAACGATAACTGCTAACTCCAAATCGTGCGTAGGACCTCTCATGAATTCTCAACTGACACGAAGCATACTCCACAACTTGACTATCTTACATCAATACTCCACCTAAACCTATCAAGGAAGCATCACAATAAAATACAAACGTTTCATCTGCTTTCGGCAAAATCAAAACTGGTGCAGTAGTCAACTTCTTCTTCAGCTCAATAAAGCTCTTCTCACACTGAGAATCCCAGACAAATGCTTTATTGTTACAAGTCAATTGAGTCAACGGAAGTGCCAACTTCGAAAATCCCTCAATAAATCTTCGATAATAACCTGCTAATCCCTAGAAACTCCTAATCTCTGTTACTGACTTCGGAGCCTCCCATTGAAGCATTGCATCTACTTTGGATGGATCCACAGCAATCCCTTTTTCCGAAATTACATGACCAAGAAAACTCACCTCTTTCAACCAGAATTCACACTTCGACAATTTAGCATACAATTTCTTCTCTTTCAATACTTGCAACATTATTTGCAAATGTTCAGCATGTTGTTCTTCTGACTTAGAGTAAATCGGAATGTCATCTATAAAAACAACAACAAATTTGTCCAAATACTCATGGAAAATCCGATTCATATATTCCATGAATACACCAGGTGCATTAGTAACTCCAAATGGCATCACTATATATTCATAGTGTCCATACCGAGTCCTAAAGGTAGTCTTCTGAATATATTCATATTTCACTCTTATTTGATGATAACCCGATCTCAAATTGATCTTACTAAACACCCGAGCACCAACCAACTGATCCATCAGATTATCTATTCTTGGAAGCGGATACTTATTCTGGATTGTCACCTTATTCAGTTGCATGTAATCAATACACAATCTCATACTACCATCCTTCTTCTTTACTAAAATCATACTCCAACCAATTCATACCTAAAATCACATTCATACCTTTCAACGGCAAGAAAATCAAATCCTAACCAAAGTCCTTACCATAAATCAATAATGGACAGTTCAGACACACGAGATAAGTAGTTAACGACCCATCAGCAGGAGTCTCATAACCATCTCTCCCTTCATTGGAGAAACAACGAGTCTTAATCTCCTCACACAATTAATTGAAATAAAACAGTGTGTCGCACTAGTGTCAATCATAACAATCAAAGGAATACTATTAATATGTCAAATACCCCTGATTAAACGATCCTTGCTGGAAGTTTATGTCCCTGTCAAAGCGAATACCTTTCCTCCAATTGCGGCTTTCTTGGACTTCTGACAATGCGTACTGATATGACCCTTCTCTCCACAGTTGTAGCAAGTAACCAAGTTTGTATTCACATCACTCGTGCATTCACTGACACGATAACCTATCTCACCACACCTATAGCACTTAAGCAAAGCAGGAACACCTCCCCCACTTGGCCTTTTACCTTCGTTTTATTTCTGCTTACCCTTATCAGCAGGAGTTGCATAAGGTTTTCCACGATGCATTTGTTGTTTCCCTCTTCTCTTAGTTAAACATTTGAAATGCTCTGATCAAGCCTTATCGTCTTTGTCGAAGATCCTACAGCAATCCACCAAATCCAAAAACCTTCGGATCCTCTGATAGCTAATCACCTGCTTAATCTCAGGCCTCAAACCATTCTCAAACTTGACACATTTAGAGAACTCAACAGTCGCCTCGCTATAATGAGGATAAAACTTTGCCATATCAATAAAATTAGCAGCATACTCGTTCACTGGCATACTTCCTTATTTCAGCTCTAGAAATTCAATTTCCTTCTTTCCCCGAACATCTTCAGGAAAATACTTTCTCAGAAATTCCCTCTTAAACACAGCCCAGATGTCTGCTTCACTAGCCGCATCCAATTGTTGGCGAGTGCCAACCCACCAATCATCAGCTTCAGCTACCAGTCGGTGTGCACCCAAACGCACCTTGCTTCCCTCTGAACACTCCATAACTCTGAAGATTCTCTCAATCTCCTTGAGCCAATCATGTGCTCCATCCGGATCATACTTCCCCTTGAACGTTGGCGGATCATTCTTCCTGAACTCATCATTTTCATGATCCCCAACATTGTCGCTCCCGAAGATTTGCATCCCGATGCAGACGCGAACTGTCGATGAAAAGAGAATAGGAATTAATTGAATAGAGTCACCAGCTAGGCCTTTTTATCCTGAAGGAAAGGTAATGTTGCATAAACCTGGGAAGAGATGGATAAGACGGTTGCGAACCAGAGAAACTGAGAAAGGGGGTTGGTTACAACCTGGGAAGGTATTAGCACCCAGATTGTCCGTCGTACTCGACGGGATCCACACTTAAGAGGTTGTGTTTAAAGGGGTAAGTGTATGTGTTATCTGTGTGCAAAAGCTAAGAAAAGAATATACAAGTGTCAGTGCAAAAGGTGAATTGCTCAGGGACTGAGGCTTTCGAAAGAATGCTGAAAGAGGGGGAAGACAAGGAGACTTTTGTTTGATAACTATTAAGTTATTCCTACGTATCCTCTCGTGCAATGAGGAAGTCAGAACACCGTAGTTCGACTCAAAGAGACTGAAAAATAAATTGACTATGAACTGCCTGCTTGCCTATGCTCAAGTGTATGACTCGTCTGGCTCGAGTGTGTGTTGTCTTGCATTAGACGGAAGAAGCAATTTCTCGTTTACGAATGAGGGTGATGATAAAAGAATCCCGAAGGAGACGATTATTGTTTGTTTTTATGTTTTCAGTTTTTTATTGTTTTTTGTGTTTTGCATAAGTTAATGAGCTTAAGCCTGAATCAAAGGTTGTAAACTCATTATATCCTCCCTGATTAGGGATAATGAGCATACTTAAGTATGAGATAAGCATCTCAATTTAATTACCATGATGATGTAGGATTAAGATCATCAACCTACTTGTGATTATTTAGATGTTTTTGGGTTTTGTTTAGTGTTAAGTAATGAGTTTAATCTCTAATCACAGATTAGTGAACTTATTACACTTAAGCTGAGGAAGATTCCTCAACTTAATCCATGGTTAGGGATTAAATTTATTACATAACAAGCCTTTATTAGGTGGATTTTAATTAAGGGATGAGATTAAGAAGTGGATTTTATGGTTTGTAAGACAACTTGAGGGGGACTTGTCCATTAAACACTAGGGTTAGTCCCTCTTAACCATAAGGAAGAGATAGAACCCTAATGTAAGGCCCAAGTTACAAGATAAAGTCTTAGTGATTATTAGTGTGATTTGATTAAAAGGTGTAAACAAATTAAAGGTTTAACTCTTAGGATTAAAGTTATACACTCCATCCTAAGAGAAGGATGCAGTCCTGACCCTAATTCCAAAGTCCTAAAGCTTTAAGAGTTTAGTCTCTGATTATTAAGATGAGAAGAGAGACTCAAGGAGACTCAAAGGTAAAAGACTAAGGGGAACTATACAAAACCCTATAAGCTATCATGCTTGGATATCCTATGGTTTGTTAGGCTTAAGAGAAAAGATCTTCAAGGCCACCAATGGAAGAAGCAGATGGAAAGAGAAGGAAGGAGAAGAATAAGTTACTTACTTCCTGAAGAAGATAAGTAACTTAAAGAAAGAAAGAAGAAGGATGGAACACAAGTGAATTATATTCACTTCAAAGACATGTAAAATGTATATGAATGAGATAAGAAGAGGTGGGAGGTGAAGGCAAATCCACCTCCCCAAATAACTTACCAAAAGTTCCTGAAAATGTTAGTATGAATGCATAAGGCACAAAGCATAAAGAAATGAAATAAAATGAGATGTGAAACCAAAGTCAGAAGTGAAAATGTAAGGTTAAAGGCACATGAGATGATGCAATGTCATACAAGATTCATATGAATGATCATACAAAGATGAGATGCAAAGGAGGCATGCTTAGAAGCATGAAAACACATGGATGTTTATGAAATGCAATGGATGCAAGACATGGCAAATGAATGAAGAAATGATCAAGCAATGTTCTAAAATGTCCTAAGATGTCTAAGATGACATATGAATTCTTGAAATGTCATGGCAAGTTCACATGATGATGAATATGCAAGGTGAATGCAAATGAACATGAGAAATTAGGGTTTTATGAATGTGTGAGATGCAAATGACTAAAACAGAATCAATTAACATGATAAAAAAATTGACATCAAGCTCAATCAAACCCTAATCCCATACTAGGTCACACCTCAAAGGAGAAGGTCTGAAGCTAATCCTATTGAAAGTTATGATTTTCCTAAGTTTGCTAGGTTTTTTGGGTGATTCTCAAAGGAAAATGCAAATCAATTTGAAAATGAAAGATAAATTCATGAGTAAAATAACCTAGAAATTACATGCAATATGTGAAACAATTCAAAAAGAATCAAGTTCAAACTCTTCATGGTTAGGCAGAAATGAATTTTTCAAATTAGGGTTAAAATGTGATTTTAAAGAACCCTAATTCAAAGCAAATTGTGAAATTATGATCAAACCTAAAACAAAATTTGTATGAAGAGTTTGAAAATGTTTCTAAATGCATTGGAATGGTTCATGATTTTTTTTGTGATTTTTAGAAACCTAAATGTATTTTTAATTAATTAAAATCCATTAATTAATTAAAAATAACAATTAAATATTTTTAAAAATACTTTTTTAATGCAAAAAATAAAATAAAAATCATTTTTGGGTTGAGAAAAATATTTAGATCATAAATGCAAGAAATAATATTTTTGTGATGTTTTTAACTATTTTAAATAAATTATGCAAAAGAAATAGAATAAAATGAAAATAAAATGGATTTAATGGGAAGTCAACTAATCCAGTGGCCCAAATTTGAATAAAAAGAGAGGGAATTGACTGGCGCGCTAATGGGTGGCTGGGATTGAATCTGGCATTTTTTAAATTAAACCTAATTAATTAAACTAATTAATCTGATTAGGGTTTTAATGAACTAATCATGGCCCTCCATTCACGCGCTAAACTTAATCCTACGGCCCACATTCAAACTGACCCTCTAAATTCTAATTAGTGCCCTAATGATTTTCAGGTGACCGGAGCTAGCTCCGGTCATCTTCTCCGGTGAAACACTCAACCCAACTTCTTCCCTAGGCTAAATCCAACTCTCTAAAGCTCCAGAAATGATCCCCTAACATCCCTAAACATGAATCCAGCATCAAATAACATTTATCACACAGGAAAATCATGATTCGAAGCAAAACGGAAAAACATTCAAAACTTTCAGAAGTTCAATACATGCTTAATTCTTAACCATTTTCAAAAGTAAACATATCAGGATGATCAGTGCATCATGTAGAAGCATTTAAGAACTTAAAATAAGAGTTCTGGAAAAATTGTTCTTCATGGTTACCTGAGATGAAGCTTTCAATTCCTGAGCTTTATGGCCTCTTTCTTCGTTCAAATCACCCCCAATGAGCTCCCTGATGATGATGAGGAGCTTAGATCAAGCTTGTGATGACTATTTTGAATTGTATGGTTCTGGTTTTGCAGAAATCGTGTTTTGGTTTAGGGAGCTTTCAGGCCATGGGAGTGGGTGCTTTATGATCTATGAGTGATTTGAAGATGATTGGTGAAGTTTGTTTAGAAGTTTGATGGTTGTGTTTTGAGTTTCGATGAGATGAAGCTCTATGGTGATTTTTTAGGTTTCTGAGTTGTGGGATGATTCAGGCTCCAATATGTTATGAAATGGGGTATATGAGGCATGTATGTGAAGTCTTGATTGGTCAGAAGAGTGGTTGTGGCTCAGCTTGATTGGTATGGGAGGTTTTGCCAAAAAGTCAAATTTGTGTACTTGGAGGTTTAGGCCATGGCAGGAGCTGTTCAATGGGGTGTCTAGCCTCAAAAAGATTCATGGAGAGCCATGGAATCAAAGTTATGCAGCTGGCACAAGTGGATGAGGCCTTTCCAAGCATTTTGCAACTTTTCCCTCTTTGAACTTTCTTGAGAAGTTGGCCATGAAAACTTGTGATGCAAGGCTCAATTCTATTCTAGGCAAGCTGTACATACATATTATGTCACATTTGGGCACATTAGAAGTCATTAGAGTGCTTGGAAACCAAAAATGCATATTTGCCTCTTTGACATGAAACTTGAAATTATGTGATTTTTGCCAACTTTGAAAGGCCATATCTTGAGTTCTAGGATGAATCAAGACATATTCTAATACTTTTTGAAAATGGAAAGACCTAATCTACAACTTTCATGTCCAAGAATTTTTCATTTGAAGCATTTTTGGTCATGAAAGAGGAGGTTGGAAATCTTTCCCAAAATGGAAAGTTTCCATTACAAGTCATTTCCAAAAATGGCAAGTTTGCAATTGGCTCAAAATTCTTCAATCTTGTGAACTTCCAACCACTTATAAGATCAAATAAAGATAATAGAGCTTCAATTTGATGAAAATGATCCTTTGGTACCCTTGTTGGGGGCCTCAGATGCCCTGATTTTGACTTAACTTGCTCAAGAAGTTACCCAATGATCAGATGACTTCCACAATGAATTTCTTCATCAAACTTGGTACACATGATCCTTATAACATATTAAGAACATTAGATACAAAAATGACCAAAAAATTTGAGTTAAGGCCTCTGAAACCAAAACCCTAATTTTGGTCATCTGTGCAGGAAAGACCCTAGCTCTGCTTCCATGCCTTTGCCATTCTTTGAGATCTCTTGACTTTCATGAACTTTGGGGAGCATAATATGATCATAGAACATACATGGACCCTCTTGTAAAGCTTCAAGACTATTGGGATGGCTCAGATTGATTCTTGGATTGCTCAGATCACAAACCCTAGATGCAGATGAAATGGAACTACGCAGATGAAACAAATATGTAATATGAGATGTAATGCTTATATAAATGCAAAAATGAAAGATCAAAAGCCATGATGTGAGAAAAATTGAGGGCAAATTTGGGGTGTTTACAAGCATTCCTCGGATTTTGCACAGCTTGTGCCATCGCTTGCATAGCAGCGACAAGTGCAACATTGTTTGTTCCAGTCATTCTAAATTTATCATACAACAACAATCCAGCAAAGATTTAGAATCAATAACAACAATTATAATGCTTAACACTCAACAACGAAACCACAGCTCAACGACTCAACTACTTGGTCGGACGGACCGAACTGCTCTGATACCACTTTGTAACACCCAAATTACCCCACGAAAATATTCATAAAAATCATAGTATAATTTTCAATAATAATATTTGAGTGCTACAATACAACTAAAAACCACACTTAGCTCGATGATACGTTTTCAAATTAAATTGTTAAACATGCAGCGACAAATACTACAAAAGAAATTCTAAGTCTTTAAACAATTACAAAATGTGTGCTTAAATAAAATAAACGAAACAAGATAGTTCTAACACCCAAAGCTACGTATCAGAGTTGACATCCTAACAACGTGAAGCACATTGACTTCACTGACCACCACTTGACTTATCCTGCTCACCTGCATGTTACCAACACAAGGGTAACATTCAAACAGAAGGGGTGAGATACTTGCATCACAAAGAGCAATATAATAAGGATTAACAAGTATCCGAAATAAAGCATCATTTCTCAACAACAACTATACTACCATATCATATACACAAACACATAATAAACATCATCAATATCATGCACACAACAACAATTATTATGCAACGAGACTATACTTGACTACATGCATGTGGTACCAATTCTGATCTCTATCTCAAGAAACAGTTCCCGTCGGAACTCTCGACCCCTCTTTCATGTTCTAGTATGACCCCTATTTCATGGCCACGTACGGTCCATATTTCATGACCGCACCAACACCACAACAACGACATACCCCACCTTGGTATGTTATTCAACTATCCAACCAGTCATGCAACACCAATGACACGCATACATATATACAACGAATACATTCTACAACTCAACAATAATTAGCTATCATCCACATCATGCATATTTTAGCATCTAACAAAATCAATCCACTTTAACCACCATAACGCAACAACAACATATACAACAATATATTACATATACATAAGTCAACAACAAGCATATGTAACTCATCACAACAACAAATTAAACAAACATATCAACCATGTTTAGATGTAAGTTGTCCTATTGATCCCTACAGTTATGGGTATGACTTCTCTTTTACTATTTTCAACTATAAAATCAATACGTACATCGAAATCATCAAAATTCATCAAAATAGATGGCTGACACGGCCCGTGTTAGAGACCCACGCCCAAGCCTTCCAAAAATCCACCAAGTAGCCAAACACAGTGGTCTGACACGGCCCGTGTCAGGTCCACTGTACCAAAAATAATTATTTATTATCACCACAGGGATGACATGGTCCCCTGTATCAGCTGACACTCCTGTGTCAGCGTGCGATAAAACCCATTTTTTCTAAAAATTTCCTGCTGCGATTTTGCGCTCAGAAACCCAAAAATAAGTTTTTCTACAACATCAAAATGCATCAATTACTCACAAAATTCTCATACAACAACACCTAACATTCTAAATCACACTAATTCATCATTCTATACATTCCTAACTCAAGTTATATCATCAATCACCAAAACCCTCAACTTTAATCATCAACCTACCCAATCCCCATTATAACCTTTATAGATGGAAATATCCCACCCTTACCTTGGTATTGACGAGAAATTCTTCTTCCTCGCGGATTCTCCTTCATGTTATAGCACTTTCCTTCTTCTTCTCTCAACTTCTCTCTGTCGCTCTATCATTCTCACAAACACGATTCTTTTCCCATTCTTTTCCTTATTCCAACATAACCCCTTAGACCTAAACTACGAACTCCCCCCTTTACCCTCACTAATTCCACCAAATGACCACATTACCCTTTAATTATTATTATTCCAATTATTTAATTTATCCAATAATAATATTATCCATCATAATATAATTCTTTAAAATAACATTATATTCAATAATATATTATTCTTCCACACACCAAACATTATAAACCAATTAAAATAAATAAATATAATTTGGGGTGTTATAGTCAATGTCATTGAACAAAGCATTCAAGGATTTAGAATTCTATAATTCCAAATCATCCTTATATTTGCTCCAATCATCCTCAGGCTTCAAAGTTGTATTTCCATATTTATTAGTAATGACAGGATGTTTTCACCCTCTATCTGCAGCTTTCCATGCCTTCTTGTCCAAAGATTTTAAGAAAGCAACCATGCGAGGTTTCTAATAATCATAGTTAGACCCATCCAAAATAGGTGGTCTATTCCCAAATAATCCATCCTTGTCCATAGTACCATAATAATGCCCCTAGATCTCACCCAGAAAAACAGGCAGGGTGCCTGCTCTGATACCAATTGAAATTCTGGAAAATGATATACGATATCGAATATGATGTCACAACACCAATATCTGACAAGTTAAGAACAAGTAAAAACGCAAATACATAAATAAAGAACACATGGAATTTTTAACCCAGTTCGGTGCAAACACACCTACTCTGGGGGATACCAAGCCAAGAAGGAACTCCACTATCATTAGTATCAATTCAAAGATCCATTGCAAACACCTACAATTTGCAATCTTCTCACTTAATCACTACCCAATGCAAGTTCTACCTAGGAACTCCTAGATATGAGATCCCTCTCACTCCCCCTCAATCACAACAGTGTTCTCAAACACACAATTCAGAAAAACAAAGACACACTTCAAAACAATCCTTGACATTGCTTCAAAGCTTCAGTCAAGTACAAACACTCTTGCTTAAAAGCTTTGAGTGGACAAAATACAACTTGGAAAACCTAGTCCAGAACAATCATCAACGTGACAATTATTATGCTCACAAGAAAAACTAAACACACACACGAAAACGTTGAATGACACAATCCTTATTTTCTACACGTCTTCAAACTAGGGTAACGCATACTTTAAGTAGAAACTTGAATGGGCATGGGCCTGCTGAACTTGCACAAACCAAATTACATAATTCCTTAAATAAAGGAACAAAAATAGCCACATAGAAAGTTCTGCTAAAATAACTCCGAGTTGAATCCTTTTCCTTCTGATAAATCGCGATAATTAAACACACCAAATCACAAGTTTAATGACTTCAAAATGCACGCACAAATAAGGACTCATCTAGGTCTTCAGACCTAGTTAGGGATGTCATGACATCAGTCTTAACATCCTGATAAACAACAATTGCATACACAAAGCTTCACACCTACATAATGCCTAAATCATATGTCATAACATTACATACGACATCCAGAAACAGAAATATGTTTTACCACAAAATATAGTCAATCTAAAACATCTACAATAATGTATCAAAACATTACTCTTCATTTTATGTTTTGTTTACGTGTATTTAGATGCAAATTTAAACCATACCATACTATCGAAATTCAAAAAAAAAAGACGTACATAAATCTATATGGTAAAAAAATATCATATATAAATAAAATACCAATAATTGTAAAAAAAAACAAAAGTCAAGGCCAATGATAAAGTAGCATGATGTCAAAATAAAATACATACCATAGTACTACTACTATATACTAATACACTATTGTGTATGTTTGATTACCTCTCCTCTGCCTTTTCTGCCTCCTCTACCTCCTCAGCCATCAATCCCCACATCCTTTGGCGTAGTCTCTGATACATCAATAACCTCGTGTCTCTGTCATGATGGAATCTAGGACCTTCCTCAAATTAGACCCATCAGGGAATATACACGCGTCAATGCATGTTACGCAATCTCCACCATGCAATAACATCTAGGAAGGACATCATCAGCATAGTAACTAGTTTAATTAATCGGTTTTAGTCATAACTTGTGTTGATAGGAATGTGGTAAAATTGGTTGTGTTTTGTTATGTTGCTTTGTATAAGTTGTATAGTTGCCAGTTGTTATTGTTGTATGTTAAAGTGCTTTATGAATGGCCATGATATAAGTTGCAGTCCCTTGAGCCAAAGTTGATTGTTGTTGTTGTTATTAAGTTGTAGGCCTTGAGCCAAAGTTGATTGTTGTTGTTGTTGTTAAGTTCCAGGCCCTTGAGCCAAAGTTGATTGTTGTTGTTAAGTTGTAAGCCTTGAGCCAAAGTTGACTTGTTGTTGTCGTTAAGTTACAAGAGTAAGCGTTGTTGTTAAGTCGTTGTAGTAGAGAGTTATTGTAAAGTTGTTGTAGTATGTTGTTGTTACTAAGTGGTGATAATATGTTGTGGTTGCATGGTTATATAATCATTATTGTTGCTATTTTGATATTTGAGTTGAGTCGCATTGCATAGCATTTCAAGTTGGAGTTGACGCTCGGTAAGTTGGTCTGGATTGACAATATTTAAGTTGAAGGCTTATGCCTTGTTGACGCCTCTATTAATTGGCAGTTTATTAAGTTGTGAGTTCTGCTCCAATGGTACCACATGCATTTGTGTAACACCCCAAATAATTAGAATATTTATTTAATTGATTTATTATAAATATTCGAGTTTTATCGATGAATTTTGGTGAGATATATGATGCAGAATGTGTTTATGTTGTATGTTGTGAGATTTGATGAAATAAGTAATTATATAGAATTATTTAGTAATAATAGTAGTAGACTAATATTATTTGGACTATTATTATTATTTAAAATAAAAAGAGATAATGAGGATATGTTGGTAATAATATGTGGAGAGTGAGGGTAATATGGGAAGATCATATTAGGGGTCCAAGGGGTAAGATTGACAAAGAGGAAGTTGAGGGTTTTGTGATACGATCACTTTTCACGTCGTGTTTGGGAAATAGAAAAGAAAGCTCTGAAGAAAGAAGGAAAGGAGGCTAGGGCTTGACGAATCTCCGGAGAATTTGAGAGAAGATTGTAGAAAGCTTCATTCAAAGGTATGGGGAGTATTGCATTTCAATGTGTATGATATAGAGTTAGATGTTATTGGGGATTTTGGGGTTTTTAAGGGAAAACCTAGAATTAAAGATGTAGAATGATGAATTTTGATGATTCGTTTTGTGATGTTTTATGTGATTGATGTATATGTGTTAGATAAGGGTTTTAAGGACTCAAACGGGGGTTATTGGGGTTAAAAATGAAGTTTAAAGGTGTAAAATCACCTTGGGATAAGTGCTGTTAGCGCATGGTTTTTGGCCAAAATCGCAGAGCTCGCTTAGCGAGTATCCCTCGGGCAGCATTATATCAAAAACTTCAAAAATTCATATCTTGAGCTTTGGGTGTCCGATTTGCATGTCGTTCGAAGCTGTGTGAAGTTAAGACAATGTACTTTCATTTAAAAATAGTCTCATGTTGCTATAAATAATTTAAATGATATGATTTGATGTTGTAAGGTGATTAATTGTATACCGAACTAATAACGTGTTGTTATAAATGATGGTAAAGACGATGTTTAGGAGTTAGTTAGAGTGACGTAGAGGTGTAGTTGATGTTATAAGATTGTTTGTAGTGGTGTCCGATGAGTGGGCAATGATGAATTCATGTTGTTGATTGAATGATAGTTATGTGTTAACGCCTTTGTGATGTTGATTATGTGTTGAAGATTATATGATGCTTATGTTGATCTAGAGTATAATGATAGGGTGCATTTGTGTTATGATGTTAATTATATGATGAAACCTATATGATGATTATGTGTTGATTTCCTATGTGATGAAGGTCATGTGAATGATGTTACTAAACAATGTTATGATGAAATAAATAGATGAGGTGTATGTTTTAATGTTTATACGTGATATGTGACAAACATGATGATTTGGTATTGGAATTAAGTGGTGGTGGTATAATACGATGTTTATGATTGTTATGTGATGATAATGATGTACTAATACCTATATGATGACAATGATGTATTGATGTCTATATGATGAATTATGTGTATTTTGTCGAGAATATGATGATGTATTGATGACAATGATGTGTATTTTGTGATGATGATTTTCTGGATTGCTGTTGTTAAAATCTGTTTTTTGAGTGGGTTCTGTCGTAGGGGAGCGATTTTGAAATCGCAGAAAAATTTGAGAAATCGCGAAGCTCGCTTAGCGAGCAAATGAAACTTTTGAACCCATGAATACATAGAGTTGGTCACTTGGCGAGGGTGGCAGCTCTCTTAGAGAGACCTGACATGTTTCAAAAAATAATTTTTATTCTGAAAAATGTTTTAATCGATGTGGGTTGTGTCGTGGGATGTTATGTTTTAGTGTTGATGTATGATGTGTTTAGAGGCTATATGAGTAGGATTTGATGATGAAATGATGTATGATGATTTGAATTGTCTTATGAGTTTGTGAAGTATGAGTACATGATGTAGAGGAAGATGTTGACTGAGTGAGTCATGTGATGATTGATGATGAATGCAGATGCAATGCTTATGATGTTTTGACGATGATGTGTGTATATTGCATTTTGCATTCATGGCATGATTTATGAGGAGACTTCGGTCCATTGGTAGCTTCAATCCCATTGGGCGGATTGATGTGATATGATGTTATGATGTGCTCCCCTGTGGAGGGTTAATGGCCCAATGTCCATCCATGAGTATGTTTTGGTACCACATGCATTCCTATGATGTTGCATCTCATTCTTGGCGGCATATCATAATTGCATTTGTGTGGATTAGATTATTTGATGAGTTATGTGATATGTTGGGTGAGAACTTATGATGTGTTGTTATATGATGAATGTTCCTCGTAATATCTTTATCTATATTGTTTTTATTGATTTGTGATTACTCACCCTGCTTGCCTTTGGTGATGGTCTATTATGACATCCTGCAGATATTTAGAAGTAGCTTCTTGGTGTGTGAAGTTTAGCTTGGAGCTGTTTGGCTTACTTCTGTAGAGTTATATGGTGTCTTGCTCTGGTAGATGTAACATCGGGTGGGGGAACACTTATGTTAATAATATGTGTTTGTTAGAATAATATTTTTGAGTTAATGGATGTTGAATTTTTAGTTGATGATGATTTGTTGATAATGACCAAAGGTCTTGATATTTTGATGAAATTAATGAAGAAATTTTGAAGTATGATTCCTTCTGTTGTGAGTTACCCCGTTTGTTGCATATCATTAATGAGCAGGTGTTGTATGTTTAATTTCAAGTATAATATGGAATGCTCCTTTTATACCGTGTTTCTAATACACTCTGATGAAAATATTAATATGTGCCTAAATGATTTAATTGTTTATTTGGGGGTATAGAAAGGGGGTGTTACATTAAGTGGCATCAGAGCCAGTGTTCGAGTCAGTTGTGTCTGTCTTGTTGTTGTGATGATTGAACTTTTGTTTAATCTTGTTGTTGTCTTTGGGAATGATCAGAATATGGCTGGTAGAAATGACAATGTGATGGCTGATGCTTTAGAAGCAATGCCTAGGGCAGTGCAGGGAGCGCCGAATGTGAGTGCTAATGATGAGTTCAGGAAGAATCAACCACCGGTCTTCAAAGGAAGATTTGATCCTGATGGTGCTCAGAATTGGTTGAAAGAGATTGAAAGAATATTCAGAGTCATGGACTATGCTGAAGAGAGTAAGGTGAGGCTTGGTTCTCACATGCTGAAGGAAGAAGTCGATGATTGGTGGGTCGGTAGAAGTCAAGCTCTTGAGGAGGAGGATGAAGAGATAACTTGGGAAGTTTTTCGTGCTGAGTTCTTAGGGAAGTATTACCCTGAGAGTGTGAAGGGAAAGAAGGATATGGAATTCCTTGAGCTGAAGCAAGGTAGTATGTCAGTGGTTGACTACACTGCTAAGTTTGTGGAGTTGGTTCAGTTTCATCCTCATTATGCTGCTACTACTACTGAGTTTTCAAAGTGTATTAAGTATGAGAATGGTATGCGTCCCGAGATTAAGAAATTTGTGGGATATCAAAGAATTAGAAGGTTTTCGGATTTGACGGAATGTTGTAGAATTTTTTAGGAAGATAGCAAAGCTCGTTCTACATATTACAAGAGTTTGAATGAGAGGAAAGGAAAGCAACAAGCTAGAAGAAAACCTTATGTGACACCTGCTGATAAGGGCAAGCATAGGGGAAACTTTGATAGAGATCTGGTGGAGGGAGTTCTGGTCCTGTTAAGTGTTACAAGTGTGGCGAGTTGGGCCATAAGTCTTTTGAGTCTGGGAAGAATATTGTGAAATGTTCAAACTGTGGAGGCCTTGGACATGCTACTACCGAGTGTAGAAGGAATGTTATGAAGTCCTTCAATTATGGAGAAGTTGGTCACATTAGTACTAAGTGTACTAAGTCGAAGCAAGCTCAGGCGGGCGGAAAGGTGTTTGCATTAGAAGGGAATGATACTACTAGTGCAGACCGTTTGATTAAAGGTACATGCTTTATTAATAGTACGCCTTTAGTTACTATTATTGATACGGGAGCGACTCATTCGTTCATTTCTCTTGAGTGCGCTAAGCGTTTGAATTTGTTTATGACTTCTTGGGGTGGTGAGATGGTTATTGAGACTCCTGCTTCAGGGTCGGTAACTACTTCTTTGGCGTGTGTAAGTTGTTATTTGACCATGTATAGTAAAGATTTTTTCATGGATTTAGTTTGTTTGTCGTTGAAGGGTTTGGAGGTGATCTTGGGTATAAACTGGTTGCAGTTTAATCGGGTTCATATAGATTGTTATCATAAGTTATTAAGGTTTCCTTCTTTGGATGATGGTGAAGATGAGAGTTTCCTATCCACGAAAGAGTTGAAGAAACTTTTAGTGGACGAAGCTCAATTGTTTGGTTTGTTTGCATCATTGTATGTGGAGAGCGAAGTGGGGCTCAGTAGGTTTCCAGTGGTGTGTAATTTTCCAGAAGTGTTTCCAGGCGATATTAAGGATGTACCGCCGGAAAGAGAAGTTGAGTTTTCTATTGATCTAGTTCCGGGTACTAGACCGATTTCGATGGCACCGTATCGTATGTCAGCTTCAGAGTTGGTAGAATTGAAGAAGCAATTGAATGACTTGTTGGACAAGAGGTTTGTTAGGCCGAGTGTTTCTCCTTGGGGTGCACCGGTATTGTTGGTAAAGAAGAAGGATGGAAGTATGTGGTTGTGTATTGATTATCGACAGTTGAACAAGGTGACAATTAAGAACAAGTATCCACTTTCGAGGATCGATGATTTAATGGACCAATTGGTTGGTGCGCGTGTTTTTAGTAAGATTGATTTGAGAACAGGATATCACCAGATTCATGTGAAAGAAGAAGATATTCAAAAGACGACTTTTAGAACACGGTATCGTCATTACGAGTATTCCGTGATGCCATTCGGAGTTTCTAATGCGCCAGGTGTGTTTATGGAATACATGAACCATATTTTTCATGAACAATTGGATCGTTTTGTGGTTGTGTTCATCGACGACATTTTGATTTATTCTAAGTCTCAAGAGGAGCATGAAGAGCATTTATGGATTGTGTTACAGATTTTGAAAGAGAAGCAATTGTATGCTAAGTTGCCAAAGTGCGAGTTTTGGTTGTCGAAGGTAAGTTTTCTTGGACATGTTATTTCCGATGGTGGTATTAGTGTGGATCCATCCAAGATTGATGCGATAATGCAATGGGAAGTTCCTAGATCAGTTACGGAGATTCGAAGCTTTTTAGGCTTGACGGGTTATTATCGGAGGTTTATTGAGGATTTTCAAAGTTGGCACTTCCGTTAACGCAGTTGACTTGTAAAGGAAAGGATTTCATTTGGGATATTCATTGTGAAGAAATTTTTATGGAAATTAAGAGAAGGTTAACAACGGCTCCGATCTTGATTATTCTGAATCCGACGGAACCATTTGTGGTGTTTTGTGATGCTTCATTGTTTGGGTTAGGTGGTGTTTTAATGCAAGATGGAAAAGTTGTAGCTTATGCTTCAAGTGAATTGAGGGTTCATTAAAAGAATTATCCTACACATGATTTGGAATTGGCAGCTGTGGTGTTCGTTTTGAAAATTTGGAGGCATTATCTTTATGGTGTGAGATTTGAAGATTTTAGTGATCACAAGAGTTTGAAGTATTTATTTGATCAAAAGGAATTGAACATGAGACAAAGGAGGTGGTTAGAGCTTTTGAAGGATTATTATTTTGGTTTGAATTACCATCCGGGTAAGGCGAATGTTGTAACCGATGCTTTAAGTCATAAGTTGTTACATATGTCTGCATTGATGATAAGAGAATGGGAACTTTTGGAGAATTTTAGAGACTTGAGTTTGGTTTGCGAGATGACGCCGAGAAGTGTAAGACTTGGTATGCTACATGTTACGAATGATTTTCTGGCAACCGTTTGTGAAAAGCAAAAGTTGGATTTGAAATTTGTCGATTTGATGATGAATGAGAATGAGGATTTCAAGGTTGATGATTTTGGGGTTTTGAGATTCCGTGGCCGTATTTGTATTCCCGATGATGTGGAGTTGAAAAAGATGATATTGGAAGAGGGACACCGAAGTAATTTAAGTATTCATTCGGGAGAGAATAAGATGTATCAAGATTTGAAGAAGATCTTTTGGTGGTCCGGATTGAAGAGAGATGTAGCTCATTTTGTGTATGCGTGTTTGACTTGTCAGAAGTCTAAGGTGGAACATCAGAAGCCTAGTGGTTTGATGCAACCATTAGATATTTCGGAATGGAAATGGGATAGTATATTGATGGATTTTGTTACGGGATTGCCGAATACGCAAAGAGGTCATAATGCTATTTGGGTGATTGTGGATAGGCTTACTAAATCTGCTCACTTTATTTCGATTGATATAAGTTATCCATTGGAGAAGCTAGCCAAGATTTATGTTTCTGTGATTGTGAAGTTACATGGAGTTCCTAAGAGTATTGTATCAGATAGAGATCCTAGATTTACATCGAGGTTTTGGGAAAGTTTGCAAAAGGATTTGGGTTCTAAGCTAAGATTGAGTTTGGCTTACCATCCGCAAACGGATGGTCAAACCGAAAGGACAATTCAATCGTTGGAGGATTTGTTGCGTGCTAGAGCAAGGTGGTGTTTGGGATAGTTATTTAGCGTTGATTGAGTTCACCTATAATAACAGTTTCATTCGAGTATTGGTATGGCACCATTTAAGGTTTTATATGGTCGGGGATGTCGAACACCTTTGTGTTGGCATGAAACCGGAGAGAGGACGGTAGTTGGACCGAAGATGGTACAACAAACGACAGAAAAAGTGAAGTTTATTCGGGAGAAGATGAGAGCTTCTCAAAGTAGGCAAAAGAGTTATGATGACAAGAGGAGGAAGGATCTTGAGTTTTAGGAAGACGACCATGTGTTTTTTAGAGTTACACCGGTTACGGGTGTGGGTCGTGCTTTGAAGTCGAAGAAGATGACTTCTCGTTTTATTGGGCCGTATCAGATTACTGCACGAGTTGGTGTTGTGGCTTATCGTGTGGCATTGCCTCTGAATCTTTCGAATTTGCATGATGTGTTCCATGTTTCGCAACTTCGGAAGTATGTTCCGGATCCGTCACATGTTATTCCTATGGACGAGGTTGAAGTAAGAGATAACCTTACGGTGGAAGCTTTGTCGGTTAGGATTTTGGATCGTGAAATCAAGAAGCTAAGAGGCAAGGATATTGCGCTTGTGAAAGTAGCGTGGGGAGGCGCTGCGAAAGGAAATATGACTTGGGAATTAGATAGTGGGATGCGCGAGTCATATCCTGAGTTGTTTGAATCAGGTAATATTTTCGAGGACGAAAATTTCTAAAGTGGAGGAGAGTTGTAACGCCCCGATTTGATATTTCCCAATTTTGTTGAGTCTTTTATTTTATTTGTGTGATAATTATCTTATTTGTGAAATTGACATGATAATATGATATGTTGATGTGGTATGTTGATATGATTTGTGATTTTACCGTTTTATGAATTTTCGGGTAAAATTAGATTGGAGGGTATTTTAGACTTTTACTAATTAAGGATAAGTTAGAATTTGTGTAGAATTATATTTTGTGAGAAAAATGATATTTAGTGGAAAAGAGAAGAAAATGAGTTAAGTGTAGAATATAGTTAGTAAGAGAGAAAGAATAGAAAGATAGAAAGAAAAGATATAAGTGTGAGAAATAGAAAGAAAGAGAGATAGAAAGAAAAAGAGGAGAAAGAAAAGGAAGAGAAGAGAAAAGAAGAGAAAAGAGGGAAAAGCTTGGATTCATCAAGATTGCTCCTAGGAATCAGAATAATCGGGTAAGGATGATAAACATTGTTATCTTAATCTTGTATATGATTATGTATGTATGTGAATGATTGGGTTTTGATTTTGGTGAGGTTTAGAGAAGATGAATAGTTAGGGTTTTGATGAAATTGTAAGAAAATGGTAGATTAATCGGTTAGAAGTTGTTACAATCAAAGTATGATGTTAGATATATGCTTTAGATCATGTTTAATGAAGTTTTGATTGAGTTTTGAGTGGAATGAGTTGAATGTACGCAACTGAAAAATTCTGGAATTCGCTGTTGTCGCTCAGCGAGCTGTCCTTGCTCAACGAGCTGTCCTCGCTCAGCGAGAGTTCCAGGGATTTCCTTGCTCAGCGAGCGAGAGGGCGCTCAGCGAGCCTGTAGGTTTTGAGAGGTTTTTTGTTTTAGCCGTAACTTTAGTTTCGGTTATCCTTTTTAGGCGTTCTTTATATTGATTCGAAGCTAGAAACGTGTAGAAACTAATGATGCTAAGAAATGTAATTTTTAACCGACTTTCACCCGACTTTTCCGATAAAACGTAAATGAGTTAATTATGGAAATGTGGGTTTGATGTGATGATGTGGCCATTTGGCAAATGAATACATTGCTTGGATTGAATGTCAATGTATGCTAATTGAATGAGTTGAATGCATAATTATATTGTGAATAATGTGTGCATTTTCAAGAATGTTGTGTGTCATTTTGCATGTGAAGCATAATGTAGGCATTCTTGTGTTGTGGGATTCTTTGTGAATCCGTTTTAACATCGTGTGCTCATGTGGAGTGTGAGTGATGACTACAACACGATCGTATGCCCATGTGGGGGTGTGAGCGATCGGATTGTGTACCCGTGTGGGGTGTGAGCAATCCATAAACATTGTGTGCCTGTGTGGGGTGTGAGCAATGAGTGATTTATTCACATTGATTGTGTGTCTGTGTGGGGTGTGAGCAATCGGATTGTGTGCCCGTGTGGGGTGTGAGCAATCCATAAACATTGTGTGCCCATGTGGAGTGTGAGCAATGGGTGAACATTGTATGCCCGACGGAGAGTTACTTTAGGTAACGAGCGATGGTTCCAATTAGTTCCTGAGTGAACTTGATGATGATTGAGTCGGTACCGCATTTGCATCTGCATAGAGTCGTGTGTCGGTCTTCATGATTTGCATTTATCATCTAAATTGTGAAAAAATGGAATAAACATGAATATATATATATATATATATATATATATATATATATATATATATATGTGTGTGTGTTTATATGGAGATGAAAGTATGTATTGATGAAAACATGCTTGTTTATATATATATATATATATATATATATATATATATATATATATATATATATATATATATATATATATATATATATATATATATATATATATATATATATATATATATATATATATATATATGTATATATATACATTGTGGTGTATATGTGTGAATTGTGCATAATGAATGTGCTAGTGTGAATATATATATATATATATATATATATATATATATATATATATATATATATATATATATATATATATATATATATATATATATATACATTGTGATATACATAGGTGATGAGAAGTGATTGTGGTGAGAACACGTTTTATGTGTATTTTATATGTTGAGATATATAATTATATGCAATGTTATTATGATAATGTTTCTCACCCTTCTGTTGTTTTATGATGCTCTATGAGGCATTGCAGAGTAGGTTGTTGGAGGTCTTTTTGTGAAGTTTTCCTTCATCTTTTTGGTCAGTCGGCTCTGATATGTAGCACCGGGTAACTAGGGTCAGTTTGATGCCTTTTGTGATATATTTTGTATATGTATTTTGGGTAATGACTGTTTATGTAAACATGAAATATTTTAGTGAATCAAACTTGTGGATATATTTGTGATAAGTATATAAGTTTGAAAATGCTATGTTTGTTTTTCGCTGTTATTTGAATCATTTGAATACGGGTGTGAGGATGAAATCCTTCTGTTGTGAGTTACCCCGTTTGTTGCATATCATTAATGAGCAGGTGTTGTATGTTTAATTTTAAGTATAATGTGGCATGCTCCTTTTATACCGTGTTTCTAATACACTTTGATGAAAATATTAATATGTGCCTAAATGATTTAATTGTTTATTTGGGGGTATAGAAAAGGGGTGTTACACATATTGGATTGCAAGAGTTCAAATGTTGCTAGGACAATGTAGTTCCTGATTCCGGAGGGAATGCGGAGATAAAGCTTGAGTCAACTAAGGAATTGTGCATGAGGTAACTGAGTGCACAAGATGCAATGAATTTTATTGGAGTTGTTAGGCATGTTTTATCCTCCATCATAATTGTTGGATATCTATTGACAAATTAAGGAACTAATCACCCTTAATCTCTTGTTGATAGTAGACAAAATTGTGTTGGATGGAATGGACATGTATTGCCAGCTTAGATAGTGTGTATGGTGGAATTGATTGGAGCTAACTCGAGTGCTTACATATGGTTTTGATGAGTCGATGCAGATTATTATATTTGAAGGTGAAGAGTTGTTTATTCCCTTAAGTAAGTGGATGAGCTTATGAAAGATGGTGCAAAAGTGTTTACGAAGTGAGTTCTTTTGAGGGCATAAGGAAATGTAATTGTTGGTGATTTATCTGAGGTGTATGGCTTTTGGATGTGTTCCCATGTGATATCAATAATTTTCTGCAGAATTCACAAAGCTCGTTTGGCGAGGGTAAAGGCTCGCTTAGCGCGGATTGCTAGACTAAAAAGTATATTTTTTATTGATAAAGTTGAGCGGGACTATACATGTATATGTTTCATAATGATATAAATTTTGTTGTAACTTGTTTATCTGTTAAAGTGTGATATGATGGTTATTTAGTGATGTAAGTGATGAACTAACTTATGGTTGATTTATATGAGTATTTTGATGCATGATGTTGATAATGAGTTCTGTTGTGGTGATTTGTTAATGATGTTATTATGACGTAAGTTGGGTGACTATCAATGATAATGAGATAGCCTATTTGGTGGTCAAGTGTGAATTTAAGGATATTTTGCAGATGGTTATCAGGACGAGGTACGGTCACCATGAGAACATTGTGACGTTGTTTGTTGTATCCTATGCACCTGGTGTGTTCGTGGGGTATATTATTCTACCCACGACTTTTTGGGTCTAGATTTGAAGTTTTTAGCGATCATAAGCGTTTGAGATATTTGTTTGATAAGAAAGAGCTGAATATGAGGCAGAGGAGGTGGTTAGAGATGCTGAAGGACTTTGATTTTGAGTTAAGTTACCATCCGGGTAAGGCAAATGTGGTTGCAAATGCTCTGAGTAGGAAGACATTACATATGTTGACAATGACAGTAAAAGAAATGGAAATGGTTGAGCAATTCAGAGACATGAGTTGTCATGTCAGACTACCTCTAACAGTGTGAAGCAGGGAATATTGAGATTGACTATTGATATTGTGGAAGAGGTCCAAGTAAGATAGCAATTTTATTCAAAGTTGGTTGATCCACTGACCTTGATTAACCAAGGTAACAAAAGTGAATTCTGAATTGATGAGAATGGTATTTTGAAGTTCCAAAATCGAGTGTGTTTTCCTGGTGTTCTAGAATTTAAGGAGAGTATTTTAGAAGAAGGATGTCGAAATAGGTTAAGTATTCATCTTGGTGCTACAGAGATGTACCATGTATTATAGAAGTTGTTTTAATGGCCGAGTATGAAGAAAGATATTGTTGCGTTTGTGTAATGTATGTTTGATTCATTAGAAGCTAAAGACAAAATATCACAAGTCTTTGGATCTGAAGCAATTGTTGAATATTCCGGAATGGAAATAGGATGGTTCTTGTATGGATTTTGGTATCGAGATTTCTGAAGGTATCGAAAGGGGAATGATTCAATTTGGGATATTGTGGATGGATTAACTAAATCGGTTCATTTCCTACCGATGAAGATTATTTATCCTATACGGAAGCTAGCTAAGATGTATACAGAGGAAATTATGAAGTTACATGAGATAGGGATCCAAGATTTTCGTCGAGGTTTTTGAAAATTTTGTAGGATGCTTAGGCACTAAGTTGAAATTGAGTTCTTCTTATCACCCGAAGACGGATGGTTAGACAAATAGATGTATCTAATCTTGGAGGATTTGTGATGGTTGATGTAGTGGACTTTGGGATGCAAAGATCAGATGAGGGAGTCATATCCGACTCTGTTTTCTTCGGGAAATTTTCGAGGGCGAAAATTCTTTAAGTGGGGGAGAGTTTTAACACCCCAAATAATTAGAATATTTATTTAATTGATTTATTATAAATATTCGAGGTTTATCGGTGAATTTTGGTGACATATATAATTTTAGATGTGTTTATGTTGTGTGTTGTGAGATTTGATGAAAGAAGTGATTATATAGAATTATTTAGTAATAATAGTAGTAGACTAATATTATTTGGACTATTATTATTATTTAAAATAAAAAGAGATAATGAGGATATGTTGGTAATAATATGTGGAGTGAGTGAGGCTAATATGGGAAGATCATATTAGGGGTCCTAGGGGTAAGATTGACAAAGAGGAAGTTGATTTTGTGATACGATCAGTTTTCACGATCGTGTTTGGGAGATAAAAGAGAAAGCTCTGAAGAAAGAAGGAAAGGAGGCTAGGGCTTGACGAATCTCCGGAAAATTTGAGAGAAGATTGTAGAAAGCTTCATTCAAAGGTATGGGGAGTATTGCATTTCAATGTGTATGATATAGAGTTAGATGTTATTGGGGATTTTGGGGTTTTTAAAGGAGAACCTAGGATTAAAGATGTAGAATGATGAATTTTGATGATTTGTTTTTGTGATGTTTGATGTGATTGATGTATATGTGTTAGATAGGGGTTTTAAGGACTCAAACAGGGGTTATTGGGGTTAAAAATGCAGTTTAAGGGTGTAAAATCACCATGGGAGAAGTGCTGTTAGCGCAGGGTTTTTGGCCAAAATCGCAGAGCTCGCTTAGCTAGCTCTAACTCACTTAGCGAGCACCCCTCGGGCAACATTATTTTGAAAACTTTGAAAATTCATATCTTGAGCTTCGGGTGTCCGATTTACGTGTTGTTCGAAGTTGTGTGAAGCTAAGACAATGTAATTTCATTTAAAAATAGTCTCATGTTGCTAGAAATAATTTAAATGATATGAATTGATGTTGGAAGGTGATTAATTGTATACCGAACTAAATATGTGTTGTTATAAATGATGAATCTTTTTCTAAATGGAAGAATGGTGATGTCATATGACTAGTGATGGTAAAGAAGATGTTTAGAAGTTAGTTAGAGTGACGTAGAGGTGTAGGTGATGTGATAAGATTATTTGTAGTGGTGTCCGATGAGTAGGAAATGATGAATTTGTGTTGTTGATTGGATGATAGGTATGTGTTAATGCCTTTGTGATGTTGATTATGTGTTGAAGATTATATGATGCTTATGTTGATCTAGAGTATAATGATAGTGGGTTGTTGTGTTATGATGTTAATTATATTATGAAACTTATATGGTGATTATGTGTTGATTTCTTATGTGATGAAGGTCATGTGAATGATGATATTAAATGATGTTATGATGAAATAAATAGATGAGGTATGTTTTAATGTTTATATGTGCTATGTGACAAACATGATGATTTGGTATTGGGCTGAAGTGGTGATGCTATAATACAATGTTTACGATTGATATGTGATGATAATGATGTACTTATACCTATATGATGACAATGATGTATTGATGCCTACATGATGAATTATGTGTATTTTGTCAAGAATATGATGATTATGATGATGTGAGGTATGTGGATTGTGATGATGATTTTCTGGATTGTTGTTGTTAAAATATGGTTTTTGAGTGGGTTCTGTCACAGGGGAGAGATTCTGAAATCGCAGAAAAATTTAAGAAATCGTGAAGCTCGCTTAGCAAGCAAATGAAACTTTTGAACCTCTGAATACAGAGAGTTGGTCGCTTAGCGAGGGTAGTAGCTCGCTTAGCGAGGCCTGACATGTTTCGAAAAATAATTTTTATTTTGAAAAATGTTTTAATCGATGTGGGTTGTGTCGTGGGATGTAATGATGTTTTAGTGATGATGTATGATGTGTTTAGAGGTTATATGAGTAGGATTTGATGATGAAATGATGTATGATGATTTGAATTGTCTTATGATTTTGTGAAGTATGAGTACATGATGTAGAGGAAGATGTTGACTGAGTGAGTAATATGATGATTGATGATGAATGCAGATGTAATGCTTATGATGTTTTGATGATGATGTGTGTATATTGCATCTTACATTCATGGAATGATTTATAAGGGGACTTCGGTCCATTGGTAGCTTCAATCCCATTGTGTAGATTAAATTGATATGATGTTATGATGTGCTCCCTTGTAGAGGGTTGATGGCCCAGTGTCCATCCATAAGTATATTTTGGTACCGCATGGATTCCTATGATGTTGCATCTCATTCTTGGTGGCATAACATAATTGCATTTGTGTGGATTAGATGATTTGATGAGTTATGTGATATGTTGGGTGAGAACTTAGGATGTGTTGTTATATGATGAATGTTCCTCGTAATATCTTTATCTATATTGTTTATATTGATTTGTAATTACTCACCCTTCCTACCTTTGGTGATGGTCTATTATTCCATCCTACAAATATTCAGGAGTAGCTTCTTGGTGTGTGAAGTTTAGCTTGAAGTTGTTTGGCTTACTTCTGTAGAGTTATATGGTGTCTTGCTCAGGTAGATGTAACATCGGGTGGGGGAACGCTTATGTGAATAATATGTGTTTGTTAGAATGACTTTTATAAGTTAATGGATGGTGAATTTTTAGTTGATGATGATTTGTTGACAATGACCAAAGGTCTTGATATTTTGATGAAATTAATGAATAAATTTTGAAGTATGATTTCCGTTGCAAGGTTTAATTTGATTATTGATTTATTAAAGAAGTGAATATTTTAAATGTTTTGAACACGCGTGTTACGGAGCAGGTGGTTTAATTGATGTTTTATGAAGGAAGTGTGACACCTTTCCGAGATGTACTCTAAATTATTTAAGTATTATTGTGTTTTATTCCGTGGGGTTAGAAGGTTGTTACAATTTGCATTTTCTTAAGTTGTATTTCCAAGTCGTATAGTATGTTGTTGTGTTGTATCTCGTGTTGTTTAAGTTGTTGTTGCGTTGTGAAGTGGTGATTTATGCAATCCCATTTAATATGTTATTTATCATATTCTTGATTATATTATTAGATATCTCACCTCTTCTGTTTGAATATTTCTCTTTGTTGGTAACGTGCAGGTAATCCAGAGTAGAGCTGAGTACCCTAGTAGATTCGAGTCGGTGTTGTCGCTCTGATACGTAGCACTCGGGGGGATAACACGTGTTTTCTGTTGATGTTGAATAGTATTATAGATGATGAATTTTAACGTTGTTTTATTAAAGAAGTGTTGTTTTAAGTTGTTTTGATGTTGAACACAAGTTGTGATATAATAAGTAGAATTTTATGAATCCGTTGCGAAGTAATGAAGTCATCTATTTTAAGACTAATCAATTGTTGAATGTTGTTTCAAAGTTGAAAATGTAATTATCTCATTTGTTTTGTTAAAAATTTTATACTCTGATTTTATAATAAATTATAGGGTAGAAATGGGGTGTTACAAAAAGCCCAAAGAGCCTCTATAGATACCTCATTTTCAGAATGAGGGAGGATCCCCAATTTCTCAAAAAGCATATGTAGTAATATATTTGTGAGAGTCCTAAATAAGGGTGACTTATGTGTCCCCGCCCCATGAAGTTTCGCAAAGGGTGTGCCCTTTACATGGCATGGGGGTTCCCCTTCAAGGAAGACTTGAAAAATACCGTTATCCAGAAACTAGCCATATGAATTGAGTCATACGATGACCCCATAGAAATAGGAAGTCAACTATCTCTCCCAATCAAGGAGGGACGACTACCACCTCTTAAGGTTTCCTAAACTTTATGAAATTCTGTGATCAGGTATGAGATGTCCTATGAGATGTTCCAACACTTGACAGATTTAACCAAAATTTAAAGTGCAAGAAAATTAAACAACACAGTAGTTTGTTAACCCAATTCAGTGTATAACCACACTTACATCTGGAGGCTACCAAGCCAGGAGGAAATCCACTATAAGTAATATTAATTCTAGACTTAAACCACCCAGTTTAATCTTTCACTTAATATCTACCCAATGCAATTTCTACCTAAGACACAACTTAGATATGAGTACCAACTCACTCCCCCTCAATCACACAGTGATCTAGTTTACAAGTTTAATAACATTGAAGTCATACTTCAAACAAAACAGCTTGATCTTACTTCACAGTTTCAATCAAGTCACAAATACACTTATGCTTAAAAGCTCATAAAGTGGTACAATAAAAACAACCTGCTATTAAAACACAACACCCTATTTTGTCTTCTGAAATTCGTACTCAATTCTGAGGTATTCTGTTGCTTAAATAGGTGTTTGTATTTTGGGCTTTCTGTAGGTTAATCCAGTCCTAAAACGCATGCAGCTTCCACCTTGAATTAGGGTTTGTTACTTCCTAGATTCTAGGTGATTTAGTTCTTCTGATTATGCTGAAGTCTCATAACACAACTCTCTACAGATGCGCCTTATTCTGTTTTTGTCCATCCATAATTAATTCCAGATAACTCTCCTTAAATATCTCAGATCAGTTAGTCATTAATTAATTCTGGTAGCAGGTTTGAGATGTCTCAACATCTGTTGGGACATCCTGAAAAACTGAACCTAAATCATTTACACAATGTCCCAACATCTGGTGTGACATCCTGAATTAAGTTCTTATACTCTGTTTGATAATGTCCCAACATCTGATAGGACATTCTGAACTGAATTCAATATTTCTTGTTGGTCAAAAATTCTGCCAATTCTAAACATCTACAAACTCCCCCTTTGGCTAATTTTTGGCTAACATTCTTTTCTGATTTTCAGAGTGCAGCAGAAGTTCTTTTATCAGAGTATAGCATTTCTTTTCTGTTGAATCATGTGTGAGATTACTCCCCCTCAAACATACATGTATTCAGTCTTGTTGCAACAGAAATATTTTACAGATTTAGTTCAGAAGCAAACAGAGAATTTTCATTCATAATCAAACAGCATTATACATTGTTGTTGTTGTTGTTCTCCCCCTTGTTAGACATAAATTTGGGGCCAAAGAGACTAATTCAAAAATACAATGCAGAAGCTGTCATTACATAATCCTCACATACAATTTTCACTCATATTCCTCACAGTCAGTTTCTTCATCTTCCTCAGTCTCCTCATCAGAAGCATCAGCTTTCTGATCACTTTCAATCTCCAGCCTTTGGATAATCTCCTCAAGCTTCTGCTTCCTTGCATCCAGTTCTTTGCAAGTACTCTTCAGTTCAGCAATTAATGCAGCTTTGGAGATTGGAGACTTTGCAGTTGAAGGACCAGCAGATGTCCCAGAGGGTGCTTCAACATCAGCTGCATGATGACTCAGAAACAGCTTGTAGTGGAAGGCCAGAGGGCTTTCTCTTTTGCACATTGTGTCCTTTTCAGTGAGGATCCCAGGGTACTGACTCAGCACTATTCCACATAGCAAGGAAGGGAAGGCAATTGGCAGCTTTGTTGCAGATGAGCCAGCATGCTTCAATGTCTGATCAAAGATGTAGGCTCCATAATCCAGCTTAGTTTGAGTGCCCACAGCATAAATGAACCTGCCCAGGCCAGTGGATATTGAGGATGTATGATTGGTAGGTACCTAGTTTGTTGTACCAATCCTGTTCAGCATGGCATATTTCCTTGTCAGCATGCTCACTGAGAGCTTTCCTTTAACTGGCCAAGCCTTAACCTGGTTTGCAGTGATAACCTTGCAGACTTGGTTATCAGTCTTCCCTAACTCATTTGGACCATCAGATTCTCTTCCAAGGTATTGGTTGATGATCTGAGGAGAGAATTCTACACACCTGCCTCTTACAAATACTTTTCTAAAGTCAGCAGACTTACCATTGGCACAATCTTCTTGGAGGTTGACTATGAATTCTTTGACAAGCAGCTCATAGCAGGGAGAGAAGTTGGAGATAGTTTTGAAGAGGCCAACAGAAGAGATGAGATCAATTAACTCTGTGCACTCAAGTGCATTACTGCTCAGCTCTCTCTCAAGTGCCACCCTTCTTTGATAAACAAACTTCCATCTATTCACACTTGAAACATGATGAAAGGAGATGTTGTCCAAGGGAGCTTCTGGAATAGCAGTTGATGACCTTGAGGGTGCTGATTTCTTCTTTGGAGGAGATGTTGGGACATCTGCTTCAACATCTGAATCTGAAGGAGTGACAGCTTTCCTCTTTTGTGTTTGCACCTTGCTCCATTGTTTTGTAGGACCAAAGACACTTTAGCTTTATCCTTCTTTGGGGTAGCTTGCTTCTTCTCAGGAATTGCATGTCCTGCATGCATCTTTTCTTTCCTAGTTCTGAGCCTTTTGGCTATGCTAGGTTTTACAGAGGCAATGATTTCTGTATCAGAATCATGCTCTAGATTCACAACAGAAGGGGATTGAGCAGTCTCCTCTTCAGCTGGTGGATCAACAGATATGTGCTCTTCAGTTGAGGCCTTGGTTTGGTCCTCAGATGCTTCTTCATCACTATCATTTGAGGCCTTTTTCTGGTCCTCAGATGTTTCAACAACAGCATCAGATTAGGCCTTTTGCTGATCCTCAGATGTTTCAACATCTATTGGGACATCCTGTTGAGCAGGAGTGTCCTTTGCAGCCTGAGGTTGTTGATCTTCTTGTGGAGCTGGCATGGTGCTCAGAGGGATAGAAATGCCACTAACCACTCTTTGTTCAGAAAGAATCCTGTTTACCAACTCCTTTATGGAATCATCCACATATTCAGAAGATTTTGGAGGTATGTTTGCTGGTGAAGGAATGCCTTTGGATTTGCTGCAAACTTGATCTTTTGTTCTTTTTGGAGTTCTTGGCTTTTTAGCATGAGGAACACTTCCTCTGATTTCGTCCATTGGAGTTGAATCCATGGGTACCACAGAAATGGGAGTTGCATGAACCACATCTTCCTTGTTGAGGATTTCTTCAGGAATGTTAGGGTTTTGAGACATTTTCGAAGAAGGTGGATGAAGAGTTTTAGGTTTGATGAGTTCTGAAAAGCAGTTAGAGAATGCAATTCGTTTTTGAGAGTATGATGAGAAGATGGATAGCTGAAAGCAAGCTGATATAATATAAGTAGCCGTTACTTTGAGACTTTTTAGGAGAGGAATACTCAAGGTCCTTGACCAGACTGGTGTTGCCATCTGGTGCTTATGCCACATAATGTCATATGACATGTTGGCACATCTCCATAACTGCTAAATTTCACATAAGCAGATTCCCAATTTGCCCCTTAGATTTTCAAATTGAGTAGCATCCAAGGCTTTGGTAAATATATCAGCCAACTGTAGATTTGTAGCTACATGTTCCAGTGAAATCACTTTTTCTTCTACAAGATCTCTGATGAAATGATGTCTGATATCAATATGCTTGGTCCTGCTATGTTGGATAGGATTCTTTGATATGTTAATAGCACTTAAGTTGTCACAGTACAATGTCATGACATCTTGTGGGACATTGTACTCAGTGAGCATTTGCTTCATCCAAACCAACTGTGAACAACTGCTTCCAGCTGCAATATATTCAGCTTCAGCAGTAGATAAGGATACACAATTTTGTTTCTTACTGAACCAAGAAATCAAATTGTTTCCTAGAAAGAAGCATCCTCCTGAAGTGCTTTTTCTGTCATCAGCACTGTAGATGTTTAGAATTGGCAGAATTTTTGACCAACAAGAAATATTGAATTCAATTCAGAATGTCCTATCAGATGTTGGGACATTATCAAACAGAGTATAAGAACTTATTTCAGGATGTCACACCAGATGTTGGGACATTGTGTAAATGACTTAAGTTCAGTTTTTCAGGATGTCCCAACAGATGTTGAGACATCTCAAACCTGCTACCAGAATTAATTAATGACTAACTGATCTGAGATATTTAAGGAGATTTATCTGGAATTAATTATGGATGGATAAAAACAGAACAAGGCGCATCTGTAGGGAGTTTTATTTTGAGGATTCAGATTAATCAGAAGAACTAAATCACCTAGAATCTAGGAAGTAACAAACCCTAATTCAAGGTGGAAGCTGCATGTGTTTTAGGACTGGATTAACCTACAGAAAGCCCAAATTACAAACACCTATTTAATCAACAGAAACTCACAGAATTGAGTACGAATTTCACAAGACAAAATAGGGTGTTGTGTCTTTAATAGCAGGTTGTTTTTATTGTACCACTTTATGAGCTTTTAAGCATAAGTGCATTTGTGACTTGATTGAAACTGTGAAGTAAGATCAAGCTGTATTGTTTGAAGAATGTCTTCAATTTTATTAAACTTGTAAACAAGATCACTGTGTGATTGAGGGGGAGTGAGTTGGTACTCATATCTAAGTTGTGTCTTAGGTAGAAATTGCATTGGGTAGATATTAAGTGAAAGATTAAACTGGGTTGTTTAAGTCTAGAATTAATATTACTTATAGTGGATTTCCTCCTGGCTTGGTAGCCTCCAGATGTAAGTGTGGTTATACACTAAACTGGGTTAACAAACTTCTGTGTTGTTTAATTTTCTTGCACTTTAAGTTTTGGTTAAATCTGTCAAGTGTTGGGACATCTCATAGGACATCTCATACCTGATCACAGAATTTCAATTGGCATCAGAGCAGGCACCCTGCCTGTTTATACTGGGTGAGATCTAGTGAATACAAATTCTGGAAACATGGACAGAGATATAGGATCAGTAAATAGACCACCTATACTGGATGGTTCTAATTATGACTACTGGAAGCCAAGAATGATTGCATTCTTAAGATCACTTGACAACAGGGCCTGTAGAGCAGTCAACACTGGATGGGAACATCCTGTTCAAGACACCAAAGATGGATCAAAAGTGTTGAAACCTGAAGAAGAATGGAGTAAGGAGGAAGAAGATTCAGCACTAGGCAACTCTAAGGCCTTAAATGCTTTATTCAATGGCATTGATAGAAACATCTTTAGACTTGTGCATCACTGTGAGCTGGCCAAAGATGTTTGGGACACTCTCAAAATAACTCATGAAGGAACATCAAAGGTAAAAATGTCAAGACTTCAACTTCTCACCACCAAGTTTGAAAACTTGAGAATGAAGGAAGATGAGTCAATTCATGAATTCTACATGAACATCTTGGATATAGCCAATACTTTTGGAGCCTTGGGAGAAAAGATGACTGATGAAAAGCTTGTAAGAAAGATTCTCAGATCTTTGCCAAAAAGATTTGACATGAAAGTCACAGCAATAGAAGAAGCTCAAGACATATGCACAATGAAAGTTGAAGAGCTCATTGGTTCCCTTCAAACATTTGAAATGGGAATGAATGACACAAATGTAAAGAAGAACAAAAGCATAGCCTTGGTGACAAATACTGATGAAGAAGAAGATGATAAATCAGAAACTGGTGAAAGCTTATCAGACAACATTGCTATGCTTGGAAGACAATTCAAAAAGATTCTCAGAGGAATGGAAGGCAAATCCAAACCCAGTGGAAGATACACAAACTCTTCTGAGAACAAAAGATCTTATGATGCTAACAGAAGATCAAATTATGATGAAAAGACCAGTCAAGAAAAAGGAATTAAATGCCATGGATGTGAAGGATATGGACACATCAGGAATGAATGTCCTACCTACTTAAAAAGGCAAAAGAAAGGACTCTCTGTAACCTGGTATGATGAAGACTCAGGAGGTGATTCAGAAAGAATCAGCTAAGCATATCACTGCTCTAGCTGGATTATGTGAATCTGAAAGTGAATCCAGTGATGGGGAGCTTACTTTTGAAGAACTTGAGCAAGCATACAAAGATCTATACAAAAGAAGCACTGAAATATGCAGTGAGGTTATAAAGCTAAAGAAGCAAAATGAGGCACTAGAAGATGAAAAAGCAAGTGATCAAGAGATCATTGACACCTTGAAAAGTGAAGTAAGTCTTCTCAACTCCAAGTTGGAACACATGTCCAAATCTGTTAGAATGTTGAACAGCAGCTCAAATACACTGGATCTTATTCTCAACAACAATAAGCATTCAGGGGATAAAAGTGGACTGGGATTTAACAGAGTACATAAAGATGAAGCTAGCTCTAGCAAAACTACTTCAAAATCCATACAGTCAAACAAGATGTCCCAACAGATGCTTCAACATCAGGAAAAGAACACAAAGTCAAACATAATGTTCCAACAGATGTCTCAACATTCTGAAAAGAACAAAATGAAGAAGAAGTATCAAAGATGGAGATGTCATCATTGTGGAAGATTTGGACATATCAAACCTCATTGTTATAAGCTGCATGGATATCCAAATCAGATGTATCAGCAACCTTCTAAGCAGAAAATAGAAGTTACCAAGAAAGTGCTGCATAGACATCAAAGAAATCAGCAACCTCCTAAGCAGAAGACAGAGGTCATCAAGAAGGTATGGAGACCAAAAGCTAGCATTCAGGCTGATCAAAGCTACATATCCAAGAACAAGATCAACAATCAATCTTGGAGATCTACTGATGAACAACACACAGGGCAGAGGCATCAAAAGAAATCTCAACTCAAATAGTCAAAGAAAAGTGTTGCATATATAGCACATACATCACTAAGAGTATCAGCTAAAGAAGACTGGTACTTTGACAGTGGATGTTCAAGACACATGACTGGATTGAAGAATCTGCTAGTAAACTTAAAGTCACATTCATCCAGGTATGTAACCTTTGGAGATGGAGCTAAAGGAGAAATCAAGGGAGTTGGGACCTTGGACTGTCAAGATGTTCCAAGACTAGATGATGTGCTGCTAGTTAAAGGTTTAACTGCTAACCTGATCAACATAAGTCAATTATGTGATCAAGGGTACAGTGTAAACTTTACCAAAACTGAATGCATAGTGACTAACAAAGAACAAGAGGTTGTCATGAAAGGAGCCAGATCTAAAGACAACTGTTACATGTGGGAATCTCAAGACTTCAGTCTTACTTCAACTTGCTCCTTAGCTAAAGAAGAAGAAGTGAAACTATGGCACCAAAGACTAGGTCATCTTCATTTCAGAGGCATAAAGAAGATAATATCTATGGATGTTGTAAGAGGTATTCCTAAACTGAAGATTGATGATGGAAAAATATGTGGTGAATGTCAAATAGGCAAGCAAACCAATATGTCCCATCCAAAGCTCCAACATCTGACAACTTCCAAAGTTTTGGAACTATTGCATATGGATCTTATGGGACCTATGCAGGTTGAAAGCCTTGGTGGCAAGAGGTATGCCTATGTGGTGGTTGATGACTTTTCAAGGTATACATGGATAAATTTTATCAAGGAAAAGTCTGATGTATTTGATGTATTCAAAGACTTATGCCAAAGAATACAAAGGGAAAAAGCCAGCTGTGTGATCAGAATAAGAAGTGATCATGGAAAAGAATTTGAGAACCAAAAGTTCTTAGATTTCTGCTCTTCAGAAGGAATCAATCATGAATATTCTTCACCAATCACTCCTCAACAGAATGGGATTGTTGAGAGGAAGAATAGAACTATTCAAGAATCAGCAAGAGCTATGATCCATGCTAAAAAGTTACCTTTGTACTTCTGGGCTGAAGCTATGAACACAGCTTGTTACATCCACAACAGAGTTACTCTAAGGAAAGGAACTTTGTCCACAATCTATGAAGTCTGGAAGGGCAGAAAACCCACAGTTAAGTACTTCCATGTGTTTGGAAGTAACTGTTATATTCTGGCAGATAGGGAGCAAAGAAGAAAAATGGATCCTAAAAGTGACGAAGGAATTTTTCTTGGATACTCTATAAACAGCAGAGCATATAGAGTATTTAATTCTAGAACCAAGGTTATCATGGAGTCTATAAATGTGATAATTGATGATGCTCCTACAGATGTCCCAGAAGATGTTGGAACATCTGCTGATATCAAGATTGAAGCTGAAGAAAAGAGTGATCATTATGACTTCACTCAAACTGATGCAAGGACAGAACAATCCAACAAACCTCCCTCCATCAGAATACAGAAGGATCATCCCAAAGATTTGATAATTGGTGATCCCAACAGAGGTGTAAGCACTAGATCAAGAGAAGTGATTTCAGGTTCCTATTTTGTCTCTAAAATATAACCTAAAAACATCAAGGAAGCTCTTACTGATGAATACTGGATTTGTGCTATGCAAGAGGAATTAGGTCAATTCACAAGGAATGAAGTGTGGAATCTTGTTCCTAGACCTGATGACATAAATGTGATTGGAACAAAATGGGTGTATAAGAACAAGTCAAATGAACAAGGAGTTGTTACAAAGAACAAAGCTAGACTTGTAGCTCAAGGATACACACAAATTGAAGGAGTAGACTTTGATGAAACCTTTGCACCAGTAGCAAGGCTTGAATCAATCAGACTACTTTTAGGAATTGCTTGTATCTTAAAGTTCAAGCTATTTCAAATGGATGTGAAAAGTGCCTTTTTAAATGGTTATCTTAATGAAGAGGTATATGTAGAATAGCCTAAAGGATTTGTTGATCCAAGCTGTCCAAATCATGTATACAAACTAAAGAAGGCTCTTTATGGTCTGAAGCAAGCTCCAAGAGCTTGGTATGAAAGGCTGACTACTTTTCTTGTCAAGCAAGGGTACAGGAAAGGAGGAATTGACAAAACCTTGTTTGTTAAAGATGAAGAAGGAAATGTCATGATTGCTCAAATATATGTAGATGACATTGTCTTTGGTGGGATGTCTTACAGGATGGTCAAACATTTTGTCAACCAGATGGAATCTGAATTTGAAATGAGCCTAGTAGGAGAATTAACCTACTTTCCTGGACTGCAAATAAAGCAAATGGAAGACTCCATGTTCATTTCTCAAAGCAAGTATGCCAAGAACATAGTCAAGAAATTTGGAATGGAAAATGCTACTCATAAGAGAACTCCTGCCCCCACACATTTAAAGCTGACTAAAGATGAAAAGGGTGAGAATGTAGATCAAAGCATATACAGAAGCATGATTGGAAGCTTGTTATATCTGACTGCTAGCAGACCAGACATAGCATTTGCAGTAGGTGTATGTGCAAGATATCAAGCTGATCCAAAAGTCAGTCATCTTAATCAAGTCAAGAGAATTATGAAATATGTTAATGGTACTTGTGACTATGGCATAATGTATTTTCATGGATGTAAACCAATTCTCACTGGCTTCTGTGATGCTGATTGGGCTGGAAGTGCTGATGACAGAAAAAGCACTTCAGGAGGATGCTTCTTTCTAGGAAACAATTTGATTTCTTGGTTCAGTAAGAAACAAAATTGTGTATCCTTATCTACAGCTGAGGCTGAATATATAGCAGCTGGAAGCAGTTGTTCTCAGTTGGTTTGGATGAAGCAAATGCTCACTGAGTACAATGTCCCACAAGATGTCATGACATTGTACTGTGACAACTTAAGTGCAATTAACATATCAAAGAATCCTATCCAACATAGCAGGACCAAGCATATTGATATCAGACATCATTTCATCAGAGATCTTGTAGAAGAAAAAGTGATCTCATTGGAACATGTAGCTACAAATCTACAGTTGGCTGATATCTTTACCAAAGCATTGGATGCTACACAGTTTGAGAACTTAAGGGGAAAATTGGGAATCTGCTTATGTGAGATTTAGCAGTTATGGAGATGTGCCAACATGTCATATGACATTGTGTGGCATAAGCACCAGATGGCAACACCAGTCTGGTCAAGAACCTTGGGTATTCCATTCCTAATAATTTTCAATGTAACGGCTACTTATATAATAACAACTTGCATTCAGCTTTCCATATTCTCATCATACTATCAAAAGCGAATTGCATTATCTAGCTGTTCTTCAGAAATCATCAACCCTAAAACTCCTTATTCATCTTCTTTGAAAATGTCTCAAAACCCTAACATTCCTGAAGAAATTCTCAACAAAGAAGATGTGGTTCATGCAACCCCCATTTTTGTGGTACCCATGGAGTCAACCCCATTGGACGAAATCAGAGGAAGTGTTCCTAATGCTAAAAAGCCAAGAACTCCAAAAAGAGCAAAAGATCAAGTCTGCAGCAAATCCAAAGGCATTCCTTCACCAGCAAACATGCCTCCAAAATCTTCTGAATATGTGGATGCTTCCATAAAGGAGTTAGTAAACAAGATTCTTTTTGAACAAAGAGTGGTTAGTGGCATATCTATCCCTCTGAACACCATGCCAGCTCCACAAGAAGATCAACAAACTCAAGCTGCAAAGGACACTCCTGCTCAACAGGATGTCCCAATAGATGTTGAAACATCTGAGGATGAGCAAAAGGCCTCATCTGATGCTGCTGTAGAAGAATCTGAGGACCAGAAAAAGGCCTCAAATGAAAGTGATGAAGAAGAATCTGAGGATCAGACCAAAGCCTCAACTGAAGAGCATATCTCTGCTGATCAACCAGCTGAAGAGGAGACTGCTCAATCTCCTCCTGTTGTGAACCTAGAGCAGGATTCAGATACAGAGATCATTGCCTCTGTAAGACCTAGCATAGCCAAAAGGCTCAGGACTAGGAAAGAAAAGATGCAAGCAGGACATGCAATTCCTGAGAAGAAGCAAGCTACTCCAAAGAAAGACAAAGCTAAAGCTGTCTTTGGTCCTACAAAACAATGGAGCAAAGTCCAAACACAAAAGAGGAAAGTTGTCACTCCTCCAGATTCAGATGTTGAAGCAGATGTCCCAACATCTCCTCCAAAGAAGAAACCAGCACCCTCTAGGGCATCAACTGCTGTTCCAGAAGCTCCCTTGGACAACATCTCATTTCATCATGTTTCAAGTGTAAACAGATGGAAGTTTGTGTACCAAAGAAGGGTAGCACTTGAAAGAGAGATGAGCAGTAATGCACTTGAGTGCACTGAATTAATTGATCTCATATCTGCTGCTGGCCTCTTCAAAACAGTCTCCAATCTCTCTCCCTGCTATGAGCTACTTGTCAAAGAATTCATAGTCAATCTTCAGGAAGATTGTGCCAATGATAAGTCTGCTGAATTTAGAAAAGTTTTTGTTAGAGGAAGGTGTGTAGAGTTCTCTCCTCAGATCATCAACAAATTCCTTGGAAGAGAATCTGATGGTCCAAATGAACTAGGGAAGACTGATAACCAGGTCTGCAAGGTTATCACTGCAAACCAGGTCAAGGCTTGGCCAGTTAAAGGAAAGCTCTCAGTGAGCATGCTGACAAGAAAATATGCCATGCTAAACAGGATTGGTACAGCAAACTGGGTGCCTACCAATCACACATCTTCAATATCCACTGGCTTGGGCAGGTTTATTTATGCTGTGGGCACTCAGACTAAGCTGGATTATGGAGCCTACATCTTTGATCAGACTTTGAAGCATGCTAGCTCATCTGCAACAAAGCTGCCAATAGCTTTCCCTTCCTTGCTGTGTGGTATAGTGCTAAGTCAGTACCCTGGGATCCTCACTGAGAAGGACACAGTTTCCAAAAGAGAAAGCCCTCTGGCCTTTCACTACAAACTGTTCCTGAGTCATCATGCAGCAGATGTTGAAGCACCCTCTGGGACATCTGCAGGTCCTTCAAATGCAAAGACTCCAATCTCCAAGGCTGCATTGATTGCTGAACTGAAGAGCACTTGCAAAGAACTTGAAGCAAGGAAGCAGAAGCTTGAGGAAATTATCCAAAGGCTGGAGAGTGAAGGTGATCAGAAAGCTGCTTCTGATGAAGAAACTGAGGATGATGAAGAAACTGAATGTGATGAGTCTGAGTGAATAATTGTATGTGAGGAAAATTGTATGATAGCTGCATTGTAATTCAGAATTAGTGACTTTGGCCCCAAATTTGTGTCTAACAAGGGGGAGAACAACAACAATGTATGATGCTATTTAGCTATGAATGAAAAACTTCTGTTTGTTTCTGACTGTTTGTTTCTGAACTGAATCATTGTGTGTTAATAAAGTATTTTTGTTGCAACCTGGATACATGTATGTTTGAGGGGGAGTAATCTCAAATATGATTCAACAGAAAAGCAATGCTATACTCTGATAAAAGAACTTCTGCTGCACTCTGAAAAATCAGAAAAGAATGTTAGCCAAAAATTAGCCAAAGGGGGAGTTTGTAGATGTTTAGAATTGGCAGAATTTTTGACCAACAAGAAATATTGAATTCAGTTCAGAATGTCCTATCAGATGTTGGGACATTATCAAACAGAGTATAAGAACTTATTTCAGGATGTCACACCAGATGTTGGGACATTGTGTAAATGACTTAAGTTCAGTTTTTCAGGATGTCCCAACAGATGTTGAGACATCTCAAACCTGCTACCAGAATTAATTAATGACTAACTGATCTGAGATATTTAAGGAGAGTTATCTAGAATTAATTATGGATGGATAAAAACAGAACAAGGCGCATCTGTAGGGAGTTTTATTTTGAGGATTCAGATTAATCAGAAGAACTAAATCACCTAGAATCTAGGAAGTAACAAACCCTAATTCAAGGTGGAAGCTGCATGTGTTTTAGGACTGGATTAACCTACAGAAAGCCCAAATTACAAACACCTATTTAATCAACAGAAACTCACAGAATTGAGTACGAATTTCACAAGACAAAATAGGGTGTTGTGTCTTTAATAGCGGGTTGTTTTTATTGTACCACTTTATGAGCTTTTAAGCATAAGTGCATTTGTGACTTGATTGAAACTGTGAAGTAAGATCAAGCTGTATTGTTCGAAGAATGTCTTCAATTTTATTAAACTTGTAAACAAGATCACTGTGTGATTGAGGGGGAGTGAGTTGGTACTCATATCTAAGTTGTGTCTTAGGTAGAAATTGCATTGGGTAGATATTAAGTGAAAGATTAAACTGGGTTATTTAAGTCTAGAATTAATATTACTTATAGTGGATTTCCTCCTGGCTTGGTAGCCTCCAGATGTAAGTGTGGTTATACACTGAACTGGGTTAACAAACTTCTGTGTTGTTTAATTTTCTTGCACTTTAATTTTTGGTTAAATCTGTCAAGTGTTGGGACATCTCATAGGACATCTCATACCTGATCACAGAATTTCAAGCACTTCCAGCCCAATCAGCATCACAGAAGCCAGTGAGAATTGGTTTGCATCCATGAAAGTACATTATGCCATAGTCACAAGTACCATTAACATATTTTAGAATTCTCTTGACTTGATTAAGATGACTAACTTTTGGATCAGCTTGATATCTTGCACATACACCTACTGCAAATGCTATGTCTGGTCTGCTAGCAGTTAGATATAACAAGCTTCCAATCATACTTCTGTATAGGCTTTGATCTACATTCTCACCCTTGTCATCTTTAGTCAGCTTTAAATGTGTGGGGGCAGGAGTTCTCTTATGAGTAGCACTATCCATCCCAAATTTTTTGACTATATTCTTAGCATACTTGCTTTGGGAAATGAACATGGATTCCTCCATTTGCTTTATTTGCAGTCCAAGAAAGTAGGTTAATTCTCCTACTAGGCTCATTTCAAATTCAGATTCCATTTGGTTGACAAAATGTTTGACCATCCTGTCTGACATCCCACCAAAGACAATGTCATCTACATATATTTGAGCAATCATGACATTTCCTTCTTCATCTTTAACAAACAAGGTTTTGTCAATTCCACCTTTCCTGTACCCTTGCTTGATAAGAAAAGTAGTCAGCCTTTCATACCATGCTCTTGGAGCTTGCTTTAGACCATAAAGAGCCTTCTTTAGTTTGTATACATGATTTGGACAACTAGGATCAACAAATCCTTTAGGCTGTTCTACATATACCTCTTCATTAAGATAACCATTTAAAAAGGCACTTTTCACATCCATTTGAAATAGCTTGAACTTTAAGATACAAGCAATTCCCAACAGTAGTCTGGTTGATTCAAGCCTTGTTACTGGTGCAAAGGTTTCATCAAAGTCTACTCCTTCAATTTGTGTGTATCCTTGAGCTACAAGTCTAGCTTTGTTCTTTGTAACAACTCCTTGCTCATTTGACTTGTTCTTATACACCCATTTAGTTCCAATCACATTTATGTCATCAGGTCTAGGAACAAGGTTCCACACTTCATTCCTTGTGAATTGACCTAATTCCTCTTGCATAGCACAAATCCAGTATTCATCAGTAAGAGCTTCCTTGATGTTTTTAGGTTCTATTTTAGAAACAAAACAGGAACTTGAAATCACTTCTCTTGATCTAGTGCTTACACCTCTGTTGGGATCACCAATTATCAAATCTTTGGGATGATCCTTCTGGATTCTGATGGAGGGAGGTTTGCTGGATTGTTCTGTCCTTGCATTAGTTTGAGTGAAGTCAGAATGATCACTCTTTTCTTCAGCTTCAGTCTTGATATCAACAGATGTTCCAACATCTTCTGGGACATCTGTAGGAGCATCATCAATTATCACATTTATGGACTCCATGATAACCTTGGTTCTAGAATTAAATACTCTATATGCCCTGCTGTTTATAGAGTATCCAAGAAAAATCCCTTCATCACTTTTAGGATCCATTTTTCTTCTTTGCTCCCTATCTGCCAGAATATAACAGTTACTTCCAAACACATGGAAGTACTTAACTGTGGGTTTTCTGCCCTTCCAGACTTCATAGATTGTGGACAAATTTCCTTTCCTTAGAGTAACTCTGTTATGGATGTAACAAGCTGTGTTCATAGCTTCAGCCTAGAAGTACAAAGGTAACTTTTTAGCATGGATCATAGCTCTTGCTGATTCTTGAATAGTTCTATTCTTCCTCTCAACAATCCCATTCTGTTGAGGAGTGATTGGTGAAGAATATTCATGATTGATTCCTTCTGAAGAACAGAAATCTAAGAATTTTTGGTTCTCAAATTCTTTTCCATGATCACTTCTTATTCTGATCACACAGCTGGCTTTTTCCCTTTGTATTCTTTGGCATAAGTCTTTGAATACATCAAATACATCAGACTTTTCTTTGATGAAATTTCTCCATGTATACCTTGAAAATTCATCAACCACCACATTGGCATACCTCTTACCACCAAGGCTCTCAACCTGCATAGGTCCCATAAGATCCATATGCAATAGTTCCAAAACTTTGGAAGTTGTCAGATGTTGGAGCTTTGGATGGGACATCTTGGTTTGCTTGCCTATTTGACATTCACCACATATTTTGCCATCATCAATCTTCAGTTTAGGAATACCTCTTACAGCATCCATAGATATTATCTTCTTTATGCCTCTGAAATGAAGATGACCTGGTCTTTGGTGCCATAGTTTCACTTCTTCTTCTTTAGCTAAAGAGCAAGTTGAAGTGAGACTGAAGTCTTGAGATTCCCACATGTAACAGTTGTCTTTAGATCTGGCTCCTCTCATGACAACCTCTTGTTCTTTGTTAGTCACTATGAATTCAGTTTTGGTAAAGTTTACACTGTACCCTTGATCACATAATTGACTTATGCTGATCAGGTTAGCAGTTAAACCTTTAACCAGTAGCACATCATTTAGTCTTGGTACATCTTGACAATCTAAGGTTCCAACTCCCTTGATTTCTCCTTTAGCTCCATCTCCAAAGTCTACTAGCAAATTCTTCAATCCAGTCATGTGTCTTGAACATCCACTGTCAAAGTACCAGTCTTCTTTGGCTGATACTCTTAGTGATGTATGTGCTATAAATGCAACACCTTTCTTTGACCATTTGAGTTGAGATTTCTTTTGATACCTCTGCCCTGTGTATTGTTCATCAGTTGAGCTCCAAGGTTGTTTGTTGATCTTGTTCTTGGGTATGTAGCTTTGATCAGCATGAAGACTAGCTTTTGGTCTCCATACCTTCTTGATGACCTTTGTCTTCTGCTTAGAAGGTTGCTGATCTCTTTGATGTCTATGCAGCACTTTCTTGGTAACTTCTATCTTCTGCTTAGGGGGTTGCTGATACATCTGATTTGGATATCCATGCAACTTATAGCAATGAGGTTTGATATGTCCAAATCTTCCACAATGATGACATCTTCATCTTTGATATTTCTTCTTCATTTTGTTCTTTTCAGAATGTTGAGACATCTGTTGGAACATTATGTTTGACTTTGTGTTCTTTTCATGATGTTGAAGCATCTGTTGGGACATCTTGTTTGACTGTATGGACTTTGAATTAGTTTTGTTTGAGCTAGCTTCATCCTTATGAACTCTGTTAAATCCCAGTCCACTTTTATCCCCTGAATGCTTATTGTTGTTTAGAATAACATCCAGTGTACTTGAGCTACTGTTCAGCATTCTAACAGACTTGGACATGTGTTCCAACTTGGAGTTGAGAAGACTTACTTCACTTTTCAAGGTGTCAATGATCTCTAGATCACTTGCTTTTTCATCCTTTAGTGCCTCATTCTTCTTCTTTAGCTTTATAACCTCACTGCATATTTCAGTGCTTCTTTTGTATAGATCTTTGTATGCTTGCTCAAGTTCTTCAAAAGTAAGCTCCCCATCACTGGATTCACTTTCAGATTCACATAATCCAGCTAGAGCAGTGATATGCTTAGCTGATTCCTCTTCTGAATCACCTCCTGAGTCTTCATCAGACCAGGTTACAGAGAGTCCTTTCTTTTGCCTATTTAAGTAGGTAGGACATTCACTCCTGATGTGTCCATATCCTTCACATCCATGGCATTTAATTCCTTTTTCTTGACTGGTCTTTTCATCATAATTTGACCTTCTGTTAGCATCATAAGGTCTTTTGTTCTCAGAAGAGTTTGTGTATCTTCCATTGGGTTTGGATTTGCCTTCCATCCCTCTGAGAATCTTTTTGAATTGTTTTCCAAGCATAGCAATGTTGTCTAATAAGCTTTCACCAGTTTCTGATTTATCATCTTCTTCTTCATCAGTATTTGTCACTAAGGCTATGCTTTTGTTCTTCTTTACATTTGTGTCATTCATTCCCATCTCAAATGTTTGAAGGGAACCAATGAGCTCTTCAACTTTCATTGTGCATATGTCTTGAGCTTCTTCTATTGCTGTGACTTTCATGTCAAATCTTTTTGGCAAAGATCTGAGAATCTTTCTTACAAGCTTTTCATCAGTCATCTTTTCTCCCAAGGCTCCAGAAGTATTGGCTATATCTAAGATGTTCATGTAGAATTCATGAATTGTCTCATCTTCCTTCATTCTCAAGTTTTCAAACTTGGTGGTGAGAAGTTGAAGTCTTGACATTTTTACCTTTGATGTTCCTTCATGAGTTGTTTTGAGAGTGTCCCAAACATCTTTGGCCAGCTCACAGTGATGCACAAGTCTAAAGATGTTCCTATCAATGCCATTGAATAAAGCATTTAAGGCCTTGGAGTTGCCTAGTGCTGAATCTTCTTCCTCCTTACTCCATTCTTCTTCAGGTTTCAACACTTTTGATCCATCTTTGGTGTCTTGGACAGGATGTTCCCATCCAGTGTTGACTGCTCTCCAGGCCCTGTTGTCAAGTGATCTTAAGAATGCAATCATTCTTGGCTTCCAGTAGTCATAATTAGATCCATCCAGTATAGGTGGTCTATTTACTGATCCTATATCTCTGTCCATGTTTCCAGAATTTGTATTCCCTAGATCTCACCCAGTATAAACAGGCAGGGTGCCTGCTCTGATGCCAATTGAAATTTTGTGATCAGGTATGAGATGTCCTATGAGATGTTCCAACACTTGACAGATTTAACCAAAATTTAAAGTGCAAGAAAATTAAACAACACAGTAGTTTGTTAACCCAGTTCAGTGTATAACCACACTTACATCTGGAGGCTACCAAGCCAGGAGGAAATCCACTATAAGTAATATTAATTCTAGACTTAAACCACCCAGTTTAATCTTTCACTTAATATCTACCCAATGCAATTTCTACCTAAGACACAACTTAGATATGAGTACCAACTCACTCCCCCTCAATCACACAGTGATCTAGTTTACAAGTTTAATAACATTGAAGTCATACTTCAAACAAAACAGCTTGATCTTACTTCACAGTTTCAATCAAGTCACAAATACACTTATGCTTAAAAGCTCATAAAGTGGTACAATAAAAACAACCTGCTATTAAAACACAACACCCTATTTTGTCTTCTGAAATTCGTACTCAATTCTGAGGTATTCTGTTGCTTAAATAGGTGTTTGTATTTTGGGCTTTCTGTAGGTTAATCCAGTCCTAAAACGCATGCAGCTTCCACCTTGAATTAGGGTTTGTTACTTCCTAGATTCTAGGTGATTTAGTTCTTCTGATTATGCTGAAGTCTCATAACACAACTCTCTACAGATGCGCCTTATTCTGTTTTTGTCCATCCATAATTAATTCCAGATAACTCTCCTTAAATATCTCAGATCAGTTAGTCATTAATTAATTCTGGTAGCAGGTTTGAAATGTCTCAACATCTGTTGGGACATCCTGAAAAAACTGAACCTAAATCATTTACACAATGTCCCAACATCTGGTGTGACATCCTGAATTAAGTTCTTATACTCTGTTTGATAATGTCCCAATATCTGATAGGACATTCTGAACTGAATTCAATATTTCTTGTTGGTCAAAAATTCTGCCAATTCTAAACATCTACACTTTATGTCCAAGAACATCGATAAATACCTCAATCCTAGGGGTTGGTGAGACAAAACATTACACCTTCAGCATACACGTATAGTACAGAGATTTTCACCTCACATGAGATTTTTTTCTCCATAGCTGAAATACCACCACACCTGGTTACTTCCCATAGTAAGCAAGCCCTACATCACCATTAGCTACAAAGGAATTTGCTTATCCTATACCGCGTAGGGATACCACACACTCTAATACTTTTTGACAAGTATAACGGCGTCCACCGTGGAGCCCCGATAAAACTATCATGGGTCACATGTTCCATTATAATGTTCATTCTGACACTCACTGCTATCTCCATTCTTATATTCCATCATTACCAACCATGGTTAACAAGAGAGCACCATCCTCTATGTCGGAAGACACCGAGGGGTAGCAGTGATGCCAAAGCTCTGAAGAATATGCATCTCACCATGGAAGAAATGTGTCGTCAGAATTTAAGCTTGGAGGACAACATAACATTCGACGACGCCAACAAGATACCAACCCCTAGAGGAGATGGATGTGTTGGATCCCTAACCATTTTCAGACAAGAAAAATATAGGAAGTATTTGTACCTAAAGGGTTTAAGCCTCCCTCTTTAATGAATTTGAAAAGGAGTAGTGATCCTTATGAGCATGTCGTCTCCATCAATGCACAAATGACCTTCATCAGAGCGCTTGACTCCTTGAGGTTCAAACTATTATTTGGGACCTTGAAAGATGCAATTTTGCGATGGTGCGTGTGGTCTGCCTTGAGCTTCCATTGCCAACTATCAGGAACTGGTTAAGAATTGTGTACATCAGTTTGCAGCCAATCGACACATGAACATATTTACCACTAACCTATTTAACATATTATAGGTAGGGATGTCAACAGGGAAGGGAATGTGCAGAGGATGCTTCCATGCTCCCTGCCCTACCCCTTAATATTTTTCCCATCCTGATCTCCAATCCCCGCCATAAGGAAATATTTTTCTCCATCCACATCCTCGCAGATTCTCGCGAAAATCAGAGATCCTCAAAGATCAAATCTTTAAAAATAATATATATTTTTCGATCAAAACTATGACACTAATATTTCGTTATTACATAGATTTTGCATTTGTATTATTTTTTAAAATAAAAACACATATTACATCACTAATAAAAAATGCGAAAGCACTTGTAGTTTCGAAAACCTAACCACTAATTAATTTACTAATTGAATAAAAACATGTTACTAATTGATGTATAGTGAAGTTGAAGAGTAATTATCATAAAAACAATGAACAAATGAGAGTGATTGGTGTAATGTTGATGAAAATAGAAGAAATGGGGAATAGAGGAGAGTGTGTTTGGATGAGGTAATTAAGAATTTTTAAGGAATTTAAAATTTTAGGTAATTCAAATGATTCAATTAGAATTCATTCAATTTTAAACTCTTTTGTTTGGATAGAGTATTAAAATGATTCATTTTAAAAAATTTAGGGCAATTTTCATAATTTGTAAATTTTTTGGATCAAATCTAAAATATGAAAAATAGAGACCAATTTATAATTTTTGAAAATTTGAAGGACCAATTTGTAAAATTTAAAAATTATTAGGGACTTATTTGTAATTTTTCGGAAATTTTGGGGGTGAATTTGAAATTTTCATAAAATATGAAGACTATTTTGCAAAATTTAAAAAATTAATGATAAAAATTTAACATTCATTTTAAATATAGTGATGAAGTAATTTGAAATTCTTTACTTTTTGGTGTCATTTTAAATTCCTTAAATTTAACGTGAATAAAATACTCCAATAATTTACATAATTTTAACAATTCTCCATATTTTTATCCAAACAATGGATTTTGATCAAATTATTTCAAATTCCCTCAAAAAATTAATTTTCCTCATTAAAATGTTTCATCCAAACACACACTAAGAGAATTGAGAAAAGAAAGAAAAAGAAACGGTGTGCACATTGTATATAATGGATACATTTTTTTTGAATTGAATACTTTGAAAGTAAAACAATTCATTATACAATAAAAACAAGTCTAACTTATTTCCATCATAGATTATTTATGGAGGAATAATAAGTTAATTAAATTGCCACCTATGCTTTCCGAATCACATTGATATATATATATATATAGAACTATAGTTTTATATAGAAATGATATACATAGAGACAAGAGTGTAATGTAAATATAAAACCATAATATGTAAACACTGTCTCTATGATTTTTAACCCGACTATCTTCTTTAACTTGAGTATCTTTGATTTTTAACAAAGCTAGTTTTTGCTAAAACATGTTTCAATGGATAATTTGCTATTATGATTTAACTTTGAGCATGAACTAGAGCCATATCAGAGGCTACAAATAAATAAATATTTCTTACCAAGTATACAAGATGATAAAGGAAGAATATATGGATTTTTCTTTTATTAGGGGTGGGGGTAGAATTGGATTGCTGTAAAATAGAAGCAATCATGCAGAGCTCAACTCATTCTGGGTTGGTCTATAAGCTTAGTCGGATTTGTTAGCCAGACTTAATATCACTCCAATGGAAAGACTAGAGGCTACGAAACCGAGCGATGCTTCTGTTGAGACATGGATTCCTGTAAGAATGAAAATATGTGAAAAATTCAAGTACAGCGGAATATATGATAATTGGTAATTGAATGAGAAGTGCATACTCACCAAAATAGTCCAAGATCATCTTACACCCGATAAATCCAAGAACAACAGCAATGGACGGCTAACAAGAACAAAATATGGGATATCAATGATAACGATGGAAGAATAAGTAAAATAAGCTTTATAATATATCAGATCATATCAATGAATTTTCAGTATGTATTACACAACGAGTACAACATGAATTTCTCAGTAGCAATATGTCTACGTATCTGCAATAATTCTTCTCCGGGCTAAAACAACAATAGTTTGTGTTCAACCACTTTTAGGATGAAGTTGCAAATTTCTATGAGCAGGAAACCAAAGGAATACAAGTTATGAAGTGGTAACAGAAACATGGTTCCGACTTCAGGTCCCAAATGTAATACACATGGTTATTCTTTTTAAAATAGACGCATAAACAGAACAAAATCATGTATATAACCAAACCAAGTCAAGAGTTACCTGTAAATACTTCAATTCTGACATACCCTCCGAAATTATCAAGTAAAGTGACCTCAAACCTACATTTAACAAATATAAGTTGTGTATTTATAGCTGATGTCAAACTGTGAAAATTAACCGGTGTAAACAAAAGCTTTTTCAAATGCAAATAAATTTGTAAGAAAAAGCATTGACAATTGTTAGGTAGAAAAACATCTGATCTCAGATAATAACAAAGAATGAACTCATTGTGTTCCTCCGGCTCTACATATTAATGACTTAACGGAGTACCAGACATATAAAAGTTACAAAAGAACCACTTATTTCCAACAAATTTTGTTATAAAATTATTTATTAGCACGTGTTCAGCAAGCAACTGAATAAACTACCTTAAAACTAAAGTTTTACTTGCAAGCTTTCAAGATATCAAACTTTAAGGAACGCGTTTCTAAAATTTAATTCAGATGTGCTAGCATTGCATCACAAGGGGAACAGAAGAAAGAGAACTTACCCAGAATGGCAAAAAGATTAGAAGAAAACACTATAAATGGATCCCGTGTTACACCAAAAACTGCAGGTATTGAGTCCACCTATTAGAAAGAACAAATAAGTCAATATTTATACCACAAAAATTCCACATTAAATAGAAGGATCGGGGAATCGTTAATCTTACAGCAAATGCAATGTCACTGAGTTCAATAACTGCTACTGTAAGAAGCAAAGGTGTGGCCTGCCCAAAATGTTTGATCCCTGTTAGAAATCAAGTTGAAATTAATTTAATTCATTAAGAAAATATTTTGACTTATTGACAAGAAAGCAACAAATGCAAATTGTGCAAAAGCTTCAATGCATTTGTGAGAAAAGATTACAGTTGCTTAACTCGAGAATAAAGAAGTATTTTCAGTTTGCAAAATCTTACCATCCATATCCCATCCTGCTTTGTTATGAACTTGTTTCCATCATAATTTGCTGCAGTAATTTTTCAGGGTAAGATTTTGGATTGGCAATATTACTCAGCAGAGATATACATCCTCAAACAAAATGACCGTATGATACATAGGCATGATTAGAGAACATTACTTGTTACAGGGATAAGTTTCTGGCATGTCTTCACCAAAAAGTTATCAGATAAGTCAGACTCTTCGTCTTCACTAGCAAATAGCTATTCATAAAACAAGGAAACAAGCTGTGATTAAAGCCAGTACATAGAACTGTGAATAGCAAATCTAGAAGTTTGAAGTTCCTAGCATAATGTTGAGGAGATAAATCATTTTATCTGAGTGTTTCAACACATATGTTTAAGGTTTAGGATACTTGGACCCTTATATGATATAAAATTCCCGTTCACCAGGTAGCCAGAAGCTTGATCCTCATGACTCTCGTTCCTTCGTAACTTAACTAAACTTGAGCACAAGATAAAATGACAATTTTTATTATTAATAGAAGATCTGAGCTCAGAAACGATAGCATGAAGGGGATAATGAGCTATATAAAAGGATCCATGTTCTAATATCTTAAGCTTTAAGGATCAATGTATTCTTGACAAATATGAATGTAGGTCTTAAATGAAGTAAGTAAGGAGTACTAAATTTTTAGATAATGAGAATAGTCACCTTAAATGACGAGAAGAGTAATATCGCCGCCAATAGAAGGTTAACTGCTTCAAATCTCTAAGCATCATAGTATTAATCAAGACAGGACAATCAATAAAAAGTCTACATACTTTACCAAAAATGAAAAAATATATATGCAAAAACATTGAGAAATATATCCATATTTAAAAACCCACCTGAATGGTGGCTGTTCCAAGAAGTATTATTGTTAGGCGAAAAACAACTGCACCGGCAATACCATAGGAAAGTACACGATTCTGTAAGTTCAATAAGTGGAAGCAATCTGATCAATTATTTGCATTTGTGCTATAATATTCTAATATGCAGTACCAATAATAACTTGTTAGAAAAAACATAAAGTTTAAATTGCTCAGAGTTTACCCTGGACAAGAAGGTTTATACATCACCTGATACAAAGCTGGCACTTTGAAGTATTTGAATATTAGAACAAAGACAAAGAGGTTATCCACTGAGAGACTTTGCTCCAATATGTATCTATAAAAGTGTACATACGCCATAACCCAATTGAGTATTGAGTACAAAGTTCGCAAAAGTGAAAAATAAAATAAAATATGAATATCCAAAATACTTCAAATACTCAAACCACTTAAGTTACTAGTCATGACTCATGAACAACAAAATAAACATCCGATATATACTATAAATTCAAATATTAGTGTTTGATCAATCTCTTTGTGATATACTAACCAAAGGCTATGTTGACGTAATGCAGAAGTAAAATGAAAAAAATGAGGTGTAGGTTATCGAAACAGATATTAGGGAAACTTGGCAAAATATAGAAAAATTGCATTTGTTGTCCTTTTTAAGTTATGTGTTAGTACTTTGGCTCATCCGGAACAGTTGGTTGTTCTATATTCTGGCAGTGTAAAATTGGATAACTGGACTGGGATGGCTTTAATTGGGTCCTAGAAGATGACGACGACCCATAACTCTATCTGTACAAAAACGTCATAAAGGGCCACATGACGAATCAGGTGGGCGTGTCATGGGTGTCCGATCCGACCCATCACACCTAAGCATGGACTTCCCGGCCCAAACCAATATCCATTAAGTGGCAACCACATTAATACGTGTCAGACAATGTATTCCAGAAGGAGCGGTTATTGTCACTTCTCCAAGGAAGAAACCGTTCCTCTTATTCTTGAGGAAGAATGAGTCTTCTTATTCCCACGCCATAGACAAGCAGTTGAGTTGGAACCGGTTCTTCAGCCACAATTTGGCCCATGGATACCAAAAGCCCAAGTGCATTCTTCAGGCAGGCAGGGTACCGCCTTATTGTATTTTCCGCAAGTACAATAATTCTTAGAATGTGTGGTTGGGCCTAACTCAACCTTACAAAACCGACTTATAAGGTGACGATTACCCCCACTTATAAACATAACCACTCAAACTAAATATTATGCATTCAACTATCAAAGTTTTTTCCTACTTGGTAAGATTGTATACATATATAAAAAAAAATACCAAAGAAACAACACGAGAACTTCTCAAGAGGTCACACATTGTAGTAAAACTAAATTATGTTGCATACCCAGCAAAAAATTCAGACGCCTTTTCATAACCTTCTTTAAAACCCAAGCCAACACCAAATGCTACTGCTGCGAAAACCTGAAAGAAACCATAACAAAGATTAACGTAGGAGACAAAGAAAATCAGTAAAAGCATAATCATCATAGATTTTCCCACCCATAACGCTACGGTTCTAACAGCAGAGCTCTGTGTTTCCTCAGTAGAAGATATCTCATCCTTTGGTTGAGCAGTAATTCTCTTCACTTCTGCAACACCAAGCATAAAATTATTAGACAAACTAATTATGGCTTAATTAATTAATTAATTAATTATTGATAAGAAAACAGTAATCATTGAAAATAGAATCACCTGAAGCATGAAAAGGAAGAACCTGACGAATTGGTTTGGAGCATGGAAGATGAAGGCGGAGAGGACGATGAAAATGATCAACTGTCACCACACAGGCAACAGACAAAAAGAAAGTGATAAGGGGTAAAGAAGTAATTAAGGTGAATTTGGAGGAGAGAGATGGAAAAAAAACCTGAAGAAAAACAAGAGATAGGATGGTGAAGGAAGTGGAGTGTAGATGAAACCCTGATTCTGAGAACTCCATTGTGATTCAATGGAATTTGAACCACAGAAGCCAAACCCATAATTCTTGAGATGAGAAAGAAGAACAACTAAAACTGAAAGAATGATCCTCTTCTTTTCTTCTTCTTCTTCCACTATTGGTTTGAACCAGAAGTACAAAAGATAAGTTGTTGTTTTTCAGTTTTGGGTTGAGGAGTGTGGTCACAAGCACACTCGGAATAATATTTAGATTATTTTTTGTAGTGAATGGAAATTTATTCATCATTTTTTTTATGAGATATTAGGTTGTTTTAAATAATTCAAATTTATATTTATAAAAAAAATTAAAATTAATAATTTCATTTTTTTAGAAATTCATCTTATTAGCATTGTAGGGGTCTACAAAGTATATCCCGAAAACAACACTGTCATGGGTGCGTGTGGCCAGTTTGAAACTAGAGGTGTAGGTAAAAATCTGGTTGGGAGCACCAATAAGATTTTTTTTTTCTTAGGTGGGTAGACCGATGTTAACATACAAAACACATAGTACTTTCTCAATTCTATGATGAAAATAATATTAAACCGAGGATAAAATTAGAAAAAGTTTATTGAAAATTAAAATAAATCATTTATTTTGAAACACTATTATATTTCAAATAAATCATTCATTGAGGCACAGAGGCATACAAAATATAACCTAGAACTAATAGTCTAATTTCCACTCTTTCTGTGAGCACTATCACTATTTAGCTAAAATCTTTCAACTCCTACTTTCACTTATTCAAATTAATGTTAATCAATTCTCGACTTTTCTCTTATTAAGTTGCGGCATTTGATAAATATTAAGTGATTTTAATCTCTTCACATTCTCGTATTACTTCAAGTTGGTATGGCACATCCCTTTTCTTTTTAGTTTTGACTTAATGAGCATTATATCGCACATTGCATTCGTTTTGAATATTGTTAGCCATTTGTTTTTATGATTTTGTTAGATTAAGGAGTTAGGTTTGAGATTGTATAGGATCTTGATTTGCAATTGTCCAAAAAGTGCTATTTGAACACCTTATGTGGATGTTAATTTTCGGACATGACATATCTCCATTATATTTCATATGTTAGAGATTAAACAATATCCTTGTGTTAGATTTGATAAGTATACCTATGTGTAAGACTAATAGCAATACAAAAATATGAATTATAATTTTGATATGTTTATTGACGTTGTCTCTTGTATTATATGAATATAGGAAAAAAAATGATCAACAACCAAGATACAAGTGTGGCCGATTATCACAACATGTTTCAGTTTGTAGAGAGAGCATTAAATCTTCTCAAAATTATAAAGTGTGAAGTAAGGCAATGATCTAGAATCACTTAAGGACCTACATCACATGGTCAAGGATCTCGATCACATGATAAACCCCAGAGTCATGCACTTTCTCTCGTTGCACCTAAGAGATTTACTAAAGGTCTATCATACATGTCACATCTTCTACTTATGTGGGCTATGTTACTACTCACGTGTAGAACGGAGAGGTAAAACAAGTATGTACTTATGATTTTAAGCATTTTATTTATTATATTTTTATTGACATTAACCATCTAACGTTGAGGCATTAATTTTTTTTAAGTTTTTATGAGAAAATAAAGTGTGTTAATCATGGTAAGAAGATAATGCACTTGGAGCAGCTAGATGAACCATGGTTTTCAATAAGCATTAGTAGCATCTAGTCTGAAAGAAGTTTGTAAGAATGATTTTCAATTCATTAATCATGGACTTATGTATGCTTTAATTTAGAGATTACACTAAAAGACATTGTCATTTCATCTTCATATTAGTGAGATGAATATGACTCAAGACAGTGTATTATGCATCCTGCATCTTCCTATCACATGCACATTGTTGGATCACTCTCCAATTTAGTGATTCAAGGCATTAAACGTAATGGTTACACATTAAGAGTTGATTCAGGTGAGGACCAAAAGGAGCACATGCAAGATTTTTATTTGTAAAAATACTTACGAGGATCATTTGATTGATGTTGTTATCCATGTTAGGGATGATGCATAAGTATCTTATCACAAACAATGTGTATTGAAAATGTGTTTTTTTTATTTGATTGACACAACCATATTTGGAGAAAAGGTGTGAGCTATGTAAAGTTTTTCTATATTAATTCCTTCATAAACCTTGAGAGAATTCACGAGTATAATTGGGGGAGCATTTTGTTTGCTTTACTTGTACTCTAAGCTAGATGACCAAGTAATTGAAAGACATATATATATATATATATATATATATATATATATATTATATAATTTTTTAAAAAATTATATAGAGTAATGAATTATAACTGAAATATTTTGAGTCTTGGATCTGTTAGACGATATGCTTCGATCTAAAATCAAAATTTTGGAAAAAATTTATTTTCAAAAAGTTATGGAACAACCCGAATCGAATCGTCTAACCAAACCTACTATCGAAAAACTCGACTATGCGAACGTAAACCTATGGAATGATAATGAACATAAATTATTCAACAACGATTAATTCACGAATCAATCAAATGGAAAGTTATTCGTAAAGTTTATTTCCAATGAACACAAAGCTATAAAAAACTCAAAGACAATTTATCGAACACTTTGTGTGCGACTGATAACGTTTGAAAATTCAATTTGTTTTGTTGATGGTAAAAGCCAATCACAATCAAAGTGATTATGATTATATCAATAATAACACTTTAAAAGAAATTTAAAAAAAATGTCCAATCGAATTAATCGCAATAACAATGAAATAGATAATTTTCAAGAACAACAATTAAAGAGATAGATAGATAGATAGATAGAGAGAGAGAGAGAGAGAGAGAAACAGACAGACAAACAGACAAACAGACAGAGACAAAGATAAAGATTTATTTAGGTAGTTCCTTAATCGGCCTCGCTATGGGTACATCATCCCCCAATCCGAAATCGAATTGAGATACTTGCAATTAACCTTATCTTTGCAAAATGTTTATAGAAGAGGTGAAGAACATTAACCCCACAAACCCTATGGTTTGTTGTTGATTCAACCACCTACAAATCTTGATCAAAGTTTGATCAAGTCACCAACAATGCTGCTACAATCCTCGGATTATTCCTAGCATGCACTTGTTGAACCCAAGATTCTCAAACACGATTCACCGTCTCGCGCTACTCCCTTGCAAGGAAACCACCTTGTCCCAAGGCTTTCACTCGGTCGAATCCGTGTTGACGTGATCTTGTCCAAAACCTTCAAATCCCAATGATCTTGAAGGAAAATTCCACCTTGGTTTTCTTATTTTGAAACACAAAAAGATATCAACCCGATATTCTCGGCTACACCAACCTAATAAGACGTTATTAATTCTAATCTAGATGGACACCCAATCAAAAAATGGTTATCCGAAATTTGATTGTGTGAATGCAAAGAAGAAAGGTTGAAGATGAAAACTTTGTAATTCTAGTTTCATATAGGTAATTCACTAGTACCTTGTAAGAAAAGGTGCATGTATGAGTATATATATGTTAGATTGTAGAATTCACTCTTATACCCCTCTTCTTGATGATGGCAAAACTTGAATCATATAGTCATTGCGTTTTTCTTCGATGCACTGAATGGCTCCCCCTGAATTTGTGTATAATCCTCTACATAATCCTTTCCCCCTTTGACAACATCAAAAAGAGACAAGAAATTCATTATAAGCATCATATAGATGCACAATTCATATATATTACACAAAGGTAATTGCAAAGTGTTAGAACAAGATTTATTCATGACATATATCCTTTGGGTTTTTATGATAACAAAATTATTAAAAGAACACTAGTGTTATTTGATGTGTGTTCCGAGTATGCATGTTCTAATGCTTAAAGATATTTACTAAGAATCTGATATTTAAGGACACACTTGAGAAAAGTTGAATTACTAGCTTCTGGTGGTGCAGAATCTAAAGAACACTCTCTAAGTGATGTCTGGCATAAACTTTGAAGTTGAAGGCCTCAACATATAAAAAAACAACATATTGTATCTACACTTGGTAAATGTAATTATCTTTTGGTGATCATGATAAAGCTAAAGCTATCCATAATGCAGAAAGTAAGTTGCATTGTCAAATCAGTTTGTCAGCTGGAGTCTAAGTTCACAAGGCTCAATAAGAGTTGACATGCTTTACGAATATCTACTCTCAATGGCTCTATAATACATGATCTCATGGAAGATGCAATGGTTAAACATGTTATATAATGTATTAAGATCTTTTGGTGTATCTATCTTCAACGTCTCTTATATTATGGAGAAAACAAAAACATTTTATCAAGTTATCTCTTCCAATTACTAGTCTTCTACAATTGCTATATAAGTCGTTGAAGGTTCAAACTGAATCTTCAACAAGGATCAACTAGATGGAGCAATAACAATATCAACAATGAAACAACACAATCGAGTATGCAAAATTTTCTATTATCAGTTGTAAATTGTAAAAGCCTTAAGATTTCTTAAACATTGAATATCTCAGAAATCTTAAGAGCTTTAGGTCTTTGTTATGGTGATTATTGTAACGCCCCAGTTATTTATTTTAATTATTTAATGTAAATAATTGGGAATTGTTGTGTATTGTATGTCGTGTGAAGTTGGTAGTGTGTTGAGGGAAGAATTATATTTTAATATTATATGAATTTAAATAATTTATATTATATTGAATAAATATAATAATGGAAATATGAAGGGAAATGGTAAGATGGTAATTAGGCGATGTAATAGTGAGGGAAAGATGGGAAATCCTTAGATAGGGTCTAAGGGTTATATTTGGAATTTAGGAAAAAGGAAAATCAGTTCATGAAAACTGATCGTGAATCGTGAAAGCGTGAATAGAGGAAGGAAGAAGAAGGGACTAGAGCAAGGGAAGAAATCATCCATCAAATTAAGATAAGGGTGTGATTTCTTTCATCTCCTAAGGGTATTAAAATATGAATAGTAGGCATATGATTTTTGAGTAGGAATCCATGAGGTTGGAAGAATTTTTTGATGAAAAGCATGTTAGAACAATTAGAAATTGTTGGAATTGTTGGAACTGTTTGAATTAGGTGTTTAATTGTATGAACAATGATGGAAATTCTGTGTTTTTTGGCCTTAAGAATGGTTTTGGAGTGTAGGGATCATAGCAGGGTCAGACTGTTATACAGAGGAAAATATGTAGTCGCAGTTCTCGCTTAGCGAGCGTTTGAGAATTTTGGACCCTTCTAGACAGAGAATTGCTCGCTTAGCAAGCAGGCAAGTCGCTTAGCGAGACCTGAAGTGAAAAAATAATTTATTTTATTATGAAAAATTATTAATGAATGGGGATTGATGTAGTGATGTTAAAGGTATGACTGGATTGATGTAGTGATCTTCTGAGTGATGGAATGTTCTGAAGGTCGAAAGGTATGGTTGGATGCTCACATGTTAGTGGTAGAGGCTGATGACTGGTGGGTTGGCACCCGTCAGCGATTAGAAGCATCTGGTGAAGCAATTACCTATATTGTGTTTAGAAGGGAAATCTCGTGGAAGTACTTTCCTGAAGATGTTTGAGGAAATAAATAAATTGAGTTCATGGAATTGAAGCAAGGGAGTATGTCGGTGACAGAGTATGCTACCAAATTTTTTGACCTGGAAAAGTTTTATCCACACTATAGTGAAGCGACTGCTGAGTTCTGAAAGTGTGTTAAGTTCGAGAATGGTTTGAGGCTTGAGATCAAGCAGGAAATTGGTTATCAAAGGATCAGAAGATTCCCAAATTTAGTTGATTGTTGTAGAATCTTTGAAGAAGACAACAAGGCTCGATCGTATCACTTTAAGAGTTTGGCTGAGAGAAGAGGAAAGCAACATATGTATCGTGGGAAGCCTTATGTAGCTCTAGCTGATAAAGGTAAGCAAAAGCATGTTAAGGGTAAGAAGCCAAGTGGGGGAAGTTCCTCTGCATCTCTGAAATGTTACATGTGTGGTGAACTAGGTCATCGTATCAGTGAGTGTACGAGTGACGTAAAAAAGTATTTTAAATATGGCCAACCTGGAAATTTGATTTCAGAGTGCAAAACTAATCTAGTTACTTGTTACAACCGTGGAAAGCAAGGTCATATCAGTTTTCATTTTCAGAAACCAAAGAAAGCTGCTACTGGAGGAAAGGTGTTTGCTTTGACAGGAACACAAACTTCCAGTGAGGATCGACTGATCAGATGTACTTGCTATATTAATAATATGCCTTTGATTGCTATGATTAAGTATACGGTGATGTCGTTCAGTGTATCCAATGCACCTGGTGTGTTCATGGAGTACATGAATAAAATCTTTCATGATTACTTGGATAAATTTGTGGTAGTCTTTATTGACGATGTTTTGATTTATTCCAAGACAGGAGAGGAGCATGCAGGGCATTTGAGGATTATGTTGTAAGTGTTGCGAGAGAAAAAGTTGTATGTGAAACTATCGAAGTGTGAGTTCTGGTTACAATAAGTGATTTTTCTTGGACATGTGATTTCCAGTAGTGGAATTGTTGTTGATCCGTCGAAGATTAATGCAGTGTTGCAGTGGGAGACTCCTAAGTCTGCTACTGAGATTAGAAGTTTTCTGGGTTTAGCAGGTTATTACATGAAGTTTATTGAAGGTTTTTCAAAATTGGCGCTAACTTTGACTCAATTGACTCGAAAGAGCCAAGATTATGTGTGGGATGTTGCGTGTGAAAAAAGTTTTATAGAGTTGAAGAAGAAGTTAACAACTGCTCCGGTGTTGATTTTGCCGAATCCGAATAAGTCATTCGTGGTGTATTGAGATGCGTCGTAGATGGGACTTGGAGGAGTTTTGATGCAAAATGATCAAGTGGCTGCTTATGCTTCAAGGAAATTGAGAGTTCATGAAAGGAATTATCCTACGCATGATTTGGAGTTAGCAGTTGTGGTGTTTATGTTGAAGATTTGGAGACATTACCTCTTTGGTTCGAAATTTGAAGTGTTTAGTGATCACAAGAGTTTGAAATATTTGTTTGATTAGAAGGAACTGAATATTAGGTAGAGAAGATGGTTAGAATTGTTGAAATACTTTGACTTTAATTTGAATTACCATCCTGGTAAGGAAAATGTGGTTGCAGATGCTTTGAGTAGAAAGACGTTGCATATGTCGATGTTGATGGTGAAAGAACTTGAAATGATTGAATAGTTCTGAGATATAAGTTTGTTGTGTGAAGCTACATCTGTAAGTGTGAAGCTGGGATTACTGAAGTTGACCAGTGAAATTATGGAAAGGATCCATGAAGAACAACAATATGACTTGAAGTTGGTTGATCAACTGACTTTGATTAACCTAGGTAACGAAGGTGAATTCCGAGTTGATAAAAATGGTGTGATGAGATTCCGGGATAGAGTGTGTATTCCTGATGTTTCGGAAATTAAAAAGAGTATTTTAGAAAAAGAACATCGAAGTAGATTGAGTATCCATCCGGTGCTACGAAGATGTACCATGATTTGCAGAAATTATTTTTGTGGCCCGATATGAAGAAGGATGTTGCTGAATTTGTGTATGCATACTTGAATTGTCAGAAGTCGAAGATTGAATATCAGAAACTATTAGGTATGATGCAACCATTGAATATTCCAGAATGGAAGTGGGATAACATTTCCATGGATTTGGGTAATTGTATATAGATTGACTAAGTCGGCCCATTTCTTGCTGATGAAGATTAATCACTCTATGCAGAAGCTAACTGAGTTGTATATTGAAGAGATTGTGAAGTTGCATGGGATATCGTCGAGTATCGTATCAGATAGAGATCTACGGTTTACTTCGAGGTTTTGGAAGAGTTTGCAAGATACTTTGGGTACTAAGTTAAGGATGAGCTCTACTTATCATCCACAGACAGATGATCAGACAAAGAGGATTATCCAATCTTTAGATGATTTACTGAGGGCTTGTGTGTTGGATCAAGGAGGATCTTGGGATAGCCATTTGTTGTTGATTGAGTTTACCTACAACAATAATTATCATTCTAGTATTGGAATGGCACTGTATGAAGCGTTGTATGGTAGAATATGTCGGACTCCATTGTGTTGGTATAAATCAGGTGAGAGTGCAGAACTTGGACCTGAGATTGTGCAAGAGACGACTGAGAAGATTAAGATGATACAAGAAATAATGAATGCTTCTCATAGTTGGCAGAAGAGTTATCATGATAAGAGAAGAAAGGCACTTGAGTTCCAAGAGAGAGAGACCATGTGTTCTTGAGAGTTACTCCAGTAACTGGTGTCGGAAGAGATTTGAAGTCTAGAAAGCCCACTCTTGAGAGTTACTCCAGTAACTGGTGTCAGAAGAGCTTTGAAGTCTAGAAAACTCACTCTGTGTTTTGTTGGTCCGTATCAGATTACTTAAAGGAACAGAGAGGTAGCATATCGGATTGCGTTACCACCATCGCTTGTGAATTTGAATGATGTGTTTCATGTGTTGCAGTTGAGAAAGTATGTGTGCGATCCATCGCATGTGATTAAGATGGATGATGTTCTGGTAAGAGATAATCCGACTGTTGAAACTTTACCATTACGAATAGATGGTCGAGAAATGAAGCAGTTACGAGGAAAATATATTTCCTTAGTAAAGATATTGTGGGGTGGACCAGCAGGTGAAAGTTGGACTTGGGAACATGAAAATCATATGAAGGAGTCGTATTCGACTCTTGTTGATTTAGGTAGCGTTTTCGAGGACAAAAATTCCTAAAGTGGGGGAGAGTTGTAACACCCCAATTTCATAATTTAATTATTAAATGTAATTATTTATGAATAAGTGATATTTGGAGTTATTTTGTGGAATTATAAGAATAAATATTTTTATTAAAATAATGATATGATAATAATTGGATATTATTTAAATATTATTATTCAAGAAAAATAAAATAAAAGAGGTTGGAGGTCTAAGGGGTAAGGTTGTCTTTTGAATGGTTTATGAGAAAAGAGGGATACAATAGAATTTCTCGTAATCGTGTTTTGGTGAAAGGTGAAGGTTTGCTCTGAAGAACAAGGAGACAAAGAGGAATTGCTCAGGAAGAGAAATGGAAAACTCAAATTGATCAAGGTATGGTGAGTATTCTCTTTCAATGTTCATAATATTGGATTGTCTTATGAGGAGAAGGGGTTTTGAAGGGAAACCTTAGGGTTGGATAATTTGTTGATAGGTTTTGATGATTAGCTGTTGTTAGATGTTAATAATGATGAATATATGATGATAATGAGTTATTTGGTCATTTTCTGTTGTTTTCTGCTGCTATTTGATATTTTGAAGGTTTTTTGGCATGGTTGGAATATGCAGAAAATCGTAGGTTTTTCTCAGGAAAATCGCCTCCTCGCTTAGCGAGCGAGTGAGTATTTTGGGCGTTCACTTACAGTGAGTTGCTCGCTTAACAAGACTTGTAGTATTCAGAAAAATATTTTCTTTTGTTTGATGATCTATGATGCTTTATTTTGTTGTGCCATGTTGTTGTGTTGTTGCGAGAAGTTATTATCATGCTATATTAGGCTAAATGCGTAATAAAAATGATGATATGATGAATATGTTGTAAAAACGATGTCATGAAGTATTAGTATTATGAATAGACTAAGTAAATGAATAATGATGAATGTTGATGCAAGATGTTGATGAAGAATATTATGTTGTTGTTGCATCGTGCATTCATGGCATTTCCTTATGTTGATTGAGGCTTCAATCCCACTGTGTGGATTGAGGTGTTGTTGATTATGCTGTGCTCCCTTGTGGAGGGTAGATGGTCAGTGTCCATCACATGTTGCAAATCGGTACTACATGCATTTATGAAGTTGCATATCATTCTAAGTAGTATAACATGATTGCATATGTGCATGATGATATGACTTGTTGTTGTTGTTGTATGTGGGTGAAATTGGATGTAAATGTTGTATGATTATTTGTTGTCTTATAATTCCATCTTTATATTATGTATATTGAATGTGGATTACTCACCCTTCCTGCCTTTTGTGATGGTCTATTATGCCATCCTGCAGATTCTTAAGAATAGTTCAGTGATTCGGAAGTAGCTTGGAGTGCGTCTCTCGTTGTTTATAGAGTTTAGGTGATGTCTTGTTCTGAGTCATGTAACACTGGGGAACACTTGGTTTATTTTGTTGTTTTGTTGAATTTTAACATTTGTTGACGATGTTTTGGATATTAGTTGATCCTTTTATTTTGACGAATTAAAATGTTGAATATTGATCCGCTGCCATGATTTTGAGGCTTTGTTTTATTTATAATATGAAGTTGCAACCCGTGTTACGAGACATGACATATATTTGATGTTTATATAACGTTTATGTTGAAATGTGATACCCTTTATGCAGAACTCTGATTTTATTAGAATAATATGATTAAATTTGTTGTGGGTAAAAAGGGTGTTACAATTAATATGGATGATGTGAGTTTATTCGCAGATTTATCCTTTTTGTTTTTGACGATTTTGAATTTGTATTGCAATGATATATTCTATTAATTTGAATATATCTTTTAATAAATAAAATAAAAAAGGAAAAATGATATAGGATCTTGAGTGAGAGGGTTTAAAAAGCTAATTATACGAAGAAAAAAATTACTACAGATGTTAATATTAAGACTAGGTAACTTGCTATGCTATACAAAAAATATTATTCGGACACATAATTTTCACAAGCATTTTCTCATTCCAAATAAATAAACCATTGTTGATTGGTTAGGATGCATCTCAAAGTTAACTTCCAAGTTCCCAACATGACGAAAGAGACATTTTTTTCTTATATAGAATTTGGAACAAACTTATAGGGTGTAATTACCAACACATTATTTTTCATCTCTAAACTTTTATAAAATAATAAAAATGCATACAAGATATTTCATTTTTCTATAGTAAACTCATATATAATCTTTTCAAAACACATTGCATCTGTACAAACTACATGTTCTTGCTATACAACCAGATCATAAACTTGACAGAACAATGTAGGACTGACAATGACAATTGTCTAAAATTTTCTTAACTATAATAATAATAATAATAATAATAATAATAATAATAATAATAATAATAATAATAATAATAGCTTAATATGAATATACAAATATAAACTGTTCTATTTGCATGATGATTATGAACCTTAATGATTAGCAGATTCACCTCCCTTGATTGATAGAGGAGAGCCACAATGAGAGCTATTATCAATCATTTTGTGATTTAGAAACACAACAATCACTGTTATATCATCATGAAAGTGTCTCCTTGTTCCTTGTTCAATCTTCTGTAGGTCTGCTAGTCTCATCTCTCTCTTCTTAGCTGCTTCTCTTAGTGCTGCTTTCACAAGTCTTCTTGCACTTCCCTATCACATAAAATAAAATAAAGTGAGTCAAGTTATTTTCATATAAACTATAAGTTATTCTGAAGAGTTTATAGACATTCGCATATATATGTTCAAATAAGTCAATCTGAACATTTGGACGGTCTGATCAAGATTTGCCTGACTAGACCGTACCATGGTGATTTCGTGCGTGAATAATAGCGATAACTTTGAATTAACAAAATGGAATGGACCCTTACATTAGGTGCATTGTTGCTGACTATATGAACAGCCTCTTGGTTGCTAAGATGCTCCCATAATCCATCAGAAGCAAAGATGAGAAACTGATCATCAGGATGAAGTTTGTGAGATGAAATTGATGGCTCACTACTCAGAATTGGCTTGAAAAATGTTTCAGCTAGCCTAAACTTAGCGGGCAGAGGCTCCCTATTGAATTCAGCATTCTTCAAATACGCGTCACCGATTGATCGCGAAACCTGCAAAAGCATGTAGTTTTGTAATTTTTAGAGATTAGCGGATACGGATGGATACAGATACTAAAAACATATTTAACCAAATTTTTACCTGAATAAGGCCTTTCACGCGCCAAACATTGTGTCTCAGAACCACAATTTCTGAATCAAAAGGATGCTTTGATCTAAGTTCATCTCTAACTCTTTCAAGATTGACATTATGTTCTGTAGATAACTGTATAGCTGATGCTTCCCTTCTTGCTCTCTCTAATCTTCCTAACACCACCCTCGAGTCACCGGAATTTGCAACATATATCATTCCATTGCAAATTATCCCAACCAAACAACATGTTCCTGCTGATGCAATATGTGGCTTACTTAGCCACTGTCTCTTCACAAGTGATAGAAAACTTTCTTCTGTTTCCGAAAATGCCCCTTCGATAACATTTTCTGATAAGCCTTGGTTTTCAGTTGCAAGCCCTGGATCACAAAGAAAATTGACTTAGTAAAAAATCCAAATAAAGGGTATCTTAATGCACGTGAGGGTCAGACTGCCTTTCTTTGAGAGCATCCAAGACGAACTAATGCATAGAATCTAAAATTTATCACAGTTATATTGAGGGCCAAATAGGATTTACAAAATAATTGTTACGATTAAATTGCGGTAAAATAAGACCTTTATTGATATTGCCATAGTTAAACTGCGACCAACCGGTGGTATACCGTTAGGTTATCTTTTAATCTAACGGTATACTTCACATATTCAAAATCATTATGAGTGTTGTTGAGATAAGATGAGTGATTTAGCAAGTTCGATCCTCTGCGGTCTCTTTGGCCTAACATCAAGCGTTAGATTAATTCAACGGCTGATGTTTGACCGAAGAGACTTTATGAACAAGACTATTTAAAAATGAATATGAAAAAGAAGAGAGAATGAAAATACTTTTGAGATTGCAGAAAAGATTATCATTGACAAACTGAGAAGCCTCAGCTCCACCATGACCATCATAAACACCAACAAAAGTTCCTTGAGGACCAAAATGGTTAAAACTCAAAGGACCAGACTCAAAGTCACTTCTATCCTCCAAAGAACTATTAGCTTGAATCACAGCCATTGAAAATTCACCATAAACATGGTTCCCTAAATCTTTGTACCATAACAATCCATCCACTCTCCCACCACTCCCACTTCCACTTCCACTGCCATCTCCATCATCACCCTCCACAGCAGGCTTCCAGCAAGATCTCACCATATTCTCTTATTCTCTTATTCTCTCAAACCCCTTGAATGATTTTCCTTAGTTTCTCAACTTGTATGTATTTATAGACCCTGCAGAAGCAAACATTAATCAGATAAGAACAAATTTATGAGGTAAAAACCAAAAGGGTATGGGGTAAACAAAGTGAGAGAGATGTAAGCACCTTGGAAAGTGAATCAAAAGTTGTTTTTCATGCAAGTTTCAGAGAATATGATGGTGTCAATTTTGTTGGCACTATGTAGCTTAAATATGAGCCTAATGTGTTTTGGAATTCAGTGATTGTGTCATGTTTGACAAACAAGTTTAGCTGGAAAAGCATATAAGAATTTCTATATGGCAGTTTTGGTCTGTGATCTCAATGACCAAAGAAAAACAATGAGATATAAGAGAAGGATTTTGTAGATCTATGATGAATAAAATGAGGAGAAAAAATGTTTTTATTTTAATTAAAAAAAAACAACAATATAATCTGACATTGTTTCTCTTATTGTCCTTTTATTTTCTGTCTCATGTAATTAATGACTTTGGTTTTGTGAGTGTGTGTTTGTAAGAGTGTTGAATATGTCACCTTTTTTAAGCAATAATCCTGAGGTTTTTAGGTAACTTTGATGTTGGGATGAGTCCTATAAAGTAAGGAGATTTCCGCGTGGATTGTTATGACACACATAGGATGATTGAAGACTAACTAACCACTTGTCAGGGGATACACAAGAGGATCTAAAATCAGCCAAACAATTAATCATGATATTAATGGAGAATTTAATGTCATAACTTAACCTAATCTCCTTCTAAATGCTTTAATTGGTTTCTTCTTAAACAATATTAATATTAATGTTAGTCCTTATTATTTAGCGTGTTCAGATACTTCATATATATAATGTAAAATACGCTATAAATCTTCTTTTTATGACGCAAAGTAATTTTTTGAGTAAATTTCAATAGTTGTTTAGTAATTGTCTAATTTGGTAAATAATATATATATATATATATATATATATATATATATATATATATATATATATATATATATATATATATATATATATATATATATATATATATATATATGTATTTGCTTGATGAAATTAACTTTTTATATTGATTTTCGGTGTGTTAAAGAGAAATAGAAGATATAATAACATATTTTGCGTAAAGTAGGGATTTCTTGCGTCAGCTTTGACTGTCGTATAACGATTGCCCAATTTCTTTTTTTAAATTAGATATTTATATATTTTGCGCAAAATAGGGATTTCTTGCATCAGCTTTGACTGTCGTTTAGCGATTGTTTATTTTTTTTAAATAGATGTTTATATATTTGCAAATAGGAATTTCCCAGGTCAGCTTTGACTGTCGTTTAGCAATTGTTTAATTTTTCTTTTAAAATAGATGTTTATATATTTTGCAAATAGGGATTTCTCATGTCAGCTTTGACTGTCGTTTAGTGATTGTCCAATTTATTTTTTATAAAATAGAGGTTTATATATTTTGAAAATAGGGATTTCTCATGCTAGCTTTGACCGTCGTTTAACGATTATCCAATTTTTTTAAATAAAAATTGACGTTTATATATTTTGCAATACACATCTTTCGTGTGACGAGATAATTTCTTGTGCCATGTTGAACGATTGTTTAGTTTAATGTTTATTCAATAGAAAGACAAAAGCACGCTTACGTATTCTACGAAGTAATTTCTAGTTCAATTTTTCTTTTAAAATAGATATTTATATATTTTGCAAATAAAGATTTCTCATGTCAGTTTTGACTGTCGTTTAGTGATTGTCTAATTTATTTTTTTAAAATAGAGGTTTATATATTTTGAAAATAGAGATTTCTCATGCCAGCTTTGACTGTTGTTTAACGATTATCCAATATTTAAAATAAAAATTGATATTTATATATTTTGCAATACACATCTTTCGTGTGACGAGATAATTTCTTGTGTCATGTTCAACGATTGCTTAGTTTAATGTTTATTCAATAGAATAACAAAAGCACACTTACGTATTCTACTTAACGAAGTAATTTCTAGTTCAATTTGTTTATAATATTGCAACACAAATATATGTAACATAAATATATGTTACATAAGTGTTTCAATATTATCAAAATACTTTATTAAATAGTTTAATTAATGTGAAATTAAAATATTAAATAAATTGTTAAATATTTTAATCAGATTTAATAAACTATTTTGTATTAATTAATAGTTAAAACATTAGATAGATAAATTATTTAATAAAAAATAACTGAAATATTAATTGAGTAGTTATTTAATAAAATAAATAGTTGAAATATTTAATAAAATAACTATTTAATAAACTAAATATTTGAAATATAAACTATTTAATTATTTAATAATTACTTTATTAAATATATCAACTATTTATTTTTTTGAACATAATTAAATATTTATTTCATATTTAATAAATTATTTAGCAACCATTATTAAATATATTATATAAAAATATTTTAACTATTAATTAATAATAAAATAGTTTTTTAATTAATAAATAATAATAATAATTTTTTATATAATTTCGAACTATTTAATAGTTATATAATACTATTTGATAATTATGTCATTCTATTTAATAATATTCAGGGAAATACTATTTTATAATATTATAGGAGTAGTTGAAATAATATAAGATATTATTAAATAGGTGAAATATCAAATAAATAGTTGAAATAATATGAAATAATAATTTAATATTTTATAAATTAACTAATCATTAATCATTAGTTTATTAAATATTTTAACTATTTAATATTTAAACTATTAATATTTCAACTATTAATTAATGATAAAATATTTTATTAAATATAAATATTTGAAATATTAAATAGTTTATTAAATATCAACAGTTGAAATATTTAATAAATTATTTAAAATTTTAATTACATAATAATTAAACTATTTAGTGATATGAAAAAAATAAAAAATTTAATAAACTATTATGATAATATTGAAGCATTTATGTAATATGTAATATACATTTGTGTTGTAATTTTATAAACAAGTTTTATGATTGGCCTGGTGGATAGAAATCACCTTGTGATTGCAAAATTGTTGATCAGTTGCCTAAATTATGGATTTTTATTTTCAGTCGTTTAACGATTTTCAATTTTTTTTTTTAAAATCAGATATTTATATATTTTACCAAAGGAGAAATTTCTTATGTCAGATATTTGCAATGAGGAACTTCACATGCTAGCTTTGACATCGTTTAGTCATTGTCTAATTTTTCTTTAAAAATAGATATTTGTATATTTTTGTAAATAGAGATTTCTCATGACAATTTTAATCGTTGTTTAGCGATTATTCAGTTTATTTAAATAAATGTTGATGTTTATATATTTTGCGAGATATATTTATCGTATGATGAGATAATTTCTTGTATCAAGTTCAACGAGATAATTTCTTGTATCAAATTCAACAATTGTTTAATTTAATGTTTATTCAATAGAAAGATAACAACACACTTATGTAGTTTACGTGATGAAATAATTTCTTGTATCAGATTCATCTATCATTTAATGACTTTTCAACATTATAAAAAAAAGCATTTATTTATTTTGTGTCGGTTTCAATGATAATTTAGTGATGGTCTAAAAGAGAAATAAAAGACACTTTTACATATTTTGCATAATGTAATAATTTATTGTTTCATCTATAACAATATTTTAGAGGTTTTCCATGTAAGAAATGAATCAAAGAAACGTTAACATATTTAAAATCTCAATAGTGTTGTTATATTCGGATTTGGATAATCTCCATCTTTTTTTTTTCAATCTCCTTCAATATTACATCTTAACAATTTAATTCATCGAATGGTGAAATAACAAAAGTGTGAATCTTAAGAAAAACATATTGCAACAAGATATTTTTAAAAAGGAAAAATATCTTAAATATAAACTAATTAATTAAATATTTGATTTTTTTCAATAAATATAAAACATAAGAAATAATCTATTTTTAAAATGCAATTAAATAACTAATTGATCAAAAATTTGATTTTCTTTCAATAAATAAATCATATTAAAAAATATATAGGACTTGTTTGATTGTGTTTTGCCTTTTAGTTTTTAAAAATTCTATTGCAAATTAATTTTTAAGAACTCTTTTTATGAATAATATTTGCTTGATAATGTTATTTTTTAAAGTAATCTTTATAAAAATAATTGAAAACAATAGTGTTTTTTATTTATATAAAACCTACTTGGCTAAAAATGTAAGACTATAAATGATAAAAGAAATATTTTAAATATGTTATGTGAACTTATATATATATATATATATATATATATATATATATATATATATATATATATATATATATATATATATATATATATATATATATATATATATAGAGAGAGAGAGAGAGAGAGAGAGAGAGAGAGAGAGAGAGAGAGAGAGAGAGAGAGAGAGAGAGAGAGAGAGAGAGAGAGAGAGAGAGAGAGAGAGAGAGAGAGAGAGAGAGAGAGAGAGAGAGAGAGAGAGAGAGAGAGAGAGAGAGAGAGAGAGAGAGAGAGAGAGAGAGAGAGAGAGAGAGAGAGAGAGAGAGAGAGAGAGAGAGAGAGAGAGAGAGAGAGAGAGAGAGAGACTCAGGGGTGTGTGTGTGGAGACATATCAGGTGACAACGATTTTAAAATGAAAGATGAGAGGAATAAACAACAACCATTAGATCAATCAAATAATTATGATTAAACTTATTCATTAATGTGGCTATTAATTTTCATATCTCTTACTAATTTGATCTAATGGTTGTTATTTATTCCTCTCATCTCTTATTTTAAAATCGCTCTCACTTTGCTATAGTTAATCATACTAACAAAATCATGATATGGATAACACTTTTCTACATTATAATTGAGGTTGAGGAGTGGGCATTATAACTACGACTTGTTTCCACCATTAACCATCAATCACATTTATAACTTCTTGACAGTTATCACTGTATTGGACAACAAATAAATGTTAGTTTGTGCAGTTACTAATGCATGCATCATAAATCTCACTTGTAATTTGCATGAATGTGAGGAATGCGCGCTTCCATTTGGTATGATCAAAATTTTCTGTCTATAATCGTTCTTCCTGAACATCTTTGTATGTATCTTGAAATATTAATCTTTATGCCATGGTATATGTAACACCCTTCTAACCCCACATACAATACGCGGTAAAGTAATCATTTAAATCATAGTACAACAAAGAAAGACGTCACATTTTCTTCTTTAAAACATCATTAATAATAATCCGGCTCCATAACACGAGTTTTTCAACAAATCAATGCAAAACATCACAGCAGAATGATTTCTTATTTCAATAAAAATCAAACTTCAAAATAAAATCACAAATAATCAACTCGATAAAATAAATAGAACTCGAAGGTGTCGTACCTCGGAAAATATGATCCTCGCAAATACGGTCATGACTAGGCTGACATGAGAGCCGCCTTCTAACTTTGATTTATTCCTAAAGAGGGAAAGGGAAAATATAGATAAAACCCGGGAAGAAAGGGATAAAGACAAGGTCATCGAAACCATTGTCCGGTTTCGGAAGTCGGTTATGCAGGGGGGAGGTATTAGCACCCCCTACATCCATCGTACTCGATGGGAACCATCTAAGTTGTTATACGCGAAAGGATTTATATGCCTAATGAGTTACTTTCTAAAGGGAAAAGAGTTTTAATTAAAGTTTGATTGATCCTAGGTCCTCGGATGGGATTAAAATCCATGTGTCTACGTATTCCCTCGTGTAATGGGAAAGTCAGAGCTTCGTAGTTCGGCTAACTACGGGTGATTGTTGATTTTATTGCCTTTCTTTCAAAAAAAGATTTAGGAGTTGAATTGCACTAAAGACTATGGGTAGTTTATTTCGCCCAACAAGTCAAGTGTCTTGCGTCGAAATAATCAGAGCGAATAACGAGATGCTCATTACCCTCCTTTCTACCACTTAAGGCTCGTGGCGTAAAATTCTTCTTATATTATTAAAGTGTTTTGTTACCTAAGACCACTTGACGTTGGATCAAGGGTTTGGATCTAAAAGAATCGTCTTGGTCAAAGGAAAGGTCGCTTGCGAGGCACAAATCGGCTCGCCAAGAGTGAATGCAAATGAAGTGTAAGGGTTGATTTGGTTACGTGGGATCGAATCCTAGTTCCTAAGAGGACGCCTAGTAAACGGAACCAAAACCTAAGATAAAGTGAAAGTGTGCGAGTGAAACTACTTGGCGTTGGACCAAGGGTTTGCGAAAGGAGCAAAAATGAGTAAATGACATACATCGGAATCGGGGGAGGGAGACAAAATAAGTTACATGGGATCGCAAGAAATAAAAGGATTTATTGTATTTGCCCAAGAGGAAGCGTGTGTGAAGTGTCCTAAACTAAGCGGGACTCGAGATTAAATTTGAAGCGTCGAAATATAGCTCTTTAACTATCTTAGAATCAATTCAATGTTAGAATCATTCTATGAAAAGTTGAGCGTCACTTTAATATTAGAATCAAACAATTATTTAAATAAAAGAATGGTCTCGTCTCAATCACAATTTCATCGATTATTATGACTTTAAAATTTCATCGACCATAAAAAATAAAGAAATGTTATAAAAAGAAGTTTAGTCTCATATTGATTTAAATAACGTCGATTTATTTAAATCTAATATTTAAATCATTTGTTATATCACCGACCATAAAAATAAAGTAAATTGAAAATAATAAAGAAATAAATGAATGACCTTATATTTATTTTAGATAACGTCGATTTATTCAAAATCGAATATCTAAATGTTTATTCATCTGCCGAATAAAAATAAATCGGGAAAATGGGAAATAATAAGGAACATAAAGGAGAGGCCTCAAGTTAGTAGATAACGTCGATTTTTTAGAAATCCAATATCAGCATTTATCATTGGCCATACAATAATAATAGAAAATAATGGATCTAAAATTAATTAGAAACCATAAAAATAATAGAAAAGGGGTCTCATATCGATTTTAGACAACGTCGATTTATTTATGAAATCGAATGTTAAAAATCAGATAATAATATCATAGATCATAAAATAAATGAATAAATCGATAAATAATGGAGAAATGTAAGGGATGACCTCATATAGGTTTAGATAACGTCGATTAAAAAAATCAAATATCGATAAATCATGTATTATATCATCGGCCCTTAAATAAACTTAAAAAAACATAATTAAGTCCAAACAACCAAAAATAATTCATGTCAATAATAAATAAGAACACCAATCTTTCTTTTAAGAAACAAAATAGAATAAATCAATGAATAAAACCAAGAAATGGGAGGGGTGAGGCACTACCTTGTATTGGTGTGCGTATAGTAAAACCAGATGGGCCTCAAGCCCAACAGAAATTCATGAAAAATAAAATAAAATAAAAAACACTGAAAGGCAGGGGTCATCGATGGATCTGAGATGTGTGATAAGAGCAATTTACTTAGTCAAACCCAATGCCTTAAAGCCAAAATCATAAAGAAATAACTAGGCTTTAAATCAGAAAAAAAATCAGTTGATGAAAATAAAGCAACCTCTGAGTTTAAAAGCCCATATGAACATGAAGTATTTTTTTACAAAACACGCTCAGCATCAGGTTTCAACATTGAAAGAAAAATGAACCCAAACTTCTTCTAACGATTATCAACAGTGCGATTCCGGCTCGGTTCTTAATCGTGAATATCTCTCTCAGTTCAATCGATTCGCTTCTGTGTTCACGATGTTTTTGCGGTTCTCACTCTCACGGTTTCATTTATGATGTTGTCCGATTTCGGAGGTTCTCATGTGTTCTGTTTTCTCTTTGGTTCTCATCTATTTCTCAAACTAGGAAGTTGTCTCAGTTGAGTTTTATATTCGGTTTGTTTAGATCTACGACTGTGTTTCAATTTCTGGGTTTGTGAGTTTATTTGTGTATCGAACGTTGAAGGATGAATGTGAGTTTTCAGCGAAAAAAATAGTGGTGATTTGTTGGTTTTGTTGAGTTGCGGTTGAAGTTGTTAGTGTTCTGTAGATCTATGGATTTGAAGAAACCATTTGAAGGTGAGTTTTGGGCTTTTGTGATTTGGAGGATTGTGTTCGTAATGGTTATATATTCAGCTTTCAGTTTGTTTTTCGGTGTTTGTCAATGATGAATGAAAGAGTTGTGAGTTAAGAAGAAAATGGTTTTTTCAATGGTTCTATTTTTTCGGCTCTGCGGATATTGAATGAAGAAGAAAAATGCCGCTCCCAAGATTTTCATCCTAGTACAAACGTGAAAGTGGCGCGGAAAAGGTAGACTCTCCAGCCAGGAATTTTTATCCCGAATGAATGGGAAACGTAATGTTGCACAAATCGGGTAGAAGGAAAGAAAAAGGTCTTGCGAACCAAAGAGACTGGGTTCGGGGTCGGTTACGAACTGGGAAGGTATTAGCACCCCAGATCAAAAGAACGTCTACTGGAACTGGAAAAGAAAGAAAAGGGGATGGAAAAATGTAGGGAAAATAAAAAAGTGTGCTCGAATGGACCCTACCCCACTGCCTACGTATCTCATGGGATATGAGAATCAGAGTCGTCATAGTTCCCCTAACTAGGGAGAAATATGTTTGTTTGTGTTTTTTATGGTTGAATCGCTTATGTCTATGCTCAGGTGTTGTAGGCTCATCTGGTACAAGTGTGTTTACCGTCTTGCAAAGTGTCGCTCCCCGGATTTCCATCCTGGTACAAACGCGAGAGTGGCACGGAAAAGAAAAGAGTCGTCAGCCAGGCATTTTTATCCCGAAGAAACGGGAATGGTAATGCTGCACAAACCAGAAGAAAAGAAAAGGAAGGACACGGGTCCTGCGAACCAAAGAAACTGGGTTCGGGAGTCGGTTACGACCTGGGAAGGTATTAGCACCCCAGATCGTCCGCCGTACCCGACGGGATCCACACTTGCAAAGAAACTATTTCAAAAGGCGGAGAAATGAAAGCTGCTGCGAAGAAAAGGAACTAAACTGGATAAAAGAAAAGAAAAGGGAACTGAAAAGGAAATGAAAAGGAAAAATGTAGGGAAAATAAAGATTGTGCTCGAACGGGCCCTACCCCGCTGCCTACGTACCTCGCTGGACATGAGGATCAGAGACGCCGTGGTTCCCCTAACTAGGGGTGGAAACGATTGCTTGCGAATTAAGGCTTGAACTGCCTATGACAATGCTCAGGTGTTGTAGACTCGGACGATGAGTGCGTAACCTTCTTGCAAAATGACAAGAAGAAGCAAGTTTGCGGACGGAGTGAAGGAGATGAGAAAAGAATTCCCGAAGGAAAGGTGATTATTGTTTGTTTGTGTTTTTTTATAGCTTTTTATTAGTGTGGCACAAGAGAATGAACTCAAGCTCTTTTCCATGGAATATGGACTTGTACTACATTCCAAGATGGAATAATAGAACAAGCACACCAAGCAAGGATAACGTATCCAAGACTTGTTTCCAAAGGCAAGGGTCTAATTTCATTGACTTGTTGAATTTATTAAGTGTTTTAGTGATTAAAGATGAAGAAGTGTTTTTTAGGGTTTTTTCTTGATGAAGATGACTTCATGATCCGACTTGTGCATCATGCTAGACAAATGCACTATTCCAAGATGGAATGAATACATATGCCCCATGGAATAAGGCTATTACACAGGAAGTCACTTCTTTTTATTAATGTTTTTTTAGGTTTTGTTTTGAGATGAGAAGAGAAAGAAACCAAAGGAGCAAAAAGGCAAAAGTCTAAAATGGGGAAGACTAAATCTAAAGTTGTCATGCAAAAGAGGTCTTAAGGTTAGTGAGGTTTCAACTATCTGTCGCTCCCCGGATTTCCATCCTGGTACAAACGCGAAAGTGGCGCGGAAGAGAGGTAGAGTCGCCAGCCAGACATTTTTATCCCAAAAGAAAGGCAATGGTAATGCTGCACAAACCAGAAGAAAGAAAAGGAAGGACACGGGTCCTGCGAACCAAAGAGACTGAGTTCGGGAGTCGGTTACGACCTGGGAAGGTATTAGCACCCAGATCGTCTGCCGTACCCGATGAGATCCACGCTTGCAAAAGAAATTGCTTCAAAGGGTGAGGGTATGAAAGCTGCTACAAAGAAATGAAAATGAACTGGAAAAGAAACTGAGAAAAGAACTGAATAAGAAAACAAAGAGAAAAAATGTAGGGAAAATAAAGATTGTGCTCGAACGGGCCCTATCCCGCTGCCTACGTACCTCATCAGGATAATGAGGATCAGAGACGCCGTAGTTCCCCTAACTAGGGGTGGCAAGGAAATTGCTTGTGAATTAAAGCTTGAACTGCCTATGCCATTGCTCAGGTGTTGCATACTCAGACGATGAGTGCGTAACCGTCTTGCAAAGTGACAAGTAGGAGCAAGTTCGCGTACGGAGCGAATGAGATGAGAAAGAAATTCCCGAAGGAAAGACGCTTATTGTTTGTTTGTGTTTTTTATGAAGCTTTTATGAGTGTGTCAGAAGGAAGTGAACTCAAGCTCTTTTCCATGGAATGTGCACTTGTCACTACATTCCAAGATGGAATAATAGAACGAGCACACTCAAGTAAGGAGAAGATCCCCAAAACTTGAACCCAAAGATTAGGGCCTAAGCTCACTAACTTGTTTACTTATTAAGTGTTTTGGTATTTACAGATGAAGAAGTGTTTTTTTATGCTTTTCTTTATGAAGAAGATACCTTGATCAGACTTGTGCATCACAAGGTAAACTTGTATTATCCCAAGATGGGAAGACTATAAGCATACCTCATGGGATAAGGCTATGGATCAAGAAATCACTTCAAACATTATTAAGATGTTTTTTATGGTTATGAGGTGAGAAGAGAAGAAGAACCAAAAGGATCACAAAGGTAAAAGTCTAAATGGGGGACTAAAGATTCTTAAGTGTTATCATGCATGGATGTCCTAAGGGTTAGTGTGGTTTCTATCCTAATGAAGAAGGAAAAAAGAAGAGAAGAAGAAGATAGAAGAAGAGATGAGCAAGGCCTAAGCCCAACAACAAAAGAGTTAGCACAATAAGCATAAGAGGATAAGAGATGAGATTTGGAGATGTGGAACTCAACTTCCACACCTCACACTTACCATAGCCCCTGCAAGGTTAGTAGCATGCATATAAGTGAAGCAAGATGAACAAGATGACATGTTAACATCATACAAACAGAAGTGAAATGATATGAACAAATGTACAATGCATATGCAACTCAAAAGAATGAGAGGAGAAACTTATAAGTCAAAATGATGCAACATGAACACATATGAAAACAAATGCACACTTAAGAAGGATGTAAAGCAAATATGCACAAACATGGACTCAATGCACAAGATCAGAACCAAAACAAGATGAAGAAGCGCTTAAGAATCCAACAAGATGAAGAGAATGGACACACAATACCAAACAATTACAAAATGGGAGTGAAAGAAGTAAGGAAGTGAGATGGAAACACTTAAGAAATGAAATGACTTAAAAGGGAAGAAAACACAAACAATTATAAGACTCAAACCCTAAGCTAGGACCAGGAAAGTACCCATACCCCAAGAGAACCCCAAATGAGAAGAAGAAGTTGGCACAAGTGCCCTTCTTGGCTTATAAGAGAGCTAAAGGTCCAAAGGAAGCAAAATGGGACAAGGTGAGAACAAAAATCCACATCAAATCAAACAAGCATATAAAAATTCCACAACTCAATTAAAATGATCTTCAAAAATGTTATATCAATGGGCCAAAAGGATTTGGAAATATTCAGAAACAAACTAGGTCAAATGGAGGCTTAAACACAAGCTAGGGTTAATAACTTCCAACACAAGTCAAAGGATCAAGACCCAAGAAATAAAATTCTAAAAATCAATAGAAAAATCACACAAGGAGTAAATTGTCTTAAGAATCCAGAGCAAAAAGAATGGGAACAAAATTCAAAATAATGAAGTCTATGGAAATTTGACAAGGTAGTGTACTCAAAATGAACTTAAAAAAGAAGCTAATTGAAATGAGGAATTAATTATGACACGTGGAAATGGAAAAATGGAAAATAAAAAATATATAAAAATAAAAGACACTTCAAAGATGACTCATGATTTGTTAAGGAATTAGTTTATGATCAGAACTATTTTTAATAAATTGAAAACTATAAATGAAATAAAAGAAAATTATTGAAAAAAAGAAAATAAAATGGAAATGGTTGGGAGGTGTATATAGTATGGATTGTACGTGTAAAAGGATTGGGCCTGGAAGCTGGGGGGGTGCACATAGCATTACTTAGGGCCCAATATGTGCGTAGGAACATGACTCATAGTATGGAAATTAAGTGGAAAATGAGGAAAATAATGAGGACCATAAGATACATCAGACGCGTGTGGGTGAGAAGCTCATTAAATGACCTGGCAGAATGGAGAGAGATGAGTGGTGAGCGCATGGTAAGTATGGTGTGATGTATAACATTTTGAATTAAGAAAGAAAAGAAAGAAACACGTGAAGGAGAGTGGGGCTAGGGCTACGTGTTGTGATCTGGGACGTTGGCTGGAGAGATCTAATGGCCAGCAGCTTGTCTTCTCCAATGAACAAACCCTAGCTGCAAACCCAGTTTCCGGTGACCGGAGCTAGGGCTCCGGCACCGTAATTCACACCAAAAACCTAAACAAACATATTAATGAATAAAAACTGCCAAGATTCACTAAATCAACCTCACTGAATCCAAATATGAGCTCAAAATCTCCTAAGACTCCATGAATCTAAGGGATCGAAGAAAAACAAAGTTGACCAACAAAACTGAAACTCTAATAACTTTCACTACAATGCATCAATTTCAAATCAAAAAGTTGCAGCATGATCAGTGAACTTCACACTTCACAAAACACATCATTAATTTCATTTTTAGATCACAAGATTTGGATCCATACCTGAGGTGAAGATCTTGATTCAGTGAGATAGAAAGCCCAATGATGCGTGCAATGCACTCCTCTTTCACCCTAGATGCAAAATAAATGCATCTAAGGTCTTGAATGAAGCTGGATCTGGAGATTTGCTCACACCTGCCCTGAAATGGTAATGTTGCTAAACTTGAAGGAAAGCTTGAATGAATGGTTGCTTAATGATCCTTAGCCCTCACTGATTACAAATCCACAATTCGTTTTGAGATTGCGTGCTTGTATGAAGAGAAATGAGAGAAAATGAAAATGTTGAATAAACTTGAGAATGAGAGAATGAGAGAAAGATCCACAATTCTGAAACCCTAGCTGTTTATATGTGATCTCACAAACCCTTGCTGAAAGAATTGTGTGATTTGCACGTGTGGATCATGAGGTATGTGTGAATTTGCATAATTTTCAATTTGTGAGATAAGCATGCCTCCCTCATGCCTTGATTTCATTCTCAGCCCATGTGCAATGCTTTTCCAACCCTTGATCAAAATGCAATAAGTCCTGGCCCTTAGATCAAGTCATCACACACTTCTCATGTTTTGGCCAATTTTGCATTTTTTTGAGTGAATTTCTTATAGTGCACGAATTTGAGAGTTTATTTGGAGAAAATTGATCACAATGCAATGTAATTTATCTTTGAAACAAAATTGAACCAATACCAAGTAATGAAAACAAGTTTTGAAGCTTCTTGCATTTGGTCATGCATGAGATTTTTTGAATTTTCTCTAAAATCAGCAAATTTTCGAAGAGGCTAGAGGATGAACCATAAATCCCATGAAAAAGTACTTGTACTTTTTGAAAATGGGAGCCCTTACCATCCAACTTTCATTTTTGACTTTGGTCCATTTGAAGAATTATTGATTATGTTAAGGCCATTTGAAAATTAGGGCAAAAGTTGCCAAATTTGGAAATTCCTTAAAACCAACTTTGTACCATTTTTGCAAAAAGCCTCAAATCTCCATGATTATTGAACTTTGATCATTACAAACCTCTTATAACATTGTAAGGACCCCTCTTGGCCAAAAAAAATTGGGTTAGACCCCTTGAAATCACACATTTGACTTTTTAAGGGCATAGTTGACCAATTACTTCATCTGCAAGCAACTGAGGAATTGTCTGACTTCTGTCGCTCCCAAAGATTTGCATCCAGGTACAAGCGCGAACGGTCGGCGAAGGGAACAGTGAGAACACACAGCCGTGAACTCACTGGAGATGAAAAGAGTCGCCAGCTAGGCATTTTTATCCCGGAGGAAAGGTAATGCTGCATAGACCTAGAAAGATACGGATAAGACGGTTGCGAACCAGAGAGACTGAGAAAGGGGGTTGGTTACAACCTGGGAAGGTATTAGCACCCAGATTGTCCGCCGTACTCGACGGGATCCACGCTTAAAAGATTTGTGTTTTAAAGGGGTAGTGTCAGTGCAATCTGTGTGTAAAAGAGCTGGAAGGCAATATGTACGGGTGTCAGTGTAAAGAAATGTGATGTGTATAAATGATGTGTCAGTGTAAGGAAAATAGTATGCTCAAGATCATGAGGCTTAAGAGAATGAAACTGAAAGGAGGGGGAATATACAGAGACTTTTGTTCGATAACTGTTAAGTTATGCCTACGTATCCTCTCGTGCAATGAGGAAGTCAGAACACCGTAGTTCGACCCAAAGAGACTGAAAGATGAATTGACTTGTGAACTGCTTGCTTGTCAGTGCTCAAGTGTATGATCTGTCTGGCACAGATGCAGACTGTCTTGCATTAGACGGAAGAAGCAAGTTCTCGTTTGTGAGTGAATGAGATGAGAAAAGAATCCCGGAGGAGACGATTATTGTTTGTTTTTTGAGTTTTCAGTCTTTTATTGCTTTTTGGATTTGTCATAAGTTAATGAGCTTAAGCCTAAACCAATGGATTTAGTAAACTCATCACATCTTCCCTCTGATTAGGGGTAATGAGAATACCTTAAGTGTGAAGTCAGATTCTCACACTTAATCACCCTTGGTGTAGGATTAAGATCATTAACCTACTTGTGATTATTTAAATGTTTTTGATGTTTTTGTTTAGTGTTGAGTAATGAGGTTAAGCCATAATCAAGGATTAAACAGACTCATTACACCATCCTAATAGAAGGATAATAGATGAGAATGTTTAAGCTGAGGAAGGCTCCTCAACTTAATCCATGATTAGGAATTAAACTCATGACAAAACAAGCCTTTGATTAAGTGGATTTTATTTAATGACATGATGATGAAGTGAATTTTATGATTTGTAAGACAACTTGAGGAGGACTTGTCCATTAACTCTAGGGTTAGTCCTTCTTAACCACTTAAGGAAGAATTAGAACCCTAATGCAAGGCCCAAGTTACAAGTGTGATGTCTTGATAATTATTAAGTGATTTGATTAAGAGATTTAAACACCTTAAGGGTTTAATACTTAGGATTAAAGTTATACACTCCATCCTAAGAGAAGGATGTAGGCATAAGCTTAATCACAAAGTCTTAAAGCCTTTAGGGTTTAGTCCCTGATTATGAGATGAGAAGAGAAGACTCAAAGAGAGACCCAAAGGTAAAAACTATGAGGGGAAACTAATCAAAACCCTAATTCATTGTCATGCTTGGTTGTTCCTAAGGTTTGTGAGGTTTCACCAAGAAGATCTTCAATGGAACCAACAGGAAGCAGATGAATAAGATCAAGAGAAGCAAAATGACTTGCTTCATTCAAGAAGTCAAGTCACTTGAAGAAAGAAAGTGGGAGGAAGAAGAATGAGCAAGCTCAATCTCAAACACAAATAGAAATGCAGCAATGGATGCAAGAGAGATGAAAAGAAAAGGTATGAGAAGTGAAGGCAAATCCACTTCTCAAGTTTACTTACCACCTGCAATGTTAGAAAGAAAATGCAATGCAATGCAAGATGAGATGAAATGATATGATGCTAGGCAAAACCAGAAGCATGTTGATGATGATTATGATGTTATGAGGTGCTGCAAACATGAGGCAAGACAATGGGGATGTTCATACCAGATTATGAATGCAAATGATGCAAGCTAAGGAGCATGAACAAGCATGAAATGTTATGAAGCATACAAGACAAATGACATGGCAAACATGTAATGCAATGATCAATGATGCTTCATACATGTCTTAAGATGTCAAATGAATCATGAGAATGCACAAAATGCAATGGCAAGTCAAGTTATGCAAGGAAATGCAAGAGGGATGCAACTGAAAGCCCAAATTAGGGTTTATGAAACAAACATCAAACCAAAACTCAAAACAGAAGCAAACCTCAAGATAAAAAATGGAAAATGCTACCCAAAGAAGCCCTAAACCTATAATGAACCACTGCCCAAAAGGGAGCTCTCAACTCTCAACCAAACTCAAGTTATGATTTTTGCAAGTTATTAGGGTTTTTTAGGGTTCTGAACAAAAGAAATGCCAATCAATTAGGAAATGCAAGATCAAATCATGGACTTTTTATCCTTGAAAATACATGCAAAATGGAAAACAATGCAAGAAGAATCAATGTCTCAACCTTCACCAATAGGCAGAAATGAATTTTTAAACTTGTGATCAAAATAATGCATAAAAAATGATTTAATTCCATGAAAAATTCTTAAAATGCATCAAGATCAAAAAAGAAATTTGGTTTGAAGGTTGGACAATGTTTCTAAATGTCTTAGAACATTTCATGAATTTTTTTGTAATTTTTAAATACCTAAAAGTATTTTTAATTAATTAATTCCCATTAATCAATTAAAAATATTCTTTTAAATATTTAAAAATACTTTTTTAATGATAAAAAATAAAATAAAAATATTTTTGTGTCATAAAAATTATTGAAACTCTTAAGAAAAAGTTTCATAATTTTTATGAATTTTTTCCTATTTTAAATTAATTGTACAAAACAAATGAAAAAGAAATGAATTAAAATGAATAAATTAAAAAGTCAAAGGAACGAATGGCTGAGATGAGCCCAGGATTCAAATCTGTTGACTGGCGCGTGATCTAAGGGTCCAGGTTGGCTTTGATTAAATTAGTTTAATTACGAATTAATTAACTAAATGAAAATGATTAGGGCTAATCAAACGCATCTGGGCCATCGAAACTGGAGGGAAGTCAACGAGTCAAAGGCTATCTACGGCCAAAATTCAAACTAGCATTAATTGTGTGATTAGGGCACAAATGACTTTCAGGTGGCCGGAGAAGACTTCCGGTCGTCTTCTCCGGCCAGAAGCTCACCTGAAAATTTCAAACTTCCTAAAAACGTAACAAAAATGAAATCTAAGACCAGGGAAATGCTCCTCTCATCCTCACGAACCAAACCCCTAACCTAAAACAAATTTATTTTCTCTAAATCAACTGAATCGAAGAGAAAAAGTTTTAGGTCACGCAAGCTTCAGAGTTCAATTAAATGCTCAAAACACAACCATTTCAAAAACTAATGGCACCAGGATGATCAGGACAACACAAAGAACAGGTTTGTAACAATAAAAATGATTTCTGGAAAAATTATTTTCGAGCTACCTGAGATTTGAAGCTTTCAGTTTAGGAACTTTCTGGCCACTTCCTTTGATGTAAGCTGCTCCACTTGATCCCCCAAAGATGCTTGAATGCTCAAAGTGAGTTTAAGTTGGCTGGATAGTGAGTTTCGAAAGCTCCTGCTTCAAGCTTAGTCAACAATGGCTATGGTGATTCTGGAGGATTCAGGCCATGGTGGATGATGGTTTGAGGTCCAGAGGATGTGTAGAGAAGCTTTGCAAGGTTTGTTTGGTTGTTTGTGGCTTATGGAAGGAGATTCGAATGAATCTGCAGAATGAGAGTGAAGAATGGTAATGGAGTTTTCAGGCTGTTTCAGGCTTGTGCTTTGGATGGTTTCTTGTCTATGAAGTGAGGTGAGATGAATGGTGAAGAGAGTTTTAGTGTTTGCTTGCTGTGTGAAGGAATTCGAAAGCTTATGCAGTTGGGAGTGTTTTTGTCAATGTGATGAATGTGTGTGTTTCAGTCTTGGCTTGTGATATGTTTTGCTTGCAAGTTGTACACATAAACAAATCTGATTGGTTTTGTGATGTGACATGGCCTGCTATGATAGGTAAGTTTGCTTTTGCATAAAAGGTCAACTTTGTGTAAGATAGGGCATGGGCAAGGTCTAGGCAAGTACAAGGCATGGCTGGCGCAGCAAAGGTGAGGGAGAGAGGCTGGCTTGACTCAAGGATCAATGCAGCAAGTTGGTGAGAAGATCATGAGTGTTTTGCAACTTGGTTAGCTTTATGGATTTTCATGAAAATGCCTTGTTACACAAACCAAACCATGGGCAAACTAGATCAAATTCTGATTTTTGTAACTTAGAGAATGTTCACATGCTGGTTTGAAGTGGATTAGAGGCTGCATTTGGCTTTGGTTCAAGACTTTGCAAGATTTTCATTTGGTGCATAACTTGAAAAACAATGATTTTTGCCAACTTTGCATTGCCATAACTTTTGATCCAAGAAGAGTTTGATCATGTTCTTGTACTTTTTGAAAAGGGAAAGATGAGATCTACAACTTTCATGACCAAAGTTTTTCCATTTGAAGCCTTTTTGGATCATGAATCAAGGCTTGAAAATTGACCTAAAATGAGGCATTCTTGAAAAGTCAACTATGCCCAAAAAAGTCAACATTTGCAAAAACCCTAAATTCTTGATTTCTATGAACTTCAACCTTCTTCCATGATCAAATAAAGACCATATACACTCAAAATGATGAAGATCACCCATTGGTTGGGTCATTGGGGGCCTCAGATGCCCTGATTTTACACTGACTTGTCTGAAAAGTCAACTCTTGATCAGATGACTTCCCCATGGAATTTCTTCATGAAAATTGATATGCATACTCCCTATACCATATAAAGATCAATGGAAACAAGAATGACCAAAAAAATTGGAATTATGGCCTCTGAAACCAAAACCCTAATTTTCAGTCAACTGTGCAGCTCAACCTGGCTCTGCATCCACTCAAACCCTAGTTCTTGTGATTCCTCTGCATTTTTGACTTTGAGGAGATGGAATATGATGTAAGAACACACATGGACCCCTTTGAGTTGATTGGTGGCCTTTGGAATAGCTCAAGATGCTTTGGGATTGCTCAGATCACAAACCCTAGGTGCAGATGCCTTAGAAGCTATGCAGTGAATCAAAAAATGAGATGTGAGATGATATGATTGTATTTATGCATATGAGGATGATCACAAGCCATGGTGTGAATGGGTGAGGGCAAATTTGGGGTGTTTACAGCTGCCCCTATTCAAACATGAGTTAGCTGTGCAGGTTGTAAGCGACGGCTTAACAGGCGAACAAGATAACTTGTGGTTGAATACCAAAGACAGTCCAAAATTTGCACTCACAGAAATGAAGAAGAAAAGGGACATAGATTGTAAAGGAAAATAAAGTATATTGTAAAGTGTGGGCGACGGAGGACGACCGTCGAGCAGAGGACGACTGCTGGGTAAAGAGCGATGACGGGGACGGCCGACATGCTGGGAGAGTGTATAAAAATAAAGCAATGACGGGGACGGCCGACATGCTGGGGATAAAAGGTAAAGCTAAGACGGGGACGGCCGACTAGCTGGGGAAAAACAAGTAGAGCTAAGACGGGGACGGCCGACTAGCTGGGAAAAATAGGATATTATGATGGGGACGGCCATCAAGATAAAGCTGCGAAGTTCTCTGGGGATTAATGAAACATGACGGGGACGGCCATCAAGTTCATAAAGGTAAAGTAACCCACGATGGGGACGGCCATCGGGCTAAAAAGGAAAAGGGACCACGACGGGGACGGCCATCGGGTTAAAGAATGAATGAAATAAACAGCTGATGGGGTACGGCCATCAAAGGTGAAGGACGATCACCTAGCAGGGGACGGCTGCTCTGTTGGGTATAAAAGAAATATGATGGGGACGGCCATCAAAGGTGGAGGACGACCACCTGGCAGGGTACGGCTGCCAAAAATATCAACGATGGGGACGGCCATCGGATAGGAAAGGTCAACGATGGGGACGGCCATCGGACGAGCAAGATGGAGGACGACCATCAAGAAGTGGAGGACGACCACTCAGCAGGGGACGGCTGCTCTCAGGGTTTATCATGACACAGGACGAATGCCAGATAACCAAAATCAACAATGGGGACGGCCATTGGATAAAGTGATGAAGGACGATCATCAAAAGGTGGAGGACGACCACCTAGCAGGGGACGGCTGCTAAAAATCAACGATGGGGACGGCCATCGGATGAGCATGATGGAGGACGACCATCAAGAAGTGGAGGACGCCCACTCAGCAGGGTACGGCTGCTCTCAAAGGTATCATAACACAGGACGAGTGTTTAGATAAAAAGAAAATTTGCTTTGTTGGCGATCTACTGGGGATAGTAAACACGGACGAGCGTTTACATCCAAGAAACAACAAGGTATGAGTGTTTGGTATTGTGTATAGATTAAAGATGCGGACGAGCATCCTTAAGACTATGACACGGACGAGTATCATGTAGAAACAAACTGACACATGCTCAGAGATGATGATACGGACGAGTATCAACTGGTTAACAAATGACAAGGACTACTGTCGAATTTGTGGGGATATGAGTGATGATGTATACAAAATACAGACGAGTATCTGTATAAGCGTACCATGAGTAGTGAGTATTGTATTAATGAGTAATTTGACCGCTGGGGAGAGTGACACGGACGAGTGTCAAGAGAGAAAAGCATATTATTAACAAGTGTCTGCTATACAAAGTCTAGGCGACTGCGCTGGGGATATGACACGGACGGGTGTCAGGGAAGTGTATATAAGGTATGTGAGTGCAAAGAGGATGTCTTTGGCTTTCTGCTGGGACATGACACGGACGGGTGTCAGGACGTATCTGTAGTACGGGTGATTTTGTTTGTAGAGCGTATCCAGGCGACCTGTGGGGAAAGATGACACGGACGGGTGCCAAAAGGTGTATACTGGTGTTTATGATTGTGGAGCAACTGCTTTTGCTGGGACTCTGATGGGGATTCTGGGGGAAAGTAATCTGTATCCTGATAAATGGTTACTAATCACAAGCGTTCAATTCACAACATGACTTATGATTATGCTATGTATTTGATTTTTGCCGTAATGCTCCGTATTAGACGGAATGCTACGCTCTGGGGGGGGGTGAATATGATGCGGATGCCATGATTATGCAAAGGGGCACAGATCCGGGATTCGGATCCCGTTGCTGCGAAGATCTCTGGTCGATCTGCTTGAAATGGACATCCCAGCTGGGTATGAGATCACTGGTAGATCCAATGATGTATCTGCTCGGGGATATATGTCACTGGTTGACATAACCTTGAAAGTACGGGACCCAGCTGGGGTTTGTAGAAGCTTCTGTACTCTGTTGTGATCTCTTCATGCGTTGCTCTTCTGGATAAAGGCTTGAAGCTCTGTGGGGAGATGATTCCCTGATTTCTGTATTCTGTTGAGGAAGAATGGCAACCCGGCTGGGGAAGTGAGAGGCAACTCAGCTGGGGAAGTGAGAGGCAACTCAGCTGGGGATATAACATCCTGAGTGTTAAGCCTGTTTGTTGATCTGGCAGCTTTGCTGGGGGAAGCAATGGGGAGCAACTCAGCTGGGGATAAAGCATTTCGGATGCTGAGATTGAGTGTATGCTGATTTGGCAGCTCCGCTGGGGAAATGGGCACCTTCTAGTACCGTGTGGAAGACAGACCGAGTTGGTAATGATTCGCCTACTTGCTGAGACGTAACCTGCATGCCCCTGGTTGCGTTCTGGATACCTGCAATCCTGCAAAGATAATGGAACGTACAAAAGGTCCCGAGGTATCCCTTACTGGATTCCGTCGTAGGAGTTAAGTACTTTCGAGAATAATCACATTCCCTGTAAGCATGTGTTTTCATCTTTAGAGAAATGCATCTGTACTTATGCAATTGTATTTTTAGAGATATCAGACGACTCTTTGCAAAACGTAAATGTAAAAAACGAAAAATGACTGAAAATCTGATTTTATTAATTCATGTGCCCTGAATTGGCAAAGATACAGTCAAAGAAACATATCTCCTGAAATGAGGAGATTGTTACAAATTGAGAAAACAAATGCTGGCGGTGTCGACGACGCTTTCAAAGAGCTTCCTCTTCTGCTATGACTCGTATGACAATGACGTTCTTCTCGTCTTGCTTTCTGGAGAGAGTTGATTCTGATTGAAGCTTGATCCTTTGAAGCTTACCAAGTTGTAGGTGATACAGACGAATTCAGAATGCAGTTGTTCGCTTATTCCCTTATTTTGCATGGATCGCCCTTTCGGGTTTTCAATCCATCGGGATACCCATTTTTGCCTGAGCTGTCCAATGAGGCTTTTCAACTCAGCGGGTGTACATTTTTTCATTTATTTCCCTTACTTTTGCCCGAGTCTTTTATTCTGTTTTTGACTCGCCGGGATGCCCTATTTCTGCCTGGACTTACATTCTGTTTTTATGTCCAGCGGGTCATTTTATGCGAAGTATTTTTTAACCGCATCTGAATTCACAGGGGACGGGAAATCTTCACCATCCATGGTGCTGAGCATCAGTGCTCCACCAGAGAAAACTTTCTTTACAACAAATGGTCCTTCATAGTTTGGAGTCCATTTGCCCCTGTGGTCTGTATGAGGAGGGAGGATTCTTTTCAGCACAAGATCTCCCACTTGGTACTCTCGGTGCCTGACTTTCTGATCGAAGGCTTTCTTCATTCTTTTCTGATATAGCTGCCCATGGCAGATTGCAGCCAATCTTTTCTCTTCGATCAGACTTAGTTGTTCGAATCGGGACCGAACCCATTCTGCTTCACTCAGTTTAACATCCATTAGTACCCGTAGGGAGGGTAATTCAACTTCAACAGGTAGGACCGCTTCCATACCATACACAAGCTGATACGGTGTTGCCCCAGTGGACGTTCTGATTGATGTGCGATACCCATGCAAGGCAAATGGTAGCATTTCATGCCAGTCTTTGTAGGTGACTACCATCTTCTGCACAATCTTCTTGATATTCTTATTTGCCGCCTCAACAACGCCGTTCATCTTTGGCCTGTAAGGAGAAGAATTGTGATGTTGGATCTTGAAGTCCCGGCACAGTTCTGCCATCATTTTGTTGTTCAAGTTGGAACCATTATCAGTAATGATTCGCTCGGGCACTCCATACCGACAGATGATATCTCTCTTCAGAAATCTGGCTACCACTTGTCTTGTAACATTTGCATATGAGGCTGCTTCAACCCACTTGGTGAAATAGTCAATGGCGACCAAGATGAATCTGTGGCCATTTGAAGCAGTTGGCTCAATCTTGCCAATCATATCAATGCCCCACATGGCCAAGGGCCAAGGTGAAGACATGATGTTCAGAGGATTGGGGGGCACATGCACCTTATCTGCGTAGATCTGGCATTTGTGGCATTTTCTGGCGTAAGCACAACAGTCTGCATCCATTGTGATCCAATAATAGCCTGATCTTAACAATTTCTTAGCCATGGCATGCCCTCCTGCATGGGTACCAAAAGATCCTTCGTGCACTTCATGCATCAACAGGTCTGCTTCTGTTTTGTCAACACATCTGAGGAGTACCATGTCAAAGTTCCTCTTGTATAAAGACCCATCAGTGTTCAGGAAGAAACTACCAGCAAGCCTTCTCAAGGTCTTCTTATCATTGGAAGATGCCCCAGGTGGGTATGTCTGATCCTCCAAGAAGCACTTAATGTCGTGGAACCAAGGCTTATCATCTTTTACAACATCTGCTGCAAATACATATGCTGGTCTATCAAGTCTAGACACTGAAATCTGGGGTACAAAGTTAGCCGTTTGAACTTTGATCATAGATGAAATGGTAGCAAGAGCATCTGCAAACTGATTCTCGTCGCGAGGGATATACTCAAGTTTGACTGTTGTAAAGAAAGTCAGTAACCTTCTCGTATAATCCCTGTAAGGTATCAGATGATCCTGGTGGGTGTACCATTTCCCGTTGGTTTGATTGACTACTAAAGCTGAATCTCCGAATACGGTCAATGTCTTGATCCTGAGGTCAATGGCTTCCTCAAGACCCATAATGCAGGCTTCATATTCAGCTTCGTTGTTAGTGCAGTTGAAAGTGAGTTTTGCCGAGAAAGGCATGTGAACTCCTTTAGGTGTAATGAGTACCGCACCAACACCACGGCCATTCATGTTAACAGCCCCATCAAACATCATGGTCCATTCTTCCTCCGGGTCAGGCCCTTCAGTGTGAACAGGCTCTTCATGATCTTTTGCTTTAATGAACATGATGTCTTCATCAGGGAAGTCAAACCTCATAGGCTGGTAGTCATCAATGGGTTGCTCAGCAAGATATTCAGATAGTACACTGCCCTTGATGGCTTTCTGAGATGTGTACTGTATGTCGTATTCTGTGAGAATCATCTGCCATCTTGCAACCCGTCCGGTAAGAGCTGGCTTCTCAAATATGTACTTAACTGGATCCATCTTTGAGATTAATAAGGTAGTGTGGGTCAACATATACTGCCTCAGTCGGCGAGCAGCCCACGCTAAAGCACAACAAGTTTTCTCGAGCAGTGAATAACGTTGTTCACAGTCGGTAAACTTTTTGCTTAGGTAGTATATCGCATACTCTTTTCGACCAGACTCGTCATGCTGGCCCAGCACACACCCCATCGACTCTTCTAATACTGTCAAGTACATGATCAGAGGTCTTCCTTCAACTGGCGGCATAAGGATTGGAGGTTCTTGCAGATATTCCTTGATCTTGTCAAAAGCCTTTTGGCAGTCTTCGTTCCACCTGACCGTTTGTTCTTTTCTTAACAGCTTGAACAAGGGCTCACAGGTTGCTGTAAGGTGAGATATGAACCGTGAGATGTAGTTCAATCGACCTAAGAACCCTCGAACTTCTTTCTCAGTTTTCGGCGCAGGCATTTCTTGAATAGCCTTGACTTTATCAGGGTCAACTTCAATCCCTTTCTCGCTTACGATAAAGCCCAGCAGCTTACCGGATCGCACCCCGAATGTGCATTTGTTGGGGTTCAGCTTTAGTTGGTACCTCCTCAGACGCTTGAACAACTTCAGCAGATTCACCAGGTGATCTTCCTCTGTAAGGGACTTGGCGATCATGTCATCCACATAACATTCTATTTCCTTGTGGATCATATCGTGGAATAATGTCACCATAGCCCGTTGGTATGTTGCACCAGCATTCTTCAGTCCGAATGGCATCACTTTGTAGCTGAACGTGCCCCAGGGCGTGATGAATGTTGTCTTCTCCATGTCTTCAGGTGACATTTTGATCTGATTATATCCTGAAAATCCATCCATGAAGGAGAATACCGAGAACTGAGCCGTGTTATCCACCAATACATCAATGTGAGGTAATGGGAAGTCATCTTTCGGGCTAGCTCTGTTCAGATCCCGGTAGTCAACACACATTCTTACTTTGCCGTCTTTCTTAGGCACAGGTACTATGTTAGCAACCCACGGCGGATAGCTAGTCACAGCAAGGAACCCGGCGTCCCATTGCTTTTGTACCTCTTCTTTGATTTTCATAGCCATGTCTGGGCGAGTTCGGCGCAACTTCTGTTTCACTGGTGGGCATTCTTCCCTCAGAGGCAGCTTGTGCATAACTATATCGGTATCCAACCCTGGCATATCTTGATACGACCAAGCAAACACATCAACATACTCTTGAAGCAGATCTAACAGCTGTCTCTTCACTGAGTCTTGCAGGCAGGCCCCGATTTTAACTTCTTTCACATTTTCTTCCGTACCAAGATTGATCACTTCAATCTCCTCCTGGTGAGGAGTAATGACCTTTTCCTCTTGTCTCAACAGCCTGACTAGCTCTTCAGGAAGCTCATATTCTTCATCAACCCCTTCATCAGCTTGATTGATTGGATTGTCAAAGTCATACGATGTCATAGCCGTGCTGTTGTCGGTGCTGTCAGGAAGGCACTCTCTGCAAGGGTTAAGTTGGTTCATTTTAGTGATTGATTTTAATCTTGCTTTAGAAAAAGTGAAATGAAGTTATCATTTTGAAAACACCGCCATTTATTTTTGTACAAAAAGAGAAATGGAAAAACAGTGAGCAGAAAAGAAAAAGACTTGTTTGCAAAAAGATGTCTGATATTTCATTAATTTAATCTTGTTTGCACAAAAGTACAGATGGCCCTGGTTACAAAATGAGTCTTGTCATCTTGGGCAAGATGCAAGACTTGGATGCATGCTATAAAAAATACAGGAAATAATAATTACTCTGCATGAGTAACTCTTATAATTTCCTGGGAAGACCAGTTCGAGACACTGCTCCCCGGGATCTTTGGACGAATCCAATTCTCCAGATTGCGCTCCTCTTCCAGCTCGTCTTCCAGACAGTTGATAGCATCGGGGGTAAGCATCCCCCCACTGACAAAACCAGGCTCTGCAGCAGCCTTTGCTTGATGTTGAGTTGGTTTGTAACCCAACCCAAACTTGTCCTTCTTCTCCTCCACAGCTAAGACCTTGCCCCAGCCTAGGGCAGTTCCTTCTTCAACAACCTTCCGGGCTTGTTGGTAAGACGACATTGAAGTACCAGATACAACAGCTGCTTCATTCACATTCAACGCTTCAAACCCCTGGCTCATTGTTTCATGGATCTCTCCATCCATTTCAATGTACTTGTAGGTTGCCAGGTGGCTGACAAAAATGTCCTCCTCTCCACAGATTGTGACAACTTGGCCTTCCCACTCAAATTTTAACTTTTGGTGAAGGGTAAACGTTATTGCGCCAGCGGCGTGAATCCAGGGCCTACCCAACAAACAGCTGTAGGCGGGCTGAATGTCCATCACATAAAAGATAGTTTTAAAGGTCTGCGGGCCAATTGTCACAGGCAGCTCAATCTCTCCCAGAACCGATCTCTTAGAACCATTAAAGGCTCTTACTACCAGGTTGCTGGGTCTCAATGCCAATCCATCATATTCAAGCTTCACCAGAGCCTTCTTTGGTAAGACATTCAGGGAAGAACCTGTGTCCACCAGCACATGAGAAAGGACAGCTCCTTTGCATTCCATGGTTATGTGCAAGGCTTTGTTGTGATTGCGGCCATCCGCTGTCAAGTCAGAATTGGTAAACCCTAGCCCATTGCTAGCAGTAACATTTCCAACCACGGTTTCCAATTGGTTGACAGTAATCTCCTCAGGCACGTAAGCTGCGTGCAAGACTTTAAGTAGTGCATTCCGATGGGCTTCGGAGCACATAAGCAGTGAGAGGATGGAGATTTTGGATGGCGTCTGGTGAAGTTGATCCACAATTTTGTAGTCACTCTTTTTGATGATCCGCATAAACTCATCAACTTCCTGATCAAATGGAGTCTTCAGGGCTTCTTTGGCAGCTGGATCTTCCTGCACCGGGCTCTTTCCTTTTGCTTTGGCAGCAGCTTCTGCTTCGGCAGTAGGTCTTTGAACTTGTGAAGCAAAGAGACGGCCGCTTCGAGTGAAGCCTCCGCCTCCCCCCACATTATCTACTTGTGGTGCAGGTGTTGATATTTCCAGAGTGATTCTTTTCCCTTCACAGTACACGTCAGAGCCATAGTGCCAAGGGATGGCCCTATCGCTTTCATATGGTACTGGTCCAGGCACCGTGACAGTGACTGGACTAATTGCTGCTGCTGAAGGGACTGTAATTGTGTGTGGATCATAGAAGATTGTAACTGGTGCTCTGGTGGGAGCAGCACCTTCTGAATGGTAAGCGGAGTTATTTTCAGGATCATAGAATATGGTAACAGTAGAGACATCTTCGTGATTGATTGCTGGTGTTGTAGGAGGTTCTGTTGGAAGGACTGTTGTTGTTGTTGATGGAGAGTCGAAATGGAATGAAGCTGAAGTTGTAGCAGGAGAAACTGTTGAAAACTGATCATTTGGAAGGACAGGTGAAGTACTTGTTGATGGTGCTGATGAATTATCGGGAACAATAGTTGTTGCATTTGTAGGAGGTTCTGAAACCGTTGTTGATGAAGTTGCCGGATTTGTCGGAAATGATGTAGTGATCTGTAGCAGGCCACTCTGAATAAGGCTGTCAATGCCATTCCTCAGGTCTTCACACCCATTCCATGAAATATTGCAATAGGGGCACCCTAGTTCACACCCCGGAAATATATTGTTTTCACGGAGTTGAGCTTTGATTTCCACCAATGGTGTCCTGATCTGATCCACACTTGTTATTAAATAAGACGGTTGGTCTTCTTCAATAGCGTTAATTCGAGGACCACCATGGTTTGGCATTGGGTTTTTATTGACATTGGGCGGAGGTGCAAAATTCAGAGCCTTGGAGTCTACCAAGTCTTGTACCTTTATATGCAGAGCTCTGCATTTTTCTGTACTGTGACCAGGTGCGTTCGAATGGAAAGCACACCTAGCATTGGAGTCATAGTTCCTTGGCAGACTGTTGGGATCCGGAGGTGCCAACGTTCTTAGCTCAACCAGGTTGAGTTTCAGAAGTTGTGGCAGCAAGGCAGCATACGACATTGGGATCGGGTCGATCACTCGGTTAGCTTGGGATGGCCTTTGTTGGAATGGCCTCTGTTGATTGTTGTTGTTGGAGTTGTTGTTGTTGTAGTTTCTTGGAGGATACTGATTCTGCTGATACTGAGGTTGTTGTTGGAAGTTTTGTTGAGGAGGTTGATAGACTGGCTGTGGATGAGCTGGAGCAGGGATAGTAACTGCTGCTATTGACCTATGAACATATTGGGGCCTACCCCTGTTGGTGTGGATGGCATTAGTCTCGCCAGTTCTTCTCGGGCCTGCAAAAGGCTTTCTTGTACTACTGGACGAACTTGCACCGTTGTCTGAGATCTTTCCCATTTTTAACAGGCTTTCAATTCTCTCCCCAGCTATAACAACATCCGCAAAGCTAGTGGAAGAGAAAGCAGCTAACCTGTCAATATAGGTTCCCTGAAGAGTGTTCATAAACATGTCTGCCATTTCTCTTTCAGACATTGGTGGTTGAACGGCAGCAGCCAATTGCCTCCATCTTTGAGCATATTCTCTGAAGCTCTCTCTCGAAGATTGTGACATTCCCATCAGGAGAGTCCTGTTGGGTGCCATATCTAGATTATACTGATACTGTCTGATGAAGGCCTCTGCCAGGTCCTTCCAGCATCTTATAGTTGCTCTTGTTAGATGGGAATACCACTCCCTCGAAGCTCCAGTCAAACTATCTTCAAAATAGAACATCCACAATTTCTCATCCATTGTATAGGCCTTCAGCCTTCCCAGAAATGATTGCAAATGAGTCCGGGGGCATGAAGTCCCATTATACTTTTCGAAACATGGAGGCTTGAACTTGTGGGGAATCCTGACCCCTTCTACTAAACCCATGTCCATGACGTCAAACCCCAAAGAGTTTTGAGATTCCAGTGATCTCAACTTCTCAGCTATTTCTTCCAACCGTCTATCATATGTTTCCTCTCCGGCACCCATTACTGTATACTGGTCCTCCTGAGGATCTTCTTGAAGTACTCTGGCTGCAGTGGCTGTTCCTTGAACATTGGCAGGGATGTTAACCTCAGGATGTAGATGTGGACCAAACACAGGGGGGGCAACATGTGGTTGCACCCTTTCATTATTACTGGTGCCTGCAGTTCCTACATGAGGCTCCTCTTGATTTTGCCTCTCCACCATGGCCCTCAGTCTCTCCTGGCTCTGAGCCATGTTGTTCATAACTTCCATGAACTGCGTCATCTGCGTTCTCATCTCTAACCTTTCATTTGCCATCTGGTTTCTGACCTCCGTAAGGTCCTGCTGCATCTGATCCATCTGAATTCCCGGAAGGTTGTTTCTAGTTGGGTACCTGTGAGGCCTGTTGAGAGGAAATACCCGGCGGCGAGCAATAATTCCTGAGATTCACAACAGAGGTTAGCAACAACAAAACAAAAACCTACAAAACAAACAAAAGGGTTAGCATGCAATGCAGTTATGCTTATTTGCTATCAAGGTATCCGGTTTGGCCTTTAGTTTTGACCCTTCCAGACCCTTGAAGATGATGCTGTTGAAGTTGCTTTTGATGTGAACCCAGATAGAAACCAACACAAATATATTACAAAGGTGAAATAATACAATTTGTTCATTTTACAACACAAACCCTCAAAGGGGCCAAAATACATCACAAAAAGCAAAAGTACATGGAAAAGGAACAACAACAAGCAAATGATCAAACTCCAAGGCCAAACTCATCCTCACGAACTTCCTTGAGAAGTGCTTCGGTCACAGGATCAGCCGGATGCTCCGTGAGACTTCTGATGAGAAGGTTTCTTGTTGCAACTGCTGCAGTCAATTTCTTATTCTGATTTTGGTCCTTTGACCTCTTCAATCCTGCTTTGATTTTCAGCTCTGATATTTCCTCCTGGGCTGCTGCCAGGGCTTTTTCCATCTGCTCCATCTTATCTTGAACTCTCTTGTCTTCTAGAGTACGGGTCTCAGTGATCCGGACCCACCTGGCCTGACTCTCTTTCAAATACAAGTCTGTTCTTGCTCTTTGGAACTGGGCTTCTTTACAAGCATTCTTCAGAATCTGCTCACCAGCTTTAGACTTGTTGATATACTCCCCAGACTTCTCAATCTTAGTCAAGTGTTCTACCCTCAATTTCTCCAATCTCTCAATTTCCCTCACACCTTCACTCCTCTCCCGGAGGGTCTTCTGCAAAGCCTGGGTTAACTTCTCATTTCTTTCCTTCAAGCTCTCAAACTCTTCCAAACTGATAGTGGCAGGGGGTGGTGCTGAAGATGACTCAGGCATATCTTCTATGGTAAAGGGCATTCCAGAGAATTGGGCCCTAGCATGGGACCACTCATAATATTGGACTGATGCCACATTATTGCACTTCCCCAAAATGGTGATTCCCTTAGTCTGAACATGATCCCAGGCCCAGGCAGCCTGTCTAACTGTTGCCAGACTAATCTTGTTCTCACAATAGAGGGTCTCAACCAGGTCTTGTTCCCTTGGAGTGTGGACCAGTGCATAGCCCAACTGTCTCCTGAACAACAGAGGGTTGTAGTTGATACTTCCCTTAACTCCTATCAAAGGCACATTGGGAAAGTGCCCACAGCTGGTGATCATATCTCTGCCCTTGGTGCTTTGAGTACACCATCTGATATCTGCTGAAGTTAGGACAGTGAGTCTCTTAGCCCAGTTGCTTTGCTGATGAGGATTGAGAAATGCATCTGTCCTGGGTAGATGCCTGAGAAGCCAAGCATGGAATAATGGAGCACAAATCCTCACTAGCCTCCCCCTCTGCTTCTCATTCTTCTGATGTACTGAGTAATAGAGATCACCCAGTAAAGTTGGCACTGGGTTCTTCAGGATGAACAAGTGGATTGCATTCTCGCTGATGAATCGAGGCTCATCTGCAAACAACACAATTCCATATACACTTAAGGCCAATAGAGCACAAACAGCTTTCCATTCCCCCAAGGAGGCCTTCAAACTAGCTTGAGAAATCAGGAAGTCCAGATGAAATCCAGGGATCCCAGCTTTAGAGGTCAAGTGTTGTTCAATCAATACAGGTTCCAGGTGCAAAGCTTTTGCTATCTCTCCATTGCTAGGAAAGACCATTTCAGGGTTGAAAGGGATTTCTCTTTTGATGGGCAAGCCAGCCAAATATGAGTATTCTTCCAAAAGAGGACCCAACTGAAAGTCTTGAAAGGTGAAACATCTTAATGGAGGATCATAAAACTGAATGCAGGTGTGGATGAGGCTCCTCTGAGATGGGTCCAGATCCATGACCATGTCCAGTATGTCTCCATAACTTTCCCTGAACAAGGGTATGTGCTCTGGAGTGATCAGGGTTTGGATCCTCCTGATGTCTGATAAGTCTGGTTGGAAGAAATGATAGGTGATGTTGCTTTTCTTTGGAGCCATGATGCTGAAGATTGAGTAGAGTGCTGATGAAGATGCTGAAAGAATGAGCCACTGATTGGCTGGTGCAAGTAACTGAAGTATGGCTGACAAGCTGAAGCAAGTGCTGGTGGAGATAGGTAAATGATGCAGATGGGGTCAAAACCAAAACCAGGGATGAAGGTGGATACCCTGAAACACAAATAAGCACATGTTAATATGATGCAATGAGTATGTATGCAAATGAAATGCAAGGGTTTGTGACTGAGCTGGATCTGATTAACTGCTTTGGTATAGATCCATGTGTGTTCAAGAATTCCAGATGGAGGTCTATAAATCCAGTAACCAGGGTGGGGGACTCAAATAAAGAGTCACAAGTCCAGGGTTTTAGAATCACAAGAACTGTCCAACATGGAGCATTCTTAGCAAAGTCAAAGTAACAGGGTATTCTGAGGTCAAGGTACCTGCAAACCTGTAAACAGCCCAACCCCCTCACAGGTGGTGATCTAGAACAAGGATCCTCAGGCTTGGATCAGTTATGAGAAGTGTAAACACTTCTAACCCGGAGGTACAGTGTTTACAATAACCATAACAATTCCTCCTCTAATTCACCTCAGTTTCTGAAGGTCAGTACTAAAAGGTCATCCAGACTTAGCAGGCTTCCCAGATAGCCCTAGCATTGCAGGAAATCTGCAACACAGAGTTCTCAAGAAGAAACCCATATCTGAACCGTGTTTCATATTCCCGCACCAGACCGAAATGGAATGGGAAAGAATATGATTCACTCTAGCCTAGGTGTCACTCAGGTCCCAGGTATAGGACCTTAACTCTCAATGAAACACCCACCCACCAAAGAAAAACCAGATCCAGCCAGCACAATATGACAGTATGATATATAAAAGCAGTAAAGAAAGCAGTAAAGTAACTGTACATAAAGCAATAAACAAAAATAAATACAAGCACAAACAAGCACATAACACCCCAGTAAACACAAATCAAACAAGCGCTAGGAGGAACCCACAAAAAGAACCAGAAGCCCTGGTTGCAGTATAAGTGTCCCCAGCAGAGTCGCCAAGCTGTCGCTCCCAAAGATTTGCATCCAGGTACAAGCGCGAACGGTCGGCGAAGGGAACAGTGAGAACACACAGCCGTGAACTCACTGGAGATGAAAAGAGTCGCCAGCTAGGCATTTTTATCCCGGAGGAAAGGTAATGCTGCATAGACCTAGAAAGATACGGATAAGACGGTTGCGAACCAGAGAGACTGAGAAAGGGGGTTGGTTACAACCTGGGAAGGTATTAGCACCCAGATTGTCCGCCGTACTCGACGGGATCCACGCTTAAAAGATTTGTGTTTTAAAGGGGTAGTGTCAGTGCAATCTGTGTGTAAAAGAGCTGGAAGGCAATATGTACGGGTGTCAGTGTAAAGAAATGTGATGTGTATAAATGATGTGTCAGTGTAAGGAAAAGAGTATGCTCAAGATCATGAGGCTTAAGAGAATGAAACTGAAAGGAGGGGGAATATACAGAGACTTTTGTTCGATAACTGTTAAGTTATGCCTACGTATCCTCTCGTGCAATGAGGAAGTCAGAACACCGTAGTTCGACCCAAAGAGACTGAAAGATGAATTGACTTGTGAACTGCTTGCTTGTCAGTGCTCAAGTGTATGATCTGTCTGGCACAGATGCAGACTGTCTTGCATTAGACGGAAGAAGCAAGTTCTCGTTTGTGAGTGAATGAGATGAGAAAAGAATCCCGGAGGAGACGATTATTGTTTGTTTTTTGAGTTTTCAGTCTTTTATTTCTTTTTGGATTTGTCATAAGTTAATGAGCTTAAGCCTAAACCAATGGATTTAGTAAACTCATCACATCTTCCCTCTGATTAGGGGTAATGAGAATACCTTAAGTGTGAAGTCAGATTCTCACACTTAATCACCCTTGGTGTAGGATTAAGATCATTAACCTACTTGTGATTATTTAAATGTTTTTGATGTTTTTGTTTAGTGTTGAGTAATGAGGTTAAGCCATAATCAAGGATTAAACAGACTCATTACACCATCCTAATAGAAGGATAATAGATGAGAATGTTTAAGCTGAGGAAGGCTCCTCAACTTAATCCATGATTAGGAATTAAACTCATGACAAAACAAGCCTTTGATTAAGTGGATTTTATTTAATGACATGATGATGAAGTGAATTTTATGATTTGTAAGACAACTTGAGGAGGACTTGTCCATTAACTCTAGGGTTAGTCCTTCTTAACCACTTAAGGAAGAATTAGAACCCTAATGCAAGGCCCAAGTTACAAGTGTGATGTCTTGATAATTATTAAGTGATTTGATTAAGAGATTTAAACACCTTAAGGGTTTAATACTTAGGATTAAAGTTATACACTCCATCCTAAGAGAAGGATGTAGGCATAAGCTTAATCACAAAGTCTTAAAGCCTTTAGGGTTTAGTCCCTGATTATGAGATGAGAAGAGAAGACTCAAAGAGAGACCCAAAGGTAAAAACTATGAGGGGAAACTAATCAAAACCCTAATTCATTGTCATGCTTGGTTGTTCCTAAGGTTTGTGAGGTTTCACCAAGAAGATCTTCAATGGAACCAACAGGAAGCAGATGAATAAGATCAAGAGAAGCAAAATGACTTGCTTCATTCAAGAAGTCAAGTCACTTGAAGAAAGAAAGTGGGAGGAAGAAGAATGAGCAAGCTCAATCTCAAACACAAATAGAAATGCAGCAATGGATGCAAGAGAGATGAAAAGAAAAGGTATGAGAAGTGAAGGCAAATCCACTTCTCAAGTTTACTTACCACCTGCAATGTTAGAAAGAAAATGCAATGCAATGCAAGATGAGATGAAATGATATGATGCTAGGCAAAAACAGAAGCATGTTGATGATGATTATGATGTTATGAGGTGCTGCAAACATGAGGCAAGACAATGGGGATGTTCATACCAGATTATGAATGCAAATGATGCAAGCTAAGGAGCATGAACAAGCATGAAATGTTATGAAGCATACAAGACAAATGACATGGCAAACATGTAATGCAATGATCAATGATGCTTCATACATGTCTTAAGATGTCAAATGAATCATGAGAATGCACAAAATGCAATGGCAAGTCAAGTTATGCAAGGAAATGCAAGAGGGATGCAACTGAAAGCCCAAATTAGGGTTTATGAAACAAACATCAAACCAAAACTCAAAACAGAAGCAAACCTCAAGATAAAAAATGGAAAATGCTACCCAAAGAAGCCCTAAACCTATAATGAACCACTGCCCAAAAGGGAGCTCTCAACTCTCAACCAAACTCAAGTTATGATTTTTGCAAGTTATTAGGGTTTTTTAGGGTTCTGAACAAAAGAAATGCCAATCAATTAGGAAATTCAAGATCAAATCATGGCCTTTTTATCCTTGAAAATACATGCAAAATGGAAAACAATGCAAGAAGAATCAATGTCTCAACCTTCACCAATAGGCAGAAATGAATTTTTAAACTTGTGATCAAAATAATGCATAAAAAATGATTTAATTCCATGAAAAATTCTTAAAATGCATCAAGATCAAAAAAGAAATTTGTTTTGAAGGTTGGACAATGTTTCTAAATGTCTTAGAACATTTCATGAATTTTTTTGTAATTTTTAAATACCTAAAAGTATTTTTAATTAATTAATTCCCATTAATCAATTAAAAATATTCTTTTAAATATTTAAAAATACTTTTTTAATGATAAAAAATAAAATAAAAATATTTTTGTGTCATAAAAATTATTGAAACTCTTAATAAAAAGTTTCATAATTTTTATGAATTTTTTACTATTTTAAATTAATTGTACAAAACAAATGAAAAAGAAATGAATTAAAATGAATAAATTAAAAAGTCAAAGGAACGAATGGCTGAGATGAGCCCAGGATTCAAATCTGTTGACTGGCGCGTGATCTAAGGGTCCAGGTTGGCTCTGATTAAATTAGTTTAATTACGAATTAATTAACTAAATGAAAATGATTAGGGCTAATCAAACGCATCTGGGCCATCGAAACTGGAGGGAAGTCAACGAGTCAAAGGCTATCTACGGCCAAAATTCAAACTAGCATTAATTGTGTGATTAGGGCACAAATGACTTTCAGGTGGCCGGAGAAGACTTCCGGTCGTCTTCTCCGGCCAGAAGCTCACCTGAAAATTTCAAACTTCCTAAAAACGTAACAAAAATGAAATCTAAGACCAGGGAAATGCTCCTCTCATCCTCACGAACCAAACCCCTAACCTAAAACAAATTTATTTTCTCTAAATCAACTGAATCGAAGAGAAAAAGTTTTAGGTCACGCAAGCTTCAGAGTTCAATTAAATGCTCAAAACACAACCATTTCAAAAACTAATGGCACCAGGATGATCAGGACAACACAAAGAACAGGTTTGTAACAATAAAAATGATTTCTGGAAAAATTATTTTCGAGCTACCTGAGATTTGAAGCTTTCAGTTTAGGAACTTTCTGGCCACTTCCTTTGATGTAAGCTGCTCCACTTGATCCCCCAAAGATGCTTGAATGCTCAAAGTGAGTTTAAGTTGGCTGGATAGTGAGTTTCGAAAGCTCCTGCTTCAAGCTTAGTCAACAATGGCTATGGTGATTCTGGAGGATTCAGGCCATGGTGGATGATGGTTTGAGGTCCAGAGGATGTGTAGAGAAGCTTTGCAAGGTTTGTTTGGTTGTTTGTGGCTTATGGAAGGAGATTCGAATGAATCTGCAGAATGAGAGTGAAGAATGGTAATGGAGTTTTCAGGCTGTTTCAGGCTTGTGCTTTGGATGGTTTCTTGTCTATGAAGTGAGGTGAGATGAATGGTGAAGAGAGTTTTAGTGTTTGCTTGCTGTATGAAGGAATTCGAAAGCTTATGCAGTTGGGAGTGTTTTTGTCAATGTGATGAATGTGTGTGTTTCAGTCTTGGCTTGTGATATGTTTTGCTTGCAAGTTGTACACATAAACAAATCTGATTGGTTTTGTGATGTGACATGGCCTGCTATGATAGGTAAGTTTGCTTTTGCATAAAAGGTCAACTTTGTGTAAGATAGGGCATGGGCAAGGTCTAGGCAAGTACAAGGCATGGCTGGCGCAGAAAAGGTGAGGGAGAGAGGCTGGCTTGACTCAAGGATCAATGCAGCAAGTTGGTGAGAAGATCATGAGTGTTTTGCAACTTGGTTAGCTTTATGGATTTTCATGAAAATGCCTTGTTACACAAACCAAACCATGGGCAAACTAGATCAAATTCTGATTTTTGTAACTTAGAGAATGTTCACATGCTGGTTTGAAGTGGATTAGAGGCTGCATTTGGCTTTGGTTCAAGACTTTGCAAGATTTTCATTTGGTGCATAACTTGAAAAACAATGATTTTTGCCAACTTTGCATTGCCATAACTTTTGATCCAAGAAGAGTTTGATCATGTTCTTGTACTTTTTGAAAAGGGAAAGATGAGATCTACAACTTTCATGACCAAAGTTTTTCCATTTGAAGCCTTTTTGGATCATGAATCAAGGCTTGAAAATTGACCTAAAATGAGGCATTCTTGAAAAGTCAACTATGCCCAAAAAAGTCAACATTTGCAAAAACCCTAAATTCTTGATTTCTATGAACTTCAACCTTCTTCCATGATCAAATAAAGACCATATACACTCAAAATGATGAAGATCACCCATTGGTTGGGTCATTGGGGGCCTCAGATGCCCTGATTTTACACTGACTTGTCTGAAAAGTCAACTCTTGATCAGATGACTTCCCCATGGAATTTCTTCATGAAAATTGATATGCATACTCCCTATACCATATAAAGATCAATGGAAACAAGAATGACCAAAAAAATTGGAATTATGGCCTCTGAAACCAAAACCCTAATTTTCAGTCAACTGTGCAGCTCAACCTGGCTCTGCATCCACTCAAACCCTAGTTCTTGTGATTCCTCTGCATTTTTGACTTTGAGGAGATGGAATATGATGTAAGAACACACATGGACCCCTTTGAGTTGATTGGTGGCCTTTGGAATAGCTCAAGATGCTTTGGGATTGCTCAGATCACAAACCCTAGGTGCAGATGCCTTAGAAGCTATGCAGTGAATCAAAAAATGAGATGTGAGATGATATGATTGTATTTATGCATATGAGGATGATCACAAGCCATGGTGTGAATGGGTGAGGGCAAATTTGGGGTGTTTACAACTTCCACATGGAATTTTCTCATGAAAATTGACACCTAGGATCCTCTTGACATATAGAAGACTTTGCCCAAATGAAATGGCCAATGTTGTGAGGTTTTGGTGATTGAATCTCAAACCCTAGTTTAGGTGCCTTGTATAGGAGCTTTGCCTTGTCCTGAGATCTCTGATGATCATGCAATCTTCTGAGATTTTTCCCATGGACTTGAACTTGTAAATGGAGTGTAGACTCACCATAGGATTTGTACAAAACCATTGGGACCCTTGTAGTGGCTTGAAATGCCTCAAGGACCTCCACAGAGGACCATATGCTTGATGCTAGGACATGAATGATGTTATGCCTCATCTTTCCATGATATGATGCTAAGAAAATGATATGTTCATGATGAATATGATGTGATATGATGCTTAAAATGAAGAGGGCAAATTTGGGGTGTTACAGCGGCCCCTATTCAAACAACTGTTAATCTGAAAAGGACGGTAGCACGGGCTATCGACCGTTCAAGATAAACTGTGATTGAATACCAAGAAGACCTGAAATTTGCACTCTGACGAAGAATGCAACACTGGGAAATAAACCCAACCAAATGACGCTTTGGTGACTGAAGGGGAGAAAAGCAGACGATCTTCTTCCAAGTTGAAACTGATATCTGGAATAAGAACACTAAGACAGACGAGTCTTCAAACAATCCTGTGACGCCAGGAGCTGGACATACGAGTCCTCAAACAATTCAAAACATATGACTTGAGACAGACGAGTCTCCTTCGGATATACCTGTTACGCCAGGACCAGGATGCATTAAAGTCTGTGTGATAGATATGCATAATTAAGGTAGACGAATCTTCTTCATATATTATCCGTGGATATATGGTATAAGACAGACAAGTCTTCTTCGAGCAAACCTGTGACGTCAGGTGCAACAATAATAATTGGTGCCTGAGACAGACGAGCCTCCTTCGGATTTACCTGTTACGCCAGGACCGGTAACCATTTTGACATCAATTCCCATAGTCAGGATTTTAAACCTCTTCAATACAGACGAGTATTGGACGATCATCAAGATAACACAGACGAGTGCCAATAGTCAATGATACAGACAAGTATCAGACGATGATCTGAGAAACACAGACGAGTGCTTCAGGCAATGATACAGACGAGTATCAACCACTGGTATAGACGAATACCAGAAATTCAAACACAGACGAGCATTTGGAAGTAGCATACAGAAACAGGATAAACAGCAAATCCTCAGATACAGATATAAGCTAACACAGACGAGTGCCGAGGATGATACAGGCGAGTATCCAAGCAAAGCAGACGAGCTTCAAACAGATATTGGAACCCCACAACACAGACGAGTGCTGGGAATTGCAGACGAGCAATAGCAAAGTGATAACACAGACGAGTGTTGAGAATTGCAGACGAGCAAATAACAGGGATTATATTCCAAACACAGACGAGTGCTGGGAATTGCAGACGAGCAACTACAAATGTCAAGTATCAAACACAGACGAGTGTTGAGGATTGCAGACGAGCAATATCAAGGTAATCATGGACCACTGCTGAGGAGGGCAAACGAGCAATACCAAAGAGATAACACATACGAGTGTTGAAAGATGCAGACGAGCCATGGCAAGGCAGAGAGCACATACGAGTGCTGGAGATTGCAGATGGGCAATAAATAAGGCTGGATTGGCCACAAGAGTTACATCTCTGCAGGGGAAAACAAGCCAAGAGGTCTGGACACCTCACTCTGACTGAGGTGATGAATACCTGGCTATACCATCAAATTGTCCCAAAAGTATGGCAAGTTTGCTGGGGAATATTTCACTGACGGATGTGAAAAGCCAATATGAACTCTGTGGGGAAGAGCCATCTTCAGACTTGGCTGGGAAAGATGCTTCAACCATGCTCTGGCTGGGGAGAGCATTTGTGCTAGTTCTGAACTCTGGCTGTGACCCTTGCTGGGGATAGAATTCTGCTTGGGGATGTCAGGCTTTCAGATACCTGCTGGGCATACACCACTTGGGAAGAATAAATTGCTTGGGCTACCTGCTAAGGCTTAGCTGGGGAATAAATCTGCTGGAGATACTCCACTGGGGAAAAGTAAAATGCTTGGGAGAGTGTGACGCCATCCTGCAACCTGCAACAACAGAAAACACAAGTGTGCCCCGGGGACTTGCATGGTATAATCTGTTCATCCATAGTCACCCGACACTCAAAGAGGGTTTACAATTTCCCTGCATGTCATTTTCTTTCAAAATTATCACCAAGTTTAGATGCAATGCTATTTTTGCCAAAAATTCCGGACATTTTGCAAACAAAAATAAACACACACAGTTTTTTTTGACTGAATATTCTTTTTATTGAATGGCCTCTGAATAGGCAAAGATTTACATCAGGAAGCAACCACCTGGAAAGAGGTAGCTACCATAAAATTGAGAAAAGAAACTATCCTAATGGCAAGGGGCACGACTTCCCAATGAGTTCCATTTCTGCTATGACCAGCATGTCTTCGAGACTCTCCATTACTGCCTTTGCTTTCTGAGAGGATGAGGGAACTGTTGCCTATCCTTCTGATATTGTCAAGTTGTACGAAACGATGATGTGGTTCAGATGACTCGGATCGCAGTTGTTCGCTTATTCCCTTGTTTTGCGTGGATCGCCCTCTCGGGTTTTCAATCCACCGGGATACCCTTTTTTGCCTGAGCTGTCCAATGCGGCTTTTCAAATCAGCGGGTGTACATTTTTTATATATTTATTTCCCTAACTTTTTCCTGAGCTTTTTATTCTGTTTTTAGCTCGCCGGGATGCCCTTTTCTTTCCTGGACTATAATTCTGTTTTTGTGTCCAACGAGTCTTTTTATGCGAAGTATTTTTTAACTGCGTCCGAGTTAACAAGGGACTGGAAGTCATCTCCATCCATAGTGGTGAGCATCAGTGCTCCTCCTGAGAAGACTTTCTTCACTATGAATGGTCCTTCGTAGTTCGGGGTCCACTTGCCCATGTGATCTGAACCTGGATGAAAGATCCTCTTCAACACAAGCTCTCCCACTTGATACTCTCGAGTACGTACTCGTTGGTCGAATGCACACTTCATTCTCCTCTAATAAAGCTGACCATGACAGATAACCGCTAATCTCTTTTCCTCAATTAGACATAGCTGATTATAACGAGCACGCACCCATTCAGCCTCATTAAGCTTCACATACATCATCACACGCAATAAAGGGATCTCTACTTCAACAGGCAGGACTGCTTCCATGCCATATACCAGAGAAAAGGGAGTTGCCCCTGTTGACGTCCCGACTGACGTTCGGTACCCATGCAATGCAAACAGTAACATCTCATGCCAATCTTTGTAAGTGACAACCATTTTCTGCATAATCTTCTTGATATTCTTGTTTGCTGCCTCTACCGCACCATTCATCTTTGGTCGGTAAGGAGAAGAATTGTGATACTGTATCTTGAAGTCTTGACACAAGTCTGCCATCATCTTGTTGTTGAGATTAGAACCATTGTCAGTAATGATCCTTTCGGGAACTCCATATCTGCATATGATATCTCTCTTCAGAAATCTTGCCACCACTTGACGAGTGACGTTGGCATAAGATGCTGCTTCCACCCATTTGGTGAAGTAATTGATCGTGACCAAGATGAAGCGATGCCCATTTGAAGCAGTAGGCTCTATCTTCCCGATCATGTCAATGCCCCACATAGAGAAGGGCCAAGGAAATGACATGATGTTGAGCGGGCTTGGAGGAACATGCACCTTGTCTGCATATATTTGGCACTTGTGGCGCTTACGAGCGAATGAACAACAATCTGCATCCATTGTCATCCAATAATACCCTGATCTCAGCAATTTCTTTGCCATAGCATGACCTCCTGCATGGGTACCAAAAGATCCTTCGTGGACTTCCTGCATTAATAGGCTTGCTTCATGTCTATCCACGCATCTGAGCAAGACCATGTCGAAGTTTCTCTTATACAAAACCCCGTCTGTGTTCAAGAAGAAGCTAGCAGCAAGACGCCTTAAGGTCTTCTTGTCGTTGGAAGATGCCCCAGCTGGGTATTCTTGCTTTTCCAGGAATAACTTGATATCAAAATACCAAGGTTTCTCGTCAGACACGACGTCTACAGAGAATGCATGAGCTGGAGCGTCAAGCCTGGATATGTCAATTCTGGGCACATAATTCCAACATAAGACTTTGATAGACGGAGAAAGAGTGGCCAATGCATCGGCAAACTGATTTTCATCACGTGGTATGTATTGAAGCTTAACTGTTGTGAAGAACGTCAACAGTTTTCTAGCATAATCCCTGTATGGAATTAAATTCTCTTGATGCATATACCATTTGCCGGTAACTTGATTAATAACGAGGGCTGAATCTCCGAATATATCGAGGTTCTTAATCCAAAGATTAATAGCCTCCTCTATTCCCATTATACATGCCTCGTATTCCACTTCATTGTTGGTGCAGCCAAAAGTAATTCTGGCAGCGAAGGGTAAATGAACACCTTCGGGAGTGATAAGAACGACACCAACTCCACGACCATTGATATTGACTGCCCCATCAAACATCAACTTCCATTTGGATTCAGGGTCTGGCCCCTCCTCCGGAAGTGGTTCCTTGCAATCGTTTGCTTTGAGGTACACGATGTCCTCATCAGGGAAATCAAAATTCATTGGTTGATAATCATCTTCAAGAGGCTGCTGTGCAAGGTAATCCGACAATACACTTCCCTTGATGGCTTTCTGAGAAGTATACTGGATATCATATTCAGTTAAAATCATCTGCCACCTAGCAACCCTTCCGGTTAACGCTGGTTTCTCAAAGATGTACTTGACAGGATCCATTTTGGAAATGAGCAGTGTGGTATGAGTCAACATGTACTGCCTCAGTCGGCGAGCAGCCCATACCAAAGCGCAACAAGTTTTCTCGAGCAGTGAGTATCGGGATTCATAGTTGGTAAACGTTTTGCTAAGGTAATAAATAGCGTACTCTTTTCGACCAGACTCGTCATGTTGGCCTAGAACACACCCCATTGACCCTTCTAGCACGGTCAAGTACATGATTAAAGGTCTTCCTTCCACTGGAGGCATTAGAATTGGAGGCTCCTGCAAATATTCTTTTATTTTGTCGAAAGCTCTTTGGCAGTCTTCGTTCCACCTGACCGTTTGCTCTTTTCTTAGCAATTTGAATATTGGTTCGCACGTGGCGGTTAGATGAGATATGAACCGAGAAATGTAGTTCAACCTCCCTAAAACCCGCGCACTTCTTTTTCTGTCTTCGGTGCAGGCATATCTTGAATAGCTTTTACTTTGGCAGGATCTACCTCAATTCCTCTTTGACTAACAATGAAACCCAACAGTTTCCCGGAACGCACTCTGAAAGTGCACTTATTTGGATTCAACCTCAGCTTGTATTTGATTAGTCTATTAAACAGTTTCTTAAGGTTCACCAGATGCTCTTCTTCGTCTCGGGACTTAGCAATCATATCGTCCACATAACACTCAATCTCCTTGTGTATCATGTCATGGAACAATGTGACCATCGCCTGTTGATAAGTTTCCCCGGCGTTCTTCAAACCAAAGGGCATGACCTTATAGCAGAATGTACCCCACGGGGTAATGAACGTTGTCTTCTCCATGTCTTCCGGCGCCATCTTAATCTGATTATATCCGGAGAAGCCATCCATGAAGGAAAATACCGAGAATTGAGCAGTATTGTCTACCAACACATCAATGTGTGGCAACGGAAAGTCATCTTTTGGGCTCGCTCTATTCAAATCCCGGTAGTCAACACACATCCGGACCTTGCCGTCCTTCTTTGGTATAGGTACAATGTTAGCTACCCAAGGTGGGTAACTAGTTACAGCAAGAAACCCGACATCCCATTGCTTCTGAACCTCCTCTTTGATCTTCATCGCCATGTCAGGACGAGTTCTTCTCAATTTCTGTTTCACAGGAGGACAATCCTCTCTCAAAGGTAGCTTATGCACAACGATGTCGGTATCCAACCCTGACATATCTTGATATGACCAAGCAAAGATATCCACATACTCTCCCAGCATACCGATCAGCTCCTTCTTGATATCGGCTTGCAGACTGACCCCAATCTTGATCTCTTTCTTTACATCTTCACTGCCAATGTTGATGATCTCAATTTCTTCTTGATGAGGCTGAATAACCCGTTCCTCTTGTTTCAACAAACTGACCAATTCTTCAGGGAGTTCACAGTCTTCCTCAACCCCTTCATCAGCTTGGTAGACTGGATTGTCAAAGTCATGCATGGTCATAGCAGGAACATTATCAATAGAATCCGGATGATCAACACTACACAGATGATGTGCTTATTCAGAATCTGCTTATTTTGAAAAAGGGACGCTAACACAAACAAAAAGGAAAACACATTGCCATTTTTATATTTTTGTGAAAAGTTTTAAAAACAAAGAAAGAGAACGTAATTTGTCTGGAAATGTCCTTTTATTTCATAGCAAAATAAGATGCAATACAAAACATGGTGGCCCAATACAATGGATCCTAGCATCTTGGGCAGAATGCTGGATTTGACAATGCATTATGATAATAAAAGGAAACAAAATGAATTACTCTGAGTGCTAGGTAACTTGTATGATGTCTTCAGCAGACCAGTTTGTTAGCTCCTTGCCGGGCGCACACGGGTGAATCCAGTTGTCCCAGTCACCGTCAATGTCCCCATCTTGGCTTGCTGTACAGATCTGGTTGCGGTCGAGCAATCCAGCACTTGTAAATGTAATGGCTTTACCACTTGGAGTAGATCCACCAGGCTGATACCCTAAACCAAACTTGTCGTCTTTCTTTTCTAGCTCCAACAATTTGCCCCAACCTTGGGCACTTTCTGATTGAACGACCTCCTTTGCCTCTTTGTAGGAGTGGATAGATGTACCTTCCTTCTCACTGCTCTTCTCCACAGGAGTCAAGATGCTGACGTTGACTACTTCGAAGGCTTGACATAAAGTCTCATGGATCTCTCCATTCATCTCCACATATTTGAACGATGACAAGTGGCTTACGAAGATGTCTTCCTCTCCGCATACTGTGATAACCTAGCCGTCAACCACATATTTGAGCTTCTGATGCAAGGTTGAAGTAACAGCTCTAGCAGCATGTATCCATGGGCGTCCCAACAAGCAGCTGTACGCAGGCTGGATGTCCATGACGTAGAAAACACTTTTGAAAACTTGAGAGCCTATCTTGACGGGCAGCTCAACTTCTCCAAAAATGGATCTTCTCGACCCATCAAAAGCTTTGACAATCAGATCACTCGGTCTCAAGATTATACCATCAACGTTGAGCTTCATTAATGCCTTCTTCGGAAGCACATTAAGGGAAGAGCCTGTGTCTACAAGAACATGTGACAACACAGCACCCTTGCACTCCATAGTGATATGTAGCGCTTTGTTGTGGTTTCGGCCTTCTGACGTGAGGTCTCTGTCTGTAAAGCCTAGGCCATGGCTTGCATTAACACTGCCTACTACAGCTTCAAGTTGGTTGACAGTGATTTCCCGAGGAACATAGGCCATTTGCAGCACTTTCAATAAGGCCTCTCTGTGTGCGGGAGAACACATCAGCAGTGATAGAATGGATATCTTGGAAGGTGTCTGGTTCAGCTGATCAACCACCTTATAATCACTCTTTTTGATAATCTGCATGAATTCCTCGACCTCTTTTTCAAATGTACCCTGCCCAGCCACAAGAGTAGTTGATTCATCAGTCACAGCTTGCTTTCCTTTGGCTTTGGACGAAGCCTCAGCCTCAGGATCCCCTCTCAGCACAGGGGGAGCAAATAAACGACCACTTCTAGTAAAGCCTCCAACTCCTCCGACATTCTCTATAGTCGGGTCAACAGCAACAAACTTGCCCTCAATCTTCTGTCCAACTACATATACGTCTGAGCCGTAATGCCATGGAATAGCTTTATCGTCTGTGTATGGAACAGGCCCAGGAATGGTGATAGTCACAGGACTAATCTCAGGAGCATAGATTGTTACAGGCTGTCTTCTAGCAGGCATCTCTGCTTCATCATAGAAAATGGTTATTGTTGACACGTCAGCAGCTTCATCACCAATTCTATTAAACTGCAAGGATCCATCATCAATCAAACTCTGCAATCCTATCTTCAGATTCTCACATCCATTCTCAACATTCAAGCATTCTTCACAGTCAACACTGCAACCAGGAAACACTTGACCTTTCAGCAGTCTCTCTTTCACTACCCTCAAAGGAGTCTTCACTTCTTCAATACTCAACACAAGACTTAACTTTTCACCATCCTCAACAGCATTGATTCTTGCCCCTCCATGATTCGAAATAGGGTTCGAATTAACATTCGGCGGTGGTGCAAAGTTGATTGCTTTAGAATCTACCAGGTCTTGAACCTTGTGATGTAAAGCCCTGCACTTCTCAGTCGAGTGCCCGGGTGCCCCAGAGTGGAAAGCGCATCGTGCATTGACATCATAACCCACTGGAAGCTCTCCAGGAGGTGGTGGTGCCAAAGTTCTCAGTTGAATCAGATTCAAATCCACCAGTCTTGGAAGCAAAGCAGCATAAGTCATAGGGATAGTCTCAATCACCCTATTAGCCGGGCGATTTTTCCTTGGCTGATACGGTCTCTGCTGATAGTTGTTATGGGGAGGTTGTTGTTGTTGCTGTTGATGTTGTTGAGGTTGCATCTGTTGCACAGGAGTAGAAGGAATTGTGACTGCTTCCACATGCTCATACGGTCTTCTATAACCACGGCCCCGGCCTCGGCCAAATACAACATTTGTCTCACCCTCTCTTCTCCTTGGAGGTCCACTGAAAGCTTTCCTTGCTCCATTTGAGCTGCTAGCACTTGTATCTTGGATCTTCCCCATCTTCAGCAAGGTCTCAACTCTCTCCAGCAATGACAATATCATTGAATTTGGTGGCAGAGCTGGACGCCAATCTTTCAAGAAACACACCCTGCAAAGTCCCCATAAACATGTCAGCCATCTCGTTCTCTAGCAGCGGTGGTTGCACTCTGTCAGCGAGCTGACGCCACCTCTGAGCATACTCTTTGAAACCTTCCTTAGCAGTCTGAGCCATGTGCTGCAATTGCGTGCGATTTGGAGCCATGTCCAAATTATATTGATATTGTCTCACAAAAGCTTCTGCTAGGTCTTTCCAGCTCTTGATATTGATTCTGCTAAGCTTCATATACCATTCTAGAGAATCTCCAACCAAGCTGTCTTGGAAATAGTACATCCAGAGTTTTTCATCATCCGTGTGAGCAGCAATTCTCCCAACGAAAGATTGAAGATGGGTCTTCGGGCATGCAGTGCCATTGTATTTCTCAAAAGTTGGAACTTTGAACTTGTAGGGGATTCTGACCCCTGGAACCAAGACCAAGTCTGTTATATCAAATCCCAAAGAACTCTGGGATTGAATGGCTCTGATTTGTTCTGCCATTTCTTCAAACCTCTTGTTCATCTCAGCCCCCTGACCCTCGGCTTCGTCCAGCAGAGTGAACTGTTCGTCCTGGTTATCCATTTGAATATTATTCAACCCATCATTGATTATAGTCACCCCTGGCTGTGTTACAGGAGCTTCAACCTGACGTGCGCCCGCACCGTTACGATTATCAACAGCAGCAATGTTGTTCCTGGGTTGACCATTTTCTATCATCTCCCGCAGACGCTCTTGGTTCTGACCCATGCTGGCCATCAGAGTCATAAAGTTATCCATCCTTAGCCTCAGGTCAGCTAAGTCAGCTTGCATCTGGTCCATAATTCTCTCCCTGTTGATCTTTGTTGGATATCGGTGTGCGACTGGTTGTTTCCGAACTTTCCGGGGAGCTATAGTGCCTGAAACACAAAACATGTTAGCAACTGAGACACTACCTGCAAAAGAAACAAACTGGTTATATACCATGCAATGTAACTGTTCATGTTCCCAAGTTTTAAGCATTTGCATGCCCCAGTTCTGGCGTCTATTCTCAGACAGTCACTTTCAGGATATTAACTTTCAAACTTTCTCTTTGATGAGTGTTCAGACATTAGCAGTATCAGACAAACGAGTTTAGCGTATTCAGAAACGATAATTTGCACATTAACACTGCTTATAGACAAAACCACTGCCGGCTAAAAGTCAGAATACAAACAGAAATATTCCCCGAAGGGTTACAAGCCATTACATGAAATAAAGACAAAGAAATAAAAGCAAGACTCCTACAACAAGTCTGTAGGTAGTCTGAAAATAAACTAAGCTAAGGACCCAGGCTCTGCCACCTCTGCTCTGCTTTTCTTGACATCCGCTCTCAACTTGAGCTCTTCAATCTCTTTCTTTGCTTCTTCCAAGGCTATCTGGCTTTGTGCTAGCTGCTGAGTCTTTTCCCTCCGGATGGTGTGGACTTGCTCCACTTCTTCCTTCTTGAAGGCCATTTTAACTTCAAAGAACTCTTCTTTCTCTCTGAACTTCTTCTGCTCTTCCTCCCTTTGGCCTTGCAACCAAACAATTGATTGACGAGCATCCTTGAGAGTCTTTAAAGTCTTTTTGCGTTCAACTTCTCTTTTAGCCTCCATTAGACCCAACCTGTGGAAGTGGGCTTCTCTACCAGCAAAGTCTTTCTCCTTTGCTTCCAAGGATGCTTGGAGCTTCTGCAGCTTGCCTTCTGCTTCATTCTTGGCCCTGTTGGCTTGATGGTACAGGCTTACCATTTCAGCATTCTCCACTCTAACTTCATGCAGCTGAGCTTCTAACTTCTTGTACTCTTCAAGGGAGAATGTATTACTTTGACTTGGAACTTCTCTGGGATAAAGTGGAGCCTCAACTGAGAAAGGCATGAGAACTGCTTCTTCATGTCTTTGCAACCATGCAGCAAATGGTGGATACGTCTTGGGATCAACTCTGCCGAAGTCTTTCTTACCCTTCCTTATCCTGTGAGCCCAAGCTTGGACTGCTTGTTGAACTAACTCCTTGTTTCCTTCAACAGGAAAGTACAAAGATTCAGCAAACTCTTCCATCTATGGAGGATCTTTCAAAGGGTAGCCAAACTTCTTCTTGGCTAATGTTGGATAGTAACTGGTGACACCTTTCCTTCCCAGCAAAGGTACTCCAGCAAACCTTCCACAACTAACCAGCAACTCTTTACCTAGCAGATCTCTGTCATATCCCCAGGCAATATCTTCAGCAGTTAACCCCATCAGTCTTCTGGACCATCTACACTCATCCCTTATCTCCTTGAAGACACCTGATTTTGGCAATTGTCTGGCAAACCACTCAGCAAACAAAGGAGCACAACAGACTACTGGACCACCCCTACCCTTCTCATTTCTGTAATGAACACTGTAATAGAAGTCACCCAAAAGAGTATGCACTGGATTGCCTTTTGCAAAGATTTAGATCACTTCTAAGCTGACAAATTCCTTCTCTCAATGGAACAAGCTGGACCCATACACCATCAATGCAAGCAAAGCACCAAAGTCATTCCAATTAGCCTCTGTAGCATATCTCTCTGCCTCTGGGATGATCACACTCCAAGGGAGTCCTTTGCCTTCACTCTCCTGCAGAGCCCTCTTGACTATGGCAACTGGCAACCTACAAACCTTGGCTATGTCTTCATCTTTAAGCACAACCTCAGACCCATAGAATGGCAATGTCTCTCTGACTGGAACATTCAGCATGCTTGAGATCTCTTCCAAAGTTGGAGCTAAGATGTAACCTGGAAAAACAAAGCAACGCATCAGAGGATCATAAAATTGCAACAAGGTATGTAAACTGTCTTTCTGGTCTGCAGTGGGCTTGTCCACAAACTTCAATATCTGGCCATATCTTTTCCTGAAATTGCCCAAGACTTGGTCATTCATCAGACCTGCTAACTTCTGAACACTTCTAACTTCAGGCTGAAGAAAAGTATAGTGCACATTCTTTTTCCTTGGAACTCTTCTGATTTCTGCCATGGAGATAAGATTACCAGAACTGGGACTTGATTATGAACAATGACCTGAAAAATGGGAAACTTAAACAGTTAATGCAAGAATGATGCAAATGCAATGCAATGCAGGCATATGATCAACTGGGACCATCTGAACTGGTCACTGACAAGGGCCCCTCTGCTCACTGGCAAATCAAAAGTCCTCTGAATCACAACTCTCTGATAATCACAACTCTTTGATAGAAGATCTCAGAACCACAGTACCAAGAAAACCAGAACAAGAAAACCAGAACTCCAGAACCATAGGACCATAGAACCAAAGATCATGATCACAGGACCACAAATCATAACAAGGACCACTGAATAATGAGTGTATGTTGAGGCCATGGGTTCCTGCACACCTGTAAACTCCTTCCCAATCTCACTGGTAATAGGCTCCAGGTCAGACATCACAGACTCTCAAAGCCGAATAGAAATAATACTGTCACCATCTCCGAGAAATGGCTCATGACCAAATCAGGGAATCGGTTTGGCATTATATACTATGCAGGGAGGCCTCAGCTGAGTCCAGGACACAAGGTCATCCTATGTGATCCCCAGGTGGGCCCTCGGATGCGAATGGGTTTGCTACAAAATGTGGGTTGCCACTGTCATCACTAAAGAGGGATGTTTCCACAAGGTTCTCAATGACCGGTCCCCAGCTGCACATAACTGCCGAGGTCATGTAATGAGAGAGGAAGATCCCCAAATCAAGACATTTCCAAGACAATCGCAAATCTGGGTGTGGAACTCACTACTAGCCCCATGACAAGATCTCATGAGGCCAAAGTGGAACCACTCTAAGTCCTAAGGTGCACTTAAGCTGTGGTAATGAGCTCATCTCTCAGACACAGTAACACCCATCCCACCAAACAGAAAACCAGTCCAGACAGTCCAGTATATATACATGATGTGGAAAATAAATATTGAAAACTGTAAATAAAGCTGTAAATAAGCAACAATAAAATACAACAAGCCACAACAAACAAACATCACCCAATGAAACAGAAACACACAAGCGCTAGGAGAGACTCACAGGGGAACCAGAGACTCTGGGTTCGATCCCCAGCAGAGTCGCCAGCTGTCGCTCCCTAGATTTCCATCCTGGTACAAACGCGAAAGTGGTGCGGAAGAGAGGTAGAGTCGCCAGCCAGGCATTTTTATCCCAAAAGAAAGGGAATGGTAATGCTGCACAAACCAGAAGAAAGAAAAGGAAGGACACGGGTCCTGCGAACCAAAGAGACTGAGTTCGGGAAAGAAGAAGAGAAGAAGAAGATAGAAGAAGAGATGAGAAAGGCCTAAGCCCAACAACAAAAGAGTTAGCACAATAAGCATAAGAGGATAAGAGATGAGATTTGGAGATGTGGAACTCAACTTCCACACCTCACACTTACCATAGCCCCTGCAAGGTTAGTAGCATGCATATAAGTGAAGAAAGATGAACAAGATGACATGTTAACATCATACAAACAGAAGTGAAATGATATGAAAAAATGTACAATTCATATGAAACTCAAAACAATGAGAGGAGAAACTTATATGTCAAAATAATGCAACATGAACACATATGAAAACAAATGCACACTTAAGGAGGATGCAAAGCAAATATGCACAAACATGGACTCAATGCACAAGATCAGAACCAAAACAAGATGAAGAAGGGCTTAAGAATCCAACAAGATGAAGAGAATGGACACACAATACCAAACAATTACAAAATGGGAGTGAAAGAAGTAAGGAAGTGAGATGGAAACACTTAAGAAATGAAATGACTTAAAAGGGAAGCAAACACAAAAAATTCTAAGACTCAAACCCTAAGCTAGGACCAGGAAGGTACCCATACCCCAAGAGAACCCCAAATGAGAAGAAGAAGTTGGCACAAGTGCCCTTCTTGGCTTATAAGAGAGCTAAAGGTCCAAAGGAAGCAAAATGAGACAAGGTGAGAACAAAAATCCACATCAAATCAAAAAAGCATATAAAAATTCCACAACTCAAGTCAAATGATCTTCAAATATGGTATATCAATCGGCCAAAAGGATTTGGAAAGATTCAGAAACAAACTAGGTCAAATGGAGGCTTAAACACAAGCTAGGGTTAATAACTTCCAACACAAGTCAAAGGATCAAGACCCAAGAAATAAAATTCTAAAAATCAATAGAAAAATCACACAAGGAGTAAATTGTCTTAAGAAACCAGAGCAAAAAGAATGGGAACAAAATTCAAAATAATGAAGTCTATGGAAATTTGACAAGGCAGTGTACTCAAAATGAACTTAAAAAAGAAGCTAATTGAAATGAGGAATTAATTATGACACGTGGAAATGGAAAAATGGAAAATAAAAAATATATAAAAATAAAAGACACTTCAAAGATGACTCATGTTTTTTTGGGAATTTTTTTATGATTAGAACTATTTTAAATAAATTGAAAACTATAAATGAAATAAAAGAAAATTATTGAAAAAAAGAAAATAAAATGGAAATGGTTGGGAGGTGTATATAGTATGGATTGTACGTGTAAAAGGATTGGGCCTGGAAGCTGGGGGGTGCACATGGCATTAATGAGGGCCCATTATGTGCACAAGAACATGACTCATAGTATGGAAATTAAGTGGAAAATGAGGAAAATAATGAGGACCATAAGATACATCAGACGCGTGTGGGTGAGAAGCTCATTAAATGACCTGGCAGAATGGAGAGAGATGAGTGGTGAGCGCATGGTAAGTATGGTGTGCCGTATAACATTTTGAATTAAGAAATAAAAGAAAGAAACACGTGAAGGAGAGTTGGGCTAGGGCTACATGTTGTGATCTGGGACGTTGGCTGGAGAGATCTAATGGCCAGCAACTTGTCTTCTCCAATGAACAAACCCTAACTGCAAACCCAGTTTCCGGTGACCAGAGCTAGGGCTCCGGCACCGGAATTCACACCAGAAACCTAAACAACCATATTAATGAATAAAAACTGCCCAGATTCACTAAATCAACCTCACTGAATCCAAATATGAGCTCAAAATCTCCTAAAACTCCATGAATCTAAGGGATCGAAGAAAAACAAAGTTGACCAACAAAACTGAAACCCTAATAACTTTCACTACAATGCATCAATTTCAAATCTAAAAGTTGTAGCATGATCAGTGAACTTCACACATCACAAAACACATCATTAATTTCAATTTTAGATCACAAGATTTGGATCCATACCTGAGGTGAAGATCTTGATTCAGTGAGATAGAAAGCCCAATGATGCGTGCAATGCACTCCTCTTTCACCCTAGATGCAAAATAAATGCATCTAAGGTCTTGAATGAAGCTGGATCTGGAGATTTGCTCACACCTGCCCTGAAATGGTAATGTTGCTAAACTTGAAGGAAAGCTTGAATGAATGGTTGCTTAATGATCCTTAGCTCTCACTGATTACAAATCCATAATTTGTTTTGAGATTGAGTGCTTGTATGAAGAGAAATTAGAGAAAATGCAAATGTTGCATAAACTTGAGAATGATAGAATGAGAGAAATATCCACAATTCTGAAACCCTAGCTGTTTATATGTGATCTCACAAACCCTTGCTGAAAGAATTGTGTGATTTGCACGTGTGGATCATGAGGTATGTGTGAATTTGCATAATTTGCAATTTGTGAGATAATTATGCCTCCCTCATGCCTTGCTTGCATTCTCAACACATGTGCAATGCTTTTCCAACCCTTGATCAAAATGCAATAAGTCCTGGACCTTAGATCAAGTCATCACACACTTCTCATGTTTTGGCCAATTTTGCATTTTTTTGAGTGACTTTCTTATAGTGCACGAATTTGAGAGTTTCTTTGGAGCAAATTGATAACAATGCAATGTATTTTATCTTTGAAACAAAATTGAACCAATACCAAGTCATGAAAACAAGTTTTGAAGCTTCTTGCATTTGGTCATGCATGGGATTTTTTGAATTTGCCCTAAAATCAACAAATTTTCGAAGAGGCTAGAGGATGAACCATAAATCCCATGAAAAAGTACTTGTACTTTTTGAAAATGGGAGCCCTTACCCTCCAACTTTCATGTTTGACTTTGGTCCATTTGAAGAAGTTTTGATTATGTTAAGGCCATTTGAAAATTAGGGCAAAAGTTGCCAAATTTGGAAATTCCTTAAAACCAACTTTGTACCATTTTTGCAAAAAGCCTCAAATCTCCATGATTCTTGAACTTTGATCATGCCAGACCTCTTATAACATTGTAAGTACCCCTCTTGGCCAAAAAAAATTGGGTTAGACCCCTTGAAATCACACAGTTGACTTTTTAAGGGCACAGTTGACCAATTACTTCATCTGCAAGCAACTGAGGAATTGTCTGACTTCCACATGGAATTTTCTCATGAAAATTGACACCTAGGATCCTCTTGACATATAGAAGACTTTGCCCAAATGAAATGGCCAAAGTTGTGAGGTTTTGGTGCTTGAATCTCAAACCCTAGTTTAGGTGCCTTGTATAGGAGCTTTGCCTTGTCCTGAGATCTCTGATGATCATGCAATCTTCTGAGCTTTTGCCCATGGACTTGAACTTGTAAATGGAGTGTAGACTCACCATAGGATTTGTACAAAACCATTGGGACCCTTGTAGTGGCTTGAAATGCCTCAAGGACCTCCACAGATGACCATATGCTTGATGCTAGGACATGAAGGATGTTATGCCTCATCTTTACATGATATGATGCTAAGAAAATGATATGTTCATGATGAATATGATGTGATATGATGCTTAAAATGAAGAGGGCATATTTGGGGTGTTACATTATCCTAAGAGAAAAGAAAGAAAGAAAGAAACCAAGAGGAGCAAGAAAAAGAGGAAGCAAGAGCTAGCAAGCAACTTACTCCTCTGAAGGAGATAAGTTGCTCCTAGAGGGGGAAGAAAATAATTGAATTACATGATGGCATAAGGCACATCAAAAAGCACAAGGGGAAAGCACTTAAAAAGAGAAAAGGATGAAGAATTGAAATGTGGGTGAACATCCACACTTCACTTACCATAAGCCCCTGCAAGTGTTAGCAAAATCCATCACATGCTCATCAATAAAATCATGGCAATAACATGCTCAAAGTTCACATCAAACCAAGATCAAACAATAATGCCAAACATAGCACAAAACAAGCATTTACGTGTCGAGAACATGGAAGCATGCATCAATTAGCAAGAAAATCACCCAAACAATCATATTGTAACACCCTAATTTTCCCCCTAAGATTTCTTTGCATTTCATCTGCATCTTGCATACAAACAAGATCGCACTGGTTGCCCGGTTTTTCTCGCGTGTAGGTTTGTGCTTCACAGGGGATCACCATTTCTATTGTTTTTTATTCGTTTTATATTTGTTTATGTTTATTAATCACTAACCAAAATCCAAAAATATGTTGTAGTTCACTTCTTCTTCTTCTTTGTGCTTTCAGGAGTTGCAGGGTTTTCAGAGGCCGATAATGATTTTATTTCAAATGTGGTTGTTCAGTTATTATTCGATTCAAATGGAAGTTTGACCTATTCTTGGTCAAACTATCAGGATATTGTTTCAACTGCAAATTATTTGTGCCGATGGGTATTTTTCAGGCTGTGTGTTTTTAAAGTTCAAGTTTTGTTGTGTGCAAAAATTCTATGGTTTATTGAGCTGTGATTCATGGGAAGTTTGGCTCAGATTATCTTAATTGAGTGGTTATCAGTTCATCAGTGGTTTATTTGTGGATTTATTTTCCAGAGATCGATTCAGATATATTTGAAAAGATTCAGAAAATTAAAGGTTGGTCGTTGTTTCAGTGGAAATTTATTTAGTGGCTTGTGGTTGGCTTCATTCATCATGTGTAGAAAAATTCAAATTTGGTTCTGGGCTTAAAATAAAAAATCACCGTTTCGTCCATTTTTCGGTTCATACATTTTTTTCCTAGCTACCATTTTTTTTGCCTCATCCATATTTTCATTATCCAATTATTTTTATTTTATTTTTTTATCCAACTATTTCTAATCATTATCCATATCTCGATTTTTTTCCAATTTCTAAATATCATTTAAGACCATTTTCATTATCCAATTATTTCTATTTTTCCATTATCCATCTTTCTAGAAATTCTATTACCATTTTCTTTTTCCATATTTTTAATTCCAATTCAATATCCAAAATATTCATATTCTATCCATCCTCAATTTTTATTCAAATATTCATTCTAATCAAATTTCTTTTCTTTCAATTTCTAAATTTCCATAATTCTATATCTATTTTTTTATCCACACTTTTATTCATTTTTTTTTCCATAATTCCAATATTTCAATTATCACATTACAAAAAAACTATTATCCATTTTATATAATTCTATCATCATTTTTCTATTACTATCCATTCCTATATTTTTTCTTCTACCACAAAAAAATGTACAAAGTTCTTAAGCCCACTTAATAAACCTATGTTTTATTTCCTTTATGTTAAATAAATAAAATTAAATGAATGGAAAAGGAGATGATGAAGCCAACTAAAGTCAGCACATGTCACCACTCCAAGACAGTATCAAAACACATAGAATTAGCATCAAAACGCAAAGCAAAAATTCAGCATGCTATCACACTTTACTCATCATCAAAAATGCAGCCAAAGGTGAATAAAACGCATAAGAAAATACAACAAGGAAGAAGTAGAAGTTTTTTTTTTCTTTTTGATTTATTTTTATTCCATAAAATTGGTGTGTTAGATTTGGGCTTAAGTATAAATTTGAGTCCATTACTATCTCCACCATACATTCTAGCACCTCACCTTTTTTTTTTCTCTTTCTTCTTCATTTTTTCTTTCTTTTAATTTTCTTTAATTCCACTTTATTTTGTAAATTGTTTCTTTTCTGATTTTTTTTATTGATTTCTGAACTTTGGAAAATAATTTTTGAAAAGAGTTTTAAAAATATTTATAGTATTTTTTTTTATGGATTATAATTTTTAATCCATATTTCTCTTCATCTTTTTCTTATTTTTTTTTTCTTTTGGTCGATGAGATATCCGATTCGAAGATTATTGATTTTCAAAGAGTTTAATCTTCATTATTTCAAATCTATGGATGTATGATCATTTGGATCATTATCCATACTTTGGGATTGTGATAGGTTTGCTTTTGATAAATTAATGTTAAATCTCGATTAAGATTAGACCGTTACCATTTTTTTTTCTTTTAGTGTGACATGTTTTCGGAGGATGATTCATTATATCATTTCTCTAACATGTATTAACACTAAAATTTTCCACCTTAATTGGTGGTGGCCGGCCTCATTTGTAGGGTAATTACTTCGTAAATTACTCGGCGATTGCTTAACATAGACCTAAATATGTCCCGACTTCGGAATAATAATCTAATTGGGTACTTGCACTTTCGTGGACCGGATCTCTTGTTGATCGCGTAATCCCAAAGTGGTTAATCATATTGCATTAAGAATCGAGACTTATGAATGTTTGATGCGTAGGTGCTTTGGGTCTCCCAATCGCCTTTCAAATTTCATTGAATTCAGTTCGATTTGCCTTGATTAATCGCTATAGTGTAAGATGCTAAGCGAATTCGGTTGCATTTAAATTTTGGTTATACTTTTGGTTGTGGTTGATTAAGTTCACCATACCATTATTATTATTTAAATATTATTATATTACTACTATACTAATATTTTAGATTTTTGCACTTTAATTGTTTTTTTATTTCTTGCACTTTAATTGCTTTTATTTTTATATGTTTTATTATGCTTTATTCATCCACAACTTTAATAAAATGAATCATAACCCACCTTTTTCACTATTTGTACCACGAACTACGGGGTTTTGATCTCGCATTGCACTTTGTGAGTACGTAGGCATGAGGTGGTAAGCCTCTCCAAACATAAAAATATTAAAAATAATTCTTTTCTCATCCCTCCACTCACATTTTACAAACCATTTTCAAACCAAAAGCAGTAAATTCTTCAAAGGGCTCCCGTGGAGTACCACAGACATTTTGGGTGCGTAAAACCTTCCCATTGTGTAATCTATCCCCTTACCTGTTTCTCTGTTGTGTTTCTTTAGCTTTTTGCTTTTAGATTCATTAGGATTTATTCGCTCTTTTTCCCCTTTCCTCTTGGAATAAAATAAAAGCGCGGTGGAGACTCTGTTTACTTTGAGTTAAGTTAACTAATAGCTTACACTCATGTTTTTACCGCTACAGAAAAGTGGCGACTCTACTGGGGAGTAATCTCTAAGTGGATTCGGCCTACTTTGATTTATTTACTGCTTTGGTTTGATTTGTTTATTTGTTTATTCTGTTTTGGTTTTGGTGATCCTTTGTGAGTGAGATATATTCTAACCCGGATCTGAGTTGAACTTATGATAGGACGACGATATTCGAAGCGATAAACGATGAAGTAGTCCAAAGCTATATCAATTTGATAATCTCCACTCGGTTAGGCTCTCTTGGATTATCAATGTCATGATGAGTAATCATACGTGGCATTATTTTCCGACCTTGAGCTGATCATACTGAGGACCGTAGAACCCTTAACCCATCCAAGCCAATTTAGGAATGTAGTGCGGAAACTGTCTGGGTGTAAACCTAAGGTGGTTGTCACGTGATACTACACTCGGGAGAGGTCTATTTTAAGAATGTTATCGGTTGGGTAGTAATCCAACGTACCGATGATATTCTAAAGATGGCTATTAACTCCGGGCACCTCTGTTAGCACCCTTTTGGTTTTATGCAGGTACAATGAAGACAAAACCTTAGTACTTACCTATGTGGGTTGCTGTTCTGTTACCTTGACTTCATGCTCGTGACTCAGAACCTAAACATGTGTGCTTTGTGTGATCTTGTTTGTGGTTGTTGCATACATGCACTCATGCATTCATGAGCATTGTTTTTGAGATTTCAAGGGACTTATAAGGAACTTTTGCGAAATTTCAGATGTCTATGGTTATGAATTTTGAAAGGAGGAACAGAAAGAAGTAAACCTTCAAGAATCCTAATATAGTAGAGCAGAGAAAGCTAGCAGCATTGGTGGTTGACACCCAGGAGTTCCGAAAATGTTATGGAAAGCTCTTGTTTATTTTGGATACCGATGTACCAGAGGGGATTCTCCCTATATTAGCTCAGTTTTATGATCCGTTGCATCATTGTTTCACCTTTCCAATTATCAGCTTGTGCCGACCTTGGAGGAGTACTCTCATTAGATGGTTCTACCTATTTTGGACAAGGAATTTCTTTTCAATGGTTTAGAGAAGGAGCTTACGACCAAAATCATTGCCAAAGCCCTTTTTCTCAAGGAGTCCGATCTTAATGGAAAGTTTCTTCCAAAAGGGAATGTCCGTGGTATTAATGCTAAGTTCTTGATGGGGAAAGCTTCTACTTCACTTACTTTGGGTCATAAGGATACATTTGAGGCTATTCTTGCTTTGCTCATTTATGGGATTGTCTTGTTTCCTAACTTAGATGGTATTGTGGATGAGAATGCCATTCAGATTTTCTTCAAGAAGAATCCGGTACCTACTTTGCTTGGAGACATGTATCATGCCTTTCATTATAGGACCTCCAAAGGTGATGGAGAGATTGTGTGTTGTGCACATCTTCTCTACAGGTGGTTTATTTCGCACCTACCAAAGTCCGACGTCTTTAAGGATAATAGAGAGAAGCAAAGATGGATTATGTCACTTTCTCATAAGGATTATGACTTGGTATTGTTCCCATTATGATACTGGAGTGCTTATTGATAGTTGTGGAGAATTTCCTAATGTACCTCTTCTTGGTACACGTGGGGGAATTAGTTACAACCCTATTCTTGCTAGGCGACAGTTGGGATATTGTTTGAAGGACATACCAAACAACCTTTCCTTATCCTGTTTCTTCTTTCTTAATGTAAACACCCCAAATTTGCCCTCACCCATTCACACTATGGCTTGTGATCTCCTCATATGCATAAATCCAACCTTGGCATCTCATATCACATTTTTGATTCATTGCATTGGTTCAAAGTCATCTGCATCTAGGGTTTGTGATCTGAGCAATCCAAGAGCTATTTGAGCCACTCCAAAGGTCATCAATCACTTCAAAGGGGTCCATGTATGTTCAAACATCATATTATATCCTCTCAAAGTCAAGAATGTCAAAGAATCACAAGAACTGAAGATGGCATGGAAGCAGAGCCAGGTTTGACTGCACAGATGACCTAGAATTAGGGTTTTGGTTTCAAAGGCCATAACTCCAAATTTTTTGGTCATTCTTGTTTCTATTGGTCTCTATATGGTATAGGGATCATGCATATCAATTTTCATGAAGAAACTCAATGGGGAAGTCATCTGATCAAGGGTTGACTTTCTAAGCAAGTCAGTGTAAAATCAGGGCATCTGAGGCCCCCAATGACCCAACCAAAGGGTGTTCATCATCATTTTGATTGTGTATGATCTTTATTTGATCATGGAAGATGTTAGAAGTTCACAAAATTGAAGAATTTCAAGTCATTTGCAAAGTTGACTTTTTGGGAAAGTTGACTTTTAATGAAAATTGCCATTTTGGGAAACTTTTTCAACCTTTACTTTTTGATTCAAAAATGCTTCAAATAGAAAAACTTTGGTCATGAAAGTTGTAGAATGGATCATTCCCTTTTCAAAAAGTACAAGAACATGACCTAATTCATTTTTGATCAAAAGTTATGGCTTGTCAAAGTTGGCTAAAATCACAAAATTTGAAGTTTTCTACCAAAGAGACATTTTGCAAAATGGTTTGATCAAGTGTTCTAAAGGCCTCAAATGTGTATCATTTCTTCACAACATGATCATGTGACCTCTAAAATTCAGAATGGGCCAAGGGATCACTCATTTTCATAACTTATGGAGCAAGAATTCTCAAAGGAAACAAAAGTGAAGCAAGTTGCAAAAACTCACTCAAGTGTGAATCCACTTGCTTGCTGACCTCACAATCAATCCTATGGCTCTCCACACATCTTGCTGCGCAGGACACCCCATTTTTCCTTGGCTAGCTAGTAGCCCATGCCTCTCTTACACAAATTTGACATTTTCGCAACTTGAGCCATACCAATCACAAAAGCACACATCAACTCATCTGACCAATCCCATTTGTTTATACAAACCAAAAGCAAGCAAAAGCACACAACACACAAGCCTGAAAGCTCAAAGAACACAGCACACTCAAAAATCCTCTCATTTTCAAAAGCCTTCGAATCTCTTGATTCAGCCATCAAACCTTCAAACTCTTTTCACCATTCAACTCCATAAACCTCACTGATCATTTCCCACCTTCCATTTTGCCCTAAAACAGCCATAATCAAAAACACGATTTTCACATTTCACAAACTGAGTTTCTGCCATTCCCACTTCAAGGCCATTTAAACTCCAGCTAAGGATCACAAACACTTGGGGGGATCATTGGGGGTTGATTTGAAGCAAAGACTGGCCCAAAAAGTTGCAAACTAAGAAAGCTCAAGCTCAGGTACCTCAAGAACTTTTTTTCCAGAAATGAGTTTTTAAGTTCCTAGATTGTTCTTCATGCTTTGCTGATCACTCTGGTGTTTTTTCTTTTTGAAATGGTGGAGAAATAAGCCTGTATCGAAGCTCTGAAACTTTTCCAGATTTTATGTTTTGATCCATATCTTGAGTTGTAGGTTATATAAATTTGTTTTGATGCTTGATTCGTGTTCAGGTTGATTAGGAGATACAATCTGAAGCTTTAGAGCTTTTGATTTTGCCTAGAGTAGAAGTTAGCTCTTTTGATTCGCCGGTGAAGATGACCGGAACCACTGTTCCGGTCATCTGAAAGTGATTAGGGCAAGATTAGGGTTAATGACATTAATTAGGGAGATTTGAATTCTGGCCGTCCAGATGCGCGCGCCAGTCAACTCCCGCGCGTGTGAGTTTGAATGTTGGCCTTAGGATCAGTTGACTTCTTCGTTTATTCATTTAATTTCATTTTATTTTCATTTGTTTGCATTTATTTTCTTCATTTTATAAAAAATAGCAAAACACTTTGAAAAATTCTGAAAATTTTTATACAACCTTTTATTAATTTTCAGAAACCAAAAAAATTTTTATTTTTATTTTTTGCATTAAAAAATATTTTTAAATCATTTAAAAGATTATTTTTAATTAATTAATGAGAATTAATTAATTAAAAATACTTTTAGGTATTTAAAAATCACCAAAAAATTCATGAAACCTTTAAAATCATTTAGAAACATTGTCCAACCCTAAAACCAAATTTCGTTTTTGATCTTGATGTCTTTTGAAAATTTTCAATGGATTTAATTTCATTTCAAGGCATTATTTTGATCCAATCTTCAAAAATTCATTTCTGCCTAACCTTTAAGAGTTGGACATTGATTCTTTTTGCATTGCATTTTGTTTTGCATGTAGTTTATAGGATTAAATGGGCATGATTTGATCTTGCATTTTCAATTTGTTTGACCTTTTTCTTGACAAGGTGCCTCAAAACCCTAGAAATCTTAGGAAATTCATAACTTACCCTAGGTTAAGAATTGGATCCCCTCCTTTGGGCAGTGAGTTTGTATAGGTTTAGGGTACCCTTGAATGAATTTTCAATTTTTTATCTTGATGTTTGCTTCTGGTTTTGATTTTTGTTTTGTGCATTGATCATAAACCCTAATTTGGGCTTCCTTTTGCATTCATCTTGCATTTGCTTGCATACCATGACTTGCCATGACATTCTATGCATCCATTTGATTCATAACACATCTTAAGACATATTAGAAGCATGTTTGATCATTGCATCTTTCATTTTCCATTTTGTATGTCATTTGCATTTCATAACTTTTCATGTATGTTCATGGTTCTAAGCATGCTTCTCTTGCATCCATATGTTTGTATGATCACCCCCATGCCTTGTTTCATGTTTGCATCATATCATAGCATCATTATCATCACACACATGCTTCTGGTTTTGGTTTGCATCATCACATTGCATTTCATTTGCATTGCATTTCATTCCTTTTGCTAACTTTTCAGGTGGTAAGTTCTTTGAGAAGTGAATTTGCCTTCACTTCTCACAATTTCTTTTCATCTCTCTTATGCATCATTGCTGCATTTTATCTTGTGTTTGAGATTGAGCTTGCTCTTTCTTCTTCTTCTTACTTTCTTTCTCCAAGTGACTTGCCTTCTTAAATTAAGCAAGTTACTTTGCTTCTCTTTGCTCCTTTTATCTGCTTCCTGGTGGTTTCTCTGAAGATCTTTCTTGTAGACCTCACAAACCTTAGGAACAACCAAGCATGACAATAATTAGGGTTTTGATTAGTCCCCCATTTAGCTTTTACCTTTGTGTCTCATTGAGTCTTCTCTTCTCACCTCATAATCAAGGACTAAACCCTAAAGGCTTTAAGGCTTTGTGATTAAGTTTATGCCTGCATCCTTCTATTAGGATGGAGTGTATAACTTTAATCCTAAGTGTTAAACCCTTAATGTGTTTAAATCCTTTAATAAATTCATCTAATAATCATCAAGACATCAAGCTTGTAACTTGGGCCTTGCATTAGGGTTCTAATTCTTCCTTAATTGGTTAAGAAGGACTAACCCTAGTGTTAATGGACAAGTCCCCCTCAAGTTGTCTTACAAACCCTAAAACTCACTTCATCATCTTATCATTAATTAAAATCCATTTAATAAAGGCTTTGTTTTGTCATGAAGTTAATCCCTAATCATGGATTAAGTTGAGGAGCTTTCCTCAGCTTAAACATTCTCATCTATTATCCTTCTATTAGGATGGTGTAATGAGTCTGTTTAATCCCTGATTATAGCTTAATCTCATTACTTAACACTAAACAAAAACAACAAAAACATCTAATTAATCACAAGTAGGTTAATGATCTTAACCCTACATCAAAGGTGTTTAAGTGTGAGAAGCTGACTTCACACTTAAGGTATTCTCATTACCCCTAATCAGAGGGAGGATGTGATGAGTTTACTAAATCCATTGGTTTAGACTTAAGCTCATTAACTTACGACAAAATCCAAAAGCAATAAAAGATTGAAAACACTCAAAACGAACAATAATCGTCTCCTCCGGGATTCTTTTTCTCATCTCTTCACTCATAAACGAGAACTTGCTTCTTCCGTCTAATGCGAGACAGTTTGCACCTGAGCCAGACAGGTCATACACTTGAGCATAGACAAGCAAGCAGTTCATCAGTCAATTCATCTTTCAGTCTCTTTGGGTCGAACTACGGTGTTCTGACTTCCTCATTGCACGAGAGGATACGTAGGCATAACTTAACAGTTATCGAACAAAAGTCTCTGTATATTCCCCCTCTTCCAATATTATTTTCTTAGCCTCATTATCATGAGCATCTTATTCTTGTCCTTACACTGACACTGTACATACTACACTTCACACTTCTTTTACACAGACACTTGTACATCCTTTTCCAGCTCTTTTATACACAAATTTCACTGACACTACCCCTTTAAAACACAAATCTTTTAAGCGTGGATCCCGTCGAGTACGACGGACAATCTGGGTGCTAATACCTTCCCAGGTTGTAACCAACCCCCTTTCTCAGTCTCTCTGGTTCGCAACCGTCTTATCCATACCTTTCTAGGCCTATGCAGCATTGCCTTTCCTTCGGGATAAAAATGCCTAGCTGGCGAGTCTTTTCTTTTCCTGTGAGTTCACTCCTGTGTGTTCCCACATCCTCCTTTCGCTGACCGTTCGCGTCTGTACCTCATTTGAGCCCAGCCTCATCTTTTGGGAGCGACACTTAATGGTGTAGATCATGTAGAAATGAAGAAAAGGATTGCTCATTCTTAGCATGCGGTTCATCAGAAAGAGAAGGTTCAATTGGGAAGACAACACCTTGCTCCCTCCGAGTGTTACATCCAGTGGGTTCGATCTAGGGCTTCCAAGCTCAAGATGCCTTATCCACCCGAGGAGCCTTTGTTTCCTATATTACCGTTGTCTGCTTTTCTTCCTCCCGTTGATGAGAAGGTTGCTCTTCAAAAAGAGTTGGACAAAATGAAGCAAGAGAAAGAAGAATGGCTACTTGAGAAGATGATGATGCAAGAGCAAATAAAGGAGAAGGATGATCTCATTGAGTTACTTGAGCGACGTGTTACGAAGAGGCCAAGAGAGGATTTATCTTCCTCTAGTACTCCATCTACCATTCCTCCTACATCCGGTGCTTGGAAGACCATTGTTAACCAGTTGATGATGGATAAGGAAGACATGGAGGATCGGTACAAGAAAGAGATTAAGAGGATTCGCATGAAGTACCAGCCGAGATTTGGATCTTCTTCGGATGTGATCCCCTAGGCCTAATTTACTTTTTCTCTCATGTATTAGGATTGTTGAGGCTTGTACTTCACTTGTAATCCTTACTTTGATTTTAATGAGAATGAGTTTTTAAGTACTTCAAAAAGTGTTTCTTTATAAATATTGCAAGTTATCTTATAGTCCTTTGAAATCTTTGCATTTGCATACGCATACCATGCATCATACCCGCATTTGTCTTGCTTTTTGAGTGTTCTCCAGGGATCTTATGTTGTTTCTTGGTCTTCATTTAGTTCTCCTGTCAAGCTGACTCACAAATTTGATACACGAGCTAATCAGAGGAAGATGTTGGAAACCTTACAACAAGAGAATCGCGAGCTGCACGAAGAATTTGCATATTTGAGGGAAAGCTTGGAAAGAGTTACTGCCATGATGGAAGGCTTGGTGGCTGCTCAGAATCAGCCACCACCTCCTAATTCTCCTGTTCAGAATAGAATCATCTTTGAGATTGTCACTGCATCAATTCCTGTTGAAACTATCATTTCTCCTTGCTATCGCATGCCTTCTAGCACACCATGGGGCATGCCGGTCGATTTCATTCCTGCTGGTTATCATCCTCTTCCTCCTGAGACTGCTTCATTTAATACTCTTCCGCCAGTGATGACTACTGCACCGCCTGTGATGCACACTACTCCGCACCATGATGAAATGATTTACCATGCTGAGCCCAGTGAAGGCGCTAGTGTGATTGAAAGACTTGATGATTTTCAAGGCCGTTTTGTTGAGATACAGAAGGAGATGAGAGCCTTGAAGCATAAAGACTTGTTCAGAAAAGATGCTTATGATCTATGTCTGGTTCCTAATGTTAAAGTTCCGTACAAGTTCAGGTTGCCTGAGTTCGAGAAGTATAAAGGAAATACTTGTCCTCTGAGTCATTTGACTATGTATGCTAGAAAGATGTCTGCTCAGACAGACAATGATAAGCTACTGATTCATTATTTCAAGGATAGTTTGACTGGTGCAGCTATGAGGTGGTACATGAGTTTGGATAATAGCCAAATAAAGACTTTCAATGATTTGGGAGAGGCTTTTGTTAGGCAATACAAGTATAATGTTGATATGGCACCAGATAAAGATCAACTTCGTGCTATGTCCCAGAAAGACAAAGAGACTTTCAAAGAGTATGCACAGAGATGGCGCGAGCTAGCAGCTCAGATTGTTCCTCCTCTGGAAGAGAAAGAGATGATTAAGATCTTCTTGAAGACTTTAAGTTCCTTCTATTATGAGAAGATGATAGCAAGTGCTCCTTCGATTTCACTGAAATGGTGAGTATGGGGATGCGTTTAGAAGAAGGTGTCCGTGAGGGACGGTTGAGTCAAGAGAATAGTAATGGCTCAAGCTCTAGAAGGTTCAACTTTGGTAAAAAGAAAGAAGGTGAGACTAATGCTGTGTCTCGTGAAAGTTACAGAAGACCTCGTGGTCGTGAGAATCGTCATCAGCAACATGTAGCTTCTGTAACTCTGATGATTAATGTGACTCCCACTGTGCCAACAGTTCCAAAGTACCAGTCTCGTTATCAACAACCTTCTGTGCAACAGAGTGATAATCAACAGGTTCGTGCTAAGCCGAGTTTTGATCCTATTCCGATGTTGTATGCGGATTTACTTCCTTCTTTGATTGCAAAGAATCTTGTGCAAACAGGTTCTCCACCTCCAGTTCCAGAGACTATCCCATGGTGGTATAAGCCATAGGCTCATTGTGCTTTTCATCAAGGTGTCCCGGGGCACGATGTTGAGAACTATTATCCATTGGAGTTTGAAGTGCAGAAATTGATAAAGAACAATATTCTATTCTTCAATGATGTTAATCCAAATGTGAAGACAAATCCGCTTCCGAAGCATGGTAATACGTTAGTAAATATGGTGGATGGTTGTCCTGGTTTGTTCAAGATCTATGAGGTCCACCATATTCAAAGGTCTTTGGTTGAGATGCATGCTTTCTTAAGTGAATATCATGATATTGATCACGATTATGTTGGTTGTTGCATTTGCTCGGTGAACCCTCGTGGTTGCGTGATTGTTAAGAGAGACATTCAAAAGATAATGGATGATAAGTTGATTAAAGTGACAGCAAAAAGAGATGAATATGAAAATGAAGTGAACGTTATTGTGCCTTAGTTCAATATTCCTGAGAAGGTTGTTCCTGAGAAGGTGGTTATTTCTTTTGATAGCCGCAAATATGTTGTTACTCCCTTGGTGATCAATTTGCCTGGTCCAATGCCATATGAGTCTGATAAAGCTGTTCCGTACCGGTATAATGCTACGATGATAGAAAATGGTAAGACAGTTCCTATTCCTTCTCCAAAGTATGTGGTTAGCATTACTGATGTGACAAAGGTTACTCGAAGTGGTAGAGTTTATGCTTCAGATCCTCCGAAGAGAGTTGAAGATATAAGTGCGAGTAAACAGATTATGGATGCTGTTGCCCGATCAGGCCAATTTGGTGATAGTGAAGATGAAGTGTTAAAATTGATAAAGAAACGCGAGTACAACGTTACTGAGCAGTTGTTGCATACTCCATCGAAGATATCAGTTTTATCACTCTTGATGTGCTCTGAGGCTCATAGGCAGTCTTTGCAGAAGATTCTTGATCAAGCTTATGTTGACCACGATGTGACTGTTGATCAGTTTGATAGTATTGTGGCTAATATCACATCATGCAATAATCTGAGTTTCTGTGATGATGATTTGCCTGAAGAAGGTGTGAGCAACTCTAGTTTTGATTGATTATAAGTGTTTGTGTTTTATTCATATTAAGAAAAATGCTTGCCTTTAGATCTTTTGTTTCATTTGTTTTCAATGTTTTTGTTCTTCTGAAAAATAAGCAAAATGAATCGATTCATCCTATCTTGTATCGATTCATGCTGTTACAAGGATTCTGGAAATTCTCAAAATGAATCGATTCATTTCATCATGTATCGATTCATGCTGTTTGAATGGTTCTGGATTCTCTTTTATGAATCGACACATACAAACATGCATCGATTCATTGCTTGTTTAGTTCTCTGTTTTCATTAATCAGTTCAGTATGTATCGATTCATACTAATATGTATCGATTCATTTGTCTGTTTTTCTTCTAACAGAATCTGCATATATATGTGGAGTGTTTCATTTAGTGGTGTAACAGATCACAGAAAATTACAGACGAATTTTAAAGTGATAGATCATTGAAGAACACATCAAGAAAAATATTTTGGAGTGTGGACAATTCAATGTTGAGCAGGATTGAAACCTAGAATCAATTCATCTTCATCATCTTCTCAAATTCCTTAATTCAAGAACATCAACAAGGAAGTGTGTGCTGTTCTGTGAATTGAAGGCTTACGAGATAACAATCAGTGGTACAATCGAAGATCCAGCTGAGTTGAAGATTGATAGAAGGTTTCAAGGAAAAACCAGCTGGGTTTTCCTTCAAGAACGGGCGTGTTCTTGAGGGTTTGTTAGTCACGTTTACAAGACAGATTCAGTCGCAACGTAAGATTTGGAAATCGGGGGATTTCGCAAATAGGTCGTGGAACCGGTGAATTGCTTGTATTACTTGCAGGGAATCTTGATTAGGCTCAGATCAAGTGAAGGTTGATGCAATAGGAAGATCTAGGTGTATAGATTTCTGGTGTTTGTATAGCAACCTTGTAATCGACGAATTCAACAATATTGATATAAAAGTTCTCAATTTCGGTTTGAAATTGAGAGGGAGACGTACCCACACGTGAGGACGAACGTGGGGAACTTCCTTACCAAATCTCTGCGTATTGTATTCCTTCTCTATATCTATTCACGTTTTCAATTGTTTTTGATTCATTGGAAATAGCTTTTGTGATAGGTGCATTCAACTGTTTTACATCTTGTGTGTTTAAACCTTTATCATCTCAATCTTAAATCCAGCACGTTATCACATGTCCGGTCTTCTAGTGGCTGGTCCAGAATAGACGCTTGTATATTTGGGACCGTTGTTTCCGTTAAGTTTTGAAAAAATCTGAAAAATCTTTTAAATCCAAGTAAACAAGGAGGTGATCCATTCACCCCCCTCTAGATCACTAGCCACAACGTCTAACAAGTGGTATCAGAGCACCGGTTCGCTGGTGCTTTGTGGCTGCCTGTAACGTTATGGATTCTGAACCAAAGGGGGCGTATAATAGAGCTCCTGTTTTCAATGGTGAAAATTATGGCTATTGGAAAGACTACATGCGAGTTCACATAAATTCTGTTTATAGGCGCGTATGGGCTGCCATTCAAAATGGTTCTTTTCAAATTACCATGATGAATGAGGCAGGTGCCATAGTACCTAAACCAGAAGATGATTGGGATGAAAAAGATGAGAAAAAGTGGTCAAGTGATTGGAGAGCTCGAAATATGCTAATTTTAGCACTTAGTGCAGATGAGTATTATCGAGTTCCCCATTGCTCGACAGCTAAAGAAATGTGGGATGCTTTAGAAATTGCACATGAAGGTACAACTGAAGTAAAATAGTGCCGCATTAACACACTTAATCAAGAGTTCGAACTCTTTCGCATAAAACAAGGAGAATCTATTCCCGACATGCAAAAGATATTTGTTCATCTCATTAATCGTTTGAATGCACTTGGAAAACCTGTTTCCAATGATATTGCTACTAATAAAATTCTGAGATGTCTTAGCAGGGAATGGCAACCTAAAGTAACAACTATCAAGGAAGCCAATGATCTAACGACACTCACAATGACTACTTTGTTTGGAAAGCTGGAGGAACATCAGCAAGAACTAGAAAGTCTAGAAAAGTTTGAGAACAAAAGTAAAAAGGGAAAGGAGAAGAATAAAGACAAAGAGGGTGAGAAGAGGCCTATAGCTCTTATGGCTTCTAACTCAAAGTCCTCACAAAAAGAGCTAAGCAACAATGAGTCTAGTAGTGACGAAGACTCCGGTGACGAAGAAATGGGACTTTTTGTTAGGAGATATAATAGATTCATTCGAAAGAATGGAATCAAACATTCCGAAAAAAATCTCATAAAGTTTAGAAGACAATCTATAGATTCAAAACAGGAAGAGATTAAGAAGAATAGAGAAAGAGGGTATTGCTTTAATTGTGGCAAGTCCGGACACTATAAAACAGATTGTCCTTTAAAGAAGAAGGATAAAGGAAAAGCTCTACCAAAAAGGTATAATAAGCAAAGAAGAGCTTACATTACTTGGGAAAGTGATAGTGATTCATCAAGTACACAATGCTCAAGTGATAGCAATGAAACCGCAAATTTGTGTCTTATGGCTCACACCAAAAATCAGTCCCACCACAAGAAGAAAAGTGATGATAAAAAGGTAAAACAAGCTTATGATAACAATTTCTCTTCTATCTCCTTTTCTGAATTGAAAATAGCTTTTGAAAAACTGCATAATAAAGCTATAGAAGCATTTAAAAGATTATCTTCCGATAAAAAAATCTTTTCATACTTGGAAGGTAAAGTACAATATGATGAAAAAGATTTAGAAATCTTGAAAGCTAGCATTGCAGAAAATTCAAAAGCTATTGATATTGATGGTTGTATTAAAATAAGGCATTGTGAAGGTTGTCACATTTGGCAACAAAAGGTTATTTCCCTTAAAGTCAAATTGGAAAAAGCCTTGCAACCTAAGATTACTTATGCCATTGATACTAGGTTGTTCAAAAAATCATTAAATCCTCCATATGCAAAATATTCTTTTGTTCCAAAGGATTTAAAGACCAATCATAAACAACATCATTATCATAGTGTTTGTCATTATTGTTGTCATGCTGGCCATACCATTGAGAAATGCAAATTTAGAAGATTTCTAGTGCCTAAAGGCATTTATCAATGGAAGCCTAAAGACAACCATGTTACCACTTACCCACTTGGACCCAATAAAAATTGGGTACCTACCTCTCTCTTTTGATATTGTAGGATGAGTGTCTTGCATCCATGGAAAGAAGATGGTTTCTGGACAGCGGGTGTTCAAGGCACATGACGGGTGACATATCACTTTTTATTGACTTCAAAGCAAAGAAGAAGGGGTATGTTACTTATGGAGACAATAACAAAGGAGCTATACTTGGTAAAGGTAGTGTAGGTAATCCCTCTACCACTACTATTTCTGATGTCCATCTTGTAGAGGGTTTTAAACACAATTTGTTAAGTATAGTCAATTATGCCACTACGCCAAAAATGCTTTTTAACAGCGCATCTTAGACAGCGCTTTTAAGAGAAAGCGCTGTCTAAGGTTAAAATTAAAAAAAAAACACGGAAAATGTTCCAAAAAAATAATGAAAGCGCTGTCTAAGGGGGGGTCTTAGACAGCGCGTTTTAAAAGCGCTGTCTAAGACCCCCCCTTAGACAGCGCTTATAGAAAGCGCTTTTAAATATTCACCTTAGTCAGCGCTTTTGATAAAGCGCTGTTTAAAGTTTTTAAATTTAAAAAAAAATAAAACCATAAGCGCTGTCTAAGGGGGGGGGGGGGTTTAGAAAGCGCTTTTGGAAAGCGCTGTCTAAGGCATACCTTAGAAAGCGCTTTTCCCAAAAGCGCTGTCTAAGGTCTTATTAAAATTAAAATTCAGACTTCTATTTTCGTTCTCTGTTCTTTCTGTTTTCCCTCCTAACAACGAAAGCGAACCCTAACAGCGAAAGTGAAATCGTTCGTTCTTGAAAGTGTTTCAGTCATTGAAAGTGTTTGAATCGTTCGTTCTTGATTGTGGTATGTACTTCATTTCTTCACTTTTTCATTCAATCGGTTTCAGTTCTTCTTCATTCATTCACTGCGTTTGAAGAATCGGTTTCATTTCTTCAGTTCTTCGTTTCAGGTTTCATTTCTTCAGTTCTTCGTTTCAGGCATTGCAAGAGTTGAATCCTTTATTTCTGAAAGTGTTTGAAGAATCTCATTACGGTATGTGTTTGACGAATCGTTCCTGATATAATTGCTTTTTGTTCTGGTTGTGGTTGGTTAGGGAAAAATCATTACTTTTCATAACTCAGTTTTGATGTTTTTAGGGAAAAATCAGTATTTAGGATGTTTTTAGGATGATAAGTTTCATACTGAAATTATGGATGATATCATATCACAATGTGACAATATCTTATGAATTATACCAACTTCAAAATCATTAAAAATTATGAGTATGTAGAAAATGATAATAATACTAGGACACATTATTCACCCATGGTTTCAAGGCCTGCCTAGGTAGGTTGGTTATCACAATGAAATAATAGTAGGATACCCCTCCAAACATGTATCTTTTATTAAAATTCATAATCTTCCATCTCCAAACAAAGTTGTTAAAATGGATTTTTTACTCAAGTGCCACTGATTTAAAAAATATATACTAAAATACTACAAGATAAAAGGTTTTTTAAAAAATGCCATGAATTTAGGAGTTTGGACAAGCCAACGATGATACTCATGAGTTGAGTTGTTTGAGTTCGGTTAAAAAATGCCATTAATTTTTCTATTATTTGAATATTTTAACTAATATATTTAAATTTTATTTATCCAAACCTTTTCGGGCCCTACAAGCTTTTCGGGCCCAACGAGTTATCCAAACCTCAAGGAGGGGCGCCAACTCCATTACATGGATTAAAGTGGCGGTATATTTTTAATTACCGCGTTTTTTATTATATTAGTGATGACTACACTTGATAAAACTTAGGATTTATAATCCATATTTTTTTTTCATATGTAGTGTCCTCGTCAACGTAATCAAATAGATTGCGGGTATTTCATGTTGAGGTTTATGCGAGATACTCTCATGTTGGGCCGATTAGAGATTCCCACCGATGTATGTATTTCTAACTTATGAGTTATTTTTATATTTACACATATCTCATGTAATTAAATAGTTGGAATTAATTCAAAATATGTTATATTATTATGTAGTACTTTGATGAATTCAAGTGTGCATCTTATACAAAGGATCAAGTGGACGAAATCAAAGAGGAGTGGTGTCAATTCATGATAGAGCTCAAAGTGTGTAATTAATGTGTACATTTGTAGTAGTATATGTAATGACATATAAATGTAAACATAAATTTGTATATATTTTGATACATTTATGGCAAATTTGGTTTGAATTGGTTTGAATTGGTTAGCCAAAAATTGGTAAAAAAAAGGCCAAAATGGCATATATAAAATGTGATAATTGTCTGCCAAAATCTGGTTGAAAACAGGTAGAAATTCTGGTTTATAAACCTGGAAAAAATGTGGTTTCAAACAAATCCTACAAAAAATTTCGTATACCTTAGACAGCGCTTTTGCCAAAAGCGCTGTCTAAGGGGGGGATTAGAAAACGCTTTAGGCAAAAACGCTGTCTAAGGGGGGGGGATTAGACAACGCTTTGTGAAAAGCGCTGTCTAAGGTATACCTAAAAAAATTAAAATAGGAGGGGCTTAGACAGCGCTTTTGGACAAAGCGCTGTCTAGGGGGGGGGGGGGGGGGGGGCTTAGACAGCGCTTTTGAAAAGCGCTGTCTAAGGTGTACCTAAAAAATTTAAAATAAGAGGGTCTTATAAAGCTCTTTTGGCCAAAGCGCTGTCTAAGGGTGGGGGATTAGACAACGCTTTTAACATTTTAAAAAGCGCTGTCTAAACCTTTAGCAGCGGAGGTTTAGACAGCGCTTTAAAGCGCTGTCTAAGGCTAAAAAAAGCGCTGTCTAAGGTCTTGTTTGTTGTAGTGTGCGACAAAGGTTATAAAGTTTCTTTCACAAAAACTTGTTGCAAAATTGAACATACTGAACAAAATGTTATGTTTAAGGGTGTAAGAGTAAACAACGTATATATGCTTAATCTTTTGAGTGTATCATTAACAAGCACTAAATGTCTAGTAGCCCTAAATGATGATTCATGGCTATGGCATAGACGCTTAGCGCATGTTAATTTCGATTTGCTTAATAAGGTTGTATCCAAGGATCTAGTAGTAGGTCTTCCAAAAATAAAATTTTCAAAAGACCACCTATGTGATGCTTGCCAAATGGGAAAACAAACAAGGGTCTCTTTTAAATCTAAAAACATAATTTCAACTTCAAGACCCCTTGAGCTTCTCCATATGGACCTCTTTGGACCATCTAGAACAAAGAGCTTAGGTGGAAACTATTATGGTTTCGTAATAGTAGATGACTACTCTAGATTCACTTGGACTATATTCCTTCATAGCAAAGATGAAGCTTTTTCTGCTTTTAAAAGTTTTGCAAAGTTGTCCCAAAATAAAATGAATTCTAAAATAGTTACAATCCGAAGCGATCATGGAGGTGAATTTCAAAACCATCTCTTTGATAAGTATTGTGACAAGTATGGCATTGAGCACAACTTTTCAGCTCCTCGAACTCCACAACAAAACGGTGTTGTGGAACGCAAAAATCGAGTTTTAGAGGAATTGGCAAGAACAATGCTTAATGAGGGTGGATTACCAAAATATTTTTGGGCTGATGCAATTAGCACAGCTTGTTATGTTCTGAATAGGATTTTAATTCGTCCTATCTTGAATAAAACCCCTTATGAAATTTTAAAAGGTAGAAAGCCACACTTGTCTCATCTTCATGTGTTCGGTTGTAAATGTTTTGTTTTGAATAACGGTAAGGAAAATATTGGGAAGTTTGACGCCAAAGCTGATGAAGGTATTTTTCTTGGTTACTCTCAATCAAGCAAAGCATATAGAGTGTATAATAGGCGTTTACTTTCAGTTGAAGAATCTGTCCATGTTTCTTTTGATGAGTCTTACCCAAAAATTGTCGGAAAAGGTATCTCTTTTGATGACGCAGGTGTATCTACAGAAGACATACTCAAAGAAGCTGTTTCGGAAATTGATCAATCTGAAGCGGTTGATATTGAGAAGGAGGAAGATACTTGTCATGAAAAAGATAAAGAGGAAGGAACATCTGAAGTGAAGGACCTTCCACCAGCTTGGAAATCCTCTAAAGACCACCCTATAGACAATATATTGGGAGATATTTCAAAGGGAGTGTTGACTCGTTCTAAGATAAGTAATTTTTGTTCTCACTTCGCTTTTGTATCACAAGTGGAACCTAAAAATGCTAAAGAGGCCTTGATTGATGAATTTTGGCTAATGGCCATGCAAGAAGAGCTTAATCAATTTAAAAGAAATGACGTTTGGGAACTTGTCCCTCGTCCGCGAGATCATCACATCATAGGTACTAAATGGGTGTTTAGGAATAAACTTGATGAAAGCGGAGTGATAACTAGAAACAAGGCACGCTTGGTAGCACAAGGGTATAACCAAGAGGAGGGCATCGATTATGATGAGACTTATGCTCCGGTGGCTCGTCTTGAAGCTATACGTCTTTTGCTTGCCTATGCGTGTTCTATGAATTTCAAGCTTTACCAAATGGACGTAAAGAGTGCGTTTTTAAATGGTGTCATAAATGAAGAAGTATATGTTTCACAACCTCCCGGTTTTGAAAATTCTGAATATCTAGATCATGTTTACAAATTAAAGCGTGCTTTATATGGTCTTAAGCAAGCACCCCGTGTGTGGTACGAAAGACTTAGCAAATTTCTACTTGATCATGGATATTCTAGAGGTAAAGTGGATAATACACTCTTCATTAAACACAAAGGAAAGCACATTCTTTTAGTTCAAGTTTATGTAGACAATATAATTTTTGGTTCAACTAACATACACTTGGTCGAAGAATTCTCTAATGTTATGCAGGGTGAGTTTGAGATGAGTCTCATGGGGGAATTGAACTACTTCTTAGGCCTCCAAATAAAGCAACTCGATGAAGGTACAACAGTTTGTCAAACAAAATACTACAGAGAGCTGCTCAAGCGTTTTGGAATGAATAATTCTAAATCAATTGACACTCCCATGCCTACCAACGAAAACTTGGACAAAGATGAACATGGTAAATGTGTTGATGTCAAAAGGTATAGACGTATGATTGGGTCTCTCTTGTATCTTACTGCTTCTAGACCGGACATCATGTTTAGTGTGTGTATGTGTGCAAGATATCAATCAAATCCTAAGGAATCTCACTTAAAATCAGTCAAGCGTATATTTAGGTATCTTAATGGAACACCTAAATATGGGCTTTGGCATTCCAAAGGAAGCGATTGCAGCTTAGTAGGTTATTCTAATTCTGTTTTTGCTGGCTGCAAATCAGATAGGAAAAGCACTAGTGGCACATGTCATCTATTTTCAAATTCTTTAATAAGTTGGCATAGTAAAAAGCAAGTATCCTTAGCTTTGTCTACTGCAGAGGCTGAGTATGTTGCAGCCGGTAGCTGTTGTGCTCAAATTTTATGGCTAAGACAACAACTACAAGATTTTGACATTGAACTTAAATGTATTCCAATTAAATGTGACAACACCAGTGCCATTAATCTCACTAAGAATCCTGTTTTACACTCACGCACCAAACATATTGAGATTAGACATCACTTCCTTCGCGATAATGTTGAAAAAGGAGATGTTGTGTTTGAGCATGTTGATACTAAAAATCAACTTGCTGACATTTTCACTAAACCTTTGGCAACTGAACCATTCTTCAACATTCGTCGCGAATTAGGGATTCTTGATCTCTCCTCATTGGTGTCTTAAGTTTGGTTGATGTAGTTTCTATTTATCTCATCGTGTTTGCTAAGTTTTGATTGTAGTCTTCACTCGTACCTCATGAGAATACTATGACGGAGGTAATATTGTTCCTCTCTTCACTTTGTTGATATTGTATGATCAATTTATGTTTGAGCAATGATTTCTTGTTTACATGAACTTCTTTTCATATGAATGTTTGAACATTGATGTTTTGTTTGTAAAGTATTCTTAAGCATCTATACAATGTTATGATTCATTCTGCATGTTGCATAATGTGTGTTTTGCATATTCATTGTAGTGTCAATTCTTGCATATCCACTGGAATTTCAAAATTTTCGTATAATGAATCGATCACAACTAGCTTGAATCGATTCATGTTGATTTTCTTTTAATTTCTATCAAAATAGTTACAGTATGTATTGATACATAGTGACTTGTATCGATACATAGTCATTTGTATTTCATAAATTCGCATTATGAATCGATCACAACAATCTTGAATCGATTCATGTTGTTTTTCTTTTAATTTCTGCCCAAATGGTTACAGTATGTATTGATACATAATGGCTTGTATCGATACATAGCATTCTGATTTTTAAATTTTTTCGTGAAATGAATCGATTCATACAGTCATGAATCGACGCATCCTGCTTTAAATTCAGTTTATTTTTTAATGAATCGACACATCAGCAACTGCCATGACATGTCTATCAGTTATAAAACTCCATTATATCTTTCTCATAATCTCATTTGCATCATTTTCGTTTCAAACCCTAACTGCCACAAAAACCCCTCTTCTCTCAAAACCCTAATCTCATCACTATGCCTCCAAGAGTTTTGCTTCCAAGAGAAAAAGGAAAATGTAAAGGTAAAGAACCCGTTGGGTCTTCTCATCAGGCTCCTTCCATTCCTGAAATTCCTCCATCTGGGACTGCAATTCTTCATCCTGCCATTGTTGAAGAATTTGAAGCTTCTTTTAAATCAAGGTTAGTTATGAAACCACATGTTTTCGATACTAGTGATGTACGTACTCTTTGTTTAGAAGAAGTTGCGGATTTAATCGACGCACAAAATCTGGGATCCTTTTTATCTGTTAAAGATGAGTATCATGAAGACTTTATTCGTGCTTTCTATGCTGGTGTGAAAACTGGAAAAGGCTACATGTTCAAGTGTTCGATTGGAACCAGAACTTACCGTTTTGAGGCCGATGACTGGTCCACAGTGTTCAATCTTCCATCTCTGTTGCCTGAATTGCAGATGTGGCATGACCAGAACTTTGAAACACAGTTTAAGTTGAAGGAATATTGTGCATCCATTTCTAAATTGGAGAGACCTCTTGCTGATGATGAGCCTCTGACTTCCGGTATGATTAAAAGTGTTCCAAGAATTCTGCACTGGATACTTTCACATATCTTGCGTCCAAGGTCCGGTGGGCACTCACGATTGGACAAGCCGAATATCCATTTATTGTATATTCTGCAGAAAAAGATACCATTAAACTAGGCCAATTACGTTGTCAAGCGTATCTTTCTTACGTGGAACAGCTCCAAAAACATCACTCTTGCATATGCTGCCCAAATTATGCGGATTCTTAAGTTTTGGAAAGTGGTTTTCCCTCCTGTGCCTCTCCTATCAGCTTCTAGTGTTCAAGAATTCAACAATGCCACACTCTCTCATATGGGCTATCGGTGGGACATCGAGCGTCGCTGCTACTACTTCTTTGAACGCAGCACTCGAACCCGCATCTACAACTTTGATATTCCGTATGAAGAAGCTCGTGCGTGGCATGTCCAGCAATCAGAATGGCATAAAGAGCATCGAGAATGGCATGATGAGCATACTCGAATGTATCATAATCAACATTCATGGCATACTGAATTGGTTAAGTAGCATCAGGTTTTCTATAATGAGATGTCTGGATTTATGGATGATTGCCGTTCGCATCCGGGGATTATGGAAAGGTTTCAAAGCACAGAGATTCAAAGACGTTTCAGGCGTTACGCCTTCATGGGGCAGAATCCAGATGAAATGCCTCCTCCACCTCCTCCTCCAAGTTTCCGTGACCCTGATCGAGATGATGCGGAGTCGTGTGGTGGCCATTTTCCTCATTGAAGCTGCATTTCATTTTGCATATCATCATTTTTTCTTGCTTAAGTTTCTTTGTTTTTCTTGTTTAAACTCTTTATGGTTTGGTTTGTTTATGTAATTCGCAACTCTATTTGACAATTTCACTGCCTATGATTATTTGCTTTTGTCTAAATTGTTTGCACTTTATGTTTCATTCTTTGTGAGTGAACTATGCTTATATATCTTAGTATTGTTGTTTCTGTTTCTTCACCTATGCATTCTTTCTTGTGTTGACAAAGGGGGAGAAAAGGCAAAGTGTAAAGTGAAAAATGACAGGCACAAACTCAGGGGGAGTAATTCTCACACCTCAAAAATTTTGTCATCACCAAAAAGGGGGAGTTTGTGAGCAACTCTAGTTTTGATTGATTATAATTTTTAAGTGTTTGTGTTTTATTCATATTAAGAAAAATGCTTGCCTTTAGATCTTTTGTTTCATTTGTTTTCAATGTTTTTGTTCTTTTGAAAAATACGCAAAATGAATCGATTCATCCTATCTTGTATCGATTCATGCTGTTACAAGGATTCTAGAAATTCTCAAAATGAATCGATTCATTTCATCATGTATCGATTCATGCTGTTTGAATGGTTCTGGATTCTCTTTTATGAATCGACACATACAAACATGCATCGACTCATTGCTTGTTTAGTTCTCTGTTTTCATTAATCAGTTCAGTATGTATCGATTCATACTAATATGTATCGATTCATTTGTCTGTTTTTCTTCTAACAAAATCTGCATATATATGTGGAGTGTTTCATTTAGTGCTGTAACAGATCACAGAAAATTGCAGACGAATTTTAAAGTGATAGATCATTGAAGAACACATCAAGAAAAGGATTTTGTAGTGTGGACAATTCAATGTTGAGCAGGATTGAAACCTAGAATCAATTCATCTTCATCATCTTCTCAAATTCCTTAATTCAAGAACATCAACAAGGAAGTGTGTGCTGGTCTGTGAATTGAAAGCTTACGAGATAACGTTCAGTGGTACGATCAGAGATCCAGTTGAGTTGAAGATTGATAGAAGGTTTCAAGGAAAAACCAGCTGGGTTTTCCTTCAAGAACGGGCATGTTCTTGAGGGTTTGTTAGTCACGTTTACAAGACAGATTCAACCGCAGCGTAAGATTTGGAAATCGGGGGATTTCGCAAATAGGTCGTGGAACCGGTGAATTGCTTGTATTACTTGCAGGGAATCTTGATTGGGCTCAGATCAAGTGAAGGTTGATACAATAGGAAGATCTAGGTGTATAGATTTCTGGTGTTTGTATAGCAACCTTGTAATCGACGAATTCAACAATATTGATATAAAAGTTCTCAATTTCGGTTTGAAATTGAGAGGGAGACGTACCCACACGCGAGGATGAACGTGGGGAACTTCCTTACCAAATCTCTGTGTATTGTATTCCTTCTCTATATCTATTTACGTTTTCAATTGTTTTTGATTCATTGGAAATAGCTTTTGTGATAGGTGCATTCAACTGTTTTACATCTTGTGTGTTTAAACCTTTATCATCTCAATCGTAAATCCAGCACGTTATCACATGTCCGGTCTTCTAGTGGCTGGTCCAGAATAGACGCTTGTATATTTGGGACCGTTGTTTCCATTAAGTTTTGAAAAACTCTGAAAAATCTTTTAAATCCAAGTAAACAAGGAGGTGATCCATTCACCCCCCTCTAGATCACTAGCCACAGTGTCTAACAGAAGGAAGGAACCATAATTTGGCTCTGCATATTTCAGTGAATTGTCAGGAAGATGCTATGTCTAAAGTGCTGGTTGATACTGGGTCTTCTCTGAACGTGATGCCGAAGTCGACATTGTCAAGGCTTGCGTACCAAGGTGCTCCCATGAGGCATAGTGGGATTATTGTGAAAGCTTTTGACGGATCGAAGAAGACAGTGATTGGTGAAGTGGACCTTCCTATTCTTATTGGACCATTTATATTCCAAATTACTTTTCAAGTAATGGATATACGTCCCGCTTACAGTTGTCTCCTTGGAAGACCCTGGATTCATGAGGCAGGAGCTGTGACATCTACTCTTCATCAGAAGCTGAAGTTTGTGAAAGATGGGAAATTAGTGACTAATGGCGGTGAAAAGGAGATGCTTGTGAGCAATTTGTCATCTTTCTCCTATATTGATGCTGAAGAAGAGGTGGAAACTTCATTTCAGGCTCTTTCTGTTCATGATAATGCTTCTAAGAAGAATGTCATGCCTATGTCTTCTCTCAAGGATGCTCTGCGCGTGCTTGAAACTGGTCGATCTGACGGTTGGGGACGAGTTATTGATGTTGTCGGCAACAAGGAAGGATTTGGTATCGGCTTTGCACCAGGTGTGGCTCTCAATGACCTGAAGACTATTCAGGAAGGATTCCGAAGTGCTGGGTTTATCAACGATCATTCCGCTGCTGCCATCATTGAAGATGATGAAGATGAAGAAATGCCTAACTTTGTTACGCACAGAAAGATTTGCAAGAACTGGATTGCTGTTGATGTTCCTTTTATTGTTCATACTTCAAAGTAATTTGTTTGATTTTCTTTCAAAAAATCCTTTCACTCTGCCCAAGGTGAAAGTGATGTTTGTCGGGCTTTGTTTCAAATTTTATCATCATCAATAAAATGCTATTTTATTATTTCCATATGTGTTTTTCCTTTTTGCTTTATTCTGAAAAATGGTAACATAAAAAACCCTAAATAATAATAATTGTTTATCTGCATAATGTTTGCACTTTTGTTCATACTCTAAAATAAAAATAAAATCATTGTGCATATTGATTGATAAACCCATTGAAAACAATGATCCTATTCCCACTCCCAACTTTGAATTCCCCGTGTTTGAAGCTGAGGAAGAGGATGTTGAAGAGATTCCTGATGAGATTTCTCGGTTGCTTGAGCACGAGGAGAAGGTTATTCAGCCTCATGGAGAGTCTATAGAGATGGTCAACTTGGGTTCTGAAGATGATAAGAAAGAAGTCAAAGTTGGAGCATTGCTTGGTCCTGATGTTAATAAGAGGATTGTAGAGCTTCTTAGAGAGTATGTTGATGTATTTGCTTGGTCTTATCAAGACATGCCAGGTCTTGATACTGATATTGTGGAGCATAGATTGCCGCTGAAGCCTGAATGTCCACCTGTAAAGCAAAAGTTGAGAAGAACTCATCCTGATATGGCAGTAAAGATCAAAGAGGAGGTTCAAAAGCATATTGATGCAGGTTTTCTTGTAACATATAATTATCCTCAATGGGTGGCCAATATTGTACCTGTTCCAAAGAAAGACGGAAAAGTCCGAATGTGCGTTGATTACAGAGATTTGAACAAAGCCAGTCCAAAAGATGATTTTCCATTGCCACACATTGATATGTTGGTAGATAATACGACTTAGTTTGATGTGTTCTCTTTTATGGACGGATCTTCCAGTTATAATCAAATAAAGATGGCACCCGAGGACATGTAAAAGACCACATTTATTACACCATAGGGAACATTGTGCTACAGAGTGATGCCCTTTGGATTGAAGAATGCTGGTGCGACATACTAAAGAGCTATGACCACACTTTTCCATGATATGATGCACAAAGAAATTGTGGTATATGTTGATGATATGATCGCTAAGTCGAGGACTGAAGAAGATCATGTTGAACATTTTCTGAAGTTGTTTCAGAGGTTAAGGAAGTTTAAGCTTCGTTTGAATCCGAACAAGTGCACATTTGGTGTACGTTCTGGAAAGTTGTTAGGTTTCATTGTCAGCCAAAGAGGCATTAAAGTTGATCCTGATAAAGTGAAAGCTATTCAGGAAATGCCTGCTCCAAGAACTGAAAAGCAAGTAAGAGGATTCTTGGACCGTTTGAATTATATTTCGAGGTTTATCTCTCACATGACTGCCACATGTGCTCCGATCTTCAAGTTGCTTCGAAAAGACAAAGGTTGTGTCTGGATAGATGATTGTCAGAAGGCGTTTGAAATTATCAAAGAATATCTGCTTGAACCTCCTATTTTGTCTCCTCCGGTGGAAGGTAGACCGTTAATCATGTACTTGACTGTGTTGGAAGATTCCATGGGTTGTGTGCTTGGCTAGCAAGATGAATTTGGAAGAAAAGAATATGCAATTTACTACTTGAGTAAGAAATTCACTGGTTGTGAGTCTCGGTACTCCATGCTTGAAAAAACTTGTTGTGCCTTTTCTTGGGCTGCAAAGCGTCTTCGCCAGTATATGCTGAATCATACAACTTGGTTGATCTCTAAAATGGATCCGATCAAGTATATATTTGAAAAGCCTGCTTTGACTGGGAGGATTGCTCGTTGGCAAATGTTATTGTCAGAATATGATATCGAGTATTGAGCTCAAAAAGCTATAAAAGGTAGTATCTTGGCTGACCATTTGGCACATCAACCGATTGATGATTACCAGCCTATCAAGTTTGATTTTCCAGATGAGGATGTGATGCACTTGAAAATGAAAGATTGTGATGAACCTTTGATTGAGGAAGGGCCGGAGCCTAGATCTCGATGGGGTTTAGTTTTTGATAGTGCTGTGAATGCACGCGGAAGAGGAATTGGGACAATGATCATTACTCCCCACGGTTCACATATTCCTTTTGCTGCAAGGTTGACATTTCCTTGTACCAATAATGAAGCTGAGTATGAAGCCTGTATTTTGGGTCTTGATGAAGCTATTGATCTGAGGATTAAGCATCTTGATGTGTATGGAGATTCTGCCTTGGTAATCAATCAGATCAAGGGTAAGTGGGTAACTCATCAACCCCACTTGATCCCTTATAGAGATTATGCCAGGAAGATATCAACTTTCTTCACTAAAGTTGAGTTTCATTATGTTCCTCGTGATGAGAATCAAATGGAAGATGCTTTAGAAACTATAGCCTCTATGATAAAGGTGCACCAGTGGAATGACGTTCCCATGATCAGAGTGATGCGACTTGAAAGACCAGCTCATGTGTTTGCAGTTGAAGAGATTCATGATGACAAGCCTTGGTATCATGATATTAAATGTTTCTTCCAGAGTCAGGAATACCCACTTGGGGAAGCCAATAAAGATAAGAGGACTTTGAGGAGATTGGTAGGCAATTCCTTCCTGAATGGAAATGTGCTTTATAAGAGGAATTTTGACATGGTCTTGCTCAGATGCGTGGATAGACACGAAGCAGACATGTTAATGAAAGAAATTCATGAAAGATCTTTTGGTACTCATGCTAATGGGCATGCAATGGCTAAAAAGATGTTAAAAGCATGTTACTATTGGTTGAAAATGGAATCTGATTGTTGCAAGTATGTGATGCCATAAGTGCCAAGTGTATGCTGATAAGATTCATGTGCCGCCAACTCATCTCAATGTGATTTCTTCCCCGTGGCCTTTCTCTATGTGGGGAATTGATATGATTGGTATGATTGAACCCAAGGCTTCAAATGGACATTGTTTTATTCTTGTAGCAATTAACTACTTCACCAAGTGGGTGGAAGCGGGCATCGTATGCTAATGTGACCAAGCAAGTTGTGGTTCGATTTATCAAGAATAACATTATCTGCAGATATGGTGTTCCGAATAGAATCATTACTAATAATGGTTTGAACTTGAATAATAAGATGATGAAAGAGCTTTGTGAAGAATTCAAGATTCAACACCATAATTCTTCTCCTTATAGACCGAAGATGAATGGAGCTGTTGAAGCTGCAAATAAGAACATTAAGAAGATCATTCAGAAGATGGTTGTGACATACAAGGACTGGCATGAGATGCTCCATTTAGCTTTGCATGGGTATCTTACATCTGTCCACACTTCAACAGGGGCAACCCCTTTCTCACTTGTTTATGGTACAGAAGCAGTGCTCCTCGTTGAAGTTGAAATCCCATCAATGAGAGTTCTGATGGAAGCCAAGTTGACTGAGGCTGAATGGTGTCAGAGTAGATTTGACCAGTTGAATTTGATTGAGGAAAAGAGAATAACAGCTTTATGTCATGGTAGATTGTACCAGCAAAAAATGAAGAAAGCTTTTGATAAGAAGGTCAAACCTCGTGTATTCAGAGAAGGCGACCCCGTGCTCAAAAAGATCCAGTCTTTCATTAAAGATTCTCAGTGCAAGTGGACTCCGAACTATGATGGCCCATATGTTGTCAAGAAAGCCTTCTCTGGCGGATCATTAATTCTTGCAACTATGGATGGTGAGGAGATCACTCTCCCTGTGAATGCGGATGCAGTCAAGAAATACTTCGCCTAAAAAATAAAAGAACAGCTCGCTAAGTTGAAAACCCGAAAGGGCGGCTTAGGCAAAAATGAGCGTCTCGGTGGATTGAAAACCCGAAAGGGCGGTCCAGGAAAAAATTAGAGACATAAACAGAAATAATTATCCCGGTAGATTGAAAACCCGAAAGGGAAATCTAGGCAAAAGTTAGGGATCATGGCAAGTAACTGCATCGACAGATTGGATCACTTGTAACGGCCGAGGATTTTAGATTCTATCCCTTAGAAGAATTTCCCATCAAAGATTCTAATTCTCTCATCCTTGACTGAAGTTTCGGACACAGTGGAGTTCAAAGTTGATAGGGAGAATAGTGATCATTGTATTTCAATGTAGCCCTTTTCCTTGTATTTACCATTTTTCAAACTTGTAATGATCCATGGAGTCATGCCATTTGCTGACTACCATTCTATTAATGAATTTGAGCTTTTATCCAATTGTTTGCAACTCTTTATATTGTTTTTGTTTACAAAATTTCAATTTATTGTTGATGATGGTTTTTGAAACAAATTAAATAAATTTAATCTTTGAAGATTATAAAAACAATTTTCTTTTGACATATGAACAAAGAAATGATATTAATAGTGATTCCAAGGATGGTAAAGTCTGGATGTGTGTAACGTGTCTCTCCCAAAGTAGGGTTTAATTCAGTTGTGTCCATGTGAAGTTCCTGAATAGTCCTGGCAGGTTGATGTTAATGATGTTTTGTTCCCCAACAACAAGCATGAACGTGAATTGTATGAATGTTCTTAATTTGAGTTCCAATGTCTCCCCCAGAAGAATTGTTGGAAGGAATGTTCTTAGGAATCCCCAACTGAGTTTTGATCTCTTCCTCAGTAAGTTATCTTTAACTTGAGAAGCATTGCGAATCCTCATCCGGGTTCTTGTTCCTCAACTTGAGTTGGTTGCATCCCTAAATAGAAGTATTGATATAACAGTCAATTTAGAGGTTTTCTTTCACCTGATGGTGGGTATTGATTTAAAATCCCTCGTAACTGTGTTTTGGCTATGATGTTAACTTCTGGTATCCCCATGTGGGTCAGCAATTCTGGAATTTTTAGTGATGAATGATCTCTATAGATTTTTCCCACAGATTCCCAGTAGGTCTGCATGTGTTAGTAGTCAGCAGGTTCCTATGTGATCTTCAGCAGGTCTTGCACTCTATCCCCAAGTGGAGCAGGAGTGATATGACAGTTATTCCTCGCAAAATTTGATTTTATCAAGAATTCTTCTGTCCCTAGAGAGGATTATGGAAGCTTTTCCCCATCCTCGGCAGATTATTACCTTTCCTTAGTAGGGTGATATCCCTATGTAGAGTGAATGTTTGATGATCCAGTAGATTATGCTTTATTTGCATCACTGGTAGATCCTTATCTTGTTTCCTCAAACTGAGTTATGAAGATATTTGTTCCCATCAGTGTTTAGCAGGGACATTTCCATCTTTCCCCAAAGAATGGAAGATTTTGTGCTGTTGGTGTCTCTCCAACATGTTTTTCCTCTCAGAGGGAATTTCTGATGTTATCCTTCATGGATTCTTGAAGTTTGCTTTGTGGATTGGATCTATAGCAGATGTTTTCTCAGTATGAGTTAAGCTTTGTAGTATGATTTTATTTCTTTGATGACTTTTGATATTCCCCCGTAGGATGTCAAATTGAATCTCCAGCATGATTCCCTGCATTGTTGCCTTGGGATTAGCCGAGTATCTGGTTGTTGTGGTGTTCATGTCACCTGTTGCTTTTCTTTATGTCTGTTTTGTCAGCATATTCATACATATAAGCATAACATCATTTGCTTTCATTCTTGCATTTATTATTCTTCCCTTCTCTTTGGTGTGGTTTTCCCCCCCACAAAGTGTGTGTGTGGCTTTCCTCTCAAGTTTAGAGTGTCGACCATTAAGCAGAAAGTGTTAATCCTTTCTATTTCCCCACTGAGTTTGTTTCTCGTGGATGATTTTGATCCAGTTTCCTCCCCAGTTTATTATCTGGATGGAATTTCCCCAGTTGAGATATTTCCTCCTCAGGATGAGTCTTGTTTGACCGTTTCTCTCCAATTTATTCTTGGATTGAACTTTGGTCCCCTTTTGTGAGTAATATTGCTTTGGAATTAAGCTATCATTGTTTGATAGTGGGCAACATTTTCTCCAGCTTGAGTATATTACTTTGGAATTAAGCTATCAGTTATTCGATAGTGGGTAATATTACCAAATTAATCAAGCTCTTTTACTTGTACTCCTACCCAGTAAATCCGGTAGTAGAGAGTTCTTCTTACCTAGTAAAAAGGTAATAGAAGTTGTTTCCTTTTGCTTGAGCTCCTACCCAGTAAATCAGGTAGTTGAGAATTTTTCTACCTAGTAAAAAGGTAGTGGAGGTTATCCCTTTTTGTTTTTCTCCTATCCAGTAAATCGATAGTCGAGTCCTTTTGCTTTCCTCTGGTGGTTATATCTTCCCCACTGAGATCTTGTGTTTGCATATCATATTCATATCATATCATGGTCTCTTAGGACAAAAATTGGGTTTTCTGTATTTAAGTCTCTCCCATCTTGCAGAGACGAAGATTTCAATCTTCATATCTCCAGATTGAAGAAACGTAAATAGGGGTAGCTATAACACCCTAATTTTCCCCCTAAGATTTCTTTGCATTTCATCTGCATCATGAATACAAACAAGATCGCACTAGTTGCTCGGTTTTTCTCGCGTGTAGGTTTGTGCTTCACAGTGGATCACCATTGCTATTGTTTTTTATTCGCTTTATATTTGTTTATGTTTATTAATCACTAACCAAAATCAAAAAATATGTTGTAGTTCACTTCTTCTTCTTCTTTCTGCTTTCAGGAGTTGTAGGGTTTTCAGAGGCCGACAATGATTTTATTTCAAATGTGGTTGTTCAGTTATTATTCGATTCAAATGGAAGTTTGACCTATTCTTGGTCAAACTATCAGGATATTGTTTCAAATGCAGATTATTTGTGCCGATGGGTATTTCTCAGGCTGTGCGTTTTTAAAGTTCAAGTTGTGTTGTGTGTGAAAATTCTATGGTTTATTGAGCTGTGATTCATGGGAAGTTTGGCTCAAATTATCTTAATTGAGTGGTTATCAGTTCATCAGTGGTTTATTTGTGGATTTATTTTCCAGAGATCGATTCAGATATATTTGAAAAGATTCAGAAAATTAAAGGTTGGTCGTTGTTTCAGTGGAAATGTATTTAGTGGCTTGTGGTTGGCTTCATTCATCATGTGTAGAAAAATTCAAATTTGGTTCTGGGCTTAAAATAAAAAATCACCGTTTCGTCCATTTTTCGGTTCATACATTTTTTTCCTAGCTACCATTTTTTTTGCTTCATCCATATTTTCATTATCCAATTATTTTTTTTATTTTTTTATCCGTCTATTTCTAATCATTATCCATATCTCAATTTTTTTTCAATTTCTAAATATCATTTAAGACCATTTTCATTATCCAATTATTTCTATTTTTCCATTATCCATCTTTCTAGAAATTCTATTACCATTTTCTTTTTCCATATTTTTAATTCCAATTCAATATCCAAAATATTCATATTCTATCCATCCTCAATTTTTATTCAAATATTCATTCTAATCAAATTTCTTTTCTTTCAATTTCTAAATTTCCATAATTCTATATCCATTTTTTTATCCACACTTTTATCCATTTTTTTCCATAATTCCAATATTTCAATTATCACATTAAAAAAAAACTATTATCCATTTTATATAATTCTATCATTTTTCTATTACTATCCATTCCTATATTTTTTCTTCTACCACAAAAAAATGTACAAAGTTCTTAAGCCCACTTAATAAGCCCATGTTTTATTTCCTTTATGTTAAATAAATAAAATTAAATGAATGGAAAAGGAGATGATGAAGCCAACTAAAGTCAGCACATGTCACCACTCCAAGACAATATCAAAACGCATAGAATTAGCTTCAAAACGCAAAGCAAAAATTCAGCATGCTATCACACTTTACTCATCATCAAAAATGCAGCCAAAGGTGAATAAAACGCATAATAAAATACAACAACATCACACTTTGTTCATGATTCAAAACGCGGAAAAAAAAATCATCCAAATGAGAAACCAATTTCAATTCAAAAATTTCCTCCAATTGTTCTATAAATAGAGCTTCAATCTCATTCATTATCAAGCTTGAAGAGCCTCCAAAAATTCTGCACAAATACTCCAAAAACACCCAAAAACTCCATTAAAGCTTCAAGATTTTTTTTTACTAAATTCTTCAAATCTTCATCAAATATTATTTCCAAGAGTGGAATTCTTCATAAAACAACAAGAGGAAGGGATTAGAAGTTGAAGAGGAGTCTTGCTTTGAGTTTTGAAGGTAGTTGAAAATTTCCGCCTCTCTCTACTCTTGCATCCTCTGTTAATTCTATTTACATATTTGGATTCCTCTCTGTCTCACGATCGCAACGATATATGGATCGAATGCCATCGTTTCGATTTGGTAAAACTCAAAAATTGATGGTGGTGTTGTTTTAGCATGGAAGACACGGTCTAGCAAGAAAGAAGAAGAAGTTTTTTTTTTCTTTTTGATTTATTTTTATTCCATAAAATTGGTGTTAGATTTGGGCTTAAGTATAAATTTGAGTCCATTACTATCTCCACCATACATTCTAGCACCTCACCTTTTTTTTTCTTTCTTCTTCATTTTTTCTTTCTTTTAATTTTCTTTAATTCCACTTTATTTTGTAAATTGTTTCTTTTCTGATTTTTTTTATTGATTTTTGAACTTTGGAAAATAATTTTTGAAAAGAGTTTTACAAATATTTATAGTATTTTTTTTAAAATTTTTTTATGGATTATAATTTTTAATCCATATTTCTCTTCATCTTTTTCTTATTTTTTTTTCTTTTGGTCGATGAGATCTCCGATTCGAAGATTATTGATTTTCAAAGAGTTTAATCTTCATTATTTCAAATCTATGAATGTATGATCATTTGGATCATTATCCATACTTTGGGACTGTGATAGGTTGTTTTTGATAAATTAATGTTAAATCTCGATTAAGATTAGACCGTTACCATTTTTTTTCTTTTAGTGTGGCATGTTTTCGGAGGATGATTCATTATATAATTTCTCTAACATGTATTAACACTAAAATTTTCCACCTTAATTGGTTGTGGCCGGCCTCATTTGTAGGGTAATTACTTCGTAAATTACTCGGTGATTGCTTAACATAGACCTAAATGTGTCCCGACTTCGGAATAATAATCTAATTGGGTACTTGCACTTTCGTGGACCGGATCTCTTGTTGATCGTGTAATCCTAAAGTGGTTAATCATATTGCATTAAGAATCGATACTTATGAATGTTTGATGCGTAAGTGCTTTGGGTCTCCCAATCGCCTTTCAAATTTCATTGAATTCAGTTCGATTTTCCTTGATTAATCGCTATAGTGTAAGATGCTAAGCGGATTCGGTTGCATTTAAATTTTGGTTATACTTTTGGTTGTGGTTGATTAAGTTCACCATACCATTATTACTATGTAAATATTATTATATTACTACTATACTAATATTTTAGATTTTTGCACTTTAATTGTTTTTTTTTTTTATTTCTTGCACTTTAATTGCTTTTATTTTTATATGTTTTATTATGCTTTATTCATCCATTATCATGTTTAAATTTCTTGTCCTTATTTTGATTGTGTGATTTTCTATTTGTCCATTTGGACATAAAACATTAATAAAGGATTAAACTTTTAAAAAATTTGTGATCTTAATTTTGGACTAATGGTTACCATCCTTGGCATTGGAATGGAAGTGTTGGACTTAGAATTTAGGATACCTTTTCCTTTGCCTTAATCTTCATGAAGATCGAAGCTTGCCTTTATTTGGACATTTGCTAGCTTATAAGGATGAAACTCTTATGCACATATTGGAAAGTATTATCAAGTTTGGTTAGATCTTTCTTCCTTCATCTCCTTATTTTTTTTAGGATAGTCCCTTCATCTCCTCCCGTTCTTTAATTTTCAAAATCATCTCCCTTTTTCAAAGGATTCATTCTTTCTAAATTGTCACCTTTTTAATAAACAAAACCTTGACTTTTGTCAAGTGAATTTTACCTTTTTCTTTTCTCTTTAAAAATCAATGAATTTAATCATTTTGACTTTAATTCAAAAAATAAAAAGAACCAAACTCATTCAAATTGTTTTGTGCCTTGGTGCACTTTTGTTTGTTTTCTTTAAAAAATGTCGATTATGAGTCATTATTATTTAGTCAGGTGCAAGTCTCTCAATCTCCATGGTTGTAGTTTGATGTAATTGAGTCTCTTGTCATTCTTGGGGGTTTAGTGGCATACTCGTTGATTTTATCCGAGTTGGCGCCCTCCCCATAATGATGTATGAGTCCATGCCTTCATTCTCATGGTAAATTTGTTTGGCTATCCACTTGAAGATGACAAATTCTCTTCATTTAATAAAATGAATCATAACCCACCCTTTTCATTATTTGTACCACGAACTACGGGGTTTTGATCTCGCATTGCACTTTGTGAGTACGTAGGCATGAGGTGGTAAGCCTCTCCAAACATAAAAATATTAAAAATAATTCTTTTCTCATCCCTCCACTCACATTTTACAAACCATTTTCAAACCAAAAGCAGTAAATTCTTCAAAGTGCTCCCGTGGAGTACCACGAACATTTTGGGTGCGTAAAACCTTCCCATTGTGTAATCTATCCCCTTACCTGTTTCTCTGTCGTGTTTCTTTAGCTTTTTGCTTTTAGATTCATTAGGATTTATTCGCTCTTTTTCCCCTTTCCTCTTGGAATAAAATAAAAGCGCGGTGGAAACTCTGTTTACTTTGAGTTAAGTTAAAAATGGCCTACTGCTTCAGTGTTAACCGGTTAACCAAAGCGTTAACCGGTTAACCATGCCAGAACCTGCATAAAAACAACACAAAACAGGTGCGTTAACTGGTTAACCAATCCATTAACCGATTAACGCTGTTAAAACAACAACAATTCTGCAGAAAATCAGCTTACAAAAATCTCTTCCAAACAATCTTACACCAGACCAGCAAGCATATGAACATGAAAATAATGCATCAATTCACATTAAATGGCATTATGAAGCTTATGAACATTAATACATGGATCCGGTCACAAATCGATCAATCAAATCAATCAACACAAGCAAATACGCAAGCACATGGAGGATCTAAAGCGCAAGCATGCAAATAAGTTAAAACAGATCTAGATCTGAAATTAACCAACCTACAAAGCTGAGGTATGCTTTGGTAAATGTTGATCGAGCTGAAAACAATAGATCTCGCGCAAAACTTTGAAGATCCGGTGCTACGCTTCACTCTCCGTGCAAAATAAATGCAAGAACAAGATCTTGATGCAAAGTTTTTGGATCCAAAAGCACTTCTAGATCCCAAACCAGATCTGAATCACCACTTAACCCAGAAAAAAGATGCAATGAAGCTATGGATGGAGGTCTAGTTCCAAGATCTACACACCTCAAGGCAAGGTTATGTGATCTTCAAAGAGGAACTTTGAGTGATTTGGAAAATTGGGAGAGAAAAGTGAGAGAATTGTGAGTGAGAGGTGATCACACTAAAATTCACCGTATTTCTGACTCCGATTTCGCATGCATTCTTAGCTTTTATTGTTGTTTTGCTTTGTTATTGCTTTGTTTTCTTATGTTTTCAGGTTTTTATAATAATCGGAGCTTGAATCGGGAAAAGGAGCGAAAAAGGAGTGAAAACGGACGAAAACCTAGAAATTCAGCGTTTTGCACTTACGGCACCCACCGTGGCGGGCGCCATGGGGTTAGCCATGACGTGGCCACGTCTCAAGACCACTCCTCAACCTCCAAGACCCACGATCCCCACTCTCCAATCCCCTGTAGGGACCATGGCGGGCGCCATAGGCCTGTGGCGGGCGCCACAAGGCCAATTCCAGTAACCTCCACTTTTTAGTGGAGGGGCATCCCAGTCATTTCATGCTTTCAGTTTTCCTATAAATAGGACCTTAGATTTTCGTTTTTCTTCATCCAGAATTAGATTTCTCTAGGCATATATCAGTTATAAAGCAGTTACCATTCCACATCGGGGTGTTTCTGCAATCGAGTGATCGAGTCTGTAATCTGTCTGTGTGATCGAGTTTTGGAGCACTCTGGAGGAAGTTAATCCTGCCGCCATTTTAATTCAAGTTCGTATTTTACTTTCATTTATTTTCCACATTGCTTTACTTTTATTTATTTCCCGCACTCGCACTTTATTTTATTTATTTCCCGCACTCGCACTTTACTTTGTTTATTTCCCGCACTCGCACTTTATTTTGTTTATTTCCTGCACTCGCACTTTACTTTATTTATTACTCGCACTCGCTTTAAATTACTTTATTTCTCGCACTCGCACTAAATTACTTTTATGAAAAATTATAAAAAGAATCTTTACTTTATCATGTCTAACTAATTCCATAAAGGTTAGAATGTAAGGATCGTAATTGAACCAGTAATCAGTATAATTGTTCGTGGAAACACCTAAGGGCTATTTTATCTTTCAATTCAAGTAATTGTTTTTAACTATTTCAAAAACAGCCAAAAGCGCTTTGTCTAGTTCATTAGGAGTTTTTAGATTAAAAAGAAAAGGGATTTTAAAACGATTTTCGGACGCGTTATGAGATTTAGAGTCTGGTTCACAAGAACCTCTTTTTGCTAAGAAGTCCAGGTTAAAATACTTTTCAACTTAGTTAAGATACTATATTTCTTAAAAATAGGTTTACTACTCTAACGCAGTACGCACCTTTTTATCCGTGACAATAGGAGGGGTTGATTAGAGAGTACAACTCGGTTCTGAATACGCGAAAGCGACAGTTCCTGTTAAATTAGTTCTTTTCAAAGGAGAAAACATTGCCCATAAGTAGTTCCATTAACAAGTACTGGATTATCATTGATTACGTGAATTACATTCGAGCCTGTCTTTTATTTATTATTTAAAATTATTATTTTATTTACCATTGCACCCTTACTAAAACCCTTAAAATAGTTGCCTTAGATACACACCATAACAACAGGTACGATAGATTGACACTTGGTCTCTGTGGATTCGACAATCTTTTATATTACTCTGACGTGTTCGTACACTTGCGAAAAACACGCATCAAGTTTTTGGCGCCGTTGCCGGGGACCAATATCGTCAAATTTCATTACCTTGTAGTTATACCGTTTAGACTAAGGTTGTTACCCACCGGTCAATGCGAAAGACTCGCAGTGCCGGAAGTTTAGTAGACCCTCTAGCTGAACCTGAACGTTACGCTCGCGCACGTTTGTTTTTCCATAGGAATAGGAAAGCTATGGCCGAAGATCAAAACCGAAGACCTCTTAAGGACTTCGCCCAACCATCAAACGAGGAACCTAGTTCCAGTATAGTAAACCCCGCTATTCCAGCCAATAATTTTGAACTTAAACCATCCCTGCTGCAATTAGTGCAACAGAGACAATTCGCAGGTCTCGCTACTGATAACCCAAACCAACATTTAAAAAACTTTCTTCAGTTAGCAGACACCTTTAAAACCAATGGAGCTTCTCCTGAGGCGATACGCTTAAGATTATTTCCCTTTTCCCTCGGAGATAGAGCTCTATCATGGTTAGATTCCCTTCCACCCAATTCAATAACAACTTGGGATGACCTTAGAAAAGTTTTCCTTGCTAGATATTTTCCCCTAAGTAAGACCGCTCTTCTTCGAAACCTAATAACTAGATTTACCCAACACCAAGGAGAGTCGTTGTTCGAAGCCTGGGAGAGATATAAAGAACTATTAAGAGCATGCCCACATCATGGCTTACAGAATTGGCTAATCATCCAAACCTTCTATAATGGACTTCATTATAACACTAAAATGACCATCGACGCTGCCGCTGGTGGCGCACTGATGAACAAACCTTACCCTGAAGCTAGTGCCCTTATCGAGGATATGGCCCAAAACCATCAATCATGGGGAGTAGAACGAGCGACAGTGGAAAAGAAGGAAGCCCAAGGAGGAATACATGAGCTAAGCTCTATAGACATGATGCAGGCTAAAATGGACGCGTTGGCCCTTAGAGTCGAACATATGTGTACAACTCCGAATACTGTAGCCGCAGTTTCGCCGAATTGTGAGATATGTGGAACGCAAGGACACCAATCCGCCGAATGCAATCTGTTGAATGAAACCAACACTGAGCAAGTGAACTATACCCAAGGGAACCCATTTTCAAACACATATAACCCTGGATGGAGGAATCACCCAAACTTTTCCTACAAAAATAATAACCCTATTCAAAATACCGCACCTCCGAGACAACAAGGTTACCAAGCCCCAAGAACGAATCAACCTATGCAACCTGTACCACCAAGCCCGAGCTTTGAAGAAGTTGTAAAAGATTTTATCGTTGCTCAAAAACAACAAAACAAAGAGTTCATGAACCAAAACGTCCATGTTAACGAACTGATTACCCAGTTAGGAACCAAGGTTGATCAAATTATTACTCATAATAAGATGCTTGAAACCCAGATCTCTCAGGTAGCGTTAAACCAAGCCCCACAGACTACACCTGGAGGACAGTTCCCTGGACAACCTCAACAAAACCCGAAAGGGCAAGCAAATGCCATTACTCTACGAAGTGGAACCGCTTATAAGGAACCTTTAAACCCTAGATTAAGTGAGCCCGAAACTTCTGAGAGGAATGAGGAAAAGGAACCAGAGAAGCCTGAAACCCCGGAAAGTCAAGAAAAAGGAGAAGAACCTAAAAATAAAACCTATGTACCACCACCGCCATACAAACCACCAATACCTTACCCTCAAAGATTAAAGAAAACCCAAATCGATAATCAATATCAAAAATTCGTTAAGGTTATAGAAAAACTTCACGTAGAAATCCCCTTTACAGAAGCCATCACCCAAATACCTTCTTACGCTAAGTTTCTCAAAGACATACTTACAAATAAACGTAGACTTGAAGATCCGAAACCCGTGGAATGTAATTCTATTTCCGAAAATAGGTTAGCAAAGAAAGATAAAGATCCCGGAAATTTTTCCATTCCTTGTATTTTGGGGAATCATGTCATCGAAAAAGCTTTTCTAGACTTAGGCGCTAGTGTGAGCTTAATGCCTTTAGCAGTTTGTGAGAGATTAAACTTAGGAGAATTACAACCTACTAAGATGTCACTTCAATTAGCCGATAGATCCGTTAAATACCCTATAGGCATACTTGAAGACGTCCCTGTTAGGATAGGTCAGCTATTTATACCTACTGATTTTGTTGTCATGGACATTAAAGAAGATGACGACATACCAATCCTCCTAGGTAGACCGTTCTTATCGACTGCTGGAGCCGTAATAGATGTTAAAAAAGGGAAACTAACTTTTGAGGTAGGTGACGATAAGATAGAATTTATACTGTCAAAATTTCTTATGGCACCTGTGATAGGAGATGCTTGTTATGCCTTAGATATCATCGAAGAATGCATTAGGGAATTAGAACAAGAAGAAGAAACTGAATCTATAAAATTGCCGTCAACCCTTATTTTGGAAGATGACAATTATAAAATACCCTACATTGATGATAACCTTCACGAATGTTTATCTCTTACCCCAGATCCTATGCCTTGCCCTATGAAACCGACCGTAAAACTTAAGGAACTGCCTAAAAACCTGAGATATGAATTTCTTGATGAAGATATGAACCGTCCAGTTATAGTCAGTGCTACCTTAAACCAAGAAGAAACCGATCAATTATTAGAAGTTTTACGTAGGTACCCCTCAGCCTTAGGATATAAGATCTCTGATCTAAAAGGAATAAGCCCATCCGTATGCATGCATCGGATTTTGCTTGAAGAAGATTCAAAACCTTCCAGAGAACACCAACGAAGAATAAATCCTATAATGAGTACTGTAGTTAAGACTGAAGTTCTTAAGTTACTAGAGGCAGGTATAATATATCAGATCTCGGACAGTAAATGGGTGAGTCCTGTGCATGTAGTACCTAAAAAGGGAGGCATCACAGTCGTGCAAAACGAGAAGGGCGAACCTGTAGCAAAAAGAACCGATGGAGGTTGGCGTATGTGCATAGACTATAGAAAATTAAATAAAGCAACTAGGAAGGACCATTTCCCATTACCATTCATAGACCAAATGTTGGAGCGCCTAGCCAGACACTCTTACTTTTGTTACTTAGATGGATATTCAGGATTCTTCCAAATACCTATTCATCCCGAAGATCAAGAAAAAACTACCTTTACATGCCCAGTTGGAACCTTTGCCTATAGAAGAATGCCTTTTGGACTTTGTAATGCTCCTGCCACTTTCCAACGCTGCATGATGTCTATCTTTGCTGATTATTTAGATGGAATCATGGAAGTATTTATGGACGATTTCTCAGTTTGTGGATCAGATTTCAAAAATTGTCTTATCAACCTTGAGAAAATCCTGGAGAGATGTGTGGAGGTAAACCTTGTGCTAAATTGGGAAAAATGTCATTTCATGGTCACCGAAGGGATTGTTTTAGGACATATAGTTTCCGAAAAAGGTATAGAGGTAGATAAAGCAAAAATAGAAGTCATAGAGAATCTAAAACCGCCGAAGACTATCAGGGAGATAAGAAGTTTTCTTGGACATGCCGGATTTTACCGACGTTTTATCAAGGATTTCTCCAAAATAACAAAGCCCTTAACTGGTCTTTTGATGAAAGATGCTGAATTCGTCTTCGATGAAAAATGTACTGAAGCATTTAATCTTCTGAAGCAAGCTCTGATTTCAGCACCTATAATGAAACCCCCTGATTGGTCAGAACCGTTTGAGATAATGTGTGACGCCAGTGATTATGCTGTTGGAGCCGTTCTAGGTCAGAGAAAAGACAAAAAGTTACACGTGATTTATTATGCCAGTAGAACCCTAGACGCTGCACAGCTTAACTACGCAACAACCGAAAAAGAGCTCCTAGCTGTAGTTTTTGCAATAGACAAATTTAGATCTTATCTAGTAGGAGCCAAGATTATAGTTTACACCGACCATGCTGCCATTCGTTACTTACTAAGCAAAAAGGATGCCAAGCCTAGGTTACTTCGATGGATTCTATTACTACAAGAGTTTGATTTGGATATCCGTGATAAGAAAGGCACTGATAATGTGGTAGCTGATCACCTATCTAGGCTAGAATACCTGAAACCTGATTCAGTACCCATAAATGACGATTTTGCCTATGATAGACTGATAGCCCAACTAGAAATTATTGAAGATGATAACCCAGACCCTCATGAGCATCCTAACCAATCCTTAGCTATAAGCAATGTACCTTGGTATGCAGATTTTGTTAATTACCTAGCCGCTGACATCATACCCCCTGATCTAAACTACCACCGGAAGAAGAAGTTCTATAGTGATGTGAGAAACTTCTATTGGGACGAACCATTTCTTTTCAAGAGAGGTAAAGATGGCATTTTCTGCCGTTGTGTTCCAGAAGAAGAGGTAAATAATATAATTGAGCATTGTCATTCTGCACCCTATGGTGGACATGCAAGCACATCTAAGACCTACGCCAAGATTCTTCAAGCTGGCCTATTATGGCCTACTATGTGGCGTGATGTCCATGCTTTCATTGTCAAGTGTGACAGATGCCAACGCACAGGAAATATTTCAAGACGTAATGAAATGCCGTTAAGAAATATCCAAGAAGTAGAACTCTTCGACGTATGGGGTATAGACTTTATGGGACCGTTCCCACCATCTTTTGGAAATCAGTACATATTAGTAGCTGTTGACTACGTGTCTAAATGGATTGAAGCTATCGCCGCACCCACAAACGACACCAGAGTAGTCATCAAATTATTCAAAAATTATATATTTCCCAGGTTTGGAACCCCCCGTTTAGTCATAAGTGATGGAGGATCACACTTCATATCGAGAATATTTGATAAACTTTTAAGCAAGTATGGAGTTAAGCATAGAGTAGCAACACCATACCACCCACAGACCAATGGACAAGTGGAAGTATCTAATAGGGAGATCAAACAAATTCTTGAGAAGACTGTCTCTATATCTAGAAAAGATTGGTCGCAGAAACTTCAAGAAGCATTATGGGCCTATAGAACCGCTTTCAAAACTCCTATAGGAACAACCCCTTATCAACTGGTCTATGGAAAATCATGTCATTTACCTTTTGAATTGGAGCATAAGGCCTATTGGGCCATCAAAACTTTGAATTTGGATTACTTGACAGCTGGTGAGAAACGTATCCTTGACATCCACAAGTTAGAAGAGCTCAGACAATCTGCCTACGAAAATGCCATCATATACAAAGAAAGAACAAAAGCTTGGCATGACAAAAGAATCATAAGAAGAGACTTCAAAATAGGCGATCCTGTTCTCCTGTTCGATTCTAGGTTACGACTATTTCCAGGTAAACTCCGTTCGAGATGGACTGGCCCTTTCGAAGTATCTAAGATCCTGAGATCCGGTGCTATTGAAATCAAGAACCAAACATGTAAACCGTTCATCGTCAATGGACAGAGGTTGAAGCCCTACGAAGGAGGTGACATTCCAACAACATACACCTGCCATACTCTGAGTGATCCACCATATCCTTCCAATGATGTTTAAAAATCGGTCGTCGAGCTAATGACGTTAAACAAGCGCTGCATGGGAGGCAACCCATGGTTTTCTTATTTATGTACTTTTTATTTATTTTTACTTTATTTTAATTTGTTTATTTTATTTTTATGTCAGGACTAACGATTGAATGTTTTATGTGCTTTCAGGACTTGTTTGCTAACCTTGTACAGAATGCAGAACCCTGATGACATGCACGTGGCCTTTAGAGATGACGCACAGAGAGAGCGTTACTATGTTCACATGAGACGCCCTATGGCTCCTACCAGGTACCCTGACCATGACTGCATGGATGCCTTGGGGATAGAGCCAAGCGTCAGATTTTTATGCCATCAACTCCACTGGGGCCAGTTTGACTACAGGAACAACACTTATAGGAACTTAACTCTTGAGTTCCTCAGCTCGTTTCATCATGACCCTTGGGCTGGACCCGATGGACTCTCTGTTTTCAGGTTGTTCGGGATTGACTACTCATTCTCTCACAAAGAGTTTGGTGATTTGTTAGGTTTCCAGACTACTCCTGATGCTATTCCAGAGACACCGATGGGGTATTTTATGAGCAGAGAAGTGGAAAAGTTTTGGACTAAAATATCAGGCGGAGGGAGCCAAGATCCTTCTACCCAGTTTTCTCAGGTAATCCACAACCCTGCATTGAGGTACTTCCAGATGATTCTAGCACATTCTTTCCTAGGTTTACCCGATACAGAGACGCTGCTAAGTGAAGAGGAGATTTTCCTACTGTTTTGTGCGACTCAGTCTCGCTCAGTTGCTTGTGGCAACTTTCTATTGAAGGGCCTTGCTAGTGTTGCCAGATCATCAGTAGGCATCATACATGTCGGTGGGATTGTTACACAGATAGCTACTGCATTGGGTTTGTCTCGCAAGTTATTGCACCTCAGGACCTTCTGCTGCTACACCACCCTGGATATTGATTTTTGTCTTGATAGAGGACTGATGAGGAGGGCTTCTTTTGAGCCCAACATGTTTAGATTGCTGATCGACGGCGAAGCGATACACTATTTTACATTACCAGATCAACTGATGACCAGTGTCCATGATCCTGAAAATTGGAGTTATGCTCTAGAGGGTTATGGAGAGACTGTCGAAGAGCCGAAATCGCCTCCCGCCGCTGAGTACACTCCTACACCTCTTACTCCCCGAATCACTGTTATGTCTAACAATATGTCTCTGCAGCCACCTGACCTACAAACACAGATTTATGAGCTCCGTAAGGAGACTGTCCTGCTCAAGCAGGAAGTGGCAGACTTAGAGTTACAGATGCAGGTTTCTGATCTCACTCATGCCTCAGAGGCCGATGCTCTACATCAGGCGATTGAAGAGCTTCGGAGGGAGATAGCTGAGATTCGTGGATCAAGCCAGGAGAAGAAACCAACCACATGACTCATTCTACACTGACAGCACTACCCTAGTATTTAATTTCCTTTTATACGCTTTATTTTATTTATCGCATTTCCAGACATATTTTACTTTATTGCAGCTTTTATATTTTCATGCACTTTGAATTCCTTATATATATACATATTATGCACTAATGTTAATTTTTCTTTTTCTTTTTTGATTTTTAATTATTTTATTTTTGTCGTGCAAAGAAAAAAAAATATAAGACAAAAATATTTTCATTTTTGTCTTCACAAAAAAATGCAAGCCTCATGCCTTGAAAAGAAGAATAAAACGCTATCCAGGCGTGATATGACAGCTAGAGAAGAAAGGCGTGATGGCCTTCTCTCTACTATTTCACAACAGCTGACGGACAACATGAGCTTCATGCAACAATCGCGATTGGTTTCGGATCGTGCTTATAGTAATGTTTGCCGTACCTTGAACGATATCTCATTAGAGCAGAACCGTCAGAGAGAGTTCAACAGCCGACACTACCAGCTTGTAGAGGCTACTCAGGGTTCCATCCTAGGTAACCTTCGAGAGGTCCGAAGTGCTCAGGCTGCTTTATCAGCACGACTCGACCGGAGGGACCAGCATCGTAGTAGATCCCGTCGTTCCAGACCATCACATCAGGACGGCGAAGGCACCAGTGCCCCTCCTCAGTAGTCTTTTCCAGGTTACCCCCCTTATCTTATTTCGAAACATTGGGGACAATGTTCGATTTAAGTGTGGGAGGGGATTTTATTGCTTTTTGTCATTTCCCTTTTTAGTTAATTATTTCCTTTCAGTTATTTCCCTTTTCAGTAATTTATTTTTCTTAGATAATGCATGAGTCTGACGAGTCACCAGTATAGTGTATTTTTAGTACATCTTCATTTTTTCCCATTTCCTTAGCCTTACCAGAAAAATTTTAAAAAGAAAACAATGTTGTTTCACATGTTTTTTGGGCTTTGAGACAGGTTTAGATTAGGATGTGGTGACTTAGGTCAACTTTTTGAAACATCAGAACCATTTTAGCACCATAGACCTCTTGAATATAGGAATCACTCCTAAACCCCACCACCATGGCCTTTACTATCATTTAAAAAATTGTCCTAAGTAGTTTATTTTAGCAGTCAGCTCCGGCCTAAGCATGCTCTACGTAGGGGGCCGATGAATATAAGTGAATGATCCAGTGCTAATAAAAAAAAGAAAAAAAAGGCAAACTCTGGTATAGGTGACCCTCACAAAGTCATTTAAACCGAAAAAAGAGAAGAAAAAAATTTTTTGCCACAAAAAGAAAAAAAAAATTTGCAAGTCACCTATTGTTAGTTGGTTCAGAGGTATCTGGCACTGAACTTGGTAGGGCGGATTACGATCCGATCCCCCGCAGCTACATTTAGGCGAAATAAAAACAGGTTTACACATGCTTATGTGCCAGAAACCTTATGTTATGGATCAGAATCACTAACCGGTCACTCTACTATGAAGCATGTACGGATAACGGGCTTAATGTGATTGCGCCTGAATGAAAAGGACACAAAAAGATGAGAAGATAGGCCTAGGTATCGTGGGATGATATGGAGTGGTTAATATAGGATTGAAGTTTGTGTTTGTGTTACTATGGTACCCTTGGTTCACTTAGTTAGTATCTGTCACTGCATCCTGACTTGAACTTAGAATCCCTTTAGCCCAAAGACACGTGTTGACACCATATTTTCTTAAGCTTTAATGTTTGCTTGAGGACAAGCAAAGGTTTAAGTGTGGGAGAATTTGATCACACTAAAATTCACCGTATTTCTGACTCCGATTTCGCATGCATTCTTAGCTTTTATTGTTGTTTTGCTTTGTTATTGTTTTGTTTTCTTATGTTTTCAGGTTTTTATAATAATCGGAGCTTGAATCGGGAAAAGGAGCGAAAAAGGACGAAAACCTAGAAATTCAGCGTTTTGCACTTACGGCACCCACCGTGGCGGGCGCCATGGGGTTAGCCATGACGTGGCCACGTCTCAAGACCACTCCTCAACCTCCAAGACCCACGATCCCCACTCTCCAATCCCCTGTAGGGACCATGGCGGGCGCCATAGGCCTGTGGCGGGCGCCACAAGGCCAATTCCAGTAACCTCCACTTTTTAGTGGAGGGGCATCCCAGTCATTTCATGCTTTCAGTTTTCCTATAAATAGGACCTTAGATTTTCGTTTTTCTTCATCCAAAATTAGATTTCTCTAGGCATATATCAGTTATAAAGCAGTTACCATTCCACATCGGGGTGTTTCTGCAATCGAGTGATCGAGTCTGTAATCTGTCTGTGTGATCGAGTTTTGGAGCACTCTGGAGGAAGTTAATCCTGCCGCCATTTTAATTCAAGTTCGTATTTTACTTTCATTTATTTTCCACATTGCTTTACTTTTATTTATTTCCCGCACTCGCACTTTATTTTATTTATTTCCCGCACTCGCACTTTACTTTGTTTATTTCCCGCACTCGCACTTTATTTTGTTTATTTCCTGCACTCGCACTTTACTTTATTTATTACTCGCACTCGCTTTAAATTACTTTATTTCTCGCACTCGCACTAAATTAATTTTATGAAAAATTATAAAAAGAATCTTTACTTTATCATGTCTAACTAATTCCATAAAGGTTAGAATGTAAGGATCGTAATTGAACCAGTAATCAGTATAATTGTTCGTGGAAACACCTAAGGGCTATTTTATCTTTCAATTCAAGTAATTGTTTTTAACTATTTCAAAAACAGCCAAAAGCGCTTTGTCTAGTTCATTAGGAGTTTTTAGATTAAAAAGAAAAGGGATTTTAAAATGATTTTCGGACGCGTTATGAGATTTAGAGTCTGGTTCACAAGAACCTCTTTTTGCTAAGAAGTCCAGGTTAAAATACTTTTCAACTTAGTTAAGATACTATATTTCTTAAAAATAGGTTTACTACTCTAACGCAGTACGCACCTTTTTATCCGTGACAATAGGAGGGGTTGATTAGAGAGTACAACTCGGTTCTGAATACGCGAAAGCGACAGTTCCTGTTAAATTAGTTCTTTTCAAAGGAGAAAACATTGCCCATAAGTAGTTCCATTAACAAGTACTGGATTATCATTGATTACGTGAATTACATTCGAGCCTGTCTTTTATTTATTATTTAAAATTATTATTTTATTTACCATTGCACCCTTACTAAAACCCTTAAAATAGTTGCCTTAGATACACACCATAACAACAGGTACGATAGATTGACACTTGGTCTCTGTGGATTCGACAATCTTTTATATTACTCTGACGTGTTCGTACACTTGCGAAAAACACGCATCAAGAGGAGTCAAAATTCAGAAAATGAGAGTGAAAAATGAGGGAGAGCCCATTTGGTTGTGAAATAAATGATTAAATATGGTTTAGGTTTGGGGCCCAAAAATTAGGCTTGGATCCAAAATTAAGGTTTGGTAGTGTGATTAGGATGTAGCAATGGGATTAGGCTTGGATAAGTGCTCTAGATCCTTCTTTTTAATTTCCAATTAATTCAAAATGAATAAAAAAAAGGAAATTGGAGAAAAAATCACACATGCTGAATTGCTGCTGGAAATTCAAAATTCGTGGCCGTTAACCGGTTAACCAATCCGTTAACCGGTTAACACCAATGAATTTTGAATTTCCCTCCTTTTGGTGGGAACCTTCAGAAATAAGCCGGTGCCAACCGTTTTGATCTGATTTTGATCTTCAATCCTTTCTTTAGGCTTTGACCCTGATATCAACCTTGCAAGCTGCCTTGTGAACTTCGAATTCCCCTGATGATTGATCATGTTCCTTATGCTGGAATATGCAAGTGCCATGCTTCATTTTTCTATGAAATATGCTAAGGATATGACATGCTTATGATGATTATGATATGATGATGATGCTAAACAGGAGAGGGAAAATTTGGGATATTACACAAAGAGACAAGTCGAAGCAAGTTCTTTCGTTTGGAGTGAAGATATGAGAAGAGAATTCCTGCAGGAAAAGCTCTTATTGTTTGTTTATAGCTTTTAGAAGCTTTTTATTTGAATTTTTTTGAGAAAGTGTTTTTTGTATTTTTGATGAAGAATTGCTTTTTAGGCTTTTCTTTGTGAAAATGACTTCATGATTAGACTTGTACATCATGCTAGACAAGTTTACATCACCCCAAGATGGGATAGATGTAAATTCCCTATGAAATAAGTCCATAACACAAGAAGTCATTTCAACCCTTATTAAGTCTTTTTGAGTTGTTTTGAGATGAGAAAGAGAAGACTTAAGTTAAGAAAGGGAAAACACTAAGGGAAACTAAGAATCACCCTATGTTATTGTGCCATGGAGATCCTAAGGTTAGTGAGGTTTGAAGAACTCTAAACCTAGAAGAATAGAATAGAAGAACAAGTTCTAACTCACTTCAAAGATTAAAGATGAGATTAGAACTCAAAGGGATGGAAGGAAGTGAAATGCCAAAGAAGCATAATGATGCTTTTCACCATCACATAAGAGAAATATTTTTAAAAGAGAAGAGATAAGAGGTATGAGTATGGATAATCATCCACATAAAAACTTACCATAGCCCATACACAAAAGGTTAGTGTCACAATAATTTACATATTGAAAACAAAACAAAACAAAGGAATAAAGACAATTAAACCTTACACACACCCTAAAATTGAACTAGGGTTCAAAATAAGACCTAAGTCTAAAGGTGAAGGTACCTAAATGTTATAGGACTTCTAAAGTCAGTAGCTATATGCTATATGACCCTAAGTATGCTAGGATACCTCACAAGATCAAACTATGTCAAACTATGTACAAAAAGTTCACATAAGTTGACACAAATGCAAGTTAGGGTTCATGGATGAAATATGAGTGCATATGACATACAAAGATGAATTAATTCATGGAATAAGCACCAAATTCAGTAGTGAATGAATATGAATGTGGATGATAAACATACCTTCATGGATGCAATGGCATAAGCATATGGGGCAATGAGAAGAATGTGTGAGAAGAAATGTCACATAAGATCATTAATGATGCAAGTTAGAGATGAATGACAAGTAAATATGCATGAGATGATTATGGGTCAGTAGCATATAAGATATCATATTCAATTAGAATTCGTGGATAGGCATTTATGCTTTACATTCAAATCATGTTAACAATTAGGAGAGAAGAGAACAAGTTTAGGTTAAACTAAATCAAGTAAGGATGCATTTTGAAACACAAAAACATATCAAATGAATATGGTTCAAAAAATGACCTATAACTGGGATTAAGGACCTAAAAGTGACCTATAATAAGCTCCTAAAGTTTACCACAAATTATCTCAAGCAAATGGCATGAATGCCTTCCTAACATCTAGGGTATGGAACAAGTAAGCACCTAAACAGACCTATAATCTAGGTGACATGAAAAATAGCAAAAAAGCTTGAGAAATTATGAAATTAAATCCTTAGCATGGTGAAGTCCATATCTTACATTGAAAAAACTGAATTCACAAAATTATATACCAAAGTGTCACAACAATTCACTTAATGGACAATATAACAAGGTGTGATCACCGAAAAATAACTCCACAAAGTGGATCCAAAAAGTCACCAAAAATTATGAAACAAATTCCCAATGAGCATCAAAATGTCACAAATTTTAGTAGTTAATCACACACAAAAAATTGGCTTCACACCTATTGGAAAAAATTGTTTTCGGTCCCATAAACCAAAATAATGCCTTTTGGGACAACTTATGATCAAAAATAAAAATTAATTACTAAACCCATCCAAATATGGAATAAAAAAATACATAAAATTAATTAAGAGGATAAGGATCACTCATGAATTTTTCCTGAATTTTATCACACCCGAAACTATTTTTAAAAATTGCAACGAAACGGACAAAACGATAATTTAGGGAAAGTGCAATGGAAGTGAATTCTATTATTTGTAACCTAATCCCTAAGCTTCAATATCATCACATATCATCATAAATCACAAATAAATCCAGTGCCTCAGGTGGGAGGATTCAATATGCATCTTACGTTATATGATCCTAAGCCGCATCCAACTAGAATGATGCATTAAAGTCGAGAAAGTCGAGATTTCTTACTTGATTGAAGTGTCGATTCTTCACATAAAAGAAACCCAAAAACCTCATGCAAGATCTTGTAATCTATCATAAGAAAAATAAATGCTTATCTTCCATAATCACTTCATGATGCTCCATCATAACCGAAATCGATCAAAATTCTTATGAACACTTTAATCTAAAATAAATTCGCAACAATGATTAGAATTAATGCAAAAAAAGTTCTAATTTGAAAATTAACAAGAAATTAATTAATGGATAAATCCCCAAAAAAATAATTAACAAGAAAGTAATATACAAAACTTTTACAAGAAAAATAACTAGAAATTTCTAAAACAAAGTAAAGAAAAATAGGGTGTGTAATAAGAAGACACATGGTGCATGTTTCTCCCAGGATTTTCATCCTAGTACAAACGCGAAAGTGGCGCGGAAAAGCTAGAGTCGCCAACCAGACATTTTTATCCCGAAGGAATGGGAAAGGTAATGTTGCACAAACCTGAGGAAGAAGGAAAAGGACAAGGCGTTGCGAACCAAAGATCTGGGCCCGGAAGTCGGTTACGAACTGGGAAGGTATTAGCACCCCAGACCGTTCGCCGTACCCGATGGGATCCATGCTTGTTAGTCTGTTTCAAAGGGTGAGAAATAAGATGCTGTTCAAATGAAAGAATTTCTATCTGGAATGAAATGGAAATGAGAAAGGGAATTAGAAAGGAAAATGGAAAGAGAGGGGGAAAACATAGGGAAAATAAAGAATGTGCTCGAATGGGCCCTACCCCACTGCCTACATACCTCATCGGGAAAATGAGGATCAGAGTCACCGTAGTTTGTCTAACTAAGGCGGGAACTTGTTTGTGTTTTTTAGGATGACATTACCATAGCTCTAGCTAAGGTGTTACCGGCTCTGACTCGAGGGTGTTTACCGTATTTGTAACGCCCGTTTATTTAATTACTTATTTAATTAAATATAAGCGTATTGTGTTGTGTTGATTTGCGATGTTTTGTGTATTTGAAGTTGATTTAAGTTGATTTTTGAAACATCAGAATATTCTGTTGATGTTCATAAGTTGGTTCAAGTTGAATTGATTAATTAAGTTGATATAAGTTGTGATAGACGATATGAAGTATCTTCGTTTATTGTGGGATATGTCGATCAGGTCGTTGGACCATTTGGTTAATAATCGGAAGATAATCTAATTAAGTCCGGAGAAAATAATTATATAGTGAATTATTAAATTAAATTTTGGTGTTGTGGTGAATTAAGTCGTTAAGTAAGAAAAATAAGTCGGAAGCCGTAGAAATAATATCGGAGTTAATATTATCGTTGTTGTAATGGATTTAATTATTGGGCTTGAAACCGTGTTGGAAATAGCAATTAAGGGAGTGTTGGGGTTGGGCCCATTAGTTATAATTGGATTATTATTATTATTATTATAATAAAAAGAAAAATAAAGAGGAGAATTAGTCAAGAGGAGAAGTTGGAATCAGTAGAAGTTGAGAAAAGGGAATCGTGGAAATTAAGGAAAACGAGGAAAAAGTCTTAGAGAAAAATAAAGGTTTTAGAGGAGAGAAAACAACTTGGGAGAAAAGAAGGAGAAAGAAGGATTCATGTTCATATCTTAATTTTCGCACATTCGGTACAGCTTCCACTAAACAGGTCATAACTTTTTACTTGTAACTCTGATTAAAGCGATTCTTGAATTTCTGGAAAGCTTACGAAATTCCCTTCGATTTGATATATAATTTCATGTCAATAAGTTTTGTATTGAAGGAGAAAAACGCATTTGAAGTTTGGAAGTTCATGCTGGAAATTGGTCAAATAGTAGTTACGGGATTGATGGTGATGATGGCTAAATTTTGGTCAATATAAGAACTCAATGGCAGCGTGTTCGTATTTCTAATCTCCATGGATGAAAGAGGAGAGGAAAATGGCCACATATGCAAAGGGGTTAGAAATTTGATCGGAAATTCGAAGCGGTCATCGATTAAGGTAAAGGTGGGATTCAAACTCTATACTCGGGATTATGATAATTATTATGCGGGATTGGGATTACGGGATTTTTATGCTGTTGAATGTTGAGTTGATGTCGATTGGGTGATTTGAATTTGTCGAGAAAAGAAATTAAGTTACTGTAATGATTTTATAATCGATTCATTAATTTTGTTGTGGTCTAAACGGTTGTTGGAATCAAAATAGAATTGGGGACGGAACCCCTAGGTAGAGAGTGGCGTAGACCACCCGTTGTCAAAGGAAGTATGGCGCAGGCCACCATGTGGAAAATAAATGCATGGCGCAGGCCATACAGGATGGCGCATGCCATGTGCCTAAACCACTCAAGTATGGCACAAGACATACCAATTGTGGGGACAGGGGTGACGCAAGCGACCCTGTCATTTTGGGAAGGACTTTTCTTTTATTTTGTAGTATTTCTTTATTAGCCTTACAAATAACTCTGAATTAATTTTAATAAATAATCCTAGTAAATTATATGCTTAAAACTAAAGTATATAATTAGTAGACTTAGAAGGAAATATGATTGGTAATGAAGTTTGGGATTTAATTACATATAATACGAACCATATGAAGACAATTTTAAATTAGCATCGTATTAAGCAGTTAAGCAGAAAACAATAGCAGGTTTAACCTGAATTTAAAATTTAGCAGGTAATGGCATTGCAGCAGAATTGAAGTCGGTAACAGTTAAGAGATAGTAGCAGAGAAATGCAAATATTAGTAAATTAGAATTTAACAGAATAAGTGGAAGTTATCAGTAGAGTGAGCAGAAAATTAAGTAGTGCCGATTTAAATGGAAAAATTAGTTGTTCGGAATTTAACGAACGTTGGCGAGTTTGTTCGAAATAATAAATAAGTGATTTTAGTCGGTGTACTTTGTTAATTAGTGTTGAATGTGTGTATTTTATATTATAGTTGCGTATGTTGTTCTGTTCCGGTTTGGGAGCATTTTAAGTTAAAGGTCGAAGGACCCATGTTGATTATTTGAGTTGTAGGTCGTAAGACCAATGTTGATATTCAAGTTGTAGGTCGTATGACCAACGTTGAAAGTTGTAGGCCTATGGCCAAAGTTGAATCAGTGTTGAATTAAAGTTGCAATATTGTTTGTTGTATGTTGTTGGAGTTGATTGTTGTGATGTGTTGAGTCGTTGTGTCATGGCATACACTGCATTTCTAAGTTGGAGCGGATGCTCACCACGTTGGCCTGGATTGGCAAATTTATTAAGTTGAAGGCTTATGCCTTGCAAATACCTCGATAACCTGGTATATTTTAAGTTGGGAGTTTTACTCCAATGGTACCACATGCATATGCACAGTCGAGTCACATTCTGTGTCGCATTAATTAAGTTGTTTGTGTTGTTTATGTTGTCGAGCTGTTATAGTTGTTCTTGTTGCTTACATTGATAAGTTGTGTACGTTGCTCAAGTTGAATAAGTTGTTTATGTAGATTTAAGTGGATTATGTGGTTTAAGTTGATTATGTTGAGTAAGTGGTTCATGCTGGATAAGTTGATTATATGATGATGTTGGATAAGTTGATTATATGATTATGTTTCTAAGTTGATTATATGACTATGTTGCTAAGTTAATTATGTGATTATGTTGAATTAGTTGAATGTATGATTATGTTGCCTGAGTTGTTTATATGTTTATGTTCATAAAGTAGATTATGCTGATATTGAAGAAGTTGAGTATGTTGTATATGTTCGTCGAAGTTGGGGAAGGTGTCCATGCTAAGTTTATAGTTGGAATTGATTATGTTGATGTGTGAATTAAGATGATAAAACATGTTGATAGTTTGGGGTGATTGGTAAGATGTTGTTGTGGGATAGTATGAAAACTGTATAATTCTATCTAGCATATTAATTATCATACTCTTGTTTATATAGTTTGATATCTCACCCCTTTCTGTTGTTGAATGTTACCTTGATTGGTAATGTGCAGGTATTCCAGATTAGCGTTGCTTACGTTCTTAGTAAAGTCGGTGTTGTCGCTCTGATACGTAACACTCGGGGGGATGAACGCTTAATTGTTTTGTTGTTATATTTAGTTGTTGTTATTTTAAGTTGTCTCAATGAAAAACATGTTATTACTAAGTTGTTAGGTTGAAAAAGTTGTTAACTGATGCACAGTTGAATATTTTGTGGATCCGCTGCCTATTTGTAAAAGTTGTATTGTTTCAAGGAATTGAATAAGAGTTGACATTATAGTTTCATCCTATTTGAAGTGTTATGTATCGATGTTCATGAAATTAAATGAACTTGTTAAAGTTGAAAAAAATGTAGCATCCTGTTTTATTGTTGAATTTTGAAACTCTGATTTATGATTTTCCGTCGGGTAGATTTGGGGTGTTACATTAGTGGTATCAGAGCAGGTCGGTCCGTCCGCCCAATGTTGTCTAGTGTTGTTATTTCCTTTTTATGCGACATGTGTGTGAGACACTGTCGGTACTTGTTGTTAGTTTCTAGTCATTGTCTGCAGATGTTAGTTTGGAAAATAGTGGGGGAGAAGCTTGAATCCCGGACTGTGTTGGAAAGTCGAAGTTGGTTCAAAAATGATGTTGATTGCAAGAGTGCAAGGTTGTTGAAGAGACGTTGTTGTGGACCGGCGAGAGCATGGATTCATGAATTCGTATCGGCCGGGGTTGAGAAGTGCATGGATTTATGGATGGAGATTGCTTAAGAAAGAAGGATTTATTCCAAATAAAAGACAAGTTGATGGATCAAGTTGAGGGATCACGTCGGTAGATCACTATGCCTTGAGTGTAGTTGGATTAAAGTCGAGTAATTTTCGAAGTTGGATGTAGAGTAAGATATTTGGTAGAACTTGGAAGTAAGATGGAGCGAGATGGAATTTACATTCGTCAATCTCAAAAATTCAGGTTTTTGCAATCTTGGAGCAGCTGTCACGAGAAGTGGCATAACATTTTAACCGTGATTCGGATTGAAGCGTTTCTGGACGTTTTGGAAAGCTTACAAAATTCCCTACAGTTTGCATACAATATTTGCATTTTGGAGGTTTATAATGAGGGAGATAAGTGCATTTTAATAGTTGGGTCTGCTGCTGATTTTTGGAAAATTCTGCATACGGGAATTATTGAACAGTCCCATTGGGAGGGGGATAACTTTTTACTCGTAAGTCGGATTCGAGCGATCCTTGAAGTTCTGGAATCTGCAAAAATTTATCTTCATGATAAAATATAATTTTGTGATTTGGAGATCTGTATTGAAGAAGATAATTGCGTTCGAAGTGGAGCGTGTGTTGCTGGAAATTTTAGAAAAATGAAAATGTTGGAAAAATAATAAGATGTTGGTATTAAAGGGAATGCATAAGTATTCGGAGAATGAATAAATATGTAATGAGAATGATTAAAGTGCTGATGTTAGATGATATTAATGTCGAGAGGAAGACAAATGTTTGAATTGTGCTGTTAAGAATTATAATTTGGATGAAAGTCATGATTGGAAGAGATAATTGTGTTCGAAGTTGAACGTCTATTGCTGAAAATTTGGAAACATGAAAATGTTATTAAATAATAAAATGTTGGTATCGGAGAATGCATAGAGATACGATTTATGTCGAATGGGGACAATTAAAGTGCCTATGCTAGATGATGGTAATGTTGAGAGGAATATGGATGTTTGATTGGTGTTGTTAAGAATCGTAACTTGGTTGGAAGTTGTAATTTGAGCCAACCACTTTGAATGGTACTTGTTGTAAAGATTCCAATGTTAGAGGGATATAGAAAGTCGTGTGGTAATATGTGTGTACATAAGAGAATGTGTACTGGATTTTTGGACTTTTTGTATCGTTGATGAAGTTGGAATTAAGGAGACTAAGAAGGAGTTGATAAGCCGTGGAGAGTTGGCGGAGCATTATGCTTACTGACTATGGGCACAAGTTGAAGTACGCTATTATGTTGGGTAATGATGATTTATGCCATCGTTATGGTTGTCGGACGTCTATTGACAAATTGAGGAACTAATCATCCTTAATCTATTGTTGATAGCAGACATAATCATAATTGATGGATAGATGTGTCATGCCAATTAGTATAGTATGTACGTCGAATTGGTTGAAGTCAAGTCGAGTGCTTGAGTATTGTTTGTTTTGTTGATGCAAGTTATTATATGAGAGTATTAGTTGGAATTTAAGAGGGAAGTATGAAGTTGCGCTTGGATTGAATTGTAATAAGAAAATTCATAGTTGGACTCGGAATAATTGGAATGTTGTTTAATGATGAATTAAGTAGCTTGAGACTTAAAGTTCTATTGAGATGATTAGAAAGGAAAGTAGGTGTAAATATGAAATGATTATTTGATAAGAATGTCAGATATGATTGAGTTGCAAGTATTAGAAGTTAAATTATAAGTTGGTTTATTAAAGAGAGGTTTTGGTTGGAATAAGAGGAGTTGTTTGGTTGTGTTGATTCAGATAAGAATCTATAAAAGGATGTGTCGGTATGAGTAAGGATCGAGCATTCGGCAAGTTGAATTAGTTGGAGGCAAAGGGTATGAGTTATTTTGTGGAGATTCGTTGGACCCTTGTACCTTATATTGGTGTAATGATGTTGTGTGGTTAAGATGATTGTCGAAGACGTGTTGCTAAAAGATAGTAAAGTTGTAATTGTGTTGAGGATAATTGGGAAGAGCAAGTACATCTTATTCAAGATTGGGAAGTCATCGCCGTTGTAATTACGCCGAACGTTCAAAGTTGTTGTATTATGGACCTAAGTTGGAAGTGTTCGGTAACTATGAAGAGTTAGAATACCTGTTGGAATGAAAATTCTGAGGAGTGAGTCGGAGGCTTTGTTGATATGTCGATTTTGGTGATTGTAAGTTGGATTTAAACTCGGTAAACTTGGCATTTTGCAAGTAATCAGAGTGCGCAGCGAACGCGTGGCGTAACGTTGTTATTCTGATCTGAATGAGTTAAGATTTTGATAATTGATTGAGTTGATGTTGTGTTTAAGTTGGATGTTCTTGTGTTGATGTGTTCTAAATTGTAAGTTGGTTACTCGTTGTGTTGTGTTAATGGTTGTCAAGTTAATTGTTTGATTGTTGTTTGTGTTGTAGTTAACATTATGTTATGAATTGTTGTCTGTGTTATAAGTGGGGTTGCCTTCAAGGATGAAAGTTGATTGGTCAAGATAAATAAGTAGTTGGAGTAGTTGAATCGGATAGATTTTCAAGGACGAAAATATTCTAAGTGGGGGAGAGTTGTAACGCCCGTTTATTTAATTACTTATTTAATTAAATATAAGCGTATTGTGTTGTGTTGATTTGCGATGTTTTGTGTATTTGAAGTTGATTTAAGTTGATTTTTGAAACATCAGAATATTCTGTTGATGTTCATAAGTTGGTTCAAGTTGAATGGATTAATTAAGTTGATATAAGTTGTGATAGACGATATGAAGTATCTTCGTTTATTGTGGGATATGTCGATCAGGTCGTTGGACCATTTGGTTAATAATCGGAAGATAATCTAATTAAGTCTGGAGAAAATAATTATATAGTGAATTATTAAATTAAATTTTGGTGTTGTGGTGAATTAAGTCGTTAAGTCAGAAAAATAAGTCGGAAGCCGTAGAAATAATATCGGAGTTAACATTATCGTTGTTGTAATGGATTTAATTAGTGGGCTTGAAACCATGTTGGAAATAGCAATTAAGGGGGTGTTGTGGTTGGGCCCATTAGTTATAATTGGATTATTATTATTATTATTATAATAAAAAGAAAAATAAAGAGGAGAATTAGTCAAGAGGAGAAGTTGGAATCAGTAGAAGTTGAGAAAAGGGAATTGTGGAAATTAGGGAAAACGAGGAAAAAGTCTTAGAGAAAAATAAAGGTTTTAGAGGAGAGAAAACAACTTGGGAGAAAAGAAGGAGAAAGAAGGATTCATGTTCATATCTTAATTTTCGCACATTCGGTACAGATTCCACTAAACAGGTGATAACGTTTTACTCGTAATTCTGATTAAAGCGATTCTTGAATTTCTGGAAAGCTTACGAAATTCCCTTCGATTTGATATATAATTTCGTGTCAATAAGTTTTGTATTGAAGGAGAAAAACGCATTTGAAGTTTGGAAGTTCATGCTGGAAATTGGTCAAATAGTAGTTACGGGATTGATGGTGATGATGACTAAATTTTGGTCAATATAGGAACTCAATGGCAGCGTGTTCGTATTTCTAATCTCCATGGATGAAAGAGGAGAGGAAAAGGGCCACATATGCAAAGGGGTTAGAAATTCGATCGGAAATTCGAAGCGGTCATCGATTAAGGTAATGGTGGGATTCAAACTCTATACTCGGGATTATGATAATTATTATGCGGGATTGGGATTACGTGATTTTTATGTTGTTGAATGTGAGTAGATGTCGATTGAGTGATTTGAATTTTTCGTGAAAAGAAATTAAGTTACTGTAATGATTTTATAATCGATTCATTAATTTTATTGTGGTCTAAACGGTTGTTGGAATCAAAATAGAATTGGGGACGGGGATGGCGCAGGCCATGTGCCTAAACCACTCAAGTATGGCACAGGACATACCAATTGTGGGGACAGGGGTGACGCAAGCCACCCTGTCATTTTGGGAAGGACTTTTCTTTTATTTTGTAGTATTTCTTTATTAGCCTTACAAATAACTCTGAATTAATTTTAATAAATAATCCTAGTAAATTATATGCTTAAAACTAAAGTATATAATTAGTAGACTTAGAAGGAAATATGATAGGTAATAAAGTTTGGGATTTAATTACATATAATACGAACCATATGAAGACAGTTTTAAATTAGCATCGTATTAAGCAGTTAAGAAGAAAACAATAGCAGGTTTAACCAGAATATGAAATTTAGCAGGTAATGGCATTGCAGCAGAATTGAAGTCGGTAATAGTTAAGAGATAGTAGCAGAGAAATGCAAATATTAGTAAATTAGAATTTAACAGAATAAGTGGAAGTTATCAATAGTGTGAGCAGAAAATTAAGTAGTGCCGATTTAAACGGAAAAATTAGTTGTTCGGAATTTAACGAACGTTGGCGAGTTTGTTCGAAATAATAAATAAGTGATTTTAGTCGGTGTACTTTGTTAATTAGTGTTGAATGTGTGTATTTTATATTATAGTTGCGTATGTTGGTCTGTCCCGGTTTGGGAGCATTTTAAGTTAAAGGTCGAAGGACCCATGTTGATTATTTGAGTTGTAGGTCGTAAGACCAATGTTGATATTCAAGTTGTAGGTCGTATGACCAACGTTGAAAGTTGTAGGCCTATGGCCAAAGTTGAATCGGTGTTGAATAAAAGTTGCGATGTTGTTTGTTGTATGTTGTTGGAGTTGATTGTTGTGATGTGTTGAGTCGTTGTGTCATGGCATACACTGCATTTCTAAGTTGGAGCGGATGCTCACCATGTTGGCCTGGATTGGCAAATTTATTAAGTTGAAGGCTTATGCCTTGCAGATACCTTGATAACCTGGTATATTTTAAGTTGGGATTTTTACTCCAATGGTACCACATGCATATGCACAGTCGAGTCACATTCCATGTCGCATTAATTAAGTTGTTTGTGTTGTTTATGTTGTCGAGCTGTTAAAGTTGTTCTTATTGCTTACATTGATAAGTTGTGTACGTTGCTCAAGTTGAATAAGTTGTTTATGTAGATTTAAGTGAATTATGTGGTTTAAGTTGATTATGTTGAGTAAGTGGTTCATGCTGGATAAGTTGATTATATGATGATGTTGGATAAGTTGATTATATGATTATGTTTCTAAGTTGATTGTATGACTATGTTGCTAAGTTAATTATGTGATTATGTTGAATTAGTTGAATGTATGATTATGTTCCTTGAGTTGTTTATATGTTTATGTTCATAAAGTAGATTATGCTGATATTGAAGAAGTTGAGTATGTTGTATATGTTCGTCGAAATTGGGGAAGGTGTCCATGCTAAGTTTATAGTTGGAATTGATTATGTTGATGTGTGAATTAAGATGATAAAACATGTTGATAGTTTGGGGTGATTGGTAAGATGTTGTTGTGGGATAGTATGAAAATTGTATAATTCTATCTAGCATATTAATTATCATACTCTTGTTTATATGGTTCGATATCTCACCCCTTTCTGTTGTTGGATGTTACCTTGATTGGTAATGTGCAGGTATTCCAGATTAGCGTTGCTTACGTTCTTAGTAAAGTCGGTGTTGTCGCTCTGATACGTAACACTCGGGGGGATGAACGCTTAATTGTTTTGTTGTTATATTTAGTTGTTTTTATTTTAAGTTGTCTCAATGAAAAACATGTTATTACTAAGTTTCTAGGTTGAAAAAGTTGTTAACTGATGCACAGTTGAATATTTTGTGGATCTGCTGCCTATTTGTAAAAGTTGTATTGTTTCAAGGAATTGAATAAGAGTTGACATTATAGTTTCATCCTATTTGAAGTGTTATGTATCGATGTTCATGAAATTAAATGAACTTGTTAAAGTTGAAAAAAATGTAGCATCCTGTTTTATTGTTGAATTTTGAAACTCTGATTTATGATTTTCCGTCGGGTAGATTTGGGGTGTTACAGTATTCCTGTTTGAATTGTCGAGGCAAGTCGCATTCGTCCGCAAAGGGTATGATGAGAAGAGAAAACGTGTTGCCTTGTTGGTTTATTGTCTTTTAAAAGAAGTGTTTTGACTTTGTGTTTATCGTGGGTACAACACTAAAGACTATGATACATGAGCGAATGCTTTCCAAGATCGCACCTAATGAAATGTTTGTAAAGCATTCTAGAAGAGTGAAGGAGACCTCCACTGACCATTTCCCATATAGCTTAAGGCTCGTGGCGTATTGTACCTACTTTCCTTTTTAAATGTTTCTGACTTTTCTTTAAAGGTGAGAAGTGAGACTCAAATTGAAAGGAAAAACTCTAAGGGAGACTATGACTCGAATCCTAAGTAGGTTTATTAGAATGAGATCCTAAGGTTAGTGGAGCTTGAAAGAAACACTACCTAATTGGATACAAATATTAAAGAAAAAAGCGAGTACAAACAAAGTAATGGAACAAGGTCCTCCTAGGTCATGGTTGGGGAGAACGGGCGTAAATCATAAATGGGATGAAACGATGGATCGGGTGGGTCGGTTGCATGGTGCTGAGACGCACGACTTATGGTGTACAACATACAAGACTTGCTTTTGGTGTAATGGAGTGGAGCGATGATAATCGAGGAAGACCTAAAATCACATGAGACTTTATATATTTTTTTATTTGAAATCCTTCGATTTTGGATCGAATAACTCCTTTTCTTTCCTTTTTCGAAAATTGGTCATCTAACGCTTCATTTTATCTTTTTTCTATCCTAATTATAGGTATCACACATGAGGTTCTAACTATTACATCACAAAGTACAAACCATAAAGAATATCAAAGCAACATGAAAAGAGAATAATCCAAATCCGTAAGCGAATCCTCGAAAAATACCTTGCACAAAAAGAAGATGTTAGCAAATGAAATGAAGATTAGGATGCAAAATATGGACAAGTGAATAAAGGTGTAAAGTTGCAAGAGTTTCTAAAACGCACATAAAGCACACAAAACAAATATAAAGGCTAATCGCTTCATGTAAACACACTTACCGATTTCTAAGCTTAAGTCCTAAAACTAAAGGATCCTAAATGATAACAAGCTTCTAAATTCAGTATCTAACCCACACTAAGGCCTTCTAATATTCTAAGATCAAGCCTAATTAATCTAAGTCCTAATGCACCATAAAATCCTAAGCTAGACTAGGTGGATTTACAATGGAAGAATTAACTAAAATCAATGCACTAAAAAAATAGTAAAAGTCCTTGAAAAAATATGAAATTAAATTCCTAAGGTCTCTAACCTGAACCCAAGATTGTGTTAAAAAATATCTTAAACATTCACAACCTAACTATATCAAATGGTCACTTAAATCTATCTAAGATTCAATCATAATTTTACACAAACCACACTACCAAAACAGTGGATAAAATGGCCTAAAAAATATACCAAAAATATTTCCAGGTACTATAATTAGTCCTCTAATGTTAGCAAAAAGAATGGGACCAAAATCATACAGGAAGTGGGAGAAATAAAATGTAGAAAATAAAGTGTTCATGAAAGAATTCCATAGAAAAAATATTATATGGAAAATCAAAATAAAATCGAGAAATTACTAAATCAGAAAGTAAAAACACAACAAATTTCTAAATGAGTTATAAACCTCCTATAATTTTTGTAGAATTTTATTAGGCTTTTTGATATTTTTTACGGATTAAAATTGAAAATATGCTAAAACAGAAAAAAACAAGAAAACAATTAAAGGAGGGGGTGAGAACATAGCAACTCCTTAGTTAAAATGCCAAATAGGCCTAGGAAATTGGGGTGTGAATAGCAACACCCAAGGCCCATCAGCGCAGGGTTCATGAAGGTGTATAGTATGAACTTTCAGTCAACATTTTGACTTGATCCTGGACCGTCTGATCGGGTCTTCCCATGGGTACTCACATCAGAAGGCTTAGGAAAGAAGGTGCACGATAGTTACCATGCGCTGGTGTCCATAAAATCAGCCAGGGGGAACCTACCGGACGGTGACAAGTGTCACCGCCGGTATGGTTGGAAATCAAAACTTATCCTTATCCTATCTTCTAAGAATCCGGAACGTGGATTGAAGGGATTTTCAAAAATCTTTACTGTTATTTATTCTAATTAATCCTTATTAATCTCATAATAACTTTTCAAATTCTTAATAAAATCACTTAATCTTTTAATTGCTTGATAAAATTCTGATAATATTAATAATCACTTATAAGTCAACCAACAAGCCTGAACAACATTGCCAACATAAACCCTAATTTCCTCTCCTCTCGCCGCCGTCACACTACCCTTAACCTAATCGCCATCTTCGCCGCCACCTCCACAATTCTCCTATCCTCGCCGCCACCCTCATCACCAATCTCTCTGTTATCCGAAAACCACTTCCACAACCTTGACCGAAAACCTAACTTCTCTCTATCATCAACTCGTATAAGCAGTTAAAGGAAACGAATTTAATCGAGTTTTGGTCACCAACCTATGAAGGAGGAAGACGATTCTGAATGCTAATGCTTCACATGATATCGCTGCAGAACCCAAGCCGTCAAAGTTACTCGCACGGACACACGTTCTCCCCCTCAGGTAATACTCGTCAATCTGCGCTTCGACTTCTTCTTGTTCTTTCTTATTCGCTGCGATTTCGATCTTCTTGCGTTCTGCAGTTAGGTTGTTCTTGGTATCTGAGCCTCATTATAGTCCTCTTATTCTTGCTGATGATTCTTTGACCCTGTTGTGATTAGGATGTGGTTTTCACTCAATTCCGAATTTGTTGCAGGTTAACAACGAGATTGATGAAAAGTTTTGAAGATGAGAACGATGGTTGCAGCTTCAAGGTTTTATTGAAGGTGACGATGGTGATGATGGAAGAAGGAAGGAGATGAACAAATCCAAAAACGAATCGATGAAATGATGAATATTGCAGTTGATCGAAGATTGCTACCAATGATGAATTGTTGAGGATCCAAGATTAAGATGATGATTTATGGATTGATAAAGGAGAAGGTGGTTGAAGGGAGAGTAAACATGAATGAGGTTGAATGAATCTGAAAAAGTAGGAGAAGAATGAGGGTCAAGACTGGATCATGAATGGTGAAGAATCCAGGTGATTGTGAAGGATGAATCAGAAAAATGGCCACCACCCCCTGAAGATGAAGATGCTTCTGATCTATATAGGTTTCAGTTGGAGAGTTCATGTAAAAAAATTAGTAATTTTCTGTTATGATTTGTTAGAGGTTGTTGGATTTGTAACCGTATTTCTGTTAGTATCCCTTCCCCTTTTTCTTTCAATCGTGAATCTGAGAATCTTTTCTTTGAAATTGCAGGTTTTGGTTTGATATTATGAGATGGTTTTTCTCATTGAAGATGTGCTGAAGTCTTTTTTTTCATGAAGAAGAGCTTTTCTCCCTTTTTATGTTTCTCGCTTCCTGTAAACTGATATCAAAAGTCTATTATCAGTTTTTGTTGAATTCTCGTTTTTTCTTTTTCCTGTTTTTGTAACTGAACTATCGTTATAAATTATGGTGTAACCGATTATCCTTTTGATATAATAAGCTAATGTATCACTAGCTCTGAATTTTTGCTATCCCTTTTCATTTCTGGTTTTCTGTTATTTTTGTTATGAGCAATCTCCTCCCAACTGTTATTGTGAATTAGAAATGATCAATCCGTTTTTTATGCAGTTCAATTGTTATCCTAATATGTATCCTATGCATTATCATATTGAACTGCAACCCCCTAGCAACTTGTTCTCAACTTTCTGTTTTTTTCCTTAATACTTTTATTGCGATCCTTGGCAAGGATCCTTGGATTTAAGTTGATAAGTATGAGTTTTAAAACCATAAAAGGGGTAGTGGACCTAGATTGAAATGACTTAAATCTTAAACAATGGTTTTAAGAAGAGTGAAATATTTGGCCCAAACTTTGAATCTAACTCAAATCAATAAATTGGACATGGAAATAAAATGTGGACTTGGCAAAAGAAATAGTGATATAAACATTCAGGCTCAGGTTGGACGTGAAAAAGAAAAGGAAATTGGATATGGTATTAATTAGGTTTTAGAACTATTTTTGCAAATTTGTATCCTCCAGGAGTTCACAACCTTCTGTAAGCTTCAAACACAAACCTCGTTAACTTGCATTATAAGTAACGAACTATTAACAATTCATAATGACCTGATTACCCCATGCATCCACCACTTGATCTTTTGCACCATAAACAACATGATACCTCTAACGTGAAGCCCTAATCCTCTTGAGATGTATCTTTAACGAGGAATATACTTTAGTTGGTAAGAAACCAAAACCTTGGTCCAATGATGTTCTTAGCTGAAACCCCGATGAAACCCTAATTACTTGGGGCCTTTTAAGAGATCTTGAAGCATATAACATTGACACTTTATGAACCTTGACAAGAATACGCTCATGTCTTTGGGACTCAAACTTCGTCTCGATCTTCAGTGCAATAACCAGATAAATCCCTTTTGAATAGAAATATTCACGTCACCAAAAAATGCTTCAATCTCAAGCCTTATGAGCTCAATGTGAATGAATGAATGACCTAATCGAGAACGAAGATGAATGTAAACATAAGGCATTTAGTAGTGATAAATAAGAGGGAAAATTTTGGGGTGTTACAGCTGCCCCTATTCAATCACTGTGGACGTGAATGGATGATAGCAGTTGCTTTCAGACATTTGAGGTATACATGGATTGAATACCCGAAACAACCAAAAAATTTGCACTCTGGGGCAGAAGAAAAGGGAAATAAACTCGACCAAATGAATTCTGCTTGGGTATAATTACGATGGTAAGAATCACAAACGGGGGATGCCTTTTGAATGATGCCAGAGGACTACTGGCTTGCCACACTGCAGGTGGACTTTTATCAATTTACTGTTGAACTTCAAGATACTTTGCCACCCTGGGGATGGATTTTTGCCAATCCGCGGTTGGACTTCAGGATACTTTGCCACACTGCGGGTGGTCTTTGGACGATTTGCCACACTGCGGGTGAACTTTAGATTTCCACACTACGAGTGGACTTTGGAGATCTTGCCACACTACGGGGGTTGCTGCTCGCTACGGGATAACTTTGCTCACTACGGGAGACTTTTGCTCGCTACGAGAGACTTTTACCCACTGCGGGGGACTTTAAGAATTTGCCACCCGAAGATGGACTTTGGCCAATCTGCGGCTGGACTTTTGCTCACTGCGGGGGACTTTAGAAATTTGCCACCCAAAGATGGACTTTGGCCAGTCTGCGGCTGGATGTTTGCTCACTGCGGGAGACTTTTGCCCACTGCGGGGGACTTTAGAAACTTGCCACCCGTAGATGGACTTTGGCCAGTCTGCGGCTGGACTTTTGCTCACTGCGGGAGACTTTTGCCCACTGTGGGGGACTTTAGAAATTTGACACCCGAAGATGGACTTTGGCCAGTCTGCGATTGGACTTTTGCTCACTGCGGGAGACTTTTGCCCACTACGGGGGACTTTAGAAATTTGCCACCCGAAGATGGACTTTGGCCAGTCTGCGGCTGGACTTTTGCTCACTGCGGGAGACTTTTTCCCACTGCGGGGGACTTTAGAAATTTGCCACCCGAAGATGGACTTTGGCCAGTTTGCGGCTGGACTTTTGCTCACTGCGGGGGACTTTAGAAATTTTCCACCCGAAGATGGACTTTGGCCAGTCTGTGGCTGGACTTTTGCTCACTGCGAGAGACTTTTGCCCACTGCGGGGGACTTTAGAAATTTGCCACCCGAAGATGGACTTTGGCCAGTCTGCGGCTGGACTTTTGCTCACTGCGGGAGACTTTTGACCACTGCGGGGGACTTTTGAAATTTGCCACCCGAAGATGGACTTTGGCCAGTCTGCGGATGGACTTTTGCTCACTGCAGGAGACTTTTGCCCATTGCGGGGGACTTTTGCCCACTGCGGGGGACTTTTAAGATTTGCCACCTGAAGATGGACTTTGGCCAGTCTATGGCTGGATTTTTGCAAGATATCAAACATGGATTATACTGGGTATGCATATGTTGAATTGTATGGCATGATGCCCCATGACACTGGGGATGCTAGGTTTTGAACATGTCAATGAAATGGCGTAAGTGCAAAGGGAGTTCCTGATGCGAAAGTAATAAGTCCCTGCTGATTCTGCTGAGAATGCAATGATCGGGAATTCGATTTTAAGGAGCCCTGCGGGGATAACATCTCTGCTGGAGAAGAACGTGAACAATTCATCTATCTCGAATCATCACCTTTGCCAAAAATAAATTGGACTTTAGATTTGAGGAACCTGGTTGAGGCTACCATAACCACTGGGGATTGAATCTAACCTATAAGATTTTGCTGGGGGATCGACAACTTTCCGACTTAGCTGGGGAAAGGTCTTGTCAAGGCTCTGCTGAGGAGTACTCGCCATCTACCTGAACCTTCTGAACCTCTATGGGGAAAAGGAACCGCTTATATGGCTGTCGGGAATACTTGAATTCCTGTAAGAAATGCTTCACTACGGGAAGTAGACTCTCTATTTGGGGATTATACACTCTTATGGATCTGCTGGGGAAGAGAATGATTTGTCTGGAATCTTCTAGAGGAATAAGAGCCACCATACATATGCTGAGGAACAAGATCTGTTGAAGAGAAAAAGCTTGGCGACTTTACTAGGGACAACTTCCATTCGTCTGCTGGGGATAACAAACCTGACACGTCCTGCTGGGAGGAAGGATTTCGAGTCGTCCCGTGCTGGGGATTATTTGCTTTTGTATGGATTTTAAATCAAGAGGATTTTACAAAAGACTTGGTGTCTTTAAACTCTTAGGTATTGTAGTGACTACATAAACTAGCGTAATAACCTTGCTGGGGAGGTAGCCATTTTCAACACAGATGAGCTTGGAGCTTTTGGAAGCGTTGAATGAGATAATCGGCTTGACGAGCGGCCACTAGATGGGTAATGGACTCATCAATAAGAGTTATGACAAAAGGGTGACATAGAAACTCTTCAGGAGTATATCTGTCCCGGTAATTTGAACTCTGGATAGGTGATTCCGATTGTCTGTCTTCGGGAAATAATGAACTCTCATGCTATTGGGGAGGCCTGCCCACAATACGAGTATTTGAATAGTTTTGTACTTGACTGACTAATCTTTTCTCTTGGAGAGATTTGGATCTCGAGGTGATTGCCCCAGTTTGGCTGAATTTTGAAGAGATCGCTCGACGTAACTGCCCCGGATTGGCTAGATCTTGCCATGAATGGTTGGGAAAGTCCTTACTCAATGGAGCTTTTGCGGAAAAGTGTACCTCGACGTGACCATCTTTCAGAAGTTTTAAACTTCTTAACTTGGCAAGCTTAAGCTTCTGGACTGAATTCCCGCATGCGAACCAAATATGATGCCAAATAAATGTATGCAAGCAAAAAATGTTTATTCTTAGAATGAAAATTCTAATGCAACACACATGCTAATCTTGAAGTTTTTATTGAAAAAGTGTCGCAAACATTTGTGAGCGAATCATTGGTTAAGATACGAAATTATTTTTGAAGAAATGAAAGTATGTACATGCAATACCAACAAGGATCATTTTAGCACAACTCATAGGAGTCAGGAACGCGGTCTCGTAGTAGTACACTCTCAAATTAACCCTGTTTCAGTTAGGAATTTTGAGGGTTGTATCGTGGCCTGGTTCACGGTTATAGAAAAAAAGGATATAGGCTCGAAGTTTATTTATGCCCACCCACTCTTCGTGATGTTCTCCATTCCTATGTTCAGCTAATTTTCACAAGCATTCACCTTTCATAAGGATTTCGTGTCGATTGAGGAACCATTACTGCTATGCGTTTAATCACTAATCGGGTTATTGTTGAGAGTCAGTCACCCCTCTATCTTAGTGTCTGTGCCACATGACTTTGTTCTTGCTTAAGGATCTTTCTTGTGTAATCCTCTTTGCATTTTTCGCCTTTCATTCTTTTGCTTATCCCTAACTTTTCGCTGGACTGATTCTTGTGAATCTTTGATTGTGAAGTCCAGCGGGATGCCCTAACGTTTGCCTAAGTCGCTTGTTTTCAAGTTTTGACTTAGCGGGCTTTTTCATTTCTTTTTTTTTTCTTTTTTCTTTTTGAACAAGTCGTGTGACACTATTTGTCTTGATTGCTTTGCGAGGGTTGTGACTGCCTCATTCTTTGGTCGACAAAGGATAACCATTATGGTTTTCAATCTTGGACCTTTTGACTTGGATAATCATTGTGGTTTCTGGTCTTTGGACCTCTTGATTAACATAGTGGAATGTAATGGATCCTCAAATACACTCCTTTATGAAAGCCTGAACGCTTGGTCCGACTAGCTGACTTCTACCCTGCCCCTGGTTACATGTGAGGGGTTTTTCATGCGAAAAGAAACTCCTACTTCAAGGCTCAAAGGGGTTAGCGAGGGTCTATCTCCCTTATACCTCCAGTGTTTAGGGATTTGAAACAAATCATGTACATTGTCAACAAGGCCTTACTCGAGAGCACACAATTAGGGATTTTTGCGTTGTTGTTTCGTCATTCTCCTTCATAGAGTTTAAGCACGATAATTGGTATTGCGATGTACACATGCAAAATTATAAGGGAATGCGAATGAATTACTTCAAGAAAAACATGTGAGTTTTATTATTGCTAACATTCAAAAGCAAACAAATTTCATACATGTATACAAATGTTTAGCACATAAAAGAAACTACAAATGGAAATGCAGTAAAGAAATTGAATATTGTCGTAGTTGAGGAGGCTTGACTCCGTCTGGACCTGTCAGCCTTGGATACTTTCACAGCCTTGTAATCTTCAATTTGCAGCCATATACCCAACCATGGCAATCATACCTCTTCTTCTAGTTATTCTGACTCTGACACGAGATGTCTGAAGGAAAGAGTGAAGATGGGGGAGTAAAGTTGCCCCATAAGGTTTCTCGGAAAGACCTGATGATCTTCTGCCTACGTATCTCCATTGAACGTTGACCAATGAAGAATCAGAGCGACGTAGTTCCCCTCAATAGGGATGAAAATGAACAATGAAGAAAGACAAACACACGCATGCCATCACTGAGAGTATTAGAATACTTCTGGCTTTATCTGCTTCATGAATACCCTAACATCCTGGGTGATTAACTCGAAGACTTCAACTTAATGTGGGCCATCTGGTTGAACAACCGTGACACCAGTTCCGCTGTGATTAGGCATTGGATTCTGGAGTACATTTGGATGAGGAGAAAAATTGATTGCTTTGGACTCAATTAGGTCTTGTAACTTGTTTTGAAAAGCCCAACATTTCTCAATATTGTGCCCCTAGGCACCCGAATGGAACTCACACCTGGCGTTTGAATCAAAATTTGGTGGTAGATTATCAGCAGAAGGAGCCCTCATGGTACGGAGTTCAACCAGGTTCGACTTTAGCAGCTCTAGAAGTAATACAACATATGGACATGGGACAGGATCAATCCTACGGTCCCTAGCTCTTGCTCTTTGCTGAAACGGTCTCTGTGCCTGTTGTTGCTGACCCTGAGATTGTGATTGAACATTTTGTTGTTGAAATTGCTTTGAGCGCCTGACATACCTCTGTACTCTCTTACTCATACTCGACCGAGGAGCGAATGAAGGTTGGTGATATAACCCCTTTGAATACTTGTCCTGATTGATGACTCTAGAAAAAGGAAAGTTGACTACCTCTTTCGTATTCCTGCACGCGTCAACTTGTGGCACTTCCCGCCCGGTTAGTCCAAAAGTGATTACTCCTTCATCAATTAAGTCTTGCACTTGATGTTTAAACACCATGCAATCATTAACATCATGTCCAGGAGCCCCAGAGTGAAAAACACAGTAGGCGTAGGGATTCCAACCTTGGTGAAGTTTACCAGAAGGAAGAGTTAGCTTGCGACACTCAATCAACCCCATTTTGAGCAGTTGTGGGCACAACTTATTGTACGACACGGGTACCAGATCAATAACCCTTTCTTGCTCCTGTTGATAACGGATTGCTGCCAGTGGATGAGCTACAAACGAAACCTGTTAAAGTCCTTCTCTTGGAAACCAAGGCGTAGCTGTTGAGGAAGATCCCTGATAAGGAAAGAAAGTGCTCACTTCTTTGGCAACGATTGATGTAGGATCAGTCAGTTCACTTGTATCAGGTAACACGGAGTTGGTTCCTATCTTAGGCTTTTCCCGACTGCCAAGTGGTGATTGCTGGTGAAGAGACTCAAACTGTAGAGGAAATCGACCTAACAACTCTTGATTTATTGGACATCCCAAAGAGATGGGAGAAACCTAACCTTCTGTTTGGAAAGCAGACACATGGCGATTTTCCTTTTTCAACATAGCATTCATGATTCTTGTAAGCAGCTTCATCTGAGTCTTCATCAAGTTGAATTATTCTCTCAGTAATTTCTGATCCTGGGACAATGCTCGAATGTCCACTATAAAATGCCCCAGTTGGGCTTTCATTTCAGTCACCTATGCTCGGAGTTGTTCAATGCCCATACCATGACATTCATGATTCAAGTTGGCAATTCTGGAGAGAAGCCAAGGCAGGATAAGAATCTGTTCCTGAACACCTGTCAAGAATGCAAGGATGCATGCAAATGCCATGTTCAGTTATTTCCAAGGAATTTATCTATTTTGATCCATGTTTTAATACGGAAAAAATATGACGATTTAGTCCAGATATGTGATCCTTAGAAGTAACTAAACATGTATGCTAAAATGCCATGATGTCATGTATGTAACTGGCATGTGATCAGCAGTCTGACGCTGATGTGGATCAGATAACCAAGTGTCGATGAAGAGTCATAATATCATTATCCATGTGCAGAAATTCCAGAATTCTCAATCAAGTATCACATAGGACTGGATCATATCATGGAGTAACACTGGTAAAGCGGGTATGTTGGAAGTTTAGGGTTCCTGCAAACCTGTAAACCCCTCCCAATATCACGGGTGTGCTACTATGGGTCAACATCACGGACTCTCAAAGTCGAGTAGCAATAATACGTTCACCATTTCCGGGAAATGGATCATGACCAAATCAGGGAATCGGTTTGGCATTATGTTCTACTCAGGGAGGTCTCAGCTGAGTCCGGGAAAACAAGCATCCCTCATAAGTTCCCGGTTTCAAGCATTGAAGTTGAGAAACAATAGTACATTCATCCCGAAGGGTACAATACTACCGTCATACGACCAGTTGCTTTAACTGGGTTCCTATGAGAGAACAAGGTCATCCTATGCGATTTCCTAGTGGGCCCTCGGGTGCGAATGGGTTTGCCACAAAATGTGGTTTGCCACTGTCACCACTAGAGAGGGTTGTTTCCACTAAGGTCCTCAGTGATCGGTTCCCAGCGTTAGCAACTCTGGTGGGAACATTCTATGGCCTGCCTAGGCATTATAGAACATATCCCAAGAGATCCTGATCTGGGTGTGGGACTCGTGAAAACTACATGTGCTCAAGACCACGCAAGCCACACGACTGCCCACTCTAAATCCTATGTGTATACTCAATCCGGGTATTTGGCTTATCTCACAATAATCCCATCCCGCCAAGGAAAACTAGAACAGCCAGTACATTATATGCCAGTATATGCAACAGTAAAGTAAAGTGCAAAAAGCTGTAAATAAAGCTATAAAGTAAAGCAATGAACTGTAAATAAAACAGTAAAGAAAAACTAAAGCATAACAACAAACAAATAAAACACCCAATGAAAACAGAAATAGACAAGCGCTAGGATTGACTCTCAAAGGGGAAACTAGAGATTCTGGGTTCGTTCCCCAGCAGAGTCGCCAGCTGTCGCTCCCGGGATTTTCATCCAAGTACAAACGCGAAAGTGGCGCGAAAAAGGTAGAGTCGCCAACCAAACATTTTTATCCCGAAGTAATGGGAAAGGTAATGTTGCACAAACCCGAGGAAGAAGGAAAAGGACAAGGCCCTGCGAACCAAAGATCTGGGTCCGGAAGTCGGTTACGAACTGGGAAGGTATTAGCACCCCAGACTGTCCGCCGTACCCGACGGGATCCACGCTTGTTAGTTTGTTTCAAAGGGTGAGAAATAAGATGTTGTTCAAATGAAAGAATGACTATCTGGAATGGAAATGAGAAAGGGAATTAGAAAGGAAAATGGAAAGAGAGGGGGAAAACGTAGGGAAAATAAAGAATGTACTCGAATGGACCCTACCCCACTACCTATGTACCTCATCGGGAAAATGAGGATTAGAGTCGTTGTAGTTCGTCTAACTAAGGCGGGAACTTGCTTGTGTTTTTTAGGATGACGTTGCCATAGCTCTAGCTCAGGTGTTACCGGCTCTGACTCGAGGGTGTTTACCGTATTGCTGTTTGAACTGTCGAGGAAAGTCGCATTCGTCCGTAAAGGGTATGATGAGAAGAGAAGACGTGTTGTCTTGTTGGTTTATTGTCTTTTAAAAGAAGTGTTTTGACTTTGTGTTTATCGTGGGTACAACACTAAAGACTATGATACAGGAGCGAATGCTTTTCAAGATCGCCCCCAATGGAACGTTTGTAAAGCATTCTAGAAGAGTGAAGGAGACCTCAACTGACCATTTCCCATATAGCTTAAGGCTCGTGGGATATTGTACCTACTTTCCTTTTTAAATGTTTTTGACTTTTCTTTAAAGGTGAGAAGTGAGACTCAAATTGAAAGGAAAAACTCTAAGGGAGACTATGACTCGAATCCTATGTAGTTGTATTAGAATGAGATCCTACGGTTAGTGGAGCTTGAAAGAAACACCTCCTAATTGGATACAAATCTTAAAGAAAAAAAGCGAGTACAAACAAAGTAATGGAACGAGGTCCTCCTAGGTCATGGTTGGTGAGAACGGGCGTAAATTATAAATGGGATGAAACGATGGATCGGGTGGGTCGGTTGCGTGGTGCTGAGACGCATGACTTATGGTGTGCAACCTACAATGCTTGCTTTTTGTGTAATGGAGTGGACCGATGGTAATCGAGGGAGACCTAAAATCACATGAGACTTTATTTATTTATTTATTTGAAATCCTTCGATTTTGGATCGAATAACTCCTTTTCTTTCCTTTTTTGAAAATTGGTCATCTAACGTTTCATTTTATCTTTTTTCTATCCTAATTATAGGTATCACACATGAGGTTCTAACTATTACATCACAAAGTACAAACCATAAAGAATATCAAAGCAACATGAAAAGAGAATAATCCAAATCCGTAAGCGAATCCTCGAAAAATACCTTGCAAAAAAAGAAGATGTTAGCAAATGAAATGAAGATGAGGATGCAAAATATGGACAAGTGAATAAATGTGTAAAGTTGCAAGAGTTTCTAAAACGCACATAAAGCACACAAAACAAATATAAAGGCTAATCGCTTCATGTAAACACACTTACCGATTTCTAAGCTTAAGTCCTAAAACTAAATGATCCTAAATGATAACAAGCTTCTAAATTTAGTAGCTAACCCACACTAAGGCCTTCTAATATTCTAAGATCAAGACTAATTAATCTAAATCCTAATGCACCATAAAATCCTAAGCTAGATTAGGTGGATTTACAATGGAAGAATTGACTAAAATCAATGCACTAAAAAAATAGTAAAAGTCCTTGAAAAAATATGAAATTAAATTCCTAAGGTCTCTAACCTGAACCTAAGATTGTGTTAAAAAATATCCTAAAAATTCACAACCTAACTATATCAAATGATCACTTAAATCTATCTAAGATTCAATCTTAATTTTACACAAACCACACTACCAAATAATTGGATAAAATGGCCTAAAAAATATACCAAAAATATTTCCAAGTACTATTATTAGTTCTCTAATCATAGCAAAAATAATGAGACCAAAATCATAAAGGAAGTGGGAGAAATAAAATGTACAAAATAAAGTGTTCATGAAAGAATTCCATAGAAAACAAATTAAATGGAAAATCGAAATAAAATCGAGAAATGACTAAAATCAGAAAGTAAAAACACAACAAATTTATAAAATGAGTTATAAACCTCGTATAATTTTGGTAGAAATTTATTAGGCTTTTTGATATTTTTTTCGGATTAAAATTGAAAATATGCTAAAATAGAAAAAAAAACAAGAAAGCAATTAAAGGAGGGGGTGAGAACATAGCAACTCCTTAGTTAAAATGCCAAATGGGCCTAGGAAATTGGGGTGCGAATAACAACACCCAAGGCCCGTCAGCACAGGGTTCATGAAGGTGTATAGCATGAACTTTCAGTCAACATTTTGACTTGATCCTGGACCGTCTGATCGGGTCTTCCCGTGGGTACTCACATCAGAAGGCTTAGGAAAGAAGGTGTGTGATAGTTACCATGCGCTGGTGCGCACAAGATTAGCTAGGGGGAACCTACCGGAGGTGACAAGTGTCACCTCTGGTATGGTTGGAAATCAAAACTTATCCTTATCCTATCTTCTAGGAATCCGAAACGTGGATTGAAGGGATTTTCAAAAATCTTTACTGTTATTTATTCTAATTAATCCTTATTAATCTCATAATAAATTTTCAAATTCTTAATAAAATCAAATATTTTAATTACTTAATAAAATTCAAATAATATTAACAATCACTTATAAGCCAACCAACAAGCCTGAACAACATTTCCAACATAAACCTTAATTTCCTCTCCTCTCGCCGTCGTCACACTACCCTTAACCTAATCGCCATCTTCGCCGCCACCTCCACAATTCTCCTATCCTCGCCACCACCCTCATCACCAATCTCTCTGTTATCCTAAAACCACTTCCACAACCTTGACCGAAAACCTAACTTCTCTCTATCATCAACTCGTATAAGCACCAAAAGGAAACGAATTTAATCGAGTTTTAGTCACCAACCTGTGAAGGAGGAAGACAATTTTTAATGCTAATGCTTCACATGATATCACTGCAAAACCCAAGCCATCAGAGTTACTCGCACGTACACACGTTCTCCCCCTCAGGTAATACTCTTCAATCCGCGCTTCGACTGCTTCTTGTTCTTTCTTATTCGCTGCAATTTCGATCTTCTTGCATTCTGCAATTAGGTTGTTCTTGGTATCTGAGCCTCATTATAGTCCTCTTATTCTTGCTGATGATTCTTTGACCCTGTTGCGATTAGGATGTGGTTTTCACTCAATTCCGAATTTGTTGCAGGTTAACAACGAGATTGATGAAAAGTTTTAAAGATGAGAATGAGGGTTGCAGCTTCAAGGTTTTATTGATGGTCATGTTGGTGATGAAGGAAGAAGGAAGGAGATGAACGAATCCAAAAACGAATCGATGAAATGATGAATATTGATGTTGATCGAAGATTGCTACCAATGATGAATTGTTGAGGATCCAAGTTAAGATGATGATTTATGGATTGATAAAGAAGAAGGTGGTTAAAGGGAGAGTGAAAAATGAATGAGGTTGAATGAATACGAAAAAGTAGGAGAAGAATGAGGGTCAAGACTGGATCATGAATGGTGAAGAATCCATGTGATCATGAAGGATGAATCAGAAAAATGGCCACCACCCCCTGAAGACGAAGACGCTTCTGATCTATATAGGTTTCAGTTGGAGAGTTCAGGTAAACAAATTAGTAATTTTTTGTTATGATTTGATAGAGGTTGTTGGATTTGTAACTGTATTTTTGTTAGTATCTCTTCCCCTTTTTCTTTCAATCATGAATCTGAGAATCTTTTCTTTGAAATTGCAGGTTTTGGTTTGATATAATGAGATGGTTTTTCTCATTGAAGATGTGCTGAAGTCTTTTTTTCATGAAGAAGAGCTTTTCTCCCTTTTTGTGTTTCCCGCTTCCTGTAAACTGATATCAAAAGTCTATTATCAGTTTTTGTTGAATTCTCGTTTTTTCTTTTTCCTGTTTTTGTAACTGAACTATCGTTATCAATTATGGTGTAACCGATTATCTTTTTTATATAATAAGCTAATGTATCACTATCTCTGAATTTTTGCTATCCCTTTTCATTTCTGGTTTTCTATTATTTTTGTTATGAGCAATCTCCTCCCAACTGTTATTGTGAATTGGAAAGGATCAATCTGTTTTTTATGCAGTTCAATTGTTATCCTAATATGTATCCTATGCCTTGTCATATTAAACTGCAACCCCCTAGCAACTTATTCTCAACTTTCTGCTTTTTTCCTTAATACTTTTATTGCGATCCTTGGCAAGGATCCTTGGATTTAAGTTGATAAGTATGAGTTTTAAAACAATAAAAGGGGTAGTGGTCCTCTGAGTTTGTTAAAGATTGATGTAGGTGTTGGTTCTTGACATTGTTGATGAAGATGCTGAGGATTTAGAGCGGATTGATGAGGACGATGGAAATGATTCAAGGAGAGCCTAAAGGACTTTGGAGATGAAGAAGAAATTTTCGAGCGATTCTTCAGGTTAATCAAGTTGAAGGTTTTGAAGACCGATTTTTTCCTTTTTTTGTTATGACTTCTGTTATATCAATTATCCTCTAATAGATTTTTTTTTCTGTTGTGGATATTGTTTTTGGATATTGAAAAAAAGATGAAGGAGAGTTTGGTTGAATTTGAAGGTAGAAGAGAAAGTTAGTTCCATCTTTCTGTTAGAGGGTGTTGATACAATATCACTCAAAATCCCCCTGTAACTATCTTTTTCTGGTTTTTTTTTGTTAACCTTTTTTAACTGATATCCCCCTGTAACTATCTTTTATTATCAGTTTGTGTTGTAACTGACTTTTTTCAGTTTGTAACTGAATTTATGTTGAAGTTTTCTTATGAGTTTTTATGCTAGAGATTGTAACCAATTGATTTGGATACACACGATGTTTCTTGTTGTGGAGATCCTACTAAATATTTTCATTGTAAATCACAATATTTTCGTGAGAATATTACTTATCATTTTAGAATTAATGTTTCTTATATCCATGCTTAACACCATAATTATCATTATAGAAATACTTAGAGTTGTGGTGCTTATGGTTATTGCATCCGTAACTAGTGTCTTGTTTGTGGTTTTGAAAGCGCATACTGTGAACTTTGAATTCCAAGAGTAATAGAAGCAACTTTCCAATAATAACAATGTAGAATTTGAATTTTCAATTCCAAATTTTGTGCCACTTGAGACTCATTTGAACTTTGTAGATGTACTCCTGGGATCCCACCACTTGTATACTTTTTGTTTTTGAGTCCTCAAAATCAATTCGAATTTGCAACTTAACTTTGTACTTAATTTCCAAAATCAATCCAAATGACTAATATTAACATGTTTCTTCTTGAGAATATTGATCCTTTTAAACATCTTGAATCCGAATCAAACTTCAAATCCAAATCAAACTTGACTTCTTAATGAAACCCTAACTACAGTCTCAAATCCCTTTTAACTGGCATTGCAAGTGACAAGTAACCAAAAACTGAGAAGACCATTATTCCCTGATCATAATGAAATTTTTAATAAAAATTGTCGCTCCCCGGATTTCCATCCTGGTACAAACGCAAAAGTGGCGCGGAAAGAGGTAGAGTCGCCAGCCAGGCATTTTTATCCCGAAGGAACGGGAATGGTAATGCTACACAAACCAGAAGAAAAGGAAGGACACAGGTCCTGCGAACCAAAGAGACTGAGTTTGGGAGTCGGTTACGACCTGGGAAGGTATTAGCACTCAGATCGTCCACCGTACCCAACGGGATCCACGCTTGCAAAGAAACTGTTTCAAAGGGTGAGGGAATGAAAGCTGCTGCAAAAGAAAAGGAACTGGAACTGGAAAAGGAACTGAGAAAGAAATGAAAAAAAGAAATGAAAAGGAAAAATGTAGGGAAAATAAAGATTGTGGTCGAACGGGCCCTACCCCGCTGCCTACATACCTCACTGGACATGAGGATCAAAGTCGCCGTAGTTCCCCTAACTAGGGGTGGAAAAGATTGCTTGTGTCTTAAGTCTTGAACTTCCTATGTCAATGCTCAGGTGTTGCAGGCTCGGACGACGAATGTGTTACCTTCTTGCAAAATGACAAGTAGGAGCAAGTTCGCGGACGGAGCGAAGGAGATGAGAAAAGAATTCCCGAAGGAGAGACGTTTATTGTTTGTTTGTGTTTTTTATAAGCTTATTATTTGAGTGTGTCACAAGGAAGTGAACTCAAGCTCTCTTCCATGGAATGTGTACTTATTACTACATTCCAAGATGGAATAATAGAACAAGCACACTCAAGTAAGGAAAAGATCCCCAAAACTTGATTCAAGAGATTAGGGCCTAAGCTCACTAACTCATTGAATTTATTAAGTGTTTTTGTAATTTTTGAAGAAGTGTGTTTTATGTTTTTCTTGATGAAGATGGTCTCATGATCAGACTTGTGCATCATGATGAACAAGCTTGTACTATCCAAAGATGGGAAAACTACAAGTGTCTCATGGAATAAGGCTATTGCACAGGAGACCACTTCAATCCTTATTAAGGTGCTTTTTATGGTTTTTTTTGTAGATAAGAAGAGAAGAGAACCAAATATCTTAAAGGTAAATATCTAATGGGGGGACTATTCCTAATATTAACATGCATGGATAATCCTAGGGTTAGTGTGGCTTACTATCCTAAAGAAGGAAGAGATAAGAAGTGAAAGAGGAGAATGAAGAAGAGAAGAAGAAAGAAAGGATGGCCTAAGCACATCAAATACAAGTAAGAAAATACAATGGAATGAGAAGAGATAAGAGTTGGAGATGTGGGAATCACATCCACACCTCTCACTTACCAGAGCCCCTGAAATGGTTAATAACATAAGCAAGCATCATGCAAACAAAACCAGATGAAACACAAGATGAGTATAAGATCAAGCCAAAACAATACAACCAGAATAGAGACTTCATGTACAAGTGTAAAAATCAATCATACAACACAACAATAAGAAATGGATTAAACAGCTCAACATAAAGCATTACAGAATATCCTGACAAAACCAAACAACTATGAGATAACATAAAGCATACCAAGAAAACCAACATCACACACTTCAAGACCAGAACCCTAACATGTCAAGAATGTGCCTAAACATCACAAGAAGCTAAGAATAAAAGCATACAAACTTAAACATTATCAACATGAGAAGCAAGTAAGCATAAGATGTGAGGTGAACATGTACAAAAGTGAATGAACTTCAAAGGTAAGAAACCACAAAATTTCTTAAAGTACACACATTATTCAAAGACCAGAAGGGTATCCTCATCCTAAATGGGCTCTAAACAACCTAAGGGAGTTGGCACAAGTGCCCTCCTAACCTAAGGACTAAACATATGACCAAAAAGGATGCAAAAGGAGATAAGCAAAGAATAAAATTCAAACCAAATCAAATAATAAAAACAAATGGAAAAAGAAGAAAATAAAAACAAATAATAAAAAGAAGAAATTAATTCCAGCGTGGAAAATGAAAATAAATGGAAAATAAAAATATCAAAAATTAAAGAAAACTTAAAATATCATTCATGTTTTTTTTGGAATTTTTATGAACCTTTAGCTATTTTAATTAATTGAAAATCAAACTGAAATAAAATAAAAATAAAAAATAAGAAACCAATGGGCCATAGAGAGGGTGGGATGTGAATATCAATTGAGGCCCATAAGCCCTGCGCAGGATTATGATAATAAAAAGAAGAAATTAATTCCAGCGTGGAAAATGAAAATAAATGGAAAATAAAAATATCAAAAATTAAAGAAAACTTAAAATATCATTCATGTTTTTTTTTGGAATTTTTATGAAACTTTAGCTATTTTAATTAATTGAAAATCAAACTGAAATAAAATAAAAATAAAAAATAAGAAACCAATGGGCCAGGGGTGTATATAGCAAGAGACTCATTTCAAAATCAATGGGCCATAGAGAGGGTGGGATGTGAATATCAATTGAGGCCCATAAGCCATACGCAGGATTATGATAATTATGGTGGAAAATCAAATAAAATCAGGAAAAAGAGAGGACCACTAGATCAATCTAATGCACGCAGCCAGGTCAACAGGATGGGACAAGTCAACAAATCAACAAACCAAAACACACGCGCATGATAAGTATGGTAGGCTGACACACATGAAGCATTATTGGAAATAAAATATAAGAACTGAAGCACGTGCCAGGGAGGGTGGATTTTTAATTTGCTGGCAAAACCACATCCGTCCAGATGAGAGATCCAAGGGTGACGAACTCATCTTCTTCATTCAGTCATTTCCAGAATCCGTTGACCGGAGCCCTAGCTCCAGCACCGGAAAATTCAAATTCAAGAACAAAACATCAAAGAAATGAAACAAACTTTCCAGATCAAACAATTCAAGCATGCTGAATTCAAAAATGAGCTTAGATTTCACATTAGATTAACATACAGACCGGATCGAAGAAAAACAAAATCATACATCAAACTTTAATTCAACCATACAACTTCAATTCTCACTCAAACTCAAAACTAAATAGATCAGCATCATCAGTGCAACATACAGATCATAATGCAAACTTAAAAACACACATCCAGATCCACGAATTCAATGAGTTACCTGAACTTGCAGAGCTTGAAATAGGTCAAAAGAAAGCTTATAAGGATGCAGATCAACTCCTCTGAGCTTCCTCTTGCAAAATAAATGCAAGAGAATACTTGAATCCTTCTAGATCTAGCAACCCGACACCATCTGCAGCTGCTATGCACTGGTATGAAACTTGCACCCAAGCTTGAATGAATGGTTGCTTCAGGCTCCTTACACCTCAGGGAGAAATAATGTGCAAAAATCTTGAGAAATAAATGAGTGTATGAATTGATTCGAAGGGAAATGCAAATTGTGCAAAAACTTGAGAATGAGAGTATCAGTGAGCATGAGGCTGCATTCTTCTCATAAATGATTTATATATGGTGTATGAAGTGTGCTGATTAGGGTTTGCATTGAGTGGTAGCAGAATTCGTGTGAGAGGGACTCTTTTGAAAAATTGCATGAACTTGGCAATGATGTGAGTTGCTCGTGCAATCCTCTCTCCTTGTGCACATGCAGCTCTCATTTTACCCCTTGATTATCTTTGAATCAATCCTGGCCCTTGGATATAAGCTGATCATACTTTGTGAATGTTTTTGCATTTTTGCATTTAGTGAAATACACCACATCCCATGCACGAATTCCTCACTATCTCTTGAGCCAAATGCTTATCATATCATGAATAATGATGTAGTGAGCTTACTTTGCACATAAAACAGCTTCGAATTGAGATACATGAGTTTTTGCTCTTGGTAGAAACTTGAATTTTAAGGTAAACCCTAAAAATAAGTGAACTTCCAAAGACCATAACTTTTGATCCATGAAGGCTATGAAAATGCACTTGTACTTTCTGAAAATGGGAGAAAATACCCTACAACTTTCATGTTTATTGGAAATTCAATTGAGATCATTTTCATCATGAAAGAGAGCTTTGAAAATTAGGGCAAAACTTACCAAAAATGGAAACTTTCATTACAAGCCATATGCCAAAAAAGGAAAGTTCTTCAAAACCCCTTGATTCTTGATCTTTGACTTTGCCAAACCACTTCTAAGGTCTTAAGGACATCCCTTGACTTGAAAAATGGGATTGGACCCCTTGAATTCTCACAGTTGACTTTTGAATTGCACAGTTGACCAATTTCTTCTTATGCAAGCAACTGTTGAAATAACTGCCTTCCACATGGAATTTTCTCACCAAATTTCAACCATAGGATCCTCTTATCATATGAAAGACTTTTCCCACATGAAATGGCCAAAGTCACAGAATTCCTGCTTGAAAGTGAAACCCTAATTTGGGAACCATTGTGTAGGAGCTTGCCCTAACTTGAACTTCTCTGATGATCCCTCAACCTTCTGGGCTCTTGTAAAGGATCTTGAACTTGTGAATGTTATGTAGACTCTTCATGGACCTTGGAAAAATCCACTTGGCCTCTTGCTATAGCTTGTAATGCCTCAAATCCACCAATGGTTGATCATATGCCTAATGCTAGAACATGAGAATGTTATGCTTTACTTTTCCATGCAAAGATGCCAAAGACATGATATGCTAATGATGATTATGATATGATGATGATGCTTAAAAAGAAGAGGGAAAATTTGAGGTGTTACAGCTGCCCCTATTCAAGCAACTGTTAATTTGAAAAGGACGGTAGCACGGGCTATCGACCGTTCAAGATGAGCTGTGGTTGAATACCAAGAAAACCTGAAATTTGCACTCTGCTGGAGAATGCAAGCAAAGGGAAATAAACCCAACCAAATGACGCTTTGGTGACTGAAGTGGGGAGAAAGCAAACGAGCTCCTTCCAAGTTGAACTGTTACGCCAGATAAGGAAAACCTAGACAGACGAGTCTTCTCCACGCAAACCTGTTACGCCAGGTGCTGGACATACGAGCCCTCATCAAGCAAACTTGTTACGCTAAGAACTGGACATACGAGCCCTCTTCATACATTTTACAAAAATATATGACTTGAAACAGACGAATCTCCTTCGGACAAACCAGTTACGCCAGGACTGGTGATGCACTTAAGTCTGTGGGATAAACATGCATAATCAGGATAGACGAACCCTCTTCATATATCCTACGTAGATATATGGTCTAAGACAAACGAGTCTTCTTTAGATAACCTGTTATGCCAGGTATGACATTAGGATTGGACAAACCCTCTTCACAGATCTTGCGTAGATAAGTGGTGTCCGAGACAGATGAACCTCCTTCGGATAAACTGTTACGCCAGGATCGGTAACCATTTTGACGTTTAATCCCACTGTCAGGACTTTAAACCTCTTCAACACAGACGAGTATTGGAAGATCATCAAGAGAACACAAACAAGTGCCATAAGTCAATGATACAAACAAATATCAGACGATGATCTAAGAAACACAGACGAGCACTTCAGGCGATGATACAAACGAATATCAACCACCGATACAGACGAATACCAGAAACCCAACACAGACGAGCATTTGGATTAGTAATACAGATGAGTACCAAAGTGATTATCAAATCAGCACATATGGATATAAGCTAACACAGACGAGTGTCCAAACAACGCACACGAGCTTCAAACGGATAACAAACACAGACGAGCGTTAGGGAATGCAGACGAGCAACAAGCAAATGTCAAACACAAACAAGTGTTGGGGAGTGCATACGAGCAACAAGCAAATATCACACACAAACGAGTGTTGGGGAGTGCATACGAGCATCACACAAGTTCCAACACAGACGAGTGTCGAGCCCCAAATGGATCTTACACACAGACGAGTGCTGGGAAGTGCCGATGAGCACGAACAGATAACAAGCACAGACGAGTGCTGGGGAACTTTGCCAAGAGGCTTTGTCAATTCCTAACTCTGACTGGGGAGGTAACTGTTTGTATCATCAAACTGACCAAAAATAAATTGGCGACTTCTCTTGGGAATACTTCAATGATGAGAGTGAAACCCAAACACAAACTATGTGGGGAACTCAGGCATTCAGCTGCCTGCTGGGCACAATTCACTTGTGGAAAGATAATCCGCTTGGGGATTAAAGCTCTTCAATTAGCCATGGAGTTCTGTTGGGAATCAATTTCATTTCATCTGATCAGCCTCAGCTGAGGAATATTCTGCTTGGGAAAGTGTGATACCATCCTACAAAACCTGCAACAACAGAATACACATATGTGCCCCGGGGACTTGCATGGTATGATCTGTTCATCCATCGTCACCTGACACTCAAAGATGGTTTTAAATGTTTCCCTGCAATGTCATTTTTTTAAGAAAACAAACACCATGTTTTAAATGCAATGTTCTTTTTATTTTTTGCCAAAAACTCAAGACATTTTTGCAAACAAAATAAACACAACACAACTTTTCTTGACTGAATATTCATTTATTGAGAGGCCTCTGAATAGGCAAAGTTTTTACATTAAGAAGTAACCACCTGGAAAGAGGTAGCTACCATAAAATTGAGAAAATAAACTATCCTAATGGCAATGGGCACGACATTCCAATGAGTTTCCTTCTTGCTATGACCCGCATGTCTTCAAAACTTTCCGTTCTTGCCTTTGTTTTCTGAAAAAGATGAGGGGACTGATTCCTATCCTTCTGATATTGTCAGGTTGTACGAAACGGTGATTTGGTTCAGATTACCCGGATCGCAGTTGTTCGGTTATTCCCTTGTTTTGCGTGGATCACCCTTTCTGGTTTTCAATCCACCGGGATACCCTTTTTTGCATGAGTTTTCCGATGTAGCTTTTCAACTCAGCGGGTGTACATTTTTTATTTGTTTTCCCTAACTTTTTCCCTAGCTTTTTATTCTGTTTTTAGCTCGTCGGGATGCCCTTTTCTTGCCTGGACTTTAATTCTGTTTTTGTGTCCAGCGGGTCTTTTTTATGCGAAGTATTTTTTAACTACGTCCGAATTAACAGGAGACTGGAAATCTTCTCCATCCATGGTAGTGAGCATCAGTGCTCCACCCGGGAAAACTTTCTTCACTATGAATGGGCCTTCGTAATTTGGGGTCCACTTGCCCCTATGATCTGAACCTGGAGGAACGATCCTCTTGAGCACAAGCTCTCCTACTTGATACTCCCGAGTACGTACTTGTTGATCGAATGCTCGCTTCATTCTCCTCTAATAAAGCTGACCATGACAGATAGCCGCTAATCTCTTTTCCTCAATTAGACATAGCTGATTGTATCGAGCACGTACCCACTCAGCCTCATCAAGCTTCACATCCATCATCACACGCAATGAAGGAATTTCCACCTCAACAGGCAAGACTGCCTCCATGCCATATACTAATGAGAAAGGAGTTGCCCCTGTTGACGTCCTGACTGACGTTCGGTACCCATGCAACGCAAATGGTAACATCTCATGCCAATCCTTGTAAGTGACAACCATCTTTTGCACAATCTTCTTAATGTTCTTATTTGCCGCCTCTACCGCACCATTCATCTTTGGTCGATAAGGAGAAGAATTATGATGCTGAATCTGGAAGTCCCGGCATAATTCTGCCATTATCTTGTTGTTCAAGTTGGAACCATTATCAATAATGATTCGCTCGGGCACTCCATATCTACAAATGATGTCTCTTTTCAAAAATCTAACTACCACCTGACGAGTGACATTGGCATAAGATGCTGCTTCAACCCACTTAGTGAAGTAATCGATCGCAACCAAAATGAAACGATGACCATTTGAAGCAGTAGGCTCTATTTTCCCGATCATGTCAATGCCCCACATAGAAAAGGGCCAAGGAGATGACACGACTTTGAGCAGACTGGGAGGAACATGCACCTTGTCTGCATAAATCTGGAAATTGTGGCACTTACGGGCGTACGAACAACAATCTGCATCCATTGTTATCCAATAGTACCCCGATCTCAACAACTTCTTAGCCATTGCATGTCCTCCTGCATGAGTACCGAAAGATCCCTCGTGGACTTCTTGCATTAACAGGCTTGCTTCGTGTCTATCCACGCATCTGAGCAAGACCATGTCAAAGTTCCTCTTATACAAAACCACATCTGTATTCAAGAAGAAGCTAGCAGCAAGTCGTCTTAAGGTCTTCTTGTCGTTGGATAATGCCCCAGTTGGATATTCTTGTTTTTCCAGGAAAAGCTTAATATCAAAGTACCAAGGTTTCTCATCAGACACAGCGTCTACAGAGAAAGCATAAGTTGGTGCGTCAAGCCGGGAAATGTCAATCCTGGGCACATAGTTCCAAAACAAGACTTTGATGGACGAAGAGAGAGTAACCAATGCATCGGAAAATTGATTCTCATCTCGTGGTATATACTAAAGCTTAGCCGTTGTAAAGAACGTCAACAGTCTTCTGGCATAATCCCTATAAGGAATTAAGTGTTCTTGATGTGTATACCACTTACCGGTAATCTGATTGATAACGAGGGCTGAATCTCCGAATATATCGAGGGTCTTAATCCGAAGATTAATAGCCTCCTCTATTCCCATTATACACGCCTTGTATTCCGCTTCATTGTTGGTGCAACCAAACGTAATTCTGGAAGCGAAGGGAAAGTGAACACCTTCAGGAGTGATAAGAACAACACCAACTCCACGTCCGTTGATATGACTGCCCCATCAAACAACAACTTCCATTTGGATTCAGGGTCTGGCCCCTCCTCCGGAAGTGGTTCCTCACAATCTTTTGCTTTGAGGTACATGATGTCTTCATCAGGGAAATCAAATTTCATTGGCTGATAGTCATCTTCCAGTGGCTGCTGTGCAAGATAATATGACAATACACTTCCTTTGATGGCTTTCTGGGAAGTATATTGTATATCATACTCTGCTAAAATCATTTGCCACCTTGTAACCCTTCCGATTAACGCTGGTTTCTCGAAAATATACTTGACAGGGTCCATTTTTGAGATTAGCAGTGTGGTATGGGTCAACATATACTGTCTCAGTCGGCGAGCAGCCCATACCAAAGTGCATCAAGTTTTCTTGAGCAGTGAGTAACGAGATTCACAGTCGGTAAACTTTTTGCTAAGGTAGTAAATAGCATACTCTTTTCGACTAGACTCGTCATGTTGGCCTAGAACACACCCCATTGACCCTTCTAGCACAATCAAATACATTATAAGTGGCCATCCGGGAACTAGACGCACTAGAATCAGAGGTGTCTGCAAATATTCTTTTATCTTTTCAAAGGCTCTTTGGCAGTCCTCATTCCACCTGACCGTTTGTTCTTTTCTTAACAATTTGAATATTAGCTCACACGTGGCAGTTAGATGAGATATGAACCGTGAAATGTAGTTCAATCTCCCTAGAAACCCGCGCACTTCTTTTTCTGTTTTCGGTGTAGGCATATCTTGCATTGCTTTTACTTTTGCAGGATCCACCTCGATTCCTTTCTGGCTAACAATGAAACCCAACAATTTTCCGGACCGCACTCCGAAAGTACACTTGTTTGGATTCAACCTCAGCTTATACTTTATCAATCTATCAAATAGCTTTTTGAGATTGACCAAATGCACCTCTTCATCTAGGGACTTGGAAATCATGTCGTCCACATAGCATTCAATTTCCTTGTGTATCATGTCGTGGAACAATGTGACCATAGCCCGCTGATACGCTGCCCCGACATTCTTCAACCCAAAGGGCATAACCTTGTAACAGAATGTACCCCACGGGGTAATGAACGTTGTTTTCTCCATGTCTTATGGTGCCATTTTGATCTGATTATACCCGAAGAAGCCATCCATGAAAGAAAATACCGAGAACTGCGCGGTATTATCTACCAGCACATCAATGTGAGGTAATGGAAAGTCATCCTTTGGACTTTCTCTGTTTAGATCCCAATAATCGACGCACATCCGAACTTTGCCGTCTTTCTTTGGTACAAGCACAATGTTAGCTACCCAAGGTGGGTAACTAGTTACGTCAAGGAATCCGGCATCTCACTGTTTCTGAACTTCCTCCTTGATCTTCATCGCCATATCAGGACGAGTTCTTCTCAGCTTTTGCTTCACTGGAGAACAGTCTTCTCTTAGTGGCAGCTTATGCACAACAATGTCAGTATCTAATCCTGGCATATCTTGATACGACCAGGCGAAGATGTCCACATACTCACGTAGCATACTAATCAACTCCTTCTTTACCTCGGCCTACAGACTGGCCCCAATCTTTATCTCTCTCTTCACATCTTCAGTCCCGATGTTGATGATCTCTATTTCTTCCTTATGAGGCTGAATGACCCTTTCCTCTTGTTTCAACAATCTGACCAATTCTTTCGGGAGTTCACAGTCTTCCTCAACCCCTTCATCAACTTGGTAGATAGGATTGTCAAAGTCATGCGTGGTCATAGCAGGAACGTTATCACTAGAATCTGGATGATCAACACTCAACAAATGATGTGCTTATTTCAGAATTTGTTCTTTTCAAAAGAGACGCAAACACACAAACACAAGAAAAGGAAAAACATTACCATTCTAATTTTTGTGAAAAATTTTAAAACGAAAGAAAGAGAACAAAAATTTGCTTGAAAAATGTCCTTTATTTCATGGAAAAAAGTAAATGCATTAAAAGCATAGTGGCCCTACAAATGGATCCATGCACCTTGGGCAGAGTGCAGGATTGACATGCAGCATGATAAAAAAGAAACAAGTAAATTACTTTGATTGCCAGGTAACTTGAACGAAATCCTCGGCAGACAATTTCCGGAGCTCCTCCCTAGGTGCACATGGGTGAATCCAGCTATCCCAGTCGCAGTCATTGTCCCCTTCTTCACTTGTTGCACAAATGTTGTTGTGATCGAGCATTCCAGTGCTTGTGAAAGTTATGACCTTGTTATCCTGAGACTAGTTGGACCCACCAGGCTGGTAACCAAGACCGAACTTGTCATCCTTCTTTTCCAACTCCAGCAACTTTCCCCAGCCCTGGGCGCTTCCGGATTGGACCACTTCTTTGGATTCCTTATAGGAGTAGATAGAGGTCCCTTCTTTCTCGTTATTCCTCTCTGTTGGAGCCAAAGTACTAACATTGACTGCTTTAAAAGCTTGGCATAACGTTTCATGAATTTCCCCGTCCATTTCCACGTACTTAAAAGTTGACAGATGACTCACAAAAATATCTTCTTCTCCACACACAGTGATCACCTGGCCATCCACCATATACTTCAGTTTCTGATGCAACGTGGATGTCACTGCGCCTGCAGCTTGGATCCAAGGACGTCCTAGCAAGAAATTGTAAGCATGTTGAATATCCATGACATAGAACATGCTCTTGAACACTTGAGACCCTATCTTCACAGGTAGCTCACCCTCCCCGAACACAGAGCGCCGGTACCCATCAAAGGCTTTCACAATTAAATCACTGGGTCTTAACACAATTACATCAATATTCAGCTTCATTAAGGCCTACTTAGGGAGCACATTGAGAGAAGAGCCTGTATCAACCAAGACATGTGACAGGATAACACCTTTACACTCCATGGTGATGTGCAGGGCTTTGTTGTGATTGCGGCCTTCAGAAGTAAGATCTCTATCCGTGAAACCCAACCCATGGTTGGCGTTCACGCTGCCTACTACAGCCTCCAACTAGTTAACCGTTATCTCCTGTGGTACATATGCCATCTGTAACACTTTCAGCAGAGCTTCCCGGTGAGCCGGAGAACACATTAACAATGACAGGATAGATATCTTGGACGGAGTTTGATTCAGCTGTTCAACTACTTTATAGTCACTCTTCTTTATTATCCAAATAAACTCCTCAACTTCTTTTTCAAAAGTACCTTGCCCGGCAGCAGGAGTTGTTACTTCTTCGGTCGCTATCTGTTTCCCTTAGCCTTTGCAGCAACTTCGGCTTTGTCTCTCCCACCAAATGACACCTGGTTAGAATGGGTACAGACGCGAACGGTCGGCGAAAAGAGGATGTGAGAACACACAGGAGTGAACTCACAAGAAAAGAATAGAGTCGCCAGCTAGGCATTTTTATCCCGGCAGAAAGGTAATGCTGCATAGACCTAGAAAGATATGGATAAGACGGTTGCGAACCAGAGAGACTGAGAAAGGGGGTTGGTTACAACCTGGGAAGGTATTAGCACCCAGATTGTCCGTCGTACTCGACGGGATCTACGCTTAAAAGATTTGTGTTTTAAAGGGGTAGTGTCAGTGCAATTTGTGTATCATAGCTGGAAAGAATGCAAGTGTCAGTGTAAAAGAATTGTGAAGTGTATAATGGAAGTGTCAGTGTAAGGTAAAGGGTGAAATGCTCATGATAATGAGGCTAAGAAAATAATGCTGGAAAGAGGGGGAATATACAGATACTTTTGTTCGATAACTGTTAAGTTATGCCTACGTATCCTCTGGTGCAATGAGGAAGTCAGAACACCGTAGTTCGACCTAAAGAGACTGAAAGATGAATTGACTTGTGAACTGCTTGCTTATCTATGCTCAAGTGTATGACCTGTCTGGCTCAGGTGCAAACTGTCTTGCATTAGACGGAAGAAGCAAGTTCTCATTTATGAATGAAGGTGATGAGAAAAGAATCCCGAAGGAGACGATTATTGTTTGTTTTTGAGTTTTCAGTCTTTTATTGCTTTTGAAAGTTTGTCATAAGTTAATGAGCTTAAGCCTAAACCAATGGATTTAGTAAACTCATCACATCTTCCCTCTGATTAGGGGTAATGAGAGTACCTTAAGTGTGAAGTCAGCTTCTCACACTTAATCACCATGATGTAGGATTAAGATCATTAACCTACTTGTGATTATTTAGATGTTTTTGTGGTTTTTGTTTAGTGTTAAGTAATGAGATTAAGCCATAATCAAGGATTAAACAGACTCATTACACCATCCTAATAGAAGGATAATAGATGAGAATGTTTAAGCTGAGGAAGACTCCTCAACTTAATCCATGATTAGGGATTAGCCTCATGACAAAACAAAGCCTTTATTAGGTGGATTTTATTCAATGATATGATGAAGAAATGATTTTTAGGGTTTGTAAGACAACTTGAGGGGGACTTGTCCATTAACACTAGGGTTAGTCCTTCTTAACCAATTAAGGAAGAATTAGAACCCTAATGCTAGGCCCAAGTTACAAGCTTGATGTCTTGATGATTATTAGATGGATTGATTAAAGGATTTAAACACATTAAGGGTTTAACACTTAGGATTAAAGTTATACACTCCATCCTAATAGAAGGATGCAGGCATAAGCTTAATCACAAAGCCTTAAAGCCTTTAGGGTTTAGTCCTTGATTATGAGATGAGAAGAGAAGACTCAATGAGACACAATGGTAAAAGCTAAATGGGGGACTAATTAAAAACCTAATTATTATCATGCTTGGCTGTTCCTAAGGTTTGTGAGGTCTACAAGAAAGATCTTCAGAGAAACCACCAGGAAGCAGGTGAAAGGAGCAAAGAGAAGCAAAGTAACTTGCTTCATTTAAGAAGACAAGTCACTTGAAGAAAGAAAGTAAGAAAACGAAGAATGAGCAAGCTCAATCTCAAGCACAAGACAAAATGCAGCAATGATGCATAAGAGGAGATGAAAAGAAATTGTGAGAAGTGAAGGCAAATTCACTTCTCAAAGTAACTTACCACCTGAAAAGTTAGTGAAAGAAATGCAATGCAATACAAAATGAGATGAAGTGACATGATGCAAACCAAAACCAGAAGCATGTATGATGCTAATGATGCTATGAGATAATGCAAACATGAAACAAGGCATGAGGATGATCATACAAGCACATGGATGCAAATGAGGCATGTTTAGAACCATGAATGTACATGAAAAGTTATGAAATGCAAATGACATACAAAATGACAAATGAAAGATGCAATGATCAAACATGATTCTAAAATGTCCTAAGATGTATTATGAATCAAATGGATGCACAAAATGTCATGGCAAGTCATGGTATGCAAGCAAATGGAAGATGGATGCGAATGAAAGCCCAAATTAGGGTTTATGATCAATGCACAAAACAAAAATCAAAACCAGAAGCAAACATCATGATAAAAAATTGAAAATGCATTCAAAAGAACCCTAAACCTATACAAACTCAGTGCCCAAAGGAGGGGTTCTAACTCTTAACCTAATGAGGGTTATGAATTTCTCAAGATTGCTAGGGTTTTATGGTACCTTGTCAAGAAAAATGCCAAACAAATAGGAAATGCAAGATCAATTCATGCCAATTTAACCCTAAAAACTACATGCTATACAAGATGCAATGCAAAAAGAATCAAGGTCCAACTCTTAAAGGCTAGGCAGAAATGAATTTTTGGAGATTGGATGAAAATAATGCCTTGAAATGAAATTAATTCCATGGAAAATTGTCAAAAGACATCAAGATCAAAAAAGAAATTTAGTTTGAGAGTTGGACAATGTTTCTAAATGATTTTAAATGTTTCATGAATTTTTTGGTGATTTTTAAATACCTAAAAGTATTTTTAATTAATTAATTCTCATTAATTAATTAAAAATAAACTTTTAAATGATTTAAAAATAAATTTTAATGCAAAAAATAAAAATAAAAATGAAAATGTTTTTGGTTTCTGAAAATTAATAAAAGCTTGAATAAAAATTTTCAGAATTTTTCAATGATTTTTACTATTTTAAATAAAATGTAGAAAACAAATGAAATAAAAAAAGAAATAAAATGGATTAAACGAAAAGTATGCGCATCCAGTGGCCAGGATTCAAACTCAGGAAGGAGGGAAAGACTGCGCGCGTGATCCAGTGGCTGACATTCAAACTGGCTAATATTGATTAATTAATTTAATTAAGTGAGATTAGGGCTAAGTGGCAAATCTGGACCACACACGCGCGCGGGAAGTTGACTAAGTCAGCATCATCTACGCTCCACATTCAAACTTCATTTAATTACACAGATTAACCCTAAACACTTTCAGGTGGCCGGAGAAGACTTCCGGTCGTCTTCTCCGGCCAGACCCTCACCTGAAAGTTGCTAACTTTCTCAAAACGCCATGAAAATGAAATCTAATTGCCCAGAATCCATCCCCATTCAACACTGAATCAAAACCCCCAAACAAAAATCATTTTTCATCCATTAATCATGCAAATCGAAGCAAAACACATTTAGGGCAGAAAAGTTTCAGAGCAATCATACATCCTGGTTTCTCAACCATTTTCAAAAATAATCATATCCCCATGATCAGGGGAGTACATAGAATCATTTAGGAACTTAAAATGGAGTTTCTGGAAAAAAAGTTTGAGATGGCTACCTGAGATGGAAACTCCTGGTCCTGAGCTTTCTGGCCTCTCCTTTGCTGCAAGTCCACTCCTTTGAACCCTATGATGATGAAATGAAGCTTAGAAAGCTTTGAGGATGGCTGGTTTGTGAGATGGCAGAAGTTCTGTTCAAGGGAGGGTGGTGATCGTGTTTTGGTTTCAGTGACTTTCAGGCTATGGTGATGGGTGGTTTTTGATCAGTGAAGCATGCTGAGTTTGTTTGTGAAGTTTGTTTGTGTGTTGGAAGCTTGTGCTGAGTGTTTCGAATGAAAATGCAAGTTGGAGAGATTTTGATAACTATGGCTTGTGGTATCTTTCAGCTTGAAGTGTGTGGTGTGTTATGCTGGCTTTGGTCCATGTATCAAAAGGGGATAGGTCAGAAAGTTGTTGGTGGCCTATGGTGATTGGTATGGGTCTTTGGCCAAAATGTCAACTTGATGTGTACTTGAGGTATGGGCAATGGTACAACTTGCTTTTTGGCTTGCTTTAGCTCATCTTGAATCAAGGAATGCTATGAAAAAGGTCTAGAGGCAATGCAGCAAGTGGTTTGTAACTTGTGATAGGTTTTGCAAGTTGGTTCATGTTTGTCCCCTTTGACATTTCTTGAGTTTCAAGGCATCAAAGTGCAAAGTTCTTTGGCCCATTCTGAATTTTAGAGGTCATGTGACCATGTTGTGAAGAATTGGTACACATTTGAGGGCTTTAGAACACTTGATCATAGCATTTTGCAAAATGCCTCTTTGGTAGAAAACTTCAAATTTTGTGATTTTGGCCAACTTTGACAAGCCATAACTTTTGATCCAAAATGAATTAGGTCAAGTTCTTGTACTTTTTGAAAAGGGAATGATCCATTCTACAACTTTCATGACCAAAGTTTTTCCATTTGAAGCATTCTTGAATCAAAAATCAAGAGTTGAAAAAGTTTCCCAAAATGGCAATTTTCATTATAAGTCAACTTTTCCAAAAAGTCAACTTTGCAAATGACTTGAAATTCTCCAATTTTATGAACTTCTAACATCTTCCATGATCAAATAAAGATCATACATAATCAAAAATAATGATGAACACCCTTTGGTTGGGTCATTGGGGGCCTCAGATGCCCTGATTTTGCACTGACTTGCTTAGAAAGTCAACCCTTGATCAGATGACTTCCCAATGGAATTTCTTCATGAAAATTGATATGCATGATCCCTATACCATATAGAGACCAATAGAAACAAGAATGACCAAAAAATTTGGAGTTATGGCCTCTGAAACCAAAACCCTAATTTTAGGTCATCTGTGCAGTTAAACTTGGCTCTGCTTCCATGCCAATCTCAGTTCTTGTGATTCTTTGACATTATTGACTTTGAGGAGATATAATATGATGCTTGAACATACATGGACCCCTTTGAAGTGATTGGTGACCTTTGGAGTGGCTCAAGAAGCTCTTGGATTGCTCAGATCACAAACCCTAGATGCAGATGACTTTGAACCAATGCAATGAATCAAAAATGTGGTATGAGATGCTATGATTGGATTTATGCATATGAAAGGATCACAAGCCATGGTGTGAATGGGTGAGGGAAAATTTGGGGTGTTTACAGCTTCCCCTATTCAAACATGAGTTAGCTGTGCAGGATGTAAGCGACGACTTAATAGGCGAACAAGATAACTTGTGGTTGAATACCAAAGACAGTCCAAAATTTGCACTCACAGAATGAAGAAGAAAAGGGATATAGATTGTAAAAGAAAATAAAGTATAATTATAATGTGTGGGTGACGGAGGACGACCGTCGAGCAGAGGACGACTGCTGGGGATAAAGCAATGACGGGGACGGCCGACATGCTGGGGAAACTGCAGAAAATAAAGCTATGACGGGGACGGCCGACATGCTGGGGATATAAGAGATCATGATGGGGACGGCCACCATGTAAAGTTATAAGATCCTCTGGGGATTATAGGTAAAAGTAAATGATGAGGTACGGTTATCAGGTTCATAAAGTAATGTAAACAACGATGGGGACGGCCATCGGGCTAAACTGATGAAGGACGATCATCAGGAAAAGGAAAAGGGACCACGACGGGGACAACCATCGGGTTAAAGAATAAATGAAATAATGATGAGGGACGGTCATCAAGGGTGAAGGACGATCACCTAGCAGGGGACGGCTGCTCTGAAAGGGGTAAGATGAGGGACAATCATCTAAGGTGAAGGACGATCACCTGGCAGGGTACGGCTGCCGAAAATATCGCGACATAGGACGAATGCCGGATAAAAGGTCAACGATGGGGACGGCCATCAGATGAGCATGATGAAGGACGATCATCAAGAGGTGAAGGACGATCACCTAGCAGGGGACGGCTGCTCTCAAGTTTTATCATGACATATGACGTATGTCAGATAACAAAATCAACGATGGGGACGGCCATCGGATAAAATGATGAAGGACGATCATCAAGAGGTGAAGGACGATCACCTAGCAGGGGACGGCTGCCGAAAATATCGCGACATAGGACGAATGCCGGATAAAAGGTCAACGATGGGGACGGCCATCGGATGAGCATGATGAAGGACGATCATCAAGAGGTGAAGGACGATCACCTAGCAGGGGACGACTGCTCTCAAGTTTTATCATGACATAGGACGTATGTCAGATAACAAAATCAACGATGGGGACGGCCATCGGATAAAATGATGAAGGACGATCATCAAGAGGTGAAGGATGATCACCTAGCAGGGGACGGCTGCCAAATATCACGACACAGGACGAATGTCGGATAGAAAAGGTCGACGATGGGGACGGGCATCAGATGAGCATGATGAAGGACGATCATCAAGAGGTGAAGGACGATCACCTAGCAGGGTACGGCTGCTCTCAGGGTTTATCATGACATAGGACGAATGTCAGATAGAAAAGAAATTTTGCTTTGTTGGCGACCTACTGGGGAATAGTAAACACGGACGAGTGTTTATATCCAAGAAATAAAAGGTATAAGTGTTTTGACGTTGTGTATAGATTAAAGATGCGGACGAGCATCCCTAAGACTACGATACGGACGAGTATCGGGTAGTAACAAATACTGACACGTGTTCAGAGATGATGATACGGACGAGTATCAACTGGTTAACGAAGAACACGGACGAGTGTTGATTCTGAGGGGACTCTCCTGGGGAATAGTAGACACAGGCTAGTGTCTATATTCAAGAAGACAAGAGTGTTTAACTCAGTGTATGGATTAAAGATGCGGACGAGCATCCTTAGGACTATGATACGGACGAGTATCAGGTAGAAACAAACGCTTGACGCATGTTCTGAGATGATGGTACGGACGAGTACCAACTGGTTAACAAAGAACACAGACGAGTGTCGAATAAGTGGTGTATACAAGATACGGACGAGTATCTGTATAACTGAAATAAGTATAAGTGGTGTATAATTGGGTGTTCAACCTGCTGGGGAGAGTGACACGGACGAGTGTCAAAAGAAGAAAGTGTAATATAAACAAGTGTATGTTTTTTTTCTACAAAGTGTTTAGGTAATTATGCTGGGGGAAAGTGACACGGACGAATGTCAAGAAAGTTATATATATATATAAGTATCTGTGAGTGCAAAGGGGACGCTTTGGCTTTCTACTGGGGATATGACACGGACGGGTGCCACAAGGAGTATATACTGATGTTTGTGAATGTAAGGCAACTGCTTTAGCTTTAGCTCTCCGCTGGGGAATCTGGGGAGCATTCTATATATCTTTGACGAGTTGTCATTATTCACAAGTATTTGATTCAGAAAATGGCTTATGATTATGCAATATGTTTGATTTTTGCCGTAATGCTCCGTATTAGACGGAATGCTACGCTTTGCGGGGCGAATATGATGCGAATGCCATGATTATGCAAAGATAACGATCCGGGATTCGGATCCCGCTGCTGTGAAGATCTCTGGTCGATCTGTTTGAAATGGACATCCCAGCTGGGGATGAGATCATTGGTAGATCTGATGAGATGTATCTGCTTGGGGGAACAGGTCACTGATAGACCCATCCTTGGTAATGAGGGACCCAGCTGGGGTTTGTAGAAGCTTTCGTCACTCTGTTGTGATTCCTTCGTGTATTGCTTTTTTCAGGTAGAGGTTGACACTCTGTGGGGAGATGGTTCCCTGGCTTTTGTACTCGGCTGAGGAGGAAGAATGATTGGCACCTCGGCTGGGGAGAAATAACAAGTGGCAAACTCAGCTGGGGAGAAGGCACTTTGGGTGCTAAGACTGAGTGAGTATTGACTTTCCAGCTTGCTGGGATGAAGTTTACATGCCCCATGTTGCGTTTTGAATACCTGCAATCCTGCAAAGACAGAGAAACGCACAAGTAATCCCGAGGTTTCCCTTACTGGATTCCGTCGTAAGAGTTCAGACACTCCCGGGAGTAAATATATTTCCTGCAAGCACGTATTCTTTAGGAGAGAAGCATCTGTATTTATGCAATCAGTATTTTAAAGACATCGGACATTTTGCAAATGAAAATAAAATGTACGAGACGAGACGTGACTGAAAATCTGATTTTATTAATTCACATGTGCCCTAAATTGGCAAGGTACAGTCAAAGAAACATATCCCCTGAAATGAGGAGATTGTTACAAATTGAGAAACAAAATGCTGGCAATGTTGACGACGCTTCAAGGAGCTTCCCTTTTGCTATGACTCGTATGACATTTGACGCTCTTCTCGTCTTGCTTTTTGAAGAAGGCTGGTTCTGAAAGAAGCTTGATCCTTTCGAAGCTTACCAAGTTGTAAGTGATACAGACGAATTCAGAATGCAGTTGTTCGCTTATTCCCTTATTTTGCATGGATCGCCCTTGCGGGTTTTCGATCCATCGGGATACCCATTTTTGCCTGAGCTGTCCAATGCGGCTTTTCAACTCAGCGAGTGTCCATTTTTGTTTACTTTCCCTTATTTTTGCCCGAGTCTTTTATTCTGTTTTTGACTCGCCGGGATGCCCTATTTTTGCCTGGACTTTCATTCTGTTTTTATGTCCAGCGGGTCATTTTTTATGCGAAGTATTTTTTAACTGCATCTGAATTCACAGGGGACGGGAAATCTTCACCATCCATAGTGCTGAGCATTAGTGCTCCACCGGAGAAAACTTTCTTTACTACGAATGGTCCTTCATAGTTCGGAGTCCATTTGCCCCTGTGGTCTGTATGAGGAGGGAGAGGTCTTTTCAGCACTAGATCTCCTACTTGGTACTCTCGGAGTCTGACTTTATGATCGAAGGCTTTCTTCATTCTTTTCTGATACAACTGCCCATGACAGATTGCAGCTAATCTCTTTTCTTCAATCAGACTCAGTTGTTCGTATCGGGACCGGACCCATCCTGCTTCGTTCAGCTTAACATCCATTAGTACCCGCAAGGAGGGTAATTCAACTTCAATAGGTAGGACTGCCTCCATACCATACACAAGCTGATACGGTGTTGCCCCAGTGGATGTTCTGATTGACTTACGGTACCCATGCAAGGCAAACGGTAGCATTTCATGCCAGTCTTTATAAGTGACTACCAGCTTCTGCACAATCTTCTTGATATTCTTATTAGCTGCCTCAACAGCGCCGTTCATCTTTGTCCTGTAAGGAGAAGAATTGTGGTGTTGGATCTTGAAGTCCCGGCACAGTTCTGCCATCATTTTGTTGTTTAAGTTGGAACCATTATCAGTAATGATTCGCTCGGGAACTCCGTATCGACAGATGATATCTCTCTTCAGAAATCTGGCTACCACTTGTCTTGTAACGTTTGCATATGAAGCTGCTTCGACCCACTTGGTGAAATAGTCAATGGCAACCAGGATGAATCTGTGGCTATTTGAAGCAGTCGGTTCAATCTTGCCAATCATATCAATGCCCCACATAGCAAAGGGCCAGGGTGAAGACATCACATTCAAAGGATTGGGAGGCACATGCACCTTATCCGCATAAATCTGGCATTTATGGCATTTTCTGGCGTAAGCACAACAGCCAGCATCCATTGTGATCCAATAATAACCTGATCTTAGCAACGTTTTAGCCATTGCATGTCCTCCAGCATGGGTACCAAAGGATCCTTCGTGCACCTCGTGCATCAACAAGTCTGCTTCTGTTCTATCAACGCATCTGAGGAGTACCATATCGAAGTTTCTCTTGTACAAGGAACCGTCAGTATTCAGGAAGAAACTACCAGCGAGCCTTCTTAAAGTCTTCTTATCATTGGAAGATGCCCCAAGTGGGTATGTTTGATCCTCCAAGAAGCATTTAATGTCGTGGAACCAAGGCCTATCATCTTTAACAACATCTTCTGCAAATACATATGTTGGTCTGTCAAGTCTGGATACTGCAATTTGAGGCACAAAGTTGGCAGCTTGAACTTTGATCATGGATGAAATGGTAGCTAGAGCATCTGCAAACTGATTCTCGTCCCGAGGGATATACTCAAGCTTGACTATTGTAAAGAAAGTTAATAACCTCCTTGTATAATCCCTGTAAGGTATCAGATGATCCTGGTGGGTGTACCATTTGCCGTTGGTTTGATTAACTACTAGAGCTGAATCTCCGAACACAGTCAAAGTCTTGATCCTCAGGTCAATGGCTTCCTCAAGACCCATAATGCAAGCTTCGTATTCAGCTTCGTTGTTAGTGCAGTTGAAGGTAAGTTTTGCCGAGAAAGGCATGTGAACTCCCTTAGGTGTAATGAGTACTGCACCAACACCACGACCGTTCATATTAACATCCCCATCAAACATCATAGTCCATTCTTCCTCCGGGTCAGGCCCTTCAGTGTGAATAGGCTCTTCATGATCTTTTGCTTTTATGAACATGATGTCTTCATCAGGGAAGTCGAATCTCATAGGCTGGTAGTCATCAATAGGTTGCTCAGCAAGATAATCAGACAATACACTGCCCTTGATGGCTTTTTAAGATGTGTACTGGATGTCATATTCTGTGAGGATCATTTGCCATCTTGCAACCCGTCCGGTAAGTGCTGGCTTCTCAAAAATGTACTTGACTGGGTCCATCTTTGATATCAACAAAGTAGTGTGGGTCAACATATACTGTCTCAGTCGGCGAGCAGCCCACGCTAAAGCACAGCAAGTTTTCTCGAGCAGTGAATAACGTTGTTCACAGTCGGTAAACTTTTTGCTTAGGTAGTATATTGCATACTCTTTTCGACCAGACTCATCATGTTGGCCCAGCACACACCCCATTGACTCTTCTAAAACTGTTAAGTACATTATCAGAGGTCTTCCTTCAACTGGAGGCATAAGGATTGGAGGCTCTTGTAAGTATTCCTTGATTTTGTCAAAAGCCCTCTGGCAGTCTTCGTCCCACCTGACCGTTTGTTCTTTTCTTAACAGCTTGAACAAGGGTTCACAGGTTGCTGTAAGGTGAGATATGAACCTTGAAATGTAGTTCAATCTACCTAGAAAACCTCGAACCTCTTTTTCTGTCTTTGGTGCAAGCATTTCTTGAATGGCTTTGACTTTATCAGGGTCAACTTCAATCCCTTTCTCGCTTACAATAAATCCCAGCAGCTTACCAGATCGCACCCCGAATGTGCACTTGTTGGGGTTCAACTTCAGTTGGTACTTCCTCTGGCGCTTGAATAGTTTCAGCAGATTTACCAGGTGGTCTTCTTCTGTGAGGGACTTGGCAATCATGTCATCCACATAACATTCAATTTCTTTATGGATCATGTCGTGGAATAATGTTACCATAGCCCGTTGATACGTTGCACCTGCATTCTTCAGTCCGAATGACATCACCTTATAACAGAACGTGCCCCAGGGTGTGATGAAAGTTGTCTTCTCCATGTCTTCAGGTGACATTTTGATCTGATTGTATCCTGAAAATCCGTCCATGAAGGAGAATACCGAGAACTGAGCCGTATTATCAACCAATACATCAATGTGAGGTAAAGGGAAATCATCTTTTGGGCTGGCTCTGTTCAGATCCCGGTAGTCCATACACATCCTTACTTTGCCGTCTTTCTTAGGCACAGGTACAATATTAGCGACCCACGGCGGATAGCTAGTTACAGCAAGGAACCCGACGTCCCACTGCTTTTGTACCTCTTCCTTTATCTTCATTGCCATATCTGGGCGAGTACGGCGCAACTTCTGTTTAACTGGCGTGCAGTCTTCTTTCAAAGGCATCTTGTGCATGACAATATTGGTGTCCAACCCTGGCATGTCTTGATAAGACCAAGCAAACACATCCACGTACTCCCGAAGCATGTTAATCAACTGTTCTTTCACTGAGTCTTGTAGGCAGTGAAGGAAAATTGCGATCTAAACGCAGCGGAAAAACAAAATTTCCTTTAGTGATCCTTACGAATGAGCATGGTCAGTGATAGAATCGTTACCTCTTTGTGGCGATTCAGATCTTTGATGCAGCGATCACAAGCGTTGATGAAGTGCAACGCCTCTACTCAGTCCACACGAACAGCTTCCGGTCACAGTGCTAGCTGCTTACGAACGGAATTATTTGAGTGAGAAAAGAGAATCAAAAACGAAATTGCATCAAGTGAAAGCTTCATCACAAGGGTTCCTTTTATAGACTCTCTTGTGGGCTGCGGGCTAAAAGCCCAATTCACATGATCCATAATAATATTATATATTATTATAATAACTATTATTATAATAAATATATTTATTTTATTATTATTTTATAACCATTATAAAATAACAATAATTATTATTATATTATCCGAATTTCTATTTTCACTTAAGTGCACCGTACCTTACGGTGTTCCTTTGATTTCTCTATCTCTCATCAAACTGTCCTTATGTGTGTGACCCTGTAGGATTTCGTAACGTTGGTAATTATATTAAATTATATATTTAACATAATAAACAGTGAGCGGTATCTAGCAACACATCACTGCTACCCAAGTCACGAAAATGTCATGTGATCTGACAAAACCTTTTTCGTGATAATATATGTTTGTACAATTACCCTTTTGCCCCTATGTCTATATTGAACACAAGGCATACACTGTGTCATCCTTGTCCAGTTCAATATTGGGCCCTTAGACATTTCTCCTGTTATGCAGGATTGGCAAATTCCATCTAGGACACTCATGTCCCTCAGCATGCTTCGTGGAGTGCCCATCAACTGTCTTTATGATCATCCAGTTACGGATAATGTTTGATCAGCAATAAAGCACCCGACTCTACATCTAGGGTCCATAGTGGTTTCAGGTCGAAGGGTGGTGATACACCATTATCACCATGAGAATAACTTATGACACTTTGCATAACATACTATGTAGTATTCTCATAGCGGGTCAATCCGGTATAAATATTACTCTTAATATTTATACCTATGTCAAGACTTGATAACTCTTTATCCATGATCCATGAGATGTGATCATCAGTCTATCTTCATAATAGTCTCAATGCTTTAATGTTATCCCACTTTGCAATAAAGCTTGACTACGGATATTTTAAGAATAATGTCTTTATGTTTAATGGGATCTCATGATTAAGTCACACTTAACATTTCATTAAACAGACTAACTATTCTAGGGACTTTATTATTCTGAAAGACAAACATAATAAAGAAATGCCTTTTATTATTAAACGAATAATCCGATACAGGTACCAAAAAGTATTGGCCTCTAGGGCTTACACCAACAATCTCCCACTAGCACTAGAGCCAATTAGGCATACCCTTAATACCCATAGATCTAGTATGACCATCATGCTTCTGTTGCGCAAGAGGCTTTGTTAATGGGTCAGCGATATTGTCAAGTGTAGGTACTCTGCATATCTTCACATCTCCCCGATCGATTATCTCTCGAATGAGGTGATAACGCCTAAGTATGTGTTTGGATCGTTGGTGAGATCTAGGCTCCTTAGCTTGTGCGATAGCACCATTGTTATCACAATATAAACCAATGGGATCCACAATGCTAGGGACTATGCCAAGTTCACTAATGAACTTCTTGATCCAAACAGCTTCCTTTGCTGCATTTGAGGCAGCAATATACTCGGCCTCAGTTGTAGAATCAGCAACTGTTTCCTGCTTTGAACTTTTCCAGCTCACAGCGCCACCATTGAGACAGAACACATAACCAGATTGTGATCTAAAATCATCCTTATCTGTCTGGAAGCTAGCATCAGTGTAACCAATTACATCAAGCTCTTCCTGACCTCCATATATCAAGAATGAATCCTTAGTCCTTCTCAAGTACTTAAGGATATTCTTGACAGCTACCCAGTGAGCATCACCGGGATCAGATTGGTACCTACTCGTTGCACTTAATGCATACGAGACATCTGGTCGAGTACATAACATGGCATACATGATAGATCCTATTGCAGATGCATATGGAATCTTATTCATGCGATCCCTTTCTTCCTTAGTTGAAGGGGATTGTGTTTTTGATAAACACAGACCATGTTGCATAGGTATGAATCCTTTCTTGGAATCATGCATATTAAAGCGTCTCAACACTTTATCTATGTATGTACTCTGACTTAGGCCAAGCAGTTTTTGTGATCTATCTCTATAGAACCTAATTCCTAATATATAGGCTGCTTCACCTAGGTCTTTCATAGAAAAAAAATTCCCTAACCAAGTCTTCACTTGTTGCAAGGTAGGGACACCGTTTCCAATGAGTAATATGTCATCTACATATAATACCAGAAACACGATCATGCTCCCACTAACCTTCTTGTAGACACAAGGTTCATCTTCATTTTTGATGAATCCATATTGTTTTACGGTTTCATCAAAACGAAGATTCCAGCTTCTGGAAGCTTGCTTCAATCCATAGATTGATCGCTGTAACTTGCATATCTTTTGGGCATCTTGTGGTATGTCAAATCCTTCAGGTTGTGTCATGTACACATCCTCAAGAAGATTCCCATTAAGGAAAGCAGTTTTGACATCCATCTGCCATATTTCATAATCATGATATGCAGCGATGGCAAGTAAAATCCGAACAGATTTAAGCATTGCAACTAGTGAAAAGGTTTCATCATAGTCAACCCCATGAATTTGTTTATAGCCTTTTGCAACCAGTCTTGCTTTATAGGTATGTACCTTACCATCCATGTCAGTCTTCTTCTTGAAGACCCACTTGCATCCTATAGGGTTAACTCCTATAGGAGGTTCTACCAAGGTCCAAACCTGGTTTGTGTACATGGAATCCATTTCAGATTTCATGGCTTCTAGCCACTTCTCAGACTCAGGACCAGTTATGGCCTCTTTGTAGGTCATAGGCTCATCTTGATCCATGAGTAATACATCACCCTGATCACTTATGAGATATCCATATCTCTCAGGTTGGTGACGTATCCTACTTGACCTACGCTGGTCTTGTTCTACTTGAGCAGGTTGCTCTTCCACAACTACTTGTGTTTCCTGCTCTAGTTCCTCCATAGGTGTTTCAATGTTTTGTGATTCTTGAATTTCTTCAAGCTCTATTTTCCTCCCATTGTTTCCTTTGGAAATAAAATCCCTTTCCAGAAAGACTCCAGTTCGAGCGACAAACACTTTGCCCTCAGAAGGATTGTAGAAGTAATATCCTCTTGTTTCTTTAGGATACCCCACAAATAAGCATTTGTCAGATTTGGGCTCAAGCTTGGTTGAAATTTGTCGTTTGACGTAAACTTCGCAACCCCAAATCTTCATGTAAGACATATGTGGTTTCTTACCACTCCATATCTCATATGGTGTCTTATCAACCTTTTTGGATGGAACACGGTTAAGTGTGTAAGCTGCTGTTAATAATGCATGTCCCCAAAAGGAGTTTGGAAGATCGGCGTGACTCATCATGGATCGGACCATGTCTAACAAGGTTCGATTTCTTCTCTCAGATACACCATTCCATTGTGGTGTTCCAGGAGGAGTAAGTTGGGATAGAATCCCATACTCTTTTAGATGGTCATCAAATTCTAGGCTTAAATATTCACCGCCTTGATCTGATCGAAGAACTTTAATATTCTTACCTAGTTGGTTTTGTACTTCATTCTTGAATTCCTTGAACTTTTCAAAGGACTCAGATTTGTGTTTCATTAAATACACATATCCGTATCTACTGAAGTCATCAGTAAAAGTGATGAAGTACTGAAAACCTCCTCTGGCTGGTATGTTCAGTGGTCCACATACATCAGTATGTATGAGTGCCAAAAGATCATTAGCCCTTTCACCTTTTCCTGTGAATGGGGACTTTGTCATCTTTCCAATTAAACAAGATCTGCATGTCTCATATGATTCATAATCAAAAGAGTCCAAGAGTCCATCTTTATGGAGTTTGGAAATGCGTTTCTCATTTATGTGGCCTAATCGACAGTGCCAAAGGTAAGTTGGATTCAACTCATTAGGTTTCAACCTTTTAGTATTAATGTTATAAATTGGCATTTCAAGATCAAGGACATATAGTCCATTATTCATTTTTGCAGTAGCATAGAATATATCATTCAAATAAATGGAGCAACAATTGTTCTTTATTATGAATGAAAAACCAAACTTGTCCAAACAAGAAACGGAAATAATATTCCTGCTAATTGCAGGTACATAATAACAGTTCTCTAACTGAATTATTAAACCACTAGGTAAAGTTAAAACATAAGTTCCTACAGCTAAAGCAGCAACCTTTGCTCCATTGCCAACTCGTAGGTCAACTTCACCTTTTGCCAAATCTCTACTCCTTTTTAGCCCCTGCACATTAGTACAAATGTGAGAACCGCATCCAGTATCTAATACCCATGATGCAGAAGTAGATAAATTAATTTCAATAACAAAAATACCTGAATTTGAAGTCTCTACTCCATTATTCTTATCTTCCAGGTACTTTGGGCAATTTCTCTTCCAATGTCCGGTCTTACCGCAATGGAAGCAAGTGCCCTCCTTTGCTATTCCTCCACTAGGCTTCAAAACAGGAGGAGTGGGTTTGGGTTTGGCAACTTCCTTGCCTTTCCCTATACCACCCTGTTTGATGGGCCTCTTGTTCTGTTTCTTTCTATTACTGACCATCAGAATGGATTTCCCTTTTGTCTTCATATTCTGCTCAGCAGTTCTCAACATGCCTAGCAGTTCTGGAAGACTTTTGTCCAAGTCATTCATATTGAAATTCAGGACAAACTGACTGAAGCTCTCTGGCAACGATTGCAAGATCAGATCAATCGCAAGTTCTTTTCCAAGGGGAAACCCTAATCTGTCAAGGTTCTCCACATACCCAATCATCTTGAGTACATGGGGAATTACAGGGGCTCCCTCAGCTAACTTGCTGTTAAAAAGGGACATTGAAACCTGAAACCTCTCATTTCTTGCTTGCTCTTGATAAAGCATTTTCAGATGTCCGATCATATCGAACGCAGACATGTTCTCGTGTTGCTTTTGCAACTCAGAGTTCATGGTAGCAAGCATGAGGCAAGCGGTTTCATTGGCATCATCGAAATGCTTCTTATAAGCATCTCTTTCTGCCTTTGGTGCAGAACTAGGAGGTTCCTCCTCAGGAACTGGTGTCTCCAAGACATACAGCTTCTTATCGTGCTTGAGGACAATCCTCAGATTACGGTGCCAATCCAGGAAATTTGTCCCAGACAATTTTTCCTTATCTAGGATGGATCGCAAAATATTGTTCGATGTGTTTGTTGTCATGGTAATCTACAAGAGAAATATGAAAATATAAGTATCATTAAAACAACATATTTAATTAGGCCTTTAATCAAATATGCTCCCACTATTTTATTCAAAACAAATGACCCTCATCATTTGATTCGGAAAATCCCGTTGGAAGACTTTCTAGTGGGTCGAGATCCATGTTTCACTTTGTTTTAAGTCAGTGTTAGGCTGATTACACAAAACTAAGTTATTTAGGTAGGAACTCCTTCCAATTGTATCTCATACAACTCTCGAATATTTTCAATTGGGTGAATAACTCCTTATTCTGATCCATCACATGAATCATTCCCAATTCTTGCTTCTAAACATGTATAATCTTATTATAATTTGTTTAGTTAAGTTTGACCCATTGTTTTAGCAATTGGATATTACAATTATCCCATCACACCTTACTAATATAGAACATGCACCTCGCGTAGGCGAAACCTACAATGCTCGATACTAGTCTTGATGAGTGCTAAAAATTGGAAAGCATAAACTTAATATTTAATTTTGAGGGATTTTGTTATTAGTTTGATCTCACCGGCTTAACATGCAAAACGTCTCTCACATGCATCAACATACAATTACATGCATCAACATACATATAAAAAGATACAATTATGGCCCCTAACGCAATTGTTCTCTCAAGCCAATGAGAGAACCTAAGCTAACCTAATAACGATCTAAGCTTCTTCAAGCATGATCTCCAAGGTTATCCTCCTTTAATATTGAATACTTCCTTTTTCTTCATAACATAATATTACATTACATATAAGAAAACTCGTTTTACATACGAGGGAGTGAGATGAGAAAAGAAGTTACATAAAGAGATTGAGAGAGAGGCACGACACGCAGGCCGTATTTAAAAATCCCAAAACAATAATAAAGGATAAACTAAGGCCATAACTGATCACCACAAATAAATAATAATAAACACACTTTTATTATTAGTTTAAAATTCCGATAATTAAATAAACTAAATTAAATTTCGGCTGATTGATCACACTTCATTGTATTTCACGTCGTTTCCTGCACAACTTTTGTGCATTTACAACCCCAACCGGAAAAGTCTGCGGCAATACAACACTTGTACTGCCATTAATCCTAATGCAACAATTTCATGCCGTCAAACACAACTCGATTGATAACTCAATATGATAGATCAACATGTCATTGCTTCACCATACTAACGTCGGATTCCGAAGCGAATGAAAATGATGATCTTTCAAAAGAATTACAATCCTTATGTGATTGAATGGATGAAATCAAAACAGTATATCCCATATACCATCTTTGCATCAGAATTTCTTATATCTTATATAAAAGTGATCGATCTAATTGTGTAACCTATGGATGATCAATGTATCGCACAACTTCACCATACTAATGTCGGTTTCTGAAGCATAATCAACATCAATCATCCAAATCGTACACAACAGATGCCAAATTTAATTAATCGTTTATTGTTAAATTCATTCTGTGTTTTAATCGAATCAAATACAGAAAAGACGGAAATTTAACAGCTATCAGATTCATGGTTTCGTAAGTGGCTCTGATACCACTGAAGGAAAATTGCGATCTAAACGCAGCGGAAAAACAAAATTTCCTTTAGTGATCCTTACGAATGAGCATGGTCAGTGATAGAATCGTTACCTCTTTGTGGCGATTCAGATCTTTGATGCAGCGATCACAAGCGTTGATAAAGTGCAACGCCTCTACTCAGTCCACACGAACAGCTTCCGGTCACAGTGCTAGCTGCTTACGAACGGAATTATTTGAGTGAGAAAAGAGAATCAAAAACGAAATTGCATCAAGTGAAAGCTTCATCACAAGGGTTCCTTTTATAGACTCTCTTGTGGGCTGCGGGCTAAAAGCCCAATTCACATGATCCATAATAATATTATATATTATTATAATAACTATTATTATAATAAATATATTTATTTTATTATTATTTTATAACCATTATAAAATAACAATAATTATTATTATATTATCCGAATTTCTATTTTTACTTAAGTGCACCGTACCTTACGGTGTTCCTTTGATTTCTCTATCTCTCATCAAACTGTCCTTATGTGTGTGACCCTGTAGGATTTCGTAACGTTGGTAATTATATTAAATTATATATTTAATATAATAAACAGTGAGCGGTATCTAGCAACACATCACTGCTACCCAAGTCACGAAAATGTCATGTGATCTGACAAAACCTTTTTCGTGATAATATATGTTTGTACAATTACCCTTTTGCCCCTATGTCTATATTGAACACAAGGCATACACTGTGTCATCCTTGTCCAGTTCAATATTGGGCCCTTAGACATTTCTCCTGTTATGCAGGATTGGCAAATTCCATCTAGGACACTCATGTCCCTCAGCATGCTTCGTGGAGTGCCCATCAACTGTCTTTATGATCATCCAGTTACGGATAATGTTTGATCAGCAATAAAGCACCCGACTCTACATCTAGGGTCCATAGTGGTTTCAGGTCGAAGGGTGGTAATACACCATTATCACCATGAGAATAACTTATGACACTTTGCATAACATACTATGTAGTATTCTCATAGCGGGTCAATCCGGTATAAATATTACTCTTAATATTTATACCTATGTCAAGACTTGATAACTCTTTATCCATGATCCATGAGATGTGATCATCAGTCTATCTTCATAATAGTCTCAATGCTTTAATGTTATCCCACTTTGCAATAAAGCTTGACTACGGATATTTTAAGAATAATGTCTTTATGTTTAATGGGATCTCATGATTAAGTCACACTTAACATTTCATTAAACAGACTAACTATTCTAGGGACTTTATTATTCTGAAAGACAAACATAATAAAGAAATGCCTTTTATTATTAAACGAATAATCCGATACAGGTACCAAAAAGTATTGGCCTCTAGGGCTTACACCAACAGGCAGGCCCCGATCTTAACCTCTTTCACGTCTTCTTCCGTACCAAGATTAACCGTTTCGATCTCCTCCTGATGAGGAGTGATAACCTTCTCCTCTTGCCTTAACAACCTGGCTAGCTCTTCAGGAAGCTCATAATCCTCTTCAACCCCTTCATCAGCTTGATTGATTGGATTGTCAAAGTCATACGAAGTCATAGCTGTGTTGTTGTCGGTGCAGTCTGAAAGGCACTCTCTGCAAGGGTTTAGATTGTTCATTTTAGTGATTGATTTTAATCTTGTTTTAGAAAAAAGTGAAATGAAGTTTATCATTTTGGAAAACATTGCCATTTTTATTTTTGTACAAAAAGAAAAATGAAAAACAGTAAGCGGAAAAGAAAAAAGACTCATTTGCAAAAGATGTCCGATATTCATTGATTGATCTGTTTGCACAAAATTACAGATGGCCCGATTACAAAATGAGTCTTATCATCTTGGGCAAGATGCAAGACTTGATGCATGCTTAAAAATACAGGAAATAATAATTACTCTGCAGGAGTAACCCTTATAATTTCCTGGGAAGACCAGTTTGAGATACTGCTCCCCGGGATCCTTGGACGTATCCAGCTCTCCAGGTTGCGTTCATCTTCCGACTCATCTTCCAAGTTGTTTACTGCATCGGGGGTGAGCATCCCCCCACTGACAAAACTGGGCTTCTTAGCAGCCTCCGGTTGATCTTGTTGAGTTGGTCTGTAACCCAACCCAAATCTGTCCTCTTTCTTCTCTACAGGCAACAGCTTGCCCCAGCCTTGGGCAGTCCCCTCTTCAACAACCTTCCTGGCTTGCTGATAAGATATCATGGAAGTCCCAAGTACAGCAGATGCTTCATTATTGTTCAGGGCTTCAAATCCCTGGCTCATAGTTTCATGGATCTCTCCATCCATCTCAATGTATTTGTACGTAGCCAGATGGCTGACAAAGATATCTTCTTCACCACAGATAGTGATGATCTGGCCCTCCCACTCGAATTTCAACTTCTGGTGAAGGGTAGACGTAACTGCGCCAGCGACATGGATCCAAGGTCTACCCAACAAACAGCTGTAGGCCGGCTGAATGTCCATCACGTAGAAGGTAATTTTAAAAGTCTGTGGGCCAATCATCACTGGCAGATCAATCTCTCCTAGCACTGATCTCTTAGAGCCGTCAAATGCTCTCACTACCAAGTTACTTGGACGCAATGCCAAGCCATCATATTCCAGCTTCACCAAGGCTTTCTTTGGTAGAACATTGAGTGAAGACCCAGTGTCTACCAACACATGTGATAGAACAACACCCTTGCATTCAAGAGTGATGTGTAAAGCCTTGTTGTGATTACATCCCTCAGTTGTTAAATCAGCATTGGTAAAACCCAATCCATGGCTGGTATTGACATTTGCTACCACGGTCTCCAGCTGATTAACGGTGATCTCCTTTGGCACATATGTTGCGTGCAAGACTTTTAGTAATGCATTCCGGTGAGCTTCGGAACACATCAGCAGGGATAGAATGGAGATTTTTGAAGGAGTTTGGTGAAGCTGATCAACCACTTTGTAATCACTCCTCTTGATAATTCTCATAAACTCGTCTACATCTTGCTCAAAAGATGTCTTCTGTGTTTCTTTGAGAACGGGTTCTTCAGATATTACACTCTTTCCCTTTGCTTTGGCAGCAGCTTCTACTTCGGCATTAGGTCTTTGTGATTGCGAGGCAAAAAGGCGTCCGCTTCTGGTGAAGCCTCCGCCTCCCCCGACATTATCAATCTGTGGAGAAGAGGTTGAAGAGTCAAGAGTGATTTTCTCCCCATTGCAGTAAAGGTCAGAGCCATAATGCCAAGGTATGGCATTACTACTTTCATATGGAACTGGTCCAGGTACCGTGATGGTAACCGGACTGACTGCAGCAGAGGAGGGTGTTGAAATGGTGTGTGGATCATAGTAGATGGTGATTGGTGGCCTGGCAGGAGATGCCACTTTTAATTGTTGAAAATTGTTGTTAGGGGGAACATATGACGGATCATAATAGATGGTGACTGCTGAGATATCTGTTGGTGTTGTAGAAGATTCCGTTGATTGGATGGGTGTTGCTGTTGTAGAAGATTCTGAATAAAGGGGTGTTGATGTTGTTGATGTTGTAGAGGAGATGTTTGTTGATATTTGGTTGGTTGAAGTGATAGATGAAGCATTTGTTGATGAGAACGAAGAATTGTTTGGAATAATTGTTGTTGCAGTTGTAGGAGACTCGGGAATTGTTGTCAAAGAATTTGCTGGATTTGAAGGTGTTGATGTTGTGATTTGAAGTAGGCCACTCTGGATGAGACCATCTATGCCGCTTCTCAGGTTATCACACCCATTTACCGAAATGTATCAATAACTGCACACGAGCTCACACCCCGGGAACATCTGGCATTCAAGGAGTTGAGCTTTAATCTCTACCAGGGGTGTCCGAATCTGCCCAACACTGGTTATTAAGAAAGACGGCTTATCTTCCTCAATAGCATTAATTCTGGGTCCTCCGTGGTTGGGCATGGGGTTCTTGTTGACATTTGGCGGGGGTGCAAAGTTTAGAGCTTTAGAATCTACCAAGTCCTGTACCTTCATTTGTAGAGCCCTACATTTTTCTGTACTGTGGCCAGGTGCATTGGAGTGAAAAGCACATCTGGCGTTGGCGTCGTAATTTCTTGGCAGACTAGAAGGATCTGGTGGTGCCAACGTCCTTAACTCAACCAAGTTGAGCTTCAGGAGCTGTGGCAATAAAGCGACATAAGGCATAGGGATTGGATCAATCACCCTATTGGCCTGAGATGGTCTCTGTTGAAATGGTCTCTATTGATTGTTGTTGTTGTTGTTATTGTAGTTTCTCTGAGGCGGATACTGAGTTTGTTGCTGGTAGTGGGGTTGTTGCTGGGGTTGATATGTTGGTTGCTGAGGAATTGGAGCGGGAATAGTGACAGCTGCCACTGACCTATGAACATACTGTGGTCTGCCCCTGTTGATCTGAATAGCATTAGTCTCACCGGTTCTTCTTGGACCTACAGAAGGCTTTCTGGGGTTGCTGGACGAGCTCGCACCGTTATCAGAAATTTTGCCCATCTTTAATAGGCTCTCAATTCTTTCTCCACCTATGACTACGTCAGCGAAGCTGGTGGAAGAAAAGGCAGCTAGCCTGTCAATGTATGTCCCTTGGAGGGTGTTCATAAACATGTCGGCCATTTCCCTTTCCGACATGGGTGGCTGGACAGCAGCAGCAAGCTGTCTCCACCTCTGGGCGTATTCCCGGAAGCTTTCCCTGGATGATTGAGACATTCCCATCAGGAGGGTCCTGTTAGGAGCCATATCCAAGTTGTACTGGTATTGTCTAATGAAGGCCTCAGCCAGGTCCTTCCAGCATCTGATGGTTGCTCTAGTCAAATGGGAGTACCATTCCCTTGAAGCTCCTGTTAAACTGTCTTCGAAATAAAACATCCACAGTTTTTCATCCATGGTGTATGCCTTCAGCCTCCCCAGAAAGGATTGCAAATGGGTTCGTGGACAGGAAGTCCCGTTGTACTTCTCGAAGCATGGAGGTTTAAACTTGTGGGGAATCCTTACCCCATCCACTAATCCCATGTCCATAACATCAAAGCCCAGGGAATTTTGAGACTCCAGAGATCTCAACTTTTCAGCAATTTCATCTAGCCTTCTGTCATAGGCTTCATCCCCAGCTCCCATCACAGTCAATTGATCCTCTTGGGGGTCTTCTTGTAATACTCTGCCTGTAGTAGCATTCCCTTGTACATTAGCAGGGATGTTGATCTCTGGGTGAAGATGAGGCCCATACACAGGTGGGTTGACATGAGGTTAAACCCTCTCATTGTTGCTCGTTCCTCCGGTCCCTAGATGGGGTTCCTCTTGGGTCTGCCTTTCTACCAATGCCCTTAATCTCTCTTGGCTTTGAGCCAAGCCATTCATCACCTCCATGAACTGGGTCATATTGTTTCTCATTTCTAGCCTCTCATTGGCCATTTGAGCCCTGACCTCTGTAAGGTCCTGCTGTACTTGGTCCATTTGTAAACCCGGAAGGTTGTTGCGAGTGGGATATCTGTGTGGACGGTTGAGTGGGAACACCCGACGTCGAGCAATAGTTCCTGAATCACAACAGAGTTAGTAACAAACAAAACAAAAACCTACAAAACACAACAAAAGTTAGTATGCAATGCAGTATGCTTATTTGTTTCCAAGGTATCCGGCTTGGCATTTGGTTTTGACCTTTCCAGACCCCTGAGGAAGGTGCTTTTGATGTTGCTTGAAAGAACTCAGGTGAAACAAACTAATGAATATATTACAAATGATGAATCATACATAGTTTGTTTTTTACAATACATGCCCCTGAGGGGTCAAAATACAACATAAAAAAGAAAAGTACATGAAATGAAAGCAACAACAAGCAAAAGTCAGACACCAAGACCAAACTCATCCTCCTTAACCTCCTTCAGGAGTGCTTCAGTTACCGGATCAGCTGGATGCTCTGTGAGATTCCTGATAAGAAGATTCCTGGTGGCAATAGCAGTGTTTAGCTTCTTGTGTCTGCCTTGGTCTTTTGACCTCTTCACACCAGCCCTAAGCTTCAATTCTGAGATCTCCTTCTGGGCTGCTAGTAGGGCTTCCTGTTGCTCCTTTGCATTAGCCTCCAACTGCTCAATCTTGTCCTGAGTCCTCTTATCTTCCTGAGTACGAGCTTCAGTGATCCTGACCCACCTAGCTTGACTCTCTTTCAGATATAAATCAGTCCTGGCCTTCTGAAACTGAGCCTCTTTACAGGCATTCTTCAAAATTTGCTCTCCTGCCCTTGACTTCTTGATGTAGTCCTCTGACTTCTCAATCCTGGCTAGATGCTCCACCTTTAGCTTTTCTAACCTCTCAATGTCTAGACGACCATCACTCCTCTCCCAGAGGGTTTTCTTCAGGGCTTCAGACAGATTCTCATTCCTCTCTTTTAGCTTCTCAAACTCTTCCAGGCTGACAGTGGCTGGAGGTGGTGTTGTGGATAGTCCAGGTGCATCCTCAATGGTGAAAGGCATCCCAGAAGTTTGAGCCCTGGCATGGGACCACTCATAATATTGTGCTGAGGCCACATTGTTGCATCTCCCAAGTATGGCCATCCCTTTGGTCTGAATATTGTCCCAAGCCCAGGATGCTTGCCTGACAACAGCTAGATTGGGCTTAACCTCACAGTAAAGGGTTTCAGCCAAGTCTTGTGCTCTAGGAGGGTGGACCAATGCATAGCCCAATTGTCTTTTGAATAGCAGAGGGTTGTAGTTGATGCAACCCTTCACTCCTAGCAGAGGTACATTGGGGAACTGCCCACAACTAGTAATGATGTCCCTGCCCTTGGTGCTCTGGGTGCACCACCTAATATCGTCTGAAGTCAAAGCAGTGAGCCTCTTAGCCCAATTCCTCTGCTGGTGAGGGTTCAAGAAGGCATCCGTCTTAGGCATGTGTCTGAGTAGCCAGGTGTGGAACAAAGGAGCACAACATCTCACTAACCTCCCCCTTTGTTTCTCATTCCTCTAATGAATGGAGTAATAGAAATCTCCCAGCAAAGTGGGTACTGGGTTCTTTAGAAGGAACAGATGGATGGCACTCTTGCTGACAAATTTAGGCTCATCTGCAAAAAGTATAACCCCATATATGCTGAGGGCTAACAGTGCACAGACTGCCTTCCATTCTCCCAAGGAGGCCTTCAGGATAGCCTGAGAAGTCAAGAAATCCAAGTGTAGACCAGAGATTCCAGCCTTTGCTGTCATGTTCTGCTCAATCAGTATAGGTTCCAGATACAGTGCTTTTGCCACTTTTTCATTACTGGGAAAAGCTATTTCTGGGTTGAAGGGGATACCACCCCTGACAGGTACTCCGACCAGTGATGAATACTCCTCTAATAAAGGCCCCAACTGAAAATCCTGGAAGGTGAAGCATCTCAAAGGAGGATCATAGAACTGTAGGCAAGTGTGAATCAAGCTCCTCTGAGAAGGGTCCAAATCCATAACCATATCAAGGATGCCTCCATAATGTTCTCTGAATAGTGGTATATGGTCTGGAGTGATAAGGGCCTGGATCTTCCTGATGCCAGTCAACTCAGGCTCAAAGAAATGATATGAGATGTTGCTCTTCTTGGGTGCCATGTCTGCTGATGAAGAGCTGAGGCAGATACTGATGATGATGACTGATACTAGAAGATGAGCCACTGATAGGCTGATACTGGTGATGCAGGTGACTGAAGCAGGTAGCTGATGAAGATAGCTGAAGCAGATACTGATGAAGATAGGTCTATGCAGATGAAGGGGTCAAAACCAAGCCAAATATGATATGGATACCCTGAAAAACAAATAAACACATGTTAAATGATGCAATGATGATGTATGCAAATGATATGCAAGGGTTTGTGATTAAGCTGGATCTGATTACTGCTTTGATATAAGGCCCATGTATGTTCAAGAAATCCAGATGGGGGTTCATAAGTCCAGTAACCAAGGTGGGGGACACAAATAAAGAGTCACATTTCCAGGGTTAAATCACAAGAACTGTCCAAAGTGGAGTATTCTCAAACATAATAAGTATCAGGGTATGCTGAGGTCAAGGGTACCTGCAAACCTGTAAACAACCCAACCCCCTCACAGGTGGTGTTCTAAAACAAGGATCCTTAGACTTAGATCAGTTATGAGAAGTGTAAACACTTCTAACCCGAAGGTACAGTGTTTACAATAACCATAAAAGATCCTCCTCTAATTCACCTCAGTTTCTGAAGGTCAATACTAAAGGTCATCCAGACTTAGCAGGCTTCCCAGATAGCCCTAGCACTACAGGAAATCTGTAGCGCAGAGTTCTCAAGAAGAAACCCATATCTGAAGCGTGTTTCATATTCCCGCACCAGACCGAAATGGAATGGCAAAGAACATGAACCACTCTAGCCTAGGTGTCACTCAGGTCCCAGGTATAGGACCTTAAACTCTCAATGAAATACCCACCCACCAAAGCAACAAAACCAGATCCAGCCAAAACAGTATGACAGTATGATGATATAAAGCTGTAAAGAAAGCAATAAAATAATTGTACATAAAGCAAAAATAAATACAAATATACAAACACAATTAGCACATAACACCCCAGTAAACACAAATCAAACAAGCGCTAGGAGGAACCCACAAAAAGAACCAGAAGCCCTGGTTACAGTATAAGTCTCCCCAGCAGAGTCGCCAAGTTGTCGCTCCCACCAAATGACACCTGGTCAGAAGGGGTACAGACGCGAACGGTCTATGAAAATAGGATGTGAGAACACACAGGAGTGAACTCACAAGAAAAGAATAGAGTCGCCAGCTAGGCATTTTTATCCCGGCGGAAAGGTAATGCTGCATAGACCTAGAAAGATATGGATAAGACGGTTGCGAACCAGAGAGACTGAGAAAGGGGGTTGGTTACAACCTGGGAAGGTATTAGCACCCAGATTGTCCGTCGTACTCGACGGGATCCACGCTTAAAAGATTTGTGTTTTAAAGGGGTAGTGTCAGTGCAATTTGTGTATCATAGCTGGAAAGAATGCAAGTGTCAGTGTAAAAGAATTGTGAAGTGTATAATGGAAGTGTCAGTGTAAGGTCAAGGGTGAAATGCTCATGATAATGAGGCTAAGAAAATAATGCTGGAAAGAGGGGGAATATACAGATACTTTTGTTCGATAACTGTTAAGTTATGCCTACGTATCCTCTGGTGCAATGAGGAAGTCAGAACACCGTAGTTCGACCCAAAGAGACTGAAAGATGAATTGACTTGTGAACTGCTTGCTTATCTATGCTCAAGTGTATGACCTGTCTGGCTCAGGTGCAAACTGTCTTGCATTAGACGGAAGAAGCAAGTTCTCATTTATGAATGAAGGTGATGAGAAAAGAATCCCGAAGGAGACGATTATTGTTTGTTTTTGAGTTTTCAGTCTTTTATTGCTTTTGAAAGTTTGTCATAAGTTAATGAGCTTAAGCCTAAACCAATGGATTTAGTAAACTCATCACATCTTCCCTCTGATTAGGGGTAATGAGAGTACCTTAAGTGTGAAGTCAGCTTCTCACACTTAATCACCATGATGTAGGATTAAGATCATTAACCTACTTGTGATTATTTAGATGTTTTTGTGGTTTTTGTTTAGTGTTAAGTAATGAGATTAAGCCATAATCAAGGATTAAACAGACTCATTACACCATCCTAATAGAAGGATAATAGATGAGAATGTTTAAGCTGAGGAAGACTCCTCAACTTAATCCATGATTAGGGATTAGCCTCATGACAAAGCAAAGCCTTTATTAGGTGGATTTTAGTCAATGAAATGATGAAGAAATGATTTTTAGGGTTTGTAAGACAACTTGAGGGGGACTTGTCCATTAACACTAGGGTTAGTCCTTCTTAACCAATTAAGGAAGAATTAGAACCCTAATGCAAGGCCCAAGTTACAAGCTTGATGTCTTGATGATTATTAGATGGATTGATTAAAGGATTTAAACACATTAAGGGTTTAACACTTAGGATTAAAGTTATACACTCCATCCTAATAGAAGGATGCATGCATAAGCTTAATCACAAAGCCTTAAAGCCTTTAGGGTTTAGTCCTTGATTATGAGATGAGAAGAGAAGACTCAATGAGACACAAAGGTAAAAGCTAAATGGGGGACTAATTAAAACCCTAATTATTATCATGCTTGGCTGTTCCTAAGGTTTGTGAGGTCTACAAGAAAGATCTTCAGAGAAACCACCAGGAAGCAGGTGAAAGGAGCAAAGAGAAGCAAAGTAACTTGCTTCATTTAAGAAGACAAGTCACTTGAAGAAAGAAAGTAAGAAAACGAAGAATGAGCAAGCTCAATCTCAAGCACAAGACAAAATACAGCAATGATGCATAAGAGGAGATGAAAAGAAATTGTGAGAAGTGAAGGCAAATTCACTTCTCAAAGTAACTTACCACCTGAAAAGTTAGTGAAAGAAATGCAATGCAATACAAAATGAGATGAAGTGACATGATGCAAACCAAAACCAGAAGCATGTATGATGCTAATGATGCTATGAGATAATGCAAACATGAAACAAGGCATGAGGATGATCATACAAGCACATGGATGCAAATGAGGCATGTTTAGAACCATGAATGTACATGAAAAGTTATGAAATGCAAATGACATACAAAATGACAAATGAAAGATGCAATGATCAAACATGATTCTAAAATGTCCTAAGATGTATTATGAATCAAATGGATGCACAAAATGTCATGGCAAGTCATGGTATGCAAGCAAATGGAAGATGGATGCGAATGAAAGCCCAAATTAGGGTTTATGATCAATGCACAAAACAAAAATCAAAACCAGAAGCAAACATCATGATAAAAAATTGAAAATGCATTCAAAAGAACCCTAAACCTATACAAACTCAGTGCCCAAAGGAGGGGTTCTAACTCTTAACCTAATGAGGGTTATGAATTTCTCAAGATTGCTAGGGTTTTATGGTACCTTGTCAAGAAAAATGCCAAACAAATAGGAAATGCAAGATCAATTCATGCCAATTTAACCCTAAAAACTACATGCTATACAAGATGCAATGCAAAAAGAATCAAGGTCCAACTCTTAAAGGCTAGGCAGAAATGAATTTTTGGAGATTGGATCAAAATAATGCCTTGAAATGAAATTAATTCCATGGAAAATTGTCAAAAGACATCAAGATCAAAAAAGAAATTTAGTTTGAGAGTTGGACAATGTTTCTAAATGATTTTAAATGTTTCATGAATTTTTTGGTGATTTTTAAATACCTAAAAGTATTTTTAATTAATTAATTCTCATTAATTAATTAAAAATAAACTTTTAAATGATTTAAAAATAAATTTTAATGCAAAAAATAAAAATGAAAATGTTTTTGGTTTCTGAAAATTAATAAAAGCTTGAATAAAAATTTTCAGAATTTTTCAATGATTTTTACTATTTTAAATAAAATGTAGAAAACAAATGAAATAAAAAAAGAAATAAAATGGATTAAACGAAAAGTATGCGCATCCAGTGGCCAGGATTCAAACTCAGGAAGGAGGGAAAGACTGCGCGCGTGATCCAGTGGCTGACATTCAAACTGGCTAATATTGATTAATTAATTTAATTAAGTGAGATTAGGGCTAAGTGGCAAATCTGGACCACACACGCGCGCGGGAAGTTGACTAAGTCAGCATCATCTACGCTCCACATTCAAACTTCATTTAATTACACAGATTAACCCTAAACACTTTCAGGTGGCCGGAGAAGACTTCCGGTCGTCTTCTCCGGCCAGACCCTCACCTGAAAGTTGCTAACTTTCTCAAAACGCCATGAAAATGAAATCTAATTGCCCAGAATCCATCCCCATTCAACACTGAATCAAAACCCCCAAACAAAAATCATTTTTCATCCATTAATCATGCAAATCGAAGCAAAACACATTTAGGGCAGAAAAGTTTTAGAGCAATCATACATCCTGGTTTCTCAACCATTTTCAAAAATAATCATATCCCCATGATCAGGGGAGTACATAGAATCATTTAGGAACTTAAAATGGAGTTTCTGGAAAAAAAGTTTGAGATGGCTACCTGAGATGGAAACTCCTGGTCCTGAGCTTTCTGGCCTCTCCTTTGCTGCAAGTCCACTCCTTTGAACCCTCTGATGATGAAATGAAGCTTAGAAAGCTTTGAGGATGGCTGGTTTGTGAGATGGAAGAAGTTCTGTTCAAGGGAGGGTGGTGATCGTGTTTTGGTTTCAGTGACTTTCAGGCTATGGTGATGGGTGGTTTTTGATCAGTGAAGCATGTTGAGTTTGTTTGTGAAGTTTGTTTGTGTGTTGGAAGCTTGTGCTGAGTGTTTCGAATGAAAATGCAAGTTGGAGAGATTTTGATAACTATGGCTTGTGGTATCTTTCAGCTTGAAGTGTGTGGTGTGTTATGCTGGCTTTGGTCCATGTATCAAAAGGGGATAGGTCAGAAAGTTGTTGGTGGCCTATGGTGATTGGTATGGGTCTTTGGCCAAAATGTCAACTTGATGTGTACTTGAGGTATGGGCAATGGTACAACTTTCTTTTTGGCTTGCTTTAGCTCAGCTTGAATCAAGGAATGCTATGAAAAAGGTCTAGAGGCAATGCAGCAAGTGGTTTGTAACTTGTGATAGGTTTTGCAAGTTGGTTCATGTTTGTCCCCTTTGACATTTCTTGAGTTTCAAGGCATCAAAGTGCAAAGTTCTTTGGCCCATTCTGAATTTTAGAGGTCATGTGACCATGTTGTGAAGAATTGGTACACATTTGAGGGCTTTAGAACACTTGATCATAGCATTTTGCAAAATGCCTCTTTGGTAGAAAACTTCAAATTTTGTGATTTTGGCCAACTTTGACAAGCCATAACTTTTGATCCAAAATGAATTAGGTCAAGTTCTTGTACTTTTTGAAAAGGGAATGATCCATTCTACAACTTTCATGACCAATGTTTTTCCATTTGAAGCATTCTTGAATCAAAAAGCAAGAGTTGAAAAAGTTTCCCAAAATGGCAATTTTCATTATAAGTCAACTTTTCCAAAAAGTCAACTTTGCAAATGACTTGAAATTCTCCAATTTTATGAACTTCTAACATCTTCCATGATCAAATAAAGATCATACATAATCAAAAATGATGATGAACACCCTTTGGTTGGGTCATTGGGGGCCTCAGATGCCCTGATTTTGCACTGACTTGCTTAGAAAGTCAACCCTTGATCAGATGACTTCCCAATGGAATTTCTTCATGAAAAATTGATATGCATGATCCCTATACCATATAGAGACCAATAGAAACAAGAATGACCAAAAAATTTGGAGTTATGGCCTCTGAAACCAAAACCCTAATTTTAGGTCATCTGTGCAGTTAAACCTGGCTCTACTTCCATGCCAATCTCAGTTCTTGTGATTCTTTGACATTCTTGACTTTGAGGAGATATAATATGATGCTTGAACATACATGGACCCCTTTGAAGTGATTGGTGACCTTTGGAGTGGCTCAAAAAGCTCTTGGATTGCTCAGATCACAAACCCTAGATGCAGATGACTTTGAACCAATGCAATGAATCAAAAATGTGGTATGAGATGCTATGATTGGATTTATGCATATGAAAGGATCACAAGACATGGTGTGAATGGGTGAGGGAAAATTTGGGGTGTTTACAGGCTTCAGGATCCCCTCTAAGAGCTTGAGGAGCAAAGAGACGCATGCTTCTTGTAAATCCACCAACTCCTTCGACATTCACCATAGTCGGGTCAATTGTTACTGCCTTACTTTCCACCTTCTGACCTTTTACATACACATCCGAGCCATAGTGCCACGAGATGGCCTTGTCATCAGCATAAGGAACTGGTCTTGGAACAGTAATAGTAACAGGACTAACCTCTGGAACATAGATAGTCACAGGCTCTCTCCGGACAGGAACTTCAGCAAGATCAAAGTAAATTGTTATGGTAGACACACAGTTACTTCTATCATCAACCCTATCAAACTATAGTGACCCCTCGTCAATCAGATGTTGTAACCCAACTTTCAAGTCTTCACAGCCATTAACTGAACTCAAACACCCCTTGCAGTCATAACCACATCTCGGGAATACTTGTCCTTTCAACAATCTATCTTTTACTACCAGCAATGAAGTCTTCACTTCTTCCACATTCAAAATCAAGCTTAACCCCTCACCACCGTCAACAACATTTATCCTTGCCTCTCCATGGTTTGGAATGGGATTTGATGTAACATTATGAGGCGGTGCGAAGTTAATCGCCTTTGAATCAATCAAGTCTTGAACCTTATGCTATAACGCCCTGCACTTCTCTGTTGAATGCCCGGGAGCTCCTGAATGAAACACGCATCTTGCTTTAGCATCATACCCAACTGGAAGCTCGCCAGGTGGAGGTGGTGCTAATGTCCTTAATTGAACCAAGTTCAAATCTAACAACCTTTGAAGCAGTGTCGTGTATGTCATTGGAATGACTTCAAGCACCCTGTTAGCTGGACGAGCTTGTCTCTGTTGATAGGGTCTTTGCTGATAATTATTGCGCTATGGTTGTTGTTGTTGTTGTTGTCGTGGTTGGGTTTGTTGCACAGGACTTTATGGAATAGTGACAACTGCAACTTGTTCATAGGATCCTCTGTATCCCCGACCCCTGCCTCGGTTGTACACATCATTAGTTTCTCCCTCTCTTTTTCTCGGATGTCCATTAAAAGCTTTTCTCACACCACTGGAGCTACCTGCACCAGTGTCTTGAATTTTCCCCATCTTTAGAAGAGTTTCAACCCTCTCTCCAGCTATCACAATGTCATTGAACTTTGTTGCTGAATAAGATGCCAAACTCTCAATAAAACCCCCCTGTAGTGTTCCCATGAACGTATCTGCCATTTCATTTTCCAACAAGGGAGGTTGTACTCTAGCAGCAAGCTGACGCCACCTCTGAGCGTACTCCTTGAACCCTTCTTTAGCGCTTTGAGACATGGTCTGCAACGGAGTACGATTTAGAGCCATATCCAAATTGTACTGATACTGTTTCATAAATGCCTCTGCTAAATCCTTCCAGCTTCGAATATTAACCCTGGTCAGCTTCATGTACCACTCCAAGGAGGCCCCCACAAGGCTATCCTGGAAATAATACATCCACAACTTCTCGTCATCGGTATGTGCAACAATTCTTCCTACAAAAGACTGGAGGTGAGTTTTCGGGCATGTCGTGCCGTTGTACTTGTCAAAAGTAGGGACCTTAAACTTGTAGGGAATTCTAACCCCTGGCACCAAGCCCAAGTCAGTGATATCAAACCCCAGAGAACTTTGAGATTGAATGGCACGAATCTGCTCAGCCATCTCTTCAAACTTTCTATTCATGTCAATTCCTCGGCCTTCTGCGTCATCCAGCAAAGTAAACTGTTCATCCTTCCCATCCATCTGCATGTTATTCATTCCATCATTGACAATAGTAACCCCTGGTTGCACCACATGGATCTCTATGTGACGGGCGCCAGCACCATTGCAATTACCTCCATCTGCGGTCCCATTGTTCCTGGCCTGATTGTTTTCCACCATCTCGCGCAGACGCTCTTGACTTTGACCCATCCCAACCATGAGGGTCATGAAGTTGTCCATTCTTGTCCTTAAGTCAGCTATATCTGCTTGCATCTGATCCATTACCCTCTCTCTGTTTACTCTTGTAGGATATCTGTGCACCGTTGGCTGTTCTCGAACCTTCCTGGGAGCTATAGTGCCTGAAAGGACATAAACGTTAGAAAACTGTTGAACCACCTGCAAAACAACAAACACGTTGTATGCATGCAATGTAACTATTCATGTTTCCAGGTTTAGGCATTTATATGCCCCAGTTCTGGTATTTGCTCCAGATAGCCCCTTTGAGCATTAATTTTCAAACTCTCCCTTTGAAGAGTGTTCAGATCTCAGCAGTCTCAGGCGAACAAGCTTTGCGTACTCAGAAATGGTAACTAGAATTTAACATTGCATAACATGGATAACCCACTGGCAGCCAAAGTTAGAGCACACACAAATTCCCCGGAAGGTTACAAGTCAATACATGAATAAAAGATAAAGCAAGACTCCTACAACAAGCCTGTAGGTAATCAATAAACTAAAATTCTAGACTAAAGGAGAGACTCAGGTTCTTCTTCTGCAGCTATCACCTCTGTCTGGTTCTTCTTCACGCCTGCTCTCAGCTTAAGCTCTACAATCTCCTTCATTGCCTCCTCCAAGGCCATCTAGCGCTGTGCCTATTGTTGAGTCATTTCCCTTCGTATTTTGTGAACTTGTTCTACTTCTTCTTTCTTGAAGGCCATCTGTACCTCGAAAAACTCTTCCTTTTCTTTGTACTTCTTCTGCTCTTGTTCCCTTTGGCCCTGTAACCAAGAAATGGACTGGCGAGCTTCTTTAAGAGTCTTCAAAGTCTTCTTACACTCCGCTTCTCTTTTTGATTCCATTAGACCCAATCTCTAAAAATGAGCTTCTCTTCCAGCAAACTCCTTTTCTTTAGCTTCTAAGGTGACCTGCATCCTCTGTAGCTTTTCCTCCGCTTCATTCTTAACACGATTGGCAAGGTGATACAAGTTAACCATTTCAGCATTTTCTATCCGGACCTCGTGCAATTGAGCTTCCATATTCTTATATTCTTCAAGAGGAACAGTATTCTGACATGGCACCTCTTTGGGACACAATGGAGCTTCCATTTAAAATGGCATGAGCACTTCCTCTACGCACTTCTGTAACCATGTAGCAAAAGGAGGATACGTCTTGGGATCTACCCTTCTAAAATCCTTTTTTCCTTTCTTAACCCTGTGAGCCCAAGCCTGAGATGCTTGTATGACTAACTCTTTGTTTCCCTCCACAGAAAAGTACAAAGACTCAGCTAATTCTTCCATACTTGGTGTATCCCTTAGAGGATAGCCAAATTGTTTCCTGGCTAAGACTGGATGGTAACTGATCACACTCTTTCTCCCCAGCAAGGGTACATTAGCAAAACTCCCACAACTAACCAGTAACTCCTTACCTAACAAATCTCTGTTATAACCCCAAGCTATATCCTCAGAAGTTAGTCCCATTAGCCTCCTGGACCACCTCCATTCATAGCTCATCTCTTTGAAAGGGCCTGACTATGGCAATTGCTTATCAAACCAATCAGCAAATAATGGAGCACAACAACCCACTGGTCCACCTCTGCCTTTCTCATTCCTGTAATGAAAATTGTAGTAGAAATCTCCCAACAAAGTTGGTACAGGATTACCTTTAGCAAAAATGGAGATCACTTCCAAACTCACAAACTCCTTTTCTCCTGGGAAAAGACTAGATCCATATACCATCAGGGCCACCACAACACCAAAATCTCCCCACTTACTCTCTTTAGAATACCCTTCAGCTTCTGGTATAAGCACATCCCAGGGAAGTCCTTTGCCTTCAGTGTCCTTCAAAGCTTTCTTGACCTTAGCAACTGGTATACGACAGACTCTGGATATATCTTCTTCCTTGAGAACTATCTCTGATCCATAGTAAGGCAAAGTATCTCTGACAGGAATACCCAAAATACTAGCAATCTCCTCCAAGGTAGGAGCCAAAATATAATCTGGAAATACAAAACACCGCAATAAGGGATCATAGAACTGAAGCAAAGTGTGCAAGCTATCCTTCTGGTCTGCAGTAGGTTTATCCATGTACTTCAAAATCTGACCATACCTCTTTCTGAAGTTCCCTAAAACTTGATCATTCATCAGCCCTGCTAGTCAATGAACACTCTTGACTTCTGGTTGGAGAAAAGTGTAATGGACATTCTTCTTTCTTGTAACCTTCTTAACTTCTTCCATCTGGAAAGCTTACAATTACCAGAACTGGGTGCTAAACTATAAACAAAACCTGAAAATGGAAACACAAATAGTTAATGCGAGTATGATGCGATGCAAATGCAATGCAGTCATATGATCAATCTGGGACCATCTGGATGCTGGATATTAAGACCCCAAGTGACTGAAAACCAAGATTCTCTGAGCCATAACCATCTGATAGAAATCCTCAGAACCAAAAGATCGAGAAATCCAGAACCATAAGGATCAAATCATAACAGAAACCACACTGATAATGAGGGTATGTAGAGGTCAATGGTTCCTGCAGACCTGTAAACCCCTCCCAATCTCACGGGTGTGCTCCGGGTCAAACATCACGGACTCTCAAAGCCGAATAGCAATAATATGTTCACAATTTTCGAGAAATGGCTCATGACCAAATCAGGGAATCAGTTTAGCATTATGTACTACTCAGGGAGGCCTCAGCTGAGTCCGGGAAAACAAGGTCATCTTATGTGAGTTCCAGGTGGGCCCTCGGGTGCGAATGGGTTTGCCACACAATGTGGTCTTCCACTATCACCACTAAAGAGGGATGTTTCCACAAGGTTCTCAATGATCGGTCCCCAGCTCCACATAACTATCAAGGTTATGAAAGGAGAGAGGAAGATCCCCAAATCAAAACATTTCCAAGACGGTCGCAAATCTGGGCGTGGAACTCACTACTACCCCCATGACAAGATCTCATGAGGCCAAAGTGGAACCACTCTAAGTCCTAAAGTGCACTTGAGCCTTGGTAATGAGCTAATCTCACAGCAACAATATCACCTAAGTCCCACCAAAAAATCCAGTCCAGACAGTCCAATATATATATATATATATATATATATATATATTTATATATATATATATATATATATATATATATATATATATATATATATATGATGCAGGAAAATAAATACTGAAAACTGTAAATAAAGCTGTAAATAATTTGTAAATAAAATAACAACAAAATAAACAGGCAACAAAAAACAATCAACACCCAATGAAACAGAAACATACAAGCACTAGGAGAGACTCTCAAGGGAACCAGAGATTCTCTAGTTAGGAATCCCCAGCACACTCGCCAGCTGTCGCTCCCCGGATTTCCATCCTGGTACAAACGCGAAAGTGGCGCGGAAAGAGGTAGAGTCGCCAGCCAGACATTTTTATCCCGGAGGAACGGGAATGGTAATGCTGTACAAACCAGAAGAAAAGGAAGGACACAGGTCCTGTGAACCAAAGAGACTGAGTTCGGGAGTCGGTTACGACCTGGGAAGGTATTAGCACCCAGATCGTCCGTCGTACCCGACGGGATCCACGCTTGCAAAGAAACTGTTTCAAAGGGTGAGGGAATGAAAGCTGCTGCAAACGAAAAGGAACCAAAACTGGAAAAGGAACTGAGAAAGAAATAAAAAAAGAAAAGAAAAGGAAAAATGTAGGGAAAATAAAGATTGTGCTCGAACGGGCCCTACCCCGCTGCCTACATACCTCACTGGACATGAGGATCAAAGTCGCCGTAGTTCCCCTAACTAAGGGCGGAAAAGATTGCTTGTGTCTTAAGGCTTGAACTGCTTATGTCAATGCTCAGGTGTTGCAGGCTCGGACGACGAGTGCGTTACCATCTTGCAAAATGACAAGTAGGAGCAAGTTCACGGACGGAGCGAAGGAGATGAGAAAAGAATTCCCGAAGGAGAGACGCTTATTGTTTGTTTGTGTTTTTTAGAAGCTTTTTATTTGAGTGTGTCACAAGGAAGTGAACTTAAGCTCTCTTCCATGGAATGTGTACTTATTACTACATTCCAAGATGGAATAATAGAACAAGCACACTCAAGTAAGGATAAGATCCCCAAAACTTGATTCCAGAGATTAGGGCCTAAGCTCACTAACTCATTGAATTTATTAAGTGTTTTTGTAATTTTGGAAGAAGTGTTTTTTATGTTTTTCTTGATGAAGATGGTCTCATGATCAGACTTGTGCATCATGATGAACAAGCTTATACTATCCCAAGATGGGAAAACTACAAGTGTCTCATGGAATAAGGCTATTGCACAGGAGACCACTTCAATCCTTATTAAGGTGCTTTTTATGGTTTTGGTTTGAGATAAGAAGAGAAGAGAACCAAAGATCTTAAAGGTAAAAATCTAATGGGGGACTATTCCTAATATTAACATGCATGGATAATCCTAGGGTTAGTGTGGCTTACTATCCTAAAGAAGGAAGAGATAAGAGGAGAAAGAGGAGAATGAAGAAGAGAAGAATAAAGAAAGGATGGCCTAAGCACATCAAATACGAGTAAGGAAATACAAAGAAAAGAGAAGAGATAAGAGTTGGAGATGTGGGAATCACATCCACACCTATCACTTAACAGAGCCCCTGAAATGGTTAATAACATAAGCAAGCATCATGCAAACAAAACCAGATGAAACACAAGATGAGTAAAAGATCAAGCCAAAACAATACAACCAGAATAGAGACTTCATGTACAAGTGTAAAAATCAATCATACAACACAACAATGAGAAATGGATTAAACAGCTCAACATAAAGCATTACATATTATCCTGACAAAACCAAACAACTATGAGATAACATAAAGCATACCAAGAAAACCAACATCACACACTTCAAGACCAGAACCCTAACATGTAAAGAATGTGCCTAAACATCATAAGAAGCTAAGAATAAAAGCATACAAACTTAAACATTATCAACATGAGAAGCAAGTAAGCATAAGAAGTGAGGTGAACATGTACAAAAGTGAATGAACTTCATAGGTAAGCAACCACAAAATTTCTCAAAGTACACATATCATTCAAAGACCAGAAGGGTATCCTCATCCTAAATGGGCTCTAAACAACCTAAGGGAGTTGGTACAAGTGCCCTCCCAACCTAAGGACTAAACATATGACCAAAAAGGATGCAAAAGGAGATAAGCAAAGAATAAAATTCAAACCAAATCAAGCATTCATCCAAAAATTCCACAAATTTGCACAAAGACTCTTCAAACATCTAATATTAGCATACCAAAAGAATAGGATCAAGATCAGAAGTTAAGTAGGTCAAATATGTGTCTAAACATGGATTAGGGTTATGAAACTTCATGCACAAGTTAAAGACCAAAAATAGTCAAGCAAATTTATAAAAATCATAAGAAAAATCACCAACAAACTACACTTCAATGTGAATCCAGAGCAAAAAGAATCAATTCAAAATATAAATTAATGGTCAAGATATAAATTCTACAAGACAACACGTGTTTAAAATGAAATAAAAACAAATAATAAAAAGGAGAAATTAATTCCAACGTGGAAAATGAAAATAAATGGAAAATAAAAATATCATAAATTAAAGATAACTTAAAATATCATTCATGAATTTTTTTGGAATTTTTATGAACCTCTAGCTATTTTAATTAATTGAAAATCAAACTGAAATAAAAAAAAATAAAAAAAATAAGAAACCAATGGGCCAGGGGTGTATATAGCAAGAGACTCAGTTCAAAATCAATGGGCCAGAGAGAGGGTGGGGTGTGAATATCAACTGAGGCCCACAAGCCCTACGCAGGATTATGATAATTATGGTGGATAATCAAATAAAATCAGGAAAAAGAGAGGACCACTGGATCAATCTAACGCACGCAGCCAGGTCAACAGGATGAGACAAGTCAACAAATCAACAAACCAAAACGCACGCGCATGATAAGTATGGTAGGCTGACACAAATGAAGCATTATTGGAAATAAAATATAAGAACTGAAGCACGTGCCAGGGAGGGTGGATTTTTAATTTGCTGGCAAAACCACATCCGTCCAGATGAGAGATCCAAGGGTGACAAACTCATCTTCTTCATTCAGTCATTTCCAGAATCCGGTGACCAGAGCCCTAGCTCCGGCACCGGAAAATTCAAACTCAAGAACAAAACATCAAAGAAATGAAACAACCTTTCCAGATCAAACAATTCAAGCATGCTGAATTCAAAAATGAGCTTAGATTTCACATTAGATTAACATACAGACCAGATCGAAGAAAAACAAAAGCATACATCAAACTTTAATTCAATCATACAAATTCAATTCTCACTCAAACTCAAAACTAAATAGATCAGCATCATCAGTGCAACATACAGATCATAATGCATACCTAAAAACACACATCCAGATCCACGAATTCAATGAGTTACCTGAACTTGCAGAGCTTGAAATAGGTCAAAAGAAAGCTTCTAAGGATGCAGATCAACTCCTCTGAGCTTCCTCTTGCAAAATAAATTCAAGAGAAGACTTGAATCCTTCTAGATCTAAAAACCCGACACCATCTGCAGCTGCTATGCACTGGTATGAAACTTGCACCCAAGCTTGAATGAATGGTTGCTTCAGGCTCCTTACACCTCAGGGAGAAAGAATGTGAAAAAATCTTGAGGAATCAATGAGTGTATGAAGTGATTCGAAGGGAAATGAAAATTATGCAAAAACTTGAGAATGAGAGTATCAGTGAGCATGAGGCTGCATTCTTCTCATAAATGATTTATATATGGTGTATGAAGTGTGCTGATTAGGGTTTGCATTGAGTGGTGGCAGAATTCGTGTGAGAGGGACTCTTTTGCAAAATTGCATGAACTTGGAAATGATGTGAATTGCTCGTGAAATCCTCTCTCCTTGTGCACATGTAGCTCTCATTTTACCCCTTGATTATCTTTGAATCAATCCTGGCCCTTGGATATAAGCTGATCATGCTTTGTGAATGTTTTTGCATTTTTGCATTTAGTGAAATACACCACATCCCATGCACGAATTCCTCACTTTCTCTTGAGCCAAATGCTTATCATATCATGAATAATGATGTAGTGACCTTACTTTGCACATAAAACAGCTTCGAATTGAGATACATGAGTTTTTGCTCTTGGTAGAAACTTGAATTTTAAGGTAAACCCTAAAAATAAGTGAACTTCCAAAGACCATAACTTTTGATCCATGAAGGCTATGAAAATGCACTTGTACTTTCTGAAAATGGGAGAACATACCCTACAACTTTCATGTTTATTGGAAATTCAATTGAGATCATTTTCATCATGAAAGAGAGCTTTGAAAATTAGGGCAAAACTTGCCAAAAATGGAAACTTTCATTACAAGCCATATGCCAAAAAAGGAAAGTTCTTCAAAACCCCTTGATTCTTTATCTTTGACTTTGCCAAACCTATTCTAAGGTCTTAAGGACATCCCTTGACTTGAAAAATGGGATTGGACCCCTTGAATTCTCATAGTTGACTTTTGAATTGCACAGTTGACCAATTTCTTCTTATGCAAGCAACTGTTGAAATAACTGCCTTCCACAAGGAATTTTCTCACCAAATTTCAACCATAGGATCCTCTTATCATATGAAAGACTTTTCCCACATGAAATGGCCAAAGTCACAAAGAATTCCTGCTTGAAAGTGAAATCCTAATTTTGGAACCATTGTGTAGGAGCTTGCCCTAGCTTGAACTTCTCTAATGATCCCTCAACCTTTTGGGCTCTTGTAAAGGATCTTGAACTTGTGAATGTTATGTAGACTCTTCATGGACCTTGGACAAATCCACTTGGCCTCTTGCTATAGCTTGTAATGCCTCAAATCCATCAATGGTTGATCATATGCCTAATGCTAGAACATGAGAATGTTATGCTTTACTTTTCCATGCAAAGATACCAAAGACATGATATGCTCATGATGATTATGATATGATGATGATGCTTAAAAATAAGAGGGAAAATTTGGGGTGTTACAAAAATATCTACAAACTCGGCCATTAACAAAAACCTGGATTCTTCTTGAGATGCATATTGACGGCGGAAATAACTTGACATCAAAACCATAATCCAATGATCCTTAATTGGAATATGATAGGTGTAACACCCCATTTTTAATATTTAATCGTCGGGTAATTTTGGTGCTTTGTTGCCCTTGTTTAAGGCATATATTTTATTATTTATGGTTTTGTGTCTTAGTGGGATGGGTAAAGTCGGGTGCGCTTAGTGATAGTGAGTGTACGAATAATTATGAAAAGACCATGTAATTAAATACATTATTACTATTATTATTATTATTGTAAATAATATTATTACTATTATTAACAATATAATATTGGTAATTAAAATTAGTATTATTATTATTATTATTATTTACTAGAATAAGGGGTAAATCGGTAAAAGACTTGATGAGGTCTTTAGAGGAGAATTGGTCTAATCAATAGATTAGGGTAAAATTAACATTAAAGAATTTGTGAGAAGAACAAAGGAGGTAGAGAGCTGGAAGAACAACCTAGAGCATAATTCTTGAAGAAATTCGCAGGAATTTTCACCCAAATTCGAGGTAAGGGGGGGGGGGGGACGAGTTTAAATTCAGGTGATTTAACATGATAGGTAGTTGGGGGTATGCTTCCCTCTTAGGGTTTTTGTGATTTATGATGTTTATGACGAATCTGTGAAATATATAATGTCTGTTGTGAAATTGTGACGATGATGATATACCCTTGTTGATTTTCTGAATAAATATTGTTGTTGATGTTCTGGTTGATTCGAAAAATCTGTTGATATTGTTGTTGTTGATGAACAATATGATTTTAGATCTAGAACAAAATTATAATTTGAATATAGTAACATAGATGAAAGATAGACGAGAATAAGAGTGTAAAACTGGTGTAGAAACGATTATAGGACTGATACGAACCATGGAAACGTAGACTATGAGAAACATATCTAAAACTAGGAAGAAAAGTCAGAAAACATGATTATTCTGCCCATATGCGTATAGAGAAGGTGATACGCGTATGAAGGTGCGTGGAAAGGGTATGATACGCGTATGGCAGGGGCTAATACGCATATGAGGGGTGAAATGGAGGGGTCTCTTCCCATTTGCATAATGATACACATACAAGCTAGGATGAAACGCGTATGAGGGCGTATGGGGGCCGTATGCTGCATAAGAGGCTTAGGGCAATACACGTATGGCCTTGCCAATATGCGTATGGCCAGGGTTAGGGGTAAAAATATGCTATTCCGCGATTTCCGTCCCGATTTCGCATACTTTGTCGATTCTTTTGGGTTTTTGTGTTGAGATGAATCTTAAAACATGTTTAATCGAGAATTAACATTGAGATGGAATTAATAATGAAATTTATTCGAACTTAGCTAGTCCAATAATCGGTTAAATCGCGTGAGGTTGATATTGGTGATTTTTGGTGAAACGATTATTGTGTTTTGATCGGATGGATTGTGTAGGTGTATAATATGGTGATTTATACATGATGTATGCTTTTACATTTCCATGCATACATTTGTTGAGTTATTGTTGGGATGATCGTGCCAGATGGTCGAATACGATCATCCGTACTCTGATACGGAGAGTGTTGGGATAATCATTGTTGGATGGGTGTATGTGATTATCGTGGTCGATTGAATAAACAAAACCTGGTACCACATGCATTGGGTCGTGTTGAGTCACATTGCATAATTATCGTTGGTTGTTGTTGCATAATTATTGTTGTATCTGTTGTTGTGGAATATTGGTGAGCTGTCTGTAATTATTGTTGTGTGTGAGAAACTACCTTGTAGATGTTATATGCACCGTTAATATTTGAGTTTGTTTCTCACCCTTTTGTTATTGTTGTTGCATCTGTGCTTCTTCGGAAGTACAGATAATTCAGGTACTTGAGAGTGCGTGGAGACGTGTTACCTGTTCGAGTCTAGGATGCTCTGATACGTAACACGGGAATGGGAAATTTTTCGGTTGTTTAGTTGTTTTATTTGTTACATGTATACTTTATGAAAACAAATTTTTGAGGATATTATTGTTGAGTCTGGCTTATTTCCTTCGTTGAATTAAATACTTATTTTATTCCGCTGTTTGTATGAAAATACTTTTTATGGTGATTATTGTCGTACATGATGTAGTATTCCACTTTGAAAATGCTGATTTTTATATTAAAAATGTTATATTATTTATTTGGGAAAGTGGGGTGTTACAATTGGTATCAGAGCAGGTCGGTCCAACCGACCAGATGTTGTGTCAAGTCAGTCCTTAGTATATGAGTTTTTATTGTGTTCTAATCCGAAGCATTTGTGTTTGTTATATTAGAATGGCATAAAGGAATGATGCCGCACTTGATGCTGCTATGCAAGCCATGACACAAGCTATTGAGGATATTGGTCTAGCAGTTGGGAGTGCTGAGTTTCGTGATCTGGATCAGTTCAAAAGTAATAAACCGTCTACATATGAAGGAAGTATCTTGGATCCAGAGGCTGCATAGAAATGGTTGAAGGAAATTGAGAAGATCTTCAGAACCATGGGGTGCAATGATGATCAGAAGGTGAGGTTTGGAAATCATATGCTGGGGGGCGAAGCTGAAGTCTGGCGGGATAACAATCACCACAGGTTGGAGACTGTAGGTACTGCTATTACTTGGGTTGTGTTCAGAGGCGAGTTTTTGAAGAAGTATTTTCAGAAGATATTCGCAGTGCTAGAGAGGTTGAGTTCCTAGAACTGAAGCAGGGTACTATGATTGTGTCTGAGTATGCTGCAAAGTTTGAGGAGTTGGTGTGGTATTGGACACACTATAAAACTGAGGATGTTATGACTTTGAAGTGTTTGAAATTTGAGAATAGGTTGCGTCCTGAGATTAAACAGGGCATTTCTTGCCAGAAGATCAGGAATTACCCAGAGTTGGTGAGTAGGAGAAAAATTTATGATAATTATAACAGGGCTTAGATTGCTCACTATAAAGATGTGAATGATAAGAATGGTAAGCAGAGGTTTGGAGGTACTCCTTATAGTGCTCCGGATGATAAGGGTAAGCAGAAGTCTACTGCTAATAAGAAGCCAAGTGGGGGAGAGGCGAATCCCAATCCTGTAAAGTGCTTTAGATATGGAGGCACAGGTCATCATGCCAACACTTTCCAGAATGAAGTTAAGAAATGCTTCAAGTATGGGAGGACAGGTCATGTGGTAGCCGATTGTAGAGAGACTATGCCTACGTGCTTTAATTATGGTGAATTGGGTCATATTAGTACGACTTATCAGAAACCGAAGAAGACTCAAAGAGCCAGTGGTAAAGTATTTGCTTTAGTGGGAGCCCAGTCAACTAGTGAGGAGCATTTTGTCAAAGGTACTTGCTTTATTAATAGTACTCCTTTGATTGCTATTATTGATACGGGTGAAACATACTCGTTTATTTCTATTGATTGTGTGAAGAAGTTAAGAATTATTCCATCTACTCTAAAGCGGAGGAGGACAATTGAAAATCCGTCTATTGGTTCTGTGGTTACATCGCTAGTATGTTTGAAGTGCCCGCTTAGTATTTTTGATAGGGATTTCTATGTGGATTTAATTTGTTTGCCACTTGGGAATTTGGATGTTATTTTGGGTATGAAATAGTTGGAATTCAACCGAGTTTATATTGATTGTTATAGGAAGAAGTTGTTGTTTCTTACTCTTGAAGAGGAAACACTGGCTAATTCGTTATCTACGAAAGAGTTGAGGACTTTGTTGGAAGATGAAGCGAAGATGTTGCATTATTCGTGTCGTCATCTGTTGAAAGTAAAGTATCGGTTAGTTAGTTTCCAGTGTGAATGAGTCTCTAGAAGTATTTCCTGATGATATTACGGAATTACCTCCAACGAGAGAAGTTGAATTTACAATTGACCTTATTCCTGGTACAAGGCCTATTTCTATGGCACCATACAAAATGTATGCGTCAGAGTTGACTGAATTGAAATCTCAGATTGGAGAGTTGCTGGATAAAAACATTTATTAGACCAAGTGTGTCGCTGTGGGGAGCTCCGATGTTGTTAGTAAAAAAGAAGGATGGTAGTATGCGTCTGTGTATTGATTACCGGCTGTAACATGGTGGGAGAACTGACTTGGGTGTTTTTGTTTAACAAAAACCATGTGCGGATAGCAATAGTCGCCATCGACTTTTATTTTATCCAACAGGAAAAGGAATAAAAGAACAGGAAAGTCCTTTAAAAAGATTTGAGTTTGGGGGGTAGGTTATACAAAGGGAAGGTGTTAGCATCCTTTGTATCCATGGTTATCCATGGGCTCTTAATTACTTAGCTCACTTTACTTTTGTTTGAAAAAATGTGTAGTGTGTGTTTAGAAAATATTCTCATAAGTCTTTAACTTTGTAATGATCCTCGTATGGATATATACAAAGTACTTAGCTTTGAGAAATGTTTTGAAAACATTGGGGTGTAAAGAGTTTTTTTGAAAGAGTGAGCAAGTATTTAAGAGCTACTTACCCTATGTTGGCCTTTCTTGTTATTTATTTCCTTAAAGGGGTAAGATTTTCCTTACTATTAGTGAGTAAGTAGTCTTTACCTTGGATGTTATAAGGGACGTGCGTAGGGTCATCGTATGGTCATAGAAGGCAACCTGTAGGGGTGTCTTAGTAATTCTAAGGGATTATCATCATTTTCGTAGGGTCATCGAGGGACAAGATCATTTATTCGTAGGAAACTTCGAAGGGACTATGATCTTTTAATCTTGAAGTGACTATGATGATTTTTAATTTGAAGGGACATTTACTAAGACACCCCCATATTCGAGGGACTTGACCATGTTTTTTTGTAAGGCAACCAAGAGGGAAAACCTAGGAGGTGCAGATGGCGATCGTAAGATGACCGACTTACGTGTGTGAATATCAATTTCTTTATTTTATCTTGTACTTAGTAGGCTAGGTCTGTGAGCAACTCTTTAGTTTTGTATGATAGTAAATTTTATGCTTTTGTGCTTTTAACATACACTTTGTATTGAATTGACATTGCAAGCTTAAAAAATCTACCTTATCCATGTATGCATTGATACATGAGTTTTTGTATCAACACATGTCTTGTTTTAAACAAAAAATATGACTTTTGCTTCTGTATGTATCGATTCATTCGCAAGATGTATCGATACATATTTTCCTTGAAATTCTGAATTAAGTCAAATGCATCGATACATTCTTAATATGCATCGATACATGCTGTAGGTATGCGTCTGTGATATCTGTTATGTATCGATACATTCACAACATGAATTGATACATGCTGTAGATATGATTCTGGAATATCTGCTATGTATAGATACATTCGCAACATGCATCGATTCATTATGTTTTCATTTCCCTGTTTCTTTTGCATTGGTTCAGTATGTATCGATTCATTCCATTATGTATTGATACATAACAGTGTAAAAACCATCATGTATCGATACATTTGCACTTCATATCGATGCATTAATCTGTTTCTATTTCTAACAGACTTTGTCAAGTATATATATGTTTCTGTTAGTGCACTGAAGTGTGAGAAAATCATAAGTGAATTCAAGGTCAAGAAAATTGAAGAACACAATCAAGAAAAGAAGTTTTTGGGTGTGCATTCAATTGTGAGCAGGGTTGAAACCTAAGAGAAAATTCATCTTCATCATCTTCTCAATCATTGTGATTCAAGAACATCAACACATAATCATTGTTGTTATGTGAATTAGAGGATCAAGAGATAACGTTCAGCGAAACGATCGAGGATCTAGCTTAGTTGAAGAGTGAAAGAAGGTTTCAAGGAAAAACCATTTGGTTTGTCCTTCAAGAACGGGTGTGTTCTTGAAGGTTTGTCAGTCACGTTTACAAAACAGATTCAGCCGCAGCGTAAGGTTTGGAAATTGGGAGATTTTGCAAATAGATCGTGAAACCGGTGAATTGTTTGTATTACTTGCAAGGGAATCTTGATTTCGCTCAGATCAAGTGAAGGTTCATACAATAGGAAGATCTAGGTGTATAGATTTCTGGTTTTTGTATAGCAACCTTGTTAACGACGATTTCAGCAATATCGATATAAAAGTTATCAATTTCGGTTTGAAATTGAGAGGGAGACGTACCCACATGCGAGGACGAACGTGGGGAACTTCCTTACCAAATCTCTGTGTATTGTATTCCTTCTCCATCTCTATTTACGTTTTTAATCGGTTTTGATTCATTGGAAATAGTTTTTGTGATAGGTGCATTCAATACCTTTACAGCTTGTGTGTTTAAGTCTTTAACATCTCAATTGCAAATCCAGCACTTTATCACATGTCCGGTTTTCTAGTGGCTGGTCCAGAATAGACGAAAGTCGATTAGGGACCGTGTTTTTCCGCTAATCTTTAAAAACTCTGAAAAATCTTTTAAAACCTTGTTAACAAGGAGGTGATCCATTCACCCCATCTAGATCACTAGCCACAACGTCTAACAAGTGGTATCAGAGCACCGGTTCGCTGGTGCTTTGTGGCTTCCTGTAACGATATGGATTCTGAACCAAAGGGGGCGTATAATAGAGCTCCTGTTTTCAATGGTGAAAATTATGGCTACTGGAAAGACTGCATGCGAGTTCACATAAATTATGTGGATAGGCGCGTATGGAGTGCCATTCAAAATGGTCCTTTTCAAATCACCATGATGAATGAGGCAGGCACCATAGTACCTAAACCAGAAGATGATTGGGATGAGAAAGATGAAAAAAAGTGGTCAAGTGATTGGAGAGCTCGAAATATGCTAATTTCGGCGCTTAGTGCTGATGAGTATTATCGATTATCCCATTGCTCGACAGCTAAAGAAATGTGGGTCGCTTTAGAAATTGCACTTGAAGGTACAACTGAAGTAAAACAGTCCCGTATTAACACACTTAATCAAGAGTTCGAACTCTTTCGCATGAAACAAGGAAAATCTATCCCCGACATGCAAAAGAGATTTGTTCATCTCATCAATCGTTTGAATGCACTTGGAAAACCTGTTTCCAATGAAATTGCTACTAATAAAATTCTGAGATGTCTTAGTAGGGAATGGCAACCTAAAGTAACAGCTATCAAGGAAGCCAACGATCTAACGACACTCTCAATGACTACTTTGTTTGGAAAGCTGGAGGAACATCAGCAAGAACTAGAAAGTCTAGAAAAGTTTGAGAACAAGAGTAAAAAGGGAAAGGAGAAGAATAAAGACAAAGAGGGTGAGAAGAGGCCTATAGCTCTTGTGGCTTCTAACTCAAAGTACTCACAAAAGGAGCTAAGCAACAATGAGTCAAGTAGTGACGAAGACTCCGATGATGAAGAAATGGGACTTTTTGTTAGGAGATATAATAGATTCATTCGAAAGAATGGAATCAAGCATTCCGACAAAAATCTCATAAAGTTTAGAAGACAATCTATAGATTCAAAACAGGAAGAGATTAAGAAGAATAGAGAAAGAGGGTCTTGTTTTAATTGCGGTAAATCCCGACATTATAAGACAGATTGTCCTTTGAAGAAAAAGGATAAAGGAAAAGCTCCACCAAAAAGGTACAATAAGCAAAGAAGAGCTTACATTGCTTGGGAAAGTGATAGTGATTCATCAAGTACACAAGGCTCAAGTGATAGCGATGAAACCGCAAATTTGTGTCTTATGGCTCACACCAAAAATCAGTCCCACCACAAGAAGAAAATTGATGATAAAAGGGTAAAACAAGCTTACTATAACAATTTCTCTTCTATGTCCATTTCTGAATTGAAAATAGCTTTTGAAAAACTTCATAATGAAGCTATAGAAGCGTTTAAAAGATTATCTTCCGATAAACAATTTTTTTCATACTTGGAATGTAAAGTACTCCATGCTGAAAAAGATCTAGAGTACTTGAAAGCTAGCATTGCAGAAAATTCAAAAGCTATTGATATTGATGGTTGTAGTAAAATGAGGTATTGTGAAGCTTGTCACATTTGGCAACAAGAGGTCATTTCTCTTAAGGTCAAATTGGAAAAAAGCTTTACAACCTAAGATTACTTATGCCATTGACACTAGGTTGTTTAAAAAGTCATTAAATCCTCCATATGCAAGATACTCTTTTATTCCAAAGGATTTAAGGACCAAACATAAACAACAACATTGTCGTAGTGTATGTCATTATTGTTGTCATGCTGGCCATACCATTGAAAAATGCAAATTTAGAAGATTCCTAGTGCCTAAAGGTATTTATCAATGGAAGCCTAAAGACAACCATGTTACCACTTACCCACTTGGACCCAATAAAAATTGGGTACCTACCTCTCTCTTTTGATATTGTAGGATGAGTGTCTTGCATCCGTGGAAAGAAGATGGTTTCTGGACAGCGGGTGTTCAAGGCACATGACGGGTGACATATCACTTTTTATTAACTTCAAAGCAAAGAAGAAGGGGTATGTCACTTATGGAGACAATAACAAAGGAGTTATACTTGGCAAAGGTAGTGTAGGTAATCCCTCTACCACTACTATTTCTGATGTCATTCTTGTAGAGGGACTTAAACACAATTTGTTGAGCATAAGTCAATTATGCGACAAAGGTTATAAAGTTTCTTTCACAAAAACTTGTTGCAAAATTGAACATACTGAACATAATGTTGTGTTTAAAGGTGTAAGAGTAAACAACATATATATGCTTGATCTTTTGGATGTATCTTTAACAAGCACTGAATGTCTAGTTGCCCTAAATGATGATTCATGGCTATGGCATAGACGCTTAGCACATGTTAATTTCGATTTTCTTAATAAGGTTGTATCTAAGGATCTAGTAGTAGGTCTTCCAAAAATAAAATTTTCAAAAGACCACCTATGTGATGCTTGCCAAATGGGAAAACAAACAAGGGTCTCCTTTAAATCTAAAAACATAATTTCAACTTCAAGACCCCTTGAGCTTCTCCATATGGACCTCTTTGGACCATCTAGGACAAAGAGCTTAGGTGGAAACTATTATGGTTTCGTAATAGTAGATGACTACTCTAGATTCACTTGGATTATATTCATTCATAGCAAAGATGAAACTTTTTCTGTTTTTAAAAGTTTTGCAAAACTTTCCCAAAACAAAATGAATTCTAAACTAGTTACAATTCAAAGCGATCATGGAGGTGAATTTCAAAACCATCTCTTTGATAAGTATTGTAACAAGTATGGCATTGAGCACAACTTTTCAACTCCTCGAACTCCACAACAAAACGGTGTTGTGGAGCGCAAAAATCGAGTTTTAGAGGAATTGGCAAGAACAGGATTACCAAAATAGTTTTGGGCTGATGCAATTAGCACAGCTTGTTATGTTCTGCACAGGATTTTAATTCGTCCTATTTTGGATAAAACCCCTTATGAAATTTTAAAAGGTAGAAAGCCAAACTTGTCTCATCTTCACGTGTTCGGTTGTAAGTGTTTTGTTTTAAATAATGGTAAGGAAAACCTTGGGAAATTTGATGCCAAAGCTGATGAAGGTATTTTCCTTGGATACTCTCAATCAAGTAAAGCATATAGAGTGTATAATAGGCGTTTACTTTCTGTTGAAGAATCTGTCCATGTTTCTTTTGATGAGTCTTATCCAAAAAATGTCGGAAAAGGTATCTCTTTTGATGATGCAGGTGTATCTACAGAAGACATACTCAAAGAAGCTGTTACGGAAATTGATCAATCTGAAACTGCTGAAAATGAGAAGGAGGAAGATACTAGTCATGAAAAAGATAAAGAGGAAGGAACATCTGAAGTGAATGAACTTCCACCAGCTTGGAAATCCTCTAAAGACCACCCTATAGACAATATATTGGGAGATATTTCAAAGGGAGTGTTGACTCGTTCTAAGCTAAGTAACTTTTGTTCTCACTTCGCTTTTGTATCATAAGTAGAGCCTAAAAATGCTAAAGAGGCCTTGATTGATGAATTTTGGATAATGGCCATGCAAGAAGAGCTTAATCAATTTAAAAGAAATGACGTTTGGGAACTTGTCCCTCGTCCGCGAGATCATCATATCATAGGTACTAAATGGGTGTTTAGGAATAAACTTGATGAAAACGGAGTGATAAATAGGAACAAGGCACACTTGGTAGCACAAGGGTATAACCAAGAGGAGGGCATAAATTATAAGGAGACTTATGCTCCAGTGGCTCGCCTTGAAGCTATACGTCTCTTGCTTGCTTATGCATGTTCTATGAATTTCAAGCTTTACCAAATGGACGTAAAGAGTGCGTTTTTAAATGGTGTCACAAATGAAGAAGTATATGTTTCACAACCTCCCGGTTTTGAAAATTCTGAATATCTAGATCATGTTTACAAATTAAAGCGTGCTTTATATGGTCTTAAGCAAGCACCTCGTGTGTGGTACGAAAGACTTAGCATATTTCTAATTGATCATGGATATTCTAGAGGTAAAGTGGATAATACACTCTTCATTAGACATAAAGGAAAGCACATTCTTTTAGTTCAAGTTTATGTAGACGATATAATTTTTGGTTCAACTAACATACACTTGGTCGAAGAGTTTTCTAATGTTATGCAGGGTGAGTTTGAGATGAGTCTTATGGGGGAGTTGAACTACTTCTTAGGCCTCCAAATAAACCAACTCGATGAAGGTACAACAGTATTGTAAACACCCCAAATTTGCCCTCACACATGGCTTGTGATCATTTCATATGCATAAACTCAATCATAGCATCTCATACCGCATTTTTGATTCACTGCATTGGTTCTAAGTCATCTGCATCTAGGGTTTGTGATCTGAGTAATCCAAGAGCTTCTTGAGCCACTCCAAAGGTCACCAATCACTTTAAAGAGGTCCATGTATGTTCAAGCATCATATTATATCCTCTCAAAGTCAAGAATGTCAAAGAATCACAAGAACTGAGAATGGCATGGAAGCAGAGCCAGGTTTGACTGCACAGTTGACCTAGAATTAGGGTTTTGGTTTCAGAGGCCATAACTCCAAATTTTTTGGTCATTCTTGTTTCTATTGGTCTCTATATGGTATAGGGAGTATGCATATCAATTTTCATGAATAAATTCCATGGGGAAGTCATCTGATCAAGAGTTGACTTTTCAAGCAAGTCAGTGCAAAATCAGGGCATCTGAGGCCCTCCATGACCCAACCAAAGGGTGTTCTTCATCATTTTGATTGTATATGATCTTTATTTGATCATGGAAGAAGTTGGAAGTTCACAAAATTTAAGAATTTCAAGTCTTTTGCAAAGTTGACTTTTTGGGAAAGTTTGACTTTTAATGAAATTGCCATTTTAGGCAACTTTTTCAACCTTTACTTTTTGATTCAAAAAAGCTTCAAATGAAAAAACTTTGGTCATGAAAGTTGTAGAATAGATCTTCCCCTTTTCAAAAAGTACAAGAACATGACCTAATTCATTTTGGATCAAAAGTTATGGCTTGTCAAAGTTGGCAAAAATCACTAAATTTCAAGTTATGCACCAAAGAGGCAAAGTTGCAAATTCACTTCTCAAGGCAAATTAAGTCATCAAATGGACTTCTAAACTTCACAACATGATCACACAACACTTAAAAATCAGAATGGGCCAAGAAATTTCTCATTTTTGTGGCCTATGGATCAAGATATTCCATAAAGATCAAAAGCAAGGCAAGTTGCAAAACTCATCATAGTTTATCATCCACTTGCTGGCTAGCCTGCTGAGCCACCCTAGGCATCTCCCCTCACCATGCTGCGCAGGACACACTCTTTGTCCTTGGCTAGAAAGTAGCCCATACTTCTCTTACACCAACTTTGACATTTTGGCAAAAGGACCCATACCAATCAATAAAGCACACATCACTTCTTCTGACCAATCATGATAGTTTATACAAGCCAAAAGCAAGCCAAAGCAACAAGAGAACAAGCCTGAAACACTCCATAACTCAGCATTCTCATTTTCACCTCCATTTGAAAGAGCCTTCGAAACTCATCACACAGGCCACAAACACACAAACTAACTTCACAAATCAACTCCACACACCTTCCTGATCACAAAGCACCCTTCACCATAGCCTGAAACTCAAAGAATCAAAAACATGATCACCACCTGCCATTGAACAGAACCTCTGCAAACTCTCAAACCAAGCATTGTAAACTCCAAACAATCATTGAAAGCTTCTCAGGAGGATCATTGGAGTGCATTTGAGCCAAAGAAACAGCCAGAAAGCTCCTGAATCGAAAGCTTCAGTTCAGGTAGTCAACTCAAAACTTTTTTCCAGAAACATGTTTTTAAGTTCTTAATAGCTTCTATGCACTCCCCTGATCATGAATATGTGCTTACTTTTGAAAATGGTTGAGAAACCAGGATGTATGCACTGTCTGAAACTTTTGCCCTAAAAAATGTTTTGTTTCGATTCAGCTGATTGATGAGTGAAAAATGAGATTTGAGTGGGGGGTTTGATTTAGTTTGGCATGGGGATGATTTCTGGGCTTTTAGTTTTCATTTTGGTGAAGTTTTGAGGATTTTAGAGATTTTCAGGTGGGGTTCCCACCGGAGAAGACGACCGGAAGTCTTCTCCGGCCACCTGAAAACAATTAGGGTTAATCCCTGTAATTAATGCAAGTTTGAATTCTGAGCGTTGGATAGGCTGACCAGAGTTGACTCGCGCGTGTTTTGATGGCTGGGATTTGTCATTAGAAACCCTAATCTATGTTTAACTTAATTAATTCAGTTTAATTAATTAAAATAGGATTTAGCTCAGTTTGAATTGTGACCTTTGGATTGCGCGCGCAGTCAACAAATCTTTCCCCAGATTCAATCCTGGCTCTCCATTGCGTTTACTTTCTTTTTATTTTAATTTTGATTCATTTGTTTTGTATTTCTTTTGTCCATTTATTTTAAAATAGCAAAACAATTTTAAAAATTCTGAATATTTTTGTATAAACTCTTATGAATTTTCAGAAACCAAAAACATTTTTATTTTTATTTTTTTCATTTAAAAACATTTTTAAATCATTTAAAAGTTTATTTTTAATTAATTAATGAGAATTAATTAATTAAAAATACTTTTAGGTATTTAAAAATCACCAAAAAATTTATGAATCCTTTAAAATCATTTAGAAACATTGTCCAACCCTCAAACCAAATTTCTTTTTTGATCTTGATGTCATTTGATAATTTTTCATGGAATTAAAATCATTTTAAGACATTATTTTGATCCAAACTTCAAAAAATCATTTCTGCCTAACCATTGAGAGTTGGACTTTGATTCTTTTTGCATTGTGTCTTGCATATTATGTAGTTTGTAGGGTTAAATTGGCATGATTTGATTTTGCATTTTCCATTTGTTTGACATTTTTCTTGTTAAGGTACCCTAAAACCCTAGAAAACTTAGGAAATTCATAACCCTAGTTAGGTTAAGAGTTGAATCCCCTCCTTTGGGCAGTGAGTTTGTATAGGATTAGGGGTCCTTTGAATGCATTTTCAAGTTTTTTATCTTGATGTTTGCTTCTGATTTTGGTTCTTGTTTGATGCATTGATCATAAACCCTAATTTGGGGTCTCTTTTGCATTCATCTTGCATTTGCATTCATACCTTGACTTGCCATAGCATTTTGTGCATCCCTTTGATTCATTAGACATCTTAAGACATGTTGGAAGCATGTTTGATCATTGCATCATGTATTTGCCATGTTGTATGTCATTTGCATTTCATAACTTTTCATGTTTGTTCATGGTTCTAAGCATGTTTCATTTGCATCCATATGTTCATATGATCATCCCCATGCTTTATCTCATGTTTTCATCATGTCATGGCATCACTCTCATCTCATACATGCTTTTGGTTTTGATTTGCATCATGCCATTTCATCTCATTTTGCATTGCATTGCATTTGTTTCACTAACTTTTCAGGTGGTAAGCAACTTTGAGAAGTGAATTTGCCTTCACTTCTCACAACTTATTTTCATCTCTTTTATGCATCCTTGCTGCATTTTGTTTTGTGTTTGAGATTGAGCTTTCTCCTTCTTCTTCATCTTACTTTCTTACCTCAAGTGACTTGTCTTCTTAAATGAAGCAAGTTACTTTGCTTCTCTTTGCTCCTCTCATCTGCTTCCTGGTGGTTCCTCTAAAGACCTTTCTTGTAAACCTCACAAACCTTAGGAACAACCAAGCATGACAATAATTAGGGTTTTGATTAGTCTCCCCACTTAGTTTTACCTTTGTGTCTCTTTGAGTCTTCTCTTCTCATCTCATAATCAAGGACTAAACCCTAAAGGCTTTAAGGCTTTGTGATTAAGTTTATGCCTGCATCCTTCTATTAGGATGGAGTGTATAACTTTAATCCTAAGTGTTAAACCCTTAATGTGTTTAAATCCTCTAATCAATTCACTTAATAATCATCAAGACATCAAGCTTGTAACTTGGGCCTTGTATTAGGGTTCTAATTCTTCCTTAATTGGTTAAGAAGGACTAACCCTAGTGTTAATGGACAAGTCCCCCTCAAGTTGTCTTACAAACCATAAAAATCACTTCATCATCTTATCACTAATTAAAATCCATCTAATAAAGGCTTTGTTTTGTCATGAGTTTAATCCCTAATCATGGATTAAGTTGAGGAGCTTTCCTCAGCTTAAACATTCTCATCTATTATCCTTCTATTAGGATGGTGTAATGAGTCTGTTTAATCCTTGATTATGGCTTAACCTCATTACTTAACACTAAACAAAAACAAAAAAAAACATCTAAATAATCACAAATAGGTTAATGATCTTAAACCTACATCATGGTGATTAAGTGTGAGATGCTGACTTCACACTTAAGGTATTCTCATTACCCCTAATCAGAGGGAATATGTGATGAGTTTACTAAATCCATTGGTTTAGGCTTAAGCTCATTAACTTATGACAAATTCTCAAAAGCAATAAAAGACTGAAAACTCAAAAACAAACAATAATCGTCTCCTTCGGGATTCTTTTCTCATCACCTTCACTCATAAACGAGAACCTGCTTCTTCCGTCTAATGCAAGACAGTTAGCACCTGAGCCAGACAGGTCACACACTTGAGCATAGACAAGTAAGCAGTTCACAAGTCAATTCATCTTTCAGTCTCTTTGGGTCGAACTACGGTGTTCTGACTTCCTCATTGCACGAGAGGGTACGTAGGCATAACTTAACAATTATCGAACAAAAGTCTCTGTATATTCTCCCTCCTTCCAGCAATTATTCTTTAAGCCTCATTATCATGAGCATTTCACCTCTTGCCTTTACACTGACACTTTCATATTATACACTACACTTCTTTTACACTGACACCTGTACATCTTTTCCAGCTGTTTTTATGCACAGATTGCACTGACACTACCCCTTTAAAACACAAATCTTTTAAGCGTGGGTCCCGTCGAGTACGACGGACAATCTGGGTGCTAATACCTTCCCAGGTTGTAACCAACCCCCTTTCTCAGTCTCTCTGGTTCGCAACCGTCTTATCCATATCTTTCTAGGTCTATGCAGCATTGCCTTTCCTCCGGGATAAAAATGCCTAGCTGGCGACTCTTTTCATTTCCCTGTGAGTTCACTCCTGTGTGTTCTCGCACCCTCCTCTCGCCGACCGTTCGCGTCTGTACCCCTTCTGACCCGGTGTCATTTGGTGGGAGCGACAGCTTGGCGACTCTGCTGGGGACCCTTATACTATAACAAGGGCTTTTGGTTCTTTTTGTGGGTTCCTCCTAGCGCTTGGTTGATTTGTGTTTACTGGGGTGTTATGTGCTATCTGTGCTTGTATATTTGTTTTGTTTATTGCTTTATGTACAATTGTTTTATTGCTTTCTTTATAGCTTTACATATATCATACTGTCATATTATGCTGGCTGGATCTGGTTTTGCTGTTTTGATGGGTGGGTGTTCTATTGAGAGTTGAGGTCCTATACCTGGGACCTGAGTGACACCTAGGCTAGAGTGGTTCATGTTCTTTCCCATTCCATTTCGGTCTGGTGCGGGAATATGAAACACGGTTCAGATATGGGCTTCTTCTTGAGAACTCTGTGCTGCAGATTTCCTGTAGTGCTAGGGCTATCTGGGAAGCCTGCTAAGTCTGGATGACCTTTAGTATTGACCTTCAGAAACTGAGGTGAATTAGAGGAGGATTTTTTATGGTTATTGTAAACATTGTACCTCCGGGTTAGAAGTGTTTACACTTCTCATAACTGATCCAAGTCTGAGGATCCTTGTTTTAGAACACCACCTGTGAGGGGGTTGGGCTGTTTACAGGTTTGCAGGTACCCTTGACCTCAGCATACCTTGTTACTTTGTTTGATTAAGAGTACTCCATCTTGGGACAGTTCTTGTAATTTTTTAACCCTGGACATGTGACTCTTTATTTGAGTCCCCCACCTTGGTTACTGGACTTATGAACCTCCATCTGGATTTCTTGAACATACTTGGACTTATATCAGAGCCCTTGATCAGATCCAGCTTGATCACAAACCCTTGCATATCATTTGCATACATCATCATTGCATCATTTAACATTTGCTTATTTGTTTTTCAGGGTGTCCATACTATATTTTGGCTTGGTTTTGACCCCTTCATCTGCATAGACCTATCTGCTTCAGCTATCCTCATCCACTACCTGCTTCAGCTACTGTTATTACCAGCATCTTCCTGTCAGTGGCCCATCTTCTAGTATCATACATCATCATCAGCATCTGTTTCAGTTCTTCTTCAGCAGTATGGCACCCAAGAAGAGCAACATCTCCTATCATTTCTTTGAGCCTGAGCTAGCTGGCATCAGGAAGATCCAGGCCTTAATTACTCCAGACCATATACCACTATTCAGAGAACATTATGGAGGCATCCTTGATGTGGTTATGGATTTGGACCCTTCCCAGAGGAGCTTGATTCATACTTGCCTGCAGTTCTATGATCCCCCTATGAGGTGCTTCACTTTTCAGGATTTTCAGTTGGGGCCTTTATTAGAGGAGTATTCATCATTGGTTGGTGTACCTATCAGGGGTGGAGTCCCCTTCAACCTTAAGATGGCTTTTCCTAGTAATGAAGAAGTGGCAAAGGCCTTGTATCTGGAACCAGTTCTGATTGGACAGAATATGACTACCAAGGCTGGAGTTTCTGGTCTACATTTGGATTTCTTGACTTCTCAGGCCATCCTGAAGGCCTCTTTGGGAGAGTGGAAGGCAGTCTATGCTTTGTTGGCCCTTAGCATATATGGAGTCATACTTTTTGCAGATGAGCCTAAATTTATTAGCAAGAGTGCTATTCACCTATTCATTCTGAGGAACCCAGTGCCCACCTTACTGGGAGATTTCTACTACTCTATCCATCAAAGGAATGAAAAGCAAAGAGGAAGATTGGTGAGGTGCTGTGCTCCCCTGTTCCATACTTGGCTGCTCAGACATTTGCCTAAGACTGATGCATTTCTGAATCCTCATCAGCCAAAGTATTGGGCTAGAAGACTCACTGCTTTGACCTCAGCTGACATCAGGTGGTGCACTCAGAGCACCAAGGGCAGGGACATCATTACCAGTTGTGGGCAGTTTCCCAATGTACCCCTGATAGGAGTAAAGGGTTGTATCAACTACAACCCTCTGTTATTCAAAAGACAATTGGGCTATGCATTGGTCCACCCTCCCAGAGCACAAGATTTGGCTGAGACCCTTTATTGTGAGATTAAGCCTAATCTGGCCATTGTCAGGCAAGCATCCTGGGCTTGGGACAATGTTCAGACCAAGGGAATGGCCATTTTGGGAAGATGCAACAATGTAGCCTTAGCTCAGTACTATGAGTGGTCTCATGTCAGGGCTCAAATTTCTGGGATGCCCTTCACCATTGAGGATGCACCTGGGCCATCCTCAGCACCACCTCCAGCTACTGTCAGCCTGGAGGAGTTTGAGAAACTGAAAGAGAGGAATGAGAATCTGACTCAGGCTCTACAGAAGACCCTCTGGGAGAGGAGTGATGGTCGTCTGGACATCGAAAGATTAGAAAAGCTAAAGGTGGAGCATCTAGCTAAGATTGAGAAGTCAGAGGATTACATCAAGAAGTCAAGGGCTGGAGAACAGATTTTGAAGAATGCCTGATTTGTATCTGAAAGAGAGTCAAGCTAGGTGGGTCAGGATCACCGAAGCTCGTACTCTGGAGGATAAGAGGACTCAGGACAAGATTGAGCAGTTAGAGGCTAGTGCAAAGGAGCAACAGGAGGCCCTGCTAGCAGCCCAAAGAGAGATCTCAGAGTTGAAGATTAGAGCTGGAGTGAAGAGGTCAAAGGACCAGAGTCAACACAAGAAGTTAAATGCAGCTGTTACTACCAGGAATCTTCTCATCAGGAACCTCACAGAGCGTCCAGCTGATCCTGTGACTGAAGCACTTCTAAAGGAAGTTCAGGAGGATGAGTTTGGTCTTAGTGTCTGACTTTTGCTTGTTGTTGCTTTCATTTCATTGTACTTTTCTTTTCTTATATTGTATTTTGACCCTCTCAGGGGCATATATTGTAAAACACAAACTATGTATCACTCACTTTTTGTAACATATGTATTAGTTTGTTTTATCTGAGTTCTTTCCAAGCGACATCACAAGCATCTTCCTCAGGGGTCTGGAAAGGTCAAAACCAAGTGCCAAGCCGGATACCTTGGAGGCAAATAAGCATACTGCATTGCATACTACCCTTTGTTTGTTTTGTAGGATTGTTTTGTTTTTGTTACTAACTCTGTTGTGACTCAGGAACTATTGCTCGACGTCGGGTGTTCCAACTCAACCGTCCACACAGATATCCCACCCGTAACAACCTTCCGGGTATACAGATGGACCAGGTACAGCAGGACCTTACGGAGGTCAGGGCTCAAATGGCCAATGAGAGGTTAGAGATGAGGACTCAAATGACTCAGTTTATGGAGGTGATGAACAATATGGCTCAAAGCCAAGAGAGATTAAGAGCTTTGGTAGAGAGGCAGACTCAGGAAGACCCCCATCTAGGGACTGGTGGGACGAGCAACAATGAGAGGGTTCAGCCCCATGTCAACCCACCTGTATTTGGACCCCACCTTCATCCAGAGATCAACATCCCTGCTAATGTGCAAGGGAATGCTACTACAGGCAGAGTGCTGCAAGAAGACCCCCAGGAAGATCAGTTCACTGTGATGGGAGCTAGGGATGAGGCCTATGACAGAAGGCTAGAAGAAATTGCTGAGAAATTAAGATCGTTGGAGTCTCAAAACTCCTTGGGTTTTGATGTTATGGACATGGGCTTAGTGGACGGGGTCAGGATTCCCCACAAATTTAAACCTCCGTGCTTTGAAAAGTACAACAGAACCTCCTGTCCACGGACCCACTTGCAATCTTTTCTGGGGAGGCTGAAGGCATATACCATGGATGAAAAGCTATGGATGTTTTATTTCGAAGATAGCTTGACAGGAGCTTCAAGGGAATGGTACTCTCATCTGACTAGAGCAACCATCAGGTGCTGGAAGGACCTAGCTGAGGCCTTTATCAGACAGTGCCAGTACAACTTGGATATGGCTCCCAACAGGACCCTCCTGATGGGAATGTCACAATCATCCAGAGAAAGTTTCCGGGAGTACGCCCAGAGGTGGAGACAACTTGCTGCTGCTGTCCAGCCACCCATGTCAGAGAGGGAGATGGATGATATCTTTATGAACACCCTCCAAGGGACATACATTGATAGGCTAGCTGCCTTTTCTTCAACCAGCTTTGCAGATGTCGTTATAGCTGGAGAAAGAATTGAGAGCCTATTAAAGATGGGCAAAATTTCTGACAACGGTGCCAGCTCATCCAGCAACACAAGAAAGCCTTTTGTGGGCCCAAGAAGAACGGGTGAAGCTAATGCTATCCATACCAGCAGGGGCAGACCCCAATATGTTCATAGGTCTGTAGCAGCAGTCACCATTCCCGCTCCAATTCATCCACAACCAGCTTACCAACCACAACAACCCCAGTACCAGCAACAGGCTCAGTATCCACCTCAGAGAAATTATAACAACAACAACGCCAACAACAACAATCAGCAAAGACCATTCCAACAGAGACCATCTCAAGCTAATAGGGTGATTGATCCAATCCCTATGCCATATGCCACTCTACTGCCACAGCTCCTGAAGCTCAACTTGGTTGAGTTAAGGACGTTGGCGCCTCCAGATCCTTCCAGTCTACCCAGAAATTACGACATCAACGCCAGATGTGCATTCCATTCCAACGCACCTGGTCACAGTACAGAAAAGTGTAGAGCTTTGCACATGAAGGTACAAGACCTGGTAGATTCCAAAGCTCTAAACTTCGCACCCCCACCAAATCTTAACAAGAACCCTATGCCTAACCACGGAGGACCCAGAATCAATGCTATTGAGGAAGATAAACCGTCTTACTTGATAACCAGTGTGGGTCAGATTCGGACACCTTTGGTAGAGATTAAAGCTCAACTCCTTGAATGTCAAATATTCCCCGAGTGTGAGCTAGGATGTGCTTATTGCAACATTTCAGTGAATGGGTGTGATAACTTGAGAGATGGCATAGATGGTCTCATCCAGAATGGCCTGCTTCAAATCACAACATCAATACCTTCAAGTCCAACAATCTCCTTAACAGCAGTTCCCGAGTCTTCTACAACTGCAACAATCATTGTTCCAAACAACTCTTCAGTTTCATCAACAAATGCTTCATCTGTTACTTCAACGGACCAGATATCAACAAACATCCCTTCTACAACTTCAGCACCCCTTCATTCAGAATCTCCTACAACAACAACACCCATCCAGTCAACAGTGTCTCCTACAACATCAACAACAAATAGTGAAAGTGTCTCAACGGTTACAATTTATTATGATCCTGCAAACGATTCTGCCTACAACTCACAAAGTGCCACTCCTATCAGAGCACCAGTCACAATATACTATGATCCACATACTATCATGGTCCCTTCTGCAGCTGCTATCAGTCCAGTCACTATCACAGTGCCTGGGCCAGTACCTAATGAAAGCAGTAATGCCATCCCTTGGCATTACGGCTCCGATCTATACTGCGAAGGACAGAAAATTACTTTGGAATCATCAACTTCTTCGCCACAAATAGACAATGTGGGGGGAGGCGGAGGCTTCACTCGAAGCGGACATCTCTTTGCCCCGCAAATTCAAAAACCCACTGCCGAAGCAGAAGCTGCTGCCAAGGCAAAAGGGAAGAGCATGGTGCAAGAAGAACAAATTGTTAAAGAAGCTTTGAAAACCCCTTTTGATCAAGAGGTTGATGAATTCATGAGAATCATCAAGAAAAGTGATTACAAAATAGTAGACCAGCTTCACCAGACACCTTCCAAGATCTCCATCTTATCATTGCTAATGTGCTCCGAGGCTCATCGGAACGCACTACTAAAAGTCTTGCACGCAGCTTATGTGCCAGAAGAGATCACAGTCAATCCGTTGGAAGCTGTAGTTGGAAATGTCAATGCTATTCATGGACTAGGATTTACCAACACTGATTTGACTACGGAAGGGCGCAATCACAACAAGGCTTTGCACATTACCATGGAGTGTAAGGGTGCAGTTCTTTCCCATGTACTGGTAGACACAGGGTCATCCCTCAATGTCTTACCTAAAAAAGCCCTTGTGAAGCTGGAATACGAAGGATTGGCATTACGTCCCAGCAACTTGGTAGTGAGAGCCTTCGACGGTTCTAAGAGATCAGTTCTGGGGGAAATCGAGTTACCTATAACGATTGGCCCACAAACTTTCAAAACGACCTTCTACGTGATGGACATTCAGCCTGCCTACAGCTGTTTGTTGGGTAGACCATGGATTCATGCCGCTGGCGCAGTTACGTCTACCCTTCACCAGAAGTTAAAATTCGAGTGGGAGGGCCAAGTCGTTACTATCTGTGGAGAGGAAGATATCTTTGTTACCCATCTGGCTACATACAAATACATTGAGATGGATGGGGAGATCCACGAAACTATGAGTCAAGGGTTTGAGGCCTTGAACATAAATGAAACATCTGTTGTACCTGGAACCTCAATGACGTCTTACCAACAAGCCCGGAAGGTTGTTGAAGAAGGGACTGCCCAAGGCTGGGGCAAGTTGCTGCCCGTAGAGAAGAAGGAGGATAGATTTGGGTTGGGTTACAAACCAACTCAACAAGATCAAGCAGAGGCTGTTAAGAAGCCCAGTTTTGTCAGTGGGGGGATGCTCACCCCCGATGCAGTAAACAACTTGGAAGATGAGTCAGAAGATGAACGCAACCTGGAAAGCTGGATACGTCCAAAGATCCCGGGGAGCAGTATCTCAAACTGGTCTTCCCAGGAAATTATAAGGGTTACTCCTGCAGAGTAATTATTATTTCCTGTATTTCAAGCATGCATCAAGTCTTGCATCTTGCCCAAGATGACAAGACTCATTTTGTAATCGGGCCATCTGTAATTTTGTGCAACAAGATTAATCAATGAAATATCAGACATCTTTTGCAAATGAGTCTTTTTCTTTCCGCTCACTGTTTTTCCATTTTTCTTTTTGTACAAAAATAAAATGGCAATGTTTTCAAAATGACAACTTTATTTCACTTTTTTAAAACAAGAGTAAAATCAATCACTAAAATGAATAAATCTGAACCCTTGCAGAGAGTGCCTTCCAGACCGCACCGACAACAGCACGGCTATGACTTCGTATGACTTTGACAATCCGATCAATCAAGCTGACGAAGGGGTTGAAGAAGAGTATGAGCTTCCTGAAGAGCTAGCCAGGTTGTTGAGACAAGAAGAAAGGGTTATCACTCCCCATCAGGAGGAGGTCGAAACGATTAATCTTGGTACGGATGAAGACGTAAAAGAGGTTAAGATCGGGGCCTGCTTACAAGACTCAGTGAAGAAACAACTGATTGACCTGCTTCAAGAATATGTGGACGTGTTTGCTTGGTCTTACCAAGATATGCCAGGGTTGGACACCGATATCGTCATGCACAAGCTGCCTTTAAGAGAAGAATGCCCGCCAGTTAAACAGAAACTGCGCCGTACTCGCCCCGACATGGCAATGAAGATCAAAGAAGAGGTACAAAAGCAGTGGGACGCCGGGTTCCTTGTTGTGACTAGCTATCCACCGTGGGTTGCTAATATAGTACCTGTACCTAAGAAAGACGGCAAAGTGAGAATGTGTGTTGACTACCGGGATCTGAACAGAGCAAGCCCGAAAGATGATTTCCCATTACCTCACATCGATGTATTGGTGGATAACACGGCTCAGTTCTCGGTATTCTCCTTCATGGACGGATTTTCAGGATACAATCAGATTAAAATGTCACCTGAAGACATGGAGAAGACAACCTTCATCACACCTTGGGGCACGTTCTGTTACAAGGTGATGCCATTCGGATTGAATAATGCTGGTGCCACTTATAAACGGGCTATGGTAACATTATTCCATGACATGATCCACAAAGAAATTGAATGCTATGTGGATGACATGATTGCCAAGTCCCTTACTGAAGAAGATCACCTGGTGAATCTGCTGAAACTATTTAAGCGTCTGAGGAAGTACCAACTCAAGCTAAACCCCAACAAGTGCACATTCGGGGTAAGATCTGGTAAGCTGCTGGGATTTATTGTGAGCGAGAAAGGGATTGAAGTTGACCCTGATAAAGTCAAAGCCATTCAAGAAATGCCTGCACCAAAGTCAGAAAAAGAAGTTCGAGGGTTCTTGGGACGATTGAACTACATTTCACGGTTCATATCCCACCTCACAGCAACCTGTGAACCTTTGTTCAAACTGCTAAGAAAAGAACAAACGGTCAGGTGGAACGAAGACTGTCAGAAGGCTTTTGACAAGATCAAAAAGTACTTGCAAGAACCTCCAATCCTTATGCCTCCAGTTGAAGGAAGACCTCTAATCATGTACTTGACAGTATTAGAAGAGTCAATGGGGTGCGTGTTGGGCCAGCATGACGAGTCTGGTCGAAAAGAGTATGCAATATACTACCTAAGCAAAAAGTTTACCGACTGTGAACAACGTTATTCACTGCTCGAGAAAACTTGCTGTGCTTTAGCGTGGGCTGCTCGCCGACTGAGACAGTATATGTTGACCCATACTACCTTGTTGATCTCAAAAATGGACCCAGTCAAGTACATATTTGAGAAGCCAGCACTCACCGGACGGGTTGCAAGATGGCAAATGATCCTCACGGAATATGACATCCAATACACATCTCAGAAAGCCATCAAGGGCAGTGTATTGTCTGAATATCTTGCTGAGCAACCTATTGATGATTACCAGCCTATGAGATTTGACTTCCCTGATGAAGACATCATGTTCATAAAAGCAAAAGATCATGAAGAGCCTATTCACACTGAAGGGCCTGACCCGGAAGAAGAATGGACTATGATGTTTGATGGGGCTGTTAACATGAATGGTCGTGGTGTTGGTGCAGTACTCATTACACCTAAGGGGGTTCACATGCCTTTCTCGGCAAAGCTCACTTTCAACTGCACTAACAACGAAGCTGAATACGAAGCTTGCATTATGGGTCTTGAGGAAGCCATTGACCTCAGGATCAAGACATTGACTGTATTCGGAGATTCAGCTCTGGTAGTTAATCAAACCAACGACAAATGGTACACCCACCAGGATCATCTGATACCTTATAGGGATTATACAAGGAGGTTATTGACTTTCTTCACAACAGTCAAGCTTGAGTATATCCCTCGGGACGAGAATCAGTTTGCAGATGCTCTGGCTACCATTTCATCCATGATCAAAGTGCATATGTGTTCACAGCAGATGTTGTTCATAGTAGATGTTGTTAAAGATGATAAGCCTTGGTTCCACGACATTAAATTCTTCTTGGAGGATCAAACATACCCACCTGGGGCACCTTCCAATGATAAGAAGACTTTAAGAAGGCTTGCTGGTAGTTTCTTTCTGAACACTGATGGTTTCCTGTACAAGAGAAACTTTGATATGGTACTTCTCAGATGCGTTGATAGAACAGAAGCAGACTTGTTGATGCATGAAGTGCACGAAGGATCCTTTGGTACCCATGCAGGAGGGCATGCCATGGATAAGAAATTGCTGAGATCAGGCTATTACTGGATCACAATGGATGCTGACTGTTGTGCCTATGCCAGAAAATGCCATAAATGCCAGATCTATGCGGATAAGGTGCATGTGCCTCCCAATCCTTTGAATGTGATGTCTTCACCTTGGCCCTTTGCTATGTGGGGCATTGATATGATCGGTAAGATTGAGCTGACTGCTTCGAATGGCCACAGATTCATCCTGGTTGCCATTGACTATTTCACCAAGTGGGTCGAAGCAGCTTCCTATGCAAACGTCACAAGGCAAGTGGTAGCCAGATTTCTGAAGAGAGATATCATCTGTCGATACGGAGTTCCCGAGCGAATCATTACTGATAATGGTTCCAACTTAAACAACAAAATGATGGCAGAGCTATGCCGGGACTTCAAGATTCAACACCACAATTCTTCTCCTTACCGGCCAAAGATGAACGGCGCTGTTGAGGCAGCTAATAAGAATATCAAGAAGATTATGCAGAAGATGGTAGTCACCTATAAGGACTGGCATGAGATGCTACCATTTGCCTTGCATGGATACCGCACGTCAATCAGAACATCCACGGGGGCAACACCGTATCAGCTTGTGTATGGTATGGAAGCAGTCCTACCTGTTGAAGTTGAACTACCTTCCCTACGGGTATTAATGGATGTTAAGCTGAGCGAAGCAGAATGGGTCCGATCCCGATACGAGCAACTGAGTCTGATTGAAGAGAAGAGATTGGCTGCAATCTGTCATGTGCAGTTGTATCAGAAAAGAATGAAGAAAGCCTTCAATCAAAAAGTCAGGCACCGAGAGTACCAAGTGGGAGATCTTGTGCTGAAAATAATCCTCCCTCCTCATACAGACCACAGGGGCAAGTGGACTCCGAATTATGAAGGACCATTTGTAGTAAAGAAAGTCTTCTCAGGTGGAGCACTGATGCTCAGTACTATGGATGGTGAAGACTTCCCGTCCCCTGTGAATTCAGATGCAGTTAAAAAATACTTCGCATAAAATGACCCGCTGGACACAAAAACAGAATGTAAGTCCAGGCAAAAATAGGGCATCCCGGCGAGTCAAAAACAGAATAAAAGACTCGGGCAAAAATAAGGGAAAAATGAAAAAATGTACACCCGCTGAGTTGAAAAGCCACATTGGACAACTCAGGCAAAAATGGGTATCCCGATGGATTGAAAACCCGAAAGGGCGATCCATGCAAAATAGGGGAATAAGCGAACAACTGCATTCTGAATTCGTCTGTATCACCTTCAACTTGGTAAACCTCGGAAGGATCAAGCTTCTCTCAGAATCAGCCTTCTTCAGAAAGCAAGACGAGAAGAACGTCAAAAGTCATACGAGTCATAGCAAAGGGAAGCTCCCTGAAGCGTCATCAACATTGCCAACACCTTTTGTTTCTCAATTTGTAACAATCTCCTCATCTCAGGGGATATGTTTCTTTGACTGTATCTTGCCAATTTAGGGCACGTGAATTAATAAAACCAGATTTTCAGTCATGTCTTGTCTTGTACATTTTTATTTGCAAAGAATGTCTGATGTCTTTAAAAGCGATTGCATAAATACATATGCTTTTCTAATAAGAATACGTGCTTACAGGAAATATATTTACTCCCGGGAGTGTCTAAAATCCTATGACGGAATCCGGTAAGGGATACCTCGGGATTACTTGTGCGTTTCTCTATCTTTGCAGGATTGCAGGTATTCAAAAGTGCAACATGGGGCATGTGAACTTCACCCCAGCAAGCTGGCAGATCAGTACTCGCTCAGTCTTAACACCAGAAGTGTTCTCTCCCCAGCCGAATTGCCACTTGTTACTTCTCCCCATCAGAGTTGCTAGGCATCATCTCTCCAACAGGGCAGTGCCAGAAGGTGCCCATATCCCCAACTGAGTTGCCAAGTATCCTCCTCGGCAGAAATTTCTAGGAAGATCTTTCAGTGATCTCTCTTCTTCCCCAGCCGAGTTGCCATCTACTATTCCTTCTCAGCTAAGTACAAAAGACAGGGAACCATCTCCCCACAGAGTTTCAGCCTCTATCCAGAAGAGCAACGCATGAAGGAATCACGACAGAGCAACGAAAGCTTCTACAAACCCCAACTGGGTCTCTCATTTATTGGAATAAGTCTATCAATGACCTTTTTCCCCAGGCAGAATCATCAGATCTACCAATGATCTCATCCCCAGCTGGGATGTCCATTTCAAGCAGATCGACCAGAGATCTTCACAGCAACGGGATCCGCATCCCGGTTTGGTATCTTTGCATAATCATGGCATTCGCATCATATTCACCCCGCAAAGCGTAGCATTCCGTCTAATACGGAGCATTACGGCAAAAATCAAACATATTGCATAATCATAAGCCATGTTCTGAATCAAACACTTGTGAGAAATGACAACCCGTCAAAAATATACAGAAAACTCCCACAAATTCCCCACCAGAAAGCCAAAAGCAGTTGCCTTACATTCACAAACATCGGTATATACTCCTTTTGACACCCGTCCGTGTCATCATTCCCCAGTAAAAGTCGCCCGAGCACTCTTTACAAACAGACCACCCGTGTTACGGATACTTCTTGACACCCGTCCGTGTCATACCCCCAACAGAAAGCCGAAGCGTCCCCTTTGCACTCACAGATACTCATGTATATACAATTCTTTGACACCCGTCCGTGTCATCTCCCCAGCGCAGTCGCCTAAATTTTTGCAACTCAGATATTTGTTTATACTATATTTTCTCCCTTCGACACTCATCCGTGTCACTCTCCCCAGCAGATAAACACTCATCCATACACTACTCATACTTTCCACTCACACTTATACAGATACTCGTCCGTATCTTATATACACCGCTTAAATCCCCACAGATTCGACACTCGTCCGTGTTCTCTGTTAACCAGTTGGTGCTCGTCCGTACCATCATCTTAGAACATGCGTCAAGCATTTGTTTCTACCTGATACTCGTCCGTATCATAGTCTTAAGGATGCTCGTCCGCATCTTTAATCCATACACTGTGTCAAACACTTTTGTCTTCTTGAATATAGACACTCGTCTGTGTCTACTATTCCCCAGAAGAGTCCCCTCAGATTCAACACTCGTCCGTGCTCCTTGTTAACCAGTTGATACTCGTCTGTATCATCATCTCCGAACACGTTTCAGTATTTGTTTCTACCCGATACTCGTCCGTATCGTAGTCTTAAGGATGCTCGTCCGCATCTTTAATCTATACACAAACATCTAAACACTTATACCTTTTATTTCCTTTCGGAATGTAAACACTCGTCCATGTTTACTATTCCCCAGTAAAGTAAAACTTCTTTTCCATCTGACATTCGTCCTATGTCATGATAAACCTTGAGAGCAGCTGTACCCTGCTAGGTGGTCGTCCTCCACCTCTTGATGGTCGTCCTCCCTCATGCTCGTCCGATGGCCGTCCCCATCGTTGACCTTTTATCCGACATTCGTCCTATGTCGTGATATTTAGCAGCCGTACCCTGCTAGGTGGTCGTCCTCCACCTCTTGATGGTCGTCCTCCATCATTTTTATCCAATGGCCGTCCCCATTGATGTTTTTTTTGGTTATCTGACATTCGTCCTATGTCATGATAAGCCTTGAGAGCAGTCGTCCCCTGCTAGGTGGTCGTCCTCCACCTCTTGATGGTCGTCCTCCATCATGCTCATCCGATGGCCGTCCCCATCGTTGACCTTTTATCCGACATTCGTCCTATGTCGTGGTATTTAGCAGCCGCCCCCTGCCAGGTGATCGTCCTTCACCTTAGATGACCGTCCCTCATCTTATCCCCAACAGAGCAGCCGTCCCCTGCTAGGTGATCGTCCTTCACCTTTGATGACCGTACCTCATCATCTGTTTATTTCATTTATTCTTTAACCCGATGGCCGTCCCCATCGCGGTCCCTTTTCCTTCCAGTTCAGCCCGATGGCCGTCCCCATCGTTGGTTACACTACTTTATGAACTTGATGGCCGTCCCCATAATTTTTCATTAATCCCCAGAGAATCTTATAGCTTTACTTGATGGCCGTCCCCATCATATTCCTTTTATCCCCAGCATGTCGGCCGTCCCCGTCATTGCTTTATTTCCCGCACCTTTCCCAGCATGTCGGCCGTCCCCGTCATTGCTCTTTACCCAGCAGTCGTCCTCTGCTCGACGGTCGTCCTCCGTCGCCCACACTTTATAATATACTTTATTTCCTTTTACAATCTATATCCCTTTTCTTCTTCATTCTGTGAGTGCTAATTTTGGACTATCTTTGGTATTCAACCACAAGTTATCTTGTTCGCCTGTTAAGCCGCTGCTTACATCCTGCACAGCTAACTCATGTTTGAATAGGGGCAGCTGTAAACACCCCAAATTTTCCCTCACACATGGCTTGTGATCATTTCATATTCATAAACTCAATCATAGCATCTCATACCACATTTTTGATTCACTGCATTGGTTCTAAGTCATCTGCATCTAGGGTTTGTGATCTGAGCAATCCAAGAGCTTCTTGAGCCACTCCAAAGGTCACCAATCACTTCAAAGAGGTCCATGTATGTTCAAGCATCATATTATATCCTCTCAAAGTCAAGAATGTCAAAGAATCACAAGAACTGAGAATGGCATGGAAGCAGAGCCAGGTTTGACTGCACAGTTGACCTAGAATTAGGGTTTTGGTTTCAGAGGCCATAACTCCAAATTTTTTGGTCATTCTTGTTTCTATTGGTATCTATATGGTATAGGGAGTATGCATATCAATTTTCATGAAAAATTCCATGGGGAAGTCATCTGATCAAGAGTTGACTTTTCAAGCAAGTCAGTGCAAAATCAGGGCATCTGAGGCCCTCCATGACCCAACCAAAGGGTGTTCTTCATCATTTTGATTGTATATGATCTTTATTTGATCATGGAAGAAGTTGGAAGTTCACAAAATTTAAGAATTTCAAGTCTTTTGCAAAGTTGACTTTTTGGGAAAGTTTGACTTTTAATGAAATTGCCATTTTAGGCAACTTTTTCAACCTTTACTTTTTGATTCAAAAAAGCTTCAAATGAAAAAACTTTGGTCATGAAAGTTGTAGAATAGATCTTCCCCTTTTCAAAAAGTACAAGAACATGACCTAATTCATTTTGGATCAAAAGTTATGGCTTGTCAAAGTTGGCAAAAATCACTAAATTTCAAGTTATGCACCAAAGAGGCAAAGTTGCAAATTCACTTCTCAAGGCAAATTAAGTCATCAAATGGACTTATAAACTTCACAACATGATCACACAACACTTAAAAATCAGAATGGGCCAAGAAATTTCTCATTTTTGTGGCCTATGGATCAAGATATTCCATAAAGATCAAAAGCAAGGCAAGTTGCAAAACTCATCATAGTTTATCATCCACTTGCTGGCTAGCCTGCTGAGCCACCCTAGGCATCTCCCCTCACCATGCTGCGCAGGACACACTCTTTGTCCTTGGCTAGAAAGTAGCCCATACTTCTCTTACACCAACTTTGACATTTTGGCAAAAGGACCCATACCAATCAATAAAGCACACATCACTTCTTCTGACCAATCATGATAGTTTATACAAGCCAAAAGCAAGCCAAAGCAACAAGAGAACAAGCCTGAAACACTCCATAACTCAGCATTCTCATTTTCACCTCCATTTGCAAGAGCCTTCGAAACTCATCACACAGGCCACAAACACACAAACTAACTTCACAAATCAACTCCACACACCTTCCTGATCACAAAGCACCCTTCACCATAGCCTGAAACTCAAAATCAAAAACACGATCACCACCTGCCATTGAACAGAACCTCTGCAAACTCTCAAACCAAGCATTGTAAACTCCAAACAATCATTGAAAGCTTCTCAGGAGGATCATTGGAGTGCATTTGAGCCAAAGAAACAGCCAGAAAGCTCCTGAATCGAAAGCTTCAGTTCAGGTAGTCAACTCAAAACTTTTTTCCAGAAACATGTTTTTATGTTCTTAATAGCTTCTATGCACTCCCCTGATCATGAATATGTGCTTACTTTTGAAAATGGTTGAGAAACCAGGATGTATGCACTGTCTGAAACTTTTGCCCTAAAAAATGTTTTGTTTCGATTCAGCTGATTGATGAGTGAAAAATGAGATTTGAGTGGGGGGTTTGATTTAGTTTGGCATGGGGATGATTTCTGGGCTTTTAGTTTTCATTTTGGTGAAGTTTTGAGGATTTTAGAGATTTTCAGGTGGGGTTCCCACCGGAGAAGACGACCGGAAGTCTTCTCCGGCCACCTGAAAACAATTAGGGTTAATCCCTGTAATTAATGCAAGTTTGAATTCTGAGCGTTGGATAGGCTGACCAGAGTTGACTCGCGCGTGTTTTGATGGCTGGGATTTGTCATTAGAAACCCTAATCTATGTTTAACTTAATTAATTCAGTTTAATTAATTAAAATAGGATTTAGCTCAGTTTGAATTGTGACCTTTGGATTGCGCGCGCAGTCAACAAATCTTTCCCCAGATTCAATCCTGGCTCTCCATTGCGTTTACTTTCTTTTTATTTTAATTTTAATTCATTTGTTTTGTATTTCTTTTGTCCATTTATTTTAAAATAGCAAAACAATTTTAAAAATTCTGAAAATTTTTGTATAAACTCTTATGAATTTTCAGAAACCAAAAACATTTTTATTTTTATTTTTTGCATTCAGAAACATTTTTAAATCATTTAAAAGTTTATTTTTAATTAATTAATGAGAATTAATTAATTAAAAATACTTTTAGGTATTTAAAAATCACCAAAAAATTCATGAAACCTTTAAAATCATTTAGAAACATTGTCCAACCCTCAAACCAAATTTCTTTTTTGATCTTGATGTCATTTGATAATTTTTCATGGAATTAAAATCATTTTAAGACATTATTTTGATCCAAATTTCAAAAAATCATTTCTGCCTAACCATTGAGAGTTGGACTTTGATTCTTTTTGCATTGTGTCTTGCATATCATGTAGTTTGTAGGGTTAAATTGGCATGATTTGATTTTGCATTTTCCATTTGTTTGACATTTTTCTTGTTAAGGTACCCTAAAACCCTAGAAAACTTAGGAAATTCATAACCCTAGTTAGGTTAAGAGTTGAATCCCCTCCTTTGGGCAGTGAGTTTGTATAGGATTAGGGGTCCTTTGAATGCATTTTCAATTTTGTTATCTTGATGTTTGCTTCTGATTTTGGTTCTTGTTTGATGCATTGATCATAAACCCTAATGTGGGTTCTCTTTTGCATTCATCTTGCATTTGCATTCATACCTTGACTTGCCATAGCATTTTGTGCATCCCTTTGATTCATTAGACATCTTAAGACATGTTGGAAGCATGTTTGATCATTGCATCATGTATTTTCCATGTTGTATGTCATTTGCATTTCATAACTTTTCATGTTTGTTCATGGTTCTAAGCATGTTTCATTTGCATCCATATGTTCATATGATCATCCCCATGCTTTATCTCATGTTTGCATCATGTCATGGCATCACTCTCATCTCATACATGCTTTTGGTTTTGATTTGCATCATGCCATTTCATCTCATTTTGCATTGCATTGCATTTGTTTCACTAACTTTTCAGGTGGTAAGCAACTTTGAGAAGTGAATTTGCCTTCACTTCTCACAACTTCTTTTCATCTCTTTTATGCATCCTTGCTGCATTTTGTTTTGTGTTTGAGATTGAGCTTGCTCCTTCTTCTTCATCTTACTTTCTTACCTCAAGTGACTTGTCTTCTTAAATGAAGCAAGTTACTTTGCTTCTCTTTGCTCCTCTCATCTGCTTCCTGGTGGTTCCTCTGAAGACCTTTCTTGTAAACCTCACAAACCTTAGGAACAACCAAGCATGACAATAATTAGGGTTTTGATTAGTCTCCCCACTTAGTTTTAACTTTGTGTCTCTTTGAGTCTTCTCTTCTCATCTCATAATCAAGGACTAAACCCTAAAGGCTTTAAGGCTGTGATTAAGTTTATGCCTGCATCCTTCTATTAAGATGGAGTGTATAACTTTAATCCTAAGTGTTAAACCCTTAATGTGTTTAAATCCTCTAATCAATTCACTTAATAATCATCAAGACATCAAGCTTGTAACTTGGGCCTTGCATTAGGGTTCTAATTCTTCCTTAATTGGTTAAGAAGGACTAACCCTAGTGTTAATGGACAAGTCCCCCTCAAGTTGTCTTACAAACCATAAAAATCACTTCATCATCTTATCACTAATTAAAATCCATCTAATAAAGGCTTTGTTTTGTCATGAGTTTAATCCCTAATCATGGATTAAGTTGAGGAGCTTTCCTCAGCTTAAACATTCTCATCTATTATCCTTCTATTAGGATGGTGTAATGAGTCTGTTTAATCCTTGATTATGGCTTAACCTCATTACTTAACACTAAACAAAAACAACAAAAACATCTAAATAATCACAAATAGGTTAATGATCTTAAACCTACATCATGGTGATTAAGTGTGAGATGCTGACTTCACACTTAAGGTATTCTCATTACCCCTAATCAGAGGGAAGATGTGATGAGTTTACTAAATCCATTGGTTTAGGCTTAAGCTCATTAACTTATGACAAATTCTCAAAAGCAATAAAAGACTGAAAACTCAAAAACAAACAATAATCGTCTCCTTCGGGATTCTTTTCTCATCACCTTCACTCATAAACGAGAACCTGCTTCTTCCGTCTAATGCAAGACAGTTAGCACCTGAGCCAGACAGGTCACACACTTGAGCATAGACAAGTAAGCAGTTCACAAGTCAATTCATCTTTCAGTCTCTTTGGGTCGAACTACGGTGTTCTGACTTCCTCATTGCACGAGAGGATACGTAGGCATAACTTAACAGTTATCGAACAAAAGTCTCTGTATATTCTCCCTTCTTCCAGCAATTATTCTTTAAGCCTCATTATCATGAGCATTTCACCTCTTGCCTTTACACTGACACTTTCATATTATACACTACACTTCTTTTACACTGACACCTGTACATCTTTTCCAGCTGTTTTTATGCACAGATTGCACTGACACTACCCCTTTAAAACACAAATCTTTTAAGCGTGGATCCCGTCGAGTACGACGGACAATCTGGGTGCTAATACCTTCCCAGGTTGTAACCAACCCCCTTTCTCAGTCTCTCTGGTTCGCAACCGTCTTATCCATATCTTTCTAGGTCTATGCAGCATTGCCTTTCCTCCGGGATAAAAATGCCTAGCTGGCGACTCTTTTCATTTCCCTGTGAGTTCACTCCTGTGTGTTCTCGCACCCTCCTCTCGCCGACCGTTCGCGTCTGTACCCCTTCTGACCCGGTGTCATTTGGTGGGAGCGACAAGTATGTCAAACAAAATACTGCAGAGAACTGCTCAAGCGATTTGGAATGAATAATTCAAAATCAATCGACACTCCCATGCCTACCAACAGAAACTTGGACAAAGATGAACATGGTAAGTGTGTTGATGTCAAAAGGTATAGAGGTATGATTGGGTCTCTCTTGTATCTAACTGCTTCTAGACTGGACATCATGTTTAGTGTTTGTATGTGTGCACGATATCAATCAAATCCTAAGGAATCTCACTTAAAATTAGTCAAGCGTATATTTAGGCATCTTCATGGAACACCTAAATACAGGCTTTGGTATTCCAAAGGGAGCGATTGCATCTTAGTAGGTTACTCTGATTCTGATTTTGCTGGCTGCAAATCAGATAGGAAAAGCACTAGTGGTACATGCCATCTATTTTCAAATTCTTTAATAAGTTGGCATAGCAAAAAGCAAGTATCTGTGGCGTTGTCTACTGCAGAGGATGAGTATGTTGCAGCCGGTAGCTATTGCGCTCAAATTTTGTGGGTAAGACAACAACTACAAGATTTTGATATTCAACTTAAACGTATTCCAATAAAGTGTGACAACAATAGTGCCATTAATCTCACTAAGAATCTTGTTTTACACTCACGCACCAAACATATAGAGATTAGACATCACTTCCTTCGCGATCATGTTGAAAAAGGAGATGTTGTTTTTGAGCATGTTGATACTAAAAATCAACTTGCTGACATTTTCAATAAACCATTGGCAACTGAACCATTCTTCAATATTCGTCGTGAATTAGGGATTCTTGATCTCTCCGCATTGGTGTCTTAAGTTTGTTTGATCTATTTTATATTTATCTCATTGTGTTTACTGAGATTTGAATGTAGACTTCACTTGTACTTCATGAGATCACTACGACGGAGGTAATATTGTCCCTCTCTACATCTTGTTGATATTGTGTGATAAATGTATGTTTGAGCAATTATTTCTCGCTTATATGTACTTCTTTACATATGATTGTTTGAGCATTAATAATTAGTTTGTAAAGTATTCTTAAGCATCATTAAAATGTTATGATTCACTTTGCATTCTGCATTAAATTTTTTTTTTGTATTGATACATAAGGTCTATGTATCGATGCATATCCATTTTGTGTCGATACATGTTCAATTTCTTTTAAAATTGTCAAAATTATTACAGTATGTATCGATATATTCGTGGTTTGTATCGATACATAGAAACTTGAAAATCCAAAATTTTCGCAACATGAATCGATGCATACGATTATGTATCGATGCATACTGATATAAAATACTTTTTTTTTTGTATCGACACATCAGCATCAGTTATGACATTTGCATCAGTCATAATCTTTATTTTATCTCCTTCTTCATTTCATTTGCATCATTAACGATTAAATAACCCTAACACCACAAAACCCCTTTTCTTCCAAAACCCTAACTTCATCATCATGCCTCCAAGAGTCATGCTTCCTAGAGCAAAAGGTAGAGGTAAATGGAAAGAACCTGTTAAGGCTTCACACCAAGCTTTGCCTGCTCTAGAAATTCCTCCCACTGGGTCATCCATTCTCCATCCTGCCATTGTGGAAGAGTTTGAGGTTTCCTTCAAGACAAGGTTAGTCATGAAACCCCATGTCTTTAATACTCAATATGCGCGTACTCTATGCTTAGATGAAGTTGCTGATTTGATTGACGCACAAAAACTTGGGTCCTTTTTAACTGTTAATGATGACTATCATGAGGACTTCATTCGTGCTTTTTATGCGGGTGTGAAATCTGGTAAAGGGTACATGTTCAAGTGCTCTATTGGAACAAAGACTTATTGTTTTGAGGCTGGTGATTGGAACAAGGTGTTCCAAATGCCATCCCCGACGCCTGTGTTGCAGATGTGGCATGATCAGAAATTTGAAACTAAGTTTAATCTGAAGGAATATTGTGCATCTATTTCAAAACTAGAAAGGCCTATAGGTGATGATGAGCGTTTAACTTCTGGAATGATTAAGAGTGTCCCCAGAATTCTGCATTGGATTCTCTCGCATATTTTACGTCCGAGGTCCGGTGGGCACTCTAGATTAGATAAGCCAGACATACATCTCTTGTATATTCTGCAAAAGAAGATTCTGTTGAATTGGCCCAATTATTTTGTGAAGCGTATTTTTCTTACAAGAAATAGTTCGAAGAACATCACTCTTGCTTATGCCGCACAGATTATGAGGATCATTAAGTTCTGGAAGGTGGTCGTACCCCCTGTTCCTCTCTTATCTTCATCTACTGTTCAAGAATTCAATAGTGCTACTCTTTCTCATATGGGATATAGGTGGGACATAGAGCGTCGATGCTATTACTTCTTTGAACACAGCTCTAGAACCAGAATTTATAACTTTGATACATCTTCTAAACAAATTTTTGTTGCTGAAGAACAAAGAGATGAAGATATGGAGGATGTAAATGAAGAAAATCCCCCTGAAGCAAATGTCAACACTGCTTGGGGTGAGTGGGTGCCACAAAGGTGGTCTCCTACTAACTATGAACCGGTTCCTCCATATGTTCCACCAACATCATCTACTACTCCTCCTGCATATCTAACTCAAATGTTTGAGCAAATGGAAATTGCCAATAATGCCCGACAAGAAGAAGCCCGTGCGTGGCATGTACAACAAACGGAGTGGCACAAAGAGCATCGAGAGTGGCATGATGAACACACTAGGATGTATCGTAACCAACACTCATGGCACACAGACTTGGTCAAGTGGCATCAAGTCTTCTATAATGAGATGTCCGGTTTCATGGATGATTGTCGTGCACATCCGGGTATTATGGACAGATTCAGAAGCACCGAGGTTCAGAATCGGTTCAGGCATTACAACTTCATGGGGAAAAATCCTGATGAGATGCCTCCTCCACCTCCTCCTCCAAGTTTCAGAGATCCCGATAGAGATGATGCTGAGTCCTGTGGTGGCTACAATCCTCACTAATGCAGCATTTCATAATTGCATTACATCATTTCTTTTCTTTCTTGATGCTTAAGTTTCTTTTGATTTTATGTTTTAACATTGTATGCGTTTGGTTTGCTTTTATAATTCTTAACTCTACTAGACCAATTAAATGCCTATGCTTGTTTGTTGTTTAAGATTAATTGGTTTGCCCTTTATGTTTCACTCTTTGTGAGTGATTAGCTTGTATATCTTCTTATTGCTGAATATTGCTTCACCTATACAATTTTTTTTGATGTTGGCAAAGGGGGAGAAAGGCTTGAGTGTGAAAAATGACAGCATGCACAAACTCAGGGGGAGTGGTTCTGACACTTCTGCAAAAATTTGCCATCATCAAAAAGGGGGAGTTCGTGAGCAAATCTTTAGTTTTGTATGATAGTAAATTTTATGCTTTTGTGCTTTTAACATACACTTTATATTGAATTGACATTGCAAGCTTAAAAAATCTACCTTATCCATGTATGCATTGATACATGAGTTTTTGTATCAACACATGCCTTGTTTTAAACAAAAAATATGACTTTTGCTTCTGTATGTATCGATTCATTCGCAAGATGTATCGATACATAATTTCCTTGAAATTCTGAATTAAGTCAAATGCATCGATACATTCTTAATATGCATTGAAATTATGGGATCAGATATGTGATGTCGAATCAGATGTTTAGACACTTGAAATCTTAAACAAAAATTAATGAGCTAGTAAATTAAATGACACAGGAAATTGTTAACCCAATTCAGTGTATCTCCACACTTACATCTGGGGGCTACCAAGCCAGGAAGGAAATCCAATATAAGTAATATTAATTATGGAGTTAAACCAATCAGTTTAATCCTTCACTTAATATCTACCCAAGGCAATTTCTACCTAAGACTCTACTTAGATATGAGTACCTAATCACTCCCCCTCAATCACACAGTGATCTTTATAATGATTAATAAAATTGAAGTCACACTTCAGACACACCAGCTTGATCTTACTTAAACGTTTCAATCAAGACACAAATCACTTATTGCTTAAAAGCTCATAAAGTGACTAACAATTAAAACCTGCTTAAATATAACTAGCTTCACGAACACCCTTTACAGTCTTCTAAAATTCGTGCTCTTTTCTTGAGTGTTTCAGTTCCTTAAATAGATGCTTGGTTTGTGGGCTTTTTGCAAATTATCTAGACTTTGATAAATCCCACAGTCATCACATTGAATTAGGGTGAGTTAGTTTGTTATCTCCTTGAATCAAGGTGAGTTAGTTATTCTGTTACACTGAAACCAGATAACTAAGCTTCCTAAAGATGTGCCTTGGAGTGCTTATCCTTTTACAATTAATTCCAGATATTTTCTCCTGAATTTAATCACTTCTGTTACGCATCATTTAAGTCAGATACCAGGTTTGTGATGTCACAACATCTGGTGTGACATCCTGATGTCCTGAACTAAGTTCATAACTTTTACTTTGTTTGTTAATGTCACAACATCTGGTGTGACATCCTGAACTAAGTTCACTTATTCTTGTTTGTCAAAAATTCTGCCAATTCTTAACATCTACATGCATCGATACATGTTGTAGGTATGCGACTGTGATATCTGCTATGTATCGATACATTCGTAACATGCATCGATACATGCTGTAGATATGATTATGGAATATCTGCTATGTATCGATACATTCGCAACATGCATCGATTCATTATGTTTTCATTTCTCTGTTTCTTTTGCATTGGTTCAGTATGTATCGATTCATTCCATTATGTATTGATACATAACAGTGTAAAAACCATCATGTATCGATACATTCGCACTTCGTATCGATGCATTAATCTGTTTCTATTTCTAACAGACTTTGTCAAGTATATATATGTTTCTGTTAGTGCAGTGAAGTGTGAGAAAATCATAAGTGAATTCAAGGTCAAGAAAATTGAAGAACACAATCAAGAAAAGAAGTTTTTGGGTGTGCATTCAATTGTGAGCAGGGTTGAAACCTAAGAGAAAATTCATCTTCATCATCTTCTCAATCACTGTGATTCAAGAACATCAACACATAATCATTGCAGTTATGTGAATTAGAGAATCAAGAGATAACGTTCAGCGGAACGATCGAGGATCTAGCTGAGTTGAAGAGTGAAAGAAGGTTTCAAGGAAAAACCATCTGGTTTGTCCTTCAAGAACGGGTGTGTTCTTGAAGGTTTGTCAGTCACGTTTACAAAATAGATTCAGCCACAGCGTAAGGTTTGGAAATTGGGAGATTTCGCAAATAGATCGTGGAACTGGTGAATTATTTATATTACTTGCAAGGGAATCTTGATTTGGCTCAGATCAAGTGAAGGTTCATACAATAGGAAGATCTAGGTGTATAGATTTCTGGTTTTTGTATAGCAACCTTGTAAACGACGATTTCAGCAATATCGATATAAAGGTTCTCAATTTCGGTTTGAAATTGAGAGGGAGACGTACCCACACGTGAGGACGAACGTGGGGAACTTCCTTACCAAATCTTTGTGTATTGTATTCCTTCTCCATCTCTATTTATGTTTTTAATCGGTTTTGATTCATTGGAAATAGTTTTTGTGATAGGTGCATTCAATACCTTTACAGCTTGTGTGTTTAAGTCTTTAACATCTCAATTGCAAATCTAGCACTTTATCACATGTCCGGTTTTCTAGTGGCTGGTCCAGAATAGACGAAAGTCGATTAGGGACCGTGTTTTTCCGCTAATCTTTAAAAACTCTGGAAAAATCTTTTAAAACCTTGTTAACAAGGAGGTGATCCATTCACCCCCCCCTCTAGATCACTAGCCACAACGTCTAACAAGGTCCAATTTATTTAAACATACAATCTTTGCACTCCCTAAATTACTAACCACGCAGTAATATTTGCAGAAATTAAAAAGCGGAAATTAAAGTCCTACGCTATTACATCGAGGAGGGGGGAGTACATTTGTCTTATAAGGGGATTGCGGAAAATAAAATGCGGAAAATTAAACCTAAGTTATTACATAGGAGGAACAGTTACATAATCGAGAATAAAAGCGAAAACATAAATTACATAGTCGTGCGACCTATACAATTTTTCTAATAAAATAAATAACTAAGACAAAATAAAATTAAATAAAATTAAGAAAAGATTAACCGTTTTTATGAAGAAAAAAGGGTTAGAGAATTAGGGTTTGAAAATCATGGTTTGAAAAAATCAGGATCAATTAAGGTTAACAAAAATCAGGGTTTGCTAAATTAATCTAAACCTAATTAATTAATTTAATTTTCAATTTTAATTAAAAAACCTAATAAACTAAATATTATAGAAAATATTATGTGAGAAAAATATTAAGGATTATTTATGAAATTTTTTTTAAATAAAAGATTAGTGGAGATTAATTTTAGTTAGTTTCATGTTAATGATAATTAGTTAATTAGTTAATATAATAATAATAATAATTAATAAAAATAGAAGAAAAAAGAAGAAGAATAAACGTTTAAAAAAGAAAGGGGAGGGCCTGGATTCGAACCCATGACCTCCCTCTCACAGCCTCAACGCGCTTACCACTAAGCCACCTGCACTCCTGTGATAACCAATACAAAAGAAAATAAACTGAAAATTTAAATCCAAAAAACGTGCGAAGGGCTTCATCTTCTTCCTCTAGCTCCTAGGTTTTGCTACGAAATTTCCATGAATTTACTACGATTTTTTCGTAGCTAATTCCATGTCATCAAATGGTCTTTAAATCGTCTCAATCAAGAATCCCCAATTTCAAACTCCAAACCCTACTAATGGTGTTTTACGATTCCTGCAGTGAAACTCCAAATAAATTGTCCAGAAACATTCCAAACTTCAAAACAAACAAGAATATATGGTAAAATACGATTTATAATACATATATAATAGAAATCGAAATTCAAGAAAAACTCAAGAAAATATGAAATCGGTTATGGCATTTTCATGATGTTTTGATGATGGTGATGATTGGAGCATGTCTAGAATGCTTCAAGGAATTGATTTCCACCTTCAAAATGCTTGGAGAATGGCTGGAACAAGGAAACTGAATTTGAGATTTTTTGTGAAATTTTGAAGCTTTGAAAGTGCTCTTTTGCTCTCTCCAAACCGTCCCCTTGTATTGTGAGGATGTTGTGTTTATATAACGATGTAATTTAGGTTAGAAATTTGGGCTTTGAGAGATTGTTCTTGGGTTGCTTGAGTGTGAAGAAATATGATTTCCAAATTTTTCAAGAATCACATATAATCATACTTATTTGGTATTGCACGAATTTGGACATGATCAATCAACTTAATCATCAAATATTTGATCCCAAAATAATTTTAGATCAAATATTTGATTTTTTATGATTTGTTTAAATTTAAATTGGATTTAAATGATTTAAATCCAATATAATATAAAATAAATAATAAAAATCAGAAATTGTGATCAATGGGTCGTGTGTGGTCTCATAATTGAGTTTGGGTTGTGAAATTATGGGCCCATTTGAAGAAAACTTGAGTTTTGGCCTTTTTTACTTAATACACCTCCTCAAAATTGCCCAACTTCAACAATGCATAACTCCCTCAATTTTTATCCCATGAAGGTTTTCTAGGACTTTTTAGAAAGCTTAAAGTTTCCTCTAACTATGCCTTTTGGTCCCATGTCCATTTGATTTTCCATTTTTAAGTTATGAGCTTTGGAAAAAGTTGACTTTTTGTTGAATTTTAAAAGGACCTATAATGTCTTGAGTCATATCTCTCAAATGAAGAATTTTTGGACTTGGCTTGTGAGACACAAAGTTGTAGGGAATTGAATTTCATTCAAAATGAGCTTTGGATGGGAAATGTTTGATGAAGTATGTGAAAGTTATGGCTGATCAAAGTTCAGTTGACTTTTCCTACACAAAACCTTAATTTAGTAACTCCTGATTCTTGATGATTCTGAGGTTTCCTTGATGAATCATGATCAACCCTTGATCAAATGATGAATTTCACCTCATAATATTGATGTTGACCAAAAATATTGAAGTTTGACTTTTTGTTGACCACAATTGACTTTTTGAACAAGTTAACTGATTTTGGACTATCTGATCATTTGACTTACCAAACTTATAGGGAAGGCCTTGAAACTTGCCATGAGGATTATTTGAGGTATTTGGGATGTCATTAAGTCTAGTGGAGGCTTTATAAGTCCAATTCACTTTGAGAAACTCAAAATCCTAATTTCAGATCCATTGCTTAGGAGAAGGCTTTGTTTGATGAAACTTTGAATCCTTTTGAGCAATTGTGAATCTTGTGACTATTAGAAGACCTGTTGAGACACATTGTCTTGAATATGGGAGGGAAATTTTGGGGTACAATAGTTGCCCCTGTTCAATTTTCTGAAATCTGAGGAGTTAGATTGGCATGTACGCCATTCCTGACCTGAAGGTGGAAAAGGATTGAACACTTAAGCCCAGAAATTTGCACTAGCCGGTGCGTAAAATAATATTGTTGATTGATTGTATTATTTGAATGGGCTTAAAGATGCCATTCGGAGTAACTGGAGATGGGCTTATAGATGCCATCCAAAGGATCTGTGGGTAGGAGTATCAGAATGTGTCTATGTTTGACTCTATCTGATTGTTGTTACTATACTAAGTATCAGAATTAGATCTTCGTCTCGACCATCTCTGAACTGTCTTTATAACATATCTGAACTAAGTAACAACACTAGATCTTCATTTAGATTCACTGAACTGTCTCTGGGGGGAATATCTTGAGTTAAGTATTAGAAATAAATCTTCGTTTTTATTATCTTTGAACTGCTTCTGGAAAGTATCCTGCGCTAAGTATCAACACTAGATCTTCGTTTAGATCATCTATGAACTATCTCTAGGATAATATCTTGAATTAAGCATCAGAACTAAATCTTCGTTTAGATTATCTCTGAATTGCTTCTGAAAATATCCTGAACTAAGTATCAACACTAGATCTTCGTTTAGATCGTCTCTGAACCGTCTCAAGGAAAGAAAAGCATCTTGTACTAAGTATCAGCATTAGATCTTCGTTTAGATCGTCTCTGAACTGTCTCTAGGAGTTGATAATGTTTATCTGACTGCAACTATCCTGAAGAGGAAAGGTTAGTTTGTAATACCTCAAAACTTGCCCTCATATTTATTACCTTAACTGGCTTACCGCTTCACTTTCATCTGTATATTCAACTAGGTCGTTAACATTCATAATCATGCATTTCATCGTTTCCTAAGGCACGTGATCGAGGCTTTTCCTTATGATATGAATTTTCCTATCCATAGGTGATATATTTGGTTATTACACTCAAGTTGATACAAAGGTTGAATTCTTACTATCGGGGGCGATCTTTTTAAGTTACAAGTTGTCAAGGTTATAAATCAAGTGTTCTTATTAACCAAAGTCATTCTCCTTAACGCATATTATGGATATTAGAGCTTCATTAAAGGCCATGAGATTAGGGGGCTTGTGATGGAGGTTTTCTTGGGCGTACTTGTTGCTATGACTTCATTACCATCTGCAGGGTTTCCTCGAGGAATTTGTTTGTTGAAGGATGGAAAATGAACAATTATGGCTTGTTTGATAGTGTCAGTCAAATAAAACCCATACCATTTTAAGCCTACCTTGTGTCCATATCCAATGTTATTAATCAAGTTCATCCATGTTGAAATCCGTATTTTAATATCCAATGGCTCGCTTTGTCACAATATTGTCCACACTCCATTTGGTACATTTCTAGCCCATTGTCTAAAGTCATGTTGTTGTCCATATTCTTATTTCTAGCATTCCATTCTTTATATCACTTGTCTCTAGACATCTATAATTTCTTTCCAACATTAGGCCTATTTTCCTTTTTAAAAAAATCAATCCATTTTCATTTGACCATTTTAATCCATTCTCGATCCCGAATCCATTTGTTTGATAAAGTTACTAAATCGTGTTCATTTGACCAGAATAAACCGATGCCATTTTCAAATTGTTTTTATGATTACTTCCAATATCCATTATTACCATTTTCAAATCATTTTTTGTGATTACTTCCAATAACCATTTTCTTTCTCCAATTTAAGTCATTCATGAAAAGCCCATTACTTATTTTTCTTGTAGCCCTAATTAAGCCCATGTTCAATAATTGTCAAAGACAAGTTTTTCTTTTATCATCAATATTGCCATTGAATTCAATGCTTATGTCCATATTTTGGTCCATCCAATTCTAAGCCCATTAATAAATTTAAACAAAAATGAATGATGTATGTCAAATAGATTAGGCAGGATTTCATTAACCAAGAAAAAAGTTTAGGTTCAATCACAACAGAATTTTCAGAAACTTTAAAGACTTAACTGATTTTCAGTTACACAAAACAAAAATTCAGTTGCAAGAAAAACAGTTACACAAGCAGAACTGATATAACAGAAATCTAACAGAATAAACAGAAAAAAGGGCAGAGATCTATCTATCATAAGAACTACCCTTCAACCGATTTCCTCAATCTCAACCTCTTCCAATCTCCAAGCTCTCTCAAAATCTTCAATCTCCTTCATCAATATCCTATCTTCTCCAAAAGCTCAAAAAACTCTTCTCTAATATTCTAACCATTCATTTTCAGGATCATCTTCTTCAACTCTCATCTACATCATCAACTCTTAAACAACTGTAACAGAAAAATAAACAGAAACAACAATCTTCAAATTCTCATCATCAATACTTCTTTATCAACATCGCGTTATCAGCACCGCCTCCATCACTGAACTTCATCATTACCCTATTCCATTCTTCAATCTAAAATCCTTCATCAACCTCTGAATTTTCTTCAATAAAAAAATATTCATCAATCTCTGCGGACTCATCCTCATCACAAATCAAGGTTGCATCACCAACCTCTTCATCGACTCTTCATATCACCATCGATCTTCTATAATAGCAGTTCATCAAAAACAAATTCTTGAACCTGCAACGCAAGAACGTCGTGCAATTCAAAATCACGAAGAAGAAAGGAGATTCATAGAAATCGGAGGGAGGTAAGTTTGAATCCATACCAAGAAAGCATCGAATCGAGCAACACAATGTGTATTTGAAATATTGATGATACGGAGCTTCTAATCGAGGTCACGAGGAATGGACGAACACGGAGGCAAAGGAGACATTGCAGAATCATAATCGGAGACGTCATGAGAGGTTGAAACGACGAGCGGCAGAGTTCGTCGGAGCTATGCGGCTGATGAGAGAAACGTTGAAGCAAGATGATGATGAACGAACAACGGCGTAGATTTTAAAGTATGAACGTTGGAGTTGTGTCGTTGTTGCGATGTTTCCCGAGAGGCTGAGATCGTAACGAAGTAAACGAGATGTAGGCGGATAGGAGTCTGGTTTATGTCGACGAAGACCCTTTGTGTGGCGTGGCGGTTGTGTGAAGGAAGAGGAGAGTTTATGACGGCGCACCTGTGAAGAATAAGAGGGATTTTTGTTCTTTGTTTTAACCTGATAATTTAGGGTTTCAGTTTGGATTTGGGCTTAGCAGGTTTGGACCCATGGAATTGCTAACTACACTTCTAGTTTTACTCGCATACACCCCTTTGCGTTTGTAGAGATAAGGCTTTGGGCCGGTTCACTTTTTGGACAACCTTATTCGCTAATTCACCCCCTCCCTACGGGTTTTCTTCTTAGAATTGTGCTCCATCCCTATGGATCTTCTGTTCACAAGCCCTGGATTTCTGATGCACCCCCTGTGTGTTTATTTTGTTTTTTAGAGATTTCTATTTAGAAGTTTCTTATTAATTTTCTTGTTAAAGTCCTTAATTTTCTTGCTAATTAATTTTTGATGATTAATATTCTTGTTAGTTTTCTTGACATTTTTTAATTAATTAGAATTTTTGCACTAATTCTAATTAGTGCTTAGGACTAATTTAGATTAAATGGTTCATAAGTGTTTTTGATCAATATTGGATCGATTTCAATTATGGTGGATCTTCATAAAAATGACTATGGAAGATAAGCATTTATTTTTCTTATGGAGATTACAAGACATTGCTTGAGGATTATTTCGGATTTCTTTTATGTTAAGAATCGGCACTTCGATTAAGTAAGTAACCTCGATTCTCCACTTTTAAGCATCATTCTAGTCGTATGCGCCTTAGGATCATATAACTTAAGGTTCATATTGAGCCCTCCCACCTGAGGCATTGGATATATTTGTGATTTTTGATGATATGTATCAATTTCAGAACTTAGGGATTAGGTTGCGAACCATTAGGATCACTTCCTTTCACTTCCCCTTAAAATCCGCTTTTTTTTGCCCGTTTCGTCGCAATTATTAAAAATAGTTTTAGGTGGGATAAAATTCTGGAAATTTTTATGAGTGATCCTCATCCTCTTAATTAATTTTTCATATTTTTTGTTTCCATATTTGGGTGGTTTTAATAATTAATTTGGATTTTAGATCACAAGCTAGCCCAAAACGGAGAATTTTGACATAAGGGACCAAAAACAATTTTTCCCCATAGGTGTGAGACCTATTTTTTGTGTCTGATTAACCACTAGAATTTGTGACATTATGATGCTCATTAGGAATTTTTTTTCATGGTTTTTGGTGCCCTTTTTAATCCACTTTGTGGAGTTGTTTTTCGGCGATCATGCCTTGTTACCTTGCTCATCATGTAATTGTTTTGGCACTTTGGTCCATAATTTTGTGAAATCCTTTTAGACCATACAATTTATTGACTTAAATATTCCAGGTATTTAATTTCATAATTTTTCAAGCCTTTTTGCTATTTTTTCATGTCACCTAGATTGTAGGTCCAAATATGTGTTTATTTGCTCCATAATCTAAATGTTAGGAAGACATTCATGCCATTTGCTTGAGGCAACTTTTGGTAACTTTTAGGAGTTTATTATAGGTCATGTTTATGTCTTTAATTACAGTTATAGGTCACTTTTTAAATCATACTTATTTGGTTTGTTTTTGTGTTCCTAAGTGCATAATTACTTGAACATGTTTAACTTAAACTAGCTTCTCTTCTCCTCTAATTGTTAACATGAATTATGTGGGAATCATAAATGCCTATTCATGCATTCTAATTGAATCTCATATATTGTATCCTACTTACCCATAATCATCTCATGCATATTCACATGTCATGCATCCTTAACTTTCATCATTTGTGATCGTATGCGATGTTTGTTCGTTTCTTCTCACATCTTCTTCTCCTTGATCCATATGCTTACACCATTGCATCCATGATGGTGTGTTCATTCATATACATTCATAAGCATTAACTACTGACTTTGATACTCATTTCATGTATTAATTCATGCTTGTAAGCCATACACATTCATACTTCATCCATAAGCCCTAACTTGCATTTAGGTGAACTTATGTGAACTTTTTGTACATAGTTTGACATAGTTTGATCTTGTGAGGTATCCTAGCATCCTTAGGGACCAATAGCATATAACTATTGAATTTAGAAGTTATTTAACCTTTAGTTACCTTCACCTTTAGACTTAGGTCTTACTTTGAACCCTAGTTCCATTCTAGGACGTTTATGGTACTTAATCGCTTTTATGCTTTGATTTTACTTTCAATATGCATTGTCATGCTAACTTTTGTTTTGTAGGGGGGAAGATTGAGGTAAGTCTCAATTCACTCCTATCTCTTATGAATTTAATTTTCACTTACCTTACATTTCATATTTGTGCTTTTCTCTTAGGCTTTCCCTTTCTTTATAGAGATAACTTAACTTCCTTAGGAAGTAAGTTAGTTTCTAACTCTCTTTTCTTCTTTTCCTTTTCTTCCTTAGGATTAGAAAACCTCACAAACCATTCGGATCTCCCTTTTGCATATAATAAATAACTTAGGGTTGTGTCTTAGTCCCCCTTAGTTTGCCTTTTGCAACTTAAGTCATTCTTTCTCACCTCACAAAGAAAATAATAAAATACTTAATAAAGGTTGAATGTTCTTATACGCCATGAGACTTTGTTGCGGAGTACTTGTATGCGTCCTGTTTCGGGGAGAGATGTAAGTATTTACCATGATGGATATGTCTTAGTATGAGAATGTTCACAAACAAATTCAAAACATTTCTCATAAAAGACAAAAAACAAATAATAAGCGACTATCCTGCGGGAACTTCTCTTTCTCATCTCATTCATTCTGAACGCGAACTCGCGACGACATGTCTCGCATGCAAGACGATAAACGCACTCGTACCAGACGAGCATGCAACACCTGAGCATAGATATACGCAGTTCCAGCCATAAAATACACAAACAAATAGTTCCCGCCTTAGTTAGGCGAACTACGTCGACTCTGATCCTCATTTTCCCGATGAGGTACGTAGGCAGCGGGGTAGGGCCCGTTCTAGCACATTCTTTATTTTCCCTACATTTCCCCATTTCTTTCCATTTTCTTTTCCAACTCCTTTCCTCATTTCACTTCCATTCCAGATAGCCATTCTTTAATTCAAACAACATCTTATTTGTCACCCTTTGAAACAAAGCAAACAAGCGTGGATCCCGTCGGGTAAGGCGGACGGTCTGGGGTGCTAATACCTTCCCAGGTCGTAACCGACTCCCGAACCCAGATCTTTGGTTCGCAAGACCTTGTCCTTTCCTTCTTCCTCAGGTTTGTGCAGCATTACCTTTCCCGTTCTTTCGGGATAAAAATGCCTGGCTGGCGACTCTACCTTTTCCGCGCCACTTTCGCATTTGTACTAGGATGAAAATCCCGGGAGCGACAACTGGCGACTCTGCTGGGGATCGAACCCAGAATCTCTGGTTTCCCTTATAGAGTCAATCCTAGCGCCTATTTGTTTTTGTTTTCTTTTGGTGTTGCTATGTGTGTGATGCTGTGCTTATTTACTGATTTCGTTTACAGTTACTTTACAACTTTATTTACTGTTTTCAGTATTTATTTTCACATGCATCATTTTATACTGGACTGTCTGGCTGTGCTGGTTTTCATTTTTTCCTGTGGGATGGGGTTACTGTGAGATGAGCTCGTAACCGGGGCTCGAGTGCACCCTAGGACTTAGAGTGGTTCCACTTTGGCTTCATTGCATCTTGCTATGTTGGTAGTAGTGAGTTCCACACCTTGACTACGGCCTTCTCGGGAATGTATTGATACCGAAATCTTTCTGGATTAATACGCTACTTTGATAGTTATGTGCAGTCAGGGGACCGATCGTTGAGAACCTTAGTGGAAACAACCCTCTCCAGTGATGACAGTAGCAGACCACATTTGTTGGCAAACCCACTCGCATCCGAGGGCCCACTGGGAACTCGCATAGGATGGCCTGGTTCTCTCATAGGAACCCATTCAAGGCAAATTGTCTGTATGATGATAGTATTGTACCCTTCGGGATGAATGTATTATTGTTTGTCGATTCAGTGCTTGAAGTTGGGGACCGATGAGGGATGCTTGTTTCCTTGGACTCAGCTGAGGCCTCCCTGAGTAGTACATAATGCCAAACCGATTCCTTGATTTGGTCATGTGCCATTTCTCGGAAATGGTGAACATATTATTGCTATTCGGCTTTGGGAGTCTGTGATGTTGACCCAAGTAGCACACCCATGATATTGGGAGGGGTTTATAGGTTTGCAGGAACCCTAAACTTCAACATACCCACTTTGCCAGTATTGTTCAAGTGACAAAGAAAATTCTCAAAGGACACATACTAAGAAATTACCAGGAATCAAACCTCATATAAAAATACCTCTAAACAACCTATAGGAGTTGGCACAAGTTCCCTCCTAACCTAAGAACTAAGCATGCTAGCAAGAAGAAGCAAAATTAAGGCAATCTCTCATGAAAATTCAAATCAAATCACAAACTCATGCAAAAATTATGCAATTAAGCACAAATGTTCATTAATAAAGTGATAACACCATTCCAAAAGAGAAAAGTCAGAATCATAAGAAAGCTAGGTCAAAGGACCTCAAGAACACCAATAAGGGTTTTGAAACTTCAAGCTCAAGTCAACTATCAAAAATATTCACCCAAGCTTCTAAAAATAAGAAGAAAAATCATCCACAAACTACACCGTAATATGAATCAAATGTAAAAAGAACCAACTCAAAATTAAAATTGATGATCAAGATATAAAATTCACAAGTCAGCATGTATTTAAAATGAATTAAAAACAATTAATAAAAGTGGAAATTAATTCCTACGTGGAAAATAAAAATAAATGAAAAAAAATAAAAATATTAAAAATTAAAGAAAATTAAAAGGAATAGTCATGAATTATTTTGGAATTTTTATGAACTTCTAACAATTTTTTAAAAATCAAAAACCAAACTGAAATAAAAAGAAAAATAAAATAGAAAGCCAATGAGCCAGGGGTGCAGTCAGCAAGGGTTTTAGTTCAAAACAAATGGGCCTAAGAGAGGGAGGGTGTGAATAACATCCTGAGCCCATGGATCAGCGCAGGTTTATGAAAATTACAATGGGAATTCAAATAAAAATGGAAAAAACAAAGGCCAATGGATCAGAGCAATGCATCAGATTGAGTCAACAAAAACCCTAGGTAAACCAGATCAACACATCAGCGTGTGTGCACATGATACTTATGGTGAGGTACTCCACACAATGATTAATTTAGAAAACATAACACAAAGAGAGCACTTGAGTGAGAGGCAGTCTTTTTAATGTGCTGTCCAGTTATGGTGCGTCTAGATCAAGCAATCGTGTGGCCAGGGAGTCATCTTCTCCATTCAAACATTCAAACAAAATTCCAGAATCCGGTGACCGGAGCCCTAGCTCCGGCACCGGAAAGTTCATCCTCAAGAACAAATCATCACATAAATAAACAAAACTCTCCAGATCTAATAAATCAAGCACTTTGAGTTCAAATATGAGCTTAGTTTTTCTAATAGATCAATGCACAAGCCAAATCGAAGACAAACAGTTTCAATCATCAAACTTCAAATTCAACACAACATGCTCATTTCTTACTCAAATCAAAATCTAAACACATCATAATCATCAGCATAACACATAGATCACATTGCAAACATCTAATTTCAAATCCAAATCAAAGAATTCCAGAGCATACCTGAGGTTGAAGATCCTTCAAAACACCAAGAAAATACTCCCCCAGCTGCAGATCCACTCCTTTTAACTTCTATTTGCAAAATAAATGCAAAAGAAGCCTTGAAACCTCCTAGATCTTGAGATTCAACACCAACTGCACTTGAATGGCAATGGGAGAAAACCTTGCTTTCATCTTGAATTGATGGTATATTTATGATCCCTAGAGCTCACTGAACAAGAATATGGAAAGAGATTAGAGAATGAGAGCCTGAAGAGAGAGATTCAAAGGCTTTTGTTTCTGTGTATAAAACTTTGAAGTTGATGAATGAGAGAGAGCTAGGGCTGAAGTTTATGTGCAATAACCTTTATATGATCCATGTATCACACTGATTAGGGTTTTTGAAAGGATACGCGTGGGAACCATGAGGTTGAGGTGAGTTTGCAAAATGGCATGAGAAGTGTGATATCCTCATTTGATCGCAAATTTCCCTCTCTCTTTGCACATGCTGGTCATGCTTGATTCACCAATCCAAAAGTGATTTATTCCTGGCCATTGAATGCTTAAGTCATGCATTGTAAATGATCTTGCATTTTTGCACTTTATGAAATATTCACTTATCCATACACGAATTCCATGAATTTTGTTGAGCCAAATGATCTTAGAGCAATGCAATGTGATGTTATGATCATAATTGGTACATGGGATAACCAAAGAATGAGTTACAAAGCAATTTGCAAAGTTATAGAAACTTGCATTTCATGTAAACCCTAAAAATGTGTGACTTTCGATTGGCCATAACTTTCAAACCATGAGGGCTATGAACATGTTCTTGTACTTCTTAGAAATGGGAGATCATACTCTACAACTTTCATGTTCAAGGAAAATTCATTAGGAGTCATCTTGGTCATGTAAGAATCACTTGAAGATTAGGGCAAAACTTGTTAAATTTGGAAAGTTTAGTTACATGCCATATGCCAAAAATAGAAACACTTGCCAAAACCCTAAATTATTGATCTTTGACTTTTCCAAACCTCTTATTTGACCTTAAGAACCTCCCTTGGCTTGAAAAATGGGATTGAAACCCTTGAATTGCCACAGTTGACTTTTCAAATAATCAGTTTGACCAATTTCTTCTTATGCAAGCAACTGATGAATTGATTGCCTTCCTCAATGGATCTTCTCACCAAATTTCATCCATAGTATTCTCATATCATATGAAGGACTTTTACCACATGAAATGGCCAAAGTCTCAAAGAATCCCTGCTTGAACATGAAACCCTAATTTGAGGACCATCTGTGTAGGAGCTTGCCATTCCTTGGATCATCTGATAATCTCCCAACCTTCTAGGCTCTTGTAGAGGATCTTGAGCTTGTACATGACCTAGAGACACTTCATGGGACTTGAATAAGGTCACTTGACTTCTTGCTTTGACTTGTAAGGCTTCAAATGCACCAATGATTGATCATATGCCCAATGCTAGAACATGAGAATGTTATGCTTCATTTTTCTATGCAAAATGTTAAGGATATGCCATGCTTATGATGCTTATGATATGATGGTGATGCTACAAAGAAGAGGGCAAACTTGGGGTGTTACAGCTGCCCCTATTCAAGCAACTGTTAATCTGAAAAGGACGATAGCACGAGCTATCGACCGTTCAAGATAAATTGTGGTTGAATACCAAGAAGACCTGAAATTTGCACTCTGCTGGAGAATAAAAAGGAAATGGGAAATAGACCCAACACTCTGGTGACTGAAGTGAAGACAAAGCAGATGAGCTCTTTCCAAACTACATTGTTGCACCAGGTGAGAAACACCTAGACAGACGAGTTTTCCTCAAGCAAACCTGTTACGCCGGGAAATGGACATACGAGCCCTCTTCAAGTGAACCTGTTATGCCAGGAATTGGACATACGAGCCCTCTTCATGAATTTTACAAAAATGTATGACTTGAGACAGATGAACCTCCTACGGATAAACCTATTATGCCAGGACCAGGGATGCACTTAAGTCTGTGGGATAGACATGCATAATCATGATAGACGAACCCTCTTCATATATCCTCTGTAGATATATGTTCTAAGACAGACGAGCCTTCTTCAGATAACCTGTTACGCCATATGCAACATTAGGATTTGATGAACCCTCTTCACGAATCTTACGTAGATAAGTGGTGTCTGAAACAGACGAACCTCCTTCGGATAACCTGTTACGCCAGAACCGGTAACCATTTTGACGTTTAATCCCACCATCAGGACTTCAAAACTCTTCAATACAAACGAATATTGGATGATCATCAAGAGAAACACGGACGAGAGCCATAAGTCAATGATACAAACAAATATCAGACGATGATCTAAGAGATGCAGACGTGTGCTTCATGTGATGATACAGACGAATATCAACCACTAATACATACTAATACCAGAAATCCAACATAGACGAGCATTTGGAGTAGCAATACAGACGAGTACCAAAAATCCAACACAGACGAGCATTGGAGTAGCAATACAAACGAGTACCAGAGCGATTATCAAATCAGTACATATGTATATAAGCTAACACAGACGAGTGTGAGGGAATGAAAACGAGCAACAAACAGATATCAAATGCAAAAGAGTGTTAGGTAATGCATACGAACAAAAGAAACTATATCAAACACATACGAGTATTGAGGAAAGCATACGAGCACATAAGCAAATATCAAACACATACAAGTGTCGGGGAGTGCATACGAGCAGAACAAGAGTCTGACTGGCAGCAAGAATTACAACTTTGCAGGGGAGATCTAGATCAAGAAGCTTCAACACTTAACTCTGGCTGGGGAAATGAATAACTGTGTGTATCATCACACTAGCTAAAAATAAAATTGGCAACTTCTCTGGGGAATACTTCAATGATGGGAGTAGATCCCAACCATGAACTCTGTGGGGAAATCAGGCGTTCAGCTGCCTGCTGGGAATACTTCACTTGTGGAAAGATAATCCGCTTGGGATGAAAGCCCTTCAATTGGCTTTGAAGTTCTACTGGGGATTCCACCTGCTCTAACTCAGTTGGGGAATATTCTCTTCTTGGTTAAATATGACACCATCCTGCAAAACCTGCAACAACAGTATACGCACATGTGCCTCGGGGATTTACATGGTATGATCTGTTCATCCATTGTCACCCGACACTCAACGATAGTTTTAACGGTTTCCCTGCAATGTCATTTTTCTTAGAAAAATCAACATGTTTCAAATGCAATGTTCTTTTTGCCAAAAATTCAGGACATTTTTGCAAACAACGTAAACAAACACAACACCACTTTTGACTGAATATTCATTCATTGAGAAGCCTCTGAATAGGCAAAGTTTTACATCAGGAAGCAACTACTTGGAAATAGGTAGATACCATAAAATTGAGAAAAGAAACTATCCTAATGGCAATGTACACGACATTCCAATGAGTTTCCTTCCTGCTATGACCAACATGTCTTCAAGACTTTCTGTTCTTGCCTTTGCTTTCTGAAGAAGATGAGGGGACTGATTCCTACCCTTCTGATATTTCTGGACTGCATGAAATGATGATTTGTTTCAGATTACCCAGATCGCAGTTGTTCACTTATTCCCTTGTTTTGCGTGGATCGCCCTTTCGGGTTTTCAATCCACCGGGATACCCTTTTTTGCCTGAGCTATCTGATGTGGCTTTTCAACTCAGCGGGTGCACATTTTTTTATATATTTATTTTCCCTAAGTTTTTCCCGAGCTTTTTATTCTGTTTTTAGCTCGCCGGGATTCCTTTTTCTTGCTTGGACTTTAATTATGTTTTTTTGTCCAGCGGGTCCTTTTATGCGAAGTATTTTTTAACTACGTCCGAGTTAACAGGGGATTGGAAATCTTCTCCATCCATAGTATTGAGCATCAGCACCCCACCTGAGAAAACTTTCTTCACTATGAATAAACCTTCATAGTTTGGGGTCCACTTGCCCCTATGGTCTGAACCTGGAGGAATGATCCTTTTGAGTACAAGCTCACCTACTTGATACTCTCGAGTACGTACTCGTTGGTCGAATGCTCGCTTCATTCTCCTCTGATAAAGCTGACCATGACAGATAGCTTCTAATCTCTTTTCCTCAATTAGACACAACTGATTATACCGAGCACGTACCCACTCAGCCTCATCAAGCTTCACATCCATCATCACATGTAAAGAAGGAATTTCTACCTCAACAGGCAAGACTGCCTCCATGCCATACACCAAGGAGAAAGGAGTTTCCCCGATTGACGTCCTGACTGACGTTCGGTACCCATGCAACGCAAACGGTAACATCTCATGCCAATCTTTGTAAGTGACAACCATCTTTTGCACAATCTTTTTAATATTCTTGTTAGCTGCCTCTACTGCGCCATTCATCTTTGGCCGGTAAGGAGAATAATTGTGAAGTTGAATCTTGAAGTCCTTACATAGTTCTGCCATCCTCTTGTTGTTTAAGTTGGAACCATTATCAGTAATGATTCGCTCGGGCACTCCGTATCTGCAAATGATGTCTCTTTTCAGAAATCTGGCTACCACTTGGAGAGTGACATTGGGATAAGATGTTGCTTCAACCTATTTGGTGAAGTAATCAATTGCAACCAAGATGAAATGATGACCATTCAAATTAGTAGGCTCTATCTTCCCGATCATGTCAATGCCCCACATATAAATGGGCCAAGGAGATGACATGATGTTGAGCGGGATAGGAGGAACATGCACCTTGTCTGCATATATCTGGCATTTGTGGCACTTACGGGCGTATGAACAACAATCTGCATCCATTGTTAGCCAATAGTACCCTGATCTCAATAACTTCTTAGCCATTGCATGTCCTCCTGCATGAGTACCAAAGGATCCCTTGTGGACTTCCTGCATTATCAAGTTTGCTTCGTGTTTATCCACGCAACTGAGCAAAACCATGTCAAAGTTCCTCTTATACAGAACTCCGTCTGCATTCAAAAAGAAACTAGCAGCAAGTCGTCTCAAGGTCTTCTTGTCATTGGATGATGCCCCAGCTGGGTATTCTTGTTTTTCCAGGAAAAGCTTAATATCAAGGTACCAAGGTTTCTCATTAGACACTACGTCTACAGAGAAAGCATAAGTTGGTGTGTCAAGCCTGGAAATGTCAATACTAGGCACATAGTTCTTACACAAGACTTTGATGGATGAAGAAAGAGCAGCCAATGCATAGGCAAATTAATTCTCATCTCGTGGTATATATTGAAGCTTAATCGTTGTAAAGAGCGTCAACAGTCTTCTGGCATAATCCCTATAAGGAATTAAGTGTTCTTGATGTGTATACCACTTGCCGGTAATCTGGTTAATAACGAGGGCTGAATCTCCGAATATATCGAGGGTTTTAATCCGAAGATTAATAGCCTCCTCTATTCTCATTATGCACGCCTCATATTCCGCTTCATTATTGGTGCAACCATAAGTAATTCTGGAAGCGAAGGGAAAGTGAACACCTTTGGGAGTGATAAGAACAACACCAACTCCACATCCGTTGATATTGACTGCCCCGTCAAACATAAACTTCCATTTGGATTCAGGGTCGGTCCCCTCCTCCGGAAGTGGTTCCTCACAATCTCTTGCTTTGAGGTACATGATGTCCTCATCAGGGAAATCAAACTTCATTGGCTGGTAATCGTCTTCAAGTGGTTGTTGTGCAAGATAATCTGACAATACGCTTCCTTTGATGGCTTTCTAGGAAGTATTCTGTATGTCATACTCTGTTAAGATCATTTTCCACCTTGCAATCCTTCCGGTTAACGCTGGTTTCTCGAAAATATACTTGACGGGGTCCATTTTTGAGATTATCAATGTGGTGTGGGTCAACATGTACTGTCTCATTCGGCGAGCAGCTAATGCCAAAGCGCAACAAGTTTTCTCGAGTAGTGAATAACGGGATTCACAGCCGGTAAACGTTTTGCTAAGGTAATAAATAACATGCACTTTTCGACCAGACTTATCATATTGACCTAGAACACACCCCACCAACCCTTCTAACACAGTCACGTACATGATAAGTGGTCGTCCTAGAATTATAGGCATTAGAATCGGAGGCTCCTGCAAATATTCTTTTATCTTTTCAAAGGCTCTTTGACAGTCCTCATTCCACCTGTCCATTTTTTCTTTTCTTAACAATTTGAAAATTGGTTCGCATGTGGTAGTTAGATGAGATATAAACCGTGAAATGTAGTTCAATCTCCCTAAAAACCCACACACTTCTTTTTCTATTTTCGGTGCAGGCATGTCTTGTATTGCTTTTACTTTTGCAGGATCTACCTCAATCCCCCTTTGGCTAAAATAAAACCCAGCAATTTACCGGAACGCACTCCGTAAGTTCACTTGTTTGGATTCAACCTCAATCTGTACTTTATCAACCTGTCAAACAACTTTTTAAGATTGATCAGGTGCTCTTCTTCGTCCCGGGACTTGGCAATTATATCGTCCATATAGCACTCGATTTCCCTGTGTATCATATCGTGGAACAAAGTTACCATAGCCTGTTGATACGTTGCCCCGACATTCTTCAACCCAAAGGGCATAACTTTATAACAGAATGTACCCCACGAAGTAATGAACGTCGTTTTCTCCATGTCTTCCAGTGTCATCTTAATCGATTGTACCCGGAGAAGCCATCCATGAAAGAAAATACCGAGAACTGAGCAGCGTTGTCTACCAGCACATCAATGTGAGGTAATGGAAAGTCACCCTTTGGACTTGCTCTGTTTAGATCCCGATAATCAACGCACATCCGGACCTTGCCATCTTTCTTTGGTACAGGCACAATGTTAGCTACCCAAGGTGGGTAACTAGTTACGGCAAGAAACCCGACATCCCACTGCTTTTGAACTTCCTCCTTGATCTTCATTGCCATGTCAGGGCGGGTTCTTCTCAGCTTTTGCTTTACAGGAGGACAATCTTCTTTTAGTGGAAGCTTGTGTACAACAATGTTAGTATCTAACCCCGACATATCTTGATGCGACCAGGCAAAGATATCCACATATTCACGTAGCATATCAATCAATTCCTTTTTTACCTTGGCCAGCAGACTGTCCCCAATCTTTATTTCTTTCTTTACATCCTCAAACCCAATGTTGATGATCTCTATTTCTTCCTGATGAGGCTGAATGACCATTTCCTCTTGTTTCATCAACCTAGCCAATTTTTCTGGGAGTTCACAATCTTCCTCAACCCCTTCATCAGCTTGGTAGATAGAATTGTCGAAGTCATGCATAGTCAAAGTAGGAACGTTATCACAAGAATCCGAATGATCAACACTGCAAAAATAATGTGCTTATTTCAGAATCTGTTTTTTTTTTTCAAAAGAGACGCAAACACACAAAAACACTGAAGAAAGAAAACATTGCCATTTTATTTGTTATTGTGAAAAATCTTAAAACGAAAGAAAGAGAACACAATTTTATTGAAAAATGTCCTTTATTTAATGGAAAAAGTAAATGCATTAAAAGCATGGTGTCCCTATAGATGGATCCATGCACCTTGGGCAGAGTGCAGGATTTGGCATGCAGTATGATAAAAATGGAAACAAAGAAAATTACTTTGACTGCCAAGTAACTTGAACAAAATCTTCAGCAAACCAGTTCTGGAGCTCCTCCCCAGGTATGCATGGGTGAATCCAGTTATCCAAGTCGCAGTCACTATCCCCCTTTTCATCTGTAGCATAAATGTGCTTGTAGTCGAGCATTCCAACACTTGTGAATGTTATGGACTTACTGCCCTGAGACCAGCTAGATCCACCAAGTTGATATCCGAGACCGAACTTGTCATCCTTCTTTTCCACTTCTAACAGCTTGCTCTAGCCCTGGGCATTTCCAAATTGGACTACTTCCTTAGCTTGCTTGTAGGAGTAGATAGGAGTCCCTTCCTTCTTATGGCTTTGAACTGCAGCAACCGGAGACAAGGTACTGACACTGACTGTCTCAAAAGCAAGGCAAAGTGTTTCATGGATCTCCCCGTCCATTTACACATACTTGAAGGTCGACAGATGACTTACGAAAATATATTCTTCCCCACATACAGTAACAACCTTGCCATCTACCACATACTTTAACTTTTGATGCAACGTGGATGTTACTGCGCCAACAACATGGATCCAGGGACGGCCGAGCAGACAACTATAAGCGGGTTGGATATCCATAACATAGAACGTGATCTTGAATATCCGAGAGCTAATCTTTACCGGTAGCTCCATGTCCCCGAACACAGACCTCCGTGACCCATCAAAGGCTTTCACAATCAAATCATTGGGTCTCAAAACAATGCCATCAACATTCAGCTTCATTAAGGCCTTCTTAGGGAGCACATTGAGAGAAAATCATGTATCTACCAAGATATGTGATAGAACAACACACTTACACTCCATGGTGATGTGTAAGGCCTTGTTGTAATTACGTCCCTCGAAAGTGAGATCTCTATCTGTGAATCCCAACCCATGGTTGGTGTTCACACTGGCTACTATAGCTTCTAACCGGTTAACAGTTATCTCTTATGGTACATAAGCCATTTGTAAAACTTTCAGCAGAGCCTCCCGGTGAGCTGGGGAACACATTAACAACGACAAAATGGATATCTTGGATGGGGTTTGATTAAGCTATTCAACCACCTTATAGTAACTTTTCTTAATTATTCTCACGAATTCCTCAACCACTTTTTCAAACGTGCCCTGACTAGAAGTATGAGTTATCACCTCTTCAGCCACTATTTGCTTACCCTTAGCCTTTGCAGTAGTTTCAGCTTCGGGATCACCTCTAAGAGTTTGAGGAGCAAAGAGACGCCCATTCAGTGTAAACCCACCAACTCCTCTGATATTCACAACAGTCGGGTCAATTGTCACCGCTTTACTTTCCACCTTCTGACCTTCTACGTACACGTCTGAGCCATAGTGCCAAGGGATGGCCTTGTCATCAACATAGGAAACTGGTCCCGGAACAGTAATGGTAACTGGACTCACCTCTGGAACATAGATAATCACCGGCTCTCTCCGGGCAAGAACTTCAGCAGGATCAAAATAAATTGTCACTATAGACACACAATCACTTTTATTATCGAACTTGTCAAACTGTAGAGACCCCTCATCAATCAAACACTGCAACCCGACTTTCAAATCCCCGCAACCATTAACTGAATTCATGCAACCCTCGCAGTCAAAATCACAACCTGGGAATACATGTCCTTTCAGCAATCTGTCTTTTACCATTAACAACAAAGTCTTCACTTCTTCTACCTTCAAAATCAGGTTCAACCTCTCGCCACCATCAACAAAGTTTATCCTGGCCCCTCCATGATTTGGAATGGGGTTTGATGTAACATTTGTAGGCGGTGAGAAGTTAATTGCTTTCGAGTCAATCAAGTCTTGGACCTTAAGCTGTAATGCCCTGCACTTCCCTGTTGAGTGCCCGGGAGCTCCTGAATGAAATGCGCATCTTGCATTAGCACCATACCCCACTGGAAGCTCTCCAGGCGGAGGTGGTGCTAATGTACTCAACTGAACCAAGTTCAAATCTAACAATCTCTGGAGTAGTGTTGTGTATGTCATCGGGATGGCCTCAAGCACCCTGTTAGCTGGACGATCTTGTCTCTGTTGATAGGGTCTTTGCTGATAGTTATTACGCTGTGGCTGTTTCTGTTGCTACTGGTGTTGTGGTTGTTGCACAAGACTTGTTGGAATGGTGACAGCTACCACCTGCTCGTAAGATCCCCTGTATCCATGGCCCCGACCTCGGCCGTACACAACATTAGTTTCTCCCTCCCTTCTTCTTGGAGGTCCATTGAAATATTTTCTAACACTGCTTGAGCTACCTGCACCAATGTCTTGGATCTTCCCCATTTTCAACAGAGTTTCAACCCTTTCTCCAACTATCACAATATCATTAAACTTTGTGCTGAACAAGACGCCAGTCTCTCAATAAACACCCCCTGCAATGTTCCCATAAACATGTCTTCCATTTCATTCTCTAACAAGGGACGTTGTACTCGAGCAGCAAGCTGACGCCACCTATGGGTGTACTCTTTGAACCCTTCTTTGGCACTCTGAGACATTATCTGCAGCTGGGTGCGATTTGGAGCCATATCCAAATTATACTGATACTGCTTCACAAACGCCTCAGCTAAATCCTTCCAGCTTTGAATATTGACCCTGCTCAGCTTCATGTACCATTCCAAGGAAGCTCCTACAAGACTATCCTAGAAGTAATACATCCACAACTTCTCATCACCTGTATGCGCAGTAATCCTTCCCACAAAAGACTGAAGATGAGTTTTCGGGCAAGTCGTGCCGTTGTACTTATCAAAATTAGGGACCTTGAACTTATAGGGAATTCTCACCCCTGGAACTAAGCCCAGATCAGTGATGTCAAACCCTAGAGAACTCTGGGATTGAATGGCGTGAATTTGCTCAGCCATTTCTTCAAACCTCCTATTCATGTCAATTCCCTGGCCTTCCGCCTCATCCAGCAAAGTGAACTTCTCGTTCTGCCCACCCATCTGCATGTTATTCACTATATCATTGATAATAGTGACCCCTGGTTGCACCACAGGGATTTCAACGTGACGGGAGCCAGCCCCATTGCGATTACCTCCATCTGTTGTCCCATTGTTCCTGGCTTGATTATTCTCCACCATTTCGCGTAAGCGCTCTTGAGTTTGACCCATCCCAGCCATGAGGGTCATGAAGTTTTCCATTCTTGTCCTTAGTGCCGCTCCCCGGATTTTCATCCCGGTGCAAACGCGAACGGTCAGCGAAGGAGAAATGAGGTTGAATTGAATAGAGTCGCCAGCTAGGAATTTTTATCCCGAAGGAAAGGTAATGCTGCATAAACCTAGAAAGATATGGATAAGACGGTTGCGAACTAGAGAGACTGAGAAAATGGGTTGGTTACGACCTGGGAAGGTATTAGCACCCAGATCGTCCGTAGTACTCGACGGGATCCACGCTTACAAGATTGTATTTAAAACGGGTAGGTGTATGTGCTATCTGTGTGCAAAGGCTAGGGAAAGAAGGTACAAGTGTCAGTGCAAAAAGATGAATTGCTTAGGAACTGAGGCTTTAGAAAGAATGCTGAAAGAGAGGGATGACACAGAAACCTTTGTTCGATAACCGTTAAGTTATGCCTATGTATCCTCTCGTGCAATGAGGAAGTCAAAACACCGTAGTTCGACTCAAAGAGACTGGATGATTTGACTATGAAGTGCTGGCTAGTCTATGCTCAAGTGTATGACTCGTCTGGCTCGAGTGCTAACTATCTTGCATCAGACGGAAGAAGCGAGTTCTCGTTTGTGAATGAGTGTGATGAGAAAAGAATCCCGAAGGAGACGATTATTGTTTGTTTTTGTGTTTTCAGTTTTTTATTGTTTTTTGTGTTTTGCATAAGTTAGTGAGCTTAAGTCTAAATTAAGGGCTTGTAAACTCATTATATCTTCCCTGATTAAGGGATAATGAGGCTACTTAAGTATGAGATAAGCATCTCAACTTAATTACCTTAATGATGAAGGATTAAGATCATTAACCCACTTGTGATTATTAAGATGTTTTTGGGTTTTTGTTTAGTGTTAAGTAATGATTTTAATCTCTAATCATAGATTAGTGAACTCATTACACCATCCTAATAGAAGGATGATAGATGAGAACACTTAAGCTGAGGAAGATACCTCAACTTAATCTATGGTTAGGGATTAAATTCATTATATAACAAGCTTTTATTAAATGGATTTTAATTAAAGGGTGAGATTAAGAAATGGATTTTATTGTTTGTAAGACATCTTGAGGAGGACTTGTCCATTAAACACTAGGGTTAGTCCCTCTTAACCATTAGGAAGAGATAGAACCCTAATGTAAGGCCCCAGTTACAAGATAAAGTCTTAGTGATTATTAATATTTTTTTATTAAGAGGTGTAAACAAATTAAAGGTTTAACACTAAGGATTAAAGTTATACACTACATCCTAAGATAAGGATGCATGCATAACCATAATTCCAAAGTCCTAAAACTTTAAGAGTTTAGTCTATGATTATTGAGATAAGAAGAGAGACTCAAGGAGACTCAAAGGTAAAATACTAGGGGGGACTATACAAAACCCTAAAAGTTATCATGCTTGGATATCCTATGGTTTGTGAGGCTTAAGAGAAAAGATCTTCAAGGCCACCAATGGAAGAAGCAGATGAAAAGAGAAGGAGGAAGAAGAATAAGTTACTTACTTCCTGAAGAAGATAAGTAAATTAAAAGAGAGAAAGTAAAAAAGGAGAGAACATAAGTGAAGCAAGTTCACTTCAAAGACATGTAAAGGATGCAAATGCAAAGGAAAGAAGAGGTGAAAGGTGAAGGCAAATCCACCTCCCAGATAACTTACCAAAAGTACCTGAAATGTTAGTATGAATGCATAAGACATAAAGCAAAAGGAAATGATATGAAATGAGATGTAAAGACCAAAGTAAGAAGTTATTATGCAATGCTAATGTGTTATGAAATGATGCAAAGTCATACAAGATGCATATGAATGATCATACAAGGATGAGATACAATGGAAGCATGTTTAGAAGCATGAAAACAAATGGATGTTCATGAAATGTAATGGATGAAAAGCATAGCAAATGAATGAAGAAATGATCAAGCAATGTTCAAGCATGTCTTAAGATGTCTAATATGTCATACAAATGCTTGAGATGCCATGCAAAGTTCATATGATGATGATATGAAAAGATGAATGCAAATGAAGACGCAAAATTAGGGTTTTAAGACAACATGAGATGCATATGACCAAAACAGATGCATTCAACATGATAAAAAATTGAAATCAAGCTCAAACAAATCCTAATCCCATATAAGATCACACCCCAAAGGAGAAAGTCAGAAGCTTAACCTAGTGGAAGTTATGAAATTCCTAAGTTTGCTAGGGTTTTTGGGTGCTTCTAAAGGGAACATGCACATCAAATTGAAAATGCAAGATCAAATCATGAGATAAATAACCTAGAAACTATATGAAATATATGAAATAATGCAAAAAGAACCAAGTTCAAACTCATCATGGTTAGCCAGAAAAGAATTTTTCAAGTTAGGGTTGGAAAATGTGATTTTTAAGAACCCTAATTCAAAGAAAATTGTGAAAATGGAATCAAACCTAAAAATAAATTTGTATGGTGAGTTTGAAAATATTTCTAAATGTATTGGAATGCTTCATGAAGTTTTTGGTGATTTTTAGAAACCTAAATGCATTTTTAATTAATTAAAATCCATTAATTAATTAAAAATAAAATTTAAATATTTTAAAAATACTTTATTAATGAAAAAATAAAAATAAAAATGTTTTCAGGTTAAGAAATATATTTGAAACAAAAATGCAAAGTTTGAGAATTTTTTTTGATGTTTTTTGCTATTTTAAATAAATTATGGAAACAAATGAAAATAAAATCAAATAAAAATCAAATAAAATTTAAAGTAATCTGATCTAAGGGCCAGGATTCAAATGCAAGTTGACTGCGCGCGCAGATGAGTGGATGAGATTGCTTCTGATTAAATAACCCTAATTAAATTAATTAATTATAATTAGAGTTAAGTGGATTGATCTGGGCCATACATGCGCGCGGGAACTAAGATCCAAAGGTCCAAATTTAAACCTGACTAATTAACCCTAATCACATTCAAGTGACCGGAGCAAGCTCCGGTCATCTTCTCCGGCAACACCAAATCCCCATCTCTCTCAATACGCTATGAAAACGCATCAAACTTTCCAGAATCACTCAACTAATAACCCTAAACAAGAATCTACCAACAAAATCCATTTATTTTTCATGAATCAAGAGAATCAAACAAGAACACTTTCACGGGCAAAATTTCAGAAAGCTACGAAATGCTCTAAACTCAACCATTTTCAAAAGTAAACATATCCCTATACTCTAGGAAAAAATTTCTAAGGAGATACCTGAGGCGAAGCTTTACTATTTTGAGCTTTCTAACCATCTCTTTGTGCAAAATCACTCCAATGGATCCTCTGAAGCTTGTGGAGGGCTTGAAACAAGTTTGTGATGGCTGATTTGTGTGTTTCAGTTCTGATAACTCAGAAACCGTGTTTGCATTTGGGCTTGTTTCATGCCATGGCAAAGGGTGGTAAATGATCCTTAGGTTATGTGGAGTTGAATGATGGAAGAATTTTTGAGTTTTGATGGTTGGTTTGAGAGAATCAAAGAAAGGAACGTTTATGGAATTTTTGGGCAATCTGAGTTCTTGGATGATTAAGGCTTGTGTGTGTTATGTTTTATGATCCTTGTGTCATGAATAAACAAATGCAATGAGTCAAAAAGACTGCATCACACTGTAGGAATGGTATGGAGCAATTGGCCAAAAAGTCAATAGTTGGTGTACTACAAGCATGGGCCATGGCAGGAGCTGTTCTAGGGCTACTTTGAGTTCAGCTGAGTTTGTGTAGCACCATGAGCTGTGATGATTGAATGGTGAGATTGAAAAGGTTTTTCAAATTTCCAACTTTAAGAATTTTGTGAAAATGGCTTGATGAAACTTGCAATCCAAGGCACAATTCTGGTTTAAATGCATTGCACTATTTTTGTATGATGTTTAGAAGTCAATTAGAGGTCATGAAATGGCTTGAAACTTGAATTTGCAAAAAATCCTCTTTGGTGCACACTTGAAAATTATAGGATTTTTGCCAACTTTGAAAGGCCATATCTTGAGTTCTAGGATGAATCAAGACATGTTCTTGTACTTTTTGAAAATGGGAAGACATAATCTACAACTTTCATGCCCAAGAATTTTTCATTTGAAGCGTTTTTGGTCATGAAAGAATAGGTTGAATATCTTTCCCAAAATGGAAAGTTTCCATTACAAGTCATTTCCAAAAATAGCAAGTTTGCATTTGGCTTGAAATTCTTAAACTTTGTGAACTTCCAACCACTTCTAAGATCAAATAAAGATCATAGAGACTCAAAATGATGATGATGACCCTTTGGTGCCCTTAATGGAGGCCTCAGATGCCCTGATTTTGACTTTACTTACTCAAGAAGTTACCCAATGATCAAATGACTTCCATAGTAAATTTCTTCATCAAACTTGGTACACATGATCCTTATAACATATTAAGATCATTAGAAACAAGAATGACCAAAATATTTGGGATTAAGGCCTCTAAAACCAAAACCCTAGTTTTAGGTCATTTGTGCAGGAAATCTTCAATCTGCCTCTATACCTTTGCCATTCTTTGTGATCTCTTGACTTTTATGAACTTTGGGGAACATATTATGATCATGGAACACACATGGACCCACTTGGAAAGCTTCAAGACCATTGGGATGGCTCAGATCACTTCTTGGATTGCACAGATCACAAACCCTAGATGCAGATGAAATGGACTATGCAGATGAAACAAATATGCAATATGAGATGGTATGCTCATGCTAATGCAAAACTGAAAGATCACAATCCATGGTGTGAGAAAAAGTGAGGGAAAATTTGGGGTGTTTACAGCTGCCCCTATTCAAACATGAGTTAGCTGTGCAGGATGTAAGCGCTTGGCTTAACAGACAAACAAGATAACTTGTGGTTGAATACCAAAGACAGACAAAAGTTTGCACTCGCTGGAGAGAAGAAGAAAAGGGATATAAATTGTAAAAGGCAGTATAGTATGAGTATCAAATGAAAGCGATGGAGGACGACCATCAAACAGAGGACGACTGCTGAGGGTAAAACGGTAAGCGAAGCAATGACGGGGACGGCCATCATGCTGGGAAATAAAGAAACCGCGACGGGGACGACCATCGGGTAAAATTATCTTGGGATTGAGAAAAGCATTTATGGGGACGACCATCAGGCTTGGAAAGTAAAGTAAACAGCGATGAGGACGACCATCGGGCTACACTGATGAATGACGATCATCAGGAAAAGGAAAAGGGGCCACGACGGGGACAACCATCGGGTTAAAGAATAAATGAAAAATTTGATGAGGGACGGTCATCAAAGGTGAAGGACGATCACCTAGAAGGGAACGACTGCTCTTTATCTCGACATAGGACGAATTTCAGATAGAAAGGGTCAACGATGGGGACGACAATCAGAAAAGCATGATGAAGGATGATCATCAAGAGGTGAAGGACGATCACCTAGCAGGGTACGTCCTCTATTGGGGATTATCTCGACATAGGACGAATATCGGATAACAAAGATCAACGATGGGGACGACCATCAGATAAATGATGAGGGACGGTCATCAAAAGGTGAAGGATGATCACCTAGTAGGGGACGGATACTAAAAAGATATCGCGACATAGGACGAATGCCGGATAGAAAGTTCCAACAATGGGGATTCCATTGGGGAAGGGATGAGGGACGGTCATCCATAGGTGAAGGATGATCACCTGGCAGGGGACGGCTTCCGAAAGTATCACGACATAGGAAGAATGTCGGATGGGAGAAAGTTGTTTCATTGGCGACTTACTGGGGAATGGTAAACACGAACGAGTGCTTACGTCTTTAAAATAAAAGGTATAAGTTTCTGACAGTGCGTCAAGATCAAACATGCGGACGAGCATCCTTAGTACCACGATACGGACGAGTATCGGTAGAAACAAACGTTGACACGTGTTTTAGGGATGATGATATGGACGAGTATCAATCGGTTAAGCAAGGAACACAGACGAGTGTTGAATCTGCTGAGGGGTGATATATACAAGATACAGACGAGTATCGAAGACTTCTGTATAAGTATGTACAAGTATGATTAGCTGGTGATGTATGTGCAAGACACAGATGAGAGTTTTGACTTGCCGGGGAAGTATGACATGGACGAGTGCCAAAAATAATATGTACAAGTCATGAACAAATATCTATATTGAGAATGTAGAAGGTATTCTGGCGACCTTACTAGGGAAAGATGACACGGACGAGTGTCGAAAAGAGCATATATAAATATAAACAGGTATCTGTATTTGAGAGTGCAAAGGGGATGCTTTGGCTTTTATCTGCAGGGGAAATGACTTGTATACATTGTTGGTGAAGTGGTGATGGTATTTGCAGGTGACTGGCTCGAACCTAGCTCATGATCATGCAAATGTTTGATTTTTGCCGTAATGCTCCGTATTAGACGGAATGTTATGCTTATTTTGGTGAATATGATGTGAATGCTATGATTATGCAAATGAGGAAGGTTGACGTTCTTCTAATCCTGCTTTCAGAAGAAGGTTTATTCTGACCGATGCTTTATCCTTTCGAAGCTTTCCATGTTGTGAATGATACTGACAAATTCAGAATGCAGTTGTTCGCTTATTCCCTGATTTTGCATTGATCGCCCTTTCGGATTTTCAATTCACCGGGATACCCATTTTTGTCTGAGTTGTCTGATGTGGCTTTTCAACTCAGCGGGTGTACATTTTTTTTTTAATTTTTCCCTTATTTTTACCCGAGTCTTTTATTCTGTTTTTGACTCACCTGGATGCCCTATTTTTGCCTGGACTTACATTCTGTTTTTATGTCCAGCGGGTCTTTTATGCAAAGTATTTTTTAACTGCATATGAATTCACAGGAGATAAGAAATCCTCGCCCACCATAGTAGTGAGCATCAGTGCCCCACTAGAGAAAACTTTCTTTACTATGAATGGGCCTTCGTAGTTTGGCGTCCATTTGCCCCTGTGGTCTGTATGAGGAGGAAGAAGTCTTTTCAGAACAAGCTCTCCCACTTGGTATTCCCGAGGTCTGACTTTCTGATCGAAGGCTTTCTTCATTCGCTTCTGATACAATTGCCCATGACAGATAACTGCTAATATTTTCTCTTCAATTAAATTCAGTTGATTGTATCGAGATCGGACCCATTCTACTTCATCCAGTTTCACATCCATCATTACCCGGTAGGAGGGTAGTTCAACTTCCACAGGTAGGAAAGTTTCCATACCATACACAAGATGATAAGGTGTTGCCCCAGTAGATGTTCTGATAGAGGTTCAGTACCCATGCAAGGCAAATGGTAGCATTTCGTGCCAGTCTTTGTAGGTGACTACCATCTTTTGTACAATCTTCTTAATATTCTTGTTAGCGGCCTCAACAGCGCCATTCATCTTTGGTCTGTAAGGAGAGGAGTTGTGATGTTGAATTTTGAAATCCCGACAAAGTTCTGCCATCATCTTGTTATTCAAATTGGAACCATTATTAGTAATGATTCGCTCGGGAACTCCATATCGACAGATGACATCTCTTTTCAGAAATCTAGCTACCATTTGTCTAGTAACGTTTGCATATGAAACTGCTTCAACCCATTTGGTGAAGTAATCAATGGCTACCAGGATGAATCTGTGACCATTTGAAGCAGTCGGTTCAATCTTTCCAATCATATCAATGCCCCACATGGTGAAGGGCCAAGGTGAAGACATTACATTCAAAGGATTCGGAGGTACATGCACTTTATCTGCATAGATCTGGAATTTGTGGCATTTTCTGGCATAGGCACAACAGTTTGCATCCATTATGATCCAGTAGTAACATGATCTTAATAACTTCTTTGCCATTGCATGTCCTCCGACATGGGTACCGAAAGAACCTTCATGTACTTCATGCATCAGTAGGTCCGCTTCCTTCTTGTCAACACATCTGAGCAAGACCATGTCGAAGTTTTGTTTGTACAAAGAACCATCAGTATTGAGGAAGAAAATGCCGGCTAGCCTTCTTAATGTCTTTTTATCGTTTGACGATGCTCCAGGTAGGTATGTCTGAGTTTCCAAGAAGCATTTGATGTCATGATACCAAGGCTTGTTATCAGCGACAATGTCCATAGAGAATACATATGCCGGTATGTCCAATCTGGATATCAAAATCCAAGGCAGATAATTAGCAGCTTGTACTTTGATCATGGATGAAATGGTAGCCAAAGCGTCTGCAAACTGATTCTCATCTCGAGGGATGTATTCAAGCTTAACTGATGTGAAGAAGGTTAACAATCTCCTCGTATAGTCACGGTAGGGAATCAGATGCTCCTGATGAGTGTACCATTTTCCGTTGGTCTGATTGATTACCAAAGCTCAATCTACAAATACATTCAAGGTTTTGATCCTGAGGTCAATGGCTTCCTCAAGGCCCATAATATAAGCTTCGTATTCTGCTTCGCTGTTAGTGCAGGCAAATGTGAGTTTTGCTGAGAAAGGAATATGAACCCCTTTAGGTGTAATAAGCACAACACCAACTCCATGACCATCGCAATTAACTGCCCCATCAAACATCATAGTCCATGCTTCTTCTGGGTCAGGCCCTTCAATGTGAACAGGCTCTTCAAAATCCTTTGCTTTCAAGAACATGATTTCTTCATCAGGGAAGTCAAATCTCATAGTCTGGTAATCATCAATGGGTTGCTCAACCAGATAGTCAGACAGTACACTGCCTTGATGGCCTTTTGAGATGTGTACTGAATGTCATATTCTGTTAGAATCATTTGCCATCTTGCAACCCTTCCGGTAAGTGTTGGCTTCTCAAATATGTACTTGATTGATCCATCTTTGAGATCAATAAGGTAGTATGAGTTAGCATATATTGTCTTAGTCGGCGGGCAGCCCACGCTAAAGCACAACAAGTTTTCTCGAGCAGTGAAAAACGTTGTTCACAGTCGGTAAATTTTTTGCTTAGGTAGTATATTGCATACTCTTTTCGACCAGACTCGTCATGCTGGCCCAACACACACCCCATTGACTCTTCTAAAACTGTCAGATACATGATTTGAGGTCTTCCTTCGATTGGAGGCATGAGAATTTGAGGTTCTTGCAGATATTATTTGATCTTGTCAAAAGCCTTCTGACAGTCATCGTTCCACCTAATTGTTTGTTCTTTTATTAACAGTTTGAACAAGGGTTTGCAGGTTGCAGTGAGATGAGATATGAACCTTGAGATGTAGTTCAATCTACCTAAGAACCCTCGAACTTCTTTCTCAGTCTTAGGTGCAGGCATCTCCTGAATAGCTTTGACTTTGTCGGGATCTACCTCAATTCCCTTTTCACTTACAATAAAACCAAACAGCTTACCAGAACGTACCCCGAATGTGCACTTGTTGGGGTTCAACTTCAATTGATACTTCCTCAGGCGCTTGAACAATTTCAGCAAATTCACCAAATGCTCTTCCTCTATAAGGGACTTGGAAATCATATTATCCACATTGCACTCGATTTCTTTGTGGATCATATCGTGGAATAATGTTACCATAGCCCGTTGATATGTTGCACCGGCGTTCTTCAGACCAAACGGAATTACTTTGTAGCAGAACGTTCCCCAGGGTGTGATGAAGGTTGTCTTCCCCATGTCTTCAGGTGACATCTTAATCTGATTATATCCCGAAAATCCATCCATGAAAGAAAATACCGAGATCTGAGCCGTGTTATCCACCAATACGTCAATGTGAGGTAATGGGAAATTGTCCTTCGGGCTAGCTCTGTTCAGGTCTCGATAATCCACACACACACATACCTTGCCATCCCTCTTAGGTACGGGTACAATATTAGCAACCCAAGGCGGGTAACTAGTTACAGCGAGAAAACCGGCGTCCCACTGCTTTTGTACCTCTTCTTTAATTTTCATGGCCATATCTGGGCGAGTACGGCGTAGCTTTTGTTTAACCGGCGGACAATCTTCTTTCAGTGGCAGGATGTGCATGAAAATATTCGTATCTAGACCTGGCATATCTTGATAGGACCAAGAGAAAACGTCAACATATTCCCGGAGCTTGTAGACTAGCTCCGATCCTTACCTCTTTCACATCTTCCTCGGTACCAAGATTGATGGTCTCAACCTCCTCCTTTTGAGGAGTAATCACTTTTTCCTCTTGTCTCAACAACCTAGCCAACTCTTCAGGCAACTCATAATCTTCATCAACCCCTTCATCTGCTTGATTAATTGGATTGTCGAAGTCATACAAGGTCATAGCAGTGCCGTTGTCAGTGCAATATGGAGGATTATCTATGCAAGGGTTGAGATTTGTTCATTTTAGTGATTGATTTTAATCTTGTTTAGAAAAAATGTGAATGGAGTTTATTACTTTTTGAAAACATTGCCATTTATTGCTTTGTGCGAAAATAACAAAAATGAAAAAACAGTGAGCGAAAAAAAGAAGATCGTTTGCAAAAGATGTCCATTTGTTCATTAATCATTAATTTGCACTAATTACAAATATGGTCCGATTACAAAATGAGTCCTGACACCTTGGGCAAGATGCGGGACTTGATGCATGCTTAAACAAGAAATAATAATTACTCTGCAGAAGTAATCCTTATAATTTCCTGGGAAGACCAGTTAAGGACTTGTTGGCCTGGGACCCTTGGATAAATCCAACTCTCCAGGTTGAAGTCACTTTCAGCCTCGTCTTCCACATTGTTGATTTCATCCGGGGTTAGCATTCCCCCACTGATAAACTCGGGAGCTTCAGCAGCCTCCTCTTGGACCTGTCGGGATGGTTTGTAACCCAACCCGAACTTGTCTTCCTTGACCTGAACTTGCAGCAGCTTGCCCCAGCCCTGGGTATTCCCGTCTTCAACAACCTTCTGAGCTTACTTATAGGAGGAGATTGAAGTACCAAACACTTCAGTTTTTGCTTCATTGACATTGAGGGCCTCAAACCCTTGGCTCATTGTCTCATGGATTTCTCTGTCCATCTCAATATACTTGTAAGTAGCTAGATGACTGACGAAGATATCCTATTCCCCACAGATTGTGATGACTTGACCCTCCCATTCGTATTTCAACTTCTAGTGAAGGGTCGTGTTACAACGCCAGCGGCATGAATCCATGGCCGACCCAACAAACAGCTATATGCAGGCTGAATGTCCATCACGTAGAAGATAGTTTTGAAGATCTATGGGCCAATCACCATAGGCAGCTCGATTTCTCCAAGAACCAATCTTTTAGAACTGTCAAAGGCTCTCACCACCAGGTTACTGTAATAGCAAGCTTCTCAATCAAATGATTTTGATGAAGACAACATGATGATCCATCTATCAAAAAAAAGGATGTGCAAAAAGTGTTGAATATTGAAGAATTATTGAAGATCTTATGGACTGAAATAATTCTCAAGGTATATGTTTCAATTCCTTAATCATGCATATAAGTGTTCAAGATTTTCTCATAAAAAGCATAAAAATATCATTGTGTGTTTAAACTTGAAATTCTGTTTTTGGCTGCAGGAACCGGTTCCTCCCCATGTGGGAACCGGGTTCCACTTTCCTGAAAAGAACGTGATTCTGGTTTTAAGACTAGGAACCGGGTTGTCCCCCTCTGGGAACCGGTTCCCCTTTGTTAAAAATTCAAATTTTTTATAACGTTCAGCAGGAACCGGGTTGTCCCATGTGGGAACCGATTCCTACTGTAGAAATTTGAAAAATACTTTATTTTTTCATCAGCACTTTTCATGATAATCTTTCATTGGATCATGGCATCTTTTCATGATACAATACTCTTTTGAAAGGGTGTTTTACACACTATAAATTCTGCATTTTTTAAATAAACCCACACCTTCTTCATTAACAATTCATTTTTATAAATATTTTATTCTTTCAATATTTTCAAGTGTTTTCATATCATTTTTAAGTGAAACTTTCTGCACTTAATTTTCATTGAAAATTATTGTAAGTTTCATATCATTCATTGAACACTTGTATACATTGTTGAGAATTGTTTCATTTGAAGAGGAAGATCAATTATCAAGATTGATATCAACATTCTTTCAAGACAAAATCTCATTATCAAGAATTACTTTCTGTTTTACCTTGTTGTCCAAGTTTGTTGGAAACAAGTGTGTGTTTGAAGAGGATTGTTCTTCATTCACTTGATTACCTATAGTGTAGATAGTAAGCATAAGCTGTACAATAATTCTAACTATAGTGAAATCTCTTTCGAGTCGAAAGAGGAGTGGAGTACCTTCGAAGTGTGAAGGGAACCACTATAAATTTCCGGTGTTCTTTTTACTTTCAGCACTTTATTTTTCAGCACTTAACAAAAAATAATCAACAACCGGAAACACGATCAAAGAATTGTCGACTACCTAATTCACCCCCCCTCTTAGGCGCACTCTTATAACTTACAGTTGGCATCAGAGCGAGTTCTAGGTAACTTGTTCCTATAGATTCAGATGGCTTCCGCAAACAATGATCGTGTTTTCAAAGATGGTGGTAGTAGCAACAAGCCTCCATTGTTTTCCGGTCAATATTTCGACTTTTGGAAACTCCGTATGAAGGCACACTTAGAAGCACAAGGAAGTGATATATGGGAGGCTGTTCTAAATGGTCCTTTCATTCCTATAACAGTTGTCAATGGTGCTAGTTCATCTAAGCCACAAGTGTCATGGGATGATGATGATAAGAAAAAAGTTCTTTATGACAAAAAGGCTATCAACATCTTACAAAGTGCACTTGGAATGGATGAATTCTTCCGCGTCTCAACATGTACAACGGCAAAAGAAATATGGGACACTCTTGTAGAAACTCACGAAGGAACGGCTGAAGTAAAAAGATCTAGGTTGAATACGCTAAGTCAAGAGTACGAATTATTCCGAATGCAACCGGGAGAATCAATCCTCGACTTGCAGAAAAGATTCGTGCATTTGACAAATCACTTGAAAGCACTTGGTAAGACACTATCAAATGATGAACTTAATCTTAAAGTGCTTAGGTCTTTAACAAGAGAATGGCAACCCAAAGTGACGGCAATCTCCGAAAAGAAAAGCTTAGCAACAATGACATCCGCTACTTTATTCGGAAAGCTTCAAGAATATGAGACGGAACTTGGACTATTGGAGAAACATGAGAACCAAGAAAAGAAATCCAAGAGCATTGCCTTAAAAGTTGATTCCAAAGTTGCAAAGAAAGAAGACAATCCGGAAGAGGACGAAAATTTTATGCTTCTTGTAAAAAGACTAGGAAAATTTTTTGGTGCAAAAAATAATAATGGAAACTCTAGTTACACAAGAAGAAAGAAGTTCTCAAAGAACAAAGAAAAGGAAACATCAACATCTAACGAAGATATTACATGCTATGAATGTGGAAAGAAAGGCCACATTAGACCGGAATGTTCTAAACTCGCAAAGAACCATGACAACAAAGGAAAGAAGGATTTCAAAAAGAAAGCCTACATTGCTTGGGATGACAACGAAATAAGTTCTTCATCGGACTCCGATAGTGATCAAAGCGCAAATCTAGCATTGATGGCATCACATCATTCCGACAATGAAGAAGATGAGGTATGCTTGAAGACCTCCTCAAGTCAATGGTATCTTGATAGTGGGTGTTCGAGGCATATGACGGGTGACCTAAGCAAATTTTCACATCTAACGCTTAAGGCCAAAGGATATGTTACTTATGGTGACAACAATAAAGGAAGAATCCTTGGCATAGGCATCATTGGTTCACCGCCTTCAACAACTATAGAAGATGTCCTATATGTGGAAGGTCTAAAGCATAGTCTCCTTAGCATTAGCCAATTGTGTGACCGAGGTTTCAAAGTCAACTTCACTAAAGATGAATGCTTGATTGAAAATGAGGTTACTCATGAGGTTATGCTTAAAGGTAAAAGGGTTAATAATATTTTTCAAATTTCTTTAGATAACTTGTCTTTGAATGTTAGGTGTCTCTTGGCAAACAACAATGAATCATGGTTATGGCATAAGAGATTTGCTCATATTCATATGGAGCATTTGAATAAATTGATCAAGCATGACTTAGTCATTGGATTGCCAAAGATCAAATTCATCAAAGATAGGTTGTGTGGTGCTTGCCAAAAAGGAAAGCAAACTAAATCAACTTTCATTTCCAAGAATGTGGTGTCTACTTCAAGACCACTACAATTGTTGCACATGGATCTTTTTGGTCCATCGAGAACAAAAAGCTTCGGAGGTAATGTCTATGCATTAGTTATCGTTGATGATTTCTCTAGATATACTTGGACATTGTTTTTAGTGCAGAAAAGTGATGCTTTCAAAGCATTCAAGAAGTATGCCAAGCAAATTCAAAATGAGAAGTCTCTTACAATTATCTCCATTCGAAGCGACCATGGTGGAGAATTCCAAAATGCTTCTTTCAAAGATTTTTGTGAAGAACATGGAATCTCACACAACTTCTCCGCACCAAGAACTCCACAACAAAATGGTGTCGTAGAAAGGCAGAATAGGTCTTTGATAGAACTTGCAAGGACAATGCTAAGTGATTCAAATATTCCTAAGTATTTTTGGGCGGATGCGGTGAGCACGGCATGTTTTGTAAGTAACCGTGTTAATATTCGGCCTATTCTCAAGAAAACCCCTTATGAACTCTTCAAAGGGAGAAAACCAAATATCTCTTTCTTTCACATATTCGGGTGTAAGTGCTTTGTTCTCAACAACGACAAAGACAACATTGGTAAGTTTGACGAAAAATCCGATGAAGGTATTTTTCTCGGCTACTCTCTCTCTAGTAAAACTTTTAGAATTTACAATAAAAGAACTCTAACTATAGAAGAATCTATGCATGTTAAATTTGATGAATCTAATCCCTCGAAAGAGGATATTGTTTTGTGTGATGATGATGAAATTGTAGAAGTTCCTAAAGAAGATGCTTCTAAAGACCTCATTGGAAATCTAGAAGAAAAACAAGAAGAACATCATGATGAATCAATTCAACAAGAGTCAATCAACAATGATCTTCCCAAAGAATGGAGAACACATAGAGATCATCCTATTGACAAAGTTATCGGAGACATAAGTCAAGGTGTAGCAACAAGATTGAATCTCAAAGGTGCTTGCTTGAACATGGCATTTGTTTCACAAATTGAACCTTCTAAAATCAATGAAGCCTTGAATGACGACCAATGGATACTTGCGATGCAAGAAGAATTGAATCAATTTGAAAGAAATCAAGTTTGGGAACTTGTTCCAAGACCAAGTAACAAGCACATCATTGGTACAAGATGGGTGTTCAAGAACAAACTTGATGAAAATGGAATCATAGTTCGCAACAAAGCAAGATTGGTGGCACAAGGCTACAATCAAGAAGAAGGCATTGATTTTGAAGAAACCTTCGCTCCGGTTGCAAGGTTAGAGGCTATACGCTTATTGCTTGCTTACGCTTGTTCAATGAATTTTCAGCTTTTTCAAATGGACGTTAAAAGCGCCTTCCTTAATGGATATATCAACGAAGAAGTCTACGTCAAACAACCTCCGGGTTTTGAAGACTTCAAGCACCCTTCACATGTATACAAGTTGAAGAAAGCACTCTATGGTCTAAAACAAGCTCCAAGGGCATGGTACGATCGTCTAAGTAATTTTCTATGCGAAAAAGGTTTTGAAAAAGGCAAGGTAGATAAGACTTTGTTTATTAAACGAACAAAGAATGATACCTTACTTGTTCAAGTGTACGTGGACGATATTATCTTTGGCTCAACCAACAATCAACTATGTGAAGAGTTTGCTTCAATGATGCAAGGCGAATTTGAAATGTCGATGATGGGAAAGATGAATTACTTTCTTGGACTTCAAATCAAGCAACAAAAGGACGGAATCTTCATAAATCAATCCAAATATTGCAAGGAACTCTTGAAAAGATTTGATATGGATAGTTGTAAAGCAATGTCTACACCAATGGGCTCCGGTACCTACGTTGATCAAGATGAAATGGGAACATCGGTTGATATCACAAAATATCGAGATTATGCAGGATGTAAAACTGATAGAAAAAGCACAAGTGGAACATGTCACATCCTCGGAAATGCTCTAGTTTCGTGGTCTTGCAAGAAACAAGCGTGCGTTGCTCTTAGTACAGCCGAAGCAGAGTACATAGCGGCAGGAAGTTGTTGTGCACAAAATCTTTGGATAAAGCAACAACTAAGTGACTACGGAATTGATCTTGGTTGCATTCCTCTCCGGTGCGATAACACAAGTGCAATCAACATCACGAAGAATCCCGTCATGCATTCTCGAACCAAACATATTGACATTCGTCATCACTTTCTCCGGGATCATGTACTTAAAGGAGATGTCGAAGTAACTTTTGTGGATACTCATAACCAACTTGCGGATATCTTCACCAAGCCTCTTGCAAAAGAACCTTTCTACAAAATTCGAAGAGAGCTTGGAATTTTAGATGAAGGTGATGTTTAATTTTTTTTAATTAATTAATTTTTTTTTTCAAGGTACACCTCTCTAAAAATTTATTTATTTATTTCAATATGCTTTATTTATTTAGTTAATTGTTTGAATGAAAATGTTTAGTTTAATTATATGTTCTAGTTTCGTTTAGTTTCTTGTTCAGTTTTCTATGTTTGTGATGTTTAGGCTTATGTCCTATTTTAATGTTTTCAACTAAGTGGAATTTCATGTTTTAAGTTTAAAACTTGTTCGCTTTAATGATATGCTATGAATTTCTTTATTTCATCTTTTCCCCATCCTTTTTGATAATAACAAAGGGGGAGAAGATTTGGTGTATGTTGTTTTGCTCCATTTGTTTTGCAGGCCTTTAATACTTGTCAAATAAACTCACTCCAATAATTCAAGCAAATTATGGACTTAGGGGGAGTCATCAACATAGGGGGAGTCTTGCAAAAACAACATTCCAAGTTTTGGTTGTCATCATCAAAAAGGGGGAGAATGTAATAGCAAGCTTCTCAATCAAATGATTTTGATGAAGACAACATGATGATCCATCTATCAAAAAAAAGGATGTGCAAAAAGTGTTGAATATTGAAGAATTATTGAAGATCTTATGGACTGAAATAATTCTCAAGGTATATGTTTCAATTCCTTAATCATGCATATAAGTGTTCAAGATTTTCTCATAAAAAGCATAAAAATATCATTGTGTGTTTAAACTTGAAATTCTGTTTTTGGCTGCAGGAACCGGTTCCTCCCCATGTGGGAACCGGGTTCCACTTTCCTGAAAAGAACGTGATTCTGGTTTTAAGACTAGGAACCGGGTTGTCCCCCTCTGGGAACCGGTTCCCCTTTGTTAAAAATTCAAATTTTTTATAACGTTCAGCAGGAACCGGGTTGTCCCATGTGGGAACCGATTCCTACTGTAGAAATTTGAAAAATACTTTATTTTTTCATCAGCACTTTTCATGATAATCTTTCATTGGATCATGGCATCTTTTCATGATACAATACTCTTTTGAAAGGGTGTTTTACACACTATAAATTCTGCATTTTTTAAATAAACCCACACCTTCTTCATTAACAATTCATTTTTATAAATATTTTATTCTTTCAATATTTTCAAGTGTTTTCATATCATTTTTAAGTGAAACTTTCTGCACTTAATTTTCATTGAAAATTATTGTAAGTTTCATATCATTCATTGAACACTTGTATACATTGTTGAGAATTGTTTCATTTGAAGAGGAAGATCAATTATCAAGATTGATATCAACATTCTTTCAAGACAAAATCTCATTATCAAGAATTACTTTCTGTTTTACCTTGTTGTCCAAGTTTGTTGGAAACAAGTGTGTGTTTGAAGAGGATTGTTCTTCATTCACTTGATTACCTATAGTGTAGATAGTAAGCATAAGCTGTACAATAATTCTAACTATAGTGAAATCTCTTTCGAGTCGAAAGAGGAGTGGAGTACCTTCGAAGTGTGAAGGGAACCACTATAAATTTCCGGTGTTCTTTTTACTTTCAGCACTTTATTTTTCAGCACTTAACAAAAAATAATCAACAACCGGAAACACGATCAAAGAATTGTCGACTACCTAATTCACCCCCCCTCTTAGGCGCACTCTTATAACTTACAGTTACTTGGATGTAGTGCAAGAACATCATATTCCATTTTGACCAAGGCTTTCTTTGGAAGAACATTGAGAGAAGACCCAGTGTCAACCAAGACATGAGAAAGAACAACACCTTTACACTCCAAGGTGATATGCAAAGCCTTATTGTGGTTATGGTCCTCCGTAGTTAGATCAACATCAGTAAAACCTAGCCCATGGCTAGTATTGACATTTGAAACCTCTGTTTCTAGATGATTAACTGTAATCTCTTCTGGCACGTAAGCTGCGTGCAGGACTTTGAGAAGTGCATTCCTGTGGGCTTCGGAACACATTAGCAGTGGTAGAATAAATATTTTGGAGGGAGTCTGATAGAGCTGGTCCACAACCTTATAGTCACTCTTCTTGATTATTCTCATGAACTCGTCTACATCCTGGTCAAAGGATGTTTTCTGAGTTTCCTTGGTAATGGGCTCTTCAGGCACCACACTTTTACCCTTAGCCTTGGCAGCAACTTCTGCTTCAGCATTAGTTCTTTGGAATTGTGAGGCAAAGAGACGTCCGCTTCAAGTGAAGCCTCCGCCTCCCCCCACATTATCAATTTGTGGTGTAGAAGTGTCAAGAGTGACTTTCTTTCCGTTGCAATACAAATCTGAGCCATAGTGCCAAGGCACGACACTACTGCTATCATATGGAACTGGTCCAGGCACTGTGATAGTAACTGGACTGATTGCTACGGAAGAAGGAATTGAGACAGTCTGAGGTTCATAATAAATTGTAACTGGAGGTCTGACCGAAGATGGTGCTGGTGATGAAGGTTGCTGCTGTTGATGAAGATGTTGATGTGAATCTGGAACGTGGATTGTTGCAGGATCATAGTAAATCGTAAATGTGGAAATGTCTTCATTGATGGTTGTTGTTTTTGTAGAAGGATGTGTTGAACTGATGTCTGTTGAAGTTGAAGAAGGGATGATCGTTGATGTTGTAGAAGAATCCGTTGGAATGATTGTTGTTGAAGTTGTAGGAGTGATATTTGATGGAATGATGTTTGCTGATGTTGTAGAAGGAATGGTTGTTGATGTTGTACGAGCTAGAACTGTTGAAGTGATCTGTAAGGTGCCTTCCTTGATAAGATTGTTGATACCGGTCTTCAAATTTGCACAACCGTTGATAGAAGTCTTTCAAGCTTCACAATGGGCCTCATAACCCAGGAACACTTGGAACTTTAAAAGTTGGGCTTTAACCTCGGCCAGAGGTGTCTGAATGCTTGCAACATCGTCAATTAGGTTCATCGGTTGATCCTCCTCGATATCATTTATCCTAGGCCCACCATGCCTAAGCATAGGATTCTTGGTAACACTTGGAGGTGGTGTAAAGTTGACTACCTTAGAATCGATCAAATCCTGAACCTTCATGTGCAAGGCTCTGCACTCCTCTATAGTATGGCCAGGTGCATTTGAGTGGAATGCACATCTGGCATTAACATCATAGTTTCTTAGAAGGTTCTGGGGATCCGGTGGAACCAGAGTTCTCAATTCAATAAAGTTGAGCTTTAACAATTGTGGAAGTAAGGTGGCATAGGGAATCCAAATAGGATCGATAACCCTGTTAACTTGTGAAAGCCTCTGTTAACGACCATTTTTGCTGATTGTTATTGTTGTAAGATCTCTATTGAGGAAATTGTTTTTGCGATGGGAAGTGTTGTGGTTGTGGAGGATACTGTTGTTGAGGTGCTGGAGTTGGAATGGTGATAGCTGCTACTGATCTTGGCATGTATTGAGATCTACCTCTGCCCATATGCACTGAGTTGGTCTCACATGTCCCACGAGGTCCTGCAAAAGGTTTCCTTGTATTACTGGAACTAGCACTGTTGTCTGAAATTTTGCCCATCTTCAAAAGACTCTCAATTCTCTCCCCATCTATAACTACACCTGCAAAGCTGGTGGACGAGAAAGAAGCAAGTCTGCCAATGTAAGTCCCCTGTAGGGTGTTCATAAACATGTCAGCCATTTCTCTCTCAGACATTGGAGGCTGGACAGCAGCAGCAAGCTATTTCCATCTTTGGGCATACTCCCTGAAGGTTTCTCTTGAAGACTGTGACATACCATTAGGAGTGTTCTGTTGGGAGCCATGTCCAAGTTAAATTGATATTGGCGTATGAAAGCTTCTACCAAGTCCTTCCAATTTCTGACTGTTGCTCTAGACAGGTGAGAATACCATTCACGGGATGCCCCGGTCAGTCTGTCTTCGAAGTAGAACATCCATAACTTTTCGTCCATGGTATAAGCTTTCAGTCTCCCCAGAAAAGACTGCAGGTGAGTACGTGGACAAGAAGTTCCGTTATATTTCTCGAAGCAAGGAGGCTTGAATTTGTGAGGAATTCTGACTCCTTCAACCAATCCCATATCCATAACATCAAATCCTAGAGAGTTTTGGGACTCCAGAGATCTCAACTTCTCTGCTATTTCGTCCAGACGACGATCATAGGCTTCATCCCCAGCACCAATTACTGTAAATTGTTCCTCTTGAGGGTCCTCTTGCAAGGCACGACCTCCAGTGTTTCCTTGGGTATTTCTGATAGCATTGATCTCAGGATTGAGGTGAGGCCCAAACTCTAGCGCATCTATTCGTGGTTGCCCGTGATCTTTGTTACTAGTACTTCCTGTACCTGGATGAGTCTCTTCGGGAGTTTGCCGCTCGACTAACTCCCTTAATCTTTCTTGGCTTTGGGCCAACCCAGTCATTACTGCCATGAACTGGTTCATCTGAGCCCTCATCTCAGTCCTCTCATTAGCCATCTGAGTTCTAACGTCAGTCAAATCTTGCTGAACTTGGTCCATCTGTAAGCTTGAAAGGTTGTTTCTTATAGGATACCGATGAACTCTGTTGATGGGGAAAACCCTCCTACGAGCAATGTTTCCTGAAACCACATCAAAGTGAGAAAACAACAACAAAAATACCTACAAAACAAAGAATGAGGTTAGTATGCAATGCAGTATGTCTATTTGTCTTCCAAGGGTATCTGGTTTGGTTATTTGGTTTTGACCTTCCAGACCTCTGGGAATGAAGAAGATGTTGTAGAAATCAAAGCCCATCGGAAAAAACCAAGTAATACATAAACCATATATTACAAATGAAAAAGATACATAGTTTATGATTACAACAAGTTCCCATGGTGGGTCAAAATACAACAAAGTCGAGAAATACAACCAAATTATCATGAGGAATAAAGTATAACCAAAATAAAATACAAGTAAAAAAGAAATCAAACATCCAGCCCAAAGTTATCCTCCTTGACTTCCTTTAGGAGAGCATCAGTCACTGGTCCAACTGGATGCTCTGTGATGGTCCTGATAAGAAGGTTCCTGGTGGCAATGGCACTTGTTAACTTCTTATACATGTCTTGGTCCTTTGATCTTTTCAACCCCGCCCGAAGTTTCAACTCAAAGATTTCCTTCTGTGTTGCTAACAAGGCTTCCTGACTCTTCTTCTCATTAGCTTCCAACTGCTCTATCCTAGCATGGGTCTTCTAATCTTCATCTGAACGAGCTTCAATAATTCTGATCCATCTAGCCTGAATCTCTTCCAAGTAGTGCTCAGCTCTGGCTTTCTGAATCTTAGCTTCTTTGCAAGCATTCTTCAATACCAACTCCCCTGCTCAGGACCTTCTGATGTAATCATCTGTCTTCTCAATCTTGGTCATATGCTCGACCCGGAGCTTCTCTAACCTCTTATTGTCCAGAAGACTATCATTCCTCTCCCAGAGGGTCTTCTTTAGAGCTTCAGAAAGCTGAGCATTCCTCTCTTTCAGCTTCTCAAACTCCTCTAAACTGACTGTAGCTACAGGCTATACTACTGATGGTCCTGGCACATCCTCCAGGGTGAATGGCATGCGGGTGATATGTCCTCTGATGCGAGATCAATCAATGTACTGAGCTGAAGCTATGTTGTTGCACTTGCCAAGAATGTGAGTCCCTTTTGTCTGAATATTATCCCAAGCCCAGGCTGCTTGTTGGATGATGGCATGATTATTCTATACATCACAGTAAAGGGTCTCTGAAAAATCCTGCTCTCTTGGTGGATGTACTAAGGTATACCCTAGCTGCCTTTTGAAAAGCAAAGGATTGTAGTTGATGTAACCTTTCACTCCAATAAGAGGTACATTGGGATACTGCCCACAGCTTGTAATTATGTCCCTGCCCTTGGTGCTCTGAGTGCACCACCTGATGTCTTTTGAAGTAGGAGCAATCATTATCTTAGCCGAGTTTCTTGATTGATGAGGATTCAAGAAAGCTTCTGACTTTGAAAAGTGTCTCAATAACCAACAGTAGAAGAGAGGTGCACAACATCTGACTAATCTCCCCCCCTGCTTCTCATTTCTCTAATGCATTGAGTAGTAGAAATCCCCTAGCAAGTTAGGAACTGGGTTCTTCAGCAGGAAGAGATGGATAGAACTCTTGCTTACAAACTTAGGTTCATCTGTAAACAAGATGATTCCATATATACTAAGAGCCAGGAGAGCACAAACAGTTTCCCACTTCCCAACTGCAGCATGACTGGTGCCCTGAGTGATCAAGAAGTCCAAATGGAGGCCTGGGATTCCAACCTTGGTGGTCATATGTTGATCAATGATGGTGGTTTCCAAATACAGAGCCTTAGCTATGTCTTCATTCCTAGGAGCAGTCATCTCAGGGTTGAAAGGAATCCCCCTCCTGATAGGGACACCCAACAACATGGAAAATTCTTCAAACAAAGGACCCAAATGAAAGTCCGGGAAGGTAAAACATCTGAGAGGAGGGTCATAGAACTGAAGGCAAGTGTGGATCATACTCCTCTGTGATGCATCCAAGTCCATGATCATGTTCATAATACCACCATAAGAGGTGTAAACAAATTAAAGGTTTAACACTAAGGATTAATGTTATACACTCCATCCTAAGATAAGGATGCAGGCATAACCCTAATTCCAAAGTCCTAAAACTTTAAGAGTTTAGTCTCAGATTATTAAGATGAGAAGAGAGACATAAGGAGACTCAAAGGTAAAAGACTAGGGGATCCTATACACAACCCTAAAAGTTATCATGCTTGGATATCCTATGGTTTGTGAGGCTTAAGAGAAAAGATCTTCAAGGCCACCAATGGAAGAAGCAGATGAAAAGAAAAGGAGGAAGAAGAATAAGTTACTTACTTCCTGAAGAAGATAAGTAACTTAAAAGAGAGAAAGTAAAAAGGAGAGAACATAAGTGAAGCAAGTTCACTTCAAAGACAAGTAAATGATGTAAATGCAAAGGAAATAAGAGGTGAGAGGTGAAGGCAAATCCACCTCCCAGATAACTTATCAAAAGTATGAGTGCATAAGACATGAAGCAAAATGAAATGAGATGAAATGAGATGTAAAGACCAAAGTCAGAAGTTTTTATGCAATGCTAATGTGTTATGAAATGATGCAAAGTCATAAAAGATTCATATGAATGATCATACAAGGATGAGATACAATGGAAGCATGTTTAGAAGCATGAAAACAAATGGATGTTCATGAAATGTAATGGATGAAAAGCATAGAAAATGAATGAAGAAATGATCAAGAAATGTTCAAGCATGTCTTAATATGTCTAAGATGTCATACAAATGCTTGAGATGCCATGGCAAGTTCATATGATGATGATATGCAAAGATGAATGCAAATGAAGATGCAAAATTAGGGTTTTAAGACAACATGAGATGCATATGACCAAAACAGAATCATTCAACATAATAAAAAATTGAAATCAAGCTCAAACAAACCCTAATCCCATATAAGATCACACCCCAAAGTATAAAGTTAGAAGCTTAACCTAGTGGAAGTTAAGAAATTCCTAAGTTTGCTAGGGTTTTTGGGTGCTTCTAAAGGGAAAATGCACATCAAATTGAAAATGAAAGATAAATCATGAGATAAATAACCTAGAAACTATATACAATATGTGAAATAATGCAAAAAGAACCAAGTTCAAACTCATCATGGTTAGGCAGAAAATAATTTTTCAAGTTAGGGTTGGAAAATGTGATTTTTAAGAACCCTAATTCAAAGAAAATTGTGATAATGGAATCAAACCTAAAAATAATTTTGTATGGTGAGTTTGAAAATGTTTCTAAATATATTGGAATGCTTCATGAATTTTTTGGTGATTTTTAGAAACTTAAATGCATTTTTAATTAATTAAAATCCATTAATTAATTAAAAATAACATTTAAATATTTAAAAATACTTTTTTACTGCAAAAAATAAAAATAAAAATGTTTTCAGGTTAAGAAAAGTATTTGAAACAAAATGCAAAGTTTGAGAATTTTTTGATGTTTTTTGCTATTTTAAATAAATTATGGAAACAAATGAAAAGAAAATGAAATAAAAAACAAATAAAATGCAAAGTAATCTGATCTAAGGGCCAGGATTCAAATGCCAGCTGACTGTGCATGCAGATGAGTGGATGAGATTGCTTCTGATTAAATAACCCTAATTAAATTAATTAATTAAAACGTTAGAAAGCTGACGCGCGCGAGAACTAAGATCTAAAGGTCTAAATTTAAACCGGACTAATTAACCCTAATCACTAACCCTAATCACATTCAGATGACCGGAGCAAGCTCCGATCATCTTCTCCGGCAACACCAAATCCCCATCTCTCTCAATACGCCATGAAAATGCATCAAACTTTCCAGAATCAGTCAACTAATAACCCTAAACAAGAATCTACCAACAAAATCCATTTATTTTTCATGAATCAAGAAAATCAAACAAGAACACTTTCACGGGCAAAATTTCAGAAAGCTATGAAATGCTAAAAACTCAACCATTTTCAAAAGTAAACATATCCCTATGATCAACACAACACATAGAATCACATTGCAACCAAAGAAAAGAGTTCTGGGAAAAAAGTTCTAAGGAGCTACCTGAGGTGAAGCTTTACTATTTTGAGCTTTCTGGCCTTCTCTTTGGTGCAAAATCACTCCAATGGATCCTCTGAAGCTTGTGGAGGGCTTGAAACAAGTTTGTGATGGCTGATTTGTGTGTTTCAGTTCTGATAACTCAGAAATCGTGTTTACGTTTGGGCTTGTTTCAGGCCATGGCAAGGGGTGGGAAATGATCCTTAGGTTATGTGGAGTTGAATGGTGGAAGAATTTTTGAGTTTTGATGGCTGGTTTGAGAGAATCGAAGAAAGGAAAGTTTATGGAATTTTTGGGTAATCTGAGTTCTTGGATGATTCAGGCTTGTGTGTGTTATGTTTTATGATCCTTGTGCTATGAATAAACAAATGCAATGAGTCAGCAAGACTGCATAACACTGTGGGAATAGTATGGAGCAATTGGCCAAAGAGTCAATAGTTGGTGTACTACAAGCATGGGCTATGGCAGGAGTTGTTCTAGGGCTACTTTGAGTTCAACTGAGTTTGTGGAGCACCATAGGATTGATTGTGATGAGCTGTGATGATCTAATGGTGAGATTGAAAAGGTTTTGCAAATTTCCAACTTTAAGAATTTTGTGAAAATGGCTTGATGAAACTTGCAATCCAAGGCACAATTCAGGTTCAAATGCATTGCACTATGTTTGTATGATGTTTAGAAGTCAATTAGAGGTCATGAAATGGCTTGAAACTTGAATTTGCAAAAAATCCTCTTTGGTGCACACTTGAAAATTATAGGATTTTTGCCAACGTTGCAAGGCCATATCTTGAGTTCTAGGATGAATCAAGACATGTTATTTTACTTTTTGAAAATGTGAAGACATAATCTACAACTTTCATGCCCAAGAATTTTTCATTTGAAGCATTTTTGGTCATGAAAGAATAGGCTGAATATCTTTCCCAAAATGGAAAGTTTCCATTACAAGTCATTTCCAAAAATAGCAAGTTTGCATTTGGCTTGAAATTCTTCAACTTTTTGAACTTTCAACCACTTATAAGATCAAATAAAGATCATAGAGACTCAAAATGATGATGATGACCCTTTGGTGCCCTTAATGGAGGCCTCAGATGCCTTGATTTTGACTTTACTTGCTCAAGAAGTTACCCAATGATCAGATGACTTCCATAGTGAATTTCTTCATCAAACTTGGTACACATGATCCTTATTACATATTAAGACCTTTAGAAACAGGAATGACCAAAATATTTGGGATTAAGGCCTCTGAAACGAAAACCCTAATTTTAGGTCATCTGTGCAGGAAATCTTCAGTCTGCCTCTATGCCTTTGCCATTCTTTGTGATCTCTTGACTTTTATGAACTTTGGGGAACATATTATGATCATGGAACACACATGGACCCTCTTGGAAAGCTTCAAGACCATTGGGATGGATCATATCACTTCTTGGATTGGTCAGATCACAAACCCTAGATGCAGATGAAACAAATATGCAATATGAGATGGTATGCTCATGCTAATGGAAAAATGAAAGATCACAAGCCATGGTGTGAGAAAAAGTGAGGGAAATTTTGGGGTGTTTACACTTAGTTCATCCAAATCCGCTTGAATCTGATACATTGCTCTCTCTTTGCTTACCTTTGTAGGGTATTTGTGTACAGTTGGCTAGCTCTGAACCTTCTTAGGAGCTATAGTGCTTGAAAGTGACATAAACGTTAGAAAACTGACAAATTACCTGCAAAACAACAAACACGTTATATGTATGCAATGTAACTATTCATGTTTCCACGTTCAGGCATTAATATGCCCCAGTTCTGGTATTTTTTTGATAGAAAATACTCGAGATATCCTCTTGGAGACTAACTTTTCAAACTCTTTTGTGGAATATTTAGACCCTGATGGCTTTGGACAAACAACTTTGCTCGTTCAGAAACGGTAACTGGAAAGTATCATTGCATAACATGAACACACTACCAACAACCAGAGTCATAGACATACACATAATTCCCAAAGGGTTACAATTCAATACAAAAACAAAAAGATAAAGCAAGACTCCTACAACAAGCATGTAGGTAGTCTGGATACAAACAACAATAAACTAAAACTCTAGGCTAAAAGAAGATTTAGGCCCTTCTTCTGCAGTCACCACCCCTGTCCGGTTCTTCTCGACGCCTGCTCTCAGCTTAAGATCTGCAATCTCCTTAATTGCTTCCTCCAAGGCTAGCTGACTCTGTACCAATTGCTGAGTCTTTTCCCTTCGTATTTTGTGAACTTGTTCTACTTCTTCTTTCTTGAATTCCATCTGCACCTCAAAGAACTCTTCCTTTTCTTTGTACTTCTTCTGCTCCTGTTCTCTTTGCCCTTGTAACCAGGTAATGGATTGACGAGCTTCTCTAAGAGTCTTCAAAATCTTCTTACGCTTCGCTTCTCTTTATGACTCTGTTAAACCCAATCTCTGAAAATGAGCTTCTCTCCCAACAAACTCCTTTTCTTTAGCTTCTAAGGTAGCCTGCATCCTCTGTAGCTTTTTTTCTGCCTCTTTTTTAGCATGATTGGCATTATGATACAAGCTAGCCATTTCATAATTCTCTATCCGAACCTCGTGCAACTAAGCTTACAACTTCTTGTAATCTTCAAGAGAAATAGTGGTTTGTACAGGTACTTCTTTTGGATATAGTGGAGCCTCAGCTGAAAATGGAAGGAAGAAGGTGTCAACCCTACCTTGTATCCTAGCAGCAAAAGGGTGATAAGTCTTAGGGTCCACCTTTCTAAATTCTTTCTTACCCTCCCTAACCTTTGTTTCCCAAGCTTGAGATACTTGGATAACCAACTGCTCATTATCTTCAGCTGGAAAATACAGAGTCTTAGCTATTTCTTCATCTGATGGAGGATCCTGTAGTGGATAACCAAATTGTTTTCTAGACAGCACAGGGTTATGACTTATCACTCCTTTCCTACCTAACAAAGGCAGGGAAATTCACCACACCTTGTAATAAACTCATTCCCCACTAAGTTTCTGCTACATCCCCAAGCTATATCATCAGATGTTAACCCCATTAATCTTATAGCCCACTTCCAATCTTGCCTAAGATCTTTGAATGGTCTTGACTTTGGAAGCTTCTTGGCAAACCACTCAGCAAACAATGGAGCACAATAATTTACGTACCCTTTCCTTTTTTCATTTCTGTGATGTACACCAAAGTAAAAGTCTCCCAACAACGTAGGCACTGGGTTTCCTTTAATGAAAAGGGTTATAACCTCCTTTCTCTCTTGGGAAAAGACTTATCCCATAGACCATTAATGTTAACAGTGCACTGAATTCTAACCACTTTCCTCCCAAAGCAAACACATGGGCTTCTGCTATAAGAAAATCCAGAGTAAATCCCCTCCCCTTACTAGCTTCCAACTCCATCTTTACTATAAGCATACTCAAATGACAGGCACCTGCAATGTCCTTGTACGGGGGACACTTCTCTGCAGCATAAAAGGGAACACCATTCCTGATGGGAATCTTCAGGATGTCAAAAATCTCTTCCATAGTAGGAGCCAAGACATAGTCAGCAAATATAAAAATTCTCAACTAAGGGTCATAAAACCGCAACAAAGAGTGAAGAATATCTCTCTGATCAACAATAGGTTTGTTCATGTAACCCAAGATCTTCCCATACCGGATTTTGAAATCTTCTGAAACCTTGTCACTCATCAAGCCCACCAGTTTCTGAATACCCTCAATTTCTGGTTGCGAGAAAGTGTAATGAGCATTCCTTTTTCTGGGTATCTTTTGGACTTCTGTCATCTAGAGAAATAATGAATACCAGAACTGGGTACAAAGGATAAATGATAACCTGAAATGGAAACATAAACAATTAATGCAAGTATGATACGATGCAAATGCAATGCAGGCATATGATCAACAACTAGGACTTTCTGGATATGGAATACTGGACCCAAGTAACCAAGGACCAAGATCCTCTGAATAAAGCCCCATGAACAAGAATTCAGTCTCAAACAAGCCCCAAATCAGATATCAAATGACTTAAGAACTCCAAAATCCATATAGCTATATCAAATCATAGAACTGTACTGGTAATGAGGTATAATGAGGTTAAGGGTTCCTGCAAACCTATAAACCCCTCCCAATCTCACATGTGTGTTCCGGGTCAAACATCACGGACTCTCAAAACCGAATAACAATAATACGTTCACCATTTCCGTGAAATGGCTCACGACCAAATCATGGAATCGGTTTGGAATTGTGTACTACTCAGGGAGGTCTCTGCGCGGTCCGGGAAAACAAGCATCCCTCATAAGTCCCCAGCTTCGAGCGCTAAAATCGAGAAACAATATTACATTAATCCCGAAGGGTACAATAATATCGTCATACGACCAGATGCTTTGACTGAGTTCCTATAAAAGAACCAGGCCATCCTATGTGAGTCCCCAGTGGGCCCTCGGGTGCAAATGGGTTTGCCACAAAATTGTGAAGGCATAGCTTCTTGGTAATTTTGATGAAGACAACATCTCTCAACAACTCTCATGAGCAAAGATCAAAAAAGGATTGAGTTGAATACTTGGAGTGAATATTAAAGTGAAGACTAAAAATAATTTCAAATGGAGCATTTTATTTCAAATGATCAAGCAACATAAATGGTATATCTTAAACTTTCTCTAATATGATATACAAGTGTTCAAAATATTCATCTAAAAGTGTCTTGGTTCATCCATCATAATTTTGTGTCATTGCATTAAACATTTTGCCAAGAAATTGTTATTTTTCATTTTTCAGCTTCAATAACCGGTTACCCCAGGGTAAGTAACCGGTTACCACTGTTGTTTTTCAAAAAATATTTAACGTTGGGAATAAGTAACCGGTTACCCCAGGGTAAGTAACCGGTTACCACTGATAAAATTTGGCAAAAAATTACATTTCTTCATCCAGAATTTTTTGATGCATTGTGATGATCCATGGCATTCTTTCACTCTTTATACTCCTTTAGAAAGGTGTGTGTAGCAATATAAATTCAACATTTTTCAAATTTCATTTTCACCTCCTTTTTGCAAATACTTTTTATAAACAATTTCTCACATATATTTTCAAATTTTCTCAAGTGTTCACAAATTGTTACTAAAGTATTCTTTGCACAAAAATTTCATACATTGCTAAGAATACATATCATTTGCATTGAACACTTGTATACTATATTGAGATTGTCTACAAGGAGAAGATCAATCAATTGATTGATATACAACATAGAAATCATTTTTCATACACTTCAAAAATTCTAAATTATTTCTAAAGTCACACTTTGTTTTAGGATTGTTAAGACAAAGTTGTGGAGTTGTATTACTTGTGTTTCAAGGGTTAGTTGGAAACAAGTGTGTTCATTTAGAGAGGATTGTTCTCTACTTGAACTTAGGAAAAATCCAAGAGGATTGTTCTTGGTGGTTTAGTGGCTTAAGACTAGGAGTGTCTTGTACAAGTCCAAAACATAGTAAAATTCTCTTTCGAGTCGAAGGAGGAGTGGAGTACTCTCGGATTGTGAGGGGAACCACTATACATCGCCGTGTCCTCTCTACTTTCAGCACTTTACTTTTCGCATCTAACCTTAAGCAGAAAAATAAACCAAAACCGGTAAAAAATCGAAGAATTTGTTAACAACCTAATTCACCCCCCCTCTTAGGTGCACTCTTAAAACTACAAAAATGTGGTCTGCCAATGTCACCACTAGAGAGGGATGTTTCCACAAAGGTTCTCAATGATCGTTCCCCAGATGCACATGACTATCAAGGTTGTGTAATGATCCAAGAAAGATTCCTGCATCAACACATTTCCAAGACGGTCGCAAGTCTGAGTGTGGAACTCACTACTACCAACATAGCAAGATGCCATGAAGCCAAAGTGACTGTCCACGCTAAGTCCTAGGGTGCACTCGAGCCCCAGTTACGAGCTAATCTCACAGTAATAGTTCCTAATCCCACCAAACAGAAAACCAGTCCAGACAGTCCAGTATAATATATGATGCATGAAAATAAATACTGAAAGCGATAAATAAAGCTATAAATAAAACTGGAAATAAACAACAGTAAAATAAACATGCAACAGCTAACAATCAACACCCAAAGAAACAGAAACACGCAAGCGCTAGGATTAACTCTCAAGGGGAAATCAGAGATTCTGGTTAGGAGGTCCCCAACAGAGTCACCAGTTGTCATTCCTAGGATTTCCATCCTGGTTCAACTGTGAAAGTGGCGCGGAAAAGGTTAGAGTCACTAGCCAGGCATTTGTATCCCGAAGGAACGGGAATGGTAATGATGCACAAACCAGAAGAAAAGAAAAGGAAGGACACAAGTCCTGCGAACCAAAGAATCTGAGTTCGGGAGTCGGTTACGACCTGGGAAGGTATTAGCACCCCAGATCATCCGCCGTACCCGACGGGATCCACGCTTGCAAAGAAATCTGTTTCAAAGGGTGTAAGAATGAAAGCTGCTGCAAAACTGAAATTGAAACTGGATAAGAAAGAAAAGAAAGGGGGAAAATGTAGGGAAAATAAAAGAGTGTGCTCGAACGGGCCCTACCCCGCTGGCTAAGTACCTCGTCTGAACAATGAGGATCAGAGTCGCCGTAGTTCCCCTAACTAGGGGTGGAAAAGATTGCTTGTGTTTTAAGCTTGAACTGCTTATGTCAATGCTTAGGTTTTGCAGGCTCGAACGACGAGTGTGTTATCGTCTTGCAAAATGACAAGTAGGAGTAAGTTCGCGTTCAGAGTGAAGGTGATGAGAATAGAAGTCCCAAAGGAAAGACGCTTATTATTTGTCCAGTTTTTGTAAACACCCAAAATTTTCCCTCACTTTTTCTCATACCATGGCTTATGATCTTTCATATTTCATTGCATAAGCATATCATCTCACACTGCATAGTTCATTTCATCAGCATAAGTTGCGTAGTTAGGGTTTGTGATCAGGAGAATCCAAGAAGTGATCTGAGCTATCTCAAAGGCCTTGAAGCTTGTCAAGAGGGTGCATGTGTGTTCTATGATCACCTTATTCTCCCCAAGGTTCATTAAAGTCAAAATATCACAAAGCGTTGCAAAGGCATGGAGGCAGACTGAAGATTTCCTACACAGATGACCTGAAATTAGGGTTTTGGGTTTGAAGCCCTTAATCTCAATTTTTTTGGTCATTATGGTCTTTATATGTTATAAGGATCATGTGTACCAAATTTGATGAAGAAATTCATTGTGGAAGTCATCTGATCAACTCGTAACTTATTGTGCAAGAAAAGTCAGAATCAGGGCATCTGAGGCCACCATCAATGGTACCAAAGGGTTATCTTCATCATTTTGAGGTTCTATGATCTTTATTTGATCTTAGAAGTGTTTATAATTTCACAAGATTGAAGAATTTCAAGCCATTTGCAAACTTTCCATTTTTGGACATGACTTGTAATGAAAACTTTCCATTTTGGGAAAGATTTTCAACCTCCTCTTTCTTGATAAAAAATGCTTCAAATGAAAAATCTTCAAACATGAAAGTTGTAGATTGGATCTTCCCATTTTTAAAAAGTACAAGAACTCCTCTCGATTCATCCTAGTACTCAAGATATGATGTTTGAAAGTTGGGAAAAATCTTATAATTTTCAAGTTCATGCCAAAGAGGGATTTTTGCAAAACCAAGTTTTAAGCACTCTTGTGACCTCTATTTGACCTCTAAGCATCATAACATGATAACAAAACTTGCATTGATCATAATTATGCCAAGAATCACAAGTTTTCATGCCTTGAACTTCAAGAAATTTCAAAGAGGGAAAATTGCAAAACACATGCTATCACATTAATCAAGCCATCCAGCTCACAAAATCTGATCCAAGGGCCATCCTTGAATGAAGCTGAGGCAAGACAAGCCTTGTGATCTCCTCTGACCCGTGCCATGCTTGTGGTACCATAAAATTTACTTTTTTGAAAATGAAGCCATACCAATCACACTATGCCACCACCAATTTTCTGACCAATCACAACCTCTTATGCAAACATCAAGCAACTCATTTCATACAACATTGAAGCCTGAAACAAGCCAACACTCAGAATCCCAAAAATTTCCATAAACCTTCATTCCTTTGATACTCACTCCATAGCCACTCAAACTCAAAACTTTCTTCACCATTCAATCACTCATGACCTGAGGAACACAAAACACCCTTCACTTTGGCCTGAAACATCATAAACCAAAAGCACCATTTCTGTTACACCAGAACCAAAACTCACAAAATAGCCATTGTAAACTCCTTCCATGAATTCCATTAGCACCAGAGGGACCGGAGGAGGAATTTTGAACAGGAGAGAGGCTCTGAAAGTCCACATTCGAAGATCTCCAGCTCAGGTAACCTCAAGAACATTTTCTCTCAAAACCTTATTTTCTTGTTACAAGATGAAAATATATGTTATGAGGTTTATCATGATGTCTTTAAAATTGAAAATGGTGGAGAAATAAGGATTTCATAGGCTTCTGAAAGTTTGTCCAGATTTTTGTTCTTCTTCAATTCTCCATGTTTGTGTGTTATAAATCATATTTTTTTATTGATTTGAGTTTCGTGTGAGTAGGGGAATGTTTCTGGGTAGGTTAGAGGAGTTTTAGTGGCCTAGAGAGGAAGATTAGGTTTTGAGTGATCGGAGAAGATGACCGGAGCATCCCTCCGGTCACTTAAGGGTCATTAGGGATAATTAGGGTTTTAATCTCCAAATGCGTTTTGGGCCATTGGATCGTGTTTAGTTTAGCGCGTGGACGAACCAGATTCACTCATTAACCCTAATCTTTAATTAATTAGTTTAATTAGGTTTAGTTAAATTAATAAAATCAAAAACAATCCGAACCATCCAAAAATGCGCGCAGTCTCCTCAAGTTCAAATATGGACCTTAGATCTTGCATACTTTCATTTTTCTTTTTATTTTTCATATTTCTTTTCATCTATTTATTAAAAATAGCAAAAATACTTTTAAAAATCTCATTTTCTGCATTTTCACTTCAAATATTTTTCTTAACTCAAAAACATTTTTATTTTTAATTTTTGCATTAAAAAGGTATTTTTAAATCATTTAAATGTTTTATTTAATTAATTAATTGATTTTAATTAATTAAAAATACATTTAGGTTTCTAAAAATCACCAAAAAATTCATGAAGCATTATTAGGCATTTAGAACAATTTACAAATTCACCATACAAATTTAATTTTAGGTTTTATCATGTTTTCACAATTATCTTTGAATTAGGGTTCATAAATTTCACATTTTTTAACCCTAACTTGGAAAAATCATTTATGATCAACCATGATGAGTTTGAACTTGGTTCTTTTTGCATTCTTTCACAGTTTGCTTCTAGTATCTAGGTTATGTAACTCATAATTTTGCATTGCCTTTTCAAATTGATTTGCATTTTTCCTTTAGAATCACCCAAAAACCCTAGTTAACTTAGGAAATTCATAACTTACTCTAGGTTTAGCTTCTGACCTCCACCTTTGGGGAGTGATCTTGTATGTGTTTAGGGTTTGTTTGAGTTCAATTTCAAATTTTTGTCATGATGTATGCTTCTGTTTTGGCCATTTGCATCTCATACTTTCATAAAACCCTAATTTCTCATGTTCATTTGCATCCATCTTTGCATACCATCATCATATGAACTTGCCATGACATTCCATGCTTTTGTATGCCATGTTTGACATCTTAAGACATGCGTGAACATTTCTTGATCATTTCTTAATTCATTGGCTATGCTTTGCATTCATTACATTCCATGTGCATCCATGTGTTTTCAAGCTTCTAACATGCTTCCTTTGTATCCCATCCTTTATATGATCATTCATATGCATTATGTATGACTTTGCATCATCTCATAACACATTTGAATCATGTTTACACTTCTGGTTTTGTCCATTGCACCTTCATTTGTCTTATTTACTTTTGCTTTACATCTTATGCATTCACACTAACATTTCAGGGGCTTATGGTAAGTTGTTTGGGATGTGGATTTGCCTTCACATCCCACCTCTTCTCATCTCTTCATTTGCATATTTACTTGTCTTTGAAGTGAGTTTGCTTCACTTGTGCTCTCTTGCTCCTATCTCTTTCTCTTAGGTTACTTATCTTCTTCAGGAAGTAAGTAACCTATTATCCTTTCTCTTCTCTTTTCATCTGCTTCTCTTCCTTTGGTGGCCTTCTGAAGATCTTCTCTTTAAGCCTCACAAACCATAGGATATCCAAGCATGATAATTTTTAGGGTTGTATATAGTCCCCCTAGATTTTTACCTTTGAGTCTCCTTGAGTCTCTCTTCTCATCTCATAATCAGAGGCTAAACACTTACAGCTTTAGGACTTTGAATTAGGGTTATGCATGTATCCTTATCTTAGGATGGAGTGTATAACTTTAATCCTTAGTGTTAAACCTTTAATTTGTTTACACCTCTTAATCAAAACCCCTAATAACTAATAAGACTTAAGCTTGTAACTTGGGCCTTATATTAGGGTTCCATCTCTTCCTTATGGTTAAGAGGGACTAACCCTGGTGTTTAATGGACAAGTCCCCCTCAAGCTAGTCTTACAAACATAAAATTAACTTCTTAATCTCACCCTTTAATTAAAATCCATCTTTAATAAAGGCTTGTTATATAATGAATTTAATCCCTAACCATGGATTAAGTTGAGGAGTCTTCCTCCGCTTATGTGTTCTCATCTATCATCCTTCTCTTAGGATGGTGTAATGAGTTCACTAATCCCTGATTAGAGATTAAACTCATTACTTAACACTAAACAAAAACCCAAAAAAACACTTAATAATTACCAAGTAGGTTAATGATCTTAATCATATATCATCATGGTAATTAAGTTGAGATGCTTATCTCACACTTGAATAGACTCATTATCCCTAATCAGGGAGGATATAATGAGTTTACAACCCTTTGATTTAGACTTAAGCTCATCATCCTATGAAAAACACCAAAAAAAATAAAAAACTGAAAAACACAAAAATAAACAATAATCGTCTCCTTCGAGATTCTTTTCTCATCACACTCATTCTGAAAACGAGAACTCGCTTCTTCCGTCTAATGCAAGACAGTTAGCACTCGAGCCAGACGAGTCACACACTTGAGCATAGACAAGCAATCAATTCACAACAAATCATCCCAATCTCTTTGAGTCGAACTACGGTGTTCTGACTTCCTCATTTCACAAGAGGATACGTAGGCATAACTTAATAGTTATCGAACAAAAGTCTCTTTGTCATCCCCCTCTTTCAGCTTTCTTTTCTAAGCCTCAGTCTTGAGCATCTCACCCTCTCTTTTGCACTGACACACTATACTTTCTCCCTAGATCTTTTATACACATTCAACACATACACTACCCCCTTTAAACATTATCAAGTAAGCGTGGATCCCGTCGAGTACGATGGATGATCTGGGTGCTAATACCTTCCCAGGTCGTAACCAACCCCTTTTCTCAGTTTTTATGGTTCACAACCGTCTTATCCATACCCTTCCAGGTTTATGCAGCATTACCTTTCCTTCGGGATAAAAATTCCTAGCTGGCGACTCTATTCAATCTCAACCTCCAACATCGCTGACCGTCCGCGTCTGCACCGGGACGAGAGTCCGGGGAGCGACAGCTTGGCGACTCTGCTGGGGATAGCTTTGCAACCAGGGCTTCTGGTTCTCTTATGGGTTTCTCCTAGCGCTTGTTTGATTTTTTTTTACTGGGGGTGTTGTGTGCTATGTGTGCTTTTGTTTATGATTTATTTATTGCTTTCTGTACAGCTTTATTTACTGTATTTTACTTTATTGCTTTCATTTACTGTTTTATGCATTTCCTTTATTATTATCATATCATGTGCTGGATTTTCTGGTTTGCTTTGGTGGGAGGGGTATTCTAGTGAGAAAGGTCCAACACAAAGGCATGAGTGACAGACATAGGATTAGAGTGGCTTCATATTCTTTCCCATTCCATTTCTGTCTGGTGCGGGAATATGAAACACGATTCAGACATGGGTTTCTTCTTGAGAACTCTGTGCTCCGAATTTCCTATAGTGCTAGGGCTATCTGGGAAGACTGCTAAGTCTGGATGACCTTTTTTAGATGACCTTCAGCATCTGAGGTGAATTAGAGGAGGATTCTTTATGATTAGGGTAAACATTGTACCTCCGGGTTAGAAGTGTTTACACTTCTCATAATAGATTCGAATATGAGGATCCTTGTTCTAGAACAATACCTGTGAGTGGGTGGGGTTGTTTACAGGTTTGTAGGAACCCTTGGCCTCATCATACCCTGTTACTGGAACTTTGTCAAGGTTATATTGATTATGAACTGATTCTTATGAAACCCGGTGTAAACACCCCAAATTTTCCCTCACTCATTTCACCATGGCTTGTGATTCTTTTCATATGCATAGATTCAATCATATCATTTCATAATACATTTTTTGCTTCACTACATTGATTTTAAGTCATCTGCATCTAGGGTTTGTGATCTGAGCAATCCAAGAGCCATCTGAGCCACTCCGAAGGTCTCCAATCATCTTAAGAGAGTCCATGTATGTTCAAGCATCATATTATATCTCCTCAAGGTCAAGAAAGTCAGAAAATCACAAGAATTGAGGAAGGCATGGAAGCAGAGCCAGGTTTAACTGCACAGATGACCTAAAATTAGGGTTTTGGTTTCAGAGGCCATAAATCCAATTTTTTTGGTCATTCTTGTTTCTATTGGTCTCTATGTGATATGGAGATCATTCATACCAATTTTCATGAAGAAATTCAATGGGGAAGGCATCTGATCAATATATGACTTCCTGAGCAAGTCAGTGCAAAACCAGGGCATCTGAGGCCCCCAATCATCAGACCAAAGGGTCTTCTCCATCATTTTGGATGCATATGATCTTTATTTGATCTTAGAAGAAGTTAGAAGTTCACAAAATTGAAGAATTTCAAGCCATTTGCAAAGTTTCCATTTTGGGAAAGTGACTTGTAATGCAAACTTGCCATTTTGGGAAAGTTTTTCAACCTCCTCTTTTTGATTCAAAAATGCTTCAAATGAAAAATTCTTGGTCATGAAAGTTGTAGATTGGATCATTCCCTTTTCAAAAAGTACAAGAACTTGATCTAATTCATCATAGAACTCAAGATATGGCCTGTCAAAGTTGGGAAAAATCACTTAAATTTCACTTTTGCACCAAAGAGGGAAGTTTGCAAATTCTTATACCAAGCCATTTTGGGACCTCTAATGCATCTCTACACATCATACAATCCTATTGCAACTCATTTGGATCAGATTTGTGCCTTGAATCACAAGCCTCCATGCCTTGAACTTCACAAATTTCAAAAGGGGCCAAACTTCCCCAAAATTGCAAAATGGATCAAAACCTTTCATCCACTTGCCACAGCTTATCAAATCTGATTTCATAGCATTCCTTGATCCTTGCTGTGCAAAGCCATGCCTCTATCCCAGCCTGCCACAGACCCATACCTCAAGTACAAGTCATGGTGACATTTTGGCAACTTGCCCATACCAATCACCATAGGCCACCACCCACTCTCTGACCTATCACAGCTTATTATGTGGATCAAAACCAAGCCAAAACACACAACATTGCAGCCTAACACTTGAGAATCCTCAGCATACACAAAATCCCTCAAATTTGCAAAAGCCTTCAAAACTCATAGCTCAGCCATCAAATCTTCAAACTTTTTCCACCATTCAACTCCACATTCATCACTGATCATTTCCCGCGCCTTCATTTTGCCTTAAAACACCTTGTATCAAAAACACGATTTTCATATTTCTTGAACTGAGCTTCAGCCAACTTCACATAAAGGCCATATAAACTCCAGCCAAGCATCACAAACTCTTCAGGAGGATCATTGGAGCTGATTTGAAGCAAAGACCTGGCCAGAAAGTACCAAAGGTGAAAGCTCAAGTTCAGGTGAGCTCAAGAACTTTTTTTCCAGAACCTTCATTTTAAGTTCTTAATTGGTTCTATGTGCTCTCCTGATGATCATGATGTCTTTACTTTTGAAAATGATTGAGAAACAAGGATGTATCGTGCTTCTGAAATTTTTGATGTATTTTCCGTTTTCCTTTGATTCGTGTTCTTGATGAAAAATAAATGAGTTTTGGGGCTGGATTCATGTTTAGGGTTGTTAGATGTTTGATTCTGGAGAGTTAGAGAGCTTAGGGTTGCGTATTAAGTGAGATGGCATGTTTGGCTGGCCGGAGAAGATGACCGGAACACTGTTCCGGTCACCTGAAAGTAATTAGGGCTCAGATTAGGGTTTTAATCTTAATTAGCGTAGTTTGAATTCTGGCCCTTGGATTACGCGCGAAGTCAATTCCCTCCAACCTGATTTCAAACCCGGGCCTTTGGATTGGCTGACTTTCCCATTTTCTCATTTAATTCAATATTAATTTCATTTGTTTTCTATTTTATTTGAACGAATTTTTAAAAATAGTAAATGATATCAAAAAATTCTGAAAATTTTTATCCAAGCTTTTATTTATTTTCAGAAACCAAAAATATTTTTATTTTTATTTTTTGCATTAAAAATTATTTTTAAATCATTTAAATGATAATTTTTAATTAGTTAATGAGAATTAATTAATTAAAAATACATTTAGGTATTTAAAAATTCCAAAAAAATTCAGAGAACATTTTAAAACATTTAGAAACATTTAAAAACTCACAAGACAAATTTCTTTTTGGTTCTTGATCCATTTTGACATTTTTCTTTTGATTTAGGGTTCTTTAAAAACCAATATTTTGACCCTAACTTGGAAAAATCTTTTCTGCCTAACCATGAAGAGTTTGATAATGGTTCTTTTTGCATTGCATTCCACATATCATATAGTTTCTGGGATAAAATTGGCATGAATTTATCTTTCATTTTCAATTTTTTTTGCATTTTTCCTTAAGAGGTGCCTTAAAACCCTAGCAAACTTAGGAAAATCATAACTTTCATTAGCTTAAGAGTTAGGTCTTCCCCTTTGGGAAGTGAACTTGTATAATTTTAGGGTACCTTTGATCCCATTTTAAATTTTTTATCTTGTCATTTGCTTCTGATTTTGGATTTTGCATTGCATCTTGTTCATAAACCCTAATTTGCATCTCCATTTGCATCCATCCTTCATATGCTTGCATACATGAACTTGCCATGACATTTTGTGCATCTAAATGACATGTAAGACATCCTAAGACATGTTGCAATCATGTTTGGTCATTTCATCCTTCATGTGCCATGGTATGCATCCATTACATTTCATAAGTTTTCATGAACTTTCATGCTTCTTACATGTCTCATTTGCATCTTCATTGCTTTGTATGATCATCCACACTTCATGACATACATTTGCATCATCCCTTAGCATTATTTACATCTTGAATATGCTTCTGAATTTGGTTTTCATCTTTGTATTTCATCTCATTTGCATTTCATTTCATTTCCTTTTGCTAACTTTTCAGGTGGTAAGTACTTTGAGAAGTGAATTTGCCTTCACTTCTCATAACCTCTTCTCATCTCTCTTATGCATTCATTGCTGAAATCTTGTGGATTAGAGTGAGCTTGATCATTCATGCTCCTCTCCTCTTTCTTTCTTCAAGCAACTTATCTTCTTAAGTGAAGTAAGTTGTCTTGCTTCTTGCTGCTTCTTTTCCTTCCATCCTGCTTCTTCCTTGGTGGCCCTCTTGAAGATCTTCTTGCAAGCTTCATAAACCCTAGGAACACCCAAGCATGATCACAATTAGGGTTTGATTAGTCCCCAATTAGTTTTGCCTTTGTGTCATCTTTGAGTCATCTCTTCTCATCTCTTAATCAAGGACCAAACCTTAAAGGTTTTAAGGCTTTGTGATCAAGCTTATGCCTGTATGCTTCTATTAGGATGGAGTGTATAACTTTAATCCTAAGTGTTAAACCCTTACTGTGTTTAAATCCTTTAATCAATCCACCTAATAATCACTAAGACATCAAGCTTGTAACTTGGGCCTTGCATTAGGGTTCTAATTCTGCCTTAATTGGTTAAGAAGGACTAACCCTAAAGTTAATGGACAAGTCCCCCTCAAGTTGTATTATAAACCATACAATCCACTTCTGAATCTTACCATTAACTAAAATCCACTTAAATAAAGGCTTTGTTTTGTCAGGAGGTTAATCCCTAATCATGGATTAAGTTGAGGAGCCTTCCTCAGCTTAAATGTTCTCATCTATTATCCTTCTATTAGGATGGTGTAATGGGTCCATTAAATCTTTGATTATGGCTTAAACTCGTTACTTAACACCAAACAAAAATACCAAAAACATTTAAATAAATACAAGAAGGTTAATGATCTTAATCCTACATCATGGTGATTAAGTGTGAGGTGTTTACTTCATACTTAAAGTATTCTCATTACCCCTAATCAGAGGGAGGATGTGATGAGTTTACTAACCCTTGATTTAGGCTTAAGCTCATTTTCTTATGACAAACCTCAAAAAAGCAATAAAAGATTGAAAACACAAAAACAAACAATAATTGTCTCCTTCGGGATTCTTTTCTCACCTCATCCACTCACAAACGAGAACTTGCTTCTTCCGTCTAATGCAAGACAGTTTGCACCTGAGCCAGACAGGTCTTACACTTGAGCATAGACAAGTAAGCAGTTCACAAGTCAATTTATCTTTTAGTCTCTTTGAGTCGAACTATGGTGTACTGACTTCCTCATTGCACGAGACGATACGTAGGCATAACTTAACAGTTATCGAACAAAAGTCTCTGTACATCCCCCCTCTTCCAGCATTATTCTTTTAGTCTCATAGTCTTGAGCTTCATACTTTTTTTCTTGCACTGCCACTCTCCTACTTCACTTCACACTTCTTTCCAGTACTGGCACTTGCTCTCTTTTCCAGCTTTTGCACAAAATAGGGCTGACACCACCCCTTTAAACACAAATCTTTCAAGCGTGGATCCCGTCGAGTACGGCAGACAATCTGGGTGCTAATACCTTCCCAGGTTGTAACCAACCCCCTTTCTCAGTTTCTCTGGTTCGCGACCATCTTATCCATATCTTTCTAGGTTTATGCAGCATTACCTTTCCCTCGGGATAAAAATGCCTAGCTGGTGACTCTTTTCTTTTCAGTTCACCCTTGTGTGTTCTCTCTTCTCGCCGACCGTTCGCGTCTGTACCCTATCTGACCTGGTGTCGTTTTGGTGGGAGCGACAGCTTGGCGACTCTACTGGGGACCCTTATAGTGCAACCAGGGCTACTGGTTCTTTTTGTGGGTTCCTCCCAGCGTTTGTTTAATTTGTGTTTACTGGGGTGTTATGTGCTATGTGTGTTTATTTGTTTTTGCCTTATTTACTGCTTTATGTACAGTTTTATTTATTGCTTTACTTCAGCTTTATACATCATACTGTCATTGAGAGTTTGAGGTCATATACCTGGGACCTGAGTGACACCTAGGCTAGAGTGGTTCATGTTCTTTCCCATTCCATTTCGGTCTGGTGCGGGAATATGAAACACGGTTCAGATGTGGGTTTCTTCTTGAGAACTCTGTGCTACAGATTTCCTGTAGTGCTAGGGCTATCTGGGAAGCCTGCTAAGTCTGGATGACCTTTATTATGACCTTCAGAAGCTGAGGTGAATTAGAGGAGGATCTTTTATGATTATTGTGAACACTGTATCTCCGGGTTAGAAGTATTTACACTTCTCATAACTGGTCCAAGTATGAGGATCCTTGTTCTACAACACTACCTGTGAGGGGTTGGGCTGTTTACAGGTTTGCAGGAACCCTTGGCCACATCATACCATGTTACTGTTTTGTTTAAGAATGCCTCACTTTGGACAGTTCTTGTGATTAACCCCGGACATGTGACTCTTTATTTGAGTCCCCCACCCTGGTTACTGGATTTCTAAGCCTTCATCTGGACTTTTGAACATACATGGACTTATATCAAGACAGATAATCAGATCCAGCTTGATCACAAACCCTTGCATATCATTTGCATATATCATCATTGCATCATTTAACATTTGTTTATTTGCTTTTTAGGGTATCCATCTCATTGTATCTTGGTTTTGGTTTTGACCCCTTCTTTTGCATAGACCTCTGCTTCAGCTATCTTCATCAGTTATTTGCTTCAATTATCTCCACCCTCACCAACATCATCCTGTCAGTGGCTCATTTCCAGCATCAGTCTGTGATCTTCATTAACACCTGTCTTCAGTTTCTTCAGCAGCACTCATGACTACTCCCAGGAAGAGCAACATATCCTACCACTTCTTTGAGCCTGTGTTGACTAGTATCAGGCAGGTCCAGTCACTCATCACACCCGATCACATCCCTTTGTTTAGAGATCATTATGGAGGAATCCTGGATATGGTTATGGACCTTGACCCTTCTCAGAGGAGAATGATCCACACCTGCTTACAGTTTTATGACCCTACTTTGAGATGCTTCACCTTTCCAGACTTCCAGTTGGGGCCTCTACTGGAAGAGTTCTCTTTATTAATTGGAGTACCTATCAGAGGGGGAATCCCTTTTAACCCAGAAATGGATGCACCCAGCAATGAAGAGATAGCAAGGGCACTGTACTTGGAGCCTGCCCTGATTGAGAAAAGTATGACAACAAAGGCTGAGATCCCTGGTTTGCACTTGGACTTCTTGATTTCTCAGGCCATCCTGAAAGCTTCATTGGGAGAGTGGAGGGCAGTCTGTGCACTGTTAGCTCTCAGCATATATGGGGCTATATTGTTTGCAGATGAGCCTAAATTTGTCAGCAAGAATGCCATCCATCTGTTTCTTCTGAAGAACCAAGTACCTACATTGCTGGGAGATTTTTATTATTCCATCCATCAGAGGAATGAGAAACAAAGGGGGAAGTTGGTAAGATGTTGTGCTCCTTTGTTTCACACCTGGCTGATCAAACACCTACCTAAGTCAGATTCATTGCTTTGACTTCAGATGATATTAGATGGTGCACCCAGAGCACCAAAGGCAAGGACATTATCACCAGCTGTGGGCAATACCCAAATGTGCCTCTGATAGGAGTGAAGGGTTGCATCAACTACAATCCTTTACTTTTTAAGAGACAACTGGGCTATGCTTTGGTTCACCCTCCTAGAGGACAGGATTTAGTTGAGACCCTGTTTTGTGAAGTGAAACCTAATTCAACTGCTGTCAGACAAGCATCCTAGGCTTGGGACAACATCCAGACAAAAGGGGTAGCTATTTGTCGCTCCCACCAAATGACACCGGGTCAAATAGGGTACAGACGCGAACGGTCGGCGAAAGGATATGCGAGAACACACAGGAGTGAACTCATAGGAAATGAAAAGAGTCGCCAGCTAGGCATTTTTATCCCGGAGGAAAGGCAATGCTGCATAGACCTAGAAAGAGATGGATAAGACGGTTGCGAACCAGATAGACTGAGAAAGGGGGTTGGTTACAACCTGGGAAGGTATTAGCACCCAGATTGTCCGCCGTACTCGACGGGATCCACGCTTAAAAGATTTGTGTTTTAAAGGGGTAGTGTCAGTGCAATTTGTGTATAAAAGAGCTGGAAAAAGAAGTACAGGTGTCTGTGTAAAAGAAGTGTGAAGTGTAGTATGTATAGTGTCAGTGTAAAGATAAGGGTGAAGTGCTCAAGAATATGAGGCTAGAATAATGATGCTAGAAAGAGGGGGAATATACAGAGACTTTTGTTCGATAACTGTTAAGTTATGCCTACGTATCCTCTCGTGCAATGAGGAAGTCAGAACACCGTAGTTCGACCCAAAGAGACTGAAAGGTGAATTGACTGATGAACTGCCTGCTTGTCAATGCTCAAGTGTATGACCTGTCTGGCCCAGGTGCAAACTGTCTTGCATTAGACGGAAGAAGCAAGTTCTCGTTTGTGAGTGAATGAGATGAGAAAAGAATCCCGAAGGAGACGATTATTGTTTGTTTTTGAGTTTTCAGTCTTTTATTGCTTTTGAAAGTTTGTCATAAGTTAATGAGCTTAAGCCTAACCCAATGGATTAGTAAACCCATCACATCTTCCCTCTGATTAGGGGTAATGAGAATACCTTAAGTGTGAAGTCAGCTTCTCACACTTAATCACCATGATGTAGGATTAAGATCATTAACCTACTTGTGATTATTTAAATGTTTTTGTTTGTGATTTTTGTTTAGTGTTGAGTAATGAGGTTAAGCCATAATCAAGGATTAAACAGACTCATTACACCATCCTAATAGAAGGATAATAGATGAGAATGTTTAAGCTGAGAAAAGCACCTCAACTTAATCCATGATTAGGGATTAAACTCATGACAAAACAAAGCCTTTATTAGATGGATTTTAATTAGTGATAAGATGATGAAGTGATTTTTAGGGTTTGTAAGACAACTTGATGGGGACTTGTCCATTAACACTAGGGTTAGTCCTTCTTAACCAGTTAAGGAAGAATTAGAACCCTAATGCAAGGCCCAAGTTACAAGCTTGATGTCTTGATGATTATTAAGTGAATTGATTAAAGGATTTAAACACATTAAGGGTTTAACACTTAGGATTAAAGTTATACACTTCATCCTAATAGAAGGATGCAGGCATAAGCTTAATCACAAAGCCTTAAAGCCTTTATGGTTTAGTCCTTGATTAGGAGGTGAGAAGAGAAGACTCAAAAGAGACACAAAGGTAAAACTAAGAGGGGAGACTAATCAAAACCCTAATCATTGTCATGCATGGTTGTTCCTAAGGTTTGTGAGGTTTAACAAGAGAAATCTACAATGGAACCACCAGGAAGCAGATGAAAGGAGCAAAGAGAAGCAAAGTAACTTGCTTCATTTAAGAAGACAAGTCACTTGAGGAAAGAAAGTGGGAAGAAGAAGAATGAGCAAGCTCAATCTCAAACACATAACAAAATGCAGCAAGGATGCATGAAAGAGATGAAAGGAAATGTGAGAAGTGAAGGCAAATCCACTTCTCAAAATTGCTTACCACCTGAAAAGTTAGTGAGAAAGATGCAATGCAATGCAAAAATGAGATGGAATGGCATGATGCAAACCAAAACCAGAAGCATGTGAGTGATGATAATGATGCTATGAGATGCTACAAACATGAAACAAGGCATGGGGATGATCATATGCACATATGGATGCAAGAGAGGCATGCTTAGAACCATGAACATACATGAAAAGTTATGAAATGCAAATGGCATACAACATGGCAAATGCAAGATGCAATGATCAAACATGCTTCTAATATGTCTCAATATGTTCAATGAATCAAATGGATGCATAAAATGTCATGGCAAGTCAAGGTATGCAAGCAAATGCAAGATGAATGCAAAAGGAAGCCCAAATTAGGGTTTATGATCAATGCATCAAACAAAAACCAAAATCAGAAGCAAACATCAAGATAAAAAAAATTGAAAATGCATTCAAAGGAACCTTAACCCTACACAAAGTCACTGCCCAAAGGAGAGGTTCTAACTCTTAACCTAATTAGGGTTATGAATTTCCTAAGTTTTCTAGGGTTTTAGGGTACCTTAACAAGAAAAATGCCAAACAAATTGAAAATGAAAGATCAAATCATGCCAATTTAATCTCACAAACTACATGATATGCAAGACACAATGCAAAAAGAATCAAAGTCCAACTCTCAATGGTTAGGCAGAAATGATTTTTTTGAAGTTTGGATCAAAATAATGCCTTGAAATGATTTTAATTCCATGAAAAATTCTCAAAAGACATCAAGATCAAAAAAGAAATTTGGTTTGAGGGTTGGACAATGTTTCTAAATGTTTATGAAGGTTTCATGAATTTTTTGGTGATTTTTAAATACTTAAAAGTATTTTTAATTAATTAATTCTCATTAATTAATTAAAAATAAACTTTTAAATGATTTAAAAATATTTTTTTATGCAAAAAATAAAAATAAAAATGTTTTTGGTTTCTGAAAATTAATAAAAGTGTGTATAAAAATTTTCAGAATTTTTGAATAATTTTTGCTATTTTAAAATAAATGGACAAAAGAAATACAAAATAAATGAATTAAAATTAAAGAAAATGAAAAGTAAACGCAATGGAGAGCCAGGATTGAATCTGGGAAATAAATTGTTGACTGCGCGCGCAATCCTAAGGTCCACATTCAAACTGAGGTTAATTAGGTTTATGAATTAATTAAATGGGATTAATTAAGTTAATGGAGATTAGGGTTAATGAGAACACATCCTGGCCATACAAACGCGCGCCAGTCAGCCTAAGTCAACGCATCTAACGTACCAGATTCAAACATCAATTAATGACACTGATTAGGGTTAATGGTTTTCAGGTGGCCGGAGAAGACTTCCGGTCGTCTTCTCCGGTGGGAACCCCACCTGAAAATCTCCAAAATCCTCAAAATTTCACTAAAACGAAAACTAAGAGCCCAGAAATCATCCCCACATCCCACTGAATCAAAACCCCCACTCAAATCTCATTTATTTTTCATCAATCAAACGAATCGAAGCCAAACAGTTTTTAGGGCAAAAGTTTCAGACATGGCATACATCCTGGTTTCTCAACCATTTTCAAAAATAATCACATATTCATGATCAGGGAAGCATGTAGATTCATTTAGAAACTTAAAATACACGTTCTGGAAAAAAAGTTCATGAAGCTACCTGAGTTTGAAGCTTTTCAGTTCGGAGCTTTCTGACCTCTTCTCTTTTGCAAAACCACTCCTATGACTTCCCTTGTGTTTCTGAAAGGCTTGGAGCAAGTTTATTTTGGCTAGTTTGAGAGTTTGCAGAAGTTCTGTTCAAGGTGGTGTGGTGATCGTGTTTTTGATTCAGTGGGTTTCAGGCCATGGTGATGGGTGCTTTGTGATCAGGGAAGTGTGTTGAGATTGTTTGTGAAGTTTGTTTTTGTGTTTGTGGCTTGTGCTGAGAGTTTCGAAGGCTTTTGCAAATGGAGTGAGAAATGAGAATGCTGTCTTGTGGAGTGTTTTAGGCTTGCTTCTTGTTATGTTTGGCTTGCATTTTCTTTGTATAAACAAATGCCATTGGTCAGAAGAAGTGACATGTGCTTTATTGATTGGTATGGGTCCTTTTGCCAAAATGTGAATGTTGGTGTAAGAGAAGTATGGGCTACTTTCTAGCCAAGGACAAAGAGTGTGTCCTGCGCAGCATGATGTGGGGAAAGGCCTAGGATGGTTCAGCAGGCTAGCCAGCAAGTGGATGAGAAACTATGATGAGTTTTGCAACTTGGCTTGCTTTTGCTTCCTTTGAGAAACCTTGCTCCATGAGTCATGAAAGTGGATGATCTCTTGGCCCATTCTGCGTTTTATGTGTTGTATGATCATGTTGTGAAGTTTAGAAGTCCATTTGATGACTTATTTTGCCTTGAGAAGTGAATTTGCAACTTTGCCTCTTTGGTGCAAAACTTGAAATTTAGTGATTTTTGCCAACTTTGACAAGTCATAACTTTTGATCCAAAATGAATTAGGTCATGTTCTTGTACTTTTTGAAAAGGGAAAGATCTATTCTACAACTTTCATGACCAAAGTTTTTCCATTTGAAGCGTTTTTGAATCAAAAAGTAAGGGTTGAAAAAGTTGCCTAAAATGGCAATTTCATTAAAAGTCAAACTTGCCCAAAAAGTCAACTTTGCAAAAGACTTGAAATTCTTGAATTTTGTGAACTTCTAACATCTTCCATGATCAAATAAAGATCATATACAATCAAAATGATGAAGAACACCATTTGGTTGGGTCATTGGGGGCCTCTGATGCCCTAATTTTGCACTGACTTGCTTGAAAAGTCAACTCTTGATCAGATGACTTCCCCATGGAATTTCTTCATGAAAATTGATATTCATACTCCCTATACCATATAGAGACCAATAGAAACAAGAATGACCAAACAATTTGGAGTTATGGCCTCTGAAACCAAAACCCTAATTTTAGGTCATCTGTGCAGTCAAACCTGGCCCTGCCTCCACATCATTTCCAGTTCTTGTGATTCTTTGCCATTCTTGACTTTGAGGGGATATAATATGATACTTGAACATACATGGACCTCTTTGAAGTGATTGTTGACCTTTGGAGTGGCTCAAGAAGCTCTTGGATTGCTCAGATCACAAACCCTAGATGCAGATGACTTAGAACCTATGCAGTGAATCAAAATGTACTATGAAATGATATGATTGAACTTATGCATATGAAATGATCACAAGCCCCGATGTGAATGGGTGAGGGCAAATTTGGGGTGTTTACACTATTCTTGGAAGATGTAATAATGTTGCTTCAGCTCAGTACTATGATTGGTCCCGTACTAGAGCTCAAATTACCAGAATGCCTTTCATCTTGGAAGACATGCCTGGGCCATCCACAGTACAGCCTGCAGCAACAGTGAGCCTGGAGGAGTTTGAAAAGTTGAAGGAAAGGAATGAGCAGCTATCTCAAGCCTTGAAGAAGACCCTTTGGGAAAGGAGTGATGGTCGTATGGACATTGAGAGATTGGAAAAGCTCAGGGTGGAGCATCTTGCCAAAATTGAGAAGACAAAGGACTACATCAGGAAAGCAAGAGCTGGGGAACAAATATTGAAGAATGCCTGTAAAGAGGCCAAAATTCAGAAGGCTAGGGCTGAACTCTATCTGCAAGAGAGTCAGGCTAGGTGGGTCAGGATCACTCAAGCCCGTACACAAGAAGACCAGAAGACTCAAGCCGAGATTGAACAACTAGAGGCCAGTGAAAGGAAGCAGCAGGAAGCTTTGTTGGCAGCTCAGAAAGAGATTTCAGAATTGAAGCTTAGGGCAGGATTGAAGAGGTCTAAAGATCAGGACAGGCATAAGAAGCTGACCATTGCCATTGCTACCAGGAACCTCCTCATTAGGACCATTACAGAGCACCCAGCTGGTCCAGTGACTGAGCCATTCCTGAAGGAGGTCAGAGAAGATGAATTTGGGTTGGATGTCTGATTCTTTGTTTGTTGTTGTTTCCATTTGATGTACTTTTCCTTTTGTTATATTTTGACCCTCCATGGGCATGTGTTGTAAAACAAACTATGTATTATTCCCCATTTGTAATATATTTTAGTTTGTTTCCATTTGGGCTTTTCTCTCAACAATATCTAGCATCTTCCTCGAGGTCTGGAAAGGTCAAAACCAAGAACCAAACTAGATACCTTGGAAAACAAGTAAGCATACTGCATTGCATACTGACTTTGTTTTTGTTTTGTAGGTTTTGTTGTTATTTATTGTTTCTAACTTTGTTGTGATCTCAGGAAACATTGCTCGTCGCCAAGTGTTCCCTGTCAACCGCGCGCACCTGTACCCGACTCGTAACAATCTTCCCGGCATTCAAATGGAACAAGTACAGCAGGATCTGACTGAGGTCAGGAATCAGATGGTCAATGAGAGATTGGAGATGAGAAACTAGATGTCTCAATTCATGGCAGTAATGACTGGCTTAGCCCAGAGTCAAGAAAGATTAAGAGAGCTGGTGGAAAGACAAACTCCTGAGGAACCTCCCCTGGGAACAGGAGGAACTAGCAACAATGAATGGGGTCAGCCTCGTATTGACCCACAGGAGTATGGACCTCATCTAAATCCAGAAGTTAACATCCAAAGAAATGTTCAAGGAAATGCTACTGGGGGCCCAATCCTGCAGGGGATCCCCAAGGAGAACAGTTCACTATTATTGGAGCTGGAGATGAGATATACGACAGAAGGTTAGATGAGATTGCTGAAAAGTTAAGATCCTTGGAATCTCAGAATTCTTTGGGCTTCGATGTGATGGATATGGGATTAGTAGATGGGGTGAGGATTCCCCACAAATTCAAGCCTCCATGTTTTGAAAAGTACAATGGCACCTCCTGTCCTCGCACTCATCTGCAATCTTTCTTGGGAAGGCTCAAAGCTTATACTATGGATGAAAAGTTGTGGATGTTCTACTTTGAAGACATTCTGACTGGGGCTTCAAGAGAGTGGTATTCACACTTGTCTAGGGCCACCATAAGATGCTGGAAGTATTTGGCTGAGGCTTTCATCCGTCAATATCAATACAACCTGGACATGGCTCCCAACAGGACCCTTTTGATGGGAATGTCTCAATCTTCTAGAGAGAGCTTCAGGGAATATGCCCAAAGGTGGGGACAGCTTGCTGCTGCTGTCCAACCACCCATATCAGAAAGGGAAATGGCTGACATGTTCATGAATACATTGCAATGGACCTATATTGATAGACTAGCTGCTTTTTCCTCTACCAGTTTTGCTGATGTGGTCATAGCTGGTGAGAGGATTGAAAGTCTCTTAAAAATGGGTAAAATTTCTGACAGTGGTGCAAGTTCATCCAGCAATCCCAAAAAGCCCTTTGCGGGACCCCAAAGGGCAAGTGAAACAAACTCCATTCATGCAAGCAGGGGCAGGCCTCAATATGCTCACCGGTCAGTAGTAGTTGTTACCATTCCAGCTCCGATTCCACAACAATCCTCATATCCTCAATAACAACAACCACAGTATAAACAACAAGTTCATTATCCGCAACAAAGGTCATACAAAAACAACAACAACCAACAACAGCGTCCTTTCCAACAAAGGCCATCACAAGCAAACAGGGTAATTGACCCGATTCCAATGTCGTATGTTGCGCTCTTGCCATAACTACTAAAGCTCAACCTAGTTGAGTTAAGGACATTGGCACCTCCAGATCCTCTTAACATGCCAAAGAACTATGATGCAAATGCCAGGTGTGCATTCCACTCAAACACACCGGGGCATAACACTGAAAAATGCAGGGCCCTACAGATGAAAGTCAAGGATCTGGTGGACTCAAAAGCTCTCAACTTTGCACCTCCTCCAAATGTCACAAGAAATCCAATGCCTAGTTGTTGCACCCCAAAATTTGCCCTCACAATATAAGACTTTGTGTTCTAAGAAGGTTCACAAGGTTCACAAGTTTCCCAACACTTACAAGGCCTTTCATGAGGTTCATGAAGTCTACAAGTTACTTTATGAAGGTTCACAAGGTTCACAAGTCCCACAGTGCTTTCAAATACCTTTCATGAGGTTCATGAAGTCTACAAGTCACTTCTTGAAGGTTCACAAGGTTCACAAGTTTCTCAACATGTTCAATACCCTTCATGAGGTTCATGAAGTCTACAAGTTACTTTATGAAGGTTCACAAGGTTCACAAGTTTCATAATGATTACAAAGCTTTCCTGAGGTTCATGAGGTCTACAAAGCCACTTCAGGAGGTTCACAAGGTTCACAAGCTTCACAATACCTCCCATGAGGTTCACAAGACAGTTTATGATGATCCACAAGGTTCACAAAGTTCACAATTGGTCAAAGGAGTTGACAATTCCCTCAGACAATGCACCTCCTAAGCAGTGCATCCAAAACTAGGGTTTTGACTTTAATCAGGCTAAATGGAATTCCAATACCTCAAGTGAGTTTCATAACATCTTATATGTGTGTAAGAACCCCTATGACAAGTTTCAAGACTTTTCTCAAAAGTTTGCTCAGTCAGATGATCAGATAAGTCAAAATCAGTCAATGCAGTTAAAAAGTCAAACTGAGGTCAACTGTGGTCAAACCAAAGTCAAACCTCATGATTTTTTGCCAACATCAAGTATATGAAGTAAAATTCATCATTTGATCAAGGGTTGATCATGATTCATCAAGGAGATTCCAGATCATCAGTAATCAGGAGTTTCTAAATTAGGGTTTCCTCAGTAAAAGTCAACTGAACTTTGACCAGCCATAACTTTCACATGCTTCATCACCAAGTCTCCACTCAAATCTCATTTTGAAGGAAATTGAATTCTCTACAACTTTGTGTCTCACAAGCCAAGCCCAGAAATGCTTCATTTGGAAGGTATGAGCTAAGACATTATAGGTTCTTTTGAAAGTCAACAACTTCAAAAGGGCATAACTTGAGATTGGTAAATGTTATGGACCTGAAACCAGTGGGGTTGTTTAGAGGACTCTTCAAGCTTTCCAAAAAGTCCAAGAACACCCTCATAGCATTAAAATTGAAGGATGTGTGCCCTTGCAAAGTTGGGAAATTTTTGGTTGGTTTATTAAGAAAATGGAGGTCTAAAACTAATTTCTTCTAAATGGGCTTGCCATATGATGACCCAATCCACACCAAGACATCATGCACGAAATTAACTTAATATTTTCATTATTTTCATTATTTTATTTTTATTTATTATGATTTTTTATATTAAAAATCATTTTAAATTCAAATAAAATATGAAATAGTGAAAATTTAAAATTATTTTGCTTCTAGAATGTCATAAATGATATTTTGATCTAATTGATACAAGAGTTATGAAAATCATCCCAAAATAGCAAGGCTAGATCAAGATATCTCAAGTTTTAAAACCAAATATTTTTTCCAAATATCCACAAGTTTGTGAAAGCTCTTAACCTAATTTCATCCACTCCTATATATACAACATGAAGCAGCTTCAAAGAGAGGATTTTGACAGCCTCTCACCTGGTCTCAAAACTTCAAAAAATCATACAAAAACTTGATTTCGGTTTCTAAGTTAGAGTGCTATAGAGATGATTTCTGGACAACAACATTGAGGTTTTCTGAACCTATTCCAATCATCCTCATCATCAAATTCATGCCAAATCATACAAACCAAATTCATATTCTTGTCTTTCTTTTGTTTTTTTTTAATTTTAATGATTTACGCATGATTAATTGATTTTGATTACATAATATGTTTGTTTGATTGTGTAGATGGTTTTTGGATAGTTGGATTTAAGTTTCGATGCAGGAATCATAGGGCACCATGGAGAACTAAACTATTGGTTAATCTGCTGTAATCTGTTTTTGTCGATGCTTCGAAGGCTGCAGTAGTGATAAACATTACAGGCTGACAGGTAAGTCAGGTAAGTATTACTGTTTCGATTTGCTCCGAATTTTTTCCAGAAGTTTAGAAAAAAATCGATAAACAATACTCTTTTAGAATAAAATTCTAAAAGATTTCGACCCTCAAAATCGCAAATTCCTCATTTTTCTATTTTATTTGATTTATTTTCTATTTTCATATTCTCAAAAAAATCTAAAAAAAATTGTGCGTTCTTTATTTGATTTTATTAGATTTTTAGCATCGTTTTAATATTTTTTAGATTTTATTTTAATCGCTTTTCTTATTTTTCATTATTTTAAAATCTGCAGCAATTTTATTTGATCCTGTTTATTTCTTTTTTTTATTCTTCCAACAGTATATACCAAAAATAGGCAGGTGGGAGGAAAAAGATGGTGTGTGGCATGCGTTGATTGCCCTAGTGACAAAGACCTAAGGCCCACAACCTAGTGGCAAGGAACTGAGGTTTGGAGCATTTTGATGAAGAAACGTGGGTGTCCCAGTGGCAAAGAACTCAATGAAGCAAAAAGGGCAAACCCCTAATATTTTTGGTATCTCTAACTTTATTTTTCCCTTTTTCATCAAATTATGTATTTTCTTTGAATTTCCTTATTATTATTATTAAACTAATTTCTAAAAGATAAAACAAAATCCTTTTTTTTTAAAACTTATATTTTTTTCATAAACCTTAATTTTTGCCCTAAACCTTAATTTTAAACCTAAATCTTAATTTTTTTTCATAAACTTTAAACCCTAAAAATTTAGCCTTAATCTTTATCTTAAAACCCAAATTTCGCCATAATTTTTACCCTAAAATTTTTTCCTAAACCTTAAATTGTTTTTTAAACCTTAAATTTTTTCTCAAACCATAACCCTAATTGTTTTCTTAACCTAGTCTGCAAACTTTTTTTCTTCTAATTTATTCACTCATTTTTATGTTATTCATTCACTGTTTTCCTGATTATGTAACTGCTTCGCCTTTGTAATAATTGTTTTTTTATTATTTTCCGCCATTATTATTATTATTATGTAACTGCCCCTAAGCCATGTAATAGTGTAGGAATTTTATTTTCTGCCTTTTAATTTCTGCCATTTATTTTTTATATTAACTGCGTGGTTAGTAAATAGGGTGTGGAAACTATGTGTAATTAAAATTAATTTAGATAATTAACTTTAAAAGATAAATATTTGAAAATAAACACTCACACACGTAAGTCGATCTTTGATCGCCATCTTGCACTTCCTAGGGTATTCCTCTTGGTTGCCTTAAAATAAAATGGTCAAGTCCCTCGAATATAGGGGTGTCTTAAGCAAAGTCCCTTCACTTATAAAATCATCAAGTCCCTATAAATTTAAAAGATCAAGTCCCTTCGAGGTTGCCTACGGAATAATGATCTTGTCCCTTCGAATAAATGATGATAGTCCCTACGAATTGCTAAAGACATCCCTTAAGTTGCCTTCATTGACCATACGATGACCCTACGTTTGTCCCTTAACACATCCAAGGTAATGACTACCTATTCCTTAATAATAGGGATAGTCTTACCACTTAAAGGATTAAAGAACAAGAAAGACTTAAACTTTAGGGTAGGTTCCTCTTATGTACTTGCTCACTTCATTCAAAACTTTTCAAACACTTAACAAATTTCAAACAAATTTTCAAAAACAAGTTTTTACGCATCCGTACATGGATCATTATTAACTATTATGAAAATTTTTCTATTCACACACTACACTTTCAAAAACAATTCAAAAGTGAGCTAAGTAACTAAGAGCCCATGGATAACCATGGATGTAAAGGGTGCTAACACCTTCCCTTTACATAACCTACCCCCGGACCCAAAAATATCTCTTAAGGTCTTTCCTGTTCTTTTATACCCTTTCCTTTTGGATAAAATAAAAGTCGGTGGCGACTCTTGCTATCCGCAACATAACTTAAAGTCAGTTCTCCCACCGTGTTACAGAACTGGCGACTCTGCTGGGGAATTAATTTAAGAGGGGTACCCTTAGGAATTAAGATCACTTTAAATTGTTTGCCTTGTTTGCTTTATATTACTTGTTGGGGTGCTCTTATGTGTGAAAGGTCCTAACCCGGATCTAGTGTACCTTAGGTAAATGGCAATAGACCAAGGAAACTGTACGACGTATATCGATACGGTTGATCTGGTGGCCATAGTTAGTGTGACTTCTTGGTTGGTGCTTATGTTCCTTAAGTCAAGTTGAGGATAATATGAGGCTGCCATATGTTGTCAATGCACTAACTAACTTTTAGAACCCTAGTTAACTCATCTTGGCCTTTAGAAAGTAGTGAGGTAGCCGGCTTTGGTGCAGACTGAAGTTGGTTGACACTCGATGCTACACTCATTGAGATCTTAAACTTGGAGGGTTTTGGTTGGCAAGTAAGTTGCCTTCTGATCAACCACCCTTGTGAAGGATCAATGATATTGAGATCCCTTAGAACCTGGTTACTTTTGTAGGACAGGATGAACCATCTAACTTCAGGGGAGGGTACCTACCTTAAACCTCATGCAAGCCTTTAAACCTAGGGCTATGGTGTGACTTGTTTGTGTGTGCCACATGTTCGTGATTGAACATAACATCATGACATCATCATGCATCATAAGCATAGCATTTTCCCTAACCATTTCAAGGACCAAGGGATTTATCTTTGTTCTTTGTTGCAGGTCATGGCTTCAGCTCGTAGAAACACCATCAGGATCAACTTTGTGAGCATACCTGCTAAGCTTAAAGAGTTGGTTTCTCAAGTGTCTGATCACTCCCAGTTCATCAAGAGACATGGTCACTTACTGGATCTAGTCACTTCAGGGTTCAATGAAGACATGATGAGTGTTCTGTTTCAGTTCTTTGACCCTAAGCACCATTGCTTTACATTCCCTGACTACCAGCTGGTTCCTACAATGGAAGAGTTCTCTAAACTTCTGGGTATACCTGTTCTTGATCAAAGACCCTTCACAGGCTTGGAGAAGGAGCTTAAACCAGAGGTTATTGCTGCAGCCCTACATCTGAAGAAGTCTGACATTGTTCTAGAAACGAGAAGCGGAGTTAAGGGTATTCTTGCTAAGGTATTAATGGATAAAGCTCAAGTGTTCTTGAAGGCCATGAGCTATGATGCTTTTGAGGAGATCTTAGCCTTGCTGATATATGGCTTAGTGTTGTTCCCCAATCCAGATCAGTTCATAGATGTTCATGCCATCAACATATTCCTGAGTCACAATCCAGTGCCTACATTGCTTGGAGACATCCTACATTCTCTTCATACTCGTACTACAAGGGCAAGAGGAACTTTGATGTGCTTCATACCTTTGCTTTCTAGGTGGTTTATTTCTCACCTTCCTCGCTCAGTAATGAAGAATGAGCAAGGGTTCAGATGATCCAAGAGGATCATGTCACTTTCTCACTCAGATATCCATTGGTGCTCCAGATCTATGGAGAATGTCACCATCATTGACCGTTGTGGGGAGTTTCCTAATGTGCCACTTCTAGGCATAAGAGGGGGCATCACCTACAACCCCTCTCTAGCTTTACGACAATTTGGTTACGCTCGGAGCGATGGTCCACATGACATGTTGATTCAGGGCATTGTGTTCGATTACGACAACGATCTTCAAGGTTACCTTCAGAGATTCATACGAGCATGGGGAAAAGTAAACAAGGTTGACAGCAAGACACTGGAGCCTAAGTACACTATTCCTATGGAGGCTTATCTCAGATGGGTGCGATCTCGTGCTCAGACTCTCATGATGCCATATCCTGCTATCCTGCCAGTTACCATGGAACCTGTTGCTGAAGGAGATACTGCTTATACTATCCTTCACCCAGACATGCCCACTGATATGGAAGACTTACAGAGATCCTGGATCCAACTGAAGGAGCAAAGGGATACTTTCGAGGCTCATTACAAAGCAAGCCAAGAAAGAATCCTAGAACTAACAAAGCAACTTCATGAGGAACGAAATCTCAACTCATACCTCAACACAAAGAGGAAACGTCCATGGGAGACTTAAAACCCCATGCCTTGTAAGCCCAAGGGGCAAACAAATTTATCACTAATAAAAGTTTACTTTTTGGTTGTTTAAACAGATTTAAATCCTGCGGTCCTTGAAAACATTGCATACGCATTCCATATCATTGCATCACAGGTTTATTGTGCACAGGTTTCTCATCTTCTCGCTGTTTATTTCAGCAATGGCTCTTGAACAAACAGTTAAGGATCTCCAGGCACAAAATGCACAGTTCCAAGAGCTGATCCTGAACCTGACCAAGGGGCAGGATGAATTGAAGACACTGCTGGCTAAGAAGAAGAATCCCGAGGACAACAAGGATGATCAACTGAAACAACTACAAGCTGAGATGACAGGAATGAGGATCCAGATGAATGGCCAGGTGGCTCTTATTCAAAGATTAGCTCAGGGGCAAGAAGAGCTGAGAACCTTTGTCCACAAACTTCAAAGTAATAGAGACCGGGATCTAATTGTCAGTGAACCTCCATTAAAACAAGCTGATTTGGTTGAAAGGAGGATGAGGATAAAAGAGGGTAAGAGACAGGTTGTCATTGATTATTCTTCAATTGAAGAAGAAAGACCTGATAAGGTTAATCCACCTCAACGCCAGAAATGTAGAAGGCAGTTTATCAAGTTCAGCACTCCAATGTCACAAGTTTTGCAATGCCTGTTGGAGATGAAGATGATTTCCTTGGAAAATTCTCCTAAAAATCCTAATACCTCTTCTCCTCGCTATAATCCCAAGGCAAGGTGTATGTACCACTCCAATTGTCCTGGACATGACACTAATAACTGTTGGGCATTGAAGAATAAGATTCAAGACCTAATTGACGAAGGAATACTCGAGGTTACGCCAGAAGGCCAGGTTGAGTTCTTCTATCGTCCATCAAGCATCAAAGTTTCCAGATAACTGGAGTGACAAGTTTAGAGGAAGAGACTTTGAGAACATTTGAATTTTCATTTGTAATTTCTTTTATTTGTTTGAACACTTATTATTATGTTAAACTTTTGTTTTCATTAATGCATTGCATATGTTTGTCTTGAATTAATCCATTCGTTCCACTATGTTTTGAACTATACTTCTTATTTCTATCTTGTGATATTTAACTCCTGATAAAGCTATGAGCCTGTAGAGGGAGGATGACGAAAACAATACCATAATATTAGGCAGTATGCTTTTGAACAGACTATGCTGACGATGTACAGGCATTGTTTCAATTCCTAAATAGTGGAGATATAAGGAAGTTAATCCCTAGTCAACCCTTTTGAGCCTATGAAGTAGGAGTTTTTATTCTCGCACAAATTAAAACCCTTATTCATAACCTGGGGCAGGGTAGTTACTCGGTTAACTCAAATATGCCAAATATCTGTGTTGTACACAACTAATGATGGTTCTCTGTAATCATTAATCCTGACAGTCAATTTCTAAAAAAAAAAAAAAAGCTTGCTAAGTCAAAACCTATGAAGGAGACTTAGTAAAACATTAAGACATCCCCCTGACTGTAACCTTGAAATAAGCAGTTCAGGAAAAAAGAAGGGATAATAAAAAAAAAAAGAGGTCACTATGAATCCTCAACAAAGAAAGATGACTGAATGTTCAAATAAATTTTTGGGTTTCTGAACCATCACAAATGTCAGTGTTACAATGCCAAACTCATTTGAGCCTCAATGCATAAGTTAACTGAGTATAGGACTGAAGAACATCATGGAGAATGGGTTGGGTACAAATAAATTTGAGCCTTTATCTTTTGTTTCTTAAACCATGAACCAGGCCACGTTATAACCCTTTAAAAGACCTAACTGAAGCATGGTTAGTTCGAAAGCGTACTGCTACACAAAGGTATCCTGACTCCTTTAAGGCTTATTATAAAACTTGAGTTCATATCACAGTTTTCTAAAAAAAAAAAAAAGTTTTAAAATAATTCTTTTTCAGAAACTTCAAGACAGACATAAGCATTGCATTTTTGAATATATTTGTTTGCATATACCTGAGTGTTTGACAAATGGAGAAACTTACAGGATGAATGTTCAATGAACCAAAGTCCTTCCGATAAACAAAGTTGCTTCCTGGATAAAAGTCCATGTATACAAAGGTTCATGATCATTAACTCCCAATCTAGGGGGCAGGCCATGATACTGCCTAACTCATTTGGGGCAATCAGGACAAGATTCAACTATGTTTAAGCAACCAGAGACAGATCTCCACATCTGTCTAAATTACTGAGGGTAACATCACAGAATTCATAATGCCAGGGGCATGGTCATTGTTTCCTAATCAAGGGGGCATACCAAGTTACTGTTCAAATCATTCGGGGCAATCAGTTCCAGATCCAACAGTGCTTAATAGCCAGGGGCAGCTCTTCTCATATATTTGAATTACCAGGGGTGACATTACAAAGTTCACAATGCTAGGGGCATATGCTTATGGGGCATTCTACTTGTTTCTTTTGAGGTGGCTCATTACAGATACTTCCATTATGGGACGATTCATCCCCAACCAAGGGGCAATGCTTTCTTTTCAAATCTAGTATCCGGAGAGTATATGGTCCATCACAAATTGAAAACACATTCCTCTCATTGTGTTACCTTGATATTGGATTTTCAACAAAAGCCATGGTGGAAATTAATTGTCTATGCCAGTAGTATCAGATGGTGTCAGTATCATGTCTTCAGATCCAGCTATGAAGATTTCTGGGAAAGTATTCAGGGAAGTTATGGATTTCAGGAGCTCTAAATCCAATTGGTTATACACTCTCGAAGTTGAAATGATTCTGTTCTCAAGTTCAGCTTTACTTTTCCCTCTGAATCCAGATTTACTTTTACCCTATTTACATAAGCGAAACGTCCATTGGTTGTGTTTGAATGTATGTATGCTTTTGAATATGATTGATGTTTACCAAAAATGCATGAATGCTTTTAATATGATTGATGTTTACCAGAAATGCATGAAAATGCAGTAATAGTATTTACTAAGGACGAACGAGGGAAGGATTTCAACGAAGCTTCGCCGGTTCACCTTTACAAGACAATTACAAATCCCTCAGTAGGATAAATCCATCTTCATAAAATCCCATCTCCCCTGGAATTTATATCCATCTCTTTTATCCTCATACGGATATTCGGGAAATTACTTTCCAATAAGGGTACGACGAACGAAGACGGGATGTTGTATCTACTCTACTACCAAACGAAGACGGGAGGTTATCTATACCTTACTATCCCCAGCAGACGGGAGGTTATATATACCTTACTATCCCCAGCAGACGGGAGGTTATCTATACCCTGCTATCCCCAGCATACGGGAGGTTATATATACCTACTTATCAAGACGGGAATGAGTTCATCATATTCTTCAACAACGAATCGGGATTTATTTTCCCTGGCCAGCAGTTGTTATACAAAGATATCCAGACGCTTCCGGCAGTGTCATATCATACATACATCATTTACATCATACCATAGCATACATACCCATGAATACATAATACATTACTTAGGTGCATCATGTTATACATACATACATAATACATGAACTAATACTATTTATACAGAATGTTACTTTGTTCTCAGGTTAATTATCCAACAAACAAACTTATGATCATCAGGACTGCTCTATCCTCCTGATAAGCTTCTTATTACTTTGGGACTGCTTTATCGTAACCTCAGGGTTACTTTATCCTCCTGATAAGCTTCTTATTACTTTTGGGACTGCTTTATCGTAACCTCAGGGTTACTTTATCCTTCTGATAAGCTTCTTATTACTTTTGGAACTGCTTTATTGTTAACTCAGGGTTACTTTATCCTCCTGATAAGCTTCTTATTACTTTTGGGACTGCTTTATTGTTACCTCAGGGTTACTTTATCCTCCTGATAACTTCTCATTACTTCAAGACTGCTTTAGAGTTATCATTATTGATGGCTCTATCCTCCTGAAATCATTACTTCAAGACTGCTTTAGAGTTATCATTATTGATGGCTCTATCCTCCTGAAATCATTACTTCAAGACTGCTTTAGAGTTATCATTATTGATGGCTCTATCCTCCTGAAATCATTACTTCAAGACTGCTTTAGAGTTATCATTATTGATGGCTCTATCCTCCTGAAATCATTACTTCAAGACTGCTTTAGAGTTATCATTGCTCTATCCTCCTGAAATCATATCATTACTTCAAGACTGCTTTAGGGTTATCATTATTGATTGCTCTATCCTCATGAAGACATGCTGTTACATCAGTATTACTCCAGTATCCTGAAAGCATATCATCAATACCTCAGGACTGCTCCAGACTCTTGACAGCTTTCATTATACCTCCATATTTTGGACTGCTTTATCTTCCGAGAAATATATCTGAAGAACTTTCCCCTAGTGGAATCTTTAAGCCCACTCAATCATATTCAACTAGCCATCTGTACCACTCTAATGCACTGGTGAGTGCAAATTTTTGGGCTTTTGTGTTCAATCCCCTTCAACCTTCCAGGTCACGACTGACAAATATACCAATCTAACCCCTCAGGTTTCAGAAAATTGAACAGGGGCAGCTGTTGCACCCCAAAATTTGCCCTCACAATATAAGACTTTGTGTTCTAAGAAGGTTCACAAGGTTCACAAGTTTCCCAACACTTACAAGGCCTTTCATGAGGTTCATGAAGTCTACAAGTTACTTTATGAAGGTTCACAAGGTTCACAAGTCCCACAGTGCTTTCAAATACCTTTCATGAGGTTCATGAAGTCTACAAGTCACTTCTTGAAGGTTCACAAGGTTCACAAGTTTCTCAACATGTTCAATACCCTTCATGAGTTTCATGAAGTCTACAAGTTACTTTATGAAGGTTCACAAGGTTCACAAGTTTCATAATGATTACAAAGCTTTCCTGAGGTTCATGAGGTCTACAAAGCCACTTCAGGAGGTTCACAAGGTTCACAAGCTTCACAATACCTCCCATGAGGTTCACAAGACAGTTTATGATGATCCACAAGGTTCACAAAGTTCACAATTGGTCAAAGGAGTTGACAATTCCCTCAGACAATGCACCTCCTAAGCAGTGCATCCAAAACTAGGGTTTTGACTTTAATCAGGCTAAATGGAATTCCAATACCTCAAGTGAGTTTCATAACATCTTATATGTGTGTAAGAACCCCTATGACAAGTTTCAAGACTTTTCTCAAAAGTTTGCTCAGTCAGATGATCAGATAAGTCAAAATCAGTCAATGCAGTTAAAAAGTCAAACTGAGGTCAACTGTGGTCAAACCAAAGTCAAACCTCATGATTTTTTGCCAACATCAAGTATATGAAGTAAAATTCATCATTTGATCAAGGGTTGATCATGATTCATCAAGGAGATTCCAGATCATCAGTAATCAGGAGTTTCTAAATTAGGGTTTCCTCAGTAAAAGTCAACTGAACTTTGACCAGCCATAACTTTCACATGCTTCATCACCAAGTCTCCACTCAAATCTCATTTTGAAGGAAATTTAATTCTCTACAACTTTGTGTCTCACAAGCCAAGCCCAGAAATGCTTCATTTGGAAGGTATGAGCTAAGACATTATAGGTTCTTTTGAAAGTCAACAACTTCAAAAGGGCATAACTTGAGATTGGTAAATGTTATGGACCTGAAACCAGTGGGGTTGTTTAGAGGACTCTTCAAGCTTTCCAAAAAGTCCAAGAACACCCTCATAGCATTAAAATTGAAGGATGTGTGCCCTTGCAAAGTTGGGAAATTTTTGGTTGGTTTATGAAGAAAATGGAGGTCTAAAACTAATTTCTTCTAAATGGGCTTGCCATATGATGACCCAATCCACACCAAGACATCATGCACGAAATTAACTTAATATTTTCATTATTTTCATTATTTTATTTTTATTTATTATGATTTTTTATATTAAAAATCATTTTAAATTCAAATAAAATATGAAATAGTGAAAATTTAAAATTATTTTGCTTCTAGAATGTCATAAATGATATTTTGATCTAATTGATACAAGAGTTATGAAAATCATCCCAAAATAGCAAGGCTAGATCAAGATATCTCAAGTTTTAAAACCAAATATTTTTTCCAAATATCCACAAGTTTGTGAAAGCTCTTAACCTAATTTCATCCACTCCTATATATACAACATGAAGCAGCTTCAAAGAGAGGATTTTGACAGCCTCTCACCTGGTCTCAAAACTTCAAAAAATCATACAAAAACTTGATTTCGGTTTCTAAGTTAGAGTGCTATAGAGATGATTTCTGGACAACAACATTGAGGTTTTCTGAACCTATTCCAATCATCCTCATCATCAAATTCATGCCAAATCATACAAACCAAATTCATATTCTTGTCTTTCTTTTGTTTTTTTTTAATTTTAATGATTTACGCATGATTAATTGATTTTGATTACATAATATGTTTGTTTGATTGTGTAGATGGTTTTTGGATAGTTGGATTTAAGTTTCGATGCAGGAATCATAGGGCACCATGGAGAACTAAACTATTGGTTAATCTGCTGTAATCTGTTTTTGTCGATGCTTCGAAGGCTGCAGTAGTGATAAACATTACAGGCTGACAGGTAAGTTAGGTAAGTATTACTGTTTCGATTTGCTCCGAATTTTTTCCAGAAGTTTAGAAAAAAATCGATAAACAATAATCTTTTAGAATAAAATTCTAAAAGATTTCGACCCTCAAAATCGCAAATTCCTCATTTTTCTATTTTATTTGATTTATTTTCTATTTTCATATTCTCAAAAAAATCTAAAAAAAATTGTGCGTTCTTTATTTGATTTTATTAGATTTTTAGCATCGTTTTAATATTTTTTAGATTTTATTTTAATCGCTTTTCTTATTTTTCATTATTTTAAAATCTGCAGCAATTTTATTTGATCCTGTTTATTTCTTTTTTTTATTCTTCCAACAGTATATACCAAAAATAGGCAGGTGGGAGGAAAAAGATGGTGTGTGGCATGCGCTGATTGCCCTAGTGACAAAGACCTAAGGCCCACAACCTAGTGGCAAGGAACTGAGGTTTGGAGCATTTTGATGAAGAAACGTGGGTGTCCCAGTGGCAAAGAACTCAATGAAGCAAAAAGGGCAAACCCCTAATATTTTTGGTATCTCTAACTTTATTTTTCCCTTTTTCATCAAATTATGTATTTTCTTTGAATTTCCTTATTATTATTATTAAACTAATTTCTAAAAGATAAAACAAAATCCTTTTTTTTTAAAACTTATATTTTTTTCATAAACCTTAATTTTTGCCCTAAACCTTAATTTTAAACCTAAATCTTAATTTTTTTTCATAAACTTTAAACCCTAAAAATTTAGCCTTAATCTTTATCTTAAAACCCAAATTTCGCCATAATTTTTACCCTAAAATTTTTTCCTAAACCTTAAATTGTTTTTTAAACCTTAAATTTTTTCTCAAACCATAACCCTAATTGTTTTCTTAACCTAGTCTGCAAACTTTTTTTCTTCTAATTTATTCACTCATTTTTATGTTATTCATTCACTGTTTTCCTGATTATGTAACTGCTTCGCCTTTGTAATAATTGTTTTTTTATTATTTTCCGCCATTATTATTATTATTATGTAACTGCCCCTAAGCCATGTAATAGTGTAGGAATTTTATTTTCTGCCTTTTAATTTCTGCCATTTATTTTTTATATTAACTGCGTGGTTAGTAAATAGGGTGTGGAAACTATGTGTAATTAAAATTAATTTAGATAATTAACTTTAAAAGATAAATATTTGAAAATAAACACTCACACACGTAAGTCGATCTTTGATCGCCATCTTGCACTTCCTAGGGTATTCCTCTTGGTTGCCTTAAAATAAAATGGTCAAGTCCCTCGAATATAGGGGTGTCTTAAGCAAAGTCCCTTCACTTATAAAATCATCAAGTCCCTATAAATTTAAAAGATCAAGTCCCTTCGAGGTTGCCTACGGAATAATGATCTTGTCCCTTCGAATAAATGATGATAGTCCCTACGAATTGCTAAAGACATCCCTTAAGTTGCCTTCATTGACCATACGATGACCCTACGTTTGTCCCTTAACACATCCAAGGTAATGACTACCTATTCCTTAATAATAGGGATAGTCTTACCACTTAAAGGATTAAAGAACAAGAAAGACTTAAACTTTAGGGTAGGTTCCTCTTATGTACTTGCTCACTTCATTCAAAACTTTTCAAACACTTAACAAATTTCAAACAAATTTTCAAAAACAAGTTTTTACGCATCCGTACATGGATCATTATTAACTATTATGAAAATTTTTCTATTCACACACTAAACTTTCAAAAACAATTCAAAAGTGAGCTAAGTAACTAAGAGCCCATGGATAACCATGGATGTAAAGGGTGCTAACACCTTCCCTTTACATAACCTACCCCCGGACCCAAAAATATCTCTTAAGGTCTTTCCTGTTCTTTTATACCCTTTCCTTTTGGATAAAATAAAAGTCGGTGGCGACTCTTGCTATCCGCAACATAACTTAAAGTCAATTCTCCCACCGTGTTACACTAGTCACAACGGGCCTAGGATTAATGCTATTGAGGAAGGAAAATCATCCACGTTAATCACCAGTGTTGCACAAATCCGAACACCCTTGGTTGAAATCAAAGCTCGGCTGTTAGAGTGCCAAGTGTTCCCCGGATGCAAGGTCGGCTGTGGATATTGCAACATTGCCATTAATGGATGTGAGAGACTGAGAAACGACATTGATGGTCTCATTAAAGATGGTATTCTTCAGATTACGACAACAGCAACTACAACTCCAACAATTCCTTCATCAACAATCACAGATACTCCTACAACGTCAGCAACCATTGTTCCAACAAATTCTATTACAACTCCGACGAATACTCAATCAATCATTTCAACAGATACATGTTCAGTCGCAATTCCTTCTACAACGATAACACCCATTATTCCATTATTTCCTGCTACAACTTCAGCACTTGTCCAGTCAATAGTATCTTCTACAACATCAGCAACAGTTAATGAAAGTGTCTCAGCAGTTACGATATACTATGATCCCACAAATGTTCCTTCCAACAACTCACAACAAAATGATACTCCTGTCAGAGCTCCAGTTACCATATATTATGATCCACACACTGTTGTGGTCCCCTCTACAGCTGCTATCAGTCCGATCACTATCACGGTGCTTGGGCCAGTTCCTTACGAAAGCAATAATGCCATCCCTTGGCATTACGGCTCAGATCTATACTGCGAAGGGCAGAAAATCACTTTAGAATCATCAACTTCTTCACCTCAGATAGATAATATGGGGGGAGGCGGAGGCTTCACTAGAAGCGGACGTCTCTTTGCCTCGCAAATACCAAGACCCATTGATGAAGCAGAAGCTGCTGCCAAGGCAAAAGGGAAGAGCGTGGTGCAAGAAGAATCAGTTGCTAAAGAAACTTTGAAGACTCCTTTTGATCAAGAGGTTGATGAATTCATGCGGATAATCAAAAAGAGTGATTATAAGGTGGTGGACCAGCTTCACCAAACACCTTCCAAAATCTCCATACTATCATTGCTAATGCACTCCGAGGCTCATCGGAACGCACTATTAAAGGTCCTGCACACAGCTTATGTGCCGGAGGAGATTACTGTCAATCAGTTAGAGGTTGTGGTTGGAAATGTCAACGCTAGTCATGGACTAGGATTTACCAACACTGATCTGACAACGGAAGGTCACAATCACAACAAGGCTTTGCACATTACCTTGGAGTGTAAGGGTGCAGTTCTTTCTCACGTATTGGTGGACACAAGGTCATCACTCAATGTCCTACCTAAGAAAGCCCTTGTGAAGCTGGAACATGATGGATTGGCACTACACACAAGCAACTTAGTAGTGAGAGCCTTTGACGGTTCTAAAAGATCAGATCTGGGAGAGATATAGTTGCCAATAATGATCAGCCCACAGGTTTTGAAAACAACCTTCTTTGTGATGGATATACAGCCTGCCTACAGCTGTCTATTGGGTAGACCATGGATACACGCCGCTGGCGCCGTGACGTCAACCCTTCACCAGAAGTTAAAATTTGAGTGGGAGGGCCAAGTCATTACCATTTGTGGGGAAGAAGATATCTTCGTTAGCCAGCTGGCTACTTTCAAATACATAGAGATGGATGGGGAAATCCATGAGACCATGAGTCAAGGGTTTGAGGCCCTTAATATCAATGAAGCATCTGCTGTGTCTTGGACCTCAATCACATCATATCAACAAGCCCGAAAGGTTGTTGAGGAAGGTACCGCTCAAGGCTGGGGCAAGCTGCTGCCAGTGGAAAAGAAAGAAGACCGATTCGGGTTGGGTTACAGACCAACTCGACAAGATCGGCCAGAGGCTGCAACGTAGCCCAAGTTTGTCAGTGGGGGATCATCACCCCGGATGCTGTGAACAACTTGGAAGATGAGTCAGAAGACGAGCGCAGCCTGGAAAGCTGGATACGTCCAAGGATCCCAGGGAACCATGTCTCAAACTGGTCTTCCTAGGAAATTATAAGAGTTACTCCGGCAGAGTAATTATTATTTCCTGTTTTTTAAGCATGCATCAAGTCCTGCATCTTGCCCAAGATGTCAGGACTCATTTTGTAATCGAGCCATCTTGTATTTTGTGCAGACAATCAATTAATGAATATCAGGACATCTTTTGCAAATGAGTCTTTTCTTTTCCGCTCACTGTTTTTCATTTTTCATTTTTTGTACAAAAATAAAATGGCAATGTTTCTCAAAATAACAACTTCATTTTCACTTTTTTCTAAACAAAATAAAATTGATCACTAAAATGAACAAATCTAAACCCTTGCAGAGAGTGCCTTCCAGACCACACCGACAACAACACTGCTATGACTTCGTATGACTTTGACAATCCGATTAATCAAGATGATGAAGGGGTTGAAGAAGATTATGAGATACCTGAAGAGCTAGCCAGGTTGAGACGGTTAATCTTGGTACAGAAGAGAACTTGAAAGAAATTAAGATCGGGGCCTGTCTGCAAGATTCAGTAAAAGAGCAACTTATTGACATGCTTCGGGAGTATGTGGATGTTTTTGCTTGGCCTTATCAGGATTTGCCAGGATTGGACACCGACATTGTTATGCACAAGTTGCCTCTGAAAGAAGACTGTCCGCCAGTAAAACAGAAGTTGCGCCGTACTCGTCCAGATATGGCCATGAAGATAAAAGAAGAGGTACAAATCCAGTGGGACGCCGGTTTCCTTGCTGTGACTAGTTACCCACCGTGGGTCTTTAACATTGTACCTGTGCCTAAGAAGGATGGAAAGGTGAGGATGTGTGTGGATTACCGGGACCTGAACAGAGCCAGCCCGAAAGATGACTTCCCATTACCTCACATTGATGTATTGGTCGACAATACGGCTCAGTTCTCGGTATTCTCATTCATGGACGGATTTTCAGGATATAATCAGATCAAAATGTCACCTGAAGACATGGAGAAGACGACTTTCATCACACCTTGGGGCACATTCTGTTATAAGGTAATGCCATTCGGACTGAAGAATGTTGGTGCCACTTATCAATGGGCTATGGTAACATTATTCCATGACATGATCCACAAAGAAATTGAATGTTATGTGGATGACATGATTGCCAAGTCCCTCACGGAAGAAGACCATCTGGTGAATCTGTTGAAGTTATTCAAGCGTCTGAGGAAGTACCAATTGAAGTTAAACAACAACAAATGCACATTCGGGGTGCGATCCGGTAAGCTGCTGGGATTTATTGTAAGTGAGAAGGGAATTGAAGTTGACCCTGACAAAGTCAAAGCCATCCAAGAAATGCCTGCACCGAGGACTGAAAAAGAAGTTCGAGGGTTCCTAGGTAGATTGAACTACATTTCAAGGTTCATATCTCACCTTACAGCAACCTATGAACCCTTGTTCAAGTTGTTAAGAAAAGAAAAAACGGTCAGGTGGAATGAAGACTGCCAAAGGGCTTTTGACAAAATCAAGGAATACTTACAAGAGCCTCCAATCCTTATGCCTCCAGTTGAAGGAAGACCACTAATAATGTACTTGACAGTATTAGAATGGTCAATGGGGTGTGTGCTGGGCCAACATGACGAGTCTGGTCGAAAAGAGTATGCAACTTACTACCTAAGCAAAAAGTTTACCGACTATGAACAACGTTATTCACTGCTCGAGAAAACTTGTCGTGCTTTAGCGTGGGCTGCTCGCCGACTAAGGCAGTATATGTTGACACATACTACCTTATTGATCTCCAAGATGGACCCAGTCAAGTACATTTTTGAGAAGCCAGCACTTACCGAACGAGTTGCAAGATGGCAAATGATTCTCACAGAATATGACATTCAGTATACATCTCAAAAAGCCATCAAAGGCAGTGTATTGTCTGATTATCTTGTTGAGAAACCCATTGATGATTACCAGCCTATGAGATTTGACTTCCCTGATGAAGACATCATGTTCATAAAAGCAAAAGATCATGAAGAGCCTATTCACACTGAAGGGCCTGACCCAGAAGAAGAATGGACTATGATGTTTGATGGGGCTGTTAATATGAATGGTCGTGGTGTTGGTGCAGTACTCATTACACCTAAGGGAGTTCACATGCCTTTCTCGTCAAAACTCACCTTTAACTGCACTAACAACGAAGCTGAATACGAAGCTTGTATTATGGGTCTTGAGGAAGCCATTGACCTCAGGATCAAGACTTTAACTGTATTCGGAGATTCAGCTTTGGTAATCAATAAAACCAACGGCAAATGGTACACTCACCAGGAGCATCTGATACCTTACCGGGATTATACAAGGAGATTACTGACTTTCTTTACAACAGTCAAGCTTGAGTATATCCCTCGAGATGAAAATCAGTTTGCAGATGCTCTGGCTACTATTTCATCCATGATCAAAGTTCAAGCTGCCAACTTTGTTCCCCGGATTTCAGTATCCAGGCTTGATAGACCAGCATATGTATTCTCAACAGACCTTGCTAAAGATGATAAGCCTTGGTTGCATGACATCAAATGCTTCTTGGAGGATCAAACATACCCACCTGGGGCATCTTCCAATGATAAAAAGACATTAAGAAGGCTAGCTGGTAGTTTCTTCCTGAATGCTGATGGTTCCTTGTACAAGAGAAACTTTGATATGGTACTTCTCAGATGTGTTGATAAGACCGAAGCAGACTTGCTAATGCACGAAGTGCATTAAGGATCTTTTGGTACCCATGCTGGAGAGCATGCAATGGCTAAAAAGTTGCTAAGATCAGGCTACAACTGGATCACAATGGATGCAGACTATTGTGCTTATGCCAGGAAATGCCATAAATGTTAGATTTATGCAGATAAAGTGCATGTGCCTCCAAATCCTTTGAATGTGATGTCTTCACCCTGGCCTTTTGCCATGTGGGGCATTGATATGATTGGCAAGATTGAACCGACTACTTCAAATGGCCACAAATTCATCCTGGTAGCCATTGACTATTTTACCAAGTGGGTTGAAGCAGCTTCATATGCAAACGTCACCAGGCAAGTGGTAGCCCGATTCCTGAAGAGAGACATCATCTGTCGGTATAGAGTTCCCGAGCGAATCATTACTGATAATGGTTCCAATTTGAACAATAAAATGATGGCAGAACTGTGCCGAGACTTCAAGATCCAACACCACAATTCTTCTCCTTACAGGCCAAAGATGAATGGCGCTGTGGAGGCAGCTAACAAGAATATCAAGAAGATTGTGCAAAAGATGGTGGTCACCTATAAAGACTGGCATGAAATGCTACCATTTGCCTTGCATGGGTACCGTACATCAATCAGAACATCCATTGGGGCAACACCGTATCAGCTTGTATATGGTATGGAGGCAGTCCTACCTGTTGAAGTTTAATTACCCTCCTTGCGGGTACTAATGGATGTCAAATTGAATGAAGCAAAATGGGTCCGATCCCAATATGAACAACTGAGTTTGATCGAAGAAAAGAGATTAGCTACAATCTGTCATGGGCAGCTGTACCAGAAGAGAATGAAGAAAGCCTTTGATCAGAAAGTCAGGCTTCGGGAATACCAAGTAGGGGATCTTGTGCTGAAAAGACTCCTTCCTCGTCATACAGACCATAGGGGCAAGTGGACTCCGAATTACGATGGTCCATTCATAGTAAAGAAATTTTTCTCTAGTGGAGCACTGATGCTCAGTACTATGGATGGTGAAGACTTCCTGTCCGCTGTGAATTCGGATGCAGTTAAAAAATACTTCGCATAAAATGACCCGCTGGACATAAAAACATAATGTAAGTCCAGGAAACAATAGGGCATCCCGACGAGTCAAAAAACAGAATAAAAGACTCGGGCAAAAATAAGGGAAATAAATAAAAAAATGTACACCCGCTGAGTTGAAAAGCCACATTGGACAGCTCAGGCAAAAAAGGGTATCCCGGTGGATCGAAAACTCGAAAGGGTGATCCACGCAAAATAAGGGAATAAGCAAACAACTGCATTATGAATTCGTCTATATCACTTACAACATGGAAAGCTTCGAAAGGTTAAAGCATTGGTCAGAATCAGCCTTCTTCAGAAAGCAAGATGAGAAGAACGTCAAAGTCATACGGGTCATAGCAAAAGGGAAGCCTACTGAAGCGTCATCAACATTGCCGACACCTTTTTGTTTCTCAACTTATAACAATCTCCTCATTTCAGGGGATCTGTTTCTTTGATTGTATCTTGCCAATTCAGGGCACACAAATTAATAAAATCAGACTTTCAGTCATATTTTGTCTCGTACATTTTATTTTCATTTGCAAAATGTCTGATGTCCTTAAGATATTGATTGCATAAATACAGATGCGTTTTTTTAAATCACATGCTTACAGGAAATATATTTGCTCCCGGGAGTGTCTAAATTCCTATGATGGAATCCAATAAGGGATACCTTGGGGTACTTGTGCGTCTCTTTGTCATAACAGATTGCAGGTATTCAAAGCGCAACGTGGGGCATGAAAGCTCCTCCCCAAACCAAACATCATCAGAAGGGGCTCCTTTCCCCAGCAAATTTCATCATCCTCGGCAGGATCCTCTATAAAAATCACCAGGAAGATCGTTCAGTGATCATTCCTCCCTAGCCAAGTGTTAGACAGGGAATCATCTCCCCGCAGAGTCTCAATCTCTATCCAGAAGAGCAATATCTGAAGATCACAACAAAGTGATGAAAGCTTCCACAAACCCCAGTTGGGCTCCTCAGCACCAAGATAAGTCTACCAGTGACCTATTTTTCCCAAGCAGAATCATGTATATTAGATATATCAATGATCTCATGCCCAGCTGGGATATCATTGCAAGCAGATCAACCAGAGATCTTCACAGCAGCGAGATCCGAATCCCGGATCGGTATCTTTGCATAATCATAGCATTCACATCATTTCCCCCCCAGAGCGTAGCATTCCGTCTAATACGGAGCATTACAGAAAAAATCAAACATATTGCATAATCACAAGTCAGGTTCGAACCAGTCACCTGTAAATACCGACAATACCACTTCAGTAATACACAAATACCTCTCAAACCCCCAGCAGAAAGCCAAAGCGTCCCCTTTGCACTCTCAAATACAGATATATGCCCCTTTGGCACTCGTCCGTGTCATCATTCCCCAGTAAAGTCGCCCGAACATTCCCTACAAATAAATACACATACACTCTTTAGACACTCGTCCGTGTTTGTCATTTCCCCCCAGGAGATTTTCCAGCAAAATTGTTTCCTTTCTATCTGACATTCGTCCTATGTCATGACACTTTCGGTAGCCATACCCTGCCAGGTGATCGTCCTTCACCTTCCGATGATCGTCCTTCATCATCCTCCAGCGGAGTCTCCATTATTGGAACCCTTTCTTGTCCGACATTCGTCCTATGTCGTGATATTTTAGCAGCCGTACCCTGCTAAGTGATCGTCCTTCACCTTTTGATGATCTTCCTTCATCATTTTATCCGATGGTCGTCCCCATCGTTGATCTTGCCATGTGACATTCGTCCTATGTCATGATAAACCCCGAGAGCAGTCGTACCCTGCTAGGTGATCGTCCTTCACCTCTTGATGATCGTCCTTCATCATTTTATCCGATGGCCGTCCCCATCGTCGACTCTTTCTATCCGACATTCGTCCTATGTCGTGATGCTTTCGGCAACCGTACCTTGCCAGGTGATCGTCTTTCACCTTGGATGACCGTCCCTCGTCCTTATCCCCAACAGAGCAGCCGTCCCATGCTAGGTGATCGTCCTTCACCGTTGATGACCGTACCTCATCATTTATACTTTGCAAACCTGATGGTCGTCCCCATCATCGCCATATTTTAATCCCCAGAGAGTCTTATCACTTTGCTTGATGGTCGTCCCCATCATGATCTTTCTATTTCCCCAGCATGTCGGTCGTCCCCGTCATTGCTTCATCCCCAGCAGCCGACCTCTGCTCAGCGGTCGTCCTCCGTCGCCCGCACTTTATAATCATACTTTACTTTCTCTTACAACTTATATCCCTTTTCTTCTTCTCCCCAGTGAGTGCAAATTCTGGACTGTCTTTGGTATTCAACCACAAGTTATCTTGTTTGTCTGTTAAGCCGTCGCTTACATCCTACACAGCTAACTCATGATTGAATAGGGGCAGCTGTAAACACCCCAAATTTTCCCTCACTCATTTCACCATGGCTTTTGATTCTTTTTTATATGCATAGATTCAATCATATCATTTCATAATACATTTTTTGCTTCACTACATTGATTCTAAGTCATCTGCATCTAGGGTTTGTGATCTGAGCAATCCAAGAGCCATCTGAGCCACTCTAAAAGGTCTTCAATCATCTCAAGAGAGTTCATGTATGTTCAAGCATCATATTATATCCCCCCAAGGTCAAGAAAGTCATAAAATCACAAGAATTGAGGAAGGCATGGAAGCAAAGCCAGGTTTAACTGCACAGATGACCTAAAATTAGGGTTTTGGTTTCAGAGGCCATAACTCCAAATTTTTTGGTCATTCTTGTTTCTATTGGTCTCTATGTGATATGGAGATCATGCATAAAAATTTTCATGAAGAAATTCAATGGAGAAGGCATCTGATCAATAGATGACTTCTTGAGCAAGTCAGTGCAAAACCAGGGCATCTGAGGCCCCCAATCATCCAACCAAAGGGTCTTCTCCATCATTTTGGATGCATATGATCTTTATTTGATCTTATAAGAAGTTAGAAGTTCACAAAATTGAAGAATTTCATGCCATTTGCAAAGTTGCCATTTTGGGAAAGTGACTTGTAATGCAAACTTGCCATTTTGGGAAAGTTTTTCAACCTCCTCTTTTTGATTCAAAAATGCTTCAAATGAAAATTTCTTGGTCATGAAAGTTGTAGATTGGATCATTCCCTTTTCAAAAAGTACAAGAACTTGATCTAATTCATCATAGAACTCAAGATATGGCTTGTCAAAGTTGGGAAAAATCACTTAAATTTCATTTTTGCACCAAAGAGGGAGTTTGCAAATTCTTATACCAAGCCATTTTGGGACCTCTAATGCATCTCTACACATCATACCATCCTAGTGCAACTCATTTGGATCAGATTTGTGCCTTGAATCACTAGCCTCCAAGCCTTGAACTTCACAAATTTCAAAAGGGGCCAAACTTCCCCAAAATTGCAAAATGGATCAAAACCTTTCATCCACTTGCCACAGCTCATCAAATCTGATTTCTCATCAAATCTGGTTTCATAGCATTCTTTGATCCTTGATGCGCACAGCCATGCCTCTATCCCAGCCTGCCACATGCCCATACCTCAAGTACAAGTCATGGTGACATTTTGGCAACTTGCCCATACCAATCACCATAGGCCACCACCCACTCTCTGACCTATCACAGCTTATTATGTGGATCAAAACCAAGCCAAAACACACAACATTGCAGCCTAACAATTGAGAATCCTCAGCATACACAAAATCCCTCAAATTTGCAAAAGCCTTCGAAACTCATAGCTCAGCCATCAATCTTCAAACTTTTACCACCATTCAACTCCACATTCATCACTGATCATTTCCCACCCTTCATTTTGCCTTAAAACCCCTTGTATCAAAAACACGATTTTCACATTTCTTGAACTGAGCTTCAGCCAACTTCACATAGAGGCCATATAAACTCCAGCCAAGCATCACAAACTCTTCAGGAGGATCATTGGAGCTGATTTGAAGCAAAGACCTGGCCAGAAAGTACCAAAGGTGAAAGCTCAAGTTCAGGTGAGCTCAAGAACTTTTTTTTCCAGAACCTTCATTTTAAGTTCTTAATTGGTTCTATATGCTCTCCTGATGATCATGATGTCTTTACTTTTAAAAATGATTGAGAAACAAGGATGTATCGTGCTTCTGAAATTTTGATGTATTTTCCGTTTTGCTTTGATTCGTGTTCTTGATGAAAAATAAATGAGTTTTGGGGCTGGATTCATGTTTAGGGTTGTAAGATGTTTGATTCTGGAGAGTTAGAGAGCTTAGGGTTGCGTATTAAGTGAGATGGCATGTTTGGCTGGCCGGAGAAGATGACCGGAACTGTTCCGGTCACCTGAAAGTAATTAGGACTCAGATTAGGGTTTTAATCTTAATTAGCGTAGTTTGAATTCTGGCCCTTGGATTACGCACGAAGTCAATTCCCTCCAACCTGATTTCAAACCTGGGCCTTTGGATTGGCTGACATTCCCATTTTCTCATTTAATTCAATATTAATTTTATTTGTTTTCTATTTTATTTGAACGAATTTTTAAAAATAGTAAATGATATCAAAAAATTCTGAAAATTTTTATCCAAGCTTTTATTTATTTTCAGAAACCAAAAATATTTTTAATTTTATTTTTTACATTAAAAATTATTTTTAAATCATTTAAATGATAATTTTTAATTAGTTAATGAGAATTAATTAATTAAAAATACATTTAGGTATTTAAAAATTCCAAAAAATTCAGAGAACATTTTAAAACATTTACAAACATTTACAAACTCACAAGACAAATTTCTTTTTGGTTCTTGATCCATTTTGACATTTTTCTTTTGATTTAGGGTTCTTTAAAAACCAATATTTTGACCCTAACTTGGAAAAATCTTTTCTGCCTAACCATGAAGAGTTTGATAATGGTTATTTTTGCATTGCATTCCACATATCATATAGTTTTTAGGATAAAATTGGCATGAATTTATCTTTCATTTTCAATTTGTTTTTCATTTTTCCTTAAGAGGTGCCTTAAAACCCTAGCAAACTTAGGAAAATCATAACTTTCATTAGGTTAAGAGTTAGGTCTTCCCCTTTGGGAAGTGAACTTGTATAAGTTTAGGGTACCTTTGATCCCATTATCAATTTTTTATCTTGTCATTTTCTTCTGATTTTGGATTTTGCATTGCATCTTGTTCATAAACCCTAATTTGCATCTCCATTTGCATCCATCCTTCATATGCTTGCATACATGAACTTGCCATGACATTTTGTGCATCTAAATGACATGTAAGACATCCTAAGACATGTTGCAATCATGTTTGGTCATTGCATCCTTCATGTGCCTTGGTATGCATCCATTACATTTCATAAGTTTTCATGAACTTTCATGCTTCTTACATGTCTCATTTGCATCTTCATTGCTTTGTATGATCATCCACACTTCATGACATACATTTGCATCATCCCTTATCATTATTTACATCTTGAATATGCTTCTGACTTTGGTTTTCATCTTTGTATTTCATCTCATTTGCATTTCATTTCATTTCCTTTTGCTAACTTTTCAGGTGGTAAGTACTTTGAGAAGTGAATTTGCCTTCACTTCTCATAACCTCTTCTCATCTCTCTTATGCATTCATTGCTGCAATCTTGTGGATTTAAGTGAGCTTTCTCATTCATGCTCCTCTCCTCTTTCTTTCTTCAAGCAACTTATCTTCTTAAGTGAAGTAAGTTGTCTTGCTTCTTGCTGCTTCTTTTCCTTCCATCCTGCTTCTTCCTTGGTGGCCCTCTTGAAGATCTTCTTGCAAGCTTCATAAACCCTAGGAACACCCAAGCATGATCACAATTAGGTTTTGATTAGTCCCCCATTAGTATTGCCTTTGTGTCATCTTTGATTCTTCTCTTCTCATCTCTTAATCAAGGACCAAACCTTAAAGGTTTTAAGGCTTTGTGATTAAGCTTATGCCTGTATCCTTCTATTAGGATGGAGTGTATAACTTTAATCCTAAGTGTTAAACCCTTAATGTGTTTAAATCCTTTAATCAATCCACCTAATAATCACTAAGACATCAAGCTTGTAACTTAGGCCTTTCATTAGGGTTCTAATTCTTCCTTAATTGGTTAAGAAGGACTAACCCTAAAGTTAATGGACAAGTCCCCCTCAAGTTGTCTTATAAACCATACAATCCACTTCCAAATCTTACCATTAACTAAAATCCACTTAAATAAAGGCTTTGTTTTGTCATGAGGTTAATCCCTAATCATGGATTAAGTTGAGGAGCCTTCCTCAGCTTAAATGTTCTCATCTATTATCCTTCTATTAGGATGGTGTAATGGGTCCATTAAATCTTTGATTATGGCTTAAACTCGTTACTTAACACCAAACAAAAATACCAAAAACATTTAAATAAATAAAAGTAGGTTAATGATCTTAATCCTACATCATGGTGATTAAGTGTGAGGTGTTTACTTCATACTTAAAGTATTCTCATTACCCCTAATCAGAGGGAGGATGTGATGAGTTTACTAACCCTTGATTTAGGCTTAAGCTCATTTTCTTATGACAAACCTCAAAAAAGAAATAAAAGATTGAAAACACAAAAACAAACAATAATTGTCTCCTTCGGGATTCTTTTCTCACCTCATTCACTCACAAACGAGAACTTGCTTCTTCTGTCTAATGCAAGACAGTTTGCACCTGAGCCAGACAGGTCTTACACTTGAGCATAGACAAGTAAGCAGTTCACAAGTCAATTTATCTTTTAGTCTCTTTGAGTTGAACTACGGTGTTCTGACTTCCTCATTGCACGAGAGGATACGTAGGCATAACTTAACAGTTATCGAACAAAAGTCTTTGTACATCCCCCCTCTTCCAGCATTATTCTTTTAGTCTCATAGTCTTGAGCTTCATACTTTTTTTTCTTGCACTGACACTCTCCTACTTCACTTCACACTTCCAACTTTTGCACAAAATAGCACTAACACCACCCCTTTAAACACAAATCTTTCAAGCGTGGATCCCGTCGAGTACGGCAGACAATCTGGGTGCTAATACCTTCCTAGGTTGTAACCAACCCCCTTTCTCAGTTTCTCTGGTTCGCGACCGTCTTATCCATATCTTTCTAGGTTTATGTAGCATTACCTTTCCCTCGAGATAAAAATTCCTAGCTGGCGACTCTTTTATTTTCAGTTCACCCTTGTGTGTTCTCTCTTTTCGCTGACCGTTCGCGTCTGTACCCTATCTGACCTAGTGTCATTTTGGTGGGAGCAACACTCGGGACTTGTGACTGTTTATTTGAGTCCCCCACCTGGTTACTGGTTCTCAAGCCTTCAGCCGGAGTTCTGAACACTCATGGACCCTATCAAGGCAACTGACAATCCAACACCTGATCACAAACCCTTGCATATCATTCATCATACATCATATTGCATCATTTAACATTTGTCTATTTGTTTTACAGGGTATCTACATCTTATTTGGTTTGGTTTTGACTGTTCTCCTGCTCAGATATCTTCTTCTGCTATCTTCTCCAGTTATTTTCATTAGCATATCTTCAGTATGGATTCAACCAGGAAGAGCAACATCACATACCACTTATTTGAGTACCCTCTGGCAGGCATCAGACAGATACATGCCCTTATCACTCCTGATCATGTCCCTTTATTCAGAGATCATTATGGTGGTATCCTAGACATGATCATGGACTTGGATGCATCAAAGAGGAGCATAATTCACACCTGCCTTCAGTTTTATGACCATCCTCTCCGTTGTTTCACTTTCCCGGATTTTCAGATAGGTCCTCTGTTGGAAGAATTTTCCATGTTGTTGGGTGTCCCTATCAGAAGAGGAATTCCTTTCAACCCTGAGATGACTTCTCCAAGGAATGAAGACATAGCTAAGGCTCTACATCTGGAAGCAACCATCATTGATCAGCATATGACCACCAAGGCTGGAATCCCAGGCCTCCATCTGGACTTCTTAATCACTCAGGCTACCAGTTATGCTGCAACTGGGAAGTGGGAAACTGTTTGTGCTCTCCTGGCTCTTAGTATATATGGTATCATCTTGTTTGTAGACGAGCCTAAGTTTATAAGCAAGAATGTTATCCATATCTTCATGCTCAAGAATCCAATTCCCACCTTGTTAGGAGATTTCTATTACTCAGTACATCAGAGGAATGAGAAGCGGAGAGGGACGCTTTCCTGAATCCACACCAGAAAAGGAATCGGGCTAAGAGGATGATTGCCCTTACTTTAGAAGACATCAGGTGGTGTACTCAGAACACCAAGGGCAGGGAAATAATTACAAGTTGTGGACAATATTCTAATGTACCTCTTATTGGAGTGAAGGGTTGCATCAAATACAATCCTTTACTTTTCAAAAGACAGTTGGGATATGCATTGGTACATCCACCTCTAGAGCAGGACTTAGCAGAATCTCTTTACTGTGTTATTCTGAACAATCATGCCATTGTCTGACAAGCAACCTGGGCTTGGGACAACATACAGACTAAAGGGACTACTATTCCAGGGAAGTGCAATAACATAGCCTCTGCTCAGTACACTGAATGGTCGCGCGTCAGAGGACATATCACTCGCATGCCATTTACCCTAGAGGATGTACCAGGGCCATCAACAGTTGAGCCCATAGCCACAGTGAGTTTGGAGGAATTTGAGAAGTTGAAGGAAAGGAATGCTCAACTTTCTGAAGCTTTGAAGAAGACCCTTTGGGAAATGAATGATAGTCGTCTGGACATTGAAAGGTTAGAGAATCTACGAATCGAGCATGTGACCAAGATAGAGAAGACAGAGGACTTCATCAGAAAATCCCGAGCAGGGGAGTTGGTATTGAAGAATGCTTGCAAAGAAGCCAAGATTCAAAAGGCCAGAGCTGAACACTACATAGAAGAGAGTCAGGCGGTGGATCAGGATAACGGAAGCTCGTTTGCAAGAAGATCAAAACACACAGGCTAAGATAGAGCAGTTGGAAGCCAATGAGAAGAAGAGTCAGGAAGCCCTGTTAGCAGCACAGAAGGAAATCTCTGAGCTGAAACTCCGGGCGGGGTTGAAGAGATCAAAAGAACAAGACAAGTACCAGAAGATGACAATTGCCATTGCAACTAGAAACCTTCTTATCAGGACCATCACAGAGTATCCAGTAGGACCAATGACTGATGCTCTCTTGAAAAAAGTAAAAGAGGATGAATTTGGGTAGATGTTTGACTTCTCTTTTTCTTGTACTTTTATTTTGGTTGTACTTTATTTCTCCATGGTGATTTTGTTTGTATTCTTGACTTGATTGTATTCTGACCCACCATGAGAACTTGTTGTAATCATAAACTATGTATTTTGGAATTTTATAATGTATGGTTTATGTATTACCTGGATTCTTTCTCTTGGACTTTCTTCGCTTCAGCATCTTCATCATTCCCAGAGGTCTGGAAGGTCAAAACCAAAGAACCAAACCAGGATACCCTCTGAAGACAAATAGACATACTGCATCACATGCTAACCTCATTTTCTTTGTTTTGTAGGAGTTTTGTTGTTGTTTTCTCACTTTGCTATGTGTTTCAGGAAATATTTCTCGCAGGAGAGTCTTTCCCGTCAATCGCATCCACCGGTACCTGACTCGTAACAACCTTCCGAGCTTATAGATGGATCAACTTCAGCAATAACTGACAGATGTAAGGACCTAGATGACTGATGTGAGGACATAAGTGAGGACTCAGATGAACCAATTCATGGTTGTGATGACTGGGCTGACACCGACCCATGAAAGATTGACGAAGTTAGTCGAGCGGCAAACTCCAGACGAGAACCATGCAGGCACTGGGGGTACAAGTAACAACGGGTGTGATCAGCCGCAAGCTAATCCACCAGAGTTTGGGCCCCACATCAACCCTGAGGTCAATGTTATTGGAAATACCCAGAGAAACACCGGAGATCGTGTTCTGCAGGAAGATCCTCAGGACAAGCAATTTACAGTGTTAGGTGTTAGGGCTGATGAAGTTTATGATCGTCGTCTGGACGAAATATCTGAGAAGCTGAGATCCTTAGAGTCCCAAAACTCTTTGGGATTTGATGTGATGGATATGGGTTTGATTGAAGGAGTCAGGATTCCTCATAAGTTCAAGCCTCCTTGCTTTGAAAAGTATAATGGTACCTCTTGTACTCGTACCCACCTTCAATCTTTTCTGGGGAGATTGAAAGCTTATACCATAGATGAGAAGTTGTGGATGTTTTACTTTGAAGATAGCTTGATCGGGGCATCCCGTGAGTGGTATTCTCACCTATCAAGGGCTAATGTCAGAAACTGGAAGGACTTAGCCGAGGCCTTTATACGCCAATATCAGTACAACCTGGATATGGATCCCAATAGGACCCTCATGATGGGTATGTCTCAATCTTCACGAGAATGTTTTCGGGAATATGCCCAAAGGTGGAGATAACTTGCTGCTGTTGTCCAGTCACCTATGTCAAAAAGAGAGATGGCTGACATGTACATGAATACCCTGCAAGGAACCTACATTGACCGGCTTGCTTCCTTCTCTTCTATCAGTTTTGCTGATGTGGTTATAGTTGGTAAGAGGATTGAAAGTATATTAAAGATGGGAAAAATCTCTGACAACGGTGCTAGCTCCAACAATGCAAGGAGACCATTCTCAGGACCTCGTAGGACAGGTGAGACCAACTCAGTACATATGGACAAAGGGAGGCCCCAATACATGTCAAGATCAGTAGCTGCTGTCACCATTCCTGCTCCAGCACCTCAGCAACAACGGTATCCTCAGCAACAACACTTCCCACAACAACAACAGTTTCCTCAACTACAAAGATCTTATAACAACAACAACAATCAACATCAACGTCCTTTCCAACAAAAGCCTTCACAAATCAACAGGGTTATCGATCTCATCCTGATGCCCTATGCAACTCTACTCCCACAGTTATTGAAGCTCAACCTGATTGAATTGAGAACCTTGACTCCACCTGATCCTTTGAATCTCCCAAGGAACTATGATGTCAACGCCAGATGTGCCTTCTACTCCAATGCAATTGGCCATAAAACAGAGAAATGCAGAGCATTGCACATGAAAGTTTAGGACTTAGTTGATTCCAAAGCTTTGAATTTTGCACCTCCACCAAATGTCACAAAGAATCCAATACCGAATCATGGTGGGCCAAGGATTAATGTCATTGAAGAGGACTAACTAGAAATTCTAATTGATGACATTGCAAATATTCAAACACCACTGGCCGAAGTTAAAGCTCAGCTATTGAAGTGCCAGGTGTTTCTAGGTTGTGAGGCCTATTGTGAAGCTTGCAAGATTTCTGCCAATGGTTGTGCAAACTTGAAGATTGGTATCAGTAGTCTTATCAAAGAAGGCACCCTATATATCACTTCAATAGTTCCAACTCCTACAATTTCAACAAACATCTCTTCTACAACATCAGCAAACATTATTCCAGAGGTATCTCCTACAACATCAGCAAACATCATTCCTACGGAGTCTACTACAACAACAGCAACTATCAATGAAGACATCTCAACGGTCACCATTTATTATGACCCAGTGTCGCTCCCCCGAAAAGACACCAGGGTCCCAGGGTGCAGACGCGAACGGTCGGCAAAAGACAAAATGAGAATGAACTGAATAGATTCGTCAGCTAGGCATTTTAATCCCGAAGGAAAGGTAATGTTGCATAAACCTAGAAAGAGATGGATAAGACGGTTGCGAACCAGAGAAACTGAGAAAGGGGGTTGGTTATAATCTGGGAAGGTATTAGCACCCAGATTGTCCATCGTACTCGACGGGATCCACACTTACAAGATTGTGTTTAAAAGGGTAGTGTATGTGTTATCTGTGTGCAAAAACTAAGGAAAGAAAGTACATGTGTCAGTGCAAAAATGGGAATTGCTCAGGAAATGAGGCTTAGAAAAGAAAGCTGAAAGAGGGGGATGACACAAAGACTTTTGTTCGATAATAGTTAAGTTATGCCTACGTATCCTCTCGTGCAATGAGGAAGTCAGAACATCGTAGTTCGACTCAAAGAGACTGAAAGATAAATTGACTGGTGAACTGCTTGCTTGTCAATGCTCAAGTGTATGACTCGTCTGGCTCGAGTGCTAACTGTCTTGCATTAGACGGAAGAAACAAGTTCTCGTTTATGAATGAGTGTGATGAGAAAATAATCCCGAAGGAGATGATTATTATTTGTTTTTGTGTTTTCAGTTTTTTATTTTTTTTGGTGTTTTGCATAAGTTAATGAGCTTAAGCCTGAATCAAGGGTTTGTAAACTCATTATATCCTCCCTGATTAGGGATAATGAGCCTACTTAAGTATGAGATAAGCATCTCAACTTAATTACCATGATGATATAGGATTAAGATCACTAACCTACTTGTGATTAATTAGGTGTTTTTGGGGTTTTATTTAGTGCTAAGTAATGAGTTTAATCTCTAATCACAGATTAGTGAACTCATTACACCATCCTAATAGAAAGATGATAGATGAGGACACTGAAGCTGAGGAAGATACCTCATTTTAATCCAGAGTTAGGGATTAAATTCATTATATAACAAGCCTTTATTAAGTGGATTTTAATTAAGGGATTAGATTAAGAAGTGGATTTTATGGTTTGTAAGACAACTTGAGGGGGACTTGTCCATTAAACACTAGGGTTAGTCCCTCTTAACCATAAGGAAGAGATAGAACCCTAATGTAAGGCCCAAGTTACAAGATAAAGTCTTGGTGATTATTAATGTGTTTTTATTAAGAGATTTAAACAAATTAAAGGTTTAACACTTACGATAAAAATTATACACTCCATCCTAAGAGAAGGATGCATGCATAACCCTAATTCCAAAGTCCTAAAACTTTAAGAGTTTAGTCTCTGATTATTGAGATGAGAAGAGAGAGTCAAGGAGACTCAAAGGTAAAAAGATAAGGGGAACTATATACAACCCTAAAAGTTATCATGCTTGGATATCCTATGGTTTGTGAGGCTGAAGAGAGAAGGATCTTCAAGGTCACCAATGGAAGAAGCAGATGAAAAGAGAAAGAAGAAGAAGAATAAGTTCACTTCAAGGACATGTAAATTCATATGAATGAGACAAGAAAAGGTGAGAGGTGAAGGCAAATACACCTCCCAAATAACTTACCAAAAGTACCTGAAAGTGTTAGCATGAATGCGTAAGACATAAAGCATAAAGGAATGAATTTAAATGAGATGAAATGACCAAAGTCAGACGTGATTATGCAATGCAAATTCCATATGAGATGATGTAAAGTCATACAAGATGCATATGTATGATCATACAAAGATGAGATGTCATGAAAGCATGTTTAGAGACTTGAAAACACATGGATGTTTATGAAATGAAATAAATGCAAGACATGGCAAACGAATGAAGAAATGATCAAGCAATGCTTTAACATGTCCTAAGATGTCTAAGATGACATATGAATGCTTGAGATGTCATGGAAAGTTCATATGATGATGGATATGCAAGGTGAATGCAAATGAACATGAGAAATTAGGATTTTATGGACATATGAGATACAAATGAACAAGACAGAAGCATTCAACATGATAAAAAAATTGAAATCAAGCTCAATCAAACCCTAATCCCATACTAGGTCACACCCCAAAGTAGAACGTCAGAAGCTAAGCCTATTGAAAGTTATGAATTTCCTAAGTTTGCTAGGTTTTTTGGGTGATTCAAAAGGGAAAATGCAAATCAATTTGAAAATGCAAGATAAATTCATAAGAAAAATAACCTAGAAACTACATGAAATATGTGAAACAATGCAAAAAGAATCAAGTTCAAACTCTTCTTGATTAGGCATAAATGATTTTTCAAAGTTAGGGTTAAAAATTGTGATTTTAAAGAACCCTAATTCAAAGAAAATTGTGAAATTATGATCAAACCTAAAAGGAAATTTGTATGAAGAGTTTGAATATGTTTCTAAATGTATTGGAATGGTTCATCATTTTTTGGTGATTTTTAGAAACCTAAATGCATTTTTAATTAATTAAAATACTTTAATTAATTAAAACTAACATTTAAATATTTTAAAAATACTTTTTATATGCAAAAATAAAATAAAAATCATTTTTAGGTTGAGAAAAATATTTAAAACAAAAATGCAAAGTTTCATATTTTTTGAAAGTGTTTTGGTATTTTTAATAAATTATGAAAAAGAAATGAATTAAAATGAAAATAAAATGAATAAAAATTGAATAAAAAGAAAAGTCAGTGCATCCAATGACTGAGATTTGAATGAAAAAGGTGGGAATTGACTGGCGCGTTATCCAATGGTCCACATTCAAACTGGCTAATTGATCTTAATTAAATTAATTAATCAGAATTAAACTTAAGTGAACTAATCTGAGTCGTACGCGCGCTAACTTAAACAAGATCCAAGGGTGGGAATTCATTCTGGGCAGCTAACCCTAATTAGGGTTCTAATGATTTTCAGGTGACCGGAGCTAGCTCCGGTCATCTTCTCCGGCCACTCAAAAACCTCAATTCTTCCCTAGGTCAAATTAAAAGCTCTAAAGCTCCAGAAATGATCTTCTAACCCCCTTAAGCAAGAATCCATCATCATATAACATTTATATTTCATCAAAAGCAAGAATCGAAGCAAACAAGATTTTCGGGAAAACTTTCAGAACAACCATACATGCTCATTTCTCAATCATTTTCAAAACTAAACATATCAGAATGATCTAGAGAACATATAGAATCATTCTAAAACTTAAAAGAAGGTTTCTGGAAAATTTGTTCTTGAGGTATACCTAAGTTGAAGCTTTTCAGTTTGGAGCTTTCTAACCTCCTCTCTTGCGCAAAACCACTTCAATGATCCCCCTTGTGCTTCTGAAAGGCTTAGAACAAGTTTGTTTTGGCTGGTTTGAGATGTTTGGCTCTGATAACTCAGAAATCATGTTTTTGATTTGGGGGGTTTCAGGCCATGGTGAGGGGTTTTTTGTGATCCTTAGGTGATTTTGAGATGAATGGTGAAAGAATGAGTGATTTTTGATGGCCGAGTAGTGAGAATCGAAGAGGAAAAGTTTTATGGTGATTTTGTCCAATCTGAGCTCTCCAATGTTTCAGGCCTGAAAGTGTTATGGAATGAGGTCCTTAGGGTTTGCATAAGAGGTTGTGATTGGTCAGAGAGTGGGTGGTGGCTCAGTTTGATTGGTATGGGAGGAAATGCAAAAATGTCAACTTATATGTACTTGAGGTATGGGTCAATGCAGCAGGGGATTCTGAGCATAGATTACCTCAGCATGCTTCATGGAGGGCCCTTGGATCAAAGAAAGGCAGCTGTAATGCTTGGATGAAGAGATAGCAAGCTTTATGCAACTTGGCCATTTTGAAATTTCTTGTGAATTAAGTCACCAAAACCCTAGGTTCAATGCATAATTCTGATCTTTGAAGGTTGCTTGAACATGTTATGACATAATTGAGCATATTAGAGGTCACTTAGAAGCTTGAAATGCCAATATGCAAAAATCCCTCTTTGACATGAACCTGAAAATTATGTGACTTTTGCCAACTTTGAAAGGCCATATCTTGAGTTCTAGGATGAATCAAGACATGTTCTTGTACTTTTTGAAAAGGGAAAGACCTAATCTACAACTTTCATGCCTAAGAATTTTTCATTTGAAGCATTTTTGGTCATGAAAGAGGAGGTTGAAAATATTTCCCAAAATGGAAAGTTTCCATTACAAGTCATTTCCATTTTTGGCAAGTCTTGGCTTTGTTCATTTTTCTTCAACTTTGTGAACTTCCAAGCATTCCAATGATTAAATAAAGACCATATGACTTTAAAATGATGATGATGACCCTTTGGTACCCTTGTTGGGGGCCTTAGATGCCCTGATTTTGCCTTAACTTGCTCAAGAAGTTACCCAATGATCAGATGACTTCCACAATGAAACAAAAATGGAGTTAAGGCCTCAGAAACCAAAACCCTAATTTTGGTCATCTGTGTAGGAAAACCCTAGCTCTGCTTCCATGCCTTTGCCAATTCTTGTGATCCCTTGACTTTCATGAACTTTGGGGAGCATAATATGATCATAGAACACACATGGACCCTCTTGGAAAGCTTTAAGACATTTGAGATGGCTCATATTGATTCTTGGCTTGCTCAGATCACAAACCCTAGATGCAGATGAAATTGAACTATGCAGTGAAGCAAACATGCAATATGAGATGTACTGCTTATGTTAAAACAAAAATGAAAGATCACAAGCCATGGTGTGATAAAAAGTGAGGGCAAATTTGGGGTGTTTACAGCTGCCCCTATTCAAACATGAGTTAGCTGTGCAGGATGTAAGCGCCTGGCTTAACAGACAAACAAGATATATTGTGGTTGAATACCAAAGACAGTCCAAAATTTGCACTCGCTGGGGAGAAGAAGAAAAGGGATATAAATTGTAAAAGGTAGTGCAGTATGATTATCAAATGACAGGCAATGAAGGGCGACCATCGAGCAGAGGACGAATGCTGGGGATAAAGTGGTAAGTAAAGCAATGCCGGAGACGGCCGACAAGCTGGGAAAATGAAGAAACTGCGATGGGGACGGCCATCGAGTAATAAAACGCTCTGGAGATTTTGAGAAAAAAATGATGGGGACGACCATCAGGCTGGAAAGTAAAGTAAACAACGACGGGGACGACCATCTGGTTAAAGAATAAATGAAATATTGATGAGGGACGATCATCAAAGGTGAAGGACGATAACCCAGCAGGGGACAGCTGCTGAAAATATCACGACATAGGACGAACGTCAGATAGAAAAGATCAACGATGGGGACGGCCATCGGATAAGCATGATGAAGGACGATCATCAAGAGGTGAAGGACGATCACCTAGCAGGGTACGACTGCTCTCGGGGATTATCGCGACATAGGACGAATGTCGGATAACAAGATCAACGATGGGGACGGCCATCGGATAAATGATGAGGGACAATCATCAAAAGGTGAAGGACAATCACCTAGCAGGGGACGACTGCTAAAAATATCACGACATAGGATGAATGCCGGATAGAAAAAGATCTACCGATGGGGACGCCCATCAGATAAATGATGAGGGACGATCATCAAAAGGGTGAAGGATGATCACCTGGAAGGGGATGACTACCGAAAGTATCACGACATAGGACGAATATCGGATAGAAGAAAGTTGTTTTGTTGGCGACTTACTGGGGAACGGTAAACACAGACGAGTGCTTATGCTTTAAGGAATAAAAGATATAAGTGTTTGACGATGTGTATAGATTAAAGATGCAGACGATCATCCTTAGGACCATGATACAAACGAGTATCGGTAGAAACAAATGCTGATACGGGTTCAAAGATGATGATAGGGACGAGTATCAACCGGTTAAGCAAGGAACACAGACGAGTCTCGAATGTGCTAAGGAGTGATATATACAAGATATGTACGAGTATCAAAAGACTTTTGTATAAGTATGTATATGTATTGATTTGTTGGTGAAGTATGTGCAAGACACGAACGAGTGTTTGACTTGCTGGGGAAGTATGACACAGGCGAGTGTCAAAAGGAATACGTACAAGTCATGAACAAATATCTGTATTTGAGAGTGTAGAAGGTATTCTGGCAAACTACGGGGGTAGGATGACACGTACAAGTGTCGAAAAGAGCATGTATAAGTATAAACAAGCATCTGTGTTTTGAGAGTGCAAAGGGGATGCTTTGGCTTTTATCTGCAGGGGGTATGAGTTTTGTATATTGCTGGTGAAATATTGATGGTATTTGGCTTGAATCTGGCTTGTGGTCATGCAGATGTTTGACTTTTGTCGTAATGCTCCGTATTAGACGGAATGCTACGCTTATTTCGGTAAGTATGATGCAAATTCTATGATTATGCAAATGAGAAACTCGATCCGAGACTCGGATCCTGCGGGGATAAAGATCTCTGGCTGATCTGTTTGGAAGAATAACTCGGCTGGAGGAAGAGATCATTGATGGATCTGTCCGGAGGGGTAACTCTGCTTGGGGAAATAGATCATTGGTAGATCTATCTGGAGCGAGAATTCCTAAATATGGATGAGGAAGTTCTAGTAACTCAGTTGGGGATGTGCTTCGGGTACTGCCCTACTGGGGAGGCAATTCTGTGAAGAATCAATTCCACCAACTCCGATGAAGATGAGAGAAATCTGGTATCTCTGTGGGGAATGGAAGGTTCTTTGATCACTTTGCTGTGAAATAGTTGTCAGGCACTGCTCGGGAGGTCCTGCTCGGGGAGGAGATAACTTCTGGGAAGTAGTATGTTGGGGATTCAATGCTTGATATGCCCCCTGTTGCGTATTGAATACCTGCAACCTGTTAAGACAATGGAAAACGAATAAGTGTCCTGAGGTATCCCTAACCGGATTCCGACATAGGAGTTAGATTTACCTGAAAGTAATATATTTCCTGCAAGCATTTATTAAAAATGGCTCATTTGTTTTATTCAAGTGTTGTATTATGAACCTTGGACATTTTGCAAACGAAACAAAAATGTACAAAACGAAGTGTGGCTAAAAACCTTCATTTTATTAATTTGGGTGGCCTAAATTGGCAAGTACAGTCCAATTTCCATTTTCTGATTTTATTCATTTTGAATTAATTGGAAATTAAAAAGAAGGATCTAGAGCACTTGTTCAAGCCTAATCCTATTGCAAAGTCTTAATCGCACTACCCAAACCATGATTTTGGATCCCAAGCCTAATTTTTGGGCCCCAAACCTAAACCATATTTAATCATTTCTCTCCAAACCAAAGGGGCTCGCCCTCATTTTTTCACTCTCATTTTCTGAATTTTGACTCCTCTCACTCACAATTCTCTCACTTTTCTCTCCCAATTTTCTAAATCACTCAAAGTTCCTCTTTGAAGATCACATAACCTTGCCTTGAGGTGTGTAGATCTTGGAACTAGACCTCCATCTATAGCCTCATTGCATCTTCTTTCTAGTTTAAGTGGTGATTCAGATCTGGTTTGGGATCTAGAAGTGCTTTTGGTTCCAAAATTTTGTATCAAGAGCTTGTTCTTGCATTTATTTTGCACGGAGTGTGAAGCTTAGCACCGGATATTCAAAGTCTTGCCTGAGATCTATCGTTTTCAGCTCGATCAACAACTACCAAATCATACCTCAGCTTTGTAGGTTGGTTAATTTCAGATTTAGCTCTGTTTTAGCTTCTTTGAATGCTTGCGCTTTAGATCCGCCATGTGCTTGCATATTTGCTTGTGTTGCTTGAATTGATTGATCAATTTGTGACCGGATCCATGTATTAATGTTCATAAGCTTCATGATGCCATTTGATGTGAATTGATTCATTATTTTCATGTTCATATGCTTGCTGGTCTGGTATAAGCTTGTTTGGAAAAGCTGGTTGTAAGCTGATTTATACAGGAAATTGTTGTTGTCTTAACAGCGTTAACCGGTTAACGGATTGGTTAACCGGTTAACACACCTGAATTGTGCTATGTTTATGCATGTTTTGGCATGGTTAATCGGTTAACGCTTTGGTTAACCGGTTAACACTAAAGCAGTGGGCCATTTTTGCCTTATTTCAAGTACGTTTGATCCCCTTACTTGTTTTAAATGCCATGGATCATTGTATGATCATTGAATATAATTTTTTGGGTGATTTTCTTGCTGATTGATGCATGCTTCCGTGTTCTCGACACATAAATGCTTGTATGTGCAATGTTTGGCATGATTGTTTGATCTTGATTGGTGTGAACTTTGAGCATCTCATTGCCATGATTTTATTGACGAACATTTGTTGGTTTTTGCTAACACTTGCAGGGGCTTATGGTAAGTGAAGTGTGGATGTTCAGCCATATTTAAATTCTTCATCCTTCTCTCTTTCTAAGTGCTTTATCCTTGTGTTTTGATGTGCCTTATGCCATCATGTAATTCAACTCTTTTCTTCCCCCTCTAGGAGCAACTTATCTCCTTTAGAGGAGTAAGTTGCTTCCTAGCTCTTGCTTCCTCTTCTTTTTGCTCCTCTTTGTGTCTTCTTTCTTCTTCATTATGATAGTTGAAACCTCACTAACCCTAGGACCTCTTTTGCATGATAACATTAGGATTAGTCTTTCCCCATTTTAGACTTTTACCTTTTTGCTCCTTTGGTTTCTTTCTCTTCTCATCTCAAAACAAAACCTAAAAAACATTAATAAAGAAAGAAGTGACTTCTTGTGTAATAGCCTTATTCCATGGGGGCATATGTATTCATTCCATCTTGGAATAGTACATTTGTCTAGCATGATGCACAAGTCGGATCATGGAGTCATCTTCATCAAGGAAAAAACCCTAAAAACACTTCTTCATTTTTAATCACTAAAAACACCTAATAAATTCAACAAGTCAATAAATTTAGGCCCTTGCCTTTGGGAAAAAGTTATTGGATACGTTCTCCTTGCTTGGTGTGCTTGTTCTATTATTCCATCTTGGAATGTAGTGACAAGTATACATTCCATAGAAAAGAGCTTGAGTTCATTCTATTGTGCCACACAAATAAAAAGCTCTAAAAAACACAAACAAATAATAATCGTCTTTCCTTCGGGAATTATTTTCTCATCTCATTCGCTCCGTCCGCGAACTTGCTTCTTCTTGTCATTATGCAAGACGGTTACACACTCGTCGTCCGGGTCTGCAACACCTGAGCATTGACATAGGCAGTTGAAGCCTTAATTTACAAGCAATCATTTCCACCCCTGGTTAGGGGAACTACGGCGTCTCTGATCCTCATGTCCAGATGAGGTACGTAGGCAGCGGGGTAGGGCTCGTTCAAGCACAATCTTTATTTTCCCTACATTTTTCCTCTTTGTTTTCTTTTCAGTTCTTTTCTCATTCTAGTTCATTTTCATTTTGCAGTAGCTTTCATCCCCTCACCCTTTGAATCATTTTCTTTGCAAGCGTGGTTCCCGTTGGGTACGGCGAACGATCTGGGGTGCTAATACCTTCCCAGGTCGTAACCGACTCCCGAACCCAGTCTCTTTGGTTCGCAGGACCCGTGTCCTTCCTCTTCTTTCTTCTGGTTTGTGCAGCATTACCATTCCCGTTCCTTCGGGATAAAAATGCCTGGCTGGCGACTCTAACCTTTTCCGCTCCACTTTCGCGTTTGTACCAGGATGGAAATCCGGGGAGCGACAAAGCCATCTGGGATACTTGCAGTCTCCTTTCCAGGAGTTCCCTTTGCATTTATATACGCATAATCATCATTGCATTTGCATCCTCCAAAGCGTAGCATTTCCATTATCATGGAGCATTACACTTTAAATTCAAACATATGCATGCCAGCATGGGCAAGTTTTGAGGTATATTACATACGACCTATAACATCTTTTCAACCAAAAATGCTCCCCACAGAAGATACTTATACCACTTGCCAGGCACCTTTATCTTTCCAAGTCAATGTTTGTCATCTTTTCTGTGGCTTGATTCGCTCAGCAATCACATCATCGAGTTCCGTTTTGTACAATGGTCTCGTTGTAAGGCCTTGTTTCGCCATAGGCTCTCTTTCGGTGGCTTGATTCGCTCAGCAGTCGCGTCGTTAAGCCCTGTTTCACCAACAGGCTCCCTTTCCGTGGCTTGATTCACTCAACAGTCACATTGTCGAGTTCCTTTTTGTACAATGGTCTCGTTGTAAAGCCCTGTTTCGCCAATAGGCTCTTTTTCCGTGGCTTGATTCGCTCAGCAATCGCGTCGTTAAGCCTTGTTTCGCCAACAAGCTCTCTTTCCGTGGCTTGATTCGCTCAGCAGTCGCATTGTTAAGCCCTGTTGCGCCAACGGGCTCCCTTTCTGTGGCTTGATTCGCCCATCAGTCACATTGTCAAGTTCCGTTTTGTACAATGGTCTCGTTTTTAACCCTTGTTTCGCCAACAGGCCCCCATTCCTAGGCTTGATTCGCTCAGCAGTCACATTGTAGGTTATCATTATGTACAACGATCCTATTCCACCTGGTTTTATTCCCGCTACCTATTCAGAGGTCAAAACAGAAAACAAAAAAAAAGTAATAAAAAGCAGATGACGTTTTCCTCATCCACATAGTTCAAATTTCCAGGTTTTATTCGAGTATTCAATCACACCATACCTTAAACGTCTAAAAGTTGTTGCAATTATTCGTTCAGGCTTGCAAATGATTGAATAGGGGCAGCTGTAATACCTCAAACTTTTCCCTCTCATTCCATAAACATTTTGCATAGCATTTAGCATACTTAAATTCATAAAATAACCAAAAAACAGCATTGCATCATATTCATCATGGCTGAGGCATAGGTATGTGATCAATGATTGGAGCAATTGAAGGCTATTCAAAGGAAACCAAAGGTCCATAAAGCTTTTCAACCTTGTGCAAGGGGTTCACAATATCCCACAAGTCTTCATTTGAAGCCACAAGCCATGGAAATATTTGAATTGATCAGAGGAGGCAAGCAGTGCAACAACTCCTGATGAAAAGGGCCAAATTAGGGTTTCACTTCTACTGGGCTTCTCCATGAAATTTTGATTCAAAGTGGATTCCATTGTCTTATATATGATGCCAAGTGCCTAGGGTTCAAATTTCATCCATAGAAACATTTTGGAAGAGGTTCAATTGGCCAGATGACTGAAAATCAGGGATTTGGAGAAAAGTCAACTATGTTGAAGAAAAAGTCAACTCATGACTTTTTGAGATCAAAATCATGAAATTAGGGTTTCAAGGATCCTATGGTTCAAATTTGATCAATAAATAATGGAGGAATCAAGAGAAATCAAGAAAACCAAAACTTCCCATTTTTGGAAAATTAGGGTTTCCAAAAATGGCAAGTTTTGGACATTTTGCAGCATCTTCAAGAGAGGCCTTCTCCCAAAATATGAGGGCTATCAAAAATATACCTTGAGCCAATTAAAGAGGGCGTATTGAGCTTCAAATCCATAGGTGGAACTCACTCATAGCATTAAAATTGAGAGAGATATGATTTTGCAAAGTTTGAGCAAAGTAGGGCAAAATGCAAGTCATGGGCGAGGCAACTTGCATGCCAGCGCGTGCGCCCTGCCTGGAAATTCATCAAACAGGTGGAGTTCAAGATCTCAAGCCATTTTCTCCGTCTAAAAGGCTTCAAATGCATTTTTTGTGGACTACAAAGTTGTTCCTTGATATGATTCCTATAATGTTGATGTTCAAAGTTTTTCCATTTGATCAAAGGATTGGAAGTTATGGAGGAACAAAGTAGGGAGATTGCAACTGGTCACACATAAGCCAATGGACACAAGGCCAGCCAAAATCGTTCCAGCCATTTTTGCAGTCACATTGCCTTGTTTTCAAAGTAATATTTGAGGTACTTTAAAGCTTTGTTTTATCATGTACCAAACACCAAACATGTTCTATGCATCCTCCTCTTCAAATTGATCACAAGAATCACGCCATTTGATGCCTTTCTCATGAAGAAACAATAAGTGGAAGATCATTATGTCAAACCTATTTTCTTGTGGCATAAGTCAGTGCATTGTAACATTGTTTTCAAATTCAGTCACTTGTCTACACTAGCTAACAGGTTGGTATCACATTGCAATGCATTCAAGTGTGTGTAAGGGATCTTGTACATGTCTATGCATGATAGTCACAATGCACCTCATGGATTTTCAAGCCAAGTGAGAATTCCATGACAAGATGTTTCAAGATGTTGCATTGGATCAAGTCAGCCTTATTTCATTACCTCAACCTCACTCTAATTGGCATGCTCAACTCCATATTGAATCCAACTCGAATGTGGAAGTTTCTTGAAGATCTAGCTGGCATAACTGCAATAACAACCTCACTCAGTTAACTCTCCTCACTCATTTAACTCAAGGACCTTTAACCATGGTTTCGATAGGCTATAAAGTAAGGTCAGCACTGCATTTTGCAGGTTCAACATCATTATCATCGAAATCACACTCTTCATCCACAAAATTCTCTCAACTTTAGCTTCTGCATTTGGATTCGAGGAGAATTCATCTTCAGCTACTTTGATCCAATTGTAGTGAATTAATCATCTCCATCACCTCAAGCATAATCTCCATGGATTGCATAGCCTGAAACTTCAAGGATCAAGCACTGCACATTTTGAAGCTTCATTGCATTTTGGATCAAAACTCCTCAATTTGCATCAATCTAGTTTTGATCTCCATTCAGACATCATTAGCATCATCTCAAGCTCAAGATCCATGGCTTTTGCAACTTGAAGCATCAAGGATTTTGCACTGCATAACATTGATCCCCACTGCATTTTCATCAACAACTCGAAATTCACAGCTCCCAGAGTGTTTATTTCACTCTCTTAGATCAAGATCAAATCAAGGCAAGTCTTAGGAACCCCACCTCTGGTAATTCTTCAACATTCTGAAGCTCTGCAATTCAGGTATGTCCTGAAATTTAACTCTCTCAAATTGTATGTTTTTCAGTGGTTTCATGTTGAGTTGAGCTTGATAGAAGCTATTGGATGACTGGCTAGTTGATATGCACTCTAGGTGCTTAGATGCAGATTTTAGGTTTAAACGTCTTTCCTTAGATTCATAAGATTTAGGAACTCTTAGTGAGATGTGAGGCCATATTTGTGATCAGGGAAGAGAGGCGAGTTGAACTATGGTTTTAGATTACATTTTTGTGGTGTTTTGAGTTTGCCCTGCCGGAGCCTGGCCGGAGAAGATGACCGGAATTCATCTCTGGTCATCTGAACAGTGTTGCCCTAATTTCCATAACTTTAAGTCATAGCCTTTGATTTCTTTTGATCCAATGGTCCAAGCAGCGCCAACACATTAATGAACTCGTGCTAGTCATGTGCACATTTTTGTGTATAAATTCTCAGACTCATATCCACACCCCTATGCGCAAATGTCTCAGCCCATTCATGTTGAATTTGTTGCTTTCTGAACCCCCAGGCCCAATGCATTTTTATTTCTTTTATTTTTGTTTTCCATTTTATTCCAATTTCATTTCCTTTTATTAAAAATACTAAAATGCATCAAATAATTCCAATTAAATTCATGTGCATTCTTTATATTTTTCTCTAATTTTCCATATTCTTAGATTTCATTTTTATTCATTTTTTAAGCCAAAATTAATTTTCCATTTAATTGTTTCATAATTTCTTCATTTTAGACCAATCAATTAGTCAATTTTTGTGCTCCTAAACCATAAATGATAATTGTCTCATTCTTTTTGTATTCTCTTAATAACCCTTCATACTCCTTCAAAATATTTTTCTCTGGATTTTTAGGTCATGTTTAGGTCTCTTTTGAGTTCATTCTTGCACATGTATGCCCATAAACCCTAATTTCATTCCACACTTCATTTGACCACTCAAAATAGGAGTTTTTGTGAGATTTTTTGTGCATAAGTCATTCTCTGGATTGTGATCCTCAATATTAATTTTCATAATATTTCTAAGTCATTTGACATTTTTCCAAGTTGCTTGGGTCTTAAGCCATTTTTGGTCCTTTCTTTTGCTTCCTTTTGATCCAATTGAATAAGGAATTTATGCCATTACTCTTAAGTCTTGATGGTGAGTCTCTTAGGTCACATTAGAGTTACTTAAATGTTGAGTACACTCATTAGGTCTTTGTGTTTTGATTTTAGGGTTCCTTGAGTCATAAATCATGCATGCTCCACTTTTGACCTAATTTCATCTTATCTTTCATCTTAACCATTCAAATTTCCATTTGTACGTAAGACAACTTGGTTCAATCATTTTTTTATTTCTCTTAAATGTACTTTGACCATGTCCATATGTTTACTTCAAGTGTGTAAGTTTTGTGCTTCTTTGAGTCTCATTTGTTACCTAAAGGTCCAAAAACCCTAATTTGTGACACTTAGCCTTAAGACAATTCTTATCACTTCATTGGTACATATTTTGTAAATCTAATTTTCATTTTAACTTTCCATCAAGCCTCTTGGTTTTGTATGGGGATTTCAAGCCTCTTTGGTCCTTTTGATTTCTCATCTTAAGACATTTGTTCCACTTCTAAAAACCATGTGTACATATTCACTCTTCCTTATTTCATTCATATGCTTTAACCTCCTTAACTTGAATCTCTTTCTTGTCATGTGAGTTAAACTCATCATATACTTTCATTAGGTATTAAGTTCTGGACTTTGCACTCATCTTAGACTTTAGGAGTTTTTAACATGATAATACACTTGGGTTCCCCTTTTGACTTTTCCTTAGGTTCCATTAGGGTTCAACCACACTTTAGGGCATAGTTTAACTTTAATTCAAGGAATCCCTTTAGTTTCTTTGGAATTGATTTAGCTACTTCCTTTTTAAGTTTTCTATCTTATAGGATGCTTTAGGCATAGGTACTAACCTTAGGAGTTCACTAACACATTTCCTTAGCCATTAAGAGTAGTTTGAGAAGTTTGCCATGCTATAATTGTTCATATTTCTTCATCATGTTAACATTTGTTTTGTACGGGGGAAGATATGGTAATCACTTCATTCCTTTTCTCTTATGCATTTATTTGTCTTTTCCTTAGCACCTTGGTGCTTTGTTCATAGGTTTCCCTTTGATCCTTAGATTCAACTTAACTTCTTTAGGAAGTAAGTTAAATTCTAACTTGCTTTTATTTTCCTTAGGTTAGAATACCTCATTAACCATAGGATCATCTTGTACATAATAAGATAGCTTAGGGTTATGTCTTAGTCCGCCATTAGCTTTGACCTTTTCATTTTGAATCTTTCTCTTCTCATCTTCAAACAAATCCAAAAAGACTTAATAAATGTATGAAAGGATTCCTTGTGTATAGCCTTATTCCATGGGGCACTTACATTAATTCCATCTTGGAATGGTGTAAGCTTGTCTAGCATGATGTACAAGTCTTATCAAGGGGTTGTTTCACAAAGTAAAATTTAAAAGATACTTCACAAAAGCTACAAAAACATGTAATAAAGTTCAACAAGCCAGTGAACTCAAACCCTAATCCTTGGAAACAAGTCTTGGATAAATTCTCCTTTCTTGGTGTGCTTGTTCTACTATTCCATCTTGGAATGTAGTAGCAAGTGTACATTCCATGGAAAAGAGTTTGAATTCACTTCCTTATGCCAAATTCCTACAAAACTCTTAAAAAGAAAACCACAAACAATAAACGAATTTCTTGCAGGAATTCTCTTCTCACCTTATTCACTCACAACACGAACTTGCGACGGCTTGTCTCGCATTCAAGACGGTAAACGCACTCGTACCAGATAAGTCTGCATCACCTGAGCATAGACATACGCAGTCCCAGCATAAAAACACAAACAAATAGTTCTCGCCTTAGTTAGGCGAACTACGTCGACTCTGATCCTCATTTTCACGATGAGGTACGTAGGCAGCGGAGTAGGGCCCGTTCGAGCACATTCTTTATTTTCCCTACATTTCCCTCTTTCTTTCCATTTTCTTTTCCAGTTCCCTTTCTCATTCCAGTTCCAGTCAGCGGTTTTATTCAGCAGCAATTATATTCATTTACCCTTTGAAACAAACAAATAAATAAGCGTGGATCCCGTCGGGTACGGCGGACGGTCTGGGGTGCTAATACCTTCCCAGGTCGTAACTGACTCCCGAACCAGATCTTTGGTTCGTAGGACCTTGTCCTTTCCTTCTTCCTCAGTTTTGTGCAGCATTACCTCTCCCTTTCTTTCGGGATAAAAATGCCTGGTTGGCGACTCTACCTTTTCCGCGCCACTTTCGCGTTTGTAATAGGATGAAAATCCCGGGAGCGATAGCTGGCGACTCTGCTGGGGATCGAACCCAGAATCTCTGGTTTCCCTTGAAGAGTCAATCCTAGTGCTTATTTGTTTTTGTTTCTTTGGGTGTTTATGTGTTTGTTGCTGTGTGTTTTAGTTTAGCTTTACTATTTTCATTTACAACTTTACTTTATTGGATTTATTAACTGCTTTCAGTATTTATTTTCCATGCATCATATAATGGACTGTGCTGGTTTCATTTTTTCTGTGGGATGGTCCTTGCTACTGTGAGATTCAGCCAAATACCCGGCTTGAGTGCACCTGAGACTTAGAGTGGTTCCACTTTGGCTTCATGGCATTTTGCTATGTTGGTATTAGTGAGTTCCACGCCTTGACTTGCGACCTTCTCAGAAATGTATTAATGTCAGAATATTTTTGGGGCAATACACTACCTTGATAGTTATGTGCAGTCCAGGGACCGATCATTGAGAACCTCTGTGGAAACATCCCTCTCTAGTAATGATAGTGGCAGACCACATTTGTTGGCAAACCCACTCGCATTCGAGGGCCCACTGGGGACTCGCATAGGATGGCATGGTTCTCTCATAGGAACCCAGTTAAGGAAAATTATTTGTATTACGATAGTATTGTACCCTTCGGGATGAATGTACTATTGTTTCTCGATTCAATGCTTGAAGCTGGGGACTTCTGAGGGATTCTTGTTTCCTTGGACTCAGCTGAGACCTCCCTGAGTAGTACATAATGCCAAACTGATTCCCTGATTTGGTCATGAGCCATTTCTCGGAGATGGTGAACATATTATTGCTATTCGGCTTTGAGATTCCGTGATGTTTGACCCAAGTAGCACACCTGTGAGATTGGGAGGGGTTTACAAGATTGCAGAAGCCTTAACCTTCAGCATACCCACTGTACCAACATACTTTAGTGATATAATCTTGTTCTGTTAGACATGGATTCTGAGATCTGGACCTCTGATCAGAGAGATATTTGTGATGATGTTGTGACCTTGCATAAACACTTGATTATCTGATTCACTACACATACACATCATTGATCACATGCCTTGCCTTGCATAAACATCATAACATCATTAATCATTTGTGTTCTTTTTATTCTCAGGGTCCATATTACTTCCTATTCTCGGTCATATTGCTGCTTCAAGATGGAGGTTCCAAGGAAAAGAAATGTCCACTATACTTTCCCACAACCAGAGACAGATGGTATTCAGAAGTTGATTAGCTTGATGGGTGACAAAGTTCTTGATGATTTCAGAAGGGAGTTTGGAAAGATCCTGGATTATGTGAGCAAGCCAACAATGGACCAGAGGGATAGCTTGCATTCTCTGTTGCAGTTCTATGATCCACAACTGAGGGTTTTTGTTTTCCCTGATTACATCTTGGCTCCTACAGTAGAAGAGATATCCAGAGCATTCCCATCAAGGATGGTGTTCCTTACTATGGCTTAGAGAAGGTGCCTTCATGTAAAGACATAGTTGATTCTTTTCATTTGGATTTATCCAAAGTCAGTAGAGGGCTGGATGCCAGCAAAGGTAAAGGACTTCTCTTAGACTTTCTTATCCAATAAGCTCGGGATCTAGCCTCTGAAAACAAATGGGCTAAGTTCAGTACCTTGCTTGCTTTGGTAGTGTATGGAATCAGTTTGTTTCCAGGTGAGAAAGGATTAGTCAGCATGAAGGCTATCACCATCTTTGTCAGAAGAAACCCAGTGCCTACCTTGTTGGGTGACTTTTACTATGGGGTTCACCACAGGAATGAAAAGAGGAAGGGACATGTGAATTGTTGTGCTCCCTTGTTTGCTGACTGGTTTGTAAGGCAACTCCCTAAATCAGGGCCTTTCCAGGATTTGACACAATCTTGGAAGTGGTCCAATAGATTGATGGGCTTAACCTCAGTTGACATTGCTTGGGAATGCAATAGGGATCTTGTAGGAAAATAGATCTTGGTCAGTTGTGGGAGTTTCCCAAATGTGCCCTTGATATGAAGGAAAGGTGGGATCAACTACAATCTTATCTTATCCAGGAAACAATTTGGTTATCCTTTAAGAGATGTACCTTTGATTGAGGAGATGAATGAGTCACTATACTTTCCAGTAGAAGGTAACCTGAAGATGAGCTTTCTAGCATCCCAAGCTTGGGAGGTTAGAGTCATGAAGGGGAAGAAAGACTTTGGGAAGGTAGATCCCAAGACTTATGATCCTTTTGCCACCTGGCTGGAAGATCGTGTAGAGACTTTGTTGCATCCATTCTTTAAGGAACCACCTCTCTACCCTAAGGAGGCGGCACCCACAACTTCAGTTCCTCTTCAGGAGTATCAAAAATTGGAAGCTTTTGTTAAACAATTCAGGTTGGAGAATCAAGAAGCCAACAATTCATGCTAGAAGTTGAAAATGCAAAACCAGAAATTGGAAGAAAGGGCTCACAAAGCTGAAGAAATGGTCAGGCTTAAGCAGCAAGACTTTCAAGAGAGGGATCTCTACTTCAAGAAAATGGGATTAGCTGAAACTCACAAAGTGGTCCAACGCCGGAAATATAAGAAAGAGTTGAATGAAGCTAATGAAGCTATCACCTTATGGCAAGAGAAATGGGAAGACAACTTGAAGAGGCAGAAAGAGCTGGAAGTCAAGTACAAGAAAGAGCTGAAAGTCAAGTCAAGTACAAGTTTGACATATGAAATTGTACCCCATGAGGGTTTTGCTATTTCAATTTTCTTTTGATTCACCTGAAGTCTCTGGTTGATTATCTGTTGCACGGACACGAGATATTGAATACTGCCACTTCACATCTGATTGTCACGTAAGATCTTTTTGCAAAGGCTATTTTTCTCAACGCTGGAATGGGAAAGTAAGCAAAATCTTGAGGATAAAAGGAACACATTGCATTTCATACATATCATTTGCATTTTTCTTTGTTTTTGTAGGTTTCTCCAAGCTACTTAACTTATCTGCATTTCAGGCAAAGATTGCGCGAGCTGCCAAGACCCGACACTTCAGAAAAAATATTCCTCATCGTTACACAACACGCAACAACCAGAGGACCGTCATGGATGCTATGAAAACTGAGTTCAATGAACTCCGCACCATGATAGGGGAATTCATGGTTATGATGCAAGGAATGGCCCAAGGGAAGCAGGAGCTGAGGAATGCCATACAGGGGCTCAACCCTCCTCAGACTGACCCCCCTATAGTCACTCCAGAAGTTCAAGTGAATCCTCCCAACACCAACAATGGAACAGGTGACCTCTAGTTCCAGTGCCTGACACAACAACCTTCATCCATGTGCAAGACCGACAAGAGGATCAGTTTCCTTCCTTTAACAATGATATGGGATTTGGTGCAGAAGGAAATTTTCAAGACTTTTTGCTGCTAGCTTAGAAGTTCAAAGCCCTTGAGTGTAAAGCCACTCTTGGGATAGTGTAACACCCCAAATTTGCCCTCTTCATTTTAAGCATCATATCATATCATAATCATCATGAGCATACCATATTCTTAGCATTTTTGCATAGAAAAATGAGGCATAACACTCACATGTTCTAGCATAGGGCATATGACCAACCATCTGGAAAGTTCGAAGCACCACAGATAAAAATCGAGAGCATGGTGACCAGGCAAAAATTTCACAGGATCACTCTGCACAAGCTCTGTACCATGTTCAAAACTTAAAAAGAATGAAAGGATCAAAATCAGCTTGAAACGGCGGGCGCCGGCATCATTTTTGAAGTTTCCCACCAAAAGGGGGGAAATTCAAATTTTGCATGCGTTAACCGGTTAACGCATATGGTTAACCGGTTAACAGCTGCGAAATTTGAATTTCCAGCAGCATTTTCAGCATGTGTGTTTTGGCCCCATTTTCCAATTTTCTGATTTTTATTCATTTGAATTAAAATTGAATTTGAGAAGGATCTAGAGCATGTATCCAAACCTCTTTCCAACCCTAAAACCTAATCACATTACCAAGCCATATTTTTTGGATCCCAAACCAAGATTTTGGGCCCCAACCCTAAACCATATATATTCCATTTCTCTCCAAACCAAATGATAACTCACTCATTTTTCACTCTCATTTCTGAATTTTCATTGCTCTCACTCACAATTCTCTCATTTTTCTCTCCCAATTTTCCAAATCACTCAAAGTTCCTCTTTGAAGATCACACAACCTTGCCTTGAGGTGTGTAGATCTTGGAACTAGACCTCCATCCATAGTTTCATTGCATCTTTTTGCTGGTTTAATTGGTGATTCAGATCTGGTTTGGGATCTAGAAGTGCTTTTGGATCCAAAATTCTGCATCAAGAGCTTGATCTTGCATTTATTTTGCATGGAGTGTGGAGCTTAGCATCGGATCTTCAAGGTTTTGCGCGAGATCTATCATTTTCAGCATAATCAACAATTACCAAAGCATACCTCCGCTTTGTAGGTTGGTTAATTCCAGATCCAACTCTGTTTTTAGCTTATTTGCATTGCTTGAGCTTTGAACCTACCATGTGTTTGTGTAATTGATTGTGTTGCATGATTTGATTGGTTGATTTGTATCCGGATCCGATTGTTATTGTTCATGAGCATAATGTTATGGATTGATGTGCATTGATCTATTTTTTCCATGTGTAATTGAGTGCTGGTCTGGTGCAGCTTATTTGAATAAGCTGTTTTTGAAATGCTGTTTCTGCAGGAATTTGCTGCTGTTTTTACAGTGTTAACCGGTTAACGCATATGGTTAACCGGTTAACGCCCTGTTTCTGTGTGTGTTTTGTGCAGGTTTTGACTGGTTAACCGGTTAACGCATATGGTTAACCGGTTAACACTGATGCAGAATGGTTTTTTGGGGCTGTTTTGAGTTTGTTTGGTCCCTTTGCTTGTTCTAATTGCCATGACTCATTGTATGATCATTAATCATGATGTTTTAAGGTGGTTTGCTTGCTGTTTGATGTATGCTTTCATGTTCTCGACGCGTAAGTCGTGTATTTGTAATGTTGGCATGATTGTTTGATTTTTGTTTTCAAGTACCTTTGAGCATGATTGATCCCATGATTGTTTCTTGGTAAATTTGCTGGATTTTTGCTAACATTTCAGGGGCTCATGGTAAGAGAAGTGTGGATGTTTATCCACATTTCAACTTTTCATCTTTCCTCTTTTGTTTATGTTACTAACCCTTTGTTGTTGGGCTTAGGCCTTTCTCATCCCTTCTTCTATCTTCTTCTTCTCTTCTTCATTAGGATAGTAGACCTCACAAACCTAGGATCATCCATGCATGTTAACACTTAGGATTATTTTAGTTCCCCTTTAGCATTTTACCTTTATGATCTTTTTGGTTCTCTTTCTCTTCTCATCTCATAACTCTTAAAAAAACACTTTAATAAATGTGAAGCGATGCATTGATCCATAGCCTTATTCCATGAGGTATGCTTGTAGTCTTCCCATCTTGGGATAGTACATGTCTACCTTGTGATGCACAAGTCTGATCAAGGTATCTTCTTCATAAAAGAAAAGCCTAAAAAACACTTCTTCATGTAAATAACCAAAAACACTTAATAATTAAGCAAGTTAGTGAGCTTATGCCCTAATCTTTGGGTTCAAGTTTTGGGGATCTTCTCCTTACTTGAGTGTGCTTGTTCTATTATTCCATCTTGGAATGTAGTGACAAGTGCACGTTCCATTGGTGAGAGTTTGAGTTCACTTCCTTGTGACACACTCATAAAAGCTTCTAAAAAACACAAACAAACAATAAGCGTCTTTCCTTCGGGAATTCTTTTCTCATCTCCTTCGCTCCGTACGCGAACTTGCTCCTACTTGTCATTTTGCAAGACGGTTACGCACTCGTCGTCCGAGCCTGCAACACCTGAGCAATGGCATAGGCAGTTCAAGCCTTAATTCAAGCAATTTCCTTTTAGTACCCCTAGTTAGGGGAACTACGGCGTCTCTGATCCTCATTATCCCGATGAGGTACGTAGGCAGCGGGGTAGGGCCCGTTCGAGCACAATCTTTATTTTCCCTACATTTTTTCTCTTTGTTTCTTATTTCAGTTCTTTTCCAGTTCTAGTTTCTTTTCATTTTCATTTTCTTTTGCTGCATCTTTCATACCCTCACCCTTTGAAACAGTTTCTCTTGCAAGCGTGGATCCCGTCGGGTACGGCGGATGATCTGGGGTGCTAATACCTTCCCAGGTCATAACCGACTCCCGATCCCAGTCTCTTTGGTTCGCAGGACCCGTGTCCTTCCTTTTCTTTTTTCTGGTTTGTGCAGCATTACCATTCCCTCTCTTCGGGATAAAAATGCCTGGCTGGCGACTCTATTCTTTTTCCGCGCCACTTTCGCGTTTGTACCAGGATGGAAATCCTCGGGAGCGACAGCTTGGCGACTCTGCTGGGGAACGAACCCAGAATCTCTGGTTCCCCTGTGAGTCTCTCCTAGCGCTTGTGTGTTGCTGTTTCATTGGGTGATGTTTGTTTGATATGGTTTGTTGTATTATATTGTTGTTTGTTTATTGCTTTATTTACAGCTTTATTTACAGCTTTATTTACAGTCTTCAGTATTTATTTTCTGCATCATATATCATACTGGACTGTCTGGACTGGTTTTCTTTGGTGGGATGGGAGTTACTGGTTCTTGAGAGATGTGAGCCAGGTACCCGGCTCGAGTGCACCATAGGACTTAGCGTGGTTCCACTTTGGCCTCATGAGATCTTGTCATGAGGGTAGTAGTGAGTTCCACACCCAGGTTGCGATTGTCTTGGAAATGTCTTGATTTGGGGATCTTCCTCTCTCATTACATAACCCTGACAGTTATGTGCAGCTGGGGACCGATCATTGAGAACTTTTGTGGAAACAACCCTCTCCAGTGGTGACAGTGGCAGACCACATTTTGTGGCAAACCCATTCGCACCCGAGGGTCCACTGGGAACTCGCATAGGATGGCCTGGTTCTCTTATAAGAACTCAGTTAAAGCATCTGATCGTATGACATTAGTACTGTATCCTACGGGCTGAATGTACTATTGTTTCTCGATTTCAGCACTTGAAGCTGGGGACTTATAAGGGATGCTTGTTTTTCCCGGACTCAGCTGAGGCCTCCCTGCGTAGTACATAATGCCTAACCGATTCCCTGATTTGGTCATGAGCCATTTCTCGGAGATGGTGAAAGTATTATTGCTATTCGGCTTTGAGAGTCCGTGATGTCTGACCCGGAGCCTTTTACCTGTGAGATTGGGGGGTGTTTACAGGTGTGCAGGAACCCATGACCTCAACATACACTCATTTGTTCAGTTATGATCTTTGGTCCGGTGAATAAGATTTGTGGTTCCGAAGTTATGGTCCTGGAATTCTGGATTTCTTGATACTGTGATTCTGATCAGAGGGTTGTGATTATCAGAGGGTGTGACTCAGTGAACTGTTGAGATTGCCAGTTATTCAGAGGGCTTTGTCAGTGTGCCAGTTCAGATGGTCCCCGTTGGTCATATGTTTGCATTGCATCTGCATCATTCTTTGCATTAACTGTTTATGTTTCCCATTTTTCAGGGCATTGCTCGCATTTGTTCCCAGTTCTGGTATTCTTATCTCCATGGCAGAAATCAAAAGAGATCCAAGGAAAAAGAATGTGCATTACACCTTTCTTCAGCCGGAAGTCAAAAGTGTTCAGAGGTTAGCAGGTCTGATGAATGATCAAGTCTTAGGAAATTTCAAGAAAAGATATGGCCAGATACTGAAGTTTGTGGACAAGCCTACTACAGACCAAAAGGACAGCTTGCATACCTTGTTGCAATTTTATGATCCCTTGCTGCGTTGCTTTGTTCTTTCAGGTTACATCTTAGCTCCGACATTGGAAGAGATCTCCAGCATGCTGAGTATTCCGATCAGAGAGACATTGCCGTTCTACGGGTCAGAGGTTGTGCTCAAAGATGAAGACATAGCCAAGGTTTGTAGGTTGTCAGTTGCTTCAGTCAGAAAGGCTTTGCAAGAGAGTGAAGGCAGAGGTCTACCCTGGAGCGTGCTTATCCCAGAGGCTGAGAAATATGCTACAGAAGCTAAGTGGAACGACTTTGGAGCTTTGCTTGCATTGATGGTATATGGGTCTAGCTTGTTTCCCGGAGAGAAAGAGTTTGTCAGCTTAGAAGTGATCTCAATCTTCGCAAAAGGCAATCCGGCGCCTACTTTATTGGGTGACTTTTATTTTAGTGTCCATTACAGAAACGAGAAAGGTAGAGGTGGTCCAGTGGTCTGCTGTGCTCCTTTGTTTGCCGAATGGTTCGCTAGACAGTTACCTAAATCAGGTGCCTTCAAGGATATGCGAGACGAATGGAGATGGTCCAGAAGGCTGATGGGATTGACTGAAGAAGACATTGCTTGGGGTTATGACAGGAGTTTGCTAGGAAAGGAGTTGATGGTTAGTTGCGGGAGGTTTGCTGGAGTACCTTTGCTAGGAAGGAAAGGTGTCATCAGTTACTACCCGACATTAGCCAGAAGGCAGTTTGGCTACCCTTTGAAGGATCCTCCTCAGATGGAAATGTTTGCTGAATCTTTGTATTTTCCTGTTGATGGAAACAGAGAGCTAGTCCAACAAGCAGTTCAATCCTGGGATCACAGGAAAAGGAAAGGGAAGAAGGACTTCGGCCGAGTTGATCCCAAGGCATATCCACCATATGCTGAATGGTTGCAAAGGCATATCGAGGCAGTTCTCATGCCTTTTTCAGTCGAAGCTCCACTTTATCCTCGAGAGGTACCAGGTCCGAGCAGTACGGTTTCCTTGGAGGAGTACAAGAAGCTAGAAGCTCAGCTGCAAGCAGTCAGAGTAGAGAATGTTGAGATGGTAAGCTTATACCATCAGGCTAATAGAGCTAAGAAGGAAGTCGAAGACAAGCTGCAAAAGCTCCAGTCCTCCTTGGAAAACAAAGAGAAAGATTTTGCCGGAAGAGAAGCCCATTTCCATCGATTGGGTATGATGGAAGCGCAAAGAGAAGCCAAGCACAAGGAGACTTTAAAGACTCTCAAGAGCGCTCGACAGTCCATTGTTTGGCTGAAAGGCCAAAGGGATGAAGACCAAAAGAAATTCAAAGAGAAGGAAGAGTTCTTTGAGATTCAGATGGCTTGCAAGAAAGAGGAAGTGGAACAAGCCCACGCCATCCGGAGGGAGAGGACCCAGCAGCTAGTCCAAAGTCAATTAGCTCTGGAGGAAGCCAGGAAAGAGATCGAAGAGCTCAAGCTGAGAGCAAGTGTCAAGAAAAGCAGGGCAGAGGTGGCAGAGCCGGGGTCCTTAGCTTAGTTTATTTTTCAGACTACCTACAGGCTTGTTGTAGGAGTCTTGCTTTTATTTCTTTTATCTTTATGTACTGATTTGTAACCCTTCGGGGAATATTCTTGGATGTATTCTGACTTTTAGCCTATAGTGGTTTGTCCCTACTCAGTATTAATGTGCAAGTTATCGTTTTGAATGTGCAAGACTCGTTTGTCTGGATACTGCTAATGTCTGAACACTTATCAAAGAGAAAGTTTGAAAGATAAAAGTGATTGCCGAGATAGATGCCAGAACTGGGGCATGCCAAATGTTTAAAGTTGGGAACATGAACAGTTGCATTGCATTGCATATAACCTGTTTGTCTGTTTTGCAGGTGTCGCATCAATTACTAACGGGTTTTGTGTTTCAGGCGCAATAGCTCCTCGTAAGGTTCGAGAACGACCAGCAGTGCACAGATACCCAACCAAGATTAACAGAGAGCGGGCCATGGATCAAATGCAGGCAGATTTGGCAGACTTAAGGCAGAGAATGGATAACTTCATGACGTTAATGACCGGCATGGGGCAGAATCAAGAACGGCTGCGAGAGTTGGTTGAGAATCAGAACAGAAACGCTGCTGCTGCTGCTAATGTTGATAATCATGCCGGTGCGGGCGCACGGCAGGCTGGACCTCAAGTTATACAACCAGGGGCGACCGTAGTCAATGACGGGATGCATAACATTCATGTGGATCACCAGGATGACCAGTTCACTTTGCTTGATGAGACCGAGGGTCAAGGGGTCGAGATGAACAAGAGATTTGAAGAGATGGCCGAGCAAATCAAGGCTATTCAATCCCAGAGTTCTTTGGGATTCGATATAACAGACTTGGGCTTGGTTCCGGGAGTCAGAATTCCGTATAAGTTCAAAGTTCCTACTTTCGAGAAGTACAACGGCACTGCTTGCCCAAAGACCCATCTGCAATCGTATGTTGGGAGAATTGCTGCGCATACAGACGATGAAAAACTATGGATGTATTACTTTCAGGATAGCTTGGTGGGAGCTTCCCTTGAGTGGTACATGAAGCTCAGCAGGGTCAATGTCAAGAGCTGGAAAGATCTCGCTGAGGCCTTCGTGAAGCAGTACCAGTATAACATGGACATGGCTCCGAATCGCACCCAGTTGCAACATATGGCTCAGACAGCAAAAGAAGGCTTCAAGGAATACGCTCAGAGGTGGCGTCAGTTAGCTGCCAGGGTGCAACCACCACTGTTAGAGAATGAGATGGCCGATATGTTTATGGGCACCCTCCAGGGAGTATTTCTTGAAAGATTGGCGTCAAGTTCTGCTACAAAGTTCAACGATATTGTCATTGCGGGAGAAAGGGTTGAAACGCTGTTGAAAATGGGGAAGATACAAGACCCCAGTGCTAGTAGTTCAAGTGGAGCGAGGAAAGCTTTCAGCGGACCTCCGAGAAGGCGAGAAGGTGAGACCAATGCTGTATTCGGTCGAAACCAGGGCCGTGGTTACAGAAGACCTTATGGGCATGTGGCTGCTGTCACTATTCCTGCAGCTCCCGTACAACAAATGTTACCTCCACCACAACAACAGCAACAACAACAACAACCCAGAGCCAACTACCAGCAAAGGCCTTATCAGCCAAGGCAGGCTCGTCCTGCTAGCAGGGTGATTGAAGCTATTCCGATGACATATGCTGCCTTGTTGCCTAGACTACTGGATTTGAACCTTATTCAATTGAGGACTTTGGCACCACCACCTCCTGGAGAGCTTCCAGCTGGTTATGATGTCAACGCGCGATGCGCTTTTCATTCAGGGGCACCCGGGCACTCAACTGAGAAGTGCAGGGCGCTACATCACAAAGTTCAAGATCTCGTGGATTCAAAGGCAATCAACTTTGCACCACCACCGAATATCAACTCGAACCCTATACCTAATCATGGAGGGGCAAGAGTTAATGCTGTTGAGAGTGATGACAAGTTAAGTTTGGTACTGAGTATTGATGAAGTCAAGATGCCGTTGAAGGTGGTGAAAGAGAGACTGTTGAAAGGTCAAGTATTTCCTGGTTGTTCTCTCGATTGTGAAGACTGTATAAGTGTTGTGAATGGCTGCGAGAAATTGAAGACGGGTTTGCAAGAGTTGATTGATGATGGATCTCTGCAATTTAGCAAGATTAGTAATGAAGAGGCTGATGATGTGTCAACCGTTACTATTTTCTATGACGAAGCTGACATGCCCGTTCGACAAGGGCCTGTTACCGTTTACGCTCCTCAGATTAGTCCTGTGACTATAACTGTACCTAGGCCAATGCCGTATAATGATGATAGAGCCATTCCGTGGCATTATGGTTCCGATGTCTATGTGGCGGGACAGAAGATGGAAAGTAGACCTGTTGCTGATTTGACCATTGAGAATGTAGGAGGTGTTGGGGGATTTACTCGAAGTGGCCGTTTATTTGCTCCCCCTGCATTGAGAAAGGATCCCGAGGCCGAAGCTTCATCAAAAGACAAAGGAAAGCAGATTGTGAATGATGAGTCGAATACTCCTGTAGCTGGACAGGGGACGTTTGAAAAGGAGGTAGAGGAGTTTATGAAGATCATCAAAAGGAGTGACTACAAGGTGGTTGACCAACTGAATCAGACGCCTTCGAAGATTTCTATCTTGTCACTGTTGATGTGCTCACCCGCGCACCGAGAAGCCTTGCTGAAAGTACTTCAAATGGCTTACGTTCCTCAAGAGATTACGGTCAATCAGCTTGAAGCTGTTGTTGGAAGTGTCAATGCTAGCCATGGCTTGGGCTTCACTGACAGAGATCTTACTTTGGAGGGAAGAAATCACAATAAAGCACTGCATATCACGATGGAATGCAGGGGCGCTGTGTTATCCCATGTTCTGGTGGACACAGGCTCTTCGTTGAACGTGCTCCCGAAAAAGGCGTTGATGAAGCTTGACATTGATGGGGTTATCCTGACGCCGAGTGATTTGGTGGTTAGAGCTTTCGATGGTTCAAGAAGATCAGTTTTCGGAGAGGTTGAGTTGCCTGTTAAGATAGGCTCTCAAGTCTTCAAGAGTGTCTTCTATGTCATGGATATCCAGCCTGCGTATAGCTGCTTGTTGGGCAGACCGTGGATACACGCAGCTGGAGCTGTCACCTCAACTTTACACCAGAAGCTTAAGTATGTGGTGGACGGCCAGGTCATCACAGTTTGCGGGGAAGAAGATATTTTCGTCAGCCACCTGTCGACATTTAAATATGTGGAAATGGACGGAGAAATTCACGAGACTTTGTGCCAAGCTTTTGAGGCAGATGTCAGTATCTTGACTCCGGTGAAGAAAAACAACGAAGGCACGTCAATTCATTCTTACCGGGAAGCAAAAGAGGCTGTCCAATCAGGCAATGCCCAAGGCTGGGGCAAGCTACTGGAGGTGGAAAAGAAGGATGACAAATTTGGCTTAGGGTATCAGCCTGGGGGGTCTATTCAGAGTGGTAAAGCTATCTCATTCACAAGTGCTGGGTTGCTCGACCGCGATCAAATCTGTACGGCAAGTCAAGACGGGGATAGTGACAGAGACTGGGACAACAATTGGATCCGCCCGTGTGCACCCGGCGAGGAGCTAGGAAATTGGTCTGCTGAGGACATTGTTCAAGTCACCTGGCTCTCAAAGTAATTGTTTTGTTTCCTTTTATTAGCATACTGCATTGTCAAATCCAGCATTCTGCCCAAGATGTTTGGATCCATTGTACTGGGCCACCATGTTTTGTATTGCATCGTTATTTTTGCCATGAAATAAAAGGACATTTTCAGACAAATTGTGCTCTCTTTCTTTGTTTTTAAATTTTTATAAAAAAAAAAAAAAAAAAAAAATAAAAAAAAAAAACAATATAAAAATGGCAATGTGTTTTTTTTCACTTTTTTGCTTTGTGTTAGCGTCTCTTTTCAAAATAAGCAGATTCTGAATAAGCACATCATTTGTGCAGTATTGATCATCCGGATTCCACGGATAACGTTCCTGCTATGACTATGCATGACTTTGATAATCCAGTCTACCAAGCTGATGAAGGGGTTGAGGAAGACTGTGACCTCCCTGAAGAATTGGTCAGATTGTTGAAACAAGAGGAACGAGTTATTCAGCCTCATCAAGAAGAGATTGAGACCATCAACATTGGCAGTGAAGATGCAAAGAAAGAAATCAAGATAGGAGCCAATCTGCGGGCCGATGTCAAACAAGAGCTGATCAGTATGTTGAGAGAGTATGTGGATATCTTTGCTTGGTCATATCAGGATATGCCAGGATTGGATACCGACATCGTGATGCATAAGCTACCCCTGAGGGAAGACTGTCCTCCTGTAAAGCAAAAGTTGAGAAGAACTCGCCCGGATATGGCGATGAAGATCAAAGAGGAGGTGCAGAAACAGTGGGATGCCGGGTTCCTTGCCGTGTCTAGTTACCCACCTTGGGTAGCTAACATCGTACCAGTACCTAAGAAGGACGGCAAGGTCCGAATGTGCGTTGACTATAGAGATTTGAACAGAGCAAGCCCGAAGGATGATTTTCCGTTGCCACACATCGATGTGTTGGTCGACAGTACTGCTCAATTCTCAGTATTCTCCTTCATGGATGGATTCTCCGGTTATAATCAGATAAAAATGGCGCCGGAAGACATGGAGAAGACAACGTTCATTACCCCGTGGGGAACATTCTGCTACAAGGTCATGCCCTTCGGTTTGAAGAACGCTGGGGCAACTTATCAGCGGGCGATGGTCACGTTGTTCCATGACATGATCCACAAGGAGATCGAATGTTATGTGGATGATATGATTGCAAAGTCCAAAGACGAAGAGGAGCATTTGGTTAATTTGAAGAAGCTGTTTGACAGATTGATCAAGTACAAATTGAGGTTGAATCCGAACAAGTGCACTTTCGGAGTGCGTTCTGGAAAGTTGCTGGGTTTCATTGTAAGTCAAAAGGGAATTGAGGTAGACCCTGCTAAAGTGAAAGCAATTCAAGATATGCCTGCACCAAAGACAGAAAAAGAAGTGCGCGGGTTCTTAGGTAGATTGAACTACATTTCTCGGTTCATATCTCACCTAACTGCCACGTGCGAACCGATATTCAAACTGCTAAGAAAAGAGCAGACGGTCAGGTGGAATGATGATTGCCAAAGAGCTTTCGACAAAATAAAGGAATATTTGCAGGAACCTCCAATTCTGATGCCTCCAGTGGAGGGGAGACCATTAATCATGTACTTGACCGTGCTAGAAGGGTCGATGGGGTGTGTGCTTGGCCAACATGACGAGTCTGGTCGAAAAGAGTATGCCATTTATTACCTTAGCAAAAAGTTTACCGACTGTGAATCCCGATACTCACTGCTCGAGAAAACTTGCTGCGCTTTGGTATGGGCTGCTCGCCGACTGAGGCAGTATATGTTGACCCATACCACACTTCTCATTTCCAAGATGGACCCCGTCAAGTACATCTTTGAGAAACCAGCATTGACCGGAAGGGTTGCTAGATGGCAGATGATTTTAACGGAATACGACATCCAGTACACTTCTCAGAAAGCTATCAAAGGAAGTGTATTGTCGGAATACCTTGCTCAGCAACCTCTCGAGGATGACTATCAGCCGATGAGATTTGATTTCCCTGATGAGGACATCATGTACCTCAGAACAAACGATTATGAGGAACCACTTCCGGAGGAGGGGCCTGACCCTGAATCCAAATGGAAGTTGATGTTTGATGGGGCTGTCAATATCAATGGTCGTGGAGTTGGTGCCGTACTCATTACTCCTGAAGGTGTTCATTTACCCTTCGCTGCCAAAATTACTTTTGGCTGCACCAACAATGAAGCGGAATACGAGGCGTGTATAATGGGAATAGAGGAGGCAATTGATCTTCGGATCAAGAACCTCGATATATTCGGAGATTCAGCCCTCGTCATTAACCAAATTACCGGCAAGTGGTACACACATCAAGAGCATCTAGTTCCGTACAGGGATTATGCTAGAAAACTGTTGACATTCTTCACGACAGTTGAGCTCAAATACATACCACGGGACGAAAATCAATTTGCCGATGCTTTGGCCACTCTCTCTTCGTCAATTAAAGTCCTATGTTGGAATTTTGTGCCCAGAATTGACATCTCCAGGCTTGACTCTCCGGCTTATGCTTTCTCTGTAGACGCCGTGTCTAACGAGAAACCTTGGTATTTTGATATCAAGTTGTTCCTGGAGAAGCAAGAATACCCAACAGGGGCATCTTCCAAAGACAAGAAGACCTTGAGACGACTTGCTGCTAGTTTCTTCTTGAACACAGACGGGGTTTTGTACAAGAGGAACTTCGACATGGTCTTGCTCAGATGCGTGGATAGACACGAAGCAAGCCTGTTGATGCAGGAAGTCCATGAAGGATCTTTTGGTACCCATGCAGGAGGGCACGCCATGGCAAAGAAACTGCTGAGATCAGGGTATTACTGGATGACAATGGATGCAGACTGTTGTTCATTCGCTCGTAAATGCCACAAGTGCCAAATATATGCAGATAAAGTGCATGTTCCTCCTAACCCGCTGAATGTCATGTCATCTCCTTGGCCTTTCTCTATGTGGGGCATTGACATGATCGGGAAAATCGAGCCAACTGCTTCGAATGGTCATCGCTTCATCCTGGTCGCGATTGATTACTTTACCAAGTGGGTAGAAGCAGCGTCTTATGCCAATGTCACTCGTCAAGTGGTGGCGAGATTTCTGAAAAGAGATATCATATGCAGATATGGAGTACCCGAAAGGATCATTACTGATAATGGTTCTAATCTCAACAACAAGATGATGGCAGACTTATGTCGGGACTTCAAAATACAGCATCACAATTCTTCTCCTTACCGACCAAAGATGAATGGTGCGGTAGAGGCAGCTAACAAGAATATCAAGAAGATTGTGCAGAAAATGGTTGTCACCTACAAGGATTGGCATGAGATGTTACCGTTTGCTTTGCATGGGTACCGAACGTCGGTCAGGACATCAACAGGGGCAACTCCCTTCTCTCTAGTGTACGGCATGGAAGCAGTCCTGCCTGTTGAAGTAGAGATTCCCTCACTGCGCGTGATGATGGATGTCAAACTGGATGAGGCTGAATGGGTGCGTGCTCGTTACAATCAGCTATGTCTAATTGAGGAAAAGAGGTTAGCGGCTATCTGTCATGGTCAGCTTTATCAAAGGAGAATGAAGCGGGCATTCGATCAACGAGTACGTACTCGAGGGTATCAAGTGGGAGAGCTTGTGTTGAAGAGAATCGTTCCTCCAGGTTCAGATAACAGGGGCAAGTGGACCCCGAACTACGAAGGACCATTCATAGTGAAGAAAGTATTCTCAGGAGGAGCGCTGATGCTCACCACTATGGATGGAGAAGACTTCCCATCCCCTGTTAACTCGGACGCAGTTAAAAAATACTTCGCATAAAGAGACCCGCTGGACACAAAACAGAATATAAGTCCAGGCAAGAAAAGGGCATCCCGGCGAGCTAAAAACAGAATAAAAAAGCTCGGGCAAAAATTAGGGAAATGAATAAAAAAATGTACACCCGCTGAGTTGAAAAGCCGCATTGGACAGCTCAGGCAAAAAAGGGTATCCCGGTGGATTGAAAACCCGAGAGGGCGATCCACGCAAAATAAGGGAATAAGCGAACAATTGTGATCCGAGTTATCTGAACCACGTCATCGTTTTGTACAGTTTGACAATACCGGAAGGATAGGAAGCAGTCCCCTTGTCCTCTCAGAAAGCCAAAACAGAATGGAGAGTCTTGAAGACATGCAGGTCATAGCAGAAATGGAACTCCTTGGAATGCCGCGTACGTTGCCATTAGGATAATTTCTTTTCTCAATTTTATAGTGGCTACCTCTTTCCAGGTGGTTGCTTCCTGATGTAAATCTTTGCCTATTCAGAGGCCATTCAATAAAAATAATATTCAGTCAAAAAGCTGTGTGTGTTTATTTTTGTTTACAAAATGTCCTGAATTTTTGGCAAAAATAGCATTGCATCTAAACATGGTGATAATTTTGAAAAGAAAACTGACATGCAGGGAAACTGTAACCCTCTTTGAGCGTCGGGTGACGATGGATGAACCGATCATTCCATGCAAATCCCAGGGACACGCGGGTGTGTTCTGTTGTTGCAGGTTGCAGGTTGGCGTCACATTCTCTCAAGCGATTTAATATTCCCCGGCGGAGTACCTCCCCAGCAGAGTACTTTCCCAGTAGGGTATCCCCCAAGCAGAGATTTCCTTTCCCAGCAGGTATCTGAAGCCTGGCATCCCAAGCAGAGATTTTCCTCCCAGCAAACCTTGGCAGCAGCCCAAGCAAGCTTTTCTTCCCCAGTGAAGTAACATTTCATTCTTCCTCAGCGGAGTATACCCAGCAGGTGCCCGAAAGCCTGGCATCATCAAAGATGGAATTAGTAGTCCATTATCCCCATCAGAGTATGCCTATCAGGTACCTGAAAGCCTGGTATCCCCTCAGAGTCTTGAACCATCAAATGCTCTCCCCAGCCAGAGTATTTGCCCAGGAAGCTTCCCCAGCCAAGTCTGAAGATGTTCCTGTCCCCACAGCGTTCATATTTGATTATCACTGCCGGTAGTGAAATATCCCAGCAAAGTTGCCGTACTTTGGGTATTTGATGATGCAGCCAGGTATTCATCACCTCAGTCAGAATGTGTATCCAGACCTCTTGACTTGGATTACCCTGCAGAGTCGTATCTCTTATTGCCGATCAGGCATCCGTTTGTTGCTCGTCTGCAATCTTCAACACTTGTATGTGTTGTCTTTAAGCGGAGTTATCCCCAGCAATAATGTATCATGTTTTATTGCTGCTCGTTTGCATCTTTCAACACTTGTATGTGTTAGCTCGGTGGTATTGCTCGTTTGCTTTCTCCAATAGAGTCTATATCTATTAGCACTCGTCTGTGCTCGCATCTTTATTTGATGCCCATCCTCTTTCAGCACTCGTCCGTGCCCTTTTCCTCAGCAGATCCCTCTTTATTTGGGGTATTCCCCGGCAGTCGTCCGTGCCCATCCTCTTTCAGCACTCGCCCGTGCCCTTTCCTCAGCAGATTCCTCTGTATTTGAGGTATTCCCCGGCAGTCGTCCGTGCCTTTTCCCCGGCAGTTTCCTCTTTATTTGAGGTACTCCCCAGCAATCTTCTGTGCTAGCATCTTTGTTCGATGACCATTCGCAGCTCTCGGCACTCGTCCGTGCTTGTTAGTCTTTGAAGTTTTCTCTCCCCAGCAAAGTTGCCTGTACTCGTTGGGGCTCGTATCTTCATTTGGTGCTCGTCCGCATCCCTGCAGCACTCGCCCGTGCATGTCATTCCTCTTTATTTGAGGCGTATTCCCTAAGAAGTGCCCAGTGCTCGTCCGTGCTCGCATCTTTATTTGATGCTCGACCGCATCTTTTAGCACTCATATGTGCTTGTTACTCCTTTGAAGGTTGCTCGGCGCCCGTCCGTGCCTGTTGCTCATCTGTTGCTCGTCCGCAACTCCTCAACACTCGTTTGTGCTTGATTGTATTCGTTGTTGTTTGCTCGTCTGCAAATCCCAGCACTCGTCTGTGCTTGGAAATGTCCCCAGCATCGTCCGCAACCCTTTTACACTCGTCTGTGTTCTGATATGATATTTGTTGTTGCTCGTCTGCAACCTCCCAGCACTCGTCTGTGTTCGGTATGGGATCCTTCGCTGCACTCGTCTGTGCCTTGATATGTATTCTCCGCTACTGCTCGTCTGCAACGACCCGGCACTCGTCTGTGCTTGTTTGAAGCTCGTCTGCTTTTATTCCCCGGAAGTTGTTTGTGTTCTGAAGCTCGTCTGCTTTGCTTGGATACTCGTCTGTATCATCCTCAGCACTCGTCTGTGCTAGCTTGCATCTGTATGTGAAGATTTGCTATTTATCCTGATAATGCTGTGACTACTTCAAATGCTCGTCTGTATTTGAATTTCTGGTATTCGTCTATACCAGTGGCTGATACTCGTCTGTATCATCGCCTGAAACGCTCGTCTGTGTTTCTCAGATCATCGTCTGATACTCGTCTGTATCATTGACTATTGGCACTCGTCTGTGTTCTCTTGATGATCATCCAATACTCGTCTGTATTGAAGAGGTTTAAAATCCTGACAGTGGGAATTAAATGTCAAAATGATTACCGGCCCTGGCGTAACAGGTAAATCCGAAGGAGGCTCGTCCGTCTCAAGCACCAATTATGGTAGCTGCACCTGGCGTAACAGGTTTGCTCAGAAGACTCGTCTGTCTTATGCCATATATCCGCGGATAATATATGAAGAAGGTTCGTCTACCTTGATTGCATGTCTATCCCACAGACTTATATGCATTTTCGGAGCCTGCGTAAGGGTTATCCGAAGAAGACCCGTCCGTCTTATTCCACTTATCTGCGTAAGGATTAGTGAAGGAGATTCGTCTATCTCAGGATACTTTGAAGTTCTTTAAGGGCTCGTTCGCTCTCTGCACCTGGCGTCACAGGTCATTCGAAGACTCGTCTGTCTCAGATTATTGTCTTGAAGTGTTGAAGGACTCGTCTGTCCAGCTCCTGGCGTCACAGGATTGTTTGAAGACTCGTCTGTCAACATGTCTTTATTTCAGCTATCAACCTTAGCTTGGAAGAGGCTCGTCCGCTTCTTTCTCCCCTGCAGTCCCCAGAGCGTCATCTGGTTGGGTTTATTTCCCGGGGTTGCATTCTTCGTCAGAGTGCAAATTTCTGGTCTTCTTGGTATTCAATCACAGTTTATCTTGAACGGTCGATAGTCCGTACCATCGTCCTTTTCAGATTAACAGTTGATTGAATAGGGGCAGCTGTAACACCCCAAATTTGCCCTCTTCATTTTAAGCATCATATCATATCATAATCATCATGAGCATACCATATTCTTAGCATTTTTGCATAGAAAAATGAGGCATAACACTCACATGTTCTAGCATAGGGCATATGACCAACCATCTGGAAAGTTCGAAGCACCACAGATAAAAATCGAGAGCATGGTGACCAGGCAAAAATTTCACAGGATCACTCTGCACAAGCTCTGTACCATGTTCAAAACTTAAAAAGAATGAAAGGATCAAAATCAGCTTGAAACGGCGGGCGCCGGCATCATTTTTGAAGTTTCCCACCAAAAGGGGGGAAATTCAAATTTTGCATGCGTTAACCGGTTAACGCATATGGTTAACCGGTTAACAGCTGCGAAATTTGAATTTCCAGCAGCATTTTCAGCATGTGTGTTTTGGCCCCATTTTCCAATTTTCTGATTTTTATTCATTTGAATTAAAATTGAATTTGAGAAGGATCTAGAGCATGTATCCAAACCTCTTTCCAACCCTAAAACCTAATCACATTACCAAGCCATATTTTTTGGATCCCAAACCAAGATTTTGGGCCCCAACCCTAAACCATATATATTCCATTTCTCTCCAAACCAAATGATAACTCACTCATTTTTCACTCTCATTTCTGAATTTTCATTGCTCTCACTCACAATTCTCTCATTTTTCTCTCCCAATTTTCCAAATCACTCAAAGTTCCTCTTTGAAGATCACACAACCTTGCCTTGAGGTGTGTAGATCTTGGAACTAGACCTCCATCCATAGTTTCATTGCATCTTTTTGCTGGTTTAATTGGTGATTCAGATCTGGTTTGGGATCTAGAAGTGCTTTTGGATCCAAAATTCTGCATCAAGAGCTTGATCTTGCATTTATTTTGCATGGAGTGTGGAGCTTAGCATCGGATCTTCAAGGTTTTGCGCGAGATCTATCATTTTCAGCATAATCAACAATTACCAAAGCATACCTCCGCTTTGTAGGTTGGTTAATTCCAGATCCAACTCTGTTTTTAGCTTATTTGCATTGCTTGAGCTTTGAACCTACCATGTGTTTGTGTAATTGATTGTGTTGCATGATTTGATTGGTTGATTTGTATCCGGATCCGATTGTTATTGTTCATGAGCATAATGTTATGGATTGATGTGCATTGATCTATTTTTTCCATGTGTAATTGAGTGCTGGTCTGGTGCAGCTTATTTGAATAAGCTGTTTTTGAAATGCTGTTTCTGCAGGAATTTGCTGCTGTTTTTACAGTGTTAACCGGTTAACGCATATGGTTAACCGGTTAACGCCCTGTTTCTGTGTGTGTTTTGTGCAGGTTTTGACTGGTTAACCGGTTAACGCATATGGTTAACCGGTTAACACTGATGCAGAATGGTTTTTTGGGGCTGTTTTGAGTTTGTTTGGTCCCTTTGCTTGTTCTAATTGCCATGACTCATTGTATGATCATTAATCATGATGTTTTAAGGTGGTTTGCTTGCTGTTTGATGTATGCTTTCATGTTCTCGACGCGTAAGTCGTGTATTTGTAATGTTGGCATGATTGTTTGATTTTTGTTTTCAAGTACCTTTGAGCATGATTGATCCCATGATTGTTTCTTGGTAAATTTGCTGGATTTTTGCTAACATTTCAGGGGCTCATGGTAAGAGAAGTGTGGATGTTTATCCACATTTCAACTTTTCATCTTTCCTCTTTTGTTTATGTTACTAACCCTTTGTTGTTGGGCTTAGGCCTTTCTCATCCCTTCTTCTATCTTCTTCTTCTCTTCTTCATTAGGATAGTAGACCTCACAAACCTAGGATCATCCATGCATGTTAACACTTAGGATTATTTTAGTTCCCCTTTAGCATTTTACCTTTATGATCTTTTTGGTTCTCTTTCTCTTCTCATCTCATAACTCTTAAAAAAACACTTTAATAAATGTGAAGCGATGCATTGATCCATAGCCTTATTCCATGAGGTATGCTTGTAGTCTTCCCATCTTGGGATAGTACATGTCTACCTTGTGATGCACAAGTCTGATCAAGGTATCTTCTTCATAAAAGAAAAGCCTAAAAAACACTTCTTCATGTAAATAACCAAAAACACTTAATAATTAAGCAAGTTAGTGAGCTTATGCCCTAATCTTTGGGTTCAAGTTTTGGGGATCTTCTCCTTACTTGAGTGTGCTTGTTCTATTATTCCATCTTGGAATGTAGTGACAAGTGCACGTTCCATTGGTGAGAGTTTGAGTTCACTTCCTTGTGACACACTCATAAAAGCTTCTAAAAAACACAAACAAACAATAAGCGTCTTTCCTTCGGGAATTCTTTTCTCATCTCCTTCGCTCCGTACGCGAACTTGCTCCTACTTGTCATTTTGCAAGACGGTTACGCACTCGTCGTCCGAGCCTGCAACACCTGAGCAATGGCATAGGCAGTTCAAGCCTTAATTCAAGCAATTTCCTTTTAGTACCCCTAGTTAGGGGAACTACGGCGTCTCTGATCCTCATTATCCCGATGAGGTACGTAGGCAGCGGGGTAGGGCCCGTTCGAGCACAATCTTTATTTTCCCTACATTTTTTCTCTTTGTTTCTTATTTCAGTTCTTTTCCAGTTCTAGTTTCTTTTCATTTTCATTTTCTTTTGCTGCATCTTTCATACCCTCACCCTTTGAAACAGTTTCTCTTGCAAGCGTGGATCCCGTCGGGTACGGCGGATGATCTGGGGTGCTAATACCTTCCCAGGTCATAACCGACTCCCGATCCCAGTCTCTTTGGTTCGCAGGACCCGTGTCCTTCCTTTTCTTTTTTCTGGTTTGTGCAGCATTACCATTCCCTCTCTTCGGGATAAAAATGCCTGGCTGGCGACTCTATTCTTTTTCCGCGCCACTTTCGCGTTTGTACCAGGATGGAAATCCTCGGGAGCGACAGATAGATGTATATGACATGGGCTTAGTCCCAGGGGTGGTTATTCCTCACAAGTTTAGGCCACCTGCTTTTGATAAGTACAATGGTAGCTCCTGTCCTAAAACTCATCTGCAGGCCTTCTACCGAAAGATTGTTGCCCATACTAGGGACGAGAAACTCTGGATGTACTATTTCCAGGATAGTCTCTCTGGAGGATCCTTGGAAAGGTATATGAAGTTGGAAAGAAACTCTATAAGAAGGTGGAAAGAGTTGGGAGAAGCTTTTATGAAACAATATCAGTATAACATTGACATGGCGCCCAGTCGCACTCAACTACAAAGTTTGACACAGAAAAATTCGGAGAGCTTCAAAGATTACGCACAGAGATGGCGTGAAGTGGCCTCCAGGGTGCAACCACCCTTTCTAGAAAGAGAAATGGTGGACCTTTTCATGGACACCCTTCCTGGGCATTTCATGGAAAGTATAGTGAGCTGGATTAAGCAGGGAAAAATCCAAAATGGTGGCGCTTCAACTTCCGGTATCAAGAAACCTTTCATGAAGAAGAGGGTAGGAGAGACTGGGGCAGTGTATGCACAAGGAAGCGGAGGTAATATAGGTGTTTATTAGCAAGTGGCTCCTGTCACTATCTCAGCTCATCCTATTCAACAACAAGTTCAACAACCGCAACAGCAACGCCAATAGGATTATCAGCAACAAAGAGCTCCCCGTCCCTATTATTCTCAGAAGACCAGAGAAAGGCATTTTGAAACTCCACCTATGTCTTACTCACAACTTTTGAAGAACCTTCTCCAGCTCCAAATGGTTCAACTCAGAAAATTACAACCTCCGAAACTGGGGCAACTCCCAAAAGTTTATCATACAAACGCCTGGTGCAAATTCCATTTCGAAGCCCCCGGTCATACCACAGTAAACTGCAAAAGCCCTGAAGTATGTATAATACCTCAAAATTTTCCCTCTCATTTCCTCAACATTTTGCATAGCATTTTGCATTCATAAATTCATAAAATAACCAAAAACATTGCATCATGTATAGCATATCTGAGGCATGGGTATGTGATCAATGATTGGAGCAACTGAGGGCATTACAAAGGCAATCACATGACCACAAAGCTTCTCAACCTGGTGCAAAAGGTTCACAACATCCCACAAGTCTTCACTTAAAGCCACGAGCCATGGAATGATGGGGTTTAATTAAAGAAGGCAAGGAGTGCAACATCTCCTGATGAAAATGGTCAAATTAGGGTTTCACTTCTACTGGGCTTCTTCATGAAGTTTCGATTCAAAGAGGATTCCTTTGTATTATATATGACGTCAAAGGCATAGGGTTCAAATCTCGTCCACAAATTCATTTTGGAAGGGGTTCGATTGGCCAGACGATGGAAAATCGAGGAATCGGGGAAAAGGCAACCGAGCTAGGTAAAAAGGGTCGATTCCTAACTTTTAAGATTGATATCATGAAATTAGTGTTACAATGATCCTATGGTTCAAATTTGGTCAAGAAATGATGGAGGAATCATAAAAAAAAACAAAAGAAAAATCATTTGAAAAGTGGTTGATTTCATATTTCCCTCCACTTTTCCTTCCACTTTCTTTCCACACTTCCTTTCATTCTTTCCTTCTTGTTTTTCCACTTCAAATCCACTCCATTTCCCTTGGAAACTTCTACCATGTTCTACCATCTTCTAGAATGTTCCTTCTCCTAACCTATCTCCATTGCTAAATCCTAATCTCATTACCAAACCATAATTTTGGATCCCAAGCCTAATTTTTGGGCCCCAAACCTAAGCCATATTTAATCCATTTTCATCCAAACCAAAAGAAAAAAGACACACAATTTTCATTTCCAAATTTCTCATTCTCTCACAATCACTTTTCTCTCTCACTTTTCCTCCTTTTTCCCTCCTTTCACTAAAGCTTTTTGAATAAGCGCTTCAAGTTTCACATTGAAACTTGAAGATCTTGAAGCTTAGCCCCAACCTCCATTGATTTTGTGGATTGTGGAAGAAGAAGCTACTGAATTTTGGTGAAGGTTTCGACTTATCGAAAGCACACGAAGGTTCAAGCATCAAGAACGCATTTATTTTGCGGTTTCACGGTTTTCTTAGTTTTCTCTTCGATCAAGCTCTGATTCTTGCAACATTAGCACTTCTCCGCTTCGTAGGTTGGTGATCTAAATCACTTTTCCTTTAATTTATTCTCTTCATCTCGCCATTTCGGCATTCTTTAAGTGCTTTTCGTATTGCTTATGTTTGATTACATTTTCGTTAAGTTTTGCTTGCGATTTGTGGTTTTTGATGGATTAGAAGTTAGGATTTTAGCTTGTTATAGATTCTAGCATGTGTTAATAAGCCCTAATTGGGTAGAAATTTGTGTTAGCATGATTAGATGGGGGTTAGTATTGTTTAGAAGGAAGATTATGGCCAAAATCACTTATTTCAAAAGCATTTTTCACTTTCTGTTCAGCGTTAACCGGTTAACGCATTTGGTTAACCGGTTAACGCATGCGTTTTTGGCCAAAATGCTGTATTTTTCTGCCCGTTAACGGGTTAACCAATTTGGTTAACCGGTTAGCGCTGTTCATTTTTGGATTTTTAGCTTATTTTCTTGCTCAATCTTGCTTCCTAGTGCTTTTAAGGTTCATGTATGTTTAAGTATTAATTTTAGGGAATTTTTGGGTCTATTTCCAGTAGCTGTAAACACCCCAAATTTGCCCTCACTAATTTCACACCATGACTTGTGATCTTCCATATTTGCATTAGTTTAAGCATACCATCTCATATTGCATTCTTGTTTCACTGCATTAGTTCAAGTTCATCTGCATCTAGGGTTTATGGCCTGAGCAATCCAAGGATCCACCTGAGCCACACCAAGGGCTTCCCATCATTCCAAGAGGGTCCATGGGTGTTCTATCATCATTTTATATCCCTCAAAGATCAAGGAAGTCAAGAAATCACAAGAACTGGCAAGTCATGGAAGCAGAGCTAGGGTTTCACTACACAGATGACCTGAAATTAGGGTTTTGGTTTCAGAGGCCATAACTCCAATTTTTTTGGTCATTCTTCTTTATAATAGTCTCAATATGTTATAAGGATCATGTGTACCAAGTTTGATTAAGAAATTCATTGTGGAAGTCATTTATTCACTGGGTAACTTCTTGAGCAAGTCAGAGGAAAATCAGGGCATCTGAGACCCCAACAATGGAACCAAAGTGGATTTTTCATCAAATTAAAGTTATATGATCTTTATTTGATCATTGAAGTGTTTGTAAGTTCACAAAATTGAAGAAAAGTGAGCTAAACCAAAAGTTGCCAAAAATGGAAATGACTTGTAATGGAAACTTTCCATTTTGGGAAAGTTTTTCAACCTCCTCTTTCTCAACCAAAAATGCTTCAAATGAAAAATTGTTGGTCATGAAAGTTGTAGATTGGATCATTCCCTTTTCAAAAAGTACATGAACAAGTTCTAATTCATTTTGGAACTCAAGTTATGGCTTGGCAAAGTTGGCAAAAAACCTATAATTTTCACTTTCACACCAAAGAGGGATTTTTTGCAAATTCACAAGCCAAGTCATTTTGTGACCTCTAATCACTCTCTAAGCATCATACAAACATAATGCAATGCTTTGTGACCAAAATTTCCCAAAGAATCATGCCATTTCATGCCTTGCACATCAAGAAATTACAAAGGGGCCAAAATATACAAAACTTGCAAAAGCTCATGCAACTATGCTTCCACTTGCCGAATCACCACAAAACCAATTCCATGGCTCTCCTTGATCTCTGCTGAGCCAGGACAAGCCAAAAGCCAACTGAAAAACCAGCCCATACCTCAAGTACAAGATTTGTTGACTTTGTGCAAGATGACCCATACCAATCACCCTAGGCCACAACAACTTCTCTGACCTATCAAACATTGTTATGTGGACAAAAATCAAGCCATAACACAAGACAAGCAAGCCTGAATGCTCAGAATCATCAAGCTCACAAAAATCACCCCATTTATAAAAGCATTCGAAACTCTCTACTCACACACTCAAACTCCAAACTTTTTTCATCAATCACCTCAGCTTCATCAAAGGATCATTTCCCACCCTTCATTGCAACCAAAAAACCCCAAAACTGGAATACGATTTCTGGCCAGCAAGAGTGTAAGCTTTCATTCCAGCCATTACAAACTCCTTCCAAGCATCAAAGCTTCATCAGAGGGATCATTGGAGTGAGTTTGCACAAGAGAGGAGGTCCAAAAGCTCCAAACTGAGGAAGCTCAAGCTCAGGTAACCTCTTCAAACTTTTTCCATAAATGCAATTTTAAGTTCTTAGATTGTTCTTTATGCTTTGCTGATCACCATGATATATTTATTTTTGAAAATGGTTGCAAAATGAGCATGTGCTAATTGCTGAAAGTTTCACCATTTTTGAGTTCTTCTTCGAATCTTGTTTTTCAGCCATGAAAAATTAGTTTTGAGGGTGAATATAGGTTTAGAAAGGTGAGAGGAGTTGATCTGGAACTTTAGAGCTCCAGAAGTGGCCTAGGGAATAAGTTGGTGTTGGGGTGCTGCCGGAGAAGATGACCGGGACACTGTTCCGGTCACCTGAAACGGATTAGAGTTAATTTTAGGGTTTAGTGAGCCAGGCGTGTTCTGGGCCCTTGGATTAGGTTTAATTTCAAATGGATGGCCAGGATTAGTTCAGATTAAGTTTAATCAGGATTAATTAATTAATTAATTAGGATTTAATAAGTTTGAATTCTAACCATCCAGATGCGCGCGTGGTCTCCCTTCATCTCCCCAGTTTAAATCTGATCCCTTGGATCAGTTGACCAGCCTTAATTCAATTTTTATTTCTTTTTTTTATCATTTGTTTTGTATAATTTATTTAAAATACTTAAAAATTTCCAAAAATATTTTCCTTCTGCATTTTTAATTCAAATATTTTTCTTCACCCAAAAAAAAATTTATTTTTATTTTTTGCATTAAAAACTATTTTAAAAATATTTAAATGTTTACTTTAATTAATTAATGGAAATTAATTAATTAAAATATCATTTAGGTTTCTAGAAATCCCAAAAAAATTCACATTGCATCTTAGGACATTTAGAAACATTGTCAAACCATTCATACAAATTTCTTTTTGGTTTTGATTCAACTTTGACATTTTTCTTTGAATTTAGGGTTCATAAAATCCCATTATTGAACCCTAACTTCAAGAATTCTTTTCTGCCTAACCATGAAGGCTTTAATATTGGTTCTTTTTGCATTGATCTTCATATGGCATGTAGTATCTAGCATATTTTTGTCACAAATTTATCTTGTATTTTCCATTTGATTTGCATTTTTCTTCTTAAGGTACCTTAAAACCCTAGCAAACTTAGAAAAATCACAACTTTCTTTAGGTTAAGAGTTAGACCTCCTCCTTTGGGGTGTGATATCATATGGGGTTAGGGTTCCTTTGAGTTCATTTGCAATTTTTTATCTTATGTTTTGCTTCTGTTTTTGACTTTTGCATCTCATGTTGTCATAAAACCCTAATTTCTCATGTACACTTGCATTCACCTTGCATATGCATCCATACATGAACTTGCCATGACATTTCTTGCATTCATATGGAATCTAAGACATCTTAAGACATATTAGAATCATGATTTATCATTTCTTAATTCATTTGCCATGATTTTCATTTCATTTCATTTCATAAGTATACATGAACTTTCAAACATCAAAGCATGTTTCCTTTGCATTCCATCTCTTGTATGATCATTCATAACACTTGATACGCCTTTGCATCATCTTATAGTATTATTTGCATCATGTGATTTCTTCTAGTTTTTGGTCTTCTCTTTACATACATTTCATTTTCATTTCATTTCTTTCCTTATGCTAACCTTTTCAGGTGGTAAGTAATTTGAGAAGTGAATTTTCCTTCACTTCTCATTTCTCTTCTCATTCTTCTTATGCATCATTGCTGCATTTTTCTTTGCTTTAGAGTGAGCTTGATCATTCATGTTCATCATACACTTTCCTTCTCCAAGTTACTTATCTTCTTCAGTGAAGTATGTAACTTGTTTCATCTGCTTCTCCTCCTTCCATCTGCTTCTTCCATTGGTGGCTTCTTTGAAGATCTCTTGCAAGCTTTACAAACAATAGGAACATCCAAGCATGACAATAATTAGGGTTGTAATTAGTCCCCTTTTAGCTTTTACCTTTGTGTCTCTCTTCTCACCTCATCATTAGAGACTAAACCTTTAAGGTTTTAAGACTTTGTGATTAGGGTTATGCCTGCATCCTTCTCTTAGGATGGAGTGTATAACTTTAATCCTAAGTGTTAAACCCTTAATTTGTTTAAACCTCTTAATCAATCCATCTTAATAATCACTAAGACCTTAACTTGTAACTTGGGCCTTGCATTAGGGTTCTAATTCTTCCTTCATTGGTTTAGAAGGACTAACCCTAGTGTTATTGGACAAGTCCCCCTCAAGTTGTCTTACAAACCCTAAAACTCACTTCTTAATCTCACCCTTAATTAAAATCCATTTTAATAAAGGTTTGTTTTGTCATGAGGTTAATCCCTAATCATGGATTAAGTTGAGGTGTCTTCCTCAACTTAAGTGTGCTCATCTATTATCCTTCTATTAGGATGATGTAATGGGTTCACTAATCCTTGATTATGGCTTAAACTCATTATTTAACATTAAACAAAAACACAAAAACATCTAAATAATCACAAGTAGGTTAATGATCTTAATCCTACATCATCATGGTAATTAAGTTTGAGGTGTTTACCTCATACTTAAGGTATTCTCATTATCCCTAATCAAAGGGAGGATATGATGAGTTTACTAACCCTTGGTTTGGGCTTAAGATCATTAACTTATGACAAACACAAAAAGCAATAAAAGATTGAAAACAAAAAAACAAACAATAATCGTCTCCTCCGGGATTCTTTTCTCATCATCTTCACTCCCAAACGAGAACTTGCTTCTTCCGTTTAATGCAAGACAGTTATCACTCGATCCAGACGAGTCATACACTTGAGCATAGACAAGCAAGCAGTTCACCAGTCAGTTTATCTTTCAGTCTCTTTGAGTTGAACTACGGTGTTCTGACTTCCTCATTGCATGAGAGGATACGTAGGCATAACTTAACAGTTATCGAACAAAAGTCTCTGTGTCTTCCCCCTCTTTCAGCATTCTTTTCAAAGCCTCAATTCCTGAGCATTCACCTTTTGCACTGACACTTGTATATTCTTTTCCAGCTTTTGCACACAGATAGCACATACACTACCCCTTTAAACACAATCTTTTAAGCGTGGATCCCGTCGAGTACGACGGACAATCTGGGTGCTAATACCTTCCCAGGTTGTAACCAACCCCCTTTCTCAGTTTCTATGGTTCGCGACCGTCTTATCCATGTCTTTCCAAGTTTATGCAGCATTACCTTTCCTTCGGGATAAAAATACCTAGTTGGCGACTCTATTCACTTCATCTTCCTTCCTCTTTCACCGACCGTTCGCGCTTGTACCGGGATGCAAATCTTCGGGAGCGACATCTTGGCGACTCTGCTGGGGAAACTTATATTTCAAAGGAGGGCTTCTGGTTCTTTTTGTGGGTTCCTCCTAGCGCCTGTTTGATTTATGTTTACGGGGGTGTTATGTGCTACTTGTGTTTATTTATCTTCTTTATTTATTGCTTTATGTACAACTTTATTTATTGCTTTCCTTTATAGTTTTATGCATTTCATACTGTCATTATCATGTGCTGGATCTTTTGTTTGTTTTGGTGGGTGGGTTTCATTGAGTGATTAAGGTCCTATACCAGGGACCTGAGTGACACATAGGCTAGAGTGGCTTCATATTCTTTCCCATTCCATTTCGGTATGGTGCGGGAATATGAAACACGAGTCATATATGGGTTTCTTCTTGAGAACTCTGTGCTATAGATTTCCTGTAGTACTAGGGCTATCTAGGAAGCCTGCTAAGTCTGGATGAACTTTTTATGACCTTCAGAATATGAGGTGAATTAGAGGAGGATCTTTTATGGTTATTGTGGACATTGTACCTCCGGGTTAGAAGTGTTTAGACTTCTCATAACTGATCAAAGTCTGAGGATCCTTGTTCTACAACATTACATGTGAGGGGGTTAGGATGTTTACAGGTTTGCAGGAACCCTTAGCCTCATCATACCGTGTTACTAGATTTGTTAAGGTTGTATTATTTGGACAGTTCTTGTGATTACCCCTAACTTGTGACCTTTATTTGATTCCCCCACTTGGTTACTGGATTTCTAAGCCTCCATCCGGACTTATGAGCATACATGGACTTTTACCAAGGCAGATAAATAGATCCAGCACTTTATCACAAACCCTTTACATATCATTTACATACATCATTCTTGCATCATTTAACATTTGCTTATTTGTTTTACAGGGTATCCATCATTTTGCCTTTGGTTTGGTTTTGACCCTTTCTGCTGCTCAGATTGCTGCAGTTATCTTCTCCAGCACCTCCATCAGTTTGTCAGTGATTTCTCCTCCAGCTATCTTCATCAGAGACCCATCTCCAGCTTCTCATTCAGTGACTTTCATCAGCATTTGCTCTCAGCTTTTTCAACAGCACCCACTATCAGTATGTACACTTCAAGAAAGAGCAACATCACTTACCACTTCCTTGAGCCCACCCTGACTGGCATCAGGCAAATCTAGACCCTCATTACTCCTGACCATATCCCACTGTTTAGAGAGCACTATGGAGGCATATTGGACATAGTCATGGATCTAGATGCATCTCAGAGGAGCATGATCCATACTTGCTTGCAGTTTTATGATCCTCCACTCAGATCTTCACATTTCCTGATTTCCAGTTGGGACCTCTGCTAGAAGAATTTTCCTTGTTGTTAGGAGTTCCTATCAGGAGAGGGATTCCTTTCAACCCTGAGATGACTGCTCCCAGAAATGAAGACATAGCCAGGGCATTGCATTTGGAGCCTGCCCTCATTGAGCAGAATATGACAACCAAGGCTAGAGTTCCAAGCCTCCACCTAGACTTCTTGATTTCCCAGGCTACTCTGCATGCTGCAATAGGGGAATGGAAGGTTGTCTGTGCACTTTTAGCCATCAGTATATATGGGGTTATCTTGTTTGCAGATGAGCCCAAGTTTGTGAGCAAGAATGCCATTCACCTGTTCTTATTAAGGAACCCAGTTCCCACCTTGCTAGGAGACTTCTACTACTCAGTACATCAGAGGAATGAGAAGAAAAGAGGAAGACTGGTCAGATGTTGTGCTCCTCTTTACTACTCCTGGATGCTAAGACACTTGCCAAAGTCAGACACCTTCTTGAACCCTCATCAGCAGAAGAATTGGGCTAAAAGGTTCATTTCCTTGACATCAGATGACATCAGATGGTGCACTCAGAGCACCAAGGGCAAGGACATCATTACTAGCTGTGGGCAGTATCCTAATGTGCCTTTGATAGGAGTGAAAGGTTGCATCAACTACAACTCTTTACTGTTTAAAAGACAATTGGGATATGCTTTGGTTCATCCTCCTAGAGGACAGGATTTGGCTGAAACTCTTTACTGTGAAATCCAACCTAACTCTGCTGTTGTCAGACAAGCTGCCTGGGCTTGGGATAACATTCAGACCAAAGGAACAACCATCCTTGGCAAGTGCAACAACATTGCTTCAGCACAGTATTCTTATTGGTCTCGTACCAGAGCTTAGATCACCCGTATGCCATTTACCTTAGAAGATGTACCTGGACCTTCTACAGTACAACCTGCAGCTACTGTCAGTTTGGAAGAGTTTGAAAAGCTGAAGGAGAGGAATACTCAGCTATCTGAAGCCTTGAAGAAGACTCTCTGGGAGAGAAATGACAATCGTCTAGATAATGAGATATTGGAAAGGCTCAGGATTGAGCATTTGACCAAGATTGAGAAGACGGAGTTAGTACTGAAGAATGCTTGCAAGGAAGCAAAGACACAGAAGGCTAGGGCAGAGCACTATCTGGAGGAAAGCCAGGCTAGGTGGATCAAGATAACTAAAGCCCGTGCACAAGAAGACCAAAGGACTCAGACTAAGATAGAGCAGCTGGAGGCTAGTGAAAAGAAGCATCAAGAGGCTTTGTTGGCAGCTCAGAGAGATATCTGAATTGAAACTCCGGGCAGGGTTGAAGAGGTCAAAGGATCAGGATAAGCATAAGAAGTTAACCAATGCCATTGCTACCAGAAACCTCCTCATCAGGACTATCACAGAGCATCTAGTAGGTTCAGTGACTGAGGCCCTCCTGAAGGAGGTCAAGGAGGATGATTTTAGATTGGATGTGTGATCTCTTTTGTTTGTACTTTTCTTTTGATTGTACTTTTGATTTGTTGTTGTATTTTGACCCACTATGGGGATGTATTGTAATCAGACTATGTATTTTCACCTCTTTGTAATATATCAGTTTGTATTATTTAGGTGGGTTTTATCTATCTCTCAACATCATCAGCATTGCCTCGATGTCTGGAAAGGTCAAAACCAAAGAACCAAACCGGATACCCTTGGAAGACAAATAAGCATACCGTATTGCATACTAACATTTTCTTTGTTTTGTAGGTTTTTGTTTTATTGCTGTTTCTCACTTTGTTGTGGTTCAGGAAACATTGCTTGCAGAAGAGTGTTCCCTGTCAACAGAATACACCGGTACCCGACCAGAAACAACCTTCCGGGACTCCAGATGGATCAAGTTCAGCAAGACTTAAATGAAGTAAGGACCCAAATGGATAATGAGAGGGTTGAGATGAGGAATCAGATGACCCAATTCATGACTGTAATGACTGGTTTAGTTCAAAGCCAGGAAAGACTAAGGGAACTGGTTGAAAGGCAAACTCCTGAAGAACACCATCCAGGTACAGGAGGTACCAGTAACAATGATCACGTGTAGCCTCGCACTAATCCACTAGAGTTTGGGCCTCATCTAAACCCAAAGGTTAATTACATAAGGAATACTCAGGGTAACACTGCTGGAGGAAGGATCTTGCAAGAAGATCCTCAAGAAGAGAAGTTTAAATTTGTTGGAGCTGGGGATGAAGTTTACGACCGTAGGCTTAATGAAATTGCAGAGAAGCTGAGGTCTCTTGAATCCCAAAATTCCCTAGGGTTTGATGTAATGGACATGGGACTGGTGGAAGGGGTGAGAATTCCTCACAAGTTCAAACCCCCGTGTTTTGAAAGGTATAATGGCACATCTTGTCCACGCACCCACCTTCAATCATTTTTGGGAAGATTAAAAGCATACACCATGGACGAGAATCTGTGGATGTTTTACTTCGAGGATAGTCTAACAGGGGCATCCCGAGAATGGTATTCCCATTTGACTAGAGCCACAATAAGGAATTGGAAAGACTTAGCTAAAGCTTTTATCCGTCAGTATCAGTATAACTTGGACATGGCCCAAAACAGGACCCTCCTAATGGGAATGTCTTAATCTTCCCGTGAAAGCTTCAGGGAATATGCCCAAAGGTGGAGGCAACTTGCTGCTGCAGTTCAACCCCCTATGTCTGAGAGGGAAATGGATGACATGTTTATGAATACTTTTCAAGGAACCTACATTGACAGATTGGCTGCTTTTTCTTCTACCAGCTTCGCAGATGTGGTGATAGCAGGGGAAAGAATAGAGAGCCTATTGAAGATGGGGAAGATCTCCGATAATGGTTCCAGTTCCAGTAGTACAAGAAAACCATTTGCTGGGCCCCGTAGATCTGGTGAGACAAATTCTGTGCACATGGGAAGAGGGAGACCCCAATACTTGCCCAAGACAGTCGCTGCTGTTACTATCCCTGCTCCACCTCCTTAGTATACTCAACCACCGCAACACTTTCTGCAACAACAATTTCCGCAACAGAGATCATACAACAATAACAACAACAATCAACGACAACGCCCGTTTCAACAGCTACCATCTCAGGTCAACCGGGTAATTGACCCCATTCCAATTCCGTATGCTACACTATTGCCACAACTCCTAAAGCTCAATCTGGTTGAGTTGAGGACATTGGCTCCACTTGATCCTTAAAAACTTCCTAGGAACTATGACGTCAATGCTATGTGTGCTTTTCACTCAAACGCACCTGGTCATTCTACGGAAAAATGCAGAGCTCTGCATATGAAGGTTCAGGATCTGGTAGATTCAAAAGCCCTGAACTTTTCACCTCCTCCCAATGTAATGAAGAATCCTATGCCAAGCCACAATGGGCCAAGGATTAATGTTGTAGAGGATGGATCACCCTTGAGTTTAATAGAAGACATTGCATGTATTCAAACACCTCTGGCAGAGGTTAAAGCCCAGCTTTTAAAATGCCAAGTGTTTCCAAGATGTGAGGCTTGTTGCGAATTATGCAAACTTTCTGAAAATGGGTGTGCCAGTTTGAGGAAAGGCATCAATGATTTGATCAGAGAAGGCGTTCTGCAAATTACAACCACATCTTCTACAACACCAACAAATCTATTGTCAACAACAAGTGAATCTTCTACAAATGCAACAACCATCTTTTCAAGTGTTTCTTCTACAACTGCAACAACTATTGTTCCAACTGATTCAGCTGCAACTTCAACAACCATTCCATCTGTCATTTCAACATACAATAATTCATTTCCACCATCTACTACAACTTCAACAACCAACAATGATGTTTCCACTGTCACAATTTATTATGACCCGACAACGGTCCCGAACTCCAGCAACTTTCAACAACAGTCTCAACAAAGCTTCAATTTACCTTCACCAACATCCACCAGAGGTCCTGTTACAATTTTCTATGACCCAAAGACTATTACAGCCCCAATATCTGCTGCAGTGAGTCCAGTCACTATCACAGTGCCCGGGCCAATCCCATATGACAAAGACAATGCTATACCATGGCATTATGGTGCTGATCTATACTGCAATAGAGAGAAAGTCCTTCTTGATTCTCCAGTTCTCCCTCCCCAAGTGGATAATATTGGGGGAGGTAGGGGCTTCTCCCGAAGCGGACGTCTCTTCGCTTCACAAGTCCCTAGAACCAACACTGAAGCAGAGGCTGTTGCCAAAGCCAAGGGGAAAAGTGTGATACCGGAAGAATCTGCACCCAAAGAAACTCATAAGTCATCCTTCGATCAAGATGTGTATGAGTTTAGGAGAATTATTAAAAGAAGTGACTATAAAGTTGTGGACAAGCTCCACTAGACTCCTTCAAAGATCTCAATTCTATCACTGCTGTTGTGTTCTGAAGCCCATCGGGATGCACTACTCAAAGTTCTGCACGCTGCCTACGTGCCAGAAGAGATCACTGTGAATCAGCTGGAAACAGTTGTGTCAAATGTCAACACTAGCCATGGGCTAGGGTTAACTGATGCTGATTTAACTTCAGAAGGACGTCTCCACAACAAAGCCTTGTATATAACCTTGGAGTGAAAAGGAGCTGTCTTATCTCATGTTCTTGTAGACAATGGGTCCTCACTCAATGTCCTACCCAAGAAAGCCCTTGTCAAGCTAGAGTATGATGGGATAGCTCTCCAGCCAAGTAACCTTGTGGTCAGGGCTTTTGATGGCTCCAAAAGATCTATTCTGGGAGAGGTGGAACTACCAGTGATAATCGGTCCACAAGTTTTCAAGACTGTTTTCTATGTGATGGACATACAGCCTGCTTATAGCTGTTTGTTAGGTCGACCCTGGATTCACGCCGCAGGCGCAGTAACGTCGACCCTTCATCAGAAACTGAAGTATGAATGGGAAGGACAGATTATCACCATCTGTGGTGAGGAGGACATATTTGTTAGCCAGCTGGCTACGTACAAGTATATTGAGATGGATGGTGAAATCCATGAAACAATGAGCCAAGGGTTTGAGGCCCTGAATGTTAATGAGGCTATTGGAGTATTGACTCCATCTCAGGAAGACATGATGGGTACTTCAATCATTTCTTATCAGCAAGCCCAGAAGGTTGTTGAAGACGGTAATGCTCAAGGCTGGGGCAAGCTGCTGCCAGTGGAAAAGAAGGAAGATAGATTCGGTTTGGGTTACAGACCATTCCGACAAGATCAATCAGAGGCTGCCAAAGAGCCCAAATTTGTCAGTGGGGGGATGCTCACCCCAGATGCTGTTAACAATCTGGAAGATGAGGAGGAAAGCGACCGCAACCTGGAGAGCTGGATACGTCCAAGGACCCCGGGGAACCAAGTCCTTAACTGGTCTTCCCAGGAAATTATAAGGGTTACTCCTGCAGAGTAATTATTATTTCCTGTCTTTTTAGCATGCATCAAGTCCTGCATCTTGCCCAAGATGCCAGGACTCATTTTGTAATAGGGCCATGTTGTAATTTTGTGCAAATGATTAATCAATGAATATCTGACATCTTTTGCAAACGAGTCTCTTTTTTTTCGCTCACTGTCTTTTCATTTTTCACTTTTGTACAAAACAATAAAATGGTAATGTTTTCAAAATAAATAACTTCATGTTAACTTTTTTCTAAACAAGATTAAAACTGGTCACTAAAACGAATCAATCTCAACCCTTGCAGAGTTTATCCTCCAGAATGCACCGACAACAACACTGCTATGACCTCGTATGACTTCGACAATCCAATTAATCAAGCTGATGAAGGGGTTGAAGACTATGAGTTACCAGAAGAGTTAGCCAGGTTGTTGAGGCAAGAGGAGAAAGAGATTACTCCTCATCAGGAGGAGGTTGAGACAATTAATCTTGGTACCGAAGAAGACTTGAAAGAAGTAAAGATTGGGGCCGGTCTGCAAGAGTCAGTGAAGGAACAACTTATTGATATGCTTCAAGAGTACGTTGACGTTTTTTCTTGGTCCTATTAAGACATGCCAGGTCTAGATACAGACATTGTTATGTACAAGCTTCCTTTGAAAGAAGATTGTCCTTAAGTGAAACAGAAGCTGCGCCGTACTCGTCCAGATATGGAAATGAAGATTAAATAAGAGGTACAAAAACAGTGGGACGCCGGTTTCCTTGCTGTAACTAGTTACCCGCCGTGGGTTGCTAACATTGTACCAGTGCCTAAGAAGGATGGCAAAGTACGGATGTGTGTGGATTACCGAGATCTGAACAGAATTAGCCCGAAGGATGATTTCCCATTACCTCACATTGATGTATTGGTCGACAAAACAACTCAGTTCTTAGTGTTTTCCTTCATGGATGGATTTTCTGGGTTTAATCAGATCAGGATGTCACCCGAAGACATGGAGAAAACAACATTCGTCACACCATGGGGCACATTTTGTTACAAGGTAATGCCTTTTGGATTGAAAAATGTCGGTGCTACTTATCAACGAGGTATGGTAACATTGTTCCACGACATGATCCACAAAGAAATTGAATGCTATGTGGATGACATGATTGCCAAATCCCTCACTGAAGAGGACCATCTGATAAATCTGTTGAAGTTGTTCAAGCGTCTGAGGAAGTATCAGTTGAAGTTAAACCCCAACAAGTGCACATTCGGGGTACGTTCCGGTAAGCTGCTGGGATTCATTGTAAGTGAAAAGGGAATTGAAGTTGATCCTGACAAAGTCAAAGCCATTCCGGAGATGCCTGCACCTAGGACTGAGAAGGAAGTTCGGGGGTTCTTAGGTAGATTGAACTACATATCAAGGTTCATATCTCACCTCACAGCAACCTATGAACCCCTTTTCAAATTGTTAAGAAAGGAACAAACGGCCAGGTGGAACGAAGATTATCATAAGGCTTTTGACAAAATCAAGGAGTATCTACAAGAACCTCCAATTCTTATGCCTCCAGTTGAAGGAAGACCTCTAATAATGTACTTGACAGTATTGGAAGGATCAACGGGGTATGTGTTGGGCTAGCATGACGAGTCTGGTCGAAAAGAGTACGCAATATACTACCTAAGCAAAACGTTTACCGACTATGAACAACGTTATTCACTGCTCGAGAAAACTTGTTATGCTTTAGCATGGGCTGCTCGCCAACTAAGACAGTATATGTTGACTCACACTACTTTGTTGATTTCAAAGATGGATCCAGTCAAGTACATATTTGAGAAGCCAGCACTTACCGGAAGGGTTGCAAGATGGAAAATGATTCTGACAGAGTATGACATTCAGTACACATCTCAAAAAGCCATCAAAGGCAGTGTACTGTCTGACTATCTAGCTGAGCAACCAATTGATGATTACCAGTCAATGAGATTTGACTTCCCTGATGAAGACATCATGTTCCTGAAAGCAAAAGATCATGAAGAGCCTATTCACACTGAAGGGCCTGACCCAGAAGAAGAGTGGACAATGATGTTTGATGGGGCTGTCAATATGAATGGTCATGGAGTTGGTGCGGTGCTCATTACACCTAAAGGAGTTCATATGCCTTTCTCGGCAAAACTCACCTTTGCATGCACTAACAACAAAGCTGAATATGAAGCTTGTATCATGGTTCTTGAGGAAGCCATTGACCTCAGGATCAAGACTTTAATTGTATTCGGGGATTCAACTTTGGTAATCAATCAGACCAACGGCAAATGGTACACTCACCAAGAGCATCTGAATCCATAACGCGACTATACGAGGAGATTATTGACTTTCTTCACAACAGTCAGACTTGAGTACATCCCTCGAGACGAAAATTAGTTCGCAGATGCTTTGGCTACCATTTCCTCCATGATCAAGGTTCAGACTGCCAATTATGTCCCTCAGATTTCGGTATCCAGACTGGACCGACCAGCATATGTATTCTCCGTGGACATTGCTAAAGATGACAAGCCTTGGTTCCATGATATCAAAAGCTTCTTAGAGGACATCATCCAATGATAAGAAGACATTAAGAAGGTTGGCTGGTAGTTTCTTCCTGAAGGCTGATGGTTCATTATACAAGAGAAACTTTGATATGGTTCTTCTCAGATGTGTTGATAAGAAAGAAGCGGACTTGCTGATGCACGAGGTGCATGAAGGATCTTTCGGTACCCATGATGGAGGACATGCAATGGATAAGAAGTTGTTAAGATCAGGTTACTACTGGATCACAATGGATGCAGACTGTTGTGCCTATGCCAGAAAGTGTCATAAATTCCAGATATACGCAGACAAACTGCATGTGCCTCCAAATCCTTTGAATGTATTGTCTTCACCTTGGCCCTTTGCCATGTGGGGCATTGACATGATTGGAAAAATTGAATCGACTGCTTCAAATGGCCACAGATTCATCATGGTTGCCATTGATTATTTCACCAAGTGGGTTGAAGCAGCCCTGTATGCGAACGTCACCAGATAAGTGGTTGCCAGATTCCTGAAAAAGAGACATCATCTGTCGATATGGAGTGCCCGGACGAATCATTACTGACAATGGTTCCAACTTGAACAACAAAATGATGGCAGAACTGTGCTGGGACTTCAAAATTCAACATCACAACTCTTCTCCTTACAGGCCAAAGATGAATGGCGCTGTTGAGGCATCTAATAAGAATATTAAGAAGATTGTGCAGAAGATGGTGGTTACATACAAAGACTGGCATGATATGCTACCATTTGCCTTGTGTAACACCCCAAATTTTCCCTCTTCTTTTTAAGCATCATCATCATATCATAATCATCAAAAGCATATCATATCTTTGGCATCTTTGCATGAAAAAGTAAAGCATAACATTCTCATGTTCTAGCATTAGGCATATGATCAACTATGGATGGATTTGAGACATTACAAGCTATAGCGAGAGGCCCAGTGGACTTGTCCAAGTCCCATGAAGAGTCTACATGACAATCACAAGCTCAAGATCCTTCACAAATGCCCAGGAGGTTGGGAGATCATCAGTGAATTCAAGCTAGGGAAAGCTCCTACACAATGGTTCCCAAATTAGGGTTTCACTTTCAAGCATGAAATCTTTTTGACTTTGGCCATTTCATGTGGCAAAGTCTTTCATATGACAAGAAGATCATAGGGATGAAATTTGATGAGAAAATTCCTCGTGGAAGGCAGTTATTTCATCAGTTGCTTGCAAAAGAAGAAATTGGTCAACTATGCATTTTAAAAGTCAACTGTGAGAATTCATGGGGTCCAACCCCATTTTTCAAGCCAAGGGATGTCCTTATGACCTTAGAAGAGGTTTGGCAAAGTCAAGAATCAAGAATCAAAGGGTTTTGAAGAAGTTTCCATTTTTGGCATATGGCTTGTCATGAAACTTTCCATTTTTGGCAACTTTTGCCCTAATTTTCAAAGGCTTCTTTCATGATGAAAAAGATCTCAAATGAATTTCCAATAAACATGAAAGTTGTAGGGTAGGTTCTCCCATTTTCAGAAAGTACAAGTACATTTTCATAGCCCTCATGGATCAAGAGATATGGCCTTCGAAAGTTCACTTGTTTTTTAGTGTTTACCTTAAAATTCAAGTTTCCACCAAGTGCAAAAACTCACATAGCTCAATTCCAAGATGATTTATGGACAAAATAAGATCATGAAATCACAAGGCATTTCATGAGACACATTTTCCTCCAAAGAATCCACCAAATTCGTGCATGGAATGAAAGATATTTCACAAAGTGTATTTTTGCAAAATCGCAAGCAAAGCATGTTGCGCTCACATCCAAGGGTCAGGATTGATCCAAAGGAAATTAGGGGATGAATTGAAGTCAGAATGCACACATGAGGGAATCATTGCATGCGTGTATGAAGCAATCACACATTTCATGCAATTTTGCAAATTCACCTCAATCACACTTCTCATGTCACCTTTACTTCAGAAACCCTAATCAGGTGAAAGGGTCAATGATATAAAAGCAAAACATGCACTGAATTCATGCAGACACTCTCTCATTTCTCAGATTCAAATTCTCTTGCACTCTTGCATTTTCCTTCGAATTTCTTTCCTCAATCTCTCATTTCAGAACCTCTTCACATAATCTTCATCCTTGAGCTCTAGGGATCACATTACAGTCACTCATTCAAGCTGAGAGTGAAGAATCATTGAGGTGCCATTCAAGAGCAAGAGCATTCGGATTCCAAGATCCAGCTTCTCTGAAGCTCTATCTTGCATTTATTTTGCAAGAGGAGGTCAAAGTGCGTGGATCTGCAGCTGTAGGAGCATTTTCTTGGAGTTTTAGAGGATCTTCAATCTCAGGTATGCTCTGGAATTCATGGATCTGGAATTGAAATTAAATGTATGCATTGTGTTGTGCATGTATGCATTGTGTTGTGATGATTAGATTCGAAAATGCTTGAATATTGAGTTTGTTATGTTGATCTGAAGTTTGATGCCTAGAACTGTTTGTCTTCGATTTGGCTTGATCTGTGATCTATTGTGATTTTCATTGCCATATTCGTGATCAACATGTGTTAATTTATTGATTTGGAGTTTGTGTTGCATTTTAGTGGTGATTTGTTCATGCTGTTGAATTTTCCGGTGACCGGAGCTAGGGCTCCGTCATCGGATTCTGGAAATGGTGAGATGAGGAAGATGATGTTATGACCATTGGATGATTAATCTGGACGGATGATAACTTGCCAACGCATTAAATTGGCACCCTCCCTTGCACGTGTTTTGTTTTATAATTTAAATCTGATTTGATCATTATGTTTCGCACCTCACAATACCTAATGTGCACACACGCTCTGGCCAATGAATGAAGGGACTTAGGGTTTTGTTTGACTTGATCTGGAACATTGGTTGGATATGTTGGCTGTTGTTTTTTCCAGATTTAAGTAAATTTCCATGGTAATATTGTGTATAGGCGTTGATCCATTGGGCTTAGTTGCTTTTCGCACCCCCTGTTTTGTAAGCCCAAGCAATTTGAACTGAAATAGTTGTTATTCTCACCCCTGGCATTTTTATTGCTTTTTTTATTTCTTATTTCATTTCAGTTTGATTTTTAATTTTTAAAAATAGAAATAAGTTCATAGAAATTCCAAAAACAATTATGTTAACTTCTTTGAGTTTTCTTTAATTTTTGATATTTTTATTTTTCATTTATTTTCATTTTCCACGCTGGAATTAATTTCCTCTTTTATTAATTGCTTTTATTTCACTTTTAAAGCATGTTGTCTTGTACAATTTCTATCTTGATCATAAATTTGAATTTTGAATTGATTCTTTTTGTCCTGGATTCATATTGACATGTAGTTTATTGATGAGTTTTCCTCTGATTTTTAGAAGTGTGCTTGATTATTTTTTATCCTTAACTTGTACATGAAGTTTCCTAACCCTAATCCATGTTTAGACCCATATTTGACTTGCTTAGCTTCTGATTTTGATTCTTTCCCTTTGGCATGTTAATATTGTATGTTTGAAGAGTCTTTGTGCATGTTTGTGGAATTTTTGGATGTATGCTTGATTTGATTTGAATTTTATTCTTTGCTTCTCTCCTTTTGCTTCCCTTTTGGTCATATGCTTAGTCCTTAGGTTAGGAGGGCACTTGTGCCAACTCCCTTAGGTTGTTTAGAGCTCTTTTAGGATGTAGATACCTCTCTGGTCATGATTTGATGTTTGTAATTTGAGAAATTTTGTGGTTGCTTACTTTTGAAGTTCATTCACTTAGGTACATGTTCACCTCACTTCTTATGCTTCTTTGCTTCTCATAATGTTAATGCTTAAGTTTGTATGCCTCTACTCTTCATCTTTTGTGTTGCTTAGGCACCTTCTTGACATGTTAGGGTTCTAGTCTCGAGGTTTGTGGTGTTGGTTTGCTTAGTTTGCTTTGTGTTATCTCATGTTTGTCTTACTTTGTCATGAGAATCCATAATGCTTCATGTTGAATTGTATAGTCCCTTTCTCATTCTTGTGTTGTGTGCTTGCATTTGACATTTGTAATTGGAATTCCACTTCTGGTTGTGTTGCTTTGGTTTGATCTTATTCCCATTTGATGTTTCATTTGTTCTCATTTTCTTTTGTCATGACATTTGCTTATGCTACTAACCATTTCAGGGGCTCTGGTAAGTGAGAGGTGTGGATGTGATTCCCACATCTCCAATTCTCATCTCTTCTCTTTATTGATATTCTCTTGCTTGTGTTTGAGGGGCTTAGGCCATCCTTTCTCCTTATTCTCCTCTTCATTCTTTTCTTTCTCTTCTTATCTCTTCCTTCTTTAGGCTAGTAAACCTCACTAACCTAGGATTTCCTTTGCATGATAACAATAGGATTGGTTAGTCCCCCATTAGGTTTTACCTTTAAGATCCTTTGGTTCTTTTCTCTTCTCATCTCAAAACAAAAAAACCTAAAAAGCATTTAATAAGGATTGAAGTGGTCTCCTGTGCAATAGCCTTATTCCACGAAACACTTGTAGTTTTCCCATCTTAGGATAGTACAAGCATGTTCATCATGATGCACAAGTCTGATCAGGATACCATCTTCATCAAGAAAATCATAATAGACACTTCTTCATCAAAAATACAAAAACACTTAGTATGTTCAATGAGTTAGTGAGCCTAGGCCCTAATCTCTGGAATCAAGTTTTGGGGATCTTCTCCTTACTTGAGTGTGCCTGTTCTATTATTCCATCTTGGAATGTAGTGGCAAGTACACATTCCATGGAAAAGAGCTTGAGTTCACTTTCTTGTGACACACTCATAAAAATCTTATAAAAAACACAAACAAACAATAATCGTCTCTCCTTCGGGAATTCTTTTCTCATCTCCTTCGCTTCGTCCGCGAACTTGCTCCTACTTGTCATTTTGCAAGACGGTAACGCACTCGTTGTCCGAGCCTGTAACACCTGAGCATTTACATAGGCAGTTCAAGCCTTAATACACAAGCAATCTTTTCTACCCCTAGTTAGGGGAACTACGGCGACTCTGATCCTCATTGTCCAGATGAGGTACGTAGGCAGCAGGGTAGGGCCCGTTCGAGCACAATCTTTATTTTCCCTACATTTTTTCCTTTTCATTCCCTTTTCAGTTCCCTTTTCTTTCCTTTTATCCAGTTTCAGTTTCAGTTTTGCAGCAACTTTCATCCCCTCACCCCTTGAAACAGATTTCTTTGCAAGCGTAGATCTCGTCGGGTACGGCGGACGATCGGGTGCTAATACCTTCCCAGGTCGTAACCGACTCCCGAACTCAGTCTCTTTGGTTCGCAGGACCCATGTCCTTCCTTTTCTTTTCTTCTGGTTTGTGAAGCATTACCATTCCCGTTCTTTCTGGATAAAAATGCCTGGCTGACGACTCTAACCTTTTCCGCGCCACTTTTGCGTTTGTACCAGGATGGAAATCCGGGGAGCGACAGCTGGCGACTCTGCTGGGTACTTCCTAACAAGAGTATCTCTGGTTCCCTTGAGAGTCTCTCCTAGCGCTTGCGTGTTTCTAATTCGTTGTGTGTTGCTTGTTTGCTTCTGTGTGCATCTTTTTACTGTTGTTTATTTACAGTTTTATTTACAGTTTTATTTACAGTTTTCAGTATTTATTTTCCGTATCATATATTATACTGGACTATCTGGACTGGATTTTCTGTTTGGTTGGACTTGGGTGATACTGTTACTGTGAGATGAGCTCATTACCAAGGCTCGAGTGCACCCTAGGATTTAGAGTGGTTCCACTTTGGCCTCATGAGATCTTGTCATGGGGGTAGTAGTGAGTTTCACGCCCAGATTTTCGACCGTCTTGGAAATGTCTTGATTTGGGGATCTTCCTCTCTCATTTCATAACCTTGATAGTTATGTGCAGCTGGGGACTGATCATTGAGAACCTTGTGGAAAAATCCCTCTTTAGTGGTGACAGTGGCATACCACATTGTGTGGAAAACCCACTCGCACCCGAGGGCCCACCTAGAACTCACATAGGATGACCTTGTTTTCCCGGACTCAGCTGAGGCCTCCCTGCGTAGTACATAATGTCAAACCGATTCCCTGATTTGGTCATGAGCCATTTCTCGGAAATGGTGAAAGTATTATTGATATTCAACTTTGAGAGTCCGTGATGATTGACCCGAAGCACACCAGTGAGATTGGGATGGGTTTACAGGTTTGCAGGAACCCTTGACCTCTACATACCCTCATTATCAGTATGGTCTCTGTTATGATTTGGTCATTATAGTTCTGGATTTCTTGATCTCTTGGTTCTGAGGATTTCTATCAGATGGTTATGGTTCAGAGGATCTTGGTTTTCAGTTACTTGAGGGTCCCAGTATCCAATATCCAGATGGTCCTGAGTTGATCATATGCCTGCATTGCATTTGCATCGCATCATACTCGCATTAACTATTGGTGTTTCCATTTTTCAGGTTTTTGTTTACAGTTTAGCACCCAGTTCTGGTATTTGTAAGCTTTCCAGATGGCAGAAGTTAAGAAGGTTACAAGAAAGAAAATTTTCCATTACACCTTTGTCGCTCCCTGGATTTCCATCCTGGTACAAACACGAAAGTGGCGCGAAAAGAGGTAGAGTCGCCAGCCAAGCATTTTTATCCAGAAGGAACGAGAATGGTAATGCTGCACAAACCAGAAGAAAAGAAAAGGAAGGACACGGGTCATGCGAACCAAAGAGACTGAGTTTGGGAGTCGGTTACGACCTGGGAAGGTATTAGCACCCAGATCGTCCGTCGTACCTGACGGGATCCGTGCTTGCAAAGAAATCTGTTTCAAAGGGTGAAGAAATGAAAGCTGCTGCGAAGAAAAGGAACTGAAGTGGATAAAAGAAACGAAAAGGGAACTGAAAAAGAAATGAAGAGGAAAAAATGTAGGGAAAATAAAGATTGTGCTCGAACAGACCCAACCCCGTTGCCTACATACCTCATCTGGACAATGAGGATCAGAGTCGCCGTAGTTCCCCTAACTAGGGGTGGAAATAATTGCTTGTGTCTTAAGGCTTGAACTGCCTATGTTAATGCTCAGGTGTTGCAGGTTCGGACGACGAGTGCATTACCGTCTTGCGAAATGACAAGTAGGAGCAAGTTCGCGGACGGAGCGAAGGAGATGAGAAATGAATTCCCGAAGGAGAGACGCTTATTATTTGTTTGTGTTTTTTAGAAGCTTTTTATGAGTGTGTCACAAGGAAGTGAACTCAAGCTCTTTTCCATGGAATGTGCGCTTGCGACTACATTCCAAGATGGAATAATAGAACAAGCACACTCAAGTAAGGAGAAGATCCCCAAAACTTGATTCTAGAGATTAGGGCTTAGGCTCACTAACTCATTGAATTTATTAAGTGTTTTTGTATTTTTGAATGAAGAAGTGTTTTTTATGATTTTCTTGATGAAGATGGTATCCTGATCAGACTTGTGCATCATAAGACAAGCTTGTACTATCCCAAGATGGGAAAACTACAAATGTTTCATGGAATAAGGCTATTGCACAGGAGATCACTTCAATCCTTATTATGGTGTTTTTTAGGGTTTTGAGATGAGAAGAGAAGAGAAACAAAAGGATCTTAAAGGAAAAAAGTCTAATGGGGGACTAATGAATGCTAATTGTTATCATGCAAAGGAAATCCTAGGTTAGTGAGGCTTACTATCCTAAAGGAGGAGAAGATAAGAAGGGAAAGAGAAGGATGAAGAAGAGAAGAAGGAGGAAGTAAGGCCTAAGCCCCAACAATCACAAGCACTATAGTATCAATAAGGAAAAGAGAAGAGATAAGACTTGGAGATGTGGGAATCACATCCACACCTCTTACTTACCAAAGCCCCTGAAATGGTTAGCAATATAAGAACAAATGCAACACAAAATGAACATAATATCAAACCAAAGCCACACAATCAGAAGTGAGGTCTTAATCACAAATGTCAAATGAAAATACACAACATAAGAATGAGAAAGGAACTATACCACTCAACATGAAGCAACATGGATCATCATGACAAATCAAAACAAACATGAGAGAACATAAGGCAAACCAAGTAAACCAACATCACAAACTCCAAGACCAGAACCCTAACATGTTAAGAAAGTGCCTAAGGAACATGTAAGATGAAGAGAAGAAGCATAAAAACTCAAGTATTAACATCATGAGGAGCAAAGAAGCAAAAGAAGTGAGGTGAACATGTACATAAGTGAATGAACTTCAAAAGCTAACAATCATAAAATTACAAAGCACAAACATCAACTCAAGACTAGAGATGGATCAACATCCTAAAAAAACTCTAAACAACCTAAAGAAGTTGGCACAAGTGACCTTCTAACCTAAGGATTGAACATATGACCAAAAGAGAAGCAAAAGGAAGTAAGCAAAGAACAAAAATTCAAATCAAATCATACATACATTCAAAAATTCCATAACCTTGCACAAAGGCTCTCTAAGCATACAATATTAACATGCCAAAAGGAGAGAATCAAAATCAGAATCTAAACAAGTCAACTAAAAGCTTAAACATGGATTAGGGTTAGAAGACTTCATGCACAAGTTAAAGACCAAAACTAATTAAGAAAACTTCTAAAAAACAGAGGAAAAATCACCAATAAACTACATCTCAATGTAAATCCAGAGCAAAAAGAATCAGTTCAAAACTCCAATTAATGATCAAGATAGAAATTATACAAGACAACATGCTTCAAAATTGAAATAAAAGCAATTAATAAAAGAGAAAATTAATTCTAGCCTGGAAAATGAAAATAAATGGAAAATAAAAATGTCAAAATTAGAGAAAACTCAAAGGATCATTCATTAATTTTTTTAGAATTTTTAATGACTTATTTCTATTTTTAATAATTAAAAACCAAACTGAAAATAAAATAAAATAATAAAAGAAACAAAAGAGGCCAGGGGTGAGAATACCAGTCAATCCAGTTCAATTCAATTGGGCTTATAACACAGGGGGGTGGGGATAGCAAGAAAGGCCCATTGGATTTGCGCAAGACACAACATAATTACCATGGAAATTCAATTAATCAGGAAAAAAAGCCATTAGATCAAGTGGACGCATGAGATCAAGTCAAACGAAACCCTAGGTCTACTACAAGAAAATTGTTGAATTGCGACACTTGGATTACGACAATTGATATACAACTGTCGTAATTTATAAATTGCGACAATTCATACGACAATTTTGACTAACTGTCGTGAATCTACAACCACCTCACATAACAAATAAAACAAAAAAAATCTAAATTTTAGTTTTGCAGGTTTCTTTTATTTTTTCCCACTTTTTTCTTTTACTTTTTTCTCTCTCTTTTACATTTCACTTTACTATTATCTTATAACGATTGACCAAAAATCCCAACTATCTCTCTTTCTCCCTTTTCACCATAGAATCCTTTGACCTTAATCACTTCAAAAATCCACAATCCTTCTCATTCTAGTGTATAAGTTTTCATGCAATCAAACTCTAAATCATTTTCAATATCCTGTAAAACCATTTCAATCTCAATGACCCAGAACGTGACTTCTATTGACATCAGAGAGAGTGTGTTAAAACAACCATAGATGGAGAGATTTGAGACGGTGGTAAAGGGAGAACGACCCTTTCTTCTTCTTGTTTTACTTTTTTCTTCTGTCTCATATTCTTCAAATACTTTTTCCCTTTTCATTCTTTCTCTCAAGTCTCTTAAAACCTAGTTCCATCTCCGAGAAAATTTGTTGTAATCGTCGCTCTCCCCCTTAGCTGCGTTGGTGCATCTGTCCTAAAGAAAGAAAAACAGTAGTTTCTATGGTGATGTAATTGTAAACTACCTATTTTCATTTATGCATCCTGTAATTCTTGCGATGAAGTTTTCTGAAATTTCAGGTTCATGCGTCTATGGTGATGTAATTGTAAACTACCTATTTTCAGTGATGTTTCATTAGTTTGGATATGGTTTGTAGAGAGAACCAATGTCGTGGTCTACCAGGTTGAGAATTGCTTTGGATGTAGTGAGAGGCCTTGAGTATACTCATGATCATTCAGTGTCACTTTCCATTGTCGAATTTCAATGGCTTCACTGAAAAGAACGTTGTGTTCAGAAAACTCAAAACGATGGATTTGCTTACTGATTTTGTAAATTATTGTTTGATTTTGTTGAATGATGGATTTGGTAACAGATTTTGTAAGCTCCTGTGTTTGTGTTATTTTTTAATTTGATTGTGAAGTTAATTGCTTAGAAACATTATTGTTCTGTTGTGCAATGGTATTACGTTCTTCTTATGCTTTCTGCAGAAAATATTAGTGGAGGTGATTCTGTCGAACTCAATAGTACCACCACTGAATCTAGACACAAAGATGTTAGAATCCAAAAAGGTAATATGAAATTAACTAAGGCAACTTCAACATCTTAAATCAGATTATTGGCATGTTGAAATTGCAGCCCCCTGAACATATTTTGTAGTAGAATTCCCCAATGAAGAATTTGAGAATAGTTTTGTCACCAATAGAGTTTTATTCCTCTCATAAACCATATGCACCATTTTTTGTCATCTCTGCTAACCTTTCTATACCCTATATTGTTTCTGATCTGCTTTAATTTTCTTCCTTCAAACAACTAAGGATAAGTTTCTGGTTGTATTATAAGTCAGTACTTAGTGCAGTGCAAGCCATCAACATAAAACACAAATTGCTACCCGATTTGCTTCATTAGATTGGTTTGGCTCAAATTATTTACTCGAACGGTTATGAAATATATATATTTCCTTTGTTTCCAAATTTTAGTTATATGAAAGAAGGAATGAGGACCAACATGGAAGGAATTTTACTGGTATGTTAACTGATTCATCTCTTTCACTTCTTCTCCCCCATGTTTTGTCAAGTTTAAAACTTTAAAAGAAACTTTACTACATTTTGTGGTATCAGGTACATGCATGAAATGATGCCATATCATCTTATCATGAATCATCTAAAGATATATCATTTAACTCCAACTCTCTCTTGATGGGTTGAACTTATAATTTTCTTTAGTCTTCCACTACTTCTAACTTACTAGATATCATCCATATGTTATACACATGCTTTTATGGACTTTCTCCCAATATATGCTCAAACTTCCTAATACAAAGTTTACCATATTTTCAACAACATGAAATGTCTCTATATTTTGTTAATGAGATAATTATTAATCATATAATGTCTTGTGTGATCACTCATCCATTGTAGCATGGTTATCTTATCTCTTCAATGTTGATCTTATTTTCTTGTTGGCTTTTTACTACTCAACATTAAATTTCATACATGAGAAATCTTATAGTTGTGCACTTAAGTTTATCTATAGGTTTGAGTTGTAATTTTTCCTTACAAATTTTGATTCCTCGCATATTTTGTAGTGGAATTCCCTTACCGGTGAACCTATCATTGTTTTAAAATATTTTAGCTTCCCCTTTTATGTTTCTATTTTTAATCCCTAATTTAAGATTTTTGAATTATTGCTCGTGATTTTCATTCTTCTACTTGATTTATTTTGGCTAGGATTGATGAATCATGATAACTATTTTTCGATGCGTTTAGATGCTTGTGTGTACCACCATTGATTTTTTATTGGTAAGAAGATGGATATAACTTTATAATATTTGTAAGAAGGTGGGTTAAGCACCCTAACTTAGACTCTATTCTTAATGGTTAAACTTAATTTTTGAAGCAAAGTTTAACTTTTATATGTTGTTTCCGATTTACTCCAGTGAATGATTATGTTTAAGCCCAAGTTAATGGAGTGAGTATTTGCATCATTAAATCTTATTAGTGGAAAAATTATATGATATTTTTGTTTATGCTCTAAAAGTTCAAGTAATGTTTCCACTAGTTAGATTGAATTTTAGAGTCAAAATCAATTATGCCCCTTTAGAATCGATTTTTACACCTTTGTTGCCTTTAGTTGAGATTGGTAGATATGATGATATGTAGTCAAACTTTTCCAGATTACATATCAAACTTTTCAAGATTATATAACTAACTTATTTTTCGATACGGGCCATTTCATTATTTTGAATTTTGATTTACAATTCATTGTTTTCTTTTTTTGTAGTTTTTCTGGATAGATCTTTACTAGCTAACTACTTCCACCTAGATATGATTCAGGATCATTTGTGCCTAATGTTTCTTACTACATAACAAGTCTTCCTCCTTGGTGTGAGTTTCATTATCTTTTTTTCATTTTTTTATTCACTTTGAACATGATTATTAAGTAATATATAAGGAATATTTTAAAGCATTTTTTGGTGATGGTTACTTTATTTGTTTATGCACGTTAACTTACTATCCAAGTGTGTAAAGTTTATTTTTATAAATTCATTCATTTTATCTTATATGTTTTACCCCTTTATTGTATAGTATTATTACTGAAATTCTGTGATCAGGTATGAGATGTCGAATGAGATGTTTAAACACTTGACCAAAACTTAAAGTGCAGGAAAATTAAACAACACAGGAATTTGTTAACCCAGTTCAGTGTATAACCACACTTACATCTGGAGGCTACCAAGCCAGGAGGAAATCCACTATAAGTAATATTAATTCTAGACTTAAACCACCCAGTTTAATCTTTCACTTAATATCTACCCAATGCAATTTCTACCTAAGACACAACTTAGATATGAGTACCAACTCACTCCCCCTCAATCACACAGTGATCTTGTTTACAAGTTTAATAAAATTGAAGTCAAACTTCAAACAAAAACAGCTTGATCTTACTTCACAATTTCAATCAAGACACAAATACACTTTTGCTTAAAAGCTCATATTTGAGCAAACCTGATTATCAGTTTTCCCTAACTCATTTGGACCATCAGATTCTCTTCCAAGGTAGTGGTTGATAACCCTAGGAGAGAATTCTACACACCTTCCTCTTACATATACTTTTCTAAAGTCAGCAGACTTACCATCAGCACAATCTTCTTGGAGGTTGACTATGAATTCCTTGACAAGCAGCTCATAGCAAGGAGAGAAGTTGGAGACAGTTTTGAAAAGGCCAGCAGAAGAGATGAGATCAATTACCTCTGTGCACTTAAGTGCATTACTGCTCAGCTCTCTTTCAAGTGCTACCCTTCTTTGATAAACAAACTTCCATCTATTCACACTTGAAACATGATGAAAGGAGATGTTGTCCAGAGGAGCTTCTGGAACAGCAGTTGATGACCTTGAGGGTGCTGGTTTCTTCTTTGGTGGAGATGTTGGGACATCTTCTTCAACATCTAAATCTGGAGGGGTGACAGCTTTCCTCTTCTGTGTTTGCACCTTGCTCCATTGTTTTCTAGGACCAAAGACAACTTTAGCCTTGTCCTTCTTTGGTGTAGCTTGCTTCTTCTCAGGAGTTGCATGTCCTGCATTCTTCTTTCCCTTCCTAGTTCTAAGCCTTTTGTCTATACTAGGTGTCGCTCCCGACAAATGAAACAGACCAGATGAAGGTACAGACGCGAACGGTCGGCGAAAGGGACAATGAGAACACACAGCCGTGAACTCACTGGAAATGAATAGAGTCGCCAGCTAGGCATTTTTATCCCGGAGGAAAGGTAATGCTGCATAGACCTAGAAAAAAGATGGATAAGACGGTTGCGAACCAGAGAGACTGAGAAAGGGGGTTGGTTACAACCTGGGAAGGTATTAGCACCCAGATTGTCCGTCGTACTCGACGGGATCCACGCTTAAGAGATTTGTGTTTTAAAGGGGTAGTGTCAGTGCAATCTGTGTATAAAGAGCTGGAAAGCAATATGTACAGGTGTCAGTGCAAAGTGTATAAGTGATGTGAAGTATGAAAGTGTCAGTGTAAAGATAAGAGTGAAATGCTCAGGAGTATGAGGCTTAAAGAATAAAGCTGGAAAGAGGGGGAATGTACAGAGACTTTTGTTCGATAACTGTTAAGTTATGCCTACGTATCCTCTCGTGCAATGAGGAAGTCAGAACACCGTAGTTCGACCCAAAGAGACTGAAAGATGAATTAACTTATGAACTGCTTACTTGCCTATGCTCAAGTGTATGATCTGTCTGGCACAGATGCAAACTGTCTTGCATTAGACGGGAGAAGCAAGTTCTCGCTTGTGAGTGAAGATGATGAGAAAAGAATCCCGAAGGAGACGATTATTGTTTGTTTTTGTGTATTTTCAGTCTTTTATTGCTTTTTGAAAATTTGTCATAGGTTAATGAGCTTAAGTCTAAACCAATGGATTTAGTAAACTCATCACATCCTCCCTCTGATTAGGGGTAATGAGAATACCTTAAGTGTGAAGTCAGATTCTCACACTTAATCACCTTTGATGTAGGATTAAGATCATTAACCTACTTGTGATTACTTAGATGTTTTTGGTGTTTTTGTTTAGTGTTAAGTAATGAGGTTAAGCCATAATCAGGGATTAAACAGACTCATTACACCATCCTAATAGAAGGATAATAGATGAGAATGTTTAAGCTGAGGAAAGCTCCTCAACTTAATCCATGATTAGGGATTAAACTCATGACAAAACAAAGCCTTTATTAAGTGGATTTTAGATTAATGGTATGATGAAGAAGTGATTTTTATGATTTGTTAGACAACTTGAGGAGGACTTGTCCATTAACACTAGGGTTAGTCCTTCTTAACCAATTAAGGAAGAATTAGAACCCTAATGCAAGGCCCAAGTTACAAGTGTAATGTCTTGATGGTTATTAAGTGAATTGATTAAGAGATTTAAACACATTAAGGGTTTAACACTTAGGATTAAAGTTATACACTCCATCCTAAGGGAAGGATGCAGGCATAAGCTTAATCACAAAGCCTTAAAGCCTTTAGGGTTTAGTCCCTGATTATGAGATGAGAAGAGAAGACTCAAGGAGAAACACAAAGGTAAAACTATGAGGGGAGACTAATCAAAACCCTAATTCATTGTCATGCTTGGTTGTTCCTAGGGTTTGTGAGGTTTATCAAGAAAGATCTTCAATGGAATCACCAGGAAGCAGATGAAAGGATCAAGAGAAGCAAAGTGACTTGCTTCATTCAAGAAGTCAAGTCACTTGAAGAAAGAAAGTAAGAAGAACAAGAATGAGCAAGCTCAAACCCAAACACATATAAGAATGCAGCAATGGATGCAAGAGGGATGAAAAGAAAGGTTATGAGAAGTGAAGGCAAATTCACTTCTCAAGTCACTTACCACCTGAAAAGGTTAGAAAAGAAATGCAATGCAATGCAAGATGAGATGAGATGACATGATGAGAAACAAAAGCAGAAGCATGCACATGATGCAAATGATGCTATGAGATGCTACAAGCATGAGACAAGGCATGGAGATGTTCATACAAGATCATGGATGCAAATGATGCAAGTTAAGGAGCATGAACTTACATGAAAAAAAAATTATGAAACATACATGGCAAACAACATGGCAAATGCAAGATGCAATGATCACACATGTTTTCTATATGTCTTATGATGTCAAATGAATCAAATGGAGGCATGGAATGTCATGGCAAGTCATGTTATGCAAGAGAATGTAAGAAGGATGCAAGAGAAAGCCCAAATTAGGGTTTATGAAACAAACATCAAACAAAACTCAAAAACAGAAGCAAACCCTAAGATAAAAAATGGAAAATGCCACCCAAAGAAACCCTAAACCTATACTAAACCAAGGTCCAAAGGGGAGGTCTCAACTCTCAACCAATCTCAAGTTATGATTTTTCTAAGTTATTAGGGTTTTTAGGGTTCCTAAACAAAAGAAATACCAAACAAATTGAAAATGAGGAAACAAATCATGGCCATTTTACCCTAGAAACTACATGCCAAACACAAAACAAAGCAAAAAGAATCAATGTCCAACTTTTCTCAAATAGGCAGAAATGATTTTTGAACTTATGATCAAAATAATGCACAAAATATGATTTAATTCAATGAAAAATTCTTAAAATGCATCAAGATCAAAAAAGAAATTTGGTTTGAAGGTTGGACAATGTTTCTAAATGTCTTAGAACATTTCATGAATTTTTTGGTGATTTTTAAATACCTAAAAGTATTTTTAATTAATTAATTTCCATTAATCAATTAAAAATAATCTTTTAAATATTTAAAAATACTTTTTTAATGATAAAAAATAAAATAAAAATATTTTTGGGTCATAAAAATTAATAAAACTCAGAAGAAAAAGTTTCATAATTTTTATGCATTTTTTACTATTTTTAAATAATTATGCAAAACAAATGAAATAAAATAAAGAAAATGGAAAAGTAAAACAAATGGAAGGCTGAGATGCACTCTGGATTCAAATGCGTTGACTGGCGCGCTAGTGGAGGGCCAGGATTGCTTCTGATCGAATTAAATAAATCATGGATTAATTAAGTTAAACACGTGGATTAGGGCATAATGACTTGATCTGAACCATCCATTCGCGCGGGGAGTCAAACATTTCAACGCATCCAAAGGTCCAAATTCAAACTTGCATTAATCACGCTGGTTAACCCTAATCATTTTCAGGTGGCCGGAGAAGACCTCCGGTCGTCTTCTCTGGTGGGAACCCCACCTGAAAACTTCTAAAACCTCCAAAACGCAACTAAAATGAAATCTAAACAAACAGAAATCCTTCCCACACTTCACTGAACCAAAACCCCAAGCTAAAACTCATTTATGTTCCCTCAATCACATGAATCGAAACAAAACATTTTTAGGGCACGCAAGTTTCAGAGATCAATTAAATGTTCATTTCATCACCATTTCAAAAACTAAAAGCATATTCATGATCAGGAAGACACAAAGAACAAGTTTAGAACAAAAGAAATGATTTCTGGAAAAATATTTTTCAAGCTACCTGAGATTCGAAGCTTTCACTCTGATGACTTTCTGGCCACTTCTCCTTGTGCAATCCACTCCTTAGGACCTCTTGATGATGTTTGAATGCTTTGGAGCAATTTATGCTGGCTGGTTGATGAGTTTAGACAGCTTCTGCTTCAACTCAGTTGAAAATGGCCATGGTGAAATGGGCAGCTTCAGGCCAGTGTGAGTGGTTCTATGTGATCAGAACAATGAGTGGAGAAGGTCCGTGGTGTTTGTTTGGGTGTTTGTGTACTGGGGAGAGAGATTCGAATGAAACTGCAGCTTGGGGTGAAAAATGGCAATGGGGTGTTCTTGATCAAAACAGGCCTGGCTCTTGGTGGTTTGAGGTCTATGAAGTATGGTGAGTTGAAGTGTGGAAATGGCTTGGATGTTTGATGGCTGGGCAGAGAGATTCGAAGCAATATGCAGCTGGAGTGTGTTTTGTGTATGTGATCTTGTGAATGGTTTCAGCCTTGCTTCTTCATATCTTTGGCTTGCCAAGGGATATAGTATTTTAATCCTATAGGTCAGATGATGTGACCTGGCCTATAGTGATTGGTAAGTTTGCTTTTGCAAAAAGTCAAATTTTGTGTAAGGAAAGTATGGCTCATGATCTAGGCTAGTACAAGATATGGTTCTGGTGCAGCATGGTGTGTGTGTGATGTTGGGAAGGTCCAGCAGCCAATGCATCAAGTGGAGAGAAGCACAATGATGTTTTTGCAAGTTGGCACACTTTTGAAACTTCATGAAAAAGTCTAGTTACACAAACCATAACCATGTGAAACCTTGGTCCAATTCTGATTTTTAGGACCTATTGAATGTTTGCATACTGGTTTAAAGTGAATTAGAAGTTGCAATTGGTTTTGGTTCATGATTTTGCAAAATTCACACTTGGTGCATAACTTGAAAATCAATGATTTTTGCCAACTTTGTCACACCATAACTTTTGATCCAAGAAGAATTTGATCATGTTCTTGTACTTTTTGAAAAGGGAAAGATGAGATCTACAACTTTCATGACCAAAGTTTTTCCATTTGAAGCATTTTTGGATCAAGAATCAAGGCTTGAAAAATGACCTAAAATGAAGCAATCTTGAAAAGTCAACTATGCCCAAAAAGTCAACATTTGCAAAAACCCTAAATTCTTGACTTTTATGAACTTCAACCTTCTACCATGACCAAATAAAGATCATATACACTCAAAATGATGAAGATCAACCATTGGTTGGGTCATTGGGGGCCTCAGATGCCCTGATTTTACACTGACTTGTCTGAAAAGTCAACCCTTGATCAGATGACTTCCCCATGGAATTTCTTCATGAAAATTGATATGCATACTCCCTATACCATATAGAGACCAATGGAAACAAGAATGACCAAAAAATTTGGAGTTATGGCCTCTGAAACCAAAACCCTAATTTTAGGTCAACTGTGCAGTCATACCTGGCTCTGCATCCATTCAAACCCTAGTTCTTGTGATTCTTTGGAATTTTTGACTTTGAGAAGATGTAATATGATACTTGAACACATATGGATCCCTTTGAAGTGATTGGTTGCCTCTGGAGTGGCTCAAGGGGCTCTTGGATTGCTCAGATCACAAACCCTAGGTGCAGATGACTTAGAAACTATGCAGTGACTCAAAAGTGAGATATGAGGTGATATGATTGTGTTTATGCATATGAGAATGATCACAAGCCATGGTGAATGGGTGAGGGAAAATTTGGGGTGTTTACAGCTGCCCCTATTCAAACATGAGTTAGCTGTGCAGGATGTAAGCAACGGCTTAACAGGCAAACAAGATAACTTGTGGTTGAATACCAAAGACAGTCCAAAATTTGCACTCACAGAATGAAGAAGAAAAGGGATATAGATTGTAAAAGAAAACAAAGTATATTGTAAAGTGTGAAACAACGCAATGACGGGGACGGCCGACATGCTGGGGATAAAAGGTAAAGCCAAGACGGGGACGACCGACTAGCTGGGGAATGTCAAAATATGATGGGGACGGCCATCAGGATAAAGCTGTAAAATTTCTGGGAGTTAATGAAACATGACGGGGACAGCCATCAAGTTCATAAAGCAAGGTAACCGACGATGGGGACGGCCATCGGGCTAAAGGAAAAGGGACCACGACGGGGACGGCCATCGGGTTAAAGAATAAATGAAATAAACAGATGATGGGGTACGGCCATCAAAGATGAAGGACGATCACCTAGCAGGGGACGGCTGCTCTGTTGGGGAATAAAGGAAGTATGATGGGGACGGCCATCAAAGGTGGAGGACGACCACCTGGCAGGGTACGGCTGCCGAAAATGTCAACGATGGGGACGGCCATCGGATAGAAAAGGTCGACGATGGGGACGGCCATCGGACGAGCATGATGGAGGACGACCATCAAGAAGTGGAGGACGACCACTCAGCAGGGTACGGCTGCTCTCGAGGTTTCCCATGACATAGGACGAATGCCAGATAACCAAAATCACCAATGGGGACGGCCATTGGATAAAATGATGAAGGACGATCATCAAAAGGTGGAGGACGACCACCTAGCAGGGGACGGCTGCTAAAAATGACGATGGGGACGGCCATCGGATGAGCATGATGGAGGACGACCATCAAGAAGTGGAGGACGACCACTCAGCAGGGTACGGCTGCTCTCGAGGTTTCTCATGACACAGGACGAGTGTCAGATAAAAAGGAAAATTTGCTTTGTTGGTGATCCGCTGGGGATATGGTAAACACGGACGAGTATTCACAACCAAGAAAGGAAAGTATAAGTGTTTGGTATTGTGTATAGATTAGAGATGCGGACGAGCATCCTTAAGACTATGATACAGACGAGTATCATGTAGAAACAAACTGACACATGTTCAGAGATGATGATACGGACGAGTATCAACGGGTTAACAAAGAACACGGACGAGTGTTGAATCTGAAAGGACTCTTCTGGGGAATAGTAGACACGGACGAGTGTCTATATTCAAGAAGACAAAAATGTTTGACACAGTGTACGGGTTAAAGATGCGGACGAGCATCCTTAAGACTATGATACGGACGAGTATCATGTAGAAACAAACATTAGACGCAATGTTCTGAGATGATGATACGAACGAGTACCAACTGGTTAACAAAGAACAAGGACTGCTGTCGAATCTGTGGGGAGATAAGTGATGGTGTATACAAGATACGGACGAGTATCTGTATAAGTGTATCGTGAGTAGTGAGTATATATAGATGAGTGTTTATCTGCTGGGGAGAGCGACACGGACGAGTGTCAAAAGGAGAAGAGTGTAATATAAACAAGTATCTGATATACAAAGTATAGATGACTGCTGGGGATATGACACGGACGGGTGTCAAAGGATTATATATGGGTATATGTGAGTGCAAAGAGGGTGTCTTTTGGCTTTCTGCGGGTGATTTGACACGGACGGATGTCAAGAAAGTATCTGTAATACGGGTAATCTTGCTTGTAAAGAGTGTTCAGGCGACTTTACTGGGGAGTGATGATACGGACGGGTATCAAAGGGTGTATATGGTAGTGTTTGTGATTTGAGAGGCAACTGTTTTTGCTGGGACTCTGGTGGGGATTTTTGTACAATGATGATGAACGGTTATTATTCACAAGTGTTAATTCAGAACATGGCTTATGATTATGCTATGCGTTTGATTTTTTTGCCGTAATGCTCCGTATTAGACGGAATGCTACGCTCTGAGGGGATAGTATGATGCGAATGCTATGATTATGCAAAAATATCAAACCGGGATTCGGATCCCGTTGCCGCGAAGATCTCTTGGTTGGTCTGTTCGAAACGGACCTCCCAGCTGGGGATGAGATCATTGATAGACCTGGATATATGTATTCATTTGGGGACATAGGTCACTGGTTGACATATCCTTATAATATGGGACCCAGCTGGGGTTTGTAGAGGCTTTCTGTACTCTGTTGTGACTTCTTCGTGCGTTGTTCTTCTGAGTAGAGGCTGAGGATTCTGTGGGGAGATGGTTCCCTGACTTTTGCACTCAGCTGAGGATGAAATGGCAACTCGGCTGGGGGAATTATGAGAGGCAACTCAGCTGGGGAGAGCAACAAGAGGCAATTCAGCTGGGGATAGGGCACTTCGGATGCTGAGATCTTTTGTTGATTTGCCAGCTTGCTGAGATGAAGCTTGCCTGCCCCAAGTTGCGTTCTGGATACCTGCAATCCTGCAAAGATAAGGAAACGCACAAAAGGTCCCGAGGTATCCTTTACTGGATCCCGTCATAGGAGTTAAGTACCTTCGAGAGTAAGTATATTCCCTGTAAGCACGTGTTTTATATATTTTTTTGGAGAAAAACATCTGTACTTATGCAATTGATTTTTTAGAGACATCAGACATCCTTTGCAAATAAAAATATACAAAACGAAACATGACTGAAAAAAAACTGATTTTATTAATTCATGTGCCCTGAATTGGCAAGATACAGTCAAAGAAACATGTCTCCTGAAATGAGGAGATTGTTACAAATTGAGAAACAAAGTGCTGGCAGTGTTGACGACGCTTTGAGGAGCTTCCTCTCCTGCTATGACTCGTATGACTTTTGACTTTCTTCTCGTCTTGATTTCTGAAGAAGGTTGATTCTGATTGAGGCTTGGTCCTTTGGAGTTTTAACCAAGTTGCTGACAATACAGACGAATTCAGAATGCAGTTGTTCGCTTATTCCCTTATTTTGCATGGATCGCCCTTTCGGGTTTTCAATCCATCGGGATACCCATTTTTGCCTGAGTTGTCCAATGCGGCTTTTCAACTCAGCGGGTGTACATTTTTTCATTTATTTCCCTTATTTTTGCCCGAGTCTTTTATTCTGTTTTTGACTCGCCGGGATGCCCTATTTTTGCCTGGACTTACATTCTGTTTTTATGTCCAGCGGGTCATTTTTATGCGAAGTATTTTTTAACTGCATCTGAATTCACAGGGGACGGGAAATCTTCACCATCCATGGTGCTGAGCATCAGTGCTCCACCAGAGAAAACTTTCTTCACCACAAATGGTCCTTCGTAATTTGGAGTCCATTTGCCCCTGTGGTCTGTATGAGGAGGGAGGATTCTTTTCAGCACAAGATCTCCCACTTGGTACTCTCGGTGCCTGACTTTCTGATCGAAGGCTTTCTTCATTCTCTTTTGATACAACTGTCCATGACAGATTGCATCCAATCTTTTCTCTTCGATCAGACTCAGTTGTTTGTATCGGGCCCGAACCCATTCTGCTTCACTCAGTTTAACATCCATTAGTACCCGTAGAGAGGGCAATTCAACTTCAACCGGTAGGACTGCTTCCATACCATACACAAGCTGATACGGTGTTGCCCCAGTGGATGTCCTGATTGACGTGCGGTACCCATGCAAGGCAAACGGTAACATTTCATGCCAATCTTTGTAAGTGACTACCATCTTCTGCACAATCTTCTTGATATTCTTATTTGCTGCCTCAACAGCGCCATTCATCTTTGGCCTGTAAGGAGAAGAATTGTGGTGTTGGATCTTGAAGTCCCGGCACAGTTCTGCCATCATTTTGTTGTTTAGATTGGAACCATTATCAGTAATGATTCGCTCGGGCACTCCATATCGACAGATGATATCTCTCTTCAGAAATCTGGCTACCACTTGTCTTGTGACGTTTGCATATGAGGCTGCTTCAACCCACTTGGTGAAATAGTCAATGGCAACCAGGATGAATCTGTGGCCGTTTGAAGCAGTCGGCTCAATCTTGCCAATCATATCAATGCCCCACATGGCAAAGGGCCATGGTGAAGACATGATGTTCAGAGGATTGGGAGGCACATGCACCTTATCTGCATAGATCTGGCATTTGTGGCATTTTCTGGCGTAAGCACAACAGTCTGCATCCATTGTGATCCAGTAATAGCCTGATCTTAACAACTTCTTAGCCATTGCATGTCCTCCAGCATGGGTACCAAAAGACCCTTCATGCACTTCATGCATCAGTAAATCCGCTTCCGTCTTGTCAACACATCGGAGGAGTACCATATCAAAGTTCCTTTTGTATAAAGATCCATCAGTGTTCAGAAAGAAACTTCCAGCAAGCCTTCTCAAAGTCTTCTTATCATTGGAAGATGCCCCAGGGGGGTATGTTTGATCCTCCAAGAAGCACTTAATGTCATGGAACCAAGGCTTATTATCTTTAACAACATCTGCTGCGAACACATATGCTGGTTTGTCAAGTCTGGACACTGAGATCTGAGGTACAAAGTTAGCAGCTTGAACTTTGATCATGGATGAAATGGTAGCAAGAGCATCTGCAAACTGATTCTCGTCCCGAGGGATATACTCAAGCTTGACTATTGTGAAGAATGTCAATAACCTTCTTGTGTAATCCCTGTAAGGTATCAGATGATCCTGGTGGGTGTACCATTTTCCGTTGGTCTGATTGACTACCAAAGCTGAATCTTCGAATACGGTCAATGTTTTGATCCTGAGGTCAATGGCTTCCTCAAGACCCATAATGCAAGCTTCGTATTCAGCTTCGTTGTTAGTGCAGTTGAAAGTGAGTTTTGCCGAGAAAGGCATGTGAACTCCTTTGGGTGTAATGAGTACTGCACCAACACCACGACCATTCACGTTAACAGCCCCATCAAACATCATAGTCCATTCTTCTTCCGGGTCGGGCCCTTCAGTGTGAATAGGCTCTTCATGATCTCTTGCTTTAATGAACATGATGTCTTCATCAGGGAAGTCAAACCTCATAGGCTGGTAATCATCAATGGGTTGCTCAGCAAGATATTCAGATAGTACACTGCCCTTGATGGCTTTTTGAGAGGTGTACTGGATATCGTATTCTGTAAGGATCATTTGCCATCTTGCAACCCGTCCGGTAAGCGCTGGCTTCTCAAATATGTACTTGACTGGGTCCATCTTCGAGATTAACAAGGTAGTGTGGGTCAACATATACTGTCTCAGTCGGCGAGCAGCCCACGCTAAAGCACAGCAAGTTTTCTCGAGCAGTGAATAACGTTGTTCACAGTCGGTAAACTTTTTGCTTAGGTAGTATATTGCATACTCTTTTCGACCAGACTCGTCATGCTGGCCCAGCACACAACCCATTGACTCTTCTAATACTGTCAAGTACATGATTAGAGGTCTTCCTTCAACTGGAGGCATAAGGATTGGAGGTTCTTGCAGATACTCCTTGATCTTGTCAAAAGCCTTCTGGCAATCTTCATTCCACCTGTCCGTTTGCTCTTTCCTTAGCAGCTTGAACAAGGGTTCACAGGTTGCTGTGAGGTGAGATATGAACCGTGAGATATAGTTCAATCGACCTAAGAACCCTCGGACTTCTTTCTCAGTTTTCGGTGCAGGCATCTCTTGGATGGCTTTGACTTTATCAGGGTCAACTTCAATCCCTTTCTCGCTTACAATAAATCCCAGCAGCTTACCGGATCGCACCCCGAATGTGCATTTGTTGGGGTTCAACTTCAGTTGGTACCTTCTCAGACGCTTGAACAACTTGAGTAGATTCACCAGATGATCTTCTTCAGTAAGGGACTTGGCAATCATATCATCCACATAACATTCTATTTCTTTGTGGATCATATCGTGGAATAATGTTACCATAGCCCGTTGATACGTTGCACCGGCATTCTTGAGCCCAAATGGCATTACCTTGTAGCAGAACGTGCCCCAGGGTGTGATGAATGTTGTCTTCTCCATGTCTTCAGGTGACATTTTAATCTGGTTGTATCCTGAAAATCCATCCATGAAGGAGAATACCGAGAACTGAGCCGTGTTATCAACCAATACATCAATGTGAGGTAGAGGGAAATCATCTTTCGGGCTGGCTCTGTTCAGATCCCGGTAATCAACACACATTCTTACTTTGCCGTCCTTCTTAGGCACAGGTACTATATTAGCAACCCACGGCGGGTAGCTAGTTACAGCAAGGAACCCGGCGTCCCATTGCTTTCGTACCTCTTCCTTGATTTTCATAGCCATGTCTGGACGAGTACGGCGCAGCTTCTGTTTGACTGGAGGGCATTCTTCTCTCAAAGGCAGCTTGTGCACAACAATGTCGGTATCCAACCCTGGCATGTCTTGATACGACCAAGCAAACACATCCACATACTCTTGAAGTAGATCAACCAGTTGCTTCTTCACTGAGTCTTGCAGGCAGGCCCCGATTTTAACCTCTTTCACGTCTTCCTCTGTACCAAGATTAATCACTTCAACCTCCTCCTGGTGAGGGGTAATAACCTTTTCCTCTTGTCTTAACAACCTGGCTAGCTCTTCAGGAAGCTCATATTCTTCTTCAACCCCTTCATCAGCTTGATTGATTGGATTGTCAAAGTCATACGAAGTCATCGCCGTGCTGTTGTCAGTGCTGTCTGGAAGGCACTCTCTGCAAGGGTTAAGTTTGTTCATTTTAGTGATCTGATTTTAGTCTTGTTTTAGAAAAGTGAAATGAAGTTGTCATTTCGAAAACACTGCCATTTATTTTTTGTACAAAAAGAAAAATGGAAAAACAGTGAACGAAAAGAAAAAGACTCATTTGCAAAAAGATGTCTGATATTTCATTAATTGATCTTGTTTGCACAAAAAGTACAGATGGCCCGATTACAAAATGAGTCTTGTCATCTTGGGCAAGATGCAAGACTTTGATGCATGCTTATAAAAATACAGGAAATAATAATTACTCTGCATGAGTAACTCTTATAATTTCCTGGGAAGACCAGTTCGAGACACTGCTCCCCGGGATCTTTGGACGAATCCAGCTTTCCAGGTTGCGTTCTTCTTCCAGCTCGTCTTCCAGACAGTTGATAGAATCGGGGGTAAGCATCCCCCCACTGACAAAACCAGGCTCTCCAGCAGCCTTTGCTTGATGTTGAGTTGGTCTGTAACCCAACCCAAATTTGTCTTTCTTCTCCTCCACAGCTAAAACTTTGCCCCAGCCCAGGGCAGTTCCTTCCTCAACAACCTTCCGGGCTTGTTGGTAAGATGACATGGAGATCCCAGATACAGCAGATGCTTCATTCACATTCAAGGCTTCAAATCCTTGGCTCATTGTTTCATGGATCTCTCCATCCATCTCAATGTACTTATAAGTAGCCAGATGGCTAACAAATATGTCCTCCTCCCCACAGATTGTAACAACTTGGCCTTCCCACTCAAATTTTAACTTTTGGTGAAGGGTAGACGTTATTGCGCCGGCGGCGTGAATCCAGGGTCTACCCAACAAACAGCTGTAGGCGGGCTGAATGTCCATCACATAAAAGATAGTTTTAAAGGTCTGTGGGGTAATTGTCACAGGTAGCTCAATCTCTCCCAGAACCGATCTCTTAGAACCATCAAAGGCTCTTACCACCAGGTTGCTGGGTCTCAATGCCAATCCATCATATTCTAACTTCACCAGAGCCTTTTTTGGTAAGACATTAAGGGATGACCCCGTGTCTACCAGCACATGAGAAAGGACTGCTCCTTTGCATTCCATGGTTATGTGCAAGGCTTTGTTGTGGTTGCGGCCATCCGCTGTCAAGTCAGTATTGGTGAATCCTAGCCCATTGCTAGCAGTAACATTTCCAACCACGGTTTCCAACTGGTTGACAGTGATCTCTTCAGGCACGTAAGCTGCGTGCAGTACTTTGAGTAGTGCATTCCGATGGGCTTCGGAGCACATAAGCAGTGAGAGGATAGAGATTTTGGATGACGTTTGGTGAAGATGATCCACAATTTTGTAATCACTCTTTTTGATGATTCTCATAAACTCATCAACTTCTTGATCGAACGGCGTCTTCAAGGCTTCTTTAACAGCTTGATCTTCCTGCACAGGGCTCTTCCCTTTTTCCTTGGCAGCAGCTTCTGCTTCGGCAGTAGATCTTTGAATTGGTGGAGCAAAGAGACGTCCGCTTCGAGTGAAGCCTCCGCCTCCCCCCACGTTATCTACTTGTGGTGCAGGTGTTGATGTTTCAAGAGTGATTCTTTTTCCTTCGCAGTATACATCCGAGCCATAGTGCCAAGGGATGGCCCTACTGCTTTCATATGGTACTGGTCCAGGCACCGTGACAGTGACTGGGCTGATTGTTGCTGCTGAAGGGACTGTAATTGTTCGTGGATCATAAAAAATTGTAACTGGTGCTCTGGTGGGAGCAGCACCTTCTGAATGGTAGGCAGAGTTATTCTCAGGATCATAAAATATTGTGACAGTAGAGACATCTTCATGATTTGTTACTGGAGTTGTAGGAGACAATGGTGGAAGAATGGATGTTTTCGTTGTAGGAGCTTCATAGTGGAGTGATGCTGAAGTTGTAGCAGGAAGATTTGTTGAAAACTGACCAGTTGAGATAATAGATGAAGTACTTGTTGATGAAACCGAAGAATTGTCAGGAACAATGGTTGCTGCATTTGTAGGAGGTTCTGAAACCGTTGCTGAGGAGTTTGCTGGGTTCGTTGGAAATGATGTAGTGATCTGAAGTTGGCCACTCTGAATGAGGCCATCTATGCCATTCCTCAAATTATCGCACCCATTTACAGAGATATTGCAGTAAGCACAAACCAACTCACACCCCGGGAACATTTGACATTCCAAGAGCTGAGCCTTGATTTCTACCAATGGTGTCCTGATCTGTCCCACACTGGTTATTAAATAAGACGGTTTGTCTTCTTCAATACCGTTAATCCGGGGACCACCATGATTTGGCATCGGGTTCTTATTGACATTGGGTGGTGGTGCGAAATTCAGAGCCTTGGAGTCCACCAGGTCTTGTACCTTCATATGCAGAGCCCTGCATTTTTCTGTGCTATGGCCAGGTGCGTTTGAATGGAAGGCACACCTAGCGTTGGAGTCATAGTTCCTTGGCAGACTGTTGGGATCCGGAGGTGCCAACGTTCTTAGCTCAACCAGGTTGAGTTTCAGAAGCTGTGGCAGCAATGTAGCATATGGCATTGGGATTGGATCGATCACCCTATTAGCTTGAGAAGGCCTCTGCTGAAATGGCCTCTGTTGACTGTTGTTGTTGGTGTTGCTGTTGTTGTAATTCCTTGGAGGATACTGACTTTGCTGATGGTACTGAGGTTGCGGCTGATAGTTTTGCTGAGGAGGTTGATAGACTGGCTGAGGATGAGCTGGAGCAGGAATGGTGACTGCTGCTATTGACCTCTGAACATACTGGGGCCTGCCCCTGTTTGAATGGATGGCATTGGTCTCGCCAGTTCTTCTCGGGCCTGCAAAAGGCTTTCTTGTACTACTGGACGAGCTTGCACCGTTATCTGAGATCTTTCCCATTTTTAACAAGCTTTCAATTCTCTCCCCGGCTATGACAACATCTGCAAAGCTAGTGGAAGAGAAAGCAGCCAACCTGTCAATATATGTTCCTTGAAGGGTATTCATGAACATATCTGCCATTTCCCGTTCAGACATAGGTGGTTGAACAGCAGCAGCCAGTTGCCTCCATCTCTGGGCATATTCTCGGAAACTCTCCCTTGAAGACTGTGACATTCCCATCAGGAGGGTTCTGTTGGGTGCCATGTCTAGATTATACTGATACTGTCTGATGAAGGCCTCTGCCAGGTCCTTCCAGCATCTAATAGTTGCCCTTGTCAAGTGAGAGTACCACTCTCTCGACGCTCCAGTCAAGCTATCTTCGAAATAGAACATCCAAAGCTTCTCATCCATTGTATAGGCTTTTAATCTCCCGAGAAAAGATTGTAGATGGGTTCGGGGACAGGAAGTCCCATTATACTTTTCGAAACATGGAGGCTTGAACTTGTGGGGAATCCTAACCCCGTCTACCAAGCCCATATCCATCACGTCGAAGCCCAAAGAATTTTGAGATTCTAAAGACCTCAGCTTCTCAGCTATCTCATCCAACCGTCTATCGTAAGCTTCTTCTCCAGCGCCCATTACTGTAAATTGATCCTCTTGAGGGTCTTCTTGCAATACCCTGGCTGCAGTGGCGGTTCCTTGAACATTTGCAGGAATATTGACCTCAGGATGGAGGTGTGGGCCAAACACAGGGGGGTTAACATGAGGTTGTACCCTTTCATTGTTACTTGTGCCGGCAGTCCCCACATGGGGCTCCTCTTGATTCCTCCCTTCTACCAAAGCTCTGAGCCTCTCCTGGCTTTGAGCTAAGTTGTTCATTACTTCCATGAACTGTGTTATCTGAGTTCTCATCTCCAACCTTTCGTTGGCCATCTGGTTTCTGACCTCCGTAAGGTCCTGCTGCATCTGATCCATCTGGATGCCCGGAAGATTGTTTCGGGTTGGATAACGGTGCAGACGGTTGAGGGGAAATACCCGGCGCCTAGCAATAGTTCCTGATTTATCACAACAGAGGTTAGCAACAATAAAACAAAACCTACAAAACAAACAAAGGGTTAGCATGCAATGCAGTTATGCTTATTTGCTCTCAAGGTATCCGGTTTGGCATTCAGTTTTGACCCTTCCAGACCCTTGAAGATGTTGTTGTTGCTTGAAGAAAACTCAGATGAAGCAAACTAACACAAATATATTACAGAAGGTGAAATAATACAATTCGTTCATTTTACAACACAAGCCCTCTAAGGGGTCAAAATACATAAAAGAAAATAAAAGTACATGGAAAGAAAGCAACAACAAACAAATGGTCAAACACCAAGACCAAACTCATCCTCACGAACTTCCTTGAGAAGTGCTTCGGTCACAGGATCAGCCGGACGCTCCGTGAGATTCCTGATAAGGAGATTCCGGGTCGCAACAGCTGCTGCTAGCTTTTTGTGCTGAGTTTGGTCCTTGGACCTCTTCACCCCTGCTTTGATCTTCAATTCTGATATCTCTCTCTGGGCTGATGCCAGGGCTTCTTGTTGTTCTTTTGCACTAGCTTCTAGTTGTTCCATCTTGTCTTGGACTCTCTTGTCCTCCAGGGTACGAGCCTCGGTGATCCTGACCCACCGGGCTTGACTCTCCTTCAAGTACAAGTCTGTTCTTGCCCTCTGGAACTGGGCTTCTTTGCGAGCATTCTTCAGAATTTGTTCACCAGCCTTAGACTTTTTGATATAATCCCCAGACTTTTCAATCTTAGTCAAATGCTCCACTCTCAACTTCTCCAATCTCTCAATCTCCCTCATACCTTCACTCCTTTCCCGGAGGGTCTTCTGCAAAGCCTGGGTTAGCTTCTCATTTCTTTCCTTCAAGCTCTCAAACTCCTCCAAACTGATGGTGGCAGGGGGTGGTGCTGAAGATGACTCAGGCATGTCTTCTATGGTAAAGGGCATCCCAGAGAATTGGGCCCTGGCACGGGACCACTCATAATATTGTGCTGATGCCACATTATTACACTTCCCCAGAATGGTGACTCCCTTGGTTTGAACATTATCCCAGGCCCAGGCAGCCTGCCTAACAACAGCCAAACTAATCTTGTTCTCACAATAAAGGGTCTCCACCAAGTCCTGTGCCCTAGGAGTGTGGACCAGTGCATAGCCCAGTTGCCTTCTGAACAGCAGAGGATTGTAATTAATACTGCCCTTAACTCCTATCAAAGGCACATTAGGAAAATGCCCACAACTGGTGATGATATCCCTGCCCTTGGTGCTCTGAGTGCACCATCTGATGTCTGCTGAAGTTAGAACAGTGAGTCTCTTAGCCCAGTTGCTTTGCTGATGAGGGTTTAAAAATGCATCTGTCCTGGGTAGATGCTTGAGAAGCCAAGTGTGAAACAATGGAGCACAACACCTCACTAACCTTCCCCTCTGCTTCTCATTCCTCTGATGCACTGAATAGTAGAGATCCCCCAGTAAAGTTGGCACTGGGTTCTTCAAGATGAACAGATGGATTGCATTCTTGCTAATGAATCGAGGCTCATCTGCAAACAATACAATTCCATATATACTCAAAGCCAACAAGGCGCAGACAGCCTTCCACCCTCCTAAAGAAGCTTTCAGGGTAGCTTGAGAAATTAAGAAGTCCAGATGAAAGCCAGGGATTCCAGCTTTAGAGGTCATATGCTGCTCAATCAAAACAGGTTCCAGATGCAAAGCTTTTGCTACTTCTCCATTAGCAGGAAAGACCATCTCAGGGTTGAAAGGAATTTCTCTCCGGATAGGCATACCAACTAATGAGGAGTACTCTTCCAATAAGGGGCCCAACTGAAAGTCTTGAAAAGTAAAACACCTCAGTGGAGGATCGTAAAACTGAATGCAGGTGTGGATCAGGCTTCTTTGTGAAGGGTCCAGATCCATGACCATGTCCAGTATATCTCCATAATGCTCCCTGAACAAAGGTATGTGATCTGGAGTGATCAGGGTCTGAATCCTCCTGATGTCTGATAGCTCTGGCTGGAAGAAGTGATAGGTGACATTGCTCTTTTTAGGGGCCATGATGTTGAAGACTGAGTAGAGACAGGTGCTGATGATAATACTGAAGAAGTGGGCCACTGACTGACTGGTGCAGGTGGTAACTGAAGCAGATAGCTGATGAAGACAAGTCAAAACTGAAGATGGGGTCAAAACCAAAACCAAATGAAGATGGATACCCTGAAACACAAATAAGCAAATGTCAATATGATGCAATGAGTATGTATGCAAATGAAATGCAAGGGTCTGTGACTGAGCTGGATCTGATCAAAATGCTCTGGTATAGGTCCAAGTGTGCTCAAGAATTCCAGATGAGGTCTATAAATCCAGTAACCAAGGTGGGGGACTCAAATAAAGAGCCACATGTCCAAGGTTTTAGAATCACAAGAACTGTCCAACATGGAGTACTCTTAACAAACAAAGTAACAGGGTATTCTGAGGTCAAGGTACCTGCAAACCTGTAAACAGCCCAACCCCCTCACAGGTGGTGTTCTAAAACAAGGATCCTCAGATTTGGATCAGTTATGAGAAGTGTAAACACTTCTAACCCGGAGGTACAGTGTTTACATTAACCATAAAAGTTCCTCCTCTAATTCACCTCAGTTTCTGAAGGTCAATACTAAAAGGTCATCCAGACTTGGCAGGCTTCCCAGATAGCCCTAGCATTGCAGGAAATCTGCAACACAGAGTTCTCAAGAAGAAACCCATATCTGAACCGTGTCTCATATTCCCGCACCAGACCGAAATGGAATGGTAAAGAATATGATTCACTCTAGCCTAGGTATCACTCAGGTCCCAGGTATAGGACCTTAACTCTCAATAGAACCCCACCCACCAAGACAAAAAACCAGATCCAGCCAGCAGCATGACAGTATGAGATATGAAAAGCAGTAAAGAAAGCAGTAAACAACTGTACACAAATCAATAAACAAAATAAATACAAACACAAATAAGCACATAACACCCCAATAAACACACATCAATCAAGCGCTAGGAGGAACCCACGAAAAGAACCAGAAGCCCTGGTTGCAATATAAGGGTCCCCAGCAAAGTCGCCAAGCTGTCGCTCCCGACAAATGAAACAGATCAGATGAAGGTACAGACGCGAACGGTCGGCGAAAGGGACAATGAGAACACACAGCCGTGAACTCACTGGAAATGAATAGAGTCGCCAGCTAGGCATTTTTATCCCGGAGGAAAGGTAATGCTGCATAGACCTAGAAAAAAGATGGATAAGACGGTTGCGAACCAGAGAGACTGAGAAAGGGGGTTGGTTACAACCTGGGAAGGTATTAGTACCCAGATTGTCCGTCGTACTCGACGGGATCCACGCTTAAGAGATTTGTGTTTTAAAGGGGTAGTGTCAGTGCAATCTGTGTATAAAGAGCTGGAAAGCAATATGTACAGGTGTCAGTGCAAAGTGTATAAGTGATGTGAAGTATGAAAGTGTCAGTGTAAAGATAAGAGTGAAATGCTCAGGAGTATGAGGCTTAAAGAATAAAGCTGGAAAGAGGGGGAATGTACAGAGACTTTTGTTCGATAACTGTTAAGTTATGCCTACGTATCCTCTCGTGCAATGAGGAAGTCAGAACACCGTAGTTCGACCCAAAGAGACTGAAAGATGAATTAACTTATGAACTGCTTACTTGCCTATGCTCAAGTGTATGATCTGTCTGGCACAGATGCAAACTGTCTTGCATTAGACGGGAGAAGCAAGTTCTCGCTTGTGAGTGAAGATGATGAGAAAAGAATCCCGAAGGAGACGATTATTGTTTGTTTTTGTGTATTTTCAGTCTTTTATTGCTTTTTGAAAATTTGTCATAGGTTAATGAGCTTAAGTCTAAACCAATGGATTTAGTAAACTCATCGAAATCCTCCCTCTGATTAGGGGTAATGAGAATACCTTAAGTGTGAAGTCAGATTCTCACACTTAATCACCTTTGATGTAGGATTAAGATCATTAACCTACTTGTGATTACTTAGATGTTTTTGGTGTTTTTGTTTAGTGTTAAGTAATGAGGTTAAGCCATAATCAGGGATTAAACAGACTCATTACACCATCCTAATAGAAGGATAATAGATGAGAATGTTTAAGCTGAGGAAAGCTCCTCAACTTAATCCATGATTAGGGATTAAACTCATGACAAAACAAAGCCTTTATTAAGTGGATTTTAGATTAATGGTATGATGAAGAAGTGATTTTTATGATTTGTTAGACAACTTGAGGAGGACTTGTCCATTAACACTAGGGTTAGTCCTTCTTAACCAATTAAGGAAGAATTAGAACCCTAATGCAAGGCCCAAGTTACAAGTGTAATGTCTTGATGGTTATTAAGTGAATTGATTAAGAGATTTAAACACATTAAGGGTTTAACACTTAGGATTAAAGTTATACACTCCATCCTAAGGGAAGGATGCAGGCATAAGCTTAATCACAAAGCCTTAAAGCCTTTAGGGTTTAGTCCCTGATTATGAGATGAGAAGAGAAGACTCAAGGAGAAACACAAAGGTAAAACTATGAGGGGAGACTAATCAAAACCCTAATTCATTGTCATGCTTGGTTGTTCCTAGGGTTTGTGAGGTTTATCAAGAAAGATCTTCAATGGAACCACCAGGAAGCAGATGAAAGGATCAAGAGAAGCAAAGTGACTTGCTTCATTCAAGAAGTCAAGTCACTTGAAGAAAGAAAGTAAGAAGAACAAGAATGAGCAAGCTCAAACCCAAACACATATAAGAATGCAGCAATGGATGCAAGAGGGATGAAAAGAAAGGTTATGAGAAGTGAAGGCAAATTCACTTCTCAAGTCACTTACCACCTGAAAAGGTTAGAAAAGAAATGCAATGCAATGCAAGATGAGATGAGATGACATGATGAGAAACAAAAGCAGAAGCATGCACATGATGCAAATGATGCTATGAGATGCTACAAGCATGAGACAAGGCATGGAGATGTTCATACAAGATCATGGATGCAAATGATGCAAGTTAAGGAGCATGAACTTACATGAAAAAAAAATTATGAAACATACATGGCAAACAACATGGCAAATGCAAGATGCAATGATCACACATGTTTTCTATATGTCTTATGATGTCAAATGAATCAAATGGAGGCATGAAATGTCATGGCAAGTCATGTTATGCAAGAGAATGTAAGAAGGATGCAAGAGAAAGCCCAAATTAGGGTTTATGAAACAAACATCAAACAAAACTCAAAAACAGAAGCAAACCCTAAGATAAAAAATGGAAAATGCCACCCAAAGAAACCCTAAACCTATACTAAACCAAGGTCCAAAGGGGAGGTCTCAACTCTCAACCAATCTCAAGTTATGATTTTTCTAAGTTATTAGGGTTTTTAGGGTTCCTAAACAAAAGAAATACCAAACAAATTGAAAATGAGGAAACAAATCATGGCCATTTTACCCTAGAAACTACATGCCAAACACAAAACAAAGCAAAAAGAATCAATGTCCAACTTTTCTCAAATAGGCAGAAATGATTTTTGAACTTATGATCAAAATAATGCACAAAATATGATTTAATTCAATGAAAAATTCTTAAAATGCATCAAGATCAAAAAAGAAATTTGGTTTGAAGGTTGGACAATGTTTCTAAATGTCTTAGAACATTTCATGAATTTTTTGGTGATTTTTAAATACCTAAAAGTATTTTTAATTAATTAATTTCCATTAATCAATTAAAAATAATCTTTTAAATATTTAAAAATACTTTTTTAATGATAAAAAATAAAATAAAAATATTTTTGGGTCATAAAAATTAATAAAACTCAGAAGAAAAAGTTTCATAATTTTTATGCATTTTTTACTATTTTTAAATAATTATGCAAAACAAATGAAATAAAATAAAGAAAATGGAAAAGTAAAACAAATGGAAGGCTGAGATGCACTCTGGATTCAAATGCGTTGACTGGCGCGCTAGTGGAGGGCCAGGATTGCTTCTGATCGAATTAAATAAATCATGGATTAATTAAGTTAAACACGTGGATTAGGGCATAATGACTTGATCTGAACCATCCATTCGCGCGGGGAGTCAAACATTTCAACGCATCCAAAGGTCCAAATTCAAACTTGCATTAATCACGCTGGTTAACCCTAATCATTTTCAGGTGGCCGGAGAAGACCTCCGGTCGTCTTCTCCGGTGGGAACCCCACCTGAAAACTTCTAAAACCTCCAAAACGCAACTAAAATGAAATCTAAACAAACAGAAATCCTTCCCACACTTCACTGAACCAAAACCCCAAGCTAAAACTCATTTATGTTCCCTCAATCACATGAATCGAAACAAAACATTTTTAGGGCACGCAAGTTTCAGAGATCAATTAAATGTTCATTTCATCACCATTTCAAAAACTAAAAGCATATTCATGATCAGGAAGACACAAAGAACAAGTTTAGAACAAAAGAAATGATTTCTGGAAAAATATTTTTCAAGCTACCTGAGATTCGAAGCTTTCACTCTGATGACTTTCTGGCCACTTCTCCTTGTGCAATCCACTCCTTAGGACCTCTTGATGATGTTTGAATGCTTTGGAGCAATTTATGCTGGCTGGTTGATGAGTTTAGACAGCTTCTGCTTCAACTCAGTTGAAAATGGCCATGGTGAAATGGGCAGCTTCAGGCCAGTGTGAGTGGTTCTATGTGATCAGAACAATGAGTGGAGAAGGTCTGTGGTGTTTGTTTGGGTGTTTGTGTACTGGGGAGAGAGATTCGAATGAAACTGCAGCTTGGGGTGAAAAATGGCAATGGGGTGTTCTTGATCAAAACAGGCCTGGCTCTTGGTGGTTTGAGGTCTATGAAGTATGGTGAGTTGAAGTGTGGAAATGGCTTGGATGTTTGATGGCTGGGCAGAGAGATTCGAAGCAATATGCAGCTGGAGTGTGTTTTGTGTATGTGATCTTGTGAATGGTTTCAGCCTTGCTTCTTCATATCTTTGGCTTGCCAAGGGATATAGTATTTTAATCCTATAGGTCAGATGATGTGACCTGGCCTATAGTGATTGGTAAGTTTGCTTTTGCAAAAAGTCAAATTTTGTGTAAGGAAAGTATGGCTCATGATCTAGGCTAGTACAAGATATGGTTCTGGTGCAGCATGGTGTGTGTGTGATGTTGGGAAGGTCCAGCAGCCAATGCATCAAGTGGAGAGAAGCACAATGATGTTTTTGCAAGTTGGCACACTTTTGAAACTTCATGAAAAAGTCTAGTTACACAAACCATAACCATGTGAAACCTTGGTCCAATTCTGATTTTTAGGACCTATTGAATGTTTGCATACTGGTTTGAAGTGAATTAGAAGTTGCAATTGGTTTTGGTTCATGATTTTGCAAAATTCACACTTGGTGCATAACTTGAAAATCAATGATTTTTGCCAACTTTGTCACACCATAACTTTTGATCCAAGAAGAATTTGATCATGTTCTTGTACTTTTTGAAAAGGGAAAGATGAGATCTACAACTTTCATGACCAAAGTTTTTCCATTTGAAGCATTTTTGGATCAAGAATCAAGGCTTGAAAAATGACCTAAAATGAAGCAATCTTGAAAAGTCAACTATGCCCAAAAAGTCAACATTTGCAAAAACCCTAAATTCTTGACTTTTATGAACTTCAACCTTCTACCATGACCAAATAAAGATCATATACACTCAAAATGATGAAGATCAACCATTGGTTGGGTCATTGGGGGCCTCAGATGCCCTGATTTTACACTGACTTGTCTGAAAAGTCAACCCTTGATCAGATGACTTCCCCATGGAATTTCTTCATGAAAATTGATATGCATACTCCCTATACCATATAGAGACCAATGGAAACAAGAATGACCAAAAAATTTGGAGTTATGGCCTCTGAAACCAAAACCCTAATTTTAGGTCAACTGTGCAGTCATACCTGGCTCTGCATCCATTCAAACCCTAGTTCTTGTGATTCTTTGGAATTTTTGACTTTGAGAAGATGTAATATGATACTTGAACACATATGGATCCCTTTGAAGTGATTGGTTGCCTCTGGAGTGGCTCAAGGGGCTCTTGGATTGCTCAGATCACAAACCCTAGGTGCAGATGACTTAGAAACTATGCAGTGACTCAAAAGTGAGATATGAGGTGATATGATTGTGTTTATGCATATGAGAATGATCACAAGACATGGTGAATGGGTGAGGGCAAATTTGGGGTGTTTACACTAGGGTTTACAGAAGCAATGATTTCTGTATCAGAATCATGCTCTAGGTTTACCACAGGAGGAGGTTGAGCAGTCTCCTCTTCAGCTGGTGGATCAACAGAGGTTTGATCTTCAGTGGAGGCCTTGTGCTGCTCCTCAGATGTTTCTTCATCACTATCAGTGGAGGCCTTTTGCTGGTTCTCAGATGCATCATCAGCAGTATCAGATGAGACCTTTTGCTGGTCTTCAGATGTTTCAACATCTATTGGGACATCCTGTTGAGTAGGAGTGTCCTTTTCAGCCTGAGTTTGTTGATCTTCTTTTGGAGCTGGCATGGTGTTCAAAGGGATAGATATGCCACTTACCACTCTTTACTCAGATAGGATCCTGTTTACCAGCTCCTTTATGGAATCATCCACATATTCAGAAGCTTTTGGAGTGGTGTTTGATGATGAAGGTCTCCCTTTGACTTTGCTAACAGTAGGTTCCTTTGCCCTTCTAACAGTAGGGGTTCTTGGCTTTTGAGCAAGAGGAACACTTCCTCTGATTTCGTCCATTGGAGTTGAATCCATGGGTACCACAAAGATGGGGGTTGCATGCACCACATCTTCCTTGTTGAGGATTTCTTCAGAGATGTTAGGGTTTTGGTGATGAGCCATTTTTAGAATGTGGTGAAGGAATATCTTGAGATTGGTTGAGTTTGATGATCTCTGAAAGTTAGCTATAACATGCAAGTTGATTTGAGAAAATGCTGAGAAGATGAATAGCTGAAAGAGAGCTGATATTCTTATAAGAGCCGTTACTTGGAGAATTTCTAGGAGTGGAATACACAAGGTGCTTGACTAGACTGGTGTTGCCATCTGGTGATCATGCCACACGATGTCATATGATATGTTGGCACATCTCCATAACTGCTAAATTTCACATAAACAGATTCCCAATTTACCCCTTAGGTTTTCAAATTGGGCAGCATCCAAGACTTTAGTAAATATATCAGCCAATTGCAGATTTGTAGCTACATGTTCCAATGAGATCACTTTTTCTTCTACAAGATCTCTGATGAAATGGTGCCTGATATCAATATGCTTGGTCCTGCTATGTTGGATAGGATTCTTTGATATGTTAATAGCACTTAAGTTGTCACAGTACAATGTCATGACATCTTGTGGGACATTGTACTTAGTGAGCATTTGCTTCATCCAAACCAATTGTGAACAATTGCTTCCAGCTGCTATATATTCAGCTTCAGCAGTAGATAAGGATACACAATTTTGTTTCTTACTGAACAAAGAAATCAAATTGTTTCCTAGAAAGAAACATCCTCCTGAAGTGCTTTTTCTGTCATCAGCACTTCCAGCCCAATCAGCATCACAGAAGCCAGTGAGAATTGGTTTGCATCCATGAAAGTACATTATGCCATAGTCACAAGTACCATTAACATATTTCAGAATTCTCTTGACTTGGTTAAGATGACTAACTTTTGGATCAGCTTGATATCTTGCACATACACCTACTGCAAATTCTATGTTTGGTCTGCTAGCAGTCAGATATAACAAGCTTCCAATCATACTTCTGTATAGGCTTTGATCTACATTCTCACCCTTTCATCTTTAGTCAGCTTTAAATGTATGGGGGCAGGAGTTCTCTTATGAGTAGCATTGTCCATCCCAAATTTCTTGACTATGTTCTTAGCATACTTGCTTTGGGAAATGAACATGGAGTCCTCCATTTGCTTTATTTGCTGTCCAAGAAAGTAGGTTAATTCTCCTACTAGGCTCATTTCAAATTCAGATTCCATCTGATTGACAAAATGTTTAACCATCCTTTCTGACATCCCACCAAAAACAATGTCATCTACATATATTTGAGCAATCATGTCAATTCCACCTTTTCTGTACCCTTGCTTGATAAGAAAAGTAGTCAGCCTTTCATACCATGCTCTTGGAGCTTGCTTCAAACCATAAAGAGCCTTCTTTAGTTTGTATACATGATTTGGACAGCTTGGATCAACAAATCCTTTAGGCTGTTCTACATATACCTCTTCATTAAGATATCCATTTAGAAAGGCACTTTTCACATCCATTTGAAATAGCTTGAACTTTAAGATACAAGCAATTCCTAAAAGTAGTATGATTGATTCAAGCCTTGCTACTGGTGCAAAGGTTTCATCAAAGTCTACTCCTTCAATTTGTGTGTATCCTTGAGCTACAAGTCTAGCTTTGTTCTTTGTAACAACTCCTTGCTCATTAGACTTGTTCTTATACACCCATTTAATGCCAATCACATTTATGTCATCAGGTCTAGGAACAAGATTCCACACTTCATTCCTTGTGAATTGACCTAATTCCTCTTGCATAGCACAAATCCAGTATTCATCAGTAAGAGCTTCCTTGATGTTTTTAGGTTCTCTTTTTGAAACAAAACAAGAACCTGAAATCACTTCTCTTGATCTAGTGCTTACACCTCTGTTGGGATCACCAATTATCAAATCTTTGGGATGATCCTTCTGAATTCTGATGGAGGGAGGTTTGCTGGATTGTTCTGTCCTTACATCAGTTTGAGTGAAGTCAGAATGATCACTCTTTTCTTCAGCTTCAGTTTTGCTGTCAGCAGATGTTCCAACATCTTCTGTAACATCTGTAGGAGCATCATCAATTATCACATTTATGTATTCCCTGATAACCTTGATTCTAGAATTAAATACTCTATATGCTCTTCTGTTTATAGAGTATCCAAGAAAAATCCCTTCATCACTTTTAGGATCCATTTTTCTTCTTTGCTCCCTATCTGCCAGAATATAACAGTTACTTCCAAACACATGAAAGTACTTAACTGTGGGTTTTCTGCCCTTCCAGACTTCATAGATTGTGGACAAAGTTCCTTTCCTTAGAGTAACTCTGTTATGGATGTAACAAACTGTGTTCATAGCTTCAGCCCAGAAGTACAAAGGTAACTTTTTAGCATGGATCATAGCTCTTGCTGATTCTTGAATAGTTCTATTCTTCCTCTCAACAATCCCATTCTGTTGAGGAGTGATTGGTGAAGAGTATTCATGATTGATTCCTTCTGAAGAACAGAAATCTAAGAATTTTTTGTTCTCAAATTCTTTTCCATGATCACTTCTTATTCTGATCACACAGCTGGCTTTTTCTCTTTGTATTCTTTGGCATAAGTCTTTGAATACATCAAATACATCAGACTTTTCTTTGATGAAATTTATCCATGTATACCTTGAAAAGTCATCAACCACCACATAGGCATACCTCTTACCACCAAGGCTCTCAACCTGCATAGGTCCCATAAGATCCATATGCAATAATTCCAAAACTTTGGAAGTTGTCAGATGTTGGAGCTTTGGATGGGACATCTTGGTTTGCTTGCCTATTTGACATTCACCACATATTTTTCCATCATCAATCTTCAGTTTAGGAATACCTCTCACAGCTTCCATAGACATGATTTTCTTTATGCCTCTGAAATGAAGATGACCTAGTCTTTGGTGCCATAGTTTCACTTCTTCTTCTTTAGCTAAAGAGCAAGTTGAAGTGAGACTGAAGTCTTGAGGTTCCCACATGTAACAATTGTCTTTAGACCTGGCTCCTCTCATGACAACCTTTTGTTCTTTGTTAGACACTATGCATTCAGTTTTGGTGAAGTTTACACTGTACCCTTGATCACATAATTGACTTATGCTGATCAGGTTAGCAGTTAAACCTTTTACCAGCAGCACATCATCTAGTCTTGGTACATCTGGACAGTCCAAGGTCCCAACTCCCTTGATTTCTCCTTTAGCTCCATCTCCAAAGGTTACATATCTGGATGAAAATGACTTTAAGTCTACTAGCAGATTCTTCAATCCAGTCATGTGTCTTGAACATCCACTATCAAAGTACCAGTCTTCTTTAGCTGATACTCTTAGTGATGTATGAGCTATATATGCAACACCTTTCTTTGACCATTTGTGTTGAGATTTCTTTTGATACCTCTGCCCTGTGCATTGTTCATCAGTAGAGCTCCAAGGTTGTTTGTTGATCTTGTTTTTGGGCATGTAGCTTTGATCAGCATGAAGACTAGCTTTTGGTACCCATACCTTCTTGATGACCTATGTCTTCTGCTTAGGAGGTTGCTGATCTCTTTGATGTCTATGCAGCACTTTCTTGGTAACTTCTATCTTCTGCTTAGGAAGTTGCTGATACATCTGATTTGGATATCCATGCAACTTGTAGCAATGAGGTTTGATATGTCCAAATCTTCCACAATGATGACATCTCCATCTTTGATACTTCTTCTTCATTATGTTCTTTTCAGGATGTTGAGACATCTGTTGGAACATTATGTTTGACTTTGTGTTCTTTTCATGATGTTGAAGCATCTGTTGGGACATCTTGTTTGACTGTATGGACTTTGAAGTAGTTTTGCTAGAGCTGACTTCAACCTTATGAACTTTGTTAAATCCCAGTCCACTTTTATCCCCTGAATGCTTATTGTTGTTGAGAATAACATCCAGTGTGCTTGAGCTACTGTTCAGCATTCTAACAGATTTGGACATATGTTCCAACTTGGATTTGAGAAGACTTACTTCACTTTTCAAGGTGTCAATGGTCTCTAGATCACTTGCTTTTTCATCCTTTAGTGCCTCAATCTGCTTCTTTAGCTTTATACTCTCCCTGTATATTTCAGTGCTTCTTTTGACTAGTTCTCTGTATGATTGCTCAAGTTCTTCAAAAGTAAGCTCCCCATCACTGGATTCACTTTCAGATTCACATAATCCAGCTAGAGCAGTGATATGCTTAGCTGATTCTTCTTCTGAATCACCTCCTGAGTCTTCATTAGACCAGGTTACAGAGAGACCTTTCTTTTGCCTTTTTAAATAGGTAGGACATTCATTCCTGATGTGTCCATATCCTTCACATCCATGGCATTTAATTCCTTTTTCTTGGCTGGTATTTTCATCATAATTTGACCTTCTATTAGAATCATAAGGTCTTTTGTTCTCAGAAGAATTTGTGTATCTTCCACTTGGTCTTGACTTGTCTTCCATCCTTCTGAGAATCTTTTTGAATTGTCTTCCAAGCATAGCAATGTTTTCTGATAAGTTTTCATCAGTTTCTGATTCATCATTTTCTTCTTCTTTATCAGTATTTGTCACCAAGGCTATGCTTTTGTTCTTCTTTACAATTGTGTCATTCATTCCCATCTCAAATGTTTGAAGGGAACCAATGAGCTCTTCAACTTTCATTTTGCATATGTCTTGAGCTTCTTCTATTGCTGTGACCTTCATGTCAAATCTTTTTGGTAAAGATCTGAGAATCTTTCTTACAAGCTTTTCATTAGTCATCTTTTCTCCCAAAGCTCCAGAAGTATTGGCAATTTCTAAGATGTTCATGTAGAATTCATGAATTGTCTCATCTTCCTTCATTCTCAAGTTTTCAAACTTGGTGGTGAGAAGTTGAAGTCTTGACATCTTCACCTTTGATGTTCCTTCATGAGTTGTTTTGAGAGTGTCCCAAACATCTTTGGTCAGCTCACAGTGATGCACAAGTCTAAAGATGTTCCTATCAATGCCATTGAATAAAGCATTTAAGGCCTTGGAGTTTCCAAGTGCTGAATCTTCTTCCTCCTTACTCCATTCTTCTTCAGGTTTCAACACTTTTGCTCCATCTTTGGTGTCTTGGACAGGGTGTTCGCATCCATTGTTGACTGCTTTCCAGGCCCTATTGTCAAGTGATCTTAAGAATGCAATCATTCTTGGCTTCCAGTAGTCATAATTAGATCCATCCAGTATAGGTGGTCTATTTACTGATCCTACATCTCTGTCCATGTTTCCAGAATTTGTATTCCCTAGATCTCACCCAGTATAAACAGGCAGGGTGCCTGCTCTGATGCCAATTGAAATTCTGTGATCAGGTATGAGATGTTGAATTAGATGTTTATACACTTGACCAAAACTTAAAGTGCAGGAAAATTAAATAACACAGGAATTTGTTAACCCAGTTCAGTGTATAACCACACTTACATCTGGAGGCTACCAAGGCAGGAGGAAATCCACTATAAGTAATATTAATTCTAGACTTAAACCACCCAGTTTAATCTTTCACTTAATATCTACCCAATGCAATTTCTACCTAAGACACAACTTAGATATGAGTACCAACTCACTCCCCCTCAATCACACAGTGATCTTGTTTACAAGTTTAATAAAATTGAAGTCATACTTCAAACAAAAACAGCTTGATCTTACTTCACAGTTTCAATCAAGACACAAATACACTTTTGCTTAAAAGCTCATAAAGTGGTACAATTAAAACAACCTGCTATTAAAACACAAAACACCCTTAATGGTCTTCTTAAAATCGTGCTCTATTCTGAGAGTTTCTGTTGCTTAAATAGGTGTTTGGATTTTGGGCTTTCTGTAGGTTTATCCAATCTTGATATGCATGCTGCCACCACCTTGAATTAGGGTTTGTTACTTCCTAGATTCTAGGTGATTCAGTTCTTCTGATTATGCTGAATTCACATAACAAAACTCCCTACAGATGCGCCTTCTTCTGTTTTAATCCATCCATAATTAATTCCAGATAACTTCCCTGAATTCACTCAGTTCTGTTAGTCATTAATTAATTCTGGTAGCAGGTTTGGGATGTCACAACATCTGTCGGGACATCCTGAAAAACTGAACTTAACTTCATTTACTTATACAATGTCACAACATCTGATGTGACATCCTGTAAGCTGAACTTATTTCATTAACTGATACAATGTCCCAACATCTGGTGTGACATCCTGAATTAAGTTCATTTACTTATACTCTGTTTGATAATGTCCCAACATCTGATAGGACATCCTGAACTGAATTCAACATTTCTTGTTGGTCAAAAATTCTGCCAATTCTAAACATCTACAATTACATATCCATTTGTGAACATAATAAGATTGTCCATGTATCAATATTACTATCAGGTTGTTGTAACCGGTGGGAAATTTATGTAATTCCATCCAATCTTTTGATCATCCAGCTAGATTTTGAAGTTATTTATTTTCACTCATGGTTGGATAAAAACAACTATTAAATATAACCAATGGGATATTGGAATATCTTGCTACTCATCCTCAGGCATATGAGAACAATGATAATATGGTTATCGAAAATAATAGTGCAAAAGAGAAGCTGTTGTTTGTAGATGGAATTACAGACTCAATTAATACATAATGTGAATTTTTTAAGCTCAATTAATGCTCTCAAAATTCTGCATCAACCAGTGCTAAGAGTAAATGGATGTTCTACTGCTGCACACAGGTCTCAATCTTCCCATAATGCTTGAAGAAATGATGTGTCTACTGCTAACCACCTTGTAATTCAGGGGGTTGTAAGAGTCATAAGGACTTCTTCCCTTGTTATTGTTGTAAACCCTGCATTTGATCAATAGGTTCTATTTTTATCTTACTGATACTGCATTTTTCTCCTTTACCTTTTCATAACTGAGTTGGCTCAAATTATCTTTTCATTACTAATTTGGCTCAAATTATCTTATTGATTCTACATTTTTTATGCTTCTAGTCTCAATGGATGGCACAAGAAGTTCTTCATAATGACCGTCATATGAGAAGTGCGTTCATATATCAATGAATTTGGAACATTATATAACACCGTAGAGGCCATGCAGCAGGACTCGATTTCTTTTATAGTTTTGTCCTTCTATTGTCACTTTAAGAGGACCTTTTCCAACTAATGATCTGCCCTTTTAAAATGAAGCATTTCATGCACTATGGAAGTAAATTCATGGAGAAGACATATTCGTACAGGGCATCTTTCGTGTAGCATATCCATTTCTGGCCGTATATTTGAGAGGAGACAACCTATGATTGCTTGACAAGTTGCTATCCAAACTGAATATCGGGGCTTTCAAATGTAAACTATTGTATAGGGATTGGATTTACAAAAGACTCGTTAAGAAAGTGTGATCACTATATTGTTGAGAATGGAAGTTGCATATTTCAAAACTCATCATTACTATTAATGTATATTACTATTAAGGTATAAAGAATTCATTGATAAAATTGTGCATGTTTAATATTTGAAATTGAGAAATGAAATTCTTTCATATTCATAGGTTTGGGGAAAAATATATATTTTTTTAATTTTAAAAATACATTAGCTGCAGAATTACCTGCGGATTTGAGATTTCCTGCAGATTTCCCTATGAAAGTTCATGTGGTTTTACCTGCAGGTTTCAATTATAAACAAAATTTCAAGTATAATTAACGACGGTTAAAACTGTCGTAATTAGTTTGTTGTGGCAGTTCCAAAACTGTCGTAATTGGTTTGTTGTGGCAGTTCCAAAACTATCGTAACCAATAAAGACGGTTGGTGTGACGGTTTTCAAAACCGTCGTAAAACATGCTGGTGACACACGTTTTTGCGACAGAACAAAAACCGTCGTGACTTGATAATTGTGACGGTTCAAACCGCCGTAATATGCCAAAACTAACCGTCGTAACTTGCCAATTTTCTTGTAGTGCTCATTCATTGGCCAGTGGTGTGTGAACATGATAATAATGGTGAGGTGCGAAATAAATTGTATTATTCGGATGAAAATATAAAACATAAAACATGTGAGGGAGAGGGTGTCAAATTAATGCGTTGGCAAGCTCACAACCATCCAAATCACATATCCAACGGCTCACCATCATCTTAATCAATTCTCAGTTTCTAGAATCCGGTGACGGAGCCCTAGCTCCGGTCACCGGAAAACTCATCAACATGAACAAAACACCACTAAAATGGATCAAGAACTCCATATCAACTTAGTAAACCAAGCTGAATCCAAATATACCAATGAAATTCACAATGGATCAAGGATCAAGTCAGATCAAAGACAAACAACTTTGAACATCAAATTTCAGATCAACATAAAACACTCAATACTCAATCATTTTTGAATCTAAACATCACATAATCATCAGCACAACGAGCAGATCACAATGCATACATTTAATTTCATATCCAGATCCATGAATTTCAGAGCATACCTGAACTCGAAGATCCTTCAAAACACCAAGATAAGATCCCTCCAACTGCAGATCTGCTCCTTTTAACTTCTTATTGCAAAATAAATGTATAAGAAGCCTTGAATTCTCCTAGATCTTGAGATTCGCAAGCAATTGCACTTGAATGGCACCTTGTGAAATCTTGAGTTTCAGCTTGAATCAATGGTGGATTGAAGATCCTTAGGGTTCAAGGAAGAGGAATATGAAGTTTGTTTGGTGAATGAGTGAGAGAATTAGAGGATTCGAAGAGAAATGCAAGAGAAGCCAAAACTTGAGAGTGATGAAATTGTGATGAATCTGAGCACAAAATAAACCCTAGCTGCTTATATATGATGTTAAATGATCACTGATGAAAAATAAGAGGGAATGCACGTGAGGAATGAGTGGGAGAAAGAAATTGCAAAATTGGCATGAAAGTGTGATGAGGTGATTTGCTCGTGCTCTCTTCTCATCCTTTGCACATGCTGATCCCTTGTGATTCACTAATTCAAAAATGGAACAATCTTGGCCCTTGGATCAATGCAGCATGCTTCTCACGTGATCTTGCATTTTTGCAACTTATGAAAATATCCAATTCCCATGCATGAATTTTGTGACTTCTTTGGAGCAAAATGACTCTTATGCCATGCCTTGTAATGTTGTGACCTTATTTTGTCCATAAGATAGCTTGGAAATGACTTGCATGAGTTTTTGCATTTGGTAGAAACTTGGAACTTAAGGTAAACCCTAAAAATCAAGCAACTTTCGAAGGCCATATCTCATGATCCATGAGGGCTATGAAAATGTACTTGTACTTTCTGAAAATGGGAGAACCTACCCTACAAGTTTCATGTTTATTCGAAGTTCATTTGAAGCCTTTTTCACCATGTTATAAGCCTTTGAAAATTAGGGCAAAAGTTGCCAAAAATGGAAAGTTTCATGACAAATCATATGCCAAAAATGGAAACTTCTTCAAAACCTCTTGATTCTTGATCTTTGACTTTGCCAAACCTCTTCTAAGGTCTTAAGGATATCCCTTGACTTGAAAAATAGGGTTGGACCCTTTGAATTCTCACAGTTGACTTCTAGAATGCACAGTTGACCAATTTCTTCTTTTGCAAGCAACTGATGAAATAACTGACTTCCACAAGGAATTTTCTCACCAAATTTCATCCCTAGGATCCTCTTATCATATGAAAGACTTTGCCCACATGAAATGGCCAAAGTCTCAAAGAAATCATGCTTGAAAGTGAAACCCTAATTTGGGGCCATTGTGTAGGAGCTTGCCCTAGCTTGGATTCTCTGATGATCTCCCAACCTCTTAGGCCTTTGTAAATGATCTTGGGGCTTGTGAATATCATGTAGACTCTTCCTAGGACTTGGACAAGCCCACTTGGTCTCTTGCTATAGCTTGTGATGCCTCAAATCCACCCACAGTTGATCATATGCCTGGTGCTAGATCATGAGAATGTTATGCTTCATTTTTTCATGCAAAGATGCCAAGGACATGATATGCTTATGATGACCATGATATGATAATGATGCTTAAAAAGAAGAGGGAAAATTTGGGGTGTTACAGCTGCCCCTATTCAAACAACTGTTACTCTGAAAAGGACGGTAGCATGGGCTATCGACCATTCGAGATAAACTGTTGTTGAATACCAAGAAAACCTGAAATTTGCACTCTGCTGGAGAATGCAAGCAATGGGAAATAAGCCCCTCCAAATGACACTTTGGTGACTTAAATGGGGAGAAAAAGCAGACGAGCTCCTTCCAAGCTAAACTGTTACTTTAGATAGACGCACTTAGACAGACGAGTCTTCTTCAATCAAACCTGTTACGCCAGAAACTGGACATACGAGCCCTCTTCAAATAAACCTGTTATGCCTAGGACCGGTGACGCACATAAGTCTGTGGGATAGACATGCATAATCAGGATAGACGAACCCTCATCATATATCCTCCATAGATATATGGTCTAAGACAAACGAGTCTTCTTCAGATAACCTGTTACGCCAGGTGCAACATTAGGATTGGACGAACCCTCTTCACAAATCTTGTGTAGATAAGTGGTGTCTGAGACAAACGAACCTCCTTCGGATAACCTATTACGTTAGGACCGGTAACCATTTTTACGTTTTAATCCCACCGTCCGGACTTCAAACCTCTTCAACACAGACGAGTATTGGATGATCATCAAGAGAACACAAACAAGTGCCATAAGTCTATGATACAAATGAATATCAGAGGATGATCTAGGAAACACAGACGAGCGCTTCAGGAAACGATACAGACGAAAATTAACCACTGGCACAGATGAATACCAGCAATCCAACACAGACGAGCATTTGCAGTAGCAATACAGACGAGTACCAGAAATCCAACACAGACGAGCAATTGGAGTAGCAATACAGACGAGTACCAGAGTGATTATCCAATCAACACATAAGAATATAGGCTATCACAGACGAGTGTGAGGGATGATACAGACGAGTATCCGAACCACGAAGACAAGCTTCAAACAGATAACAAACACAGACGAGTGTTGAGGAATGCAGACGAGCAGCAATCATCTAAGTTCAAACACAGACGAGTGTCGGGGGATGCATATGAGCAAAAGCCTCTACCAATCCTGGGCGACTGATGCGGAAAGCAAACGAGCAATAACAAAGTGTGAACACAGATGAGTGTTGGGAAATGCAGACGAGCAACAAACAGATAACAAAGACAGACGAGTGTTGGGAAATGCAGACGAGCAAAGGCAATTATCAAACACAGATGAGTGCTAGGGGATGCATGCGAGCATCAAACAAATGCCTGATTGGCAATAAGACAACTCTGTAGGAGAGAAACAGACCAAGAGGCCTTGACAATGCCTAATTCTGACTGGGATGAATAACTGTTTGTATCGTCGCAAATGACCAAAAATAAATTGGAGACTTCGTTGGGGATATTTCAATGATGGTTGTATACCAGTCCTGAAACTCTACGGGGAAATGACGATCTTCCAACCTGGCTGGGGAGATGCTTGGTCAAATATCCTTTGCTAGGAAGGGAATTCTGACAATTCCGACTCTGTGGGGAATTGGGCCTCCAGCTACTTGCTGGGCATACTCCACTTGTGAAAAGAGGATCTGCTTGGGGATTCCACCTGCTCTGACTCAGCTGGGGAAAACTCTGTTTGGGAAGATATGACACCCTCCTGCAAAACCTGCAACAACAGAAAAAACATATGTGCCCCGGGAACTTGCATGGTATGATCGGTTCATCCATCGTCACCCGACACTCAAAGATGGGTTTAAATGTTTCCCTGCAATGTCATTTTTTCATTTAGAAAACAATCACCATATTTTTAATGCAATGCTATTTTTGGCAAAAATTCAGGACATTTTTGCAAACAAAACACAACACAGCTTTTTGACTGAATATTCTTTTATTGAAAGGCCTCTGAATAGGCAAAGTTTTTACATCAGGAAGCAACCACCTGGAAAGAGGCAGCTACCATAAAATTGAGAAAATAAACTATCCTAATGGCAATGGGCATGACATCCCAATGAGTTTCCTTCTTGCTATGACCAGCATGTCTTCAAAACTCTCCATTCTTGCATTTTCTTTCTGAGAAGATGAGGGGACTGATTCCTATCCTTCTGATATTGTCAGGCTGTACGAAACGATGATTTGGTTCAGATTACTCGGATCGCAGTTGTTCACTTATTCCCTTGTTTTGCGTGGATCGCCCTTTCGGGTTTTCAATCCACCGGGATACCCTTTTTTGCCTGAGCTGTCTGATGTGGATTTTCAACTCAGCGGGTGTACATTTTTTTTATTTCCCTAACTTTTGCCCGAGCTTTTTATTCTGTTTTTATCTCGCCGGGATGCCCTTTTCTTGCCTGGACTTTAATTCTGTTTTTGTGTCCAGCGGGTCTTTTTATGCGAAATATTTTTTAACTGCGTCCGAGTTAACAGGAGACTGGAAATCTTCTCCATCCATAGTGGTGAGCATCAGTGCTCCTCCCGAGAAGACTTTCTTCACTATGAATGGTCCTTCGTAGTTTGGGGTCCATTTGCCCCTGTGATCTGAACCTGGAGGGACGATCCTCTTGAGCACGAGCTCTCCTACTTGATACTCCTGAGTATGTACTCATTGGTCGAATGCTCGCTTCATTTTCCTCTGATAAAGCTGACCATGACAGATAGCCGCTAATCTCTTTTCCTCAATTAGGCATAACTGATTGTATCGGGCACGGACCCACTCAGCCTCATCAAGCTTCACATCCATCATCACACACAATGAAGGAATTTCTACCTCAATAGGCAAGACTGCCTCCATACCATATACCAATGAGAAGGGAGTTGCCCCGGTTGACGTCTTGACTGACGTTCGGTACCCATGCAGCGCAAATGGTAGCATCTCATGCCAATCCTTGTAAGTGACAACCATCTTTTGCACAATCTTCTTAATATTCTTATTTGCTGCATCTACTGCACCATTCATCTTTGGTCGATAAGGAGAAGAATTGTGATGCTGAATCTGAAAGTCCCGGCATAAATCTGCCATCATCTTGTTATTCAAATTGGAACCATTGTTAGTAATGATTCGCTCGGGCACTCCGTATCTGCAAATGATGTCTCTTTTCAAAAATTTGGCTACCACTTGACGTGTGACATTGGCATAAGATGTTGCTTCAACCCACTTAGTGAAGTAATCTATCGCAACCATAGTGAAACGATGACCATTCGAAGCAGTAGGCTCTATCTTCCCGATCATGTCAATGCCCCACATAGAAAAGGGCCAAGGAGATGACATGACATTGAGCGGGCTGGGAGGAACATGCACTTTGTCTGCATAAATCTGGCACTTGTGGCATTTACGGGTGTACGAACAACAGTCTGCATCCATTGTCATCCAATAGTACCCCGATCTCAACAACTTCTTAGCCATTGCATGTCCTCCTGCATGAGTACTGAATGATCCCTCGTGGACTTCTTGCATTAACAGGCTTTCTTCGTGTCTATCTACACATCTGAGCAAGACCATGTCAAAGTTCCTCTTATACAAAAGCCCATCTGTATTCAAGAAGAAACTAGCAGCAAGTCGTCTTAAGGTCTTCTTGTCATTGGAGGATGCCCCAGTTGGGTATTCTTGCTTTTCCAGAAAAAGCTTAATATCAAAGTACCAAGGTTTCTCATCAGACACTGCGTCTACAGAGAAAGCATAAGCTGGTGCATCAAGCCTGGAAATGTCAATCCTGGGCACATAATTCCAACACAAAACTTTGATGGACGAAGAAAGAGTAGCCAATGCTTCGGCAAATTGATTCTCATCTCGTGGTATATACTGAAGCTTAACCGTCATGAAGAACGTCAACAGTCTTCTGGCATAATCCCTATAAGGAATTAAATGTTCTTGATGTGTATACCACTTGTCGGTAATCTGATTGATAACGAGGGCTGAATCTCCGAATATATCGAGGGTCTTAATCCGAAGATTAATAGCCTCCTCTATTCCCATTATGCACGCCTCATATTCCGCTTCATTGTTGGTGCAGCCAAAAGTAATTCTGGCAGCGAAGGGAAAATGAACACCTTCAGGAGTAATAAGAACAACACCAACTCCACGTCCGTTGATATTGGCTTCCCCATCAAACATCAATTTCCATCTGGATTCAGGGTCTGGCCCCTCCTCCGGAAGTGGTTCCTCGCAATCTTTTGCTTTGAGGTACAGGATGTCCTCATCAGGGAAATCAAACTTCATTGTCTGATAATCGTCTTCAAGAGGTTGTTGTGCAAGATAATCTGACAATACACTTCCTTTGATGGCTTTTTGGGAAGTATACTATATGTCATACTCTATTAAAATCATTTGCCATCTCGCAACCCTTCCGGTTAACGCTGGTTTCTCGAAAATATACTTTACAGGATCCATTTTTGAGATTAGCAGTGTGGTATGGGTCAACATATACTGCCTCAGTCGGCGAGCAACCCATACCAAAGCGCAACAAGTTTTCTCGAGCAGTGATTAACGGGATTCACAGTCGGTAAACTTTTTGCTAAGGTAGTAAATAACATACTCTTTTCGACCAGACTCGTCATGTTGGCCTAGAACACACCCCATTGACCCTTCTAGCACAGTCAAGTACATGATAAGTGGCCGTCCTGGAACTGGAGGCATTAGAATCAGAGGTGTCTGCAAATATTATTTTATCTTTTCAAAGGCTCTTTGACAGTCCTCATTCCACCTGACTGTTTGCTCTTTTCTCAACAATTTGAATATTGGCTCACACGTGGCAGTCAGATGCGATATGAACCGTGAAATGTAGTTCAATCTCCCTAAAAACCCTTGCACTTCTTTTTCAATTTTCGGTGCAGGCATATCTTGTATTGCTTTTACTTTTGCAGGATCCACCTCGATTCCTTTCTGGCTAACAATAAAACCCAACAATTTTCCGGAACGCACTCCGAAGGTACACTTGTTTGGATTCAACCTCCGCTTATACTTTATCAATCTATCAAACAACGTTTTGAGGTTGGCCAAATGCTCTTCTTCGTCTTGGGAGTTGGCAATCATGTTGTCCACATAGCACTCAATCTCTTTGTGTATCATGTCGTGGAACAATGTGACCATAGTCCGCTGATACGTTGCCCCGACATTCTTCAATCCAAAGGGCATCACCTTATAGCATAATGTACCCCACGGGGTAATGAACGTTGTTTTCTCCATGTCTTCCGGTGCCATTTTAATCTGATTATACCCGGAGAAGCCATCCATGAAAGAAAATACTGAGAACTGAGCGATGTTATCTACCAGTACATCTATGTGAGGTAATGAAAAGTCATCCTTTGGATTTGCTCTATTTAGGTCCTGATAATCAACGCACATCCGAACTTTGCCGTCTTTCTTTGGTACAGGCATAATGTTAGCTACCCAAGGTGGGTAACTAGTTACGGCAAGGAATCTGGCATCCCACTGCTTTTGAACTTCCTCCTTGATCTTCATCGCCATGTCAGGACGAGTTCTTCTCAACTTTTGTTTTACCGGAGGACAGTCTTCTCTTAGTGGCAGCTTATGCACAACAATGTCAGTATCCAGCCCTGACATATCTTGATACAACCAGGCGAAGATATCCACATACTCACGTAGCATACCAATCAACTCCTTCTTTACCTCGGCCTGCAGACTGGCCCCAATCTTTATCTCTTTCTTTACATCTTCTGTCCCGACGTTGATGATCTATATCTCTTCCTGATGAGGCTGAATGACCCTTTCCTCTTGTTTCAACAACCTGACCAATTTTTCGGGGAGTTCACAGTCTTCCTCAACCCCTTCATCAGCTTGGTAGATAGGATTGTCGAAGTCATGCGTGGTCATAGCAGGAACGTTACCACTAGAATCCGGATGATCAACACTGCACAGATGATGTGTTTATTTCAAAATCTGTTTTTATTTTCAGAAGAGATGCAAACACACAAACAAAAGAAAAGGAAAAACATTGTCATTTTATTATTATTTTTTTGTGAAAAATTTAAAATGAAAGAAAAAGAGCAATTTGCTTGAAAAAAATGTCCTTTATTTCATGGAAAAATGCATTAAAAGCATGGTGGCCCTACAAATGGATACGTGCACCTTGGGCAGAGTGCAGGATTGACATGCAACATGATAAAAAAGGAAACAAGTAAATTACTTTGATTGCCGGGTAACTTGAACGAAATCCTCGGCAGACCAGTTCCTGAGCTCCTCCCCAGGTGCACATGGGTGAATCTAGCTATCCTAGTCGTAGTCAATGTCCCCTTCTTCACTTGTTGCACAGATATTGTTGCGATTGAGCAATCCGGCGCTTGTGAAAGTTATAGTCTTATTATCCCGAGGCCAGTTAGACCCACCAGGCTGATAACCAAGACCAAACTTGTCATCCTTCTTCTCTAATTCCAGCAACTTGCCACAACCCTGGGCGCTTCCAGATTGAACCACTTCTTTGGCTTGTTTGTAGGAGTGAATGGAAGTCCCTTCCTTCTCGTTGTTCCTTTCTGCCGGAGTCAAAATACTGACATTGACTGCTTCAAAGGCTTGACACAACATTTCATGAATCTCTCTGTCCATCTCCACGTACTTAAAAGTTGACAGATGACTCACAAAAATGTCCTCTTCTCTACACATAGTGATCACCTGACCATCTACTATGTACTTCAGCTTTTGATGCAACGTGGATGTTACTGCGCCTGCATCATGGATCCATGGACGTCCTAGCAAGCAATTGTATGCAGGTTGAATATCCATGACATAGAACATGCTCTTGAACACTTGGATCCTATCTTCACAGGTAGCTCAACCTCCCCGAACACAGACCTTCGGGACCCATCAAAGGCTTTCACAATTGAAATTCTGGGATCAGGTACGTGATGTCGAATCAGATGTTTAAACACTTGAAGACTTAAACAAAACTTAAAGTGCTGATAAATTAAATAACACAAGAAATTGTTAACCCAATTCAGTGTATCTCCACACTTACATCTGGGGGCTACAAAGCCAGGAAGGAAATCCAATATAAGTAATATTAATTCTGGAATTAAACCAACCAGTTTAATCCTTCACTTAATATCTACCCAAGGCAATTTCTACCTAAGACACAACTTAGATATGAGTACCTACTCACTACCCTCAATCAAACAGTGATATTTTACAATGTTTAATAAAATTGAAGTCACACTTCAAAAACAACAGCTTGATCTTACTTAAAAGTTTCAATCAAGACACAATACACTTTTTGCTTAAAAGCTCATAAAGTGACAAATAATCAGAACCTGCTATAAAACACAAACACCCTTTTGGTCTTCTAAAATTCGTACTTTATTCTGAGAGTTTCTGTTCCTTTAATAGATGCTTGGTTTTTGGGCTTTTTGCAAATTATCTAGTCCTGATAAATTCCACTGTCATCACCTTGAATTAGGGTTATTTAGTTTGTTACCTCCTTGATTCAAGGTGAGTTAGTTATTCTGTTACACTGAAATCAAATAACTAAGCTCCCTAAAGATGCGCCTTGGAGTGCTTATCTATCCACAATTAATTCCAGATAAATTCTCCTGAATTTAATCACTTCTGTTATGCATCATTTAAGTCTGGTAGCAGGTTTACGATGTCACAACATCTGGTGTGATATCTTGATGTCTTGACTTAAGTTCATTAACTTTTACTCTATTTGTCAATGTCACAACATCTGGTGTGACATCCTGAACTAAGTTCAACACTTCTTATTTGTCAAAAATTCTGCCAATTCTTAACATCTACAACAATCAAATCACTGGGTCGCAAGATAATGCCATCAACATTTAGCTTCATCAAGGCTTTCTTAGGGAGCACATTGAGAGAAGAGCCTGTATCAACTAAGACATGTGACAGGACAGCACCCTTACACTCCATGGTGATATGCAGGGCCTTGTTGTGATTGCGACCTTCAGAAGTAAGATCCCTATCCGTGAAGCCCAACCCATGGCTAGCATTCACACTGCCTACCACAGCCTCCAATTGATTAACAGTTATCTCCTGTGGAACATACGCCATCTGCAACACTTTCAGCAAAGCTTCTCTGTGAGCTGGAGGACACATCAACAAAGACAGAATTGATATTTTGGACGGAGTCTGATTCAACTATTCAACCACTTTATAGTCACTATTCTTTATTATCCTCATAAACTCTTCGACTTCTTTTTCAAAAGTACCTTGCCCGACAGCAGGAGTTGTCACCTCTTCGATCGCTATCTGCTTTCCTTTAGCCTTGGTAGCAGCTTCGGCTTCAGGATCTCCTCTCAGAGCTTGAGGAGCAAAAAGATGCCCGCTTCTCGTAAAACCACCAACTCCTCCGACATTCACCACAATCGGGTCAATTTTTACTGCCTTACTTTCTACCTTTTGACCTTCCACATACACATCTGAGCCATAATGCCATGGGATGGCTTTATCATCAGCATAAGGAATGGGCCCTGGAACAGTGATGGTAACAAGACTAACCTCTAGAGCATAGATAGTCACTGGCTCCCTCCGGGCAGGTACTTCAGCTGGATCAAAGTAAATTGTTATGGTAGACACACCATCACTTCTATCAGCCATCTTATCAAACTGCAACGACCCTCGTCCATCAGATGTTGCAACCCAACCTTCAAGTCTTCACAACCATTCACTGAACTCAAACATCCTTCACAATCATAACCACACCCCAGGAACACTTGTCCTTTCAACAATCTATCTTTCACCACCAGCAATGGAGTCTTTACCTCTTCCACGTTCAAGATCAAGCTTAATTTCTCACCACCGTCAACAACATTTATCCTTGCCCCTCCATGGTTTGGAATAGGGTTTGATGTAACATTAGGCGGCGGTGCAAAGTTAATCGCCTTTGAATCGATCAAATCTTGAACTTTATGCTGTAGGGCCCTGCACTTCTCAGTTGAATGCCCGGGTGCCCCTGAATGGAACGTGCCTCTCGCGTTAGCATCATACCCCACTAGAAGCTCTCCAGGTGGAGGTGGTGCTAATGTCCTCAATTGTACCAAGTTCAAGTCTAGCAACCTCTGCAACAATGTCGTCTACGTCATTGGAATGGCTTCAAGCACCCTATTAGTCGGACGAGCTTGTCTCGGTTGATAGGGTCTCTGCTGATAATTGTTACGTTGTGGTTGTTGTTGTTGCTGCTGTTGTGGGGGTTGGGTTTGTTGCACAGGACTTAATGGAATAGTGACATCTGCCACTTGCTCATATGATCTTCTGTATCCCTGGCCTCGTCCACGGCCGTACACAACATTAGTTTCTCCTTCTCTCCTTCTCGGAGGTCCATTAAAAGCTTTTCTTACACCACTTGAGCTACCCGCACCGGTGTCCTGAATCTTCCCCATCTTTAACAGAGTTTCGACCCTCTCTCCTACTATCACAATATCATTGAACTTAGTAGTTGAACAAGATGCCAACCTCTCGATAAACACCCCTTGTAATGTTCCCATGAACATATCAGCCATCTCATTCTCCAGCAAGGGTGGTTGTACTCTAGCAGCAAGTTGACGCCACCTCTGAGCGTACTCCTTAAACCCCTCCTTAGCATTCTGAGACATGGTCTGCAACTGTGTGCAATTTGGAGCTATATCCAAATTGTACTGGTACTGCTTCACGAATGCCTCTGTTAAATCCTTTCAGCTTCTAATGTTAACCCTGCTCAGCTTCATATACCACTCCAATGAGGCCCCCACCAGGCTATCCTGGAAGTAATACATCCATAACTTCTCGTCATTAGTATGGGAAGCAATTCTTCCTACAAAATACTGGAGGTGAGTCTTCGGGCAAGCCGTGCCATTGTACTTATCGAAAGTAGGGACCTTGAACTTGTAGGGGATTCTAACCCCTGGCACCAAGCCCAAGTCAGTGATATCAAACCCTAGGGAACTCTGAGATTGAATGGCACGAATCTGCTCAACCATCTCTTTAAACGTTCTGTTCATGTCAGCCCATTGGCCTTCTGCCTCGTCCAGCAAAGTAAATTGTTCAACTTTACCATCCATCTGCACGTTGTTTATTCCATCATTAATAATAGTAATCCCTGGTTGCGCCACCAGGATTTCAACTTGACGGGCGCCAGCACCGTTGCGATTACCTCTATCAGCAGTCCCATTGTTCCTGGTCTGATTGTTTTCCACCATCTCGCGCAAGCGCTCCTGAATCAGACCCATCCCTACCATAAGGGTCATGAAATTGTCCATTCTCAGTCTCAAGTCAACTAAATCTGCCTGCATTTGATCCATCACTCTTTCTCTGTTTACTCTTGTGGGATATCTGTGTACAGTTGGCTGTTCTCGAACCTTCCTGGGAGCTATAGTTCCTGAAAGGACATAAACGTTAGAAACTGATGAACTACCTGCAAAACAGCAAACACGTTATATGCATGTAATGTAACTATTCATGTTTCCAAGTTTAGGCATTTATATGCCGCAGTTCTGGTATTTGCTTCAGATAGCCACTTTGAGCATTAAATTTCAAACTCTCCCTTTTGAAGAGTATTCAGATCTTAGTAGTCTCAGACAAACAAGCTTTGCGTGTTCAGAAATGGTAACTGGAATTGAACATTGCATAACATGGATAACCCACTGACGGCCAAAGAGTTAGAGCACAAACAAATTCCCCAAAGGGTTACAAGTCAATACATGAACAAAAAGATAAAGAAAGACTCCTACAACAAGCCTATAGGTAGTATGAACAACAATAAATAAAAACTAGACTAAAGACCCAGGTTCTTCTTCTGCAGCTATCACCTCTGTCTGGTTCTTCTTCACACCTGCTCTCAGCTTGAGCTCTTCAATCTCTTTCAATGCCTCCTCCAAGGCCATCTGGCTCTGTGCCAACTGTTGAGTCTTTTCCCTTCGTATTTTGTGAACTTGCTCTACTTCTTCTTTCTTGAAGGCCATCTGTACCTCGAAAAACTCTTCTTTTTCTTTATACTTCTTCTGCTCTTGTTCCCTTTGGCCTTGCAACCAAACAATGGACTGGCGAGCTTCTTTAAGAGTCTTCAAAATCTTCTTACCCTCCGCTTCTCTTTTTGATTCCATTAGACCCAATCTCTGAAAATGAGCTTCTCTTCCAGCAAACTCTTTTTCCTTATCTTGTAAGGAGACCTGCATCTTCTTCAGCTTTCCCTCTACTTCAATCTTAGCACGATTGGCAAAATGGTACAAGTTAACCATTTCAGCATTCTCTACCTGGACCTCGTGCAACTGAGCTTCCAATTTCTTATATACCTCAAGAGAAACAGTATCCTGACATGGCATCTCTTTGGGATACAATGGAGCTTCCATTGAAAATGGCATGAGCACTTCCTCTACACGTTTCTGCAACCATGTAGCAAAAGGAGGATATGTCTTGGGATCTACCCTTCCAAAATCCTTCTTTCCTTTCTTCACCCTGTGAGCCCAAGCCTGAGATGCTTGTCTGACCAACTCTTTGTTTCCCTCCACAGAAAGTACAAAGACTCAGCAAATTGCTCCATACTTGGTGGATCTCTCAGAGGATAGCCAAGTTGCTTCCTGGCTAAGGCTGGATGGTAACTGATCACACCCTTTCTTCCTAGCAAAGGCACACTAGAAAATCTTCCACAACTAACCAGTAACTCCTTTCCCAAAAAATCTTTGTCATAACCCCAAGCTATATCCTCAGAAGTGAGTCCCATCAGCCTCTTGGACCAGCTCCATTCATCTCTCATCTCTTTGAATGGGCCTGACTTTGGTAATTGCCTAGCAAACCAATCAGCAAATAATGAAGCACAACAACCCACTGGTCCACCTCTGCCTTTTTCATTCCGGTAGTGAACATTGTAGTAGAAATCTCCCAACAGAGTTGGCACAGGATTTCCTTTAGCGAAATTGGAAATCACCTCCAAGCTCACAAACTCCTCTTTTCTCCCGGGAAAAGACTAGATCCATATACCATCAGGGCTACTACAGCATCAAAATCCCCCCACTTACTCTCTTTGGCATATTCGTTAGCCTCTTGTATAAGCACATCCCAAGGAAGTCCTATGCCCTCATTGTCCTTCAAAGCTTTCTTAACCTTAGCAACTGGTATACGACAGACTCTGGATATGTCTTCTTCCTTGAGAACCACCTCTGACCCATAGTAAGGCAAAGTATCTCTGACTGGAATACCCAAAATGCTGGAAATCTCCTCCAAGGTAGGAGCCAAGATATAATCCGAAAATATCCTTCTGGTCTGCAGTAGGTTTATCCATGTACTTCAATATCTGACCATACCTCTTTCTGAAATTCCCTAAAACTTGATCATTCATCAGCCCTGCTAATCTCTGAACACTCTTGACTTCTGGTTGGAGAAAAGTGTAATGAACATTCTTATTTCTTGTAATTTTCTTAACTTATTCCATCTGGAAAGCTTACAATTACCAGAACTGGGTGCTAAACTGAAAACAAAACCTGAAAAATGGAAACATAAATAGTTAATGCAAGTATGATGCGATGCAAATGCAATGCAGGCATATGATCAATCTGGGACCATCTGGATACTGAACATTAGGACCCTCTTAATAACTGAAAACAAAGATTCTCTGAGCCATAACCATCTGATAGAAACCCTCAGAACCAAGAGATCAAGAAATCCAGAACCATAAGGACCAAATCATAACAGAGACCATGCTGATAATGAGGGTATGTAGAGGTCAAGGGTTCCTGCAAACCTGTAAACCCCTCCCAATCTCACTGGTGTGCTCCGGGTCAAACATCACGGACTCTCAAAGCCGAATAGCAATAATACTTTCACCATTTCTGAGAAATGTCTCATGACCAAATCAGGGAATCGGTTTGGCATTATATACTACGTAGGGAGGCCTCAGATGAGTCCGGGAAAACAAGGTCATCCTATGTGAGTTCTAGGTGGGCCCTCGGGTCCGAATGGGTTTGCCACACAATGTGGTTTGCCAATGTCACCACTAAAGAGGGATGTTTCCACAAGGTTCTCAATGATCGGTCCCCAGCTGCACATAACTATCAAGGTTATGAAATGAAAGAGGAAGATCCCCAAATCAAGACATTTCCAAGACAGTCGCAAATTTGGGCGTGGAACTCACTACTACCCCCATGACAAGATCTCATAAGGCCAAAGTGGAACCACTCTAAGTCCTAATGTGAACTCGAGCCTTGGTAATGAGCTCATCACACAGTAACAGTATCACCCAGTCCCACCAAACAGAAAATCCAGTCCAGACAGTCCAGTATATATATGATGCAGGAAAATAAATACTGAAAACTGTAAATAAAGCTGTAAATAAAATGTAAATAAACAACAATAAAATAAACACGCAACAACAAACATGCAACACCCCACGAAACAGAAACACGCAAGCGCTATGAGAGACTCTCAAGGGAACCATAGATTCTGGGTTCGATCCCCAGCAGAGTCGCCAGTTGTCGCTCCCTGGATTTCCATCCTGGTACAAACGCGAAAGTGGTGCGGAAAGAGGTAGAGTCGCCAGCCAAGCATTTTTATCCCGAAAGAACGGGAATGGTAATGTTGCACAAACCAGAAGAAAAGAAAAGGAAGGACACGGGTCCTGCGAACCAAAGAGACTGAGTTCAGAAGTCGGTTACGACCTGGGAAGGTATTAGCACCCAGATCGTCCGCCGTACCCGACGGGATCCGCGCTTGCAAGGAAATCTGTTTCAAAGGGTGAAGAAATGAAAGCTACTGCGAAGAAAAGGAACTGAATTGGATAAAAGAAATGAAAAGGGAACTGAAAAAGAAATGAAGAGGAAAAAATGTAGGGAAAATAAAGATTGTGCTCGAATGTACCCTACACCGCTGCCTACGTACCTCATCTGGACAATGAGGATCAGAGTCGCCGTAGTTCCCCTAACTAGGGGTGGAAAGAATTGCTTGTGTCTTAAGGCTTGAACTGCCTATGTCAATGCTCAGGTGTTACAGGCTCGGATGACGAGTGCGTTACCGTCTTGCGAAATGACAATTAGGAGCAAGTTCGCGGACGGAACGAAGGAGATGAGAAAAGAATTCCCGAAGGAGAGACGCTTATTTTTTGTTTGTGTTTTTTAGAAGCTTTTTATGAGTGTGTCACAAGGAAGTGAACTCAAGCTCTTTACCATGGAATGTGCTCTTGCGACTACATTCCAAGATGGAATAATAGAACAAGCACACTCAAATAAGGAGAAGATCCCAAAAACTTGATTCCATAGATTAGGGCTTAGGCTCACTAACTCATTTAATTTATTAAGTGTATTTGTATTTTTGAATGAAGAAGTGTTTTTTATGATTTTCTTGATGAAGATGGTATCCTGATCAGACTTGTGCATCATAAGACAAGCTTGTACTATCCCAAGATGGGAAAACTACAAGTGTTTCATGGAATAAGGCTATTGCACAGGAGATCACTTCAATCCTTATTATGGTGTTTTTTAGGGTTTTGAGATGAGAAGAGAAGAGAAACAAAAGGATCTTAAAGGAAAAAAAGTCTAATGGGGGACTAATGAATCTTAATTGTTATCATGCAAAGGAAATCCTAGGTTAGTGAGGTTTACTATCCTAAAGGAGGATAAGATAAGAAGGGAAAGAGAAGAATGAAGAAGAGAAGAAGGAGGAAGTAAGGCCTAAGCCTCAACAATCACAAGCACTATAGTATGAATAAGGAAAAGAGAAGAGATAAGACTTGGAGATGTGGGAATCACATCCACACCTCTTACTTACCAAAGCCCCTGAAATGGTTAGAAATATAAGAACAAATGAAACACAAAATGAACATAATATCAAACCAAAGCCACACAATCAGTAGTGAAGTCTTAATCACAAATGTCAAATGCAAATACACAACATAAGAATGAGAAAGGAACTATACCACTCAACATGAAGCAACATGGATCATCATGACAAATCAAAACAAACATGAGAGAACACAAGGCAAACTAAGTAAACCAACATCACAAACTCCAAGACAAAAACCCTATCATGTTAAGAAAGTGCCTAAGGAACATGTAAGATGAAGAGAAGAAGCATACAAACTCAAGTATTAACATCATGAGGAGCAAAGAAGCAAAAGAAGTGAGGTGAACATGTACATAAGTGAATGAACTTCAAAAGCAAACAATCATAAAATTCCAAAGCAAAAACATCAACTCAATACCAGAGATGGATTAAAATCCTAAAAAAACTCTAAACAACCTAAATAAGTTGGCACAAGTGTCGTTCTAACCTAAGGATTGAACATATGACCAAAAGAGAAGCAAAAGGAAGTAAGCAAATAACAAAAATTCAAATCAAATCATACATACATTCAAAAATTCCACAACCTTGCACAAAGACTCTTCAAACATACAATATTAACATGCCAAAAGGAGAGAATCAAAATCAGAATCTAAACAAGTCAAATAAACGCTTAAACATGAATTAGGGTTAGAAGACTTCATGCACAAGTTAAAGACCAAAACTAATTAAGCAAACTTCTAAAAAACAGAGGGAAAATCACCAATAAACTACATCTCAATTTGAATCCAGAGCAAAAAGAATCAGTTCAAAACTCCAATTAATGATCAAGATAGAAATTATACAAGACATCATGCTTCAAAAGTGAAATAAAAGCAATTAATAAAAGAGAAAATTAATTCCAGCGTGGCAAATGAAAATAAATGGTAAATAAAAATGTCAAAAATTAGAGAAAACATAAAGGATCATTCATGAATTTTTTTAGAATTTTTAATGACTTATTTCTATTTTTAATAATTAAAAACAAAATTGAAAATAAAATAAAATAATAAAAGAAACAAAAGATGCCAGGGGTGAGAATAGCAGCCAATCCAATTCAATTCAATTGGGCTTATAACACAGGGGGGTGGGGATAGCAAGAAAGGCCCATTGGATTTGCACAGGACACAACATAATTACCATGGAAATTCAATTAATCAGGAAAAAAAAAGCCATTAGATTAAGTGGACGCATGAGATCAAGTCAAACGAAACCCTAGGTCTCCTCATTCATTGTCCAGTGGTGTGAGAACATGATAATAATGGTGAGGTGCGAAATAAATTGTATTATTCAGATGAAAATATAAAACATAAAACACGTGAGGGAGAGGGTGTCAAATTAATGCGCTGGAAAGCTCACAACCATCCAGATCACATATCCAACGGCTCACCATCATCTTCATCTCTTCTCAGTTTCCAGAATCTGGTGACGGAGCCATAGCTCCGGTCACCGGAAAACTCATCAACATGAAACAAACCACCACTAAAATGGATCAAGAACTCCAGATCAACTCAGTAAACCAAGCTAAATCCAAATATACCAATGAAATTCACAATGGATCAAGGATTAAGTCAGATCGAAGACAAATAGCTTTGAACATCAAATTTCAGATCAACATAAAACACTCAATACTCAATCATTTTTTAATCTAAACATCACAGAATCATCAACACAACGAGCAGATCACAATGTATACATTTAATTTCATATCCAGATCCATGAATTTCAGAGCATACCTGAATTCGAAGATCCTTCAAAACACCAAGATAAGATCCCTCCAGCTGCAGAACTGCTCCTTTTAACTTCTTATTGCAAAATAAATGCAAAAGAAGCCTTGAATTCTGCTAGATCTTGAGATTCGCAAGCAACTGCACTTGAATGGCACCTTGTGAAATCTTGAGTTTCACCTTGAATCAATGGTGGATTGATGATCCTTAGGGTTCAAGGAAGAGGAATATGAAGTTTGTTTGGTGAATAAGTGAGAGAATTAGAGGATTCGAAGAGAAATGCAAGAGAAGCCAAAACTTGAGAGTGATGAAATTGTGATGATTCTGAGCACAAAATAAACCCTAGCTGCTTATATATGATGTTAAATGATCACTGATGAAAAATAAGAGGGAATGCACGTGAGGAATGAGTGGGAGAAAGAAATTGAAAAATTGGCATGAAGAGTGTGATGAGGTGATTTGCTCGTGCTCTCTTCTCATCCTTTGCACATGTTGATCCCTTGTGATTCACTAATTCAAAAATGGAACAATCTTGGCCCTTGGATGAATGCAGCATGCTTCTCATGTGATCTTGCATTTTTGCAACTTATGAAAATATCCAATTCCCATGCATGAATTTTGTGACTTCTTTGGAGCAAAATGCCTCTTATGCCATGCCTTGTAATGTTGTGACCTCATTTTGTCCATAAGATAGCTTGGAAATGACTTGCATGAGTTTTTGCATTTGGTGGAAACTTGGAACTTAAGGTAAACCCTAAAAATCAAGCAACTTTCGAAGGCCATATCTCATAATCCATGAGGGCTATGAAAACGTACTTGTACTTTTTGAAAATGGGAGAACCTACCCTACAAGTTTCATGTTTATTGGAAGTTCATTTGAAGCCTTTTTCACCATGTTATAAGCCTTTGAAAATTAGGGCAAAAGTTTCCAAAAACGGAAAGTTTCATGACAAATCATATGCCAAAAATGGAAATTTCTTCAAAACCTCTTGATTCTTGATCTTTGACTTTGCCAAACCTCTTCTAAGGTCTTAAGGATATCCCTTGACTTGAAAAATAGGGTTGGACCCTTTGAATTCTCACAGTTGACTTCTAGAATGCATAGTTGACCAATTTCTTCTTTTGCAAGCAACTAATGAAATAACTGACTTCCACAAGGAATTTTCTCACCAAATTTCATCCCTAGGATCCTCTTATCATATGAAAGACTTTTCCCACATGAAATGGCCAAAGTCTCAAAGAAATCATGCTTGAAAGTGAAACCCTAATTTGGGGCCATTGTGTAGGAGCTTTCCCTAGCTTGGATTCTCTGATGATCTCCCAACCTCTTAGGCCTTTGGGAGAATACGAGGCGTGCATAATGGGAATAGAGGAGGCTATTAATCTTCGGATTAAGACCCTCGATATATTCAGAGATTCAGCCCTCGTTATCAATCAGATTACCGGCAAGTGGTATACACATCAAGAACACTTAATTCCTTATAGGGACTATGCTAGAAGACTGTTGACGTTCTTCACGACGGTTAAGCTTCAGTATATACCACGAGATGAGAATCAATTTGCCGATGCATTGGCTACTCTTTCTTCGTCCATCAAAGTCTTGTGTTGGAATTATGTGCCCAGGATTGACATTTCCAGGCTTGACGCACCAGCTTATGCTTTCTTTGTAGATGCAGTGTCTGACGAGAAACCTTGGTACTTCGATATCAAGCTCTTCCTGGAAAAACAAGAATACCCAGCTGGGGCATCATCCAACGACAAGAAGACCTTAAGACGACTTGCTGCTAGTTTCTTCTTGAATACAGATGGGTTTTTGTATAAGAGGAATTTTGACATGGTCTTTCTCAGATGCGTGGATAGTCATGAAGCAAGCCTGTTAATGCGAGAAGTTCACGAGGGATCTTTCGGTACTCATGCAGGAGGACATGCAATGGCTAAAAAGTTGTTGAGATCAGGGTACTATTGGATAACAATGGATGCATACTGTTGTTCGTTTGCCCGTAAATGCCACAAGTGCCAGATTTATGCAGACAAGGTGCATGTTCCTCCCAGCCCGCTCAACGTCATGTCATCTCCTTGACCCTTTTCTATGTGGGGCATTGACATGATCGGGAAAATAGAGCCTACTGCTTCAAATGGTCATCGATTCATTTTGGTCGCAATTGATTACTTCACTAAGTGGGTTGAAGCAGCATCTTATGCCAATGTCACTCGTCAAGTGGTAGCCAGATTTCTGAAAAGAGACATCATTTGCAGATACGGAGTGCTCGAGCGAATCATTACTGATAATGGTTCCAATTTGAATAACAAGATGATGACAGAGTTGTGTCGGGACTTCCAGATTCAACATCACAATTCTTCTCCTTACGGACCAAAGATGAATGGTGCGGTAGAGGCGGCAAATAAGAATATTAAGAAGATTGTACAAAAGATGGTTGTCACTTACTAGGATTGGCACGAGATGTTACCGTTTGCGTTGCATGGGTACCGAACGTCAGTCAGGACGTCAACCGGGGCAAGCCCTTTCTCATTGGTATATGGTATGGAGGTAGTCTTGCCGGTCGAGGTAGAAATTCCTTCATTGCGTGTGATGATGGATGTGAAGCTTGATGAGGCTGAGTAGGTACTTGATCGATACAATCAATTATGTCTCATTGAGGAAAAGAGATTAGCGGCTATCTGTCATGGTCAGCTTTATCAAAGGAGAATGAAGCGAGCATTCAACCAACGAGTACGTACTCGGGAGTATCAAGTAGGAGAGCTTGTGCTCAAGAGGATCGTTTCTCCAGGTTCAGATACAGGGGCAAGTGGACCCCAAACTACGAAGGACCGTTCAAAGAAAAGAAAGTTTTCTCAGGGGGAGCACTGATGCTCACCACTATGGATGGAGAAGATTTCCAATCCCCTGTTAACTCGGACGCAGTTAAAAAGTACTTCGCATAAAAAGACCCGCTGGACATAAAAACAGAATTAAAGTCCAGGCAAGAAAAGGGCATCTCGGCGAGCTAAAAGCAGAATAAAAAGCTCGAGCAAAAATTAGGGAAAACAAATAAATAAAAAATGTACACCTGCTGAGTTGAAAAGCCACATTGGATAGCTCAGGCAAAAAAGAGTATCCCGGTGGATTAAAAACCCGAAAGGGCGATCCATGCAAAACAAGGGAACAAGCGAACAACTGCGATCCGGGTAATCTGAACCAAATCATCGTTTCGTACAGCCGTACAATATCAGAAGGATAGGAATCAGTCCCCTTATCTTTTCAGAAAGCGAAGGCAAGAATGGGAAGTTTTAAAGACATGCTGGTCATAGCAAGAAGGAAACTCATTGGGATGTCGTGCCCATTGCCATTAGGATAGTTTATTTTCTCAATTTTATGGTAGCTACCTCTTTCCAGGTGGTTGCTTCCTGATGTAAAATTCTGCCTATTCGGAGGCCTTTCAATAAATGAATATTCAGTCAAAAAGTTGTGTTGTGTTTATTTTTGTTTGCAAAAATGTCCTAGATTTTTGGCAAAAAGAACATTGCATTTAAAATATGGTGATTGTTTTCTAAATGAAAATGACATTGCAGGGAAACATTTAAAACCATATTTGAGTATCGGGTGACGATGGATGAACAAATCATACCACGCAAGTCCCCGAGACACATATGTGTATCCTGTTGTTGCAAGTTTTGCAGGATGCTGTCACATTTTTCCAAACAGAATTTTCCCCAGCTGAGTTAGGGCAGGTGGAATCCCCAAGCAGATTATCTTTCCACAAGAGAAGTATGCCCAGCAGGCAGTGGGAGGCTCATTTCCCCACAGAGTTTATGACTGTCAGAACTCTTTTCCTAGCAAAGGTTATTTGACTAGGCATCTCCCCAGCCATGTTGGAAGACCGACATTTACCCTGTAGAGTTGCATGCTTGGAATTTCCCATTATTGAAATATTCCCCAGAGAAGTCGCCAAGTTATTTTTGGTCAATATGATGATACAAACAGTTATTCATCCCCAATTAGATTTAGGCATTGTCAAAGCCTCTTGATCTGGTTCTCTCCTGCAGAGTTGTGATTCTTGTTGCCAATCAGGCATTGGTTTGATGCTCGTATGCACCCCCTAACACTCGTCTGTGTTTGATAATTGCTTTTGCTCGTATCCACGCCTCATCACTCGTATGTGTTTGTTATCTATTTGTTTCTCGTCGGCATTCCTCAACGCTCATCTGTGTTTGATGTTTGGTAGTTGCTCGTCAGTATTTCCCCAACACTCGCCTGTGTTCACACTTTGTTATTGCTCGTTTGCTTTTCCCAGCAGTCGCCCAGGGTTGGTAGATGTTGTTGCTCGTCTGCACTTCCTAACACTCGTCTGTGTGTAACTTCCTTTTGGTGCTCGACACTCGTCTATGTTTGAACTTAGGTGATGCTTGTATGCGTTCTCCCACGCTCGTCTGTGTTTGTTATCTGTTTGGAGCTCATTTGCACTGTTTGGATACTCGTCTGTATCATCCCTCACACTCATCCGTGTCAGCTATATCCTTATGTGTTGATTTGATAATCATTCTGGTACTCGTCTGTATTGCTGCTCCTAATGCTCGTCTGTGTTGGGTTTCTGGTATTCGTCTGTACCAGTGGCTGATATTCGTCTGTATCATCGCCTGAAGCACTCGACTGTGTTTCTTAGATCATCGTCTGATATTCGTTTGTGCTCTCTTGATGATCATCCAATACTCGTCTGTGTTGAAGAGGTTTGAAGTCCTGACGGTGGGATTAAACGTCAAAATGGTTACCGGTCCTGGCGTAACAGGTTATCCGAAGGAGGTTCGTCTATCTCAGACACCATTTATCTACGCAAGATTTGTGAGGAGGGTTCGTCAAATCCTAATGTCGCACCTGGCGTAACAGGTTTGCTCGAAGGAGGCTCGTTTGTCTTAGCCCATATGTCCACGGAGAACATATAAAGAGGGTTCGTTCATCCTGATTATGCATGTCTAGCCCACACACTTAAGTGCATCACCGGTCCTGGCGTAAAGGTTTATCCGAAGGAGGTTCGTCTGTCTCAGATTATATGTTTCTAAACGTATGAGGGCTCGTATGTCCAACACCTGGCGTAATAGGTTTATTTGATGAGGGCTCGTATGTCCAGTTCCTGGCGTAATAGGTATGCGTGATGAGGGCTCGTATGTCCAGCACCTGGCGTAACAAGTTTGTTCGAAGAAGACTCGTCTGTCTAGGTTTTTCTATCCAAAGTAACAGTTCAACTTGGAAGGAACTCGTCTGCCTTTTTTTCACTTCAGTCACCAAAGCGTCATTTGGTTGGGTTTATTTCCCATTGCTTGTATTCTCCAGCAGAGTGCAAATTTCAGGGTTTTCTTGTTATTCAACCACAATTCATCTTGAACGGTCGATAGCCCGTGCTACCGTCCTTTTCAGATTAACAGTTGTTTGAATAGGGACAGCTGTAACACCCCAAATTTTCCCTATTCTTTTTAAGCATCATCATCATCATCATAATCATCATAAGCATATCATATCTTTGGCATCTTTGCATGAAAAAGTAAAGCATAACATTCTCATGTTCTAGCATTAGGCATATGGTCAACTATGGATGGATTTGAGGAATTACAAGCTATAGCAAGAGGTTCAGTGGACTTGTCCAAGTCCCATGAAGAGTCTATATGACAATCACAAGTTCAAGATCCTTCACAAAAGCCCAGGAGGTTGGGAGATCATCAGGGAATTCAAGCTAGGGCAAGCTCCTACACAATTGTTCCCAAATTAGGGTTTCACTTTCAAGCATGAAATCTTTGTGACTTTGGCCATTTCATGTGGGAAAATTCTTTCATATGATAAGAAGATCCTAGGGATGAAATTTGGTGAGAAAATTCCTTGTGGAAGGCAGTTATTTCATCAGTTGCTTGCAAAAGAAGAAATTGGTCAACTGTGCATTTTAAAAGTCAACTGTGAGAATTCAAGGGGTCCAACCCCATTTTTCAAGCTAAGGGATGTCCTTATGACCTTAGAAGAGGTTTGGCAAAGTCAAGAATCAAGAATCAAAGGGTTTTGAAGAAGTTTCCGTTTTTGGCATATGGCTTGTCATGAAACTTTCCATTTTTGGCAACTTTTGCCCTAATTTTCAAAGGCTTCTTTCATGATGAAAAAGATCTCAAATGAATTTCCAATAAACGTGAAAGTTGTAGGGTAGGTTCTCCCATTTTCAGAAAGTACAAGTACATTTTCATATCCCTCATGGATCAAGAGATATGGCCTTTGAAAGTTCACTTGTTTTTTAAGGTTTACCTTAAAATTTAAGTTTCCACCAAGTGCAAAAACTCACATAGCTCAATTCCAAGCTGATTTATGGACAAAATAAGATCATGACATCACAAGGCATTGCATGAGACACATTTTTCTCCAAAGAATCCACCAAACTCGTGCATGGAATGAAATATATTTCACAAAGTGTATTTTGCAAAATCACAAGCAAAGCATGTTGCACTCACATCCAAGGGTTATGATTGATCCAAAGGAAATGAGGGGATGGATTGAAGTCAGAATGCACACATGAGGGAAGCACTGCACGTGTGTATGAAGCAATCACACATTTCATGCATTTTTGCAAATTCACCTCAATCACACTTCTCATGCCACCTTTACTTCAGAAACCCTAATCAGGTGAAAGGGTCAATGATATGAAAGCAAAACATGCACTGAATTCGTGCAGACACTCTCTCATTTCTCAGATTCAAATTCTCTTGCAATCTTGCATTTTCCTTTGAATTTCTCTCCTCAAGCTCTCATTTCAGAATCTCTTCACATAATCTTCATCCTTGAGCTCTAAGGATCACATTACAGTCACTCATTCAAGCTGAGAGTGAAGAATCATTGAGGTGCCATTCAAGAGCAAGAGCATTCGGATTCCAAGATCCAGCTTCTCTCAAGCTCCATCTTGCATTTATTTTGCAAGAGGAGGTCAAAGTGCATGGATCTGCAGCTGTAGGAGCATTTTCTTGGAGTTTTAGAGGATCTTCAATCTCAGGTATGCTCTGGAATTCATGGATCTGGAATTGAAATTAAATGTATGCATTGTGTTGTGCATGTTATGCGGATGATTCTGTGATGATTAGATTCAAAAATGCTTGAATATTGAGTTTGTTATGTTGATCTGAAGTTTGATTCCTAGAACTGTTTGTCTTCGATTTGGCTTGATCTGTGGTCTATTGTGATTTTCATTGCCATATTCGTGATCAGCATGTGTTAATTTTTTGATATGGAGTTTGTGTTGCATTTTAGTGGTGATTTGTTCATGCTGTTGAATTTTCCGGTGACCGGAGCTAGGGCTCCGTCATCAGATTCTGGAAATGGTGAGATGAGGAAGATGATGTTATAACCATTGGATGATTGATCTGGACGGATGATAATTTGCAAACGCATTAAATTGGCACCCTCCTTTGCATGTGTTTTGTTTTATAATTTAAATCTGATTTGATCATTATGTTTCGCACCTCACAATACCTAATGTGCACACACACTCTGGCCAATGAATGGAGGGACTTAGGGTTTCGTTTGACTTGATATGGCACGTTGGTTGGATCTGCTGGCTGTTGTTTTTTCTAGATTTAAGTGAATTTCCATGGTAATATTGTGTATAGGCGTTGATCCATTGGGCTTAGTTGCTTTTCGCACCCCCTGTTTTGTAAGCCCAAGCAATTTGAACTGAAATAGTTGTTATTCTCACCCCTGGCATTTTTATTTCTTATTTCATTTCAGTTTTATTTTTAATTTTTTAAAATAGGAATAAGTTCATAGAAATTCCAAAAAAATTCATGTTAACTTCTTTGAGTTTTCTTTAATTTTTGATATTTTTATTTTTCATTTATTTTCATTTTCCACGCTGGAATTAATTTCCTCTTTTATTAATTGCTTTTATTTCATTTTTAAAGCATGTTGTCTTGTACAATTTCTATCTTGGTCATAAATTTGAATTTTGAATTGATTCTTTTTTTCCTGGATTCATATTGAGATGTAGTTTATTGATGATTTTTCCTCTGATTTTTAGAAGTGTGCTTGATTATTTTTTATCCTTAACTTGTACATGAAGTTTCCTAACCCTGATCCATGTTTAGACCCATATTTGACTTGCTTAGCTTCTGATTTTGATTCTTTCCTTTTGGCATGTTAATATTGTATGTTTGAAGAGTCTTTGTGCAAGTTTGTGGAATTTTTGGATGTATGCTTGATTTGATTTGAATTTTATTCTTTGCTTCTCTCCTTTTGCTTCCCTTTTGGTCATATGCTTAGTCCTTAGGTTAGGAGGGAACTTGTGACAACTCCCTTAGGTTGTTTAGAGATATTTTAGGATGTAGATACCTCTCTGGTCATGATTTTATGTTTGTACTTTGAGAAATTTTGTGGTTGCTTACTTTTGAAGTTCACTCACTTAGGTACATGTTCACCTCACTTCTTATGCTTCTTTGCTTCTCATAATGTTAATGCTTAAGTTTGTATGCCTCTACTCTTCATCTCTTGTGTTGCTTAGGCACCTTATTGACATGTTAGGGTTCTGGTCTTGAGGTTTGTGATGTTGGTTTTCTTAGTTTGCTTTGTGTTATCTCATGTTTGTCTTACTTTGTCATGAGAATCCATAATGCTTCATGTTGAATTGTATAGTCCCTTTCTCATTCTTGTGTTGTGTGCTTGCATTTGACATTTGTAATAGGAATTCTGCTTCTGGTTGTGTTTCTTTGGTTTGATCTTATGCCCATTTGATGTTTCATTTGTTCTCATTTGCTTTTGTCATGACATTTGCTTATGCTACTAACCATTTCAGGGGCTCTGGTAAGTGAGAGGTGTGGATGTGATTCCCACATCTCCAATTCTCATCTCTTCTCTTTATTGATATTCTCTTGCTTGTGTTTGAGGGGCTTAGGTCATCCTTTCTCCTTCTTCTCCTCTTCATTCTTTTCTTTCTCTTCTTATCTCTTCCTTCTTTAGGATAGTAAACCACACTAACCTAGGATTTCCTTTGCATGATAATATTAGGATTGGTTAGTCCCCCATTAGGTTTTACCTTTAATATCCTTTGGTTCTTTTCTCTTCTCATCACAAAACAAAAAAAAAACTAAAAAGCATTTAATAAGGATTGAAGTGGTCTCATGCGCAATAGCCTTATTCCATGAAACACTTGTAGTTTTCCCATCTTGGGATAGTACAAGCTTGTTCATCATGATGCACAAGTCTGATCAGAATACCATCTTCATCAAGAAAATCATAAAAGACACTTCTTCATCAAAAATACAAAAACACTTAATAAGTTCAATGAGTTAGTGAGCCTAGGCCCTAATCTCTGGAATCAAGTTTTGGGGATCTTCTCCTTACTTGAGTGTGCTTGTTCTATTATTTCATCTTGGAATATAGTGGCAAGTACACATTCCATGGAAAAGAGCTTGAGTTCACTTTCTTGTGACACACTCATAAAAAGTTTCTAAAAAACACAAACAAACAATAACCGTCTCTCCTTCGGGAATTCTTTTCTCATCTCCTTCGCTCTGTCCGCGAACTTGCTCCTACTTGTCATTTTGCAAGACGGTAACGCACTCGTCGTCCGAGCCTGCAACACCCGAGCATTGACATTGGCAGTTCAAGCCTTAATACACAAGAAATATTTTCTACCCCTAGTTAGGGGAACTACGGCGACTCTGATCATCATTGTCCAGATGAGGTACGTAGGCAGCGGGGTAGGGCCCGTTCGAGCACAAACTTTATTTTCCCTACATTTTTTTCCTTTTCATTCCCTTTTTAGTTCCCTTTTATTTCCTTTTATCCAGTTTCAGTTTCAGTTTTGCAGCAGCTTTCATCCCCTCACCCCTTGAAACATATTTCTTTGCAAGCGTGGATCCCGTCGGGTACGGCGGACGATCTGGGTGCTAATACCTTCCCAGGTCGTAACCGACTCACGAACTCAGTCTCTTTGGTTCGTAGGACCCATGTCCTTCCTTTTCTTTTCTTTTGTTTTGTGCAGCATTACCATTCCCGTTCTTTCGGGATAAAAATGCCTGGCTGGCGACTCTAACCTTTTCCGCGCCACTTTCGCGTTTGTACCAGGATGGAAATCTGGGGACCGACAGCTTGCATGGGTACCGTACCTCAATCAGAACTTCTACTGGGGCAACACCCTATCAACTTGTGTATGGTATGGAAGCTGTCCTACCGGTTGAAGTTGAGTTACCCTCCTTACGGGTACTAATGGATGTCAAGCTAAATGAAGCAGAATGGGTCCGTTCTCGGTATAATCAACTGAATTTGATCGTAGAAAAAAGGCTAGCTGCCATCTGCCATGGGCAATTATATCAGAAGACAATGAAGAAGGACTTCGATCAGAAAGTCAGACTTCGGGAATACCAAGTAGGAGATCTTGTGCTGAAAAGACTTCTTCCTCCTCATATAGACTACAGGGGCAAGTGGACTCCAAATTATGATGGTCCATTCATAGTAAAGAAAGTTTTATCTGGTGGACAACTGATGCTCACTACTATGGATGGTGAATATTTCTTGTCCCCTGTGAATTCAGATGCAGTTAAAAAATACTTCGCACAAAATGACCCGCTGGACATAAAAACAGAATGTAAGTCCAGGAAAAAATAGGGCATCCCGGCGAGTCAAAAACAGAATAAAAGACTCGGGCAAAAATAAGGGAAAATTAAAAAAATGTGTACACCCGCTGAGTTGAAAAGCCGCATTGGAAATCTCAGGCAAAAATGGGTATCCCGGTGGATTGAAAACCCAAAAGGGCGATCCACGCAAAATAAGGGAATAAGCGAACAACTGCATTCTGAATTCGTCTGTATCACTTACAACATAGCAAGCTTCGAAAGGTTAAAGCATCAGTTAGAATCAACCTTCTACAGAAAGCAAGATAAGAAGAACGTCAAGGTCATACAGGTCATATCAAGGAAAGCTCACCGGAGCGTCATCAACATTGCCAGTACTTTTACTTTTCTCATTTTTGTAACAATCTCCTCATTCCAGGGGATCTGTTCCTTTGATTGTATTTGACTGTATTTGCCAATTCAGGGCACCCAGATTAATAAAATCAGAGTTTTCAGTCACACCTCGCGTCGTGCATTTTTGTTTCATTTGCAAAATGTCCAGTATCCATGATATAATATTTTCATAAAACAAATGAGCCATTATTAATAAATGCTTGCAGGAAATGTGTTTACTCTCAGGAATATCTAACTCCTATGACGGAATCCGGTAAGGGATACCTCGGGACACTTATGCGTTTCTTTGTCTTAACAGGTTGCAGGTATTCGGTACATAACATGGGGCATGCCAAGCATCACTTCCCCAACACATCTTCTCCCCAAGCCGTATCTGAAATGCTTTTCCCCAGTGGAGTTATCAAAGCCTCCTCGTCCTCAGCCGGGATCCCCACAGATATCTTTAGGAAGATTTTTCAGTGATATTTCCTCCCCCAAACAGAGTGTTGGGTTTCAAAGACAGAAAAACCATCTCCCCGCAGAGCTCCAGCTTCCCCCCAGAAGAGCAATACCTGAAATCCATACACAACAAAGTGACGGAAACTTCCTCATCCTCAGCTTGGTTTTCTCCTTACAAGATGGGTCTATCGATGATCTATTTCCCCAGGCAGAGCAGTATATCTTAATAGATATACCAATGATCTCGTCCCCAGCTGGGATTCTCTTCCAAGCAGATCAGCCAGAGGTCTTCGCAATAATGGGATCCAAAATCCCAGATCGGTATCTTTTGCATAATCATGGCATTCACATCATATTTCCCCACAAAGCGTAGCATTCCGTCTAATACGGAGCATTACGGTAAAAATCAAACATTTGCATGATCACAAGTCAGGTTTGAGCCAGTCACCTGCAGATACCATCAGTATTTCATCAACAATATATAATAAAATCCAAAGTGTCCCCTTTGCACTCCCCAATGCAAATACTTGCCCATAACATGTTCTTCTCGACACTCGTCCGTGTCATCTCAATCTCCCCACAAAAAGCCAAGCGTCCCCTTTGTACTCTCCAACACAAATGCCTGTTTATATACCTTTTCGACACTCGTCCGGGTCATTTCTTTCCACTGCAGATATATCTATATACCCTTTGACACTCGTCCATGTCACCTTCCCTAGCATGGTTGCTAAGTCACTTGTTGCGAACCAAGTACATGTTTATAATACACTCTCATTGACACCCGTCCGTGTCATCCTATCCCCACAGGTCGTCGGGACACCTTCTACACTCATAAGGTCATAACTTATACACTTTCTCTTCTGACACCCGTTCGTGTCACCTTTCCCCAGCAAGTTGAACACTCGTATGTGTCTTGCTCATACTTCATAATATTTGTTTTTACTTATACAGATACTCGTCCGTATTTTGTATACACTTATTCCCCACAGATTTGACACTCGTCTGTGTTCTTTGTTAACCAGTTGGTACTCGTCTGTAGCATCATCTCTGAACACGTGTCAGCGTTTGTTTCTACCGATACTTGTCTGTATCACGGTCTTAAGGATGCTCGTCCGTATCTTTAATCTATACACATTGTCAAAACACTTATACCTTTTATTTCTTGAGCGTAAGCACTCGTCTGTGTTTACTATTCCCCAGCAAATCGCCAGCAAAGCAACATTTTCTTTTATCCGACATTCGTCCTATGTCGTGATACTTTCGGCAACCGTACCCTGCCAGGTGATCAACCTTCACCTTCATATGACCGTCCCTCATCCCTTTCGTAGCCTCCATTATTAGAACCTTTCTACCCGACATTCGTCCTATGTCGTGATATTTAGCAGCCGTCCCCTGCTAGGTGATCGTCCTTCACCTTTTGATGACCGTCCTTCATCATTTTGTCCGATGGCCATCCCCATTATTGATCTTGTTATCTGACATTTTTCATATGTCATGATACAACCCCGAGAGCATCCGTACCTAGCTAGGTGATCGTCCTTCACCTTTTGATGATCGTCCATCATCGTTTTGTCTGATGGCCGTCCCTATCGTTGATCTTGTTATCTGACATTCGTCCTATGTCATGATACAACCCCGAGAGCATCCGTACCCTGCTAGGTGATCGTCCTTCACCTCTTGATGATCGTCCTTCATCATGCTTATCCGATGGTCGTCCCTATCGTCGACCTTTTTCTATCTGATATTCATCCTATGTCATGATAAAGAGCAGTCGTCCCCTGCTAGGTGATTGTCCTTCACCTTTGATGACTGTCCCTCATCATTATTTCATTTATTCTTTAACCTGATGGCCGTTCCGATCATTTTTTACTTTATTTTCCGAGCATGATGGTCGTCCCCGTCATGGTCTCTTTATTTCCCCAGCTTGTCGGCTGTCCCCGTCATTGCTTTATCCCCAGCAGTCGTCCTCTGCTCGATGGTCGTCTTCCATCTCCTTCATTTGATAATCATACTATAATTCCTTTTACAATTTATATCCCTTTTCTTCTTCTCCCCAGTGAGTGCAAATTCTGGACTGTCTTTGGTATTCAACAACAAGTTATCTTGTTTGTCTGTTAAGCCAGGCGCTTACATCCTGCACAACTAACTCATGTTTGAATAGGGGCAGCTGTAAACATCCCAAATTTCCCTCACTAATTTCACACCATGGCTTGTGATCTTCCATATTTGCATTAGTTTAAGCATACCATCTCATATTGCATTCTTGTTTCACTGTATTAGTTCAAGTTCATCTGCATCTAGGGTTTGTGGCCTGAGCAATCCAAGGATCCATCTGAGCCACTCCAAGGGCTTCCCATCATTCCAAGAGGGTCCATGGGTGTTCTATCATCATTTTATATCCCTCAAAGATCAAGAAATTCAAGAAATCACAAGAACTGGCAAGTCATGGAAGCAGAGCTAGGGTTTCACTGCACAGATGACCTGAAATTAGGGTTTTGGTTTCAGAGGCCATAACTCCATTTTTTTGTAATTCTTCTTTCTAATAGACTCAATATATTATAATTATCATGTGTACCAAGTTTGATGAAGAAATTAATTGTGGAAGTCATTTGTTCACTTGGTAACTTCTTGAGCAAGTCAGAGCAAAATCAGGGCATCTGAGACCCCAATAATGGAACCAAAGTGGATTTTTCATCAAATTAAAGTTATATGATCTTTATTTGATCATTGAAGTGTTTGGAAGTTCACAAAATTGAAGAAAGGTGAGCTAAACCAAAAGTTGCCAAAAATGGAAATGACTTGTAATGGAAACTTTCCATTTTGGGAAAGTTTTTCAACCTCCTCTTTCTCAACTAAAAACACTTCAAATGAAAAATTGTTGGTCATGAAAGTTGTAGATTGGATCATTCCCTTTTCAAAAATTACAAGAACAAGTTCTAATTCGTTGTGGAACTCAAGTTATGGCTTGGCAAAATTGGCAAAAAAATCTATAATTTTCACTTTCACACCAAAGAGGGATTTTTTGCAAATTCACAAGCCAAGTCATTTTGGGACCTCTAATCACTCTCTAAGCATCATACAAACATAATGAAATTATTTATGACCAAAATTGCCCAAAGAATCATGCCATTTCATGCCTTGCACATCAAAAAATTACAAAGGGGCCAAAATATACAAATCTTGCAAAAGCTCATGCAACTATGCTTCCACTTGCTGAATCACCACAAAACCAATTCCATGGATCTCCTTGATCTCTGCTGATCCAGGACAAGCCAAAAGCCAGCTACAAAACCAGCCCATACCTCAAGTACAAGATTTGTTGACTTTGTGCAAGATGACCTATACCAATCACCATAGGCCACAACAACTTCTCTGACCTATCAAACATTGTTATATGGACAAAATGCAAGCCATAACACAAGACAAGCAAGCTTGAATGCTCAGAATCATCAAGCTCTCAAAAATCACCCCATTTGCAAAAGCATTCGAAACTCTCTGCTCACACACTCAAACTCCAAACTTTTTTCATCAATCACCTCAGCTTCATCAAAGGATCATTTCCCACCCTTCATTGCAACAAAAAAACCCCCAAAACTGAAACACGATTTATGGCCAGCAAGAGTGTAAGCTTTCATTCCATCCATTACAAACTCCTTCCAAGCATCAAAGCTTCATCAGAGGGATCATTGGAGTGAGTTTGCACAAGAGAGGAGGTCCAAAAGCTCCAAACTGAGGATGCTCAAGCTCAGGTAACCTCTTCAAACTTTTTCCAGAAATGCAATTTTAAGTTCTTAGATTGTTCTTTATGCTTTGCTGATCACCATGATATATTTATTTTTGAAAATGGTTGCGAAATGAGCATGCGCTGACTGTCTGAAAGTTTCACCATTTTTGAGTTCTTCTTCGAATCTTGTTTTTCAGCCATGAAAAATTAGTTTTGAGGGTGGATTTAGGTTTAGAAAGGTGAGAGGAGTTGATTTGGAGCTTTAGAGCTCCAGAAGTGGCCTAGGGAAGAAGTTGGTGTTGGGGTGCTGCCGAAGAAGATGACCGGAACACTGTTTCGGTCACCTGAAACGGATTAGGGTTAATTTTAGGGTTTAGTGAGCCAGATGTGTTCTGGGCCCTTGGATTAGGTTTAATTTGAAATGGATGGCCAGGATTTGTTCAGATTAAATTTAATCAGGATTAATTAATTAATTAATTAGGATTTAATAAGTTTGAATTCTGACCATCCAGATGCGCGCGTGGTCTCCCTCCATCTCCCTAGTTTAAATCGGATCCCTTGGATCAGTTGACCAGCCTTAATTCAATTTTTATTTCTTTTCTTTATCATTTGTTTTGTATAATTTATTTAAAATACTTAATAATTTCCAAAAATATTTTCCTTCTGCATTTTTAATTCAAATATTTTTCTTCACCCAAAAACATTTTTATTTTTATTTTTTGCATTAAAAAACCATTTTAAAAATATTTAAATGTTTACTTTAATTAATTAATGGAAATTAATTAATTAAAATATCATTTAGGTTTCTAAAAATCCCAAAAAAAATTCACATTGCATCTTAGGACATTTAGAAACATTTTCATACCATTCATACAAATTTCTTTTTGGTTTTGATTCAACTTTGACATTTTTCTTTGAATTTAGGGTTCATAAAATCCCATTTTTGAACCCTAACTTCAAGAATTCTTTTCTGCCTAACCATGAAGGGTTTGACATTGGTTCATTTTGCATTGATCTTCATATGGCATGTAGTATCTAGTATATTTTTGTCACAAATTTATCTTGCATTTTCCATTTGATTTTCATTTTTCTTCTTAAGGTACCTTAAAACCATAGAAAATTTAGAAAACTCACAACTTTCTTTAGGTTAAGAGTTAGACCTCCTCCTTTGGGGTGTGATATAATATGGGGTTAGGGTTCCTTTGAGTTCATTTGTAATTTTTTATCTTATGTTTTGCTTTGTTTTTTACTTTTGCATCTCATGTTGTCATAAAACCCTAATTTCTCATGTACACTTGCATTCACCTTGCATATGCATCCATACATGAACTTGCCATGACATTTCTTGCATTCATATGGCATCTAAGACATCTTAAGACATATTAGAATCATGCTTGATCATTTATTCATTCATTTTCCATGATTTTCATTTCATTGCATTTCATAAGTATACATGAACTTTCAAACATCAAAGCATGCTTCCTTTGCATTCCATCTCTTGTATGATCATTCATAACACTTGATATGCCTTTGCATCATCTCATAGAATCATTTCAATCATGTGATTATTCTGGTTTTTGGTCTTCTCTTTACATACATTTCATTTTCATTTCATTTCTTTCCTTATGCTATCATTTTCAGGTGGTAAGTAATTTGAGAAGTGGATTTGCCTTCACTTCTCATTTCTCTTCTCATTCTTCTTATGCATCATTGCTGAATTTTTATTTGCTTTAGAGTGAGCTTGCTCATTCATGTTCATCATCCACTTTCCTTCTCCAAGTTACATATCTTCTTCAGTGAAGTAAGTAACTTGTTTCATTTGCTTCTCCTCCTTCCATCTGCTTCTTCCATTGGTGGCTTCTTTGAAGATCTCTTGCAAGCTTTACAAACCATAGGAACATCCAAGCATGACAATAATTAGGGTTGTAATTAGTCCCCTTTTAGCTTTTACCTTTGTGTCTCTCTTCTCACCTCATCATTAGAGACTAAACCTTTAAGGTTTTAAGACTTTGTGATTAGGGTTATGCCTGCATCCTTCTCTTAGGATGGAGTGTATAACTTTAATCCTGAGTGTTAAACCCTTAATTTGTTTAAACCTCTTAATCAATCCATCTTAATAATCACTAAGACATTAACTTGTAACTCGGGCCTTGCATTAGGGTTCTAATTCTTCCTTTATTGGTTAAGAAGGACTAACCCTAGTGTTAATGGACAAGTCCCCCTCAAGTTGTCTTACAAACCCTAAAACTCACTTCTTAATCTCACCCTTAATTAAAATCCATTTTAATAAAGGTTTGGTTTGTCATGAGGTTAATCCCTAATCATGGATTAAGTTGAGGTGTCTTCCTCAACTTAAGTGTGTTCATCTATTATCCTTCTATTAGGATGGTGTAATGGGTTCACTAATCCTTGATCATGGCTTAAACTCATTATTTAACATTAAACAAAAACACAAAAACATCTAAATAATCACAATTAGGTTAATGATCTTAATCCTACATCATCATGGAAATTAAGTTTGAGGTGTTTATCTCATACTTAAGGTATTCTCATTATCCCTAATCAAAGGGAGGATATGATGAGTTTACTAACCCTTGGTTTGGGCTTAAGCTCATTAACTTATGACAAACACAAAAAGAAATAAAAGATTGAAAACACAAAAACAAACAATAATCGTCTCCCGCGGGATTCTTTTCTCATCATCTTCACTCACAAACGAGAACTTGCTTCTTCCGTTTAATGCAAGACAGTTAGCACTCGAGCCAAACGAGTCATACACTTGAGCATAGACAAGCAAGCAGTTCACTAGTCAGTTTATCTTTCAGTCTCTTTGAGTCGAACTACGGTGTTCTGACTTCCTCATTGCACGAGAGGATACGTAGGCATAACTTAACAGTTATCGAACAAAAGTCTATATGTCTTCCCCCTCTTTCAGCATTCTTTTCAAAGCCTCAGTTCCTGAGCATTCACCTTTTGCACTAGCACTTGTATATTCTTTCCCAGCCTTTGCACACAGATATCACATACACTACCCCTTTAAACACAATCTTTTAAGCATGGATCTCGTCGAGTACGACGGACAATCTGGGTGCTAATACCTTCCCAGGTTGTAACCAACCCCCTTTCTCAGTTTCTTTGGTTCGCGACCGTCTTATCCATATCTTTCCAGGTTTATGCAGCATTACCTTTCCTTCGGGATAAAAATACCTAGCTGGAGACTCTATTCACATCATCTTCATTCATCTTTCTCCGACCGTTCGCGCTTGTACCGGGATGCAAATCTTCGGGAGCGACAGTAGCCAATTCATTTGTTTCGAGTCGTTTCGGCATGATTCCATTCACTTTTCCATGTTTTGTGTTAAATTTGCTAATGTGATATAAGTGATTCTTGATGTTGTTTTGCTACACTTTAATAATTTGTTTCACATGTTAATTGCTTGCTTAAATTCAACATATGCTTCATGATTATTGTCATTGCTTGCTTGATTGATAAAGTGATTAAATACCATATTGATTTTTTTTGCCAAAAGTGATTAAATGCCTCACATGTTCATACAAGTTTCTTGTGCTTAATTGATCATATCTTAACATGAGTTCAATTCTGATTTTTATGCCATGCATGTGTAACAATTGATGCTTGTAGTGATACTTGTTTAATCTCATGATAAAATGCATATTTGTGAAACATAAAAAATATGTTTGTTGTTGATTGATCATTGTCATTTTTAATCAAATAAATGATGTAAATAAATTCACATGTTTGAGTTCATTTTGTGATGCATGTAGATTCATGTTAAGTGACATTAATGTGTTGTTTATCATTCACTTTGTGCACAAAAAATAAAAATAACCAAATCTGGTTTTTGCATTTCATAGCTGTTTTTGTATATAGGTGCTGTAAAATACATGTTGTTTGTTATGTTTGCATGCTGTTTGTAACCTTTTACACATACCTTTACATGCTGCATGCTGGCTGTAAAAAGCTGATTTGTATTATGCATTGTTTTCATAGCTGATTGTGTGTTTGAGTGCTGTAAATAGTGGCTGAATTTTAGTTTAGCATAGTGTGGGCACCCTTAAACTTAAGATTGAGTCTAGTTCAGGTCCAAGTTGCCTTAGGATTTGTTTGGTATGTGTTTACCTCATTCCTTTTTAATAAAAATTTACATTAACCTTTGTTTTGTAGAGGGGAAGATTGAGGTAAGTTTCCTTACACCTTATCCTTTATTTTTTTAGGCATTTTCTTTATGCATTTAATTTTCATTTAATTCTCCCTTTTACTTTTCATACTTGTGTTTGGTAGGATTTCCCCCTCTTTTGTAGAATCAACTTAACTTCTCTAGGAAGTAAGTTGCATTCTATTCTTTTCTCTTTAGGATTATAAAATCCTCATTAACCATAGGACACCATTTGAATAAATAAGTTAGGGTTGTGTCTTAATCCCCCTTAGTTTTTTCCTTTTCTCCATTTGAGTCTTCTTTCTCATCTTCAAACAAAATCCAAAAAGACTTAATAAATGCATGAAAGGATCCCTTGTGTATAGCCTTATTCCATGGGGCACTTAAATTCATTCCATCTTGGAATAGTGTAAGCTTGTCTAGCATGATGTACAAGTCTCATCAAGGGGTTGTTTCACAAAGAAAACATAAAAGATACTTCTTCACAAAAGCTACAAAAACACTTAATAAAGTTCAACAAGCTAGTGAACTTAAACCCCAGTCCTAGGAAACCAGTCTTGGATAAATTCTCCTTGCTTGGTGTGCTTGTTCTATTATTCCATCTTGGAATGTAGTAGCAAGTACACATTCCAAGGAAAAGAGTTCGAATTCACTTCCTTGTGCCAAATTCATGCAAAACTCTTAAAAGACAAAAACAAACAATAAGTGACTTTCCTGCGGGAATTCTCTTCTCATCTCATTCATTCTGAACGCAAACTCCCGACGACTTGTCTTTCATGCAAGACGGTAAACGCACTCGTACCAGACGAGCCTGCAACACCTGAGCATAGACATACGCAGTTCCAACCATAAAAAACACAAACAAATAGTTCTCGCCTGGTTAGGCGAACTACGTCGACTCTGATCCTTATTTTCCCGATGGGGTACGTAGGCAGCGGGGTAGGGCCCGTTCGAGCACATTCTTTATTTTCCCTAAATTTTCCCCTTCTTTTTGTTCTTTTCCATTCCAGTTACCTTTCTCATTTCCATTCTCATTCCAGTCAGCAGTTTTATTCAGCAGCACTTGTATTTTCTCACCCTTTGAAACAAACAAGCAAGTGTAGATCCCGTCGGGTACGGCGGACGGTCTGGGGTGCTAATACCTTCCCAGGTCGTAACCGACTCCCGAACCCAGATCTTTGGTTCGCAGGACCTTGTCCTTTCCTTCTTCCTCAGGTTTGTGCAACATTACCTTTCCCATTCTTTCGGGATAAAAATGTCTGGATGGAGACTCTACCTTTTCCGCGCCACTTTCTCGTTTGTACTAGGATGAAAATCTCGGGAGCGACAGTATGCGACTCTACTGGGGATGAACTCAGAATCTCTGGTTTTCCTTGTAGAGTCACTCCTAGCGCCTGTTTGTTTTTGCTTTCTTTGGGTGTTTATATGTGTGTGCTGTTGTGCTTATTTACTATTTCGTTTACAGTTTATTTTACAGCTTTATTTACTGCTTTCAGTATCTATTTTCACATGCATCATATGTTGGACTGTCCTGGTTTCCATTTTTTTGGGATGGGGTTACTGTGAGATGAGCTCGTAACTGGGGCTCGAGTGCACCCTAGGACTTAGAGTGGTTCCACTTTGGCTTCATGGCATCTTGCTATGTTGGTAGTAGTGAGTTCCACACCTTGACTTGCGACCTTCTCGGGAATGTATTAATACCGGAATCTTTCTGGGTTAATACGCTACCTTGATAGTTATGTGCAGTCAGGGGACCGATCATTGAGATCCTTTTTGGAAGCATCCCTCTCCATTGATGACAGTGGCAGACCACATTTGTTGGTGTAAACACCCTAAATTTGCTCTCACTCATTTCACCATGGCTTGTGATTCTTTTCATTTGCAAATTTTGGACTGTCTTTGGTATTCAACCACAAGTTATCCTGTTTGTCTATTAAGCCATTGCTTACATCCTGCACAACTAACTCATGTTTGAATAGGGGCAGCTGTAAACACCCCAAATTTGCCCTCACTCATTTCACCATGGCTTGTGATTCTTTTCATTTGCATAAGTTCAATCATACCATCTCATATTGCATTTTTGCTTCACTGCATTGGTTCAAAGTCATCTGCATCTAGCGTTTGTGATCTGAGCAATCCCTGAGCCATCTGAACAACTCCAAAGGTCTTCAATCATCTCAAGAGGGTCCATGTATGTTCAATCATCATATTCTATCCTCCAAAGATCAAGGAAGTCAAAGAATCACAAGAACTGGGGAAAGGCATGGAAGCAGAGCCAGGTTTAACTGCACAGATGACCTAAAATTAGGGTTTTGATTTCAAAGGCCATAACTCCAAAATTTTTGGTCATTCTTGTTTCTATAGGTCTCCATATGTTATGAGGATCATGCATACCAATTTTCATGAAGAAATTCAATGGGGAAGGCATCTGATCAATAGATGACTTCTTGAACAAGTCAGTGCAAAATCAGGGCATCTGAGGCCCCCAATCATCCAACCAAAGGGTATTATCCATCATTTTGATTGTGTATGATCTTTATTTGATCTTAGAAGATGTTGGAAGTTCACAAAATGGAAGAATTTCAAGCCATTGGCAAGGTTGCCATTTTGGGAAAGTGACTTGTAATGTAAACTTGCCATTTTGGAAAAGTTTTTCAACCTCCTCTTTTTGATCCAAAAATGCTTCAAATGAAAAATCTTTGGTAATGAAAGTTGTAGATTGGATCCTTCCATTTTCAAAAATTACAAGAACTCATTCTAATTCATTTTAGAACAAAAGTTATGGCCTTGCAAAGTTGGACAAAATCACTAAATTTTCACTTTTGTGCCAAAGAGGAAACTTGCAAAAACACTTGCCAAAGCCAAATGTGACTTCAAATCAGCTTCTAATCATCACAAAAACATCATTCATGGTCCATAATTCAGATTTTCCCAAAGGATTTCTCATTTCTATGCCTTGGATTACAAGTAACATAAGGCATTTTCTCATGAATCTTCAAAATTGATTTTTTTTGCAAAAAGGGACTTTTAATGCTTGAATAGGACACTAATTGATCTCAAAGCATTCTAGCAACTTCATATGGTTCATTTTGCTGCATTTTGCCCAAGAATTCACAAGATTCTTTGCCTTGGCTGATAAGAAAATTCAAAGAGGGAAATGTGCAAGAACATTGAAAACTCTTGATCAAGACCATCCAGCTCACAAAATCAAATCCAAAGGCCTTCCTTGACTCAAGCTGAAGCAGGAAAAGCCCTAAGATCTCCTCTGACCCGAGCCATACCTATGGTACACAAAATCTTGAATTTTTGCATTTTGCCCATGCCAATCAAACTGTGCCACTACCAACTCTCTGCCCAATCAGAGTCTCATATGTGGACCTCAAGCATTTCAAAACACAACACACACAAGCATGAAACCTCCCATAAGCCAGGATTCCCAAAAACTGTCAAAAACTTCTCCTCTTCGAAACTCCTCCCACAACCACAAAACCTCCATTTTCTCTTCACCAACAAATCATATACCATCCATAGAACAAGAATCAACCCTCAAAACAGCCAAAAACATCACACACAAAAACCTCAAAACCTGCTATACCTGAGCTGGAACTTCAAAACCAACCATTCTCAAAGTTTTCTAAGCTCTATATCATCTTTAGGAGGTTTATAGGAGTGGGCTTGCATCAAGGGAAGACCCAGAAAGCTCAGAATCAGAGGGTCCCCATCTCAGGTAACATGATGAACTTTTTTCCCAGAAGCTAGCTTTTAAGTTCTTTTATGGTTCTATATGTTCCCCCGATCATGGGGATATGGTTATTTTTGAAAATGGTTGAGAAACCACCATGTATGTGAACTCTGAAAATTTTGCCCGTTTTTACATTTCTGTTCGATTTGTGTTCATGGTGTGAAATAAATGAGTTTTAGTTGGGGATTTAGGTTTAGGGTTGTTAGAGGATCATTTTTGTGCAAGAAATTTGAAGTTTGATGACCTGAGTAAGAAGCTAGGGTTTGGGCTCGTCGGAGAAGACGACCGGAACATTGTTCAGGTCGCCTGAAGGTGGTTTAACCCTAATCCTGTAATTAAGTCAAGTTTAAATTTAGACCCTTGATTTGGCTTTCCCGCGCGCTGTAAACGGCCTGGATCTTGTGTTTTAGCCCTAATCCAGTCATTAACATTAATTAATTAGGATTAAAATTTGAATTTTCCAGAATCATCCCAGCCACTAAAACACGCGCCAAGTCAATTCCCGCACCCTAGGTTCAAATCCCAGCCTTTGGATCAGTTGACTTTCCATTTAATTTGATTTTTATTTCATTTTCATTGAACTTTCTTTCTCATTTATTTTAAAAATATCAAAACACATCACAAAAATTTTATTTTTTGCATGCTGACTTAAAATATTTTTCCCTTTCTGAAAATATTTTTATTTTTATTTTTTGCATCAGAAATTATTTTTAAACCATTTAAATGTTTATTTTTAACTAGTTAATGAAAATTAATTAATTAAAAATGCATTTAGGTATTTAAAAATCACAAAAAAATTCACATTGCATTTTAATACATTTAGAAACATTATCAAACTCTTCAAACAAATTTCTTTTTGGTTCTTGACATATTTTGACATTTTTCTTTGGAATTAAAGTTCTTAAAAGTTAATATTTTTGTCTTAACTTAGAAAAATTCATTCTGCCTAACCTTGAAGAGTTTGATGTTGATTCTTTTTGCATTGCATTCTTCATATCATGTAGTTTCTAGGATAAATTTGGTTTGAATTTATCTTTCATTTTCAATTTGATGTGCATTTTTCCTTTTGAAGTGCCTTAAAACCTTAGCCAACTTGAGAAAATCATAACTCCCATTAGGTTAAGAGTTAGTTCCCCTCCTTTGGGAAGTGAACTTATGTAGGGTTAGGGTTCCTTTTAGTCCATTTTCAATTTTTTATCTTGTCATTTGCTTCTGATTTTTAATTTTGCTTTGTGTCTTGTGCATAAACCCTAATTTTTGCCTTCATTTGCATTCATCTCTCATATGCTTGCATACATGAACTTGCCATGACATTTTGTGCATCAACATGACATATAAGACATCTTAGGACACATTAGAATCATGTTTGATCATTGCATCATTCATTTGCCATGATATATTTCCATTGCATTTCATAAACTTTCATGAACTTCCATGCTTCTTACTTGCCCCATATGCATCCCCATCTCTTGTATGATCACCCACACTTCATAACATTATCTCTTTGCATCATTAACATCATGTTTATGCTTCTGGTTTTGGTTTGCATCATTGCATTCATTTCATGTTCACTTCATTTCATTTCTTTTGCTAACCTTTCAGGTGGTAAGTACTTGAGAAGTGAATTTGCCTTCACTTCTCATAATCCCTTCTCATCTCTCTTATGCATTCATTGATGCATTTTTCTTGTGAATTAGAGTGAGCTTGCTCATTCATGCTCTCTCCTCACTTTCTTTCATCAAGCAACTTGTCTTCTTAAGTGAAGCAAGTTGTCTTGCTTCTCTCTGCTTCTTCCTCCTTTCATCTGCTCCTTCCTTGGTGGTTTCTCTGAAGATTCTTCTTGAAAGCCACATTAACCCTAGGAACATCCAAGTATGACCACAATTCGGGTTTGATTAGTCCCCCATTAGTTTTACCTTTGTGTCATCTTTGTGTCTTCTCTTCTCACCTCATAATAAAGGACTAAACCTTAAAGGTTTTGAGACTTTGTGATTAAGCTTATGCCTGCATCCTTCTATTAGGATGGAGTGTATAACTTTAATCCTAAGTGTTAAACCCTTAATGTGTTTAAATCCTTTAATCAATTCACCTAATAATCACTAAGACATCAAGCTTGTAACTTGGGCCTTGCATTAGGGTTCTAATTCTTCCTTAATTGGTTAAGAAGGACTAACCCTAGGGTTAATGGACAAGTCCCCCTCAAGTTGTCTTACAAACAATAAAATTCACTTCTTAATCTTACCATTAACTAATAAAGGTTTTGTTTTGTCATGAGGTTAATTCCTAATCATGGATTAAGTTGAGGAGCCTTCCTCAGCTTAAATGTTCTCATCTACTATCCTTCTATTAGGATGGTGTAATGGGTCCATTAAATCTTGATTATAGCTTAAACTCATTACTTAACCCTAAACAAACTCCAAAAAAACAACTAAATAATTGCAAGTAGGTTAATGATCTTAATCCTACATCATGGTGATTAAGTGTGAGGTGCTTACTTCATACTTAAGGTATTCTCATTACCCCTAATCAGAGGGAGGATGTGATGAGTTTACTAACCCTTGGTTTAGGCTTAAGCTCATCTTCTTATGACAAACACAAAAAGCAATAAAAGATTGAAAACACCAAAAACAAACAATAATCGTCTCCTCCGGGATTCTTTTCTCATCATCTTCACTCACAAACGAGAACTTGCTTCTTCCGTCTAATGCAAGACAGTTTGCACCTGAGCCAGACAGGTCATACACTTGAGCATAGACAAGTAAGCAGTTCACAAGTCAATTTATCTTTCAGTCTCTTTGAGTCGAACTACGGTGTTCTGACTTCCTCATTGCACGAGAGGATACGTAGGCATAACTTAACCGTTATCGAACAAAAGTCTCTGTATATTCCCCCTCCTCCCAGCATTATTCTTTGAGCCTCATAGTCTTGAGCTTCATATTCATTTCTTACATTGACACACTTTTATTCCACTTCACATTTCTTTTACACTGACACTTGCATTCTTTCCCAGCTTTTCAAAACACAAAATAGCACTGACACTACCCCTTTAAAACACAAATCTTTCAAGAGTGGATCCCGTCGAGTACGGCGGACAATCTGGGTGCTAATACCTTCCCAGGTTGTAACCAACCCCCTTTCTCAGTTTCTCTGGTTCGCAACCGTCTTATCCATATCTTTTCTTAGGTTTATGCAGCATTACCTTTCCTTCGGGATAAAAATGCCTAGCTGGCGACTCTTTTCTCTTTCCTTCCTTCGCCGACCGTTCGCGTCTGTACCCCTCTTGACCATGTGTCATTTGGCGGGAGCGACAGCTTGGCGACTCTACTGGGGACCCTTATACTGTAACCAGGGCTTCTGGTTCTTTCTGTGGGTTCCTCCTAGTGCTTGTTTGATTTGTGTTTACTGGGGTGTTATGTGCTAATTGTGTGTTTATTTATATTTCTTTATTTACTGCTTTATGTACAGCTTTATTTATTGCTTTCCTTTACAGTTTTCATATTTCATACTGTCATTATCATTGCTGGATCTGGCTTCTGTTTTGGTGGGTGGGGTTCCATTGAGAGTTTGAGGTCCTATACCTGGGACCTAAGTGACACCTAGGCTAGAGTGGTTCATGTTCTCTCCCATTCCATTTCGGTCTGGTGCGGGAATATGAATCACGGTTCAGATGTGGGTTTCTTCTTGAGAACTCTGTGCTACAGATTTCCTGTAGTGCTAGGGCCATCTAGGAAGCCTGTTAAGTCTGGATGACCTTTATTATAACCTTCAGAAGCTGAGGTGAATTAGAGGAGGATCTTTTATGGTTATTGTAAACACTGTACCTCCGGGTTAGAAGTGTTTACACTTCTCATAACTGATCCAAGTCTGAAGATCCTTGTTCTAGAACACTACATGTGAGGGGGTTGGGCTGTTTACAGGTTTGCAGGTACCCTTGGCCACAACATACCTTGTTTTTGTTTTGTTTAAGAGTACTCCACTTTGGACAGTTCTTGTGATTAACCCTGGATATGTGACTCTTTATTTGAGTCCCCCACCTTGGTTACTGGATTTCTAAACCTCCATCTGGACTTTTGAACACACATGAACTTATAACAAGGCAGATATCAGATCCAGCTTGATCACAAACCCTTGCATATCATTTGCATATATCATCATTTGCATCATTTAACATTTGTTTATTTGTTTTTCAGGGTATCCACCTCATTTTATCTTGGTTTTGGTTTTGACCCCTTCTTCTGCATAGACCTCTGCTTCAGCTATCCTCATCATCACCAACATCAGCCTGTCAGTTGCTCATTTCCAGCATCAGTCTATAATCTTCATCAGCACCTATCTTTAGTTTCTTCAGCAGCATTCATGGCTACTCCCAGGAAGAGCAATATATCCTACCACTTCTTTGAGCCTGTTTTGACTGGTATCAGGCAAGTCCAATCACTCATCACACCAGATCACATCCCACTGTTCAGAGAGCATTATGGAGGTATCCTGGATATGGTTATGGACCTTGACCCTTCTCAGAGGAGCATGATCCACACCTGCTTGCAATTTTATGACCCTCCATTGAGATGCTTCACTTTTCCAGACTTCCAGCTAGGGCCTCTGCTGGAGGAATTTTCTTCATTGGTTGGGATACCTATCAGAGGTGGAATCCCTTTAAACCCAGAAATGCCAGCTCCCAGCAATGGAGAAGTAGCAAAAGCACTGTACCTAGAGCCTGCTTTGATTGAGCAAAGTATGACAACAAAAGCTGGGATCCCTGGTTTGCACTTGGACTTTTTGATTTCTCAGGCCATCCTGAAGGCCTCATTAGGAGAATGGAGGGCAGTCTGTGCATTGTTAGCCCTCAGCATATATGGGGCTATACTATTTGCAGATGAACTCAAATTTGTCAGCAAGAATGCCATCCACCTGTTTCTTCTGAGGAACCCAGTGCCTACACTACTGGGAGACTTTTACTACTCCATTCATCAGAGGAATGAGAAACAAAGGGGGAAGCTGGTGAGATGTTGTGCTCCTTTGTTTTACACTTGGATGCTCAGACGCTTACCTAAGTCAGATGCCTTCCTGAATCCCCACCAACAGAAGAATTGGGCCAAGAGGCTCATTGCTTTGACTTTAGATGATATTAGATGGTGCACCCAGAGCACCAAGGGCAAAGACATTATCACCAACTGTGGACAATACCCAAATGTACCTCTGATTGGAGTGAAGGGTTGTATCAATTACAATCCTTTGCTGTTCAATAGACAACTGGGCTATGCTTTGGTTCACCCTCCCAGAGTGCAAGATTTGGCTGAGACCCTGTATTGTGAAGTAAAACCTAATTCAGCTGCTGTCAGACAAGCATCTTGGGCTTGGGACAACATTCAGACAAAAGGGATGGCTATTCTTGGAAGGTGTAATAATGTTGCTTCAGCCCAATACTATGACTGGTCCCGTACTAAAGCTCAGATTACTGGAATGCCTTTTACCTTGGAAGACATACTTGGACCATCTACAGTACAACCTGCAGCAACTGTCAGCCTAGAAGAATTTGAGAAGCTGAAGGAAAGAAATGAGAATCTATCTCAAGCTTTAAAGAAGACTCTTTGGGAAAGGAGTGATGGTCGTCTAGACATTGAGAGATTGGAGAAGCTCAAGGTGGAGCACCTTGCCAAAATTGAGAAAACAGAAGACTACATAAGGAAAGCAAGGGCCGGGGAACAAATATTGAAGAATGCCTGTAAAGAAGCCAAGATTAAGAAGGCAGGGACTGAACTCTATCTGCAAGAAAGTCAGGCTAGGTGGGTCAGGATCACTGAAGCCCGTACACAAGAAGACCAGAAAACACAAGCCAAGATTGAACAACTAGAGGCCAAGGAGAAGAAGCAGCAAGAAGCTTTGTTGGCAGCCCAAAAGGAGATTTCAGAGTTGAAGCTCAGAGCAGGATTAAAAATATCAAAGGACCAGGACAGGCACAAAAAGCTGAACACTGCCATTGTGACCAGGAACCTCCTCATTAGGACCATTACAGAGCATCCAGCTGGTCCAGTGAATGAGGCACTCCTGAAGGAGGTCAGGGAAGATGAGTTTGGATTGGATGTCTGATTCTTTGTTTGTTGTTATTTCCATTTGATGTACTTTTCCATTTATTGTATTTTGACCCTCCCTGGGTATGTGTTGTAAAACAAACTATGTATTGTTCACCATTTGTAAAATATATTTCAGTTTGTTTTCATTTGGGTTTTCTCTCAACAACATCAAGCATCTTCCTCGAGGTCTGGAAAGGTCAAAACCAAGAACCAAGCCGAATACCTTGGAAAAAAAATAAGCATACTGCATTGCATGCTAACTTTTGTTTTGTTATGTAGGTTTTTTATTATTGTTTCTAACTTTGTTGTGATCTCAGGAAACATTGCTCGTCGCCGAGTGTTCCCTGTCAACCGCACGCACCGGTACCCGACTCGCAACAACCTTCCTGGTATTCAAATGGACCAATTACAGCAGGATCTGACTGAGGTCAGAAACCAGATGGCTAATGAGAGAGTAGAGATGAGAAATCAGATGTCTCAATTCATGGTTGTGATGACTGGCTTGGCCCAGAGTCAAGAAAGGTTAAGAGAACTGGTGGAAAGACAAACTCCTGAGGATCCTTATCTTGGGACAGGAGGAACTAGTAACAATGAACGGGGCCAACCTCGTATTGATCCACCAGTATTTGGACCTCACTTGGATCCAGAAGCTAACATCCCGAGAAATGTGCAAGGTAACACTACTGGAGGGAGAATCTTGCAAGAAGATCCTCAAGAAGAACAGTTTACTGTTATGGGAGCTGGAGATGAAGTATATGACAGGAGATTGGACGAAATTGCTGAAAAGTTGAGATCTTTGGAGTCTCAAAATTATTTGGGCTTCGATGTGATGGACATGGGGCTAGTGGATGGGGTGAGAATTCCCCACAAATTTAAACCCCCATGCTTTGAGAAGTACAATGGTACCTCCTGTCCTCATTTGCAGTCTTTCCTGGGGAGACTTAAAGCTTATACTATGGATGAGAAGCTGTGGATGTTCTACTTTGAAGACAGTCTGACTGGGGCTTCAAGGGAATGGTATTCACACTTGTCTAGAGCCACCATAAGATGCTGGAAAGATTTGGTTGAAGATTTCATCAGACAATATCAGTACAACCTGGACATGGCTCCTAACAGGACCCTCCTATTGGGAATGTCTCAGTCTTCTAGAGAGAGCTTCAGAGAATATGCCCAAAGGTGGAGACAGCTTGCTGCTGCTGTCCAACCACCCATGTCAGAAAGGGAAATGGCTGACATGTTCATGAATACATTGCAAGGGACTTATATTGATAGACTAGCTGCCTTCTCCTCTACTAGTTTCGCCGATGTAGTCATAGCTGGTGAAAGAATTGAAACAGAGAAATTCCATTTTGTGGGACCCCGAAGGGCTGGTGAGACAAATTCCATTCATGCAAGCAGGGGCAGGCCTCAGTATGCTCACCGGTCAGTAGCAGCAGTTACCATTCCAGCTCCGATTCCTCAACAATCAGCATATCCTCAACAACAACAACCACAATATCAACAACAAGTTCATTATCCGCAACAGAGAACCTACAACAACAACAACAATCAACAACAGCGTCCTTTCCAACAAAGACCATCACAAGCAAACAGAGTAATTGACCCAATCCCAATGTCGTATGTTGCACTTTTGCCACAACTCCTAAGCTCAACCTAGTTGAGTTAAGGACATTGGCACCTCCAGATCCTCTTAATTTGCCAAAGAACTATGATGCCAATGCCAGGTGTGCATTCCACTCAAACGCACCGGGGCATAATACTGAAAAATGCAGGGCCTTACAGATGAAAGTCCAGGATCTGGTGGACTCCAGAGCTCTCAACTTTGCACCTCCTCCGAATGTCACAAAAAACCCAATGCCTAGTCACAACGGGCCTAGGATTAATGCTATTGAGGAAGGAAAACCATCCACCTTGATCACTAGTGTTGCACAGATTCGAACGCCCTTGGTTGAAATCAAAGCTCAGCTTTTAGAATGCCAAGTGTTCCCCGGGTGTGAGCTCGGTTGTGGGTATTGCAATATTGCAGTCAATGGATGTGAGATGCTAAGAAACGGCATAGATGGCCTTATTAAAGATGGTATCCTTCAGATTACGACAACGGCACCTACAACTCCAATAATCTCTTCATCAACAACCACAGATACTCCTACAATGTCAGCAACCATTGTTCCAACGGATTCTACCACAACTCCAACAACCGCTCAATCAATCACTTCAACGGATACAAGTTCAGTCACCATTCCTGCTACAACTTCAACAATAACACCTTCTACAACATCAGCAATAATTGATGAAAGCGTTTCAATAGTCACCATATACTACGATCCCGCAAATGTTCCTACCAACAATTCACAACAAAATGTCTCTCCTGTCAGAGCACCAGTCACCACATACTATGATCCACACACCATTGTGTTCCCTTCTGCAGCTGCTATCAGTCCAGTCACTATCACAGTGTCTGGGCCAGTTCCTTACGAAAGCAATAATGCCATCCCTTGGCATTATGGCTTAGATCTATACTGCAAAGGGCATAAAATCACTTTAGAATCTTCAACTTCTTCATCTCAGATAGATAATATGGGGGGAGGAGGAGGCTTCACTAGAAGCGGACGTCTCTTTGCCTCGCAAATTCCAAGACCCATTGCCGAAGCAGAAGCTGCTGCTAAGGCAAAAGGGAAGAGTACAGTGCAAGAAGAATCAGTTGTCAAAGAGCCTTTGAAGACTCCTTTTGATCAAGAGGTTAATGAATTCATGAGAATCATAAAGAAAAGTGATTACAAGGTGGTAGACCAGCTTCACCAAACACCTTCCAAAATCTCCATACTATCATTGCTAATGTGCTCCGAGGCCCATCGGAACGCACTATTAAAAGTCCTGCACGCAGCTTATGTGCCGGAGGAGATTATCGTTAATCAGTTAGAGGCTGTGGTTGGAAATGTCAACGCCAGTAATGGACTAGGATTTACCAACACTGATCTGACAACGGAAGGTCGCAATCACAACAAGGCTTTACACATTACCTTGGAGTGTAAGGGTGCAGTTCTTTCTCACGTACTGGTGGACACAGGGTCATCCCTCAATGTCCTACCCAAGAAAGCCCTTATAAAGCTAGAGCATGATGGATTGGAACTACGCCCAAGTAACTTGGTAGTAAGAGCCTTTGAAGGTTCTAAAAGATCAGTTCTGGGAGAGATAGAGTTACCAATAATGATTAGCCCACAGGTTTTCAAAACGACCTTCTTTGTGATGGATATACAGCCTGCCTACAGCTGTCTATTGGGTAGACCATGGATCCACGCCGCTGGCGCCGTGACATCAACCCTTCACCAGAAGTTAAAATTCGAGTGGGAGGGCGAAGTCATTACCATTTGTAGGGAGGAGGATATCTTTGTTAGCCAGCTGGCTACTTTCAAATACATTGAAATGGATAGGGAGATCCATGAAACCATGAGCCAAGGGTTTGAGGCCCTTAATATTAATGAAACATATGCTGTGCTTGGGACCTCCATCACATCATATCAGCAAGCCTGGAAGGTTGTTGAGGAAGGTACCGCCCAAGGCTGGGGCAAGCTGCTGCCCGTGGAGAAGAAGGAGGACCGATTCGGGTTGGGTTACAAACCAACTCGACAAGATCAACCAGAGGCTGCAAAAGGAGCCCAAGTTTGTCAGCGGGGGGATGCTCGCCCCGAATGCTGTGAATAGCTTGGAAGATGAGTCAGAAGACGACCACAACCTGGAGAGCTGGATACGTCCAAAGACCCCGGGGAGCCATGTCTCAAACTGGTCTTCCCAGGAAATTATAAGGGTTACTCCTGCAGAGTAATTATTATTTCCTGTGTTTTTGAAGCATGCATCAAGTCCTGCATCTTGCCCAAGATGTCAGGACTCATTTTGTAATCGGGCCATCTTGTATTTTGTGCAAAGATCAATTAATGAATATCAGGACACCTTTTTCAAATGAGTCTTTTCTTTTCCGCTCAATGTTTTTCATTTTTCACTTTTGTACAAAAATAAAATGGCAATGTTTTTCAAAACAAATAACTTCATTTCACTTTTTCTAAATAAGATAAAACTGATCACTAAAATAAACCAATCTAAACCCTTGCAGAAAGTGCCCTCCAGACTGCACCGACAACAACACTACTATGACTTCGTATGACTTTGACAATCCAATCAATCAAGCTGATGAAGGGGTTGAAGAAGATTATGAGCTACCTGAAGAGCTAGCCAGGTTGTTAAGACAAGAGGAGAAGGTTATCACTCCTCATCAGGAGGAGGTTGAGACAGTTAATCTTGGTACAGAAGAAGACTTGAAAGAAGTTAAGATCGGGGCCTTCCTGCGAGATTCAGTAAAAGAGCAACTGGTTGACATGCTTCGGGAGTATGTGGATGTTTTTGCTTGGTCTTATCAGGATATGCCAGGGTTGGACACCGACATTGTTATGCATAAGCTGCCTCTGAAAGAAGATTGCCCACCAGTAAAACAGAAGTTGCGCCGTACTCGCCCAGATATGGCAATGAAGATAAAAGAAGAGGTACAAAAGCAGTGGGATGTCGGTTTCCTTGCTGTGACTAGCTATCCGCCGTGGTTTGCTAATATTATACCTGTGCCTAAGAAGGATGGCAAGGTGATAATGTGTGTGGATTACCAGGATCTGAACAGAGCTAGCCCGAAAGATGACTTCCCTTTACCTCACATTGATGTATTGGTCGACAATACGGCTTAGTTCTCGGTGTTTTCCTACATGGATGGATTTTGAGGATACAATCAGATCAAAATGTCCCCTGAAGACATGGAGAAGACAACTTTCATCACACCCTGGGGCACATTCTGCTATAAGGTGATGCCATTCGGACTGAAGAATGCGGGTGCCACTTATCAACGGGCTATGGTAACATTATTCCATGACATGATCCATAAAGAAATTGAATGTTATGTGGATGACATGATTGCCAAGTCCCTCACAGAAGAAGACCACCTGGTGAATCTGTTGAGGTTATTCAAGCGTCTGAGGAAGTACCAGTTGAAGTTAAACCCCAACAAATGCACATTCGGGGTGCGATCCAGTAAGCTGCTGGGATTTATCGTAAGTGAGAAAGGGATTGAAGTTGACCCTGATAAAGTCAAAGCCATTCAATAAATGCCTGCACCGAAGACTGAAAAAGAAGTTAGGGGGTTCTTAGGCAGATTGAACTACATCTCAAGGTTCATATCTCACCTCACAGCAACTTGTGAACCCTTATTCAAGTTGTTAAGAAAAGAACAAACGGTCAGGTGGAACGAAGACTACCAGAGGGCTTTTGATAAAATCAAGGAATACTTACAAGAGCCTCCAATCCTTATGCCTCCAGTTGAAGGAAGACCTCTAATCATATACTTGACAGTATTAGAAGAATCAATGGGGTGTGTGCTGGGCCAACATGACGAGTCTGGTCGAAAAGAGTATGCAATATACTACCTAAGCAAAACGTTTACCGACTGTGAACGTTACTCACTGCTCGAGAAAACTTGATGTGCTTTAGTGTGGGCTGCTCGCCGACTGAGACAGTATATGTTGACCCACACTACTTTATTGATTTCAAAGATGGACCCAGTTAAGTACATTTTTGAGAAGCCAGCACTTACCGGACGGGTTGTAAGATGGCAAATGATTCTCACAGAATATGACATTCAATACACATCTCAAAAGGCCATCAAAGGCAGTGTATTGTCTGATTATCTTGATGAGCAACCCATTGATGATTACCAGCCTATGAGATTTGATTTCACTGATGAAGACATCATGTTCATAAAAGCAAAAGATCATGAAGATCCTATTCGCACTGAAGGTCCTGACCCAGAAGAAGAATGGACTATGATGTTTGATGGGGCTGTTAATATGAATGGTCGGGGTGTTGGTGCAGTACTCATTACACCTAAGGGAGTCCATATGCCTTTCTCGGCAAAACTCACCTTAAACTGCACTAACAACGAAGCTGAATACGAAGCTTGTATTATGGGTCTTGAGGAAGCCATTGACCTTAGGATCAAGACTTTAACTGTATGGAGATTCAGCTCTGGTAATCAATCAGACCAACGGCAAATGGTACACTCACCAAGATCATCTGATACCTTATCGGGATTATACAAGAAGATTATTGACCTTCTTCACAACGGTCAAGCTTGAGTATATCCCTCGAGACGAAAATCAGTTCGCAGATGCTCTGGCTACCATATCATCCATGATCAAAGTTCAAGCTGCCAACTTTGTGCCTCGAATATCAGTATCCAGACTTGACAGACCAGCGTATGTATTCTCAGCAGATGTTGTTAAAGATGATAAGCCTTGGTTCCACGACATTAAGTGCTTCTTGGAGGATCAAACATACCCACCCGGGGCATCATCCAATGATAAGAAGACATTAAGAAGGCTAGCTGGTAGTTTCTTCCTGAATGCTGATGGTTCCCTGTATAAAAGAAACTTTGATATGGTACTTCTCAGATGTGTTGATAAAACAGAAGCAGACTTGTTGATGCACGAGGTACACGAAGGATTTTTCGGCACCCATGATGGAGGGCATGCTATGGCCAAGAAGTTGTTAAGATCAGGCTACTACTGGATCACAATGGATGCAGACTGTTGTGCTTATGCCAGAAAATGCCATAAATGCCAGATTTACGCAGATAAAGTGCATGTGCCTCCAAATCCCCTGAATGTGATGTCTTCAACCTGGCCCTTTGCCATGTGGGGCATTGATATGATTGGAAAGATTGAACCGACCGCTTCGAATGGCCACAGATTCATCTTGGTAGACATTGACTATTTTACCAAGTGGGTTGAAGCAGCCTCTTATGCAAATGTCACCAGACAAGTGGTGACCCGATTTTTGAAGAGAGACATCATCTGTCGGTATGGAGTACCCGAGCGAATTATTACTGATAACGGTTCCAATTTGAACAACAAAATGATGGCAAAACTATGTCGGGACTTCAAGATCCAACACCACAATTCTTCTCCTTACAGGCCAAAGATGAATGGCGTTGTAGAGGCAGCTAACAAGAATATCAAGAAGATTGTGCAGAAGATGGTGGTCACCTACAAAGACTGGCATGAAATGCTACCATTTTCCTTGCATGGGTACCGTACGTCAATCAGAACATCCACTGGGGCAACACCGTATCAGCTTGTTTATGGTATGGAGGCAGTCCTACCTGTTGAAGTTGAGTTACCCTCCTTACGGGTACTAATGGTTGTCAAACTAAATGAGGAAGAATGGGCCTGATCCCGATACGAACAACTAAGTCTGATCGAAGAAAAGAGATTAGCTGCAATATGTCATGGGCAGTTATATCAGAAAAGAATGAAGAAAGCCTTCGATCAGAAAGTCAGGCTTCGGGAGTACCAAGTAGGGGATCTTGTGCTGAAAATACTCCTCCCTCCTCATACAGACCACAGGGGCAAGTGGACTCTGAATTATGATGGTCCATTCATACTAAAGAAGGTTTTCTCTGGTGGAGCGCTGATGCTCAGTACTATGGACGGTGAAGATTTCTTATCCTCTGTGAATTCAGATGCAGTTAAAAAATACTTCGCATAAAAAATGACCCGCTGGACATAAAAACAGAATGAAAGTCCAGGCAAAAATAGGGCATCCCGGCGAGTCAAAAACAGAATAAAAGACTCGGGCAAAAATAAGGGAAAATAATAAAAATGTACACTCGCTGAGTTGAAAAGCCACATTGGACAACTCAGGCAAAAATGGGTATCCTGGTGGATTGAAAACCCGAAAGGGCGATCCACGCAAAATTAGGGAATAAGCGAACAACTGCATTCTGGATTCGTCTGTATCACTTACAACACGGCAAACTTCGAAAGATTCAAGCATCGGTCAGAATCAGCCTTCTTCGAAAAGTAGGATGAGAAGAACGTCAATGTCATACGGGTCATAGAAAAAGGGAAGCACTGAAGCGTCATCAACATTGCCAGCATCTTTTTTATTTCTCAATTTTGTAACAATCTCCTCATTTCAGGGGATCTGTTTCTTTGACTGTATTTGCCAATTCAGGGAACGCAAATTAATAAGATCAGATTTCTTTTTTAGTCACGTTTTGTCTCGTACATTTTATTTTCATTTGCAAAAGTGTCCGATGTCTTTATAATATTGATCGCATAAATACAAATGTGTCTTTTCTAAAAAAATACATGCTTACGGGAAATATACCAACTCCCGGGAGTGGCTAAACTCCTATGACGGAATCCAATAAGGGATACCTCGGGGTACTTGTGTGTTTCTTTGTCTTAACAGGATTGCGGGTATTCAAAGTGCAACATGGGGCATGAAAGCTTCTCTCTAGCATGCTGCCAAATTATTATTCACCCAGCACCTCATCAAAACAACATCAAAGGGGCTCATTTTCCCAGCTAAATTCATTATCCTTAGTAGGATCCCCACAAAAATCTCTAGGGAGATCGTCCAGTGATCATTCCTCCCCAGCCAAGTGTCAGGCAGGGAACCATCTTCCCGCAGAGCGTCAGCCTCTATCAGGAGGAGCAATGCCTGAAGATCTCACAACAAAGTGACGGAATCTCCCACATACCCCAGTTGGGTCCCTCATTACCAAGATAGGTCTATTAGTGATCTATTTCCCCAAGCAGAGTCACATATATCAGATCTACCAATGATCTCATCCCTAGCTGGGATACCACTTCAAGCATATCAGCCAGAGACCTTCTCCGCAACGGGATCCGAATCCCAGATCGGTATCTTTGCATAATCATAACATTCACATCATATTTTCCCCCAGAGCGTAGCATTCCGTCTAATACGGAGCATTATGGCAAAAATCAAACATATTGCATAATCATAAGCCATGTTCTGAATAAAACACTCGTAAATACCGACATTCTATCAACAATATACAAAATACTTCCCAAGTTCCCCGGCAGAAAGCCAAGGCATCCTCTTTGCACTCTCGAATACAGATACATGCTCCTTTTTGGCACTCGTCCGTGTCATCATTCCCAAGTAAAGTCGCCAGAACATTCTCCACAAACAGATATCTATACACTTTTTGGACACTCGTCCGTGTCACCATTCCCCAGCATGGTTGCCTAAACACTTATTTATAATACATACTTCTTCCGACACCCGTCCGTGTCGTGCTCCCCCCCGGCAAGTTGAACACTCACATTTGTCTCACTCTTTTTTATTCATACAGATACTCATCCATATCTTGTATATACCACTTAAATCCCCTCAGATTCGACACTCGTCCGTGTTCTTTGTTAACCAGTTGATACTCGTTCGTATCATCATCTCTGAACATGCGTCAACATTTGTTTTTTTACTGATACTCGTCCGTATCATGGTCCTAAGGATGCTCGTCCGCATCTTTAGTCCATACACAGTGTCGAACACTTATATCTTCCTGAATTTAGACACTTGTCTGTGTCCACTATTCCCCAGAAGAGTCCCCAGCAAATCCCAAATAAACTATTTCCTTTCTATCTGACATTCGTCCTATGTCATGATACTTTCGGTAGCCGTACCCTGCCAGGTGATCATCCTTCACCTTTTGACGATCGTCCTTCAATATCCCCCCAGCGGAGTTTTCATTATTGGAACCCTTTCTTATCCGACATTCGTCCTATGTCGTGATATTTTAGCAGCCGTACCCTACTAGGTGATCGTCCTTCACCTCTTGATGATCGTCCTTCATCATTATTATTCGATGGCCGTCCCCATCGTTGATCTTGTTATCTAACATTCGTCCTATGTCATGATAAACCCGAGAGCAGTCGTCCCCTGTTAGGTGATCGTCCTTCACCTCTTGATGATCGTCCTTCATCATGCTTATCCGATGGCCGTCCCCATCGTCGACCTTCTCTATCCGGCATTCGTCCTATGTCGTGATATTTGTGGCAACCATACCCCGCTAGGTGATTGTCCTTCACCTGAGATGACCGTTCCTCATCTTATCCCCAACAGAGCAGCCATCCCCTGCTAGGTGATCGTTCTTCACCTTTGATGACCATTGTTTACCTTTACTTTGCAAACTCGATGGTCGTTCCCATTATTGACTTCACCTTTATTCCCCAGAGAACCTCGTTGTACTTGATGGTCGTCCCCATCATAATCTCTTTAGTTCCCCAGCATGTCGGTCGTCCCCGTCATTGCTTCATCCCCAGCGGTCGTCCTCTGCTCGGCGGTCGTCCTCCGTTGCCCGCACTTTATAATCATACTTTATTTTCTTTTACAATCTATATCCCTTTTCTTCTTCATTCAGTGAGTGCAAATTATGGACTGTCTTTGGTATTCAACCACAAGTTATCCTGTTTGTCTGTTAAGCCATTGCTTACATCCTGCACAGCTAACTCATGTTTGAATAGGGGCAGCTGTAAACACCCCAAATTTTCCCTCACTCATTTCACCATGGCTTGTGATTCTTTTCATTTGCATAAGTTCAATCATACCATCTCATATTGCATTTTTGCTCACTGCATTGGTTCAAAGTCATCTGCATCTAGGGTTTGTGATCTGAGCAATCCCTGAGCCATATGAACAACTCCAAAGGTCTTCAATCATCTCAAGAGGGTCCATGTATGTTCAATCATCATATTCTATCCTCTAAAGATCAAGGAAGTCAAAGAATCACAAGAACTGGGGAAAGGCATGGAAGCAGATGTTGGAAGTTCACAAAATGGAAGAATTTCAAGCCATTGGTAAGGTTGCCATTTTGGGAAAGTGACTTGTAATGTAAACTTGCCATTTTGGGAAAGTTTTTCAACCTCCTCTTTTTGATCCAAAAATGCTTCAAATGAAAAATCTTTGGTCATGAAAGTTGTAGATTGGATCCTCCCATTTTCAAAAAGTACAAGAACTCATTCTAATTCATTTTAGAACAAAAGTTATGGCCTTGCAAAGTTGGACAAAATCACTAAGTTTTCACTTTTGTGCCAAAGAGGAAACTTGCAAAAACACTTGCCAAAGCCAAATGTGACTTCAAATCAGCTTCTAATCATCACACAAACATCATTCATGGTCCATAATTCAGATTTGCCCAAAGGATTTCTCATTTCTATGCCTTGGATTACAAGTAACATAAGGCATTTTCTCATGAATCTTCAAAATTGATTTTTTTTGCAAAAAGGGACTTTTAATGCTTGAATAGGACACTAATTGATCTCAAAGCATTCTAGCAACTTCATATGGTTCATTTTGCTGCATTTTGCCCAAGAATTCACAAGATTCTTTGCCTTGGCTCATAAGAAAATTCAAAGAGGGAAATATGCAAGAACATTGGAAACTCTTGATCAAGACCATCCAGCTCACAAAATCAAATCCAAAGGCCTTCCTTGACTCAAGCTGAAGCAGGACAAGCCCTAAGATCTCCTCTGACCCGAGCCATACCTATGGTACACTAAATCTTGACTTTTTGCATTTTACCCATGCTAATCAAACTGTGCCACTACCAACTCTCTGCCCAATCAGAGCCTCATATGTGGACCTCAAGCATTTCAAAACACAACACACACAAGCATGAAATCTCCCATAAGCCAGGACATTTTTCTTTGGAATTAAAGTTCTTAAAAGTCAATATTTTTGTCTTAACTTAGAAAAATTCATTCTGCCTAACCTTGAAGAGTTATGTTGGTTCTTTTTGCATTGCATTCTTAATATCATGTAGTTTCTAGGATAAATTTGGTTTGAATTTATCTTTCATTTTCAATTTGGTGTGCATTTTTCCTTTTGAAGTGCCTTAAAACCCTAGCCAACTTGAGAAAATCATAACTCCCATTAGGTTAAGAGTTAGTTCCCCTCCTTTGGGCAGTGAACTTATGTAGGGTTAGGGTTCCTTTTAGTCCATTTTCAATTTTTTATCTTCTCATTCGCTTCTGAGTTTGAATTTTGCTCTGTGTCTTGTGCATAAACCCTAATTTTTGCCTTCATTTGCATTCATCTCTCATAGGCTTGCATACATGAACTTGCCATGACATTTTGTGCATCAACATGACATATAAGACATCTTAGGACACATTAGAATCATGTTTGATCATTGCATCATTCATTTGCCATGATATATTTCCATTGCATTTCATAAACTTTCATGAACTTCCATGCTTCTTACTTGCCCATATGCATCCTCATCTCTTGTATGATCACCCACACTTCATAACATTATCTCTTTGCATCATTAACATCATGTTTATTCATCTGGTTTTGGTTTGCATCATTGCATTCATTTCATGTTCACTTCATTTCATTTCTTTTGCTAACCTTTCAGGTGGTAAGTACTTGAGAAGTGAATTTGCCTTCACTTCTCATAATCCCTTCTCATCTCTCTTATGCATTCATTGCTGCATTTTTCTTGTGAATTAGAGTGATCTTGCTCATTCATGCTCTCTCCTCACTTTCTTTCATCAAGCAACTTGTCTTCTTAAGTGAAGCAAGTTGTCTTGCTTCTCTCTGCTTCTTCCTCCTTTCATCTTCTCCTTCCTTGGTGGTTTCTCTGAAGATTCTTCTTGAAAGCCATATTAACCCTAGGAACATCCAAGTATGACCACAATTCGGGTTTGATTAGTCCCCCATTAGTTTTACCTTTGTGTCATCTTTGTGTCTTCTCTTCTCACCTCATAATCAAGGACTAAACCTTAAAGGTTTTGAAACTTTGTGATTAAGCTTATGCCTGCATCCTTCTATTAGGATGGAGTGTATAACTTTAATCCTAAGTGTTAAACCCTTAATGTGTTTAAATCCTTTAATCAATTCACCTAATAATCACTAAGACATCAAGCTTGTAACTTGGGCCTTTCATTAGGGTTCTAATTCTTCCTTAATTGGTTAAGAAGGACTAACCCTAGGGTTAATGGACAAGTCCCCCTCAAGTTGTCTTACAAACAATAAAATTCACTTCTTAATCTTACCATTAACTAAAATCCACTTTAATAAAGGTTTTGTTTTGTCATGAGGTTAATTCCTAATCATGGATTAAGTTGAGGAGCCTTCCTCAGCTTAAATGTTCTCATCTACTATCCTTCTATTAGGATGGTGTAATGGGTCCATAAAATCTTTGATTATGGCTTAAACTCATTACTTAACACTAAAAAAACTCCAAAAAAACAACTAAATAATTGCAAGTAGGTTAATGATCTTAATCCTACATCATGGTGATTAAGTGTGAGGTGCTTACTTCATACTTAAGGTATTCTCATTACCCCTAATCAGAGGGAGGATGTGATGAGTTTACTAACCCTTGGTTTAGGCTTAAGCTCATCTTCTTATGACAAACACAAAAAGCAATAAAAGATTGAAAACACCAAAAACAAACAATAATCGTCTCCTCCGGGATTCTTTTCTCATCATCTTCACTCACAAACGAGAACTTGCTTCTTCCGTCTAATGCAAGACAGTTTGCACCTGAGCCAGACAGGTCATACACTTGAGCATAGACAAGTAAGAAGTTCACAAGTCAATTTATCTTTCAGTCTCTCTGAGTCGAACTATGGTGTTCTGACTTCCTCATTTCACGGGAGGATACGTAGGCATAACTTAATCGTTATCGAACAAAAGTCTCTGTATATTCCCCCTCCTCCCAGCATTATTCTTTGAGCCTCATAGTCTTGAGCTTCATATTCATTTCTTACACTGACACACTTTTATTCCACTTCACATTTCTTTTACACTGACACTTGCATTCTTTCCCAGCTTTTCAAAACACAAAATAGCACTGACACTACCCCTTTAAAACAAAAATCTTTCAAGCGTGGATCCCGTCGAGTACGGCGGACAATCTGGGTGCTAATACCTTCCCAGGTTGTAACCAACCCCCTTTCTCAGTTTCTCTGGTTCGCAACCATCTTATCCATATCTTTTCTTAGGTTTATGCAGCATTACCTTTCCTTCGGGATAAAAATGCCTAGCTGGCGACTCTTTTCTCTTTCCTTCCTTCGCCAACCGTTTGCGTCTGTACCCCTCTTGACCATGTGTCATTTGGCGGGAGCGACAGCTGACAAACCCACTCGCATCCGAGGGCCCACTGGGAACTCGCATAGGATGGCCTGGTTCTCTCTTAGGAATCCATTCAAGGCAAACTATTCGTATGACGATAGTATTGTACCCTTCGGGATGAATGTACTATTGTTTCTCGATTCAGCGCTTGAAGTTGAGGACTTATGAGGGATGCTTGTTTTTCCGGACTCAGCTGAGACCTCCCTGAGTAGTACATAATGCCAAATCGATTCCATGATTGGTCATGATCCATTTATCGGAAATGGTGAACGTATTATTGCTATTCGGCCTCGATAGTCCGTGATGTTTGACCCGAGTTGCACACCCGTGAGATTGGGAGGGGTTTACAGGTTTGCAGGAACCCGAAACTTCAACATACCCATGTATGCCAGTATACTTCAGTGATACGATCTTGTTCTGTTAATTATGGATTCTGAAATCATGAACTCCTGATCAGAGATACTTGTGATGATGTTGTGGCCTTGCACAAACACTTGATTACCTGAGTCACTACACATACACATCACAGATCACATGCCTTGCCTTGCATAACGTTATGACATCATTAATCATTTTGTGTTCTTTTTATTCTCAGGGTTCATTACTTCCTAGTCCTGGTCATATTTACTGCTTCAACATGGAGATTCCAAGGAAGAGAAATGTCCACTATACTTTCCTACAACCGGAGACAGAGAGTATTCATGGATTGATTAGCTTGATGGATGACAAAGTCCTTGATGATTTCAGGAAATAGTTTGGCAAGATACTGGATTATGTGAGCAAGCCCACAGTTGATCAGAGGGATAGCTTGCATTCTTTGTTGGAGTTCTATGATCCACAGCTGAGGATATTTGTTTTCCCTGATTATATCTTGGCACCTACATTAGAGGAGGTTTCTAGTATGCTGAATATTCCTATTAAAGAAGGTATGCCTTACTATGCTTCAGAGAGGACCCCTCCTCATGAGGATATCACTACTGCTTGTCATTTGAATGTGCTTAGACTCAAGATGGGATTAGAGGCTGGCCAAAGTAAGGGGATCCCTTTGGATTTTCTTATCACAGAGGCACATATCATGGCATTGGGAAAGAAATGGGCAGACTTCAAAGCATTGTTAGCCATGATAGTGTATGGAATCAGTTTATTTCCAGGAGAGAAAGGGCTAATTAGTATGGAGGCCATTACCATCTTTGTCAAAAGAAATCTTGTACCTACATTGCTAGCTGACTTCTACTATGGAGTTCACCACTGGAATGAAAAGAGGAAGGGACATATAAATTGTTGTGCTCCCCTTTTTGCTGAATGGTCTGTAAGGCAACTCCCTAAGTCAGGACCCTTTCAGGATTTAAAACAATCTTGGAAGTGGTCCAATTGATGACAGAGAGAATTTGAATTTGGTGTGTGATGTCAGTGACCTGCAAACTCCGTTGAGTACTATCAAAGCTTGCTTGGCCCAGAAGGGTATCTCTACAGGTTGTAAGAATGATTGTCCCGAATATGCTGAAGCTCATGATAGTTGTGAGAAATTGAAAAAGGGGATACAAAGTATGATTGATGAAGGGGTCTTGCAGTTTGATAAAGTGGCAAAAGAGAATGAGGTTTCTACGGTGACTATTTTCTATGATCCATCCCAAGTTCCTACTCAAGCCAGAGTAGCACCAATAACTATCACCACTATGTAAACACCCCAAATTTTCCCTTTCATGTTTAGCATCATCAGCATATCATAATCATCATAAGCATATCATATCCTTAGCATTTTGCATAGAAAAATGAAGCATTACACTCGCATGGTCTAGCTTAAGGCATATGATCAGTCATCCGGGAATTTTGAAGCATGCAAGTCAAAATCAAGAGCATGGTGACCTGGCAAGAATCTCACAAGATCATTTTGCACAAGCTCTGTATCATGTTCAAGACCCTAAAAAAGGATGAGAATCAGAATCAGCTTGAAACGGTTGGCGTCGGGTTATTCTTGAGGTTTACCACATAAAGGAGGGAAATTCAAATTTTCCCTGCGTTAACCGGTTAACGCATTTGGTTAACCGGTTAACGGCTGCGAAATTTGAATTCCAGCAGCAAGTTCAGCATGTGTGTTTTGGCTTCATATTCCAATTTTATGATTTTTATTCATTTGAATTAATTGGGAATTATATCTAGAGCATTTGTCCAAGCCTAATTCCAATGCTAAATCCTAATCACTTTCTAAGCCAATGCCAAGCCATATTTTTGGATCCCAAACCAAAATTTTGGGCCCCAAACCTAAACCATATTTATTCCATTTCCCTCCAAACCAATAGGGGCTCCATCATAATTCACACTTCTCATTTCTGAATTTTGAGTTCTCTCACCATTCTCTCACTTTTCTCTCCAATTTCCCAAATCACTCAAAGTTCCTCTTTGAAGATCACATAACTTTGCCTTGAAGTGTGTAGATCTTGGAACTAGACTTCCATCCATAGCTTCTTTGCTTCAATTTGTTGGTTTATTACTTGGTTCAGATCTGGTTTGGTGTTTAGAAGTGCTTTTGGAGTCAAAATTCTGCATCAAGAGCTTTTGCTTGCATTTATTTTGCATGGAGTGTGAACATTAGCACCGGATCTTCAAAATTCTCCACGATATCTCTCATTTCCAGCTTAAACAACATTTACCAAAGCATATCTCAGCTTTGTAGGTTGGTTAACTTCAGATCTAGCTTTGTTTTTAGCTTATTTGCATGCTTGTGCTTTAGATCTACCATGTGCTTGCGTATTTGCTTGTGTTGCTTGAATTGATTGGTTGATTTGTAACCGGATCCGAGTGTTAATGTTCGTGAGCTTAATGATATAGATTAATGTGAATTGATCTAATTTTTTCCATGTACAATTGATTGCTGGTCTGGTGTGGATTATTTGAATAAGCTGGTTTGAGATGTTTTTCTTCAGGAATTTGCTGTTGTTTTGACAGTGTTAACCGGTTAACGCATTTGGTTAACCGGTTAACACTGAGACATAATGCCATATTTGGGCTGTTTTGAGCTTATTTGATCCCCTTGCTTGTTTAAATTGCCATGGATCATTGTATGATCATTGAACATGCTATTTTAGGGTGATTTGCTTGCTGGTTGATGTATGCTCTCATGTTTTCGACGCGTAAGTCGTGTGTTTGCAATGCTTGGCATGTTGTTTGATCCTTGTTTGCTAGAACCTTTGAATATGCTGGTTCCATGATTGTGTAGATCAATTTGCTGGAATTTTTCTAACATTGCAGGGGCTTATGGTAAGAGAAGTGTGGATGTTTATCCATATTTCAACTCTTCATCTTTCTTCTTTTGCTTTGCTTTTGTTTTGTGAGTTTTGATGTGCTTTGTTCCATCATGTGGTTCTCTTTCCCCTCTCTAGCTTTCTTCTCCTTTCTTTTTGCTTCTCTTTTGATCATCCTTTCTCTTAGGATAGTTGAAGCCTCACTAACCTTAGGACCACCTTTCATGATAACTTTAGGATTAGACTTTCCCCATTAAACCTTTCATTTTAATCACTAAAACACTTTATAAAGTCAACGAGTTAGTGAGCCTAGGACCTAATCTTTGGAACCAAGTTTTGGGGATCTTCTCCTTACTTGAGTGTGCTTGTTCTATTATTCCATCTTGGAATGTAGTAGCAAGTACACATTCCATGGAAAAGAGCTTGAGTTCACTTCCTTGTGCCACACTCATAGAAAACTTATAAAAAAAACACTGGACAAACAATAATCGTCTTTCCTTCGGGAATTCGTTTCTCATCTCCTTCACTCTGTCCGCGAACTTGCTTCTTCTTGTCATTTTGCAAGACGGTTACGCACTCGTCGTCCGAGCCTGCAACACCTGAGCATTAACATAGGCATTTCAAGCCTTAATTCACAAGCAATCTTTTCCACCCCTAGTTAGGGGAACTACGACGACTCTTATCCTCATTGTCCAAATGAGGTACGTAGGCAGCGGGGTAGGGCCCGTTCGAGCACAATCTTTATTTTCCCTACATTTTTCCTTTTCGTTTCTTTTTCAGTTCCATTTTCTTTTATAAAGTTCAGTTCATTTTTCTTCACAACAGCTTTCATTTCTTCACCCTTTGAAACAATTTCTTTGCAAGCGTGGATCCCGTCGGGTACGGTGGACGATATGGGGTGCTAATACCTTCCCAGGTCGTAACCGACTCCCGAACTCAGATTCTTTGGTTTGCAGGACCCGTGTCCTTCCTTTTCTTTTCTTCAGTTTGTGAAGCATTACCATTTTCGTTCCTTCGGGATAAAAATGCCTGGCTGGCGACTCTACCTCTTTTGGCGCCACTTTCGCGTTTGTACCAGGATGGAAATCCAGGGAGCGACAGTTGGCGACTCTGCTGGGGACATCCGAGACCATAATCTCTGGTTCCCTTGAGAGTCTCTCCTAGAGCTTGCGTGTTTCTGTCTCACTGGGTGTTGATTGTTTGTCGTTGCATGTTGTATTTTACTGTTATTTTATTTACAGTTTTATTTACAGCTTTATTTACAGTTTTCAGTATTTATTTTCATGCATCATATATGTACTAGACTATCTGAACTGGATTTTTTCTGTTTGGTGGGACTTGGGTGATACTGTTACTGTGAGATGAGCTCATTACCAAGGCTCGAGTGCACCTTGATAGTTATGTGCAGCTGGGGACCGATCATTGAGAACCTTGTGGAAACATCCCTCTCTAGTGGTGACAGTGGCAGACCACATTGTGTGGAAAACCCATTCGCACTCGAGGGCCCACCTGGAACTCACATAGGATGACCTTGTTTTCCCGGACTCACGCTGAGACCTCCCTGAGTAGTACATAATGCTAAACCGATTCCCTTATTTGGTCATGAGCCATTTCTCGGAAATGGTGAATGTGTTATTGCTATTCGGCTTTGAGAGTCCGTGATGTTTGACCCGGAGCACACCCGTGAGATTAGGAGGGGTTTACAGGTTTGCAGGAACCCTTGACCTCCACATACCCTCGTTATCAGTATGGTCTCTGTTATGATTTGGTCATTATGGTTCTGGATTTCTTGATGTTTTGGTTCTGAGGGTTTCTATCAGATGGTTAAGGTTCAGAGAATTATAGTTTTCAGTTAGTTGGGGGGTCCTAATATCCAGTATCCAGATGGTTCCAGATTGATCATATGCCTGCATTGCATTTGCATCGCATCATACTCGCATTAACTATTTGTGTTTCCATTTTCAGGTTGTTGTTTACAATTTAGCACCCAGTTATGGTAATTGTAAGCTTTCCAGATGGCAAAAGTTAAGAAAATTACAAGAAAAAGAAATGTCCATTATCTTTTCTCCAACCAAAAGTCAAGAGTGTTCAGAGACTAGCAGGGCTGATGAATGATCAAGTTTTAGGGAACTTCAGAAAGAGGTACGGTCAGATTTTGAAGTACATGGATAAACCTACTACAGACCAGAAGGATAGCTTGCATACTTTGCTTCAGTTCTATTCCCCCTGCTGCGGTGTTTTGTATTTCCAGATTATATATTGGCTCCTACCTTGGAAGAGATTGCTAGTATTTTGTGTATTCTTGTCAGAGATACTTTTCCTTACTATGGATCGGGGATAGTTCTCAAGGAAGAAGACATATCCAGAGTCTGTCGTATACCAGTTGCTAAGGTCAGGAAAGCTTTGAAGGATAGTGAGGGTAGAGGACTTCCTTGGAATGTGCTTATACCAGAAGCTGAAAAGTATGCTAAAGAGAGTAAGTGGGGAGATTTTGGTGTTGTGGTGGCCTTGATGGTATATGGATCTAGTCTTTTCCCGAGAGAAAAGGAGTTTGTGAGTTTGGAGGTGATCTCCATTTTTGCTAAAGGAAATCCTGTACCAACCTTGTTGGGAGATTTCTACTACAATGTTCATTACCGGAATGAGAAAGGCAGAGGTGGACCAGTGGGTTGTTGTGCTCCAGTATTTGTTGGTTGGTTTGCTAAGCAATTTCCAAAGTCAGGCCCTTTCAAAGAGATGAGAGATGAATGGAGGTGGTCTAGGAGGCTAATGGGACTAACTTCTGAGGATATAGCTTGGGGTTATAACATAGATTTGTTGGGAAGGAGTTACTGGTTAGTTGCGGGATTTTTGCTAATGTGCCTTTGCTAGGGAGAAATCGAGTGATCAGTCACCATGCAGTATTAGCCAGGAAACAATTTGGCTATCCTCTGAGGGATACACCAAGTATGGAAGAATTAGATGGGTCTTTGTACTTTTCTGTAGAGGGAAACAAAGACTTGGTCATACAAGCATCTCAGGCTTAGGCTCACAGGGTGAAGAAAGGAAAGAAGGATTTTGGAAGGGTGGATCCCAAGACATATCCTCCTTTTGCTACATGGGCAGAAGCGTGTAGAGGAAGTGCTCGTGCCATTTTAAGTGGAAGCTCCATTGTATCCCAAAGAGGTGCCATGTCAGAATACTGTCTCTCTTGAAGAATATAAGAAATTGGAAGCTCAGTTGCATGAGGTCCGGGTAGAGAATGCTGAAATGGTTAACTTGTACCACCTTGCCAATCGTGCTAAGAATGAAGTAGAGGGAAAGCTACAGAAGATGCAGGTTACCTTAGAAGCTAAAGAAAAGGAGTTTGCTGGAAGAGAAGCTCATTTACAGAGATTGGGTCTAATGGAATCAAAAAGAGAAGCGGAGCGTAAGAAGACTTTGAAGACTCTTAAGGAAGCCCGCCAGTCCATTGCTTGGTTACAGGGCCAAAGGGAACAGGGGCAGAAGAAGTACAAAGAAAAGGAAGAGTTTTTCGAGGTACAGATGACCTTCAAGAAAGAAGAAGTAGAACAAGTTCATAAAATACGAAGGGAAAAGACTCAACAATTGGCACAGAACCATATGGCATTGGAGGAGGCATTGAAGGAGATTGCAGAGCTTAAGCTGAGAGCAGGCGTGAAGAAGAACCGGACAGAGGTGATAACTACAGAAGAAGAACCTGAGTCTCTCCTTTAGTCTAGGGTTTTAGTTTATTGTTGTCCAGACTACCTACAGGCTTGTTTGTGCTCTAAATTTCGGGTTGCTAGTGGGTTATCCATGCCATGCAATGTTAAATTCTAGTTACCATTTCTGAGTACGCAAAGCTTGTTTGTCTGAGACTGCTGAGATTTGAACACTCTTCAAAGGGAGAGTTTGAAAATTAATGCTCAAAGGGGCTATCTGGAGAAAATACCGGAACTGGGGCATATAAATGCCTAAACTTGGAAACATGAATAGTTATATTGCATGCATATAACGTGTTTGCTGTTTTGCAGGTGGTTCATCAGTTTGCTAACGTTTATGTACTTTCAGGCACTATAGCTCCCAGGAAGGTTCAAGAACAGCCAACGGTGCACAGATATCCTACAAGAGTAAATAGAGAGAGAGTAATGGATCAGATGCAAGCAGATCTGGCTGACTTAAGGACAAGGATGGACAACTTCATGACCCTCGTGGCTGGGATGGGTCAAACTCAGGAGCGCTTGCGCAAGATGGTGGAAAACAATCAGGTCAGGAACAATGGGGCAGCAGATAGAGGTAATCGTAATGGGGCTGACGCCCGTCAAGTAGAGATCCCTGTGGTGCAACCAGGGGTTACTATTGTCAATGATGGAATGAATAACGTGCATATGGATGGGAAAGATGAACAGTTTACTTTGCTGGATGAGGCAGAAGGCCAAGGAATTGACATGAATAGAAAGTTTGAAGAGATGGCTGAGCAGATTCGTGCCATTCAATCTCAGAGCTCTTTGGGGTTTGATATCACTGACTTGGGCTTGATGCCAGGGGTTATAATTCCCTACAAGTTCAAGGTTCCTACTTTCGATAAGTAAAACAGCACAGCGTGCCCGAAGACCCACATCCAGTCTTTTGTCGGAAGAATCGATGCACATACAGATGATGAGAAGCTGTGGATGTATTACTTCCAGGATAGCCTTGTGGGGGCCTTCTTGGAGTGGTACATGAAGCTGAGCATGGTAAATATTCGAAGCTGTAAGGATTTAGCGGAGGCATTTGTGAAACAATATCAGTACAATTTGGATATGGCTCCAGATCGTATTCAGTTGCAGACCATGTCTCATAATGCTAAAGAAGGGTTCAAGGAGCACGCTCAGAGGTGGCGTCAACTTGCTGCTAGAGTATAACCTCCCTTGTTGGAAAATGAAAAGGCGGATATGTTCATGGGAAAACTACAGGGTGTGTTTATTGAGAGGCTAGCATCTTGTTCAGCAACAAAGTTCAATGATATTGTGATAGCAGGAGAGAGGGTTGAAACTCTTTTAAAGATGGGGAAGATTCAAGACACTGGTGCAGGTAGCTTCAGTGGTGTTCGAAAAGCTTTTAATGGACCTCCAAGAAGAAGGGAGGGAGAAACTAATGTTGTGTACGGCCGAGGTAGGGGCCGGGGATATAGAGGATCCTATGAGCAAGTTGCAGTTGTCACTATTCCATCCAGTCCTGTGCAACAAACTGAACCACAACAACAACAACAACCACAACGCAATATTTATCAGCAAAGATCCTATCAACAGAGACAAGCTCGTTCAGCTAACAGGGTGTTTGAAGCCATCCCAATGACATACACGATACTGCTTCAAAGGTTGTTAGATTTGAACTTAGTCCAATTGAGGACATTAGCACCACCTCCACCTGGAGAGCCTCTAGTGGGGTATGATGCTAATGCAAGATGCACGTTTCATTTAGGAGCTCTTGGGAATTCAATCGAGAAGTGCAGGGCATTACAGCATAAGGTCTAAGACTTGATCGATTCAAAGGTGATTAACTTCGCACCGCCTCCTAGTGTTACATCAAATCCCATTCCAAACCATGGAGGGGCAAGGATAAATGTTTTCGACGGTGGTGAGAGGTTAAGCTTGATTTTGAATGTGGAAGAAGTAAAGACTTCATTACTGGTAGTGAAGGACAGATTGCTGAAAGGGCAAGTATTCCCAGGGTGTGGTTACGACTGTGAGGGGTGTTTAGTTCAGTTAATGGGTGTGAGGACTTGAAGAATGGGTTACAACATCTGATTGCCGAGGGGTCGCTACAGTTTGATAGGGTTGATGATAGAAGTGATTGTGTGTCTACCATAACAATTTACTTTGATCCTGCTGAAGTTCCTTTCCGGAGGGAGCTCGTGACTATCTATGCTCCAGAGGTGAGTCCAGTGACCATTACTGTTCCAGGGACAATTCCTTATGCTGATGACAAAGCCATTCCGTGGCACTATGGCTCGGATGTGTATGTAGAAGGTCAGAAGATGGAAAGTAAAGCAGTGACAATTGACCCGACTGTGGTGAATGTTGGAGGAGTTGGTGGGTTTACAAGAAGCAGGCGTCTCTTTGCTCCTCAAGCTCTTAGAGGGGATCCTGAAGCCGAAGCTGCTGCAAAGGCTAAAGGTAAACAGATAGCAACCGAGGAAGTGACAATTCCTGCTTCCGGACAAGGCACTTTTGAAAAAGAAGTCGAAGAGTTTATAAGGATAATAAAGAAAAGTGACTATAAAGTGGTTGAACAGCTGAACCAAACTCCGTCCAAGATATCCATCCTGTCATTGTTAATGTGTTTTCCAGCTCATAGGGAAGCTTTATTGAAAGTCTTGCAGATGGCATATATACCACAGGAGATAACGGTTAATCAGTTGGAGGCTGTGGTAGGCAGCGTGAATTCCAGTCATGGGTTGGGTTTCACAGATAGAGATCTTACTTCTAAAGGTCGCAATCACAACAAGGCCCTGCACATCACCATGGAGTGTAAGGGTGCTGTCATGTCACATGTCTTGGTTGATACAGGCTCTTCTCTCAATGTGCTCCCTAAAAAGTCCTTAATGAAGCTGAATATTGATGGCATTGTGTTAAGACCTAGTGATTTAATTGTAAAAGCCTTTGATGGGTCCCGGAGGTCTGTGTTCGGAGAGGTCGAGCTACCTGTGAAGATAGGGTCTCAAGTGTTCAAGAGTACTTTCTATGTCATGGATATTCAACCTGCTTACAGTTGCTTGCTAGGACGTCCTTGGATCCATGCTGCGGGCGCAGTGACATCCACGTTGCATCAGAAGCTGAAGTATGTGGTAGATGGTCAGGTGGTCACTGTGTGCAGAGAAAAGGATATTTTTGTGAGTCATATGTCAACTTTTAAGTACGTAGAAATGGATGGGGAAATTCATGAAACGTTTTGTCAAGCTTTTGAAGCGGTCAATGTTAGTACTTTGGCTCCGGTAGAGAGGAATAATGAGAAAGAAGGGACCTCTATCTACTCCTATAAGCAAGCCAAAGAGGTGGTCCAACCCGGAAGCGCCCAGGGCTGGGGCAAGTTACTGGAGTTGGAAAAGAAGGATGACAAGTTCGGTCTTGGTTACCAGCCTGGTGGGTCCAACTGGCATCAGGGTGGTAAACACACATATGTGCAACAAGTGAAGAAGGAGATAGTGACTGCGACTGGGATGGTTGGATTCACCCATGTGCACCTGGGGAGGAGCTCCGGAACTGGTCCGCCGAGGATTTCGTTCAAGTTACCCGGTAATCAAAGTAATTTACTTGTTTCTTTTTTTATCATACTGCATGTCAATCCTGCACTCTGTCCAAGGTGCACGGATCCATTTGTAGGGCCACCATGCTTTTAATGCATTTACTTTTTTCATGAAATAAAGGACATTTTTCAAGCAAATTGTGTTCTCTTTCTTTCGTTTTAAAATTTTTTTCACACCAAAATAAAATGGCAATGTTTTTCCTTTTCTTGTGTTTGTGTGTTTACGTCTCTTTTGAAAAGAACAGATTCTGAAATAACCACATCATCTGTGCAGTGTTGATCATCCGGATTCTAGTGATAATGTTCCTGCTATGACCATGCATGACTTTGACAATCCTATCTACCAAGCTGATGAAGGGGTTGAGGAAGACTGTGAACTCCCCGAAGAATTGGTCAGGTTGTTGAAACAAGAGGAAAGGGTCATTCAGCCTCATCAGGAAGAATTAGAGATCATCAACATCGGGACTGAAGATGTGAAAAGAGAGATAAATATTAGGGCCAGTCTGCAGGCCGAGGTAAAGAAGGAGTTGATTAGTATGTTGCGTGAGTATGTGGATATCTTCGCCTGGTCGTATCAAGATACGCCATGATTAGATACTGACATTGTTATGCATAAGCTGCCACTAAGAGAAGAATGCCCTCCGGTGAAACAAAAGTTGAGAAGAACTCGTCCTGATATGGCGATGAAGATCAAGGAGGAAGTTCAAAAGCAATGGGATGCCGGATTCCTTGCCGTAACTAGTTACCCACCTTGGGTAGCCAATATTGTGCCTGTACCAAAGAAAGACGGAAAAGTTCGGATGTGCGTTGATTATCGGAATCTAAATAGAGCGAGTCTGAAGGATGACTTTCCATTACCTCACATTGATGTGTTGGTAGATAACATCGCTCAGTTCTCGGTATTTTCTTTCATGGGTGGCTTCTCCGGATATAATCAGATCAAAATGGCACCGGAAGACATGGAGAAAACGACGTTCATTACCCCGTGGGGTACATTCTGTTATAAGGTTATGCCTTTTTTGTTGAAGAACGCCGGGGCAACGTATCAGTGGGCTATGGTCACATTGTTCCACGACATGATACACAAGGAAATTGAATGCTATGTGGACGACATGATTGCCAAGTCCCGGGACGAGGAATAGCATTTGGTCAATCTCAAAAAGCTGTTTGATAGATTGATAAAGTACAAACTGAGGTTGAATCCAAACAAGTGCACTTTCGGAGTGCGGTCCAGAAAGTTGATGGGTTTCATTGTTAGCCAGAAAGGGATCGAGGTGGATCCTGCAAAAGTAAAAGCAATTCAAGATATGCCTGCACCGAAAACAGAAAAAGAAGTGTGCAGGATTTTAGGGAGATTGAACTACATTTCACGCTTTATATCTCATCTAACTGCCACGTGTGAGCCAATATTCAAATTGTTGAGAAAAGAACAAACGGTCAGGTGGAATGAGGACTATCAAAGAGCCTTTGAAAAGATGAAAGAATATTTGCAGACACCTCTGATTCTAATGCCTCTGGTTCTAGGACGGCCACTTATCATGTACTTGACTGTGTTAGAGGGGTCGATGGGGTGTGTTCTAGGCCAACATGACGAGTCTGGTCGAAAAGAGTATGCTATTTACTACCTTAGAAATGTTTTTACCGAATGTGAATCCCGTTACTCACTGCTCGAGAAAACTTGTTGCGCTTTGGTATGGGCTACTCGCCGACTGGGACAGTATATGTTGACTCATACCACACTGCTAATCTCAAAAATGGATCGTGTCAAGTACATTTTCGAGAAACCAACGTTAACTGGAAGGGTTGCAAGGTGGAAAATGATCTTAACAGAGTATGATATACAATATACTTCCAAGAAAGCCATCAAAGGAAGTGTATTGTCAGATTATCTTGCACAGCAACCTCTTGAAAATGATTATCAGCCAATGAAATTTGATGAAGACATCATGTACCTCAAAGCAAAAGATTGCGAGGAACCACTTCCGGAGGAGGGGCCAGACCCTGATTCCAAATTGAAGTTGATGTTTGATGGGGCAGTTGTCGCTCCCCGGATTTCCATCCTGGTACAAACGCGAAAGTGTGCCGAAAAAGAATAGAGTCGCCAGCCAGGCATTTTTATCCCGAAGAAAGGGAATGGTAATGCTGCACAAACCAGAAGAAAGTAAGAGGAAGGACACAGGTCCTACGAACCAAAGAGACTGATTTCGGGAGTCGGTTACGACCTGGGAAGGTATTAGCACCCAGATCGTCCGCCGTACCCGACGGGATCCACGCTTGCAAAAGAAACTGTTTCAAAGGGTGAGGGGGATGAAAACTGCAGCAAAAGAAATGAAAATGAAAAGAAACCGGAACTGGAAAAGAACTGAATAAGAAAGCAAAAGGAAAAATGTAGGGAAAATAAAGATTGTGCTCGAACGGGCCCTACCCCGCTGCCTACGTACCTCATCAGGATAATGAGGATCAGAGACACCGTAGTTCCCCTAACTAGGGGTAACAAGGAAATTGCTTGTGAATTAAAGCTGGAACTGCCTATGCCATTGCTCAGGTGTTGCAGACTCGGACGACGAGTGCGTAACCGTCTTGCAAAATGACAAGTAGGAGCAAGTTTGCGTACGGAGCGAATGAGGTGAGAAAAGAATTCCCGAAGGAAAGACGTTTATTATTTGTTTGTGTTTTTTAGACAGCTTTTAGGAATGTGCCACAAGGAAGTGAACTCAAGCTCTTTTCTATGGAATGTATACTTGTCACTACATTCCAAGATGGAATAATAGAACAAGCACACTCAAGTAAGGAGAAGATCCCCAAAACTTGAACCCAAAGATTAGGGCCTAAGCTAACTAACTTGCTTAATTATTAAGTGCTTTTGGTTATTTACAGATGAAGAAGTGTTTTTTATGCTTTTCTTTTATGAAGAAGATACCTTGATCAGACTTGTGCATCACAAGGTAAACTTGTACTATCCCAAGATGGGAAGACTACAAGCATACCTCACGGAATAAGGCTATGGATCAATGCATCACTTCAAATTTATTAAAGTGTTTTTTAAGAGTTAAGATATGAGAAGAGAAAGAGACCCAAAGGAGCAAAAAGGAAAAAACTAGGGGGAAGTTTCTATCCTAAGTTAGCATGCATGGAGTTCCTAGGGTTTGTGAGGTCTTTCTAACCTAAAAAAGATCTCAAGAGAAGAAGAAGAAGATAAGAGGAGAGATGAGAAAGGCCTAAGCCCAACAAGAAGATGTTAGTCCATATAAACAATATGAGAAGAGATGAGAAATGGAGATGTGGAACTCAATTCCCACATCTCAAACTTACCATAGCCCCTGCAAGGTTAGTGTAATAACATAAAATCAAGGCATAAAACAACAAGTCAGAAGCTACACAAGCATATAGGCATGGCAAAGAGTTCACAAGATGATAAGCAAAGCAACACAAGATCATATTGAGATGATTAGAAGTGAAACAAGTGCAAAGAAGGCATGCATAACACTTAAAGAAATAAAGCACATAAAAGAGACCCAACACCAAGACTCAAGGAGATTCAAACTCTATCCTAAGACCAGGAGCAACCATAAACCTCTAAAGGACCCCAAAAGATGAAGAGAAATTAGCACAAGTGCCCTTCTAAGCTTAAAAGAGACTAGAAGACTCAAAGGATGCAAAAAAAGGCAAGGTGAGGAAGAAAATACCCAAGAAAAAGATCCAAGCACTTATAAATTCTACCCAACCAGCAAAGCACTCTCCAAACACAAGGAAATGAGAATCCACAAGGGTTTTCAAAAACACAGCACCAAACTAGGTCAATGAAGCTCAAGGATGCAAGGTATCATCATTTAGGGTTTTGAAACTTAAGGCACAAGTAACTCAAGCAAAGTCCAGCAAGGAAGTTTGTGAAAAATCCAAGATAAATCATGAAGAAAGTAGAGTGTCTTAGGATTTGAGTGCAAAAAGAATGGGGTTCATAGCTTAAAGGATGAGAAATATAGAAATTGGACAAGGCAGATTGGTCTATGAGAGTTCACAAGAAAACAATGCTCAATGTTGAATTTATTTGGCCACGTGGGATGAAAATAAAAATTTGGAAAAATCATGATAAAAAACTAGATGAATCAAGGAGTGTTTATGAATTTTTTTGGATTTTTTAGAGTTAAGGAATTATTTAAAATGAATTAAAAGCAAATGAAATAAATTGGTAGAGAAAAGAAATAAAAATAAACAAATGGGCCAGGGGGTGTTAAAAGCAGACGCGCTCAGTTAAAATTCTCAATGGGCCTTGCAGGGGAGGTGCGAATATAACTAATGGCTGCTGAACCTTCTCCTTCATGCAAACCCTAAACCTAAGCTTCTCCACCATTAATGAACTATGAACCCTAACCCTAACCCCAACCATACGAAAACCCAAACCAAGCCACGACAAGCCATCAAACTTTCCAGAATGGATAATCTAACATCCCTAAACACGAACACATGCTTAGATTGGAACAAAACTCAAAGAATCTCAAGATATGAGTGAAAACAAAATTGTCCACCAAAATTTAAATCAACATAACTTTGTGAATACTTAACCATTTCACAAACTACAAACAGCAGGATAACCAGCGCAACATGAGGATTCTAAAGCACACAATCAAACACATTTCTATGAGATGCGAATTTTGAGTATACCTGAGGTGTTGTCCAAAATTAGGAGTCAAGAGTGGTATAGAATGATGGAAAATGGTCTCCTTATCCCCTTAGATGCAAAATAAATGCATCTAAGGCTTTGCAAGCTTGTGAATCCAGCAGTAAGCCTCCTTGTGCTCCAAAGCTCTTCAAATGGCCATTTGAGCAAACTCCACTATAAATCTAGATCCATGGGTGCTTAATGATCCTTGAGATGAGAGGAGTATGGATATGGTCTTGGATTGAAGAAAGCTTGCCTAGATAAAAAGTTATGGCACAAAATGCAAATGTGCACAAGAAATGGGAAATGGATGATTCTTGAAGAATAACCCAAACAAATGGTATGGAAATGATCTATGAGTGATGAGGATCAAGAAGCTAGCAAGAGTTTTGTGAATGGAGTCTTGTAGAAAAAGTTGGTGGAGAATGAGCAATTTTGCACAAGAGATGAGAATGAGACAGTGAGTGTGTATTCTGGCTGCCTCTAACCCTAATTCTGGTTGTTATGGAACGGATAAGGCAATGCAAAAGGATTAGATCAATTGCACGTGAGAGAGAGCTGATTTTTGTGAAAATGCAAATTTGGCCCAAGTGTGCCATAAGCATGCCAAGCTCATGATTTGCTGGCCTCTTTTTGCATGTGCATTCACCATCCCACCAATGATTCAAAGCAAGCACATTCAGCCCTTGGATGTAAGCTATCACACAATTGTCATGCCTTGTGCAAATCCAAGTGTAAAATGCAAGTTTTATGGAACTTTCTCATGTGCACGAATTTTGCCACTTTTCTTTGAGCCAAATGACCTAAATGAGATGAATTTTGATTGTGTAAACTTACTTTGGACATGGCATAGCAAACCATCCACTTTTGAGCCTTTGTGCAAATGGCTTGGCCTTGAATTTTTGAATTTTGCCCTAGGATAGCCATTTTTCGAAGGCCTTAGAGGAAAATCTATGAATCTCCAGAAAATGCTCTTGTACTTTTTGAAAATGGCATCCCTTACTCTCCAACTTTCATGTTTACCTTTGGTCCATTTGAAGATTTTTTGATCAAGTTAAGGCCTTGTGAAGTTTTAGGTCAAAATAGCCAAAAATAGTAACTTTTCCATAACCAAATTTGTGCACTTTTGCCAAAACCCCTCAAACCACCAAAATATTGGACTTTAAGCTCACCAAACATCTTATAACATTGAATAGACCTCATTTGGCCAAAAAAAGTTGGGTTGGACCCCTTGGAATGGCACAGTTGACTTTTTTCTAGGCCCAGTTGACTTTCTGCCTCATCTGCAAGTAACTGAGGCAATGACTGACTTCCACTTGGAATTTTTCCATGAAAATTGACATGTAGGAACCTCCTATCATATAGAAGACATTTCCTAAAAGAGTTGGCCAAAATTATGAGGTTAAGGACCTTGAAACCAAAACCCTAATTTGGTCGCACTGCCTAGGAGCCTTGCATTGTCTTGAAACTTGTGATGATTAAGCAATCTTCTGAGCTTTTGCAAGTGAACTTGGCCTTGCAAAAGGAGTCTAGACTCAACATAGGCCTCTCACAAATCCATTGGAACCCTTGTCTTGGCTTAAATGGCCTTCAACACCTCCCCAGATGGCCATATGCCCCATGCTAGGGCTTGATGCTTGTCATGCTTTATTTTTCTATGCTATAATTCTATATATATGATATGTTTATGATGCAAATGGTGTATTATGATGCTTAAAATGAAGAGGGCAAATTTGGGGTTTTACAGCTGCCCCTATTCAAGCAACTGTTGATCTGAAAAGGACGATTGCTTCCGCTTTCGGCCGTTCAAGATAAACTGTGGTTGAATACCCAAGAAAAACAGAAATTTGCGCTCTGATGCAGAAAACAAGAAATGGGAAATAAACCCAATCCAATGACGTTTCGACTGAGCTGAGAGATGAGCATACGAGCTCCTACCAACGAAACCAAAGGTTCTGAGGAATCATGAGACGGACGAGTCTTCGAATGACCTGTGACACCAGGTGCAGAGAGCGGACGAGCCCTTAATAATCTTCAAAGTAACCTGAGATAAACGAATCTCCTTCACTAATCCTTACGCAAATAAGTGGAATAAGACGGACGAGTCTTCTTCGGATAACCCTTACGCAGGTCCCGGAAATGCATATAAGTCTGTGGGATAGACATGCAACTATGATAGACGAATCCTCTACATATATTTCCTTAAAATATAGAAGTTGAGACGGACGAGTCTTCCAACAACCTGTGACGCCAGGTTCAACAATATAGGATAGACGAACCTTCTTCACAAATCCTTACGCGGATAAGTGGCATAAGACAGACGAGTCTTCTTCGGATAACTCTTACGCAGGTACCGGTAATTGTTTTGACGTTTTAATCCCACCGTCAGGATTTTCAACCTCTTCAATGCGGACGAGCATTAGAATGATCATCAAAGAAACACAGATGAGTGTCATAAGTCGACAATACGGACGAGTACCGGACGATGATCCAAGAAACACGGACGAGTGCTTCTGATAATGATACGGACGAGTATCAATCACTGGTATAGACGAATACCAGAAATCCAACACAGACGAGCATTTGAATCTTCAATAGGGAACAATCTAACACAGACGAGTGTCACAAAAGATACAGACGAGTATCAGCTTATTTCAGGCGATCTTCAAAATAAAATACCAAACACGGACGAGTGTCGGGGCGTGCACACGAGCACTAGGTAAGTAATAGGCACAAACGAGTGTCGAAGGATGCGGACGAGCAATCTTCAAAGGAGTAACAAGCACGTACGAGTGCTAAGAGATGCGGTCGAGCATCAAATAAACATGCGAGCACGGACGAGTACTGGCGACTTTCTTGGGGATATGCCTAAAATAAAGAGGAATCGAAAATAAAATGCACGGACGAGTGCTGCAGGGATGCGGACGAGCACCAAATGAAGATGCGCGCACAGACGAGTACAAGCAACTTCACTGGGGAAAAACTTCAAAGAACTAATAAGCACGGACGAGTGCCGAGAGCTGCGGACGGTCATCAAATAAAGATGCTAGCACAGACGAGTGCTGGGGAATACCTCAAATAAAGAGGAATCTGCTGAGGAAAAGGCACGAACGAGTGCTGAAAGAGGATGAGCATCAAATAAAGATGCGAGCACAGACGAGTGCTAGTAGATATAGACTCTACTGGGGAAAGTGCACAGACGAGTGCCACAAGGTGCTAATTATTCTGGAGACTGCGGATGAGCAAACTGAATCATCAGATAAGTGTCTAATAGTGCGAACAAACACCGAATAAGCATCAACACAGACAAGGGCTGATTATGTTGGGGAATTAGACAATTCCACTCTGGCTGGGGAATGAAGTCCCGGCGACTTGTGGGAGAAGATTCCGGCAACCTGCTGGGGACTCAAAACTTTTAACTCTGATGGGAACGGAGTGCTGGCAACCTGATGCTTGCTGGAGAGGCTTTAACTGGAAGAAAGACGACTCTGCGTAGGGTATACTTCGTTCAACTTCTTTGAACATCTGAGGATCTGATCACCCTGCTTTGACTCCACTGGGGAGAATTTCTTCTTGCTCTACTGGGGAAGAGACTACTTCTTGTTCTGCTAGGGAACTCCTCTGGAAAGGAGAATCCCGATGACTCTGTGGGGAAATGAAGTTACCTGCAACTCTGCTGGGCAAGGAGAACTTCTAGCGATTCCGTTGTGGATAATAAACTTCTGATAACTCCACTGAGGATGGGAGACTTCTACTAACTCCTGCTGGGGATTGACCCGGCCTCTGGGGAGTGCCGGTGTTCGGATACCTGCTAAGAATAAGTCACTTGTAGACAGGCGCTCTGCCGGGAAAATACCTCTGCTTGGAGAATAACCCTCTTCTGCTTGGGGATTGCCCTGGGAGGCAAATGCTCGTACAGCTCTGGCAACTGTTGGGGAGACAGCTTGATCTTGTAGCCCTGGTGACTGTTGGGAAACAATTATCCTTCTGAAAGTTCTGGTAACTTGCTGAGGAGTAAATCCTTTTTTGCAGCTCCGGCGCCTGCTGAGGAAGGCTTCTGTTGGAGATACAGTGATAACCTGCAATAACAGAATACACACGTATGCACAAAGATTGGTACAGCCTGATCTATTCATATGCCGTCACCTGACACTCAAAGCGATGTTAAGTGTCTCTGCAATGTCATTTTTATCAGTTTGAAAAGAAACATGTTTCGCATGCAATATTATTTGTCAAAAATTCAGGACATTTTTACAAACAAAATAAATATAACACGGTGTTTGACTGAATATTCTTTTTATTGATTGGCCTCTGAATAGGCAAAATTTTACATCAGGAAGTAACCACCTGGAAAGAGGTAGCTACTGTAAAATTGAGAAAAAAAACTATCCTAATGGCAATGGCACGGCATTCCAAAGAGTTTCCTTCCTGCTATGACTGGCATATCCTCAAGACTTTTCGTTCCGTCTTCGGCCTTCTGAAGAGAATGATGGGGCTGATCTCTACCCTTCTGATATGGTCAAGCTGTTTGAAGCGGTGATGTGGTTCAAATAACCCGGAGCGCCGTTGTTCGCTTATTCCCTGATTTTGCGTGGATCGCCCTTTCGGGTTTTCAATCCACCGGGCTACCCTTTTTTTGCCTGAGTTGTCCGATGTGGTTTTTCAACTCAGCGGGTGTACATTTTTTATTTTTCCCTAATTTTTGCCCGAGCTTTTATTCTGTTTTTAGCTCGCCGGGATGCCCTTTTTTTGCCTGGACCGTAATTCTGTTTTTGTGTCCAGCGGGTCTTTTATGCGAAGTATTTTTTAACTGCGTCCGAGTTAACAGGGTATTGGAAGTCTTCGCCATCCATAGTGGTGAGCATCAGTGCTCCGCTTGAGAATACTTTCTTCACTATGAATGGTCCTTCATAATTTGGGGTCCACTTGCCCCTGTGATCTGAACTGGGAGGAATGATCCTCTTGAGTACAAGCTCTCCTACTTGGTACTCCCGAGTACGTACTCGTTGGTCGAAGGCTCGCTTCATTCTCCTTTGATAAAGCTGGCTATGACAGACAGCTGCTAATCTCTTTTCCTCAATTAGGCATAGTTGATCGTATCGAGCACGCACCCATTCAGCCTCATCAAGCTTGACATCCATCAACACCCGCAGTGAAGGGATTTCCACTTCAACAGGCAAGACTGCCTCCATGTCGTAGACTAAAGAGAAGGGGGTTGCCCCAGTTGACGTCCTGACTGACGTTCGGTACCCATGTAACGCAAACGGTAGCATCTCATGCCAATATTTGTAGGTGATAACCATTTTCTGTACAATCCTCTTGATATTCTTGTTAGCTGCCTCTACCGCACCATTTATCTTTGGTCGGTAAAGAGAGGAATTGTGATGCTGGATTTTGAAGTCCCGACACAGTTCTGACATCATCTTGTTGTTCAGATTAGAACCATTATCAGTAATGATTCGCTCGGGCACTCCATATCTGCATATGATATCTCTTTTCAGGAATTTTTCTACCACCTGGCGAGTAACATTGGCATAAGATGCAGCTTCTACCCATTTGGTGAAGTAATCAATCGCGACCAAGATGAAGCGATGTCTGTTTGACGCCGTTGGCTCTATTTTTCCGATCATGTCAATGCCCCACATAGAAAAGGGCCAAGGAGATGACATGACATTGAGTGGGCTGGGAGGAACATGCACCTTATCTGCGTAAATCTGGCACTTGTGGCACTTTCGGGCATACGTACAACAGTCAGAATCTATTGTAAGCCAGTAATATCCCGATCTCAATAATTTCTTTGCCATGGCATGTCCGCCTGCATGGGTACCGAAAGAACCTTCATGGACTTCTTGCATCAACTGGTCTGCTTCGTGTCTATCCACGCATCTGAGCAGAACCATATCAAAGTTCCTCTTATACAGGACCCCGTCTGTGTTTAAGAAGAAACTTGCTGCAAGTCGTCGCAAGGTTTTCTTGTCGTTGGAAGTTGCCCCATCTGGATATTCTTTACATTCCAGGAATCGCTTGATATCAAAATACCATGGCTTCTCATCAGACACAACGTCTACAGAGAACACATATGCCGGTATGTCAAGCCTAGAAATGTCGATTCTGGGCACATAATTCCAACACAAGACTTTAATTGACGAAGAGAGCGTAGCCAATGCATCGGCAAACTGATTTTCATCACGTGGTATATACTGCAGCTTAGCAGTTGTGAAGAACGTTAGCAATCTTCTAGCATAATCCCGGTATGGAATTAAATGCTCTTGGTGCGTATACCACTTGCCGGTAATCTGATTAATGACGAGGGCTGAATCACCGAATATATCGAGGGTCTTAATCCAAATATTAATAGCCTCCTCTATTCCCATTATACACGCCTCGTATTCCGCTTCATTGTTGGTGCAGCCAAAAGTGATTCTGGCAGCGAAGGGAAAATGAACACCTTCAGGAGTAATAAGTACAACACCAATTCCACGTCCATTAATGTTGACGGCCCCATCAAACATCAACTTCCATTTGGATTCAGGGTCAGGCCCCTCCTCCGGAAGTGGTTCCTCGCAATCTTTAGCTTTGAGGTACATGATGTCCTCATCGGGGAAGTCAAACTTCATTGGCTGATAGTCATCAAGCGGTTTCCCGGCAAGATATTCTGACAATACACTTCCTTTGATTTCCTTCTGAGAAGTATATTGTATTTCATACTCTGTGAGAATCATTTGCCACCGGGAGACCCTTCCGGACAATGCTGGTTTCTCGAAGATGTACTTGACGGGGTCCATCTTTGAAATTAGCAATGTGGTGTGAGTCAGCATGTATTGTCTCAGTCGGCGAGCAGCCCATGCCAAAGCGCAACAAGTTTTCTCGAGCAGTGAATAACGAGATTCACAGTCGATAAACTTTTTGCAAAGGTAATAGATTGCATGCTCTTTTCGACCAGACTCGTCATGCTGTCCGAGAACACACCCCATCGACCCGTCTAGCACGGTCAAGTACATGATCAATGGCCGTCCTGGAACTGGAGGCATCAGAATCGGAGGTGTTTGTAAGTATTCTTTGATCTTGTCAAAAGCTTGTTGGCAGTTTTCGTTCCACCTGACTGTTTGCTCTTTGCGCATTAACTTGAATATTGGCTCACATGTGGCCGTTAGGTGAGAGATAAACCGTGAAATGTAGTTTAACCTCCCTAAGAACCCACGTACTTCTTTTTCGGTCCTTGGTGCAGGCATTTCTTGAATAACTTTGACTTTTGCAGGATCCACCTCGATCCCTCTTTGACTTACAATGAAACCCAGCAATGTCCCTTAACGCACTCTGAAAGTGCACTTGTTCGGGTTCAATCTCAGCTTGTACTTGATCAGTCTATCAAAAAGCTTCCTGAGATTAACCAGATGCTCTTCTTCATCACGGGACTTAGCGATCATGTCGTCCACATAGCATTCAATCTCCTTGTGAATCATGTCGTGGAACAACGTGACCATTGCCCGCTGATAAGTTGCCCCTGCGTTCTTCAGTCCAAAGGGAATCCCTTTGTAGCAAAACGTACCCCACGGGGTAATGAACTTCATTTTCTCCATGTCTTCCGGTGCCATTTTGATTTGGTTGTAACCGGAGAAGCCATCCATGAATGAAAACACCGAGAACTGAGCGGTATTGTCTACCAACACGTCAATGTGTGGTAGAGGAAAATCATCTTTAGGGCTCGCTCTGTTCAGATCCCGGTAATCGACGCACATCCGGACCTTGCCGTCCTTCTTTGGCACTGGAACCCGGCGTCCCACTGTTTCTGTACCTCCTCTTTGATCTTCATCGCCATGTCAGGGCGAGTTCTTCTCAGTTTTTGCTTAACAGGAAGACAATCTTCTTTTAACGGTAGTCGATGCACAACTATGTCTGTATCCAACCCTGGAATGTCCTGATATGACCAGGCAAAGATGTCAACATATTCACGCAACATTTCAATCAACCCCTTCTTAACTTCAGTCTGCAGGCTGGCACCTATCTTGATTTCCTTCTTAAACTCTTCTGTGCCGATGTTGATAACCTCGATTTCCTCCTTATGAGGCTGAATAACTCTTTCCTCTTGCTTCAACAACCTGACCAGTTCTTCAGGGAGTTCATAATCTTCCTCAACCCCTTCATCAACTTGGTAGATTGGATTGTCGAAGTTATGCTCAGTCATAGCAGGAGAGTTGTCAGTGGAATCCGGTTGATTGACACTGCACAAGTGATGTGCTCATTCAGAATCTGTTTAGAGAAAATGCACACCAAAAGCAAGAAAGAAAAACAACACATTGCCATTTTCTTTATTTGTGCAAAAATTAAAATTGAAAGAAAAGGAACGATTTGATTGAAAAATGTCCTTTATTTATGACAAATAAATGCTTTCAAAACATGGAGGCCCATACAATGGATCCTTGTACCTTAGGCAGAGTACAGGGTTTGACATGCATTATGTAGAAAAATGACAAATAAACAATTACTTTGTGATCCAGGTGACTTCGACGATGTCTTCCGCAGACCAGTTGGGCAGCTCCTCTCCCGGTGCACACGGGCGGATCCAATTATCCAGACCGCACTCGCTATCTCCGTCTTCACTGGTAGCACAAATATGGTTGCGGTCCAGCAACCCAGCACTAGTAAAGGTAATGGTCTTGTTGTCTGATGAACGGACGAGCCCATCAGGCTGATACCCAAGCCCAAACTTGTCTTCCTTCTTTTCCAGCTCCAGTAGTCTGCCCCAGCCCTGGGCACTGCCTGATTGCACAACCTCCTTGGCCTGCTTGTAGGAGGTAATAGACGTACCTTCTTTATCTTCAGCCCTACTCAGAGGAGACAAGGAACTAACATTCACTGCTTCGAATGCCTGACACAGGGTTTCATGAATTTCACCATCCATCTCCACATATTTGAATGTAGATAAATGGCTCACAAATATGTCCTCTTCACCGCACACAGTCACAACTTGACCATCCGCTACGTACTTGAGCTTCTGGTGCAAGGTTGACGTCATAGCCCCTGCGGCAAGAATCCAGGGTCGACCAAGTAGACAGCTATAAGCAGGTTGGATGTCCATCACGTAGAACGTGCCCTTAAACACTTGCGACCCGACCTTGATTGGCAACTCAAACTCTCCAAAGACAGACCTCCGAGAACCGTCGAAACCCTTTACCACCAAATCACTTGGCCTCAAAACAACCCTTTCCACATTGAGTTTCATTAACGCCTTCTTCGGCAAGACATTAAGAGATGACCCAGTATCAACCAGGACATGGGACAACACAGCCCCTTTGCACTCAATTGTGATGTGGAGAGCCTTGTTATGATTCCTCCCTTCAGTAGTAAGGTCTCTATCAGTAAAGCCCAGACCATGGCTCGCATTTACACTTCCCACCACAGCTTCTAACTGATTCACAGTAATCTCCTGAGGAACATACGCCATCTGCAACACCTTCCGAAGGGCTTCTCTATGAGCTGGTGAGCACATCAGCAGTGACAAGATAGAGATTTTGGAGGGAGTTTAATTTAGCTGCTCGACTACTGTCGCTCCCGATAAGTGGGACTGGCCCAAATAAAGGTACAGACGCGAACGGTCGGCGAGAGGGACAGTGAGAACACACAGTCGTGAACTCACTGGAGAATGAATAGAGTCGCCAGCTAGGCATTTTTATCCCGGAGGAAAGGTAATGCTGCATAAACCTAGAAAGAGATGGATAAGACGGTTGCGAACCAGAGAGACTGAGAAAGGGGGTTGGTTACAACCTGGGAAGGTATTAGCACCCAGATTTTCCGCCGTACTCGACGGGATCCACGCTTAAAAGATTTGTGTTTTAAAGGGGTAGTGTCAGTGCAATCTGTGTATACAATAGCTGGAAAAGGATGTACAGGTGTCAGTGTAAGAGAAGTGAAGTGTATAATGATGTGTCAGTGTAAGAATGAGAATGAATTGCTCATGACAATGAGGCTAAGAGAAAGATGCTGGAAAGAGGGGGAATATACAGAGACTTTTGTTCGATAACTGTTAAGTTATGCCTACGTATCCTCTCATGCAATGAGGAAGTCAGAACACCGTAGTTCGACACAAAGAGACTGAAAGATGAATTGACTTGTGAACTGCTTGCTTGCCTATGCTCAAGTGTATGACCTGTCTGGCTCAGGTGCAAACTGTCTTGCATTAGACGGAAGAAGCAAGTTCTCGTTTATGAATGAAGGTGATGAGAAAAGAATCCCGGAGGAGACGATTATTGTTTGTTTTTGAGTTTTCAGTCTTTTATTGCTTTTGGAAGTTTGTCATAAGTTAATGAGCTTAAACCTAAACCAATGGATTTAGTAAACTCATCACATCTTCCCTCTGTTTAGGGGTAATGAGAATACCTTAAGTGTGAAGTCATATTCTCACACTTAAACACCATTTGATGTAGGATTAAGATCATTAACCTACTTGTGATTATTTAGATGTTTTTTGGTGTTTTGGTTTAGTGTTAAGTAATGAGGTTAAGCCATAATCAAAGATTAAACAGACTCATTACACCATCCTAATAGAAGGATAATAGATGAGAATGTTTAAGCTGAGGAAAGCTCCTCAACTTAATCCATGATTAGGGATTAAACTCATGACAAAACAAGCCTTTGATTAAGTGGATTTTATTTAATGGTATGATTATGAAGTGGATTTTATGATTTGTAAGACAACTTGAGGGGGACTTGTCCATTAACACTAGGGTTAGTCCTTCTTAACCAATTAAGGAAGAATTAGAACCCTAATGCAAGGCCCAAGTTACAAGTGTGATGTCTTGATGATTATTAAGTGAATTGATTAAGAGATTTAAACACATTAAGGGTTTAACACTTAGGATTAGAGTTATACACTCCATCCTAAGAGAAGGATGCAGGCATAAGCTTAATCACAAAGACTTAAAGCCTTTAGGGTTTAGTCCCTGATTATGAGATGAGAATAGAAGACTCAAAAGAGACACAAAGGTAAAACTAAGAGGGGAGACTAATCAAAACCCTAATCATTGTCATGCTTGGTTGTTCCTATGGTTTGTGAGGTTTTCAAGAGAAATCTTCAATGGAACCACCAGGAAGCAGATGAAAGGATCAAGAGAAGCAAAGCAACTTGCTTCATTCAAGAAGTCAAGTCACTTGAAGAAAGAAAGTGGGAAGAAGAAGAATGAGCAAGCTCATAACTCAAACACATATCAAAATGCAGCAAGGATGCAAGAGAGAGATGAGAAGGAAGTATGAGAAGTGAAGGCAAATTCACTTCTCAAAATCACTTACCACCTGAAAGGTTAGAAAAGAAATGCAATGCAATGCAAAATGGGATGGCATAACATGATGCAAACCAAAACCAGAAGCATATATGGGATGTTAATGATGCTATGAGATGCTACAAACCAGAAACAACACATGTGGATGATCATACAAGCTTATGAATGCAAATGAAGCAAGTTAAGAACCAAGAACATACATGAAAAGTTATGAGATGCATATGGCATACAACATGACAAATGCAAGGTGCAATGATCAAACATGCTTTCAATATGTCTTATGATGTTAAATGAATCAAATGGAAGTATGGAATGTCATGGCAAGTCATGTTATGCAAGAAAATGCAAGATGGATGCATATGGAAGCCCAAATTAGGGTTTATGAACTATGCAACAAACAAAAACCAAAACCAGAAGCAAACAACATTATAAAAAATTGAAAATGCATTTATAGGATCCCTAATCCTATACTAACTCACTGCCCAAAGGAGAAGTTCCAACTCCTAACCAATTTCAAGTTATGATTTTTCTAAGTTTTCTAGGGTTTTAGGGTTCCTTAACAAGAAAATTATCAAACAAATTGAAAATGAAAGATCAAATCATGGCCATTTAATCTCACAAACTACATGCTAAACAAAATGCAATGCAAAAATAATCAAGGTCCAACTCTTTGGGGTTAGGCAGAAATGATTTTTTGAAGCTTGGATCAAAATAATGCATCAAAATGATTTTAATTCAATGAAAAAAATTCTCAAAATGCATCAAGATCAAAAAATAAATTTGGTTTGAGGGTTGGTCAATGTTTCTAAATGTCTTAAAATATTTCAAGAATTTTTTGGTGATTTTTAAATACCTAAAAGTATTTTTAATAAATTAATTTTCATTAATCAATTAAAAATAAACTTTTAAATATTTAAAAATACTTTTTTAATGCTAAAAATAAAAATAAAAATATTTTTGTGTTTTAAAAATTAATGAAACCTTTGGTAAAAAATTTCATAATTTTTAGAGCATTTTTACTATTTTAAATAAATTGTATAAAACAAATGAGAAAAATTGAAAATAAAATAAAATAAATGAAGAAGTAAGCAGATCTGATGGCTGATATTTAAACTGGAATGGAAATGGTTGACTGGCGCGTCATCCAAGGGCTGAGGCTTGTCCTGATTAAATTAATTTAATTATGATTAATTAAACTAATGAAAGGGGATTAGGGCAAAATGAGTGAATCTGGGCCAGACGTTCACGCGCCAAGTCAAAGGGGTCAGCTAATCCAACGCTCTAAATTCAAATGCCATTAATTACAGGGATTAGGGCTTAAGCATTTTCAGGTGACCGAAGGGAAGCTCCGGTCATCTTCTCCGGCAACATCAAAACCCTAGATCATGATTCAGGCTACCAATCATCAAATTAAACACAGCCAAGTGATCCTCTAACAACCTACGATACAAATCCACCCTCAAACATCATTTAAACACTAAGAATCAAGCAAATCGAAGGAAACAAATTTCACGGGTGAAATTTCAGAGCATTAGTACAAACTCATTTCTTACTCATTTTCGATTCTAAGAACATCCTCATGACCAGCAAGACATAAGCAATCAATTTATAACTTAAAATGCAAGCTCTGAGAGAAAAAGTTCATGGCCATACCTGAGATGGAAGATCCTGTTTCTGGGCTTTCTGGGCTTCTCTTGGATGCAGACTCACTCCAATGGTTCTCCTGATGCTAATGGTAGGCTTGGAATGAGCTTAAGCAAGCTATTTTGAGAGGTCCAGTTCTGGTGTATCAGAAAATGGAGTTTGTGTGTGAATGGTTTCAAGCTCTGTTAATGGCTGATTCTGGTTCCTTTTTATGTGTTTGATTTGTTGGTGAAGAGAGTTTTGATGTTTGGTGGCTGGAAAATGAGAATCGAAGAGAAGAAGCTCTTTGACAGTTTTGTGGTATGCTGTGTTCTGGCTTGCTTCAATGCCTAATGCCTTGCTATAACATCTCCAAGTTGTGTGGATAGCCTGTGGGGCAGGTCAGTAGGGGTGGCTGCTCACTGTGCCATGAGTATGGGAACTTTTGCCAAAAAGTCAAGTTGGTTTGTACTAGCAGCATGGGTCATGGCAACAGCAGTTTGAAGTCATGTCTTGCTTCAGCTTGAGTTGAGGAGGGCCCTTGGATTGCTTGTAGCTGACTGCAACATATGGATCACAAGCTATGCTAGCTTTTGCAACTTGCCCACTTGATGTTTCCTCATGATTTTGTGCTATGTACATGAAAAAACTCTTGCTGAATTTTGTTGCATAATGTTACATTTAGTCATGGCAATTCATAGGAGTCATTTAGTGATCACATAACTCAAGGGAAGATGATTTTGCCAAGAATCCCTCTTTGCACTCTTATGGAAAATGCCTTAGAAATCTTTGAAAACCAAAGTAAGCAATGCAAAATCCCTTGGGCCAATTCTGTTTTTGGGGTCATGTATGATCATATGATGAAGTTTTGAAGTCATTTTGAAGTCACTAGAATGCTTGGTACACGAATTTGCAAGTTTTCCATTTGGTGCATAACTTGAATTTTAATGATTTTTGCCAACTTTGACACACCATAACTTTTGATCCAAAATGAATTAGGTCATGTTCTTGTACTTTTTGAAAAGGGAAAGATCTAAACTACAACTTTCATGACCAAAGTTTTTCCATTTGAAGCATTTTTGGATCAAAAAGCAAGGGTTGAAAAAGTTGCATAAAATGACATTTCATTAAAAGTCAACCATGCCCTAAAAAGTCAACTTTGCAAAAACTTGTAATTCTTGAATTTTGTGAACTTAAACCTTCTTCTATGATCAAATAAAGATCAAATACACTCAAAATGATGAAGATCAACCCTTGGTTGGGTCATTGGGGGCCTCAGATGCCCTGATTTTGCACTGACTTGTCCAGAAAGTCAACTCTTGATCAGATGACTTCCCCATGGAATTTCTTCATGAAAATTGATATGCACACTCCCCATACCATATATAGACCAATAGAAACAAGAATGACCAAAAAATTTGGAGTTATGGCCTCTGAAACCAAAACCCTAATTTTAGGTCATCTGTGCAGTCAAGCCTGGCTCTGCCTCCATACCAATCCTAGTTCTTGTGATTCTTTGGCATTCTTGACTTTGAGAGGATATAATATGATGCTTGAACACATATAGACCCCTTTGAAGTGATTGATGACATTTGGAGTGTCTCAAGAGGCTCTTGGATTGCTCAGATCACAAACCCTAGATGCAGACGACTTAGAACCAATGCAAAGACTCAAAATTGTGGTATGAGATGTTATGATTGTGTTTATGCATATGAAATGATCACAAGCCATAGTGTGAATGGGTGAGGGCAAATTTGGGGTGTTTACAGCTGCCCCTATTCAAACATGAGTTAGCTGTGCAGGTTGTAAGCAACGGCTTATCAGGCAAACAAGATAACTTGTGGTTGAATACCAAAGACAGTCCAAAATTTGCACTCACAGAATGAAGAAGAAAAGGGATATAGATTGTAAAAGAAAATAAAGTATATTGTAAAGTGTGGGCGACGGAGGACGACCGTCAAGCAGAGGACGACTGCTGGGTAAAGGGCAATGATGGGGACGGCCGACATGCAGGGAAAAGTGCGGAAAATAAGGCAATGACGGGGACGACCGACATACTGGGGATAAAAGAATTATGATGGGGACGGCCATCAAGTAAAGCTGTAAAATTCTCTGGAGATTAATGAAACATGACGGGGACGGCCATCAAGTTCATAAAGGTAACCGACGATGGGGACGACCATCGGGCTAAAAAGAAAAGGGACCACGATGGGGACGGCCATCGGGTTAAAGAATAAATGAAATAAACAGATGATGAGGTACGGTCATCAAAGGTGAAGGACGATCACCTAGCAGGGGACGACTGCTCTGTTGGGTATAAGATGAGGGACGGTCATCTAAGGTGGAGGACGACCACCAGGCAGGGTACGGCTGCCGACAATATCACGACATAGGACGAATGCTGGATAAAAGGTCAACGATGGGGACGGCCATCGGATGAGCATGATGGAGGACGAACATCAAGAGGTGGAGGACGACCACCTAGCAGGGGACGGCTGCTCTCAAGGTTTACCATGACATAGGACGAATGCCTGATAACCAAAATCAACAATGGGGACGACCATTGGATAAAATGATGAAGGACGATCATCAAAAAGGTGGAGGACGACCACCTAGCAGGGGACGGCTGCTAAAAGTCAACGACGGGGACGACCATCGGATGAGCATGATGGAGGACGACCATCAAGAGGTGGAGGACGACCACCTAGCAGGGTACGGCTGCTCTCAGGGTTTATCATGACACAGGACGAGTGTCAGATAAAAAGAAAATTTGCTTTGTTGGCAATCTACTAGGGAATAGTAAACACGGCCGAGTGTTTATATCCAAGAAATAAAAGGTATAAGTGTTTAGATATTTGTGTATAGATTAAAGATGCGGACGAGCATCCTTAAGACTACGATACGGACGAGTATCGGGTAGAAACAAATACTGACATGTCCAGAGATGATGATACGGACGAGTATCAACTGGTTAACAGAGAACACGGACGAGTGTTGAATTTGAGAGGATTCTTCTGGGGAGTAGTAGACACAGGCGAGTATCTATATTCAAGAAGACAGAAGTGTTTGACACAGTGTATGGATTAAAGATGCGGACGAGCATCCTTAAGACTATGATACGGACGAGTATCATGTAGAAACAAATGCTTGACGCATGTTTTGAGATGATGGTACGGACGAGTACCAACTGGTTAACAAAGAACAAGGACTAGCATTGAATCTGCGGGGATATATAAGTGGTATATACAAGATACGGACGAGTATCTGTGTAAGAGTGATTGGTATACAGATGAGTATTTAACTGCTGGGGAGAGCGACACGGGCGAGTGTCAAAAGGAGAAGAGTGTAATATGGGCAAGTATCTGGTATACAAAGTATAGATGACTGTGCTGGGGATATGACACGGACGGGTGTCAAAGGATTATATATGTAAGTATATGTGAGTGCAAAGAGGATGTCTTTGGCTTTCTGCTGGGGTTATGACACAGACGGGTGCCACAAGGAGGTATTTGTTACAGATAGTGATTTGGGCGGAATCCCCCTTTTCGGGGTATTTTCGGGATGCAATGGCACGTGCATGGAATTCTGTAACAAAATGTTTTAAGTGATCTTTGCAAAAGCATATCCTTTATTCAGCCCTGTTCTCGATCCCCCCCCCCCCCGTTTTTTTTTTTTTTGGGTGGAATCATGACACGGACGGGTGTCAAAAGGGAGTATTCATGGGTGTAAAGCAGGAACCTTAGCTTTCTGCTGGGGAAATGACACGGACGGGTGTCAGGAAGTATCTGTAGTGCGATTGGTACTGTTTGCACGGAGTGTTTAGGTGACCTTACTGGGGAGTGATGACACGGACGGGTGTCAAGGGAGTATATACTGGTGTTTGTGAATGTGAGGCAACTGCTTTGCTGGGGAACCTCCGCTGGGGAAATGGGGGAAGTATTCTGTATACTGACGGATTGTCATTATTCACAAGTGTTGATTCAAAACATGGCTCATGAATATGCTATATGTTTGATTTTTGCCGTAATGCTCCGTGTTAAAACGGAATGCTACGCTTTGTGGGTGAGTATGATGCGAATGCTATGATTATGCAAAGATACCAAACCGGGATTCGGATCCCGCTGCCACGAAGATCTTCGATCGATCTGTTGAAGTGAACATCCCAGCTGGGGGTGAGATCATTGGTAGATCTGTCATTAAGTGATATCTGCCTGGGGATTCGGGTCACTGATAGGCCCGTCTCAGTAATGGGGGACCCAGCTGGGGTTTGTGGAAGCTTTCTTCACTCAGTTGTGAGTTCTTCATGCGTTGCTCTTCTGGATAAAGGCTGAAGCTCTGTGGGGAGATGGTTCCCTGACTTTTGTGCTCGGCTGAGGACGAAATGGCAACTCGGCTGGGGAGAAAGAGAAATCACTGAAAGATCTCCCTAGGGATTCTGTTGAAGTGGATCCTTGACTCAGCCGGGGATATAGGTGCCTTCTGTGATGCCTGGCAACTCTGATGGGGATAAGTAATAAGTGGCAACTCAGCTGGGGAGAAAGCATTTTGGGCGCTGAGTATTGAGTTGTCAGCTTGCTGGAGTGAAGCTTTCATGCCCCAAGTTGCACTCTGGATACCTGCAATCCTGCAAAGATATAGAAACGCACAAATGATCCCGAGGTATCCCTTACCGGATTCCGTCATAGGAGTTAAACACTCTTTAGAGTAAATATATTCCCTGCAAGCATGTACTTTTTTTTTTTTTGAAGATAAACATCTGTATTCTGTGCAATCGGTTTTTCTTTTAGATATCAGACATTTTTTTTGCAAATAAAAATGTACAAAACGAGACGTGACTGAAAATCTGATTTTATTAATTCATATGCCCTGAATTGGCGAGTTACAGTCAAAGAAACATATCCCCTGGAATGAGGAGATTGTTACAAATTGAGAAACAAAATGCTGGCAATGTTGATGACGCTTTAAGGAACATCCTCTTTTGCTATGACTCGTATGACTTTTAACGTTCTTCTCGTCTTGCTTTCTGAAGAATGTTGATTCCGATTGAAGCTTGATCCTTTCAAAGCTTTCCAAGTTGTAAGTGATACAGACGAATTCAGAATGCAGTTGTTCGCTTATTCCCTTATTTTGCATGGATCGCCCTTTCGGGTTTTCAATCCATCGGAATACCCATTTTTGCCTGAGCCGTCCAATGCGGCTTTTCAACTCAGCGGGTGTACATTTTTGTTTATTTTCCCTTATTTTTGCCCGAGTCTTTTATTCTGTTTTTTTTTTACTCGCCGGGATGCCCTATTTTTGCCTGGACTTACATTCTGTTTTTATGTCCAGCGGGTCATTTTATGCGAAGTATTTTTTAACTGCATCTGAATTCACAGGGGACGGGAAGTCTTCACCATCCATAGTGCTGAGCATCAGTGCTCCACCGGAGAAGACTTTCTTTACCACAAATGGTCCTTCGTAATTTGGAGTCCACTTGCCCCTGTGGTCTGTATGAGGAGGGAGGATTCTTTTCAGCACAAGATCTCCTACTTGGTACTCTCGGTGCCTGACTTTCTGATCGAAGGCTTTCTTCATTCTTTTCTGATACAACTGCCCATGACAGATTGCAGCCAATCTTCTTTCTTCAATCAGACTCAGTTGTTCGTATCGGGCCCGAACCCATTCTGCTTCACTCAGTTTAACATCCATCAATACCCGTAGAGAGGGTAATTCAACTTCAACCGGTAGGACTGCTTCCATACCATACACAAGCTGATACGGTGTTGCCCCAGTGGATGTTCTGATTGACGTGCGGTACCCATGCAAGGCGAATGGTAGCATTTCATTCCAGTCTTTGTAAGTGACTACCATCTTCTGCACAATCTTCTTGATATTTTTATTCGCTGCCTCAACAGCGCCATTCATCTTTGGCCTGTAAGGGGAAGAATTGTGGTGTTGGATTTTGAAGTCCCGGCATAGCTCTGCCATCATTTTGTTGTTTAAATTGGAACCATTATCAGTAATGATTCGCTCGGGAACTCCATATCGACAGATGATATCTCTCTTCAGAAATCTTGCTACCACTTGTCTTGTAACATTGGCATAGGAAGCTGCTTCGACCCATTTGGTGAAATAGTCAATAGCAACCAAGATGAATCTGTGGCCATTCGAAGCAGTCGGTTCGATCTTGCCAATCATGTCAATGCCCCACATAGCGAAGGGCCAAGGTGAAGACATCACATTCAGAGGATTGGGAGGCACATGCACCTTATCTGCATAGATCTGGCATTTGTGGCATTTTCTGGCATAGGCACAGCAATCAGCATCCATTGTGATCCAGTAATAGCCTGATCTTAGCAACTTTTTAGCCATGGCATGCCCTCCAGCATGGGTACCAAAGGATCCTTCGTGCACTTCATGCATTAACAAATCTGCTTCTGTCTTATCAACGCATCTGAGGAGTACCATATCAAAGTTCCTTTTGTACAGGGAACCATCAGTGTTCAAGAAGAAACTACCAGCAAGCCTTCTCAAAGTCTTCTTATCATTGGAAGATGCCCCAGGTGGGTATGTTTGGTCCTCCAAGAAGCACTTAATGTCATGGAACCAAGGCTTATCATCTTTACCAACATCTGCTGCAAATACATATGCTGGCCTGTCAAGTCTGGACACTGAGATCTGAGGTACGAAGTTGGCATCCTGAACTTTGATCATGGACGAAATGGTAGCCAGAGCATCTGCAAACTGATTCTCGTCCCGAGGGATATACTCAAGCTTGACTGTTGTAAAGAAAGTCAATAACCTCCTTGTATAATCCCTGTAAGGTATCAGATGATCCTGGTGGGTGTACCATTTGCCGTTGGTCTGATTGATTACCAGAGCTGAATCTCCGAATACAGTTAATGTCTTGATCCTGAGGTCAATGGCTTCCTCAAGACCCATAATGCAAGCTTCGTATTCGGCTTCGTTGTTAGTGCAGTTAAAAGTGAGTTTTGCCGAGAAAGGCATGTGAACTCCCTTAGGTGTAATGAGTACTGCACCAACACCACGACCATTCATGTTAACAGCCCCATCAAACATCATAGTCCATTCTTCTTCCGGGTCAGGCCCTTCAGTGTGAACAGGCTCTTCACGATCTTTTGCTTTTATGAACATGATGTCTTCATCAGGGAAGTCAAATCTCATAGGCTGGTAATCATCAATGGGTTGCTCAGCAAGATATTCAGACAATACACTGCCCTTGATGGCTTTCTGAGATGTGTATTGGATGTCGTACTCTGTAAGGATCATTTGCCATCTTGCAACCCGTCCGGTAAGTGCTGGCTTCTCGAATATGTACTTGACTGGGTCCATCTTTGAGATTAACAAGGTAGTGTGGGTCAACATATACTGCCTCAGTCGGCGAGCAGCCCACGCTAAAGCACAGCAAGTTTTCTCGAGCAGTGAATAACGTTGTTCACAGTCGGTAAACTTTTTGCTTAGGTAGTATATTGTATACTCTTTTCGACCAGACTCGTCATGCTGGCCCAGCACACACCCCATTGACTCTTCTAATACTGTCAAGTACATTATCAGAGGTCTTCCTTCAACTGGAGGCATAAGGATTGGAGGTTCTTGTAAGTATTCTTTGATCTTGTCAAAAGCCTTCTGGCAGTCTTCGTTCCACCTGACCGTCTGTTCTTTTCTCAACAGCTTGAACAAGGGCTCACAGGTTGCTGTAAGGTGATATATGAACCGTGAGATGTAGTTCAATCGACCTAAGAACCCTCGAACTTCCTTTTCTGTCTTTGGTGCAGGCATTTCTTGAATGGCTTTGACTTTATCAGGGTCAACTTCAATCCCTTTCTCGCTTACAATAAAACCCAGCAGCTTGCCGGATCGCACCCCGAAGGTGCATTTGTTGGGGTTCAATTTCAGTTGATACTTCCTCAGACGTTTGAACAACTTTAGCAGATTTACCAAGTGGTCTTCTTCAGTAAGGGACTTGGCGATCATGTCATCCACATAACATTCTATTTCTTTATGGATCATATCGTGGAATAATGTTACCATAGCCCGTTGATATGTTGCACCAGCATTCTTGAGCCCAAATGGCATTACCTTGTAGCAGAACGTGCCTCAGGGTGTGATGAAGGTTGTCTTCTCCATGTCTTCAGGTGACATCTTAATCTGGTTGTATCCTAAAAATCCATCCATGAAGGAGAATACTGAGAACTGAGCCGTATTATCAACCAATACATCAATGTGAGGTAATGGGAAATCATCTTTCGGGCTGGCTCTGTTCAGATCCCGGTAGTCAACACACATTCTTACTTTGCCGTCTTTATTAGGCACAGGTACTATATTAGCAACCCACGGCGGATAGCTAGTCACAGCAAGGAACCCGGCGTCCCATTGTTTTTGTACCTCTTCTTTGATTTTCATTGCCATGTCTGGGTGAGTACGGCGCAGCTTCTGTTTAACCGGCGGGCATTCTTCTCTTAAAGGCAGCTTGTGTACAACAATGTCGGTGTCCAACCCTGGCATATCTTGATAAGACCAAGCAAACACATCCACATACTCTTGAAGCAGGTCAACCAGTTGTCTCTTCACCGAGTCTTGTAAGCAGGCCCCGATTTTAACTTCTTTCACGTCTTCATCTGTACCAAGATTGATCGTTTCGACCTCCTCCTGGTGAGGAGTAATAACCTTTTCCTCCTGTCTTAACAACCTGGCTAGCTCTTCAGGAAGCTCATATTCTTCTTCAACCCCTTCATCAGCTTGATTGATTGGATTGTCAAAGTCATACGTAGTCATAGCCGTGCTGTTGTCGGTGCTGTCTGGAAGGCATACTCTGCAAGGGTTCAGTTTGTTCATTTTAGTGATTTGATTTTAATCTTGTTTTAGAAAAGTGAAATAAAGTTGTCATTTTGAAAACACTGCCATTTATTTTTTGTACAAAAAGAAAAATGGAAAAACAGTGAGCAGAAAAGAGAAAAGACTCATTTGCAAAAAGATGTCTGATATTTCATTGATTAATCTTGTTGCACAAAAAGTACAGATGGCCCGATTACAAAATGAGTCTTGTCATCTTGGGAAAGATGCAAGACTTTGATGCATGCTTATAAAATACAGGAAATAATAATTACTCTGCATGAGTAACTCTTATAATTTCTTAGGAAGACTAGTTTGAGATACTGCTCCCCGGGATCTTTGGACGAATCCAGCTTTCCAGGTTGCATTCTTCTTCCAGCTCGTCTTCCAAATTGTTGACAGCATCAGGGGTGAGCATCCCCCCACTAACAAAGTTGGGCTCTTTTGCAGCCTCTGCTTGATCTTGTTGAGTTGGTTTGTAACCCAACCCAAATCTATCCTCTTTCTTCTCCACCGGTAGTAGTTTGCCCCAGCCTTGGGCATTTCCTTATTCAACAACCTTCCGGGCTTGTTGATATGATGTCATTGAAGTTCCAGGTACAGCAGATGTTTCATTTATGTTCAAGGCTTCGAAACCTTGGCTCATTGTTTCATGGATCTCCCCATCCATCTCAATGTATTTATAGGTAGCCAGGTGGCTGACAAAAATATCCTCCTCTCCACAGATAGTAACGACTTGACCCTCCCACTCGAATTTTAACTTCTGGTGAAGGGTTGAGGTCACGGCGCCAGCGGCGTGAATCCATGGCCTACCCAATAGACAGCTGTAGGCAGGCTGTATATCCATCACGTAGAAGGTCATTTTGAAAGTTTGCGGGCCAATCGTTATGGGCAACTCAATCTCTCCCAGAACCGATCTCTTAGAACCATCAAAGGCTCTCACCACCAGGTTGCTGGGACGCAACGCCAATCCGTCATACTCTAGCTTCACAAGGGCTTTTTTAGGGAAGACGTTGAGGGATGACCCCGTGTCTACCAGCACATGGGAAAGGACTGCACCTTTACATTCCATGGTTATGTGCAAAGCCTTGTTATGGTTGCGGCCTTCCGCAGTCAAATCAGTGTTGGTGAACCCTAGTCCATGACTAGCATTAACATTTCCAACTACAGCTTCCAACTGATTGACGGTGATCTCTTCAGGCACATAAGCTGCGTGCAAGACTTTGAGTAGTGCGTTCCGATGGGCCTCGGAGCACATAAGCAATGATAGGATTGAGATCTTGGAAGGCGTCTGGTGAAGCTGATCCACTATTTTGTAATCACTTTTCTTGATGATTCTCATGAACTCATCAACCTCTTGATCAAAGGGCGTTTTCAAAGCTTCTTTAAGAACCTGCTCTTCCTGCACCAAGCTTTTTCCTTTTGCCTTGGCAGCAGCTTCTGCTTCGGCAGTGGGTCTTTGAGTTTGTGGAGCAAAGAGACGTCCGCTTCGAGTGAAGCCTCCGCCTCCTCCCACATTGTCTATTTGTGGTGCAGGGGTTGATGATTCAAAAGTGATTTTTTGTCCTTCGCAGTACAGGTCAGAGCCGTAATGCCACGGGATGGCGTTACTGCTTTCATAAGGTACTGGTCCAGGCACCGTGATAGTGACTGGACTGATTGCAGCTGCGGAAGGAATTGTGATAGTCTGTGGATCGTAATATATCGTGACTGGTGCTCTGATGGGAGCAACACTTTGTGAGTTGTAAGCAGAGTTATTTTCTGGATCGTAATAGATTGTAACTGTTGAGACGTCTTCAGAGTTTGTTGCTGGTGTTGTAGGAGACATTGCCGGAAGGATGGGTGTTGTTGTTGTAGGAGTTTCAAAATGAAGTGGTGCTGGAGTTGTAGAAGGAACATTTGTTGATATCTGGTCAGTTAAAATGACAGATGAAGCACTTGTTGATGAAGCCGAAGAGTTGTCGGGAACAACGGTTGTTGCAGTTGTAGGAGATACTGGAATTGTTGCTGATGAGATTGCTGGATTTGTTGGAATTGATGTGGTGATTTGAAGCTGGCCACTCTGAATGAGACCATCTATGCCATTCCTCAAGTTATCGCACCCATTTACTGAAATATTGCAGTAAGCGCACCCTAACTCACACCCCGGGAACATTTGACATTCGAGGAGTTGAGCCTTAATCTCTACCAACGGTGTCCGGATCTGACCCACACTGGTTATTAAATAAGACGGCTTGTCTTCTTCAATAGCATTGATTCTGGGACCACCGTGGTTTGGCATAGGGTTCTTATTGACATTGGGTGGTGGTGCAAAATTCAGGGCCTTAGAGTCTACCAGGTCTTGTACCTTCATGTGCAAGGCTCTGCACTTTTCTGTACTGTGGCCAGGTGCATTTGAATGAAAAGCACATCTGGCGTTGGAGTCATAATTCCTGGGTAGACTATTAGGATCTGGAGGTGCCAATGTCCTTAGCTCAACTAGGTTGAGTTTCAGGAGTTGTGGCAGCAATGTAGCATATGGCATAGGGATCGGATCGATCACCCTATTGGCTTGAGATGGCCTCTGCTGAAATGGCCTTTGCTGGTTGTTGTTGTTGGTGTAGTTGTAGTTTCTCGGAGGATACTGAGCTTGTTGATGGTACTGAGGTTGTTGCTGATAGTTTTGCTGCGGAGGTTGATAAGTTGGTTGTGGATGAGCTGGAGCGGGAATGGTGACTGCTGCCACAGACCTATGAACATACTGGGGTCTGCCCCTGTTGGTGTGGATGGCATTGGTCTCGCCAGCTCTTCTTGGGCCTGCAAAAGGCTTCCTTGTATTGCTGGACGAGCTGGCACCATTGTCAGAAATCTTGCCCATCTTCAACAGGCTCTTGATTCTTTCCCCAGCCATGACAACATCTGCAAAGCTAGTAGAAGAGAAAGCAGCCAGCCGGTCAATGTATGTTCCCTGAAGGGTGTTCATAAACATATCTGCCATTTCCCTCTCCGACATAGGTGGCTGAACAGCAGCAGCCAATTGCCTCCATCTCTGGGCATATTCTCGGAAACTTTCCCTTGAGGACTGTGACATTCCCATTAGGAGGGTCCTGTTGGGTGCCATATCTAAGTTGTACTGATACTGTCTGATAAAGGCCTCTGCCAGGTCCTTCCAACACCTAATAGTTGCTCTTGTCAGATGAGAGTACCATTCTCTTGAGGCTCCCGTCAAGCTATCCTCGAAATAAAACATCCAGAGCTTCTCGTCCATGGTATAGGCCTTCAGCCTCCCCAGAAATGATTGCAGATGGGTTCGCGAGCAGGAAGTCCCGTTGTATTTCTCAAAACAAGGAGGCTTAAACTTATGGGGAATCCTGACCCCGTCAACCAAGCCCATGTCCATGACATCGAAACCCAAAGAGTTTTGAGACTCTAAGGATCTTAACTTCTCAGCTATCTCATCCAGCCTTCTGTCATAAGCTTCCTCCCCAGCTCCCATTACTGTGAACTGATCCTCCTGGGGGTCTTCTTGCAGTACCCTGCCTGCAGTGGCAGTCCCTTGAACATTTGCAGGAATGTTGACCTCTAGATGAAGGTGGGGGCCAAATACAGGGGGGGTGACATGAGGTTGGACCCTTTCATTGTTGCTGGTGCCAGCAGTCCCTATATGTGGATCTTCTTGATTCTGCCTTTCCACCATGGCCCTCAATCTTTCTTGGCTCTGAGCCATGTTGTTCATCACTTCCATAAACTGAGTCATCTGGGTTCTCATTTCCAATCTTTCGTTTGCCATTTGATTTCTGACCTCTGCAAGGTCCTGCTGTACCTGATCCATTTGTATGCCCGGAAGATTGTTACGGGTTGGATATCGGTGTGGACGGTTGAGGGGAAATACCCGGCGTCGAGCAATAGTTCCTGAACAACACAACAGAGTTAGCAACAATAAACAAAAAAACCTACAAAACAAACAAAAGGTTAGCATGCAATGCAGTATGCTTATTTGTTTTCAAGGTATCCGGCCTGGCATTCAGTTTTGACCCTTCCAGACCCTTGAAGATGCTGTTGATGTTGCTTTCGAAGTAAACTCGGATGGAACAAACTAATACATATACTACAAATGGCAAATGGTACATAGTTTGTTTACAAATACAAGCCCTCTGAGGGGTCAAAATACATTACAGGAAAATAAAAGTACATGGAATGAAAGCAACAACAAGCAAATGGTCAAACACTAAGACCAAACTCATCCTCCCGAACTTCCTTGAGAAGTGCTTCGGTCACAGGATCAGCTGGTCGCTCCGTGAGATTCCTGATGAGGAGATTCCGGGTAGTAACAGCTGCAGTTAGCTTCTTGTGCTGACTTTGGTCCTTTGACCTCTTCACTCCAGCTCTGATCTTCAGCTCTGATATCTCTCTCTGGGCTGCTGCCAGGGCTTCCTGCTGCTCTTTTGCACTAGCTTCCAGCTGCTCTATCTTGTCTTGAACCCTCTTGTCCTCCAGAGTACGAGCCTCGGTGATCCTGGCCCACCTAGCCTGACTCTCCTTCAGATACAAGTCTGTCCTGGCTTTCTGGAACTGGGCTTCCTTGCAAGCATTCTTCAGAATTTGTTCTCCAGCCCTAGACTTCTTGATATAATCCTCAGACTTCTCAATTTTAGCCAGATGCTCTACTCTCAGTTTCTCCAACCTCTCAATGTCCATCCTACCATCACTCCTCTCCCGGAGGGTCTTCTGCAAAGCCTGAGTCAACTTCTCATTTCTTTCTTTCAAGCCCTGAAACTCCTCCAAACTGACAGTGGCAGGGGGTGGTGCTGAGGATGATCCAGGCATATCCTCCATGGTAAAGGGCAATCCAGAGAATTGAGCCCTGGCATGGGACCACTCATAATATTGTGCTGATGCCACATTGTTGCACTTCCCCAGAATAGTTACTCCCTTAGTTTGAACGTTGTCCCAGGCCCAGGCTGCCTGCCTAACAATAGCCAGATTAGGCTTGTTCTCACAATAAAGAGCCTCAACCAAGTCTTGTGCCTTAGGAGTGTGGACCAGTGCATAGCCCAGTTGTCTCTTGAACAGCAGAGGGTTGTAGTTAATGCTACCCTTAACTCCTATCAGGGGTACATTGGGAAAATGCCCACAGCTGGTGATGATATCCCTGCCTTTTGTGCTTTGAGTGCACCACCTGATATCAGCTGAAGTTAGGGCAGTGAGTCTTCTAGCCCAGTTTCTCTGCTGATGAGGATTCAAAAATGCATCTGTCTTGGGCAAATGCCTGAGAAGCCAAGTATGGAACAAAGGAGCACAACACCTCACTAATCTTCCCCTCTGCTTTTCATTCCTTTGGTGCACTGAGTAGTATAGATCCCCCAATAAAGTGGGCACTGGGTTCCTCAGGATGAAAAGATGGATTGCATTCTTGCTAATGAATCTAGGCTCATCTGCAAATAATATGATCCCATATATGCTCAAGGCCAACAAAGCACAAACTGCTTTCCACTCTCCCAAAGAAGCTTTCAGGGTAGCTTGAGAGATCAAGAAGTCTAGATGCAGGCCAGGGATTCCAGCCTTAGAAGTCATATGCTGCCCAATCAGAACTGGTTCCAGATGCAAAGCCTTTGCTACTTCTTCATTACCAGGAAAGACCATCTCAGGGTTGAAAGGGATTCCACCCCTGATAGGTATACCAACTAATGATGAGTATTCTTCCAATAAAGGGCCCAGCTGAAAGTCCCGAAAAGTGAAACACCTCAGTGGGGGATCATAAAATTGAAGGCAAGTATGAATCAAGCTTCTCTGTGAAGGGTCCAAATCCATAACCACATCAAGTATATCTCCATAGTGTTCCCTGAACAGTGGTATATGGTCTGGAGTGATCAGGGTCTGAATCCTCCTGATGTCAGCTAGCTCTGGCTGGAAGAAGTGGTAAGTGATGTTACTCTTTTTAGGTGTCGTGATGTTGAGGATGAGTAGAGACAAGTGCTGATGATAATGCTAAAAATGGGCCACTGGCTGGCTGGTGCAGGTGACTGAAGTAGATAGCTGATAGCTGAAGCAGATGCTGATGAAGATGGGTCAATACTGATGATGGGGTCAAAACCAAAACCAAATGAAGATGGATACCCTGAAACACAAATAAGCAAATGTCAATATGATGCAATGATTATGTATGCAAATGATATGCAAAGGTTTGTGACTGAGCTGGATTTGATCAAATGCTCTGATATAAGCCCAGGTATATTCAAGAAATCCAGATGGAAGTCTATAGGTCCAGTAACCAAGGTAGGGGACTCAAATAAAGAGTCACATGTCCAGGGTTTAGAATCACAAGAACTGTTCCAACATGGAGTATTCTTAATCAAATCAAAGTAACAGGGTATGTTGAGGCCAAAGGTACCTGCAAACCTGTAAACAGCCCAACCCCCCTCACAGGTGGTGTTCTAAAACAAGGATCCTCAGACTTGGATCAGTTATGAGAAGTGTAAACACTTCTAACCCGGAGGTACAGTGTTTACAATAACCATAAAAGTTCCTCCTCTAATTCACCTCAGTTTCTGAAGGTCAATACTAAAGGTCATCCAGACTTAGTAGGCTTCCCAGATAGCCCTAACATTGCAGGAGATCCGCAACACAGAGTTCTCAAGAAGAAACCCATATCTGAACCGTGTTTCATATTCCCGCACCAGACCGAGATGGAATGGGAAAGAATATGAACCACTCTAGCCTAGGTGTCACTCAGGTCCCAGGTATAGGACCTTAACTCTCAATGGAACACCCACCCACCAAAGCAAAAAAACAGATCCAGCCAGCAGCACAGTATGACAGTATGATATAATGCAAAGCTATAAAGAAAGCAGTAAAGCGACTGTACATAAAGCAAAAATAAATACAAACACAAATAAGCACATAACACCCCAGTAAACACAAATCAAACAAGCGCTAGGAGGAACCCACAAAAAGAACCAGAAGCCCTGGTTGCAGTATAAGGGTCCCCAGTGAAGTCGCCAAGCTGTCGCTCCCGATAAGTGGGACTGGCCCAAATAAAGGTACAGACGCGAACGGTCGGCGAGAGGGACAGTGAGAACACACAGCCGTGAACTCACTGGAGAATGAATAGAGTCGCCAGCTAGGCATTTTTATCCCGGAGGAAAGGTAATGCTGCATAAACCTAGAAAGAGATGGATAAGACGGTTGCGAACCAGAGAGACTGAGAAAGGGGGTTGGTTACAACCTGGGAAGGTATTAGCACCCAGATTGTCCGCCGTACTCGACGGGATCCACGCTTAAAAGATTTGTGTTTTAAAGGGGTAGTGTCAGTGCAACCTGTGTATACAATAGCTGGAAAAGGATGTACAGGTGTTAGTGTAAGAGAAGTGAAGTGTATAATGATGTGTCAGTGTAAGAATGAGAATGAATTGCTCATGACAATGAGGCTAAGAGAAAGATGCTGGAAAGAGGGGGAATATACAGAGACTTTTGTTCGATAACTGTTAAGTTATGCCTACGTATCCTCTCATGCAATGAGGAAGTCAGAACACCGTAGTTCGACCCAAAGAGACTGAAAGATGAATTGACTTGTGAACTGCTTGCTTGCCTATGCTCAAGTGTATGACCTGTCTGGCTCAGGTGCAAACTGTCTTGCATTAGACGGAAGAAGCAAGTTCTCGTTTATGAATGAAGGTGATGAGAAAAGAATCCCGGAGGAGACGATTATTGTTTGTTTTTGAGTTTTCAGTCTTTTATTGCTTTTGGAAGTTTGTCATAAGTTAATGAGCTTAAACCTAAACCAATGGATTTAGTAAACTCATCACATCTTCCCTCTGTTTAGGGGTAATGCGAATACCTTAAGTGTGAAGTCAGATTCTCACACTTAAACACCATTTGATGTAGGATTAAGATCATTAACCTACTTGTGATTATTTAAATGTTTTTTGGTGTTTTGGTTTAGTGTTAAGTAATGAGGTTAAGCCATAATCAAAGATTAAACAGACTCATTACACCATCCTAATAGAAGGATAATAGATGAGAATGTTTAAGCTGAGGAAAGCTCCTCAACTTAATCCATGATTAGGGATTAAACTCATGACAAAACAAGCCTTTGATTAAGTGGATTTTATTTAATGGTATGATTATGAAGTGGATTTTATGATTTGTAATACAACTTGAGGGTGACTTGTCCATTAACACTAGGGTTAGTCCTTCTTAACCAATTAAGGAAGAATTAGAACCCTAATGCAAGGCCCAAGTTACAAGTGTGATGTCTTGATGATTATTAAGTGAATTGATTAAGAGATTTAAACACATTAAGGGTTTAACACTTAGGATTAGAGTTATACACTCCATCCTAAGAGAAGGATGCAGGCATAAGCTTAATCACAAAGCCTTAAAGCCTTTAGGGTTTAGTCCCTGATTATGAGATGAGAAGAGAAGACTCAAAAGAGACACAAAGGTAAAACTAAGAGGGGAGACTAATCAAAACCCTAATCATTGTCATGCTTGGTTGTTCCTAAGGTTTGTGAGGTTTTCAAGAGAAATCTTCAATGGAACCACCAGGAAGCAGATGAAAGGATCAAGAGAAGCAAAGCAACTTGCTTCATTCAAGAAGTCAAGTCACTTGAAGAAAGAAAGTGGGAAGAAGAAGAATGAGCAAGCTCATAACTCAAACACATATCAAAATGCAGCAAGGATGCAAGAGAGAGATGAGAAGGAAGTATGAGAAGTGAAGGCAAATTCACTTCTCAAAATCACTTACCACCTGAAAGGTTAGAAAAGAAATGCAATGCAATGCAAAATGGGATGGAATAACATGATGCAAACCAAAACCAGAAGCATATATGGGATGTTAATGATGTTATGAGATGCTACAAACTAGAAACAACACATGTGGATGATCATACAAGCTTATGAATGCAAATGAAGCAAGTTAAGAACCAAGAACATACATGAAAAGTTATGAGATGCATATGGCATACAACATGACAAATGCAAGGTGCAATGATCAAACATGCTTTCAATATGTCTTATGATGTTAAATGAATCAAATGGAAGTATGGAATGTCATGGCAAGTCATGTTATGCAAGAAAATGCAAGATGGATGCATATGGAAGCCCAAATTAGGGTTTATGAACTATGCAACAAACAAAAACCAAAACCAGAAGCAAAAAACATTATAAAAAATTGAAAATGCATTCAAAGGATCACTAATCCTATACTAACTCACTGCCCAAAGGAGAAGTTCCAACTCCTAACCAATTTCAAGTTATGATTTTTCTAAGTTTTCTAGGGTTTTAGGGTTCCTTAACAAGAAAATTATCAAACAAATTGAAAATGAAAGATCAAATCATGGCCATTTAATATCACAAACTACATGCTAAACTACATGCTAAACACAATGCAATGCAAAAAGAATCAAGGTCCAACTCTTTAGGATTTTTTGAAGCTTAGATCAAAATAATGCATCAAAATGATTTTAATTCAATGAAAAAAATTCTCAAAATGCATCAAGATCAAAAAATAAATTTGGTTTGAGGGTTGGACAATGTTTCTAAATGTCTTAAAACATTTCAAGAATTTTTTGGTGATTTTTAAATACCTAAAAGTATTTTTAATAAATTAATTTTCATTAATCAATTAAAAATAAACTTTTAAATATTTAAAAATACTTTTTTAATGCTAAAAATAAAAATAAAAATATTTTTGTGTTTTAAAAATTAATGAAACCTTTGGTAAAAAATTTCATAATTTTTAGAGCATTTTTACTATTTTAAATAAATTGTATAAAACAAATGAGAAAAATTGAAAAGAAAATAAAATAAATGAAGAAGTAAGCAGATCTGATGGCTGATATTTAAACTGGAATGGAAATGGTTGACTGGCGCGTCATCCAAGGGCTGAGGCTTGTCCTGATTAAATTAATTTAATTATGATTAATTAAACTAATGAAAGGGGATTAGGGCAAAATGAGTGAATCTGGGCCAGACGTTCACGCGCCAAGTCAAAGGGGTCAGCTAATCCAACGCTCTAAATTCAAATGCCATTAATTACAGGGATTAGGGCTTAAGCATTTTCAGGTGACCGGAGGGAAGCTCCGGTCATCTTCTCCGGCAACATCAAAATCCTAGATCATGATTCAGGCTACCAATCATCAAATTAAACACAGCCAAGTGATCCTCTAACAACCTAAGATACAAATCCACCCTCAAACATCATTTAAACACTAAGAATCAAGCAAATCGAAGGAAACAAATTTCACGGGTGAAATTTCAGAGCATCAGTACAAACTCATTTCTTACTCATTTTCGATTCTAAGAACATCCTCATGACCAGCAAGACATAAGCAATCAATTTATAACTTAAAATGCAAGCTCTGAGAGAAAAAGTTCATGGCCATACCTGAGATGGAAGATCCTGTTTCTGGGCTTTCTGGGCTTCTCTTTGATGCAGACTCACTCCAATGGTAGGCTTGGAATGAGCTTAAGCAAGCTATTTTGAGAGGTCCAGTTCTGGTGTATCAGAAAATGGAGTTTGTGTGTGAATGGTTTCAAGCTCTGTTAATGGCTGATTCTGGTTCCTTTTTATGTGTTTGATTTGTTGGTGAAGAGAGTTTTGATGTTTGGTGGCTGGAAAATGAGAATCGAAGAGAAGAAGCTCTTTGACAGTTTTGTGGTATGCTGTGTTCTGGCTTGCTTCAATGCCCAATGCCTTGCTATAACATCTCCAAGTTGTGTGGATAGCCTGTGGGGCAGGTCAGTAGGGGTGGCTGCTCACTGTGCCATGAGTATGGGAACTTTTGCCAAAAAGTCAAGTTGGCTTGTACTAGCAGCATGGGTCATGGCAGCAGCAGTTTGAAGTCATGTCTTGCTTCAGCTTGAGTTGAGGAGGGCCCTTGGATTGCTTGTAGCTGACTGCAACATATGGATCACAAGCTATGCTAGCTTTTGCAACTTGCCCACTTGATGTTTCCTCATGATTTTGTGCTATGTACATGAAAAAACTCTTGCTGAATTTTGTTGCATAATGTTACATTTAGTCATGGCAATGCATAGGAGTCATTTAGTGATCACGTAACTCAAGGGAAGATGATTTTGCCAAGAATCCCTCTTTGCACTCTTATGGAAAATGCCTTAGAAATCTTTGAAAACCAAAGTAAGCAATGCAAAATCCCTTGGGCCAATTCTGTTTTTGGGGTCATGTATGATCATATGATGAAGTTTTGAAGTCATTTTGAAGTCACTAGAATGCTTGGTACACGAATTTGCAAGTTTTCCATTTGGTGCATAACTTGAATTTTAATGATTATTGCCAACTTTGACACACCATAACTTTTGATCCAAAATGAATTAGGTCATGTTATTGTACTTTTTGAAAAGGGAAAGATCTAATCTACAACTTTCATGACCAAAGTTTTTCCATTTGAAGCATTTTTGGATCAAAAAGCAAGGGTTGAAAATTGCATAAAATGACATTTCATTAAAAGTCAGCCATGCCCTAAAAAGTCAACTTTGCAAAAACTTGTAATTCTTGAATTTTGTGAACTTCAACCTTCTTCTATGATCAAATAAAGATCAAATACACTCAAAATGATGAAGATCACCCCTTGGTTGGGTCATTGGTGGCCTCAGATGCCCTGATTTTGCACTGACTTGTCCAGAAAGTCAACTCTTGATCAGATGACTTCCCCATGGAATTTCTTCATGAAAATTGATATGCACACTCCCCATACCATATATAGACCAATAGAAACAAGAATGACCAAAAAATTTGGAGTTATGGCCTCTGAAACCAAAACCCTAATTTTAGGTCATCTGTGCAGTCAAGCCTGGCTCTGCCTCCATACCAATCCTAGTTCTTGTGATTCTTTGGCATTCTTGACTTTGAGAGGATATAATATGATGCTTGAACACATATAGACCCCTTTGAAGTGATTGATGACCTTTGGAGTGGCTCCAGAGGCTCTTGGATTGCTCAGATCACAAACCCTAGATGCAGACGACTTAGAACCAATGCAAAGACTCAAAATTGTGGTATGAGATGTTATGATTGTGTTTATGCATATGAAATGATCACAAGCCATAATGTGAATGGGTGAGGGCAAATTTGGGGTGTTTACAACTACCTTGTAGTCGCTCTTCTTAATAATCCTCATGAACTCCTCCATTACCTTCTCGAAAGTACTTTGACCAGTAGCGGGAGTGGCATTATCGTCAGTTGCTATTTTCTTCCCTTTGGCTTTAGCAGAAGCCTCAGCATCAGTGTCTTCTCTCAAAGTCTGGGGAGCGAATAAGCGACCACTTCTCGTGAAACCTCCACTTCCCCCAACATTCACCACAGCTGGGTCCATGGTTACTGTCTTATCTTCCACTTTCTGTCCTCCGACATACACTTCTGATCCGTAATGCCACGGAATAGCCTTCTCATCTGAATACGGAATAGGCCCAGGCACCGTGATGGTGATGGGACTTACTTCCGGGACATAAATAGTAACCGGCTCTCCTCGCGCTGGCATTTCAGCAGGATCATAGTATATGGTCACCGTTGACACTTCATCAGTCCTCTTATCAGCCCTGTCGAACTGTAACAGCCCATCATCCATCAGTCTCTATAAACCAATCTTCAATCTGTCACGACCATTCTTCGACTCAGCACAGTCTTCGCAATCGAGCCCGCAACCCGGGAAAACATGACCATTCAACAATCTCTCCTTGACCAGCAACAAGGATTTCTTCAATTCTTCAACCCTCTCCACCGAGTTCAGCCTCTCCTCCATCTCAATAGCATTAACCCTGGCTCCCCCATGATTAGGGATAGGGTTAGTAGTGACATTCGGAGGCGGCGCAAAATTGATTGCTTTGGAGTTGATCAAATCATGAACTTTATAGTGCAAAGCCCTGCACTTCTCCGTTGAGTGCCCGGGTGCCCCAGAATGGAAAGCGCATCGAATATTGGCGTCGTAACCTGGAGGAAGAGTTCCAGTTGGTGGAGCCAAGGTCCTCAGTTGAATTAAGTTCAGTTCCAACAATCTCTGGAGTAAAGCTGCGTAAGTCATTAGGATCACATCAATAACCCTATCATCTTGGCGTGGCTGCCTCTACTGATACGGTCTCTGTTGATAGTTGCGCTGCTGTCCTCCGACATACACTTCTAATCAGTAATGCTACGGAATAGCCTTCTCATCTGAATACGGAATAGGCCCAGGCACCGTGATGGTGACGGGACTTACTTCCGGGACATAAATAGTAATCGGCTCTCCTCGCGCTGGCATTTCAGCAGGATCATAGTATATGGTCACTGTTGACACTTCATCAGTTCTCTTATCAGCCCTGTCGAACTGTAACAGCCCATCATCCATCAGTCTCTGTAAACCAATCTTCAATTTGTCACAACCATTCTTCGACTCAGCACAGTCTTCGCAATCGAGCCCGCAACCCGGGAAAACCTAACCCTTCAACAATCTCTCCTTGACCAGCAACAAGGATTTCTTCACTTCTTCAACCCTCTCCACCGAGTTCAGCCTCTCCTCCATCTCAATAGCATTAACCCTGGCTCCCCCATGATTAGGGATAGGGTTAGTCGTGACATTCGGAGGCGGCGCAAAATTTATTGCTTTAGAGTCGATCAAATCATGAACTTTATAGTGCAAAGCCCTGCACTTCTCCGTTGAGTGCCCGGGTGCCCCAGAATGGAAAGCGCATTGAACATTGGCGTCATAACCTGGAGGAAGAGTTCCAGTAGGTGGAGCCAAGGTCCTCAGTTGAATTAAGTTCAGTTCCAACAATCTCTGGAGTAAAGATGTGTAAGTCATTGGGATCACATCAATAACCCTATCAGCTTGGCGTGGCTGCCTCTACTGATATGGTCTCTGTTGATAGTTGCGCTGCTGTTGTTGCTGAGGCTGTTGTAGAGCCTGTTGAGCTGGTTGAATTGGTGTAGTGGGAATTGTGACTGCAGCTATTTGATTGTATTCTCGTCTATAACCTCTGCCTCTGCCTCGGCCATATACTGCGTTAGCTTCCCCTTCTCTTCTTCTAGGAGGTCCGCCAAAGGCTTTCCTCGCTCCTCCAGAGCTACCAGCAGTATTAGGGTCCTGAATCTTCCCCTCTTTAACAGAGTCTCAACTCTCTCTCCAGCAATCACTATATCATTGAACTTGGTGGCCGAGCTAGACGCCAACCTCTCCAGAAAAACACCTTGGAGAGTGCCCATAAACATGTCGGCCATTTCGTTCTCTAAGAGGGGTGGTTGCACCCTGGCAGCTAGCTGGCGCCACCTCTGGGCATATTCTTTGAAACCTTCTTTTGCCGTCTGAGCCATGTGCTGCAACTGCGTGCGATTCGGAGCCATGTCCATGTTATATTGATACTGCCTCACAAAGGCTTCAGCTAGATCCTTCCAACTCTTGATATTGACCCTGCTGAGCTTCATGTACCATTCAAGAGAAGCTCCCACCAAGCTATCCTGAAAATAATACACCCAAAGTTTCTCATCATCTGTGTGAGCGACAATTCTCCCAACAAATGATTGCAGATCGGTCTTCGGGCAAGCAGTGCCATCATACTTCTCAAAGGTTGGAACTTTGAACTTATACGGGATCCTGACCCCAGGAACCAAGCCCAAGTCGGTTATGTCAAATCCCAAAGAGCTTTGGGACTGAATAGCTTTGATTTGCTCAGCCATCTCTTCGAACCTCTTATTCATCTCTGCTCCTTGACCTTCAGCTTCATCAAGTAGAGTGAACTGGTCGTCATGATTGTCCATCTGAATGTTGTGCAACCCATCGTTGATTATTGTCACTCCTGGCTGTGTAACAGGAGGTTCAACCTGACGTGTGCCCGCACCGGTACGATTGTCAGCAGTAGCAGCAGCCGTAGTGTTCCTGTTCTGATTCTCAACCATCTCCCGCAGACGCTCTTGGTTCTGCCCCATACCGACCATTAGTGTCATAAAATTATCCATCCTTTGTCTCAAATCTGCCATGTCCGCTTGCATCTGGTCCATGACTCGTTCTCTGTTAATCTTGGTTGGATATCTGTGCACTGCTGGTTGTCCCCGAACTTTACGAGGAGCTATAGTGCCTGAGGTCACAAAACACGCTAGTAACTGAGACAACACCAGCAAAACAAACAAACAGGTTATATGCAATGCAATGTAACTGTTCATGTTCCCAATCTTAAGCATTTGGCATGCCCCAGTTCTGGCATCTATCTCAGACAATCACTTTCAGTGCTTAGCTTTCAAACTTTCTCTTTGATAAGTGTTCAGACATTAGCAGTATCCAAACAAACGAGTCTTGCACATTCAAAATGGTAATTTGCACATTAATACTGAATGTGAACAAACCACTGTAGGCTAAGAGTCAGAATACAACCAGAAATATTCCCCGAAGGGTTACATGCTAGTACATAAAGACAAAAGAAATGAAATAAAAGAAAAACTCCTACAATAAGCCTGTAGGTAGCCTGAACAATAAACAACTAAGCCAAGGACCCAGGATCTGCTATCTCTGCCCTACTCTTCTTGACACCCGCTCTCAACTTGAGTTCTTCGATTTCTTTCCTTGCTTCCTCCAGGGCTAATTAACTTCGGGCTAGCTGTTGGGTCTTCTCCCTCCGAATGGCGTGGGCTTGTTCCACTTCCTCCTTTTTGAAAGCCATCTGAATTTCAAAGAACTCCTCCTTCTCTTTGAATTTCTTTTGCTCTTCATCTCTTTGGCCTTGCAGCCAAAAAATGGACTGACGAGCACCTTTGAGAGTCTTTAAAGTCTCCTTGCGCTTAGCTTCTCTTTGAGCTTCCATCATACCCAATCTGTGGAAATGGGCTTCTCTACCGGCAAAATCCTTCTCTTTGTCTTCTAGAGAGGCTTGTAGCTTCTGCAGCTTGTCTTCAGCTTCCTTCTTGGCTCTATTGGCCTGGTGGTACAGGCTTACCATCTCAATATTCTCTACTCTGACCTCATGCAGCTGAGCTTCTAGCTTCTTGTACTCCTCCAAGGAAACCGTACTGCTCTGACTTGGCACCTCTCGGGGATAAAGTGGAGCCCCGACTGAAAAAGGCATGAGAACTGACTCGATATGTCTTTGCAACCATTCAACATATGGTGGATATGTCTTGGGATCTACTCGGCCGAAGTCTTTCTTCCCCTTTTTTATCCTGTGAGCCCAGGATTGGACTGCTTGTTGAACTAACTCTCTGTTTCCTTCATCAGGAAAGTACAAAGATTCAACAAACATTTCCATCTGAGGAGGATCTTTCAAAGGGTAGCCAAACTGCTTTCTGGCTAATGTTGGGTAGTAACTGATGACACCTTTCCTTCCCAGCAAAGGTACTCCAGCAAACCTTCCGCAACTAACCATCAACACCTTTCCTAGCAAATCCCTGTCATAACCCCAATCAATGTCTTCTTCAGTCAATCCCATCAGTCTTCTGGACCATCTCCATTCGTCTCGTATATCCTTAAAGGCACCTGACTTAGGCAACTGTCTAGCAAACCATTCGGAAAACAAAGGAGCACAGCAGACCACTGGACCACCTCTACCTTTCTCGTTTCTGTAATGGACACTAAAATAAAAGTCACCCAATAAAGTAGGCACTGGATTTCCTTTTGCAAAGATTGAGATCACCTCTAAGCTTACAAACTCTTTCTCTCCAAGAAATAGGCTAGACCCATATACCATCAATGCAAGCAAAGCTCCAAAGTCATTCCACTTAGCCTCTGTAGCATACTTCTCAGCCTCTGGGATAAGCACACTCCAGGGTAGACCTCTGCCTTCACTCTCTTGCAGAGCCTTTCTGACTGAAACAACTGGCAACCTACAAACCTTGGCTATGTCTTCATCTCTGAGCACAACCTCTGACCCGTAGAACGGCAATGTCTCTCTGATCGGAACACTCAGCATGCTGGAGATCTCTTCTAATGTCGGAGCTAAGATGTAACCTGGAAAAATAAAGCAGCGCAACAGGGGATCATGAAATTGCAACAAGGTATGCAAGCTGTCTTTCTGGTCTGCAGTGGGCTTGTCCACAAACTTCAGTATCTGGCCATATCTTTTCTTGAAATTACCTAAGACTTGATCGTTCATCAAACCTGCTAATCTCTGAACACTTTTAACTTCCGGCTGAAGAAAGGTATAATGCACATTCTTTTTTCTCGGATCTCTTCTGATCTCTTCCATGGAGATAAGAATACCAGAACTGGGAACAGATGTGAGCAATGACCTGAAAAATGGGAACATCTGAACTGGAACACTGACAAGGGCCCCTCTGAATAATTGGCAAACCCAAAAGTTTACTGAGTCACACCCTCTGATAATCACAACTCTCTGATAGAAGATCTCAGAATCACAGTATCAAGAAATCCAGAATTCCAGAACCATAACTCCAGAACCATAGAATCATAGAACCATGGATCATAATCACAGGACCAAAGATCATAACAAGAACCACTGAACAGATGAGTGTATGTTGAGGTCATGGGTTCCTGCACACCTGTAAACACCCCCCAATCTCACGGGTAAAAGGCTCCGGGTCAAACATCACGGACTCTCAAAGCCACATAGCAATAATACTGTCACCATCTCTGAGAAATGGCTCATGACCAAATCAGGGAATCGGTTTGGCATTATATACTACGCAGGGAGGCCTCAGTTGAGTCCGGGAAATAAGGTCATCCTATGCGATCCCCAGGTGGGCCCTCGGATGCGAATGGGTTTGCCACAAAATGTGGGCCGCCACTGTCATCACTAAAGAGGGATGTTTCCACAAGGTTCTCAATGATCGGTCCCCAGCTGCACATAACTGTCAGGGTTATGTAATGAGAGAGGAAGATCCCCAAATCAATACATTTCCAAGACAATCGCAACCTGGGTGTGGAACTCACTACTACCCCCATGAAAAGATCTCATGAGGCCAAAGTGGAACCACTCTAAGTCCTATGGTGCACTCGAGCCGGGTACTTGGCTCATATCTCTCAAGAACATGTAACATGCATCCCACCAAAGAAAACCAGTCCAGACAGTCCAGTATATATACATGATGCATAAAATAAATACTAAAAACTGTAAATAAAGCTGTAAATAAACAAAAGCAATGTACAACAAGCCACAACCAATAAATATCACCCCATGAAATAGAAACAACACAAGCGCTAGGAGAGACTCACAGGGGAACCATAGATTCTGGGTTCGATCCCCAGCAGATTCGCCAGCTGTCGCTCCCCGGATTTCCATCCTGGTACAAACGCGAAAGTGGCACGGAAAAAGAATAGAGTCGCCAGCCAGGCATTTTTATCCCGAAGAAAGGGAATGGTAATGCTGCACAAACCAGAAGAAAGTAAGAGGAAGGACACAGGTCCTACGAACCAAAGAGACTGAGTTCGGGAGTCGGTTACGACCTGGGAAGGTATTAGCACCCAGATCGTCCGCCGTACCTGACGAGATCCACGCTTGCAAAAGAAACTGTTTCAAAGAGTGAGGGGGATGAAAATTGCAGCAAAAGAAATGAAAATGAAAAGAAACCGGAACTGGAAAAGAACTGAATAAGAAAGCAAAAGGAAAAATGTAGGGAAAATAAAGATTGTGCTCGAACGGGCCCTACCCCGCTGCCTACGTACCTCATCAGGATAATGAGGATCAGAGACGCCGTAGTTCCCCTAACTAGGGGTAACAAGGAAATTGCTTGTGAATTAAAGCTGGAACTGCCTATGCCATTGCTCAGGTGTTGCAGACTCGGACGACGAGTGCGTAACCGTCTTGCAAAATGACAAGTAGGAGCAAGTTCGCGTACGGAGCGAATGAGGTGATAAAAGAATTCCCGAAGGAAAGACGTTTATTATTTGTTTGTGTTTTTTAGACAGCTTTTAGGAATGTGCCACAAGGAAGTGAACTCAAGCTCTTTTCTATGGAATGTATACTTGTCACTACATTCCAAGATGGAATAATAGAACAAGCACACTCAAGTAAGGAGAAGATCCCCAAAACTTGAACCCAAAGGTTAGGGCCTAAGCTCACTAACTTGCTTAATTATTAAGTGCTTTTGGTTATTTACAGATGAAGAAGTGTTTTTTATGCTTTTCTTTTATGAAGAAGATACCTTGATCAGACTTGTGCATCACAAGGTAAACTTGTACTATCCCAAGATGGGAAGACTACAAGCATACCTCATGGAATAAGGCTATGGATCAATGCATCACTTCAAGGTTATTAAAGTGTTTTTTAAGAGTTAAGAGATGAGAAGAGAAAGAGACCCAAAGGAGCAAAAAGGAAAAAACTAGGGGGAAGTTTCTAGGGTTTGTGAGGTCTTTCTAACCTAAAAAAGATCTCAAGAGAAGAAGAAGAAGATAAGAGGAGAGATGAGAAAGGCCTAAGCCCAACAAGAAGATGTTAGTCCATATAAACAATATGAGAAGAGATGAGAAATGGAGATGTGGAACTCAATTCCCACATCTCAAACTTACCATAGCCCCTGCAAGGTTAGTGTAATAACATAAAATCAAGGCATAAACCAACAAGTCAGAAGCTACACAAGCATATAGGCATGGCAAAGAGTTCACAAGATTATAAGCAAAGCAACACAAGATCATATTGAGATGATTAGAAGTGAAACAAGTGCAAAGAAGGCATGCATAACACTTAAAGAAATAAAGCACATAAAAGAGACCCAACACCAAGACTCAAGGAGATTCAAACCCTATCCTAAGACCAGGAGCAACCATAAACCTCTAAAGGACCCCAAAAGATGAAGAGAAATTGGCACAAGTTCCCTTCTAAGCTTAAAAGAGACTAGAAGATTCAAAGGATGCAAAACAAGGCAAGGTGAGGAAGAAAATACCCAAGAAAAAGATCCAAGCACTTATAAATTCTACCCAACCAGCAAAGCACTCTCCAAACACAAGGAAATGAGAATCCACAAGGGTTTGCAAAAATACAGCACCAAACTAGGTCAATGAAGCTCAAGGATGCAAGGTATCACCATTTAGGGTTTTGAAACTTAAGGCACAAGTAACTCAAGCAAAGTCCAGCAAGGAAGTTTGTGAAAAATCCAAGATAAATCATGAAGATAGTAGAGTGTATTAGGATATGAGTGCAAAAAGAATGGGGTTCATAGCTTAAAGGATGAGAAATATTGAAATTGGACAAGGCAGATTGGTCTATGAGAGTTCACAAGAAAACAATGCTCAATGTTGAATTTATTTGGCCACGTGGGATGAAAATAAAAATATGGAAAAATCATGATAAAAAACTAGATAAATCAAGGAGTGTATATGATTTTTTTTGGATTTTTTAGAGTTAAGGAATTATTTAAAATGAATTAAAAGCAAATGAAATAAATTGGTAGAGAAAAGAAATAAAAATAAACAAATGGGCCAGGGGGGGTGTTAAAAGCAGATGCGCTCAGTTAAAATTCTCAATGGGCCTTGCAGGGGAGCTGCGGATAGAACTAATGGCTGCTGAACCTTCTCCTTCATGCAAAACCTAAACCTAAGCTTCTCCACCATTAATGAACTATGAACCCTAACCCTAACCCCAGCCATACGAAAACCCAAACCAAGCCACGACAAGCCATCAAACTTTCCAGAATGGATAATCTAACATCCCTAAACACGAACACATGCTTGGATTGGAACAAAACTCAAAGAATCTCAAGATATGAGTGAAAACAAAATTGTCCACCAAACTTTAAATCAACATAACTTTGTGAATACTTAACCATTTCACAAACTACAAACAGCAGGATAACCAGCGCAACATGAGGATTCTAAAGCACACAATCAAACACATTTCTATGAGATGCGAATTTTGACTATACCTGAGGTGTTGTCCAAAATTAGGAGTCAAGAGTGGTATAGAATGATGGCAAATGGTCTCCTTATCCCCTTAGATGCAAAATAAATGCATCTAAGGCTTTGCAAGCTTGTGAATCCAGCAGTAAGCCTCCTTGTGCTCCAAAGCTCTTCAAATGGCCATTTGAGCAAACTCCACTATAAATCTAGATCCATGGGTGCTTAATGATCCTTGAGATGAGAGGCGTATGGATATGGTCTTGGATTGAAGAAATCTTGCCTAGATCAAAAGTTATGGCACAAAATGCAAATGTGCACAAGAAATGGGAAATGGATGATTCTTGAAGAATAACCCAAACAAATGGTATGGAAATGATATATGAGTGATGAGGATCAAGAAGCTAGCAAGAGTTTTGTGAATAGAGTCTTGTAGCAAAAGTTGGTGGAGAATGAGCAATTTTGCATAAGAGATGAGAATGAGAGAGTGAGTGTGTATTCTGGCTGCCTCTAACCCTAATTCTGGTTGTTATGGAATGGATAAGGCAATGCAAAAGGATTAGATCAATTGCACGTGAGAGAGAGATGATTTTTGTGAAAATGCAAATTTGGCCCAAGTGTGCCATAAGCATGCCAAGCTCATGATTTGCTGGCCTCTTTTTGCATGTGCATTCACCATCCCACCAATGATTCAAAGCAAGCAACTTCAGCCCTTGGATGTAAGCTATCACACAATTCTCATGCCTTGTGCAAATCCAAGTGTAAAATGCAAGTTTTATGGAACTTTCTCATGTGCACGAATTTTGCCACTTTTCTTTGAGCCAAATGACCTAAATGAGATGAATTTTGATTGTGTAAACTTACTTTGGACATGGCATAGAAAACCATCTACTTTTGAGCATTTGTGCAAATGGCTTGGCCTTGAATTTTTGAATTTTGCCCTAGGATAGCCATTTTTCGAAGGCCTTAGAGGAAAATCTATGAATCTCCAGAAAATGCTCTTGTACTTTTTGAAAATGGAAGCCCTTACTCTCTAACTTTCATGTTTACCTTTGGTCTATTTGAAGATTTTTTGATCAAGTTAAGGCCTTGTGAAGTTTTAGGTCAAAATAGCCAAAAATAGTAACTTTTCCATAACTAAATTTGTGCACTTTTGCCAAAACCCTTCAAACCACCAAAATTCTTGGACTTTAAGCTCACCAAACATCTTATAACATTGAATAGACCTCATTGGTCCAAAAAGAGTTGGGTTGGACCCCTTGGAATGGCACAGTTGACTTTTTTCTGGGCCCAGTTGACTTTCTGCCTCATCTGCAAGTAACTGAGGCAATGACTGACTTCCACTTGGAATTTTTCCATGAAAATTGACATGTAGGAACCTCCTATCATATAGAAGACATTGCCCAAAAGAGTTGGCCAAAATTATGAGGTTAAGGCCCTTGAAACCAAAACCCTAATTTGGTCGCACTGCCTAGGAGCCTTGCATTGTCTTGAAACTTGTGATGATTAAGCAATCTTCTGAGCTTTTGCAAGTGAACTTGGCCTTGCCAAAGGAGACTAGACTCATCATAGGCCTCTCACAAATCCATTGGAACCCTTGTCTTGGCTTAAATGGCCTTCAACACCTCCCCAGATGGCCATATGCCTCATGCTAGGGCTTGATGCTTGTCATGCTTTATTTTTCTATGCTATAATGCTATATATATGATATGCTTATGATGAAAATGGTGTACTATGATGCTTAAAATGAAGAGGGCAAATTTGGGGTTTTACAGTAGTCAATATCAACGGACGTGGAGTTGGTGCCGTACTTATCACTCCTGAAGGAGTTCTCTTTCCCTTCGCTGGCAGAATTACTTTTGGCTGCACCAACAATGAAGCGGAATACGAGGCATGCATAATGGGAATAGAGGAGGTTATTAATCTTCGGATTAAGACCCTCGATATATTCGGAGATTCAGCCCTCGTTATTTATCAGATTACCGGCAAGTGGTATACACATCAAGAACATTTAATTCCTTATAGGGATTATGCCAGTAAACTGTTGATGTTCTTCACAACGGTTAAGCTTCAGTATATACCATGAGATGAGAATCAATTCGTCGGTGCATTGGCTACTCTTTCTTCTCCCATCAAAGTCTTGTGTTGGAATTATGTGCCCAAGATTGACATTTCCAGGCTCGACGTACCAACTTATGCTTTCTCTGTAGACGCGGTGTCTGACGAGAAACCTTGGTACTTTGATATTAAGCTTTTCTTGGAAAAACAAGAATACCCAGCTGGGGCATCATCCAACGACAAGAAGAACTTAAGACGACTTGCTGCTAGCTTCTTCTTGAATACAAATGGGGTTTTATATAAGAGGAACTTTGAAATGGTCTTGCTCATATGCGTGGATAGACACGAAGCAAGCCTGATAATGCAAGAAGTTCATGAGGTATCTTTCGGTACTCATGCAGGAGGACATGCAAAGAAGTTGTTGAGATCGGGGTACTATTGGCTGACAATGGATGCAGACTGTTATTCGTCTGCCCGTAAATGTCACAAATGCCAGATTTATGCAGACAAGGTGCATGTTCCTCCCAGCCCTCTCAACGTCATGTCATCTCCTTGGTCCTTTTCTGTGTGGGGCATTGACATGATCGGGAAAATAAAGCCTACTGCTTCAAATGGTCATCGTTTCATTTTGGTCGCGATTGATTACTTTACTAAGTGAGTTGAAGCAACATCTTATGCCAATGTCACTCGTCAGGTGGTAGCTTCTATGTGATTGCGTGTGATGATGGATGTGAAGCATCTGGAGTTTGATATTAAGCTTTGAGAAGGCTGAGTGGGTACGTGCTCAATACAATCAGCTATGTCTAATTGAGGAAAAGAGATTAGAGGCTATTTGTCATGGTCAGCTTTATCAGAGGACAATGAAGCGATCATTCGATCAACTAGTACGTACTCAGGAGTATCAAGTAGGCGAGCTTGTGCTCAAGAGGATCGTTCCTCCAGGTTCAGATCATAGGGGCAAGTGGACCCCAAACTACGAAGGCCCGTTCATAGTGAAGAATGTTTTCTCAGGTGGAGCACAGATGCTCACTACTATGGATGGAGAAGATTTCCAGTCTCCTGTTAACTCGGACGCAGTTAAAAAATACTTCGCATAAAAAGTCCCGCTGGACACAAAAACAGAATTAAAGTCCAGGCAAGAAAAGGGCATCCCGGCGAGCTAAAAACAGAATAAAAAGCTCAGGAAAAAAAAATAAAAAGATGTACACCCGCTGAGTTGAAAAGCCACATCGGACAACTCAGGCAAAAAAGGGTATCCCGGTGGATTGAAAACCCGAAAGGGCGATCCACGCAAAACAAGGGAATAAGCGAACAACTACGATCTGGGTAATCTGAACCAAATCACTGTTTCGTACAGCCTGACAATATCAGAAGGATAGGAATCAGTCCCCTAAATTGTTTTCTTCAGAAAGCAAAGGCAAGAACGGAAAGTTTTGAAGACACGTTGGTCATAGCAGAAAGGAAACTCATTGGAATGTCGTGCACATTGCCATTAGAATAGTTTTATTTTCTCAATTTTATGGTAGCTACCTCTTTCCAGGTGGTTGCTTCCTGATGTAAAAACTTTGCCTATTCAGAGGCCTCTCAATAAATGAATATTCAGTCAAGAAAGTTGTGTTGTGTTTATTTTGTTTGCAAAAATGTCCTGAATTTTTGGCAAAAAGAATATTGCATTTGAAACATGTTGAGTTTTCTAAATAAATGAAATTGCAGGGAAACATTTAAAACCATCTTTGAGTGTCGGGTGACGATGGATGAACAGATCATACCATGCAAGTCCCCGGGGCACATATGTGTATTCTGTTGTTGCAGGTTTTGTAGGGTGGTATGATACTTTCCCAAGCAGAATATTCCCCAGCTAAGGTTGATCGAGTGAAATGAATTTGATTCCCATCAGATCCTCAAGATTGTGTGAAGAGCTGGTTTTCCCCAAGCGGGGTATCTTTCCACAAGTGAAGTATGCCCAGCAGGCATCTGAATGCCCGATTTCCCCACAGAGTTCATGTTTGGGTTTCACTCCCATCATTGAAATATTCCCTAGAGAAGTTTCCAATTTATTTTTGGTCATCATGATGATACAAATAATCATTCATCCCTAGTCAGAGTTAGGCATTAACGAAGCCTCTTGGCAAAGTTCTCCAACACTAGTCCGTGTTGGGTGTAGACACCCTAAATTTGCCCTCTGATTTTCTTTCTTCGCCTGTCTTTCATTTGCATCTCATTTGCATTTCCATTTGGTCATTAACATCTAGAATTCATATCATTTGCATAAGCTTCTGAGGCATGGGATCAATTTTCATCAGGACTAAGGTCTCGCGTTTTATTTGCGGATTATCAGAAGAAATCAAGGCTTTGGCTTGCAGCCACCAGTGGTATTGTTCTCTTATGCTTATGATTGCCAATTTAGGGTTTATTTCCCTGATTTAGCGGTCTTCAAGGAGTTCACGTCCGAAAACTATTCATCCGATTTTTCTGGTTCTTCAAGCAGTGAAGTGTGAATTATAGTTTTTTCTCCATCAAGTTACAGGGCTATTCTCATCTTTAAGACATTTCAGGGTGTATCCAAGGTTCAGTTGTGTTCATCTGTGGATTTATTTTGCCAGAGTTTCTTTTAGACAGATTCATAGTAATTCAGAGATTAATTGGTCAGAACTTCAAATGGTGATTCGTTTAGAGGGTTGTCGTTTCAATTGTGAGTTATTCAGCGACATTTGTGCTCATCTTATTTGAGGCGGGTGAAAAATAGTGCAAGTTAATCTAGAATCAAAGATTGAGAGCTCATGGTTGTTTGTACTAGGGGGAGTTGTAAATTCATTTCTGATAAATTCATTCACTATCCAATTTTCATTATTCAAACACAACCTTTTTTCCAATTGATTCCAAAACATATTTCAAAGCCATTTTCAAAATTAATTCCAATCCAAATTCCATTTGTCAATAAACTATTTTTTCCTATCCATTTTGTTTCATAAACCAAATCCATTTTATTTTATTTGTTAATCCAATAGCCCATTATCCTTTTTTATACTATTTTTATTACAACACAAAATTGAATTCAATCTCCATCCAAGTTTTAATTTCTTAAACAAAAAAAATTTGATTCCAAGACCACTAAAACCCATTCCATGGTCCGTAACATGTCAAGGCCCATTAAGAAAATCTTGAGTTGACCTAGATATAAAAGAAAAGAACATTGATCCCAAGAGGGAGAGGAAGGCTGCGCCTCTTTCTCATTCATTCTCTTTTTTCAGATTTTTTTTTTCATAACTTTTCTTAACTCACTCACAAAAACCACAACCACCCTATCTTCCTTCTCACAACGCCAACAGCAACAATACTCCCTCAAACTTTAAACAACCTGCTTCAACCCTTCTTCAACAATAAAACACAACTCTCTCACTTGGCTGCACTCTCCTTTTTCATCACTCTTTCACTCTCATTTTCATCACTCTTCACGTTTCAACCTGAAACAACTATACAACAAGTTTTCATCCATCTCAGACCCAACAAATCACAACACCTCATAAGCTCCATCAAACAAGCCTCCATTCACTATAAAACCAGAAAAACTCGCATAAACTCTCAGAAATCCTTCAACAGCTCACACCTCAATCATACTTTCGAATCACCATATCACTTTACAACACCACACGGACCAAACCGAGCTCGCCATTTCTCTTCGTCATCACCTCACCACCACCTCAATCACCAACACGCGCAAAACTCGACGACAACATTTTTTTTCCTCTTCAAAAAACCATAAACCGCAGCAAATCACTCTCTTCACACTCCACCAATAAACTCGCCATATCGCTTTCAACCAAACTCAGCAGAACCTCCTTCTTTTCCATAACAGCAACAACAACTTTCAGCTAAACCTCCATCCACCATTCTTCGACACCCTCTCTTAAAGCCACCACCGAACCAACAACAACTCCTCCCTTCACCGAAACGCACAACACAACAACTCCACAAAGGCCTGTTCAACATCCAGCAACAACCTTCTTTCTTCAATCACCCTTTCACAACCTCAAGACAAACTTCGACCTACCTCCCTTTTTTACAGCAACAACACACCTTCATCACTTCATTAACATCAAACCAGAGTCAGAAAGAGATGAAGGAGATTCGAGATTGAAGATCTAAGAGAGAGATTGAAGGTGACAAACCATTATAAAACCAGAAACGCGAGATTAACGGAAGCAGAAGAGTAGCGGCGCCGACGAAGTGAGACGAGGCCAAGACGCCTTCGCGAGATCGCGACCGGAGAGAGACCAACGAAGCTTCGCCGAAGAGAAGAAGTTGAGAGGCCGCGATTTGAGTTGTAAAAGCTTGTGCGGCGCCGACGTGTTGGAGAAGCAGAACAGAAGCGTTGAATCTGCGATGACGGAGAAAGTTCATGATGGAGAGCGCTGAAGGAGAGAGTTCACGAAGGAAGTAACGCGAGTCGAGGCTGAGACACCGTGAAAAGAAGGAGATCGGCGTCCGTGAGTTTTTTTGGGTTTGAGGAGAGGAATCCGTGTTTTTCCTGAAGCTTCTTTCCCTCTATTGACTGTCTTTTTGTTTTTTTTTATATAGTTTCTTACTTTCTTTGTTTATTTAATTTTCTTTTATTTCTTCCGTAACTTTTATTCCACCCATTATTTTTAACAATTTATAAATCTTTGATAATTACTTTAGTTAATTCATTTTGATTAGTCTTACTATGTTTTTTTTTATTAATTTTCTTGTAGATATTTCGAAGTAGAATTTGTGTTTGAATTTCTTGATTAAGTTTAGATTTAAATGACTTTTGTTTTTAGGTTTTAGTGTAGATCTTAGTTAAAGTTTGGATCTTATTTGTTGTCATACTTTTTGAAACCTCGTTATTAATTAATTGTTGATGTTTGATTTTAATTAAGTTTGGTTATTAATTTAAATTAAATCTTGAGTAGAGGTTGGTATTGAGCACTTGATGATGCTTTGATCATTGGAGAAGCTTCTAGCGTCTTTCTTAGACTTTGATCGGCGGCCACTGATTCTCGGTTTTAATGCCGGATGTTTGACAATTGCGCTTGACTGTTGAAATCTTGTTTGGACTTCTGATAAGTACTTCTGAGCTTCTTTCGCGAATTGAAGAGGCAACGGACCTTCTCCGTTAGGTACAACTGGGTCCTGATTTTACTTGTTGCATGCTGTTGCATCTGGAAGTCCTACTGGTGTAGGCTCTGTTTGTGCATTATTCATCTTATCTCCATGTCTCATTCTTATCTCTTTATCTTATTTTTTTCTCCATGTCGCATTTTTATCTCTTTATCTTATTTTTTTCTCCATGTCGCATTTTTATCTCTTTATCTCATTTCTTCTCCATATCGCATTCTCATCTCTTCATTCTTATTCATCTTCATATTGCATTCTCATCTCTTTATCTTGTTTCTTCTTCATCTCATTCTTCTTCCTCATCTTCTTTCATTCATTCTCGACTTAAGGTGTGCCTAGGCCACCATGGAGCTTCTCCTTTCATCTTTCTCTTCTTCTTTCTTTCTTCTTTAGGATAGAGAGCCCCACTAACCTAGGACCATCCGAGCATGTGAATATTGACTAGTCCCCCATTTAGATTTTACCTTTGTGTCTCATTGAGTCTTCTCTTCTCATCTCATAATCAGGGACTAAACCCTAAAGGCTTTAAGGCTTTGTGATTAAGCTTATGCCTGCATCCTTCTATTAGGATGGAGTGTATAACTTTAATCCTAAGTGTTAAACCCTTAGTGTGTTTAACTCCTTTAATCAATTCACTTAATAATCATCAAGACATCACAATTGTAACTTGGGCCTTGCATTAGGGTTCTAATTCTTCCTTAATTGGTTAAGAAGGACTAACCCTAGTGTTAATGGACAAGTCTCCCTCAGGTTGTCTTACAAACCCTAAAACTCACTTCTTCACCATATCATTAAATAAAATCCACTTAATAAAGGTCTTGTTTTGTCATGAGTTTAATCCCTAATCATGGATTAAGTTGAGGAGCTTTCCTCAGCTTAAACACTCTCATCTATTATCCTTTTATTAGGATGGTGTAATGAGTCTGTTTAATCCCTGATTATGGCTTAACCTCATTACTCAACACTAAACAAAAACACCAAAAACATCTAAATAATCACAAGTAGGTTAATGATCTTAATCCTACACCATGGTAATTAAGTGTGAGAAGCTGACTTCACACTTAAGGTATCCTCATTACCCCTAATCAGAGGGAAGATGTGATGATTTTACTAATCCATTGGTTTAGGCTTAAGCTCATTAACTTATGACAAATTTCCCAAAACAATAAAAGATTGAAAACTCAAAAACAAACAATAATCGTCTCCTTCGGGATTCTTTTCTCATCACCTTCACTCACAAACGAGAACTTGCTTCTTCCGTCTAATGCAAGACAGTTTGCACCTGAGCCAGACAGGTCATACACTTGAGCATTGACAAGTAAGCAGTTCACAAGTCAATTCATCTTTCAGTCTCTTTGGGTCGAACTACGGTGTTCTGACTTCCTCATTGCACGAGAGGATACGTAGGCATAACTTAACAGTTATCGAACAAAAGTCTCTGTATATTCCCCCTCTTTCAGCATCATTCTCTTAGCCTCATGATCATGAGCATACTCTCTTCCTTACACTGACACTGCATATATTACACTTTACACTTCTTTTACACTGACACCTGTACATCCTTTTCCAGCTCCTTTACACACAAATTGCACTGACACTACCCCTTTAAAACAAAAATCTTTTAAGCGTGGATCCCGTCGAGTACGACAGACAATCTGGGTGCTAATACCTTCCCAGGTTGTAACTAACCCCCTTTCTCAGTCTCTCTGGTTCGCAACCGTCTTATCCATCTTTTTCTAGGTCTATGCAGCATTGCCTTTCCTCCGGGATAAAAATGCCTAGCTGGCGACTCTATTCATTTCCTGCGAGTTCACTCCTGTGTGTTCTCGCACCCTCCTCTCGCCGACCGTTCGCGTCTGTACCCCTTCTGACCCGGGTGTCATTTGGTGGGAGCGACAGCTTGGCGACTCTGCTGGGGACCCTTATACTGTAACCAGGGCTTCTGGTTCTTTTTGTGGGTTCCTCCTAGCGCTTGATTGATTTGTGTTTACTGGGGTGTTATGTGCTATCTGTGTTTGTATATTTGTTTTGTTTATTGCTTTATGTACAGTTGTTTTATTGCTTTCTTTATAGCTTTACATATATCATACTGTCACATTATGCTGGCTGGATCTGTTTTGTTGCTTTGGTGGGTGGGGGTTCTACTGAGAGTTAAGGTCCTATACCTGGGACCTGAGTGACACCTAGGCTAAAGTGGTTCATATTCTTTCCCATTCCATTTCGGTCTGGTGCGGGAATATGAAACACGGCTCAGATATGGGTTTCTTCTTGAGAACTCTGTGCTGCAGATTTCCTGTAGTACTAGGGCTATCTGGGAAGCCTGCTAAGTCTGGATGACCTTTAGTATTGACCTTCAGAAACTGAGGTGAATTAGAGGAGGAACTTTTATGGTTATTGTAAACACTGTACCTCCGGGTTAGAAGTGTTTACACTTCTCATAACTGATCCAAGTCTGAGGATCCTTGTTTTAGAACACCACCTGTGAGGGGGTTTGGGTTGTTTACAGGTTTGCAGGTACCCTTGACCTCAGCATACCCTCATTACCAGTGTAATCTTATGTTTTGATCTGGTCTCTATGATCCTGGAGTTCTTCAACCTCTGGTTTTCAGTTACTATTTCGGGTTACTATACAGAGATCTTGTGGTTACAGACACTCGATTCTTAGCAGTATTCCAGATTCCAGGCAGTTTCCAGTTGTGATCCCATGTCTTTGCATCTTTTGCATCACCATATTGCATTTTGCATTTGCATCTGCATTGCATTTCCCTCCTCCAGAGAGCTCATCCTTCCTCTTTTGTCCATGACCAGCCAGTTGATTTCCCGGTGCTCAGTTTGAACAAGTGCTAACTGTTGGAAGACGACAGTGTTTGAAGGAAGATTGAGCAGTGTCAAGAGGTAAAGGGTCAGATTGGAAGCCGTTAGTAGCTACGTCAGAGAACAACCGTCAGAATGTTGAGTTTCCACTTGGTTTCACTTCAATGACCAATCCTCTGTATGGTCTTTCTCCTGATGAGGATCTTCCACAAGTGAACAATCTAGCTCAAGCTCAGCCTGTACAGACCCCGATCGTGAATCAAAATGTACCTGAACCATCTGTTGCCCGAGGTGGACCTTCATCTTCTTTTGATTCTACAGATTATCAGAGTTTTGCTTTCCCTATGCCGAACTTCCAAGGGGCAATCCCTCTTGTGAAAACCAAGGATCCACAAGTTATTGATCCTGCTGAAAGATTTCGTGTGTTGGACGAGCGACTCAAAGCCTTAGCGGATCCTGATGCCTTCGGTTTTGATGCTCTAACCCTGTGTTTGGTGCCTGGTCTTGTCATTCCTCCAGATTTCAAGACTCCGAAGTTTGAGAAATACACTGGTGTCAGTTTCCCGAAGCGTCATTTGGTGATGTTCTGTAGAAAAATGACTTCTCATGCCTGCAATGATAAGTTGATGATTCACTGTTTTCAGGACAGTTTAAGTGGGGCATCTTTAAGTTGGTACATGGATTTGAAAAGCAGTCATATCCGATCTTGGAATGATTTATCCAGAGCTTTCGCAAAGCAATACCAGTACAATACGGACATGGCGCCCAATCGCACGCACTTGCAGAGCCTATCCCAGAGGAGTGGTGAATCTTTCAGAGAATATGCACAGCGGTGGAGAGAATTGGCAGCCCAAGTGCAACCACCACTTTCAGACAGAGAATTAATTGACCTGTTCGTGGGCACCTTGCAGGGTCCATACTTGGAAAGAATGAGTAGCATTGGGATGACAAGCTTCTCTGATTTGATGATAGTTGGAGTACGCATTGAGAGCCTGCTCAAAAGTGGAAAGATCCAGGACTTTTCGAATATCCCAGCTAGTGAAGGTGAGTCTGTTGTTAGCTCCCAAGAGGAAGAATGGAATGACGTCAGTACAGTCATGGCAAATATCGAATATTCTAGAACAACATCTTCTAAGAGATCATCTTTTCCTGAATCTGATTACTCTTACGGGCATTCGGCAATGCTCAGAACACCGTATCAGAAGTCCTGGACTCCTCCTCGTCCAAATCAGCAATCTCATGGTCGAAGACCTCAGAATCAACTTCAGAGCCAGCCTAGGCCTCGTAACAATCTGGAAAGAAGGATTGCTCCTCTTCATCCAGTCCCCATGGCATACAGTGAACTCTTGCCACATCTAGTTCAGAGCTCTTTGGTGGTTCCTAAGCCTCTCAAGCCATTGTCAGAGCCGTACCCTCTAGAGTATAATCCTCATGAGCAGTGCGGGTATCATGGTGGATCAATGGGGCATTCAACTGAAGATTGCAAAGCTTTTCAAGCCAAAGTACAACAGTTGATCGACAAGGGCTACATCTCCTTTCCAGAAGGAAGCTTGGTTGTGCACGCCAACCTCTCGCCTGATTGAGTTCAAAGACTTCGAAGGAGCGTCTCCTGATTTCAGTGACTCATGCAAGGATATGTCATCAGAGCTGGTGGTCATTGTATCCTTTTATCATTTGCATTTGTAGTTTCTTTCCTGTTAGCAGCTACTTGTCTTTTAAGCATTGTTATTTTGAATGGTAATGTTAATGTAGTGATCTTGCACTTTTTGAATCAATTATGTCGCATTCGCTCATTTTTCTTTACTTGCATTGAAAAAAGAAATATAAAATTTTTTTTGCATCCATATACCTCCCATTTATTTCACTGTTGTTTAGCAGGTTTGAGGGAGGAGGATGACAACTGAATACTCATAATTGTTGAAGGTATGCTTTCAGAGTAGAACCTGCTGACGATGTACAGGCATTGTTTCAATTCCCAAACACCGGAGATATAAGGGAGATAAACCCTCGTCAACCCCTTTGAGCCTTGAAGTAGGAGTTCCTTTTCTAAAAAAAAAAAAACCCTCACATTCAACCCGGGGCAGGGTAGTTATCAGTTAATTTGACCGAGCGTTCAAATTTCCAAAGGAGTGTGCATCCGAGGATCCATTACCTTTATTCATTACACCTCAAGAGGTCAAGGGACGTGAAACCACAATGGTTATCCCTCACCAACAAAGGAATGAGGCAGACAACCCTTTCAGCAAGTCATGACAAGCCAGTGTCACACGATTTGTTCAACAAAAATCAAAGAAAAAAAGAAATAAAGCCCGCTAAGTCGAAAAAATGTGTGAAAACATATGACTTAGGCAAAAGTTAGGGCCTTCCGCTGGACTTCAAAATCGAAAAATTCAAAAAAAAAAAAGAACCAGTCCAGGCAAAAGTTAGGGAGTAAAAAAAAATGAAAGAAAATCTTCCATGAGAACAAAGTCGTGTGACCAGACACAAAGTCAGAATGGGTGACTGTTACTCCAAGAAACCTCATTGGTGCGTAAACCATCAACGTCATTGGTTCCTCAATCATTACAAAATCCTTGTGAGAAGCGAGCGCTTAAGTCGAATTAGCTGAACATAGGACTGGAGAACATCAAGGAGAATGGGTGGGCACAAATAAACTTTGAGCCATAAATCCTTCTTTCTAAAACCGTGAACCAGACCACGTTATAACCCTTGAAAGTCCTAATTGAATAAGGTTCAATTCTGAAAGCATACTACGACAATGTTGCGTAAACTGACTCCTAACGATTTGCTAACTTAACACTACGTTTGGAGTAACCGTCCATTCGTCACACACTATCACAACATCAAAATAAATAAATTTTCAAAAACTTGCACGTGTACTGCATTAAAATTACCATTTGTAAATAAACAGTTTTAATTGCAAGTCAGCCTGTGTCATCAGGAAAGTTCCTACAAAGGACAATCAGAGGAAAACTTGATTATTCAACAATGATGACCAGAATCAAGCGCATCGTGTAGGCCTATGAATCAGGGGCATGTTATCCAGTGGTTTTGTTGACCAAGGAATCTGTCAGGGTAAAGAGAGTTCCCAAGCATCAGTTGATCGAGGAACGTCATTCAAAGTCAGTTGATCAGAGCTGAATCTGCCAAATAGGGGCAGGCCACCCGACATTTCTGTTGTCCAGGGATGAAATCTTCCAATGCTCAGTCGGAGTGAGTCAAGTTGCTCCCACGCTCATACCGGGGCAAAATAATTCCAGAGCTCACTAAGTGCAACTCTCCTCGAGAGGACATCCAAGTCCGCCATGCCAAGAATTGGATAATTAGTGATAGTCTGTTCAGAGACTCACCCACCAGGGGCAACTTTAACCGCACAGAACATGTTATATTAGTGATCTCCAAGTTCAAGACGAGTATCGGGAAATCGTGCTACCCACCTTCGCCTTTGTCACCCTTCTCACCAGAAGCCTTGTCACTAAGACCTTTCTTCCCATCCTTGGGAGTTTTTCTATGCTTTTCATAATCATGGCATAAATCATTTGCATACGTTATTCATGTCGCATATAAAGCATGTGCATCATAATTGCATTGAGCATAACTCCCCACAAACATCGGTCTCATCCAGAGGGCCTCGTCCCCCAAACCGTTTCAAAGTCCAGTTCTCGTCTGGAAAACCAATACAAAGTCCAGTTCTCGTCTGGCAAAACTTTTCAAAGTCTAGTCCCCGTCTGGCAGACAAACCCAAAGTCCAGTTCTCGTCTGGAAAACCAACTTCAAATACCAGTTCTCGTCTGGTAGGCGAATCTTTTAACCAGTTCTCGTCTGGTCAGCTTTTCATTTTACCTGTTGAACGCCAGTTCCCGTCTGGTAGTCATTCTTTTTCGGAGTCAATTCTCGTTTGACAATGAACCTAAGGAGTCAGTTCCCGTCTGACGGCTTATTCCTTGCCCATCAGTTCTCGTCTGTTGGCCTAATTTTAATAAACCAGTTCTCGTCTGGTAATTCACCTTCAAAAGTCCAATTGCTTAGCAACCAAAAAAATATATATATATATCTATCAACCTGGCCCTAGCGCCCAACCATCCTTGTTTCATATCTTTGGTTATGAGCATACGTCTGCATTGTACATCATTTGCATTGCATCTTCATACCGCATGGTTTCTGTTTTAGCTCTGATGTGGGGCAAGAATCGTTTCAAGACGTAATCTGGGGCAGTTATCTCAAGACTTGTTGAATTTCTGCGAGAGTTTGAAGACACTGGGGCAATTCTGGATGCCAAGTCTTCTGTAAAATCCTCTGAAGACGATCTTTTTATGGATGATGCAGTATGGTATAATTGAGGAGTTAAGGGAATGATAGTTCACTCAGGATGATCAGTATGCAGTTGTTGAGCTCAGAAGTTTGAAGCACTGTGTTAATTCTCAGGGAATGTCTGGTATTTATTTTACCAGCAGGGCATTGGAAGTTTATTTCTTCCCCGAGCATAAAGATCTTCTTTCAGCCGACAAGATTCCCTCATGAGGAGTTGGTTATTCGCATTCAGTCAAAGCCAATTTTCATTGGCATATCTTCCCAACACAACTGTTATGCTATACTTAGGGGCATATTTTGATTCTCCAGCAAAGTCTCTCCTCAGCAAAGCATTGCCAAATATTTTTCTCAACCATGCCAGAAGGTTGACACATCCCCAGCTGAGTTGGAACAGATGATAACCCCAACAGAACTTCAAGGCTAATTGAATCGTTCTCGTCCCCAAGCGGACTTATCTTTCCACAGTGAAGTTTTCCCAACAGGCAGCTGAAGGCTTTGCTTCCCCACAAAGTTAGAATTATCAGAATTCCCTCCTCAGCAGGGTTGTGTGATTAAGCATCTTCCCTAGCCAAGTCTAAAGATGATCTTTCCCCATAGAGTCATCGGGATTCTCATTTCCAAGGTTTCCCCAGCAGAGCAAGAAGAAATTCTCCCTAGTGGAGTCAGAGCAGGATGATCAGATCCTCAGCAGATGTTCAAAGCAGTTAAACGAAGTATACCTCACGCAGAGTCGTTTTTCCTCCAGTGAAAACCTCTCCAACAAGCATCAGGTTGCCAACACTTCGTTCCCATCAGAGTTAAAAGCTTTCAACACGTCAACAGTATACAGAATGCTCCCCAGATTCCCCAGCGGAGAGTTAAAGCTAAAACAGTTGCCTCACACTCCCAAACATCGGTATTTACTCCTTGTGGCACCCGTCCATGTCATATCCCCAGCAGAAAGCCAAAGTATCCCCTTTGCACTCACAGATACTCGTATATACACTTTCTTGGCACTCGTCCGTGTCACCTTCCCCAGCACAGTAACATAAACACTTTGTAAATCAGATATTTGTTTATACTATACTTTCCTCTTCTTGACACTCGTCCGTGTCACTCTCCCCAGCAAGTTAAGCACTCGTCTATACACCACTCATACTTACTCTTATCTCACTTATACAGATACTCGTCCGTATCTTGTATACACCATTTATATCCCCGCAGATTCGACACTCATCCATGTTCTTTGTTAACCAGTTGGTACTCGTCCGTACCATCATCTCAGAACATGCGTCAAGCGTTTGTTTCTACCTGATACTTGTCCGTATCATGGTCTTAAGGATGCTCGTCCGCATCTTTAATCCATACACTGTGTCAAAAACTCTTGTCTTCTTGAATTTAGACACTCGTCTGTGTCTACTATTCCCCAGAAGAGTCCCCTCAGATTCAACACTCGTCCGTGTTCTTTGTTAACCAGTTGGTACTCGTCCGTACCATCATCTCAGAACGCGTGTCAGTATTTGTTTCTACCCGATACTCGTCTGTATCGTAGCCTTAGGGATGCTCGTCCGCATCTTTAATCTATACACAGCGTCAAAACACTTATACCTTTATTTCTTGGATATAAACACTCGTCCGTGTTTACTATTCCCCAGTAGATCGCCAACAAAGCAAAATTTCCTTTGTTATCTGACATTCATCATATGTCATGATAAACCTTGAGAGCAGCCGTACCCTGCTAGGTGATCGTCCTTCACCTCTTGATGGTCGTCCTCCATCATGCTCATCCGATGGCCGTCCCCATCGTTGGCCTTTTCTTTCCGACATTCGTCCTGTGTCGCGATATTTTCGGCAGCCGTACCCTGCCTGGTGATCGTCCTTCACCTTAGATGACCGTCCCTCATCTTATCCCCCCAACAGAGCAGCCGTCCCCTGCTAGGTGATCGTCCTTCACCTTTGATGACCGTACCTCATCATCTGTTTATTTCATTTATTCTTTACCCGATGGCCGTCCCCGTCGTGGTCCCTTTTCTTTTAGCCCGATGGCCGTCCCCATCGTTGGTTACTTTACTTTATGAACTTGATGGCCGTCCCCATCATTTTTCATTAATCCCCAGAGATTATTTTAGCTTTACTTGATGGTCGTCCCCATCATGATCCCTTACATCCCCAGCATGTCGGTCGTCCCCGTCATTGCTTTATTTCCCGCACTTTTCCCAGCATGTCGGCCGTCCCCGTCATTGCTCTTTACCCAGCAGTCGTCCTCTGCTCGACGGTCATCCTCCTTCGCCCACACTTTACAATATACTTTATTTTCTTTTACAATCTATATCCCTTTTCTTCTTCATTCTGTGAGTGCAAATTTTGGACTGTCTTTGGTATTCAACCACAAGTTATCTTGTTTGCCTGCTAAGCCGTAGCTTACATCCTGCACATCTAACTCATGTTTGAATAGGGGCAGCTGTAGACACCCTAAATTTGCCCTCTGATTTTCTTTCTTCTCCTGTCTTTCATTTGCATCTCATTTGCATTTCCATTTGGTCATTAACATCTAGAATTCATATCATTTGCATAAGCTTCTGAGGCATGGGATCAATTTTCATCAGGACTAAGGTCTCGCGTTTTATTTGCGGATTATCAGAAGAAATCAAGGCTTTGTCTTGCAGCCACCAGTGGTATTGTTCTCTTATGCTTATGATTGCCAATTTAGGGTTTATTTCCCTGATTTAGCGGTCTTCAAGGAGTTCACGTCCGAAAACTATTCATCCGATTTTTCTGGTTCTTCAAGCAGTGAAGTGTGAATTATAGTTTTTTCTCCATCAAGTTACAGGGCTATTCTCATCTTTAAGACATTTCAGGGTGTATCCAAGGTTCAGTTGTGTTCATCTGTGGATTTATTTTGCCAGAGTTTCTTTTAGACAGATTCATAGTAATTCAGAGATTAATTGGTCAGAACTTCAAATGGTGATTCGTTCATAGGGTTGTCGTTTCAATTGTGAGTTATTCAGCGACATTTTTGCTCATCTTATTTGAGGCGGGTGAAAAATAGTGCAAGTTAATCTCGAATCAAAGATTGAGAGCTCATGGTTGTTTGTACTAGGGGGAGTTGTAAATTCATTTCTGATAAATTCATTCACTATCCAATTTTCATTATTCAAACACAACCTTTTTTCCAATTCATTCCAAAACATATTTCAAAGCCATTTTCAAAATTAATTTCAATCCAAATTCCATTTGTCAATAAACTATTTTTTCCTATCCATTTTGTTTCATAAACCAAATCCATTTTATTTTATTTGTTAATCCAATAGCCCATTATCCTTTTTTATACTATTGTTATTACAACACAAAATTGAATTCAATCTCCAACCAAGTTTTAATTTCTTAAACAAAAAAAATTTGATTCCAAGACCACTAAAACCCATTCCATGGTCCGTAGCATGTCAAGGCCCATTAAGAAAATCTTGAGTTGACCTAGATATAAAAGAAAAGAACATTGATCCCAAGAGGGAGAGGAAGGTTGCGGCTCTTTCTCATTCATTCTCTTTTTTCAGATTTTTTTTTCTTCATAACTTTTCTTAACTCACTCACAAAAACCACAACCACCCTATCTTCCTTCTCACAACGCCAACAGCAACAATACTCCCTCAAACTTTCAACAACCTGCTTCAACCCTTCTTCAACAATAAAACACAACTCTCTCACTCGGCTGCACTCTCCTTTTTCATCACTCTTTCAATCTCATTTTCATCACTCTTCACGTTTCAACCTGAAACAACTATACAACAAGTTTGCATCCATCTCAGACCCAACAAATCACAACACCTCATAAGCTCCATCAAACAAGCCTCCATTCACTATAAAACCAGAAAAACTCGCATAAACTCTCAGAAATCCTTCAACAGCTCACACCTCAATCATACTTTCGAATCACCAAATCACTTTACAACACCACACAGACCAAACGGAGCTCGCCATTTCTCTTCGTCATCATCTCACCACCACCTCAATCACCAACACGCGCAAAACTCGACGACAACATTTTTTTTCCTCTTCAAAAAACCATAAACCGCAGTAAATCACTCTCTTCACACTCCACCAATAAACTCGCCATTTCGCTTTCAACCAAACTCAGCAGAACCTCCTTCTTTTCCATAACAGCAACAACAACTTTCAGCTAAACCTCCATCCACCATTCTTCGACACCCTCTCTTAAAGCCACCACCGAACCAACAACAACTCCTCCCTTCACCGAAACTCACAACACAACAACCCCACAAAGGCCTGTTCAACATCTCGCAACAACCTTCTTTCTTCAATCACCCTTTCACAACCTCAAGACAAACTTCGACCTACCTCCCTTTTTTACAGCAACAACACACCTTCATCACTTCATTAACATCAAACCAGAGTCAGAAAGAGATGAAGGATATTCGAGATTGAAGATCTAAGAGAGAGATTGAAGGTGACAAACCGTTATAAAACCAGAAACGCGAGATTAACGGAAGCAGAAGAGTAGCGGCGCCGACGAAGTGAGCCGAGGCCAAGACGCCTTCGCGAGATCGCGACCGGAGAGAGACCAACGAAGCTTCGCCGAAGAGAAGAAGTTGAGAGGCCGCGATTTGAGTTGTAAAAGCTTGTGCGGCGCCGACGTGTTGGAGAAGCAGAACAGAAGCGTTGAATCTGCGATGACGGAGAAAGTTCATGATGGAGAGCGCTGAAGGAGAGAGTTCACGAAGGAAGTAACGCGAGTCGAGGCTGAGACACCGTGAAAAGAAGGAGATCGGCGGCCGTGAGATTTTTTGGGTTTGAGGAGAGGAATCCGTGTTTTTCCTGAAGCTTCTTTCCCTCTATTGACTGTCTTTTTGTTTTTTTATATAGTTTCTTACTTTCTTTGTTTATTTAATTTTCTTTTATTTCTTCCGTAACTTTTATTCCACCCATTATTTTTAACAATTTATAAATCTTTGATAATTACTTTAGTTAATTCATTTTGATTAGTCTTACTATGTTTTTTTTTATTAATTTTCTTGTAGATATTTCGAAGTAGAATTTGTGTTTGAATTTCTTGATTAAGTTTAGATTTAAATGACTTTTGTTTTTAGGTTTTAGTGTAGATCTTAGTTAAAGTTTGGATCTTATTTGTTGTCATACTTTTTGAAACCTCGTTATTAATTAATTGTTGATGTTTGATTTTAATTAAGTTTGGTTATTAATTTAAATTAAATCTTGAGTAGAGGTTGGTATTGAGTACTTGATGATGCTTTGATCATTGGAGAAGCTTCTAGCGGCTTTCTTAGACTTTGATCGGCGGCCACTGATTCTCGGTTTTAATGCCGGATGTTTGACAATTGTGCTTGACTGTTGAAATCTTGTTTGGACTTCTGATAAGTACTTCTGAGCTTCTTTCGCGAATTGAAGAGGCAACGGACCTTCTCCGTTAGGTACAACTGGGTCCTGATTTTACTTGTTGCATGCTGTTGCATCTGGAAGTCCTACTGGTGTAGGCTCTGTTTGTGCATTATTCATCTTATCTCCATGTCTCATTCTTATCTCTTTATCTTATTTTTTTCTCCATGTCGCATTTTTATCTCTTTATCTTATTTTTTTCTCCATGTCGCATTTTTATCTCTTTATCTCATTTCTTCTCCATATCGCATTCTCATCTCTTCATTCTTATTCATCTTCATATTGCATTCTCATCTCTTTATCTTGTTTCTTCTTCATCTCATTCTTCTTCCTCATCTTCTTTCATTCATTCTCGACTTAAGGTGTGCCTAGGCCACCATGGAGCTTCTCCTTTCATCTTTCTCTTCTTCTTTCTTTCTTCTTTAGGATAGAGAGCCCCACTAACCTAGGACCATCCGAGCATGTGAATATTGACTAGTCCCCCATTTAGATTTTACCTTTGTGTCTCATTAAGTCTTCTCTTCTCATCTCATAATCAGGGACTAAACCCTAAAGGCTTTAAGGCTTTGTGATTAAGCTTATGCCTGCATCCTTCTATTAGGATGGAGTGTATAACTTTAATCCTAAGTGTTAAACCCTTAGTGTGTTTAACTCCTTTAATCAATTCACTTAATAATCATCAAGACATCACACTTGTAACTTGGGCCTTGCATTAGGGTTCTAAATCTTCCTTAATTGGTTAAGAAGGACTAACCCTAGTGTTAATGGACAAGTCTCCCTCAGGTTGTCTTACAAACCCTAAAACTCACTTCTTCACCATATCATTAAATAAAATCCACTTAATAAAGGTCTTGTTTTGTCATGAGTTTAATCCCTAATCATGGATTAAGTTGAGGCTCTTTCCTCAGCTTAAACACTCTCATCTATTATCCTTCTATTAGGATGGTGTAATGAGTCTGTTTAATCCCTGATTATGGCTTAACCTCATTACTCAACACTAAACAAAAACACCAAAAACATCTAAATAATCACAAGTAGGTTAATGATCTTAATCCTACACCATGGTAATTAAGTGTGAGAAGCTGACTTCACACTTAAGGTATCCTCATTACCCCTAATCAGAGGGAAGATGTGATAAGTTTACTAATCCATTGGTTTAGGCTTAAGCTCATTAACTTATGACAAATTTCCAAAAACAATAAAAGATTGAAAACTCAAAAACAAACAATAATCGTCTCCTTCGGGATTCTTTTCTCATCACCTTCACTCACAAACGAGAACTTGCTTCTTCCGTCTAATGCAAGACAGTTTGCACCTGAGCCAGACAGGTCATACACTTGAGCATTGACAAGTAAGCAGTTCACAAGTCAATTCATCTTTCAGTCTCTTTGGGTCGAACTACGGTGTTCTGACTTCCTCATTGCACGAGAGGATACGTAGGCATAACTTAACAGTTATCGAACAAAAGTCTCTGTATATTCCCCCTCTTTCAGCATCATTCTCTTAGCCTCATGATCATGAGCATACTCTCTTCCTTACACTGACACCTGTACATCCTTTTCCAGCTCCTTTACACACAAATTGCACTGACACTACCCCTTTAAAACACAAATCTTTTAAGCGTGGATCCTGTCGAGTACGACGGACAATCTGGGTGCTAATACCTTCCCAGGTTGTAACCAACCCCCTTTCTCAGTCTCTCTGGTTCGCAACCGTCTTATCCATCTTTTTCTAGGTCTATGCAACATTGCCTTTCCTCCGGGATAAAAATGCCTAGCTGGCGACTCTATTCATTTCCTACGAGTTCACTCCTGTGTGTTCTCGCACCCTCCTCTCGCCGACCGTTCGCGTCTGTACCCCTTCTGACCCGGGTGTCATTTGGTGGGAGCGACATTGGGTATCCATTTTATGCTCGTCTGCATTTCCCAACAATCTTCTATGTTTGATAGTTTCTTTTTCTCATATGCACTCCCCAGCACTCGTCAGTGTTTGATAGTTGCTTTTGCTCGTATGCACTCCCCAACACTCGTCGGTGTTTGATAGTTGCTTTTGCTCGTATGCACTCCCCAACACTCGTCGGTGTCTGATAGTTGCTTTTGCTCGTATGCACTCCCCAACGCCCATTTGTGTTTGTTATCTGTTTGAATCTCATTTGCATTGTTTGGATACTCATTTGTATCATCCCTCACACTCGTCTGTGTTATCTTATATCCATATGTACTGATCTGATAATCATTCTGGTACTCGTCTGTATTACTACCCCAAATGCTCGTCTGTGTTGGATCTCTGGTACTCGTCTGTATTGCTACTCCAGGTGCTCGTCTTTGTTGGGTTTCTAGTATTCGTCGGTACCAGTGGCTGATATTCGTCTGTATCATCGCTTGAAGCGCTCGTCTGTGTTTCTTAGATCATCGTCTGATATTTGTTTGTATCATTGACTTATAGCACTCGTTTGTGTTCTCTTGATGATCATCCAATACTCGTTTGTGTTGAAGAGGTTGAAGTCCTGGCGGTGGGATTAAACTTCAAAATGGTTACCGGCCCTGGCGTAACAGGTTATCCGAAGGAGGTTCGCCTGTCTCAGACACCACTTATCTACGCAAGATTTGTGAAGAGGGTTCGTCTAATCCTAATGTCGCACCTGGCATAACAGGTTATCTGAATAAGACTCGTTTGTCTTAGACCATATATCTACGGAGGATATATGAAGAGGGTTCATCTATCCTGATTATGCATGTCTATCCCACAGACTTAAGTGCATCACCGGTCCTGGCGTAACAGGTTTATTTGAAGAGGACTCGTATGTCCATTTCCTAGCGTAAAAGGTTCATTTGAAGAGGGCTCATATGTCCATTTCCTGGCATAACAGGTTTGCTCGAAGAGAGACTCGTCTATCTTAGGTTTTCTATCCAAAGTAACAATTCAGTTTGGAAGGAGCTCGTCTGCTTTGTCCATATTTCGGCCACCAAAGCGTCATTTGGTTGGGTTTATTTCCCATTTCTTGCATTCTCCAGTAGAGTGCAAATTTCAGGTCTTCTTTGTATTCAACCACAGTTCATCTTGAACGGTCGATAGCCCATGCTACCGTCCTCTTCAGATTAACAGTTGCTTGAATAGGGGCAGCTGTAAACACCCCAAATTTTCCCTCTCCTGTTTAGCATCATAAACATATCATAATCATCATAAGCATATCATATCCTTAGCATTTTTCATAGAAAAATGAAGCATAACACTCCCATGGTCTAGCATAAGGCATATGATCAGTCATCCAGGAATTTTGAAGCATTGCAAGTCAAAATCAAGAACATGGTGACCTGGCAAGAATCTCACAGGATCATTTTGCACAAACTTTGTATCATGTTCAAGACCCTAAAAAAGGACGAGGATCAGAATCAACTTGAAACGGTTGGCGTCGGGTTATTCTTGAGGTTTCCCACCAAAAGGAGGGAAATTCAAATTTTCCCTGCGTTAACCGGTTAAAGGCTGCGAAATTTGAATTCCAACAGCAAGTTCAGCATGTGTGTTTTGGCTTCATATTCCAATTTTCTGATTTTTATTCATTTGAATTAATTGGGAATTATGGAGAAGGATCTAGAGCATTTGTCCAAGCCTAATTCCAATGCTAAATCCTAATCACTTTCTAAGCCAATGCCAAGCCATATTTTTGGATCCCAAACCAAAATTTTGGGCCCCAAACCTAAACCATATTTATTCCATTTCCCTCCAAACCAAGAGGGGCTCCATCATAATTCACACTTCTCATTTCTGAATTTTGAGTTCTCTCACCATTCTCTCACTTTTCTCTCCAATTTCCCAAATCACTCAAAGTTCCTCTTTGAAGATCACATAACTTTGCCTTGAAGTGTGTAGATCTTGGAACTAGACCTCCATCCATAGCTTCTTTACATCAATTTGCTGGTTTATTACTTGGTTCAGATCCGGTTTGGTGTTTAGAAGTGATTTTGGAGTCAAAATTCTGCATCAAGAGCTTTTGCTTGCATTTATTTTGCATGGAGTGTGAACATTAGCACCGGATCTTCAAAATTCTCTGTGATATCTCTCATTTCCAGCTCAAACAACATTTACCAAAGCATATCTCAACTTTGTAGGTTGGTTAACTTCAGATCTAGCTTTGTTTTTAGCTTATTTGCATGCTTGTGCTTTAGATTTACCATGTGCTTGCGTATTTACTTGTGTTGCTTGAATTGATTGGTTGATTTGTAACCGGATCTGAGTGTTAATGTTCATGAGCTTAATGATATGGATTAATGTGAATTGATCTAATTTTTTCCATGTACAATTGATTGCTAGTCTGGTGTGGATTATTTGAATAAGCTGGTTTGAGATGTTTTTCTTCAGGAATTTGCTGTTGTTTTGACAGTGTTAACCGGTTAACGCATTTGGTTAACCGGTTAACACTGAGGCAAAATGCCATATTTGGGCTGTTTTGAGCTTATTTGATCCCCTTGCTTGTTTTAATTGCCATGGATCATTGTATGATCATTGAACATGCTATTTTAAGGTGATTTGCTTGCTGGTTGATGTATGCTCTCATGTTTTCGACGCGTAAGTCGTGTGTTTGCAATGCTTGGCATGTTGTTTGATCCTTGTTTGCTAGAACCTTTGAACATGCTAGTTCCATGATTATGTTGATCAATTTGCTGGAATTTTGCAAACATTGCAGGGGCTTATGGTAAGAGAAGTGTGGATGTTTATCCACATTTCAACTCTTCATCTTTCCTCTTTTGCTTTGCTTTTGCTTTGTGAGTTGTGATGTGCTTTGTGCCATCATGTGGTTCTCTTTCCCCTCTCTAGCTTTCTTCTCCTTTCTTTTTTCTTCTATTTTGATCATCCTTTCTCTTAGGATAGTTGAAGCCTCACTAACCTTATGACCACCTTGCATGATAACTTTAGGATTAGACTTTCCCCATTAGACTTTTTCCTTTTGCTCCTTTGGTTCTTTCTCCTTCTCATCTCAAAACAAAAATCCTAAAAAATATTGATAAAGAAAGAAGTGACTTCTTGTGTAATAGCCTTATTCCATGGGGCACTTGTAGTTTTACCATCTTTGGATAATACAAGCTTGTCTAGCATGATGCACAAGTCGGATCATGAAGTCACCTTCATCAAGAAAATCATAAAAAATACTTCTTCATTTTAATCATTAAAACACTTAATAAAGTCAACGAGTTAGTGAGCCTAGGACCTAATCTTTGGAACCAAGTTTTGGGGATCTTCTCCTTACTTGAGTGTGCTTGTTCTATTATTCCATCTTGGAATGTAGTAGCAAGTACACATTCCATGGAAAAGAGCTTGATTTCACTTCCTTGTGCCACACTCATAGAAAACTCATAAAAAAAACATTGGACAAACAATAATCGTCTTTCCTTCTGGAATTCTTTTCTCATCTCCTTCGCTCCGTCCGCGAACTTGCTTCTTCTTGTCATTTTGCAAGACGGTTACGCACTCGTCGTCCGAGCTTGCAACACCTGAGCATTGACATAGGCAGTTCAAGCCTTAATTCACAAGCAATCTTTTCCACCCCTAGTTAGGGGAACTACAGTCACTATGATCCTCATTGTCCAGATGAGGTACGTAGGCAGCGGGGTAGGGCCCATTCGAGCACAATCTTTATTTACCCTACATTTTTCCTTTTCATTTCTTTTTCAATTCCACTTTCTTTTATCTAGTTCAGTTCATTTTTCTTCGTAGCAGCTTTCATTTCTTCACCCTTTGAAACAATTTATTTGCAAGTGTGGATCCCGTCGAATACGGCGGACGATCTAGGGTGCTAATACCTTCCCCGGTCGTAACCGACTCCCGAACTCAGATTCTTTGGTTCGCAGGACCCGTGTCCTTCCTTTTCTTTTCTTCGGTTTGTGCAGCATTACCATTCCCGTTCCTTCGGGATAAAAATGCCTGGCTGGCGACTCTACCTCTTTTCGCGCCACGTTCGCATTTGTACCAGGATGGAAATCTAGGGAGCGACACACTGCAGGGCCAGTGATGTACCAAAGTGATAACGGCCACACCTAGTATATCTCCAACTCAAGTAGAGAATGTTGGAGTAGGAGGTTTTACTAGGAGTGGAATATTGTTCACGCTGGAGACACTGAGAAATAGTTTGATACCACCCAGCGATACTGCAGAAGCCCAAGCCAAAGCCAGAGGGAAGCAACCAGTAATTGCTAATGAGCTTGCACCTGTGGTTAACCCTGACATTACATTTGACAAAGAAGCTGAAGAGTTTTTAAGAATCATCAAGAAGTGCGATTATAAAATCGTGGACCATTTACAACAGACTCCATCAAATATTTCCATCTTGTCCCTATTAATGTGTTCTGACTCTCATGGAAAAGCTCTCATGAACATCCTGAACAAAGCCTATGTACCTCAGGATATCTCGGTGAACCAATTGAAAACTGTGGAGTCCAGTGTCAACGCCTGTCATGGATTGGGTTTTACTGACATGGATCTAACATCTGAGGTTCGTGCTCACAATCGGGCACTGCATATTTCTTTGGAGTGTAAAGGTGCAATGTTATCTCATGTATTGGTGGATACCAGATCATCATTGAATGTTCTTCCCAAGAAGGCATTAATGAAGTTTGATTATGACGGAGTGATTCTGAAGCCCAGTGACCTGGTGGTTCAAGCGTTTGATGGATCGAGAAGATCAGTGTTTGGGGAAGTGGATTTACCAATCAAAGTAGGTCCAAAAATCTTCAATTCCATATTCTATGTAATGGATATACAACCTGCATATAGTTGTTTACTGGGGAGGCCCTAGATACATTCGGCAGGGGCAGTATCGTCCACGCTTCATCAGAAAACTGAAATTCGTCTAGGAAGGGAAAATTGTAACGATCTGTGGAGAAGAGGATATCTTTATCAGTCATATGGCTTCATTTAAATATGTAGAGATGGACAGTGAGATAGTTGAGACTCTGTGTCAAGCTTTCGAGCCCCTGAAGACTGCATTGGCATCTTCATCAGCAGCTTCTTCTAAAGAATCAAAGAAAGGGGTTTCCATAACCTCTTATAAACAAGCTCTAAAGGTAGTGGAATCAAGAATACGAGAAGGTTAGGGCAGTCCAGTGGAAGTATCAGAAAAGAAGGATATGTTTGGTGTTGGCTACCATCCTATGAAGTCATCAACTGAAAAGAGCGTCAAAGGTCGTCAAGGCCCGATTACCTTCATAAGTGTAGGAATGGTTGATTATGGGAGTATCAGTGCAGTCCAAGACGACACAGTTGATAGTGATTGTGACTTAGATGAGTGTATTAGACCTTGTGCTCCAAAGACTCTACTTAGAAATTGGTCATCTGAAAGGCTCATCTCAGTCACCTCCTTTGAAGAGTAATGATTTTTGCTTTTGTCCTTCCTGTACTCAAGCACTATGTCTTGCTCGAGGCATAGCAGCTTATTGTAAGGGTTCGTTTGTTCCTAACACGATACTATAATCATTAATAAAGCTGACGTTTTGTTTTCATCCATGTTATTCCTTATCTTTCATTTTTTGCTTTTGTTTTCAAAAAAAGAAAGAAAAGTTTTAAAGTGGCAATGTTTCTCATTTTCTCAAACACTTTCTAAGGCCTTGCATGAATCATCATTCATGCAGGTGCTCTTCGGCGGATCTTATCAATGACGACCCTGATATAGCTAAGTATGACTTTGACAATCTGATTTACCAGGCCGATGAGGAAGGTGAAGAAGATTGAGAACTACCTGAAGAGTTAGCCAGACTACTGAAACAGGAAGAAAACATGATTCAGCCACATGAAGAGGCCATTGAAGTGATAAACCTGGGTACCGAAGAAGACAAGAAGGAGGTAAAGATCGGGGCTACGTTAGAAGAATCTATACAGACTCGTATAATCGCCATGCTTCGAGAATATGTTGATGTCTTTGCATGGTCTTACCAGGACATGCCTAGTTTAGACACTGACATTGTGGTACACAAGTTGCCTTTGAGAGTAGACTTCCCGCCAGTGAAGCAAAAGCTGAGACACACATGCCCTGATATGGAAATCAAGATCAAAGAGGAAGTACAGAAGCAATTTGATGCTGGTTTCTTGGCTGTGACTAGTTACCCTCCATGGGTTGCTAATATCGTGTCGGTCCCTAAAAAAGACGGTAAAGTCAGGTTGTGTGTAGACTACAGGGATTTAAATAGGGCCAGCCCCAAAGATGATTTGCCTCAGCCTCATATAGACGTGCTTGTTGATAATACTGCTTAGTTTTCTATGTTCTCTTTCATGGACGGGTTTTCAGGTTATAACCAGATTAAGATGTCTCCCGATGATATGGAAAAGACTACTTTCATCACGCCTTGGGGCACCTTCTATTATAAAGTCATGTTGTTTGCTCTGAAGAATGCTGGAGCCACTTACCAACGGGAAATGGTGACGCTATTTCACGACATGATTCATCATGAGATTAAGGTCTATGTTGATGATATGATAGTAAAGTCCCAAACATAGGAAGAACACTTGGTCAATCTAGCAAAGTTGTTTGATAGACTCCGGAAGTTTAGATTAAGGTTGAATCCGAACAAGTGCACTTTTGGGGTCCGTTCCGACAAGTTATTGGGTTTCATTGTTAGTTAGCAGGGAATTGAGGTTGACCCAGCCAAAGTAAAAGCCATCCAAGAGATGCTTGAGCCAAAGACTGAAAAGCAAGTGTGTGGCTTCTTAGGGAGACTAAACTACATTGCACGATTTATCTCGCACCTAACAGCCACGTGTGAGACCATCTTTAAGCTTCTGAGGAAGAATCAGGCCATCAAACGGAATGAAGACTGTCAGCAAGCCTTTGACCGAATCAAGGAGTACTTGTTAGAGCCTCCCATTCTCATGCCTCCAGTGTCAGGGAGACCCTTAATTATGTATCTTACTGTGCTTGAAGGATCAATGGGATGTGTGTTAGGTCAGCAGGATGAGTCTGGTCGAAAAGAGCACGCCATTTATTACCTTAGCAAAACGTTTACCGATTGTGAGACACGCTACTCACTACTCGAGAAAACTTGTTGCGCTTTGGCATGGGCTGCTCGCCGACTAAGACAATACATGCTGACTCACACCACTTTCCTGATTTCCAAGATGGATCCTGTGAAATACATCTTCGAGAAGCCAGCTCTAACGGGAAGGGTAGCCCGGTGGCAGATGATTCTAACAGAATATGATATTCATTACACTTTGCAAAAAGCAATCAAAGGGAGTGTATTGTCAGAATACCTGGCTCAGTAGCCAATTGACGATTATCAACCCATGAAATTCGAGTTTCCGAATGAGGACGTCATGTTCCTCAAGTTGAAAGACTGTGAAGAACCACTTCCGGAGGAGGGGCCAGACTCTTAATCTAAATGGAAGTTGATGTTTGACGGAGCTGTGAACATGAACGGAAGCGGAGTAGGTGCTGTCATTATCTCACCAGAGGGTGTCCATACACCTTTAGCTGATCGGTTGACTTTCGAATGCACTAACAATGAGGCCAAATATGAAGCTTGCATCATGGGGGTTGAAGACGCAATCAACTTGCGAATCAAGAACCTCGAGTTCTTCGGAGATTCAGCACTGGTAGTAAATCAAGTCAATGGCAAAAGGTTAGTTCATCAACCTCACTTGGTTCCTTACAGGGATTATACCAGGAGGTTGCTAACCTTCTTCACCAATGTCAAGTTGAGTCATATTCCTCAAGATGAAAATCAGTTCGCCGATGCTCTAGCAACTTTGTCATCTATGATTAAAGTTTGTCAAGAGAATTTCGTGCCTCGAATTATGGTCTCCCGTCTTGAAAGACATGCCTATGTCTTTGCAGTAGACAATAGTGGAGATAACAAACCTTGGTATCATGATATCAAACACTTCTTGAAGACTCAAGAGTACCCGACCGGGGCATCTAGTAAGGACAGGAAGACTCTAAGAAGACTAGCTGGTGGTTTCTTCTTGAATCAAGATGGTGTGCTATACAAGCGAAACTCGACATGGTTCTGCTCAGATGCGTGGATAGACACGGAGCAGACATGTTGATGCAAGAGGTTCACGAAGGCTCCTTCGGTACCCATGCTGGAGGACATGCTATGACCAAGAAACTTTTGAGATCGGGATATTATTGGATCACCATGGAATCCGATTGCTGTAAATATTCCCGCAAATGTCACAAATGCCCAATTTATGCTGATAAGGTACATGTACCTCCGAATCCATTGAGTGTCATGTCTTCACCTTGGCCGTTCTCCATGTGGGGCATTGATATGATTGGAAAGATTGAGCCAACAGCTTCCAACGGTCACCACTTCACCCTAGTTGCCATAGACTATTTCACGAAGTGAGTCGAAGCGGCGTCTTATGCCAATGTTATTAAACAAGTGGTAGCCCGGTTTATCAAAAGAGATATTATTTTCCGGTATGGAATTCCCTAAAGAATCATTATTGATAATGGTTCTAACCTCAATAACAAGATGATGGCTGACTTGTGTCGGGATTTCAAAATAGAACATCACAACTCTTCGCCGTATCGCCCAAAGATGAGATGCTACCATTCGCGCTACATAGGTATTGAACGTCAATGCGTACCTCAACAGGGGCAACCCCAATCTCATAGGTATATGGTATGGAAGCAGTCCTACCAATTGAAGTGGAGATCCCCTCGTTGAGGTTAATGATGGACATTAAGTTAGATGAAGCTGAGTGGCTCCGATCCAGATACAATCAACTGAGCCTCATGAAGAGAAACTCCTAACGGATGTATGCCATGGACAACTGTATCAAAGGCGGATGAAATGGCTTTCGATAAGAATGTATGACCTCAAAGGTACATACCGGGTGACCTGGTGCTAAAAAGGATGCTTCCCCCTCTTAACGATCACAGGGGCAAATGGACACCCAATTATGAAGGACCATTCGTGGTTAAAAAGGTTTTTTCAGGCGGAGCCATGACGCTAACAACCATGGATGGAGAAGACTTCCATTCCCCTGTCAATGCAGACGTAGTAAGAAAATACTTTGAGTAAAAAGACCCGCTAGATAAAAATAGAATAAAGATCCAGGCAAAAATGGGCATCCCGGCGAGCCAAAAACAAAATAAAAGGCTCGGGCAAAAATTAGGGAAATATTGAAAAAAAATGTACACCCGCTGAGTTGAAAATCCACATCGGGCATCTCAGGCAAACAAATGTATCCCGGTGGATAGAAAACCTGAAAGGGCGATCCGTGCAAAAGAAGGACTAACACGAACGACTGTGATCTGCGAAGTCCATAATCCATCTGCAACCAAGGTTATTCTAAGGGTTGAAGACCAGTTCAATCACCTTTCTCAAGGGGCAGAGCAAGCAGACAGTCTTGAAGATATACGAGTCATAGTCGGGTCGAAACTTGATGAGATCCATTTTTCACATTGCCAATAGGATAGCCTGTTATCCTTTTCGGATATTTCCTCTTTCCAGGGAATTGCTTCCTGATGTAATGCCTATTCATGGCCATGTACCTAGCAAGAAGGGTCCATCTCCAGCAGGGTCTTGGCTCTCCAATATTAAAGTCCGATTTATTTTTGGCAATGATGGTAGTTCAGAGATGTTGTATCATTAACAACGTTCCCCGCAGAGTTGTTTTCTCCTCACAAGGAGGGACCAGATCAATTCATTGATCATCGTTTCTTCCCAGTCAAGCCATCTGGGATACTTGCAGTCTCCTTACCAGGAGATCCCTTTGCATTTACATACGCATAATCATAATTGCATTTGCATCCTCCATAGCGTAGAATTTCCATCATCATGGAGCATTATGCCATAAATTCAAACATATGCATGCCAGCATGGGCCAGTTTTGAGGTATATTACATACGACCTATAACATCTTTTCAACCTGAAATGCTCTCCACAAAAGATACTTATACCATTTTCCAGGCACCTTTGTCTTTCCAAGTCAATATTTGTCATCTTTTCTGTGGCTTGATTCGCTCAGCAGTCACATCATCGAGTTCCTTTTTGTACAATGGTCTCGTTGTAAAGCCCTGTTTCGCCAATAGGCTCTCTTTCCGTGGCTTGATTCGCTCAGCAGTCGCATTGTTAAGCCCTGTTTCGCCAACATGCTCCCTTTCTGTGTCTTGATTCTCTCAGCAGTCACATCATCGAGTTTCATTTTGTACAATGGTCTCGTTGTAAAGCCCTGTTTCGCTAATAGGCTCTCTTTCTGTGGCTTGATTCGCTCAGCAGTCGCGTTGTTAAGCCTTGTTTCACCAACAAGCTCCCTTTCTGTGGCTTGATTCGCTCAGTAGTCACATTGTCGAGTTTCGTTTTGTACAATGGTCTCTTTTTTAAGCCTTGTTTCGCCATCAGGCCCCCATTCCGTGGTCTGATTCGCTCAATAGTCACATCGTAGGTTATCATTATATACAACGATCCTATTCCATCTGGTTCTATTCCAGCTACCTATTCAGAGGTCAAAACAGAAAACAAAAAATAATAATAAAAAGCAGATGACGTTTTCCTCATCCACAGAGTTCAAATTTCCAGGTTTTATTCGAGTATTCAATCACTCCATACCTTGAACATCTAAAAGCTGTTGCAATTATTCATCTAGGCTTGTAGATGATTGAATAGGGGAAGCTGTAATACCTCAAAATTTTCCCTCTCATTCCCTCAACGTTTTTCATAGCATTTAGCATACATAAATTGATAAAATAACCAAAAAAACAACATTGCATCATATTCATCATGGTTGAGGCATAGGTATGTGATCAAGGATTAGAGCAATTGAAAGCTATACAAAGGCAACCAAAGGTCCACAAAGCCTCTCAACCTTGTGTAAGGGGTTCACAATATCCCAAAAGTCTTCATTTGAATCCACAAGCCATGGATATATTTGAATTGATCAGAGGATGCAAGCAGTGCAACATCTCCTAATGAAAAGGGCCAAATTTAGGGTTTCACTTCTACTGGGCTTCTCCATGAAATTTTGATTCAAAGTGGATTCAATTGTCTTATATAGGATGTAAAGTGCCTAGGGTTCAAATTTCATCCATAGAAACATTTTGGAAGAGGTTCAACTGGCCAGATGACTAAAATTCAGGGATTTGGGGAAAAGTCAACTATACTGAAGAAAAAGTCAACTCTTGACTTTTTGAGATCAAAATCATGAAATTAGGGTTTCAAGGATCCTATGGTTCAAATTTGATCAAGAAATGATGGAGGAATCAAGAGAAATCAAGAAAACCAAAACATACCATTTTTGGAAAATTAGGGTTTCCAAAAATGGCATGCTTTGGCAATTTTTGCAGCATCTTCAAGAGAGGCCTTCTCCCAAAATTTGAGGGCTATAAAACATCTACCTTGAGCCAACTAAATAGGGCATCTTGAGCTTTAAATACATAGGTGGAACTCATTCATATCATTAAAATTGAGAGAGATATGATCTTGCAAAGTTTGAGCAAAGTAGGGCAAAATGGAAGTCATGGGCGAGGCAACTTCCAGGCCAGCGTGCGCCCTGCCTAGAAATTCATCAAACATGTTGGGTTCAAGATCTCAATCCATTTTTCTCCATCTAAAAGGCTTCAAATTCATTTTTTATGGACTACAAAGTTGTTCCTTGATATGATTCCTATAATGTTAATGTTCAGAGTTTTTCAATTTGCTCAAAGGATTGGAAGTTATGGAGGAGCAAAGTAGGGAGGTTGCAACTGATCACACATAGGACAATGGACACAAGGCAAGCCAAAATCGTGCCATGCATTTTTGCAGTCACATTACCTTGTTTTCAAAGGAATATTTGAGGTACTTGGAAGCTTTGTTTTATCATGAACAAAACACCAAACATGTTCTATGCATCCTGCTCTTCAAATGGATCACAAGAATCACACCATTTGATGCCTTGCTCATGAAGAAACAATAAATGGAAGATCATTATGTCAAACCTATTTTCTTGTGGCATAAGTCAGTGCATTGTAACATTGTTTTCAAATTCAGTCACTTGTCTACACTAGCTAACAGGTTGGTATCACATTGCAATGCATTCAAGTGTGTGTGTGTAAGGGATCTTATACATGTCTACGCATGATAATCACAATGCACCTCATGGATTGTCAAGCCAAGTGAGAATTTCATGACAATATGTTTCAAGATGTTGCATTGGATCAAGTCAGCGTTACTTCATTACCTCACCCTCACTCTAATTGGCATGCTCAGCTCCACATTGAATCCAACTCGAATGTGTAAGTTTCTGGAAGATCCAGCTGGCATAACTGCCATAACAACCTCACTCAGTTAACTCTCCTCACTCTGTTAACTCAAGGCCCTTTAACCATGGTTTAGAGAAGCTATAAAGTGAGATCAACACTGCATTTTGCAAGTTCAACATCATTATCATTGAAATCACACTCTACATCCACAAAATTCTCTCAACTTTAGCTTCTGCATTTGGCTTCGAGGATAATTCATCTTCAGTTACTTTGATCCAATTGCAGTCAATTCATCGTCTCCATCACCTCAAGCATAATCTCCATGGATTGCATAGCCTGAAAATTCAAGGATCAAGCACTGCACATTTTGAAGCTTCATTGCATTTTGGATCAAGACTCCTCAATTTGCATCAATATAGTTTTGATCTCCATTCAGACATCATCAGCATCATCTCAAGCTCAAGATCCATGGCATTTGCAACTTGAAGCATCAAGGATTTTACACTTCATAGCATTGATCCCCACTGAATTTTCATCAACAACTCAAGATTCACAGCTCCCGGAGTGTTTATTTCACAATCTTTGATCAAGATCAAATCAAGGCAAGGCTTAGGAACCTTACCTCTGGTAATTCTTCAACATTTTGAAACTCTATAATTTAGGTATGTCCTGAAATTTCACTCTCTCGAATTGTATGTTTTTCAGTGGTTTCATGTTGAGTTGAGCTTAATAGAAGCTATTGGATGACTGACTAGTTGATATGCACTCTAGGTGCTTAGATGCAAATTTTAGGTTTAAACTTCTTGCCTTCGATTCATAAGATTTAGGAACTCTTAGTGAGATGTGATGGCATATTTGTGATCAGGGAAGAGAGGCGAGTTGAACTATGCTTTTAGATTTAATTTTTGTGGTGTTTTGAGTTTTCCCTACCGGAGCCTGCCGGAGAAGATGACCAGAATTCATCTTCGGTCATCTGAACAATGTTGCCCTAATTTCCATAACTTTAAGTCACATCCTTTGATTTCTTTTGATCCAATGGTCCAAGTAGTGCCATCACATTAATGAACTCGTGTAAGTCATGTGCACATTTTTGTGTATAAATTCTCAGACTCATATCCACACCCACATGCGCAAATGTCTCAGCCCATTCATGTTGAATTTGTTGCTTTCTGAACCCCCCAGGCCCAATGCATTTTTATTTCTTTTATTTTCTTTTTCCATTTTATTCCAATTTCATTTCCTTTTATTAAAAATACTAAAATGAATCCAAAAATTCCAATTAAGTTCATGTGCATTCTTTATATTTTTATCTAATTTTACATATTTTTGGATTTTATTTTTATTCTTTTTTGAAGCCATAATTAATTTTCCATTTAATTGTTTCATAATTTCTTCATTTTAGAACAATCAATTTGTCCATTTTTGTGCTCTTAAACCATAAATGATAAATGTCTCATTATTTTTGTATTCTCTTAATAACTCATCATACTCCTTCAAAATATTTTTCTCTGGATTTTTAGGCCATGTTTAGGTCTCTTTTGAGTTCATTCTTGCACATGTATGCCCATAAACCCTAATTGCATTCCACACTTCATTTGACCACTCAAAATAGGAGTTTTTGTGAGATTCTTTGTGCATAAGTCATTCTCTGGATTGTGATCCTCAATGTTAATTTTCATAATGTTTCTAAGTCATTTGATATGTTTTCCAAGTTGCTTGGGTCTTAAGCCATTTTTGGTCCTCTCTTTTGCTTCCTTTTGATCTAATTGAATAAGGCATTTATGCCATTGCTCTTAAGTCTTGATGGTGAGTCTCTTAGGTCACATTATAGGTCCTTAAATGTTGAGTACACTCATTAGGTCTTTGTCTTTTGATTTTAGGGTTCCTTGACTCATAAATCATACATGCTCCACTTTTGACCTAATTTCATCTTATCTTTCATCTTAACCATTCAAATTTCCATTTGTACATAAGACAACTTGGTTCAATCATTGTTTTGTGTCTCTTAAATGTACTTTGACCATGTCTATGTGTTTACTTCAAGTGTTTAAGTTTTGTGCTTCTTTGAGTCTCATTTGTTACCTAAAGGTCCAAAATCCCTCATTTGTGACACTTAGCCTTAAGACAATTCTTATCACTTCATTGGTACATATTTTGTAAATCTAATTTTCATTTTAACTTTCCATCAAGCTTCTGGTTTTTGTATGGGGATTTCAAGCCTCTTTGGTCCTTTTGATTTCTCATATGAGTTAACCTCATCATATACTTTCATTAGGTATTAAGTTCTGGATTTTGCACTCATCTTAGACTTTAGGAGTTTTTAACATGATAATACACTTGGGTTCCCCTTTTGACTTTTCCTTAGGTTTCATTAGGGTTAAACCACACTTTATGGCATAGTTTAACTTTAATTCAAGGAATTTAGTTTCTTTGGAATTGATTTAGCTACTGACTTTTTAAGTTTTCTATCTTATAGGATGCTTTAGGCATAGGTACTAACCTTAGGATTTCACTAACACCTTTCCTTAGCCATTAAGAGTAGTTTGAGAAGTTTTCCATGCTATAATTGTTCATATTTCTTCATCATGTTAACATTTGTTTTGTAGGGGGGAAGATATGGTAATCACTTTATTCCTTTTCTCTTATGCATTTATTTGTCTTTGCCTTAGCATCTTGGTGCTTTGTTCATAGGTTTCCCTTTGATCCTTAGATTCAACTTAACTTCTTTAGGAAGTAAGTTGAATTCTAACTTGCTTTTCTTTTCCTTAGGTTAGAATACTTCATTAACCATAGGATCATCTTGTACATAATAAGATAACTTAGGGTTGTGTCTTAGTCCCCCATTAGCTTTGACCTTTGCCTTTTGAGTCTTTCTCTTCTCATCTTCAAACAAATCCAAAAAGACTTAATAATTGTATGAAAGGATTTCTTGTGTATAGCCTTATTCCATGGGGCACTTACATTAATTCCATCTTGGAATGGTGTAAGCTTGTCTAGCATGATGTACAAGTCTTATCAAGGGGTTATTTCACAAAGAAAAATTTAAAAGATACTTCTTCACAAAAGCTACAAAAACATGTAATAAAGTTCAACAAGCTAGTGAACTTAAACCCTAATCCTTGGAAACAAGTCTTGGATAAATTCTCCTTGCTTGGTGTGCTTGTTCTACTATTCCATCTTGGAATGTAGTAGCAAGTGTACATTCCATGGAAAAGAGTTTGAATTCACTTCCTTGTGCCAAATTCCTACAAAACTCTTAAAAACAAACCACAAACAATAAACGACTTTCCTGCGGGAATTCTCTTCTCACCTTATTCACTCATAACGCGAACTTGCGATGACTTGTCTCGCATTCAAGACGGTAAACAAACTCATACCAGACGAGTCTGCAACACCTGAGCATAGACATACGCAGTCCCAACATAAAAAACACAAACAAATAGTTCCCGCCTTAGTTAGGAGAACTACGTCGACTTTGATCCTCATTTTCCCGATGAGGTACGTAGGCAGCGAGGTAGGGCCTGTTCGAGCACATTCTTTATTTTCCCTACATTTCCCTCTTTCTTTCCATTTTCTTTTCTAGTTCCCTTTCTCATTTCATTTCCAGCCAGTGGTTTTATTTAGCAGCAATTATATTCTTTTACCCTTTGAAACAAACAAACAAGCGTGGATCCCGTCGGGTACGGTGGACGGTCTGGGGTGCTAATACCTTCCCAGGTCGTAACCGACTCCCAAACCCAGATCTTTGGTTCGCAAGACTTTGTCCTTTCTTTCTTCCTCAGGTTTGTGCAGTACCTTTCCCTTTCTTTCGGGATAAAAATGTCTGGCTGGCGACTCTACCTTTTCCGTGCCACTTTCGCGTTTGTACTAGGATGAAAATCCCGGGAGCGACAGCTGGCGACTCTGCTAGGGTTTATTTGTTTATTGTTGTGTGTTTTAGTTTAGCTTTACTGTTTTCATTTACATCTTTACTTTATTGCATTTATTTACTGCTTTCAGTATTTATTTTCCATGCATCATATACTGGATTGTGCTGGTTTCATTTTATCTGTGGGATGGGCCTTGCTACTGTGAGATTCAGCCAAATACCCGGCTTAAGTGCACCTAGGACTTAGAGTGGTTCCACTTTGGCTTCATGGAATTTTGCTATGTTGGTATTAGTGAGTTCCACGCCTTGACTTGTGACCTTCTCGGAAATTTATTGATGCCGGAATCTTTCTGGGGCAATACACTACCTTGATAGTTATGTGCAGTCAAGGGACCGATCATTGAGAACCTTTGTGGAAACATCCCTCTCTAGTAATGATAGTAGAAGACCACATTTGTTGACAAACCCACAAGCATCCGAGGGCCCACTAGGGACTCGCATAGGATGGCCTGGTTCTCTCATAGGAACCCAGTTAAGGCCTGGTCCATCAAAGTCTTGTGTTGGAACTATTTGCCCAGGATTGACATTTCCAGACTTGACGCACCAGCTTACGCTTTCTCTGTAGACGCAGTGTTTGATGAGAATCCTTGGTACTTTGATATTAAGATTTTCCTGGAAAAACGAGAATACCCAGCTGGGGCATCATCCAAAGACAAGAAGACCTTGCGACGACCTGCAATCAGTTTCTTCTTGAATACATATGGGGTCTTGTATAAGAGGAACTTTGACATGGTCTTGCTCAGATGCGTGGATAGACACGAAGCAGACTTGTTAATGCAGGAAGTCCACGAGGGATCTTTCGGTAATCATGCCGGAGGGCATGCAATGGCTAAGAAGTTATTGAGATCAGGGTACTATTGGCTAACAATGGATGCAGACTGTTGCTCATACGCCCGTAATTGCCACAAGTGCCAGATATATGCAGACAAAGTGCATGTTCCTCCAAGCCAGCTCAACGTCATGTCATCTCCTTGGCCCTTTTCTATGTGGGGCATTGACATGATCGGGAAGATATTGCCTACTGCTTCAAACTGTCATCGTTTCATCTTGGTTGCGATTGATTATTTCACCAATTGGGTTGAAGCAGCATCTTATGCCAATGTCACTCGTCAAGTGGTAGCCAGATTTCTAAAAAGAGACATCATTTGCAGATACGGAGTGCCCGAGCGAATCATTACTGATAATGGTTCCAACTTAAACAACAAGATGATGGTAGAACTGTGTCGGGACTTCAAGATTCAACATCACAATTCTTCTCCTTACCAGCCAAAGATGAATGGCGTGGTAGAGGCAGCTAACAAGAATATTAAGAAGATTGTGCAGAAGATGGTTGTCACTTACAAGGATTGGCACGAGATGTTACCATTCGCACTACATGGGTACCGAACGTCAGTCAGGACGTCGTCTGGGGAAACTCCTTTCTCCTTGGTGTATGGCATGGAGGCAGTTTTTCCTGTTGAGGTAGAAATTCCTTCATTGCGTGTGATGATGGACGTGAAGCTTGATGAGGTTGAATGGGTACGTGCCCGATATAATCAGTTGTGCCTAATTGAGGAAAAGAGATTAGCGGCTATCTGTCATGGTCAGCTTTATCATATGAGAATGAAGCGAGCATTCGACCAACGAGTACGTACTCGAGAGTATCAAGTAGGAGAGCTTGTGCTCAAGAGGATCATTTCTCCAGGTTTAGATCACAGAGGAAAGTGGACCCCAAACTAGGAAGGCCCATTCATAGTAAAGAAAGTTTTCTCAGGTGGGGCACTGATGCTCACTACTATGGATGGAGAAGATTTCCAGTCTCCTATTAACTCGGACGCAGTTAAAAAATATTTCGCATAAAAAGACCCGCTGGACACAAAAGCAAAATTAAATTCCAGGCAAGAAAAGGGCATCCCGGCGAGCTAAAAACAGAATAAAAAGCCCGGGCAAAAGTTAGGGAAATAAATGAAAAAATGTACACCCGCTGAGTTGAAAATCCACATCGGACAACTCAGGCAAAAAAGGGTATCCCGGTGGATTGAAAACCCGAAAGGGCGATCCATGCAAAACAAGGGAATAAGCGAACAACATGCTGGTCATAGCAAGAAGGAAACTCATTGGAATGTCGTGTACATTGTCATTAGGATAGTTTCTTTTCTCAATTTTATGGTAGCTACCTCTTTCCAGATAGTTGCTTCTTGATGTAAAACTTTGCCTATTCAGAGGCCATTCAATAAATGAATATTCAGTCAAAAGTCGTGTTGTGTTGTGTTTACTTTGTTTGCAAAAATGTCCTGAATTTTTGGCAAAAAGAGGATTGCATATGAAACATGTTGATTTTTCTAAAAAAAATTGACATGGCAGGGAAACAATTAAAACTGTCTTTGAGTGTCAGGTGACAATGGATGAACAAATCATACCATGCAAGACGGTGATCCTCCGCAGAGTTCGTGATCGAGATTCACTCCCATCATTGGAGTATTCCCCAGAGAAGTCGCCAATTTTGTTTTTGGCCATTGTGATGATGATACAAACCGTCATTCATCTCCCCAGTGAGAGTTAAGCATCGCCAAAGCCTCTTAACCAGGCTCCCCTACAGAGTCGTGATTGTTGTTGCCAATCAGGGAACTTTCTTTGTTGCTCGTCTGCATCTCCCCTGCACTCGTATGTGTTTGGTGTTTGATAGTTGCTCGTCTGTATCCGCCTAGCATTCGTCCGTGTTTGATGTTTGATATATGTTGGATGTTCGTCTGAATTCTCAGCACTCGCTCGTTTGTGAAATATTTTTCGTTCGATTCTCCCCGGTAGAGTTATGTTTCTTACTGCGCATTTGATGCTCGGCAGTTGCCTGTGTACAGTAGATTTGATAATCATATGCTTTCCCCAGCAGTCGCCTGTGTATGGCAGATTCGATGCTCGTATGCTTTCCCCAACAGTCACCTGTGTGCGGTAGATTTGATGCTTGTATGCTTTCCCCATCAGTCGCCTATGTGTGATAGATTTTGATGCCCGTCCGCGTTCCTTGGCACTCGTCTATGTTCGATATCTATTTGTTGCTTGTCTGCTTTCCACAACACTCGTCTGTGTGTGACATCTTTTTGTTGCTCTTATGCATGTCCCAACGCTCGTCTGTGTTTGAATTTTTGTGATGCTCGTATGCATTCTACAGCACTCGTCGGTGTTTGATATCTGTTTGAAGCTTGTTTGCATTGTTGGATGATCGTCTGTATCATCCTTCCTACTCGTTTGTATTGCTACTCCAAATTTTCGTATGTGTTAGTTTCTGGCATTCGTCTGTATCAGTGGCTGTTATTCGTCTATATCATCGCCTGAAGCGCTCGTTTGTGTTTCTTAGATCATCATCTGATATTCGTTTGTATCATTGACTTATGGCACTCGTATGTGTTCTCTTAATGATCATCCAATGCTCGTCTGTATTGAAGAGGTTTGAAGTCCTAACGGTGGGATTAAACGTCAAAATGGTTACCGGTCCTGGCGTAACAGGTTTATCCGAAGGAGGTTCATCTGTCTCAGAGACCACTTATCTACGTAAGATCTGTGAAGAGGGTTCGTCAAATCCTAATGTTGCACCTGGCGTAACAGGTTTGCTCACAGAAGACTCGTCTGTCTTAGACCATATATTCACGGATAATATATGAAGAGGGTTCGTCTATCCTGATTATGCACGCCTATCCTACAGACTAAAGTGCATCACCGGTCCTGGAAAACAGGTTTATCCGAAGGAGGTTCATCTGTCTCAGGTCATTTATTGCAAAATGTATGAGGGCTCGTCTGTCTAGTTCCTGGTGTAACAGGTTTGTTTGAAGAGGGCTCGTATGTCCAGTTCCTGGCGTAATAGGTTTGCTAGAGGAAGACTCGTCTGTCTATGTTTTCTTATCTGAAGTAAAAATTCAGTTGGAAGGAGCTCGTCTGCTTCGTACCCGCTTCAGCCGCCAAAGCATCATTTGGTTGGGTTTATTTCCCATTGCTTGCATTCTCCAGCAGAGAGCAAATTTCAGGTCTTCTTGGTATTCAATCACAGTTTATCTTGAACGGTCGATAGCCGTGCTACCATCCATTTCAGATTAACAATTACTTGAATAGGGGCAGCTGTAACACCATAAATTTTCCCTCTTCTGTTTAGCATCATCATCATATCATAATCTTCATAAGCATGTCATGTCCTTAGCATTTTGCATAGAAAGATTAAGCATAGAACTTGCATGTTCTAGCATAAGGCATATGATCAGCTATTCGGGAAGTTCAATGCATTATAAGTCAAATTCAAGAGCATGGTGACCTGGAAAGAAGCTCTCAAGGCATGTTATACAAGCTCTGTATCATGGTCAAGGCCCCTAAAAAGAGTGAAGGTCAAAGTCAGATCAAACCGGTTGGCGCCGACTTATTTTTTAAGGTTCCCACTAAAAGGAGGGAGAATTCTAAATTTGCTTGTGTTAATCGATTAACGCATTGGTTAACCGGTTAACGGCTGCAAATTTTGAATTCCAGCAGCAAAATCAGCATGTATTTTTTGGCTCCAATTTTCCAATTTTTATTCATTTGAATTAATGAGAAGGATCTAGAGCATTTATCCAAGCCTAATTCCAATGCAAGGTCCTAATCACTTTCTAAAGCCAATTCCAAACCATATTTTTTGGATCCCAAGCAAATTTTGGGCCCCAAACCTAAACCATATTTAATCCATTTTCCTCCAAACCAAGAGACTCTCTCCCTCATAATTCACTCCTCTTCATTTTTCTGAATTTTGATCTCTCTCACCATTCTCTCACTTTTACTCTCAATTTTCCAAATCACTCAAAGTTCCTCTTTAAAGATCACATAACTTTGCCTTAAGGTGTGTAGATCTTGGAACTAGACCTCCATCCATAGCTTCTTTGCATCAATTTGCTGGTTTATTTGGTGGTTCAGATCTGGTTTGGAGATTAGAGATGCTTTTGGAGCCAAAATTATGCATCAAGACCTTTTGCTTGCATTTATTTTGCATGGAGTGTGAAGCTTAGCACCAGATCTTCAAAGTTCTCCGTGAAATCTCTCATTTCCAGCTCAATCAACAACTACCAAAGCATACCTCAGCTTTGTAGGTTGGTTAAATTCAGATCTAGCTCTATTTTAGCTTATTTGCATGCTTGTGCTTTAGCTCCACCATGTGCTTGTGTATTTGCTTGTGTTGCTTGAATTGATTGGTTGATTTATAGCCGGATCCGTGTGCTAATTTTCATGAGCTTAATGATGTTAATTAATGTGAATTGATCCATTTATTTCATGCTTAATTGATTGCTGATCTGGTGTGGAATTATTTAAATAAGTTGGATTTGAGCTGATTTTCTGCAGGATTTATTGTTGTTTTGACAATGTTAACCGGTTAACGCTTTGGTTAACCGGTTAATGCACCTATTTTTTGCATATTTTGTTGCAGGTTTGGACTGGTTAACCGGTTAATGCTTTGGTTAACTGGTTAACATTGATGCAAAATTCCATATTTGAGTTGTTTTGAGCTTGTTTGATCCCTTTACTTGTTTTAGTTGCCATGGATCATTGTATGATCATTGAATATGCTAGTTTATGGTGATTTGCTTGCTGGTTGATGCATTCCTTCATGTTCTCGACACGTAAATGCGTGTATGTGAAAAGTTTGGCATGTTGGTTTGATCTTTGTTGATTTGAACTTTGAGCATGCTAATTCCATGGATTGTGTCGATCAACTTACTGGAATTTTGCTAACATTGCAGGGGCTCATGGTAAGAGAATTATGGATGTTCATCCACATTTAACCTCTTCATCTTTTCTTTTTAAGTTGCTTTCTACTTTGTGGTTTGATGTGCCTTATGCCATCACGTGATGCAACTCTTTTCTTCCCCTTTAGGAGCAACTTATCTCCTTTAGAGGAGTAAGTTGCTTGCTAGCTTTCTTTTCCTCTCTTTTGGTCCTCTTTGGTTCTTCTTTTCTCTTAGGATAGTTGAAACCTCACTAACCTTAGGACCACTTTTTGCATGCTAATATTAGGATTAGTCTTTCCCCTTTAGACTTTTGTATTTTTCTCTTTTGGTTTTTTCTCTTCTCATCTCAAAACAAAAGCATAAAAAACATTAATAAAGAAAGAAGTGACTTCTTGTGTAATAGCCTTATTCCATGGGGCATATGTATTCATTCCATCTTGGAATAGTGCATTTGTCTAGCATGATGCACAAGTTGGATCATGAAGTCATCTTCGTCAAGAAAACCATAAAAAAATACTTCTTCATTTTTAATCACTAAAACACTTAATAAATTCAACAAGTCAATGAATTTAGGCCCTTGGAAACAAGTCTTGGATAAATTCTCCTTGCTTGGTGTGCTTGTTCTATTATTCCATCTTGGAATGTAGTAGCAAGTACACATTCCATGGAAGAGAGTTTGAATTCATTTTCTTGTGCCACACCACTAAAAAACTCATAAAAAACACAAACAAACAATAAGCGTCTCCTTCGGGACTTCTTTTCTCATCACCTTCGCTTTGTATACGAACTTGCTCCTACTTGTCACTTTACAAGACGACAATGCACTCGTCGTCCGAGCTTGCAACACCTGAGCATTGACATAGACAGTTCAAGCCTTAAGACACAAGAAATCTTTTCCACCCCTAGTTAGGGGAACTACGGTGACTCTGATCCTCATGTCTAGATGAGGTACATAGGCAACGGGGTAGGGCCCGTTCGAGCACACTCTTTTATTTTCCCTACATTTTCCCCCCTTTCTTTTCTTTTCTTATCCAGTTTCAGTTTTGCAGCAGCTTTCATTTCTTTCACCCTTTGAAGCGTTTTCTTTGCAAGCATGGATCCGGTCAGGTATGACGGACGATCTGGGGTGCTAATACCTTCCCAAGTCGTAACTGACTCCCAAGCTCAGTTGTTTTGGTTCGCAGGACATGTGTCCTTCCTTTTCTTTTCTTCGGTTTGTGCAACATTACCATTCCCGTTCCTTCGGGATAAAAATTCCTAGCTGGCGACTCTACCTCTTTCCGCGCCACTTTCTCATTTGTACCAGGATGGAAATCCAGGGAGCGACACCCATCAGGTACGGCGGACGGTCTGGGGTGCTAATACCTTCCCAGGTTGTAATCGACTCCCGAACCCAGATCTTTGGTTCGCAAGGCGTCGTCCTTTCCTTCTTCCTTAGGTTTGTGCAGCTTTACCTTTCCCGCTCCTTCGAGATAAAAATGACTGACTAGCGACTCTACCTTTTCCGCGCCACTTTCGCGTTTTTACTAGGATGAAAATCACGTGAGCGACAAGAGGGGCCTCCCAGAAGATGTGCAACAAACAAGACGGTTGAAAGGAGGAAGAGGGTGTACCAGTAAGGCACTTTGATGCTTAAGTGAGTATGGGTATAGAGAAAATGATAAGTGATGATAAGTTCAGAATACCTGAACCTTTAGTGAAAAAGGGTAATTATATGTGCCCCTAGCGTCGGGCCAAGGTCCTTTCTTGGGCTAGATCAACTAGGCCCAAGGAAGAATTGCCAAGGTACGCGTAAGATCGTGTAAGACCTAGCATGTGGTCTTGCCCTTGGTCCAACTGTCCTTGCATTTTAGGAGATAATGGTGGACAGTTGGGTGACGTGGCACACATGGGGGAGATGCAGTCTCCCCAGTATGAGTTCGATGGATCGTGGGATTTGCCCGACGGTCTAGATCTTTGTCTGCGAGGTTGGGCTTCTGCCCGACTGATGGGACTTCTGCCCGACTGATTGGATCTCTGCCTGACAGGTTTAGGCTTCTTCCCAACAATTTCTTAGAGGCCCAGTCCATAACAGTAACATATACCTTTACCTGGTTCTTAGTTTGTTTTTTAGCTTTTTTACTTTTAGATTCATTAGGATTTATTCGCTCTTTTTTTTCCTTTTCCACTTGGAATAAAATAAAATCACGGTGGCGACTCTGTTTATTTTTAGTTAAGTTAGCTTACACTCAGGATTTTACTGTTACATGTACATATCAAAAGCTACTTTCATAGACTTTTTCAAATACTTAAAAAGTGTTATTAAATAGGTGCGGTGGGTTTTGGTGGGCGGGCTTTGGCGGGTAGAGGTATTTAGCGGGGCGGGCTTTGGTGGGAGGCGGGCCCAAATTCGCAACCCAACCCGCAATTTTTTGGCGAGTGTGCGGGTTGGCCCTACGAGCCACAACCCATTTTGCCAACCCTACCTGGAATCCTGAACTTCTTGACGGGGAGCTTCCTTTCCCTTTGTGAACTGCTTCAAATGGTCATCCCTGATCGGTATCTCTATCGCATCCTTTAGGTGGATGCAGTCTTAAGTGTTCTGATATTGGCTCTTATGGAACCTAAAATAATTGGTCTTGTCTATATTCGCCTTAGTAGGTATCTACTTCGGAAACCTGACTTCGACCTAACAGAACTCTGAGTTTGCACACTCAGACAAAATCTTCTCGCGTGATACTAAGAGTGAAGTGTATTCATGGAACCGACAAGATGGTCCCTTGTGCTCCCTAGATTCTTGGGGACATTCTTCTTTTCTTTTATCCGTTCCCCAACTTGATGTAGAGGATTCATCATGCCTTGAAGACTTGGCATTCTCTTGATACCTAGTGTCGTGGGCGGTTTTCGCTGCTTCCTTATCCTCGTACTTTATGTACACTTGAGCCTTGAGAAGTAAGGCGTCCAAAGTTATCGGGGTTTCAATGCCGACGACCTTTGAAAAATCACTATAGGGACGGAGCTCGTGCTCCAGCAAGTACTTCTTTATATCGTCCTTCAAGGAGACTTGGACGACTTCCTTGTTAAACCTATCTATGTAGGTCTAGAGAGATTCATCCTTCCCTTAGATGATTGCCTTGAGAGAGACCTAAATCTTTATGTGTCAGCGAGAGGCGGTGAAATGCATCAAAAACATTTTCCCCATTTGCCTCCAGAAGGTGATGGACTCATGGGGAAGACTCTTATACCATGTCATTCCCCCCTTCCTGAGAGTGGTCGAGAATAACCTGCACTTTATTGCACCTCAGACGCTATGATAGTCGAGCAAGGCATTAATATCTTTTATGTGCTCATCTGGGTCAGTTGTGTCATTGTATATGCCCAAGTGTGGAGGATTTTACAACCTCTTGGGTAACCTGGTAGCCATAATTTCTTAAGAAATAGGTTCCCGAGGTTCGTCCTCGTTATTGGAGCTGAATGACCGAGAGCCAGAACATGCATTTCTTTGGTGTCGGGGACTGTGACCACGAAGGGGAGAGGGAGTTCTTGAATTAAATCTAGGTCTGGGAGGAGGGGAATGATGGATCTCAACTTGTGTATCCCTCTGTGTCTTCTTAGCTCCGGAGAAGCATTGTCTTTGTTTGCGAGAAGGGTTGTGAGACCTCTTGTTCTCGCATCTCGGGGGATATCTTGGATGTTGGGTATCCTCCAAGGCTCTGATCCTTTCGATCTGGCTGGGTCGGTGATGGGTAACACAGGGAGGAGATAGAGATCTTCTGGCTCATTTTTCGTGTTGATTATAGGATCAGGTGATGGGGAGGCAGTACCCCCGTCTCTTTGCGGATGATTGATATCCCCAAGAAACGTATTTGCTCTGTCATTGTCCATCTGCTTGATGGGGATAATGGTTGTGACTTGAGTATGGTTAACGTCGTCGCGGTTGGCCATGAGAGAAATCTTGAAACATTTCTTTGGTCTTTAAGTTCCGAGGAAAGAAAGACAGGGAGGGCAGGTTTCCATGGATAACGCCACTGATCTTTCTGGGGTGATTAGAACCTTGAGTGGGCCACAAACTTTGTTGAAGATGTTGGTTTGTTGAGGAGAGGAGGGTGTACCTACAAGACACTCAAATGCTAAAGTAAGTAACGGAGAGATAAATGAGAAAGTACAAAGTGAGTGTTCTTAGGATGAATATTTGATACCTGGCCCTCTCAAATGAGAGGGTTTATATAATTCCCCTAGCGCTTGGTCATTGGTCTCTAATTTTGGGTTTGGATCACAAATCCTCCAAAAATAAGTAATTGTCAGAAACCAGCTATTAGGATGGGCATACCTGCTCTGAACTAGCCATTGCGTCGAGCATGATATGATTTCGGGCAGGAGCATTCTGGAGTTTTTTTTTTCTTAAAGACATCCTATGTTGTTAGATAGAGGTTCAAAAGGGGGCATAAATGGGCAATTATCCCTGGAGGTCAGCCGACCATCTCTCCACGACTGAGGGGCAGAGGAAAAGCTAGTACCATTTGCCCTTAATGGACTGGATTTGGACTATTGAGTCGTGTAACACCCCAAAATTTCCCCTTTCATTTTCATATTATCCAGCATACATTTTCATACATTGCATTGCATTCAAATCATAGAAAGATGAAAGATAAATCATTGGTTGAAGCATAAGGTATACGTGATCAGTTGATTTTCAAAATTTTGATCATTCAAAGTCAAAGAAAAAGATCCAAGGGTATCCCAACAAGCCTCAAGGCTCTCTCATATTTCATATCACTTCATTTGACCCCTCAAGCCATTGGAAGATGAGGATTGGTCAAGTTGAAGCAGTACATCACTTCCTAAGCAAAATAGTTCAAAATTAGGGTTTTTGATTCAAGAGGTCTCCTAATGAAATTTTGATTCAAACTTGATCTCAAGGGTTTATATATGCTATCGAGTGTCTATGGATGAGATATTGTCCATTGGATCATTTCAGTAAGTTTCCAATTGGTCAGTTACTTGAAAATCAAGAAATTAGGGAAAAGTCAATTGTGTAGAGGAAAAAGTCAACTCCTGACATTTTAAGGTTAAATTCATGTTCCACAAGTCAAATATGATCAATGATGAAGATTTGATCAAGATAAATCAATATATTCATGGAAAAGTCAAGAAATCACAAAATTTCCCAAAATAGAAACTTAGGGTTTCTAAATAAAGCAACTTTTGGCCTTTTTGCACTTCACTTCCAAGCATTATTTCTTCAAGATAAAGGCTTAAAACTTCAAGCCTAAGTTGAATCAATTAAAGAGCACGCCCTAAGCTTCAAATCCATAGCAAGACCATCTCCATTGGATCAAAATTGAGGGAGATGTGATCAATCAAAGTTTGACAAAACTTGGGCAACTTTGGTAGGCAATCAAGTCATGGGCGAGCCAGATGCCCTGCATTTCATCAAACATGTGGTGTGCCAAATTTCAAGTTATTTTTCTTCGTCAATAAAGATTCAAATGAAATTTTTTGAACATCAAAGTTGTTCATCTTGATCTCCTCTACAACTTTGATGTTTGGAATTTTTTTCATCTGATCAATGGATTTGAAGTTATGAAGGTTCAAAATTATGGTTTCAAGCTAATCATCCCATAGGCATATTTTCCAAGACATGCCCACCTCTGAATGGACCATGAATGCAGTCATGATCAAGCAGGTTCACTGGCATTTTTGAGTGATATAAAGGCATCATCTCATCTTGGAATGTACATCAACCTTGTTTTATGTCGTCTCTTTTTTCCATTGACATCAAAAATTCATCAATTCATACATTATGCAAGGATTTTTTCTTCAACAAAGTCACCATCTTCATCGGAGTTTTTTGCTAGCCAAGTATAGAAATTTATGTTTTGTTCTTGTTGTTTCCTTGTTTAATTCACATGCATATGATCCACACCTATGCGTACCATTCACATATTGCCACAAGAGGCCAAACACCATCACATACACCCATACATGTGCACCATGTTACCTCATGCATCAAAATGGAAAAATCCAAAAAGAAACTTAGAGAACAAGTATGTTGCAGCAAGCATTGCATCAGCCACCTTTGATCATTAATCTCCACACAATAATCATCATGTTCTTGCATACACATGATTACAATAGCACACAGATCCCTCTCCTTTTCATTTTTTCAAATTCTCATTTCACCTCTTGTTTCTCCATGCATCTCATTTAACTTCAGTTCTAACTATTAACCAAGGTGGTTAACAGTTAACTCATAATATATAAACACTTTAAACAGAATTCGCCATAACTTTTTCTCATTCTCCTACATTTCACAAAAACCTCCAAAAATTTCATCTGAATTCTCTCGAGTTCTTCAACATTTCACCATAAAGTTCATCAATACTTCATCATCAAACTCTATCTAATCAAGATCAAGAATATCAAGGTTGATTTCACAAGTATAATTTCACTGCAGATTTGAATTTTCCTCTGTTTTCATCAAGAATTGAAGCATCATAGAATTTATTTTTCTCATTGGAAGCTCAGGATCAAGCTAGGACCTCTAGTTTTATTTTGATTCAAGTTACTTCATAGCTTCAGGTTTGAGATTTATCAATTATTTTTGCTTCTCTTTCAATGATTTAAGCTTTGATTCTGCTTGTTTTGGAGCTTAGTAGGAGCAATGTGACCTCTGGCTAGTCATAGGCATCATAGATGCATAGATCTGAAAACCTCTGGCTAAGTTGATTGCTTTGATTCTCTTTGTACATGTGTTTGTTGTGATTTCTAATGTCAGATTCGTGATCTATGTGACTTCAGCTTCATTTATGTATGCGGTTTGCGAATTTCCATGAACCTATAAACATGACCTCACCGGAGAAGACAATCGGAAGTCTTCTCCGGTCACTTGAATAGTGCTTAGGCCATAATCTTAGGGTTTTGCAACTTTAAGTCGTAGTCGTTGATTTGCTTTTATCCAACGCGTGTGTAACACCCCAAAATTTGCCCTCTAAATTAATATTATCTAATAGGATTTATGCCTCACATTCATCCGCATTTCCATCAGGCATTTGTCGGCATACGTCTGTTACCAGGAGCAATGGTTTGGGAGAATTTGGGTGGCGTAGTACCTTGTGGTTTGTCCCCTTTTGCAGGTTGTTTCCTTGGAAAATAAGTGAATCATTGATTAAGGTTTACCTTCACGATTATGATTTTCATAAGGACCCTAAAAACTTGGATATGTTGTTATTAACATGTGTCATCTTTCTGCATTCATTAGCGCATGATTAGGGTCGTCCTTTGCAGAGAATTCTCAGGTACATCAAAGTAACATTGTAGAGTCGAGAGGAAAAGGTAGCAGGGATTGGTTTAGGATCATGGCTCCATCTGAGTGGTTTCTGGGTACGCAAGCTTCACAGGAATGTATTATGACTTGTCCAGAGAGTTTGATTCAAACGCCAATTCAAAGCCCATTATCTATACCGTTCATATTTCCCTTATCCGATTCAATCCACATTTTTATCCGTTATGCCATCTTAAACCAAGTTTCCATCCATTATTCATTCTTATTTCAAATCCAATTAATCAAACTTCAAATTTGGACCATCCTTTTGTTTACACCTATCATCCTTTTCAAATTTCCAAGTCCCGTATCTCTAAATCAGGCCCATTACATTCACTATGTTTGCTTGTTTTAGAATTAAATATAAGTTGAGATCACAAAGCCCATATGTTATTGAGGTCCTTTACCTTTTGCTTTATATCATTAACCAAAAACTATAATAAGCAAAAAATGAATAAAGGGAGAAAGTGATGGAGCCATGATGTCGTGTTCCGCGTACATACACGCAAGGGCCACAAAGACCTAAGCCTTTTTTTGGTTCACTCCAAAAACTCATTGATGCAAAGCATGAAACACAAATCGGCACCAATCTTCATCAACGCATTGAGGCCCCGCAACAAACACATCACCAAATCTTCATCCTCTATCCCTTATTCCGCACTCTTCTTGATTCATCTCACTCACATCAATTCATCGCTTGCCTTCCACATCGACTGAACTTCTTTATCTTCCGTCAGCATCTTCAAGATTTAGAACCTGCAATAAGTGTAAGAGAATCAAAGAAGGCGCAGTGGTATACGAACGAAGAAATAGAAGAAAAAGGTTCACGAAAACGCACACGTATGAGAGAAAGAAGACCATGCAACATACCAGAAAGAGTAATAGAGGGCGAAGGCTTCACCGTTCTTCATCAAGCGAAAACAATAATCGCCGCTTCCAACCTTCAAATCTAAACACACTTTTGATCGATTGAAGGTACGATATCGTTTGATTTCATTTTCATATCGCTTCTGACATGCTTATATCCATAGATTCCGGGCGATTTAGTGGAATTCGGTTAGGGATTTTAGATGAGAAAGGAAAAAGAGTTGATGTTCGTTCATAGGTATTTGCGGTTTCCTTTTGAAGAATTGATCGGAGGGGACAAAACCGACGGTGGCGGCGTTTAGGGTTTGGTTTTGTGTTGCGATAATCCGTGTTCGTATATGAAGCAAGAAAAGGAAACTGGTCGGAGTTGATTTGGCCTTTCGATTTAGGGAGGGTTCGTCGGAGGCGGCGCTGCCGTCGAAGCAAGGCTTAGGGTTTTTTCTTGTGTTGAGGAAGATTAGAGAAGGGAGAGCGTGAGAAAGGGGGCTAGGGTTTGTTCTCAGCCTTTTTTGGTTTTTGTTTATTTTAAATGTTCATAGAATTAATTATAGGATTATTAGTATAAACTGAATATTAATTGGTATAATAAAAGGAATATTAAGTATCTTAAAGAGGATTAAATTTGTTTCAATCGTGTTGATTTTCATTAAAAATGAGATTATGGCGGAGTCAACGAAGTTGACCGGAATTCCATGCCAAGCTCCTATGTTCCTTGCACAGATGGACCTCTAAGACTCGCTATTTCCACCCCTCAATTAGGCCCAACTTTACTGTTAACTGAAAATAACTTCTAAATGCACCCCTTCTCCATTTTTATTTCTTTTATTCTTTCTATTTCACACCATTTTAATTTAATTCAAAAATAAATAGTAAAACACATATTTAAATTCTATAAAAATTATATTAGAATATTAAGTCAATTTAGAAACATTCCCCATTTTTAGTTTCTGAATTTAATCATTTTTCCATTTAATTTCGATTTTTTATTTTTTTTAATTGATTTTAGGTCAAATTCTTCATAATCACATAAATTTGTACAATTTATTCCTGCCACTTCCCTTGACATTTTTTGCCCATTCTTTTTACTATGATTAGAGGACAAGTTAAGGTATCTAGAATATTTTTGGTGTATTTTTTAGGACATTTTTTCTATTGTTTTGGTAGTGTGAATTGTATAAATTTGTGATTGAACTTTACATAGAATTAAAGGACCATTTACCATAGTTAGAGTTAGAATTTTTAAGAGATTTTTTAATACAATGTTATAATCAGGTTAGAGACCCTAGGGAATTAATTTCACATTTTTTTCCATGACTTTTGATATTTTTTGTCATTTTAATTCATTTCCATCATATTATGCATATTCATGGTTCATGTCATTCACTAACTATTTGCTTTTTGTGCAAGGTATTTTTTCAAGGATTACCTTATGGTCTTGGATATTATTTTTATGCCTCGATTATACTCTTGTTATTTGTACTTTGTAATGTAATATCTTAGAACTTGTATGCTTTTATAGTTTCTATAAGTAGGATAGAAAAGATAAAATGGATCGCTAGAAAACCAAAAATTTCAAAATTGAAAGAAATAAGACTCGATCCAACGTCGAGTGAATTTTCAAATAAATAAATAAAGTTGCATGTGACTTTAGGGTTCCTCGATTACCATCGTTCCAGTCCATTCAACCAAAAGCAAGCCTTGTATGTTTCACACCATAAGTCGTGCGTCTCAGCACCACACAATCGACCCACCCGATCCATCGTTTCATCCCATTTATGCTTCATTCACGTTTTACCCACCATGACTTAGGAGGACCATATTGTTCACTATTAACTTCTTTTACTTGTATTTCTAGTCTTATATCTCTTAGGTAGATTTAATCTCAAACCTCACTAACCATAGGTCATCCTTAAATTCAATTAACTTAGGGTAAGTCTAGTTTCCCTTAGAATTTTTCCTTTGATAACTTGAGTCTCACTTCTCATCTTAAAAGAAAATAAAAAACACTTAATAAAGGAAAAGGTGTACAATGCGCCACGAGCCTTAAGCTATAAGAGAAATGATTAGTGGAGGTCTCCTTCACTCTTCTAGGATGCTTTACAAACGTTCCATTGGGGGCGATCTTGGAAAGTATTCGCTCATGTGTCATAGTCTTTAGTGTTGTACATACAATAAACAAAATCTCAAAAATACTTCTTCTAAAAGACAACAAACCAAGAAGTCACGTCTTCTCTTCTCATCTCATACTCTTTGCGGACGAACATGACTTGTCTCGACAATTCAAACAGCGATACGGTAAACACCCTCGAGTCAGAGTCGGTAGCACCTGAGCTAGAACTATGGCAACGTCATCCTAAAAATCACAAACAAGTGTAAGCCTTAGTTAGACGAACTACGGCGTCTCTGATCCTCATTTATCCCGATGAGGTACGTAGGCAGTGGGGTAGGGCCCATTCGAGCACAATCTTTCTTTTTCCCTACATTTTCCCCCTTTTTCCCATTTTATTAATTCCATTTCTTTTCTCATTTTCATTCCATTCCAGATAGCCATTCCTTTATTCAAACAACATATTATTTCTCACCCTTTGAAAACAGACTTATAAGCGTGGATCCCGTCGGGTACGGCGGACGGATTGGGGTGCTAATACCTTCTCAATTCGTAACCGACTCCCGGACCCAGATCTTTGGTTCGCAAGGCCTCTTCCTTTTCCTTCTTCCTTAGGTTTGTGCAACATTACCTTTCCCGTTCCTTCGGGATAAAAGTGTCTGGATGGCGACTCTAACTTTTCCGCGCCACTTTCGCGTTTGTACTAGGATGAAAATCCCGAGAGCGACAGCGTGATACACTTCCAGCACATTAATGAATCACACTCCCCTCACGTGGCAGTACTATTTCATCCTTGTGTGACGACATTCCTTAGTAGCCAGTTTCTCTCCAATAACACTATTTTGCTTCTCTATAAAAGGAAAAGATCACAAGTTTATGTAAGGTTTTCGAATAGACCAATCCACATGAAGTTGTTATTTGATCAACAGTCTAACATGTGAATATGTTAACAACACAAAGGTCTATGAACCTCAAATGAATATGCATCTCAAGCTGATATTTGTATTGGAAAAATTGGTTATGCAACCTGCTTATGCAGCAGTTGTTGATTCATAAATGCGCTTAATTTCATATGTTATAGAAGACATGCAAATTCACAAATGAAACAAGAAGATGATCATGGAAGCTCAATTACAAATCTACAACTGAATGTTGTGTTCTGATGAAATCATTGGATTCAGAGAACAATGGTTGTTGTCCAGAATGTTTTTCAAATGTGAATCAAGATAAAGAAATCCTTCTACGTGCTAATCAATGTCAACTAAGCTTTCAGAAGCTTATGAAGAAGACTTCCAACCATTTAAGAAGCTTGGGTTGTTGTTTGGTAAGAAGTTACTTGAAGGAGAAGAAGAAGAAGACTCCACACATTTGTGCTACAATAGAATGTAATATTTTAGTGTGTATTAGGTGATCTTCTAATATACTTAAATGTGTTTACACATGCTTATTTAAGAAGCAAACATTTGTAAACATTACCCTTATCCCTTAAGGACCTTGTGGATGTCTGAACTTAGAAGGCTCGGAACTTAGCAGCTTGGTAAGGAATCTCTCTCTCTCTCTCTCTCTCTCTCTCTCCCAGTAAGGCTCCACTTTTAATGAAATAAAAACATAATTTGAAGTTGTTGGGATTCAAAGCATGTACACAAAACTAGTTTACCACTCGATTTTCATAAATAACCGACAAAATAAATTTATATTATTTATTTTCTTCAAGAAGACGTCACTGTTAATTAAATAAAAACATACTCTAAAGCTATTGGGATTCAAAGCATGTAGTATGAAGTTAGAAACTAGGTAATAGTCTGAAGTTAGAAACTAGGTGGTAGTCTGAAGTATTTAATGCAAAATATGTGACATGTTAATTTTATATAAAAACTGACGTTTAAGTATTAATTAAAAATAGAAAATATAAAAAACACAATAGCGTCATATTCTGAGAATTCATTTAAAATATAATTCTGGTGGTTTTTTATGAAAACTGGTGGAGTAGAATATATAAAATTAAAAATTAAAATGAGCTTTTGAAATTTTTGATGTAAAATATATTACCTCTCAGTTGGATAATGTAACCGAGGTTAATACTAATAAAAAAAAAACTTAACAAAGAAAAACAAGGAAGCTGGAATCCATACTTTCATTATCTTATTCAAGTTGGAGAAGAGATTATGGAGTTATGAAATTTGTTAATGAAAGAAATGATGTTTTTGAATTTTTTTATTGAAGAAATGAAATTTCTAAACTTGCTTTAGTGGAGAAATAGAGAGTCACAAATGAAAGATGACATTTAGAGGTAGAAGATGAAGTTCGTCTGAGTTTTACATTTCATGCAGATCATTAATTGTGGTGTTCTTGAGCGTTGATACACACTAGATGGACGATAATGATTTGTTTAAGGATGATGAAAAAACTTAATAAATACACTTATATTTCCTCATGACATCGAGTGGCTTAAAAATAAATAAATAAAAACTATGGATAGCGCACTACATACAAAATGGTTGTATTAAACAATCGTTATTGTATGTCGCTACATACAACCACAATTGTATTAAACAACCGTTGTTGTATGTAACGTGTTATCCACAGTTTTTTTAATCCACTTAGTTTCATGGGAGAAATATAAGTTAGTTTAGTGATCCACGTGAAATGTAAAACTTATACGAACTTCTAACTCAGACGAACTTCATCTTCTATCTCCAAACATCATATTTCATTTATGACACTCTATTTCTCCACTAAAACAGGCTTGAAAATTTTTCATTTCTTCTATAAACAAAACTCGAAAGCATATAAAAATACAGCAGTAGAACAACAACAACAACAACAACAACAATAACAAGATTCGATATTATGACCATGAGCCACTTCTTACCACGGTTATAACTTCCAATTGTGGTGAAGAGTGGCTTTAAAATGAAAATAAAAAGAAAATGCGCTTTTTGTAATAGGGAAAATGGAAAAAATATAGTTGTTAGGATTCGAAGCTTGTAACACTTACTTTATCACCACAGTTGTTTACCTCAACCGTGATTAAATAACTTTAAAAAAATAAAAACATATATCAGGCTCATCAAGTTTGCTATAAAAGTAAGGTTTTTGAAAATATGCATGTGTGTTATAAAAGAAAGGCTCTTGAAAATATTAAAAGTTAAATCTTAATTTTATCACTATTAAATAAAAAAAATTGTAAAACATTTGACCTTCATTGACATTAAAAAAAAACTTGTTTACTTATCATGAGAACAAAATTGTAATCTGACCTCTTTATGTATTTAAGAGACAACCACAATATATTATTTTACATAAACATTTGATAGTTTCTTACAATTCTATATATAAAAGCTAAAAAAATCATTTTATTTGTGTAAGCAGAGATTGAACTCTGTATTAATAGAGTGATAAAACCATTTATTACATAAAAAGGGGAGAAATATGACTAAAATTGTACAGTTTAGTTATGTCACTATTATCATTCTTTCTCTGTTTCTAGCTGCAAATGTTGAATGTCAGACATTTTTGTCCTTTATCAAAATTTCTTAATTACTTTTTGCACACTATTTAACTAATATAATTTACATTACTTTATCATATTTTTTCCTTACAGCGTGGCGTGGGCATAGCAGTAGAAATTGTTTTGACGATTCAGATTGTAACAAAAATAAGTGTAGAAAACCTACAATAGTTAAGTGTGTCAATCGTATGTGTACATGTGTACCAGTATTTTATCCAAGAGAACCCAATTTCACTAAATAAAAACATAAGTGTAGATCACTTAGTTATTGTATTTGTATTGGTGCCATATAATTTATCTTTACTTCATTATCTAATTTAAGGATTGATATTTTTATGAGTTTGTAATATAAAATGATGGATATGAAATAAAATAAGGTGTCAATTAATATTAAGGATTTTTTTTTATCCTTTAATTATATATCTTTATATTCAGATTGATCCCTTAATTATTTTTTGTGTTAGATTGGTCTTTTAACTCTTAAAACGTGTCATGTTGATCATTTTTGTCTAATTAACGATAAAAAAAAATCAATCGTTAATTAGACCAAACCAATCAACATGACTCGTTTTAAGAGTTAAGGAATCAATCTTATGTTTAAGAACCAATCTGAACCCAAAAATATAGTTAAGGAAAAAAAAGGATATTTTACCTTATATTAATTAGATTATTTTCTTCTGGTCACACTTTTTGTGCTTTATTAGACTAACTGTTTTTGGCTTCTGTTTATATTATTTTGCCATAAAAACGTAGTGCAATTCCTTAAATTCTGGCATTTTAATTTTTCATACCCTCATTATTATCTATCAAAATATTTTCAATATTAAGTTGATATAAAAAATTTATGTTGTATGAACCTACATTGTTAAATTTATTACATGCCATTTTTATAATTTAGATTTAATTTTTTGGAGTTAGTATGGTTCAACCCCACACCCTCATCATAAATTGTATATGTACTTTTCATCTACACAACACAACAACTCCTTTGATCAATATAATATGTCAAAAACTTATATAACACTTAGTTGAGATTAAGTAAAACCTACATTTTTACCATATTCACATCGCAACAATAAACAAGTAGTTGAGAGAAATTGGATGAGCTCATGTAACATCATGTTTTCATAGATTATTTTATTTAATTTATTTATGTCTTTTGTGTGAATTATTGAATTATTATGTATAGTATTTAAAAATTAGGGTTATATGTCCTTGAGGTGGAGGTGTCTTGAGGTGGAGGTGTGGAGAGAATTTAGAAGGAAATATAATTAATTTAAAATTAATTAATTATTAGAACAAATAGTATTTTAATTGAATTATTTAAAGAAAATAGAAATATGATAATTAGATAAATTGTGTGATTTGAAAGAAATATATGGTAAGAGGAGATAAGCTTATGTTTAGTTGGGCCTAAGTTTAACTGACCAAAAACAATTAGAATAATATATATTCTAACAATTAAGGAAATAGACTTATTCTATCATTACATGAAAAAGAGGAGAATAAAGAAACAAGGTTTTGGAGAAGGCGTATTAGGGCTTGAGAGAAAGGATCAATTGAATATAATCTTGCTTATTTTTCTAGAATTACGAGGTAAGGGTGAAGAAAGGATTTTCAACATGGATGCATTGCATGATGGAATAGAGATGAGAGGTCCTTACTTACATTGGGGTTCTAAGATTTTGCTAGGTTTAATACCTTTTTTGATCCTCTAACTATAGACATGAGTTCAATTTGATCATCTTTCTTTTAAAAGTTTCAATTTGGTCTCTTACATTATCTAACAAAATCAAAATGGTCTTTTCCGTCAAATATTGATAACATCGTTAGAAATAAGTGACACGACATCTGAGGTGGAGATTTTTGATGATGTGGCATTTGAGGTGGCAATTTTTGATGACTTGGCATATAATTTATTAATTTTTTTATTACTTATGTTTTTTTATTATCCATATCATTTTATTAATTAATTATTAATTAATTTTTTTCATTAATTTTTCTTTTAAGAATTTAATTTATAGAAATTTTAAAAACATAATTCTTGGACAAAATGGTTGGCCCATTTCTTCAGCCCACAAACCTTTTGATATGCCTTGTTCAAGTGGGATATATATACAATCAAATTAATCAAGTCTCACACAATGTGGGACTTTAATGCTGCTCCTGGATTTGTAGTAGGTTAAATAGTCCCCCATGAACTTGCAATAGATCAACATAGAAAAGCTCCTGGAAAACAGAGACCTCGTACCCTGCATTCAAAATTTCCAACATTATTACAAAACTTACAACTTTGCAATGGATCTTATAACATTTTGGCTTTTACAATTTATATGTGGCTTACTCATTTTGTTGCTCTTTCTGTTTCATGTTACTATTTGTCAATAATTCAACCTTTTTCTTTAGGACCTCATCTCCTTACACTGGAAAATAATAGATTGAAGTGTCTCACATTATTAAGAGGTTAGTAAAAATGATATTTGTGTTCATTTTTTAAAGTTAAAAATGAACACTAAAATAGGTGTAACATTTGACAGAGCCCACATGTTATATAATAACAAGTTGAATTTTGAGTAGACCTAATACAAGAGCGTTGGGATTGAGTTGATCATAAGTTGAAAAATTGTAACAATAAATTTATAGGTGTATGTATCTCCATACACAACTCCTACCTTACAATTTCATATTTACCTTAGTTGTAAATTGCTATTTATTGTTGACCTTAAATTGTTTGTTATGATTTTATTTTCTAAAACAATGAATGATTTTATTTTTATTAGCTAATTATTTCGTTGAAGTTTTGTTAGCTAATTATGAATCTGAAGAATAGAAATGGTGTTGAGATTTTACCTTATGAGCTTTTCTATGGAGCTTTTCCTAGGGAGGTTGATGGAGCTTGAAGGTATAGTTGATAAGAGGAATGCTGATAAGAATATGAAGAATAGAAATGGTGCCAGGATTTTACCTTATGAGCTTTTGAGCACATTATGGACGAATTCATGTGGTTCTTGCTTGTGTTGTCTTGGTCTTCGAATGTTCTATTTAAGCTCACTTTAATGTAACTGACAATAACTTTAAATAAAGTATTACTTTACATAATCATACGCCATTTATCATTTACAGAATCATCAACTTCCATATCAGTGTGGTTTAAAGGGAAATTCACCATAGTGTAGTTCAAAGTGGCTAGCCACAAGAGCGCCACCCTTCCATCTCTACCTCCATTATCAACTTCAAAACTAAAATAAATAGCATAAAAGTATTAAATTCCTACATTGGGTGGGACTTGATTAATTTGATTGTATATATATCTCACTTAAATAATGCATATCAAAAGGTTTGTGGGATAAAGAAATGGGTAAGTCATTTAGTCACCTCATATGCCACCTCACATTATAAAAAATCGCCACCTCATATGCCATTTCACTTATTTATAACGATGTTATCACTATTTGACGGGAAATACCATTTTGATTTTGTTATATTAATGTAAGGGACCAAATTGAAACTTTTAAAAGAAAGATGACCAAATTGGATTCATTCCTATAGTTAGAGGACCAAAAATGGTATTAAGCCATTTTGTTATGATGATTGGTTACTGTTATATATCAATCTAAAATTTAATGATTGGTTGTGGTAATAATGTAGTTTAATGGAAGAATTTGAGTTAATTGAGTCATGTGATAACATGTTGTATTTTGTTTGATTGTTCTTATATGGATGTGTTCTTGAAGCTTTTAAACATAAACTTGAAGAATATGTTGATTGGTGTATATGATGTGGTGATAGTGGATTAGATGTGGTATGAAGTTGGATTTTCTAAATAAGTTACTTTGTATGTTAGGGTGTGTTTGGAATAAGATTTAAAATTGATTATTTGTAGTAACGTGATTAAAACTAGGATTTTTGGAAATATAGCATTGAGCAATCAATTGGTCATATGGGAATAATCGATTGGTTCCCTTTTGGAAACTAAAAAAAAAGAAACAAAAACATGAGAACAATCGATTGGTCTACCATGTACTCGATTAGTTCTTTTCTTCAAAATAATAAATTTTGGACAATGGTTTTGGAACAATCAATTAGTGTGGGTATGCAATCGATTGTAAAGCTAGCAGAAATATACCCGAGTGCATCACACGCTCGTTGGTACAACAGATTTGCCATTGAACTTTATTTATTCAAAAAGGAAAGGGAAAATATCGATAAAACCCAGGGGAAAGGGAAACTGGTAAGAGAGTCAGTTATGTGAGAGGAAGATATTAGCATCCCTCACATCCGTCGTACACGGCGTGAACCATTTTTCTTTTTCTTTGCGTGGATGGGTGTTACTATCTAAAGGTTACATACGAAGGGAAAAGAAATGGTTTATAATTAATTTGCTTGTGGAGGATTGGGGCCCTTGTGCCAACGTATCCTTATAGTGCAATGAGGAAAAAGAAGGGCGAAAAGGAGGTTGCTCGCCAAGATCTCGCAATCTTGTGCCTAAGTATCCTCATAGTGAAATGAGAAAGTTAGAGCTCCATAGTTCATGGAAGTAAGGATGAAAAAGGCTTTGGTGTTTAAACCACAATGGAAACAAAGGTGATAGGAGTGGTGTTTGAAATAGAGAATAATCTAAGTGAGATAAGCTATGTTTAAACCAAAGGGAAACAATTGTAGCGGTGTTTAAAAAAAACTGGAATAAAAATGGTGTCTAAACCAAGGGAATGATGTTTAAACCAAATAAGGGAAAAATGGCATTTAAACCAAGAGAGTGACGTTTAAGCCAAGAAAGTGGTGTTTAAACCAGGAAAGTAGTTTTTAAATCAAGATAATGGTGTTTAAACTAAGAGAGTAGTATTTAAACTAAGAGAGTGATGTTTAAACCAAGAGATTGAAGTTTGAACTAAGAGAGTGGTGTTTGAACCAAGAGAGTGGTGTTTAAACCAAGAAAGTGGTGTTTAAACAAAGAGAGTGTAGTTTAAACAAAACAAAAAGTGGTGTTTAAACCAAGAGAGTGGTGTTTAAACCAAAAGAGTTATTTTTAAACCAAGTGAGTGGTGTTTAAACCAAGAGAGTGGTGTTTAAATTTAGAGAGTGGTGTTTAAACCAAGAGAGTGATGTTTAAACCAAAAGAGTGATGTTTAAGCCAAAAGAGTGGTGTTTAAACCAAAAGATTGATGTTTAAACCGAGAGGGAAAATTTTTAAACAAGAAAAATGGTATTTAAACAAAAGATAAAGTCAATAAGGATTGTGTTTTATTCATATCAGAGTATTGTTGATGATTGTAGTGTAGAATGAGACTTGTCAATCAAGTGATTTGATATGCTCTAAGTCTATGACAATGAGAGCGAATACTTTGTACAAATGAGACAAACATATCACATACAAAATACTCTAATAAGAGGTAAGGAATGGCTCCCGCTCATCTTTTCCATGTACTTAAGGCGCATAGAGTACAACTCATCGAGATTGACAAGATTTGACCAACTCTTTTGTCATTTTTCTTGAACAGTGCTCCAACTTTGTATGATCTTTATGTATACAAGGTAGTGAAGTCTAAGATATTATTGTATCTTGAGAGTAGGTTTCAAGTTGCATTTGATATTATTGAACTAAATGGAGCTTGAAAACTACTTGTCTGAGAAGCAAGTAGAGGGAAAATCCTATCAAGTGATCAGAATCATGTGACTGGATCAGGGGAAGTCAAACAGTGAATAGACTGGTTAATTAAATGGAATTTTGCTTAAATTAGTCAAAGGGAAGCGCAAAGAATTGAAATAATATTCTAAGGCATCGTGCAAGTGTCAATTGTTAGAAAGTTAGGATTTACAAGGGAAACTCTACACCTAATGTTGTCATGCAAAAGTTTGATCCTAAAGTCTAATTCAACACTATGAAATCAAAATGGAATTTAATCACTTAATGGAATCTCCTAAGAGAACATGAATAATAAAACATGCAAGCACAAGTATATCAGGTAGAAACGTTTATTAAAATTCAACTATTAAGCTTAATCAACATTCAATTAGCATAATCTAAGCATAGTGATAAGGAGATTAATAGAATAATCTATTATTAGTTAAATGAGTTTTATTAGTATTTTGATGTATTGAGAGTTATTTTATATTATGATGTTTTCTAGAATAATCTTAGGACAATTTTGGCTTTAATTAGTTATTTGGCCTATCCACTACTACTACTACTACTATATATGTATTCATTGAGAGATGGCAAGATTATGAAATGAATGTTCTTTAATTTTCTTAGATATTTTTTATTGTCCTTTCTCATATTTATCTAGTCTTGTTAGGGTTTGCAATTAGCATCCTAAAAATTGGTGCTTTCATCTTGAACTTCCATGACATGCTCATATTATCATTTCACATACACACCATCATTCCCATCTTTTCCATGGGATATTTTTACACCTTATCCTACCAACACTCATCCTACATCTTCATCACCAAATATGTATTTTAATCATGGATATACACCACCTTCATCTAACCCATATTCATCATAATCTACCTCTAATTGTTCATACCATTACAACAATTCCTATCAATTCCAACAACCAACAAACACCTCATCCATATTTGGTCACCACTATCAAAAATAGAAGAGACTTTGAGAAGCATTTACAAGTGTCTCATCCCTCTTTTAAGAAAAAGAAACAAATTAAACAACAAAAACAAAGCAAAGCCCCACTCTTTTACACCCAAACCCTACCCAACCTCGAAAACGAAGTCATCGTAAGACATTCTTCACTGAACTAATTGCAACAACCCCACTCGCCAAAAACCGCAAAAACGGTATCGCTAAGGAATGTGACGACGAAGCCCTAATTTCTATTTCCATAGGTTTTCCTGTTGATTACTTAACGGATGGTGAAATTGAAGCGAATGTCGTTAAAACAATCGGTGGTTCTGAGCAATCGAATTACATTATTGTTTGGAATCACATTCTAGATAGGTGGCATTTCGATGTTAATGTTTGGTTGACTTATGATCTTGTTGTAAAGTAAATTCGATCTGAACATAGGAGTTTGGTTGAGAAGGCATATAGTTTTTTGATTGAGCATGGCTATATTAATTTCATACTTTCTCTGGAGATTAAACTAGTGAAAGTTCAGTCTTTTGATGGAATTCGCATGGGATTTGATGTGAAATTCGAAGGTGGGAACCTCCAGGAAGAGACTTCGAACAAGGATTTGTTGATAGGTGCAGAGACTCCGAACAAGGCTTTGTTGATGAAGTCAGGATATTATAATACAATTGTCATTCATGGTGAGGTTCCACATATTATTGGTTTGGAGAAACATAACTTGCCTACAAGTGGGGATTGTGTTGATCATAAATATCACTGGTGGAGACCTACCAAACCCACGCCGGTTGATTTTCCGCATACATTAGTTTTGCAATATCCTCCATTGTCTCTAGAGACTCATCATGAGCCCCTATTGAAATTAGTTGTAGATTCAGGGGAACATTACTTTTCTTAGACTGGTGTATATGATAAACACTTGGGGCGGCAAGATAAACAAACAAGAGTTGATATAGTTTCTTTGACATCATTAACAGGTTAGGTACAAATTTAAACCTTGGCAATTTTGTTCTAGACAAAGGCTCCGGAGGCTCTGGACACAAAAATTTATGTGATATAAAGGAGGTTGTTTCTTGATTTAGTTTAAATATCCTCATGAATCTAGATTTTAACGAAGCTTCATCATCAACAATGCAATGGTTTCAGACATGAACGATTCAGGGGATGTTGTGGATTATAAAGATAAAGAAAGGAATGAATTTCAACATCTTTAGCCAAATGCAGGTCTCATAAGCTTGGGAATCAATTCTATTCAGGGTGTATATTCTGTTGATAAATCTTTTAGTGCATTGGTGATCCATGTAAGCCCTTTGTAGACTCACCTTGCTGGAAATGAGCTTCTACTGCTCATTTTTTTATTATACATCTTCTGAGGATTTACCTTCTGAAAATGTGCCTAAAAATGAATGCTTTTGTTCTCTTATTCGGGAGCCTCACAGTTTTCTTCTTTATGGAAAAAATAATGTCAACTTGCCACTTGCATTTACGGGACAGGAGGATATCTTGTAGAAAGTGTTCAAGGAGAAATTTAACATGCGCATTTCTAATTTGGACGATTTCTTTGGAGGCCCAGCATTTCTCGCATGGTCACATATAGGAAATTTACATGGGTGGGGCGGACCACTTCCACAGAGTTGGTTCCATAAATTGTTGGATTTTCGGTGAACAATTTTAAGGTAAAGTTACTTGAAAAAATATAACAATTCATTGCAGAAATTCAGTTGAGCCATAAGGAAATAAATACTACCACAACTACAATAGGGACAATAGTAGCATATCTACTTATTCCAATGCGATCACTTGGTCCGGATAGTTGGAAGATAGCCACTGCTCTCATGGGTAAACATATTGGTGGAGATTCTGATTATGTTGCCATATCTGATGCTCTTGGTGTTCATCCCTCCGTTTTAGCTGTCGGCTTAGCTGCAAATAATGTTATAGGTGCACTGTATTTTTTTAAACCTCTCAAGTTTGATAGCTTGAAATCTCTACCTCTCAATGAAAGCACCGCCGTGGATTCTGGATCTAGTGACGAGTCTATTGACCTTAAGCTGGTTACTAATGCTGCAAATTGGCTTGGGAAAAGGTTTCTTCTCACAATCTTTGTGTCGCTCCCACCTGATGACACACAGGGCCAAGAGGGGTACAGACGCGAACGGTCGGCGAAAGAGAGAAATGAAAAGGGTGAACTGAAAAGAGTCGCCAGCTAGGCATTTTTATCCCGAAGGAAAGGTAATGCTGCATAAACCTAGAAAGATATGGATAAGACGGTCGCGAACCAGAGAAACTGAGAAAGGGGGTTGGTTACAACCTGGGAAGGTATTAGCACCCAGATTGTTCGTCGTACTCGACGGGATCCACGCTTGAAAGTTTGTGTTTAAAGGGGTAGTGTCAGTGCTATTCTGTGTGCAAAAGCTATAAAAGAATACAAGTGTCAGTGTAAAAGAAATGTGAAGTGAGATGAAAGAGTGTCAGTGTAAGGAAAGAGTGTGAAGCTCAAGACTATGAGGCTTAAAGAATAATGCTGGAAGAGGGGGAATATACAGAGACTTTTGTTCGATAACTGTTAAGTTATGCCTATGTATCCTCTCGTGCAATGAGGAAGTCGGAACATCGTAGTTCGACTCAAAGAGACTGAAAGATAAATTGACTTGATGAACTGCTTACTTGTCTATGCTCAAGTGTAAGACCTGTCTGGCTCAGGTGAAAACTGTCTTGCATTAGACGGGAGAAGCAAGTTCTCGTTTGTGAGTGAAGATGATGAGAAAATAATCCCGGAGGAGACGATTATTGTTTGTTTTTGGTATTTTCAAACTTTTATTGCTTTTTGTGTTTGTCATAAGAAAATGAGTTTAAGCCTAAACCAAGGGTTAGTAAACTCATCACATCTTCCCTCTGATTAGGGGTAATGAGAATACCTTAAGTATGAAGTAAACACCTCACACTTAATCACCATGATGTAGGATTAAGATCATTAACCTACTTGCATTTATTTAGATGTTTTTTGGAGTTTTTGTTTGGTGTTAAGCAATGAGTTTAAGCCATAATCAAAGATTTAATGGACCCATTACACTATCCTAATAGAAGGATAATAAATGAGAACATTTAAGCTGAGGAAGATACCTCAACTTAACCCATGATTAAGGATTAACCTCATGACAAAACAAAACCTTTATTAAAGTGGATTTTAGTTAATGATGAGATTAAGAAGTGGATTTTATGGTTTGTAAGTCAACTTGAGGGGGACTTGTCCATTAACACTAGGGTTAGTCATTCTTAACCAATTAAGGAAGAATTAGAACCCTAATGCAAGGCCCAAGTTACAAGCTTGATGTCTTAGTGATTATTAGATGGATTGATTAGAGGATTTAAACACATTAAGGGTTTAACACTTAGGATTAAAGTTATACACTCCATCCTAATAGAAGGATACAGGCATAACCTTAATCACAAAGCCTTAAAACCTTTAAGGTTTAGTCCTTGATTAAGAGATGAGAAGAGAAGACACAAAGATGACACAAAGGTAAAACTAAAGGGGGGACTAATCAAACCCTAATTGTGATCATGCTTGGTTATTCCTAGGGTTTATGAAGCTTTCAAGAAGATCTCAAGGAAAAGCCACCAAGGAAGAAGCAGGATGGAAGGAAAAGAAGCAGCAAGAAGCAAGACAACTTACTTCACTTAAGAAGATAAGTTGCTTGAAGAAAGAAAGAGGAGAAGGAGCATGAATGAGCAAGCTCACTTTAATACACAAGTAAAATGCTGCAATGATGCAGAAAAGAGATGAGAAGAGATTATGAGAAGTGAAGGCAAATTCACTTCTCAAACACTTACCAACTGAAAAGTTAGAAACAAGAAATGAAATGAAATGAAAATAAGAAAGATGCAAAGAGGCTAACCAAAGTCAGAAGCATGTTCATGATGCAAATGATGCTAAGAGATGATACAAATGGATGTCATGAGATGTGGATGATCATACAAGCAATGAAGATGCAAATGGGGCATGAAAGTAAGCATGAAAGATCATGAATGCATATGACATCAAATGAAAGCAAAAGCATGGCAAATGGATGATGCAATGATCAAACATGAGTCTAATGTGTCCTAAGATGTTTTATATGTCATGTGGATGCACAAAATGTCATGGCAAGTTCATGTATGCAAGCATATGAAGAATGAATGCAAATGAAGGCAAAAATTAGGGTTTATGAACAAGATGCAATGCAAAATTCAAAATCAGAAGCAAATGACAAGATAAAAAATTGAAAATGGGATCAAAGGTACCCTAAACTTATACAAGTTCACTGCCCAAAGGGGAAAGTCAGAAGCTAAACCCTAAAGGACTTATGATTTTTCTAAGTTTCTAGGGTTTTAAGGGTGATCCAAAAGGGAAAATGCCAAACAAATGGAAAATGAAAGATAAAAATGAAACAAAAATGTTTTTAGATGCTTGAAAGAATGTATAACACATTGCAAAAAGAACCATTCACAAACTCAACTTGGATCAAAAGTTGTGAATTTTTGAAGTTAGGGTTAAAAATATTCAAATTAAAGAACCCTAATTCAAATGAAAATTGTTAAAGCATGATCAAAACCAAAAAGAAATTTGCTTTGTGAGTTTGTAAATGTTTGAAAATGTCCTCTGAATTTTTTTGTGATTTTTAAATACCTAAATGTATTTTTAATTAAATAATTCTCATTAACTAATTAAAAATAATCATTTAAATGATTTAAAAATAATTTTTAATGCAAAAAATAAAAATAAAATATTTTTGGGCTCTGAAAATTAATAAAGGTTTGGGTAAAAAATTTCAGAATTTTTTGATGTCATTTGCTATTTTTAAAAATTCATTCAAATAAAATAGAAAATAAATGAAATAAATATTAAATAAATGAGAAAAAGGGAAAGTCAGCTAATCCTAGGGATGAGGTTTAAAGTCAGATTGGGGGGAATTGACTCCGCGCGCATCTGGATGGCTGACATTCAAACTACGCTAATTATGATTAAAACCCTAATCTGAACCCTAATGACTTTCAGGTGACCAGAACAGTGTTCCGATCATCTTCTCCGGCCATCCACTCTTGCTATCTCACTCAATCCATAAAATCAAACCACCAAACTATCTAGAAATGATCCCCACCCCATTCTAAACAAGATTTAGCCATCAAACAACATTTATTTCACATGAACAATGAGATTCGAAGAAAAACGGAAAATCTTTCAGAAATTTCAGAAGCTTCATACATGCTTAAAACTTAATCATTTTCAAAACCAAAAGGTGCAGTGTGATCAGTGAAGCATGGAGAACAATCTAAGAACTTAAGAAATCATTTCTGGAAAATTTTTTCTTGGGGTTACCTGAACTAAAGCTTTCGAAAATGGCACTGTCTGGCTGCTTCTCTGCTTCAAAACCCCTCAAATGATCTCCCTCAAGAGTTTGCAATACTTAGTTGGAGTTTATGTGGCCTCTATGTGCAGTTGGCTGAAGCTCAGGTCAAGGAATGTGAAAATCGTGTTTTTGACATGGGGTGTTTCAAGGCAAAATGAAGGGTGGGAAATGATCAGTGATGAATGTGGAGTTGAATGGTGGAAAAAGTTGAGATTTGTTGGATGAGCTATGAGTTTCGAAAGCTTTTGCAAGTTGGAGTGATTTTGTGTATGCTGAGCAATCTGAAGTGTTAGGCTGCAATGTTGTGTGTTATGGCTTGGGTTTGATCCACATAACAAGTAGTGATAGGCCAGAGAGTGGGTGGTGGCTGCAGCTGATTGGTATGGGCTTCTTGCCAAAAAGTCAAAAGTTTTTGTCCTTGAGGTATGGGCTGGTTCAGAGGTGGTACAATGGGGTGTCTGGTTCAGCAAGGATCAAGGATGTCCATGGAATTGGTTTTGAGGCAATTCAGCAAGTGTATGAAGGGTTTGTGTATCATTTTGCAATTTCATGAAGTTTTGGCCCCTTCGAGATTTCTTCATGGGCAAGGCATGAAACTTGGGATTTCTTTGGGAAATTCTGAATTATAGGTCATGTATGATGTTTGTGTAATGGTTAGAAGTCAATTAGAGATCACAAATTGCCTTGGTATGAGTTTTTTGCAAGTTTCCCTCTTTGGTACATAAGTGAAATTTTGTGATTTTTCCCAACTTTGCAAGGCCATAACTTGAGTTCTATGATGAATTAGATCAAGTTCTTATACTTTTTGGTAACGGAATGATCCAATATACAACTTTCATGACCATGAATTTTTCATTTGAAGCATTTTTGGTTGAGAAAGAGGAGGTTGAAAAACTTTCCCAAAATGGCAAGTTTTCATTACAAGTCACTTTCCCAAAATGGCAACTTTGCAAATGGCTTGAAATTCTTCAATTTTGTGAACTTCTAAGTACTCCAATGATCAAATAATGACCATATAACTTCAATATGATGGAGAATCCCCTTTGGTTGGATGATTGGGGGCCTCAGATGCCCTGATTTTGCACTGACTTGCTCAAGAAGTCATCTATTGATCAGATGCCTTCCTCATTGAATTTCTTCATGAAAATTGGTATGCATGATCCTCATATCATATAGAGACCAATAGAAACAATAATGACCAAAAAATTTGGAGTTATGGCCTCTGAAACCAAAATCCTAATTTTAGGTCATCTATGCAGTCAAGCTTGGCTCTGCTTCCATGCCTTTCTCAGTTCTTGTGATTTTCTGACTTTCTTGATCTTAGGAGGATATAATATGATTCTTGAACATACATGGACCCTATTGAGATGATTGAAGACCTTTGGAGTGGCTCAAATGGCTCATGGATTGCTCAGATCACAAACCCTAGATGCATATGACTTTGAACCAATGCAATGAAGCAAAAATGTAATATGAGATGATATGATTGAACTTATGCAAATGAAAAGAATCACAAGCCATGGTGAAATGAGTGAGGGAAAATTTGGGGTGTTTACATCTGCCCCTATTCAAACATGAGTTAGTTGTGTAGGATGTAAGCGTTTGGCTTAACAGACAAACAAGATAACTTGTGGTTGAATACCAAAGACAGTCAAAAATTTGCACTCACTAGATACGAAGGAGAAAGGGATATAGATTGTAAAAGGAAACAAAGTATAATTATAAAGTGCGGGGGACGGAGGACGACCGTCGGGCAGAGGACGATTGTTGGGGATGAAGCAATGACGGGGACGACCGATATGCTGGGGAAATGAAGAGTCATGATGGGGACGACCATCAGGTTCTGTAACAAGACTCTCTGGGGATTAAAGGTAAATGATGGGGACGACCATCGAGTTGAAGAAATAAATAATGAGGGACGGTCATCAAGGGTGAAGGACGATCACCTAGCAGGGGACGGTTGCTCTGTTGGGGATAAGATGAGGAACGGTCATCTAAGGTGAAGGACAATCACCTGGCAAGGTACGGTTACCGAAGATACCACGACATAGGACGAATGCCGGGTAGAAAAGGTCAACAATGGGGACGACCATCGGATAAGCATGATGAAGGACGATCATCAAGAGGTGAAGGACGATCACCTAGTAGGGTACGACTGCTAGAATATCATGACATAGGGCGAATGTCGGATAGGGAAGGGTTCCAGTAATGGAGACTCCGCTGAGGGAATGATGAGGGACGATCATCAAAAGTTGAAGGACGATCACCTGGCAGGGTACGACTGCTGAAAGTGTCATGACATAAGACGAATGTCAGATAGAAAATAAATTCTTTGCCTTTTACTGGGGATTTGCTGGGAACTCTTCTGGGGAATGGTAGACACAGACGAGTGTCTAAATTCAAAAAAGGTATAAGTGTTTGACGATGTGTATAGATTAAAGATGCGGACGAGCATCCTTAAGACCACGATACGGACGAGTATCGGTAGAAGCGAACGCTGGAGCATTTTCAGAGATGATGGTACGGACGAGTGCCAACTAGTTAACAAAGAACACAGACGAGTGTTGAATCGGAGGAGAGATCAGTGGTGTATACAAGATACGGACGAGTATCTGTATGAGTAAAAGTAAACATGAGTGAGACACAGACGATTGTTTAATATGCTGGGGAGAGTATGATACAGATGAGTATCATAAAAGGAAGTGTATAAGTTATGAACTTATGGGTATAAAAGATATTCTGAAGATCTGTGGGGATAAGATGACACGGACGGGTGTCGGAAGAAATGTGTTATAAATAAGTGTTTGATTTACAATAAGTGTTTAGGAAAACATGCTGGGGGATGGTGACACAGACGAATGTCCAAAGAGTGTATATAGATGTATCTGTCTGTAGAGAACGTTCGGGCGGCTTTACTGGGCAATGATGACACGGACGAGTGCCAAAGGAGTATGTATCTGAATTTGTGAGTGCAACGGGGACACTTAGGTTTTTTGCTGTGATTGTGAGTCTTCGGGTATGGAATATTGGTATATATAGGTATTTGATTCAAAACATGACTTATGATTATGCAATATGTTTGATTTTTGCCGTAATGCTCCGTATTAGACGGAATGCTACGCTCTGAGGGGAAATATGATGTGAATGCTATGATTATGCAAAAGATACCAATTCGGGATTCGGATCCCGTTGCTGTGAAGATCTATGGCTGATTTGTTTCGAAAGAATATCCCAGCTGGGGATGAGATCATTGGTAGATTTGATACAGATGATTCTGCTTGGGGAAACAGGTCACTGATAGACCTATCTTAATGATGAGGAGCCCAGCTGGGGTCTGCGGAAGCTTTTGTGAGATCTTCAGACATTTCTCTTCTGGATAGAGGTTGAGACTCTGCGGGGAGATCGTCCTGCTGAGGATGATGAAATTAGCTGGGGAAATGAGCCCCTTCTGATGCTGTTTGGAAGACATGTTGAGGAAATAATGATTTGACAGCTTGCTGGGGAGCTTCATGCCCCATGTTGCACTTTGAATACCTGCAATCCTGTTATGGTAAAGAAACATACAAGTACCCCGAGGTGTCCCTTACTGGATTCCCTCATAGGAATTTAGACACTCCTAGGAGCAAGAAATATATTTCCTGAAAGCATGTAATTTAGAAAAGACGCATCTGTATTTATGCAATTAATATATCAAGGATATCGGACATTTTTGCAAATAAAAAATAAAATGTACAAGACGAAATGTGACTGAAACTCTAATTTTATTAATCTTTGTGCCTTGAATTGGCAAGTACAGTCAAAGAAACAGATCCCCTGAAATGAGGAGATTGTTACAAATTGAGAAACAAAAAGATGATGGCAATGTTGATGACGCTTCAGTGCTTCCCTTTTGCTATGACTTGTATGACAATGACGTTCTTCTCATCTTTCTTTCTGAAGAAGGCTGATTCTGACCAATGCTCTAACCTTTTGAAACTTGCCATGTTGTAAGTGATACAGACGAATTCAGAATGCGGTTGTTCGCTTATTCCCTTATTTTGCGTGGATCTCCCTTTCGGGTTTTCAATCCACCGGGATACCCATTTTTGCCTGAGCTGTCCAATGCGGCTTTTCAGCTCAGCGGGTGTACATTTTTTATTTATTTTCCCTTATTTTTGCCCGAGTCTTTTATTCTGTTTTTGACTCGCCGGGATGCCCCATTTTTGCCTGGACTTACATTCTGTTTTTGTGTCCAGCGGGTCATTTTATGCGAAGTATTTTTTAACTGCATCTGAATTCACAGGGGATAAGAAATCTTCACCATCCATAGTACTGAGCATTAGTGCTCCACCAGAGAAGACATTCTTTACTATGAACGGTCCATCGTAATTCGGAGTCCATTTGCCCCTGTGGTCTGTATGAGGAGGGAGGAGTCTTTTCAGCACAAGATCTCCTACTTGGTATTCCCGAAGCCTGACTTTCTGATCGAAGGCTTTCTTCATTATTTTCTGATATAACTGCCTATGACAGATTGCAGCTAATCTCTTCTCTTCAATCAGATTCAGTTGTTCGTACCGGGATCAGACCCATTCTGCTTCACTCAGTTTAACATCCATTAGTACCCGCAAGGAGGGTAGTTCAAATTCAACAGGTAGGACTGCCTCCATACCATAAACAAGCTGATATGATGTTTCCCCAGTGGATGTTCTGATTGATGTATGGTATCCATGCAAGGAAAATGGTAGCATTTCATGCCAGTCTTTATAGGTGACCACCATCTTCTGCACAATCTTCTTGATATTCTTGTTAGCTGCCTCTACAGCGCCATTCATCTTTGGCCTGTAAGGAGAAGAATTGTGGTGTTGGATCTTAAAGTCCCGACATAGTTCTACCATCATTTTGTTGTTCAAGTTGGAACCATTATCAGTAATGATTCGCTCGGGAACTCCATACCGACAGATGATATCTCTCTTCAGGAATCGGGCTACCACTTGCCTGGTGACATTTGCATAGGAAGCTGCTTCAACCCACTTGGTAAAATAGTCAATGGCTACCAGGATTAATCTGTGGCCTTTTGAAGCAGTCGGTTCAATCTTGCCAATCAAATCAATGCCCCACATGGCAAAGGGGCAAGGTGAAGACATCACATTCAAAGGATTTGGAGGCACATGCACTTTATCTGCATAAATCTGGCATTTATGACATTTCCTGGCATAGGCACAACAGTCTGCATCCATTGTGATCCAGTAGTAGCCTGATCTTAACAACTTTTTAGCCACCGCATGCCCTCCAGCATGGGTACCAAAAGATCCTTCGTGCACCTCGTGCATCAGCAAGTCCGCTTCTGTCTTATCAACACATCTGAGAAGTACCATATCAAAGTTTCTTTTGTATAAGGAACCATCGACATTAAGGAAGAAACTACCAGCTAGCCTTCTTAATGTCTTCTTGTCATTGGATGATGCCCCAGGTGGGTATGTTTGATCCTCCAAGAAGCATTTGATGTCATAGAACCAAGGCTTATCATTTTTGGCAAGGTCTGTCGAGAATACATATGCTGGTCTATCAAGTCTGGACACTAAAATCCGAGGTACAAAGTTGACAGCTTTAACTTTGATCATGGATGAAATGGTAGCCAGAGCCTTTGCAAACTGATTTTCATCTCGAGGGATATACTCAAGCTTGACTGTTGTGAAGAATGTAAGCAACCTCCTTGTATAGTCCCTGTAAGGTATCAGATGCTCCTGGTGAGTGTACCATTTGTTGTTGGTTTGATTGATGACCAGAGCTGAATCCCCGAATACAGTTAAAGTCTTGATCCTGAGGTCAATGGCTTCCTCAAGACCCATAATACAAGCTTCGTATTCAGCTTCGTTGTTAGTGCAGTTAAAAGTGAGTTTTGTCGAGAAAGGCATGTGAACTCCCTTAGGTGTAATGAGTATTGCACCAACACCACGACCATTCATATTAACAACCCCATCAAACATCATAGTCCATTCTTCTTTTGGGTCGGGCCCTTCAGTGTGAATAGGCTCTTCATGATCTTTTGCTTTTATGAACATGATGTCTTCATCAGGGAAGTCAAATCTCATAGGCTGGTAATCATCAATGGGTTGCTCAGCAAGGTAATTAGACAATACACTGCCTTTGATGGCCTTTTGAGATATGTACTGAATGTCATATTCTGTGAGAATCATTTTCCATCTTGCAACCCTTCCGGTAAGTGCTGGCTTCTCAAAAATGTACTTGACTGGGTCCATCTTTGAGATCAATAAAGTAGTGTGGGTCAACATATACTGCCTTAGTCGGCGAGCAGACCACGCTAAAGCACAACAAGTTTTCTCGAGTAGTGAATAACGTTGTTCACAGTCGGTAAACTTTTTGCTTAGGTAGTATATTGCATACTCTTTTCGACCAGACTCGTCATGATGGCCCATCACACACCCCATTGTCAAAATCCCTCTGGCAGTCTTCATTCCACCTGTCTGTTTGCTCTTTTCTTAAAAGCTTGAACAAAGGCTCACAGGTTGCTGTAAGGTGAGATATGAACTGTGAAATGTAGTTCAATCTACCTAGAAACCCCCGAACTTCTTTTTCAATTTTCGGTGCAGGCATTTCTTGGATGGCTTTGACTTTGTCAGGGTTAACTTCAATCCCTTTCTCACTTACAATAAATCCCAGCATCTTACCGGATTGCACCCCGAATGTGCATTTGTTGGGATTTAACTTCAATTGGTACTTCCTCAGACGCTTGAATAGCTTCAACAGATTCACCAGGTGGTCTTCTTCTGTGAGGGACTTGGCAATCATGTCATCCACATAACATTCAATTTCTTTGTGGATCATGTCATGGAATAATGTTACCATAGCCCGTTGATAAGTGGCACCAGCATTCTTCAGTCCGAATGGTATCACCTTATAACATAATGTGCCCCAGGGTGTGATGAAAGTTGTCTTCTCCATGTCTTCAGGTGATATCTTGATCTGATTATACCTTGAAAATCCATCCATGAAGGAGAATACTGAGAACTGAGGCGTATTGTCGACATATACATCAATGTGAGATAAAGGGAAGTCATCTTTCGGGCTGGCTCTGTTCAGGTCCCGGTAATCCACACACATCCTCACCTTGCCATCCTTCTTAGGCACAGGTACAATGTTAGCAACCCACGGCGGGTAACTGGTTACAGCAAGGAAACCGGCGTCCCACTTCCACAGAGTTGGTTCCATAAATTGTTGGATTTTCGGTGAACAATTTGAAGGTAAAGTTACTTGAAAAAATATAACAATTCATTGCAGAAATTCAGTTGAGCCATAAGGAAATAAATACTACCACAACTACAATAGGGACAATAGTAGCATATCTACTTGTTCCAATGCGATCACTTGGTCCAGATAGTTGGAAGATAGCCGTTGCTCTCATGGGTAAACATATTGGTGGAGATTCTGATTATGTTGCCATATTTGATGCTCTTGGTGTTCATCCCTCCGTTTTAGCTGTCGACTTAGCTGCAAATAATGTTATAGGTGCACTGTATTTTTTTAAACCTCTCAAGTTTGATAGCTTGAAATCTCTACCTCTCGATGAAAGCACCGCCGTGGATTCTGGATCTAGTGACGAGTCTATTGACCTTAAGCTGGTTACTAATGCTGCAAATTGGCTTGGGAAAAGGTTTCTTCTCACAATCTTTGGTGTTGATGTTGTTGCTCAAGGTTCCCATTTTTCTTTAAATGAATGTGAGGTTATGATTGTTCAATTTAAGTAATGGGATCGGGAGTAATTTTCGAACTTTGAGGAAAAGGTTCAAGTGAACCCCGTGACAATGATATGGAGATTAATAGAATAATCTATTACTAGTTAAATGAGTTTTATTAGTATTTCGATGTATTGGGTGTTATTTTATATTATGATGTTTTATAGAATAGTCTTAGGACAATTTGGACATTAATTAGTTATTGGACCTATCCAATACTACTATATATGTACTCATTGAGAGATAACAAGAATATGAAATGAATGAATGTTCTTTAATTTTCTTAGATAGTTTTTATTGTCTTTTCTCATATTTCTCTAGTCTTTTTTGGATTTGCAATTAGCATCCTAACACATAGTCATCAAAATTCATCCAAAAACCAAAATATAGAATCAACATCAAAGAATATTCTTATGATTTTAATCACCATCAAAAATCACAATTAAACGAGTTTAAGATCAACATTAAAAAAATTAACAAATTTTAATATTATAATCGTTTAAGAAAAAACAATAAAATCAATCAAAGAAACATCAAAATTATCCAGGAAAAATAAAAATAAAATTAATAAAATATAAGGGGATACAATAAGAAAATAGGGAGTGGAATAGAAATTAGGCGCAAGCTTCTTTTCATTGGCCTCATGTCCGTATTCAAAGTCCAGGGGGAGTGTAAGTTATATTAGGTGCAGTCAGTAAATTGATAGGGCCTGAAGCCCAAGGACGCACCATGAAGGGGTCCTTCAATCACATATTCACAATTAAACATCCAAACAACATCTCTGTCGCGCCGGAAATCATCTATGTCGTGCCAAAAATCTCCTCCACGGCGGCGGAGGGAAAAACTACATGAAACCTACATCACTCCAAGCAGTATGCCTCCCTTAATCCAAATTCGGTGTCTATTTCATGCAATTCGTCGTTGATCAACCAAATCGGAGCAAAATAATTTACGAACTCTAACTTCCTCAAATAAGATTTTACGCTAATACAGAAGAATCAATTGTCAAAACGCCTAGGGTTTTGATCCTTCAAGCTCTAATCTACATATGATCAAGATGACGTCATAACTGAGGATTAAAGAAGTTTACGTATTGGAGTTTGTTCGATGCGTCTTCAATGGTGGAAAAGAGGAACAGAAAACCAGAGGATCTTCTTCATGTAGTGACTCGTAATTCTTCTCTTTGTTCAAAAATTCGCAATCATCCTTCTTCGTCATCTCTCCGTGTTAGTCCGTAGGAAAAGATTTGTGTGGTTTGTTGTTATTTGTGGGAAGAGAGAGGTTTGAGGCTGAGCTCTGTAAACACCCCAAATTTTCCCTCACCCATTCACACCATGGCTTGTGATCTTCTCATATGCATAAGTTCAATCATAGCATCTCATACCACATTTTTGATTCACTACATTGTTTCAAAGTCATCTGCATCTAGGGTTTGTGATCTGAGCAATCCAAGAGCTATTTGAGCCACTCCAAAGGTCATAAATCACTTCAAAGGGATCCATGTATGTTCAAGCATCATATTATATCCTCTCAAAGTCAAGAATGTCAAAAAATCACAAGAACTGAGATGGGCATGGAAGCAGAGCTAGGTTTGACTGCACAGATGACCTAAAATTAGTGTTTTGGTTTCAAAGGCCATAACTCCAAATTTTTTGGTCATTCTTGTTTCTATTGGTCTCTATATGGTATAGGGATCATGCATATCAATTTTCATGAAGAAATTCAATGGGGAAGTCATCTGATCAAGAGTTGACTTTTTGAGCAAGTCAGTGCAAAATCAGGGCATCTGAGGCCCCCAATGACCCAACCAAAGGGTGTTCTTCATCATTTTTATTGTGTATGATCTTTATTTGATCATATAAGATGTTAGAAGTTCACAAAATTGAAGAATTTCAAGCCATTTGCAAAGTTGACTTTTTGGGGAAATGACTTGTAATGGAAAATTGCCATTTTAGGAAACTTTTTCAACCCTTGCTTTTTGATTCAAAAATGCTTCAAATGAGGAAACTTTGGTCATGAAAGTTGTAGAATGGATCATTCCCTTTTCAAAAAGTACAAGAACTTGACCTAATTCATTTTGGATCAAAAGTTACGGTCTTGCAAAGTTGGATAAAATCATTGAAATTTCACTTTTGCAAAAAATGGAAAACTTGCAATTTCTCATGGCAAGCCTTTATGTGACTTCAATATGACCTCTAATCATCATACCAATGCAATGCATGACCTAAAATCAGAATTGGCCCAAGGGATTTCTCATTTATTTGCCTTGATCTTCATATAGCCATAAGTCATTTTTCATGAAAGTGCAAAGAGGGATTTTTGGCAAAATCATTCTCAAAGGAGTTGTATGATCTCTAGCTGGTTTTAATACATTGTCATGACCTAATGAGGCATCTCACATCAGAAATTCAACAAGGCTTCTCACATTCACATAGCCAAAATCATGAATGTCACAAGTGGGCAAGTTGCAAAAACTCCTCTAGCTCATGATCCAAATGCAACAACCTTTCATGAGCCATCCAAGGGTCATCCTTGACTCAAGCTGAGGTAGGACAAGCCTCTAGACTGCCTCTGCCACAGCCCATGCTGCAAGTACACAAAACTTGACTTTTTGGCCAATCCTCCCATACCAATCCCACAGTGCACACCTGCCCTCCTAGATTGCTGGGATTTCTTATGGATTGCCTAAGGGTCATAAAACAAGAAGGAAGCAAGCCTGAAGACACACACAAGCCGGCATACACAAAAATCCTCCCCATTGCATTTTCTATCGAATCTCTCAACTCAGCCATTGAAACTTAAAAATTCTTTCACTAAACAACTCACCATGATCCACTGATCATTTCCCAACCATCACCTTGCCTTAAAAGGCCCTGAATCAAAAACACGATTTCAACACACCCTTAACCTGAGCTTCTGCCAACTTTCTCTAGAGGCCATATAAACTCCAACTAAGTGTCAAAAGCTTCTAAGGAGGATCATTGGGACTTGTTTGAGCCAAAGAAGCAGCCAAAAAGCTCCTGAATCGAAAGCTTAACCTCAGGTTACATGATGAACAAATTTTCCAGAACCTTGTTTTCTTGTTAGAATGTTGTTCTACATGTTGCCCTGATCATGGGGATCTATTTACTTTTGAAAATGAGCCAGAAACAAGCATGTTATGATGATCTGAAAGTTTGCCCGTGAAAATGCTTTTGCTTGTTTCCTTTGATTCAGTGAAAATAAATGTTGTTTGTTTTAGGGTTTATGTTTAGTGATGTTCATAGATTGATTCTGGAGAGTTTGGTGAGGATTTGATGCGTATTGAGAGAGATAGAGATTTTGGCCTGCCGGAGAAGATGACCGGAACACTGTTCCGGTCATCTGAAAGTCATTAGGGCTTCGGATTAGGGTTTAATCATAATTAAGAAAATTTGAATTCTGGCCGTCCAGATGCGCGCGCCAGTCAATTCCCGCGCGTTCAGTTTGAATACCAGCCTTAGGATCAGTTGACTTCTTCATTTATTCATTTAATTTCATTTTATTTTCATTTGTTTTGCATTTATTTTCTTCATTTTATTTAAAATAGCAAAATACATTGAAAAATTCTGAAAATTTTTATCAAACCTTTTATTAATTTTCAGAAACCAAAAACATTTTTATTTTTATTTTTTGCATCAAATATTATTTTTAAATCATTTAAAAGTTTATTTTTAATTGATTAATGAGAATTAATTGATTAAAAATACTTTTAGATATTTAAAAATCACAAAAAAATTCATGTAACATTTTAAATCATTTAGAAACATTGTCCAACTCTCAAACCAAATTTCTTTTTTCATCTTGATGCCTTTTGACAATTTTCAATGGATTTAATTTCATTTCAAGGCATTATTTTGATTCAAACTTCAAAAATTCATTTCTTCCTAACCATTGAGAGTTGGACAATGATTCTTTTTGCATTGCATCTTGCATAACATGTAGTTTATAGGATTAAATTGGCATGAATTGATCTTGAATTTTCAATTTGTTTGGCAGTTTTCTTGACAAGGTACCTTAAAACCCTAGCAATCTTAGGAAATTCATAACTTGCACTAGGTTAAGAGTTGGATCCCCTCCTTTGGGCAGTGAGTTTGTATAGGTTTGGGGTTCCTTTGATTGCATTTTCAAATTTTTATCAAGATGTTTGCTTCTGGTTTTGAATTTTGTTTTGTGCATTGATCATAAACCCTAATTCATGCCTTCTCTTGCATCCATCTTCCATTTGCTTGCATACCATGACTTGCCATGACATTTTGTGCATCCATTTGATTCATAATACATCTTAGGACATATTAGAATCATGTTTGATCATTGCATCTTGCATTTGCCATGTTGTATGTCCATTGCATTCCATAACTTTTCATGTGTTTTCATGGTTCAATACATACCTCATTTGCATCCTCATGCTTGTATGATCATCCTCATGCCTTGCCTCATGTTTGCATCATCTATTAGCATCATTAACATCATACCCATGCTTCTGGTTTTGGTTTGCATCATCACATTTCATCTTATTTGCATTACATTTCATTTCTTTTACTAACTTTTCAGGTGGTAAGTTGTATTGAGAAGTGAATTTGCCTTTGTTGCACCCCAAAATTTGCCCTCACAATACAAGACTTTGTGTGCTAAGAAGGTCCACAAGGTTCACAATATTCACAACACTTACAAGACCTTTCATGAGGTTCATGAAGTCTACAAGTCACTTTATGAGGTTCACAAGGTTCACAAGATTCACAATGCTTACAAGACCTTTCATGAGGTTCATGAAGTCTACAAGATACTTTATGAGGTTCACAAGGTTCACAATACCTCCCATGAGTCTCACAAGACATTTTATGATGGTTCACAAGGTTCACAAAGTTCACAATTGGTCAGAAGAGTTGACAATTCCCTCAGACAATGCACCTCCTAAGCAGTGCATCCAAAACTAGGGTTTTGACTTTAAGCAAGCTAAATGAACTTCCAAGACTTCAAGTGAGCTTCATAACATCTTATATGTGTGTAATAACCCCCATGACAAGTTTCAAGACTTTTCTCAAAAGTTTGCTCAGTCAGATGATCAGATAAGTCAAAATCAGTCAAAGTAGTTAAAAAGTCAAATTGGGGTCAACTGTGGTCAAACCAAAGTCAAACTTCATGATTTTTTTGCCAACATCAAGTATATGAGGTAAAATTCATCATTTGATCAAGGGTTTATCATGATTCATCAAGGAGATTTCAGATCATCAAGAATCAGGAGTTTCTAAATTAGGGTTTCCTTAGTAAAAGTCAACTGAACTTTGACCAGCCATAACTTTCACATGCTTCATCACCAAGTCTCCATCAAAAGCTCATTTTGAAGGAAATTTAATTCTATACAACTTTGTGTCTCACAAGCCAAGCCCAAAAATGCTTCATTTGGAAGGTATGAGCTAAGACATTATAGGTCCTTTTGAAAGTCAACAAAAAGTCAACAACTTCAAAAGGGCATAACTTGAGATTGGTAAATGATATGGACATGAAACCAGTGGGGTTGGTTAGAGGACTCTTCACGCTTTCCAAAATGTCCAAGAACACCCTCATACCATTAAAATTTAAGGATATGTGCCCTTGCAAAGTTGGGAAATTTTAGGGAAGTTTATGAAGCAAATGGAGGTTTAAAACCAAATTTTGCTAAGTGGGCTGAACTTTTAATGACCCAAAGCAATCCATGACATCATGCACGAAAATTCTATGATATTTTCATAATTTTTATTTTATTTAATTAATTTATTATGATTTTTTATACTAAAAATCATTTTAAATTTAAATAAAATATTAAACATGAAGATTTAAATTTATTTTTGATTCTAGAAAGTTATGAATTCAGCATGGATCAAATTGATACAAGAATAACATTGATTGGCTTGAAATAGAAAGTGTTGATGCAAAAATATTGAAATTTCAAAGCTTATCTTTTTGAATCTTTTGAGATCAAATCTTCCATACAAGTGATCAATTTTTCTGACCTAATACATTGTCCTATAAGTACTTAACACAAACCTAATGCAAGCCAGGATTTCCAGCCTCCCCAAGAGTAAGTTTGCAAACCAAAAAATCCCTCACAAACTCAAATTTGGTTTTCATTATTGTAAACACCCCAAATTTGCCCTCACCCATTCACACCATGGCTTGTGATCATTTCATATGCATAAACACAATCATATCACCTCATATTACATTTTTGGTTCATTGCATAGTTTCTAAGTCATCTGCACCTAGGGTTTGTGATCTGAGCAATCCAAGAGCCACTTGAGCCACTACAAAGGCCACCAATCACTTCAAAGGGGTCCATATGTGTTCAAGTATCATATTACATCCCCTCAAAGTCAAAAATGCAAAAGGATCACAAGAACTGGGATTGGTGTGGATGCAGAGCCAAGTTTGACTGCACAGATGACCTAAAATTAGGGTTTTGGTTTCAGAGGCCATAATTCCAAATTTTTTGGTCATTCTTGTTTCCATTGGTCTCTATGTGGTATAGGGAGTATGCATATCAATTTTCTTGAAGAAATTCCATGGGGAAGTCATCTGATCAAGAGTTGACTTTTCAGACAAGTAAGTGCAAAATCAGGGCATCTGAGGCCCCCAATGACCCAACCAAGGGGTGATCTTCATCATTTTGAGTGTATATGATCTTTATTTGATCATGGAAGAAGGTTGAAGTTCACAAAATTCAAGAATTACAAGTTTTTGCAAAGTTGACTTTTTAGGGCATGGTTGACTTTTCAAAAATATGTCATTTTATGCCATTTTTCAAGCCTTGCTTTTTGATCCAAAAATGCTTCAAATGAAAAAACTTTGGTCATGAAAGTTGTAGAATACATTTTTCCCTTTTCAAAAAGTACAAGAACATGACCTAATTCTTCTTGGATCAAAAGTTATGGTGTGACAAAGTTGGCAAAAATCACTAATTTTCAAGTTATGCACTAAAAGGAAAACTTGCAATTTCATGTATCAAGCATTCTAGTAACCTCAAATTGACTTCAAAGTTTCATCACATGATCATATATGACCCCAAAAACAGATTTGGCCCAAGGATTTTTGTATTGCTTGCCTTGATTTTCAAAATTCCATAAGGCATTTTTCATAAGTGTGCAAAAGGGGATTCTTGGCAAAACTATTCTTCAAGGAATTATGTGATCACTAGCTGACTTCTCAACATTGCCATGACCAATTGAGACATCATGTGACAAAATTCAGCAAGCATTGTTTCATGTACTTAGCATAAATTCATGAGAAAACACAAGTTGTCAAGTTGCAAAAGCTAGCATAGCTTGTCATCCACATGTTGCAGTCAGCTACAAACAATCCAAGGGCTCTCCTCAACTCAAGCTGGAGCAAGACATGACTTGAACCTGCTGCTGCCATGACCCATACTCTCAAGGACACAAACTTGACTTTTTTGCAAAAGGCTCCCATACTCTTGGCACAGTACACAACCACCCTACTGACCTGCCTCACAGTCTATCCACACAAGTTGGAGATGATATAGCAAAGCATTGAGCATTGAAGCTGGCCAGAACATAGCATATCACAAAACTGTCCAAAACTCTTCTCTCTTCGAATTTCATTTTCCAGCCATCAAACACCCCATTTCTCGTCACCAACAAATAAAACACATAAAAAAGAACCAGAATCCACCATGAATGCAACCTGAAACCCCACTAATCACAACTGCCAAACCTGCCATATCAGAACTCAAGCTTCCAAAATAGCCACCAGCAAGAGGTTGTGAACATTCCATTGGCTTCAAGGGGTCCAGAGAAGGCATTCTGCACCAAAGCAGGGTCAGAAGAGCTCAGATTCACAGTTCATCACTTCAGGTAGCTTCAAGTTTTCAACTTTTCAGAGCTTGATTTTTATGTTAAAAATTGATTGTGTATGCTTTTCTGGTCATGGGGATGGGTTTAGAATTAGGAATGAGTGAGAAATGAGGATTTACCAGGGCTCTGAAACTTTGCCCGTGAAACTTCATGGCTTCGATTCCCTTAGTTTAAGCATGAGAAATTCATTTTGAGAGTTGATTCGAGTAAGGTTTGAGTAGAGGAATGTTTCCCTGGCTTTAATTTGAGGAATGGTTGCCTGAATCGTATTTTAGGGTTTTGGGGTCGCCGGGGAAGATGACCGGAGCTCCCCTCCGGTCACCTGATTTTGTTTTGCCCTAATCTCAGGTCATTAAGTCCATTTGAATATTGAGCGTAGGATCCCTTGACCCCATTGACTTGCCGCGTGAATGACTGGCCCAGATGCACTCAGTTAGCCCTAATCCCTTTAGTTAGTTTTAATTAATCATAATTAACTTAATTAAATCAGGACCAACCACAGCCCTTGGATTCGCGCGCCAGTCAACCATCTCAAACCCAGTTCAAATCTCAGCCTCTAGATCTAAATACTTTCCATTTATCTTATTTTCATTTCATTTTTTTGTCATTTAACTTGTGCAATTTATTTAAAATAGTAAAAATGTTTTAAAAATTATGAAACTTTTTCTCAAGAGTTTTATTAATTTTTAAGACACAAAAATATTTTTATTTTCATTTTTAGCATTAAAAAAGTATTTTTAAATATTTAAAAGTTTATTTTTAATTGATTAATGAAAATTAATTTATTAAAAATACTTTTAGGTATTTAAAAATCACCAAAAAATTCATGAAATGTTCTAAGACATTTAGAAACATTGTCCAACCTTCAAACCAAATTTATTTTTTGATCTTGATGTATTTTAAGAATTTCTCATTGAATTAAAATCATTGTGGTGCATTATTTTGATCCAAAGTTCAAAAAATCATTTCTGCCTATCCATGAAGAGTTGGACATTGATTATTTTTGCATTGCATTGTGTTTAGCATGTAGTTTGTGAGATTAAATGGCCATGCTTTGATCTTTCATTTTTCATTTGTTTGACATTTCTTTTGTTTAGGAACCCTAAAACCCTAGAAATCTTAGAAAAACCATAACTTGAAATTGGTTAAGAGTTGAGACCTCTCCTTTGGGCATTGGTTTAGTATAGGATTAGGGGTCCTTTGGGTGGCATTTTCAATTTTTTATCTTAGGGTTTGCTTCTGATTTTGATCTTTGTTTGATGTATGGTTCATAAGCCCTAATTTGGGCTTCCATATACATCCATCTTGCATTTCCTTGCATAGCATGCCTTGCCATGACATTCCATGTTTCCATTTGATTCATTGAACATCATAAGACATATTGAAAGCATGTTTGATCATTGCATCATGTATTTGCCATATTGTATGTCATGTGCACTTCATAACTTTTCATGTATGTTCAGGGTTCTTAACTTGTTTCATTTGCATTCATGAACTTGTATGATCATTTCCATGTGCTGCCTCATGTTTGTAGCATCTCATAGCATCATTAGCATCATGTACATGCTTCTGGTTTTGTTTCTCATCCCATCCCATTTTGAATTGCATTGCATTTCTTTTCTAACCTTTCAGGTGGTAAGTGATTTTGGGAGGTGAATTTGCCTTCACTTCTCATAACTTCTCTTCATCTCTCTCTTGCATCCTTGCTGAATTTTGTATGTGTTTGAGTTTGAGCTTGCTCATTCTTCTTCTTCCCACTTTCTTTCTTCAAGTGACTTGACTTCTTGAAGGAAGCAAGTTGCTTTGCTCCTCTTGATCCTTTCATCTGCTTCCTGGTGGTTCCATTGAAGATTCCTCCTGAAAACCTCACAAACCTTAGGAACAACCAAGCATGAAAATGATTAGGGTTTTTGATTAGTCTCCCCTCTTAGTTTTACCTTTGTGTCTCTTTTGAGTCTTCTCTTCTCATCTCATAATCAGGGACTAAACCCTAAAGGCTTTAAGGCTTTGTGATTAAGCTTATGCCTGCATCCTTCTCTTAGGATGGAGTGTATAACTTTAATCCTAAGTGTTAAACCCTTAATGTGTTTAACTCCTTTAATCAATCCATCTAATAATCATTAAGACATCACACTTGTAACTTGGGCCTTGCATTAGGGTTCTAATTCTTCCTTAATTGGTTAAGAAGGACTAACCCTAGTGTTAATGGACAAGTCCCCCTCAAGTTGTCTTACAAACTATAAAAATCACTTCATCATCATAACATTAAATAAAATCCACTTAATCAAAGGCTTGTTTTGTCATGAGTTTAATCCCTAATCATGGATTAAGTTGAGGAGCTTTCCTCAGCTTAAACATTCTCATCTATTATCCTTCTATCAGGATGGTGTAATGAGTCTGTTTAATCCTTGATTATGGCTTAACCTCATTACTTAACACCAAACAATAACCACAAAAACATTTAACTAATCATAAGTAGGTTAATGATCTTAACCCTACATCAAAGGTGATTAAGTGTGAGAATCTGACTTCACACTTAAGGTACTCTCATTACCCCTAATCAGAGGGAAGATGTGATGAGTTTACTAACCCATTGGTTTAGGCTTAAGCTCATTAACTTATGACAAATCCGAAAGCAATAAAAGACTGAAAGCACAAAAACAAACAATAATCGTCTCCTTCGGGATTCTTTTCTCATCTCATTCACTCACAAACGAGAACTTGCTTCTTCCGTCTAATGCAAGACAGTTTGCATCTGTGCCAGACAGATCATACACTTGAGCATAGACAAGTAAGCAGTTCATCAGTCAATTCACCTTTCAGTCTCTTTGGGTCGAACTACGGTGTTCTGACTTCCTCATTGCACGAGAGGATACGTAGGCATAACTTAACAGTTATCGAACAAAAGTCTTTGTATATTCCCCCTCTTTCTAGCCTCATTCTTTTAGCCTCATGATCTTGAGCATTTCACACCTGTTCTTACACTGACACTTCACTTATATACTTCATTTTTCTCTTACACTAACACCTGTACATTTTGTGTTCCAGTTCTTTTACACACAAATTGCACTGACACTACCCCTTTAAAACACAAATCTTTCAAGCGTGGATCCCGTCGAGTACGACGGACAATCTGGGTGCTAATACCTTCCCAGGTTGTAACCAACCCCCTTTCTCAGTCTCTCTGGTTCGCAACCGTCTTATCCATCTCTTTCTAGGTCTATGCAGCATTACCTTTCCTCCAGGATAAAAATGCCTAGCTGGCGACTCTATTCATTCCCAGTGAGTTCACTACTGTGTGTTCTCATTGTCCTCTCTCGCCGACCGTTCGCGTCTGTACCTTTATTTGGGCCTTTCCCATTTATCGGGAGCGACAGCTTGGCGACTCTGCTGGGGACCCTTATACTGCAACCAGGGCTTCTGGTTCTTTTTGTGGGTTCCTCCTAGCGCTTGTTTGATTTGTGTTTACTGGGGTGTTATGTGCTTATTTGTGTTTGTGTATTTGTATTTATTTTGCTTTACGTACAGTTTTGTTTATTGCTTTCTTTATAGCTTTATGCATATATTATCATATTGTCATACTGTGCTGCTGGCTGGATCTGTTGTTTGCTTTGGTGGGTGGGTGTTCCATTGAGAGTTAAGGTCCTATACCTGGGACCTGAGTGAGACCTAGGCTAGAGTGAATCATATTCTTTCCCATTCCATCTCGGTCTGGTGCGGGAATATGAAACACGGTTCAGATATGGGTTTCTTCTTGAGAACTCTGTGTTGCAGATTTCCTGCAATACTAGGGCTATCTGGGAAGCCTGCTAAGTCTGGATGACCTTTAGTATTGACCTTCAGAAACTGAGGTGAATTAGAGGAGGAACTTTTATGGTTATTGTAAACATTGTACCTCCGGGTTAGAAGTGTTTACACTTCTCATAACTGATCCAAGTCTGAGGATCCTTGTTTTAGAACACCACCTGTGAGGGGGTTGGGCTGTTTACAGGTTTGCAGGTACCTTGACCTCAGAATACCTTGTTACTTTGATTTGATTAAGAATACTCCATGTTGGAACAGTTCTTGTGATTCTAAACCCTGGACATGTGGCTCTTTATTTGAGTCCCCCACCTTGGTTACTGGATTTATAGACCTCCACCTGGAATTCTTGAACATACTTGGACCTATATCAGGGCATTTGATCAGATCCAGCTCAGTCACAAACCCTTGCATATCATTTGCATACATACTCATTGCATCATACTAACATTTGCTTATTTGTGTTTCAGGGTATCCACTTTCATCTTTGGTTTTGGTTTTGACCCCATCTTCAGTATTGACCCATCTTCATCAGTATCTGCTTCAGTATTCAGCTATCTATTCCAGTCACCTGCACCAGCCAATCAGTGGCCCATTCTTCAGTGTTATCATCAGCACCTGTCTTTACCCATGGCACCTAAAAAGAGCAACATCACCTATCACTTCTTCCAGCCAGAGCTATCTGACATCAGGAGGATTCAAACCCTGATCACTCCAGATCACATACCATTGTTCATGGAACACTATGGAGATATACTCGATATGGTTATGGATCTGGACCCCTCACAGAGAAGCCTGATCCACACATGCATTCAGTTTTATGATCCCCCACTGAGATGTTTCACTTTTCAGGACTTCCAGTTGGGCCCCTTATTGGAAGAATACTCATCATTGGTTGGTATGCCTATCAGGGGTGGAGTCCCTTTCAACCCTGAGATGGTCTTTCCTGGTAATGGAGAAGTAGCAAAGGCTTTGCATCTGGAACCTGTCCTGATTGAGCAGCATATGACTTCTAAAGCTGGAATCCCTGGTTTCCATCTGGATTTCTTGATCTCTTAAGCTACCCTGAAAGCTTCTTTAGGAGAGTGGAAAGCTGTTTGTGCTTTATTGGCCCTGAGCATATATGGAATTGTATTGTTTGCAGATGAGCCTCGATTCATTAGCAAGAATGCAATCCATCTTTTTATCCTGAAGAATCCAGTGCCCACTCTATTGGGGGATCTCTATTACTCAGTGCATCAGAGGAATGAAAAGCAGAGGGGAAGATTAGTGAGGTGTTGTGCTCCATTGTTCCACACCTGGCTTCTCAGGCATCTACCCAGGACAGATGCATTTTTGAATCCTCATCAGCAGAGAAATTGGGCTAAAAGACTCACTGCTCTAACTTCAGCCGATATCAGGTGGTGCACTCAAAGCACAAAGGGCAGGGATATCATCACCAGCTGTGGGCATTTTCCCAATGTGCCCCTAATAGGAGTTAAGGGTAGTATTAATTACAACCCTCTGTTGTTCAAAAGGCAACTGGGCTATGCACTGGTCCACACTCCTAAGGCACAAGACTTGGCTGAGACTCTTTATTGTGAGAACAAGCACAATTTGGCTATTGTTAGGCAGGCAGCTTGGGCCTGGGATAATGTTCAAACCAAGGGAGTAACCATTCTGGGGAAGTGCAACAATGTGGCATCAACACAATATTATGAGTGGTCCCATGCCAGGGCTCAATTCTCTGGAATGCCCTTTACCATGGAGGATATGCCTGAATCATCTTCAGCACCACCCCCTGCCACTATCAATTTGGAGGAGTTTGAGAGCTTGAAGGAGAGGAATGAGAAGTTGACCCAGGCTTTGCAGAAGACCCTCCGGGAGAGGAGTGATGGCAGGTTGGAGATTGAGAGGTTAGAGAAGTTGAGAGTGGAGCATATGGCTAAGATTGAGAAGTCTGGGGATTATATCAAGAAGTCTAGGGCTGGGGAACAAATTCTAAAGAATGCTTGCAAGGAAGCCCAGTTCCAGAGAGCAAGGACAGACTTGTATCTGAAGGAGAGTCAGGCTAGGTGGGTCAGGACCACCGAAGCTCGTATTCTAGAGGACAAAAGAGTCCAAGACAAGGTAGAGCAACTGGAAGCTAGTGCAAAAGAGCAGCAAGAAGCCCTGGCAGCAGCCCAGAGGGAGATATCAGAGCTGAAGATCAAAGCTGGAGTGAAGAGGTCAAAGGACCAAAGTCAGCACAAGAAGCTAACTGCAGCTGTTACGACCCAGAATCTCCTCATCAGGAATCTCACGGAGCGTCCGGCTGATCCTGTGACCGAAGCACTTCTCAAGGAAGTTTGTGAGGATGAGTTTGGTCTTGGTGTTTGACCATTTGTTTGTTGTTGCTTTCATTCCATGTACTTTTACTTTCTTGTAATGTATTTCGGCCCCTCCGAGGGCTTGTATTTGTAAAACAAACTATGTACCATTTGTCTTTTGTAATATATGTGTTAGTTTGTTCCACTTCAAAAGCAACATCAGCAGCATCTTCAAGGGTCTGGAAGGGTCAAAACTGAATGCCAAACCGGATACCTTGAGAACAAATAAGCATAACTGCATTGCATGCTAACCCCTTTTGTTTGTTTTGTAGGTTTTTGTTTTATTGTTACTAACTCTGTTGTGATGTTCAGGAATTATTGCTCGACGCCGGGTATTTCCCCTCAACCGTCCGCACCGTTATCCAACCCGTAACAATCTTCCGGGCATACAAATGGATCAGGTACAGCAGGACCTTGCAGAGGTTAGAAATCAAATGGCAAACGAAAGATTGGAAATGAGAACGCAGATGACTCAGTTTATGGAAGTGATGAACAACATGGCTCAGAGCCATGAAAGATTGAGGGCCATGGTGGAAAGGCAAAATCAAGAAGATCCACATATAGGGACTGCCGGCACCAGCAACAATGAAAGGGTACAACCTCATGTCAATCCCCCAGTCTTTGGACCACACCTCCATCCAGAGGTCAATATTCCTGCAAATGTTCAGGGGACTGCCACTGCAGGCAGGGTACTACAAGAAGACCCCCAGGAGGATCAGTTTACAGTAATGGGTGCTGGGGAAGAAGCTTATGATAGAAGGCTGGATGAGATAGCTGAGAAATTGAGGTCCTTAGAGTCTCAAAACTCGTTGGGTTTCGACGTCATGGACATGGGCTTGGTAGATGGGGTCAGGATTCCCCATAAGTTCAAGCCTCCTTGTTTTGAGAAATACAACGGGACTTCATGCCCTCGGACTCATTTGCAATCATTTCTGGGAAGGCTGAAGGCTTATACTATGGATGAGAAGCTCTGGATGTTCTATTTCGAGGATAGCTTAACTGGAGCGTCGAGAGAATGGTACTCTCACTTGACAAGAGCAACTATTAGATGCTGGAAGGACCTGGCAGAGGCCTTTATCAGACAGTATCAGTATAACTTAGACATGGCGCCCAACAGGACCCTCCTAATGGGAATGTCACAGTCGTCAAGGGAAAGTTTCCGAGAATATGCCCAGAGATGGAGGCAACTGGCCGCTGCTGTTCAGCCACCTATGTCTGAGAGGGAAATGGCAGATATGTTCATGAACACCCTTCAGGGAACCTACATTGACAGGCTGGCTGCTTTTTCTTCCACTAGCTTTGCAGATGTTGTCATAGCTGGGGAGAGAATTGAAAGCCTGTTAAAAATGGGCAAGATTTCTGACAATGGTGCCAGCTCGTCCAGCAATGCGAGAAAGCCTTTTGCAGGCCCAAGAAGAACTGGCGAGACCAATGCCATCCACACCAACAGGGGCAGACCTCCATATGTTCACAGGTCAGTGGCAGCAGTCACCATACCCGCTCCAGCTCATCCTCAACCAGTTTATCAACCTCCGCAGCAAAACTATCAGCAACAACCTCAGTATCATCAACAAGCTCAGTATCCTCCAAGGAACTACAATAACACCAACAACAACAACCAGCAAAGGCCATTCCAACAGAGGCCATCTCAAGCCAATAGGGTGATTGATCCGATCCCTATGCCATATGCTACATTGCTGCCACAACTCCTGAAACTCAACCTAGTTGAGCTAAGGACATTGGCACCTCCAGATCCCAACAGTTTACCCAGGAATTATGACTCCAACGCCAGATGTGCTTTTCATTCAAATGCACCTGGCCACAGTACAGAAAAGTGCAGAGCCTTGCACATGAAGGTACAAGACCTGGTAGACTCTAAAGCTCTGAATTTCGCACCACCACCCAATGTCAATAAGAACCCAATGCCAAACCACGGTGGTCCCAGAATTAACGCTATTGAAGAAGACAAGCCGTCTTATTTAATAACCAGTGTGGGTCAGATTTGGACACCGTTAGTGGAAATTAAGGCTCAGCTCCTCGAATGTCAGATGTTCTCGGGGTGTGAGTTGGGGTGTGCTTACTGCAATATCTCAGTAAATGGGTGCGATAACCTGAGGAATGGCATAGATGGTCTTATTCAGAGTGGCCAGCTTCAGATCACCACCTCATTTCCTACAAATCCAGCAATCTCATCGGCAACAATCCCGATATCTCCTACAACTGCAACAACCGTTGTTCCCGACAATTCTTCCGCCTCATCAACAAGTACTTCATCTGTCATCTCAACTGACCAGATATCAACAAATTTTTCTTCTACAATTTCAGCACCACTCCAATTTGAATCTCCTACAACAACAACATCCATCCTTCCGACAATGTCTCCTACAACTCCAGCAACGAATCATGAAGATGTCTCAACTGTCACCATATTTTATGATCCTGAAAACAACTCTGCCTACAATTCAGAAAGTGCTGCTCCCATCAGAGCACCGGTCACAATTTATTATGATCCGCAAACTATCACAATCCCTTCAGCAGCCGCAATCAGTCCAGTCACTATCACGGTGCCTGGACCAGTACCTTATGAAAGCAGTAATGCCATCCCGTGGCATTACGGCTCTGACCTGTACTGCGAAGGACAAAGAATCACTTTTGAATCATCAACCCCGGCACCACAAATTGACAATGTGGGAGGAGGCGGAGGCTTCACTCGAAGCGGACGTCTCTTTGCACCACCAATTCAGAGACCTACTGCCGAAGCAGAAGCTGCTGCCAAGGCAAAAGGAAAGAGCCCGTTGCAGGAAGATCAAGCCGTAAAGGAAGCTTTGAAAACACCATTCGATCAAGAAGTTGATGAGTTCATGAGAATCATCAAAAAGAGTGATTACAAAATAGTGGATCAGCTTCATCAAACGCCTTCCAAGATCTCAATCCTATCATTGCTTATGTGCTCCGAAGCCCATCGGAATGCACTACTCAAAGTCTTGCACGCAGCTTATGTGCCTGAAGAGATCACTGTCAATCGGATGGAGGCTGTAGTTGGAAATGTTAATGCTAGTCATGGACTGGGGTTCACCAATACTGATTTGACAACGGAAGGCCGCAACCATAACAAAGCCTTGCACATAACCATGGAATGTAAAGGTGCTGTCCTTTCCCATGTGCTGGTAGATACGGGGTCATCCCTCAATGTCTTACCTAAAAAGGCCCTGGTGAAGCTAGAATATGACGGATTGGCGTTAAAACCCAGCAACCTGGTGGTGAGAGCCTTTGATGGTTCTAAGAGATCGGTTCTGGGAGAAATTGAATTGCCCATAACGATTGGCCCGCAGACCTTCAAAACGACCTTCTACGTGATGGATATACAGCCTGCCTACAGCTGTCTATTGGGTAGGCCATAGATTCACGCCGCTGGCGCCGTGACCTCTACCCTTCACCAGAAGTTAAAATATGAGTGGGAGGGTCAAATCGTTACAATCTGTGGAGAGGAGGATATTTTTGTCAGCCACCTGGCTACCTATAAGAACATTGAGATGGATGGGGAGATCCATGAAACAATGAGCCAAGGTTTTGAAGCCTTGAATGTCAATGAAACATCTGCTGTACCTGGAACTTCAATATCATCATACCAACAAGCCCGGAAGGTTGTTGAGGAAGGAACTGCCCAAGGCTGGGGCAAACTGTTATCGGTGGAGAAGAAAGAGGATAGATTTGGGTTGGGTTACAAACCAACTCAACAAGATCAAGCGGAGGCTGCAAAAGAGCCCAACTTTGTGAGCGGGGGGATGCTCACCCCTGATGCTGTCAACTGTCTGGAAGACGAGCTGGAAGAGGAACGCAACCTGGAAAGCTGGATTTGTCCAAAGATCCCGGGGAGCAGTATCTCAAACTGGTCTTCCCAGGAAATTATAAGAGTTACTCATGCAGAGTAATTATTATTTCCTGTATTTTTATAGCATGCATCAAAGTCTTGCATCTTGCCCAAGATGACAAGACTCATTTTGTAATCGGGCCATCTGTACTTTTTGTGCAACAAGATTAATCAATGAAATATCAGACATCTTTTTGCAAATGAGTCTTTTTCCTTTTCGTTCACTGTTTTTCCATTTTTATTTTTGTACAAAAAATAAATGGCAATGTTTTCAAAATGACAACTTTATTTCACTTTTCTAAGCAAGATTAAAATCAATCACTAAAATGAACAAACTGAACCCTTGCAGAGAGTGCCTTTCAGACAGCACCGACAACAGCACGACTATGGCTTCATATGACTTTGACAATCCAATCAATCAAGCTGATGAAGGGGTTGAAGAAGAATATGAGCTTCCTGAAGAGCTAGCCAGGTTGTTAAGGCAGGAGGAAAAGGTTATTACTCCTCACCAGGAGAAGGTTGAAGTGATCAATCTTGGTACAGATGAAGACGTGAAAGAAGTTAAAATCGGGGCCTGCCTACAAGACTCGGTGAAGAGACAATTGATTGACCTGCTGCAAGAGTATGTGGACGTGTTTGCTTGGTCTTATCAAGATATGCCAGGGTTGGACACCGACATTGTTGTGCACAAGCTGCCTTTAAGAGAAGAATGCCCACCGGTTAAACAGAAACTGTGCCGTACTCGCCCGGACATGGCAATGAAAATCAAGGAGGAGGTACAAAAGCAATGGGACGCCGGATTCCTTGCCGTGACTAGCTATCCACCGTGGGTTGCTAACATAGTACCTGTGCCTAAGAAAGGCGGCAAAGTAAGAATGTGTGTTGACTACCGGGATCTGAACAGAGCTAGCCCGAAAGATGATTTCCCATTACCTCACATTGATGTATTGGTGGATAATACGGCTCAGTTCTCGGTATTCTCCTTCATGGATGGATTTTCAGGATACAATCAGATTAAAATGTCACCTGAAGACATGGAGAAGACAACCCTCATCACACCCTGGGGAAAGTTCTGCTATAAGGTAATGCCATTTGGGCTCAAGAATGCTGGTGCCACATATCAACGGGCTATGGTAACATTATTCCACGATATGATCCATAAGGTATCGAGTGTTATGTGGATGACATGATTGCCAAGTCCCTTACTGAGGAAGACCACTTGGTAAATCTGCTGAAGTTATTCAAGCGTCTGAGGAAGTACCAACTGAAGCTGAACCCCAACAAATGCACATTCGGGGTGAGATTTGGTAAGCTGCTGGGATTTATTGTAAGTGAGAAAGGGATTGAAGTTGACCCTGACAAAGTCAAAGTTATTCAAGAGATGCCTGCACCGAGGACAGAGAAAGAAGTTCGAGGGTTCTTAGGTCGATTGAACTACATCTCAAGGTTCATATCTCACCTTACAGCGACCTGTGAGCCTTTGTTCAAATTGTTGAGGAAAGAACAGACGGTCAGGTGGAATGAAGACTGCCAGAAGGCTTTTGACAAGATCAAGGAGTACTTACAAGAACCTCCAATACTTATGCCTCCAGTTGAAGGAAGACCTCTGATAATGTACTTGACAGTATTAGAAGAGTCAATGGGGTGTGTGATGGGCCAGCATGACGAGTCTGGTCGAAAAGAGTATGCAATATACTACCTGAGCAAAAAGTTTACCGACTGTGAACAACGTTATTCACTGCTCGAGAAAACTTGCTGTGCTTTAGCGTGGGCTGCTCGCCGACTGAGACAGTATATGTTGACCCACACTACTTTGTTGATATCAAAAATGGACCCAGTCAAGTACATTTTCGAGAAGCCAGCTCTTACCGGACGGGTTGCAAGATGGCAAATGATCCTTACAGAGTACGACATCCAGTACACTTCTCAGAAATCCATCAAGGGCAGTGTATTGTCTGAATATCTTGCTGAGCAACCCATTGATGATTACCAGCCTATGAGATTTGACTTCCCCGATGAAGACATCATGTTCGTAAAATCAAAAGATCATGAAGAGCCTGTTCACACTGAAGGGCCTGACCCGGAAGAAGAATGGATTATGATGTTTGATGGGGCTGTTAATATGAATGGTCGTGGTGTTGGTGCGGTGCTCATTACGCCTAAAGGAGTTCACATGCCTTTCTCGGCAAAACTCACTTTCAACTGCACTAACAACGAAGCTGAATACGAAGCTTGCATTATGGGTCTTGAGGAAGCCATTGACCTCAGGATCAAGACGTTGACCGTATTCGGGGATTCAGCTTTGGTAATCAACCAAACCAATGGAAAATGGTATACCCACCAGGATCATTTGATACCTTACAGGGATTATACAAGGAGGTTATTGACTTTCTTCACAACAGTCAAGCTTGAGTATATCCCTCGGGACGAGAATCAGTTCGCAGATGCTCTTGCTACCATTTCATCCATGATCAAAGTTCAGGCTGCCAACTTTGTACCTCAGATTTCAGTGTCCAGACTTGATAGACCAGCATATGTGTTTGCAGCAGACATTGTCAAAGATGATAAGCCTTGGTTCCATGACATTAAGTGCTTCTTGGAGGATCAAACATACCCACCTGGGGCATCTTCCAATGATAAGAAGACTTTGAGAAGGCTTGCTGGTAGTTTCTTTCTGAACACTGATGGGTCGTTATACAAAAGGAACTTTGATATGGTACTCCTCAGATGCGTTGATAGAACAGAAGCAGACTTGTTAATGCATGAAGTGCACGAAGGATCTTTTGGTACCCATGCTGGAGGGCATGCCATGGCCAAAAAGTTGCTGAGATCAGGCTATTACTGGATCACAATGGATGCAGACTGTTGTGCCTATGCCAGGAAATGCCATAAATGCCAGATCTACGCAGATAAGGTGCATGTGCCTCCCAATCCTTTGAACATAATGTCTTCACCTTGGCCCTTTGCCATGTGGGGCATTGATATGATCGGCAAGATTGAGCCAACTGCTTCGAACGGCCACAGATTCATCCTGGTTGCCATTGATTATTTCACCAAGTGGGTCGAAGCAGCTTCCTATGCTAATGTTACAAGGCAAGTGGTAGCCCGATTCCTGAAGAGAGATATCATCTGTCGATACGGAGTTCCCGAGCGAATCATTACTGATAATGGTTCCAACTTGAACAACAAAATGATGGCTGAGTTATGCCGGGACTTCAAAATCCAACATCACCATTCTTCTCCTTACAGGCCAAAGATGAATGGCGCTGTTGAGGCAGCTAATAAAAATATCAAGAAGATTGTGCAGAAGATGGTAGTTACCTACAAATACTGGCATGAAATGCTACCGTTTGCCTTGCATGGGTACCGCACGTCAATCAGAACATCCACTAGGGCAACACCGTATCAGCTTGTGTATGGTATGGAGGCAGTCCTACCTGTTGAAGTTGAATTACCCTCTCTCCGGGTATTGATGGATGTTAAGCTGAATGAAGCAGAATGGGTTCGGGCCCGATATGAACAACTGAGTCTGATCGAGGATAAAAGATTGACTGCAATCTGTCATGGGCAGCTGTATCAGAAAAGAATGAAGAGAGCCTTCGATCAGAAAGTCAGGCACCGAGAGTACCAAGTGGGAGATCTTGTGCTGAAAAGAATCCTCCCTCCTCATACAGACCACAGGGGCAAATGGACTCCAAATTATGAAGGACCATTCGTAGTAAAGAAAGTTTTTTCTGGTGGAGCACTGATGCTCAGCACCATGGATGGTGAAGACTTCCCGTCCCCTGTGAATTCAGATGCAGTTAAAAAATACTTCGTGTAAAATGACCCGCTGGACATAAAAACAGAATGTAAGTCCAGGCAAAAATAGGGCATCCCGGCGAGTCAAAAACAGAATAAAGACTCGGGCAAAAGTAAGGGAAAATAGACAAAAAAAATGTACACCTGCTGAGCTGAAAAGCCACATCGGACAGCTCAGGCAAAAATGGGTATCCCGATGGATTGAAAACCCGAAAGGGCGATCCATGCAAAATAAAGGAATAAGCGAACAACTGCATTCTGAATTCGTCTGTATCGCTTACAACTTGGTAAGCTTAGAAAGGATCAAGCTTCAATCAGAATCAACCTTCTTCAGAAAGCAAGATGAGAAGAACGTCAAAAAGTCATACGAGTCATAGTAAAAGGGGAAGCTCCTTAAAGCGTCATCAACATTGCCAGCACTTTATTTCTCAATTTGTAACAATCTCCTCATTTCAGGAGATATGTTTCTTTGACTGTACCTCGCCAATTCAGGGCATATGAATTAATAAAATCAGATTTGCAGTCACGTCTCGTCTTGTACATTTTCGTTTATTTGCAAAAAATGTCTGATGTCTAAAAGAAACTGATTGCATAAGAATACAGATGTTTATCTTCAAATAAAAACATGCTTGCAGGAAATATACTTACTCTCAGAAGTGCCTAACTCCTATGACGGAATCCAGTAAGGGATACCTCGGGATTATCTTGTGCGTTTCTCTATCTTTTTCAGGATTGCAGGTATCCAGAACGCACTTGGGGCACGCAAGCTTCATCCCAGTAAGCTGGCAAACCAACACTCAATTTTAGCACCCAAAGTGCTCTCTCCCCAGCTGAGTTGCCTCTCATGACTCCCTCAGCTGAGTTTGCCACTTATTACTCCTCCCCATCAGAGTTGCCAGGCATCACAGAAGGCACCCATATCCCCGGCTGAGTCAAGGATCCTCTTCAACAGAATCCCTAGGGAGGTCTCTCAATGATCTCTCTCCCTCCCCAGCCGAGTACAAAAGTTAGGGAATCATCTCCCCACAGAGCTCCAGCCTCTACCCAGAAGAGCAACGCATGAAGAATCACGACAGAGTGAAGAAAGCTTCTACAAACCCCCAGCTAGGTCTCTCATGTATTGGAATAGGTCTCTCAGTGACCCGAATCCCCAAGCAGATACATCTCATCAGATCTACCAATGATCTCATCCCCAGCTGGGATGTCTACTTCAAACGAATCGACCAGAGATCTTCGCAACAACGGGACCCGGATCCCAGTTTGGTATCTTTGCACAATCATAGCATTCGCATCATGTTCACCCACAAAGCGTGGCATTCCGTTTTAACACGGAGCATTACGGCAAAAAAATCCAACACATAGCATGATCATAAGCCATGTTTTTAAACCAACACTTATGAATAATGACAGTTCATCAACGTACAGAAAAAATCCCCACCAGAGTCCCCAGCAAAAGCAGCTGCCTCCCAATCACAAACATCAGTATATACTCATTTTGACACCCGTCCGTGCCATCTTTCCCCAGTAAAGTCGCCTGAACACTCTTTACAAACAAGATCACCCGTATTAAAGATACTTCCCGACACCCGTCCGTGTCATGCTCCCAGCGGAAAGCCAAAGACATCCTCTTTGCACTCACAATATACCTATATACACTTTCTTGACACCCGTCCGTGTCGTATCCCCAACGCAGTCGCCTACACTGTTACAACCTATATATACTTGTTGATGTTATTATACTTTTCTCTCTTGACACTCGTCCGTGTCGCCCTCCCCAGCAGATAAACACTCATCTATACAATACTCATACTCACTGCTCATGTTGCACTCATACAGATACTCGTCCGTATCTTGTATATACCATTCACATCCCCACAGATTCGGCACTAGTCCTTGTTCTTTGTTAACTCGTTGGTACTCGTCCGTACCATCATCTCAGAACATGCGTCAAGAGTTTGTTTCTACATGATACTCGTCCGTATCATAGTCTTAAGGATGCTCGTCCGCATCTTTAATCCATACACAGTGTCAAACACTTTCGTCTTCTTGAAGATAGATACTCGCCTGTGTCTACTATTCCCCAGAAGAGTCATCTCAGATTTAACACTCGTCCGTGTTCTCTGTTAACCAGTTGATACTCGTCCGTATCATCATCTTTGAGCACGTGTCAGTTTGTTTCTACCCGATAGTCGTCCGTATCGTAGTCTTAAGGATGCTCGTCCGCATCTTCAATCTATACGCAAATACCAAACACTTATACCTTTTGTTTCTTGGATGTAAAACACTCGTCCGTGTTTACTATTCCCCAGTAGATCGCCAACAAAGCAAATTTTCCTTTTTATCTGGCATTCGTCCTATGTCATGATAAACCTGAGAGCAGCCGTACCCTGCTAGGTGGTCGTCCTCCACCTCTTGATGGTCGTCCTCCATCATGCTCATCCGATGGCCGTCCCCATCGTTGATATTTAGCAGCCGTCCCCTGCTAGGTGGTCGTCCTCCACCTTTTTGATGATCTTCCTTCATCAGTTTATCCGATGGCCATCCCCATCGTTGATTTTTGGTTATCTGGCATTCGTCCTATGTCATGAGAAACCCTGAGAGCAGCCTTCCCCTGCTAGGTGGTCGTCCTCCACCTCTTGATGGTCGTCCTCCATCATGCTCATCCGATGGCCGTCCCCATCGTTGACCTTTTATCCGGCATTCGTCCTATGTCGCGATATTTTCGGCAGTCGTACCCTGCCAGGTGGTCGTCCTCCACCTTAGATGACCGTCCCTCATCTTATCCCCAACAGAGCAGCCGTCCCCTACTAGGTGATCGTCCTTCACCTTTGATGACCGTACCTCATCATCTGTTTATTTCATTTATTCTTTAACCCGATGGCCGTCCCCGTCGTGGTCCCTTTTCTGTTCTAGCCCGATGGTCGTCCCCATCGTTGGTTACCTTGCTTTTGAACTTGATGGTCGTCCCCGTCATGTTTCATTAATCCCCAGAGAATTTTACAGCTTTATCTTGATGGCCGTCCCCATCATAATCTTATTTTCCCAGCTAGTCGGCCGCCCCCGTCTTGGCTTTACCTTTCATCCCCAGCATGTCGGCCGTCCCCGTTATTGCTTTATTTCCCGCACTTTTCCAGCATGTCGGTCGTCCCCGTCATTGCTCTTTATTTTCAGCAGTCGTCCTCTGCTCGACGGTCGTCCTCCGTCGCCCGCACTTTACAATATACTTTATTTTCCTTTTGCAATCTATATCCTTTTTCTTCTTCATTCTGTGAGTGCAAATTTTGGACTGTCTTTGGTATTCAACCACAAGTTATCTTGTTTGCCTGTTAAGCCGTTGCTTACAACCTGCACAGCTAACTCATGTTTGAATAGGGGCAGCTGTAAACACCCCAAATTTGCCCTCACCCATTCACACCATGGCTTGTGATCATTTCATATGCATAAACACAATCATATCACCTCATATTACATTTTTGGTTCATTGCATAGTTTCTAAGTCATCTGCACCTAGGGTTTGTGATCTGAGCAATCCAAGAGCCACTTGAGCCACTCCAAAGGCCACCAATCACTTCAAAGGGGTCCATATGTGTTCAAGTATCATATTACATCCCCTCAAAGTCAAAAATGCAAAAGGATCACAAGAACTGGGATTGGTGTGGATGCAGAGCCAAGTTTGACTGCACAGATGACCTAAAATTAGGGTTTTGGTTTCAGAGGCCATAACTCCAAATTTTTTGGTCATTCTTGTTTCCATTGGTCTCTATGTGGTATAGGGAGTATGCATATCAATTTTCATGAAGAAATTCCATGGGGAAGTCATCTGATCAAGAGTTGACTTTTCAGACAAGTCAGTGCAAAATCAGGGCATCTGAGGCCCCCAATGACCCAACCAAGGGGTGATCTTCATCATTTTGAGTGTATATGATCTTTATTTGATCATGGAATAAGGTTTAAGTTCACAAAATTCAAGAATTACAAGTTTTTGCAAAGTTGACTTTTTAGGGCATGGTTGACTTTTCAAGAATATGTCATTTTATGCCATTTTTCAAGCCTTGCTTTTTGATCCAAAAATGCTTCAAATGAAAAAACTTTGGTCATGAAAGTTGTAGAATACATTTTTCCCTTTTCAAAAAGTACAAGAACATGACCTAATTCTTCTTGGATCAAAAGTTATGGTGTGACAAAGTTGGCAAAAATCACTAATTTTCAAGTTATGCACTAAAAGGAAAACTTGCAATTTCATGTATCAAGCATTCTAGTAACCTCAAATTGACTTCAAAGTTTCATCACATGATCATATATGACCCCAAAAACAGATTTGGCCCAAGGATTTTTGTATTGCTTGCCTTGATTTTCAAAATTCCATAAGGCATTTTTCATAAGTGTGCAAAAGGGGATTCTTGGCAAAACTATTCTTCAAGGAATTATGTGATCACTAGCTGACTTCTCAACATTGCCATGACCAATTGAGACATCATGTGACAAAATTCAGCAAGCATTGTTTCATTTACTTAGCATAAATTCATGAGAAAACACAAGTTGTCAAGTTGCAAAAGCTAGCATAGCTTGTCATCCACATGTTGCAGTCAGCTACAAACAATCCAAGGGCTCTCCTCAACTCAAGCTGGAGCAAGACATGACTTGAACCTGCTGCTGCCATGACCCATACTCTCAAGGACACAAACTTGACTTTTTTGCAAAAGGCTCCCATACTCTTGGCACAGTACACATCCACCCTACTGACCTGCCTCACAGTCTATCCACACAAGTTGGAGATGATATAGCAAAGCATTGAGCATTGAAGCTGGCCAGAACATAGCATATCACAAAACTGTCCAAAACTCTTCTCTCTTCGAATTTCATTTTCCAGCCATCAAACACCCCATTTCTCTTCACCAACAAATAAAACACATAAAAAAGAACCAGAATCCACCATGAATGCAACCTGAAACCCCACTAATCACAACTGCCAAACCTGCCATATCAGAACTCAAGCTTCCAAAATAGCCACCAGCAAGAGGTTGTGAACATTCCATTGGCTTCAAGGGGTCCAGAGAAGGCATTCTGCACCAAAGCAGGGTCAGAAGAGCTCAGATTCACAGTTCATCACTTCAGGTAGCTTCAAGTTTTCAACTTTTCAGAGCTTGATTTTTATGTTAAAAATTGATTGTGTATGCTTTGCTGGTCATGGGGATGGGTTTAGAATTAGGAATGAGTGAGAAATGAGGATTTACCAGGGCTCTGAAACTTTGCCCGTGAAACTTCATGGCTTCGATTCCCTTAGTTTAAGCATGAGAAATTCATTTTGAGAGTTGATTCGAGTAAGGTTTGAGTAGAGGAATGTTTCCCTGGCTTTAATTTGAGGAATGGTTGCCTGAATCGTATTTTAGGGTTTTGGGGTCGCCGGGGAATATGACCGGAGCTCCCCTCCGGTCACCTGATTTTGTTTTGCCCTAATCTCAGGTCATTAAGTCTATTTGAATATTGAGCGTAGGATCCCTTGACCCCATTGACTTGCCGCGTGAATGACTGGCCCAGATGCACTCAGTTAGCCCTAATCCCTTTAGTTAGTTTTAATTAATCATAATTAACTTAATTAAATCAGGACCAACCACAGCCCTTGGATTCGCGCGCCAGTCAACCATCTCAAACCCAGTTCAAATCTCAGCCTCTAGATCTAAATACTTTCCATTTATCTTATTTTCATTTCATTTTTTTGTCATTTAACTTGTGCAATTTATTTAAAATAGTAAAAATGTTTTAAAAATTATGAAACTTTTTCTCAAGAGTTTTATTAATTTTTAAGACACAAAAATATTTTTATTTTCATTTTTAGCATTAAAAAAGTATTTTTAAATATTTAAAAGTTTATTTTTAATTGATTAATGAAAATTAATTTATTAAAAATACTTTTAGGTATTTAAAAATCACCAAAAAATTCATGAAATGTTCTAAGACATTTAGAAACATTGTCCAACCTTCAAACCAAATTTATTTTTTGATCTTGATGTATTTTAAGAATTTCTCATTGAATTAAAATCATTGTGGTGCATTATTTTGATCCAAAGTTCAAAAAATCATTTCTGCCTATCCATGAAGAGTTGGACATTAATTCTTTTTGCATTGCATTGTGTTTAGCATGTAGTTTGTGAGATTAAATGGCCATGCTTTGATCTTTCATTTTTCATTTGTTTGACATTTCTTTTGTTTAGGAATCCTAAAACCCTAGAAATCTTAGAAAAACCATAACTTGAAATTGATTAAGAGTTGAGACCTCTCCTTTGGGCATTGGTTTAGTATAGGATTAGGGGTCCTTTGGGTGGAATTTTCAATATTTTATCTTAGGGTTTGCTTATGATTTTGATCTTTGTTTGATGTATGGTTCATAAGCCCTAATTTGGGCTTCCATATACATCCATCTTGCATTTCCTTGCATAGCATGCCTTGCCATGACATTCCATGTTTCCATTTGATTCATTGAACATCATAAGACATATTGAAAGCATGTTTGATCATTGCATCATGTATTTGCCATATTGTATGTCATGTGCACTTCATAACTTTTCATGTATGTTCATGGTTCCTAACTTGTTTCATTTGCATTCATGAACTTGTATGATCATTTCCATGTGCTGCCTCATGTTTGTAGCATCTCATAGAATCATTAGCATCATGTACATGCTTCTGGTTTTGTTTCTCATCCCATCCCATTTTGCATTGCATTGCATTTCTTTTCTAACCTTTCAGGTGGTAAGTGATTTTGGGAGGTGAATTTGCCTTCACTTCTCATAACTTCTCTTCATCTCTCTCTTGCATCCTTGCTGCATTTTGTATGTGTTTGAGTTTGAGCTTGCTCATTCTTCTTCTTCCCACTTTCTTTCTTCAAGTGACTTGACTTCTTGAAGGAAGCAAGTTGCTTTGCTCCTCTTGATCCTTTCATCTGCTTCCTGGTGGTTCCATTCAAGATTCCTCCTGAAAACCTCACAAACCTTAGGAACAACCAAGCATGACAATGATTAGGGTTTTGATTAGTCTCCCCTCTTAGTTTTACCTTTGTGTCTCTTTTGAGTCTTCTCTTCTCATCTCATAATCAGGGACTAAACCCTAAAGGCTTTAAGGCTTTGTGATTAAGCTTATGCCTGCATCCTTCTCTTAGGATGGAGTGTATAACTTTAATCCTAAGTGTTAAACCCTTAATGTGTTTAACTCCTTTAATCAATCCATCTAATAATCATCAAGACATCACACTTGTAACTTGGGCCTTGCATTAGGGTTCTAATTCTTCCTTAATTGGTTAAGAAGGACTAACCCTAGTGTTAATGGACAAGTCCCCCTCAAGTTGTCTTACAAACTATAAAAATCACTTCATCATCATACCATTAAATAAAATCCACTTAATCAAAGGCTTGTTTTGTCATGAGTTTAATCCCTAATCATGGATTAAGTTGAGGAGCTTTCCTCAGCTTAAACATTCTCATCTATTATCCTTCTATTAGGATGGTGTAATGAGTCTGTTTAATCCTTGATTATGGCTTAACCTCATTACTTAACACCAAACAAAAACCACAAAAACATTTAACTAATCATAAGTAGGTTAATGATCTTAACCCTACATCAAAGGTGATTAAGTGTGAGAATCTGACTTGACACTTAAGGTACTCTCATTACCCCTAATCAGAGGGAAGATGTGATGAGTTTACTAACCCATTGGTTTAGGCTTAAGCTCATTAACTTATGACAAATCCGAAAGCAATAAAAGACTGAAAGCACAAAAACAAACAATAATCGTCTCCTTCGGGATTCTTTTCTCATCTCATTCACTCACAAACGAGAACTTGCTTCTTCCGTCTAATGCAAGACAGTTTGCATCTGTGCCAGACAGATCATACACTTGAGCATAGACAAGTAAGCAGTTCATCAGTCAATTCACCTTTCAGTCTCTTTGGGTCGAACTACGGTGTTCTGACTTCCTCATTGCACGAGAGGATACGTAGGCATAACTTAACAGTTATCGAACAAAAGTCTCTGTATATTCCCCCTCTTTCTAGCCTCATTCTTTTAGCCTCATGATCTTGAGCATTTCACTCCTGTTCTTACACTGACACTTCACTTATATACTTCATTTTTCTCTTACACTGACACCTGTACATTTTGTGTTCCAGTTCTTTTACACACAAATTGCACTGACACTACCCCTTTAAAACACAAATCTTTCAAGCGTGGATCCCGTCGAGTACGACGGACAATCTGGGTGCTAATACCTTCCCAGGTTGTAACCAACCCCCTTTCTCAGTCTCTCTGGTTCGCAACCGTCTTATCCATCTCTTTCTAGGTCTATGCAGCATTACCTTTCCTCCAGGATAAAAATGCCTAGCTGGCGACTCTATTCATTCCCAGTGAGTTCACTGCTGTGTGTTCTCATTGTCCTCTCTCGCCGACCGTTCGCGTCTGTACCTTTATTTGGGCCTTTCCCATTTATCGGGAGCGACAATTATACAGGACATTTGAAGGTAATCTAAAGACATAGCAATGTTCCTTGGACATTCTTGAAGCAATACCAATCATTACATTGCATCATAGCATGATATATTGAGAAATTCGAACTGTTTTTGTTGACTTTCGATTTTTTCTTATTCTTGCATTTTTATGTAATATTAATCAAGTTTGATTTCTGGTTTGTGTTTAGACAAGTGCAAGGATGAATTCTGGGCAATTGAATTGATGGTTTAGTGACTGAATCGTGATTCACCATGTTTAGGGTTTGCGGCTTCATTTAGGGTTCCATTATCTAGCCAAAATAAATGGATTCTAAAGACATAGAATGACTGGAAATTTCATTAGGAATTCAATGATGTTCTCAATTTCATAAAATTTTGCTGTTTTGTTAGTGTTTGAATTTCGTTGGTGTTGCTGCAATTTGAAAATCGCAGGTAAATTCGCAAGTGAAAACGCAGGAAAAGTTGCAGGGCCAGAGGTAGAAGATGACCCCTGCGCGCGTTTCTGGAAATTTTAATTTCAGTTTAAATATTTTATGTTTTGTTGTCTGTTTAATATCACAAGCGTACAGCTTGTCCCAGTGGTAAAGCCAGCGCGTGTGTGGTTAGAGGGCAGGGGTTCGAATCCTGGCTCTCAATGTTTTTTTCTTATTTTTCAGTTTATGCATTAGATAGTATATATTATTTTTTATTGTCATTATGATGATAGGTTCGCTCACCCAGCAGGATTGGTAAGGTGATTGTGTGTTTGTTGGTAAGGTCCTGGGTTCGATCCCCCATGCCTTTTGCTTTCTTGTTATTTTTTTTTATTTTCCAGGATATAGAACAAAAACAACTGGACTCACTCTTCTTACACCAACGCATGCGTGGCCTAGTGGTTGTGGTTGCTGGCATAGGTTCATGAGGGCAGGATGTCCTGGGTTCAAACCCCAGCCAGGTAAGTTCTCTGTTTTTGCTTTTTTCTTTCTACTTGTTTTAATTGTTATTAATATTAATTTAATTATAATTATAATTCTAAAATCCTAATATTAATCTTAAAATATTTTCTAAAAAAACTAATTTCTTTTTTAATATGTGTATATTGGTATTATATATAATTTATGTGAATTAATAATTTTTGTACATAAAACCTAATTTATTTTATAAACCTTAAAAATATATTTTTCAAAACCCTAATTATAAAACCTAATTTATTTTTTCTAAATAATTAAAAAACCCTAATTTCTTTTTCTTCTATTTTTTGTTTAATCTTATTATTAATCTAATTTTTATTAAATGCCTTAATTGTTTATAATTTAGAATTTTGTACATAAATATGCTTAAAAAAATTAAAATTCTTAATTTTTTTTTATAATAGGTAAATATGATATAAATTGTTTATTTTTGCATAATTTTTTATAATTAAAAGTTGTTAATTTAATTTTACAATTATAATATGTTCATAACTAATATAATTTTATAATATGCATATACTTTAAAATTTTATAATAATTGTTTATAATTTCTATTAACCATTAAAATTTTGTTTATTATAATCTTTTTGTTTATTATTATTATTAACCATGTTTATTACTAACCCTTTATTTTTAAATTGTGATTATTATTATTATTTTTACTAACCCCTATTATAATTATTTATTTATTATTGCTTATTTATTTTATTTTACTATTTATTTAAATTGCTTTATTATTGTAATTGCTCCTGGATGTAATTTTTTGCAATATTTAAATTATTTGTTTTTATGTCATGGTTAGTAAATAGGGAGTGAAAACTATTTGTATTTAAAATTTAATTTAGATCATTTAATTAAAAGATAAATATAAAATTGAACACTCACACACGTAAGTCGATCTTTGATCGCCATCTCACTTTCTAGGGTTACCTCTCATTGTTGCCTAATTAAAAGGTCAAGTGGGGTGTATAAAGCAAAAGTCCCTCAAAAGAACAGTCATCTAGTCCCTTCATAATCAAAGATCAAGTCCCTTAAAATGGTTGCCTTCATAAAGATCTTGTCCCTTTCGAATAATGATGACAGTCCCTCCAAAATGCTTAATACACCCTACAGTTGCCTACATAAACAGATGACCCTCACATGTCCCTTACATCCAAGGTAATGACTACCTATTCCTTAATAATAGGGATAGTCTTACCATTTAAAGGATAAAGAACAGAAAGACTTAAACTTTAGGGTAGGTTCCTCATAGTTACTTGCTCACATTTTAAAAACACTTCAAAACAATTTCAAATATTTCACAAAGTTCAAACAATTTTCAAACACAAGTTTTTTACGCATCCGTACATGGATCATTATCAAACTCTTATGAAAATTTTTATTCACACACTTCACATTTTCAAAAACAATTCAAAGTGAGCTAAGTAACTAAGAGCCCTTGGATAACCATGGATGTAAAGGGTGCTAACACCTTCCCTTTACATAACCTACCCCCCGGACCCAAAAATCTTTTAAAAGGTCTTTCCTGTTCTTTTATGCCTTTCCTTTGGATAAAATAAAAGTCGGTGGCGACTCTTGCTATCCGCAACATAACTAAAGTCAGTTCTCCCACCGTGTTACAGAACTGGCGACTCTGCTGGGGACTTAATAAAAGAGGGGTACCCTTAGGAATTAGATCACTTTAAATTGTTTGCTTTGTTTGCTTTATATTTCTCTGTTGGGCTTTATGTGTGAAATATCCTAACCCGGATCTAGTGTACCTTAGGTAAATGGCAATAAACCAAGGAAACTGTACGACGTATATCGATACGGTTGATCTGGTGGCCATAGTTAGTGTGACTTCTTGGTGGGTGCTTATGTTCCTTAAGTCAAGTTGAGGATAATATGAGGCTGCCATATGTTGTCAATGCACTAACTAACTTTTAGAACCCTAGTTATCCCATCTTGGCCTTTAGAAAGTAGTGAGGTAACCGGCTTTGGTGCAGACTGATGTTGGTTGACACTCGATACTACGCTCATTGAGATCTTAAACTTGGAGGGTTTTGGTTGGCAAGTAAGTTGCCTACTGAACAACCACCCTTGTGAAGGATCAATGATATTGAGATCCCTTAGAACCTGGTTACTTTTGTAGGACAGGATGAACCAACTAAACTTTAAGGGAGGGTACTTACCTTTAAACCTCATGCAAGCCTTCAAACCTAGGGCTATTGTGTGATTTGTTTGTGTGTGCCACATGTTTTTGATTGAACATAACATCATAACATCATCATGCATCATAAGCATAGCATTTTCACTAACCATTTCAAGGACCAAAGGATTTATCTTTGTTCTTTGTTGCAGGTCATGGCTTCTGCTCGTAGAAACACCATCAGGATCAACTTTGTAGGCATACCTCCTAAGCTTAAGGAGTTGGTTTCTCAAGTGTCTGATCACTCCCAGTTCATCAAGAGACACGGTCACCTATTGGATCTAGTCACTTCAGGGTTCAATGAAGACATGATGAGTGTTCTGTTTCAGTTCTTTGACCCTAAGCACCATTGCTTTACATTCCCTGACTATCAGCTGGTTCCTACAATGGAGGAGTTCTCTAAACTTCTGGGTATACCTGTTCTTGATCAGAAACCATTCACAGGCTTGGAGAAAGAACTTAAACCAGAGGTTATTGCTACAGCCCTACATCTGAAGAAGTCTGACATTGTTCTAGAAACGAGAAGCGGAGTTAAGGGTATTCTTGCCAAGGTGCTAATGGACAAAGCTCAAATGTTCTTGAAGGCCATGAGTTATGATGCTTTTGAGGAGATCTTAGCCTTGCTGATATATGGCTTAGTATTGTTCCCCAATCCAGATCAGTTCATAGACGTTCACGCCATCAACATCTTCCTGAGTCACAATCCAGTACCTACATTGCTTGGAGACATCCTACATTCTCTTCATACTCGTACTACAAAGGCAAGAGGAACTTTGATGTGCTGCATACCTTTGCTTTCTAGGTGGTTTATTTCTCACCTTCCCCGTTCAGCAATGAAGAATGAGCAAGGGTTCAGGTGGTCCAAAAGGATCATGTCACTCTCGCATTCAGATATCCATTGGTGCTCCAGATCTATGGAGAATGTCACCATCATTGACCGTTGTGGGGAGTTTCCTAATGTGCCACTTCTAGGCATAAGAGGAGGCATCACCTACAACCCCTCTCTAGCTTTACGACAGTTTGGTTACGCTCGGAGTGATGGTCCACATGACATGTTAATTCAGGGCATTGTGTTTGATTACGACAACGATCTTCAAGGTTACCGTCAGAGATTCATACGAGCTTGGGGAAAAGTAAACAGGGTTGACAACAAGACACTGGAGCCTAAGTACACTATTCCTATGGAGGCTTATCTCAGATGGGTGCGATCTCGTGCTCAGACTCTCATGATGCCATATCCTGCTGTCCTGCCAGTTACCATGGAACCTGTTGCTGAAGGAGGCACTGCTTATACCATCCTTCACCCAGACATGCCTACTGACATGGAAGATTTACAGAGATCCTGGATCCAGCTGAAGGAGAAAAGGGATACTTTCGAGGCTCATTACAAAACAAGCCAAGCAAGAATCCTGGAACTAACAAAGCAACTTCACGAGGAACGGAATCTCAACTCATACCTCAACACAAAGAGGAAACGTCCATGGGAGACTTAAAACCCCATCTTTTGTACTTACTTCATTTCATTTTTTGTAAGCCCAAGAGGCAAAACAAATTTATTACTAATAAAAGTTCACTTTCTTGTTTGTTTAAGCAAATTTAAATCCTGTGGTCCTTGAAAGCATTGCATACGCATTTACATTCCATATCATTGCATCACAGGTTTATTTGTGCACAGGTTTCTCATCTTCTCACTGTTTATTTCAGCAATGGCTCTTGAACAAACAGTTAAGGACCTCCAGGCACAAAATGCACAGTTCCAAGAGCTGATCCTGAACCTGACCAAGGGGCAGGATGAACTGAAGACGCTGCTGGCCAAGAAGACTAAGAAGACTAGAAGGCCAGGTGGCCTGATCAACATGGGAAGAAGGTTCAGAGGTCCTGCCAAGATCAAGGAACCAGTTGAAGATTATGAGTCTGAAGAGTCTGATAAAGAGGGAGGCAGTCTCCACAATACTATGGGGGACTCTGATTCTGAGGCTAATTACTACCATGAGCCTAATGAGGACAAATTCAAGATGCTGGTGGATAGAATGGATGCTATGGAGTTACAAAAGTCTTCTGGACTGGATTTTGAAGACTTGAGTTTGATATCTGGGGTGGTCATACCTTTTGGTTTCAAGGTTCCTACCTTTGTTGTTTATGATGGGGTCTCTTGTCCCAAGCTGCATTTGAGGTCTTATGTCAGAAGAATTCAACCTCATACTGCTGATAAGAAATTGTGGATCCATTTTTTTCAAGAGAGCTTATCTGGAGCTCAGTTGGAGTGGTATTATCAATTGGAGAGTGTCAACATCAGGGATTGGAATGATCTTGCTGAGGCTTTCTATAAGCAGTATCAATACAATGCTGACTTAGCCCCCACTCGCATGCAGCTGCAAAGCATGTCTATGGGTGCCAAAGAAAGTTTCAAAGAGTATGCTCAGAAGTGGAGAGATTTAGCTGGAAGAGTTCAACCCCCTTTAACTGACAGGGAATTAGTTGATATGTTCATGTGTACGCTGAATGGTCCATTTTACAGTCATCTCATTGGAAGCTCATCATCTGGCTTCACTGAGTTGATAATTACAGGAGAGCGTGTGGAAAATGGTATAAAGAATGGCAAGATCCAAGTGGGTACTTCTTCATCAGGTGCTGCAAAGAAGCCTCCCACCGGGAAGAAAGAATCCAATGATGTTTATGGTCAACCTGATCGTAATAGAAGGCATTAGTCTGTGAATGCAGTTCATATTTCAAATCCAACTCCTGCAACACCAGAGCAGCCACAGGGCAACCAACAGAGGGATAGAAGGCAGTTCACAAAGATCAACATGTCAATGTCTCAGGCATTGCAACACTTGTTGAAGGCTGAACTTATTACTCTGAAAGAGGCTCCACAGAATCCTAATGTTACCTCACCCAGGTACAATCCAAATGCACGATGTGCATATCATTCAAACTGTCAGGGACATGATACTAATAACTGCTGGGTCTTGAAGAATAAAATTCAAGACATTATTGAGGCTGGAGAGATTGAGTTTGATCCTCCGGGTACTCCAAATGTGATTACTGCTCCAATGCCAAATCACGAGAAGACTGTCAATGCCATTGATGAAGATTTACATATCCACTCAGTTGCAGAGTTGACCACACCATTGTCTGTCATCAGGAAGAAGTTAGTGCAAGCTGGGTTCTTTCCGGGTTGTCGTGAAGATTGTGTCTATTGTGAGTATAATCCAGATAGTTGTTGGAGGTTGAAGGATGGAATTCAACGTCTCATGAATAATTACACCATAGTGTTTGAAAGGAGACCACCTTCTGTGGAGAGTATGGTGGAGCATATTACTAAAGGTAAGAAGACTGAAGAGGTTGATATGGTTGACAAAGTGCCGGTGAGAATCACTTCCAAAGGTCCTATTAAAATCACCCATCAGGGTCCAATCAGAATTACTGCTGAAGGTCCTGTGAAAGTTGTTGCTGAAGCCAGAGTGGCTCCTATGGTCATTACTACTCCTGGTCCTATTCCGTATACGTCTGATAAAGCTGTGCCTTGGCACTATGGGTCTGATGTTTATATCCATGGTGTTAAGCAAGAACCATTAGCTGATGTGCCTGTTGATGTTGATAATATTGTTGGATCTAGTAAGATCACACGAAGTGGAAGAGTTTTCTCTCCTCCAGTTACTTCCAAGAATACAGTTACTCCTGCTGCTACCTCCACCACTGATGCTCGGGGCAAAGGTCCTGTTCTTGAACCAATACCTACTGATGTGCCAGCTGATGATGATCTCTCTAAGCAGATGGAAGAAGTATTGAAAATCATTCGCAAGAGTGATTATGACGTTGTTGATCAATTGGGGCATACTCCCTCCAAGATTTCTATGTTGTCCTTGCTGTTATGTTCTGAGGCTCATGCCAAAGCCTTGATTAAATTTCTGAAGACTGCCCATGTACCCAATACAATTTCTGTGGACCAGTTTGAGAATTGTGTTGCCCACCTGACCTATGATAATGGGTTAGGGTTTTCTGATGCTGATTTGACTCCTGCCAAGAGGGATCATAACAGGGCTCTGCATATCTCAATTGAATGCAGGGGCACTACCCTGTCACATGTATTGATAGACAATGGTTCCTCTCTGAATGTGTTGCCCAAAGAAGTCCTGAACAAGCTGAGTCCTGAAGATGTTGTGCTGAAGCCCAGTAATATAGTGGTAAAAGCTTTTGATGGTTCTAGAAGAATGGTGCATGGAGAAATTGATCTCCCAATCAAAGTTGGTTCCCAGATTTTCAATGCTACATTTTATGTGATGGATATTCGTCCTTCGTACTCTTGTTTGCTTGGTCGTCCCTGGATCCATGGGGCAGATGCTGTAACCTCTACATTGCATCAGAAGTTGAGATATCCGGTAGAAGGAAAAGTTGTTACTGTCTATGGAGAAGAAGAATACTTTGTCAGCCATGTGAATACCTTCAAGTATCTGGAAGTGGAAGGTGAATATGTTGAAACTCCGTGTCAGACATTTGAAGTGGTCCCTTGGATTGTCAATGATTATGTAGCTCCTCCGGCTGTCAAGAAAATTCCTGTGGTCACCAGAGTACCTCCAACAATGGCAATGGCCTCCCTCAAGGATGCTAGAGCTGTAGTGGATGAAGGTGGTTGTACTATTTGGGGTCAGCTTCCTGATATCCCATACAAGTCTGACAAATTTGGTTTGGGTTTCACTGCAGAGTCCCAGAAGGTTGTTCGTCGTGCTCGTGCTGTTCGTATCACCAATCAAGGGGTTGTGAAAGATCAGATCAATGATGTGGGAGACTATGATGAAGACTACAATCTGGATGCTTGGATTTTTCCTACTGTGGGTGCTGGACTCAATAATTGGAAAGCTGAAGATGTTATCCCTATCTCCTTTAGTCAGGAGTAAATACTATTACTGTTTTTTTTTTAAGTTTGTAATTTCTTGAACAATTGAACTTTTAAGCCTTGTGCCTTACCCGGGGCACAATGGTGTGTTTGTTACGGGATGTCATTTCATTTGCATACTTCATTCAATAAAAATCAGTGGACGTTTCGTTTTCGTAAATATTGTGTTCCTTGTCTTTATTTTATTTTATTTCTGTTTTATCAGCTATGTGTTCTTACACACACCCACATCACTAAAATGCAGATCCTCATCCACTTTGGATCCTGTTGATAACGGTTCTACTATTGCCAATTATAATTTCGAGAATCCGATCTATCAAACTGAAGACGGAAATGAGGACGATTGTGAAGTACCTGTAGAGCTTGCTAGGTTGTTACAACAAGAAGAGAAAGCTATACAGCCACATGAAGAGCCAGTCGAAGTTGTGAATTTGAGAACTGAAGAAAACAGGAAAGAAGTCAAGATAGGGGCTGAATTAGAGGAAAGTGTCAAGAGCAGATTGATTCAGATGTTACGTGACTATGTAGAGATCTTTGCTTGGTCTTATGAAGATATGCCAGGGTTGGATACAGACATTGTGGTTCATCGTTTACCAGTAAAAGAAGATTGTCGTCCAAAGAAGCAGAAGGTTCGTCGTATGCGTCCTGAAATGTCAGAAAAGATTAAAGCAGAGGTAATGAAACAGTTTGATGCAGGGTTCTTAGCTGTGACTTCTTATCCTCAGTGGGTTGCAAATGTGGTACCGGTTCCTAAGAAAAACGGTAAGGTACATATGTGTGTGGACTACAGGGATTTGAACAAGGCCAGCCCTAAAGATGATTTTCCACATCCTCATATTGATGTTCTGGTAGACAACACTGCTCAGCACAAGGTATTCTCTTTTATGGATGGTTTCTCTGGTTACAATCAAATCAAGATGGCTCCTGAAGATATGGAGAAGACAACATTTGTTACACAGTGGGGCACTTTTTGCTATAAGGTGATGCCATTTGGTTTGAAGAATGCAGGGGCAACATATCAGCGTGCTATGGTGGCTTTGTTTCATGATATGATTCATCATGAGATAGAGGTATATGTGGATGATATGATAGCCAGGTCCCAGAATGAAGAGCAACATCTTGATCATTTGCATAAATTGTTTGAGAGGTTGAAGAAATACAAGCTGAGATTGAATCCAAACAAGTGTACTTTTGGAGTTAGGTCTGGTAAACTTCTGGGCTTCATTGTCAGTGGAAAAGGTATTGAAGTGGATCCAGCAAAAGTAAAAGCTATACGAGAGATGCCACCTCCCCATACTGAGAAGGAAGTTAGAGGTTTCTTGGGACGATTGAACTACATTGCAAGATTTATTTCCCAGTTAACTGCCATCTGTGAGCCAATCTTCAAGTTGTTGAAGAAAGATCAGGTGATGGAATGGAATGATGAGTGCCAAACTGCTTTTGATGAAATCAAGAGATATCTGCTGGAACCTCCAATTTTGATGCCACCAGTTGATGGAAGACCCTTGATTATGTACTTAACAGTGTTAGACAACTCAATGGGGTGTGTCTTGGGGCAACATGACGAGTCTGGTCGAAAAGAGCAGGCAATATACTACCTTAGCAAAAAGTTTACCGACTGTGAAACAAGATACTCGCTGCTCGAGAAAACTTGCTGCGCTTTGGCATGGACTGCTCGCCGACTAAGACAGTATATGTTGACCCATACTACCTTGTTGATTTCAAAGATGGATCCAATCAAGTACATATTTGAGAAACCTGCTCTCTCCGGAAGAATTGCAAGATGGCAAATGATCTTGACAGAATATGACATACAGTATACTACTCAGAAGGCCATCAAAGGAAGTGTTGTGGCTGATCATTTGGCTCATCAAGCAGTGGATGATTATCAGACAATGAGTTTTGAGTTCCCTGATGAAGACATTATGATTATTACCAAAGAACCTGGACAATATGACGGACCTGAACAAGGATCCCGATGGACTATGGTTTTTGATGGTGCTTCTAATGCACTTGGTAATGGTGTTGGTGTTGTGATTAGTTCCCCTGAAGGTTGTCATACCCCGATTACTGCCAGACTTTGTTTCTATTGTACCAATAATATGGCTGAGTATGAGGCATGTATCCTGGGTATTAAAGCTGCTATTGATATGAAGATTCAGTTCATGGATGTGTATGGAGATTCAGCCCTGGTAGTTAGTCAGATCAAAGGAGATTGGGATACCAAGCATGATAATCTCATTCCTTACAGAGAGTATGTGTTGTCTTTGATCCCACATTTTAAAGAGATTACCTTTGGACATATTCCACGAAGAGAAAATCAGTTGGCAGATGCTTTGGCCACCATGGCATCCATGTTTGAAATCAGTTGGGATGATGAAGCTCTCAAGATTACTATTGATAGATTTGAGAAGCCTGCATACTGCAATGAAATTGACACAGAAGGGGCAGAGGAGAAACCTTGGTTCTATGAAGTGAAAAGATATCTTGAAACTCAGGAGTTCCCTGACGGGGCATCTGTCAAAGATAGGAAATTTCTGAGAAGGTTTTCTGCTAAGTTCTTTTTGAGTAATGGGATTTTGTACAAGCGCAATCATGATTCAACTATGCTTCGTTGTGTGGATAAGAAAGAAGCAATTGAGATTATGGAAGATATGCATGATGGGATCTTTGGCACTCATTCTAGTGGTCATACCATGGCAAAGAAGATATTGAGAGCAGGTTACTATTGGTCTACCATGGAAGCTGATTGATATCAACACTCCAGAACATGTCACAAGTGTCAAATCTATGCTGATAAAGTACACGTACCTCCATCACCATTGAATGTGTTGACTGCTCCTTGGCCCTTTGCCATGTGGGGCATTGATATGATTGGTGAGATTAAGCCTACTGCTTCAAATGGGCATCGTTTCATCCTGGTTGCTATTGATTACTTCACGAAGTGGGTAGAGGCAACTTCATTTGCATCTGTTACTAAGAATGTTGTGGCTCGGTTCATTAAGAATAATCTCATATGTAGGTATGGCATCCCTGAAAGGGTTATTACTGACAATGGCTCTAATCTGAACAACACTATGATTACTGATCTCTGCACGCAGTTCAAGATTAAGCATCATAACTCTTCTCCGTATCGTCCAAAGATGAATGGGGCAGTTGAAGCTGCTAATAAGAACATTAAGAAGATTATACAGAAGATGACTGTTACTTACAAGGATTGGCATAATATGTTACCATTTTCTCTTCATGGTTATCGTACTACAATACGTACTTCAACAGGGGAAACTCCATTCTCCTTAGTCTACGGTATGGAAGCAGTTCTGCCCATTGAAGTTCAGATTCCCTCCTTAAGAATTATGAAGGATGCAGGCTTGGATGAAGATGAATGGATTCGGACTCGACTGGACCAGATAAATTTGATTGATGAGAAGAGGTTAGCAGCAGTTTGTCATGGTCAGATGTACCAGAAACGAATGATCAAAGCTTTTAACAAGAAGGTTAAGCCAAAGGTATATCAGGCTGGTGACTTGGTAATCAAGCGTATCATATTACCACAGGGTGATCCTAGGGGCAAGTGGACTCCAACATATGAAGGACCATTTGTAGTCAAGACAGTGTTTTCAGGAGGTGCTATGATACTCACTACAATGGATGGTGAAGATTTCCCACAACCTGTAAACGCAGACATAGTTAAAAAATACTACGCATGAAAAGAGACCCGCTAGGTTGACAGGCCTAGGAAAAAATAAGGGCATCCCGGCAAACCAAAAGGGTTTGGGCAAAAATTAGGGATATATATAAAAAGATGTACACCCGGCAAGTCGAAAACCTGAAAAGGCGGCTTGGGCAAAAAAGGGTATCCCGGTGGATTGAAAACCTGAAAGGGCAATCCAGGCAAAAGTTAGGGATTAAAGCGTATGACTATGTCTTGTTTGGATCACCCATGAAACTGCAACCAGTTGTGATACTTACTCAAGTTCGAACAGATAAAGCTCAATCCAATCATTTCCGTCTCAACAGCAGAAGATGAGATACTTGAAGATAATGGCAATAGTAGAATTGAAACTCAATAGGATTGTTTCCCACATAGCTGATTTTCTTTGTTTTGTAAAATTTTATGACAAAATCCTCTTACTAGGGTTTATGTCTCTTTTTACAAATTTACCCGTGTATGGGTCACTTTTTGATATAAATAAATTCCATCTTTGAATCCAGATTTACTTTTACCCTATTTACATAAGCGAAACGTCCATTGGTTGTGTTTGAATGTATGTATGCTTTTGAATATGATTGATGTTTACCAGAAATGCATGTATGCTTAATATGATTGATGTTTACCAGAAATGCATAAAAATGCAGTAATAGTATTTACTAAGGACGAACGAGGGAGGGATTTCAACGAAGCTTCGCCGGTTCATCTCTACAAAATAATTACAAACCCTCAGTAGGACAAATCCATCTTCAGAAAGTCACATCTCCCCTGGAATTTATATCCATCTCTTTTATCCTCATACGGATATTCGGGAATTTACTTTCCAATAAGAGTACGACGAACGAAGACGGAGGTTATATCTACCCTACTATCAAACAAAGACGAAGGTTATGTATACCTTACTATCCCCAGCATACGGGAAGTTATCTATACCCAGCAGACGGGAGGTTATATATACCTTATTATCAAGCAAGACGGGAACGAGGTTCTCATATTCTTCAGCAACGAATCGGGATTTATTTTCCCTGGCCAGCAGTTGTTATGCGAAGATATCCAGACGCTTCCAGCAACATCATATCATACATACATCATTTACATCATAACATACATATACATAGATACATAATACATTACTTAAGTGCATCATACTATACATGCATACATAATACATGAACTAATATTGTTATACAGAATGTTACCTTGTTTTCAGGTTAATTCTCCAGCAAACAAACTTCATCAACAACTTGTGATTATCAGGACTGCTTTATCCTCCTGAAAGTTATCATCACTACCTCAGGACTGCTTTATCCTCCTGAAAGTTAGCATCATCCATCAGGATTGCTTTATCCTCCTGAAATCATATTACATCAGGACTGCTTTATCCTCCTGAAAGCTTATATCTCAGGACTGCTTTATCCTCCTGAAAGCATATCATCTCTCAGGACTGCTTTATCCTCCTGAAAGCTATCATCATTACCTCAGGATTGCTTTATCCTCCTGAAATCATATTACTACCTCGGGACTGCTTCATCCTCCTGAAAGCATATTACTACCTCAGGACTGCTTCATCCTCCTGAAAGTATATCATCCTTCAGGGTTGCTTTATCCTCCTGAAAGCTTCTTATTACCTCAGGACTGCTTTATCCTCCTGAAAGCATATCATCTCCTCAGGATTGCTTTATCCTCCTGAAAGCATACTATTACTCCAGGACTGCTTCATCCTCCTGAAATCATATTATTACCTCAGGACTGCTTTATCCTCCTGAAAGCTTATTATCTCTTCAAGACTGCTTTATCCTCCTGAAAGCATATTATTACATCAGGACTGCTTTATCCTCCTGAAAGCTATCATTATACCTTCATATTTTGGACTGCTTTATCCTCCAAGAAAATGTATCTGAAGAACTTTTCTCCAAGTGGCATCCTTAAGCCCACTCAAGCACATATAACCAACCATCAATATCAGTTTGCACACCAGTGAATGCAAATTTTTGGGCTTTTGTGTTCAATCCCCTTCAACCTTCCAGGTCACGACTGGCAAATATACCAATCTAACCCCTCAGGTTTCAGAAAATTGAACAGGGGCAGCTGTTGCACCCCAAAATTTGCCCTCACAATACAAGACTTTGTGTGCTAAGAAGGTCCACAAGGTTCACAAGATTCACAACACTTACAAGACCTTTCATGAGGTTCATGAAGTCTACAAGTCACTTTATGAGGTTCACAAGGTTCACAAGGTTCACAAGATTCACAATGCTTACAAGACCTTTCATGAGGTTCATGAAGTCTACAAGATACTTTATAAGGTTCACAAGGTTCACAATACCTCCCATGAGGCTCAAAAGACATTTTATGATGGTTCACAAGGTTCACAAAGTTCACAATTGGTCAGAAGAGTTTACAATTCCCTCAGACAATGCACTTCCTAAGCAATGCATCCAAAACTAGGGTTTTGACTTTAATCAGGCTAAATGAACTTCCAAGACTTCAAGTGAGATTCATAACATCTTATATGTGTGTAATAACCCTCATGACAAGTTTCAAGACTTTTCTCAAAAGTTTGCTCAGTCAGATGATCAGATAAGTCAAAATCAGTCAAAACAGTTAAAAAGTCAAACTGAGGTCAACTGTGGTCAAACCAAAGTCAAACTTCATGATTTTTTGCCAACATCAAGTATATGAGGTAAAATTCATCATTTTATCAAGGGTTGATCATGATTCATCAAGGAGATTTCAGATCATCAAGAATCAGGAGTTTCTAAATTAGGGTTTCCTCAGTAAAAGTCAACTGGACTTTGACCAGCCATAACTTTCACATGCTTCATCACCAAGTCTCCATCCAAATCTCATTTTGAAGGAAATTTAATTATCTACAACTTTGTGTCTCACAAGCCAAGCCCAAAAATGCTTCATTTGGAAGGTATGAGCTAAGACATTATAGGTCCTTTTGAAAGTCAACAAAAAGTCAACAACTTCAAAAGGGCATAACTTTAGATTGGTAAATGATATGGACATGAAACCAGTGGGGTTGGTTAGAGGACTCTTCACGCTTTCCAAAATGTCCAAGAACACCCTCATACCATTAAAATTGAAGGATATGTGCCCTTGCAAAGTTAGGAAATTTTAGGGAAGTTTATGAAGCAAATGGAGGTTTAAAACCAAATTTTGCTAAGTGGGCTGAACTTTTAATGACCCGAAGCAATCCATGACATCATGCACGAAAATTCTATGATATTTTCATAATTTTTATTTTATTTAATTAATTTATTATGATTTTTTATACTAAAAATCATTTTAAATTTAAATAAAATATTAAACATGAAGATTTAAATTTATTTTTGATTCTAGAAAGTCATGAATTCAGCATGGATCAAATTGATACAAGAATAACATTGATTGGCTTGAAATAGAAAGTGTTGATGCAAAAATATTGAAATTTCAAAGCTTATCTTTTTGAATCTTTTGAGATCAAATCTTCCATACAAGTGATCAATTTTTCTGACCTAATACATTGTCCTATAAGTACTTAACACAAACCTAATGCAAGCCAGGATTTCCAGCCTCCCCAAGAGTAAGTTTGCAAACCAAAAAATCCCTCACAAACTCAAATTTGGTTTTCATTATACAGGACATTTGAAGGTAATCTAAAGACATAGCAATGTTCCTTGGACATTCTTGAAGCAAAACCAATCATTACATTGCATCATAGCATGATATATTGAGAAATCCGAACTGTTTTTATTGACTTTCGATTTTTTCTTATTCTTGCATTTTTATGTAATATTAATCAAGTTTGATTTCTGGTTTGTGTTTAGACAAGTGCAAGGATGAATTCTGGGCAATTGAATTAATGGTTTAGTGACTGAATCGTGATTCACCATGTTTAGGGTTTGCGGCTTCATTTAGGGTTCCATTATCTAGCCAAAATAAATGGATTCTAAAGACATAGAATGACTGGAAATTTCATTAGGAATTCAATGATGTTCTCAATTTCATAAAATTTTGCTGTTTTGTTAGTGTTTGAATTTCGTAGGTGTTGCTGCAATTTGAAAATCGCAGGTAAATTCGCAAGTGAAAACGCAGGAAAAGTTGCAGGGCCAGAGGTAGAAGATGACCCCTGCGCGCGTTTCTGGAAATTTTAATTTCAGTTTAAATATTTTATGTTTTGTTGTCTGTTTAATATCACAAGCGTACAGCTTGTCCTAGTGGTAAAGCCAGCGCGTTTGTGGTTAGAGGGCAGGGGTTCGAATCCTGGCTCTCAATGTTTTTTTCTTATTTTTCAGTTTATGCATTAGATAGTATATATTATTTTTTATTGTCATTATGATGATAGGTTCGCTCACCCAGCAGGATTGGTAAGGTGATTGTGTGTTTGTTGGTAAGGTCCTAGGTTCGATCCCCCAGGCCTTTTGCTTTCTTGTTATTTTTTTTGATTTTCCAGGATATAGAACAAAAACAACTGGACTCACTCTTCTTACACCAACGCATGCGTGGCCTAGTGGTTGTGGTTGCTGGCATAGGTTCATGAGGGCAGGATGTCCTGGGTTCAAACCCCAGCCAGGTAAGTTCTCTGTTTTTGCTTTTTTCTTTCTACTTGTTTTAATTGTTATTAATATTAATTTAATTATAATTATAATTCTAAAATCCTAATATTAATCTTAAAATATTTTCTAAAAAAACAAATTTCTTTTTTAATATGTGTATATTGGTTTTATATATAATTTATGTGAATTAATAATTTTTGTACATAAAACCTAATTTATTTTATAAACCTTAAAAATATATTTTTCAAAACCCTAATTATAAAACCTAATTTATTTTTTCTAAATAATTAAAAAACCCTAATTTCTTTTTCTTCTTTTTTTTGTTTAATCTTATTATTAATCTAATTTTTATTAAATGCCTTAATTGTTTATAATTTAGAATTTTGTACATAAATATGCTTAAAAAAATTAAAATTCTTAATTTATTTTTTTATAATAGGTAAATATGATATAAATTGTTTATTTTTGCATAATTTTTTATAATTAAAAGTTGTTAATTTATTTTTACAATTATAATATGTTCATAACTAATATAATTTTATAATATGCATATACTTTAAAATTTTATAATAATTGTTTATAATTTCTATTAACCATTAAAATTTTGTTTATTATAATCTTTTTGTTTATTATTATTATTAACCATGTTTATTACTAACCCTTTATTTTTAAATTGTGATTATTATTATTATTTTTACTAACCCCTATTATAATTATTTATTTATTATTGCTTATTTATTTTATTTTACTATTTATTTAAATTGCTTTATTATTGTAATTGCTCCTGGATGTAATTTTTTGCAATATTTAAATTATTTGTTTTTATGTCATGGTTAGTAAATAGGGAGTGAAAACTATTTGTATTTAAAATTTAATTTAGATCATTTAATTAAAAGATAAATATAAAATTGAACACTCACACACGTAAGTCGATCTTTGATCGCCATCTCACTTTCTAGGGTTACCTCTCATTGTTACCTAATTAAAAGGTCAAGTGGGGTGTATAAAGCAAAAGTCCCTCAAAAGAACAGTCATCTAGTCCCTTCATAATCAAAGATCAAGTCCCTTAAAATGGTTGCCTTCATAAAGATCTTGTCCCTTTCGAATAATGATGACAGTCCCTCCAAAATGCTTAATACACCCTACAGTTGCCTACATAAACAGATGACCCTCACATGTCCCTTACTGTAAACACCCCAAATTTGCCCTCACCCATTCACACCATGGCTTATGATCATCTCATATGCATAAACACAATCATGTCATCTCACATCTCATTTTTTATCCACTGCATAGCTTTCAAGGCATCTGCACCTAGGGTTTGTGATCTGAGCAATCCCAAAGCATCTTGAGCCATTCCAAAGGCAACCAATCAACTCAAAGGGGTCCATGTGTGTTCTTATATCATATTCCATCTCCTCAAAGTTAAAAATACAGAGGAATCACAAGAGCTAGGGTTTGAGTGGATGCAGAGCCAGGTTGAACTACACAGTTGACTGAAAATTAGGGTTTTGGTTTCAAAGGCCATAACTCCACTTTTTTTGGTCATTCTTGCTTCCATTGATCTCTATATGGTATAGGGAGTATGCATATCAATTTTCATGAAGAAATTCCATGGGGAAGTCATCTGATCAAGGGTTGACTTTTCAGACAAGTCAGTGCAAAATCAGGGCATCTGAGGCCCCCAATGACCCAACCAATGGGTGATCTTCATCATTTTGAGTGTATATGATCTTTATTTGATCATGTAAGAAGGTTGAAGTTCATAGAAATCAAGAATTTAGGGTTTTTGCAAAGGTTGACTTTTTGGGCATAGTTGACTTTTCAAGAATGCATCATTTTAGGTCAATTTTCAAGCTTTGATTCTTGGTCCAAAAAGGCTTCAAATGGAAAAACTTTGGTCATGAAAGTTGTAGATCCCATCTTTCCCTTTTCAAAAAGTACAAGAACATGATCAAACTCTTCTTGGATCAAAAGTTATGGCAATGCAAAGTTGGCTAAAATCATTAATTTTCAAGGCATGCCATAAGTGAGAACTTTGCAAAATCTTGGACAAATGCATATTGTGACCTCTAATTCATTTCAAACCATTGCATAAACATTCTCTAAGTCCCAAAATCAGATTTGAACCAAAGGAATCACATGTTTGTATGGCCTTTGGAGCAAAATCTTTCCATGTGAACAAAGGAAGCCAAGTTGCAAAAACTCATGATCACTTCCATCCACTTGCTGCCTAGCCTGCTGACCACTCCTAGCCTTTCTCCCTCACCTTGCTGCGCAGCCCACACCTCTTGTACTTGGCTGAAACATGACCCATGCCTTTCTTACAAGAAGTTGACATTTTGGCAAAAGTAGCCACACCTATCACAGCAGGCCAAGTCACATCAACTGACCAATAGGCTTTGTTTATGTGGATCAAATGCTGGCCATAACACACTTCAAGCAAGGCTGAAGCTCACACATTCATCACATACACAAAAACCTACCAAGTTGCATTTTACTTCGAATCCTTCTGCCCAGCCACAAAACATCCCAACCATTTCCATACTTGAAATCACCATGATCCATTGAGTAGAAAGCACCAAGAGCCAGGCTTGATCTGAGCAAGAATACCCCATTGCCATTCTTCACCTCAGCCTGCATTTTCCATCGAATCTCCTTCCACAAACCTCAAACACAAGAACAAACTCCACCAACAATCTCCACTCACCTCACTGACCAGAAACCACCCTTTGTTTTGACCTGAAACACCCTATATCTCAAATACGATTTTCATCCTCCCTTGGTCAGAGCTGCTGCAAACTCACTCAGGAGGTTGTTTAAACTCCAACTAAGCATCCAAAGCTTCAAAGGTGGACCATTGGGACCAGATTGAGCCAAAGAATCATTCAAAGAGCTCCTGAATCAAGAGCTCCATCTCAGGTGACACCATGAACTTTTTTTCCAGAACTCATTTCTCTTGTTAAAATCTTGTTGTGCATGTTACACTGATCATTGGGATCTCTTTACTTTTGAAAATAAGCCAGAAATGAGCATGTAATGGTCTTCTGAAAGTTTGACCTAGAATTTTATTTGCTTCGATTCTTGTTTGTGTGTGAGTTTAAGCATGATTTGATGATGGATTCGTGCTTAGGGTAGTTGGTAGATGGTTTCTGGAGATTTAGGGCTCCTGATTTGGCCTAGGGAGAGAGATTGATTTTGGGGATGGCCGGAGAAGACGACCGGAACACTGTTCCGGTCGCCTGATTGTAATTAACGGCAGGGTTAGGGTTTTAAGCATTAATTAACAAGTTTGAATTTGAGCCGTGAGATAAGGCGCCAAGTCAATGCGCGCGCTAGCCAGTTTGAACCTCAAGCGTTGGATTGTTTGACTTCTCATTAAATCAGATTAATTCATTTTTTATTTCATTTTCTTTCATTTAACTTGCACATTTATTTTAAAATAGCAAAAAATACATAAAAATTATGAAACTTTTTCCTATGAGTTTTAATAATTTTTATGACCCAAAAATATTTTTATTTTATTTTTCATCATTAAAAAAGTATTTTTAAATATTTAAAAGATTATTTTTAATTGATTAATGGAAGTTAATTAATTAAAAATACTTTTAGGTATTTAAAAATTACAAAAAAATTCATGAAATGTTCTAAGACATTTAGAAACATTGTCCAACCTTCAAACCAAATTTCTTTTTTGATCTTGATGCATTCTAAGAATTTTTCATTGAATTAAATCATTTTTTATGCATTATTTTGATCACATGTTTGAAAATTCATTTATGCCTTTTGGTGAAGGTTGAGACATTGATTCTTCTTGCATTGTCTTTTGTTTTGCATGTAGTTTCTAAGATAAAAAGGCCATGATTTGTTCTTGCATTTTCAAATTGTTTGGCATTTGTTTTGTTAAAAACCCTAAAAAACCCTAATAACTTAGAAAATTCATATCTTGAGTTTGGTTGAGAGTTGAGAGCTCCCCTTTGGGCAGTGGTTCATTATAGGCCTAGGGTTTCTTTGAGTGCCATTTTCCATTTTTTACTTTAGGGTTTTGCTTCTGTTTTTGGTTTGTGTTTGATGTTTGATCCATGAACCCTAATTTGGGCTCTCTCTTGCATCCTCCTTGCATTTCCTTGCATAACATGACTTGTCATTGCATTTTGTGCATTCTTGTGATCCATTTGACATCTTAAGACACGTATAAAGCATCTTTGATCATTGCATCCCATATTTGCCATGTCATTTGTCTTGTATGATTCATAACTTTTCATGTTTGTTCATGCCCCTTAGCTTGCATCATTTGCATTCATGACCTTGTATGAACATCTCCATGCCTTGTCTCATGTTTGCAGCATCTCATAGCATCATTATCATCATCAACATGCTTCTGGTTTTGCTTAGCATCATATCATTTCATCTCATCTTGCATTGCATTGCATTTTCTTTCTAACATTGCAGGTGGTAAGTAAACTTGAGAAGTGGATTTGCCTTCACTTCTCATACCTCTTCTTTTCATCTCTCTTGCATCCATTGCTGCATTTTTATATGTGTTTGAGTTTGAGCTTGCTCATTCTTCTCCTTCTCACTTTCTTTCTTCAAGTGACTTGACTTCTTGAATGAAGCAAGTTACTTTGCTTCTCTTGATCCTGTCCATCTGCTTCCTGGTGGCTCCTTTGAAGATTGTCCTTGAAAACCTCACAAACCTTAGGATCATCCAAGCATGACAATGAATTAGGGTTTTGATTAGTCCCCCCATAGTTTTACCTTTGTGTCTCTCTTTGAGTCTTCTCTTCTCACCTCATAATCAGGGACTAAACCCTAAAGGCTTTAAGACTTTGTGATTAAGCTTATGCCTGCATCCTTCTCTTAGGATGGAGTGTATAACTTTAATCCTAAGTCTTGAACCCTTAATGTGTTTAAATCTCTTAATCAATTCACATAATAATCATCAAGACATCACACTTGTAACTTGGGCCTTGCATTAGGGTTCTAATTCTTCCTTAAGTGGTTAAGAAGGACTAACCCTAGTGTTAATGGACAAGTCCCCCTCAAGTTGTCTTACAAATCATAAAAAACACTTCATCATCATACCATTAATCTAAAATCCACTTAATAGAGGCTTGTTTTGTCATGGGTTTAATCCCTAATCATGGATTAAGTTGAGGAGTCTTCCTCAGCTTAAACACTCTCATCTATCATCCTTCTTTTAGGATGGTGTAATGGGTCTGTTTAATCCTTGATTATGGCTTAACCTCATTACTCAACACTAAACAAAAATCCCAAAAACATCTAAATAATCATAAGTAGGTTAATGATCTTAATCCTACACCAAAGGTGATTATGTGTGAGAATCTGACTTCACACTTAAGGTATTCTCATTACCCCTAATCAGAGGGAAGATGTGATGAGTTTACTAACCCATTGGTTTAGACTTAAGCTCATTATCTTATGACAAATCTTCAAAAGGCAATAAAAGACTGAAAACACCAAAAACAAACAATAATCGTCTCCTCCGGGATTCTTTTCTCATCACCTCCACTCACAAACGAGAACTCGCTTCTTCCGTCTAATGCAAGACAGTTAGCACCTGAGCCAGACAGGTCATACACTTGAGCATAGACAAGCAAGCAGTTCACAAGTCAATTCATCTTCAGTCTCTTTGGGTCGAACTACGGTGTTCTGACTTCCTCATTGCACGAGAGGATACGTAGGCATAACTTAACAGTTATCGAACAAAAGTCTCTGTCCATTCCCCCTCTCTCCAGCTCTTTTCTTTAAGCCTCCTAATCTTGAGCAATTCATTCTCATTCTTACACTGACACATCATTTATACATGTTACACTTCACTCTCTTTTACACTGACACCTGTACATCTTTTCCAGCTATTTTACACACAAATTGCACTGACACTACCCCTTTAAAACACAAATCTTTCAAGCGTGGATCCCGTCGAGTACGGCGGACAATCTGGGTGCTAATACCTTCCCAGGTTGTAACCAACCCCCTTTCTCAGTCTCTCTGGTTCGCAAACCGACTTATCCATCTTTTTCTAGGCTTATGCAGCATTGCCTTTCCTCCGGGATAAAAATGCCTAGCTGGCGACTCTATTCATCTCCAGTGAGTTCACGGCTGTGTGTTCTCACTGTTCCCTTCGCCGACCGTTCGCGCTATTACCGGGATGCAAATCTTCGGGAGCGACAGCTTGGCGACTCTGCTGGGGACCCTTATACTGCAACCAGGGCTTCTGGTTCTTTTTGTGGGTTCCTCCTAGCGCTTGTTTGATTTGTGTTTACTGGGGTGTTATGTGCTTGTTTGTGCTTGTATTTATTTTTGTTTATTGCTTTATGTACAGCTACTTTAATGCTTTCTTTATTGCATTTGTATATATCATACTGTCATTGTTGCTGGCTGGATCTGTTGTTTGCTTTGGTGGGTGGGTGATTCATTGAGAGTTAAGGTCCTATACCTGGGACCTGAGTGACACCTAGGCTAGAGTGAATCATATTCTTTCCCATTCCATTTCGGTCTGGTGCGGGAATATGAAACACGGTTCAGATATGGGTTTCTTCTTGAGAACTCTGTGTTGCAGATTTCCTGCAATGCTAGGGCTATCTGGGAAGCCTGCTAAGTCTGGATGACCTTTTAGTACTGACCTTCAGAAACTGAGGTGAATTAGAGGAGGAATTGTTATGGTTATTGTAAACACTGTACCTCCGGGTTAGAAGTGTTTACACTTCTCATAACTGATCCAAGTCTGAGGATCCTTGTTCTAGATCACCACCTGTGAGGGGGTTGGGCTGTTTACAGGTTTGCAGGTACCTTGACTTCAGAATACCCTGTTACTTTGACTTTGTTAAGAATGCTCCATGTTGGATAGTTCTTGTGATTCTAAACCCTGGACATGTGGCTCTTTATTTGAGTCCCCCACCCTGGTTACTGGATTTTTAGACCTCCATCTGGAATTCTTGAACACACATGGATCTATACCAAGGCAGTTAATCAGATCCAGCTCAGTCACAAACCCTTGCATTTCATTTGCATACATACTCATTGCATCATGTTAACATGTGCTTATTTGTGTTTCAGGGTATCCATTTCTCATCTGGTTTTGGTTTTGACCCCATCTGCAGTTTTGACCTGTCTCCACCAGCACTTGCTTCAGTTTTGTCAGCCATATATTTCAGTTACTAGCACTAGCCAGCCAGTGGCCCACTCTTCAGCATCTTCATCAGCACTCTACTCAGTTTTCAGCATCATGGCTCCAAAGAAAAGCAACATCACCTATCATTTCTTCCAACCAGACTTATCAGACATCAGGAGGATCCAAACCCTGATCACTCCAGAGCACATACCCTTGTTCAGGGAGAGTTATGGAGATATACTGGACATGGTTATGGATCTGGACCCTTCACAGAGGAGCCTCATCCACACTTGCATTCAGTTCTATGATCCCCCATTGAGATGTTTCACCTTTCAAGACTTTCAGTTGGGGCCCCTATTAGAAGAATACTCATCTTTGATTGGTTTGCCTATCAAGAGGGAAATCCCTTTCAACCCTGAAATGGTCTTTCCAAGCAATGGAGAGGTAGCAAAAGCTTTGTATCTGGAGCCTGTTTTGATTGAGCAGCATATGACCTCTAAAGCTGGAATCCCTGGTTTTCATCTTGACTTCCTGATTTCTCAAGCTAGTCTAAAGGCCTCCCTGGGGGAGTGGAGAGCTGTTTGTGCTCTGTTGGCCTTAAGTGTATATGGAATTGTGTTGTTTGCAGATGAGCCTCGATTCATCAGCAAGAATGCAATCCACTTGTTCATCCTGAAGAACCCAGTGCCAACTTTACTGGGTGATCTCTATTACTCAGTCCATCAGAGAAATGAGAAGCAGAGGGGAAGATTAGTGAGGATTTGTGCTCCATTATTCCATGCTTGGCTTCTCAGGCATCTACCCAGGACAGATGCATTTCTAAATCCTCATCAGCAAAGCAACTGGGCTAAGAGACTCACTGTCCTAACTTCAGCAGATATCAGATGGTGTACTCAGAGCACCAAGGGCAGAGATATGATCAGCAGCTGTGGGCACTTTCCCAATGTGCCCTTAGTAGGAGTTAAGGGAAGTATCAATTACAACCCCCTGCTGTTCAAGAGGCAATTAGGCTATGCACTGGTTCATACTCCTAGGGAACAAGACTTGGTTGAGACCCTCTACTGTGAGAACAAGATTAGTCTGGCAACTGTTAGGCAGGCTGCTTGGGCCTGGGATCATGTTCAGACTAAGGGAATCACCATTTTGGGGAAGTGCAATAATGTGGCATCAGTCCAATATTATGAGTGGTCCCATGCTAGGGCCCAATTCTCTGGAATGCCTTTTACCATAGAAGACATGCCTGAGTCATCTTCAGCACCACCCCCTGCCACTATCAATCTGGAGGAGTTTGAGAGCTTGAAGGAAAGAAATGAGAAGTTAACTCAAGCCTTGCAGAAGACCCTCCGGGAGAGGAGTGAAGGTGTGAGGGAGATTGAGAGACTGGAGAAGTTAAGGGTGGAATACTTGACCAAGATTGAGAAGTCTGGAGATTATATCAACAAGTCTAAAGCTGGTGAACAGATTCTGAAGAACGCTTGTAAAGAAGCCCAGTTCCAGAGAGCAAGAACAGACTTGTACCTGAAGGAGAGTCAGGCCAGGTGGGTCCGGATCACTGAGGCCCGTACTCTAGAAGACAAGAGAGTTCAGGACAAGATGGAGCAGATGGAAAAAGCCCTGGCAGCAGCCCAGGAGGAAATATCAGAGCTGAAAATCAAAGCAGGATTGAAGAGGTCTAAGGACCAAAGTCAGAGCAGGAAGTTGACTGCAGCTGTTGCAACAAGAAACCTTCTCATCAGAAATCTCACGGAGCATCCGGCTGATCCTGTGACCGAAGCACTTCTCAAGGAAGTTCGTGAGGATGAGTTTGGCCTTGGAGTTTGATCATTTGCTTGTTGTTATTCCTTTTCCATGTACTTTTGCTTTTTTGTGATGTATTTTGGCCCCTTTGAGGGTTTGTGTTGTAAAATGAACAAATTGTATTATTTCACCTTTGTAATATATTTGTGTTGGTTTCTATCTGGGTTCACATCAAAAGCAACTTCAACAGCAGCATCTTCAAGGGTCTGGAAGGGTCAAAACTGAAGGCCAAACCGGATACCTTGAGAACAAATAAGCATAACTGCATTGCATGCTAACCCCTTTTGTTTGTTTTGTAGGTTTTTTTGTTTTGTTGTTGCTAACCTCTGTTGTAAATCTCAGGAAGTATTGCTCGCCGCCGGGTATTTCCTCTCAACAGGCCTCACAGGTACCCAACTAGAAACAACCTTCCGGGAATCCAGATGGATCAAATGCAACAGGACCTTACGGAGGTCAGAAACCAGATGGCCAACGAAAGGTTGGAGATGAGAACTCAGATAACACAATTCATGGAAGTGATGAACAATTTAGCTCAAAGCCAGGAGAGGCTCAGAGTTTTGGTAGAAGGAAGGAATCAAGAGGAGCCCCATGTGGGAACTGCTGGCACAAGTAACAACGAGAGGGTCCAACCTCATGTCAATCCCCCAGTTTTTGGACCCCATCTCCATCCAGAGGCCAACATCCCAGTCAACATTCAAGGGACAGCCACAGCAGCCAGAGTACTTCAAGAAGATCCTCAGGAGGACCAGTATACAGTAATGGGTGCCGGAGAGGAAACATATGATAGACGATTGGAAGAGATAGCTGAGAAGTTGAGGTCCTTAGAATCTCAAAATTCTTTGGGTTTCGACGTCATGGACATGGGGCTGGTAGACGGGGTCAGGATCCCCCATAAGTTCAAGCCTCCTTGCTTCGAAAAGTATAATGGGACTTCATGCCCCCGAACTCATTTGCAATCATTTCTGGGAAGGCTGAAGGCCTATACAATGGATGAGAAATTGTGGATGTTCTATTTTGAAGATAGCTTGACTGGAGCTTCGAGGGAGTGGTATTCCCATCTGACAAGAGCAACAATTAGATGCTGGAAGGACCTGGCAGAGGCCTTCATCAGACAGTATCAGTATAATCTAGATATGGCACCCAACAGGACCCTCCTAATGGGAATGTCACAGTCTTCGAGGGAGAGCTTCAGAGAATATGCCCAAAGGTGGAGGCAACTGGCTGCTGCTGTTCAACCACCAATGTCTGAGAGAGAAATGGCTGATATGTTCATGAACACCCTTCAGGGAACCTATATTGATAGGCTAGCTGCCTTCTCCTCCACTAGCTTCGCAGATGTTGTCATAGCTGGGGAGAGAATTGAAAGCCTGTTAAAAATGGGAAAGATCTCAGACAACGGTGCAAGCTCGTCCAGTAGTACAAGAAAGCCTTTTGCAGGCCCGAGAAGAACTGGCGAGACCAATGCCATCCACACCAACAGGGGTAGGCCCCAATATGCTCAGAGGTCAATAGCAGCAGTCACTATCCCTGCTCCAGCTCATCCTCAGCCAGTCTATCAACCTCCTCAACAAAACTTCCAACAACAACCTCAGTATCAGCAGAATCAGTATCCTCCAAGGAACTTCAACAACAACTCCAACAACAACAATCAACAGAGGCCATTCCAACAAAGGCCATCCCAAGTTAACCGAGTGATCGACCCGATCCCAATGCCGTATGCTGCCTTGCTGCCACAACTTCTGAAACTCAACCTGGTTGAGCTAAGAACGTTGGCACCTCCGGATCCCAACAGTCTACCAAGGAACTATGACTCCAATGCTAGGTGTGCTTTTCACTCGAACGCACCTGGTCACAGTACAGAAAAATGCAGGGCTCTGCATATGAAGGTACAAGACTTGGTAGACTCCAAGGCTCTGAATTTTGCACCTCCGCCCAGTGTCAGTAAAAACCCAATGCCAAACCATGGTGGTCCTCGAATTAATGCTATTGAAGAAGACCAACCATCTTATTTGATAACTAGTGTGGATCAGATCCGGACACCATTGGTGGAAATCAAAGCTCAACTCCGTGAAAACCAGATATTTCCGGGGTGTGAATTAGGGTGTCCCTATTGCAATATTTCATGGAATGGGTGCGAGGACCTGAGGAATGGCATTGACAGCCTTATTCAGAGTGGCCTGCTACAGATCACTACATCATTTCCAACAAACCCAACAACTTCATCAACAACGGTTTCAGAACCTCCTACAACTGCAGCAACTATTGTTCCCAACAATTCATCAGCACCATCAACAAGTACTTCACCTGTCCTTCCGAATGATCAGTTTTCAACCGTTCCTCCTGCTACAACTTCAGCTTCATTCCATTTCGACTCTCCATCAACAACAACAACAGTCCTTCCAACAATACCTCCTACAACACCAACAATCAATCATGAAGATGTCTCTACTGTTACCATATTCTACGATCCTGAAAATAATTCTGCCTACCATTCAGAAGGTGCTGCTCCCGCCAGAGCACCAGTTACAATCTTTTATGATCCACAAACAATAACAGTCCCTTCAGCAGCAGCAATCAGTCCGGTCACTGTCACGGTGCCTGGACCAGTACCATATGAAAGCAATAGGGCCATCCCCTGGCACTATGGCTCTGACTTGTATTGCGAAGGAAAAAGAATCACTCTGGAAACATCAACACCTGCACCACAAGTAGATAATGTGGGGGGAGGCGGAGGCTTCACTCGAAGCGGACGTCTCTTCGCTTCACAAGTTCAGAGACCTACTGCCGAAGCAGAAGATGCTGCCAAGGCAAAAGGAAAAGGCCCGGTGCAGGAAGACCAAGTTGCCAAAGAAGCCCTGAAAACTCCATTTGATCAGGAAGTTGATGAGTTTATGCGGATCATCAAAAAGAGTGATTATAAAATTGTGGATCAGCTTCACCAGACGCCATCCAAAATCTCTATCCTCTCACTGCTTATGTGCTCCGAAGCCCATCGGAATGCACTACTTAAAGTCCTGCACGCAGCTTACGTGCCTGAGGAGATTACTGTCAACCAATTGGAAACCGTGGTTGGTAATGTTACTGCTAGCAATGGGCTAGGGTTTACCAATTCTGACTTGACAGCGGATGGCCGCAACCACAACAAAGCCTTGCACATAACCCTGGAATGCAAAGGAGCTGTCCTTTCTCATGTGCTGGTGGACACAGGTTCTTCCCTGAATGTCTTACCAAAGAAGGCTCTGGTGAAGCTTGAATATGATGGATTGGCATTGAGACCCAGCAACCTGGTGGTAAGAGCCTTTGATGGTTCGAAGAGATCGGTTCTGGGAGAGATTGAGCTGCCTGTGACAATTGGCCCACAGACCTTTAAAACTATCTTTTATGTGATGGACATTCAGCCCGCCTACAGCTGTTTGTTGGGTAGACCCTGGATTCACGCCGCCGGCGCAATAACGTTTACCCTTCACCAAAAGTTAAAATTTGAGTGGGAAGGCCAAGTTGTCACAATCTGTGGAGAAGAGGACATTTTTGTCAGCCACCTGGCAACCTATAAGTACATTGAGATGGATGGGGAAATCCATGAAACGATGAGCCAAGGTTTTGAAGCCTTGAATGTGAATGAAGCATCTGCTGTATCTGGTACTCCAATGTCATCTTACCAACAAGCCCGGAAGGTTGTTGAAGAAGGAACTGCCCTAGGCTGGGGCAAGGTCTTAGCTGTGGAGGAAAAGAAGGACAAATTTGGGTTGGGTTACAAACCAACTCAACATCAAGCAAAGGCTGCTGCAGAGCCAGGTTTTGTCAGTGGGGGGATGCTCACCCCCGATGCTATCAACTGTCTGGAAGACGAGCTGGAAGAGGAGCGCAATCTGGAGAATTGGATTCGTCTGAAGATCCCGGGGAGCAGTGTCTCGAACTGGTCTTCCCAGGAAATTATAAGAGTTACTCATGCAGAGTAATTATTATTTCCTGTATTTTTATAGCATGCATCCAAGTCTTGCATCTTGCCCAAGATGACAAGACTCATTTTGTAACCAGGGCCATCTGTACTTTTGTGCAAACAAGATTAAATTAATGAAATATCAGACATCTTTTTGCAAACGAGTCTTTTTCTTTTCTGCTCACTGTTTTTCCATTTTTCTTTTTGTACAAAAATAAATGGCGGTGTTTTCAAAATGATAACTTCATTTCACCTTTTTCTAAAGCAAGATTAAAATCAATCACTAAAATGAACAAACTTAACCCTTGCAGAGAGTGCCTTCCAGACAGCACCGACAACAGCACGGCTATGACATCGTATGACTTTGACAATCCGATCAATCAAGCTGATGAAGGGGTTGATGAAGAATATGAGCTTCCTGAAGAGCTAGCCAGGTTGTTGAGACAGGAGGAAAAGGTTATTACTCCTCACCAGGAGGAGATTGAAGTGATCAATCTTGGTACTGACGAGGACGTGAAAGAAGTTAAAATCGGGGCCTGCCTGCAAGACCCAGTGAAGAGACAACTGATAGATCTGCTTCAAGAGTATGTTGATGTGTTTGCTTGGTCGTATCAAGATATGCCAGGGTTGGATACCGATATTGTTGTGCACAAGCTGCCTCTGAGGGAAGAATGCCCGCCAGTTAAACAGAAGTTGCGCCGAACTCGCCCAGACATGGCTATGAAAATCAAGGAAGAGGTACAAAAGCAATGGGACGCCGGGTTCCTTGCTGTAACTAGCTATCCACCGTGGGTTGCTAATATTGTGCCTGTGCCTAAGAAGGATGGCAAAGTAAGAATGTGTGTTGACTACCGGGATCTGAACAGAGCCAGCCGGAAAGATGACTTCCCATTACCTCACATTGATGTATTGGTGGATAACACGGCTCAGTTCTCGGTATTCTCCTTCATGGATGGATTTTCAGGATATAATCAGATCAAGATGTCACCTGAAGACATGGAGAAGACAACATTCATCACACCTTGGGGCACGTTCTGTTACAAAGTGATGCCATTTGGACTGAAGAATGCTGGTGCAACATATCAACGGGCTATGGTGACATTATTCCACGATATGATCCACAAAGAAATAGAATGTTATGTGGATGATATGATCGCCAAGTCCCTTACTGAAGAAGATCACCTGGTGAATCTGCTGAAGCTATTCAAGCGTCTGAGGAAGTACCAACTGAAGTTGAACCCCAACAAATGCACATTCGGGGTGCGGTCCGGTAAGCTGCTGGGATTCATTGTAAGCGAGAAAGGGATTGAAGTTGACCCTGATAAAGTCAAAGCTATTCAAGAGATGCCTGCACCGAAAACTGAGAAAGAAGTTCGAGGGTTCTTAGGTCGATTGAACTATATCTCACGGTTCATATCTCACCTCACAGCAACCTGTGAACCTTTGTTCAAGCTGTTAAGAAAGGAACAAACGGTCAGGTGGAACGAAGATTGCCAGAAAGCTTTTGACAAGATCAAGGAGTATTTACAAGAACCTCCAATCCTCATGCCTCCAGTGGAAGGAAGACCTCTGATTATGTACTTGACAGTATTAGAAGAGTCGATGGGGTGTGTGCTGGGCCAGCATGACGAGTCTGGTCGAAAAGAGTATGCAATATACTACCTAAGCAAAAAGTTTACCGACTGTGAACAACGTTATTCACTGCTCGAGAAAACTTGCTGTGCTTTAGCGTGGGCTGCTCGCCGACTGAGACAGTATATGTTGACCCACACTACCTTATTAATCTCAAAAATGGATCCAGTTAAGTACATTTTCGAGAAGCCAGCTCTTACCGGACGGGTTGCAAGATGGCAGATGATTCTCACAGAATATGACATACAGTACACATCCCAGAAAGCCATCAAGGGCAGTGTACTATCTGAATATCTTGCTGAGCAACCCATTGATGACTACCAGCCTATGAGGTTTGACTTCCCTGATGAAGACATCATGTTCATTAAAGCAAAAGATCATGAAGAGCCTATTCACACTGAAGGGCCTGACCCGGAGGAAGAATGGACTATGATGTTTGATGGGGCTGTTAACATGAACGGTCGTGGTGTTGGTGCAGTACTCATTACACCTAAAGGAGTTCACATGCCTTTCTCGGCAAAACTCACTTTCAACTGCACTAACAACGAAGCCGAATACGAAGCTTGCATTATGGGTCTTGAGGAAGCCATTGACCTCAGGATCAAAACTTTGACCGTGTTCGGAGATTCAGCTCTGGTAGTCAATCAAACCAACGGGAAATGGTACACCCACCAGGATCATCTAATACCTTACAGGGATTATACAAGGAGGTTATTGACTTTCTTCACAACAGTCAAGCTTGAGTATATCCCTCGAGACGAGAATCAGTTTGCAGATGCTCTTGCTACCATTTCATCCATGATCAAAGTTCAAACGGCTAACTTTGTACCCCAGATTTCAGTGTCTAGACTTGATAGACCAGCATATGTATTTGCAGCGGATGTTGTAAAAGATGATAAGCCTTGGTTCCATGACATTAAGTGCTTCTTGGAGGATCAGACATACCCACCTGGGGCATCTTCTAATGATAAGAAGACTTTAAGAAGGCTTGCTGGTAGTTTCTTTCTGAACACTGATGGGTCTTTATACAAGAGGAACTTTGACATGGTACTCCTCAGATGTGTTGACAAGACGGAAGCAGATTTGTTGATGCATGAAGTGCACGAAGGATCTTTTGGTACCCATGCAGGAGGGCATGCCATGGCTAAGAAATTGCTAAGATCAGGCTATTACTGGATCACAATGGATGCAGACTGTTGTGCTTACGCCAGAAAATGTCACAAATGCCAGATCTACGCAGACAAGGTGCATGTGCCTCCCAATCCTTTGAACATCATGTCTTCACCATGGCCCTTTGCTATGTGGGGCATTGATATGATTGGCAAGATTGAGCCAACTGCTTCAAACGGCCACAGATTCATCCTGGTTGCCATTGACTATTTTACCAAGTGGGTTGAAGCAGCCTCATATGCAAACGTTACAAGACAAGTGGTAGCCAGATTTCTGAAGAGAGATATCATCTGTCGGTATGGAGTGCCCGAGCGAATCATTACTGATAATGGTTCCAATTTAAACAACAAAATGATGGCAGAGCTGTGCCGGGACTTCAAGATTCAACATCACAATTCTTCTCCTTACAGACCAAAGATGAATGGTGCTGTTGAGGCGGCTAATAAGAATATTAAGAAGATTGTACAGAAGATGGTAGTCACTTACAAAGACTGGCATGAAATGCTACCGTTTGCCTTGCATGGGTACCGCACATCAATCAGAACGTCCACTGGGGCAACACCGTATCAGCTTGTATATGGTATGGAAGCAGTCCTACCTGTTGAAGTTGAATTACCCTCCTTACGGGTATTGATGGATGTTAAACTAAACGAAGCAGAATGGGTACGGTCCCGATTCGAGCAACTGAGTCTGATCGAAGAGAAAAGATTGGCTGCAATCTGTCACGGGCAGTTGTATCAGAAAAGAATGAAGAAAGCCTTCGATCAGAAAGTCAGGCATCGAGAGTACCAAGTAGGGGATCTTGTGCTGAAAAGAATCCTCCCTCCTCATACAGACCACAGGGGCAAATGGACTCCAAATTATGAAGGACCATTTGTTGTAAAGAAAGTTTTCTCTGGTGGAGCACTGATGCTCAGCACCATGGATGGTGAAGATTTCCCATCCCCTGTGAATTCAGATGCAGTTAAAAAATACTTCGCATAAAATGACCCGCTGGACATAAAAACAGAATGTAAGTCCAGGCAAAGATAGGGCATCCCGGCGAGTCAAAAACAGAATAAAAGACTCGGGCAAAAGTAAGGGAAAATAAACAAAAAATGTACACCCGCTGAGTTGAAAAGCCGCATTGGACAGCTCAGGCAAAAATGGGTATCCCGATGGATTGAAAACCCGAAAGGGCGATCCATGCAAAACAAGGGAATAAGAGAACAACTGCATTCTGAGTTCGTCTGTATCACCTACAACTTGGTAAGTTTCCAAAGGATCAAGCTTCAATCAGAATCAACTCTCTCCAGAAAGCAAGACGAGAAGAATGTCATTGTCATACGAGTCATAGCAGAAGAGGAAGCTCCTTCAAAGCATCACCAACACCGCCAGCACTTTATTTCTCAATTTGTAACAATCTCCTCATTTCAGGAGATATGTTTCTTTGACTGTATTTTGCCAATTCAGGGCACGTGAATTAATAAAATCAGATTTTTCAGTCATGTTTCGTTTTTACATTTATGTTTTGCAAAGAGTTGTCTGATATCTCTAAAAATACAATTGCATAAGTACAGATGCCTTCCTCTAAAAAATATAAAAGCACATGCTTGCAGGGAATATGATTACTCTCGAAGGTACTTATCTCCTATGATGGAATCCAGTAAGGGATACCTCGGGACCTTTTGTAGGTTTCCTTATCTTTGCAGGATTGCAGGTATCCAGAACGCAACTTGGGGCATGCAAGGTACATCCCAGCAAGCTGGCAAATCAACAAAAGATATCAGCATCCGAGATGCTCTATCCCCAGCTGAGTTGCTCCCCATTGCTTTCCCCAGCTGAGTTGCCTCTTTTTGCTTTCCCCAGCCGAGTTGCCATTCTTCCTCAGCAGAATGCAGATATCAGGGAATCATCTCCCCACACCTTCCCCAGCCTCTATTCAGAAGAGCAACGCATGAAGAGATCACAACAGAGTGAAGAAAGCTTCTGCAAACCCCAGCTGGGTCCCATATTATAAGGATATGTCTATCAGTGACCTATATCCCCAAACAGATGCTTCATCAGATATACCAATGATCTCATCCCCAGCTGGGATGTTCACTTCAAGCAGATCGACCAGAGATCTTCGCAGCAATGGGATCCGAATCCCGGATCCGTGCCCCTTTGCATAATCATGGCATCCGCATCATATTCACCCCCCAGAGCGTAGCATTCCGTCTAATACGGAGCATTACGGCAAAAATCAAACGCATAGCATAATCATAAGCCATGTTATGAATTAACACCTGTGAATAATAAACCGTTCATCATCATGATATACAAAAATCCCCACCAGAGTCCCAGCAAAAGCAGTTGCCTCACAAATCACAAACACCAGTATATACACCTTTTGGCACCCGTCCGTGTCATCATTCCCCAGTCAGGTCGCCTGAATACACTCTTTACAAACAAGATCACCCGTATTACAGATACGTCCTGACACCCGTCCGTGTCATATCCCAGCAGAAAGCCAAAGACATCCTCTTTGCACTCACATATACTTGTATATACACCCTTTTTGACACCCGTCCGTGTCATATCCCCAGCGCAGTCGCGTACACTTTCATCAACCCACACACTTGTTAATATTACACTTTTCTCTCTTGGCACCCGTCCGTGTCACTCTCCCCAGCAGTTAAAACACTCATCTTATGTACAATACTCATACTACTCATGGTACACTTATACAGATACTCGTCCGTGTCCTGTATACACCATTTATATCCCCACAGATTCGACAGTAGTCCTTGTTCTTTGTTAACCCGTTGGTACTCGTCCGTACCAACATCTCAGAACATTGCGTCTAGCGTTTGTTTCTACATGATACTCGTCCGTATCATAGTCTTAAGGATGCTCGTCCGCATCTTTAATCCATACACCGTGTCAAACACTTATGTCTTCTTGAATATAGATACTCGTCTGTGTCTACTATTCCCCAGAAGAGTCCTTTCAGAATCAACACTCGTCCGTGTTCCTTGTTAACCAGTTGATACTCGTCCGTATCATCGTCTCTGAGCACGTGTCAGTTTGTTTCTACCCGATACTCGTCCGTATCGTAGTCTTAGGGATGCTCGTCCACATTTTTAATCTATACACAATACCAAACACTTATACTTTTTGTTTCTTGGATGTAAACGCTCGTCCGTGTTTACATTATCCCCAGTAGATCACCAACAAATTTTCTTTTTATCTAACACTCGTCCTGTGTTATGCTACCTTTGAGAGCAGCCGTACCCTGCTGAGTGGTCGTCCTCCACTTCTTGATGGTCGTCCTCCATCATGCTCATCCGATGGCCGTCCCCATCGTTGATTTTTAGAAGTCGTCCCCTGCTAGGTGGTCGTCCTCCACCTTTTGATGATCGTCCTTCATCACTTTATCCAATGGCCGTCCCCATTGTTGATTTTGGTTATCTAACACTCGTCCTGTGTTATGACAAACCTCGAGAGCAGCCGTCCCCTGTTGAGTGGTCGTCCTCCACTTCTTGATGGTCGTCCTCCATCTTGCTCGTCCGATGGCCGTCCCCATCGTTGACCTTTTCTATCCGATGGCCGTCCCCATCGTTGATATTTTCGGCAGCCGTACCCTGCCAGGTGGTCGTCCTCCACCTTTGATGGCCGTCCCCATCATATTTCTTTTATTCCCAACAGAGCAGCCGTCCCCTGCTAGGTGATCGTCCTTCACCTTTGATGGCCGTACCCCATCATCTGTTTATTTCATTTATTCTTTAACCCGATGGCCGTCCCCGTCGTGGTCCCTTTTCCTTTTTAGCCCGATGGCCGTCCCCATCGTTGGTTACTTTACCTTTATGAACTTGATGGCCGTCCCCGTCATGTTTCATTAATCCTCAGAAATTTTACAGTTTTATCGTGATGGCCGTCCCCATCATGATTTTATTTTCCCCAGCTAGTCGGCCGTCCCCGTCTTAGCTTTACTTGTTTTTCCCCAGCTAGTCGGCCGTCCCCGTCTTAGCTTTATTTTATTTTCCCCAGCTAGTCGGCCGTCCCCGTCTTAGCTTTACTTGTTTTTCCCCAGCTAGTCGGTCGTCCCCGTCTTAGCTTTACTTGTTTTTCCCCAGCTAGTCGTCCGTCCCCGTCTTAGCTTTACTTTTTATCCCCAGCATGTCGGCCGTCCCCGTCATCTCTTTATTTCCTGCACTTTACCAGCATGTCGGCCGTCCCCGTCATCGCTTTGCTTCACATACTACTTTACCCAGCAGTCTTCCTCTGCTCGACGGTCGTCCTCCGTCGCCCACACTTTACAATATACTTTATTTTGCCCTTACAATCTATATCCCTTTTCTTCTTCATTCTGTGAGTGCAAATTTTGGACTGTCTTTGGTATTCAACCACAAGTTATCTTGTTTGCCTGTTAAGCCGTCGCTTACAACCTGCACAGCTAACTCATGTTTGAATAGGGGCAGCTGTAAACACCCCAAATTTGCCCTCACCCATTCACACCATGGCTTATGATCATCTCATATGCATAAACACAATCATGTCATCTCACATCTCATTTTTTATCCACTGCATAGCTTTCAAGGCATCTGCACCTAGGGTTTGTGATCTGAGCAATCCCAAAGCATCTTGAGCCATTCCAAAGGAAACCAATCAACTCAAAGGGGTCCATGTGTGTTCTTATATCATATTCCATCTCCTCAAAGTTAAAAATACAGAGGAATCACAAGAGCTAGGGTTTGAGTGGATGCAGAGCCAGGTTGAACTACACAGTTGACTGAAAATTAGGGTTTTGGTTTCAAAGGCCATAACTCCACTTTTTTTGGTCATTCTTGTTTCCATTGATCTCTATATGGTATAGGGAGTATGCATATCAATTTTCATGAAGAAATTCCATGGGGAAGTCATCTGATCAAGGGTTGACTTTTCAGACAAGTCAGTGCAAAATCAGGGCATCTGAGGCCCCCAATGACCCAACCAATGGGTGATCTTCATCATTTTGAGTGTATATGATCTTTATTTGATCATGGAAGAAGGTTGAAGTTCATAGAAATCAAGAATTTAGGGTTTTTGCAAAGGTTGACTTTTTGGGCATAGTTGACTTTTCAAGAATGCATCATTTTAGGTCAATTTTCAAGCTTTGATTCTTGGTCCAAAAAGGCTTCAAATGGAAAAACTTTGGTCATGAAAGTTGTAGATCCCATCTTTCCCTTTTCAAAAAGTACAAGAACATGATCAAACTCTTCTTGGATCAAAAGTTATGGCAATGCAAAGTTGGCTAAAATCATTAATTTTCAAGGCATGCCATAAGTGAGAACTTTGCAAAATCTTGGACAAATGCATATTGTGACCTCTAATTCATTTCAAACCATTGCATAAACATTCTCTAAGTCCCAAAATCAGATTTGAACCAAAGGAATCACATGTTTGTATGGCCTTTGGAGCAAAATCTTTCCATGTGAACAAAGGAAGCCAAGTTGCAAAAACTCATGATCACTTCCATCCACTTGCTGCCTAGCCTGCTGACCACTCCTAGCCTTTCTCCCTCACCTTGCTGCGCAGCCCACACCTCTTGTACTTGGCTGAAACATGACCCATGCCTCTCTTACAAGAAGTTGACATTTTGGCAAAAGTAGCCACACCTATCACAGCAGGCCAAGTCACATCAACTGACCAATAGGCTTTGTTTATGTGGATCAAATGCTGGCCATAACACACTTCAAGCAAGGCTGAAGCTCACACATTCATCACATACACAAAAACCTACCAAGTTGCATTTTGCTTCGAATCCTTCTGCCCAGCCACAAAACATCCCAACCATTTCCATACTTGAAATCACCATGATCCATTGAGTAGAAAGCACCAAGAGCCAGGCTTGATCTGAGCAAGAATACCCCATTGCCATTCTTCACCTCAGCCTGCATTTTCCATCGAATCTCCTTCCACAAACCTCAAACACAAGAACAAACTCCACCAACAATCTCCACTCACCTCACTGACCAGAAACCACCCTTTGTTTTGACCTGAAACACCCTATATCTCAAATACGATTTTCATCCTCCCTTGGTCAGAGCTGCTGCAAACTCACTCAGGAGGTTGTTTAAACTCCAACTAAGCATCCAAAGCTTCAAAGGTGGACCATTGGGACCAGATTGAGCCAAAGAATCATTCAAAGAGCTCCTGAATCAAGAGCTCCATCTCAGGTGACACCATGAACTTTTTTCCCAGAACTCATTTCTCTTGTTAAAATCTTGTTGTGCATGTTACACTGATCATTGGGATCTCTTTACTTTTGAAAATAAGCCAGAAATGAGCATGTAATGGTCTTCTGAAAGTTTGACCTAGAATTTTATTTGCTTCGATTCTTGTTTGTGTGTGAGTTTAAGCATGATTTGATGATGGATTCGTGCTTAGGGTAGTTGGTAGATGGTTTCTGGAGATTTAGGGCTCCTGATTTGGCCTAGGGAGAGAGATTGATTTTGGGGATGGCCGGAGAAGACGACCGGAACACTGTTCCGGTCGCCTGATTGTAATTAACGGCAGGGTTAGGGTTTTAAGCATTAATTAACAAGTTTGAATTTGAGTCGTGAGATAAGGCGCCAAGTCAATGCGCGCGCTGGCCAGTTTGAACCTCAAGCGTTGGATTGTTTGACTTCTCATTAAATCAGATTAATTCATTTTTTATTTCATTTTCTTTCATTTAACTTGCACATTTATTTTAAAATAGCAAAAAATACATAAAAATTATGAAACTTTTTCCTCTGAGTTTTAATAATTTTTATGACCCAAAAATATTTTTATTTTATTTTTCATCATTAAAAAAGTATTTTTAAATATTTAAAAGATTATTTTTAATTGATTAATGGAAGTTAATTAATTAAAAATACTTTTAGGTATTTAAAAATTACAAAAAAATTCATGAAATGTTCTAAGACATTTAGAAACATTGTCCAACCTTCAAACCAAATTTCTTTTTTGATCTTGATGCATTCTAAGAATTTTTCATTGAATTAAATCATTTTTTATGCATTATTTTGATCACATGTTTGAAAATTCATTTCTGCCTTTTGGTGAAGGTTGAGACATTGATTCTTCTTGCATTGTCTTTTGTTTTGCATGTAGTTTCTAAGATAAAAAGGCCATGATTTGTTCTTGCATTTTCAAATTGTTTGGCATTTGTTTTGTTAAGAACCCTAAAAAACCCTAATAACTTAGAAAATTCATATCTTGAGTTTGGTTGAGAGTTGAGAGCTCCCCTTTGGGCAGTGGTTCATTATAGGCCTAGGGTTTCTTTGAGTGCCATTTTCCATTTTTTACTTTAGGGTTTTGCTTCTGTTTTTGGTTTGTGTTTGATGTTTGATCCATGAACCCTAATTTGGGCTCTCTCTTGCATCCTCCTTGCATTTCCTTGCATAACATGACTTGTCATTGCATTATGTGCATTCTTGTGATCCATTTGACATCTTAAGACACGTATAAAGCATCTTTGATCATTGCATCCCATATTTGCCATGTCATTTGTCTTGTATGATTCATAACTTTTCATGTTTGTTCATGCCCCTTAGCTTGCATCATTTGCATTCATGACCTTGTATGAACATCTCCATGCCTTGTCTCATGTTTGCAGCATCTCATAGCATCATTATCATCATCAACATGCTTCTGGTTTTGCTTAGCATCATATCATTTCATCTCATCTTGCATTGCATTGCATTTTCTTTCTAACATTGCAGGTGGTAAGTAAACTTGAGAAGTGGATTTGCCTTCACTTCTCATACCTCTTCTTTTCATCTCTCTTGCATCCATTGCTGCATTTTTATATGTGTTTGAGTTTGAGCTTGCTCATTCTTCTCCTTCTCACTTTCTTTCTTCAAGTGACTTGACTTCTTGAATGAAGCAAGTTACTTTGCTTCTCTTGATCCTGTTCATCTGCTTCCTGGTGGCTCCTTTGAAGATTGTCCTTGAAAACCTCACAAACCTTAGGATCATCCAAGCATGACAATGAATTAGGGTTTTGATTAGTCCCCCCATAGTTTTACCTTTGTGTCTCTCTTTGAGTCTTCTCTTCTCACCTCATAATCAGGGACTAAACCCTAAAGGCTTTAAGACTTTGTGATTAAGCTTATGCCTGCATCCTTCTCTTAGGATGGAGTGTATAACTTTAATCCTAAGTCTTGAACCCTTAATGTGTTTAAATCTCTTAATCAATTCACATAATAATCATCAAGACATCACACTTGTAACTTGGGCCTTGCATTAGGGTTCTAATTCTTCCTTAAGTGGTTAAGAAGGACTAACCCTAGTGTTAATGGACAAGTCCCCCTCAAGTTGTCTTACAAATCATAAAAAACACTTCATCATCATACCATTAATCTAAAATCCACTTAATAGAGGCTTGTTTTGTCATGGGTTTAATCCCTAATCATGGATTAAGTTGAGGAGTCTTCCTCAGCTTAAACACTCTCATCTATCATCCTTCTTTTAGGATGGTGTAATGGGTCTGTTTAATCCTTGATTATGGCTTAACCTCATTACTCAACACTAAACAAAAATCCCAAAAACATCTAAATAATCACAAGTAGGTTAATGATCTTAATCCTACACCAAAGGTGATTATGTGTGAGAATCTGACTTCACACTTAAGGTATTCTCATTACCCCTAATCAGAGGGAAGATGTGATGAGTTTACTAACCCATTGGTTTAGACTTAAGCTCATTATCTTATGACAAATCTTCAAAAGGCAATAAAAGACTGAAAACACCAAAAACAAACAATAATCGTCTCCTCCGGGATTCTTTTCTCATCACCTCCACTCACAAACGAGAACTCGCTTCTTCCGTCTAATGCAAGACAGTTAGCACCTGAGCCAGACAGGTCATACACTTGAGCATAGACAAGCAAGCAGTTCACAAGTCAATTCATCTTCAGTCTCTTTGGGTCGCACTACGGTGTTCTGACTTCCTCATTGCACGAGAGGATACGTAGGCATAACTTAACAGTTATCGAACAAAAGTCTCTGTCCATTCCCCCTCTCTCCAGCTCTTTTCTTTAAGCCTCCTAATCTTGAGCAATTCATTCTCATTCTTACACTGACACATCATTTATACATGTTACACTTCACTCTCTTTTACACTGACACCTGTACATCTTTTCCAGCTATTTTACACACAAATTGCACTGACACTACCCCTTTAAAACACAAATCTTTCAAGCGTGGATCCCGTCGAGTACGGCGGACAATTTGGGTGCTAATACCTTCCCAGGTTGTAACCAACCCCCTTTCTCAGTCTCTCTGGTTCGCAAACCGACTTATCCATCTTTTTCTAGGCTTATGCAGCATTGCCTTTCCTCCGGGATAAAAATGCCTAGTTGGCGACTCTATTCATCTCCAGTGAGTTCACGGCTGTGTGTTCTCACTGTTCCCTTCGCCGACCGTTCGCGCTTGTACCGGGATGCAAATCTTCGGGAGCGACACTTACATCCAAGGTAATGACTACCTATTCCTTAATAATAGGGACAGATGACCTTCCCTTTACATAACCTACCCCCCGGACCCAAAAATCTTTTAAAAGGTCTTTCCTGTTCTTTTATGCCTTTCCTTTGAATAAAATAAAAGTCGGTGGCGACTCTTGCTATCCGCAACATAACTAAAGTCAGTTCTCCCACCGTGTTACAGCCTTCACTTCTCACAATCTCTTTTCATCTCTCTTATGCATTCATTTGCTGCATCTTGTATGTGTTTGAGTTTGAGCTTGCTCATTCTTGTTCATCTTACCTTCTTTCTTCAAGCATGACAACTTCTTAAGTGAAGCAAGTTGTTTTGCTTTTCTTTGCTCCTTTCATCTGCTTCCTGGTGGTTTCTCTGAAGATTTTTCTTGCAAACCTCATAAACCCTAGGACCTCCAAGTATGATAACATTTAGGGTTTGATTAGTCCCCCACTTAGTTTTCACCTTTGTGTCTCTTTGAGTCTTCTCATCTCATCTCATAATCAAGGACTAAACCCTAAAGGCTTTAAGGCTTTGTGATTAAGCTTATGCCTGCATCCTTCTATTAGGATGGAGTGTATAACTTTAATCCTAAGTGTTAAACCCTTAATGTGTTTAAATCCTTTTATCAACTCACTTAATAATCATCAAGACATCAAGCTTGTAACTTGGGCCTTGCATTAGGGTTCTAATTCTTCCTTAATTGGTTAAGAAGGACTAACCCTAGTGTTAATGGACAAGTCCCCCTCAAGTTGTCTTACAAGCCATAACACTCATTTCTTAATCTTATCATTAACTAAAATCCACTTAATAAAGGTTTTGTTTTGTCATGAGGTTAATCCCTAATCATGGATTAAGTTGAGGAGCTTTCCTCAGCTTAAACATTCTCATATATTATCCTTCTATTAGGATGGTGTAATGAGTCTGTTTAATCCCTGATTATGGCTTAATCGCATTACTCAACACTAAACAAAAACACCAAAAACATCTAAATAATCACAAGTGGGTTAATGATCTTAATCCTACATCATGGTGATTAGGTGTGAGATGCTGACTTCACACTTAAGGTATTCTCATTACCCCTAATCAGAGGGAAGATGTGATGAGTTTACTAACCCATTGGTTTAGGCTTAAGCTCATTAACTTATGACAAACTTTCAAAAGCAATAAAAGACTGAAAACCCAAAAACAAACAATAATCGTCTCCTCCGGGGTTCTTTTCTCATCTCATTCACTCACAAACAAGAACTTGCTTCTTCCGTCTAATGCAAGACAGTTTGCACCTGAGCCAGACAGGTCATACACTTGAGCATTGACAAGTAAGCAGTTCACAAGTCAATTCATCTTTCAGTCCCTTTGGGTCGAACTACGGTGTTCTGACTTCCTCATTGCACGAGAGGATACGTAGGCATAACTTAACAGTTATCGAACAAAAGTCTCTGTATATTCCCCCCTCTTTCCAGCCTTATACTTTAAGCCTCATGATCATGAGCATACTCTTCACTCATACACTTCACTTTTCTTTGACCCTAACACTTGTACTTTTTCCAGCTCTTTTATGCACAAATTGCACTGACACTACCCCTTTAAAACACAAATCTTTTAAGCGTGGATCCCGTCGAGTACGACGGACAATCTGGGTGTTAATACCTTCCCAGGTTGTAACCAACCCCCTTTCTCAGTCTCTCTGGTTCGCAACCGTCTTATCCATATCTTTCCCAGGTTTATGCAGCATTACCTTTCCTCCGGGATAAAAATGCCTAGCTGGCGACTCTTTCTTTTCTCCTGAGTTCACCCCTGTGTGTTCTCATTCCTCTTTTCGCCGACCGTTCGCATCTGTACCCCTTCTGACTCGGGTGTCATTTGGTGGGAGCGACAGCTTGGCGACTCTGCTGGGGAACCTTATACTGTAACCAGAGCTTCTGGTTCTTTTGTGGGTTCCTCCTTGCGCTTGTTTGATTTGTGTTTACTGGGGTGTTATGTGCTAATTGTGTTTGTATATTTATTTTGTTTATTGCTTTATGTACAGTTATTTTATTGCTTTCTTTACAACATTATACATCATACTGTCATACTGTTATCTGGCTGGATCTGGTTTATTGTTCTGATGGGTGGGGTTCATTGAGAGTTTAAGGTCCTATACCTGGGACCTGAGTGACACCTAGGCTAGAGTGGTTCATGTTCTTTCCCATTCCATTTCGGTCTGGTGCGGGAATATGAAACACGGTTCAGATATGGGTTTCTTCTTAAGAACTTTGTGCTACAGATCTCCTGTAGTGCTAGGGCTATCTGGGAAGCCTTCTAAGTCTGGATGACCTTTTATTATGACCTTCAGAAACTGAGGTGAATTAGAGGAGGATTTTTTATGGTTATTGTAAACACTGTACCTCCGGGTTAGAAGTGTTTACACTTCTCATAACTGATCTAAGTCTGAGGATCCTTGTTCTAGAACATCACCTGTGAGGGGGTTGGGCTGTTTACAGGTTTGCAGGTACCCTTGACCACAGCATACCCTGTTACTTTGTTTGATTAAGAGTGCTCCATTTTTGGACAGTTCTTGTGATTTAACCCTGGACATGTGACTCTTTATTTGAGCACCCCACCTTGGTTACTGGACTTTTGAACCTCCACCTGGACTTATTAGACATACATGGACTTTATATCAAGGCAGTTATCAGATCCAGCTTGATCACAAACCCCTGCATATCATTTGCATCCATCATCATTGCATCATTTAACATTTGTTTATTTGTTTTCAGGGTATCCACATTTCATTTGGCTCGTTTTTGACCCCTTCATCTGCATAAACCCCTGTTCTTCAGTATCTGCTTCAGCTATCTTCATCAGCTACCTGCTTCAGTTACCTTCATCACCAGCATCAGCCTGTCAGTGGCTCATCTCCAGTGTTAGTCTCCATCATCAGCATTTGTTTCAGCTCCTCATCAGCAGACATGGCACCCAAGAAGAGCAACATTTCATACCACTTCTTTGAGCTTGTGCTGGTTGGCATCAGGCAGGTCCAGGCACTTATTACTCCAGACCATATCCCATTATTCAGAGATAATTATGGAGGCATCCTTGATATGGTTTTGGACTTGGACCCTTCTCAGAGGAGTTTAATCCACACTTGCCTACAGTTTTATGACCCTCCTTTGAGATGCTTCACCTTCCAGAACTTTCAGTTGGGACCTCTGCTAGAGGAGTTCTCATCATTGATTGGAGTACCTATCAGGGGTGGTGTCCCCTTCAACCCTGAGATGGCTTCTCCCAGCAATGGAGAAGTGGAAAAGGCACTGCATTTGAAGCCTATTTTGATTGAGCAGAACATGACCACAAAGGCTGGGATCCCTGGTCTACACTTAGACTTTCTGACTTCTCAGGCCATCCTGAAGGCCTCCTTGGGAGAATGGAAGGCAGTTTGTGCATTGTTAGCCCTCAGTATATATGGGGTTATACTATTTACAGACGAGCCCAAATTTATCAGCAAGAATGCTATTCATCTCTTCCTCCTGGGGAACCCAGTACCCACCTTGCTGGGAGATTTCTATTATTCTGTTCACCAAAGGAATGAGAAGCAGAGAGGGAGGTTGGTGAGGTGCTGTGCTCCTTTGTTTCATACCTGGCTACTCAAACACTTACCCAAGACTGATGCCTTCCTGAACCCTCACCAACAGAAGAATTGGGCTAAGAGACTTATCGCTTTAACCTCAGATGACATCAGGTGGTCTACCCAAAGCACCAAGGGCAGAGACATAATCACTAGTTGTAGGCAATACCCCAATGTACCTTTAGTAGGAGTGAAGGGTTGCATCAACTACAATCCTTTGCTGTTCAAAAGATAATTGGGCTATGCTTTGGTTCACCCTCCTAGAGTGCAAGACTTGGCTGAAACCCTGTATTGTGAGATAAAACCTAATCTAGCTATTGTCAGACAAGCATCCTGGGCTTGGGACAACATCCAGACCAAAGGGATGGCCATTCTTGGGAGATGCAACAATGTGGCTTCAGCTCAGTATTATGAGTGGTCTCATGCTAGGGCTCAGATTTCTGGGATGCCCTTTGCCATTGAGGATGTACCTGGACCATCCACAGTACCACCACCAGCTACTGTCATCCTGGAAGAATTTGAGAAGCTGAAGGAAAGGAATGAGAATCTGTCTCAGGCTCTGAAGAAGACCCTCTGGGAGAGGAGTGATGGTCGTCTAGACATTGAGAGGTTGGAAAAGCTTAAAGTGGAGCATCTAGCCAAGATTGAGAAAGCAGAAGACTACATCAAGAAATCAAGAGCTGGAGAGCAGATTTTGAAGAATGCCTGTAAAGAGGCCCAGTTTCAGAAGGCTAGGACTGACCTCTGTCTGAAAGAAAGTCAAGCTAGGTGGGTCAGGATCACTGAAGCTCGCACTCAAGAGGATAAGAGGACTCAAGCTAGGATTGAGCAGTTTGAGGCTAATGAAAAGAAGCAACAGGAAGCTCTGCTGGCAGCCCAGAAGGAAATCTCAGAATTGAAGCTTAGGGCTGGTGTGAATAGGTCAAAGGATCAGGATAGGCACAAGAAGCTGACTGCTGCTATTACCACCAGGAACCTTCTTATCAGGAACATCACAGAGCATCCACCTGGTCCTATGACTGAAGCACTTTTGAAGGAGGTTAAGGAGGATGAGTTTGGATTAGATGTTTGACTTCTTTGCTTGTTGTTTTTTCCATTTCATGTACTTTCCCTTCTATGTTGTATTTTGACCCCTCAGGGGCATGTGTTGTAAAAACAAACTATGTATGATTCACCATTTGTGATGTATTTGATTAGTTTGTTTCATTTGAGTTCTATTTCTCTTAAGCAACACCAAAGCATCTCCCTCAGGGTCTGGAAAGGTCAAAACCAAATGCCAAGCCGGATACCTTGGAAACAAATAAGCATACTGCATTGCATACTAACTTTTGTTTATTTTGTAGGTTCTTGTTTTTGGTTTGTTTGTTACTAACTCTGTTGTGGTTCAGGAATTATTGCTCGCCGTCGGGTGTTCCTTCTCAACCGTCCGCACAGGTATCCTACTCGCAACAACCTTCCTGGTATCCAGATGGATCAAGTACATCAAGATCTGACGGAGGTCAGAACCCAGATGGCTAATGAAAGACAGGAGATGAGAAACCAAATGACCCAGTTCATGGAAGTTATGAATGGCTTAGCCCAAAGTCAAGAGAGGCTAAGGGCATTGGTAGAAAGACAGACTCAGGAAGAACCCCATCTAGGGACTAGAGGAACAAGTAACAATGAGAGGGTTCAGCCTCATGTTAACCCACCAGTATATGGGCCTCATCTTCATCCAGAGATCAACATCCCTACTAATGTACAAGGGAATACTACTGCAGGCAGAGTCTTACAGGAAGACCCCCAAGAGGATCAATTCACTGTAATGGGAGATGGGGATGAAGCCTATGATAGAAGGCTTGATGAAATTGCTGAGAAATTGAGATCTCTGGAGTCTCAAAACTCCTTGGGCTTTGATGTCATGGATATGGGGTTAGTGGATGGGGTAAGAATCCCTCATAAGTTTAAACCCCCGTGCTTCGAGAAGTACAACGGAACCTCCTGTCCACGAACTCACTTATAGTCCTTTCTGGGGAGACTTAAGGCATACACTATGGATGAAAAACTGTGGATGTTTTACTTTGAAGACAGTTTGACTGGGGCTTCCAGGGAGTGGTACTCTCATTTGACCAGAGCTACAATCAGGTGCTGGAAGGATCTAGCTGAGGCCTTCATCAGACAATACCAATACAATCTGGACATGGCTCCTAACGGGACTCTATTGATGGGAATGTCTCAATCATCCAGAGAAAGCTTCCGGGAATATGCCCAGAGGTGGAGACAGCTTGCTGCTGCTGTCCAGCCACCCATGTCGGAAAGAGAAATGGCCGACATGTTTATGAATACCCTCCAAGGGACATATATTGATAGGCTAGCTGCCTTTTCTTCCACCAGCTTCGCTGACGTAGTCATAGCTGGAGAAAGAATTGAAAGCCTTCTGAAGATGGGCAAAATTACTGATAATGGTGCAAGTTCGTCGAGTAATCCCTGGAAGCCTTTTGTGGGATCTAGAAGAACTAGTGAGACAAATTCCATTCATACTAGCAGGGGCAGACCTCAGTATGTCCACAGATCGGTAGCAGCTGTCACAATTCCAGCTCCAATTCCTCAGCAACCAGCATATCAACCACCACAACAACCACACTATCAACAGCAAGTTCAGTATCCGCCACAAAGAAACTACAACAACAACAACAACAATCAACAACAAAGACCTTTTCAGCAAAGACCGTCACAGGCAAATAGGGTGATTGACCCTATCCCGATGCCCTATGCCGGTTTATTTCCACAACTCCTCAAGCTTAACTTGGTCGAACTAAGGACATTGGCACCCCCAGATCCCTCCAGTCTGCCAAGAAACTATGATATCAACGCCAGATGTGCTTTCCATTCCAATGCACCTGGCCACAACACTGAGAAATGCAGGGCTTTGCAAATGAAAGTACAGGATCTAGTGGATTCCAAAGCCCTCAACTTTGCACCCCCGCCAAATGTCAACAAGAATCCCATGCCCAATCATGGAGGACCAAGAATTAATGCCATTGAGGAAGATAAGCCATCTTTCTTAATCACCAGTGTTGGGCAGATTCGGACACCTCTGGTAGAAATTAAAGCTCAGCTTCTAGAGTGCCAGATGTTCCCCGGGTGTGAGCTCGGTTGTGGTTATTGCAACATTTCGGTCAAAGGGTGTGATAACTTGAGAAGCGGCATAGATGGTCTTATCCAGAGTGGTATACTCCAGATCACAACATCAGCACCTACAAATCCAGCAATTCCTTTGACAACAATTCCTGACTCTTCTACAACTACAACAACAATCATTCCAACAAATTCATCAATATCATCAGCAATGGCTCCGTCCATCACTTCAACAAATCAGATGTCAACAACCATTTCTTCTACAACATCAGCACCCATTTATCCAACAAAATCTTCTACAACACCAACAGATATCTCAGCAGTCACCATTTATTATGATCCGTCATATGTTCCCCCAAACAACAACTTTCAACAACAAACAGTGGCATCTCCTGCCAGGTCACCAGTCACCATCTACTACGATCCACACACCATTTCAGCACCCTCCTCTACAGCAGTCAGTCCAGTTACCATCACGGTACCTGGACCAGTTCCATATGAAAGCAGTAATGCCATCCCTTGGCATTATGGCTCTGACCTCTACTGCAACGGGGAGAAAGTCACTTTGGATTCTTCAACCTCTTCTCCACAGATTGATAATGTTGGGGGAGGCGGAGGCTTCACTCGAAGCGGACGCCTTTTTGCCTCACAAGTGCAAAGACCTAATGCTGAAGCAGAAGCTGCTGCCAAAGCAAAGGGAAAGAGTGTGGTATTCGAGGAGCCGACTGTCAAAGAAACTCAGAAGACATCTTTTGAGCAAGATGTAGATGAGTCATGAGGATTATAAAGAGAAGTGATTACAAGGTGGTGGATCAGCTTCACCAAACTCCCTCAAAGATCTCCATATTATCCATGCTGATGTGTTCTGAAGCTCACAGGAACGCGTTACTAAAAGTCTTGCACGCAGCGTACGTGCCAGAAGAGATCACTGTTAATCAGCTAGAAACTGTGGTGGGAAATGTTAACACCAGTCATGGACTGGGCTTCACCAATACTGACTTAACAACTGAGGGACGTAACCACAACAAGGCTTTACATATCACTCTAGAATGCAAAGGTGCTGTTCTATCCCATGTACTGGTGGACACTGGGTCTTCACTCAATGTCCTACCAAAGAAAGCCTTGGTGAAGCTGGAGTATGATGGCTTGGCATTGCGTCCAAGTAATTTGGTGGTGAGTGTCGCTCCCGACAAATGAAACAGGGCCATATGAAGGTACAGACGCGAACGGTCGGCGAAGGGGACAGTGAGAACACACAGCCGTGAACTCACTGGAGGATGAATAGAGTCGCCAGCTAGGCATTTTTATCCCGGAGGAAAGGCAATGCTGCATAGACCTAGAAAAAGATGGATAAGACGGTTTGCGAACCAGAGAGACTGAGAAAGGGGGTTGGTTACAACCTGGGAAGGTATTAGCACCCAGATTGTCCGCCGTACTCGACGGGATCCACGCTTAAAAGATTTGTGTTTTAAAGGGGTAGTGTCAGTGCAATCTGTGCGTAAAATAGCTGGAAAAGAATGTACAGGTGTCGGTGTGAAGGAAGTGAAGTGTATAATGATGTGTCAGTGTAAAAGAGAAAGAGGTGAAATGCTCATGACAATGAGGCTTAAGAATGAAGCTGGAAAGAGGGGAAATATACAGAGACTTTTGTTCGATAACTGTTAAGTTATGCCTACGTATCCTCTCGTGCAATGAGGAAGTCAGAACACCGTAGTTCGACCCAAAGAGACTGAAAGGTGAATTGACTTGTGAACTGCTTGCTTGCCTATGCTCAAGTGTATGATCTGTCTGGCACAGATGCAAACTGTCTTGCATTAGACGGAAGAAGCAAGTTCTCGTTTGTGAGTGAAGGTGATGAGAAAAGAATCCCGGAGGAGACGATTATTGTTTGTTTTTGAGTTTTCAGTCTTTTATTTCTTTTTGGAGTTTATCATAAGATAATGAGCTTAAGCCTAAACCAATGGATTTAGTAAACTCATCACATCTTCCCTCTGATTAGGGGTAATGAGAATACCTTAAGTGTGAAGTCAGATTCTCACACTTAATCACCTTTTGATGTAGGATTAAGATCATTAACCTACTTGTGATTATTTAGATGTTTTTGGTGTTTTTTGTTTAGTGTTGAGTAATGAGGTTAAGCCATAATCAAAGATTAAACAGACCCATTACACCATCCTAAAAGAAGGATGATAGATGAGAGTGTTTAAGCTGAGGAAGACTCCTCAACTTAATCCATGATTAGGGACTAAACCCATGACAAAACAAGCCTTTATTAAGTGGATTTTATTTAATGATATGATGAAGAAATGTTTTTTATGATTTGTAAGACAACCTGAGGAGGACTTGTCCATTAACACTAGGGTTAGTCCTTCTTAACCAATTAAGGAAGAATTAGAACCCTAATGCAAGGCCCAAGTTACAAGTGTGATGTCTTGATGATTATTAGATGAATTGATTAAGAGATTTAAACACCTTAAGGGTTTAATGCTTAGGATTAAAGTTATACACTCCATCCTAAGAGAAGGATGCAGGCATAAGCTTAATCACAAAGTCTTAAAGCCTTTAGGGTTTAGTCCCTGATTATGAGGTGAGAAGAGAAGACTCAAAGAGAGACACAAAGGTAAAACTATGGGGGGACTAATCAAAACCCTAATTCATTGTCATGCTTGGTTGTTCCTAAGGTTTGTGAGGTTTTACAAGAGAAGCCTCCAAAAGAAGCACCAGGAAGCAGATGAACAGGATCAAAAGAAGCAAAGTGACTTGCTTCATTCAAGAAGTCAAGTCACTTGAAGAAAGAAAGTGAGAAGGAGAAGAATTAGCAAGCTCAATCTCAAACACAAACATAAAGGCAGCAATGGATGCAAGAGAGATGAAAAGGAAAGGTATGAGAAGTGAAGGCAAATCCACTTCTCAAGTTTACTTACCACCTGCAATGTTAGAAGGAAATGCAATGCAATGCAAGATGAGATGAAATGACATGATGCAAAGCAAAACCAGAAGCATGTTGATGATGATTATGATGGTATGAGGTGCTGCAAACATGAGGTAAGGCATGGGGATGTTCATACAAGGTTATGAATGCAAATGATGTAAGCTAAAGAGCATGGACAAGCATGAAATGTTATGAAGCATATAAGGCAAATGGCATGGAAAATATGTAATGCAATGATCAATGATGCTTTCTACATGTCTTAAGATGTCAAATGCAACACAAGAAGGCACAAAATGCAATGACAAGTCAAGTTATGCAAGGAAATGCAAGAAGGATGCAAAAGAAAGCCCAAATTAGGGTTCATGGAACAAACATCAAATAATAACTCAAAACAGAAACAAACCCTAAGATAAAAAATGGAAAATGGTACCCAAAGAAACCCTAGGCCTATAATAAACCACTGCCCAAAGGGGAGCTCTCAACTCTTAGCCAATCATAAGTTATGAAATTTACAAGTTATTAGGGTTTTTTAGGGTTCTTATCAAAACAAATGCCAATCAATTAGAAAATGCAAGATCAAATCATGGCCTTTTTATCCTTGAAAATACATGTCAAATGGAAAACAATGCAAGAAGAATCAATGTCTCAACCTTCACCAATAGGCAAAAATGAATTTTCAAACATATGATCAAAATAATGCACAAAATATGATTTAATTCCATGAAAAATTCTTAAAATGCATCAAGATCAAAAAAGAAATTTGGTTTGAAGGTTGGACAATGTTTCTAAATGTCTTAGAACATTTCATGAATTTTTTTGTAATTTTTAAATACCTAAAAGTATTTTTAATTAATTAATTCCCATTAATCAATTAAAAATAACCTTTTAAATATTTAAAAATGCTTTTTTAATGAAAAAAAATGAAATAAAAATATTTTTGGGTCATAAAAATTAATAACACTTTAAGGAAAAAGTCTCATAATTTTTATGAATTTTTGACTATTTTTAATAAATCATGCAAGTTTAAATGAAATAAAATGAAATAAAACAAATAAAATGAGAAGTAATCAGATTGAATGGATGAGATTGCTCCTGGATTCAAACATGTTGACTGCGCGCGCTAGTGGAGGGCCAGGATTGCTTCAGACTTAATTAAATTAATTATGGATTAATTAGACCTAACACGTGGATTAGGGTTAATCAAACGCATCTGGGCCATCGAAACTGGAGGGAAGTCAAACATTCAACGCTCATCTACGCTCAGCATTCAAACTAAAGTTAATGACTGTAATTAGGGCAAATCACTCTCAGGTGGCCGGAGAAGACTTCCGGTCGTCTTCTCCGGCCAGAAGCTCACCTGAAAATCTCAAAACCTCTCAATACGTACCAAAAATGAAAACCAAGAACATGTAAATGATCCTTATCCTCTCACGAATCAAACCCCTAACCTAAAACAAATTTATTCTACCAAAATAAGCTGAATCGAAAGAAAGAAAATCTAGGGTTCGTAAGCTTCAAACACAAATTAAATGCTCAAATCACAACCATTTCAAAAACTAAAGACATCAGAATGATCAGGAGAGCATGAAGAACAAGTTTGTAACAAGAAAAATGATTTCTGGAAAAATTATTTTCGAGCTACCTGAGATTTGGAGCTTTCAGTTTTGGATCTTTCTGGCCACTTCCCTCAGTGCAAGCTGCTCCTCTTGGCCCCCAGATGATGTTTGAATGCTCAAAAACAATTTATGCTGGCTGGATAGGGAGATTCGACAGCTTCTGCTCAAGCTTGCTCAACAATGGCAATGGAGTTTCAGGCACTCTCAGGTCATGGTGATGGGTTGTTTGAAGTCTATGCAGTGTGTAGAGAAGATTTGTGGTATTGGTTTGTGTGTTTGTGAGCTAGGATGGAAGATTCGAAAGTTTTTGCAAACTGAAGTAAGAAATGGCAGTGGGATTTCTTGGCTGTTTTAGGCTTGTGCTTTGGGTGCTGGGTGGCCTATGGAGTGTGGTGAGATGATTGATGAAGGTTGCTTGGGTGTTTGATGGTTGTCTAAGCAGATTCCAAGCAAGTTGCAATGTGGAAGGTTTTTGTGAAAGTGGTGAATGGTTGTGTTTCAGCCTTGGCTTGTGTTATGTTCAACTTGCAAATTGAAATCATAAACAATTCTGATTGGCTGGCTGATGTGACTTGTGCTTTATGGATTGGTAGATCACTTTTTGCTCAAAAACCACTTTTGTGTAAGATAGGGCATGGCTCCAAATCTAGGCAAGGACAAAGCATGGCTGGCGCAGCAAAAGGTGAGGGAGAGGCTAGCCAAAGTCAGCTTCCAATGTCATAAGTTGTAGGAAGTGAAATGAGTGGTTTTTGCAAGTTGGCTAGCTTTTGGTTCACATGTGAAAAATTCAAGTTACATGAACTAAACCATGGGCAAACTTGATCAAAAATCTGATTTTATGACTTAGGGAAATGTTTGTGTAATGGTTTGTAGTGAACTAGAGGCTGCAATGTGTTTTGATCCAAGACTTTGTAAAGTTTCCACTTGGTGCATAACTTGAAAATAAGTGATTTTTGGCAACTTTGCATGGTCATAACTTTTGATCCAAGAAGAATTTGATCATGTTCTTGTACTTTTTGAAAAGGGAAAGATGAGATCTACAACTTTCATGACCAAAGTTTTTCCATTTGAAGCCTTTTTGGACCATGAATCAAGGCTTGAAAATTGACCTAAAATGGTGCATTCTTGAAAAGTCAACTATGCCCAAAAAGTCAACATTTGCAAAAACTCCAAATTCTTGATTTTTATGAACTTCAACCTTCTTCCATGATCAAATAAAGATCATATACACTCAAAATGATGAAGATCACCCATTGGTTGGGTCATTGGGGGCCTCAGATGCCCTGATTTTGCATTGACTTGTCTGAAAAGTCAACTCTTGATCAGATGACTTCCCCATGGAATTTCTTCATGAAAATTGATATGCATACTCCCTATACCATATAGAGATCAATGGAAACAAGAATGACCAAAAAATTTGGAGTTATGGCCTCTGAAACCAAAACCCTAATTTTCAGTCAACTGTGCAGTTCATCCTGGCTCTGCATCCACTCAAACCCTAGTTCTTGTGATTCCTCTGCAATTTGGACTTTGTGAGGATGTAACATGATACAAGAACACACATGGACCTCTTTGAGTTGATTGGTGGCCTTTGGAATGGCTCAAGAAGCATTGGGATTGCTCAGATCACAAACCCTAAGTGCAGATGACTTAGAAACTATCCAGTGGATAAAAAATGAGATGTGAGATGATATGATTGTATTTATGCATATGAGGGTGATCACAAGCCATGGTGTGAATGGGTGAGGGCAAATTTGGGGTGTTTACAGCTGCCCCTATTCAAACATGAGTTAGCTGTGCAGGATGTAAGCGACGGCTTAACAGGCAAATAAGGTAACTTGTGGTTGAATACCAAAGACAGTCCAAAATTTGCACTCACAGAATGAAGAAGAAAAGGGATATAGATTGTAAAAGCAAAATAAAGTATATTGTAAAGTATGGGCGACGGAGGACGACCGTCGAGCAGAGGACGACTGCTGGGTAAAGAGCGATGACGGGGACGGCCGACATGCTGGGGAAAGTGCAGGGAAATAAAGCAATGACGGGGACGGCCGACATGCTGGGGATAGACGGTAAAACCAAGACGGGGACGGCCGACTGGCTGGGGAAAAACAAGTAAAGCTAAGACGGGGACGGCCGACTAGCTGGGGAAAATAGGATATTATGATGGGGACGACCATCAAGATAAAGCTGCAAAGTTCTCTGGGGATTAATGAAACATGACGGGGACGGCCATCAAGTTCATAAAGGTCAAGTAACCAACGATGGGGACGGCCATCGGGTTAAAAGGAAAAGGGACCACGACGGGGACGGTCATCGGGTTAAAGAATAAATGAAATAAACAGATGATGAGGTACGGTCATCAAAGGTGAAGGACGATCACCTAGCAGGGGACGGCTGCTCTGTTGGGAATATGATGGGGACGGCCATCAGAGGTGGAGGACGACCACCTGGCAGGGTACGGCTGCTCTGTTGGGGATAAAAGAAATATGATGGGGACGGCCATCAAAGGTGGAGGACGACCACCTGGCAGGGTACGGCTGCCGAAAATATCAACGATGGGGACGGCCATCGGATAGAAAAGGTCAACGATGGGGACGGCCATCGGACGAGCATGATGGAGGACGACCATCAAGAAGTGGAGGACGACCACTCAGCAGGGGACGGCTGCTCTCAGGGTTTATCATGACATGGGACGAATGTCAGATAACCAAAATCAACAATGGGGACGGCCATTGGATAAAATGATGAAGGACGATCATCAAGAGGTGGAGGACGACCACCTAGCAGGGGACGGCTGCTAAAATCAACGATGGGGACGGCCATCGGATGAGCATGATGGAGGACGACCATCAAGAAGTGGAGGACGACCACTCAGCAGGGTACGGCTGCTCTCAGAGTTATCATAACACAGGACGAGTGTTAAATAAAAAGGAAATTTGTTGGTGATCTACTGGGGAGGTAGTAAACACGGACGAGCGTTTACATCCAAGAAACAAAAGGTATAAGTGTCTGGTATTGTGTATGGATTAAAGATGCGGACGAGCATCCTTAGGACTATGATACGGACGAGTATCATGTAGAAACAAACTGACACATGTTCAGAGATGATGATACGGACGGGTATCAACTGGTTAACAAAGAACACGGACGAGTGTTGCATCTGAAAGGACTCTTCTGGGGAATAGTAGACACGGACGAGTATCTACTCAAGAAGACATAAGTGTTTGACACGGTGTATGGATTAAAGATGCGGACGAGCATCCTTAAGACTATGATACGGACGAGTATCATGTAGAAACAAACTCTTGACGCATGCTCTGAGATGATGGTACGGACGAGTACCAACTGGTTAACAAAGAACAAGGACTACTGTCGAATCTGTGGGGATGTGAGTGATGATGTATACAAGATACGGATGAGTATCTATATAAGCGTACCATGAGTAGTGAGTATTGTATTGTATAGATGAATGTTTATCTGCTGGGGATGGTGACACGGACGAGTGTCAGGAGAGAAAAGTATGATATTAACAAGTGTATGGGTGATGAAGGTATACGCGACTGCGCTGGGGATATGACATGGACGGGTGTCAAAAAGGGTGTATATAAGTATATGTGAGTGCAAAGAGGATGCCTTTGGCTTTCTGCTGGGATATGACACGGACGGGTGTCAGGATGTATCTGTAATGAGGGTGATTTGTGTGTAAAGGGTGTTCGGGCGACCTTACTGGGGAAAGGTGACACGGACGGGTGCCAAAAGGTGTATATACGGGTGCTTGTGATTTGTGAGGCAGCTGCTTTTGCTGAGATTCTGGTGGGGACTCCTGGGGAAAGTAATCTGTATTCTGATGAACGGTTACTAGTCACAAGCGCTCAATTCACAACATGACTTATGATTATGCTATGTATTTGATTTTTGCCGTAATGCTCCGTATTAGACGGAATGCTACGCTCTGGGGGGTGAATATGATGCGGATGCCATGATTATGCAAAAGGGCACGGATCCGGGGTTCGGATCCCGTTGCTGCGAAGATCTCTGGTCGATCTGCTTGAAGTGGACGTCCCAGCTGGGGGTGAGATCATTGGTAGATCTAACGATGTATCTGCTTGGGGATATATGTCACCGGTTGACATATCCTTGTAAATGAGAGACCCAGCTGGGGTTTGTAGAAGCTTTCCTCGCCCTGTTGTGATCTCCGTGCGTTGCACTTCTGAATAACGGCTTGAAGCTCTGTGGGGAGATGATTCCCTGATTTCTGCATTCTGTTGAGGAAGAATGGCAACTCGGCTGGGGAAGTGAGAGGCAACTCAGCTGGGGAAGGCAATGGGGGGCTACTCAGCTGGGGAAAGAGCATTTCAGATGCTGAGATTGAGTGTATGCTGATTCGGCAGCTCCGCTGGGGAAATAGGCACCTTCGATGCTGTATGTTGAAGATAGACCGAGTTGATAATGATTCGCCTACTTGCTGAGACGTAACCTGCATGCCCCAGGTTGTGTTCTGGATACCAGCGATCCTGCAAAGGTAAGGAAACGTACAAAAGGTCCCGAGGTATCCCTTACTGGATTCCGTCATAGGAGATAAGTACTTTCGAGAGTAAGTATATTCCCTGTAAACATGTGTTCTTATTTTTAGAGAAAGGCATCTGTACTTATGCAATTGTATTTTTAGAGATATCAGGCAACTCTTTGCAAAACGTAAATGTAAAAGACGAGACATGACTGAAAAATCTGATTTTATTAATTCATGTGCCCTGAATTGGCAAGATACAGTCAAAGAAACATATCTCCTGAAATGAGGAGATTGTTACAAATTGAGAAACAAAGTGTTGGCAGTGTTGATGACGCTTTGAGGAGCTTCCTCTCCTGCTATGACTCGTATGACAATGACGTTCTTCTCGTCTTGCTTTCTGGAGAAAGTTGATTCTGATTGAAGCTTGATCCTTTGAAGCTTACCAAGTTGCAGGTGATACAGACGAATTCAGAATGCAATTGTTCGCTTATTCCCTTATTTTGCATGGATCGCCCTTTCGGGTTTTCAATCCATCGGGGTACCCATTTTTGCCTGAGCTGTTCAATGAGGCTTTTCAACTCAGCGGGTGTACATTTTTTCATTTATTTCCCTTACTTTTGCCCGAGTCTTTTATTCTGTTTTTGACTCGTCGGGATGCCCTATTTTTGCCTGGACTTACATTCTGTTTTTATGTCCAGCGGGTCATTTTATGCGAAGTATTTTTTAACTGCATCTGAATTCACAGGGGACGGGAAGTCTTCACCATCCATGGTGCTGAGCATCAGTGCTCCACCAGAGAAAACTTTCTTTACAACGAATGGTCCTTCATAATTCGGAGTCCATTTGCCCCTGTAGTCTGTATGAGGAGGGAGGATTCTTTTCAGCACAAGATCTCCTACTTGGTACTCTCGGTGCCTGACTTTCTGATCGAAGGCTCTTTTCATTCTTTTCTGATATAACTGCCCATGGCAGATTGCAGCCAATCTTTTCTCCTCGATCAGACTCAGTTGTTCGTATCGGGACCGAACCCATTCTGCTTCACCCAGTTTAACATCCATCAATACCCGTAAGGAGGGTAATTCAACTTCAACAGGCAGGACTGCTTCCATACCATATACAAGCTGATACGGTGTTGCCCCAGTGGATGTTCTGATTGATGTGCGGTACCCATGCAAGGCAAATGGTAGCATTTCGTGCCAGTCTTTGTAGGTGATTACCATCTTCTGCACAATCTTCTTGATATTCTTATTTGCCGCCTCAACAGCGCCGTTCATCTTTGGCCTGTAAGGAGAAGAATTGTGATGTTGGATCTTGAAGTCCCGGCACAGCTCTGCCATCATTTTGTTGTTTAAATTGGAACCATTATCAGTAATGATTCGCTCGGGAACTCCATACCGACAGATGATATCTCTTTTCAGAAATCTGGCTACCACTTGCCTGGTAACATTTGCATAGGAAGCTGCTTCAACCCACTTGGTGAAATAGTCAATGGCGACCAGGATGAATCTGTGACCATTTGAAGCAGTTGGCTCAATCTTGCCAATCATATCAATGCCCCACATAGCAAAGGGCCATGGTGAAGACATGATGTTCAACGGATTGGGAGGCACATGCACCTTATCTGCGTAGATCTGGCATTTATGGCATTTTCTGGCGTAGGCACAACAGTCTGCATCCATTGTGATCCAGTAATAGCCTGATCTTAACAACTTCTTAGCCATGGCATGCCCTCCAGCATGGGTACCAAAAGATCCTTCGTGCACTTCATGCATCAACAAACCTGCTTCCGTCTTGTCAACACATCTGAGGAGTACCATGTCAAAGTTCCTCTTGTATAAAGACCCATCAGCATTCAGGAAGAAACTACCAGCAAGCCTTCTCAAAGTCCTCTTGTCATTGGAAGATGCCCCAGGTGGGTATGTCTGATCCTCCAAGAAGCACTTAATGTCATGGAACCAAGGCTTATCATCTTTGGCAATATCTGCCGCAAATACATATGCTGGTCTATCAAGTCTCGATACTGAAATCTGAGGTACAAAGTTAGCAGTCTGAACTTTGATCATGGACGAAATGGTAGCCAAGGCATCCGCAAACTGATTCTCGTCCCGAGGGATATACTCAAGTTTGACTGTTGTGAAGAAAGTCAATAACCTTCTTGTATAGTCCCTGTAAGGTATCAGATGATCTTGGTGTGTGTACCATTTTCCATTGGTCTGATTGATTACCAAAGCCGAATCTCCGAATACGGTCAATGTCTTGATCCTGAGGTCAATGGCTTCCTCAAGACCCATAATGCAAGCTTCGTATTCAGCTTCGTTGTTAGTGCAGTTGAAAGTGAGTTTTGCCGAGAAAGGCATGTGAACTCCTTTAGGTGTAATGAGTACTGCACCAACACCACGGCCATTCATGTTAACAGCCCCATCAAACATCATAGTCCATTCTCCCTCCGGGTCAGGCCCTTCAGTGTGAACAGGCTCTTCGCGATCTTTTGCTTTAATGAACATGATGTCTTCATCAGGGAAGTCAAATCTCATAGGCTGGTAGTCATCAATGGGTTGCTCAGCAAGATATTCAGATAGTACACTGCCCTTGATGGCTTTCTGAGATGTGTACTGTATGTCGTATTCTGTGAGAATCATCTGCCATCTTGCAACCCGTCCGGTAAGAGCTGGCTTCTCGAAAATGTACTTGACTGGGTCCATTTTTGAGATTAACAAGGTAGTGTGGGTCAACATATACTGCCTTAGTCGGCGAGCAGCCCACGCTAAAGCACAGCAAGTTTTCTCGAGCAGTGAATAACGCTGTTCACAGTCGGTAAACTTTTTGCTTAGGTAGTATATTGCATACTCTTTTCGACCAGACTCGTCATGCTGGCCCAGCACACACCCCATCGACTCTTCTAATACTGTCAAGTACATAATCAGAGGTCTTCCTTCAACTGGAGGCATAAGGATTGGAGGTTCTTGCAGATATTCCTTGATCTTGTCAAAAGCCTTCTGGCAATCTTCGTTCCACCTGACCGTTTGTTCTTTTCTTAGCAGCTTGAACAAGGGTTCACAGGTCGCTGTGAGGTGAGATATGAACCTTGAAATGTAGTTCAATCGACCTAAGAACCCTCGAACTTCTTTCTCAGTTTTCGGTGCAGGCATTTCTTGAATAGCTTTGACTTTATCAGGGTCAACCTCAATCCCTTTTTCGCTTACAATAAAGCCCAGCAGCTTACCGGATCGCACCCCGAATGTGCATTTGTTGGGGTTCAGCTTCAGTTGATACTTTCTCAGACGCTTGAACAACTTCAGCAGATTCACCAGATGGTCTTCCTCTGTAAGGGACTTGGTAATCATGTCATCCACATAACACTCGATTTCCTTATGGATCATATCGTGGAATAATGTTACCATAGCCCGTTGATAAGTTGCACCCGCATTCTTAAGCCCAAATGGCATTACTTTGTAGCAGAACGTGCCCCAAGGTGTAATGAATGTTGTCTTCTCCATGTCTTCAGGTGACATCTTGATCTGATTGTATCCTGAAAATCCATCCATGAAGGAGAATACCGAGAACTGAGCCGTGTTATCCACCAATACGTCAATGTGAGGTAATGGGAAGTCATCTTTCGGGCTGGCTCTGTTCAGATCCCGGTAGTCAACACACATTCTTACTTTGCCATCCTTCTTAGGCACAGGTACTATGTTAGCAACCCACGGCGGATAGCTAGTCACAACAAGGAACCCGGCGTCCCATTGCTTTTGTACCTCTTCTTTGATTTTCATAGCCATGTCTGGGCGAGTTCGGCGCAGCTTTTGTTTGACTGGAGGGCACTCTTCTCTCAAAGGCAACTTGTGCACAACAATATCGGTATCCAACCCTGGCATGTCTTGATACGACCAAGCAAACACATCCACATACTCTTGAAGTAGATCTATCAGTTGCTTCTTCACTGAGTCTTGCAAGCAGGCCCCGATCTTGACTTCTTTCACATTTTCCTCTGTACCAAGATTGATCACTTCAACCTCCTCCTGGTGAGGGGTAATGACCCTTTCCTCTTGTCTTAACAACCTGGCTAGTTCTTCAGGAAGCTCGTATTCTTCTTCAACCCCTTCTTCAGCTTGATTGATCGGATTGTCAAAGTCATACGATGTCATAGCCGTGCTGTTGTTGGTGCTGTCAGGAAGGCACTCTCTGCAAGGGTTTAATTGGTTCATTTTAGTGATCTGATTTTAGTCTTATTTAGAAAAGTGAAATGAAGTTGTCATTTTGGAAAACACTGCCATTTATTTTTGTACAAAAAGAAAAAATGGAAAAAACAGTGAGCATAAAAGGAAAAAGACTCGTTTGCAAAAAGATGTCTGATATTTCATTAATTTAATCTTGTTTGCACAAAAGTACAGATGGCCCTGGTTACAAAATGAGTCTTGTCATCTTGGGCAAGATGCAAGACTTGGATGCATGCTATATAAAAATACAGGAAATAATAATTACTCTGCTCGAGTAACACTTATAATTTCCTGGGAAGACCAGTTCGAGACACTGCTCCCCGGGATCTTCGGACGAATCCAATTCTCCAGATTGCGCTCATCTTCCAGCTCGTCTTCCAGACAGTTGATAGCATCGGGGGTAAGCATTCCCCCACTGACAAATCCTGGCTCTGCAGCAGCCTTCGCTTGATGTTGAGTTGGTCTGTAACCCAACCCAAACTTGTCCTTCTTCTCCTCCACAGCTAAAACCTTGCCCCAGCCTAGGGCAGTTCCTTCTTCAACAACCTTCCGGGCTTGTTGATAAGACGACATTGGGGTACCAGATTCAGCAGATGCTTCATTCACATTCAACGCTTCAAACCCCTGGCTCATTGTTTCATGGATCTCTCCATCCATTTCAATGTACTTGTAGGTTGCCAGGTGGCTGACAAAAATGTCCTCCTCTCCACAGATTGTGACAACTTGACCTTCCCACTCAAATTTTAACTTTTGGTGAAGGGTAGACGTTATTGCGCCGGCGGCGTGAATCCAGGGTCTACCCAACAAACAGCTGTAGGCGGGCTGAATGTCCATCACATAAAAGATAGTTTTAAAGGTCTGTGGGCCAATTGTCACAGGCAGCTCAATCTCTCCCAGAACCGATCTCTTGGAACCATCAAAGGCTCTTACTACCAGGTTGCTGGGTCTCAATGCCAATCCATCATATTCAAGCTTCACCAGAGCTTTCTTTGGTAAGACATTCAGGGAAGAACCTGTGTCCACCAGCACATGAGAAAGGACAGCTCCTTTGCATTCCAGGGTTATGTGCAAGGCTTTGTTGTGATTGCGGCCATCCACTGTCAGGTCAGAATTGGTAAACCCTAGCCCATTGCTAGCAGTAACGTTTCCAACCACGGTTTCCAATTGGTTGACAGTAATCTCCTCAGGCACGTAAGCTGCGTGCAGGACTTTAAGTAGTGCATTCCGATGGGCTTCGGAGCACATAAGCAGTGAGAGGATAGAGATTTTGGATGGCGTCTGGTGAAGCTGATCCACAATTTTATAATCACTCCTTTTGATGATCCGCATAAACTCATCAACTTCCTGGTCAAATGGAGTTTTCAGGGTTTCTTTGGCAGCTTGATCTTCCTGCACCGGGCTTTTTCCTTTCGCCTTGGCAGCAGCTTCTGCTTCGGCAGTGGGTCTTTGAATTGGTGGAGCAAAGAGACGTCCGCTTCGGGTGAAGCCTCCGCCTCCTCCCACATTATCTATCTGTGGTGCAGGTGTTGATGTTTCAAGAGTGATTCTTTTCCCTTCACAGTACACGTCAGAGCCATAGTGCCAAGGGATGGCCCTATTGCTTTCGTATGGTATTGGTCCAGGCACCGTGACAGTGACTGGACTGATTGCTGCTGCTGAAGGGACTGTAATTGTTTGTGGATCATAAAAGATTGTAACTGGTGCTCTGGCGGGAGCAGCACCTTCTGAATGGTAGGCGGAATTATTTTCAGGATCGTAGAATATGGTAACAGTAGAGACATCTTCATGATTGATTGCTGGTGTTGTAGGTGGTTCTGTTGGAAGGACTGTTGTTGTCGTTGATGGAGAGTCGAAATGGACTGAAGCTGAAGTTGTAGCAGGAGAAACTATTGAAAACTGATCATTTGGAAGGACAGGTGAAGTACTTGTTGATGGTGCTGATGAATTATCGGGAACAATAGTTGTTGTAGTTGTAGGAGGGTCTGAAACTGTTGTTGATGAAGTTGCTTGATTTGCCGGAAATGATGTAGTGATCTGCAGTAGGCCATTCTGAATAAGGCTGTCAATGCCGTTCCTCAGGTCCTCACACCCATTCCATGAAATATTGCAGTAGGGGCACCCTAGTTCACACCCTGGAAATATGTTGTTTTCACGGAGTTGAGCTTTGATTTCCACCAATGGTGTCCTGATCTGATCCACACTGGTTATGAAATAAGACGGTGTGTCTTCTTCAATTGCGTTAATTCGAGGACCACCATGGTTTGGCATTGGGTTTTTGTTGACATTGGGCGGCGGTGCAAAATTCAGAGCCTTGGAGTCTACCAAGTCTTGTACCTTCATATGCAGAGCCCTGCATTTTTCTGTACTGTGACCAGGTGCGTTCGAATGGAAAGCACACCTAGCATTGGAGTCATAGTTTCTTGGTAAACTGTTGGGATCCGGAGGTGCCAACGTTCTTAGCTCAACTAGGTTGAGTTTCAGAAGCTGTGGCAGCAAAGCAGCATACGGCATTGGAATCGGATCGATCACTCGGTTAGCTTGGGATGGCCTTTGTTGAAATGGCCTCTGTTGATTGTTGTTGTTGGAGTTGTTGTTGTTGTAGTTTCTTGGAGGATACTGATTCTGCTGATACTGAGGTTGTTGTTGGAAGTTTTGTTGAGGAGGTTGATATACTGGCTGTGGGTGAGCTGGAGCAGGGATAGTGACTGCTGCTATTGACCTCTGAGCATATTGGGGCCTACCCCTGTTGGTGTGGATGGCATTGGTCTCGCCAGTTCTTCTCGGGCCTGCAAAAGGCTTTCTTGTACCACTGGACGAGCTCGCACCGTTGTCTGAGATCTTTCCCATCTTTAACAGGCTTTCAATTCTCTCCCCAGCTATAACAACATCCGCAAAGCTAGTGGAGGAGAAAGCAGCTAACCTGTCAATATACGTTCCCTGGAGAGTGTTCATAAACATGTCTGCCATTTCTCTCTCAGACATTGGGGGTTGAACAGCAGCAGCCAATTGCCTCCATCTTTGGGCATATTCTCGGAAACTTTCCCTTGACGACTGCGTCATTCCCATTAGGAGAGTCCTGTTGGGTGCCATGTCTAAATTGTATTGATACTGTCGGATGAAGGCTTTTGCCAGGTCCTTCCAGCATCTCACAGTTGCCTTTGTCAAATGGGAATACCATTCCCTCGATGCTCCAGTCAAGCTATCTTCAAAGTAGAACATCCAAAGTTTCTCATCCATTGTATAGGCCTTCAGCCTTCCCAGAAATGACTGTAGATGAGTCCGGGGGCATGAAGTCCCATTATACTTTTCGAAACAAGGAGGTTTGAACTTATGGGGGATCCTGACCCCTTCTACCAGCCCCATGTCCATGACGTCGAACCCCAAAGAATTTTGAGATTCCAGTGATCTCAACTTCTCAGCTATTTCTTCCAATCGCCTATCATATGTTTCCTCTCCAGCACCCATCACTGTATACTGGTCCTCCTGAGGATCTTCTTGAGGTACCCTGGCTGCAGTGGCTGTTCCTTGAACATTTGCAGGGATGTTAACCTCAGGATGTAGATGTGGGCCAAACACAGGGGGGTTAACATGTGGTTGCACCCTTTCATTATTACTGGTGCCTGCAGTTCCTACATGAGGCTCCTCTTGATTTTGCCTCTCCACCATGGCTCTCAGTCTCTCCTGGCTCTGAGCCATGTTGTTCATAACTTCCATGAACTGCGTCATCTGCGTTCTCATCTCTAACCTTTCGTTTGCCATCTGGTTTCTGACCTCCGTAAGGTCTTGTTGCATCTGATCCATCTGAATTCCCGGAAGGTTGTTTCTAGTTGGGTACCTGTGTGGCCTGTTGAGAGGAAATACCCGGCGGCGAGCAATAATTCCTGAGATTACAACAGAGGTTAGCAACAACAAAACAAAACCCTACAAAACAAATAAAAGGTTAGCATGCAATGCAGTTATGCTTATTTGCTATCAAGGTATCCGGTTTGGCCTTCAGTTTTGACCCTTCCAGACCCTTGAAGATGAGGCTGTTGAAGTTGCTTTTGATGTGAACCCAGATAGAAACCAACACAAATATATTACAAAGGTGAAATAATACAATTTGTTCATTTTACAACACAAACCCTCAAGGGGGTCAAAATACATTACATAAAGCAAAAGTACATGAAAAAGGAACAACAACAAGCAAATGATCAAACTCCAAGGCCAAACTCATCCTCACGAACTTCCTTGAGAAGTGCTTCGGTCACAGGATCAGCCGGATGCTCCGTGAGACTTCTGATGAGAAGGTTTCTTGTTGCAACAGCTGCAGTCAATTTCTTGCTCTGACTTTGGTCCTTAGACCTCTTCAATCCTGCTTTGATTTTCAGCTCTGATATTTCCTCCTGGGCTGCTGCCAGGGCTTTTTCCATCTGCTCCATCTTGTCTTGAGCTCTCTTGTCTTCTAGAGTACGGGCCTCAGTGATTCGGACCCATCTGGCCTGACTCTCTTTCAAATACAAGTCTGTTCTTGCTCTTTGGAACTGGGCTTCTTTACAAGCATTCTTCAGAATCTGCTCACCAGCTTTAGACTTGTTGATATACTCCCCAGACTTCTCAATCTTAGTCAAGTGTTCTACCCTCAATTTCTCCAATCTCTCAATTTCCCTCACACCTTCACTCCTCTCCCGGAGGGTCTTCTGCAAGGCTTGAGTTAGCTTCTCATTTCTTTCCTTCAAGCTTTCAAACTCCTCCAAACTGATAGTGGCAGGGGGTGGTGCTGAAGATGACTCAGGCATGTCTTCTATGGTAAAGGGCATTCCAGAGAATTGGGCCCTAGCATGGGACCACTCATAATATTGGACTGATGCCACATTATTGCACTTACCCAGAATGGTAATTCCCTTAGTTTGAACATGATCCCAGGCCCAGGCAGCCTGCCTAACAACAGCCAAACTAATCTTGTTCTCACAGTAGAGGGTCTCCAACAAGTCTTGTTCCCTTGGAGTATGAACCAGTGCATAGCCTAATTGCCTTCTGAACAGCAGAGGGTTGTAGTTGATACTTCCCTTAACTCCTATCAAAGGCACATTGGGAAAGTGCCCACAGCTGGTGATCATATCTCTGCCCTTGGTGCTTTGAGTACACCATCTGATATCTGCTGAAGTGAGAGTAGTGAGCCTCTTAGCCCAGTTGCTCTGCTGATGAGGATTGAGAAATGCATCTGTCCTGGGTAGATGCCTGAGAAGCCAAGCATGAAATAATGGAGCACAAATCCTCACTAACCTTCCCCTCTGCTTCTCATTTCTCTGATGGACTGAGTAATAGAGATCACCCAGTAAAGTTGGCACAGGGTTCTTTAGGATGAACAAGTGGATTGCATTCTTGCTGATGAATCGAGGCTCATCTGCAAACAGCACAATTCCATACACACTTAAGGCCAACAGAGCACAAACAGTTTTCCACTCTCCCAGGGAGGCCTTCAAACTAGCTTGAGAAATCAGGAAGTCCAGGTGAAATCCAAGGATCCCAGCTTTAGAGGTCAAGTGTTGTTCAATCAATACAGGTTCCAGGTGCAAAGCTTTTGCTATCTCTCCATTGCTGGGAAAGACCATTTCAGGGTTGAAAGGGATTTCCCTCCTGATAGGCAAACCAACCAAATATGAGTATTCTTCCAAAAGGGGACCCAACTGAAAGTCTTGAAAGGTGAAACATCTCAATGGGGGATCATAGAACTGAATGCAGGTGTGGATGAGGCTCCTCTGAGATGGATCCATATCCATAACCATGTCCAGTATATCTCCATAACTCTCCTTGAACAAGGGTATGTGATCTGGAGTGATCAGGGTTTGGATCCTCCTGATGTCTGACAAGTCTGGTTGGAAGAAATGATAGGTGATGTTGCTTTTCTTTGGAGCCATGATGCTGAAGACTGAGTAGAGTGCTTGATGAAGATGCTGAAAGAATGAGCCACTGATTGGCTGGTGCAAGTAACTGAAGTATATAGCCGACAAACTGAAGCAAGTGCTGGTGGAGGTAGGTCAATACTGCAGATGGGGTCAAAACCAAAACCAGAAGGATGTGGATACCCTGAAACACAAATAAGCAAATGTTAATATGATGCAATGAGTATGTATGCAAATGAAATGCAAGGGTTTGTGACTGAGCCGGATCTGATTAACTGCCTTGGTATAGATCCATGTGTGTTCAAGAATTCCAGATGGAGGTCTATAAATCCAGTAACCAGGGTGGGGGACTCAAATAAAGAGCCACAAGTCCAGGGTTCAGAATCACAAGAACTATCCAACATGGAGCATTCTTAACAAAGTCAAAGTAACAGGGTATTCTGAGGTCAAGGTACCTGCAAACCTGTAAACAGCCCAACCCCCTCACAGGTGGTGATCTAGAACAAGGATCCTCAGACTTGGATCAGTTATGAGAAGTGTAAACACTTCTAACCCGGAGGTACAGTGTTTACAATAACCATAACAATTCCTCCTCTAATTCACCTCAGTTTCTGAAGGTCAGTACTAAAAGGTCATCCAGACTTAGCAGGCTTCCCAGATAGCCCTAGCATTGCAGGAAATCTGCAACACAGAGTTCTCAAGAAGAAACCCATATCTGAACCGTGTTTCATATTCCCGCACCAGACCGAAATGGAATGGGAAAGAATATGATTCACTCTAGCCTAGGTGTCACTCAGGTCCCAGGTATAGGACCTTAACTCTCGATGAAACACCCACCCACCAAAGAAAAACCAGATCCAGCCAGCACAGTATGACAGTATGAAAAATATAAAGCTATAAAGAAAGCAATAAATCAACTGTACATAAAGCAATAAACAAAAATAAATACAAGCACAAACAAGCACATAACACCCCAGTAAACACAAATCAATCAAGCGCTAGGAGGAACCCACAAAAAGAACCAGAAGCCCTGGTTGCAGCATAAGGGTCCCCAGCAGAGTCGCCAAGCTGTCGCTCCCGACAAATGAAACAGGGCCATATGAAGGTACAGACGCGAACGGTCGGCGAAGGGGACAGTGAGAACACACAGCCGTGAACTCACTGGAGGATGAATAGAGTCGCCAGCTAGGCATTTTTATCCCGGAGGAAAGGCAATGCTGCATAGACCTAGAAAAAGATGGATAAGACGGTTTGCGAACCAGAGAGACTGAGAAAGGGGGTTGGTTACAACCTGGGAAGGTATTAGCACCCAGATTGTCCGCCGTACTCGACGGGATCCACGCTTAAAAGATTTGTGTTTTAAAGGGGTAGTGTCAGTGCAATCTGTGCGTAAAATAGCTGGAAAAGAATGTACAGGTGTCGGTGTGAAGGAAGTGAAGTGTATAATGATGTGTCAGTGTAAAAGAGAAAGAGGTGAAATGCTCATGACAATGAGGCTTAAGAATGAAGCTGGAAAGAGGGGAAATATACAGAGACTTTTGTTCGATAACTGTTAAGTTATGCCTACGTATCCTCTCGTGCAATGAGGAAGTCAGAACACCGTAGTTCGACCCAAAGAGACTGAAAGGTGAATTGACTTGTGAACTGCTTGCTTGCCTATGCTCAAGTGTATGATCTGTCTGGCACAGATGCAAACTGTCTTGCATTAGACGGAAGAAGCAAGTTCTCGTTTGTGAGTGAAGGTGATGAGAAAAGAATCCCGGAGGAGACGATTATTGTTTGTTTTTGAGTTTTCAGTCTTTTATTTCTTTTTGGAGTTTATCATAAGATAATGAGCTTAAGCCTAAACCAATGGATTTAGTAAACTCATCACATCTTCCCTCTGATTAGGGGTAATGAGAATACCTTAAGTGTGAAGTCAGATTCTCACACTTAATCACCTTTTGATGTAGGATTAAGATCATTAACCTACTTGTGATTATTTAGATGTTTTTGGTGTTTTTTGTTTAGTGTTGAGTAATGAGGTTAAGCCATAATCAAAGATTAAACAGACCCATTACACCATCCTAAAAGAAGGATGATAGATGAGAGTGTTTAAGCTGAGGAAGACTCCTCAACTTAATCCATGATTAGGGACTAAACCCATGACAAAACAAGCCTTTATTAAGTGGATTTTATTTAATGATATGATGAAGAAATGTTTTTTATGATTTGTAAGACAACCTGAGGAGGACTTGTCCATTAACACTAGGGTTAGTCCTTCTTAACCAATTAAGGAAGAATTAGAACCCTAATGCAAGGCCCAAGTTACAAGTGTGATGTCTTGATGATTATTAGATGAATTGATTAAGAGATTTAAACACCTTAAGGGTTTAATGCTTAGGATTAAAGTTATACACTCCATCCTAAGAGAAGGATGCATGCATAAGCTTAATCACAAAGTCTTAAAGCCTTTAGGGTTTAGTCCCTGATTATGAGGTGAGAAGAGAAGACTCAAAGAGAGACACAAAGGTAAAACTATGGGGGGACTAATCAAAACCCTAATTCATTGTCATGCTTGGTTGTTCCTAAGGTTTGTGAGGTTTTACAAGAGAAGCCTCCAAAAGAAGCACCAGGAAGCAGATGAACAGGATCAAAAGAAGCAAAGTGACTTGCTTCATTCAAGAAGTCAAGTCACTTGAAGAAAGAAAGTGAGAAGGAGAAGAATTAGCAAGCTCAATCTCAAACACAAACATAAAGGCAGCAATGGATGCAAGAGAGATGAAAAGGAAAGGTATGAGAAGTGAAGGCAAATCCACTTCTCAAGTTTACTTACCACCTGCAATGTTAGAAGGAAATGCAATGCAATGCAAGATGAGATGAAATGACATGATGCAAAGCAAAACCAGAAGCATGTTGATGATGATTATGATGGTATGAGGTGCTGCAAACATGAGGTAAGGCATGGGGATGTTCATACAAGGTTATGAATGCAAATGATGTAAGCTAAAGAGCATGGACAAGCATGAAATGTTATGAAGCATATAAGGCAAATGGCATGGCAAATATGTAATGCAATGATCAATGATGCTTTCTACATGTCTTAAGATGTCAAATGCAACACAAGAAGGCACAAAATGCAATGACAAGTCAAGTTATGCAAGGAAATGCAAGAAGGATGCAAAAGAAAGCCCAAATTAGGGTTCATGGAACAAACATCAAATAATAACTCAAAACAGAAACAAACCCTAAGATAAAAAATGGAAAATGGTACCCAAAGAAACCCTAGGCCTATAATAAACCACTGCCCAAAGGGGAGCTCTCAACTCTTAGCCAATCATAAGTTATGAAATTTACAAGTTATTAGGGTTTTTTAGGGTTCTTATCAAAACAAATGCCAATCAATTAGAAAATGCAAGATCAAATCATGGCCTTTTTATCCTTGAAAATACATGTCAAATGGAAAACAATGCAAGAAGAATCAATGTCTCAACCTTCACCAATAGGCAAAAATGAATTTTCAAACATATGATCAAAATAATGCACAAAATATGATTTAATTCCATGAAAAATTCTTAAAATGCATCAAGATCAAAAAAGAAATTTGGTTTGAAGGTTGGACAATGTTTCTAAATGTCTTAGAACATTTCATGAATTTTTTTGTAATTTTTAAATACCTAAAAGTATTTTTAATTAATTAATTCCCATTAATCAATTAAAAATAACCTTTTAAATATTTAAAAATGCTTTTTTAATGAAAAAAAATGAAATAAAAATATTTTTGGGTCATAAAAATTAATAACACTTTAAGGAAAAAGTCTCATAATTTTTATGAATTTTTGACTATTTTTAATAAATCATGCAAGTTTAAATGAAATAAAATGAAATAAAACAAATAAAATGAGAAGTAATCAGATTGAATGGATGAGATTGCTCCTGGATTCAAACATGTTGACTGCGCGCGCTAGTGGAGGGCCAGGATTGCTTCAGACTTAATTAAATTAATTATGGATTAATTAGACCTAACACGTGGATTAGGGTTAATCAAACGCATCTGGGCCATCGAAACTGGAGGGAAGTCAAACATTCAACGCTCATCTACGCTCAGCATTCAAACTAAAGTTAATGACTGTAATTAGGGCAAATCACTCTCAGGTGGCCGGAGAAGACTTCCGGTCGTCTTCTCCGGCCAGAAGCTCACCTGAAAATCTCAAAACCTCTCAATACGTACCAAAAATGAAAACCAAGAACATGTAAATGATCCTTATCCTCTCACGAATCAAACCCCTAACCTAAAACAAATTTATTCTACCAAAATAAGCTGAATCGAAAGAAAGAAAATCTAGGGTTCGTAAGCTTCAAACACAAATTAAATGCTCAAATCACAACCATTTCAAAAACTAAAGACATCAGAATGATCAGGAGAGCATGAAGAACAAGTTTGTAACAAGAAAAATGATTTCTGGAAAAATTATTTTCGAGCTACCTGAGATTTGGAGCTTTCAGTTTTGGATCTTTCTGGCCACTTCCCTCAGTGCAAGCTGCTCCTCTTGGCCCCCAGATGATGTTTGAATGCTCAAAAACAATTTATGCTGGCTGGATAGGGAGATTCGACAGCTTCTGCTCAAGCTTGCTCAACAATGGCAATGGAGTTTCAGGCACTCTCAGGTCATGGTGATGGGTTGTTTGAAGTCTATGCAGTGTGTAGAGAAGATTTGTGGTATTGGTTTGTGTGTTTGTGAGCTAGGATGGAAGATTCGAAAGTTTTTGCAAACTGAAGTAAGAAATGGCAGTGGGATTTCTTGGCTGTTTTAGGCTTGTGCTTTGGGTGCTGGGTGGCCTATGGAGTGTGGTGAGATGATTGATGAAGGTTGCTTGGGTGTTTGATGGCTGTCTAAGCAGATTCCAAGCAAGTTGCAATGTGGAAGGTTTTTGTGAAAGTGGTGAATGGTTGTGTTTCAGCCTTGGCTTGTGTTATGTTCAACTTGCAAATTGAAATCATAAACAATTCTGATTGGCTGGCTGATGTGACTTGTGCTTTATGGATTGGTAGATCACTTTTTGCTCAAAAACCACTTTTGTGTAAGATAGGGCATGGCTCCAAATCTAGGCAAGAACAAAGCATGGCTGGCGCAGCAAAAGGTGAGGGAGAGGCTAGCCAAAGTCAGCTTCCAATGTCATAAGTTGTAGGAAGTGAAATGAGTGGTTTTTGCAAGTTGGCTAGCTTTTGGTTCACATGTGAAAAATTCAAGTTACATGAACTAAACCATGGGCAAACTTGATCAAAAATCTGATTTTATGACTTAGGGAAATGTTTGTGTAATGGTTTGTAGTGAACTAGAGGCTGCAATGTGTTTTGATCCAAGACTTTGCAAAGTTTCCACTTGGTGCATAACTTGAAAATAAGTGATTTTTGGCAACTTTGCATGGTCATAACTTTTGATCCAAGAAGAATTTGATCATGTTCTTGTACTTTTTGAAAAGGGAAAGATGAGATCTACAACTTTCATGACCAAAGTTTTTCCATTTGAAGCCTTTTTGGACCATGAATCAAGGCTTGAAAATTGACCTAAAATGGTGCATTCTTGAAAAGTCAACTATGCCCAAAAAGTCAACATTTGCAAAAACTCCAAATTCTTGATTTTTATGAACTTCAACCTTCTTCCATGATCAAATAAAGATCATATACACTCAAAATGATGAAGATCACCCATTGGTTGGGTCATTGGGGGCCTCAGATGCCCTGATTTTGCATTGACTTGTCTGAAAAGTCAACTCTTGATCAGATGACTTCCCCATGTAATTTCTTCATGAAAATTGATATGCATACTCCCTATACCATATAGAGATCAATGGAAACAAGAATGACCAAAAAATTTGGAGTTATGGCCTCTGAAACCAAAACCCTAATTTTCAGTCAACTGTGCAGTTCATCCTGGCTCTGCATCCACTCAAACCCTAGTTCTTGTGATTCCTCTGCAATTTGGACTTTGTGAGGATGTAACATGATACAAGAACACACATGGACCTCTTTGAGTTGATTGGTGGCCTTTGGAATGGCTCAAGAAGCATTGGGATTGCTCAGATCACAAACCCTAAGTGCAGATGACTTAGAAACTATCCAGTGGATAAAAAATGAGATGTGAGATGATATGATTGTATTTATGCATATGAGGGTGATCACAAGCCATGGTGTGAATGGGTGAGGGCAAATTTGGGGTGTTTACAGTGAGAGCATTCGATGGCTCTAAAATATCAGTGCTTGGGGAGATTGATCTGCCTGTGATGATTGGCCCGCAGACTTTTAAGATTACCTTCTATGTGATGGACATTCAGCCGACCTACAGCTGTTTGTTGGGTAGACCTTGGATCCATGCCGCTGGCGCAGTTACGTCTACCCTTCACCAGAAGTTGAAATTCGAGTGGGAGGGCCAGATCATCACCATCTGTGGTGAAGAGGAAATCTTTGTTAACCATCTGGCTACATACAAATACATTGAAATGGATGGAGAAATCCATGAAACCATGAGCCAGGGATTTGAGGCCCTGAACATTAATGAAGCATCTGTTGTACTAGGAACCTCCATGACATCCTATCAGCAAGCCAGGAAGGTTGTTGAAGAGGGGACTGCCCAAGGCTGGGGCAAGCTGCTACCTGTGGAGAAGGAGGACAGATTTGGGTTGGGTTACAAACCAACTCAACAAGATCAATCAGAGGCTGCTAAGAAGCCCAACTTTTTCAGCGGGGGGATGCTCACCCCGGATGCTGTGAACAACTTGGAAGATGAGTAGGAACATGAGCGCAACCTGGAGAGCTGGATACGTCCAAGGATCCCGGGGAGCCATATCTCAAATTGGTCTTCCCAGGAAATTATAAGGGTTACTCCTGCAGAGTAATTATTATTTCCTGTATATTTTAAGCATGCATCAAGTCTTGCATCTTGCCCAAGATGTCAAGACTCATTTTGTAATCGGGCCATCTTGTAATTTTGTGCAAACAGATCAATCAATGAATATCGGACATCTTTTGCAAATGAGTCTTTTTTCCTTTTCCGCTCACTGTTTTTCCATTTTTCTTTTTGTACAAAAATAAAATGGCAATGTTTTCCCAAATAATAACTTTACTTCACTTTTTTCTAAACAAAAGATTAAAATCGATCACTAAAATGAACAATCTAAACCCTTGCAGAGAGTGCCTTTCAGACTGCACCGACAACAGCACAGCTATGACTTCGTATGACTTTGACAATCCAATCAATCAAGCTGATGAAGGGGTTGGAGAGGATTATGAGCTTCCTGAAGAGCTAGCCAGGTTATTAAGGCAAGAGGATAAGGTTATCACTCCTCATCAGGAGGAGATTGAAACGGTTAATCTTGGTACGGAAGAAGATGTGAAAGAAGTCAAGATCGGGGCATGCCTACAAAACTCAGTAAAGGAACAACTGATTGATATGCTTCGGGAGTATGTGGATGTGTTTGCTTGGTCTTATCAGGATATGCCAGGGTTGGACACCGACATTGTCATGCACAGGCTTCCTTTGAAAGAAGACTGCCCACCGGTGAAACAGAAACTGCGCCGTACTCGCCCAGATATGGCCATGAAGAACAAAGAAGAGGTACAAAAGCAGTGGGACGCCGGTTTCCTTGTTGTAACTAGCTACCCACCGTGGGTTGCTAATATTGTACCTGTGCCTAAGAAAGACGGCAAAGTAAGGATGTGTGTGGACTACCAGGATCTGAACAGAGCCAGTCCGAAAGATGACTTCCCATTACCTCACATCGATGTATTGGTTGATAATACGGCTCAGTTCTCGATGTTCTCCTTCATGGACGGATTTTCAGGATACAATCAGATCAAGATGTCCCCTGAAGACATGGAGAAGACAACTTTCATCACACCCTGGTGCACATTCTGTTATAAGGTGATGCCATTCGGACTGAAGAATGCTGGTGCCACTTATCAACGGGTGTAAACACCCCAAATTTGCCCTCACCCATTCACACCATGGCTTATGATCTCCTCATATGCATAAACTCAATCATAGCATCTCATATTACATTTTTGATTCACTGCATTGCTTCTAAGTCATCTCCATCTAGGGTTTGTGATCTGAGCAATCCAAGAGCTTATTGAGCCACTCCAAAGGTCTTCAATCATTTCAAAGGGGTCTATGTATGTTCAAGCATCATATTATATCCTCTCAAATTCAAGAATGTCAAAGAATCACAAGAACTGAGAATGGTATGGAAGCAGGGCCAGGTTTGACTGCACAGATGACCTAGAATTAGGGTTTTGGTTTCAAAGGCCATAACTCCAAATTTTTTGGTCATTCTTGTTTCTATTGGTCTCTATATGGTATAGGGATCATGCATATCAATTTTCATGAAGAAATTCAATGGGGAAGTCCTCTGATCAAGGGTTGACTTTCTAGGCAAGTCAGTGTAAAATCAGGGCACCTGAGGCCCTCAATGACCCAACCAAAGGGTGTTCATCATCATTTTGATTATGTTTGATCTTTATTTGATCATGGAAGATGTTAGAAGCTCACAAAATTGAAGAATTTCAAGTCATTTGCAAAGTTGACTTTTTGGGAAAGTTGACTTTTAATGAAAATTGCCATTTTGGGAAACTTTTTCAACCCTTGCTTTTTGATTCAAAAATGCTTCAAATGGAAAAAACTTTGGTCATGAAAGTTGTAGAATAGATCATTCCCTTTTCAAAAAGTACAAGAACATGACCTAATTCATTTTGGATCAAAAGTTATGGCTTGTCAAAGTTGGCAAAAATCACAAAATTTGAAGTTTTCTACCAAAGAGGCAAAGTTGCAAATTTACTTATCAAGGCAAATTGATTTATCAAATGGACTTCTAAACTTCACAACATGATCATATAACCTCTAAAACTCAGAATGGGCCAAAGAACTTTGCATTTGGATGCCTTGAATCACAAGAATTTCCAAAGGGGCCAAGCTTTATGAAAATTGCAAAACACTACACAAACCTTGATCAAGTTGCTGAATCATCTCATAAACAATTCCATGGTTCTCCCTAAACTCAGCTGAACCAAAGCATGCCAAAAAGCAAGTTGTACCATTGCCCATACCTCAAGTACACATCAAGTTGACATTTTGTCCAAAGACCCATACCAATCACCATAGGCCACCAACAACTTTCTGACCTATCCCCTTTTGATACATGGACAAAACCCAGCCTAACACATTACACAACTCACTCTGATCTTGCCCACAAGCCATAGTTATCATTTTTGCTCCAACTTGCAACTTCCTTCGAAACTCATCATACAAACATCAAACACACAAACCAACTTCACAAAACATCTCAGCACACTCTCCTGAACATTTCCCTGCCCTCACTTTGCCCTAAAACCTCCTGACATCAAAACACGATTTCTCACCTCTCCTGAACAGAACTTGATCAAACTCCCAAATCAGCCAAAAGAAATTCTTTCCAAACATCAAGACTTCATCAGGAGCTCAAAGGGAGTGGTTTGCGCAAAGAAAGGAGGTCTGAAAGTCCAGAACTGAGAAAGCTCAAGCTCAGGTACCTCCTTGAAACATTTTTCCAGAACTCCTATTTTATGTTTCAAAATGGTTAAGCATGCTTCACTGATCACACTGTACTTGGAATTATTGAAAATGGTTGAGAAATAAGACTGTATTGCTTGTCTGAAATTTTTTCCATATTTATGTTCTTCTTCGAATCATGGGATTGAGTGAAAAGAAATGATTTTTGAGGATGGATTCAGATTCAGGGAGGTTAGGAGGTTTGATCTGGAGCTTTAGAGCTCCAGAAATAACCTAGAGAAGGAGTTGGCCATTTTCAGGTGAGGAGGCCACCGGAGAAGACGACCGGAGCTCGTCTCCGGTGACTTGAGAGTCATTAATGCTTAATTAGGGTTTAGGGGTGAGTTTGAACCTGGAGCGTAGGATGAGGCTTCCCGCGCGTGTTTCAAGGGCTCAGATCATGACATTAGCCCTAATTCCTGTTCATTTAATTTAGTCATAATTAATTAGCTTAGGTGAAATCTAGACCATTCATTAGCGCGCCAGTCAACCACAAACCTTCAGCTTTGAATCTGGATCATTGGATCAGATTACTTTTCCTTTTATATTGTTTTATTTCATCTTCTTTCTATTTAATTTGTACATTTTATAAAAAATAGTAAAAATCATCAAAAAATTCTGAATTTTTTGATCAAGCCTTTTATTAATTTTCAGAAACCAAAAACATTTTTATTTTTATTTTTTGCATTTAAAAATATTTTTAAATCATTTAAAAGTTTATTTTTAATTAATTAATGAGAATTAATTAATTAAAAATACTTTTAGGTATTTAAAAATCACAAAAAAATTCATGAGACCTTTAAAACCATTTAGAAACATTGTCCAACCCTTAAACCAAATTTATTTTTGATCTTGATGTCTTTTGACAATTTTCCATGGAATTAATTCTATTTCAAAGCATTATTTTGATCAAATGTTCAAAAATTCATTTCTGCCTAGTCTTTAAGAGTTGGACTTTGATTCTTTTTGCATTGTGTCTTGCATATCATGTAGTTTATAGGATTAAATTGGCATGATTTGATCTTGCATTTTCTATTTGTTTGGCATTTTTCTTGACAAGGTACCTTAAAACCCTAGCCATCTTAAGAAATTCATAACCCTCATTAGGTTAAGAGTTAGAACCCCTCCTTTGGGCAGTGAGTTTGTGTAGGTTTAGGGTTCCTTTGAATGCATTTTCAATTTTTTATCTTAGTGTTTGCTTTTGGTTTTAATTTTTGTTTTGTGCATTGTTCATAAACCCTAATTTGGGCTTCCTTTTGCATTCATCTTACATTTGCTTGCATACCATGACTTGCCATGACATTTTGTGCATCCATTTGATTCATTAGACATCTTAAGACATATTAGAATCATGTTTGATCATTGCATCTTTCATTTGCCATGTTGCATGTCATTTGCATTTCATAACTTTTCATGTATGTTCATGGTTCTAAGAATGCCTCATTTGCATCCATGTGTTTGTATGATCATCCTCATGACTTGCCTCATATGTGCATCATCTCTTAGCATCATTAGCATCATACTTATGCTTCTGGTTTTGGTTTGCATCATGCCATTTCATCTCATTTTGCATTGCATTGCATTTCTTTCACTAACTTTTCAGGTGGTAAGTCACTTTGAGAAGTGAATTTGCCTTCACTTCTCACAATTTCTTTTCATCTCACTTATGCATCCTTGCTGCATTTTGTCTTGTGTTTGAGATTGAGCTTGCTCTTTCTTCTTCATCTTACTTTCTTTCTTCAAGTGACTTGTCTTCTTAAATGAAGCAAGTTACTTTGCTTCTCTTTGCTCCTTTCATCTGCTTCCTAGTGGTAGCTCTGAAGATCTTTCTTGTAAACCTCACAAACCTTAGGAACAACCAAGCATGTCAATGATTAGGGTTTTGATTAGTACCCCACTTAGCTTTTACCTTTGTGTCTCTTTGAGTCTTCTCTTCTCACCTCATAATCAGGGACTAAACCCTAAAGGCTTTAAGGCTTTGTGATTAAGCTTATGCCTGCATCCTTCTATTAGGATGGAGTGTATAACTTTAATCCTAAGTGTTAAACCCTTAATGTGTTTAAATCCTCTAATAAATTCACATAATAATCACCAAGACATCAAGCTTGTAACTTGGGCCTTGCATTAGGGTTCTATTTCTTCCTTAATTGGTTAAGAAGGACTAACCCTAGTGTTAATGGACAAGTCCCCCTCAAGTTGTCTTACAAACCCTAAAATTCACTTCATCATCTTATCATTAACTAAAATCCACTTAATAAAGGTTTTGTTTTGTCATGAGTTTAATCCCTAATCATGGATTAAGTTGAGGAGCTTTCCTCAGCTTAAACACTATCATCTATTATCCTTCTATTAGGATGGTGTAATGAGTCTGTTTAATCCCTGATTGTGGCTTAATCTCATTACTCAACACTAAACAAAAAAACCAAAAACATCTAAATAATCACAAGCAGGTTAATGATCTTAATCCTACACCATGGTAATTAAGTGTGAGAAGCTGACTTCACACTTAAGGTATTCTCATTACCCCTAATCAGAGGGAAGATGTGATGAGTCTGCTAAATCCATTGGTTTAGGCTTAAGCTCATTAACTTATGACAAACTTTCAAAAAGCAATAAAAGACTGAAAACTCAAAAAACAAACAATAATCGTCTCCTTCGGGATTCTTTTCTCATCTCATTCACTCACAAACGAGAACTTGCTTCTTCCGTCTAATGCAAGACAGTTTGCACCTGAGCCAGACAGGTCATACACTTGAGCATAGGCAAGTAAGCAATTCACAGTCAATTCATCTTTCAGTCTCTTTGGGTCGAACTACGGTGTTCTGACTTCCTCATTGCACGAGAGGATACGTAGGCATAACTTAACAGTTATCGAACAAAAGTCTCTGTATATTCCCCCTCCTTCCAGCAATTATTCTTTAAGCCTCATGATCATGAGCATACTCTTTACTTACACTGACACTTCACTTATACACTCCACTTTTCTTTGACACTGACACATGTACATCTTTCCAGCTTTGATGCACGAATTGCACTGACACTACCCCTTTAAAACACAAATCTTTTAAGCGTGGATCCCGTCGAGTACGGCGGACAATCTGGGTGCTAATACCTTCCCAGGTTGTAACCAACCCCCTTTCTCAGTCTCTCTGGTTCGCAACCGTCTTATCCATCTCTTTCTAGGTCTATGCAGCATTACCTTTCCTCTGGGATAAAAATGCCTAGCTGGCGACTCTTTTCATTCCCTGTGAGTTCACTCCTGTGTGTTCTCACACCCTCCTCTCGCCGACCGTTCGCGTCTGTACCCCTCTTGGCCTGTGTCATTTTTCGGGAGCGACAGCTTGGCGACTCTACTGGGGACCCTTATACTGTAACCAGGGCTTCTGGTTCTTTTTGTGGGTTCCTCTTAGCGCTTGTTTGATTTGTGTTTACTGGGGTGTTATGTGCTATTTTGTGTTTGTATATTTATTTTATCTACTTTATGTACAGTTTTGTTTATTGCTTTCTTTACAGCCTTACATATATCATACTGTCATACTGTTCTGGCTGGATCTGGTTTTGCTTTGGTGGGTGGGGTTCTATTGAGAGTTGAGATCCTATACCTGGGACCTGAGTGACACCTAGGCTAGAGTGGTTCATGTTCTTTCCCATTCCATTTCGGTCTGGTGCGGGAATATGAAACACGGTTCAGATATGGGTTTCTTCTTGAGAACTCTGTGCTACAGATTTCCTGTAGTGCTAGGGCTATCTGGGAAGCCTGCTAAGTCTGGATGACCTTTAGTATTGACCTTCAGAAACTGAGGTGAATTAGAGGAGGATCCTTTATGGTTATTGTAAACATTGTACCTCCGGGTTGGAAGTGTTTACACTTCTCATAACTGATCCAAGTCTGAGGATCCTTGTTTTAGAACACCACCTGTGAGGGGGTTTGGCTGTTTACAGGTTTGCAGGTACCCTTGACCTTAGCATACCCTGTTACTTTGTTTTGATCAAGATTACTCCATGTTGGGACAGTTCTTGTGATTTTTAACCCTGGACATGTGACTCTTTATTTGAGTCCCCCACCTTGGTTACTGGACTTATGAACCTCCATCTGGATTTCTTGAACATACATGGACTTATATCAAAGCAGTAATCAGATCCAGCTCAATCACAAACCCTTGCATATCATTTGCATACATCATCATTGCATCATTTAACATTTGCTTATTTGTTTTTCAGGGTATCCACATCATATTTGGCTTGGTTTTGACCCCTTCATCTGCATAGACCTATCTGCTTCAGCTATCCTCATCAGCTACCTGCTTCAGTCACCTGCATCATCAGCATCAGCCTACTAGTGGCCCATCTCTTAGTATCAGTCATCATCATCAGCATATGTTTCAGCTCTTCTTCAGCAACATGGCACCCAAGAAAAGCAACATCTCATATCATTTCTTTGAGCCTGAGTTGACTGGCATCAAGAAGATCCAGACCCTTATTACTCCAGACCATATACCACTATTCAGAGAACATTATGGAGGCATCCTTGATGTGGTTATGGATTTGGACCCTTCCCAGAGGAGCTTGATTCACACTTGCCTGCAGTTCTATGATCCCCCTCTGAGGTGCTTCACCTTCCAGGATTTTCAGTTGGGACCCTTGTTGGAAGAGTATTCATCATTGGTTGGTGTACCTGTCAGGGGTGGAGTCCCCTTCAACCCTGAGATGGCTGTAAACACCCTAAATTTGCCCTCACCCATTCACACCATGGCTTTTGATCATTTCATATGCACAAACACAATCATAACATCTCATATCACATTTTTGATTCACTGCATTGTTTCTAAGTCATCTGCATCTAGGGTTTGTGATCTGAGCAATCCAAAAGCTTCTTGAGCCACTCCAAAGGTCAACAATAACTTCAAAGAGGTCCATGTATGTTCAAGCATCATATTATATCCTCTCAAAGTCAAGAATGTCAAAGAATCACAAGAACTGAGAATGGCATGGAAGCAGAGCCAGGTCTGACTTCACTGTTGACCTAGAATTAGGGTTTTGGTTTCAGAGGCCATAACGCCAAATTTTTTGGTCATTCTTGTTTCTATTGGTCTCAATATGGTATAGGGAGTATGCATATCAATTTTCATGAAGAAATTCCATGGGGAAGTCATCTGATCAAGAGTTGACTTTTCAAGCAAGTCAGTGCAAAATCAGGGCATCTGAGGCCCCCAATGACCCAACCCAAGGGTGTTCTTCATCATTTTGATTGTATATGATCTTTATTTGATCATAGAAGAGGTTGGAAGTTCACAAAATTGAAGAATTTCAAGTCTTTTGCAAAGTTGACTTTTTGGGCAAGTTTGACTTTAATGAAAATGTCATTTTAGGCAAATTTTTCAACCCTTACTTTTTGATTCAAAAATGCTTCAAATGAAAAAACCTTGGTCATGAAAGTTGTAGAATAGTTCTTTCCCTTTTCAAAAAGTACAAGAACATGACCTAATTCATTTTGGATCAAAAGTTATGGTTTGTCAAAGTTGGCAAAAATCACTAAATTTCAAGTCATGCACCAAAGAAGCAAAGTTGCAAATTCACTTCTCAAGGCCAATTAAGTCATCAAATGCACTTCTAATGCACACAACATGATCACAACATGTAAATTTCAGAATGAACCCAAGGAATCACATGTTTCATGGCCCATGGATCAAGTTTCTTTCATGAGAACCAAAGGCAAGGCAAGTTGCAAAAGTCATGATAGCTTCTCATCCACTTGCTGGCTAGTTGGCTGATCAGTCCTAGGCTTTTCCTCACCTCATGCTGCGCAGGACATGCCTCTTGTACTCAGCTAGCAAGTAGCACATGCCCTTCCTACACAAAGTTGACATTTTTGCAAAAGCACCCATACCAATCAATAAAGCACATGTCATGTCATCTGACCAATGGGAATTGTTTATGTTAATCAAATGCAAGCTAAACATAACAAGAGGCAAGCCTGAAACCAGCCACAACTCAGCATTCACAAAATCTCTCCAACTTGCATTTTCCTTCGAAACACTCTCCACAAGCCTCAAACACAAAAACTAACTTCACAAACAATCTCAACTCACTTCACTGATCACAAACCAACCATTGTTTTGGCCTGAAACCTCCCATATCACAAATACGATTTTCACACTCCCTTGGCCTGAGCTTCTGCCAACTTTCTCTAGAGGCTACATAAACTCCAACTAAGGGTCAAAAGCTTCTAAGGAGGATCATTGGGACTTGTTTGAGCCAAAGAAGAAGCCAGAAAGCTCCTGAATTGAAAGCTCAATCTCAGGTAGCTTCATGAACTTTTTTTCCAGAACTTGCTTTTTAAGTTTCTAAATGATAAAGCATGCTTCCCTGAGTTCACTGAACTTGTTATTTTTGAAAAAGATTGAGAAATGAGGTTGTATTGTGTTTCTGAAATTTTGACAGTTTTTGATGTTTAATTCGTATCTTGCTTTTGTGTTGAATTAAATGGATTTTGTTGCTGGATTATTGTTTAGGGATGTTAGTTTAGTTGATCTGGAGAGTTTAGCATGTTTTCATGGCGTATTGAGGGAGATTGAGAGATGAACTAGCCGGAGAAGACGACCGGAACAGTGTTCCGGTCGCCTGAAAGTCATTAGGGCACGAATTAAGGCTTAATCAATTAATTAGCCAAGTTTGAATTCCCACCCTTGGATGTGGCGCCAAGTCTCTTCCCGCGCGCATATGTTTGAATCTGGATCCTTGGATGTGCATACTTTTCTATTTTCAGTTTCATTTCATTTTTATTTTTCATTTAATTACATTATTTTGTCCATTATATTAAAAATAGCAAAATCATTTCAAAAATTCTGAAATTTTTTGTACAAACTTTTATTTAATTTCAGAAACCAAAAGCATTTTTATTTTTATTTTTTGCATTTAAAAACATTTTTAAATCATTTAAAAGTTTATTTTTAATTAATTAATGAGAATTAATTAATTAAAAATACTTTTAGGTATTTAAAAATCACCAAAAAATTCATGAAACCTTTAAAAACATTTAGAAATATTGTCCAACCCTCAAACCAAATTTCTTTTTTGATCTTGATGCATTTTGATAATTTTTCATGGAATTAATTCATTTTCAAAGCATTATTTTGATCCAAGCTTCCAAAAATCATTTCTGCCTAACCATTGAGAGTTGGACCTTGATTCTTTTTGCATTGCATTGTGTTTAGCATGTAGTTTGTGAGATTTAATAGGCATGATTTGATCTTTAATTTTCATTTTTTTTGGCATTTTTTCTTGTTAAGGTATCCTAAAACCCTAGAAAACTTAGGAAAACCATAACTTAAATTAGGTTAAGAGTTGGAACCTCTCCTTTGGGAAGTGAGTTAGTATAGGTTTAGGGATCCTTTGAGTGCATTTTCAATTTTTTATCTTGATGTTTGCTTTTGATTTTGGTTTTTGTTTGATGGCATTGATCATAAACCCTAATTTGGACTTCCATATGCATCCATCTTGCATTTGCATTCATACCTTGACTTGCCATAACATTTTGTGCATCCATTTGATTCATTTAACATATTAAGACATATTGAAAGCATGTTTGATCATTGCATCATGTATTTTCCATGTTGTATGCCATTTGCATTCCATAACTTTTCATGTATGTTCATGGTTCTTATCTTGCTCCATTTGCATCCATAAGTTTGTATGATCATCCCCATGTGTTGTTTCATGTTTGCATCATCTCATAAAATCATTATCATCTCATATGTGCTCCTGGTTTTGTTTCTCATCATGCCATTTCATTCCATTTGGCATTGCATTGCATTTCTTTCACTAACTTTTTAGGTGGTAAGTAACTTTGAGAAGTGAATTTTCCTTCACTTCTCATATTTTATTTTCATCTCTCTCTTGCATCCATGCTGCATTTTTTTATGTGTTTGAGTTTGAGCTTGCTCATTCTTCTTCTTCTCACTTTCTTTCCTCAAGTGACTTGTCTTCTTAATTGAAGCAAGTTACTTTGCTTCTCCTTGCTCCTTTCATCTGCTTCCTGGTGGTTCCTTTGAAGATTCTTCTTGCAAACCTCACAAACCTTAGGAACAACCAAGCATGACAATGATTAGGGTTTTGATTAGTCCCCCACTTAGTTTTACCTTTGTGTCTCTTTTGAGTCTTCTCTTCTCATCTCACAATCAGGGACTAAACCCTAAAGGTTTTAAGGATTTGTGATTAAGCTTATGCCTGCATCCTTCTATTAGGATGGAGTGTATAACTTTAATCCTAAGTGTTAAACCCTTAATGTGTTTAAATCTCCTTTAATCAATCCACTTAATAACTATCAAGACATCAAGCTTGTAACTTGGGCCTTGCATTAGGGTTCTAATTCTTCCTTAATTGTTTAAGAAGGACTAACCCTAGTGTTAATGGACAAGTCCCCCTCAAGTTGTCTTACAAACCCTAAAAATTCACTTCATCATCTTACCATTAATTAAAATCCACTTAATAAAGGCTTTGTTTTGTCATGAGTTTAATCCCTAATCATGGATTAAGTTAGGAGCTTTCCTCAGCTTAAACATTCTCATATATTATCCTTCTATTAGGATGGTGTAATGAGTCTGTTTAATCCCTGATTATGGCTTAACCTCATTACTCAACACTAAACAAACACAACAAAAACATCTAAATAATCACAAGTAGGTTAATGATCTTAATCCTATATCAAAGGTGATTAAGTGTGAGAATCTGACATCACACTTAAGGTACTCTCATTACCCCTAATCAGAGGGAAGATGTGATGAGTTTACTAAATCCTTTGGTTTAGGCTTAAGCTCATTAATTTATGATAAACTTTCAAAAGCAATAAAAGACTGAAAACTCAAAAACAAACAATAATCGTCTCCTTCGGGATTCTTTCCTCATCACCTTCATTCATAAGCGAGAACTTGCTTCTTCCGTCTAATGCAAGACAGTTTGCATCTGTGCCAGACAGATCATACACTTGAGCATAGGCAAGTAAGCAGTTCACAAGTCAATTTATCTTTCAGTCTCTTTGGGTCGAACTACGGTGTTCTGACTTCCTCATTGCACGAGAGGATATGTAGGCATAACTTAACAGTTATCGAACAAAAGTCTCTGTACATACCCCCTCCTTCCAGCATCATTCTTTGAGCCTCATACTCTTGAGCATTTCACTCTGTTCTTACACTGACACTTCATATATCACACTTCACATTTCTTTTACACTGACACCTGTATATTCTTTTCCAGCTCTTTTGATGCACAAAATTGCACTGACACTACCCCTTTAAAACACAAATCTTTTAAGCGTGGATCCCGTCTAGTACGACGGACAATCTGGGTGCTAATACCTTCCCAGGTTGTAACCAACCCCCTTTCTCAGTCTCTCTGGTTCGCAACCGTCTTATCCGTATCTTTCTAGGTCTATGCAGCATTGCCTTTCCTCCGGGATAAAAATGCCTAGCTGGCGACTCTTTTCTTTTCCCAGTGGGTTCACTGCTGTGTGTTCTCATTGTTCTTCTCGCCGACCGTTCGCGTCTGTACCATATCTGAGCCCAGTCTCACTTATCGGGAGCGACAATGGCTTTTCCAAGTAATGAAGAAGTGGCAAAAGCACTGCATCTGGAACCTGTTCTGATTGGGCAAAACATGACTACAAAAGATGGAATTCCTGGCCTACACTTGGATTTCTTGACTTCTCAGGCCATCCTGAAGGCTTCTTTAGGAGAATGGAAAGCAGTCTGTGCTTTGTTAGCCCTCAGCATATATGGGGTTATACTTTTTGCAGATGAGCCTAAGTTCATTAGCAAGAATGCCATTCACCTTTTCATTCTGAGGAACCCAGTACCCACCTTGCTGGGAGATTTCTACTACTCTATCCATCAAAGGAATGAAAAGCAAAGAGGAAGATTGGTGAGATGTTGTGCTCCCTTGTTCCATACCTGGCTGCTCAAACACTTGCCCAAGACTGATGCATTCTTGAATCCTCACCAGCAAAAGAATTGGGCTAGAAGACTCATTTCTTTGACCTCAGCTGACATCAGGTGGTGCACTCAGAGCACCAAAGGCAGGGACATCATCACTAGTTGTGGGCAGTTCCCCAATGTACCTCTGATAGGAGTGAAGGGTTGCATCAACTACAACCCTCTGTTATTCAAAAGAAAATTGGGCTATGCATTGGTCCACCCTCCTAGAGCACAAGATTTGGCTGAGACCCTTTATTGTGAGATTAAGCCTAATCTGGCCATTGTCAGGCAAGCTTCCTGGGCTTGGGACAATGTACAGACCAAAGGGATGTCCATCCTTGGGAGATGCAACAATGTGGCCTCAGCTCAGTACTATGACTGGTCCCATGCCAGGGCTCAAATTTCTGGTATGCCCTTCACCATTGAGGATGCACCTGGACCATCCACAGCACCACCTCCAGCCACTGTCATCTTAGAGGAGTTTGAGAAACTGAAAGAGAGGAATGAGAATTTGGCTCAAGCTCTGCAGAAGACCCTCTGGGAGAGGAGTGATGGTCGCCTAGACATTGAAAGGTTGGAAAAGTTAAAGGTGGAGCATCTAGCCAGGATTGAGAAGTCAGAGGACTACATCAAGAAGTCAAGGGCTGGAGAGCAGATTTTGAAGAATGCTTGTAAGGAGGCTCAGTTCCAAAAGGCCAGGACTGATTTATACCTGAAAGAGAGCCAAGCTAGATGGGTCAGGATCACTGAAGCTCGTACTCAGGAAGATAAGAGGACTCAGGACAAGATTGAGCAGTTGGAGGCTAATGCAAAGGAGCAACAGGAAGCCCTGCTAGCAGCCCAGAAGGAGATCTCAGAGTTGAAGATCAGGGCTGGTGTGAAGAGATCAAAGGACCAGGGCAGGCACAAGAAGCTAACTACAGCTATTGCCACCAAGAATCTTCTCATCAGGAACCTCACAGAGCATCCAGCTAATCCGGTGACTGAAGCACTTCTGAAGGAAGTTAGGGAGGATGAGTTTGGTGTCTGACTTTTGCTTGTTGTTTCTTTCATTTCATTGTACTTTTCCTTTTTATGTTGCATTTTGACCCCTCAGAGAGCATGAATTGTAAAAACAAACTATGTATCATTCACTTTTTGTAATATATGCATTGGTTTGTTTTATCTGAGTTCTTTCAAGCAACATCAAAAGCATCTTCCTCAGGGGTCTGGAAAGGTCAAAACCAAATGCCAAGCCGGATACCTTGGAAACAAATAAGCATACTGCATTGCATACTAACTTTTGTTTTGTTTTGTAGGTTTTTGTTTTGTTTGTTATTAACTCTGTTGTGGTTCAGGAACTATTGCTCGACGACGGGTGTTCCCACTCAACCGTCCACGCAGATATCCTACCCGCAACAACCTTCCGGGTATACAGATGGACCAAGTACAGCAGGACCTTACAGAGGTCAGGGCTCAAATGGCCAATGAGAGGCAAGAAATGAGAAATCAGATGACCCAGTTTATGGAGGTGATGAATGGATTGGCACAGAGCCAAGAAAGATTAAGAGCATTGGTAGAGAGGCAGACTCAGGAAGACCCCCATCTAGGGACTGGTGGAACAAGCAACAATGAGAGGGTTCAGCCTCATATTAATCCCCCAGTATTTGGGCCCCACCTTCATCCAGAGATCAACATCCCTGCTAATGTACAAGGGAATGCTACTACAGGCAGAGTGCTACAAGAAGACCCCCAGGAAGATCAGTTCACTGTGATGGGAGCTGGGGATGAGGCCTATGACAGGAGGCTAGATGAAATTGCTGAGAAATTAAGATCCTTGGAATCTCAAAACTCCTTGGGTTTTGATGTTATGGACATGGGCTTAGTGGACGGGGTAAGGATTCCCCACAAGTTTAAACCTCCGTGCTTTGAGAAGTACAACGGAACCTCCTGTCCACGAACCCACTTACAATCTTTTCTGGGGAGGTTGAAGGCGTACACCATGGATGAAAAACTGTGGATGTTTTATTTCGAGGACAGTTTGACAGGAGCTTCAAGGGAATGGTACTCTCATTTGACCAGAGCAACCATCAGATGCTGGAAGGACTTGGCTGAGGCCTTCATTAGACAATACCAGTATAACTTGGATATGGCTCCCAACAGGACCCTCCTAATGGGAATGTCACAATCATCCAGGGAAAGCTTCCGGGAGTACGCCCAGAGGTGGAGACAGCTTGCTGCTGCTGTCCAGCCACCCATGTCGGAAAGAGAGATGGCCGACATGTTTATGAACACCCTCCAAGGGACATACATTGATAGGCTAGCTGCCTTTTCTTCCACCAGCTTCGCGGATGTAGTCATAGCTGGAGAAAGAATTGAGAGCCTTCTAAAGATGGGAAAGATTTCCGACAACGGTGCAAGCTCGTCCAGTAACCCAAGAAAGCCTTTTGTGGGCCCAAGAAGAACTGGTGAGACTAATGCTATCCATACCAGCAGGGGCAGACCCCAGTATGTTCATAGGTCAGTGGCAGCTGTCACTATCCCCACTCCAATTCCTCAACAACCAGCATACCAACCACAGCAACAACCCCACTACCAGCAACAAGCTCAGTATCCACCTCAGAGAAATTATAACAACAACACCAGCAACAACAATCAGCAAAGACCTTTTCAACAGCGACCATCTCAGGCCAATAGGGTGATTGATCCAATCCCTATGCCTTATGCCGCATTATTACCACAACTCCTGAAACTCAACCTGGTTGAGCTAAGGACATTGGCACCTCCAGATCCTGCCAGTCTGCCCAGAAATTACGACGCCAGCGCCAGATGTGCTTTTCACTCAAATGCACCTGGTCACAGTACAGAGAAATGCAGAGCTTTGCACATGAAAGTACAGGATCTAGTGGATTCCAAAGATCTAAACTTTGCACCCCCACCAAATGTCAGCAAGAACCCTATGCCCAACCACAAGGACCCAGAATCAACGCTATTGAAGAAGATAAGCCGTCTTACTTGATAACCAGTGTGGGGCAGATTCGGACACCCTTGGTAGAGATTAAAGCTCAACTCCTTGAATGTCAAATGTTCCCCGGATGTGAGCTAGGATGTGCTTATTGCAACATTTCAGTAAATGGGTGTGATAATTTGAGAAGTGGCATAGATGACCTCATCCAGAGTGGCCTGCTTCAAATCACAACATCAATACCTACAAATCCAGCAATCTCCTTAACAACAATTCCCGAGTCTTCTACAACTGCAACAACAATTGTTCCAAGCAACTCTTCAATCTCATCAACAAATGCTTCTTCTGTCATTTCAACGGACCAAATATCAACAAACATCTCTTCTACAACTTCAGCACCCCTTCATTCAGAATTTCCTACAACAGCAACACTCATCCAGTCAACAGTGTCTCCTACAACATCAACATCAAACAATGAAAGTGTCTCAACGGTTACAATTTATTATGATCCTGCAAATGATTCTGCCTACAACTCACAAAATGCCACTCCTATCAGAGCACCAGTTACAATATACTATGATCCACATACTATCATGGTCCCTTCTGCAGCTGCTATCAGTCCAGTCACTATCACAGTGCCTGGGCCAGTCCCTTATGAAAGCAATAATTCCATCCCTTGGCATTACGGCTCCGATCTATACTGCGAAGGACAGAAAATCACTTTGGAATCATCAACTTCTTCACCACAAATAGACAATGTGGGGGGAGGCGGAGGCTTCACTCGAAGCGGACGTCTCTTTGCCTCGCAAATTCCAAGACCCATTGCTGAAGCAGAAGCTGCTGCCAAGACAAAGGGAAAGAGCATGGTGCAAGAAGAACAAGTTGCTAAAGAAGCTTTGAAAACCCCTTTTGATCAATAGGTTGATGAATTCATGAGAATCATCAAGAAAAGTGATTACAAGATAGTGGACCAGCTTCACCAGACACCTTCCAAAATCTCCATTTTATCATTGCTAATGTGCTCCGAGGCTCATCGGAACACACTACTAAAAGTCTTGCACGCAGCTTATGTGCCAGAGGAGATTACCGTCAATCAGTTAGAGGCTGTGGTTGGAAATGTCAACGCTAGTCATGGACTAGGATTTACCAACACTGATTTGACGACGGAAGACCGCAATCACAACAAGGCTTTGCACATTACCTTGGAGTGTAAGGGTGCAGTTCTTTCTCATGTACTGGTGGATACAGGGTCATCCCTCAATGTCCTACCTAAGAAAGCCCTTGTAAAGCTGGAGTACGAAGGATTGGCATTACGCCCAAGTAACCTGGTAGTGAGAGCCTTTGACGGTTCTAAGAGATCAGTTCTGGGAGAAATTGAGTTGCCTATAGTGATTGGCCCACAGACTTTCACAACGACCTTCTTCGTGATGGATATACAGCCTGCCTACAGCTCTCTATTGGGTAGACCATGGATACACGCCGCCGGCGCCGTGACGTCAACCCTTCACCAGAAGTTAAAATTCGAGTGGGAGGGCCAAGTCGTTACTATTTGTGGAGAGGAAGATATTTTTGTTAGCCACCTGGCTACATACAAATACAGTGAGATGGATGGGGAGATCCACGAAACTATGAGTAAAGGGTTTGAGGCCTTGAACATAAATGAAGCATCCGCTGTACCTGGAACCTCAATGACATCTTATCAACAAGCCCGGAAGGTTGTTGAAGAAGGGACTGCCCAAGGCTGGGGCAAGTTGCTGCCTGTAGAAAAGAAGGAGGATAGATTTGGGTTGGGTTACAAACCAACTCAGCAAGATCAAGCAGAGGCTGCTAAGAAGCCCAATTTTGTTAGTGGGGGGATGCTCATCCCCGATGCAGTGAACAACTTGGAAGACGAGGATGAAAGCGACCGCAACCTGGAAAGCTGGATACGTCCAAGGATCCCGGGGAGCAGTATCTCAAACTGGTCTTCCCAGGAAATTATAAGAGTTACTCCTGCAGAGTAATTATTATTTCCTGTATTTTTAAGCATGCATCAAGTCTTGCATCTTGCCCAAGATTTCAAGACTCATTTTGTAATCGGGCCATCTTGTAATTTTGTGCAAACAGATCAATCAATGAATATCGGACATCTTTTGCAAATGAGTCTTTTTTCCTTTTCCGCTCACTGTTTTTCCATTTTTCTTTTTGTACAAAAATAAAATGGCAATGTTTTCCAAAATGATAACTTTACTTCACTTTTTTCTAAACAAAAGATTAAAATCGATCACTAAAATGAACAATCTAAACCCTTGCAGAGAGTGCCTTTCAGACTGCACCGACAACAGCACAGCTATGACTTCGTATGACTTTGACAATCCAATCAATCAAGCTGATGAAGGGGTTGGAGAGGATTATGAGCTTCCTGAAGAGCTAGCCAGGTTGTTAAGGCAAGAGGAGAAGGTTATCACTCCTCATCAGGAGGAGATTGAAACGGTTAATCTTGGTACGGAAGAAGATGTGAAAGAAGTCAAGATCGGGGCATGCCTACAAAACTCAGTAAAGGAACAACTGATTGATATGCTTCGGGAGTATGAGTATGAGCTTCCTGAAGAGCTAGCTAGGTTGCTAAGGCAAGAGGAGAAGGTTATCACTCCTCATCAGGAGGAGGTCGAAACAATTAATCTTGGTACAGATGAAGATGTGAAAGAGGTTAAGATCGGGGCCTGCTTACAAGACTCAGTGAAAGAGCAACTGATTGACATGCTTCGTGAATATATGGATGTGTTTGCTTGGTCTTATCAGGACATGCCAGGGTTGGACACCAACATTGTTATGCACAAGCTGCCTTTAAGAGAAGATTGCCCGCCGGTTAAACAGAAACTGCGCCGTACTCGCCCAGACATGGCAATGAAAATCAAAGAAGAGGTACAAAAACAGTGGAACGCCGGGTTCCTTGCTGTAACTAGCTATCCACCGTGGGTTGCTAATATTGTGCCTGTGCCTAAGAAGGATGGCAAGGTGAGGATGTGTGTTGACTACCGGGATCTGAACAGAGCAAGCCCGAAAGATGATTTCCCATTACCTCACATTGATGTATTGGTTGATAATACGGCTCAGTTCTCGGTATTCTCCTTCATGGACGGATTTTCAGGATATAATCAGATCAAGATGTCACCTGAAGACATGGAGAAGACAACTTTCATCACACCCTGGGGCACGTTCTGTTACAAGGTGATGCCATTCGGACTGAAGAATGCCGGTGCAACATACCAACGGGCTATGGTGACATTATTCCACGATATGATCCATAAAGAAATCGAATGTTATGTGGATGACATGATTGCCAAGTCCCTCACAGAAGAAGACCAACTGGTAAATCTACTGAAACTATTCAAGCGTCTGAGGAAGTACCAACTGAAGTTGAACCCCAACAAATGCACATTCGGGGTGCGATCCGGTAAGCTGTTGGGATTTATCGTAAGTGAAAAAGGGATTGAAGTTGACCCTGATAAAGTCAAGGCCATTCAAGAAATGCCTGCACCAAAGTCAGAAAAAGAAGTTCGAGGGTTCTTAGGTCGATTGAACTACATTTCACGGTTCATATCTCACCTTACAGCAACCTGTGAACCCTTGTTCAAACTGCTAAGAAAAGAACAGACAGTCAGTTGGAACGAAGACTGCTAAAAGGCTTTTGACAAGATCAAGGAATACTTACAAGAGCCTCCAATACTTATGCCTCCAGTTGAAGGAAGACCTCTAATCATGTACTTTACAGTATTAGGAGAGTCAATGGGGTGTGTGTTGGGCCAGCATGACGAGTCTGGTCAAAAAGTGTATGCAATTTACTACCTAAGCAAAAAGTTTACCGACTGTGAACAACGTTATTCACTGCTCGAGAAAACTTGTTGTGCTTTAGCGTGGGCTGCTCGCCGACTAAGGCAGTATATGTTGACCCACACTACCTTACTGATTTCAAAGATGGACCCAGTCAAGTATATTTTTGAGAAGCCAGCGCTTACTGGACGAGTTGCAAGATGGCAAATGATCCTCACAGAATATGACATACAGTACACATCTCAGAAAGCCATCAAGGGTAGTGTATTGTCTGAATATCTTGCTGAGAAACCTATTGATGATTACCAGCCTATGAGATTTGACTTCCCTGATGAAGACATCATGTTCATAAAAGAAAAAGATCATGAAGAACCTGTTCACACTGAAGGGCCTGACCCAGAAGAAGAATGGACCATGATGTTTGATGGGGCTGTCAATATGAATGGTTGTGGTGTTGGTGCAGTACTCATTACACCTAAGGCGGTTCACATGCCTTTCTCGGCAAAACTCACCTTTAACTGCACTAACTACGAAGCTGAATACGAAGCTTGTATTATGGGTCTTGAGGAAGCCATTGACCTCAGGATCAAGACTTTGACTGTATTCGGAGATTCATCTCTGTTAGTTAATCAAACCAACGGCAAATGGTACACCCACCAGGATCATCTGATACCTTACAGGGATTATACAAGGAGGCTATTGACTTTCTTCACAACAGTCAAGCTTGAGTATATCCCTCGGGACGAGAATCAGTTTGCAGATGCTCTGGCTACCATTTCATCCATGATCAAAGTTCAAACTGCCAATTTTGTACCTCAAATTTCAGTGTCCAGACTTGACAGACCAGCATATGTATTCGCAGCAGACATTGTCAAAGATGATAAGCCTTGGTTCCATGACATTAAGTGCTTCTTGGAGGATCAGATATACCCACTTGGGGCATCTTCCAATGATAAGAAGACTTTGAGAAGGCTTGCTGGTAGTTTCTTCCTGAATACTGACGGTTCCCTGTACAAGAGAAACTTTGATATGGTGCTCCTCAAATGCGTTGACAGAACAGAAGCAGACTTGCTGATGCACGAGGTGCACGAAGGATCCTTTGGTACCCATGCAGAAGGGCATGCCATGGCCAAGAAATTGCTAAGATCTGGTTATTACTGGATCACAATGGATGCCGACTGTTGTGCCTACGCCAGAAAATGCCATAAATGCCAGATTTATGCGGATAAGGTGCATGTGCCTCCCAATCCCTTGAATGTGATGTCTTCACCTTGACCCTTTGCTATGTGGGGGATTGACATGATTGGCAAGATTGAGCCAACTGCTTCAAACGGCCACAGATTCATCCTGGTTGCCATTGATTATTTCACCAAGTGGGTCGAAGCGGCTTCCTATACAAACGTTACAAGACAAGTGGTAGCCAGATTTCTGAAGAGAGATATCATCTGTTGATACGGAGTTCCCGAGCGAATCATTACTGACAATGGTTCCAACTTAAACAACAAAATGATGGCAGAACTGTGCCGGGACTTCAAGATTCAACACCACAATTCTTCTCCTTACAGGCCAAAGATGAATGGCGCTGTTGAGGCAGCAAATAAGAATATCAAGAAGATTGTGCAGAAGATGGTAATTACTTACAAAGACTGGCATGAAATGCTACCGTTTGCCTTGCACGGGTACCGCACGTCAATCAGAACATCCACTGGGGCAACACCGTATCAGCTTGTGTATGGTATGGAGGCAGTCCTACCTGTTGAAGTTGAATTACCCTCCCTACGGGTACTGATGGATGTTAAGCTGAACGAAGCAGAGTGGGTCCGATCCCGATACGAACAACTAAGTATGATTGAAGAGAAAAGATTGGCTGCAATCTGTCATGGGCAGTTGTACCAGAAAAGAATGAAGAAAGCCTTCGATTAGAAAGTCAGGCACCGAGAGTACCAAGTAGGAGATCTTGTGCTGAAAAGACTCATCCCTCCTCATACGGACCACGGGGGCAAATGGACTCCAAACTATGAAGGACCATTCGTAGTAAAGAAAGTTTTCTCGGGTGGAGCTCTCATGCTCAGCACTATGGATGGTGAAGACTTCCCGTCCCCTGTGAATTCAGATGCAGTTAAAAAATACTTCGCATAAAAATGACCCGCTGGACATAAAAACAGAATGTAAGTCCAGGCAAAAATAGGGCATCCCGGCGAGTCAAAAACAGAATAAAAGACTCGGGCAAAAATAAGGGAAAATAAACAAAAAAAATGTACACGCGCTGAGTTGAAAAGCCGCATTGGACAACTCAGGCAAAAATGGATATCCCGATGGATTGAAAACCCGAAAGGGCGGTCCATGCAAAATAAGGGAATAAGCGAACAATTGCATTCTGAATTCGTCTGTATCTCCTACAACTTGGTAAACCTCGAAAGGATCCAGCTTCTGTCAGAATCAGCCTTCTTCGGAAAGCAAGACGAGAAGAACGTCAAATGTCATACGAGTCATAGCGAAAGGGAAGCTCCTTGAAGCGTCGTCAACATTGCCAGCATTTTTGTTTCTCAATTTATAACAATCTCCTCATTTTAGGGGATTTGTTTCCTTGACTGTATCTTGCCAATTCAGGGCACATGAATTAATAAAACCATATTTTCAGTCACGTCTCGTCTCGTACATTTTATTTTCATTTGCAAAATGTCCGATGTCTATAAGATACTGATTGCATAAATACAGATGATTCTCTTCTAAAGAATACGTGCTTGCAGGAAATATATTTACTCCCGGGAGTGTCTAGACTCCTACGACGGAATCCAGTAAGATATACCTCGGGATTACTTGTGCATTTCTCTATCTTTGCAGGATTGCAGGTATCCAAAATGCGACATGGGGCATGTAAGATTCACCCCAGCAAGCTGGCAAATAAGTGCTCACTCAGTCTTAGCACCCAAAGTGTTTTCTCCCCAGCTGAGTTGCCACTTGTTATTTCTCCCAGCCGAGCTGCCAATCATTCTTCCTCCTCAGCCAAGTACAAAAGCCAGGGAACCATCTCCCCACAGAGTGTCAGCCTCTATCCAGAAGAGCAACGCATGAAGGAATCACAACAGAATGATGAAAGCTTCTACAAACCCCAGCTGGGTCTCTCATTTACCAGAATGGGTCTATCAGTGACCTATTCCCCCCAAGCAGATACATCTTGTCAGGCCTACCAATGATCTCATCCCCAGCTGGGATGTCCACTTCAAACAGATCGACCAGAGATCTTCGCAGCATCGGGATCCGAATCCCGGATCGGTACCTTTGCATAATCATGGCATTCGCATCATATTCACCCCACAAAGCGTAGCATCCCGTCTAATACGGGGCATTATGGCAAAAATCAAACATATTGCATAATCATAAGCCATGGCCTGAATCAAATACTTATGAATAATGACAACCCGTCAAAGATGTACAGAATGCTCCCCAGGTCCCCCAGCGGAGAGCTAAAGCTAAAGCAGTTGCCTTACATTCACAAACATCGGTATATACTCCTTGTGGAACCCGTCCACCATATCCCCAACAGAAAGCCAAAGCATCCTCTTTGCACTCACAGATACTCATGTATATACAATTCCTTGACACTCGTCCGTGTCACCTTCCCCAACACAGTTACCTAAACACTCTGTATATCATATACTTGTTTATACTATACTTTTCTTCTTTTGACACTCGCCCGTGTCACTCTCCCCAGCAAGTTAAACACTCATCTATACACTACTCATACTTATTACTTATTTCACTTATACAGATACTCGTCCGTATCTTGTATACACCATTTATATCCCCGCAGATTCGACACTGGTCAATGTTCTTTGTTAACCAGTTGGTACTCGTCCGTACCATCATCTCAGAACATGCGTCAAGCGTTTGTTTCTACCTGATACTTGTCCGTATCATAGTCATAAGGATGCTCGTCCGCATCTTTAATCCATACACTGTGTCAAACACTCTTGTCTTCTTGAATATAGACACCCGTCCGTGTCTACTATTCCCCAGAAGAGTCCCCTCAGATTCAACACTCGTCCGTGTTCCTTGTTAACCAGTTGATACTCGTCCGTATCATCATCTCTAAACACGTGTCAGTATTTGTTTCTACCCGATACTCGTCCGTATCGTAGTCTTAGGGATGCTCGCCCGCATCTTTAATTTATACACAGCGTCAAAACACTTATATCTTTTATTTTCCCGGATATAAACACTCGTCCGTGTTTACTACTCCCCAGTAGATCGCCAGCAAAGCAAAATTTCTTTTGTTATCTGACATTCGTCCTATGTCATGATAAACCCTGAGAGCAGCCGTCCCCTGCTAGGTGATCGTCCTTCACCTCTTGATGATCGTCCTTCATCATGCTCATCCAATGGCCGTCCCCATCGTTGACCTTTTATCCGGCATTCGTCCTATGTCGTGATATTCGGCAGCCGTCCCCTGCTAGGTGATCGTCCTTCACCTTTTGATGATCGTCCTTCATCATTTTATCCGATGGCCGTCCCCATCGTTGATCTTGTTATCTGACATCCGTCCTATGTCATGATAAATCTTGAGAGCAGCCGTCCCCTGCTAGGTGATCGTCCTTCACCTCTTGATGATCGTCCTTCGTCATGCTCGTCCGATGGCCGTCCCCATCGTTGACGTTTTATCCGGCATTCGTCCTATGTTGCGATATTTTTGGCAGCCGTACCCTGCTAGGTGATCGTCCTTCACCTTAGATGACCGTCCCTCATCTTATCCCCAACAGAGCAGCCGTCCCCTGCTAGGTGATCATCCTTCACCTTTGATGACCGTCCCTCATCATTATTTCATTTATTCTTTAACCCGATGGCCGTCCCCGTCGTGGTCCCTTTTCCTTTTCCTGATGATCGTCCTTCATCAGTTTAGCCCGATGGCCGTTCCCATCGTTGATTACATTACTTTATGAAGTTGATGGCCGTCCCCATCATTTTTCATTAATCCCCAGAGAATCTTATAGCTTTACTTGATGGCCGTCCCCATCGTAATCCCTTTTATCCCCAGCATGTCGGCCGTCCCCGTCATTGCTTTATTTTCCGCACTTTTCCAGCGTGTCGGTCGTCCCCGTCATTGCTCTTTCCTCAGCAGTCGTCCTCTGCTCGACGGTCGTCCTCCGTCGCCCACACTTTATAATATACTTTATTTTCCTTTACAATCTATATCCCTTTTCTTCTTCATTCTGTGAGTGCAAATTTTGGACTGTCTTTGGTATTCAACCACAAGTTATCTTGTTTGCCTGATAAGTCGTTGCTTACATCCTGCACAGCTAACTCATGTTTGAATAGGGGCAGCTGTAAACACCCCAAATTTGCCCTCACCCATTCACACCATGGCTTGTGATCTCCTCATATGCATAAACTCAATCATAGGATCTCATATTACATTTTTGATTCACTGCATTGCTTCTAAGTCATCTGCATCTAGGGTTTGTGATCTGAGCAATCCAAGAGCTTCTTGAGCCACTCCAAAGGTCTTCAATCATTTCAAAGGGGTCTATGTATGTTCAATTATCATATTATATCCTCTCAAAGTCAAGAATGTCAAAGAATCACAAGAACTGAGAATGGTATGGAAGTAGGGCCAGGTTTGACTGCACAGATGACCTAGAATTAGGGTTTTGGTTTCAAAGGCCATAACTCCAAATTTTTTGGTCATTATTGTTTCTATTGGTCTCTATATGGTATAGGGATCATGCATATCGATTTTCATGAAGAAATTCAATGGGGAAGTCATCTGATCAAGGGTTGACTTTCTAGGCAAGTCAGTGTAAAATCAGGGCACCTGAGGCCCTCAATGACCCAACCAAAGGGTGTTCATCATCATTTTGATTATGTTTGATCTTTATTTGATCATGGAAGATGTTATAAGCTCACAAAATTGAAGAATTTCAAGTCATTTGCAAAGTTGACTTTTTGGGAAAGTTGACTTTTAATGAAAATTGCCATTTTGGGAAACTTTTTCAACCCATGCTTTTTGATTCAAAAATGCTTCAAATGGAAAAAACTTTGGTCATGAAAGTTGTAGAATAGATCATTCCCTTTTCAAAAAGTACAAGAACATGACCTAATTCATTTTGGATCAAAAGTTATGGCTTGTCAAAGTTGGCAAAAATCACAAAATTTGAAGTTTTCTACCAAAGAGGCAAAGTTGCAAATTCAATTGTCAAGGCAAATTGAGCTATCAAATGGACTTCTAAACTTCACAACATGATCATATAACCTCTAAAACTCAGAATGGGCCAAAGAACTTTGCATTTGGATGCCTTGAATCACAAGAATTTCCAAAGGGGCCAAGCTTTATGAAAATTGCAAAACACTACACAAACCTTGATCAAGTTGCTGAATCATCTCATAAACAATTCCATGGTTCTCCCTAAACTCAGCTGAACCAAAGCATGCCAAAAAGCAAGTTGTACCATTTCCCATACCTCAAGTACACATCAAGTTGACATTTTGGCCAAAGACCCATACCAATCACCATAGGCCACCAACAACTTTCTGACCTATCCCCTTTTGATACATGGACAAAACCCAGCCTAACACATCACACAACTCACTATGATCTTGCCCACAAGCCATAGTTATTATTTTTGCTCCAACTTGCAACTTCCTTCGAAACTCATCATACAAACATCAAACACACAATCCAACTTCACAAAACATCTCAGCACATTCTCCTGAAGATTTCCCTGCCCTCACTTTGCCCTAAAACCTCCTGACATCAAAACACGATTCTCACCTCTCCTGAACAGAACTTGATCAAACTCCCAAATCAGCCAAAAGAAATTCTTTCCAAACATCAAGACTTCATCAGGAGCTCAAGGGGAGTGGTTTGCGCAAAGAAAGGAGGTATGAAAGTCCAGAACTGAGAAAGCTCAAGCTCAGGTACCTCCTTGAAACATTTTTCCAGAACTCCTATTTTATGTTTCAAAATGGTTAAGCATGCTTCACTGATCACACTGGACTTGGAATTATTGAAAATGGTTGAGAAATAAGATTGTATTTCTTGTCTGAAATTTTTTCCATATTTATGTTCTTCTTCGAATCATGGGATTGAGTGAAAAGAAATGATTTTTGAGGATGGATTCAGATTCAGGGAGGTTAGGAGGTTTGATCTGGAGCTTTAGAGCTCCAGAAATAACCTAGAGAAGGAGTTGGCCATTTTTCAGGTGAGGAGGCCACCGGAGAAGACGACCGAAGCTCGTCTCCGGTGACCTGAGAGTCATTAATGCTTAATTAGGGTTTAGGGGTGAGTTTGAACCTGGAGCATAGGATGAGGCTTCCCGCGCGTGTTTCAAGGGCTCAGATCATGTCATTAGCCCTAATTCTTGTTTATTTAATTTAATCATAATTAATTAGCTTAGGTGAAATCCAGACCATTCATTAGCGCGCCAGTCAACCACAAACCCTCAGCTTTGAATCTGGATCATTGGATCAGATTACTTTTCCTTTTATTTTGTTTTATTTCATCTTCTTTCTATTTAATTTGTACATTTTATAAAAAATAGTAAAAATCATCAAAAAATTCTGAATTTTTTTTATCAAGCCTTTTATTAATTTTCAGAAACCAAAAACATTTTTATTTTTATTTTTTGCATTTAAAAATATTTTTAAATCATTTAAAAGTTTATTTTTAATTAATTAATGAGAATTAATTAATTAAAAATACTTTTAGGTATTTAAAAATCACAAAAAAATTCATGAGACCTTTAAAACCATTTAGAAACATTAACCAACCCTCAAACCAAATTTCTTTTTGATCTTGATGTCTTTTGACAATTTTCCATGGAATTAATTCTATTTCAAAGCATTATTTTGATCAAATGTTCAAAAATTCATTTCTGCCTAGTCTTTAAGAGTTGGACTTTGATTCTTTCTGCATTGTGTCTTGCATATCATGTAGTTTATAGGATTAAATTGGCATGATTTGATCTTGCATTTTTTATTTGTTTGGCATTTTTCTTGACAAGGTACCTTAAAACCCTAGCCATCTTAAGAAATTCATAACCCTCATTAGGTTAAGAGTTAGAACCCCTCCTTTGGGCAGTGAGTTTGTGTAGGTTTAGGGTTCCTTTGAATGCATTTTCAATTTTTTATCTTAGTGTTTGCTTCTGGTTTTGATTTTTGTTTTGTGCATTGTTCATAAACCCTAATTTGGGCTTCCTTTTGCATTCATCTTGCATTTGCTTGCATACCATGACTTGCCATGACATTTTGTGCATCCATTTGATTCATTAGACATCTTAAGACATATTAGAATCATGTTTGATCATTTCATCTTTCATTTGCCATGTTGCATGTCATTTGCATTTCATAACTTTTCATGTATGTTCATGGTTCTAAGAATGCCTCATTTGCATCCATGTGTTTGTATGATCATCCTCATGCCTTGCCTCACATGTGCATCATCTCTTAGCATCATTAGCATCATACTTATGCTTCTGGTTTTGGTTTTCATCATGCCATTTCATCTCATTTTGCATTGCATTGCATTTCTTTCACTAACTTTTTAGGTGGTAAGTCACTTTGAGAAGTGAATTTGCCTTCACTTCTCACAATTTCTTTTCATCTCTCTTATGCATCCTTGCTGCATTTTGTCTTGTGTTTGAGATTGAGCTTGCTCTTTCGTCTTCATCTTACTTTCTTTCTTCAAGTGACTTGTCTTCTTAAATGAAGCAAGTTACTTTGCTTCTCTTTGCTCCTTTCATCTGCTTCCTGGTGGTTCCTATGAAGATCTTTCTTGTAAACCTCACAAACCTTAGGAACAACCAAGCATGACAATGATTAGGGTTTTGATTAGTACCCCACTTAGCTTTTACCTTTGTGTCTCTTTGAGTCTTCTCTTCTCACCTCATAATCAGGGACTAAACCCTAAAGGCTTTAAGGCTTTGTGATTAAGCTTATGCCTGCATCCTTCTATTAGGATGGAGTGTATAACTTTAATCCTAAGTGTTAAACCCTTAATGTGTTTAAATCCTCTAATCAATTCACATAATAATCACCAAGACATCAAGCTTGTAACTTGGGCCTTGCATTAGGGTTCTATTTCTTCCTTAATTGGTTAAGAAGGACTAACCCTAGTGTTAATGGACAAGTCCCCCTCAAGTTGTCTTACAAACCCTAAAACTCACTTCATCATCTTATCATTAACTAAAATCCACTTAATAAAGGTTTTGTTTTGTCATGAGTTTAATCCCTAATCATGGATTAAGTTGAGGAGCTTTCCTCAGCTTAAACACTCTCATCTATTATCCTTCTATTAGGATGGTGTAATGAGTCTGTTTAATCCCTGATTGTGGCTTAATCTCATTACTCAGCACTAAACAAAAACACCAAAAACATCTAAATAATCACAAGCAAGTTAATGATCTTAATCCTACACCATGGTGATTAGGTGTGAGAAGCTGACTTCACACTTAAGGTATTCTCATTACCCCTAATCAGAGGGAAGATGTGATGAGTTTACTAATCCATTGGTTTAGGCTTAAGCTCATTAACTTATGACAAACTTTCAAAAGCAATAAAAGACTGAAAACTCAAAAAACAAACAATAATCGTCTCCTTCCGGATTCTTTTCTCATCTCATTCACTCACAAACGAGAACTTGCTTCTTCCGTCTAATGCAAGACAGTTTTCACCTGAGCCAGACAGGTCATACACTTGAGCATAGACAAGTAAGCAATTCACAGTCAATTCATCTTTCAGTCTCTTTGGGTCGAACTACGGTGTTCTGACTTCCTCATTGCACGAGAGGATACGTAGGCATAACTTAACAGTTATCGAACAAAAGTCTCTGTATATTCCCCCTCCTTCCAGCAATTATTCTTTAAGCCTCATGATCATGAGCATACTCTTTCTCACACTGACACTTCACTTATACACTCCACTTTTCTTTGACACTGACACATGTACATCTTTCCAGCTTTGATGCACGAATTGCACTGACACTACCCCTTTAAAACACAAATCTTTTAAGCGTGGATCCCGTCGAGTACGGCGGACAATCTGGGTGCTAATACCTTCCCAGGTTGTAACCAACCCGCTTTCTCAGTCTCTCTGGTTCGCAACCGTCTTATCCATCTCTTTTTAGGTCTATGCAGCATTACCTTTCCTCCGGGATAAAAATTCCTAGCTGGAGACTCTTTTCATTCCCTGTGAGTTCACTCCTGTGTGTTCTCACACCCTCCTCTCGCCGATCGTTCGCGTCTGTACCCCTCTTGGCCGGTCTCATTTGGTGGGAGCGACAACGGGCTATGGTAACATTATTCCATGACATGATCCATAAAGAAATCGAATGTTATGTGGATGACATGATTGCCAAGTCCCTCACAGAAGAAGACCACCTGGTAAATCTGTTGAAATTATTCAAGCGTCTGAGGAAATACCAACTGAAGTTAAACCCCAACAAGTGCACATTCGGGGTGCGATCCGGTAAGCTGCTAGGATTCATTGTAAGTTAGAAAGGGATTGAAGTTGACCCTGATAAAGTCAAAGCCATTCAAGAAATGCCTGCACCGAAAACTGAAAAAGAAGTTTGGGGTTTTCTAGGTAGATTGAACTATATCTCACGGTTCATATCTCACCTTACAGCAACCTGTGAACCCCTGTTCAAGCTGTTAAGAAAAGAACAAACGGTCAGGTGGAACGAAGACTGCAAAAGGGCTTTTGACAAAATCAAGGAGTACCTGCAAGAACCTCCAATCCTTATGCCTCCAGTTGAAGGAAGACCTTTAATCATGTACTTGACAGTATTAGAAGAGTCAATGGGGTGTGTGCTGGGCCAGCATGACGAGTTTAGTCGAAAAGAGTATGCAATATACTACCTAAGCAAAAAGTTTACCTACTGTGAACAGCGTTATTCACTGCTCGAGAAAACTTGTTGTGCTTTAGCGTGGGCTGCTTGCCGACTAAGGCAGTATATGTTGACCCACACTACTTTATTGATATCAAAGATGGACCCAGTTAAGTACATTTTTGAGAAGCCAGCACTTACCGGACGGGTTGCAAGATGGCAAATGATCCTCACAGAATATGACATTCAGTACACATCTCAGAAAGCCATCAAGGGCAGTGTATTGTCTGATTACCTCGCTGAGCAACCCATTGATGATTACCAGCCTATGAGATTTGATTTCCCTGATGAAGACATCATGTTCATCAAAGCAAAAGATCATGAAGAGCCTATTCACATTGAAGGGCCTGACCCAAAAGAAGAATGGACTATGATGTTTGATGGGGCTGTTAATATGAACGGTCGTGGTGTTGGTGCAGTACTCATTACGCCTAAGGGAGTTCACATGCCTTTCTCGGCAAAACTCACCTTTAACTGCACTAACAACGAAGCTGAATACAAAGCTTGTATTATGGGTCTTGAGGAAGCCATTGACCTCAGGATCAAAACTTTGACTGTATTCGGAGATTCAGCTTTGGTAATCAATCAAACCAACGTCAAATGGTACACACACCAGGATCATCTGATACCTTACAGGGATTATACAAGGAGGTTATTGACTTTCTTTACAACAGTCAAGCTTGAGTATATCCCTCGGGATGAGAATCAATTTGCAGATGCTCTTGCCACAATTTCATCCATGATCAAAGTTCAAGCTGCCAACTTTGTACCTCGGATTTCAGTGTCAAGACTTGACAGACCAGCATATGTGTTCTCAGCAGATGTTGTTAAAGATGATAAGCCTTGGTTCCATGACATCAAATGCCTCTTGGAGGATCAGACATACCCCCCTGGGGCATGTTCCAATGATAAGAAGACATTAAGAAGGCTAGCTGGTAGTTTCTTCCTGAATGCTGATGGTTCCCTGTACAAGAGAAACTTTGATATGGTACTTCTCAGATGCGTTGATAAAACAGAAGCAGGCTTGTTGATGCACGAAGTGCACGAAGGGTCCTTTGGTACCTATGCAGGAGGGCATGCCATGGCTAAAAAGTTGCTAAGATCAGGTTATTATTGGATCACAATGGATGCCGACTGTTGTGCTTATGCCAGGAAGTGCCATAAATGCCAGATTTATGCGGATAAGGTGCATGTGCCTCCCAATCCTCTGAATGCGATGTCTTCACCCTAGCCCTTTGCCATGTGGGGCATTGATATGATTGGAAAGATTGAACCGACTGCTTCAAACGGCCACAGATTCATCCTGGTTGCCATTGACTATTTCACCAAGTGGGTCGAAGCAGCTTCCTATGCAAATGTTACAAGGAAAGTGGTAGCCCGATTTCTGAAGAGAGACATCATTTGTCGGTATGGAGTGCCCGAGCGAATCATTACTGACAATGGTTCCAACTTAAACAACAAAATGATGGCAGAGCTATACCGGGACTTCAAGATCCAACACCACAATTCTTCTTCGTACAGGCCAAAGATGAATGGCGCTGTTGAGGCAGCTAATAAGAATATCAAGAAGATTGTGCAGAAGATGGTAGTCACTTATAAGGACTGGCATGAAATGCTACCATTTTCCTTGCATGGGTACCGTACGTCAATCAGAACATCTACTGGGGCTACACCGTATCAACTTGTGTATGGTATGGAGGCAGTCCTACCTGTTGAAGTTGAATTACCATCCCTACGGGTGCTGATGGATGTTAAGCTGAACGAAGTAGAATGGGTCCGATCCCGATACGAACAACTGAGCCTGATCGAAGAGAAGAGATTGGCTGCGATTTGTCATGGGCAGCTGTATCAGAAAAGAATGAAGAAAGCATTCGATCAGAAAGTCAGGCTCCGAGAGTACCAAGTAGGAGATCTTGTGCTGAAAAGACTCCTCCCTCCTCATACAGACCACAGGGGCAAGTGGACTCCGAACTATGAAGGACCATTTGTGGTAAAGAAAGTTTTCTCCGGTGGAGCACTGATGCTCAGCACTATGGATGGTGGAAGACTTCCCGTCCCCTGTGAATTCAGATGCAGTTAAAAAATACTTCGCATAAAATGACCCGCTGGACATAAAAACAGAATGTAAGTCCAGGCAAAAATAGGGCATCCCGGCGAGTCAAAAACAGAATAAAAGACTCGGGAAAAAATAAGGGAAATAAATAAAAAATGTACACCCGCTGAGTTGAAAAGCCACATTGGACAGCTCAGGCAAAAATGGTTATCCCGATGGATTGAAAACCCGAAAGGGCGATCCATGCAAAATAAGGGAATAAGCGAACAACTGCATTCTGAATTCGTCTGTATCACTTACAACTTGGTAAGCTTCGAAAGGATCAAGCTTTTTTCAGAATCAGCCTGCTTCAGAAAGCAAGACGAGAATAACGTCAAATGTCATACAAGTCATAGCAAAGGGGAAGCTCCTTGAAGCATCGTCAACATTGCCAACATCTTGTTTCTCAATTTGTAACAGTCTCCTCATTCTAGGGGATTTGTTTCCTTGACTGTATCTTGCCAATTCAGGGCACACGAATTAATAAAATCAGATTTTCAGTCACACACTGTCGCGTACTCTTTTATTTGCAAAAATGTCCGATGTCTTTAAAATATTGATTGCATAAATACAGATGCTTCTCTAAAAATACGTGCTTGCAGGAAATATACTTACTCCCGGGAGTGTCTAAACTCCTATGATGGAATCCAGTAAGGGATACCTCGGGATTACTTGTGCGTTTCTCTGTCTGTGCAGGATTGCAGGTATTCAAAGCGCAACATGGGGCATGTAAGCTTCTCCCCAGCAAGCTGGCAAATCATTATCTACTCAGTCTATCTCCCAATTAGCACCGGAGGTGGTTTTTCCCCAGCTTAGTTGTCCAGCATCATCCTCAGCAGGACCCCTACAGAATATCTCCAGGAAGACCTCCCCATGGTCTTTCTTCTTCCCCAGCCGAGTTGCCATCTACTGTTCCTCCGCAGCCAAGTACAAAAGCCGGGAAACCATTTCCCCACAGAGCTTCAGCCTCTATTCAGAAAATCAACGTCCAAAGAAATCACAACAGAGTGAAGAAAGCTTCTTCAAACCCCAGCTGGGTCCCTCATTACCAAAGATGGGTCTATCAGTGACCTATTCCCCCCAAGCAGATACATCTTATCAAGTCCACCAATGATCTCATCCCCAGCTGGGATGTCCACCTCAAGCAGATCAACCGAAGATCTTCGTAGCGACGGGATCCGAATCCCGGATCATTATCTTTGCATAAACATAGCATTCACATCATATTCTCCCCACAGAGTGTAGCATTCCGTCTAATACGGAGCATTACGGCAAAAATCAAACATATTGCATAATCATAAGCCATGTTCTGAATCAAACACTTATCAAAACTGACAATCCATCAACAACATACAAAATTCTCACCAAAATTCCCCACCAGAGAGCCAAAAGCATTTGCCTTACACTCATAAATACAAATACACACTCCTTTTGACACCCGTCCGTGTCATCATTCCCCAGTAAAGTCGCCCGAGCACTTTTTACAAACAGACCACCCGTATTACAGATACTTCTTGACACCCGTCTGTGTCATACCCCCAGCAGAAAGCCAAAGCGTCCCCTTTGCACTCACAGATACACACATATATACCACTTCCTTGGCACCCGTCCGTGTCACCTTCCCCATCATAGTAACCTAAACACTTTGTATATCATATACCTGTCTATAATACCCTTTTCTCTTTCTTGACACTCGTCCGTGTCACTCTCCCCAACAGATTAAACACTCATCTGTACACCGCTCATACCTATTACTTCTGTTTCACTCATATAGATACCCGTCCGTATCTTGTATATATCATTCAAATCCCTTCAGATTCGACACTCGTCCGTGTTCTTTGTTAACCAGCTGGTACTCGTCCGTATCATCATCTCAGAGCATGCGTCAAGTGTTTGTTTCTACCTGATACTTGTCCGTATCATAGTCTTAAGGATGCTCGTCCGCATCTTTAAACCATACACGTATCAAACACTCATGTCTTCTTGAATTTAGACACTCGTCTGTGTCTACTATTCCCCAGAAGAGTCCCCTCAAAATCAACACTCGTCCGTTTTCCTTGTTAACCAGTTGATACTCGTCCGTATCATCATCTCTGAACACGTGTCAAGATTCGTTTCTACCCGATACTCGTCCGTATCGTAGTCTTAGGGATGCTCGTCCGCATCTCTAATCTATACACAACGTCAGAACACTTATACCTTTTATTTCTTGGATGAAAACACTCGTCCGTGTTTACTATCCCCCAGTAGGTCGCCAGCAAAGCGAAATTTCTTTTCTATCTGACATTCGTCCTATGTCATGATAAACCTTGAGAGCAGCCGTCCCCTACTAGGTGATCGTCCTTCACCTCTTGATGATCGTCCTTCATCATGCTCATCCGATGGCCGTCCCCATTGTCGACCCTTTTATCCGGCATTCGTCCTATGTCGTGATTTTCGGCAGCCGTACCCTGCCAGGTGATCGTCCTTCACCTTTTGATGATCGTCCTTCATCATTTTATCCGATGGCCGTCCCCATCGTTGATATTATTATCTAACATTCGTCCTATGTCATGATAAACCTTGAGAGCAGTCGTCCCCTGCTAGGTGATCGTCCTTCACCTCTTGATGATCGTCCTTCATCATGCTCGTCCGATGGCCGTCCCCATCGTCGACCTTTTATCCGGCATTCGTCCTATGTCGCGATACTTTCGGCAGCCGTACCCTGCCAGGTGATTGTCCTTCACCTTAGATGACTGTCCCTCATCTTATCCCCAACAGAGCAGCTATCCCCTGCTAGGTGATCGTCCTTCACCTTTGATGACCGTCCCTCATCATTATTTCATTTATTCTTTAACCCGATGGCCGTCCTCGTCGTGGTCCCTTTTCCTTTTCCTGGTGATCGTCCTTCACCTTTGATGACCGTCCCTCATCATTATTTCATTTATTCTTTAACCCGATGGCCGTCCCTGTCGTGGTCCCTTTTTTTTCTTTTTCCTGATGATCGTCCTTCATCAGTTTAGCCCGATGGCCGTCCCAATCATTGTTTACCTTACTTTATGAACCTGATGACCGTGCCTCATCATTTATGTTTACCTTTAATCCCCAGAGAATCTTATAGCTTTATTGTGATGGTCGTCCCCATCATAATCTCTTATATCCCCAGCATGTCGGTCGTCCCCGTCATTGCTTAATTTCCCGCATTTTCCCAGCATGTCGGCCGTCCCCGTCATTGCTATTTCCCCAGCAGTCATCCTCTGCTCGACGGTCGTCCTCCGTCACCCACACTTTATAATATACTTTATTTTCTTTTACAATCTATATCCCTTTTCTTCTTCATTCTGTGAGTGCAAATTTTGGACTGTCTTTGGTATTCAACCACAAGTTATCTTGTTCGCCTGATAAGCCGCTGCTTACATCCTGCACAGCTAACTCATGTTTGAATAGGGGCAGCTGTAAACACCCCAAATTTGCCCTCACCCATTCACACCATGGCTTGTGATCTTCTCATATGCATAAGTTCAATCATAGCATCTCATACCACATTTTTGATTCACTACATTGTTTCAAAGTCATCTGCATCTAGGGTTTGTGATCTGAGCAATCCAAGAGCTATTTGAGCCACTCCAAAGGTCATCAATCACTTCAAAGGGGTCCATGTATGTTCAATCATCATATTATATCCTCTCAAAGTCAAGAATGTCAAAAAATCACAAGAACCGAGATGGGCATGGAAGCAGAGCCAGGTTTGACTGCATAGATGACCTAAAATTAGGGTTTGGGTTTCAAAGGCCATAACTCCAAATTTTTTGGTCATTCTTGTTTCTATTGGTCTCTATATGGTATAGGGAGCATTCATATCAATTTTCATGAAGAAATTCAATGGGGAAGTCATCTGATCAAGAGTTGACTATTTGAGCAAGTAAGTGCAAAATCAGGGCATCTGAGGCCCCCAATGACCCAACCAAAGGGTGTTCTTCATCATTTTGATTGTGTATGATCTTTATTTGATCATAGAAGATGTTAGAAGTTCACAAAATTGAAGAATTTCAAGCCATTTGCAAAGTTGACTTTTTGGGGAAATGACTTGTAATGGAAAATTGCCATTTTAGGAAACTTTTTCAACCCTTGCTTTTTGATTAAAAAATGCTTCAAATGAGAAAACTTTGGTCATGAAAGTTGTAGAATGGATCATTCCCTTTTCAAAAAGTACAAGAACTTGACCTAATTCATTTTGGATCAAAAGTTATGGTCTTGCAAAGTTGGATAAAATCATTGAAATTTCACTTTTGCACAAAATGGAAAACTTGCAATTTCTCATGGCAAGCCTTTATGTGACTTCAATATGACCTCTAATCATCATACCAATGCAATGCATAACCTAAAATCAGAATTGGCCCAAGGGATTTCTCATTTATTTGCCTTGATCTTCACATAGCCATAAGTCATTTTTCATGAAAGTACAAAGAGGGATTTTTGGCAAAATCATTCTCAAAGGAGTTGTATGATCTCTAGCTGGTTTTAATACATTGTCATGACCTAATGAGGCATCCCACATCAGAAATTCAGCAAGGCTTCTCACATTCACATAGCCAAAATCATGAAATGTCACAAGTGGGCAAGTTGCAAAAACTCCTCTAGCTCATGATCCAAATGCAGCAGCCTTTCATGAGCCACCCAAGGGTCATCCTTGACTCAAGCTGAGGTAGGATAAGCCTCTAGACTGCCTCTGCCACAGACCATGCTGCAAGTACACAAAACTTTACTTTTTGGCCAATCCTCCCATACCAATCCCACAGTGCACACCTGCCCTCCTAGATTGCTGGGATTGCTTATGGATTGCCTAAGGGTCATAAAACAAGAAGGAAGCAAGCCTGAAGACACACACAAGCCGGCATACACAAAAATCCTCCCCATTGCATTTTCTATCGAATCTCTCAACTCAGCCATTGAAACTTAAAAATTCTTTCACTAAACAACTCACCATGATCCACTGATCATTTCCCAACCATCACCTTGCCCTAAAAGGCCCTGAATCAAAAACACGATTTCAACACACCCTTGACCTGAGCTTCTGCCAACTTTCTCTAGAGGCCATATAAACTCCAACTAAGTGTCAAAAGCTTCTAAGGAGGATCATTGGGACTTGTTTGAGCCAAAGAAGCAGCCAGAAAGCTCCTGAATCGAAAGCTCAACCTCAGGTAACATGATGAACAAATTTTCCAGAACCTTGTTTTCTTGTTAGAATGTTGTTCTACGTGTTTCCCTGATCATGGGGATCTATTTACTTTTGAAAATGATCCAGAAACAAGCATGTTATGATGATCTGAAAGTTTGCCCGTGAAAATGTTTTTGCTTGTTTCCTTTGATTCAGTGAAAATAAATGTTGTTTGATTTAGGGTTTATGTTTAGTGATGTTCATAGATTGATTCTGGAGAGTTTGGTGAGGATTTGATGTGTATTGAGAGAGATAGAGATTTTGGCCTGCCGGAGAAGATGACCGGAACACTGTTCCGGTCATCTGAAAGTCATTAGGGCTTCTGATTAGGGTTTAATCATAATTAAGGAAATTTGAATTCTGGCCGTCCAGATGCGCGCACCAGTCAACTCCCGCGTGTTCAGTTTGAATACCAGCCTTAGGATCAGTTGACTTCTTCATTTATTCATTTAATTTCATTTTATTTTCATTTGTTTTGCATTTATTTTCTTCATTTTATTTGAAATAGCAAAATACATTGAAAAATTCTGAAAATTTTTATCAAACCTTTTATTAATTTTCAGAAACCAAAAACATTTTTATTTTTATTTTTTGCATCAAAAATTATTTTTAAATCATTTAAAAGTTTATTTTTAATTGATTAATGAGAATTAATTGATTAAAAATACTTTTAGGTATTTAAAAATCACAAAAAAATTCATGTAACATTTAAAATCATTTAGAAACATTGTCCAACTCTCAAACCAAATTTATTTTTTGATCTTGATGCCTTTTGACTATTTTCAATGGATTTAATTTCATTTCAAGGCATTATTTTGATTCAAACTTCAAAAATTCATTTCTGCCTAACCATTGAGAGTTGGACAATGATTCTTTTTGCATTGCATCTTGCATAACATGTAGTTTATAGGATTAAATTGGCATGAATTGATCTTGCATTTTCAATTTGTTTGGCATTTTTCTTGACAAGGTACCTTAAAACCCTAGCAATCTTAGGAAATTCATAACTTGCACTAGGTTAAGAGTTGGATCCCCTCCTTTGGGCAGTAAGTTTGTATAGGTTTGGGGTTCCTTTGATTGCATTTTCAAATTTTTATCAAGATGTTTGCTTCTGGTTTTGAATTTTGTTTTGTGCATTGATCATAAACCCTAATTCATGCCTTCTCTTGCATCCATCTTCCATTTGCTTGCATACCATGACTTGCCATGACATTTTGTGCATCCATTTGATTCATAATACATCTTAGGACATATTAGAATCATGTTTGATCATTGCATCTTGCATTTGCCATGTTGTATGTCCATTGCATTCCATAACTTTTCATGTGTTTTCATGGTTCAATACATACCTCATTTGCATCCTCATGCTTGTATGATCATCCTCATGCCTTTCCTCATGTTTGCATCATCTCTTAGCAGCATTAACATCATACCCATGCTTCTGGTTTTGGTTTGCATCATCACATTTCATCTTATTTGCATTACATTTCATTTCTTTTACTAACTTTTCAGGTGGTAAGTTGTATTGAGAAGTGAATTTGCCTTCACTTCTCACAATCTCTTTTCATCTCTCTTATGCATTCATTTGCTGAATCTTGTATGTGTTTGAGTTTGAGCTTGCTCATTCTTGTTCATCTTACCTTCTTTCTTCAAGCAACTTGACTTCTTAAGTGAAGCAAGTTGTTTTTCTTTTCTTTGCTCCTTTCATCTGCTTCCTGGTGGTTTCTCTGAAGATTTTTCTTGCAAACCTCATAAACCCTAGGACCTCCAAGTATGATAACATTTAGGGTTTGATTAGTCCCCCACTTAGTTTTCACCTTTGTGTCTCTTTGAGTCTTCTCTTCTCATCTCATAATCAAGGACTAAACCCTAAAGGCTTTAAGGCTTTGTGATTAAGCTTATGCCTACATCCTTCTATTAGGATGGAGTGTATAACTTTAATCCTAAGTGTTAAACCCTTAATGTGTTTAAATCATTTAATCAACTCACTTAATAATCATCAAGACATCAAGCTTGTAACTTGGGCCTTGCATTAGGGTTCTAATTCTTCCTTAATTGGTTAAGAAGGACTAACCCTAGTGTTAATGGACAAGTCCCCCTCAAGTTGTCTTACAAGCCATAAAACTCATTTCTTAATCTTATCATTAACTAAAATCCACTTAATAAAGGTTTTGTTTTGTCATGAGGTTAATCCCTAATCATGGATTAAGTTTAGGAGCTTTCCTCAGCTTAAACATTCTCATCTATTATCCTTCTATTAGGATGGTGTAATGAGTCTGTTTAATCCCTGATTATGGCTTAATCGCATTACTCAACACTAAACAAAAACACCAAAAACATCTAAATAATCACAAGTGGGTTAATGATCTTAATCCTACATCATGGTGATTAGGTGTGAGATGCTGACTTCACACTTAAGGTATTCTCATTACCCCTAATCAGAGGGAAGATGTGATGAGTTTACTAACCCATTGGTTTAGGCTTAAGCTCATTAACTTATGACAAACTTTCAAAAGCAATAAAAGACTGAAAACCCAAAAACAAACAATAATCGTCTCCTCCGGGGTTCTTTTCTCATCACATTCACTCACAAACGAGAACTTGCTTCTTCCGTCTAATGCAAGACAGTTTGCACCTGAGCCAGACAGGTCATACACTTGAGCATTGACAAGTAAGCAGTTCACAAGTCAATTCATCTTTCAGTCCCTTTGGGTCGAACTACGGTGTTCTGACTTCCTCATTGCACGAGAGGATACGTAGGCATAACTTAACAGTTATCGAACAAAAGTCTCTGTATATTCCCCCCTCTTTCCAGCCTTATACTTTAAGCCTCATGATCATGAGCATACTCTTTCTCACACTGACACTTCACTCATACACTTCACTTTTCTTTGACACTAACACTTGTACTTTTTCCAGCTCTTTTATGCACAAATTGCACTGACACTACCCCTTTAAAACACAAATCTTTTATGCGTGGATCCCGTCGAGTACGACGGACAATCTGGGTGTTAATACCTTCCCAGGTTGTAACCAACCCCCTTTCTCAGTCTCTCTGGTTCGCAACCGTCTTATCCATATCTTTCCCAGGTTTATGCAGCATTACCTTTCCTCCGGGATAAAAATGCCTAGCTGACGACTCTTTCTTTTCTCCTGAGTTCACCCCTGTGTGTTCTCATTCCTCTTTTCGCCGACCGTTCGCATCTGTACCCCTTCTGACTCGGGTGTCATTTGGTGGGAGCGACAGCTTGGCGACTCTGCTGGGGAACCTTATACTGTAACCAGAGCTTCTGGTTCTTTTGTGGGTTCCTCCTAGCGCTTGTTTGATTTGTGTTTACTGGGGTGTTATGTGCTAATTGTGTTTGTATATTTATTTTGTTTATTGCTTTATGTACAGTTATTTTATTGCTTTCTTTACAGCATTATACATCATACTGTCATACTGTTATCTAGCTGGATCTGGTTTATTGTTCTGATGGGTGGGGTTCATTGAGAGTTTAAGGTCCTATACCTGGGACCTGAGTGACACCTAGGCTAGAGTGGTTCATGTTCTTTCCCATTCTATTTCGGTCTGGTGCGGGAATATGAAACACGGTTCAGATATGGGTTTCTTCTTAAGAACTCTGTGCTACAGATCTCCTGTAGTGCTAGGGCTTTCTGGGAAGCCTTCTAAGTCTGGATGACCTTTTATTATGACCTTCAGAAACTGAGGTGAATTAGAGGAGGATTTTTTATGGTTATTGTAAACACTGTACCTCCGGGTTAGAAGTGTTTACACTTCTCATAACTGATCCAAGTCTGAGGATCCTTGTTTTAGAACATCACCTGTGAGGGGGTTGGGCTGTTTACAGGTTTGCAGGTACCCTTGACCACAGCATACCCTGTTACTTTGTTTGATTAAGAGTGCTCCATTTTTGGACAGTTCTTGTGATTTAACCCTGGACATGTGACTCTTTATTTGAGCACCCCACCTTGGTTACTGGACTTTTGAACCTCCACCTGGACTTATTAGACATACATGGACTTTATATCAAGGCAGTTATCAGATCCAGCTTGATCACAAACCCCTGCATATCATTTGCATCCATCATCATTGCATCATTTAACATTTGTTTATTTGTTTTCAGGGTATCCACATTTCATTTGGCTCGGTTTTGACCCCTTCATCTGCATAAACCCCTGTTCTTCAGTATCTGCTTCAGCTATCTTCATCAGCTACCTGCTTCAGTTACCTTCATCACCAGCATCAGCCTGTCAGTGGCTCATCTCCAGTGTTAGTCTCCATCATCAGCATTTGTTTCAGCTCCTCATCAGCAGACATGGCACCCAAGAAGAGCAACATTTCATACCACTTCTTTGAGCCTGTGCTGGTTGGCATCAGGCAGGTCCAGGCACTTATTACTCCAGACCATATCCCATTATTCAGAGATAATTATGGAGGCATCCTTGATATGGTTTTGGACTTGGACCCTTCTCAGAGGAGTTTGATCCACACTTGCCTACAGTTTTATGACCCTCCTTTGAGATGCTTCACCTTCCAGAACTTTCAGTTGGGACCTCTTCTAGAGGAGTTCTCATCATTGATTGGAGTACCTATCAGGGGTGGTGTCCCCTTCAACCCTGAGATGGCTTCTCCCAGCAATGGAGAAGTGGCAAAGGCACTGCATTTGAAGCCTATTTTGATTGAGCAGAACATGACCACAAAGGCTGGGATCCCTGGTCTACACTTAGACTTTCTGACTTCTCAGGCCATCCTGAAGGCCTCCTTGGGAGAATGGAAGGCAGTTTGTGCATTGTTAGCCCTCAGTATATATGGGGTTATACTATTTACAGACGAGCCCAAATTTATCAGCAAGAATGCTATTCATCTCTTCCTCCTGGGGAACCCAGTACCCACCTTGCTGGGAGATTTCTATTATTCTGTTCACCAAAGGAATGAGAAGCAGAGAGGGAGGTTGGTGAGGTGCCGTGCTCCTTTGTTTCATACCTGGCTACTCAAACACTTACCCAAGACTGATGCCTTCCTGAACCCTCACCAACAGAAGAATTGGGCTAAGAGACTTATCGCTTTAACCTCAGATGACATTAGGTGGTCTACCCAAAGCACCAAGGGCAGAGACATAATCACTAGTTGTAGGCAATACCCCAATGTACCTTTAGTAGGAGTGAAGGGTTGCATCAACTACAATCCTTTGCTGTTCAAAAGATAATTGGGCTATGCTTTGGTTCACCCTCCTAGAGTGCAAGACTTGGCTGAAACCCTGTATTGTGAGATAAAACCTAATCTAGCTATTGTCAGACAAGCATCCTGGGCTTGGGACAACATCCAGACCAAAGGGATGGCCATTCTTGGGAGATGCAACAATGTGGCTTCAGCTCAGTATTATGAGTGGTCTCATGCTAGGGCTCAGATTTCTGGGATGCCCTTTGCCATTGAGGATGTACCTGGACCATCCACAGTACCACCACCAGCTACTGTCAGCCTGGAAGAATTTGAGAAGCTGAAGGAAAGGAATGAGAATCTGTCTCAGGCTCTGAAGAAGACCCTCTGGGAGAGGAGTGATGGTCGTCTAGACATTGAGAGGTTGGAAAAGCTTAAAGTGGAGAATCTAGCCAAGATTGAGAAAGCAGAAGACTACATCAAGAAATCAAGAGCTGGAAAGCAGATTTTGAAGAATGCCTGTAAAGAGGCCCAGTTTCAGAAGGCTAGGACTGACCTCTGTCTGAAAGAAAGTCAAGCTAGGTGGGTCAGGATCACTGAAGCTCGCACTCAAGAGGATAAGAGGACTCAAGCTAGGATTGAGCAGTTTGAGGCTAATGAAAAGAAGCAATAGGAAGCTCTGCTGGAAGCCCAGAAGGAAATCTCAGAATTGAAGCTTAGGGCTGGTGTGAAGAGGTCAAATGATCAGGATAGGCACAAGAAGCTGACTGCTACTATTACCACCAGGAACCTTCTTATCAGGAACATCACAGAGCATCCACCTGGTCCTATGACTGAAGCACTTTTGAAGGAGGTTAAGGAGGATGAGTTTGGATTAGATGTTTGACTTCTTTGCTTGTTGTTTTTTTCCATTTCATGTACTTTTCCTTCTATGTTGTATTTTGACCCCTCAGGGGCATGTGTTGTAAAAACAAACTATGTATGATTCACCATTTGTGATGTATTTGATTAGTTTGTTTCATTTGAGTTCTCTTTCTCTCAAGCAACACCAAAGCATCTCCCTCAGGGTCTGGAAAGGTCAAAACCAAATGCCAAGCCGGATACCTTGGAAACAAATAAGCATACTGCATTGCATACTAACTTTTGTTTGTTTTGTAGGTTCTTGTTTTTGGTTTGTTTGTTACTAACTCTGTTGTGGTTCAGGAATTATTGCTCGCTGTCGGGTGTTCCTTCTCAACCGTCCGCACAGGTATCCTACTCGCAACAACCTTCCTGGTATCCAGATGGATCAAGTACAGCAAGATCTGACGGAGGTCAGAACCCAGATGGCTAATGAAAGACAGGAGATGAGAAACTAAATGACCCAGTTCATGGAAGTTATGAATGGCTTAGCCCAAAGTCAAGAGAGGATAAGGGCATTGGTAGAAAGACAGACTCAGGAAGAACCCCATCTGGGGACTGGAGGAACAAGTAACAATGAGAGGGTTCAGCCTCATGTTAACCCACCAGTATATGGGCCTCATCTTCATCCAGAGATCAACATCCCTACTAATGTACAAGGGAATACTACTGCAGGCAGAGTCTTACAGGAAGACCCCCAAGAGGATCAATTCACTGTAATGGGAGCTGGGGATGAAGCCTATGATAGAAGGCTTGATGAAATTGCTGAGAAATTGAGATCTCTGGAGTCTCAAAACTCCTTGGGCTTTGATGTCATGGATATGGGGTTAGTGGATGGGGTAAGAATCCCTCATAAGTTTAAACCCCCGTGCTTCGAGAAGTACAACGGAACCTCCTGTCCACGAACTCACTTACAGTCCTTTCTGGGGAGACTTAAGGCATACACTATGGATGAAAAACTGTGGATGTTTTACTTTGAAGACAGTTTGACTGGGGCTTCCAGGGAGTGGTACTCTCATTTGACCAGAGCTACAATCAGGTGCTGGAAGGATCTAGCTGAGGCCTTCATCATAAAATACCAATACAATCTGGACATGGCTCCTAACAGGACTCTATTGATGGGAATGTCTTAATCATCCAGAGAAAGCTTCCGGGAATATGCCCAGAGGTGGAGACAGCTTGCTGCTGCTGTCCAGCCACCCATGTCGGAAAGAGAAATGGCCGACATGTTTATGAATACCCTCCAAGGGACATATATTGATAGGCTAGCTGCCTTTTCTTCCACCAGCTTCGCTGACGTAGTCATAGCTGGAGAAAGAATTGAAAGCCTTCTGAAGATGGGCAAAATTACTGATAATGGTGCAAGTTCGTCGAGTAATCCCTGGAAGCCTTTTGTGGGATCTAGAAGAACTGGTGAGACAAATTCCATTCATACTAGCAGGGGCAGACCTCAGTATGTCCACAGATCTGTAGCAGCTGTCACAATTCCAGCTCCAATTCCTCAGCAACCAGCATATCAACCACCACAACAACCACACTATCAACAGCAAGTTCAGTATCCGCCACAAAGAAACTACAACAACAACAACAACAACAACAATCAACAACAAAGACCTTTTCAGCAAAGACCATCACAGGCAAATAGGGTGATTGACCCTATCCCAATGCCCTATGCCGCTTTATTGCCACAACTCCTCAAGCTTAACTTGGTCGAACTAAGGACATTGGCACCCCCAGATCCCTCCAGTCTGCCAAGAAACTATGATATCAACGCCAGATGTGCTTTCCATTCCAATGCACCTGGCCACAACACTTAGAAATGCAGGGCTTTGCAAATGAAAGTACAGGATCTAATGGATTCCAAAGCCCTCAACTTTGCACCCCCGCCAAATGTCAACAAGAATCCCATGCCCAATCATGGAGGACAAGAATTAATGCCATTGAGGAAGATAAGCCATCTTTCTTAATCACCAGTGTTGGGCAGATTTGGACACCTCTGGTAGAAATTAAAGCTCAGCTTCTAGAGTGCCAGATGTTCCCCGGGTGTGAGCTCGGTTGTGGTTATTGCAACATTTCGGTCAAAGGGTGTGATAACTTGAGAAGCGGCATAGATGGTCTTATCCAGAGTGGTATACTCCAGATCACAACATCAGCACCTACAAATCCAGCAATTCCTTTGACAACAATTCCTGACTCTTCTACAACTGCAACAACAATCATTCCAACAAATTCATCAATATCATCAGCAATGGCTCCGTCCATCACTTCAACAAATCAGATGTCAACAACCATTTCTTCTACAACATCAGCACCCATTTATCCAACAGAATCTTCTACAACACCAACAGATATCTCAGCAGTCACCATTTATTATGATCCGTCATATGTTCCCCCAAACAACAACTTTCAACAACAAACAGTGGCATCTCCTTCCAGGTCACCAGTCACCATCTACTACGATCCGCACACTATTTCAGCACCCTCCTCTACAGCAGTCAGTCCAGTTACCATCACGGTACCTGGACCAGTTCCATATGAAAGCAGTAATGCCATCCCTTGGCATTATGGCTCTGACCTCTACTGCAACGGGGAGAAAGTCACTTTGGATTCTTCAACCTCTTCTCCACAGATTGATAATGTTGAGGGAGGCGGAGGCTTCACTCGAAGCGGACGCCTTTTTGCCTCACAAGTGCAAAGACCTAATGCTGAAGCAGAAGCTGCTGCCAAAGCAAAGGGAAAGAGTGTGGTATTCGAGGAGTCGGCTGTCAAAGAAACTCAGAAGACATCTTTTGAGCAAGATGTAGATGAGTTCATGAGGATTATAAAGAGAAGTGATTACAAGGTGGTGGATCATCTTCACCAAACTCCCTCAAAGATCTCCATATTATCCATGCTGATGTGTTCTGAAGCTCACAGGAACGCGTTACTAAAAGTCTTGCACGCAGCGTACGTGCCAGAAGAGATCACTGTTAATCAGCTAGAAACTGTGGTGGGAAATGTTAACACCAGTCATGGACTGGGCTTCACCAATACTGACTTAACAACTGAGGGACGTAACCACAACAAGGCTTTACATATCACTCTAGAATGCAAAGGTGCTGTTCTATCCCATGTACTGGTGGACACTGGGTCTTCACTCAATGTCCTACCAAAGAAAGCCTTGGTGAAGCTGGAGTATGATGGCTTGGCATTGCGTCCAAGTAATTTGGTGGTGAGAGCATTCGATGGCTCTAAAAGATCAGTGCTTGGGGAGATTGATCTGCCTGTGATGATTGGCCCGCAGACTTTTAAGATTACCTTCTATGTGATGGACATTCAGTCGGCCTACAGCTGTTTGTTGGGTAGACCTTGGATCCATGCCGCTGGCGCAGTTACGTCTACCCTTCACCAGAAGTTGAAATTCGAGTGGGAGGGCCAGATCATCACCATCTGTGGTGAAGAGGACATCTTTGTTAGCCATCTGGCTACATACAAATACATTGAAATGGATGGAGAAATCCATGAAACTATGAGCCAGGGATTTGAGGCCCTGAACATTAATGAAGCATCTGCTGTACTAGGAACCTCCATGACATCCTATCAGCAAGCCAGGAAGGTTGTTGAAGAGGGGACTGCCCAAGGCTGGGGCAAGCTGCTACCTGTGGAGAAGAAGGAGGACAGATTTGGGTTGGGTTACAAACCAACTCAACAAGATCAATCAGAGGCTGCTAAGAAGCCCAACTTTTTCAGCGGGGGGATGCTCACCCCGGATGCTGTGAACAACTTGGAAGATGAGTCGGAAGATGAGCGCAACCTGGAGAGCTGGATACGTCCAAGGATCCCGGGGAGCCATATCTCAAATTGGTCTTCCCAGGAAATTATAAGGGTTACTCCTGCAGAGTAATTATTATTTCCTGTATATTTTAAGCATGCATCAAGTCTTGCATCTTGCCCAAGATGTCAAGACTCATTTTGTAATCGGGCCATCTTGTAATTTTGTGCAAACAGATCAATCAATGAATATCGGACATCTTTTGCAAATGAGTCTTTTTTCCTTTTCCGCTCACTGTTTTTCCATTTTTCTTTTTGTACAAAAATAAAATGGCAATGTTTTCCAAAATGATAACTTTACTTCAGTTTTTCTAAACAAAAGATTAAAATCGATCACTAAAATGAACAATTTAAACCCTTGCAGAGAGTGCCTTTCAGACTGCACCGACAACAGCACAGCTATGACTTCGTATGACTTTGACAATCCAATCAATCAAGATGATGAAGGGGTTGGAGAGGATTATGAGCTTCCTGAAGAGCTAGCCAGGTTGTTAAGGCAAGAGGAGAAGGTTATCACTCCTCATCAGGAGGAGATTGAAACGGTTAATCTTGGTACGGAAGAAGATGTGAAAGAAGTCAAGATCGGGGCCTGTCTACAAAACTCAGTAAAGGAACAACTGATTGATATGCTTCGGGAGTATGTGGATGTGTTTGCTTGGTCTTATCAGGATATGCCAGGGTTGGAAACCGACATTGTCATGCACAGGCTGCCTTTGAAAGAAGACTTCCCACCGGTGAAACAGAAACTGCGCCGTACTCGCCCAGATATGGCCATGAAGATCAAAGAAGAGGTACAAAAGCAGTGGGACGCCGGTTTCTTTGCTGTAACTAGCTACCCACCGTGGGTTGCTAATATTGTACCTGTGCCTAAGAAAGACGACAAAGTAAGGATGTGTGTGGACTACCGGGATCTGAACAGAGCCAGTCCGAAAGATGACTTACCATTACCTCACATCGATGTATTGGTTGATAATACGGCTCAATTCTCGGTGTTCTCCTTCATGGACGGATTTTCAGGATACAATCAGATCAAGATGTCCCCTGAAGACATGGAGAAGACAACTTTCATCACACCCTGGTGCATATTCTGTTATAAGGTGATGCCATTCGGACTGAAGAATGCTGGTGCCACTTATCAACGGGTGTAAACACCCCAAATTTGCCCTCAACCATTCACACCATGGCTTGTGATCTCCTCATATGCATAAACTCAATCATAGCATCTCATATTACATTTTGATTCACTGCATTGCTTCTAAGTCATCTGCATCTAGGGTTTGTGATCTGAGCAATCCAAGAGCTTCTTGAGCCACTCCAAAGGTCTTCAATCATTTCAAAGGGGTCTATGTATGTTCAAGCATCATATTATATCCTCTCAAAGTCAAGAATGTCAAAGAATCACAAGAACTGAGAAAGGTATGGAAGCAGGGTCAGGTTTGACTGCACAGATGACCTAGAATTAGGGTTTTGGTTTCAAAGGCCATAAATCCAAACTTTTTGGTCATTCTTGTTTCTATTGGTCTCTATATGGTATAGGGATCATGCATATCAATTTTCATGAATAAATTCAATGGGGAAGTCATCTGATCAAGGGTTGACTTTCTAGGCAAGTCAGTGTAAAATCAGGGCACCTGAGGCCCTCAATGACCCAACCAAAGGGTGTTCATCATCATTTTGATTATGTTTGATCTTTATTTGATCATGGAAGATGTTAGAAGCTCACAAAATTGAAGAATTTCAAGTCATTTGCAAAGTTGACTTTTTGGGAAAGTTGACTTTTAATGAAAATTGCCATTTTGGGAAACTTTTTCAACCCTTGCTTTTTGATTCAAAAATGCTTCAAATGGAAAAAACTTTGGTCATGAAAGTTGTAGAATAGATCATTCCCTTTTCAAAAAGTACAAGAACATGACCTAATTCATTTTGGATCAAAAGTTATGGCTTGTCAAAGTTGGCAAAAATCACAAAATTTGAAGTTTTCTACCAAAGAGGCAAAGTTGCAAATTCACTTATCAAGGAAAATTGATCTATCAAATGGACTTCTAAACTTCACAACATGATCATATAACCTCTAAAACTCAGAATGGGCCAAATAACTTTGCATTTGGATGCCTTGAATCACAAGAATTTCCAAAGGGGCCAAGCTTTATGAAAATTGCAAAACACTACACAAACCTTGATCAAGTTGCTGAATCATCTCATAAACAATTCCATGGTTCTCCCTAAACTCAGCTGAACCAAAGCATGCCAAAAAGAAAGTTGTACCATTGCCCATACCTCAAGTACACATCAAGTTGAAATTTTGGCCAAAGACCCATACCAATCACCATAGGCCACCAACAACTTTCTGACCTATCCCCTTTTGATACATGGACAAAACCCAGCCTAACACATCACACAACTCACTCTGATCTTGCCCACAAGCCATAGTTATCATTTTTGCTCCAACTTGCAACTTCCTTCGAAACTCATCATACAAACATCAAACACACAAACCAACTTCACAAAACATCTCAGCACACTCTCCTGAACATTTCCCTGCCCTCACTTTGCCCTAAAACCTCCTGACATCAAAACACGATTTCTCACCTCTCCTGAACAAAACTTGATCAAACTACCAAATCAGCCAAAAGAAATTCTTTCCAAACATCAAGACTTCATCAGGAGCTCAAGGGGAGTGGTTTGCGCAAAGAAAGGAGGTCTGAAAGTCCAGAACTGAGAAAGCTCAAGCTCAGGTACCTCCTTGAAACATTTTTCCAGAACTCCTATTTTATGTTTCAAAATGGTTAAGCATGCTTCACTGATCACACTGGACTTGGAATTATTGAAAATGGTTGAGAAATAAGACTGTATTGCTTGTCTGAAATTTTTTCCATATTTATGTTCTTCTTCGAATCATGGGATTGAGTGAAAAGAAATGATTTTTGAGGATGGATTCAGATTCAGGGAGGTTAGGAGGTTTGATCTGGAGTTTAAGAGCTCCAGAAATAACCTAGAGAAGGAGTTGGCCATTTTCAGGTGAGGAGGCCACCGGAGAAGACGACCGGAGCTCGTCTCCGGTGACCTGAGAGTCATTAATACTTAATTAGGGTTTAGGGGTGAGTTTGAACCTGGAGCGTAGGATGAGGCTTCCCGCGCGTGTTTCAAGTGCTCAGATCATGACATTAGCCCTAATTCCTGTTTATTTAATTTAATCATAATTAATTAGCTTAGGTGAAATCCAGACCATTCATTAGCGCGCCAGTCAACCACAAACCCTCAGCTTTGAATCTGGATCATTGGATCAGATTACTTTTCCTTTTATTTTGTTTTATTTCATCTTCTTTCTATTTAATTTTTACATTTTATAAAAAATAGTAAAAATCATCAAAAAATTCTGAATTTTTTTTATCAAGCCTTTTATTAATTTTCAGAAACCAAAAACATTTTTATTTTTATTTTTTGCATTTAAAAATATTTTTAAATCATTTAAAAGTTTATTTTTAATTAATTAATGAGAATTAATTAATTAAAAATACTTTTAGGTATTTAAAAATCACAAAAAAATTCATGAGACCTTTAAAACCATTTAGAAACATTGTCCAACCCTTAAACCAAATTTCTTTTTGATCTTGATGTCTTTTGACAATTTTCCATGGAATTAATTCTATTTCAAAGCATTATTTTGATCAAATGTTCAAAAATTCATTTCTGCCTAGTCTTTAAGAGTTGGACTTTGATTCTTTTTGCATTGTGTCTTGCATATCATGTAGTTTATAGGATTAAATTGGCATGATTTGATCTTGCATTTTCTATTTGTTTGGCATTTTTCTTGACAAGGTACCTTAAAACCCTAGCCATCTTAAGAAATTCATAACCCTCATTAGGTTAAGAGTTAGAACCCCTCCTTTGGGCAGTGAGTTTGTGTAGGTTTAGGGTTCCTTTGAATGCATTTTCAATTTTTTATCTTAGTGTTTGCTTCTGGTTTTGATTTTTGTTTTGTGCATTGTTCATAAACCCTAATTTGGGCTTCCTTTTGCATTCATCTTGCATTTGCTTGCATACCATGACTTGCCATGACATTTTGTGCATCCATTTGATTCATTAGACATCTTAAGACATATTAGAATCATGTTTGATCATTGCATCTTTCATTTTCCATGTTGCATGTCATTTGCATTTCATAACTTTTCATGTATGTTCATGGTTCTAAGAATGCCTCATTTGCATCCATGTGTTTGTATGATCATCCTCATGCCTTGCCTCACATGTGCATCATCTCTTAGCATCATTAGCATCATACTTATGCTTCTGGTTTTGGTTTTCATCATGCCATTTCATCTCATTTTGCATTGCATTGCATTTCTTTCACTAACTTTTCAGGTGGTAAGTCACTTTGAGAAGTGAATTTGCCTTCACTTCTCACAATTTCTTTTCATCTCTCTTATGCATCCTTGCTGCATTTTGTCTTGTGTTTGAGATTGAGCTTGCTCTTTCTTCTTCATCTTACTTTCTTTCTTCAAGTGACTTGTCTTCTTAAATGAAGCAAGTTACTTTGCTTCTCTTTGCTCCTTTCATCTGCTTCCTGGTGGTTCCTCTGAAGATCTTTCTTGTAAACCTCACAAACCTTAGGAACAACCAAGCTTGTCAATGATTAGGGTATTGATTAGTACCCCACTTAGCTTTTACCTTTGTGTCTCTTTGAGTCTTCTCTTCTCACCTCATAATCAGGGACTAAACCCTAAAGGCTTTAAGGCTTTGTGATTAAGCTTATGCCTGCATCCTTCTATTAGGATGGAGTGTATAACTTTAATCCTAAGTGTTAAACCCTTAATGTGTTTAAATCCTCTAATCAATTCACATAATAATCACCAAGACATCAAGCTTGTAACTTGGGCCTTGCATTAGGGTTCTATTTCTTCCTTAATTGGTTAAGAAGGACTAACCCTAGTGTTAATGGACAAGTCCCCCTCAAGTTGTCTTACAAACCCTAAAATTCATTTCATCATCTTATCATTAACTAAAATCCACTTAATAAAGGTTTTGTTTTGTCATGAGTTTAATCCCTAATCATGGATTAAGTTTAGGAGCTTTCCTCAGCTTAAACACTCTCATCTATTATCCTTCTATTAGGATGGTGTAATGAGTCTGTTTAATCCCTGATTGTGGCTTAATCACATTACTCAACACTAAACAAAAACACCAAAAACATCTAAATAATCACAAGCAGGTTAATGATCTTAATCCTACACCATGGTAATTAAGTGTGAGAAGCTGACTTCACACTTAAGGTATTCTCATTACCCCTAATCAGAGGGAAGATGTGATGAGTCTGCTAAATCCATTGGTTTAGGCTTAAGCTCATTAACTTATGACAAACTTTCAAAAAGCAATAAAAGACTGAAAACTCAAAAAACAAACAATAATCGTCTCCTTCGGGATTCTTTTCTCATCTCATTCACTCACAAACGAGAACTTGCTTCTTCCGTCTAATGCAAGACAATTTGCACCTGAGCCAGACAGGTCATACACTTGAGCATAGACAAGTAAGCAATTCAAAGTCAATTCATCTTTCAGTCTCTTTGGGTCGAACTACGGTGTTCTGACTTCCTCATTGCACGAGAGGATACGTAGGCATAACTTAACAGTTATCGAACAAAAGTCTCTGTATATTCCCCCTCCTTCCAGCAATTATTCTTTAAGCCTCATGATCATGAGCATACTCTTTCCTTACACTGACACTTCACTTATACACTCCACTTTTCTTTGACACTGACACCTGTACATCTTTCCAGCTTTGATGCACGAATTGCACTGACACTACCCCTTTAAAACACAAATCTTTTAAGCATGGATCCCGTCGAATACGGCGGACAATCTGGGTGCTAATACCTTCCCAGGTTGTAACCAACCCCCTTTCTCAGTCTCTCTGGTTCGCAACCGTCTTATCCATCTCTTTCTAGGTCTATGCAGCATTACCTTTCCTCCGGGATAAAAATGCCTAGCTGGTGACTCTTTTCATTCCCTGTGAGTTCACTCCTGTGTGTTCTCACACCCTCCTCTCGCCGACCGTTCGCGTCTGTACCCCTCTTGGCCTGTGTCATTTGTCGGGAGCGACAGCTTGGCGACTCTGCTGGGGACCCTTATACTGTAACCAGGGCTTCTGGTTCTTTTTGTGGGTTCCTCCTAGCGCTTGTTTGATTTGTGTTTACTGGGGTGTTATGTGCTATTTTGTGTTTGTATATTTATTTTATCTACTTTATGTACAGTTTTGTTTATTGCTTTCTTTACAGCCTTACATATATCATACTGTCATACTGTTCTGGCTGGATCTGGTTTTGCTTTGGTGGGTGGGGTTCTATTGAGAGTTGAGGTCCTATACCTGGGACCTGAGTGACACCTAGGCTAGAGTGGTTCATGTTCTTTCCCATTCCATTTCGGTCTGGTGCGGGAATATGAAACACGGTTCAGATATGGGTTTCTTCTTGAGAACTCTGTGCTACAGATTTCCTGTAGTGCTAGGGCTATCTGGGAAGCCTGCTAAGTCTGGATGACCTTTAGTATTGAGCTTCAGAAACTGAGGTGAATGAGAGGAGGATCCTTTATGGTTATAGTAAACATTGTACCTCCAGGTTGGAAGTGTTTACACTTCTCATAACTGATCCAAGTCTGAGGATCCTTGTTTTAGAACACCACCTGTGAGGGGGTTGGGCTGTTTACAAGTTTGCAGGTACCCTTGACCTCAGCATACCCTGTTACTTTGTTTTGATTAAGAGTACTCCATGTTGGGACAGTTCTTGTGATTTTTAACCCTGGACATGTGACTCTTTATTTGAGTCCCCCACCTTGGTTACTGGACTTATGAACCTCCATCTGGATTTCTTGAACATACATGGACTTATATCAAAGTAGTAATCAGATCCAGCTCAATCACAAACCCTTGCATATCATTTGCATACATCATCATTGCATCATTTAACATTTGCTTATTTGTTTTTCAGGGTATCCACATCATATTTGGCTTGGTTTTGACCCCTTCATCTGCATAGACCTATCTGCTTCAGCTATCCTTATCAGCTACCTGCTTCAGTCACCTGCATCATCAGCATCAGCCTACCAGTGGCCCATCTCTTAGTATCAGTCATCATCATCAGCATCTGTTTCAGCTCTTCTTCAGCAACATGGCACCCAAGAAAAGCAACATCTCATATCATTTCTTTGAGCCTGAGTTGACTGGCATCAAGAAGATCCATGCCCTTATTACTCTAGACCATATACCACTATTCAAAGAACATTATGGAGGCATCCTTGATGTGGTTATGGATTTGGACCCTTCCCAGAGGAGCTTGATTCACACTTGCCTGCAGTTCTATGATCCCCCTCTGAGGTGCTTCACCTTCCAGGATTTTCAGTTGGGACCCTTGTTGGAAGAGTATTCATCATTGGTTGGTGTACCTGTCAGGGGTGGAGTCCCCTTCAACCCTGAGATGGCTTTTCCAAGTAATGAAGAAGTGGCAAAAGCACTGCATCTGGAACCTGTTCTGATTGGGAAAAACATGACTACAAAAGCTGGAATTCCTGGCCTACACTTGGATTTCTTGACTTCTCAGGCCATCCTGAAGGCTTCTTTAGGAGAATGGAAAGCAGTCTGTGCTTTGTTAGCCCTCAGCATATATGGGGTTATACTTTTTGCAGATGAGCCTAAGTTCATTAGCAAGAATGCCATTCACCTTTTCATTCTGAGGAACCCAGTACCCACCTTGCTGGGAGATTTCTACTACTCTATCCATCAAAGGAATGAAAAGCAAAGAGGAAGATTGGTGAGATGCTGTGCTCCCCTGTTCCATACCTGGCTGCTCAAACACTTGCCCAAGACTGATGCATTCTTGAATCCTCACCAGCAAAAGAATTGGGCTAGAAGACTCATTGCTTTGACCTCAGCTGACATCAGGTGGTGCACTCAGAGCACCAAAGGCAGGGACATCATCACTAGTTGTGGGCAGTTCCCCAATGTACCTCTGATAGGAGTGAAGGGTTGCATCAACTACAACCCTCTGTTATTCAAAAGACAATTGGGCTATGCATTGGTCCACCCTCCTAGAGCACAAGATTTGGCTGAGACCCTTTATTGTGAGATTAAGCCTAATCTGGCCATTGTCAGGCAAGCTTCCTGGGCTTGGGACAATGTACAGACCAAAGGGATGTCCATCCTTGGGAGATGCAACAATGTGGCCTCAGCTCAGTACTATGAGTGGTCCCATGCCAGGGCTCAAATTTCTGGGATGCCCTTCACCATTGAGGATGCACCTGGACCATCCATAGCACCACCTCCAGCCACTGTCATCTTAGAGGAGTTTGAGAAACTGAAAGTGAGGAATGAGAATCTGGCTCAAGCTCTGCAGAAAACCCTCTGGGAGAGGAGTGATGGTCGCCTGGACATTGAAAGGTTGGAAAAGTTAAAGGTGGAGCATCTAGCCAGGATTGAGAAGTCAGTGGACTACATCAAGAAGTCAAGGGCTGGAGAGAAGATTTTGAAGAATGCCTGTAAGGAGGCTCAGTTCCAAAAGGCCAGGACTGATTTATACCTGAAAGAGAGCCAAGCTAGGTGGGTCAGGATCACTGAAGCTCGTACTCAGGAAGATAAGAGGACTCAGGACAAGATTGAGCAGTTGGAGGCTAATGCAAAGGAGCAACAGGAAGCCCTGCTAGCAGCCCAGAAGGAGATCTCAGAGTTGAAGATCAGGGCTGGTATGAAGAGGTCAAAGGACCAGGGCAGGCACAAGAAGCTAACTGCAGCTATTGCCACCAAGAATCTTCTCATCAGGAACCTCACAGAGCATCCAGCTAATCTGGTGACTGAAGCACTTCTGAAGGAAGTTAGGGAGGATGTGTTTGGTCAAGGTGTCTGACTTTTGCTTTTTGTTGCTTTCGTTTCATTGTACTTTTCCTTTTTATGTTGCATTTTGACCCCTCAGAGGGCATGAATTGTAAAAACAAACTATGTATCATTCACTTTTTGTAATATATGCATTGGTTTGTTTTATCTGAGTTCTTTCAAGCAACATCAAAAGCATCTTCCTTAGGGGTCTGGAAAGGTCAAAACCAAATGCCAAGCCGGATACCTTGGAAACAAATAAGCATATTGCATTGCATACTAACTTTTGTTTTGTTTTGTTTTGTAGGTTTTTGTTTTGTTTGTTACTAACTCTGTTGTGGTTCAGGAACTATTGCTCGACGACGGGTGTTCCCACTCAACCGTCCACACAGATATCCTACCCGCAACAACCTACCGGGTATACAGATGGACCAAGTACAGCAGGACCTTACAGAGGTCAGGGCTCAAATGGCCAATGAGAGGCAAGAAATGAGAAATCAGATGACCCAGTTTATGGAGGTGATGAATGGATTGGCACAGAGCCAAGAAAGATTAAGAGCATTGGTAGAGAGGCAGACTCAGGAAGACCCCCATCTAGGGACTGGTGGAATAAGCAACAATGAGAGGGTTCAGCCTCATATTAATCTCCCAGTATTTGGGCCCCACCTTCATCCAGAGATCAACATCCCTGCTAATGTACAAGGGAATGCTACTACAGGCAGAGTGCTACAAGAAGACCCCCGGGAAGATCAGTTCACTGTGATGGGAGATGGGGATGAGGCCTATGACAGGAGGCTAGATGAAATTGCTGAGAAATTAAGATCCTTGGAATCTCAAAACTCCTTGGGTTTTGATGTTATGGACATGGGCTTAGTGGACGGGGTAAGGATTCCCCACAAGTTTAAACCACCGTGCTTTGAGAAGTACAACGGAACCTCCTGTCCACGAACCCACTTACAATCTTTTCTGGGGAGGTTGAAGGCGTACACCATGGATGAAAAACTGTGGATGTTTTATTTCGAGGACAGTTTGACAGGAGCTTCAAGGGAATGGTACTCTCATTTGACCAGAGCAACCATCAGATGCTGGAAGGACTTGGCTGAGGCCTTCATTAGACAATACCAGTATAACTTGGATATGGCTCCCAACAGGACCCTCCTGATGGGAATGTCACAATCATCCAGGGAAAGCTTCCGGGAGTACGCCCAGAGGTGGAGACAGCTTGCTGCTGCTGTCCAGCCACCCATGTCGGAAAGAGAGATGGCCGACATGTTTATGAACACCCTCCAAGGGACATACATTGATAGGCTAGCTGCCTTTTCTTCCACCAGCTTCGCGGATGTAGTCATAGCTGGAGAAAGAATTGAGAGCCTTCTAAAGATGAGAAAGATTTCCGACAATGGTGCAAGCTTGTCCAGCAACCCAAGAAAGCCTTTTGTGGGCCCAAGAAGAACTGGTGAGACTAATGCTATCCATACCAGCAGGGGCAGACCCCAGTATGTTCATAGGTCAGTGGCAGCTGTCACTATCCCCGCTCCAATTCATCAACAACCAGCATACCAACCACAACAACAACCCCACTACCAGCAACAAGCTCAGTATCCACCTCAGAGAAATTATAACAACAACAACACCAGCAACAACAATCAGCAAAGACCTTTTCAACAGCGACCATCTCAGGCCAATAGGGTGATTGATCCAATCCCTATGCCTTATGCCGCATTATTACCACAACTCCTGAAACTCAACCTGGTTGAGCTAAGGACATTGGCACCTCCAGATCCTGCCAGTCTGCCCAGAAATTACGACGCCAGCGCCAGATGTGCTTTTCACTCAAATGCACCTGGTCACAGTACAGAGAAATGCAGAGCTTTGCACATGAAAGTACAGGATCTAGTGGATTCCAAAGCTCTAAACTTTGCACCCCCACCAAATGTCAGCAAGAACCCTATGCCCAACCACGGAGGACCCAGAATCAACGCTATTGAAGAAGATAAGTCGTCTTACTTGATAACCAGTGTGGGGCAGATTCGGACACCCTTGGTAGAGATTAAATCTCAACTCCTTGAATGTCAAATGTTCCCCGGATGTGAGCTAGGATGTGCTTATTGCAACATTTCAGTAAATGGGTGTGATAATTTGAGAAGTGGCATAGATGACCTCATCCAGAGTGGCCTGCTTCAAATCACAACATCAATACCTACAAATCCAGCAATCTCCTTAACAACAATTCCCGAGTCTTCTACAACTGCAACAACAATTGTTCCAAGCAACACTTCAATCTCATCAACAAATGCTTCTTCTGTCATTTCAACGGACCAAATATCAACAAACATCTCTTCTACAACTTCAGCACCCCTTCATTCAGAATCTCCTACAACAGCAACACTCATCCAGTCAACAGTGTCTCCTACAACATCAACATCAAACAATGAAAGTGTCTCAACGGTTACAATTTATTATGATCCTGCAAATGATTCTGCCTACAACTCACAAAATGCCACTCCTATCAGAGCACCAGTTACAATATACTATGATCCACATACTATCATGGTCCCTTCTGCAGATGCTGTCAGTCCAGTCACTATCACAGTGCCTGGGCCAGTCCCTTATGAAAGCAATAATGCCATCCCTTGGCATTACGGTTGCGATCTATACTGTGAAGGACAAAAAATCACTTTGGAATCATCAACTTCTTCACCACAAATAGGCAATGTGGGAGGAGGCGGAGGCTTCACTCGAAGCGGACGTCTTTTCGCCCCGCAAATTCCAAGACCCATTGCTGAAGCAGAAGCTGCTGCCAAAGCAAAAAGGAAGAGCATGGTGCAAGAAGAACAAATTTCTAAAGAAGTTTTGAAAACCCCTTTTGATCAAGAGGTTGATGAATTCATGAGAATCATCAAGAAAAGTGATTACAAGATAGTGGACCAGCTTCACCAGACACCTTCCAAAATCTCCATTTTATCATTGCTAATGTGCACCGAGGCTCATCGGAACGCACTATTAAAAGTCTTGCACGCAGCTTATGTGCCAGAGGAGATTACCGTCAATCAGTTAGAGGCTGTGGTTGGAAATGTCAACGCTAGTCATGGACTAGGATTTACCAACACTGATTTGACGACGGAAGGCCGCAATCACAACAAGGCTTTGCACATTACCTTGGAGTGTAAGGGTGCAGTTCTTTCTCATGTACTGGTGGATACAGGGTCATCCCTTAATGTCCTACCTAAGAAAGCCCTTGTAAAGCTGGAGTATGAAGGATTGGCATTACGCCCAAGTAACCTGGTAGTGAGAGCCTTTGACAGTTCTAAGAGATCAGTTCTGGGAGAAATTGAGTTGCCTATATTGATTGGCCCACAGACTTTCAAAACGACCTTCTTCGTGATGGATGAACAGCCTGCCTACAGCTGTCTATTGGGTAGACCATGGATACACGCCGTCGGTGCCGTGACGTCAACCCTTCACCAGATGTTAAAATTCGAGTGGGAGGGCCAAGTCGTTACTATTTGTGGAGAGGAAGATATTTTTGTTAGCCACCTGGCTACATACAAATACATTGAGATGGATGGGGAGATCCACGAAACTATGAGTCAAGGGTTTGAGGCCTTGAACATAAATTAAGCATCCGCTGTACCTGGAACCTCAATGACATCTTATCAACAAGCCCGGAAGGTTGTTGAAGAAGGGACTGCCCAAGGCTGGGGCAAGTTGCTGCCTGTAGAAAAGAAGGAGGATAGATTTGGGTTGGGTTACAAACCAACTCAGCAAGATCAAGCAGAGGCTGCTAAGAAGCCCAATTTTGTCAGTGGGGGGATGCTCACCCCCGATGCAGTGAACAACTTGGAAGACGAGGATGAAAGCGACCGCAACCTGGAAAGCTGGATACGTCCAAGGATCCCGGGGAGCAGTATCTCAAACTGGTCTTCCCAGGAAATTATAAGAGTTACTCCTGCAGAGTAATTATTATTTCCTGTATTTTTAAGCATGCATCAAGTCTTGCATCTTGCCCAAGATGACAAGACTTATTTTGTAATCGGGCCATCTGTAATTTTGTGCAAATAGATCAATCAATGATAATCATACATCTTTTGCAAATGAGTCTTTTCCTTTTCGCTCACTGTTTTTCCATTTTTCTTTTTGTACAAAAATAAATGGCAATGTTTTCAAAATGATGACTTCATTTAACTCTTTTTAAACAAGATTAAAATCAATCACTAAAATGAACAAACTGAACCCTTGCAGAGAGTGCCTTTCAGACCGCACCGACAACAGCACGGCTATGACTTCGTATGACTTTGACAATCCAATCAATCAAGCTGATGAAGGGGTTGAAGATGAGTATGAGCTTCCTGAAGAGCTAGCTAGGTTGCTAAGGCAAGAGGATAAGGTTATCACTCCTCATCAGGAGGAGGTCGAAACAATTAATCTTGGTACAGATGAAGATGTGAAAGAGGCTAAGATCAGGGCCTGCTTACAAGACTCAGTGAAAGAGAAACTGATTGACATGCTTCGTGAATATATGGATGTGTTTGCTTGGTCTTATCAGGACATGTCAGGGTTGGACACCAACATTGTTATGCACAAGCTGCCTTTAAGAGAAGATTGCCCGCCGGTTAAACTGAAATTGCGCCGTACTCGCCCAGACATGGCAATGAAAATCAAAGAAGAGGTACAAAAACAGTGGGACGCCGGGTTCCTTGCTGTAACTAGCTATCCACCGTGGGTTGCTAATATTGTGCCTGTGCCTAAGAAGGATGGCAAGGTGAGGATGTGTGTTGACTACCGGGATCTGAACAGAGTAAGCCCGAAAGATGATTTCCCATTACCTCACATTGATGTATTGGTGGATAATACGGCTCAGTTCTCGGTATTCTCCTTCATGGACGGATTTTCAGGATATAATCAGATCAAGATGTCACTTGAAGACATGGAGAAGACAACTTTCATTACACCCTGGGGCACGTTCTGTTACAAGGTGATGCCATTCGGACTGAAGAATGCCGGTGCAACATACCAACGGCCTATGGTGACATTATTCCACGATATGATCCATAAAGAAATCGAATGTTATGTGGATGACATGATTGCCAAGTCCCTCACAGAAGAAGACCACCTGGTAAATCTACTAAAACTATTCAAGCGTCTGAGGAAGTACCAACTGAAGTTGAACCCCAACAAATGCACATTCGGGGTGCGATCCGGTAAGCTGCTGGGATTTATCGTAAGTGAAAAAGGGATTGAAGTTGACCCTGATAAAGTCAAGGCCATTCAAGAAATGCCTGCACCAAAGACAGAAAAAGAAGTTCGAGGGTTCTTAGGTCGATTGAACTATATTTCACGGTTCATATCTCACCTTACAGCAACCTGTGAACCCTTGTTCAAACTGCTAAGAAAAGAACAGACAGTCAGTTGGAACGAAGACTGCTAAAAGGCTTTTGACAAGATCAAGGAATACTTACAAGAGCCTCCAATCCTTATGCCTCCAGTTGAAGGAAGACCTCTAATCATGTACTTGATAGTATTAGGAGAGTCAATGGGGTGTGTGCTGGGCCAGCATGACGAGTCTGGTCGAAAAGAGTATGCAATTTACTACCTAAGCAAAAAGTTTACCGACTGTGAACAACGTTATTCACTGCTCGAGAAAACTTGTTGTGCTTTAGCGTGGGCTGCTCGCCGACTAAGGCAGTATATGTTGACCCACACTACCTTACTGATTTCAAAGATGGACCCAGTCAAGTATATTTTTGAGAAGCCAGCGCTTACTGGACGGGTTGCAAGATGGAAAATGATCCTCACAAAATATAACATCCAGTACACATCTCAGAAAGCCATCAAGGGTAGTGTATTGTCTGAATATCTTGCTGAGCAACCTATTGATGATTACCAGCCTATGAGATTTGACTTCCCTGATGAAGACATCATTTTCATAAAACCAAAAGATCATGAAGAACCTGTTCACACTGAAGGGCCTGGCCCAGAAGAAGAATGGACCATGATGTTTGATGGGGCTGTCAATATGAATGGTCGTGGTGTTGGTGCAGTACTCATTACACCTAAGGGGGTTCACATGCCTTTCTCGGCAAAACTCACCTTTAACTGCACTAACAATGAAGCTGAATACGAAGTTTGTATTATGGGTCTTGAGGAAGCCATTGACCTCAGGATCAAGACTTTGACTGTATTCGGAGATTCAGCTCTGGTAGTTAATCAAACCAACGACAAATGGTACACCCACCAGGATCATCTGATACCTTATAGGGATTATACAAGGAGGCTATTGACTTTCTTCACAACAGTCAAGCTTGAGTATATTCCTCGGGACGAGAATCAGTTTGCAGATGCTCTGGCTACCATTTCATCCATGATCAAAGTTCAAACTGCCAATTTTGTACCTCAAATTTCAGTGTCCAGACTTGACAGACCAGCATATGTATTTGCAGCAGACATTGTCAAAGATGATAAGCCTTGGTTCCATGACATTAAGTGCTTCTTGGAGGATCAGATATACCCACTTGGGGCATCTTCCAATGATAAGAAGACTTTGAGAAGGCTTGCTGGTAGTTTCTTCCTGAATACTGACGGTTCCCTGTACAAGAGAAACTTTGATATGGTGCTCCTCTGATGCGTTGACAGAACAGAAGCAGAATTGCTGATGCACAAGGTGAACGAAGGATCCTTTGGTACCCATGCAGGAGGGCATGCCATGGCCAAGAAATTGCTAAGATCTGGTTATTACTAGATCACAATGGATGCCGACTGTTGTGCCTACGCCAGAAAATGCCATAAATGCCAGATTTATGCGGATAAGGTGCATGTGCCTCCCAATCCCTTGAATGTGATGTCTTCACCTTGGCCCTTTGCTATGTGGGGGATTGACATGATTGGCAAGATTGAGCCAACTGCTTCAAACGGCCACAGATTCATCCTGGTTGCCATTGATTATTCCACCAAGTGGGTCGAAGCGGCTTCCTATACAAACGATACGGAGTTCCCGAGCGAATCATTACTGACAATGGTTCCAACTTAAAGAACAAAATGATGGCAGAACTGTGTCGGGACTTCAAGATTCAACACCACAATTCTTCTCCTTACAGGCCAAAGATGAATGGCGCTGTTGAGGCAGCAAATAAGAATATCAAGAAGATTGTGCAAAAGATGGTAATTACTTACAAAGACTGGCATGAAATGCTACCGTTTGCCTTGCACGGGTACCGCACGTCAATCAGAACATCCACTGGGGCAACACCGTATCAGCTTGTGTATGGTATGGAGGCAGTCCTACCTGTTGAAGTTGAATTACCCTCCCTACGGGTACTGATGGATGTTAAGCTGAACGAAGAAGAGTGGGTCCGATCCCGATACGAACAACTAAGTATGATTGAAGAGAAAAGATTGGCTGCAATCTGTCATGGGCAGTTGTACCAGAAAAGAATGAAGAAAGCCTTCGATCAGAAAGTCAGGCACCGAGAGTACCAAGTAGGAGATCTTGTGCTGAAAAGACTCCTCCCTCCTCATACGGACCACAGGGGAAAATGGACTCCAAACTATGAAGGACCATTCGTAGTAAAGAAAGTTTTCTCGGGTGGAGCTCTCATGCTCAGCACTATGGATGGTGAAGACTTCCCGTCCCCTGTGAATTCAGATGCAGTTAAAAAATACTTCGCATAAAAATGACCCGCTGGACATAAAAACAGAATGTAAGTCCAGGCAAAAATAGGGGAAAATAAACAAAAAAATAAGGGAAAATAAACAAAAAAAATGTACACCCGCTGAGTTGAAAAGCCGTATTGGACAACTCAGGCAAAAATGGGTATCCCGATGGATTGAAAACCCGAAAGGGCGGTCCATGCAAAATAAGGGAATAAGCGAACAACTGCATTCTGAATTCGTCTGTATCACCTACAACTTGGTAAACCTCGAAAGGATTCAGCTTCTGTCAGAATCAGCCTTCTTCGGAAAGCAAGACGAGAAGAACGTCAAATCTCATACGAGTCATAGCGAAAGGGAAGCTCCTTGAAGCGTCGTCAACATTGCCAGCATTTTTGTTTCTCAATTTATAACAATCTCCTCATTTTAGGGGATTTGTTTCCTTGACTGTATCTTGCCAATTCAGGGCACATGAATTAATAAAACCAGATTTTCAGTCACGTCTCGTCTCGTACATTTTATTTTCATTTGCAAAATGTCCGATGTCTATAAGATACTGATTGCATAAATACAGATGATTCTCTTCTAAAGAATACGTGCTTGCAGGAAATATATTTACTCCCGGGAGTGTCTAGACTCCTACGACGGAATCCAGTAAGAGATACCTCAGGATTACTTGTGCGTTTCTCTATCTTTGCAGGATTGCCGGTATCCAAAATGCGACATGGGGCATGTAAGCTTCACCCCAGCAAGCTGGCAAATCAGTGCTCACTCAGTCTTAGCACCCAAAGTGTTTTCTCCCCAGCTGAGTTGCCACTTGTTATTTCTCCCATCCGAGCTGCCAATCATTCTTCCTCCTCAGCCAAGTACAAAAGCCAGGGAACCATCTCCCCACAGAGTGTCAGCCTCTATCCAGAAGAGCAACGCATGAAGGAATCACAACAGAATGATGAAAGCTTCTACAAACCCCAGCTGGGTCTCTCATTTACCAGAATGGGTCTATCAGTGACCTATTCCCCCCAAGCAGATACATCTTGTCAGGCCTACCAATGATCTCATCCCCAGCTGGGATGTCCACTTCAAACAGATCGACCAGAGATCTTCGCAGCATCGGGATCCGAATCCCGGATCGGTACCTTTGAATAATCATGGCATTCGCATCATATTCACCCCACAAAGCGTAGCATCCCGTCTAATACGGGGCATTACGGCAAAAATCAAACATATTGCATAATCATAAGCCATGGCCTGGATCAAATACTTATGAATAATAACAACCCGTCAAAGATGTACAGAATGCTCCCCAGGTCCCCCAGCGGAGAGCTAAAGCTAAAGCAGTTGCCTTACATTCACAAACATCGGTATATACTCCTTGTGGCACCCGTCCACCATATCCCCAACAGAAAGCCAAAGTATCCTCTTTGCACTCACAGATACTCATGTATATACAATTCCTTGACACTCGTCCGTGTCACCTTCCCCAACACAGTTATCTAAACACTCTGTATATCATATACTTGTTTATACTATACTTTTCTTCTTTTGACACTCGCCCGTGTCACTCTCCCCAGCAAGTTAAACACTCATCTATACACTACTCATACTTATTACTTATTTCACTTATACAGATACTCGTCCGTATCTTGTATACACCATTTATATCCCCGCAGATTCGACACTGGTCCATGTTCTTTGTTAACCAGTTGGTACTCGTCCGTACCATCATCTCAGAACATGCGTCAAGCGTTTGTTTCTACCTGATACTTGTCCGTATCATAGTCATAAGGATGCTCGTCCGCATCTTTAATCCATACACTGTGTCAAACACTCTTGTCTTCTTGAATATAGACACTCGTCCGTGTCTACTATTCCCCAGAAGAGTCCCCTCAGATTCAACACTCGTCCGTGTTCCTTGTTAACCAGTTGATACTCGTCTGTATCATCATCTCTGAACACGTGTCAGTATTTGTTTCTACCCGATACTCGTCCGTATCGTAGTCTTTGGGATGCTCGCCCGCATCTTTAATTTATACACAGCGTCAAAACACTTATATCTTTTATTTTCCCGGATATAAACACTCGTCCGTGTTTACTACTCCCCAGTAGATCGCCAGCAAAGCAAAATTTCTTTTGTTATCTGACATTCGTCCTATGTCATGATAAACCCTGAGAGCAGCCCTCCCCTGCTAGGTGATCGTCCTTCACCTCTTGATGATCGTCCTTCATCATGCTCATCCGATGGCCGTCCCCATCGTTGACCTTTTATCCGGCATTCGTCCTATGTCGTGATATTCGGCAGCCGTCCCCTGCTAGGTGATCGTCCTTCACCTTTTGATCGTCCCCTCCAACCAAAGCATGCCAAAAAGAAAGTTGTACCATTGCCCATACCTCAAGTACACATCAAGTTGACATTTTGGCCAAAGACCCATACCAATCACCATAGGCCACCAACAACTTTCTGACCTATCCCCTTTTGATACATGGACAAAACCCAGCCTAACACATCACACAACTCACTCTGATCGTGCCCACAAGCCATAGTTATCATTTTTTCTCCAACTTGCAACTTCCTTCGAAACTCATCATACAAACATCAAACACACAAACCAACTTCACAAAACATCTCAGCACACTCTCCTGAACATTTCCCTGCCCTCACTTTGCCCTAAAACCTCCTGACATCAAAACACGATTCTCACCTCTCCTGAACAGAACTTGATCAAACTCCCAAATCAGCCAAAAGAAATTCTTTCCAAACATCAAGACTTCATCAGGAGCTCAAGGGGAGTGGTTTGCGCAAATAAAGGAGGTCTGAAAGTCCAGAACTGAGAAAGCTCAAGCTCAGGTACCTCCTTGAAACATTTTTCCAGAACTCCTATTTTATGTTTCAAAATGGTTAAGCATGCTTCACTGATCACACTGGACTTGGAATTATAGAAAATGGTTGAGAAATAAGATTATATTGCTTGTCTGAAATTTTTTCCATATTTATGTTCTTCTTCGAATCATGGGATTGAGTGAAAAGAAATTATTTTTGACGATGGATTTAGATTCAGGGAGGTTAGGAGGTTTGATCTGGAGCTTTAGAGCTCCAGAAATAACCTAGAGAAGGAGTTGGCCATTTTCAGGTGAGGAGGCCACCGGAGAAGACGACCGGAGCTCGTCTCCGGTGACCTGAGAGTCATTAATGCTTAATTAGGGTTTAGGGGTGAGTTTGAACCTGGAGCATAGGATGAGGCTTCCCGCGCGTGTTTCAAGGGCTCAGATCATGTCATTAGCCCTAATTCCTGTTTATTTAATTTAATCATAATTAATTAGCTTAGGTGAAATCCAGACCATTCATTAGCGCGCCAGTCAACCACAAACCCTCAGCTTTGAATCTGGATCATTGGATCAGATTACTTTTCCTTTTATTTTGTTTTATTTCATCTTCTTTCTATTTAATTTGTACATTTTATAAAAAATAGTAAAAACTCATCAAAAAATTCTGAATTTTTTTTATCAAGCCTTTTATTAATTTTCAGAAACCAAAAACATTTTTAATTTTATTTTTTGCATTTAAAAATATTTTTAAATCATTTAAAAGTTTATTTTTAATTAATTAATGAGAATTAATTAATTAAAAATACTTTTAGGTATTTAAAAATCACAAAAAAATTCATGAGACCTTTAAAACCATTTAGAAACATTGTCCAACCCTCAAACCAAATTTCTTTTTGATCTTGATGTCTTTTGACAATTTTCCATGGAATTAATTCTATTTCAAAGCATTATTTTGATCAAATGTTCAAAAATTCATTTCTGCCTAGTCTTTAAGAGTTGGACTTTGATTCTTTCTGCATTGTGTCTTGCATATCATGTAGTTTATAGGATTAAATTGGCATGATTTGATCTTGCATTTTCTATTTGTTTGGCATTTTTCTTGACAAGGTACCTTAAAACCCTAGCCATCTTAAGAAATTCATAACCCTCATTAGGTTAAGAGTTAGAACCCCTCCTTTGGGCAGTGAGTTTATGTAGGTTTAGGGTTCCTTTGAATGCATTTTCAATTTTTTATCTTAGTGTTTGCTTCTGGTTTTGATTTTTGTTTTGTGCATTGTTCATAAACCCTAATTTGGGCTTCCTTTTGCATTCATCTTGCATTTGCTTGCATACCATGACTTGCCATGACATTTTGTGCATCCATTTGATTCATTAGACATCTTAAGACATATTAGAATCATGTTTGATCATTGCATCTTTCATTTTCCATGTTGCATGTCATTTGCATTTCATAACTTTTCATGTATGTTCATGGTTCTAAGAATGCGTCATTTGCATCCATGTGTTTGTATGATCATCCTCATGCCTTGCCTCACATGTGCATCATCTCTTAGCACCATTAGCATCATACTTATGCTTCTGGTTTTGGTTTGCATCATGCCATTTCATCTCATTTTGCATTGCATTGCATTTCTTTCACTAACTTTTCAGGTGGTAAGTCACTTTGAGAAGTGAATTTGCCTTCACTTCTCACAATTTCTTTTCATCTCTCTTATGCATCCTTGCTGCATTTTGTCTTGTGTTTGAGATTGAGCTTGCTCTTTATTCTTCATCTTACTTTCTTTCTTCAAGTGACTTGTCTTCTTAAGTGAAGCAAGTTACTTTGCTTCTCTTTGCTCCTTTCATCTGCTTCCTGGTGGTTCCTCTGAAGATCTTTCTTATAAACCTCACAAACCTTAGGAACAACCAAGCATGACAGTGATTAGGGTTTTGATTAGTACCCCACTTAGCTTTTACCTTTGTGTCTCTTTGAGTCTTCTCTTCTCACCTCATAATCAGGGACTAAACCCTAAAGGCTTTAAGGCTTTGTGATTAAGCTTATGCCTGCATCCTTCTATTAGGATGGAGTGTATAACTTTAATCCTAAGTGTTAAACCCTTAATGTGTTTAAATCCTCTAATCAATTCACATAATAATCACCAAGACATCAAGCTTGTAACTTGGGCCTTGCATTAGGGTTCTATTTCTTCCTTAATTGGTTAAGAAGGACTAACCCTAGTGTTAATGGACAAGTCCCCCTCAAGTTGTCTTACAAACCCTAAAATTCACTTCATCATCTTATCATTAACTAAAATCCACTTAATAAAGGTTTTGTTTTGTCATGAGTTTAATCCCTAATCATGGATTAAGTTGAGGAGCTTTCCTCAGCTTAAACACTCTCATCTATTATCCTTCTATTAGGATGGTGTAATGAGTCTGTTTAATCCCTGATTGTGGCTTAATCTCATTACTCAACACTAAACAAAAACACCAAAAACATCTAAATAATCACAAGCAGGTTAATGATCTTAATCCTACACCATGGTAATTAAGTGTGAGAAGCTGACTTCACACTTAAGGTATTCTCATTACCCCTAATCAGAGGGAAGATGTGACGAGTCTGCTAAATCCATTGGTTTAGGCTTAAGCTCATTAACTTATGACAAACTTTCAAAAAGCAATAAAAGACTGAAAACTCAAAAAACAAACAATAATCGTCTCCTTCAGGATTCTTTTCTCATCTCATTCACTCACAAACGAGAACTTGCTTCTTCCGTCTAATGCAAGACAGTTTGCACCTGAGCCAGACAGGTCATACACTTGAGCATAGACAAGTAAGAAATTCACAGTCAATTCTCTTTCAGTCTCTTTGGGTCGAACTACGGTGTTCTGACTTCCTCATTGCATGAGAGGATACGTAGGAATAACTTAACAGTTATCGAACAAAAGTCTCTGTATATTCCCCCTCCTTCCAGCAATTATTCTTTAAGCCTCATGATCATGAGCATACTCTTTCCTTACACTGACACTTCACTTATACACTCCACTTTTCTTTGACACTGACACCTGTACATCTTTCCAGCTTTGATGCACGAATTGCACTGACACTACCCCTTTAAAACACAAATCTTTTAAGCGTGGATCCCGTCGAGTACGGCGGACAATCTGGGTGCAAATACCTTCCCAGGTTGTAACCAACCCCCTTTCTCAGTCTCTCTGGTTCGCAACCGTCTTATCCATCTCTTTCTAGGTCTATGCAGCATTACCTTTTCTCCGAGATAAAAATGCCTAGCTGGCGACTCTTTTCATTCCCTGTGAGTTCACTCCTGTGTGTTCTCACACCCTCCTCTCGCCGACCGTTCGCGTCTGTACCCCTCTTGGACGGTCTCATTTGTCGGGAGCGACAGTAAACACCCCAAATTTTCCCTCACCCATTCACACCATGGCTTGTGATCTCCTCATATGCATAAACTCAATCATAGCATCTCATATTACATTTTTGATTCACTGCATTGCTTCTAAGTCATCTGCATCTAGGGTTTGTGATCTGAGCAATCCAAGAGCTTCTTGAGCCACTCCAAAGGTCTTCAATCATTTCAAAGGGGTCTATGTATGTTCAAGCATCATATTATATCCTCTCAAAGTCAAGAATGTCAAAGAATCACAAGAACTGAGAATGGTATGGAAGCAGGGCCAGGTTTGACTACACAGATGACCTAGAATTAGGGTTTTGGTTTCAAAGGCCATAACTCCAAATTTTTTGGTCATTCTTGTTTCTATTGGTCTCTATATGGTATAGGGATCATGCATATCAATTTTCATGAAGAAATTCAATGGGGAAGTCATCAGATCAAGGGTTGACTTTCTAGGCAAGTCAGTGTAAAATCAGGGCACCTGAGGCCCTCAATGACCCAACCAAAGGGTGTTCATCATCATTTTGATTATGTTTGATATTTATTTGATCATGGAAGATGTTAGAAGCTCACAAAATTGAAGAATTTCAAGTCATTTGCAAAGTTGAATTTTTGGGAAAGTTGACTTTTAATGAAAATTGCCATTTTGGGAAACTTTTTCAACCCTTGCTTTTTGATTCAAAAATGCTTCAAATGGAAAAAACTTTGGTCATGAAAGTTGTAGAATAGATCATTCCCTTTTCAAAAAGTACAAGAACATGACCTAATTCATTTTGGCTCAAAAGTTATGGCTTGTCAAAGTTGGCAAAAATCACAAAATTTGAAGTTTTCTACCAAAGAGGCAAAGTTGCAAATTCACTTGTCAAGGCAAATTGAGCTATCAAATGGACTTCTAAACTTCACAACATGATCATATAACCTCTAAAACTCAGAATGGGCCAAAGAACTTTGCATTTGGATGCCTTGAATCACAAGAATTTCCAAAGGGGCCAAGCTTTATGAAAATTGCAAAACACTACACAAACCTTGATCAAGTTGCTGAATCATCTCATAAACAATTCCATGGTTCTCCCTAAACTCAGCTGAACCAAAGCATGCCAAAAAGCAAGTTGTACCATTTCCCATATCTCAAGTACACATCAAGTTGACATTTTGGCCAAAGACCCATACCAATCACCATAGGCCACCAACAACATTCTGACCTATCCCCTTTTGATACATGGACAAAACCCAGCCTAACACATCACACAACTCACTCTGATCTTGCCCACAAGCCATAGTTATAATTTTTGCTCCAACTTGCAACTTCCTTCGAAACTCATCATACAAACATCAAACACACAAACCAACTTCATAAAACATCTCAGCACACTCTCCTGAACATTTCCCTGCCCTCAGTTTGCCCTAAAACCTCCTGACATCAAAACACGATTCTCACCTCTCCTGAACAGAACTTGATCAAACTCCCAAATCAGCCAAAAGAAATTCTTTCCAAACATCAAGACTTCATCAGGAGCTCAAGGGGAGTGGTTTGCGCAAAGAAAGGAGGTCTGAAAGTCCAGAACTGAGAAAGCTCAAGCTCAGGTACCTCCTTGAAACATTTTTCCAGAACTCCTATTTTATGTTTCAAAATGGTTAAGCATGCTTCACTGATCACACTGGACTTGGAATTATTGAAAATGGTTGAGAAATAAGATTGTATTGCTTGTCTGAAATTTTTTCCATATTTATGTTCTTCTTCGAATCATGGGATTGAGTGAAAAGAAATGATTTTTGAGGATGGATTCAGATTCAGGGAGGTTAGGAGGTTTGATCTGGAGCTTTAGAGCTCCAGAAATAACCTAGAGAAGGAGTTGGCCATTTTCAGGTGAGGAGGCCACCGGAGAAGACGACCGGAGCTCGTCTCCGGTGACCTGAGAGTCATTAATGCTTAATTAGGGTTTAGGGGTGAGTTTGAACCTGGAGCATAGGATGAGGCTTCCCGCGCGTGTTTCAAGGGCTCAGATCATGTCATTAGCCCTAATTCCTGTTTATTTAATTTAATCATAATTAATTAGCTTAGGTGAAATCCAGACCATTCATTAGCGCGCCAGTCAACCACAAACCCTCAGCTTTGAATCTGGATCATTGGATCAGATTACTTTTCCTTTTATTTTGTTTTATTTCATCTTCTTTCTATTTAATTTGTACATTTTATAACAAATATTAAAAATCATCAAAAAATTCTGAATTTTTTTTATCAAGCCTTTTATTAATTTTCAGAAACCAAAAACATTTTTATTTTTATTTTTTGCATTTAAAAATATTTTTAAATCATTTAAAAGTTTATTTTTAATTAATTAATGAGAATTAATTAATTAAAAATACTTTTAGGTATTTAAAAATCACAAAAAAAATCATGAGACCTTTAAAACCATTTAGAAACATTGTCCAACCCTCAAACCAAATTTCTTTTTGATCTTGATGTCTTTTGACAATTTTCCATGGAATTAATTCTATTTCAAAGCATTATTTTGATCAAATGTTCAAAAATTCATTTCTGCCTAGTCTTTAAGAGTTGGACTTTGATTCTTTCTGCATTGTGTCTTGCATATCATGTAGTTTATAGGATTAAATTGGCATGATTTGATCTTGCATTTTCTATTTGTTTGGCATTTTTCTTGACAAGGTACCTTAAAACCCTAGCCATCTTAAGAAATTCATAACCCTCATTAGGTTAAGAGTGAGAACCCCTCCTTTGGGCAGTGAGTTTGTGTAGGTTTAGGGTTCCTTTGAATGCATTTTCAATTTTTTATCTTAGTGTTTGCTTCTGGTTTTGATTTTTGTTTTGTGCATTGTTCATAAACCCTAATTTGGGCTTCCTTTTGCATTCATCTTGCATTTGCTTGCATACCATGACTTGCCATGACATTTTGTGCATCCATTTGATTCATTAGACATCTTAAGACATATTAGAATCATGTTTGATCATTGCATCTTTCATTTTCCATGTTGCATGTCATTTGCATTTCATAACTTTTCATGTATGGTCATGGTTCTAAGAATGCCTCATTTGCATCCATGTGTTTGTATGATCATCCTCATGCCTTGCCTCACATGTGCATCATCTCTTAGCATCATTAGCATCATACTTATGCTTCTGGTTTTGGTTTGCATCATGCCATTTCATCTCATTTTGCATTGCATTGCATTTCTTTCACTAACTTTTCAGGTGGTAAGTCACTTTGAGAAGTGAATTTGCCTTCACTTCTCACAATTTCTTTTCATCTCTCTTATGCATCCTTGCTGCATTTTGTCTTGTGTTTGAGATTGAGCTTGCTCTTTCTTCTTCATCTTACTTTCTTTCTTCAAGTGACTTGTCTTCTTAAATGAAGCAAGTTACTTTGCTTCTCTTTGTTCCTTTCATTTGCTTCCTGGTGGTTCCTCTGAAGATCTTTCTTGTAAACCTCACAAACCTTAGGAACAACCAAGCATGACAATGATTAGGGTTTTGATTAGTACCCCACTTAGATTTTACCTTTGTGTCTCTTTGAGTCTTCTCTTCTCACCTCATAATCAGGGACTAAACCCTAAAGGCTTTAAGGCTTTGTGATTAAGCTTATGCCTGCATCCTTCTATTAGGATGGAGTGTATAACTTTAATCCTAAGTTCTAAACCCTTAATGTGTTTAAATCCTCTAATCAATTCACATAATAATCACCAAGACATCAAGCTTGTAACTTGGGCCTTGCATTAGGGTTCTATTTCTTCCTTAATTGGTTAAGAAGGACTAACCCTAGTGTTAATGGACAAGTCCCCCTCAAGTTGTCTTACAAACCCTAAAATTCACTTCATCATCTTATCATTAACTAAAATCCACTTAATAAAGGTTTTGTTTTGTCATGAGTTTAATCCCTAATCATGGATTAAGTTGAGGAGCTTTCCTCAGCTTAAACACTCTCATCTATTATCCTTCTATTAGGATGGTGTAATGAGTCAGTTTAATCCCTGATTGTGGCTTAATCTCATTACTCAACACTAAACAAAAACACCAAAAACATCTAAATAATCACAAGCAGGTTAATGATCTTAATCCTACACCATGGTAATTAAGTGTGAGAAGCTGACTTCACACTTAAGGTATTCTCATTACCCCTAATCAGAGGGAAGATGTGAAGAGTCTGCTAAATCCATTGGTTTAGGCTTAAGCTCATTAACTTATGACAAACTTTCAAAAAGCAATAAAAGACTGAAAACTCAAAAAACAAACAATAATCGTCTCCTTCGGGATTCTTTTCTCATCTCATTCACTCACAAACGAGAACGTGCTTCTTCCGTCTAATGCAAGACAGTTTGCACCTGAGCCAGACAGGTCATACACTTGAGCATAGACAAGTAAGCAATTCACAGTCAATTCATCTTTCAGTCTCTTTGGGTCGAACTACGGTGTTCTGACTTCCTCATTGCACGAGAGGATACTTAGGCATAACTTAACAGTTATCGAACAAAAGTCACTGTATATTCCCCATCCTTCCAGCAATTATTCTTTAAGCCTCATGATCATGAGCATACTCTTTCCTTACACTGACATTTCACTTATACACTCCACTTTTCTTTGACACTGACACATGTACATCTTTCCAGCTTTGATGCACGAATTGCACTGACACTACCCCTTTAAAACACAAATCTTTTAAGCGTGGATCCCGTCGAGTACGGCGGACAATCTGGGTGCTAATACCTTCCCAGGTTGTAACCAACCCCCTTTCTCAGTCTCTCTGATTCGCAACCGTCTTATCCATCTCTTTCTAGGTCTATGCAGCATTACCTTTCCTCCGGGATAAAAATGCCTAGCTGGCGACTCTTTTCATTCCCTGTGAGTTCACTCCTGTGTGTTCTCACACCCTCCTCTCGCCGACCGTTCGCGTCTGTACCCCTCTTGGCCTGTGTCATTTGGTGGGAGCGACAACGGGCTATGGTAACATTATTCCATGACATGATCCATAAAGAAATTGAATGTTATGTGGATGACATGATTGCCAAGTCCCTCACAGAAGAAGACCACCTGGTAAATCTGTTGAAATTATTCAAGCGTCTGAGGAAATACCAACTGAAGTTAAACCCCAACAAGTGCACATTCGGGGTGCGATCCGGTAAGCTGCTAGGATTCATTGTAAGTGAGAAAGGGATTGAAGTTGACCCTGATAAAGTCAAAGCCATTCAAGAAATGCCTGCACCGAAAACTGAAAAAGAAGTTCGGGGTTTTCTAGGTAGATTGAACTACATCTCACGGTTCATATCTCACCTTACAGCAACCTGTGAACCTCTGTTCAAGCTGTTAAGAAAAGAACAAACAGTCAGGTGGAACGAAGACTGCAAAAGGGCTTTTGACAAAATCAAGGAGTACCTGCAAGAACCTCCAATCCTTATGCCTCCAGTTGAAGGAAGACCTTTAATCATGTACTTGACAGTATTAGAAGAGTCAATGGGGTGTGTGCTGGGCCAGCATGACGAGTTTGGTCGAAAAGAGTATGCAATATACTACCTAAGCAAAAAGTTTACCGACTGTGAACAGCGTTATTCACTGCTCGAGAAAATTTGTTGTGCTTTAGCGTGGGCTGCTTGCCGACTAAGGCAGTATATGTTGACCCACACTACTTTATTGATATCAAAGATGGACCCAGTTAAGTACATTTTTGAGAAGCCAGCACTTACCGGACGGGTTGCAAGATGGCAAATGATCCTCACAGAATATGACATTCAGTACACATCTCAGAAAGCCATCAAGGGCAGTGTATTGTCTGATTACCTCGCTGAGCAACCCATTGATGATTACCAGCCTATGAGATTTGATTTCCCTGATGAAGACATCATGTTCATCAAAGCAAAAGATCATGAAGAGCCTGTTCACACTGAAGGGCCTGACCCAGAAGAAGAATGGACTATGATGTTTGATGGGGCTGTTAATATGAACGGTCGTGGTGTTGGTGCAGTACTCATTATGCCTAAGGGAGTTCACATGCCTTTCTCGGCAAAACTCACCTTTAACTGCACTAACAACGAAGCTGAATACAAAGCTTGTATTATGGGTCTTGAGGAAGCCATTGACCTCAGGATCAAAACTTTGACTGTATTCGGAGATTCACCTTTGGTAATCAATCAAACCAACGGCAAATGGTACACACACCAGGATCATTTGATACCTTACAGGGATTATACAAGGAGGCTATTGACTTTCTTTACAACGGTCAAGCTTGAGTATATCCCTCGGGACGAGAATCAATTTGCAGATGCTCTTGCCACAATTTCATCCATGATCAAAGTTCAAGCTGCCAACTTTGTACCTCGGATTTCAGTGTCCAGACTTGACAGACCAGCATATGTGTTCTCAGCAGATGTTGTTAAAGATGATAAGCCTTGGTTCCATGACATCAAATGCCTCTTAGAGGATCAGACATACCCCCCTGGGGCATCTTCCAATGATAAGAAGACATTAAGAAGGCTAGCTGGTAGTTTCTTCCTGAATGCTGATGGTTCCCTGTACAAGAGAAACTTTGATATGGTACTTCTCAGATGCGTTGATAAAACAGAAGCAGGCTTGTTGATGCACGAAGTGCACGAAGGATCCTTTGGTACCCATGCAGGAGGGCATGCCATGGCTAAAAAGTTGCTAAGATCAGGTTATTACTGGATCACAATGGATGCCGACTGTTGTGCTTATGCCAGGAAGTGCCATAAATGCCAGATTTATGCGGATAAGGTGCATGTGCCTCCCAATCCTCTGAATGTGATGTCTTCACCCTAGCCCTTTGCCATGTGGGGCATTGATATGATTGGCAAGATTGAACCGACTGCTTCAAACGGCCACAGATTCATCCTGGTTGCCATTGACTATTTCACCAAGTGGGTCGAAGCAGCTTCCTCTGCAAATGTTACAAGGAAAGTGGTAGCCCGATTTCTGAAGAGAGACATCATCTGTCGGTATGGAGTGCCCGAGCGAATCATTACTGACAATGGTTCCAACTTAAACAACAAAATGATGGCAGAGCTATGCCGGGACTTCAAGATCCAACACCACAATTCTTCTCCGTACAGGCCAAAGATGAATGGCGCTGTTGAGGCAGCTAATAAGAATATCAAGAAGATTGTGCAGAAGATGGTAGTCACTTATAAGGATAGGCATGAAATTCTACCATTTTCCTTGCATGGGTACCGTACGTCAATCAGAACATCTACTGGGGAAACACCGTATCAACTTGTGTATGGTATGGAGGCAGTCCTACCTGTTGAAGTTGAATTACCATCCCTACGGGTGCTGATGGATGTTAAGCTGAACGAAGTAGAATGGGTCCGATCCCGATACGAACAACTGAGCCTGATCGAAGAGAAGAGATTGGCTGCGATTTGTCATGGGCAGCTGTATCAGAAAAGAATGAAGAAAGCATTCGATCAGAAAGTCAGGCTCCGAGAGTACCAAGTAGGAGATCTTGTGCTGAAAAGACTCCTCCCTCCTCATACAGACCACAGGGGTGTCGCTCCCACCAAATGAAGCCGGGTCAAATGGGGTACAGACGCGAACGGTCGGCGAAAGGGGGATGCGAGGACACACAGGAGTGAACTCACAGGGAATGAATAGAGTCGCCAACTAGGCATTTTTATCCCGGAGGAAAGGCAATGCTGCATAGACCTAGAAAGACATGGATAAGACGATTGCGAACCAGAGAGACTGAGAAAAGGGGTTGGTTACAACCTAGGAAGGTATTAGCACCCAGATTGTCCGCCGTACTCGACGGGATCCACGCTTGAAAGATTTGTGTTTTAAAGGGGTAGTGTCAGTGCAATTTGTGTGTAAAAGAGCTGGAAAACAAAATGTACAGGTGTCAGTGTAAGAGAAAAGTGAAGTATATAAGTGAAGTGTCAGTGTAAGAACAGGAGTGAAATGCTCAAGATCATGAGGCCAAAAGAATGAGGCTAGAAAGAGGGGGAATATACAGAGACTTTTGTTCGATAACTGTTAAGTTATGCCTACGTATCCTCTCGTGCAATGAGGAAGTCAGAACACCGTAGTTCGACCCAAAGAGACTGAAAGATGAATTGACTTGTGAACTGCTTGCTTGCCTATGCTCAAGTGTATGACCTGTCTGGCTCAGGTGCAAACTGTCTTGCATTAGACGGAAGAAGCGAGTTCTCGTTTGTGAGTGAAGATGATGAGAAAAGAATCCCGGAGGAGACGATTATTGTTTGTTTTTGATGTTTTCAATCTTTTATTGCTTTTGAAAGTTTGTCATAAGTTAATGAGCTTAAGCCTGAACCAATGGGTTAGTAAACTCATCACATCTTCCCTCTGATTAGGGGTAATGAGAATACCTTAAGTGTGAAGTCAGATTCTCACACTTAATCACCTTTGGTGCAGGATTAAGATCATTAACCTACTTGTGATTATTTAGATGTTTTTGTGGTTTTTGTTTAGTGTTAAGTAATGAGGTTAAGCCATAATCAGGGATTTAACAGACTCATTACACCATCCTAATAGAAGGATAATAGATGAGAATGTTTAAGCTGAGGAAAGCTCCTCAACTTAATCCATGATTAGGGATTAAACTCATGACAAAACAAGCCTTTGATTAAGTGGATTTTGTTTAATGGTATGATGATGAAGTGGATTTTATGATTTGTAAGACAACTTGAGGGGGACTTGTCCATTAACACTGGGGTTAGTCCTTCTTAACCAATTAAGGAAGAATTAGAACCCTAATGAAAGGCCCAAGTTACAAGTGTGATGTCTTGGTGATTATTAAATGGATTGATTAAGAGATTTAAACACATTAAGGGTTTAACACTTAGGATTAAAGTTATACACTCCATCCTAAGAGAAGGATGCAGGCATAAGCTTAATCACAAAGCCTTAAAGCCTTTAGGGTTTAGTCCCTGATTATGAGATGAGAAGAGAAGACACAAAGGAGACACAAAGGTAAAAACTAAATGGGGAACTAATCAAAACCCTAATCATTGTCATGCTTGGTTGTTCCTAAGGTTTGTGAGGTTTTCAAAAGAAGTCTTCAATGGAACCACCAGGAAACAGATGAAAGGATCAAGAGAAGCAAAGTAACTTGCTTCATTCAAGAAGTCAAGTCACTTGAAGAAAGAAAGTAAGAAGAAGAAGAATGAGAAAGCTCAATCTCAAACACAAGATAAAATGCAGCATGGATGCAAGAGAGATGAAAAGAAGTTATGAGAAGTGAAGGCAAATTCACTTCTCAAAGCTACTTACCACCTGAAAAGTTAGAAAAGAAATGCAATGCAATGCAAAATGGGATGAGATGACATGATGAGAAACAAAACCAGAAGCATATACATGATGCTAATGATGTTATGAGATGCTACAAACATGAGGCAGCACATGGAGATGATCATACAAGTTCATGAATGCAAATGAAGCAATTTAGGAAGCATGGACATACATGAAAAGTTATGAAGTGCATATGGCATACAACATAGCAAATACATGATGCAATGATCAAACATGCTTTCAATATGCCTTATGATGTTAGATGAATCAAATGGATGCTTGGAATGGCATGGCAAGTCATGTTATGCAAGAGAATGCAAGATGGATGCATATGGAAGCCCAAATTAGGGTTTATGAACCATACATCAAACAAAAATCAAAATCAGAAGCAAACCCTAAGATAAAAAATTGAAAATGCCACTCAAAGGACCCCTAATCTTATACTAACTCACTGCCCAAAGGAGAAGTCTCAACTCTTAACCAATTTCAAGTTATGATTTTCACAAGTTTTCTAGGGTTTTAGGGTTCCTAAACAAGAAAATTACCAAACAAAATGAAAATAAAAGATCAAATCATGGCCATTTAATCCCACAAACTACATGCTAAACACAATGCAATGCAAAAAGAATCAATGTCCAACTCTTCATGGATAGGCAGAAATGATTTTTGGAACTTTGGATCAAAATAATGCATAAAAATGATTTTTATTCAATGAAAAATTCTCAAAATGCATCAAGATCAAAAAATAAATTTGGTTTGAAGGTTGGACAATGTTTCTAAATGTCTTAGAACATTTCATGAATTTTTTGGTGATTTTTAAATACTTAAAAGTATTTTTAATAAATTAATTTTCATTAATCAATTAAAAATAAACTTTTATATATTTAAAAATACTTTTTAAATGCTAAAAATGAAAATAAAAATATTTTTGTGTTTTAAAAATTAATGAAACTCTTGACAAAAAATTTCATAATTTTTAAAACAATTTTGCTATTTTAAATAAATTATGGAAATTAAATACAAAGAAAATGAAAATAAAAGCAAATAAATGGAAAGTATTTCAATCTGATGGTGGAGATTTGAACTGGGGTGGAAACCATTGACCGCGCGCGTTTATGAAGGGTCCAGATTGCTTCTGACTTTAATTAAGTTTTATGAAATAATTAAATGAGTTAATGGTGATTAGGGCACAGAGGACCCATCTGAACCACTCATCCACGCGCGAAGTCAAGGAAAGTCAAAGGATCCTACGCTCAAGATTCAAATGGCCATTAATGACATAATTAAACCCTAATGATTTTCAGGTGGCCGGAGAAGACCTCCGGTCGTCTTCTCCGGTGGGAACCCCACCTGAAAATCCCTAAAAACCTCAAAACGCAACAAAAATAAAATCCAAGAGCACTGGAATGATCCCCATAACCCACTGAATCAAAACCCCATCACTAACATCATTTATATTCCCTCAAACTCATGAATCGAAACGAAACTTTTTTAGGTCAGGGAGTTTCAGAACGCAATTAAATCCTTATTTTCCCACCATTTTCAAAACTAAAGACATATATGTGATCAGGGGAGCATGAACAACAACTTAAGAACTTAAAAAATGATTTCTGGAAAAAATGTTCTTGAGCTACCTGAGTTTCGAAGCTTTCAATTCTGCAACTTTCTGACCTCCCCTCTTGATGCAATCCACTCCACTTGATCCCCTGATGATGCTTGAATGCTTAGAAGGAGTTTAAGTTAGCTGGTTAGGGAGTTTGCATAGCTTCTGCTCAAGCTCAGGTGAAAATGGTGTTTGTGATTCGAGCTGTTTCAGGCTAAGGTGAAGGGTTCTTTATGACCAGGATGATGAATGGAGGAGGTTTATGAAGTTTGTTCAAGTGTTTGTGGCCTGTAGAATGAATTTCGAAGGCTTTGGCTTTGAGAGTGAAAAATGGAAGAGTGATGTACTTGCTGGTTTCAGGCTTAGGTCTTGCTTGTTTTTGCTCAATGAAGCAAGGTGAGTTGATCAATGGACTTGTTTTTTGTGTTTTTGTGCTATGGAAGCAGATTCGAAGGAAAATGCAAGTGAGGGTGAGTTTGTGAATGTGTGTCTAGGGCTTGTTTCAGGCTGGCTCCTTATGTGAAATGGCTAGCAAATGGATAGTATAAACAACTCCAATTGGTCAGATGATGTGACCTGGCCTGCTGTGATAGGTAAGTTCACTTTTGCAAATTGTCAACCTTTTTGTAAGAGAGGCATGGGCTAAGTTATAGCTTGGTACAAGAGTATGGGCTGGCGCAGCATGGTGTGTGAGTGAGGCCAGGGTGGTTCAGCAGCCAAGGCAACAAGTTGGTGAAAGTGTGATGATGGTTTTGCAAGTTGATCATCTTTGGTTCACATGTAACTTTCTTGCCACACAAACCATGGGAAGTGAGAAATACTTAGTCCATTCTGAATTTTAGAACTTGTGTGATGCTTGTACATTGGTTTGATATGAACTAGAGGTCACAAATGCCTTGGTACAAAGTTTTTGCAAGTTTCTCATTTGAGGCATATCTTGAAAATTAGTGATTTTTGCCAACTTTGACACACCATAACTTTTGATCCAAGAAGAATTAGATCATGTTCTTGTACTTTTTGAAAAGGGAAAGATCTAATCTACAACTTTCATGACCAAAGTTTTTCCATTTGAAGCATTTTTGGATCAAAAAGCAAGGCTTGAAAAGTGGCATAAAATGACATATTCCTTAAAAGTCAACCATGCCCTAAAAAGTCAACTTTGCAAAAACTTCAAATTCTTGAATTTTGTGAACTTAAACCTTCTTCCATGATCAAATAAAGATCATATACACTCAAAATGATGAAGATCACCCCTTGGTTGGGTCATTGGGGGCCTCAGATGCCCTGATTTTGCACTGACTTGTCCAGAAAGTCAACCCTTGATCAGATGACTTCCCCATGGAATTTCTTCATGAAAATTGATATGCATACTCCCTATACCATATAGAGACCAATGGAAACAAGAATGACCAAAAAATTTGGAGTTATGGCCTCTGAAACCAAAACCCTAATTTTAGGTCAACTGTGCAATCAAACCTGGCTCTGCCTCCACACCAATCCCAATCCTTGTGATTCTTTGGCATCTTGGACTTTGAGAGGATGTAATATGATACTTGAACACATATGGACCCCTTTGAAGTGATTGTTGACCTTTGGGGTGGCTCAAGAAGTTCCTGGATTGCTCAGATCACAAACCCTAGATGCAGATGACTTTGAATCTATGCAGTGAAACAAAAATGTGATATGAGATGCTATGATTGAGTTTATGCATATGAAATGATCACAAGCCATGGTGTGAATGGGTGAGGGAAAATTTGGGGTGTTTACAGCTGCCCCTATTCAAACATGAGTTAGCTGTGCAGGATGTAAGCGACGGCTTATCAGGCAAACAAGATAACTTGTGGTTGAATACCAAAGACAGTCCAAAATTTGCACTCACAGAATGAAGAAGAAAAGGGATATAGAAAATAAAGTATATTGTAAAGTGTAGGCGACGGAGGACGACCGTCGGGCAGAGGATGACTGCTGGGTAAAGAGCAATGACGGGGACGGCCGACACGCTGGGAAAAGTGGGGAATAAAGCAATGACGGGGACGGCCGACATGCTGGGGATAAAAGGTAAAGCCAAGGCGGGGACGGCCGACTAGCTGGGAAAAATGAGATATCATGATGGGGACGGCCATCAAGATAAAGTTGTAAGATTCTCTGGGGATTAATGAAACATGACGGGGACGGCCATCAAATTCACAAAGTAAAGTAACCAACGATGGGGACGGCCATCGGGCTAAAAAAAGGAAAAGGGACCACGACGGGGACGGCCATCGGGTTAAAGAATAAATGAAATAAACAGATGATGGGGTACGGCCATCAAAGGTGAAGGACGATCACCTAACAGGGGACGGCTGCTCTGTTGGGGTTAAGATGAGGGACGATCATCTAAGGTGGAGGACGACCACCAGGCAGGGTACGGCTGCCGAAAATATCACGACATAGGACAAATGCCGGATAAAAGGTCAACGATGGGGACGGCCATCGGACGAGCATGATGGAGGACGACCATCAAGAGGTGGAGGACGACCACCTAGCAGGGGACGGCTGCTCTCAAGGTTTATCATGACATAGGACGAATGCCAGATAAACAAAATCAACAATGGGGACGGCCATTGGATAAAATGATGGAGGACGACCATCAAAAGGTGGAGGACGACCACCTAGCACGGGACGGCTGCTAAAAAACAACGATGGGGACGGCCATCGGATGAGCATGATGGAGGACGACCATCAAGAGGTGGAGGACGACCACCTAGCAGGGTACGGTTGCTCTCAGGGTTTATCATGACACAGGACGAGTGTCAAATAAGAAGGAAAATTTGCTTTGTTGGCGATCTACTGGGGAGCAGTAAACACGGACGAGTATTTACAACCAAGAAAAGAAAGTATAAGTGTTTAGATGCTTGTGTATAGATTAAAGATGCGGACGAACATCCTCAAGACTACGATACGGACGAGTATCGGGTAGAAACAAACTGACACGTGTTCAGAGATGATGATACGGACGGGTATCAACGGGTTAACAGAGAACACGGACGAGTGTTGAATCTGAAGGAGTTTTCTGGGGGATAGTAAACACAGGCGAGTATCTATATTCAAGAAGACGAAAGTGTTTGACACAGTGTATGGACTAAAGATGCGGACGAGCATCCTTAAGGCTTATGATACGGATGAGTATCATGTAGAAACAACACTTGACGCATATTCTGAGATGATGATACGGACGAGTACCAACTGGTTAACAAAGAACATGGACCAATGTCGAATCTGTGGGGATATAAGTGGTATATACAAGATACGGACGAGTATCTGTATAAGTATGATAGGGGTGATTTATACATGATCATTCATTCTGCTGGGGGGGTGACACGGACGAATGTCAAAAGGAGAAGAGTTTAGTATAAACAGGTATATGGGTTGTAAAAGTGTAAGCGACTGCGCTGGGGATATGACACGGACGGGTGTCGAGAAAATGTATATACAAGTATAGGTGAGTGCAAAGATGATGTCTTTGGCTTTCCGCTGGGGACATGACACAGACGGGTGTCAAAAGGAGCATATACTGGTGTTTGTGAATTGTGAGGCAACTGCTTTTGCCGGGGACTCTGGTGGGGACTTCTGTACATTGTTGATGAATGGTTATTATTCACAAGTACTCGATTCACAATATGGCTTGTGATTATGCTATGTGTTTGACTTTTGCCGTAATGCTCCGTATTGGACGGAATGCTACGCTTTGTAGGTGAATATGATGCGAATGCTATGATTATGCAAAGATATCAAACCGGGACTTGGATCCCGTTGCTGCGAAGATCTCTGGCTGATCTGTTCGAAATGGTCCTCCCAGCTGGGGATGAGATCATTGATAGATCTGGTGAGATGCACCTGCCTGGGGATATAGGTCACCGATAGACCTGTCCTTGGTAATGAGGGACCCAGCTGGGGGTTTTGTAGCAGCTTTCTTTACTCTGTTGTGATCTTCTACGTGCATTGCTCTTCTGGATAGAGGCTGAAACTCTTGTGGGGAGATGATTCCCTGACTTTTGTACTCGGCTGAGGGAGAGATGGCAACTCGGCTGGGGAGAAAGAAAGGAATCACCGAAAGGCCTCCCTAGAGATTCTGTTGAGGTAGCTTCTTGACTCAGCCGGGGATATGGGCACCTTCTGTGATGCCTGGTAGCTCTGGTGGGGATAAGCAATAAGTGGCAACTCAGCTGGGGAGGACGCACTTTGGGTGCTAAGACGGAGTAAGTGTTGATTTGCCAGCTTGCTGGGACGAAGCTTACATGCCCCAAGTTGCGTTCTGGATACCTGCAAAAAAGATAGAGAAACGCACAAGATAATCCCGAGGTATCCCTTACTGGATTCCGTCATAGGAGTTAGGCCCTCTGAGAGTAAGTATATTTCCTGCAAGCATGTTTTTATTTTTGAAGATAAACATATGTATTCATGCAATCGGTTTCTTTTAGACATCAGACATTTTTTGCAAATAAATGAAAATGTACAAGACGAGACATGACTGAAAATCTGATTTTATTAATTCATATGCCCTGAATTGGCGAGATACAGTCAAAGAGACAAACCCCCTGGAATGAGGAGATTGTTACAAATTGAGAAACAAAATGCTGGCAATGTTGATGACGCTTTAAGGAGCTTCCTCTTTACTATGACTCGTATGACTTTTGACGTTCTTCTCATCTGGCTTTCTGAAGAATGTTGATTCTGATTGAAGCTTGATCCTTTCGAAGCTTACCAAGTTGTAGGTGATACAGACGAATTCAGAACGCAGTTGTTCGCTTATTCCCTTATTTTGCATGGATCGCCCTTTCGGGTTTTTAATCCATCGGGATACCCATTTTTGCCTGAGCTGTCCAATGCGGCTTTTCAACTCAACGGGTGTACATTTTTGTCTATTTTCCCTTATTTTTTCCCGAGTCTTTTATTCTGTTTCCGACTCGCCGGGATGCCCTATTTTTGCCTGGACTTACATTCTGTTTTTATGTCCAGCGGGTCATTTTATGCGAAGTATTTTTTAACTGCATCTGAATTCACAGGGGATGGGAAATCTTCACCATCCATGGTGCTGAGCATCAGTGCTCCACCGGAAAAAACTTTCTTTACCACAAATGGCCCTTCATAGTTTGGAGTCCACTTGCCCCTGTGATCTGTATGAGGAGGGAGGATTCTTTTCAGCACAAGATCTCCTACTTGGTACTCTCGATGCCTAACTCTCTGATCGAAGGCTTTCTTCATTCTTTTCTGATATAACTGCCCGTGACAGATTGCAGCCAACCTCTTTTCTTCAATCAGACTCAATTGTTCGTATCGGGATCAAACCCATTCTGCTTCGTTCAGTTTAACATCCATCAACACTCGTAAAGAGGGTAATTCAACTTCAACTGGTAGGACCGCTTCCATACCATACACAAGCTGATACGGTGTTGCCCCAGTGGATGTTCGGATTGACGTGCGATACCCATGCAAGGCAAACGGTAGCATTTCATGCCAGTCTTTGTAGGTGACTACCATCTTCTGCACAATCTTCTTGATATTCTTGTTAGCCGCCTCAACAGCGCCATTCATCTTTGGCCTGTAAGGAGAAGAATTCTGATGTTGGATCTTGAAGTCCCGGCACAGCTCTGCCATCATTTTGTTGTTTAAGTTGGAACCATTGTCAGTAATGATTCGCTCGGGAACTCCGTATCGACAGATGATATCCTTTTTTAGAAATCTGGCCACCAATTGTCTTGTAACGTTTGCATATGAGGCTGCTTCAACCCACTTGGTGAAATAGTCAATGGCAACCAGTATGAATCTGTGGCCGTTTGAAGCAGTTGGCTCAATCTTGCCAATCATATCAATGCCCCACATAGCAAAGGGCCATGGTGAAGACATTATGTTCAAAGGATTGGGAGGCACATGCACCTTATCTGCATAAATCTGGCATTTATGGCATTTTCTGGCATAGGCACAGTAGTCAGCATCCATTGTGATCCAGTAATAGCCTGATCTTAGCAACTTTTTAGCCAATGCATGTCCTCCAGCATGGGTACCAAAGGAGCCTTCGTGCACTTCATGCATTAGCAGATCTGCTTCCGTCTTGTCAACACATCTGAGGAGTACCATATCAAAGTTCCTCTTGTATAAAGACCCATCAGTGTTCAGAAAGAAACTACCAGCAAGCCTTCTCAAAGTCTTCTTATCATTGGAAGATGCCCCAGGTGGGTATGTTTGATCCTCCAAGAAGCATTTAATGTCATGGAACCAAGGCTTATCATCTTTGACAACATCTGCTGCAAACACATATGCTGGTCTATCAAGCCTGGACACTGAAATTTGAGGTACAAAGTTGGCAACTTGAACTTTGATCATAGATGAAATGGTAGCCAGAGCATCTGCAAACTGATTCTCGTCCCGAGGGATATACTCGAGCTTGACTGTTGTAAAGAAAGTCAATAACCTCCTTGTATAATCCCTGTAAGGTATCAGATGATCCTGGTGGGTGTACCATTTTCCGTTGGTTTGATTGATTACCAAAGCTGAATCTCCGAATACGGTCAATGTCTTAATCCTGAGGTCAATGGCTTCCTCAAGACCCATAATGCAAGCTTTGTATTCAGCTTCGTTGTTAGTGCAGTTGAAAGTGAGTTTTGCCGAGAAAGGCATGTGAACTCCTTTAGGTGTAATGAGTACTGCACCAACACCACGACCATTCATGTTAACAGCCCCATCAAACATCATAGTCCATTCTTCTTCCGGGTCTGGCCCTTCGGTGTGAATAGGCTCTTCATGATCTTTTGCTCTTATGAACATGATGTCTTCATCAGGGAAGTCAAATCTTATAGGCTGGTAATCATCAATGGGTTGCTCAGCAAGATATTCAGACAATACACCGCCCTTGATGGCTTTCTGAGATGTGTATTGGATGTCATATTCTGTGAGGATCATTTGCCATCTTGCAACCCGTCCGGTAAGTGCTGGCTTCTCAAATATGTACTTAACTGGGTCCATCTTTGAGATCAACAAAGTAGTGTGGGTCAACATATACTGCCTTAGTAGGCGAGCATCCCACGCTAAAGCACAGCAAGTTTTCTCGAGCAGTGAATAACGTTGTTCACAGTCGGTAAACTTTTTGCTTAGGTAGTATATTGCATACTCTTTTCGACCAGACTCGTCATGCTGGCCCAACACACACCCCATTGACTCTTCTAATACTGTCAAGTACATTATCAGAGGTCTTCCTTCAACTGGAGGCATAAGGACTGGAGGCTCTTGTAAGTACTCCTTGATCTTGTCAAAAGCCCTTTGGCAGTCTTCGTTCCACCTGACCGTCTGTTCTTTTCTTAACAGCTTGAACAAGGGTTCACAGGTTGCTGTAAGGTGAGATATGAACCGTGAAATGTAGTTCAATCGACCTAAGAACCCTCGAACTTCCTTCTCTGTCTTCGGTGCAGGCATCTCTTGGATGGCTTTGACTTTATCAGGGTCAACTTCAATCCCTTTCTCGCTTACAATAAAACCCAGCAGCTTACCAGATCGCACCCCGAATGTGCATTTGTTGGGGTTCAACTTCAATTGGTACTTCCTCAGACGCTTGAATAGCTTCAAGAGATTCACCAGGTGATCTTCTTCAGTAAGGGACTTGGCAATCATGTCATCCACATAGCACTCGATTTCCTTATGGATCATATCGTGGAATAATGTCACCATAGCCCGTTGATATGTTGCACCAGCATTCTTCAGTCCGAATGGCATCACTTTGTAGCAGAACGTGCCCCAGGGTGTGATGAATGTTGTCTTCTCCATGTCTTCAGGTGACATCTTGATCTGATTGTATCCTAAAAATCCGTCCATGAAGGAGAATACCGAGAACTGAGCCGTATTATCCACCAATACATCAATGTGAGGTAATGGGAAGTCATCTTTCGGGCTAGCTCTGTTCAGATCCCGGTAGTCAACACACATTCTTACTTTGCCGTCTTTCTTAGGCACAGGTACTATATTAGAAACCCACAGCGGATAGCTGGTCACAGCAAGGAACCCGGCGTCCCATTGCTTTTGTACCTCTTCCTTGATTTTCATTGCCATGTCTGGGCGAGTGCGGCGCAACTTCTGTTTGACCGGTGGGCACTCTTCTCTCAAAGGCAGCTTATGCACAACAATGTCGGTGTCCAACCCTGGCATATCTTGATACGACCAAGCAAACACATCCACATATTCCTGAAGCAGATCAATCAGTCGTCTCTTCACTGAGTCTTGCAGGCAGGCCCCGATTTTAACTTCTTTTACATCTTCATCCGTACCAAGATTGATCGTTTCAACCTCCTCCTGGTGAGGGGTAATAACCTTTTCCTCTTGTCTTAACAACCTGGCTAGCTCTTCCGGAAGCTCATAATCTTCTTCAACCCCTTCGTCAGCTTGATTGATTAGATTGTCAAAGTCATACGAAGTCATTGCCGTGCTGTTGTCGGTGTTGTCTGGAAGGCACTCTCTGCAAGGGTTCAGTTTGTTCATTTTAGTGATTGATTTTAATCTTGTTTAGAAAAGTGAAATAAAGTTATCATTTTGAAAACATCGCCATTTATTTTTTGTACAAAAAGAAAAAATGGAAAAACAGTGAGCGAAAAAGAAAAAGACTCGTTTGCAAAAGATGTCTGATATTTCATTAATTAATCTTGTTGCACAAAAAGTACAGATGGCCCGATTACAAAATGAGTCTTGTCATCTTGGGCAAGATGCAAGACTTTGATGCATGCTATAAAAATACAGGAAATAATAATTACTCTGCATGAGTAACTCTTATAATTTCCTGGGAAGACCAGTTTGAGATACTGCTCCCCGGGATCCTTGGACGAATCCAACTTTCCAGGTTGCGTTCTTCTTCCAGCTCGTCTTCCACGTTGTTGATAGCATTAGGGGTGAGCATCCCCCCACTCACAAAATTGGGCTCTTTTGCAGCCTCTGCTTGATCTTGTTGGGTTGGTTTGTAACCCAACCCAAATCTATCCTCTTTCTTCTCCATCGGTAACAGTTTGCCCCAGCCTTGGGCACTTCCTTCCTCAACAACCTTTCGGGCTTGTTGGTATGATGATATTGAAGTACCAGGTACAGCAGATGTTTCATTGATGTTCAGGGCTTCGAAACCTTGGCTCATTGTTTCATGGATCTCCCCATCCATCTCAATGTATTTATAAGTAGCCAGGTGGCTGACAAAAATATCCTCCTCTCCACAGATTGTAACGATTTGACCCTCCCACTCGTATTTTAACTTCTGGTGAAGGGTAGAGGTCACGGCGCCAGCGGCGTGAATCCATGGCCTACCCAATAGACAGCTGTAGGCAGGCTGTATATCCATCACGTAGAAGGTCGTTTTGAAAGTTTGCGGGCCAATCGTTATGGGCAACTCAATCTCTCCCAGAACCGATCTCTTAGAACCATCAAAGGCTCTCACCACCAGGTTGCTGGGTCTCAACGCCAATCCGTCGTATTCTAGCTTCACCAGGGCCTTTTTAGGTAAGACATTGAGGGATGACCCCGTGTCTACCAGCACATGGGAAAGGACAGCACCTTTACATTCCATGGTTATGTGCAAGGCCTTGTTATGGTTGCGGCCTTCCATTGTCAAATCAGTATTGGTGAACCCTAGTCCGTGACTAGCATTAACATTTCCAACTACAGCTTCCAGCTGATTGACAGTGATCTCTTCAGGCACATAAGCTGCGTGCAAGACTTTGAGTAGTGCATTCCGATGGGCTTCGGAGCACATAAGCAATGATAGTATAGAAATCTTGGAAGGCGTCTGATGAAGCTGATCCACTACTTTATAATCACTCTTCTTGATGATTCGCATGAACTCATCAACCTCTTGATCGAATGGTGTTTTCAAAGCTTCCTTAACAGTTGGATCTTCCTGCACCAGGCTTTTCCCTTTTGCCTTGGCAGCAGCTTCTGCTTCGGCAGTAGGTCTCTGAATTTGTGGAGCAAAGAGACGTCCGCTTCGAGTGAAGCCTCCGCCTCCTCCCACATTGTCTATTTGTGGTGCAGGGGTTGATGATTCAAAAGTGATCTTTTGTCCTTCGCAGTACAGGTCAGAGCCGTAATGCCAGGGGATGGCGTTACTGCTTTCATAAGGTACCGGCCCAGGCACCGTGATAGTGATTGGACTGACTGCAGCTGCGGAAGGAACTGTGATAGTCTGTGGATCATAATAAATTGTGACCGGTGCTCTGATGGGAGCAGCACTTTCTGAGTTGTAGACAGAGTTGTTTTCAGGATCATAAAATATTGTGACAGTTGAGACATCTTCATGATTTGTTGCTGATGTTGTAGGAGACATTGTTGGAAGGATGGATGTTGTTGTAGGAGTTTCAAAATGGAGTGGTGCTAGAGTTGTAGAAGGAACATTTGTTGATATCTGGCTAGTTGAAACGACAGATGAAATACTTGTTGATGAAGCCGAAGAATTGTCGGGAACAATGGTTGTTGCAGTTGTAGGAGATACTGGAGTTGTTGTTGCTGAGGTTGCTGGATTTGTAGGAAATGATGTGGTGATCTGAAGCTGGCCACTCTGAATGAGACCATCTATGCCATTCCTCAAGTTATCACACCCATTTACTGAAATATTGCAGTAAGCACACCCTAACTCACACCCCGGGAACATCTGACATTCGAGGAGCTGAGCCTTAATTTCCACCAACGGTGTCCGGATCTGACCCACACTGGTTATTAAATAAGACGGCTTGTCTTCTTCAATAGCGTTAATTCTGGGACCACCGTGGTTAGGCATTGGGTTCTTATTGACATTGGGTGGTGGTGCGAAATTCAAGGCCTTAGAGTCTACCAGGTCTTGTACCTTCATGTGCAAGGCTCTGCACTTTTCTGTACTGTGGCCAAGTGCATTTGAATGAAAGGCACATCTGGCGTTGGAGTCATAATTCCTGGGTAGACTGTTGGGATCTGGAGGTGCCAACGTCCTTAGCTCAACTAGGTTGAGTTTCAGGAGTTGTGGCAGCAATGTAGCATATGGCATAGGGATCGGATCGATCACCCTATTGGCTTGAGATGGCCTCTGTTGAAATGGCCTTTGCTGGTTGTTGTTGTTAGCGTTGTTATAACTCCTTGGAGGATACTGAGCTTGTTGATGGTACTGAGGTTGTTGCTGATAGTTTTGTTGCGGAGGTTGATAAGCTGGTTGAGGATGAGCTGGAGCGGGAATGGTGACTGCTGCCACTGACCTGTGAGCATACTGGGGTCTGCCCCTGTTGGTGTGGATGGCATTGGTCTCGCCAGTTCTTCTTGGGCCTGCAAAAGGCTTCCTTGTACTACTGGACGAGCTGGCACCATTGTCAGAAATCTTGCCCATTTTTAACAGGCTCTCAATTCTCTCTCCAGCTATGACAACATCTGCAAAGCTAGTGGAAGAGAAAGCAGCCAGCCTGTCAATATATGTTCCCTGGAGGGTGTTCATAAACATATCTGCCATTTCCCTCTCTGACATAGGTGGCTGAACAGCAGCAGCCAATTGCCTCCATCTCTGGGCATATTCTCGGAAACTTTCTCTTGACGACTGTGACATTCCCATTAGGAGGGTCCTGTTGGGTGCCATGTCTAAGTTGTACTGATACTGTCTGATGAAGGCCTCCGCCAGGTCCTTCCAACACCTGATAGTTGCTCTCGTCAGATGAGAGTACCATTCTCTTGAGGCTCCTGTCAAGCTGTCTTCTAAATAGAACATCCAGAGCTTCTCATCCATAGTATAGGCCTTCAGCCTTCCCAGAAATGATTGTAAATGAGTCCGGGGGCATGAAGTCCCGTTGTATTTTTCAAAACAAGGAGGCTTGAACTTATGGGGAATCCTGACCCTGTCTACCAAGCCCATGTCCATGACATCGAAACCCAAAGAATTTTGAGATTCTAAGGACCTCAATTTCTCAGCTATCTCATCCAGCCTTCTATCATATGCTTCCTCCCCAGCACCCATTACTGTGAATTGGTCCTCTTGGGGGTCTTCTTGCAGTATCCTGGCTGCAGTGGCAGTCCCTTGAACATTTGTAGGAATATTGACCTCTGGATGAAGATGGGGGCCAAATACAGGGGGGTTAACATGAGTTTGAACCCTTTCATTATTGCTGGTGCCGGCAGTCCCTATATGTGGATCTTATTGATTTTGCCTTTCCACCATGGCCCTCAATCTTTCCTGGCTGTGAGCCATGTTGTTCATCACTTCCATAAACTGAGTCATCTGCGTTCTCATTTCCAATCTTTCGTTTGCCATTTGATTTCTAACCTCTGCAAGGTCCTGCTGTACTTGATCCATTTGTATGCCCGGAAGGTTGTTACGGGTTGGATAACGGTGCAGACGGTTGAGGGGAAATACCCGGCGTCGAGCAATAATTCCTGAACATCACAACAGAGTTAGCAACAATAAAACAAAAACCTACAAAACAAACAAAGAGTTAGCATGCAATGCAGTATGCTTATTTGTTTTCAAGGTATCCGGCTTGGCATTCAGTTTTGACCCTTCCAGACCCTTGAAGATGCTGTTGATGTTGCTTTCGAAGTAAACTCGGATGGAACAAACTAATACATATATTACAAAAATGGTACATAGTTCGTTTACAAATACAAGCCCTCTGAGGGGTCAAAATATATTACAGGAAAACAAAAGTACATGGAATGAAAGCAACAACAGGCAAATGGTCAAACACCAAGACCAAACTCATCCTCCCGAACTTCCTTGAGAAGTGCTTCGGTCACAGGATCAGCTGGACGCTCCGTGAGATTCCTGATGAGGAGATTCCGGGTAGTAACAGCTGCAGTTAGCTTCTTGTGCTGACTTTGGTCTTTTGACCTCTTCACTCCAGCTTTGATCTTCAGCTCTGATATCTCCCTCTGGGCTGCTACCAGGGCTTCCTGCTGCTCTTTTGCACTAGCTTCCAGTTGCTCTATCTTGTCTTGGACCCTCTTGTCCTCCAGAGTACGAGCCTCGGTGATCCTGACCCACCTAGCCTGACTCTCCTTCAGATACAAGTCTGTCCTTGCTCTCTGGAACTGGGCTTCCTTGCAAGCATTCTTCAGAATCTGTTCTCCAGCCTTAGACTTTTTGATATAATCCCCAGACTTCTCAATCTTAGCCAGATGCTCCACTCTCAACTTCTCTAACCTCTCAATATCCAACCTGCCATCACTCCTCTCCCGGAGGGTCTTCTGCAAAGCCTGAGTCAACTTCTCATTTCTTTCTTTCAAGCTCTCAAACTCCTCTAAACTGATAGTGGCAGGGGGTGGTGCTGTAGAAGGCCCAGGCATATCTTCTATAGTAAAGGGCATCCCATAGAATTGAGCCCTGGCATGGGACCAATCATAGTATTGTGCTGATGCCACATTATTGCACTTCCCCAAGATGGTTACCCCCTTAGTCTGCACATTGTCCCAGGCCCAAGCTGCCTGCCTAACAATAGCTAGATTAGGCTTGTTCTCACAATAAAGAGTCTCAACCAAGTCCTGTGCCTTAGGAGTGTGGACCAGTGCATAGCCTAGTTGCCTTTTGAACAGCAGAGGATTGTAATTAATACTACCCTTAACTCCTATTAGGGGCACATTGGGAAAATGCCCACAGCTGGTGATGATATCCCTGCCCTTGGTGCTTTGAGTGCACCACCTGATATCAGCTGAAGTTAGAGCAGTGAGTCTCTTAGCCCAGTTTCTCTGCTGATGAGGATTCAAAAATGCATCTATCCTGGGTAGATGCATGAGAAGCCAAGTGTGGAACAATGGAGCACAGCACCTCACTAATCTTCCCCTCTGCTTTTCATTCCTCTGATGCACTGAATAGTAGAGATCCCCCAATAAAGTTGGCACTGGGTTTCTTTGAATGAATAGATGGATTGCATTCTTGCTAACAAATCGAGGCTCATCTGCAAATAATACAATCCCATATATGCTCAAGGCCAATAAAGCACAGACTGCTTTCCACTCTCCTAAAGAAGCTTTCAGGGTAGCTTGAGAGATTAAGAAATCCAGATGGAAGCCAGGGATTCCAGATTTAGAAGTCATATGTTGCTCAATTAGGACAGGTTCCAGATGCAAAGCCTTTGCTACCTCTCCATTACCAGGAAAGACCATCTCAGGGTTGAAAGGGACTCCACCCCTGATAGGTATACCAACTAATGATGAGTATTCCTCTAATAGAGGGCCCAACTGAAAGTCTTGGAAAGTGAAACACCTCAGTGGGGGATCATAAAACTGAATGCAAGTGTGGATCAGGCTTCTCTGTGAAGGGTCCAGATCCATAACCATATCAAGTATATCTCCATGGTGTTCCCTGAACAATGGTATGTGATTTGGAGTAATCAGGGTCTGAATCCTCCTGATGTCAGCTAGCTCTGGCTGGAAGAAGTGGTAGGTGATGTTACTCTTTTTAGGTGCCATGATGTTGAGACTGAGTAGAGATAAGTGCTGATGATGATACTGAAGAATGGGCCACTGATTGGCTGAAGTAAATAGCTGATGGCTGAAGCAGGTGCTGATGAAGATAGGTCAATACTGCAGATGGGGTCAAAACCAAAACCAAATGAAGATGGATACCCTGAAACACAAATAAGCAAATGTCAATATGATGCAATGGTTATGTATGCAAATGATATGCAAGGGTTTGTGACTGAGCTGGATCTGATCAAATGCTCTGATATAAGTCCATGTGTGTAAGAAATCCAGATGGAGGTCTATAAGTCCAGTAACCAAGGTGGGGGGGCTCAAATAAAGAGCCTCATGTCCAGGGTTTAGAATCACAAGAACTGTCCCAACATGGAGTATTCTTAATCAAGTCAAAGTAACAGGGTATTCTGAGGTCAAGGTACCTGCAAACCTGTAAACAGCCCAACCCCCTCACAGGTGATGTTCTAAAACAAGGATCCTCGGACTTGGATCAGTTATGAGAAGTGTAAACACTTCTAACCCGGAGGTACAGTGTTTACAATAACCATAAAAGTTCCTCCTCTAATTCACCTCAGTTTCTGAAGGTCAATACTACAAGGTCATCCAGACTTAGCAGGCTTCCCAGATAGCCCTAGCATTGCAGGAAATCTGCAACACAGAGTTCTCAAGAAGAAACCCATATCTGAACCGTGTTTCATATTCCCGCACCAGACCGAAATGGAATGGGAAAGAATATGATTCACTCTAGCCTAGGTGTCACTCAGGTCCCAGTTATAGGACCTTAACTCTCAATGGAACACCCACCCACCAAAGCAAACAATAGATCCAGCCAGCAGCACAGTATGACAATATGATATAATGCAAAGCTATAAAGAAAGCAGTAAAGCAACTGTACATAAAGCAAAAATAAATACAAATATACAAACATAAATAAGCACATAACACCCCAGTAAACACAAATCAAACAAGCGCTAGGAGGAACCCACAAAAAAGAACCAGAAGCCCTGGTTGCAGTATAAGGGTCCCCAGCAGAGTCGCCAAGCTGTCGCTCCCACCAAATGAAGCTGGGTCAAATGGGGTACAGACGCGAACTGTCGGAGAAAGGGGGATGCGAGGACACACAGGAGTGAACTCACAGGGAATGAATAGAGTCGCCAGCTAGGCATTTTTATCCCGGAGGAAAGGCAATGCTGCATAGACCTAGAAAGACATGGATAAGACGGTTGCGAACCAGAGAGACTGAGAAAGGGGGTTGGTTACAACCTGGGAAGGTATTAGCACCCAGATTGTCTGCCGTACTCGACGGGATCCACGCTTGAAAGATTTGTGTTTTAAAGGGGTAGTGTCAGTGCAATTTGTGTGTAAAAGAGCTGGAAAACAAAATGTACAGGTGTCAGTGTAAGAGAAAAGTGAAGTATATAAGTGAAGTGTCAGTGTAAGAACAGGAGTGAAATGCTCAAGATCATGAGGCCAAAAGAATGAGGCTAGAAAGAGGGGGAATATACAGAGACTTTTGTTCGATAACTGTTAAGTTATGCCTACGTATCCTCTCGTGCAATGAGGAAGTCAGAACACCGTAGTTCGACCCAAAGAGACTGAAAGATGAATTGACTTGTGAACTGCTTGCTTGCCTATGCTCAAGTGTATGACCTGTCTGGCTCAGGTGCAAACTGTCTTGCATTAGACGGAAGAAGCGAGTTCTCGTTTGTGAGTGAAGATGATGAGAAAAGAATCCCGGAGGAGACGATTATTGTTTGTTTTTGATGTTTTCAATCTTTTATTGCTTTTGAAAGTTTGTCATAAGTTAATGAGCTTAAGCCTGAACCAATGGGTTAGTAAACTCATCACATCTTCCCTCTGATTAGGGGTAATGAGAATACCTTAAGTGTGAAGTCAGATTCTCACACTTAATCACCTTTGGTGCAGGATTAAGATCATTAACCTACTTGTGATTATTTAGATATTTTTGTGGTTTTTGTTTAGTGTTAAGTAATGAGGTTAAGCCATAATCAGGGATTTAACAGACTCATTACACCATCCTAATAGAAGGATAATAGATGAGAATGTTTAAGCTGAGGAAAGCTCCTCAACTTAATCCATGATTAGGGATTAAACTCATGACAAAACAAGCCTTTGATTAAGTGGATTTTGTTTAATGGTATGATGATGAAGTGGATTTTATGATTTGTAAGACAACTTGAGGGGGACTTGTCCATTAACACTGGGGTTAGTCCTTCTTAACCAATTAAGGAAGAATTAGAACCCTAATGCAAGGCCCAAGTTACAAGTGTGATGTCTTGGTGATTATTAAATGGATTGATTAAGAGATTTAAACACATTAAGGGTTTAACACTTAGGATTAAAGTTATACACTCCATCCTAAGAGAAGGATGCAGGCATAAGCTTAATCACAAAGCCTTAAAGCCTTTAGGGTTTAGTCCCTGATTATGAGATGAGAAGAGAAGACACAAAGGAGACACAAAGGTAAAAACTAAATGGGGAACTAATTAAAACCCTAATCATTGTCATGCTTGGTTGTTCCTAAGGTTTGTGAGGTTTTCAAAAGAAGTCTTCAATGGAACCACCGGGAAACAGATGAAAGGATCAAGAGAAGCAAAGTAACTTGCTTCATTCAAGAAGTCAAGTCACTTGAAGAAAGAAAGTAAGAAGAAGAAGAATGAGCAAGCTCAATCTCAAACACAAGATAAAATGCAGCATGGATGCAAGAGAGATGAAAAGAAGTTATGAGAAGTGAAGGCAAATTCACTTCTCAAAGCTACTTACCACCTGAAAAGTTAGAAAAGAAATGCAATGCAATGCAAAATGGGATGATATGACATGATGAGAAACAAAACCAGAAGCATATACATGATGCTAATGATGTTATGAGATGCTACAAACATGAGGCAGCACATGGAGATGATCATACAAGTTCATGAATGCAAATGAAGCAATTTAGGAAGCATGGACATACATGAAAAGTTATGAAGTGCATATGGCATACAACATAGCAAATACATGATGCAATGATCAAACATGCTTTCAATATGCCTTATGATGTTAGATGAATCAAATGGATGCTTGGAATGGCATGGCAAGTCATGTTATGCAAGAGAATGCAAGATGGATGCATATGGAAGCCCAAATTAGGGTTTATGAACCATACATCAAACAAAAATCAAAATCAGAAGCAAACCCTAAGATAAAAAATTGAAAATGCCACTCAAAGGACCCCTAATCTTATACTAACTCACTGCCCAAAGGAGAAGTCTCAACTCTTAACCAATTTCAAGTTATGATTTTCACAAGTTTTCTAGGGTTTTAGGGTTCCTAAACAAGAAAATTACCAAACAAAATTAAAATGAAAGATCAAATCATGGCCATTTAATCCCACAAACTAAATGCTAAACACAATGCAATGCAAAAAGAATCAATGTCCAACTCTTCATGGATAGGCAGAAATGATTTTTGGAACTTTGGATCAAAATAATGCATAAAAATGATTTTTATTCAATGAAAAATTCTCAAAATGAATACGGATCAAAAAATAAATTTGGTTTGAAGGTTGGACAATGTTTCTAAATGTCTTAGAACATTTCATGAATTTTTTGGTGATTTTTAAATACTTAAAAGTATTTTTAATAAATTAATTTTCATTAATCAATTAAAAATAAACTTTTAAATATTTAAAAATACTTTTTAAATGCTAAAAATGAAAATAAAAATATTTTTGTGTTTTAAAAATTAATGAAACTCTTGACAAAAAATTTCATAATTTTTAAAACAAGTTTGCTATTTTAAATAAATTATGGAAATTAAATACAAAGAAAATGAAAATAAAAGCAAATAAATGGAAAGTATTTCAATCTGATGGTGGAGATTTGAACTGGGGTGGAAACCATTGACCGCGCGCGTTTATGAAGGGTCCAGATTGCTTCTGACTTTAATTAAGTTTTATGAAATAATTAAATGAGTTAATGGTGATTAGGGCACAGAGGACCCATCTGAACCACTCATCCACGCGCGAAGTCAAGGAAAGTCAAAGGATCCTACGCTCAAGATTCAAATGGCCATTAATGACATAATTAAACCCTAATGATTTTCAGGTGGCCGGAGAAGACCTCCGGTCGTCTTCTCCGGTGGGAACCCCACCTGAAAATCCCTAAAAACCTCAAAACGCAACAAAAATAAAATCCAAGAGCACTGGAATGATCCCCATAACCCACTGAATCAAAACCCCATCACTAACATCATTTATATTCCCTCAAACTCATGAATCGAAACGAAACTTTTTTAGGTCAGGGAGTTTCAGAACGCAATTAAATCCTTATTTTCCCACCATTTTCAAAACTAAAGACATATATGTGATCAGGGGAGCATGAACAACAACTTAAGAACTTAAAAAATGATTTCTGGAAAAAATGTTCTTGAGCTACCTGAGTTTCGAAGCTTTCAATTCTGCAACTTTCTGACCTCCCCTCTTGATGAAATCCACTCCACTTGATCCCCTGATGATGCTTGAATGCTTAGAAGGAGTTTAAGTTAGCTGGTTAGGGAGTTTGCACAGCTTCTGCTCAAGCTCAGGTGAAAATGGTGTTTGTGATTCGAGCTGTTTCAGGCTAAGGTGAAGGGTTCTTTATGACCAGGATGATTAATGGAGGAGGTTTATGAAGTTTGTTCAAGTGTTTGTGGCCTGTAGAATGAATTTCGAAGGCTTTGGCTTTGAGAGTGAAAAATGGAAGAGTGATGTACTTGCTGGTTTCAGGCTTAGGTCTTGCTTGTTTTTGCTCAATGAAGCAAGGTGAGTTGATCAATGGACTTGTTTTTTGTGTTTTTGTGCTATGGAAGCAGATTCGAAGGAAAATGCAAGTGAGGGTGAGTTTGTGAATGTGTGTCTAGGGCTTGTTTCAGGCTGGCTCCTTATGTGAAATGGCTAGCAAATGGATAGTATAAACAACTCCAATTGGTCAGATGATGTGACCTGGCCTGCTGTGATAGGTAAGTTCACTTTTGCAAATTGTCAACCTTTTTGTAAGAGAGGCATGGGCTAAGTTATAGCTTGGTACAAGAGTATGGGCTGGCGCAGCATGGTGTGTGAGTGAGGCCAGGGTGGTTCAGCAGCCAAGGCAACAAGTTGGTGAAAGTGTGATGATGGTTTTGCAAGTTGATCATCTTTGGTTCACATGTAACTTTCTTGCCACACAAACCATGGGAAGTGAGAAATACTTAGTCCATTCTGAATTTTAGAACTTGTGTGATGCTTGTACATTGGTTTGATATGAACTAGAGGTCACAAATGCCTTGGTACAAAGTTTTTGCAAGTTTCTCATTTGAGGCATATCTTGAAAATTAATGATTTTTGCCAACTTTGACACACCATAACTTTTGATCCAAGAAGAATTAGATCATGTTCTTGTACTTTTTGAAAAGGGAAAGATCTAATCTACAACTTTCATGACCAAAGTTTTTCCATTTGAAGCATTTTTGGATCAAAAAGCAAGGCTTGAAAAGTGGCATAAAATGACATATTCCTTAAAAGTCAACCATGCCCTAAAAAGTCAACTTTGCAAAAACTTCAAATTCTTGAATTTTGTGAACTTCAACCTTCTTCCATGATCAAATAAAGATCATATACACTCAAAATGATGAAGATCACCCCTTGGTTGGGTCATTGGGGGCCTCAGATGCCCTGATTTTGCACTGACTTGTCCAGAAAGTCAACCCTTGATCAGATGACTTCCCCCATGGAATTTCTTCATGAAAATTGATATGCATACTCCCTATACCATATAGAGACCAATGGAAACAAGAATGACCAAAAAATTTGGAGTTATGGCTTCTGAAACCAAAACCCTAATTTTAGGTCAACTGTGCAGTCAAACCTGGCTCTGCCTCCACACCAATCCCAATCCTTGTGATTCTTTGGCATCTTGGACTTTGAGAGGATGTAATATGATACTTGAACACATATGGACCCCTTTGAAGTGATTATTGACCTTTGGGGTGGCTCAAGAAGTTCCTGGATTGCTCAGATCACAAACCCTAGATGCAGATGACTTTGAATCTATGCAGTGAAACAAAAATGTGATATGAGATGCTATGATTGAGTTTATGCATATGAAATGATCACAAGCCATGGTGTGAATGGGTGAGGGCAAATTTGGGGTGTTTACAAGGGGCAAGTGGACTCCGAACTATGAAGGACCATTTGTGGTAAAGAAAGTTTTCTCCGGTGGAGCACTGATGCTCAGCACTATGGATGGTGAAGACTTCCCGTCCCCTGTGAATTCAGATGCAGTTAAAAAATACTTCACATAAAATGACCCGCTGAACATAAAAACAGAATGTAAGTCCAGGCAAAAATAGGGCATCCCGGCGAGTCAAAAACAGAATAAAAGACTCGGGCAAAAATAAGGGAAATAAATAAAAAATGTACACCCGCTGAGTTGAAAAGCCACATTGGACAGCTCAGGCAAAAATGGTTATCCCGATGGATTGAAAACCCGAAAGGGCGATCCATGCAAAATAAGGGAATAAGCGAACAACTGCATTCTGAATTCGTCTGTATCACTTACAACTTGGTAAGCTTCGAAAGGATCAAGCTTCTTTTAGAATCAGCCTGCTTCAGAAAGCAAGACGAGAAGAACGTCAAATGTCATACAAGTCATAGCAAAGGGGAAGCTCCTTGAAGCATTGTCAACATTGCCAACATCTTGTTTCTCAATTTGTAACAGTCTCCTCATTCTAGGGGATTTGTTTCCTTGACTATATCTTGCCAATTTAGGGCACACGAATTAATAAAATCAGATTTTCAGTCACACACTGTCGCGTACTCTTTTATTTGCAAAAATGTTCGATGTCTTTAAAATATTGATTGCATAAATACATATGCTTCTCTAAAAATACGTGCTTGCAGGAAATATACTTACTCCCGGGAGTGTCTAAACTCCTATGATGGAATCCAGTAAGGGATACCTCGGGATTACTTGTGCGTTTCTCTGTCTGTGCAGGATTGCAGGTATTCAAAGTGCAACATGGGGCATGTAAGCTTCTCCCCAGCAAGCTGGCAAATCATTATCTACTCAGTCTATCTCCCAATTAGCACCGGAGGTGGTTTTTCCCCAGCTTAGTTGTCCAGCATCATCCTCGGCAGGACCCCTACAGAATATCTCCAGGAAGACCTCCCCATGGTCTTTCTTCTTCCCCAGCCGAGTTGCCATCTACTGTTCCTCCGCAGCCAAGTACAAAAGCCGGGGAACCATCTCCCCACAGAGCTTCAGCCTCTATTCAGAAAAGCAACATCCGAAGAAATCACAACAGAGTGAAGAAAGCTTCTTCAAACCCCAGCTGGGTCCCTCATTACCAAAGATGGGTCTATCAGTGACCTATTCCCCCCAAGCAGATACATCTTATCAAGTCCACCAATGATCTCATCCCCAGCTGGGATGTCCACCTCAAGCAGATCAACCGGAGATCTTCGTAGCGACGGGATCTGAATCCCGGATCATTATCTTTGCATAAACATAGCATTCGCATCATATTCTCCCCACAGAGCGTAGCATTCTGTCTAATACGGAGAATTACGGCAAAAATCAAACATATTGCATAATCATAAGCCATGTTCTGAATCAAACACTTATCAAAACTGACAATCCATCAACAACATACAGAATTCTCACCAAAATTCCCCACCAGAGAGCCAAAAGCATTTGCCTTACACTCATAAATACAAATACACACTCCTTTTGACACCCGTCCGTGTCATCATTCCCCAGTAAAGTCGCCCGAGCACTCTTTACAAACAGACCACCCGTATTACAGATACTTCTTGACACCCGTCCGTGTCATACCCCCAGCAGAAAGCCAAAGCGTCCCCTTTGCACTCACATATACACACATATATACCACTTCCTTGGCACCCGTCCGTGTCACCTTCCCCATCATAGTAACCTAAACACTTTGTATATCATATACCTATCTATAATACCCTTTTCTCTTTCTTGACACTCGTCCGTGCCACTCTCCCCAGCAGATTAAACACTCATCTGTACACCGCTCATACCTATTACTTCTGTTTCACTCATATAGATATTCGTCCGTATCTTGTATATATCATTCAAATCCCTTCAGATTTGACACTCGTCCGTGTTCTTTGTTAACCAGCTGGTACTCGTCTGTATCATCATCTCAGAGCATGCGTCAAGCGTTTGTTTCTACCTGATACTTATCTGTATCATAGTCTTAAGGATGCTCGTCCGCATCTTTAAACCATACACGTATCAAACACTCATGTCTTCTTGAATTTAGACACTCGTCTGTGTCTACTATTCCCCAGAAGAGTCCCCTCAAAATCAACACTCGTCCGTGTTCCTTGTTAACCAGTTGATACTCGTCCGTATCATCATCTCTGAACACGTGTCAAGATTTGTTTCTACCCGATACTCGTCCGTATCATAGTCTTAGGGATGCTCGTCCGCATCTCTAATCTATACACAACGTCAGAACACTTATACCTTTTATTTCTTGGATGAAAACACTCGTCCGTGTTTACTATCCCCCAGTAGGTCGCCAGCAAAGCGAAATTTCTTTTCTATCTGACATTCGTCCTATGTCATGATAAACCTTGAGAGCAGCCGTCCCCTACTAGGTGATCGTCCTTCACCTCTTGATGATCATCCTTCATCATGCTCATCCGATGGCCGTCCCCATTGTCGACCCTTTTATCCGGCATTCGTCCTATGTCGTGATTTTTGGCAGTCGTACCCTGCCAGGTGATCGTCCTTCACCTTTTGATTATCTTCCTTCATCATTTTATCCGATGGCCGTCCCCATCGTTGATATTGTTATCTGACATTCGTCCTATGTCATGATAAACCTTGAGAGCAGTCGTCCCTTGCTAGGTGATCATCCTTCACCTCTTGATGATCATCCTTCATCATGCTCGTCCGATGGCCGTCCCCATCGTCGACCTTTTATCCGACATTCGTCCTATGTCGCGATACTTTCGGCAGCCGTACCCTGCCAGGTGATCGTACTTCACCTTAGATGACCGTCCCTCATCTTATCCCCAACAGAGCAGCTGTCCCCTGCTAGGTGATCGTCCTTCACCTTTGATGACCGTCCCTCATCATTATTTCATTTATTCTTTAACCCGATGGCCGTCCCCGTCGTGGTCCCTTTTCCTTTTCCTGGTGATCGTCCTTCACCTTTGATGACCGTCCCTCATCATTATTTCATTTATTCTTTAACCCGATGGCCGTCCCTGTCGTGGTCCCTTTTTTTTCTTTTTCCTGATGATCGTCCTTCATCAGTTTAGCCCGATGGTCGTCCCCATCATTGTTTACCTTACTTTATGAACCTGATGACCGTGCCTCATCATTTATGTTTACCTTTAATCCCCAGAGAATCTTATAGCTTTATTGTGATGGTCGTCCCCATCATAATCTCTTATATCCCCAGCATGTCGGCCGTCCCCGTCATTGCTTTATTTCCCGCATTTTCCCAGCATGTCGGTCGTCCCCGTCATTGCTATTTCCCCAGCAGTCGTCCTCTGCTCGACGGTCGTCCTCCGTCACCCACACTTTATAATATACTTTATTTTCTTTTACAATCTATATCCCTTTTCTTCTTCATTCTGTGAGTGCAAATTTTGGACTGTCTTTGGTATTCAACCACAAGTTATCTTGTTCGCCTGATAAGCCGTTGCTTACATCCTGCACAGCTAACTCATGTTTGAATAGGGGCAGCTGTAAACACCCCAAATTTTCCCTCACCCATTCACACCATGGCTTGTGATCTTCTCATATGCATAAGTTCAATCCTAGCATCTCATACCACATTTTTGATTCACTACATTGTTTCAAAGTCATCTGCATCTAGGGTTTGTGATCTGAGCAATCCAAGAGCTATTTGAGCCACTCCAAAGGTCATCAATCACTTTAAAGGGGTCCATGTATGTTCAAGCATCATATTATATCCTCTCAAAGTCAAGAATGTCAAAAAATCACAAGAACTGAGATGGGCATGGAAGCAGAGCCAGGTTTGACTGCACAGATGACCTAAAATTAGGGTTTTGGTTTCAAAGGCCATAACTCCAAATTTTTTGGTCATTCTTGTTTCTATTGGTCTCTATATGGTATAGGGAGCATGCATATCAATTTTCATGAATAAATTCAATGGGGAAGTCATCTGATCAAGAGTTGACTATTTGAGCAAGTAAGTGCAAAATCAGGGCATCTGAGGCCCCCAATGACCCAACCAAAGGGTGTTCTTCATCATTTTGATTGTGTATGATCTTTATTTGATCATAGAAGATGTTAGAAGTTCACAAAATTGAAGAATTTCAAGCCATTTGCAAAGTTGACTTTTTGGGGAAATGACTTGTAATGGAAAATTGTCATTTTAGGAAACTTTTTCAACCCTTGCTTTTTAATTAAAAAATGCTTCAAATGAGAAAACTTTGGTCATGAAAGTTGTAGAATGGATCATTCCTTTTTCAAAAAGTACAAGAACTTGACCTTATTCATTTTGGATCAAAAGTTATGGTCTTGCAAAGTTGGATAAAATCATTGAAATTTCACTTTTGCACAAAATGGAAAACTTACAATTTCTCATGGCAAGCCTTTATGTGACTTCAATATGACCTCTAATCATCATACCAATGCAATGCATGACCTAAAATCAGAATTGGCCCAAGGGATTTCTCATTTATTTGCCTTGATCTTCACATAGCCATAAGTCATTTTTCATGAAAGTGCAAAGAGGGATTTTTGGCAAAATCATTCTCAAAGGAGTTGTATGATCTCTAGCTGGTTTTAATACATTGTTGTAGACACCCTAAATTTGCCCTCTGGCTTTTGTATCTTTTTCTGCTTCTCGTTTGCATATCATACGCATTTTGCATACCATTTGCATAGTCTCCTAAGACATGGGATCACATTTTCTGAAGAAATTAGGGTTTCACATCCTATTGGCAGATTATCAGAAAATTCAAGGGCTTTTTCTCAGGCAATGAGCGTTCAAATTCAAGTTGGATGGTGCATAGAATTCATCAGATTATCTACTTGTGGTTCATGAGAGGTTTTGGTCCTGATTATCTAAATTTTGACCGAATTCTCTTTCATCTGACGCATTTTTATCAATTTATTTGATAGTCAGTCATTTTTGCATTTTTGTCCATTAATCATAAATCATGCATTTCTTTATTTTTGTCACATTTTGTTTATTTTCTCTTTTTTGAATAAATCTTTAGAATTTATTTGGAATAAATCTCTAGAATTTATTTGGAATGTTATCTCTTTTTCTTCTAAGTTTTAATTTTTATTTTTTAGATAATTATATTATGTATTTTAAAATTAATTTTTAGTTTAATTTTATTTTTAGCCAAATTTTAATTCGAATTAATATTAATATTATTGACTTTTGTTTAGATTCCACTTTAACTATTTATTTATTTTATTTTTTAGATAATTTAATTTAATTTAATTTTTTATTTTATTTTTTATTATTTATTATTATTTCAGTATTATTATTTAAGTTTGTAGTCTTTTAGTTAACCTTTTTATTATTAGATTATTTTCCAATTTAATTTGTTATTTTTAACAAGTCTACTTTAGTTAGTTTGTCTGCTTTATTTTATTATTTTTTTTAAACAGATTTGTCTTAATTATTGTATTGGCATTCTCCCCACATCTAGCTTAAACCTGCAGCAATAAAACAACCTTTTGCCCTGCACCAAAGTACATATGCCAATGACCCAACAAATGCCTTGAGCCAAACGCTGCCTTGAGCCACACCATGCACACAGAAAACAAAAACTTTCCCCTGCCAACACACACCAAAACTCATTCACGCAGCCGCCAATACACGCGCATTTTCACGTTGACAGCATAACAAAAACCTCATCACTTTTCAACCTTGGCTTCATCATCTTAAACAATAAAAAACACCCAAAACCGTAACCTCACAACCATCATCAGCTCCCTTCATCATCTCAACAACAACTTCAGCAGTGCACAAAAAAAACTCATCAACCTTCTTCAAACCCCTCACATCTCTAAACCACCATTAACAACCTTCCCTTCACCGAATCAACAACAACGAAACATCAAAAACAGCAACAAAGCTCACCAAACCTCTTCCATATACTTCTTCATCAATACAGAGAGACAACAATTAAAAACTCTTCCTCAATCATCCTCCAAACCACACAAAAAAACCGTTAACCAATTCCGGCCAAAGATCTTGAAAACAAAAATGCAAGGCAAAAACACTTTTCTTGATATGCAAACACCTTCAATCGCTCCACCTTTCTTCTGGACACAGCCTTTCAAAACACTTCTTTCAACCCTCTCAATCTTGATACAAGAACTCAGCCTCATTCACATTATTACTCTGCGGAATAGCAACCGAAATGCACAACATTTTATTCATCAATACATCTCCACAACTAGAACAACATAACTTTTTTTTCTCACATCAACAACAAACAACAAATTTCTCCAACCACCCAACAACTTCTGCGAACGCCAAAAACGCATCACATCCAAACATCACAATCTTGTTCATGTTATCTATCAGCTATAACAACAGACTCACTCGGCTAACACCGAACCACTATCACCATACACAAACGCATCATCTCAACATAACCTTCAAACTCGAACCTCACCGCCAACCCCTTCATCGACAACAACTCAAACCTGTTTTCCGTTTTCAACAGCACAGAAACAACAAAGTCAGAAACAGAAGAGAAGAGACGAAGTGAGAACGGAGACTGAGGACGGAATTTGAGCCAAATCGAAAAAGAGAAACGAACTCACCATGGAAATCTGAGAGAGATCCAAGGCCACCGCTCGAATTCGCCTTGAAGAAGAAGAAGCTTGAGGCCGTCGCGGATTCGAGAGACGAAGGGTTTGCGGCGGTGCGATCCGGACGGCGGTGAGAGGTTATCCCGTTGACGGTGATTTTGAGACCGAGTCGGAGGTCCGTTTTTCTTGATCGTGGAAAGTCACCGTCTGGTTTGTGTGAGGCACCGTTTGTTGCGTTTCTGAGACTGAGTTTGTTTATGACTCATCAAAATGGACCAAGTCTTAGTGTAGGCCCAAACACCATGGATCTGAACCGCCTGAATGTTACCCGCACCCTCTAATCTCATGCCTTACATCTTGTGTTCATTGATGTTGGGCTTGGCCCGTGCCTGAGTTTGTTTTCATCACCATTTTCCAGCGGAAACCCCCCCTTTGTTATGGTTGTCATTGGGCTTGTTAAGCCCGTTAGATTTATTTTCCAGCAAAGTAGTTATTGGATCTTTTTCTTTTTATTTCCTATTTATAACATTTCTTATTTAGTTTATTATTAGTTTTGTTTAATCAAAATTTCTTTCTAATCAAATTAGTTAATTTTGTTAAGGTTTAGATTAATATTTTTGTCTTTAAATTTTGATTATTAATATGTTTTATATTTAATTTTAGTAAATTTAGTTTATTATAATTTTATTGATTTTGTTTAAGTTTTTAGATTTAATTTAGATTATATCAGTTAATATTGATATTAATTAACTTTTATTCTTTTCTTTTAGGGAATTTTGATTAGAATTTCAATTAAGCTCTCACTAACTTTTTGTTTCTCTTATTAGCATTTTTTTCTTTGGTTTTGGCTTAATCAAGCTTGGATGTGGACTCTGGAAGTTAGGAGACTGAGTATTAATTGGTTTGATTGATCGAAGCTTTTTTTTTCTTTCTTGAGTTTTCTTGCGAATTGAAGAGGCAGCGGACCTTCTCCGTTAGGTAACGCTATGGCCCGATTTTAATCATTGCATGCCGTTGTATCTGGAAGTCCTACTGGTGTAGGCTCTGTTTGTTCATTTTTCATCTTATCTCCATTTCACATTCTCATCTTCTTATCTCATTTCATATTCATCTTATTTCTACTTCATATCACATTCTCATTATTTTTTATCTTATCTCATCTCCGTATTGCATTCTCTTATTCTTATCTTATTTCTTATTCATCTTATCTTATTCCTCATATTCTTTTATTCTTCTTAACTGGAGGTGTGCTAGGGCCACCATGGTGCTTCTCCTTTCATCTTTCCCTTCTTCTTTCTTTCTTCTTTAGGATAGTGAGCCTCACTAACCTAGGACCATCCGAGCATGTGAATATTGATTAGTCCCCCATTTAGTTTTTACCTTTGTGTCTCTTTTGAGTCTTCTCTCCTCACCTCATAATCAGGGATTAAACCCTAAAGGCTCTAAGGCTTTGTGATTAAGCTTATGCCTGCATCCTTCTCTTAGGATGGAGTGTATAACTTTAATCCTAAGTGTTAAACCCTTAATGTGTTTAAATCTCTTAATCAATTCACTTAATAATCATCAAGACATTACTTGTAACTTGGGCCTTGCATTAGGGTTCTAATTCTTCCTTAAGTGGTTAAGAAGGACTAACCCTAGTGTTAATGGACAAGTCCCCCTCAAGTTGTCTTACATCATAAAAATCACTTCATCATCATACCATTAATCTAAAATTCACTTAATCAAAGGCTTGTTTTGTCATGGGTTTAATCCCTAATCATGGATTAAGTTGAGGAGCTTTCCTCAGCTTAAACATTCTCATCTATCATCCTTCTTTTAGGATGGTGTAATGAGTCTGTTTAATCCCTGATTATGGCTTAACCTCATTACTCAACACTAAACAAAAATCACCAAAAACATCTAAATAATCACAAGTAGGTTAATGATCTTAATCCTACACCAAAGGTGATTAAGTGTGAGAATCTGACTTCACACTTAAGGTAATTCTCATTACCCCTAATCAGAGGGAAGATGTGATGAGTTTACTAAATCCATTGGTTTAGACTTAAGCTCATTAACTTATGACAAAAATCCAAAAACAATAAAAGACTGAAAACTCAAAAACAAACAATAATCGTCTCCTCCGGGATTCTTTTCTCATCACCTTCACTCACAAACGAGAACTTGCTTCTTCCATCTAATGCAAGACAGTAAGCACCTGAGCCAGACAGGTCATACACTTGAGCATAGGCAAGCAAGCAGTTCACCAGTCAATTCATCTTTCAGTCTCTTTGGGTCGAACTACGGTGTTCTGACTTCCTCATTGCACGAGAGGATACGTAGGCATAACTTAACAGTTATCGAACAAAAGTCTCTGTACATTCCCTCTCCTTCCAGCTTTACTCTTTAAGCCTCATTATCATGAGCATTTCATTCCTGATCTCACACTGACACTGTATATACTACACTTCACTTCTTTTACACTGACACCTGTACATTCTTTTCCAGCTATTTTACACAGATTGCACTGACACTACCCCTTTAAAACACAAATCTTTTAAGCGTGGATCCCGTCGAGTACGACGGACAATCTGGGTGCTAATACCTTCCCAGGTTGTAACCAACCCCCTTTCTCAGTCTCTCTGGTTCGCAATCCGTCTTATCCATCTCTTTCTAGGCTTATGCAGCATTGCCTTTCCTCCGGGATAAAAATGCCTAGCTGGCGACTCTATTCATCTCCAGTGAGTTCACGGCTGTGTGTTCTCACTGTTCCCTTCGCCGACCTTTCGCGTCTGTACCTTCATCTGACCCTGTTTCATTTGTCGGGAGCGACAACTTGGCGACTCTGTTGGGGACCCTTATATTGCAACCAGGGCTTCTGGTTCTTTTTGTGGGTTCCTCCTAGCGCTTGTTTGATTTGTGTTTACTGGGGTGTTATGTGCTTATTTGTGCTTGTATTCATTTTTGTTTATTGCTTTATGTACAGTTGCTTTACTGCTTTCTTTATTGCTTTTGTACATATCATACTGTCATGCTGCTGGCTGGATCTGTCTTGTTGCTTTGGTGGGTGGGTGTTCTATTGAGAGTTGAGGTCCTATACCTGGGACCTGAGTGACACCTAGGCTAGAGTGAATCATATTCTTTCCCATTCCATTTCGGTCTGGTGCGGGAATATGAAACACGGTTCAGATGTGGGTTTCTTCTTGAGAACTCTGTGTTGCAGATTTCCTGCAGTGCTAGGGCTATCTGGGAAGCCTGCTAAGTCTGGATGACCTTTAGTTTTGACCTTCAGAAACTGAGGAGAATTAGAGGAGGAACTTTTATGGTTATTGTAAACACTGTACTTCCGGGTTAGAAGTGTTTACACTTCTCATAACTGATCCAAGTCTGAGGATCTTTGTTTTAGAACACTACCTGTGAAGGGGTTGGGCTGTTTACAGGTTTGCAGGAACCATGACCTCAACATACCCTCATTGCAGTACAATTGTTTGATCCGGTCACTATGATCCTGAAGTTATTGACCTCTGGTTTTCAGTTACTATTTCGGGTTACTATACAGAGATCTTGTGGTTACAAACACTTGATTCTTGGCAGTATCCCAGATTCCAGGCAGTTTCCAGCTGTGATCCCATGTCTGTGCATCTTTTGCATCATCATATTGCATTTTGCATTTGCATCTGCATTGCATTTTCCTCCTCCAGAGAGCTCATCCTTCCTCTTTTGTCCATGGCCAGCCAGTTGATTTCCCGGTACTCAGTTTGAACAAGTGCTAACTGTTGGAAGACGACAGTGTTTGAAGGAAGATTGAGCAGTGTCAAGAGGTAAAGGGTCAGTTTGAAAGCCGTCAGTAGCTATGTCAGAGAACAACCTGGTTTCACCTGGTTTCACTTTGATGACCAATCCTCTGTATGGTCTTTCTCCTGATGATGATTTTCTGCAAGTGAACTACCTTACTCAAGCTCAGCCTGTACAGACCCCGATCGTGAATCAGGATGTATCTGAACCATCTGCTGTCCGAGGTGGACCTTTATCTTCTTCTGATACTACAGATTATCAGGGTTTTGCCTTCCCCATGCCAGACTTCCAAGGGGCAATCCCTCTTGTGAAAACCAAAGATCCACAAGTTATTGATCCTGCTGAAAGATTCCGTGTGTTGGACGAGCGACTCAAAGCCTTAGCAGATCCTGATGCCTTTGGTTTTGATGCTCTAACCCTGTGTTTGGTGCCTGATCTTGTCATTCCTCCAGATTTCAAAACTCCGAAGTTCGAGAAGTACACTGGTGTCAGTTGCCCGAAGCGTCATTTGGTGATGTTCTGTAGAAAAATGACTTCTCATGCCCACAATGATAAATTGATGATTCACTGTTTTCAGGACAGTTTAAGTGGGGCATCCTTAAGTTGGTACATGGATTTGGAAAGCAGTCATATTCGATCTTGGAATGATTTATCCAGAGCTTTCGTAAAGCAATACCAATACAATATGGACGTGGCGCCCAATCGCACGCACTTGCAGAGCCTATCCCAGAGGAGTGGTGAATCTTTCAGAGAATATGCACAGCGGTGGAGAGAATTGGCAGCCCAAGTGCAACCACCACTTTCAGACAGAGAACTAATTGACCTGTTCGTGGGCACCTTGCAGGGTCCATACTTGGAAAGAATGAGCAGCATTGGGATGACAAGCTTCTCTGATTTGATGATAGTTGGAGTACGCATTGAGAGCCTGCTCAAAAGTGGAAAGATCCAGGACTTTTCGAATATCCCAGCTAGTGAAGGTGGGTCTGTTGTTAGCTCCCAAGAGGAAGAATGGAATGACGTCAGTGCAGTCATGGCAAATATCGAATATTCTAGAACAACATCTTCTCAGAGACTATCTGCTCCTGTGTCTGGTTACTCTGGCGGACATTCGGAAATGCTCAGAACACCATATCAGAAAACTTGGACTCCTCCTCGTCCACATTTGCAAGCTCATGGCCGAAGACCTCAGAATCAACTTCAGAGCCAGCCTAGGCCTCACAACAATCTGGAAAGAAGGATTGCTCCTCTTCATCCAGTCCCCATGGCATACAGTGAACTCTTGCCGCATCTAGTTCAGAGCTCTTTGGTGGTTCCTAAGCTTCTCAAGCCGTTACCAGGGCCGTACCCTCCAGGGTACAATCCTCATGAGCAGTGCGGATATCATGGTGGATCAATGGGGCATTCAACTGAAGATTGCAAAGCTTTTCAAGCCAAAGTACAACAATTGATCGACAAGGGCTACATTTCCTTTCCAGAAGGAAGCTTGGTTGTGCACGTCAACCTCTCACCTGATTGAGTTCAAAGACTTCAGAAGGAGCGTCTCCTGATTTCGGTGGACCAGACAACAGTATGTCATCAGAGTTGGTGATCGCTGTATCCTTTTATCATTTGCATTGTAGTTTCTTTCCTGTTAGCAGCTACTTGTCTTTTAAGCATTGTTATTTTAAATGGTAATGTTAATGTAGTGATCTTGCACTTTTGAATCAATTATGTCGCATTCGCTCATTTTTTCTTTACTTGCATTGAAAAAACAAAAAAATTGCATTCATTTACCTCCCATTTATTTCACTGTTGTTTAGCAGGTTTGAGGGAGGATGATGACAGCTGAATACCCATAACTGTTGAAGGTATGCTTTCAGGGTAGAACCTGCTGACGATGTACAGGCATTGTTTCAATTCCCAAACACCGGAGATATAAGAGAGATAGACCCTCGTCAACCCCTTTTGAGCCTTGAAGTAGGAGTTTCTTTTCTAAACAGAAAAAACCCTCACATTTAACCCGGGATAGGGTAGTTGTCAGTTAATTTGACCGAGCGTTCAAATTCCCAAAGTAGTGTGCATCCGAGGATCCATTACATTTATTCATCACACCTCAAGAGGTCAAGGGACGTGAAACCACAATGGTTATCCCTCACCAACAAAGGAATGAGGCAGTCAACCCTTTCAGCAAGTCATGACAAGCCAGTGTCACACGATTTGTTCAACAAAAAAAAAAAAAAAAAAAAAGAAGAGAAATAAAGCCCGCTAAGTCGAAAAATGTGTGAAAACATATGACTTAGGCAAAAGTTAGGGCATCCCGCTGGACTTCAAAATCGAAAAAACATTCAGAAAGAATCAGTCCAGGCAAAAATTAGGGAATAAAAAATATCAAAAAGAAAAAAGTTCCATAAGAACAAAGTCGTGTGACCAAACACAAAGTCAGAATGGGTGACTGTTACTCCAAGAAACCTCATTGGTGCGTAAACCATCAACGTCATTGGTTCCTCAACCATTACAAAACCCTTGTGAGAAGCGAGCGTTTAGGGCGAATTAGCTGAACATAGGACTGGAGAACATCAAGGAGAATGGGTGGGCACAAATAAACTTTGAACCATAAATCCTTCTTTCTAAAACCGTGAACCAGACCACGTTATAACCCTTGAAAGTCCTATTTGAATCAGGTTCAATTCTGAAAGCATACTACGACAAGGTTGCGTAAACTGACTCCTAACGATTTACTAACTCAACACTACGTTTGGACTAATCGTCCATTCGTCACACACTGTCACAGCATCAAAATAAATAAATTTTCAAAAACTTGTATGTGTACTGCATTAAGATTACCATTTGTGAATGAACAGTTTTAATTGCAAGTTAGTTTGTGACACCCGGGAAGTTCCTACAAAAAGCAATCGCGAGGAACTTGGTTATTCAACAATGATGACCAGAATCAAGAGCATCTTGTCAGCCTATGAATCAGGGGCATGTTATCCAGTGGTTTTGTCAACCAAGGGATCTGTCAGGGTAAAGAGAGTTCCCAAGCATCAGTTGATCGAGGAACGTCATTCAAAGTCAGTTGATCAGAGTTGAATCTCCCAAGCAGGGGCAGGACACCCGGAGTTTCCGTTGACTAAGGGTCAATTCTTCCAATGCTCAGTCAGAATGAATCAAGTCGCTTCCACGCTCATACCGGGGCAGAATAATTCCAGAGCTCACTAAGTGCAACTCTCCTCGAGAGGACATCCAAGTCCGCCATGCCAAGAATTGGATAATTAGTGTTGGTCTGTTCAGAGACTCACCCAACAGGGGCAAACTTTAGCTATGCAGAGCAAGTACATCAGTAATCTCAGAGTTCAAGACAGGTATCGGGAAATCATGCTACCCATCGTCGCCTTTGTCACCCTTCTCAACCAGAAGCCTTGTCACTAAGACTTTTCTTCCCATCCTTGGGAGTTTTTTCTAGCCTTTCATAAGCATGGCATAAATCATTTGCATACGTTATTCATGTCGCTCGAGCATATAGAGCATACGCATCATATTAGCATTGGTCACAACCCCTCAAACATCAATCTCACGTCCAGGGCCTCGTAACCCCAACTTATCAACCTTTCAAAGTCCAGTTCTCGTCTGGCAAGCCTTTTCAAAGCCCAGTTCTCATCTGGCAAAACTTTTAAAGCCTGGTCCTCGTCCGGCAAACAAACCCAAAGTCCAGTTCTCGTCTGGCAAATCAATTTCAAATACCAGTTCTCGTCTGGTAGGCGAATCTTTTACCAGTTCTCGTCTGGTCACCTTTTCATTCAGCCCACTGAACGCCAGTTCTCGTCTGGTAGTCATTCTTTTTTCAGAGTCAATTCTCGTTTGACAATGAACCCAAGGAGCCAGTTCTCGTCTGACGACTTATTCTTTTCCCATCAGTTCTCGTCTGTTGGCCTACCTTTAATAAACCAGTTCTCGTCTGGTAATTCACCTTCAAAAGTCCAATTGCTTGGCAACCAAAAAAATATATATCTATCAACCTGGCCCTAGCGCTCAACCATCCTTGTTTCATATCCTTGGCATTGAGCATGTGTCTGCATTGTACATCATTTGCATTGCATCTTCATACCGCATGGTTCCTGTTTTAGCTCTGATGTGGGGCAAGAATTGTTTCAAGACGTATTCTGGGGCAGTTATCTCAAGACTTGTTTAAATTCTGCGAGAGTTTGAAGACACTGGGGCAATTCTGGATGCCAAGTCTTCTGTAAAATCCTCTGGAGACGATCTTTTTATGAACGATGCAATCTGAGGCAATTTGAAGAGTAAAGGGATGCTTGGTCACTCTGGATGATCAGTATGCAGTTTGTTGAGCTCAGAAGTTTGAAGCACTGTGTTAATTCTCAGGGAATGCCTGGTATTTATTTTACCAGCAGGGCATTGGAAGTTTATTTCTTCCCCAAGCATAAAGATCTTCTTTCAGCCGACAAGATTCCCTCATGAGGAGTTGGTTATTCGCATTCAGTCAAAAAGCCAATTTTCATTGGCATATCTTCCCAACACAGCTGTTATGCTATGCTTGGGGCATATTTTGATTCTCCAGCAAAGTCTCTCCTCAGCAGAGCATCGCCAAATATTTTTCTCAACCATGCCAGAAGGTTGACACATCCCCCAGCTGAGTTGGAACAGACGATATCCCCAGCAGAACTTCAAGGCTAATTGAATCGTTCTCGTCCCCAAGCGGACTTATCTTTCCACAGCGAAGTTTTCCCAACAGGCAGCTGAAGGCCTTGCTTCCCCACAAAGTTAGAATTATCAGAATTCCCTCCTCAGCAGGATTGTGTGATCAAGCATCTTCCCTAGCCAAGTCTAAAGATGATCTTTCCCCATAGAGTCATCGGGATTCTCCTTTCCAAGGGATTTCCCCAGCAGAGCAAGAAGAAATTCTCCCCAGTGAAATCAGAGCAGGATGATCAGATCCTCAGCAGATGTTCAGAGCAGTTAAACGAAGTATACCTCACGCAGAGTCGTCTTTCCTCCAGTGAAAACCTCTCCAACAAGCATCAGGTTGCCAACACTTCATTCCCATCAGAGTTAAAAGCTTTCAACCCGTCAGCAGTATAGAATTCTCCCCAGATTCCCCAACGGAGAGCTAAAGCTAAAACAACTGCCTCACACTCCCAAACACACTCCCGAACATCAGTATATGCTCCTTGTGGCACCCGTCCGTGTCATATCCCCAGCAGAAAGCCAAAGACATCCCCTTTGCACTCACAGATATACATATATATACATTTCCTTGACACCCGTCCGTGTCACCTTCCCCAGCAAGTAACCCAAACACTTTGTATATCAGATACTTGTTTATACTATACTTTCCTTTTCTTGACACTCATCCGTGTCACTCTCCCCAACAAATTAAACACTCCTACTCACCGCTCACACTTATACAGATACTCGTCCGTATCTTGTATATACCATTTATATCCCCACAGATTCGACACTCGTCCGTGTTCTTTGTTAACCAGTTGGTACTCGTCCGTACCATCATCTCAGAGCATGCGTCTAGCGTTTGTTTCTACATGATACCCGTCCGTATCATAGTCTTAAGGATGCTCGTCCGCATCTTTAATCCATACACCGTGTCAAACACTCATGTCTTCTTGAATATAGATACTCGTCTGTGTCTACCATTCCCCAGAAGAGTCCTTTCAGATTCAACACTCGTCCGTGTTCTCTGTTAACCAGTTGATACCCGTCCGTATCATCAGCTCTGAACATGTGTCAGTATTTGTTTCTACCCGATACTCGTCCGTATCATAGTCTTAGGGATGCTCGTCCGCATCTTTAATCTATACACAGCGTCAAAACACTTATACCTGTTGTTTCTTGGATGTAAACACTCGTCCGTGTTTACTATTCCCCAGTAGATCGCCAACAAAGCAAAATTTTCTTTTTATCTGACATTCGTCCTGTGTCATGATAAACCCTGAGAGCAGCCGTCCCCTGCTAGGTGGTCGTCCTCCACCCCTTGATGGTCGTCCTCCATCATGCTCATCCGATGGTCGTCCCCATCGTTGACCTTTTATCCGGCATTCGTCCTATGTCGCGATATTTTCGGCAGCCGTACCCTGCCAGGTGGTCGTCCTCCATCTTAGATGACCGTCCCTCATCTTACCCCCAACAGAGCAGCCGTCCCCTGCTAGGTGATCGTCCTTCATCTTTGATGGTCGTACCCCATCATCTGTTTATTTCATTTATTCTTTAACCCGATGGCCGTCCCCGTCATGGTCCCTTTTTCTTTTTTTTTAGCCCGATGGCCGTCCCCATCGTTGGTTACTTTACCCTTGTGAACTTGATGGCCGTCCCCGTCATGTTTCATTGATTCCCAGAGAATTTTACAGATGGCCGTCCCCATCATGATTTTATTTTCCCCAGCTAGTCGGCCGTCCCCGTCTTAGCTTTACCTTATATCCCCAGCATGTCGGCCGTCCCCGTCATTGCACTTTACCCAGCAGTCGTCCTCTGCTCGACGGTCGTCTTCCGTCGCCCATCCTTTACAATATACTTTATTTTCCTTTCACAATCTATATCCCTTTTCTTTTTCATTCTGTGAGTGCAAATTTCGGGGTCTTTTTTGGTATTCAATCACTGTTTATCTGGAACGTCTAATAGCCGTTGCTCTCACCCTTCTCAGATTAACAGTTGCTTGAATAGGGGCAGCTGTAGACACCCTAAATTTGCCCTCTGGCTTTTGTATCTTTTTCTGCTTCTCGTTTGCATATCATACGCATTTTGCATACCATTTGCATAGTCTCCTAAGACATGGGATCACATTTTCTGAAGAAATTAGGGTTTCACATCCTATTGGCAGATTATCAGAAAATTCAAGGGCTTTTTCTCAGGCAATGAGCGTTCAAATTCAAGTTGGATGGTGCATAGAATTCATCAGATTATCTACTTGTGGTTCATGAGAGGTTTTGGTCCTGATTATCTAAATTTTGACCGAATTCTCTTTCATCTGACGCATTTTTATCAATTTATTTGATAGTCAGTCATTTTTGCATTTTTGTCCATTAATCATAAATCATGCATTTCTTTATTTTTGTCACATTTTGTTTATTTTCTCTTTTTTGAATAAATCTTTAGAATTTATTTGGAATAAATCTCTAGAATTTATTTGGAATGTTATCTCTTTTTCTTCTAAGTTTTAATTTTTATTTTTTAGATAATTATATTATGTATTTTAAAATTAATTTTTAGTTTAATTTTATTTTTAGCCAAATTTTAATTCGAATTAATATTAATATTATTGACTTTTGTTTAGATTCCACTTTAACTATTTATTTATTTTATTTTTTAGATAATTTAATTTAATTTAATTTTTTATTTTATTTTTTATTATTTATTATTATTTCAGTATTATTATTTAAGTTTGTAGTCTTTTAGTTAACCTTTTTATTATTAGATTATTTTCCAATTTAATTTGTTATTTTTAACAAGTCTACTTTAGTTAGTTTGTCTGCTTTATTTTATTATTTTTTTTAAACAGATTTGTCTTAATTATTGTATTGGCATTCTCCCCACATCTAGCTTAAACCTGCAGCAATAAAACAGCCTTTTGCCCTGCACCAAAGTACATATGCCAATGACCCAACAAATGCCTTGAGCCAAACGCTGCCTTGAGCCACACCATGCACACAGAAAACAAAAACTTTCCCCTGCCAACACACACCAAAACTCATTCACGCAGCCGCCAATACACGCGCATTTTCACGTTGACAGCATAACAAAAACCTCATCACTTTTCAACCTTGGCTTCATCATCTTAAACAATAAAAAACACCCAAAACCGTAACCTCACAACCATCATCAGCTCCCTTCATCATCTCAACAACAACTTCAGCAGTGCACAAAAAAAACTCATCAACCTTCTTCAAACCCCTCACATCTCTAAACCACCATTAACAACCTTCCCTTCACCGAATCAACAACAACGAAACATCAAAAACAGCAACAAAGCTCACCAAACCTCTTCCATATACTTCTTCATCAATACAGAGAGACAACAATTAAAAACTCTTCCTCAATCATCCTCCAAACCACACAAAAAAACCGTTAACCAATTCCGGCCAAAGATCTTGAAAACAAAAATGCAAGGCAAAAACACTTTTCTTGATATGCAAACACCTTCAATCGCTCCACCTTTCTTCTGGACACAGCCTTTCAAAACACTTCTTTCAACCCTCTCAATCTTGATACAAGAACTCAGCCTCATTCACATTATTACTCTGCGGAATAGCAACCGAAATGCACAACATTTTATTCATCAATACATCTCCACAACTAGAACAACATAACTTTTTTTTCTCACATCAACAACAAACAACAAATTTCTCCAACCACCCAACAACTTCTGCGAACGCCAAAAACGCATCACATCCAAACATCACAATCTTGTTCATGTTATCTATCAGCTATAACAACAGACTCACTCGGCTAACACCGAACCACTATCACCATACACAAACGCATCATCTCAACATAACCTTCAAACTCGAACCTCACCGCCAACCCCTTCATCGACAACAACTCAAACCTGTTTTCCGTTTTCAACAGCACAGAAACAACAAAGTCAGAAACAGAAGAGAAGAGACGAAGTGAGAACGGAGACTGAGGACGGAATTTGAGCCAAATCGAAAAAGAGAAACGAACTCACCATGGAAATCTGAGAGAGATCCAAGGCCACCGCTCGAATTCGCCTTGAAGAAGAAGAAGCTTGAGGCCGTCGCGGATTCGAGAGACGAAGGGTTTGTGGCGGTGCGATCCGGACGGCGGTGAGAGGTTATCCCGTTGACGGTGATTTTGAGACCGAGTCGGAGGTCCGTTTTTCTTGATCGTGGAAAGTCACCGTCTGGTTTGTGTGAGGCACCGTTTGTTGCGTTTCTGAGACTGAGTTTGTTTATGACTCATCAAAATGGACCAAGTCTTAGTGTAGGCCCAAACACCATGGATCTGAACCGCCTGAATGTTACCCGCACCCTCTAATCTCATGCCTTACATCTTGTGTTCATTGATGTTGGGCTTGGCCCGTGCCTGAGTTTGTTTTCATCACCATTTTCCAGCGGAAACCCCCCCTTTGTTATGGTTGTCATTGGGCTTGTTAAGCCCGTTAGATTTATTTTCCAGCAAAGTAGTTATTGGTTCTTTTTCTTTTTATTTCCTATTTATAACATTTCTTATTTAGTTTATTATTAGTTTTGTTTAATCAAAATTTCTTTCTAATCAAATTAGTTAATTTTGTTAAGGTTTAGATTAATATTTTTGTCTTTAAATTTTGATTATTAATATGTTTTATATTTAATTTTAGTAAATTTAGTTTATTATAATTTTATTGATTTTGTTTAAGTTTTTAGATTTAATTTAGATTATATCAGTTAATATTGATATTAATTAACTTTTATTCTTTTCTTTTAGGGAATTTTGATTAGAATTTCAATTAAGCTCTCACTAACTTTTTGTTTCTCTTATTAGCATTTTTTTCTTTGGTTTTGGCTTAATCAAGCTTGGATGTGGACTCTGGATGTTAGGAGACTGAGTATTAATTGGTTTGATTGATCGAAGCTTTTTTTTTCTTTCTTGAGTTTTCTTGCGAATTGAAGAGGCAGCGGACCTTCTCCGTTAGGTAACGCTATGGCCCGATTTTAATCATTGCATGCCGTTGTATCTGGAAGTCCTACTGGTGTAGGCTCTGTTTGTTCATTTTTCATCTTATCTCCATTTCACATTCTCATCTTCTTATCTCATTTCATATTCTCATTATTTTTTATCTTATCTCATCTCCGTATTGCATTCTCTTATTCTTATCTTATTTCTTATTCATCTTATCTTATTCCTCATATTCTTTTATTCTTCTTAACTGGAGGTGTGCTAGGGCCACCATGGTGCTTCTCCTTTCATCTTTCCCTTCTTCTTTCTTTCTTCTTTAGGATAGTGAGCCTCACTAACCTAGGACCATCCGAGCATGTGAATATTGATTAGTCCCCCATTTAGTTTTTACCTTTGTGTCTCTTTTGAGTCTTCTCTCCTCACCTCATAATCAGGGATTAAACCCTAAAGGCTCTAAGGCTTTGTGATTAAGCTTATGCCTGCATCCTTCTCTTAGGATGGAGTGTATAACTTTAATCCTAAGTGTTAAACCCTTAATGTGTTTAAATCTCTTAATCAATTCACTTAATAATCATCAAGACATTACTTGTAACTTGGGCCTTGCATTAGGGTTCTAATTCTTCCTTAAGTGGTTAAGAAGGACTAACCCTAGTGTTAATGGACAAGTCCCCCTCAAGTTGTCTTACATCATAAAAATCACTTCATCATCATACCATTAATCTAAAATTCACTTAATCAAAGGCTTGTTTTGTCATGGGTTTAATCCCTAATCATGGATTAAGTTGAGGAGCTTTCCTCAGCTTAAACATTCTCATCTATCATCCTTCTTTTAGGATGGTGTAATGAGTCTGTTTAATCCCTGATTATGGCTTAACCTCATTACTCAACACTAAACAAAAATCACCAAAAACATCTAAATAATCACAAGTAGGTTAATGATCTTAATCCTACACCAAAGGTGATTAAGTGTGAGAATCTGACTTCACACTTAAGGTAATTCTCATTACCCCTAATCAGAGGGAAGATGTGATGAGTTTACTAAATCCATTGGTTTAGACTTAAGCTCATTAACTTATGACAAAAATCCAAAAACAATAAAAGACTGAAAACTCAAAAACAAACAATAATCGTCTCCTCCGGGATTCTTTTCTCATCACCTTCACTCACAAACGAGAACTTGCTTCTTCCGTCTAATGCAAGACAGTAAGCACCTGAGCCAGACAGGTCATACACTTGAGCATAGGCAAGCAAGCAGTTCACCAGTCAATTCATCTTTCAGTCTCTTTGGGTCGAACTACGGTGTTCTGACTTCCTCATTGCACGAGAGGATACGTAGGCATAACTTAACAGTTATCGAACAAAAGTCTCTGTACATTCCCTCTCCTTCCAGCTTTACTCTTTAAGCCTCATTATCATGAGCATTTCATTCCTGATCTCACACTGACACTGTATATACTACACTTCACTTCTTTTACACTGACACCTGTACATTCTTTTCCAGCTATTTTACACAGATTGCACTGACACTACCCCTTTAAAACACAAATCTTTTAAGCGTGGATCCCGTTGAGTACGACGGACAATCTGGGTGCTAATACCTTCCCAGGTTGTAACCAACCCCCTTTCTCAGTCTCTCTGGTTCGCAATCCGTCTTATCCATCTCTTTCTAGGCTTATGCAGCATTGCCTTTCCTCCGGGATAAAAATGCCTAGCTGGCGACTCTATTCATCTCCAGTGAGTTCACGGCTGTGTGTTCTCACTGTTCCCTTCGCCGACCGTTCGCGTCTGTACCTTCATCTGACCCTGTTTCATTTGTCGGGAGCGACAATTGTCATGACCTAATGAGGCATCCCACATCAGAAATTCAGCAAGGCTTCTCACATTCACATAGCCAAAATCATGAAATGTCACAAGTGGGCAAGTTGCAAAAACTCCTCTAGCTCATGATCCAAATGCAGCAGCCTTTCATGAGCCATTCAAGGGTCATCCTTGACTCAAGCTGAGGCAGGATAAGCCTCTAGACTGCCTCTGCCATAGCCCATGCTGTAAGTACACAAAACTTTACTTTTTGGCCAATCCTCCCATACCAATCCCACAGTGCACACCTGCCCTCCTAGATTGCTGGGATTGCTTATGGATTGCCTAAGGGTCATAAAACAAGAAGGAAGCAAGCCTGAAGACACACACAAGCCGGCATACACAAAAATCCTCCCCATTTCATTTTCTATCGAATCTCTCAACTCAACGATTGAAACTTAAAAATTCTTTCACTAAACAACTCACCATGATCCACTGATCATTTCCCAACCATCACCTTGCCCTAAAAGGCCCTGAATCAAAAACATGATTTCAACACACCCTTGACCTGAGCTTCTGCCAACTTTCTCTAGAGGCCATATAAACTCCAACTAAGTGTCAAAAGCTTCTAAGGAGGATCATTGGGACTTGTTTGAGCCAAAGAAGCAGCCAGAAAGCTCCTGAATCAAAAGCTCAACCTCAGGTAACATGATGAACAAATTTTCCAGAACCTTGTTTTCTTGTTAGAATGTTGTTCTACATGTTGCCCTGATCATGGGGATCTATTTACTTTTGAAAATGAGCCAGAAACAAGCATGTTATGATGATCTGAAAGTTTGCCCGTGAAAATGTTTTTGCTTGTTTCCTTTGATTCAGTGAAAATAAATGTTGTTTGATTTAGGGTTTATGTTTAGTGATGTTCATAGATTGATTCTGGAGAGTTTGGTGAGGATTTGATGCATATTGAGAGAGATAGATATTTTGGCCTGCCGGAGAAGATGACCGGAACACTGTTCCGGTCATCTGAAAGTCATTAGGGCTTCTGATTAGGGTTTAATCATAATTAAGGAAATTTGAATTTTGGCCGTCCAGATGCGCGCGCCAGTCAACTCCCGCGCGTTCAGTTTGAATACCAGCCTTAGGATCAGTTGACTTCTTCATTTATTCATTTAATTTCATTTTATTTTCATTTGTTTTGCATTTATTTTCTTCATTTTATTTAAAATAGCAAAATACATTGAAAAATTCTGAAATTTTTTATCAAACCTTTTATTAATTTTCAGAAACCAAAAACATTTTTATTTTTATTTTTTGCATCAAAAATTATTTTTAAATCATTTAAAAGTTTATTTTTAATTGATTAATGAGAATTAATTGATTAAAAATACTTTTAGGTATTTAAAAATCACAAAAAAATTCATGTAACATTTAAAATCATTTAGAAACATTGTCCAACTCTCAAACCAAATTTCTTTTTTGATCTTGATGCCTTTTGACAATTTTCAATGGATTTAATTTCATTTCAAGGCATTATTTTGATTCAAACTTCAAAAATTCATTTCTGCCTAACCATTGAGAGTTGGACAATGATTCTTTTTGCATTGCATCTTGCATAACATGTAGTTTATAGGATTAAATTGGCATGAATTGATCTTGCATTTTCAATTTGTTTGGCATTTTTCTTGACAAGGTACCTTAAAACCCTAGCAATCTTAGGAAATTCATAACTTGCACTAGGTTAAGAGTTGGATCCCCTCCTTTGGGCAGTGAGTTTGTATAGGTTTGGGGTTCCTTTGATTGCATTTTCAAATTTTTATCAAGATGTTTGCTTCTGGTTTTGAATTTTGTTTTGTGCATTGATCATAAACCCTAATTCATGCCTTCTCTTGCATCCATCTTCCATTTGCTTGCATACCATGACTTGCCATGCCATTTTGTGCATCCATTTGATTCATAATACATCTTAGGACATATTAGAATCATGTTTGATCATTGCATCTTGCATTTGCCATGTTGTATGTCCATTGCATTCCATAACTTTTCATGTGTTTTCATGGTTCAATACCTACCTCATTTGCATCCTCATGCTTGTATGATCATCCTCATGCCTTGCCTCATGTTTGCATCATCTCTTAGCAGCATTAACATCATACCCATGCTTCTGGTTTTGGTTTGCATCATCACATTTCATCTTATTTGCATTACGTTTCATTTCTTTTACTAACTTTTCAGGTGGTAAGTTGTATTGAGAAGTGAATTTGCCTTCACTTCTCACAATCTCTTTTCATCTCTCTTATGCATTCATTTGCTGAATCTTGTATGTGTTTGAGTTTGAGCTTGCTCATTCTTGTTCATCTTACCTTCTTTCTTCAAGCAACTTGACTTCTTAAGTGAAGCAAGTTGTTTTGCTTTTCTTTGCTCCTTTCATCTGCTTCCTGGTGGTTTCTCTGAAGATTTTTCTTGCAAACCTCATAAACCCTAGGACCTCCAAGTATGATAACATTTAGGGTTTGATTAGTCCCCCACTTAGTTTTCACCTTTGTGTCTCTTTGAGTCTTCTCTTCTCATCTCATAATCAAGGACTAAACCCTAAAGGCTTTAAGGCTTCGTGATTAAGCTTATGCATGCATCCTTCTATTAGGATGGAGTGTATAACTTTAATCCTAAGTGTTAAACCCTTAATGTGTTTAAATCCTTTAATCAACTCACTTAATAATCATCAAGACATCAAGCTTGTAACTTGGGCCTTGCATTAGGGTTCTAATTCTTCCTTAATTGGTTAAGAAGGACTAACCCTAGTGTTAATGGACAAGTCCCCCTCAAGTTGTCGTACAAGCCATAAAACTCATTTCTTAATCTTATCATTAAATAAAATCCACTTAATAAAGGTTTTGTTTTGTCATGAGGTTAATCCCTAATCATGGATTAAGTTGAGGAGCTTTCCTCAGCTTAAACATTCTCATCTATTATCCTTCTATTAGGATGGTGTAATGAGTCTGTTTAATCCCTGATTATGGCTTAATCTCATTACTCAACACTAAACAAAAACACCAAAAACATCTAAATAATCACAAGTGAGTTAATGATCTTACTACATCATGGTGATTAGGTGTGAGATGCTGACTTCACACTTAAGGTATTCTCATTACCCCTAATCAGAGGGAAGATGTGATGAGTTTACTAACCCATTGGTTTAGGCTTAAGCTCATTAACTTATGACAAACATTCAAAAGCAATAAAAGACTGAAAACCCAAAAACAAACAATAATCGTCTCCTCCGGGGTTCTTTTCTCATCTCATTCACTCACAAACGAGAACTTGCTTCTTCCGTCTAATGCAAGACAGTTTGCACCTGAGCCAGACAGGTCATACACTTGAGCATTGACAAGGAAGCAGTTCACAAGTCAATTCATCTTTCAGTCCCTTTGGGTCGAACTACGGTGTTCTGACTTCCTCATTGCACGAGAGGATACGTAGGCATAACTTAACAGTTATCGAACAAAAGTCTCTGTATATTCCCCCCTCTTTCCAGCCTTATACTTTAAGCCTCATGATCATGAGCATACTCTTTCTCACACTGACACTTCACTCATACACTTCACTTTTCTTTGACACTAACACTTGTACTTTTTCCAGCTCTTTTATGCACAAATTGCACTGACACTACCCCTTTAAAACACAAATCTTTTAAGCGTGGATCCCGTCGAGTACGACGGACAATCTGGGTGCTAATACCTTCCCAGGTTGTAACCAACCCCCTTTCTCAGTCTCTCTGGTTCGCAACCGTCTTATCCATATCTTTCCCAGGTTTATGCAACATTACCTTTCCTCCGGGATAAAAATGCCTAGCTGGCGACTCTTTCTTTTCTCCTGAGTTCACCCCTGTGTGTTCTCATTCCTCTTTTCGCCGACCGTTCGCGTCTGTACCCCTTTTGACCCAGGTGTCATTTGGTGGGAGCGACAAGCTCAACTGCTTAGAGTTTCTGAGGTTGAAGCTCTAACAGTTATGGATAGAGGGGTCAAAAAAGCCTTATTTGATAAGGCCCTAATATTTAGACCATTTTTGGTCTTTTTTATAGGCCCCCTACTAAAGGAATATTTTCTTGGCCCCTTATTTTTAAGCCCCTTCATATTTTTATTTTTTATGGGGCCTAGTAAGGGGCTCAAAATATAATAAACCAAATAGTTTAATTTCTTGATAAAAAATGTTTTTTTTTAAAACTCGATTTTTTCGAAAAATATTTGATTTTCTTAAAAAAAACTTGATTTTCTGGAAAAAAAACTCGATTTTTAGAAAAATACACGATATTCCGAAAAAAACTCGATTTCTAGAAAAAAAATTCGATTTTCCCAAAACAAACTCAATTTTTTGGAAAAAAACTTGATTTGTCAAAAAAAAAACTCGATTTTTCAAATAAAAATGCTTGATTTTTGAAAAATACAAGATTTTTCGAAAAACAACTCGATTTTTTGAAAAATATTCGATTTTTAGGAAAAAAACACAATTTTCCGAGAAAAAGGTAGATTTTTCAAAAAACAAAACTTGATTTTTCGAAAATTATTCGATTTCTCGAAAAAAACTCGTTATTTCAAAAAATATTTGATTTTTTGAACAAAAAAACTCAATTTTACGAAGAAAACAACAAGATTTTTCGTAAAAAAAAAACTCGATTTTTCAAAAACAAAATCGACTTTTCGAAAAAAAACTCGATTTTTCGAAGTAAAAAAACACAAGTTTTCGAAAAATATTCAGTTTTGGAAAAAAAACTCTTTTATAAAAAATATTTGATTTTTCTTAAAAGACTCGATTTTTCATAAAATATTAAATTTTTCGAAAAATATTTGATTTTTAGAAAAAAAACATGATTTTTCGAAAAATAATTGATTTTTTGTAACAAAAAACTCGATTTTTCGATAAAATCTTGATTTATTTTTTAAATATTTGATTTTTCGATAAAAAAAAACTCGATTTTTCAAAAAAAAAAACTTCATTTTCCAAAAAAAAAACTTTATTTTTTAAAGATATTTGATTTTTTTTAAAAAAACTCGAATTTTAAAAGAATATTTGATTTATAAAAAAAACTCGAATTTTCGAAGAAAAAAAAAAGTCGATATATTTTTCGAATTTTTTTTTCTACAATCGATTTTTCAAAAAAAAAAGTCGTTTTTCTAGCGGTAAAATCGTGAGTGTAAGCTATTGATTAACTTAACTCAAGGTACACAGAGTCGCCACCGCGCTTTTATTTATTTCCAAATGGAAAAGGTCAAAAGAACGAACAAAAACCTAAGGAATCTAAAAGCAAAAGCTAAAAGAAACAAACGGAGAACGGGTAAGGGGATTGGTTACAAATCGGGAAGGTTTTACGCACCCAACTTGTCTGTGGTACTCCACGGGAGCCCTTTGACATATTTATTGCTTTTTTTGGTTTGAAATTGGTTTGCTTGAAAAGGGTTGAAGGGATGAGAAGAAGAATGTTTTTTAAGATTTTGTGTTTGAAGAGGTTTTAACGCCTCATGCCTACGTACCCACAAAGTGCAATGCGAGATCAAAACCTCGTAGTTCGTGGTACAAAATTTGAAAAGAAACAATGAGTTGCGTTAATTTTAAAATGTACAGATAAGTCGTCATTCTTTAGCGAATAATTCTGCTAGAAAGAATGAATCATATCTAAACATATGAAAAAGAAATGTGCACAAAGGCACAAAAACAATTGAGTGAGTTTTGGATTTTTTTTAAAGTACTTAAGAAAAGAATTTCGATATATTTACATGGATTAACATTTATTAAGAAAATAAAATGAAAAGGATAAAATCACTTGACCTAAGTCAAGGTTTGATTGCGAAAGCGTTTGAAGTTTGAAAACCAAGAAGATTTGAAAATAGGGAGAAGAGTTGAAAATTTAAGAAGTGGGAGGAGATGAAGGGACTATCCTAATACTTGAATTAAAAAGTTAAGAGAAGAGCGATCAAACCATATTATGAATATTTCTTCAAAGTAAACGGAATTCCATCTTCAAAGACAAATGAGCTTAATTCGAGGCCAATGTCTTCAATCGATCACAACTTGAGCAAAGGGAGAGATCCTAAAATCTAGGTCCAAACTCCAATGCTAAGGATAGTAACAATAGTCCGAAATTAAAGTCACCAATCTTTTTAATGTTTAATCCTTTATTAGTGTTTTGTGTCCAAATGGACAAAAGAAAAATCACAAGCAACAATATAAACATAAACAATATGATATATGATATAATATGATAATAGCATAATAAGAGAGATAAGGAGCAAAAAATTGAAATAAAGAGGATAAGGTGCGAGAGATTGAATTTAAATGGATTAGTATATTAATATTATTATAATATGTACATATAAGTGGTATGATGAACTTAATCAAACACAATCACGAAAGATACTAAAATAAAATATAAAATAAAATAAAAAAAACCGAGGCAACCGGATCCAAGTGGATCTTATTCCGAATCGGGACAAATTTAGGTATATGTTAAGCAATCGCCGAGTAATTTACGAAGTAATTACCCTACAAATGAGGCCGGCCACCACTAATTAAAGTGGAAAATATTCGTGCTAATACATGTTAGAGAAATGATATTATGAATCATTCTCCGAAAACATGTCGCACTAAAAGAAAAAGAACGGTCTAATCTTAATCGAGATTTTCGTTGAATTTATCGAAAGCAACCTATCACGATCTCAAAGTATGGAGAATGATCCAAATGATCATTCATCCATAGATTTGAAATAATGAAGATTATACATCTTCGAAAATTAACAATCACGAATCGGAGATTTTCATCGACCAAAACAAAAAAATAAGAGATGAAAACAAAGAAATATGGATCTAAAATAAATCCATAAAGAAATTAAAATATTTTTAAATTCTTTTCTTAAAATCTCTTTTCTAAATACTTTCTAAAATACTTTTTCTAAATCTTTTTCTAAAATATATTTTATAAAATTCTTATATCCTAAATAAATTGAAAAAATAACATTTAAAAAATATAAAGAAAAACTAAAGAGAAAAAAAAAAGAATAGAGATGGAAAGGGGAATGGGATCCGCGAGTTGGTGATGGATAGTTTTCCGGATCCATAGCCAAAACCCAAACTCATTTTACCTCTTTCTTTAACAAAGTAAAAAAACAACTTAATAAAAAAACAAAAAAAAACAGAAAGAGCAAAAGCTCTTCTTCTCCAATCGTGAAGAACAGGACCGCGCTTCTCCTAACCTTCACAAAATCAATGGAGCGAAAAAAACAATCAACAAATCGTTTCCTCTTCACGAATCACTGAGACTTTCTTCTTTTACTCGATGTGTGATCCTCTTCCCTCTTCCTTTTCGTTTTAAGATTTCTCTTCTCTCTTCCGATTCAATTTGTTGTTGTTGATGAATGGATTGTGGTTGTGATTGATGAGTGATATGAAGGTAAGTATTGGCAAGAAGAGGTTAATGGTGGATTAATGGAGCTTGAAGAAATTGAAGTGAAGGGATTTGGAATTGGGATTATGAAAACCTTGTTTTGATTTTGATAGAAATTTTATGGGCTTTTGAAGCTTGGATTTTAGAAGAGGAGAATGGTTCTTTTTATAGGAGAATATGAGGTGGAGAGGGTTGCCGTTTTGTGTAGATATCAATTGCGTTTTATGTTGCGATTTGCGTTTCAGGTGCTTGCAGAATCTGCGTGCGTTTCATGCTTTGGCTGCTGCATTTTTGGATGCATTTTATGTTAGAAATGGATGCGTTTTGCTTGTTGATTTTCGTGTTACTCGGGCTTTTCGTTTGTTAGGCGGCTTGGCTTGTATTGTTTTGCTTGCTGGCGTTTTTCTTTGTAAGATGTTGCGTTTTCAGGTGCGGATGCTGAAGCTGAGTTGAAGTCATGTGCGGGATTGCGTTTTACGTTTTTGTTGTGCGTTTTGTTGCTGCGGTTTGTCTCGTGTGAGCAGCTGGGACATTGGCTGGGAAAATTTTGCTGGCTGAAGTTGTTGTTCTTGGTTGCGGCTTGATTGTTGTTCATCTTGTTTTGCTTGAACTGATGTTTGTTCGTTTTGTTGAGTTGGTACGGCTGGGAAGATGCTGTCACGTGAACAACTTATCCATGGCTATCACTTTCTGTCTTGTTTTTCACATTAATTTTTGGAAATTGAAATGGGCTAAAAAGATATGGGCCTAAGAATTTCTATTTTTTTGTGGTAAAAGAAAAAATGTATAAGAATGGAAAAAAAGTATGGTATTATATATACTAAAAATGGATAATGATTTTTTTTAATATTGGAATTGTGAAAAAATGAATAAAAGTGTGGATAAAAATAAAAAAATATGATGGGAATTAGAGAAATGGTGAATGTAATATAATATATATTTTTTTTGTAATTGAATTAAATGAAATGTGGATTAAAATAAAGGTGAGTGATAATTTTGGTGATGTAATAATAAAAAAAATGTATATTGAGATGAACTAAAATGTGGAAATAAAAACGATGATGAATATTGAATTTGGTATTTGGAAATAAAAAAAAAGGACAATGGTTAGAAATAGATGGATAGAAAATAATTGGATAATAGATGTATGGATGGTGTAAAAAAATGGTAGCTAGAAAAAATGTATGAATCAAATAATGGATAAAGCGATGATTTTTTTATCTAAGCCCATAACCAAGATTCTGATTATGTTCACAAGCCAGCTGATGAAAATAGCCATTAATGAACCACTGAACCACTGAATAAATTGAAACTTTGCCACCTAAGCCACAACCACTTGAATCATCTAAAAATTTCCTTGATAACTCGAATCCATGCTGAGGAAAATAAATCCTCAGATGAACCCCTGATGAACTGGTGAACTGATAAACATTGAAGATTCGAAACAGACTTCCCCAGAACACTGCCTGATAAACCAATGATCTTAGCATATGACACAACTTAAACTTTGAAAATGCATTGTCTGAGGAATAGACTACTGGCGCACACAACTTGCAGTCGAAACAATTTATTTGATAGTTTGACCAAATTTAGGTCAAACGTCCATCTGAATCGAATTGTGACTGAACAAACGCATCTGAATTGAAATCACTGTCTTATCTTTGAAAAACTGCAACACAGAGAAGAAGATGAGGCAAACTGCAACATATTTTTGGTATTTTGGTTAGAAATTAGTAAAATATAAACAAATATAAAGAAGTAAAAATAATGGTGATCCCCTGCGAAGCATAGACCCTACATCTGAGAAGAAACTTGAAAACCAGTGCGATCTTGTTTGTAAGCCAAATGCAGATGAAATGCGAAGAAATCTTAGGGCAAAAATTAGGGTGTTACAGCTGCCCCTATTTAAGTTTCTTCAATCCGGAGATATGAAGATTGACATCTTCGTCTCTACAAGATGGGAGAGACTTAAATACAGAAACCCCAATTTTTGTCCTAAGAGAACATGATATGATATGAATATGATATGCAAACCCAAGATCTCCGTGGGGAAAAATATGACCATCAGAGGAAAGCAAAAACTTGGGGAAACAGAAGAAAATCCCGCTGGGGAAACAACAGACAATGAAAGAGTTTACCAGGAAAGTAAATCACTGGATAGCTGACTCTACTTGGGAAAAGATATGATATAATCAAGGTACAAGATTCAATCAGGGAAAATAAACACCCTGCCAGGAACTATCAATCAAATAAAGTATTCGAGTCCAAATAATGGAGGAATACTGAGTTGGAAAAGAATCATCAACTACCTGTTTATTGGTTAGGAAAATAACGGACTCGACTATCGATTTACTGGATAGGAGCAAAATATAGAGGGATAACCTCCACTACCTTTTTACTGGGTAGGAAAAATCTCAACTACCTGATTTACTGGGTAAGAGCATGATCCACTACCTGATTTACTGGGTAGGAACTCAATCAAAGGGAAACAACTTCTATTACCTTTTTACCAGGTAAGAGGAAAATATCTGATTCTATTACCTTTTTACTGGGTAAGAGGAAAATATCTCGACTACCGGATTTACTGGGTAGGAGTACAAGTAAAAGAACTTGATCAATTTGGTAATATTACCCACTATCGATTAACTGATAGCTTAATTCCAAAGTAATATACTCAAGCTGGAGAAAATGTTGCCCATTATCAAACGATGATAGCTTAATTCCAAAGAAAAATCACTCACAATAGGGAACCAAAGTTTAATCCAAGAACAAATTGGAGAGAAACGGTCAAACAAGACTCATCCCGAGGAGGAAATATCTCAACTGGGGAAAATTCCATCCAGATAATAAACTAGGGAGGAAGCTGAATCAAAATCATCCACGAGAAACAAACTCAGTGGGGAATTAGAAAGGATTAACGCTTTCTGCTTAAGGGTCGACACTCTAAACTTGAGAGGAAGACATCACACACACTCTGTGGGGAAACTCCACACCAAAGAGAAGATAACAATGATAAATGCAAGAATGCAAGCGATGTTATGCTTATGCGTATGAATATGCTTATGAATATGCTGACAAAACAGACATAAAGATAAGAAACGGGTGACATGAGCACCACAACAACCAGATACTCGGCTAATCCCAAGGCAACAATGCAGGGAAACATGCTGGAGATTCAACTTGAAATACTGCAGGGGACTGTCATAAGCCCTCAAAGGAATAAAATCCTACTACTAGGCTTAAATCATGATAAGACAGCTTCTGCTAGGAATATCATCCTGCTGAAGAAAGGTAATAATCTGCTGAGGATGGAAGTATTCTTGATAAAAATTGAATTTCACGAGGAATAACTGTCATACCACTCCTGCTACACTTGGGGATAGAGTGCAAGACCAGCTGAAAATCACATGGAAATCTGCTAGAAACCAGCACATGCAGACCTACTGGGGATCCACATTGGGATATCAGAAGTTAACATCATAGCCAAAACATAGTTACGAGGGATTTTAAATCAATACCCATCATTAGGTAAAAGAAAACCTCTAAACTGACTGCTATATCAATACTTCTATATTCAAGGATGCAAACAATTCAAGCTGAGGAACCAGAGCTCAGCTGGGGATTCCCAATGCTTCTCAAGTTAAAGATAACTTGCTGAGGAAGAGATCAAAACTCAGCTAGGGATTCTTAAGAACATCCTTTCCAACAATTCTTCTGGAGAAAACATGGGAACTCAGAACAATCATACAATTCCCGCTCATGCTTATTGTTGGGGAACAAACATCATTAACATCAACCTGTCAAGACTATCCAGGAACTTCGCATAGACACAACTGAATCAAACCCTGCTTTGGGAGAGACAAGTTACACACATCCAGACTTTACCATCCTTGGAATCAATATTGATATCCTTTCTTTGTTCATATATCAAAAGAAATTTTTTTTTAAATCTTCAAATATTAAATTTATTAAATTTGTTTCAAAAATCATCATCAACCATAAATTGAAATTTTGTAAACAGAAACAATATAAAGAATTGCAAACAATTGGATAAAAGCTCAAATTCATTGATAGAATGGTAGTCAGCAAATGGCATGACTCCATGGATCATTACAAGTTTGAAAAATGGTAAATACATGGAAAAGGGCTACATTGAGATACAATGATCACTATTCTCCCTATCAACTTTGAACTCCACTGTGTCCGAAACTTCAGTCAAGGATGAGTGAATAAGAATCTTTGATGGGCAATTCTTCTGAGGGATAGAATCTGAAATCCTCGGTTACTACAAGTGATTCAATCTGTCGACGCAGTTACTTGCCATGATCCTTAACTTTTGCCTAGATTGCCCTTTCGGGTTTTCAATCTACCGGGATAATTATTTCTGTTTATGTCTCTAATGTTTGCCTGGACCGCCCTTTCGGGTTTTCAATCCACCGAGGCGCTCATTTTTGCCTAAGCCGCCCTTTCGGGTTTTAAACTTAGCGAGCTGTTCTTTTATTTTTTAGGCGAAGTATTTCTTGACTGCATCCGCATTCACAGGGCGAGTGATCTCCTCACCATCCATAGTTGCAAGAATTAATGAACCGCCATAGAAGGCTTTCTTAACAACATATGGGCCATCATAGTTTGGAGTCCACTTGCCCAGAGAATCTTTAAGGAAAGACTGAATCTTTTTGAGCACGAGGTCGCCTTCTCTGAATACACGAGGTTTGACCTTCTTGTCAAAAGCTTTCTTCATTCTTTGCTGGTACAACCGACCATGACACAAAGCTGTTATTCTCTTTTCCTCAATCAAATTCAACTGATCAAATCTACTCTGACACCATTCAGCCTCAATCAACTTGGCTTCCATTAGAACTCTCATTGATGGGATCTCAACTTCGACGGGGAGCACTGCTTCTGTACCATAAACAAGTGAGAAAGGGGTTGCCCCTGTTGAAGTGCAGACAGATGTACGATACCCATGCAAAGCAAAAGGGAGCATCTCATGCCAGTCCTGGTACGTCACAACCATCTTCTGAATGATCTTCTTAATGTTCTTGTTCGCAGCTTCAACAGCCCCATTCATCTTCGGTCTATAAGGAGAGGAATTATGGTGTTGAATCTTGAATTCTTCACAAAGTTCTTTCATCATTTTATTATTCAAGTTCGAACCATTATCAGTAATGATTCTATTCGGAACACCATATCTGCAGATAATATTATTCTTGATAAATCGAACCACAACTTGCTTGGTCACATTAACATACGATGTTTCTTTCACCCACTTGGTGAAGTAGTCAATTGCCACAAGAATAAAACGATGTCCATTCGAAGCCTTGGGTTCAATCATACCAATCATATCAATTCCTCACATAGAGAAAGGCCATGGGGAAGAAATCACATTGAGATAAGTTGGTGGCACATGAATCTTATCAGCATACACTTGACACTTATGGCATTTTTTCACATACTTGCAACAATCAGATTCCATTGTCAGCCAATAGTAACCTGCTCTCAACATCTTTTTAGCCATTGCATGCCCATTAGCATGAGTTCCAAAAGATCCTTCATGAATTTCTTTCATTAACATGTCTGCTTCGTGTCTATCCACGCATCTGAGCAAGACCATGTCAAAATTTCTCTTATAATGCACATTTTCATTCAAGAAGAAATTGCCTGCCAATCTCCTCAAAGTCCTCTTGTCTTTATCAGATGCCCCAAGTGGGTATTCTTGACTCTGGAGGAAACATTTAATATCGTGATACCAAGGTTTGTCATCATGGACCTCTTCAACTGCAAACACATGAGTTGTTCTTTCAAGTCGCATCACACTGATCATGGGAACATCATTCCACTGGTGCACCTTTATCATAGAAGCTATAGTTGCTAAAGCATCTGACATCTGATTCTCATCACGAGGAACATAATGAAACTCAACTTTAGTGAAGAAAGTTGATATCTTCCTGGCATAATCTCTATAGGGGATCAAGTGGGGTTGATGGGTTACCCACATACCCTGGATCTGATTGATTACCAAAGCAGAATCTCCATACACATCAAGATGCTTAATCCTCAGATCAATAGCTTCCTCAAGACCCATAATGCAGGCTTCATACTCAGCTTCATTATTGGTACAAGGAAAAGTCAACCTCGCGGCAAAAGGAATATGTGAACCATGGGGAGTAATGATCATTGCCCCAATTCCTCTTCCGCGTGCATTCACAGAACCATCAAAAACTAAACCCCATCGAGATCCAGGCTCTGGCCCTTCCTCAATCAAAGGTTCATCACAATCTTTCACTTTCAAAAACATCACATCCTCATCTAGAAAATCAAACTTGATAGGTTGGTAATCATCAATCGGTTAATGCGCCAAATGGCCAGCCAAGATACTACCTTTTATAGCTTTTTGAGCTCGGTACTCGATATCATATTCTGATAACAACATTTGCCAACGAGCAATCCTCCCAGTTAAAGCAGGCTTTTCAAAGATATACTTGATTGGATCCATTTTAGAGATCAACCAAGTTGTATGATTCAACATATACTGGCGAAGACGCTTTGCAGCCCAAGCTAAGCCACAACAAGTTTTTTCAAGCATGGAGTACCGAGACTCACAATCAGTGAATTTCTTACTCAAGTAGTAAATTGCATATTCTTTTCTTCCAGATTCATCTTGCTGACCAAGCACACAACCCATGATAATCGGTCTACCTTCCACCAGAGGAGACAAGATAGGAGGTTCAAGCAGATATTCTTTGACACTTTCAAACGCCTTCTGACAATCATCTGTCCAGACACAACCTTTGTCTTTCCGAAGCAACTTGAAGATCGGAGCACATGTGGCAGTCATGTGAGAGATAAACCTCGAAATATAATTCAAACGGCCCAAGAATCCTCTTACTTGCTTTTCAGTTCTTGGAGCAGACATTTCCTGAATAGCTTTCACTTTATCAGGATCAACTTCAATGCCTCTTTGGCTGACAATGAAACCTAACAACTTTCCAGAACGTACAACAAAGGTGCACTTATTCGGATTCAAACGAAGCTTAAACTTCCTCAACCTCTGAAACAACTTCAACAAATGTTCAACATGATCCTCTTCAGTCCTCGACTTAGCGATCATATCATCAACATATACCTCGATTTCTTTGTGCATCATATCATGGAAAAGTGTGGTCATAGCTCTTTGGTACGTCGCACCAGCATTCTTCAATCCAAAGGGCATCACTCTGTAGCAGAATGTTCCCCATGGTGTAATAAATGTGGTCTTTTCCATGTACTCGGGTGCCATCTTTATTTGATTATAACCGGAAAATCCGTCCATAAAAGAGAACACATCAAACTTAGTCATATTATCTACCAACATATCAATGTGTGGCAATGGAAAATCATCTTTCGGACTGGCTTTGTTCAAATCTCTGTAATCAATGCACATTCGGACTTTTCCGTCTTTCTTCGGAACAGGAATGATATTGGCCACCCATTCAGGATAAGTTGATGTCACATTGAACCTCCTCTTTGATCTTTACTGCCATATCAGGATGAGTTCTTCTCAGCTTCTGCTTTACAGGTGGACATTCAGGCTTCAACGATAATCTATGCTCCACAATATCAATATCAAGACCTGGCATGTCTTGATAAGACCAAGCGAATACATCAACATACTCTCTGAGAAGCTCTACAATCCTCTTCTTAACATCAGGAACAAGCAATGCTCCAACTTTGACTTCTTTCTTTTCATCTTCAGAACCCAAGTTGACCATCTCTATAGACTCACCATGAGGCTGAATAACCTTCTCCTCGTGCTCAAGCAACCGAGAAATATCATCAGGAATCTCTTCAACATCCTCTTCCTCAGCTTCAAACACAGGGAATTCAAAGTTGGGAGAGGGCATAGGATCATTGTTTTCAATGGGTTTATCAATCAATCTGCACAATGATTTTATTTTTATTTTAGAGCATGAACAAAAGTGCAAACATTATGCAGATAAACAATTATTATTATTTTTGGGTTTTTTATGTTACCATTTTTCAGAATAAAGCAAAAAGGAAAAACACATATGGAAATAACAAAATAACATTTTATTGATGATGATAAAATTTGAAACAAAGCCCGACAAACATCACTTTCACCTTGGGCAGAGTGAAAGGATTTTTTGAAAGAAAATAAAACAAATTACTTTGAAGCATGAACAATAAAAGGAACATCAACAGCAATCCAGTTCTGGCAAATCTTTCCATGCGTAACAAAGTCAGACATTTCTTCATCTTCAATGATGGCAGCAGCGGAATGATCGTTGATAAATCCAACACTTCTGAAGCCTTCTTGAATAGTCTTTGGGTCATTAAGAACCATGCCTGGGGCAAAGCCGATACCAAAACCTTCCTTGTTGTCGACAACATCAATAACTCGTCCCCAACCATCAGACTGACCAGCTTCCAGCACTCGTAGAGCATCCTTGAAAGAAGACATGGGCATGGCATTCTTCTTAGCAACATTATTCACAACAGAAAGAGCTTGAAACGACGTTCCCACCTTTTCTCCAGCATCAATATAGGAGAAAGAAGACAAATTGCTCACAAGCATCGCCTTTTCACCGCCAATGGTCACCAATTTCCCCTCTTTCACAAACTTCAACTTCTGATGAAGAGTGGATGTCACAGCTCCTGCTTCATGAATCCAGGGTCTTTCGAGGAGACAACTATAAGCGGGACGTATATCCATTACTTGAAAAGTAATTTTGAATATAAACGGTCCAATAAGAATAGGAAGATCCACTTCACCAATCACTGTCTTCTTCGACCCATCAAACGCTTTTACAATAATCCCACTATGCCTCATGGGAGCACCTTGATATGCAAGCTTTGACAAAGTCGACTTTGGCATTACGTTCAGAGAAGATCCAGTATCAACTAGCACCTTAGACATAGCATCTTCCTGACAATTCACCAAAATATGCAAAGCCAAGTTATGATTTCTTCCTTCTTCAGGCAAATCATCATCACAGAAACTTAAATTGTTGCACGATGTGATATTAGCCACAATACTATCAAACTGATCAACAGTCACATCATGGTCAACATAAGCTTGATCAAGAATCTTCTGCAAAGACTGCCTATGAGCCTCAGAGCACATCAAGAGTGATAAAACTGATATCTTCGACGGAGTATGCAACAACTGCTCAGTAATGTTGTACTCGCTCTTCTTTATCAATTTTAGCACCTCATCTTCACTATTACCAGATTGGCCTGATTGGGCAACATCATCCATAATCTGTTTACTTGCACTTGTATCTTCAACTCTCTTCGGAGGATCTGAAGCATACACTCTACCACTTCGAGTAACCTTTGTCACATCAGCAATGCTAACCACAGACTTTGGAGTAGGAATAGGAACTTCCCTACCATTTTCTATCATCGTAGCATTATACCGGTACGAAACAGCTTTATCAGACTCATATGGCACTGGACCAGGCAAATTGATCACCAATGGAGTAACAACATTTTTGCGACTATCAAAAGAAATAACCACCCTCTCAGGAGCAACCCTCTCAGGAAGATTGAATTGAGGCATAATAACATTCACTTCATTTTCATATTCATCTCTTTTTGCTGTCACTTCAATCAACTTATCAACCATCATCTTTTGAATGTCTCTTTTAACAATCACGCAACCACGAGGATTCACGGAGAAGATACAACATACAGCATAATCATGATCAATATCGTGATATTCACTTAAGAAAGCATGCATCTCAACCAAAGACCTTCGAATATGACGGACCTCATAGATCTTGAACAAACCAGGACAACCATCAACCATATTCACAGACGCATTACCATGCTTCGGCAACGGATTTTTCTGCACATATGGATTAACATCATTGAAATACACAACATTGTTCCTCATCAATTTCTGTACTTCAAACTTCAATGGATAAAAATTCTCAACATCGTGCCCCGGGGCACCTTGATGAAAATCACAGCGAGCCTCTGGCTTATACCACCATGGAATAGTCTCTGGAACTGGAGGTGGAGGACGTGTTTGCACAAGATTCTTTGCAATCAAATATGGTATCAAGTCTGCATACGACATTGGAATAGGATCAAAACTCGGCCTAGCCCGAACTTGTTGATTACCACCTTGTTGCACAGAAGGTTGCTGATAACGGGGTTGATACTTTGGAGCTGCTGGCATAGTTGGAGCCACGTTAATCACCGGTGTTACAAAAGCTACATGCTGCGAATGGTGATTCCCACGACTGTGAGGTCTTCTATAAATTTCACGGGATACTGCATTAGTCTCATTTTCTTTCTTTTTTCCAAAGTTGAACCTTCTAGAGCTTGAGCCATTACTATTCTCTTGACTTAACCGTCCCTCATGGACACCTTCTTCTAAATGCATCCCCATACTCACCATTTTAGTGAAATCAGAAGGAGCGCTTGCTATCATCCTCTCATAATAAAAAGAACCTAAAGTCTTCAAGAAGATCTTTGTCATTTCTTTCTCTTCCAATGGAGGAACAATCTGGGCTGCCAGCTCACGCCATCTCTGCGCATATTCTTTGAAAGTCTCCTTGTCCTTCTGGGACATAGCACGAAGCTGATCTCTATCTGGCGCCATATAAACGTTATACTTATATTGCCTCACAAAAGCTTCTCCCAAATCATTGAAAGTCTTGATTTGGCTATTATCCAAGCTCATTTACCACCTCATGGGCGCACCAGTCAAACTATCCTGGAAATAGTGAATCAACAGCTTATCATTATCTGTCTGAGCAGACATCTTTCTAGCATACATGGTCAGATGACTCAACGGACAAGTGTTGCCTTTGTACTTCTCAAACTCAGGCAACTTGAATTTGTACGGAACTTTAACATTAGGGACCAGACAAAGATCATAAGCATCTTTTCCGAACAAATCTTTATGCTTCAAGGCTCTCATCTCCCTCTGTATCTCAACAAAGCGTCCTTGGAAGTCATCAAGTCTTTCAGCCACTCCAGCACCTTCACTAGGCTCAGCATGGTAAATCATTTCATCATGGTGCGGAATAGTGTGCACCACAGGCGATGCATTAGTCACAACTGGAGGAAGAGTAGTCCACACTGGTGGGAGAGTATTAAATGCAACAGTCTCAGGATGAGGAGGACGATAACCAGCAGGAATATAATCAACTGGCATGCCCCAAGGTGTGCTAGCAGGCATACAATAGCGAGGAGAAATTACAGTCTCAACAGGAATTGATGCGGTAACAATCTCGGAGATGACAATATTCTGAACAGGAGAATTAGGAGGTGGCTGATTCTGAGCAGCCACCAAACTTTCCATCATAGCAGAAACTCTTTCCAAGCTTTCCCTCAAAGGACTATAAGATAACTTGCAATATTCATAAAGAAACTCTTTTTTGAAGTACTTAAAAAAACTCATTCTCATTAAGATCAAAGTGAGGATTACAAATGAAGTGCAAACATTAATAATCCTAATACATGAGAGAAAAAGTAAACTAGGCCTAGGGAATCATATCCGAAGAAGTTCCGAATCCTGGCTGATATTTCATGTGAATCCTCTTGATCTCTTTCTTGTACCGGTCTTCCATATCTTCCTTATCTTTCACCGACTTGTCAACAATGGCCTTCCAAGCACCGGAAGTAGGAGGAATAGTCAATGGAGCACTAGAGGAAGATAAATCCTATCTTGGCCTCTTCGTGACATGCCGCTCAAGTAGCTCAATGAGATCATCCTTCTCCTTCAGCTGCTCTTGCATCGTAGTCTTCTCAAGTAGCCATTATTCTTTTTCTTTCTTCATCTTGTCCAACTCTTCTTGAAGAGCCACCTTCTCATCAACGGGAGGTAGAAAAGCGGACAATGGTAATATGGGAAACAAAGGCTCCTCAGGTGGATAAGGCATCTTGAGCTTGGAAGCCCTAGATCGAACCCACTGGATATTACATTCGGAAGGAGCAAGATGTTGTCTTCCCAATTGACCTTTCTCTTTCCGATGAACCGCACGCCAAGAGTGAGCCATCCTTTTCTTCATTTCTACATGATCAGCACCATTAAGAAAGAAGAAACGGGATAAGGAAAGATTGTTTGGTATGTCCTTCAAACAATATCCGAACTGTCGTCTAGCAAGAATGGGGTTGTAGCTAATTCCCCCACGTGTACCAAGAAGAGGTACATTAGGAAATTCTCCACAACTATCAATAAGCACTCCAGTGTCATAATGAGAACTATACCATGTCATGTCCTTATGAGAAAGTGACATCAACCTTTGAGACCATCTTCGATTCTCTCTATTGTCCTTGAAGACATCCAACTTGGGTAGGTGCGAAATAAACCACCTATAGAGAAGAGGCGCACAACATACAATCTCTCCGTCACATTTGGAGGTCCTATAGTGAAAAGAATGATACGTATCTCCAAGCAAAGTAGGCACCGGATTCTTCTTCAAGAAAATCTGAATAGCATTCTCATCCACAATACCATCTAAGTTCAGAAACAAGACAATCCCATAAATGAGCAAAGCAAGAATAGCCTCAAATGCATCCTTATGACCCAAAGTAAGTGAAGTAGAAGCCTTTCCCATCAAGAACTTAGCATTAATACCACAAACACTTCCCTTTGGAAGAAACTTCCCATTAAGATCGGACTTCTTAAGAAAAAGTGCTTTGGCGATGACCTTGATAGTAAGCTCCTTCTCTAGACCACTGAAAATAAACTCCTTGTCCAGAATAGGCAAACCTAACCAATGAGAATACTCCTCCAAAGTCGGCACAAGCTGATAATCAGGAAAGGTGAAACAATGATGCAACAGATCATAGATTTGAGCTAAAGTAGGGAGAATCCCCTCAGGTACATCAGTATCCAACATATACAAAAGCTTCCCATGACATCTCCGGAACTCCTGGGTATCAACAACCAAAGCTCCTAGCTTTCTCAACTCTACTACATTAGGATTCTTGAAGGTGTACTTCTTTGTGTTCCTTCTTTCAAAAGTCATAGCCATGGACATCTGAAATTTTGCAAAAGTTCCTTATAAGTCCTTTGAAATCTTACAAATAATGCTCATGAATGCATGATGGCATGTATGCAACAACCACAAACATGATCACAAGGCACACGGGCTTAGGTTCCGAGTCACGAGCATGAAGTCAAGGTAATAGAACACCAACCCACACAGGTAAGTACTAAGGTTTTGTCTTCATTGTACCTGCAGAAAACCAAAAGGGTGCTAACAGAGGTGCCCGGAGTTAACAACCATCTTTAGAATATCATCGGTACGTTGGATTACTCCCCAACCGATAACATTCTTAAAATAGACCGCGTCCGAGTGTAGTATCGCGTGACAACCACCTTAGGTTTACACCCAGACAGTTTCCGTACTACGTTCCTAAATTGGCTTGGATGGGTTAAGGGTTCTACGGTCCTCAGTATGATCAGCTCAAGGTCGGAAAATAATGCCATGTATGATTACTCATCATGACATTGATAGTCCAAGAGAGCCTAACTAAGTGGAGATTATCAAATTGATATCGCTTTGGACTACTCCATCGCGTATCGCTTCGAATATCGTCGTCCTATCATAAGTTCCACTCAGATCCGGGTTAGAATCTATCTCACACAGAGGATCACCAAAACCAAAACAGAACAACCAAATAACAAACAAATCAAACCAAAGCAATAAATAAATCAAAGTAGGCTGAATCCGCTTAGAGATTACTCCCCAGCAGAGTCGCCACTTTTCTGTAGCGGTAAAATCGTGAGTGTAAGCTATTGATTAACTTAACTCAAGGTACACAGAGTCGCCACCGCACTTTTATTTATTTCCAAATGGAAAAGGCCAAAAGAACGAACAAAAACCTAAGGAATCTAAAAGTAAAAGCTAAAAGAAACAAACAGAGAACGGGTAAGGGGATTGGTTACAAATCGGGAAGGTTTTACGCACCCAACTTGTCTGTGGTACTCCACGGGAGCCCTTTGACATATTTATTGCTTTTTTTGGTTTGAAATTGGTTTGCCATAAAAGGGTTGAAGGGATGAGAAGAAGAATGTTTTTTAAGATTTTGTGTTTGAAGAGGTTTTAACGCCTCATGCCTACGTACCCACAAAGTGCAACGCGAGATCAAAACCTCGTAGTTCGTGGTACAAAATTTGAAAAGAAACAATGAGTTGCGTTAATTTTAAAATGTAGAGATAAGTCGTCATTCTTTAGCGAATAATTCCGCTAGAAAGAATGAATCATATCTAAACATATGAAAAAGAAAGGTGCACAAAGGCACAAAAACAATTGAGTGAGTTTTGGATTTTTTTAAATTACTTAAGAAAAGAATTTCGATATATTTACATGGATTAACATTTATTAAGAAAATAAAATGAAAAGGATAAAATCACTTGAACTAAGTCAAGGTTTTATTGCGAAAGCGTTTGAAGTTTGAAAACCAAGAAGATTTGAAAATAGGGAGAAGAGTTGAAAATTTAAGAAGTGGGAGGAGATGAAGGGACTATCCTAATACTTGAATTAAAAAGTTAAGAGAAGAGCGATCAAACCATATTATGAACATTTCTTCAAACTAAACGGATTTCCATCTTCAAAGACAAATGAGCTTAATTCGAGGCCAAGGTCTTCAATCGATCACAACTTGAGCAAAGGGAGAGATCCTAAAATCTAGGTCCAAACTCCAATGCTAAGGATAGTAACCATAGTCCGAAATTAAAGTCACCAATCTTTTTAATGTTTAATCCTTTATTAGTGTTTTGTGTCCAAATGGACAAAAGAAAAATCACAAGCAACAATATAAACATAAACAATATGATATATGATATAATATGATAATAGCATAATAAGAGAGATAAGGAGCGAGAAATTGAAATAAAGAGGATAAGGTGCGAGAGATTGAATTTAAATGGATTAGTATATTAATATTATTATAATATGTACATATAAGTGGTATGATGAACTTAATCAAACACAACCACGAAAGATAATAAAATACAATAAAAAATAAAATAAAAAAAACCGAGGCAACCGGATCCAAGTGGATCTTATTCCGAATCGGGACAAATTTAGGTCTATGTTAAGCATTCGCCGAGTAATTTACGAAGTAATTACCCTACAAATGAGGCCGGCCACCACTAATTAAAGTGGAAAATATTCGTGCTAATACATGTTAGAGAAATGATATTATGAATCATTCTCCGAAAACATGTCGCACTAAAAGAAAAAGAACGGTCTAATCTTAATCGAGATTTTCGTTGAATTTATCGAAAGCAACCTATCACGATCTCAAAGTATGGAGAATGATCCAAATGATCATTCATCCATAGATTTGAAATAATGAAGATTAAACATCTTCGAAAATTAACAATCACGAATCGAAGATTTTCATCGACCAAAACAAAAAAATAAGAGATGAAAACAAAGAAATATGGATCTAAAATAAATCCATAAAGAAATTAAAATATTTTTAAATCCTTTTCTTAAAATCTCTTTTCTAAATACTTTCTAAAATACTTTTTCTAAATATTTTTCTAAAATATATTTTATAAAATTCTTATATCCTAAATAAATTGAAACAATAACATTTAAAAAATATAAAGAAAAACTAAAGAGTAAAAAATAAAGAATAGAGATGGAAGGGGGAATGGGATCCGCGGGTTGGTGATGGATAGTGATCCGGATCCATAGCCAAAGCCCAAACTCATTTTACCTCTTTCTTTAACAAAGTAAAAAAACAACTTAATAAAAAAACAAAAAGAGCAAAAGCTCTTCTTCTCCAATCATGAAGAACAGGACCGCGCTTCTCCTCACCTTCACAAAATCAATGGAGCGAAAAAACAATCAAAAAATCGTTTCCTCTTCGTGAATCTCTGAGACTTTCTTCTTTTACTCGATGTGCGATCCTCTTCCCTCTTCCTTTTCGTTTTCAGATTTCTCTTCCCTCTTCCGATTCAATTCGTTGTTGTTGATGAATGGATTGTGGTTGTGATTGATGAGTGATATGAAGGTAAGTATTGGCAAGAAGAGGTTAATGGTGGATTAATGGAGTGTCGCTCCCAAAAGACGAGACCGGGCTCGAATATGGTACAGACGCGAACGGTCGGCGAAAGGAGGTGCGAGAACACACAGGAGTGAACTCACAGGGAATGAAAAGAGTCGCCAGCTAGGCATTTTTATCCCGGAGGAAAGGCAATGCTGCATAGACCTAGAAAGAGATGGATAAGACGGTTGCGAACCAGAGAGACTGAGAAAGGGGGTTGGTTACAACCTGGGAAGGTATTAGCACCCAGATTGTCCGTCGTACTCTACGGGATCCACGCTTAAAAGATTTGTGTTTTAAAGGGGTAGTGTCAGTGCAATTTGTGCATAAAGAGAGCTGGAAAAGAATGTACAGGTGTCAGTGTAAAAGAAAAGTGAAGTGTATAAATGAAGTGTCAGTGTAGGAACAGGAGTATAATGCTCAAGACTATGAGGCTTAAAGAATAATTGCTGGAAGGAGGGAGAATATACAGAGACTTTTGTTCGATAACTGTTAAGTCATGCCTACGTATCCTCTCGTGCAATGAGGAAGTCAGAACACCGTAGTTCGACCGAAAGAGACTGAAAGATGAATTGACTATGAACTGCTTGCTTGTCAATGCTCAAGTGTATGACCTGTCTGGCTCAGGTGCAAACTGTCTTGCATTAGACGGAAGAAGCGAGTTCTCGTTTATGAGTGAATGAGGTGAGAAAAGAATACCGGAGGAGACGATTATTGTTTGTTTTCATGTTTTCAGTCTTTTATTGCTTTTGAGAATTTGTCATAAGCTAATGAGCTTAAGCCTAAACCAATGGATTTAGTAAACTCATCACATCTTCCCTCTGATTAGGGGTAATGAGAGTACCTTAAGTGTGAAGTCAGCTTCTCACACTTAATCACCTTTGATGCAGGATTAAGATCATTAACCTATTTGTGATTAATTAGATGTTTTTGTTTAGTGTTGAGTAATGAGGTTAAGCCATAATCAAGGATTAAACAGACTCATTACACCATCCTAATAGAAGGATAATAGATGAGGATGTTTAAGCTGAGGAAAGCTCCTCAACTTAATCCATGATTAGGGATTAAACTCATGACAAAACAAAGCCTTTATTAGATGGATTTTAGTTAATGGTATGATGATGAAGTGATTTTTAGGGTTTGTAAGACAACTTGAGGGGGACTTGTCCATTAACACTAGGGTTAGTCCTTCTTAACCAATTAAGGAAGAATTAGAACCCTAATGCAAGTCCAAAGTTACAAGCTTGATGTCTTGATGATTATTAAGTGAATTGATTAAAGGATTTAAACACATTAAGGGTTTAACACTTAGGATTAAAGTTATACACTCCATCCTAATAGAAGGATGCAGGCATAAACTTAATCCCAAAGCCTTAAAGCCTTTAGGGTTTAGTCCCTGATTATGAGGTGAGAAGAGAAGACTCAAAGAGACACAAAGGTAAAAGCTAAGTGGGGAGACTAATCAAAACCCTAATCATTGTCATGCATGGTTGTTCCTAAGGTTTGTGAGGTTTATAAGAAAGATCTTCAAAGGAACCACCAGGAAGCAGATGAAAGGAGCAGAGAGAGGCAAAGTAACTTGCTTCATTTAAGAAGACAAGTCACTTGAGGAAAGAAAGTAAGGTGAAGAAGAAAGAGCAAGCTCAATCTCAAACACAAAACAAAGTGCAGCAAGGATGCATAAAAGAGATGAAAAGAAATTGTGAGAAGTGAAGGCAAATTCACTTCTCAAAGCTACTTACCACCTGAAAAGTTAGTGAAAGGAATGCAATGCAATGCAAAATGAAATGAAATGACATGATGCCAATCAAAACCAGAAGCATATATGAGATGAGAATTATGCTATGAGATGCTGCAAACATGAACCAAGTGTCATACCCCAAATTTGTCCTACCCGTGCACTTTTTATTTTTTCTGTCTAACCACCATTTCAAAAGAATCCAAAAATATGTATTACGTTTTTTTTTTTTCTGTCTAGTATTCGAAAAATTAAAAAATGCATGTATTTCCTTTAAAAAATTTAAAATTTAAAATTCAAATTCTTTTTTTATTTTGTTATTTAGTTCACTATCCCATTTAAAATTTTTAATTATTTTTACAAAAAAACCATTGTTACATTTTTTAGCCCATTGGTTCATTTTTCTACTCTTAGCCCATTACTAAAAAAATCAAAAAATATTTTTGTTTCATTTATTTTTCAGCATCTTCCAATTATTAATTATTGTCACAACTATTATTTCTATTATTTATATTAGCTTTATTCCAAAAATGTTGTTTTTGCATTTTAATGAATCATCGAGTTCCTCTATTCTTTACACAAAAACTTCTAAAAAAAAAAAAAGTTTATTGCTTTGTTATTAAAACCATTATTACTATTTTCTTTTTCTATTTAGTAGTATTATCATTATTAATCATTTTATCACCATTGTCTTATTATTATTATTATTATATAGTTTATTATTATTATTATTATTATCATTAGTATTATTATTATTATTAGTTATAAGTTTTGATATCATTATCATCTTTTTTTTTTATTATTATTAGTATTACTTTTTAATGTTATTTTAGGAAAACAAATTTCATTAACTTTTCTACCTTTGTTTATACAGCCTGTAACAAATTTTCCACTACCATTTCCACTAACTTTGCACCAGCATAACATAATTTTTGTTCCTTTTCACAGCTCATTCTTATCCCAAATCACAGCTCAAAAAATCAGATTTTATTCTTTACTTTGTCCCCAATTCTTCCTATTTCACCCTCAATCTCAAACTCTATTTAAACAGCCCCATTCTCATAATCAAAGCAAGCTTGGACAGCACCCCAAAATTCTGCAAAAATCAACAAAACCAAGCTTCAAAATCACCCATTTTTCATTCAATAAAATCATCACCTTACTACTCACTTTCATCAAAACCAGAACCTGAAACCATCTTTCAAAACAAAATAAAAACCAGAAAAAAAGAAACAGAAAATTATCAAAAAAAATACGCAGAGAATATTCATTATTCTTCTGCCATTTCTCACTCGGTGTCATCATCACCATCCCATTTCCGAAAACCAACTGAAACCCGCCTCACTACCAACCTAACACAGCAACCGAGCCACCCTCAAGCTCCTTCACCATTCAAAAAACCTTCAAGCAAACCCACAATCGGATTCCGCCACTAACCATCACGAAACACCCTTATCACTCACCAACATCTCCAAACCACCATCGGACCAAAACCTCCGCCAAACCCTCAAAAACGAAACTGAATCTGAACCAAAACACTACCCAGAAACGCAAATCCCAACCTCACAAACCTTCATCCAGCCGAAACTCCCACAACCCGCAACCATCTTCAAACCCACTCACCGCCACCTCTAAAACGCAAACCGAAACAAAAAGCATCACAAATCTACCGGCCAACACCTTTGAATACATCAACCGTTTCCGAAAACGCGAGCCTCATCACCCCACACACAAACCAGCAAATCATACAAACCACTCACCCAAAAACCGACCTCCACCAGTCTAAACACGAACAGTTTCGTCAAAACCTCCTTCGCTCAATTGAAACAACCAAAACGAACACTCAAACCAGAATCAAACAGAGCCGCCGTTCCGCGCCGGAAAACAAAACCAACTCGCGAAACCCATCTCCAAACCGTCAAAAAACAGAACCAGCCGCGGCCGCTACCTTTCCGTCAGCCGCGTCACAGCACCGATTCAAACGCTGCGCCAACTCAACACCGAACCACCTTGACAATCGCGAGAGGAGAGAAGAAAGAGCGACTTGATCCGCCGATGAGAAATCAGAAGCGCGAGAGTGAGAATGAAAAAAGAACCGTTGTCACTGAGAGACAAGGCTGAGAGTGGAGGGCGGAATCCAGTGAGGCAGTGTTTACTGGTGAGAAAACAGGGTTCTTTTCTGAATCGTATTTCAATCTTTGTTTTAAAAAAAATGATTTTATCACTATCTTATCTAAATGCTGGTTATAATTTTAATTGGTCTGATGTTTGTTATTAAGCCCATGAATTTTGTTTACTCATATCCACACATTTCCCTTTTATTTATCTATTTTTTATTATTTCAATCTTTTTGTAAATAAAAAAACGTGTTATGCTGTTGTTAGGATTATAGCCCCATATTCATATTTATCTTTAAGTTTTCATATATATAGTTCTTACTTATTTATTATGTTATACATATTGCCCTTAAAATCACCCTGTATCCTTTTGGCTTATATTAAAAATCTATTATTTATCATTTCAAGTTTTGTTAGTTTATATATCTAAATCATTTTTATTTATTCATATATCTCGGAAATATTTAGTTTTTTAATTTTAGAGTCGATTTAATTATTGGGGCCGATGATATTATAAAAGGCCATTTTTCGCCCGATTACATTTAATCGGTGATGAGCGGTCAATATGAGGCCCTCCTTGTAATTAATTTTTCATTATTTCATTATTTCGATAAATAAACATCAATGTAATTTATTTCATATTCTTAAATTATTTATTTCATTTAATTATTTAATCCATTATTCATTATTTTATTTTCTAGCAAATTCATTTATTTATTCATTTATTTTCGCATTAGAGAAATTATGATTCGACTCCTTATAGAATGGTTCCCATTTTGAACCGATTCTAAGGCAGTTCACGAACAAAATTTCGTCGCGTCCCAAAAGGTCCAACGCCTTCGAATAGTTGCGCTCGAAAAAGGTCCAACGCCTTCAAATAGTTGCGTCCCGATTAAACAGGCCGAACGCCTTCGAATAGTTCAAACACACTGCACACACGCTTTCTCTTGGGCTAATTACAACGAGACCATTTATTTTTCGCAATCCCCTGTATTTATTTTGTATCCCTCTCCCCTTACTTTGTACGCATTTTATTTTCCGCATCTTATTTAATTTCGAATCCTTGGTCCAACGCCAAGCGATCTCACTTGCACACCTGCACTTTATTTTCCAGTTATTTCGTTTATTAGGATCCTCCTATCCTTGCGAGCCGAGCGCTTCGTGCCTCGCTAACAAACTACAAAAATAAACTCCATTTGCATTTACCCTCTAACCTCAATAAACCAAAACGTTTCGATTAGATCCAAACCCTTGATCCAACGTCAAGCGGCTTTAGGAAATAAACACTTCTAATAAATACGAGAAGATTTGTACGCCACGAGCCTTAAGCGGTAGAAAGGGGGATAATGAGCTTTCGTTACTCGCTCCGATTATTTCGATGCAGGACACTCGTCTTGTTGGGCGAGATAAACTATCCATAGTCTTTAGTGCATTTCAACTCCTAAACCCTTTCATCGACGAAAGGTAATAAAATCAACAACTATTACCCTTAGTAGGCCGAACTACGAGGCTCTGACTTTCCCATTGCACACGGGAGTACGTAGGCACGAGGATCTCAATCCTTGCCGAGCACCTAGGTTCAATCTAACTTATAATTCAACTCATTTCCCTCTAGCAAGCAATTCGTTTAAGCATAGACATCCTTTCGCGCGCGTTAACTTAGATGGTTCCCATCGAGTACGATGGATGTAGGGGGTGCTAATACCTTCCCCCTGCATAACCGACTCCCGAACCCAGGCAATGGTTCCGTTGACCTTTGTCCTCATCCTTCTTTTCCCGGGTTGTATCTATATCTTCCCTTTCCCTCTTCGGGAATAAATAGAATTAGGTGGCGACTCTTCAGTCCGTCCGGCGCGCGTGACTCCGTCTTTTCGGATCGCGTAAGGTCGTATTTTTCGGGGTACGACAGCTGGCGACTCTGCTGGGGACTGGTTCACCCCTATGCGAGTCAAGCCTAGTCTAGGTTCCCGTGTTTGTTTGGATGTTTGCTTTTATGCCTTGCTTGTTTATTTTTATCGCTTTCTTTATCGCATTCCATCTTATGTATCTTGTGGCTCCTTGGTACTATAATTTGGATCGATACTTTGCAAAGAAACTTGAGGGAAAAGCTCTATACCCGGGCTTTCGAGTACAAACTTAAGTTAGCGAGGTTGTGTAGTATGGGCTCCCGAGAGAACCTCTCTCGTGGGTTGTCGATACGAAAACCTCACTCGGAGTAGATTTTAATGGAAATACTGACAACCGTCAAGCTCTTGGCGTGTGTGCTCAGTTGTTTTCATTAAAGTCGTCGACTCTGAGGACCTTTAGAACCTTTTGGATAAAAACATCGGTTGATGGTTGCGTAGTATTGGGTACCAGGGTTCGCCCTCGCGTGGCTCGATACGAAAACCTCACTTGGAATAGACTTACTCAATGGAGTTGATTGACTGTCAAGAATGTATGAAATTGACACGTGCATCAAACAGTTGAGAAAGTTCCATAACTCCAGGACTTTGTTTAAACCTTGTGTCGATGATCACGTAGTATGGACTCCCGAGAAAACTTGCTCTCGTGGGTTGTCGATACGAAGATCTCACCCAAAATAGATTCATATGGCGGAGTCAATCAACCGTCATGCTTATGGCGTGTGTGATGAACAGCCGTATGAATTGATAACTTTGGGATCCCTAAACTTTAGAGTCTACCCAGTGAATTCCTGATCAGAGTATCCTCCATCTGTACCTTGGACTCGTGAGACCTTGATCTTGTGATCCTGGATTCTGACATTGCATATCATCTCATTTGCATCATTTATTCATCTTGCATTTCATTCCAAAAGCCATAAAACTTATTTTCATGTTCCTCCATCTTCAGTAAATCAAGCTGGTTTCCCGACGCCCGTATCGAGCGTGACGACCGTATTCAACTTGAGCCAACACTAGAGGACTGATGGATCAGATTCGACAAGAACAAGCTGCTATGAGGGGAGAGATTGACTCAATCAAGGGCAAGATTGATCGTATTCATGAGGCCATGCAAGTCTTGGCTAGGATGGTTGTGTCCCATCAGCCTGTTCCTTCAATGCCTGTTCATCCAGTTATTCAAGCTTTGTTTCCGCCTCAAATGGCTTATCAACCACGTCCACCTCCAATGGGTACAGCTGCGCAATATGGACCTAGAACATGCCCGCAACCGGCATATCCATATCAGCAACCGGCTTATCCATACCAGCAACCGGCTTATCAACAACAGTCTGGTCAACAACAACAACGCGCTCCTCAACAGCGTCCACCATATCAGCAAAGAAGGCCTGAAAGAACCTTCGATCCCTTGCATATGACACATTCTGAAATCTTTAATCAGATGATGGAAAAAGGAACTCTTGTGTTGAAGGACATGCCACCTCAAACTGGTAACGCTCAAGATTATGATGCCAATGCTCGCTGTGAGTATCACAAGGGTGCTCCAGGTCACACGCTTGAGAACTGCAAATCATTCAAGCACAAAATTCAAGATCTGATCGACTCTAAGGATCTCACCTTCACTCCGAGAAATCCAAATGTCCAGAATGATCCAATGCCGTCACACGGTGCCAACAAGTGAAGACATCTGAAGGGGTTGTTGAAGACCAAGCTGAGTAGTCTCCAACTTTGGAGCATTCAATCAAGAGAAGTTCAATTCCTCAAATCAAGGCAGCCAGTGCCATTTATTATTTCCGCATTCCTGTTGTTTTGTAATGTTTGTTTAAGTGCTATTTGCTCTGAACATTGTTATCATTTGTACTTGGTTATGTTAATGTTATGTTTATGCATGTTTTGAATCAATTTATTCGCATTCGCTCATATTTATCATTTATCACAAAAATAACAAAAATATTCCCTCACTTCACTTTAGCAAATATTTGAGGGAGGATGATGAAAACGAAATACCCATAACTGTTGCGGTATGCTTTTGGATAAAACCTCGTCAATGATGTACAGGCATTCTTTCAAATCCCCAAACACTGGAGATATAAGGAGTTAATCCCTAGTCAACCACTTCGAGCCTAGAAGTAGGAGTTTCTTTCGAATACAACCCTTACATTTAACCCGGGGCAGGGTAGTTGTTCAGTTAACCTGACTACACCTTCAAATTGCAAGATGAGACATCCCGTAAGAGGACCATCAACAAATGACTTGGCAATCACAACGTTCAACAAAATACAAAAAAAATAGAAAAAAGAAAAACACTAAGTTGAGCACCCAAAGGGAGACTTAGTCGAAAAATCAAAAGAGGAGCTCGAATCCTCAGCAAAAACAAAACAAATATCAGTGACCACAAAAAAAAATCAAAGGGTCACCACCAACAAAAGATGACTGCCATCTCCAAGAAAACTTTGAAGCTTCATCTTTACTCTTGCAAAGTCGAAAACAAAACAAATGCATGTGTAAGGTTAACTGAACGTAGGACTGGAGAACATTACGAAGAAGGGTTGGGTACAAATCAAACTTTGAGCCTTATACCTTTGTTTCTCAAAACCATTAACCAGACCATATTACAACCCTCAAAAGACCTAATTGAGGCAGGGTTTATTCTGAAAGCATGCTACCAACAAGGTTGCGTAATATGACTCCCATATATTTGCTAATCTTCAAACTCAATTACACATTATTCTTGCTGCATCTTTCACGCACTTTCTAAAAACAGCACCTCGTCTGGGCTAACAGTCCATTCGTCACACTATCACAAATCATTCAAATAAATCGATTTTTTCAAAACTTACATGAACTTTACATTAACACTGCCATTTGTGTATGAACAATTTAATTGCAATTTAGTGCTTGACATCAATGCAATCCTAACAAGGGGCAATCAAAAGAAAATTTGAACATCACTGATGCCAATTTGAGTCAAGACTACTTCAACAGCCCAATCAGGGGCAAAATCATTCTCAACAGCCTAGTCAGGGGCAAATCACCTTCAAAGACTTAATCAGGGGCAGATCATGCCATGACCATTGTCAAAGCTTCTCCATCAATTTTATTTCTGATACCCTACGAGCAGGGGCAAGCAAACAGGAGCAAATCTTCCTATCTCTTCTCCCCAGCTGGACAAGCAGATCTTGCTAGACATTAGCAATCGATTAAAGCAAACCAGTCTTCATGTGTCAATTAAGTCGCTTCGCTCATCAGCAGATAACCAAGCGTGGAGCATTCAGATCCATCTTTGGATCATACATCGTCAAAGATCGAGTGTCGGGGAATCAGTCCCTCCACCCACCCAAAGTCCAATCATTATTGGCAACTACCAGACCAAAAGTCCACCAAGCTGGCACCTTCCAATCACTCATATGCATCATTATGCATCATTAACGTCATAAGCATCATTTACATCAATCATTTGCAACATGTGCATCATATGCATACCAAAAAAAAAAACAGACTTTTTATTTTCCCCAACAGTTTCAACTTACATCTCAGTGCATAAAGCATTTGCATTGTATCTCCATCCCTATGGAATACCATTTCAAAACAATCAAGCATACGTGCATAACTCAGGATCCAGGATCAACCCAGGGTTCCAGGCCTTTCCCCAACGGAGGTCAGGATTCAGGGCCAACCGAAGATTCCAAGGATATTCCTAGGTGTTATTCAGTGAACGTCCTCGGTGGATATTTCTCTTCCAGATCATTTAATTTTCTGAATTCTCAGAATCCTTTTGGTGTCGGGGTCGCTTTATCATCCTTTTGGTGATAGCGATTGTTTAATTTTTTATTACTCGTCATCCTTTTGATGTCGGAATCGCTTTATCATCCTTTTAGTGATAGCGATTATTTAATTTTCTGTTTCTCAGCATCCTTTTGGTGTCGGGGTCGCTTTATCATCCTTTTGGTGATAACGATTGTTTAATTTTCTATTACTCGTCATCCTTTTGATGTCGGGATAGCTCTATCATCCTTTTGGTGATAGCGATTATTTAATTTTTTGTTTCTCGTCATCCTTTTGATGTCGGGATCGCTTTATCATCCTTTTAGTGATAGCGATTGTTTAATTTTCTATTACTCGTCATCCTTTTGATGTCGGGATCACTCTATCATCCTTTTGGTGATAGCGATTATTTAATTTTTTGTTTCTCGTCATCCTTTTGATGTCGGGATCGCTTTATCATCCTTTTGGTGATAGCGATTATTTAATTTTCTGTTACTCGTCATCCTTTTGATGTCAGGATCGCTTTATCATCCTTTTGGTGATAGCGATTTTATTTTCAGTTATCCGTTGTATTATCCGTTGACGATAATTGATTTATTTTGTCAATTATTTCTTGTTGTGTCGCTCATCCTTTCCAGTTTATTTCATTTGTTGTTTTCACAATTTCTTTTCGGACAAATTTGGAGTCTGTTAATATCTAATTTTCTTATACCTTGAAAGATTGGACGCGAGCCAGTTCATCTTATTCGGTCTAAGCCAATTCGATAGGGGCATCTGTCATACCCCAAATTTGTCCTACCCGTGCACTTTTTATTTTTTCTGTCTAACCACCATTTCAAAAGAATCCAGAAATATGTATTACGTTTTTTTTTTGTCTGTCTAGTATTCGAAAAATTAAAAAATGCATGTATTTCCTTTAAAAAATTTAAAATTCAAATTCTTTTTTTATTTTGTTATTTAGTTCACTATCCCATTTAAAATTTTTAATTATTTTTACAAATAAACCATTGTTACATTTTTTAGCCCATTGGTTCATTTTTCTACTCTTAGCCCATTACTAAAAAAATCAAAAAATATTTTTGTTTCATTTATTTTTCAGCATCTTCCAATTATTAATTATTGTCACAACTATTATTTCTATTATTTATATTAGCTTTATTCCAAAAATGTTGTTTTTGCATTTTAATGAATCATCGAGTTCCTCTATTCTTTACACAAAAACTTCTAAAAAAAAAAAAGTTTATTGCTTTGTTATTAAAACCATTATTACTATTTTCTTTTTCTATTTAGTAGTATTATCATTATTAATCATTTTATCACCATTGTCTTATTATTATTATTATATAGTTTATTATTATTATTATTATCATTAGTATTATTATTATTATAAGTTATTAGTTTTGATATCATTATCATCTTTTTTTTTTATTATTATTAGTATTACTTTTTAATGTTATTTTAGGAAAACAAATTTCATTAACTTTTCTACCTTTGTTTATACAGCCTGTAACAAATTTTCCACTACCATTTCCACTAACTTTGCACCAGCATAACAGAATTTTTGTTCCTTTTCACAGCTCATTCTTATCCCAAATCACAGCTCAAAAAATCAGATTTTATTCTTTACTTTGTCCCCAATTCTTCCTATTTCACCCTCAATCTCAAACTCTATTTAAACAGCCCCATTCTCATAATCAAAGCAAGCTTGGACAGCACCCCAAAATTATGCAAAAATCAACAAAACCAAGCTTCAAAATCACCCATTTTTCATTCAATAAAATCATCACCTTACTACTCACTTTCATCAAAACCAGAACCTGAAACCATCTTTCAAAACAAAATAAAAACCGGAAAAAAGAAACAGAAAATTATCAAAAAAAATACGCAGAGAATATTCATTATTCTTCTGCCATTTCTCACTCGGTGTCATCATCACCATCCCATTTCCGAAAACCAACTGAAACCCGCCTCACTACCAACCTAACACAGCAACCGAGCCACCCTCAAGCTCTTTCACCATTCAAAAAACCTTCAAGCAGACCCACAATCGGATTCCGCCACTAACCATCACGAAACACCCTTATCACTCACCAACATCTCCAAACCACCATCGGACCAAAACCTCCGCCAAACCCTCAAAAACGAAACTGAATCTGAACCAAAACACTACCCAGAAACGCAAATCCCAACCTCACAAACCTTCATCCAGCCGAAACTCCCACAACCCGCAACCATCTTCAAACCCACTCACCGCCACCTCTAAAACGCAAACCGAAACAAAAAGCATCACAAATCTACCGGCCAACACCTTTGAATACATCAACCGTTTCCGAAAACGCGAGCCTCATCACCCCACACACAAACCAGCAAATCATACAAACCACTCACCCAAAAACCGACCTCCACCAGTCTAAACACGAACAGCTTCGTCAAAACCTCCTTCGCTCAATTGAAACAACCAAAACGAACACTCAAACCAGAATCAAACAGAGTCGCCGTTCCGCGCCGGAAAACAAAACCAACTCGCGAAACCCATCTCCAAACCGTCAAAAAACAGAACCAGTCGCGGCCGCTACCTTTCCGTCAGCCGCGTCACAGCACCGATTCAAACGCTGCGCCAACTCAACACCGAACCACCTTGACAATCGCGAGAGGAGAGAAGAAAGAGCGACTTGATCCGCCGATGAGAAATCAGAAGCGCGAGAGTGAGAATGAAAAAAGAACCGTTGTCACTGAGAGACAAGGCTGAGAGTGGAGGGCGGAATCGAGTGAGGCAGTGTTTACCGGCGGTGGTTTTTTTTCCTGGTGAGAAAACAGGGTTCTTTTCTGAATCGTATTTCAATCTTTGTTTTAAAAAAAATGTTTTTATCACTATCTTATCTAAATGCTGGTTATAATTTTAATTGATCTGATGTTTGTTATTAAGCCCATGAATTTTGTTTACTCATATCCACACATTTCCCTTTTATTTATCTATTTTTTATTATTTCAATCTTTTTGTAAATAAAAAAACGTGTTATGCTGTTGTTAGGATTATAGCCCCATATTCATATTTATCTTTAAGTTTTCATATATATAGTTCTTACTTATTTATTATGTTATACATATTGCCCTTAAAATCACCCTGTATCCTTTTGGCTTATATTAAAAATCTATTATTTATCATTTCAAGTTTTGTTAGTTTATATATCTAAATCATTTTTATTTATTCATATATCTCGGAAATATTTAGTTTTTTAATTTTAGAGTCGATTTAATTATTGGGGCCGATGATATTATAAAAGGCCGTTTTTCGCCCGATTACATTTAATCGGTGATGAGCGGTCAATATGAGGCCCTCCTTGTAATTAATTTTTCATTATTTCATTATTTCGATAAATAAACATCAATGTAATTTATTTCATATTCTTAAATTATTTATTTCATTTAATTATTTAATCCATTATTCATTATTTTATTTTCTAGCAAATTCATTTATTTATTCATTTATTTTCGCATTAGAAAAATTATGATTCGACTCCTTATAGAATGGTTCCCATTTTGAACCGATTCTAAGGCAGTTCACGAACAAAATTTCGTCGCGTCCCAAAAGGTCCAACGCCTTCGAATAGTTGCGCTCAAAAAAGGTCCAACGCCTTCAAATAGTTGCGTCCCGATTAAACAGGCCGAACGCCTTCGAATAGTTCAAACACACTGCACACACGCTTTCTCTTGGGCTAATTACAACGAGACCATTTATTTTTCGCAATCCCCTGTATTTATTTTGTATCCCTCTCCCCTTACTTTGTACGCATTTTATTTTCCGCATCTTATTTAATTTCGAATCCTTGGTCCAACGCCAAGCGATCTCACTTGCACACCTGCACTTTATTTTCCAGTTATTTCGTTTATTAGGATCCTCCTATCCTTGCGAGCCGAGCGCTTCGTGCCTCGCTAACAAACTACAAAAATAAACTCCATTTGCATTTACCCTCTAACCTCAATAAACCAAAACGTTTCGATTAGATCCAAACCCTTGATCCAACGTCAAGCGGCTTTAGGAAATAAACACTTCTAATAAATACGAGAAGATTTGTACGCCACGAGCCTTAAGCGGTAGAAAGGGGGATAATGAGCTTTCGTTACTCGCTCCGATTATTTCGACGCAGGACACTCGTCTTGTTGGGCGAGATAAACTATCCATAGTCTTTAGTGCATTTCAACTCCTAAACCCTTTCATCGACGAAAGGTAATAAAATCAACAACTATTACCCTTAGTAGGCCGAACTACGAGGCTCTGACTTTCCCATTGCACACGGGAGTACGTAGGCACGAGGATCTCAATCCTTGCCGAGCACCTAGGTTCAATCTAACTTATAATTCAACTCATTTCCCTCTAGCAAGCAATTCGTTTAAGCATAGACATCCTTTCGCGCGCGTTAACTTAGATGGTTCCCATCGAGTACGATGGATGTAGGGGGTGCTAATACCTTCCCCCTGCATAACCGACTCCCGAACCCAGGCAATGGTTCCGTTGACCTTTGTCCTCATCCTTCTTTTCCCGGGTTGTATCTATATCTTCCCTTTCCCTCTTCGGGAATAAATAGAATTAGGTGGCGACTCTTCAGTCCGTCCGGCGCGCGTGACTCCGTCTTTTCGGATCGCGTAAGGTCGTATTTTTCGGGGTACGACACCAAGGCATGGAGATGATCATACAAGCATGTGGATGCAAATGAGGCATGCTTAGAACCATGAACAAACATGAAAAGTTATGAAATGCAAATGAAATACAACATGGCAAATACATGATGCAATGATCAAACATGCTTCCAACATGTCTTAAAATGTCTAATGAATCAAATGGATGCACAAAATGCTATGGCAAGTCATGTTATGCAAGCAAATGCAAGATGAATGCAAAAGGAAGCCCAAATTAGGGTTTATGATCAATGCATCAAACAAAAACCAAAATCAGAAGCAAACATCAAGATAAAAAATTGAAAATGCATTCAAAGGACCCCTAATCCTATACAAACTCACTGCCCAAAGGAGGGGTTCTAACTCTTAACCTAATTAGGGTTATGAATTTCCTAAGTTTTCTAGGGTTTTAGGGTACCTTAACAAGAAAAATGTCAAACAAATGGAAAATGCAAGATCAAATCATGCCAATTTAACCCTACAAACTACATGATATGCAAGACACAATGCAGAAAGAATCAAAGTCCAACACTCAATGGTTAGGCAGAAATGATTTTTTGAAGTTTGGATCAAAATAATGTCTTGAAATGATTTTATTTCCATGAAAAATTATCAAATGACATCAAGATCAAAAAATAAATTTGGTTTGAGGGTTGGACAATGTTTCTAAATGGTTTTAAAGGTTTCATGAATTTTTTGGTGATTTTTAAATACCTAAAAGTATTTTTAATTAATTAATTATCATTAATTAATTAAAAATAAACTTTTAAATGATTTAAAAATGTTTTTAAATGCAAAAAATAAAAATAAAAATTTTTTTGGTTTCTGAAAATTCATAAAAGTTTATACAAAAATTTTCAGAATTTTTAAAAAGGTTTTGCTATTTTAAATAAAATGGAGAAAACAATTCAATTAAATGAAAAATAAAAATGAAATTAAACTGAAAATGGGAAAGTATGCGCATCCAAGGGCTGAGGTTCAAACTGGCAGGGGCGGGAATTGACCTGGCGCGCTAATGGACGGCCCACATTCAAATTTCGCTAATTATGGTTTAGCCCTAATCCAGAAACCCTAATGACTTTCAGATGACCAGAACAGTGTTCCGGTCATCTTCTCCGGCAGGCCACTTGTGCTATCTCACTCCCTACGCATCCCCAAACCCCCTAACTTTCCAGAAATGATCCCCATAACATCCCTAACAAGAATCACTCACCAAAAATCATTTATTCAAACTCAAAATCAAGAATCGAAGCAAAACGGAAAAAATGGCAGGAATTTCAGAAGATCAGTACATGCTCAATACTCAACTATTTTCAAAAATAAAAACATCATGGTGATCAGTGAGGCATGTAGAATCATTCTATAACATAAAATGGGAGTTCTGGAAAAATGTTCTTGGATGATACCTGAGATGGAGCTTTCAATTCAGGAACTTTCTGGCTGTTTCTTTGGCTCAAAACCCCTCCAATGATCCTCCTAAGAAGCTTGCAGTGCTTAGTTGGAGTTTAAATAGCCTCTGAAGAGAGTTTGCAGAATCTCAGTTCATGAAATGTGAAAATCGTGTTTTTGATTGTGGAGGTGTTAGGGCAAAATGAGGGCAGGGAAATGATCAGCAAGGTTTGTGGAGTTGAATGGTGAAAAAAGTTTGAAGCTTTTATGGCTGAATCAAGAGATTCGAAGGCTTTTGCAAATGAGAGGATTTTTGAGTATGCTGTGTTAGAGATGGCTTCAGGCTTGTGTTGTGGTTGCTTTGGCTTGCTTTTTCTTTGTATAAACAATTGCCATTGGTCAGAAGATGTGATGTGTGCTTTATTGATTGGTATGGCTCAAGTTGCCAAAAGGTCAAGTTTGTGTAAGAGAAGCATGGGCTACTTTCTAGCCAAGGACAAAGGGTGTGTCCTGCGCAGCATGATGTGGGGAGATGCCTAGGATGGTTCAGCAGGCTAGCCAGCAAGTGGATTGTGTTTCATGATGAGTTTTGCAAGTTGCACAAGGTTTGGCCCCTTTGTGAATTCATGAAACCCAAGGCATGAAAATGCAAAGTTCTTTGGCTCATTCTGATTTTTAGAAGTTGTATGATCATGTTGTGAAGTTTAGAGGTCCATTTGATGACTTAATTTGCCTTGAGAAGTGAATTTGCAACTTTGCCTCTTTGGTGCATAACTTGAAATTTTGTGATTTTAGCCAACTTTGACAAGCCATAACTTTTGATCCAAAATGAATTAGGTCATGTTCTTGTACTTTTTGAAAAGGGAAAGATCTATTCTACAACTTTCATGACCAAAGTTTTTCCATTTGAAGCTTTTTTGAATCAAAAAGTAAAGGTTGAAAAAGTTGCCTAAAATGGCAATTTCATTAAAAGTCAAACTTGCCCAAAAAGTCAACTTTGCAAAATACTTGAAATTCTTGAATTTTGTGAACTTCCAACTTCTTCTATGATCAAATAAAGATCATATACAATCAAAATGATGAAGAACACCCTTTGGTTGGGTCACTGGGGGCCTCAGATGCCCTGATTTTGCACTGACTTGCTTGAAAAGTCAACTCTTGATCAGATGACTTCCCCATGGAATTTCTTCATGAAAATTGATATGCATACTCCCTATACCATATTGAGACAAATAGAAACAAGAATGACCAAAAAATTTGGAGTTATGGCCTCTGAAACCAAAACCCTAATTTTAGGTCAATTGTGCAGTCAAACCTGGCTCTGCTTCCACGCCATTCTCAGTTCTTGTGATTCTTTGACATCCTTGACTTTGAGAGGATATAATATGATGCTTGAACATACATGGACCTCTTTGAAGTGATTGATGGACTATGGAGTGGCCCAAGAAGCTCTTGGATTGCTCAGATCACAAACCCTAGATGCAGATGACTTAGAATCAATGCAGTGAAACAAAAATGTGGTATGAGATGCTATGATTGAGTTTATGCATATGAAATGATCACAAGCCATGTGTGAATGGGTGAGGGAAAATTTGGGGTGTTTACAGCTGCCCCTATTCAAACATGAGTTAGTTGTGCAGGATGTAAGCAACGGCTTATCAGGCAAACAAGATAACTTGTGGTTGAATACCAAAGACAGTCCAAAATTTGCACTCACAGAATGAAGAAGAAAAGGGATATAGATTGTAAAAGGAAAATAAAGTATAGTAAAGTGTGGGAGACGGAGGACGACCGTCGAGCAGAGGACGACTGCTGGGTAAAGAGCGATGACGGGGACAACCGACATGCTGGGAAAAGGTACGGAAAATAAAGCAATGACGGGGACGGCCGACATGCTGGGGATAAAAGGGGTCATGATGGGGACGACCATCAAGTAGAGTTATAATATTCTCTGGGGATTAATGAAAAATGATGGGGACGGACATCAAGTTCATAAAGTAAAGTAAACAACGATGGGGACGGCCATCGAGCTAAACTGAAAGAAAAAGGGACCACGACGGGGACGACCATCGGGTTAAAGAATAAATGAAATAAACAGATGATGAGGTACGGTCATCAAAGGTGAAGGACGATCACCTAGCAGGGGACGGCTGCTCTGCTGAGTATAAGATGAGGGACGGTCATATAAGGTGAAGGACGATCACCTGGCAGGGTACGGCTGCCGAAAATATCGCGACATAGGACGAATGTCGGATAAAAGGGTCAACGATGGGGATGGCCATCGGATGAGCATGATGAAGGACGATCATCAAGAGGTGGAGGACGACCACCTAGCAGGGGACGGCTGCTCTCAAGGTTTATCATGACATAGGACGAATGTCAGATAACAAGATTAACGATGGGGACGGCCATCGGATAAAAATGATGAAGGACGATCATCAAAAAGGTGAAGGACGATCACCTAGCAGGGGACGGCTGCTGAATATCACGACATAGGAGGAATGTCGGATAAAGGGTCAACGATGGGGACGGCCATCGGATGAGCATGATGGAGGACGACCATCAAGAGGTGAAGGACGATCACCTAGCAGGGGACGGCTGCTCTCAAGGTTTATCATGACATAGGACGAATGTCCGATAAAAGAAAATTTGCTTTGCTGGCGATCTACTGGGGAGTAGTAAACACGGACGAGTGTTTATATCCAGGAAATAAAAGGTATAAGTGTTTAGATGTTTGTGTATAGATTAAAGATGCGGACGAGCATCCTTAAGACTACGATATGGACGAGTATCGGGTAGAAACAAATACTGACACGTGTTCAGAGATGATGATACGGACGAGTATCAACTGGTTAACAAGGAACACGGACGAGTGTTGAATCTGAGGGGACTCTTCTGGGGAATAGTAGACACGGACGAGTGTCTATATTCAAGAAAACAAGAGTATTTGACACGGTGTATGGATTAAAGATGTGGACGAGCATCCTTAAGACTATGATACTGACGAGTATCAGGTAGAAACAAACGCTTGACGCACGTTCTGAGATGATGGTACGGACGAGTACCAACTGGTTAACAAAGAACAAGGACTAGTGTTGAATCTGCGGGGATGTAACTGGTATATATAAGATACGGACGAGTATCTGTATAAGCGAGATAAGAGTAATAAGTATGAGTAGTGTATGGACGGATATTTAACCTGCTGGGGAGAATGACACGGACGAGTGCCAAAAGAAGAAAAGTATAGTATAAACAAGTATCCGATATACAAAGTGTTTTAGGTAACTGTGCTGGGGAAAGGTGACATGGACGAGTGTCAAGAAGGCTATATACATATATCTGTGAGTGCAAAGAGGATGCTTCGGCTTTCTGTTGGGGGTATGACACGGACGGGTGTCAAGAAGTATCTGTAATACGGGTGGTCTGTTTGTAAGGAGTGCACGGGCGACTTTACTGGGGAATGATGACACGGACGGGTGCCAAAAGGAGTGTGTATCGGTGTTTGTGAATGTGAGGCAACTGCTTTAGCTTTATCTCTCCGCTGGGGAATTTAGGGAGTTTTGCTGTATGTTGATGGATTGTCATTATTCACAAGTGTTTGATTCAGACCATGGCTTATGATTATGCAATATGTTTGATTTTTGCCGTAATGCTCCGTATTAGACGGAATGCTACGCTTTGTGGGTGGATATGATGCGAATGCTATGATTATGCAAGGATACCAAACCGGGATCCGGAACCCGTCGCTGTGAAGATCTCCGATCGATCTGTTTGAAGTGGACATCCCAGCTGGGGATGAGATCATTGGTAGATCTGATGATTCTGCTTGGGGAAGTGGGTCATTGATAGACTTATTCCAATAAATGAGAGTCCCAGCTGGGGTTTGTAAAAGCTTTCGTCACTCTGTTGTGATTCCTTCATGCGTTACTCTTCTGGATAAGGGCTGAAACTCTGTGGGGAGATGGTTCCCTGTCTTTTGTACTTAGCCGAGAAGGAATAGTAGATGGCAACTCGGCTGGGGAAGAAGAGAGATCACTGAAAGATCTTCCTAGAAATTTCCGCCGAAGTAGATACTCGGCAACTCAGCTGGAGATATGGGCACCTTCTGGTATTGTCCTGTTGGAGCAGTGATGCCTGTCAACTCTGATGGGGACAAGTAACAAGTGGCAACTCAGCTGGGGAGAAAACATTTTGAGTGCTAAGACTGAGTGTTGATTTGCCAGCTTGCTGGGATGAAGCTTATATGCCCCATGTTGCGCTTTTGAATACCTGCAATCCTGAAAAGACAAAGAAACGCACAAGTAATCCCGAGGTATCCCTTACCGGATTCCGTCATAGGAGTTTAGACACTCCCGGGAGTAAATATATTTCCTGCAAGCACGTATTCTTATTTTTGAAGATAAGCATCTGTATTCATGCAATCAGTTTTTTGAAGACATCAGACATTTTTTGCAAATAAAAAAAGTACAAGACGAGACGTGACTGAAAATCTGGTTTTATTAATTCATGTGCCCTGAATTGGCAAGATACAGTCAAGGAAACAAATCCCCTAGAATGACGAGATTGTTACAAATTGAGAAACAAAATGCTGTCAATGTTGACGACGCTTCGAGGGGCTTCCCCTTTGCTATGACTCGTATGACCCTTGACTTTCTTCTCGTCTTGCTTTCTGAAGAAGGCTGATTCTGACAGAAGCTTGATCCTTTCGAAGTTTACCAAGTGGTAGGTGATACAGACGAATTCAGAATGCAGTTGTTCGCTTATTCCCTTATTTTGCATGGATTGCCCTTTCGGGTTTTCAATCCATCGGGATACCCATTTTTGCCTGAGCTGTCCAATGTGGCTTTTCAACCCAGCGGGTGTACATTTTTCATTTTCCCTTATTTTTGCCCGAGTCTTTTATTCTGTTTTTGACTCGCCGGGATGCCCTATTTTTGCTTGGACTTACATTCTGTTTTTATGTCCAGCGGGTCATTTTATGCGAAGTATTTTTTAACTGCATCTGAATTCACAGGGGACGGGAAGTCTTCACCATCCATAGTACTGAGCATCAGTGCTCCACCCGAGAAAACTTTCTTTACTACAAATGGTCCTTCATAGTTCGGAGTCCACTTGCCCCTGTGGTCTGTATGAGGAGGGAGGATTCTTTTCAGCACAATATCCCCTACTTGGTACTCTCGGTGCCTGACTTTCTGATCGAAGGCTCTCTTCATTCTTTTCTGATACAACTGCCCATGACAGATTGCAGCCAATCTTTTCTCTTCAACCAGACTCAGTTGTTCGTATCGGGACCGGACCCATTCTGCTTTGTTCAGCTTAACATCCATCAATACCCGTAGGGAGGGTAATTCAACTTCAACTGGTAGGACTGCTTCAATACCATACACAAGCTGATACGATGTTGCCCCAGTGGATGTTCTGATTGACGTGCGGTACCCATGCAAGGCAAACGGTAGCATTTCATGCTAGTCTTTGTAAGTGACTACCATCTTCTGCACAATCTTCTTGATATTCTTATTAGCTGCCTCCACAGCGCCGTTCATCTTTGGCCTGTAAGGAGAAGAATTGTGGTGTTGAATCTTGAAGTCCCGGCATAGTTCTGCCATCATTTTGTTGTTTAAATTGGAACCATTGTCAGTAATGATTCGCTCGGGAACTCCGTATCGACAGATGATATCTCTCTTCAGAAATATGGCTACCACCTGTCTTGTAACATTGGCATAGGAAGCTGCTTCAACCCACTTGGTGAAATAGTCAATAGCAACCAGGATGAATCTGTGGCCGTTTGAAGTAGTTGGTTCGATCTTGCCAATCATATCAATGCCCCACATGGCAAAGGGCCAGGGTGAAGACATCACATTCAAAGGATTGGGAGGCACATGCACCTTATCCGCATAGATCTGGCATTTATGGCATTTTCTGGCATAGGCACAACAGTCAGCATCCATTGTGATCCAGTAATAGCCTGATCTCAGCAGTTTCTTAGCCATGGCATGCCCTCCTGCATGGGTACCAAAGGATCCTTCGTGCACCTCGTGCATCAACAAGTCTGCTTCTGTTCTATCAACGCATCTGAGGAGTACCATGTCAAAGTTTCTCTTGTACAGGGAACCATCCGTATTCAGGAAGAAACTACCAGCAAGCCTTCTTAAAGTCTTCTTATCATTGGAAGATGCCCCAGGTGGGTATGTTTGATCCTCCAAGAAGCATTTAATGTCGTGGAACCTAGGCTTATCATCTTTAACAACATCTGCTGCAAATACATACGCTGGTCTGTCAAGTCTGGATACTGCAATTTGAGGTACAAAGTTGGCAGCTTGCACTTTGATCATGGATGAAATGGTGGCAAGAGCATCTGCAAACTGATTCTCGTCCCGAGGGATATACTCAAGCTTGACTGTTGTAAAGAAAGTCAATAACCTCCTTGTATAGTCCCTGTAAGGTATCAGATGATCTTGGTGTGTGTACCATTTGTCGTTGGTTTGATTAACTACCAGAGCTGAATCTCCGAATACGGTCAATGTCTTGATCCTGAGGTCAATGGCTTCCTCAAGACCCATAATGCAAGCTTCGTATTCAGCTTCGTTGTTAGTGCAGTTAAAGGTGAGCTTTGCCGAGAAAGGCATGTGAACTCCCTTAGGTGTAATGAGTACTGCACCAACACCACGACCATTCATGTTAACAGCCCCATCAAACATCATAGTCCATTCTTCTTCCGGGTCAGACCCTTCAGTGTGAATAGGCTCTTCATGATCTTTTGCTTTTATGAACATGATGTCTTCATCAGGGAAGTCAAATCTCATAGGCTGGTAATCATCAATAGGTTGCTCAGCAAGATATTCAGACAATACACTGCCCTTGATGGCTTTCTGAGATGTGTATTGGATGTCATATTCTGTGAGGATCATCTGCCATCTTGCAACCCGTCCGGTGAGTGCTGGCTTCTCAAATATGTACTTGACTGGGTCCATCTTTAAGATCAACAAGGTAGTGTGGGTCAACATATACTGTCTCAGTCGGCGAGCAGCCCACGCTAAAGCACAACAAGTTTTCTCGAGCAGTGAATAACGTTGTTCACAGTCGGTAAACTTTTTGCTTAGGTAGTATATTGCATACTCTTTTCGACCAGACTCGTCATGTTGGCCCAACACACACCCCATTGATTCTTCTAATACTGTCAAGTACATGATTAGAGGTCTTCCTTCAACTGGAGGCATGTGGATTGGAGGTTCTTGCAAGTATTCCTTAATTTTGTCGAAAGCCTTCTGGCAGTCTTCGTTCCAACTGACCGTCTGTTCCTTTCTTAGCAGTTTGAACAAGGGTTCACAGGTTGCTGTAAGGTGAGATATGAACCGTGAAATGTAGTTCAATCGTCCCAAGAACCCTCGAACTTCTTTTTCTGTCTTTGGTGCAGGCATTTCTTGAATGGCTTTAAATTTATCAGGGTCAACTTCAATCCCTTTCTCGCTCACAATGAACCCCAGCAACTTACCAGATCGCACCCCGAATGTGCATTTGTTGGGATTCAACTTCAGTTGGTACTTCCTCAGAAGTTTGAATAGCTTCAGTAGATTTACCAGGTGATCCTCTTCAGTTAGGGACTTGGCGATCATGTCATCCACATAACATTCGATTTCTTTGTGGATCATATCGTGGAATAATGTCACCATAGCCCGTTGGTATGTTGCACCAACGTTCTTCAGTCCAAATGGCATCACCTTGTAACAGAATGTGCCCCAGGGTGTGATGAAAGTTGTCTTCTCCATGTCTTCAGGTGACATCTTGATCTGATTATATCCAGAAAATCCGTCCATGAAGGAGAATACCGAGAACTGAGCCGTATTATCCACCAATACATCAATGTGAGGTAATGGGAAATCGTCTTTCGGGCTAGCTCTGTTCAGATCCCGGTAGTCAACACACATTCTCACTTTGCCGTCTTTCTTAGGCACAGGTACTATATTATCAACCCACGGTGGATAGCTAGTCACAGCAAGGAACCCGGCGTCCCACTGCTTTTGTACCTCTTCTTTGATTTTCATTGCCATGTCGGGGCGAGTACGGCGCAGTTTCTGTTTAACCGGCGGGCATTCTTCTCTTAAAGGCAGCTTGTGCATGACGATATCGGTGTCCAACCCTGGCATATCTTGGTAAGACCAAGCAAACACATCCACATATTCTTGGAGCAGGTCAATCAGTTGTTTCTTTACTGAGTCTTGTAAGCAGGCCCCGATCTTAACCTCTTTCACGTCTTCATCCGTACCAAGATTAATTGTTTCGACCTCCTCCTGATGAGGAGTAATAACCCTTTCCTCTTGTCTCAACAGCCTAGCTAGCTCTTCAGGAAGCTCATACTCTTCTTCAACCCCTTCATCAGCTTGATTGATTGGATTGTCAAAGTCATACGAAGTCATAGCCGTGTTGTTGTCGGTGCGGTCTAGAAGGCACTCTCTGCAAGGGTTCAGTTTGTTCATTTTAGTGATTGATTTTAATCTTGTTTAGAAAAGTGAAATAAAGTTGTCATTTTGAAAACATTGCCATTTTATTTTTGTACAAAAAGGAAAATGGAAAAACAGTGAGCGGAAAAGAAAAAGACTCATTTGCAAAAGATGTCTGATATTTAATTGATTAATCTTGTTGCACAAAATTACAGATGGCCCGATTACAAAATGAGTCTTGTCATCTTGGGCAAGATGCAAGACTTTGATGCATGCTTAAAATATACAGGAAATAATAATTACTCTGCAGGAGTAACCCTTATAATTTCCTGGGAAGACCAGTTTGAGATACTGCTTCCCGGGATCCTTGGACGTATCCAGCTTTCCAGGTTGCGTTCATCTTCTGACTCATCTTCCAAGTTGTTTACTGCATCGGGGGTGAGCATCCCCCCACTGACAAAACTGGGCTCCTTAGCAGCCTCTGCTTGATCTTGTTGAGTTGGTTTGTAACCCAACCCAAATTTATCCTCCTTCTTCTCTACGGCCAGCAACTTGCCCCAGCCTTGGGCAGTCCCTTCTTCAACAACCTTCCGGGCTTGTTGGTAAGATGTTATTGAGGTTATAGGTACAGCAGATGTTTCATTTATGTTCAAGGCCTCAAACCCTTGACTCATAGTTTCGTGGATCTCCCCATCCATCTCAATGTATTTGTATGTAGCCAGGTGGCTAACAAAGATATCTTCCTCTCCATAAATAGTAACGACTTGGCCTTCCCACTCGAATTTTAACTTCTGGTGAAGGGTAGACGTAACTGCGCCAGCGGCATGAATCCATGGTCTACCCAACAAACAGCTGTAGGAAGGCTGAATGTCCATCACGTAGAAGGTCGTTTTGAAAGTTTGTGGGCCAATCGTTATAGGCAACTCAATTTCCCCCAGAACTGATCTCTTAGAACCGTCGAAGGCTCTCACTACCAAGTTACTGGGGCGTAATGCCAATCCTTCATACTCCAGCTTCACAAGGGCTTTCTTAGGTAAGACATTGAGGGATGATCCTGTGTCTACCAGTACATGGGAAAGAACTGCACCCTTACATTCCATGGTAATGTGAAAAGCCTTGTTGTGATTGCGCCCTTCCGTAGTCAAATCAGTGTTGGTAAATCCTAGTCCATGACTAGCATTGACATTTCCAACTACAGCTTCCAACTGGTTGACTGTGATCTCCTCTGGCACATAAGCTGCGTGCAAGACTTTTAGTAGTGCATTCCGATGAGCCTTGGAGCACATTAGCAATGATAAGATGGAGATCTTGGAAGGTGTCTGGTGAAGCTGGTCCACTATTTTGTAATCACTTTTCTTGATGATTCTCATGAATTCATCAACCTCTTGATCAAAAGGGGTTTTCAAAGCTTCTTTAACAATTTGTTCTTCTTGCACCATGCTCTTCCCTTTTGCCTTGGCAGCAGCTTCTGCTTCAGCAGTGGGTTTTTGAATTTGCGGGGCAAAGAGACGTCCGCTTCGAGTGAAGCCTCTGCCTCCCCCCACATTGTCTATTTGTGGTGAAGAAGTTGATGATTCAAAAGTGATTTTCTGTCCTTCGCAGTATAGATCGGAGCCGTAATGCAAAGGGATGGCATTACTGCTTTCATAAGGAACTGGCCCAGGCACTGTGATAGTGACTGGACTGATAGCAGCTGTAGAAGGGACCATGATAGTATGTGGATCATAGTATATTGTAACTGGTGCTCTGATAGGAGTGGCACTTTGTGAGTTGTAAGCAGAATCATTTGCAGGATCATAATAAATTGTAACCGTTGAGACACTCTCATTGTTTGCTGTTGATGTTGTAGGAGACACTGTTGACTGGATGGGTGTTGTTGTTGTAGGAGATTCTGAATGAAGGGGTGCTAAAGTTGTAGAAAGGACGTTCGTTGATATTTGGTCCGTTGAAGTAACAGATGAAGCATTTGTTGATGAGATTGAAGAATTGTTTGGAATAATGGTTGTTGCAGTTGTAGAAGACTCGGGAATTGTTGTTAAGGAGATTGCTGGACTTGAAGGTATTGATGTTGTGATTTGAAACAGGCCACTCTGGATGAGACCATCTATGCCATCTCTCAAGTTATCACACCCATTTACTGAAATGTTGCAATAAGCACATCCTAGCTCACACCCGGGGAATATTTGACATTCAAGGAGTTGAGCTTTAATCTCTACCAAAGGTGTCCGAATCTGACCCACACTGGTTATCAAGTAAGACGGCTTATCTTCCTCAATAGCATTGATTCTGGGTCCTCCATGGTTGGGCATAGGGTTCTTGTTAACATTTGGTGAGGGTGCGAAGTTTAGAGCTTTGGAATCTACCAGGTCTTGTACCTTCATGTGCAAAGCTCTGCACTTCTCTGTACTGTGGCCAGGTGCGTTGGAATGGAATGCACATCTGGCGTTGATGTCGTAATTTCTGGGTAGACTGGAAGGATCTGGAGGTGCCAACGTCCTTAACTCAACCAAGTTGAGCTTCAGGAGCTGTGGCAGTAAAGCGGCATATGGCATAGGGATTGGATCAATCACCCTATTGGCCTGAGATGGCCTCTGCTGAAATGGTCTTTGTTGATTGTTGTTGTTGGTATTGTTGTTGTTATAATTTCTCTGAGGTGGATACTGAGCCTGTTGCTGGTACTGGGGTTGTTGCTGTGGCTGATAAACTGTTTGCTGAGGAAGTGGAGAGGGGATGGTGACTGCTGCCACTGACCTTTGAACATACTGGGGTCTGCCCCTGCTGGAGTGGATAGCATTAGCTTCACCTGTTCTTCTTGGGCCCACAAAAGGCTTTCTTGTGTTGCTGGATGAGCTGGCACCGTTGTCAGAAATTTTGCCCATCTTTAATAGGCTCTCAATTCTTTCTCCAGCTATAACGACATCTGCAAAGCTGGTTAAAGAAAAGGCAACTAGCCTATCAATGTATGTCCCTTGGAGGGTGTTCATAAACATATCAGCCATCTCCCTCTCTGACATGGGTGGCTGGACAGCAGCAGCAAGCTGTCTCCACCTCTGGGCGTACTCCCGGAAACTTTCTCTGGATGATTGTGACATTCCCATCAGGAGGGTCCTGTTGGGAGCCATATCCAAGTTATACTGGTATTGTCTAATGAAAGCCTCAGCCAGGTCCTTCCAGCACCTGATGGTTGCTCTAGTCAGATGAGAGTACCATTCCCTTGAAGCTCCGGTTAAGCTATCCTCGAAATAAAACATCCATAGCTTTTCATCCATGGTATATGCCTTCAGCCTCCCCAGAAAAGATTGCAAGTGGGTCCGTGGACAGGAGGTTCCGTTGTACTTTTCAAAGCACGGAGGTTTAAATTTGTGGGGAATCCTGACCCCGTCCACTAAGCCCATGTCCATAACATCAAAACCCAAGGAGTTTTGAGACTCCAAAGACCTTAGCTTTTCAGCAATTTCATCCAGCCTTCTGTCATAGGCTTCATCCCCAGCTCCCATCACTGTGAACTGATCTTCCTGGGGGTCTTCTTGCAGCACTCTGCCAGTAGTAGCATTCCCTTGCACATTAGCAGGGATGTTGATCTCTGGATGAAGGTGGGGTCCAAATACAGGTGGGTTGACATGAGGTTGGACCCTCTCATTGTTGCTTGTCCCAGCAGTGCCTGGATGGGGGTCTTCCTGATTCTGCCTCTCTACCAAAGCTCTTAATCTCTCTTGGCTTTGAGCCATATTATTCATCACCTCCATAAACTGAGTCATTTGTGTCCTCATTTCTAGTCTCTCATTGTCCATTTGAGCCCTGACCTCTGTAAGGTCCTGCTGTACCTGGTCCATCTGTATACCCGGAAGGTTGTTACGGGTTGGATATCTGTGTGGACGGTTGAGTGAGAACACCCGACGTCGAGCAATAGTTCCTGAATCACAACAAAGTCAGTAAAAAAAACAAAACAAACCTACAAAACAAACAAAGGTTAGTATGCAATGCAGTATGCTTATTTGTCTCCAAGGTATCCGGCTTGGCACTTGGTTTTGACCTTTCTAGACCCTTGAGGAAGATGCTTTTGATGTTGCTTGAAGAACTCAGATAAAGCAAACCAATACATATATTACAAAAAGTGAATGATACATAGTTTGTTTTTTACAATACATGCCCCTGGGGGGTCAAAATACAACATAAGAAAAGAAAAGTACAATGAAATGAAAACAACAACAAGCAAAAGTCAGACACCAAGACCAAACTCATCCTCCTGAACTTCCTTTAGAAGTGCTTCAGTCACAGGATCAGCTGGACGCTCTGTGAGGTTCCTGATGAGGAGATTCCTGGTACTAACAGCTGCAGTTAGCTTCTTGAGTTGATTCTGGTCCTTTGACCTCTTCACACTAGCTCTAATATTCAACTCTGAGATCTCTCTTTGGGCTACTAGCAGGGCCTCCTGTTGCTCCTTTGCACTAGCCTCTAACTGCTCAATCCTGTCCTGAGTCCTCTTATCTTCCTGAGTACGGGCTTCGGTGATCCTCACCCACCTAGCTTGACTCTCTTTCAGATACAAATCAGTCCTGGCCTTTTGGAACTGAGCCTCCTTGCAGGCATTCTTCAAAATCTGTTCTCCAGCCCTTGACTTCTTGATATAGTCCTCTGACTTCTCAATTCTAGCTAGATGCTCCACCTTTAGCTTTTCTAACCTCTCAATGTCCAGCCGACCATCACTCCTCTCCCAGAGGGTCTTCTGTAAAGCCTGAGTCAGATTCTCATTTCTCTCTTTCAATTTCTCAAACTCTTCTAGGCTGACAGTGGCAGGAGGTGGTGCTGAGGATGGCCCAGGGGTGTTTTCAATAGTGAAGGGCATCCCAGAAATTTGAGCCCTGGCATGAGACCACTCATAGTACTGAGCTGAGGCCACATTGTTGCATCTTCCCAGAATAGCCATTCCCTTGGTCTGGACATTATCCCAAGCCCAAGATGCTTGCCTGACAATGGCCAAATTAGGCTTAATCTCACAATAAAGGGTCTCAGCCAAATCTTGTGCTCTGGGAGGGTGGACCAATGCATAGCCCAATTGTCTTTTGAATAACAGAGGGTTGTAGTTGATACAACCCTTTACTCCTATCAGGGGTACATTGGGAAACTGTCCACAATTGGTAATGATGTCCCTACCCTTGGTGCTCTGAGTGCACCACCTGATATCAGCTGAGGTCAAAGCAGTGAGTCTTCTAGCCCAAATCTTTTGCTGATGAGGATTCAGAAATGCATCAGTCTTGGGCAAGTGTCTGAGCAGCCAGGTATGGAATAGGGGAGCACAACATCTCACCAATCTTCCTCTTTGCTTTTCATTCCTTTGATGGATAGAGTAGTAGAAATCTCCCAGTAAGGTGGGCACTGGGTTCCTTAGTATGAAAAGATGGATTGCATTCTTGCTAATAAACTTAGGCTCGTCTGCAAAAAGTATAACCCCATAAATGTTGAGGGCTAACAAAGCACAGACTGCCTTCCACTCTCCCAAAGAGGCCTTTAGGATGGCCTGAGAAGTCAAGAAATCCAAGTGTAGACCAGAGATTCCAGCTTTGGTAGTCATATTCTGTCCAATCAGAGAGGGTTCCAGATATAATGCTCTTGCCAGCTCTTCATTACTAGGAAATGCCATCTCAGGGTTGAAGGGGACTCCACCCTTGATAGGTATGCCAACCAATGATGAATACTCCTCTAATAAAGGCCCCAACTGAAAATCCTGGAAGGTGAAGCACCTTAGAGGGGGATCATAGAACTGCAGGCAAGTATGAATCAAGCTCCTCTGGGAAGGGTCCAAATCCATAACCACATCAAGGATGCCTCCATAATGTTCTCTGAATAGTGGTATATGGTCTGGAGTAATCAGGGTCTGGATCTTCCTGATGCCAGCTAACTCAGGCTCAAAGAAATGATAGGAGATGTTGCTCTTCTTAGGTGCCATGTTGCTGAAGAAGAACTGAGACAAATGCTGATGATGGAGAATAACACTGAGGATGGGCCACTGACAGGCAGTAGCTGGTAACTGAAGTAGGTAGTGGATGAGGGTAGCTGAAGCAGATAGGTCTATGCATATGAAGGGGTCAAAACCAAGCCAAAATATAGTATGGACACCCTGAAAAACAAATAAGCAAATGTTAAAATGATGCAATGATGATGTATGCAAATGATATGCAAGAGTTTGTGATCAAGCTGGATCTGATCAAGTGCTCTGATATAAGTCCAAGTGTGTTTAAGAAATCCAGATGGAGGTTCATAAGTCCAGTAACCAAGGTGGGGGACTCAAATAAAGAGTCACATGTCCAGGGTTAAAAATCACAAGAACTGTTCCAAAGTGGAGTATTCTTAATCAAAACATAGTAACAGGGTATGCTGAGGTCAAGGGTACCTGCAAACCTGTAAACAGCCCACCCCCCTCACAGGTGGTGTTCTAAAACAAGGATCCTCAGACTTGGATCAGTTATGAGAAGTGTAAACACTTCTAACCCGGAGGTACAGTGTTTACAATAACCATAAAAGATACTCCTCTAATTCACCTCAGTTTCTGAAGGTCAATACTAAAGGTCATCCAGACTTAGCAAGCTTCCCAGATAGCCCTAGCACTACAGGAAATCTGCAGCACAGAGTTCTCAAGAAGAAACCCATATCTGAACCGTGTTTCATATTCCCGCACCAGACCGAAATGGAATGGGAAAGAACATGAACCACTCTAGCCTAGGTGTCACTCAGGTCCCAAGTATAGGACCTCAACTCTCAATAGAACACCCACCCATCAAAACAGCAAAACCAGATCCAGCCAGCATAATATGACAGTATGATATATGTAAAGCTATAAAGAAAGCAATAAAACAACTGTACATAACGCAATAAACAAAACAAATATACAAGCACAGATAGCACATAACACCCCAGTAAACACAAATCAATCAAGCGCTAGGAGGAACCCACAAAAAGAACCAAAAGCCCTGGTTATAGTATAAAGGTTCCCCAGCAGAGTCGCCAAGCTGTCGCTCCCAAAAGACGAGACCGGGCTCGAATATGGTACAGACGCGAACGGTCGGCGAAAGGAGGTGCGAGAACACACAGGAGTGAACTCACAGGGAATGAAAAGAGTCTCCAGCTAGGCATTTTTATCTCGGAGGAAAGGCAATGCTGCATAGACCTAGAAAGAGATGGATAAGACGGTTGCGAACCAGAGAGACTGAGAAAGGGGGTTGGTTACAACCTGGGAAGGTATTAGCACCCAGATTGTCCGTCGTACTCGACGGGATCCACGCTTAAAAGATTTGTGTTTTAAAGGGATAGTGTCAGTGCAATTTGTGCATAAAGAGAGCTGGAAAAGAATGTACAGGTGTCAGTGTAAAAGAAAAGTGAAGTGTATAAATGAAGTGTCAGTGTAGGAACAGGAGTATAATGCTCAAGACTATGAGGCTTAAAGAATAATTGCTGGAAGGAGGGAGAATATACAGAGACTTTTGTTCGATAACTGTTAAGTCATGCCTACGTATCCTCTCGTGCAATGAGGAAGTCAGAACACCGTAGTTCGACCCAAAGAGACTGAAAGATGAATTGACTATGAACTGCTTGCTTGTCAATGCTCAAGTGTATGACCTGTCTGGCTCAGGTGCAAACTGTCTTGCATTAGACGGAAGAAGCGAGTTCTCGTTTATGAGTGAATGAGGTGAGAAAAGAATCCCGGAGGAGACGATTATTGTTTGTTTTCATGTTTTCAGTCTTTTATTGCTCTTGAGAATTTGTCATAAGCTAATGAGCTTAAGCCTAAACCAATGGATTTAGTAAACTCATCACATCTTCCCTCTGATTAGGGGTAATGAGAGTACCTTAAGTGTGAAGTCAGCTTCTCACACTTAATCACCTTTGATGCAGGATTAAGATCATTAACCTACTTGTGATTAATTAGATGTTTTTGTTGTTTTTGTTTAGTGTTGAGTAATGAGGTTAAGCCATAATCAAGGATTAAACAGACTCATTACACCATCCTAATAGAAGGATAATAGATGAGGATGTTTAAGCTGAGGAAAGCTCCTCAACTTAATCCATGATTAGGGATTAAACTCATGACAAAACAAAGCCTTTATTAGATGGATTTTAGTTAATGGTATGATGATGAAGTGATTTTTAGGGTTTGTAAGACAACTTGAGGGGGACTTGTCCATTAACACTAGGGTTAGTCCTTCTTAACCAATTAAGGAAGAATTAGAACCCTAATGCAAGGCCCAAGTTACAAGCTTGATGTCTTGATGATTATTAAGTGAATTGATTAAAGGATTTAAACACATTAAGGGTTTAACACTTAGGATTAAAGTTATACACTCCATCCTAATAGAAGGATGCAGGCATAAACTTAATCACAAAGCCTTAAAGCCTTTAGGGTTTAGTCCCTGATTATGAGGTGAGAAGAGAAGACTCAAAGAGACACAAAGGTAAAAGCTAAGTGGGGAGACTAATCAAAACCCTAATCATTGTCATGCATGGTTGTTCCTAAGGTTTGTGAGGTTTACAAGAAAGATCTTCAAAGGAACCACCAGGAAGCAGATGAAAGGAGCAGAGAGAGGCAAAGTAACTTGCTTCATTTAAGAAGACAAGTCACTTGAGGAAAGAAAGTAAGGTGAAGAAGAAAGAGCAAGATCAATCTCAAACACAAAACAAAATGCAGCAAGGATGCATAAAAGAGATGAAAAGAAATTGTGAGAAGTGAAGGCAAATTCACTTCTCAAAGCTACTTACCACCTGAAAAGTTAGTGAAAGGAATGCAATGCAATGCAAAATGAAATGAAATGACATGATGCCAATCAAAACCAGAAGCATATATGAGATGAGAATTATGCTATGAGATGCTGCAAACATGAACCAAGGCATGGAGATGATCATACAAGCATGTGGATGCAAATGAGGCATGCTTAGAACCATGAACAAACATGAAAAGTTATGAAATGCAAATGACATACAACATGGCAAATACATGATGCAATGATCAAACATGCTTCCAACATGTCTTAAAATGTCTAATGAATCAAATGGATGCACAAAATGCTATGGCAAGTCATGTTATGCAAGCAAATGCAAGATGAATGCAAAAGGAAGCCCAAATTAGGGTTTATGATCAATGCATCAAACAAAAACCAAAATCAGAAGCAAACATCAAGATAAAAAATTGAAAATGCATTCAAAGGACCCCTAATCCTATACAAACTCACTGCCCAAAGGAGGGGTTCTAACTCTTAACCTAATTAGGGGTATGAATTTCCTAAGTTTTCTAGGGTTTTAGGGTACCTTAACAAGAAAAATGTCAAACAAATGGAAAATGCAAGATCAAATCATGCCAATTTAACCCTACAAACTACATGATATGCAAGACACAATTCAGAAAGAATCAAAGTCCAACTCTCAATGGTTAGGCAGAAATGATTCTTTGAAGTTTGGATTAAAATAATGTCTTGAAATGATTTTAATTCCATGAAAAATTATCAAATGACATCAAGATCAAAAAAGAAATTTGGTTTGAGGTTTGGACAATGTTTCTAAATGATTTTAAAGGTTTCATGAATTTTTTGGTGATTTTTAAATACCTAAAAGTATTTTTAATTAATTAATTCTCATTAATTAATTAAAAATAAACTTTTAAATGATTTAAAAATGTTTTTAAATGCAAAAAATAAAAATAAAAAATGTTTTTGGTTTCTGAAAATTCATAAAAGTTTATACAAAAATTTTCAGAATTTTTAAAAAGGTTTTGCTATTTTAAATAAAATGGAGAAAACAATGCAATTAAATGAAAAATAAAAATGAAATTAAACTGAAAATGGGAAAGTATGCGCATCCAAGGGCTGAGGTTCAAACTGGCAGGGGCGGGAATTGACCTGGCGCGCTAATGGACGGCCCACATTCAAATTTCGCTAATTATGGTTTAGCCCTAATCCAGAAACCCTAATGACTTTCAGATGACCGGAACAGTGTTCCGGTCATCTTCTCCGGCAGGGCACTTGTGCTATCTCACTCCCTACGCATCCCCAAACCCCCTAACTTTCCAGAAATGATCCCCATAACATCCCTAACAAGAATCACTTACCAAAAATCATTTATTCAAACTCAAAATCAAGAATCGAAGCAAAACGGAAAAAATGGCAGGAATTTCAGAAGATCAGTACATGCTCAATACTCAACTATTTTCAAAAATAAAAACATCATGGTGATTAGTGAGGCATGTAGAATCATTCTATAACATAAAATGGGAGTTCTGGAAAAATGTTCTTGGATGATACCTGAGATGGAGCTTTCGATTCAGGAACTTTCTGGCTGTTTCTTTGGCTCAAAACCCCTCCAATGATCCTCCTAAGAAGCTTGCAGTGCTTAGTTGGAGTTTAAATAGCCTCTGAAGAGAGTTTGCAGAATCTCAGTTCATGAAATGTGAACATTGTGTTTTTTATTGTGGAGGTGTTAGGGCAAAATGAGGGCAGGGAAATGATCAACAAGGTTTGTGGAGTTGAATGGTGAAAAAAGTTTGAAGGTTTTATGGCTGAATCAAGAGATTCGAAGGCTTTTGCAAATGAGAGGATTTTTGAGTATGCTGTGTTAGAGATGGCTTCAGGCTTGTGTTGTTGTTGCTTTGGCTTGCTTTTTCTTTGTATAAACAATTGCCATTGGTCAGAAGATGTGATGTGTGCTTTATTGATTGGTATGGCTCAAGTTGCCAAAAGGTCAAGTTTGTGTAAGAGAAGCATGGGCTACTTTCTAGCCAAGGACAAAGGGTGTGTCCTGCGCAGCATGATGTGGGGAGATGCCTAGGATGGTTCAGCAGGCTAGCCAGCAAGTGGATTGTGTTTCATGATGAGTTTTGCAAGTTGCACAAGGTTTGGCCCCTTTGTGAATTCATGAAACCCAAGGCATGAAAATGCAAAGTTCTTTGGCCCATTCTTATTTTTAGAAGTTGTATGATCATGTTGTGAAGTTTAGAGGTCCATTTGATGACTTAATTTGCCTTGAGAAGTGAATTTGCAACTTTGCCTCTTTGGTGCATAACTTGAAATTTTGTGATTTTAGCCAACTTTGACAAGACATAACTTTTGATCCAAAATGAATTAGGTCATGTTCTTGTACTTTTTGAAAAGGGAAAGATCTATTCTACAACTTTCATGACCAAAGTTTTTCCATTTGAAGCTTTTTTGAATCAAAAAGTAAAGGTTGAAAAAGTTGCCTAAAATGGCAATTTCATTAAAAGTCAAACTTGCCCAAAAAGTCAACTTTGCAAAAGACTTGAAATTCTTGAATTTTGTCAACTTCCAACTTCTTCTATGATCAAATAAAGATCATATACAATCAAAATGATGAAGAACACACTTTGGTTGGGTCACTGGGGGCCTCAGATGCCCTGATTTTGCACTGACTTGCTTGAAAAGTCAACTCTTGATCAGATGACTTCCCCATGGAATTTCTTCATGAAAATTGATATGCATACTCCCTATACCATATTGAGACCAATAGAAACAAGAATGACCAAAAAATTTGGAGTTATGGCCTCTGAAACCAAAACCCTAATTTTAGGTCAACTGTGCAGTCAAACCTGGCTCTGCTTCCACGCCATTCTCAGTTCTTGTGATTCTTTGGCATCCTTGACTTTGAGAGGATATAATATGATGCTTTAACATACATGGACCTCTTTGAAGTGATTTATGGCCTATGGAGTGGCCCAAGAAGCTCTTGGATTGCTCAGATCACAAACCCTAGATGCAGATGACTTAGAATCAATGCAGTGAAACAAAAATGTGGTATGAGATGCTATGATTGAGTTTATGCATATGAAATGATCACAAGCCATGTGTGAATGGGTGAGGGCAAATTTGGGGTGTTTACATGGAGCTTGAAGAAATTGAAGTGAAGGGATTTGGAATTGGGATTATGAAAACCTTGTTTTGATTTTGACAGAAATTTTAGGGGCTTTTGAAGCTTGGATTTTAAAAGAGGAGAATGGTCCTTTTTATAGGAGAATATGAGGTGGAGAGGGTTGTCGTTTTGTGTTCATATCAATTGCGTTTTATGTTGCGATTTGCGTTTTAGGTGCTTGCAGAATCCGCGTGCGTTTCATGCTTTGGCTGCTGCATTTTTGGATGCGTTTTATGTTGGAAATAGATGCGTTTTGCTTGTTGATTTTCGCGTGACTCGGGCTTTTCGTTTGTTAGGCGGCTTGGCTGAGTTGAAGTCATGTGCGGGATTGCGTTTTACGTTTTTGTTGTGCGTTTTGTTGCTGCGGTTTGTCTCGTGTGAGCAGCTGGGACATTGGCTGGGAAAATTTTGCTGGCTGAAGTTGTTGTTCTTGGCTGCGGCTTGATTGCTGTTCAGCTTGTTTTGCTTGAGCTGATGTTTGTTCGTTTTGTTGAGTTGGTACGGCTGGGAAGATTTTGTCACGTGAACAGCTTATCCATGGCTATCACTTACTGTCTTTTTTTTCACATTAATTTTTGGAAATTGAAATGGGCTAAAAAGATATGGGCCTAAGAATTTCTATTTTTTTGTGGTAAAAGAAAAAATGTATAAGAATGGGAAAAAAAGTATGGTATTATATATAATAAAAATGGATAATGATTTTTTTTAATATTGGAATTGTGAAAAAATGAATAAAAGCGTGGATAAAAATAAAAAAATATGATGGGAATTAGAGAAATGGTGAATGTAATATAGTATATTTTTTTTTGTAATTGAATTAAATGAAATGTGGATTCAAATAAAGGTGAGTGATAATTTTGGTGATGTAATAATAAAAAAAATGGATATTGAGATGAACTAAAATGTGGAAATAAAAACGATGATGAATATTGAATTTGGTATTTTGAAATAAAAAAAAGGACAATGGTTAGAAATAGATGGATAGAAATTAATTGGATAATAGATGTATGGATGGTGTAAAAAAATGGTAGTTAGAAAAAATGTATGAATCAAATAATGGATAAAGCGTTGATTTTTTTATCTAAGCCCATAACCAAGATTCTGATTATGTTCACAAGCCAGCTGATGAAAATAGCCATTAATGAACCACTGAACCACTGAATAAATTGAAACTTTGCCACCTAAGCCACAGCCACTTGAATCATCTGAAAATTTCCTTAATAACTCGAATCCATGCTGAGGAAAATAAATCCTCAGATGAACCCCTGATGAACTGGTGAACTGATGAACATTGAAGATTCGAAACAGACTTCCCCGGAACACTGCCTGATAAACCAATGATCTTAGCATATGACACAACTTAAACTTTGAAAACGCATTGTCTGAGGAATAGACTACTGGCGCACACAACTTGCAGTCGAAACAATTTATTTGATAGTTTGACCAAATTTAGGTCAAACGTCCATCTGAATCGAATTGTGACTGAACAAACACATCTGAATTGAAATCACTATCTTATCTTTGAAAACCTGCAACACAGAGAAGAAGAAGAGGCAAACTGCAACATATTTTTGGTATTTTGGTTAGAAATTAGTAAAATATAAACAAATATAAAGAAGTAAAAATAATGGTGATCCCCTGCAAAGCATAGACCCTACATCTGAGAAGAAACTTGAAAACAAGTGCGATCTTGTTTGTAAGCCAAATGCAGATGAAATGCGAAGAAATCTTAGGTCAAAAATTAGGGTGTTACAGTTTCTTTATAATAAAAAAAACAATCGATTTTTTTCTTCGAAAAAAATATCAATTTTTAAATAAAAAAAATCGATTTTTTTTTCAAAAATAAAAAATATCAAATTTTTTGAAATAACAATCAAATTTGTTTGATGGAAAAAGTCAATTTTAAGAAATGCCTTTAGCCCCTTATTAAATTTTAGGGGCTTTCACTCTAAGGGCTCTACATATTTTAGGGCTCATTTATTTTTAAAATTTTAGGCTCCATATATTTTAGGGCTCATTTAATTTTAAAATTTTAGGCCCCATATATTTTAGGGGCCTAACTTTTTAGGCTTCAGCGTCCTAAATTGACAATTCAATAAGCAACCAAACATACAACAAAAGACATTCAAAATTTATGAAATCAGAACTCAAATGACCTAAATCAGAGACCAATCACATGTTAAAATCTCACACAAAAATTCAAAGTTGAAGGACCTCAAACAATCAAGCAAAAGTCAAGTAGGAAACATGGATCAATATGCAAAGATGAGGGACTAAAAGGAAATATGAAAAAGTTTTAAAAATGAAACAAAAACATTTTTATGAAGTTTGGAATGTTAATGAATGAATGAAAAAAATGTTTGAGTAGCTATGAGAAATAATTTATTGAAGTTGAAGTATGAAACTAGAAACAAATTGAAAAAGAAATAAAAAGAAAATGTGAAAATAATATGAAAAATGTAAAAAAAAACATAATTAAAAAAATGCACAAAATTATTTAAATGTCTAAATAATGCTCATGATTTTTTTATAGAATTTTAGGATGAGTTTTAATAATTTAAAAATTTTAAAATGAACAAATTATGAAAAATGAAATGAAAATAATATGAAAATGATCAGGGAGGTTCATATATAGCAAAATGCATGTTAAAATATGCAATTGGGCTCAGCATGGGGTGAGATTAACAACAAAGCTCCAGATCCATTTCCAAGCACAGGTCAACCATATACAAAAGTCTTCAATCAACACAAGATTCAACACACGCCATCAAATTGATCACACGCCTCACACTCAGTCAAACTAATCCACAAGTAATCCAGATTGAAGGCTCCGATAAAAATCACATGGTAATAATCAAACACGCACGCACGGCGCATGCACACACAATTGAATTAATATGAAGTTAAAAAGTCATGTGGAACTCAGGCACTTTTTATGAGCTGGAATCATCAAGACCATCTGATCAAAAGATCCAATGGCTGTAACTTCATCTTCAACCTCCAGCTTCTGATGACCGACAATAACTTATGGTACCAGAGCTAAGGCTCCGGTAACCTTCTCAGATTAACTTCAACACAAACTTTCCCAGAAATTAACAACAAGCACATGGATCCACTCTAAATTACCTCCTGATTTCAAATAAGCAATCAAAAACACCAAATAATACACACATAATGAGAATCGAACAAAACAAGTTTGGATATGAAAACTTCAAACACAGATTATGAACATACACGTCCAAACTTGATTCTAAACACATTATTACAATCAGCAAAATTCATAGATTCAAATGCACATCAAAAAAATCAGATCTAGGAGCATGTAAACTTCACAAACCTGAGATCTTGAAGAGCTTAAATTACTCCTATAAATCCATCTTGAGGATACATATCAAGCCTTAGGAACCTCTTATTGCAAAATAAATGTAATTAGAGCTTATATCTAGTCTAGATATTATGTTTTGATGAAGATACAACCAAATTCGTATCCTCTGAAATCCTTGCAATGAGCTTCAAATGATGGATGCTTTGTGTTCTATGGACTTCAAGGATTCATAATGTGAAATAATTTTGCAAAAAACTTTTGAGATGAAGGAGAATCAAAGAGGAGAAGAATTTTGCAATTTGTGATAAAACTCAATAATGGCTAAACCTCCCTCTTAACCCGAGTTATCTGGAGCTTATATGTGATCTATTTTGGGCCTAACCATAGTCAGAGACCCAATGGAAGTGTGGTTAGTTATATTTTTGTGATTTTACAAATTTGCATGTTGAAGTGAAACTCATGATTCACACGTGCACGGGAGCCAAGATGCACATGCATTACTTTCATTTATCATGATGATCAGTAATGAATTGGTTTTGTGACTTGTGATGGCTTGGTTTTCAAGTTTCACATCAATTTGCATTTTGGCCACTTAGAAATTATGTGATTCATTCTCAAAGAATCAAAGATGGACCTGACATTATCTCTATTTGTTATCTTCTCAGACTGAGTATAAGCGATAACATTTAGCAATATAGTTCTTGCCTTATGATGATTCTTGTAATCTTTCTTTTGTTGATCAGTCATAACACTTCTTGCTACTTTGTTACCTGTCACATTAATTGGGTGATTGTAGCCATCAACTACAAGAACCCAATGATCTACATTGTAACAATGAAAGAAACTTATAATTCTATCTTTCCAGTAGTCAAACTTATCACCATCAAAGACTAGTGGTTTGGCACTATAAATATCTTTCTCATTGTTACCATTAGCTGGAGCAACCATTGTTTCTCACACAAACTGGATCGATACTGAACACGGTGACGTGTTGATAAATATTTATATTATAATAAGAATCGGAGCTCTGATACCAATTGAAGGCGTGGAAAACACAAGAAAATGAGGGTTTGAATTGGGTTTTTAAAAACAAAAGCTTTTTACTAACTCAAAACTAACACTTGGAAAACTAACAATGAGAGACACAATGATTTTTTATCATGGTTCACTTGAAAAACACAAAGCTAATCCAGTCCACCCGCCAAGGTGATTTTGCCTTGTACTCAAGGACTTAATCCACTATAATCAACTGATTACAACTGCATCATCTATAAGAACAAGATTTGTCTCTGCATTTTATCTCTATGTTTTGATGATAACAATGAAGTATTTGTGAAAGAACAATTTTATGTTCTAATGTTTGTTATTGTGCAAATCATGTTTATGAAGCAATCAAATCTAACAAACATAGTTCATATGATCTTGAAAGAACATATGCGAGTTATTACATGTAACACAAATTGCAAACATGGTGAAGAAGAAAGTATGCTTCTGTATCTGATCACAATCGAAAAGATCCAAATATGTCTGTTGTAGTTGTTGCAATGCTCTTGTGGATGTTGTTTTGAGAGTGGTTATGATTCTGAAGCTAGCCAAGCTTATGAAGTTACCATCTTTTGAAAACCAAATGCTGAAGACTCTGATGACTTCAAGTTCTGAATAAAGTTTCTGAAGACCAAGTGTAGAAAGATTCTGAAGACTTAAGGATTATGAAGATAAAGGTTCTGAAGACCAAGTGCTGAAGACTCTAAAGACAAGGTTCTGAGTGAACGACATTCTAAAGACTATGAAGACTTGAAGTTTAGAAGACCAAGGGTTTCGAAGACAATTGCTGAAGTTTTGAAGACAAGGTTCTGGGTGAACAAAGTTCTGAAGACACTGAAGACTTGAGATTATGAAGACCTGGTTATCACGTCTCAACTCATGCTTTAATCATCTACAATCAGAAGCCTCTGAAGTTCAGAAGACAATGTTATCGTTTTCAAGTATAGTACATAGTACAAAATTCTTTATCCCACTACCTATCCACTAACCTTAATCTGTGGAAAAATGACAGACGTGGCAGTACTATTTCATCCTTGTGTGACGACATTCCTTAGTAATTTCATCCTTGCTTCTCTATAAAAGGAAAATATCACATGTTTATGTGAGGTTGTAAAATAGACCAATCCACATGAAGTTGTAATTTGATCAGCAGTCTAACATGTGAATATGTTAACAACACAGAGGTCTATACAACTAAAATGAATATGCATCTCAAGCTGATATTTGTATTGGAAAAATTGGTTATGTAACCTGCTTATGCAGAAGTTATTGATTCACAAATGCGCTTAATTTCATATGTTACAGAAGACATGCAAATTCGCAAATGAAACAAGAAGATGATCATGGAAGCTCATTTACAAATCTACAACTGAATGTTGTGTTCTGATGAAATCATTGGATTCAGAGAACAATGGTTGTTGTCCAGAATGTTTTTCAAATGTGAATCAAGATAAAGAAATCCTTCTATGTGCTAATCAATATAAACTAAGCTTTCAGAAGCTTATGAAGAAGACTTCCAACCATTTAAGAAGCTTGGGTTGTTGTTCGTTAAGAAGTTACTTGAAGAAGAAGAAAACTCCACACATTTGTACTACAATAGAATGTAATATTTTAGTGTGTATTAGGTGATCTTCTAATATACTTAAATGTGTTTACACATGCTTATCTAAGAGGCAAACATTTGTAAACATTACCCTTATCCCTTAAGGACCTTGTGGAGGTCATAACTTAAGAAGGCTCAGAACTTAGCATCTTGGTAAGGACTCTCTCTCTCTCTCCCCCAGTAAGGCTCCACTTTTAATGAAATAAAAACATAATTTGAAGCTGTTGGGATTCAAAGCATGTACACTAAACTAGTTTACCACTCGATTTTCATAAATAACCGACAAAATAAATTTATATTAATTTTTTTCCTTCAGGAAGACATCACTGTTAATTAAAAAAAACATACTCTAAAGCTATTGGGATTCGAAGCATGTAGTATGAAGTTAGAAACTAGTTAATAGTATGAAGTTAGAAACTAGGTGGTAGTCTGAAGTATTTCATGCAAAATATGTGACATCTTAATTATATATAAAAACTGACGTTAAAGTATTAATTAAAAATAGAAAATATAAAAAACACAATAGCGTCATATTCTGAGAATTAAAATATAATTCTGGTGGTTTTTTTATGAAAACTGGTGGAGTAGAATATATAAAATTAAAAATTAAAATGGGCTTTTGAAATTGTTGATGTAAAATATATTACCTCTCAGTTGGATAATGTAACTGAGGTTAATACTAATAAAAAAATAAAATAAAACTTAACAAAGAAAAACAAGGAAGCTGGAATCCATACTTTCATTGTCTTATTCAAGTTGGAGAAGAGATTATGGAGTTATGAAATTTGTTAATGAAAGAAATGATGTTTTTGAATTTTGTTTATTGAAGAAATGAAATTTCTAAACTTGCTTTAGTGGAGAAATAGAGAGTCACAAATGAAAGATGACATTTGGAGGTAGAAGATGAAGTTTGTCTGAGTTTTACATTTCATGCAGATCACTAATTGTGGTGTTCTTGAGCGTTGATACTCACTAGATGGACGATAATGATTTGTTTAAGGATGATGAAAAAACTTAATAAATACACTTATATTTCCTCATGACATCGAGTGGCTTAAAAATAATTAAATAAAAATTATGGATAGCGCACTACATACAAAATGGTTGTATTAAACAACCGTTATTGTATGTCGCTACATAGAACCACAATTGTATTAAACAACCGTTGTTGTATGTAACGCGTTATCCACAGTGTTTTTAATCAACTTAGTTTCATGGGAAAATATAAGTTAGTTTGTTGAGTTTCTTCATCATCCTTAAACAAATCTTTATCGTTCATTTAGTGAGTATCAACGCTCAAGAACACTACCATTAGTGATCCACGTGAAATGTAAAACTTATACGAACTTCTAACTCAGACGAACTTCATCTTTTATCTCCAAACATCATATTTCATTTATGACACTCTATTTCTCCACTAAAACAAGCTTGAAAATTTTTCATTTCTTCTATAAACAAAACTCGAAAGCATATAAAAATACAGCAGTAGAACAACAACAACAACAACAACAATAACAACAACAATAACAAGATTCGATATCATGACCATGAGCCACTTCTTTCCACGGTTATAACTTCCAATTGTGGTGAAGAGTGGCTTTAAAATGAAAATAAAAATAAAATGCGCTTTTTGTAATAGGGAAAATGGAAAAAATATAGTTGTTAGGATTCGAAGCTTGTAACACTTACTTTATCACCACAGTTGTTTACCTCAACCGTGATTAAATAACTTTAAAAAAATAAAAACATATATCAGGCTCATCCAGTTTGCTATAAAAGTAAGGCTTTTGAAAATATGCATGTGTGTTATAAAAGAAAGGCTCTTGAAAATATTAAAAGTTAAATCTTAATTTCATCACTATTAAATAAAAAAAATTGTAAAACATTTGACCTTCATTGACATTAAAAAAAACTTGTTTACTTATCATGAGAACAAAATTGTAATCTGACCTCTTTATGTATTTAAGAGACAACCACAATATATTATTTTACATAAACATTTTATAGTTTCTTACAATTCTATATATAAAAGCTAAAAAAATCATTTTATTTGTGTAAGCAGAGATTGAACTCTGTATTAATAGAGTGATAAAACCATTTATTACATAAAAAGGGGATAAATATGACTAAAATTGTACAGTTTAGTTATGTCACTATTATCATTCTTTCTCTGTTTCTAGCTGCAAATGTTGAATGTAAGTCATTTTTGTCCTTTATCAAAATTTCTTAATTACTTTTTGCACACTATTTAACTAATATAATTTACATTACTTTATCATATTTTTTCCTTACAGCATGGCGTATGCATAGCAATAGAAATTGTTTTGACGATTCAGATTGTAACAAAAATAAGTGTAGAAAACCTACAATAGTTAAGTGTGTCAATCGTAGGTGTAAATGTGTACCAGTATTTTATCCAAGTGAACCCAATTTCACTAAATAAAAACATAAGTGTAGATCACTTAGTTATTGTATTTGTATTGGTGCCATATAATTTATCTTTACTTCATTATCTAATTTAAGGATTGATATTTTTATGACTTTGTAATATAAAATGATGGATATGAAATAAAATAAGGTGTCAATTAATATTAAGGATTTTTTTTATCCTTTAATTATATATCTTTATATTCAGATTGATCCCTTAATTATTTTTTGTGTTAGATTGGCCTTTTAACTCTTAAAACGTGTCATGTTGATCATTTTTGTCTAATTAACGATAAAAAAAATCAATCGTTAATTAGACCAAACCAATCAACATGACTCGTTTTAAGAGTTAAGGAATCAATCTTATGTTTAAGAACCAATCTGAACCCAAAAATATAGTTAAGGAAAAAAAAAGGATATTTTACCTTATATTAATTAGATTATTTTCTTCTGGTCACACTTTTTGTGCTTTATTTGACTAACTATTTTTGGCTTCTGTTTATATTATTTTGCCATAAAAACGTAGTGCAATTCCTTAAATTCTGGCATTTTAATTTTTCATACCCTCATTATTATCTATCAAAATATTTTCAATATTAAGTTGATACAAAAAATTTATGTTGTATGAACCTACATTGTTAAATTTATTACATGCCATTTTTATAATTTAGATTTAATTTTTTGGAGTTAGTATGGTTCAACCCCACACCCTCATCATAAATTGTATATGTACTTTTCATCTACACAACACAACAACTCCTTTGATCAATATAATATGTCAAAAACTTATATAACACTTAGTTGAGATTAAGTAAAACCTACATTTTTACCATATTCACATCGCAACAATAAACAAGTAGTTGAGAGAAATTGGATGAGCTCATGTAACATCATGTTTTCATAGATTATTTTATTTAATTTATTTATGTCTTTTGTATGAATTATTGAATTATTATGTATAGTATTTAAAAAATAGGGTTATATGTCCTTGAGGTGGAGGTGTCTTGAGGTGGAGGTGTGGAGAGAATTTAGAAGGAAATATAATTAATTTAAAATTAATTAATTATTAGAACAAATAGTATTTTAATTGAATTATTTAAAGAAAATAGAAATATGATAATTAGATAAATTGTGTGATTTGAAAGAAATATATGGTAAGAGGAGATAAGCTTATGTTTAGTTGGGCCTAAGTTTAACTGACCAAAAACAATTAGAATAATATATATTCTAACAATTAAGGAAATAGACTTATTCTATCATTACATGAAAAAGAGGAGAATAAAGAAACAAGGTTTTGGAGAAGGAGTGTTAGGGTTTGAGAGAAGGGATCAATTGAATATAATCTTGCTTATTTTTCTAGAATTACGAGGTAAGGGTGAAGAAAGGATTTTCAACATGGATGCATTGCATGATGGAATAGAGATGAGAGGTCCTTACTTACATTAGGGTTCTAAGATTTTGCTAGGTTTAATACCTTTTTTGATCCTCTAACTATAGACATGAGTTCAATTTGATCATCTTTCTTTTAAAAGTTTCAATTTGGTCTCTTACATTATCTAACAAAATCAAAATGGTCTTTTCCGTCAAATATTGATAACATCGTTAGAAATAAGTGACACGACATCTGAGGTGGAGATTTTTGATGATGTGGCATTTGAGGTGGCAATTTTTGATGACTTGGCATATAATTTATTAATTTTTTTATTACTTATGTTTTTTTATTATCCATGTCATTTTATTAATTAATTATTAATTAATTTTTCTTTTAAGAATTTAATTTATAGAAATTTTAAAAACATAATTCTTGGACAAAATGGTTGGCCCATTTCTTCAGCCCACAAACCTTTTGATATGCATTGTTCAAGTGGGATATATATACAATCAAATTAATCAAGTCTCACACAATGTGGGACTTTAATGCTGCTCCTGGATTTGTAGTAGGTTAAATAGTCCCCCGTGAACTTGCAATAGATTAACATAGAAAAGCTCCTTGAAAACAGAGACCTCGTACCCTGCATTCAAAATTTCCAACATTATTACAAAACTTACAACTTTGCAATGGATCTTATAACATTTTGGCTTTTACAATTTATATGTGGCTTACTCATTTTGTTGCTCTTTCTGTTTCATGTTACTATTTGTCAATAATTCAACCTTTTTCTTTAGGACCTCATCTCCTTACACTGGAAAATAATAGATTGCAGTGTCTCACATTATTAAGAGGTTAGTAAAAATGATATTTGTGTTCATTTTTTAAAGTTAAAAATGAACACTAAAATAGGTGTAGCATTTGACAGAGCCCACATGTTATATAATAACAAGTTGAATTTGGAGTAGACCTAATACAAGAGCGTTGGGATTGAGTTGATCATAAGTTGAAAAATTGTAACAATAAATTTATAGGTGTATGTATCTCCATACACAACTCCTACCTTACAATTTCATATTTACCTTAGTTGTAAATTGCTATTTATTGTTGACCTTAAATTGTTTGTTATGATTTTATTTTCTAAAACAATGAATGATTTTATTTTTATTAGCTAATTATTTCGTTGAAGTTTTGTTAGCTAATTATGAATCTGAAGAATAGAAATGGTGTTGAGATTTTACCTTATGAGCTTTTCTATGGAGCTTTTCCTAGGGAGGTTGATGGAGCTTGAAGGTATAGTTGATAAGAGGAATGCTGATAAGAATATGAAGAATAGAAATGGTACCAGGATTTTACCTTATGAGCTTTTGAGCACATTATGGACGAATTCATGTGGTTCTTGCTTGTGTTGTCTTGGTCTTCGAATGTTCTATTTAAGCTCACTTTAATGTAACTGACAATAACTTTAAATAAAGTATTACTTTACATAATCATACGCCATTTATCATTTACAGAATCATCAACTTCCATATCAGTGTGGTTTAAAGGGAAATTCACCATAGTGTAGTTCAAAGTGGCTAGCCACAAGAGCGCCACCCTTCCATCTCTACCTCCATTATCAACTTCAAAACTAAAATAAATAGCATAACAGTATTAAATTCCTACATTGGGTGGGACTTGATTAATTTGATTGTATATATATCTCACTTAAATAATGCATATCAAAAGGTTTGTGGGATAAAGAAATGGGTAAGTCATTTAGTCACCTCATATGCCACCTCACATTATAAAAAATCGCCACCTCATATGCCGTTTCACTTATTTATAACGATGTTATCACTATTTGACGGGAAATACCATTTTGATTTTGTTATATTAATGTAAGGGACCAAATTGAAACTTTTAAAAGAAAGATGACCAAATTGGATTCATTCCTATAGTTAGAGGACCAAAATGGTATTAAGCCATTTTGTTATGATGATTGGTTACTGTTATATATCAATCTAAAATTTAATGATTGGTTGTGGTAATAATGTAGTTTAATGGAAGAATTTGAGTTAATTGAGTCATGTGATAACATGTTGTATTTTGTTTGATTGTTCTTATATGGATGTGTTCTTGAAGCTTTTAAACATAAACTTGAAGAATATGTTGATTGGTGTATATGATGTGGTGATAGTGGATTAGATGTGGTATGAAGTTGGATTTTCTAAATAAGTTACTTTGTATGTTAGGGTGTGTTTGGAATAAGATTTAAAATTGATTATTTGTAGTAACGTGATTAAAACTAGGATTTTTGGAAATATAGCATTGAGCAATCAATTGGTCATATGGGAATAATCGATTGGTTCCCTTTTGGAAACTAAAAAAAAAGAAACAAAAACATGAGAACAATCGATTGGTCTACCATGTACTCGATTAGTTCTTTTCTTCAAAATAATAAATTTTGGACAATGGTTTTGGAACAATCAATTAGTGTGGGTATGCAATCGATTGTAAAGCTAGCAGAAATATACCCGAGTGCATCACACGCTCGTTGGTACAACAGATTTGCCATTGAACTTTATTTATTCAAAAAGGAAAGGGAAAATATCGATAAAACCCAGGGGAAAGGGAAACTGGTAAGAGAGTCAGTTATGTGAGAGGAAGATATTAGCATCCCTCACATCCGTCGTACACGACGTGAACCATTTTTCTTTTTCTTTGCGTGGATGGGTGTTACTATCTAAAGGTTACATACGAAGGGAAAAGAAATGGTTTATAATTAATTTGCTTGTGGAGGATTGGGGCCCTTGTGCCAACGTATCCTTATAGTGCAATGAGGAAAAAGAAGGGAGAAAAGGAGGTTGCTCGCCAAGATCTCGCAATCTTGTGCCTAAGTATCCTCATAGTGAAATGAGAAAGTTAGAGCTCCATAGTTCATGGAAGTAAGGATGAAAAAGGCTTTGGTGTTTAAACCACAATGGAAACAAAGGTGATAGGAGTGGTGTTTGAAATAGAGAATAATCTAAGTGAGATAAGCTATGTTTAAACCAAAGGGAAACAATTGTAGCGGTGTTTAAAAAAACCTGGAATAAAAATGGTGTCTAAACCAAGGGAATGATGTTTAAACCAAATAAGGGAAAAATGGCATTTAAACCAAGAGAGTGACGTTTAAGCCAAGAAAGTGGTGTTTAAACCAGGAAAGTAGTTTTTAAATCAAGATAATGGTGTTTAAACTAAGAGAGTAGTATTTAAACTAAGAGAGTGGTGTTTAAACCAAGAGATTGAAGTTTGAACTAAGAGAGTGGTGTTTGAACCAAGAGAGTGGTGTTTAAACCAAGAAAGTGGTGTTTAAACAAAGAGAGTGTAGTTTAAACAAAACAAAAAGTGGTGTTTAAACCAAGAGAGTGGTGTTTAAACCAAAAGAGTTATTTTTAAACCAAGTGAGTGGTGTTTAAACCAAGAGAGTGGTGTTTAAATTTATAGAGTGGTGTTTAAACCAAGAGAGTGATGTTTAAACCAAAAGAGTGATGTTTAAGCCAAAAGAGTGGTGTTTAAACCAAAAGATTGATGTTTAAACCGAGAGGGAAAATTTTTAAACAAGAAAAATGGTATTTAAACAAAAGATAAAGTCAATAAGGATTGTGTTTTATTCATATCAGAGTATTGTTGATGATTGTAGTGTAGAATGAGACTTGTCAATCAAGTGATTTGATATGCTCTAAGTCTATGACAATGAGAGAAAATACTTTGTACAAATGAGACAAACATATCACATACAAAATACTCTAATAAGAGGTAAGGAATGGCTCCCGCTCATCTTTTCCATGTACTTAAGGCGCATAGAGTACAACTCATCGAGATTGACAAGATTTGACCAACTCTTTTGTCATTTTTCTTGAACAGTGCTCCAACTTTGTATGATCTTTATGTATACAAGGTAGTGAAGTCTAAGATATTATTGTATCTTGAGAGTAGGTGTCAAGTTGCATTTGATATTATTGAACTAAATGGAGCTTGAAAACTACTTGTCTGAGAGGCAAGTAGAGGGAAAATCCTATCAAGTGATCAGAATCACGTGACTGGATCAGGGGAAGTCAAACAGTGAATAGACTGGTTAATTAAATGGAATTTTGCTTAAATTAGTCAAAGGGAAGCGCAAAGAATTGAAATAATATTCTAAGGGATCGTGCAAGTGTCAATTGTTAGAAAGTTAGGATTTACAAGGGAAACTCTACACCTAATGTTGTCATGCAAAAGTTTGATCCTAAAGTCTAATTCAACACTATGAAATCAAAATGGAATTTAATCACTTAATGGAATCTCCTAAGAGAACATGAATAATAAAACATGCAAGCACAAGTATATCAGGTAGAAACGTTTATTAAAATTCAACTATTAAGCTTAATCAACATTCAATTAGCATAATTTAAGCATAGTGATAAGGAGATTAATAGAATAATCTATTATTAGTTAAATGAGTTTTATTAGTATTTTGATGTATTGAGAGTTATTTTATATTATGATGTTTTCTAGAATAATCTTAGGACAATTTCGGCTTTAATTAGTTATTTGGCCTATCCACTACTACTACTACTACTATATATGTACTCATTGAGAGATGGCAAGATTATGAAATGAATGTTATTTCATTTTCTTAGATATTTTTTATTGTCCTTTCTCATATTTATCTAGTCTTGTTAGGGTTTGCAATTAGCATCCTAAAAATTGGTGCTTTCATCTTGAACTTCCATGACATGCTCATATTATCATTTCACATACACTTCATACACACCATCATTCCCATCTTTTCCATGGGATATTTTTACACCTTGTCCTACCAACACTCATCCTACATCTTCATCACCAAATATGTATTTTAATCATGGATATACACCACCTTCATCTAACCCATATTCATCATAATCTACCTCTAATTGTTCATACCATTACAACAATTCCTATCAATTCCAACAACCAACAAACACCTCATCCATATTTGGTCACCACTATCAAAAATAGAAGAGACTTTGAGAAGCATTTACAAGTGTCTCATCCCTCTTTTAAGAAAAAGAAACAAATTAAACAACAAAAACAAAGCAAAGCCCCACTCTTTTACACCCAAACCCTACCCAACCTCGAAAACGAAGTCATCGTAAGACATTCTTCACTGAACTAATTGCAACAACCCCACTCGCCAAAAACCGCAAAAACGGTATCGCTAAGGAATGTGACGACGAAGCCCTAATTTCTATTTCCGTAGGTTTTCCTGTTGATTACTTAACGGATGGTGAAATTGAAGCGAATATCGTTAAAACAATCGGTGGTTCTGAGCAATCGAATTACATTAATTTTTGGAATCACATTCTAGATAGGTGGCGTTTCGATGTTAATGTTTGGTTGACTTATGATCTTGTTGTAAAGTAAATTCGATCTGAACATAGGGGTTTGGTTGAGAAGGCATATAGTTTTTTGATTAAGCATGGCTATATTAATTTCATACTTTCTCTGGAGATTAAACTAGTGAAAGTTCAGTCTTTTGATGGAATTCGCATGGGATTTGATGTGAAATTCGAAGGTGGGAACCTCCAGGAAGAGACTTCGAACAAGGATTTGTTGATAGGTGCAGAGACTCCGAACAAGGCTTTGTTGATGAAGTCAGGATATTATAATACAATTGTCATTCATGGTGAGGTTCCACATATGATTGGTTTGGAGAAACATAACTTTCCTACAAGTGGGGATTGTGTTGGTCATAAATATTACTGGTGGAGACCTACCAAACCCACGCCGGTTGATTTTCCGCATACATTAGTTTTGCAATATCCTCCATTGTCTCTAGAGACTCATCATGAGCCCCTATTGAAATTAGTTGTAGATTCAGGGGAACATTACTTTTCTTAGACTGGTGTATATGATAAACACTTGGGGCGGCAAGATAAACAAACAAGAGTTGATATAGTTTCTTTGACATCATTAACAGGTTAGGTACAAATTTAAACCATGGCAATTTTGTTCTAGACAGAGGCTCCGGAGGCTCTGGACACAAAAATTTATGTGATATAAAGGAGGTTGTTTCTTGATTTAGTTTAAATATCCTCATGAATCTAGATTTTAACGAAGCTTCATCATCAACAATGCAATGGTTTCAGACATGAACGATTCAGGGGATGTTGTGGATTATAAAGATAAAGAAAGGAATGAATTTCAACATCTTTAGCCAAATGCAGGTCTCATAAGCTTGGGAATCAATTCTATTCAGGGTGTATATTCTGTTGATAAATCTTTTAGTGCATTGGTGATCCATGTAAGCCCTTTGTAGACTCACCTTGTTGGAAATGAGCTTCTGCTGCTCATTTTTTTTATTATACATCTTCTGAGGATTTACCTTCTGAAAATGTGCCTAAAAATGAATGCTTTTGTTCTCTTATTCGGGAGCCTCATAGTTTTCTTCTTTATGGAAAAAATAATGTCAACTTGCCACTTGCATTTACGGGATAGAAGGATATCTTGTAGAAAGTGTTCAAGGAGAAATTTAACATGCGCATTTCTAATTTGGACGATTTCTTTGGAGGCCCAGCATTTCTCGCATGGTCACATATGGGAAATTTACATGGGTGGGGCGGACCACTTCCACAGAGTTGGTTCCATAAATTGTTGGATTTTCGGTGAACAATTTGAAGGTAAAGTTACTTGAAAAAATATAACAATTCATTGCAGAAATTCAGTTGAGCCATAAGGAAATAAATACTACCACAACTACAATAGGGACAATAGTAGCATATCTACTTATTCCAATGCGATCACTTGGTCCGGATAGTTGGAAGATAGCCGCTGCTCTCATGGGTAAACATATTGGTGGAGATTCTGATTATGTTGCCATATCTGATGCTCTTGGTGTTCATCCCTCCGTTTTAGCTGTCGGCTTAGCTGCAAATAATGTTATAGGTGCACTGTATTTTTTTAAACCTCTCAAGTTTGATAGCTTGAAATCTCTACCTCTCAATGAAAGCACCGCCGTGGATTCTGGATCTAGTGACGAGTCTATTGACCTTAAGCTGGTTACTAATGCTACAAATTGGCTTGGGAAAAGGTTTCTTCTCACAATCTTTGTGTCGCTCCCACCTGATGACACACAGGGCCAAGAGGGGTACAGACGCGAACGGTCGGCGAAAGAGAGAAATGAAAAGGGTGAACTGAAAAGAGTCGCCAGCTAGGCATTTTTATCCCGAAGGAAAGGTAATGCTGCATAAACCTAGAAAGATATGGATAAGACGGTCGCGAACCAGCGAACCAGAGACACTGGGAAGGTATTAGCACCCAGATTGTTCGTCGTACTCGACGGGATCCACGCTTGAAAGTTTGTGTTTAAAGGGGTAGTGTCAGTGCTATTCTGTGTGCAAAAGCTAGAAAAGAATACAAGTGCCAGTGTAAAAGAAATGTGAAGTGAGATGAAAGAGTGTCAGTGTAAGGAAAGAATGTGAAGCTCAAGACTATGAGGCTTAAAGAATAATGCTGGAAGAGGGGGAATATACAGAGACTTTTGTTCGATAACTGTTAAGTTATGCCTACGTATCCTCTCGTGCAATGAGGAAGTCGGAACATCGTAGTTCGACTCAAAGAGACTGAAAGATAAATTGACTTGATGAACTGCTTGCTTGTCTATGCTCAAGTGTAAGACCTGTCTGGCTCAGGTGCAAACTGTCTTGCATTAGACGGGAGAAGCAAGTTCTCGTTTGTGAGTGAAGATGATGAGAAAATAATCCCGGAGGAGACGATTATTGTTTGTTTTTGGTATTTTCAAACTTTTATTGCTTTTTGTGTTTGTCATAAGAAAATGAGTTTAAGCCTAAACCAAGGGTTAGTAAACTCATCACATCTTCCCTCTGATTAGGGGTAATGAGAATACCTTAAGTATGAAGTAAACACCGCACACTTAATCACCATGATGTAGGATTAAGATCACTAACCTACTTGCATTTATTTAGATGTTTTTTGGAGTTTTTGTTTGGTGTTAAGTAATGAGTTTAAGCCATAATCAAAGATTTAATGGACCCATTACACTATTCTAATAGAAGGATAATAAATGAGAACATTTAAGTTGAGGAAGATACCTCAACTTAACCCATGATTAAGGATTAACCTCATGACAAAACAAAACCTTTATTAAAGTGGATTTTAGTTAATGATGAGATTAAGAAGTGGATTTTATGGTTTGTAAGACAACTTGAGGGGGACTTGTCCATTAACACTGGGGTTAGTCCTTCTTAACCAATTAAGGAAGAATTAGAACCCTAATGCAAGGCCCAAGTTACAAGCTTGATGTCTTAGTGATTATTAGATGGATTGATTAGAGGATTTAAACACATTAAGGGTTTAACACTTAGGATTAAAGTTATACACTCCATCCTAATAGAAGGATACATGCATAACCTTAATCACAAAGCCTTAAAACCTTTAAGGTTTAGTCCTTGATTAAGAGATGAGAAGAGAAGACACAAAGATGACACAAAGGTAAAACTAAAGGGGGGACTAATCAAACCCTAATTGTGATCATTCTTAGGTATTCCTAGGGTTTATGAAGCTTGCAAGAAGATCTCAAGGAAAAGCCACCAAGGAAGAAGCAGGATGGAAGGAAAAGAAGCAGCAAGAAGCAAGACAACTTACTTCACTTAAGAAGATAAGTTGCTTGAAGAAAGAAAGAGGAGAAGGAGCATGAATGAGAAATCTCACTTTAATACACAAGTAAAATGCTGCAATGATGCAGAAAAGAGATGAGAAGAGATTATGAGAAGTGAAGGCAAATTCACTTCTCAAACACTTACCACCTGAAAAGTTAGCAACAAGAAATGAAATGAAATGAAAATAAGAAAGATGCAAAGAGGCAAACCAAAGTCAGAAGCATGTTCATGATGCAAATGATGCTAAGAGATGATACAAATGGATGTCATGAGATGTGGATGATCATACAAGCAATGAAGATGCAAATGGGGCATGAAAGTAAGCATGAAAGATCATGAATGCATATGACATCAAATGAAAGCAAAAGCATGGCAAATGGATTATGCAATGATCAAACATGAGTCTAATGTGTCCTAAGATGTTTTATATGTCAGGTGGATGCACAAAATGTCATGGCAAGTTCATGTATGCAAGCATATGAAGAATGAATGCAAATGAAGGCAAAAATTAGGGTTTATGAACAAGATGCAATGCAAAATTCAAAATCAGAAGCAAATGACAAGATAAAAATTGAAAATGGGATAAAAGGTACCCTAAACTTATACAAGTTCACTGCCCAAAGGGGATAGTCAGAAGCTAAACCCTAAAGGACTTATGATTTTTCTAAGTTTCTAGGGTTTTAAGGGTGATCCAAAAGGGAAAATGCCAAACAAATGGAAAATGAAAGATAAAAATGAAACAAAAATGTTTTTAGATGCTTGAAAGAATGTATAACACATTGCAAAAAGAACCATTCACAAACTCAACTTGGATCAAAAGTTGTAAATTTTTGAAGTTAGGGTTAAAAATATTCAAATTAAAGAACCCTAATTCAAATGAAAATTGTTAAAGCATGATCAAAACCAAAAAGAAATTTGCTTTGTGAGTTTGTAAATGTTTGAAAATGTTTGAAAATGTCCTCTGAATTTTTTTGTGATTTTTAAATACCTAAATGTATTTTTAATTAATTAATTCTCATTAACTATTTAAAAATAATCATTTAAATGATTTAAAAATAATTTTTAATGCAAAAAATAAAAATTAAATATTTTTGGGCTCTGAAAATTAATAAAGGTTTGGGTAAAAAATTTCAGAATTTTTTGATGTCATTTGCTATTTTTAAAAATTCATTCAAATAAAATAGAAAATAAATGAAATAAATATTAAATAAATGAGAAAAAGGGAAAGTCAGCTAATCCTAGGGATGAGGTTTAAAGTCAGATTGGGGGGAAATGACTCCGCGCGCATCTGGATGGCTGACATTCAAACTACGCTAATTATGATTAAAACCCTAATCTGAACCCTAATGACTTTCAGGTGACCGGAACAGTGTTCCGGTCATCTTCTCCGGCCATCCACTCTTGCTATCTCACTCAATCCATAAAATCAAACCACCAAACTATCCAGAAATGATCCCCACCCCATTCTAAACAAGATTTAGCCATCAAACAACATTTATTTCACATGAACAATGAGATTCGAAGAAAAACGGAAAATCTTTTAGAAATTTCAGAAGCTTCATACATGCTTAAAACTTAATCATTTTCAAAACCAAAAGGTGCAGTGTGATCAGTGAAGCATGGAGAACAATCTAAGAACTTAAGAAATCATTTCTGGAAAATTTGTTCTTGGGGTTACCTGAACTGAAGCTTTCGAAAATGGCACTGTCTGGCTGCTTCTCTGCTTCAAAACCCATCCAATGATCTCCCTCAAGAGTTTGCAATACTTAGTTGGAGTTTATGTGGCCTCTATGTGCAGTTGGCTGAAGCTCAGGTCAAGGAATGTGAAAATCGTGTTTTTGACATGGGGTGTTTCAAGGCAAAATGAAGTGTGGGAAATGATCAGTGATGAATGTGGAGTTGAATGGTGGAAAAAGTTTTGAGATTTGTTGGATGAGCTATGAGTTTCGAAAGATTTTGCAAGTTGGAGTGATTTTGTGTATGCTGAGCAATCTGAAGTGTTAGGCTGCAATGTTGTGTGTTATGGCTTGGGTTTGATCCACATAACAAGTAGTGATAGGCCAGAGAGTGGGTGGTGGCTGCAGCTGATTGGTATGGGCTTCTTGCCAAAAAGTCAAAAGTTTTTGTCCTTGAGGTATGGGCTGGTTCAGAGGTGGTACAATGGGGTGTCTGGTTCAGCAAGGATCAAGGATGTCCATGGAATTGGTTTTGAGGCAATTCAACAAGTGTATGAAGGGTTTGTGTATCATTTTGCAATTTCATGAAGTTTTGGCCCCTTCGAGATTTCTTCATGGGCAAGGCATGAAACTTGGGATTTCTTTGGGCAATTCTGAATTATAGGTCATGTATGATGTTTGTATAATGGTTAGAAGTCAATTAGAGATCACAAATTGCCATGGTATGAGTTTTTTGCAAGTTTCCCTCTTTGGTACATAAGTGAAATTTTGTGATTTTTCCCAACTTTGCAAGGCCATAACTTGAGTTCTATGATGAATTAGATCAAGTTCTTATACTTTTTGGTAAGGGAATGATCCAATATACAACTTTAATGACCATGAATTTTTCATTTGAAGCATTTTTGGTTGAGAAAGAGGAGGTTGAAAAACTTTCCCAAAATGGCAAGTTTTCATTACAAGTCACTTTCCCAAAATGGCAACTTTGCAAATGGCTTGAAATTCTTCAATTTTGTGAACTTCTAAGTACTCCAATGATCAAATAAAGACCATATAACTTCAATATGATGGAGACTCCCCTTTGGTTGGATGATTGGGGGCCTCAGATGCCCTGATTTTGCACTGACTTGCTCAAGAAGTCATCTATTGATCAGATGCCTTCCTCATTGAATTTCTTCATGAAAATTGGTATGCATGATCCTCATATCATATAGAGACCAATAGAAACAATAATGACCAAAAAATTTGGAGTTATGGCCTCTGAAACCAAAACCCTAATTTTAGGTCATCTATGCAGTCAAGCTTGGCTCTGCTTCCATGCCTTTCTCAGTTCTTGTGATTTTCTGACTTTCTTGATCTTAGGAGGATATAATATGATTATTTAACATACATGGACCCTCTTGAGATGATTGAAGACCTTTGGAGTGGCTCAAATGGCTCATGGATTGCTCAGATCACAAACCCTAGATGCAAATGACTTTGAACCAATGCAATGAAGCAAAAATGAAATATGAGATGATATGATTGAACATATGCAAATGAAAAGAATCACAAGCCATGGTGAAATGAGTGAGGGCAAATTTGGGGTGTTTACATCTGCCCCTATTCAAACATGAGTTAGCTGTGTAGGATGTAAGCGTCTGGCTTAACAGACAAACAAGATAACTTGTGGTTGAATACCAAAGACAGTCAAAAATTTGCACTCACTAGATACGAAGGAGAAAGGGATATAGATTGTAAAAGGAAACAAAGTATGATTATAAAGTGCGGGGGACGGAGGACGACCGTCGGGCAGAGGACGATTGTTGGGGATGAAGCAATGACGGGGACGACCGACATGCTGGGGAAGTGAAGAGTCATGATGGGGACGACCATCAGGTTCTGTAACAAGAATCTCTGGGGATTAAAGGTAAATGATGGGGACGACCATCGAGTTGAAGAAATAAATAATGAGGGACGGTCATCAAGGGTGAAGGACGATCACCTAGCAGGGGACGGCTGCTCTGTTGGGGATAAGATGAGGAACGATCAACTAAGGTGAAGGACAATCACCTGGCAAGGTACGGTTGCCGAAGGTACCACGACATAGGACGAATGCCGGGTAGAAAAGGTCAACGATAGGGACGACCATCGGATAAGCATGATGAAGGACGATCATCAAGAGGTGAAGGACGATCACCTAGTAGGGTACGGCTGCTAGAATATCATGACATAGGACGAATGTCGGATAGGGAAGGGTTCCAGTAATGGAGACTCCGCTGAGGGAATGATGAGGGACGATAATCAAAAGTTGAAGGACGATCACCTGGCAGGGTACGACTGCTGAAAGTGTCATGACATAAGACGAATGTCAGATAGAAAAGAAATTCTTTGCATTTTACTGGGGATTTGCTGGGAACTCTTCTGGGGAATGGTAGACACAGACGAGTGTCTAAATTCAAAAAAGGTATAAGTGTTTGACGATGTGTATAGATTAAAGATGCGGACGAGCATCCTTAAGACCACGATACAGACGAGTATCGGTAGAAGCGAACGCTGACGCATTTTCAGAGATGATGGTACGGACGATTGCCAACTAGTTAACAAAGAACACAGACGAGTGTTGAATCGGAGGAGAGATCAGTGGTGTATACAAGATACGGACGAGTATCTGTATGAGTAAAAGTAAACATGAGTGAGACACAGACGATTGTTTAATATGCTGGGGAGAGTATGATACAGATGAGTATCATAAAAGGAAGTGTATAAGTTATGAACTTATGGGTGTAAAAGATATTCTGAAGATCTGTGGGGATAAGATGACACAGACGGGTGTCGGAAGAAATGTGTTATAAACAAGTGTTTGATTTACAATAAGTGTTTAGGAAAACATGTTGGGGGATGGTGACACGGACGAATGTCCAAAGAGTGTATATAGATGTATCTGTCTGTAGAGAACGTTCGGGTGGCTTTACTGGGGAATGATGACACGGACGAGTGCCAAAGGAGTATGTATCTGAATTTGTGAGTGCAACGGGGACACTTAGGTTTTTTGCTGTGACTGTGAGTCTTCGGGTATGAAATATTGGTATATATAGGTATTTGATTCAAAACATGACTTATGATTATGCAATATGTTTGATTTTTGCCGTAATGCTCCGTATTAGACGGAATGCTACGCTCTGAGGGGAAATATGATGTGAATGCTATGATTATGCAAAAGATACCAATTCGGGATTCGGATCCCGTTGTTGTGAAGATCTCTGGCTGATTTGTTTCGAAAGAATATCCCAGCTGGGGATGAGATCATTGATAGATTTGATACAGATGATTCTGCTTGGGGAAACAGGTCACTGATAGACCTATCTTAATGATGAGGAGTCCAGCTGGGGTCTGCGGAAGCTTTTGTGAGATCTTCAGACATTTCTCTTCTGGATAGAGGTTGAGACTTTGCGGGGAGATCGTCCTGCTGAGGATGATGAAATTAGCTGGGGAAATGAGCCCCTTCTGATGCTGTTTGGAAGACATGTTGAGGAAATAATGATTTGACAGCTTGCTGGGGAGAAGCTTTCATGCCCCATGTTGCACTTTGAATACCTGCAATCCTGTTATGGTAAAGAAACATACAAGTACCCCGAGGTGTCCCTTACTGGATTCCCTCATAGGAATTTAGACACTCCTAGGAGCAAGAAATATATTTCCTGAAAGCATGTAATTTAGAAAAGACGCATATGTATTTATGTAATTAATATATCAAGGATATCGGACATTTTTGCAAATAAAAAATGAAATGTACGAGACAAAATGTGACTGAAAATCTAATTTTATTAATCTTTGTGCCCTGAATTGGCAAGTACAGTCAAAGAAACAGATCCCCTGAAATGAGGGGATTGTTACAAATTGAGAAACAAAAAGATGATGGCAATGTTGATGACGCTTCAGTGCTTCCCTTTTGCTATGACTTGTATGACAATGACGTTCTTCTCATTTTTCTTTCTGAAGAAGGATGATTCTGACCGATGCTCTAACCTTTTGAAACTTGACATGTTGTAAGTGATACAGACGAATTCAGAATGCGGTTGTTCGCTTATTCCCTTATTTTTCGTGGATCGCCCTTTCGGGTTTTCAATCCACCGGGATACCCATTTTTGCCTGAGCTGTCCAATGCGGCTTTTCAGCTCAGCGGGTGTACATTTTTTATTTATTTTCCCTTATTTTTGCCCGAGTCTTTTATTCTGTTTTTGACTCGCCGGGATGCCCCATTTTTGCCTGGACTTACATTCTGTTTTTGTGTCCAGCGGGTCATTTTATGCGAAGTATTTTTTAACTGCATCTGAATTCACAGGGGATAAGAAATCTTCACCATCCATAGTACTGAGCATTAGTGCTCCACCAGATAAGACATTCTTTACTATGAACGGTCCATCGTAATTCGGAGTCCATTTGCCCCTGTGGTCTGTATGAGGAGGGAGGAGTCTTTTCAGCACAAGATCTCCTACTTGGTATTCCCGAAGCCTGACTTTCTGATCGAAGGCTTTCTTCATTCTTTTCTGATATAACTGCCCATGACAGATTGCAGCTAATCTCTTCTCTTCAATCAGATTCAGTTGTTCGTACCGGGATCAGACCCATTCTGCTTCACTCAGTTTAACATCCATTAGTACCCGCAAGGAGGGTAGTTCAAATTCAACATGTAGGATTGCCTCCATACCATAAACAAGCTGATATGATGTTTCCCCAGTGGATGTTCTGATTGATGTACGGTATCCATGCAAGGCAAATGGTAGCATTTCATGCCAGTCTTTATAGGTGACCACCATCTTCTGCACAATCTTCTTGATATTCTTGTTAGCTGCCTCTACAGCGCCATTCATCTTTGGCCTGTAAGGAGAAGAATTGTGGTGTTGGATCTTGAAGTCCCGACATAGTTCTGCCATCATTTTGTTGTTCAAGTTGGAAGCATTATCAGTAATGATTCGCTCGGGCACTCCATACCGACAGATGATATCTCTCTTCAGGAATCGGGCTACCACTTGCCTGGTGACATTTGCATAGGAAGCTACTTCAACCCACTTGGTAAAATAGTCAATGGCTACCCGGATTAATCTGTGGCCATTTGAAGCAGTCGGTTCAATCTTGCCAATCATATCAATGCCCCACATGGCAAAGGGGCAAGGTGAAGACATCACATTCAAAGGATTTGGAGGCACATGCACTTTATCTGCATAAATCTGGCATTTATGACATTTCCTGGCATAGGCACAACAGTCTGCATCCATTGTGATCCAGTAGTAGCCTGATCTTAACAACTTTTTAACCACCGCATGCCCTCCAGCATGGGTACCAAAAGATCCTTCGTGCACCTCGTGCATCAGCAAGTCCGCTTCTGTCTTATCAACACATCTGAGAAGTACCATATCAAAGTTTCTTTTGTATAAGGAACCATCGACATTAAGGAAGAAACTACCAGCTAGCCTTCTTAATGTCTTCTTGTCATTGGATGATGCCCCAGGTGGGTATGTTTGATCCTCCAAGAAGCATTTGATGTCATAGAACCAAGGCTTATCATTTTTGGCAAGGTCTGCCGAGAATACATATGCTGGTCTATCAAGTCTGGACACTGAAATCCGAGGTACAAAGTTGACAGCTTTAACTTTGATCATGGATGAAATGGTAGCCAGAGCCTTTGCAAACTGATTTTCATCTCGAGGGATATACTCAAGCTTGACTGTTGTGAAGAATGTAAGCAACCTCCTTGTATAGTCCCTGTAAGGTATCAGATGCTCCTGGTGAGTGTACCATTTGTTGTTGGTTTGATTGATGACCAGAGCTGAATTTCCGAATACAGTTAAAGTCTTGATCCTGAGGTCAATGGCTTCCTCAAGACCCATAATACAAGCTTCATATTCAGCTTCGTTGTTAGTGCAGTTAAAAGTGAGTTTTGTCGAGAAAGGCATGTGAACTCCCTTAGGTGTAATGAGTATTGCACCAACACCACGACCATTCATATTAACAACCCCATCAAACATCATAGTCCATTCTTCTTCTGGGTCGGGCCCTTCAGTGTGAATAGGCTCTTCATGATCTTTTGCTTTTATGAACATGATGTCTTCATCAGGGAAGTCAAATCTCATAGGCTGGTAATCATCAATGGGTTGCTCAGCAAGGTAATTAGACAATACACTGCCTTTGATGGCCTTTTGAGATATGTACTGAATGTCATATTCTGTGAGAATCATTTTCCATCTTACAACCCTTCCGGTAAGTGCTGGCTTCTCAAAAATGTACTTGACTGGGTCCATCTTTGAGATCAATAAAGTAGTGTGGGTCAACATATACTGCCTTAGTCGGCGAGCAGCCCACGCTAAAGCACAACAAGTTTTCTCGAGCAGTGAATAACGTTGTTCACAGTCGGTAAACTTTTTGATTAGGTAGTATATTGCATACTCTTTTCGACCAGACTTGTCATGCTGGCCCATCACACACCCCATTGTCAAAATCCCTCTGGCAGTCTTCATTCCACCTGACTGTTTGCTCTTTTCTTAACAGCTTGAACAAAGGCTCACAGGTTGCTGTAAGGTGAGATATGAACTGTGAAATGTAGTTCAATCTACCTAGAAACCCCCGAACTTCTTTTTCAATTTTCAGTGCAGGCATTTCTTGGATGGCTTTGACTTTGTCAGGGTCAACTTCAATCCCTTTCTCACTTACAATAAATCCCAGCAGCTTACCGGATCGCACCCCGAATGTGCATTTGTTGGGATTTAACTTCAATTGGTACTTCCTCAGACGCTTGAATAGCTTCAACAGATTCACCAGGTGGTCTTCTTCTGTGAGGGACTTGGCAATCATGTCATCCACATAACATTCAATTTCTTTGTGGATCATGTCATGGAATAATGTTACCATAGCCCGTTGATAAGTGGCACCAGCATTCTTCAGTCCGAATGGTATCACCTTATAACATAACGTGCCCCAGGGTGTGATGAAAGTTGTCTTCTCCATGTCTTCAGGTGACATTTTGATCTGATTATACCCTGAAAATCCATCCATGAAGGAGAATACCGAGAACTGAGGCGTATTGTCGACATATACATCAATGTGAGATAAAGGGAAGTCATCTTTCGGGCTGGCTCTGTTCAGGTCCCGGTAATCCACACACATCCTCACCTTGCCATCCTTCTTAGGCACAGGTACAATGTTAGCAACCCATGGCGGGTAACTGGTTATAGCAAGGAAACCGGCGTCCCACTTCCACAGAGTTGGTTCCATAAATTGTTGGATTTTCGGTGAACAATTTGAAGGTAAAGTTACTTGAAAAAATATAACAATTCATTGCAGAAATTCAGTTGAGCCATAAGGAAATAAATACTACCACAACTACAATAGGGACAATAGTAGCATATCTACTTGTTCAAATGTGATCACTTGGTCCGGATAGTTGGAAGATAGTTGTTGCTCTCATGGGTAAACATATTGGTGGAGATTCTGATTATGTTGCCATATTTAATGCTCTTGGTGTTCATCCCTCCGTTTTAGTTGTCGGCTTAGCTGCAAATAATGTTATAGGTGCACTGTATTTTTTTAAACCTCTCAAGTTTGATAGCTTGAAATCTCTACCTCTCGATGAAAGCACCGCCGTGGATTCTGGATCTAGTGACGAGTCTATTGACCTTAAGCTGGTTACAAATGCTGCAAATTGGCTTGGGAAAAGGTTTCTTCTCACAATCTTTGGTGTTGATGTTGTTGCTCAAGGTTCCCAGTTTTCTTTAAATGAATGTGAGGTTATGATTGTTCAATTTAAGCAATGGGATCGGGAGTAATTTTCGAACTTTGAGGAAAAGGTTCAAGTGAACCCCATGACAATGATATGGAGATTAATAGAATAATATATTACTAGTTAAATGAGTTTTATTAGTATTTCGATGTATTGGGTGTTATTTTATATTATGATGTTTTATAGAATAGTCTTAGGACAATTTGGACATTAATTAGTTATTGGACCTATCCAATACTACATATATGTACTCATTGAGAGATAACAAGAATATGAAATGAATGAATGTTCTTTAATTTTCTTAGATAGTTTTTATTGTCTTTTCTCATATTTCTCTAGTCTTTTTTGGATTTGCAATTAGCATCCTAACACATAGTCATCAAAATTCATCCAAAAACCAAAATATAGAATCAACATCAAAGAATATTCTTATGATTTTAATCACCATCAAAAATCACAATTAAACGAGTTTAAGATCAACATTAAAAAAATTAACAAAATTTAATATTATAATCGTCTAAGAAAAAACAATAAAATCAATCAAAGAAACATCAAAATTATCCAGGAAAAATAAAAAAAATTAATAAAATATAAGGGGATACAATAAGAAAATAGGGAGTGGAATAGAAATTAGGCGCAAGCTTCTGTTCATTGGCCTCATGTCCGTATTCAAAGTCCAGGGGGAGTGTAAGTTATATTAGGTGCAGTCAGTAAATTGATAGGGCCTGAAGCCCAAGGACGCACCATGAAAGGGTCCTTCAATCACATATTCACAATTAAACATCCAAACAACAATGCTACACACACTATCCTTAGTATCACTCTCTGGAAAAACCACATCTCTGTCGCGCCGGAAATCATCTATGTCGTGCCAAAAATCTCCTCCACGGCGGCGGAGGGAAAAACTACATGAAACCTACATCACTCCAAGCAGTATGCCTCCCTTAATCCAAATTCGGTGTCTATTTCATGCAATTCGTCGTTGATCAACCAAATCGGAGCAAAATAATTTACGAACTCTAACTTCCTCAAACAAGATTTTACGCTAATACAGAAGAAGCAATTGTCAAAACGCCTAGGGTTTTGATCCTTCAAGCTCAAATCTACATATGATCAAGATGACGTCATAACTGAGGATTAAAGAAGTTTACGTATTGGAGTTTGTTCGATGCGTCTTCAATGGTGGAAAAGAGGAACAGAAAACCAGAGGATCTTCTTCATGTAGTGATTCGTAATTCTTCTCTTTGTTCAGCAATTCGCAATCATCCTTCTTCGTTATCTCTCCGTGTTAGTCCGTAGGAAAATATTTGTGTGGTTTGTTGTTATTTGTGGGAAGAGAGAGGTTTGAGGCTGAGCTCTGTAAACACCCCAAATTTGCCCTCACCCATTCACACCATGGCTTGTGATCTTCTCATATGCATAAGTTCAATCATAGCATCTCATACCACATTTTTGATTCACTACATTGTTTCAAAGTTATCTGCATCTAGGGTTTGTGATCTGAGCAATCCAAGAGCTATTTGAGCCACTCCAAAGGTCATCAATCACTTCAAAGGGGTCCATGTATGTTCAAGCATCATATTATATCCTCTCAAAGTCAAGAATGTCAAAAAATCACAAGAACTGAGATGGGCATGGAAGCAGAGCCAGGTTTGACTGCACAGATGACCTAAAATTAGGGTTTTGGTTTCAAAGGCCATAACTCCAAATTTTTTGGTCATTCTTGTTTCTATTGGTCTCTATATGGTATAGGGAGCATGCATATCAATTTTCATGAAGAAATTCAATGGGGAAGTCATCTGATCAAGACTTGACTTTTTGAGCAAGTCAGTGCAAAATCAGTGCATCTGAGGCCCCCAATGACCCAACCAAAGGGTGTTCTTCATCATTTTGTTTGTGTATGATCTTTATTTGATCATATAAGATGTTAGAAGTTCACAAAATTGAAGAATTTCAAGCCATTTGCAAAGTTGACTTTTTGGGGAAATGACTTGTAATGGAAAATTGCCATTTTAGGAAACTTTTTCAACCCTTGCTTTTTGATTAAAAAATGCTTCAAATGAGAAAACTTTGGTCATGAAAGTTGTATAATGGATCATTCCCTTTTCAAAAAGTACAAGAACTTGACCTAATTCATTTTGGATCAAAAGTTATGGTCTTGCAAAGTTGGATAAAATCATTGAAATTTCACTTTTGCACAAAATGGAAAACTTGCAATTTCTCATGGCAAGCCTTTATGTGACTTCAATATGACCTCTAATCATCATACCAATGCAATGCATGACCTAAAATCAGAATTGGCCCAAGGTATTTCTCATTTATTTGCCTTGATCTTCACATAGCCATAAGTCATTTTTCATGAAAGTGCAAAGAGGGATTTTTGGCAAAATCATTCTCAAAGGAGTTGTATGATCTCTAGCTGGTTTTAATACATTGTCATGACCTAATGAGGCATCCCACATCAGAAATTCAGCAAGGCTTCTCACATTCACATAGCCAAAATCATGAAATGTCACAAGTGGGCAAGTTGCAAAAACTCCTCTAGCTCATGATCCAAATGCAACAGCCTTTCATGAGCCATCCAAGGGTCATCCTTGACTCAAGCTGAGGCAGGACAAGCCTCTAGACTGCCTCTGCCACAGCCCATGCTGCAAGTACACAAATCTTGACTTTTTGGCCAATCCTCCCATACCAATCCCACAGTGCACACCTGCCCTCCTAGATTGCTGAGATTGCTTATGGATTGCCTAAGGGTCATAAAACAAGAAGGAAGCAAGCCTGAAGACACACACAAGCCGGCATAGACAAAAATCCTCCCCATTGCATTTTCTATCGAATCTCTCAACTCAGCCATTGAAACTTAAAAATTCTTTCACTAAACAACTCACCATGATCCACTGATCATTTCCCAACCATCACCTTGCCCTAAAAGGCCCTGAATCAAAAACACGATTTCAACACACCCTTGACCTGAGCTTCTGCCAACTTTCTCTAGAGGCCATATAAACTCCAACTAAGTGTCAAAAGCTTCTAAGGAGGATCATTGGGACTTGTTTGAGCCAAAGAAGCAGCCAGAAAGCTCCTGAATCGAAAGCTCAACCTCAGGTAATATGATGAACAAATTTTCCAGAACCTTGTTTTCTTGTTAGAATGTTGTTCTACATGTTGCCCTGATCATGGGGATCTATTTACTTTTGAAAATGAGCCAGAAACAAGCATGTTATGATGATCTGAAAGTTTGCCCGTGAAAATGTTTTTGCTTGTTTCCTTTGATTCAGTGAAAATAAATGTTGTTTGATTTAGGTTTTATGTTTAGTGATGTTCATAGATTGATTCTGGAGAGTTTGGTGAGGATTTGATGCGTATTGAAAGAGATAGAGATTTTGGCCTGCCGGAGAAGATGACCGGAACACTGTTCCGGTCATCTGAAAGTCATTAGGGCTTCTGATTAGGGTTTAATCATAATTAAGGAAATTTGAATTCTGGCTGTCCAGATGCGCGCGCCAGTCAACTCCCGCGCGTTCAGTTTGAATACCAGCCTTAGGATCAGTTGACTTCTTCATTTATTCATTTAATTTCATTTTATTTTCATTTGTTTTGCATTTATTTTCTTCATTTTATTTAAAATAGCAAAATACATTGAAAAATTCTGAAAATTTTTATCAAACCTTTTATTAATTTTCAGAAACCAAAAACATTTTTATTTTTATTTTTTGCATCAATTTTTAAATCATTTATTAGTTTATTTTTAATTGATTAATGAGAATTAATTGATTAAAAATACTTTTAGGTATTTAAAAATCACAAAAAAATTCATGTAACATTTAAAATCATTTAGAAACATTGTCCAACTCTCAAACCAAATTTCTTTTTTGATCTTGATGCCTTTTGACAATTTTCAATGGATTTAATTTCATTTCAAGGCATTATTTTGATTCAAACTTCAAAAATTCATTTTTGCCTAACCATTGAGAGTTGGACAATGATTCTTTTTGCATTGCATCTTGCATAACATGTAGTTTATAGGATTAAATTGGCATGAATTGATCTTGCATTTTCAATTTGTTTGGCATTTTTCTTGACAAGGTACCTTAAAACCCTAGCAATCTTAGGAAATTCATAACTTGCACTAGGTTAAGAGTTGGATCCCCTCCTTTGGGCAGTGAGTTTGTATAGGTTTGGGGTTCCTTTGATTGCATTTTCAAATTTTTATCAAGATGTTTGCTTCTGGTTTTGAATTTTGTTTTGTGCATTGATCATAAAACCTAATTCATGCCTGCTCTTGCATCCATCTTCCATTTGCTTGCATACCATGACTTGCCATGACATTTTGTGCATCCATTTGATTCATAATACATCTTAGGACATATTAGAATCATGTTTGATCATTGCATCTTGCATTCGCCATGTTGTATGTCCACTGCATTCCATAACTTTTCATGTGTTTTCATGGTTCAATACATACCTCATTTGCATCCTCATGCTTGTATGATCATCCTCATGCCTTGCCTCATGTTTGCATCATCTCTTAGCATCATTAACATCATACCCATGCTTCTGGTTTTGGTTTGCATCATCACATTTCATCTTATTTGCATTACATTTCATTTCTTTTACTAACTTTTCAGGTGGTAAGTTGTATTGAGAAGTGAATTTGCCTTCACTTCTCACAATCTCTTTTCATCTCTCTTATGCATTCATTTGCTGCATCTTGTATGTGTTTGAGTTTGAGATTGCTCATTCTTGTTCATCTTACCTTCTTTCTTCAAGCAACTTGACTTCTTAAGTGAAGCAAGTTATTTTGCTTTTCTTTGCTCCTTTCATCTGCTTCCTGGTGGTTTCTCTGAAGATTTTTCTTGCAAACCTCAAAAACCCTAGGACCTCCAAGTATGATAACATTTAGGGTTTGATTAGTCCCCCACTTAGTTTTCACCTTTGTGTCTCTTTGAGTCTTCTCTTCTCATCTCATAATCAAGGACTAAACCCTAAAGGCTTTAAGGCTTTGTGATTAAGCTTATGCCTGCATCCTTCTATTAGGATAGAGTGTATAACTTTAATCCTAAGTGTTAAACCCTTAATGTGTTTAAATCCTTTAATCAACTCACTTAATAATCATCAAGACATCAAGCTTGTAACTTGGGCCTTGCATTAGGGTTCTAATTCTTCCTTAATTGGTTAAGAAGGACTAACCCTAGTGTTAATGGACAAGTCCCCCTCAAGTTGTCTTACAAGCCATAAAACTCATTTCTTAATCTTATCATTAACTAAAATCCACTTAATAAAGGTTTTGTTTTGTCATGAGGTTAATCCCTAATCATGGATTAAGTTGAGGAGCTTTCCTCAGCTTAAACATTCTCATCTATTATCCTTCTATTAGGATGGTGTAATGAGTCTGTTTAATCCCTGATTATGGCTTAATCTCATTACTCAACACTAAACAAAAACACCAAAAACATCTAAATAATCACAAGTGGGTTAATGATCTTAATCCTACATCATGGTGATTAGGTGTGAGATGCTGACTTCACACTTAAGGTATTCTCATTACCCCTAATCAGAGGGAAGATGTGATGATTTTACTAACCCATTGGTTTAGGCTTAAGCTCATTAACTTATGACAAACTTTCAAAAGCAATAAAAGACTAAAAACCCAAAAACAAACAATAATCGTCTCCTCCGGGATTCTTTTCTCATCTCATTCACTCACAAACGAGAACTTGCTTCTTCCGTCTAATGCAAGACAGTTTGCACCTGAGCCAGACAGGTCATACACTTGAGCATTGACAAGTAAGCAGTTCACAAGTCAATTCATCTTTCAGTCCCTTTGGGTCGAACTACGGTGTTCTGACTTCCTCATTGCACGAGAGGATACGTAGGCATAACTTAACAGTTATCGAACAAAAGTCTCTGTATATTCCCCCCTCTTTCCAGCCTTATACTTTAAGCCGCATGATCATGAGCATACTCTTTCTCACACTGACACTTCACTCATACACTTCACTTTTCTTTGACACTAACACTTGTACTTTTTCCAGCTCTTTTATGCACAAATTGCACTGACACTACCCCTTTAAAACACAAATCTTTTAAGAGTGGATCTCGTCGAGTACGACGGACAATCTGGGTGCTAATACCTTCCCAGGTTGTAACCAACCCCCTTTCTCAGTCTCTCTGGTTCTCAACCGTCTTATCCGTATCTTTCCCAGGTTTATGCAGCATTACCTTTCCTCCGGGATAAAAATGCCTAGCTGGTGACTCTTTCTTTTCTCCTGAGTTCACCCCTGTGTGTTCTCATTCCTCTTTTCGCCGACCGTTAGCGTCTGTACCCCTTTTGACCCAGGTGTCATTTGGTGGGAGCGACAAGCTCAACTGCTTAGAGTTTCTGAGGTTGAAGCTCTAACAGTTATGGATAGAGGGGTCAAAAAAGCCCTATTTGATAAAGGAATATTTTCTTGGCCCCTTTTTTTAAGACCCTTCATATTTTTATTTTTTATGGGGCCTAGTAAGGGGCTCAAAATATAATAAACCAAATAGTTTAATTTCTTGATAAAAAATGTTTTTTTTAAAAAACTCGATTTTTTCGAAAAATATTTGATTTTCTTAAAAAAAACTTGATTTTCTGAAAAAAAAAACTCGATTTTTAGAAAAATACACGATATTTCGAAAAAAAACTCGATTTCTAGAAAAAAAATTCGATTTTCCCAAAACAAACTCAATTTTTTGGAAAAAAACTTGATTTGTCCAAAAAAAAACTCGATTTTTCAAATAAAAATGCTTGATTTTTGAAAAATACAAGATTTTTCGAAAAACAACTCGATTTTTTGAAAAATATTCGATTTTTAGGAAAAAAACACAATTTTCCGAGAAAAAGGTAGATTTTTCAAAAAACAAAACTTGATTTTTCGAAAAATATTCGATTTCTCGAAAAAAACTCGTTATTTCAAAAAATATTTGATTTTTTGAACAAAAAAACTCAATTTTACGAAGAAAACAACAAGATTTTTCGTAAAAAAAAAACTCGATTTTTCAAAAACAAAATCGACTTTTCGAAAAAAAACTCGATTTTTCGAAGTAAAAAAACTCAAGTTTTCGAAAAATATTCAGTTTTGGAAAAAAAACTCTTTTATAAAAAATATTTGATTTTTCTTAAAAGACTCGATTTTTCATAAAATATTATATTTTTCGAAACATATTTGATTTTTAGTAAAAAACATGATTTTTCGAAAAATAATTGATTTTTTGTAAAAAAAAACTCGATTTTTCGATAAAAACTTGATTTATTTTTTAAATATTTGATTTTTCGATAAAAAAAACTCGATGTTTCAAAAAAAAAAACTTCATTTTCCAAAAAAAAACTTTATTTTTTAAAGAATATTTGATTTTTTTAAAAAAAACTCGAATTTTAAAAGAATATTTGATTTATAAAAAAAACTCGAATTTTCGAAGAAAAAAAAGTCGATATATTTTTCGAATTTTTTTTCTACAATCGATTTTTCAAAAAAAAAAGTCGTTTTTGTAGCGGTAAAATCGTGAGTGTAAGCTATTGATTAACTTAACTCAAGGTACACAGAGTCGCCACCGCGCTTTTATTTATTTCCAAGTGGAAAAGGTCAAAAGAACGAACAAAAACCTAAGGAATCTAAAAGCAAAAGCTAAAAGAAACAAACAGAGAACGGGTAAGGGGATTGGTTACAAATCGGGAAGGTTTTACGCACCCAACTTGTCTGTGGTACTCCACGGGAGCCCTTTGACATATTTATTGCTTTTTTTGGTTTGAAATTGGTTTTCTTGAAAAGGGTTGAAGGGATGAGAAGAAGAATGTTTTTTAAGATTTTGTGTTTGAAGAGGTTTTAACGCCTCATGCCTACGTACCCACAAAGTGCAATGCGAGATCAAAACCTCGTAGTTCGTGGTACAAAATTTGAAAAGAAACAATGAGTTGCGTTAATTTTAAAATGTAGAGATAAGTCGTCATTCTTTAGCGAATAATTCTGCTAGAAAGAATGAATCATATCTAAACATATGAAAAAGAAATGTGCACAAAGGCACAAAAACAATTAAGTGAGTTTTGGATTTTTTTAAAGTACTTAAGAAAATAATTTCGATATATTTACATGGATTAACATTTATTAAGAAAATAAAATGAAAAGGATAAAATCACTTGACCTAAGTCAAGGTTTGATTGCGAAAGCGTTTGAAGTTTGAAAACCAAGAAGATTTGAAAATAGGGAGAAGAGTTGAAAATTTAAGAAGTGGGAGGAGATGAAGGGACTATCCTAATACTTGAATTAAAAAGTTAAGAGAAGAGCGATCAAACCATATTATGAACATTTCTTCAAAGTAAACGGAATTCCATCTTCAAAGACAAATGAGCTTAATTCGAGGCCAAGGTCTTCAATCGACCACAACTTGAGCAAAGGGAGAGATCCTAAAATCTAGGTCCAAACTCCAATGATAAGGATAGTAACCATAGTCCGAAATTAAAGTCACCAATCTTTTTAATGTTTAATCCTTTATTAGTGTTTTGTGTCCAAATGGACAAAAAAAAATCACAAGCAACAATATAAACATAAACAATATGATATATGATATAATATGATAATAGCATAATAAGAGAGATAAGGAGCGAGAAATTGAAATAAAGAGGATAAGGTGCGAGAGATTGAATTTAAATGGATTAGTATATTAATATTATTATAATATGTACATATAAGTGGTATGATGAACTTAATCAAACACAACCACGAAAGATAACAAAATAAAATAAAAAATAAAATAAAAAAAACCGAGGCAACCGGATCCAAGTGGATCTTATTCCGAATCGGGACAAATTTAGGTATATGTTAAGCAATCGCCGAGTAATTTACGAAGTAATTACCCTACAAATGAGGCCGGCCACCACTAATTAAAGTGGAAAATATTCGTGCTAATACATGTTAGAGAAATGATATTATGAATCATTCTCCGAAAACATGTCGCACTAAAAGAAAAAGAACGGTCTAATCTTAATCGAGATTTTCGTTGAATTTATCGAAAGCAATCTATCACGATCTCAAAGTATGGAGAATGATCCAAATGATCATTCATCCATAGATTTGAAATAATGAAGATTAAACATCTTCGAAAATTAACAATCACGAATCGGAGATTTTCATCGACCAAAACAAAAAAATAAGAGATGAAAACAAAGAAATATGGATCTAAAATAAATCCATAAAGAAATTAAAATATTTTTAAATCCTTTTCTTAAAATCTCTTTTCTAAATACTTTCTAAAATACTTTTTCTAAATCTTTTCCTAAAATATATTTTATAAAATTCTTATATCCTAAATAAATTGAAACAATAACATTTAAAAAATATAAAGAAAAACTAAAGAGTAAAAAAAAAGAATAGAGATGGAAGGGGGAATGGGATCCGCGGGTTGGTGATGGATAGTTTTCCGGATCCATAGCCAAAACCCAAACTCATTTTACCTCTTTCTTTAACAAAGTAAAAAAACAACTTAATAAAAAAACAAAAAAAACAGAAAGAGCAAAAGCTCTTCTTCTCCAATCGTGAAGAACAGGACCGCGCTTCTCCTCACCTTCACAAATTCAATGGAGCGAAAAAAACAATCAACAAATCGTTTCCTCTTCGCGAATCACTTAGACTTTCTTCTTTTACTCGATGTGCGATCCTCTTCCCTCTTCCTTTTCGTTTTCAGATTTCTCTTCTCTCTTCCGATTCAATTTGTTGTTGTTGATGAATGGATTGTGGTTGTGATTAATGAGTCATATGAAGGTAAGTATTGGCAAGAAGAGGTTAATGGTGGATTAATGGAGCTTGAAGAAATTGAAGTGAAGGGATTTGGAATTGGGATTATGAAAACCTTGTTTTGATTTTGACAGAAATTTTATGGGCTTTTGAAGCTTGGATTTTAGAAGAGGAAAATGGTTCTTTTTATAGGAGAATATGAGGTGGAGAGGGTTGCCGTTTTGTGTAGATATCAATTGCGTTTTATGTTGCGATTTGCGTTTCAGGTGCTTGCAGAATTTGCGTGCGTTTCATGCTTTGGCTGCTGCATTTTTGGATGCGTTTTATGTTGGAAATGGATGCGTTTTGCTTGTTGATTTTCGCGTTACTCGGGCTTTTCGTTTGTTAGGCGGCTTGGCTTGTATTGTTTTGCTTGCTGGCGTTTTTCTTTGTAAGATGTTGCGTTTTCAGGTGCGGACGCTGAAGCTGAGTTGAAGTCATGTGCGGGATTGCGTTTTACGTTTTTGTTGTGCGTTTTGTTGCTGCGGTTTGTCTCGTGTGAGCAGTTGGGACATTGGCTGGGAAACTTTTGCTGGCTGAAGTTGTTGTTCTTGGCTGCGGCTTGATTGCTGTTCATCTTGTTTTGCTTGAACTGATGTTTGTTCGTTTTGTTGAGTTGGTAAGCTGGGAAGATGCTGTCACGTGAACAACTTATCCATGGCTATCACTTTCTGTCTTGTTTTTCACATTAATTTTTGGAAATTGAAATGGGCTAAAAAGATATGGGCCTAAGAATTTCTATTTTTTTGTGGTAAAAGAAAAAATGTATAAGAATGGAAAAAAAAGTATGGTATTATATATAATAAAAATGGATAATGATTTTTTTAATATTGGAATTGTGAAAAAATGAATAAAAGTGTGGATAAAAATAAAAAAATATGATGGGAATTAGAGAAATGGTGAATGTAATATAATATATATTTTTTTTGTATTTGAATTAAATGAAATGTGGATTAAAATAAAGGTGAGTGATAATTTTGGTGATGTAATAATAAAAAAAATGGATATTGAGATGAACTAAAATGTGGAAATAAAAACGATGATGAATATTGAATTTGGTATTTAGAAATAAAAAAAAAGGACAATGGTTAGAAATAGATGGATAGAAAATAATTGGATAATAGATGTATGGATGGTGTAAAAAAATGGTAGCTAGAAAAAATGTATGAATCAAATAATGGATAAAGCGATGATTTTTTTATCTAAGCCCATAACCAAGATTCTGATTATGTTCACAAGCCAGCTGATGAAAATAGCCATTAATGAACCACTGAACCACTGAATAAATTGAAACTTTGCCACCTAAGCCACAACCACTTTAATCATCTGAAAATTTCCTTGATAACTCGAATCCATGCTGAGGAAAATAAATCCTCAGATGAACCCTTGATGAACTGGTGAACTGATGAACATTGAAGATTCGAAACAGACTTCCCCAAAACACTTCCTGATAAACCAATGATCTTAGCATATGACACAACTTAAACTTTGAAAATGCATTGTCTGAGGAATAGACTACTGGCGCACACAACTTACAGTCGAAACAATTTATTTGATAGTTTGACCAAATTTAGGTCAAACGTCCATCTGAATCAAATTGTGACTGAACAAACGCATCTGAATTGAAATCACTGTCTTATCTTTGAAAAACTGCAACACAGAGAAGAAGATGAGGCAAACTGCAACATATTTTTGGTATTTTGGTTAGAAATTAGTAAAATATAAACAAATATAAAGAAGTAAAAATAATGGTGATCCCCTGCGAAGCATAGACCCTACATCTGAGAAGAAACTTGAAAACCAATGTGATCTTGTTTGTAAGCCAAATGCAGATGAAATGCGAAGAAATCTTAGGGCAAAAATTAGGGTGTTACAGCTGCCCCTATTTAAGTTTCTTCAATCCGGAGATATGAAGATTGACATCTTCGTCTCTACAAGATGGGAGAGACTTAAATACAGAAACCCCAATTTTTGTCCTAAGAGAACATGATATGATATGAATATGATATGCAAACCCAAGATCTCCGTGGGGGAAAATATGACCATCAGAGGAAAGCAAAAACTTGGGGACACAGAAGAAAATCCCGCTGGGGAAACAACAGACAACGAAAGAGTTTACCAGGAAAATAAATCACTGGATAGCTGACTCTACTTGGCAAAAGATATCATATAATCAAGGTACAAGATTCAATCAGGGAAAATAAACACCCTGCCAGGAACTATCAATCAAATAAAGTATTCGAGTCCAAATAATGGAGGAATACTGAGTTGGAAAAGAATCATCAACTACCTGTTTATTGGTTAGGAAAATAACGGACTCGACTATCGATTTACTGGATAGGAGAAAAATACAGAGGGATAACCTCCACTACCTTTTTACTGGGTAGGAAAAATCTCAACTACCTGATTTACTGGGTAAGAGCATGATCCACTACCTGATTTACTGGGTAGGAACTCAATCAAAGGGAAACAACTTCTATTACCTTTTTACCGGGTAAGAGGAAAATATCTGATTCTATTACCTTTTTACTGGGTAAGAGGAAAATATCTCGACTACCGGATTTACTGGGTAGGAGTACAAGTAAAAGAACTTGATCAATTTGGTAATATTACCCACTATCGATTAACTGATAGCTTAATTCCAAAGTAATATACTCAAGCTGGAAAAAATGTTGCCCACTATCAAACGATGATAGCTTAATTCCAAAGCAAAATCACTCACAATAGGGAACCAAAGTTCAATCCAAGAACAAATTGGAGAGAAACGGTCAAACAAGACTCATCCCGAGGAGGAAATATCTCAACTGGGGAAAATTCCATCCAGATAATAAACTGGGGAGGAAGTTGAATCAAAATCATCCACGAGAAACAAACTCAGTGGGGAATTAGAAAGGATTAACGCTTTCTGCTTAAGGGTCGACACTCTAAACTTGAGAGGAAGACATCACACACACTCTGTGGGGAAACTCCACACCAAAGGGCAGATAACAATGATAAATGCAAGAATGCAAGCGATGCTATGCTTATGCGTATGAATATGCTTATGAATATGCTAACAAAACAGACATAAAGATAAGAAACGGGTGACATGAGCACCACAACAACCAGATACTCGGCTAATCCCAAGGCAACAATGCAGGGAAACATGCTGGAGATTCAACTTGAAATACTGCAGGGGACTTTCATAAGCCCTCAAAGGAATAAAATCCTACTACTAGGCTTAAATCATGATAAGACAGCTTCTGCTAGGAATATCATCCTACTGAAGAAAGGTAATAATCTGCTGAGGATGGAAGTATTCTTGATAAAAATTGAATTTCACGAGGAATAACTGTCATAACACTCCTGCTACACTTGGGGATAGAGTGCAAGACCTGCTGAAAATCACATGGAAATCTGCTAGAAACCAGCACATGCAGACCTACTGGGGATCCACATTGGGATATCAGAAGTTAACATCATAGCCAAAACACAGTTACGAGGGATTTTAAATCAATACCCATCATTCGGTAAAAGAAAACCTCTAAACTGACTGCTATATCAATACTTCTATATTCAAGGATGCAAACAATTCAAGCTGAGGAACCAGAGCTCAGCTGGGGATTCCCAATGCTTCTCAAGTTAAATATAACTTGCTGGGGAAGAGATCAAAACTCAGCTAGGGATTCTTAAGAACATCCTTTCCAACAATTCTTCTGGAGAAAACATGGGAACTCAGAACAATCATACAATTCCCGCTCATGCTTATTGTTGGGGAACAAACACCATTAACATCAACCTGTCAAGACTATCCAGGAACTTCGCATAGACACAACCGAATCAAACCCTACTTTGGGAGAGACAAGTTACACACATCCAGACTTTACCATCCTTGGAATCAATATTGATATCCTTTCTTTGTTCATATATCAAAAGAAAAATGTTTTTAAAATCTTCAAAGATTAAATTTATTAAATTTGTTTCAAAAATCATCATCAACCATAAATTGAAATTTTGTAAACAAAAACAATATAAAGAATTGCAAACAATTGGATAAAAGCTCAAATTCATTGATAGAATGGTAGTTAGCAAATGGCATGACTCCATGGATCATTACAAGTTTGAAAAATGGTAAATACATGGAAAAGGGCTACATTGAGATACAATGATCACTATTCTCCCTATCAACTTTGAACTCCATTGTGTCCGAAACTTCAGTCAAGGATGAGTGAAAAAGAATCTTTGATGGGCAATTCTTCTGAGGGATAGAATCTGAAATCCTCGGTTACTACAAGTGATCCAGTCTGTCGACGCAGTTACTTGCCATGATCCCTAACTTTTGCCTAGATTGCCCTTTCGGGTTTTCAATCTACCGGGATAATTATTTCTGTTTATGTCTCTAATTTTTGCCTGGACCGCCCTTTCGGGTTTTCAATCCACCGAGACGCTCATTTTTGCCTAAGCCGCCCTTTCGGGTTTTAAACTTAGCGAGCTGTTCTTTTATTTTTTAGGCGAAGTATTTCTTGACTGCATCCGCATTCACAGGGCGAGTGATCTCCTCACCATCCATAGTTGCAAGAATTAATGAACCTCCATAGAAGGCTTTCTTAACAACATATGGGCCATCATAGTTTGGAGTCCACTTGCCCAGAGAATCTTTAAGGAAAGACTGAATCTTTTTGAGCACGAGGTCTCCTTATCTGAATACACGAGGTTTGACCTTCTTGTCAAAAGCTTTCTTCATTCTTTGCTGGTACAACCGACCATGACACAAAGCTGTTATTCTCTTTTCCTCAATCAAATTCAACTGATCAAATCTACTCTGACACCATTCATCCTCAGTCAACTTGGCTTCCATTAGAACTCTCATTGATGGGATCTCAACTTCGACGGGGAGCACTGCTTCTGTACCATAAACAAGTGAGAAAGGGGTTGCCCCTGTTGAAGTGCGGACATATGTACGATACCCATGCAAAGCAAAAGGGAGCATCTCATGCCAGTCCTGGTACGTCACAACCATCTTCTGAATGATCTTCTTAATGTTCTTGTTCGCAGCTTCAACAGCCCCATTCATCTTCGGTCTATAAGGAGAGGAATTATGGTGTTGAATCTTGAATTCTTCACAAAGTTCTTTCATCATTTTATTATTCAAGTTCGAACCATTATCAGTAATGATTCTATTCGGAACACCATATCTGCAGATAATGTTATTCTTGATAAATCGAACCACAACTTGCTTGGTCACATTAACAAACGATGTTGCTTCCACCCACTTGGTGAAGTAGTCAATTGCCACAAGAATAAAACGATGTCCATTCGAAGCCTTGGGTTCAATCATACCAATCATATCAATTCCCCACATAAAGAAAGGCCATGGGGAAGAAATCACATTGAGATAAGCTGGTGGCACATGAATCTTATCAGCATACACTTGACACTTATGGCATTTTTTCACATACTTGCAACAATCAGATTCCATTGTTAGCCAATAGTAACCTGCTCTCAACATCTTTTTAGCCATTGCATTCCCATTAGCATGAGTGCCAAAAGATCCTTCATGAATTTCTTTCATTAACATGTCTGCTTCGTGTCTATCCACGCATCTGAGCAAGACCATGTCAAAATTTCTCTTATAAAGCACATTTTCATTCAAGAAGAAATTGCCTGCCAATCTCCTCAAAGTCCTCTTGTCTTTATCAGATGCCCCAAGTGGGTATTCTTGACTCTAGAGGAAACATTTAATATCGTGATACCAAGGTTTGTCATCATGGACCTCTTCAACTGCAAACACATGAGTTGGTATTTCAAGTCGCATCACACTGATCATGGGAACATCATTCCACTGGTGCACCTTTATCATAGAAGCTATAGTTGCTAAAGCATCTGCCATCTGATTCTCATCACGAGGAACATAATGAAACTCAACTTTAGTGAGCAAATTTGATATCTTCCTAGCATAATATCTATAGGGGATCAAGTGGGGTTGATGGGTTACCCACGTACCCTGGATCTGATTGATTACCAAAGCAGAATCTCCATACACATCAAGATGCTTAATCCTCAAATCAATAGCTTCCTCAAGACCCATAATGCAGGCTTCATACTCAGATTCATTATTGGTACAAGGAAAAGTCAACCTCGCGGCAAAAGGAATATGTGAACCATGGGGAGTAATGATCATTGCCCCAATTCCTCTTCCGCGTGCATTCACAGCACCATCAAAAACTAAACCCCATCGAGATCCAGGCTCTGGCCCTTCCTCAATCAAAGGTTCATCACAATCTTTCACTTTCAAAAACATCACATCCTCATCTAGAAAATCAAACTTGATAGGTTGGTAATCATCAATCGGTTGATGCGCCAAATGGTCAGCCAAGATACTACCTTTTATAGCTTTTTGAGCTCGGTACTCGATATCATATTCTGATAACAACATTTTCCAACGAGCAATCCTCCCAGTTAAAGCAGGCTTTTCAAAGATATACTTGATTGGATCCATTTTAGAGATCAACCAAGTTGTATGATTCAACATATACTGGCGAAGACGCTTTGCAGCCCAAGCTAAGCCACAACAAGTTTTTTCAAGCATGGAGTACCGAGACTCACAATCAGTGAATTTCTTACTCAAGTAGTAAATTGCATATTCTTTTCTTCCAGATTCATCTTGCTGACCAAGCACACAACCCATGGAATCTTCCAACACAGTCAAGTACATGATCATCGGTCTACCTTCCACCGGAGGAGACAAGATAGGAGGTTCAAGCAGATATTCTTTGACACTTTCAAACGCCTTCTGACAATCATCTGTCCAGACACAACCTTTGTCTTTCCGAAGCAACTTGAAGATCGGAGCACATGTGGCAGTCATGTGAGAGATAAACCTCGAAATATAATTCAAACGGCCCAAGAATCCTCTTACTTGCTTTTCAGTTCTTGGAGCAGTCATTTCCTGAATAGCTTTCACTTTATCAGGATCAACTTCAATGCCTCTTTGGCTGACAATGAAACCTAACAACTTTCCAGAACGTACACCAAAGGTGCACTTATTCGGATTCAAACGAAGCTTAAACTTCCTCAACCTCTGAAACAACTTCAACAAATGTTCAACATGATCCTCTTCAGTCCTCGACTTAGCGATCATATCATCAACATATACCTCGATTTCTTTGTGCATCATATCATGGAAAAGTGTGGTCATAGCTCTTTGGTACGTCGCACCAGCATTCTTCAATCCAAAGGGCATCACTCTGTAGTAGAATGTTCCCCATGGTGTAATAAATGTGGTCTTTTCCATGTCCTCGGGTGCCATCTTTATTTGATTATAACCGGAAAATCCGTCCATAAAAGAGAACACATCAAACTTAGTCATATTATCTACCAACATATCAATGTGTGGCAATGGAAAATCATCTTTCGGACTGGCTTTGTTCAAATCTCTATAATCAACGCACATTCGGACTTTTCCGTCTTTCTTCGGAACAGGAATGATATTGGCCACCCATTCAGGATAAGTTGATGTCACATTGAACCTCCTCTTTGATCTTTACTGCCATATCAGGATGAGTTCTTCTCAGCTTCTGCTTTACAGGTGGACATTCAGGCTTCAACGGTAATCTATGCTCCACAATATCAATATCAAGACCTGGCATGTCTTGATAAGACCAAGCGAATACATCAACATACTCTCTGAGAAGCTCTACAATCCTCTTCTTAACATCAGGACCAAGCAATGCTCCAACTTTGACTTCTTTCTTTTCATCTTCAGAACCCAAGTTGACCATCTCTATAGACTCACCATGAGGCTGAATAACCTTCTCCTCGTGCTCAAGCAACCGAGAAATATCATTAGGAATCTCTTCAACATCCTCTTCCTCAGCTTCAAACACAGGGAATTCAGAGTTGGGAGAGGGCATAGGATCATTGTTTTCAATGGGTTTATCAATCAATCTGCACAATGATTTTATTTTTATTTTAGAGCATGAACAAAAGTGCAAACATTATGCAGATAAACAATTATTATTATTTTTGGGTTTTTTATGTTACCATTTTTCAGAATAAAGCAAAAAGGAAAAACACATATGGAAATAACAAAATAACATTTTATTGATGATGATAAAATTTGAAACAAAGCCCGACAAACATCACTTTCACCTTGGGCAGAGTGAAAGGATTTTTTGAAAGAAAATAAAACAAATTACTTTGAAGCATGAACAATAAAAGGAACATCAAAAGCAATCCAGTTCTGGCAAATCTTTCCATGCGTAACAAAGTCAGGCATTTCTTCATCTTCATCATCTTCAATGATGGCAGCAGCGGAATGATCGTTGATAAATCCAGCACTTCTGAAGCCTTCTTGAATAGTCTTTGGGTCATTAAGAACCACGCCTGGGGCAAAGCCGATACCAAAACCTTCCTTGTTGTCGACAGCATCAATAACTCGTCCCCAACCATCAGACTGACCAGCTTCCAGCACTCGCAGAGCATCCTTGAAAGAAGACATGGGCATGGCATTCTTCTTAGCAACATTATTCACAACAGAAAGAGCTTGAAACGACGTTCCCACCTCTTCTCCAACATCAATATAGGATAAAGAAGACAAATTGCTCACAAGCATCGTCCTTTCACCGCCAATGGTCACCAATTTCCCCTCTTTCACAAACTTCAACTTCTGATGAAGAGTGGATGTCACAGCTCCTGCTTCATGAATCCAGGGTCTTTCGAGGAGACAACTGTAAGCGGGACGTATATCCATTACTTGAAAAGTAATTTTGAATATAAACAGTCCAATAAGAATAGGAAGATCCACTTCACCAATCACTGTCTTCTTCGACCCATCAAACGCTTTTACAATAATCCCACTATGCCTCATGGGAGCACCTTGATATGCAAGCTTTGACAAAGTCGACTTTGGCATTACGTTCAGAGAAGATCCAGTATCAACTAGCACCTTAGACATAGCATCTTCCTGACAATTCACCAAAATATGCAAAGCCAAGTTATGATTTCTTCCTTCTTCAGGCAAATCATCATCACAGAAACTTAAATTGTTGCACGATGTGATATTAGCCACAATACTATCAAACTGATCAACAGTCACATCATGGTCAACATAAGCTTGATCAAGAATCTTCTGCAAAGACTGCCTATGAGCCTCAGAGCACATCAAGAGTGATAAAACTGATATCTTCGACGGAGTATGCAACAACTGCTCAGTAATGTTGTACTCGCTCTTCTTTATCAATTTTAGCACCTCATCTTCACTATTACCAGATTGGCCTGATTGGGCAACATCATCCATAATCTGTTTACTTGCACTTGTATCTTCAACTCTCTTCGGAGGATCTGAAGCATACACTCTACCACTTCGAGTAACCTTTGTCACATCAGCAATGCTAACCACAGACTTTGGAGTAGGAATAGGAACTTCCCTACCATTTTCTATCATCGTAGCATTATACCGGTACGAAACAGCTTTATCAGACTCATATGGCACTGGACCAGGCAAATTGATCACCAATGGAGTAACAGCATTTTTGCGACTATCAAAAGAAATAACCACCCTCTCAGGAGCAACCCTCTCAGGAAGATTGAATTGAGGCATAATAACATTCACTTCATTTTCATATTCATCTCTTTTTGCTATCACTTCAATTAACTTATCAACCATCATCTTTTGAATGTCTCTCTTAACAATCACGCAACCACGAGGATTCACCGAGCAGATACAACATCCAGCATAATCATGATCAATATCGTGATATTCACTTGAGAAAGCATGCATCTCAACCAAAGACCTTCGAATATGACGGACCTCATAGATCTTGAACAAACCAGGAAAACCATCAACCATATTCACAGACGCATTACCATGCTTCGGCAACGAATTTTTCTGCACATTTGGATTAACATCATTGAAATACACAACATTGTTCCTCATCAATTTCTGTACTTCAAACTTCAATGGATAAAAATTCTCAACATCGTGCCCCGGGGCACCTTGATGAAAATCACAGCGAGCCTCTGGCTTATACCACCATGGAATAGTCTCTGGAACTGGAGGTGGAGGACGTGTTTTCACAAGATTCTTTGCAATCAAAGATGGAAGCAAGTCTGCATACGACATCAGAATAGGATCAAAACTCGGCTTAGCCCGAACTTGTTGATTACCACCTTGTTGCACAGAAGGTTGCTGATAACGGGGTTGATACTTTGGAGCTGCTGGCATAGTTGGAGCCACGTTAATCACCGGTGTTACAGAAGCTACATGCTGCGAATGGTGATTCCCATGACTGTGAGGTCTTCTATAACTTTCACGGGATACTACATTAGTCTCATTTTCTTTCGTTTTTCCAAAGTTGAACCTTCTAGAGCTTGAGCCATTACTATTCTCTTGACTTAACCGTCCCTCACGGACACCTTCTTCTAAACGCATCCCCATACTCACCATTTCAGTGAAATCAGAAGGAGCGCTTGCTATCATCCTCTCATAATAAAAAGAACCTAAAGTCTTCAAGAAGATCTTTGTCATTTCTTTATCTTCCAATGGAGGAACAATCTGGGCTGCCAGCTCACGCCATCTCTGCGCATATTCTTTGAAAGTCTCCTTGTCCTTCTGGGACATAGCACGAAGTTGATCTCTATCTGGCGCCATATAAACGTTATACTTATATTGCCTCACAAAAGCTTCTCCCAAATCATTGAAAGTCTTGATTTGGCTATTATCCAAGCTCATTTACCACCTCATGGGCGCACCAGTCAAACTATCCTGGAAATAGTGAATCAACAGCTTATCATTATCTGTCTGAGCAGACATCTTTCTAGCATACATGGTCAGATGACTCAACGGACAAGTGTTGCCTTTGTACTTCTCAAACTCAGGCAACTTGAATTTATACGGAACTTTAACATTAGGGACCAGACAAAGATCATAAGCATTTTTTCCGAACAAATCTTTATGCTTCAAGGCTCTCATCTCCCTCTATATCTCAACAAAGCGTCCTTGGAAGTCATCAAGTCTTTCAGCCACTCCAGCACCTTCACTAGGCTCAGCATGGTAAATCATTTCATCATGGTGCGGAATAGTGTGCACCACAGGCAGTGCAGTAGTCACAACTGGAGGAAGAGTAGTCCACACTGGTGGGAGAGTATTAAATGCAGCAGTCTCAGGATGAGGAGGACGATAACCAGCAGGAATAAAATCAACTGCCATGCCCCAAGGTGTGCTAGCAGGCATACAATAGTGAGGAGAAATTATAGTCTCAACAGGAATTGATGCGGTAACAATCTCGGAGATGACAATATTCTGAATAGGAGAATTAGGAGGTGGCTGATTCTGAGCAGCCACCAAACTTTCCATCATAGCAGAAACTCTTTCCAAGCTTTCCCTCAGAAATGTAACCTCTTCGCGCAGCTCGCGATTCTCTTGTTGTAAAGTTTCCATCACCCTCCTCCGATTAGCTCGAGTATCAAATCGGTGAGTCAGCTTGACAAGCGAACTAAATGAAGACCAAGAAACAACATAAGATCCCTAGAGAACACTCAAAAAGCAAGACAAATGCGGGTATGATGCATGGTATGCGTATGCGAATGCAAAGGTTTCAAAGGACTATAAGATAACTTGCACTATTCATAAAGAAACTCTTTTTTGAAGTACTTAAAAAAACTCATTCTCATTAAGATCAAAGTGAGGATTACAAATGAAGTACAAACATCAATAATCCTAATACATGAGAGAAAAAGTAAACTAGGCCTAGGGAATCATATCCGAAGAAGTTCCGAATCCTGGCTGATATTTCATGCGAATCCTCTTGATCTCTTTCTTGTACCGGTCTTCCATATCTTCCTTATCTTTCACCGACTTATCAACAATGGCCTTCCAAGCACCGGAAGTAGGAGGAATAGTCAATGGAGCACTAGAGGAAGATAAATCCTATCTTGGCCTCTTCGTGACATGCCGCTCAAGTAGCTCAATGAGATCATCCTTCTCCTTCAGCTGCTCTTGCATCGTAGTCTTCTCAAGTAGCCATTATTCTTTTTATTTCTTCATCTTGTCCAACTCTTCTTGAAGAGCCACCTTCTCATCAACGGGAGGTAGAAAAGCGGACAATGGTAATATGGGAAACAAAGGCTCCTCAGGTGGATAAGGCATCTTGAGCTTGGAAGCCCTAGATCGAACCCACTGGATATTACATTCGGAAGGAGCAAGATGTTGTCTTCCCAATTGACCTTTCTCTTTCCGATGAACCGCATGCCAAGAGTGAGCAATCCTTTTCTTCATTTCTACATGATCAGCACCATTAAGAAAGAAGAAACGGGATAAGGAAAGATTGTTTGGTATGTCCTTCAAACAATATCCGAACTGTCATCTAGCAAGAATGGGGTTGTAGCTAATTCCCCCACGTGTACCAAGAAAAGGTACATTAGGAAATTCTCCACAACTATCAATAAGCACTCCAGTGTCATAATGAGAACTATACCATGTCATGTCCTTATGAGAAAGTGACATCAACCTTTGAGACCATCTTCGATTCTCTCTATTGTCCTTGAAGACATCCGACTTGGGTAGGTGCGAAATAAACCACCTATAGAGAAGAGGCGCACAACATACAATCTCTCCGTCACATTTGGAGGTCCTATAGTGAAAAGAATGATACGTATCTCAAAGCAAAGTAGGCACCGGATTCTTCTTCAAGAAAATCTGAATAGCATTCTCATCCACAATACCATCTAAGTTCAGAAACAAGACAATCCCATAAATGAGCAAAGCAAGAATAGCCTCAAATGCATCCTTATGACCCAAAGTAAGTGAAGTAGAAGCCTTTCCCATCAAGAACTTAGCATTAATACCACGAACACTTCCCTTTGGAAGAAACTTCCCATTAAGATCGGACTTCTTAAGAAAAAGTGCTTTGGCGATGACCTTGATAGTAAGCTCCTTCTCTAGACCACTGAAAATAAACTCCTTGTCCAGAATAGGCAAACCTAACCAATGAGAATACTCCTCCAAAGTCGGCACAAGCTGATAATCAGGAAAGGTGAAACAATGATGCAACAGATCATAGATTTGAGCTAAAGTAGGGAGAATCCCCTCAGGTACATCAGTATCCAACATATACAAAAGCTTCCCATGACATCTCCGGAACTCCTGGGTATCAACAACCAAAGCTCCTAGCTTTCTCAACTCTACTACATTAGGATTCTTGAAGGTGTACTTCTTTGTGTTCCTTCTTTCAAAAGTCATAGCCATGGACATCTGAAATTTTGCAAAAGTTCCTTATAAGTCCTTTGAAATCTTACAAATAATGCTCATGAATGCATGATGGCATGTATGCAACAACCACAAACATGATCACAAGGCACACGGGCTTAGGTTCCGAGTCACGAGCATGAAGTCAAGGTAATAGAACACCAACCCACACAGGTAAGTACTAAGGTTTTGTCTTCATTGTACCTGCAGAAAACCAAAAGGGTGCTAACAGAGGTGCCCGGAGTTAACAACCTTCTTTAGAATATCATCGGTACGTTGGATTACTCCCCAACCGATAACATTCTTAAAATAGACCGCGTCCGAGTGTAGTATCGCGTGACAACCACCTTAGGTTTACACCTAGACAGTTTCCGTACTACGTTCCTAAATTGGCTTGGATGGGTTAAGGGTTCTACGGTCCTCAGTATGATCAGCTCAAGGTCGGAAAATAATGCCATGTATGATTACTCATCATGACATTGATAGTCCAAGAGAGCCTAACTAAGTGGAGATTATCAAATTGATATCGCTTTGGACTACTCCATCGCGTATCGCTTCGAATATCGTCGTCCTATCATAAGTTCCACTCAGATCCGGGTTAAAATCTATCTCACACAGAGGATCACCAAAACCAAAACAGAACAACCAAATAACAAACAAATCAAACCAAAGCAATAAATAAATCAAAGTAGGCTGAATCCGCTTAGAGATTACTCCCCAGCAGAGTCGCCACTTTTCTGTAGCGGTAAAATCGTGAGTGTAAGCTATTGATTAACTTAACTTAAGGTACATAGAGTCGCCACCGCACTTTTATTTATTTCCAAATGGAAAAGGCCAAAAGAACGAACAAAAACCAAAGGAATCTAAAAGTAAAAGCTAAAAGAAACAAACAGAGAACGGGTAAGGGGATTCGTTACAAATCGGGAAGGTTTTACGCACCCAACTTGTCCGTGGTACTCCACGGGAGCCCTTTGACATATTTATTGCTTTTTTTGGTTTGAAATTGGTTTGCTTGAAAAGGGTTGAAGGGATGAGAAGAAGAATGTTTTTTAAGATTTTGTGTTTGAAGAGGTTTTAACACCTCATGCCTACGTACCCACAAAGTGCAATGCGAGATCAAAACCTCGTAGTTCGTGGTACAAAATTTGAAAAGAAACAATGAGTTGCGTTAATTTTAAAATGTAGAGATAAGTCGTCATTCTTTAGCGAATAATTCCGCTAGAAAGAATGAATCATATCTAAACATATGAAAAAGAAAGGTGCACAAAGGCACAAAAACAATTGAGTGAGTTTTGGATTTTTTTAAAGTACTTAAGAAAAGAATTTCGATATATTTACATGGATTAACATTTATTAAGAAAATAAAATGAAAAGGATAAAATCACTTGACCTAAGTCAAGGTTTTATTGCGAAAGCGTTTGAAGTTTGAAAACCAAGAAGATTTGAAAATAGGGAGAAAAGTTGAAAATTTAAGAAGTGGGAGGAGATGAAGGGACTATCCTAATACTTGAATTAAAAAGTTAAGAGAAGAGCGATCAAACCATATTATGAACATTTCTTCAAAGTAAACAGAATTCCATCTTCAAAGACAAATGAGCTTAATTCGAGGCCAAGGTCTTCAATCGATCAAAACTTGAGCAAAGGGAGAGATCCTAAAATCTAGGTCCAAACTCCAATGATAAGGATAGTAACCATAGTCCGAAATTAAAGTCACCAATCTTTTTAATGTTTAATCCTTTATTAGTGTTTTGTGTCCAAATGGACAAAAGAAAAATCACAAGCAACAATATAAACATAAACAATATGATATATGATATAATATGATAATAGCATAATAAGAGAGATAAGGAGCGAGAAATTGAAATAAAGAGGATAAGGTGCGAGAGATTGAATTTAAATGGATTAGTATATTAATATTATTATAATATGTACATATAAGTGGTATGATGAACTTAATCAAACACAACCACGAAAGATAATAAAATACAATAAAAAATAAAATAAAAAAAACCGAGGCAACCGGATCCAAGTGGATCTTATTCCGAATCGGGACAAATTTAGGTATATGTTAAGCAATCGCCGAGTAATTTACGAAGTAATTACCCTACAAATGAGGCCGGCCACCACTAATTAAAGTGGAAAATATTCGTGCTAATACATGTTAGAGAAATGATAGTTTGACCAAATTTAGGTCAAACGTCCATCTGAATCGAATTGTGACTGAACAAACACATCTGAATTGAAATCACTATCTTATCTTTGAAAACCTGCAACACAGAGAAGAAGAAGAGGCAAACTGCAACATATTTTTGGTATTTTGGTTAGAAATTAGTAAAATATAAACAAATATAAAGAAGTAAAAATAATGGTGATCCCCTGCAAAGCATAGACCCTACATCTGAGAAGAAACTTGAAAACAAGTGCGATCTTGTTTGTAAGCCAAATGCAGATGAAATGCGAAGAAATCTTAGGGCAAAAATTAGGGGGTTACAGTTTTTTTATAATAAAAAAAACAATCAATTTTTTTCTTCGAAAAAAATATCAATTTTTAAATAAAAAAAATCGATTTTTTTTTCAAAAATAAAAAATATCAAATTTTTTGAAATAACAATCAAATTTGTTTGATGGAAAAAGTGAATTTTAAGAAATGCCTTTAGCCCCTTATTAAATTTTAGGGGCTTTCACTCTAAGGGCTCTACATATTTTAGGGCTCATTTATTTTTAAAATTTTAGGCTCCATATATTTTAGGGCTCATTTAATTTTAAAATTTTAGGCCCCATATATTTTAGGGGCCTAACTTTTTAGGCTTCAGCGTCCTAAATTGACAGTTCAATAAGCAACCAAACATACAACAAAAGACATTCAAAATTTATGAAATCAGAACTCAAATGACCTAAGTCAGAGACCAATCACATGTTAAAAACTCACACAAAAATTCAAAGTTGAAGGACCTCAAACAATCAAGCAAAAGTCAAGTAGGAAACATGGATCAATATGCAAAGATGAGGGACTAAAAGGCAATATGAAAAAGTTTTAAAAATGAAACAAAAACATTTTTATGAAGTTTGGAATGTTAATGAATGAATGAAAAAAATGTTTGAGTAGCTATGAGAAATAATTTATTGAAGTTGAAGTATGAAACTAGAAACAAATTGAAAAAGAAATAAAAAGAAATGTGAAAATAATATGAAAAATGTAAAAAAATAAATAAATAAATAAATAAAATGCACAAAATTATTTAAATGTCTAAATAATATTCATGATTTTTTTTATAGAATTTTAGGATGAGTTTTAATAATTTAAAAATTTTAAAATGAACAAATTATGAAAAATGAAATGAAAATAATATGAAAATGATCAGGGAGGTTCATATATAGCAAAATGCATGTTAAAATATGCAATTGGGCTCAGCATGGGGTGAGATTAACAACAAAGCTCCAGATCCATTTCCAAGCACAGGTCAACCATATACAAAAGTCTTCAATCAACATAAGATTCAACACACGCCATCAAATTGATCACACGCCTCACACTCAGTCAAACTAATCCACAAGTAATCCAGATTGAAGGCTCCGATAAAAATCACATGGTAATAATCAAACACGCACGCACGGCGCATGCACACACAATTGAATTAATATGAAGTTAAAAAGTCATGTGGAACTCAGGCACTTTTTATGAGCTAGAATCATCAAGACCATCTGATCAAAAGATCCAATGGCTGTAACTTCATCTTCAACCTCCAGCTTCTGATGACCGACAATAACTTATGGTACCAGAGCTAAGGCTCCGGTAACCTTCTCAGATTAACTTCAACACAAACTTTCCTAGAAATTAACAACAAGCACATGGATCCACTCTAAATTACCTCCTGATTTCAAATAAGCAATCAAAAACACCAAATAATACACACATAATGAGAATCGAACAAAACAAGTTTGGATATGAAAACTTCAAACACAGATTATGAACATACACGTCCAAACTTTATTCTAAAAACATCATTACAATCAGCAAAATTCATAGATTTAAATGCACATCAAAAAAATCAGATCTAGGAGCATGTAAACTTCACAAACCTGAGATCTTGAAGAGCTTAAATTACTCCTAGAAATCCATCTTGAGGCTACATATCAAGCCTTAGGAACCTCTTATTGCAAAATAAATGTAATTAGAGCTTATATCTAGTCTAGATATTATGTTTTGATGAAGATACAACCAAATTCGTATCCTCTGAAATCCTTGCAATGAGCTTCAAATGATGGATGCTTTGTGTTCTATGGACTTCAAGGATTCATAATGTGAAATAATTTTGCAAAAAACTTTTGAGATGAAGGAGAATCAAAGAGGAGAAGAATTTTGCAATTTGTGATAAAACTCAATAATGGCTAAACCTCCCTCTTAACCCGAGTTATCTGGAGCTTATATGTGATCTATTTTGGGCCTAACCATAGTCAGAGACCCAATGGAAGTGTGGTTAGTTATATTTTTGTGATTTTACAAATTTGCATGTTGAAGTGAAACTCATGATTCACACGTGCACGGGAGCCATGATGCACATGCATTACTTTCATTTATCATGATGATCAGTAATGAATTGGTTTTGTGACTTGTGATGGCTTGGTTTTCAAGTTTCACATCAATTTGCATTTTGGCCACTTAGAAATTATGTGATTCATTCTCAAAGAATCAAAGATGGACCTGACATTATCTCTATTTGTTATCTTCTCAGACTGAGTATAAGCGATAATATTTAGCAATATAGTTCTTGCCTTATGATGATTCTTGTAATCTTTCTTTTATTGATCAGTCATAACACTTCTTGCTACTTTGTTACCTGTCACATTAATTGGGTGATTGTAGCCATCAACTACAAGAACCCAGTGATCTACATTGTAACAATGAAAGAAACTTATAATTCTATCTTTCCAGTAGTCAAACTTATCACCATCAAAGACTGGTGGTTTGGCACTATAAATATCTTTCTCATTATTACCATTAGCTGGAGCAACCATTGTTTCTCACACAAACTGGATCGATACTGAACACGGTGACGTGTTGATAAATATTTATATTATAATAAGAATCGGAGCTCTGATACCAATTGAAGGCGTGGAAAACACAAGAAAATGAGGGTTTGAATTGGGTTTTTAAAAACAAAAGCTTTTTACTAACTCAAAACTAACACTTGGAAAACTAACAATGAGAGACACAATGATTTTTTTATCATGGTTCACTTGAAAAACACAAAGCTAATCCATTCCACCCGCCAAGGTGATTTTGCCTTGTACTCAAGGACTTAATCCACTATAATCAACTGATTACAACTGCATCATCTATAAGAACAAGATTTGTCTCTGCATTTTATCTCTATGTTTTGATGATAACAATGAAGTATTTGTGAAAGAACAATTTTATGTTCTAATATTTGTTATTGTGCAAATCATGTTTATGAAGCAATCAAATCTAACAAACATAGTTCATATGATCTTGAAAGAACATATGCGAGTTATTACATGTAACACAAATTGCAAACACGGTGAAGAAGAAAGTATGCTTCTGTATCTGATCACAATCGAAAAGATCCAAAGATGTCTGATGTAGTTGTTGCAATGCTCTTTTGGATGTTGTTTTGAGAGTGGTTATGATTCTGAAGCTAGCCAAGCTTATGAAGTTACCATCTTTTGAAAACCAAATGCTGAAGACTCTGATGACTTCAAGTTCTGAAGAATGAAGGTTCTGAAGACCAAGTGTAGAAAGATTCTGAAGACTTAAGGATTATGAAGATAAAAGTTCTGAAGACCAAGTGCTGAAGACTCTAAAGACAAGGTTCTGAGTGAACGACATTCTAAAGACTATGAAGACTTGAAGTTTAGAAGACCAAGGGTTTTGAAGACAATTGCTGAAGTTCTGAAGACAAGGTTCTGGGTGAACAAAGTTCTGAAGACACTGAAGACTTGAGATTATGAAGACCTGGTTATCACGTCTCAACTCATGCTTTAATCATCTACAATCAGAAGCCTCTGAAGTTCAGAAGACAATGTTATAGTTTTCAAGTATAGTACATAGTACAAAATTCTTTATCCCACTACCTATCCACTAACCTTAATCTGTGGAAAAATGACAGACGTGGCAGTACTATTTCATCCTTGTGTGGCGACATTCCTTAGTAATTTCATCCTTGCTTCTCTATAAAAGGAAAATATCACATGTTTATGTGAGGTTGTAAAATATACCAATCCACATGAAGTTGTAATTTGATCAGCAGTCTAACATGTGAATATGTTAACAACACAGAGGTCTATACAACTAAAATGAATATGCATCTCAAGCTGATATTTGTATTGGAAAAATTGGTTATGTAACCTGCTTATGCAGAAGTTATTGATTCACAAATGCGCTTAATTTCATATGTTACAGAAGACATGCAAATTCGCAAATGAAACAAGAAGATGATCATGGAAGCTCATTTACAAATCTACAACTGAATGTTGTGTTCTGATGAAATCATTGGATTCAGAGAACAATGGTTGTTGTCCAGAATGTTTTTCAAATGTGAATCAAGATAAAGAAATCCTTCTATGTGCTAATCAATATAAACTAAGCTTTCAGAAGCTTATGAAGAAGACTTCCAACCATTTAAGAAGCTTGGGTTGTTGTTCGTTAAGAAGTTACTTGAAGAAGAAGAAAACTCCACACATTTGTACTACAATAGAATGTAATATTTTAGTGTGTATTAGGTGATCTTCTAATATACTTAAATGTGTTTACACATGCTTATCTAAGAAGCAAACATTTGTAAACATTACCCTTATCCCTTAAGGACCTTGTGGAGGTCATAACTTAAGAAGGCTCAGAACTTATCATCTTGGTAAGGACTCTCTCTCTCTCTCTCTCCCCCAGTAAGGCTCCACTTTTAATGAAATAAAAACATAATTTGAAGCTGTTGGGATTCAAAGCATGTACACTAAACTAGTTTACCACTCGATTTTCATAAATAACCGACAAAATAAATTTATATTAATTTTTTTCCTTCAGGAAGACATCACTGTTAATTAAAAAAAACATACTCTAAAGCTATTGGGATTCGAAGCATGTAGTATGAAGTTAGAAACTAGTTAATAGTATGAAGTTAGAAACTAGGTGGTAGTCTGAAGTATTTCATGCAAAATATGTGACATCTTAATTATATATAAAAACTGACGTTAAAGTATTAATTAAAAATAGAAAATATAAAAAACACAATAGCGTCATATTCTGAGAATTCATTTAAAATATAATTCTGGTGTTTTTTTTTATGAAAACTGGTGGAGTAGAATATATAAAATTAAAAATTAAAATGGGCTTTTGAAATTGATGTAAAATATATTACCTCTCAGTTGGATAATGTAACTGAGGTTAATACTAATAAAAAAATAAAATAAAACTTAACAAAGAAAAACAAGGAAGCTGGAATCCATACTTTCATTGTCTTATTCAAGTTGGAGAAGAGATTATGGAGTTATGAAATTTGTTAATGAAAGAAATGATGTTTTTGAATTTTGTTTATTGAAGAAATGAAATTTCTAAACTTGCTTTAGTGGAGAAATAGAGAGTCACAAATGAAAGATGACATTTGGAGGTAGAAGATGAAGTTTGTCTGAGTTTTACATTTCATGCAGATCACTAATTGTGGTGTTCTTGAGCGTTGATACTCACTAGATGGACGATAATGATTTGTTTAAGGATGATGAAAAAACTTAATAAATACACTTATATTTCCTCATGACATCGAGTGGCTTAAAAATAAATAAATAAAAATTATGGATAGCGCACTACATACAAAATGGTTGTATTAAACAACCGTTATTGTATGTCGCTACATAGAACCACAATTGTATTAAACAACCGTTGTTGTATGTAACGCGTTATCCACAGTGTTTTTAATCAACTTAGTTTCATGGGAAAATATAAGTTAGTTTATTGAGTTTCTTCATCATCCTTAAATAAATCTTTATCGTTCATTTAGTGAGTATCAACGCTCAAGAACACTACCATTAGTGATCCACGTGAAATGTAAAACTTATACGAACTTCTAACTCAGACGAACTTCATCTTCTATCTCCAAACATCATATTTCATTTATGACACTCTATTTCTCCACTAAAACAAGCTTGAAAATTTTTCATTTCTTCTATAAATAAAACTCTAAAGCATATAAAAATACAGCAGTAGAACAACAACAACAACAACAACAATAACAAGATTCGATATCATGACCATGAGCCACTTCTTACCACGGTTATAACTTCCAATTGTGGTGAAGAGTGGCTTTAAAATGAAAATAAAAAGAAAATGCGCTTTTTGTAATAGGGAAAATGGAAAAAATATAGTTGTTAGGATTCGAAGCTTGTAACACTTACTTTATCACCACAGTTGTTTACCTCAACCGTGATTAAATAACTTTTAAAAAATAAAAACATATATCAGGCTCATCCAGTTTGCTATAAAAGTAAGACTTTTGAAAATATGCATGTGTGTTATAAAAGAAAGGCTCTTGAAAATATTAAAAGTTAAATCTTAATTTCATCACTATTAAATAAAAAAAATTGTAAAACATTTGACCTTCATTGACATTAAAAAAAAACTTGTTTACTTATCATGAGAACAAAATTGTAATCTGACCTCTTTATGTATTTAAGAGACAACCACAATATATTATTTTACATAAACATTTTATAGTTTCTTACAATTCTATATATAAAAGCTAAAAAAATCATTTTATTTGTGTAAGCAGAGATTGAACTCTGTATTAATAGAGTGATAAAACCATTTATTACATAAAAAGGGGAGAAATATGACTAAAATTGTACAGTTTAGTTATGTCACTATTATCATTCTTTCTCTGTTTCTAGCTGCAAATGTTGAATGTCAGTCATTTTTGTCCTTTATCAAAATTTCTTAATTACTTTTTGCACACTATTTAACTAATATAATTTACATTACTTTATCATATTTTTTCCTTACAGCGTGGCGTGGGCATAGCAGTAGAAATTGTTTTGACGATTCAGATTGTAACAAAAATAAGTGTAGAAAACCTACAATAGTTAAGTGTGTCAATCGTATGTGTACATGTGTACCAGTATTTTATCCAAGAGAACCCAATTTCACTAAATAAAAACATAAGTGTAGATCACTTAGTTATTGTATTTGTATTGGTGCCATATAATTTATCTTTACTTCATTATCTAATTTAAGGATTGATATTTTTATGACTTTGTAATATAAAATGATGGATATGAAATAAAATAAGGTGTAAATTAATATTAAGGATTTTTTTTTATCCTTTAATTATATATCTTTAGATTCAGATTGATTCCTTAATTATTTTTTGTGTTAGATTGATCTTTTAACTCTTAAAACGTGTCATGTTGATCATTTGTATCTAATTAGCGATAAAAAAATCAATCGTTAATTAGACCAAAACGACCAACATGACTCGTTTTAAGAATTAAGGATCAATATTATGTTTAAGAAATCAATATGAACCCAAGAGTATAGTTAAGGAAACGAAAAAATATATTTTACCTGATATTAATTAGATTATTTTCTTCTGGTCACACCTTTTGTGCTTTATTAGACTAACTGTTTTTGGCTTCTGTTTATATTATTTTGCCATAAAAATGTAATGCAATTCCTTCAATTCAGGCATTTTAATTTTTCATACACTCATTATTATCTATCAAAATATCTTCAATATTAAGTTGATATAAAATTTTTATGTTGTATGAACCTACATTGTTGAATTTATTACATGCCATTTTTATAATTTAGATTTAATTTTTTGGAGTTAGTATGGTTCAAACCCACACCCTCATCATAAATTGTATATGTACTTTTCATCTACACAACAACTCCTTTGATCAATATAATATGTCAAAAACTTATATAACACTTAGTTGAGATTAAGTAAAACCTACATTTTTACCATATTCACATCGCAACAATAAACAAGTAGTTGAGAGAAATTGGATGAGCTCATGTAACATCATGTTTTCATAGATTATTTTATTTAATTTATTTATGTCTTTTGTGTGAATTATTGAATTATTATGTATAGTATTTAAATAATAGAGTTATATGTCCTTGAGGTGGAGGTGTGGAGAGAATTTAGAAGGAAATATAATTAATTTAAAATTAATTAATTATTAGAACAAATAGTATTTTAATTGAATTATTTAAATAAAATAGAAATATGATAATTAGTCAAATTGTATGATTTGAAAGAAATATATGATAAGAGGAGATAAGCTTATGTTTAGTTGGGCCTAAGTTTAACTATAAAAAACAATTAGAATTATATATATTCTAACAATTAGGAAAATAGGCTCATTTTATCATTACATGAAAAAGAGAAGAATAGAGAAACAAGGTTTTGGAGAAGGAGTGTTAGGGCTTCAGAGGAGAGATCAATTGAATCCCATCTTGCTTATTTTTCTAGAATTACGAGATAAGGGTGAAGAAAGGACTTTCAACATGGATGTATTTCATGATGAAGTAGAGAAGAGAGTTCCTTACTCACATTAGGGTTCTAATCTTACTATCTGAGGTGACGATTTTTGATGATGTGGCATTTGAGGTGGTGATTTTTGATGACTTGGCATATAATTTATTAATATTTTATGGTGAATATTCCGGTACCTTGGAATTTAGTTGGGTACCGGTACCCTCATCCAATGAAAGAATCACATTCAATGTCATGTCACTTTTTATTTATATTTTATTTAAAAATAAATTAATATTTTTAATCAATTTCAACTAAAGGTACCGGTATCCAACTACTTATCATTGGTACCGAAGAATTTGCCTTTTTTATTACTTATACTTTTTTCATTATCCATGTCATTTTATTAATTAATTTTTTTCAATAATTTTTTTTAGGAATTTAATTTATAGAAATTTTAAAATGGTTGGGCCATTTCTTCAGCCCACAAACCTTTTAATATTCATTGTTCAAGTGGAATATATATACAATCAAATTAATCAAGTCTCACACAATGTGGATCTTTAATGCTGCTCCTGGATTTGTGGTAGATTAAATAGAGTCCCACATGAACTTGCAGTAGATTAACATAGAAAAGCTCCAGGAAAACAGATACCTCATACTCTGCATTCAAAATTTCCAACAAATATTACAGAACTTACAATTTTGCAATGGGTCTTATAACAATTTGGCTTTTACAATTTATATGTGGCTTACTCATTTTATTGCTCTTTCTGTTTCATGTTACTATTTGTCAATAATTCAACCTTTTTCTTTAGGACCTCATCTCCTTACACTGAAAAATAATAGATTGCAGTGCCTCACATTATTAAGAGGTTAGTAAAAATGATATTTGTGTTCATTTTTTAAAGTTAAAAATGAACACTAAAATAGGTGTAGCATTTGAAAGAGCCCACATGTTATATAATAACAAGTTGAATTTGGAGTAGACTTAATACAAGAGCATTGGGATTGAGTTGATCATAAGTTGGAAAATTGTAACGATAAATTTATAGGTGTATGTATCTCCATACACCACTCCCACCCTTATAATTTCATTTTTTTTTATGAAAAGATAAATAATGAATGATTTTATTTTTATTAGCTAATTATTTCTTGAAGTTTTGTTAGCTAATTATGAATCTGAAGAATAGAAATGGTGTCGAGATTTTACCTTATGAGCTTTTTTATGGAGCTTTTCCAAGGGAGGTTGATGGAGTTTGAAGGTATAGTTGATGAGAGGAATGCTGATAAAAATATGAAGAATAGAAATGGTGCTAGGATTTTACCTTATGAGCTTTTGAGCACATTATGGATGAATTCATGTGGTTCTTGCTTGTGTTGTCTTGGTTTTCGAATGTTCTATTTAAGTCACTTTAATGTAATTGACAATAACTTTAAATAAAGTATTACTTTACATGATCATACGCCATTTATCATTTACAGAATCATCAACTTCCATATCAGTGTGGTTTAAAGAGAAATTCACCATAGTGTAGTTCAAAGTGGCTAGCCACAAGAGCGCCACCCTTCCATCTCTACCTCCATTATCAACTTCAAAACTAAAATAAATAGCATAACAGCATTAAAGTCCTACATTGGGTGGGACTTGATTAATTTAATTGTATATATATCCCACTTAAATGATGCATATCATAAGATTTGTGGGCTGAAGAAATGGGTCAGTCATTTAGTCCAAGAATTATGTATTTAAAATTTCTATAAATTAAATTCTTCAAAAATTAATTAATGAAAAAATTTAATTAATAATTAATTAATAAAATTACATGTATAATGAAAAAATATAAATAATTAAAAAAAAATTGTATGTCACGTTATAAAAAATTGCCACTTATGAATAAGGGTATTAAGCCATTTTGTTATGATGATTGGTTACTGTTCCGGACTGGGTCTCCGGACTGTATTGGACTACGGCCCAATATGTCGAGCAGAGGCCCATGTGCTCGAGCAGGTACATCTGGTAGACGGGAAGGGGCGCTTAACGGTCGGGCACATATCCTAGATGTCGGACACATATTTAGAACGGGCAAAGAACATGTCAGCCAATTCACTTGCCACATCACCCAACTGTCCCCATTATCTCCTGAAAGGTAGGGGCAGTTGAACCAAGGACCATATCACTTAGCTAGGACTTCACGCTTCTCACGCGTTCCTTGGCAGTTCTTCCTTGGGCCTAGCTGATCCAGCCCATGGGCCTAGCTGATCCAGCCCAAGGAAGGACCTTGGCCCAGCATTGGGGGCTCTCTATAAATACCCTTTTTCACTAAAGGGTCAGGTATTCTGATTCCATTCTTCTAACTTTCCTATTTGACGTACCTCTATTAACTTTAGCATCAGAGCGCCTTGCAGGTACACCCCTTTCCATTCCATCCACTTGCTATTGCACCCAATTGCTGGAAGGCCCTCCTGATCAGGTGAGATCAGTGGCGCCGTCTGTGGGAAACTAGCTTCCCCTTCTTCCACAACAGAAGATCAAAGCTCGACTACTCCATCCTTTCAGCATGGCCAGAGAACAGCCCAACGACCGTAACCGTCCCCTCGTCGACTACACGATGTAGGACAATTTGAACTACCATAAATCTGACGCCCGAGATGGGCGCCCTTCCACTCCATCCCCTGAACCCGAAGACAATGGGAACCAACCTCAGATTCAGGACCAGACGATCACCATGTTCCAACCCATCCTCGTGCCCGTCGAGGGGGATGCCACCATGATTGCTATGGTGAACGCCCTTAATCAGCTCAGCTCCATGCTCTACCAACAGCATGAAATAATCATGGCCCTGGAGGCTGACCGACAGGAGAGCCGACCTCAGCAGTAAAGAAGGACACATCAAGAGCAGGTAGCGAGCACATCATGATTCCGTCCGATCAAGGACCTCGCCAAGGCACGACCAGAGCCCTGGAAATAATGAGCTCTCCCCACCAAGTAGCGATGAAGAAGACCCGCATTGCCCCCTCTCGCGGGCGATAATGGAGGCCCCACTCCCCAAGGGCATGGAGAAACCCCCAAATTTGGCCATCTACGACGGGACCACTGACCCCGACGATCACGTCGACAACGTTAATACGATGCTCGACAACCGCAACGACATCACCGGGCACCTCAAATGCAGGTTGTTCTCGACAACTCTCAGAAAATGAGCCATGGCCTGGTACAAAAAGCTTAGCCCCAGAATCCATCACATCTTGGAGAGTTATGAGATCCATGTTCACGAGGCATTTTACAGCCTCCCGACGCCATCCCAAGACCGAGGCGACCTTCGAAGCCATATTGCAAAGGAAGAATGAAACACTGCGCTCATATATCGAGCGGTTCAACCAAGAGGATGTCGAGGTGGACACCACGAAAGACATGAAGAAATACCTCCTCGAGAGGGGACTCTTGCCCGAAAGTGAGCTTAGCAGGGCAGTCGGGATAGAACCTCCCCGCACCCTAAATGACCTCCTGCATAAATCCCAGGCTTACATTAGATATGAATAAAAATAGGTCGCCCACAACGCTCGCAGCAGTCGTAACATCGAGGAAACCGACCATCCCAAACGCGAGGACCCGAACATTCCCCGTCGCAACAAGGACAAGCGAAGGGACGAGAAACCTCGCGAGCCTCGTGAAGGAAGAGGACTCGTGGGCCGATATAGCGAGTATGCATTCCTAACAACACCCCGCGAGCACATCCTCGCTGAATGTATCAATTCCAACATCAAACAGGGCAGGGTGAGGTTCCCCAAACCTTCTGCACCTAAGTCCCACACTGACAAATCCAAGTACTGCAGGTTCCACAGAAGCCATGGGCACGTGACTGAAGACTGTGTCCACTTAAAGGACGCAATAGAAATTTTGATCCAAGAGGGCTATCTCAAATAGTACACCAGGAAGAACGAAGCTTTCAAGCACGAAGAGCAAGAAAATAAGAGACCCCGCGAGGATACTCCCCCCGACGACTCTTCTTATCAAGTGGCCCTATGCATATCACGACCATAGGACTTCATCTTCCCCAATTCGCCACCAGAAGGACGGATCACTGCTCTCAGCCCCTGGGAGGACTTCCCAACAACCCTTGTCATATCGGGGGGAGGGATGAACGGCAAAAGCGCTGCCCTTTCAGTGAAACGCAAGTTCGACGAACTCCTACTGACTGCGCCCGAGCAAAATGCAACATTGACAAAATACCGAGGCAAGTCCAATCTGATATCCTTTTTCCTAGAGGGGCTTCTGGGCGGTTCCCCCAACTTGAGCATCCCGCTGCTGATCAGAGCCAAGATGGCTCACTTCGACGTCCGACGCATCCTTGTCGACCAAGGCAGTTCGGTGGACATCATGTACGTCCACCTGTTCAAAACCCTAAAGCTAGACAAGACCAAGCTATCCCCCTATGTCGGATCCGACCTCCAAGGGTTCAACAGGGCCACGACAAAGCCGTGGGGTTATGTTGAGCTCCTCATAACCTTCGGAGAGCAAGAGACGGCAAGAGAAATCAAGATCCAGTTCCTGGTCATAGAATGCCCCTCCCTTTACAACTACATCCTCGGTCGCCCAACTCTAGCCGAGCTGACAACGGTCCCATCCACCGTTCACCTGAAGATGAAGTACTACACCAAACTGGGCCGCATGGTCACAATCCACGAGGACATCGAGGCTGCCCGAAGGTATTACGATGCCGCAGTAAAAGGACAGGCCACAATCAACACCAAAAATAACAAGAAGCCCAGGGTCGAAGAGCCTCCCCCCAGGGAATCAATGCCATCGACCTCGATTGCCGCATCAGCAAGGACGAAGCTGAAGAACAGAGACCCGTCTAGGGGCAAGCTCCCACTCACCCATTCCACCCAGTCCCGGACAGAGAGTTCGAGCTCGTCCCGCTGGGCGATGACCCCGACAGAGCAGTGAAGATAGGCACGAGCCTGCCCGAGGAAACGAGGAAGCAACTCGCGATCTGCCTCAGGGAGAACGCTGACCTCTTCGCATGGAACGCCACAGAGATGCTCGACCTAGACCCCGAAGTCGCTTGTCACCAATTAGCTTTAGACCGAGTGATCAAGCCCGTAGCACAGCGTAGGCGCAAGCAGTCCCCCGAGAAAGCGGAGGCTTCCGAGCGAGCTGTAAAAGACCTTCTAGAGGAAAATTTTATTTCTGAAGCCCAGTACACAACCTGGATCTCTCATGTAGTCCTCTTTAAGAAAAATAATGGAAAATGGCGTATATGTGTTGATTATACCGATCTTAATAGGGCTTGCCCCAAAGATGCTTTTCCTCTCCCTTAGATAAACTCGTCGACAATTCTGCAGGTTTCAACCTCTTGTCCTTCATGGACGCATACAACGGATACAATTAAATCCCCATGTCGGACATGGACAAGAGACACACGGCATTCATGACCCCGACCGACAATTACTATTACAACGTAATGCACTTCGGACTAAAGAATGTCGGGGCCACGTACCAGCGCATGATGAACAAAGTCTTCCGAGGAGAAATCGGGGACATGCTCGAAGTATACATGGTTGACATGATCGTCAAATCACACGAGGAAACTGACCACACGTGACACCTCCGAAAGGTTTTCGAGCAGGCGAGGCAATGCAAAATGAGGTTTAACCCTGAGAAATGCACGTTCGGTGTCCGGGCAGGAAAATTCCTAGGCTTCTACCTCACTGAACGGGGAATCGAGGCCAATCCCAACAAAGGTCGGGCATTCTCGGATTTCCCGACCCCGAAGTCTAAAAAATCCATTCAATCCCTCAACGAGGTGCTCGCCTCACTCTCCCGTTTCATCGCCAAATCCGCTCAACACGCTTTACCTTTCTTTAAACTCCTCCAAAAAGAGGCCACCTTCGAGTGGACCGACGAATGCGAATGGGCACTGCTCCATCTGAAGAAGGCACTCTCCGAACCCCTAGTCCTGTCCCGACCACTGGAAAGGGAGACCCTATACCTATACCTGTCCGTGGCAACCGAGGCCGTCAACGCCGCTCTCATCAGAGAAACCGACGAAGGGCAAAAGCCTATATACTTAACGAGCAAAGCATTCCAAGGCCCCGAACTCAGATACCAACAAATCGAAAAGGTCGCGCTAGCCCTCATAAACGCCGCGAGAAGATTACGTCACTACTTCCTCACCCACACGGTCAAGGTGAGAACCGATCAACCAATAAAACAACTCCTTGGTCGACCAGACATGGCCGACAGAATATTGAAATGGTCGCTGGAACTTTCTGAATTCGAGGAAAGACTCTGAAGGCCCAGGCCCTGGCCGACTTCGTCGTAGAAATGACACACAGCCCGAGGCCAGCGGACGGCGCCCACAAATGGACGATCTTCGTCTACGGTGCCTCTAGCTTGGCCAGAAGCGGTGCAAGAATCATCCTCGAAAACGAGGACGAAATCCTGATCGAGGTCTCATTGGCATTAGCCTTCCCAACCTCCAACAACCAAGCCAAGTATGAAGCTTTCATCGCCGGTCTAGGATTAGCCGAAGACCTAGGAGCAAAGGAAGTAAAAATGTCGACAGACTCCCAACTCGTGGCATCGCAAGTACGGAGAGAATACCAAACCAAGAATGACAACCTCATCAAATATATGGCATTGATCAAGGAAAGACTCGAAAAATTCGAGAAGTGGGAGGTCCAACACATGCCCCGCGAACATAACACGCGGGCGGACGTCCTGTTGAAACTCGCGAGCACGAGAAAGAAAGGAGGAAACAAATCAGTAATATAGGAAATCCTTCCTTGACCTAGCACCGAAAGGCCTCCGCCCCCGCTCGAGGTAAACGTAATCGGGGACGCTCATTGCTGGATGACACCCATCTACAACTATATCACGAAAGATGAACTCCCCGCGGACCCCAAAGAGGAAGCCACAACCAAGCGGAGGGCGTGCTCATACGTCCTCCTCGAAGGGAAACTCTACCGTAGGGGACTCTCCATCCTGTTGCTCAAATGGGTCGAGGAGGAGAAAGTCCCCGACATATTAGGGGAAATGCACTGAGGAATCAACGCCCAACATCCCGGCGGAAGGTCGCTCGCGCGCAAGGCTCTTCGAGCAGGCTACTATTGGCCGACTATGCAACACGACTCCAAAGAGCACGTCAAAAAATGAGACAAATGCCAACGACACGCCGACATGCATCTCGCACCTCCCAAAGAGCTAAAAACGCTCTCCTCCCCTTGGCCCTTCGCCTGGTGGGGCATGGACATCCTCGGCCCATTTGTGACCAGTTCTTACCAAAACAAATACCTCATTGTAGGGGTAGACTACTTCACCAAGTGGATCGAAGCAGAAGCACTGGCCAAAATAACGGTGCAGAACATTCTTGGATTTTTCAAACGAAACATCCTCGCTCGGTTCGGTATACCCCAGGTCCTTATCACGGACAATGTAACGCAATTCACGGACGAAGGATTTCAGGACTTCGTAGCCAGCCTAGGCACTAAACAACACTTCACGTCCATCGAGCACCCTCAAACTAATGGACAAGCTGAGGCGGCCAACAGGGTAATCTTGCGCGGACTAAAGCAGAGACTTGGCGAGGCAAAGACGACATGGGTCGAGGAACTACACAGCATCCTGTGGGTATACCGCACAATGCCACAATCCACGACCGGGGAGACCCTGTTCAGACTAACATACGACACCGAAACAGTCATCCCGGTGGAAATACGAGAGCCGACGAGACGCGTGGAGGAGCCCCTCGACGAAGAGATGAATGATGAGGCACTTCGAGCCGAGCTGGATCTCATCGACGAGATCCGCTCCAAAGCAGCCCTTAGGGAAACATACCTCAAATAAAAAATAGCCTTGCTCCACGACGCGAAGGTCATAAAAAGAGAGTTCCAGGTGGGCAGCTTGGTCCTCAGAAGAAACCAAAAAAACCCAAGAGAGGGCAAACTGGCCGCCAACTGGGAAGGCCCTTACCGCATCCGCAACAAGACGAGTAACAAGGCATATTATCTGGAAAACCTACAAGGTGAAGAACACGCTCGACCATGGAACGCAGAAAAACATAGACAATATTATAGCTAAACATAACCCGGGGAGACATGGGAGGTACGCCACGCTCTTCACCACCAAAACAAAAGGGAGGATCTGCGGCCCTCAGGGGCGAACACAACCCACCCCGATGTTGGACACCTCAAACGAGCCCCAGCGTCGCAGTACCATGTTGGCAGGGCACCCAGCTCGCGATGGGAAAGCCCAAGCCCCTAGGTCAGAGTTCTCCGATCGCAAACCCTACCTCGATTCAAGGCGAGCACAACGCTCGCCACCTTGTCGGTTCCCTAAACCAACGAGATCATCATTGTCGAGCACAAACAATTAAAAAATAAATAAATAGAACAAATTAATATCGAAAATAACATTCATTAAACGCGGTCGTAGCCGACCAAGAAAAGTACAAAAGGAGCCCGAAGGCCAATATTCAAACAGGCACAAAAGGCCATTATAAACAGGCACGCAGACCATTACATAAACATGCATGCAAGCCCTACAAAAAGACATCAACTTCGAAGGGGCACACGATCTCCCTGTTAGCCACACAATATTTGTGGGCCGACCCCTCCGTCACTAGCCCGAGATTCAACACCTTCAGCTGCTCGGTGGCGTTGTCGAATCCATCCTTGAACATTAAAACCAGCTCTTTGTTGAGTTCGCAGATATGTCCGACCAAATCTCCCCGGGTACGTAGGGCAAGCTCTTCCTTAGTCTCATCATCCCGAGGGCGGATTGTACCCTCGAGCATAGCCGCCCGAGCACGAAGCTGCACGTTTTCCTCAGCCACCTTCTTGTGCCCCACAGCTTGATCCTCCAGGCTTTCCTTCTCGGCCTTCAGAGTGTCCCGCTCGAGCTTTAGTTCCTCCAGCTCCTTCTTCAGTCCCTCCTGCAACTGGTGCTCCTCCTTGTAGTCAGATAGATCCTTAGACAATCTATACTTCTCAGTTAGGGCATCCAGAAGAGCATCCTCTAAAGAATCCATGGAAACAACAGTCTCGGACAGGACCATGGCAGTCTCCATCACCCAGATAACGGCGGCCAGATCCCCAGCTAGCTCTCTTCGTCGGGCGTTGGTATCTTGGTTCAGAATGGCCTTTTCCTCGGGCGCCGCCACCACGACGGAACCTTCGGCCTTAAAGAACTCCTACTCCAGATAGCAAGGAGGCAACATATAACTCCCAGGGGCGTCAGAATCATTGCCCCCCACAGCAGCGGACTGGGCAAGAGTCCTGTCCAGACGCTTCCGCTTGAGCAAAGGAGAGGTGGAAGGAGGGGAATTGTCCCGTATCTTGATCAGAGAGGTTTGTTGAGCGGGCTGAGGGGAGTTGGACATCGGGCTAGCAGTACCCAAGGTACCTTCCCCGAGCTCAGTGGCCTCCTCCTGGACACGGGGTGTCACTTTCTTTTTCTTTTTAGGGACCCTGTCCGGGGCCCCAGCCTGGTTCGCCAGCTTCAGAACTCGTTCACGATGAGCGGGCATAGTTCCTATAAAATAAAAAAAAACAAAGGTTAGTTGGACGGACACAAGACCGAGAAAAGAAAGTAAGTAAAGAAAACCTACGCAGTAACTCCAAGGCCTCCTCGTCTGTATCACACTCGAGCAGAGCCCTCGTGCTTATAAGACGGGTTTCATAAATCGGCATCCCAGCCTCATCGACGTAGGGGGAACCTTTCCGGCCAACCCAAATTGCCAGGTTGAAGCTCTGTACATACTCCACCAGCCTCTTGTAGGCCATCCTATCCTCGACCCCCATGCTCGAGAATTTTACCCGATAGTGACTGGTTGAGAGATTGAAATGGTCGGGTTGCCACCTCAAGGGGATCCTTGCCATAAGTTTTTCCTCCCCAGCGGAATTCCATTTGTAATAGTACAGGGAGTTAAAGGAAAAATGAGTGATCGGTTTCATCGTATACCACCGCTCTTTAAAATGCAAGGCAGAATCCACATAAGTCATGAATAGCCTCACTGGTTGCTTCAGAGACACCCAGTTGTGACGTCCCCGGGCACCAGACCGTTGCAGGTGGAAGATGTGGAAAAAGAGGGGCAAAGTGCACCCAACGCCTATAAAACAGAAGACTAACTCGAACGCCCGGATAAAAGCGATGGTGTTCGGATGCAGTTGTGACGGTGCCAGTCTGAGCCACCTGAAAACCCCCATCTGAAAAGAGTTGAAGGGCAGCCTGACCCTCGCTTCTCGGAAGGAAAATTCGTACGTAGCAAACTTCTTCCCCGGGAAGCGGTGACATATCCGGTCCACCTCCTTAGGAGCAAGGCATTGCCAATTTGCAGGGTCCTTGGGACTAATATCTTCCACCACTATGTATGCAACGGTCGTCTCATCTACGAAGTACGATTCTTCTTCCAGCGGTTCGTCCGCGACCCACGACAAGTCCTTACGCTTGGACGAGGAAACATGCTTGTTGTCCTCCTTGGCATTCCTTTCCTCGGGGTTCCGATGCGCGAGCTCCCCTTCATCAGCTTGACACCGTTCGGCGTTCCCTTCCCCGACCTGCCGATGCTCGGTCGTACCTGAAACGCAGACAGAAAAAGTGAATTCGACATCGCATCAAATCCACCCTTCCACCGCAAGTCAAGTGAAAGGGCGAAAAGCTAAAACGCCCAAAATCCGACTAAATTAGCCTATACCGACGAAGGGGCAACCCCCGCATGCATTCGGGCACATAAAGATCCGACCTACAATTTCATACAGACATGAACTCTACGCTCGTGGCATGCTGACCTTGCCCGGGATATTCATACGCATATGAATTCTACACCCGTGACATGCTAAACTTGCCCGGGATATTCATATGCATATGTATTTCACGCCCGTGACATGATAGTTTTGTCCGGTTTATTCATGTGCTTATGAAATATTTTCCCAGGACATTCTAATCCTGCCCGGGACATTCATACCTAAAACCAAAAAAACTATCCCCAAACCCAGGTTTATCTACTCTACACTAAAGTTTGCTTACTCTACGCAAACATATCAGGCATTTTTCTATCTACCAAACGGAAAAACATGCAAAACAGAGAATTTGAAGTGTTACCTGACATATTGGAGGCGAGGAGAAGACGGTGGCGCGCGGGCAGAATATGGCGGTGCAGACGGCAGAGACGGGCGGAGAGAGGATTCTTCTCAGAGCTTCCAGTAAAATGACAGAGCGAAAAAGTCCAAATGAAGTGGACCGTCCCCTTTATATATCCACAAGCGCGTGGACGGACGCGCTAGGTAATCATTACCTAGACCCTACGCCACCATTTGCACAAGAAACGAGGCGATGCACCATTAATGCTAAGACATGTCAGTCCAAAAGAATCCTGAACGACGCCGAGCAACTACAAATCTCCCCGACTATAAGGAACATCCTCGACTCTGTGAAACAACACATGCCCGACAGACTCAACAACATGTGCAGGTACATGGTCGTCACCTTCTTCAACACACCTACGTCCGTCTATGTTCTAATTCATTGCTCCGCCCCGGAGACTCGACTTGGGGGGCTCCTGTTCCTGACTGGGCCTCCGGACTGTATTTGTAATACACATATACAAAAGACATACATAAAGCATATTTTTCATATATAATATTAATGATTTGGTACTGAAATACAAATAAGTTCTTAGCAACACATTGTATAAATATAGCCACTACAACATAAGGTACTAAACAAGGCTATATAATAGTACAAGATGTTCAACTACAAAAGATCTAAGAACTAGATCCGAAAATCTTAAAAGTCCACAGCGGAAGATTAAGCCATCACTAGTAAGGATAATCAAGTCTCCTTATCCTTACCCTTAGCGGAACCTGAGGTACCTGAAAAACAACATCAACATGGGGTGAGATAAAACATCTCAGTGTGTTCTCTATCTTAGAGTTCTCTCGGCTCTAAGGGGTCATTTCCAACGAAACTCGCATGCTTCACAACCCAATTTACACAAGGAACAAGGACATAGGGGAAACTAGGGTCCACACACGATTTCAAAACACAAAGGGAAATGTCTACCTCAAGTCCTTACGGATTCTCTAGTGAAACACATAGTATACACTTTGAGACTTATACAAGACCCTACAGAGGAATTGACATAATGTAACGCCCCGATTCGATAATTCCCATTTTTGTTGGAGTCTTTTATTTTAATTGAATAATAATTATTCTGTTTGTGAAATTAATATGATGATAAGATATGTCGATGAATTAATGTGATATATTGTGTTGTGAAATTTTACCGTTTTGTGGATTTCCGGGTAAAATTGGATTAAAGGGTATTTTAGACTTTTGTTAATTAGTGATAAGTTAGAATTAGTAGAATTGATATTTTGTGAGAAAATGATATTTGGTTGGAAAGAAATAGAATTAATAGAGTAAGAGTAGAAATAGAAAGAAAATAGTATAAGTTGTGAGAAAGAGAAAGAAAAGGAAAGATAGAAAGAAAAAGAGAAGAAAGAAAAGGGAGAGAAAGAGGAAAGAAGAGAAAAGAGAGAAAAGTTGGAAAAGCTTCAAGATTGCTCCATGGAATCGGAATAATCGGGTAAGGGTGATAAACATTATTATCTTAATCTTGTGTATGATTATGTATGTGTTTGGTGGATTGGGTTTATGATTTGGAGAAGTTTTAGAGAAATTTAGGTTTAGGGTTTTGATGAGAAAACTTGGAAATTGGTAGATTAATCGGTTAGAAATCTTTGTAATCGAAGTATGATGTTAGATACATGTTATTGATCATGTTTGTATGAGTTTAGAGAAGTTTTTGGGTGATTTTGTTAGACTATTCACCGCTGGTAATTTGCTGAAATCGCAGTGGTCACTCAACGAAAGTTCCAGGGTGATTTTCGCTCAGCGAGCTAGAGGGCGCTCAGCAAGCCTGTAGGTTTTGAGGGATTATGTGTTTTAATCTGTAGCTTGAGTTTCGGGTATTTGTTTTTAGCGATCCTTATATCGATTCAAATCTAAAAACATGTAGAATCCATTGATGCTAAGAAGAGTAATTTTTAGCCGACTTTTTCCCGACTTTTTCGATAAAACGTAAATGAGTTAATTTTGGAAATGTGGGTTTGTTATAATGTTGTGGCCATTGGGCAAGTGATTACTCTACTTAAATTGTATGAATATATATGTTAATGGTATGTGTTGAATGCATAACTATATTGTGAATATGTATACATTTTCAAGAATGTTGTGTGTCATTTTGCATGTAAGCATAACGTATGCATTCTTGTGCTGTGGGATTCTTTGTGAATCTGTTGTAGCATCGTGTGCTCATGTGGAGTGTGAGCGATGACTACAACAAGATCGTGTGCCCATGTGGGGTGTGAGCGATCGGATTGTGTGCCCATGTGGGGTGTGAGCAATCCAGAAACATCGTGTGCCCGTGTGGGGTATGAGCGATGGGTGATTTATTCACATTGATTGTGTGCCCGTGTGGGGTGTGAGCAATCGGATTGTGTGCCCGTGTGGGGTGTGAGCAATCCTGAAACATTGTGTGCCCATGTGGGGTGTGAGCAATGGGGAACATCGTGTGCCCGACGGGGAGTTACTTTAGGTAACAAGCGATGATTCTATTTGGTTCCTGAGTGAACTTACTGAATGTTGAGTCGGTACCGCATTGCATCTGCATAGAGTCGTATGTAGATCTCTATGAGGTTCATTTTATACATTGTATGTATATGCTGAAATAAACATGATATGTTTATTTGGAATGTTGTGAAATGATTGGTATTAGTGAAGGACATACTTGCAGATATATATATGCATGTTGATATGTATATATGTATGTGACTTTATACATTGTATGTATATGCTGAAATAAACATGATTGTGCATATGTTTATTTGGAATGTTGTGAAATGATTGGTATGTGTGAAGGACATACTTGCAGATATATATAAATATATATATATGTATATATATATATATATATGTATATATATATATATATATATATGTATATATATATATATATATATATATATATATATATATGCATGTTGAAATGTATATATGTATGTGATTTATACATTGAATGTATATGTGTGATTTAAACATAGCTTGTCGTATGTTTATGCGGAATGAATGTAAATGAAGAATATACATAAATAATATAAGATTTATTTGTATTGGTAAATGAAGATACATTGCGATGTATGTGGGTTATGTGAACATGGTTGAATATGATTTGTGTTACGTGAAAGAAATGGTGATAAGTATGCGTATAAGTATGCTTTATGTTGCGTATGAATGACATGTTGTGGTGAGAATATGTTGATGTATATGTTATATGTTAAGATATATAATTATATGGAATATTATTATGATAATGTTTCTCACCCTTCTATTGTTTTATGATGCTCTACGAGGCATTGCAGATTAGGTGTGCCGGAGTCGTTTTTGTGAAGCTTGTCTTCATATCTTTTGGTCGGTCGGCTCTGATATGTAGCACCGGGTAGTTAGGCGGCCTTGTGTCTTTTTGGGGATACATTTGTATATGTATTCGTTTTGGACATGTTTTTTATAACATGATATATTTGTACACTTCTAACTTGTAGATATATTTTGATAAATATATAAGTTGAAGTTGTTGATGATTTAAGTTTTTCGCTGTGCAAATTATAATTGAGATATGGGTGTAAGAATTGAAATTCCTTTGTGGATAGCTACCCCATTGTTGCATATCTATTTGAGAAGGTGTTGTATGTTTTAATTTCATGTAATGTGGCATGCTCCTTTTTATGCCTGATTTAAATTATACTCTTATGAAATTTTATCTATACCTAAATGATTTAATGTATTATTTGGGGGTATAGAAAGGGGGTGTTACAATAAGTGGTATCAGAGCCAGTGTTCGAGTCAGTTGTGTTTGTCTTGATGTTGTTGTGATTGAACTTTTGTTTAATCTTGTTGTTGTCTTGGGAATAATCAGAATATGGCTGGTAGAAATGACAATGCGATGGTTGCTGCTTTGGAAGCAATGGCTAGGGCAGTGCAGGGAGCGCCGAATGTGAATGCGAATGATGAGTTCAGGAAGAATTAACCGCTGGTTTTCAAGGGGAGGTTTGATCCTGATGGTGCTCAGAACTGGTTGAAGGAAGTTGAGAGAATATTCTGAGTGATGGATTGTGCTGAGGGAAGTAAGGTGAGGCTTGGTTCTCACATGTTGATTGAAGAAGCCGATGACTGGTGGGTCGGTAGAAGTCTTACTTTAGAGGAAGAAGGTGAAGAGATTACATGGAAAGTTTTTTGCACTGAGTTCTTAAGGAAGTATTATCCTGAGAGTGTTAAGGGAAAGAAGGAAATGGAATTCCTTGAGCTGAAGCAAGGTAGTATGTCAGTGGTTGACTATACTGCTAAATTTGTGGAATTGGTTCAGTTTCATCCTCATTATGCTGCTGCTACTGCTGAGTTTTCTAAGTGCATTAAGTATGAGAATGGTTTGCGTCCTGAGATTAAGCAAGCTGTGGGATATCAGAGGATCAGAAGGTTTTCGGATTTGACTGAATGTTGTAGGATCTTTGAAGAGGATAGTAAAACTCGTTCTACGCACTATAAGAGTGTGAATCAGAAGAGAGGGAAGCAACAGGTTCGAAGTGGACCTTATGTGACACCCGCTGATAAGGGCAGTCATAGGGGAATCTTTGACAAGAGATCTAGTGGAGGGAGTTTTGGTCCCGTGAAGTGTTACAAGTGTGGCACCTTGGGCCACAAGTCTTTTGAGTGTGGAAAGAATTTGGTGAAGTGTGCTAATTGTGGTGGTCTTAGAAATGCTACGACCCAGTGTCGAAGAAGTGTGGTTAAGTGCTTTAATTGTGGTGAAGTTGGCCACATTAGTACTAAGTGTATTAAGCCGAAGCAAGCTCAGGCGGGCGGAAAGGTGTTTGCATTGGCAGGGAAGGATACTACTAGTGCAAACCGTTTGATTAAAGGTATATGCTATATTAATAGTACGCCTTTAGTTACTATTATTGATGCAGGAGCGACTCATTCATTTATTTCTCTTGAGTGAGCTAAGCATTTGAATTTGTTTATGTCTTCTTGGGGTGGTGAAATGGTTATTGAGACTCCTGCTTCAGGGTCAGTAATTGCTTCTTTAGTATGTGTAAGTTGTTCTTTGACCATGTTTGGTAAAGACTTTGTTTTGGATTTGGTTTGTTTGTCGTTGGAAGGTTTAGATGTAATCTTGGGTATGAACTGGTTGCAGTTTAATCGAGTTCATATAAATTGCTATCATAAGTTAGTGAGGTTTCCTTCTTTGGATGATGAAGAAGAGAGTTTCCTATCCACAAAAGAGTTGAAGAAACTTTTAATGGACGAAGCTCAGTTGTTTGGTTTGTTTGCATCGTGGTCAGTGGAAAGCGAAGTGGAGATAAGTAGGTTTCCAGTGGTGTGTGATTTTCCAGAAGTGTTTCTGGACGATATTATGGATGCACCGCCGGAAAGAGAGGTTGAGTTTTCTATTGATCTAATTCCGGGTACTAGACCGATTTCGATGGCACCGTATCGTATGTCAGCTTCAGAGTTGGTAGAATTAAAAAAGCAATTGAATGATTTGTTGGACAAGAGGTTTGTTAGGCCGAGTGTTTCTCCTTGGGGTGCACTGGTATTGTTAGTAAAGAAGAAGGACGGAAGCATGCGGTTATGTATTGATTATCGACAGTTGAATAAGGTGACAATTAAGAACAAGTATCCACTTCTGAGGATTGATGCTTTGATGGATCAGTTGGTTGGTGCGCGTGTGTTTAGTAAGATTGATTTGAGATCAGGATATCACCAGATTCGTGTAAAAGAGGAGGATATTCAAAAGACGGCTTTTAGGACACGGTATGGTCATTACGAGTATTCTGTGATGCCATTCGGAGTTTCTAATGCGCCGGGTGTGTTTATGGAATACATGAATCGTATTTTTCATGAACAGTTGGATCGTTTTGTGGTTGTGTTCATCGACGACATTTTGATTTATTCTAAGTCTCAAGAAGAGCATGAAGAGCATTTAAGGATTGTGTTGCAAGTTTTGAGAGAGAAGCAGTTGTATGCTAAGTGATCCAAGTGTGAGTTTTGACTGACGAAGGTGAGTTTTCTTGGTCATGTTATTTCTGATGGTGGTATTAGTGTGGATCCATCCAAGATTGATGCTGTGATGCAGTGGGAAGTTCCTAGATTGGTTACAGAGATTCGAAGCTTTTTAGGCTTGGCGGGTTATTATCAGAGGTTTATTGAAGGATTTTCAAAGTTGGCACTTCCGTTAACGCAGTTGACGTGTAAAGGAAAGGCTTTCATTTGGGATATTCATTGTGAAAAGAGTTTTATGGAGCTTAAGAGAAGGTTGACTATGGCTCCGATTTTGGTTTTGCCGAATCCTACAGAACCATTTGTGGTGTTTTGTGATGCTTCTTTGTTTGGACTAAGTGGTGTTTTGATGCAAGATGGAAACGTTGTGGCTTATGCTTCGAGACAATTGAGAGTGCATGAAAAGAATGATCTTACGCACGATTTGGAATTAGTGGCTGTGGTTTTTGCTCTAAAGATTTGGAGGCATTATTTGTTTGGTGCGAGATTTAAAGTTTTTAGTGATCACAAGAGTTTGAGGTATTTGTTTGATCAGAAAGAGTTGAATATGAGGCAACGAAGATGGTTAGAACTTTTGAAGGATTATGACTTTGGTTTGAATTACCATGCGGGTAAGGTGAATGTGGTGGCCGATGCATTAAGTCGTAAGTTGTTACATATGTCCGCTTTGATGGTGAAATAATGGGAGCTTTTGGAAGATTTTAGAGACTTGAGTTTGGTTTGCGAGATGATGCCGAGGAGTGTGAGACTTGGTATGCTTCATGTTACGAATGATTTTCTTGCAACCGTTTGTGAAAAGCAAAAGTTGGACTTGAAATTTTTTGATTTGATGATGAATGAGAATGAGGACTTTAAGGTTGATAATTTTGGAGTTTTGAGATTTCGTGGACGTATTTGTATTCCCGATGATGTAGAGTTGAAAAAGATGATTTTAGAGGAAGGACACCGGAGTAATTTGAGTATTCATCCGGGAGCGAACAAGATGTATCAAGATTTGAAGAAGATCTTTTGGTGGTTTGGATTGTAGATAGATGTGGCTCATTTTGTTTATGCGTGTTTGACTTGTCAGAAGTCGAAGGTGGAACATCAGAAGCCGAGTGGTTTGATGCAACCATTAGATATTCTGGAATGGAAATGGGATATTATATCGATGGACTTTGTTACGGGTTTGCCGAATACGCAAAGAGGTCATAATGCTATTTGGGTGATTGTTGATAGGCTTACTAAATCTGCTCACTTTATTCCGATGCATATTAGTTATTCTTTGGAGAAGCTAGCCGAGATTTATGTTTCCGTGATTGTGAAGTTACATGAAGTTCCTAAGAGTATTGTATTGGATAGAGATCCTATATTTACATCGAGCTTTTGGGAAAGTTTGCAAAAGGCTTTGGGTTCTAAGCTAATATTGAGTTCAGCTTACCATCCGCAAATGGACGGTCAAACCGAGAGGACTATTCAATCGTTATAGGATTTGTTGTGTGCTTGTGTGCTAAAAAAAGGTGGTATTTGGGATAGTTATTTAGCGTTGATTGAGTTCACCTATAATAACAGTTTTCATTCGAGTATTGGTATGGCACCATTTGAGGCTTTATATGGTCGGAGATGTCGAACACCTTTGTGTTGGCATGAAACTGGAGAGAGAATGGTAGTTGGACTGGAGATGGTACAACAAACTACGGAACAGGTGAAGTTTATTCGGGAGAAGATGAGAGCTTCTCAGAGTAGACAAAAGAGTTATCATGATAAGAGACGAAAGGATCTTGAGTTTCAAGAAGGCGACCATGTGTTTTTGAGAGTTACACCGGTTACGGGTGTGGGTCGTGCTTTGAAGTCGAAAGAAGTTGACTTCTCGTTTTATTGGTCCGTATCAGATTACTGCAAGAGTTGGTGATGTGGCTTATCGTGTGGTGTTGCCCCCGGACCTTTCGAATTTGCATGATGTGTTCCATGTTTCGGAACTTCGGAAGTATGTTCCGGATCCGTCACATGTTATTCCTATGGACGAGGTTGAGGTGAGAGATAACCTTACGGTGGAAGCTTTGCCGGTTAGGATTTTGGATCGTGAGATCAAGAGGTTAAGAGGCAAGGATATTGCGCTTGTGAAAGTAGCATGGGGAGGAGCTGTGGAAGGAAATATGACTTGGGAATTGAAGAGTGGGATGCGCGAGTCGTATCCGGAGTTCTTTGAATCAGGTATTATTTTCGAGGACGAAAATTTCTAAAGTGGGGGAGAGTTGTAACGCCCCGATTCGATAATTCCCATTTTAGTTGGAGTCTTTTATTTTAATTGAATAATTATTATTCTATTTGTGAAATTAATATGATGATAAGATATGTTGATGAATTAATGTGATATATTGTGTTGTGAAATTTTACCGTTTTGTCGATTTCCGGGTAAAATTGGATTAAAGGGTATTTTAGACTTTTGTTAATTAGTGATAAGTTAGAATTAGTAGAATTGGTATTTTGTGAGAAAATGATATTTGGTTGGAAAGAAATAGAATTAATAGAGTAAGAGTAGAAATAGAAAGAAAATAGTATAAGTTGTGAAAAAGAGAAAGAAAAGGAAAGATAGAAAGAAAAAGAGAAGAAAGAAAGAGGAGAGAAAGAGGAAAGAAGAGAAAAGAGAGAAAAGTTTGAAAAGCTTCAAGATTGCTCCAAGGAATCAGAATAATCGGGTAAGGGTGATAAACATTGTTATCTTAATCTTGTGTATGATTATGTATGTGTTTGGTGGATTGGGTTTATGATTTGGAGAAGTTTTAGAGAAAGATAGGTTTAGGGTTTTGATGAGAAAACTTGGAAATTGGTAGATTAATCGGTTAGAAATCATTGTAACCGAAGTATGATGTTAGATACATGTTATTGATCATGTTTGTATGAGTTTAGAGAAGTTTTGGGGTGATTTTGTTAGACTGTTCGCAGCTGGTAATTTGCTGAAATCGCAGTGGTCGCTCAGCGAGCTACCCCTCGCTCAATGAAAGTTCCAGGGTGATTTTCGCTCAACGATCTAGAGGGCGCTCAGTGAGCCTGTAGGTTTTGAGGGATTATGTGTTTTAATCCGTAGCTTGAGTTTCGGGTATTTGTTTTTAGCGATCCTTATATCGATTCGAAGCTAAAAATATGTAGAATCCATTGATGCTAAGAAGAGTAATTTTTAGCAGACTTTTTCCTGACTTTTCCGATAAAACGTAAATGAGTTAACTATGGAAATATGGGTTTGTTATAATGTGTTGGCCATTGGGAAAGTGATTACTATGCTTAAATTGTATGCATACGTATGTTAATGGTATGTGTTGAATGCATAACTATATTGTGAATATGTATGCATTTTCAAGAATGTTGTGTGTCATTTTGCATGTAAGCATAATGTATGCATTCTTGTGCTGTGGGATTCTTTGTGAATCCGTTGTAGCATCGTGTGCTCATGTGGAGTGTGAGCGATGACTACAACAAGATCGTGTGTCCATGTGGGGTGTGAGCGATCGAATTGTGTGCCCATGTGGGGTGTGAGCAATCCAGAAACATCGTGTTCCCGTGTGGGGTATGAGCGATGGGTGATTTATTCACATTGATTGTGTGCCCGTGTGGGGTGTGAGCAATCGGATTGTGTGCCCGTGTGGGGTGTGAGCAATCCTGAAACATTGTGTGCCCATGTGGGGTGTGAGCAATGGGGAACATCGTGTGCCCGACGGGGAGTTACTTTAGGTAACAAGCGATGATTCTATTTGGTTCCTGAGTGAACTTACTGAATGTTGAGTCGGTACCGCATTGCATCTGCATAGAGTCGTATGTCGATCTCTATGAGGTTCATTTTATACATTGTATGTATATGCTGAAATAAACATGATATGTTTATTTGGAATGTTGTGAAATGATTGGTATTAGTGAAGGACATACTTGCAGATATATATATGCATGTTGATATGTATATATGTATGTGACTTTATACATTGTATGTATATGCTGAAATAAACATAATTGTGCATATGTTTATTTAGAATGTTGTGAAATGATTGGTATGTGTGAAGGACATACTTGCAGATATATATATATATATATATATATATATATATATATATATATATATATATATATATATATATATGCATGTTGATATGTATATATGTATGTGATTTATACATTAAATGTATATGTGTGATTTAAACATAACTTGTCGTATGTTTATGCGGAATGAATGTAAATGAAGAATAGACATAAATAATATAAGATTTATGTGTATTGGTAAATGAAGATACATTGTGATGTATGTGGGTTATGTGAACATGGTTGAATAAGATTTGTGTTACGTGAAAGAAATGGTGATAAGTATGCGTATAAGTATGCTTTATGTTGCGTATGAATGACATGTTGTGGTGAGAATATGTTGATGTATATGTTATATGTTGAGATATATAATTATATGCAATATTATTATGATAATATTTCTCACCCTTCTGCTGTTTTATGATGCTCTACGAGGCATTGCAGATTAGGTGTGCCGGAGTCGTTTTTGTGAAGCTTGTCTTCATATCTTTTGGTCGGTCGGCTCTGATATGTAGCACCGAGTAGTTAGGTGGCCTTGTGCCTTTTTGGGGATACATTTGTATATGTATTCGTTGTTGACATGTTTTTTATAACATGATATATTTGTACACTTCTAACTTGTAGATATATTTTGATAAATATATAAGTTGAAGTTGTTGATGATTTAAGTTTTCCGCTGTGCAAATTATAATTGAGATATGGGTGTAAGGATTGAAATTCCTTTGTGGATAGCTACCCCATTGTTTCATATCTGTTTGAGCAGGTGTTGTATGTTTTAATTTCACGTAATATGGCATGCTTCGTTTTATGCTTGATTTAAATTATACTCTGATTAAGTTTTATCTATGCCTAAATGATTTAATGTATTATTTGGGGGTATAGAAAGCGGGTGTTACACATAACACGCGCTTCAATCTTTACGGATGTTTCCCGTGGGACTAAAGATAACCCACTTCAAGACTTACTCAAGATTCACACATAACTAGCATAGTACTTTCCCCAAGTCCTTAGGATGCTTCACGTGGGACTAAGGACAACCCACCTCAAGGCTTACTCAAGACCTTACAGGGGACTTATAGTCTACACTTCTCAATTCAACGCCCATGCATACACAACAGATACCTCAAGTCCTTACGGATGCTCTAGTGAAACACATAATAACCACATAGAGACTTATATAAGACCTTACAGAGGACCCTAAAAACAAAACATAAATCATAACTCAAACGAGTTTAAGGGGAACCTAGATACCTCACAAGTCGTACCTTTCTCTATTTCCATAACTCACAAGTTCCATTTTATCAACTTTTGGTCATTTGAAAATAATCGGGTAAAAGTCGGCTCGAAAATAATGTTTCTTGATCTTAATAGATAGATTATGCCATTAGCTTTAAAACGGTATGTGGAACGCTCAAAACGGATACCCGAATCACAAGTTATGAATTAAAAACCAAAGTTGGGAACTACAGGTCTCGCTGAGCGAACTCCTTCTCGCTGAGCGAAACTCGCTCTGGAACTTTCGCTGAGCGAGGTATGCTCGCTGAGCGAGCTACACCAGTTCAGGAAGTTCCAGCCTTACGAGAAAATACTCTTCCCACACCCAATCACTCCCAAACATCAACCAATGCAGCAAGACATAATTAAACATATCCATTATCATAATATGAGTATTTTAGGTAGGTTTCAATCGAGTTTTAACTGTTAAACTTCCGATTTTTCTTAGATTTCCAACTAAGCCCTAACCACAAACATTTCTAAAACTCAACCAAAATCAAAGTTAAAAGTTTCTAACTAAGAACCCACCTCGAGAGATGAAGATTGGCGGAAAGTTTGAGTTGATTCGACGGACGAATGATCGGGAATGAGGAAATGGAGCTTTAGGGCTTTTCTCACTTCTTCTTCTCTTCTCTTCTCCTTTCTTCTTTTCTTACCAACTTTTTGTTTCTCTCATAATATTTCTATATATATAAAGTATAAAGCTTATATTTTTTACCGATAAGACAAAATTAGAGAGTATCCGAAAATGTCTCTTAATCCGATAATTTATAAAACCTCTGAGTCAGCTAATATCAATTAATAAAATATAATCCCATGAATTACTCTATTTAGTTCCATTAAAATTTCTTAGAGTATTCCCAAATAATATTATTACTAATTAATATTGTTCAGAGGTTTAAATTAAATACGGGGTATTACATCCTCCCCCCCTTAAATAAAAATCGTCCACGAATTTGAAAGATTACCTGAACAGGTGAGGATATGATTCCCGCATTTCTGATTCCAACTCCCATGTAGCATCTCCCGGATGCCTCTCGTCCCATTGCACTTTAACAAGTGGTATCTCTTTATTTCCTGTACCTTGGTTTCTCTCCCAACAATACGGCTTGGTTTGGGTTCAAAGGTCAAATTCGTTTCTATCTCGATAGAATCCGGCAGAATAGGCTGAAGAGGATCAGGGATGAACCTACGAAGTTGGGATACATGAAACACATCATGCATTTCTGATAGAGATGGCGGCAAGGCTAAACGGTAAGCGACTTCACCAATCCATTCTAGGATCTGATACGGTCCTACGTATCTCAGACTTAACTTATGCGACTTAAACGGTCCTTTCAATCTTAATCTCGGAGTGACTTTCAAGTACACATGATCGTCTTCATCGAATTCCAGGGGTCTCCTTCGATTGTCAGCATAGCTCTTCTGACGATCTTGGGCTTGCTTAATCTTTTCTCGGATCATACGAATCTTTTCCGTAGTCTCTTGAATAATTTTCGGTCCTAGAATTCTATCTTCACCCACTTCTGACCAACACAACGGTGTTCTACACTTTCTTCCATACAAATCCTCATACGGATCCATCCTGATGCTCGTGTGATAACTGTTATTGTATAAAAATTCGATCAACGGCTTGAATCGTATGTTCCGTCTGACCGTCCGTTTGAGGATGATTAGAAGTACTTAAACGCAAATCCGTACCCACGACTTGTTGGAACACCTTCCAAAATCTCTAAGTGAACTTCGGATCTCTATCCGATACAATATTGGACGGGACACCATGCAATCTCACAATTTCATCAATAAACAACCTTGCAAGCTGACTTGCCTTATATGTGGTCTTCACGGCTAAGAAATGCGCAGATTTCGTTAGTCGGTCCACAATCACCCAAACAGAGTCATAGCCACCCTGAGTACTCGGTAAACCTACTGCTAAGTCCATAGAGATACTATCCTATTTCCAAATTGGAATGTCCAAAGGTTGTAACAATCCACCCGGCCTTTGGTGCTCAATTTTCACTTGCTGACACACCACACATTCTGACACAAATACCGCAATGTCCTTTTTCATTCTGGACCACCAATACTCTCTCTCCAAGTCGTGATACATCTTCTAAGAACCTGAATGTATCGTAAAAGAACCTTTATGTGCTTCTTCCAGAATCCTTCTCTTTAACATATCGTCATTCGAAATGCAAATTCTTTGATTAAATAGGATGGTCCCATCTAATGCTCTCACGAAACCCGGTTGGAGTAACAATCCTTACAACTTCTCATCCAAAACTTACGCTTGTTGAACATCATTCCTCAATGTAGAACTAATATTCAAGTTTCCCATGATTACGCCATTCGGAATCAAAATAAACTGAAGGTTAAGATCTCGAAACTTTTCTAACAATGCATACTCCAATACCATCAATTTTGCACTATGAATTACTTTCCTACTTAAGGCATCTACCACTTTGTTCGCTTTTCCGGGGTGATACTTCAACTCAAGATCATAATCCTTCAAATACTCCATCCATCTCCTCTGTCTCATATTCAGTTCCTTTTGATCAAAGAGGTACTTTAAACTCTTATGATAAAAAAACATCTCAAAACGTACACCGTACAAATAGTGTCGCCACACCTTCAAAGTAAACACCACGACCTCTAATTCCAAGTCATGCATAGGATAATTCTTCTCATGAACTCTCAACTGTCTGGAAGCATCCGCCACCACCTGTCCCTCTTGCATGAGAACACCTCCTAAACTCATCTTTGAAGCATCGCAGAACACTTCATAAGATTTGTAAGGATCAGGAATAATCAAGACTGGAGCAGTTGTCAATCTCTCCTTCAACCACACAAAACTTTGTTCACAATCAGAATCTCATTCATAATCGAAGTCTTTCCTAGTGAGTTTAGTTAACGGTAACGCCATCTGGGAAAAACCTTTAATAAATCTTCTGTAGTAACCTGCCAAACCTAGGAAGCTTCGCACTTCGGTAACATTCTTCGGTCTCTCCCAATTAATTACAGCTTCTATCTTTGACGGGTCTACAGCTACACCTCCCTATGATATAACATGTCCAAGGAACTTGACTTCTGACATCCAGAATTCACACTTGCTAAACTTAGCAAAAAGTTGCTTTTCCTGCAGTATCGATAGGACAATTCTCAGATGTTCTTTGTGCTCTTGCGGAGTACGAGAATAGATAAGAATATTATCGATAATGATCACCACAAATTTATCCAAATAATTCTGAAATATCCGATTCATGTAGTCCATAAAAACAGTTGGAGCATTCGTCACATCGAAAGGCATTACTAAGAATTCGTAATGACCGTAACGGGTTCTGAACGCAGTCTTCGGAACATCTGAGCTCTTCACACGAATCTGGTGATAGCCCGATCTCAGATCAATCTTCGAGAACATGCAGGCTCCTTTCAATTGATCTAGAAGATCGTCTATCCCTGGTAAGGGGTATTTATTCTTGATTGTAACCTTGTTCAACTTTCGATAATCGATGCACAACCTCATACCACCATCCTTTTTCTTTACTAACAACACCGGAGCTCCCCACGGTGAGACACTAGGTCTTACAAAATTCTTTGCCATTAAATATTCTAATTGATCCTTCAACTCTTTCACCTCAAGCAGAGCCACCCGATAAGGGGAAACAAATATATAGGAGCCGTTCCCGGTATCAGGTCGACTGAGAATTCAACTTCCCTCACCGGAGGTAAGGAAGTGGCATCTTCAGGAAAGACGTCGGAAAATTCACAAACTATCGGAATGTTCAAGACTTGCTGGTCAATACTCTCTTCTTTAGTAAGAACAAGCAAAACAGATTTCTCTTGCTCAAACAGAAAATTTACCATTCCAATCGTACCTTCTAAGATCGTTTCCAAAACATCTTTCGGAGGCACTTCAACAGAGGGAATGAGGATCAACTTCTCTTCACACCCAATAAACTCAGAATTAGCAGACAACTAATCCATTCCTAGGATAACATCAATTTTCTTAAGGGGCAAACAAATAAGGTCAATCTGAAAGATTTTGCCATCCACGGACAACGTACAATTCTCACACTTAAGCGGCGTCTCGACAGTTTCATCCATAGTGGTAGTAACCACCATTGGAGGGGACAAGGGAAAAATTCGCAACCCAAGTCGCTTCACACAAATAGTAGATATAAAAGAATGTGTAGCTCCATAATCAAATAAAACAAGACAAGGATGGTTGTTAATAAGACAATTACCCGTAATCAAGGAATTGTCGCCTTTCATCTTCCTGACGTCCATAGTATAAACTCTCCCTTGAGTCAGATCCTTCCTCTGAGGGCAATCCCTAGAAATATGTCCTTCCATCTGACAATGATAGAAAATTACACTGTTCTGCTCACATCTTCCAAAATAATTCTTGCGAAATCGGGGGCAATAAGGAGGAGCATTGGATCTAGGACTCGACACCTATTTCCCCTTGAAGCGTGGAGGCCTCGGCCTAAAAGATTGACTAGCCATCCCCCTATCTCCTTGAACCAGTCTTCCAGTACTGGCTTCTGCTTGAACTTTCTTCAAACTATGTTCCGCAACATAGCATTGCCTCAACATCTCGGAGTAAGTAGTGAACTCCCTTTGAGAGACACTATGCGAGATCTCGGCCCTTAACCCAAACAAGAACTGGTCAATTTTCCACCTTTCATCAGGGGCATTCATAGCCTGCCTTGAGTAGGCCGCCATGTCCTCAAACTTCTCAGCATAACTGGCCACAGTCATGCTCCCTTACCTCAATTGTTGAAATTCAAACTCTTTTTGCATCCTCAGGGAACTCGGGAAATACTTGTCCATAAAACTGTCTTAAATTGTTGCCACACTCTTGGAATTTCTTGCACCATCATCAAGTTGGAGGCACTTTCCCACCACCTAGCAGCAGGACCCTTTAGTAAATGTGACGCGAAGGTCACCTTGTCTTCTTCACTACAAATCACAATCTGGAATATCCTCTCCATTCCAGTCACCCATTCATGAGCCTTAACCGGATCCAACCCGCCATGAAACTCCTGAGGGTTCATGCGGAAGAAGTCTCTAAATGTTCCACCCGCAGCTCCAGGAGCAACCACGTGAGGGTGAAGACCCCCACTTATCTGATGCATCATTTCTTGCATGAATTGGTGCTGCTGTTGCTGCATCTGCTGCATAAATTGGAACATAGGAGCAATCTCATTGCTACCTGCTTGATCGCTACCAGGAGGAGTGACACTGGGTCGAGCACGAGTTCCACGTCTACCATCCATATTTCCTAAATGTCATCAAAACAGGATTAAGTTGATCAGGCTCAATACCATAAACATAACATTTAGTCCTATCACAAGTCAACGTGTATGAACGGAAGAAAACACTTATAATATTTCAAGGCTAGGTCGAGGATACGACCAGCTCTGATACCAACTGTTATACCCATATACAAAATAAGTTCTTAGAAACACATTGTATAAATATAGCCACTACAACATAAGGTACTAAACAAGGCTATATAATAGTACAAGATGTTCAACTACAAAAGATCTAAGAACTAGATCCGAAAATCTCAAAAGTCCACAGCGGAAGATTAAGCCATCACTAGTAATGATAATCAAGTCGCCTTATCCTTACCCTTAGCGGAACCTAAAGTACCTAAAAAACAACATCAACATGGGGTGAGATAAAACATCTCAGTGGGTTCTCTATCTTAGAGTTGTCTCGGCTATAAGGGGTCATTTCCAACGAAACTCGCATTCTTCACAACCCAATTTACACAAGGAACAAAGACATAGGGGAAACTAGGGTCCACACACGATTTCACAACACAAAGGGAAATGTCTACCTCAAGACCTTACGGATGCTCTAGTGAAACACATAGTAACCACTTTGAGACTTATACAAGACCTTACGAAGGAATTGACATAACACACGCTTCAATCTTTATGGATGCTTCCCGTGGGACTAAAGATAAACCACTTCAAGACTTACTCAAGATTGACACATAACTAGCATAGTACTTGCCCCAAGTCCTTACAGATGCTTCACGTGGGACTAAGGACAATCCTCCTCAAGGCTTACTCAAGACCTTACGGGGGACTTATAGTCTACACTTCTCACTTCAACGCCCATGCATACACAACAGATACCTTAAGTCCTTACGGATGCTCTAGTGAAACACATAGTAACCACATAGAGACTTATACAAGACCTTACAGAGGATCCTAAAAACGAAACATAAATCATAATTCAAACGAGTTTAAGGGGAACCTAGATACCTCACAAGTCGTACCTTTCTCTAATTCCATTAACTCACTAGTTCCATTTTACCAAGTTTTGGTCATTTGAAAATAGTCGGGTAAAAGTTGGCTCGAAAATAATGTTTCTTGATCTTAATAGATAGATTATGCTACTAGCTTTAAAACGGTATGTAGAACGCTCAAAACGGATACCCGAATCACAAGTTATGAATTAAAAACCAAAGTTGGGAACTACAGGTCTCGCTGAGCGAGCTCCATCTCGCTAAGCGAAACTCGCTCTAGAACATTCACTGAGCGAGGTATGCTCACTGAGCGAGCTACACCAGTTCAGGAAGTTCCAGCCTTACGGGAAAATACTCTTCCCACACCCAATCACTCCCAAACATCAACCAATGCACCAAGACATAATCAAACATATCCATTATCATAATATGAGTATTTTAGGTAGGTTTTAATCGAGTTTTAACCGTTAAACTTCCTATTTTTCTTAGATTTCCAACTAAGCCCTAACCGCAAACATTTCTAAAACTCAACCAAAATCAAAGATAAAATTTTCTAACTAAGAACCCACCTCGAGAGATGAAGATTGGCGGAAAGTTTGAGTTGATTCGACGGATGGATGATCGGGAATGAGGAAATGGAGCTTTAGGGCTCTTCTCACTTCTTCTTCTCTTCTCTTTTCCTTTCTTCTTTTCTTACCAACTTTTTCTTTCTCTCATTATAATATTTATTTATATATAAAATATAAATCTTATATTTTTGACCAATAAGTCAAAATTAGAGAGTATCTGAAAATGTCTCTTAATCCGATAATTTATAAAACCTCTGAGTCAGCTAATATCAATTAATAAAATATAATCCCATGAATTACTCTATTTAGTTCCATTAAAATTTCTTAGAGTATTTCGAAATAATATTATTACTAATTAATATTGTTCATAGCTTTAAATAAAATACGGGGTATTACAGTATTGGGCTACGACCCAATATGTCGAGCAGAGGCCCATGTGCTCGGGCAGGTACATCTGGTAGACGGGCAGGGGCGCTTAACAGTCGGGCACATATCCTAGATGTCGGGCACGTATTTAGAACGGGCAAAGAACATGTCAGCCAGTTCATTTGCTACATCACCCAACTGTCCCCCATTATCTCCTGAAAGGTAGGGGCAGTTGAACCAAGGACCAAACCTCTTAGCTAGGTCTTCACACTTCTCACGCATTCCTTGGCAGTTCTTCCTTGGGCCTAGCTGATCGAGCCCAAGGAAGTACCTTGGCCCAGCGCTGGGGGCTCTCTATAAATACCCTTTTTCACTAAAGGGTCAGGTATTCTGATTCCATTCTTCTAACTTACCTATTTGATGTACCTCTATTAACTTTGGCATCGGAGCACCTTACAGGTACACCCCCTCCATTCCATCCACTTGTTGTTGCACCCAATTGCTGGAAGGCCCACCTGATCAAGTGAGATCAGTTACTATTATATATCAATCTAAAATTTAATGATTGGTTGTGGTAATAATGTGGTTTAATGGAAGAATTTTAGATAATTGAGTCATGTGATAACATGTTGTATTTTGTTTGATTGTTCTTCTATGGATGTGTTCTTGAAGCTTTTAAACATAAACTTGAAGAATATGTTATTGGTGTATATGATGTGGTGATAGTGTATTAGATGTGGTATGCAGTTAGATTTTCGAAATAAGTTACTTTGTATGTGTAGCGGTAAAATCATGAGTGTAAGCTATTGACTAGCTTAACTCAAGGTAAACAGAGTCGCCACCGCGCTTTTATTTTATTCCAAATGGAAAAGGGAAAAAGAGCGAATAAAACCTAATGAATCTAAAAGCAAGAGAGCTAAAGAAACACATCAGAGAAACAGGTAAGGGGATAGGTTACACAATGGAAAGGTTTTACGCACCCAAAATGTCCGTGGTACTCCACGGGAGTCCTTTGAAAAATTTACCGCTTTTGGTTTGAAAATGGTTTGTTTGAAAGAGATTGGAGAGATGAGAAGCGAAACGTTTTTTTTTATATTTTTGTGTTTGAAGAGGTTTAACGCCTCATGCCTACGTACCCACAAAGTGCAATGCGAGATCAAAACCTAGTAGTTCGTGGTACAAAATTTGAAAAGAAACAATGAGTTGAATTGATTTTAAAATGTAGAGATAAGTCTTCATTCTTTAGCGAATAATTCCGCTAGAAAGAATGAATCATATCTAAACATATGAAAAGAAAAGTGCACAAAGGCACGAAAACAATTGAGTGAGTTTTGGATTTTTAAAGTCTTTGAGAAAAGAGTTTCGATATGTTTACATGGATTAAAGTTTATTAAGAAAATAAAGTGAAAAGGATAAAATCACTTGACCTAAGTCAAGGTTTGATTATGAAAACATTTGAAGTTTTAAAACAAAGAAGATTTGAAAATAGGGAGAAGATTTGAAAATTTAAGAAGTGGGAAGAGATGAAGTGACTATCCTAAAACTTGAATTTAAAAGTTAAGAGAAGAGCGATCAAACCATGTTATGAACATTTCTTCGAAGTAAACGGAATTCCATCTTCATAGACAAATGAAAATAACTCGAGGCCAAGGTCTTCAATCGATAGTAACTTGAGCAAAGGGAGAGATCCTAAAGTTTAAGTCCAAACTCCAAATCCAATGCTAAGGATTGTGGCCATAGTCCAAGAATTAAAGTCACAATTCCTTTTTTAGATGTTTTATCCATTATTAATGTTTTTTGAGTCCAAATGGACAAAAGAAGAATCACAAACATAACAATATAAACATAAACAGTATGATAGATGATATAATATGATAATAGCATAATAAAAGGGATAAGAAGCGAGAAATTGAAATAGAGAGGATAAGGTGCGAGAGATTGAATTTAAATGGTTAGTATATTAATAGTATTATAATATTTACATATAAATGGTATGATGAACTTAATAAAACACAACCACAAAAGATAACCAAAAATCGAGGCAACGGGATCCAAGTGGATCTTATTCCGAATTCGGGACAAATTTAGGTCTATGTTAAGCAATCGCCGAGTAATTTACGAAGTAATTACCCTACAAATGAGGCCGGCCACCACCAATTAAGGTGGAAAATATTTGTGCTAATACATGTTAGAGAAATGATATTATTGATCATTCTCCGAAAACATGCCACACTAAAAGAAAAAAAAAAGAACGGTCTAATCTTAATCGAGATTTTAATTGAATTATCGAATGCAACCTATCACGATACCAAAGTATGGAGAATGATCCAAATGATCATTCATCCATAGATTTGAAATAATGAAGGTTAAACATATTCGAAATTCAACAAACTACGAATCGAAGATTTTCATCGACCAAAAATAAAAGAATAAAAGGAAATGAAAAAAGAAACATATATTTAAAATAAGATCCATAACAAATAAAAGAAACAATTAAAAGACCTTTATAAATTTCTTTTTCTAAAGCTTTTTCTTCAAAACTTCCTTTAATAATATTCTAAGAATATTATTAAAAGCAAGATTTATTTAAACTTTTTTTTTAAAACAAGTAACATAACAAAAAAGAAAAAAATCAAAAAAAAGAGATAATTGGGGGTATCCGCAGGCTTGTGGTGTGGCGATAGAAGAAGTTGAGTCCAACAACATAAGGAGCCCAAATCACATTTATATGAGTTCTTTTTTATAACAAAAAAAAATGAAATAAAATTGAAAAAAGAACACAGCAGAGGAAACACGCCCTACATCTTCTTCTTTTCGTGAAAGCAGGGCGGCGGCGGGTGGACTTCCTCGCCTTCACAACAAAATCACGTCGGCGACCTCTTCACTGATCCTTGTTGCTTTTTCAAAACCACCTACCAAAACTCACTCTCTTCTTTGATTTAGTCTTTTTTCTCACGAATATCTTTCTCTCCGTCACACTCGGAATCGCCGACGATCTCTTCTTCCTTTTCTCAATCTCTCTCCGTTATTGTTGTTTGATGAAAGATTGATGATGATACGAATGGATAAAATTCTGAGATGAGTTGAAGGTGAAATTAAAAGAGATGTCGTTTTTGATTGAAGGTTATTTGTGTTTATGATGTAGATTCAAGGACTGGAAAAAGAATCAGGGAAGGTTGTTATGAATCGAAGATTTTGAAATTGAATTTGACAGAGCTTTAGAGGGCTTTTGAAGCTTTAGATTGAGAGAGGGAAATGGTTCCTTTTATAGAAAGAAGAGGTGAAAATCATTTCGATTTAGGATGCCGTTTTTTGAATGATTATGCTGCGTTTTTGGATGTGCGTATCGCGTGTTCCATTCTGTTTTTTTTTCTGCGTTTTATGCTATTGATGTTTGCGTTTTTGACTGTTAACAGGTGATGAAGGCGTGTTGAAGTTGTTGCATTTCGCGTACAATGCTTCTGCGTTTTGAGGCTTGGTCTGCGTGATGCTTTACGGCGTGAAGAATGTGACGTCTTAGCCTCGGTTTCTTGTGCGTACCGCATAATGCATTTTGGCTTATGCGTTTTGAGTTTGTTTCCTTTGCGTTTTGATAATTTGTGAAGGCTATGTGTAGCTTGGTGGCTGAAGGTGTTGTGCAGGTGTGCGTGAGGTTTATCTGCTTTTGGCTGGTGGAAAAAAAATTCACGTGTGGATGAGGCAAGTGCAGCTCGTGTGTGGCTGGTGTGAGGAAGTGGGCCAAAAGGCCTTTTCCTTTTTGTTTGAATTATGAGAAATAAAAAATAAAAATGGGTTAAGAGAAAAAAAGAATGGGATTTTATGGTAAATGGGTGAATTTAAAAAGGGATAAAGAAAATGGTTTATGAATATATATAAAAAAAAATGGAATTTGAATTATGGTATATTTGGTAAATGAAGGAAAAATGAAATGGATAATAAAAAATGAATATTTAAATTTAATTGGATAAAAATGAATAAAAGAGGAATTGAAAATGGATAGGAAAATAATGGAAATTGAAATATAAAAATGGGATGAAATAATCGGGAATCGAAAATGGTTAATGGATTGAATATAGAATAATGGAAATGATTATTGAAAAGGGAATACGGGTGAATAAATGGTTTAATCGAAAAATGAATAATGGATATGAAAACTTAATTTAGCCCACAACCAATTTCTGATTTTTTTTCACAAGCCACTTGATGAACACAGTCAATCTTAAACCACTGAATAAATCGCAACTTTGCCATCTAAGCCACAATCATCGTATGAATTTTGCCTCGATTAGTTGAATCCAAGTTGAGGAAAATAAATACTCAAATGAACTGCTGATAAATTGGTGATCTTGAAAATTCAAACCAAACTACGCACAAAACACTGCACACACTGTCTGAGGAATAAACCACTGGCACACACTTCTTGCAGTCGACACAATCTTTGATAGTTTGACCAAGATTAGGTCAAACGTCCATCTGAATCGAATCATAATTGAACAAACGCATCTAAATTGAAATCACTGTCTTATCTTTGAAATCCTGCAACACATAGAAGAAGAAGCAAATTGCAACATATTTTTGGTATTTTGGTTAGAGGTTAGTAAATATAAACGAATAATGACAAGTAAAAACACGGTGATCCCCTGCGAAGCATAGACTTGCAACCGAAAAGGGTAAACGAACCATTGCATGATCTTGTTTGTATTCAAAATGCAAATGAAATGCAAAGAAACCTTAGGGCAAAAATTAGGGTGTTACAGCTGACCCTATTTAAGTTTCTTCAATCCGAAGATATGAAGATTGACATCTTCGTCTCTACAAGATGGGAGAGACTTAAATACAGAAAACCCAATTTTTGTCCTAAGATAACATGATATTAGATGAATATGATATGCAAGCCCAAGATCTCTGTGGGGAAAAAATGACCACCAGAGGAAAGCAAAAACTTGGGGACACAGAAGAAAATCCCGCTGGGGAAAAATAACAAACAACAAAAGAGTTTACCAGGAAAATAAATCATTGGATAGCTGACTCGACTTGGGAAAAGGTATGATATAATCAAGGTAAAGATTCAACAAGGGAAAGTAAACACCCTGCCAGGAAATATCAACCAAATAAAGTATTCGAGTCCAAGAATGGAATACTGAATTGGAAAAGAATTATCAACTACCGGTTTACTGGGTAGGAAAACAAAGGACTCGACTATCGATTTACTGGATAGGAGCAAAACAAAGAGGGATAACCTCCACTACCTTTTTACTGGGTAGAAACAATTCTCAACTACCTGATTTACTGGGCAGGAGCTTAAGCAAAGGGAACCGACTTCTATTACCTTTTTACTAGGTAAGAAGAAGAAATCTCGACTACCGGATTTACTGGGTAGGAGTACAAGTAAAAGAACTTGATCAATTTGGTAATATTACCTACTATCGAATAACTGATAGCTTAATTCCAAAGTAATATACTCAAACTGGAGAAAATGTTGCCCACTATCAAATAATGATAGCTTAATTCCAAAGCATTATTACTCACAAAAGGGGACCAAAGTTCAATCCAAGAACAAATTGGAGAGAAACGGTCAAACAGGACTCATCCTGAAGAGGAAATATCTCAACTGGGGAAAATCCCATCCAGATAATAAACTGGGAGGAAACTGAATCAAAATCATCCACGAGAAACAAACTCAATGGGGGATTAGAAAGAATAAACACTTTCTGCTTAATGGTTAACATTCTAAACTTGAGGGGAAGACAACACACACGCTCTGTGGGGAAAGTCCTCACCAAAGAGAAGAGAACAATGATAAATGCAAGCAAATGATGCTATGCTTATGCGTATGAATATGAGTATGAATATGCGTATGAATATGCTGACAAAATAGACATAAAGATAAGAAACGGGTGACATAAATATCACAACAACCAGATACTCGGCTAATCTCAAGGCATCAATGCTGGGAAACATGCTGGAGATTCAACTTGGCATCCTGCAGGGAATGTCAAAAGCCATCAAAGGAAATAAAATCCTACTACAAGGCTTAACTCATGATGAGAAAACATTTGCGAGGGATCCAATCCACAAAGCAATCTACTGGATCATCAAACATTCACTCTGCATAGGGATATCACCCTACTGAGGAAAGGTAAAAATCTGCCGATGATGGGGAAAAGCTTCCATAATCCTCTCTAGGGACATAAGAATTCTTGATAAAAATCAAACTTTACGAGGAATAACTGTCATATCACTCCTGCTCCATTTGGGGATAGAGTGCAAGACCTACTGAAAATCACATAGGAACATGCTGACTACCAACACACGTATACCTACTGGGGATCCGTATGGGGATATCAGAAGTTAACATCATAGCCAAAACACAGTTACGAGGGATTTTAAATCAATACCCACCATCAGGTAAAAGAAAACCTCTAAACTGACTACTATATCAATACTTCTATTCAAGGATACAAACAACTCAAACTAAGGAACAAGAGCTCGGCTGAGGATTCCCAATGCTTCTCAAGTTAAAGATAACTTACTGAGGAAGAGGTCAAAACTCAGCTAGGGATTCTTAGAAACATCCCTTCCAACAATTCTTCTGGGCAAGACATGGGAACTCAGAACAATCATACAATTCCCGCTCATGCTTATTATTGGGGAACAAAACATCATTAACATCCACCTGTCAAGACTATCCAGGAACTCCCCATGGATACAACCGAATCAAACCCTGCTTCGGGAGAGACACGTTACACACATCCAGACTTTACCATCATTGGAATCACTATTGATATCCTTTCTTTGTTCACATATCAAAAGAAAAATGTTTTTATAATCTTCAAAGATTAAATTTATTAAATTTGTTTCAAAAATCATCATCAATAATAAATTGAAATTTTGTAAACAGAAACAATATAAAGAATTGCAAACAATTGAATAAAAGCTCAAATTCATTGATAGAATGGTAGTCAGCAAATGGCATTACTCCATGGATCATTACAAGTTTGAAAAATGGTAAATACATGGAAAAGGGCTACATTGGAATACAATGATCACTATTCTCCCTATCAACTTTGAACTCCACTATGTCCGAAACTTCAGTCAAGGATGAGTGAATAAGAATCTTTGATGGGAAATTCTTCTGAGGGATAGAATCTGAAATCCTCGGTTGCTACAAGTGATCCAGTCTGTCGACGCTGTTACTTGCCATGATCCCTAACTTTTGCCTAGATTGCCCTTTCAGGTTTTCAATCTACCGGGATAATTATTTCTGTTTATGTCTCTAATTTTTGCCTGGACCGCCCTTTCGGGTTTTCAATCCACCGAGACGCTCATTTTTGCCTAAGCCGCCCTTTCGGGTTTTCAACTTAGCGAGCTGTTCTTTTATTTTTTTTAGGCGAAGTATTTCTTGACTGCATCCGCATTCACAGGGAGAGTGATCTCCTCACCATCCATAGTTGCAAGAATTAATGAACCGCCAGAGAAGGCTTTCTTGACAACATATGGGCCATCATAGTTCGGAGTCCACTTGCCCCGAGATCTTTAATGAAAGACTGAATCTTTTTGAGCACGAGGTCGCCTTCTCTGAATACACGAGGTTTGACCTTCTTGTCAAAAGCTTTCTTCATTCTTTGCTGGTACAACCGACCATGACACAAAGCTGTTATTTTCTTTTCCTCAATCAAATTCAACTGATCAAATCTACTCTGACACCATTCAACCTCAGTCAACTTGGCTTCCATCAGAACTCTCATTGATGGGATCTCAACTTCGACGGGGAGCACTACTTCTGTACCATAAACAAATGAGAAAGGGGTTGCCCCTGTTGAAGTGCAGACAGATGTACGATACCCATGCAAAGCAAAAGGAAGCATCTCATGCCAGTCCTTGTATGTCACAACCATCTTCTGAATGATCTTCTTAATGTTCTTATTCGCAGTTTCAACAGCCCCATTCATCTTTGGTCTATAAGGAGAAGAATTATGGTGTTGAATCTTGAATTCTTCACAAAGCTCTTTCATCATCTTATTATTCAAGTTGAAACCATTATCAGTAATTATTCTATTCGGAACACCATATCTGCAGATAATGTTATTCTTGATAAACCGAACTACAACTTGCTTGGTCACATTAACATACGATGCCGCTTCCACCCACTTGGTGAAGTAGTCAATTGCCACAAGAATAAAACGATGTCCATTTGAAGCCTTGGGTTCAATCATACCAATCATATCAATTCCCCACATAGAGAAAGGCCATGGGGAAGAAATCACGTTGACATAAGCTGGTGGCACATGAATCTTATCAGCATACACTTGACACTTATGGCACTTTTTCACATACTTGCAACAATCAAATTCCATTGTCAGCCAATAGTAACCTGCTCTCAACATCTTTTTAGCCATTGCATGCCCATTAGTATGAGTGCCAAAAGATCCTTCATGAATTTCTTTCATTAACATGTCTGCTTCGTGTCTATCCACGCATCTGAGCAAGACCATGTCAAAATTTCTCTTATAAAGCACGTTTCCATTCAGGAAGAAATTTCCTGCCAATCTCCTCAAAGTCCTCTTATCTTTATCAGATGCCCCAAGTGGGTATTCCCGACTCTGGAGATAACATTTAATATCATGATACCAAGGCTTGTCATCATGGAACTCTTCAACTGCAAACACAGGAGCTGGTCTTTCAAGTCGCATCACACTGATCATGGGCACATCATTCCACTGGTGCACCTTTATCATAGAAGCTATAGTTGCTAAAGCATCTGCCATCTGATTCTCATAACGAGGAACATAATGAAAATCAACTTTAGTGAAGAAAGTTGATATCTTCCTGGCATAATCTCTATAAGGGATCAAATGGGGTTGATGAGTTACCCACGTTCCCTGGATTTGATTGATTACCAAGGCAGAATCTCCATACACATCAAGATGCTTAATCCTCAAATCGATAGCTTCCTCAAGACCCATAATACAGGCTCCATACTCAGCTTCATTATTGGTACAAAGAAAAGTCAACCTCGCAGCAAAAGGAATATGTGAACCATGGGGAGTAATGATCATTGCCCCAATTCCTCTTCCGTGTGCATTCACAGCACCATCAAAAACTAAACCCCATCGAGATCGAGGCTCTAGCCCTTCCTCAATCAAAGGTTCATCACAATCTTTCATTTTCAAGTACATCACATCCTCATCTGGAAAATCATACTTGATAGGCTGGTAATCATCAATCGGTTGATGTGCCAAATGGTCAGCCAAGATACTACCTTTTATAGCTTTCTGAGCTCGGTACTCGATATCATATTCTGATAACAAGATTTGCCAATGAGCAATCCTCCCAGTCAAAGCAGGCTTTTCAAATATATACTTGATTGGATCCATTTTAGAGATCAACCAAGTTGTATGATTCAGCATATACTGGCGAAGACGCTTTGCAGCCCAAACTAAGGCGCAACAAGTTTTTTCAAGCATGGAGTACCGAGACTCACAATCAGTGAATTTCTTACTCAAGTAGTAAATTGAATATTCTTTTCTTCCTGATTCATCTTGCTGACCAAGCACACAACCCATGGAATCTTCCAACACAGTCAAGTACATGATCATCGGTCTACCTTCCACCGGAGGAGACAAGATAGGAGGTTCAAGCAGATATTCTTTGATACTTTCAAATGCCTTCTGACAATCATCTGTCCAGACACAACCTTTTTCTTTTCGAAGCAACTTGAAGATCGGAGCGCATTTGGCAGTCATGTGAGAGATAAACCTCAAAATATAATTCAAACGGCCCAAGAATCCTCTTACTTGCTTTTCAGTTCTTGGAGCAGGCATTTCTTGAATAGCTTTCACTTTAACAGGATCAACTTTAATGCCTCTTTGGCTGACAATGAAACCCAACAACGTTCCAGAACGTACACCAAATGTACACTTGTTCGGATTCAAACGAAGCTTAAACTTCCTTAACCTCTGAAACAACTTCAGCAAATGTTCAACATGATCCACTTCAGTCCTCGACTTAGCGATCATATCATCAACATATAACTGGATTTCTTTGTGCATCATATCATGGAAAAGCGTGGTCATAGCTCTTTGGTATGTCGCACCAGCATTCTTCAATCCAAAGGGCATCACTCTGTAGCAGAATGTTCCCCATGGTGTAATAAATGTGATCTTTTCCATGTCCTCGGGTGCCATCTTTATTTGATTATAACCGGAAAATCCGTCCATAAAAGAGAACACATCAAACTTAGCCGTATTATCTACCAACATATCAATGTGTGGCAATGCAAAATCATCTTTTGGACTGGCTTTGTTCAAATCTCTGTAATCAACGCACATTCGGACTTTTCCGTCTTTCTTTGGAACAGGCACAATATTGGCCACCCATTGAGGATAATTTGACGTCACAAGAAAACCTGCATCAATCTGCTTTTGAACCTCCTCTTTGATCTTTACTGCCATGTCAGGATGAGTTCTTCTCAACATTTGCTTCACAGGTGGACATTCAGGCTTCAACAACAATCTATGCTCCACAATATCAGTATCAAGACCTGACATGTCTTGATAAGACCAAGCAAATACATCAACATATTCTCTGAGAAACTCTACAATCCTTTTCTTAACATCAGGACCAAGCAATGCTCCAACTTTGACTTCTTTCTTATCATCTTCAGAACCCAAGTTGACCATCTCTATAGACTCTCCATGAGGCTGAATAACTTTCTCCTCGTGCTCAAGCAACCGAGAAATATCGTCAGGAATCTCTTCAACATCCTCTTCCTCAACTTCAAACACAGGGAATTCAAAGTTGGGAGAGGGCATAGGATCATTGTTTTCAATGGGTTTATCAATCAATCAGCACAATGATTTTATTTTTATTTTAGAGTATGAACAAAAGTGAAAACATTATGCAGATAAACAACTATTATTATTTTGGGTTTTTTATGTTACCATTTTTCAGAATAAAGCAAAAAGAAAAAACACATATGGAAATCAAAATAGCATTTTATTGATGATGATTAAATTTGAAACAAAGCCCGACAAACATCACTTTCACCTTGGGCAGAGTGAAAGGATCTTTTGAAAGAGAATAAAACAAATTACTTTGAAGCATGAACAATAAAAGGAACATCAACAACAATCCAGTTCTGGAAAATCTTTCCGCGCGTAACAAAGTTAGGCATTTCTTCATCTTCATCATCTTCAATGATGGCAGTAGCGGAATGATCGTTGATAAATCCAGCACTTCGGAAACCTTCCTGAATAGTCTTTGGGTCATTGAGAACCACACCTGGTGCAAAGCCGAAACCAAATCCTTCCTTGTTGTCGACAGCATCAATAACTCGTCCCCAACCATCAGACTGACCAGTTTCAAGCACGTGCAAAGCATCCTTGAGAGAAGACATAGGCATGGCATTCTTCTTAGCAACATTATCCACAACAGAAAGAGCTTGAAATGAAGTTCCCACCTCTTCTTCAGCATCAATATAGGAGAAAGAAGACAAATTGCTCACAAGCATCGCCCTTTCACCGCCAATGGTCACTAATTTCCCCTCTTTCCCAAATTTCAACTTCTGATGAAAAGTGGATGTCACCGCTCCTGCCTCATGAATCCAGGGTCTTCCTAGGAGACAACTGTAAGCGGGACGTATATCCATTACTTGAAAAGTAATTTGGAATATAAACGGTCCAATAAGAATAGGAAGTTCCACTTCACCAATCACTGTCTTCTTCGACCCATCAAACGCTTTCACAATAATCCCACTATGCCTCATGGGAGCACCTTGATACACAAGCTTTGACAAAGTCGACTTCGGCATCACGTTCAGAGAAGATCCAGTATCAACTAGCACCTTAGACATAGCATCTTCCTGACAGTTCACTGAAATATGCAGAGCCAAGTTATGATTCCTTCCTTCTTCAGGCAAATCATCATCACATAAACTTAAATTGTTGCACGATGTGATATTAGCCACAATACTATCAAACTGATCAATAGTCACATCATGGTCAACATAAGCTTGATCAAGAATCTTCTGCAAAGACTGCCTATGAGCCTCAGAGCACATCAAGAGTGATAAAACTGATATCTTTGACGGAGTATGCAACAACTGCTCAGTAACGTTGTACTCACTCTTCTTTATCAATTTTAACACCTCATCTTCACTATCACCAGATTGGCCTGATCGGGCAACAGCATCCATAATCTGTTTACTTGCACTTGTATCTTCAACTCTCTTCAGAGGGTCTGAAGCATACACTCTACCACTTCGAGTAACCTTTGTCACATCAGCAATGCTAACCACAGACTTTGGAGAAGGAATAGGAACTTCCTTACCATTTTCTATCATCGTAGAATTATACTGGTACGGAACAGCTTTATCAGACTCATATGGCATTGGACCAAACAAATTAATCACCAATGGAGTAACAGCATACTTGCGGCTATCAAAAGAAATAACCACCCTCTCAGGAACAACCCTCTCAGGAATGTTGAACTGAGGCATAATAACATTCACTTCATTTTCATACTCATCTCTTTTTGCTGTCACTTCAATCAACTTATCATCCATCATATTTTGAATGTCTCTCTTAACAATCACACAACCACGAGGATTCACCGAGCAGATGCAACATCCAGCATAATCGTGATCAATATCGTGATATTCACTTAAGAAATCATGCATCTCAACCAAAGACCTTCGAATATGACGGACCTCATAGATCTTGAACAAACCAGGACAACCATCAACCATATTCACAGACGCATTACCATGCTTCGGCAGAGGATTTGTCTTCACATTTGGATTAACATCATTGAAAAACAGAACTTTGTTCCTCATCAATTTCTGTACTTCAAACTTCAATGGATAACAATTCTCAACATCATGCCCCGGGGCACCTTGATGAAAAACACAGCGAGCCTCTGGCTTATACCACCATGGGATAGTCTCTGGAACTGGAGGTGGAGAACGTGTTTGCACAAGATTCTTTGCAATCAAAGATGGAAGCAAGTCCGTATACAACATCGGAATATGATCAAAACTCGGCTTAGCCCGAACCTGTTGATTACCACTCTGTTGCACAGAAGGTTGTTGATAACGAGGTTGGTACTTTGGAGCTGTTGGAACAGTTGGAGCCACGTTAATCATCGGAGTTACAGAAGCCACATGTTGCGGATGGAAATTCCCACGACCATGAGGTCTTCTATAACTTTCACGAGACACAACATTAGTCTCACCTTCTTTCTTTTTTCCAAAGTTGAACCTTCTAGAGCTTGAACCATTACTATTCTCTTGACTTAACCGTCCCTCACAAACACCTTCTTCTAAACGCATCCCCATACTCACCATTTCAGTGAAATCAGAAGGAGCACTTGCTATCATCCTCTCATAATAAAAAGAACCTAAAGTCTTCAAGAAGATCTTCGTCATTTCTTTCTCTTCCAGTGGAGGAACAATCTGAGCTGCCAGCTCGCGCCATCTCTGCGCATATTCTTTGAAAGTCTCCTTGTACTTCTGGGACATAACACGAAGCTGATCTCTATCTGGTGCCATATCAATGTCTTGATTTGGCTATTATCCAAACTCATATACCATCTCATGGCTGCACCGGTCAAACTATCCTGGAAATAGTGAATCAGCAGCTTATCATTGTCTGTTTGAGCAGACATCTTTCTGGCATACATAGTCAAATGACTCAAAGTACAAGTGTTGCCTTTATACTTCTCGAACTCAGGCAACTTGAATTTGTACGGGACTCTAACATTAGGGACCAGACAAAGATCATAAGCATCTTTTCCGAACAGATCCTTATGCTTCAAGGCTCTCATCTCCTTCTGCATCTCAACAAAGCGTCCTTGGAAATCATCAAGTCTTTCGATCACTCCAGCACCTTCACTGGGCTCAGCATGGTAAATCATTTCATCATGGTGCGGAATAGTGTGCATCACAGGCGGTGCAGTAGCCATAACTGGAGGAAGAGTATTCATCACCGGTGGGAGAGTATTAAATGCAGTAATCTCAGGAGGAGGAGGATGATAACTATCAGGAATGAAATCAACCGGCATGCCCCAAGGTGTGCTAGAAGGCATACGATAGCGAGGAGAGATGATAGTTTCAACAGGGATTGATGCAGTAACAATCTCGGAGATGACGGTATTCTGAACAGGAGAATTAGGAGGAGGTTGCTGATTCTGAGCAGCCACCAAGCCTTCCATCATAGCAGAAACTCTTTCCAAGTTTTCCTTCAGATATGTAATCTCCTCGCGCAGCTCGCGATTCTCTTGTTGTAGGGTTTCCATCACCTTCTTCCGATTAGCTCGAGTATCAAATCGGTGAGTCAGCTTGACAGGAGAACTGAATGAATACCAAGAAACAACATAAGATCCCTAGAGAACAATCAAAAAGCAAGAAAAATACGGATATGATGCATGGTATACGTATGCAAATGCAAAGATTTCAAAGGACTATAAGATAACGCAATATTTATAAAGAAACATTTTTTGAAGTACTTAAAACTCATTCTCATTAAAATCAAAGTAAGGATTACAAGTGAAGTACAAGCCTCAATAATCCTAGTACATGAGAGAAAAAGTAAACTAGGCCTAGGGAATCATATCCGAAGAAGATCTGAATCCTGGCTGATACTTCATGCGAATCCTCTTAATCTCTTTCTTGTACCGATCTTCCATGTCTTCCTTATCCTTCACCAACTTGTCAACAATGGCCTTCCAAGCACCGGATGTAGGAGGAATGGTAGATGGAGTACTAGAGGAAAATAAATCCTCTCTTGGCCTCTTCGTAACACGCCGCTCAAGTAACTCAATGAGATTATCCTTCTCCTTCAGTTTCTCTTGCATCATAGTCTTCTCAAGTAGCCATTCTTCTTTCTCTTTCTTCATCTTGTTCAACTCTTCTTGAAGAGCCACCTTCTCATCAACGGGAGGTAGAAAAGCGGGCAATGGTAATATGGGAAACAGAGGCTCCTCAAGTGGATAAGGCATCTTGAGCTTGGAAGCCCTGGATCGAACCCACTAAATGTAACATTCGGAAGGAGCAAGGTGTTGTCTTCCCAATTGACCCTTCTCTTTCCGATGAACCGCATGCCAAGAATGAGCAATCCTTTTCTTCATTTCTACATGATCTGCACCATTAAGAAAGAAGAAACGGGATAAGGAAAGATTGTTTGGTATGTCCTTCAAACAATATCCCAACAGTCGCCTAGCAAGAATAGGGTTGTAACTAATTCCCCCACGTGTACCAAGAAGAGGTACATTAGGAAATTCTCCACAACTATCAATAAGCACTCCAGTATCATAATGAGAACAATACCATGTCATATCCTTATGAGAAAGTGACATAATCCTTTGAGACCATCTTCGATTCTCTCTATTGTCCTTGAAGACATCGGACTTTGGTAGGTGCAAAATAAACCACCTGTAGAGAAGAGGCGTACAACACACAATCTCTCCATCACCTTTGGAGGTCCTATAATGAAAAGCATGATACATATCTCCAAGAAAAGTAGGCACCGGATTCTTCTTCAAGAAAATCTGAATAGAATTCTCATCCACAATACCATCTAAGTTAGGAAACAAGACAATCCCATAAATGAGCAAAGCAAGAATAGCCTCAAATGCATCCTTATGACCCAAAGTAAGTGAAGTAGAAGCTTTCCCCATCAAGAACTTAGCATTAATACCACGAACACTCCCCTTTGGAAGAAACTTCCCATTAAGATCGGACTCCTTAAGAAAAAGTGCTTTGGCGATGACTTTGATAGTAAGCTCCTTCTCTAAACCACTGAAAAGAAATTCCTTGTCTAAAATAGGTAAACCTATCCAATGAGAATACTCCTCCAAAGTCGGCACAAGCTGATAATCAGGAAAAGTGAAACAATGATGCAACGGATCATAAAACTGAGCTAAAGTAGGGAGAATCCCCTCTGGCACATCGGTATCCAACATAAACAAGAGCTTCCCATAACATTTTCGAAACTCCTGGGTATCAACAACCAATGCTCCTAGCTTTCTCAACTCTACTATATTAGGATTCTTGAAGGTGTACTTCTTTGTGTTCCTCCTTTCAAAATTCATAGCCATAGACATCTGAAATTTTGCAAAAGTTCCTTATGAGTTCCTTGAAATATTAAACACAATGCTCATGAATGCATGATAGCATGTATGCAACAACCACAAACAAGATCACACAAAACACACAGGCTTAGGTTCCGAGTCACGAGCATGAAGTCAATGTAACAGAACACCAACCCACACATGTAAGTACTAAGGTTTTGTCTTCATTGTACCTGTAGAAAACCAAAAGGGTGCTAACAGAGGTTCCCGGAGTTAACATCCATCTTTAGAATATCATCGGTACGTTAGATTACTCCCCAACCGATAACATTCTTAAAATAGACCTCGTCCGAGTGTAGTATCGCGTGACAACCACCTTAGGTTTACACCCAGACAGTTTCCGCACTACGTTCCTAAATTGGCTTGGATGGGTTAAGGGTTCTACGGTCCTCAGTATGATCAGCTCAAGGTCGGAAAATAATGCCACGTATGATTACTCATCATGACATTGATAGTCCAAGAGAGCCTAACCGAGTGGAGATTATCAAATTGATATAGCTTTGGACTACTCCATCGTTTATCGCTTCGAATATCGCCGTCCTATCATAAGTTCATCTCAGATCCGGGTTAGAATCTATCTCACACAGAAGGTCACCAAAACTGAAACAGAACAAACAAATTACAAACAAATCAAACCAAAGCAGTAAATAAATCAAAGTAGGCCGAATCCACTTAGAGATTACTCCCCAACACAGTCGCCACTTTTCTGTAGCGGTAAAATCATGAGTGTAAGCTATTGACTAGCTTAACTCAAGGTAAACAGAGTCGCCACCGCGCTTTTATTTTATTCCAAATGGAAAAGGGAAAATGAGCGAATAAAACCTAATGAATCTAAAAGTAAGAGATCTAAAGAAACACATCAGAGAAACAGGTAAGGGGATAGGTTACACAATGGGAAGATTTTACGCACCCAAAATGTCCGTGGTACTCCACGGGAGCCCTTTGAAAAATTTACCGCTTTTGGTTTGAAAATGGTTTGTTTGAAAGAGATTGGAGAGATGAGAAGAGAAACATTTTTTTTTATATTTTTGTGTTTGAAGAGGTTTAACGCCTCATGCCTACGTACCCACAAAGTGCAATGTGAGATCAAAACCTCGTAGTTCGTGGTACAAAATTTGAAAAGAAACAATGAGTTGAATTGATTTTAAAATGTAGAGATAAGTCGTCATTCTTTAGCGAATAATTCCGCTAGAAAGAATGAATCATATCTAAACATATGAAAAGAAAAGTGCACAAAGGCACGAAAACAATTGAGTGAGTTTTGGATTTTTTAAAGTCTTTGAGAAAAGAGTTTCGATATGTTTACATGGATTAAAGTTTATTAAGAAAATAAAAGAAAAGGATAAAATCACTTGACCTAAGTCATGGTTTGATTATGAAAACATTTGAAGTTTTAAAACAAAGAAGATTTGAAAATAGGGAGAAGATTTGAAAATTTAAGAAGTGGGAGGAGATGAAGTGATTATCCTAAAACTTGAATTTAAAAGTTAAGAGAAGAGCGATCAAACCATGTTATGAACATTTCTTCGAAGTAAACGGAATTCCATCTTTATAACAAATGAAAATAACTCGAGGCCAGGGTCTTCAATCGATAGCAACTTGAGCAAAGGGAGAGATCCTAAAGTCTAAGTCCAAAATCCAAATCCAATGCTAAGGATAGTGGCCATAGTCCAAGAATTAAAGTCACAATTCATTTTTTAGATGTTTTATCCATTATTAATATTTTTTGAGTCCAAATGGACAAAAGAAGAATCACAAACATAACAATATAAACATAAACAATATGATAGATGATATAATATGATAATAGCATAATAAAAGGGAAAGGAGCGAGAAATTGAAATAAAGAGGATAAGGTGCGAGTGATTGAATTTAAATGGTTAGTATATTAATAGTATTATAATATTTACATATAAATGGTATGATGAACTTAATCAAACTCAACCACAAAAGATAACCAAAAATCGAGGCAACCGGATCCAAGTGGATCTTATTCCGAATTCGGGACAAATGTAGTTCTATGTTAAGCAATCGCCGAGTAATTTACGAAGTAATTACCCTACAAATGAGGCCAGCCACCACCAATTAAGGTGGAAAATATTTGTGCTAATACATGTTAGAGAAATGATATTATCATTCTCCGAAAACATGCCACACTAAAAGAAAAAAAAAGAACGGTCTAATCTTAATCGAGATTTTCATTGAATTATCGAATGCAACCTATCACGATCCCAAAGTATGGAGAATGATTCAAATGATCATTCATCCATAGATTTGAAATAATGAAGGTTAAACATATTCGAAATTCAACAATCTACGAATCAGAGATTTTCATCGACCAAAAATAAAAGAATAAAAGGAAATGAAAAAAGAAACATATATTTAAAATAAGATCCATAACAAATAAAAAAACAATTAAAAGACCTTTATAAATTTCTTTTTCTAAAACTTTTTCTTCAAAACTTCCTTTAATAATATTCTAAGAATATTATTAAAAGCAAGATTTATTTAAACTCTTTTTTTTAAAACAAGTAACATAACAAAAAAGAAAAAAAGAAAAAAAAAAGAGATAATTGGGGGGATCCGCAGGCTTGTGGTGTGGCGATAGCAGAAGTTGAGTCCAACAACATAAGGAGCCCAAATCACATTTATATGAGTTCTTTTTTATAACAAAAAAACAAAAATGAAATAAAATTGAAAAAAGAACACAACAGAGGAAACACGCCCTACATCTTCTTCTTTTCGTGAAAACAGGGCGGCGGCGGGTGGACTTCCTCGCCTTCACAACAAAATCACGTCGGCGGCCTCTTCACTGATCCTTGTTGCTTTTTCAAAACCACCTACCAAAACTCACTCTCTTCTTCGATTTGGTCTTTTTTCTCACGAATATCTTTCTCTCCGTCACACACGGAATCGCCGACGGTCTCTTCTTCCTTTTCTCAATCTCTCTCCGTTATTGTTGTTTGATGAAAGATTGATGATAATACGGATGGATAAAATTCTGAGATGAATTGAAGGTGAAATTGAAAGAGATGTCGTTTTTGATTGAAGGTTATTTGTGTTTATGATGTAGATTCAAGGACTGGAAAAAGAATCAGGGAAGGTTGTTATGAATCGAAGATTTTGAAATTGAATTTGACAGAGCTTTAGAGGGCTTTTGAAGCTTTAGATTGAGAGAGGGAAATGGTTCCTTTTATAGAAGGAAGAGGTGAAAATCATTTCGATTTTGGATGTCGTTTTTTGAAGGATTATGCTGCGTTTTTGGATGTGCGTATCGCGTGTTCCCTTCTGATTTTTTTTTTGTGTTTTATGCTATTGATGTTTGCATTTTGGATTGTTAACAGGTGATGAAGGCGTGTTGAAGTTGTTGCGTTTCGCGTACAATGCTTCTGCGTTTTGAGGCTTGGTCTGCGTGATGCTTTACGGCGTGAAGAATGTGACGTCTTAGCCTCGGTTTCTTGTGCGTACCGCATAACGCATTTTGGCTGATGCGTTTTGAGTTTGTTTCCTTTGCGTTTTGATAAGTTGTGAAGGCTATGTGTAGCTTGGTGGCTGAAGGTGTTGTGCAGGTGTGCGTGAGGTTTAGCTGCTTTCGGCTGTTGGAAAAAAAATTCACGTGTGGATGAGGCAAGTGCAGCTCGCGTGTGGCTGGTGTGAGGAAGTGGGCAAAAAGGCCTTATCCTTTTTGTTTGAATGATGAGAAATAAAAAATAAAAATGGGTTAAGAGAAAAAAAGAATGGGCTTTTATGGTAAATGGGTGAATTTAAAAATGGATAAAGAAAATGGTTTATGAATATATATAAAAAAATGGAATTTGAATTATGGTATATTTGGTAAATGAAGGAAAAATGAAATGGATAATAAAAAATGAATATTTAAATTTAATTGGAAAAAATTGAATAAAAGAGGAATTGAAAATGGATAGGAAAATAATTGAAATTGAAATATAAAAATGGGATTAAATAATCGGGAATCGAAAATGGTTAATGGATTGAATTTAGAATAATGGAAATGATTATTGAAAAGGGAATACGGGTGAATAAATGGTTTAATCGAAAAATGAATAATGGATATGAAAACTTAATTTAGCCCACAACCAATTTCTGATTTTTTTTCACAAGACACTTGATGAACACAGTCAATCTTAAACCACTGAATAAATCGCAACTTTGCCATCTAAGCCACAATCATCGTCTGAAATTTGCCTCGATTAGTTGAATCCATGCTGAGGAAAATAAATCCTCAGATGAACTGCTGATAAACTGGTGATCTTGAAAATTCAAACCACACTTCGCATAAAACACTGCACACACTGTCTGAGGAATAAACCACTGGCACACACAACTTGCAGTCGACACAATATTTGATAGTTTGACCAAGATTTGGTCAAACGTCCATCTGAATCGAATCATAACTGAACAAACGCATATAAATTGAAATCATTGTCTTATCTTTGAAATCCTACAACACAGAGAAGAAGAAGCAAATTGCAACATATTTTTGGTATTTTGGTTAGAGGTTAGTAAATATAAACGAATAATGATAAGTAAAAACACGGTGATCCCCTGCGAAGCATAGACTTGCAACCGAAAAGGGTAAACGAACCATTGTATGATCTTGTTTGTATGCAAAATGCAAATGAAATGCAAAGAAACCTTAGGGCAAAAATTAGGGTGTTATAGTATGTTAAGGTGTGTTTGGAATAAGATTTAAAATTGATTATTTGTAGTAACATGATTAAAACTTGGATTTTTGGAAAATTAGCATTGAGCAATCAATTGTTCATAGGGGAATAATCGATTGGTTCCCTTTTGGAAACGAAAAAAAAAAAGAAACAAAAACATGAGAACAATCGATTGGTCTTCCATGTACTCGATTAGTTCTTTTCTTCAAATAATTTTTTGTGGACAATTACTACAACAAAAATGAAATTTAACAGTGCACCTTAGACAACGCTTATATGAAAAAGTGCTGCTATAAGTGAAAAAATTATAAAACATGGAAACTGTTCACAATTTTTTTTTAAAAAACGCTGTCTAAGGTGCCCTTTAAACATCGCTTTCTAAAAGCACTTTTAAAGGTATATCTTAGACAAAAATTTTGAGAAAGCGTTGTCTAAGGTCTTAAAATTTAAAAATAAAATAAAATCAAAAAGCGTTGTCTAAGGTTCCCTTTAGACAACGCTTTCTATAAGCGATTTTAAAGGTATATCTTAGAGAGCGCTTTCTCAAAAGCGCTGTGTAAGGTCTTAAAAATAAAATAAAGATAAAATCAAAAGTAACATCGCTTTTTTTGTGGACAATTAAAAAGGTATACCTTAGACATCGCTTTTAAAGGTTTCCCGTAGACAATGCTTTTCTCAAAAGCGTTGTCTAAGTTCTAATTAAATTAAAATATTAGACTCAGTTTCTATTTTCGTTCTTTTTGTTCTTTCATTTTCCCTCCTGCGAAACGCGAAACCCAAAACCTTGGATCCTCCATAAACCATGAATCCACTTCCTTTCTCGGTTTCGATCATTGAAGAAGTGGTTTCAGTCATTTATTTTTCTCTTCTATAAGCTCAAGATCTCATAGGAGCCTCTGGTTTTCTGTTTGAATCAAGATTCCATCAACTTCAGGTTTGAGACTTCTCAACTTGGTTTGCTTCTGTTTCATTGATTTACATGCTTATTTTACTTGATTTGAGCTTAATAGAAGCCAATGCTTGGTTCTGGCTAGTTGATAGACCTTTAGAGGCATAGTTCTGTTTTTAGGTCATGAATATTTCCCTTCGATTCTTACTATGTGTGATTGATATGTTATTTTAGAGAATAAATCATTGTGCTTCTTGACCTCAACTTTATTTTGGTATAAGTCTGGTGCATTTTAGTGGACCTATAAATTTTAGTGATCAGAGAGAGGCCGAAAAAGATGACCAGAATCTTCTCCGGCCGGTGAGGTTTATGTTAGGGTTTATAAACTCATGTTATATCCTAGCCATTGGATTTGTATGATCCTAAGGCCCACATCATGCTAGCAAATTAATGAAACCACTCCTCTATCATGTGCCTCTGATTTTCATAAGTTTGACTTTGAATAGTTGTGTATGTTAGTTATCATGATCACTGCATCTGGTTCGTTAGATTCACATACTAATTTGATCATCACACTTTGACTCCATCATGTGGCTCTCAGTGAATCAACATATTGACTAGAGTCCACCAGAGTTCCATAAGGCTCATCGCCATAGTGGAACTGGATCAGTTGCGCTATTTGTAACGCCCCAATTTTATAAAGTATTTTTATAAAATAAATATCAAGAGTATGATGGTGTATTTTGAATAATAAGTGGATGAGGTATTTTATTTAAATAATGATAATATAATGAGGTGGTATTATTATTATAATATTGTTATTTAATAAATTAAATAAAATATAAGTTGGAGGATTGGGGGGCAAGGTTGTAATTTGATTCTGTTATGAAAAGGGGAGAACACGATACATTTTCTCATTATCGTATTTTGATGAAGGAAAGAGGGCTCTGGAGAAAAAGGGAAAGGAGAAGGGAAATCAAGAATCGTAAAGCTTCAAGATTAAGGCTTTGCAAGGATTTTGTCAAATTCGAGGTAAGGGGGGAGAAAGGGTTCTTTATTGGTGATCTAACATGAAAGGGTAATTGAGAGGTCCTTACTCTCTTAGGGATTATATGAATTTGATTGTTGTTGATGAGTTCATGATATGAGTATGAATATTATGATTATTGATTGTATATTCTTGAAGTTTGATAATTAAATTCCATGATGTGTTTATTATGAGAACTTGGTCACAAATGTGGTTGTAGATGATGTAAATTGAGAAGAGGAAGAGAAACCTAGAATTTTCCTAATTTAATTTGTGATGTTAGGTTGAGAAGATCATAAGGAATTAGAGGTATAAAATTAGTTTAAGAACAACAATTGGATTGTTTTGAGTAATAAAAGTGAGAGATAAGTGATAGAATTCGAACTGGTACGAAATTGGGAGAGAAAAGTGAGTTTTAGAAAAAGCTAAATTTTGGGTGCAGATGCCACAACACGGGCAGTGTTGTACAACACGGGCGGCCGTGTTGTCCTCCTGGAAAATGAGTTTTTGTGGGTTTTGAGGGGCGTGTCCCAGGCCACCTGACACGGGCCGTGTCAGGCAACACGGGCGGCCGTGTTAGGCCCCTGTAAATGCAATTTTTCGTCCGTTTTAAGGTGGATTTGACTCATTCTTCCAACGTAGGATTATATTAATGAAATAAGACTTTGAGGATGTTCTAATAGTGAATATAGGACTTGATGATTAGTTGCATAAGAAATCCTAAGTGTTTAATTGAATTATATTAATATGTAGATTGTTATAATTGTGAATAACATGAGATATATGTATTGAGATATAGTATGCGTGTTATGTGATTAGTGGGGATATTATAACTTTATTAATATGTCAATTAGAAGATGTTGATGATGGAAATGTTTACTATAAGTCTTGCATAATTATATGAAGGAATAGTGATAAACAAAGAGGATCGTGATGATTGGTAACATAGTTGATTATATGTCTTGCTTAGACCCCATGATGTAAGTGTTGGTAGCGGTGAAGATCGGAAGGATCGTGTGGTATTAGAATATATGTATAGGGAATAAATGAGATTGTAATTAATGAGGAATTCAGAAGATATGACATTTGGTAATTAGCGTGTATGAATATACGTGCTTAGGTTGTTTTGCATGACTCTTAATGGTGAACCATATTAATGGTGTTGACAATGTGTATGGATATTGTTGGACTATCTATGTGACCCACGTGATGGGATATGTGTTAGATCATGAGGATCATGTTGACATGATTATATTCATGTGTAATTATATTGATGTGTACTATGTGTTTAGTGCTATTTATATGATGAAATGACATATATGTTTTGATGAGGATCATGAGGATCGTAAAGCATGATGTGTTCATGTATGTTATGATATGGTATGCGTTGTTGTGTCTGCATGCGCATACGTTTGATGTTATAATCATGTCGTGGATGTGATTATTCGGGATTCGTTGAGAATCGTGGTTGCAGGGATGATCGTGTCTTGTTGGAGACGTTAACGATGCATTCGGGGTTCTATTTGATGAACCATTATTGTGAGTCGGTACCGCATTTGCATTGTGTCATTGAGTCACTTTGCATTGATTGAATTAATGATGTATGATATGTGTTGATGAACTATTTGAGATATTGATTAATTGTATGATGTATGATGTGTATTTGATGAATAGAGGTGAGACTACCCTGTAAGATGTTATTTGCACCATTAATATATTGAATTGTTTTCTCACCCCTTTGTTGTTTGGTTGCGTCTGTGCTTCTTTGGAAGTACAGATGATTCAGGTACTTGAGTATGCTCGGAGTACAAGTTGTTTGGTCGAGTCCTAGGAGTCGCTCTGATACGTAACACGGGGAATGGGAATATTTGTTATTTAATTATTCTTGTTAGTAATAGTTACGTATCATATTTTGTTGAAACTTATAAATTAAGTGGATTGATGAATTTGTGGATATTTGGCGAATTGCCGATTGTTGAATAAAAAGATATTTCCGCTGTTTTTAATAAATGATTATACTTTTGGTTGATTTTGAAAATGTAGCTACTCACTTGTTGTTTAAGCTCTGATTTGTTTGAAAACTTATGTTATTTTAGAAAATGGGAAAAGTGGGTGTTACAATTGGTATCAGAGCGGGTCGGTCCGTCCGGCCAGGTTGTCGCGTGTCGTTTGTCCCGGAGTATGCGATACGTGTGTGAAACACTATCGATACTTGCTAGTTTGCTAGCTATTTGTTTGCAAATGTTTGTTGAATATAAGTGGGGGAGGAGTTATTGCTTCTCCTGAGAGTTGGCTTGTGGTGTGTTGGAATTGTGGAGTGGCAGAGGTTGCTAAGGTTGACGTTGACTAAAGAATCGCTCGTGAAGAAACTTAGTTCGCAAGATGCAAGGAACACTATTAAAGTTGGAAAATGTGACTTATGGCCATCATGATTGTCGGCTATCTATTGGCAAATTGAGGAACTGATCACCCTCAATCCATTGCTAATAGTAGGAGGAATTGTGTTGGATGCAAAAGACATATCTTTCAGCCGAGATAGTATGTTCAGTAGACCATTAGGAGTTGAGCCAGAGCTATTAGTGGTATAAAGGAGTAGATGTAGATTCCGGTATCCGGAAAAGAGATGAATTTAAGGATTGATTATGTTGATTAGATATTACTAATGGTTACTCCTCGGTGAGTAGGAAGTGAATTCGGAATGAATAGTTATGAAAAGTTGAACGTTATATCTACTGGGTATGTAGCGAAACTTTTGAGAAAGGACTCCGATGTCTGATTTGGTTGTATAGATGACATTGATTGGGAATAAGGTAACAACGATGGACCATCTATAGAGTACGAATATAATTATGTTTTGAAGGATATATCAGAGGTGTAGTTATAAGGAATCGTGGCAGCAAGGGTGCCTTCTGGGAAAACTTCGGTGTTATTGATATAAAAAGATGAGGATATGAAGTAATATGTCAATTAGTGAATAGTATGAGAATTCACAATTGCAATGGGAACAAATTGGATTTGATTGATAAAGGATCAATAGTGAGCTGAAATTCATCTGTAATATTGTTGTTGTTGTGAGTTGAATTGTCATGCCTACCAGGACCTTGAGATAGTTGGGATTTTGCAAGCCTAGTGTAAGAGGAATGTGGTAATAAGAACTAGATGTTGAAAGATCATGTTGGATGAATTTAATACGTTGAAGGATGTGGGATGGAGATTGAAGAAGTAAGCATTGAGTTATATTTTGGCATAGTATAATTAGAGGTGGGTGAGTTTTTGAAACTACGAAGGTACAATTTTTGTGGGAATTAATTATAACCAGGTGTCTGCACAATGTAGTGATGTTGAGATATTGCCTTAGTAATATGGTGTATGTTGATACAACAGAGTATGGATAGTTTCATAAGTGTTGACATGATTATATTCATGTGTAATTATATTGATGTGTACTATGTGTTTAGTGCTATTTATATGATGAAATGACATATATGTTTTGATGAGGATCATGAGGATCGTAAAGCATGATGTGTTCATGTATGTTATGATATGGTATGCGTTGTTGTGTCTACATGCGCATACGTTTGATGTTATAATCATGTCGTGGATGTGATTATTCGGGATTCGTTGAGAATCGTGGTTGTAGGGATGATCGTGTCTTGTTGGAGACGTTAACGATGCATTCAGGGTTCTATTTGATGAACCATTATTGTGAGTCGGTACCGCATTTGCATTGTGTCATTGAGTCACTTTGCATTGATTGAATTAATGATGTATGATATGTGTTGATGAACTATTTGAGATATTGATTAATTGTATGATGTATGATGTGTATTTGATGAATAGAGGTGAGACTACCCTGTAAGATGTTATTTGCACCATTAATATATTGAATTGTTTTCTCACCCCTTTGTTGTTTGGTTGCGTCTGTGCTTCTTTGGAAGTACAAATGATTCAGGTACTTGAGTATGCTCGGAGTACAAGTTGTTTGGTCGAGTCCTAGGAGTCGCTCTGATACGTAACACGGGGAATGGGAATATTTGTTATTTAATTATTCTTGTTAGTAATAGTTACGTATCATATTTTGTTGAAACTTATAAATTAAGTGGATTGATGAATTTGTGGATATTTGGCGAATTGTCGATTGTTGAATAAAAAGATATTTCCGCTGTTTTTAATAAATGATTATACTTTTGGTTGATTTTGAAAATGTAGCTACTCACTTGTTGTTTAAGCTCTGATTTGTTTGAAAACTTATGTTATTTTAGAAAATGGGAAAAGTGGGTGTTACACTATTCCCACCCCCAACTTAAGCCCAATAGTCTTTTCGAACTAGGTATTTTACTATTTTTACACCCCTCACGGCATTTCTTCATTTTCATGTTATTTTTGACATAGTTTTCAGATTTCTTTTATTAAACATACCAAATGATTCCTAAAAATTCCCAATAAATTCACATGATTCCTAACATAATAAATTAGCTATTAGAAACACTGATGCATCATAAACTTTAAGTAAAAACAGTCGATTATATGTTGCCATATCAATCTAGTTTCTTCTCATGTCCAAAACTCTATAATTCTAATACAATAGTTTTCGTTCTTAACTGATTTTGTGAAAATAATGAAAATAGTATTTTCGTCTGGATTTGCCTTGGTTATGTATAGGTTATTTGCGTTTGGATTTACCTTGGTTATGTATAGGTTATTGTAGTTTGGATTTACATTGGTTATGTATATATAGGTTATTATTGTTTGGATTTACATTGGTTATGTATATGTTATTGAAGTTGATATTGATTGCTTACCTTAATAAGTAGGAAAACCATGGATAAATCATGGATCTGTGCGGATCGATTGTCCAAAGAGTACGAGAATGAGGTTGCGGAATTCGTTAAGTTTGTTGTTCAACACGTTAAAACCCCAGACGGATGAAATGTCCTTGCTTGCGTTGTTGTTATATTGATAAGGTTGATGCAGATGGATTGAAATCGCATTTACTGAGGCATGGAATGATCGAAGTTATCAGTGTTGGAAATTTTAGGGTGAGAAAATTAACGAGAATATTGAACCGAGTGGGAAAAGTAATACGACCTATGCTTCAGACGACAAAGACACGGAAACATACGATTGTGATTGAGTTGAAGAGATTGTAGAAGCACTTGAAGAAGATCTTCATGATTGTCCTGAAATGTTTGAGAGGTTTCTAAGCAATGCAGTGAAACCATTGTATAAAGGTTGCACTAAATTCTCAAGACTGTCTGCGGTATTAAAGTTGTATAACTTAAAGGCGGGCAATGGATGGTCGGATAAAAGTTTCACAGAGTTGTTAGCCCTTATGAGAGAAATGCTACCGAAGGATAATGTTCTTCCTAATCGAACCTATGAGGCAAACAATGATGTGCTCTATTGGCATGAGCTATGATAAGATACATGCTTGTCCTAACGATTGCATTCTGTTTCGTAACGAATATGCATTGTTAACTGAGTGCCCTAAATGTGGTTTGTCTCGATATAAGAAAAGATTATCTCCAACAAAAATCTTATGGTATTTTCCTATAATTCTGATATTTAGGCGCATGTTTCATAGTGAAACCGACGCAAGACACCTGACTTGGCATGGAGATGAAATAATTATTGATGGAAAGTATCAGCATCCGACTGATTCACCACAGTGGTCGAAGATTGGTAATGATTATCCTGAATTTGGAGAAGAAGCAAGAAACCTTATCTTGGAATTATCTACTGATGGAATGAACCCGCATGGTCTTAAAAGTATCTCACATACCATATGTCCTGTTATTCTTATGATTTATAACCTACCTCCATGGCATTGTATGAAGCGTAAGTACATGATGTTATCTATGTTAATCTTTGGGCCTAAACAACCAGGGAATGACATAGACGTATATTTGACACCTTTGATCAAAGATTTAAAGATTTTGTGGGAGAACGGTGTGGAGGTTTATGATGGATATAGGAAAGAAAGTTTCAATTTGAGGGCGATGTTTTTTGGCATAATTAATGATTTTCCAGCATATGGGAATCTATCTGGGTATAACATTAAAGGTCAACGTGCATGTCCTGATTTTCCATTAATGGTTTTGAAACAATCAATTAGTGTGGGTATGCAATCAATTATAAAGCTAGCAAAAATATAACTGAGTGCATCGCATGCTCGATGGTATAACAAAGTTTCCATCAAACTTTATTTATTCAAAAAGGAAAGGTAAACTTTCGATAAAACCCGGGGGAAAGAGAAACGGGTAAGAGAGTCAGTTATGTGAGAGGAAGGTATTAGCATCCCTCACATCCGCCGTACACGATGTGAACCATTTTTCTTGTTCTTTGCGTGGATGGTTGTTACTAATTAATTTTCTTATGGAGGATTGGTGCCCTTGTGCCTACTTATCCTTATAGTGCAATGAGGAAAAAGAAGGGTGAAAAGGAGGTTGCTCGCCAAGATCTCACAATCTTGTGCCTAGGTATCCTCATAGTGCAATGAGAAAGTCAGAGCTCCATAGTTCATGGAAGTAAGGATGAAAAAGGCTTTGGTGTTTAAACCACAAAGGAAACAAAGGTGATAGGAGTGGTGTTTGAAATAGAGAATAATATAAGTGAGAGAAGCGATGTTTAAACCAAAGGGAAACAATAGTAGCGGTGTTTAAACAAAATTGGAATAAAAATGGTGTCTAAACCAAGGGAATGATGTTTAAACCAAAGAAAGGAAAAATGGTGTTTAAACCAAGAGAGTGACGTTTAAACCAAGAAAGTTGCGTTTAAACAAAAAGAGTAGTTTTTAAATCAAGAGAATGGTGTTTAAAGCAAGAAAGTGGTGTTTAAAATAAGAGAGTGGTGTTTAAACTAAGAGATTGAAGTTTGAACTAAGAGAGTGGTGTTTGAACCAAGAGAGTGGTGTTTAAACCAAGAAAGTAGTGTTTAAACAAAGAGAGTGGAGGTTAAACAAAAAAAAAGTGGTGTTTAAACCAAGAGAGTGGTGTTTAAACCAAAAGAGTGATTTATAAACCAAGTGAGTGGTGTTTAAACCAAGAGAGTGGTGTTTAAATTTAGAGAGTGGTGTTTAAACAAAGAGAGTGATGTTTAAACCAAAAGAGTGATGTTTAAGCCAAAAGAGTGGTGTTTAAACCAAAAGAGTGATGTTTAAACCAAGAGGGACAATGTTTAAACAAGAAAATTGGTATTTAAACAAAAGATAAAGTCAATAAGGATTGTGTTTTATTCATATCAGAGTATTGTTGATGATTGTAGTGTAGAATGAGACTTGTCAATCAAGTGATTTGGTTTGCACTAAGTCTATGACAATGAGAGCAAATACTTTGTACAAATGAGCCAAACATATCATATACAAAATACTCTTATAATAGGTAAGGAATGGCTCCCGCTCATTGTTTCTATGTACTTAAGGCTCATGGAGTAAAACTCATCGAGATTGACAAGTGTTGACCAACTCCTTTTTCATTTTTCTTGAAGAGTGCTCCAGCTTTGTATGATCTTTATGTATACAAGGTAGTGAATTCTAAGATTTTATTGTATCTTGAGAGTAGGTGTCAAGTTACATTTGAGATTATTGAACTAACTGGAGCTTGAAAAGTACTTGTCTGAGAAGCAAGTAGAGGGAAAATCCGGTCAAGTGATCAGAATCACGTGATTGGATCAGGGGAAGTCAAACAGTGAATAGACTAGTTAATTAAATGGAATTTTAATTAAATTATTCAAAGGAAAGCTCAAAGAATTGAATTAAGATTCTAAGGGATCGTGCAAGTCTCAATGGTTAGAAAGTTAGGATTTACAAGGGAAACTTTACACCTTATGTTGTCATGCAAAAGTTTGATCCTAATGTCTAATTCAACACTATGTAATCTAAATAAAAATTAATCACTTAATGTAATCTCCTAAGAGAACATGAATAATAAAACACGTAAGCACAAGTATATCAGGTAGATTAATCTAAGCATAGTGATAGGGAGATTAATAGAATAATCTATTATTAGTTAAATGAGTTTTAATAGTATTTTGATGTATTGGGAGTTATTTTATATTATGATGTTTTCTAGAATAATCTTAGGACAATTTGGGTTTTAATTAGTTATTGGGCCTATCCACTACTACTACTACTACTACTATATATGTATTCATTGAGAGATGGAAAGATTATGAAATGAATGTTCTTTAATTTTCTTAGATAGTTTTTATTGTCCTTTCTCATATTTCTCTAGTCTTGTAAGGGTTTGCAATTAACATCCTAACAATTGGTGCTTTCATCTTGAACTTCCATGGCATGCTCATATTGTCATTCCACATATACTTCATACACACCATCATTCCCATCTTTTCCATGGGAAATTTTTACACCTTATCCTACAAACACTCATCCCACATATTCATCACCAAATATGTATTTTAATCATGGATATACACCACCTCCATCTAACCCATATTCATCATAATCTACCTCTAATTTTTCATACAATTAAAACAATTCCTATCAATTCCAACAACCAACAAACACCTCATCCATATTTGGTCACCACTATCAAAAATAGAAGAGACTTTGAGAAGCATTTACAAGTGTCTCATCCCTCTTTTAAGTAAAAGAAACAAATTAAAAAACAACAAAAAAGTAAAACCCCACTCTTTTACACCCAAACCCGACCCAAACTCGAAAACGACGTCATCGTAAGAAATTCTTCACTGAACTAACCTCAACAACCCCACTCACCAAAAACCTCAAAAACGGTGTCGCTAAGGAATGTGACGATGAAGCCCTAATTTCTATTTTCGTAGGTTTTCCTGTTGATTACTTAATGGAGGATGAAATTAAAGCGAATGTCGTTAAAACAATCGGTGGTTCTGAGCAATCGAATTACATTATTGTTTGGAATCATATTCTGGCTAGGTGGTGTTTTGATGTTAATGTTTTGTTGATTTATGATCTTGCTTTAAAGTCAATTCGATCTGAACATAGGGGTTTGGTTGAGACGGCATATAGGTTTTTGATTAATTATGGCTATATTAATTTCATACTTTCTTTGGAGATTAAACTAGTGAAGGTTCAGTCTTTTGATGGAATTCACAAGGGGGTTGATGTGAAATTCGAAGGTGGGAACCTCCAAGAAGAGACTTTGAACAAGGATCTGTTGATAAGTGCAGAGACTCCGAACAAGGCTTTGTTGATGAAGTCAGGGTATTAGAATACAACTGTCAGTCATGGTGAGGTTCCACATATGATTGGTTGGGAGAAACATAACTTTCCTACAAGTGGGGATTATGTTGATCATAAATATTACTGGTGGAGACCTACCAAACCCATGCCGGTTGATTTTTCGCATACATTAGTTTTGCAATTTACTCCATTGTCTCTAGAGACTCATCATGATCCCCCATTGAAATTAGTTATAGATTCAGGGGACCATCACTTTTCATATACTGGTGTATATGATAAACACTTGGGGCAGCAAGATAAACATACAATATTTGATATAGAAGATATAGTTTCTTTGACATCTTTAACAGGATTATGTACAAATTTAAACCTTAGCAATTTTGTCCTAGACAGAGGCTCCGGATGCTCTGGACACAAAAAGTTATGTGATATAAAGGAGGTTGCTGCTTGATTAAGTTTAAATATCCTCATGAATCTAGATTTTAATGAAGCTTTATCATCAACAATGCAATGGTTTCAGACATGAATGATTCAGGGGATGTTGTGGATTATAAAGATAAAGCAAAACATGAATTTCAACATATTTAGCCAAATGCAGATCTCATAAGCTTGGGAATCAATTTTATTCAGGGTGTATATTATGTTGATAAATCTTTTGAGTGCATTGGTGATCCATGTAAGCCCTCTGTAGACTCACCTTGCTGGAAATGAGCTTCTGCTGCTCATTTTTTTTATTATACATCTTATGAGGATTTACCTTCTGAAAAGGTGCCTAAAAATGAATGCTTTTGTTCTCTAATTCGGGAACCTCACATTTATTGTAGATGTTAGAAATTGGCAGAAGTTTTGACAAACAAAGTATAAGTTATGAACTTAGTTCAGGACATTAGGATGTCACACCAGATGTTGTGACATCGCAAACCTGCTATCTGACTTAAATGATGCGTGACAGAAGTGCTTAAAATCAGGAGTAAATATCTGGAATTAATTGTAAAAGGATAAGCACACCAAGGCGCCTCTTTAGGAAGCTTAGTTATCTGGTTCCAGTGTAAAGGAAACAGAAAAACTAACTCACCTTGATTCAAGGAGATAACAAACTAACTCACCTTAATTCAAGGAGGTATCTGTGGGATTTATAAAGTCTGGATAATTTGCAAAAAGCCCAAAAAACTAAGCATATATTTAAGGAACTGATACACTCAAGTAAACCTAACGATTTCAAGAAGAGTGTCAAGGGTGTTTGTGAAGCTAGCAGGTTTTAATTGTTTGTTAGTCACTTTATAAGCTTTTAAGCAAAAAGTGAATTATGTCTTGATTGAAACTATTAAGTAAGATCAAGCTGGTGTGTCTGAAGTGTGACTTCAAATTTATTAATCATCCTAAGTTAAAGATCACTGTGTGATTGAGGGGGAGTGAGTAGGTACTCATATCTAAGTAGAGTCTTAGGTAGAAATTGCCTTGGGTAGATATTAAGTGAAGGATTAAACTGATTGGTTTAACTCCATAATTAATATTACTTATATTGGATTTCCTTCCTGGCTTGGTATCCCCCAGATGTAAGTGTGGAGATACATTGAAATGGGTTAACAATTTCCTGTGTTATTTAATTTACTAGCTTATTAATTTTTGTTTGGGATATCAGTGTCTAAACATCTGGTTCGACATCACATATCTGATCCCAGAATTTCAATTGGCATCAGAGCAGGCACCCTGCCTGTATAACTGGGTGAGATCTAGGGACTGCAAATTTTGGGAACATGGACAGAGATGTAGGATCTGTGAATCGACCACCTATCTTGGATGGATCCAACTATGATTACTGGAAGCCAAGAATGGTACAATTCTTGAAATCTCTTGATAGAAGGGCTTGGAAAGTGTCGCTCCCAAAAGATGAGACTGAGCTCAAATATGGTACAGACGCGAATGGTCGGCGAAAGGAGGATACGAGAACACACAGGAGTGAACTCACAGGGAATGAAAAGAGTCGCCAGCTAGGCATTTTTATCCCGGAGGAAAGGCAATGCTGCATAGACCTAGAAAGATATGGATAAGACGGTTGCGAACCAGAGAGACTGAGAAAGGGGGTTGGTTACAACCTGGGAAGGTATTAGCACCCAGATTGTCCGTCGTACTCGACGGGATCCACGCTTAAAAGATTTGTGTTTTAAAGGGGTAGTGTCAGTGCAATCTGTGTATAAAAGAGCTGGAAAAGAGATGTACAGGTGTCTGTGTAAAGAAAAATGTGAAGTGTACAAATGTACAGTGGCAGTGTAAGAAAAGGAATAGGATGCTCAAGATCATGAGGCTAAAAGAAGGATGCTAGAAGGAGGGAGGAATATATAGAGACTTTTGTTCGATAACTGTTAAGTTATGCCTACATATCCTCTCGTGCAATGAGGAAGTCAGAACACCGTAGTTCGACCCAAAGAGACTGAAAGATAAGTTGACTTGTGAACTGCTCACTTGTCTATGCTCAAGTGTATGACCTGTCTGGCTCAGGTGCTAACTGTCTTGCATTAGACGGAAGAAGCGAGTTCTCGTTTGTGAGTGAAGATGATGAGAAAAGAATCCCGGAGGAGACGATTATTGTTTGTTTTTGGGTTTTCAATCTTTTATTTCTTTTTGAAGTTTGTCATAAATTAATGAGCTTAAGCCTAAACCAATGGGTTAGCAAACTCATCACATATTCCCTCTGATTAGGGGTAATGAGAATACCTTAAGTGTGAAGTCAGCATCTCACACTTAATCACCATGATGTAGGATTAAGATCATTAACCTACTTGTGATTATTTAGATGTTTTTGTTGTTTTTGTTTAGTGTTAAGTAATGAGTTTAAGCCATAATCAAAGATTTAATGGACTCATTACACCATCCTAATAGAAGGATAATAGATGAGAATGTTTAAGCTGAGGAAAGCTCCTCAACTTAATCCATGATTAGGGATTAACCTCATGACAAAACTGTCGCTCCCGATAGATGGGACCAGGCCCAAATAAAGGTACAGACGCGAACGGTCGGCGAGAGGGACAATGAGAACACACAGCCGTGAACTCACTGGAGATGAATAGAGTCGCCAGCTAGGCATTTTTATCCCGGAGGAAAGGCAATGCTGCATAGGCCTAGAAAGATATGGATAAGACGGTTGCGAACCAGAGAGACTGAGAAAGGGGGTTGGTTACAACCTGGGAAGGTATTAGCACCCAGATTGTCCGCCGTACTCGACGAGATCCACGCTTAAAAGATTTGTGTTTTAAAGGGGTAGTGTCAGTGCAATTTGTGTGTAAAAATAGCTGAAAAAGATGTACAGGTGTCAGTGTAAAAGAAGTGAAGTGTATAAATGATGTGTCAGTGTAAGAACAGGAATAAGATGCTCAAGATCATGAGGCTAAAGAATGAAGCTGGAAAGAGGGGGAATGTACAGAGACTTTTTGTTCGATAACTGTTAAGTTATGCCTATGTATCCTCTCGTGCAATGAGGAAGTCAGAACACCGTAGTTCGACCCAAAGAGACTGAAAGGTAAATTGACTTGTGAACTGCTTACTCGCCTATGCTCAAGTGTATGATCTGTCTGGCACAGATGCAAACTGTCTTGCATTAGACGGAAGAAGCAAGTTCTCGTTTATGAGTGAAGGTGATGAGAAAAGAATCCCGAAGGAGACGATTATTGTTTGTTTTTGTGTTTTCAGTCTTTTATTGTTTTTGGATTTTTGTCATAAGTTAATGAGCTTAAGCCTAAACCAATGGGTTAGTAAACTCATCACATCTTCCCTCTGATTAGGGGTAATGAGAATACCTTAAGTGTGAAGTCAGATTCTCACACTTAAACACCTTTGGTGTAGGATAAGATCATTAACCTACTTGTGATTAATTAGATGTTTTTGTTGTTTTTTTGTTTAGTGTTAAGTAATGAGGTTAAGCCATAATCAGGGATTAAACAGACTCATTACACCATCCTAATAGAAGGATAATAGATGAGAGTGTTTAAGCTGAGGAAAGCTCCTCAACTTAATCCATGATTAGGGATTAAACTCATGACAAAACAAAGCCTTTATTAAGTGGATTTTAGTTAATGATATGATGATGAAATGATTATTAGGGTTTGTAAGACAACTTGAGGGGGACTTGTCCATTAACACTAGGGTTAGTCCTTCTTAACCAATTAAGGAAGAATTAGAACCCTAATGCAAGGCCCAAGTTACAAGTGATGTCTTGATGATTATTAAGTGAATTGATTAAGGGGGTTAAACACATTAAGGGTTTAACACTTAGGATTAAAGTTATACACTCCATCCTAAGAGAAGGATGCAGGCATAAGCTTAATCACAAAGCCTTAAAGCCTTTAGGGTTTAGTCCCTGATTATGAGATAAGAAGAGATGACTCAAAAGAGACACATAGGTAAAACTATGAGGGGAGACTAATCAAAACCCTAATCATTGTCATGCTTGGTTGTTCCTAAGGTTTGTGAGGTTTTCAAGAGAAGTCTTCAATGGAACCACCAGGAAGCAGATGAAAGGATCAAGAGAAGCAAAGTAACTTGCTTCATTCAAGAAGTCAAGTCACTTGAAGAAAGAAAGTGGGGAGAAGAAGAATGAGCAAGCTCAATCTCAAACACAGGATAAAATGCAGCATGGATGCAAGAAAGATGAAAAGAAAAGTTATGAGAAGTGAAGGCAAATTCACTTCTCAAAATCACTTACCACCTGAAAAGTTAGAAAAGAAAATGCAATGCAATGCAAAATGAGATGAAATGGTATGAAGTAAATCAAAACCAGAAGCATGTTTATGATGATAATGATGCTATGAAGTGATACAAACATGAGACAACAAATGGAGATGATCATACAAGCTCATGGATGCAAATGGAGCAAGTTAAGAACCAAGAACATACATGAAAAGTTATGGAAGGCACATGGCATACAACATGACAAATGCAAGATGCAATGATCAAACATGCTTTCAATATGTCTTATGATGCTCAATGAATCAAATGGAGGCATGGAATGTCATGGCAAGTCATGTTATGCAAGAAAATGCAAGATGGGTGCATATGGAAACCCAAATTAGGGTTTATGAACAATACATCAAACAAAGACCAAAATCAGAAGCAAACAACATTACAAAAAATTGAAAATGCACTCAAAGGATCCCTAATCCTATACTAACTCACTGCCCAAAGGAGAGGTTTCAACTCCTAACCAATTTCAAGTTATGATTTTTCTAAGTTTTCTAGGGTTTTTAGGGTTCCTAAACAAGAAAATTACCAAACAAAAGGAAAATGAAAGATCAAATCATGGACATTTAATATCACAAACTACATGCTAAACACAATGCAATGCAAAAAGAATCAAGGTCCAACTCTTCATGATTAGGCAGAAATGATTTTTGGAAGTTTGGATCAAAATAATGCATCAAAATGATTTTAATTCAATGAAAAATTCTCAAAATGCATCAAGATCAACAAATAAATTTGGTTTGAAGGTTGGACAATGTTTCTAAATGTCTTAAAACATTTCATGAATTTTTTGGTGATTTTTAAATACTTAAAAGTATTTTTAATAAATTAATTTTCATTAATCAATTAAAAATAAACTTTTAAATATTTAAAAATAATTTTTTAATGCTAAAAATGAAAATAAAAATATTTTTGTGTTTTAAAAATTAATGAAACCCTTGGTAAAAAATTTCATAATTTTTAAAGCATTTTTGCTATTTTTAATAAATTGTACAAATTAAATGGAAAAAAATGAAATTAAAATCAAAATAAATGGAAGGTAATCTGATCCAACGCATGAGGTTCAAAGCTGGGAGGAGACCATTGACTTGGCGCGCAGATGAATGGTCTGGATTGACTCTGACTTTAATTAAGTTTTATGAATTAATTAAGTGGATTAATCAGGCTAATGGTGATTAGGGCAAAAAGGGCTCATCTGGACCACACGTGCACGCGCGAAGTCAAGCCAGTTAAACGATCCAACGCTCAAGATTCAAATCTCATTTAATTACAGGATTAGGGCTAAGCATTTTCAGGTGACCGGAGGGAAGCTCCGGTCATCTTCTCCGGCAACATCAAAACCCTAGATCATGATTCAGGCTACCATTCTTCAAATTAAAGGCAGGGAAATGTTCCTCTATTCAAACCTCACTCAAATCATCTCTCAAACTAAATTTCTCATGCTCAAATGAAGAGAATCGAAGCCATGAAGATTCACGGGCAAAGTTTCAGAGCCATGGCAAATCCTCATTTCTCACTCATTTTTAATTCTAAGCCCATCCCCATGATCAGCAAGACATACACAACCAATTTATAACTTAAAATGCAAGCTCTGAGAGAAAAAGTTCATGGCCATACCTGAGATGGAAGATCCTGTTTCTGGGCTTTCTGGGCTTCTCCTTGATGCAGACTCACTCCAATGGTTCTCCTGATGCTAATGGTAGGCTTGGAATGAGCTTAAACAAGCTATTTTGAGAGGTCCAGTTCTGGTGTATCAGAAAATGGAGTTTGTGTGTGAGTGGTTTCAAGCTCTGTTAATGGCTGATTCTGGTTCCTTTTTATGTGTTTGATTTGTTGGTGAAGAGAGTTTGGATGTTTGGTGTCTGGAAAATGAGATTCGAAGAGAGGAAGCTCTTTGACAGTTTTTGTGGGGACTGAGTTCTAGCTTGCTTCAATGCCCAATGCCTTACTATAACATCTCCAAGTTGTGTGGATAGCCTTTGGGCAGGTCAGTAGGGGTGGCTGCTCACTGTGCCATGAGTATGGGAACTTTTGCCAAAAAGTCAAGTTGGCTTGTACTAGCAGCATGGGTCATGGCAGCAGCAGTTTGAAGTCATGTCTTGCTTCAGCTTGAGTTGAGGAGGGCCCTTGGATTGCTTGTAGCTGACTGCAACATATGGATCACAAGCTATGCTAGCTTTTGCAACTTGCCCACTTGATGTTTCCTCATGATTTTGTGCTATGTACATGAAAAAAATCTTGCTGAATTTTGTTGCATAATGTTACATTTAGTCATGGCAATGCATAGGAGTCATTTAGTGGTCACATAACTCATGGGAAGATGATTTTGCCAAGAATCCCTCTTTGCACTCTTATGGAAAATGCCTTAGAAATCTTTGAAAACCAAAGTAAGCAATGCAAAATCCCTTGGGCCAATTCTGTTTTTGGGGTCATGTATGATCATATGATGAAGTTTTGAAGTCATTTTGAAGTCACTAGAATGCTTGGCACATGAATTTGCAAGTTTTCCATTTGGTGCATAACTTGAATTTTAATGATTTTTGCCAACTTTGATAAACCATAACTTTTGATCCAAAATGAATTAGGTCATGTTCTTGTACTTTTTGAAAAGGGAAAGATCTAATCTACAACTTTCATGACCAAAGTTTTTCCATTTGAAGCATTTTTGGATCAAAAAGTAAGGGTTGAAAAATTGCCTAAAATGACAAATTCCTTAAAAGTCAAACTTGCCCTAAAAAGTCAACTTTGCAAAAACTTGTAAATCTTGAATTTTGTGAACTTAAAACTTCTTCCATGATCAAATAAAGATCAAATACACTCAAAATGATGAAGATCACCCCTTGGTTGGGTCATTGGGGGCCTCAGATGCCCTGATTTTGCACTGACTTGTCCAGAAAGTCAACCCTTGATCAGATGACTTCCCCATGGAATTTCTTCATGAAAATTGATATGCACACTCCCTATACCATATAGAGACCAATAGAAACAAGAATGACCAAAAAATTTGAAGTTATGGCCTCTGAAACCAAAACCCTAATTTTAGGTCATCTGTGTAGTCAAACCTGGCTCTGCATCCATACCAATCCCAGTTCTTGTGGTTCTTTGGCATTCTTGACTTTTAGAGGATATAATATGATGATTGAACACAAATGGACCCCATTGAAGTGATTTATGACTTTGGAGTGGCTCAAGAAGCTCTTGGATTGCTCAGATCACAAACCCTAGATGCAGATGACTTAGAACCAATGCAATGAATCAAAAATGTGGTATGAGATGTTATGATTGTTTATGCATATGAAATGATCACAAGCCATGGTGTGAATGGGTGAGGGCAAATTTGGGGTGTTTACAACTGCCCCTATTCAAACATGAGTTAGCTGTGCAGGATGTAAGCGACGGCTTATCAGTCAAACAAGATAACTTGTGGTTGAATACCAAAGACAGTCCAAAATTTGCACTCACAAAATGAAGAAGAAAAGGGATATAGATTGTAAAGGGAAATAAAGTATATTGTAAAGTGTGGGCGACGGAGGACGACCGTCGAGCAGAGGACGACTGCTGGATAAAAAGCAATGACGGGGACGGCCGACATGCTGGGAAAAGTGCGGAAAATAAGGCAATGACGGGGACGGCCGACATGCTGGGGATAAAAGAATTATGACGGGGACGGCCATCAAGATAAAGCTGTAAAATTCTCTGGGGATTAATAAAACATGACGGGGACGGCTGTCGCTCCCGATAAGTGGGACATGCCCAAATAAAGGTACAGACGCGAACGGTCGGCGAGAGGGACAATGAGAACACACATGGACCCCTTTGAAGTGATTGGTGATCTTTGGAGTGGCTCAAGAAGCCCCTGGATTGCTCAGATCACAAACCCTGGATGCAGATGACTTAGAACCTATGCAGTGAATTAAAAATGAGATATGAGGTGATATGATTGTGTTTATGCATATGGAATGATCACAAGCCATGGTGTGAATGGGTGAGGGCAAATTTGGGGTGTTTACAGCTGCCCCTATTCAAACATGAGTTAGCTGTGCAGGATGTATGCGACGGCTTATCAGGCAAACAAGATAACTTGTGGTTGAATACCATAGACAGTCCAAAATTTGCACTCACAGAATGAAGAAGAAAAGGGATATAGATTGTAAAGGAAAATAAAGTATATTGTAAAGTGTAGGCGACGGAGGACGACCGTCGAGCAGAGGATGACTACTGGGTAAAGAGCAATGACGGGGATGGCCGACACGCTGGGAAAAGTGAGATATCATGATGGGGACGGCCATCAAGATAAAGTTGTAAGATTCTCTGGGAATTAATGAAGCATGACGGGGACGGCCATCAAGTTCATAAAGCAAAGTAACCGACGATGGGGACGGCCATCGGGCTAAAAAGAAAAGGGACCACGACGGGGACGGCCATCGGGTTAAAGAATAAATGAAATAAACAGATGATGAGGTACGGTCATCAAAGGTGAAGGACGATCACCTAGCAGGGGACGGCTTCTCTGTTGGGGTTAAGATGAGGGACGGTCATCTTAGGTGGAGGACGACCACCTGGCAGGGTACGGCTTCCGAAAATATCGCGACATAAGACGAATGCCGGATAAAAGGGTCAACGATGGGGACGGCCATCGGACGAGCATGATGGAGGACGACCATCAAGAGGTGGAGGACGACCACCTAGCAGGGGACGGCTGCTCTCAAGGTTTGTCATGACATAGGACGAATGTCAGATAACCAAAAAATCGACAATGGGGACGACCATTGGATAAAGTGATGAAGGACGATCATCAAGAGGTGGAGGACGACCACCTAGCAGGGGACGGCTGCTAAAAAACAACGATGGGGACGGCCATCGGATGAGCATGATGGAGGACGACCATCAAGAGGTGGAGGACGACCACCTAGCAGGGTACGGCTGCTCTCAGGGCTTATCATGACACAGGACGAGTGTCAGATATGAAGGAAAATTTGCTTTGTTGGCGATCTACTGGGGAGCAGTAAACACGGACGAGTATTTACAACCAAGAAAAGAAAGTATAAGTGTTTAGATGTTTGTGTATAGATTAAAGATGCGGACGAGCATCCTCAAGACTATGATACGGACGAGTATCGGGTAGAAACAAACTGACACATGTTCAGAGATGATGATACGGACGAGTATCAACGGGTTAACAAAGAACACGGACGAGTGTTGAATCTGAGAGAATTCTTCTGGGGAATAGTAGACACAGGCGAGTATCTATATTCAAAAAGACAGAAGTTTTTGACACAGTGTATGGATTAAAGATGCGGACGAGCGTCCTTAAGACTATGATACGGACGAGTATCATGTAGAAACAACGCTTGAGGCATGTTCTGAGATGATGGTACGGACGAGTACCAACGAGTTAACAAAGAACAAGGACTAGTGCCGAGTCTGCGGGGATATAAGTGGTATATACAAGATACGGACAAGTATCTGTATAAGTAAGACATGAGTAGTGAGTATGAGTATTGTATAGATGAGTGTTTATCTGCTGGGGAGGGTGACATGGACGAGTGTCAAGAGAGAAAAGTATAATAATATCAACAAGTATATGGGTGGTAAAAGTGTAGGCGACTACGCTGGGGATATGACACGGACGGGTGTCAAGGAATTGTATATACAAGGGTATCCGTGAGTGCAAAGAGGATGTCTTTGGCTTTCTGCTGGGAGTATGACACGGACGGGTGCCAGGAAGTATCTGTAATACGGGTGATCTTGTTCGTAAAGAGTGTTCAGGCGACTTTATTGGGAAGTGATGACACGGACGGGTGCCAAAAGGAGTATATACTGGTGTTTGTGGATTGTGAGGCAGCTGCTTTTGCTGGGGACTCTGGTGGGGATTTTCCTGTACGTTGATGAACTGTCATTATTCGCAAGTGTTGGTTTAAAACATGGCTTATGATTATGCTATGTGTTGGATTTTTGCCGTAATGCTCCGTGTTAAAACGGAATGCTACACTTTGGGGGTGGACATGATGCGAATGCTATGATTGTGCAAAGATACCAAACCGGGATCCGGGTCCCGTTGCCGCGAAGATCTTCGGTCGTTCTGTTGAGGTGGACATCCCAACTGGGGATGAGATCATTGGTCGATCTGACGAAATGTATCTGCTTGGGGATATAGGTCACTGATTGTCATATCCTTGGAATATAGGACCCAGCTGGGGGTTTTGTAGCAGCTTTCTTTACTCTGTTGTGATCTTCTTCGTGCGTTGCTCTTCTGGATAGAGGCTGAAACTCTGTGGGGAGATAGCTCCCCGACTTTTGTACTCGGCTGAGGACGAAATGGCAATTCGGTTGGGGAGAAAGAGAGATCACTGAAGGACCTCCCTAGAAATTCTGTTGAGGTGGATTCTTGACTCTGCCGGGGATATGGGCGCCTTCCGTGATGCCTGGCAACTCTGATGGGGAGAAGCAATAAGCGGCAACTCAGCTGGGGAAGTTATCGGTGGCAACTCAGCTGGGGAGAAAGCATCTCAGGTGCTAAGAATGAGCGTTGATTTGCCAGTTTGCTGGCATGAAGCTTTCATGCCCCAAGTTGCGCTCTGGATACCTGCAATCCTGCAAAGATATAGAAACGCACAAGATAATCCCAAGGTATCCTTTACTGGATTCCGTCATAGGAGTTAGGCACTCTGAGAGTAAGTGTATTTCCTGCAAGCATGTTTTTATTTTTGAGGATAAACATCTGTATTCATGCAATCGTTTTTCCTTTAGACATCAGACACTTTTTGCAAATAAATGGAAATGTACAAGACGAGACATGACTGAAAATCTGGTTTTATTAATTCGAATGCCCTGAGTTGGAGAGATACAGTCAAAGAAACAAATCCCCTGGAATGAGGAGATTGTTACAAATTGAGAAATAAAGTGCTGGCAATGTTGATGACGCTTTAAGGAGCTTCCTCTCTTGCTATGACTCGTATGACTTTTGACGTTCTTCTCATCTTGCTTTCTGAGGAATGTTGATTCTGATTGAAGCTTGATCCTTTCAAAGCTTATCAAGTTGTAAGTGATACAGACGAATTCAGAATGCAGTTGTTCGCTTATTCCCTTATTTTGCATGGATCGCCCTTTCGGGTTCTTAATCCATCGGGATACCCATTTTTGCCTGAGCTGTCCAATGCGGCTTTTCAACTCAGCGGGTGTACATTTTTGTCTATTTTCCCTTATTTTTGCCCGAGTCTTTTATTCTGTTTTCGACTTGCCGGGATGCCCCATTTTTGCCTGGACTTACATTCTGTTTTTATGTCCAGCGGGTCATTTTATGCGAAGTATTTTTTAACTGCATCTGAATTCACAGGGGACGGGAAGTCTTCACCATCCATGGTGCTGAGCATGAGTGCTCCACCAGAGAAAACTTTCTTTACCACAAATGGTCCTTCATAGTTCGGAGTCCACTTGCCCCTGTGGTCTGTATGAGGAGGGAGGATTCTTTTCAGCACAAGATCTCCTACTTGGTACTCTCGGTGCCTGACTTTCTGATCGAAGGCTTTCTTCATTCTCTTCTGATATAACTGTCCATGACAGATTGCAACCAACCTTTTCTCTTCAATCAGACTCAGTTGTTCGTATCGGGCCCGAACCCATTCTGTTTCACTCAGTTTAACATCCATCAATACCCGTAGGGAGGGTAATTCAACTTCAACCGGTAGGACTGCTTCCATACCATACACAAGTTGATACGGTGTTGCCCCAGTGGATGTCCTGATTGACGTGCGGTACCCATGCAAGGCAAACGGTAGCATTTCGTGCCAGTATTTGTAGGTGACTACCATCTTCTGCACAATCTTCTTGATATTCTTATTTGCTGCCTCAACAGCGCCATTCATCTTTGGCCTGTAAGGAGAAGAATTGTGATATTGGATCTTGAAGTCCCGGCACAGCTCTGCCATCATTTTGTTGTTTAAGTTGGAACCATTGTCAGTAATGATTCGCTCGGGAACTCCATATCGACATATGATATCTGTCTTCAGAAATCTGGCTACCACTTGTCTTGTAACGTTTGCATATGAGGCTGCTTCAACCCACTTGGTGAAATAGTCAATGGCAACCAGTATGAATCTGTGGCCGTTTGAAGCAGTTGGCTCAATCTTGCCAATCATATCAATGCCCCACATAGCAAAGGGCCATGGTGAAGACATTATGTTCAAAGGATTGGGAGGCACATGCACCTTATCTGCATAAATCTGGCATTTATGGCATTTTCTGGCATAGGCACAGCAGTCAGCATCCATTGTGATCCAGTAATAGCCTGATCTTAGCAACTTTTTAGCCATTGCATGTCCTCCAGCATGGGTACCAAAGGAGCCTTCGTGCACTTCATGCATTAGCAGATCTGCTTCCGTCTTGTCAACACATCTGAGGAGTACCATATCAAAGTTCCTTTTGTATAAAGACCCATCAGTGTTCAGAAAGAAACTACCAGCAAGCCTTCTCAAAGTCTTCTTATTATTGGAAGATGCCCCAGGTGGGTATGTTTGATCCTCCAAGAAGCATTTAATGTCATGGAACCAAGGCTTATCATCTTTGACAACATCTGCTGCAAACACATATGCTGGCCTATCAAGCCTGGACACTGAAATTTGAGGTACAAAGTTGGCAACTTGCACTTTGATCATAGATGAAATGGTGGCAAGAGCATCTGCAAACTGATTCTCGTCCCGAGGGATATACTCAAGCTTGACCGTTGTGAAGAAAGTCAATAACCTCCTTGTATAATCCCTGTAAGGTATCAGATGATCCTGGTGGGTGTACCATTTTCCGTTGGTTTGATTGACTACCAAAGTTGAATCTCCGAATACAGTCAACGTCTTGATCCTGAGGTCAATGGCTTCCTCAAGACCCATAATGCAAGCTTCGTATTCAGCTTCGTTGTTAGTGCAGTTGAAAGTGAGTTTTGCCGAGAAAGGCATGTGGACTCCCTTAGGTGTAATGAGTACTGCACCAACACCACGACCATTCATGTTAATAGCCCCATCAAACATCATAGTCCATTCTTCTTCCGGGTTGGGCCCTTCAGTGTGAACAGGCTCTTCATGATCTTTTGCTTTTATGAACATGATGTCTTCATCAGGGAAGTCAAATCTCATTGGCTGGTAATCATCAATAGGTTGCTCAGCAAGATATTCAGACAATACACTGCCCTTGATGGCTTTCTGAGAAGTGTACTGGATGTCATATTCTGTGAGGATCATTTGCCATCTTGCAACCCGTCTGGTAAGTGCTGGTTTCTCAAAAATATACTTAACTGGGTCCATTTTAGAGATCAACAAAGTAGTGTGGGTCAACATATACTGTCTCAGTCGGCGAGCAGCCCACGCTAAAGCACAGCAAGTTTTCTCGAGCAGTGAATAACGCTGTTCACAGTCGGTAAACTTTTTGCTTAGGTAGTATATTGCGTACTCTTTTCAACCAGACTCGTCATGCTGGCCCAGCACACACCCCATTGACTCTTCTAATACTGTCAAGTACATTATCAGAGGTCTTCCTTCAACTGGAGGCATAAGGATTGGAGGTTCTTGTAAGTATTCCTTAATCTTGTCAAAAGCCTTCTGGCAATCTTCATTCCACCTGACCGTTTGTTCTTTTCTCAACAGCTTGAACAAAGGTTCACAGGTTGCTGTAAGGTGAGATATGAACCTTGAGATGTAGTTCAATCGACCTAAGAACCCTCGAACTTCCTTCTCTGTCTTCGGTGCAGGCATCTCTTGGATGGCTTTGACTTTATCAGGGTCAACTTCAATCCCTTTCTCGCTTACAATAAAACCCAGCAGCTTACCAGATCGCACCCCGAATGTGCATTTGTTGGGGTTCAACTTCAATTGGTACTTCCTCAGACGCTTGAATAGCTTCAAGAGATTCACCAGGTGATCTTCTTCAGTAAGGGACTTGGCAATCATGTCATCCACATAGCACTCGATTTCCTTATGGATCATATCGTGGAATAATGTCACCATAGCCCGTTGATATGTTGCACCAGCATTCTTCAGTCCGAATGGCATCACTTTGTAGCAGAACGTGCCCCAGGGTGTGATGAATGTTGTCTTCTCCATGTCTTCAGGTGACATCTTGATCTGATTGTATCCTGAAAATCCGTCCATGAAGGAGAATACCGAGAACTGAGCCGTATTATCCACCAATACATCAATGTGAGGTAATGGGAAGTCATCTTTTGGGCTAGCTCTGTTCAGATCCCGGTAGTCAACACACATTCTTACTTTGCCGTCTTTCTTAGGCACAGGTACTATATTAGCAACCCACGGCGGATAGCTAGTCACAGCAAGGAACCCGGCGTCCCATTGCTTTTGTACCTCCTCCTTGATTTTCATTGCCATGTCTGGGCGAGTGCGGCGCAACTTCTGTTTGACCGGTGGGCACCCTTCTCTCAAAGGCAGCTTATGCACAACAATGTCGGTGTCCAACCCTGGCATATCTTGATACGACCAAGCAAACACATCCACATATTCATGAAGCAGATCAATCAGTTGTCTCTTCACTGAGTCTTGCAGGCAGGCCCCGATTTTAACCTCTTTCACGTCTTCATCTGTACCAAGATTAATCACTTCAACCTCCTCCTGGTGAGGAATAATAACCTTTTCCTCTTGTCTTAACAACCTGGCTAGCTCTTCAGGAAGCTCAAATTCTTCTTCAACCCCTTCATCAGCTTGATTGATTGGATTGTCAAAGTCATACGAAGTCATAGCCGTGCTGTTGTCGGTGTTGTCTGGAAGGCACTCTCTGCAAGGGTTCAGTTTGTTCATTTTAGTGATTGATTTTAATCTTGTTTAGAAAAGTGAAATAAAGTTGTCATTTTGAAAACATTGCCATTTATTTTTTGTACAAAAAGAAAAATGGAAAAATAGTGAACGGAAAAGAAAAAGACTCATTTGCAAAAAGATGTCTGATATTTCATTGATTAATCTTGTTGCACAAAAAGTACAGATGGCCCGATTACAAAATGAGTCTTGTCATCTTGGGCAAGATGCAAGACTTTGATGCATGCTATAAAAATACAGGAAATAATAATTACTCTGCATGAGTAACTCTTATAATTTCCTGGGAAGACCAGTTTGAGATACTGCTCCCCGGGATCTTTGGACGAATCCAACTTTCCAGGTTGCGTTCTTCTTCCAGCTCGTCTTCCAGACAATTGACAGCATCGGGGGTGAGCATCCCCCCACTCACAAAGTTGGGCTCTTTTGCAGCCTCTGCTTGATCTTGTTGAGTTGGTTTGTAACCCAACCCAAATCTATCCTCTTTCTTTTCCACCGATAACAGTTTGCCCCAGCCTTGGGCGGTTCCTTCCTCAACAACCTTTCGGGCTTGTTGGTATGATGACATTGAAGTACCAGGTACAGCAGATGTTTCATTGATGTTCAGGGCTTCGAAACCTTGGCTCATTGTCTCATGGATCTCCCCATCCATCTCAATATACTTATAAGTAGCCAGATGGCTAACAAATATATCCTCCTCTCCACAGATTGTAACGATTTGACCCTCCCACTCGAATTTTAACTTCTGGTGAAGGGTTGAGGTCACGGCGCCAGCGGCGTGAATCCATGGCCTACCCAATAGACAGCTGTAGGCAGGCTGTATATCCATCACGTAGAAGGTCGTTTTGAAAGTTTGCGGGCCAATCGTTATGGGCAACTCAATCTCTCCCAGAACCGATCTCTTAGAACCATCAAAGGCTCTCACCACCAGGTTGCTGGGTCTCAACGCCAATCCGTCGTATTCTAGCTTCACCAGGGCCTTTTTAGGTAAGACATTGAGGGATGACCCCGTGTCTACCAGCACATGGGAAAGGACAGCACCTTTACATTCCATGGTTATGTGCAAGGCCTTGTTATGGTTGCGGCCTTCCGTTGTCAAATCAGTGTTGGTGAATCCTAGTCCATGACTAGCATTAACATTTTCAACTACAGCTTCCAGCTGATTGACAGTGATCTCTTCAGGCACGTAAGCTGCGTGCAAAACTTTGAGTAGTGCATTCCGATGGGCTTCGGAGCACATAAGCAATGATAGTATAGAAATCTTGGAAGGCGTCTGATGAAGCTGATCCACTACTTTATAATCACTCTTCTTGATGATTCGCATGAACTCATCAACCTCTTGATCGAATGGTGTTTTCAAAGCTTCTTTAACGGTCTGCTCTTCCTGCACCAAGCTCTTTCCTTTTTCCTTAGCAGCAGCTTCTGCTTCGGCAGTAGGTCTCTGAATTTGTGGAGCAAAGAGACGTCCGCTTCGAGTGAAGCCTCCGCCTCCTCCCACATTGTCTATTTGTGGTGCAGGGGTTGATGATTCAAAAGTGATCTTTTGTCCTTCGCAGTACAGGTCAGAGCCGTAATGCCAGGGGATGGCGTTACAGCTTTCATAAGGTACCGGCCCAGGCACCGTGATAGTGACTGGACTGACTGCAGCTGCGGAAAGAACTGTGATAGTCTGTGGATCATAATAAATTGTGACTGGTGCTCTGATGGGAGCAGCACTTTCTGAGTTGTAGGCAGAGTTGTTTTCAGGATCATAAAATATTGTGACAGTTGAGACATCTTCAGAGTTTGTTGCTGGAGTTGTAGGAGACATTGCCGGAAGGATGGATGTTGTTGTTGTAGGAGATTCAAATTGGAGTGGTGCTGAAGTTGTAGCAGAAAAATTTGTTGATAACTGATCAGTTGAGATGATAGATGAAGTACTTGTTGATGAAGCCGAAGAATTGTCAGGAACAATGGTTGCTGCAGTTGTAGGAGATACCGGAGTTGTTGTTGCTGAGGTTGCTGGATTTGTAGGAAATGATGTGGTGATCTGAAGCTGGCCACTCTGAATGAGACCATCTATGCCATTCCTCAAGTTATCACACCCATTTACTGAAATATTGCAGTAAGCACACCCTAACTCACACCCCGGGAACATCTGACATTCGAGGAGCTGAGCCTTAATTTCCACCAACGGTGTCCGGATCTGACCCACACTGGTTATTAAATAAGACGGCTTGTCTTCTTCAATAGCGTTAATTCTGGGACCACCGTGGTTAGGCATTGGGTTCTTATTGACATTGGGTGGTGGTGCGAAATTCAAGGCCTTAGAGTCTACCAGGTCTTGTACCTTCATGTGCAAGGCTATGCACTTTTCTGTACTGTGGCCAGGTGCATTTGAATGAAAGGCACATCTGGCGTTGGAGTCATAATTCCTGGGTAGACTGTTGGGATCTGGAGGTGCCAACGTCCTTAGCTCAACTAGGTTGAGTTTCAGGAGTTGTGGCAGCAATGTAACATATGGCATAGGGATCGGATCGATCACCCTATTGGCTTGAGATGGCCTCTGCTGAAATGGCCTTTGCTGGTTGTTGTTGTTGGTGTTGTTATAATTCCTTGGAGGATACTGAGCTTGTTGATGGTACTGAGGTTGTTGCTGATAGTTTTGCTGTGGAGGTTGATAAACTGGTTGAGGATGAGCTGGAGCGGGAATGGTGACTGCTGCCACTGACCTGTGAGCATACTGGGGTCTGCCCCTGTTGGTGTGGATGGCATTGGTCTCGCCAGTTCTTCTTGGGCCTGCAAAAGGCTTCCTTGTACTACTGGACGAGCTGGCACCATTGTCAGAAATCTTGCCCATTTTTAACAGGCTCTCAATTCTCTCTCCAGCTATGACAACATCTGCAAAGCTAGTGGAAGAGAAAGCAGCCAGCCTGTCAATATATGTTCCCTGGAGGGTGTTCATAAACATATCTGCCATTTCCCTCTCAGACATAGGTGGCTGAACAGCAGCAGCCAATTGCCTCCATCTCTGGGCATATTCTCGGAAACTTTCTCTTGACGACTGTGACATTCCCATTAGGAGGGTCCTGTTGGGTGCCATGTCTAAGTTGTACTGATACTGTCTGATGAAGGCCTCTGCCAGGTCCTTCAAACACCTGATAGTTGCTCTCGTCAGATGAGAGTACCATTCTCTTGAGGCTCCTGTCAAACTATCCTCAAAATAGAACATCCAGAGCTTCTCGTCCATAGTATAGGCCTTCAGCCTTCCCAGAAATGATTGTAAATGAGTCCGGGGGCATGAAGTCCCTTTGTATTTTTCAAAACAAGGAGGCTTGAACTTATGGGGAATCCTGACCCCGTCTACCAAGCCCATGTCCATGACGTCGAAACCCAAAGAATTTTGAGACTCTAAGGACCTCAATTTCTCAGCTATCTCATCCAGCCTTCTATCATAAGCTTCCTCCCCAGCACCCATTACTGTGAATTGATCCTCTTGGGGGTCTTCTTGCAGTACCCTGCCTGCAGTGGCAGTCCCTTGAACATTTGCAGGAATATTGACCTCTGGATGAAGATGGGGGCCAAATACAGGGGAGTTAACATGAGGTTGTACCCTTTCATTGTTGGTGGTGCCGGCAGTCCCTATATGTGGATCTTCTTGATTTTGCCTTTCCACCATGGCCCTCAATCTTTCCTGGCTCTGAGCCATATTGTTCATCACTTCCATAAACTGAGTCATCTGCGTTCTCATTTCCAATCTTTCGTTTGCCATTTGATTTCTAACCTCTGCAAGGTCCTGCTGTACCTGATCCATTTGTATGCCCGGAAGGTTGTTACGGGTTGGATAACGGTGCGGACGGTTGAGGGGAAATACCCGGCGTCGAGCAATAGTTCCTGAACATCACAACAGAGTTAGCAACAATAAAACAAAAACCTACAAAACAGAAAAAAGGTTAGCATGCAATGCAGTATGCTTATTTGTTTTCAAGGTATCCGGCTTGGCATTCAGTTTTGACCCTTCCAGACCCTTGAAGATGCTGTTGATGTTGCTTTTGAAGTAAACTCGGATGGAACAAACTGAAACATACATTACAAAAGGCCAATGGTACATAGTTTGTTTACAAATACAAGCCCTCTGAGGGGTCAAAATATATTACAAGAAAAATAAAAGTACATGGAATGAAAGCAACAACAAACAAATGGTCAAACACCAAGACCAAACTCATCCTCCCGAACTTCCTTGATAAGTGCTTCGGTCACAGGATCAGCTGGACGCTCCGTGAGATTCCTGATGAGGAGATTCCGGGTAGTAACAGCTGCGGTTAGCTTCTTGTGCTGACTTTGGTCTTTTGACCTCTTCACCCCAGCTTTGATCTTCAGCTCTGATATCTCCTTCTGGGCTGCTGCCAGGGCTTCCTGCTGCTCTTTTGCACTAGCTTCCAGTTGCTCTATCTTGTCTTGGACCCTCTTGTCCTCCAGAGTACGAGCCTCGGTGATCCTGACCCACCTAGCCTGACTCTCCTTCAGATACAAGTCTGTCCTCGCTCTCTGGAACTGGGCTTCCTTGCAAGCATTCTTCAGAATCTGTTCTCCAGCCTTAGACTTTTTGATATAATCCCCAGACTTCTCAATCTTAGCCAGATGCTCCACTCTCAACTTCTCTAACCTCTCAATATCCAACCTGCCATCACTCCTCTCCCGGAGGGTCTTCTGCAAAGCCTGAGTCAACTTCTCATTTCTTTCTTTCAAGCTCTCAAACTCCTCTAAACTGATAGTGGCAGGGGGTGGTGCTGTGGAAGGCCCAGGCATATCTTCTATAGTAAAGGGCATCCCAGAGAATTGAGCCCTGGCATGGGACCAATCATAGTATTGTGCTGATGCCACATTATTGCACTTCCCCAAGATGGTTACCCCCTTAGTCTGCACATTGTCCCAGGCCCAAGCTGCCTGCCTAACAATAGCCAGATTAGGCTTGTTCTCACAATAAAGAGTCTCAACCAAGTCCCGTGCCTTAGGAGTGTGGACCAAGGCATAGCCCAGTTGCCTTCTGAATAGCAGAGGATTGTAATTGATACTACCCTTAACTCCTATCAGGGGCACATTGGGAAAATGCCCACAGCTGGTGATGATATCCCTGCCCTTGGTGCTTTGAGTGCACCACCTGATATCAGCTGAAGTTAGAGTAGTGAGTCTCTTAGCCCAGTTTCTCTGCTGATGAGGATTCAAAAATGCATCTGTCCTGGGTAGATGCCTGAGAAGCCAAGTGTGGAACAATGGAGCACAGCACCTCACTAATCTTCCCCTCTGCTTTTCATTCCTCTGATGCACTGAATAGTAAAGATCCCCCAATAAAGTGGGCACTGGGTCTTTCAGGATGAAAAGATGGATTGCATTCTTGCTAATGAATCGAGGCTCATCTGCAAATAATATGATCCCATATATGCTCAAGGCCAATAAAGCACAGACTGCTTTCCACTCTCCTAAAGAAGCTTTCAGGGTAGCTTGAGAGATTAAGAAATCCAAATGGAAGCCAGGGATTCCAGCTTTAGAAGTCATATGTTGCTCAATCAGGACAGGTTCCAGATGCAAAGCCTTTGCTACCTCTCCATTACCAGGAAAGACCATCTCAGGGTTGAAAGGGACTCCACCCCTGATAGGTATACCAACTAATGATGAGTATTCCTCTAATAGAGGGCCTAGCTGAAAGTCCTGAAAAGTGAAACATCTCAATGGGGGATCATAAAACTGAAGGCAAGTGTGGATCAGGCTTCTCTGTGAGGGGTCCAGATCCATAACCATATCAAGTATATCTCCATAGTGTTCCCTGAACAATGGTATGTGATCTGGAGTGATCAGGGTCTGAATCCTCCTGATGTCAGCTAGCTCTGGCTGGAAGAAGTGGTAGGTGATGTTACTCTTTTTAGGTGCCATGATGTTGAGACTGAGTAGAGACAAGTGCTGATGATGATACTGAAGAATGGGCCACTGATTGGCTGAAGTAAATAGCTGATGGCTGAAGCAGGTGCTGATGAAGATAGGTCAATACTGCAGATGGGGCAAAACCAAAACCAAATGAAGATGGATTCCCTGAAACACAAATAAGCAAATGTCAATATGATGCAATGATTATGTATGCAAATGATATGCAAGGGTTTGTGACTAAGCTGGATCTGATCAAATGCCCTGATATAGGTCCAAGTATGTTCAAGAAATCCAGATGGAGGTCTATAGGTCCAGTAACCAAGGTGGGGGCTCAAATAAAGAGCCACATGTCCAGGGTTTTAGAATCACAAGAACTGTTCCAATCATGAAGTACTCTTAAACAAACAAAGTAATAGGGCATTCTGAGGTCAAGGTACCTGCAAACTTGTAAATAGCCCAACCCTCTCACAGGTGATGTTCTAAAACAAGGATCCTCAGACTTGGATCAGTTATGAGAAGTGTAAACACTTCTAACCCGGAGGTACAGTGTTTACAATAACCATAAAAGTTCCTCCTCTAATTCACCTCAGTTTCTGAAGGTCAATACTAAAAGGTCATCCAGACTTAGCAGGCTTCCCAGATAGCCCTAGTATTGCAGGAAATCTGCAACACAGAGTTCTCAAGAAGAAACTCATATCTGAACCGTGTTTCATATTCCCGCACCAGACCGAAATGGAATGGGAAAGAATATGATTCACTCTAGCCTAGGTGTCACTCAGGTCCCAGGTATAGGACCTTAACTCTCAATGGAACACCCACCCACCAAAGCAAACAACAGATCCAGCCAGCAGCACAGTATGACAATATGATATAATGCAAAGCTATAAAGAAAGCAGTAAAGCAACTGTACATAAAGCAAAAATAAATACAAATATACAAACATAAATAAGCACATAACACCCCAATAAACACAAATCAAACAAGCGCTAGGAGGAACCCACAAAAAGAACCAGAAGCCCTGGTTGCAGTATAAGGATTCCCCAGCAGAGTCGCCAAGCTGTCGCTCCCGATAAGTGGGACATGCCCAAATAAAGGTACAGACGCGAACGGTCGGCGAGAGGGACAATGAGAACACACATGGACCCCTTTGAAGTGATTGGTGATCTTTGGAGTGGCTCAAGAAGCCCCTGGATTGCTCAGATCACAAACCCTGGATGCAGATGACTTAGAAGCTATGCAGTGAATCAAAAATGAGATATGAGGTGATATGATTGTGTTTATGCATATGGAATGATCACAAGCCATGGTGTGAATGGGTGAGGGAAAATTTGGGGTGTTTACAACGGCCATCAAGTTCATAAAGTAAAGTAACCAACGATGGGGACGGCCATCGGGCTAAAAAGAAAAGGGACCACGACGGGGACGGCCATCGGGTTAAAGAATAAATGAAATAAACAGATGATGAAGTATGGTCATCAAAGGTGAAGGACGATCACCTAGCAGGGGACGGCTGCTCTGTTGGGGATAAGATGAGGGACGGTCATCTAAGGTGGAGGACGACCACCAGGCAGGGTACGGCTGCCGAAAGTATCACGACATAGGACGAATGCCGGATAAGAGGTCAACGATGGGGACGGCCATCGGACGAGCATGATGGAGGACGACCATCAAGAGGTGGAGGACGACCACCTAGCAGGGGACGGCTGCTCTCAAGGTATGTCATGACACAGGACGAGTGTCAGATAACCAAAATCAACAATGGGGACGGCCATTGGATAAAATGATGAAGGACGATCATCAAAAGGTGGAGGACGACCACCTAGCAGGGGACGGCTGCTAAAAAAATCGACGATGGGGACGGCCATCGGATGAGCATGATGGAGGACGACCATCAAGAGGTGGAGGACGACCACCTAGCAGGGTACGGCTGCTCTCGGGGTTTATCATGACACAGGACGAGTGTCAGATAAAAAGGAAAATTTGTTTTGTTGGTGATCTACTGGGGAGTAGTAAACACGGACGAGTGTTTACTTCCAAGAAACAAAGGGTATAAGTGTTTGGTATTGTGTATAGATTAAATATGCGGACGAGCATCCCTAAGACTACGATACGGACGAGTATCGGATAGAAACAAATACTGACGCGTGTTCAAAGATGATGATACGGACGAGTATCAACTGGTTAACAGAGAACACGGACGAGTGTTGAATCTGAGAGGATTCTTCTGGGGAATAGTAAACACAGGCGAGTATCTATATTCAAGAAGACAAAAGTGTTTGACACAATGTATGGATTAAAGATGCGGACGAGCATCCTTAAGACTATGATACGGACGAGTATCATGTAGAAACAAACTCTAGACGTATGTTCTGAGATGATGGTACGGACGAGTACCAACTGGTCAACAAAGAACGAGGACTAGCATTGAATCTGCGGGGATATATAAGTGGTATATACAAGATACGGACGAGTATCTGTATAAGAGTGATTGGTATACAGATGAGTATTTAACTGCTGGGGAGAGTGACACGGACGAGTGTCAAAAGGGGAAGAGTGTAGTATAGACAAGTATCTGGTATACAAAGTGTAGGTGACTGTGCTGGGGATATGACACGGACGGGTGCCAAAGGTTTGTATATATAAGTGTATGTGAGTGCAAAGAGGACGTCTTTGGCTTTCTGCTGGGGTTATGACACAGACGGGTGCCAAAAAGTATCTGTAATACGAGTGTTATTGTTTGCACAGAGTGTTCAGGCGATTTTACTGGGGAGTGATGACACGGACGGGTGCCAAAGGGAGTATATATACTGGTGTTTGTGTCGGTGAGGCAACTGCTTTTGCTGGGGAACTTCCGCTGGGGATTTGGGGGAAGTATTCTGTACGTTGACGGATTGTCATTATTCACAAGTGTTGATTCAAAACATGGCTTATGATTATGCTATATGTTGGATTTTTGCCGTAATGCTCCGTATCAAACGAAATGCTACGCTTTGTGGGTGATTATGATGCGAATGCTATGATTGTGCAAAGATACCAAACCGGGATTTCGGATCCCGTTGCTTGTGAAGATCTTCGACCGATCTGCTTGAAATGGACATCCCAGCTGGGGGTGAGATTGTTGGTAGATCTGATAAGAAGCGTTTGCTTGGGGATATAGATCACTGATGGATATATCCTTGCAAGTAGGGACCCAGCTGGGGTTTGTAGCAACTTTCTTCACTCTGTTGTGATTCTTCAATGCACTGCTCTTCTGGATAGAGGCTGAAACTCCGTGGGGAGATAGCTCCTTGACTTTTGTACTCGGCTGAGGATGAAATGGCAACTCGGCTGGGGAGAAAAGAGGAATCCCTGAAAGATCTCCTTAGAAATTCTGTTGAGGTGGATTCTTGACTCAGCCGGGGATATGGGCGTCTTCTGTGATGCCTGGCAACTCTGATGGGGATAAGTAATAAGTGGCAACTCAGCTGGGGAGAAAACACTTTGGGCGCTGAGTGTCGATTTGTCAGCTTGCTGGGAGTGAAGCTTTCGTGCCCCAAGTTGCGTTCCGGATTCCTGCAATCCTGAAAAGATAGAGAAACGCACAAGTAATCCCGAGGTATCCTTTACTGGATTCCGTCATAGGAGTTAGGCACTTCTGAGAGTAAGTATATTTCCTGCAAGCATGTTTTTATTTGAAGATAAACATTTGTATTCTTATGCAATCAGTGTTTCTTTTAGACATCAGACATCTTTTGCAAATAAAATGTACAAGACGAGACATGACTGAAAATATGATTTTATTAATTCATATGCCCTGAATTGGCGAGATACAGTCAAGGAAACAAATCCCCTGAAATGAGGAGATCGTTACAAATTGAGAAACAAAATGCTGGCAATGTTGATGACGCTTTAAGGAGCTTCCCCTTTTTGCTACGACTCGTATGACTTTTGACGTTCTTCTCATCTTGCTTTCTGAAGAAGGCTGATTCTGAAAGAAGCTTGATCCTTTCGATGCTTACCAAGTTGTAGGTGATACAGACGAATTCAGAATGCAGTTGTTCGCTTATTCCCTTATTTTGCATGGATCGCCCTTTCGGGTTTTCAATCCATCGGGATACCCATTTTTGCTTGAGCTGTCCAATGCGGCTTTTCAACTCAGCGGGTGTACATTTTTGTTTATTTTCCCTTATTTTTGCCCGAGTCTTTTATTCTGTTTTTGACTCGCCGGGATGCCCTATTTTTGCCTGGACTTACATTCTGTTTTTGTGTCCAGCGGGTCATTTTTATGCGAAGTATTTTTTAATTGCATCTGAATTCACAGGGGATGGGAAATCTTCACCATCCATGGTGCTGAGCATCAGTGCTCCACCGGAAAAGACTTTCTTTACCACAAATGGTCCTTCATAATTTGGAGTCCACTTGCCCCTGTGGTCTGTATGAGGAGGGAGGATTCTTTTCAGCACAAGATCTCCTACTTGGTACTCTCGGTGCCTGACTTTTTGATCGAAGGCTTTCTTCATTCTCTTCTGATATAACTGCCCATGACAGATTGCAGCCAACCTTTTCTCTTCAATCAGACTCAGTTGTTCGTATCGGGCCCGTACCCATTCTGCTTCACTCAGTTTAACATCCATCAATACCCGTAGGGAGGGTAATTCAACTTCAACCGGCAGGACTGCTTCCATACCATAGACAAGTTGATACGGTGTTGCCCTAGTGGATGTTCTGATTGACGTGCGGTACCCATGCAAGGCAAATGGTAGCATCTCATGCCAGTCTTTGTAGGTGACTACCATCTTCTGCACAATCTTCTTGATATTCTTATTTGCTGCCGCAACAGCGCCGTTCATCTTTGGCCTGTAAGGAGAAGAATTGTGATGTTGGATCTTGAAGTCCCGGCACAATTCTGCCATCATTTTGTTATTCAAGTTGGAACCATTATCAGTAATGATTCGCTCGGGCACTCCATACCGACAGATGATATCTCTTTTCAGAAATCTGGCTACTACTTGTCTTGTAACATTGGCATAGGAGGCTGTTTCAACCCACTTGGTAAAGTAGTCAATGGCAACCAGGATGAATCTGTGGCCATTCGAAGCAGTTGGCTCAATCTTACCAATCATGTCAATGCCCCACATAGCAAAGGGCCAGGGTGAAGACATTATGTTCAAAGGATTGGGAGGCACATGCACCTTATCTGCATAGATCTGGCATTTATGGCATTTTCTGGCATAGGCACAACAGTCAGCATCCATTGTGATCCAGTAATAACCCGATCTTAGCAATTTCTTGGCCATGGCATGTCCTCCGGCATGGGTACCAAAGGATCCTTCGTGCACTTCATGCATTAACAAATCTGCTTCCGTCTTGTCGACGCATCTGAGGAGTACCATATCAAAGTTTCTTTTATATAAAGACCCATCAGTGTTCAAGAAGAAACTACCACCAAGCCTTCTCAAAGTCTTCTTATCATTGGAAGATGCCCCAGGTGGGTTTGTTTGATCCTCCAAGAAGCACTTAATGTCGTGGAACCAAGGCTTATCATCTTCAACAACATCTGCTGCGAACACATATGCTGGTCTGTCAAGTCTGGACACTGAGATCTGAGGCACAAAGTTGGCGGCTTGAACTTTGATCATGGATGAAATGGTAGCCAGAGCAACTGCGAACTGATTCTCGTCCCGAGGGATATACTCAAGCTTGACTGTTGTAAAGAAAGTCAATAACCTCCTTGTATAATCCCTGTAAGGTATCAGATGGTCCTGGTGGGTGTACCATTTGCCATTGGTTTGATTGATTACCAAAACTGAATCTCCGAATACAGTCAATGTCTTGATCCTGAGGTCACTGGCTTCCTCAAGACCCATAATACAAGCTTCGTATTCAGCTTCGTTGTTAGTGCAGTTAAAAGTGAGTTTTGCCGAGAAAGGCATGTGAACTCCCTTAGGTGTAATGAGTACTGCACCAACACCACGACCATTCATGTTAACAGCCCCATCAAACATCATAGTCCATTATTCTTCCGGGTCAGGACCTTCAGCGTGAACAGGCTCTTCATGATCTTTTGCTTTTATGAACATGATGTCTTCATCAGGGAAGTCAAATCTCATAGGCTGGTAATCATCAATAGGTTGCTCAGCAAGATATTCAGACAATACACTGCCCTTGATGGCTTTCTGAGAAGTGTACTGGATGTCATATTCTGTAAGGATCATCTGCCATCTTGCAACCCGTCCGGTAAGTGCTGGCTTCTCAAATATGTACTTAACTGGGTCCATCCTTGAGATCAACAAGGTAGTGTGAGTCAACATATACTGTCTCAGTCGGCGAGCAGCCCCCGCTAAAGAACAGCAAGTTTTCTCGAGCAGTGAATAACGTTGTTCACAGTCGGTAAACTTTTTGCTTAGGTAGTATATTGCATACTCTTTTCGACCAGACTCGTCATGCTGGCCCAACACACACCCCATTGACTCTTCTAATACTATCAAGTACCTGATCAGAGGTCTTCCTTCAACTAGAGGCATGAGAATTGGAGGTTCTTGTAAGTACTCCTTGATCTTGTCAAAAGCCTTCTGGCAGTCTTCATTCCACCTGACCGTCTGTTCTTTTCTTAACAATTTGAACAAAGGTTCACAGGTCGCTGTAAGGTGAGATATGAACCTCGAGATGTAGTTCAATCTACCTAAGAACCCTCGAACTTCCTTTTCAGTTTTAGGTGCAGGCATCTCTTGAATAGCTTTGACTTTATCAGGGTCAACTTCAATCCCCTTTTCGCTTACAATGAATCCCAGCAGCTTACCAGATCGCACCCCGAATGTACATTTGTTGGGGTTCAACTTCAGTTGGTACTTCCTCAGACGCTTGAATAGCTTCAGCAGATTTACCAGGTGGTCTTCTTCAGTGAGGGACTTGGCAATCATGTCATCCACATAACATTCGATTTCTTTATGGATCATATCATGGAATAATGTCACCATAGCCCGTTGATATGTTGCACCGGCATTCTTGAGTCCAAATGGCATTACCTTGTAGCAGAACGTGCCCCATGGTGTGATGAAGGTTGTCTTCTCCATGTCTTCAGGTGACATCTTAATCTGATTGTATCCTGAAAATCCATCCATGAAGGAGAATACCGAGAACTGAGCCGTATTATCCACCAATACATCAATGTGAGGTAAAGGGAAATCATCTTTCGGGCTAGCTCTGTTCAGATCCCGGTAGTCAACACACATTCTTACCTTGCCGTCTTTCTTAGGCACGGGTACTATATTAGCAACCCACGGTGGATAGCTAGTTACAGCAAGGAACCCGGCGTCCCATTGCTTTTGTACCTCTTCTTTGATTTTCATAGCCATGTCCGGGCGAGTACGGCGCAGCTTCTGTTTGACCGGTGGGAATTCTTCTCACAAAGGCAGCTTGTGCACAACAATGTCGGTATCCAACCCTAGCATATCTTGATAAGACCAAGCAAACACGTCCACATACTCTTGAAGCAGGTCAATCAGTTGTCTCTTCACTGAGTCTTGTAAGCAGGCCCCGATTTTAACTTCTTTCACGTCTTCATCTGTACCAAGATTGATCGTTTCAACCTCCTCCTGGTGAGGAGTAATAACCTTTTCCTCTTGTCTTAACAATCTGGCTAGCTCTTCAGGAAGCTCATACTCTTCTTCAACCCCTTCATCAGCTTGATTGATTGGATTGTCAAAGTCATACGAAGTCATAGCCGTGTTGTTGTGGTGTTGTCTGGAAGGCACACTCTGCAAGGGTTTAGTTTGTTTATTTTAGTGATTTGATTTTAATCTTGTTTAGAAAAGTGAAATAAAGTTGTCATTTTGAAAACACTTCCATTTATTTTTTGTACAAAAAGAAAAATGGAAAAACAGTGAGCGGAAAAGAAAAGACTCGTTTGCAAAAAGATGTCTGATATTTCATTGATTAATCTTGTTGCACAAAAAGTACAGATGGCCCGATTACAAAATGAGTCTTGTCATCTTGGGCAAGATGCAATACTTTGATGCATGCTTATAAAAATACAGGAAATAATAATTACTCTGCATGAGTAACTCTTATAATTTCCTGGGAAGACCAGTTTGAGATACTGCTCCCCGGGACCTTTGGACGGATCCAACTCTCCAGGTTGCGTTCTTCTTCCAGCTCGTCTTCCAAATTGTTGACAGCATCAGGGGTGAGCATCCCCCCACTAACAAAATTGGGCTCTTTTGCAGCCTCTGCTTGATCTTGTTGAGTTGGTTTGTAACCCAACCCAAATCTATCCTCTTTCTTCTCCACCGATAACAGTTTGCCCCAGCCTTGGGCAGTTCCTTCCTCGACAACCTTCTGGGCTTGTTGGTAAGATGTCATCGAGGTTCCAGGTATAGCATATGTTTCATTTATGTTCAAGGCCTCGAACCCTTGACTCATTGTCTCGTGGATCTCCCCATCCATCTCAATGTATTTGTAGGTAGCCAGATGGCTAACAAAAATATCTTCCTCTCCACAAATAGTAACGACTTGACCCTCCCACTCGAATTTTAACTTCTGGTGAAGGGTTGAGGTCACGGCGCCAGCGGCGTGAATCCATGGCCTACCCAATAGACAGCTGTAGGCAGGCTGTATATCCATCACGTAGAAGGTCGTTTTGAAAGTTTGCGGGCCAATCGTTATGGGCAACTCAATCTCTCCCAGAACCGATCTCTTTGAACCATCAAAGGCTCTCACCACCAGGTTGCTGGGACGCAACGCCAATCCATCATACTCTAGCTTCACAAGGGCTTTTTTAGGTAAGACGTTGAGGGATGACCCCGTGTCTACCAGCACATGGGAAAGGACTGCACCTTTACATTCCATGGTTATGTGCAAAGCCTTGTTATGGTTGCGGCCTTCCGTGGTCAAATCAGTGTTGGTGAACCCTAGTCCATGACTAGCATTAACATTTCCAACTACAGCTTCCAACTGATTGACGGTGATCTCTTCAGGCACATAAGCTGCGTGCAAGACTTTTAGTAGTGCATTCCGATGGGCTTCGGAGCACATAAGCAATGATAGGATTGAGATCTTGGAGGGCGTCTGATGAAGCTGATCCACTATTTTGTAATCACTTTTCTTGATGATTCTCATGAACTCATCAACTTCTTGATCAAAGGGCGTTTTCAAAGCTTCCTTAACAATCTGCTCTTCCTGCACCAAGCTTTTCCCTTTTGCCTTGGCAGCAGCTTCTGCTTCGGCAGTGGGTCTTTGAGTTTGTGGAGCGAAGAGACGTCCGCTTCGAGTGAAGCCTCCGCCTCCTCCCACATTGTCTATTTGGGGTGCAGGGGTTGATGATTCAAAAGTGGTTTTTTGTCCTTCGCAGTATAAGTCAGAGCCGTAATGCCAGGGGATGGCATTACTGCTTTCATAAGGTACTGGCCCAGGCACTGTGATAGTGACTGGACTGATTGCAGCTGCGGAAGGAATTGTGATAGTCTGTGGATCGTAGTATATCGTGACTGGTGCTCTGATGGGAGTAGCACTTTGTGAGTTGTATGCGGAATTATTTTCTGGATCGTAATAAATTGTAACAGTTGAGACATCTTCATTGTTTGTTGCTGATGTTGTAGGAGACATTGTTGGAAGGATGGGTGTTGTTGTTGTAGGAGTTTCAAAATGATGTGGTGCCGAAGTTGTAGAAGGAACGTTTGTTGATATCTGGTCATTTGAAATGACAAATGAAGCATTTGTTGATGAAGCTGAAGAATTGTCGGGAACAATGGTTGTTGCAGTTGTAGGAGATACTGGAATCGTTGCTGATGAGATTGCTGGATTTGTAGGAAATGATGTGGTGATTTGAAGTTGGCCACTCTGAATGAGACCATCTATGCCATTCCTCAAGTTATCACAACCATTTACTGAAATGTTGCAGTAAGCACACCCTAACTCACACCCCGGGAACATTTGACATTCGAGGAGTTGAGCCTTAATCTCCACCAACGGTGTCCGAATCTGACCCACACTGGTTATTAAATAAGACGGCTTGTCTTCTTCAATAGCATTGATTCTGGGACCTCCATGGTGTGGCATAGGGTTTTTGTTAACATTGGATGGTGGTGCGAAATTCAGGGCCTTAGAGTCTACCAGGTCTTGTACCTTCATGTGCAAGGCTCTGCACTTTTCTGTACTGTGGCCAGGTGCATTTGAGTGAAAAGCACATCTGGCGTTGGAGTCATAATTCCTGGGTAGACTATTAGGATCTGGAGGTGCCAACGTCCTTAGCTCAACTAGGTTGAGTTTCAGGAGTTGTGGCAATAGTGTTGCATAGGGCATAGGGATCGGATCGATCACCCTATTGGCCTGAGAGGGTCTCTGTTGGAATGGCCTTTGCTGGTTGTTGTTGTTGGTATTGTTGTAGTTTCTCGGAGGATACTGGGTTTGTTGCTGGTACTGAGGTTGTTGCTGATAATTTTGTTGCGGAGGTTGATAAGCTGGTTGTGGATGAGCTGGAGCGGGAATGGTGACTGCTGCCACAGACCTATGAACATACTGGGGTCTGCCCCTGTTGGTGTGGATGGCATTTGTCTCGCCAGTTCTTCTTGGGCCTGCAAAAGGCTTCCTTGTATTGCTGGACGAGCTGGCACCATTGTCAGAAATCTTACCCATCTTTAACAAGCTCTCAATTCTCTCTCCAGCTATGACAACATCTGCAAAGCTAGTGGAAGAGAAAGCAGCCAGCCTGTCAATATATGTTCCCTGGAGGGTGTTCATGAACATATCTGCCATTTCCCTCTCTGACATAGGTGGCTGAACAGCAGCAGCCAATTGCCTCCATCTCTGGGCGTATTCTCGGAAACTTTCCCTTGACGACTGTGACATTCCCATTAGGAGGGTCCTGTTGGGTGCCATATCTAAGTTGTACTGATACTGTCTGATAAAGGCCTCTGCCAGGTCCTTCCAACACCTGATAGTTGCTCTTGTCAGATGAGAGTACCATTCTCTTGAAGCTCCCGTCAAGCTATCCTCAAAATAGAACATCCAGAGCTTCTCGTCCATGGTGTAGGCCTTCAACCTCCCCAGAAATGATTGTAAATGGGTCCGGGGGCATGAAGTCCCGTTGTATTTTTCAAAACAAGGAGGCTTAAACTTATGGGGAATCCTGACCCCGTCTACCAAGCCCATGTCCATAACGTCAAAACCCAAAGAGTTTTGAGACTCTAAGGATCTTAATTTCTCAGCTATCTCATCCAGCCTTCTGTCATAAGCTTCTTCCCTAGCACCCATTACTGTGAACTGATCCTCCTGGGGGTCTTCTTGCAGTACCCTGCCTGCAGTGGCAGTCCCTTGAACATTTGCAGGAATATTGACCTCTGGATGAAGATGGGGTCCAAATACCGGGGGATCGACGTGAGGTTGGACCCTCTCATTGTTGCTGGTGCCAGCAGTCCCTATATGGGGATCTTCTTGATTTTGCCTTTCCACCATGGCTCTCAATCTTTCTTGGCTCTGAGCCATGTTGTTCATCACTTCCATAAACTGAGTCATCTGGGTTCTAATTTCCAATCTTTCGTTTGCCATTTGGTTTCTAACCTCTGCAAGGTCCTGCTGTACCTGATCCATTTGTATGTCCGGAAGGTTGTTACGGGTTGGATATCGGTGCGGACGGTTGAGGGGAAATACTCGGCGTCGAGCAATAATTCCTGAACATCACAACAGAGTTAGCAATAATAAAACAAAAATCTACAAAACAAACAAAGGGTTAGCATGCAATGCAGTGTGCTTATTTGTTTTCAAGGTATCTGGCTTGGCATTCAGTTTTGACCCTTCCAGACCCTTGGAGATGCTGTTGATGTTGCTTTCGAAGTAAACTCAGATGGAACAAACTAATACATGTATTACAAAAGGCAAATGGTACATAGTTTGTTTACAAATACAAGCCCTCTGAGGGGTCAAAATACATTACAAGAAAAATAAAAGTACATGGAATGAAAGAAACAACAAGCAAATGGTCAAACACCCAGACCAAACTCATCCTCCCGAACTTCCTTGAGAAGTGCTTCGGTCACAGGATCAGCTGGACGCTCCGTGAGATTCCTGATGAGGAGATTCCGGGTAGTAACAGCTGCAGTTAGCTTCTTGTGTTGACTTTGGTCCTTTGACCTCTTCACTCCAGCTTTGATCTTCAGCTCTGATATCTCCCTCTGGGCTGCTGCCAGGGCTTCCTGCTGCTCTTTTACACTAGCTTCCAGCTGCTCTATCTTGTCTTGAGTCCTTTTATCTTCCAGAGTGCGAGCTTCGGTGATCCGGACCCACCTAGCTTGACTCTCCTTCAGATACAAGTCTGTCCTGGCTTTCTGGAACTGGGCTTCCTTGCAAGCATTCTTCAGAATCTGTTCCCCAGCCCTAGACTTCTTAATATAATCCTCATACTTTTCAATTTTAGCCAGATGCTCTACTTTCAGCTTCTCCAACCTCTCAATGTCCATCCTACCATCACTCCTCTCCCGGAGGGTCTTCTGCAAGGCCTGAGTCAACTTCTCATTTCTTTCTTTCAAACCCTCAAACTCCTCCAAACTGACAGTGGCAGGGGGTGGTGCTGAGGATGATCCAGGCATATCCTCCATGGTAAAGGGCATTCCACAGAATTGAGCCCTGGCATGGGACCACTCATAATATTGTGCTGATGCCACATTGTTGCACTTCCCCAAAATGGTCACTCCTTTAGTTTGAACATTTTCCCAGGCCCAGGCTGCCTGCCTAACAATATCCAGATTAGGCTTGTTCTCACAATAAAGAGTCTCAGCCAAGTCTTGTTCCTTAGGAGTGTGGATCAGTGCATAGCCCAGTTGTCTTTTGAACAGCAGAGGGTTGTAATTAATGCTACCCTTAACTCCTATCAGGGGCACATTGGGAAAATGCCCACAGCTGGTGATGATATCCCTGCCCTTTGTGCTTTGAGTGCACCACCTGATATCAGCTGAAGTCAGAGCAGTGAGTCTTCTAGCCCAGTTTCTCTGCTGATGAGGGTTCAAAAATGCATCTGTCCTGGGCAAATGCCTGAGAAGCCAAGTATGGAACAAAGGAGCACAGCACCTCATTAATCTTCCCCTATGCTTTTCATTCCTCTGATGCACTGAGTAGTAGAGATCCCCCAATAGAGTGGGCACTGGGTTCTTTAGGATGAAAAGATGGATTGCGTTCTTGCTAATGAACCTAGGCTCATCTGCAAATAATATAATCCCATATATGCTCAGGGCCAACAAAGCACAGACTGCTTTCCACTCTCCTACAGAAGCTTTCAGGGTAGCTTGAGAGATCAAGAAATCCAGATGCAAGCCAGGGATTCCAGCCTTAGAAGTCATATGCTGCCCAATCAGAACTGATTCCAGATGCAAGGCCTTTGCTACCTCTTCATTACCAGGAAAGACCATCTCAGGGTTGAAAGGGATTCCACCCCTGATAGGTATACCAACCAATGATGAGTACTCTTCCAATAAAGGGCCCAACTGAAAATCCTGAAAAGTGAAACACCTCAGTGGGGGATCATAAAACTGAAGGCAAGTATGGATCAGGCTTCTCTGTGAAGGGTCCAAATCCATAACCACATCAAGTATATCTCCATAGTGTTCCCTGAACAGTGGTATATGGTCTGGAGTGATCAGGGTCTGAATCCTCCTGATGTCAGCTAGCTCTGGCTGGAAGAAGTGGTAGGTGATGTTACTCTTTTTAGGTGCCATGCTGTTGAAGATGAGTTGAGATAGGTGCTGGTGATGATACTGAAAAATGGGCCACTGATTAGCTGGTGCAGGTGACTGAAGAAGATGACTGATAGCTGAAGCAGATGCTGATGAAGATAGGTCAATATCGATGATGTGGTCAAAACCTAAGCCAAAAATGAAGATGGATACCCTGAAACACAAATAAGCAAATGTCAAAATGACGCAATGATTATGTATGCAAATGATATGCAAGGGTTTGTGACTGAGCTCGATCTGATCAAGTGCTCTGATATAGGTCCAAGTATGTTCAAGAAATCCAGATGGAGGTCTATAAGTCCAGTAACCAAGGTGGGGGACTCAAATAAATACTCACATGTCCAGGGTTAAAATCACAAGAACTGTTCCAAAATGGAGTACTCTTAATCAAAACAAAGTAACAGGGTATGCTGAGGCCAAGGGTACCTGCAAACCTGTAAACAGCCCAACCCCCTCACAGGTGGTGTTCTAAAACAAGGATCCTCAGACTTGGATCAGTTATGAGAAGTGTAAACACTTATAACCCGGAGGTACAGTGTTTACAATAACCATAAAAGTTCCTCCTCTAATTCACCTCAGTTTCTGAAGGTCAATACTAAAGGTCATCCAGACTTAGCAGGCTTCCCAGATAGCCCTAGCATTGCAGGAGATCTGCAACACAGAGTTCTCAAGAAGAAACCCATATCTGAACCGTGTTTCATATTCGCGCATCAGACCGAGATGGAATGGGAAAGAATATGAACCACTCTAGCCTAGGTGTCACTCAGGTCCCAGGTATAGGACCTTAACTCTCAATGGAACACCCACCCACCAAAGCAAACAACAGATCCAGCCAGCAGCACAGTATGACAATATGATATAATGCAAAGCTATAAAGAAAGCAGTAAAGCAACTGTACATAAAGCAAAATAAATACAAATACACAAACACAAATAAGCACATAACACCCCAGTAAACACAAATCAATCAAGCGCTAGGAGGAACCCACAAAAAGAACCAGAAGCCCTGGTTGCAGTATAAGGGTCCCCAGCAGAGTCGCCAAGCTGTCGCTCCCGATAGATGGGACCAGGCCCAAATAAAGGTACAGACGCGAACGGTCGGCGAGAGGGACAATGAGAACACACAGCCGTGAACTCACTGGAGATGAATAGAGTCGCCAGCTAGGCATTTTTATCCCGGAGGAAAGGCAATGCTGCATAGGCCTAGAAAGATATGGATAAGACGGTTGGGAACCAGAGAGACTGAGAAAGGGGGTTGGTTACAACCTGGGAAGGTATTAGCACCCAGATTGTCCGCCGTACTCGACGGGATCCACGCTTAAAAGATTTGTGTTTTAAAGGGGTAGTGTCAGTGCAATTTGTGTGTAAAAATAGCTGAAAAAGATGTACAGGTGTCAGTGTAAAAGAAGTGAAGTGTATAAATGATGTGTCAGTGTAAGAACAGGAATAAGATGCTCAAGATCATGAGGCTAAAGAATGAAGCTGGAAAGAGGGGGAATGTACAGAGACTTTTTGTTCGATAACTGTTAAGTTATGCCTACGTATCCTCTCGTGCAATGAGGAAGTCAGAACACCGTAGTTCGACCCAAAGAGACTGAAAGGTAAATTGACTTGTGAACTGCTTACTCGCCTATGCTCAAGTGTATGATCTGTCTGGCACAGATGCAAACTGTCTTGCATTAGACGGAAGAAGCAAGTTCTCGTTTATGAGTGAAGGTGATGAGAAAAGAATCCCGAAGGAGACGATTATTGTTTGTTTTTGTCTTTTCAGTCTTTTATTGTTTTTGGATTTTTGTCATAAGTTAATGAGCTTAAGCCTAAACCAATGGGTTAGTAAACTCATCACATCTTCCCTCTGATTAGGGGTAATGAGAATACCTTAAGTGTGAAGTCAGATTCTCATACTTTAACACCTTTGGTGTAGGATTAAGATCATTAACCTACTTGTGATTAATTAGATGTTTTTGTTGTTTTTTTGTTTAGTGTTAAGTAATGAGGTTAAGCCATAATCAGGGATTAAACAGACTCATTACACCATCCTAATAGAAGGATAATAGATGAGAGTGTTTAAGCTGAGGAAAGCTCCTCAACTTAATCCATGATTAGGGATTAAACTCATGACAAAACAAAGCCTTTATTAAGTGGATTTTAGTTAATGATATGATGATGAAGTGATTTTTAGGGTTTGTAAGACAACTTGAGGGGGACTTGTCCATTAACACTAGGGTTAGTCCTTCTTAACCAATTAAGGAAGAATTAGAACCCTAATGCAAGGCCCAAGTTACAAGTGATGTCTTGATGATTATTAAGTGAATTGATTAAGAGGGTTAAACACATTAAGGGTTTAACACTTAGGATTAAAGTTATACACTCCATCCTAAGAGAAGGATGCAGGCATAAGCTTAATCACAAAGCCTTAAAGCCTTTAGGGTTTAGTCCCTGATTATGAGATAAGAAGAGATGACTCAAAAGAGACACAAAGGTAAAACTATGAGGGGAGACTAATCAAAACCCTAATCATTGTCATGCTTGGTTGTTCCTAAGGTTTGTGAGGTTTTCAAGAGAAGTCTTCAATGGAACCACCAGGAAGCAGATGAAAGGATCAAGAGAAGCAAAGTAACTTGCTTCATTCAAGAAGTCAAGTCACTTGAAGAAAGAAAGTGGGGAGAAGAAGAATGAGCAAGCTCAATCTCAAACACAGGATAAAATGCAGCATGGATGCAAGAAAGATGAAAAGAAAAGTTATGAGAAGTGAAGGCAAATTCACTTCTCAAAATCACTTACCACCTGAAAAGTTAGAAAAGAAAATGCAATGCAATGCAAAATGAGATGAAATGGTATGAAGTAAATCAAAACCAGAAGCATGTTTATGATGATAATGATGCTATGAAGTGATACAAACATGAGACAACAAATGGAGATGATCATACAAGCTCATGGATGCAAATGGAGCAAGTTAAGAACCAAGAACATACATGAAAAGTTATGGAAGGCACATGGCATACAACATGACAAATGCAAGATTCAATGATCAAACATGCTTTCAATATGTCTTATGATGCTCAATGAATCAAATGGAGGCATGGAATGTCATGGCAAGTCATGTTATGCAAGAAAATGCAAGATGGGTGCATATGGAAACCCAAATTAGGGTTTATGAACAATACATCAAACAAAGACCAAAATCAGAAGCAAACAACATTACAAAAAATTGAAAATGCACTCAAAGGATCCCTAATCCTATACTAACTCACTGCCCAAAGGAGAGGTTTCAACTCCTAACCAATTTAAAGTTATGATTTTTCTAAGTTTTCTAGGGTTTTTAGGGTTCCTAAACAAGAAAATTACCAAACAAAAGGAAAATGAAAGATCAAATCATGGCCATTTAATCTCACAAACTACATGCTAAACACAATGCAATGCAAAAAGAATCAAGGTCCAACTCTTCATGATTAGGCAGAAATGATTTTTGGAAGTTTGGATCAAAATAATGCATCAAAATGATTTTAATTCAATGAAAAATTCTCAAAATGCATCAAGATCAAAAAATAAATTTGGTTTGAAGGTTGGACAATGTTTCTAAATGTCTTAAAACATTTCATGAATTTTTTGGTGATTTTTAAATACTTAAAAGTATTTTTAATAAATTAATTTTCATTAATCAATTAAAAATAAACTTTTAAATATTTAAAAATAATTTTTTAATGCTAAAAATGAAAATAAAAATATTTTTGTGTTTTAAAAATAAATGAAACCCTTGGTAAAAAATTTCATAATTTTTAATGCATTTTTGCTATTTTTAATAAATTGTACAAATTAAATGGAAAAAAATGAAATTAAAATCAAAATAAATGGAAGGTAATCTGATCCAACGCATGAGGTTCAAAGCTGGGAGGAGACCATTGACTTGGCGCGCAGATGAATGGTCTGGATTGACTCTGACTTTAATTAAGTTTTATGAATTAATTAAGTGGATTAATCAGGCTAATGGTGATTAGGGCAAAAAGGGCTCATCTGGACCACACGTGCACGTGCGAAGTCAAGCCAGTCAAACGATCCAACTCTCAAGATTCAAATCTCATTTAATTACAGGATTAGGGCTAAGCATTTTCAGGTGACCGGAGGGAAGCTCCGGTCATCTTCTCTGGCAACATCAAAACCCTAGATCATGATTCAGGCTACCATTCTTCAAATTAAAGGCAGGGAAATGTTCCTCTATTCAAACCTCACTCAAATCATCTCTCAAACTAAATTTATCATGCTCAAATGAAGAGAATCGAAGCCATGAAGATTCACGGGCAAAGTTTCAGAGCCCTGGCAAATCCTCATTTCTCACTCATTTTTAATTCTAAGCCCATCCCCATGATCAGCAAGACATACACAACCAATTTATAACTTAAAATGCAAGCTCTGAGAGAAAAAGTTCATGGCCATACCTGAGATGGAAGATCCTGTTTCTGGGCTTTCTGGGCTTCTCCTTGATGCAGACTCACTCCAATGGTTCTCCTGATGCTAATGGTAGGCTTGGAATGAGCTTAAACAAGCTATTTTGAGAGGTCCAGTTCTGGTGTATCAGAAAATGGAGTCTGTGTGTGAGTGGTTTCAAGCTCTGTTAATGGCTGATTCTGGTTCCTTTTTATGTGTTTGATTTGTTGGTGAAGAGAGTTTGGATGTTTGGTGTCTGGAAAATGAGATTCGAAGAGAGGAAGCTCTTTGACAGTTTTTGTGGGGACTGAGTTCTAGCTTGCTTCAATGCCCAATGCCTTGCTATAACATCTCCAAGTTGTGTGGATAGCCTGTGGGGCAGGTCAGTAGGGGTGGCTGCTCACTGTGACATGAGTATGGGAACTTTTGCCAAAAAGTCAAGTTGGCTTGTACTAGCAGCATGGGTCATGGCAGCAGCAGTTTGAAGTCATGTCTTGCTTCAGCTTTAGTTGAGGAGGGCCCTTGGATTGCTTGTAGCTGACTGCAACATATGGATCACAAGCTATGCTAGCTTTTGCAACTTTCCCACTTGATGTTTCCTCATGATTTTGTGCTATGTACATGAAAAAACACTTGCTGAATTTTGTTGCATAATGTTACATTTAGTCATGGCAATGCATAGGAGTCATTTAGTGATCACATAACTCATGGGAAGATGATTTTGCCAAGAATCCCTCTTTGCACTCTTATGGAAAATGCCTTAGAAATCTTTGAAAACCAAAGTAAGCAATGCAAAATCCCTTGGGCCAATTCTGTTTTTGGGGTCATGTATGATCATATGATGAAGTTTTGAAGTCATTTTGAAGTCACTAGAATGCTTGGCACATGAATTTGCAAGTTTTCCATTTGGTGCATAACTTGAATTTTAATGATTTTTGCCAACTTTGATAAACCATAACTTTTGATCCAAAATGAATTAGGTCATGTTCTTGTACTTTTTGAAAAGGGAAAGATCTAATCTACAACTTTCATGACCAAAGTTTTCCATTTGAAGAATTTTTGAATCAAAAAGTAAGGGTTGAAAAATTGCCTAAAATGACAAATTCCTTAAAAGTCAAACTTGCCCTAAAAAGTCAACTTTGCAAAAACTTGTAATTCTTGAATTTTGTGAACTTCAAACTTCTTCCATGATCAAATAAAGATCAAATACACTCAAAATGATGAAGATCACCCCTTGGTTGGGTCATTGGGGGCCTCAGATGCCCTGATTTTGCACTGACTTATCCAGAAAGTCAACCCTTGATCAGATGACTTCCCCATGGAATTTCTTCATGAAAATTGATATGCACACTCCCTATACCATATAGAGACCAATAGAAACAAGAATGACCAAAAAATTTGAAGTTATGGCCTCTGAAACCAAAACCCTAATTTTAGGTCATCTGTGCAGTCAAACCTGGCTCTGCATCCATACCAATCCCAGTTCTTGTGGTTCTTTGGCATTCTTGACTTTGAGAGGATATAATATGATGCTTGAACACACATGGACCCCCTTGAAGTGATTGATGACTTTGGAGTGGCTCAAGAAGCTCTTGGATTGCTCAGATCCCAAACCCTAGATGCAGATGACTTAGAACCAATGCAATGAATCAAAAATGTGGTATGAGATGTTATGATTGTTTATGCATATGAAATGATCACAAGCCATGGTGTGAATGGGTGAGGGCAAATTTTGGGTGTTTACAAAAACAAAGCCTTTGTTAAGTGGATTTTAGTTAATGATAAGATGAAGAAGTGATTTTTATGGTTTGTAAGACAACTTGAGGAGGACTTGTCCATTAACACTAGGGTTAGTCCTTCTTAACCATTTAAGGAAGAATTAGAACCCTAATGTAAGGCCCAAGTTACAAGCTTGATGTCTTAATGATTATTAAGTGAATTGATTAAATGATTTAAACACATTAAGGGTTTAACACTTAGGATTAAAGTTATACACTCCATCCTAATAGAAGGATGCAGGCATACGCTTAATCACAAAGCCTTAAAGCCTTTAGGGTTTAGTCCTTGATTATGAGGTGAGAAGAGAAGACTCAAAGAAAACTCAAAGAAAAGAGTCTAAGGGGGACTAAACAATCTTAAAATGTTATCATGCTTGGAAGTCCTAGGGTTTGTGAGGCTTAAGAGGAGAAATCTTCAAGGAAGCCACCAAGGAGAAGCAAGATAGAAAAAGGATGAGAAGAGAAGAGAAAAGAGGGAAGAGAGGCACAAGTGAGCAAGCTCACTCAAAGACAAATAAAAATGCAGCAAGGATGTAAAATGGCAAGATGAGAAGAGGTAGGAGGTGAAGGCAAATCCACCTCCCAAACAAACTTACCATTAACCTGAAAAGTTAGTACAAGATGCATAAGGGAAGACATGAGATGAAACAATGCATATGGATGGGAAAAGGCCAAAGTCAGAATCATACACATGATGCAAATGATTCTAAGAGGTGATGCAAACACATGTCAAGAGTTGTGGATGATCATACAAGGATGAGGATGCAAATGAAGCATGCTTTGAACCATGAAAGTTCATGAAAGTTTATGAAATGATATGAATGCATAACATGGAAAATGAAAGATGAAATGATCAAACATGATTCTAATATGTCCTAAGATGTATTTTGAATCATGTGGATGCACAAAATGTCATGGAAAGTCATTGGATGCAAGCAAATGAAAGAAGGATGCAAAGGAAGACACAAATTAGGGTTACATACAACATGCAAAGCAAACAACTCAAAACCAGAAGCAAATGACATGATAAAAAATTGAAAATGCAATCAAGGATACCCTAAACCTATACAAGTTCACTTCCCAAAGGAGGGGATCTAACTCTTAACCTAGTGAAAGTTATGAATTTCCTAAGATTACTAGGGTTTTGGGGTACCTCACAATTAAAAATGCAAAACAAATTTAAAATGGAAGATCAAATCAAACCAATTTTATCATATAAACTAAATGCTATGGAGGATACAAAGCAATAAGAACCATCATCAAACTCTCAAGGGTTGGGCAGAATGAATTTTTCAAAGTTAGGACCAAAATATTGCCTTTAAACAAATTTAATTCCGATGAAAATTGTCAAAATAGATCAAGAACCAAAAATAAATTTGTTTTGAGAGTTTGATAATGTTTCTAAATGTTTTTAAATGCAATGTGAATTTTTTTGTGATTTTTAAATACTTAAATGTATTTTTAATTAATTAATTTTCATTAATTAATTAAAAATAAACATTTAAATGATTTAAAAATAATTTTTAATGCAAAAAATAAAAATAAAAATATTTTTGGGTTCTGAAAATTAATGAAATGTTTGACAAAAATTTTCAGATTTTTTAAATGTTTTTTGCTATTTTTTAAAATTCATGCAAATAAAATACAAACAAAATGAATTAAAGTTGGTTAACAGAAGAATGAATCGATTCATGCTTGGATGATTCGATTCATAATGGTCAATTTTAGAGAAACAGAAACAGCATGAATCGATTCATAATGGGATGAATCGATTAATTTTGCGAAATCCAAGAATCACTCAACAGAATGAATCGATTCATGCTGGAATGAATCGATTCATTGTGCTGTTTTTTTCAAAAATTCATGATCAAACTCAATCCCTAGGCTGTTCAGAGTGCTCTAACTCTCCAGATTTCATCCTCTATCCACCCCAAACATGAATCAATCACAAAATCATATTTACAATGCATCAACAACAAGATTTGAGCAAAATCAAGAACACTGCAAAAACTTCAGAATATGCATACACACTCATTTCTCAACTGTTTTCAGTGCTTCAAAGCTCAACATGATCAGTGAAAAAAACTCTATCATCCTATAACAAGAGATTGCATTTCTAAAAAAAATGTTCTTGATGATACCTGAACTGGAGCTTTGAACTTCAGAGCTTTCTGGTCAGTCCTTTGCTTCAAACAAGCTCCAATGATCCTCCTGATGATGGAATGAAGCTTAGAAAACTTTTGAGAATGGTTGGTTATGACTGTTTTGCTCTGGTGTAGCAGCAATGGAGGTCTTGGGGTGTGATGTTTCAAGCTGTTTCAGGGGGTGATTCTTGTTCAGAGGGTGATTTGTGACTTGTTGGTGAAAGAAAAAAGTGAAGTTTTATGGCTGTGTGAAGAAAAATTCAGAGAAGAAGTTTGGGACAGATCTTGTGCAAGTTGGATTGTGTGTTGTTTCTATGCCAAATGAGCTGCTATATCACTCCCATAAAGTTTGAGTAGGCTGTGGAGCAGGTTAGTAGAGGCTGCTGGTCACTATTCCAAAAGCATGGGAGAAAATGCAAAAAGTCATGGTTAGGTGTACTTGAGGCATGGGCTGTGGCAGAGCTGATTTTCTGGCTTGGATTGCCTCAGCTGAGTTCAAGGATGGCTCTTGGATCAGTTGAGGTGAGCTGTAATGGATGAAGGGTGAGATCTCATATATTTTGCAACTTTGCAACTTGTGACATTTTGTGACTTTTGGCCATGAACATGTGACATCTCTTAAGAAATATGCAGCAAAATGCATCACATAATGTTGTTATGACACTTTGATAATGGTTAGAGACCAAACAAAACCAAAAGAACCCTTCTTGCAAGATTTCCCTCTTTGTGATTTTCATGAAAAATGGTTTATGATACTTTGGAATTCAAAGCATGAAAGTGAGAAACTTCTTGGGCAAATCTGAATTTTAGGCATTGCATTGTGTTTGTATGAAGATTAGAAGTCATTTTGAAGTCAATAGAATGCTTGGCATGTGAAATTGCAAGTTTCCCTCTTTGTGCAAAAGTGAAATTTCAATGATTTTTCCCAACTTTGCAAAGCCATAACTTTTGATCCAAAATGAATTAGAAAAAGTTCTTGTACTTTTTGGAGAGGGAATGATCCATTCTACAACTTTCATGACCAAAGTTTTCTCATTTGAAGCATTTTTGAATCAATAAGAGGGGGTTGAAAAAGTTTCCCAAAATAGCAAGTTTGCATTATAAGTCACTTTCCCAAAAAGTCAACTTTGAAAATGACTTGAGATTCTTCAATTTTGTGAACTTCTAACATCTTCCATGGTCAAATAAAGATCATACATAATCAAAATGATGATGAACACCCCTTGGTTGGGTCATTGGGGGTCCTAGATGCCCTGATTTTGCACTGACTTGCTCAGAAAGTCAACTCTTGATCAGATGACTTCCCCATTGAATTTCTTCATGAAAAATGATATGCATGATCCTCATAACATATAGAGACAAATAGAAACAAGAATGACCAAAAAATTCTGAGTTATGGCCTCTGAAACCAAAACCCTAATTATAGGTCATCTGTGCAGTTAAACCTGGCTCTGCTTCCATGCCTTTCTCAGTTCTTGTGATTCTTTGACTTCCTTGACTTTGTGAGGATATAATATGATGCTTGAACATACATGGACCCCTTTGAAGTGATTGATGCCCTTTGGAGTGGCTCAAGAAGCTCTTGGATTGCTTAGATCACAAACCCTAGATGCAGATGACTTTGAACCAATGCAATGAATCAAAAATATAATATGAGATGGTATGATTGAGTTTATGCATATGAGGAGATCACAAGCCATGGTATGAATGGGTGAGGGAAAATTTGGGGTGTTTACAGCTGCCCCTATTCAAACATGAGTTAGCTGTGCAGGATGTAAGCAACGGCTTAACAGGCAAACAAGATAACTTGTGGTTGAATACCAAAGACAGTCCGAGATTTGCACTCACAGAATGAAGAAGAAAAGGGATATAGATTGTAAAAGAAAATAAAGTATATTGTAAAGTGTGGGCGACGGAGGACGACCGTCGAGCAGAGGACGACTGCTGGGGAAAGAGCAATGACGGGGACGGCCGACATGCTGGAAAGGTGCGGAAAATAAAGCAATGACGGGGACGACCGACATGCTAGGGATAAAAAGGATTACGATGGGGACGGCCATCAAGTAAAGCTATAAGATTCTCTGGGGATTAATGAAAAATGATGGGGACGGCCATCAACTTCATAAAGTAATGTAATCAATGATGGGGACGGCCATCGGGCTAAACTAATGAAGGACGATCATCAGGAAAAAGGAAAAGGGGCCACGACGGGGACGGCCATCGGGTTAAAGAATAAATGAAATAATGATGAGGGACGGTCATCAAAGGTGAAGGACGATCACCTAGCAGGGGACGACTGCTCTGTTGGGGATAAGATGAGGGATGGTCATCTATGGTGAAGGACGAACACCTGGCAGGGTACGGCTGCCGAAAATATCGCGACATAGGACGAATGCTGGATAAAAGGTCAACGATGGGGACGGCCATCGGACGAGCATGACGAAGGACGATCATCAAGAGGTGAAGGACGATCACCTAGCAGGGGACGACTGCTCTCAAGGTTTATCATGACATAGGACGAATGTCAGATAACAATATCAACGATGGGGACGGCCATCGGATAAAATGATGAAGGACGATCATCAAAAAGGTGAAGGACGATCACCTAGAAGGGGACGGCTGCTAAATATCGCGACATAGGACGAATGTCGGATAGAAAAAGTCAACGATGGGGACGGCCATTGGATGAGCATGATGAAGGACGATCATCAAGAGGTGAAGGACGATCACCTAGCAGGGTACGGCTGCTCTAAGGGTTTATCATGACATAGGACGAATGTCAGATAACAAAAGAAATTTTGCTTTGCTGGCGATCTACCGGGGAATAGTAAACACGGACGAGTGTTTATATCCAAGAAATAAAGGGTATAAGTGTTTGGATGTTTGTGTATATATTAAAGATGCGGACGAGCATCCTTATGACTACGATACGGACGAGTATCGGGTAGAAATAAATACTGACACGTGTTCAGAGACGATGATACTGACGAGTATTAACTGGTTAACAAGGAACACGGACGAGTGTTGGATCTGAGGGGACTCTTCTGGGGAATAGTAGACACAGACGAGTGTCTATATTCAAGAAGACAAGAGTGTTTGACATAGTGTATGGATTAAAGATGCGGACGAGCATCCTTAAGTCTATGATACGGACGAGTATCAGGTAGAAATAAATGCTTGACGCATGTTCTGAGATGATGATACGGACGAGTACCAACTGGTTAACAAAGAACGCGGACTAGTGTTGAATCTGCGGGGATGTATAAGTGGTGTATACAAGATACGGACGAGTATCTGTATAAGTGTAATAAGTATGAGCGGTGTATAGATGAGTGTTTGACTTGCTGGGAAGAGTGACACGGACGAGTGTCAAAAGAGAAAGGTGTAATATAAACAAGTATATGATATACAGAGTGTTTAGGTAACTGTGTTGGGGAAGGTGACACGGACGAGTATCAAGGAATTGTATATACAAGTATCTGTGAGTGCAAAGAGGATGCTTCGGCTTTCTGCTGGGGGTATGACACGGACGGGTGGTCTGTTTGTAAAGAGTGCTCGGGCGACTTTACTGGGGAATGATGACACGGACGGGTGTCAAAAGGAGTGTGTACTGATGCTTGTGAACGTAGGGCAACTGCTTCAGCTTTAACTCTCTGTTGGGGAACTTGGGGAGCATTCTGTACATCTTTGACGGGTTGTCATTAACCATAAGTATTTGATTCAGACCATGGCTTATGATTATGCAATATGTTTGATTTTTGCCATAATGCTCCGTATTAGACGGAATGCTACGCTTTGTAGGGTGAACATGATGCGAATGCCATGATTATGTAAAGGTACCGATCCGGGATTCGGATCCTGTTGTTGCGAAGATCTATGGTCAATCTGCTTGGAATGGACGTCCCAGCTGGGGATGAGATCATTGGTAGGTCTGACAAGATGTATCTGCTTGGGGGAATAGGTCACTGATAGACCCATCCTGGTAAAAAGGGACCCAGCTGGGGTTTGAAGAAGCTTTCGTCACTCTGTTGTGATTCCTTCATGCGTTGCTCTTCTGACTAGAGGCTGAAACTCTGTGGGGAGATGGTTCCCTTGCTTTTGTACTTGGCTGAGGAGGAAGAATGATTGGCACCTCGGCTGGGGAGAAACAACAAGTGGCAACTCAGCTGGGGAGAAAGCACTTCGGGTGCTAGGACTGAGTGAATACTGATTTGCCAGCTTGCTGGGATGAGGCTTACATGCCCCATGTTGCGCTTTTGAATACCTGCAATCCTGCAAAGATGGAGAAACGCACAAGTAATCCCGAGGTATCCCTTACTGGATTCCGTCGTAAGAGTTTTAGACACTCCCGGGAGTAAATATATTCTCTGCAAGCACGTATTTTTAGAAGAAAATCATCTGTATTTATGCAATCAATATCATAAGGACATCGGACATTTTGCAAATGAAAATAAAAAACGTTCGAGACGAAGCATGACTGAAAATCTGATTTTATTAATTTGTGTGCCATGAATTGGCAAGATACAGTCAAAGGAACAGATCCCCTGAAATGAGGAGATTGTTACAAAATTTGAGAAACAAAAGGTGCTGGCAATGTTGATGACGCTTCAGGGAGCTTCCCTTTTGCTATGACTCGTATGACATTTGACGTTCTTCTCGTCTGGCTTTCTGAAGAAGGCTGATTCTGAAAAAGGCTTGATCCTTCCGAAGCTTACCAAGTTGTAGGTTATACAGACGAATTCAGGATGCAGTTGTTCGCTTATTCCCTTATTTTGCATGGATCGCCCTTTCGGGTTTTCAATCCATCGGGATACCCATTTTTGCCTGAGTTGTCCAATGCGGCTTTTCATCTCAGCGGGTGTACATTTTTTATTTATTTCCCATATTTTTTCCCGAGTCTTTTATTCTGTTTTTGACTCGTCGGGATGCCCTATTTTGCCTGGACTTACATTCTGTTTTTATGTCCAGCGGGTCATTTTTATGCGAAGTATTTTTTGACTGCATCTGAATTCACAGGGGACGGGAAGTCTTCACCATCCATAGTGCTGAGCATCAGTGCTCCACCAGAGAAAACTTTCTTTACTACGAATGGTCCTTCATAGTTCGGAGTCCATTTGCCCTTGTGGTCTGTATGAGGGGGAGGGATTCTTTTCAGCACAAGATCCCCTACTTGGTATTCTCGGAGCCTGACTTTCTGATCGAAGGATTTCTTCATTCTTTTCTGATACAACTGCCCATGACAGATTGCAGCTAATCTTTTCTCTTCAATCAGACTCAGTTGTTCGTATCGGGACCGGACCCACTCTGCTTCGCTTAGCTTAACATCCATCAGTACCCGTAGGGAGGGTAATTCAACTTCAACAGGTAGGACTGCTTCCATACCATACACAAGCTGATATGGTGTTGCCCCAGTGGATGTTCTGATTGACGTGCGGTACCCATGCAAGGCAAACGGTAGCATCTCATACCAGTCTTTGTATGTGACTACCATCTTCTGCACAATCTTCTTGATATTCTTATTAGCTGCCTCAACAGCGCCGTTCATCTTTGGCCTGTAAGGAGAAGAATTGTGGTGTTGAATCTTGAAGTCCCGGCATAGTTCTGCCATCATTTTATTGTTTAAGTTGGAACCATTGTCAGTAATGATTTGCTCGGGAACTCCGTATCGACAGATGATATCTCTCTTCAGAAATCTGGCTACCACTTGTCTTGTAACGTTTGCATAGGAAGCTGCTTCGACCCACTTGGTGAAATAATCAATGGCAACCAGGATGAATCTGTGGCCGTTTGAAGCAGTTGGCTCAATCTTGCCAATCATGTCAATGCCCCACATAGTAAAGGGCCAAGGTGAAGACATCACATTCAAAGGATTGGGAGGCACATGCACCTTGTCTGCATAAATCTGGCATTTATGGCATTTTCTGGCGTAGGCACAACAGTCGGCATCCATTGTGATCCAGTAATAACCCGATCTTAGCAATTTCTTGGCCATGGCATGCCCTGCTGCATGGGTACCAAAGGATCCTTCGTGCACTTCATGCATCAACAAATCTGCTTCTGTTCTATCAACGCATCTGAGGAGTACCATATCAAAGTTTCTTTTGTACAGGGAACCATCAGTATTCAGGAAGAAACTACCAGCTAGCCTTCTTAATGTCTTCTTATCATTGGAAGATGCCCCAGGTGGGTATGTCTGATCCTCCAAGAAGCACTTAATGTCATGGAACCAAGGATTATCATCTTTGACAACTTCTGCTGAGAATACATATGCTAGTCTGTCAAGCCTGGATACTGCAATTTGAGGTACAAAGTTGGCAGCTTGAACTTTGATCATGGATGAAATGGTAGCCAGAGCATCTGCAAACTGATTCTCGTCCCGAGGGATATACTCAAGTTTGACCGTTGTAAAGAAAGTCAGTAACCTCCTTGTATAATCCCTGTACGGTATCAGATGATCCTGGTGTGTGTACCATTTGCCGTTGGTTTGATTGATTACCAAAGCTGAATCTCCGAACACAGTCAAGGTCTTGATCCTGAGGTCAATGGCTTCCTCAAGACCCATAATGCAAGCTTCGTATTCAGCTTCGTTGTTAGTGCAGTTAAAGGTGAGTTTTGCCGAGAAAGGCATGTGAACTCCTTTAGGTGTAATGAGTACTGCACCAACACCACGACCATTCATATTAACAGCCCCATCAAACATCATAGTCCATTCTTCTTCCGGGTCAGGCCCTTCAGTGTGAACAGGCTCTTCATGATCTTTTGATTTTATGAACATGATGTCTTCATCAGGGAAGTCAAATCTCATAGGCTGGTAATCATCAATGGGTTGCTCAGCAAGATATTCAGACAATACACTGCCCTTGATGGCTTTCTGAGATGTGTACTGGATGTCATATTCTGTGAGGATCATTTGCCATCTTGCAACCCGTCCGGTAAGTGCTGGCTTCTCAAAAATATACTTGACTGGGTCCATCTTTGAAATCAATAAAGTAGTATGGGTCAACATATACTGTCTCAGTCGGCGAGCAGCCCACGCTAAAGCACAGCAAGTTTTCTCGAGCAGTGAATAACGTTGTTCACAGTCGGTAAACTTTTTGCTTAGGTAGTATATTGCATACTCTTTTCGACCAGACTCGTCATGTTGGCCCAGCACACACCCCATTGACTCTTCTAATACTGTCAAGTACATTATTAGAGGTCTTCCTTCAACTGGAGGCATAAGGATTGAAGGCTCTTGTAGGTATTCCTTGATCTTGTCAAAATCCTTCTGGCAGTCTTCGTTCCACCTGACCGTTTGTTCTTTTCTCAGCAGTTTGAACAAGGGTTCACAAGTTGCTGTAAGGTGAGATATGAACCGTGAAATGTAGTTCAATCGACCTAAGAACCCTCGAACTTCTTTTTATGACTTTGGTGCAGGCATTTCTTGAATGGCTTTAACTTTATCAGGGTCAACTTCAATCCCTTTTTCACTTACAATAAATCCCAGCAGCTTACCGGATCGCACCCCGAATGTGCACTTGTTGGGGTTCAACTTCAGTAGATTTACCAGGTGGTCTTCTTCAGTGAGGGACTTGGCAATCATGTCATCCACATAACATTCGATTTCTTTATGGATCATATCGTGGAATAATGTCACCATAGCCCGTTGATATGTTGCACCAACATTCTTCAGCCCGAATGGCATTACCTTGTAACAGAACGTGCCCCATGGTGTGATAAAAGTTGTCTTCTCCATGTCTTCAGGTGACATCTTGATCTGATTGTATCCTGAAAATCCGTCCATGAAGGAGAATACCGAGAACTGAGCTGTATTATCAACCAATACATCAATGTGAGGTAATGGGAAATCATCTTTCGGGCTGGCTCTGTTCAGATCCCGGTAGTCAACACACATTCTTACTTTGCTGTCCTTCTTAAAACAGGTCAATCAGTTGTCTTTTCACGGAGTCTTGTAAGCAGGCCCCGATCTTAACCTCTTTCACGTCTTCATCTGTACCAAGATTAATCGTTTCGACCTCCTCCTAATGAGGAGTGATAACCCTTTCCTCTTGTCTCAACAACCTGGCTAGCTCTTCAGGAAGCTCACACTCTTCTTCAACCCCTTCATTAGCTTGATTGATTGGATTGTCAAAGTCATACGGAGTCATAGCTGTGCTGTTGTCGGTGCGGTCTGGAAGGCACTCTCTGCAAGGGTTTAGTTTGTTCATTTTAGTGATTGATTTTAATCTTGTTTAAAAAGAGTGAAATGGAGTTAACATTTTGAAAACATTGCCATTTATTTTTGTACAAAAAGAAAAATGGAAAAACAGTGAGTGGAAAAGAAAAAGACTCATTTGCAAAAGATGTCTGATGTTTCATTGATTAATCTTGTTGCACAAAATTACAGATGGCCCGATTACAACATGAGTCTTGTCATCTTGGGCAAGATGCAAGACTTGATGCATTCTTAAAATATACAGGAAATAATAATTACTCTGCAGGAGTAACCCTTATAATTTCCTGGGAAGACCAGTTTGAGATACTGCTCCCCGGGATCCTTGGACGTATCCAGCTCTCCAGGTTGCGTTCATCCTCCGACTCATCTTCCAAGTTGTTTACTGCATCGGGGGTGAGCATCCCCCACTGACAAAACTGGGCTTCTTAGCAGCCTCTTCTTGATCTTGTTGAGTTGGTTTGTAACCCAACCCAAATCTGTCCTCCTTCTTCTCCACAGGCAGCAACTTGCCCCAGCCTTGGGCAGTCCCCTCTTCAACAACCTTCCGGGCTTCCTGATAAGATGTCATTGAGGTTCCAGGTACAGCGGATGCTTCATTTATGTTCAAGGCTTCAAACCCTTGACTCATAGTTTCGTGGATCTCCTCATCCATCTCAATGTATTTGTATGTAGCCAGATGGCTAACAAAGATATTTTCCTCTCCACAAATGGTAACGACTTGGCCCTCTCACTCGAATTTTAACTTCTGGTGAAGGGTTGAGGTCACGGCGCCAGCGGCGTGTATCCATGGTCTACCCAATAGACAACTGTAGGCAGGCTGTATATCCATCACGAAGAAGGTCGTTTTGAAAGTCTGTGGGCCAATCGTTATAGGCAACTCAATTTCCCCCAGAACTGATCTCTTAGAACCGTCAAAGGCTCTCACTACCAAGTTGCTGGGACGTAATGCCAATCCCTCATACTCCAGCTTCACAAGGGCTTTTTTAGGTAAGACATTGAGGGATGACCCTGTGTCTACCAGTACATGGGAAAGAACTGCACCCTTACACTCCATGGTAATGTGCAAAGCCTTGTTGTGATTGCGACCTTCCGTAGTCAAATCAGTGTTGGTAAATCCTAGTCCATGACTAGCGTTGACGTTTCCAACCACTGCCTCTAACTGATTGACTGTAATCTCCTCTGGCACATAAGCTGCGTGCAAGACTTTTAGTAGTGCGTTCCGATGAGCCTCAGAGCACATTAGCAACGATAAAATGGAGATCTTGGAAGGTGTCTGGTAAAGCTGGTCCACTATCTTGTAATCACTTTTCTTGATGATTCTCATGAATTCATCAACCTCTTCATCAAAAGAGGTCTTTAAAGCTTCCTTAGCAACTTGTTCTTCTTGCACCATACTCTTCCCTTTTGCCTTGGCAGCAGCTTCTGCTTCGGCATTGGGCCTTGGAATTTGCGGGGCAAAGAGACGTCCACTTCGGGTGAAGCCTCCACCTCCCCCCACATTGTCTATTTGTGGTGAAGAAGTTGATGATTCCAAAGTGATTTTCTGTCCTTCGCAGTATAGATCGGAGCCGTAATGCTAAGGGATGGCATTACTGCTTTCATAAGGAACTGGCCCAGGCACTGTGATAGTGACTGGACTGATAGCAGCTGCAGAAGGGACCATGATAGTATGTGGATCATAGTATATTGTAACCGATGCTCTGACAGGAGTGACATTTTGTGAGTTGTAGGCAGAATCATTTGCAGGATCATAATAAATTGTAACCGTTGAGACATTTTCATTGTTTGCTGTTGTCGTTGTAGGAGATATTGTTGACTGGATGAGTGTTGCTGTTGTAGGAGATTCTGAATGAAGGGGTGCTGAAGTTGTAGAAGAGATGTTTGTTGATATTTGGTCCGTTGAAGTGACAGATGAAGCATTTGTTGATGAGATTGAAGAGTTGTTTGGAACAATTGTTGTTGCGGTTGTAGAAGACTCGGGAATTGTTGTTAAGGAGGTTGCTGGATTTGGAGGTGTTGATGTTGTGATTTGAAGTAGACCACTCTGGATGAGACCATTTATGCCATTTCTCAAGTTATCGCACCCATTTACTGAAATGTTGCAATAAGCACATCCTAGCTCACATCCGGGGAACATTTGACATTCAAGGAGTTGAGCTTTAATCTCTACCAGGGGTGTCCGAATCTGCCCCACACTAGTTATCAAGTAAGACGGCTTGTCTTCCTCAATAGCATTGATTCTGGGTCCTCTGTGGTTGGGCATAGGGTTCTTATTAACATTTGGTGGAGGTGCAAAGTTTAGAGCTTTGGAATCCACTAGATCATGTACCTTCATGTGCAAAGCTCTGCACTTCTCTGTACTGTGACCAGGTGCGTTAGAGTGAAAAGCACATCTGGCGCTGGCGTCATAATTTCTGGGTAGACTGACAGGATCTGGAGGTGCCAATGTTCTTAGCTCAACCAGGTTGAGTCTCAGGAGTTGTGGCAATAATACGGCATAAGGCATAGGGATCGGATCAATCACCCTATTGGCCTGAGATGGTCTCTGTTGAAACGGTCTTTGCTGATTGTTGTTGCTGGTGTTGTTGTTGTTATAATTTCTCTAAGGTGGATATTGAGCTTGTTGCTGGTAGTGGGATTGTTGTTGTGGTTGGTATGCTGGTTGTGGATGAATTGGAGCGGGAATGGTGACAGCTGCCACAGATCTATGAACATACTGGGGTCTGCCCCTGCTGGTATGGATAGCATTAGTCTCACGAGTTCTTCTTGGGCCTACAAAAGGCTTTCTGGGGTTGCTGGACGAGCTTGCACCGTTGTCGGAAATCTTTCCCATCTTTAATAGGCTCTCAATTCTTTCTCCAGCTATAACCACATCTGCGAAGCTGGTAGAAGAAAAGGCAGTTAGCCTGTCAATGTATGTCCCTTGGAGGGTGTTCATAAACATGTCAGCCATTTCCCTTTCTGACATGGGTGGCTGGACAGCAGCAGCAAGCTGTCTCCACCTCTGGGCGTACTCCCGGAAGCTTTCTCTGGATAATTGTGACATTCCCATCAGGAGGGTCCTGTTGGGAGCCATATCCAAGTTGTACTGGTATTGTCTAATGAAGGCCTCAGCCAGGTCTTTCCAGCACCTGATGGTTGCTCTAGTCAAGTGAGAGTACCATTCCCTTGAAGCTCCTGTTAAGCTATCCTCAAAATAAAACATCCATAGCTTTTCATCCATGGTATATGCCTTCAGCCTCCCCAGAAAGGATTACAAATGGATCCGCGGACAGGAGGTTCCGTTGTACTTCTCAAAGCACGGAGGTTTAAATTTGTGGGGGATCCTGACCCCGTCCACTAGTCCCATGTCCATAACATCAAAACCCAAGGAATTTTGAGACTCCAAGGACCTTAATTTTTCAGCAATTTCATCTAGCCTTCTGTCATAGGCTTCATCCCCAGCTCCCATCACAGTGAACTGATCTTCCTGGGGGTCTTCTTGTAGTACTCTGCCTGTAGTAGCATTCCCCTGTACATTAGCAGGGATGTTGATCTCTGGGTGAAGATGAGGGCCATACACAGGTGGGTTGACATGAGGCTGAACCCTCTCATTGTTGCTTGTCCCACCAGTCCCTAGATGGGGGTCTTCCTGAGTCTGCCTTTCTACTAAAGCTCTCAATCTTTCTTGGCTCTGAGCTAAACCATTCATCACCTCCATAAACTGAGTCATCTGATTCCTCATTTCAACTCTCTCATCGGCCATTTGGGCCCTGACCTCTGTAAGGTCCTGTTGTACCTGGTCCATCTGTATACCCGGAAGGTTGTTGCGGGTAGGATATCTGTGTGGACGGTTGAAGTATGCAATGCAGTGCAATATGCTTATTTGTTTCCAAGGTATCCGGCTTGGCACTTGGTTTTGACCTTTCCAGACCCCTGAGGTAGATGCTTTGGATGTTGCTTGAAGAACTCAGATAAAGCAAACCAACACATATATTACAAAAAGTAAATGATACATAGTTTGTTTTTTACAATACATGCCCCTGAAGGGTCAAAATACAACACAAAAAGGAAAAGTACAATGAAATGAAAGCATCAACAAGCAAAAGTCAGACATCAAGACCAAACTCATCCTCCTGAACTTCCTTTAGAAGTGCTTCAGTCACAGGATCAGCTGGACGCTCAGTGAGGTTCCTGATAAGGAGATTCCTGGTGGCAACAGCTGCAGTTAGCTTCTTGTGTTAACTCTGGTCCTTTGACCTCTTCACACCAGCTCTAATCTTCAATTCTGAGATCTCTCTCTGGGCTGCTAGCAGGGCTTCCTGTTACTCCTTTGCATTAGCCTCCAACTGATCAATCTTGTCCTGAGTCCTTTTATCCTCCTGAGTACGAGTTTCGGTGATCCTGACCTACCTAGCTTGACTCTCTTTCAGATACAAATCAGTCCTGGCCTTCTGAAACTGAGCTTCTTTACAGGCATTCTTCAAAATCTTCTCTCCAGCCCTTGACTTCTTGATGTAGTCCTCTGACTTCTCAATCCTGGCTAGATGCTCCACCTTAAGCTTTTCTAACCTTTCAATGTCCAGACGACCATCACTCCTCTCCCAGAGGGTCTTCTGTAGAGCCTGAGTCAGATTCTCATTCCTCTCTTTCAGTTTCTCAAACTCTTCCAGGCTAACAGTGGCTGGAGGGGGTGCTGTGGATGGTCCAGGTGTATCCTCAATGGTGAAGGGCATCCCGGAAATTTGAGCCCTGGCATGAGACCACTCATAGTACTGAGCTGAGGCTATATTGTTGCACCTCCCAAGAATAGCCATTCCCTTGGTCTGGACATTGTCCCAAGCCCAGGATGCTTGCCTGACAACAGCTAGGTTAGGCTTAATCTCACAATAAAGGGTCTCAGCCAAATCTTGTGTTCTGGGAGGGTGGACCAATGCATAACCCAATTGTCTTTTGAATAGCAGAGGGTTGTAGTTGATGCAACCCTTTACACCTATCAGGGGTACATTGGGGAACTGCCCACAACTAGTAATGATGTCCCTACCCTTGGTGCTCTGAGTGCACCACCTGATATCAGCTGAGGTCAAAGCAATTAGTCTTCTAGCCCAATTCTTTGGCTGGTGAGGATTCAAGAATGCATCTGTCTTGGGCAAGTGTCTGAGCAGCCAGGTATGGAACAGGGGGGCACAGCATCTCACCAATCTTCCTCTTTGCTTTTCATTCCTTTGATGGATAGAGTAGTAGAAATCTCCCAGTAAGGTGGGTATTGGGTTCCTCAGAATGAAAAGGTGAATGGCACTCTTGCTAATAAACTTAGGCTCGTCTGCAAAAAGTATAACCCCATATATGCTGAGGGCTAACAAAGCACAGACTGCCTTCCACTCTCCCAAGGAGGCCTTCAGGATGGCCTGAGAAGTCAAGAAATCCAAGTGTAGACCAGAGATTCCAGCCTTGGTAGTCATATTCTGCCCAATCAGAACTGGTTCCAGATACAAAGCTTTTGCCACCTCTTCATTACTAGGAAAAGCCATCTCAGGGTTGAAGGGAACTCCACCCCTAACAGGTACACCAACCAATGATGAATACTCCTCTAATAAAGGCCCCAACTGAAAATCCTGGAAGGTGAAGCACCTCAGAGGGGGATCATAGAATTGCAAGCAAGTATGGATCAAGCTCCTCTGGGAAGGGTCCAAATCCATAACCACATCAAGGATGCCTCCATAATGTTCTCTGAATAGTGGTATATGGTCTGGAGTAATCAGGGCCTAGATCTTCCTGATGCCAGCTAACTCAGGCTCAAAGAAATGGTAGGAGATATTGCTCTTCTTGGGTGCCATGTTGCTGAAGAAGAGCTGAGACAGATGCTGATGATGGAGAATAACACTGAAGATAGGCCACTGACAGGCAGATGCTGGTAATAACAGTAGCTGAAGCAAGTAGCTGATGAATGTAACTGAAGCAGACAGGTGGTGAACAGGGGTCTAATCAGATAAAGGGGTCAAAACCAAGCCAAAATATAATGATGTGGATACCCTGAAAAAACAAATAAGCAAATGTTAAATGATGCAATGATGATGTATGCAAATGATATGCAAGGGTTTGTGATCAAGCTGGATCTGATTAACTGCTTTGATATAAGTCCATGTATGTTCAAGAAATCCAGATGGAGGTTCAAAGGTCCAGTAACCAAGGTGGGGGACTCAAATAAAGAGTCACATGTCCAGGGTTAAAATCACAAGAACTGTTCCAAAATGGAGCATTCTTAATCAAAACAAAGTAACAGGGTATGCTGAGGTCAAGGGTACCTGCAAACCTGTAAACAGCCCAACCCCCTCACAGGTGGTGTTCTAAAACAAGGATCCTCAGACTTGGATCAGTTATGAGAAGTGTAAACACTTCTAACCCGGAGGTACAGTGTTTACAATAACCATAAAAGTTCCTCCTCTAACTCACCTCAGTTTCTGAAGGTCAATAATAAAGGTCATCCAGACTTAGCAGGCTTCCCAGATAGCCCTAGCACTTAAGGAAATCTGTAGCACAGAGTTCTCAAGAAGAAACCCATATCTGAACCGTGTTTCATATTCCCGCACCAGACCGAAATGGAATGGGAAAGAACATGAACCACTCTAGCCTAGGTGTCACTCAGGTCCCAGGTATAGGACCTCAACTCTCAATAGAACCCCACCCACCAAAGCAAAAAAAACCAGATCCAGCCAGAACAGTATGACAGCATGATGTATATAAAGCTGTAAAGAAAGCAGTAAAACAACTGTACATAAAGAAATAAAATACATATACAAACACAAATAGCACATAACACCCCAGTAAACACAAATCAAACAAGCGCTAGGAGGAACCCACAAAAAGAACCAGAAGCCCTGGTTACAGTATAAGGGTCCCCAGCAGAGTCGCCAAGCTGTCGCTCCCAAAAGATGAGACTGAGCTCAAATATGGTACAGAAGCGAACGGTCGGCGAAAGGAGGATGCGAGAACTCACAGGAGTGAACTCACAGGGAATGAAAAGAGTCGCCAGCTAGGCATTTTTATCCCAGAGGAAAGGCAATGCTGCATAGACCTAGAAAGATATGGATAAGACGGTTGCGAACCAGAGAGACTGAGAAAGGGGGTTGGTTACAACCTGGGAAGGTATTAGCACCCAGATTGTCCGTCGTACTCGACGGGATCCACGCTTAAAAGATTTGTGTTTTAAAGGGGTAGTGTCAGTGCAATCTGTGTATAAAAGAGCTGGAAAAGAGATGTACAGGTGTCTGTGTAAAGAAAAATGTGAAGTGTACAAATGTACAGTGTCAGTGTAAGAAAAGGAATAGGATGCTCAAGATCATGAGGCTAAAAGAAGGATGCTAGAAGGAGGGAGGAATATACAGAGACTTTTGTTCGATAACTGTTAAGTTATGCCTACGTATCCTCTCGTGCAATGAGGAAGTCAGAACACCGTAGTTCGACCCAAAGAGACTGAAAGATAAGTTGACTTGTGAACTGCTCACTTGTCTATGCTCAAGTGTATGACCTGTCTGGCTCAGGTGCTAACTGTCTTGCATTAGACGGAAGAAGCGAGTTCTCGTTTGTGAGTGAAGATGATGAGAAAAGAATCCTGGAGGAGACGATTATTGTTTGTTTTTGGGTTTTCAATCTTTTATTGCTTTTTGAAGTTTGTCATAAATTAATGAGCTTAAGCCTAAACCAATGGGTTAGCAAACTCATCACATCTTCCCTCTGATTAGGGGTAATGAGAATACCTTAAGTGTGAAGTCAGCATCTCACACTTAATCACCATGATGTAGGATTAAGATCATTAACCTACTTGTGATTATTTAGATGTTTTTGTTGTTTTTGTTTAGTGTTAAGTAATGAGTTTAAGCCATAATCAAAGATTTAATGGACTCATTACACCATCCTAATAGAAGGATAATAGATGAGAATGTTTAAGCTGAGGAAAGCTCCTCAACTTAATCCATGATTAGGGATTAACCTCATGACAAAACAAAGCCTTTGTTAAGTGGATTTTAGTTAATGATAAGATGAAGAAGTGATTTTTATGGTTTGTAAGACAACTTGAGGAGGACTTGTCCATTAACACTAGGGTTGGTCCTTCTTAACAATTTAAGGAAGAATTAGAACCCTAATGTAAGGCCCAAGTTACAAGCTTGATGTCTTAATGATTATTAAGTGAATTGATTAAAGGATTTAAACACATTAAGGGTTTAACACTTAGGATTAAAGTTATACACTCCATCCTAATAGAAGGATGCAGGCATACGCTTAATCACAAAGCCTTAAAGCCTTTAGGGTTTAGTCCTTGATTATGAGGTGAGAAGAGAAGACTCAAAGAAAACTCAAAGGAAAGAGTCTAAGGGGGACTAAACAATCTTAAAATGTTATCATGCTTGGAAGTCCTAGGGTTTGTGAGGCTTAAGAGGAGAAATCTTCAAGGAAGCCACCAAGGAGAAGCAAGATAGAAAAAGGATGAGAAGAGAAGAGAAAAGAGGGAAGAGAGGCACAAGTGAGCAAGCTCACTCAAAGACAAATAAAAATGCAGCAAGGATGTAAAATGGCAATATGAGAAGATGTAGGAGGTGAAGGCAAATCCACCTCCCAAACAAACTTACCATTAACCTGAAAAGTTAGTACAAGATGCATAAGGGAAGACATGAGATGAAACAATGCATATGGATGGGCAAAGGCCAAAGTCAGAATCATACACATGATGCAAATGATGCTAAGAGGTGATGCAAACACATGTCAAGAGTTGTGGATGATCATACAAGGATGAGGATGCAAATGAAGCATGCTTTGAACCATGAAAGTTCATGAAAGTTTATGAAATGATATGAATGCATAACATGGCAAATGAAAGATGCAATGATCAAACATGATTCTAATATGTCCTAATATGTATTATGAATCATGTGGATGCACAAAATGTCATGGCAAGTCATTGGATGCAAGCAAATGAAAGAAGGATGCAAAGGAAGACACAAATTAGGGTTACATACAACATGCAAAGCAAACAACTCAAAACCAGAAGCAAATGACATGATAAAAAATTGAAAATGCAATCAAGGATACCCTAAACCTATACAAGTTCACTTCCCAAAGGAGGGGATCTAACTCTTAACCTAGTGAAAGTTATGAATTTCCTAAGATTACTAGGGTTTTGGGGTACCTCACAATGAAAAATGCAAAACAAATTGAAAATGGAAGATCAAATCAAACCAATTTTATCCTATAAACTACATGCTATGTAGGATACAATGCAAGAAGAACCATCATCAAACTCTCAAGGGTTGGGTAGAATGAATTTTTCAAAGTTAGGACCAAAATATTGCCTTTAAACAAATTTAATTCCAATGAAAATTGTCAAAATAGATCAAGAACCAAAAATAAATTTGTTTTGAGAGTTTGATAATGTTTCTAAATGTTTTTAAATGCAGTGTGAATTTTTTTGTGATTTTTAAATACTTAAATGTATTTTTAATTAATTAATTTTCATTAATTAATTAAAAATAAACATTTAAATGATGTAAAAATAATTTTTAATGCAAAAAATAAAAATAAAAATATTTTTGGGTTCTGAAAATTAATGAAATGTTTGACAAAAATTTTCAGATTTTTTAAATGTTTTTTGCTATTTTTTAAAATTCATGCAAATAAAATACAAACAAAATGAATTAAAGTTGGTTAACAGAAGAATGAATCGATTCATGCTTGGATGAATCGATTCATAATGGTCAATTTTTGAGAAACAGAAATAGCATGAATCGATTCATAATGGGATGAATCAATTCATTTTGCGAAATCCAGGAATCACTCAACAGAATGAATCGATTCATGCTGGAATGAATCGATTCATTGTGCTGTTTTTTTCAAAAATTCATGATCAAACTCAATCCCTAGGCTGTTTTAAGTGCTCTAACTCTCCAGATTTCATCCTCTATCCACCCCAAACATGAATCAATCACAAAATCATATTTACAATGCATCAACAACAAGATTTGAGCAAAATCAAGAACACTGCAAAAACTTCAGAATATGCATACACACTCATTTCTCAACTGTTTTCAGTGCTTCAAAGCTCAACATGATCAGTGAAACAAACTTTATCATCCTATAACAAGAGATTGCATTTCTAAAAAAAATGTTCTTGATGATACCTGAACTGGAGCTTTGAACTTCAGAGCTTTCTGGTCAGTCATTTGCTTCAAACAAGCTCCAATGATCCTCCTGATGATGGAATGAAGCTTAGAAAACTTTTGAGAATGGTTGGTTATGACTGTTTTGCTCTGGTGTAGCAGCAATGGAGGTCTTGGGGTGTGATGTTTCAAGCTGTTTCAGGGGGTGATTCTTGTTCAGAGGGTGATTTGTGACTTGTTGGTGAAAGAAAAAAGTGAAGTTTTATGGCTGTGTGAAGAAAAATTCAGAGAAGAAGTTTGGGACAGATCTTGTGCAAGTTGGATTGTGTGTTGTTTCTATGCCAAATGAGCTGCTATATCACTCCCATAAAGTTTGAGTAGGCTGTGGAGCAGGTTAGTAGAGGCTGCTGGTCACTATTCCAAAAGCATGGGAGAAAATGCAAAAAGTCATGGTTAGGTGTACTTGAGGCATGGGTTGTGGCAGAGCTGATTTTCTGGCTTGGATTGCCTCAGCTGAGTTCAAGGATGGCTCTTGGATCAGGTGAGGTGAGTTGTAATGGATGAAGGGTGAGATCTCACATATTTTGCAACTTTGCAACTTGTGACATTTTGTGACTTTTGGCCATGAACATGTGACATCTCTTAATAAATATGCAGCAAAATGCATCACATAATGTTGTTATGACACTTTGATAATGGTTAGAGACCAAACAAAACCAAAAGAACCCTTCTTGCAAGATTTCCCTCTTTGTGATTTTCATGAAAAATGGTTTATGATACTTTGGAATTCAAAGCATGAAAGTGAGAAACTTCTTGGGCAAATCTGAATTTTAGGCATTGCATTGTGTTTGTATGAAGATTAGAAGTCATTTTGAAGTCAATAGAATGCTTGGCATGTGAAATTGCAAGTTTCCCTCTTTGTGCAAAAGTGAAATTTCAATGATTTTTCCCAACTTTGCAAAGCCATAACTTTTGATCCAAAATGAATTAGAAAAAGTTCTTGTACTTTTTGGAGAGGGAATGATCCATTCTACAACTTTCATGACCAAAGTTTTCTCATTTGAAGCATTTTTGAATCAATAAGAGGGGGTTGAAAAAGTTTCCCAAAATAGCAAGTTTGCATTATAAGTCACTTTCCCAAAAAGTCAACTTTGCAAATGACTTGAGATTCTTCAATTTTGTGAACTTCTAACATCTTCCATGATCAAATAAAGATCATACATAATCAAAATGATGATGAACACCCCTTGGTTGGGTCATTGGGAGTCCTAGATGCCCTGATTTTGCACTGACTTGCTCAGAAAGTCAACTCTTGATCAGATGACTTCCCCATTGAATTTCTTCATGAAAAATGATATGCATGATCCTCATAACATATAGAGACCAATAGAAACAAGAATGACCAAAAAATTCGGAGTTATGTCCTCTGAAACCAAAACCCTAATTCTAGGTCATCTGTGCAGTTAAACCTGGCTCTACTTCCATGCCTTTCTCAGTTCTTGTGATTCTTTGACTTCCTTGACTTTGTGAGGATATAATATGATGCTTGAACATACATGGACCCCTTTGAAGTGATTGATGCCCTTTGGAGTGGCTCAAGAAGCTCTTGGATTGCTCAGATCACAAACCCTAGATGCAGATGACTTTGAACCAATGCAATGAATCAAAAATATAATATGAGATGGTATGATTGAGTTTATGCATATGAGGAGATCACAAGCCATGGTGTGAATGGGTGAGGGCAAATTTGGGGTGTTTACAAAAAGCAGTTAACAAAGGATGGGAGCACCCTGTCAAAGACAATAAGGATGGGGCAAAAGTGATGAAGCCTGAAGAAGAGTGGAGCAAGGAGGAAGAAGAGTCAGCACTTGGAAATTCCAAAGCCTTAAATGCCTTGTTCAATGGCATTGACAGGAACATATTTAGGCTTGTGCATCACTGTGAGCTAGCCAAGGATGTTTGGGACACCCTCAAAACTACTCATGAAAGAACATCAAAGGTGAAGATGTCAAGACTTCAACTTCTCACCACCAAGTTTGAGAACTTGAGGATGAAGGAAGATGAGACCATTCATGAGTTTTACATGAACATCCTGGAGATTGCTAATACTTCTGGTGCCTTGGGAGAGAAGATGAGTGATGAAAAGTTGGTAAGGAAGATTCTCAGATCACCGCCAAAGAGGTTTGACATGAAGGTCACTGCCATAGAAGAAGCTCAGGACATCTGCACAATGAAAGTTGAGGAGCTCATTGGTTCCCTTCAAACCTTTGAGATGGGAATGAATGATACTATTGTGAAGAAAAACAAAAGCATAGCCATGGTCTCAAACACTGATAAGGAAGAAGAAAGTCATGAAGCAGGCTCTGAGGACAACTTATCATATTCAATTGTTATGCTTGGGAGACAATTTAACAAAATTCTCAAAAGAATGGACAACAGGCCCAGACCAAGTGGAAGAAACTCAACCTCTGAGAATAAAAGATCTTATGACTCTAATAGAAGGTCAAACTATGATGAGAAGACTAACCAAGGAAAAGGGATCCAATGTCATGGATGTGAAGGTTATGGACACATTAGAAGTGAATGCCCAACCTATCTAAAGAAGCAAAAGAAAGGTCTTTCTGTGTCCTGGTCAGATGAAGACTCAGGTAGTGAGTCAGAAGAAGAGTCTGCAAAGCACATCACTGCTCTAGCTGGAGTATGTGAAACTGAAGGGGGATCCAGTGATGAGGATCTGACATTTGAAGAGCTTGAAACATCTTACAAGATGCTGTGTGAAAGGAGCACTAAAGTATGCATGTAAAGTAAACAGCAGAAGAAGCAGATTGAGGAATTAAAGGCTGAAAAGGCAAGTCATCTAGAGATCATTGGCACTTTGAAAAATGAAATCAGCCTACTCAACTCCAAAATGGAGCATATGTCCAAATCTGTCAGAATGCTGAACATTGGCTCAAACACACTGGATGCCATTCTCAACAACAACAAGCACTCAGGGGATAGGACTGGGCTGGGATTTAATAAAGCTCAAGACTCTGAGGCTAGCACCAGCCAAACAACTCCAGATCCCATGAAGTCAAACAAGATGTTCAAGCAGATGTCTCAACATCATGAGAAAAACATGATGAAAAAGAAATATCAAAGATGGAGATGCCATCACTGTGGAAGGTTTGGTCACATCAAACCTTTTTACTACAAACTGCATGGATACCCCAATCAGAGTTCCCAGCACCTTCCTAAGCAGAAGACAGAAGTCACCAGGAAAATTTGGATACCTAAAGCTAGACTTTATATTGATCAAAGCTACCAGTACATGCCTAAGCAGAAGAACAAGTTCACTAGGAAACCTTGGAACTCTAGAGATGGACACTACCCATGGCAGATGCATCAAAGGAAACCTCACAACAGGAACAAATGGTCCAAGCAGGTTGTTGCCTCTATAGCATACACATCTCTCAGAGTATCTTCTAAGGAAGACTGGTATTTTGACAGTGGCTGCTCAAGGCACATGACTGGACTGAAGAATCTGCTGGTAGACTTAAAGTCACACTCATCCAGCTATGTAATCTTTGGAGATGGAGCAAAGGGGGAAATCAAGGGAGTTGGGACCCTGGACTACTCAGGTGTACCAAGTCTAGATGGTGTGCTGTTGGTAAAAGGATTAACTACTAACTTGATCAGCATAAGTCAGTTATGTGACCAAGGTTACAGTGTCAACTTCACCAAAGCTGAATACATAGTTTCTGATAAAGAGCAGAAAGTGGTCATGAGAGGAGCCAGATCAAAAGATAACTGCTATATGTGGGAACCCAAAGATTTCAGCCTCATATCTACTTGTTCCATAGCCAAGGAAGAAGAAGTGAATCTGTGACATCAAAGACTGGGTCATCTCCATCTCAGAGGAATAAAGAAGATCGTCTCTATGGAGGCTGTAAGAGGGATCCCAAGACTTAAGATTGATGAAAGAAAAGTGTGTGGTGAGTGTCAAATAGGTAGAGAGTCTTGGTGGAAAAAGATATGCCTATGTGGTTGTTGATGACTTCTCAAGATATACCTGGATAAGCTTCATCAAAGAAAAGTCAGATGTGTTTGAGGTATTTAAAGATCTGTGCCATAGGATCCAAAGAGAAAAGGCAAGCTGTGTGGTCAGAATAAGAAGTGATCATAGAAAAGAGTTTGAGAATCAAAAATTCTCAGACTTCTGTTCTTCAGAAGGGATCAACCATGAGTATTCTTCTCCCATCACCCCTCAACATAATGGGATTGTAGAAAGGAAAAACAGAACTATTCAGGAGTCAGCTAGAGCCATGATTCATGCCAAGAAGTTACCCCTGTATTTTTGGGCTGAAGCTATGAACACAGCATGCTACGTCCACAATAGAGTCACACTAAGAAAGGGAACTCTATCCACCATCTATGAAGTCTGGAAGGGTAGAAAACCTACAGTCAAGTACTTTCATGTATTTGGAAGTAAGTGCTACATTCTGGCTGATAGGGATCAAAGAAGGAAGATGGACCCTAAGAGTGATGAAGGGATATTTCTTGGATACTCCATAAATAGCAGAGCTTACAGAGTATTTAACTCCAGAACAAGGGTTATAATGAAGTCAATAAATGTGATTATTGATGATACCTATGCAAAGACAAATGTTGCTGATGATGTTGGAACATCTGCTGATAATCAAACTGAAGTTGAAATAGAAAGTGATAATCTTGACTTCACTTTAACTGAGGCAAGGTCAGAGCAATCCAACAAACCTCCCTCCATCAGAATCCAGAAAGATCATCCTAAAGAACTGATAATTGGTGATCTCAATAGTGGTGTCATCACTAGATCAAGAGAGATGATCTCAGGCTCCTGCTTTGTTTCAAAGATAGAACCTAAGAACATCAAGGAAGCTCTGAATGATGAGTACTGGATCTCTGCTATGCAGGAAGAATTAGGCCAGTTTACAAGAAATGAAGTATGGGATCTTGTTCCTAGGCCTGATTACATTAATGTGATTGGCACTAAGTGGGTGTACAAAAACAAGTCTAATGAGCAGGGAGTAGTTACAAAAATCAAGGCTAGGCTTATGGCTCAAGGATATACTCAAATTGAGGGGGTAGATTTTGATGAAACTTTTGCACCAGTAGCAAGACTTGAATCCATCAGACTACTCCTAGGAATTGCTTGCATCCTAAAGTTCAAACTATTTCAGATGGATATTAAAAGTGCCATCCTAAATGGGTACCTTAATGAGGAAGTATATATGGATGACATAGTGTTTGGTGGGATGTCAGACAGGATGGTTAAAAATTTTGTGACTCAAATGGAGTCTGAGTTTGAAATGAGCCTAGTGGGAGAACTAACTTACTTCCTTGGACTGCAAATCAAACAGATGGAGGACTCCATGTTCATATCCCAAAGTAAGTATGCAAAGAACACTGTCAAGAAGTTTGGGATGGACAATGCAAGTCACAAGAGAACACCTGCCCCCACTCATTTAAAACTGACAAAGGATGAAAAAGGTGAGAGTGTGGACCAAAGCTTGTACAGAAGCATGATTGGAAGTCTACTATATCTTACAGCTAGCAGACCAGATATAGCTTTTGCAGTAGGTGTGTGTGCAAGGTATCAAGCTGAACCAAAAGTGAGCCATCTAAACCAGGTTAAGAGGATCATGAAATATGTAAATGGTACTTGTGACTATGGCATAATGTACTCTCATGGTTGTGAACCAATCCTCACTGGGTTTTGTGATGCTGACTGGTCTGGAAGTGCTGATGATAGAAAGAGTACATCAGGAGGATGCTTCTTTCTAGGGAACAATTTAATTTCTTGGTTCAGTAAGAAACAGAATTGTGTGTCCTTATCCACTGCTGAAGCTGAATATATTGCAGCTGGTAGCAGTTGTTCACAGCTGGTATGGATGAAACAAATGCTCACAGAATACAATGTCACACAAGATGTCATGACATTGTACTGTGACAATTTAAGTGCTATTAATATCTCCAAAAATCCTATCCAACACTGCAGGACTAAGCACATAGATATCAGACATCACTTCATCAGAGACTTTGTGGAGGAGAAGGTGATCACATTGGAGCATGTAGCCACATAGCTGCAATTAGCTGACATATTTACCAAGGCTTTGGATGCTACCCAATTTGAAAACCTAAGGGGTAAATTGGGAATCTGCATATGTGACATATAGCAATTATAGAGAAGTGGCAGCATATCTCATAACATCGTATGACATGATCACCAGATGGCAGCACCAGTCTGGCCAATAACTGTTTGTATTCCAATCTTAAAAATTCCAATAGCAACGGGTTCTATTTATGTACAAACGTGCTTTCAGCTTCTCACATTCTCATTAGCACCACTGAACCTTTTGCATGCTACAGCTGAAACTCTAAACTCATCCAAATCTATCAAACCTTTACACATTTCCACTACAATAGAAAAAATGTCTCAACATCAGAACCCTAACTCCATTGATGAGGGTCTCATTCAGGAAGACGTAGTGAACGCCACTCCATTGTCTGTAGTACCCATGGATGCTACACCTATAAATGTGATCAGAGGAAGCATTCCCATTGCTCAAAAGCCCAGGACTCCCCATGCAAGAAGACCCAAGGAGCCAGTCTTCAGCAAAAGTAAGGGAACCCCTTCATCTTCCAGTACCCCCAAAGCTTCAGCTTACGTGGATGCATCAATAAAAAAGCTTGTAAGCAGGATCCTGGAGGAACAAAGGGTTGTGCTTGGGGTTTCAGTTCCCCTGAACAGTATGCCTGCTCCACAAGATGTCCCAGGAAACCAAGCTGAAGAAGACATACCTGCTCCACAGGATGTCCCAAGCAATGTTGAAACAATTGAGGGCCAGGACAAAGCCCCAAATGATAATGATCAAGCTAGTGATAATCAAGCTACTGATGATCAAGTTGCTGAGAATGAGACTTCCCATTCTCCACCAGTTGAAAACCTGGATGATGATTCTGACACAGAGATCATAGCATTTGTTGATCCTAGCATAGCCAAGAGGCTTAGGGCTAGGAAGGATAAGAAGCCAGCTACTCATGCAACTCCTGAGAAAAGAAAGTCAACTCCCAAGAAGGACAAGGTCAAAACTTCTTTTGGACCTACAAAGCAATGGAGTAAGGTCATCACACAGAAGAGGAAGGCCACTACTCCATCTGACTTTGATGTTGAGGAGGATGTCCCAACATCCCAACCCATAAAGAGGCCAGCACCTCCTAGGACTGCCACTGATGTCCCTGAAGCACCCCTGGATAATGTGTCCTTCCACCATGTCTCCAGTGTAAGCAAGTGGAAATATGTCTATCAGAGAAGGGTGGCTCTGGAACGAGAGCTGGGTAACAATGCCTTGGAATGCACTGAGGTAATTGAATTAATCTCCAATGTTGGACTGTTCAAGACTGTCTCCAAATTTTCTCCTTGTTATGAACTGCTGGTAAAAGAATTCATAGTTAACTTACAAAAAGGGTGTGCTGGTGGGAAATCTGAGGATTTCAGGAAAGTGTATGTCAGGGGAAAATGTGTAGACTTTTCTCCTAGGGTGATAAATCAGTACCTGGGGAGAGAAGCTAATGGGCTAACTGAGCTTGGCAAGACTGACAATCAAGTTTGCAAAATAGTCACAGCTAACCAAGTCAAGACATGGCCAGTCAAAGGAAAACTCTCAGTCTGCTTGGTAACCAGGAAGTATGCCATGCTGCACAGAATTGGAACAGTCAACTGGGTCCCAACCAACCACACCTCATCTATAGCTACTGGGCTTGGGAGGTTTATCTGTGTTGTAGGCACCCAACCCAAGATGGATTATGGGGCATATATCTTTGACCAAACTCTCAAGCATGCAGGAACCTCATCCATCAAGCTTCCAATAGCCTTCCCATCACTACTTTGTAGGGTGATTCTCAACCAATATCCAGGAATCCTTACTGACAAGGATTCTGTCTGTAAAAGGGAGAGTCCACTGTCCTTTCATTACAAGCTGTTTCTAGGTCATCATGCTGCAGATGTTGAAGCACCAGGTGGGACATCTGCTGTCAAGACCCCTATATCAAAGGCAACCCTGATTGCAGAGCTCAGGACAACCTGCAAAGAGCAGGATGAAAGGAAGAAGAAGCTTGAGGACCTAATTCAAGGACTGGAGCTAGAAGAGGTTGCTGGGAATGATGATGAATCTGATGATGAGTCTGAGGATACAGAGGATACAGAGGATACAGAGTCTGAATGAAGCTGTGTGTTGGTGGAAAATGTATTGTCTGTTCTGCATTGTAATTCTGAATGTTTTGTCTGTTTCTGTATTGTTTTGTTTGGCCCCAAATTTTATGTCTAACAAGGGGGAGAAGTGTATTGAATAATGATGTTAATTTCTGACTGCTGAACTAAGTTGAATTTGAAGTTTCAATGGTATATCAAAGTGTAACTGGGTGAAATGAATAATTATCAAATTCTGTTGTGCCAAGTCATGGCAGTATACATACATGTTTGAGGGGGAGCAAATTATTAGCTCTCACATGATCCAACAGAAAGGAACTCCGCTGCTTTCTGACAAAACCAGAAGAATATGTTAGCCAAAAATTAGCCAAGGGGGAGTTTATAGATGTTAGAAATTGGCAGAAATTTTGACAAACAAAGTATAAGTTATGAACTTAGTTCAGGACATCAGGATGTCACACCAAATGTTGTGACATTGCAAACCTGCTATCTGACTTAAATGATGCGTGACAGAAGTGCTTAAAATCAGGAGTAAATATCTGGAATTAATTGTAAAAGGATAAGCACACCAAGGCGCCTCTTTAGGAAGCTTAGTTATCTGGTTCCAGTGTAAAGGAAACAGAAAAACTAACTCACCTTGATTCAAGGAGGTGTCTGTGGGATTTATCAAAGTCTGGATAATTTGCAAAAAGCCCAAAAAACTAAGCATCTATTTAAGGAACTGATACACTCAAGTAAACCTAACGATTTCAAGAAGAGTGTCAAGGGTGTTTGTGAAGCTAGCAGGTTTTAATTGTTTGTTAGTCACGTTATAAGCTTTTAAGCAAAAAGTGAATTGTGTCTTGATTGAAACTATTAAGTAAGATCAAGATGGTGTGTCTGAAGTGTGACTTCAAATTTATTAATCATCCTAAGTTAAAGATCACTATGTGATTGAGGGGGAGTGAGTAGGTACTCATATCTAAGTAGATTCTTAGGTAGAAATTGCCTTGGGTAGATATTAAGTGAAGGATTAAACTGATTGCTTTAACTCCATAATTAATATTACTTATATTGGATTTCCTTCCTGGCTTGGTAGCCCCCAGATGTAAGTGTGGAGATACACTGAACTGGGTTAACAATTTCCTGTGTTATTTAATTTACTAGCTTATTAATTTTTGTTTGGGATATCAGTGTCTAAACATCTGGTTCGACATCACATATCTGATCCCAGAATTTCATTTATCTTCTTTACGGAAAAAATAATGTCAACTTGCCACTTACATTTACGGGACAGGAGGCTATCTTGCAGAAAGTGTTCAAGGAGAAATTTAACATGCGCGTTTCTAATTTGGATGATTTCTTTGGAGGCCCGGAATTTCTCGCATGGTCACATATGGGAAATTTACATGGGTGGGGTGGACCACTTCCATAGAGTTGGTTCCATAAATTGTTGGATTTTCAGTGAACAATTTGAAGGTAAAGTTACTTGAAAAATTAGAACAATTCATTGCAGACATTCAGTTGAACCATGAGGAAATGAATACTACTACAACTACAATAGGGACATTAGTAGCATATCTACTTGTTCCAATGCGATCACTTGGTCGGGATAGTTGGAAGATAGTCGCTGCTCTCATGGTTAAACATATTGGTGGAGATTCCAATTATGTTGCCATATCTGATGCTCTTGGTGTTCAGCCCTCAGTTTTAGTTGTCGACTTAGCTGCGGATAATGTTATCGGTGCACTGTATTTTTTTAAACCTCTCAAGTTTGATAACTTGAAATCTCTACCTCTTAATGTAAGCACCGCCGTGGATTCTGGAGCTAGTATCGACTCTATTGACCTTAAGCTGGTTACTGATGCTGCAAATTGGCTTAGGAAAAAGTTTCTTCTCATAATCTTTGGTTTTGATGTTGTTGCTCAAGGTTCCCAGTTTTCTTTAAATTATGTTGAGGTTATGATTGTTCAGTTTAAGCAATGGGATCCTGGAGTAATTTTCGAACTTTGAGGACAAGGTTCAAGTGAACCCGCGACAATGATATGGAGATTAATAGAATAATTTATTACTAGTTGAATGAGTTTTATTAGTATTTCGATGTATTGGGTGTTATTTTATATTATGATGTTTTCTAGAATAGTCTTAGGACAATTTGGACATTAATTAGTTATTGGACTTATCCACTACTACTATATATGTACTCATTGAAAGATGACAAGATTATGAAATGAATGAATGTTCTTTAATTTTCTTAGATAGTTTTTATTGTCTTTTCTCATATTTCTCTAGTCTTGTTTGGGTTTACAATTAACATCCTAACACATAGTCATCAAAATTCATCCAAAAACCAAAATATAGAATTAACATCAAAGCATATTCTTATGTATTTAATCACCATCAAAAATCACAATTAAACGAGATTAAGATCAACATTAAAAAAAATTAACCAAATTTAATATCATAATAGTCTAAGAAAAATCAAATAAAATCAATCAAAGAAACATCAAAATTATCCAGGAAATATCAACAAAATTAATAAAAATATAAGGGGATACAGTAAGAAAATAGGGAGTGGAATAGAAATTAGGCACAAGCTTCTGTTCATATACCTCATGCCCATATTAAAGAGTCCTGGGGGAGTGTAAGTGATATTAGGTGCAGCCAGTAAATTGATAGGTTCTGAAGCCCAAGGACGCACCATGAAGGGGTCCTTCAATCACATGTTCACAATAAAAAATCCAAACAACAATGCTACACACTCTCTCCTTAGTCTCACTCACTGGAAAAACAACAGTCTCCATCGCGTCGAAAATCATCTTTTTCGTGCCGAAAATCTCCTCCACGGTGGCGGAAGGCAAAACTACATGAAACCTACATCACTCCAAGAATTATGCCTTCCTTAATCCAAATTCGGTGTCTATTTCATGATATTCGTCGTTGATCAACCAAATTGGAGCAAAATAATTTACGAACTCTAACTTCCTCAAACAAGATTTCACGCTAATATAGAAGAAGCAATGGTCAAAATGCCTAGGGTTTTGATCCTTCAAGCTCTAATCTACATATGATCAAGATGACGCCATAACTGAGGATTAAAGAAGTTTACATATTGGATTTTGTCTGATGCGTCTTCAATGGTGGAAAAGAGGAACATAAAACCAAAGGATCTTTTTCATGTAGTGACTCGTAATTCTTCTCTTTGTTCAGTAATTCGCAATCATCCTTCTTCGTCATCTCTCCGTGTTAGTCCGTAGGAAAAGATTTGTGTGGTTTGTTGTTATTTGTGGGAAGAAAGAGGTTTGAGGCTGAGCTCAACTGCTTAGAGTTTCTGAGGTTGAAGCTCTAATAGTTATGGATAGATGGGTCAAAAAAACCCTATTTGATAAAACCCTAATATTTAGACCCTTTTTTTAATCTTTTTTTAGACTCCTACTAAATGAATATTTTCTTGGCCCCTTATTTTTAAGCCCCTTCATATTTTTGTTTTTTATGGGGCCTATAAGGGGCTCAAAATATAATAAACCAAATATTTTAATTTCTTGATAAAAAACGTTTTTTTTAACTCTTTTTTTTCGAAAAATATTTGATTTTCTTAAAAAAATTGATTTTCCGAAAAAAAACTCGATTTTTAGAAAAATACACGGTATTCCGAAAAAAAACTCGATTTGTAGAAAAAAATCGATTTTCCCAAAACAAACTCGATTTTTTGGAGAAAAAAACTTGATTTTTGTTTAAAAAAAACTCGATTTTTCTCATAAAAAAAACTCGATTTTTCGAAAAATAATCAACTTTTCGAAAAAAAACTTGATTTTTCGAAAAAAAAACTCGACTTTTCGAAAAAAATTTCAGTTTTTGGAAAAAAAAACTCGTTCTTACAAAATATATTTGATTTTTTCGAAATATATTAAATTTTTCGAAAACTATTTGATTTTTAGGAAAAAAACTCGATTTTTCGAAAAAAAATTTGATTTTTCGATAAAAACTTGATTTTTTTGAAAAATGTTTGATTTTTCGATAACAAAATTCGAATTTTCGAAGAAAGAAACTAGATTTTCGAAAAATATTTGTTTTTTTCGATAAAAAACTCTATTTTTCAAAAATATTCGATTTTTAGGAATAAAAACTCGATTTTAAAAAAAAAAACTTGATTTTTCAGAAAAAAATTCGAATTTTCAAAGAATATTTGATTTATAAAAAAACTCGAATTTTTGAAGAAAAGTCGATATATTTTTTGAAAATTTCTTTTTTTCTTAAATCTATTTTTTCAAAAAATAAAAGTCACTTTTTTTATAAAAAAAAACATTCGATTTTTTCTTTGAAAAAAATATCAATTTTTTAAAATTAAAAAAATCGATTATTTTTCAAAAATAAAAAATATCATTTTTAGGTGCTTTCACTCTAAGAGTCCTACATATTTTATGGCTCATTTATTTTTAAAATTTTAGGCTCCATATATTTTAGGGGCCTAACTTTTTAGGCCCCAGCCCCCTAAATTGACAGCTCTACAAGCAACAAAACATACATCAAAAGACATTCAAATTTTATGAAATCAGAACACAAATGACCTAAATCAGAGCCAATCACATGTTTAGAACTCACACAAAAGTTCAAAGTAGAAAGACCTCAAACAATCAAGCAAAAGTCAAGTAGGAAACATGGATCAATATGCAAAGATGAGGGACTAAAAGGCAATATGAAAAAGTTTTAAAAATGAAACAAAAACATTTTTATGAAGATTTGAATGTTAATGAATGAATGCAAAAATGTTTGAGTAGCTATGAGAGATAATTTCTTGAAGTTGAAGTATGAAACTAGAAACAAATTGAAAAAGAAATAAAAAGAAAATGTGAAAATAATATGAAAAACGTATAAAAAAAACATAATTTATTATTTAAATGTGTAAATAATGTGTCGTACCTCGAAAAATACGATCCTCGCGAATGCGGTCGCGGCTGGGCTGACTTGAGAGTCGCCACCTAATTTTGATTTATTCCCATAGAGGGAAAGGGAAAATATAGATAAAACCCGGGAAGAAAGGATAAAGACAAGGTCGTCGGAACCATTGCCTGGGTTCGGAAGTCGGTCATGCAGGGGGAAGGTATTAGCACCCCCTACATCCATCGTACTCGATGGGAACCTTCTAAGTTGTCACGCGCGAAAGGATGTCTATGCCTAATGGATTACTTGCTAAAAGAGGAAAAGGATTTAAATTTTATTATCTTTCTTTAACAAAAGGATTTAGGAGTCTAATTGCACTAAAGACTATGGGTAGCTTATTCCGAACCAACAAGCCAAGTGTCTTGTGACGGAATAATCAGAGCAAATAACGAGAGCTCGTAATCCTCCTTTCTAACACTTAAGGCTCGTGGCGCACAATTTTCCTCATATTATTAAAGTATTTTAATACCTAAGACCACTTGACGTTGGATCAAGGGTTTGGATTTAAAAGAACCATCTTGGTAGGTCGATTGCGAGGCATAAAGCGATCGTGAAGGGTGAATGCAAAATGGAGGTTAAGGGTTAAATGGTTATGCGAGATCGACTCCTAATCTTAAGCTAACGCGGAGCCGTTGGAGCTCGAATTAAACCGAAATCGTCAAAATATAGCTCTTTAACTATCTTAGAATCGATTCAATGTTAGAATCATTCTATGAGAAGGCGAGCGTCACTTTATAATCAAACAATTATTTAAATAGAAGAAATGTGATAAAATAGAATTGGTCTCATATTGATCTAAATGACACCGATTTGTCGAAATCGAACATTTAAATCGTTTGTTATATCATCGACCATAAAAATAAAATAAAGTATAAAAAAATAGTAAATGAAATAATTGGCCTCATATTTAATTTAAATAACGTCGATTTATTCGAAATCGAATATTTAAATATTTATTCATCGGCCAGAAATAATAAATTGGGACAATGTGAAATAATAAGAAAAATAAAAGTGCGGCCTCAAATTAGGGGATAACGTCGATTTATTAGAAATCGAATATCACCATTTATCATTGGCCGATTAAATAATAAAGTCGATAAATAATGGATTTAAATTAATTATAAACCATAAGAAATAATAGAAAAACGGTCTCATATCGATTCAGACAACGTCGATAAAATGAATGTCACAAATCGGATAATAATATCATAGACAAAATAATAAATATAAATAAACCAATAAATCGATAAAATAATAAATGAAGAAAAAGTCGGCCTCAAATTGGTTTAGACAACGTCGCAAAGTGGAATGTCAACAAACCATTTTTTTATCATAGGCCCTAATAAAGAATAAATCGATAAATATACACAATAAAGAGAATAAACATAAAAAGAAAATAAAAAGGGAGCTTCCAAAGAGCAATGTATCGATAAAAGCAAATGAGAAAACACATAAAAGATAGGCCTAAAAACATCATAAACTCAGCTGGCCATTCTTGGTTTAAACAAACCGAGTCAAAGAAATGAAAGAAAATTTGTAAATGTAAGCTTTTAATCCTAAACGCGGAATCAATACACAGTAACAACCAACCATTAATTGTATTAAATCCACAAAACAAACCAAGACCAATTCAAAAGCAACAATAAAAGGGAAACAATCAGTAATTTTTCGGTCAACAAGCATACCAATTAAAACCGACACATGTCCCATATTTAATGAGAAAATGAAGAAAGTAGCATAGGGCAGTGTGCGGTTCAAATCTTGAGAAAACCAAGTTATTAAAAGGAATTTTATAAAACAAAACAAACTCTCTTCCTCTCAAGAAAAATCCATCGTGCTTTATTTCTCACTCTAAAAAAACAAATATCGAGGTTTTAACACATGATTAGAGATAGAAGAACAACCTCAATAAACGGCGGCGGAAATCCTCTCAACTCTCGAAAACAACACTGCCTCAGTGTCGTTTCAGTTCCTCTCAGTTTGTTTGCACGGCGGCGATTATGGTGTGTCGGTGGTCTGAACGTGTTTTGTCTCGGTTCGCTCACGATGGCTCCGCTCAACACTCGAGGGTGTCTGTTTTGTGACTCTCAGATCTGTCTCTCAAACTCTCAGGTCTGCCTCTCAGACTCTCACTCATTTCAAGCTTTCTGTATTGGTTTTTTTTTCTGCGTCTCTTTTGGGTAGCTAGGGTTTTCAATGTGTAGCCCCCCCTTCTACCATTTGATGAGTCTATTTATAGAGGGATTTGTATGCTTTAGGTACGTTTGAGAATAGTAAAATTCGTGTGAGATTTGGACGAGGATGATGAGTGTAGAATTCTGTTAGAATGATGTGCCCCGAATATCCCCTGATTTTGTGCAAATTCTAATTATTCCTTTTGATTTGTAGGGACCACTGAGATGGTAACAGATATGTGATGGATTGTCTCTAGAAGCATCTTGTGGTCCTCACTATGATTCCATTTGAACTTCTAGCGACTGTGAATAGGTACGAATTTTGAATCGTTTGATTTTTAACTGCTGTAAATTCTGATGTAACGACATTCTACTCTTATTTTTTTGCTTAAAATATGAGTCACTGCAGTAACCTTTTGAAACCTTGTCTCATGAGGTCTTAGAGTGATTTGAATAGAGATTGGTTTGGGAAAATTTACATTGTTGAGCTTGTTGTGGGAACCTCTTATGAATATTATTTTTTACTGATCATAGGTTTTGTGCCATTGGAATCAGGATTATGTAGGTAGGAGAAATGGAGCTCATTAGTACAATAGTGATGGCATGATATTAGTGATGAGAGGCTTGATGGTTCATGTTGAATGTTGTAGGGTGGAAATCTTTGTATATTGATGAAATTGCAAGGAAGAGGAAAAATTGGTGTTCGTCCAGGTGCTTCTGGTAGTGATCCAAAGGTATGTGTCGGTTTTGTGATACACCCATTCACCATAATCGGTATTAACAATGCATAATCTACTTTTACAGGTCTTTGATTCAAAGGTAAGTTCGCTCCAGAACGACTCAAGGCACCACAGGCTTCCATAAAACCCTCTGATATCAAAAACAGAAAAAGGAGTCGTCTTAGCATCAACAGTTGGATCAGTAGCTCTATCATTTCGTTTTCCCGCATTGCAAATGGCTTTAGCTTTGGGAAGTTGCCTTTGGGCAAATGATTGACAGAGAAATAACAAGCTGCAAAAATACTTTAGCAACATCTCAAACTCTTGATCTTAATCAATAGATTCACTCTGCTTTATGCTCCACAGTTACGGAAACAGTGGTGTTCGCAACCGGTAAGAATTATTGGCTACCATGAGAATGCAATACATATGCATATCCATATTCTGTTGACTTTTAACTGTTTGCCCTGCTATGGACTTTGGAGTTTGATACTAATTCCTGCTCATATGACAGTCTTTTTTGTGTGCAGCTGGTATTAGGAAATGTCTTGAGAAACCGATGAAGGCTTCACATTAGTAGCAAATGGCTTTGAGAAGGCTTGTGAACGAAGACTTGAATCATAATGTTGTTTTTGCACAATTTGGAAAGTATGGGATCCCACAAACTTCCCTTCTTGGTTGTACCATTTCTGGTTGTATTTTCAAACATGACTTTAAGTCCTTTTTCTTGTTGTAATACCTTTGTAACTAAATACCTCTATATTGATAACTCCAAACTGTGAACCTCGTGGGATTTGTAACAAGTGACCTTAAATTTTAAGCCATTTGCTCTTAAAACTTGTATAGGATTGACATTCCATGGATTCAAAAATGAATTAACCCTGAAGGATAATGACCGGGTGAAACTTCTTCTAAACATGACTTAAATTTTTTTTGCAATAACTCTTTGAAACCAACTTAAAATAAGGGCCTATACTCATATTGATCATACTTTGAAGTAGTTTAACAAATTTAATTACATGGCATGAGCTTGGAAATAAAGCCTAGAGATCCTTTTGTACATGTAACTTAATTCAAACTTGTGATTCGTCCTTATGCATTAAGAATCTCCCTAGCACTTTGGATTGAATATAAATGAAATTTGGAACAATACCATGGTCATGATTTGAAGAATATGGAATTCTAACCTCAAAGATCAAACCTGATTGTACTTGGCATAAACTTGGTGACCTGATTCTCTCAATTATGGCACATTTTTAGTGATGAAAAAAAAACAAGTTTGGAACATTGATACCTTGAAATCCACTTAAACTCATTAATAATGCCAGACTAAAACCAATCTTTGAGATAATTCACCCACATCTTAAGAAGAAAAATTATAGATCGAATCATGATCCAAAATCCTTTTGAGGTGAATTGAATACTGTCGAGGGAATCCAAAATTGGAAGCAGTCTGCAACAAATACTTCGACCTATGACTTAAGGATAAATGATCATGGTTTGAAATCAAATGATCATATCTGAACAACCTGGCCATGAGGGCACCTTTCTCCTTTATCTCTTCTTGAAGTCAGACATCCTTGACAAAACATGGTATAGGAAAGGTGAAAAAAGTGGGACAAATTTAGGGTATGACACAATGCTCATGATTTTTTTATAGAATTTTAGGATGAGTTTTAATAATTTTAAAATTTTAAAATGAACAATGTATGAAAAATGAAATGAAAATAATATGAAAATGATTAGGGAGGTTCATATATAGAAACATCCATGTTAAAATATGCAATTGGGCTCAGTAGGGGTGGGATTAACAACAAAGGTCCATGTCCATTTCCAAGCACATGTCAACCATATACAAAAGTCTTCAGTCAACATAAGATTCAACATACACCATCAGATTGATCACACGCCTCACACTCAGTCAAACTAATCCACAAGTAATCCAGATTGAAGGCTCCGATAAAAAACTCATGGTAATAATCAAACACGCATAATTGAATTAATATGAAGTTAAAAAGTCATGTGGAACTCAGGCGCTTTTTTAATGAGCTGACATCATCAAGACCATCAGATAAAAGATCCAATGGCCATAACTTCATCTTCAACCTCCATCTTCTGATGACCTGCAATAACTTCTGGTACCGGAGCTAAGGCTCCGGTCACATTCTCAGATGAACTTCAACATAAAATTTCCCAGAAATTAACAACAAGCACATGAATCCACTCTAAAGTACCTCCTGATTTCAAATATGCAATAAAAAAACACCAAATAATACACACATAATGAGAATCGAACAAAACAAGTTTGGATCTGAAAACTTCAAACACTGATTATGAACATGATACACGTCCAAACATGATTCTAAACACATCATTACAATCAACAAAACTCATAGATTCAAATGCACATAAAAAAATCAGATATAGGAGCATGTAAACTTCACGAACCTGAGATCTTGAAGAGCTTAAATTACTCCTAAAGATCCATTTGGAGGCTGCAGATCAAGCCTTAGGAACCTCTAATTGAAAAATAAATATAATTAGAGCTTAAATCTAGTCTAGATATTATGTTTTGATGAAGATACAATCAAATTCGTATCCACTGAAATCCTTGCAATGAACTTCAAATGATGGATGCTTTGTGTTCTATGGACTTCAAGGATTCAAAATGTGAAATAATTTTGCAAAAAACTTTTGAGATGAAGGAGAATCAAAAAGGAGAATTTTTTTTCAATTTGTGATGAAACTCAATAATGGCTAAACCTCCCTCTTAACCTGAGTTATCTGGAGCTTATATGTGATCTATTTTGGGCCTAATCATAGTCAGAGACCCAATGGAAGTGTGGTTAGTTAGATTTTTGTGATTTTTCAAATTTGCATGTTGAAGTGAAACTCATGATTCACACGTGCACGTGAGCCATGGTGCACATGCATTACTTTCATTTATCATGATGATTAATAATGAATTGGTTTTGTGACTTGTGATGACTTGGTTTTCAAGTTTCACATCAATTTTCATTTTGTCCACTTAGAAATTATGTGAGAAATAAGCCATGTAATTGGATGATTCAAAGGCAAATTTTGCTTCAAATGATGTGTACTTGAAGTATGTAGACTGAATTAGCAATTTAGAATCAACATAAGTCTTGTAGAAGCCTTTTTTGCAAAAGTGGAAGAAATGGTTCATGTGATCTAGTACTTTTAGGAAAGGGGAGAGAAAGATCTTAAACTTTCATGTTTGAAAAAATTTCATTTAAATCATTTTTGATGATGAAAAGCCAAGTTGAAGGTGACTTGAAAAGTTTCCAAAAATGGCAAATTCAAATTATAGGTCATTTCCAAATTTAGTAATTTTTGACCTAATTCTTGATTCTTGATGAATGCTATAAATATTGACATTTTAAGACCATGTGAAGGTATGGGACCTTGAAAATCATGAATTAGACCTCAAAAAGTCACAATTGACTTTTCTTCTTGCACAATTGACTTTTGATTACACCGCAAGTAATTGTCTGTCTGAGAAACTTCCTAAATGAACCAATGCACCAAAATCCATCCATAGATACTTGAGAACATATAAAAGACCATGAACACAAGTTAAAACAAAAAAAATAAAAAACCTCAAGAGGCCTCTTGGAACCAAAACCCAGTTTGGGCTCCTTGTGTAGGAGATAAAGCTCTGGGCTAGCTTCCTAATGAATTTCCCTCTTCTAGGGACTTGAGACATCATTTGAGCTTAGGTAAGATGTAAGAGATCTTTGATCCTTGTTGACACTTGACCATTGTCTTTGGCTTTGGATGATCACAAACTAGCAAGTCATTGACCACATACTTTATGCCTCAAGTTATGGATGTTATGATTCAATTACCTATACTAAGAATGCAATGCTATGTATGAAAATGAAATGATAAATGCTATGAACTGAGTGGGAAAATTTTGGGATGTTATAATAGGGCTCCGACACCTGAGATTGTTATAGTTGGCCCGAGGTCCAGAGGTAGGGGATGAAATCATAGGCGTCTATTTTTTTGATCCGAGGGTTGAGACAATGACAACACATTAAAATATCACATGCCATTCACGTGTTTTACTTTATAACATTTAATATGATTGTTTTTTATCCCATTCTTGTTGTGATACGCATGCAATCTTAGCCTTAGATCTAGATTACTTGTGATTCTGATTGACTTAGTTGAGTGAGTTGGATTGATCCTAAGGCCCTAATTGAAGTATTGTTGTTGACTATTGACCACCATAATGTGTTTACTAAACTTTGGAGTGGATTGGGCTCATATTGATATCCCACCCCTTATCTGAGCCCATTCCAATTTTGAACGTGTAAATTGCTTTATCTGCACCCCTTGCTTTATTTTCATTATTTTTTTCAATTCATTTTCACATAGTTGCATTTTAATTTTTTAAAATCATCTCCAAGCATCCAAAATTCATACAAAAAATTATGAAACACCTTCATGAATTTAAATAATTTTTGGGATTTTTTATTTCCGACTTCTTTGATTTTTCATCATAAATTCACAATTTTCTTTTATTTTTTCCCAATTTGTTTTTATGTGAACACATTAGCTTCATAGATTTATTTCACCTAGCTCCCTAAACATTTTCAAATGTTTCTTTTTGTATTCGTTCAAAGACATTCATAACCTCATAAAAAATATTTTTTTCATATTTTTTAAGTCATTTTTAATTGCATTTTGGTCTCTCTTTTTTGCATATTTGCCATTTGATCCTTTTAAGACTTTGACCAATTAATTGAACTAGTTCTCTTGAGAATTTTAGTGTGAAATTTTAATACATGATTAGCCTCTGACTTAGGTCCTTAGGGTTATAATTTCAAAAAATTTGAACATTGTTTGATGTATGGTTGATTACTTTGAAATGAAGTCATTTTTTCATAAAATTTCTTCATCACTTCTAACCTAATTGCTTGAAGGAATTTATGCCGTCATTAGAGGTCACTTGTAGGGGTTTTCCATATTTGTTTAGATGCTTATAGGTCTTTCATGATAAATTATAGGTCCATTTTACTTGTGTTTTTCCTTTTGGTTTGTATGATACATCTTTTGAACATGTTTGACCTAATTCTTCCACATCTCTCATCTCATGCTCCTTATGCTAACTCGTATGCTTCTAACATGTCCATACCCTTAATCTCATTTGAATTATACAACATGTATGCCTTTGACTTCATACAAAAGTATTCTTACTTGTATGATATGTTGCATCTTTTTCCATTCATTTCAAGCATGAAACATCTTTGCATTATGTGACATTCCTTTTACATGTTTGATAACTTGTTTGAACTTGTTTGCCATGTGAACTTGACATATTATATGTTCATATTTAACATGCCATCCTCATAATGTTCTACTGATATTCATCATCTTAGTATCATTTTAGCTCATCTGACTTTCATTCTGACTTGTGCTCATTCCTTACATGATACATCTTACTCCTTCTTACTTCATGTTCAACTTAATCCCTCAATCACACAAGTGCTTATTCACATGACTTGTATGCTCATTCATAAAAATTATAGGAAACTAGCAAGTGTTGTATTCTAATGACTTTTACAATCTCATGTCATCTATTCATGTTTGGCTTGTACTTTGCCTTACTTGTTTATTCTCTTATGAATGTGTGAATGCTTTCTTCTTTTCATCTCTCACTCTACCATGATTTAATCCATGAGGTTTGGTATGATAATTTAGGGTAACATTATACATTATAATTGGGTATGAAATTATGAATTTGGTGTTTCTCATGAGTATTCATCCATGTTTGCACTCTTTGGCATCACTACTTCTTCATTTGCAAGTCCTTAGAACTTCTTTGCCACTTTGATGCTTCCTTGCACTTGTTTTATTTAGTTTGAATTCCTTGAGCTTCTTAAGTTCATTTAGGATTAGGTTCGGACTTGTGAGGGTCATAGGTCTTTAGATTAAATTCACTTGTTTCCTTTATGTGATTAACTTGTATTTCCCTTCTTATTCAATTAAATGCTTCATTTTCTAACCTTGTAGGGGCTTTGGTAAGTTTTAGGGGGAAAATGCTTCCACATTCCAACCTCTCTCTCTCTCTCTCTCTATCTATCTATCTATCTCTCTCTTTACATTTCAATTTTGTGTTTGTACAAGAATCTAAGATGCTTTGATGTGCATAATTGCTCATTTCCCCCTTTAGAAGTAACTTACCTTCCTTCATGGAAGTAAGTTGTATTCTAATCTTTTTCTTCTTCTTCTTCCTCTTTCTTCTTCTTTTCTCTTCTTCTTCTTCTTCATTAGGATATAGATCTTCAAACCTTACTAACCTAGGATATCTAAGAATGATAACTTCATTAGGTTTAGTCTCCCTTAGACATTTTACCTTTGGAGATTATTTTGGTGTTTTGTCTTTTCTCATCTCAAAACAACTCAAAAAGACTTAATAAAGGATGAAATAACTTATTGAGTTATGTTCTTATTCCATGGGTAATTTGCATAAAAAAGCACTTTTTCACTTAAAAATACAAAAACACTTAATAAGTACAATAGGCTTGTGTACTGTAAACACCCCAAATTTGTCCTCACTAAGTTCACACCTAGGGTTTGTGATCTGAGCAATCCAAGGATCCATCTGAGCCACTCGAAATTACGACGGTCCTTTCATAGTAAAGAAGGTCTTCTCTGGTGGAGCACTGATGCTCACTACTATGGACGGTGAAGATTTCTTATCCCCTGTGAATTCAGATGCAGTTAAAAAATATTTCGCATAAAATGACCCGCTGGACATAAAAACAGAATGTAAGTCCAGGAAACAATAGGGCATCCCGGCGAGTCAAAAACAAAATAAAAGACTAGGGAAAAAATAAGGGAAAATTGGAAAAAATGTACACCCGCTGAGTTAAAAAGCCGCATTGGACAGCTCAGGCAAAAATGGGTATCCCGGTGGATTGAAAACCCGAAAGGGCGATCCATGCAAAATAAGGGAATAAGCGAACAACTACATTATGAATTCACCTATATCATTTACAACATGGCAAGCCTCGAAGGGATAAAGCATCGGTCAGAATCAACCTTCTTCAGAGAGCAAGATAAGAAGAACGTCAAGGTCATACATGTCATAGCAAAGGAAGCTCACCGAACCGTCATCAACATTGCCAGCACTCTTACTTTTTCTCAATTTGTAACAATCTCCTCATTCCAGGGGATTTGTTTCTTTGACTGTATTTGCCAATTCAAGGCACCCAAATTAATAAAATCAGAATTTTCAATCACACCCCGTCTCGTACATTTTTGTTTCGTTTGCAAAATGCCCAGTATCCATGATATAATATTTGCATAAAACAAATGAGCCGTTATTAATAAATTCTTGCATGAAATGTATTTACTCTTAGGAATATCTAACTCCTATGATGGAATCCGGTAAGGGATACCTCGGGACACTTGAGCGTTTCTTTGTCTTAACAGGTTGCAGGTATTCAAATGCATAACATGGGGCATGTCCAGCATCACTTCCCCAACACATTTTCTCCAAGCAGCATCTGAAGTGCTTTCTCCCAACAGAGTTGTCAAAGCATCCTCGTCCCCATCCGGGATCCCCACAGAAGTTTCTAGGAAGATCTTTCAGTGATCTTTCCTCTCCCAAACAGAGTTCCAGGTCTCTCAAAGACGGGGAACCATCTCCCCACAGGGTTCCAGACTCTATCCAGGAGAGCAATGTCTGAATTTCTCACACAACAAAATGACGGAAGCTTCTTCATCCCCAGCTGGGTTTTCTCTTCACAAGATAGATCTATCAGTGATCTAATCCCCCAAGCAGAACCATATATCTCATCAGATCTACCAATGATCACATCCCCAGCTGGGATATCCTTCCAAGCAGATCAGCCAAAGATCTTCACAGCAACGGGATCCGAATCCCGGATCGGTTTCTTTCGCATAATCATAGCATTTACATAATCTTTCCCCACAAAAACGTAGCATTTTGTCTAATACGGAGCATTACGGAAAAATTCAAACATATTGCTGTCGCTCCCACCAAATGACACCGGGCCAAGAGGGGTACAGATGCGAACGGTCGGCGAAAGAGAGAGAGAACACACAAGGGTGAACTCAGAAGACAAGAGTCGCGAGCTAGGCATTTTTATCCCGAAGGAAAGGTAATGCTGCATAGACCTAAAAAGATATGGATAAGATGGTTGCGAACCAGAGAGACTGAGAAAAGGGGTTGGTTACAACCTGGGAAGGTATTAGCACACAGATTGTCCGCCGTATTCGACGGGATCCACGCTTAAAAGATTTGTGTTTAAAGGGGTAGTGTCAGTGCAATCTGTGTATCAAAGCTGGAAAGAATGCAAGTGTCAGTGTAAAATAACTGTGAAGTGTATAAGAGAAGTGTTAGTGTAAGAACATGAGTAAAATGCTCAAGACTATGAGGCTTAAAGAATAATGCTGGAAGGAGGGGGAATATACAGAGACTTTTGTTCGATAACTGTTAAGTTATGCCTACGTATCCTCTCGTGAAATGAGGAAGTCAGAACACCGTAGTTCGACTCAAAGAGACTTAAAGGTAATTTGACTTGTGAACTGCTTGCTTATCTATGCTCAAGTGTATGACCTGTCTGGCTCAGGTGCAAACTGTCTTGCATTAGACGGAAGAAGAAAGTTCTCGTTTGTGAGTGAATAAGATGAGAAAAGAATCCCGGAGGAGACGATTATTGTTTGCTTTTGAGTTTTCAGTCTTTTATTGCTTTTTGGAGTTTGTCATAGGAAAATGAGCTTAAGCTTAAACCAAGGGTTAATAAACTCATCACATCCTCCCTCTGATTAGGGGTAATGAGAATACCATAAGTGTGAAGTAAGCACCTCACACTTAAACACCATGATGTAGGATTAAGCTCATTAACCTACTTGTAATTATTTGAATGTTTTTGGTATTTTTGTTTAGTGTTAAGTAATGAGTTTAATCCATAATCAGAGATTTAATGAACTCATTACACCATCCTAATAGAAGGATGATAGATGAGAACATTTAAGCTGAGAAAGACTCCTCAACTTAATCCATGATTAGGGATTAACCTCATGACAAAACAAAGCCTTTATTAAAGTGGATTTTAATTAATGATAAGATGAAGAAGTGATTTTTATGGTTTGTAAGACAACTTGAGGGGGACTTGTCCATTAACATTAGGGTTAGTCCTTCTTAACCAATTAAGGAAGAATTAGAACCCTAATGCAAGGCCCAAGTTACAAGCTTGATGTCTTAGTGATTATTAAATGGATTGATTAAAGGAATTAAACACATTAAGGGTTTAACACTTAGGATTAAAGTTATACACTCCATCCTAATAGAAGGATACATGCATAACCCTAATCACAAAGCCTTAAAACCTTTAAGGTTTAGTCCTTGATTATGAGATGAGAGGAGAGGACTCAAAGATGACACAAAGGCAAAACTAAATGGGGGACTAATAAAACCCTAATTATTATCATGCTTGGTTGTTCCTAGGGTTTATGAGGTTTGCAAGAAGATCTTCAGATAAACCACCAGGAAGGAAGCAGATGAAAGGTGCAAGAAGCAAAGAGAAGAAAAACAACTTGCTTCACTTAAGAAGACAAGTTGCTTGAAGAAAGAAAATGAGGAGAGATAATGAATGAGCAAGCTCACTCTAATACAAAAGTAAAATGCAGCAATGAATGCATAAGAGAGATGAGAAGAGATTGTGAGAAGTGAAGGAAAATTCACTTCTCAAAATAACTTACCACCTGAAAAGATAGCAAAAGAAATGAGATGCAATGCAAATGAGATGAAATGCCATGATGCAAACCAAATTCAGAAGCATAAACATGATGTTAATGATGTTAAGAGATGATACAAACATAAGGCAAGACATGAGAATGATCATACAAGGACATGGATGCAGATGAAGCATGCTTTGAACCATAGAAGTTCATGAATGTTTATGAAATGAAATGAACATATAACATGGCAAATGAAAGATGCAATGATCAAACATGATTCTAATATGTCCTAAGATGCATTATGAATCATGTGGATGCACAAAATGTCATGGCAAGTCATTGAATGCAAGCAAATGAGAGATGGATGCAAAGGAAAGCACAAATTAGGGTTTACATACAACATGCATCACAAAAATCCAAAACCAGAAGCAAATGATATGACAAAAAATTGAAAATGGGATCAAAGGAACCTAAACCTACACAAGTTCACTGCCCAAAGGAGGGGACCCAACTCTTAACCTAATGGGAGCTATGAATTTCTCAAGTTGGCTAGGGTTTTAAGGTACCTCATCATGAAAAATGAAAAACAAATTGAAAATGAAAGATCAATTCAAACCAAATTTACCCTATAAACTACATGCCATGAAGGATGCAATGCAAGAAGAACCAACATCAAACTCTCAAAGGTTAGGCAGAATGGATTTTTCAAAGTTTGCACAAAAATATTGCCTTAAAATGAATTTAATTCCATGGAAAATGATCAAAATGCATCAAGAACCAAAAAGAATTTTTTTTGAGAGTTGGATAATGTTTCTAAATGTTTTTAAATGCAATGTGAATTTTTTGGTGATTTTTAAATACCTAAACACATTTTTAATTAATTAATTTTCATTAACTAATTAAAAATAAACATTTAAATGATTTAAAAATGAGTTTTAATGCAAAAAATAAAAATAAAAATATTTTTGGGTTCTAAAAATTAAAGAAATGCTTGAAAAAAATTTCCAGAATTTTTAAATGCTTTTTGCTATTTTAAATAATTCGTAAAAGATAAATCAAATAAAATGAAAATAAAAATGAATTAATGAGAAGTATGCACAATCCATGGCTGAGATTCAAACTTGGGGGTCAATGGTTGACTGCGCGCGCTAATAGAGGGTCAGGATCTCTTCTGGCTTAATTAACTTTAAGTGTGATTTATTAAATTAATAAAACAGATTAGGGTTTAATGATGTGATCTGAGCCACACAAACGCGCGGGAGTCAAACCTGGTCAACTGAATCCACGGTCCAAATTCAAACTCTCATTAATTACGCTGCTAAACCTAATTAGGGTTAATCAAATTCAGACGGCCGAAACAGTGTTCCGGTCATTTTCTCCGGCGAAACCAAAAACCTAGCTTCCTCTACAGGCCACCCCAACCTAAATTAATTGCCCAGAAACGTTCTCCTATCCAAACTAAACCCAAATCCATCATCAAACATCATTTATCAAGCATGAATAAAGAGAATCGAAGCCAAACATTTTCACGGGCAAAATTTCAGAGCTTGCATACATGGTGGTTTCTCAACCATTTTCAATAATAATCATATCCCCATGACCAGGGGAACTCAAGGAATCATAAATTAACTTAAAAACAAGCTTCTGAGAAAAAAGTTCATGAAGTATACCTGAGATTGAACCTTCTGGTTCTGAGCTTTCTGGACTCTCCTTTGTTGCAAGTCCCCTCCTATGAACCTCTGGATGATGAAATGAGGCTTAGAATGAGCTTGTATGGCCTGGTTTGAAGGTTTTGGTTTTGGTGTAGCAGATTTGGAGAGTTGGGTATGTGATGTTTCAAGTTGTTTCAGAGGGTGCTTCTTGTTCTATGAGTGATTTGTGGTTTGTGGGTGAAGAAATTTTGGATGTTTAAAGGCTGTTGTCGCTCCCGATAAGTGGGACTGGCCCAAATAAAGGTACAGACGCGAACGGTCGGCGAAGGGAACAATGAGAACATACAGCCCGCCGTGAACTCACTGGAGATGAAAAGAGTCGCCAGTTAGGCATTTTTATCCCGGAGGAAAGGTAATGCTGTTCCAACATGGAGTACTCTTAATCAAAACAAAAGTAACAGGGTATGCTGAGGTCAAGGGTACCTGCAAACCTGTAAACAGCTCAACCCCCTCACAGGTGATGTTTTAGAACAAGGATCCTCAGACTTGGATCAGTTATGAGAAGTGTAAACACTTCTAACCCGGAGGTACAGTGTTTACAATAACCATAAAAGATCCTCCTCTAATTCACCTCAGTTTCTGAAGGTCAATACTAAAGGTCATCCAGACTTAGCAGGCTTCCCAGATAGCCCTAGCATTGCAGGAAATCTGCAACACAGAGTTCTCAAGAAGAAACCCATATCTGAACCGTGTTTCATATTCCCGCACCAGACCGAGATGGAATGGGAAAGAATATGAACCACTCTAGCCTAGGTGTCACTCAGGTCCCAGGTATAGGACCTTAACTCTCAATAGAATCCCACCCACCAAAGCAAACAAACAGATCCAGCCAGCAGTACAGTATGACAATATGATATAATGCAAAGCTATAAAGAAAGCAGTAAACAAACTATACATAAAGCAATAAAGCAAGTATACAAACACAAATAAGCACATAACACCCCAGTAAACACAAATCAATCAAGCGCTAGGAGGAACCCACAAAAAGAACCAGAAGCCCTGGTTGCAGTATAAAGTTCCCCAGCAGAGTCGCCAAGCTGTCGCTCCCGATAAGTGGGACTGGCCCAAATAAAGGTACAGACGCGAACGGTCGGCGAAGGGAACAATGAGAACACACAGCCGTGAACTCACTGGAGATGAAAAGAGTCGCCAGCTAGGCATTTTTATCCCGGAGGAAAGGTAATGCTGCATAGACCTAGAAAAAGATATGGATAAGACGGTTGCGAACCAGAGAGACTGAGAAAGGGGGTTGGTTACAACCTGGGAAGGTATTAGCACCCAGATTGTCCGCCGTACTCGACGGGATCCACGCTTGCAAGATTTGTGTTTTAAAGGGGTAGTGTCAGTGCAATCTGTGTGTAAAATAGCTGGAAAAGGATGTACAGGTGTCAGTGTAAGAGAAGTGAAGTGTGATATATATAGTGTCAGTGAGAGATCAGGAATGAAATGCTCATGACCATGAGGCTTAAAGAATGATGATGGAAAGAGGGGGAATATACAGAGACTTTTGTTCGATAACTGTTAAGTTATGCCTACGTATCCTCTCGTGCAATGAGGAAGTCAGAACACCGTAGTTCGACCCAAAGAGACTGAAAGGTGAATTGACTTGTGAACTGCTTGCTTGTCTAGGCTCAAGTGCATGACCTGTCTGGCTCAGGTGCAAACTGTCTTGCATTAGACGGAAGAAACAAGTTCTCGTTTATGAGTGAAGGTGATGAGAAAAGAATCCCGGAGGAGACGATTATTGTTTGTTTTTGAGTTTTTAGTCTTTTATTGCTTTTTGAAGTTTGTCATAAGTTAATGAGCTTAAGCCTAAACCAATGGATTTAGTAAGCTCATCACATCTTCCCTCTGTTTAGGGGTAATGAGAATACCTTAAGTGTGAAGTCAGATTCTCACACTTAATCACCTTTGATGTAGGGTTAAGATCATTAACCTACTTGTGATTATTTAGATGTTTTTGTTGTTTTTGTTTAGTGTTATGTAATGAGGTTAAGCCATAATCAAGGATTAAACAGACTCATTACACCATCCTAATAGAAGGATAATAGATGAGGGTGTTTAAGCTGAGGAAAGCTCCTCAACTTAATCCATGATTAGGGATTAAACTCATGACAAAACAAGCCTTTGATTAAGTGGATTTTACTTAATGGTATGATGATGAAGTGAATTTTATGGTTTGTAAGACAACATGAGGGGGACTTGTCCATTAACACTAGGGTTAGTCCTTCTTAACCAATTAAGGAAGAATTAGAACCCTAATGCAAGGCCCAAGTTACAAGTGTGATGTCTTGATGATTATTAAGTGAATTGATTAACAGATTTAAACACATTAAGGGTTTAACACTTAGGATTAAAGTTATACACTCCATCCTAAGAGAAGGATGCAGGCATAAACTTAATCACAAAGCCTTAAAGCCTTTAGGGTTTAGTCCCTGATTATGAGATGAGAAGAGAGGACTCAAGAGAGACACAAAGGTAAAACTAAGAGGGGAGACTAATCAAAACCCTAATCATTGTCATGCTTGGTTGTTCCTAAGGTTTGTGAGGTTTTCAAGAGAAATCTTCAATGGAAACACCAGGAAGCAGATGAAAGGATCAAGAGAAGCAAAGTGACTTGCTTCATTCAAGAAGTCAAGTTACTTGAAGAAAGAAAGTAAGAAGAAGAATGAGCAAGCTCAAACTCAAACACATGTAAAAATGCAGCATGGATGCATAAAAAGAGAAGGAGAGAAGTTATGAGAAGTGAAGGCAAATTCACTTCTCAAGATAACTTACCACCTGAAAAGTTAGAAAAGAAATGCAATGCAATGCAAAATGGGATGAGATGACATGATGCAAAACCAAACCAGTAGCATACACATGATGATAATGATGTTATGTGATGATACAAACATGAGGCAGCACATGAGAATGATCATACAAGTTCGTGAATGCAAATGAAGCAAGTTAAGGAGCATGAACATACATGAAAAGTTATGAAGTGCACATGGCATACAACATGGAAAATACATGATGCAATGATCAAACATGCTTTCAATATGTCTTATGATGTTAATTGAACCAAATGGATGCTTGAAATGTCATGGCAAGTCATGTTATGCAAGAGAATGCAAGATGGATGCATATGGAAGCCCAAATTAGGGTTTATGAATCATACATCAAACAAAAACCAAAATCAGAAGCAAACCCTAAGATAAAAAATTGAAAATGCCACTCAAAGGACCCCTAATCCTATACTAACCTAATTCCCAAAGGAGAGGTTTCAACTCCTAACCAATTTCAAGTTATGGTTTTCTTAAGATTTCTAGGGTTTTAGGGTTCCTAAACAAGAAAATTAACAAACAAATTGAAAATGAAAGATCAAATCAAGGCCATTTAATCTTACAAACTACATGCTAAACACAATGCAATGCAAAAAGAATCAATGTCCAACTCTTCATGGATAGGCAGAAATGATTTTTTGAACTTTGGATCAAATTAATGCATAAAAATGATTTTAAATCAATGAAAAATTCTCAAAATGCATCAAGATCAGAAAATAAATTTGGTTTGAAGGTTGGACAATGTTTCTAAATGTCTTAGAACACTTCATGAATTTTTTGGTGATTTTTAAATACCTAAAAGTATTTTTAATAAATTAATTTTCATTAATCAATTAAAAATAAACTTTTAAATATTTAAAAATACTTTTTTAATGAAAAAAATTAAAATAAAAATATTTTTGTGTTTTAAAAATTACTAAAACTCTTGACAAAAAGTTTCATAATTTTTAAAACAATTTTGCTATTTTAAATAAATTGTACAAAACAAATGAAATAAATATGAAAATAAATGAATTTAAACTGAAATAATGAGAAGTCAACAGATCTGATGGCCTGGATTCAAAGTCACACGCGCGGGAGTTGACTAGGCGCGCATCTGGACGGCCTACGTTCAAACTGACTTAATTACACTTAGCCCTAATTAATCAAACCCTAATTACTTTCTGATGACCGGAACAGTGGTTCCGGTCATCTTCTCCGGCGAGACAAAGTGCTAACTATTCCTACACGTTACAAAAATGAAATCTAATTGAACATAAATGATCCCCACTCACTCACGAATCAAAACCCTCAATCAAAACAAATTTATTTTTCCAGGAATGGCTGAATCGAAGCAAACAAAATCTAGGGCAAAAAAGTTTCAGAGACTGATTAAACTCTCATCTCTCCACCATTTTCAAAACTAAAGGCATATTTATGATCAGGGAAGCATGAATAACAACTTAAGAACTTAAAAAATGATTTCTGGAAAAAATGTTCTTGAGCTACATGAGTTTCAAAGCTTTCAATCCAGCAACTTTCTGCCCTCTCCCTTTGATGCAATCCACTCTACTTGGTCCCCTGATGATCCTTGAATGCTTAGGAGGAGTTTTTGTTGGCTGGTTGAGGAGTTTGAACAGCTTCTGCTCAAGCTCAGTTGAAAATGGTGCTGGTGATTCAGGCTGTTTCAGGCCAATGTGAGTGGTTCTTTGTGATCAGGGTGATGTTTTGAGAAGGTTTGTGGAGTTTGTTCAATTGTTTGTGGCCTGTGGAATGAGTTTCGAGAGCTTTGGCTTTGAGAGTGAAAAATGGAAGAGTGGTGTTCTTGCTTGGTTCAGGCCTAAGTCTTGCTGGTTTTGGCTCAGTGAGGCAAGGTGAGTTGATCTATGAAAATGGTTTTTGTGTTTGTGAGTTGTGTAGAGAGATTCGAAGAGTTTTGCTTGATGGAGTATTTTTGTGAATGTGATGCTATGGTGTGTTTCAGCTTGGCTTCTTGTTATGTTTAGCTTGCAAATGGATAGTATAAACAATTCCAATTGGTCAGATGATGTGACCTGGCCTGCTGTGATTGGTATGGCCACTTTTGCAAATTGTCAACTTTTGTGTAAGAGAAGCATGGGTGGTGTTATAGGCTGGTACAATGGCTATGGGCTACGCAGCATGGTGTGGTGAGAGGCTAGGGCTGGTTCAATAGCCAATGCAGCAAGTGGATGGAAGGTTATGATGGCTTTTGCAAGTTGGCTCCTTTTGGTTCTCATGAAATTTTCTCATCCCACAAGCCATGAAACATGAGAAGTTTTGGTTCAAATCTGATTTTTAGGTCCCATGTGAGGTTTGTGTAATGGTTAGACATGAACTAGAAATCAAAAATGCCTTGGTACAAAGTTTTTGCAAGTTTCCCATTTGAGGCATATCTTGAAAATTAGTGATTTTTGCCAACTTTGACACACCATAACTTTTGATCCAAAATGAATTAGATCATGTTCTTGTACTTTTTGAAAAGGGAAAGATCTAATCTACAACTTTCATGACCAAAGTTTTTCCATTTGAAGCATTTTTGGATCAAAAAGCAAGGCTTGAAAAGTGACCTAAATTGACAAATTCCTTAAAAGTCAACCATGCCCTAAAAAGTCAACTTTGCAAAAACTTGTAATTCTTGAATTTTGTGAACTTCAACCTTCTTCCATGATCAAATAAAGATCATATACACTCAAAATGATGAAGATCACCCCTTGGTTGGGTCATTGGGGGCCTCAGATGCCCTGATTTTGCACTGACTTGTCCAGAAAGTCAACTCTTGATCAGATGACTTCCCCATGGAATTTCTTCATGAAAATTGATATGCATACTCCCTATACCATATAGAGACCAATGGAAACAAGAATGACCAAAAAATTTGGAGTTATGGCCTCTGAAACCAAAACCCTAACTTTAGGTCAACTGTGCAGTCAAACTTGGCTCTGCTTCCATACCAATCCCAGTTCTTGTGATTCTTTGGCATTTTAGACTTTGAGAGGGTGTAATATGATATAAGAACACACATGGATCCCTTTGAAGTGATTGGTGGCCCTTGGAGTGGCTCAAGAGGCTCTTGGATTGCTCAGATCACAAACCCTAGATGCAGATGAATTTGAATCTATGCAGTGAATCAAAAATGAGATATGAGGTGATATGATTGTGTTTATGCATATGAAATGATCACAAGCCATGGTGTGAATGGGTGAGGGAAAATTTGGGGTGTTTACAGCTGCCCCTATTCAAACATGAGTTAGCTGTGCAGGATGTAAGCAGCGGCTTAACAGGCAAACAAGATAACTTGTGGTTGAATACCAAAGACAGTTCAAAATTTGCACTCACAGAAATGAAGAAGAAAAGGGATATAGATTGTAAAAGAAAAATAAAGTATATTGTAAAGTGCGGGCGACGGAGGACGACCGTCGAGCAGAGGACGACTGCTGGGTAAATAGCAATGACGGGGACGACCGGCATGCTGGGAAAAGGTGCGGAAAATAAAGCAATGACGGGGACGGCCGACATGCTGGGGATAAAAGGTAAAGCCAAGACGGGGACGGCCGACTGGCTGGGAAAGAAAAGATATTATGATGGGGACGGCCATCAAGATAAAGTTGCAAGATTCTCTGGGGATTGGTGAAACATGACGGGGACGGCCATCAAGTTCATAAAGTAAAGTAACCAACGATGGGGACGGCCATCGGGCTAAAAGGAAAAGGAAAAGGGACCACGACGGGGACGACCATCGGGTTAAAGAATAAATGAAATAAACAGATGATGAGGTACGGTCATCAAAGGTGAAGGACGATCACCTAGCAGGGGACGGCTGCTCTGTTGGGTATAAGATGAGGGACGGTCATCTAAGGTGGAGGACTACCACCTGGCAGGGTACGGCTGCCGAAAATATCGCGACATAGGACGAATGCCGGATAAAAGGTCAACGATGGGGACGGCCATCGGACGAGCATGACGGAGGACGACCATCAAGAGGTGGAGGACGACCACCTAGCAGGGGACGGCTGCTCTCGAGGTTTCTCATGACATAGGACGAATGTCAGATAACCAAAAATCAACAATGGGGACGGCCATTGGATAAAATGATGAAGGACGATCATCAAGGGGTGGAGGACGACCACCTAGCAGGGGACGGCTGCTAAAAACAACGATGGGGACGACCATCGGACGAGCATGACGGAGGACGACCATCAAGAGGTGGAGGACGACCACCTAGCAGGGTACGGCTGCTCTCAGGGTTTATCATGACACAGGACGAGTGTCAGATAAAAGAAAAAGTTTGTTTTGTTGGCGATCTACTGGGGATATAGTAAACACAGACGAGTATTTACAACCAAGAAAAGAAAGTATAAGTGTTTAGATGTTTGTGTATAGACTAAAGATGCGGACGAGCATCCTTAAGATTATGATACGGACGAGTATCGGGTAGAAACAAATACTGACACATGTTCAGAGATGATGATACGGACGAGTATCATCTGGTTAACAAGGAACACGGACGAGTGTTGAATCTGAGGGGACTCTTCTGGGGAATAGCAGACACAGACGAGTATCTATATTCAAGAAGACATGAGTGTTTGACACAGTGTATGGATTGAAGATGCGGACGAGCATCCTTAAGACTAAGATACGGACGAGTATCTTGTAGAAACAAACGCCGGACGCACATTCTGAGATGATGATACGGACGAGTACCAACTGGTTAACAAAGAACATGGACCAATGTCGAATCTGTGGGGATATAGATGGTGTATATAGGATACGGACGAGTATCTGTATAAGTGTAGCATGAGTAGTGTGAGTGGTGTATAGATGAGTGTTTATCTACTGGGGAGGGTGACACGGACGAGTGTCAAGAGAGAAAAGTATAGTACAAATAAGTATATAGGTTGTAAAAGTGTAGGTGACTACGCTGGGGATATGACACGGACGGGTGTCAAAAAAACGTATATACAAGTATAGGTGAGTGCAAAGATGATGTCTTTGGCTTTCTGCTGGGGGTATAACACGGACGGGTGTCAGGAGGTATCTGTAATACGGGTGGTTTTGTTTGTAAAGAGTGTTCAGGTGACTTTACTGGGGAGTGATGACACGGACGGGTGTCCAAAGGAGTATATACTGGTGTTTGTGATTTGTGAGGCAACTGCTTTTGCTGGGGACCCTGGTGGGGATTTTTTGTATATTGGTGATGCACGGTTATTATTTACAAGTGTTTGATTCACAACATGACTTATGATTATGCTATGTGTTTGATTTTTGCCGTAATGCTCCGCATTAAACGGAATGCTACGCTCTGGGGGAAAATATGATGCAAATGCTATGATTATACAAAGATATCAATCCGGGATTCGGATCCCGTTGCCGTGAAGATCTCTGGTCGAGCTGTTGAAATGGACATCCCAGCTGGGGATGAGATCATTGATAGATCTGGTGAGATGTATTTGCTCGGGGATATAGGTCGCTGATCGACATATCCTTGTAATATAGGACCCAGCTGGGGTTTGCAGAAGCCTTCTGTACTCTGTTGTGACTCCTTCATGTGTTGCTCTTCTGAATAGAGGCTGAGGATTCTGCGGGGAGATGATTCCCTGAATTTTGTGCTTGATTGCGGAAGAACGATTGGCAACTCGGCTGGGAAAAGTGATCGGTGGCAAACTAGCTGGGGAAAGTTGTTGGCAACTCAGCTGGGGAGGAAACACCTCTGGTGCCAAGAGTGAGTGTTGATTTGCCAGCTCGCTGAGATGTAACTTGCATGCCCCAAGTTGCGTTCTGGATACCTGCAATCCTGCAAAGATAAGGAAACGCACAAATGGTCCCGAGGTATCCTTTACTGGATTCCGTCATAGGAGTTAAGCACTTTTGAGAGTAAGTATATTCCCTGCCAGCATGTGTTTTATTATTTTTTAGAGAAAAACATCTGTACTCATGCAATTAGTTTTTTAGAGACATCAGACATTCTTTGCAAATAAAAATGTACAAGACGAAACATGACTGAAAAATCTGATTTTATTAATTCATGTGCCCTGAATTGGCAAGATACAGTCAAGGAAACATATCTCCTGAAATGAGGAGATTGTTACAAATTGAGAAACAAAGTGTTGGCGATGTTGATGACGCTTTACGGAACTTCCTCTTCTGCTATGACTCGTATGACTTCCGACACTCTTCTCGTCTTGCTTTCTGAAGAAGGCTGATTCTGATTTGAAGCTTGACCCTTTCGAAGCTTTACCAAGTTGTAGGTGATACAGACGAATTCAGAGTGCAGTTGTTCGCTTATTCCCTTATTTTGCATGGACCGCCCTTTCGGGTTTTCAATCCATCGGGATACCCATTTTTGCCTGAGCTGTCCAATGATGGCTTTTCAACTCAGCGGGTGTACATTTTTTGTTTATTTTCCCTTACTTTTGCCCGAGTCTTTTATTCTGTTTTTGACTCGCCGGGACGCCCTATTTTTGCCTGGACTTACATTCTGTTTTTGTGTCCAGCGGGTCATTTTATGCGAAGTATTTTTTAACTGCATCCGAATTCACAGGGGACGGGAAATCTTCACCATCCATGGTGCTGAGCATCAGTGCTCCACCAGAGAAAACTTTCTTTACAACAAATGGCCCTTCGTAGTTTGGAGTCCATTTGCCCCTGTGGTCTGTATGAGGAGGAAGGATTCTCTTCAGCACAAGATCTCCCACTTGGTACTCTCGATGCCTGACTTTCTGATCGAAGGCTCTCTTCATTCTTTTCTGATATAGCTGCCCGTGACAGATTGCAGCCAATCTCTTCTCTTCAATCAGACTCAGTTGTTCGTATCGGGACCGAACCCATTCTGCTTCGTTCAGCTTAACATCCATCAATACCCGCAGGGAAGGTAATTCAACTTCAACAGGTAGGACTGCTTCCATACCATACACAAGTTGATACGGTGTTGCCCCAGTGGATGTTCTGATTGACGTGCGGTACCCATGCAAGGCAAATGGCAGCATTTCATGCCAATCTTTGTAAGTGACTACCATCTTTTGCACAATCTTCTTGATATTCTTATTAGCTGCCTCGACAGCGCCATTCATCTTTGGCCTGTAAGGAGAAGACTTGTGATGTTGGATTTCGAAGTCCCGGCATAACTCATCCATCATCTTGTTGTTTAAGTTGGAACCATTATCAGTAATGATTCGCTCGGGAACTCCATATCGACAAATGATATCCCTCTTCAGAAATCTGGCTACCACTTGTCTTGTAACATTTGCGTATGAGGCTGCTTCAACCCACTTAGTGAAATAATCAATGGCGACCAGGATGAATCTGTGGCCATTTGAAGCAGTTGGCTCAATCTTGCCAATCATATCAATGCCCCACATAGCAAAGGGCCATGGTGAAGACATTATGTTCAAAGGATTGGGAGGCACATGCACCTTGTCTGCATAAATCTGGCATTTATGGAACCTTCTGGCATAAGCACAACAGTCTGTATCCATTGTGATCCAGTAATAACCTGATCTTAACAACTTTTTAGCCATGGCATGCCCTCCAGCATGGGTACCAAAAGACCCTTCGTGCACTTCATGCATCAACAAATCTGCTTCCGTCTTGTCAACACATCTGAGGAGTACCATATCAAAGTTCCTTTTGTATAAAGACCCATCAGTGTTCAGAAAGAAACTACCAGCAAGCCTTCTCAAAGTCTTCTTATCATTGGAAGATGCCCCAGGTGGGTATGTTTGATCCTCCAAGAAGCACTTAATGTCATGGAACCAAGGCTTATTATCTTTGACAACGTCTGCTGCGAACACATATGCTGGTCTGTCAAGTCTGGATACTGAGATCTGGGGTACAAAGTTGGCAGCCTGAACTTTGATCATGGATGAAATGGTAGCGAGAGCATCTGCAAACTGATTCTCGTCCCGAGGGATATACTCAAGCTTGACTGTTGTGAAGAAAGTCAATAACCTTCTTGTATAATCCCTGTAAGGTATCAGATGATCCTGGTGTGTATACCATTTGCCGTTGGTTTGATTAACTACCAGAGCTGAATCTCCGAATACAGTCAATGTCTTGATCCTGAGGTCAATGGCTTCCTCGAGACCCATAATGCAAGCTTCGTATTCAGCTTCGTTGTTAGTGCAGTTGAAAGTGAGCTTTGCCGAGAAAGGCATGTGAACTCCTTTAGGTGTAATGAGTACTGCACCAACACCACGACCATTCATATTAACAGCCCCATCAAACATCATAGTCCATTCTTCTTCTGGGTCAGGCCCTTCAGTGTGAATAGGCTCTTCATGATCTTTTGATTTAATGAACATGATGTCTTCATCAGGGAAGTCAAACCTCATAGGCTGATAGTCATCAATGGGTTGCTCAGCAAGATATTCAGATAGTACACTACCCTTGATGGCTTTCTGAGAAGTGTACTGGATGTCATATTCTGTGAGAATCATTTGCCATCTTGCAACCCGTCCGGTAAGAGCTGGCTTCTCGAAAATGTACTTGACTGGGTCCATCTTTGAGATCAATAAGGTAGTGTGGGTCAACATATACTGTCTCAGTCGGCGAGCAACCCACGCTAAAGCACAGCAAGTTTTCTCGAGCAGTGAATAACGTTGTTCACAGTCGGTAAACGTTTTGCTCAGGTAGTATATTGCATACTCTTTTCGACCAGACTCGTCATGCTGGCCCAGCACACACCCCATTGACTCTTCCAATACTGTCAAATACATTATCAAAGGTCTTCCTTCAACTGGAGGCATAAGGATTGGAGGTTCTTGCAAATACTCTTTGATCTTGTCAAAAGCCTTCTGGCAGTCTTCATTCCACCTGACCGTTTGTTCTTTTCTTAACAACTTAAACAAAGGTTCACAGGTTGCTGTAAGGTGAGATATGAACCGTGAGATGTAGTTCAATCGACCTAAGAATCCTCGAACTTCTTTCTCAGTCTTTGGTGCAGGAATCTCTTGAATAGCTTTGACTTTATCAGGGTCAACCTCAATCCCTTTCTCGCTTACAATAAAGCCCAGCAGCTTACCAGATCGTACCCCGAATGTGCATTTGTTGGGGTTCAACTTTAGTTGGTACTTCCTCAGACGCTTGAACAACTTCAGCAGATTCACCAGGTGATCTTCCTCTGTAAGGGACTTGGCGATCATGTCATCCACATAACATTCTATTTCTTTATGGATCATATCGTGGAATAATGTCACCATAGCCCGTTGATATGTGGCACCAGCATTCTTCAGTCCGAATGGCATCACTTTGTAACAGAACGTGCCCTAAGGTGTAATGAAAGTTGTCTTCTCCATGTCTTCAGGTGAAATCTTGATCTGATTATATCCTGAAAATCCGTCCATGAAGGAGAATACCGAGAACTGAGCCGTGTTATCAACCAATACATCAATGTGAGGTAATGGGAAATCATCTTTTGGGCTGGCTCTGTTCAGGTCTCGGTAGTCAACACACATCCTTACTTTGCCGTCTTTCTTAGGCACAGGTACTATATTAGCAACCCACGGCGGATAGCTAGTTACAGCAAGGAACCCGGTGTCCCATTGCTTTTGTACCTCTTCTTTGATTTTCATAGCCATGTCTGGGCGAGCACGGCGCAGCTTCTGTTTAACTGGTGGACATTCTTCTCTTAAAGGCAGCTTGTGCACAACAATGTCGGTGTCCAACCTTGGCATATCTTGGTAAGACCAAGCAAACACATCCACATATTCTTGAAGCAAATCAATCAGTTGTCTCTTCATTGAGTCTTGCAGGCAGGCTCCGATTTTAACTTCTTTCACGTCCTCATCTGTACCAAGATTAATCACTTCAATCTCCTCCTGGTGAGGAGTAATAACCTTTTCCTCTTGTCTCAACAACCTGGCTAGCTCCTCAGGAAGCTCATATTCTTCTTCAACCCCTTCATCAGCTTGATTGATTGGATTGTCAAAGTCATACGAAGTCATAGCCGTGCTGTTGTCGGTGCTGTCTGGAAGGCACTCTCTGCAAGGGTTCAGTTTGTTCATTTTAGTGATTGATTTTAATCTTGCTTAGAAAAGTGAAATAAAGTTGTCATTTTGAAAACATCGCCATTTATTTTTTTGTACAAAAAGAAAAATGGAAAAACAGTGAACGGAAAAGAAAAAAAAGACTCGTTTGCAAAAAGATGTCTGATATTTCATTAATTAATCTTGTTGCACAAAAAGTACAGATGGCCCGATTACAAAATGAGTCTTGTCATCTTGGGCAAGATGCAAGACTTTGATGCATGCTATAAAAATACAGGAAATAATAATTACTCTGCATGAGTAACTCTTATAATTTCCTGGGAAGACCAGTTTGAGACACTGCTCCCCGGGATCTTTGGACGAATCCAATTCTCCAGATTGCGTTCTTCTTCCAGCTCGTCTTCCAAATTGTTGATAGCATCAGGGGTGAGCATCCCCCCATTGACAAAACCAGGCTTCTCAGCAGCCTCTGCTTGAATTTGTTGAGTTGGTCTGTAACCCAACCCAAATTTGTCCTTCTTCTCTTCCACAGATAAAACCTTGCCCCAGCCTTGGGCAGTTCCTTCCTCAACAACCTTCCGGGCTTGCCGATAAGATGACATGGAGATTCCAGATACAACAGATGCTTCATTAACATTCAAGGCCTCAAATCCTTGGCTCATTGTTTCATGGATCTCCCCATCCATCTCAATATACTTATAAGTAGCCAGATGGCTAACAAATATATCCTCCTCCCCACAGATAGTAACGACTTGGCCTTCCCACTCAAATTTTAACTTCTGGTGAAGGGTAGACGTTACTGCGCCAGCGGCATGAATCCAGGGTCTACCCAACAAACAGCTGTAGGCAGGCTGAATGTCCATCACGTAGAAGATCGTTTTAAAGGTTTGTGGGCCAATCGTTACAGGCAGCTCAATTTCTCCCAGAACCGATCTCTTAGAACCATCAAAGGCTCTTACTACCAGGTTGCTGGGACGCAACGCTAATCCTTCATACTCTAGCTTCACCAGGGCCTTTTTGGGTAAGACATTAAGGGATGACCCTGTGTCTACCAGCACATGGGAAAGGACTGCACCTTTACATTCCATGGTGATGTGCAAGGCCTTGTTATGGTTGCGGCCTTCCGTTGTCAAGTCAGTATTGGTGAACCCTAGCCCATTGCTAGCAGTAACATTTCCAACCACGGTTTCCAACTGATTGACAGTGATCTCTTCAGGCACGTAAGCTGCGTGCAAGACTTTGAGTAGTGCATTCCGATGGGCTTCGGAGCACATAAGCAATGATAGGATAGAGATCTTGGATGGCGTCTGGTGAAGCTGATCCACTATTTTGTAATCACTCTTCTTGATGATTCTCATAAACTCATCAACTTCTTGATCGAATGGTGTTTTTAAAGCTTCCTTAACAGCTTGATCTTCCTGCACCGGGCTTTTTCCTTTTGCCTTGGCAGCAGCTTCTGCTTCGGCAGTGGGTCTTTGAATTTGTGGAGCAAAGAGACGTCCGCTTCGAGTGAAGCCTCCGCCTCCTCCCACATTGTCTATCTGTGGTGCAGGTGTTGATGGTTCAAGGGTGATTTTCTTTCCTTCGCAGTATACGTCAGAGCCGTAGTGCCAAGGGATGGCCCTACTGCTTTCATAAGGTACTGGTCCAGGCACTGTGACAGTGACTGGACTGATGGCAGCTGCAGAAGGGATTGTGATAGTTTGTGGATCGTAATAAATTGTGACTGGTGCTCTGATGGGAGCAGCACTTTCTGAGTTGTAGGCAGAGTTGTTTTCAGGATCATAAAATATTGTGACAGTTGAGACATCTTCATGATTAGTTGCTGATGTTGTAGGAAATATTGTCGGAAGGATGGATGTTGTTGTTGTAGGAGACTCAAAATGGAGTGATGCTGAAGTTGTAGCAGGAAAAATTGTTGATAACTGATCAGTTGAGAAGACAGATGAAGCACTTGTTGATGAAGCTGAAGAATTGTCCGGAACAATGGTTGTTGTAGTTGTAGGAGCTACAGGAATTACTGCTGATGAGATTGCTGGATTTGTTGGAAATGATGTGGTGATCTGAAGCTGGCCACTCTGAATAAGGCCATCTATACCATTCCTCAGGTTATCGCACCCATTTACTGAGATATTGCAGTAAGCACACCCTAACTCGCATCCTGGGAACATCTGACATTCCAAGAGCTGAGCCTTGATTTCTACCAACGGTGTCCGGATCTGACCCACACTGGTTATTAAATAAGACGGCTTGTCTTCTTCAATAGCGTTGATTCTGGGACCACCGTGGTTTGGCATGGGGTTCTTATTGACATTGGGTGGTGGTGCGAAATTCAGGGCCTTAGAGTCTACCAGGTCTTGTACCTTCATGTGCAAGGCTCTGCACTTTTCTGTACTATGGCCAGGCGCATTCGAATGAAAAGCACATCTGGCGTTGGAGTCGTAGTTCCTGGGTAGACTGTTGGGATCTGGAGGTGCCAATGTCCTTAGCTCAACTAGGTTGAGTTTCAGGAGTTGTGGCAGCAATGTAGCATATGGCATGGGGATCGGATCGATCACCCTGTTGGCTTGAGATGGCCTCTGCTGGAATGGCCTTTGCTGGTTATTGTTGTTGGTATTGCTGTTGTTGTAATTTCTCGGAGGATACTGATTTTGTTGGTGGTACTGGGGTTGTTGCTGATAGTTTTGCTGAGGAGGTTGATAAACTGGTGGTGGATGAGCTAGAGCAAGAATGGTGACAGCTGCCACAGATCTATGAACATATTGGGGCCTACCCCTGTTGGTGTGGATGGCATTGGTCTCACCAGTCCTTCTTGGGCCCGCAAAAGGCTTTCTTGCATTACTGGATGAGCTTGCACCATTGTCTGAGATCTTACCCATCTTCAATAGGCTTTCAATTCTCTCCCCGGCTATAACCACATCTGCAAAGCTGGTAGATGAGAAGGCAGCTAGCCTATCAATGTAAGTCCCCTGAAGGGTGTTCATGAACACATCAGCCATCTCCCGTTCTGACATAGGTGGTTGGACAACAGCAGCGAGCTGTCTCCATCTTTGAGCATATTCTCGGAAGCTCTCCCTAGATGACTGTGACATTCCCATTAGGAGGGTCCTGTTGGGTGCCATATCCAGATTATATTGATACTGTCTGATGAAGGCCTCTGCCAGGTCCTTCCAGCATCTTATAGTTGCTCTTGTCAGATGGGAATACCATTCCCTCGAAGCTCCAGTCAGGCTATCCTCAAAGTAGAACATCCACAGCTTCTCGTCCATGGTATAGGCCTTTAGCCTTCCGAGAAAAGATTGTAGATGGGTTCGGGGACAGGAAGTCCCATTATACTTCTCAAAGCATGGCGGCTTAAACTTGTGGGGAATCCTGACCCCGTCTACCAAGCCCATATCCATAACATCAAATCCCAATGAGTTTTGAGACTCTAAGGATCTTAATTTCTCAGCTAGCTCATCCAGCCTTCTATCATAAGCTTCTTCTCCGACTCCCATTACTGTGAACTGGTCTTCTTGAGGGTCTTCTTGCAGTACCCTCCCGGCTGTGGCAGTTCCTTGTATATTGACAGGAATGTTGGCCTCTGGATGGAGGTGGGGTCCAAAGACTGGGGTATTGACATGAGGTTGGACTCTTTCATTGTTGCTAGTCCCAGCAGTCCCTGGGTGATGATCTTCCTGATTTCTCCCTTCTACTAGGGCTCTGAGCCTCTCCTGGCTTTGGGCCATGTTGTTCATTACCTCCATAAACTGTGTTATCTGAGTCCTCATTTCCAATCTTTCATTGGCCATTTGGTTTCTGACCTCAGTAAGGTCCTGCTGCATCTGATCCATCTGTATGCCCGAAAGATTGTTACGGGTTGGATATCGGTGCAGACGGTTGAGGGGAAATACCCGGCGCCGAGCAATAGTTCCTGAACATCACAACAGAGTTAGCAACAACAAAACAAAAACCTACAAAACAAACAAAGGGTTAGCATGCAATGCAGTATGCTTATTTGTTTCCAAGGTATCCGGCTTGGCATTCAGTTTTGACCCTTCCAGACCCTTGAAGATGCTGTTTGATGTTGCTTTCGAAGTAAACTCGGATGGAACAAACTAATACATATATTACAAAGGCCAATGGTACACAGTTTGTTTACAAATACAAGCCCTCTGAGGGGTCAAAATACATTACAAGAAAATAAAGTACATGGAATAAAAGCAACAACAAGCAAATGGTCAAACACCAAGACCAAACTCATCCTCCCGAACTTCCTTGAGAAGTGCTTCGGTCACAGGATCAGCCGGACGCTCCGTAAGATTCCTGATAAGGAGGTTCCTGGTAGTAACAGCTGCAGTTAGCTTCTTGTGTTGACTCTGGTCCTTTGACCTCTTCACTCCAGCTCTGATCTTCAGTTCTGATATCTCCCTCTGGGCTGCTGCCAGGGCTTCCTGCTGCTCTTTTGCACTAGCTTCCAGTTGCTCTATCTTGTCTTGGACCCTCTTGTCCTCCAGAGTACGAGCCTCGGTGATCCTGACCCACCTAGCCTGACTCTCTTTCAGATACAAGTCTGTCCTGGCTTTCTGGAATTGGGCTTCCTTGCAAGCATTCTTCAGGATTTGTTCTCCAGCCCTAGACTTCTTAATGTAATCTTCAGACTTCTCAATCCTAGCCAGATGCTCTGCTTTCAATTTCTCCAACCTCTCAATATCCAGTCTGCCATCACTCCTCTCCCAGAGGGTCTTCTGTAGAGCTTGAGTCAGCTTCTCATTTCTCTCTTTCAACTTCTCAAACTCCTCTAAGCTGACAGTTGCTGGAGGTGGTGTTGTGGAAGGCCCAGGCATATCTTCAATAGTGAAGGGCATCCCAGAGAATTGAGCCCTGGCATGGGACCAATCATAGTATTGTGCTGATGCCACATTGTTACACTTCCCCAGGATGGTTACCCCCTTAGTCTGCACATTGTCCCAGGCCCAAACTGCCTGCCTAACAATAGCCAGATTAAGCTTGTTCTCACAATAAAGAGTCTCAACCAAGTCTTGTGCCTTAGGAGTGTGGACCAGTGCATAGCCCAGTTGTCTCTTAAACAGCAGAGGGTTGTAATTAATACTACCCTTAACTCCTATTAGGGGCACATTGGGAAAATGCCCACAGCTGGTGATGATATCCCTGCCTTTTGTGCTTTGAGTGCACCACCTGATATCAGCTGAAGTTAGAGTAGTGAGTCTTCCAGCCCAGTTCCTCTGCTGATGAGGGTTCAAAAATGCATCTGTCCTGGGCAAATGCTTGAGAAGCCAAGTATGGAACAAAGGAGCACAACACCTCACTAATCTTCCCCTCTGCTTTTCATTCCTCTGATGCACTGAATAATAGAGATCCCCCAATAAAGTTGGCACTGGGTTCTTCAGGATGAAAAGATGGATTGCATTCTTACTAATGAATCGGGGCTCATCTGCAAACAATACAATCCCATATATGCTTAAGGCCAATAAAGCACAGACTGCTTTCCACTCCCCCAGGGAGGCCTTCAAACTAGCTTGAGAAATTAGGAAATCCAGATGAAAACCAGAGATCCCAGCCTTATAAGTCATATGCTGCCCAATCAGGACTGGTTCCAGATGTAATGCTTTGGCCATCTCCTCATTACTTGGGAAAGCCATTTCAGGGTTGAAAGGGACCTCTCTCCTGATAGGTATACCAACTAATGATGAGTACTCCTCTAATAAGGGGCCCAGCTGAAAGTCCTGAAAAGTGAAACATCTCAGTGGGGGATCATAAAACTGAAGGCAGGTGTGGATCAGGCTTCTCTGTGAAGGGTCCAGATCCATAACCATATCAAGTATATCTCCATGGTGCTCCCTGAACAATGGTATATGGTCTGGAGTGATCAGGGTCTGAATCCTCCTGATGTCTGCTAACTCTGGCTGGAAGAAGTGGTAGGTGATATTGCTCTTTTTAGGTGCCATGATGTTGAGACTGAGTAGAGACAAGTGCTGATGAGGATACTGAAGAATGGGCCACTGATTGGCTGGTGCAGGTGACTGAGGTAGATAGCTGATAGCTGAAGCAGGTGCTGATGAAGATAGGTCAATACTGAAGATGGGGTCAAAACCAAAACCAAATGAAGATGGATACCCTGAAACACAAATAAGCAAATGTCAATATGATGCAATGATTATGTATGCAAATGATATGCAAGGGTTTGTGACTGAGCTGGATCTGATCAAGTGCTCTGATATAAGTCCACATATGTTCAAGAATTCCAGATGAAGGTCTATAAGTCCAGTAACCAAGGTGGGGGACTCAAATAAAGAGTCACATGTCCAGGGTTAAAATCACAAGAATTGTTCCAACATGGAGTACTCTTAATCAAAACAAAAGTAACAGGGTATGCTGAGGTCAAGGGTACCTGCAAACCTGTAAACAGCTCAACCCCCTCACAGGTGATGTTTTAGAACAAGGATCCTCAGACTTGGATCAGTTATGAGAAGTGTAAACACTTCTAACCCGGAGGTACAGTGTTTACAATAACCATAAAAGATCCTCCTCTAATTCACCTCAGTTTCTGAAGGTCAATACTAAAGGTCATCCAGACTTAGCAGGCTTCCCAGATAGCCCTAGCATTGCAGGAAATCTGCAACACAGAGTTCTCAAGAAGAAACCCATATCTGAACCATGTTTCATATTCCCGCACCAGACCGAGATGGAATGGGAAAGAATATGAACCACTCTAGCCTAGGTGTCACTCAGGTCCCAGGTATAGGACCTTAACTCTCAATAGAATCCCACCCACCAAAGCAAACAAACAGATCCAGCCAGCAGTACAGTATGACAATATGATATAATGCAAAGCTATAAAGAAAGCAGTAAACAAACTGTACATAAAGCAATAAAGCAAGTATACAAACACAAATAAGCACATAACACCCCAGTAAAGACAAATCAATCAAGCGCTAGGAGGAACCCACAAAAAGAACCAGAAGCCCTGGTTGCAGTATAAGGTTCCCCAGCAGAGTCGCCAAGCTGTCGCTCCCGATAAGTGGGACTGGCCCAAATAAAGGTACAGACGCGAACGTTCGGCGAAGGGAACAATGAGAACACACAGCCGTGAACTCACTGGAGATGAAAAGAGTCGCCAGCTAGGCATTTTTATCCCGGAGGAAAGGTAATGCTGCATAGACCTGGAAAAGGATATGGATAAGACGGTTGCGAACCAGAGAGACTAAGAAAGGGGGTTGGTTACAACCTGGGAAGCTATTAGCACCCAGATTGTCCGCCGTACTCGACGGGATCCACGCTTGCAAGATTTGTGTTTTAAAGGCGTAGTGTCAGTGCAATCTGTGTGTAAAATAGCTGGAAAAGGATGTACAGGTGTCAGTGTAAGAGAAGTGAAGTGTGATATATATAGTGTCAGTGAGAGATCAGGAATGAAATGCTCATGACCATGAGGCTTAAAGAATGATGCTGGAAAGAGGGGGAATATACAGAGACTTTTGTTCGATAACTGTTAAGTTATGCCTACGTATCCTCTCGTGCAATGAGGAAGTCAGAACACCGTAGTTCGACCCAAAGAGACTGAAAGGTGAATTGACTTGTGAACTGCTTGCTTGTCTATGCTCAAGTGCATGACCTGTCTGGCTCAGGTGCAAACTGTCTTGCATTAGAAGGAAGAAACAAGTTCTCGTTTATGAGTGAAGGTGATGAGAAAAGAATCCCGGAGGAGACGATTATTGTTTGTTTTTGAGTTTTCAGTCTTTTATTGCTTTTTGAAGTTTGTCATAAGTTAATGAGCTTAAGCCTAAACCAATGGATTTAGTAAGCTCATCACATCTTCCCTCTGTTTAGGGGTAATGAGAATACCTTAAGTGTGAAGTCAGATTCTCACACTTAATCACCTTTGATGTAGGGTTAAGATCATTAACCTACTTGTGATTATTTAGATGTTTTTGTTGTTTTTGTTTAGTGTTATGTAATGAGGTTAAGCCATAATCAAGGATTAAACAGACTCATTACACCATCCTAATAGAAGGATAATAGATGAGGGTGTTTAAGCTGAGGAAAGCTCCTCAACTTAATCCATGATTAGGGATTAAACTCATGACAAAACAAGCCTTTGATTAAGTGGATTTTACTTAATGGTATGATGATGAAGTGAATTTTATGGTTTGTAAGACAACTTGAGGGGGACTTGTCCATTAACACTAGGGTTAGTCCTTCTTAACCAATTAAGGAAGAATTAGAACCCTAATGCAAGGCCCAAGTTACAAGTGTGATGTCTTGATGATTATTAAGTGAATTGATTAAGAGATTTAAACACATTAAGGGTTTAACACTTAGGATTAAAGTTATACACTCCATCCTAAGAGAAGGATGCAGGCATAAACTTAATCACAAAGCCTTAAAGCCTTTAGGGTTTAGTCCCTGATTATGAGATGAGAAGAGAGGACTCAAGAGAGACACAAAGGTAAAACTAAGAGGGGAGACTAATCAAAACCCTAATCATTGTCATGCTTGGTTGTTCCTAAGGTTTGTGAGGTTTTCAAGAGAAATCTTCAATGGAAACACCAGGAAGCAGATGAAAGGATCAAGAGAAGCAAAGTGACTTGCTTCATTCAAGAAATCAAGTTACTTGAAGAAAGAAAGTAAGAAGAAGAATGAGCAAGCTCAAACTCAAACACATGTAAAAATGCAGCATGGATGCATAAAAAGAGAAGGAGAGAAGTTATGAGAAGTGAAGGCAAATTCACTTCTCAAGATAACTTACCACCTGAAAAGTTAGAAAAGAAATGCAATGCAATGCAAAATGGGATGAGATGACATGATGCAAAACCAAACCAGAAGCATACACATGATGATAATGATGTTATGTGATGATACAAACATGAGGCAGCACATGAGAATGATCATACAAGTTCGTGAATGCAAATGAAGCAAGTTAAGGAGCATGAACATACATGAAAAGTTATGAAGTGCACATGGCATACAACATGGCAAATACATGATGCAATGATCAAACATGCTTTCAATATGTCTTATGATGTTAATTGAACCAAATGGATGCTTGAAATGTCATGGCAAGTCATGTTATGCAAGAGAATGCAAGATGGATGCATATGGAAGCCCAAATTAGGGTTTATGAATCATACATCAAACAAAAACCAAAATCAGAAGCAAACCCTAAGATAAAAAATTGAAAATGCCACTCAAAGGACCCCTAATCCTATACTAACCTAATTCCCAAAGGAGAGGTTTCAACTCCTAACCAATTTCAAGTTATGGTTTTCTTAAGATTTCTAGGGTTTTAGGGTTCCTAAACAAGAAAATTAACAAACAAATTGAAAATGAAAGATCAAATCAAGGCCATTTAATCTTACAAACTACATGCTAAACACAATGCAATGCAAAAAGAATCAATGTCCAACTCTTCATGGATAGGCAGAAATAATTTTTTGAACTTTGGATCAAATTAATGCATAAAAATGATTTTAAATCAATGAAAAATTCTCAAAATGCATCAAGATCAGAAAATAAATTTGGTTTGAAGGTTGGACAATGTTTCTAAATGTCTTAGAACACTTCATGAATTTTTTGGTGATTTTTAAATACCTAAAAGTATTTTTAATAAATTAATTTTCATTAATCAATTAAAAATAAACTTTTAAATATTTAAAAATACTTTTTTAATGAAAAAAATGAAAATAAAAATATTTTTGTGTTTTAAAAATTACTGAAACTCTTGACAAAAAGTTTCATAATTTTTAAAACAATTTTGCTATTTTAAATAAATTGTACAAAACAAATGAAATAAATATGAAAATAAATGAATTTAAACTGAAATAATGAGAAGTCAACAGATCTGATGGCCTGGATTCAAAGTCACACGCGCGGGAGTTGACTAGGCGCGCATCTGGACGGCCTACGTTCAAACTGACTTAATTACACTTAGCCCTAATTAATCAAACCCTAATTACTTTCTGATGACCGGAACAGTGGTTCTGGTCATCTTCTCCGGCGAGACAAAGTGCTAACTCCTCCTACACGTTACAAAAATGAAATCTAATTGAACAAAAATGATCCGCACTCACTCACGAATCAAAACCCTCAATCAAAACAAATTTATTTTTCCAGGAATGGCTGAATCGAAGCAAACAAAATCTAGGGCAAAAAAGTTTCAGAGACTGATTAAACTCTCATCTCTCCACCATTTTCAAAACTAAAGGCATATTTATGATCAGGGAAGCATGAATAACAACTTAAGAACTTAAAAAATGATTTCTGGAAAAAATGTTCTTGAGCTACCTGAGTTTCGAAGCTTTCAATCCAGCAACTTTCTGCCCTATCCCTTTGATGCAATCCACTCTACTTGGTCCCCTGATGATCCTTGAATGCTTAGGAGGAGTTTTTGTTGGCTGGTTGAGGAGTTTGAACAGCTTCTGCTCAAGCTCAGTTGAAAATGGTGCTGGTGATTCAGGCTGTTTCAGGCCAATGTGAGTGGTTCTTTGTGATCAGGGTGATGTTTTGAGAAGGTTTGTGGAGTTTGTTCAAGTGTTTGTGGCCTGTGGAATGAGTTTCGAAAGCTTTGGATTTGAGAGTGAAAAATGGAAGAGTGGTGTTCTTGCTTGGTTCAGGCCTAAGTCTTGCTGGTTTTGGCTCAGTGAGGCAAGGTGAGTTGATCTATGAAAATGGTTTTTGTGTTTGTGAGCTGTGTAGAGAGATTCGAAGAGTTTTGCTTGATGGAGTATTTTTGTGAATGTGATGCTATGGTGTGTTTCAGCTTGGCTTCTTGTTATGTTTAGCTTGCAAATGGATAGTATAAACAATTCCAATTGGTCAGATGATGTGACCTGGCCTGCTGTGATTGGTATGGCCACTTTTGCAAATTGTCAACTTTTGTGTAAGAGAAGCATGGGTGGTGTTCTAGGCTGGTACAATGGCTATGGGCTGCGCAGCATGGTGTGGTGAGAGGCTAGGGCTGGTTCAATAGCCAATGCAGCAAGTGGATGGAAGGTTATGATGGCTTTTGCAAGTTGGCTCCTTTTGATTCTCATGAAATTTTCTCATCCCACAAGCCATGAAACATGAGAAGTTTTGGTTCAAATCTGATTTTTAGGTCCCATGTGAGGTTTGTGTAATGGTTAGACATGAACTAGAAATCAAAAATGCCTTGGTACAAAGTTTTTGCAAGTTTCCCATTTGAGGCATATCTTGAAAATTAGTGATTTTTGCCAACTTTGACACACCATAACTTTTGATCCAAAATGAATTAGATCATGTTCTTGTAATTTTTGAAAAGGGAAAGATCTAATCTACAACTTTCATGACCAAAGTTTTTCCATTTGAAGCATTTTTGGATCAAAAAGCAAGGCTTGAAAAGTGACCTAAATTGACAAATTCCTTAAAAGTCAACCATGCCCTAAAAAGTCAACTTTGCAAAAACTTGTAATTCTTGAATTTTGTGAACTTCAACCTTCTTCCATGATCAAATAAAGATCATATACACTCAAAATGATGAAGATCACCCCTTGGTTGGGTCATTGGGGGCCTCAGATGCTCTGATTTTGCACTGACTTGTCCAGAAAGTCAACTCTTGATCAGATGACTTCCCCATGGAATTTCTTCATGAAAATTGATATGAATACTCCCTATACCATATAGAGACCAATGTAAACAAGAATGACCAAAAAATTTGGAGTTATGGCCTCTGAAACCAAAACCCTAACTTTAGGTCAACTGTGCAGTCAAACTTGGCTCTGCTTCCATACCAATCCCAGTTCTTGTGATTCTTTGGCATTTTAGACTTTGAGAGGGTGTAATATGATATAAGAACACACATGGATCCCTTTGAAGTGATTGGTGGCCCCTGGAGTGGCTCAAGAGGCTCTTGGATTGCTCAGATCACAAACCCTAGATGCAGATGACTTTGAATCTATGCAGTGAATCAAAAATGAGATATGAGGTGATATGATTGTGTTTATGCATATGAAATGATCACAAGCCATGGTGTGAATGGGTGAGGGCAAATTTGGGGTGTTTACAGCTATGTTGAGAGATTCGAAAAGGGAAAGGTTTTTGACAGTTTTTGTGTATGCTGCAATGTGGGAGCTTCTGGCTTGTGTATGGTGTCTTTAGGGTTGCTTGATGTCCACATATTTGACTCTGATTGGGCAGAGAGTTGGTGGTGGCACTGTGGGATTGGCATGGGCAAAATGCAAGAAAGTCAAGATTTTGTGTACTCCAAGTATGGCTCGGGTCAGAGGCAATCTCAGGGCTTGTCCTGCCTCAGCTTGAGTCAAGGAAGGCCCTTGGATCTGATTTTGTGAGCTGGCTAGCCTTGATCAAGGGTTTCCAAGGTTCTTGCACATTTCCCTCTTTGGATTTTCTCATGAACCAAGGCAAGAAAACTTGTGATATTTTGGGCAAAAATGTGACAAAATGAGTTATGCAATGTTGTTATGCTGCTTTGGTACCAATTGGTGTTCAATTCAAACATGAGAGGCCCTTTTTGCAAAGTTTCAATTTTGTAGCCTTTATGAAAAATGCCTTATGCAACTTGTGATCCAAGGCATGGAAATGAAAAAAAATTGGCACAAACATGACTTTTCTAAGTTGTAACATATTATAATGATGCAAAGAAGTCACTTAGAGGTCTTGAAAATGCTTGGAATTGGAATTTGCAAAAATCCCTCTTTGGTGCCAAAAGTGAAAATTTCATGATTTTTCCCAATTTTGCAAAGTCATAACTTTTGATCCATGATGAATCAGAATGAGTTCTTGTACTTTTTGAAAAGGGAATGATCCATTCTACAACTTTCATGACCAAAGTTTTCTCATTTGAAGCATTTTTGAATCAATTTGAGGAGGTTGAAAAACTTTCCCATAATAGCAAGTTTACATTACAAGTCACTTTCCCAAAAAGGCAATTTTGCAAATGGCTTGAAATTCTTCAATTTTGTGAACTTCTAACATCTTCTATGATCAAATAAAGATCATAAACATTCAAAATGATGAAGAACACCCTTTGGTTGGGTCATTGGGGGCCATAGATGCCCTGATTTTGCACTGACTTGCTCAAGAAGTCATTTCTTGATCAGATGCCTTCCCCATGGAATTTCTTCATGAAAATTGATATGCATGATACTCATAACATATAGAGACCAATAGAAACAAGAATGACCAAAAAAATTGGAGTTATGGCCTCTGAAACCAAAACCCTAATTTTAGGTCATCTGTGCAGTTAAACCTGGCTCTGCTTCCATGCCTTTCTCAGTTCTTGTGATTCTTTGATTTCTTTGACCTTGTGAGGATATAATATGATGATAGAACACACAGGGATCCTCTTGGAATGATTGAAGACCTTTGGAGTGGCTCAAATGGTTCAGGGATGGCTCAGATCACAAACCCTAGATGCAGATGACTTAGAAACAATGCAGTGAATTTAAAATGTGGTATGAGATGCTATGATTGAATTTATGCATATGAAGAGATCACAAGCAATGGTGTGAATGGGTGAGGGAAAATTTGGGGTGTTTATAGCTGCCCCTATTCAAACATGAGTTAGCTGTGCAGGATGTAAGCAATGGCTTAACAGGCAAACAAGATAACTTGTGGTTGAATACCAAAGACAGTCCAAAATTTGCGCTCACAGAATGAAGAAGAAAAGGGATATAGATTGTAAAAGAAAATAAAGTATAATTATAAAGTGCGGGCGACGGAGGACGACCATCGAGCAGAGGACGACTGCTGGGGATGAAGCAATGACGGGGATGACCGACATGCTGGGGAAATGTAGGAAATAAAGCAATGACGGGGACGGCCGACAAGCTGGGGATATGAGAGATAGTGACGGGGACGGCCATCAAGTAAAGCTATAAGACTCTTTGGGGATTATAGGTAAATGAAATAAATGATGAGGTACGGTCATCAAAGGTTAAGGACGATCACCTAGCAGGGGATGGCTGCTCTGTTGGGGATAAGATGAGGGACGATCATCTAAGGTGAAGGACGATCACCTGGCAGGGGACGGCTGCTCTGTTGGGGATAATATGAGGGACGGTCATCTAAGGTGAAGGACGATCACCTGGCAGGGTACGGCTGCCGAAAGTATCACGGCATAGGACGAATGTCGGATAAAAAGGTCGACGATGGGGACGACCATCGGATAAGCATGATGAAGGACGATCATCAAGAGGTGAAGGACGATCACCTAGCAGGGTACGGCTGCTCTCAGGGTTTATCATGACATAGGACGAATGTCAGATAACAAGATCAACGATGGGGACGGCCATCGGATAAAATGATGAAGGACGATCATCAGGAGGTGAAGGACGATCACCTAGCAGGGGACAACTGCTGAAAATATCACGACATATGACGAATGTCGGATCGGAAGGGGTTCTAATGAATAGAGACTCCACTGGGAATGATGAAGGACGATCATCAAAAAGGTGAAGGACGATCACCTGGCAGGGTACGACTGCCGAAAATACCGTGACATAGGACGAATGCCGGATAGAAAAGAAGTTTTGTTGGGGACTTCGCTGGAGAAGAGTAAACACGGACGAGCGTTTACAACCAAGAAATGAAAGGTATAAGTGTTTGGCACTGTGTATAGATTAAAGATGCGGACGAGCATCCTTAAGACTATGATACGGACGGGTATCGGTAGAAACAAACGCTTGACGCGTGTTCAGAGATGATGATACGGACGAGTACCAACTGGTTAACAGAGAACACGGACGAGTGTCGAATCTGAGGGGATATAAGTGGTGTATACAAGATACGGACGAGTATCTGTATGAGTAAAAAGATGATGAGTAACACGGACGAGTGTCGGAAAAAGTGTATTATAAACAAGTGTATGGTTTCCAAAGTGTTTGGGTAACTATGCTGGGGAAGGTGACACGGACGGGCGTCAAGGAATTGTATATATGTGTATCTGTGAGTGCAAAGTGGACGTTTTGGCTTTCTACCGGGGATATGACACGGACGGGTGTTAGGAAGTATTTGTATCTTTAAGGAAAATGCTTTGGCTCTCTTGGTGATGAATTTGAGAGGTATTTGTATATTGTTGATGGAAAGCCAGTATTTACAAGTGTTTGATTTTACACATGGCTTATGATTATGCAATATGTTTGATTTTTGCCGTAATGCTCTGTGTTAAACGGAATGCTACGCTTTGTGGGGAAAATATGATGCGAATGCTATGATTATGCAAAGATAACGATCTGGGACTCGGATCCCGTTGATGTGAAGATCTCTGACTGATTTGCTCGAAGTGGACATCCCAGCTGGGGATAAGATCAATGGTAGATCTGATAAGATGTATCTGCATGGGGAAACGGGTCACTGATAGACCCATCTCAGTAATGGGAGACCCAGTTGGGGTTTGTAGAAGCTTTCTTCACTCTGTTGTGAGTTCCTAATGCGTTTCTCTTCTGGATAGAGGTTGAAACTCTGTGGGGAGGTGGTTCCCTGGTTGGCATTTGGCTGGGGAAGAAGAAAGATCACTGGAAGATCTTTCTAGAGGTTTCTGTGGGGATCCTGCTGAGGATGATACTCGACAACTCAGCTGGGGAGAGAACACCTCCGGTGCTATTCTGGAAGATGGACTGAGTAGATAATGATTTGACAGCTTGCTGGGGAGAAGCTTTCATGCCCCCATATCACGCCTTGAACACCTGCAATCCTGCATGACAAAGAAACGCACAAGCATCCCTAGGTATCCTCTACTGGATTCCATCATAGGAGTTTATACACTCCCGGGAGTAAGTATATTTCCTGTAAGCACGTATTTTTAGAAGATAAGCATTTGTATTTATGCAATCAATATATTAATGACATCGGACAGTTTTGCAAATAAAAGAATATGAGACGAATTATGACTGAAAATCTGATTTTATTAATTCGAGTGCCCTGAATTGGCAAGTACAGTCAAAGAAACGGATCCCCTGAAAGGAGGAAATCGTTACAAATTGAGAAACAATAAGATGTTGGCAATGTTGATGACGCTTTCAAAGAGCTTCCCTTTGCTACGGCTCGTATGACGTTGACGTTCTTCTCGTCTTGCTTTCTGAAAAAGGCTGATTCCGACCGACGTTCGAACCTTTCGAAGCTTACCAAGTTGTAAGTGATACAGATGAATTCAGAATGCAGTTGTTCACTTATTCCCTTATTTTTGCGTGGATCACCCTTTCGGGTTTTCAATCCACCGGGATACCCTTTTTTGCCTGAGTTGTCCAATGTGGCTTTTCAACTCAGCGGGTGTATATTTTTTTATTTATTTTCCCTTATTTTTTTCCCGAGTCTTTTATTTTGTTTTTGACTCGCCGGGATGCCCTATTTTTGCCTGGACTTACATTTTGTTTTTATGTCCAGCGGGTCATTTTATGCGAAGTATATTTTAACTGCATCTGAATTCACAGGGGACAGGAAGTCTTGACCATCCATAGTGCTGAGCATCAATGCTCCACCGGAGAAAACTTTCTTCACTACGAATGGCCCTTCATAGTTCGGCGTCCACTTGCCCCTGTGGTCTGTATGAGGAGGGAGGAGTCTTTTCAGCACAAGATCTCCTACTTGGTACTCTCGAAGCCTGACTTTATGGTCGAAGGCTTTCTTCATTCTTTTCTGATATAGCTTCCCATGACAGATTGCAGCCAATCTCTTCTCTTAAATCAGATTCAGTTGTTCGTATCGGGACCGGACCCATTCTGCTTCGTTTAGCTTAACATCCATTAGCACTCGCAAGGAGGGTAATTCAACTTCAACAGGTAGGACTGCCTCCATACCATACACAAGCTGATACGGCGTTGCCCCAGTGGATGTTCTGATTGAAGTACGGTACCCATGCAAGGCAAACGGTAGAATTTCATGCCAATCTTTATAGGTAACCACCATCTTTTGTACAATCTTCTTTATATTCTTGTTAGCTGCCTCAACAGCGCCATTCATCTTTGGCCTGTAAGGAGAAGAATTGTGATGTTAGATCTTGAAGTCCCGGCATAGCTCTGCCATCATTTTATTGTTCAAGTTAGAACCATTATCAGTAATGATTCGCTCGGGAACTCCATACCGACAGATGATGTCTCTCTTTAAAAATCGGGCTACCACTTGCCTTGTAACATTCGCATATGAAGCTGCTTCAACCCATTTGGTAAAATAGTCAATGGCCACCAGGATGAACCTGTGGCCATTTGAAGCAGTCGGTTTAATCTTGCCAATCATATCAATGCCCCACATGGCAAAGGGCTAGGGTGAAGACATCACATTCAAAGGGTTGGGAGGCACATGCACTTTATCCGCATAAATCTGGCATTTATGGCACTTCCTGGCATAAGCACAACAGTCGGCATCCATTGTGATCCAGTAATATCCTGATCTTAGCAACTTTTTAGCCATAGCATGCCCTCCTGCATGGGTACCAAAGGATCCTTCGTGCACTTCGTGCACTAACAAGTCGGCTTCTGTCTTATCAACGCATCTGAGGAGTACCATATCAAAGTTTCTCTTGTACAAGGAACCGTCAGTGTTCAGGAAGAAACTACCAGCTAGCCTTCTTAATGTCTTCTTATCATTGGAAGTTGCCCCAGGTGGGTATGTTTGATCCTCCAAGAAGCATTTGATATCATGGAACCAAGGCTTATCATCTTTAACAACATCTGCTGTAAATACATATGCTGGTCTGCCGAGTCTGGATACTGCAATTTGAGGTACAAAGTTGGCAGCTTGAACTTTGATCATAGATGAAATGGTAGCCAGAGCATCTGCAAACTGATTTTCATCTCGGGGAATATACTCAAGCTTGACTATTGTGAAGAAAGTCAACAACCTCCTTGTATAGTCCCGATAAGGTATCAGATGATCTTGGTGCGTGTACCATTTGCCGTTGGTTTGATTAACTACCAGAGCTGAATCTCCGAACACATTTAAAGTCTTGATCCTGAGGTCAATGGCTTCCTCAAGACCCATAATACAAGCTTCGTATTCAGCTTCGTTGTTAGTGCAATTAAAGGTGAGCTTTGCCGAGAAAGGCATGTGAACCCCTTTAGGTGTAATGAGTACTGCACCAACACCACGACCATTCATATTAACAGCCCCATCAAACATCATAGTCCATTCTTCTTCTGGGTCAGGCCCTTCAGTGTGAACAGGCTCTTCATGGTCTTTTGCTTTGATGAACATGATTATAAAGTTCCTCTTCATTTTTCTGAATTTTGATCTCTCTCACCATTCTCTCACTTTTACTCTCAATTTTCCAAATCACTCAAAGTTCCTCTTTGAAGATCATATAAATTTGCCTTAAAGTGTGTAGATCTTGGAACTAGACCTCCATCCATAGCTTCTTTGCATCAATTTGCTGGTTTATTTGGTGGTTCAGATCTGGTTTGGAGATTAGAGGTGCTTTTGGAGCCAAAATTCTGCATCAAGACCTTTTGCTTGCATTTATTTTGCATGGAGTGTGAAGCTTAGCACCGGATCTTCAAAGTTCTCCGTGAAATCTCTCATTTCCAGCTCAATCAACAACTACCAAAGTATACCTCAGCTTTGTAGGTTGGTTAAATTCAGATATAGCTCTGTTTTAGCTTATTTGCATGCTTGTGCTTTAGATCCACCATGTGCTTGTGTAATTGCTTGTGTTGCTTGAATTGATTGGTCGATTTATAGCCAGATCCGTGTGCTAATGTTCATGAGTTTAATGATGTTAATTAATGTGAATTGATCCATTTATTTCATGCTTAATTGATTGCTGGTCTAGTGTGGAATTATTTGAATAAGTTAGATTTGAGCTGATTTTCTGCAGGATTTATTGCTATTTTAACAGTGTTAACCGATTAACGCTTTGGTTAATCGGTTAATGCACCTATTTTTTTGTGTATTTTGCTGCAGGTTTGGACTAGTTAACCGGTTAATGCTTTGGTTAACTGGTTAACATTGGTGCAGAATTCCATATTTGAGTTGTTTTGAGCTTGTTTGATCCCCTTACTTGTTTTAGTTGCCATGGATCATTGTATGATCATTGAATATGCTAGTTTATGGTGATTTGTTTGCTGGTTGATGCATGCCTTCATGTTCTCGACACGTAAATGCTTGTATGTGAAAAGTTTGGCATGTTTGTTTGATCTTTGTTGATTTGAACTTTGAGCATGCTAATTCCATGGATTGTGTCGATCAACTTGCTGGAATTTTGCTAACATTGCAGGGGCTCATGGTAAGAGAATTGTGGATGTTCATCCACATTTAACCTCTTCATCTTTTCTTTTTAAGTTGCTTTCTACATTGTGGTTTGATGTACCTTATGCCATCATGTGATGCAACTCTTTTCTTTCCCCTTTAGGAGCAACTTATCTCCTTTAGAGGAGTAAGTTGCTTGCTAGCTTTTTTTCCCTCTCTTTTGCTCCTCTTTGGTTCTTCTTTTCTCTTAGGATAGTTGAAACCTCACTAACCTTAGGACCACTTTTTGCATGCTAATATTAGGATTAGTCTTTCCCCTTTAGACTTTTGTATTTTTCTCTTTTGGTTTTTTCTCTTCTCATCTCAAAACAAAAGCATAAAAAACATTAATAAAGAAAGAAGTGACTTCTTGTGTAATAGCCTTATTCTATGGGGCATATGTATTCATTCCATCTTGGAATAGTGCATTTGTCTAGCATGATGCACAAGTCGGATCATGAAGTCATCTTCGTCAAGAAAACCATAAAAAAATACTTCTTCATTTTTAATCACTAAAACACTTAATAAATTCAACAAATCAATGAATTTAGGCCCTTGGAAACAAGTCTTGGATAAATTCTCCTTGCTTGGTGTGCTTGTTCTATTATTCCATCTTGGAATGTAGTAGCAAGTACACATTCCATGGAAGAGAGTTTGAGTTCATTTTCTTGTGCCACACCACTAAAAAACTCATACAAAACACAAACAAACAATAAGCGTCTCCTTCGGGACTTCTTTTCTCATCACCTTCGCTCTGTACACGAACTTGCTCCTACTTGTCACTTTGCAAGACGGTAATGCACTCGTCTTCCAAGCTTGCAACACCTGAGCATTGACATAGACAGTTCAATCCTTAAGACACAAGCAATCTTTTCCACCCCTAGTTAGGGGAACTACGGCGACTCTGATCCTCATGTCTAGATGAGGTACGTAGGCAGCGGGGTAGGGCCCGTTCGAGCACACTCTTTTATTTTCCCTACATTTTCCCCCTTTCTTTTCTTTTCTTATCCAGTTTCAGTTTCAGTTTTGCAGCAACTTTCATTTCTTTCACCCTTTGAAGCGTTTTCTTTGCAAGCGTGGATCCCGTCAGGTACGGCGGACGATCTGGGGTGCTAATACCTTCCCAAGTCGTAACTGACTCCCGAGCTCAGTTTCTTTGGTTTGCAGGACATGTGTCCTTCCTTTTTTTTCTTCGGTTTGTGCAACATTACCATTCCCGTTCCTTCGGGATAAAAATGCCTGGATGGCGACTCTACCTCTTTCCGCGCCACTTTCGCGTTTGTACTAGGATGGAAATCCAGGGAGCGACACCCGTCAGGTACGGCGGATGGTCTGGGGTGCTAATACCTTCCCAGGTTGTAATCGACTCCCGAACCCAGATCTTTGGTTTGCAAGGCGTCATCCTTTCCTTCTTCCTTAGGTTTGTGTAGCATTACCTTTCCCGCTCCTTCGGGATAAAAATGACTGACTAGCGACTCTACCTTTTTCGCGCCACTTTCGCGTTTGTACTAGGATGAAAATCCCGTGAGCAACAAGAGGGGCCTCCCAGAAGATGTGCAGCAAACAAGACGGTTGAAAGGAGGAAGAGGGTGTACCTGTAAGGCACTCCGATGCTTAGGTGAGTATGGGTACAGAGAAAATGGTAAGTGATGATAAGTTCAGAATACCTGAACCTTTAGTGAAAAAGGGTAATTATATGTGCCCCTAGCGTCGGGCCAAGGTCCTTTCTTGGGCTGGATCAACTAGGCCCAAGGAAGAATTACCAAGGTACGCGTAGGAGCGTGTAAGACCTAGCACGTGGTCTTGTCCTTGGTCCAACTGTCCTTGAATTTTAGGAGATAATGGTGGACAGTTGGGTGACGTGGCGCACATGGGGGAGATGTAGTCTCCCCAGTACGAGTTTGATGGATCGTGGGATTTTCCCGACGATCTAGATCTTTGTCTGCGAGGTTGGGCTTCTGCCCGACTGATGGGACTTCTTCCCGACTGATTGGACCTCTGCCTGACAGGTTTGGGCTTCTTCCCAACAATTTCTTAGAGGCCCAGTCCATAACAGTAACCTATACCTTTACCTGGTTCTTAGTTTGTTTCTTTAGCTTTTTTACTTTTAGATTCATTAGGATTTATTCGCTCTTTTTTTTTCCTTTTCCACTTGGAATAAAATAAAATCACGGTGGCGACTCTGTTTATTTTTAGTTAAGTTAACCAATAGCTTATACTCATGATTTTACTGTTACATGTACATATCAAAAGCTATTTTCATAGACTTTTTCAAATACTTAAAAAGTGTTATTAAATAGGTGCGGCGGGTTTTGGTGGGTGGGCTTTGGCGGGTGGAGGTATTTAGCGGGGCGGGCTTTGGTGGGAGGCGGGCCCAAATTCGCAACCCAAACCGCCATTTTTTGGCGAGTGTACGGGTCAGCCCTACGAGCCACGACCTATTTTGCCAACCCTACTTGGAATTCTGAACTTCTTGACGGGGAGTTTCCTTTCCCTTTGTGAACTGCTTCAGATGGTCATCCCTGATTGGTATCTCTATCGCATCCTTTAGGTGGATGCAGTCTTAAGTGTTCTGATAGTGGCTCTTATGGAACTTACAATAATTGGTCTTGTCTATATTCGTCTTAGTAGGTATCTACTTCGGAAACCCGACTCCGACCTAACAGAACTCTGAGTTTGCACACTCAGACAAAATTTTCTCGCGTGATACTGAGAGTGGAGTGTATTCATGGAACCGACAAGATGGTCCCTTGTGCTCCCTAGATTCTTGGGGACATTCTTCTTTTCTTTTATCCGCTCCCCAACTAGATGTCGAGGATTCATCATGCCTTGAAGACTTGGCATTCTCTTGATGCCTGGTGTCGTGGGCGGTTTTCGCTGCTTCCTTATCCTCGTACTTTATGTACACTTGAGCCTTGAGAAGTAAGGCATCCAAAGTTATCGGGGTTTCAATGCCGACGACCTTTGCAAAATCACTATAGGGACGGAGCCCATGCTCCAACAAGTACTTCTTCATATTGTCCTTCAATGAGACTTGGACGACTTCCTTGTTGAACCTATCTATATAGGTCTAGAGAGATTCATCCTTCCCTTAGGTGATTGCCTTGAGAGAGACCTAAATCTTTATGTGTCAGCGAGAGGCGGTGAAATGCCACAAAAACATTCTCCCCAGTTGCCTCCAGAAGGTGATGGACTCACGGGGAAGACTCTTATACCATGTCATTCCCCCCTTCCTGAGAGTGGTCGGGAATAACCTGCACTTTATTGCACCTCAGACACTATGATAGTCAAGCAAGGCATTAATATCTTTTATGTGCTCGTCTGGGTCAGTTGTGTCATTGTATATGCCCAAGGGTGGAGGATTTTCCATCCTCTTGGGTAACCTGGTAGCCATAATTTCTTAGGAAAGAGGTTCCCGAGGTTCATCCTCGTCATTGGAGTTGAATGACCGAGAGCCAGAACATGCATTTCTTTGGTGTCGGGGACTGTGACCACGACGGGGAGAGGGAGTTCTTGAACGAACTCTAGGTCTGGGAGGAGGGGAATGATGAATCTCAACTTGTGGATCCCTCCGTGTCTTCTTGGCTCCGGAGAAGCATTGTCTTTGTTTGCGAGAAGGGTTGTGAGACCTCTTGTGCTCGCATCTCGGGGGATATCTTGGATGTTGGGTATCCTCCAAGGCTCCGATACTTTCGATCTGGCTGGGTCGGTGATGGGTAACACTAGGAGGAGATAGAGATCTTCTGGCTCATTTTTCGTGTTGATTATAGGATCAGGTGATGGGGAGGCAGTAACTCTGTCTCTTTGCGGATGATTGATATCCCCAAGAAACATATTTTCTCTGTCACTGTCCATCTGCTTGATGGGGATAATGGTTATGACTTGAGTATGGTTAACGTCGTCGCGATTAGCCATGAGAGAAATCTTGAAACATTTCTTTGGTCTTTAAGTTCCGAGGAAAGAAAGACAGGGAGGGCAGGTTTCCATGGACAATGCCACTGATCTTTCCGGGGTGATTAGAACCTTGAGTGGGCCACAAACTTTGTTGAAGATGTTGGTTTGTTGAGGAGAGGAGGGTGTACCTACAAGACACACAAATGCTAAAGTAAGTAACAGAGAGATAAATGAGAAAGTACAAAGTGATTGTTCTTAGGATGAATATTTGATACCTGGCCCTCTCAAGTGAGAGGGTTTATATAATTCCCCTAGCGCTTGGTCATTGGTCTCTAATTTTAGGTTTGGATCACAAATCCTCCAAAAAAAAGTAATTTCCAGAAACCAGCTATTAGAATGGGCATACTTGCTCTAAACTAGCCATTGCGTCGAGCATGATATGATTTTGGGCAGGAGCATTCTGGGTTTTTTTTTCTTAAAGACATCCTATGTTGTTAGATAGAGGTTCAAAAGGGGGCATAAATGGGCAGTTATCCCTGGAGGTCAGCCGACCATCTCTCCACGACTGAGGGGCAGAGGAAAAGCTAGTACCATTTGGCCTTAATGGACTGGATTTGGACTATTGAGCTGTGTAACACCCCAAAATTTCCCCTTTCATTTTCATATTATCCAACATATATTTTCATACATTGCATTGCATTCAAATCATAGAAAGATGAAAGATACATCATTAGTTGAAGCATAAGGTATGTGATCAGTTGATTTTCAAAATTTTGATCATTCAAAGTCAAAGAACAAGATCCAAGGGTCTCCCAACAAGCCTCAAGGCTCTCTCATATTTCATATCACTTCATTTGATCCCTCAAGCCATTGGAAGATGAGGATTGGTCAAGTTGAAGCAGTACATCACTTCCTAAGCAAAATAGTTCAAAATTAGGGCTTTTTATTCAAGAGGTCTCCTAATGAAATTTTGATTCAAACTTAATCTCAAGGGTTTATATATGCTATCGAGTGTCTATGGATGAGATATTTTCCATTGGATCATTTCAGTAAGTTTCCAATTGGTCAGTTACTTGAAAATCAAGAAATTAGGGAAAAGTCAATTGTGTAGAGGAAAAAGTCAACTCCTGACTTTTTAAGGTTAAATTCATGTTCCACAAGTCAAATATGATCAATGATGAAGATTTGATCAAGATAAATCAATATATTCATGGAAAAGTCAAGAAATCACAAAATTTCCCAAAATAGAAACTTAGGGTTTCTAAATAAAGCAACTTTTGGCCATTTTGCACTTCACTTCCAAGCATTATTTCTTCAAGATAAAGGCTTCAAACTTCAGGCCTAAGTTGAATCAATTAAAGAGCACGTCCTAAGCTTCAAATCCATAGCATGAAAATCTCCATTGGATCAAAATTGAGGGTGATGTGATCAATCAAAGTTTGACAAAACTTGGGCAACTTTGGTAGGCAATCAAGTCATGGGCGAGCCAGATGCCCTGCATTTCATCAAACATGTGGTGTGCCAAATTTCAAGTTATTTTTCTTCGTCAATAAAGCTTCAAATGAAATTTTTTGAACATCAAAGTTGTTCATCTTGATCTCCTCTACAACTTTGATGTTTGGAATTTTTTTCATTTGATCAATGGATTTGAAGTTATGAAGGTTCAAAATTATGGTTTCAAGCTAATCATCCCATATGCATATTTTCCAAGACATGCCCACCTCTTACTGGACCATGAATGCAGTCATGATCAAGCAGGTTCATTGGCATTTTTGAGTGATATAAAGGCATCATCTCATCTTGGAATGTACATCAACCTTGTTTTATTGCATCTCTTTTTTCCATTGACATCAAAAATTCATCAATTCATACACTATGCAAGGATTTTTTCTTCAACAAAGTCACCATCTTCATAGGAGTTTTTTGCTAGCCAAGTATAGAAATTTATGTTTTGTTCTTGTTTTTTTCCTTGTTTAATTCACATGCATATGATCCACACCTATACGTACCATTCATATATTGCCAAAAGAGGCCAAACACCATCACATACACCCATACATGTGCACCATGTTACCTCATGCATCAAAATGGAAAAATCCAAAAAGAAACTTAGAGAACAAGTATGTTGCAGCAAGCATTGCATCAGCCACCTTTGATCATTAATCTCCACACAATAATCATCATGTTCTTGCATACACATGATTACAATAGCACACAGATCCCTCTCCTTTTCATTTTTTCAAATTCTCATTTCACCTCTTGTTTATCCATTCATCTCATTTAACTTCAGTTCTAACTATTAACCAAGGTGGTTAACAGTTAACTCATAATATATAAACACTTTAAAACAGAATTTGCCATAACGTTTTCTCATTCTCCTACATTTCACAAAAAACTCCAAAATTTTCATCTGAATTCTCTCGAGTTCTTCAACATTTCACCATAAAGTTCATCAATACTTCATCATCAAACTCTATCTGATCAAGATCAAGAATATCAAGGTTGATTTCACAAGTACAATTTCACTACAGATATGAATTTTCCTCTGTTTTCATCAAGAATTGAAGCATCATAGAATTTATTTTTCTCATTGGAAGCTCAGGATCAAGCTAGGATCTCTAGTTTTATTTTGATTCAAGTTACTTCGTAGCTTCAGGTTTGAGATTTATCAATTATTTTTGCTCCGCTTTCAATGATTTAAGCTTTGATTCTGCTTGTTTTGGAGCTTAGTAGGAGCAATGTAACCTCTGGCTAGTCATAGGCATCATAGATGCATAGATCTGAAAACCTAGGGCTAAGTTGATTGCTTTGATTCTCTCTGTACATGTGTTTGTTGTGATTTCTAATGTCAGATTCGTGATCTATGTGACTTCAGCTTCATTTATGTATGAGGTTTGCGAATTTCCATGAACCTATAAACATGACCTCACCGGAGAAGACAATCGGAAGTCTTCTCCGGTCACTTGAATAGTGCTCAGGCCATAATCTTAGGGTTTTGCAACTTTAAGTCGTAGTCATTGATTTGCTTTTATCCAACGCGTGATACACTTCCTGCACATTAATGAATCACACTCCCCTCACGTGGCAGTACTATTTCATCCTTGTGTGACGACATTCCTTAGTAGCCAGCTTCTCTCTAATAACACTATTTTGCTTCGCTATAAAAGGAAAAGATCACATGTTTATGTGAGGTTGTCGAATAGACCAATCCACATTAAGTTGTTATTTGATCAGCAGTCTAACATGTGAATATGTTAACAACACAGAGGTCTATGCAACTCAAATGAATATACATCTCAAGCTGATATTTGTATTGGAAAAATTGGTTATGCAAACTGCTTATGCAGAAGTTGTTGATTCATAAATGCGCTTAATTTCATATGTTACAAAAGACATGCAAATTCGCAAATGAAACAAGAAGATGATCACGGAAGCTCAATTACAAATCTACAACTGAATGTTGTGTTCTGATGAAATCATTGGATTCAGAGAACAATGGTTGTTGTCCAGAATGTTTTTCAAATGTGAATCAAGATAAAGAAATCCTTCTATGTGCTAATCAATGTCAACTAAGCTTTCAGAAGCTTATGAAGAAGACTTCCAACCATTTAAGAAGCTTGGGTTGTTGTTTGGTAAGAAGTTACTTGAAGAAGAAGAAGAAGACTCCACACATTTGTGCTACAATAGAATGTAATATTTTAGTGTGTATTAGGTGATCTTATAATATACTTAAATGTGTTTACACATGCTTATTTAAGAAGCAAACATTTGTAAACATTACCCTTATCCCTTAAGGACCTTGTGGATGTCAGAACTTAGAAGGCTCGAAACTTAGCAGCTTGGTAAGGACTCTCTCTCTCTCTCTCTCTCTCTCTCTCTCTCTCTCCCAGTAAGGCTCCACTTTTAATGAAATAAAAACATAATTTGAATCTGTTGGGATTCAAAGCATGTACACTAAACTAGTTTACCACTCGATTTTCATAAATAACCGACAAAATAAATTTATATTAATTTTTTTTCTTCAGGAAGACGTCACTGTTAATTAAATAAAAACATACTCTAAAGCTATTGGGATTCAAAGCATGTAGTGTGAAGTTAGAAACTAGGTAATAGTCTGAAGTTAGAAACTAGGTGGTAGTCTGAAGTATTTCATGCAAAATATGTGACATGTTAATTTTATATAAAAACTGACGTTAAGTATTAATTAAAAATAGAAAATATAAAAAACACAATAGCGTCATATTCTGAGAATTCATTTAAAATATAATTCTGGTGGTTTTTTTATGAAAACTGGTGGAGTAGAATATATAAAATTAAAAATTAAAATGGGCTTTTGAAATTGTTGATGTAAAATATATTACCTCTCAGTTGGATAATGTAACCGAGGTTAATACTAATAAAAAAATAAAATAAAACTTAACAAAGAAAAACAAGGAAGCTGGAATCCATACTTTCATTGTCTTATTCAAGTTGGAGAAGAGATTATGGAGTTATGAAATTTTTTAATGAAAGAAATGATGTTTTTGAATTTTTTTTATTGAAGAAATGAAATTTCTAAACTTGCTTTAGTGGAGAAATAGAGAGTCATAAATGAAAGATGACATTTGGAGATAGAAGATGAAGTTCGTCTGAGTTTTACATTTCATGCAGATCACTAATTGTGGTGTTCTTGAGCGTTGATACTCACTAGATGGACGATAATGATTTGTTTAAGGATGATGAAAAAACTTAATAAATACACTTATATTTCCTCATGACATCGAGTGGCTTAAAAATAAATAAATATAAACTACGGATAGCGCACTACATACAAAATGGTTGTATTAAACAATCGTTATTGTATGTCGCTACATACAACCACAATTGTATTAAACAACCGTTGTTGTATGTAACACGTTATCCACAGTTTTTTTAATCCACTTAGTTTCATGGGGAAATATAAGTTTGTTTATTGAGTTTCTTCATCATCCTTAAACAAATATTTATTGTTCATTAAGTGAGTATCAACACTCAAGAACACTACCATTAGTGATCCGCTTGAAATGTAAAACTTATACGAACTTTTAACTCAGACGAACTTCATCTTCTATCTCCAAACATCATCTTTCATTTATGACACTCTATTTCTCCACTAAACCAAGCTTGAAAATTTCATTTCTTCTATAAACAAAACTCGAAAGCATATAAAAATACAACAGTAGAACAACAACAACAACAACAACAACAATAACAAGATTCGATATCATGACCATGTGCCACTTCTTACCACGGTTATAACTTCCAATTGTGGTGAAGAGTGGCTTTAAAATGAAAATAAAAAGAAAATGCGCTTTTTGTAATAGGAAAAATAGAAAAAATATAGTTGTTAGGATTCGAAGCTTGTAACACTTACTTTATCACCACAGTTGTTTACCTCAACCGTGATTAAATAACTTTTAAAAAATAAAAACATATATCAGGCTCATCCAGTTTGCTATAAAAGTAAGGCTTTTGAAAATATGCATGTGTGTTATAAAAGAAAGGCTCTTGAAAATATTAAAAGTTAAATCTTAATTTCATCACTATTAAATAAAAAAAATTGTAAAACATTTGACCTTCATTGACATTAAAAAAAACTTGTTTACTTATCATGAGAACAAAATTGTAATCTGACCTCTTTATGTATTTAAGAGACAACCACAATATATTATTTTACATAAGAGACATTTAATAAGACTTAACATTTTATAGTTTCTTACAATTCTATATATAAAAGCTAAAAAAATCATTTTATTTGTGTAAGCAGAGATTGAACTCTGTATTAATAGAGTGATAAAACCATTTATTACATAAAAAGGGGAGAAATATGACTAAAATTGTACAGTTTAGTTATGTCATTATTATCATTCTTTCTCTGTTTCTAGCTGCAAATGTTGAATGTAAGTCATTTTTTTCCTTTATCAAAATTTCTTAATTACTTTTTGCACACTATTTAACTAATATAATTTACATTACTTTATCATATTTTTTCCTTACAGCGTGGCGTGGGCAAGGCAGTAGAAATTGTTTTGACGATTCAGATTGTAACAAAAATAAGTGTAGAAAACCTACAATAGTTAAGTGTGTCAATCGTATGTGTTCATGTGTACCAGTATTTTGTCCAAGAGAACCCAATTTCACTAAATAAAAACATAAGTGTAGATCACTTAGTTATTGTATTTGTATTGGTGCCATATAATTTGATCTTTACTTCATTATCTAATTTAAGGATTGATATTTTTATGACTTTGTAATATAAAATGATGAATATGAAATAAAATAAGGTGTCAATTAATATTAATGTTTTTTTTATCCTTTAATTATATATCTGTATATTCAGATTGATCCCTTAATTATTTTTTGTGTTAGATTGATCTTTTAACTCTTAAAACGTGTCATGTTGATCATTTGTGTCTAATTAGCAATAAAAAATCAATCGTTAATTAGACCAATACGACCAACATGACTCGTTTTAAGAGTTAAGGAATCAATATTATGTTTAAGAAACCAATATGAATATGAATCCAAGAGTATAGTTAAGGAACGAAAAAAAGATATTTTACCTGATATTAATTAGATTATTTTCTTCTGGTCACACCTTTTGTGCTTTATTAGACTAACTGTTTTTGGCTTCTGTTTATATTATTTTGCCTTAAAAACGTAATGCAATTCCTTCAATTCAGGCATTTTAATTTTTCATACACTCATTATTATCTATCAAAATATCTTCAATATTAAGTTGATATAAAAAATTTATGTTGTATGAACCTACATTGTTAAATTTATTACATGACATTTTTGTAATTTAGATTTAATTTTTTGGAGTTAGAATGGGTCAAACCCACACCCTCATCATAAATTGTATCTGTATTTTTCATCTACACAACAACTCCTTTGATCAATATAATATGTCAAAAACTTATATAACACTTAGTTGAGATTAAGTCAAACCTACATTTTTACCATATTCACATCGCAACAATAAACAAGTAGTTGAGAGAAATTGGACGAGCTCATGTAACATCCTGTTTTCATAGATATTTTATTTAATTTATTTATGTCTTTTGTGTGAATTATTGAATTATTATGTATAGTATTTAAATAATAGAGTTATATGTCCTTGAGGTGGAGGTGTGGAGAGAATTTAGAAGGAAATATAATTAATTTAAAATTAATTAATTATTAGAACAAATAGTATTTTAATTGAATTATTTAAATAAAATAGAAATATGATAATTAGATAAATTGTGTGATTTGAAAGAAATATATGGTAAGAGGAGATAAGCTTATGTTTAGTTGGGCCTAAGTTTAACTCACCAAAAACAATTAGAATAATGTATATTCTAACAATTAGGGAAATAGACTTATTCTATCATTACATGAAAAAGTGGAGAATAGAGAAACAAGGTTTTAGAGAAGGAGTGTTAGGGCTTGAGAGAAGGGATCAATTGAATATAATCTTGTTTATTTTTCTAGAATTACGAGGTAAGGTTGAAGAAAGGACTTTCAACATGGATGCATTGCATGATGGAGTAGAGAAGAGAGGTCCTTACTCACATTAGGGTTCTAAGATTTTGCTAGGCTTAATACTATTTTTGATCCTCTAACTATAGATATGAGTTCAATTTGGTCATCTTTCTTTTAAAAGTTTCAATTTGGTCTCTTACATTATCTAAAAGAATCAAAATGATCTTTTCCGTCAAATATTGATAACATCATTAGAAATAAGTGACATGGAGGTGGCGATTTTTGATGATGTGGCATTTGAGGTTTTTAATTTTTTTATTACTTATATTTTTTTATTATCCATGTCATTTTATTAATTAATTATTAATTAATTTTTTTCATTAATTTTTTTTTAAGAATTTAATTTATAGAAATTTTAAAAATATAATTCTTGGACAAAATGGTTGGCCCATTTCTTCAACCCACAAACCTTTTGATATCCATTATTCAAGTGGGATATATATACAATCAAATTAATCAAGTCTCACACAATTGGGACTTAAATGCTACTCCTGGATTTGTAGTATATTAAATAGAGTCCCACATGAACTTGCAGTAGATTAACATAGAAAAGCTCCAGGAAAACAAAGACCTCATACCCTGCATTCAAAATTTCCAACATTATTACAGAACTTACAACTTTGCAATGGATCTTATAACATTTTGGCTTTTACAATTTATATGTGGCTTACTCATTTTGTTGCTCTTTTTGTTTCATGTTACTATTTGTCAATAATTCAACCTTTTTCTTTAGGACCTCATCTCCTTACACTGAAAAATAATAGATTGCAGTGTCTCACATTATTAAGAGGTTAGTAAAAATGATATTTGTGTTCGTTTTTTAAAGTTAAAAATGAACACTAAAATAGGTGTAGCATTTGAAAGAGCCCACATGTTATATAATAACATGTTGAATTTGGAGTAGACTTAATACAAGAGCATTGGGATTGAGTTGATCATAAGTTGGAAAATTGTAACGATAAATTTATAGGTGTATGTATCTCCATACACCACTCCTACCTTATAATTTCATTTTTTTGATGAAAAGATAAATAATGAATGATTTTATTTTTATAAGCTAATTATTTCGTTGAAGTTTTGTTAGCTAATTATGAATCTGAAGAATAGAAATGGTGTTGAGATTTTACCTTATGAGCTTTTCTATGGAGCTTTTCCAAGGGAGGTTGATGGAGTTTGAAGGTATAGTTGATGAGAGGAATGCTGATAAAAATATGAAGAATAGAAATGGTGCTAGGATTTTACCTTATGAGCTTTTGAACACATTATGGACGAATTCATATGGTTCTTGCTTGTGTTGTCTTGGTTTTCGAATGTTCTATTTAAGACAAAGAATAATTTACATAATCATACGAAAAGAATAGACAACGACAATGACGAAGCTCATTTGAGGTGTCCTTGTTGGGAAAATAATATGCTTATTAAAGAGTGGAAACTTGGTTTCGATATGAATTTGTAATGATGTGCTTGCACCAGGGCACGCTCCCTTGGTTAGGCTATTGATCCTTGTCGTAGGGCGAGATCGATGACAATCAGGCCTGATTGAGGTTGTGTCAGGACTAACTATAATATTATTTTCGCATTTTAGCATTCTATGGTCGAGAAAATTATTCTTTGTCTAAATGTTCGAGGCAAAAGGCCCTATTGTCTATACTTTAATGTAATTGACAATAACTTTAAATAAAGTATTACTTTACATAATCATACGCCATTTATCATTTACATAATCATCAACTTCCATATCAGTGTGGTTTAAAGAGAAATTCACCATAGTGTAGTTCAAAGTGGCTAGCCACAAGAGCGTCACCCTTCCATCTCTACCTCCATTATCAACTTCAAAACTAAAATAAATAGCATAACAGCATTAAAGTCCTACATTGGGTGGGACTTGATTAATTTGATTATATATATCCCACTTAAATGATGCATATCATAAGATTTGTGGGCTGAAGAAATGGGTCAGTCATTTAGTCCAAGAATTATGTATTTAAAATTTCTATAAATTAAATTCTTCAAAAATTAATTAATGAAAAAATTTAATTAATAATTAATTAATAAAATGACATGTATAATGAAAAATATAAATAAATAAAAAATTGTATGTCACGTTATAAAAAATTGCCACTTATCAATAAGGGTATTAAGCCATTTTGTTATGATGATTGGTTACTGTTCCGGACTGGGTCTCCGGACTGTATTGGGCTACGGCCCAATATGTCGAGCAGAGGCCCATGTGCTCGGGCAGGTACATCTGGTAGACGGGCAGAGGCATTTAACGGTCGGGCACATATCCTAGATGTCGGGCACGTATTTAGAACGGGCAAAGAACATGTCAGCCAATTCACTTGCCACATCACCCAACTGTCCCCATTATCTCCTGAAAGGTGGGGGAAGTTGAACCAAGGACCATATAACTTAGCTAGGACTTCACGCTTCTCACGCGTTCCTTGGTAGTTCTTCCTTGGGCCTAGCTGATCCAGCCCATGGGCCTAGCTGATCCAGCCCAAGGAAGGACCTTGGCCCAACACTGGGGGCTCTCTATAAATACCCTTTTTCACTAAAGGGTCAAGTATTCTGATTCCATTCTTCTAACTTTCCTATTTGATATACCTCTATTAACTTTAGCATCGGAGCGCCTTGTAGGTACACCCCTCTCCATTCCATCCACTTGCTGTTGCACCCAATTGCTAGAAGGCCCTCCTGATCAGGTGAGATCAGTGGCACCATCTGTGGGAAACTAGCTTCCCCTTCTTCCATAACAGAAGATCAAATCTATACTACTCCATCCTTTCAGCATGGCCAGAGAACAGTCCAACGACCGTAATCGTCCCCTCGTGACTACACGATGGAGGACAATTTGAATTATCATAAATCTGATGCCCGAGATGGGCGCCCTTCCACCCCATCCCCTGAACCCGAAGATAATGGGAACCAACCTCAGATTCAGGACCAGACGATCACCATGTTCCAACCCATCCTCGTGCCCGTCGAGGGGGATGCCACCATGATTGCTATGGTGAACGCCCTTAATCAGGCCAGCTCCATGCTCTACTAGCAGCATGAAAGAATCATGGCCCTGGAGGCTGACCGACAGGAGAGTCGACCTCAGCAGGAAAGAAGGACGCAACAACGTCCAGAAGCGGCGAAGAAGCGGGGATAACGCTCCCCGGAACCCAACAAGAGCAGGTCACGAGCACATCATGATTCCGTCCGATCAGGGACCTCGCCAAGGCACGACCAGAGCCCTGGTAATAATGAGCTCTCCCCACCAAGTAGCGATGAAGAAGACCCGCATTGCCCCCTCGCGGGCGATAATGGAGGCCCCACTCCCAAAGGGCATGGAGAAACCCCCAAATTTGGCCATCTACGACGGGACCACTGACCCCGACGATCACGTCGACAACGTTAATGCGATGCTCGACAACCGCAACGACATCACCGGGCACCTCAAATGCAGTTTGTTCTCGACAACTCTCAGAAAATGAGCCATGGCCTGGTACAAAAAGCTTAGCCCCAGAATCCATCACATCTTGGAGAGTCATGAGATTCATGTTCACGAGGCATTTTACAGCCTCCCGACGCCATCCCAAGACCGAGGCGACCTTCGAAGCCATATTGTAAAGGAAGAATGAAACACTGCGCTCCCCGCACCCTAAATGACCTCCTGCATAAATCCCAGGCTTACATTAGATATGAAGAAAAATAGGTCGCCCACAACGCTCGCAGCAGTCGTAACATCGAGGAAACCGACCATCCCAAACGCGAGGACCCGAACATTCCCCGTCGCAACGGGGACAAGCGAAGGGAGGAGAAACCTCGCGAGCCTCGTGAAGGAAGAGGACTCGCGGGACGATATAGCGAGTACGCATTCCTAACAGCACCCCACGAGCACATCCTCGCTGAATGCATCAATTCCAACATTAAACAGGGTAGGGTGAGGTTCCCCAAACCTTCTGCACCCAAGCCCCACACTGACAAATCCAAGTACTGCAGGTTCCACAGAAGCCATGGGCACGTGACTAAAGATTGTGTCCACTTGAAGGACGCAATAGAAATTTTGATCCAAGAGGACCATATCAAATAGTACACCAGGAAGAACGAAGCTTTCAAGCACGAAGAGCAAGAAAAGAAGAGACCCCGCGAGGATACTCCCCCCGACGACTCTTCTTATCAAGTGGCCCTATGCATATCACGACCAGAGGACTTCATCTTCCCCAATTCGCCACCAGAAGGACGGATCACTGCTCTCAGCCCCTGGGAGAACTTCCCAACCGCCCTTGTCATATCGGGGGGATGGATAAATGGCGAAAGCGCTGCCCTTTCAGTGAAGCGCAAGTTCGACGAACTCCTACTTACTGCGCCCGAGCAAAAGGAAACATTGACAAAATACCGAGGCAAGTCCAATCCGATATCCTTTTTCCTAGAGGAGCTTCTGGGCGGTTCCCCCAACTCGAGCATCCTGCTGCTGATCAGAGCATAGATGGCTCACTTCGACGTCCGACGCATCCTTGTCGACCAAGGCAGTTCGGTGGACATCATGTACGTCCACCTGTTCAAAACCCTAAAGCTAGACAAGACCAACCTATCCCCTTATGTCGGATCCGACCTCCAAGGGTTCAATAGGGCCACGACAAAGCCGTGGGGTTACGTTGAGCTCCTCATAACCTTCGGAGAGCAAGAGACGGCCAGAGAAATCAAGATCCAGTTCCTGGTCATAGAATGCCCTTCCCTTTACAACTACATCCTCGGTCGCCCGACTCTAGCCGAGCTGACAACGGTCCCAACCACCGTTCACCTGAAGATGATGTACTACACCAAACTGGGCCGCATGGTCACAATCCACGGGGACATCGAGGCCGCCCGAAGGTATTACGATGCCGCAGTAAAAGGACAGGCCACAATCAACACCAAAAATAACAATAAGCCCAGGGTCGAAGAGCCTCCCCCCAGGGAATCAACGCCATCGACCTCGATTGCCACATCATCAAGGACGAAGCTGAAGAACAGACACCCGTCGAGGGGCAAGCTCCCACTCACCCATTCCACCCAGTCCCGGACAGAGAGTTCGAGCTCGTCCCGCTGGGCGATGACCCCGACAGAGCAGTGAAGATAGGCACGGGCTTGCCCAAGGAAACGAGGAAGCAACTCGCGATCTGCCTCAAGGAGAACGCTGACCTCTTCGCATGGAACGCCACAGAGATGCCCGGCCTAGACCCCGAAGTCGCTTGTCACCAATTAACTTTAGACCGGGTGATCAAGCCTGTAGCATAGCGTAGGCGCAAGCAGTCCCCCGAGAAAGCGAAGGCTGCCGAGCGAGCTGTAAAAGACCTTCTAGAGGAAAATTTATTTCTGAAGCCCAGTACACAACCTGGCTCTCTCATGTAGTCCTCTTTAAGACAAATAATGAAAAATGACGTATGTGTGTTGATTATACCGATCTTAATAGGGCTTGCCCCAAAGATGCTTTTCCTCTCCCTTAGATAAACTCGTCGACAATTCTGCAGGTTTCAACCTCTTGTCCTTCATGGATGCATACAGCGGATACAATTAAATCCCCATGTCGGACATGGACAAGAGACACACGGAATTCATGACCCCGACCGACAATTACTATTACAACGTAATGCACTTCGGAATAAAAAATGTCGGGGCCACGTACCAGCGCATGATGAACAAAGTCTTCCGAGGAGAAATCGGGGACATGCTCGAAGTATACATGGATGACATGATCGTCAAATCACACGAGGAAATCGACCACACATGACACCTCCACAAGGTTTTCGAGCAGGCGAGGCAATGCAAAATGAGGTTTAACCCTGAGAAATGCACGTTCGGTGTCCGGGCAAGAAAATTCCTAGGCTTCTACCTCACTGAACGGGGAATCGAGGCCAATCCCGATAAATGTCGGGCATTCTCGGATTTCCCGACCCCGAAGTCTAAAAATTCCATTCAATCCCTCAACGGGGTGCTCGCCTCACTCTCTTGTTTCATCGCCAAATCCGCTCAACATGTTTTACCTTTCTTTAAACTCCTCCGAAAAGAGGCCACCTTCGAGTGGACCGACGAATGCGAATGGGCACTGCTCCATCTGAAGAAGGCACTCTCCGAACCCCGAGTCCTGTCCCGACCACTGGAAAGGGAGACCCTATACCTATACCTGTCCGTGACAACCGAGGCCGTCAGCGCCGCTCTCATCAGAGAAACCGACGAAGGGAAAAATCCTATATACTTAACGAGCAAATCACTCCAAGGCCCCAAGCTCAGATACCAACAAATCGAAAAGGTCGTGCTAGCCCTCATAAACGCCGCGAGAAGATTACGTCACTACTTCCTCACCCACACGGTCAAGGTGAGAACCGATCAACCAATAAAACAACTCCTTGGTCGACCAGACATGGCCGACAGAATATTGAAATGGTCGCTGGAACTTTCTGAATTCGACATCCAATACGAGAACAAGAAAGCTCTGAAGGCCCAGGTCCTGGCCGACTTCGTCGTAGAAATGACGCATAGCCCGAGGCCAGCGGACGGCGACCACAAATGGACGATCTTCGTCTATGGTGCCTCTAGCTCGGCCAGAAGCGGTGCAGGAATCATCCTCGAAAACGAGGACGAAATCCTGATCGAGGTCTCATTGGCATTAGCCTTCCCAACCTCCAACAACCAAGCCAAGTATGAAGCTTTCATCGTCGGTCTAAGATTAGCCGAAGACCTAGGAGCAAAGGAAGTAAAAATATCGACAGACTCCCAACTCGTGGCATCGCAAGTACGGGGAGAATACCAAACCAAGAACGACAACCTCATCGAATATTTGGCATTGGTCAAGGAAAGACTCGAAAAATTCGAGAAGTGGGAGGTCCAACACATGCCCCGCGAACATAACATGCGGGCGGATGTCCTGTCGAAACTTGAGAGCACGAGAAAGAAAGGCGGAAACAAATCAGTAATCTAGGAAATCCTTCCTTGACCTAGCACCAAAAGGCCTCCGCCCCCGCTCGAGGTAAACGTGATCGGGGACGCTCATTGCTGGATGACACCCATCTACAACTATATCACGAAAGATGAACTCCCCACGGACCCCAAAGAGGCAGCCACAACCAAGCGGAGGGCGTGCTCATACGTCCTCCTCGAAGGGAAACTCTATTGTAGGGGACTCTCCATCCTGTTGCTCAAATGCGTCGAGGAGGAGAAAGTCCCCGACATATTAGGGGAAATGCACTAAGGAATCAACGCCCAACATCCCGGCGGAAGGTCGCTCGCGCGCAAGGCTCTTCGAGCAGGCTACTATTGGCTGACTATGCAACACGACTCCAAAGAGCACGTCAAAAAATGAGACAAATGCCAACGACACGCCGACATGCATCTCGCACCTCCCAAAGAGCTAAAAACGCTCTCCTCCCCTTGGCCCTTCGCCTGGTGGGGCATGGACATCCTCGGCCCATTTGTGACCAGTTCTTACCAAAACAAATACCTCATTGTAGGGGTAGACTACTTCACCAAGTGGATCGAAGCAGAAGCACTGGCCAAAATAACGGCGCAAAACATTCTTGGATTTTTCAAACGAAACATCCTCGCTCGGTTCGGCATACCCCAAGTCCTTATCACGGACAACGGAACGCAATTCACGGACGGAGGATTTCAGGACTTCGTAGCCAGCCTAGGCACTAAACAACACTTCACATCCGTCGAGCACCCTCAAACCAATGGACAAGCTGAGGCGGCCAACAGGGTAATCCTGCGCGGACTAAAGCGGAGACTTGGCGAGGCAAAAACGACATGGGTCGAGGAACTACACAGCGTCCTGTGGGCATACCGCACAATGCCACAATCCACGACCGGGGAGACCCCGTTCAGACTAACATACTACACCGAAACAGTCATCCCGGTGGAAATACGAGAGCCGACGAGACACGTGGAGGAGCCCCTCGACGAAGAGATGAATGACGAGGCACTTCGAGCCGAGCTGGATCTCGTCGAAGAGATCCGCTCCGAAGCATCCCTTAGGGAAACATACCTCAAATAAAAAATAGCCTTGCTCCACGACGCGAAGGTTATAAAAAGAGATTTCCAGGTGGGCAGCCTGGTCCTCAGAAGAAACCAAAAAAACCCAAGAGAGGGCAAACTGGCCGCCAACTGGGAAGGCCCTGTCGCTCCCACCTGATGACACATGGCCAAGAGGGGTACATACGCGAACGGTCGGCGAAAAGGAGAGGGAAATGAATAGAGTCTCCAGCTAGGCATTCTTATCTCGAAGGAAAGGTAATGCTGCATAAACCTAGAAAGATATGGATAAGACGGTCGCGAACCAGAGAAACTGAGAAAGGGGGTTGGTTACAACCTGGGAAGGTATTAGCACCCAGATTGTCCGTCGTACTCGACGAGATCCATGCTTAAAAGATTTTTGTTTTAAAGGGGTAGTGTCAGTGCAATCTGTGTATCAAAGCTGGAAAGAATGCAAGTGTCAGTGCAAAGAAGTGTGATGTGAAATATGTGAAGTGTCAGTGTAAGGAAAGGATGCAGAGCTCAAGACTATGAGGCTTAAAGAATAAGGCTGGAAGAGGGGGAATATACAGAGACTTTTGTTCGATAACTATTAAGTTATGCCTACGTATCCTCTCGTGCAATGAGGAAGTCAGAACACCGTAGTTCGACCCAAAGAGACTGCAAGATAAATTGACTTGTGAACTGCTTACTTGCCTATGCTCAAGTGTATGACTTGTCTGGCTCAGGTGCAAACTGTCTTGCATTAGACGGAAGAAGCAAGTTCTCGTTTGTGAGTGAATGTGATGAGAAAAGAATCCCGAAGGAGACGATTATTGTTTGTTTTTGGGTGTATTTTCAGTCTTTTATTGCTTTTGAGGTTTGTCATAAGTTAATGAGCTTAAGCCTGAACCAAGGGTTAGTAAACTCATCACATCCTCCCTCTGATTAGAGGTAATTAGAATACCTTAAGTATGAAGTAAACACCTCACACTTAATCACCATGATGTAGGATTAAGATCATTAACCTACTTGCAATTATTTGGATGTTTTTGTTGTTTTTGTTTAGTGTTAAGTAATTAGTTTAAGCCATAATTAAGGATTTAATGGACTCATTACACCATCCTAATAGAAGGATAATAGATGATAACATTTAAGCTGAGGAAGACTCCTCAACTTAATCCATGATTAGGGATTAACCTCATGACAAAACAAAGCCTTTATTAAATGGATTTTAGTTAATGGTAAGATTAAGAAGTGAATTTTATGATTTGTAAGACAACTTGAGGGGGACTTGTCCATTAACACTAGGGTTAGTCCTTCTTAACCAGTTAAGGAAGAATTAGAACCTTAATGCAAGGCCCAAGTTACAAGCTTTATGTCTTAGTGATTATTAGATGGATTGACTTAAAGGAATTAAACACATTAAGGGTTTAACACTTAGGATTAAAGTTATACACTCCATCCTAATAGAAGGATGCAGGCATAAGCTTAATCACAAAGCCTTAAAACCTTTAAGGTTTAGTCCTTGATTATGAGATGAGAAGAGAAGACACAAAGATGACACAAAGGTAAAACTAATGGGGGACTAATCAAACCCTAATTGTGATCATGCTTGGTTGTTCTAGGGTTTATGAGGCTTGCAAAAGATCTTCAAGAGAAAAGCCACCAAGGGAGGAGCAGATGAAAGGAGAAAGAAGCAGAAGGAACAAGACAACTTACTTCACTTAAGAAGATAAGTTGCTTGGAGAAAGAAAGTAAGAGATGAACATGAATGAGCAAGCTCACTCTAATACAAAGATAAAATGCAGCAATGATGTATAAGAGAGATATGAGAAGAGATTGTGAGAAGTGAATGCAAATTCACTTCTCAAAACAACTTACCACCTGAAAAGTTAGCAAAAGAAATGAAATGCAATGAAAATGAGATGAAATTCCATGATGCAAGACAAAGTCAGAAGCATGAACATGATGTTAATGATGCTAAGGGAGGATGCAAACACATGTCAAGAGTTGTGGATGATCATACAAGGATGTGGAGGCAAATGAAGCATGCTTTGAACCATGAAAGTCCATGAAAGTTTATGTAATGAAATGAATGCACAACATAGAAAATGAAAGATGAAATGATCAAACATGATTCTAATATGTACTAAGATGTCTTATATGTCATGTTGATGCACAAAATGTCATGGCAAGTTCATGTGTGCAAGCAAATGAGAGATGGATGCAAAGGAAGGCAAGAATTAGGGTTTACATACAATATGTAATGCAAAATTCAAAACCAGAAGCAAATGACATGATAAAAAATTGAAAATGGGATCAAAGGAAACCCTAACCCTACACAAGTTCACTACCCAAAGGAGGGGACCTAAGTCTTAACCTAATGGAAGTTATGAATTTCTCAAGTCAACTAGGGTTTCAAGGCACTTCAAAAGGAAAAATGCTCATCAAATTGAAAATGAAAGATAAATTCAAACCACTTTTACCCTAGAAACTACATGATATGAAGGATGCAATGCAAGAAGAACCATCATCAAACTCTTCATGGTTAGGCAGAATGAATTTTTCCAAGTTAGGACCAAAATATTGCCTTTAAATAACTTTAATTCCAATGAAAAATGTCAAAATACATCAAGGACCAAAAATAAATTTGCTTTGAGAGTTTTATAATGTTTCTAAATGTTTCAAAATGCAATGTGAATTTTTTTGTGATTTTTAAATACCTAAATGCATTTTTAATTAATTAATTTCCATTAACTAATTAAAAATAAACATTTAAATGATTTAAAAATGATTTTTCATGCAAAAAAATAAAAATAAAAATATTTTTGGGTTCTGAAAATTAATAAAAGATTTGATAAAAAAATTTCAGAATTTTTAAATGTGTTTTACTATTTTTAAAAATTCGTGGAAATAAATGCAATGAAAATGAAAATTAAATTAATTAAATGGAGAAGTATGCATATCCTATGGCTGGAATTCAAATAGAATTGGAGGGAGTTGACCCGCGCGCTATTCAGTGGCTGGGATTGATTCTGATTAAATTAAAATTAAACTTAATTAATTAACGTTAATGACATGGATTAGGGCTAAACCAAAAGATCTGGGCCGTTCACAACGCGCGGGAAGAGGGATCCAAAGGCCTACATTCAAACTCACCTTAAACCTAACCCTAATTTAATCACTTTCAGATGACCGGAACAGTGGTTCCGGTCATCTTCTCCAGCAAGCACAAAACCCTAGCTTCTTCTACAGGTCACCAATCTTCAAATTTCTTTTACCAAACTGATCCTCTAGACATCCTAAACCTAAACCCTCATTTAAAACTCATTTATTTCACCTCACAAGCATGAATCGAAGCAAAATGTAAAACACGGACAAAAGTTCAGAGACTTCATACATGATGGTTTCGCAACCATTTTCAAAAGTAAGCACATCCCCATGATCAGGGGAACATACAAAATCATAAAAGAACTTAAAAACTAGCTTCTGGGAAAAAAGTTCTTCATGTTACCTGAGATGAGGACTCTCTGATTCTGAGCTTTCTGGACTCTCCCTTTGTGCAAGCCCACTTCTTTGAACACCCTGATGATGAAATGAAGATTAGAAAGCTTTGATAATGGCTGGTTTGAATGTTTCAGTTCTGGTATAGCAGAAATGGAGGTCTGTGTATGTGGGGATTCAAGCTATTTCTGGGGGTGGGTTTTGTTCTGTGAGTGATATGTGATTTGTTGGTGAAGAAATTTTGGATTTTTGATGGCTGAGGAAGGAGTTTCGAAGAGATGAAGGTTTGGACAAATTTTGTGCAAGATGGTTGTGTGTGTGTTCTGAGCCTCTTCCCTTTGTGTTTTATGATCCTTATGTAATCCATAAGCAATCCCAACAATTCTGGATGGCAGGTATGCACTGTGGGATTGGTATGGGATGATTGGCCAAAAAGTCAAAAATGGTGTACTATAGGTATGGGCCATGGCAGAGAAGATTTATGTGTTTGGATTGCCTCAGCCAGCTTCAAGGAAGGCCCTTAGATGTTCTGATGTGAGCTGGGATGGATGAAGGGTGAGATGCCACATGTTTTGCAATTTTGCAACTTGTTACATTTTGTGATTTTTGGTCATGGACATGTGACTTTCCTTGCTGAATTTTTGTTGTGAGATGCTTCATGAGGTTATGGTAATGCCTTGAGATCAGCTAGAGACCATACAAACCCTTGGGGATCATTTTGCAAGTATTCCTCCCTTTGAACTTTTATGGAAAATGGGTTATGGTTACTTGGAATTCAAAACATGAAAGTGAGAAATTTCTTGGTCAAATCTGAATTATGAGCCATGAATTATGTTTGTGTGATGATTAGAAGCTGGTTTGAAGTCACATTTGGCCTTGGCATGAGGTTTTGCAACTTTCTTCCTTTGGTGTAAAAGTGAAATTTTAGTGATTTTGTCCAACTTTGACAAGCCATAACTTTTGATCTAAAATGAATTAGAAGGAGTTCTTGTACTTTTTGAAAAGGGAATGATCCAATCTACAACTTTCATGACCAAAGATTTTTCATTTGAAGCATTTTTGAATCAAAAAGAGGAGGTTGAAAAACTTTCCCAAAATGGCAAGTTTACATTATAAGTCACTTTCCCAAAAAGGCAACTTTGCAAATGGCTTGAAATTATTCAATTTTGTGAACTTCTAACATCTTATATGATCAAATAAAGATCATACACATTCAAAATGATGGATAAACACCTTAGGTTGGGTCATTGGGGGCCTCAGATGCCCTGATTTTGCACTGACTTGCTCAAGAAGTCATCCCTTGATCAGATGCCTTCCCCATTGAATTTCTTCATGAAAATTGATATGCATGATCCTCATATCATATAGAGACCCATAGAATCAATAATGCCCAAAAAATTTGGAGTTATGGCCTCTGAAACCAAAACCCTAATTCCAGGTCATCTGTGCAGTTAAACTTGGCTCTGCTTCCATGCCTTTCTCAGTTCTTGTGATTATTTGACTTTATTGACCTTGGGAGGATATAATATGATGCTTGAACATACATGGACCCTCTTGAGATGATTGAAGACCTTTGGAGTGGCTCAAATGGCTCAGGGATGGCTCAGATCACAAACCCTAGATGCAGATGGCTTTGAATCAATGCAGTGAAGCCAAAATGTAGTATGAGATGCTATGATTGAATTTATGCAATATGAAAATATCATAAGCCATGGTGAAATGAGTGAGGGCAAATTTGGGGTGTTTACAGCTGTCCCTATTCAAGCATGAGTTAGCTGTGCAGGATGTAAGCAACAGCTTAACAGGCAAACAAGATAACTTGTGGTTGAATACCAAAGACAGTCCAAAATTTGTACTCACAGAATGAAGAAGAAAAGGGATATAGATTGTAAAAGGGAGTAAAGTATGATTTATAAAGTGCGGGCGACGGAGGACGACCGTCGAGCAGAGGACGGCTGCTGGGGATAAAGCAATGACGGGGACGGTGACAAGCTGGGGAAATAGAGGGGACATGATGGGGATGGCCATCAGGTAAAATTCTCTGGGGATTAAAGGTAAAGTGAATGATGGGGGAGACCATCAAGTTCAAGGCATAAATGAAATAAATGATGAGGTACGGTCATCAAAGGTGAAGGACGATCACCTAGCAGGGGACGGCTGCTCTGTTGGGGATAAGGATGAGGGACGGTCATCCAAGGTGAAGGACGATCACCTGGAAAGGTACGGTTGCCAAAAGTATCACGACATAGGACAAATGCCGGATAAAAAGGTCGACGATGGGGACGGCCATCGGATAAGCATGACGAAGGACGATCATCAAGAGGTGAAGGACGATCACCTAGCAGGGTACGGCTGCTCTGAGGGTTTATCATGACATAGGACGGATGTCAGATAACAAGATCAACGATGGGGACGGCCATCGGATAAAGTGATGAAGGACGGTCATCAGAAGGGTGAAGGACGATCACCTAGCAGGGGACGACCGCTAAAAATATCACGACATAGGACGAATGTCGGATAGGACGGGGTTCTAATGAATAGAGACTCCACTGGGAATGATGAAGGATGATCATCAAAAAGGTGAAGGACGATCACCTGGCAGGATACGGCTGCCGAAAGGTATCATGACATATGACGAATGTCAGATAGAAAGGAAATAGTTTATCAAGATTTGCCGGGAATTCTTCTGGGGGACGGTAGACACAGACGTGTGTCTAATCTCATGAAGACATAAGTGTTTGACACGGTGTATAGATTAAAGATGCGGACGAGCATCCTTAAGACTATGATACGGACGAGTATCAGTAGAAACAAACGCTTGACGCATGTTCAGAGATGATGATACAGATGAGTATCAACTAGTAAACAAAGAACACAGACGAGTGTTGATTCTGAGGGGATTTAAGGGGTATATACAAAATACGGACGAGTATCTGTATGAGTAAAAAGTGATGAGTGAGACATAAACGAGTGTTCAACTTGATGTGGAGAACACGACACAGACGGGTGTCGGAAGAAATGTATTATAAATAAGTATTTGATTTACAATCAGTGTTTAGGTAATCATGTTGGGGAAGGTGACACGGACGGGCATCAGGGAAGTGTGTAGATATATGTAAACATGTGTTTGTGAGTGCAAATGGGACGCTTTGGCTTTCTACTGGGGATATGACACAGACGAGTGTCAAGAAGCATCTGTAATGTATAAGCATCTGTTTGCTCGGGCAATTTTGCTGGGGAATGATGACACGAACGAGTGCCAAAAGGAGCATGTAACTGTATTTGTGAGGGTAAAGGAAATGCTTTAATATTCTGCCGGGGAATTTGAGAGGTATTTTGTATTTCGTTGATTAAATGTCAGTATTTACAGGTGCTTGATTCAAAACATGACTTGTAATTATGCAATATGTTTGATTTTTGCTGTAATGCTCCGTATTGGACGGAATGCTACGCTATAGGGGAAAATATGATGCGATGCTATGATTATGTAAAGATACTGATCCGGGATTCGGATCCCGTTGCTGTAGAGATCCCTGGCTGATCTGCTTGAAGTGGATGTCCCAGCTGGGGATGAAATCCTTGGTAGATCTGACATATATGACTCTGCATGGGGAAGTAGGTCATTGACAAACCTATCTTGGTGATGAGGTACCCAGCTGGGGTCCGTAGAAGCTTTCGTCACTCTGTTGTGAGATCTTCAGGCATTGCCCTTCTGGATAGAGACTGAAACTCTACGGGGAGATGGTTCCCTGCTTTTGCACTTGGCTAGGAGGAATGATGACTGGCAACTCAGCTGGGGAGAAAGCAGCCCTGGCTTTGTTTGGAATATGTGCTGCGGAAATGGTGATTTGACAGCTTGCTGAAGAGGAAATTTCATGCCCCATGCTGTGCTTTGAATACCTGCAATCCTATCATGACAAAGAAATGTACAAGTATCCCGAGGTATCCCTTACTGGATCCCATCATAGGAGTTTAGACACTCCCGGGAGTAAGTATATTTCCCGTAAGCACGTATTTTTAGAAGGGAAGCATCTGTATTTATGCAATCAATATCTTAAGGACATCGGACATTTTGCAAATGAAAATAAAATATACGAGACGGAATATGACTGAAAATCTGATTTTATTAATTTATGCGCCCTGAATTGGCAATATACAGTCAAAGAAACGGATCCCCTGAAATGAGGAAATTGTTACAAATTGAGAAACAAAAAGGTGTTGGCAATGTTGATGACGCTTCAAGAAGCTTCCCCTTTTGCTATGACTCATATGACATTTGACATTCTTCTCATCTTGCTTTCTGAGGGAGGCTGATTCTGACCGATGCTTTAACCTTTCGAAGCTTGCCATGTTGTAAGTGATACAGATGAATTCAGAATGCAGTCGTTCGCTTATTCCCTTATTTTGCGTGGATCGCCCTTTCGGGTTTTCAATCCAGCGGGATACCCATTTTTTCCTGAGTTGTCCAATGCGGCTTTTCAACTCAGCGGGTGTACATCTTTTTATTATTTATTTTCCCTTATTTTTGCCCGAGTCTTTTATTCTGTTTTTGACTCGCCGGGATGCCCTATTTTTGCCTGGACTTACATTCTGTTTTTATGTCCAGCGGGTCATTTTCATGCGAAGTATTTTTTAACTGCATTTGAATTCACAGGGGACAGGAAGTCTTCACCATCCATAGTACTGAGCATCAGTTCTCTTCCAGAGAAAACTTTCTTTACTATGAACGGACCATCATAATTCGGAGTCCACTTGCCCCTGTGGTCTGTATGAGGAGGGAGGAGTCTTTTCAGCACAAGATCTCCTACTTGGTATTCTCGGATCCTGACTTTCTGATCGAAGGCTTTCTTCATTCTTTTCTAGTATAACTGCCCATGACAGATTGCAGCCAAACTCTTTTCTTCAATCAGATTCAGTTGCTCGTATTGGGATCGGACCCATTATGCTTCATTCAGTTTAACATCCATTAGTACCCGCAAGGAGGGTAATTCAACTTCAACAGGTAGGACTGCCTCCATACCATACACAAGCTGATACGGTGTTGCCCCAGTGGATGTTCTGATTGACGTTCGGTGCCCATGTAATGCAAATGGTAGCATTTCATGCCAATCTTTGTAGGTGACTACCATCTTATGCACAATCTTCTTAATATTCTTGTTAGCCGCCTCTACAGCGCCATTCATCTTTGGCCTGTAAGGAGAAGAGTTGTGGTGTTGGATCTTGAAGTCCCAGCACAGTTCGGCCATCATTTTGTTGTTTAAGTTGGAACCATTATCAGTAATGATTCGCTCGGGAACTCCATACCGACAGATGATATCTCTCTTCAGGAATCGGGCTACCACTTGCCTTGTAACATTTGCATAAGAAGCTGCTTCGACCCACTTGGTAAAATAGTCAATGGCTACCAGGATAAATTTGTGGCCATATGAAGCAGTCGGTTCAATCTTGCCAATCATATCAATGCCCCACATGGCAAAGGGTGATGGGCTAAAGACGTATCTAATTATGTGTCTAGCGGTATCTTAACTGCAAGTGCACAGCCTATCGAAGTAATATTTAAGATTATCGATCCACAGGGACTCTATGGTTACTTAGTGCTAGAGCAATTTCTAGTTTAGCTAAGGTGAAGGGTTGTCACGATTTTTGGTTGTTTTTAAAGATTAAAGGCGTAAATTAAATTAAGTTTAATAAATAATACTAAGGCGGTCGGTATGTAATTATGCTAACTTAGGCGGGTCAATCTAACCTAGGCTTATAAAGATGGTTCACTTAATCTATTCTGTAGAGGTTACTAGTTTAAATATCTTTAACTCACACTCTCGTGGTCTTATCTCAGATCTTACCCCTAAAGCCCTATGCCTGCTCTCGCTAGCCCATAAGTGTTTAGAGATAATTTTTGGAAACTTAGTAATTCTAATTCATTTTAAAGCGCTCTCGCTGTATTTAAATTAAATGCCTAACTTTAGCTATCTTGTTAAAATCTCACACTCTCGTGGTCTTGACCTAACCTAATACACTTTCCTTACTCTCGTAACAAAAAGGTTGATTTTATAATAAAAAGTCCCAGCCAGAATTTTAAGCTCTTAATTATTTTAAGCCTAGAGTTGATTTTACCGATTTAGTTTGTTTTAATTACATACCGCCCTAAGGTATTTAGCTACTCATTATTGTTGAACCAGACAAAGCCAGAGAAACATAAAATAAAGTATGCATGGCAGAAAAATAAATAGTCAACATAAATATAAATGCAATTTAATATAAACCTGGATAACAATAAAAGTAGTAGACTCCTTCTTCCACAGGCTGGAAAGCTCGGAGTATTGACCGGAATCGGAAATAAATTCTAAAAGAATCTGAAGGCTTTGAAACATATTAATTTATAACAATTTCCTGATGTTGGAAATTGTTATCAGGTTGGTTGGGATACAAGAAAAATAAAGCAATGAAATTAATGCTGAAAAAATAAAGGGTGCAAAATAAAATCGGCAGAGCTTCCGCAAGAAATTAAAAACTAAAACTCTGTTTATTGTTCATTGAAACAAGTCTATTTATAGCAAACTAAATGGGCTTGGCAGTTGAATTGTTGCTTGGGCCTCGTAGGAAGATGAGAGAATCCAGGGAACGTGGGAATACTGGGTCTGCTGGAAAATAGGCACGTTGGATTTCATGCAGCGTAACGTTCATGACCAAGTCTTCAGTCAAATAACCTAGTTTTCCCTTGTCACGGTCGTGACAAGGGTGTCACGTTCGTGTTCCTTGTATTATATGCGTCACGGTCGTGAGGGATTTGTCACGGTCGTGAGTTCTCCTTTTGGCGCGTCACGGTCGTGACTCCTAGGTGACGACCGTGGGTGTAACAAAATATGCAAGTTATGCAGAATTCTCTTTTTCTTCATCTTTTAATGGTTGTTTTTGCTCATTTCACTCGTGGCTCTGGATTTAGCTCTGTATATGATGTACCTGCAAAATGGCAAAGAAAACTCGAGGAATCGGGTGTTAAAACGACAATTTTGCGATAAAACGGTATTGAAACATAGCAATATAATCGATACTTTTTCTCGTTATCAAACTTCCCCAAACTTAAACCTTTGCTTGTCCTCAAGCAAATAGTCGGTTGAAAATTGTCGGACTAGTTTTTATCGACGCACACACATAACAAACCGTACGAAGGAACCATTTTGTCAGATAAACCGGTACTTTGATAAAACACTAACGATACACTAATGACACAAGCAACAAGCTAAGTCGTCGACTTCCCGTTAAACGAAACATTCGGTAATTGCTTTAGGATTTCACCTAGAGTCTTTCGATCTTATTTCGCCCGGTTTCATTCTAGCACAATCACATTATGCCCTTTTCCTTAGCACGCACGTAGTGGAGTAGCCGGTTAGCGATTTTGATCCTTTATAAGCATGGGGTCTGGTACACGAATGTGGTAACCCTACATAAATTACCCGATTTGGAGGTTGTGGGGGATCGAGCCGTAGCACGCCCTACCAAGTTCAGAACCAGTACCTCTGAACCAACCCGCAATGGACTCCTTCTCATATTTCTCGTTTCTTATATGCGACCGTGTACTTTGGTGCAATTTCTTTTCATTTGCATCGAGATATGAAGGATCATTATAGAATAGGCATCAAACGCTTATATTCATCGGCTCCCCACGTGGTTTGTGTTCAGACGGTGCTGACTGCTAGTATAAACTACTAGGGGTTACTTTTGAACTGAAACTTAAGGTGTAGTCGTAACAATCATCGGAACGGAATTGCTTAAGTGGGAAGTCTAAGGTGTCAAGACTGTATTGATCTTGTTGAATCGTTCTCAGCTTCCTAATTATGATTTCGTAGGTAAGTCGGGTAATGCGAAGAATTAATTAAAGATTTTTTCGGTATGGCTAAATAAACGGGGAAAGTTCAAAACTAAAGAAAATAGCACAAAAATTGCTCTGTTTCATTAATTTACGAAAAGGAAATACAACGGAATGGAAAAGTGCGGAAAGGGAAAATGCGGAAAATGAAAGGTACCTCTCCCACACTATATCAGACATTGTCCTCAATGTTGTGATATAATAGCGGTTAAAGTACAATACAAACAACGAAATGGAAAAACATAAACAAAAACTAAATCTAAGGCTGCTGATGACCACGGCCTTGGCTTCTGGTGCGGGAGCGTCTGGTCGGAGTCGCTTCAGGATCAGAACCGGTACCGGTGATAGCAGTGATATCAATGCGCAAAGCCTCTAGCTCGCTAAGGATTTCTCCGAGCTTCTCATCAGTAGTCCTCTGGTTGGTGGCAACAGTGCGGAGTAATGCATCATGTTGCTCCTTCTGCCTTCGCTCCAGTGCGGCATTCATCTGGTTTTGCTGATGAATCGCACGGAGGACGTCCTCAAGTGTGAATTCTTGTGCAGGAGGTTGTCGGGTGGATGTCTCAGGAATGTCCTGGACAGGCTCAGCTGCATCCAGGGTGTCTTGCATCTCGTCCGCTGGGGGATCGGCCTGCTCATCAGGAATGGGGGCGTGGCCGACAGCATCCGGTAAAGCAAAGAGACAGTTGGCTTGGCTAGACGGATCGATGCGGTCACGGCACGGCAAGATGATATGGTGATAAACAGTGCCTTGGATAACAGGGCTAAACCTGCCATCCTCTCTCTGTGCAATCAAGTGTGAGGACCTGCAATAATTCTTCGGTAGGAACTCGGCGGCTCTGCTAGGCAAATTGACGACCAAGTCACCAAGCTCCAACTAAATGGCGAGGGTAGTGACAATGCCGCCTATGTAAAAGGGGGTTGCGCCTCTTTGCCCTATGGACTGGATATGGGACAGCATGAACGGGGCAGCATTAATGGGCTCGTCATTTAGAGCGCAGTGTAAGAACAAAAGCTCCTTGGAGTTGAGCTTGTGGTTACTCTCTCGTGCAAAGATGGTGTTGCAGATGACGCGATGAAAGTATCTGATCGCCGGGTTGTGGATATGCGTAGCATTCAGGCTCTGAAAGGCTGAGGCACAGGTGTTGGTGATGTCGTGCCATAAGGTGAAAGCGGTTTCACTGAAATTATCCGGCACGCGGAGGTGAGCTTCATTCCCGTGATCGAAGCCTAGCAGCTCGGCAATCCTTGTTTGCATAACTTCGAACTCCTGGCCAAGCAATCTGAACTTAGCAACGCCGGTGAGTTGACTCTGAGAACCGGTAGGAGTGATGTAATGGAATGAGCTTAGGAATTCCAATGTCAGAAGCTCAAATGTGGGTTGGGGCTGACTGAAAAGATCCCACAGACCAACCTTTTGAAGCAGTCTCTTGACACTGTTAAGCATTCCCAATTCTCTCAAACAGATAGTGTCGACATATCGCGTGGGTTGCACACCACGGTTCTGGAATCGTATGAACCTCTCTCTCTAATTTTCTCCATGCTCACCATCTCTAAATTGAATTGCTTCCATTGCACGCAAGAACAAGAGTGGGAGATAAGAGGTTTTTGGTTTTTGTGAGAAAAGTGATAAAATGAGAGGAAATTGGTTCGGATTAATAATGCAAGGTGAGAATGTGATAGGTGTGGTGTAAATGGAGAGGTTAATGGGGTTTAATTTGGGTAATGGGAGGTTACGGAAGTTGGAAGAGATAATGGGTGGTTTTGAATGTTATGGAAGATGAAAGAAGAAGAGGTTTCGAAGAAGAAACAGTTATGTTTCTCTCGATTCCTATAACTGGGTCATCACGATCGTGAAGGGGGGATGACGGTCGTGACGCACTAAATAGCGTGTCACGATCATAAGAGGGTGATGACGATCATGAGGGCTTACAACTTTGAATAATCTCCAGAATGCATTATTTCTCTCACGCTATAATTTATATAATATTTTTTATTATCACTTCTCACTCAATATTAAACATAAACAACACATAATATATAATACCAACATAATTTTGTAAATTGCATCACACGAGAGATTGTATAAAACATTAATCAATTTAAACATAACAGTAAATAGATTGAAAGCATATAAATTGATTAAATTGGAAAATTTTGTAAACTAGAAATGCTTTGCTTTTGATACTTGAAGGGAAATTACATTAATAAAAATACGGTACGAAAATGTTTGCGAAAAGTAAAACTAACTAGAAACGAAAACAATAAGTAAAATAAGCTAGATCACTACAGCATTTTCAAAAGTGCTTCTTCAAATCTTCGATTGCAGAGTTCAGGTGGTAGAATTGCTCACATGTTATGTCAGTTAGACCTATAATGTACAATCGCATGCTCTTAATCTCATCCTTAACAGTATTTATGTCGGTTTGGTAAGCTTCAAGAGTGTTCATGATATTCTTTAAGTTGTCAGCATATTATACTTGATTCACTTGAGGGGTTTCAATCACTTCGTCAGTGTGGTCAATGTCATGGTAACCAGGAGGTGTCTCAGGGTCACTTTCTACATCGGTCATTATATCATCCTTTATCTTGTAAGATTGAGGTGTTTCAGGAGTAGATGGATAGTCAGGTGGGGTTAACTCATAAAGCCAATTATCCTTATTGTGAACACTTACTCTAGCATGGTTTGGTAGTTGTAAACACCCCAAATTTGCCCTCACCCATTCACACCATGGCTTGTGATCATCTCATATGCATAAACACAATCATATCACCTCATAATATATTTTTTGATTCACTGCATAGATTCAAAGTCATCTGCATCTAGGGTTTGTGATCTGAGCAATCCAAGAGCTTCTTGAGCCACTCCAAAGGCCATCAATCACTTCAAAGGGGTCCATGTGTGTTCTTATATAACATTACATCCTCTCAAAGTCAAAAATGCCAAAGAATCACAAGAATTGGGATTGGTGTGGATGCAGAGCCAGGCTAGACTGCACAGTTGACCTAAAATTAGGGTTTTGGTTTCAGAGGCCATAACCCCAAATTTTTGGGTCATTCTTGTTTCCATTGGTCTCTATATGGTATAGGGAGTATGCATATCAATTTTCATGAAGAAATTCCATGGGGAAGTCATCTGATCAAGAGTTGACTTTCTGGACAAGCCAGTGCAAAATCAGGGCATCTGAGGCCCCCAATGACCCAACCAAGGGGTGATCTTCATCATTTTGAGTGTATATGATCTTTATGTGATCATGGAAGAAGGTTGAAGTTCACAAAATTCAAGAATTACAAGTCTTTGCAAAGTTGACTTTTTAGGGCATGGTTGACTTTTCAAGAATATGTCATTTTATGCCACTTTTCAAACCTTACTTTTTGATCCAAAAATGTTTCAAATGGAAAAACTTTGGTCATGAAAGTTGTAGAACACATTTTTCCCTTTTCAAAAAGTACAAGAATATGATCTAATTCTTCTTGAATCAAAAGTTATGGTGTGTTAAAGTTGGCAAAAATCACTAATTTTCAAGATGTGCACCAAATGAGAAATTTGCAAAATCATGAACCAAGGCAAATTGTAACTTCTAATTGACATCAAACCATTACACAAACATTCTATGTGACATAAAAATCAGATTTGAACCAAAGTGTCTCATGTTTCATGGCTTGTGTAGCAAGATAGTTTCATATGAACCAAAGTTGATCAAGTTGCAAAACCACTCATCACACTTCACCAACTTGTTGCCTTGGCTGCTGAACTACCCTAGCCTCACTCACACACCATGCTGCGCCAGCCCATGCTCTTGTACCAAGCTAGAACTTAGCCCATGCCTCTCTTACAACAAAGTGGACTTTTTGCAAAAGTGAACATCCCAATCACAGCAGGCCAGGTCACATCATCTGACCAATTGGGATTGTTTATACTATCCATTTGCAAGCTAAACATAACAAGGAGCCAAGCTGAAACACACCACAACAAGACATACACAAACTCACCCCATTTTGCATTTCTCTTCGAATCTGTCTCCATAGCTCTCAAACACTCAAACTAACTCCACTAATCATCACACCATGCTTCATTAAGCCCAAGCCAACACTCAAAACAGCCAGAAGCACACTAGAACATAACATACCACAAAACCTGCAAAAACTCTTCTCTCTTCGAATCTCATTATCCAGCCATCAAACACCCCATTTCTCTTCACCAACAAGTCAAACACATTGAAAAGAACCAGAATCCACCATGAATGCAGCCTGAAACACTACTAATCACAACTGCCAAACCTGCCATATCAGAACTCAAGCTTCCAAAATAGCCACTAGCAAGAGGTTGTGAACATTCCATTGGCTTCAGGGGGTCCAGAGAAGGCATTTTGCGCCAAAGCAAGGTCAGGAGAGCTCAAATTCACAGTTCATCACTTCAGGTAGCTTCAGGCTTTCAACTTTTCAGAGCTTGATTTTTATGTTAAAAATTGATTGTGCATGCTTTGATGGTCATGGGGATGGGTTTAGAATTAAAAATGAGTGAGAAATGAGGATTTACCAGGGCTCTGAAATTTTGCCCGTGAAACTTCATGGCTTCGATTCCCTTCATTTGAGCATGAGAAATTTAGTTTGAGAGATGATTTGAGTGAGGTTTGAGTAGAGGAATGTTTCCCTGGCTTTAATTTGGAGAATGGTGGCCTGAATCGTATTCTAGGGTTTTGTTGTCGCCGGGGAAGATGACCGGAGCTCCCCTCCGGTCACCTGAATTTGTTTTGCCCTAATCTCAGGTCATTAAGTTCGTTTGAATATTGAGCGTAGGATCCTTTGACCCCATTGACTTGCCGCGCGAATGACTGGCCCAGATGCACTCAGTTAGCCCTAATCCCTTTAGTTAGTTTTAATTAATCATAATTAATTTAATTTAATCAGGACCAACCACAGCCCTTGGATAGCGCGCGTGGTCAGCAGTTTCAAACCCAGGATCAATCCCAGCCTTCCATTCTGTTGACTTTTCCATTTTCTTTATTTTAATTCATTTATTTCATATTTTGTTTTGTACAATTTATTTAAAATAGCAAAATTGTTTTAAAAATTATGAACTTTTTCTCAAGAGTTTCATTAATTTTTAAAACACAAAAGTATTTTTATTTTTATTTTTAGCATTAAAAAAGTATTTTAAAATATTTAAAAGTTTATTTTTAATTGATTAATGAAAATTAATTTATTAAAAATACTTTTAGGTATTTAAAAATCACCAAAAAATTCATGAATTGTTTTAAGACATTTAGAAACATTGTCCAACCTTCAAACCAAATTTATTTTTTGATCTTGATGCATTTTGAGAATTTTTCATTGAATTAAAATCATTTTTGTGCATTATTTTGATCCCAAGTTCAAAAAATCATTTCTGCCTATCCATGAGGAGTTGGAAATTGATTCTTTTTGCATTGCATTGTGTTTAGCATGTAGTTTGTGAGATTAATTTGGCATGAATTGATCTTACATTTTCCATTTGTTTGACATTTCTTTTGTTTAGGAACCCTAAAACCCTAGAATCTTGTAAAAATCATATCTTGAAAGTGGTTAGGAGTTGGAGCCTCCCCTTTGGGCAGTGGTTTAATATAGGATTAGGGGTACTTTGAGTGGCATTTTCAATTTTTTATCTTAGGGTTTGCTTCTGATTTTGATTTTTGTTTGATGTATGGTTCATAAACCCTAATTTGGGCTTCCATATGCATCCATCTTGCATTCTCTTGCATAACATGACTTGCCATGACATTTCAAGCATCCATTTGGTTCATTTAACATCATAAGACATATTGAAAGCATGTTTGATCATTGCATCATGTTTTTGCCATGTTGTATGCCATGTGCACTTCATAACTTTTCATGTATGTTCATGCTCCTTAACTTGCTTCATTTGCATTCATGAACTTGTATGATCATCTCCATGTGCTGCCTCATGTTTGTAGCATCTCATAGCATCATTAGCATCATGTATTTGCTGCTGGTTTTGTTTCTCATCATGTCATCTCATCCCATTTTTGCATTGCATTGCACTTTCTTTCCTAACCTTTCAGGTGGTAAGTGATTTGGAGAAGTGAATTTGCCTTCACTTCTCACAACTTTTCTTTTCATCTCTCTTGCATCCATGCTGCATTTTTATATGTGTGTGAGTTTGAGCTTGCTCATTCTTCTTCTTCCCACTTTCTTTCTTCAAGTGACTTGACTTCTTGAATGAAGCAAGTCACTTTGCTTCTCTTGATCCTTTCATCTGCTTCATGGTGGCTCCATTGAAGATTTCTCTTGGAAAACCCCACAAACCTTAGGAATAACCAAGCATGACAATGATTAGGGTTTTGATTAGTCCCCCATTTAGTTTTACCTTTGTGTCTCTTTGAGTCTTATCTTCTCATCCCATAATCAGGGACTAAACCCTAAAGGCTTTAAGGCTTGGTGATTAAGCTTATGCCTGCATCCTTCTATTAGGATGGAGTGTATAACTTTAATCCTAAGTGTTAAACCCTTAATGTGTTTAAATCTCTTAATCAATCCACTTAATAATTATCAAGACATCACACTTGTAACTTGGGCCTTGCATTAGGGTTCTAATTCTTCCTTAAGTGGTTAAGAAGGACTAACCCTAGTGTTAATGGACAAGTCCCCCTCAAGTTGTCTTACAAACCATAAAAATTCACTTCATCATCTTACCATTAATTAAAATCCACTTAATCAAAGGCTTGTTTTGTCATGAGTTTAATCCCTAAACATGGATTAAGTTGAGGAGCATTCCTCAGCTTAAACACCCTCATCTATTATCCTTCTATTAGGATGGTGTAATGAGTCTGTTTAATCCTTGATTATGGCTTAACCTCATTACTCAACACTAAACAAAAACAACAAAAACATCTAAATAATCACAAGTAGGTTAATGATCTTAATCCTACATCAAAGGTGATTAAGTGTGAGAATCTGACTTCACACTTAAGGTATTCTCGTTACCCCTAAACGGAGGGAAGATGTGATGAGTTTACTAAAACCATTGGCTTAGGCTTAAGCTCATTAACTTATGACAAACTTTCAAAAGCAATAAAAGACTGAAAATTCAAAAACAAACAATAATCGTCTCCTTCGGGATTCTTTTCTCATCATTTTCACTCACAAACGAGAATTTGCTTTTTCCGTCTAATGCAAGACAGTTAGCATCTGTGCCAGACAGATCAGACACTTGAGCATAGACATGTAAGCAGTTCACAAGTCAATTCACCTTTCAGTCTCTTTGGGTCGAACTACGGTGTTCTGACTTCCTCATTGCACGAGAGGATACGTAGGCATAACTTAACAGTTATCGAACAAAAGTCTCTGTGTATTCCCCCTCTTTTCAGCCTTACTCTTTAAGCCTCATGTTCATGAGCATTTCATTCCTGATCCCACACTGACACTTCATTTACATACACTACACTTCTTTTACACTAACACCTGTACATCTTTTTCCAGCTATTCTACACACAAATTGCACTGACACTACCCCTTTAAAACACAAATCTTTTAAGCGTGGATCCCGTCGAGTACGACGGACAATCTGGGTGCTAATACCTTCCCAGGTTGTAACCAACCCCCTTTCTCAGTCTCTCTGGTTCGCAACCGTCTTATCCATATCTTTCTAGGTCTATGCAGCATTACCTTTGCCCCGGGATAAAAATGCCTAGCTGGCGACTCTTTTCATTCCTTGTGAGTTCACTCCTGTGTGTTCTCACATCCCCCTTTCGCCGACCGTTCGCGTCTGTACCTTTATCTGGGCCTAGTCCCACTTATCGGGAGCGACAGCTTGGCGACCCTGCTGGGGAACCTTATACTGTAACCAGGGCTTTTGGTTCTTTTTGTGGGTTCCTCCTAGCGCTTGTTTGATTTGTGTTTACTGGGGTGTTATGTGCTTACTTGTGTTTGTATACTTGTTTTATTGCTTTATGTACAGTTGCTTTACTGCTTTCTTTATTGCCTTTGTATATATATATATATCATACTGTCATACTGCTGGCTGGATCTGGTTTTTGCTTTGGTGGGTGGGTGTTCCATTGAGAGTTAAGGTCCTATACCTGGGACCTGAGTGACACCTAGGCTAGAGTGAATCATATTCTTTCCCATTCCATCTCGGTCTGGTGCGGGAATATGAAACACGGTTCAGATATGGGTTTCTTCTTGAGAACTCTGTGTTGCAGATTTCCTGCAATGCTAGGGCTATCTGGGAAGCCTGCTAAGTCTGGATGACCTTTTAGTATTGACCTTCAGAAACTGAGGTGAATTAGAGGAGGAACTTTTATGGTTATTGTAAACACTGTACCTCCGGGTTAGAAGTGTTTACACTTCTCATAACTGATCCAAGTCTGAGGATCCTTGTTTTAGAACACCACCTGTGAGGGGGTTGGGTTGTTTACAGGTTTGCAGGTACCTTGACCTCAGAATACCCTGTTACTTTGATTTGATTAAGAATACTCCATGTTGGGACAGTTCTTGTGATTCTAAACCCTGGACATGTGGCTCTTTATTTGAGCACCCCACCTTGGTTACTAGACTTGTAGACCTACATCTGGGTTTCTTACACACATGGACTTATATCAGAGCACTTGATCAGATCCAGCTCAGTCACAAACCCTTTGCATATCATTTGCATACATAACCATTGCATCATATTAACATTTGCTTATTTGTGTTTCAGGGTATCCATCTTCATTTGGTTTTGGTTTTGACCCCATCTTCAGTATTGACCTATCTTCATCAGCACCTGCTTCAGCTATCAGCTACCTGCACCAGCCAATCATTGGCCCATTCTTCAGTATCATCATCAGCACTCGTCTCTACTCAGTCTCAACATCATGGCACCTAAAAAGAGCAACATCACCTACCACTTCTTCCAGCCAGAGCTAGCAGACATCAGGAGGATTCAGACCCTGATCACTCCAGACCATATACCACTGTTCAGGGAACACCATGGAGATATACTTGATATGGTTATGGATCTGGACCCTTCACAGAGAAGCCTGATCCACACCTGCCTTCAGTTTTATGATCCCCCACTGAGATGTTTCACTTTTCAGGACTTTCAGCTGGGTCCCTTATTGGAGGAGTACTCGTCACTAGTTGGTATACCTATCAGGAGAGAGGTCCCTTTCAACCCTGAAATGGCTTTCCCAAGTAATGAGGAGATAGCCAAAGCATTACATCTGGAACCAGTTTTGATTGGGCAGAATTTGACATCTAAAGCTGGAATCTCTGGTTTTCATATGGATTTCCTAATTTCTCAAGCTAGTCTGAAGGCCTCCCTGGGGGAGTGGAAAGCAGTCTGTGCTTTATTGGCCTTAAGCATATATGGGATTGTATTGTTTGCAGATGAGCCTCGATTCATTAGTAAGAATGCAATCCATCTGTTCATTCTAAGGAACCCAGTGCCAACTTTATTGGGTGATCTCTACTATTCAGTGCATCAGAGGAATGAAAAGCAAAGGGGAAGATTAGTGAGGTGCTGTGCTCCTTTGTTCCATACTTGGCTTCTCAAGCATTTGCCCAGGACAGATGCATTTTTGAACCCTCATTAGCAGAGAAACTGGGCTGGAAGACTTACCATTCTGACTTCAGCTGATATCAGGTGGTGCACTCAAAGCACAAAAGGCAGAGATATCATCACCAGTTATGGGCACTTTCCCAATGTGCCCCTAATAGGAGTTAAGGGTAGTATTAATTACAACCCTCTGCTGTTCAAGAGACAACTGGGCTATGCACTGGTCCACACTCCTAAGGCACAGGACTTGGTTGAGACTCTTTATTGTGAGAACAAGCTTAATCTGGCTATTGTTAGGCAGGCAGCTTGGGCCTGGAACAATGTGCAGACTAAGGGAGTGACCATCCTGGGGAAGTGTAACAATGTGGCCTCAGCACAATACTATGATTGGTCCCATGCCAGGGCTCAATTCTCTGGGATGCCCTTTACTATTGAAGATATGCCTGGGCCTTCTACACCACCACCTCCAGCAACTGTCAGCTTAGAGGAGTTTGAGAAGTTGAAAGAGAGAAATGAGAAGCTGACTCAAGCTCTACAGAAGACCCTCTAGGAGAGGAGTGATGGCAGACTGGATATTGAGAGGTTGGAGAAATTGAAAGTGGAGCATCTGGCTAGAATTGAGAAGTCTGAAGATTACATTAAGAAGTCTAGGGCTGGAGAGCAAATCTTGAAGAATGCCTACAAGGAAGCCCAGTTCCAAAAAGCCAGGACAGACTTGTATCTGAAGGAGAGTCAGGCTAGGTGGGTCAGGATCACCGAGGCTCGTACTCTGGAGGACAAAAGGGTCCAAGACAAGATAGAGCAGATGGAAGCTAGTGCAAAGGAGCAGCAGGAAGCCCTGGCAGCAACCCAGAGAGAGATATCAGAGCTAAAGATCAGAGCTGGAGTAAAGAGGTCAAAGGACCAAAGTCAGCACAAGAAGCTAACTGCAGCCGTTACTACCAGGAACCTCCTTATCAGGAATCTCACGGAGCGTCCAGCTAATCCTGTGACCGAAGCACTTCTCAAGGAAGTTCGGGAGGATGAGTTTGGTCTTGGTGTTTGACCATTTGCTTGTTGTTGCTTTTATTCCATGTACTTTTATTTTCTTGTAATGTATTTTGACCCCTCAGAGGGCTTGAATTTGTAAACAAACTGTGTGCCTTTGGCTTTTGTAATATATGTATTAGTTTGTTCCATCCGAGTTTACTTCAAAAGCAACATCAACAGCATCATCTTCAAGGGCCTGGAAGGGTCAAAACTGAATGCCAAGCCGGATACCTTGAAAACAAATAAGCATACTGCATTGCATGCTAACCCTTTGTTTGTTTTGTAGGTTTTTGTTTTGTTGTTGCTAACTCTGTTGTGATGTTCAGGAACTATTGCTCGGCGCCGGGTATTTCCCCTCAACCGTCCGCACCGATATCCAACCCGTAACAATCTTCCGGGCATACAGATGGATCAGATGCAGCAGGACCTTACTGAGGTCAGAAACCAAATGGCCAATGAAAGATTGGAAATGAGGACTCAGATAACACAGTTTATGGAAGTAATGAACAACATGGCTCAAAGCCAGGAGAGGCTCAGAGCACTGGTAGAAGGGAGAAATCAGGAAGATCATCATCCAGGGACTGCTGGGACTAGCAACAATGAAAGAGTCCAACCTCATGTCAATCCCCCAGTCTTTGGACCCCACCTCCATCCAGAGGCCAACATTCCTGTCAATATACAAGGAACTGCCACAGCCGGGAGGGTACTGCAGGAAGACCCTCAAGAAGACCAGTTCACAGTAATGGGAGTCGGGGAAGAAGCTTATGATAGAAGGTTGGATGAGATAGCTGAGAAATTAAGATCCTTAGAGTCTCAAAACTCTTTGGGTTTTGATGTTATGGATATGGGCTTGGTAGACGGGGTCAGGATTCCCCACAAGTTTAAGCCACCATGCTTTGAGAAGTATAATGGGACTTCCTGTCCCTGAACCCATCTACAATATTTTCTCGGGAGGCTAAAGGCCTATACCATGGACGAAAAGCTATGGATGTTCTACTTTGAGGATAGCTTGACTGGAGCTTCGAGGGAATGATATTCCCATCTGACAAGAGCAACAATTAGATGCTGGAAGGACCTGGCAGAGGCCTTCATCAGACAGTATCAATATAATATGGATATGGCACCCAACAGGACCCTCCTAATGGGAATGTCACAGTCATCTAGAGAGAGCTTCCGAGAATATGCTCAAAGATGGAGACAGCTCGCTGCTGCTGTCCAACCACCTATGTCAGAACGGGAGATGGCTGATATGTTCATGAACACCCTTCAGGGTACTTACATTGATAGGCTAGCTGCCTTCTCATCTACCAGCTTTGCAGATGTGGTTATAGCTGGAGAGAGAATTGAAAGCCTATTGAAGATGGGTAAGATCTTAGACAATGGTGCAAGCTCATCCAGTAATGCAAGAAAGCCTTTTGCAGGCCCGAGAAGGACTGGTGAGACCAAAGCCATCCACACCAACAGGGGTAGGCCCCAATATGTTCATAGATCTGTGGCAGCAGTCACCATTCCCGCTCCAGCTCATCCACAACCAGCTTATCAACCTCCTCAGCAAAACTATCAGCAACAACCTCAGTACCATCAACAAAATCAGTATCCTCCGAGAAATTACAACAACAGCAATACCAACAACAATAACCAGCAAAGGCCATTCCAGCAGAGGCCTTCTCAAGCCAACAGGGTGATCGATCCGATCCCCATGCCATATGCTACATTGCTGCCACAACTCCTGAAACTCAACCTAGTTTAGCTAAGGACATTGGCACCTCCAGATCCCAACAGTCTACCCAGGAACTACGACTCCAACGCCAGATGTGCCTTTCATTCGAATGCACCTGGCCACAGTACGGAAAAGTGCAGAGCCTTGCACATGAAGGTACAAGACCTGGTAGACTCTAAGGCTCTGAATTTCGCACCACCACCCAATGTCAATAAGAACCCCATGCCAAACCATGGTGGTCCCAGAATCAACGCTATTAAAGAAGACAAGCCATCTTAATTAATAACCAGTGTGGGTCAGATCCGGACACCGTTGGTAGAAATCAAAGCTCAGCTCTTGGAATGTCAGATGTTCCCAGGGTGCGAATTAGGGTGTGCTTACTGCAATATCTCAGTAAATGGGTGCGATAACCTGAGGAATGGTATAGATGGCCTCATTCAGAGTGGCCAGCTTCAGATCACCACATCGTTTCCAACAAATCCAGCAATCTCATCAGCAGCAATTCCAGTAGCTCCTACAACTACAACAACCATTGTTCCTGACAATTCTTCGGCTTCATCAACAAGTACTTCATCTATCATCTCAACTGATCAGTTATCAACAAATTTTTCTTCTACAACTTCAGCACCACTCCAGTTTGAATCTCCTACAACAACAACATCCATCCTTCCGACATTGTCTCCTACAACTCCAGCAACTAATCATGAAGATGTCTCAACTGTCACAATATTTTATGATCCTGAAAACAACTCTGCCTACAACTCAGAAGGTGCTGCTCCCATCAGAGCACCAGTCACAATTTATTACGATCCACAGACTATCACAATCCCTTCTGCAGCTGCCATCAGTCCAGTCACTGTCACAGTGCCTGGACCAGTACCTTATGAAAGCAGTAGGGCCATCCCTTGGCACTACGGCTCTGACGTATACTGCGAAGGAAAGAAAATCACCCTTGAACCATCAACACCTGCACCACAGATAGACAATGTGGGAGGAGGCAGAGGCTTCACTCGAAGCGGACGTCTCTTTGCGCCACAAATTCAAAGGCCCACTGCCGAAGCAGAAGCTGCTGCCAAGGCAAAAGGAAAGAGCCCGGTGCAGGAAGATCAAACTGTTAAGGAAGCTTTGAAAACACCATTCGATCAAGAAGTTGATGAGTTTATGAGAATCATCAAAAAGAGTGATTACAAAATCGTGGATCAGCTTCACCAGACGCCATCCAAGATCTCTATCCTATCATTGCTTATGTGCTCCGAAGCCCATCGGAATGCACTACTCAAAGTCTTGCACGCAGCTTACGTGCCTGAAGAGATCACTGTCAATCAGTTGGAAACCGTGGTTGGAAATGTTACTGCTAGCAATGGGCTAGGGTTCACCAATACTGACTTGACAACGGAAGGCCGCAACCATAACAAGGCCTTGCACATCACCATGGAATGTAAAGGTGCAGTCCTTTCCCATGTGCTGGTAGACACATGGTCATCCCTTAATGTCTTACCCAAAAAGGCCCTGGTGAAGCTAGAGTATGAAGGATTAGCATTGCGACCCAGTAACCTGGTAGTAAGAGCCTTTGATGGTTCTAAGAGATCGGTTCTGGGAGAAATTGAGCTACCTGTGACAATTGGCCCGCAAACCTTTAAAACGATCTTCAATGTGATGGACATTCAGCCTGCCTACAGCTGTTTGTTGGGTAGACCATGGATTCATGCCGCTGGCGCAGTAACGTCTACCCTTCACCAGAAGTTAAAATTTGAGTGGGAAGGCCAAGTTGTTACTATCTGTGGGGAGGAGGATATATTTGTTAGCCACCTGGCTACTTATAAGTATATTGAGATGGATGGGGAGATCCATGAAACAATGAGCCAAGGATTCGAGGCCTTGAATGTTAATGAAGCACCTGCTGTATCTGAAATCTCCATGTCATCTTATCAATAAGCCCGAAAGGTTGTTGAGGAAGGAACTGCCCAAGGTTGGGGCAAGGTTTTATCTGTGGAAGAGAAGAAGGACAAATTTGGGTTGGGTTACAGACCAACTCAACAAAGTCAAGTGAAGGCTGCTGAGAAGCCTGGTTTTGTCAGTGGGGGGATGCTCACCCCCGATGCAATCAACAATTTGGAAGACGAGCTAGAAGAAGAACGCAATCTGGAGAATTGGATTCGTCCAAAGATCCCGGGGAGCAGTGTCTCAAACTGGTCTTCCCAGGAAATTATAAGAGTTACTCATGCAGAGTAATTATTATTTCCTGTATTTTTATAGCATGCATCAAAGTCTTGCATCTTGCCCAAGATGACAAGACTCATTTTGTAATCGGGCCATCTGTACTTTTTGTGCAACAAGATTAATTAATGAAATATCAGACATCTTTTTGCAAACGAGTCTTTTTCTTTTCCGTTCACTGTTTTTTCATTTTTCTTTTTGTACAAAAAAATAAATGGCGATGTTTTCAAAATGACAACTTTATTTCACTTTTCTAAGCAAGATTAAAATCAATCACTAAAATGAACAAACTGAACCCTTGCAGAGAGTGCCTTCCAGACAGCACCGACAACAACACGGCTATGACTTCGTATGACTTTGACAATCCAATCAATCAAGCTGATGAAGGGGTTGAAGAAGAATATGAGCTTCCTGAAGAGCTAGCCAGGTTGTTGAGACAAGAGGAAAAGGTTATTACTCCTCACCAGGAGGAGATTGAAGTGATTAATCTTGGTACAGATGACGACGTGAAAGAAGTTAAAATCGGGGCCTGCCTGCAAGACTCAGTGAAGAGACAACTGATTGATCTACTTCAAGAATATGTGGATGTGTTTGCTTGGTCGTATCAAGATATGCCAGGGTTGGACACCGATATAGTTGTGCACAAGCTGCCTTTAAGAGAAGAATGTCCACCAGTTAAACAGAAACTGCGCCGTACTCGCCCAGACAAGGCAATAAAGATCAAGGAAGAGGTGCAAAAGCAGTGGGACGCCGGTTTCCTTGCTGTAACTAGCTATCCGCCGTGGGTTGCTAATATAGTACCTGTGCCTAAGAAAGACGGCAAAGTAAGGATGTGTGTTGACTACCGGGATCTGAACAGAGCCAGCCTGAAAGATGATTTCCCATTACCTCACATTGATGTATTGGTGGATAACACGGCTCAGTTCTCGGTATTCTCCTTCATGGACGGATTTTCAGGATATAACCAGATCAAAATGTCACCTGAAGACATGGAGAAGACAACCTTCATCACACCCTGGGGCACATTCTGTTACAAAGTGATGCCATTCGGACTGAAGAATGCTGGTGCCACATATCAACGGGCTATGGTGACATTATTCCACGATATGATCCACAAAGAAATAGAATGTCATGTGGATGATATGATTGCCAAGTCCCTTACAGAGGAAGATCACCTGGTGAATCTGCTGAAGTTGTTCAAGCGTCTGAGGAAATAACAACTAAAGTTGAACCCCAACAAATGCACATTCGGGGTACGATCTGGTAAGCTGCTGGGCTTTATTGTAAGCGAGAAGGGGATTGAGGTTGACCCTGATAAAGTCAAAGCTATTCAAGAGATGCCTGCACCAAAAACAGAGAAAGAGGTTCGAGGGTTTTTAGGTCGATTGAACTACATCTCACGGTTCATATCTCACCTTACGGCAACCTGTGAGCCCTTGTTCAAACTGTTAAGAAAAGAACAAACGGTCAGGTGGAATGAATACTGCCAGAAGGCTTTTGACAAGATCAAAGAGTATTTGCAAGAACCTCCAATCCTTATGCCTCCAGTCGAAGGAAGACCTCTGATAATGTATTTGACAGTATTAGAAGAGTCAATGGGGTGTGTGCTGGGCCAGCATGACGAGTCTGGTCGAAAAGAGTATGCAATATACTACCTGAGCAAAAAGTTTACCGACTGTGAACAACGTTATTCACTGCTCGAGAAAACTTGCTGTGCTTTAGCGTGGGCTGCTCGCCGACTGAGACAGTATATGTTGACCCACACTACTTTGTTGATATCAAAGATGGACCCAGTCAAGTACATTTTCGAGAAGCCAGCTCTTACCGGACGGGTTGCAAGATGGCAAATGATTCTCACAGAATACGACATCCAGTACACTTCTCAGAAAGCCATCAAGGGCAGTGTATTGTCTGAATATCTTGCTGAGCAACCCATTGATGACTACCAGCTTATGAGATTTGACTTCCCTGATGAAGACATCATGTTCATTAAATCAAAAGATCATGAAGAGCCTATTCACACTGAAGGGCCTGACCCGGAAGAAGAATGGACTATGATGTTTGATGGGGCTGTTAATATGAATGGTCGTGGTGTTGGTGCAGTACTCATTACGCCTAAAGGAGTTCACATGCCTTTCTCGGCAAAAATCACTTTCAACTGCACTAACAACGAAGCTGAATACGAAGCTTGCATTATGGGTCTTGAGGAAGCCATTGACCTCAGGATCAAGACTTTAACTGTATTCGGAGATTCAGCTCTGGTAGTTAATCAAACCAACGGAAAATGGTACACACACCAAGATCATCTGATACCTTACAGGGATTATACAAGGAGGTTATTGACTTTCTTCACAATGGTCAAGCTTGAGTATATCCCTCGGGACGAGAATCAGTTTCCAGATGCTCTGGCCACCATTTCATCCATGATCAAAGTTCAGGCTGCCAAATTTGTACCTCAGATCTCAGTATCCAGACTTGACAGACCAGCATATGTGTTCGCAGCAGACATTGTCAAAGTTAATAAGCCTTGGTTCCATGACATTAAGTGCTTCTTGGAGGACCAAACATACCCACCCGGGGCATCTTCCAATGATAAGAAGACTTTGAGAAGGCTCGCTGGTAGTTTCTTTCTGAACACTGATGGGTCTTTATACAAAAGGAACTTTGATATGGTACTCCTCAGATGTGTTGACAAGACGGAAGCCGATTTGTTGATGCATGAAGTGCACGAAGGGTCTTTTGGTACCCATGCTGGAGGGCATGCCATGGCTAAAAAGTTGCTAAGATCAGGTTATTACTGGATCACAATGGATGCAGACTGTTGTGCCTACGCCAGAAAATGCCATAAATGCCAGATTTATGCAGATAAGGTGCATGTGCCTCCCAATCCTTTGAACATAATGTCTTCACCATGGCCCTTTGCTATGTGGGGCATTGATATGATCGGCAAGATTGAGCCAACTGCTTCAAATGGTCACAGATTCATCCTGGTCACCATTGACTATTTCACCAAGTGGGTTGAAGCAGCCTCATATGCAAATGTTACAAGACAAGTGGTAGCCAGATTTCTGAAGAGAGATATCATCTGTCGATATGGAGTGCCCGAGCGAATCATTACTGATAATGGTTCCAACTTAAACAACAAAATGATGGCTGAGTTATGCCGGGACTTCAAGATTCAACATCACAATTCTTCTCCTTACAGGCCAAAGATGAATGGCGCTGTTGAGGCAGCAAACAAGAATATCAATAAGATTGTGCAGAAGATGGTAGTCACCTACAAAGACTGGCATGAAATGCTACCGTTTGCCTTGCATGGGTACCGCACGTCAATCCGAACATCCACTGGGGAAACACCGTATCAGCTTGTATATGGTATGGAAGCAGTCCTACCTGTTGAAGTTGAATTACCCTCCCTACGGGTACTGATGGATGTTAAGCTGAACGAAGCAGAGTGGGTCCGATCCCGATATGAACAACTGAGTCTGATTGAAGAGAAAAGACTGGCTGCAATCTGTCATGGGCAGCTATATCAGAAAAGAATGAAGAAAGCCTTCGATCAGAAAGTCAGGCATCGAGAGTACCAAATAGGAGATCTTGTGCTGAAAAGAATCCTTCCTCCTCATACAGACCACAGGGGCAAATGGACTCCAAATTATGAAGGACCATTTGTTGTAAAGAAAGTTTTCTCTGGTGGAGCACTGATGCTCAGCACCATGGATGGTGAAGACTTCCCGTCCCCTGTGAATTCGGATGCAGTTAAAAAATACTTCGCATAAAAAATGACCCGTTGGACATAAAAACAGAATGTAAGTCCAGGCAAAAATAGGGCATCCCGGCGAGTCAAAATCAGAATAAAAGACTCGGGCAAAAGTAAGGGAAAATAAATAGAAAAATGTACACCCGTTGAGTTGAAAAGCCGCATTGGACAACTCAGGCAAAAATGGGTATCCCGATGGATTGAAAACCCGAAAGGGCGATCCATGCAAAATAAGGGAATAAGCGAACAACTGCACTCTGAATTCGTCTGTATCACCTACAACTTGGTAAAGCTTCGAAAGGGTCAAACTCCAAATCAGAATCAGCCTTCTTCAGAAAGCAAGGCAAGAAGAACGTTGAAAGTCATACGGGTCATAGCAGAAGAGGAAGCTCCTTTGAAAACATCGTCAACATCGCCAGCACTTTGTTTCTCAATTTGTAACAATCTCCTCATTTCAGGAGATGCGTTTCCTTGACTGTATCTTGCCAATTCAGGGCACATGAATTAATAAAATCAGATTTTTCAGTCATGTTTCGTCTTGTACATTTTATTTGCAAAGAATGTCTGATGTCTCTAAAAACCTAATTGCATGAGTACAGATGCGTTTTCCCTAAAAATAATAGAAACACATGCTGGCAGGGAATATACTTACTCTCAAAAGTGCTTAACTCCTATGACGAAATCCAGTAAAGGATACCTCGGGACCATTTGTGCGTTTCCTTATCTTTGCAGGATTGCAGGTATCCAGAACGCAGCTTGGGGCATGCAAGTTACATCCCAGCGAGCTGGCAAATCAACACTCACTCTTGGCACCTGAGGTGCTTTCTCCCCAGCCGAATTGCCAATCGTTCTTCCTCAATCAAGCACAAGATTCAGGGAATCATCTCCCCGCAGAATCCTCAGCCCCTATTCAGAAGAGCAACACATAAAGGAGTCACAACAGAGTACAGAAGGCTTCTACAAACCCCAGCTGGGTCCTATATTACAAGGATATGTCAATCAGTGACCTATATCCCCGAGCAAATACATCTCACCAGATCTATCAATGATCTCATCCCCAGCTGGGATGTCCATTTCAACAGCTCGACCAGAGATCTTCACAGCAGCGGGATCCGAATCCCGGATTGATATCTTTGCATAATCATAGCATTTGCATCGTATTTTCCCCCAGAGCGTAGCATTCCGTTTAATGCGGAGCATTACGGCAAAAATCAAACACATAGCATAATCATAAGTCATGTTTTGAATCAAACACTTGTAAACTATAACCGTGCATCACCATTATACAAAAGGTCCCCACCAGGGTCCCCAGCAAAAGCAGTTGCCTCACAAAACACAAACACCAGTATATACTCCTTTGGACACCCGTCCGTGTCATCACTCCCTAGTAAAGCCGCCTGAGCACCCTTTACAAACAGAACCACCCGTATTACAGATACTTCCTGACACCCGTCTGTGTCATACCCCCAGCAGAAAGCCAAAGACATCATCTTTGCACTCACCTACTTGTATATTCATTTTCTTGACACTCGTCCGTGTCATTTCCCCAGTGCAGTCGCCTACACTTTTACAACCCATATACTTGTTGATATTATTATACTTTTCTCTCTTGACACTCGTCCGTGTCACCCTCCCCAGCAGATAAATACTCATCTATACACCACTCATACTACTCGTGTTACACTTATACAGATACTCGTCCGTATCTTGTATGCACCACTTATATATCCCCACAGATTCGACTTTGGTTCATGTTCTTTGTTAACCAGGTGGTACTCGTCCGTACCATCATCTCAGAACATGCGTCAAGCGTTTGTTTCTACAAGATACTCGTCCGTATCTTAGTCTTAAGGATGCTCGTCCGCATCTTTAATCCATACACCATGTCAAACACTCATGTCTTCTTGAATGTAGATACTCGTCTGTATCTACTATTCCCCAGAAGAGTCCCTTCAGATTCAACACTCGTCCGTGTTCTTTGTTAACCAGATGATACTCGTCCGTATCATCATCTCTGAACACGTGTCAGTATTTGTTTCTACCCGATACTCGTCCGTATCGTAGTCTTAAGGATGCTCGTCCGCATCTTTAATCTATACACAAACATCTAAACACTTATGCTTTCTTTTCTTAGTTGTAAATACTCGTCCGTGTTTACTATATCCCTAGTAGATCGCCAACAAAACAAACTTTTTCCTTTATCTGACACTCGTCCTGTGTCATGATAAACCCTGAGAGCAGCCGTACCCTGCTGAGTGGTCGTCCTCCACTTCTTGATGGTCGTCCTCCATCATGCTCATCCGATGGCCGTCCCCATCGTTGATATTTAGCAGCCGTCCCCTGCTAGGTGGTCGTCCTCCACCTCTTGATGATCGTCCTTCATCATTTTACCCAATGGCCGTCCCCATTGTTGATTTTGGTTATCTGGCATTCGTCCTATGTCATGATAAACCTTGAGAGCAGCCGTCCCCTGCTAGGTGGTCGTCCTCCACCTCTTGATGGTCGTCCTCCATCATGCTCATCCGATGGCCGTCCCCATCGTTGACCTTTTATCCGGCATTCGTCCTGTGTTGCGATATTTTCGGCAGCCGTACCCTGCCAGGTGGTCGTCCTCCACCTTAGATGACCGTCCCTCATCTTACCCAACAGAGCAGCCGTCCCCTGCTAGGTGATCGTCCTTCGCCTTTGATGACCGTACCTCATCACCTGTTATTTCATTTATTCTTTAACCCGATGGCCTTCCCCGTCGTGGTCCCTTTTCTTTTTAGCCCGATGGCCGTCCCCATCGTCGGTTACTTTGCTTTGTGAACTGGATGGCCGTCCCCGTCATGTTTCATTCAATCCCCAGAGAATCTTACAGCTTTGCTTGATGGCCGTCCCCATCATAATATCTTATTTTCCCCAGCTAGTCGGCCGTCCCCGTCTTAGCTTTACCCCTTTTCCCAGCATGTCGGCCGTCCCCGTCATCGCTTCATTTTACACCTTTCCCAGCATGTCGGCCGTCCCCGTCAGTGCTATTTACCCAGCAGTCGTCCTCTGCTCGACGATCGTCCTCCGTCGCCCACACTTTACAATATACTTTATTTTCTTTTACAATCTATATCCCTTTTCTTCTTTATTTCTGTGAGTGCAAATTTTGGACTGTCTTTGGTATTCAACCACAAGTTATCTTGTTTGCCTGTTAAGCCGCTGCTTACACCCTGCACAGCTAACTCATGTTTGAATAGGGGCAGCTGTAAACACCCCAAATTTTCCCTCACCCATTCACACCATGGCTTGTTATAATCTCATATGCATAAACACAATCATATCACCTCATAATATATTTTTTGATTCACTGCATAGATTCAAAGTCATCTGCATCTAGGGTTTGTGATCTGAGCAATCCAAGAGCTTCTTGAGCCACTCCAAAGGCCATAAATCACTTCAAAGGGGTCCATGTGTGTTCTTATATCACATTACATCCTCTCAAAGTCAAAAATGCCAAAGAATCACAAGAATTGGGATTGGTGTGGATGCAGAGCCAGGCTAGACTGCACAGTTGACCTAAAATTAGGGTTTTGGTTTCAGAGGCCATAACCCCAAATTTTTGGGTAATTCTTGTTTCCATTGGTCTCTATATGGTATAGGGAGTATGCATATCAATTTTCATGAAGAAATTCCATGGGGAAGTCATCTGATCAAGAGTTGACTTTCTGGACAAGCCAGTGCAAAATCAGGGCATCTGAGGCCCCCAATGACCCAACCAAGGGGTGATCTTCATCATTTTGAGTGTATATGATCTTTATGTGATCATGGAAGAAGGTTGAAGTTCACAAAATTCAAGAATTACAAGTCTTTGCAAAGTTGACTTTTTAGGGCATGGTTGACTTTTCAAGAATATGTCATTTTACGCCACTTTTCAAACCTTACTTTTTGATCCAAAAATGTTTCAAATGGAAAAACTTTGGTCATGAAAGTTGTAGAACACATTTTTCCCTTTTCAAAAAGTACAAGAACATGATCTAATTCTTCTTGAATCAAAAGTTATGGTGTGTTAAAGTTGGCAAAAATCACTAATTTTCAAGATGTGCACCAAATGAGAAATTTGCAAAATCATGAACCAAGGCAAATTGTAACTTCTAATTGACATCAAACCATTACACAAACATTCTATGTGACATAAAAATCAGATTTGAACCAAAGTGTCTCATGTTTCATGGCTTGTGTAGCAAGATAGTTTCATATGAACCAAAGTTGATCAAGTTGCAAAACCACTCATCACACTTCACCAACTTGTTGCCTTGGCTGCTGAACTACCCTAGCCTCACTCACACACCATGCTGCGCCAGCCCATGCTCTTGTACCAAGCTAGAACTTAGCCCATGCCTCTCTTACAACAAAGTGGACTTTTTGCAAAAGTGAACATCCCAATCACAGCAGGCCAGGTCACATCATCTGACCAATTGGGATTGTTTATACTATCCATTTGCAAGCTAAACATAACAAGGAGCCAAGCTGAAACACACCACAGCAAGACATACACAAACTCACCCCATTTTGCATTTCTCTTCGAATCTGTCTCCATAGCTCTCAAACACTCAAACTAACTCCACTAATCATCACACCATGCTTCATTAAGCCCAAGCCAACACTCAAAACAGCCAGAAGCACACTAGAACATAACATACCACAAAACCTGCAAAAACTCTTCTCTCTTCGAATCTCATTATCCAGCCATCAAACACCCCATTTCTCTTCACCAACAAGTCAAACACATTGAAAAGAACCAGAATCCACCATGAATGCAGCCTGAAACACTACTAATCACAACTGCCAAACCTGCCATATCAGAACTCAAGCTTCCAAAATAGCCACTAGCAAGAGGTTGTGAACATTCCATTGGCTTCAAGGGGTCCAGAGAAGGCATTTTGCGCCAAAGCAAGGTCAGGAGAGCTCAAATTCACAGTTCATCACTTCAGGTAGCTTCAGGCTTTCAACTTTTTAGAGCTTGATTTTTATGTTAAAAATTGATTGTGCATGCTTTGATGGTCATGGGGATGGGTTTAGAATTAAAAATGAGTGAGAAATGAGGATTTACCAGGGCTCTGAAATTTTGCCCGTGAAACTTCATGGCTTCGATTCCCTTCATTTGAGCATGAGAAATTTAGTTTGAGAGATGATTTGAGTGAGGTTTGAGTAGAGGAATGTTTCCCTGGCTTTAATTTGGAGAATGGTGGCCTGAATCGTATTCTAGGGTTTTGTTGTCGTCGGGGAAGATGACCGGAGCTCCCCTCCGGTCACCTGAATTTGTTTTGCCCTAATCTCAGGTCATTAAGTTCGTTTGAATATTGAGCGTAGGATCCTTTGACCCCATTGACTTGCCGCGCGAATGACTGGCCCAGATGCACTTAGTTAGCCCTAATCCCTTTAGTTAGTTTTAATTAATCATAATTAATTTAATTTAATCAGGACCAACCACAGCCCTTGGATAGCGCGCGTGGTCAGCAGTTTCAAACCCAGGATCAATCCCAGCCTTCCATTCTGTTGACTTTTCCATTTTCTTTATTTTAATTCATTTATTTCATATTTTGTTTTGTACAATTTATTTAAAATAGCAAAATTGTTTTAAAAATTATGAAACTTTTTCTCAAGAGTTTCATTAATTTTTAAAACACAAAAATATTTTTATTTTTATTTTTAGCATTAAAAAAGTATTTTAAAATATTTAAAAGTTTATTTTTAATTGATTAATGAAAATTAATTTATTAAAAATACTTTTAGGTATTTAAAAATCACCAAAAAATTCATGAATTGTTTTAAGACATTTAGAAACATTGTCCAACCTTCAAACCAAATTTATTTTTTGATCTTGATGCATTTTGAGAATTTTTCATTGAATTAAAATCATTTTTGTGCATTATTTTGATCCCAAGTTCAAAAAATCATTTCTGCCTATCCATGAGGAGTTGGACATTGATTCTTTTTGCATTGCATTGTGTTTAGCATGTAGTTTGTGAGATTAATTTGGCATGAATTGATCTTACATTTTCCATTTGTTTGACATTTCTTTTGTTTAGGAACCCTAAAACCCTAGAATCTTGTAAAAATCATATCTTGAAAGTGGTTAGGAGTTGGAGCCTCCCCTTTGGGCAGTGGTTTAGTATAGGATTAGGGGTCCTTTGAGTGGCATTTTCAATTTTTTATCTTAGGGTTTGCTTCTGATTTTGATTTTTGTTTGATGTATGGTTCATAAACCCTAATTTGGGCTTCCATATGCATCCATCTTGCATTCTCTTGCATAACATGACTTTCCATGACATTTCAAGCATCCATTTGGTTCATTTAACATCATAAGACATATTGAAATCATGTTTGATCATTGCATCATGTTTTTGCCATGTTGTATGCCATGTGCACTTCATAACTTTTCATGTATGTTCATGCTCCTTAACTTGCTTCATTTGCATTCATGAACTTGTATGATAATCTCCATGTGCTGCCTCATGTTTGTAGCATCTCATAGCATCATTAGCATCATGTATTTGCTGCTGGTTTTGTTTCTCATCATGTCATCTCATCCCATTTTTGCATTGCATTGCACTTTCTTTCCTAACCTTTCAGGTGGTAAGTGATTTGGAGAAGTGAATTTGCCTTCACTTCTCACAACTTTTCTTTTCATCTCTCTTGCATCCATGCTGCATTTTTATATGTGTGTGAGTTTGAGCTTGCTCATTCTTCTTCTTCCCACTTTCTTTCTTCAAGTGACTTGACTTCTTGAATGAAGCAAGTCACTTTGCTTCTCTTGATCCTTTCATCTGCTTCATGGTGGCTCCATTGAAGATTTCTCTTGGAAAACCCCACAAACCTTAGGAATAACCAAGCATGACAATGATTAGGGTTTTGATTAGTCCCCCATTTAGTTTTACCTTTGTGTCTCTTTGAGTCTTCTCTTCTCATCCCATAATCAGGGACTAAACCCTAAAGGCTTTAAGGCTTGGTGATTAAGCTTATGCCTGCATCCTTCTATTAGGATGGAGTGTATAACTTTAATCCTAAGTGTTAAACCCTTAATGTGTTTAAATCTCTTAATCAATCCACTTAATAATTATCAAGACATCACACTTGTAACTTGGGCCTTGCATTAGGGTTCTAATTCTTCCTTAAGTGGTTAAGAAGGACTAACCCTAGTGTTAATGGACAAGTCCCCCTCAAGTTGTCTTACAAACCATAAAAATTCACTTCATCATCTTACCATTAATTAAAATCCACTTAATCAAAGGCTTGTTTTGTCATGAGTTTAATCCCTAACCATGGATTAAGTTGAGGAGCATTCCTCAGCTTAAACACCCTCATCTATTATCCTTCTATTAGGATGGTGTAATGAGTCTGTTTAATCCTTGATTATGGCTTAACCTCATTACTCAACACTAAACAAAAACAACAAAAACATCTAAATAATCACAAGTAGGTTAATGATCTTAATCCTACATCAAAGGTGATTAAGTGTGAGAATCTGACTTCACACTTAAGGTATTCTCGTTACCCCTAAACGGAGGGAAGATGTGATGAGTTTACTAAAACCATTGGCTTAGGCTTAAGCTCATTAACTTATGACAAACTTTCAAAAGCAATAAAAGACTGAAAATTCAAAAACAAACAATAATCGTCTCCTTCGGGATTCTTTTCTCATCATTTTCACTCACAAACGAGAATTTGCTTTTTCCGTCTAATGCAAGACAGTTAGCATCTGTGCCAGACAGATCAGACACTTGAGCATAGACATGTAAGCAGTTCACAAGTCAATTCACCTTTCAGTCTCTTTGGGTCGAACTACGGTGTTCTGACTTCCTCATTGCACGAGAGGATACGTAGGCATAACTTAACAGTTATCGAACAAAAGTCTCTGTGTATTCCCCCTCTTTTCAGCCTTACTCTTTAAGCCTCATGTTCATGAGCATTTCATTCCTGATCCCACACTGACACTTCATTTACATACACTACACTTCTTTTACACTAACACCTGTACATCCTTTTCCAGCTATTCTACACACAAATTGCACTGACACTACCCCTTTAAAACACAAATCTTTTAAGCGTGGATCCCGTCGAGTACGACGGACAATCTGGGTGCTAATACCTTCCCAGGTTGTAACCAACCCCCTTTCTCAGTCTCTCTGGTTCACAACCGTCTTATCCATATCTTTCTAGGTCTATGCAGCATTACCTTTCCCCCGGGATAAAAATGCCTAGCTGGCGACTCTTTTCATTCCTTGTGAGTTCACTCCTGTGTATTCTCACATCCCCCTTTCGCCGACCGTTCGTGTCTGTACCTTTATCTGGGCCTAGTCCCACTTATCGGGAGCGACAGTAGTGTGAACAGGGTTACTACTTCATTCCTGATTAGGTACTCGAAAGGTGGATGTCCTAAATTCCTTATGATATGACTATTAAAGCAAAAGTTAAGATTCATAGGACGGATGGTACCTAAACGGTTACACCTGTGCAATTGGTATCTAAGTCCTAAGGCATAAGCAATCATGGTTACAAGACCTCCTACTAATATAGGTAAATCAGGTTCTTCTTGGATTCGGGTGAAGGTTTGCATCATGAAAGGCACACCATTAACTGGCTGTCCATTAGTGAAACATGACATAATGAATATCTCATCTTTAGATACTCCAGTAAGGTTTTCTTCTTTTCCAAAGAAGGTGTGGGCTAGGATCTTATGGAAGTAACGGATAGCAGGGTTATGTATCTCATCATTGTTCATGCTATTTGGTTCAGGGTGGTAGTTTCCGGTTAATGTTCCCCAAAAGAAATCCAGCTCAATGTCCATCAATTCTACCTGTGTGGTAGTAAAAGCAAAGGGTCCACTAGGGAATCCTAATAAGTCAGCTAGTTCTTTATGGTTAAAGTCATATTCTATTCCAAATAGGCGGAAACTGATAAATCCTTTCCTGAATCCAAAACCGCGCTCGGGTAGGTAAACTAAGGAGCTAAGGAACTCAAAGGTGAGCTCGCGGTAAGTCACAAACTTTTGTTGAATTAGTGCATTCTCCCATCCAAGTCGGTTAAACAAGTATAGGATGTTATCATGTATACCTAAGGTTTCCATAGTCAGATCATCCGGGTACAGAGTCAAATCCATTGGTCTCTGGGATAACTCTTCAAATTTCATTCTTTGGTTCCTACCTCTAAATTTGGTTTCCATAAGGTTTATCGGTTGGTTAGCCATAGTTAGTGTAAATACGGAGGAAACAAATCAGGGGGAGGAGGAAAGTGGAAAAGACTTTAGGAAATCTGTAAAAGTGATTTAAAATTAAAATAAGGAAAAATAAGAAAATAACATGCATAAATAAAAGCAATAATAGTAATAATGAAATAAAACTATAAAATGGCAAAACAAATAAACTAATAATAAAATGATAAATGACAAAATAATAAAATGATCAAAATGATTTAAATGATTAAATGGGTTGCCTCCCACTAAGCGCTGTTTTTATTGTCCAAAGCCTGACGTAATGCTTAGGTTAGATTAATCAGGGAAATTAGTGGACAACTCTAAAAGCCTTAGACTATTTGCATAATCTCTATTTTCAACTTTATGATAATGTTTTAAACGTTGTCCGTTTACTGTGAATGGTTCACTATTCCTACCCTTAATTTCTATCGCTCCAATTGGGAATACTTTAGTTATTTCAAAGGGTCCTGACCATTTAGATTTTAGTTTTCCAGGAAAGAGCCTAAGTCTTGAATTAAAGAGGAGTACAACGTCTCCCACACTAAATTCTTTCCTAGATAGGCGTTTATCATGCCATCGCTTCGTTCTTTCTTTATATATTTTAGCATTCTCATAAGCATCTAGCCTTAATTCTTCTAATTCGTTAATATCTAGGATTCGCTTTTCTCCTGCAGCATTATAGTTTATATTGAGAGTTTTGATCGCCCAATAAGCTTTGTGTTCTAGTTCTACCGGGAGGTGACAAGATTTTCCATAAACTAATTTGAAAGGTGTAGTTCCTATGGGTGTCTTGTAAGCGGTCCTATAAGCCCATAAAGCTTCATTAAGTTTAGATGACCAATCTTTCAGAGATATGGCGACAATCTTTTCTAAGATTTGTTTAATTTCTCTGTTTGAGACTTCGACTTGTCCACTTGTTTGTGGATGATATGGTGTTGCCACACGGTGTCTTACTCCATACTTAGATAGTAATTTGTCAAAGATTTTTGAAATGAAGTGCGAGCCACCGTCACTTATGACGAGTCTAGGCACACCAAATCTGGGAAAGATTATATTTTTGAAAAGCTTTATTACTACTCGTGTGTCATTTGTAGGAGAAGCTATAGCTTCAATCCACTTTGAAACATAATCAACAGCTACGAGTATGTAATTATTACCGAAAGATGATGGGAATGGTCCCATGAAATCTATTCCCCAGACGTCAAAGATTTCTACTTCTAATATTCCTTTTTGAGGCATTTCATCTCTTCTTGAAATAGTACCGGTGCGTTGACACCGATCGCAATTTATAACAGCGATGTGGACATCTTTCCATAGATTAGGCCAGAATAGGCTGACTTGTAAGATTTTTGCACAAGTCTTGGAAGTGCTTGCATGTCCACCATAAGGAGATGAATGGCAATGAGCAATGACATCTTCTATTTCTTCTTCAGGGATACATCGACGAAAGATTCCATCGGGTCCTCTTTTGAACAATAATGGTTCATCCCAATAGTAATGTTTGAGATTGTGAAAGAATTTCTTTTTCTGCCGATAGGTTAAGTCAGGTGGAAGAGCTCCTGCAGCTAGGTAGTTAACAATGTCAGCGTACCATGGCAGTCCTACAGTCGTTTGGATTGTTTCCACGGGTTCTGGTTCATCTAAGTCTAACTGAACTGGGTCGCTTCCTATTTGTGCTATCAGCTGTTCATACGGAAAATCATCGTTAATCGACACTTGTTCGGGTTTAATACCTTCTATTCTAGATAAATGGTCCGCTACGACGTTTTCAGTACCTTTCTTATCTTTTATTTTGAGATCAAACTCTTGTAAGAGTAAAATCCATCTCAAGAGTCTTGGTTTAGCATCTTTCTTAGTCAATAGATATCTGATAGCAGTGTGGTCTGTGTAAACGATTATTTTCGCTCCTACTAGGTAAGAACGGAACTTATCAAGCGCAAAGACAACTGCTAACAATTCTTTTTCAGTAGTGGCGTAGTTCATCTGAGCAGAATCTAAGGTTCTACTGGCATAGTAAATCGCATGGAGTTTCTTTTCCTTCCTCTGGCCTAGAACTGCGCCTACAGCATAGTCACTCGCATCGCACATGATTTCGAAAGGTAATCTCCAGTCAGGGGGTTGCATGATTGGTGCGGTGATGAGGGCTGTTCTTAGAGTTTCGAATGCTTTAAGACAATATTCATTGAATATGAACTCAACGTCTTTCATTAATAAACCGGTAAGAGGTTTAGTGATTTTCGAGAAATCTTTGATGAATCGTCGGTAGAAACCGGCGTGTCCTAAAAGGCTTCGTATTTCTCGAACGGTTTTAGGGGGTTGAAGATCTTTAATGACTTCTATCTTAGCTTTATCAACTTCAATTCCCTTGTCGGATATAACATGTCCTAATACGATTCCTTCTCTGACCATAAAATGACATTTCTCCCAGTTAAGCACGAGGTTTACTTTTACACATCTTTCTAACACCATTTCTAAATTTGATAGGCATCCTTCAAAACTTTGCCCGCATACAGAGAAGTCGTCCATGAACACTTCCATGATGTTGTCTATAAAATCTGCGAAGATTGACATCATACATCTTTAAAAGGTTGCAGGAGCGTTGCATAATCCAAAGGGCATTCGTCTATAAGTGAACGTTCCATAGGGGCATGTGAATGTAGTCTTCTCTTGATCATCTGGGTGGATAGGGATTTGGAAAAATCCTGAGTAACCATCAAGATAAAAGAAATAAGAGTGCTTGGCTAATCGTTCTAACATTTGATCTATAAAAGGTAGTGGGAAATGATCTTTTCGAGTGGCTTTGTTTAGTTTACGATAATCGATGCACACTCTATGTCCCGTCACTACTCTTTGCGATATCGATTCGCCTTTAGCGTTTTTTACAATAGTGATACCTCCTTTCTTTGGTACTACATGTACTGGACTAACCCATTTACTATCAGAGATTGGATATATTATTCCGGCATCTAGTAGTTTCTTAACTTCTTCTTTTACTACAGTGCTAAGGATTGGGTTAATTCTTCTTTGAGCTTCTCTGGAGGTTTTGAAATCTTCTTCTAGCAGAATACGATGCATACAGATTGAATGGCATATTCCTTTGAGATCAGATATGTTATATCCTAACACAGTTGGATATTTCTTTAAAACATCTAAAAGTTTCTTTGTTTCGATTGTTCCTAAACTGAAATTTATTATAACTGGTCTTTTACATTCAATGTCTAAGAATTCGTATCTTAGGTTATTAGGTAGAGTTTTTAATCCTAATGTAGGTTTATCCTTACTTGGCATGGGATCCGGTGTAAGTGTTAAACTTTCGCTTAGAATATCATCCTGATATGGTGCACGCCAATTATCATCTTCGAAAATCGGAGGGATTTGAATTTTCATAATTTCAGAATAGGTAGTTTCTTTCATTTCCATTTCTCTTACACATTCGTCAATTAAGTCCAATAGATAGCATGTATCCTCTATAGCTGGTGATTGTAAGAATTGTGTTAAAATAAATTCAACTTTCTCTTCACCTACTTCAAAGGTTAGCTTTCCTTTCTTACGTCTATTATAGCTCCGACGGTAGCTAAGAATGGTCTTCCTAGTATGATAGGTGTAGTGGAGTCTTCAGAGATGTCCATGATTATGAAATCAGTAGGGATGTAGAATTGTCCTATACGTACTGGGACGTTTTCTAGTATGCCTACAGGATATTTAACAGAGCGATCGGCTAGTTGAACAGACATTTTAGTTGGTCTTAGGTCTCCCATGTCTAGCCTTTTGCAAATCGTTAAGGGCATAACACTGATATTGGCTCCTAAGTCGCATAGAGCTTTGTCAATGACGAATTTTCCTATTACACAAGGTATAGAGAAACTTCCTGGATCTTTTATCTTAGGAGGCATATTATTCTGAATTATGGGGCTACACTCAGCAGTAAGTGTAACAGTTCCGTTATCCTCTATCTTTTTCTTATTGGTTAAGATTTCTTTTAAAAACTTAGCATACGAGGGCATTTGGGTGATAGCTTCTGTAAACGGAATAGTAATATTCAAACTGTTTCAGAAGTTCAACAAATTTCTTAAACTGGCCCATCGTCTTGGAATTGGTTAATCTCCGAGGGTACGGAATTGGTGGTTTATAGGGTGGTGGAGGCACATAAGGCTTTTCTTTCTCCACTTCCTCTTGATTATCATCTTCCTTTTCTTCTGGATCATTCAACATTTCAGTCGGTTTATCCGGTTTTTGGTACATGGCTGGATTGTCAAGTCTTGGATCGGTAGGTCCGTCAAGTTCCTTGCCACTTCTTAATATCACAACATTGGCTTGTCCTTTCGGATTAGGTTGAGGTTGTCCAAGAAATACTCCAGCTGGTGCAGCGGTAGGTGCTTGTTGTTGAGCTACTTGTGAAATCTGAGTTTCAAGCATTTTGTTATGTGTAGCTGATGCATCTACTTTGCTTACTAATTGCTTAATCTGCTCACTAGTGTGTATGTTTTGGTTTAAGAAGTCCTTGTTTGTTTGAGATTGGTTAGCTATAAAGTTCTCCATCATCAATTCAAGGTTCAATTTTCTAGGGACATTAGGAGCTGTCTTTTGATATCCTGGTGGTGTAGCTGGTGCTTAACCTGGTGCGTATAAAGCATTGTTATTCTTATAGGAGAAGTTCGGATGATTCTTCCAACCTGGGTTGTATGTGTTTGAGTATGGGTTTCCTTGAGCATAATTCACTTGATCTATGGGAATTCCTGTTAATAATTGACAATCAGGAACTTCATGTCCTGGAACTCCACATAACTCACAGTTAGGTGTTACTGCAGCCACGGTGGTTGTTGGTGTTATGGCCAAGTTGTCGATCTTTTGGTTTAGTTGGTCAAACTTTTCATTGACTTGGTCCATACTACTCACTTTGTACATACCTCCTTTTGTTGGTTTCTCAGTTGTGACTCTCTCGCTTCCCCATTGGTAATGGTTTTGAGCCATACTTTCGATAAGTGCATAAGCATCGTTATATTCTTTGTCCATTAGCACACCGCCTGCGGCAGCGTCAATTGTCATTCTTGTATTATACAAGAGTCCATTGTAGAAGGTATGGATGACCATCCATTCTACTAATTCGTGATGTGGACAAAGTCTCAGCATATCTTTATAGCGTTCCCAAGCTTCGAAAAGTGATTCGTTTTCCCTTTGCTTAAATCCGTTGATCTGAGCTCTCAGCATAGCTGTCTTGCTAGGTGGGAAATATCTGGTTAAGAAAACTCTCTTTAGTTCCTCCCACGTAGTTACTGAGTTCGAAGGCAGAGATTAAAGCCAGGCTATTGCTCTGTCTCGAAGTGAAAAAGGAAATAGACGTAATCTGATAGCTTCTTGGGTAACTCCATTGGCTTTTACGGTATCTGCGTATTGCACAAAGATCGAAATATGAAGGTTCAGATCCTCGGTAGGATTTCCGGCGAATTGATTTTGTTTCACGGCTGATATCAACGAAGGTTTTAGTTCGAAATCATTTCGGTTGATAGCCGGTGCGGCAATGCTGGAATGTGGTTCAGCTTGCGAAGGACTAGCGTAATATTTGAGTGGGTGATTCTGTTCTTCAGCCATCTCTGCGTCCTTTGATGTTACGACTGGTTTAGGTGGATCTATTTGAAGATCTGGAATATTGTAATTTTGTTCGTAATCGAATATCCATCTTCTTACGTGTAAGAAGCGTTCCGATTCTGGGATTAGAGGTTGCAAGTCTTTGCCTTGAGAGCGAGTACTTGGCATACACTCGGGAATTTAGATTAAGAAAAGAAAATAGTTGTTACCTTAGTCTAGACAATACTACCCTAAAGTGCAATAGTAACTAAATTAAGGTCCCCGGCAACGGCGCCAAAAACTTGATGGGCTAAAGACGTATCTAATTATGTGTCTAGCGGTATCTTAACTGCAAGTGCACAACCTATCGAAGTAATATTTAAGATTATCAATCCACGGGGACTCTATGGTTACTTAGTGCTAGAGCAATTTCTAGTTTAGCTAAGGTGAAGGGTTGTCACGATTTTTGGTTGTTTTTAAAGATTAAAGGCGGAAATTAAATTAAGTTTAATAAATAATACTAAGGCGGTCGGTATGTAATTATGCTAACTTAGGCGGGTCAATCTAACCTAGGCTTATAAAGATGGTTCACTTAATCTATTCTGTAGAGGTTACCAGTTTAAATATCTTTAACTCACACTCTCGTGGTCTTATCTCAGATCTTACCCCTAAAGCCCTATGCCTGCTCTCGCTAGCCCATAAGTGTTTAGAGATAATTTTTGGAAACTTAGTAATTCTAATTCATTTTAAAGCGCTCTCGCTGTATTTAAATTAAATGCCTAACTTTAGCTATCTGGTTAAAATCTCACACTCTCGTGGTCTTGACATAACCTAATACACTTTCCTTACTCTCGTAACAAAAAGGTTGATTTTATAATAAAAAGTCCCAGCCAGAATTTTAAGCTCTTAATTATTTTAAGCCTAGAGTTGATTTTACCGATTTAGTTTGTTTTAATTACATACCGCCCTAAGGTATTTAGCTACTCATTATTGTTGAACCAGACAGAGGCAGAGAAACATAAAATAAAGTATGCATGGCAGAAAAATAAATAGTCAACATAAATATAAATGCAATTTGATATAAACCTGGATAACAATAAAAGTAGTAGACTCCTTCTTCCACAGGCTGGAAAGCTCGGAGTATTGACCAGAATCGGAAATAAATTCTAAAAGAATCTGAAGGCTTTGAAACAAATTAATTTATAACAATTTCCTGATGTTGGAAATTTTTATAAGGTTGGTTGGGATACAAGAAAAATAAAGCAATGAAATTAATGCTGAAAAAATAAAGGGTGCAAAATAAAATCGGTAGAGCTTCCGCAAGAAATTAAAAACTAAAACTCTGTGTATTGTTCATTGAAACAAGTCTATTTATAGCAAACTAAATGGGCTTGGCAGTTGAATTATTGCTTGGGCCTCGTAGGAAAATGAGAGAATCCAGGGAACGTGGGAATACTGGGTCTGTTGGAAAATAGGCACGTTGGATTTCATGCAGCGTAACGTTCATGACCAAGTCTTCAGTCAAATAACCTAGTTTTCCCTTGTCACGGTCGTGACAAGGGTGTCACGTTCGTGTTCCTTGTATTATATGCATCACGGTCGTGAGGGATTTGTCACGGTCGTGAGTGCTCCTTTTGGCGCGTCACGGTCGTGACTCCTAGGTGACGACCGTGAGTGTAACAAAATATGCAGGTTATGCAGAATTCTCTTTTTCTTCATCTTTTAATGGTTGTTTTTGCTCATTTCACTCGTGGCTCTTGATTTAGCTCTGTATATGATGTACCTGCAAAATGGCAAAGAAAACTCGAGGAATCGGGTGTTAAAACGACAATTATGCGATAAAATGGTATTGAAACATAGCAATATAATCGATACTTTTTCTCGTTATCAAAGGGCCAGGGTGAAGACATCACATTCAGAGGGTTGGGAGGCACATGCACTTTATCCACATAAATCTAGCATTTATGGCATTTCCTGGCATAGGCACAACAGTCTGCATCCATTGTGATCCAGTAATAGCCTGATCTTAGCAACTTTTTAGCCATAGCATGCCCTCCAGCATGGGTACCAAAAGATCCTTTGTGCACCTCGTGCATCAACAAGTCTGCCTCTGTCTTATCAACACATCTGAAAAGTACCATATCAAAGTTTCTCTTGTACAAGGAACCATCAGTATTCAGGAAGAAAATGCCAACCAGCCTTCTTAATGTCTTCTTATCATTGGGAGATGCCCCAGATGGGTATGTTTGATCTTCCAAGAAGCATTTGATGTCATGGAACCAAGGCTTATCATCTTTAACCACATCTGCTAAGAATACGTATGCTGGTTTGTCAAGTCTGGATACTGAAATCTGAGGCACAAAGTTGGCAGCTTGAACTTTGATCATGGATGAAATGGTAGCCAGAGCATCTGCAAACTGATTTTCATCTCGAGGGATATACTCAAGCTTGACTGTCGTGAAGAAAGTTAATAACCTCCTTGTATAATCCCGATAAGGCACCAGATTATCTTGGTGGGTGTACCATTTGCCGTTGGTTTGATTAATTACCAGAGCTGAATCTCCGAATACAGTCAAAGTCTTGATCCTGAGGTCAATGGCTTCCTCAAGACCCATAATGCAAGCTTCGTATTCAGCTTCGTTGTTAGTGCAGTTAAAGGTGAGTTTTTCCGAGAAAGGCATGTGAACTCCCTTAGGTGTAATGAGTACTGCACCAACACCATGACCATTCATATTAACAGCCCCATCAAACATCATAGTCCACTCTTCTTCCGGGTCAGGCCCTTCAGTGTGAATAGGCTCTTCATGATCTTTTGCTTTTATGAACATGATGTCTTCATCGGGGAATTCAAACCTCATAGGCTGGTAATCAGTAATGGGTTGCTCAGCAAGGTAATCAGACAATACACTGCCTTTGATTGCCTTCTGAGATGTGTACTGAATGTCATATTCTGTGAGGATCATTATCCATCTTGCAACCCGTCCGGTAAGTGCTGGCTTCTCAAATATATACTTGACTGGATCCATCTTGGAGATCAACAAGGTAATGTGGATCAACATATACTGCCTTAGTCGGCGAGCAGCCCACGCTAAAGCACAACAAGTTTTCTCGAGCAGTGAATAACGTTGTTCACAGTCGGTAAACTTTTTGCTTAGGTAGTATATTGCATACTCTTTTCGACCAGACTCGTCATGCTGGCCCAACACACACCCTATTGACTCTTCTAATACTATCAAGTACATGATTAGAGGTCTTCCTTCAACTGGAGGCATAAGGATTGGCGGCTCTTGTAAGTATTCCTTGATTTTGTCAAAAGCCCTCTGGCAGTCTTCGTTCCACCTGACCGTTTGTTCTTTTCTTAACAGCTTGAACAAAGGCTCACAGGTTGCTATAAGGTGAGATATGAACCTTGAAATGTAGTTCAATCTACCTAGAAACCCCCGAACTTCTTTCTCAGTCTTCGGTGCAGAGATTTCTTGAATGGCTTTGACTTTATCAGGGTCAACTTCAATCCCTTTCTCACTTACAATAAATTCCAGCAGCTTACCAGATCGCACCCCGAATGTGCATTTGTTGGGGTTTAACTTCAACTGGTACTTCCTCAGACGCTTGAATAACTTTAACAGATTCACCAGATGGTCTTCTTCCGTGAGGGACTTGGCAATCATGTCATCCACATAACATTCAATTTCTTTGTGGATCATGTCATGGAATAATGTTACCATAGCCCGTTGATAAGTGGCACCCGCATTCTTCAGTCCGAATGGCATCACCTTATAACAGAAAGTGCCCCAGGGTGTGATGAAAGTTGTCTTCTCCATGTCTTCAGGTGACATCTTGATCTGATTATATCCTAAAAATCCATCCATGAAGGAGAACACCGAGAACTGAGCCGTATTATCAACCAATACATCAATGTGAGGTAAAGGGAAGTCATTTTTTGGGTTGGCTCTGTTCAGATCCCGGTAATCCACACACATCCTCACCTTGCCATCCTTCTTAGGCACAGGTACAATGTTAGCAACCCACGGCGGATAGCTAGTTACAGCAAGGAAACCGGCGTCTAATAGCTTCTTGGGTAACTCCATTGGCTTTTACGGTATCTGCATATTGCACAAAGATCGAGAGATGAAGGTTCGGATCCTCGGTAGGATTTCCGGCGAATTGATTTTGTTGCACGGCTGATATCAACGAAGGTTTTAGTTCGAAATCGTTTCGGTTGATAGTCGGTGCGGCAATGCTAGAATGCGGTTCAGCTTGCGAAGGACTAGCGTAATACTTGAGTGGGTGATTCTGTTCTTCAGCCATCTCTGCGTCCTTGATGTTACGACTGGTTTAGGTGGATCTAATTGAAGATCTGGAATATTGTAACTTTGTTCGTAATCGAATATCCGTCTTCTTACGTGTAAGAAGCGTTCCGATTCTGGGATTAGAGGTTGCAAGTCTTCGCCTTGGGAGCGAGTACTTGGCATACACTCAGAAATTTAGATTAAGAAAAGAAAATAGTTGTTACCTTAGTCTAGACAATGCTACCCTAAAGTGCACTAGTAACTAAATTAAGGTCCCCAGCAACGGCGCCAAAAACTTGATAGGCTAAAGACGTATCTAATTATGTGTCTAGCGGTATCTTAACTGCAAGTGCACAGCCTATCGAAGTAGTTTTTAAGATTATCGATCCACAGGGACTCTATGGTTACTTAGTGCTAGAGGAATATCTAGTTTAGCTAAGGTGAAGGGTTGTCACGATTTTTTTGTTGTTTTTAAAGATTAAAGGTGGGAATTAAATTTAAGTTTAATAAAATAATACTAAGGCGGTCGGTATGTAATTATGCTAACTTAGGCGGGTAAATCTAACCTAGGCTTATAAAGATGGTTCACTTAATCTATTCTGTAGAGGTTACCAGTTTAAATACCTTTAACTCACACTCTCGTGGTCTTATCTCAGATCTTACCCCTAAAGCCCTATGCCTGCTCTCGCTAGCCCATAAGTGTTTAGAGATAATTTTTGGAAACTTAGTAATTCTAATTTATTTTAAAGCGTTCTCGCTGTGTTTAATTTAAATGCCTAACTTTAGCTATCTGGTTAAAATATCACACTCTCGTGGTCTTGACCTAACCTAATACACTTTCCTTACTCTCGTAACAAAAAGGTCGATTTTATAATAAAAAGTATTAGCCAGAATATTAAGCTCTTAATTATTTTAAGCCTATAGTTGATTTTACCGATTTAGTTTGTTTTAATTACATACCGCCCTAAGGTAATTAGCTACTCATTTTTGTTGAACCAGACAGAGGCAGAGAAACATAAAACGAAATATTCATGGCAGAAAAATAAATATTCAACATAAATATAAAATTGCAAATTAATATAAACCTGGTTAACAATAAAAATAGCAGACTCCTTCTTCCACAGGCTGGAAAGCTCTGAGTATTCGTCGGAATCGGAAATAAATTCTAAAAATTCAGAAGGCTTTGAAACAAATAAATTTATAACAATTTCCTAATGTTGGAAATTTTTATAGGTTTGGTTTGGATACGAGAAAAAAATAAAGCAATGAAAATAATGCTGGAAAAATAATAAGGGTGTAAAATAATTCGGCAGAGCTTCCGTAAGAAAATAATAAACTAAACTCTGTAAATTGTTCATAAAATTTAAGCTATTTATAGAAGATTGAATGGGCTTGGTAGTTGGTTTGTTGCTTGGGCCTCGTAGGAGCATTGAGAAAATCCAGGAACGTGTGGATACAGGGTCAGCTGGAAAATAGGCGTTTCATATGCAGCGTGACGTTATGACCAAATCTCCAGTCAAATGACCTATTTTCCCCTTGTCACGGTCGTGAAAAGGGCATCACGTTCGTGTCCCTTGTAAAATAAGTGTCACGGTCATGAGTGATATGTCACGGTCGTGATTGCTCCTTTTGGGGTGTCACGGTCGTGACACCTAGGTGACGACCGTGAGTGCTACAAAATATGCAGGTTTTGCAGCATTCTTCATTTCTTCATCTTTTTATGGTTGTTTTCGCTCCTTTTGCTTGTGGCTCATGATTTAGCTCTGTATACGATGTACCTGCAAAATGGCAAGGAAAACTCGAGGAATCGGGTGTTAAAACGACGATTATGCGATAAAACGGTAATGAAACATAGCAATATAATCGATACATTTTCTCGTTATCAGTATGATAATTACAATGCACCTCATGGATTGTCAATCCAAGTGAGAATTCCATGACAAGATGTTTCAAGATGTTGCATTGGATCAAGTCAGCGTTACTTCATTACCTCACCCTCACTCTAATTGGCATGCTTAGCTCCACATTGAATCCAACTCGAATGTGGAAGTTTCTAGAAGATCCAGCTGGCATAACTGCCATAACAATCTCACCCAGTTAACTCTCCTCACTCAGTTAACTCAAGGCCCTTTAACGATGGTTTAGAGAGGCTATAAAGTGAGATCAGCACTGCATTTTGCAGGTTCAACATCATTATCATTGAAATCACACTCTACATCCACAAAATTCTCTCAACTTTAGCTTCTACATTTGGCTTCGAGGAGAATTCATCTTCAGCTACTTTGATCCAATTGCAGTCAATTCATCATCTCCATCACCTCAAGCATAATCTCCATGGATTGCATAGCATGAAACTTCAAGGATCAAGCACTGCGCATTTTGAAGGTTCAATTCATTTTGGATCAAGACTCCTCAATTTGCATCAATATAGTTTTGATCTCCATTCAGACATCATCAGCATCATCTCAAGCTCAAGATCCATGGCTTTTGCAACTTGAAGCATCAAGGATTTTACACTGCATAGCATTGATCCCCACTGAATTTTCATCAACAACTCAAGATTCACAGCTCCCAGAGTGTTTATTTCACTATCTTTGATCAAGATCAAATCAAGGCAAGGCTTAGGAACCTCACCTCTGGTAATTCTTCAACATTCTGAAGCTCTGCAATTCAGGTATGTCCTGAAATTTCACTCTATCGAATTGTATGTTTTTCAGTGGTTTCATGTTGAGTTGAGCTTGATAGAAGTTATTGGATGACTGACTAGTTGATATGCACTCTAGGTGCTTAGATGCAGATTTTAGGTTTAAATTTCTTGCCTTCGATTCATAAGATTTAGGAACTCTTAGTGAGATGTGAGGGCATATTTGTGATCAGAGAAGAGAGGCGAGTTGAACTATGCTTTTAGATTTAATTTTTGTGGTGTTTTGAGTTTTCCCTACCGGAGCCTGCCGGAGAAGATGACCGGAATTCATCTTCGGTCATCTGAACAATGTTGCCCTAATTTCCATAACTTTAAGTCACAACCTTTGATTTCTTTTGATCCAATGGTCCAAGCAGCGCCATCACATTAATGAACTAGTGCAAGTCATGTGCACATTTTTGTGTATAAATTCTCAGACTCATATCCACACCCACATGTGCAAATGTCTCAGCCCATTCATGTTGAATTTGTTGCTTTCTAAACCCCCAGGCCTAATGCATTTTTATTTCTTTTATTTTCTTTTTCCATTTTATTCCAATTTCATTTCCTTTTATTAAAAATACTAAAATGCATCCAATAATTCCAATTAAGTTCATGTGCACTCTTTATATTTTTATCTAATTTTACATATTTTTGGATTTTATTTTTATTCATTTTTGAAGCCAGAATTAATTTTCCATTTAATTGTTTCATAATTTCTTCATTTTAGACCAATCAATTTGTCCATTTTTGTGCTCCTAAACCATAAATGATAAATGTCTCATTATTTTTGTAGTCTCTTAATAACCCATCATACTCCTTCAAAATATTTTTCTCTGGATTTTTAGGCCATGTTTAGGTCTCTTTTGAGTTCATTCTTACACATGTATGCCCATAAACCCTAATTGCATCCCACACGTCATTTGACCACTCAAAATAGGAGTTTTTGTGAGATTTTTTGTGCATAAGTCATTCTCTGGATTGTGATCCTCAATGTTAATTTTCATAATTTTTCTAAGTCATTTGATATGTTTTCCAAGTTGCTTGGGTCTTAAGCCATTTTTGGTCATCTCTTTTGCTTCCTTCTGATCCAATTGAATAAGGCATTTATGCCATAGCTCTTAAGTCTTGATGGTGAGTCTCTTAGGTCATATTAGAGGTCCTTAAATGTTGAGTACACTCATTAGGTCTTTGTCTTTTGATTTTAGAGTTCCTTGAGTCATAAATCATACATGTTCCACTTTTGACCTAATTTCATCTTATCTTTCATCTTAACCATTCAAATTTCCATTTGTACATATGAAAACTTGGTTCAATCATTGTTATGTGTCTCTTAAATGTACTTTGACCATGTTTATGTGTTTACTTCAAGTGTTTAAGTTTTGTGCTTCTTTGAGTCTCATTTGTTACCTAAAGGTCCAAAATCCCTCATTTGTGACACTTAGCCTTAAGACAATTCTTATCACTTCATAGGTACATATTTTGTAAATCTAATTTTCATTTTAACTTTTCATCATGCTTCTGGTTTTTGTATGGGGATTTCAAGCCTCTTTGGTCCTTTTGATTTCTCATATGAGTTAACCTCATCATAAACTTTCATTAGGTATTAAGTTCTGGACTTTGCACTCATCTTAGACTTTAGGAGTTTTTAACATGATAATACACTTAGGTTCCCCTTTTGACTTTTCCTTAGGTTCCATTAGGGTTCAACCACACTTTAGGGCATAGTTTAACTTTAATTCAAGGAATCCCTTTAGTTGCTTTGGAATTGATTTAGCTACTGACTTTTTAAGTTTTCTATCTTATAGGATGCTTTAGGCATAGGTACTAACCTTAGGATTTCACTAACACCTTTCCTTAGCCATTAAGAGTAGTTTGAGAAGTTTTCCATGCTATAATTGTTCATATTTCTTCATCATGTTAACATTTATTTTGTACGGGGGAAGATATGGTAATCACTTTATTCCTTTTCTCTTATGCATTTATTTGTCTTTGCCTTAGCATCTTGGTGCTTTGTTCATAGGTTTCCCTTTGATCCTTAGATTCAACTTAACTTCTTTAGGAAGTAAGTTGAATTCTAACTTGCTTTTCTTTTCCTTAGGTTAGAATACCTCATTAACCATAGGATCATCTTGTATATAATAAGATAACTTAGGGTTGTGTCTTAGTCCACCATTAGCTTTGACCTTTGCCTTTTGAGTCTTTCTCTTCTCATATTCAAACAAATCCAAAAAGACTTAATAATTGTATGAAAGGATTTCTTGTGTATAGCCTTATTCCATGGGGCACTTACATTAATTCCATCTTGGAATGGTGTAAGCTTGTCTAGCATGATGTACAAGTCTTATCAAGGGGTTGTTTCACAAAGAAAAATTTAAAAGATACTTCTTCACAAAAGCTAAAAAAACATGTAATAAAGTTCAACAAGCTAGTGACTTAAACCCACATCCTTAGAAACAAGTTTGGATAAATTCTCCTTGCTTGGTGTGCTTGTTCTACTATTCCATCTTGGAATGTAGTAGCAAGTGTACATTCCATGGAAAAGAGTTTGAATTCACTTCCTTGTGCCAAATTCCTACAAAACTCTTAAAAAACAAACCACAAATAATAAACGACTTTCCTGCGGGAATTCTCTTCTCACCTCATTCACTCACAACGCGAACTTGCGACAACTTGTCTCGCATTCAAGACGGTAAACGCATTCATACCAGACGAGTCTACAACACCTGAGCATAGACATACGCAGTCCTAGCATAAAAAACACAAACAAATAGTTCCCGCCTTAGTTAGGCGAACTAAGTTGACTTTGATCCTCATTTTCTTGATGAGGTACGTAGGCAGCGGGGTAGGGTCCGTTCGAGCACATTCTTTATTTTCCCTACATTTCCCTCTTTCTTTCCATTTTCTTTTCCAATTCCCTTTCTCATTCCAGTTCCAATCAGTGGTTTTATTCAGCAGTAATTATATTCTTTTACCCTTTGAAACAAACAAGCGTGGATCCCGTCGGGTACGGCAGACGGTCTGGGGTGCTAATACCTTCTCAGGTCGTAACCGACTCCCAAACCCAGATCTTTGGTTCGCAAGACCTTGTCCTTTCTTTCTTCCTCAGGTTTGTGCAGTATTACCTTTCCCTTTCTTTCGGGATAAAAATGCATGGCTGGCGACTCTACCTTTTCCGCACCACTTTCGCGTTTGTACTAGGATGAAAATCCCGGGAGCGACAGCTGGCGACTCTGCTGGGGTTTATTTGTTTGTTGTTGTGTGTTTTAGTTTAGCTTTACTGTTTTCATTTACATCTTTACTTTATAGCATTTATTTACTGCTTTCAGTATTTATTTTCCATGCATCATATATTGGATTGTGCTGGTTTCATTTTTTCTGTGGGATGGGCCTTGCTACTGTGAGATTCAGCCAAATACCCGGCTTGAGTGCACCTAGGACTTAGAGTGGTTCCACTGTGGCTTCATGGCATTTTTCTATGTTGGTATTAGTGAGTTCCACGCCTTGACTTGCGACCTTCTCGGAAATGTATTGATGCCGAAATCTTTCTGGGGCAATACACTACCTTGATAGTTATGTGCAGTCAAGGGACCGATCATTGAGAACCTTTGTGGAAACATCCCTCTCTAGTGATGACAGTGGCAGATCACATTTGTTGGCAAACCCACAAGCATCCGAGGGCCAACTAGGGACTCGCATAGGATGGCCTGGTTCTCTCATAGGAACCCAATTAAGGCCTGGTCCATCAAAGTCTTATGTTGGAACTATGTGCCCAAGATTTACATTTCCAGACTTGACGCATCAGCTTATGCTTTCTCTGTAGACGCAGTGTATGATGAGAAACCTTGGTACTTTGATATTAAGATTTTCCTGGAAAAACGAGAATACCCAGCTGGGGCATCATCCAAAGACAAGAAGACCTTACGACGACTTGCAGCCAGTTTCTTCTTGAATACAGATGGGGTCTTGTATAAGAGGAACTTTGACATGGTCTTGCTCAGATGCGCGGATAGACACGAAGCAGACTTATTAATGCAGGAAGTCCACGAGGGATCTTTCGGTACTCATGCAAGAGGGCATTCAATGGCTAAGAAGTTATTGAGATCAGGGTACTATTGGCTAACAATGGATGTAGACTGTTTCTCATACGCCCATAAGTGCCACAAGTGCCAGATATATGCAAACAAAGTGCATGTTCCTCCAAGCCCGCTCAACATCATATCATCTCCTTGGCCCTTTTCTATGTGGGGCATTGACATGATCAGGAAGATAGTGCCTACTGCTTCAAACGGTCATCGTTTCATATTGGTTGTGATTGATTATTTCACCAAATGGGTTGAAGCAGCATCTTATGCCAATGTCACTCGTCAAGTGGTAGCCAGATTTCTAAAAAGAGACATCATTTGCAGATACGGAGTTCCCGAGTAAATCATTACTGATAATGGTTCCAACTTAAACAACAAGATGATGGCAGAACTGTGTCGGGACTTCAAGATTCAACATCACAATTCTTCTCCTTACTGGCCAAAGATGAATGGCGTGGTAGAGGCAGCTAGCAAGAATATTAAGAAGATTGTGCAGAAGATGGTTGTCACTTACAAAGATTGGCATGAGATGTTACCAATCGCACTACATGGGTACCGAATGTCAGTAAGGACGTCGACCGGGGAAACTCCTTTCTCCTTGGTGTATGGCATGGAGGCAGTTTTACCTGTTGAGGTAGAAAATCCTTCATTGCGTGTGATGATGGACGTGAAGCTTGATGAGGCTGAATGGGTACGTGCCCGATATAATCAGTTGTGCCTAATTGAGGAAAAAAGATTAGCGGCTATCTGTCATGGTCAGCGTTATCAGAGGAGAATGAAGCGAGCATTCGACCAACAAGTACGTACTCGAGAGTATCAAGTAGGCGAGCTTGTGCTCAAGAGGATCATTCCTCCAGGTTTAGATCATAGGGGAAAGTGGACCCCAAACTAGGAAGGCCCATTCATAGTAAAGAAATTTTTCTCAGGTGGGGCACTGATGCTCACTACTATGGATGGAGAAGATTTACAGTCTCCTGTTAACTCGGACGCAGTTAAAAAATACTTTGCATAAGAAGACCCGTTGGACATAAAAACAGAATTAAATTCCAGGAAAGAAAAGGGCATCCAGGCGAGCTAAAAATAGAATAAAAAGCCCGGGCAAAAGTTAGGGAAATAAATGAAAAAATGTACACCCGCTGAGTTGAAAAGCCACATCGGATAGCTTAGGCAAAAAAGGGTATCCTGGTGGATTGAAAACCCGAAAGGGCGATCCATGCAAAACAAAGGAATAAGCGAACAACTGAGATCCGGGTAATATGAACCAAATCACCGTTTCATGTAGTCTGACAATATCAAAAGGATAGGAATCCGTCCCCTCATCTTCTTCAAAAAGCAAAGGTAATAACAGAAAGTCTTGAGGACATGCTGGTCATAGCAAGAAGGAAACTCATTGGAATGTCGTGTACATTGCCATTAGGATAGTTTCTTTTCTCAATTTTATGGTAGCTACCTCTTTCCAGGTAGTTTCTTCCTGATGTAAAACTTTGCCTATTCAGAGGCCATTCAATGAATGAATATTCAGTCAAAAGCCGTGTTGTGTTGTGTTTACTTTGTTTGCAAAAATATCCTGAATTTTTGGCAAAAAGAGCATTGCATATGAAACATGTTGATTTTTCTAAAAAAATTTGACATGGCAGGGAAACAATTAAAATTGTCTTTGAGTGTCGGGTGACAATGGATGAACAAATCATACCATGCAAGCCCCCGAGACACATGTGTGTATACTGTTGTTGCAGGTTTTGCAGGGCGATGTTATATTTCCCCAAATGGGAACCTTCCCCAGCTGAGCTAGAGAAAGTGAAATCCTCGGTGAAATTTCTAATCTAAGAGGTGTCCTCCCCAAGCGGTGGTTGTTCTTCACAAGAAAGACATAGTTATCCTCAGTATAGTTCAGATGGAACCTCCCCCAGCTGAGTCAGAGTAGGGTGGTATCCCCAGCAGAACTTCAAACCCGATCGAAGATGTTTGTCCCCAATCAGAATCTTTGTAACATAATGGGATATTCCCAGCGAGCATCTGAATGCCTATTTCCCCACAGAGTTGTAACGACCAGAAATCTTTCCCTAGCAAAGGTAATTCAACCAAGTATTTCCAGGAGATCTTAATTATTTCCCCAAAGAAATTCCAAGGCTAATTGAAGGGCTTTCCTCCCCAAGCGGATTATCTTTCCACGAGTGAAATAATCCTCAGCAAGTGGTGGTGCTCCTGGTTTGTCCCCACCGAGTCAGAATTTTCAAAATTCTCTCCCCAGCCAGAGTCTTGACCAAGCCTCTTCCTCAACCAAGTCTGAAGACGGTTATCCTCCGCAGAGTTCGTGATCGAGATTCACTCCCATCATTGGAGTATTCCCCAGAGAAGTCGCCAATTTATTTTTGGCCATTGTGATGATGATACAAACCGTCATTCATCTCCCCAGTCATAGTTAAGCATCGTCAAAGCCTCTTGACCAGGCTCCCCTACAGAGTCGTGATTGTTGTTGCCAATCAAGGAACTTTATTTGTTGCTCGTCTGCATCTCCCATGCACTCGTATGTGTTTGGTGTTTGATAGTTGCTCGTCTGTATCCCCCTAGCATTCGTCCATGTTTGATGTTTGATATCTGTTGGATGTTCGTCTGCATTCCCAGCACTCGCTCGTTTGTGAAATATTTTTCGTTCAATTCTCCCTGGCAGAGTTGTGTTTCTTACTGCGCATTTGATGCTCGGCAGTCACCTGTGTACAATAGATTTGATAATCATATGCTTTCCCCAGCAGTCGCCTGTGTACGGTAGATTTGATGCTCGTATGCTTTCCCCAACAGTCGCCTGTGTGCGGTAGATTTGATGCTCGTATGCTTTCCCCAGTAGTCGCCTATGTGTGATAGATGTTGATGCCCGTCTGCGTTCCTTGGTACTCGTCTGTGTTTGATATCTATTTGTAACTCGTCTGCTTTCCTCGGCACTCGTCTGTGTGTGACATTTGTTTGTTGCTCGTATGCATTTCCCAACGCTCGTCTGTGTTTGAATTTGTGTGATGCTCGTATGCATTCTCCAGCACTCGTCGGTGTTTGATATCTGTTTGAAGCTTGTTTTCATTGTTGGATGCTCGTCTGTATCATCCTTCCTACTCGTTTGTATTGCTACTCCAAATGCTCGTATGTGTTGGATTTCTGGTATTCGTCTGTATCAGTGGCTGTTATTCGTCTATATCATCGCCTGAAGCGCTCGTTTGTGTTTCTTAGATCATCATCTAATATTCGTTTGTATCATTGACTTATGGCACTCGTCTGTGTTCTCTTGATGATCATCCAATGCTCGTCTGTATTGAAGAGGTTTGAAGTCCTGACGGTGGGATTAAACGTCAAAATGGTTACCGGTCCTGGCGTAACAGGTTTATCTGAAGGAGGTTCGTCTGTCTCACAGACCACTTATCTACATAAGATCTGTGAAGAGGGTTCGTCAAATCCTAATGTTGCACCTGGCGTAACAGGTTTGCTCACAGAAGACTCGTCTGTCTTAGACCATATATCCATGGATAATATATGAAGAGGGTTCGTCTATCCTGATTATGCATGCCTATCCCACAGACTTAATTGCATCACCGGTCCTGGCGTAACAGGTTTATCCGAAGGAGGTCCGTCTGTCTCAGGTCATATATTGCAAAATGTACGAGGGCTCGTATGTCTAGTCCCTGGCATAACAAGTTTGTTTAAAGAGGGATCGTATGTCCAGTTCCTGGCGTAACAGGTTTGCTCGAGGAAGACTCGTATGTCTAAGTTTTCTTATCCGAAGTAAAAATTCAGTTGGAAGGAGCTCGTCTGCTTCGTACCCGCTTCAGTCGCCAAAGCGTCATTTGGTTGGGTTTATTTCCCATTGCTTGCATTCTCCAGCAGAGCGCAAATTTCAGGTTTTCTTGGTATTCAATCACAGTTTATCTTGAACGGTCGATAGCCGTGCTACCATAATTTTCAGATTAACAGTTACTTGAATAGGGGTAGCTATAACACCACAAATTTTCCATCTCCTGTTTAGCATCATCATCATATCATAATCATCATAAGCATGTCATGTCCTTAGCATTTTGCATAGAAAGATGAAGCATAGCACTTGCATCTTCTAGCATAAGGCATATGATCAGCTATTCGGGAAGTTCAATGCATTATAAGTCAAATTCAAGAGCATGGTGACTTGGCAAGAAGCTCTCAAGGCATGTTATACAAGCTATGTATCATGGTCAAGGCCCCTAAAAAGAGTGAAGGTCAAAGTCAGATCAAAACGGTTGGCGCCGGCTTATTTTTTAAGGTTCCCACCAAAATGAGTGAGAATTCAAAATTTGCTTATGTTAACCGATTAACGCTTTGGTTAACCGGTTAACGGCTGCGAATTTTGAATTCCAGCAGCAAAATCAGCATGTATTTTTTGGCTCCAATTTTCCAATTTTTATTCATTTGAATTAATGAGAAGGATCTAGAGCATTTATCCAAGCCTAATTCCAATGCTAGGTCCTAATCACTTTCTAAAGCCAATTCCAAACCATATTTTTTGGATCCCAAGCCTAAATTTTGGGCCCCAAACCTAAACCATATTTAATCCATTTTCCTCCAAACCAAGAGACTCTCTCCCTCATAATTCATTCCTCTTCATTTTTCTGAATTTTGATCTCTCTCACCATTCTCTCACTTTTACTCTCAATTTTCCAAATCACTCAAAGTTCCTATTTGAAGATCACATAAATTTGCCTTAAAGTGTGTAGATCTTGGAACTAGACCTCCATCCATAGCTTCTTTGCATCAATTTGCTGGTTTATTTGGTGGTTCAGATCTGGTTTGGAGATTAGAGGTGCTTTTGGAGCCAAAATTCTGCATCAAAACCTTTTGCTTGCATTTATTTTGCATGGAGTGTGAAGCTTAGCACCGGATCTTCAAAGTTCTCCGTGAAATCTCTCATTTCCAGCTCAATCAACAACTACCAAAGTATACCTCAGCTTTGTAGGTTGGTTAAATTCAGATATAGCACTGTTTTAGCTTATTTGCATGCTTGTGCTTTAGATCCACCATGCGCTTGTGTAATTGCTTGTGTTACTTGAATTGATTGGTCGATTTATAGCCGGATCCGTGTGCTAATGTTCATGAGTTTAATGATGTTAATTAATGTTAATTGATCCATTTATTTCATGCTTAATTGATTGCTGGTCTAGTGTGGAATTATTTGTATAAGTTGGATTTGAGCTGATTTTCTGCAGGATTTATTGCTATTTTGACAGTGTTAACCGATTAACGCTTTGGTTAATCGGTTAACGCACCTATTTTTTTTGCGTATTTTGCTGCAGGTTTGGACTAGTTAACCGGTTAATGCTTTGGTTAACTGGTTAACATTGATGCAGAATTCCATATTTGAGTTGTTTTGAGCTTGTTTGATCCCCATACTTGTTTTAGTTGCCATGGATCATTGTATGATTATTGAATATGCTAGTTTATGGTGATTTGTTTGCTGGTTGATGCATGCCTTCATGTTCTCGACACATAAATGCTTGTATGTGAAAAGTTTGGCATGTTTGTTTGATCTTTGTTGATTTGAACTTTGAGCATGCTAATTCCATGGATTGTGTCGATCAACTTGCTGGAATTTTTCTAACATTGCAGGGGCTCATGGTAAGAGAATTGTGGATTTTCATCCACATTTAACCTCTTCATCTTTTCTTTTTAAGTTGCTTTCTACATTGTGGTTTGATGTACCTTATGCCATCATGTGATGCAACTCTTTTCTTTCCCCTTTAGGAGCAACTTATCTCCTTTAGAGGAGTAAGTTGCTTGCTAGCTTTTTTTTCCTCTCTTTTGCTCCTCTTTGGTTCTTCTTTTCTCTTAGGATAGTTGAAACCTCACTAACCTTAGGACCACTTTTTGCATGCTAATATTAGGATTAGTCTTTCCCCTTTAGACTTTTGTATTTTTCTCTTTTGGTTTTTTCTCTTCTCATCTCAAAACAAAAGCATAAAAAACATTAATAAAGAAAGAAGTGACTTCTTGTGTAATAGCCTTATTCTATGGGGCATATGTATTCATTCCATCTTGGAATAGTGCATTTGTCTAGCATGATGCACAAGTCGGATCATGAAGTCATCTTCGTCAAGAAAACCATAAAAAAATACTTCTTCATTTTTAATCACTAAAACACTTAATAAATTCAACAAGTCAATGAATTTAGGCCCTTGGAAACAAGTCTTGGATAAATTCTCCTTGCTTGGTGTGCTTGTTCTATTATTCCATCTTGGAATGTAGTAGCAAGTACACATTCCATGGAAGAGAGTTTGAGTTCATTTTCTTATGCCACACCACTAAAAAACTCATACAAAACACAAACAAACAATAAGCGTCTCCTTCGGGACTTCTTTTCTCATCACCTTCGCTCTGTACACGAACTTGCTCCTACTTGTCACTTTGCAAGACGGTAATGCACTCGTCTTCCAAGCTTGCAACACCTGAGCATTGACATAGACAGTTCAAGCCTTAAGACACAAGAAGTCTTTTCCACCCCTAGTTAGGGGAACTACGGCGACTCTGATCCTCATGTCCAGATGAGGTACGTAGGCAGTGGGGTAGGGCCCGTTCGAGCACACTCTTTTATTTTCCCTACATTTTCCCCCTTTCTTTTCTTTTCTTATCTAGTTTCAGTTTGAGTTTTGCAGCAACTTTCATTTCTTTCACCCTTTGAAGCGTTTTCTTTGCAAGCGTGGATCCTGTCAGGTACGGCGGACGATCTGGTGTGCTAATACCTTCCCAAGTCGTAACTGACTCCCGAGCTCAGTTTCTTTGGTTTGCAGGACATGTGTCCTTAATTTTTTTTCTTCGGTTTGTGCAACATTACCATTCCTGTTCCTTCGGGATAAAAATGCCTGGATGGCGACTCTACCTCTTTCCGCGCCACTTTCGCGTTTGTACAAGGATGGAAATCCAGGGAGCGACACCCGTCAGGTACGGCGGATGGTCTGGGGTGCTAATACCTTCCCAGGTTGTAATCGACTCCCGAACCCAGATCTTTGTTTCGCAAGGCGTCATCCTTTCCTTCTTCCTTAGGTTTGTGCAGCATTACCTTTCCACAGTTATTGTATGTCGCTACATACAACCACAATTGTATTAAACAATCGTTATTGTATGTCGCTACATACAACCACAATTGTATTAAACAACCGTTGTTGTATGTAACACGTTATCCACAGTTTTTTTAATCCACTTAGTTTCATGGGGAAATATAAGTTAGTTTATTGAGTTTCTTCATCATCCTTAAACAAATCTTTATCGTTCATTAAGTGAGTATCAACGCTCAAGAACACTACCATTAGTGATCCGCGTGAAATGTAAAACATATACGAACTTTTAACTCAGACGAACTTCATCTTCTATCTCCAAACATCATCTTTCATTTATGACACTCTATTTCTCCACTAAACCAAGCTTGAAAATTTCATTTCTTCTATAAACAAAACTCGAAAGCATATAAAAATACAGCAGTAGAACAACAACAACAACAACAACAACAACAATAACAAGATTCGATATCATGACCATGCGCCACTTCTTACCACGGTTATAACTTCCAATTGTGGTGAAGAGTGGCTTTAAACTGAAAATAAAAAGAAAATGCGCTTTTTGTAATAGGAAAAATGGAAAAAAAATATAGTTGTTAGGATTCGAAGCTTGTAACACTTACTTTATCACCACAGTTGTTTACCTCAACCGTGATTAAATAACTTTTAAAAAATAAAAACATATATCAGGCTCATCCAGTTTGCTATAAAAGTAAGGCTTTTGAAAATATGCATGTGTGTTATAAAAGAAAGGCTCTTGAAAATATTAAAAGTTAAATCTTAATTTCATCACTATTAAATAAAAAAATTGTAAAACATTGTCGCTCCCGAAGATTTGCATCCCGGTACAAGCGCGAGCGGTCGGCGAAGGGAACAGTGAGAACACACAGCCGTGAACCCACTGGAGAATGAATAGAGTCGCCAGCTGGGCATTTTTATCCCGGAGGAAAGGCAATGCTGCATAAGCCTAGAAAGAGATGGATAAGACGATTTGCGAACCAGAGAGACTGAGAAAGGGGGTTGGTTACAACCTGGGAAGGTATTAGCACCCAGATTGTCCGCCGTACTCGACGGGATCCACGCTTAAAAGATTTGTGTTTTAAAGGGGTAGTGTCAGTGCAATATGTGTATAAAATAGCTGGAAAAAGATGTACAGGTGTCAGTGCAAAAGAAGTGAAGTGTATAAATGTACAGTGTCAGTGTAAGAGTGAAATGCTCATGATAATGAGGCTTAAAGAACAAAGCTGGAAAGAGGGGGGTATAGACAGAGACTTTTGTTCGATAACTGTTAAGAGACTTTTGTTCGATAACCGTTAAGTTATGCCTACGTATCCTCTCGTGCAATGAGGAAGTCAGAACACCGTAGTTCGACCCAAGGAGACTGAAAGATGAATTGACTGGTGAACTGCTTGCTTGTCAATGCTCAAGTGTATGACCTGTCTGGCTCAGGTGCTTACTGTCTTGTATTAGACGGAAGAAGCGAGTTCTCGTTTGTGAGTGAAGGTGATGAGAAAAGAATCCCGAAGGAGACGATTATTGTTTGTTTTTGAGTTTTCAGTCTTTTATTCCTTTTTGAATTTTTGTCATAAGAAAATGAGCTTAAGTCTAAACCAATGGATTTAGTAAACTCATCACATCTTCCCTCTGATTAGGGGTAATGAGAATACCTTAAGTGTGAAGTCAGATTCTCACACTTAATCACCTTTGATGTAGGATTAAGATCATTAACCTACTTGTGATTATTTAGATGTTTTTGGTGTTTTGTTTAGTGTTAAGTAATGAGGTTAAGCCATAATCAAGGATTAAACAAACTCATTACACTATCCTAAGAGAAGGATAATAGATGAGAATGTTTAAGCTGAGGAAAGCTCCTCAACTTAATCCATGATTAGGGATTAAACTCATGACAAAACAAGCCTCTGATTAAGTGGATTTTATTTAATGATATGGTGATGAAGTGAATTTTATGATTTGTAAGACAACTTGAGGGGGACTTGTCCATTAACACTAGGGTTAGTCCTTCTTAACCACTTAAGGAAGAATTAGAACCCTAATGCAAGGCCCAAGTTACAAGTGTGATGTCTTGATATTTATTAAGTGGATTGATTAAGAGACCTAAACACATTAAGGGTTTAACACTTAGGATTAAAGTTATACACTCCATCCTAAGAGAAGGATGCAGGCATAAGCTTAATCACAAAGTGTTAAAGCCTTTAGGGTTTAGTCCCTGATTATGAGGTGAGAAGAGAAAACTCAAAGAGAGACACAAAGGTAAAAAACTATGAGGGGACTAATCAAAACCCTAATTCATTGTCATGCTTGGTTGATCCTAAGGTTTGTGAGGTTTGCAAAAGAAGATCTTCAATGGAACCACCAGGAAGCAGATGAACAGGATCAAGAGAAGCAAAGTGACTTGCTTCATTCAAGAAGTCAAGTCACTTGAAGAAAGAAAGTGAGAAGGAGAAAAATGAGCAAGCTCAAACTCAAACACAAACATAAATGCAGCAATGGATGCAAGAGAGATGAAAAGAAAAGTTATGAGAAGTGAAGGCAAATCCACTTCTCAAGTTTACTTACCACCTGAAATGTTAGAAAGAAATGCAATGCAATACCAAATGAAATGAAATGATATGATGCTAAGCAAAACCAGAAGCATGTTGATGATGATTATGATGTTATGAGGTGCTGCAAACATGAGGCAAGACAATGGGGATGTTCATACAAGATTATGAATGCAAATGATGCAAGCTAAGGAGCATGAACAAACATGAAATGTTATGGAGCATACAAGACAAATGACATGGCAAATATGTAATGTAATGATTAATGATGCTTTATACATGTCTTAAGATGCCAAATGAATCATAAGAATGCACAAAATGCAAAGACAAGTCATGTAATACAAGGAAATGCAAGAGGGATGCAAATGAAAGCCCAAATTAGGGTTCATGGATCAAACATCAAACACAAACCAAAAACAGAAGCAAAACCCTAAAGTAAAAATGGAAAATGATACCCAAGGAAACCCTAGACCTATAATTAACCACTGCCCAAAGGGGAGCTCTCAACTCTCAACCAAACTCAAGATATGAATTTTGCAAGTTATTAAGGTTTTTTAGGGTTCTTATCAAAACAAATGCCAATCAATTAGAAAATGCAAGATCAAATCATGGCCTTTTTATCCTTGAAAATACATGTCAAATGGAAAACAATGCAAAAAGAATCAATGTCTCAACCTTCACCAATAGGCAGAAATGAATTTTTAAACTTGTGATCAAAATAATGCACAAAATATGATTTAATTCCATGAAAAATTCTTAAAATGCATCAAGATCAAAAAAGAAATTTGGTTTGAAGGTTGGACAATGTTTCTAAATGTCTTAGAACATTTCATGAATTTTTTTGTAATTTTTAAATACCTAAAAGTATTTTTAATTAATTAATTCTCATTAATCAATTAAAAATAAACTTTTAAATATTTAAAAATACTTTTTTAATGATAAAAAAATAAAATAAAAATGTTTTTGGGTCTTAAAAATTAATAAAACTTTAAAGAAAAAGTTTCATAATTTTTAAGAATTTTTTGCTATTTTAAATAAATTGTGCAATTTAAATGAAATAAATATGAATAAAAATTAAAAGAAAATGAAAGTAAACAGATTGGATGGCCAGGATTGCTCCTGAGTTTAAAAGCATTGACTGCGCGCCAGAATGAGAGGCCCAGATTGTTTCTGATTAACTTAACTAAAATATGATTAATTATCCTTAACACGTGGATTAGGGTTAATCAAAGAGATCCTGGCCCTTCCCTTGCGCGCGTAGTCAACAAATTCAACGCATCCTACGGCCAATATTCAAACCAGCATTAATTATGGGATTAAACCCTAATCACACTCAGGTGGCCGGAGAAGACTTCCGGTCGTCTTCTCCGGCCAGAAGCTCACCTGAAAATCTTCAAACTTCCTAAAAACGTAACATAAATGAAATCTAAGACCAAGGAAATGATCCTCTCACTCTCACGAATCAAACCCCTAACCTAAAACAAATTTATCTTTCCTAAATCATCTGAATCGAAGCAAACAATTTCTAGCGTTCGTGAGCTTCAGACACAAATTAAATGCTTAAAACAAAACCATTTCAAAAACTAAAGGTACCAGAATGATCAGTGCATCATGAAGAACAAGTTTGTAACAATAAAAGTCATTTCTGGAAAAATTAATTTCGAGCTACCTGAGATTTGGAGCTTTCAGTTTTGGGACTTTCTGGCTGTTTCCTTTGATGTAAGCTGCTCCACTTGATCCCCCAAGTGTGTTTGAATGCTCAAAATGAGTTTGTGTTGGCTGGAGAAGAAGATTCGAAAGGAACTGCTTCAGTTCAGTCAACAATGGCAGATGAGATTCTGGCACTTTCAGGCTGTGAAAAGGGGTTGTTTGTGATCTATGAAGTGTGTTGAGAAGGTTTGTGGTGTTGGTTGGTGTGTTTGTGAGCTAGGATAAGAGTTTCGAATGAAACTGCAGCTTGAGGTGAATGATGGCAATGGAGTTTTCAGGCTTGTTTCAGGCTTATGCTTGGGGTGTTTCTTGTCTATGAGGTGTGGTGAGTTGAGTGATGATGAGAGTTTTAGTGTTTGAAGACTGTGGAGAGTCATTCGAATGAACTTGCAATGAGGTGAGTTTTTGTGTAAGTGTTGAATGTGTGTGTTTCAGCCTTGGTTCTCATGTGTTATGGCCAGCAAACTGATTCAATAAACAAATGCAAGTGGCTGATGGATGTGACCTGGCCTGCAGAGATAGGTGTGGCTACTTTTGCTCAAAGTCCAGTTTTGTGTAAGATAGGGCATGGCTCAAGTTTAGGCAAGTACAAGTTGGGTTCTGGTGCAGCATGGTGAGTGTGAGAGGCTGGCTTGACCCAAGGCTCAATGCAGCAAGTTGGTGAAAAGCTCATGAGTGTTTTGCAACTTGGTTAGCTTTATGGATTTTCATGAGAAAAGTCAAGTTACATGAACCAAACCATGAGCAAACTTGATCAAATTCTGATTTTTGTGACTTAGAGGATGTTTACATAATGGTTTGACATGAATTAGGGGCTGCATAATGCATTGGTTCAAGACTTTGCAAAATTTCCATTTGGTGCATAACTTGAAAACCAATGATTTTTGCTAACTTTGCAATGCCATAACTTTTGATCCATGAAGAGTTTGATCATGTTCTTGTACTTTTTGAAAAGGGAAAGATGAGATCTACAACTTTCATGACCAAAGTTTTTCCATTTGAAACCTTTTTGGATCATGAATCAAGGCTTGAAAATTGACCTAAAATGGTGCATTCTTGAAAAAAGTCAACTATGCCCAAAAAGTCAACATTTGCAAAAACTCCAAATTCTTGATTTTTATGAACTTCAACCTTCTTCCATGATCAAATAAAGATCATATCACTCAAAATGGTGAAGATCACCCATTGGTTGGATCATTGGGGGCCTCAGATGCCCTGACTTTGCACTGACTTGTCTGAAAAGTCAACTCTTGATCAGATGACTTCCCCATGGAATTTCTTCATGAAAATTGATATGCACACTCCCTATACCATATAGAGATCATTGGAAACAAGAATGACCAAAAAAAATTTGGGGTTATGGCCTCTGAAACCAAAACCCTAATTTTCAGTCAACTGTGCAGTTCATCCTGGCTCTGCATCCACTCAAACCCTAGTTCTTGTGATTCCTCTGCATTTTTTGACTTTGAGGAGATGAAATATGACATAAGAACACACATGGACCCTTTTGAGTTGATTGGTGGCCTTTGGAATGCCTCAAGAAGCATTGGGATTGCTCAGATCACAAACCCTAGGTGCAGATGCCTTAGAGACTATCCAGTGAATCATAAATGAAATGTGAGATGACATGATTGTGTTTATGCATATGAGGATGATCACAAGCCATGATGTGAATGGGTGAGGGAAAATTTGGGGTGTTTACAGCTGCCCCTATTCAAACATGAGTTAGCTGTGCAGGACGTAAGCAACGGCTTAACAGGCCAAACAAGATAACTTGTGGTTGAATACCAAAGACAGTCCAAAATTTGCACTCACAGAATGAAAAAGAAAAGGGATATAGATTGTAAAGGAAATAAAGTATATCGTAAAGTATGGGCGACGGAGGACGACCGTCGAGCAGAGGACGACTGCTGGGTAAGGTGGTATGTGAAGCAAAGCGATGACGGGGACGGCCGACATGCTGGTAAAGTGTATAAAGCAATGACGGGGACGGCCGACATGCTGGGGATAAAAGGTAAAGCTAAGACGGGGACGGCCGACTAGCTGGGGAAAATAAAATATCATGATGGGGACGGCCATCAAGATAAAGCTGTAAAATTCTGAGGATTAATGAAACATGACGGGGACGGCCATCAAGTTCATAAAGGTAAAGTAACCAACGATGGGGACGGCCATCGGACTAAAAGGAAAAGGGACCACGACGGGGACGGCCATCGGGTTAAAGAGTGAATGAAATAAACAGATGATGGGGTACGGCCATCAAAGGTGAAGGACGACCACCTAGCAGGGGACGGCTGCTCTGTGGGGAAAGAAAGAAAAATGATGGGGACGGCCATCAAAGGTGGAGGACGACCACGTGGCAGGGTACGGCTGCCGAAAATATCAACGATGGGGACGGCCATCGGATAGAAAAGGTCAACGATGGGGACGGCCATCGGACGAGCAAGATGGAGGACGACCATCAAGAAGTGGAGGACGACCACTCAGCAGGGTACGGCTGCTCTCGAGGTTTATCATGACACAGGACGAATGTCAGATAACCAAAATCAACAATGGGGACGGCCATTGGATAAAGTGATGAAGGACGATCATCAAAAGGTGGGGGACGACCACCTAGCAGGGGACGGCTGCTAAAATCAACGATGGGGACGGCCATCGGATGAGCATGATGGAGGACGACCATCAAGAAGTGGAGGACGACCACTTAGCAGGGTACGGCTGCTCTCAGGGTTATCATAACACAGGACGAGTGTTAGATAAAAAGGAAAGATTTGCTTTGTTGGCGATCTACTGGGGAGATAGTAAACACGGACGAGCGTTTACATCCAAGAAACAAAAGGTATAAGTGTTTGGTATTGTGTATAGATTAAAGATGCGGACGAGCGTCCTTAAGACTATGATACGGACGAGTATCATGTAGAAACAAACTGACACATGCTCAGAGATGATGATACGGACGAGTATCAACTGGTTAACAAAGAACACGGACGAGTGTTGCATCTGAAAGAATTCTTCTGGGGAATAACAGACACGGACGAGTATCTATATTCAAGAAGACGCAAGTGTTTGACACGGTGTATGGATTAAAAGATGCGGACGAGCATCCTTATGACTATGATACGGACGAGTATCATGTAGAAACAAACACTAGACGCAATGTTCTGAGATGATGGTACGGACGAGTACCAACTGGTTAACAAAGAACAAGGACTACTGCCGAATCTGTGGGGATATGAGTGATGATGTATACAAGATACGGACGAGTATCTGTATAAGTGTATCGTGAGGAGTGAGCATAATGTATAGATGAGTGTTATCTGCTGGGGATAATGACACGGACGGGTGCCAAGAGAGAAAAGTGTAATATGAACAAGTATCTGCTATACAAAGTCTAGGCGACTGCGCTGGGGATATGACACGGACGGGTGTCAGGAAAGTGTATATACAAGTATGTGTGAGTGCAAAGAGGGTGTCTTTGGCTTTCTGTTGGTGATTTGACACGGATGGGTGTCAGGGAGTATCTGTAATACGGGTGATCTTATTTGTTCAGGCGACTTTACTGGGGAACAATGGCACGGACGGGTACCAAAAGGTGCATGCTGGTATTTGAATATGGGGCAACTGCTTTTGCTGGGATTCTGGGGGATTTTGGGGGAACTGTTCTGTATAACGATGGATTGTCAATATTTACAAGTGTTCAATTCACAACACGACTTATGATTATGCTATGTGTTTGATTTTTTGCCGTAATGCTCCGTATTAGACGGAATGCTACGCTTTGAGGGTATATTATGATGCAAATGCTATGATTATGCAAAGAAGCACAGATCCGGGATTCGGATCTCGTTGCTGCGAAGATCTCTGGCTGATCTGCTGAGGAAGACATCCCAGCTGGGGATGAGATCATTGGTGTATCTGCTTGGGGATATAGGTCACTGATCGACATATCCTTATAATACGGGACCCAGCCGGGATTTGCAGAAGCTTCCTTCACTTGTTGTGATCTCCTTCGTGCGTTGCTCTTCTGAATAGAAGCTGGGGCTCTGTGGGGAGATGATCCCCTGATTTTTGTACTCGGCTGAGGGCGAGATGACAACTCGGCTGAGGAATTGTGAGAGGCAACTCAGCTGGGGAAAGCAATGGGGAGCAACTCAGCTGGGGAAAGAGCATTTCGGATGCTGAGATTGAGTGTTTGCTGATTTGGCAGCTCCGCTGGGGAAATGGGCACCTTCGATGCTGTATGTTGAAGATAGACCGAGTTGATAATGATTCGCCTACTTGCTGAGACGTAACCTGCATGCCCCAGGTTGCGTTCTGGATACCTGCAATCCTGCAAAGATAATGGAACGTACAAAAGGTCCCGAGGTATCCCTTACTGGATTCCGTCATAGGAGTTAAGTACTTTCGAGAATAATCACATCCCCTGTAAGCATGTGTTTTTATTTTATAGAAAGGCATCTGTACTTATGCAATTGTATTTTTAGAGATATCAGACAACTCCTTGCAAAACGTAAATGTAAAAGACGAAACATGACTGAAAATCTGATTTTTATTAATTCATGTGCCCTGAATTGGCAAGATACAGTCAAAGAAACATATCTCCTGAAATGAGGAGTTTGTTACAAATTGAGAAACAAAGTGCTGGCGGTGTTGACGACGCTTTCAAAGAGCTTCCTCTTCTACTATGACTCGTATGACAATGACGTTCTTCTCATCTTGTTTTCTGGAGAGAGTTGATTCTGATTAAAGCTTGATCCTTTGAAGCTTACCAAGTTGTAGGTGATACAGACGAATTCAGAATGCAGTTGTTCGCTTATTCCCTTATTTTGCATGGATCGCCCTTTCGGGTTTTCGATCCATCGGGATACCCATTTTTGCCTGAGCTGTCCAATGCGGCTTTTCAACTCAGCGGGTGTACATTTCTTCATTCATTTTCCCTTATTTTTGCCCGAGTCTTTTTTTCTGTTTTTGACTCGCCGGGATGCCCTATTTTTGCCTGGACTTACATTCTGTTTTTATGTCCAGCGGGTCATTTTATGCGAAGTATTTTTTAACTGCATCTGAATTCACAGGGGACGGGAAGTCTTCACCATCCATGGTGCTGAGCATCAGTGCTCCACCAGAGAAAACTTTCTTTACTACAAATGGTCCTTCGTAGTTCGGAGTCCATTTGCCCCTGTGGTCTGTATGAGGAGGGAGGATTCTTTTCAGCACAAGATCTCCTACTTGGTACTCTCGGTGCCTGACTTTCTGATCGAAGGCTCTCTTCATTCTCTTCTGATATAACTGTCCGTGGCAGATTGCAGCCAATCTTTTCTCTTCGATCAGACTCAGTTGTTCGAATCGGGACCGAACCCATTCCGCTTCACTTAGTTTAACATCCATCAATACCCGTAGAGAGGGTAATTCAACTTCAACAGGTAGGACTGCTTCCATACCATACACAAGTTGATACGGTGTTGCCCCAGTGGATGTCCTGATTGATGTGCGGTACCCATGTAAGGCAAATGGTAGCATTTCGTGCCAGTCTCTGTAGGTGACTACCATTTTTTGCACAATCTTCTTGATATTCTTATTTGCCGCCTCTACAGCGCCATTCATCTTTGGCCTGTAAGGAGAAGAATTGTGATGTTGGATCTTGAAGTCCCGGCATAATTCTGCCATCATTTTATTGTTGAGATTGGAACCATTATCAGTAATGATTCGCTCGGGCACCCCATATCTACAGATGATATCTCTTTTCAAAAATCGCGCTACCACTTGCCTGGTGACATTTGCATATGAGGCTGCTTCAACCCACTTTGTGAAATAGTCGATGGCGACCAGGATGAATCGGTGGCCATTTGAAGCAGTTGGCTCAATCTTACCAATCATATCGATGCCCCACATGGCAAAGGGCCAGGGTGAAGACATTATGTTCAAAGGATTGGGAGGTACATGCACTTTATCTGCGTAGATCTGGCATTTATGACATTTCCTGGCATAGGCACAACAGTCTGCATCCATTGTGATCCAGTAATAGCCTGATCTTAACAGCTTCTTAGCCATTGCATGCCCTCCAGCATGGGTACCGAAAGAGCCTTCATGCACTTCATGCATCAGTAGATCTGCTTCCGTCTTGTCAACACATCTGAGGAGTACCATATCAAAGTTCCTCTTGTATAAAGATCCATCAGCGTTCAGAAAGAAACTTCCAGCAAGCCTTCTTAAAGTCTTCTTATCATTGGAAGATGCCCCAGGTGGGTATGTTTGATCCTCCAAGAAGCATTTGATGTCGTGGAACCAAGGCTCATCATCTTCAGCAATATCTGCTGCAAATACATATGCTGGTCTATCAAGTCTCGACACTGAAATCTGAGGTACAAAGTCGGCAGCCTGAACTTTGATCATGGATGAAATGGTAGCCAGGGCATCTGCAAACTGATTCTCGTCCCGAGGGATATACTCAAGCTTGACCGTTGTGAAGAAAGTCAATAATCTCCTTGTATAATCCCTGTAAGGTATCAGATGATCCTGGTGGGTGTACCATTTTCCGTTGGTTTGATTGACTACCAAAACTGAATCTCCGAATACGGTCAATGTCTTGATCCTGAGGTCAATGGCTTCCTCAAGACCCATAATGCAAGCTTCGTATTCAGCTTCGTTGTTAGTGCAGTTGAAAGTGAGTTTTGCCGAGAAAGGCATGTGAACCCCTTTTGGTGTAATGAGTACTGCACCAACACCACGGCCATTCATGTTAACAGCCCCATCAAACATCATAGTCCATTCTTCCTCCGGGTCAGGCCCTTCAGTGTGAACAGGCTCTTCGCGATCTTTTGCTTTAATGAACATGATGTCTTCATCAGGGAAGTCAAATCTCATAGGCTGGTAATCATCAATGGGTTGCTCAGCCAGATATTCAGATAGTACACTGCCCTTGATGGCTTTCTGAGATGTGTACTGTATGTCATATTCTGTGAGAATCATCTGCCATCTTGCAACCCGTCCGGTAAGAGCTGGCTTCTCGAAAATGTACTTAACTGGATCCATTTTTGAGATTAACAAGGTAGTGTGGGTCAACATATACTGTCTCAGTCGGCGAGCAGCCCACGCTAGAGCACAGCAAGTTTTCTCGAGCAGTGAATAACGTTGTTCACAGTCGGTAAACTTTTTGCTTAGGTAGTAAATTGCATACTCTTTTCGACCAGACTCGTCATGCTGACCCAGCACACACCCCATTGACTCTTCTAATACTGTCAAGTACATGATCAGAGGCCTTCCTTCAACTGGCGGCATGAGGATTGGAGGTTCTTGCAGATATTCCTTGATCTTGTCAAAAGCCTTCTGGCAATCTTCGTTCCACCTGACCGTTTGCTCCTTTCTTAACAGCTTGAACAAGGGTTCACAGGTTGCTGTAAGGTGAGATATGAACCGTGAGATGTAGTTCAATCGACCTAAGAACCCTCGAACTTCCTTTTCTGTTTTCGGCGCAGGCATTTCTTGAATAGCCTTGACTTTATCAGGGTCAACCTCGATCCCTTTCTCGCTTACAATAAAGCCCAGCAGCTTACCGGATCGCACCCCGAATGTGCATTTGTTGGGGTTCAGCTTCAATTGGTATTTCCTCAGACGCTTGAATAATTTGAGCAGATTCACCAGGTGATCTTCCTCTGTAAGGGACTTGGCGATCATATCATCCACATAACATTCTATTTCCTTGTGGATCATATCGTGGAACAATGTCACCATAGCCCGTTGATATGTGGCACCAGCATTCTTGAGTCCGAACGGCATCACCTTATAACAGAACGTGCCCCAAGGTGTAATGAATGTCGTCTTCTCCATGTCTTCAGGTGACATTTTGATCTGGTTGTACCCTGAAAATCCATCCATGAAGGAGAATACCGAGAACTGAGCCGTGTTATCCACCAATACATCAATGTGAGGTAATGGGAAGTCATCTTTCGGGCTGGCTCTGTTCAGATCCCGGTAGTCAACACACATTCTTACTTTGCCATCTTTCTTAGGCACAGGTACTATGTTAGCAACCCACGGCGGGTAGCTAGTCACAGCAAGGAACCCGGCGTCCCATTGCTTTTGTACCTCTTCTTTGATTTTCATAGCCATGTCTGGGCGAGTTCGGCGCAACTTCTGTTTGACCGGTGGGCATTCTTCCCTCAGAGGCAGCTTGTGCACAACAATGTCGGTATCCAACCCTGGCATATCTTGATACGACCAAGCAAACACATCAACATATTCCTGAAGCAGATCTATCAGTTGTCTCTTCACTGAGTCTTGCAGGCAGGCCCCGATTCTAACTTCTTTCACGTCTTCATCTGTACCAAGATTGATCACTTCAACCTCCTCCTGGTGAGGGGTAATAACCTTTTCCTCTTGTCTCAACAACCTGGCTAGCTCTTCAGGAAGCTCATATTCTTCATCAACCCCTTCATCAGCTCGATTGATTGGACTGTCAAAGTCATACGATGTCATAGCCGTGCTGTTGTCGGTGCTGTCAGGAAGGCACTCTCTGCAAGGGTTAAGTTTGTTCATTTTAGTGATTGATTTTAATCTTGCTTTAGAAAAAGTGAAATGAAGTTATCATTTTGAAAACACCGCCATTTATTTTTGTACAAAAAGAAAAATGGAAAAAACAGTGAACAGAAAAGAAAAAGACTCGTTTGCAAAAAGATGTCTGATATTTCATTAATTTAATCTTGTTTGCACAAAAGTACAGATGGCCCTGGTTACAAAATGAGTCTTGTCATCTTGGGCAAGATGCAAGACTTTGATGCATGCTATAAAAAAATACAGGAAATAATAATTACTCTGCGTGAGTAACTCTTATAATTTCCTGGGAAGACCAGTTCGAGACACTGCTCCCCGGGATCTTTGGACGAATCCAATTCTCCAGATTGCGCTCCTCTTCCAGCTCGTCTTCCAGACAGTTGATAGCATCGGGGGTAAGCATCCCCCCACTGACAAAACCAGGCTCTGCAGCAGCCTTTGCTTGATGTTGAGTTGGTCTGTAACCCAACCCAAATTTGTCCTTCTTCTCCTCCACAGCTAAGACCTTGCCCCAGCCTAGGGCAGTTCCTTCTTCAACAACCTTCCGGGCTTGTTGGTAAGATGACATGGAGATCCCCGACACAGCAGATGCTTCATTGACATTCAAGGCTTCAAAACCTTGGCTCATTGTTTCATGGATCTCTCCATCCATCTCAATGTACTTGTAGGTTGCCAGGTGACTGACAAAAATGTCCTCCTCTCCACAGATAGTGACAACTTGACCTTCCCACTCAAATTTTAACTTTTGGTGAAGGGTAGACGTTATTGCGCCAGCGGCGTGAATCCAGGGTCTACCCAACAAACAGCTGTAGGCGGGCTGAATGTCCATCACATAAAAGATAGTTTTAAAGGTTTGCGGGCCAATTGTCACGGGCAGCTCAATCTCTCCCAGAACCGATCTCTTCGAACCATCAAAGGCCCGTACCACCAGGTTGCTGGGTCTCAATGCCAATCCATCATATTCAAGCTTCACCAGAGCCTTCTTTGGTAAGACATTCAGGGAAGAACCTGTGTCCACCAGCACATGAGAAAGGACAGCTCCTTTGCATTCCATGGTTATGTGCAAGGCTTTGTTGTGATTGCGGCCATCCGCTGTCAAGTCAAAATTGGTAAACCCTAGCCCATTGCTAGCAGTAACATTTCCAACCACGGTTTCCAATTGGTTGACCGTAATCTCCTCGGGCACGTAAGCTGCGTGCAGTACTTTCAGTAGTGCATTCCGATGGGCTTCGGAGCACATAAGCAGTGAGAGGATGGAGATTTTGGATGGCGTCTGGTGAAGTTGATCCACAATCTTGTAATCACTCTTCTTGATGATCCGCATAAACTCATCAACTTCCTGATCAAATGGAGTCTTCAGGGTTTCTTTGGCAGCTGGATCTTCCTGCACCGGGCCTTTTCCTTTTGCCTTGGCAGCAGCTTCTGCTTCGGCAGTAGGTCTTTGGACTTGTGAAGCAAAGAGACGTCCGCTTCGAGTGAAGCCTCCGCCTCCCCCCACATTATCAATTTGTGGTGCAGGTGCTGATGTTTCAAGAGTGATTCTTTTCCCTTCACAGTACACGTCAGAGCCATAGTGCCAAGGGATGGCCCTATTGCTTTCATATGGTACAGGTCCAGGCACCGTGACAGTGACTGGACTGACTGCTGCTGCTGAAGGGACTGTTATTGTATGTGGATCATAAAAGATTGTGACTGGTGCTCTAGTGGGAGCAGCACCTTCTGAATGGTAGGCGGAGTTATTTTCTGGATCGTAGAATATGGTAACAGTGGAGACATCTTCATGATTGATTGCTGGTGTTGTAGGAGGTACTGTTGGAAGGACTATCGTTGTTGTTGATGGAGAGTCGAAATGGAATGAAGCTGAAGTTGTAGCAGGAGGAACAGTTGAAAACTGATCATTTGGGAGAACAGGTGAAGTACTTGTTGATGGTGCTGATGAATTGTTGGGAGCATTAGTTGCTGCAGTTGTAGGAGGGTCTGAAACCGTTGCTGACGAAGTTGTCGGATTTGCAGGAAACGATGTAGTGATCTGAAGTAGGCCACTCTGAATAAGGCTGTCAATGCCATTCCTCAAGTCCTCACACCCATTCCATGAAATATTGCAGTAGGGACATCCCAGTTCACACCCCGGAAATATATTGTTTTCACGGAGTTGAGCTTTGATTTCCACCAATGGTGTCCTGATCTGATCCACACTGGTTATGAAATAAGACGGTTGGTCTTCTTCAATAGCATTAATTCGAGGACCACCATGGTGTGGCATTGGATTTTTGTTGACATTGGGCGGAGGTGCAAAATTCAGAGCCTTGGAGTCTACCAAGTCTTGTACCTTCATATGCAGAGCCCTGCATTTTTCTGTACTGTGACCAGGTGCGTTCGAATGAAAAGCACACCTAGCATTGGAGTCATAGTTTCTTGGTAGACTGTTGGGGTCCGGAGGTGCCAGCGTTCTTAGCTCAACTAGGTTGAGTTTCAGAAGCTGTGGCAGCAAGGCAGCATACGGCATTGGGATCGGGTCGATCACTCGGTTAGCTTGGGATGGCCTTTGTTGGAATGGCCTCTGTTGATTGTTGTTGCTATTGTTGTTGTTGTAGTTGTTTCTTGGAGGATATTGATTCTGATGATACTGAGGTTGTTGTTGGAAATTTTGTTGAGGAGGTTGATAGATTGGCTGAGGATGAGCTGGAGCAGGGATAGTGACTGCTGCTATTGTTCTGGGAACATAATGGGGCCTACCCCTGCTCGAATGGACGGCATTGGTCTCGCCGGTTCTTCTCGGGCCTGCAAAAGGCTTTCTTGTGCCACTGGACGAACTAGCACCATTATCAGAAATTTTACCCATTTTCAATAGGCTTTCAATTCTCTCTCCGGCTATGACGACGTCTGCGAAGCTGGTGGAGGAGAAGGCAGCTAGCCTATCAATATAGGTTCCTTGCAGGGTATTCATGAACATATCAGCCATTTCTCTTTCAGACATTGGTGGCTGGACAGCAGCAGCAAGCTGTCTCCATCTTTGAGCATATTCTCTGAAGCTCTCTCTGGATGATTGTGACATCCCCATTAGGAGGGTCCTATTGGGTGCCATATCCAGATTATATTGATACTGTCTGATGAAGGCCTCTGCCAGGTCCTTCCAGCATCTCACAGTTGCTCTCGTCAGATGGGAATACCATTCCCTAGAAGCTCCAGTCAAGCTATCTTCGAAGTAGAACATCCACAATTTCTCGTCCATGGTGTAAGCTTTTAATCTTCCGAGAAAAGATTGCAGATGGGTTCGAGGACAAGAAGTCCCATTATACTTTTCAAAACATGGAGGCTTGAACTTGTGGGGAATCCTAACCCCGTCTACTAAGCCCATATCCATCACGTCAAAACCCAAAGAATTTTGAGATTCTAAGGATCTTAACTTCTCAGCCATTTCTTCCAATCTCCTGTCATAAGTTTCCTCTCCAGCACCCATTACAGTAAATTGGTCCTCCTGAGGATCTTCTTGAAGTACTCTAGCCGCGGTGGCTGTCCCTTGAACGTTTGCAGGGATATTAATCTCAGGATGTAGATGTGGACCAAACACCGGGGGGGTAACATGTGGCTGCACCCTTTCATTATTACTTGTGCCTGCAGTCCCCACATGAGGCTCATCTTGGTTCTGCCTTTCCACCATAGCTCTCAACCTCTCCTGGCTCTGAGCCATGTTGTTCATAACCTCCATGAACTGAGTCATTTGGTTCCTCATTTCTAGCCTTTCGTTGGCCATCTGGTTTCTGACCTCCGTAAGGTCCTGTTGCATCTGATCCATCTGGATTCCCGGAAGGTTGTTTCTAGTTGGGTACCTGTGTGGCCTGTTGAGAGGAAATACCCTGCGGCGAGCAATAATTCCTGAGATTCACAACAGAGGTTAGAAACAATAAAACAAAACCTACAAAACAGAAAAAAGGTTAGCATGCAATGCAGTTGTGCTTATTTGCTCTCAAGGTATCCGGTTTGGCCTTCAGTTTTGACCCTTCCAGACCTTTGAAGATGGTGCTGTTGAAGTTGCTTTTGGAGCGAACACAAATATATTACATAAGATGAAATAATACAACTTGTTCTTTTTACAACTCAAGCCCTCTAAGGGGTCAAAATACATCACAAAAAGCAAAGTACATGAAAAGGAACAATCAACAAGCAAATAATCAAACTCCAAGGCCAAACTCATCCTCGCGAACTTCCTTAAGAAGTGCTTCGGTCACAGGATCAGCCGGATGCTCCGTGAGATTCCTGATGAGAAGGTTTCTGGTTGCAACAGCTGCAGTTAACCTCTTGTTTTGACTCTGATCTCTGGACTTCTTCACTCCAGCTTTGATCTTTAGCTCTGAAATTTCCTCCTGGGCTGTTGCCAGGGCTTTCTCCATCTGCTCCATCTTGTCCTGAACTCTCTTGTCTTCTAGAGTACGGGCCTCAGTGATCCGGACCCACCTGGCCTGACTCTCTTTCAAATACAAGTCTGTTCTTGCTCTCTGAAACTGGGCTTCTTTACAAGCATTCTTCAGAATCTGCTCACCAGCTTTAGACTTGTTGATATATTCTCCAGACTTCTCAATCTTGATCAAGTGTTCCAACCTCAACTTCTCCAATCTTTCAATCTCCCTCACACCTTCACTTCTCTCCCGGAGGGTCTTCTGTAAGGCTTGAGATAACTTCTCATTCCTTTCCTTCAGGCTTTCAAACTCTTCCAGACTGATAGTAGCAGGGGGTGGTGCTGAAGATGACTCAGGCCTGTCTTCTATGGTGAAGGGCAATCCAGAGAATTGGGCCCTGGCATAGGACCACTCATGATATTGGGCTGAGGCCACATTATTGCACTTCCCCAGAATGGTGATTCCCTTGGTTTGAACATGATCCCAGGCCCAGGCGGCCTGCCTAACAACAGCCAAGTTAACCTTGTTCTCACAGTAGAGGGTCTCAACCAAATCCTGCACCCTAGGAGCATGGACCAGTGCATAGCCTAACTGCCTCTTGAACAGCAGAGGGTTGTAATTGATACTTCCCTTAACTCCTACCAAAGGCACATTGGGAAAGTGTCCACAGCTTGTGATAATATCTCTGCCCTTGGTGCTCTGAGTGCACCATCTGATGTCTGCTGAAGTGAGAGTAGTGAGCCTCTTAGCCCAGTTGCTTTGCTGATGAGGATTTAGAAATGCATCTGTCCTGGGTAGATGCCTGAGAAGCCAAGCATGGAATAATGGAGCACAACACCTTACTAACCTTCCCCTCTGCTTCTCATTCTTCTGATGTACTGAGTAATAGAGATCACCCAGCAAAGTTGGCACTGGGTTCTTCAGGATGAACAAATGGATTGCATTCTTGCTAATGAATCGAGGCTCATCTGCAAACAACACAGTTCCATATACACTTAAGGCCAACAAAGCACAAACAGCTTTCCACTCCCCCAAGGAGGCCTTCAAACTAGCTTGAGAAATTAAGAAGTCCAGATGAAAACCAGGGATCCCAGCTTTAGAGGTCATATGTTGCTCAATCAAAACAGGTTCCAGGTGCAAAGCTTTCGCCACTTCTCCATTGCTTGGGAAAACCATCTCAGGATTGAAAGGGATTTCTCTCCTGATAGGTAGGCCAACCAATGATGAGTATTCTTCTAACAGAGGCCCCAACTGAAAGTCTTGAAAGGTGAAACATCTCAATGGGGGATCATAAAACTGAATGCAGGTGTGGATCAGGCTCCTCTGAGATGGGTCCAGATCCATAACCATGTCCAGTATATCTCCATAACTCTCCCTGAACAAGGGTATGTGATCTGGAGTGATCAGGGTTTGGATCCTTCTGATGTCTGATAAGTCTGGTTGGAAGAAATGATAGGTGATGTTGCTTTTCTTTGGAGCCATAATGCTGAAGACTGAGTAGAGTGCTGATGAAGATGCTGAAGGGATGAGCCACTGATTGGCTGGTGCAAGTAACTGAAGTATATGGCTGACAAGCTGAAGCAAGTGCTGGTGGAGACAGGTCAATATAACAGATGGGGTCAAAACCAAAACCAGAGATGAAGGTGGATACCCTGAAACACAAATAAGCACATGTTAATATGATGCAATGAGCATGTATGCAAATGATATGCAAAGGGTTTGTGACTGAGCTGGATCTGATTAACTGCCTTGGTATAAGTCCATGTGTGTTCAAGAATTCCAGATGGAGGTCTATAAATCCAGTAACCAAGGTGGGGGACTCAAATAAAGAGCCACATGTCCAGGGTTTTAGAATCACAAGAACTATCCAACATGGAGTATTCTTAACAAAATCAAAGTAACAGGGTATTCTGAGGCCAAGGTACCTGCAAACCTGTAAACAGCCCAACCCCCCTCACAGGTGATGTTCTAGAACAAGGATCCTCAGACTTGGATCAGTTATGAGAAGTGTAAACACTTCTAACCCGGAGGTACAGTGTTTACAATAACCATAACAATTCCTCCTCTAATTCACCTCAGTTTCTGAAGGTCAATACTAAAGGTCATCCAGACTTAGCAGGCTTCCCAGATAGCCCTAGCATTGCAGGAAATCTGCAACACAGAGTTCTCAAGAAGAAACCCACATCTGAACCGTGTTTCATATTCCCGCACCAGACCGAAATGGAATGGGAAAGAATATGATTCACTCTAGCCTAGGTGTCACTCAGATCCCAGGTATAGGATCTTAACTCTCAGTGAACCCCACCCACCAAAGTAAACAACCAGATCCAGCCAGCAGCAGTACAACAGTATGATAATATGCAAAGCTATAAAGAAAGCAGTAAACAACTGTACATAAAGCAAAATAAATACAAGCACAAATAAGCACATAACACCCCAGTAAACACAAATCAATCAAGCGCTAGGAGGAACCCACAAAAAGAACCAGAAGCCCTGGTTGCAGTATAAGGGTCCCCAGCAGAGTCGCCAAGCTGTCGCTCCCGAAGATTTGCATCCCGGTACAAGCGCGAGCGGTCGGCGAAGGGAACAGTGAGAACACACAGCCGTGAACCCACTGGAGAATGAATAGAGTCGCCAGCTGGGCATTTTTATCCCGGAGGAAAGGCAATGCTGCATAAGCCTAGAAAGAGATGGATAAGACGATTTGCGAACCAGAGAGACTGAGAAAGGGGGTTGGTTACAACCTGGGAAGGTATTAGCACCCAGATTGTCCGCCGTACTCGACGGGATCCACGCTTAAAAGATTTGTGTTTTAAAGGGGTAGTGTCAGTGCAATATGTGTATAAAATAGCTGGAAAAAGATGTACAGGTGTCAGTGCAAAAGAAGTGAAGTGTATAAATGTACAGTGTCAGTGTAAGAGTGAAATGCTCATGATAATGAGGCTTAAAGAACAAAGCTGGAAAGAGGGGGGTATAGACAGAGACTTTTGTTCGATAACTGTTAAGAGACTTTTGTTCGATAACCGTTAAGTTATGCCTACGTATCCTCTCGTGCAATGAGGAAGTCAGAACACCGTAGTTCGACCCAAGGAGACTGAAAGATGAATTGACTGGTGAACTGCTTGCTTGTCAATGCTCAAGTGTATGACCTGTCTGGCTCAGGTGCTTACTGTCTTGTATTAGACGGAAGAAGCGAGTTCTCGTTTGTGAGTGAAGGTGATGAGAAAAGAATCCCGAAGGAGACGATTATTGTTTGTTTTTGAGTTTTCAGTCTTTTATTCCTTTTTGAATTTTTGTCATAAGAAAATGAGCTTAAGTCTAAATCAATGGATTTAGTAAACTCATCACATCTTCCCTCTGATTAGGGGTAATGAGAATACCTTAAGTGTGAAGTCAGATTCTCACACTTAATCACCTTTGATGTAGGATTAAGATCATTAACCTACTTGTGATTATTTAGATGTTTTTGGTGTTTTGTTTAGTGTTAAGTAATGAGGTTAAGCCATAATCAAGGATTAAACAAACTCATTACACTATCCTAAGAGAAGGATAATAGATGAGAATGTTTAAGCTGAGGAAAGCTCCTCAACTTAATCCATGATTAGGGATTAAACTCATGACAAAACAAGCCTCTGATTAAGTGGATTTTATTTAATGATATGGTGATGAAGTGAATTTTATGATTTGTAAGACAACTTGAGGGGGACTTGTCCATTAACACTAGGGTTAGTCCTTCTTAACCACTTAAGGAAGAATTAGAACCCTAATGCAAGGCCCAAGTTACAAGTGTGATGTCTTGATATTTATTAAGTGGATTGATTAAGAGACCTAAACACATTAAGGGTTTAACACTTAGGATTAAAGTTATACACTCCATCCTAAGAGAAGGATGCAGGCATAAGCTTAATCACAAAGTGTTAAAGCCTTTAGGGTTTAGTCCCTGATTATGAGGTGAGAAGAGAAGACTCAAAGAGAGACACAAAGGTAAAAAACTATGAGGGGACTAATCAAAACCCTAATTCATTGTCATGCTTGGTTGATCCTAAGGTTTGTGAGGTTTGCAAAAGAAGATCTTCAATGGAACCACCAGGAAGCAGATGAACAGGATCAAGAGAAGCAAAGTGACTTGCTTCATTCAAGAAGTCAAGTCACTTGAAGAAAGAAAGTGAGAAGGAGAAAAATGAGCAAGCTCAAACTCAAACACAAACATAAATGCAGCAATGGATGCAAGAGAGATGAAAAGAAAAGTTATGAGAAGTGAAGGCAAATCCACTTCTCAAGTTTACTTACCACCTGAAATGTTAGAAAGAAATGCAATGCAATACCAAATGAAATGAAATGATATGATGCTAAGCAAAACCAGAAGCATGTTGATGATGATTATGATGTTATGAGGTGCTGCAAACATGAGGCAAGACAATGGGGATGTTCATACAAGATTATGAATGCAAATGATGCAAGCTAAGGAGCATGAACAAACATGAAATGTTATGGAGCATACAAGACAAATGACATGGCAAATATGTAATGTAATGATTAATGATGCTTTATACATGTCTTAAGATGCCAAATGAATCATAAGAATGCACAAAATGCAAAGACAAGTCATGTAATACAAGGAAATGCAAGAGGGATGCAAATGAAAGCCCAAATTAGGGTTCATGGATCAAACATCAAACACAAACCAAAAACAGAAGCAAAACCCTAAAGTAAAAATGGAAAATGATACCCAAGGAAACCCTAGACCTATAATTAACCACTGCCCAAAGGGGAGCTCTCAACTCTCAACCAAACTCAAGATATGAATTTTGCAAGTTATTAAGGTTTTTTAGGGTTCTTATCAAAACAAATGCCAATCAATTAGAAAATGCAAGATCAAATCATGGCCTTTTTATCCTTGAAAATACATGTCAAATGGAAAACAATGCAAAAAGAATCAATGTCTCAACCTTCACCAATAGGCAGAAATGAATTTTTAAACTTGTGATCAAAATAATGCACAAAATATGATTTAATTCCATGAAAAATTCTTAAAATGCATCAAGATCAAAAAAGAAATTTGGTTTGAAGGTTGGACAATGTTTCTAAATGTCTTAGAACATTTCATGAATTTTTTTGTAATTTTTAAATACCTAAAAGTATTTTTAATTAATTAATTCTCATTAATCAATTAAAAATAAACTTTTAAATATTTAAAAATACTTTTTTAATGATAAAAAAATAAAATAAAAATGTTTTTGGGTCTTAAAAATTAATAAAACTTTAAAGAAAAAGTTTCATAATTTTTAAGAATTTTTTGCTATTTTAAATAAATTGTGCAATTTAAATGAAATAAATATGAATAAAAATTAAAAGAAAATGAAAGTAAACAGATTGGATGGCCAGGATTGCTCCTGAGTTTAAAAGCATTGACTGCGCGCCAGAATGAGAGGCCCAGATTGTTTCTGATTAACTTAACTAAAATATGATTAATTATCCTTAACACGTGGATTAGGGTTAATCAAAGAGATCCTGGCCCTTCCCTTGCGCGCGTAGTCAACAAATTCAACGCATCCTACGGCCAATATTCAAACCAGCATTAATTATGGGATTAAACCCTAATCACACTCAGGTGGCCGGAGAAGACTTCCGGTCGTCTTCTCCGGCCAGAAGCTCACCTGAAAATCTTCAAACTTCCTAAAAACGTAACATAAATGAAATCTAAGACCAAGGAAATGATCCTCTCACTCTCACGAATCAAACCCCTAACCTAAAACAAATTTATCTTTCCTAAATCATCTGAATCGAAGCAAACAATTTCTAGGGTTCGTGAGCTTCAGACACAAATTAAATGCTTAAAACAAAACCATTTCAAAAACTAAAGGTACCAGAATGATCAGTGCATCATGAAGAACAAGTTTGTAACAATAAAAGTCATTTCTGGAAAAATTAATTTCGAGCTACCTGAGATTTGGAGCTTTCAGTTTTGGGACTTTCTGGCTGTTTCCTTTGATGTAAGCTGCTCCACTTGATCCCCCAAGTGTGTTTGAATGCTCAAAATGAGTTTGTGTTGGCTGGAGAAGAAGATTCGAAAGGAACTGCTTCAGTTCAGTCAACAATGGCAGATGAGATTCTGGCACTTTCAGGCTGTGAAAAGGGGTTGTTTGTGATCTATGAAGTGTGTTGAGAAGGTTTGTGGTGTTGGTTGGTGTGTTTGTGAGCTAGGATAAGAGTTTCGAATGAAACTGCAGCTTGAGGTGAATGATGGCAATGGAGTTTTCAGGCTTGTTTCAGGCTTATGCTTGGGGTGTTTCTTGTCTATGAGGTGTGGTGAGTTGAGTGATGATGAGAGTTTTAGTGTTTGAAGACTGTGGAGAGTCATTCGAATGAACTTGCAATGAGGTGAGTTTTTGTGTAAGTGTTGAATGTGTGTGTTTCAGCCTTGGTTCTCATGTGTTATGGCCAGCAAACTGATTCAATAAACAAATGCAAGTGGCTGATGGATGTGACCTGGCCTGCAGAGATAGGTGTGGCTACTTTTGCTCAAAGTCCACTTTTGTGTAAGATAGGGCATGGCTCAAGTTTAGGCAAGTACAAGTTGGGTTCTGGTGCAGCATGGTGAGTGTGAGAGGCTGGCTTGACCCAAGGCTCAATGCAGCAAGTTGGTGAAAAGCTCATGAGTGTTTTGCAACTTGGTTAGCTTTATGGATTTTCATGAGAAAAGTCAAGTTACATGAACCAAACCATGAGCAAACTTGATCAAATTCTGATTTTTGTGACTTAGAGGATGTTTACATAATGGTTTGACATGAATTAGGGGCTGCATAATGCATTGGTTCAAGACTTTGCAAAATTTCCATTTGGTGCATAACTTGAAAACCAATGATTTTTGCTAACTTTGCAATGCCATAACTTTTGATCCATGAAGAGTTTGATCATGTTCTTGTACTTTTTGAAAAGGGAAAGATGAGATCTACAACTTTCATGACCAAAGTTTTTCCATTTGAAACCTTTTTGGATCATGAATCAAGGCTTGAAAATTGACCTAAAATGGTGCATTCTTGAAAAAAGTCAACTATGCCCAAAAAGTCAACATTTGCAAAAACTCCAAATTCTTGATTTTTATGAACTTCAACCTTCTTCCATGATCAAATAAAGATCATATCACTCAAAATGGTGAAGATCACCCATTGGTTGGATCATTGGGGGCCTCAGATGCCCTGACTTTGCACTGACTTGTCTGAAAAGTCAACTCTTGATCAGATGACTTCCCCATGGAATTTCTTCATGAAAATTGATATGCACACTCCCTATACCATATAGAGATCATTGGAAACAAGAATGACCAAAAAAAATTTGGGGTTATGGCCTCTGAAACCAAAACCCTAATTTTCAGTCAACTGTGCAGTTCATCCTGGCTCTGCATCCACTCAAACCCTAGTTCTTGTGATTCCTCTGCATTTTTTGACTTTGAGGAGATGAAATATGACATAAGAACACACATGGACCCTTTTGAGTTGATTGGTGGCCTTTGGAATGCCTCAAGAAGCATTGGGATTGCTCAGATCACAAACCCTAGGTGCAGATGCCTTAGAGACTATCCAGTGAATCATAAATGAAATGTGAGATGACATGATTGTGTTTATGCATATGAGGATGATCACAAGCCATGATGTGAATGGGTGAGGGCAAATTTGGGGTGTTTACAAACATTTGACCTTCATTGACATTAAAAAAAACTTGTTTACTTATCATGAGAACAAAATTGTAATCTGACCTCTTTATGTATTTAAGAGGCAACCACAATATATTATTTTACATAAGACACATTTAATAAGACTTAACATTTTATAGTTTCTTACAATTCTATATATAAAAGCTAAAAAAATCATTTTATTTGTGTAAGCAGAGATTGAACTCTGTATTAATAGAGTGATAAAACCATTTATTACATAAAAAGGGGAGAAATATGACTAAAATTGTACAGTTTAGTTATGTCACTATTATCATTCTTTCTCTGTTTCTAGCTGCAAATGTTGAATGTAAGTCATTTTTTTCCTTTATCAAAATTTCTTAATTACTTTTTGCACACTATTTAACTAATATAATTTACATTACTTTATCATATTTTTTCCTTACAGCGTGGCGTGGGCAAGACAGTAAAAATTGTTTTGGCGATTCAGATTGTAACAAAAATAAGTGTAGAAAACCTACAATAGTTAAGTGTGTCAATCGTATGTGTTCATGTGTACCAGTATTTTATCCAAGAGAACCCAATTTCACTAAATAAAAACATAAGTGTAGATCACTTAGTTATTGTATTTGTATTGGTGCCATATAATTTGATCCTTACTTCATTATCTAATTTAAGGATTGATATTTTTATGACTTTGTAATATAAAATGATGAATATGAAATAAAATAAGGTGTCAATTAATATTAATGTTTTTTTTATCCTTTAATTATATATCTGTATATTCAGATTGATCCCTTAATTATATTTTGTGTTAGATTGATCTTTTAACTCTTAAAACGTGTCATTTTGATCATTTGTGTCTAATTAGCGATAAAAAATCAATCGTTAATTAGACCAATACGACCAACATGACTCGTTTTAAGAGTTAAGGAATCAATATTATGTTTAAGAAACCAATATGAATATGAATCCAAGAGTATAGTTAAGGAACGAAAAAAAGATATTTTACCTGATATTAATTAGATTATTTTCTTCTGGTCACACCTTTTGTGCTTTATTAGACTAACTGTTTTTGGCTTCTGTTTATATTATTTTGCCTTAAAAACGTAATGCAATTCCTTCAATTCAGGCATTTTAATTTTTCATACACTCATTATTATCTATCAAAATATCTTCAATATTAAGTTGATATAAAAATTTTATGTTGTATGAACCTACATTGTTAAATTTATTACATGACATTTTTGTAATTTAGATTTAATTTTTTGGAGTTAGAATGGGTCAAACCCACACCCTCATCATAAATTGTATCTGTATTTTTCATCTACACAACAACTCCTTTGATCAATATAATATGTCAAAAACTTATATAACACTTAGTTGAGATTAAGTCAAACCTACATTTTTACCATATTCACATCGCAACAATAAACAAGTAGTTGAGAGAAATTGGACGAGCTCATGTAACATCCTGTTTTCATAGATATTTAATTTAATTTATTTATGTCTATTGTGTGAATTATTGAATTATTATGTATAGTATTTAAATAATAGAGTTATATGTCCTTGAGGTGGAGGTGTGGAGAGAATTTAGAAGGAAATATAATTAATTTAAAATTAATTAATTATTAGAACAAATAGTATTTTAATTGAATTATTTAAATAAAATAGAAATATGATAATTAGATAAATTGTGTGATTTGAAAGAAATATATGGTAAGAGGAGATAAGCTTATGTTTAGTTGGGCCTAAGTTTAACTCACCAAAAACAATTAGAATAATGTATATTCTAACAATTAGGGAAATAGACTTATTCTATCATTACATGAAAAAGTGGAGAATAGAGAAACAAGGTTTTAGAGAAGGAGTGTTAGGGCTTGAGAGAAGGGATCAATTGAATATAATCTTGTTTATTTTTCTAGAATTACGAGGTAAGGGTGAAGAAAGGACTTTCAACATGGATGCATTGCATGATGGAGTAGAGAAGAGAGGTCCTTACTCACATTAGGGTTCTAAGATTTTGCTAGGCTTAATACTATTTTTGATCCTTTAACTATAGATATGAGTTCAATTTGGTCATCTTTCTTTTAAAAGTTTCAATTTGGTCTCTTACATTATCTAAGAGAATCAAAATGGTCTTTTCCGTCAAATATTGATAACATCGTTAGAAATAAGTGACATGGAGGTGGCGATTTTTGATGATGTGGCATTTGAGGTTTTTAATTTTTTTATTACTTATATTTTTTTATTATCCATGTCATTTTATTAATTAATTATTAATTAATTTTTTTCATTAATTTTTTTTTAAGAATTTAATTTATAGAAATTTTAAAAATATAATTCTTGGACAAAATGGTTGGCCCATTTCTTCAACCCACAAACCTTTTGATATCCATTATTCAAGTGGGATATATATACAATCAAATTAATCAAGTCTCACACAATTGGGACTTAAATGTTGCTCCTGGATTTGTAGTATATTAAATAGAGTCCCACATGAACTTGCAGTAGATTAACATAGAAAAGCTCCAGGAAAACAGAGACCTCATACCCTGCATTCAAAATTTCCAACATTATTACAGAACTTACAACTTTGCAATGGATCTTATAACATTTTGGCTTTTACAATTTATACGTGGCTTACTCATTTTGTTGCTCTTTTTGTTTCATGTTACTATTTGTCAATAATTCAACCTTTTTCTTTAAGACCTCATCTCCTTACACTGAAAAATAATAGATTGCAGTGTCTCACATTATTAAGAGGTTAGTAAAAATGATATTTGTGTTCATTTTTTAAAGTTAAAAATGAACACTAAAATAGGTGTAGCATTTGAAAGAGCCCACATGTTATATAATAACAAGTTGAATTTGGAGTAGACTTAATACAAGAGCATTGGGATTGAGTTGATCATAAGTTGGAAAATTGTAACGATAAATTTATAGGTGTATGTATCTCCATACACCACTCCTACCTTATAATTTCATTTTTTTGATGAAAAGATAAATAATGAATGATTTTATTTTTATTAGCTAATTATTTCGTTGAAGTTTTGTTAGCTAATTATGAATCTGAAGAATAGAAATGGTGTTGAGATTTTACCTTATGAGCTTTTCTATGGAGCTTTTCCAAGGGAGGTTGATGGAGTTTGAAGGTATAGTTAATGAGAGGAATGCTGATAAAAATATGAAGAATAGAAATGGTGCTAGGATTTTACCTTATGAGCTTTTGAGCACATTATGTACGAATTCATGTGGTTCTTGCTTGTGTTGTCTTGGTTTTCGAATGTTCTATTTAAGACAAAGAATAATTTACATAATCATACGAAAAGAATAGACAACGACAACGACGAAGCTCATTTGAGGTGTCCTTGTTGGGAAAATAATATGCTTATTAAAGAGTGGAAACTTGGTTTCGATATGAATTTGTAATGATGTGCTTGCACCAGGGCACGCTCCCTTGGTTAGGCTATTGATCCTTGTCGTAGGGCGAGATCGATGACAATCAGGCCTGATTGAGGTTGTGTCAGGACTAACTATAATATTATTTTCGCATTTTAGCATTCTATGGTCGAGAAAATTATTCTTTGTCTAAATGTTCGAGGTAAAAGGCCCTATTGTCTATACTTTAATGTAATTGACAATAACTTTAAATAAAGTATTACTTTACATAATCATACGCCATTTATCATTTACATAATCATCAACTTCCATATCAGTGTGGTTTAAAGAGAAATTCACCATAGTGTAGTTCAAAGTGGCTAGCCACAAGAGCGTCACCCTTCCATCTCTACCTCCATTATCAACTTCAAAACTAAAATAAATAGCATAACAACATTAAAGTCCTACATTGGGTGGGACTTGATTAATTTGATTATATATATATCCCACTTAAATGATGCATATCATAAGATTTGTGGGCTGAAGAAATGGGTCAGTCATTTAGTCCAAGAATTATGTATTTAAAATTTCTATAAATTAAATTCTTCAAAAATTAATTAATGAAAAAATTTAATTAATAATTAATTAATAAAATGACATGTATAATAAAAAAATATAAATAAAAAAAATTGTATGTCACGTTATAAAAAATTGCCACTTATCAATAAGGGTATTAAGCCATTTTGTTATGATGATTGGTTACTGTTCCGGACTGGGTCTCCGGACTGTATTGGGCTACGGCCCAATATGTCGAGCAGAGGCCCATGTGCTCGGGCAGGTACATCTGGTAGACGGGCAGAGGCGTTTAACGGTCGGGCACATATCCTAGATGTCGGGCACGTATTTAGAACGGGCAAAGAATATGTCAGCCAATTCACTTGCCACATCACCCAACTATCCCCATTATCTCCTGAAAGGTGGGGGCAGTTGAACCAAGGACCATATCACTTAGCTAGGACTTCACGCTTCTCACGCGTTCCTTGGCAGTTCTTCCTTGGGCCTAGTTGATCCAGCCCATGGGCCTAGCTGATCCAGCCCAAGGAAGGACCTTGGCCCAACACTGGGGGCTCTCTATAAATACCCTTTTTCACTAAAGTGTCAGGTATTCTGATTCCATTCTTCTAACTTTCCTATTTGATGTACCTCTATTAACTTTAGCATCGGAGCGCCTTGCAGGTACACCCCTCTCCATTCCATCCACTTGCTGTTGCACCCAATTGCTGGAAGGCCCTCCTGATCAGGTGAGATCAGTGGCACCGTATGTGGGAAACTAGCTTCCCCTTCTTCCACAACAGAAGATCAAATCTCGACTACTCCATCCTTTCAGCATGGCCAGAGAACAGTCCAACGACCGTAACCGTCCCCTCGTCGACTACACGATGGAGGACAATTTGAACTATCATAAATCTTACGCCCGAGATGGGCGCCCTTCCACCCCATCCCCTGAACCCGAAGACAATGGGAACCAACCTCAGATTCAGGACCAGATGATCACCATGTTCCAACCCATCCTCGTGCCCGTCGAGGGGGATGCCACCATGATTGCTATGGTGAACGCCCTTAATCAGGCCAGCTCCATGCTCTACCAGCAGCATGAAAGAATCATGGCCCTGGAGGCTGACCGACAGGAGAGCCGACCTCAGCAGGAAAGAAAGACGCAACAACGTCCAGAAGCGGCGAAGAAGCGGGGACGACTCTCCCCGGAACCCAACAAGAGCAGGTCACGAGCACATCGTGATTCCGTCCGATTAGGGACCTCGCCAAGGCATGACCAGAGCCCTGGTAATAATGAGCTCTCCCCACCAAGTAGCGATGAAGAAGACCCGCATTGCCCCCACTCGCGGGCGATAATGGAGGCCCCACTCCCCAAGGGCATGGAGAAACCCCCAAATTTGGCCATCTACGACAGGATCACTGACCCCGACGATCACGTCGACAACGTTAATGCGATGCTCGACAACCGCAACGACATCACCAGGCACCTCAAATGCAGGTTGTTCTCGAAAACTCTCAGAAAATGAGCCATGGCCTGGTACAAAAAGCTTAGCCCCAGAATCCATCATATCTTGGAGAGTCATGAGATCCATGTTCACGAGGCATTTTACAGCCTCCCGACGCCATCCCAAAACCGAGGCGACCTTCGAAGCCATATTGCAAAGGAAGAATGAAACAATGCGCTCGTATATCGAGCGGTTCAACCAAGAGGCTGTCGAGGTGGACACCACGGAAGACATGAAGAAATATCTCCTCGAGAGGGGACTCTTGCCCGAAAGTGAGCTTAGCAGGGCAGTCGGGATAGAACCTCCCCTCACCCTAAATGACCTCCTGCATAAATCCCAGGCTTACATTAGATATGAAGAAAAATAGGTCGCCCACAACAATCGCAGCAGTCGTAACATTGAGGAAATCGACCATCCTAAATGCGAGGACCCGAACATTCCCCGTCGCAACGGGGACAAGCGAAGGGAGGAGAAACCTCGCGAGCCTCGTGAAGGAAGAGGACTCGCGGGCCGATATAGCAAGTACGCATTCCTAACAGCACCCCGCGAGCACATCCTCGCTGAATGCATCAATTCCAACATCAAACAGGGCAGGGTGAGGTTCCCCAAACCTTCTGCACCCAAGCCCCACACTGACAAGTCCAAGTACTACAGGTTCCACAGAAGCCATGGGCACGTGACTGAAGACTGTGTCCACTTGAAGGACGCAATAGAAATTTTGATCCAAGAGGGCCATCTCAAATAGTACACCAGGAAGAACGAAACTTTCAAGCACGAAGAGCAAGAAAAGAAGAGACCCCGCGAGGATACTCCCCCCCACGACTCTTCTTACCAAGTGGCCCTATGCATATCACGACCAGAGGACTTCATCTTCCCCAATTCTCCACCAGAAGGGAGGATCACTGCTCTCAGCCCCTGGGAGGAATTCCCAACCGCCCTTGTCATATCGGGGGGAGGGATGAATGGCGAAAGCGCGGCCCTTTCAGTGAAGCGCAAGTTCGACAAACTCCTACTGACTGCGCCCGAGCAAAAGGCAACATTGACAAAATACCGAGGGAAGTCCAATCTGATATCCTTTTTCCTAGAGGAGCTTATTGGCGGTTCCCCCAACTCGAGCATCCCGCTGCTGATCAGAGCCAAGATGGCTCACTTCGACGTCCGACGCATCCTTGTCGACCAAGGCAGTTCGGTGGACATCATGTATGTCCACCTATTCAAAACCCTAAAGCTAGACAAGACCAACCTATCCCCCTATGTTGGATCCGACCTCCAAGGGTTCAACAGGGCCACGACAAAGCCGTGGGATTACGTTGAGCTCCTCATAACCTTCGGAGAGCAAGAGACGGCTAGAGAAATCAAGATCCAGTTCCTGGTCATAGAATGCCCATCCCTTTACAACTACATCCTCGGTCGCCCGACTCTAGCCGAGCTGACAACGGTCCCATCCACCGTTCACCTGAAGATGAAGTAAAACACCAAACTGGGCCGCATGGTCACAATCCACGGGGACATCGAGGCCGCCCGAAGGTATTACGATGCCGCAGTAAAAGGATAGGCCACAATCAACACCAAAAATAACAAGAAGCCCAGGGTCGAAGAGCCTCCCCCTAGGGAATCAACACCATCGACCTCGATTGCCGCATTAGCAAGGACGAAGCTGAAGAACAGAGACCCGTCGAGGGGAAAGCTCCCACTCACCCATTCCACCCAGTCCCGGACAGAGAGTTCGAGCTAGTCCCGCTGGGCGATGACCCCGACAGAGCAGTGAAGATAGGCACGGGCCTGCCCGAGGAAACGAGGAAGCAACTCGCGATCTGCCTCAGGGAGAACGCTGACCTCTTCGCATGGAACGCCACAGAGATTCCCGGCCTAGACCCCGAAGTCGCTTGTCATCAATTAGCTTTAGACCGGGTGATCAAGCTCGTAGCACAGCGTAGGCGTAAGCAGTCCCCCGAGAAAGCGGAGGCTGCCGAGCGAGCTGTAAAAGACCTTCTAGAGGAAACTTTTATTTCTGAAGCCCAGTACACAACCTGGCTCTCTCATGTAGTCCTCGTTAGGAAAAATAATGGAAAATGGTGTATGTGTGTTGATTATACCGATCTTAATAGGGCTTGCCCCAAAGATGATTTTCCTCTCCCTTAGATAAACTCGTCGACAATTCAGCAGGTTTCAACCTCTTGTCCTTCATGGACGCATACAACGGATACAATTAAATCCCCATGTTGGACATGGACAAGAGACACACGGCATTCATGACCCCGAACGAAAATTACTATTACAACGTAATGCACTTCGGACTAAAGAATGTCAGGGCCACGTACCAGCGCATGATGAACAAAGTCTTCCGAGGAGAAATCGGGGACATGCTCGAAGTATACATGGATGACATGATCATCAAATCACACGAGGAAACCGACCACACATGACACCTCCACAAGGTTTTCGAGCAGGCGAGGCAATGTAAAATGAGGTTTAACCCTGAGAAATGCACGTTCGGTGTCCGGGCAGGAAAATTCCTAGGCTTCTACCTCACTGAACGGGGAATCAAGGCCAATCCCGACAAATGTCGGGCATTCTCAGATTTCCCGACCCCGAAGTCTAAAAATTCCATTCAATCCCTCAATGGGGTGCTCACCTCACTCTCCCGTTTCATCGCCAAATCCGCTCAACGCGCTTTACCTTTCTTTAAGCTCCTCCGAAAAAAGGCCACCTTCGAGTGGACCGATGAATGCGAATAGGCACTGCTCCATCTGAAGAAGGCACTCTCCGAACCCCCAGTCCTGTCCCGACCACTAGAAAGGGAGACCCTATACCTATACCTGTCTGTGGCAACCGAGGCCGTCAGCGCCGCTCTCATCAGAGAAACCAACGAAGGGCAAAAGCCTATATACTTAACGAGCAAAGCACTCCAAGGCCCCGAGCTCATATACCAACAAATCGAAAAGGTCGCGCTAGCCCTCATAAATGCCACGAGAAGATTACATCACTACTTCCTCGCCCACACGGTCAAGGTGAGAACCGATCAACCAATAAAACAACTCCTTGGTCGACCAGACATGGCCAACAGAATATTGAAATGGTCGCTGGAACTTTCTGAATTTGACATCCAATACGAGAACAAGAAAGCTCTAAAGGCCCAGGCCCTGGCCGACTTCATCGTAGAAATGACGCACAACCCGAGGCCAATGGACGGTGCCCACAAATGGACGATCTTCGTCTACGGTGCCTCTAGCTTGGCCAGAAGTGGTGTAGGAATCATCCTCGAAAACGAGGACGAAATCCTGATCGAGGTCTCATTGGCATTAGCCTTCCCAACCTCCAACAACCAAGCCAAGTATGAAGCTTTCATCGCCGGTCTAAGATTAGCCGAAGACCTAGGAGCAAAGGAAGTAAAAATATCGACAGACTCCCAACTCGTGGCATCGCAAGTACGGGGAGAATACCAAACCAAGAACGACAACCTCATAGAATATTTGGCATTGGTCAAGGAAAGACTCGAAAAATTCGAGAAGTGGGAGGTCCAACACATGCCCCACGAACATAACACGCGGGCGAACGTCCTGTCGAAAATCGCGAGCACGAGAAAGAAAGGCGGAAACAAATCAGTAATCTAGGAAATCCTTCCTTGACCTAGCACCGAAAGGCCTCCACCCCCGCTCGAGGTAAACGTGATTGGGGATGCTCATTGCTGGATGACACCCATCTACAACTATATCACGAAAGATGAACTCCCCGCGGACCCCAAAGTGGCTGCCACAACCAAGCGGAGGGCGTGCTCATACGTCCTCCTCGAAGGGAAACTCTACCGTAGGGGACTCTCCATCCTGTTGCTCAAATGCGTCGAGGAGGAGAAAGTCCCCGACATATTAGGGGAAATGCACTGAGGAATCAACGCCCAACATCCCGGCGGAAGGTCGCGCGCGCGCAAGTTTCTTCGAGCAGGCTACTATTGGCCGACTATGCAACACGACTCCAAAGAGCACGTCAAAAAATGAGACAAATGCCAACGACACGCCGACATGCATCTCGCACCTCCCAAAGAGCTAAAAACGCTCTCCTCCCCTTGGCCCTTTGCCTAGTGGGGCATGGACATCCTCGGCCCATTTGTGACCAGTTCTTACCAAAACAAATACCTCATTGTAGGGGTAGACTACTTCACCAAGTGGATTGAAGCAGAAGCACTGGCCAAAATAACGGTGCAGAACATTCTTGGATTTTTCAAACGAAACATCCTCGCTCGGTTCGGCATATCCCAGGTCCTTATCACGGACAACGGAACGCAATTCACAGACGGAGGATTTCAGGACTTCGTAGCCAGCCTAGGCACTAAACTACACTTCACGTCCGTCGAGCACCCTCAAACCAATGGACAAGCTAAGGCGGCCAACAAGGTAATCCTGCACGGACTAAAGCGGAGACTTGGCGAGGCAAAGACGACATGGGTCGAGGAACTACACAACGTCCTGTGGGCATACCGCACAATGCCACAATCCACGACCGGGGAGACCCCGTTCAGACTAACATACGACACCGAAACAGTCATCCCGGTGGAAATACGAGAGCCGACGAGACGCGTGGAGGAGCCCCTCAACGAAGAGATGAATGACGAGGCACTTCGAGCCGAGCTGGATCTCGTCGACGAGATCCGCTCCGAAGCAGCCCTTAGGGAAACATACCTCAAATAAAAAATAGCCTTGCTCCACGACCGAAGGTCATAAAAAGAGAGTTCCAGGTGGGCAGCCTGGTCCTCAGAAGAAACCAAAAAAAACCAAGAGAGGGAAAATTGGCCGCCAACTGGAAGGCCCCTACCGCATCCGCTTCAAGACGAGTAACAGGGCCTATTATCTGGAAAACCTACAAGGTGAAGAACTCGCTCAACCATGGAACGCAGAAAAACTTAGACAATATTATAGCTAAAAATAACCCGGGGAGACATGGGAGGTACGACCACGCTCTTCACCACCAAAACAAAAGGGAGGATCTGCGGCCCTCAGGGGCGAACACAACCCACCCCGACGTTGGACACCTCAAACGAGCCCCAGTGTCGCAGTACCATGTTGGAAGGGCACCCAGCTCGCGATGGGAAAGCCCAAGCCCCTAGGTCAGAGTTCCCTCGATTCAAGGCGAGCACAACGCTCGCCACCTTGTCGGTTCCCTAAACCAACGAGACCATCATTGTCGAGCACAAACAATTCAAAAATAAATAAATAGAACAAATTAATATTGAAAATAACATTCATTAAACGCGGTCGCAGCCGACCAAGAAAAGTACAAAAGGAGCCCGAAGGCCAATATTCAAACAGGCACAAAAGGCCATTATAAACAGGCACGCAGACCATTACATAAACATGCACGCAAGCCCTACAAAAAGACATCAAAAATTCTAAAGACTCCGCCTGGAGTTACTCTTCACGACCATCCTCCTCCTCATCTTCCAGCTCCTCCTCAACTTCGAAGGGGCACACGATCTCCCTGTCAGCCACACAATATTTGTGGGCCGACCCCTCCGTCACTAGCCCGAGATTCAACACCTTCAGCTGCTCGGTGGCGTTGTCGAACCCATCCTTGAACATTAAAACCAGCTCTTTGTTGAGTTTGCATATATGTCCGACCAAATCTCCCCGGGTACGAAGGGCAAGCTCCTCCTTAGTCTCATCATCCCGAGGGCGGATTGCACCCTCGAGCATAGCCGCCCGAGCACGAAGCTGTACGTTTTCCTCAGCCACCTTCTTATGCCCCACAGCTTGATCCTCCAGGCTTTCCTTCTCGGCCTTCAGAGTGTCCCGCTCGAGCTTTAGTTCCTCCAACTCCTTCTTCAGCCCCTCCTGCAACTGGTGCTCCTCCTTGTAGTCAGATAGATCCTTAGACAATCTATACTTCTCAGTTTGGGCAGCCAGAAGAGCATCCTCTAAAGAATCCGTGGAAACAACAGTCTTGGACAGGACCATGGCAGTCTCCATCACCCGGATAACGGCGGCCAGATCTCCAGCTAGCTCTCTTCGTCGGGTGTTGGTATCTTGGTTCAGAATGGCCTTTTCCTCGGGCGTCGCCGCCACGACGGAACCTTCGGCCTTAAAGAACTCCTACTCCAGATAGCAAGGAGGCAACAAATAACTCCCAGGGGCGTCAGAATCATTGCCCACCACAGCAGCGGACTGGGCAAGAGTCCCGTCCAGATGCTTCCGCTTGAGCAAAGGAGAGGTGGAAGGAGGGGAATTGTCCCGTATCTTGATCAGAGAGGTTTGTTGAGCGGGCTGAGGGGAGTTAGACACCGGGCTAGTAGTACCCAAGGTACCTTCCCCGAGCTCAGTGGCCTCCTCCTGGACACGGGGTATCACTTTCTTTTTCTTTTTAGGGACCCTGTCTGGGGCCCCAGCCTGGTTCGCCAGCTTCAGAACTCGTTCACGATGAGCGGGCATTGTTCCTACAAAACAAAACAAAACAAAGGTTAGTTGGACGGACACAAGACCGAGAAAAGAAAGTAAGTAAAGAAAACCTACGCAGTAACTCCAAGGCCTCCTCGTCTGTATCACACTCGAGCAGAGCCCTCGTGTTTATAAGATGGGTTTCATAAATCGGCATCCCAGCCTCATCAACGTAGGGGGAACCTTTCCGGTCAACCCAAATCTCCAGGTTGAAGCTCTGTACATACTCCACCAGCCTCTTGTAGGCCAGCCTATCCTCGACCCCCATGCTCGAGAATTTTACCCGATAGTGACTGGTCGAGAGATTGAAATGGTCGGGTTGCCACCTCAAGGGGATCCTCTCCATAAGTTTTTCCTCCCCAGCAGAATTCCATTTGTAATAGTACAGGGCGTTAAAGGAAAAATGAGTGATCGATTTCACCGTATACCACCGCCCTTTAAAATGTCGGGCAGAATCCACATAAGTCTTGAATAGCCTCACTAGTTGCTTCAGAGACACCCAGTTGTGACGTCCCCGGGCACCAGACCGTTGCAGGTGGAAGATGTGGAAAAAGAGGGGCAAAGTGCACCCAACGCCTATAAAACGGAAGACTAACTCGAACGCCCGGATAAAAGCGATGGCTTTCGGATGCAGTTGTGACGGTGCCAGTCTGAGCCACCTGAAAACCCCCATCTGAAAAGATTTGAAGGGCAGCCTGACCCTCGCTTCTCGGAAGGCAAATTCGTACATAGAAAACTGCTTCCCCGGGAAGCGGTGACATATCCGGTCCACCTCCTTAGGAGCAAGGCATTTCCAATTCGCAGGGTCCTTGGGACTAATATCTTCCACCATTGTGTATGCAACGGTCGTCTCATCTACGAAGTACGATTCTTCTTCCAGCGGTTCGTCCGCAACCCACGATAAGTCCTTACGCTTGGACGAGGAAACATGCTCGTTGTCCTCCTTGGCATTCCTTTCCTCGGGGTTCCGATGCGCGACCTCCCATTCATCAGCTTGACGATGTTCGGCGTTCCCTTCCCCGACCTGCCGATGCTCGGTCGTACCTGAAACGCAGACAGAAAAAGTGAATTCGACATCGTATCAAATTCACCCTTCCACCGCAAGTCAAGTGAAAGGGCGAAAAGCTAAAACGCCCAAAATCCGACTAAATTAGCCTAGACCGACGAAGGGGCAACCCCCGCATGTATTCGGGCACATAAAGATCCGACTTACAATTTCATACAGACATGAACTCTATGCCCGTGGCATGCTGACCTTGCCCGGGATATTCATACGCATATGAATTCTACACCCGTGACATGCTAAACTTGCCCGGGATATTCATATGCATATGAATTTCACGCCCGTGACATAATAGTTTTGTCCGGTTTATTCATGTGCTTATGAAATATTTTCCCAAGACATTCTAATCCTGCCCGGGACATTCATACCTAAAACCAAAAAAAACTATCCCCAAACCCAGGTTTATCTACTCTACACTAAAGTTTGCTTACTCTACGCAAACATATCAGGCATTTTTCTATCTACCAAACGGAAAAACATGCAAAATAGAGAATTTGAAGTGTTACCTGACATATTGGAGGCGAGGAGAAGATGGTGGCGCGCGGGCAGAAAATGGCGGTGCAGACGACGGAGACGGGCGGAGAGAGGATTCTTCTCAGAGCTTCCAGTAAAATGCCAGAGCGAAAAAGTCCAAATGAAGTGGACCGACCCCTTTATATAGCCACAAGTGCGTGGATGGACGCGCCAGGTAATCATTACCTAGACCCTACGCCGCCATTTGCACAAGAAACGAGGCGATGCACCATTAATGCTAAGACACGTCAGTCCAAAAGAATCCTGAACGACGCCGAGCAACTACAAATCTCCCCGACTATAAGGAACATCCTCGACTCTGTGAAACACCACATGCCCGATAGACTTAACAACATGTGCAGGTACATGGTCGTCACCTTCTTCAACACACCTACATCCGTCTATGTGCTAATTCATTGCTCCGCCCCGGAGAATCGACTTGGGGGGCTCCTGTTCCGGACTGGGCCTCCGGACTGTATTTGTAATACCCATATACAAAAGACATACATAAAGCATATTTTTCAAATATAATATTAATGATTTGGTACTGAAATACAAATAAGTTTTTAGCAACACATTGTATAAATATAGCCACTACAACGTAAGGTACTAAACAAGGCTATATAATAGTACAAGATGTTCAACTACAAAAGATCTAAGAACTAGATCCGAAAATCTCAAAAGTTCACAGCGGAAGATTAAGCCATCACTAGTAAGGATAATCAAGTCGCCTTATCCTTACCCTTAGCGGAACCTGAAGTACCTGAAAAACAACATCAACATGGGGTGAGATAAAACATCTCAGTGGGTTCTCTATCTTAGAGTTCTCTCGGCTCTAAGGGGTCATTTCCAACGAAACTCGCATGCTTCACAACCCAATTCACACAAGGAACAAGGACATGGGGGAAACTAGGGTCCACACACGATTTCACAACACAAAGGGAAATGTCTACCTCAAGTCCTTACGGATGCTCTAGTGAAACACATAGTAACCACTTTGAGACTTATACAAGACCTTACGGAGGAATTGACATAATGTAACGCCCCGATTCGATAATTCCCATTTTTGTTGGAGTCTTTTATTTTAATTGAATAATTATTATTCTGTTTGTGAAATTAATATGATGATAAGATATGTTGATGAATTAATGTGATATATTGTGTAGTGAAATTTTACCGTTTTGTGGATTTCCGGGTAAAACTGGATTAAAGGGTATTTTAGAGTTTTGTTAATTAGTGATAAGTTAGAATTAGTAGAATTGATATTTTGTGAGAAAATGATATTTGGTTGGAAAGAAATAGAATTAATAGAGTAAGAGTAGAAATAGAAAGAAAATAGTATAAGTTGTGAGAAAGAGAAAGAAAAGGAAAGATAGAAAGAAAAAGAGAAGAAAGAAAGAGGAGAGAAAGAGGAAAGAAGAGAAAAGAGAGAAAAGTTGGAAAAGCTTCAAGATTTCTCCATGGAATCGGAATAATCGGGTAAGGGTGATAAACATTGTTATCTTAATCTTGTGTATGATTATGTATGTGTTTGGTGGATTGGGTTTATGATTTGGAGAAGTTTTAGAGAAAGTTAGGTTTAGGGTTTTGATGAGAAAACTTGGAAATTGGTAGATTAATCGGTTAGAAATCTTTGAAACCGAAGTATGATGCTAGATACATGTTATTGATCATGTTTGTATGAGTTTAGATAAGTTTTTGGGTGATTTTGTTAGACTATTCGCAGCTGGTAATTTGCTGAAATCGCAGTGGTCGCTCAGCGAAAGTTCCAGGGTGATTTTCGCTCAGCGAGCTAGAGGGCGCTCAGCGAGCCTGTAGGTTTTGAGGGATTATGTGTTTTAATCCGTAGCATGAGTTTCGGGTATTTGTTTTTAGATATCCTTATATCGATTCAAAGCTAAAAACATGTAGAATCCATTGATGCTAAGAAGAGTAATTTTTAGCCGACTTTTTCCCGTCTTTTCCGATAAAACGTAAATGAGTTAATTATGAAAATGTGGGTTTGTTATAATGTTGTGGCCATTGGGCAAGTGATTACTCTGCTTAAATTGTATGAATATGTATGTTAATGGTATGTGTTGAATGCATAACTATATTGTGAATATGTATACATTTTCAAGAATGTTGTGTGTCATTTTGCATGTAAGCATAACATATTCCTTCTTGTGTTGTGGGATTCTTTATGAATCCGTTGTAGCATCGTGTGCTCATGTGGAGTGTGAGCGATGACTACAACAAGATCGTGTGCCCATGTGGGGTGTGAGCGATCGGATTGTGTGCCCATGTGGGGTGTGAGCAATCCAGAAACATCATGTGCCCGTGTGGGGTGTGAGTGATGGGTGATTTATTCACATTGATTGTGTGCCCGTGTGGGGTGTGAGCAATCGAATTGTGTGCCCATGTGGGGTGTGAGCAATCCTGAAACATTGTGTGCCCATGTGGGGTGTGAGCAATGGGGAACATCGTGTGCCCGACGGGGAGTAACTTTAGGTAACAAGCGATGATTCTATTTGGTTCCTGAGTGAACTTACTGAATGTTGAGTTGGTACCTCATTGCATCTGCATAGAGTCGTATGTCGATCTCTATGAGGTTCATTTTATACATTGTATGTATATGCTGAAATAAACATGATTGTGCATATGTTTATTTGGAATGTTGTGAAATGATTGGTATGTGTGAAGGACATACTTGCAGATATATATATGCATGTTGATATGTATATATGTATGTGACTTTATACATTGTATGTATATGCTAAAATAAACATGATTGTGCATATGTTTATTTTGAATGTTGTGAAATTATTGGTATGTGTGAAGGACATACTTGCAGATATATATATATATATATATATATATATATATATATATATATTCATGTTGATATGTATATATGTATGTGATTTATACATTGAATGTATTTGTGTGATTTAAACATAGCTTGTCGTATGTTTATGCGGAATGAATGTAAATGAAGAATATACATAAATAATATAAGATTTATGTGTATTGGTAAATGAAGATACATTACGATGTATGTGGGTTATGTGAACATGGTTGAATATGATTTGTGTTACGTGAAAGAAATGGTGATAAGTATGCGTATAAGTATGCTTTATGTTGCGTATGAATGACATGTTGTGGTGAGAATATGTTGATGTATATGTTATATGTTGAGATATATAATTATATGGAATATTATTATGATAATGTTTCTCACCCTTCTACTGTTTTATGATGCTCTACGAGGCATTGCAGATTAGGTGTGCCGGAGTCGTTTTTGTGAAGCTTGTCTTCATATCTTTTGGTCGGTCGGCTCTGATATGTAGCACCGGGTTGTTAGGCGGCCTTGTGCCTTTTTTGGGGATACATTTGTATATGTATTCGTTTTGGACATGTTTTTTATAACATGATATATTTGTACACTTCTAACTTGTAGATATATTTTGATAAATATATAAGTTGAAGTTGTTGATGATTTAAGTATTCCGCTGTGCAAATTATAATTGAGATATGGGTGTAAGGATTGAAATTACTTTGTGGATAGCTACCCCACTGTTGCATATCTGTTTGAGCAGGTGTTGTATGTTTTAATTTCACGTAATGTGGCATGCTCCTTTTTATGCCTGATTTAAGTTATACTCTTATGAAATTTTATCTATGCCTAAATGATTTAATGTATTATTTGGGGGTATAGAAAGGGGGTGTTACATTAAGTGGTATCAGAGCCAGTGTTCGAGTCAGTTGTGTTTGTCTTGATGTTGTTGTGATTGAACTTTTGTTTAATCTTGTTGTTGTCTTGGGAATAATCAGAATATGGCTGGTAGAAATAATAATGCGATGGTTGATGCTTTGGAAGCAATGGCTAGGGCAGTGCAGGGAACGCCGAATTTGAATGCGAATGATGAGTTCAGGAAGAATCAACCGCTGGTTTTCAAGGGGAGGTTTGATCCTGATGGTGCTCAGAACTGGTTGAAGGAAGTTGAGAGAATCTTCCGAGTGATGGATTGTGCTGTGGGAAGTAAGGTGAGGCTTGGTTCTCACATGTTGATGGAAGAAGCCGATGACTGGTGGGTCGGTAGAAGTCTTGCTTTAGAGGAAGAAGGTGAAGAGATTACATGGGAAGTTTTTTGCACTGAGTTCTTAAGGAAGTATTATCCTGAGAGTGTTAAGGGAAAGAAGGAAATGGAATTCCTTGAGCTGAAGCAAGGTAGTATGTCAGTGGTTGACTATACTGCTAAATTTGTGGAATTGGTTTAGTTTCATCCTCATTATGATGCTGCTACTGCTGAGTTTTCTAAGTGCATTAAGTATGAGAATGGTTTGCGTTCTGAGATTAAGCAAGCTGTGGGATATCAGAGGATCAGAAGGTTTTCGGATTTGACTGAATGTTGTAGGATCTTTGAAGAGGATAGTAAAACTCGTTCTACGCACTATAAGAGTGTGAATGAGAAGAGAGGGAAGCAACAGGTTTGAAGTGGACCTTATGTGACACCCGCTGATAAGGGCAATCATAGGGGAATCTTTGACAAGAGATCTAGTGGAGGGAGTTCTGGTCCCGTGAAGTGTTACAAGTGTGGCACCTTGGGCCACAAGTCTTTTGAGTGTGGAAAGAATTTGGTGAAGTGTGCTAATTGTGGTGGTCTTAGACATGCTACGACCGAGTGTCGAAGAAGTGTGGTTAAGTGCTTTAATTGTGGTGAAGTTGGCCACATTAGTACTAAGTGTATTAAGCCGAAGCAAGCTCAGGTGGGCGGAAAGGTGTTTGCATTGGCAGGGAAGGATACTACTAGTGCAGACCGTTTGATTAAAGGTACATGCTATATTAATAGTACGCCTTTAGTTACTATTATTGATACGGGAGTGACTCATTCGTTTATTTATCTTGAGTGCGCTAAGCGTTTGAATTTTCTTATGTCTTCTTGGGGTGGTGAAATGGTTATTGAGACTCCTGCTTCAGGGTCGGTAATTGCTTCTTTAGTATGTGTAAGTTGTTCTTTGACCATGTTTGGTAAAGACTTTGTTTTGGATTTGGTTTGTTTGCCGTTGGAAGGTTTAGATGTAATCTTGGGTATGAACTGGTTGCAGTTTAATCGAGTTCATATAGATTGCTATCATAAGTTAGTGAGGTTTCCTTCTTTGGATGATGAAGAAGAGAGTTTCCTATCCACGAAAGAGTTGAAGAAACTTTTTGTGGACGAAGCTCAGTTGTTTGGTTTGTTTGCATCGTGGTCAGTGGAAAGCGAAGTGGAGATAAGTAGGTTTCCAGTGGTGTGTGATTTTCCAGAAGTGTTTCCGGACGATATTATAGATGTACCGCCGGAAAGAGAGGTTGAGTTTTCTATTGATCTAATTCCGGGTACTAGACCGATTTCGATGGCACCGTATCGTATGTCAGCTTCAGAGTTGGTAGAATTGAAAAAGCAATTGAATGATTTGTTGGACAAGAGGTTTGTTAGGCCGAGTGTTTCTCCTTGGGGTGCACCCGTATTGTTAGTAAAGAAGAAGGACGAAAGCATGCGGTTATGTATTGATTATCGACAGTTGAATAAGGTGACAATTAAGAACAAGTATCCACTTCCGAGGATTGATGATTTGATGGATCATTTGGTTGGTGCACGTGTGTTTAGTAAGTTTGATTTGAGATCAGGATATCACCAGATTCGTGTAAAAGAGGAGGATATTAAAAAGACGGCTTTTAGGACACGGTATGGTCATTACGAGTATTCCGTGATGCCATTCGGAGTTTCTAATGCGCCGGGTGTGTTTATGGAATACATGAATCGTATTTTTCATGAACAGTTGGATCGTTTTGTGGTTGTGTTCATCGACGACATTTTGATTTATTCTAAGTCTCAAGAAGAGCATGAAGAGCATTTAAGGATTGTGTTGCAAGTTTTGAGAGAGAAGCAGTTGTATCCTAAGTTATCCAAGTGTGAGTTTTGACTGACGAAGGTGAGTTTTCTTGGTCATGTTATTTCTGATGGTGGTATTAGTGTGGATCCATCCAAGATTGATGCTGTGATGCAGTGGGAAGTTCCTAGATTGGTTACGGAGATTCGAAGCTTTTTAGGCTTGGCGGGTTATTATCGGAGGTTTATTGAAGGATTTTCAAAGTTGGCACTTCCGTTAACGCAGTTGACGTATAAAGGAAACACTTTCATTTGGGATATTTATTGTGAAGAGAGTTTTATGGAGCTTAAAAGAAGGTTGACTACGGCTCCGATTTTGGTTTTTCCGAATCCTACGGAACCATTTGTGGTGTTTTGTGATGCTTCTTTGTTTGGACTAGATGGTGTTTTGATGCAAGATGGAAACGTTGTGGCTTATGCTTCGAGACAATTGAGAGTGCATGAAAAGAATTATCCTACGCACGATTTGGAATTAGCGGCTTTGGTTTTTGCTCTAAAGATTTGGAGGCATTATTTGTTTGGTGCGAGATTTGAAGTTTTTAGTGATCACAAGAGTTTGAGGTATTTGTTTGATTAGAAAGAGTTGAATATGAGGCAACGAAGATGGTTAGAACTTTTGAAGGATTATGACTTTGGTTTGAATTACCATGCGGGTAAGGCGAATGTGGTGGCCGATGCGTTAAGTCGTAAGTTGTTACATATGTCCTCTTTGATGGTGAAATAATGGGAGCTTTTGGAAGATTTTAGAGACTTGAGTTTGGTTTGCGAGATGACGCCGAGGAGTGTGAGACTTGGTATGCTTCATGTTACGAATGATTTTCTTGCAACCGTTTGTGAAAAGCAAAAGTTGGACTCGAAATTTGTTGATTTGATGATGAATGAGAATGAGGACTTTAAGGTTGATAATTTTGGAGTTTTGAGATTTCGTGGACGTATTTGTATTCCCGATGATGTAGAGTTGAAAAAGATGATTTTAGAGGAAGGACACCGGAGTAATTTGAGTATTCATCCGGGAGCGAACAAGATGTATCAAGATTTGAAGAAGATCTTTTGGTGGTTTGGATTGAAGATAGATGTGGCTCATTTTGTGTATGCGTGTTTGACTTGTCAGAAGTCGAAGGTGGAACATCAGAAGCCGAGTGGTTTGATGCAACCGTTAGATATTCCGGAATGGAAATGGGATAGTATATCGATGGACTTTGTTACGGTTTTGCCGAATACGCAAAGAGGTCATAATGCTATTTGGGTGATTGTTGATAGGCTTACTAAATCTGCTCACTTTATTCTGATGGATATTAGTTATTCTTTGGAGAAGCTAGCCGAGATTTATGTTTTCGTGATTGTGAAGTTACATGAAGTTCCTTAGAGTATTGTATTGGATAGAGATCCTAGATTTACATCGAGGTTTTGGGAAAGTTTGCAAAAGGATTTGGGTTCTAAGCTAAGATTGAGTTCGGCTTACCATCCGCAAATGGACGGTCAAACCGAGAGGACGATTCAATCGTTAGAGGATTTGTTGCGTGCTTGTGTGCTAGAACAAGGTGGTATTTGGGATAGTTATTTAGCATTGATTGAGTTCGCCTATAATAACAGTTTTCATTAGAGTATTGGTATGGCACCATTTGAGGCTTTATATGGTCGAAGATGTCGAACACCTTTGTGTTGGCATGAAATTGGAGAGAGAACGGTAGTTGGACCGGAGATGGTACAACAAACTACGGAAAAGGTGAAGTTTATTCGGGAGAAGATGAGAGCTTCTCAGAGTAGACAAAAGAGTTATCATGATAAGAGACGAAAGGATCTTGAGTTTCAAGAAGGCGACCATGTGTTTTTGAGAGTTACACCGGTTACGGGTGTGGGTCGTGCTTTGAAGTCAAAGAAGTTGACTTCTCGTTTTATTGGTCCATATTAGATTACTGCAAGAGTTAGTGATGTGGCTTATCGTGTGGTGTTGCCCCCGAACCTTTCGAATTTGCATGATATGTTCCATGTTTCGCAACTTCAGAAGTATGTTCCGGATCCGTCACATGTTATTCCTATGGACGAAGTTGAGGTGAGAGATAACCTTACGGTGGAAGCTTTGCCGGTTAGGATTTTGGATCGTGAGATCAAGAGGTTAAGAGGCAAGGATATTGCGCTTGTGAATGTAGCATGGGGAGGCGATGTGGAAGGCAATATGACTTGGGAATTGGAGAGTGGGATGCGCGAGTCGTATCCGGAGTTCTTTGAATCAGGTATTATTTTCGAGGACGAAAATTTCTAAAGTGGGGGAGAGTTGTAACGCCCCGATTCGATAATTCCCATTTTTGTTGGAGTCTTTTATTTTAATTGAATAATTATTATTCTGTTTGTGAAATTAATATGATGATAAGATATGTTGATGAATTAATGTGATATATTGTGTTGTGAAATTTTACCGTTTTGTGGATTTCCGGGTAAAATTGGATTAAAGGGTATTTTAGACTTTTGTTAATTAGTGATAAGTTAGAATTAGTAGAATTGGTATTTTGTGAGAAAATGATATTTGGTTGGAAAGAAATAGAATTAATAGAGTAAGAGTAGAAATAGAAAGAAAATAGTATAAGTTGTGAGAAAGAGAAAGAAAAGGAAAGATAGAAAGAAAAAGAGAAGAAAGAAAAAGGAGAGAAAGAGGAAAGAAGAGAAAAGAGAGAAAAGTAGGAAAAGTTTCAAGATTGCTCCAAGGAATCAGAATAATCGGGTAAGGGTGATAAACATTGTTATCTTAATCTTGTGTATGATTATGTATGTGTTTGGTGGATTGGGTTTATGATTTGGAGAAGTTTTAGAGAAAGATAGGTTTAGGGTTTTGATGAGAAAACTTGAAAATTGGTAGATTAATCGGTTAGAAATCGTTGTAACCGAAGTATGATGTTAGATACATGTTATTGATCATGTTTGTATGAGTTTAGAGAAGTTTTGGGGTGATTTTGTTAGACTGTTCGCAGCTGGTAATATGCTGAAATCGCAGTGGTTGCTCAGCGAGCTACCCCTCGCTCAACGAAAGTTCCAGGGTGATTTTCGCTCAGCGGTCTAGAGGGCGCTCAGTGAGCCTGTAGGTTTTGAGGGATTATGTGTTTTAATCCGTAGCTTGAGTTTCGGGTATTTGTTTTTAGCGATCCTTATATCGATTCGAAGCTAAAAATATGTAGAATCCATTGATGCTAAGAAGAGTAATTTTTAGCAGACTTTTTCCCGACTTTTCTGATAATACGTAAATGAGTTAATTATGGAAATGTGGGTTTGTTATAATGTGTTGGCCATTGGGCAAGTGATTACTATGCTTAAATTGTATGCATACGTATGTTAATGGTATGTGTTGAATGCATAACTATATTGTGAATATGTATGCATTTTCAAGAATGTTGTGTGTCATTTTGCATGTAAGCATAATGTAGGCATTCTTGTGCTGTGGGATTCTTTATGAATCCGTTGTAGCATCGTGTGCTCATGTGGAGTGTGAGCGATGACTACAACAAGATCGTGTGTCCATGTGGGGTGTGAGCGATCGGATTGTGTGCCCATGTGGGGTGTGAGCAATCCAGAAACATCGTGTGCCCGTGTGGGGTGTGAGCGATGGGTGATTTATTCACATTGATTGTGTGCTCGTGTGGGGTGTGAGCAATCAGATTGTGTGCCCGTGTGAGGTGTGAGCAATCCTGAAACATTGTGTGCCCATGTGGGGTGTGAGCAATGGGGAACATCGTGTACCCGACGAGGAGTTACTTTAGGTAACAAGCGATGATTCTATTTGGTTCCTGAGTGAACTTACTGAATGTTGAGTCGGTACCACATTGCATCTGCATAGAGTCGTATGTCGGTCTCTATGAGTTGCATTTTATACATTGTATGTATATGCTGAAATAAACATGATTGTGCATATGTTTATTTGGAATGTTGTGAAATGATTGGTATGTGTGAAGGACATACTTGCAGATATATATATGCATGTTGATATGTATATATGTATGTGACTTTATACATTGTATGTATATGCTGAAATTAACATAATTGTGCATATGTTTATTTGGAATGTTGTGAAATGATTGGTATGTGTGAAGGACATACTTGCAGATATATATATATATATATATATATATATATATATATATATATATATATATATATATATATGCATGTTGATATGTATATATGTATGTGATTTATACATTGAATGTATATGTGTGATTTAAACATAACTTGTCGTATGTTTATGCGGAATGAATGTAAATGAAGAATAGACATAAATAATATAAGATTTATGTGTATTGGTAAATGAAGATACATTGTGATGTATGTGGGTTATGTGAACATGGTTGAATAAGATTTGTGTTACGTGAAAGAAATGGTGATAAGTATGCTTTATGTTGCGTATGAATGACATGTTGTGGTGAGAATATGTTGATGTATATGTTATATGTTGAGATATATAATTATATGCAATATTATTATGATAATGTTTCTCACCCTTATGTTGTTTTATGATGCTCTACGAGGCATTGCAGATTAGGTGTGCCGGAGTCGTTTTTGTGAAGCTTGTCTTCATATCTTTTGGTCGGTCGGCTCTGATATGTAGCACCGAGTAGTTATGTTGCCTTGTTCCTTTTTGGGGATACATTTGTATATGTATTCGTTCTGGACATGTTTTTTATAACATGATATATTTGTACACTTCTAACTTGTAGATATATTTTGATAAATATATAAGTTGAAGTTGTTGATGATTTATGTTTTCCGCTGTGCAAATTTTAATTGAGATATGGACGTAAGGATTGAAATTCCTTTGTGGATAGCTACCCCATTGTTGCATATCTGTTTGAGCAGGTGTTGTATGTTTTAATTTCACGTAATGTGGCATGCTCCGTTTTATGCTTGATTTAAATTATACTCTGATGAAATTTTATCTATGCCTAAATGATTTAATGTATTATTTGGGGGTATAGAAAGGGGGTGTTACACATAACACGCGCTTCAATCTTTACGGATGTTTCCCGTGGGACTAAAGATAACCCACTTCAAGACTTACTCAAGATTGACACATAACTAGCATAGTACTTGCCCCAAGTCCTTAGGATGCTTCACGTGGGACTAAGGTCAACCCACCTTAAGGCTTACTCAAGACCTTATGGATGCTCTAGTGAAACACATAATAACCACATAGAGACTTATACAAGACCTTACGGAGGATCCTAATAACAAAACATAAATCATAATTCAAACGAGTTTAAGGGGAACCTAGATACCTCACAAGTCGTACCTTTCTCTATTTCCATAACTCACAAGTTCCATTTTATCAAGTTTTGGTCATTTGAAAATAATCGGGTAAAAGTCGGCTCGAAAATAATGTTTCTTGATCTTAATAGATAGATTATGCCATTAGCTTTAAAACGGTATGTGGAACGCTCAAAACGGATACCCGAATCACAAGTTATGAATTAAAAACCAAAGTTGGGAACTACAGGTCTCGCTGAGCGAACTCCTTCTCGCTGAGCGAAACTCGCTCTGGAACTTTACCTGAGCGAAACTCGCTCTGGAACTTTCGCTGAGCGAGGTATGCTCGCTGAGCGAGCTACACCAGTTCAGGAAGTTCCAGCCTTACGGGAAAATACTCTTCCCACACCCAATCACTCCCAAACTTCAACCAATGCAGCAAGACATAATTAAACATATTCATTATCATAATATGAGTATTTTAGGTAGGTTTCAATCGAGTTTTAACTGTTAAACTTCCGATTTTTCTTAGATTTCCAACTAAGCCCTAACCGCAAACATTTCTAAAACTCAACCAAAATCAAAGATAAAAGTTTCTAACTAAGAACCCACATCGAGAGATGAAGATTGGCGGAAAGTTTGAGTTGATTCGACGGATGGATGATCGGGAATGAGGAAATGGAGCTTTAGGGCTTTTCTCACTTCTCCTTCTCTTCTCTTCTCCTTTCTTCTTTTCTTACCAACTTTTTGTTTCTCTCATAATCTTTCTATATATATAAAATATAAAGCTTATATTTTTTACCGATAAGACAAAATTAGAGAGTATCCGAAAATGTCTCTTAATCCGATATTTTATAAAACCTCTGAGTCAGCTAATATCAATTAATAAAATATAATCCCATGAATTACTCTATTTAGTTCCATTAAAATTTCTTAGAGTATTCCGAAATAATATTATTACTAATTAATATTGTTCAGAGGTTTAAATAAAATACGGGGTATTACTTCCTCCCCCCCTTAAATAAAATTCGTCCACGAATTTGAAAGATTACCTGAACAGGTGAGGATATGATTCCCGCATTTCTGATTCCAACTCCTATCTAGCATCTCCCGGATGCGTCTCGTCCCATTGCACTTTAACAAGTGGTATCTCTTTATTTCTCTGTATCTTGGTTTCTCTCCCAACAATACGGCTTGGTTTAGGTTCAAAGGTCAAATCCGTTTCTATCTCGATAGAATCCGGCAGAATAGGCAGAAGAGGATCAGGGATGAACCAATGAAGTTGGGATACATGAAACACATCATGCATTTCTGATAGAGATGGCGGCAAGGCTAAACGGTAAGCGACTTCACCAATCCATTCTAGGATCTGATACGGTCCTACGTATCTCGGACTTAACTTATGCGACTTAAACGGTCCTTTCAATCTTAATCTCGGAGTGACTTTCAAGTACACATGATCGCCTTCATCGAATTCCAGGGGTCTCCTTCGATTGTCAGCATAGCTCTTCTGACGATCTTGGGCTTGCTTAATCTTTTTTCGGATCATACGAATCTTTTCCGTAGTCTCTTGAATAATTTTCGGTCCTAGAATTCTATGTTCACCCACTTCTGACCAACACAACGGTGTTCTACACTTTCTTCCATACAAAGCCTCATACGAAGCCATTCCGATGCTCGCGTGATAACTGTTATTGTACAAAAATTCGATCAACGGCTTGAATCGTATGTTCCATCTGACCGTCCGTTTGAGGGTGATTAGAAGTACTTAAACGCAAATTCGTACCCACGGCTTGTTGGAACACCTTCCAAAATCTCGAAGTGAACTTCGGATCTCATCCGATACAATATTAGACGGGACACCATGCAATCTCACAATTTCAGCAATAAACAACCTTGCAAGCTGACTTGCCTTATATGTGGTCTTCACGGCTAAGAAATGCACAGATTTCGTTAGTCGGTCCACAATCACCCAAACAGAGTCATAGCCACCCTGAGTACTCGGTAAACCTACTGCAAAGTCCATAGAGATATTATCCCATTTCCAAATTGGAATGTCCAAAGGTTGTAACAATCCACCCGGCCTTTGGTGCTCAATTTTCACTTGCTGACACACCACACATTCTGACACAAATACCGCAATGTCCTTTTTCATTTTGGACCACCAATACTCTCTCTTCAAGTCTTGATACATCTTCTAAGAACACAGATGTATCGTAAAAGAACCTTTATGTGCTTCTTCCAGAATCCTTCTCTTTAACATATCGTCATTCGGAATGCAAATTCTTTGATTAAATAGGATGATCCCATCTAATGCTCTCACGAAACCCGGTTGGAGTAATAGTCCTTGCAACTTCTCATCCAAAACTTGCGCTTGTTGAACATCATTCCTCAATGTAGAACTAATATTCAAGTTTCCCATGATTACGCCTTTCGGAGTCCAAATAAACTGAAGTTTAAGATCTCGAAACTTTTCTAACAATGCATACTCCAATACCATCAATTATGCACTGTGAATTACTTTCCTACTTAAGGCATCTACCACTTTGTTCGCTTTTCCGGGGTGATACTTCAACTCAAGATCATAATCCTTCAAATACTCCATCCATCTCCTCTGTCTCATATTCAGTTCCTTTTGATCAAAGAGGTACTTCAAACTCTTATGATAAAAAAACATCTCAAAACGTACACCGTACAAATATTGTCGCCACACCTTCAAAGTAAACACCACGACCTCTAATTCCAAGTCATGCATACGATAATTCTTCTCATGAACTCTCAACTATCTGGAAGCATACGCCACCACCTGTCCCTATTGCATGAGAACACCTCCTAAACCCATCTTTGAAGCATCGCAGAACACTTCATAAGATTTGTAAGGATCGGGAATAATCAAGACTGGAGCAGTTGTCAATCTCTCTTTCAACCACATGAAACTTTGTTCACAATCAGAATCCCATTCGTAATCGAAGTCTTTCCTAGTGAGTTTAGTTAACGGTAATGCCATCTGGGAAAAACCTTTAATAAATCTTCTGTAGTAACCTGCCAAACCTAGGAAGCTTCGCAATTCGGTAACATTCTTCGGTCTCTCCCAATTAATTACAGCTTCTATCTTTGATGGGTCTACAGCTACACCTCCCTATGATATAACATGTCCAAGGAACTTGACTTCTGACATCCAGAATTCACACTTGCTAAACTTAGCAAAAAGTTGCTTTTCCTGCAGTATCGATAGGACAATCCTCAGATGTTCTCTGTGCTCTTGTGGAGTATGAGAATAGATAAGAATATCATCGATAATGATCACCACAAATTTATCCAAATAATTCTGAAATATCTGATTCATGTAGTCCATAAAAACAGTTGGAGCATTCGTCACATCGAAAGGCATTACTAAGAATTCGTAATGACCCTAACGGGTTTTGAACGCAGTCTTCGGAACATCTGAGCTCTTCACACGAATCTGGTGATAGCCCGATCTCAGATCAATCTTCGAGAACACGCAGGCTCCTTTCAATTGATCCAGAAGATCGTCTATCCCTGGTAAGGGGTATTTATTCTTGATTGTAACCTTGTTCAACTTTCGATAATCGATGCACAGCCTCATACCACAATCCTTTTTCTTTACTAACAACACCGGAGCTCCCCACGGTGAGACACTAGGTCTTACAAAATTCTTTGCCATTAAATATTCTAATTGATCCTTCAACTCTTTCAAATCGAGCAGAGCCACCCGATAAGGGGAAACAGATATATAGGAGCCGTTCCCGATATCAGGTCGACTGAGAATTCAACTTCCCTCACCGGAGGTAAGGAAGTGACATCTTCAGGAAAGACATCGGAAAATTCACAAACTATCGGAATGTTCAAGACTTGCTGGTCAATACTCTCTTCTTTAGTAAGAACAAGCAAAACAGATTTCTCTTGCTCAAACAGAAAATTTACCATTCCAATCGTACCTTCTAAGATCGTTGCCAAAACATCTTTCGGAGGCACTTCAACAGAGGGAATGAGGATCAACTTCTCTTCACACCCAATAAACACAGAATTAGCAGACAACTAATCCATTCCTAGGATAACATCAATTTTCTTAAGGGGCAAACAAATAAGGTCAATCTGAAAGATTCTGCCATCCATGGACAACGTACAGTTCTCACACTTAAGCGGCGTCTCGACAGTTTCATCCATAGTGGTAGTAACCACCATTGGAGGGGACAAGGGAAAAATTCGCAACCCAAGTCGCTTCGCACAAATAGTAGATATAAAAGAATGCGTAGCTCTACAATCAAATAAAACAAGACAATGATGGTTGTTAATAAGACAATTACCCGCAATCAAGGAATTGTCGCCTTTCGTCTTCCTGACGTCCATAGTATAAACTCTCCCTTGAGTCAGATCCTTCCTCTGAGGGCAATCCCTAGAAATATGTCCTTCCATCTGACAATGATAGCAAATTACACCGTTTTGCTCACATCTTCCAAAATAATTCTTGCGACATTGGGGGAAATAAGGAGGAGCACTGGATCTAGGACTCGACACCTATTTCCCCTTGAAGCGTGGAGGCCGCGGCCTAAAATATTGACTAGCCCTCCCCCTATCTCCTTGAACCAGTCTTCCAGTACTGGCTTCTGCTTGAACTTTCTTCAAACTATGTTCCGCAACATAGCATTACCTCAACATCTCGGAGTAAGTAGTGAACTCCCTTTGAGAGACACTATGCGAGATCTCGGCCCTTAGCCCAAACAAGAACTGGTCAATTTTCCACCTTTCATCAGGGGCATTCATAGCCTGCCTAGAGTAGGCCACCATGTCCTCAAACTTCTCAGCATAACTGGCCACAGTCATGCTCCCTTACCTCAATTGTTGAAATTCAAACTCTTTTTGCATCCTCAGGGAACTCGGGAAATACTTGTCCATAAAAACTGTCTTAAATTGTTGCCACACTCTTGGAATTTCTTGCATCATCATCAAGTTGGAGGCACTTTCCCACCACCTAGCAGCAGGACCCTTTAGTAAATGTGACGCGAAGGTCACCTTGTCTTCTTCACTACAAATCATAATCTGGAATATCCTCTCCATTCCAGTCACCCATTCACGAGCCTTAACCGGATCCAACCCGCCATGAAACTCCTGAGGGTTCATGCGGAAGAAGTGTCTAAATGTTCCACCCGCAGCTCCAGGAGCAACCACGTGAGGGTGCAGACCCCCACTCATCTGATGCATCATTTCTTGCATGAATTGGTGTTGCTATTGCTGCATCTGCTGCATAAATTGGAACATAGGAGCATTCCCATCGCTACCTGCTTGATCGCTACCGGGAGGAGTGACACTGGGTCGAGCACGAGTTCCACGTCTACCAGCCATATTTCCTAAATGTCATCAAAACAGGATTAAGTTGATCAGGCTCAATACCATAAACATAACATTTAGTCCTATCATAAGTCAACGTGTATGAACAGAAGGAAACACTTATAATATTTCAAGGCTAGGTCGAGGATACGACCTGCTCTGATACCAACTGTTATACCCATATACAAAAGACATACATAAAGCATATTTTTCATATATAATATTAATGATTTGGTACTGAAATACAAATAAGTTCTTAGCAACACATTGTATAAATATAGCCACTACAACATAAGGTACTAAACAAGGCTATATAATAGTACAAGATGTTCAACTACAAAAGATCTAAGAACTAGATCCGAAAATCTCAAAAGTCCACAGCGAAAGATTAAGCCATCACTAGTAATGATAATCAAGTCGCCTTATCCTTACCCTTAGCGGAACCTGAAGTACCTAAAAAACAACATCAACATGGGGTGAGATAAAACATCTCATTGGGTTCTCTATCTTAGAGTTGTCTCGACTCTAAAGGGTCATTTCCAACGAAACTCGCATTCTTCACAACCCAATTTACACAAGGAACAAAGACATACGGGAAACTAGGGTCCACACACGATTTCAAACACACAAAGGGAAATGTCTACCTCATGTCCTTACGGATGCTCTAGTGAAACACATAGTAACCACTTTGAGACTTATACAAGACCTTACGGAGGAATTGACATAACACACGCTTCAATCTTTATGGATGCTTCCCATGGGACTAAAGATAACCCACTTCAAGACTTACTCAAGATTGACACATAGCTAGCATAGTACTTGCCCCAAGTCCTTACAGATACTTTACGTGGGACTAAGGACAATCCTCCTCAAGGCTTACTCAAGACCTTACGGGGGACTTATAGTCTACACTTCTCAATTCAATGCCCATGCATACACAACGGATACCTTAAGTCCTTACGGATGCTCTAGTGAAACACATAGTAACCACATAGAGACTTATACAAGACCTTACGGAGGATCCTAAAAACGAAACATAAATCATAATTCAAACGAGTTTAAGGGGAACCTAGATACCTCACAAGTCGTACCTTTCTCTAATTCCATTAACTCACAAGTTCCATTTTATCAAGTTTTGGTCATTTGAAAATAGTCGGGTAAAATTCGGCTCGAAAATAATGTTTCTTGATCTTAATAGATAGATTATGCTATTAGCTTTAAAACGGTATGTGGAACACTCAAAACGGATACCCGAATCACAAGTTATGAATTAAAAACCAAAGTTGGGAACTATAGGTCTCGCTGAGCGAGCTCCTTCTCGCTGAGCGAAACTCGCTCTAGAACTTTTGCTGAGCGAGGTATGCTAGCTGAGCAAGCTACACCAGTTCAGGAAGTTCCAACCTTACGGGAAAATACTCTTCCCACACCCAATCACTCCCAAACATCAACCAATGCACCAAGACATAATCAAACATATCCATTATCATAATATGAGTATTTTATGTAGGTTTTAATCGAGTTTTAACCGTTAAACTTCCAATTTTTCTTAGATTTCTAACTAAGCCCTAACCGCAAACATTTCTAAAACTCAACCAAAATCAAAGATAAAATTTTCTAACTAAGAACCCACCTCGAGAGATGAAGATTAGCGGAAAGTTTGAGTTGATTCGACGGATGGATGATCGGGAATGAGGAAATGGAGCTTTAGGGCTTTTCTCACTTCTTCTTCTCTTCTCTTCTCCTTTCTTCTTTTCTTACCAACTTTTTCTTTCTCTCATAATCTTTCTATATATATAAAATATAAAGCTTATATTTTTTACCGATAAGACAAAATTAGAGAGTATCCGAAAATGTCTCTTAATCCGATATTTTATAAAACCTCTGAGTCAACTAATATCAATTAATAAAATATAATCCCATGAATTACTCTATTTAGTTCCATTAAAATTTCTTAGAGTATTCCGAAATAATATTATTACTAATTAATATTGTTCAGAGCTTTAAATAAAATACGGGGTATTATAGTATTGGGCTACGGCCCAATATGTCGAGCAGAGGCCCATGTGCTCGGGCAGGTACATCTGGTAGACGGGCAGGGGCGCTTAACAGTCGGGCACATATCCTAGATGTTGGGCACGCATTTAGAACGGGCATAGAACATGTCAGCCAGTTCATTTGCCACATCACCCAACTGTCCCCCATTATCTCCTGAAAGGTAGGGGCAGTTGAACCAAGGACTAGACCTCTTAGCTAGGTCTTCACGCTTCTCACGCATTCCTTGGCAGTTCTTCCTTGGGCCTAGCTGATCGAGCCCAAGGAAGGACCTTGGCCCAGCGCTGAGGGCTCTCTATAAATACCCTTTTTCACTAAAGGGTCAGGTATTCTGATTCCATTCTTCTAACTTACCTATTTGATGTACCTCTATTAACTTTGGCATCGGAGCGCCTTGCAGGTACACCCCCTCCATTCCATCCACTTGCTGTTGCACCCAATTGCTGGAAGGCCCTCCTGATTAGGTGAGATCAGTTACTATTATATATCAATCTAAAATTTAATGATTGGTTGTGGTAATAATGTGGTTTAATGGAAGAATTTTAGTTAATTGAGTCATGTGATAACATGTTGTATTTTGTTTGATTGTTCTTCTATGGATGTGTTCTTGAAGCTTTTAAACAAAAACTTGAAGACTATGTTATTGGTGTATATGATATGGTGATAGTGTATTAGATGTGGTATGAAGTTAGATTTTCGAAATAAGTTACTTTGTATGTGTAGCGGTAAAATCATGAGTGTAAGCTATTGACTAGCTTAACTCAAGGTAAACAGAGTTGCCACCGCGCTTTTATTTTATTCCAAATGGAAAATGGAAAAAGAGCGAATAAAACCTAATGAATCTAAAAGCAAAAGAGCTAAAGAAACACATCATAGAAACAGGTAAGGGGATAGGTTACACAATGGGAAGGTTTTACGCACCCAAAATGTCCGTGGTACTCCACGGGAGCCCTTTGAAAAATTTACCGCTTTTGGTTTGAAAATGGTTTGTTTGAAAGAGATTGGAGAGATGAGAAGAGAAACGTTTTTTTATATTTTTGTGTTTGAAGAGGTTTGACGCCTCATGCCTACGTACCCACAAAGTGCAATGCGAGATCAAAACCTCGTAGTTCGTGGTACAAAATTTGAAAAGAAACAATGAGTTGAATTGATTTTAAAATGTAGAGATAAGTCGTCATTCTTTAGAGAATAATTCCTCTAGAAAGAATGAATCATATCTAAACATATGGAAAAAAAAGTGCACAAAGGCACGAAAACAATTGAGTGAGTTTTGGATTTTTTAAAGTCTTTAAGAAAAGAGTTTCGATATGTTTACATGGATTAAAGTTTATTAAGAAAATAAAGTGAAAAGGATAAAATCACTTGACCTAAGTCAAGGTTTGATTATGAAAACATTTGAAGTTTGAAAACAAAGAAGATTTGAAAATAGGGAGAAGATTTGAAAATTTTAGAAGTGGGAGGAGATGAAGTGACTATCCTAAAACTTGAATTTAAAAGTTAAGAGAAGAGCGATCAAACCATGTTATGAACATTTCTTCGAAGTAAACGGAATTCCATCTTCATAGAAAAATGAAAATAACTCGAGGCCAAGGTCTTTAATCGATAGCAACTTGAGCAAAGGGAGAGATCCTAAAGTCTAAGTCCAAACTCCAAATCCAATGCTAATGATAGTGACCATAGTCCAAGAATTAAAGTCACAATTCCCTTTTTAGATGTTTTATCCATTATTAATGTTTTTTGAGTCCAAATGGACAAAAGAAGAATCACAAACATAACAATATAAACATAAACAATATGATAGATGATATAATATGATAATAGCATAATAAAAGGGATAAGGAGCGAGAAATTGAAATAAAGAGGATAAGGTGCGAGAGATTGAATTTAAATGGTTAGTATATTAATAGTATTATAATATTTACATATAAATGGTATGATGAACTTAATCAAACACAACCACAAAAGATAACCAAAAATCGAGGCAACCGGATCCAAGTGGATCTTATTCCGAATTCGGGACAAATTTAGGTCTATTTTAAGCAATCGCCGAGTAATTTACGAAGTAATTACCCTACAAATGAGGCCGGCCACCACCAATTAAGGTGGAAAATATTTGTGCTAATACATGTTAGAGAAATGATATTATTGATCATTCTCCGAAAACATGCCACACTAAGAGAAAAAAAAGAACGGTCTAATCTTAATCGAGATTTTCATTGAATTATCGAATGCAACCTATCACGATCCCAAAGTATAGAGAATGGTCCAAATGATCATTCATCCATAGATTTGAAATAATGAAGGTTAAACATATTCGAAATTCAACAATCTACGAATCAGAGATTTTCATCGACTAAAAATAAAAGAATAAAAGGAAATGAAAAAAGAAACATATATTTAAAATAAAATCCATAACAAATAAAAAAACAATTAAAAGACCTTTATAAATTTCTTTTTCTAAAACTTTTTCTTCAAAACTTCCTTTAATAATATTCTGAGAATATTATTAAAAGCAAGATTTATTTAAACTCTTTTTTTTAAAACAAGTAACATAACAAAAAAGAAAAGAAATAAAAAAATAAGAGATAATTGGGGGGATCCGCAGGCTTGTGGTGTGGCGATAGAAGAAGTTGAGTCCAACAACATAAGGAGCCCAAATCACATTTATATGAGTTCTTTTTTATAACAAAAAAACAAAAATGAAATAAAATTGAAAAAAGAACACAGCAGAGGAAACACGCCCTACATCTTCTTCTTTTCGTGAAAACAGGGCGGCGGCGGGTGGACTTCCTCGCCTTCACAACAAAATCACGTCGGTGGCCTCTGTTAGAACAAATGTGGTTCTGATCCTCTAAGTGTTTTGATGATAACAAAGTCTTTCATATTAGAAGTTCTAATGAATATACGTACTCTCGTGTAGAAGATAATATTGCTTGAGTAATCCGTACAAGCCAGGGAGAACCATTATAGCAGATACGCTCAAAGAAGAATCCAGCATTAAATGACGTATTTATTGGCTGCGCATATATTATTCATTATCTCTGATTTCCGCTTAGAAGATGCTGGTATCATTATTAAAAAGCTTTAATTAAAGAATATGTTCTTTAATATTCAAAGACAAGTATCTCTACTTATGGAAAGAAATTAAGGTATTAAAGTATATCCTAATGTGGCTCAAGATGTCTCCAACGGCTACTTTATCAAGAACTATATAAAGGACATCATTTGAAGATATCAAGACAAGAACGCAACGCTATACACGTATCTCATATATTCAAGCAATTCATTTTATCTTGTTCTTATTGTTGTAACTATCACTTAGTGATACCTGCTTATCTAGAAGCATTATAAGTTACGTTCTTATTATTCTTGTAATAATTATTTTTTCCTTGAGTGACTAAGTTTAGTCAGAAGACTCAAGAAGACATTGACTATAGGTCTTTGTGTGTATGCTTATTGAATAGTGGATTAAGACCTCAGTAGAGGCAAAATCACCTTGGCGGGTGGACTGGATGTAGTTTGAGTTCAAACGAACCAGGATAAAGTAAACGTGTCATTAGAAGTTAATTTTAATTATTCAAGAAAACCCAATTCCAACCCCCCTTCCTTGTGTTTTGCCACCTTCAATTGGCATCAGAGCGCTAGGTTCTGAGTATTACACTTAACCGTGTCAGTAAAAGATCCAGAAGATAAACACATGGCAGAAACTGGAATTAACAATGACTATCAGAATGATAAGATCAATGTTAAACCACCAATGTTCAATGGCGACAATTTCGACTACTGGAAGGATGTTCTAGAGAGTTTCTTTCTAGCTCTTGATGGAGATCTCTGGGACATGGTGACAGATGGATATATTCATCCTGTTGGAGAAGATGGTCAGAAGATTGAAAGAAAAAATATGACAGTTCAACAGAAGAAGGAATTCAGAAATCATCACAAAGCTAGGACTATACTTCTAAGTGCTATCTCGTACACAGAATATGAGAAGATCACAAACAGGGATTCAGCCAAACACATGTTTGATTCTCTAAGGATGACACATGAAGGCAACTCTCAAGTCAAGGAGACCAAAGCTCTAGCTCTCATCCAGAAGTATGAAGCTTTCAATATGGAAGAAGATGAAACCATTGAAAAAATGTTTTCAAGGTTCCAAATTCTGGTTGCTGGACTAAAAGTTCTGGACAAAGGCTACTCAACAGCAGATCACGTGAAGAAAATCATCAGAAGTTTACCGAAAGCCTGGAGACCCATGGTCACTGCTTTAAAGTTATCAAAAAATCTGAATGAAATTTCCTTAGAAGAACTGATCAGCTCCTTGAGAAGTCATGAGATTGAATTAGAAGAAGATGAGCCCCAGAAGAAAGGTAAGTCTGTAGCTCTTAAATCTAACAAACATGTTTCTAAAGCTTTACAGGCAGAAGAAGAAGAAAGCTCTGGATGCTCATCAGAAGAAGATGAATTATCTCTCTTGTCAAGAAGAGTTCAACAACTCTGGAAGCATCGTCAGAAGAAGTTCAGAAACACCAGAAGATCAAACAATTATTCTGAATCAACATCCAGTCACAAGAAACCCAGAAGCAAAGAAGTTGTGTGCTACGAATGCAAAGAACCAGGACACTATAAAAGTGAATGTCCAAAACTTCAGAAAGACAAACCTAGAAACAGATTCAGTAAAGAAAAGAAAAAGAGTCTCATGGCAACATGGGATGATTCTGAATCATCTGAAGCAGAGTCAGATTCTGAAGATGAACAAGCTAATATTGCATTAATGGCAAATATACCAGAAGATGATCACTCATCAGAATCAGAGTTAGAATCAGACTCAAAAGAGGTATTCTCTAAATTCTCTAGATCTGAGTTAGAAGCTAGTCTGTCAGAAATTCTTGAAAAATATCAGAAGCTTCAATTCAAATACAAAGACGTTAAACAAAATCTTGTATCTGAATTAGAAGATATTAGAAAACTGAAAACAGAAAACTCTGAGCTGAAAGAAAATCTTTTTGAATGTAAAAATTCTCTTGAGAAGCTCAAAGCTCAGAAAAAATCTGAATTAGAAGATCTAATCAATTCTGATAATATCATAAAACAATATGATTATAGTTTTCAACAATTTCTCACTAAAAGCTTAGATAGAAGTAAGATTGCTTCTATGATCTATGGTGTTAGCAGAAATGAAAGAAGAGGCATAGGATATGAGAAAAATAATGAAACTCTGAAATTAAAAAATATTGATGACATTGTCATAAATCCTAATACTCCTCTAAGTTCTCATTTCACCTACGGTCATAATCATGATCTTACATACACTAGTGAGTCATCTTGCTCTACAAGTTCTGATTTAAAACCTAAAATAAATCAGAAGTTTGTAAAATCTAACAAACAAGGACCCAGAAGAATATGGGTACCCAAGGATAAAATTGTGTATGTTGCAGATGTCTTTAACAGCAAAACTGAAACACCAATCATGGTACCTGGACTCTGGATGCTCACGTCACATGACGGGAAGAAAGCATATGTTCCAAAGTCTTGAATTAAAAGATGGAGGCCACGTAGGTTTTGGAGGCAATCAAAAAGGAAGAATTATTGGCTCCGGAACTATCGGTAATGGAAACCTTCCTTCTATATCTAATGTTCTGCTTGTAGAAGGATTAATGCATAATTTATTATCCATAAGTCAATTAAGTGATAATGGCTATGACATAATCTTTAATCAAAAGTTCTGTAAAGCTGTTAGTCAGAAAGATGGAACAATCCTCTTTAGTGGAAAGAGAAAGAACAACATTTATAAAATAAAGCTTTCTGAATTAAAAATTCAAAATGTAAAATGTCTAATGTCTGTGGAAACTGAGCAATGGGTCTGGCACAGAAGATTGGGACATGTTAATATGAGAAGAATATCTCAACTTAACAAACTCAATCTAGTCAGAGGACTTCCAAATTTGAAGTTCAACTCAGAAGCTCTATGTGAAGCATGTCAGAAAGGCAAATTTTCAAAAACTGGATTCAAAGCTAAAAATGTTGTATCTTCCTCTAGACCATTAGAACTTCTGCACATTGACTTATTTGGACCAGTGAAAACTGCTTCTGTCAGTGGCAAGAAGTACGGATTGGTGATCGTAGATGACTTCAGCAGATGGACATGGGTAAAGTTTCTTAGACACAAGGATGAGTCAATTGCTGTATTTTCTAACTTCTGTAAACAAGTTCAAAATGAAAAAGAATCAAAGATCATTAAAGTCAGAAGTGATCATGGTGGAGAATTTGAAAATAAACAATTAGAATCTTTCTTTAATGAAAATGGCATCTCTCATGATTTCTCTTGCCCTAGAACTCCACAACAAAATGGGGTTGTAGAACGTAAAAATAGAACTTTACAAGAGATGGCCAGAACCATGATCAATGAGACTAATATGGCTAAACACTTTTCGGCAGAAGCAGTAAATACAGCATGTTACATTCAGAATAGAATCTCTATAAGACCTATTCTTGAAAAGACTCCTTATGAATTGTGGAAGAACAGAAAGCCCAACATTTCTTATTTCCATCCTTTTGGATGTACTTGTTTTATGCTAAACACTCTTGATACTCTGAACAAATTTGATTCTAAGGCACAAAAGTGTTATATGTTAGGATACTCTGAACGTTCTAAGGGATACAGAGTATACAATACAGAAACACGTATTGTGATAGAATCAATTCATGTCAGATTTGATGATAAGCTTGGTTCTGAAAAACCAAAGCAGAATGAATTTACTGCAGATATAGAAGTAGAAATCTCTACAAACAGAACTTCTAAAGATCAATCTTCTAAAGTTCAAAACAATACAACTGCTCCATCAACACCTGAAGAACCCATCCAGAAGAAACTTTCCAGAAGCAATATTAATCATCCAGAAGATAAAATTTTGGGAAAGAAAGATGAACCAATCAGAACAAGATCCTCATTCAAAAACTCTGAAGAGACGCTACTAGGACTTGTCTCTCTGATTGAACCATCTTCCGTAGAAGAAGCTCTATCAGAAAATGATAGGATTCTGGCTATGCAAGAAGAACTTAATCAATTCACCAGAAATGATGTGTGGGATCTAGTTCCTAGACCCAGAGGATTCAACATCATTGGCACCAAATGGGTATTCAGAAACAAACTCAATGAGAAAGGAGAAGTTGTCAGAAACAAGGCAAGACTGGTTGCACAAGGTTATAGTCAACAAGAAGGAATTGACTATACAGAAACCTATGCACCAGTCGCCAGGTTAGAATCAATAAGACTTCTAATATCATTTGCTGTAAATCATAATATCATTCTATATCAAATGGATGTCAAAAGTGCATTTTTAAATGGTTATATTGATGAAGAAGTATATGTACACCAACCCCCTGGTTTTGAAAATACAAAATTTCCAGAACATGTTTACAAACTCAAAAAATCATTATATGGATTAAAACAAGCTCCCAGAGCTTGGTATGAACGATTGAGTAATTTTCTTCTAGAAAATAAATTCATCAGAGGGAAAGTGGATACAACTCTTTTCAGTAAAAACATTAAAAATGATCTTCTGATATGTCAAATTTATGTAGATGATATAATTTTTGGTTCTACTAAAAGTGCCTTGGGAAAGGAATTTGCTAAATCTATGCAGGCAGAATTTGAAATGAGCATGATGGGAGAATTAAAGTTCTTTCTGGGAATTCAAATAAATCAAACATCAGAAGGAACATATATCCATCAAAGCAAATATGTAAAAGAACTTCTGAAGAAATTTGAATTATCAGAAAGTTCAATATCCAAAACTCCTATGCATCCTACATGTATCTTGGAGAAAGAAGAGGTAAGTAAGAAAGTAGATCAGAAGCTCTACAGAGGTATGATTGGATCACTTCTCTATCTTACTGCTTCTAGACCAGATATTCTATACAGTGTATGTTTATGTGCTAGATTCCAATCAGATCCTAGAGAAACTCACTTAACAGCAGTTAAGAGAATCTTTAGATATCTGAAAGGTACTGCTAATCTTGGTCTGTATTACAGAAGATCAGAAAAGTATAAGCTTGTAGGATATTGTGACGCTGACTTTGCTGGAGATAGAACAGAAAGAAAAAGTACTTCTGGAAGTTGTCAATTTCTAGGAGACAACCTAATCGCTTGGTCTAGCAAAAGACAACCAACCATAGCATTATCAACTGCAGAAGCTGAATACATTGCAGCAGCTGGATGCAGTACTCAGATGCTCTGGATGAAAAATCAGCTAGAAGACTTCAATATCTATGAGAGTAACATTCCAATCCTCTGTGACAATACTTCTGCTATTTGTCTCACTAAAAATCCTATTTTACATTCTAGAGCTAAACACATAGAAGTTAAACATCACTTCATTAGGGACTACACTCAGAAGGGAATTTTAATGTTAAAATTTATAGACACAAATCACCAATGGGCTGATATTTTTACTAAACCCCTTTCTGAAGATAGATTTAATTTCATTCTAACTAACCTTAGCATGAAGTTATGTCCAGAATGAAAATGCTTTAATCATATGTCTTATCTCTAGAAGTTCTACTATTTATATTCTACATGATTATCTCAGAAGATTCTATGCTCTAACTTCTACTCTTAGAACTTCTGTTCAAAAGATTAACTTGTAGATCTTCATATCAAACACTTGTCAACAAATCTCTAAGGACTTTCATCAGAATCAAAACACGTGTCCAAATTCTGAAGAGTGACAGAACGTGCCTTAGCAACTGTTCGCTCAGAAGGATAACTGTTGAGATTCTTGAATCTGATACGACTAGGTTTGACATCAAAAAGGCAAGAAAATCTCTTGGGTAACTGTTCCAGAATCATTTACGCTTTACCCCATGTCAGCGCATTTAATGTTGTTAATCATTATGTTTTCAAACTTAATTGTTTCCCACTAATTTCGCATTTAATTAATTGCTTCCATATTTTTCTCTATATATATCAAGTGTATTCCTCACTTTAAAATTTTACCCGCATATTACTCTCTCTATAAGTTATTCTCTCAGTCTCTTGTGCTTCCTCATTTTTTTTCTAAAAACCCTAAACCCTAACAGTTCATCTTAGTCACTAAATGGCTTCATCATCTTCACGCAAAGATTTCTCTGATGATTTCTACGTTGAACCATCAAATACTCTTTCCACCCCTCCTGAGAAACTGGAAGTACTGTGTGAGCTATTCGTTGATTTCGCAAGCTTGAAGGATAATGGATTTGACCTCCTCCCTCAGGTTGAAGCTCAAGGCTGGGAAAAATTCTTTGACAGGCTAATGGGACCAGTTTTCCCTAAACTGGTTAAAGAATTTTGGATGTACGCATACTCAAATGATGCACAAGTCACCTCCTATGTGCTTGGTAAACAGATTATCATCTCTGAAGATCACATTGCCAAACTCTGTGAAACTGATGGCAATGGTATCAAATGTAGTGATATGGATAGAGTATCTGATGCTGTTGTGATTGCTAAAGAAATTTTCACCGCTGGAAAACCATCAAACAAAATCAAAGACCTAAAGACTCCTCTGCGTATTTGGGCAAAAATAATTCTTGGGACAATCTGTCACAGGAAACCTACAAATTCTCCAGACTACATCAATCTGGATCAACAATTTCTCCTTTATTTCATCTCCAAAAAGAAGAAAATCAATCTTGCCCACACACTGTTTCAGAATCTTAGATTCGCTGTTAAGGAAACAAGGGATACTGAGAAGACCAAAAGGGACTGGATACCTTTTGGACGTTTAATTTCTGATATCCTCTGTCAGAACAAGCTAGTGGACTTCCTAGCAGAAATAAATCAAAATGATCTTTTGGAAACAGACGTTGGAAAACCCTTGAATGCTAAAAACCTGAAGAAGATGAGATTCATCACAGCCATTCAGCAAGAACCCACTCTTCAATCTAGAGAAGTTATCAGCACCAGAAGGATACCTCTAGAAGGATTCCCTCTCTTTTCTTCTGATACACCAGCAGATGTTGTTCTCAACTATATGGATATATGCAAGCGTCAAGGTACAGTACCTGATTTCAACCCAAAAGAACTCCAACAACAAATTCCAGATGTTGCCTCTCTCAGATTAAAGAAAAGGAAGACTGCTGAAGACCCTTCTCAGAAGATGCAAAAATCATCTAAGACAACAGGTAAGTCTTCTGCTTCTAATCCTGATTCCATTACTGTTGTAGAAGCTGTAACTGTAGAAGTGTCTGAACAACCTTCTAACACCTTACCTTCTAGCCAACCATCTTCTGATATCAACTCTGAACAAATTCATGATACTGAACCACCTCATAATATTAGTCCCATTCAAACTGAAGTTCCTACAACTTCTGTTGTTGCATCCATTCTATCATCTTTATATCCACCAGAAACAGAAACAGAAAATCATCAACCCCAAACTTTTGCTGATTTTGATATACCAATTGATGACACTCCACCTTCTGATATTGACTGCTCCCCTACATATGAAACACAATCTGCCTTGAAAGCTGCTCTTGATCTTGATCTTGAACACTACCAAGATTCAGATGCTGCCTCAATTTCCCATAACATTTCAACAAACCAAAATTCACCCTCTATCATAAACATTCCTGACTCACCAACAGAAACTGTGACTGAAAATGACAACCCCCTTAGAACTACAATTGACTTTGAAGCACTTCAAAAACTGTCCTCTATGTCCAACAAAAGAGCTATTCCCGTTCCAAAACCCAAACCATCCAAATCAGACATTTCTACTTTACTGCTAGCTTTTGAAACAGTTCTGAAATTAAAATTAGAAGATCTGAAGACTGCATGTGCAGAGCTAACTGATCCTGCTGCATCTGATTTTCTATGGGCTGACCTCAGAAAATGGTTTAGTGCTGAGTCCAAAAGACTCAAGGACATCTGCTATGATGTTGCTCATCAGAACTTCTGTGAGTACCTTCAAGCAGTAGTCTCAAATGTTGCACAAACTAAACCACTCCTGCTGGACAACAAGCCTTGGAAAGAATCAGAACCGCTGGATGAGCTCTCAGCACTTCAGATGGTTTTAGTATCTTCTGTAGAAGAAACTGCTGATGGTCCTGACAATCAAGCTGCCCCTCCAACAGAAGAACCTCTGGGAACAAATTTTGTGCTACAAACTCTGCAAGAATTAAAGAAAGAAAATCAACTAGTGAAGGAACGTCTAGACAAGCAAGAAGAAACAACTGCTGAAATGAAGACTCTACTCACCAAGCAAGTGGAATCTTCATCAGACATTAAATCTTTGCTGGAGACTTTAGTCACTAAGATGAACACCTGATTTTCTCATCTTCTTCTTTAATTTTTTAACTTCTATTTCTGCATTTCTATTTGAACTTCTACTGGTTGTTTGCGTTTGCTTCTAAGTTCTTTAACACTATTGGCTTTGGTTTATAATTTATTTCTTCTCTTGCTCTTTATCTTTTTATCTTTTTGATTATGACAAAAAGGGGGAGAAACGTATATGATTCTGATCCATAGCAGTTCACCATAATCTGCCTTTTACATATTCTGATAAAATTATTTGAGTTGCTATCATAAAAAGAAACAGGTCAAGTAATCAACTCAGGGGGAGCTAAGGATCATAGAACATCTGAAAGAAGTCTATCTTCTAATCAAAGGGAGTTCACTTAAATTCATTAAACTCTATTCTTGTTAAATTAAAATGTTTTGTCATCATCAAAAAGGGGGAGATTGTTAGAACAAATGTGGTTCTGATCCTCTAAGTGTTTTGATGATAACAAAGTCTTTCATATTAGAAGTTCTAATGAATATACGTACTCTCGTGTAGAAGATAATATTGCTTGAGTAATCCGTACAAGCCAGGGAGAACCATTATAGCAGATACGCTCAAAGAAGAATCCAGCATTAAATGACGTATTTATTGGCTGCGCATATATTATTCATTATCTCTGATTTCCGCTTAGAAGATGCTGGTATCATTATTAAAAAGCTTTAATTAAAGAATATGTTCTTTAATATTCAAAGACAAGTATCTCTACTTATGGAAAGAAATTAAGGTATTAAAGTATATCCTAATGTGGCTCAAGATGTCTCCAACGGCTACTTTATCAAGAACTATATAAAGGACATCATTTGAAGATATCAAGACAAGAACGCAACGCTATACACGTATCTCATATATTCAAGCAATTCATTTTATCTTGTTCTTATTGTTGTAACTATCACTTAGTGATACCTGCTTATCTAGAAGCATTATAAGTTACGTTCTTATTATTCTTGTAATAATTATTTTTTCCTTGAGTGACTAAGTTTAGTCAGAAGACTCAAGAAGACATTGACTATAGGTCTTTGTGTGTATGCTTATTGAATAGTGGATTAAGACCTCAGTAGAGGCAAAATCACCTTGGCGGGTGGACTGGATGTAGTTTGAGTTCAAACGAACCAGGATAAAGTAAACGTGTCATTAGAAGTTAATTTTAATTATTCAAGAAAACCCAATTCCAACCCCCCTTCCTTGTGTTTTGCCACCTTCAGCCTCTTCACTGATCCTTGTTGCTTTTTCAAAACCACCTACCAAAACTCACTCTCTTCTTCGATTTGGTCTTTTTTCTCACGAATATCTTTCTCTCCGTCACACTCGGAATCGCCGACGATCTCTTCTTTCTTTTCTCAATCTCTCCCCATTATTGTTGTTTGATGAAAGATTGATTATGATACGGATGGATAAAATTCTGAGATGAATTGAAGGTGAAATTGAAAGAGATGTCGTTTTTGATTGAAGGTTATTTGGTATTATGATGTAGATTCAAGGACTGGAAAAAGAATCAGGGAAGGTTGTTATGAATCGAAGATTTTGAAATTGAATTTGACAGAGCTTTAGAGGGATTTTGAAGCTTTAGATTGAGAGAGGGAAATGGTTCCTTTTATAGAAGGAAGAGGTGAAAATCATTTCGATTTGGGATGCTGTTTTTTGAAGGATTATGCTGCATTTTTGGATGTGCGTATCGCGTGTTCCCTTCTGATTTTTATTCTGCGTTTTATGCTATTGATGTTTGCGTTTTGGACTGTTAACAGGTGATGAAGGCGTGTTGAAGTTGTTGCATTTCACGTATAATGCTTCTGCGTTTTGAGGCTTGGTCCGCGTGATGCTTTACGGCGTGAAGAATGTGACGTCTTAGCCTCGGTTTCTTGTGCGTACCGCATAATGCATTTTGGCTGATGCGTTTTGAGTTTGTTTCCTTTGCGTTTTGATAAGGTTTGAAGGCTATGTGTAGCTTGGTGGCTGAAGGTGTTGTGCAGGTGTGCGTGAGGTTTAGCTGCTTTCGGCTGGTGGAAAAAAAATTCACGTGTGGATGAGGCAAGTGCAGCTCGCGTGTGGCTGGTGTGAGGAAGTGGGCCAAAAGGCCTTTTCCTTTTTGTTTGAATTATGAGAAATAAAAAATAAAAATGGGTTAAGAGAAAAAAAGAATGGGCTTTTATGGTAAATGGGTGAATTTAAAAATGGATAAAGAAAATGGTTTATGAATATATATAAAAAAAATGGAATTTGAATTATGGTATATTTGGTAAATGAAGGAAAAATGAAATGGATAATAAAAAATGAATATTTAAATTTAATTGGATAAAAATGAAAGAAAGAGGAACTGAAAATGGATAGGAAAATAATGAAAATTGAAATATAAAAATGGGATGAAATAATCGGGAATCGAAAATGGTTAATGGATTGAATTTAGAATAATGGAAATGATTATTGAAAAGGGAATACGGGTGAATAAATGGTTTAATCGAAAAATGAATAATGGATATGAAAACTTAATTTAGCCCACAACCAATTTCTGATTTTTTTTCACAAGCCACTTGATGAACACAGTCAATCTTAAACCACTGAATAAATCGCAACTTTGCCATCTAAGCCACAATCATCGTCTGAAATTGGCCTCGATTAGTTGAATCCATGCTGAGGAAAATAAATCCTCAGATGAACTGCTGATAAACTAGTCATCTTGAAAATTCAAACCAAACTTCGCACAAAACACTACACACACTGTCTGAGGAATAAACCACTGGCACACACAACTTGCAGTCGACACAATCTTTGATAGTTTGACCAAGATTAGGTCAAACGTCCATCTGAATCGAATCATAACTGAACAAACGCATCTAAATTGAAATCACCGTCTTATCTTTGAAATCCTAAAACACAGAGAAGAAGAAGCAAATTGCAACATATTTTTGGTATTTTGGTTAGAGGTTAGTAAATATAAACGAATAATGACAAGTAAAAACACGGGGATCCCCTGCGAAGCATAGACTTGCAACCGAAAAGGGTAAACGAACCATTGCATAATCTTGTTTGTATGCAAAATGCAAATGAAATGCAAAGAAACCTTAGGGCAAAAATTAGGGTGTTACAGCTGCCCCTATTTAAGTTTCTTCAATCCGAAGATATGAAGATTGACATCTTCGTCTCTACAAGATGGGAGAGACTTAAATACAGAAAACCCAATTTTTGTCCTAAGAGAACATGATATGAGATGAATATGATATGCAAGCCCAAGATCTCTGTGGGGAAAAAATGACCACCAGAGGAAAGCAAAAACTTGGGGACACAGAAGAAAATCCCGCTGGGGAAAAATAACAAACAACAAAAGAGTTTACCAGGAAAATAAATCACTGGATAGCTGACTCGACTTGGGAAAAGGTATGATATAATCAAGGTAAAGATTCAACAAGGGAAAGTAAACACCCTGCCAGGAAATATCAACCAAATAAAGTATTCGAGTCCAAGAATGGAATACTGAATTGGAAACGAATTATCAACTACCGGTTTACTGGGTAGGAAAACAAAGGACTCGACTATCGATTTACTAGATAGGAGCAAACCAAAGAGGGATAACCTCCACTACCTTTTTATTGGGTAGAAACAATTCTCAACTACCTGATTTACTGGGAAGGAACTTAAGCAAAGGGAACCGACTTCTATTACCTTTTTACTAGGTAAGAAGAAGAAATCTCGACTACCAGATTTACTGGGTAGGAGTACAAGTAAAAGAACTTGATCAATTTGGTAATATTACCTATTATCGAATAACTGATAGCTTAATTCCAAAGTAATATACTCAAACTGGATAAAATGTTGCCCACTATCAAACAATGATAGCTTAATTCCAAAGCATTATTACTCACAAAAGGGGACCAAAGTTCAATCCAAGAACAAATTGGAGAGAAACGGTCAAACAGGACTCATCCTGAAGAGGAAATATCTCAACTGGGGAAAATCCCATCCAGATAATAAACTGGGAGGAAACTGAATCAAAATCATCCACGAGAAACAAACTCAATGGGGCATTAGAAAGAATAAACACTTTCTGCTTAAAGGTTAACATTCTAAACTTGAGAGGAAGACAACACACACGCTCTGTGGGGAAAGTCCTCACCAAAGAGCAGAGAACAATGATAAATGCAAGAATGCAAGAAAATGATGCTATGAATATGCGTATGAATATGCTTACAAAACAGACATAAAGATAAGAAACGGGTGACATGAATATCACAACAACCAGATACTCGGCTAATCTCAAGGCATCAATGCTGGGAAACATGCTGGAGATTCAACTTGGCATCCTGCAGGGGAATGTCAAAAGCCATCAAAGGAAATAAAATCCTACTACAAGGCTTAACTCATGATGAGAAAACATTTGTGAGGGATCCAATCCACAAAGCAATCTACTGGATCATCAAACATTCACTCTGCATAGGGATATCACCCTACTGAGGAAAGGTAAAAATCTGCCGATGATGGGTAAAAGCTTCCATAATCCTCTCTAGGGACATAAGAATTCTTGATAAAAATCAAACTTTACGAGGAATAACTGTCATATCACTCCTGCTCCATTTGGGGATAGAGTGCAAGACCTGCTAAAAATCACATAGGAACATGCTGACTACTGATCAGTGATATTTAGTGGTAATATTCAAGCCGGTTTTCAGCGTCTTTTGAGTCTAATTTGATTTGTTTGTAGTGTCTCGTTCATGTTTTGTCTTAGTTTTCTCATTATTGCGTGCAAGTTAGTGTTTATCGTTTTACTTTGTTTTTATCAGTGGAATGGGTTATGTGGTTGTTTTCTTTGTGGTGTTTCAGGTAAATATGTAATCGGTTGTTCGAGGCGTCCAAAAGATGGTCCAAGCTTTTAAAAAAACGACAGAAAATGGGAGTTCAGAGACACAACACGGGTTCCAGTGTTGTACAACACGGCCCGTGTTGTAAATACCAGAAGAGACAAAGATTTTGCTCAGAAAAGAAGAAGTCAGGGTTGTGACACGGGCGCCCATGTTGTACAACACGGCCCGTGTCATGGCAGCTGGGGAAAAAGTTGTTTGGTAGTGATCCAGAGGCACAACACGGGTGCCCGTGTTGCACAACACGGCTCGTGTTGTGAAGACCAGAGGGAATCTTATGTTTTGCTGCTTCAAGGGTATTCCGGACATTTCGCGGTGCTTTTTGAAGACTGATTTATATTTGACCATTATGACTGTGAGAAGGGTACTTTTTTGGATTTGGGGATTTTTGGGGATAGAACGAACACTGGAGAAGAAGGATTGATCAAGAGCGGAAGCAATTGACGATCCGACAAATCCAACGTTAATTGTAATGTCTAAATTTTCTTGCTCTGTTTTTATTTCCAGTTTGAACATGAGTGGCTAAACCCCCCAATGCCAGGGGGTGTCCCTGATTTTCTTTTTGTAATGACTTTTTGAATTCTTCAATTTGGGATTATGGTTTTAGTTTCGTTTCTTTATTTTATTGCAACGTCCTTAATGCTTTATCGTTATTGGAAAATGAGATAATTGATCGTGGTTAGGATTTGGTCTGACCAACCATCCTAACCTTGTTGCATAATTTTATCGTGAAAAATATTGCTGAGGAATTGGGATATTTTTATGAGAACCTTTTTATGTCAGAATTATTGCTTGATATTCTTCTTTGACCATTGAGGAATCACGGTCAATGAAGAATACCAAAGGTTTTTCTTTAAAGGAATTTTGGAAAAACATTATAAACTTAGGAAAGACGCGTTCTAAAGCATATCTCTAAAATTGAGAAACTTATGAGTCATTGCATTGCGAATCATACACCGTACCTGGCATTACTTTCATATTAGTGAAATTATTTGTTTTAAATATACGTTTATTCTCTTCAGTTTATATAATTTAATCTCAAACCTTTAAACCATGAATTTTGTCCAATTGAAATTAATCACTAAGAACTTATTTTAATACGCAGTCCTTGAGATCGATATTTGGGGTTAATCCCTTCTATTACTACATCGATAAAAATAGTACACTTGCTATTTTCCGATCAAGTTTTTGGCGCCGTTGCCGGGGACTGCCAAAGAATTAAGTTGTTTGTGTTATATCAATTGGAATTTTGTTGCTCTGCGACTAAAATTTTACTTTACTCTCTGTATATCATTTTAGTGTTATTGAAATTTTGTTTTCTAACTCGTGTCTAACTGTTTATGCGAGGTCAGGCCTCAACTAATTTTTCTTTTGACACAGAACCAGAAAGAGCTTTGCACGAGAGACGCCGAAAGGCAAGAATTGATGGTCTGGCTAAGACTGGTTCAAGTGTCCCGTATCAGGAAACTGAGGACTATATTTCCGTTCACTCGGAGCACAGTGACTCTGATTCAAACAGAGAAACTGACCCTGAATTCAACGACATGGCAGGAAATCAACCTGCTGCAGAGAGGCTCTTAGGTGATTACGGAGGGGAAAATGCTCAACCTAACAGGATGACGATTGTTAATCAACCGGTGAATGTAGCACACTTCCAGTTGCATCAATCTACTATCCGCCAGTTAGAGAGCAAGCCTTTCTCCGGAAGAATTAATGAGGATGCAAATAAGCATCTACAGAGATTTCTTACTACTACCACTTCTTTGAAGATCGAAGGTCATTCAGAGGAGGCAAAACGACTGGTGATGTTTCCATTCACACTTACTGACGATGCTGAAGAGTGGTTCTATTCTCTTCCCGCAGCAAGTATCACAACATGGCAAGAGATGGAAACATCCTTCCTAAACGAATACTTTCCTGCTTCAGTGTTCATCCAGAAAAGATATGATATAGTCAATTTTAAACAAAAAGAGGGTGAATCACTTGGAGATGCTTATAAAAGATTCAAAAGGTGTTTGACTTCGTGTCCTACTCATAACATGGACGAAACAGAGCAAATGCAAAACTTTGTGAATGGGTTGCGACTCAAGAAGAAGCAACTTATTGATACTGCTGCAGGTGGCTCAACAAACTTTTCAACAGCCACAGGTATTAAGAGAATCATAGAAGCTATTGCTGCCAATGAACACCTTGAGTTATATGATCGCACCGTGAGTCAACCAGACGGGAAGATCGTTCTTAAGCTGACAGAACAGGTTGTAAAAATGGAAGATCAAATAGCCGCAGAAGTTGAAAGAAGGTTAAAGAAGATGAATCTGGGAACTCACACAGTTGCTCAGGTTGAACCCGTTCAAATGGTGATCTGCGAGATATGTTGTGGTCCTCACTTTGCCATGCACTGTTTGGCAACTCAAGAGCAGGTTGAGCAGATTAATATGTTGAGGCAGAACAATCCTTATGCCAACACATATAATCTGGGGTGGAAAAATCACCCAAATTTCTCTTGGAAAGATCATCAAGGGAACATCCAAAAACTGGTTCAAGGCCAACAACAGTATCAGCCTCAGCAACAACCTTATCAGCCTCCAGTGTCAAGAAAAGTTGATTGGGAGATTGCCATTGAAAAGATGGCAGCTCACAATTGTCAATTTCAAGAAGAAACAAGAAGTAATTTCAAGAACACTGGAGCCTCTATAAAGAATCTTGAGGTGCAAATGAGCCAAATTGCTCAACACCTTGCTATTCCACAAACTCCTGGGACTCTTCCTAGTGCTACTGTAACAAATCCTAGAGATAATCACAAAGTAAATGTAGTCACAACGCGAAGAGGTAAAGTTAGTGAAGAGGTTCAAGAAAATTCTGAAGTTGAAAGTCAATTGATTGAGGTTGAGCTTGAAATCAAAGAAAATGAAGAAGTTGACAACAAAAAAGAAGTTACCCCAACACCGGTCATCAAAGAAAAAGCGGTTGAACCAAAACCGGTGGTCAAACTTCCATATCCTACAAGAAATAAGAAGAAAGGGCAGCAAGAGAAGAATTTTGAGAAATTTCTTGACTTGTTCAAAAAGCTGGAATTGAATATCCCATTGCTTGAAGCTCTTGAACAAATGCCCACTTATGCCAAATTCATGAAAGATATAATTGCTAAAAAGAGGACTATGGGAGCTGAACCTATTATTCTAACCGAAACTTGTAGTGCTATTTTGCAGGGACTAAAGATTCCGGTGAAGAAAAAAGATAGAGGAGCTGTCACCATTCCTTGCACTATTGGTGACCGATCGTTCAAGAGAGCTCTCATTGACTTGGGAGCGAGCATCAGTTTAATGCCTTTATCTATCTACAAAAAGTTGGGTATTGGTGTTGTACAAGACACTAGGATGACTCTCCAATTTGCGGACCATTCTGTGAAGCGACCGTATGGAGTTGTCCATGATGTCTTGGTTAGAGTGGACAAATTTGTGTTCCCGGTTGACTTTGTGATCCTTGAAATGCCAGAAGATGAAGAAATTCCCTTGATTTTGGGAAGACCTTTCCTAGAAACCGGGAGAGTAATGATAGACATGGAAGGTGGAACACTAACGTTGAAGGTGTATGATGAAGAGTTAAAAATTGATGTTAGGAACACTTTAAAGTATAAAGATGATGTGGGAACTAGTAGTAACATACAAGTGTTAGATCAAATGGAAGCTAGTGAGCATTTAGAAAGTGTGTCCAAATTACCTTTAGAGAGGGTGTTGAGTATGTCCATTTTTGAAGGTGATAAGGAAGTTGGAGATAATGATATGGAAGTGGTTGCGATGCTTGAAACTCAACCTATCTTTAAAAGAGTTAGAATGCACCGGTGGGAAGAGTTGCGACAGCCTATAATGGTTGATGAAGGCAAAGACAAGCCAAAAATATTCGAATTGAAGCAACTTCCCGAGAATCTCAAATATGTCTTTCTTGACACGGAAGAAAAATGTCCCGCTATTATTAGCGCTAATTTGAAAGACATGCAAGAAGGCAAGTTGATTGAAGTTCTTAAAAAATTCAAGGGAGCAATTGGGTGGAAGATTGAAGACCTTAAAGGTATAAGTCCCACGGTGTGTATGCATAAAATATTGATGGAAGAAGATCACAAACCGGTTGTGCAACCACAAAGGAGATTGAATCCGGTGATGAAGGAAGTAGTGCGAAAAGAAGTTGTTAAGCTATTGGATGCGGGATTAATTTATCCTATATCCGATAGTGCTTGGGTGAGTCCGGTGCATGTGGTGCCCAAAAAGGGGGGAACAACTGTTATAACAAATGAAAAAAATGAGTTGATTCATACTAGAACCGTTACTGGGTGGAGAGTGTGCATTGATTATAGAAGATTGAATTTGGCTACGAGAAAGGACCATTTTCCGTTGCCATTCATTGACCAAATGTTGGAAAGACTAGCGGGACATGATTACTATTGTTTCCTTGATGGCTATTCCGGGTACAATCAAATTGCTGTTGCACCGGAAGACCAAGAGAAAACGGCGTTTACATGCCCCTATGGCATTTTTGCTTATAGAAGGATGCCATTTGGGCTATGTAATGCCCCCGCTACATTCCAAAGATGCATGACATCCATTTTTGCGGATATGCTAGAAAAACACATGGAGGTGTTCATGGACGACTTTTCCGTGTTCGGATCCTCATTTGATCATTGTTTATCTAACCTTTCACTTGTTTTGCAGCGATGTCAAGAAAGTAACTTAATATTGAACTGGAAAAAATGTCATTTCATGGTGCGAGAAGGAATTGTTCTTGGTCACAAGATCTCACAAAAAGGGATCGAAGTTGATCAAGCCAAGGTGGAAGTGATCTCTAAGTTACCTCCGCCAATCAACGAAAAGGGCATAAGAAGTTTTTTGGGACATGCGGGATTTTACCGCAGGTTCATAAGAGATTTCTCGAAGATAGACAAACCTTTAACTACTTTGTTGGTTAAAGATAAGGCTTTTGTTTTCAATAAGGAATGCAGCGACGCTTTTGAAACACTAAAAAAAGAATTAGTGTCTGCACCTATTGTTATCGCCCCTGATTGGTCCCTACCCTTTGAGATTATGTGCGATGCTAGTGACATTGCGGTGGGGGCTGTTCTTGGACAGCGGAGAGGAAAATTGATTCATGTGATTTACTATGCTAGTCATGTTTTGAACCCTGCACAGATAAACTATGCAACTACCGAGAAGGAGTTGTTAGCGGTTGTGTATGCCTTCGATAAATTCAGGCAATATCTGTTGGGTTCAAAAGTGATTGTTTATACTGACCATGCTTCTTTGAAATATCTTTTTGCTAAGTAGGATTCAAAGCCCAGGTTGTTGAGGTGGATTTTACTCCTCCAGGAATTTGATGTGGAGATCCGTGACAAGAAAGGGTGTGAAAACACTGTTGCGGATCATCTTTCTCGGATGTCACCAATTGAGGAGACGGAAGAGCAACGCCCTATAAAGGATGAGTTCACTGACGAACACATCCTAGCTGTTATAGGGGTGCCTTGGTTTGCAGATTATGCAAACTACCTCGTTGGCGGTATTATACCCGACGATTTTGATTCTAACAAGAAAAAAAAGTTTGTTCATGACTGCAGGTTTTATTTATGGGACGATCCGTTTCTCTACAAAAGAGGGGTGGACGGCCTTGTGAGAAGATGTGTACCTGAAGAAGAACAAAAAGATGTGCTGAAAGCATGTCACGACTCTGAGTATGGGGGACATTTCAGTGGTGATCGAACAGCTGCTAAAGTCCTACAATTAGGACTTTATTGGCCATCTTTATTTAAGGATGCGCAAGAGGTAGTGAAAGAGTGTGACAGATGTCAGAGGACTGGGAATATATCAAAAAGAAACCAGATGTCCCAAAACTCTATGCTCGAGGTTGAGTTATTTGATGTATGGGGGATAGACTTCATGGGGCCGTTTCCACCGTCGTTCAGAAAAACTATATTTTGGTGGCTGTGGATTATGTGTCCAAATGGGTGGAAGCTGTTGCATTACCCACCAATGATGCTAAGGTTGTGGTAAGATTCCTAAAAGAGAACATCTTCGCAAGGTTCGGTGTCCCGAGAGCATTAATAAGCGACGAAGGGACACATTTCTTGAATCACCTTATGGAGAAGCTGCTTCAAAAGTACAATGTTAAACACCGGATAGCTACTCCATACCACCCCCAAACGAGCGGCCAAGTTGAGGTGTCCAATAGACAACTGAAACAAATCTGGGAAAAGACAGTGAATTCATCGAGGAAGGATTGGTCTATTAAGTTGGATGACGCTTTATGGGCGTACCGAACGACTTTCAAAACGCCTATCGGTATGTCACCATATCGACTGGTTTACGGAAAGGCATGTTACTTACCTTTGGAACTTGAACATAAAGCTTTTTGGGCATCTAAGTATCTTAATATGGATTTGTCAAAAGCTGGAAGTTCGAGGATTCTTCAACTTCATGAGTTAGAAGAATTCAGGAATAGGGCGTATGAGAATGCCAAGGTTTACAAAGAGCAAACGAAAAAATGGCATGATAAAAGGATTCAAAGAAAAGAGTTTTGGGAAGGACAAATGGTCCTCCTGTACAATTCAAGGCTGAAGCTATTCCCAGGCAAATTAAGGTCTAAATGGTCGGGACCTTTTGTTGTTCACAAGGTATTTCCTCACGGAGCTGTTGAGATTAAAAATCAGACCAACGGAGATATTTTCAAAGTGAACGGGCAGAGATTAAAGCATTATTTCAAAGGCCAGACCACTGGTGATGTGCATGTCACTCGTCTTACTCAGTAGTACGACGGACCGTCGAGCCATGCGACGTTAAACGCATCGCTACGTGGGAGGCAACCCACGAGTTTTTCATTCTTACTATTGTTTGTTTCTGTTTTGTAGGTTTTGTTTATCACTGATTATAATAAGGAATGAATGAGGTTTGAAGTCGGGGTAGGAAGATCAGAAAAGCGAGAAAAAAAACTGAAAATCAGAGGTGCAACACGGGTGCCCGTGTTGAGCAACACGGCCCGTGTTGCATGGTGTAGAAAGATGTGTTTTTTGTGTGAAGATTTGAGGGAATCCAGGGATGCAACACGGGTGCCCGTGTTGTGCAACACGGCCCGTGTTGCAATGTCTGGAGATGTGCTTGTTTCAAGGCAATTTGAAAAGAGAACCAGGGATGCAACACGGCCGCCCGTGTTGTGCAACACGGCCCTTGTTGCAAGTGTTGTAGACGATAAACTTTGAAATTGATTAATTGGAACATCCAGGGATGCAACACGGGTGCCCGTGTTGCTCATGCGGGAATCTGAAAATTCAAAATTTTTGAGTTTCCCAACTTTATTCTGTGGGCCCCACGTGTTTATTTTCATAATTTCTAATTAAGTGCTCATTAACCTAGCAATTATCATTTTTCCTTCATCTTCTCCAACCTCATTTCTCTCTCAAAAACCCTAACACCATTTTTATACTTCACAAAACATCCATTTTCTCAAGCACCCACTCACCGAAACCTACTACTCCGTTCACGAGAATTGTTCCCCATCACTTTCTTGTCACTTCTACGGTGACCGATTTCTCTAATCTTTCAATTTTTTTTCGTGTGCTTCATTTGTGCAAGTTGGAATAATGCCTCCTCGAAGAGATACCGGTAAGAATGTTGCTGAATCTTCTCGTCCTCGCAAGAGAGCACACCGGATGCCGAATGCTCATGGCATTTTGTTTGAGGACCCGGAGCATCAAGCCAAGTATGCAAAGTTGGTAAGGCGTAAGTTGATACCGGCCCGGTACATGTGCAATGAAACTCTTGAAAATCTAGGGCTCAAATTTGAAGTCCATAGAATGTTTCACAGTATCGGGATGTTAAAATTTATGCAATATGAAGCGCCAACTTTTGAGCGCATAACCTTGGAATTTTTGAGTTCTTTACAATTTCAGCTCAAGCATACCTGGACCGGATCCGACACTGAGTACTTCGGTACTTTGAAGTTTCGCCTATTTGACAATGATCATGTGATGTCGGTGGCTGATCTGGGGAAGATTTTAGATCTCCCAGTTTATGGGCCTGGTGCACCGCCGAGTACATTCGACGCAGGATCATTCTGGAAGGATATCACCGGCAATACCGAGTATGCCGCGTCTGCTGCAAAAGCCTCATGCATCCATAACCCGTCCTTCCGGTACGCTCAAAAAGGGTTAGCTTATACCCTTTTCTGCCGAGGCGATAGCACAGGAGTCGCAACTCTGCGAGAGTTATACTTCCTGTATAGAATGGCAAACAATGAGCTGATTAATGTTGCGGCCTTCGCAGCAGACCACCTGAAGCGGGTAGCTAATGCTGCCTCGGGTGAGATTTCTGTTGGAGGGATGATTACACAGATTGCTCAGCATCTTGGGTATAATGAGAGGTTGCTTGAAGTGCCCGCAGTGGCAGGTAAGACCAAAATTGATCTTGAAACATTGATCAACCAAGGTATGATTAAAACCGCTTATAATTATTATGTTGTGATGTCTCGTAACAAGCATTTGATTTCGTTGCCTGCGCCTAATATGATTACTATAGATAATAGAGCTAACTGGCTGTATGAGGACCCTATGCTGGGTGGTTCCGATCAGTTTGATGAGTATTTTTCAGATGAGGAGGATGCAGGGAACCAAGCTGAAGAGGTCCCGGTGCAAACTGTTGGTGGTTCATCTAACCAAGCAACCGGTCAGTGGAATATGTCCAAGGACCAGTGGGACGAAATGATCAGAGAGCAGACCCGGCAAGGGGACCTAATCGATGAGCTGCATGCATGGATGCAGCAGATGAAGCTTCATGGATTTCCTCCCAAGGAGTGATAGTTGTGAGTCCCCTCCGACATTGGTTCTTCAACAGTGAGGACACTGTTGAGTTCAAGTGTGGGGGGGTTTAGTTTTTATGTTTTCGTTTGTTTTATGTTAATCTTTGTTTATTTTTAATAGTATCGTAGTGTCGGCTTGAAGATTATAGCTATGTGTTATCTGAAAAAACACCCCTGAGTTAACCTGTTGTGTGTTACAAGTGAATTATGAGAAAGTATATAGGATGCGAGTGAAAAAGAAACCCGATGAGAAAATATGGAAAATTTTGATGTATAGGTACTACATGAGCACACTGAGTCTTCGGAATTAGGAACGAGTTTGACATGTAGATTCGTGCCATGGTACTTTGATTTGAGAAGTAAACCCGAAGTAGTTTCTATTGATATATCTGGCTTTATCTATAATAATTGTGTGTGCAAAGTTGATCCAAAAGAAAAAAGGCTTGAAGGCACCGAAAAAAAATGAATAAAAACATTAGAACGATCGATCCTTCTAAGTTGGGTAACCCTCACAAGGTTATTCAACCTAACGGCGGTTGAACATAAATGTTTCCCGAAGGGACAAAAATCGGTGCCAACGATAAAAAGAGGAATCAATCTTGTACACATAGTGAAAATCATTAAAAGCCTTAAAAGTGATTGTCCGAATGAAAAGGGTTGAAAATCGAAAAAAATAAGACCTAAGCACGAAGCATAGTCGGAGAGGTTACCGAAAAGGGAGATTCGGATCCGTGGTTTTCCACGGTGTAGTGTTTGTGTGATATCTATACTGAGAGAAAAGTACAAAAAAAGAACTCATTGGGTGAATTGGAATGAAGGATCCACGTATGAGTATCATAATTCATATTGCTAGTTTTTAAGGTGTAAATACAAGATTTTTGCTTGAGGGCAAGCAAGAATGCAAGTTTGGGGGAGTTTGATCAGTGATATTTAGTGGTAATATTCAAGCCGGTTTTCAGCGTCTTTTGAGGCTAATTTGATTTGTTTGTAGTGTCTCGTTCATGTTTTGTCTTAGTTTTCTCATTATTGCGTGCAAGTTAGTGTTTATCGTTTTACTTTGTTTTTATCAGTGGAATGGGTTATGTGGTTGTTTTCTTTGTGGTGTTTCAGGTAAATATGTAATCGGTTGTTCGAGGCGTCCAAAAGATGGTCCAAGCTTTTAAAAAAACGACTGAAAATGGGAGTTCAGAGACACAACACGGGTGCCAGTGTTGTACAACACGGCCCGTGTTGTAAATACCAGAAGAGACAAAGATTTTGCTCAGAAAAGAAGAAGTCAGGGTTGTGACACGGGCGCCCGTGTTGTACAACACGGCTCGTGTCATGGCAGTTGGGGAAAAAGTTGTTTGGTAGTGATCCAGAGGCACAACACGGGTGCCCGTGTTGCACAACACGGCCCGTGTTGTGAAGACCAGAGGGAATCTTATGTTTTGTTGCTTCAAGGGTATTCCGGACATTTCGCGGTGCTTTTTGAAGACTGATTTATATTTGACCATTATGACTGTGAGAAGGGTACTTTTTTGGATTTGGGGATTTTTGGGGATAGAACGAACACTGGAGAAGAAGGATTGATCAAGAGCGGAAGCAATTGACGATCCGACAAATCCAACGTTAATTGTAATGTCTAAATTTTCTTGCTCTGTTTTTATTTCCAGTTTGAACATGAGTGGCTAAACCCCCCAATGCCAGGGGGTGTCCCTGATTTGCTTTTTGTAATGACTTTTTGAATTCTTCAATTTGGGATTATGTTTTTAGTTCCGTTTCTTTATTTTATTGCAACGTCCTTAATGCTTTATCGTTATTGGAAAATGAGATAATTGATCGTGGTTAGGATTTGGTCTGACCAACCATCCTAACCTTGTTGCATAATTTTATCGTGAAAAATATTGCTGAGGAATTGGGATATTTTTATGAGAACCTTTTTATGTCAGAATTATTGCTTGATATTCTTCTTTGACCATTGAGGAATCACGGTCAATGAAGAATACCAAAGGTTTTTCTTTAAAGGAATTTTGGAAAAACATTATAAACTTAGGAAAGACGTGTTCTAAAGCATATCTCTAAAATTGAGAAACTTATGAGTCATTGCATTGCGAATCATACACCGTACCTGGCATTACTTTCATATTAGTGAAATTATTTGTTTTAAATATACGTTTATTCTCTTCAGTTTATATAATTTAATCTCAAACCTTTAAACCATGAATTTTGTCCAATTGAAATTAATCACTAAGAACTTATTTTAATACGCAGTCCTTGAGATCGATATTTGGGGTTAATCCCTTCTATTACTACATCGGTAAAAATAGTACACTTGCTATTTTTCGATCAACTACCAACACACGCAGACCTACCGGGGATCCGTATGGGGATATCAGAAGTTAACATCATAGCCAAAACACAGTTACGAGGGATTTTAAATCAATACCCACCATCAAGTAAAAGAAAACCTCTAAACTGACTACTATATCAATACTTCTATTCAAGGATACAAACAACTCAAAATGAGGAACAAGAGCTCAGCTGAGGATTCCCAATGCTTCTCAAGTTAAAGATAACTTACTGAGGAAGAGATTAAAACTCAGCTAGGGATTCTTAGAAACATCCCTTCCAACAATTCTCCTGGGCAAGACATTGGAACTCAAAACAATCATACAATTCCCACTCATGCTTATTATTGGGGAACAAAACATCATTAACATCCACCTGTCAAGACTATCCAGTAACTCCCCAGGGATACAACCAAATCAAACCCTGCTTTGGGAGAGACACGTTACACACATCCAGACTTTACCATCCTTGGAATCACTATTGATATCCTTTCTTTGTTCACATATCAAAAGAAACATGTTTTTATAATCTTCAAAGATTAAATTTATTAAATTTGTTTCAAAAATCATCATCAACAATAAATTGAAATTTTGTAAACAGAAACAATATAAAGAATTGCAAACAATTGAATAAAAGCTCAAATTCATTGATAGAATGGTAGTCAGCAAATGGCATGACTCCATGGATCATTACAAGTTTGAAAAATGGTAACTACATGGAAAAGGGCTACATTGGAATACAATGATCACTATTCTCCCTATCAACTTTGAACTCCACTGTGTCTGAAACTTCATTCAAGGATGAGTGAATAAGAATCTTTGATGGGAAATTCTTCTGAGGGATAGAATCTGAAATCCTCGGTTGCTACAAGTGATCCAGTCTGTCAACGCAGTTACTTGCCATGATCCCTAACTTTTTCCTAGATTTCCCTTTCGGGTTTTCAATCTACCGGGATAATTATTTCTGTTTATGTCTCTAATTTTTGCCTGGACCGCCCTTTCGGGTTTTCAATCCACCGAGACGCTCATTTTTGCCTAAGCCGCCCTTTCGGGTTTTCAAATTAGCGAGTTGTTCTTTTATTTTTTTAGGCGAAGTATTTCTTGACTGCATCCGCATTCACAGGGCGAGTGATCTCCTCACCATCCATAGTTGCAAGAATTAATGAACCGCCAGAGAAGGCATTCTTGACAACATATGGGCCATCATAGTTCGGAGTCCACTTGCCCCGAGAATCTTTAATGAAAGATTGAATCTTTTTGAGCACGAGGTCGCCTTCTCTGAATACACGAGGTTTGACCTTCTTGTCAAAAGCTTTCTTCATTCTTTGTTGGTACAACCGACCATGACACAAAGCTATTATTCTCTTTTCCTCAATCAAATTCAATTGATCAAATCTACTATGACACCATTCAGCCTCAGTCAACTTGGCTTCCATCAAAACTCTCATTGATGGGATCTCAACTTCGACGGGGAGCACTGCTTCTGTACCATAAACAAGTGAGAAAGGGGTTGCCCCTGTTGAAGTGCGGACAGATGTACGATACCCATGCAAAGCAAAAGGAAGCATCTCATGCCAGTCCTTGTATGTCACAATCATCTTCTGAATGATCTTCTTAATGTTCTTATTCGCAGCTTCAACAGCCCATTCATCTTCGGTCTATAAGGAGAAGAATATGGTGTTGAATCTTGAATTCTTCACAAAGCTCTTTCATCATCTTATTATTCAAGTTCAAACCATTATCAGTAATTATTCTATTCGGAACACCATATCTGCAGATAATGTTATTCTTGATAAACCGAACTACAACTTGCTTGGTCACATTAACATACGATGCCGCTTCCACCCACTTGGTGAAGTAGTCAACTTCCACAAGAATAAAACGATGTCCATTCGAAGCCTTGGGTTCAATCATACCAATCATATCAATTCCCCACATAGAGAAAGGCCATGGGGAAGAAATCACGTTGAAATAAGCTGGTGGCACATGAATCTTATCAGCATACACTTGACACTTATGGAACTTTTTCACATACTTGCAACAATCAGATTCCATTGTCAGCCAATAGTAACCTGCTCTCAACATCTTTTTAGCCATTGCATGCCCATTAGCATGAGTTCCAAAATATCCTTCATGAATTTCTTTCATTAACATGTCTGCTTCGTGTCTATCCACGCATCTGAGCAAGACCATGTCAAAATTTCTCTTATAAAGCACGTTTCCATTCAGGAAGAAATTGTCTGCCAATCTCCTCAAAGTCCTCTTATCTTTATCAGATGCCCCAAGTGGGTATTCCTGACTCTGGAGAAAACATTTAATATCATGATACCAAGGCTTGTCATCATGGACCTCTTCAACTGCAAACACATGAGCTGGTCTTTCAAGTCGCATCACACTGATCATGGGCACATCATTCCACTGGTGCACCTTTATCATAGAAGCTATAGTTGCTAAAGCATCTGCCATCTGATTCTCATCACGAGGAACATAATGAAACTCAAATTTAGTGAAGAAAGTTGATATCTTCCTGGCATAATCTCTATAAGGGATCAAGTGGGGTTGATGAGTTACCCACGTGCCCTGGATTTGATTGATTACCAAGGCAGAATCTCCATACACATCAAGATGCTTAATCCTCAAATCGATAGCTTCCTCAAGACCCATAATACAGGCTTCATACTCAGCTTCATTATTGGTACAAGGAAAAGTCAACCTCGCAGCAAATGGAATATGTGAACCATGGGGCGTAATGATCATCGCCCCAATTCCTCTTCCGCGTGCATTCACAGCACCATCAAAAACTAAACCCCATCGATATCCAGGCTTTGGCCCTTCCTTAATCAAAGGTTCATCACAATCTTTCATTTTCAAGTACATCACATCCTCATCTGGAAAATCAAACTTGATAGGCTGGTAATCATCAATCGGTTGATGTGCCAAATGGTCAGCCAAGATACTACCTTTTATAGCTTTCTGAGCTCGGTACTCGATATCATATTCTGATAACAATATTTGCCAACGAGCAATCCTCCCAGTCAAAGCAGGCTTTTCAAATATATACTTGATTGGATCCATTTTAGAGATCAACCAAGTTGTATGATTCAGCATATACTGGCGAAGACGCTCTGCAGCCCAAACTAAGGCGCAACAAGTTTTTTCAAGCATGGAGTACCGAGACTCATAATCAGTGAATTTCGTACTCAAGTAGTAAATTTCATATTCTTTTCTTCCCGATTCATCTTGCTGACCAAGCACACAACCCATGGAATCTTCCAATACAGTCAAGTACATGATCATCGGTCTACCTTCCACCGGAGGAGACAAGATAGGAGGTTCAAGCAGATATTCTTTGATACTTTCAAATGCCTTCTGACAATCATCTGTCTAGACACAACCTTTGTCTTTTCGAAGCAACTTGAAGATCGGAGCGCATGTGGCAGTCATGTGAGAGATAAACCTCGAAATATAATTCAAACGGCCCAAGAATCCTCTTACTTGCTTTTCAGTTCTTGGAGCAGGCATTTCTTGAATAGCTTTCACTTTAACAGGATCAACTTCAATGCCTCTTTGGGTGACAATGAAACCCAACAACTTTCCAGAACGTACACCAAATGTACACTTGTTCGGATTCAAACGAAGCTTAAACTTCCTTAACCTCTGAAACAACTTCAGCAAATGTTCAACATGATCCTCTTCAGTCCTCGACTTAGCGATCATATCATCAACATATTCCTCGATTTCTTTGTGCATCATATCATGGAAAAGCGTGTTCATAGCTCTTTGGTATGTCGCACCAGCATTCTTCAATCCAAAGGGCATCACTCTGTAGCAGAATGTTCCCCATGGTGTAATAAATGTGGTCTTTTCCATGTCCTCGGGTGCCATCTTTATTTGATTATAACCGGAAAATCCGTCCATAAAAGAGAACACATCAAACTTAGCCGTATTATCTACCAACATATCAATGTGTGGCAATGGAAAATCATCTTTTGGACTGGCTTTGTTCAAATCTCTGTAATCAACGCACATTCGGACTTTTCCGTCTTTCTTTGGAACAGGCACAATATTTGCCACCCATTGAGGATAATTTGACGTCACAAGAAAACCTGCATCAATCTGCTTTTGAACCTCCTCTTTGATCTTTATTGCCATGTCAGGATGAGTTCTTCTCAACTTTTGCTTCACAGGTGGACATTCAGGCTTCAACGGCAATCTATGCTCCACAATATCAGTATCAAGACCTGGCATGTCTTGATAAGACCAAGCAAATACATCAACATATTCTCTGAGAAGCTCTACAATCCTTTTCTTAACATCAGGACCAAGCAATGCTCCAACTTTGACTTCTTTCTTATCATCTTCAGAACCCAAGTTGACCATCTATATAGGCTCTCCATGAGGCTGAATAACTTTCTCCTCGTGCTCAAGCAACCGAGAAATCTCGTCAGGAATCTCTTCAACATCCTCTTCCTCAGCTTCAAACACAGGGAATTCAAAGTTGGGAGAAGGCATAGGATCATTGTTTTCAATGGGTTTATCAATCAATATGCACAATGATTTTATTTTTATTTTAGAGTATAAACAAAAGTGAAAACATTATGCAGATAAACAACTATTATTATTTTGGGTTTTTTATGTTACCATTTTTCATAATAAAGCAAAAAGAAAAAACACATATGGAAATCAAAATAGCATTTTATTGATGATGATAAAATTTGAAACAAAGCCCGACAAACATCACTTTCACCTTGGGCAGAGTGAAAGGATCTTTTGAAAGAGAATAAAACAAATTACTTTGAAGCATGAACAATAAAAGGAACATCAACAGCAATCCAGTTCTGGCAAATCTTTCTGCGTGTAACAAAGTTAGGCATTTCTTTATCTTCATCATCTTCAATGATGGCAGCAGCGGAATGATCGTTGATAAATCCAGCACTTCGGAAACCTTCCTGAATAGTCTTTGGGTCATTGAGAACCACACCTGGTGCAAAGCCGATACCAAATCCTTCCTTGTTGTCGACAACATCAATAACTCGTCCCCAACCATCAGACTGACCAGTTTCAAGCACGCGCAGAGCATCCTTGAGAGAAGACATAGGCATGGCATTCTTCTTAGCAACATTATCCACAACAGAAAGAGCTTGAAATGAAGTTCCCACCTCTTCTTCAGCATCAATATAGGAGAAAGAAGACAAATTGCTCACAAGCATCGCCCTTTCACCGCCAATGGTCACTAATTTCCCCTCTTTCACAAATTTCAACTTCTGATGAAGAGTGGATGTCACCGCTCCTGCCTCATGAATCCAGGGTCTTCCGAGGAGACAACTGTAAGCGGGACGTATATCCATTACTTGAAAAGTAATTTGGAATATAAACGGTCCAATAAGAATAGGAAGATCCACTTCACCAATCACTGTCTTCTTCGACCCATCAAACGCTTTCACAATAATCCCACTATGCCTCATGGGAGCACCTTGATCCGCAAGCTTTGACAAAGTCGACTTCGGCATCACGTTCAGAGAAGATCCAGTATCAACTAGCACCTTAGACATAGCATCTTCCTGACAGTTCACTGAAATATGCAGAGCCAAGTTATGATTCCTTCCTTCTTCAGGAAAATCATCATCACAGAAACATAAATTGTCGCACGATGTGATATTAGCCACAATACTATCAAACTGATCAACAGTCACATCATGGTCAACATAAGCTTGATCAAGAATCTTCTGCAAAGATTGCCTATGAGCCTCAGAGCACATCAAGAGTGATAAAACTGATATCTTCGACAGAGTATGCAACAACTGCTCAGTAACGTTGTACTCACTCTTCTTTATCAATTTTAACACCTCATCTTCACTATCACCAGATTGGCCTGATCGGGCAACAACATCCATAATCTGTTTACTTGCACTTGTATCTTCAACTCTCTTCGGAGGGTCTGAAGCATACACTCTACCACTTCGAGTAACCTTTGTCACATCAGCAATGCTAACCACAGACTTTGGAGAAGGAATAGGAACTTCCTTACCATTTTCTATCATCGTAGCATTATACCGATACGGAACAACTTTATCAGACTCATATGGCATTGGACCAGGCAAATTATTCACCAATGGAGTAACAGCATACTTGCGGCTATCAAAAGAAATAACCACCCTCTCAGGAACAACCCTCTCATGAATGTTGAACTGAGGCATAATAACATTCACTTCATTTTCATAATCATCTCTTTTTGCTGTCACTTCAATCAACTTATCATCCATCATCTTTTGTATGTCTCTCTTAACAATCACGCAACCACGAGGATTCACCGAGTAGATGCAACATACAACATAATCGTGATCAATATCGTGATATTCACTTAAGAAAGCATGCATCTCAACCAAAGACCTTCGAATATGACGGACCTCATAGATCTTGAACAAACCAGGACAACCATCAACCATATTCACAGACACATTACCATGCTTTGGCAGCGGATTTGTCTTCACATTTGGATTAACATCATTGAAAAACAGAACATTGTTCCTCATCAATTTATGTACTTCAAACTTCAATGGATAACAATTCTCAACATCATGCCCCAGGGCACCTTGATGAAAAACACAGTGAGCCTCTGGCTTATACCACCATGGGATAGTCTCTGGAACTGGAGGTGGAGAACGTGTTTGCACAAGATTCTTTGCAATCAAAGATGGAAGCAAGTCCGCATACAACATCGGAATAGGATCAAAACTCGGCTTAGCCCGAACCTGTTGATTACCACTCTGTTGCACAGAAGGTTGTTGATAATGAGGTTGGTACTTTGGAGCTATTGGCACAGTTGGAGCTACATTAATCATCGGAGTTACAGAAGCCACATGTTGCGGATGGAAATTCCCACGACCATGAGGTCTTCTATAACTTTCATGAGACACAACATTAGTCTCACCTTCTTTCTTTTTTCCAAAGTTGAACCTTCTAGAGCTTGAACCATTACTATTCTCTTGACTTAACCGTCCCTCATGGACACCTTCTTCTAAACGCATCCCCATACTCACCATTTCAGTGAAATTAGAAGGAGCACTTGCTATCATCCTCTCATAATAAAAAGAACCTAAAGTCTTCAAGAAGATCTTCGTCATTTCTTTCTCTTCTAGTGGAGGAACAATCTGAGCTGCCAGCTCGCGCCATCTCTGCGCATATTCTTTGAAAGTCTCTTTGTCCTTCTGGGACATAGCACGAAGCTGATCTCTATCTGGTGCCATATCAACATTATACTTGTATTTCCTCACAAAAGCCTCTCCTAAATCATTGAAAGTCTTGATTTGGCTATTATCCAAACTCATATACCATCTCATGGCTGCACCGGTCAAACTATCCTGGAAATAGTGAATCAGCAGCTTATCATTGTCTGTCTGAGTAGACATCTTTCTGGCATACATAGTCAAATGACTCAAAGGAAAAGTGTTGCCTTTATACTTCTCGAACTCAGGCAACTTGAATTTGTACGGGACTCTAACATTAGGGACCAGACAAAGATCATAAGCATCTTTTCCGAACAGATCCTTATGCTTCAAGGCTCTCATCTCCTTCTGCATCTCAACAAAGCGTCCTTGGAAATCATCAAGTCTTTCGATCACTCCAGCACCTTCACTGGGCTCATCATGGTAAATCATTTCATCATGGTGTGGAATAGTGTGCATCACAGGCGGTGCAGTAGTCATAACTGGAGTAAGAGTATTCATCACCGGTGGGAGAGTATTAAATGCAGTAATCTCAGGAGGAGGAGGAGGATAACCAGCAGGAATGAAATCAACCGGCATGCCCCAAGGTGTGCTAGAAGGCATACGATAGCGAGGAGATATGATAGTTTCAACAGGGATTGATGCAGTAACAATCTCGGAGATGTCGGTATTCTGAACAGGAGAATTAGGAGGAGGTTGCTGATTCTGAGCAGCCACCAAGCCTTCCATCATAGCAGAAACTCTTTCCAAGATTTCCTTCAAATATGTAATCTCCTCGCGCAGCTCGCGATTCTCTTGTTGTAGGTTTTCCATCACCTTCTTCCGATTAGCTCGAGTATCAAATCGGTGAGTCAGCTTGACAGGAGAACTGAATGAAGACCAAGAAACAACATAAGATCCCTAGAGAACACTCAAAAACCAAGACAAATGCGGATATGATGCATGGTATGCGTATGCAAATGCAAAGATTTCAAAGGACTATAAGATAACGCAATATTTATAAAGAAACATTTTTTGAAGTACTTAAAACTCATTCTCATTAAAATCAAAGTAAGGATTACAAGTGAAGTACAAGCCTCAATAATCCTAGTACATGAGAGAAAAAGTAAACTAGGCCTAGGGAATCATATCCGAAGAAGATCCGAATCCTGGCTGATATTTCATGCGAATCCTCTTAATCTCTTTCTTGTACCGATCTTCCATGTCTTCCTTATCCTTCACCAACTTGTCAATAATGGCCTTCCAAGCACCGAATGTAGGAGGAATGGTAGATGGAGTACTAGAGGAAAATAAATCCTCTCTTGGCCTCTTCGTAACACGCCGCTCAAGTAACTCAATGAGATCATCCTTCTCCTTCAGTTGCTCTTGCATCGTAGTCTTCTCAAGTAGCCATTCTTCTTTCTCTTTCTTCATCTTGTTCAACTCTTCTTGAAGAGCCACCTTCTCATCAACGGGAGGTAGAAAAGCGGACAATGGTAATATAGGAAACAGAGGCTCCTCAGGTGGATAAGGCATCTTGAGCTTGGAAGCCCTGGATCGAACCCACTGAATGTAACATTCGGAAGGAGCAAGGTGTTGTCTTCCTAATTGACCCTTCTCTTTCCGATGAACCGCATGCTAAGAATGAGCAATCCTTTTCTTCATTTCTACATGATCTGCACCATTAAGAAAGAAGAAACGGGATAAGGAAAGATTGTTTGGTATGTCCTTCAAATAATATCCCAACTGTCGCCTAGCAAGAATAGGGTTGTAACTAATTCCCCCACGTGTACCAAGAAGAGGTACATTAGGAAATTCTCCACAACTATCAATAAGCACTCCAGTATCATAATGAGAACAATACCATGTCATATCCTTATAAGAAAGTGACATAATCCTTTGAGACCATCTTCGATTCTCTCTATTGTCCTTGAAGACATTGGACTTTGGTAGGTGCGAAATAAACCACCTGTAGAGAAGAGGCGCACAACACACAATCTCTCCATCACCTTTGGAGGTCCTATAATGAAAAGCATGATACATATCTACAAGCAAAGTAGGCACCAAATTCTTCTTCAAGAAAATCTGAATAGCATTCTCATCCACAATACCATCTAAGTTAGGAAACAAGACAATCCCATAAATGAGCAAAGCAAGAATAGCCTCAAATGCATCCTTATGACCCAAAGTAAGTGAAGTAGAAGCTTTCCCCATCAAGAACTTAGCATTAATACCACGAACACTCCCCTTTGGAAGAAACTTCCCATTAAGATCGGACTCCTTAAGAAAAAGTGCTTTGGCGATGACTTTGATAGTAAGCTCCTTCTCTAAACCACTGAAAAGAAATTCCTTGTCCAAAATAGATAAACCTATCCAATGAGAATACTCCTCCAAAGTTGGCACAAGCTGATAATCAGGAAAAGTGAAACAATGATGCAACGGATCATAAAACTGTTTTAAAGTAGGGAGAATCCCCTCTGGCACATCGGTATCCAACATAAACAAGAGCTTCCCATAACATTTTCGAAACTCCTGGGTATCAACAACCAATGCTCCTAGCTTTCTCAAGCCTACTACATTAGGATTCTTGAAGGTGTACTTCTTTATGTTCCTCCTTTCAAAATTCATAGCCATAGACATCTGAAATTTTGCAAAAGTTCCTTATGAGTCCCTTGAAATCTTAAACACAATGCTCATGAATGCATGATAGCATGTATGCAACAACCACAAACAAGATCACAAAAAACACACGGGCTTAGGTTCCGAGTCACGAGCATGAAGTCAAGGTAACAGAACACCAACCCACACATGTAAGTACTAAGGTTTTGTCTTCATTTTACCTGCAGAAAAACAAAAGGCTGCTAACAGAGGTGCCCGGAGTTAACAGCCATCTTTAGAATATCATCGGTACGTTGGATTACTCCCCAACCGATAACATTCTTAAAATAGACCTCGTCCGAGTGTAGTATCGCGTGACAACCACCTTAGGTTTACACCCAGACAGTTTCCGCACTACGTTCCTAAATTGGCTTGGATGGGTTAAGGGTTCTACGGTCCTCAGTATGATCAGCTCAAGGTCGGAAAATAATGCCACGTATGATTACTCATCATGACATTGATAGTCCAAGAGAGCCTAACCGAGTGGAGATTATCAAATTGATATAGCTTTGGACTACTTCATCGCTTATCGCTTCGAATATCGCCGTCCTATCATAAGTTCATCTCAGATACGGGTTAGAATCTATCTCACACAGAAGATCACCAAAACCAAAACAGAACAAACAGATAACAAACAAATCAAACCAAAGCAGTAAATAAATCAAAGTAGGCCGAATCCACTTAGAGATTACTCCCCAACAGAGTCGCCACTTTTCTGTAGCGGTAAAATCATGAGTGTAAGCTATTGACTAGCTTAACTCAAGGTAAACAGAGTTGCCACCGCGCTTTTATTTTATTCCAAATGGAAAAGGGAAAAAGAGCGAATAAAACCTAATGAATCTAAAAGCAAGAGAGCTAAAGAAACACATCAGAGAAACATGTAAGGGGATAGGTTACACAATGGGAAGGTTTTACGCACCCAAAATGTCCGTGGTACTCCACGGGAGCCCTTTTAAAAATTTTACCGCTTTTGGTTTGAAAATGGTTTGTTTGAAAGAGATTGGAGAGATGAGAAGAGAAACGTTTTTTTTTAATATTTTTGTGTTTGAAGAGGTTTAACGCCTCATGCCTACGTACCCACAAAGTGCAATGCGAGATCAAAACCTCGTAGTTCGTGGTACAAAATTTGAAAAGAAACAATGAGTTGAATTGATTTTAAAATGTAGAGATAAGTCGTCATTCTTTAGAGAATAATTCCGCTAGAAAGAATGAATCATATCTAAACATATGAAAAGAAAAGTGCACAAAGGCACGAAAACAATTGAGTGAGTTTGGATTTTTTAAAGTCTTTGAGAAAAGAGTTTCGATATGTTTACATGGATTAAAGTTTATTAAGAAAATAAAGTGAAAAGGATAAAATCACTTGACCTAAGTCAAGGTTTGATTATGAAAACATTTGAAGTTTGAAAACAAAGAAGATTTGAAAATAGGGAGAAGATTTGAAAATTTAAGAAGTGGGAGGAGATGAAGTGACTATCCTAAAACTTGAATTTAAAAGTTAAGAGAAGAGCGATCAAACCATGTTATGAACATTTCTTCGAAGTAAACGGAATTCCATCTTCATAGACAAATGAAAATAACTCGAGGCCAAGGTCTTTAATCGATAGCAACTTGAGCAAAGGGAGAGATCCTAAAGTCTAAGTCCAAACTCCAAATCCAATGCTAAGGATAGTGGCCATAGTCCAAGAATTAAAGTCACAATTCCCTTTTTAGATGTTTTATCCATTATTAATGTTTTTTGAGTCCAAATGGACAAAAGAAGAATCACAAACATAACAATATAAACATAAACAATATGATAGATGATATAATATGATAATAGCATAATAAAAGGGATAAGGAGCGAGAAATTGAAATAAAGAGGATAAGGTGCGAGAGATTGAATTTAAATGGTTAGTATATTAATAGTATTATAATATTTACATATAAATGGTATGATGAACTTAATCAAACACAACCACAAAAGATAACCAAAAATCGAGGCAACCGGATCCAAGTGGATCTTATTCCGAATTCGGGACAAATTTAGGTCTATTTTAAGCAATCGCCGAGTAATTTACGAAGTAATTACCCTACAAATGAGGCCGGCCACCACCAATTAAGGTGGAAAATATTTATGCTAATACATGTTAGAGAAATGATATTATTGATCATTCTCCGAAAACATGCCACACTAAGAGAAAAAAAAGAACGGTCTAATCTTAATCGAGATTTTCGTTGAATTATCGAATGCAACCTATCACGATCCCAAAGTATAGAGAATGGTCCAAATGATCATTCATCCATAGATTTGAAATAATGAAGGTTAAACATATTCGAAATTCAACAATCTACGAATCGGAGATTTTCATCGACCAAAAATAAAAGAATAAAAGGAAATGAAAAAAGAAACATATATTTAAAATAAGATCCATAACAAATAAAAAAACAATTAAAAGACCTTTATAAATTTCTTTTTCTAAAACTTTTTCTTCAAAACTTCCATTAATAATATTCTAAGAATATTATTAAAAGCAAGATTTATTTAAACTCTTTTTTTTAAAACAAGTAACATAACAAAAAAGAAAAAAATCAAAAAAAATAAGAGATAATTGGGGGGATCCGCAGGCTTGTGGTGTGGCGATAGCAGAAGTTGAGTCCAACAACATAAGGAGCCCAAATCACATTTATATGAGTTCCTTTTTATAACAAAAAAACAAAAATGAAATAAAATTGAAAAAAGAACACAGCAGAGGAAACACGCCCTACATCTTCTTCTTTTCATGAAAACAGGGAGGCGGCGGGTGGACTTCCTCGCCTTCACAACAAAATCATGTCGGCGGCCTCTTCACTGATCCTTGTTGCTTTTTCAAAACCACCTACCAAAACTCACTCTCTTCTTCGATTTGGTCTTTTTTCTCACGAAAATCTTTCTCTCCGTCACACTCGGAATCGCCGACGATCTCTTCTTCCTTTTCTCAATCTCTCTCCGTTATTGTTGTTTGATGAAAGATTGATGATGATACAGATGGATAAAATTCTGAGATGAATTGAAGGTGAAATTGAAAGAGATGTTGTTTTTGATTGAAGGTTATTTGTGTTTATGATGTAGATTCAAGGACTGGAAAAAGAATCAGGGAAGGTTGTTATGAATCGAAGATTTTGAAATTGAATTTGACAGAGATTTAGAGGGCTTTTGAAGCTTTAGATTGAGAGAGGGAAATGGTTCCTTTTATAAAATGAAGAGGTGAAAATCATTTCGATTTGGGATGCCGTTTTTTGAAGGATAATGCTGCATTTTTGGATGTGCGTATCGCGTGTTCCCTTCTGATTTTTTTTTCTGCGTTTTATGCTATTGATGTTTGCGTTTTGGACTGTTAACAGGTGATGAAGGCGTGTTGAAGTTGCTGCGATTCGCGTACAATGCTTCTATGTTTTGAGGCTTGGTCTGCGTGATGCTTTACGGCGTGAAGAATGTGACGTCTTAGCCTCAGTTTCTTGTGCGTACCGCATAATGCATTTTGGCTGATGCGTTTTGAGTTTGTTTCCTTTGCGTTTTGATAAGGTTTGAAGGCTATGTGTAGCTTGGTGGCTGAAGGTGTTGTGCAGGTGTGCGTGAGGTTTAGCTGCTTTCGGCTGGTGGAAAAAAATTCACGTGTGGATGAGGCAAGTGCAGCTCGCGTGTGGCTGGTGTGAGGAAGTGGGCCAAAAGGCCTTTTCCTTTTTGTTTGAATTATGAGAAATAAAAAATAAAAATAGGTTAAGAGAAAAAAAGAATGGGCTTTTATGGTAAATGGGTGAATTTAAAAATGGATAAAGAAAATGGTTTATGAATATATATAAAAAAAATGGAATTTGAATTATGGTATATTTGGTAAATGAAGGAAAAATGAAATGGATAATAAAAAATGAATATTTAAATTTAATTGGATAAAAATGAATAAAAGAGGAATTGAAAATGGATAGGAAAATAATGGAAATTGAAATATAAAAATGGGATTAAATAATCGAGAATCGAAAATGGTTAATGGATTGAATTTAGAATAATGGAAATGATTATTGAAAAGGGAATACGGGTGAATAAATGGTTTAATCGAAAAATGAATAATGGATATGAAAACTTAATTTAGCCCACAACCAATTTCTGATTTTTTTTCCACAAGCCACTTGATGAACACAATCAATCTTAAACCACTGAATAAATCGCAACTTTGCCATCTAAGCCACAATCATCGTTTGAAATTTGCCTCGATTAGTTGAATCCATGCTGAGGAAAATAAATCCTCAGATGAACTGCTGATAAACTGGTGATCTTGAAAATTCAAACCAAACTTCGCACAAAACACTACACACACTGTCTGAGGAATAAACCACTGGCACACACAACTTGCAGTCGACACAATCTTTGATAGTTTAACCAAGATTAGGTCAAACTTCCATCTGAATCGAATCATAACTGAACAAACGCATCTAAATTGAAATCACTGTCTTATCTTTGAAATCCTGCAACACAAAGAAGAAGAAGCAAATTGCAACATATTTTTGGTATTTTGGTTAGAGGTTAGTAAATATAAACGAATAATGACAAGTAAAAACACGGTAATCCCCTGCGAAGCATAGACTTGCAACCGAAAAGGGTAAACGAACCATTGCATGATCTTGTTTGTATGCAAAATGCAAATGAAATGCAAAGAAACCTTAGGGCAAAAATTAGGGTGTTACAGTATGTTAAGGTGTGTTTGGAATAAGATTTAAAAATGATTATTTGTAGTAACGTGATTAAAACTAGGATTTTTGGAAAATTAGCATTGAGCAATCAATTGGTCATAGGGGAATAATCGATTGGTTCCCTTTTGGAAACGAAAAAAAAAGAAACAAAAACATGAGAACAATCGATTGGTCTTCCATGTACTCTATTAATTCTTTTCTTCAAATAAATTTTTTTGGACAATTACTACAACAAAAATGACATTTAACAGTGCACCTTAGACAACGCTTATATGAAAAAGTGTTGCTATAAGTGAAAAAATTATAAAACACGGAAACTGTTCACAATTTTTTTTTAAAAAGCGCTGTCTAAGGTGCCCTTTAAACATCGCTTTCTAAAAGCACTTTTAAAGGTATATCTTAGACAGCACTTTTGAGAAAGCGTTGTCTAAGGTCTTAAAATTTAAAAATAAAATAAAATCAAAAAGCGTTGTCTAAGGTTCCCATTAGACAACGCTTTCTATAAGCGATTTTAAAGGTATATCTTAGAGAGCGCTTTCTCAAAAGCGCTGTGTAAGGTCTTAAAAATAAAATCAAAAATACTATCTAAGGTCAACCTTAGACATCGCTTTTAAAGGTCGCCCGTAGACAATGCTTTTCTCAAAAGCGCTGTCTAAGTTCTAATTAAATTAAAATATTAGACTCAGTTTCTATTTTCGTTCTTTTTGTTCTTTCATTTTCCCTCTTGCGAAACGCGAAACCCAAACCTTGGATCCTCCATAAACCATGAATCCACTTCCTTTCTCGGTTTCGATCATTGAAGAAGTGGTTTCAGTCATTTATTTTTCTCTTCTATAAGCTCAAGATCTCATAGGAGCCTCTGGTTTTTTGTTTGAATCAAGATTCCATCAACTTCAGGTTTGAGACTTCTCAACATGTTTTGCTTCTGTTTCATTGATTTACATGCTTATTTTACTTGATTTGAGCTTAATAGAAGCCAATGCTTGGTTCTGGTTAGTTGATAGACCTTTAGAGGCATAGTTATGTTTTTAGGCCATGAATATTTCCCTTCGATTCTTACTATGTGTGATTGATATGTTATTTTAGAGAATAAATCATTGTGCTTCTTGACCTCAACTTTATTTTGGTATAAGTCTGGTGCATTTTAGTGGACCTATAAATTTTAGTGATCAGAGAGTGGCCGAAAAAGATGACCAGAATCTTCTCCGGCCGGTGAGGTTTATGTTAGGGTTTATAAACTCATGTTATATCCTAGCCATTGGATTTGTACGATCCTAAGGCCCACATCATGCTAGCGAATTAATGAAACCACTCCTCTATCACGTGCCTCTGATTTTCATAAGTTTTACTTTGAATAGTTGTGTAGGCGTGTGTGTATGTTAGTTATAATGATCACTGCATCTGGTTCGTTAGATTCACATACTAATTTGATCATCACACTTTGACTCCATCATGTGGCTCTCAGTGAATCAACATATTGACTAGAGTCCACCAGAGTTCCATAAGCCTCATCGCCATAGTGGAACTGGATCAATTGCGCTATTCCCACCCCCTACTTAAGCCCAATAGTCTTTTCGAACTAGTTATTTTACTATTTTTACACCCCTCACGACATTTCTTCATTTTCATGTTATTTTTGACATAGTTTTCAGATTTCGTTTATTAAACATACCTAATGATTCCTAAAAATTCCCAATAAATTCACATGACTTCCTAACATAATAAATTAGCTATTAGAAACACTGATGCATTATAAACTTTAAGCAAAAACAATCGATTATATGTTGCCATATCAATCTAGTTTCTTCTCATGTCCAAAACTCTATAATTCTAATACAATAGTTTTCGTTCTTGACTGATTTTGTGAAAATAATGAAAATAGTATTTTCGTCTGGATTTACCTTGGTTATGTATAGGTTATTTGCGTTTGGATTTACCTTGGTTATGTATAGGTTATTGTAGTTTGGATTTACATTGGTTATGTATATATAGGTTATTATTGTTTGGATTTACATTGGTTATGTATACGTTATTGAAGTTGATATTGATTGCTTACCTTAATAAGTAGGAAAACCATGGATAAAACATGGATCTGTGCGGATCGATTGTCCAAAGAGTACGAGATTGAGGTTGCGGAATTCGTTAAGTTTGTTGTTCAACACGTTAAAAACCCCAGACGGATGAAATGTCCTTGCTTGCGTTGTTGTTATATTGATAAGGTTGACGCAGATGGATTGAAATCGCATTTACTGAGGCATGGAATTGATCGAAGTTATCAGTGTTGGAAATTTCAGGGTGAGAAAATTAACGAGAATATTGAGCCGAGTGGGAAAAGTAATACGACCTATGCTTCAGACGACAAAGACACGGAAACATACGATTATGATCGAGTTGAAGAGATTGTAGAAGCACTTGAAGAAGATCTTCATGATTGTCCTAAAATGTTTGAGAGGTTTCTAAGCGATGCAGAGAAACCATTGTATAAAGGTTGCACTAAATTCTCAAGACTGTCTGCGGTATTAAAGTTGTATAACTTAAAGGCGGGCAATGGATGGTCGGATAAAAGTTTCACAGAGTTGTTAGCCCTTATGAGAGAAATGCTACCGAAGGATAATGTTCTTCCTAATCGAACCTATGAGGAAAAACAATGATGTGCTCTATTGGCATGAGATATGATAAGATACATGCTTGTCCTAACGATTGCGTTCTGTTTCGTAACGAATATGCATCGTTAACTGAGTGCCCTAAATGTGGTTTGTCTCGATCTAAGAAAAGATTATCTCCAACAAAAATCTTATGGTATTTTCCTATAATTCTGATATTTAGGCGCATGTTTCGTAGTGAAACCGATGCAAGACACCTGACTTGGCATGGAGATGAAATAATTATTGATGGAAAGTATCGGCATCCGACTGATTCACCACAGTGGTCGAAGATTGGTAATGATTATCCTGAATTTGGAGAAGAAGCAAGAAACCTTCTCTTGGCATTATCTACTGATGGAATGAACCCGCATGGTCTTAAAAGTCTCTCACATACCATATGGCATGTTATTCTTATGATTTATAACCTACCTCCATGGCTATGTATGAAGCGTAAGTACATGATGTTATCTATGTTAATCTTTGGGCCTAAACAACCAGGGAATGACATAGACGTATACTTGACACCTTTGATCGAAGATTTAAAGATTTTGTGGGAGAACGGTGTGGAGGTTTATGATGGATATATGAAAGAAAGTTTCAATTTGAGGGCGATGTTGTTTGGCATAATTAATGATTTTCCAGCATATGGGAATCTATCTGGGTATAACATTAAAGGTCAACGTGCATGTCCTGATTTTCCATTAATGGTTTTGGAACAATCAATTAGTGTGGGTATGCAATCAATTATAAAGCTAGCAAAAATATAACTGAGTGCATCGCACGCTCGATGGTATAACAAAGTTGCCATCAAACTTTATTTATTCAAAAAGGAAAGGTAAAATATCGATAAAACCCGGGGGAAAGAGAAACGGGTAAGAGAGTCAGTTATGTGAGAGGAAGGTATTAGCATCCCTCACATCCGTCGTACACGAAGTGAACCATTTTTCTTGTTCTTTGCGTGGATGGGTGTTACTAATTAATTTGCTTATGGAGGATTGGTGCCCTTGTGCCTACGTATCCTTATAGTGCAATGAGGAAAAAGAAGGGTGAAAAGGATGTTGCTCGCCAAGATCTCAGAATCTTGTGCCTAGGTATCCTCATAGTGCAATGAGAAAGTCAGAGCTCCATAGTTCATGGAAGTAAGGATGAAAAAGGCTTTGGTGTTTAAACCACAAAGGAAACAAAGGTGATAGGAATGGTGTTTGAAATAGAGAATAATATAAGTGAGAGAAGCGATGTTTAAACCAAAGGGAAACAATAGTAGCGGTGTTTAAACAAAATTGGAATAAAAATGGTGTCTAAACCAAGGGAATGATGTTTAAACCAAAGAAAGGAAAAATGGTGTTTAAACCAAGAGAGTGACGTTTAAACCAAGAAAGTTGCGTTTAAACAAAAAGAGTAGTTTTTAAATCAAGAGAATGGTGTTTAAAGTAAGAAAGTGGTGTTTAAAATAAGAGAGTGGTGTTTAAACTAAGAGATTGAAGTTTGAACTAAGAGAGTGGTGTTTGAACCAAGAGAGTGGTGTTTAAACCAAGAAAGTAGTGTTTAAACAAAGAGAGTGGAGTTTAAACAAAAAAAAAGTGGTGTTTAAACCAAGAGAGTGGTGTTTAAACCAAAAGAGTGATTTTTAAACCAAGTGAGTGGTGTTTAAACCAAGAGAGTGGTGTTTAAATTTAGAGAGTGATGTTTAAACCAAGAGAGTGATGTTTAAGCCAAAAGAGTGGTGTTTAAACCAAAAGAGTGATGTTTAACCCAAGAGGGACAATGTTTAAACAAGAAAATTGGTATTTAAACAAAAGATAAAGTCAATAAGGATTGTGTTTTATTCATATCAGAGTATTGTTGATGATTGTAGTGTAGAATGAGACTTGTCAATCAAGTGATTTGATTTGCACTAAGTCTATGACAATGAGAGCAAATACTTTGTACAAATGAGTCAAACATATCATATACAAAATACTCTAATAATAGGTAAGGAATGGCTCCCGCTCATCGTTTCTATGTACTTAAGGCTCATGGAGTAAAACTCATTGAGATTGACAAGTGTTGACCAACTCCTTTTTCATTTTTCTTGAAGAGTGCTCCAGCTTTGTATGATCTTTATGTATACAAGGTAGTGAATTCTAAGATTTTATTGTATCTTCAGAGTAGGTGTCAAGTTACATTTGAGATTATTGAACTAAATGGAGCTTGAAAAGTACTTGTCTGAGAAGCAAGTAGAGGGAAAATCCGGTCAAGTGATCAGAATCACGTGATTGGATCAGGGGAAGTCAAACAATGAATAAACTAGTTAATTAAATGGAATTTTAATTAAATTATTCAAAGGAAAGCTCAAAGAATTGAATTAAGATTCTAAGGGATCGTGCGAGTCTCAATGGTTAGAAAGTTAGGATTTACAAGGGAAACTTTACACCTTATGTTGTCATGCAAAAGTTTGATCCTAATGTCTAATTCAACACTATGTAATCAAAATGAAAATTAATCACTTAATGTAATCTCCTAAGAGAACATGAATAATCAAACACGCAAGCACAAGTATATCAGGTAGATTAATCTAAGCATAGTGATAGGGAGATTAATAGAATAATCTATTATTAGTTAAATGAGTTTTATTAGTATTTTGATGTATTGGGAGTTATTTTATATTATGATGTTTTCTAGAATAATCTTAGGACAATTTGGGTTTTAATTAGTTATTGGGCCTATCCACTACTACTACTACTATATATATGTATTCATTGAGAGATGGAAAGATTATGAAATGAATGTTCTTTAATTTTCTTAGATAGTTTTTATTATCCTTTCTCATATTTCTCTAGTCTTGTTAGGGGTTGCAATTAACATCCTAACAATTGGTGCTTTCATCTTGAACTTCCATGGCATGCTCATATTATCATTCCACATATACTTCATACACACCATCATTCCCATCTTTTCCATGGGAAATTTTTACACCTTATCCTAAAAACACTCATCCCACATATTCATCACCAAATATGTATTTTAATCATGGATATACACCACCTCCATCTAACCCATATTCATCATAATCTACCTCTAATTTTTCATACAATTAAAACAATTCCTATCAATTCCAACAACCAACAAACACCTCATCCATATTTGGTCACCACTATCAAAAATAGAAGAGACTTTGAGAAGCATTTACAAGTGTCTCATCCCTCTTTTAAGTAAAAGAAACAAATTAAAAAACAACAAAAAAGCAAAACCCCACTCTTTTACACCCAAACCCTACCCAAACTCGAAAACAACGTCATCGTAAGAAATTCTTCACTGAACTAACCTCAACAACCCCACTCACCAAAAACCTCAAAAACGGTGTCGCTAAGGAATGTGACGATGAAGCCCTAATTTCTATTTTCGTAGGTTTTCCTGTTGATTACTTAATGGAGGATGAAATTAAAGCGAATGTCGTTAAAACAATCGGTGGTTCTGAGCAATCGAATAACATTATTGTTTGGAATCATATTCTGGCTAGGTGGTGTTTTGATGTTAATGTTTGGTTGATTTATGATCTTGCTTTAAAGTCAATTCGATCTGAACATAGGGGATTGGTTGAGACGGCATATAGGTTTTTGATTAAGTATGGCTATATTAATTTCATACTTTCTTTGGAGATTAAACTAGTGAAGGTTCAGTCTTTTGATGGAATTCACAAGGGGGTTGATGTGAAATTCGAAGGTGGGAACCTCCAGGAAGAGACTTTAAACAAGGATCCGTTGATAAGTGCAGAGACTCCGAACAAGGCTTTGTTGATGAAGTCAGGGTATTAGAATACAACTGTCAGTCATGGTGAGGTTCCACATATCATTGGTTGGGAGAAACATAACTTTCCTACAAGTGGGGATTGTGTTGATCATAAATATTACTGGTGGAGACCTACCAAACCCATGCCGGTTGATTTTTCGCATACATTAGTTTTGCAATCTCCTCCATTGTCTCTAGAGACTCATCATGATCCCCCATTGAAATTAGTTGTAGATTCAGGGGACCATCACTTTTCATATACTAGTGTATATGATAAACACTTGGGGCAGCAAGATAAACATACAAGAGTTGATATAGAAGATATAGTTTCTTTGACATCTTTAACAGGATTAGGTACAAATTTAAACCTTAGCAATTTTGTCCTAGACAGAGGCTCCAGATGCTCTGGACACAAAAAGTTATGTGATATAAAGGATGTTGCTGCTTGATTAAGTTTAAATATCCTCATGAATCTAGATTTTAATGAAGCTTTATCATCAACAATGCAATGGTTTCAGACATGAACGATTCAGGGGATGTTGTGGATTATAAAGATAAAGCAAAACATGAATTTCAACATATTTAGCCAAATGCAGATCTCATAAGCTTGGGAATCAATGTTATTCAGGGTGTATATTATGTTGATAAATCTTTTGAGTGCATCGGTGATCCATGTAAGCCCTCTGTAGACTCACCTTGCTGGAAATGAGCTTCTGCTGCTCATTTTTTTTATTATACATCTTATGAGGATTTACCTTCTGAAAAGGTGCCTAAAAATGAATGCTTTTGTTCTCTAATTCGGGAGCCTCACATTTATCTTCTTTACGGAAAAAATAATGTCAACTTGCCACTTGCATTTACGGGACAGGAGGCTATCTTGCAGAAAGTGTTCAAGGAGAAATTTAACATGCGCGTTTCGAATTTGGATGATTTCTTTGGAGGCCCGAAATTTCTCGCATGGTCACATATGGGAAATTTACATGGGTGGGGCGGACCACTTCCACAGAGTTGGTTCCATAAATTGTTGGATTTTCAGTGAACAATTTGAAGGTAAAGTTACTTGAAAAATTAGAACAATTCATTGCAGACATTCTGTTGAACCATGAGGAAATGAATACTACTACAACTACAATAGGGACATTAGTAGCATATCTACTTGTTCCAATGCGATCACTTGGTCGGGATAGTTGGAAGATAGTCGCTGCTCTCATGGTTAAACATATTGGTGGAGATTCCAATTATGTTGCCATATCTGATGCTCTTGGTATTCAGCCCTCAGTTTTAGTTGTCGGCTTAGCTGCAGATAATGTTATCGGTGCACTGTATTTTTTTAAACCTCTCAAGTTTGATAACTTGAAATCTCTACCTCTTAATGTAAGCACGGATTTTGGAGCTAGTATCGACTCTATTGACTTTAAGCTGGTTACTGATGCTGCAAATTGGCTTAGGAAAAAGTTTCTTCTCACAATCTTTGGTTTTGATGTTGTTGCTCAAGGTTCCCAGTTTTCTTTAAATTATGTTGAGGTTATGATTGTTCAGTTTAAGCAATGGGATCCTGGAGTAATTTTCGAACTTTGAGGACAAGGTTCAAGTGAACCCGCGACAATGATATGGAGATTAATAGAATAATTTATTACTAGTTGAATGAGTTTTATTAGTATTTCGATGTATTGGGTGTTATTTAATATTATGATGTTTTCTAGAATAGTCTTAGGACAATTTGGACATTAATTAGTTATTGGACTTATCCACTACTACTATATATGTACTCATTGAAAGATGACAAGATTATGAAATGAATGAATGTTGTTTAATTTTCTTAGATAGTTTTTATTGTCTTTTCTCATATTTCTCTAGTCTTGTTTGGGTTTACAATTAACATCCTAACACATAGTCATCAAAATTCATCCAAAAACCAAAATATAGAATTAACATCAAAGCATATTCTTATGTATTTAATCACCATCAAAAATCACAATTAAACGAGATTAAGATCAACATTAAAAAAAATTAACCAAATTTAATATCATAATAGTCTAAGAAAAATCAAATAAAATCAATCAAAGAAACATCAAAATTATCCAGGAAAAATCAACAAAATTAATAAAAATATAAGGGGATACAGTAAGAAAATAGGGAGTGGAATAGAAATTAGGCACAAGCTTCTGTTCATATACCTCATGCCCATATTCAAGAGTCCCGGGGGAGTGTAAGTGATATTAGGTGCAGCCAATAAATTGATAGGTTCTGAAGCCCAAGGACGCACCATGAAGGGGTCCTTCAATCACATGTTCACAATAAAAAATCCAAACAACAATGCTACACACTCTCTCCTTAGTCTCACTCACTGGAAAAACAACAGTCTCCATCGCGTCGAAAATCATCTTTGTCGTGCCGAAAATCTCCTCCACGGTGGCGGAAGGCAAAACTACATGTAACCTACATCACTCCAAGAATTATGCCTCCCTTAATCCAAATTCGGTGTCTATTTCATGAAATTCGTCGTTGATCAACCAAATTGGAGCAAAATAATTTACGAACTCTAACTTCCTCAAACAAGATTTCACGCTAATATAGAAGAAGCAATGGTCAAAATGCCTAGGGTTTTGATCCTTCAAGCTCTAATCTACATATGATCAAGATGACACCATAACTGAGGATTAAAGAAGTTTACATATTGGATTTTGTCTGATGCGTCTTCAATGGTGGAAAAGAGGAACATAAAACCAAAGGATCTTTTTCATGTAGTGACTCGTAATTCTTCTCTTTGTTCAGTAATTCACAATCATCCTTCTTCGTCATCTCTCCGTGTTAGTACGTAGGAAAAGATTTGTGTGGTTTATTGTTATTTGTGGGAAGAAAGAGGTTTGAGGCTGAGCTTAACTGCTTAGAGTTTCTGAGGTTGAAGCTCTAATAGTTATGGATAGATGGGTCAAAAAAGCCCTATTTGATAAAACCCTAATATTTGGACCCTTTTTTTAATTTTTTTTAGGCTCCCTACTAAATGAATATTTTCTTGGCCCCTTATTTTTATGTCCCTTCATATTTTTGTTTTTTATGGGACCTATAAGGGGCTCAAAATATAATAAACCAAATATTTTAATTTCTGGATAAAAAAACGTTTTTTTTTAAACTCATTTTTTTCGAAAAATATTTGATTTTCTTAAAAAAAAATTGATTTTCCGAAAAAATAACTCGATTTTTAGAAAATTACACGGTATTTCGAAAAAAATTCGATTTGTAGAAAAAAATCGATTTTCCCAAAACAAACTCGATTTTTTGGAGAAAAAAACTTGATTTTTGTAAAAAAAAAAAAACTCGATTTTTCGAAAAATAATCAACTTTTCGAAAAAAAAACTTGATTTTTCGAAAAAAAAAAACTCGACTTTTCGAAAAAAATTTCAGTTTTTGGAAAATAAAAACTCGTTCTTACATAATATATTTGATTTTTCGAAAAATATTAAATTTTTCGAAAAATATTTGATTTTTAGGAAAAAAAAACTCGATTTTTCGAAAAAAATTTGATTTTTCGATAAAAACTTGATTTTTTTGAAAAATGTTTGATTTTTCGATAAAAAAACTCGATTTTTCGAAGAAAGAAACTAGATTTTTGGAAAAATATTTGTTATTTTCGATAAAAAAAAAAACTCCATTTTTCAAAAATATTCGATTTTTAGGAATAAAAACTCGATTTTTCAAAAAAAAACTTGATTTTTCAGAAAAAAACTCGAATTTTCGAAGAATATTTGATTTATAAAAAAACTCGAATTTTCGAAGAAAAGTCGATATATTTTTTGAAAATTTCTTTTTTTCTTAAATCAATTTTTTCAAAAAATAAAAGTCACTTTTTTTATAAAAAAAAAATTCGATTTTTTCTTTGAAAAAAATATCAATTTTTTAAAATTAAAAAAATCGATTATTTTTCAAAAATAAAAAATATCAATTTTAGGGGCTTTCACTCTAAGAGTCCTACATATTTTATGGCTCATTTATTTTTAAAATTTTAGGCTCCATATATTTTAGGGGCCTAACTTTTTAGGCCCCAGCCCCCTAAATTGACAGCTCTACAAGCAACAAAACATACATCAAAATACATTCAAATTTTATGAAATCAGAACTCAAATGACCTAAATCAGAGCCAATCACATGTTAAGAACTCACACAAAAGTTCATAGTGGAAAGACCTCAAACAATCAAGCAAAAGTCCAGTAGGAAACATGGATCAATATGCAAAGATGAGGGACTAAAAGGCAATATGAAAAAGTTTTAAAAATGAAACAAAAACATTTTTATGAAGTTTTGAATGTTAATGAATGAATGCAAAAATGTTTGAGTAGCTATGAGAAATAATTTCTTGAAGTTGAAGTATGAAACTAGAAACAAATTGAAAAAGAAATAAAAAGAAAATGTGAAAATAATATGAAAAACGTATAAAAAAACAGAATTAAAACAAAAAGCACACAATTATTTAAATGTGTAAACAATGTGTCGTACCTCGGAAAATACGATCCTCGCGAATGCGGTCGCGGCTGGGCTGACTTGAGAGTCGCCACCTAATTTTGATTTATTCCCAAAGAGGGAAAGGGAAAATATAGATAAAACTTGGGAAGAAAGGATAAAGACAAGGTCGTCGGAACCATTGCCTGGGTTCGGAAGTCGGTTATGCAGGGGGAAGGTATTAGCACCCCCTACATCCATCGTACTCGATGGGAACCTTCTAAGTTGTCACGCGCGAAAGGATGTCTATGCCTAATGGATTACTTGCTAAAAGAGGATAAGGATTTAAATTTTATTATCTTTCTTTAACGAAAGGATTTAGGAGTCTAATTGCACTAAAGACTATGGGTAGCTTATTCTGAACCAACAAGCCAAGCGTCTTGCGACGGAATAATCAGAGCGAATAACGAGAGCTCGTACTCCTCCTTTCTACCACTTAAGGCTCGTGGCGCACAATTTTCTTCATACTATTAAAGTATTTTAATACCTAAGACCACTTGACGTTGGATCAAGGGTTTGGATTTAAAAGAACCATCTTGGTAGGTCGATTGCGAGGCATAAAGCGATCGCGAAGGGTGAATGCAAAATGGAGGTTAAGGGTAATCCTAAGCTAACGCGGAGCCGTTGGAGCTCGAATTAAAACAAAAGCGTCAAAATATAGCTCTTTAACTATCTTAGAATCGATTCAATGTTAGAATCATTCTATGAGAAGGCGAGCGTCACTTTATAATCAAACAATTATTTAAATAGAAGAAATGTGATAAAATAGAATTGGTCTCATATTGATCTAAATGACACCGATTTGTCGAAGTCGAACATTTAAATCATTTGTTATATCATCGACCATAAAAATAAAATAAAGTATAAAAAAATAGTAAATGAAATAATTGGCCTCATATTTAATTTAAATAACGTCGATTTATTCGAAATCGAATATTTAAATATTTATTCATCGGCCAGAAATAATAAATTGGGACAATGTGAAATAATAAGAAAAATAAAAGTGTGGCCTCAAATTAGGGGATAACGTCGATTTATTAGAAATCGAATATCACCATTTATCATTGGCCGATTAAATAATAAAGTCGATAAATAATGGATCTAAATTAATTATAAACCATAAGAAATAATAGAAAAACGGTCTCATATCGATTTAGACAACGTCAATAAATTGAATGTCACAAATCGGATAATAATATCATAGACCAAATAATAAATATAAATAAACCAATAAATCGATAAAATAATAAATGAAGAAAAAATCGGCCTCAAATTTGTTTAGACAACGTCGCAAAGTGGAATGTCAACAAACCATATTTTTATCATAGGCCCTAATAAAGAATAAATCGATAAATATACACAATAAAGAGAATAAACATAAGTAAATAAAATAAAAAGGGAGCTTCCAAAGAGCAATGTATCGATAAAAGCAAATGAGAAAACACATAAAAGATAGGCCTAAAAACATCATAAACTCAGCTGGCCATTCTTGATTTAAACAAACCGAGTCAAAGAAATGAAAGAAAATTTGTAAATGTAAGCTTTTAATCCTAAACGCGGAATCAATACACAGTAACAACCAACCATTAATTGTATTAAATCCACAAAACAAACCAAGACCAATTCAAAAGCAACAATAAAAGGGAAACAATCAGTAATTTTTCGGTCAACAAGCATACCAATTAAAACCGACATATGTCCCATATTTAATGAGAAAATGAAGAAAGTAGCATAGGGCAGTGTGCGGTTCAAATCTTGAGAAAACCAAGTTATTAAAAGGAATTTTATAAAACAAAACAAACTCTCTTCCTCTCAAGAAAAATCCATCGTGCTTTATTTCTCACTCTAAAAAAACAAATATCGAGGTTTTAACACATGATTAGAGAAAGAAGAACAACCTCAATAAACGGCGGCGGAAATCCTCTCAACTCTCGAAAACAACACTGCCTCAGTGTCGTTTCAGTTCCTCTCAGTTTGTTTGCACGGCGGCGATTATGGTGTGTCGGTGGTCTGAACGTGTTTTGTCTCGGTTCGCTCACGATGGCTCCGCTCAACACTCGAGGGTGTCTGTTTTGTGACTCTCAGATCTGTCTCTCAAACTCTCAGGTCTGCCTCTCAGACTCTCACTCATTTCAAGCTTTCTGTATTGGTTTTTTTTTCTGCGTCTCTTTTGGGTAGCTAGGGTTTTCAATGTGTAGCCCCCCCTTCTACCATTTGATGAGTCTATTTATAGAGGGATTTGTATGCTTTAGGTACGTTTGAGAATAGTAAAATTCGTGTGAGATTTGGACGAGGATGATGAGTGTAGAATTCTGTTAGAATGATGTGCCCCGAATATCCCCTGATTTTGTGCAAATTCTAATTATTCCTTTTGATTTGTAGGGACCACTGAGATGGTAACAGATATGTGATGGATTGTCTCTAGAAGCATCTTGTGGTCCTCACTATGATTCCATTTGAACTTCTAGCGACTGTGAATAGGTACGAATTTTGAATCGTTTGATTTTTAACTGCTGTAAATTCTGATGTAACGACATTCTACTCTTATTTTTTTGCTTAAAATATGAGTCACTGCAGTAACCTTTTGAAACCTTGTCTCATGAGGTCTTAGAGTGATTTGAATAGAGATTGGTTTGGGAAAATTTACATTGTTGAGCTTGTTGTGGGAACCTCTTATGAATATTATTTTTTACTGATCATAGGTTTTGTGCCATTGGAATCAAGATTATGTAGGTAGGAGAAATGGAGCTCATTAGTACAATAGTGATGGCATGATATTAGTGATGAGAGGCTTGATGGTTCATGTTGAATGTTGTAGGGTGGAAATCTTTGTATATTTATGAAATTGCAAGGAAGAGGAAAAATTGGTGTTCGTCCAGGTGCTTCTGGTAGTGATCCAAAGGTATGTGTCGGTTTTGTGATACACCCATTCACCCTAATCGGTATTAACAATGCATAATCTACTTTTACAGGTCTTTGATTCGAAGGTAAGTTCGCTCCAGAACGACTCAAGGCACCACAGGCTTCCATAAAACCCTCTGATATCAAAAACAGAAAAAGGAGTCGTCTTAGCATCAACAGTTGGATCAGTAGCTCTATCATTTCGTTTTCCCGCATTGCAAATGGCTTTAGCTTTGGGAAGTTGCCTTTGGGCAAATGATTGACAGAGAAATAACAAGCTGCAAAAATACTTTAGCAACATCTCAAACTCTTGATCTTAATCAATAGATTCACTCTGCTTTATGCTCCACAGTTACGGAAACAGTGGTGTTCGCAACCGGTAAGAATTATTGGCTACCATGAGAATGCAATACATATGCATATCCATATTCTGTTGACTTTTAACTGTTTGCCCTGCTATGCACTTTGGAGTTTGATACTAATTCCTGCTCATATGACAGTCTTTTTTGTGTGCAGCTGGTATTAGGAAATGTCTTGAGAAACCGATGAAGGCTTCACATTAGTAGCAAATGGCTTTGAGAAGGCTTGTGAACGAAGACTTGAATCATAATGTTGTTTTTGCACAATTTGGAAAGTATGGGATCCCACAAACTTCCCTTCTTGGTTGTACCATTTCTGGTTGTATTTTCAAACATGACTTTAAGTCCTTTTTCTTGTTGTAATACCTTTGTAACTAAATACCTCTATATTGATAACTCCAAACTGTGAACCTCGTGGGATTTGTAACAAGTGACCTTAAATTTTAAGCCATTTGCTCTTAAAACTTGTATAGGATTGACATTCCATGGATTCAAAAATGAATTAACCCTGAAGGATAATGACCGGGTGAAACTTCTTCTAAACATGACTTAAATTTTTTTTGCAATAACTCTTTGAAACCAACTTAAAATAAGGGCCTATACTCATATTGATCATACTTTGAAGTAGTTTAACAAATTTAATTACATGGCATGAGCTTGGAAATAAAGCCTAGAGATCCTTTTGTACATGTAACTTAATTCAAACTTGTGATTCGTCCTTATGCATTAAGAATCTCCCTAGCACTTTGGATTGAATATAAATGAAATTTGGAACAATACCATGGTCATGATTTGAAGAATATGGAATTCTAACCTCAAAGATCAAACCTGATTGTACTTGGCATAAACTTGGTGACCTGATTCTCTCAATTATGGCACATTTTTAGTGATGAAAAAAAAACAAGTTTGGAACATTGATACCTTGAAATCCACTTAAACTCATTAATAATGCCAGACTAAAACCAATCTTTGAGATAATTCACCCACATCTTAAGAAGAAAAATTATAGATCGAACCATGATCCAAAATCCTTTTGAGGTGAATTGAATACTGTCGAGGGAATCCAAAATTGGAAGCAGTCTGCAACAAATACTTCGACCTATGACTTAAGGATAAATGATCATGGTTTGAAATCAAATGATCATATCTGAACAACCTGGCCATGAGGGCACCTTTCTCCTTTATCTCTTCTTGAAGTTAGACATCCTTGACAAAACATGGTATAGGAAAGGTGAAAAAAGTGGGACAAATTTAGGGTATGACACAATGCTCATGATTTTTTTATAGAATTTTAGGATGAGTTTTAATAATTTTAAAATTTTAAAATGAACAATGTATGAAAAATGAAATGAAAATAATATGAAAATTATTAGGGAGGTTCATATATAGAAACATCCATGTTAAATTCACTTGTTTCCTTTATGTGATTAACTTGTATTTCCCTTCTTATTCAATATTATGCTTCATTTTCTAACCTTGTAGGGGCTTTGGTAAGTTTTAGGGGGAAAATGCTTCCACATTCCAACCTCTCTCTCTCTCTCTCTATCTCTCTCTTTACATTTCAATTTTGTGTTTGTACAAGAATCTAAGATGCTTTGATGTGCATAATTGCTCATTTCCCCCTTTAGAAGTAACTTACCTTCCTTCATGGAAGTAAGTTGTATTCTAATGTTTTTCTTCTTCTTCTTCCTCTTTCTTCTTCTTTTCTCTTCTTCTTCTTCTTCATTAGGATATAGATCTTCAAACCTTACTAACCTAGGATATCTAAGAATGATAAATTCATTAGGTTTAGTCTCCCTTAGACATTTTACCTTTGGAGATTCTTTTGGTGTTTTGTCTTTTCTCATCTCAAAACAACTCAAAAAGACTTAATAAAGGATGAAATAACTTATTGAGTTATGTTCTTATTCCATGGGTAATTTGCATAAAAAAGCACTTTTTCACTTAAAAATACAAAAACACTTAATAAGTACAATAGGCTTGTGTACTGTAAACACCCCAAATTTGTCCTCACTAAGTTCACACCTAGGGTTTGTGATCTGAGCAATCCAAGGATCCATCTGAGCCACTCGAAATTACGACGGTCCTTTCATAGTAAAGAAGGTATTCTCTGGTGGAGCACTGATGCTCACTACTATGGACGGTGAAGATTTCTTATCCCCTGTGAATTCAGATGCAGTTAAAAAATATTTCGCATAAAATGACCCGCTGGACATAAAAACAGAATGTAAGTCCAGAAAACAATAGGGCATCCCGGCGAGTCAAAAACAAAATAAAAGACTAGGGAAAAAATAAGGGAAAATTGGAAAAAATGTACACCCGCTGAGTTAAAAAGCCGCATTGGACAGCTCAGGCAAAAATGGGTATCCCGGTGGATTGAAAACCCGAAAGGGCGATCCATGCAAAATAAGGGAATAAGCGAACAACTGCATTATGAATTCACCTATATCATTTACAACACGGCAAGCCTCGAAGGGATAAAGCATCGGTCAGAATCAACCTTCTTCAGAGAGCAAGATAAGAAGAACGTCAAGGTCATACATGTCATAGCAAAGGAAGCTCACCGAACCGTCATCAACATTGCCAACACTCTTACTTTTTCTCAATTTGTAACAATCTCCTCATTCCAGGGGATTTGTTTCTTTGACTGTATTTGCCAATTCAGGGCACCCAAATTAATAAAATCAGAATTTTCAATCACACCCCGTCTCGTACATTTTTGTTTCGTTTGCAAAATGTCCAGTATCCATGATATAATATTTGCATAAAACAAATGAGCCATTATTAATAAATTCTTGCATGAAATGTATTTACTCTCAGGAATATCTAACTCCTATGATGGAATCCGGTAAGGGATACCTCGGGACACTTGAGCGTTTCTTTGTCTTAACAGGTTGCAGGTATTCAAATGCATAACATGGGGCATGTCCAGCATCACTTCCCCAGCACATCTTCTCCAAGCAGCATCTGAAGTGCTTTCTCCCAACAGAGTTGTCAAAGCATCCTCGTCCCCATCCGGGATCCCCACAGAAGTTTCTAGGAAGATCTTTCAGTGATCTTTCCTCTCCCAAACAGAGTTCCAGGTCTCTCAAAGACGGGGAACCATCTCCCCACAGGGTTCCAGACTCTATCCAGGAGAGCAATGTCTGAATTTCTCACACAACAAAGTGACGGAAGCTTCTTCATCCCCAGCTGGGTTTTCTCTTCACAAGATAGATCTATCAGTGATCTAATCCCCCAAGCAGAACCATATATCTTATCAGATCTACCAATGATCTCATCCCCAACTGGGATATCCTTCCAAGCAGATCAGCCAAAGATCTTCACAGCAACGGGATCCGAATCCCGGATCGGTTTCTTTCGCATAATCATAGCATTTACATAATCTTTCCCCACAAAAGCGTAGCATTTTGTCTAATACGGAGCATTACGGAAAAATTCAAACATATTGCTGTCGCTCCCACCAAATGACACCGGGCCAAGAGGGGTACATATGCGAACGGTCGGCGAAAGAGAGAGAGAACACACAAGGGTGAACTCAGAAGACAAGAGTCGCGAGCTAGGCATTTTTATCCCGAAGGAAAGGTAATGCTGCATAGACCTAAAAAGATATGGATAAGATGGTTGCGAACCAGAGAGACTGAGAAAAGGGGTTGGTTACAACCTGGGAAGGTATTAGCACACAGATTGTCCGCCGTATTCGACGGGATCCACGCTTAAAAGATTTGTGTTTAAAGGGGTAGTGTCAATGCAATCTGTGTATCAAAGCTGGAAAGAATGCAAGTGTCAGTGTAAAATAACTATGAAGTGTATAAGAGAAGTGTTAGTGTAAGAACATGAGTAAAATGCTCAAGACTATGAGGCTTAAAGAATAATGCTGGAAAGAGGGGGAATATACAGAGACTTTTGTTCGATAACTGTTAAGTTATGCCTACGTATCCTCTCGTGAAATGAGGAAGTCAGAACACCGTAGTTCGACTCAAAGAGACTTAAAGGTAAATTGACTTGTGAACTGCTTACTTATCTATGCTCAAGTGTATGACCTGTCTGGCTCAGGTGCAAACTGTCTTGCATTAGACGGAAGAAGAAAGTTCTCGTTTGTGAGTGAATAAGATGAGAAAAGAATCCCGGAGGAGACGATTATTGTTTGCTTTTGAGTTTTCAGTCTTTTATTGCTTTTTGGAGTTTGTCATAGGAAAATGAGCTTAAGCTTAAACCAAGGGTTAATAAACTCATCACATCCTCCCTCTGATTAGGGGTAATGAGAATACCATAAGTGTGAAGTAAGCACCTCACACTTAAACACCATGATGTAGGATTAAGCTCATTAACCTACTTGTAATTATTTGAATGTTTTTGGTATTTTTGTTTAGTGTTAAGTAATGAGTTTAATCCATAATCAGAGATTTAATGGACTCATTACACCATCCTAATAGAAGGATGATAGATGAGAACATTTAAGCTGAGAAAGACTCCTCAACTTAATCCATGATTAGGGATTAACCTCATGACAAAACAAAGCCTTTATTAAAGTGGATTTTAATTAATGATAAGATGAAGAAGTGATTTTTATGGTTTGTAAGACAACTTGAGGGGGACTTGTCCATTAACATTAGGGTTAGTCCTTCTTAACCAATTAAGGAAGAATTAGAACCCTAATGCAAGGCCCAAGTTACAAGCTTGATGTCTTAGTGATTATTAAATGGATTGATTAAAGGAATTAAACACATTAAGGGTTTAACACTTAGGATTAAAGTTATACACTCCATCCTAATAGAAGGATACATGCATAACCCTAATCACAAAGCCTTAAAACCTTTAAGGTTTAGTCCTTGATTATGAGATGAGAGGAGAGGACTCAAAGATGACACAAAGGAAAAACTAAATGGGGGACTAATAAAAACCTAATTATTATCATGCTTGGTTGTTCCTAGGGTTTATGAGGTTTGCAAGAAGATCTTCAGATAAACCACCAGGAAGGAAGCAGATGAAAGGTGCAAGAAGCAAAGAGAAGAAAAACAACTTGCTTCACTTAAAAAGACAAGTTGCTTGAAGAAAGAAAATGAGGAGAGATAATGAATGAGCAAGCTCACTCTAATACAAAAGTAAAATGCAGCAATGAATGCATAAGAGAGATGAGAAGAGATTGTGAGAAGTGAAGGAAAATTCACTTCTCAAAATAACTTACCACCTGAAAAGTTAGCAAAAGAAATGAGATGCAATGCAAATGAGATGAAATGCCATGGTGCAAACCAAAGTCAGAAGCATAAACATGATGTTAATGATGTTAAGAGATGATACAAACATAAGGCAAGACATGAGAATGATCATACAAGGACATGGATGCAGATGAAGCATGCTTTGAACCATAGAAGTTCATGAATGTTTATGAAATGAAATGAACATATAACATGGCAAATGAAAGATGCAATGATCAAACATGATTCTAATATGTCCTAAGATGCATTATGAATCATGTGGATGCACAAAATGTCATGGCAAGTCATTGAATGCAAGCAAATGAGAGATGGATGCAAAGGAAAGCACAAATTAGGGTTTACATACAACATGCATCACAAAAATCCAAAACCAGAAGCAAATGATATGACAAAAAATTGAAAATGGGATCAAAGGAACCTAAACCTACACAAGTTCACTGCCCAAAGGAGGGGACCCAACTCTTAACCTAATGGGAGCTATGAATTTCTCAAGTTGGCTAGGGTTTTAAGGTACCTCATCATGAAAAATGAAAAACAAATTGAAAATGAAATATCAATTCAAACCAAATTTACCCTATAAACTACATGCCATGAAGGATGCAATGCAAGAAGAACCAACATCAAACTCTCAAAGGTTAGGCATAATGGATTTTTCAAAGTTTGCACAAAAATATTGCCTTAAAATGAATTTAATTCCATGGAAAATGATCAAAATGCATCAAGAAGCAAAAAGAATTTTTTTTGAGAGTTGGATAATGTTTCTAAATGTTTTTAAATGCAATGTGAATTTTTTGGGGATTTTTAAATACCTAAACGCATTTTTAATTAATTAATTTTCATTAACTAATTAAAAATAAACATTTAAATGATTTAAAAATGATTTTTAATGCAAAAAATAAAAATAAAAATATTTTTGGGTTCTAAAAATTAAAGAAATGCTTGAAAAAAATTTCCAGAATTTTTAAATGCTTTTTGCTATTTTAAATAATTCGTAAAAGATAAATCAAATAAAATGAAAATAAAAATGAATTAATGAGAAGTATGCACAATCCATGGCTGAGATTCAAACTTGGGGGTCAATGGTTGACTGCGCGCGCTAATAGAGGGTCAGGATCTCTTCTGGCTTAATTAACTTTAAGTGTGATTTATTAAATTAATAAAACAGATTAGGGTTTAATGATGTGATCTGAGCCACACAAACGCGCGGGAGTCAAACCTGGTCAACTGAATCCACGGTCCAAATTCAAACTCTCATTAATTACGCTGCTAAACCTAATTAGGGTTAATCAAATTCAGACGGCCGGAACAGTGTTCCGGTCGTCTTCTCCGGCGAAACCAAAAACCTAGCTTCCTCTACAGGCCACCCCAACCTAAATTAATTGCCCAAAAACGTTCTCCTATCCAAACTAAACCCAAATCCATCATCAAACATCATTTATCAAGCATGAATAAAGAGAATCGAAGCCAAACATTTTCACGGGCAAAATTTCAGAGCTTGCATACATGGTGGTTTCTCAACCATTTTCAATAATAATCATATCCCCATGACCAGGGGAACTCAAGGAATCATAAATTAACTTAAAAACAAGCTTCTGAGAAAAAAGTTCATGAAGTATACCTGAGATTGAACCTTCTGGTTCTGAGCTTTCTGGACTCTCCTTTGTTGCAAATCCCCTCCTATGAACCTCTGGATGATGAAATGAGGCTTAGAATGAGCTTGTATGGCCTGGTTTGAAGGTTTTGGTTCTGGTGTAGCAGATTTGGAGAGTTGGGTATGTGATGTTTCAAGCTGTTTCAGAGGGTGCTTCTTGTTCTATGAGTGATTTGTGGTTTGTGGGTGAAGAAATTTTGGATGTTTAAAGGCTGTGTTGAGAGATTCGAAAAGGGAAAGGTTTTTGACAGTTTTTGTGTATGCTGCAATGTGGGAGCTTCTGGCTTGTGTATGGTGTCTTTAGGGTTGCTTGATGTCCACATATTTGACTCTGATTGGGCAGAGAGTTGGTGGTGGCACTGTGGGATTGGCATGGGCAAAATGCAAGAAAGTCAAGATTTTGTGTACTCCAAGTATGGCTCGGGTCAGAGGCAATCTCAGGGCTTGTCCTGCCTCAGCTTGAGTCAAGGAAGGCCCTTGGATCTGATTTTGTGAGCTGGCTAGCCTTGATCAAGGGTTTCCAAGGTTCTTGCACATTTCCCTCTTTGGATTTTCTCATGAACCAAGGAAAGAAAACTTGTGATATTTTGGGCAAAAATGTGACAAAATAAGTTATGCAATGTTTTTATCCTGCTTTGGTACCAATTGGTGTTCAATTCAAACATGAGAGGCCCTTTTTGCAAAGTTTCAATTTTGTAGCCTTTATGAAAAATGCCTTATGCAACTTGTGATCCAAGGCATGGAAATGAAAAAAAATGGCACAAACATGACTTTTCTAAGTTGTAACATATTATAATGATGCAAAGAAGTCACTTAGAGGTCTTGAAAATGCTTGGAATTGGAATTTGCAAAAATCCCTCTTTGGTGCCAAAAGTGAAAATTTCATGATTTTTCCCAATTTTGCAAAGTCATAACTTTTGATCCATGATGAATCAGAATGAGTTCTTGTACTTTTTGAAAAGGGAATGATCCATTCTACAACTTTCATGACCAAAGTTTTCTCATTTGAAGCATTTTTGAATCAATTTGAGGAGGTTGAAAAACTTTCCCATAATAGCAAGTTTACATTACAAGTCACTTTCCCAAAAAGGCAATTTTGCAAATGGCTTGAAATTCTTCAATTTTGTGAACTTCTAACATCTTCTATGATCAAATAAAGATCATACACATTCAAAATGATGAAGAACACCCTTTGGTTGGGTCATTGGGGGCCATAGATGCCCTGATTTTGCACTGACTTGCTCAAGAAGTCATCTCTTGATCAGATGCCTTCCCCATGGAATTTCTTCATGAAAATTGATATGCATGATACTCATAACATATAGAGACCAATAGAAACAAGAATGACCAAAAAAATTGGAGTTATGGCCTCTGAAACCAAAACCCTAATTTTAGGTCATCTGTGCAGTTAAACCTGGCTCTGCTTCCATGCCTTTCTCAGTTCTTGTGATTCTTTGATTTCTTTGACCTTGTGAGGATATAATATGATGCTAGAACACACATGGATCCTCTTGGAATGATTGAAGACCTTTGGAGTGGCTCAAATGGTTCAGGGATGGCTCAGATCACAAACCCTAGATGCAGATGACTTAGAAACAATGCAGTGAATTTAAAATGTGGTATGAGATGCTATGATTGAATTTATGCATATGAAGAGATCACAAGCCATGGTGTGAATGGGTGAGGGAAAATTTGGGGTGTTTATAGCTGCCCCTATTCAAACATGAGTTAGTTGTGCAGGATGTAAGCAATGGCTTAACAGGCAAACAAGATAACTTGTGGTTGAATACCAAAGACAGTCCAAAATTTGCGCTCACAGAATGAAGAAGAAAAGGGATATAGATTGTAAAAGAAAATAAAGTATAATTATAAAGTGCGGGCGACGGAGGACGACCGTCGAGCAGAGGACGACTGCTGGGGATGAAGCAATGACGGGGATGACCGACATGCTGGGGAAATGTAGGAAATAAAGCAATGACGGGGACGGCCGACAAGCTGGGGATATGAGAGATAGTGACGGGGATGGCCATCAAGTAAAGCTATAAGACTCTTTGGGGATTATAGGTAAATGAAATAAATGATGAGGTACGGTCATCAAAGGTGAAAGACGATCACCTAGCAGGGGACGGCTGCTCTGTTGGGGATAAGATGAGGGACGATCATCTAAGGTGAAGGACGATCACCTGGCAGGGGACGGCTGCTCTGTTGGGGATAAGATGAGGGACGGTCATCTAAGGTGAAGGACGATCACCTGGCAGGGTACGGCTGCCAAAAGTATCACGGCATAGGACGAATGTCGGATAAAAAGGTCGACGATGGGGACGACCATCGGATAAGCATGATGAAGGAAGATCATCAAGAGGTGAAGGACGATCACCTAGCAGGGTACGGCTGCTCTCAGGGTTTATCATGACATAGGACGAATGTCAGATAACAAGATCAACGATGGGGACGGCCATCGGATAAAATGATGAAGGACGATCATCAGGAGGTGAAGGACGATCACCTAGCAGGGGACAACTGCTGAAAATATCACGACATAGGACGAATGTCGGATCGGAAGGGGTTCTAATGAATAGAGACTCCACTGGGAATGATGAAGGACGATCATCAAAAAGGTGAAGGACGATCACCTGGCAGGGTACGACTGCCGAAAATACCGTGACATAGGACGAATGCCGGATAGAAAAGAAGTTTTGTTGGGGACTTCGCTGGAGAAAAGTAAACACGGACGAGCGTTTACAACCAAGAAATGAAAGGTATAAGTGTTTGGCACTGTGTATAGATTAAAGATGCGGACGAGCATCCTTAAGACTATGATACGGACGGGTATCGGTAGAAACAAACGCTTGACGCGTGTTCAGAGATGATGATACGGACGAGTACCAACTGGTTAACAGAGAACACGGACGAGTGTCGAATCTGAGGGGATATAAGTGGTGTATACAAGATACGGACGAGTATCTGTATGAGTAAAAAGATGATGAGTAACACGGACGAGTGTCGGAAAAAGTGTATTATAAACAAGTGTATGGTTTCCAAAGTGTTTGGGTAACTATGCTGGGGAAGGTGACACGGACGGGCGTCAAGGAATTGTATATATGTGTATCTGTGAGTGCAAAGTGGACGTTTTGGCTTTCTACCCGGGATATGACACGGACGGGTGTTAGGAAGTATTTGTATCTTTAAGGAAAATGCTTTGGCTCTCTTGGTGATGAATTTGAGAGGTATTTGTATATTGTTGATGGAAAGCCAGTATTTACAAGTGTTTGATTTTACACATGGCTTATGATTATGCAATATGTTTGATTTTTGCCGTAATGCTCTGTGTTAAACGGAATGCTACGCTTTGTGGGGAAAATATGATGCGAATGCTATGATTATGCAAAGATAACGATCTGGGACTCGGATCCCGTTGATGTGAAGATCTCTGACTGATTTTCTCGAAGTGGACATCCCAGCTGGGGATAAGATCAATGGTAGATCTGATAAGATGTATCTGCATGGGGAAACGGGTCACTGATAGACCCATCTCAGTAATGGGAGACCCAGTTGGGGTTTGTAGAAGCTTTCTTCACTCTGTTGTGAGTTCCTCATGCGTTGCTCTTCTGGATAGAGGTTGAAACTCTGTGGGGAGGTGGTTCCCTGGTTGGCATTTGGCTGGGGAAGAAGAAAGATCACTGGAAGATCTTTCTAGAGGTTTCTGTGGGGATCCTGCTGAGGATGATACTCGACAACTCAGCTGGGGAGAGAACACCTCCGGTGCTAATCTGGAAGATGGACTGAGTAGATAATGATTTGACAGCTTGCTGGGGAGAAGCTTTCATGCCCCCATATCGCGCCTTGAACACCTGCAATCCTGCATGACAAAGAAACGCACAAGCATCCCTAGGTATCCTCTACTGGATTCCATCATAGGAGTTTATACACTCCCGGGAGTAAGTATATTTCCTGTAAGCACGTATTTTTAGAAGAGAAGCATTTGTATTTATGCAATCAATATATTAATGACATCAGACAGTTTTGCAAATAAAAGAATATGAGACGAATTATGACTGAAAATCTGATTTTATTAATTCGAGTGCCCTGAATTGGCAAGTACAGTCAAAGAAACGGATCCCCTGAAAGGAGGAAATCGTTACAAATTGAGAAACAATAAGATGTTGGCAATGTTGATGACGCTTTCAAAGAGCTTCCCTTTGCTACGGCTCGTATGACGTTGACGTTCTTCTCGTCTTGCTTTCTGAAAAAGGCTGATTCCGACCGACGTTCGAACCTTTCGAAGCTTACCAAGTTGTAAGTGATACAGATGAATTCAGAATGCAGTTGTTCACTTATTCCCTTATTTTTGCGTGGATCACCCTTTCGGGTTTTCAATCCACCGGGATACCCATTTTTGCCTGAGTTGTCCAATGTGGCTTTTCAACTCAGCGGGTGTATATTTTTTTATTTATTTTCCCTTATTTTTTGCCCGAGTCTTTTATTTTGTTTTTGACTCGCCGGGATGCCCTATTTTTGCCTGGACTTACATTTTGTTTTTATGTCCAGCGGGTCATTTTATGTGAAGTATATTTTAACTGCATCTGAATTCACAGGGGACAGGAAGTCTTGACCATCCATAGTGCTGAGCATCAATGCTCCACCGGAGAAAACTTTCTTCACTACGAATGGCCCTTCATAGTTCGGCGTCCACTTGCCCCTGTGGTCTGTATGAGGAGGGAGGAGTCTTTTCAGCACAAGATCTCCTACTTGGTACTCTCGAAGCCTGACTTTCTGGTCGAAGGCTTTCTTCATTCTTTTCTGATATAGCTTCCCATGACAGATTGCAGCCAATCTCTTCACTTAAATCAGATTCAGTTGTTCGTATCGGGACCGGACCCATTCTGCTTCGTTTAGCTTAACATCCATTAGCACTCGCAAGGAGGGTAATTCAACTTCAACAGGTAGGACTGCCTCCATACCATACACAAGCTGATACAGCGTTGCCCCAGTGGATGTTCTGATTGACGTACGGTACCCATGCAAGGCAAACGGTAGAATTTCATGCCAATCTTTATAGGTAACCACCATCTTTTGTACAATCTTCTTTATATTCTTGTTAGCTACCTCAACAGCGCCATTCATCTTTGGCCTGTAAGGAGAAGAATTGTGATGTTAGATCTTGAAGTCCCGACATAGCTCTGCCATCATTTTATTGTTCAAGTTGGAACCATTATCAGTAATGATTCGCTCGGGAACTCCATACCGACAGATGATGTCTCTCTTTAAAAATCGGGCTACCACTTGCCTTGTAACATTCGCATATGAAGCTGCTTCAACCCATTTGGTAAAATAGTCAATGGCCACCAGGATGAACCTGTGGCCATTTGAAGCAGTCGGTTTAATCTTGCCAATCATATCAATGCCCCACATGGCAAAGGGCTAGGGTGAAGACATCACATTCAAAGGGTTGGGAGGCACATGCACTTTATCCGCATAAATCTGGCATTTATGGCACTTCCTGGCATAAGCACAACAGTCGGCATCCATTGTGATCCGGTAATATCCTGATCTTAGCAACTTTTTAGCCATAGCATGCCCTCTTGCATGGGTACCAAAGGATCCTTCGTGCACTTCGTGCACTAACAAGTCGGCTTCTGTCTTATCAACGCATCTGAGGAGTACCATATCAAAGTTTCTCTTGTACAAGGAACCGTCAGTGTTCAGGAAGAAACTACCAGCTAGCCTTCTTAATGTCTTCTTATCATTGGAAGATGCCCCAGATGGGTATGTTTGATCGTCCAAGAAGCATTTGATATCATGGAACCAAGGCTTATCATCTTTAACAACATCTGCTGTAAATACATATGCTGGTCTGCCGAGTCTGGATACTGCAATTTGAGGTACAAAGTTGGCAGCTTGAACTTTGATCATAGATGAAATGGTAGCCAGAGCATCTGCAAACTGATTTTCATCTCGGGGAATATACTCAAGCTTGACTGTTGTGAAGAAAGTCAACAACCTCCTTGTATAGTCCCGATAAGGTATCAGATGATCTTGGTGCGTGTACCATTTGCCGTTGGTTTGATTAACTACCAGAGCTGAATCTCCGAACACATTTAAAGTCTTGATCCTGAGGTCAATGGCTTCCTCAAGACCCATAATACAAGCTTCGTATTCAGCTTCGTTGTTAGTGCAATTAAAGGTGAGCTTTGCCGAGAAAGGCATGTGAACCCCTTTAGGTGTAATGAGTACTGCACCAACACCACGACCATTCATATTAACAGCCCCATCAAACATCATAGTCCATTCTTCTTCTGGGTCAGGCCCTTCAGTGTGAACAGGCTCTTCATGGTCTTTTGCTTTGATGAACATGATTATAAAGTTCCTCTTCATTTTTCTGAATTTTGATCTCTCTCACCATTCTCTCACTTTTACTCTCAATTTTCCAAATCACTCAAAGTTCCTCTTTGAAGATCATATAAATTTGCCTTAAAGTGTGTAGATCTTGGAACTAGACCTCCATCCATAGCTTCTTTGCATCAATTTGCTGGTTTATTTGGTGGTTCAGATCTGGTTTGGAGATTAGAGGTGCTTTTGGAGCCAAAATTCTGCATCAAGACCTTTTGCTTGCATTTATTTTGCATGGAGTGTGAAGCTTAGCACCGGATCTTCAAAGTTCTCCGTGAAATCTCTCATTTCCAGCTCAATCAACAACTACCAAAGTATACCTCAGCTTTGTAGGTTGGTTAAATTCAGATATAGCTCTGTTTTAGCTTATTTGCATGCTTGTGCTTTAGATCCACCATGTGCTTGTGTAATTGCTTGTGTTGCTTGAATTGATTGGTCGATTTATAGCCAGATCCATGTGCTAATGTTCATGAGTTTAATGATGTTAATTAATGTGAATTGATCCATTTATTTCATGCTTAATTGATTGCTGGTCTAGTGTGGAATTATTTGAATAAGTTAGATTTGAGCTGATTTTCTACAGGATTTATTGCTATTTTGACAGTGTTAACCGATTAACGCTTTGGTTAATCGGTTAATGCACCTATTTTTTGTGTGTATTTTTCTGCAGGTTTGGACTAGTTAACCGGTTAATGCTTTGGTTAACTGGTTAACATTGGTGCAGAATTCCATATTTGAGTTGTTTTGAGCTTGTTTGATCCCCTTACTTGTTTTAGTTGCCATGGATCATTGTATGATCATTGAATATGCTAGTTTATGGTGATTTGTTTGCTGGTTGATGCATGCCTTCATGTTCTCGACACGTAAATGCTTGTATGTGAAAAGTTTGGCATGTTTGTTTGATCTTTGTTGATTTGAACTTTGAGCATGCTAATTCCATGGATTGTGTCGATCAACTTGCTGGAATTTTGCTAACATTGCAGGGGCTCATGGTAAGAGAATTGTGGATGTTCATCCACATTTAACCTCTTCATCTTTTCCTTTTAAGTTGCTTTCTACATTGTGGTTTGATGTACCTTATGCCATCATGTGATGCAACTCTTTTCTTTCCCCTTTAGGAGCAACTTATCTCCTTTAGAGGAGTAAGTTGCTTGCTAGCTTTTTTTCCCTCTCTTTTGCTCCTCTTTGGTTCTTCTTTTCTCTTAGGATAGTTGAAACCTCACTAACCTTAGGACCACTTTTTGCATGCTAATATTAGGATTAGTCTTTCCCCTTTAGACTTTTGTATTTTTCTCTTTTGGTTTTTTCTCTTCTCATCTCAAAACAAAAGCATAAAAAACATTAATAAAGAAAGAAGTGACTTCTTGTGTAATAGCCTTATTCTATGGGGCATATGTATTCATTCCATCTTGGAATAGTGCATTTGTCTAGCATGATGCACAAGTCGGATCATGAAGTCATCTTCGTCAAGAAAACCATAAAAAAATACTTCTTCATTTTTAATCACTAAAACACTTAATAAATTCAACAAATCAATGAATTTAGGCCCTTGGAAACAAGTCTTGGATAAATTCTCCTTGCTTAGTGTGCTTGTTCTATTATTCCATCTTGGAATGTAGTAGCAAGTACACATTCCATGGAAGAGAGTTTGAGTTCATTTTCTTGTGCCACACCACTAAAAAACTCATACAAAACACAAACAAACAATAAGCGTCTCCTTCGGGACTTCTTTTCTCATCACCTTCGCTCTGTACACGAACTTGCTCCTACTTGTCACTTTGCAAGACGGTAATGCACTCGTCTTCCAAGCTTGCAACACCTGAGCATTGACATAGACAGTTCAAGCCTTAAGACACAAGCAATCTTTTCCACCCCTAGTTAGGGGAACTACGGCGACTCTGATCCTCATGTCCAGATGAGGTACGTAGGCAGCGGGGTAGGGCCCGTTCGAGCACACTCTTTTATTTTCCCTACATTTTCCCCCTTTCTTTTCTTTTCTTATCCAGTTTCAGTTTCAGTTTTGCAGTAACTTTCATTTCTTTCACCCTTTGAAGCGTTTTCTTTGCAAGCGTGGATCCCGTCAGGTACGGCGGACGATCTGGGGTGCTAATACCTTCCCAAGTCGTAACTGACTCCCGAGCTCAGTTTCTTTGGTTTGCAGGACATGTGTCCTTCCTTTTTTTTTCCGGTTTGTGCAACATTACCATTCCCATTCCTTCGGGATAAAAATGCCTGGATGGCGACTCTACCTCTTTCCGCGCCACTTTCGCGTTTGTACTAGGATGGAAATCCAGGGAGCGACACCCGTCAGGTACGGCGGATGGTCTGGGGTGCTATTACCTTCCCAGGTTGTAATCGACTCCCGAACCCAGATCTTTGGTTTGCAAGGCGTCATCCTTTCCTTCTTCCTTAGGTTTGTGTAGCATTACCTTTCCCGCTCCTTCGGGATAAAAATGACTGACTAGCGACTCTACCTTTTTCGCGCCACTTTCGCGTTTGTACTAGGATGAAAATCCCGTGAGCAACAAGAGGGGCCTCCCAGAAGATGTGCAGCAAACAAGACGGTTGAAAGGAGGAAGTGGGTGTACCTGTAAGGCACTCCGATGCTTAGGTGAGTATGGGTACAGAGAAAATGGTAAGTGATGATAAGTTCAGAATACCTGAACCTTTAGTGAAAAAGGGTAATTATATGTGCCCCTAGCGTCGGGCCAAGGTCCTTTCTTGGGATGGATCAACTAGGCCCAAGGAAGAATTACCAAGGTACGCGTAGGAGCGTGTAAGACCTAGCACGTGGTCTTGTCCTTGGTCCAACTGTCCTTGCATTTTAGGAGATAATGGTGGACAGTTGGGTGACGTGGCGCACATGGGGGAGATGCAGTCTCCCCAGTACGAGTTTGATGGATCGTGGGATTTTCCCGATGATCTAGATCTTTGTCTGCGAGGTTGGGCTTCTGCCCGACTGATGGGACTTCTTCCCGACTGATTGGACCTCTGCCTGACAGGTTTGGGCTTCTTCCCAACAATTTCTTAGAGGCCCAGTCCATAACAGTAACCTATACCTTTACCTGGTTCTTAGTTTGTTTCTTTAGCTTTTTTACTTTTAGATTCATTAGGATTTATTCGCTCTTTTTTTTTCCTTTTCCACTTGGAATAAAATAAAATCACGGTGGCGACTCTGTTTATTTTTAGTTAAGTTAACCAATAGCTTATACTCATGATTTTACTGTTACATGTACATATCAAAAGCTATTTTCATAGACTTTTTCAAATACTTAAAAAGTGTTATTAAATAGGTGCGGCGGGTTTTGGTGGGTGGGCTTTGGCGGGTGGAGGTATTTAGCGGGGCGGGCTTTGGTGGGAGGCGGGCCCAAATTCGCAACCCAAACCGCCATTTTTTGGCGAGTGTACGGGTCAGCCCTACGAGCCACGACCCATTTTGCCAACCCTACTTGGAATTCTGAACTTCTTGACGGGGAGTTTCCTTTCCCTTTGTGAACTGCTTCAGATGGTCATCCCTGATTGGTATCTCTATCGCATCCTTTAGGTGGATGCAGTCTTAAGTGTTCTGATAGTGGCTCTTATGGAACTTACAATAATTGGTCTTGTCTATATTCGTCTTAGCAGGTATCTACTTCGGAAACCCGACTCCGACCTAACAGAACTCTGAGTTTGCACACTCAGACAAAATTTTCTCGCGTGATACTGAGAGTGGAGTGTATTCATGGAACCGACAAGATGGTCCCTTGTGCTCCCTAGATTCTTGGGGACATTCTTCTTTTCTTTTATCCGCTCCCCAACTAGATGTCGAGGATTCATCATGCCTTGAAGACTTGGAATTCTCTTGATGCCTGGTGTCGTGGGCGGTTTTCGCTGCTTCCTTATCCTCGTACTTTATGTACACTTGAGCCTTGAGAAGTAAGGCATCCAAAGTTATCGGGGTTTCAATTCCGACGACCTTTGCAAAATCACTATAGGGACAGAGCCCATGCTCCAACAAGTACTTCTTCATATTGTCCTTCAATGAGACTTGGACGACTTCCTTGTTGAACCTATCTATATAGGTCTAGAGAGATTCATCCTTCCCTTAGGTGATTGCCTTGAGAGAGACCTAAATCTTTATGTGTCAGCGAGAGGCGGTGAAATGCCACAAAAACATTCTCCCCAGTTGCCTCCAGAAGGTGATGGACTCACGGGGAAGACTCTTATACCATGTCATTCCCCCCTTCCTGAGAGTGGTCGGGAATAACCTGCACTTTATTGCACCTCAGACACTATGATAGTCAAGCAAGGCATTAATATCTTTTATGTGCTCGTCTGGGTCAGTTGTGTCATTGTATATGCCCAAGGGTGGAGGATTTTCCATCCTCTTGGGTAACCTGGTAGCCATAATTTCTTAGGAAAGAGGTTCCCGAGGTTCATCCTCGTCATTGGAGTTGAATGACCGAGAGCCAGAACATGCATTTCTTTGGTGTCGGGGACTGTGACCACGACGGGGAGAGGGAGTTCTTGAACGAACTCTAGGTCTGGGAGGAGGGGAATGATGAATCTCAACTTGTGGATCCCTCCGTGTCTTCTTGGCTCCGGAGAAGCATTGTCTTTGTTTGCGAGAAGGGTTGTGAGACCTCTTGTGCTCGCATCTCGGGGGATATCTTGGATGTTGGGTATCCTCCAAGGCTCCGATCCTTTCGATCTGGCTGGGTCGGTGATGGGTAACACTAGGAGGAGATAGAGATCTTATGGCTCATTTTTCGTGTTGATTATAGGATCAGGTGATGGGGAGGCAGTAACTCTGTCTCTTTGCGGATGATTGATATCCCCAAGAAACATATTTTCTCTGTCACTGTCCATCTGCTTGATGGGGATAATGGTTATGACTTGAGTATGGTTAACGTCGTCGCGATTAGCCATGAGAGAAATCTTGAAACATTTCTTTGGTCTTTAAGTTCCGAGGAAAGAAAGACAGGGAGGGCAGGTTTCCATGGACAATGCCACTAATCTTTCCGGGGTGATTAGAACCTTGAGTGGGCCACAAACTTTGTTGAATATGTTGGTTTGTTGAGGAGAGGAGGGTGTACCTACAAGACACACAAATGCTAAAGTAAGTAACAGAGAGATAAATGAGAAAGTACAAAGTGATTGTTCTTAGGATGAATATTTGATACCTGGCCCTCTCAAGTGAGAGGGTTTATATAATTCCCCTAGCGCTTGGTCATTGGTCTCTAATTTTAGGTTTGGATCACAAATCCTCCAAAAAAAAGTAATTTCCAGAAACCAGCTATTAGAATGGGCATACTTGCTCTAAACTAGCCATTGCGTCGAGCATGATATGATTTTGGGCAGGAGCATTCTGGGTTTTTTTTCTTAAAGACATCCTATGTTGTTAGATAGAGGTTCAAAAGGGGGCATAAATGGGCAGTTATCCCTGGAGGTCAGCCGACCATCTCTCCACGACTGAGGGGCAGAGGAAAAGCTAGTACCATTTGGCCTTAATGGACTGGATTTGGACTATTGAGCTGTGTAACACCCCAAAATTTCCCCTTTCATTTTCATATTATCCAGCATATATTTTCATACATTGCATTGCATTCAAATCATAGAAAGATGAAAGATACATCATTAGTTGAAGCATAAGGTATGTGATCAGTTGATTTTCAAAATTTTGATCATTCAAAGTCAAAGAACAAGATCCAAGGGTCTCCCAACAAGCCTCAAGGCTCTCTCATATTTCATATCACTTCATTTGATCCCTCAAGCCATTGGAAGATGAGGATTGGTCAAGTTGAAGCAGTACATCACTTCCTAAGCAAAATAGTTCAAAATTAGGGCTTTTTATTCAAGAGGTCTCCTGATGAAATTTTGATTCAAACTTAATCTCAAGGGTTTATATATGCTATCGAGTGTCTATGGATGAGATATTTTCCATTGGATCATTTCAGTAAGTTTCCAATTGGTCAGTTACTTGAAAATCAAGAAATTAGGGAAAAGTCAATTGTGTAGAGGAAAAAGTCAACTCCTGACTTTTTAAGGTTAAATTCATGTTCCACAAGTCAAATATGATCAATGATGAAGATTTGATCAAGATAAATCAATATATTCATGGAAAAGTCAAGAAATCACAAAATTGCCCAAAATAGAAACTTAGGGTTTCTAAATAAAGCAACTTTTGGCCATTTTGCACTTCACTTCCAAGCATTATTTCTTCAAGATAAAGGCTTCAAACTTCAGGCCTAATTTGAATCAATTAAAGAGCACGTCCTAAGCTTCAAATCCATAGCATGAAAATCTCCATTGGATAAAAATTGAGGGTGATGTGATCAATCAAAGTTTGACAAAACTTGGGCAACTTTGGTAGGCAATCAAGTCATGGGCGAGCCAGATGCCCTGCATTTCATCAAACATGTGGTGTGCCAAATTTCAAGTTATTTTTCTTCGTCAATAAAGCTTCAAATGAAATTTTTTGAACATCAAAGTTGTTCATCTTGATCTCCTCTATAACTTTGATGTTTGGAATTTTTTTCATTTGATCAATGGATTTGAAGTTATGAAGGTTCAAAATTATGGTTTCAAGCTAATCATCCCATATGCATATTTTCCAAGACATGCCCACCTCTTATTGGACCATGAATGCAGTCATGATCAAGCAGGTTCATTGGCATTTTTAAGTGATATAAAGGCATCATCTCATCTTGGAATGTACATCAACCTTGTTTTATTGCATCTCTTTTTTCCATTGACATCAAAAATTCATCAATTCATACACTATGCAAGGATTTTTTCTTCAACAAAGTCACCATCTTCATAGGAGTTTTTTGCTAGCCAAGTATAGAAATTTATGTTTTGTTCTTGTTTTTTTCCTTGTTTAATTCACATGCATATGATCCACACCTATACGTACCATTCATATATTGCCAAAAGAGGCCAAACACCATCACATACACCCATACATGTGCACCATGTTACCTCATGCATCAAAATGGAAAAATCCAAAAAGAAACTTAGAGAACAAGTATGTTGCAGCAAGCATTGCATCAACCACCTTTGATCATTAATCTCCACACAATAATCATCATGTTCTTGCATACACATGATTACAATAGCACACAGATCCCTCTCCTTTTCATTTTTTCAAATTCTCATTTCACCTCTTGTTTATCCATTCATCTCATTTAACTTCAGTTCTAACTATTAACCAAGGTGGTTAACAGTTAACTCATAATATATAAACACTTTAAAACAGAATTTGCCATAACGATTTCTCATTCTCCTACATTTCACAAAAAACTCCAAAATTTTCATCTGAATTCTCTCGAGTTCTTCAACATTTCACCATAAAGTTCATCAAAACTTCATCATCAAACTCTATCTGATCAAGATCAAGAATATCAAGGTTGATTTCACAAGTACAATTTCACTGCAGATATGAATTTTTCTCTGTTTTCATCAAGAATTGAAGCATCATAGAATTTATTTTTCTCATTGGAAGCTCAGGATCAAGCTAGGATCTCTAGTTTTATTTTGATTCAAGTTACTTCGTAGCTTCAGGTTTGAGATTTATCAATTATTTTTGCTCCGCTTTCAATGATTTAAGCTTTGATTCTGCTTGTTTTGGAGCTTAGTAGGAGCAATGTAACCTCTGGCTAGTCATAGGCATCATAGATGCATAGATCTGAAAACCTAGGGCTAAGTTGATTGCTTTGATTCTCTCTGTACATGTGTTTGTTGTGATTTCTAATGTCAGATTCGTGATCTATGTGACTTCAGCTTCATTTATGTATGCGGTTTGCGAATTTCCATGAACCTATAAACATGACCTCACCGAAGAAGACAATCGGAAGTCTTCTCCGGTCACTTGAATAGTGCTCAGGCCATAATCTTAGGGTTTTGCAACTTTAAGTCGTAGTCGTTGATTTGCTTTTATCCAACGCGTGATACACTTCCAACACATTAATGAATCACACTCCCCTCACGTGGCAGTACTATTTCATCCTTGTGTGACGACATTCCTTAGTAGCCAGCTTCTCTCTAATAACACTATTTTGCTTCGCTATAAAAGGAAAAGATCACATGTTTATGTGAGGTTGTCGAATAGACCAATCCACATTAAGTTGTTATTTGATCAGCAGTCTAACATGTGAATATGTTAACAACACAGAGGTCTATGCAACTCAAATGAATATACATCTCAAGCTGATATTTGTATTGGAAAAATTGGTTATGCAAACTGCTTATGCAGAAGTTGTTGATTCATAAATGCGCTTAATTTCATATGTTACAAAAGACATGCAAATTCGCAAATGAAACAAGAAGATGATCACGGAAGCTCAATTACAAATCTACAACTGAATGTTGTGTTCTGATGAAATCATTGGATTCAGAGAACAATGGTTGTTGTCCAGAATGTTTTTCAAATGTGAATCAAGATAAAGAAATCCTTCTACGTGCTAATCAATGTCAACTAAGCTTTCAGAAGCTTATGAAGAAGACTTCCAACCATTTAAGAAGCTTGGGTTGTTGTTTGGTAAGAAGTTACTTGAAGAAGAAGAAGAAGACTCCACACATTTGTGCTACAATAGAATGTTATATTTTAGTGTGTATTAGGTGATCTTATAATATACTTAAATGTGTTTACACATGCTTATTTAAGAAGAAAACATTTGTAAACATTACCCTTATCCCTTAAGGACCTTGTGGATGTCAGAACTTAGAAGGCTCGAAACTTAGCAGCTTGGTAAGGACTCTCTCTCTCTCTCTCTCTCTCTCTCTCTCTCTCTCTCTCCTAGTAAGGCTCCACTTTTAATGAAATAAAAACATAATTTGAATCTGTTGGGATTCAAAGCATGTACACTAAACTAGTTTACCACTCGATTTTCATAAATAACCGACAAAATAAATTTATATTAATTTTTTTTCTTCAGGAAGACGTCACTGTTAATTAAATAAAAACATACTCTAAAGCTATTGGGATTCAAAGCATGTAGTATGAAGTTAGAAACTAGGTAATAGTCTGAAGTTAGAAACTAGGTGGTAGTCTGAAGTATTTCATGCAAAATATGTGACATGTTAATTTTATATAAAAACTGACGTTAAGTATTAATTAAAAATAGAAAATATAAAAAACACAATAGCGTCATATTCTGAGAATTCATTTAAAATATAATTCTGGTGGTTTTTTATGAAAACTGGTGGAGTAGAATATATAAAATTAAAAATTAAAATGGGCTTTTGAAATTGTTGATGTAAAATATATTACCTCTCAGTTGGATAATGTAACCGAGGTTAATACTAATAAAAAAATAAAATAAAACTTAACAAAGAAAAACAAGGAAGCTGGAATCCATACTTTCATTGTCTTATTCAAGTTGGAGAAGAGATTATGGAGTTATGAAATTTTTTAATGAAAGAAATGATGTTTTTGAATTTTTTTTATTGAAGAAATGAAATTTCTAAACTTGCTTTAGTGGAGAAATAGAGAGTCATAAATGAAAGATGACATTTGGAGATAGAAGATGAAGTTCGTCTGAGTTTTACATTTCATGCAGATCACTAATTGTGGTGTTCTTGAGCGTTGATACTCACTAGATGGACGATAATGATTTGTTTAAGGATGATGAAAAAACTTAATAAATACACTTATATTTCCTCATGACATCGAGTGGCTTAAAAATAAATAAATATAAACTACGGATAGCGCACTACATACAAAATGGTTGTATTAAACAATCGTTATTGTATGTCGCTACATACAACCACAATTGTATTAAACAACCATTGTTGTATGTAACATGTTATCCACAGTTTTTTTAATCCACTTAGTTTCATGGGGAAATATAAGTTTGTTTATTGAGTTTCTTCATCATCCTTAAACAAATATTTATCGTTCATTAAGTGAGTATCAACACTCAAGAACACTACCATTAGTGATCCGCGTGAAATGTAAAACTTATACGAACTTTTAACTCAGACGAACTTCATCTTCTATCTCCAAACATCATCTTTCATTTATGACACTCTATTTCTCCACTAAACCAAGCTTGAAAATTTCATTTCTTCTATAAACAAAACTCGAAAGCATATAAAAATACAACAGTAGAACAACAACAACAACAACAATAACAAGATTCGATATCATGACCATGCGCCACTTCTTACCACGGTTATAACTTCCAATTGTGGTGAAGAGTGGCTTTAAAATGAAAATAAAAAGAAAATGCGCTTTTTGTAATAGGAAAAATGGAAAAAATATAGTTGTTAGGATTCGAAGCTTGTAACACTTACTTTATCACCACAGTTGTTTACCTCAACCGTGATTAAATAACTTTTAAAAAATAAAAACATATATCAGGCTCATCCAGTTTGCTATAAAAGTAAGGCTTTTGAAAATATGCATGTGTGTTATAAAAGAAAGGCTCTTGAAAATATTAAAAGTTAAATCTTAATTTCATCACTATTAAATAAAAAAAATTGTAAAACATTTGACCTTCATTGACATTAAAAAAAACTTGTTTACTTATCATGAGAACAAAATTGTAATCTGACCTCTTTATGTATTTAAGAGACAACCACAATATATTATTTTACATAAGAGACATTTAATAAGACTTAACATTTTATAGTTTCTTACAATTCTATATATAAAAGCTAAAAAAATCATTTTATTTGTGTAAGCAGAGATTGAACTCTGTATTAATAGAGTGATAAAACCATTTATTACATAAAAAGGGGAGAAATATGACTAAAATTGTACAGTTTAGTTATGTCATTATTATCATTCTTTCTCTGTTTCTAGCTGCAAATGTTGAATGTAAGTCATTTTTTTCCTTTATCAAAATTTCTTAATTACTTTTTGCACACTATTTAACTAATATAATTTACATTACTTTATCATATTTTTTCCTTACAGCGTGGCGTGGGCAAGGCAGTAGAAATTGTTTTGACGATTCAGATTGTAACAAAAATAAGTGTAGAAAACCTACAATAGTTAAGTGTGTCAATCGTATGTGTTCATGTGTACCAGTATTTTATCCAAGAGAACCCAATTTCACTAAATAAAAACATAAGTGTAGATCACTTAGTTTTGTATTTGTATTGGTGCCATATAATTTGATCTTTACTTCATTATCTAATTTAAGGATTGATATTTTTATGACTTTGTAATATAAAATGATGAATATAAAATAAAATAAGGTGTCAATTAATATTAATGTTTTTTTTTTATCCTTTAATTATATATCTGTATATTCAGATTGATCCCTTAATTATTTTTTGTGTTAGATTGATCTTTTAACTCTTAAAACGTGTCATGTTGATCATTTGTGTCTAATTAGCAATAAAAAATCAATCGTTAATTAGACCAATACGACCAACATGACTCGTTTTAAGAGTTAAGGAATCAATATTATGTTTAAGAAACCAATATGAATATGAATCCAAGAGTATAGTTAAGGAACGAAAAAAAGATATTTTACCTGATATTAATTAGATTATTTTCTTCTGGTCACACCTTTTGTGCTTTATTAGACTAACTGTTTTTGGCTTCTGTTTATATTATTTTGCCTTAAAAACGTAATGCAATTCCTTCAATTCAGGCATTTTAATTTTTCATACACTCATTATTATCTATCAAAATATCTTCAATATTAAGTTGATATAAAAAATTTATGTTGTATGAACCTACATTGTTAAATTTATTACATGACATTTTTGTAATTTAGATTTAATTTTTTGGAGTTAGAATGGGTCAAACCCACACCCTCATCATAAATTGTATCTGTATTTTTCATCTACACAACAACTCCTTTGATCAATATAATATGTCAAAAACTTATATAACACTTAGTTGAGATTAAGTCAAACCTACATTTTTACCATATTCACATCGCAACAATAAACAAGTAGTTGAGAGAAATTGTAACATCCTGTTTTCATAGATATTTTATTTAATTTATTTATGTCTTTTGTGTGAATTATTGAATTATTATGTATAGTATTTAAATAATAGAGTTATATGTCCTTGAGGTGGAGGTGTGGAGAGAATTTAGAAGGAAATATAATTAATTTAAAATTAATTAATTATTAGAACAAATAGTATTTTAATTGAATTATTTAAATAAAATAGAAATATGATAATTAGATAAATTGTGTGATTTGAAAGAAATATATGGTAAGAGGAGATAAGCTTATTTTTAGTTGGGCCTAAGTTTAACTCACCAAAAACAATTAGAATAATGTATATTCTAACAATTAGGGAAATAGACTTATTCTATCATTACATGAAAAAGTGGAGAATAGAGAAACAAGGTTTTAGAGAAGGAGTGTTAGGGCTTGAGAGAAGGGATCAATTGAATATAATCTTGTTTATTTTTCTAGAATTACGAGGTAAGGGTGAAGAAAGGACTTTCAACATGGATGCATTGCATGATGGAGTAGAGAAGAGAGGTCCTTACTCACATTAGGGTTCTAAGATTTTGCTAGGCTTAATACTATTTTTGATCCTCTAACTATAGATATGAGTTCAATTTGGTCATCTTTCTTTTAAAAGTTTCAATTTGGTCTCTTACATTATCTAATAGAATCAAAATGATCTTTTCCGTCAAATATTGATAACATCGTTAGAAATAAGTGACATGGAGGTGGCGATTTTTGATGATGTGGCATTTGAGGTTTTTAATTTTTTTATTACTTATATTTTTTTATTATCCATGTCATTTTATTAATTAATTATTAATTAATTTTTTTCATTAATTTTTTTTTAAGAATTTAATTTATAGAAATTTTAAAAATATAATTCTTGGACAAAATGGTTGGCCCATTTCTTCAACCCACAAACCTTTTGATATCCATTATTCAAGTGGGATATATATACAATCAAATTAATCAAGTCTCACACAATTGGGACTTAAATGTTGCTCCTGGATTTGTAGTATATTAAATAGAGTCCCACATGAACTTGCAGTAGATTAACATAGAAAAGCTCCAGGAAAACAAAGACCTCATACCCTGCATTCAAAATTTCCAACATTATTACAGAACTTACAACTTTGCAATGGATCTTATAACATTTTGGATTTTACAATTTATATGTGGCTTACTCATTTTGTTGCTCTTTTTGTTTCATGTTACTATTTGTCAATAATTCAACCTTTTTCTTTAGGACCTCATCTCCTTACACTGAAAAATAATAGATTGCAGTGTCTCACATTATTAAGAGGTTAGTAAAAATGATATTTGTGTTCGTTTTTTAAAGTTAAAAATGAACACTAAAATAGGTGTAGCATTTGAAAGAGCCCACATGTTATATAATAACAAGTTGAATTTGGAGTAGACTTAATACAAGAGCATTGGGATTGAGTTGATCATAAGTTGGAAAATTGTAACGATAAATTTATAGGTGTATGTATCTCCATACACCACTCCTACCTTATAATTTCATTTTTTTGATGAAAAGATAAATAATGAATGATTTTATTTTTATTAGCTAATTATTTCGTTGAAGTTTTGTTAGCTAATTATGAATCTGATGAATAGAAATGGTGTTGAGATTTTACCTTATGAGCTTTTCTATGGAGCTTTTCCAAGGGAGGTTGATGGAGTTTGAAGGTATAGTTGATGAGAGGAATGCTGATAAAACTATGAAGAATAGAAATGGTGCTAGGATTTTACCTTATGAGCTTTTGAGCACATTATGGACGAATTCATATGGTTCTTGCTTGTGTTGTCTTGGTTTTCGAATGTTCTATTTAAGACAAAGAATAATTTACATAATCATACGAAAAGAATAGACAACGACAACAACGAAGCTCATTTGAGGTGTCCTTGTTGGGAAAATAATATGCTTATTAAAGAGTGGAAACTTGGTTTCGATATGAATTTGTAATGATGTGCTTGCACCAGGGCACGCTCCCTTGGTTAGGCTATTGATCCTTGTCGTAGGGCGAGATCGATGACAATCAGGCCTGATTGAGGTTGTGTCAGGACTAACTATAATATTATTTTCGCATTTTAGCATTCTATGGTCGAGAAAATTATTCTTTGTCTAAATGTTCGAGGTAAAAGGCCCTATTGTCTATACTTTAATGTAATTGACAATAACTTTAAATAAAGTATTACTTTACATAATCATACGCCATTTATCATTTACATAATCATCAACTTCCATATCAGTGTGGTTTAAAGAGAAATTCACCATAGTGTAGTTCAAAGTGGCTAGCCACAAGAGCGTCACCCTTCCATCTCTACCTCCATTATCAACTTCAAAACTAAAATAAATAGCATAACAGCATTAAAGTCCTACATTGGGTGGGACTTGATTAATTTGATTATATATATATCCCACTTAAATGATGCATATCATAAGATTTGTGGGCTGAAGAAATGGGTCAGTCATTTAGTCCAAGAATTATGTATTTAAAATTTCTATAAATTAAATTCTTCAAAAATTAATTAATGAAAAAATTTAATTAATAATTAATTAATAAAATGACATGTATAATGAAAAAATATAAATAAATAAAAAATTGTATGTCACGTTATAAAAAATTGCCACTTATCAATAAGGGTATTAAGCCATTTTGTTATGATGATTGGTTACTGTTCCGGACTGGGTCTCCGGACTGTATTGGGCTACGGCCCAATATGTCGAGCAGAGGCCCATGTGCTCGGGCAGGTACATCTGGTAGACGGGCAGAGGCATTTAACGGTCGGGCACATATCCTAGATGTCGGGCACGTATTTAGAACGGGCAAAGAACATGTCAGCCAATTCACTTGCCACATCACCCAACTGTCCCCATTATCTCCTGAAAGGTGGGGGAAGTTGAACCAAGGACCATATAACTTAGCTAGGACTTCACGCTTCTCACGCGTTCCTTGGCAGTTCTTCCTTGGGCCTAGCTGATCCAGCCCATGGGCCTAGCTGATCCAGCCCAAGGAAGGACCTTGGCCCAACACTGGGGGCTCTCTATAAATACCCTTTTTCACTAAAGGGTCAAGTATTCTGATTCCATTCTTCTAACTTTCCTATTTGATGTACCTCTATTAACTTTAGCATCGGAGCGCCTTGTAGGTACACCCCTCTCCATTCCATCCACTTGCTGTTGCACCCAATTGCTGGAAGGCCCTCCTGATCAGGTGAGATCAGTGGCACCATCTGTGGGAAACTAGCTTCCCCTTCTTCCATAACAGAAGATCAAATCTATACTACTCCATCCTTTCAGCATGGCCAGAGAACAGTCCAACGACCGTAATCGTCCCCTCGTGACTACACGATGGAGGACAATTTGAATTATCATAAATCTGATGCCCGAGATGGGCGCCCTTCCACCCCATCCCCTGAACCCGAAGACAATGGGAACCAACCTCAGATTCAGGACCAGACGATCACCATGTTCCAACCCATCCTCGTGCCCGTCGAGGGGGATGCCACCATGATTGCTATGGTGAACGCCCTTAATCAGGCCAGCTCCATGCTCTACTAGCAGCATGAAAGAATCATGGCCCTTGAGGCTGACCGGCAGGAGAGCCGACCTCAGCAGGAAAGAAGGACGCAACAACGTCCAGAAGCGGGGACAACGCTCCCCGGAACCCAACAAGAGCAGGTCACGAGCACATCATGATTCCGTCCGATCAGGGACCTCGCCAAGGCACGACCAGAGCCCTGGTAATAATGAGCTCTCCCCACCAAGTAGCGATGAAGAAGACCCGCATTGCCCCCTCGCGGGCGATAATGGAGGCCCCACTCCCAAAGGGCATGGAGAAACCCCCAAATTTGGCCATCTACGACGGGACCACTGACCCCGACGATCACGTCGACAACGTTAATGCGATGCTCGACAACCGCAACGACATCACCGGGCACCTCAAATGCAGTTTGTTCTCGACAACTCTCAGAAAATGAGCCATGGCCTGGTACAAAAAGCTTAGCCCCAGAATCCATCACATCTTGGAGAGTCATGAGATTCATGTTCACGAGACATTTTACAGCCTCCCGACGCCATCCCAAGACCGAGGCGACCTTCGAAGCCATATTGTAAAGGAAGAATGAAACACTGCGCTCCCCGCACCCTAAATGACCTCCTGCATAAATCCCAGGCTTACATTAGATATGAAGAAAAAAAGGTCGCCCACAACGCTCGCAGCAGTCGTAACATCGAGGAAACCGACCATCCCAAACGCGAGGACCCGAACATTCCCCGTCGCAACGGGGACAAGCGAAGGGAGGAGAAACCTCGCGAGCCTCGTGAAGGAAGAGGACTCGCGGGCCGATATAGCGAGTACGCATTCCTAACAGCACCCCACGAGCACATCCTCGCTGAATGCATCAATTCCAACATTAAACAGGGCAGGGTGAGGTTCCCCAAACCTTCTGCACCCAAGCCCCACACTGACAAATCCAAGTACTGCAGGTTCCACAGAAGCCATGGGCACGTGACTAAAGATTGTGTCCACTTGAAGGACGCAATAGAAATTTTGATCCAAGAGGGCCATCTCAAATAGTACACCAGGAAGAACGAAGCTTTCAAGCACGAAGAGCAAGAAAAGAAGAGACCCCGCGAGGATACTCCCCCCGACGACTCTTCTTATCAAGTGGCCCTATGCATATCACGACCAGAGGACTTCATCTTCCCCAATTCGCCACCAGAAGGACAGATCACTACTCTCAGCCCCTGGGAGAACTTCCCAACCGCCCTTGTCATATCGGGGGGAGGGATAAATGGCGAAAGCGCTGCCCTTTCAGTGAAGCGCAAGTTCGACGAACTCCTACTGACTGCGCCCGAGCAAAAGGCAACATTGACAAAATACCGAGGCAAGTCCAATCCGATATCCTTTTTCCTAGAGGAGCTTCTGGGCGGTTCCCCCAACTCGAGCATCCCGCTGCTAATCAGAGCCAAGATGGCTCACTTCGACGTCCGACGCATCCTTGTCGACCAAGGCAGTTCGGTGGACATCATGTACGTCCACCTGTTCAAAACCCTAAAGCTAGACAAGACCAACCTATCCCCTTATGTCGGATCCGACCTCCAAGGGTTCAATAGGGCCACGACAAAGCCGTGGGGTTACATTGAGCTCCTCATAACCTTCGGAGAGCAAGAGACGGCCAGAGAAATCAAGATCCAGTTCCTGGTCATAGAATGCCCCTCCCTTTACAACTACATCCTCGGTCGCCCGACTCTAGCCGAGCTGACAACGGTCCCAACCACCGTTCACCTGAAGATGAAGTACTACACCAAACTGGGCCGCATGGTCACAATCCACGGGGACATCGAGGCCGCCCGAAGGTATTACGATGCCGCAGTAAAAGGACAGGCCACAATCAACACCAAAAATAACAAGAAGCCCATGGTCGAAGAGCCTCCCCCCAGGGAATCAACGCCATCGACCTCGATTGCCGCATCATCAAGGACGAAGCTGAAGAACAGAGACCCGTCGAGGGGAAAGCTCCCACTCACCCATTCCACCCAGTCCCGGACAGAGAGTTCGAGCTCGTCCCGCTGGGCGATGACCCCGACAGAGCAGTGAAGATAGGCACGGGCCTGCCCAAGGAAACGAGGAAGCAACTCGCGATCTGCCTCAAGGAGAACGCTGACCTCTTCGCATGGAACGCCACAGAGATGCCCGGCCTAGACCCCGAAGTCGCTTGTCACCAATTAACTTTAGACCGGGTGATCAAGCCCGTAGCATAGCGTAGGCGCAAGCAGTCCCCCGAGAAAGCGGAGGCTGCCGAGCGAGCTGTAAAAGACCTTCTAGAGGAAAATTTATTTCTGAAGCCCAGTACACAACCTGGCTCTCTCATGTAGTCCTCTTTAAGAAAAATAATGGAAAATGACGTATGTGTGTTGATTATACCGATCTTAATAGGACTTGCCCCAAAGATGCTTTTCCTCTCCCTTAGATAAACTCGTCGACAATTCTGCAGGTTTCAACCTCTTGTCCTTCATGGATGCATACAGCGGATACAATTAAATCCCCATGTCGGACATGGACAAGAGACACACGGAATTCATGACCCCGACCGACAATTACTATTACAACGTAATGCACTTCGGAATAAAGAATGTCGGGGCCACGTACCAGCGCATGATGAACAAAGTCTTCCGAGGAGAAATCGGGGACATGCTCGAAGTATACATGGATGACATGATCGTCAAATCACACGAGGAAACCGACCACACATGACACCTCCACAAGGTTTTCGAGCAGGCGAGGCAATGCAAAATGAGGTTTAACCCTGAGAAATGCATGTTCGGTGTCCGGGCAAAAAAATTCCTAGGCTTCTACCTCACTGAACGGGGAATCGAGGCCAATCCCGATAAATGTCGGGCATTCTCGGATTTCCCGACCCCGAAGTCTAAAAAATCCATTCAATCCCTCAACGGGGTGCTCGCCTCACTCTCTTGTTTCATCGCCAAATCCGCTCAACATGTTTTACCTTTCTTTAAACTCCTCCGAAAAGAGGCCACCTTCGAGTGGACCGACGAATGCGAATGGGCACTGCTCCATCTGAAGAAGGCACTCTCCGAACCCCGAGTCCTGTCCCGACCACTGGAAAGGGAGACCCTATACCTATACCTGTCCGTGACAACCGAGGCCGTCAGCGCCGCTCTCATCAGAGAAACCGACGAAGGGAAAAATCCTATATATTTAACGAGCAAATCACTCCAAGGCCCCAAGCTCAGATACCAACAAATCGAAAAGGTCGCGCTAGCCCTCATAAACGCCGCGAGAAGATTACGTCACTACTTCCTCACCCACACGGTCAAGGTGAGAACCGATCAACCAATAAAACAACTCCTTGGTCGACCAGACATGGCCGACAGAATATTGAAATGGTCGCTGAAACTTTCTAAATTTGACATCCAATACGAGAACAAGAAAGCTCTGAAGGCCCAGGTCCTGGCCGACTTCATCGTAGAAATGACGCACAGCCCGAGGCCAGCGGACGGCGACCACAAATGGACGATCTTCGTCTATGGTGCCTCTAGCTCGGCCAGAAGCGGTGCAGGAATCATCCTCGAAAACGAGGACGAAATCCTGATCGAGGTCTCATTGGCATTAGCCTTCCCAACCTCCAACAACCAAGCCAAGTATGAAGCTTTCATCGCCGGTCTAAGATTAGCCGAAGACCTAGGAGCAAAGGAAGTAAAAATATCGACAGACTCCCAACTCGTGGCATCGCAAGTACGGGGAGAATACCAAACCAAGAACGACAACCTCATCGAATATTTGGCATTGGTCAAGGAAAGACTCGAAAAATTCGAGAAGTGGGAGGTCCAACACATGCCCCGCGAACATAACATGCGGGCGGATGTCCTGTCGAAACTTGAGAGCACGAGAAAGAAAGGCGGAAACAAATCAGTAATCTAGGAAATCCTTCCTTGACCTAGCACCAAAAGGCCTCCGCCCCCGCTCGAGGTAAACGTGATCGGGGACGCTCATTGCTGGATGACACCCATCTACAACTATATCACGAAAGATGAACTCCCCGCGGACCCCAAAGAGGCAGCCACAACCAAGCGGAGGGCGTGCTCATACGTCCTCCTCGAAGGGAAACTCTACCGTAGGGGACTCTCCATCCTGTTGCTCAAATGCGTCGAGGAGGAGAAAGTCCCCGACATATTAGGGGAAATGCACTACGGAATCAACGCCCAACATCCCGGCGGAAGGTCGCTCGCGCGCAAGGCTCTTCGAGCAGGCTACTATTGGCCGACTATGCAACACGACTCCAAAGAGCACGTCAAAAAATGAGACAAATGCCAACGACACGCCGACATGCATCTCGCACCTCCCAAAGAGCTAAAAACGCTCTCCTCCCCTTGGCCCTTCGCCCGGTGGGGCATGGACATCCTCGGCCCATTTGTGACCAGTTCTTACCAAAACAAATACCTCATTGTAGGGGTAGACTACTTCACCAAGTGGATCGAAGCAGAAGCACTGGCCAAAATAACGGCGCAAAACATTCTTGGATTTTTCAAACGAAACATCCTCGCTCGGTTCGGCATACCCCAAGTCCTTATCACGGACAACGGAACGCAATTCACGGACGGAGGATTTCAGGACTTCGTAGCCAGCCTAGGCACTAAACAACACTTCACATCCGTCGAGCACCCTCAAACCAATGGACAAGCTGAGGCGGCCAACAGGGTAATCCTGCGCGGACTAAAGCGGAGACTTGGCGAGGCAAAGACGACATGGGTCGAGGAACTACACAGCGTCCTGTGGGCATACCGCACAATGCCACAATCCACGACCGGGGAGACCCCGTTCAGACTAACATACTACACCGAAACAGTCATCCCGGTGGAAATACGAGAGCCGACAAGACGCGTGGAGGAGCCCCTCGACGAAGAGATGAATGACGAGGCACTTCGAGCCGAGCTGGATCTCGTCGACGAGATCCGCTCCGAAGCAGCCCTTAGGGAAACATACCTCAAATAAAAAATAGCCTTGCTCCACGACGCGAAGGTTATAAAAAGAGATTTCCAGGTGGGCAGCCTGGTCCTCAGAAGAAACCAAAAAAACCCAAGAGAGGGCAAACTGACCGCCAACTGGGAAGGCCCTGTCGCTCCCACCTGATGACACAGGGCCAAGAGGGGTACAGACGCGAACGGTCGGCGAAAAGGAGAGGGAAATGAATAGAGTCTCCAGCTAGGCATTCTTATCTCGAAGGAAAGTTAATGCTGCATAAACCTAGAAAGATATGGATAAGACGGTCGCGAACCAGAGAAACTGAGAAAGGGGGTTGGTTACAACCTAGGAAGGTATTAGCACCCAGATTTTCCGTCGTACTCGACGAGATCCACGCTTAAAAGATTTTTGTTTTAAAGGGGTAGTGTCAGTGCAATCTGTGTATCAAAGCTGGAAAGAATGCAAGTGTCAGTGCAAAGAAGTGTGAGGTGAAATATGTGAAGTGTCAGTGTAAGGAAAGGATGCAGAGCTCAAGACTATGAGGCTTAAAGAATAAGGCTGGAAGAGGGGGAATATACAGAGACTTTTGTTCGATAACTATTAAGTTATGCCTACGTATCCTCTCGTGCAATGAGGAAGTCAGAACACCGTAGTTCGACCCAAAGAGACTGCAAGATAAATTGACTTGTGAACTGCTTACTTGCCTATGCTCAAGTGTATGACTTGTCTGGCTCAGGTGCAAACTGTCTTGCATTAGACGAAAGAAGCAAGTTCTCGTTTGTGAGTGAATGTGATGAGAAAAGAATCCCGAAGGAGACGATTATTGTTTGTTTTTTGGTGTATTTTCAGTCTTTTATTGCTTTTGAGGTTTGTCATAAGTTAATGAGCTTAAGCCTGAACCAAGGGTTAGTAAACTCATCACATCCTCCCTCTGATTAGAGGTAATTAGAATACCTTAAGTATGAAGTAAGCACCTCACACTTAATCACCATGATGTAGGATTAAGATCATTAACCTACTTGCAATTATTTGGATGTTTTTGTTGTTTTTGTTTAGTGTTAAGTAATTAGTTTAAGCCATAATTAAGGATTTAATGGACTCATTACACCATCCTAATAGAAGGATAATAGATGATAACATTTAAGCTGAGGAAGACTCCTCAACTTAATCCATGATTAGGGATTAACCTCATGACAAAACAAATCCTTTATTAAATGGATTTTAGTTAATGGTAAGATTAAGTAGTGAATTTTATGATTTGTAAGACAACTTGAGGGGGACTTGTCCATTAACACTAGGGTTAGTCCTTCTTAACCAGTTAAGGAAGAATTAGAACCCTAATGCAAGGCCCAAGTTACAAGCTTTATGTCTTAGTGATTATTAGATGGATTGACTTAAAGGAATTAAACACATTAAGGGTTTAACACTTAGGATTAAAGTTATACACTCCATCCTAATAGAAGGATGCAGGCATAAGCTTAATCACAAAGCCTTAAAACCTTTAAGGTTTAGTCCTTGATTATGAGATGAGAAGAGAAAACACAAAGATGACACAAAGGTAAAACTAATGGGGGACTAATCAAACCCTAATTGTGATCATGCTTGGTTGTTCCTAGGGTTTATGAGGCTTGCAAAAGATCTTCAAGAGAAAAGCCACCAAGGGAGGAGCAGATGAAAGGAGAAAGAAGCAGAAGGAACAAGACAACTTACTTCACTTAAGAAGATAAGTTGCTTGGAGAAAGAAAGTAAGAGATGAACATGAATGATCAAGCTCACTCTAATACAAAGATAAAATGCAGCAATGATGTATAAGAGAGATATGAGAAGAGATTGTGAGAAGTGAATGCAAATTCACTTCTCAAAACAACTTACCACCTGAAAAGTTAGCAAAAGAAATGAAATGCAATGAAAATGAGATGAAATTCCATGATGCAAGACAAAGTCAGAAGCATGAACATGATGTTAATGATGCTAAGGGAGGATGCAAACACATGTCAAGAGTTGTGGATGATCATACAAGGATGTGGAGGCAAATGAAGCATGCTTTGAACCATGAAAGTCCATGAAAGTTTATGTAATGAAATGAATGCACAACATAGAAAATGAAAGATGAAATGATCAAACATGATTCTAATATGTCCTAAGATGTCTTATATGTCATGTTGATGCACAAAATGTCATGGCAAGTTCATGTGTGCAAGCAAATGAGAGATGGATGCAAAGGAAGGCAAGAATTAGGGTTTACATACAATATGCAATGCAAAATTCAAAACCAGAAGCAAATGACATGATAAAAAATTGAAAATGGGATCAAAGGAAACCCTAACCCTACACAAGTTCACTACCCAAAGGAGGGGACCTAAGTCTTAACCTAATGGAAGTTATGAATTTCTCAAGTCAACTAGGGTTTCAAGGCACTTCAAAAGGAAAAATGCTCATCAAATTGAAAATGAAAGATAAATTCAAACCACTTTTACCCTAGAAACTACATGATATGAAGGATGCAATGCAAGAAGAACCATCATCAAACTCTTCATGGTTAGGCAGAATGAATTTTTCCAAGTTAGGACCAAAATATTGCCTTTAAATAACTTTAATTCCAATGAAAAATGTCAAAATACATCAAGGACCAAAAATAAATTTGCTTTGAGAGTTTTATAATGTTTCTAAATGTTTCAAAATGCAATGTGAATTTTTTTGTGATTTTTAAATACCTAAATGCATTTTTAATTAATTAATTTCCATTAACTAATTAAAAATAAACATTTAAATGATTTAAAAATGATTTTTCATGCAAAAAAATAAAAATAAAAATATTTTTGGGTTCTGAAAATTAATAAAAGATTTGATAAAAAAATTTCAGAATTTTTAAATGTGTTTTACTATTTTTAAAAATTCGTGGAAATAAATGCAATGAAAATGAAAATTAAATTAATTAAATGGAGAAGTATGCATATCCTATGGCTGGAATTCAAATAGAATTGGAGGGAGTTGACCCGCGCGCTATTCAGTGGCTGGGATTGATTCTGATTAAATTAAAATTAAACTTAATTAATTAACGTTAATGACATGGATTAGGGCTAAACCAAAAGATCTGGGCCGTTCACAACGCGCGGGAAGAGGGATCCAAAGGCCTACATTCAAACTCACCTTAAACCTAACCCTAATTTAATCACTTTCAGATGACCGGAACAGTGGTTCCGGTCATCTTCTCCAGCAAGCACAAAACCCTAGCTTCTTCTACAGGTCACCAATCTTCAAATTTCTTTTACCAAACTGATCCTCTAGACATCCTAAACCTAAACCCTCATCTAAAACTCATTTATTTCACCTCACAAGCATGAATCGAAGCAAAATGTAAAACACGGGAAAAAGTTCAGAGACTTCATACATGATGGTTTCGCAACCATTTTCAAAAGTAAGCACATCCCCATGATCAGGGGAACATACAAAATCATAAAAGAACTTAAAAACTAGCTTTTGGGAAAAAAGTTCTTCATGTTACCTGAGATGAGGACTCTCTGATTCTGAGCTTTCTGGACTCTCCCTTTGTGCAAGCCCACTTCTTTGAACACCCTGATGATGAAATGAAGATTAGAAAGCTTTGATAATGGTTGGTTTGAATGTTTCAGTTCTGGTATAGCAGAAATGGAGGTCTGTGTATGTGGGGATTCAAGCTATTTCTGGGGGTGGGTTTTGTTCTGTGAGTGATATGTGATTTGTTGGTGAAGAAATTTTGGATTTTTGATGGCTGAGGAAGGAGTTTCGAAGAGATGAAGGTTTGGACAAATTTTGTGCAAGCTGGTTGTGTGTGTGTTCTGAGCCTCTTCCCTTTGTGTTTTATGATCCTTATGTAATCCATAAGCAATCCCAACAATTCTGGAGGGCAGGTATGCACTGTGGGATTGGTATGGGATGATTGGCCAAAAAGTCAAAAATGGTGTACTATAGGTATGGGCCATGGAAGAGAAGATTTATGTGTTTGGATTGCCTCAGCCAGCTTCAAGGAAGGCCTTTAGATGTTCTGATGTGAGCTGGGATGGATGAAGGGTGAGATGCCACATGTTTTGCAATTTTGCAACTTGTTACATTTTGTGATTTTTGGTCATGGACATGTGACTTTCCTTGCTGAATTTTTGTTGTGAGATGCTTCATGAGGTTATGGTAATGCCTTGAGATCAGCTAGAGACCATACAAACCCTTGGGGATCATTTTGCAAGTATTCCTCCCTTTGAACTTTTATGGAAAATGGGTTATGGTTACTTGGAATTCAAAACATGAAAGTGAGAAATTTCTTGGTCAAATCTGAATTATGAGCCATGAATTATGTTTGTGTGATGATTAGAAGCTGGTTTGAAGTCACATTTGGCCTTGGCATGAGGTTTTGCAACTTTCTTCCTTTGGTGTAAAAGTGAAATTTTAGTGATTTTGTCCAACTTTGACAAGCCATAACTTTTGATCTAAAATGAATTAGAAGGAGTTCTTGTACTTTTTGAAAAGGGAATGATCCAATCTACAACTTTCATGACCAAAGATTTTTCATTTGAAGCATTTTTGAATCAAAAAGAGGAGGTTGAAAAACTTTCCCAAAATGGCAAGTTTACATTATAAGTCACTTTCCCAAAAAGGCAACTTTGCAAATGGCTTGAAATTCTTCAATTTTGTGAACTTCTAACATCTTATATGATCAAATAAAGATCATACACATTCAAAATGATGGATAAACCCCTTAGGTTGGGTCATTGGGGGCCTCAGATGCCCTGATTTTGCACTGACTTGCTCAAGAAGTCATCCCTTGATCAAATGCCTTCCCCATTGAATTTGAAATTCTGTGATCAGGTATGAGATGTCCTAAGAGATGTCCCAACACTTAATAGGACATTTGACAGATTTAACCAAAACTTAAACAGCAAGAAAAGTAAACAACACAGAAGTTTGTTAACCCAGTTCAGTGTATAACCACACCTACATCTGGAGGCTACCAAGCCAGGAGGAAATCCACTATTAGTAATATTAATTCTAGACTTAAACCACCCTGTTTAATCTATCACTTAATACTTACCCAATGCAATTTCTACCTAAGACTCACTTAGATAAGAGTACCCTACTCACTCCCCCTCAATCACCCAGTGATCAAGTTTACAAGTTTACAAAAGTTGAAGACATCCTTCAAACAATAACAGCTTGATCTTACTTCACAGTTTCAATCAAGTCACAAATGCACTTTTGCTTAAAAGCTCATAAAGTGGTACATAAAAACAACTTGCTATTAAAACACTAGACACCCTATTTAGTCTTCTTAAATTCGTACTCAATTCTATGAGTTTCTGTTGCTAAAATAGGTATCTGAATTTTGGGCTTACTGTAGAATGATCCAGCCCTAATGTGCAGCAACTGTCACCTTGAATTTAGGGTTTGTTACCTCCTATATTCTAGGTGCATTAGGTCTTCTGTTTTAATCTGAATCTTCAATTTTAAAACTCCCTACAGATGCGCCTTGTTCTGTTTTTATCCAGCATTAATTAATTCCAGATAACTCTCCTTAAATATCTCTGATCTGTTAATCAATAATTAATTCTGGAAGCAGGTCTGAGATGTCTCAACATCTGTTGGGACATCCTGAAAAACTGAACTTAAGTTATTTACACAATGTCCCAACATCTGGTAGGACATCCTGAAATAAGTTCACATACTCTGTTTGATAATGTCCCAACATCTGATAGGACATTCTGAACTGAATTTAACATTTCTTGTTTGGTCAAAAATTCTGCCAATTCTTAAACATCTACAAACTCCCCCTTTGGCTAATTTTTGGCTAACATCTTTTCTGGATTTCAGAGTGCAACAGAAGTTCTTTTTATCAGAGTATAGCATTACTTTTCTGTTGATTCTTATTTGAGATTACTCCCCCTCAAACAAATATGTGTCCAGTCTTGTTGCAACAGAAATACACACTGATTCAGTTCAGACAGAAACAAACAGATTTCATTCAAAAATTAAACAGCAGTACAAATTTGTTGTTGTTCTCCCCCTTGGTAGACACAAAATTAGGGGCCAAAGACACTATTACTGTCATTACATTGCTGTCATTACATTTGCCTCACATACATTGATCACTCAGATTCATCACTCTCAGTTGCTTCCTCCACTTCAGTGTCTTCATCTTTATCAGCTTCACTTTCTTCATCAGCCTCACTGTCTTCACCAGATGCAGCATTCTGATCTTTTTCACTTTCCAACCTTTTGATGATTTCCTCAAGCTTCTGCTTTCTAGCTTCAAGCTCTTTGCAGGTGCTTTTGAGTTCAGCAATTAAAGTCTTCCTGGAGATGTCCCAGAAGGTGCTTCAACATCTGCTGCATGATGACTGAGGAATAACTTGTAGTGAAAAGCCAGGGGGCTTTCTCTTTTGCATGCTGTATCCTTGTCAGTGAGAATGCCAGGGTATTGATTGAGCACTATACCACACAACAATGATGGAAAGGCTATTGGAAGCTTTGTTGCTGAGGAGTTGGCATGCTTCATGGTTTGATCAAAGATAAAAGCTCCATAGTCCATCTTGGTTTGAGTTCCCACAGCATAGATGAATCTGGCCAAACTAGTTGAGATTGAAGAAGTGTGGTTGGTAGGCACCCAGTTAGCAGTTCCAATCCTGTTCAGCATGGCATACTTTCTGGTAAGCATGCTCACTGAGAGCTTACCCTTCACAGGCCATGCCTTGACCTGGTCTGCAGTGATCACTTTACAGACTTGATTATCTGTCTTACCTAGCTCATTGGGTCCATCTGTTTCTCTTCCTAGATACTCATTGATGATTTGAGGAGAAAACTGGACACATTTGCCTCTAACAAAAACTTTTCTAAACTCAGAGGACTTACCATTTGAGCAATCCTCCTGAAGATTCACAATGAACTCTTTGACAAGAAGTTCATAGCAGGGAGAGAGGTCTGAGACTGTTTTGAAAAGTCCTGCAGCAGAGATGAGGTCAATCAGTTCAGTGCACTCAAGTGCATTGCTGCTTAGTTCTCTTTCTAGGGCAACTCTTCTTTGGTACACAAACTTCCACTTGTTCACACTAGAGACATGGTGGAAAGATATATTGTCTAATAGAGCTTCTGGAACAGCTGTTGAAGCCCTAGATGGGGCTGGTCTCTTCTTGGGAGGAGATGTTGGGACATCTGATTCAACATCTGAGTCAGATGGGGTGACAGCTTTCCTTTTCTGAGTTTGGACTTTACTATATTGTTTTGATGGTCCAAAAGTGGCTTTAGCCTTGCCTTTCTTTGGACTAGCCTTCTTCTTCTCAGGGATTGCTGCTTCAGCTTGCATCTTGCCTTTCCTGGACCTTAGCCTTTTGGCTATGCTGGGTTTAACAGAGGCTATGATCTCTGCATCAGAGTCCTGCTCCAGGTTCACCACTGGATGAGATTGAGCAGTCTCTTCTTCAGCTTGTTGATCAGCAGGGATTTGACCTTCATTTGAGACTTTGGTCTGATCCTCAGAGATTTCTTCATCATTTTCATTTGAGGTCTTATTCTGGTCCTCAGTTTGTTCCAACTCAACATCAGATGAGTTCTTTCTCTTATCTTCAGATGTTCCAACATCTGTTGGGACATCTTGTTCTTCTGCAGCTTGAGCTTGTTCTTCTTGAGATGCAGGCATGGTTTTCAGAGGAACAGAGATCCCACTCACCTTTCTTTGTTCAAACAGAATTTGAGTGACAATCTCCTTGATTGAATCATCCACATATTGTGAAGATTTAGGAGGCATGTTAGCTGGAGAGGGAGTGCCTTTAGCTTTGCTTCTGACTTGATCTTTACCTCTCTTTGGAGTTCTTGCCTTTTTAGTGTGAGAAGCGCTTCCCCTGATCTCGTCCAATGGTGTTGATGACATTGGCACAACAGAGATTGGAATGGCATGAACCACGTCTTCCTTGTTGAGAATTTCCTCAGCTGTTTTAGGGTTTTGAGACATTGTTGAAGAAGATGAAGGAAAGACTTTAGGGTTTATGATCTCTGGAGAATAGCTGGTGAATGTGATTCGATTATGATAGTATGATGAGAATCTTGATACCTGATTATAAACAGTTACTAAGAAAGTAGCCGTTACTGTGCAAATGATGAGAGATGGAATTCCCAAGAATCTTGTCCAGACTGGTTTTGCCATCTGGAACTTATGCCATGCAATGTCATATGACATGTTGGCACATCTCATTAATTGCTAAATCTCACATAAACAGATTCCAAGTTTGCCCCTTAAATTCTCAAATTGAGTAGCATCCAATGCTTTGGTAAAGATATCAGCTAATTGCAAATCTGTAGCAACATGCTCCAATGAAATCACCTTTTCTTCTACAAGATCTCTGATGAAATGATGTCTGATATCAATATGCTTAGTCCTGCTGTGTTGAATAGGATTCTTTGATATGTTGATTGCACTTAAGTTGTCACAGTACAATGTCATGACATCCTGTGGGACATTGTACTCAGTGAGCATCTGCTTCATCCAAACCAACTGTGAACAGCTGCTACCTGCTGCTATGTACTCAGCTTCAGCTGTAGACAAGGATACACAATTCTGTTTCTTACTGAACCAAGAAATCAGATTGTTTCCTAGAAAGAAGCATCCTCCTGAAGTGTTTTTTCTGTCATCAGCACTTCCTGCCCAATCAGCATCACAGAAGCCAGTGAGAATTGGTTTGCACCCATGAAAGTACATTATACCATAGTCACAAGTACCATTAACATATTTAAGGATTCTCTTGACTTGATTGAGATGACTGACTTTTGGATCAGCTTGATATCTTGCACAAACTCCTACTGCAAATGCAATGTCTGGTCTGCTAGCAGTCAAGTATAACAAGCTTCCAATCATGCTTCTATATAAACTTTGATCTACATTCTCACCCTTTTCATCTTTAGTCAGCTTTAAATGTGTGGGAGCAGGAGTTCTTTTATGAGAAGCATTTTCCATTCCAAATTTCTTCACTATGTTCTTGGAGTACTTACTTTGGGAAATAAACATTGAGTCTTCCATTTGCTTTACTTGCAGCCCAAGAAAGTAGGTTAATTCACCTACTAGACTCATTTCAAATTCAGATTCCATCTGCTTGACAAAATGTTTGACCATCTTATCAGACATCCCACCAAACACAATGTCATCAACCTATATTTGTGCAATCATGACATTTCCTTCTTCATCTTTAACAAATAGGGTTTTATCAATCCCACCTTTTCTGTATCCTTGCTTGATAAGAAATGTGGTCAGTCTTTCATACCATGCCCTTGGAGCTTGCTTCAACCCATAAAGTGCTTTCTTTAATTTGTATACATGATTTGGACAGCTTGGATCAACAAATCCTTTAGGCTGTTCTACATATACCTCTTCATTAAGATAACCATTAAGAAAGGCACTTTTCACATCCATTTGAAATAGCTTGAACTTTAAGATACAAGCAATTCCTAACAGTAGTCTTATTGATTCAAGCCTTGCTACTGGTGCAAAGGTTTCATCAAAGTCTACCCCTTCAATTTGAGTGTATCCTTGAGCCACAAGTCTAGCTTTGTTCTTTGTAACAATTCCTTGTTCATTTGACTTGTTCTTATACACCCATTTTGTACCAATCACATTTATGTCATCAGGTCTAGGTACAAGATTCCACACTTCATTCCTTGTGAATTGACCTAATTCCTCTTGCATAGCACAAATCCAGTATTCATCAGTGAGAGCTTCCTTGATATTTTTAGGTTCTATTTTGGAAACAAAACAAGAACCTGAAATCACTTCTCTTGATCTAGTGCTCACACCTCTGTTGGGATCACCAATTATTAAATCTTTGGGATGATCCTTCTGTATTCTGATGGAGGGAGGTTTGCTTGAATCTTCTGACCTTGTATCATTTTGAGTGAAGTTATATTGATCATTCTTTTCTTCAGCTTCAATCTTGATATCAGCAGATGTTCCAACATCTTCTAGGACATCTGTAGGAGCATCATCAATTATCACATTTATGGACTCCATGATAACATTTGTTCTGTAGTTAAATACTCTATATGCTCTGCTGTTTATAGAGTATCCAAGGAAAATTCCTTCATCACTTTTAGGATCCATTTTTCTCCTTTGCTCCCTATCTGCCAGAATATAGCATTTACTTCCAAATACATGAAAGTACTTCACTGTGGGTTTTCTGCCCTTCCATACTTCATATATTGTGGACAAAGTTCCTTTCCTTAAAGTAACTCTGTTATGGATGTAGCAGGCAGTGTTCATAGCTTCAGCCCAGAAATACAGAGGTAGCTTTTTAGCATGTATCATAGCTCTTGCAGATTCTTGAATAGTTCTATTTTTTCTCTCAACAATCCCATTCTGTTGAGGAGTGATAGGAGAAGAGTATTCATGATTGATTCCTTCTGAAGAGCAGAAATCTAAGAATTTTTGATTCTCAAATTCCTTTCCATGATCACTTCTAATTCTGATCACACAGCTAGATTTTTCCCTTTGTAATCTTTGACATAATTCCTTGAATACATCAAAGACATCTGACTTTTCTTTAATGAAATTTATCCATGTATATCTTGAAAAGTCATCAACCACCACATATGCATACCTCTTACCACCAAGGCTTTCAACTTGCATAGGTCCCATGAGATCCATATGTAACAATTCCAAAACTTTGGAAGTTGTCAGATGTTGGAGCTTTGGATGGGACATCTTGGTTTGTTTGCCTATTTGACATTCACCACATATTTTGCCATCATCAATCTTCAGTTTAGGAATACCTCTTACAGCATCCATAGATATGATCTTCTTTATGCCTCTGAAATGAAGATGACCTAGTCTTTGATGCCACAGTTTAACTTCTTCTTCCTTAGCTAGAGAGCAGGTTGAAGTGAGACTGAGATTTTGGGATTCCCACATGTAACAGTTGTCTTTAGATCTGGCTCCTTTCATGACAACCTCTTGTTCTTTGTTAGTCACTATGCATTCAGATTTGGTAAAGTTTACACTGTATCCTTGATCACATAGTTGACTTATGCTGATCAGGTTAGCAGTTAAACCTTTAACAAGCAGCACATCATCTAGTCTTGGAACATCTTGACAATCCAAGGTTCCAACTCCCTTGATCTCTCCTTTAGCTCCATCTCCAAAGGTAACATACCTGGATGAATGTGACTTTAAGTTTACTAGCAAATGCTTCAATCCAGTCATGTGTCTTGAGCATCCACTGTCAAAGTACCAGTCTTCTTTAGCTGATACTTTCAATGATGTATGTGCTATGTATGCAGTACTTTTCTTTGACCAGATGAGTTGAGATTTCTTTTGATGCCTCTGCTCTGAGTGTTGTTCAGCTGATCTCCAAGCTTGATTGTTGATCTTGTTTTTGGGTATGTGGCTTTGATCAGTCTGAATGTCAGCTTTTGGTCTCCAAACTTTCTTGATGACTTCTGTCTTTTGCTTAGGAGGTTGCTGATTTCTATGCAGCATTTTCTTGGTACCTTCTACTTTCTGCTTGGAAGGTTGCTGACACATTTGATTTGGATATCCATGTAGCTTATAACAGTGAGGTTTGATATGCCCAAATCTTCCACAGTGATGACATCTCCATCTTTGATATTTTTTCTTCATTTTGTTCTTTCCAGAATGTTGAGACATCTGTTGGAACATTATGTTTGTCTTTGTGTTCTGATGTTGCAGCATCTGTTGGGACATCTTGTTTGACTATGTAGTTTTTGAAGTAGTTTTGCTAGAGTTTGCTTCATCTCTGTTATATCCCAGTCCACTTTTGTCCCCTGAATGTTTATTATTGCTGAGAATAACATCCAGTGTATTTGAGCTGCTGTTCATCATTCTAACAGATTTGGACATATGTTCCAGCTTAGAATTGAGAAGAGTTACTTCACTTTTTAAGGAATCAATGATTACTTGATCACTTGCTTTTTCTTCTTCTAGTACTTCATTCTGCTTCTTTAGCTTTATGACCTCACTGCATACTTCAGTACTACTCTTGTACAGATCCTTGAAGGCTTGCTCAAGATCTGCATAAGTAAGCTCTCCACAGCTGGAATCACTATCATATTCACACAGTCCAGCTAAAGCAGTAATGTGCTTAGCTGATTCTTCTTCTGAATCTCCTGAGTCTTCATCAGACCAGGTCACAGAGAGTCCTTTCTTTTGCCTCTTTAAGTAGGTAGGACATTCAAACTTGATATGTCCATATCCTTCACATTCATGGCATTTGACTCCTTTATCTTGACTGGTCTTTTCAGCATACTTTACTCTTTTGTTAGCATCATAAGATCTTCTGTTCTCAGAGTTTGTGTTTCTTCCACTAGGTTTGGATTTTCCTTCCATTCCTCTGAGAATCTGTTTGAATTGTCTTCCAATCAGTGCAAGGTTTTCTGATAAGCTTTTATCATTTGCTGGTTCATCATCTTCTTCTTCATCTGTATTTGAAACCAAGGCTATGCTTTTGTTCTTTTTAGCATGTGTGTCATTCATTCCCATCTCAAAAGTTTGAAGGGAACCAATGAGTTCTTCAGCTTTCATGGAACATATGTCTTGAGCTTCTTCTATTGCTGTGACTTTCATGTCAAATCTTTTTGGCAAAGATCTGAGAATCTTCCTTACAAGCTTTTCATCAGTCATCTTTTCTCCCAAGGCTCCAGAAGTATTGGCTATATCCAATATGTTCATGTAGAACTCATGAATTGATTCATCTTCCTTCATTCTCAAGTTTTCAAACTTGGTGGTGAGAAGTTGAAGTCTTGACATTTTTACTTTTGATGTTCCTTCATGAGTTGTCTTGAGGGTATCCCACACATCTTTGGCCAGCTCACAATGATGCACCAGTCTGAAAATATTTCTATCAATGCCATTGAATAAAGCATTTAGGGCTTTTTAGTTGCCTAGTTCTGAATCTTCTTCCTCTTTACTCCATTCTTCTTCAGGTTTCAGAACTTTTGATCCATCTTTGGTGTCTTGGACAGGATGTTTCCATCCAACATTTACTGCTCTCCATGCCCTGTTGTCAAGTGATTTTAAGAATGCAATCATTCTTGGCTTCCAGTAGTCATAATTAGATCCATCCAGAATAGGTGGTCTATTTACTGACCCTATATCTCTGTCCATGTTACAAAATTTGTTTTCCCTAGATCTCACCCAGTATAAACAGGCAGGGTGCCTGCTCTGATGCCAATTGAAATTCTGTGATCAGGTATGAGATGTCCTAAGAGATGTCCCAACACTTAATAGGACATTTGACAGATTTAACCAAAACTTAAACAGCAAGAAAAGTAAACAACACAGAAGTTTGTTAACCCAGTTCAGTGTATAACCACACCTACATCTGGAGGCTACCAAGCCAGGAGGAAATCCACTATTAGTAATATTAATTCTAGACTTAAACCACCCTGTTTAATCTATCACTTAATACTTACCCAATGCAATTTCTACCTAAGACTCACTTAGATAAGAGTACCCTACTCACTCCCCCTCAATCACCCAGTGATCAAGTTTACAAGTTTACAAAAGTTGAAGACATCCTTCAAACAATAACAGCTTGATCTTACTTCACAGTTTCAATCAAGTCACAAATGCACTTTTGCTTAAAAGCTCATAAAGTGGTACATAAAAACAACTTGCTATTAAAACACTAGACACCCTATTTAGTCTTCTTAAATTCGTACTCAATTCTATGAGTTTCTGTTGCTAAAATAGGTATCTGAATTTTGGGCTTACTGTAGAATGATCCAGCCCTAATGTGCAGCAACTGTCACCTTGAATTTAGGGTTTGTTACCTCCTATATTCTAGGTGCATTAGGTCTTCTGTTTTAATCTGAATCTTCAATTTTAAAACTCCCTACAGATGCGCCTTGTTCTGTTTTTATCCAGCATTAATTAATTCCAGATAACTCTCCTTAAATATCTCTGATCTGTTAATCAATAATTAATTCTGGAAGCAGGTCTGAGATGTCTCAACATCTGTTGGGACATCCTGAAAAACTGAACTTAAGTTATTTACACAATGTCCCAACATCTGGTAGGACATCCTGAAATAAGTTCACATACTCTGTTTGATAATGTCCCAACATCTGATAGGACATTCTGAACTGAATTTAACATTTCTTGTTTGGTCAAAAATTCTGCCAATTCTTAAACATCTACAGAATTTCTTCATGAAAATTGATATGCATGATCCTCATATCATATAGAGACCCATAGAATCAAGAATGCCCAAAAAATTTGGAGTTATGGCCTCTGAAACCAAAACCCTAATTCCAGGTCATCTGTGCAGTTAAACTTGGCTCTGCTTCCATGCCTTTCTCAGTTCTTGTGATTATTTGACTTTATTGACCTTGGGAGGATATAATATGATGCTTGAACATACATGGACCCTCTTGAGATGATTGAAGACCTTTGGAGTGGCTCAAATGGCTCAGGGATGGCTCAGATCACAAACCCTAGATGCAGATGGCTTTGAATCAATGTAGTGAAGCCAAAATGTAGTATGAGATGCTATGATTGAATTTATGCAATATGAAAATATCATAAGCCATGGTGAAATGAGTGAGGGCAAATTTGGGGTGTTTACAGCTGCCCCTATTCAAGCATGAGTTAGCTGTGCAGGATGTAAGCAACGGCTTAACAGGCAAACAAGATAACTTGTGGTTGAATACCAAAGACAGTCCAAAATTTGTACTCACAGAATGAAGAAGAAAAGGGATATAGATTGTAAAAGGGAGTAAAGTATGATTTATAAAGTGCGGGCGACGGAGGACGACCGTCGAGCAGAGGACGGCTGCTGGGGATAAAGCAATGACGGGGACGGCCGACAAGCTGGGGAAATAGAGGGGACATGATGGGGATGGCCATCAGGTAAAATTCTCTGGGGATTAAAGGTAATGTGAATGATGGGGGCGACCATCAAGTTCAAGGCATAAATGAAATAAATGATGAGGTACGGTCATCAAAGGTGAAGGACGATCACCTAGCAAGGGACGGCTGCTCTGTTGGGGATAAGGATGAGGGACGGTCATCCAAGGTGAAGGACGATCACCTGGAAAGGTACGGTTGCCAAAAGTATCACGACATAGGACAAATGCCGGATAAAAAGGTCGACGATGGGGACGGCCATCGGATAAGCATGACGAAGGACGATCATCAAGAGGTGAAGGACGATCACCTAGCAGGGTACGGCTGCTCTGAGGGTTTATCATGACATAGGACGGATGTCAGATAACAAGATCAACGATGGGGACGGCCATCGGATAAAGTGATGAAGGATGATCATCAGAAGGGTGAAGGACGATCACCTAGCAGGGGACGGCCGCTAAAAATATCACGACATAGGACGAATGTCGGATAGGACGGGGTTCTAATGAATAGAGACTCCACTGGGAATGATGAAGGATGATCATCAAAAAGGTGAAGGACGATCACCTGGCAGGATACGGCTGCCGAAAGGTATCATGACATAGGACGAATGTCAGATAGAAAGGAAATAGTTTATCAAGATTTGCCGGGAATTCTTCTGGGGGACGGTAGACACAGACGTGTGTCTAATCTCATGAAGACATAAGTGTTTGAAACGGTGTATAGATTAAAGATGCGGACGAGCATCCTTAAGACTATGATACGGACGAGTATTAGTAGAAACAAACGCTTGACGCATGTTCAGAGATGATGATACAGATGAGTATCAACTAGTAAACAAAGAACACGGACGAGTGTTGATTCTGAGGGGATTTAAGGGGTATATACAAAATACGGACGAGTATCTGTATGATTAAAAAGTGATGAGTGAGACATAAACGAGTGTTCAACTTGATGTGGAGAACACGACACAGACGGGTGTCGGAAGAAATGTATTATAAACAAGTATTTAATTTACAATCAGTGTTTAGGTAATCATGCTGGGGAAGGTGACACGGACGGGCATCAGGGAAGTGTGTAGATATATGTAAACATGTGTTTGTGAGTGCAAAGGGGACGCTTTGGCTTTCTACTGGGGATATGACACAGACGAGTGTCAAGAAGCATCTATAATGTATAAGCATCTGTTTGCTCGGGCAATTTTGCTGGGGAATGATGACACGGACGAGTGCCAAAAGGAGCATGTAACTGTATTTGTGAGGGTAAAGGAAATGCTTTAATATTCTGTCGGGGAGTTTGAGAGGTATTTTGTATTTCGTTGATGATGTCAGTATTTACAGGTGCTTGATTCAAAACATGACTTGTAATTATGCAATATGTTTGATTTTTGCTGTAATGCTCCGTATTGGACGGAATGCTACGCTATAGGGGAAAATATGATGCGATGCTATGATTATGTAAAGATACTGATCCGGGATTCGGATCCCGTTGCTGTAGAGATCCCTGGCTGATCTGCTTGAAGTGGATGTCCCAGCTGGGGATGAGATCCTTGGTAGATCTGACATATATGACTCTGCATGGGGAAGTAGGTCATTGACAAACCTATCTTGGTGATGAGGTACCCAGCTGGGGTCCGTAGAAGCTTTCGTCACTCTGTTGTGAGATCTTCAGGCATTGCCCTTCTGGATAGAGACTGAAACTCTACGGGGAGATGGTTCCCTGCTTTTGCACTTGGCTAGGAGGAATGATGACTGGCAACTCAGCTGGGGAGAAAGCAGCCCTGGCTTTGTTTGGAATATGTGCTGCGGAAATGGTGATTTGACAGCTTGCTGAAGAGGAACTTTCATGCCCCATGCTGTGCTTTGAATACCTGCAATCCTATCATGACAAAGAAACGTACAAGTATCCCGAGGTATCCCTTACTGGATCCCATCATAGGAGTTTAGACACTCCCGGGAGTAAGTATATTTCCCGTAAGCACGTATTTTTAGAAGGGAAGCATCTGTATTTATGCAATCAATATCTTAAGGACATCGGACATTTTGCAAATGAAAATAAAATATACGAGACGGAATATGACTGAAAATCTGATTTTATTAATTTATGCGCCCTGAATTGGCAATATACAGTCAAAGAAACGGATCCCCTGAAATGAGGAAATCGTTACAAATTGAGAAACAAAAAGGTGTTGGCAATGTTGATGACGCTTCAAGGAGCTTCCCCTTTTGCTATGACTCATATGACATTTGACATTCTTCTCATCTTGCTTTCTGAGGGAGGCTGATTCTGACCGATGCTTTAACCTTTCGAAGCTTGCCACGTTGTAAGTGATACAGATGAATTCAGAATGCAGTCGTTCGCTTATTCCCTTATTTTGCGTGGATCGCCCTTTCGGGTTTTCAATCCAGCGGGATACCCATTTTTTCCTGAGTTGTCCAATGCGGCTTTTCAACTCAGCGGGTGTACATCTTTTTATTATTTATTTTCCCTTATTTTTGCCCGAGTCTTTTATTCTGTTTTTGACTCGCCGGGATGCCCTATTTTTGCTTGGACTTACATTCTGTTTTTATGTCCAGCGGGTCATTTTCATGCGAAGTATTTTTTAACTGCATCTGAATTCACAGGGGACAGGAAGTCTTCACCATCCATAGTACTGAGCATCAGTGCTCTTCCAGAGAAAACTTTCTTTACTATGAACGGACCATCATAATTCGGAGTCCACTTGCCCCTGTGGTCTGTATGAGGAGGGAGGAGTCTTTTTAGCACAAGATCTCCTACTTGGTATTCTCGGATCCTGACTTTCTGATCGAAGGCTTTCTTCATTCTTTTCTGGTATAACTGCCCATGACAGATTGCAGCCAAACTCTTTTCTTCAATCAGATTCAGTTGCTCGTATTGGGATCGGACCCATTCTGCTTCATTCAGTTTAACATCCATTAGTACCCGCAAGGAGGGTAATTCAACTTCAACAGGTAGGACTGCCTCCATACCATACACAAGCTGATACGGTGTTGCCCCAGTGGATGTTCTGATTGACGTTCGGTGCCCATGTAATGCAAATGGTAGCATTTCATGCCAATCTTTGTAGGTGACTACCATCTTATGCACAATCTTCTTAATATTCTTGTTAGCCGCCTCTACAGCGCCATTCATCTTTGGCCTGTAAGGAGAAGAGTTGTGGTGTTGGATCTTGAAGTCCCGGCACAGTTCGGCCATCATTTTGTTGTTTAAGTTGGAACCATTATCAGTAATGATTCGCTCGGGAACTCCATACCGACAGATGATATCTCTCTTCAGGAATCGGGCTACCACTTGCCTTGTAACATTTGCATAAGAAGCTGCTTCGACCCACTTGGTAAAATAGTCAATGGCTACCAGGATAAATTTGTGGCCATATGAAGCAGTCGGTTCAATCTTGCCAATCATATCAATGCCCCACATGGCAAAGGGTGATGGGCTAAAGACGTATCTAATTATGTGTCTAGCGGTATCTTAACTGCAAGTGCACAGCCTATCGAAGTAATATTTAAGATTATCGATCCACAGGGACTCTATGGTTACTTAGTGCTAGAGCAATTTCTAGTTTAGCTAAGGTGAAGGGTTGTCACGATTTTTGGTTGTTTTTAAAGATTAAAGGCGTAAATTAAATTAAGTTTAATAAATAATACTAAGGCGGTCGGTATGTAATTATGCTAACTTAGGCGGGCCAATCTAACCTAGGCTTATAAAGATGGTTCACTTAATCTATTCTGTAGAGGTTACCAGTTTAAATATCTTTAACTCACACTCTCGTGGTCTTATCTCAGATCTTACCCCTAAAGCCCTATGCCTGCTCTCGCTAGCCCATAAGTGTTTAGAGATAATTTTTGGAAACTTAGTAATTCTAATTCATTTTAAAGCGCTCTCGCTGTATTTAAATTAAATGCCTAACTTTAGCTATCTGGTTAAAATCTCACACTCTCGTGGTCTTGACCTAACCTAATACACTTTCCTTACTCTCGTAACAAAAAGGTTGATTTTATAATAAAAAGTCCCAGCCAGAATTTTAAGCTCTTAATTATTTTAAGCCTAGAGTTGATTTTACCGATTTAGTTTGTTTTAATTACATACCGCCCTAAGGTATTTAGCTACTCATTATTGTTGAACCAGACAAAGGCAGAGAAACATAAAATAAAGTATGCATGGCAGAAAAATAAATAGTCAACATAAATATAACTGCAATTTAATATAAACCTGGATAACAATAAAAGTAGTAGACTCCTTCTTCCACAGGCTGGAAAGCTCGGAGTATTGACCGGAATCGGAAATAAATTCTAAAAGAATCTGAAGGCTTTGAAACAAATTAATTTATAACAATTTCCTGATGTTGGAAATTGTTATAAGGTTGGTTGGGATACAAGAAAAATAAAGCAATGAAATTAATGCTGAAAAAATAAAGGGTGCAAAATAAAATCGGCAGAGCTTCCGCAAGAAATTAAAAACTAAAACTCTGTTTATTGTTCATTGAAACAAGTCTATTTATAGCAAACTAAATGGGCTTGGCAGTTGAATTGTTGCTTGGGCCTCGTAGGAAGATGAGAGAATCCAGGGAACGTGGGAATACTGGGTCTGCTGGAAAATAGGCACGTTGGATTTCATGCAGCGTAACGTTCATGACCAAGTCTTCAGTCAAATAACCTAGTTTTCCCTTGTCACGGTCGTGACAAGGGTGTCACGTTCGTGTTCCTTGTATTATATGCGTCACGGTCGTGAGGGATTTGTCACGGTCGTGAGTTCTCCTTTTGGCGCGTCACGGTCGTGACTCCTAGGTGACGACCGTGGGTGTAACAAAATATGCAGGTTATGCAGAATTCTCTTTTTCTTCATCTTTTAATGGTTGTTTTTGCTCATTTCACTCGTGGCTCTTGATTTAGCTCTGTATATGATGTACCTGCAAAATGGCAAAGAAAACTCGAGGAATCGGGTGTTAAAACGACAATTATGCGATAAAACGGTATTGAAACATAGCAATATAATCGATACTTTTTCTCGTTATCAAAGGGCCAGGGTGAAGACATCACATTCAGAGGGTTGGGAGGCACATGCACTTTATCCACATAAATCTAGCATTTATGGCATTTCCTGGCATAGGCACAACAGTCTGCATCCATTGTGATCCAGTAATAGCCTGATCTTAGCAACTTTTTAGCCATAGCATGCCTTCCAGCATGGGTACCAAAAGATCCTTTGTGCACCTCGTGCATCAACAAGTCTGCCTCTGTCTTATCAACACATCTGAAAAGTACCATATCAAAGTTTCTCTTGTACAAGGAACCATCAGTATTCAGGAAGAAAATGCCAACCAACCTTCTTAATGTCTTCTTATCATTGGGAGATGCCCCAGATGGGTATGTTTGATCTTCCAAGAAGCATTTGATGTCATGGAACCAAGGCTTATCATCTTTAACCACATCTGCTAAGAATACGTATGCTGGTCTGTCAAGTCTGGATACTAAAATCTGAGGCACAAAGTTGGCAGCTTGAACTTTGATCATGGATGAAATGGTAGCCAGAGCATCTGCAAACTGATTTTCATCTCGAGGGATATACTCAAGCTTGACTGTCGTGAAGAAAGTTAATAACCTCCTTGTATAATCCCGATAAGGCACCAGATTATCTTGGTGGGTGTACCATTTGCCGTTGGTTTGATTAATTACCAGAGCTAAATCTCCGAATACAGTCAAAGTCTTGATCCTGAGGTCAATGGCTTCCTCAAGACCCATAATGCAAGCTTCGTATTCAGCTTCGTTGTTAGTGCAGTTAAAGGTGAGTTTTTCCGAGAAAGGCATGTGAACTCCCTTAGGTGTAATGAGTACTGCACCAACACCATGACCATTCATATTAACAGCCCCATCAAACATCATAGTCCACTCTTCTTCCGGATCAGGCCCTTCAGTGTGAATAGGCTCTTCATGATCTTTTGCTTTTATGAACATGATGTCTTCATCGGGGAATTCAAACCTCATAGGCTGGTAATCAGTAATGGGTTGCTCAACAAGGTAATCAGACAATACACTGCCTTTGATTGCCTTCTGAGATGTGTACTGAATGTCATATTCTGTGAGGATCATTATCCATCTTGCAACCCGTCCGGTAAGTGCTAGCTTCTCAAATATATACTTGACTGGATCCATCTTGGAGATCAACAAGGTAGTGTGGATCAACATATACTTCCTTAGTCGGCGAGCAGCCCGCGCTAAAGCACACCAAGTTTTCTCGAGCAGTGAATAACGTTGTTCACAGTCGGTAAACTTTTTGCTTAGGTATTGCATACTCTTTTCGACCAGACTCGTCATGCTGGCCCAACACACACCCCATTGACTCTTCTAATACTGTCAAGTACATGATTAGAGGTCTTCCTTCAACTGGAGGCATAAGGATTGGCGGCTCTTGTAAGTATTCCTTGATTTTGTCAAAAGCCCTCTGGAAGTCTTCGTTCCACCTGACCGTTTGTTCTTTTCTTAACAGCTTGAACAAAGGCTCACAGGTTGCTGTAAGGTGAGATATGAACCTTGAAATGTAGTTCAATCTACCTAGAAACCCCCGAACTTCTTTCTCAGTCTTCGGTGCAGACATTTCTTGAATGGCTTTGACTTTATCAGGGTCAACTTCAATCCCTTTCTCACTTACAATAAATTCCAGCAGCTTACCAGATCGCACCCCGAATGTGCATTTGTTGGGGTTTAACTTCAACTGGTACTTCCTCAGACGCTTGAATAACTTTAACAGATTCACCAGATGGTCTTCTTTTGTGAGGGACTTGGCAATCATGTCATCCACATAACATTCAATTTCTTTGTGGATCATGTCATGGAATAATGTTACCATAGCCCGTTGATAAGTGGCACCCGCATTCTTCAGTCCGAATGGCATCACCTTATAACAGAAAGTGCCCCAGGGTGTGATGAAAGTTGTCTTCTCCATGTCTTCAGGTGACATCTTGATCTGATTATATCCTAAAAATCCATCCATGAAGGAGAACACCGAGAACTGAGCCGTATTATCAACCAATACATCAATGTGAGGTAAAGGGAAGTCATCTTTTGGGTTGGCTCTGTTCAGATCCCGGTAATCCACACACATCCTCACCTTGCCATCCTTCTTAGGCACAGGTACAATGTTAGCAACCCACGGCGGATAGCTAGTTACAGCAAGGAAACCAGCGTCTAATAGCTTCTTGGGTAACTCCATTGGCTTTTACGGTATCTGCATATTGCACAAAGATCGAGAGATGAAGGTTCGGATCCTCGGTAGGATTTCCGGCGAATTGATTTTGTTGCACGGCTGATATCAACGAAGGTTTTAGTTCGAAATCGTTTCGGTTGATAGTCGGTGCGGCAATGCTAGAATGCGGTTCAGCTTGCGAAGGACTAGCGTAATACTTGAGTGGGTGATTCTGTTCTTCAGCCATCTCTGCGTCCTTGATGTTACGACTGGTTTAGGTGGATCTAATTGAAGATCTGGAATATTGTAACTTTGTTCGTAATCGAATATCCGTCTTCTTACGTGTAAGAAGCGTTCCGATTCTGGGATTAGAGGTTGCAAGTCTTCGCCTTGGGAGCGAGTACTTGGCATACACTCGGAAATTTAGATTAAGAAAAGAAAATAGTTGTTACCTTAGTCTAGACAATGCTACCCTAAAGTGCACTAGTAACTAAATTAAGGTCCCCGGCAACGGCGCCAAAAACTTGATAGGCTAAAGACGTATCTAATTATGTGTCTAGCGGTATCTTAACTGCAAGTGCACAGCCTATCGAAGTAATATTTAAGATTATCGATCCACAGGGACTCTATGGTTACTTAGTGCTAGAGGAATTTCTAGTTTAGCTAAGGTGAAGGGTTGTCACGATTTTTTTGTTGTTTTTAAAGATTAAAGGTGGGAATTAAATTTAAGTTTAATAAAATAATACTAAGGCGGTCGGTATGTAATTATGCTAACTTAGGCGGGTAAATCTAACCTAGGCTTATAAAGATGGTTCACTTAATCTATTCTGTAGAGGTTACCAGTTTAAATACCTTTAACTCACACTCTCGTGGTCTTATCTCAGATCTTACCCCTAAAGCCCTATGCCTGCTCTCTCTAGCCCATAAGTGTTTAGAGATAATTTTTGGAAACTTAGTAATTCTAATTTATTTTAAAGCGTTCTCGCTGTGTTTAATTTAAAATCCTAACTTTAGCTATCTGGTTAAAATCTCACACTCTCGTGGTCTTGACCTAACCTAATACACTTTCCTTACTCTCGTAACAAAAAGGTTAATTTTATAATAAAAAGTATTAGCCAGAATATTAAGCTCTTAATTATTTTAAGCCTATAGTTGATTTTACCGATTTAGTTTGTTTTAATTACATACCGCCCTAAGGTAATTAGCTACTCATTTTTGTTGAACCAGACAGAGGCAGAGAAACATAAAACGAAATATTCATGGCAGAAAAATAAATATTCAACATAAATATAAAATTGCAAATTAATATAAACCTGGTTAACAATAAAAATGGCAGACTCCTTCTTCCACGGGCTGGAAAGCTCTGAGTATTCGTCGGAATCGGAAATAAATTCTAAAAATTCAGAAGGCTTTGAAACAAATAAATTTATAACAATTTCCTGATGTTGGAAATTGTTATAGGTTTGGTTTGGATACGAGAAAAAAATAAAGCAATGAAAATAATGCTGGAAAAACAATAAGGGTGTAAAATAATTCGGCAGAGCTTCCGCAAGAAAATAATAAACTAAACTCTGTAAATTGTTCATAAAATTTAAGCTATTTATAGAAGATTGAATGGGCTTGGTAGTTGGTTTGTTGCTTGGGCCTCGTAGGAGCATTGAGAAAATCCAGGAACGTGTGGATACAGGGTCAGCTGGAAAATAGGCGTTTCATATGCAGCGTGACGTTATGACCAAATCTTCAGTCAAATGACCTATTTTCCCCTTGTCACGGTCGTGAAAAGGGCATCACGTTCGTGTCCCTTGTAAAATAAGTGTCACGGTCGTGAGTGATATGTCACGGTCGTGATTGCTCCTTTTGGGGTGTCACGGTCGTGACACTTAGGTGACGACCGTGAGTGCTACAAAATATGCAGGTTTTGCAGCATTCTTCATTTCTTCATCTTTTTATGGTTGTTTTCGCTCCTTTTGCTTGTGGCTCATGATTTAGCTCTGTATACGATGTACCTGCAAAATGGAAAGGAAAACTCGAGGAATCGGGTGTTAAAACGACGATTATGCGATAAAACGGTAATGAAACATAGCAATATAATCGATACATTTTCTCGTTATCAGTATGATAATTACAATGCACCTCATGGATTGTCAATCCAAGTGAGAATTCCATGACAAGATGTTTCAAGATGTTGCATTGGATCAAGTCAGCGTTACTTCATTACCTCACCCTCACTCTAATTGGCATGCTTAGCTCCACATTGAATCCAACTCGAATGTGGAAGTTTCTAGAAGATCCAGCTGGCATAACTGCCATAACAATCTCACCCAGTTAACTCTCCTCACTCAGTTAACTAAAGGCCCTTTAACGATGGTTTAGAGAGGCTATAAAGTGAGATCAGCACTGCATTTTGCAGGTTCAACATCATTATCATTGAAATCACACTCTACATCCACAAAATTCTCTCAACTTTAGCTTCTACATTTGGCTTCGAGGAGAATTCATCTTCAGCTACTTTGATCCAATTGCAGTCAATTCATCATCTCCATCACCTCAAGCATAATCTCCATGGATTGCATAGCCTGAAACTTCAAGGATCAAGCACTGCGCATTTTGAAGGTTCAATTCATTTTGGATCAAGACTCCTCAATTTGCATCAATATAGTTTTGATCTCCATTCAGACATCATCAGCATCATCTCAAGCTCAAGATCCATGGCTTTTGCAACTTGAAGCATCAAGGATTTTACACTGCATAGCATTGATCCCCACTGAATTTTCATCAACAACTCAAGATTCACAGCTCCCAGAGTGTTTATTTCACTATCTTTGATCAAGATCAAATCAAGGCAAGGCTTAGGAACCTCACCTCTGGTAATTCTTCAACATTCTGAAGCTCTGCAATTCAGGTATGTCCTGAAATTTCACTCTCTCGAATTGTATGTTTTTCAGTGGTTTCATGTTGAGTTGAGCTTGATAGAAGTTATTGGATGACTGACTAGTTGATATGCACTCTAGGTGCTTAGATGCAAATTTTAGGTTTAAATTTCTTGCCTTCGATTCATAAGATTTAGGAACTCTTAGTGAGATGTGAGGGCATATTTGTGATCAGAGAAGAGAGGCGAGTTGAACTATGCTTTTAGATTTAATTTTTGTGGTGTTTTGAGTTTTCCCTACCGGAGCCTGCCGGAGAAGATGACCGGAATTCATCTTCGGTCATCTGAACAATGTTGCCCTAATTTCCATAACTTTAAGTCACAACCTTTGATTTCTTTTGATCCAATGGTCCAAGCAGCGCCATCACATTAATGAACTAGTGCAAGTCATGTGCACATTTTTGTGTATAAATTCTCAGACTCATATCCACACCCACATGCGCAAATGTCTCAGCCCATTCATGTTGAATTTGTTGCTTTCTAAACCCCCAGGCCTAATGCATTTTTATTTCTTTTATTTTCTTTTTCCATTTTATTCCAATTTCATTTCCTTTTATTAAAAATACTAAAATGCATCCAAAAATTCCAATTAAGTTCATGTGCACTCTTTATATTTTTATCTAATTTTACATATTTTTGGATTTTATTTTTATTCATTTTTGAAGCCAGAATTAATTTTCCATTTAATTGTTTCATAATTTCTTCATTTTAGACCAATCAATTTGTCCATTTTTGTGCTCCTAAACCATAAATGATAAATGTCTCATTATTTTTGTAGTCTCTTAATAACCCATCATACTCCTTCAAAATATTTTTCTCTGGATTTTTAGGCCATGTTTAGGTCTCTTTTGAGTTCATTCTTACACATGTATGCCCATAAACCCTAATTGCATTCCACACGTCATTTGACCACTCAAAATAGGAGTTTTTGTGAGATTTTTTGTGCATAAGTCATTCTCTGGATTGTGATCCTCAATGTTAATTTTCATAATTTTTCTAAGTCATTTGATATGTTTTCCAAGTTGCTTGGGTCTTAAGCCATTTTTGGTCATCTCTTTTGCTTCCTTCTGATCCAATTGAATAAGGCATTTATGCCATAGCTCTTAAGTCTTTATGGTGAGTCTCTTAGGTCATATTAGAGGTCCTTAAATGTTGAGTACACTCATTAGGTCTTTGTCTTTTGATTTTAGGGTTCCTTGAGTCATAAATCATACATGTTCCACTTTTGACCTAATTTCATCTTATCTTTCATCTTAACCATTCAAATTTCCATTTGTATATATGAAAACTTGGTTCAATCATTGTTATGTGTCTCTTAAATGTACTTTGACCATGTCTATGTGTTTACTTCAAGTGTTTAAGTTTTGTGCTTCTTTGAGTCTCATTTGTTACCTAAAGGTCCAAAATCCCTCATTTGTGACACTTAGCCTTAAGACAATTCTTATCACTTCATTGGTACATATTTTGTAAATCTAATTTTCATTTTAACTTTTCATCATGCTTCTGGTTTTTGTATGGGGATTTCAAGCCTCTTTGGTCCTTTTGATTTCTCATATGAGTTAACCTCATCATAAACTTTCATTAGGTATTAAGTTCTGGACTTTGCACTCATCTTAGACTTTAGGAGTTTTTAACATGATAATACACTTAGGTTCCCCTTTTGACTTTTCCTTAGGTTCCATTAGGGTTCAACCACACTTTAGGGCATAGTTTAACTTTAATTCAAGGAATCCCTTTAGTTGCTTTGGAATTGATTTAGCTACTGACTTTTTAAGTTTTCTATCTTATAGGATGCTTTAGGCATAGGTACTAACCTTAGGATTTCACTAACACCTTTCCTTAGCCATTAAGAGTAGTTTGAGAAGTTTTCCATGCTATAATTGTTCATATTTCTTCATCATGTTAACATTTATTTTGTACGGGGGAAGATATGGTAATCACTTTATTCCTTTTCTCTTATGCATTTATTTGTCTTTGCCTTAGCATCTTGGTGCTTTGTTCATAGGTTTCCCTTTGATCCTTAGATTCAACTTAACTTCTTTAGGAAGTAAGTTGAATTCTAACTTGCTTTTCTTTTCCTTAGGTTAGAATACCTCATTAACCATAGGATCATCTTGTATATAATAAGATAACTTAGGGTTGTGTCTTAGTCCACCATTAGCTTTGACCTTTGCCTTTTGAGTCTTTCTCTTCTCATATTCAAACAAATCCAAAAAGACTTAATAATTGTATGAAAGGATTTCTTGTGTATAGCCTTATTCCATGGGGAACTTACATTAATTCCATCTTGGAATGGTGTAAGCTTGTCTAGCATGATGTACAAGTCTTATCAAGGGGTTGTTTCACAAAGAAAAATTTAAAAGATACTTCTTCACAAAAGCTAAAAAAACATGTAATAAAGTTCAACAAGCTAGTGACTTAAACCCACATCCTTAGAAACAAGTTTGGATAAATTCTCCTTGCTTGGTGTGCTTGTTCTACTATTCCATCTTGGAATGTTGTTGCAAGTGTACATTCCATGGAAAAGAGTTTGAATTCACTTCCTTGTGCCAAATTCCTACAAAACTCTTAAAAAACAAACCACAAATAATAAACGACTTTCCTGCGGGAATTCTCTTCTCACCTCATTCACTCACAACGCGAACTTGCGACAACTTGTCTCGCATTCAAGACGGTAAACGCATTCATACCAGACGAGTCTACAACACCTGAGCATAGACATACGCAGTCCTAGCATAAAAAACACAAACAAATAGTTCCCGCCTTAGTTAGGCGAACTAAGTTGACTTTGATCCTCATTTTCTTGATGAGGTACGTAGGCAGCGGGGTAGGGTCCGTTCGAGCACATTCTTTATTTTCCCTACATTTCCCTCTTTCTTTCCATTTTCTTTTCCAATTCCCTTTCTCATTCCAGTTCCAATCAGTGGTTTTATTCAGCAGTAATTATATTCTTTTACCCTTTGAAACAAACAAACAAGCGTGGATCCCGTCGGGTACGGCAGACGGTCTGGGGTGCTAATACCTTCTCAGGTCGTAACCGACTCCCAAACCCAGATCTTTGGTTCGCAAGACCTTGTCCTTTCTTTCTTCCTCAGGTTTGTGCAGTATTACCTTTCCCTTTCTTTCGGGATAAAAATGCATGGCTGGCGACTCTACCTTTTCCGCACCACTTTCGCGTTTGTACTAGGATGAAAATCCCGGGAGCGACAGCTGGCGACTCTGCTGGGGTTTATTTGTTTGTTGTTGTGTGTTTTAGTTTAGCTTTACTGTTTTCATTTACATCTTTACTTTATAGCATTTATTTACTGCTTTCAGTATTTATTTTCCATGCATCATATATTGGATTGTGCTGGTTTCATTTTTTCTGTGGGATGGGCCTTGCTACTGTGAGATTCAGCCAAATACCCGGCTTGAGTGCACCTAGGACTTAGAGTGGTTCCACTGTGGCTTCATGGCATTTTGCTATGTTGGTATTAGTGAGTTCCACGCCTTGACTTGCGACCTTCTCGGAAATGTATTGATGCCGAAATCTTTCTGGGGCAATACACTACCTTGATAGTTATGTGCAGTCAAGGGACCGATCATTGAGAACCTTTGTGGAAACATCCCTCTCTAGTGATGACAGTGGCAGATCACATTTGTTGGCAAACCCACAAGCATCCGAGGGCCAACTAGGGACTCACATAGGATGGCCTGGTTCTCTCATAGGAACCCAATTAAGGCCTGGTCCATCAAAGTCTTATGTTGGAACTATGTGCCCAAGATTGACATTTCCAGACTTGACGCATCAGCTTATGCTTTCTCTGTAGACGCAGTATATGATGAGAAACCTTGGTACTTTGATATTAAGATTTTCCTGGAAAAACGAGAATACCCAGCTGGGGCATCATCCAAAGACAAGAAGACTTTACGACGACTTGCAGCCAGTTTCTTCTTGAATACAGATGGGGTCTTGTATAAGAGGAACTTTGACATGGTCTTGCTCAGATGCGCGGATAGACACAAAGCAGACTTATTAATGCAGGAAGTCCACGAGGGATCTTTCGGTACTCATGCAAGAGGGCATGCAATGGCTAAGAAGTTATTGAGATCAGGGTACTATTGGCTAACAATGGATGTAGACTGTTGCTCATACGCCCATAAGTGCCACAAGTGCCAGATATATGCAAACAAAGTGCATGTTCCTCCAAGCCCGCTCAACATCATATCATCTCCTTGGCCCTTTTCTATGTGGGGCATTGACATGATCAGGAAGATAGTGCCTACTGCTTCAAACGGTCATCGTTTCATATTGGTTGTGATTGATTATTTCACCAAATGGGTTAAAGCAGCATCTTATGCCAATGTCACTCGTCAAGTGGTAGCCAGATTTCTAAAAAGAGACATCATTTGCAGATACGGAGTTCCCGAGTAAATCATTACTGATAATGGTTCCAACTTAAACAACAAGATGATGGCAGAACTGTGTCGGGACTTCAAGATTCAACATCACAATTCTTCTCCTTACTGGCCAAAGATGAATGGCGTGGTAGAGGCAGCTAACAAGAATATTAAGAAGATTGTGCAGAAGATGGTTGTCACTTACAAAGATTGGCATGAGATGTTACCAATCGCACTACATGGGTACCGAATGTCAGTAAGGACGTCGACCGGGGAAACTCCTTTCTCCTTGGTGTATGGCATGGAGGCAGTTTTACCTGTTGAGGTAGAAAATCCTTCATTGCGTGTGATGATGGACGTGAAGCTTGATGAGGCTGAATGGGTACGTGCCCGATATAATCAGTTGTGCCTAATTGAGGAAAAAAGATTAGCGGCTATCTGTCATGGTCAGCGTTATCAGAGGAGAATGAAGCGAGCATTCGACCAACAAGTACGTACTCGAGAGTATCAAGTAGGCGAGCTTGTGCTCAAGAGGATCATTCCTCCAGGTTTAGATCACAGGGGAAAGTGGACCCCAAACTAGGAAGGCCCATTCATAGTAAAGAAATTTTTCTCAGGTGGGGCACTGATGCTCACTACTATGGATGGAAAAGATTTACAGTCTCCTGTTAACTCGGACGCAATTAAAAAATACTTTGCATAAAAAGACCCGTTGGACATAAAAACAGAATTAAATTCCAGGAAAGAAAAGGGCATCCCGGCGAGCTAAAAATAGAATAAAAAGCCCGGGCAAAAGTTAGGGAAATAAATGAAAAAATGTACACCCGCTGAGTTGAAAAGCCACATCGGATAGCTTAGGCAAAAAAGGGTATCCTGGTGGATTGAAAACCCGAAAGGGCGATCCATGCAAAACAAGGGAATAAGCGAACAACTGAGATCCGGGTAATCTGAACCAAATCACCGTTTCATGTAGTCTGACAATATCAAAAGGATAGGAATCAGTCCCCTCATCTTCTTCAAAAAGCAAAGGTAATAACAGAAAGTCTTGAGGACATGCTGGTCATAGCAAGAAGGAAACTCATTGGAATGCCGTGTACATTGCCATTAGGATAGTTTCTTTTCTCAATTTTATGGTAGCTACCTCTTTCCAGGTAGTTTCTTCCTGATGTAAAACTTTGCCTATTCGGAGGCCATTCAATGAATGAATATTCAGTCAAAAGCCGTGTTGTGTTGTGTTTACTTTGTTTGCAAAAATATCCTGAATTTTTGGCAAAAAGTGCATTGCATATGAAACATGTTGATTTTTCTAAAAAAATTTGACATGGCAGGGAAACAATTAAAATTGTCTTTGAGTGTCGGGTGACAATGGATGAACAAATCATACCATGCAAGCCCCCGGGACACATGTGTGTATACTGTTGTTGCAGGTTTTGCAGGGCGATGTTATATTTCCCCAAATGGGAACCTTCCCCAGCTGAGCTAGAGAAAGTGAAATGCTCGGCGAAATTTCTAATCTAAGAGGTGTCCTCCCCAAGCGGTGGTTGTTCTTCACAAGAAAGACATAGTTATCCTCAGTATAGTTCAGATGGAACCTCCCCCAGCTGAGTCAGAGTAGGGTGGTATCCCCAGCAGAACTTCAAACCCGATCGAAGAGGTTTGTCCCCAATCAGAATCTTTGTAACATAATGGGATATTCCCAGCGAGCATCTGAATGCCTATTTCCCCACAGAGTTGTAACGACCAGAAATCTTTCCCTAGCAAAGGTAATTCAACCAAGTATTTCCAGGAGATCTTAATTATTTCCCCAAAGAAATTCCAAGGCTAATTGAAGGGCTTTCCTCCCCAAGCGGATTATCTTTCCACGAGTGAAATAATCCCCAGCAAGTGGTGGTGCTCCTGGTTTGTCCCCACCGAGTCAGAATTTTCAAAATTCTCTCCCCAGCCAGAGTCTTGACCAAGCCTCTTCCTCAGCCAAGTCTGAAGACGGTTATCCTCCGCAGAGTTCGTGATCGAGATTCACTCCCATCATTGGAGTATTCCCCAGAGAAGTCGCCAAATTATTTTTGGCCATTGTGATGATGATACAAACCGTCATTCATCTCCCCAGTCATAGTTAAGCATCGTCAAAGCCTCTTGACCAGGCTCCCCTACAGAGTCGTGATTGTTGTTGCCAATCAAGGAACTTTATTTGTTGCTCGTCTGCATCTCCCCTGCACTCGTATGTGTTTGGTGTTTGATAGTTGCTCGTCTGTATCCCCCTAGCATTCGTCCATGTCTGATGTTTGATATCTGTTGGATGTTCGTCTGCATTCCCAGCACTCGCTCGTTTGTGAAATATTTTTCGTTCAATTCTCCCTGGCAGAGTTGTGTTTCTTACTGCGCATTTGATGCTCGGCAGTCGCCTGTGTACAATAGATTTGATAATCATATGCTTTCCCCAGCAGTCGCCTGTGTACGATAGATTTGATGCTCGTATGCTTTCCCCAACAGTCGCCTGTGTGCGGTAGATTTGATGCTCGTATGCTTTCCCCGGTAGTCGCCTATGTGTGATAGATGTTGATGCCCGTCTGCGTTCCTTGGTACTCGTCTGTGTTCGATATCTATTTGTAACTCGTCTGCTTTCCTCGGCACTCGTCTGTGTGTGACATTTGTTTGTTGCTCGTATGCATTTCCCAACGCTCGTCTGTGTTTGAATTTGTGTGATGCTCGTATGCATTCTCCAGCACTCGTCGGTGTTTGATATCTGTTTGAAGCTTGTTTTCATTGTTGGATGCTCGTCTGTATCATCCTTCCTACTCGTTTGTATTGCTACTCCAAATGCTCGTATGTGTTGGATTTCTGGTATTCGTCTGTATCAGTGGCTGTTATTCGTCTATATCATCGCCTGAAGCGCTCGTTTGTGTTTCTTAGATCATCATCTAATATTCGTTTGTATCATTGACTTATGGCACTCGTCTGTGTTCTCTTGATGATCATCCAATGCTCGTCTGTATTGAAGAGGTTTGAAGTCCTGACGGTGGGATTAAACGTCAAAATGGTTACCGGTCCTGGCGTAACAGGTTTATCTGAAGGAGGTTCGTTTGTCTCAGAGACCACTTATCTACATAAGATCTGTGAAGAGGGTTCGTCAAATCCTAATGTTGCACCTGGCGTAACAGGTTTGCTCACAGAAGACTCGTCTGTCTTAGACCATATATCCATGGATAATATATGAAGAGGGTTCGTCTATCCTGATTATGCATGCCTATCCCACAGACTTAAGTGCATCACCGGTCCTGGCGTAACAGGTTTATCCGAAGGAGGTCCGTCTGTCTCAGGTCATATATTGCAAAATGTATGAGGGCTCGTATGTCTAGTCCCGGGCATAACAAGTTTGTTTAAAGAGGGATCGTATGTCCAGTTCCTGGCATAACAGGTTTGCTCGAGGAAGACTCGTATGTCTAAGTTTTCTTATCCGAAGTAAAAATTCAGTTGGAAGGAGCTCGTCTGCTTCGTACCCGCTTCAGTCGCCAAAGCGTCATTTGGTTGGGTTTATTTCCCATTGCTTGCATTCTCCAGCAGAGCGCAAATTTCAGGTTTTCTTGGTATTCAATCACAGTTTATCTTGAACGGTCGATAGCCGTGCTACCATCATTTTCAGATTAACAGTTACTTGAATAGGGGTAGCTATAACACCACAAATTTTCCATCTCCTGTTTAGCATCATCATCATATCATAATCATCATAAGCATGTCATGTCCTTAGCATTTTGCATAGAAAGATGAAGCATAGCACTTGCATCTTCTAGCATAAGGCATATGATCAGCTATTCGGGAAGTTCAATGCATTATAAGTCAAATTCAAGAGCATGGTGACTTGGCAAGAAGCTCTCAAGGCATGTTATACAAGCTCTGTATCATGGTCAAGGCCCCTAAAAAGAGTGAAGGTCAAAGTCAGATCAAAACGGTTGGCGCCGGCTTATTTTTTAAGGTTCCCACCAAAATGAGTGAGAATTCAAAATTTGCTTATGTTAACCGATTAACGCTTTGGTTAACCGGTTAACGGCTGCGAATTTTGAATTCCAGCAGCAAAATCAGCATGTATTTTTTGGCTCCAATTTTCCAATTTTTATTCATTTGAATTAATGAGAAGGATCTAGAGCATTTATCCAAGCCTAATTCCAATGCTAGGTCCTAATCACTTTCTAAAGCCAATTCCAAACCATATTTTTTGGATCCCAAGCCTAAATTTTGGGCCCCAAACCTAAACCATATTTAATCCATTTTCCTCCAAACCAAGAGACTCTCTCCCTCATAATTCATTCCTCTTCATTTTTCTGAATTTTGATCTCTCTCACCATTCTCTCACTTTTACTCTCAATTTTCCAAATCACTCAAAGTTCCTATTTGAAGATCACATAAATTTGCCTTAAAGTGTGTAGATCTTGGAACTAGACCTCCATCCATAGCTTCTTTGCATCAATTTGCTGGTTTATTTGGTGGTTCAGATCTGGTTTGGAGATTAGAGGTGCTTTTGGAGCCAAAATTCTGCATCAAAACCTTTTGCTTGCATTTATTTTGCATGGAGTGTGAAGCTTAGCACCGGATCTTCAAAGTTCTCCGTGAAATCTCTCATTTCCAGCTCAATCAACAACTACCAAAGTATACCTCAGCTTTGTAGGTTGGTTAAATTCAGATATAGCTCTGTTTTAGCTTATTTGCATGCTTGTGCTTTAGATCCACCATGCGCTTGTGTAATTGCTTGTGTTACTTGAATTGATTGGTCGATTTATAGCCGGATCCGTGTGCTAATGTTCATGAGTTTAATGATGTTAATTAATGTGAATTGATCCATTTATTTCATGCTTAATTGATTGCTGGTCTAGTGTGGAATTATTTGTATAAGTTGGATTTGAGCTGATTTTCTGCAGGATTTATTGCTATTTTGACAGTGTTAACCGATTAACGCTTTGGTTAATCGGTTAACGCACCTATTTTTTTTTGCGTATTTTGCTGCAGGTTTGGACTAGTTAACCGGTTAATGCTTTGGTTAACTGGTTAACATTGATGCAGAATTCCATATTTGAGTTGTTTTGAGCTTGTTTGATCCCCATACTTGTTTTAGTTGCCATGGATCATTGTATGATTATTGAATATGCTAGTTTATGGTGATTTGTTTGCTGGTTGATGCATGCCTTCATGTTCTCGACACGTAAATGCTTGTATGTGAAAAGTTTGGCATGTTTGTTTGATCTTTGTTGATTTGAACTTTGAGCATGCTAATTCCATGGATTGTGTCGATCAACTTGCTGGAATTTTGCTAACATTGCAGGGGCTCATGGTAAGAGAATTGTGGATGTTCATCCACATTTAACCTCTTCATCTTTTCTTTTTAAGTTGCTTTCTACATTGTGGTTTGATGTACCTTATGCCATCATGTGATGCAACTCTTTTCTTTCCCCTTTAGGAGCAACTTATCTCCTTTAGAGGAGTAAGTTGCTTGCTAGCTTTTTTTCCCTCTCTTTTGCTCCTCTTTGGTTCTTCTTTTCTCTTAGGATAGTTGAAACCTCACTAACCTTAGGACCACTTTTTGCATGCTAATATTAGGATTAGTCTTTCCCCTTTAGACTTTTGTATTTTTCTCTTTTGGTTTTTTCTCTTCTCATCTCAAAACAAAAGCATAAAAAACATTAATAAAGAAAGAAGTGACTTCTTGTGTAATAGCCTTATTCTATGGGGCATATGTATTCATTCCATCTTGGAATAGTGCATTTGTCTAGCATGATGCACAAGTCGGATCATGAAGTCATCTTCGTCAAGAAAACCATAAAAAAATACTTCTTCATTTTTAATCACTAAAACACTTAATAAATTCAACAAGTCAATGAATTTAGGCCCTTGGAAACAAGTCTTGGATAAATTCTCCTTGCTTGGTGTGCTTGTTCTATTATTCCATCTTGGAATGTAGTAGCAAGTACACATTCCATGGAAGAGAGTTTGAGTTCATTTTCTTATGCCACACCACTAAAAAACTCATACAAAACACAAACAAACAATAAGCGTCTCCTTCGGGACTTCTTTTCTCATCACCTTCGCTCTGTACACGAACTTGCTCCTACTTGTCACTTTGCAAGACGGTAATGCACTCGTCTTCCAAGCTTGCAACACCTGAGCATTGACATAGACGGTTCAAGCCTTAAGACACAAGAAGTCTTTTCCACCCCTAGTTAGGGGAACTACGGCGACTCTGATCCTCATGTCCAGATGAGGTACGTAGGCAGTGGGGTAGGGCCCGTTCGAGCACACTCTTTTATTTTCCCTACATTTTCCCCCTTTCTTTTCTTTTCTTATCTAGTTTCAGTTTGAGTTTTGCAGCAACTTTCATTTCTTTCACCCTTTGAAGCGTTTTCTTTGCAAGCGTGGATCCTGTCAGGTACGGCGGACGATCTGGTGTGCTAATACCTTCCCAAGTCGTAACTGACTCCCGAGCTCAGTTTCTTTGGTTTGCAGGACATGTGTCCTTCCTTTTTTTTCTTCGGTTTGTGCAACATTACCATTCCCGTTCCTTCGGGATAAAAATGCCTGGATGGCGACTCTACCTCTTTCCGTGCCACTTTCGCGTTTGTACAAGGATGGAAATCCAGGGAGCGACACCCGTCAGGTACGGCGGATGGTCTGGGGTGCTAATACCTTCCCAGGTTGTAATCGACTCCCGAACCCAGATCTTTGGTTCGCAAGGCGTCATCCTTTCCTTCTTCCTTAGGTTTGTGCAGCATTACCTTTCCACAGTTATTGTATGTCACTACATACAACCACAATTGTATTAAACAATCGTTATTGTATGTCGCTACATACAACCACAATTGTATTAAACAACCGTTGTTGTATGTAACACGTTATCCACAGTTTTTTTAATCCACTTAGTTTCATAGGGAAATATAAGTTAGTTTATTGAGTTTCTTCATCATCCTTAAACAAATCTTTATCGTTCATTAAGTGAGTATCAACGCTCAAGAACACTACCATTAGTGATCCGCGTGAAATGTAAAACTTATACGAACTTTTAACTCAGACGAACTTCATCTTCTATCTCCAAACATCATCTTTCATTTATGACACTCTATTTCTCCACTAAACCAAGCTTGAAAATTTCATTTCTTCTATAAACAAAACTCGAAAGCATATAAAAATACAGCAGTAGAACAACAACAACAACAACAACAACAACAATAACAAGATTCGATATCATGACCATGCGCCACTTCTTACCACGGTTATAACTTCCAATTGTGGTGAAGAGTGGCTTTAAAATGAAAATAAAAAGAAAATGCGCTTTTTGTAATAGGAAAAATGGAAAAAAATATAGTTGTTAGGATTTGAAGCTTGTAACACTTACTTTATCACCACAGTTGTTTACCTCAACCGTGATTAAATAACTTTTAAAAAATAAAAACATATATCAGGCTCATCCAGTTTGCTATAAAAGTAAGGCTTTTGAAAATATGCATGTGTGTTATAAAAGAAAGGCTCTTGAAAATATTAAAAGTTAAATCTTAATTTCATCACTATTAAATAAAAAAAATTGTAAAACATTTGACCTTCATTGACATTAAAAAAAACTTGTTTACTTATCATGAGAACAAAATTGTAATCTGACCTCTTTATGTATTTAAGAGGCAACCACAATATATTATTTTACATAAGAGACATTTAATAAGACTTAACATTTTATAGTTTCTTACAATTCTATATATAAAAGCTAAAAAAATCATTTTATTTGTGTAAGCAGAGATTGAACTCTGTATTAATAGAGTGATAAAACCATTTATTACATAAAAAGGGGAGAAATATGACTAAAATTGTACAGTTTAGTTATGTCACTATTATCATTCTTTCTCTGTTTCTAGCTGCAAATGTTGAATGTAAGTCATTTTTTTCCTTTATCAAAATTTCTTAATTACTTTTTGCACACTATTTAACTAATATAATTTACATTACTTTATCATATTTTTTCCTTACAGCGTGGCGTGGGCAAGACAGTAAAAATTGTTTTGGCGATTCAGATTGTAACAAAAATAAGTGTAGAAAACCTACAATAGTTAAGTGTGTCAATCGTATGTGTTCATGTGTACCAGTATTTTATCCAAGAGAACCCAATTTCACTAAATAAAAACATAAGTGTAGATCACTTAGTTATTGTATTTGTATTGGTGCCATATAATTTGATCCTTACTTCATTATCTAATTTAAGGATTGATATTTTTATGACTTTGTAATATAAAATGATGAATATGAAATAAAATAAGGTGTCAATTAATATTAATGCTTTTTTTATCCTTTAATTATATATCTGTATATTCAGATTGATCCCTTAATTATATTTTGTGTTAGATTGATCTTTTAACTCTTAAAACGTGTCATGTTGATCATTTGTGTCTAATTAGCGATAAAAAATCAATCGTTAATTAGACCAATACGACCAACATGACTCGTTTTAAGAGTTAAGGAATCAATATTATGTTTAAGAAACCAATATGAATATGAATCCAAGAGTATAGTTAAGGAACGAAAAAAAGATATTTTACCTGATATTAATTAGATTATTTTCTTCTGGTCACACCTTTTGTGCTTTATTAGACTAACTGTTTTTGGCTTCTGTTTATATTATTTTGCCTTAAAAACGTATTGCAATTCCTTCAATTCAGGCATTTTAATTTTTCATACACTCATTATTATCTATCAAAATATCTTCAATATTAAGTTGATATAAAAATTTTATGTTGTATGAACCTACATTGTTAAATTTATTACATGACATTTTTGTAATTTAGATTTAATTTTTTGGAGTTAGAATGGGTCAAACCCACACCCTCATCATAAATTGTATCTGTATTTTTCATCTACACAACAACTCCTTTGATCAATATAATATGTCAAAAACTTATATAACACTTAGTTGAGATTAAGTCAAACCTACATTTTTACCATATTCACATCGCAACAATAAACAAGTAGTTGAGAGAAATTGGACGAGCTCATGTAACATCCTGTTTTCATAGATATTTTATTTAATTTATTTATGTCTTTTGTGTGAATTATTGAATTATTATGTATAGTATTTAAATAATAGAGTTATATGTCCTTGAGGTGGAGGTGTGGAGAGAATTTAGAAGGAAATATAATTAATTTAAAATTAATTAATTATTAGAACAAATAGTATTTTAATTGAATTATTTAAATAAAATAGAAATATGATAATTAGATAAATTGTGTGATTTGAAAGAAATATATGGTAAGAGGAGATAAGCTTATGTTTAGTTGGGCCTAAGTTTAACTCACCAAAAACAATTAGAATAATGTATATTCTAACAATTAGGGAAATAGACTTATTCTATCATTACATGAAAAAGTGGAGAATAGAGAAACAAGGTTTTAGAGAAGGAGTGTTAGGGCTTGAGAGAAGGGATCAATTGAATATAATCTTGTTTATTTTTCTAGAATTACGAGGTAAGGGTGAAGAAAGGACTTTCAACATGGATGCATTGCATGATGGAGTAGAGAAGAGAGGTCCTTACTCACATTAGGGTTCTAAGATTTTGCTAGGCTTAATACTATTTTTGATCCTTTAACTATAGATATGAGTTCAATTTGGTCATCTTTCTTTTAAAAGTTTCAATTTGGTCTCTTACATTATCTAAAAGAATCAAAATGGTCTTTTCCATCAAATATTGATAACATCGTTAGAAATAAGTGACATGGAGGTGGCGATTTTTGATGATGTGGCATTTGAGGTTTTTAATTTTTTTATTACTTATATTTTTTTTATTATCCATGTCATTTTTTATTAATTAATTATTAATTAATTTTTTTCATTAATTTTTTTTTAAGAATTTAATTTATAGAAATTTTAAAAATATAATTCTTGGACAAAATGGTTGGCCCATTTCTTCAACCCACAAACCTTTTGATATCCATTATTCAAGTGGGATATATATACAATCAAATTAATCAAGTCTCACACAATTGGGACTTAAATGTTGCTCCTGGATTTGTAGTATATTAAATAGAGTCCCACATGAACTTGCAGTAGATTAACATAGAAAAGCTCCAGGAAAACAGAGACCTCATACCCTGCATTCAAAATTTCCAACATTATTACAGAACTTACAACTTTGCAATGGATCTTATAACATTTTGGCTTTTACAATTTATATGTGGCTTACTCATTTTGTTGCTCTTTTTGTTTCATGTTACTATTTGTCAATAATTCAACCTTTTTCTTTAGGACCTCATCTCCTCACACTGAAAAATAATAGATTGCAGTGTCTCACATTATTAAGAGGTTAGTAAAAATGATATTTGTGTTCATTTTTTAAAGTTAAAAATGAACACTAAAATAGGTGTAGCATTTGAAAGAGCCCACATGTTATATAATAACAAGTTGAATTTGGAGTAGACTTAATACAAGAGCATTGGGATTGAGTTGATCATAAGTTGGAAAATTGTAACGATAAATTTATAGGTGTATGTATCTCCATACACCACTCCTACCTTATAATTTCATTTTTTTGATGAAAAGATAAATAATGAATGATTTTATTTTTATTAGCTAATTATTTCGTTGAAGTTTTGTTAGCTAATTATGAATCTGAAGAATAGAAATGGTGTTGAGATTTTACCTTATGAGCTTTTCTATGGAGCTTTTCCAAGGGAGGTTGATGGAGTTTGAAGGTATAGTTAATGAGAGGAATGCTGATAAAAATATGAAGAATAGAAATGGTGCTAGGATTTTACCTTATGAGCTTTTGAGCACATTATGGACGAATTCATGTGGTTCTTGCTTGTGTTGTCTTGGTTTTCGAATGTTCTATTTAAGACAAAGAATAATTTACATAATCATACGAAAAGAATAGACAACGACAACGACGAAGCTCATTTGAGGTGTCCTTGTTGGGAAAATAATATGCTTATTAAAGAGTGGAAACTTGGTTTCGATATGAATTTGTAATGATGTGCTTGCACCAGGGCACGCTCCCTTGGTTAGGCTATTGATCCTTGTCGTAGGGCGAGATCGATGACAATCAGGCCTGATTGAGGTTGTGTCAGGACTAACTATAATATTATTTTTGCATTTTAGCATTCTATGGTCGAGAAAATTATTCTTTGTCTAAATGTTCAAGGTAAAAGGCCCTATTGTCTATACTTTAATGTAATTGACAATAACTTTAAATAAAGTATTACTTTACATAATCATACGCCATTTATCATTTACATAATCATCAACTTCCATATCAGTGTGGTTTAAAGAGAAATTCACCATAGTGTAGTTCAAAGTGGCTAGCCACAAGAGCGTCACCCTTCCATCTCTACCTCCATTATCAACTTCAAAACTAAAATAAATAGCATAACAGCATTAAAGTCCTACATTGGGTGGGACTTGATTAATTTGATTATATATATATCCCACTTAAATGATGCATATCATAAGATTTGTGGGCTGAAGAAATGGGTCAGTCATTTAGTCCAAGAATTATGTATTTAAAATTTCTATAAATTAAATTCTTCAAAAATTAATTAATGAAAAAATTTAATTAATAATTAATTAATAAAATGACATGTATAATGAAAAAATATAAATAAAAAAAAATTGTATGTCACGTTATAAAAAATTGCCACTTATCAATAAGGGTATTAAGCCATTTTGTTATGATGATTGGTTACTGTTCCGGACTGGGTCTCCGGACTGTATTGGGCTACGGCCCAATATGTCGAGCAGAGGCCCATGTGCTCGGGCAGGTACATCTGGTAGACGGGCAGAGGCGTTTAACGGTCGGGCACATATCCTAGATGTCGGGCACGTATTTAGAACGGGCAAAGAATATGTCAGCCAATTCACTTGCCACATCACCCAACTATCCCCATTATCTCCTGAAAGGTGGGGGCAGTTGAACCAAGGACCATATCACTTAGCTAGGACTTCACGCTTCTCACGCGTTCCTTGGCAGTTCTTCCTTGGTGTAACACCCCAAAATTTGCCCTCTTATTTATCATCAACCTCGAGCGATTCACGCTTCATTCTTGCATCATTCCGCATATCATCGCATCGCATTTGAAAAAATAAATAAATCATTCATCGTCCTTTGCATGAGGTGTATGGTCGATCAAGGCTTGGCAAACATTGGAGTTCAAGAGAAAATGATGTACCAAAAATAATCCACACCACTTTCAAGCTAACCCATTAAAAAGGAAGAATTCACCATTTTCCTCCCCTTTTCTTTCCGCTTTTCCTTCCACTTTCTTTCCACACTTCCTTTCATTCTTTCCATCTCATTTTTCCACTCCAATTCAACTCCATTTCCCTTGGAAACTTCCACCACCTTCCACCATCTTCTAGAGTATTCCAAGGAATGTTCTAGAGTATTCCAAGGAATGTTCTAGAGTATTCCAAGGAATATTCCAAGGAATATTCCATTTTCCAACCCTAACCCTAACTAACTTCCAAACCTAATTTTGGATCCCAAACCTTTTTTTTGGGCCCCAAACCTCATTCCATTCCAAACCTAACTCCTAGCCTAATCTCTATATAACCATTAATCACTTCATTGAAAAGGGTTCCCACAATTCCAAATTTTTCACTTTTTTTCATAATCACTTTTTCTCTCTCACTTTTCCTCCATTTTCCCTCCTTTCACCAAAGCTTCTTTGAATAAGCTCTTCAAGTTTCACATTGAAACTTGAAGATTTTGAAGCTTAAGCCTCCAACCTCCATTAATTGTGGATCGTAGAAGAAGAAGCTAGTGATTTTGTTGAAGATTTCGGCTTATCGGAAGTGTGCAAAGGTTCAAGCATCAAGAACGCATTTATTTTGCGGTTTCTCGGTTTTCACGGTTTTCTCTTCGGTCAAGCTCCGATTTTTGCAACAATTACCGAAGCACTCCTCCGCTTCGTAGGTTGGTGATCTTAATCACTTCTTCTTTAAGTTATTCTCTTCATCTCGCCACTTTTGGCATTCTTCAAGTGTTTTTTCGCTTTGTTTAAAATCAATTCCGTTTCAATTATGTTTACTTGTGATTTGTGATTTTTGTTGTCTTAGAAGTTTAAGGTGTTAATAGATATAGGTGCTAGCATGTGTAAATAAGCTCCGATTGAGTAGAAATTTGTGTTAGCATGATTAAGTGGGGGTTAGGATTGTTTAGAAGGAAGATTGTGGCCAAAAGCACTTTTTTTCAAAAGCATTTTTCACTTTTCGTTCAGTGTTAACCGGTTAACGCATATGGTTAACCGGTTAACACATGCGTTTTTGGCCAGAATGCTGTATTTTTTGCCCGTTAACGGGTTAACCTATATGGTTAACCGGTTAACGCTGTCCATTTTTGGATTTTTAGCCTATTTTCTTGCTCAATCTTGCTTCCTAGTGCCTCTAATGTTTATGTATGTTTAGGTAGTGATTTTAGGGAATTTTTGGATCCATTTCCAGTAGCTAGTTCCCCCATTTCGAGTCGTTTCGACACGATTCCGTTCATGTTGCGTTTTATGCATTTTTGTGTTTCTTTGTGCATAGCTTGAATTCTTGCATGTTGTTACCATGTTTGTGCATTATTTGACACATAATAATCATTTTGCATTCTGGTTTTTATATGTTTGCATTGCATTAAAACATTTTGGCATTTCATTATGTTGATATATGTTGCATTTTGCATAATCATATGCATGTGCATTTGGTGGTATTTTGTTGCATACTTGATCATAGTATTCATATCAATTTAATTCTGAATTTTGCATTAAGTTTAGCATGCTTGTTGAGCTATCATGTTGCATGTTCATAATCAATAATCACCATGTTCAAATGCCATGTTCATATGCATGTTTAAGTACTACTTTGTGCATTACTTGTTGCATAATCTATGTGATTCATTCTTGCATAATCTTTCTAAAGGTTCATGTTCTTGCATTTATGTATGTCGATCCATGTTTAAATGCATGTTCATGATGAGATTAGTGCATTTTTCCTTGTGTTTGTGCATTAAAAAAATGAAAATAGTCAATTCTGGATTTTGCATTTCATAGCTGTTTTTGCATATAGGTGCTGTAAAATGTGTGCTGTTTGTTATGTGTACATGCTGCATTTGACCTTTTACACCTACTTTTTTCATGTTGCATGCTGGCTGTAAAAAGCTGAGTTGCATCATGCATTGTTTTCATGGCTGTTTGTGTAATAGGGGCTGTAATAGGTGCTGTATTTTTGTCCTAGCTTTTTCTAGTTCCTTTAGGATTAAAATAGAGTCTAGTTTAGGTCCAAGTTTAATTAGGATTTAATTAATGTGTGTTTTGCCTTATTCTTTTTGATAAAAATGTGCACTAACCACTTGTTTTGTAGTGGGGAAGATTGAGGTAAGTTTACTTCACTTTATCCCTTATTTTTTAGGCATTTCTTTTATGCATTTTACTCATTTTTTCTTCCATATTTGTGTTTGGTAGGATTCCCCCTTGTTAGGATCAACTTATCTTCCTTAGGAAGTAAGTTGCATCCTTTTTCCTATTCCTTTTTGCTTTCCTCTCCTCCTTAGGATTAGGAACCTCACTAACCTTTAGGATCTCCTTGATATTGAATAAACAACTTAGGGTTGGTCTTAGTCCCCCTTAGTTTTTCCTTTTCCCACTTGAGTCATTCTTTCTCATCTCAAAAGAAAAACAATAAAACATTTAACAAAAACCGAACAATCCTGTACGACACGAGACTTTGTTGCGGAGTGTTTATACGCGTCCTGTTTCGGGGCGAGGTGTAAATACTTCCCGCGATGGATAGGTTTTAGTACAAGACTGTTCACAAACAAATTCAAAACATTTCTTCTAAAAAACAACAAACCAAGAAGTCACGTCTTCTTTCTCATCTCATACTCTTCATGACTTGTCTCGACAGTTCAAACAGCGATACGGTAAACACCCTCGTGTCAGAGCCGGTAACACCTGAGCTAGAGCTATGGCAACGTCATCCAAAAAACCACAAACAAATAGTTCCAGCCTTAGTTAGGCGAACTACGTCGACTCTGATCCTCATTATCCCGATGAGGTACGTAGGCAGCGGGGTAGGGCCCGTTCGAGCACATTCTTTATTTTCCCTACATTTCCCCCTTTCTTTTCATTCTCATTTCAGTTCATTTCTCATTTTCCATTCCCTTTATTCCAGTAGCGGTTTTATTCAGCAGTTATTTTTCTCACCCATTGAAACAAGCAAGCAAGCGTGGATCCCGTCGGGTACGACGGACGATCTGGGGTGCTAATACCTTCCCAGGTCGTAACCGACTCCCGAACCCCGATCTTTGGTTCGCAAGGCCTCGTCCTTTTCCTTCTTCCTCAGGTTTGTGCAACATTACCTTTCCCATTCATTCGGGATAAAAATGTCCGGCTGGCGACTCTAACCTTTCCGCGCCACTTTCGCGTTTGTACTAGGATGAAAATCCCGGGAGCGACAGCTGGCGACTCTGCTGGGGACTAACCAGAATCTCTGGTTTCCCTTGTAGAGTCAATCCTAGCGCCTGTTTGGTTTTGTTTCTTTGGGTGTTTATCTGTTTGATGCTGAGAGCTTTAGTTTAGCTTTACTGTTTTTATTTACAGTTTTATTTACAGCTTTACTTTATCGCATTTATTTACCGCTTCCAGTATTTTATTTTCCATGCATCATATTATACTGGACTGTCTGGCTGTGCTGGTTTTCATTTTTTCTGTGGGTGGGAGTTACTGTGAGATAAGCCAAATACCCGGCTTGAGTGCACCATAGGATTAGCGTGGACAGACATTGTACTCTTATGGTATCTCACCATGATGGGTGGCGATGTGTTCCACACCCAGATTGCGACCGTCTTGGAACTATTCTGTGTGGGGATTACCTCACTTCAGGGTACGACCTTGATAGTTATGTGCATCTGGTGACCGATCATTGAGAACCTTAATGGAAACACCCCTCTCCAGTGATGACAGTGGCAGACCACATTTGTTGGCAAACCCACTCGCATCCGAGGGTCCATTGGGAACTCGCATAGGATGGCCTGGTTCTCTCATAGGAATTCAGTTAAAGCAAACTGTTCGTATGACGATAGTATTGTACCCTTCGGGATGAATGTACTATTGTTTCTCGATTCAGTGCTTGAAGCTGGAGACTTATGAGGGATGCTTGTTTTTCCGGACTCAACTGAGACCTCCCTGAGTAGTACATAATGCCAAACCGATTCCCTGATCTGGTCATGAGCCATTTCTCGGAGATGGTGAACGTATTATTGCTATTCGGCTTTGAGAGTCCGTGATGTTGACCCGAGTAGCAATACCCGTGAGATTGGGAGGGGTTTACAGGTTTGCAGGAACCCTGGTACCTTCAGCATACCCACTTTGCCTTTGATTCAGTTTTGTGATCTGGATTTCTGTTCTTAAGTTATGGACCCCGGATCAGAGGGATGATTATTGTGATATCTGGATTTTGAGACCATGCACCGACACCAACATCAGATCATTGATCACATACCAGTGCATTGCATCACATCATCCGCATACTTGCATTCCTAACGCATGTTTATTCATTTACAGGGCTGCATATTACATCCGTGATTCCGGTTGTGGGTATTGATCTATGAGCATGGAACCCAAGAAGTGTTATTTACAACAAAAGAGCTCCTGTCTTCATCAAACTCACAAAACTGGAATCAGGGGATGGGATGCCCTAAAAATGAATCAACATGCCATAGCATTCATTTCCTGCATACCATATTCTTGTATTTTTGCAGGTTACCCAGGGTTTCTAACTTATTTGATCGTAGGCAATATAGCTGGTCAACGCATTCACCGATATCCGACCAAAAGAAACCGAGTAAGGATGGCTGATCGAGTGCAGACCGATCTCAATGAGTTCCGACAGAGGATGGATCAGTTCATGGAAATGATGACTGGCATGGCCCAGAACCAGGAGCGTCTCCGGTTGATGGTTGAGCAACCTCATGGGAATGTTAATACGGGAACACCAGCTGAGAACGTGGATGCTAACGCTGCCCGTAACGGAGAGCCTCATCCAAATAGGACCGCAACACGTAATGCAGGTTTAGAAGACAATCAAGAGGACCAGTTCACTCTACTGGATGCTGATATGGGTAACATGAATGAGATCAACAATCGCAGGTATGAAGAGCTGTCAGAGAAGATCAAGGCCATGGAATGTCAGAATTCCTTGGGTATCGATGTAACCAGTCTCGGGTTAGTGCCAGGAGTCAGAATCCCTCCAAAGTTCAAGGCACCATCGTTTGACAAGTACAACGGCAGCACGTGTCCTAGGACTCACATTCATGCGTACTTCGGAAAAATCTCGGCTCATACTGATGACGAGAAACTTTGGATGCATTTCTTCCAAGACAGTTTATCTGGAGCTTCGTTGAGCTGGTACATGAAGCTGAGTCGGGTCTCTATTCGAAGTTGGAAAGATTTAGCAGAGGCATTCCTCAAGCAGTATCAATACAATATTGATATGGCTCCGAATCGCACTCAGTTGCAGAACTTGTCTCAAGGACCTAAAGAGAGTTTTAAGCAGTATGCCCAGAGGTGGCGTGAGCTGGCCGCACAGGTTCAACCTCCCTTGCTGGATCGGGAGATGGCAGACATGTTTATGGGCACCTTGCAAGGTGTTTACTTGGACCGTCTGGCCGCCTGCCCGTCCATTGGTTTTTCTGATATCGTCATTGCTGGAGAAAGGATAGAGAATTTTCTGAAAATGGGAAAGATCCAGGATGCAAGCAGTGCTAGTTCTTCTGGTGTGAGAAAACCTTTTGGCAATGGCCAAAGAAGAAGAGAAGGCGAGACGAATGCTGTGTATAGGGGCCGAGACAGAAATTATTCTCAAGGTTACTACCAAACGGCTGCAGTGACTATTACTCCACAGGTTCAACAACCACGACCACAGGGTCAGCAACAACAGGTACAGAGACCGTTTCAAGAAAGAGCAAGAGCGAGAAATCGCAGACTCGACCCCGTCCCATGCCCGTATGCTGTATTGCTCCCAGAGCTGCTAAAGTTGAACCTGGTCGAGCTTCGTACCATGAGACCTCCCGCTCCTGACAATCTACCTCCGAATTTTGATGCTAACGCCAGGTGCGAATTCCATTCAGGTGCCCAGGGGCACAGTATTGAGAAATGTTGGGCCTTTCAGAACAAGGTACAGGACCTAGTTGACTCCAAGGCGATCAATTTCGCTCCTCTCCCAAATGTACTTCATAATCCGATGCCTAGTCATAATGGAACTGGTGTCACGGTCGTTCTACCAGATGGTTCACGTTAAGCTGAAGTCTTCAAGCTGGTCACCCAGGACGCCAGGGTATTCATGAAGCAAATAAAGCCAGCAGTATTCAAATACTCTCCGTGATGGCATTTATGTGATTGCCTTTCTTCATTGTTCGTTTTTCATCCCTATTAAGGGGAACTACGTCGCTCTGATTCTTCATTGGTCATCAGTCAATGGAGATACGTAGGCAGAAGATCGTCAGGTCTTTCCGAGCAAACTTATGGGGCAACTTTACTCCCCAGCTTCACTCTTTCCTTCAGATGTCTCGCGTCAGAGTTAGAATAGCTAGAAGAGGAAGTGTTACTGCCATGGTTGAGCATGCAACTGCAAATTGAAGATCACAAGTCTGTGAAAAGAGCTATTGATCGTCGAAAGTATCCAAGACTGACAGGTCCAGACGGAGCCAAGCCTCCTCAACTACGGCAATATTCAGTTTCTTTACTGCATTTCCATTTGTAGTTTCTTTTATATGCTAAACATTTGTCTACATGTATGAAATTTGTCTTCTTTTGAATGTTAGAAATAATAAAACTCACATGTTTTTCTTGAAGTAAATTCATTTGCATTCCCTTATAATTTTGCATATGTATATCGCAATACCAATTGTCATGCTTAAATTCTATGAGGGAGAATGACGAAACAAAACGCAAAATCTCTAATTATGTGCTCTCAAGTAAGACCCTGTTGACGATGTACAGGCATTGTTTCAAATCCTAAACACAGGAGATATAAGGAAGATAAACCCTTGTTAACCCTTCGAGCCTTGAAGTAGGAGTTTCTTTTCAAATGAAAAAACCCTCACATGTAACCCAGGGGCAGGGTAGACGTCAGCTAGTCAGACCAAGCATTCAGACTTTCCTAAAGAAGTGTATTTGAAGATCCGTTGCATCCTAATATGCTAATCAAGAGGTCCAAAGACCCGAAACCACAATGGTTATCCAAGTCAAAAGGTCCAAAGATTGACAACCACAATGGTTATCCTTCGCCGACCCCAAAATGAGGCAGTCACAACCCTCGTGAAGCAATCAAGACAAGCAATGTCACGCGACTTGTTCACAATGCAAAAAAAAAAAAAAAAAGAAAAAAAAAAGAAGAAAAAAAGGCCCGCTAAGTCGAAACTTGAAAACAAGCGACTTAGGAAAAAGTTAGGGCATCCCGCTGGACTTCACAATCGAAGATTCACAAGAATCAGTCCAGGCAAAAGTTAGGGATAAGCAAAATAACGCAAAAACGAAAGACCGAAAGGATCACCAAGAAAGATCCTCAAATAAGAACAAAGTCGTGTGACACAAACACGAAAGATAGAGGAGTGACTGACTCTCAACAATAACCTGATTGGTGCTTGAACGGATAGCAGCAATGGTTCCTCAATCAACACGACACCCTTATGAAAGGTGAATGCTTGTGAAAACTGGCTGAATTTAGGAATGAAGAACATCACGTAGAGTGGGTGGGCACAAATAAATTTCGAGCCTATATCCTTTGTTTCTACAACCGTGAACCAGGCCACGATACAACCCTTGAAAGTCCTAACTGAAACAGGGTTAATTTGAGAGCATACTACCACGAGACCGCGTTCCTGACTCCCATGAGTTGTGCTAAAAGACGTTTGTTGGTATTGCATGTACATACTCTCATTCAAAATAAAGGTCATATCTTAACCAGTGATTCTCTCACGAAGGTTAACGATCCATTTTCAAAATTTCAAGATTAACATGTTTGTTGAATTAGGATCCTCATTCTAAGAATAAACATTTTCTCACTTGCATACATTTGTTGAGCATCATAATTGGTTCACATACGGAAATTCAATCCAGAAGCTCAAGCTTGCCAGGTTGAGGAGTCTAAAACTTCTGAAAGACTGTCACGTCAAGGTGCACTTATCCGAATAAAGCTTCATTGAGCAGAGATCTCCCCAGTTAGTCATGGTAAGAGCCAGCTAATCCGGGGCAGTCACATCGAGCAATCTCTTCAAAATTAAAGTACTGAGCCAATCTGGGGCAGTTATGTTGAGCAATCCCTTCAAATTTCAGCTAAACTGGGGCAATCACCTCGAGATTCAAATCCCTCCAAGAGCGAAGATTAGTCAGCCAAGAGCAAAACTATTCAAGTACTCATCCTGGGGCAGGCCACCCTAATAGTACGAGAATTCATTCTTTCCCGAAGACAGACGATCAGAAGCATTTACCCGGAGTCTAGAATACCGTGGTTACTTGTCAAGTCAACTATCTCGTTCAATACTTCTGACAGATACGAACTCATCTGCGTTGGCAATGATTACCTCCTCAGCAAGGTTATTCCATTGATCCGTACAGTCGTTACAATACCAAAGAGTTTAAAGACGCCGAGTCTTTTGTAAAATCCTCTTAAGGTAAAATCCATACAGAAGCAACTGATCCCCAGCACGAGACAATTTGAAATCTTTCCTCCTCAGCAGGACGTGTCTCGGTGTTGTCATCACCAACAGGTCTAAGGCAATTCCTATTCCCCTAGAAGATTTCAGATAAATCATTCTCCTCCCCAGCAGATCCATAAGAGTGGATATTCCTCAATAGTCCGAGTATCCCCGGGCACGGCCCTCAAATCTAAAAGTCCAATTTATTTTTGGCAAAGGTGATAATTCGGGACAGATGAATTATTCACGCTCCTCTCCAACAGAGATGTCATCCCCACAGGGCTACTTGATATTGAATTCGCGATCATTGTGGTTCCCCACAGAGTCAACAGAGACTTATCACTTCCGCGTCAGGAATTTCTTTTATAGTCACCAGTTCATCAACAATACTCAAGACATAATATCCCCAGTGTCATGGGGCAACATGCCGTGCAAATTCAGCATATGCAAAGTCCAGCCGCAGACTGGCCAAAGTCCATCTTCGGGTGGCAAATTTCAAAGTCCAGCCGCAGACTGGCCAAAGTCCATCTTCGGGTGGCAAGCTGCAAAAGTCCACCCGCAGTGTGGCAAATTTCTAAAGTCCCCCGCAGAGGGCAAAAGTCTCCCGTAGTGAGCAAAAGTCTCCCGTAGTGAGCAAAAGTCTCCCGTAGTGAGCAAAAGTCTCCCGTAGTGAGCAAAAGTCTCCCGTAGTGAGCAAAAGTCCAGCCGTAGACTGGCCAAAGTCCATCTTCGGGTGGCAAATTTCAAAAGTCCACCCGCAGTGTGGCAAATCTTCAAAGTCTCCCGTAGTGAGCAAAAGTCTCCCGTAGTGAGCAAAAGTCCAGCCGCAGACTGGCCAAAGTCCATCTTCGGGTGGCAAATCTCTAAAGTCCCCCGCAGTGGGCAAAAGTCTCCCGTAGTGAGCAAAAGTCTCCCGTAGTGAGCAAAAGTCTCCCGTAGTGAGCAAAAGTCTCCCGTAGTGAGCAAAGGTCCAGCCGCAGACTGGCCAAAGTCCATCTTCGGGTGGCAAATCTCTAAAGTCCCCCGCAGTGGGCAAAAGTCTCCCGTAGTGAGCAAAAGTCTCCCGTAGTGAGCAAAAGTCTCCCGTAGTGAGCAAAAGTCTCCCGTAGTGAGCAAAAGTCCAGCCGCAGACTGGCCAAAGTCCATCTTCGGGTGGCAAATCTCTAAAGTCTCCCGTAGTGAGCAAAAGTCTCCCGTAGTGAGCAAAAGTCTCCCGTAGTGAGCAAAAGTCTCCCGTAGTGAGCAAAAGTCTCCCGTAGTGAGCAAAAGTCTCCCGTAGTGAGCAAAAGTCTCCCGTAGTGAGCAAAAGTCTCCCGTAGTGAGCAAAAGTCTCCCGTAGTGAGCAAAAGTCTCCCGTAGTGAGCAAAAGTCTCCCGTAGTGAGCAAAAGTCTCCCGTAGTGAGCAAAAGTCTCCCGTAGTGAGCAAAAGTCTCCCGTAGTGAGCAAAAGTCTCCCGTAGTGAGCAAAAGTCCACCCGCAGTGTGGCGATGTATTTTGAAGTCCAACCGCAGATTGGCGAAAGTCCATCCTCAGGGTGGCATCATATCCAAAGTCCACCCGCAGCGTGGCAATGTATTTTGAAGTCCAGCCGTAGACTGGCCAAAGTCCATCTTCGGGTGGCAAATCTCAAAAGTCCACCCGCAGTGTGGCAACTCTCCAAAGTCCACCCGCAGTGTGGCAATGTATGTTGAAGTCCAACCGCAGATTGGCGAAAGTCCACCCTCAGGGTGGCATCATGTCACAAGTCCACCCGCAGCGTGGCAATTTCCAAAGTTCACCCGTAGCGTGACAAATCAACAATCTCCCAATGATATCCCAAAAACATTCACCAATTCGCTACTCTTCATGTCCGAATTCTCCACAAGCAGAGTTTAGATGGTTGGGTTTATTTCCCTGTTCTCTCCCACAGTGCGAGTGCAAATTTTCGGGTTGTTTTAGTATTCAATCCCTGCATACTTCGAACGTCTGAAAGCAGCTGCTGTCATCCATTCAAGTCTACAGTGATTGAATAGGGGCAGCTGTAACACCCCAAAATTTGCCCTCTTATTTATCATCAACCTCGAGCGATTCACGCTTCATTCTTGCATCATTCCGCATATCATCGCATCGCATTTGAAAAAATAAATAAATCATTCATCGTCCTTTGCATGAGGTGTATGGTCGATCAAGGCTTGGCAAACATTGGAGTTCAAGAGAAAATGATGTACCAAAAATAATCCACACCACTTTCAAGCTAACCCATTAAAAAGGAAGAATTCACCATTTTCCTCCCCTTTTCTTTCCGCTTTTCCTTCCACTTTCTTTCCACACTTCCTTTCATTCTTTCCATCTCATTTTTCCACTCCAATTCAACTCCATTTCCCTTGGAAACTTCCACCACCTTCCACCATCTTCTAGAGTATTCCAAGGAATGTTCTAGAGTATTCCAAGGAATGTTCTAGAGTATTCCAAGGAATATTCCAAGGAATATTCCATTTTCCAACCCTAACCCTAACTAACTTCCAAACCTAATTTTGGATCCCAAACCTATTTTTTGGGCCCCAAACCTCATTCCATTCCAAACCTAACTCCTAGCCTAATCTCTATATAACCATTAATCACTTCATTGGAAAGGGTTCCCACAATTCCAAATTTTTCACTTTTTTTCATAATCACTTTTTCTCTCTCACTTTTCCTCCATTTTCCCTCCTTTCACCAAAGCTTCTTTGAATAAGCTCTTCAAGTTTCACATTGAAACTTGAAGATTTTGAAGCTTAAGCCTCCAACCTCCATTAATTGTGGATCGTAGAAGAAGAAGCTAGTGATTTTGTTGAAGATTTCGGCTTATCGGAAGTGTGCAAAGGTTCAAGCATCAAGAACGCATTTATTTTGCGGTTTCTCGGTTTTCACGGTTTTCTCTTCGGTCAAGCTCCGATTTTTGCAACAATTACCGAAGCACTCCTCCGCTTCGTAGGTTGGTGATCTTAATCACTTCTTCTTTAAGTTATTCTCTTCATCTCGCCACTTTTGGCATTCTTCAAGTGTTTTTTCGCTTTGTTTAAAATCAATTCCGTTTCAATTATGTTTACTTGTGATTTGTGATTTTTGTTGTCTTAGAAGTTTAAGGTGTTAATAGATATAGGTGCTAGCATGTGTAAATAAGCTCCGATTGAGTAGAAATTTGTGTTAGCATGATTAAGTGGGGGTTAGGATTGTTTAGAAGGAAGATTGTGGCCAAAAGCACTTTTTTTCAAAAGCATTTTTCACTTTTCGTTCAGTGTTAACCGGTTAACGCATATGGTTAACCGGTTAACACATGCGTTTTTGGCCAGAATGCTGTATTTTTTGCCCGTTAACGGGTTAACCTATATGGTTAACCGGTTAACGCTGTCCATTTTTGGATTTTTAGCCTATTTTCTTGCTCAATCTTGCTTCCTAGTGCCTCTAATGTTTATGTATGTTTAGGTAGTGATTTTAGGGAATTTTTGGATCCATTTCCAGTAGCTAGTTCCCCCATTTCGAGTCGTTTCGACACGATTCCGTTCATGTTGCGTTTTATGCATTTTTGTGTTTCTTTGTGCATAGCTTGAATTCTTGCATGTTGTTACCATGTTTGTGCATTATTTGACACATAATAATCATTTTGCATTCTGGTTTTTATATGTTTGCATTGCATTAAAACATTTTGGCATTTCATTATGTTGATATATGTTGCATTTTGCATAATCATATGCATGTGCATTTGGTGGTATTTTGTTGCATACTTGATCATAGTATTCATATCAATTTAATTCTGAATTTTGCATTAAGTTTAGCATGCTTGTTGAGCTATCATGTTGCATGTTCATAATCAATAATCACCATGTTCAAATGCCATGTTCATATGCATGTTTAAGTACTACTTTGTGCATTACTTGTTGCATAATCTATGTGATTCATTCTTGCATAATCTTTCTAAAGGTTCATGTTCTTGCATTTATGTATGTCGATCCATGTTTAAATGCATGTTCATGATGAGATTAGTGCATTTTTCCTTGTGTTTGTGCATTAAAAAAATGAAAATAGTCAATTCTGGATTTTGCATTTCATAGCTGTTTTTGCATATAGGTGCTGTAAAATGTGTGCTGTTTGTTATGTGTACATGCTGCATTTGACCTTTTACACCTACTTTTTTCATGTTGCATGCTGGCTGTAAAAAGCTGAGTTGCATCATGCATTGTTTTCATGGCTGTTTGTGTAATAGGGGCTGTAATAGGTGCTGTATTTTTGTCCTAGCTTTTTCTAGTTCCTTTAGGATTAAAATAGAGTCTAGTTTAGGTCCAAGTTTAATTAGGATTTAATTAATGTGTGTTTTGCCTTATTCTTTTTGATAAAAATGTGCACTAACCACTTGTTTTGTAGTGGGGAAGATTGAGGTAAGTTTACTTCACTTTATCCCTTATTTTTTAGGCATTTCTTTTATGCATTTTACTCATTTTTTCTTCCATATTTGTGTTTGGTAGGATTCCCCCTTGTTAGGATCAACTTATCTTCCTTAGGAAGTAAGTTGCATCCTTTTTCCTATTCCTTTTTGCTTTCCTCTCCTCCTTAGGATTAGGAACCTCACTAACCTTTAGGATCTCCTTGATATTGAATAAACAACTTAGGGTTGGTCTTAGTCCCCCTTAGTTTTTCCTTTTCCCACTTGAGTCATTCTTTCTCATCTCAAAAGAAAAACAATAAAACATTTAACAAAAACCGAACAATCCTGTACGACACGAGACTTTGTTGCGGAGTGTTTATACGCGTCCTGTTTCGGGGCGAGGTGTAAATACTTCCCGCGATGGATAGGTTTTAGTACAAGACTGTTCACAAACAAATTCAAAACATTTCTTCTAAAAAACAACAAACCAAGAAGTCACGTCTTCTTTCTCATCTCATACTCTTCATGACTTGTCTCGACAGTTCAAACAGCGATACGGTAAACACCCTCGTGTCAGAGCCGGTAACACCTGAGCTAGAGCTATGGCAACGTCATCCAAAAAACCACAAACAAATAGTTCCAGCCTTAGTTAGGCGAACTACGTCGACTCTGATCCTCATTATCCCGATGAGGTACGTAGGCAGCGGGGTAGGGCCCGTTCGAGCACATTCTTTATTTTCCCTACATTTCCCCCTTTCTTTTCATTCTCATTTCAGTTCATTTCTCATTTTCCATTCCCTTTATTCCAGTAGCGGTTTTATTCAGCAGTTATTTTTCTCACCCATTGAAACAAGCAAGCAAGCGTGGATCCCGTCGGGTACGACGGACGATCTGGGGTGCTAATACCTTCCCAGGTCGTAACCGACTCCCGAACCCCGATCTTTGGTTCGCAAGGCCTCGTCCTTTTCCTTCTTCCTCAGGTTTGTGCAACATTACCTTTCCCATTCATTCGGGATAAAAATGTCCGGCTGGCGACTCTAACCTTTCCGCGCCACTTTCGCGTTTGTACTAGGATGAAAATCCCGGGAGCGACACTTGGGCCTAGCTGATCCAGCCCATGGGCCTAGCTGATCCAGCCCAAGGAAGGACCTTGGCCCAACACTAGGGGCTCTCTATAAATACCCTTTTTCACTAAAGGGTCAGGTATTCTGATTCCATTCTTCTAACTTTCCTATTTGATGTACCTCTATTAACTTTAGCATCGGAGCGCCTTGCAGGTACACCCCTCTCCATTCCATCCACTTGCTGTTGCACCCAATTGCTGGAAGGCCCTCCTGATCAGGTGAGATCAGTGGCACCGTCTGTGGGAAACTAGCTTCCCCTTCTTCCACAACAGAAGATCAAATCTCGACTACTCCATCCTTTCAGCATGGCCAGAGAACAGTCCAACGACCGTAACTGTCCCCTCGTCGACTACACGATGGAGGACATTTTGAACTATCATAAATCTTACGCCCGAGATGGGCGCCCTTCCACCCCATCCCCTGAACCCGAAGACAATGGGAACCAACCTCAGATTCAGGACCAGATGATCACCATGTTCCAACCCATCCTCGTGCCCGTCGAGGGGGATGCCACCATGATTGCTATGGTGAACGCCCTTAATCAGGCCAGCTCCATGCTCTACCAGCAGCATGAAAGAATCATGGCCCTGGAGGCTGACCGACAGGAGAGCCGACCTCAGCAGGAAAGAAAGACGCAACAACGTCCAGAAGCGGGGACGACTCTCCCCGGAACCCAACAAGAGCAGGTCACGAGCACATCGTGATTCCGTCCGATTAGGGACCTCGCCAAGGCATGACCCGAGCCCTGGTAATAATGAGCTCTCCCCACCAAGTAGCGATGAAGAAGACCCGCATTGCCCCCACTCGCGGGCGATAATGGAGGCCCCACTCCCCAAGGGCATGGAGAAACCCCCAAATTTGGCCATCTACGACGGGATCACTGACCCCGACGATCACGTCGACAACGTTAATGCGATGCTCGACAACCGCAACGACATCACCGGGCACCTCAAATGCAGGTTGTTCTCGACAACTCTCAGAAAATGAGCCATGGCCTGGTACAAAAAGCTTAGCCCCAGAATCCATCATATCTTGGAGAGTCATGAGATCCATGTTCACGAGGCATTTTACAGCCTCCCGACGCCATCCCAAGACCGAGGCGACCTTCGAAGCCATATTTCAAAGGAAGAATGAAACAATGCGCTCGTATATCGAGCGGTTCAACCAAGAGGCTGTCGAGGTGGACACCACGGAAGACATGAAGAAATATCTCCTCGAGAGGGGACTCTTGCCCGAAAGTGAGCTTAGCAGGGCAGTCGGGATAGAACCTCCCCGCACCCTAAATGACCTCCTGCATAAATCCCAGGCTTACATTAGATATGAAGAAAAATAGGTCGCCCACAACAATCGCAGCAGTCGTAACATTGAGGAAATCGACCATCCTAAACGTGAGGACCCGAACATTCCCCGTCGCAACGGGGACAAGCGAAGGGAGGAGAAACCTCGCGAGCCTCGTGAAGGAAGAGGACTCGAGGGCCGATATAGCAAGTACGCATTCCTAACAGCACCCCGCGAGCACATCCTCGCTGAATGCATCAATTCCAACATCAAACAGGGCAGGGTGAGGTTCCCCAAACCTTCTGCACCCAAGCCCCACACTGACAAGTCCAAGTACTACAGGTTCCACAGAAGCCATGGGCACGTGACTGAAGACTGTGTCCACTTGAAGGACGCAATAGAAATTTTGATCCAAGAGGGCCATCTCAAATAGTACACCAGGAAGAACGAAACTTTCAAGCACGAAGAGCAAGAAAAGAAGAGACCCCGCGAGGATACTCCCCCCCACGACTCTTCTTACCAAGTGGCCCTATGCATATCACGACCAGAGGACTTCATCTTCCCCAATTCTCCACCAGAAGGGAGGATCACTGCTCTCAGCCCCTGGGAGGAATTCCCAACCGCCCTTGTCATATCGGGGGGAGGGATGAACGGTGAAAGCGCTGCCCTTTCAGTGAAGCGCAAGTTTGACAAACTCCTACTGATTGCGCCCGAGCAAAAGGCAACATTGACAAAATACCGAGGGAAGTCCAATCTGATATCCTTTTTCCTAGAGGAGCTTATTGGCGGTTCCCCCAACTCGAGCATCCCGCTGCTGATCAGAGCCAAGATGGCTCACTTCGACGTCTGACGCATCCTTGTCGACCAAGGCAGTTCGGTGGACATCATGTATGTCCACCTATTCAAAACCCTAAAGCTAGACAAGACCAACCTATCCCCCTATGTTGGATCCGACCTCCAAGGGTTCAACAGGGCCACGACAAAGCCGTGGGATTACGTTGAGCTCCTCATAACCTTCGGAGAGCAAGAGACGGCTAGAGAAATCAAGATCCAGTTCCTGGTCATAGAATGCCCATCCCTTTACAACTACATCCTCGGTCGCCCGACTCTAGCCGAGCTGACAACGGTCCCATCCACCGTTCACCTGAAGATGAAGTACAACACCAAACTGGGCCGCATGGTCACAATCCACGGGGACATCGAGGCCGCCCGAAGGTATTACGATGCCGCAGTAAAAGGATAGGCCACAATCAACACCAAAAATAACAAGAAGCCCAGGGTCGAAGAGCCTCCCCCTAGGGAATCAACACCATCGACCTCGATTGCCGCATTAGCAAGGACGAAGCTGAAGAACAGAGACCCGTCGAGGGGAAAGCTCCCACTCACCCATTCCACCCAGTCCCGGACAGAGAGTTCGAGCTCGTCCCGCTGGGCGATGACCCCGACAGAGCAGTGAAGATAGGCACGGGCCTGCCCGAGGAAACGAGGAAGCAACTCGCGATCTGCCTCAGGGAGAACGCTGGCCTCTTCGCATGGAACGCCACAGAGATTCCCGGCCTAGACCCCGAAGTCGTTTGTCATCAATTAGCTTTAGACCGGGTGATCAAGCTCGTAGCACAGCGTAGGCGTAAGCAGTCCCCCGAGAAAGCGGAGGCTGCCGAGCGAGCTGTAAAAGACCTTCTAGAGGAAAATTTTATTTCTGAAGCCCAGTACACAACCTGGCTCTCTCATGTAGTCCTCGTTAGGAAAAATAATGGAAAATGGCGTATGTGTGTTGATTATACCGATCTTAATAGGGCTTGCCCCAAAGATGATTTTCCTCTCCCTTAGATAAACTCGTCGACAATTCAGCAGGTTTCAACCTCTTGTCCTTCATGGACGCATACAACGGATACAATTAAATCCCCATGTTGGACATGGACAAGAGACACACGGCATTCTTGACCCCGAACGAAAATTACTATTACAACGTAATGCACTTCGGACTAAAGAATGTCAGGGCCACGTACCAGCGCATGATGAACAAAGTCTTCCGAGGAGAAATCGGGGACATGCTCGAAGTATACATGGATGACATGATCATCAAATCACACGAGGAAACCGACCACACATGACACCTCCACAAGGTTTTCGAGCAGGCGAGGCAATGTAAAATGAGGTTTAACCCTGAGAAATGCACGTTCGGTGTCCGGGCAGGAAAATTCCTAGGCTTCTACCTCACTGAACGGGGAATCAAGGCCAATCCCGACAAATGTCGGGCATTCTCAGATTTCCCGACCCCGAAGTCTAAAAATTCCATTCAATCCCTCAATAGGGTGCTCACCTCACTCTCCCGTTTCATCGCCAAATCCGCTCAACGCGTTTTACCTTTCTTTAAGCTCCTCCGAAAAGAGGCCACCTTCGAGTGGACCGATGAATGCGAATGGGCACTGCTCCATCTGAAGAAGGCACTCTCCGAACCCCCAGTCCTGTCCCGACCACTAGAAAGGGAGACCCTATACCTATACCTGTCTGTGGCAACCGAGGCCGTCAGCGCCGCTCTCATCAGAGAAACCAACGAAGGGCAAAAGCCTATATACTTAACGAGCAAAGCACTCCAAGGCCCCGAGCTCAGATACCAACAAATCGAAAAGGTCGCGCTAGCCCTCATAAATGCCGCGAGAAGATTACATCACTACTTCCTCTCCCACAAGGTGAGAACCGATCAACCAATAAAACAACTCCTTGGTCGACCAGACATGGCCGACAAAATATTGAAATGGTCGCTGGAACTTTCTGAATTCGACATCCAATACGAGAACAAGAAAGCTCTAAAGGCCCAGGCCCTGGCCGACTTCGTCGTAGAAATGACACACAACCCGAGGCCAATGGACGGTGCCCACAAATGGACGATCTTCGTCTACGGTGCCTCTAGCTTGGCCAGAAGTGGTGCAAGAATCATCCTCGAAAACGAGGACGAAATCCTGATCGAGGTCTCATTGGCATTAGCCTTCCCAACCTCCAACAACCAAGCCAAGTATGAAGCTTTCATCGCCGGTCTAAGATTAGCCGAAGACCTAGGAGCAAAGGAAGTAAAAATATCGACAGACTCCCAACTCGTGGCATCGCAAGTACGGGGAGAATACCAAACCAAGAACGACAACCTCATAGAATATTTGGCATTGGTCAAGGAAAGACTCGAAAAATTCGAGAAGTGGGAGGTCCAACACATGCCCCGCGAACATAACACGCGGGCGAACGTCCTGTCGAAAATCGCGAGCACGAGAAAGAAAGGCGGAAACAAATCAGTAATCTAGGAAATCCTTCCTTGACCTAGCACCGAAAGGCCTCCACCCCCGCTCGAGGTAAACGTGATTGGGGATGCTCATTGCTGGATGACACCCATCTACAACTATATCACGAAAGATGAACTCCCCGCGGACCCCAAAGTGGCTGCCACAACCAAGCGGAGGGCGTGCTCATACGTCCTCCTCGAAGGGAAACTCTAGCGTAGGGGACTCTCCATCCTGTTGCTCAAATGCGTCGAGGAGGAGAAAGTCCCCGACATATTAGGGGAAATGCACTGAGGAATCAACGCCCAACATCCCGGCGGAAGGTCGCGCGCGCGCAAGTTTCTTCGAGCAGGCTATTATTGGCCGACTATGCAACACGACTCCAAAGAGCACGTCAAAAAATGAGACAAATGCCAACGACACGCCGACATGCATCTCGCACCTCCCAAAGAGCTAAAAACGCTCTCCTCCCCTTGGCCCTTCGCCTAGTGGGGCATGGACATCCTCGGCCCATTTGTGACCAGTTCTTACCAAAACAAATACCTCATTGTAGGGGTAGACTACTTCACTAAGTGGATTGAAGCAGAAGCACTGGCCAAAATAACGGTGTAGAACATTCTTGGATTTTTCAAACGAAACATCCTCGCTCGGTTCGGCATACCCCAGGTCCTTATCACGGACAACGGAACGCAATTCACAGACGGAGGATTTCAGGACTTCGTAGCCAGCCTAGGCACTAAACTACACTTCACGTCCGTCGAGCACCCTCAAACCAATGGACAAGCTGAGGCGGCCAACAGGGTAATCCTGCGCGGACTAAAGCGGAGACTTGGCGAGGCAAAGACGACATGGGTCGAGGAACTACACAACGTCCTGTGGGCATACCGCACAATGCCACAATCCACGACCGGGGAGACCCCGTTCAGACTAACATACGACACCGAAACAGTCATCCCGGTGGAAATACGAGAGCCGACGAGACGCGTGGAGGAGCCCCTCAACGAAGAGATGAATGACGAGGCACTTCGAGCCGAGCTGGATCTCGTCGACGAGATCCGCTCCGAAGCAGCCCTTAGGGAAACATACCTCAAATAAAAAATAGCCTTGCTCCACGACCGAAGGTCATAAAAAGAGAGTTCCGGGTGGGCAGCCTGGTCCTCAGAAGAAACCAAAAAAAACCAAGAGAGGGAAAATTGGCCGCCAACTGGAAGGCCCCTACCGCATCCGCGACAAGACGAGTAACAGGGCCTATTATCTGGAAAACCTACAAGGTGAAGAACTCGCTCAACCATGGAACGCAGAAAAACATAGACAATATTATAGCTAAAAATAACCCGGGGAGACATGGGAGGTACGACCACGCTCTTCACCACCAAAACAAAAGGGAGGATCTGCGGCCCTCAGGGGCGAACACAACCCACCCCGACGTTGGACACCTCAAACGAGCCCCAGTGTCGCAGTACCATGTTGGCAGGGCACCCAGCTCGCGATGGGAAAGCCCAAGCCCCTAGGTCAGAGTTCCCTCGATTCAAGGCGAGCACAACGCTCGCCACCTTGTCGGTTCCCTAAACCAACGAGACCATCATTGTCGAGCACAAACAATTCAAAAATAAATAAATAGAACAAATTAATATTGAAAATAACATTCATTAAACGCGGTCGCAGCCGACCAAGAAAAGTACAAAAGGAGCCCGAAGGCCAATATTCAAACAGGCACAAAAGGCCATTATAAACAGGCACGCAGACCATTACATAAACATGCACGCAAGCCCTACAAAAAGACATCAAAAATTCTAAAGACTCCGCCCGGAGTTACTCTTCACGACCATCCTCCTCCTCATCTTCCAGCTCCTCCTCAACTTCGAAGGGGCACACGATCTCCCTGTCAGCCACACAATATTTGTGGGCCGACCCCTCCGTCACTAGCCCGAGATTCAACACCTTCAGCTGCTCGGTGGCGTTGTCGAACCCATCCTTGAACATTAAAACCAGCTCTTTGTTGAGTTTGCATATATGTCCGACCAAATCTCCCCGGGTACGAAGGGCAAGCTCCTCCTTAGTCTCATCATCCCGAGGGCGGATTGCACCCTCGAGCATAGCCGCCTGAGCACGAAGCTGTACGTTTTCCTCAGCCACCTTCTTATGCCCCACAGCTTGATCCTCCAGGCTTTCCTTCTCGGCCTTCAGAGTGTCCCGCTCGAGCTTTAGTTCCTCCAACTCCTTCTTCAGCCCCTCCTGCAACTGATGCTCCTCGTAGTCAGATAGATCCTTAGACAATCTATACTTCTCAGTTTGGGCAGCCAGAAGAGCATCCTCTAAAGAATCCGTGGAAACAACAGTCTTGGACAGGACCATGGCAGTCTCCATCACCCGGATAACGGCGGCCAGATCCCCAGCTAGCTCTCTTCGTCGGGCGTTGGTATCTTGGTTCAGAATGGCCTTTTCCTCGGGCGTCGCCGCCACGACGGAACCTTCGGCCTTAAAGAACTCCTACTCCAGATAGCAAGGAGGCAACAAATAACTCCCAGGGGCGTCAGAATCATTGCCCACCACAGCAGCGGACTGGGCAAGAGTCCCGTCCAGACGCTTCCGCTTGAGCAAAGGAGAGGTGGAAGGAGGGGAATTGTCTCGTATCTTGATCAGAGAGGTTTGTTGAGCGGGCTGAGGGGAGTTGGACACCGGGCTAGTAGTACCCAAGGTACCTTCCCCGAGCTCAGTGGCCTCCTCCTGGACACGGGGTATCACTTTCTTTTTCTTTTTAGGGACCCTGTCTGGGGCCCCAGCCTGGTTCGCCAGCTTCAGAACTCGTTCACGATGAGCGGACATTATTCCTACAAAACAAAACAAAACAAAGGTTAGTTGGACGGACACAAGACCGAGAAAAGAAAGTAAGTAAAGAAAACCTACGCAGTAACTCCAAGGCCTCCTCGTCTGTATCACACTCGAGCAGAGCCCTCGTGTTTATAAGATAGGTTTCATAAATCGGCATCCCAGCCTCATCAACGTAGGGGGAACCTTTCCGGTCAACCCAAATCGCCAGGTTGAAGCTCTGTACATACTCCACCAGCCTCTTGTAGGCCAGCCTATCCTCGACCCCCATGCTCGAGAATTTTACCCGATAGTGACTGGTCGAGAGATTGAAATGGTCGGGTTGCCACCTCAAGGGGATCCTCTCCATAAGTTTTTCCTCCCCAGCAGAATTCCATTTGTAATAGTACAGGGAGTTAAAGGAAAAATGAGTGATCGATTTCACCGTATACCACCGCCCTTTAAAATGTCGGGCAGAATCCACATAAGTCTTGAATAGCCTCACTAGTTGCTTCAGAGACACCCAGTTGTGACGTCCCCGGGCACCAGACCGTTGCAGGTGGAAGATGTGGAAAAAGAGGGGCAAAGTGCACCCAACTCCTATAAAACGGAAGACTAACTCGAACGCCCGGATAAAAGCGATGGCGTTCGGATGCAGTTGTGACGGTGCCAGTCTGAGCCACCTGAAAACCCCCATCTGAAAAGATTTGAAGGGAAGCCTGACCCTCGCTTCTCGGAAGGCAAATTCGTACATAGAAAACTGCTTCCCCGGGAAGCGGTGACATATCCGGTCCACCTCCTTAGGAGCAAGGCATTTCCAATTCGCAGGGTCCTTGGGACTAATATCTTCCACCATTGTGTATGCAACGGTCGTCTCATCTACGAAGTACGATTCTTCTTCCAGTGGTTCGTCCGCAACCCACGACAAGTCCTTACGCTTGGACGAGGAAACATGCTCGTTGTCCTCCTTGGCATTCCTTTCCTCGGGGTTCCGATGCGCGACCTCCCATTCATCAGCTTGACGATGTTCGGCGTTCCCTTCCCCGACCTGCCGATGCTCGGTCATACCTGAAACGCAGACAGAAAAAGTGAATTCGACATCGTATCAAATCCACCCTTCCACCGCAAGTCAAGTGAAAGGGCGAAAAGCTAAAACGCCCAAAATCCGACTAAATTAGCCTAGACCGACGAAGGGGCAACCCCCGCATGCATTCGGGCACATAAAGATCCGACTTACAATTTCATAAAGACATGAACTCTACGCCCGTGGCATGCTGACCTTGCCCGGGATATTCATACGCATATGAATTCTACACCTGTGACATGCTAAACTTGCCCGGGATATTCATATGCATATGAATTTCACGCCCGTGACATAATAGTTTTGTCCGGTTTATTCATGTGCTTATGAAATATTTTCCCAAGACATTCTAATCCTGCCCGGGACATTCATACCTAAAACCCAAAAAAACTATCCCCAAACCCAGGTTTATCTACTCTACACTAAAGTTTGCTTACTCTACGCAAACATATCAGGCATTTTTCTATCTACCAAACGGAAAAACATGCAAAATAGAGAATTTGAAGTGTTACCTGACATATTGGAGGCGAGGAGAAGACGGTGGCGCGCGAGCAGAAAATGGCGGTGCAGACGGCGGAGACGGGCGGAGAGAGGATTCTTCTCAGAGCTTCCAGTAAAATGCCAGAGCGAAAAAGTCCAAATGAAGTGGACCGACCCCTTTATATAGCCACAAGTGCGTGGATGGACGCGCCAGGTAATCATTACCTAGACCCTACGCCGCCATTTGCACAAGAAACGAGGCGATGCACCATTAATGCTAAGACACGTCAGTCCAAAAGAATCCTGAACGACGCCGAGCAACTACAAATCTCCCCGACTATAAGGAACATCCTCGACTCTGTGAAACACCACATGCCCGATAGACTCAACAACATGTGCAGGTACATGGTCGTCACCTTCTTCAACACACCTACATCCGTCTATGTGCTAATTCATTGCTCCGCCCCGGAGAATCGACTTGGGGGGCTCCTGTTCCGGACTGGGCCTCCGGACTGTATTTGTAATACCCATATACAAAAGACATACATAAAGCATATTTTTCAAATATAATATTAATGATTTGGTACTGAAATACAAATAAGTTTTTAGCAACACATTGTATAAATATAGCCACTACAACATAAGGTACTAAACAAGGCTATATAATAGTACAAGATGTTCAACTACAAAAGATCTAAGAACTAGATCCGAAAATCTCAAAAGTTCACAGCGGAAGATTAAGCCATCACTAGTAAAGATAATCAAGTCGCCTTATCCTTACCCTTAGCGGAACCTGAAGTACCTGAAAAACAACATCAACATGGGGTGAGATAAAACATCTCAGTGGGTTCTCTATCTTAGAGTTCTCTCGGCTCTAAGGGGTCATTTCCAACGAAACTCGCATGCTTCACAACCCAATTTACACAAGGAACAGGGACATGGGGGAAACTAGGGTCCACACACGATTTCACAACACAAAGGGAAATGTCTACCTCAAGTCCTTACGGATGCTCTAGTGAAACACATAGTAACCACTTTGAGACTTATACAAGACCTTACGGAGGAATTGACATAATGTAACGCCCCGATTTGATAATTCCCATTTTTGTTGGAGTCTTTTATTTTAATTGAATAATTATTATTCTGTTTGTGAAATTAATATGATGATAAGATATGTTGATGAATTAATGTGATATATTGTGTAGTGAAATTTTACCGTTTTGTGGATTTCCGGGTAAAACTGGATTAAAGGGTATTTTAGAGTTTTGTTAATTAGTGATAAGTTAGAATTAGTAGAATTGGTATTTTGTGAGAAAATGATATTTGGTTGGAAAGAAATAGAATTAATAGAGTAAGAGTAGAAATAGAAAGAAAATAGTATAAGTTGTGAGAAAGAGAAAGAAAAGGAAAGATAGAAAGAAAAAGAGAAGAAAGAAAGAGGAGAGAAAGAGGAAAGAAGAGAAAAGAGAGAAAAGTTGGAAAAGCTTCAAGATTGCTCCATGGAATCGGAATAATCGGGTAAGGGTGATAAACATTGTTATCTTAATCTTGTGTATGATTATGTATGTGTTTGGTGGATTGGGTTTATGATTTGGAGAAGTTTTAGAGAAAGTTAGGTTTAGGGTTTTGATGAGAAAACTTGGAAATTGGTAGATTAATCGGTTAGAAATCTTTGTAACCGAAGTATGATGTTAGATACATGTTATTGATCATGTTTGTATGAGTTTAGATAAGTTTTTGGGTGATTTTGTTAGACTATTCGCAGCTGGTAATTTGCTGAAATCGCAGTGGTCGCTCAGCGAAAGTTCCAGGGTGATTTTCGCTCAGCGAGCTAGAGGGCGCTCAGCGAGCCTGTAGGTTTTGAGGGATTATGTGTTTTAATCCGTAGCATGAGTTTCGGGTATTTGTTTTTAGAGATCCTTATATCGATTCAAAGCTAAAAACATGTAGAATCCATTGATGCTAAGAAGAGTAATTTTTAGCCGACTTTTTCCCGTCTTTTCTGATAAAACGTAAATGAGTTAATTATGGAAATGTGGGTTTGTTATAATGTTGTGGCCATTGGGCAAGTGATTACTCTGCTTAAATTGTATGAATATGTATGTTAATGGTATGTGTTGAATGCATAACTATATTGTGAATATGTATACATTTTCAAGAATGTTGTGTGTCATTTTGCATGTAAGCATAACATATTCCTTCTTGTGCTGTGGGATTCTTTATGAATTCGTTGTAGCATCGTGTGCTCATGTGGAGTGTGAGCGATGACTACAACAAGATCGTGTGCCCATGGGGGTGTGAGCGATCGGATTGTGTGCCCATGTGGGGTGTGAGCAATCCAGAAACATCATGTGCCCGTGTGGGGTGTGAGCGATGGGTGATTTATTCACATTGATTGTGTGCCCGTGTGGGGTGTGAGCAATCGAATTGTGTGCCCATGTGGGGTGTGAGCAATCCTGAAACATTGTGTGCCCATGTGGGGTGTGAGCAATGGGGAACATCGTGTGCCCGACGGGGAGTAACTTTAGGTAACAAGCGATGATTCTATTTGGTTCCTGAGTGAACTTACTGAATGTTGAGTCGGTACCGCATTGCATCTGCATAGAGTCGTATGTCGATCTCTATGAGGTTCATTTTATACATTGTATGTATATGCTGAAATAAACATGATTGTGCATATGTTTGTTTGGAATGTTGTGAAATGATTGGTATGTGTGAAGGACATACTTGCAGATATATATATGCATGTTGATATGTATATATGTATGTGACTTTATATATTGTATGTATATGCTAAAATAAACATGATTGTGCATATGTTTATTTTGAATGTTGTGAAATTATTGGTATGTGTGAAGGACATACTTGCAGATATATATATATATATATATATATATATACATATATATATATATATTCATGTTGATATGTATATATGTATGTGATTTATACATTGAATGTATTTGTGTGATTTAAACATAGCTTGTCGTATGTTTATGCGGAATGAATGTAAATGAAGAATATACATAAATAATATAAGATTTATGTGTATTGGTAAATGAAGATACATTATGATGTATGTGGGTTATGTGAACATGGTTGAATATGATTTGTGTTACGTGAAAGAAATGGTGATAAGTATGCGTATAAGTATGCTTTATGTTGCGTATGAATGACATGTTGTGGTGAGAATATGTTGATGTATATGTTATATGTTGAGATATATAATTATATGGAATATTATTATGATAATGTTTCTCACCCTTCTACTGTTTTATGATGCTCTACGAGGCATTGCAGATTAGGTGTGCCAGAGTCGTTTTTGTGAAGCTTGTCTTCATATCTTTTGGTCGGTCGGCTCTGATATGTAGCACCGGGTTGTTAGGCGGCCTTGTGCCTTTTTTGGGGATACATTTGTATATGTATTCGTTTTGGACATGTTTTTTATAACATGATATATTTGTACACTTCTAACTTGTAGATATATTTTGATAAATATATAAGTTGAAGTTGTTGATGATTTAAGTATTCCGCTGTGCAAATTATAATTGAGATATGGGTGTAAGGATTGAAATTACTTTGTGGATAGCTACCCCACTGTTGCATATCTGTTTGAGCAGGTGTTGTATGTTTTAATTTCACGTAATGTGGCATGCTCCTTTTTATGCCTGATTTAAGTTATACTCTTATGAAATTTTATCTATGCCTAAATGATTTAATGTATTATTTGGGGGTATAGAAAGGGGGTGTTACATTAAGTGGTATCAGAGCCAGTGTTCGAGTCAGTTGTGTTTGTCTTGATGTTGTTGTGATTGAACTTTTGTTTAATCTTGTTGTTGTCTTGGGAATAATCAGAATATGGCTGGTAGAAATAATAATGCGATGGTTGATGCTTTGGAAGCAATGGCTAGGGCAGTGCAGGGAGCGCCGAATTTGAATGCGAATGATGAGTTCAGGAAGAATCAACCGCTGGTTTTCAAGGGGAGGTTTGATCCTGATGGTGCTCAGAACTGGTTGAAGGAAGTTGAGAGAATCTTCCGAGTGATGGATTGTGCTGTGGGAAGTAAGGTGAGGCTTGGTTCTCACATGTTGATGGAAGAAGCCGATGACTGGTGGGTCGGTAGAAGTCTTGCTTTAGAGGAAGAAGGTGAAGAGATTACATGGGAAGGTTTTTGCACTGAGTTCTTAAGGAAGTATTATCCTGAGAGTGTTAAGGGAAAGAAGGAAATGGAATTCCTTGAGCTGAAGCAAGGTAGTATGTCAGTGGTTGACTATACTGCTAAATTTGTGGAATTGGTTTAGTTTCATCCTCATTATGATGTTGCTACTGCTGAGTTTTCTAAGTGCATTAAGTATGAGAATGGTTTGCGTTTTGAGATTAAGCAAGCTGTGGGATATCAGAGGATCAGAAGGTTTTCGGATTTGACTGAATGTTGTAGGATCTTTGAAGAGGATAGTAAAACTCGTTCTACGCACTATAAGAGTGTGAATGAGAAGAGAGGGAAGCAACAGGTTTGAAGTGGACCTTATGTGACACCCGCTGATAAGGGCAATCATAGGGGAATCTTTGACAAGAGATCTAGTGGAGGGAGTTCTGGTCCCGTGAAGTGTTACAAGTGTGGCACCTTGGGCCACAAGTCTTTTGAGTGTGGAAAGAATTTGGTGAAGTGTGCTAATTGTGGTGGTCTTAGACATGCTACGACCGAGTGTCGAAGAAGTGTGGTTAAGTGCTTTAATTATGGTGAAGTTGGCCACATTAGTACTAAGTGTATTAAGCCGAAGCAAGCTCAGGTGGGCGGAAAGGTGTTTGCATTGGCAGGGAAGGATACTACTAGTGCAGACCGTTTGATTAAAGGTACATGCTATATTAATAGTATGCCTTTAGTTACTATTATTGATACGGGAGTGACTCATTCGTTTATTTATCTTGAGTGCGCTAAGCGTTTGAATTTTTTTATGTCTTCTTGGGGTGGTGAAATGGTTATTGAGACTCCTGCTTCAGGGTCGGTAATTGCTTCTTTAGTATGTGTAAGTTGTTCTTTGACCATGTTTGGTAAAGACTTTGTTTTGGATTTGGTTTGTTTGCCGTTGGAAGGTTTAGATGTAATCTTGGGTATGAACTGGTTGCAGTTTAATCGAGTTCATATAGATTGCTATCATAAGTTAGTGAGGTTTCCTTCTTTGGATGATGAAGAAGAGAGTTTCCAATCCACGAAAGAGTTGAAGAAACTCTTAGTGGACGAAGCTCAGTTGTTTGGTTTGTTTGCATCGTGGTCAGTGGAAAGCGAAGTGGAGATAAGTAGGTTTCCAGTGGTGTGTGATTTTCCAGAAGTGTTTCCGGACGATATTATAGATGTACCGCCGGAAAGAGAGGTTGAGTTTTCTATTGATCTAATTCCGGGTACTAGACCGATTTCGATGGCACCGTATCGTATGTCAGCTTCAGAGTTGGTAGAATTGAAAAAGCAATTGAATGATTTGTTGGACAAGAGGTTTGTTAGGCCGAGTGTTTCTCCTTGGGGTGCACCCGTATTGTTAATAAAGAAGAAGGACGAAAGCATGCGGTTATGTATTGATTATCGACAGTTGAATAAGGTGACAATTAAGAACAAGTATCCACTTCCGAGGATTGATGATTTGATGGATCAGTTGGTTGGTGCACGTGTGTTTAGTAAGATTGATTTGAGATCAGGATATCACCAGATTCGTGTAAAAGAGGAGGATATTAAAAAGACGGCTTTTAGGACACAGTATGGTCATTACGAGTATTCCGTGATGCCATTCGGAGTTTCTAATGCGCCGGGTGTGTTTATGGAATACATGAATCGTATTTTTCATGAACAGTTGGATCGTTTTGTGGTTGTGTTCATCGACGACATTTTGATTTATTCTAAGTCTCAAGAAGAGCATGAAGAGCATTTAAGGATTGTGTTGCAAGTTTTGAGAGAGAAGCAGTTGTATCCTAAGTTATCCAAGTGTGAGTTTTGACTGACGAAGGTGAGTTTTCTTGGTCATGTTATTTCTGATGGTGGTATTAGTGTGGATCCATCCAAGATTGATGCTGTGATGCAGTGGGAAGTTCCTAGATTGGTTACGGAGATTCGAAGCTTTTTAGGCTTGGCGGGTTATTATCGGAGGTTTATTGAAGGATTTTCAAAGTTGGCACTTCCGTTAACGCAGTTGACGTATAAAGGAAAGGCTTTCATTTGGGATATTTATTGTGAAGAGAGTTTTATGGAGCTTAAGAGAAGGTTGGCTACGGCTCCGATTTTGGTTTTTCCGAATCCTACGGAACCATTTGTGGTGTTTTGTGATGCTTCTTTGTTTGGACTAGATGGTGTTTTGATGCAAGATGGAAACGTTGTGGCTTATGCTTCGAGACAATTGAGAGTGCATGAAAAGAATTATCCTACGCACGATTTGGAATTAGCGGCTTTGGTTTTTGCTCTAAAGATTTGGAGGCATTATTTGTTTGGTGCGAGATTTGAAGTTTTTAGTGATCACAAGAGTTTGAGGTATTTGTTTGATTAGAAAGAGTTGAATATGAGGCAACGAAGATGGTTAGAACTTTTGAAGGATTATGACTTTGGTTTGAATTACCATGCGGGTAAGGCGAATGTGGTGGCCGATGCGTTAAGTCGTAAGTTGTTACATATGTCCTCTTTGATGGTGAAATAATGGGAGCTTTTGGAAGATTTTAGAGACTTGAGTTTGGTTTGCGAGATGACGCCGAGGAGTGAGAGACTTGGTATGCTTCATGTTACGAATGATTTTCTTGCAACCGTTTGTGAAAAGCAAAAGTTGGACTCGAAATTTGTTGATTTGATGATGAATGAGAATGAGGACTTTAAGGTTGATAATTTTGGAGTTTTGAGATTTCGTGGACGTATTTGTATTCCCGATGATGTAGAGTTGAAAAAGATGATTTTAGAGGAAGGACACCGGAGTAATTTGAGTATTCATCCGGGAGCGAACAAGATGTATCAAGATTTGAAGAAGATCTTTTGGTGGTTTGGATTGAAGATAGATGTGGCTCATTTTGTGTATGCGTGTTTGACTTGTCAGAAGTCGAAGGTGGAACATCAGAAGCCGAGTGGTTTGATGCAACCGTTAGATATTCCGGAATGGAAATGGGATAGTATATCGATGGAATTTGTTACGGTTTTGTCGAATACGCAAAGAGGTCATAATGCTATTTGGGTGATTGTTGATAGGCTTACTAAATCTGCTCACTTTATTCTGATGGATATTAGTTATTCTTTGGAGAAGCTAGCCGAGATTTATGTTTTCGTGATTGTGAAGTTACATGAAGTTCCTTAGAGTATTGTATTGGATAGAGATCCTAGATTTACATCGAGGTTTTGGGAAAGTTTGCAAAAGGATTTGGGTTCTAAGCTAAGATTGAGTTCGGCTTACCATCCGCAAATGGACGGTCAAACCGAGAGGACGATTCAATCGTTAGAGGATTTGTTGCGTGCTTGTGTGCTAGAACAAGGTGGTATTTGGGATAGTTATTTAGCATTGATTGAGTTCACCTATAATAACAGTTTTCATTAGAGTATTGGTATGGTACCATTTGAGGCTTTATATGGTCGAAGATGTCGAACACCTTTGTGTTGGCATGAAATTGGAGAGAGAACGGTAGTTGGACCGGAGATGGTACAACAAACTACGGAAAAGGTGAAGTTTATTCGGGAGAAGATGAGAGCTTCTCAGAGTAAACAGAAGAGTTATCATGATAAGAGACGAAAGGATCTTGAGTTTCAAGAAGGCGACCATGTGTTTTTGAGAGTTACACCGGTTACGGGTGTGGGTCGTGCTTTGAAGTCAAAGAAGTTGACTTCTCGTTTTATTGGTCCATATTAGATTACTGCAAGAGTTGGTGATGTGGCTTATCATGTGGTGTTGCCCCCGAACCTTTCGAATTTGCATGATATGTTCCATGTTTCGCAACTTCAGAAGTATGTTCCGGATCCGTCACATGTTATTCCTATGGACGAAGTTGAGGTGAGAGATAACCTTACGGTGGAAGCTTTGCCGGTTAGGATTTTGGATCGTGAGATCAAGAGGTTAAGAGGCAAGGATATTGCGCTTGTGAATGTAGCATGGGGAGGCGCTGTGGAAGGCAATATGACTTGGGAATTGGAGAGTGGGATGCGCGAGTCGTATCCGGAGTTCTTTGAATCAGGTATTATTTTCGAGGACGAAAATTTCTAAAGTGGGGGAGAGTTGTAACGCCCCGATTCGATAATTCCCATTTTTGTTGGAGTCTTTTATTTTAATTGAATAATTATTATTCTGTTTGTGAAATTAATATGATGATAAGATATGTTGATGAATTAATGTGATATATTGTGTTGTGAAATTTTACCGTTTTGTGGATTTCCGGGTAAAATTGGATTAAAGGGTATTTTAGACTTTTGTTAATTAGTGATAAGTTAGAATTAGTAGAATTGGTATTTTGTGAAAAAATGATATTTGGTTGGAAAGAAATAGAATTAATAGAGTAAGAGTAGAAATAGAAAGAAAATAGTATAAGTTGTGAGAAAGAGAAAGAAAAGGAAAGATAGAAAGAAAAAGAGAAGGAAGAAAAAGGAGAGAAAGAGGAAAGAAGAGAAAAGAGAGAAAAGTTGGAAAAGTTTCAAGATTGCTCCAAGGAATCAGAATAATCGGGTAAGGGTGATAAACATTGTTATCTTAATCTTGTGTATGATTATGTATGTGTTTGGTGGATTGGGTTTATGATTTGGAGAAGTTTTAGAGAAAGATAGGTTTAGGGTTTTGATGAGAAAACTTGAAAATTGGTAGATTAATCGGTTAGAAATCGTTGTAACCGAAGTATGATGTTAGATACATGTTATTGATCATGTTTGTATGAGTTTAGAGAAGTTTTGGGGTGATTTTGTTAGACTGTTCGCAGCTGGTAATATGCTGAAATCGCAGTGGTTGCTCAGCGAGCTACCCCTCGCTCAACGAACGTTCCAGGGTGATTTTCGCTCAGCGGTCTAGAGGGCGCTCAGTGAGCCTGTAGGTTTTGAGGGATTATGTGTTTTAATCCGTAGCTTGAGTTTCGGGTATTTGTTTTTAGCGATCCTTATATCGATTCGAAGCTAAAAATATGTAGAATCCATTGATGCTAAGAAGAGTAATTTTTAGCAGACTTTTTCCCGACTTTTCTGATAATACGTAAATGAGTTAATTATGGAAATGTGGGTTTGTTATAATGTGTTGGCCATTGGGCAAGTGATTACTATGCTTAAATTGTATGCATACGTATGTTAATGGTATGTGTTGAATGCATAACTATATTGTGAATATGTATGCATTTTCAAGAATGTTGTGTGTCATTTTGCATGTAAGCATAATGTAGGCATTCTTGTGCTGTGGGATTCTTTATGAATCCGTTGTAGCATCGTGTGCTCATGTGGAGTGTGAGCGATGACTACAACAAGATCGTGTGTCCATGTGGGGTTTGAGCAATCAGATTGTGTGCCCGTGTGAGGTGTGAGCAATCCTGAAACATTGTGTACCCATGTGGGGTGTGAGCAATGGGGAACATCGTGTACCCGATGAGGAGTTACTTTAGGTAACAAGCGATGATTCTATTTGGTTCCTGAGTGAACTTACTGAATGTTGAGTCGGTACCACATTGCATCTGCATAGAGTCGTATGTCGGTCTCTATGAGTTGCATTTTATACATTGTATGTATATGCTGAAATAAACATGATTGTGCATATGTTTATTAGGAATGATGTGAAATGATTGGTATGTGTGAAGGACATACTTGCAGATATATATATGCATGTTGATATGTATATATGTATGTGACTTTATACATTGTATGTATATGCTGAAATTAACATAATTGTGCATATGTTTATTTGGAATGTTGTGAAATGATTGGTATGTGTGAAGGACATACTTGCAGATATATATATATATATATATATATATATATATATATGCATGTTGATATGTATATATGTATGTGATTTATACATTGAATGTATATGTGTGATTTAAACATAACTTGTCGTATGTTTATGTGGAATTAATGTAAATGAAGAATAGACATAAATAATATAAGATTTATGTGTATTGGTAAATGAAGATACATTGTGATGTATGTGGGTTATGTGAACATGGTTGAATAAGATTTGTGTTACGTGAAAGAAATGGTGATAAGTATGATTTATGTTGCGTATGAATGACATGTTGTGGTGAGAATATGTTGATGTATATGTTATATGTTGAGATATATAATTATATGCAATATTATTATGATAATTTTTCTCACCCTTATGTTGTTTTATGATGCTCTACGAGGCATTGCAGATTAGGTGTGCCGGAGTCGTTTTTGTGAAGCTTGTCTTCATATCTTTTGGTCGGTCGACTCTGATATGTAGCACCGAGTAGTTATGTTGCCTTGTTCCTTTTTGGGGATACATTTGTATATGTATTCGTTCTGGACATGTTTTTTATAACATGATATATTTGTACACTTCTAACTTGTAGATATATTTTGATAAATATATAAGTTGAAGTTGTTGATGATTTAAGTTTTCCGCTGTGCAAATTTTAATTGAGATATGGACGTAAGGATTGAAATTCCTTTGTGGATAGCTACCCCATTGTTGCATATCTGTTTGAGTAGGTGTTGTATGTTTTAATTTCACGTAATGTGGCATGCTCCGTTTTATGCTTGATTTAAATTATACTCTGATGAAATTTTATCTATGCCTAAATGATTTAATGTATTATTTGGGGGTATAGAAAGGGGGTGTTACACATAACATGCGCTTCAATCTTTACGGATGTTTCCCGTGGGACTAAAGATAACCCACTTCAAGACTTACTCAAGATTGACACATAACTAGCATAGTACTTGCCCCAAGTCCTTAGGATGCTTCACGTGGGACTAAGGTCAACCCACCTTAAGGCTTACTCAAGACCTTACAGATGCTCTAGTGAAACACATAATAACCACATAGAGACTTATACAAGACCTTACGGAGGATCCTAATAACAAAACATAAATCATAATTCAAACGAGTTTAAGGGGAACCTAGATACCTCACAAGTCGTACCTTTCTCTATTTCCATAACTCACAAGTTCCATTTTATCAAGTTTTGGTCATTTGAAAATAATCGGGTAAAAGTCGGCTCGAAAATAATGTTTCTTGATCTTAATAGATAGATTATGCCATTAGCTTTAAAACGGTATGTGGAACGCTCAAAACGGATACCCGAATCACAAGTTATGAATTAAAAACCAAAGTTGGGAACTACAGGTCTCGCTGAGCGAACTCCTTCTCGCTGAGCGAAACTCGCTCTGGAACTTTCGCTGAGCGAAACTCGCTCTGGAACTTTCGCTGAGCGAGCTACACCAGTTCAGGAAGTTCCAGCCTTACGGGAAAATACTCTTCCCACACCCAATCACTCCCAAACTTCAACCAATGCAGCAAGACATAATTAAACATATTCATTATCATAATATGAGTATTTTAGGTAGGTTTCAATCGAGTTTTAACTATTAAACTTCCGATTTTTCTTAGATTTCCAACTAAGCCCTAACCGCAAACATTTCTAAAACTCAACCAAAATCAAAGATAAAAGTTTCTAAATAAGAACCCACATCGAGAGATGAAGATTGGCGGAAAGTTTGAGTTGATTCGACGGATGGATGATCGGGAATGAGGAAATGGAGCTTTAGGGCTTTTCTCACTTCTTCTTCTCTTCTCTTCTCCTTTCTTCTTTTCTTACCAACTTTTTGTTTCTCTCATAATCTTTCTATATATATAAAATATAAAGCTTATATTTTTTACTGATAAGACAAAATTAGAGAGTATCCGAAAATGTCTCTTAATCCGATATTTTATAAAACCTCTGAGTCAGCTAATATCAATTAATAAAATATAATCCCATGAATTACTCTATTTAGTTCCATTAAAATTTCTTAGAGTATTCCGAAATAATATTATTACTAATTAATATTGTTCAGAGGTTTAAATAAAATACGGGGTATTACATCCTCCCCCCCTTAAATAAAATTCGTCCACGAATTTGAAAGATTACCTGAATAGGTGAGGATATGATTCCCGCATTTCTGATTCCAACTCCTATCTAGCATCTCCCGGATGCGTCTCGTCCCATTGCACTTTAACAAGTGGTATCTCTTTATTTCTCTGTACCTTGGTTTCTCTCCTAACAATACGGCTTGGTTTGGGTTCAAAGGTCAAATCCGTTTCTATCTCGATAGAATCCGGCAGAATAGGCAGAAGAGGATCAGGGATGAACCAATGAAGTTGGGATACATGAAACACATCATGCATTTCTGATAGAGATGGCGGCAAGGCTAAACGGTAAGAGACTTCACCAATCCATTCTAGGATCTGATACGGTCCTACGTATCTCGGACTTAACTTATGCGACTTAAACGGTCCTTTCAATCTTAATCTCGGAGTGACTTTCAAGTACACATGATCGCCTTCATCGAATTCCAGGGGTCTCCTTCGATTGTCAGCATAGCTCTTCTGACGATCTTGGGCTTGCTTAATCTTTTTTCGGATCATACGAATCTTTTCCGTAGTCTCTTGAATAATTTTCGGTCCTAGAATTCTATGTTCACCCACTTCTGACCAACACAACGGTGTTCTACACTTTCTTCCATACAAAGCCTCATACGGAGCCATTCCGATGCTCGCGTGATAACTGTTATTGTACAAAAATTCGATCAACGACTTGAATCGTATGTTCCATCTGACCGTCCGTTTGAGGGTGATTAGAAGTACTTAAACGCAAATTCGTACCCACGGCTTGTTGGAACACCTTCCAAAATCTCGAAGTGAACTTCGGATCTCTATCCGATACAATATTAGACGGGACACCATGCAATCTCACAATTTCAGCAATAAACAACCTTGCAAGCTGACTTGCCTTATATGTGGTCTTCACGGCTAAGAAATGCACAGATTTCGTTAGTCGGTCCACAATCACCCAAACAGAGTCATAGCCACCCTGAGTACTCGGTAAACCTATTGCAAAGTCCATAGAGATATTATCCCATTTCCAAATTGGAATGTCCAAAGGTTGTAACAATCCACCCGGCCTTTGGTGCTCAATTTTCACTTGCTGACACACCACACATTCTGACACAAATACCGCAATGTCCTTTTTCATTTTGGACCACCAATACTCTCTCTTCAAGTCTTGATACATCTTCTAAGAACACGGATGTATCGTAAAAGAACCTTTATGTGCTTCTTCCAGAATCCTTCTCTTTAACATATCGTCATTCGGAATGCAAATTCTTTGATTAAATAGGATGATCCCATCTAATGCTCTCACGAAACCCGGTTGGAGTAATAGTCCTTGCAACTTCTCATCCAAAACTTGCGCTTGTTGAACATCATTCCTCAATGTAGAACTAATATTCAAGTTTCCCATGATTACGCCTTTCGGAGTCCAAATAAACTGAAGTTTAAGATCTCGAAACTTTTCTAACAATGCATACTCCAATACCATCAATTATGCACTGTGAATTACTTTCCTACTTAAGGCATCTACCACTTTGTTCGCTTTTCCGGGGTGATACTTCAACTCAAGATCATAATCCTTCAAATACTCCATCCATCTCCTCTGTCTCATATTCAGTTCCTTTTGATCAAAGAGGTACTTCAAACTCTTATGATAAAAAAACATCTCAAAACGTACACCGTACAAATATTGTCGCCACACCTTCAAAGTAAACACCACGACCTCTAATTCCAAGTCATGCATACAATAATTCTTCTCATGAACTCTCAACTATCTGGAAGCATACTTCACCACCTGTCCCTATTGCATGAGAACACCTCCTAAACCCATCTTTGAAGCATCGCATAACACTTCATAAGATTTGTAAGGATCGGGAATAATCAAGACTGGAGCAGTTGTCAATCTCTCTTTCAACCACATGAAACTTTGTTCACAATCTGAATCCCATTCGTAATCGAAGTCTTTCCTAGTGAGTTTAGTTAACGGTAATGCCATCTGGGAAAAACCTTTAATAAATCTTCTGTAGTAACCTGCCAAACCTAGGAAGCTTCGCACTTCGGTAACATTCTTCGGTCTCTCCCAATTAATTACAGCTTCTATCTTTGATGGGTCTACAGCTACACCTCCCTATGATATAACATGTCCAAGGAACTTGACTTCTGACATCCAGAATTCACACTTGCTAAACTTAGCAAAAAGTTGCTTTTCCTGCAGTATCGATAGGACAATCCTCAGATGTTCTCTGTGCTCTTGTGGAGTACGAGAATAGATAAGAATATCATCGATAATGATCACCACAAATTTATCCAAATAATTCTGAAATATCCAATTCATGTAGTCCATAAAAACAGTTGGAGCATTCGTCACATCGAAAGGCATTACTAAGAATTCGTAATGACCCTAACGGGTTTTGAACGCAGACTTCGGAACATCTGAGCTCTTCACACGAATCTGGTGATAGCCCGATCTCAGATCAATCTTCGAGAACACGCAGGCTCCTTTCAATTGATCCAGAAGATTGTCTATCCCTGGTAAGGGGTATTTATTCTTGATTGTAACCTTGTTCAACTTTCGATAATCGATGCACAGCCTCATACCACAATCCTTTTTCTTTACTAACAACACCGGAGCTCCCCACGGTGAGACACTAGGTCTTACAAAATTCTTTGCCATTAAATATTCTAATTGATCCTTCAACTCTTTCAAATCGAGCAGAGCCACCCGATAAGGGGAAACAGATATATAAGAGCCGTTCCCGATATCAGGTCGACTGAGAATTCAACTTCCCTCACCGGAGGTAAAGAAGTGACATCTTCAGGAAAGACATCGGAAAATTCACAAACTATCGGAATGTTCAAGACTTGCTGGTCAATACTCTCTTCTTTAGTAAGAACAAGCAAAACAGATTTCTCTTGCTCAAACAGAAAATTTACCATTCCAATCGTACCTTCTAAGATCGTTGCCAAAACATCTTTCGGAGGCACTTCAACAGAGGGAATGAGGATCAACTTCTCTTCACACCCAATAAACACAGAATTATCAGACAACTAATCCATTCCTAGGATAACATCAATTTTCTTAAGGGGCAAACAAATAAGGTCAATCTGAAAGATTCTGCCATCCATGGACAACGTACAGTTCTCACACTTAAGCGGCGTCTCGACAGTTTCATCCATAGTGGTAGTAACCACCATTGGAGGGGACAAGGGAAAAATTCGCAACCCAAGTCGCTTCGCACAAATAGTAGATATAAAAGAATGCGTAGCTCTACAATCAAATAAAACAAGACAATGATGGTTGTTAATAAGACAATTACCCGCAATCAAGGAATTGTCGCCTTTCGTCTTCCTGACGTCCATAGTATAAACTCTCCCTTGAGTCAGATCCTTCCTCTGAGGGCAATCCCTAGAAATATGTCCTTCCATCTGACAATGATAGCAAATTACACCGTTCTGCTCACATCTTCCAAAATAATTCTTGCGACATCGGGGGAAATAAGGAGGAGCACTGGATCTAGGACTCGACACCTATTTCCCCTTGAAGCGTGGAGGCCTCGGCCTAAAAGATTGACTAGCCCTCCCCCTATCTCCTTGAACCGGTCTTCCAGTACTGGCTTCTGCTTGAACTTTCTTCAAACTATGTTCCGCAACATAGAATTGCCTCAACATCTCGGAGTAAGTAGTGAACTCCCTTTGAGAGACACTATGCGAGATCTCGGCCCTTAGCCCAAACAAGAACTGGTCAATTTTCCACCTTTCATCAGGGGCATTCATAGCCTGCCTAGAGTAGGCCGCCATGTCCTCAAACTTCTCAGCATAACTGGCCACAGTCATGCTCCCTTACCTCAATTGTTGAAATTCAAACTCTTTTTGCATCCTCAGGGAACTCGGGAAATACTTGTCCATAAAAACTGTCTTAAATTGTTGCCACACTCTTGGAATTTCTTGCACCATCATCAAGTTGGAGGCACTTTCCCACCACCTAGCAGCAGGACCCTTTAGTAAATGTGACGCGAAGGTCACCTAGTCTTCTTCACTACAAATCATAATCTGGAATATCCTCTCCATTCCAGTCACCCATTCACGAGCCTTAACCGGATCCAACCCGCCATGAAACTCCTGAGGGTTCATGCGGAAGAAGTGTCTAAATGTTCCACCCGCAGCTCCAGGAGCAACCACGTGAGGGTGAAGACCCCCACTCATCTGATGCATCATTTCTTGCATGAATTGGTGTTGTTATTGCTGCATCTGCTGCATAAATTGGAACATAGGAGCATTCCCATCGCTACCTGCTTGATCGCTACCGGGAGGAGTGACACTGGGTCGAGCACGAGTTCCACGTCTGCCAGCCATATTTCCTAAATGTCATCAAAACAGGATTAAGTTGATCAGGCTCAATACCATAAACATAACATTTAGTCCTATCATAAGTCAACGTGTATGAACGGAAGGAAACACTTATAATATTTCAAGGCTAGGTCGAGGATACGACCTGCTCTGATACCAACTGTTATACCCATATACAAAAGACATACATAAAGCATATTTTTCATATATAATATTAATGATTTGGTACTGAAATACAAATAAGTTCTTAGCAACACATTGTATAAATATAGCCACTACAACATAAGGTACTAAACAAGGCTATATAATAGTACAAGATGTTCAACTACAAAAGATCTAAGAACTAGATCCGAAAATCTCAAAAGTCCACAGCGAAAGATTAAGCCATCACTAGTAATGATAATCAAGTCGCCTTATCCTTACCCTTAGCGGAACCTGAAGTACCTAAAAAACAACATCAACATGGGGTGAGATAAAACATCTCATTGGGTTCTCTATCTTAGAGTTGTCTCGACTCTAAAGGGTCATTTCCAACGAAACTCGCATTCTTCACAACCCAATTTACACAAGGAACAAATACATACGGGAAACTAGGGTCCACACACGATTTCACAACACAAAGGGAAATGTCTACCTCATGTCCTTACGGATGCTCTAGTGAAACACATAGTAACCACTTTGAGACTTATACAAGACCTTACGGAGGAATTGACATAACACACGCTTCAATCTTTATGGATGCTTCCCATGGGACTAAAGATAACCCACTTCAAGACTTACTCAAGATTGACACATAGCTAGCATAGTACTTGCCCCAAGTCCTTACAGATACTTCACGTAGGACTAAGGACAATCCTCCTCAAGGCTTACTCAAGACCTTACGGGGGACTTATAGTCTACACTTCTCAATTCAATGCCCATGCATACACAACGGATACCTTAAGTCCTTACGGATGCTCTAGTGAAACACATAGTAACCACATAGAGACTTATACAAGACCTTACGGAGGATCCTAAAAACGAAACATAAATCATAATTCAAACGAGTTTAAGGGGAACCTAGATACCTCACAAGTCGTACCTTTCTCTAATTCCATTAACTCACAAGTTCCATTTTATCAAGTTTTGGTCATTTGAAAATAGTCGGGTAAAATTCGGCTCGAAAATAATGTTTCTTGATCTTAATAGATAGATTATGCTATTAGCTTTAAAACGGTATGTGGAACACTCAAAACGGATACCCGAATCACAAGTTATGAATTAAAAACCAAAGTTGGGAACTATAGGTCTCGCTGAGCGAGCTCCTTCTCGCTGAGCGAAACTCGCTCTAGAACTTTCGCTGAGCGAGGTATGCTAGCTGAGCAAGCTACACCAGTTCAGGAAGTTCCAACCTTACGGGAAAATACTCTTCCCACACCCAATCACTCCCAAACATCAACCAATGCACCAAGACATAATCAAACATATCCATTATCATAATATGAGTATTTTATGTAGGTTTTAATCGAGTTTTAACCGTTAAACTTCCAATTTTTCTTAGATTTCTAACTAAGCCCTAACCGCAAACATTTCTAAAACTCAACCAAAATCAAAGATAAAATTTTCTAACTAAGAACCCACCTCGAGAGATGAAGATTAGCGGAAAGTTTGAGTTGATTCGACGGATGGATGATCGGGAATGAGGAAATGGAGCTTTAGGGCTTTTCTCACTTCTTCTTCTCTTCTCTTCTCCTTTCTTCTTTTCTTACCAACTTTTTCTTTCTCTCATAATCTTTCTATATATATAAAATATAAAGCTTATATTTTTTACCGATAAGACAAAATTAGAGAGTATCCGAAAATGTCTCTTAATCCGATATTTTATAAAACCTCTGAGTCAACTAATATCAATTAATAAAATATAATCCCATGAATTACTCTATTTAGTTCCATTAAAATTTCTTAGAGTATTCCGAAATAATATTATTACTAATTAATATTGTTCAGAGCTTTAAATAAAATACGGGGTATTATAGTATTGGGCTACGGCCCAATATGTCGAGCAGAGGCCCATGTGCTCGGGCAGGTACATCTGGTAGACGGGCAGGGGCGCTTAACAGTCGGGCACATATCCTAGATGTTGGGCACGCATTTAGAACGGGCATAGAACATGTCAGCCAGTTCATTTGCCACATCACCCAACTGTCCCCCATTATCTCCTGAAAGGTAGGGGCAGTTGAACCAAGGACTAGACCTCTTAGCTAGGTCTTCACGCTTCTCACGCATTCCTTGGCAGTTCTTCCTTGGGCCTAGCTGATCGAGCCCAAGGAAGTACCTTGGCCCAGCGCTGGGGGCTCTCTATAAATACCCTTTTTCACTAAAGGGTCAGGTATTCTGATTCCATTCTTCTAACTTACCTATTTGATGTACCTCTATTAACTTTGGCATCGGAGCGCCTTGCAGGTACACCCCCTCCATTCCATCCACTTGCTGTTGCACCCAATTGCTGGAAGGCCCTCCTGATCAGGTGAGATCAGTTACTATTATATATCAATCTAAAATTTAATGATTGGTTGTGGTAATAATGTGGTTTAATGGAAGAATTTTAGTTAATTGAGTCATGTGATAACATGTTGTATTTTGTTTGATTGTTCTTCTATGGATGTGTTCTTGAAGCTTTTAAACATAAACTTGAAGACTATGTTATTGGTGTATATGATGTGGTGATAGTGTATTAGATGTGGTATGAAGTTAGATTTTCGAAATAAGTTACTTTGTATGTGTAGCGGTAAAATCATGAGTGTAAGCTATTTACTAGCTTAACTCAAGGTAAACAGAGTTGCCACCGCGCCTTTATTTTATTCCAAATGGAAAATGGAAAAAGAGCGAATAAAACCTAATGAATCTAAAAGCAAAAGAGCTAAAGAAACACATCAGAGAAACAGGTAAGGGGATAGGTTACACAATGGGAAGGTTTTACGCACCCAAAATGTCCGTGGTACTCCACGGGAGCCCTTTGAAAAATTTACCGCTTTTGGTTTGAAAATGGTTTGTTTGAAAGAGATTGGAGAGATGAGAAGAGAAACGTTTTTTTTATATTTTTGTGTTTGAAGAGGTTTGACGCCTCATGCCTACGTACCCACAAAGTGCAATGCGAGATCAAAACCTCGTAGTTCGTGGTACAAAATTTGAAAAGAAACAATGAGTTGAATTGATTTTAAAATGTAGAGATAAGTCGTCATTCTTTAGAGAATAATTCCTCTAGAAAGAATGAATCATATCTAAACATATGGAAAAAAAAGTGCACAAAGGCACGAAAACAATTGAGTGAGTTTTGGATTTTTTAAAGTCTTTGAGAAAAGAGTTTCGATATGTTTACATGGATTAAAGTTTATTAAGAAAATAAAGTGAAAAGGATAAAATCACTTGACCTAAGTCAAGGTTTGATTATGAAAAGATTTGAAGTTTGAAAACAAAGAAGATTTGAAAATAGGGAGAAGATTTGAAAATTTTAGAAGTGGGAGGAGATGAAGTGACTATCCTAAAACTTGAATTTAAAAGTTAAGAGAAGAGCGATCAAACCATGTTATGAACATTTCTTCGAAGTAAACGGAATTCCATCTTCATAGAAAAATGAAAATAACTCGAGGCCAAGGTCTTTAATCGATAGCAACTTGAGCAAAGGGAGAGATCCTAAAGTCTAAGTCCAAACTCCAAATCCAATGCTAAGGATAGTGACCATAGTCCAAGAATTAAAGTCACAATTCCCTTTTTAGATGTTTTATCCATTATTAATGTTTTTTGAGTCCAAATGGACAAAAGAAGAATCACAAACATAACAATATAAACATAAACAATATGATAGATGATATAATATGATAATAGCATAATAAAAGGGATAAGGAGCGAGAAATTGAAATAAAGAGGATAAGGTGCGAGAGATTGAATTTAAATGGTTAGTATATTAATAGTATTATAATATTTACATATAAATGGTATGATGAACTTAATCAAACACAACCACAAAAGATAACCAAAAATCGAGGCAATCGGATCCAAGTGGATCTTATTCCGAATTCGGGACAAATTTAGGTCTATTTTAAGAAATCGCCGAGTAATTTACGAAGTAATTACCCTACAAATGAGGCCGGCCACCACCAATTAAGGTGGAAAATATTTGTGCTAATACATGTTAGAGAAATGATATTATTGATCATTCTCCGAAAACATGCCACACTAAGAGAAAAAAAAGAACGGTCTAATCTTAATCGAGATTTTTATTGAATTATCGAATGCAACCTATCACGATCCCAAAGTATAGAGAATGGTCCAAATGATCATTCATCCATAGATTTGAAATAATGAAGGTTAAACATATTCGAAATTCAACAATCTACAAATCAGAGATTTTCATCGACTAAAAATAAAAGAATAAAAGGAAATGAAAAAAGAAACATACATTTAAAATAAAATCCATAACAAATAAAAAAACAATTAAAAGACCTTTATAAATTTCTTTTTCTAAAACTTTTTCTTCAAAACTTCCTTTAATAATATTCTGAGAATATTATTAAAAGCAAGATTTATTTAAACTCTTTTTTTTAAAACAAGTAACATAACAAAAAAGAAAAGAAATAAAAAAAAATAAGAGATAATTGGGGGGATCCGCAGGCTTGTGGTGTGGCGATAGAAGAAGTTGAGTCCAACAACATAAGGAGCCCAAATCACATTTATATGAGTTCTTTTTTATAACAAAAAAAAATGAAATAAAATTGAAAAAAGAACACAGCAGAGGAAACACGCCCTACATCTTCTTCTTTTCGTGAAAACAGGGCGGCGGCGGGTGGACTTCCTCGCCTTCACAACAAAATCACGTCGGTGGCCTCTTCACTGATCCTTGTTGCTTTTTCAAAACCACCTACCAAAACTCACTCTCTTCTTCGATTTGGTCTTTTTTCTCACGAATATCTTTCTCTCCGTCACACTCGGAATCGCCGACGATCTCTTCTTTCTTTTCTCAATCTCTCCCCATTATTGTTGTTTGATGAAAGATTGATTATGATACAGATGGATAAAATTCTGAGATGAATTGAAGGTGAAATTGAAAGAGATGTCGTTTTTTATTGAAGGTTATTTGGTATTATGATGTAGATTCAAGGACTGGAAAAAGAATCAGGGAAGGTTGTTATGAATCGAAGATTTTGAAATTGAATTTGACAGAGCTTTAGAGGGCTTTTGAAGCTTTAGATTGAGAGAGGGAAATGGTTCCTTTTATAGAAGGAAGAGGTGAAAATCATTTCGATTTGGGATGCTGTTTTTTGAAGGATTATGCTGCGTTTATGGATGTGCGTATCGCGTGTTCCCTTCTGATTTTTATTTTGCGTTTTATGCTATTGATGTTTGCGTTTTGGACTGTTAATAGGTGATGAAGGCGTGTTGAAGTTGTTGCATTTCACGTATAATGCTTCTGCGTTTTGAGGCTTGGTCCGCGTGATGCTTTACGGCGTGAAGAATGTGACGTCTTAGCCTCGGTTTCTTGTGCGTACCGCATAATGCATTTTGGCTGATGCGTTTTGAGTTTGTTTCCTTTGCATTTTGATAAGGTTTGAAGGCTATGTGTAGCTTGGTGGCTGAAGGTGTTGTGCAGGTGTGCGTGAGGTTTAGCTGCTTTCGGCTGGTGGAAAAAAAATTCACGTGTGGATGAGGCAAGTGCAGCTCGCGTGTGGCTGGTGTGAGGAAGTGGGCCAAAAGGCCTTTTCCTTTTTGTTTGAATTATGAGAAATAAAAAATAAAAATGGGTTAAGAGAAAAAAAGAATGGGCTTTTATGGTAAATGGGTGAATTTAAAAATGGATAAAGAAAATGGTTTATGAATATATATAAAAAAAATGGAATTTGAATTATGGTATATTTGGTAAATGAAGGAAAAATGAAATGGATAATAAAAAATGAATATTTAAATTTAATTGGATAAAAATGAATAAAAGAGGAACTGAAAATGGATAGGAAAATAATGAAAATTGAAATATAAAAATGGGATGAAATAATCGGGAATCGAAAATGGTTAATGGATTGAATTTAGAATAATGGAAATGATTATTGAAAAGGGAATACGGGTGAATAAATGGTTTAATCGAAAAATGAATAATGGATATGAAAACTTAATTTAGCCCACAACCAATTTCTGATTTTTTTTCACAAGCCACTTGATGAACACAGTCAATCTTAAACCACTGAATAAATCGCAACTTTGCCATCTAAGCCACAATCATCGTCTGAAATTGGCCTCGATTAGTTGAATCCATGCTGAGGAAAATAAATCCTCAGATGAACGGCTGATAAACTGGTGATCTTGAAAATTCAAACCAAACTTCGCACAAAACACTACACACACTGTCTGAGGAATAAACCACTGGCACACACAACTTGCAGTCGACACAATCTTTGATAGTTTGACCAAGATTAGGTCAAACGTCCATCTGAATCGAATCATAACTGAACAAACGCATCTAAATTGAAATCACTGTCTTATCTTTGAAATCCTGAAACACAGAGAAGAAGAAGCAAATTGCAACATATTTTTGGTATTTTGGTTAGAGGTTAGTAAATATAAACGAATAATGACAAGTAAAAACACGGGGATCCCCTGCGAAGCATAGACTTGCAACCGAAAAGGGTAAACGAACCATTGCATAATCTTGTTTGTATGCAAAATGCAAATGAAATGCAAAGAAACCTTAGGGCAAAAATTAGGGTGTTACAGCTGCCCCTATTTAAGTTTCTTCAATCCGAAGATATGAAGATTGACATCTTCGTCTCTACAAGATGGGAGAGACTTAAATACAGAAAACCCAATTTTTGTCCTAAGAGAACATGATATGAGATGAATATGATATGCAAGCCCAAGATCTCTGTGGGGAAAAAATGACCACCAGAGGAAAGCAAAAACTTGGGGACACAGAAGAAAATCCCGCTGGGGAAAAATAACAAACAACAAAAGAGTTTACCAGGAAAATAAATCACTGGATAGCTGACTCGACTTGGGAAAAGGTATGATATAATCAAGGTAAAGATTCAACAAGGGAAAGTAAACACCCTGCCAGGAAATATCAACCAAATAAAGTATTCGAGTCCAAGAATGGAATACTGAATTGGAAACGAATTATCAACTACCGGTTTACTGGGTAGGAAAACAAAGGACTCGACTATCGATTTACTAGATAGGAGAAAACCAAAGAGGGATAACCTTCACTACCTTTTTATTGGGTAGAAACAATTCTCAACTACCTGATTTACTGGGAAGGAGCTTAAGCAAAGGGAACCGACTTCTATTACCTTTTTACTAGGTAAGAAGAAGAAATCTCGACTACCGGATCTACTGGGTAGGAGTACAAGTAAAAGAACTTGATCAATTTGGTAATATTACCTATTATCGAATAACTGATAGCTTAATTCCAAAGTAATATACTCAAACTGGATAAAATGTTGCCCACTATCAAACAATGATAGCTTAATTCCAAAGCATTATTACTCACAAAAGGGGACCAAAGTTCAATCCAAGAACAAATTGGAGAGAAACGGTCAAACAGGACTCATCCTGAAGAGGAAATATCTCAACTGGGGAAAATCCCATCCAGATAATAAACTGGGAGGAAACTGAATCAAAATCATCCACGAGAAACAAACTCAATGGGGCATTAGAAAGAATAAACACTTTCTGCTTAAAGGTTAACATTCTAAACTTGAGAGGAAGACAACACACACGCTCTGTGGGGAAAGTCCTCACCAAAGAGCAGAGAACAATGATAAATGCAAGAATGCAAGAAAATGATGCTATGAATATGCGTATGAATATGCTGACAAAACAGACATAAAGATAAGAAACGGGTGACATGAATATCACAACAACCAGATACTCGGCTAATCTCAAGGCATCAATGCTGGGAAACATGATGGAGATTCAACTTGGCATCCTGTAGGGGAATGTCAAAAGCCATCAAAGGAAATAAAATCCTACTACAAGGCTTAACTCATGATGAGAAAACATTTGTGAGGGATCCAATCCACAAAGCAATCTACTGGATCATCAAACATTCACTCTGCATAGGGATATCACCCTACTGAGGAAAGGTAAAAATCTGCCGATGATGGGTAAAAGCTTCCATAATCCTCTCTAGGGACATAAGAATTCTTGATAAAAATCAAACTTTACGAGGAATAACTGTCATATCACTCCTGCTCCATTTGGGGATAGAGTGCAAGACCTGCTGAAAATCACATAGGAACATGCTGACTACTGATCAGTGATATTTAGTGGTAATATTCAAGCCGGTTTTCAGCGTCTTTTGAGTCTAATTTGATTTGTTTGTAGTGTCTCGTTCATGTTTTGTCTTAGTTTTCTCATTATTGCGTGCAAGTTAGTGTTTATCGTTTTACTTTGTTTTTATCAGTGGAATGGGTTATGTGGTTGTTTTCTTTGTGGTGTTTCAGGTAAATATGTAATCGGTTGTTCGAGGCGTCCAAAAGATGGTCCAAGCTTTTAAAAAAACGACAGAAAATGGGAGTTCAGAGACACAACACGGGTGCCAGTGTTGTACAACACGGCCCGTGTTGTAAATACCAGAAGAGACAAAGATTTTGCTCAGAAAAGAAGAAGTCAGGGTTGTGACACGGGCGCCCGTGTTGTACAACACGGCCCGTGTCATGGCAGCTGGGGAAAAAGTTGTTTAGTAGTGATCCAGAGGCACAACACGGGTGCCCGTGTTGCACAACACGGCCCGTGTTGTGAAGACCAGAGGGAATCTTATGTTTTGCTGCTTCAAGGGTATTCCGGACATTTCGCGGTGCTTTTTGAAGACTGATTTATATTTGACCATTATGACTGTGAGAAGGGTACTTTTTTGGATTTGGGGATTTTTGGGGATAGAACGAACACTGGAGAAGAAGGATTGATCAAGAGCGGAAGCAATTGACGATCCGACAAATCCAACGTTAATTGTAATGTCTAAATTTTCTTGCTCTGTTTTTATTTCCAGTTTGAACATGAGTGGCTAAACCCCCCAATGCCAGGGGGTGTCCCTGATTTGCTTTTTGTAATGACTTTTTGAATTCTTCAATTTGGGATTATGGTTTTAGTTTCGTTTCTTTATTTTATTGCAACGTCCTTAATGCTTTATCGTTATTGGAAAATGAGATAATTGATCGTGGTTAGGATTTGGTCTGACCAACCATCCTAACCTTGTTGCATAATTTTATCGTGAAAAATATTGCTGAGGAATTGGGATATTTTTATGAGAATCTTTTTATGTCAGAATTATTGCTTGATATTCTTCTTTGACCATTGAGGAATCACGGTCAATGAAGAATACCAAAGGTTTTTCTTTAAAGGAATTTTGGAAAAACATTATAAACTTAGGAAAGACGCGTTCTAAAGCATATCTCTAAAATTGAGAAACTTATGAGTCATTGCATTGCGAATCATACACCGCACCTGGCATTACTTTCATATTAGTGAAATTATTTGTTTTAAATATACGTTTATTCTCTTCAGTTTATATAATTTAATCTCAAACCTTTAAACCATGAATTTTGTCCAATTGAAATTAATCACTAAGAACTTATTTTAATACGCAGTCCTTGAGATCGATATTTGGAGTTAATCCCTTCTATTACTACATCGATAAAAATAGTACACTTGCTATTTTCCGATCAAGTTTTTGGCGCCGTTGCCGGGGACTGTCAAAGAATTAAGTTGTTTGTGTTATATCAATTGGAATTTTGTTGCTCTGCGACTAAAATTTTACTTTACTCTCTGTATATCATTTTAGTGTTATTGAAATTTTGTTTTCTAACTCGTGTCTAACTGTTTATGCGAGGTCAGGCCTCAACTAATTTTTCTTTTGACACAGAACCAGAAAGAGCTTTGCACGAGAGACGCCGCAAGGCAAGAATTGATAGTCTGGCTAAGACTGGTTCAAGTGTCCCGTATCAGGAAACTGAGGACTATATTTCCGTTCACTCGGAGCACAGTGACTCTGATTCAAACAGAGAAACTGACCCTGAATTCAACGACATGGCAGGAAATCAACCTGCTGCAGAGAGGCTCTTAGGTGATTACGGAGGGGCAAATGCTCAACCTAACAGGATGACGATTGTTAATCAACCGGTGAATGTAGCACACTTCCAGTTGCATCCATCTACTATCCGCCAGTTAGAGAGCAAGCCTTTCTCCGGAAGAATTAATGAGGATGCAAATAAGCATCTACAGAGATTTCTTACTACTACCACTTCTTTGAAGATCGAAGGTCATTCAGAGGAGGCAAAACGACTGGTGATGTTTCCATTCACACTTACTGACGATGCTGAAGAGTGGTTCTATTCTCTTCCCGCAGCAAGTATCACAACATGGCAAGAGATGGAAACATCCTTCCTAAACGAATACTTTCCTGCTTCAGTGTTCATCCAGAAAAGATATGATATAGTCAATTTTAAACAAAAAGAGGGTGAATCACTTGGAGATGCTTATAAAAGATTCAAAAGGTGTTTGACTTCGTGTCCTACTCATAACATGGACGAAACAGAGCAAATGCAAAACTTTGTGAATGGGTTGCGACTCAAGAAGAAGCAACTTATTGATACTGCTGCAGGTGGCTCAACAAACTTTTCAACAGCCACAGGTATTAAGAGAATCATAGAAGCTATTGCTGCCAATGAACACCTTGAGTTATATGATCGCACCGTGAGTCAACCAGACGGGAAGATCGATCTTAAGCTGACAGAACAGGTTGTAAAAATGGAAGATCAAATAGCCGCAGAAGTTGAAAGAAGGTTAAAGAAGATGAATCTGGGAACTCACACAGTTGCTCAGGTTGAACCCGTTCAAGTGGTGATCTGCGAGATATGTTGTGGTCCTCACTTTGCCATGCACTGTTTGGCAACTCAAGAGCAGGTTGAGCAGATTAATATGTTGAGGCAGAACAATCCTTATGCCAACACATATAATCTGGGGTGGAAAAATCACCTAAATTTCTCTTGGAAAGATCATCAAGGGAACATCCAAAAACTGGTTCAAGGCCAACAACAGTATCAGCCTCAGCAACAACCTTATCAGCCTCCAGTGTCAAGAAAAGCTGATTGGGAGATTGCCATTGAAAAGATGGCAGCTCACAATTGTCAATTTCAAGAAGAAACAAGAAGTAATTTCAAGAACACTGGAGCCTCTATAAAGAATCTTGAGGTGCAAATGAGCCAAATTGCTCAACACCTTGCTATTCCACAAACTCCTAGGACTCTTCCTAGTGCTACTGTAACAAATCCTAGAGATAATCACAAAGTAAATGCAGTCACAACGCGAAGAGGTAAAGTTAGTGAAGAGGTTCAAGAAAATTCTGAAGTTGAAAGTCAATTGATTGAGGTTGAGCTTGAAATCAAAGAAAATGAAGAAGTTGACAACGAAAAAGAAGTTACCCCAACACCGGTCATCAAAGAAAAAGCGGTTGAACCAAAACCGGTGGTCAAACTTCCGTATCCTACAAGAAATAAGAAGAAAGGGCAGCAAGAGAAGAATTTTGAGAAATTTCTTGACTTGTTCAAAAAGCTGGAATTGAATATCCCATTGCTTGAAGCTCTTGAACAAATGCCCACTTATGCCAAATTCATGAAAGATATAATTGCTAAAAAGAGGACTATGGGAGCTGAACCTATTATTCTAACCGAAACTTGTAGTGCTATTTTGCAGGGACTAAAGATTCCGGTGAAGAAAAAAGATAGAGGAGCTGTCACCATTCCTTGCACTATTGGTGACCGATCGTTCAAGAGAGCTCTCATTGACTTGGGAGCGAGCATCAGTTTAATGCCTTTATCTATCTACAAAAAGTTGGGTATTGGTGTTGTACAAGACACTAGGATGACTCTCCAATTCGCGGACCATTATGTGAAGCGACCGTATGGAGTTGTCCATGATGTCTTGGTTAGAGTGGACAAATTTGTGTTCCCGGTTGACTTTGTGATCCTTGAAATGCCAGAAGATGAAGAAATTCCCTTGATTTTGGGAAGACCTTTCCTAGAAACCGGGAGAGTAATGATAGACATGGAAGGTGGAACACTAACGTTGAAGGTGTATGATGAAGAGTTAAAAATTGATGTTAGGAACACTTTAAAGTATAAAGATGATGTGGGAACTAGTAGTAACATACAAGTGTTAGATCAAATGGAAGCTAGTGAGCATTTAGAAAGTGTGTCCAAATTACCTTTAGAGAGGGTGTTGAGTATGTCCATTTTTGAAGGTGATAAGGAAGTTGGAGATAATGATATGGAAGTGGTTGCGATGCTTGAAACTCAACCTATCTTTAAAAGAGTTAGAATGCACCGGTGGGAAGAGTTGCGACATCCTATAACGGTTGATGAAGGCAAAGACAAGCCAAAAATATCCGAATTGAAGCAACTTCCCGAGAATCTCAAATATGTCTTTCTTGACACGGAAGAAAAATGTCCCGCTATTATTAGCGCTAATTTGAAAGACATGCAAGAAGGCAAGTTGATTGAAGTTCTTAAAAAATTCAAGGGAGCAATTGGGTGGAAGATTGAAGACCTTAAAGGTATAAGTCCCACGGTGTGTATGCATAAAATATTGATGGAAGAAGATCACAAACCAGTTGTGCAACCACAAAGGAGATTGAATCCGGTGATGAAGGAAGTAGTGCGAAAAGAAGTTGTTAAGGTATTGGATGCAGGATTAATTTATCCTATATCCGATAGTGCTTGGGTGAGTCCGGTGCATGTGGTGCCCAAAAAGGGGGGAACAACTGTTATAACAAATGAAAAAAATGAGTTGATTCCTACTAGAACCGTTACTGGGTGGAGAGTGTGCATTGATTATAGAAGATTGAATTTGGCTACGAGAAAGGACCATTTTCCGTTGCCATTCATTGACCAAATGTTGGAAAGACTAGCGGGACATGATTACTATTGTTTCCTTGATGGCTATTCCGGGTACAATCAAATTGCTGTTGCACCGGAAGACCAAGAGAAAACGGCGTTTACATGCCCCTATGGCATTTTTGCTTATAGAAGGATGCCATTTGGGCTATGTAATGCCCCCGCTACATTCCAAAGATGCATGACATCCATTTTTGCGGATATGCTAGAAAAACACATGGAGGTGTTCATGGACGACTTTTCCGTGTTCGGATCCTCATTTGATCATTGTTTATCTAACCTTTCACTTGTTTTGCAGCGATGTCAAGAAAGTAACTTAATATTGAACTGGAAAAAATGTCATTTCATGGTGCGAGAAGGAATTGTTCTTGGTCACAAGATCTCACAAAAAGGGATCGAAGTTGATCAAGCCAAGGTGGAAGTGATCTCTAAGTTACCTCCGCCAATCAACGAAAAGGGCATAAGAAGTTTTTTGGGACATGCGGGATTTTACCGCAGGTTCATAAGAGATTTCTCGAAGATAGCCAAACCTTTAACTACTTTGTTGGTTAAAGATAAGGCTTTTGTTTTCAATAAGGAATGCAGCGACGCTTTTGAAACACTAAAAAAAGAATTAGTGTCTGCACCTATTGTTATCGCCCCTGATTGGTCCCTACCCTTTGAGATTATGTGCGATGCTAGTGACATTGCGGTGGGGGCTGTTCTTGGACAGCGGAGAGGAAAATTGATTCATGTGATTTACTATGCTAGTCATGTTTTGAACCCTGCACAGATAAACTATGCAACTACCGAGAAGGAGTTGTTAGCGGTTATGTATGCCTTCGATAAATTCAGGCAATATCTGTTGGGTTCAAAAGTGATTGTTTATACTGACCATGCTTCTTTGAAATATCTTTTTGCTAAGCAGGATTCAAAGCCCAGGTTGTTGAGGTGGATTTTACTCCTCCAGGAATTTGATGTGGAGATCCGTGACAAGAAAGGGTGTGAAAACACTGTTGCGGATCATCTTTCTCGGATGTCACCAATTGAGGAGACGGAAGAGCAACGCCCTATAAAGGATGAGTTCGCTGACGAACACATCCTAGCTGTTATAGGGGTGCCTTGATTTGCAGATTATGCAAACTACCTCGTTGGCGGTATTATACCCGACGATTTTGATTCTAACAAGAAAAAAAAGTTTGTTCATGACTGCAGGTTTTATTTATGGGACGATCCGTTTCTCTACAAAAGAGGGGTGGACGGCCTTGTGAGAAGATGTGTACCTGAAGAAGAACAAAAAGATGTGCTGAAAGCATGTCACGACTCTGAGTATGGGGGACATTTCAGTGGTGATCGAACAGCTGCTAAAGTCCTACAATTAGGACTTTATTGGCCATCTTTATTTAAGGATGCGCAAGAGGTAGTGAAAGAGTGTGACAGATGTCAGAGGACTGGGAATATATCAAAAAGAAACCAGATTCCCCAAAACTCTATGCTCGAGGTTGAGTTATTTGATGTATGGGGGATAGACTTCATGGGGCCGTTTCCACCGTCGTTCAGAAAAACTATATTTTGGTGGCTGTGGATTATGTGTCCAAATGGGTGGAAGCTGTTGCATTACCCACCAATGATGCTAAGGTTGTGGTAAGATTCCTAAAAGAGAACATCTTCGCAAGGTTCGGTGTCCCGAGAGCATTAATAAGCGACGAAGGGACACATTTCTTGAATCACCTTATGGAGAAGCTGCTTCAAAAGTACAATGTTAAACACCGGATAGCTACTCCATACCACCCCCAAACGAGCGGCCAAGTTGAGGTATCCAATAGACAACTGAAACAAATCTTGGAAAAGACAGTGAATTCATCGAGGAAGGATTGGTCTATTAAGTTGGATGACGCTTTATGGGCGTACCGAACGGCTTTCAAAACGCCTATCGGTATGTCACCATATCAACTGGTTTACGGAAAGGCATGTCACTTACCTTTGGAACTTGAACATAAAGCTTTTTGGGCATCTAAGTATCTTAATATGGATTTGTCAAAAGCTGGAAGTTCGAGGATTCTTCAACTTCATGAGTTAGAAGAATTCAGGAATAGGGCGTATGAGAATGCCAAGGTTTACAAAGAGCAAACGAAAAAATGGCATGATAAAAGGATTCAAAGAAAAGAGTTTTGGGAAGGACAAATGGTCCTCCTGTACAATTCAAGGCTGAAGCTATTCCCAGGCAAATTAAGGTCTAAATGGTCGGGACCTTTTGTTGTTCACAAGGTATTTCCTCACGGAGCTGTTGAGATTAAAAATCAGACCAACGAAGATATTTTCAAAGTGAACGGGCAGAGATTAAAGCATTATTTCAAAGGCCAGACCACTGGTGATGTGCATGTCACTCGTCTTACTCAGTAGTACGACGGACCGTCGAGCCATGCGACGTTAAACGCAGCGCTACGTGGGAGGCAACCCACGAGTTTTTCATTCTTACTTTTGTTTGTTTCTGTTTTGTAGGTTTTGTTTATCACTGATTATAATAAGGAATGAATGAGGTTTGAAGTCGGGGTAGGAAGATCAGAAAAGCGAGAAAAAAAACTGAAAATCAGAGGTGCAACACGGGTGCCCGTGTTGAGCAACACGGCCCGTGTTGCATGGTGTAGAAAGATGTGTTTTTTGTGTGAAGATTTGAGGGAATCCAGGGATGCAACACGGGTGCCCGTGTTGTGCAACACGGCCGGTGTTGCAATGTCTGGAGATGTGCTTGTTTCAAGGAAATTTGAAAAGAGAACCAGGGATGCAACACGGCCGCCCGTGTTGTGCAACACGGCCCTTGTTGCAAGTGTTGTAGAGGATAAACTTTGAAATTGATTAATTGGAACATCCAGGGATGCAACACGGGTGCCCGTGTTGTGCAACACGTCCCGTGTTGCTCATGCGGGAATCTGAAAATTCAAAATTTTTTAGTTTCCCAACTTTATTCTGTGGGCCCCACGTGTTTATTTTCATAATTTCTAATTAAGTGCTCATTAACCTAGCAATTATCATTTTTCCTTCATCTTCTCCAACCTCATTTCTCTCTCAAAAACCCTAACACCATTTTTATACTTCATAAAACATCCATTTTCTCAAGCACCCACTCACCGAAACCTACTACTCCGTTCACGAGAATTGTTCCCCATCACTTTCTTGTCACTTCTACGGTGACCGATTTCTCTAATCTTTCAATTTTTTTTCATGTGCTTCATTTGTGCAAGTTGGAACAATGCCTCCTCGAAGAGATACCGGTAAGAATGTTGCTGAATCTTCTCGTCCTCGCAAGAGAGCACACCGGATTCCGAATGCTCATGGCATTTTGTTTGAGGACCCGGAGCATCAAGCCAAGTATGCAAAGTTGGTAAGGCGTAAGTTGATACCGGCCCGGTACATGTGCAATGAAACTCTTGAAAATCTAGGGCTCAAATTTGAAGTCCATAGAATGTTTCACAGTATCGGGATGTTAAAATTTATGCAATATGAAGCGCCAACTTTTGAGCGCATAACCTTGGAATTTTTGAGTTCTTTACAGTTTCAGCTCAAGCATACTTGGACCGGATCCGACACTGAGTACTTCGGTACTTTGAAGTTTCGCCTATTTGACAATGATCATGTGATGTCGGTGGCTGATCTGGGGAAGATTTTAGATCTCCCAGTTTATGGGCCTGGTGCACCGCCGAGTACATTCGACGCAGGATCATTCTGGAAGGATATCACCGGCAATACCGAGTATGCCGCGTCTGTTGCAAAAGCCTCATGCATCCATAACCCGTCCTTCCGGTACGCTCAAAAAGGGTTAGCTTATACCCTTTTCTGCCGAGGCGATAGCACAGGAGTCGCAACTCTGCGAGAGTTATACTTCCTGTATAGAATGGCATACAATGAGTTGATTAATGTTGCGGCCTTCGCAGCAGACCACCTGAAGCGGGTAGCCAATGCTGCCTCGGGTGAGATTTCTGTTGGAGGGATGATTACACAGATTGCTCAGCATCTTGGGTATAATGAGAGGTTGCTTGAAGTGCCCGCAGTGGCAGGTAAGACCAAAATTGATCTTGAAACATTGATCAACCAAGGTATGATTAAAACCGCTCATAATTATTATGTTGTGATGTCTCGTAACAAGCATTTGATTTCGTTGCCTGCGCCTAATATGATTACTATAGATAATAGAGCTAACTGGCTGTATGAGGACCCTATGCTGGGTGGTTCCGATCAGTTTGATGAGTATTTTTCAGATGAGGAGGATGCAGGGAACCAAGCTGAATAGGTCCCGGTGCAAACTGTTGGTGGTTCATCTAACCAAGCAACCGGTCAGTGGAATGTGTCCAAGGACCAGTGGGACGAAATGATCAGAGAGCAGACCCGGCAAGGGGACCTAATCGATGAGCTGCATGCATGGATGCAGCAGATGAAGCTTCATGGATTTCCTCCCGAGGAGTGATAGTTGTGAGTCCCCTCCGACATTGGTTCTTCAACAGTGAGGACACTGTTGAGTTCAAGTGTGGGGGGGTTTAGTTTTTATGTTTTCGTTTGTTTTATGTTAATCTTTGTTTATTTTTAATAGTATCGTAGTGTCGGCTTGAAGATTATAGCTATGTGTTATCTGAAAAAACACCCCTGAGTTAACCTGTTGTGTGTTACAAGTGAATTATGAGAAAGTATATAGGATGCGAGTGAAAAAGAAACCCGATGAGAAAATATGGAAAATTTTGATGTATAGGTACTACATGAGCACACTGAGTCTTCGGAATTAGGAACGAGTTTGACATGTAGATTCGTGCCATGGTACTTTGATTTGAGAAGTAAACCCGAAGTAGTTTCTATTGATATATCTGGCTTTATCTATAATAATTGTGTGTGCAAAGTTGATCCAAAAGAAAAAAGGCTTGAAGGCACCGAAAAAAAAATGAATAAAAACATTAGAACGATCGATCCTTCTAAGTTGGGTAACCCTCACAAGGTTATTCAACCTAACGGCGGTTGAACATAAATGTTTCCCGAAGGGACAAAAATCGGTGCCAACGATAAAAAGAGGAATCAATCTTGTACACATAGTGAAAATCATTAAAAGCCTTAAAAGTGATTGTCCGAATGAAAAGGGTTGAAATCGAAAAAAATAAGACCTAAGCACGAAGCATAGTCGGAGAGGTTACCGAAAAGGGAGATTCGGATCCGTGGTTTTCCACGGTGTAGTGTTTGTGTGATATCTATACTGAGAGAAAAGTACAAAAAAAGAACTCATTGAGTGAATTGGAATGAAGGATCCACGTATGAGTATCATAATTCATATTGCTAGTTTTTAAGGTGTAAATACAAGATTTTTGCTTGAGGGCAAGCAAGAATGCAAGTTTGGGGGAGTTTGATCAGTGATATTTAGTGGTAATATTCAAGCCGGTTTTCAGCGTCTTTTGAGGCTAATTTGATTTGTTTGTAGTGTCTCGTTCATGTTTTGTCTTAGTTTTCTCATTATTGCGTGCAAGTTAGTGTTTATCGTTTTACTTTGTTTTTATCAGTGGAATGGGTTATGTGGTTGTTTTCTTTGTGGTGTTTCAGGTAAATATGTAATCGGTTGTTCGAGGCGTCCAAAAGATGGTCCAAGCTTTTAAAAAAACGACAGAAAATGGGAGTTCAGAGACACAACACGGGTGCCAGTGTTGTACAACACGGCCCGTGTTGTAAATACCAGAAGAGACAAAGATTTTGCTCAGAAAAGAAGAAGTCAGGGTTGTGACACGGGCGCCCGTGTTGTACAACACGGCCCGTGTCATGGCAGCTGGGGAAAAAGTTGTTTGGTAGTGATCCAGAGGCACAACACGGGTGCCCGTGTTGCACAACACGGCCCGTGTTGTGAAGACCAGAGGGAATCTTATGTTTTGCTGCTTCAAGGGTATTCCGGACATTTCACGGTGCTTTTTGAAGACTGATTTATATTTGACCATTATGACTGTGAGAAGGGTACTTTTTTGGATTTGGGGATTTTTGGGGATAGAACGAACACTGGAGAAGAAGGATTGATCAAGAGCGGAAGCAATTGACGATCCGACAAATCCAACGTTAATTGTAATGTCTAAATTTTCTTGCTCTGTTTTTATTTCCAGTTTGAACATGAGTGGCTAAACCCCCCAATGCCAGGGGGTGTCCCTGATTTTCTTTTTGTAATGACTTTTTGAATTCTTCAATTTGGGATTATGTTTTTAGTTTCGTTTCTTTATTTTATTGCAACGTCCTTAATGCTTTATCGTTATTGGAAAATGAGATAATTGATCGTGGTTAGGATTTGGTCTGACCAACCATCCTAACCTTGTTGCATAATTTTATCGTGAAAAATATTGCTGAGGAATTGGGATATTTTTATGAGAACCTTTTTATGTCAGAATTATTGCTTGATATTCTTCTTTGACCATTGAGGAATCACGGTCAATGAAGAATACCAAAGGTTTTTCTTTAAAGGAATTTTGGAAAAACATTATAAACTTAGGAAAGACGCGTTCTAAAGCATATCTCTAAAATTGAGAAACTTATGAGTCATTGCATTGCGAATCATACACCGTACCTGGCATTACTTTCATATTAGTGAAATTATTTGTTTTAAATATACGTTTATTCTCTTCAGTTTATATAATTTAATCTCAAACCTTTAAACCATGAATTTTGTCCAATTGAAATTAATCACTAAGAACTTATTTTAATACGCAGTCCTTGAGATCGATATTTGGGGTTAATCCCTTCTATTACTACATCGGTAAAAATAGTACACTTGCTATTTTCCGATCAACTACCAACACACGCAGACCTACCGGGGATCCGTATGGGGATATCAGAAGTTAACATCATAGCCAAAACACAGTTACGAGGGATTTTAAATCAATACCCACCATCAGGTAAAAGAAAACCTCTAAACTGACTACTATATCAATACTTCTATTCAAGGATACAAACAACTCAAAATGAGGAACAAGAGCTCAGCTGAGGATTCCCAATGCTTCTCAAGTTAAAGATAACTTACTGAGGAAGAGATTAAAACTCAGCTAGGGATTCTTAGAAACATCCCTTCCAACAATTCTTCTGGGCAAGACATTGGAACTCAAAACAATCATACAATTCCCACTCATGCTTATTATTGGGAAACAAAACATCATTAACATCCACCTGTCAAGACTATCCAGTAACTCCCCAGGGATACAACCAAATCAAACCCTGCTTTGGGAGAGACACGTTACACACATCCAGACTTTACCATCCTTGGAATCACTATTGATATCCTTTCTTTGTTCACATATCAAAAGAAACATGTTTTTATAATCTTCAAAGATTAAATTTATTAAATTTGTTTCAAAAATCATCATCAACAATAAATTGAAATTTTGTAAACAGAAACAATATAAAGAATTGCAAACAATTGAATAAAAGCTCAAATTCATTGATAGAATGGTAGTCAGCAAATGGCATGACTCCATGGATCATTACAAGTTTGAAAAATGGTAACTACATGGAAAAGGGCTACATTGGAATACAATGATCACTATTCTCCCTATCAACTTTGAACTCCACTGTGTCTGAAACTTCATTCAAGGATGAGTGAATAAGAATCTTTGATGGGAAATTCTTCTGAGGGATAGAATCTGAAATCCTCGGTTGCTACAAGTGATCCAGTCTGTCAACGCAGTTACTTGCCATGATCCCTAACTTTTGCCTAGATTGCCCTTTCGGGTTTTCAATCTACCGGGATAATTATTTCTGTTTATGTCTCTAATTTTTGCCTGGACCGCCCTTTCGGGTTTTCAATCCACCGAGACGCTCATTTTTGCCTAAGCCGCCCTTTCGGGTTTTCAAATTAGCGAGCTGTTCTTTTATTTTTTTAGGCGAAGTATTTCTTGACTGCATCCGCATTCACAGGGCGAGTGATCTCCTCACCATCCATAGTTGCAAGAATTAATGAACCGCCAGAGAAGGCATTCTTGACAACATATGGGCCATCATAGTTCGGAGTCCACTTGCCCCGAGAATCTTTAATGAAAGACTGAATCTTTTTGAGCACGAGGTCGCCTTCTCTGAATACACGAGGTTTGACCTTCTTGTCAAAAGCTTTCTTCATTCTTTGCTGGTACAACCGACCATGACACAAAGCTGTTATTCTCTTTTCCTCAATCAAATTCAATTGATCAAATCTACTATGACACCATTCAGCCTCAGTCAACTTGGCTTCCATCAAAACTCTCATTGATGGGATCTCAACTTCGACGGGGAGCACTGCTTCTGTACCATAAACAAGTGAGAAAGGGGTTGCCCCTGTTGAAGTGCGGACAGATGTACGATACCCATGCAAAGCAAAAGGAAGCATCTCATGCCAGTCCTTGTATGTCACAACCATCTTCTGAATGATCTTCTTAATGTTCTTATTCGCAGCTTCAACAGCCCATTCATCTTCGGTCTATAAGGAGAAGAATATGGTGTTGAATCTTGAATTCTTCACAAAGCTCTTTCATCATCTTATTATTCAAGTTCAAACCATTATCAGTAATTATTCTATTCGGAACACCATATCTGCAGATAATGTTATTCTTGATAAACCGAACTACAACTTGCTTGGTCACATTAACATACGATGCCGCTTCCACCCACTTGGTGAAGTAGTCAACTGCCACAAGAATAAAACGATGTCCATTCGAAGCCTTGGGTTCAATCATACCAATCATATCAATTCCCCACATAGAGAAAGGCCATGGGGAAGAAATCACGTTGAGATAAGCTGGTGGCACATGAATCTTATCAGCATACACTTGACACTTATGGAACTTTTTCACATACTTGCAACAATCAGATTCCATTGTCAGCCAATAGTAACCTGCTCTCAACATCTTTTTAGCCATTGCATGCCCATTAGCATGAGTTCCAAAATATCCTTCATGAATTTCTTTCATTAACATGTCTGCTTCGTGTCTATCCACGCATCTGAGCAAGACCATGTCAAAATTTCTCTTATAAAGCACGTTTCCATTCAGGAAGAAATTGTCTGCCAATCTCCTCAAAGTCCTCTTATCTTTATCAGATGCCCCAAGTGGGTATTCCTGACTCTGGAGAAAACATTTAATATCATGATACCAAGGCTTGTCATCATGGACCTCTTCAACTGCAAACACATGAGCTGGTCTTTCAAGTCGCATCACACTGATCATGGGCACATCATTCCACTGGTGCACCTTTATCATAGAAGCTATAGTTGCTAAAGCATCTGCCATCTGATTCTCATCACGAGGAACATAATGAAACTCAAATTTAGTGAAGAAAGTTGATATCTTCCTGGCATAATCTCTATAAGGGATCAAGTGGGGTTGATGAGTTACCCACGTGCCCTGGATTTGATTGATTACCAAGGCAGAATCTCCATACACATCAAGATACTTAATCCTCAAATCGATAGCTTCCTCAAGACCCATAATACAGGCTTCATACTCAGCTTCATTATTGGTACAAGGAAAAGTCAACCTCGCAGCAAATGGAATATGTGAACCATGGGGCGTAATGATCATTGCCCCAATTCCTCTTCCGCGTGCATTCACAGCACCATCAAAAACTAAACCCCATCGATATCCAGGCTTTGGCCCTTCCTCAATCAAAGGTTCATCACAATCTTTCATTTTCAAGTACATCACATCCTCATATGGAAAATCAAACTTGATAGGCTGGTAATCATCAATCGGTTGATGTTCCAAATGGTCAGCCAAGATACTACCTTTTATAGCTTTCTGAGCTCGGTACTCGATATCATATTCTGATAACAAGATTTGCCAACGAGCAATCCTCCCAGTCAAAGCAGGCCTTTCAAATATATACTTGATTGGATCCATTTTAGAGATCAACCAAGTTGTATGATTCAGCATATACTGGCGAAGACGCTCTGCAGCCCAAACTAAGGCGCAACAAGTTTTTTCAAGCATGGAGTACCGAGACTCATAATCAGTGAATTTCGTACTCAAGTAGTAAATTTCATATTCTTTTCTTCCCGATTCATCTTGCTGACCAAGCACACAACCCATGGAATCTTCCAATACAGTCAAGTACATGATCATCGGTCTACCTTCCACCGGAGGAGACAAGATAGGAGGTTCAAGCAGATATTCTTTGATACTTTCAAATGCCTTCTGACAATCATCTGTATAGACACAACCTTTGTCTTTTCGAAGCAACTTGAAGATCGGAGCGCATGTGGCAGTCATGTGAGAGATAAACCTCGAAATATAATTCAAACGGCCCAAGAATCCTCTTACTTGCTTTTCAGTTCTTGGAGCAGGCATTTCTTGAATAGCTTTCACTTTAACAGGATCAACTTCAATGCCTCTTTGGGTGACAATGAAACCCAACAACTTTCCAGAACGTACACCAAATGTACACTTGTTCGGATTCAAACGAAGCTTAAACTTCCTTAACCTCTGAAACAACTTCAGCAAATGTTCAACATGATCCTCTTCAGTCCTCGACTTAGCGATCATATCATCAACATATTCCTCGATTTCTTTGTGCATCATATCATGGAAAAGCGTGTTCATAGATCTTTGGTATGTCGCACCAGCATTCTTCAATCCAAAGGGCATCACTCTGTAGCAGAATGTTCCCCATGGTGTAATAAATGTGGTATTTTCCATGTCCTCGGGTGCCATCTTTATTTGATTATAACCGGAAAATCCGTCCATAAAAGAGAACACATCAAACTTAGCCGTATTATCTACCAACATATCAATGTGTGGCAATGGAAAATCATCTTTTGGACTGGCTTTGTTCAAATCTCTGTAATCAACGCACATTCGGACTTTTCCGTCTTTCTTTGGAACAGGCACAATATTTGCCACCCATTGAGGATAATTTGACGTCACAAGAAAACCTGCATCAATCTGCTTTTGAACCTCCTCTTTGATCTTTATTGCCATGTCAGGATGAGTTCTTCTCAACTTTTGCTTCACAGGTGGACATTCAGGCTTCAACGGCAATCTATGCTCCACAATATCAGTATCAAGACCTGGCATGTCTTGATAAGACCAAGCAAATACATCAACATATTCTCTGAGAAGCTCTACAATCCTTTTCTTAACATCAGGACCAAGCAATGCTCCAACTTTGACTTCTTTCTTATCATCTTCAGAACCCAAGTTGACCATCTATATAGGCTCTCCATGAGGCTGAATAACTTTCTCCTCGTGCTCAAGCAACCGAGAAATCTCGTCAGGAATCTCTTCAACATCCTCTTCCTCAGCTTCAAACACAGGGAATTCAAAGTTGGGAGAGGGCATAGGATCATTGTTTTCAATGGGTTTATCAATCAATATGCACAATGATTTTATTTTTATTTTAGAGTATGAACAAAAGTGAAAACATTATGCAGATAAACAACTATTATTATTTTGGGTTTTTTATGTTACCATTTTTCATAATAAAGCAAAAAGAAAAAACACATATGGAAATCAAAATAGCATTTTATTGATGATGATAAAATTTGAAACAAAGCCCGACAAACATCACTTTCACCTTGGGCAGAGTGAAAGGATCTTTTGAAAGAGAATAAAACAAATTACTTTGAAGCATGAACAATAAAAGGAACATCAACAGCAATCCAGTTCTGGCAAATCTTTCTGCGTGTAACAAAGTTAGGCATTTCTTTATCTTCATCATCTTCAATGATGGCAGCAGCGGAATGATCGTTGATAAATCCAGCACTTCGGAAACCTTCCTGAATAGTCTTTGGGTCATTGAGAACCACACCTGGTGCAAAGCCGATACCAAATCCTTCCTTGTTGTCGATAACATCAATAACTCGTCCCCAACCATCAGACTAACCAGTTTCAAGCACGCGCAGAGCATCCTTGAGAGAAGACATAGGCATGGCATTCTTCTTAGCAACATTATCCACAACAGAAAGAGCTTGAAATGAAGTTCCCACCTCTTCTTCAGCATCAATATAGGAGAAAGAAGACAAATTGCTCACAAGCATCGCCCTTTCACCGCCAATGGTCACTAATTTCCCCTCTTTCACAAATTTCAACTTCTGATGAAGAGTGGATGTCACCGCTCCTGCCTCATGAATCCAGGGTCTTCCGAGGAGACAACTAGAAGCGGGACGTATATCCATTACTTGAAACGTAATTTGGAATATAAACGGTCCAATAAGAATAGGAAGATCCACTTCACCAATCACTGTCTTCTTCGACCCATCAAACGCTTTCACAATAATCCCACTATGCCTCATGGGAGCACCTTGATACGCAAGCTTTGACAAAGTCGACTTCGGCATCACGTTCAGAGAAGATCCAGTATCAACTAGCACCTTAGACATAGCATCTTCCTGACAGTTCACTGAAATATGCAGAGCCAAGTTATGATTCCTTCCTTCTTCAGGAAAATCATCATCACAGAAACATAAATTGTTGCACGATGTGATATTAGCCACAATACTATCAAACTGATCAACAGTCACATCATGGTCAACATAAGCTTGATCAAGAATCTTCTGCAAAGATTGCCTATGAGCCTCAGAGCACATCAAGAGTGATAAAACTGATATCTTCGACAGAGTATGCAACAACTTCTCAGTAACGTTGTACTCACTCTTCTTTATCAATTTTAACACCTCATCTTCACTATCACCAGATTGGCCTGATCGGGCAACAACATCCATAATCTGTTTACTTGCACTTGTATCTTCAACTCTCTTTGGAGGGTCTGAAGCATACACTTTACCACTTCGAGTAACCTTTGTCACATCAGCAATGCTAACCACAGACTTTGGAGAAGGAATAGGAACTTCCTTACCATTTTCTATCATCGTAGCATTATACCGGTACGGAACAGCTTTATCAGACTCATATGGCATTGGACCAGGCAAATTATTCACCAATGGAGTAACAGCATACTTGCGGCTATCAAAAGAAATAACCACCCTCTCAGGAACAACCCTCTCAGGAATGTTGAACTGAGGCATAATAACATTCACTTCATTTTCATAATCATCTCTTTTTGCTGTCACTTCAATCAACTTATCATCCATCATCTTTTGTATGTCTCTCTTAACAATCACGCAACCACGAGGATTCACCGAGTAGATGCAACATACAACATAATCGTGATCAATATCGTGATATTCACTTAAGAAAGCATGCATCTCAACCAAAGACCTTTGAATATGACGGACCTCATAGATCTTGAACAAACCAGGACAACCATCAACCATATTCACAGACGCATTACCATGCTTTGGCAGCGGATTTGTCTTCACATTTGGATTAACATCATTGAAAAACAGAACATTGTTCCTCATCAATTTATGTACTTCAAACTTCAATGGATAACAATTCTCAACATCATGCCCCAGGGCACCTTGATGAAAAACACAGCGAGCCTCTGGCTTATACCACCATGGGATAGTCTCTGGAACTGGAGGTGGAGAACGTGTTTGCACAAGATTCTTTGCAATCAAAGATGGAAGCAAGTCCGCATACAACATCGGAATAGGATCAAAAATCGGCTTAGCCCGAACCTGTTGATTACCACTCTGTTGCACAGAAGGTTGTTGATAATGAGGTTGGTACTTTGGAGCTATTGGCACAGTTGGAGCTACATTAATCATCGGAGTTACAGAAGCCACATGTTGCGGATGGAAATTCCCACCCATGAGGTCTTCTATAACTTTCATGAGACACAACATTAGTCTCACCTTCTTTCTTTTTTCCAAAGTTGAACCTTCTAGAGCTTGAACCATTACTATTCTCTTGACTTAACCGTCCCTCATGGACACCTTCAATTAAACGCATCCCCATACTCACCATTTCAGTGAAATTAGAAGGAGCACTTGCTATCATCCTCTCATAATAAAAAGAACCTAAAGTCTTCAAGAAGATCTTCGTCATTTCTTTCTCTTCCAGTGGAGGAACAATCTGAGCTGCCAGCTCGCGCCATCTCTGCGCATATTCTTTGAAAGTCTCTTTGTCCTTCTGGGACATAGCACGAAGCTGATCTCTATCTGGTGCCATATCAACGTTATACTTGTATTTCCTCACAAAAGCCTCTCCTAAATCATTGAAAGTCTTGATTTGGCTATTATCCAAACTCATATACCATCTCATGGCTGCACCGGTCAAACTAACCTAGAAATAGTGAATCAGCAGCTTATCATTGTCTGTCTGAGTAGACATCTTTCTGGCATACATAGTCAAATGACTCAAAGGACAAGTGTTGCCTTTATACTTCTCGAACTCAGGCAACTTGAATTTGTACGGGACTCTAACATTAGGGACCAGACAAAGATCATAAGCATCTTTTCCGAACATATCCTTATGCTTCAAGGCTCTCATCTCCTTCTGCATCTCAACAAAGCGTCCTTGGAAATCATCAAGTCTTTCGATCACTCCAGCACCTTCACTGGGCTCAGCATGGTAAATCATTTCATCATGGTGTGGAATAGTGTGCATCACAGGCGGTGCAGTAGTCATAACTGGAGTAAGAGTATTCATCACCGGTGGGAGAGTATTAAATGCAGTAATCTCAGGAGGAGGAGGAGGATAACCAGCAGGAATGAAATCAACCGGCATGCCCCAAGGTGTGCTAGAAGGCATACGATAGCGAGGAGATATGATAGTTTCAACAGGGATTGATGCAGTAACAATCTCGGAGATGTCGGTATTCTGAACAGGAGAATTAGGAGGAGGTTGCTGATTCTGAGCAGCCACCAAGCCTTCCATCATAGCAGAAACTCTTTCCAAGATTTCCTTCAAATATGTAATCTCCTCGCGCAGCTCGCGATTCTCTTGTTGTAGGTTTTCCATCACCTTCTTCCGATTAGCTCGAGTATCAAATCGGTGAGTCAGCTTGACAGGAGAACTGAATGAAGACCAAGAAACAACATAAGATCCCTAGAGAACACTCAAAAACCAAGACAAATGCGGATATGATGCATGGTATGCATATGCAAATGCAAAGATTTCAAAGGACTATAAGATAACACAATATTTATAAAGAAACATTTTTTGAAGTACTTAAAACTCATTCTCATTAAAATCAAAGTAAGGATTACAAGTGAAGTACAAGCCTCAATAATCCTAGTACATGAGAGAAAAAGTAAACTAGGCCTAGGGAATCATATCCGAAGAAGATCCGAATCCTGGCTGATATTTCATGCGAATCCTCTTAATCTCTTTCTTGTACCGATCTTCCATGTCTTCCTTATCCTTCACCAACTTGTCAACAATGGCCTCCCAAGCACCGAATGTAGGAGGAATGGTAGATGGAGTACTAGAGGAAAATAAATCCTCTCTTGGCCTCTTCGTAACACGCCGCTCAAGTAACTCAATGAGATCATCCTTCTCCTTCAGTTGCTCTTGCATCGTAGTCTTCTCAAGTAGCCATTCTTCTTTCTCTTTCTTCATCTTGTTCAACTCTTCTTGAAGAGCCACCTTCTCATCAACGGGAGGTAGAAAAGCGGACAATAGTAATATAGGAAACAGAGGCTCCTCAGGTGGATAAGGCATCTTGAGCTTGGAAGCCCTGGATCGAACCCACTGAATGTAACATTCGGAAGGAGCAAGGTGTTGTCTTCCTAATTGACCCTTCTCTTTCCGATGAACCGCATGCTAAGAATGAGCAATCCTTTTCTTCATTTCTACATGATCTGCACCATTAAGAAAGAAGAAACGGGATAAGGAAAGATTGTTTGGTATGTCCTTCAAACAATATCCCAACTGTCGCCTAGCAAGAATAGGGTTGTAACTAATTCCCCCACGTGTACCAAGAAGAGGTACATTAGGAAATTCTCCACAACTATCAATAAGCACTCCAGTATCATAATGAGAACAATACCATGTCATATCCTTATAAGAAAGTGACATAATCCTTTGAGACCATCTTCGATTCTCTCTATTGTCCTTGAAGACATTGGACTTTGGTAGGTGCGAAATAAACCACCTGTAGAGAAGAGGCGCACAACACACAATCTCTCCATCACCTTTGGAGGTCCTATAATGAAAAGCATGATACATATCTACAAGCAAAGTAGGCACCAAATTCTTCTTCAAGAAAATCTGAATAGCATTCTCATCCACAATACCATCTAAGTTAGGAAACAAGACAATCCCATAAATGAGCAAAGCAAGAATAGCCTCAAATGCATCCTTATGACCCAAAGTAAGTGAAGTAGAAGCTTTCTCCATCAAGAACTTAGCATTAATACCACGAACACTCCCCTTTGGAAGAAACTTCCCATTAAGATCAGACTCCTTAAGAAAAAGTGCTTTGGCGATGACTTTGATAGTAAGCTCCTTCTCTAAACCACTGAAAAGAAATTCCTTGTCCAAAATAGATAAACCTATCCAATGAGAATACTCCTCCAAAGTTGGCACAAGATGATAATCAGGAAAAGTGAAACAATGATGCAACGGATCATAAAACTATTTTAAAGTAGGGAGAATCCCCTCTGGCACATCGGTATCCAACATAAACAAGAGCTTCCCATAACATTTTCGAAACTCCTGGGTATCAACAACCAATGCTCCTAGCTTTCTCAAGCCTACTACATTAGGATTCTTGAAGGTGTACTTCTTTGTGTTCCTCCTTTCAAAATTCATAGCCATAGACATCTGAAATTTTGCAAAAGTTCCTTATGAGTCCCTTGAAATCTTAAACACAATGCTCATGAATGCATGATAGCATGTATGCAACAACCACAAACAAGATCACACAAAACACACGGGCTTAGGTTCCGAGTCACGAGCATGAAGTCAAGGTAACAGAACACCAACCTACACATGTAAGTACTAAGGTTTTGTCTTCATTGTACCTGCAGAAAAACAAAAGGGTGCTAACAGAGGTGCCCGGAGTTAACAGCCATCTTTAGAATATCATCGGTACGTTGGATTACTCCCCAACCGATAACATTCTTAAAATAGACCTCGTCCAAGTGTAGTATCGCGTTACAACCACCTTAGGTTTACACCCAGACAGTTTCCGCACTACGTTCCTAAATTGGCTGGGATGGGTTAAGGGTTCTACGGTCCTCAGTATGATCAGCTCAAGGTCGGAAAATAATGCCACGTATGATTACTCATCATGACATTGATAGTCCAAGAGAGCCTAACCGAGTGGAGATTATCAAATTGATATAGCTTTGGACTACTTCATCGCTTATCGCTTCGAATATCGCCGTCCTATCATAAGTTCATCTCAGATACGGGTTAGAATCTATCTCACACAGAAGATCACCAAAACTGAAACAGAACAAACAGATAACAAACAAATCAAACCAAAGCAGTAAATAAATCAAAGTAGGCCGAATCCACTTAGAGATTACTCCCCAACAGAGTCGCCACTTTTCTGTAGCGGTAAAATCATGAGTGTAAGCTATTGACTAGCTTAACTCAAGGTAAACAGAGTTGCCACCGCGCTTTTATTTTATTCCAAATGGAAAAGGGAAAAAGAGCGAATAAAACCTAATGAATCTAAAAGCAAGAGAGCTAAAGAAACACATCAGAGAAACAGGTAAGGGGATAGGTGACACAATGGGAAGGTTTTACGCACCCAAAATGTCCGTGGTACTCCACGGGAGCCCTTTTAAAAATTTTACCGCTTTTGGTTTGAAAATGGTTTGTTTGAAAGAGATTGGAGAGATGAGAAGAGAAACGTTTTTTTTTAATATTTTTGTGTTTGAAGAGGTTTAACGCCTCATGCCTACGTACCCACAAAGTGCAATGCGAGATCAAAACCTCGTAGTTCGTGGTACAAAATTTGAAAAGAAACAATGAGTTGAATTGATTTTAAAATGTAGAGATAAGTCGTCATTCTTTAGAGAATAATTCCGCTAGAAAGAATGAATCATATCTAAACATATGAAAAGAAAAGTGCACAAAGGCACGAAAACAATTGAGTGAGTTTGGATTTTTTAAAGTCTTTGAGAAAAGAGTTTCGATATGTTTACATGGATTAAAGTTTATTAAGAAAATAAAGTGAAAAGGATAAAATCACTTGACCTAAGTCAAGGTTTGATTATGAAAACATTTGAAGTTTGAAAACAAAGAAGATTTGAAAATAGGGAGAAGATTTGAAAATTTAAGAAGTGGGAGGAGATGAAGTGACTATCCTAAAACTTGAATTTAAAAGTTAAGAGGAGAGCGATCAAACCATGTTATGAACATTTCTTCGAAGTAAACGGAATTCCATCTTCATAGACAAATGAAAATAACTCGAGGCCAAGGTCTTTAATCGATAGCAACTTGAGCAAAGGGAGAGATCCTAATGTCTAAGTCCAAACTCCAAATCCAATGCTAAGGATAGTGGCCATAGTCCAAGAATTAAAGTCACAATTCCCTTTTTAGATGTTTTATCCATTATTAATGTTTTTTGAGTCCAAATGGACAAAAGAAGAATCACAAACATAACAATATAAACATAAACAATATGATAGATGATATAATATGATAATAGCATAATAAAAGGGATAAGGAGCGAGAAATTGAAATAAAGAGGATAAGGTGCGAGAGATTGAATTTAAATGGTTAGTATATTAATAGTATTATAATATTTACATATAAATGGTATGATGAACTTAATCAAACACAACCACAAAAGATAACCAAAAATCGAGGCAACCGGATCCAAGTGGATCTTATTCCGAATTCGGGACAAATTTAGGTCTATTTTAAGCAATCGCCGAGTAATTTACGAAGTAATTACCCTACAAATGAGGTCGGCCACCACCAATTAAGGTGGAAAATATTTGTGCTAATACATGTTAGAGAAATGTTATTATTGATCATTCTCCGAAAACATGCCACACTAAGAGAAAAAAAAGAACGGTCTAATCTTAATCGAGATTTTCGTTGAATTATCGAATGCAACCTATCACGATCCCAAAGTATAGAGAATGGTCCAAATGATCATTCATCCATATATTTGAAATAATGAAGGTTAAACATATTCGAAATTCAACAATCTACGAATCGGAGATTTTCATCGACCAAAAATAAAAGAATAAAAGGAAATGAAAAAAGAAACATATATTTAAAATAAGATCCATAACAAATAAAAAAACAATTAAAAGACCTTTATAAATTTCTTTTTCTAAAACTTTTTCTTCAAAACTTCCATTAATAATATTCTAAGAATATTATTAAAAGCAAGATTTATTTAAACTCTTTTTTTTAAAACAAGTAACATAACAAAAAAGAAAAAAAATCAAAAAAAATAAGAGATAATTGGGGGGATCCGCAGGCTTATGGTGTGGCGATAGCAGAAGTTGAGTCCAACAACATAAGGAGCCCAAATCACATTTATATGAGTTCTTTTTTATAACAAAAAAACAAAAATGAAATAAAATTGAAAAAAGAACACAGCAGAGGAAACACGCCCTACATCTTCTTCTTTTCATGAAAACAGGGAGGCGGCGGGTGGACTTCCTCGCCTTCACAACAAAATCATGTCGGCGGCCTCTTCACTGATCCTTGTTGCTTTTTCAAAACCACCTACCAAAACTCACTCTCTTCTTCGATTTGGTCTTTTTTCTCACGAAAATCTTTCTCTCCGTCACACTCGGAATCGCCGACGATCTCTTCTTCCTTTTCTCAATCTCTCTCCGTTATTGTTGTTTGATGAAAGATTGATGATGATACAGATGGATAAAATTCTGAGATGAATTGAAGGTGAAATTGAAAGAGATGTTGTTTTTGATTGAAGGTTATTTGTGTTTATGATGTAGATTCAAGGACTGGAAAAAGAATCAGGGAAGGTTGTTATGAATCGAAGATTTTGAAATTGAATTTGACAGAGATTTAGAGGGCTTTTGAAGCTTTAGATTGAGAGAGGGAAATGGTTCCTTTTATAGAATGAAGAGGTGAAAATCATTTCGATTTGGGATGCCGTTTTTTGAAGGATAATGCTGCATTTTTGGATGTGCGTATCGCGTGTTCCCTTCTGATTTTTTTTCTGCGTTTTATGCTATTGATGTTTGCGTTTTGGACTGTTAACAGGTGATGAAGGCGTGTTGAAGTTACTGCGATTCACATACAATGCTTCTATGTTTTGAGGCTTGGTCTGCGTGATGCTTTACGGCGTGAAGAATGTGACGTCTTAGCCTCAGTTTCTTGTGCGTACCGCATAATGCATTTTGGCTGATGCGTTTTGAGTTTGTTTCCTTTGCGTTTTGATAAGGTTTGAAGGCTATGTGTAGCTTGGTGGTTGAAGGTGTTGTGCAGGTGTGCGTGAGGTTTAGCTGCTTTCGGCTGGTGGAAAAAAATTCACGTGTGGATGAGGCAAGTGCAGCTCGCGTGTGGCTGGTGTGAGGAAGTGGGCCAAAAGGCCTTTTCCTTTTTGTTTGAATTATGAGAAATAAAAAATAAAAATGGGTTAAGAGAAAAAAAGAATGGGCTTTTATGGTAAATGGGTGAATTTAAAAATGGATAAAGAAAATGGTTTATGAATATATATAAAAAAAATGGAATTTGAATTATGGTATATTTGGTAAATGAAGGAAAAATGAAATGGATAATAAAAAATGAATATTTAAATTTAATTGGATAAAAATGAATAAAAGAGGAATTGAAAATGGATAGGAAAATAATGGAAATTGAATTATAAAAATGGGATTAAATAATCGAGAATCGAAAATGGTTAATGGATTGAATTTAGAATAATGGAAATGATTATTGAAAAGGGAATACGGGTGAATAAATGGTTTAATCGAAAAATGAATAATGGATATGAAAACTTAATTTAGCCCACAACCAATTTCTGATTTTTTTTCCACAAGCCACTTGATGAACACAATCAATCTTAAACCACTGAATAAATCGCAACTTTGCCATCTAAGCCACAATCATCGTTTGAAATTTGCCTCGATTAGTTGAATCCATGCTGAGGAAAATAAATCCTCAGATGAACTGCTGATAAACTGGTGATCTTGAAAATTCAAACCAAACTTCGCACAAAACACTGCACACACTGTCTGAGGAATAAACCACTGGCACACACAACTTGCAGTCGACACAATCTTTGATAGTTTAACCAAGATTAGGTCAAACTTCCATCTGAATCGAATCATAACTGAACAAACGCATCTAAATTGAAATCACTGTCTTATCTTTGAAATCCTGCAACACAAAGAAGAAGAAGCAAATTGCAACATATTTTTGGTATTTTGGTTAGAGGTTAGTAAATATAAACGAATAATGACAAGTAAAAACACGGTAATCCCCTGCGAAGCATAGACTTGCAACCGAAAAGGGTAAACGAACCATTGCATGATCTTGTTTGTATGCAAAATGCAAATGAAATGCAAAGAAACCTTAGGGCAAAAATTAGGGTGTTACAGTATGTTAAGGTGTGTTTGGAATAAGATTTAAAATTGATTATTTGTAGTAACGTGATTAAAACTAGGATTTTTGGAAAATTAGCATTGAGCAATCAATTGGTCATAGGGGAATAATCGATTGGTTCCCTTTTGGAAACGAAAAAAAAAGAAACAAAAACATGAGAACAATCGATTGGTCTTCCATGTACTCTATTAGTTCTTTTCTTCAAATAAATTTTTTTGGACAATTACTACAACAAAAATGACATTTAACAGTGCACCTTAGACAACGCTTATATGAAAAAGTGTTGCTATAAGTGAAAAAATTATAAAACACGGAAACTGTTCACAATTTTTTTTTAAAAAGCGCTGTCTAAGGTGCCCTTTAAACATCGCTTTCTAAAAGCACTTTTAAAGGTATATCTTAGACAGCACTTTTGAGAAAGCGTTGTCTAAGGTCTTAAAATTTAAAAATAAAATAAAATCAAAAAGCGTTGTCTAAGGTTCCCATTAGACAACGCTTTCTATAAGCGATTTTAAAGGTATATCTTAGAGAGCGCTTTCTCAAAAGCGCTGTGTAAGGTCTTAAAAATAAAATCAAAAATACTATCTAAGGTCAACCTTAGACATCGCTTTTAAAGGTCGCCCGTAGACAATGCTTTTCTCAAAAGCGCTGTCTAAGTTGTAATTAAATTAAAATATTAGACTCAGTTTCTATTTTCGTTCTTTTTGTTCTTTCATTTTCCCTCTTGCGAAACGCGAAACCCAAACCTTGGATCCTCCATAAACCATGAATCCACTTCCTTTCTCGGTTTCGATCATTGAAGAAGTGGTTTCAGTCATTTATTTTTCTCTTCTATAAGCTCAAGATCTCATAGGAGCCTTTGGTTTTTTGTTTGAATCAAGATTCCATCAACTTCAGGTTTGAGACTTCTCAACATGTTTTGCTTCTATTTCATTGATTTACATGCTTATTTTACTTGATTTGAGCTTAATAGAAGCCAATGCTTGGTTCTGGCTAGTTGATAGACCTTTAGAGGCATAGTTCTGTTTTTAGGCCATGAATATTTCCCTTCGATTCTTACTATGTGTGATTGATATGTTATTTTAGAGAATAAATCATTGTGCTTCTTGACCTCAACTTTATTTTGGTATAAGTCTGGTGCATTTTAGTGGACCTATAAATTTTAGTGATCAGAGAGTGGCCGAAAAAGATGACCAGAATCTTCTCCGGCCGGTGAGGTTTATGTTAGGGTTTATAAACTCATGTTATATCCTACCATTGGATTTGTACGATCCTAAGGCCCACATCATGCTAGCGAATTAATGAAACCACTCCTCTATCACGTGCCTCTGATTTTCATAAGTTTTACTTTGAATAGTTGTGTAGGCGTGCGTGTATGTTAGTTATAATGATCACTGCATCTGGTTCGTTAGATTCACATACTAATTTGATCATCACACTTTGACTCCATCATGTGGCTCTCAGTGAATCAACATATTGACTAGAGTCCACCAGAGTTCCATAAGCCTCATCGCCATAGTGGAACTGGATCAATTGCGCTATTCCCACCCCCTACTTAAGCCCAATAGTCTTTTCGAACTAGTTATTTTACTATTTTTACACCCCTCACGACATTTCTTCATTTTCATGTTATTTTTGACATAGTTTTCAGATTTCGTTTATTAAACATACCTAATGATTCCTAAAAATTCCCAATAAATTCACATGACTTCCTAACATAATAAATTAGCTATTAGAAACACTGATGCATTATAAACTTTAAGCAAAAACAATCGATTATATGTTGCCATATCAATCTAGTTTCTTCTCATGTCCAAAACTCTATAATTCTAATACAATAGTTTTCGTTCTTGACTGATTTTGTGAAAATAATGAAAATAGTATTTTCGTCTGGATTTACCTTGGTTATGTATAGGTTATTTGCGTTTGGATTTACCTTGGTTATGTATAGGTTATTGTAGTTTGGATTTACATTGGTTATGTATATATAGGTTATTATTGTTTGGATTTACATTGGTTATGTATACGTTATTGAAGTTGATATTGATTGCTTACCTTAATAAGTAGGAAAACCATGGATAAAACATGGATCTGTGCGGATCGATTGTCCAAAGAGTACGAGATTGAGGTTGCGGAATTCGTTAAGTTTGTTGTTCAACACGTTAAAAACCCCAGACGGATGAAATGTCCTTGCTTGCGTTGTTGTTATATTGATAAGGTTGACGCAGATGGATTGAAATCGCATTTACTGAGGCATGGAATTGATCGAAGTTATCAGTGTTGGAAATTTCAGGGTGAGAAAATTAACGAGAATATTGAGCCGAGTGGGAAAAGTAATACGACCTATGCTTCAGACGACAAAGACACGGAAACATACGATTGTGATCGAGTTGAAGAGATTGTAGAAGCACCTGAAGAAGATCTTCATGATTGTCCTAAAATGTTTGAGAGGTTTCTAAGCGATGCAGAGAAACCATTGTATAAAGGTTGCACTAAATTCTCAAGACTGTCTGCGGTATTAAAGTTGTATAACTTAAAGGCGGGCAATGGATGGTCGGATAAAAGTTTCACAGAGTTGTTAGCCCTTATGAGAGAAATGCTACCGAAGGATAATGTTCTTCCTAATCGAACCTATGAGGAAAAACAATGATGTGCTATATTGGCATGAGCTATGATAAGATACATGCTTGTCCTAACGATTGCGTTCTGTTTCGTAACGAATATGCATCGTTAACTGAGTGCCCTAAATGTGGTTTGTCTCGATATAAGAAAAGATTATCTCCAACAAAAATCTTATGGTATTTTCCTATAATTCTGATATTTAGGCGCATGTTTCGTAGTGAAACCGATGCAAGACACCTGACTTGGCATGGAGATGAAATAATTATTGATGGAAAGTATCGGCATCCGACTGATTCACCACAGTGGTCGAAGATTGGTAATGATTATCCTGAATTTGGAGAAGAAGCAAGAAACCTTCTCTTGGCATTATCTACTGATGGAATGAACCCGCATGGTCTTAAAAGTCTCTCACATACCATATGGCATGTTATTCTTATGATTTATAACCTACCTCCATGGCTATGTATGAAGCGTAAGTACATGATGTTATCTATGTTAATCTTTGGGCCTAAACAACCAGGGAATGACATAGACGTATACTTGACACCTTTGATCGAAGATTTAAAGATTTTGTGGGAGAACGGTGTGGAGGTTTATGATGGATATAGGAAAGAAAGTTTCAATTTGAGGGCGATTTTGTTTGGCATAATTAATGATTTTCCAGCATATGGGAATCTATCTGGGTATAACATTAAAGGTCAACGTGCATGTCCTGATTTTCCATTAATGGTTTTGGAACAATCAATTAGTGTGGGTATGCAATCAATTATAAAGCTAGCAAAAATATAACTGAGTGCATCGCACGCTCGATGGTATAACAAAGTTGCCATCAAACTTTATTTATTCAAAAAGGAAAGGTAAAATATCGATAAAACCCGGGGGAAAGAGAAACGGGTAAGAGAGTCAGTTATGTGAGAGGAAGGTATTAGCATCCCTCACATTCGTCGTACACGAAGTGAACCATTTTTCTTGTTCTTTGCGTGGATGGGTGTTACTAATTAATTTGCTTATGGAGGATTGGTGCCCTTGTGCCTACGTATCCTTATAGTGCAATGAGGAAAAAGAAGGGTGAAAAGGAGGTTGCTCGCCAAGATCTCAGAATCTTGTGCCTAGGTATCCTCATAGTGCAATGAGAAAGTCAGAGCTCCATAGTTCATGGAAGTAAGGATGAAAAAGGCTTTGGTGTTTAAACCACAAAGGAAACAAAGGTGATAGGAATGGTGTTTGAAATAGAGAATAATATAAGTGAGAGAAGCGATGTTTAAACCAAAGGGAAACAATAGTAGCGGTGTTTAAACAAAATTGGAATAAAAATGGTGTCTAAACCAAGGGAATGATGTTTAAACCAAAGAAAGGAAAAATGGTGTTTAAACCAAGAGAGTGACGTTTAAACCAAGAAAGTTGCGTTTAAACAAAAAGAGTAGTTTTTAAATCAAGAGAATGGTGTTTAAAGTAAGAAAGTGGTGTTTAAAATAAGAGAGTGGTGTTTAAACTAAGAGATTGAAGTTTGAACTAAGAGAGTGGTGTTTGAACCAAGAGAGTGGTGTTTAAACCAAGAAAGTAGTGTTTAAACAAAGAGAGTGGAGTTTAAACAAAAAAAAAGTGGTGTTTAAACCAAGAGAGTGGTGTTTAAACCGAAAGAGTGATTTTTAAACCAAGTGAGTGGTGTTTAAACCAAGAGAGTGGTGTTTAAATTTAGAGAGTGATGTTTAAACCAAGAGAGTGATGTTTAAGCCAAAAGAGTGGTGTTTAAACCAAAAGAGTGATGTTTAACCCAAGAGGGACAATGTTTAAACAAGAAAATTGGTATTTAAACAAAAGATAAAGTCAATAAGGATTGTGTTTTATTCATATCAGAGTATTGTTGATGATTGTAGTGTAGAATGAGACTTGTCAATCAAGTGATTTGATTTGCACTAAGTCTATGACAATGAGAGCAAATACTTTGTACAAATGAGTCAAACATATCATATACAAAATACTCTAATAATAGGTAAGGAATGGCTCCCGCTCATCGTTTCTATGTACTTAAGGCTCATGGAGTAAAACTCATCGAGATTGACAAGTGTTGACCAACTCCTTTTTCATTTTTCTTGAAGAGTGCTCCAGCTTTGTATGATCTTTATGTATACAAGGTAGTGAATTCTAAGATTTTATTGTATCTTCAGAGTAGGTGTCAAGTTACATTTGAGATTATTGAACTAAATGGAGCTTGAAAAGTACTTGTCTGAGAAGCAAGTAGAGGGAAAATCCGGTCAAGTGATCAGAATCACGTGATTGGATCAGGGGAAGTCAAACAATGAATAAACTAGTTAATTAAATGGAATTTTAATTAAATTATTCAAAGGAAAGCTCAAAGAATTGAATTAAGATTCTAAGGGATCGTGCGAGTCTCAATGGTTAGAAAGTTAGGATTTACAAGGGAAACTTTACACCTTATGTTGTCATGCAAAAGTTTGATCCTAATGTCTAATTCAACACTATGTAATCAAAATGAAAATTAATCACTTAATGTAATCTCCTAAGAGAACATGAATAATCAAACACGCAAGCACAAGTATATCAGGTAGATTAATCTAAGCATAGTGATAGGGAGATTAATAGAATAATCTATTATTAGTTAAATGAGTTTTATTAGTATTTTGATGTATTGGGAGTTATTTTATATTATGATGTTTTCTAGAATAATCTTAGGACAATTTGGTTTTTAATTAGTTATTGGGCCTATCCACTACTACTACTACTATATATATGTATTCATTGAGAGATGGAAAGATTATGAAATGAATGTTCTTTAATTTTCTTAGATAGTTTTTATTATCCTTTCTCATATTTCTCTAGTCTTGTTAGGGGTTGCAATTAACATCCTAACAATTGGTGCTTTCATCTTGAACTTCCATGGCATGCTCATATTATCATTCCACATATACTTCATACACACCATCATTCCCATCTTTTCCATGGGAAATTTTTACACCTTATCCTAAAAACACTCATCCCACATATTCATCACCAAATATGTATTTTAATCATGGATATACACCACCTCCATCTAACCCATATTCATCATAATCTACCTCTAATTTTTCATACAATTAAAACAATTCCTATCAATTCCAACAACCAACAAACACCTCATCCATATTTGTTCACCACTATCAAAAATAGAAGAGACTTTGAGAAGCATTTACAAGTGTCTCATCCCTCTTTTAAGTAAAAGAAACAAATTAAAAAACAACAAAAAAGCAAAACCCCACTCTTTTACACCCAAACCCTACCCAAACTCGAAAACAACGTCATCGTAAGAAATTCTTCACTGAACTAACCTCAACAACCCCACTCACCAAAAACCTCAAAAACGGTGTCGCTAAGGAATGTGACGATGAAGCCCTAATTTCTATTTTCGTAGGTTTTCCTGTTGATTACTTAATGGAGGATGAAATTAAAGCGAATGTCGTTAAAACAATCGGTGGTTCTGAGCAATCGAATAACATTATTGTTTGGAATCATATTCTGGCTAGGTGGTGTTTTGATGTTAATGTTTGGTTGATTTATGATCTTGCTTTAAAGTCAATTCGATCTGAACATAGGGGATTGGTTGAGACGGCATATAGGTTTTTGATTAAGTATGGCTATATTAATTTCATACTTTCTTTGGAGATTAAACTAGTGAAGGTTCAGTCTTTTGATGGAATTCACAAGGGGGTTGATGTGAAATTCGAAGGTGGGAACCTCCAGGAAGAGACTTTTAACAAGGATCCGTTGATAAGTGCAGAGACTCCGAACAAGGCTTTGTTGATGAAGTCAGGGTATTAGAATACAACTGTCAGTCATGGTGAGGTTCCACATATCATTGGTTGGGAGAAACATAACTTTCCTACAAGTGGGGATTGTGTTGATCATAAATATTACTGGTGGAGACCTACCAAACCCATGCCGGTTGATTTTTCGCATACATTAGTTTTGCAATCTCCTCCATTGTCTCTAGAGACTCATCATGATCCCCCATTGAAATTAGTTGTAGATTCAGGGGACCATCACTTTTCATATACTAGTGTATATGATAAACACTTGGGGCAGCAAGATAAACATACAAGAGTTGATATAGAAGATATAGTTTCTTTGACATCTTTAACAGGATTAGGTACAAATTTAAACATTAGCAATTTTGTCCTAGACAGAGGCTCCGGATGCTCTGGACACAAAAAGTTATGTGATATAAAGGAGGTTCCTGCTTGATTAAGTTTAAATATCCTCATGAATCTAGATTTTAATGAAGCTTTATCATCAACAATGCAATGGTTTCAGACATGAACGATTCAGGGGATGTTGTGGATTATAAAGATAAAGCAAAACATGAATTTCAACATATTTAGCCAAATGCAGATCTCATAAGCTTGGGAATCAATGTTATTCAGGGTGTATATTATGTTGATAAATCTTTTGAGTGCATCGGTGATCCATGTAAGCCCTCTGTAGACTCACCTTGCTGGAAATGAGCTTCTGCTACTCATTTTTTTTATTATACATCTTATGAGGATTTACCTTCTGAAAAGGTGCCTAAAAATGAATGCTTTTGTTCTCTAATTCGGGAGCCTCACATTTATCTTGTTTACGGAAAAAATAATGTCAACTTGCCACTTGCATTTACGGGACAGGAGGCTATCTTGCAGAAAGTGTTCAAGGAGAAATTTAACATGCGCGTTTCGAATTTGGATGATTTCTTTGGAGGCCCGAAATTTCTCGCATGGTCACATATGGGAAATTTACATGGGTGGGGCGGACCACTTCCACAGAGTTGGTTCCATAAATTGTTGGATTTTCAGTGAACAATTTGAAGGTAAAGTTACTTGAAAAATTAGAACAATTCATTGCAGACATTCTGTTGAACCATGAGGAAATGAATACTACTACAACTACAATAGGGACATTAGTAGCATATCTACTTGTTCCAATGCGATCACTTGGTCGGGATAGTTGGAAGATAGTCGCTGCTCTCATGGTTAAACATATTGGTGGAGATTCCAATTATGTTGCCATATCTGATGCTCTTGGTATTCAGCCCTCAGTTTTAGTTGTCGGCTTAGCTGCGGATAATGTTATCGGTGCACTGTATTTTTTTAAACCTCTCAAGTTTGATAACTTGAAATCTCTACCTCTTAATGTAAGCACGGATTTTGGAGCTAGTATCGAATCTATTGACTTTAAGCTGGTTACTGATGCTGCAAATTGGCTTAGGAAAAAGTTTCTTCTCACAATCTTTGGTTTTGATGTTGTTGCTCAAGGTTCCCAGTTTTCTTTAAATTATGTTGAGGTTATGATTGTTCAGTTTAAGCAATGGGATCCTGGAGTAATTTTCGAACTTTGAGGACAAGGTTCAAGTGAACCCGCGACAATGATATGGAGATTAATAGAATAATTTATTACTAGTTGAATGAGTTTTATTAGTATTTCGATGTATTGGGTGTTATTTAATATTATGATGTTTTCTAGAATAGTCTTAGGACAATTTGGACATTAATTAGTTATTGGACTTATCCACTACTACTATATATGTACTCATTGAAAGATGACAAGATTATGAAATGAATGAATGTTGTTTAATTTTCTTAGATAGTTTTTATTGTCTTTTCTCATATTTCTCTAGTCTTGTTTGGGTTTACAATTAACACCCTAACACATAGTCATCAAAATTCATCCAAAAACCAAAATATAGAATTAACATCAAAGCATATTCTTATGTATTTAATCACCATCAAAAATCACAATTAAACGAGATTAAGATCAACATTAAAAAAAATTAACCAAATTTAATATCATAATAGTCTAAGAAAAATCAAATAAAATCAATCAAAGAAACATCAAAATTATCCAGGAAAAATCAACAAAATTAATAAAAATATAAGGGGATACAGTAAGAAAATAGGGAGTGGAATAGAAATTAGGCACAAGCTTCTGTTCATATACCTCATGCCCATATTCAAGAGTCCCGGGGGAGTGTAAGTGATATTAGGTGCAGCCAGTAAATTGATAGGTTCTGAAGCCCAAGGACGCACCATGAAGGGGTCCTTCAATCACATGTTCACAATAAAAAATCCAAACAACAATGCTACACACTCTCTCCTTAGTCTCACTCACTGGAAAAACAACAGTCTCCATCGCGTCGAAAATCATCTTTGTCGTGCCGAAAATCTCCTCCACGGTGGCGGAAGGCAAAACTACATGTAACCTACATCACTCCAAGAATTATGCCTCCCTTAATCCAAATTCGGTGTCTATTTCATGAAATTCGTCGTTGATCAACCAAATTGGAGCAAAATAATTTACGAACTCTAACTTCCTCAAACAAGATTTCAAGCTAATATAGAAGAAGCAATGGTCAAAATGCCTAGGGTTTTGATCCTTCAAGCTCTAATCTACATATGATCAAGATGACGCCATAACTGAGGATTAAAGAAGTTTACATATTGGATTTTGTCTGATGCGTCTTCAATGGTGGAAAAGAGGAACATAAAACCAAAGGATCTTTTTCATGTAGTGACTCGTAATTCTTCTCTTTGTTCAGTAATTCACAATCATCCTTCTTCGTCATCTCTCCGTGTTAGTCCGTAGGAAAAGATTTGTGTGGTTTGTTGTTATTTGTGGGAAGAAAGAGGTTTGAGGCTGAGCTTAACTGCTTAGAGTTTCTGAGGTTGAAGCTCTAATAGTTATGGATAGATGGGTCAAAAAAGCCCTATTTGATAAAACCCTAATATTTGGACCCTTTTTTTAATTTTTTTTAGGCTCCCTACTAAATGAATATTTTCTTGGCCCCTTATTTTTAAGTCCCTTCATATTTTTGTTTTTTATGGGACCTATAAGGGGCTCAAAATATAATAAACCAAATATTTTAATTTCTGGATAAAAAAACATTTTTTTTTAAACTCATTTTTTTCGAAAAATATTTGATTTTCTTAAAAAAAATTGATTTTCCGAAAAAATAACTCGATTTTTAGAAAATTACACGGTATTTCGAAAAAAATTCGATTTGTAGAAAAAAATCGATTTTCCCAAAACAAACTCGATTTTTTGGAGAAAAAAACTTGATTTTTGTAAAAAAAAAACTCGATTTTTCTCATAAAAAAAACTCGATTTTTCGAAAAATAATCAACTTTTCGAAAAAAAAACTTGATTTTTCGAAAAAAAAAACTCGACTTTTCGAAAAAAATTTCAGCTTTTGGAAAATAAAAACTCGTTCTTACATAATATATTTGATTTTTCGAAAAATATTAAATTTTTCGAAAAATATTTGATTTTTAGGAAAAAAAACTCGATTTTTCGAAAAAAATTTGATTTTTCGATAAAAACTTGATTTTTTTGAAAAATGTTTGATTTTTCGATAAAAAAAACTCGATTTTTCGAAGAAAGAAACTAGATTTTTGGAAAAATATTTGTTATTTTCGATAAAAAAAAAAACTCCATTTTTCAAAAATATTCGATTTTTAGGAATAAAAACTCGAATTTTCAAAAAAAAACTTGATTTTTCAGAAAAAAACTCGAATTTTCGAAGAATATTTGATTTATAAAAAAACTCGAATTTTCGAAGAAAAGTCGATATATTTTTTGAAAATTTCTTTTTTTCTTAAATCAATTTTTTCAAAAAATAAAAGTCACTTTTTTTATAAAAAAAAAATTCGATTTTTTCTTTGAAAAAAATATCAATTTTTTAAAATTAAAAAAATCGATTATTTTTCAAAAATAAAAAATATCAATTTTAGGGGCTTTCACTCTAAGAGTCCTACATATTTTATGGCTCATTTATTTTTAAAATTTTAGGCTCCATATATTTTAGGGGCCTAACTTTTTAGGCCCCAGCCCCCTAAATTGACAGCTCTACAAGCAACAAAACATACATCAAAATACATTCAAATTTTATGAAATCAGAACTCAAATGACCTAAATCAGAGCCAATCACATGTTAAGAACTCACACAAAAGTTCATAGTGGAAAGACCTCAAACAATCAAGCAAAAGTCCAGTAGGAAACATGGATCAATATGCAAAGATGAGGGACTAAAAGGCAATATGAAAAAGTTTTAAAAATGAAACAAAAACATTTTTATGAAGTTTTGAATGTTAATGAATGAATGCAAAAATGTTTGAGTAGCTATGAGAAATAATTTCTTGAAGTTGAAGTATGAAACTAGAAACAAATTGAAAAAGAAATAAAAATAAAATGTGAAAATAAAATGAAAAACGTATAAAAAAACAGAATTAAAACAAAAAGCACACAATTATTTAAATGTGTAAACAATGTGTCGTACCTCGGAAAATACGATCCTCGCGAATGCGGTCGCGGCTGGGCTGACTTGAGAGTCGCCACCTAATTTTGATTTATTCCCAAAGAGGGAAAGGGAAAATATAGATAAAACTTGGGAAGAAAGGATAAAGACAAGGTCGTCGGAACCATTGCCTGGGTTCGGAAGTCGGTTATGCAGGGGGAAGGTATTAGCACCCCCTACATCCATCGTACTCGATGGGAACCTTCTAAGTTGTCACGCGCGAAAGGATGTCTATGCCTAATGGATTACTTGCTAAAAGAGGATAAGGATTTAAATTTTATTATCTTTCTTTAACGAAAGGATTTAGGAGTCTAATTGCACTAAAGACTATGGGTAGCTTATTCTGAACCAACAAGTCAAGCGTCTTGCGACGGAATAATCAGAGCGAATAACGAGAGCTCGTACTCCTCCTTTCTACCACTTAAGGCTCGTGGCGCACAATTTTCTTCATACTATTAAAGTATTTTAATACCTAAGACCACTTGACGTTGGATCAAGGGTTTGGATTTAAAAGAACCATCTTGGTAGGTCGATTGCGAGGCATAAAGCGATCGCGAAGGGTGAATGCAAAATGGAGGTTAAGGGTAATCCTAAGCTAACGCGGAGCCGTTGGAGCTCGAATTAAAACAAAAGCGTCAAAATATAGCTCTTTAACTATCTTAGAATCGATTCAATGTTAGAATCATTCTATGAGAAGGCGAGCGTCACTTTATAATCAAACAATTATTTAAATAGAAGAAATGTGATAAAATAGAATTGGTCTCATATTGATCTAAATGACACCGATTTGTCGAAGTCGAACATTTAAATCATTTGTTATATCATCGACCATAAAAATAAAATAAAGTATAAAAAAATAGTAAATGAAATAATTGGCCTCATATTTAATTTAAATAACGTCGATTTATTCGAAATCGAATATTTAAATATTTATTCATCGGCCAGAAATAATAAATTGGGACAATGTGAAATAATAAGAAAAATAAAAGTGTGGCCTCAAATTAGGGGATAACGTCGATTTATTAGAAATCGAATATCACCATTTATCATTGGCCGATTAAATAATAAAGTCGATAAATAATGGATCTAAATTAATTATAAACCATAAGAAATAATAGAAAAACGGTCTCATATCGATTTAGACAACGTCAATAAATTGAATGTCACAAATCGGATAATAATATCATAGACCAAATAATAAATATAAATAAACCAATAAATCGATAAAATAATAAATGAAGAAAAAATCGGCCTCAAATTTGTTTAGACAACGTCGCAAAGTGGAATGTCAACAAACCATATTTTTATCATAGGCCCTAATAAAGAATAAATCGATAAATATACACAGTAAAGAGAATAAACATAAGAGAAGAAAATAAAAAGAGAGCTTCCAAAGAGCAATGTATCGATAAAAGCAAATGAGAAAACACATAAAAGATAGGCCTAAAAACATCATAAACTCAGCTGGCCATTCTTGGTTTAAACAAACCGAGTCAAAGAAATGAAAGAAAATTTGTAAATGTAAGCTTTTAATCCTAAACGCAGAATCAATACACAGTAACAACCAACCATTAATTGTATTAAATCCACAAAACAAACCAAGACCAATTCAAAAGCAACAATAAAAGGGAAACAATCAGTAATTTTTCGGTCAACAAGCATACCAATTAAAACCGACACATATCCCATATTTAATGAGAAAATGAAGAAAGTAGCATAGGGCAGTGTGCGGTTCAAATCTTGAGAAAACTAAGTTATTAAAAGGAATTTTATAAAACAAAACAAACTCTCTTCCTCTCAAGAAAAATACATCGTACTCTATTTCTCACTCTAAATAAAACAAATATCGAAGGTTTTAACACATGATTAGAGAAAGAAGAACAACCTCAATAAACGGCGGCGGAAATCCTCTCAACTCTCGAAAACAACACTGCCTCAGCATCGTTTCAGTTCCTCTCAGTTTGTTTGCACGGTGGCGATTATGGTGTGTCGGTGGTCTGAACGTGTTCTGTCACAGTTCGCTCACGATGGCTCCGGTCAACACTCGAGGGTGTCTGTTTTGTGACTCTCAGATCTGTCTCTCAAACTCTCAGGTCTGCCTCTCAGACTCTCACTCATTTCAAGCTTTCTGTATTGGTTTTTTTTCCTGCGTCTCTTTTGGGTAGCTAGGGTTTTCAATGTGTAGCCCCCTTCTACCATTTGAAGAGTCTATTTATAGAGGGATTTGTGTGCTTTAGGTACGTGTGAGAATAGTAAAATTCGTGTGAGATTTGGACGAGGATGATGAGTGTAGAATTCTGTTAGAATGATGTGCCCCGAATAACCCCTGATTTTGTGCAAATTCTAATTATTCCTTTTGATTTGTAGGGACCACTGAGATGGTAACAGATATGTGATGGATTGTCTCTAGAAGCATCTTGTGGTCCTCACTGTGATTCCATTTGAACTTCTAGCGACTGTGAATAGGTACGAATTTTGAATCGTTTGGTTTTTAACTGCTGTAAATTCTGATGTAACGACATTCTACTCTTATTTTTTTGCTTAAAATATGAGCCACTGCAGTAACCTTTTGAAACCTTGTCTCATGAGGTCTTAGAGTGATTTGAATAGAGATTGGTTTGGGAAAATTTACATTGTTGAGCTTGTTGTGGGAACCTCTTATGAATATTATTTTTTACTGATCATAGGTTTTGGGCCATTGGAATCAGGATTATGTAGGTAGGAGAAATGAAGCTCATTAGTACAATAGTAATGGCATGATATTAGTGATGAGAGGCTTGATGGTTCATGTTGAATGTTGTAGGGTGGAAATCTTTGTATATTGATGAAATTGCAAGGAAGAGGAAAAATTGGTGTTCGTCCAGGTGCTTCTGGTAGTGATCCAAAGGTATGTGTCGATTTTGTGATACACCCATTCACCATAATCGGTATTAACAATGCATAATCTACTTTTACAGGTCTTTGATTCGAAGGTAAGTTCGCTCCAGAACGACTCTAGGCACCACATGCTTCCATAAAACCCTCTGATATCAAAAACAGAAAAAGGAGTCGTCTTAGCATCAACAGTTGGATCAGTAGCTTTATCATTTCGTTTTCCCGCATTGCAAATGGCTTTAGTTTTGGGAAGTTTCCTTTGGGCAAATGATTGACAGAGAAATAACAAGCTGCAAAAATACTTTAGCAACATCTCAAACTCTTGATCTTAATCAATAGATTCACTTTGCTTTATGCTCCACAGTTACGGAAACAATGGTGTTCGTAACTGGTAAGAATTACTGGCTGCCACGAGAATACAATACATATGCATATCCATATTCTGTTGACTTTTAACTGTTTGCCCTGCTATGAACTTTGGAGTTTGATACTAATTCCTGCTCATATGACAGTCTTTTTTGTGTGCAGTTGGTATTAGGAAATGTCTTGAGAAACCGATGAAGGCTTCACATTAGTAGCAAATGGCTTTGAGAAGGCTTATGTACGAAGACTTGAATCATAATGTTGTTTTTTACACAATTTGGAAAGTATGGGATCCCACAAACTTCCCTTCTTGGTTGTACCATTTCTGGTTGTATTTTCAAACATGACTTTAAGTTCTTTTTCTTGTTGTAATACCTTTGTAACTAAATACCTCTGTATTGATAACTTCAAACTGTGAACCTCGTGGGATTTTTAACAAGTGACCTTAAATTTTAAGCCATTTGCTCTTAAAACTTGTATAGGATTGACATTCCATGGATTCAAAAATGAATTAACCCTGAAGATAATGACCGGGTGAAAATTCTTCTAACCATGACTTAAATTTTTTTTGCAATAACTCTTTGAAACCAACTTAAAATAAGGGCCGATACTCATATTGATCATACTTTGAAGTAGTTTAACAAATTTAATTACATGGTATGAGCTTGGAAATAAAGCTTAGAGATCCTTTTGTACATGTAACTTAATTCAAACTTGTGATTCGTCCTTATGCATTAAGAATCTCCCTAGCACTTTGGATTGAATATAAATGAAATTTGGAACAATACCATGGTCATGATTTGAAGAATATGGAATTCTAACCTCAAAGATCAAACCTGATTGTACTTGGCATAAACTTGGTGACCTGATTCTCTCAATTATGGCACACTTTTAGTGATGAAAAAAAAACAAGTTTGGAACATTGATACTTTGAAATCCACTTAAACTCATTAATAATGCCAGACTAAAACCAATCTTTGAGATAATTCACCCACATCTTAAGAAGAAAAATTATAGATCGAATCATGATCCAAAATCCTTTTGAGGTGAATTGAATACTGTCGAGGGAATCCAAAATTGGAAGCAGACTGCAACAAATACTTCGACCTTTGACTTAAGGATAAATGATCACGGTTTGAAATCAAATGATCATATCCGAACAACCTGACCATGAGGACACCTTTCTCCTTTATCTCTTCTTGAAGTCAGACATCCTTGACAAAACATGGTATAGGAAAGGTGAAAAAAGTGGGACAAATTTAGGGTATGACACAATGCTCATGATTTTTTTTATAGAATTTTAGGATGAGTTTTAATAATTTTAAAATTTTAAAATGAACAATGTATGAAAAATGAAATGAAATTAATATGAAAATGATCAGGGAGGTTCATATATAGAAACATCCATGTTAAAATATGCAATTGGGCTCGGTAGGGGTGGGATTAACAACAAAGGTCCATGTCCATTTCCAAGCACATGTCAACCATATACAAAAGTCTTCAGTCAACATAATATTCAACACACACCATCAGATTGATCACACGCCTCACACTCAGTCAAACTAATCCACAAGTAATCCAGATTGAAGGCTCCAATAAAAAACACATGGTAATAATCAAACACGCATAATTGAATTAATATGAAGTTAAGAAGTCATGTGGAACTCAGGCGCTTTTTTAATGAGCTGGCATCATCAAGACCATCAGATCAAAGATCCAATGGCCATAACTTCATCTTCAACCTCCATCTTCTGATGACCTGCAATAACTTCTGGTACCAGAGCTAAGGCTCCGGTCACATTCTCAGATGAACTTCAACATAAAATTTCCCAGAAATTAACAACAAGCACATGAATCCACTCAAAAGTACCTCCTGATTTCAAATATGCAATAAAAAACACCAAATAATACACACATAATGAGAATCGAACAAAACAAGTTTGGATCTGAAAACATCAAACATTGATTATGAACATGATACACGTCCAAACATGATTCTAAACACATCATTACAATCAACAAAACTCATAGATTCAAATGCACATAAAAAAATTAGATATAGGAGCATGTAAGCTTCACGAACCTGAGATCTTGAAGAGCTTAAATTACTCCTAAAAATCCATTTGGAGGCTGCAGATCAAGCCTTAGGAACCTCTAATTTCAAAATAAATATAATTAGAGCTTAAATCTAGTCTAGATATTATGTTTTGATGAAGATACAACCAAATTCGTATCCACTGAAATCCTTGCAATGAGCTTCAAATGATGGATGCTTTGTGTTCTATGGACTTCAAGGATTCAAAATGTGAAATAATTTTGCAAAAAACTTTTGAGATGAAGGAGAATCAAAAAGGAGAATTTTTTTGCAATTTGTGATGAAACTCAATAATGGCTAAACCTCCCTCTTAACCTGAGTTATCTGGAGCTTATATGTGATCCATTTTGGGCCTAATCATAGTCAGAGACCCAATGGAAGTGTAGTTAGTTAGATTTTTGTGATTTTTCAAATTTGCATGTTGAAGTGAAACTCATGATTCACACGTGCACGTGAGCCATGGTGCACATGCATTACTTTCATTTATCATGATGATTAATAATGCATTGGTTTTGTGACTTGTGATGGCTTGGTTTTCAAGTTTCACATCAATTTTCATTTTGTCCACTTAGAAATTATGTGAGAAATAGGCCATGTAATTGGATGATTCAAAGGCAAATTTTGCTTCAAATGATGTGTACTTGAAGTATGTAGACTGAATTAGCAATTTAGAATCACATAAGTCTTGTAGAAGCCTTTTTTGCAAAAGTGGAAGAAATGGTTCATGGGATCTAGTACTTTTAGGAAAGGGGAGAGAAAGATCTTCAACTTTCATGTTTGAAAAAATTTCATTTGAATCATTTTTGATGATGAAAAGCCAAGTTGAAGGTGACTTGAAAAGTTTCCAAAAATGGCAAATTCAAATTATAGGTCATTTCCAAATTTAGTAATTTTTGACCTAATTATTGATTCTTGATGAATGCTATAAATATTGACATTTTAAGACCATGTGAAGGTATGGGACCTTGAAAATCATGAATTAGACCTCAAAAAGTCACAGTTGACTTTTCTTCTTGCACAATTGACTTTTGATTACACCGCAAGTAATTGTCTGTCTGAGAAACTTCCTAAATGAACCAATGCACCAAAATCCATCCATAGATACTTGAGAACATATAAAAGACCATGAACACAAGTTAGAACAAAAAAATAAAAAACCTCAAGAGGCCTCTTGGAACCAAAACCCTAGTTTGGGCTCCTTGTGTAGGAGATAAAGCTCTGGGATAGCTTCCTAATGAATCTCCCTCTTCTAGGGACTTGAGACATCATTTGAGCTTAGGTGAGATGTAAGAGATCTTTGATCCTTGTTGACAATTGACCCTTGTATTTGGCTTTGGATGATCACAAACTAGCAAGTCATTGACCACATACCTTATGCCTCAAGTTATGGATGTTATGATTCAATTACCTATACTAAGAATGAAATGCTATGTATGAAAATGAAATGATAAATGCTATGAACTGAGTGGGAAAATTTTGGGGTGTTATAATAGGGCTCTGACACCTGAGATTGTTATAGTTGGCCCGAGGTCCAGAGGTAGGGGATGAAATCATAGGCGTCTATTTTTTTGATCTGAGGGTTGAGACAATGACAACACATTAAAATATCACATGCCATTCACGTATTTTACTTTATAACATTTAATATGATTGTTTTTTATCCCATGCTTTTTGTGATACGCATGCAATCTTAGCCTTAGATCTAGATTACTTGTGATTCTGATTGACTTAGTTGAGTGAGTTGGATTAATCCTAAGGCCCTAATTGAAGTATTATTGTTGACTATTGACCACCATAATATGTTGACTAAACTTTGGAGTGGATTGGGCTCAAATTGATATCCCACCCCTTATCTGAGCCCATTCCAATTTTGAACGTGTAAATTGCTTTATCTGCACCCCTTGCTTTATTTTCATTATTTTTTTCAATTCATTTTCACATAGTTGCATTTTAATTTTTTAAAATCATCTCCAAAATTCATACAAAAAATTATGAAACACCTTCATGAATTTAAATAATTTTTGGGATTTTTTATTTCCGACTTCTTTGATTTTTCATCATAAATTCACAATTTTCTTTTATTTTTTCCCAATTTGTTTTTATGTGAACACATTAGCTTCATAGATTTATTTCACCTAGCTCCCTAAACATTTTCAAATGTTTCTTTTTGTATTCGTTCAAAGACATTCATAACCTCATAAAAAATAATTTTTCATATTTTTTAAGTCATTTTTAATTGCATTTTGGTCCCTCTTTTTTGCATATTTGCCATTTGATCCTTTTAAGACTTTGACCAATTAATTGAACTAGTTCTCTTCAGAATTTTAGTGTGAACTTTTAATACATGATTAGCCTCTGACTTAGGTCCTTAGGGTTATAATTTCAAAAAATTTGAACATTGTTTGATGTATGGTTGATTACTTTGAAATGAAGTCATTTTTTCATAAAATTTCTTCATCACTTCTAACCTAATTGCTTGAAGGAATTTATGTCGTCATTAGAGGTCACTTGTAGGGGTTTTCCATGTTTGTTTAGATGCTTATAGGTCTTTCAAGATAAATTATAGGTCCATTTTACTTGTGTTTTTCCTTTTGGTTTGTATGATACATCTTTTGAACATGTTTGACCTAATTCTTCCACATCTCTCATCTCATGCTCCTTATGCTAACTCGTATGCTTCTAACATGTCCATACCCTTAATCTCATTTGAATTATACAACATGTATGCCTTTGACTTCATATAAAAGTATTCTTACTTGTATGATATGTTTCATCTTTTTCCATTCATTTCAAGCATGAAACATCTTTGCATTATGTGACATTCCTTTTACATGTTTGATAACTTGTTTGAACTTGTTTGCCATGTGAACTTGACATATTATATGTTCATATTTAACACGCCATCCTCATAATGTTCTACTGATATTCATCATCTTAGTATCATTTTAGCTCATCTGACTTTCATTCTGACTTGTGCTCATTCCTTACATGATACATCTTACTCCTTCTTACTTCATCTTCAACTTAATCCCTCAATCACACAAGTGCTTATTCACATGACTTGTATGCTCATTCATAAAAATTATAGGAAACTAACATGTGCTGTATTCTAATGACTTTTACAATCTCAAGTCATCTATTCATGTTTGGCTTGTACTTTGCCTTACTTGTTTATTCTCTTATGAATGTGTGAATACTTTCTTCTTTTCATCTCTCACGCTACCATGATTTAATCCATGAGGTTTGGTATGATAATTTAGGGTAACATTAGACATTATAATTGGGTATGAAATTATGAATTTGGTGTTTCTCATGAGTATTCATCCATGTTTGCACTCTTTGGCATCACTACTTCTTCATTTGCAAGTCCTTAGAACTTCTTTGCCACTTTGATGCTTCCTTGCACTTGTTTTATTTAGTTTGAATTCCTTGAGCTTCTTAAGTTCATTTAGGATTAGGTTCGGACTTGTGAGGGTCATAGGTCTTTAGATTAAATTCACTTGTTTCCTTTATGTGATTAGCTTGTATTTCCCTTCTTATTCACTATTATGCTTCATTTTCTAACCTTGTAGGGGCTTTGGTAAGTTTTAGGGGGAAAATGCTTCCACATTCCAACCTCTCTCTCTCTATCTTTACATTTCAATTTTGTGTTTGTGCAAGAATCTAAGATGCTTTGATGTGCATAATTGCTCATTTCCCCCTTTAGAAGTAACTTACCTTCCTTCATGGAAGTAAGTTGTATTCTAATCTTTTTCTTTTTCTGCTTCCTCTTTATTCTTCTTCTTTTCTCTTCTTCTTCTTCATTAGGATATAGATCTTCAAACCTTACTAACCTAGGATATCTAAGAATGATAACTTCATTAGGTTTAGTCTCCCTTAGACATTTTACCTTTGGAGATCCTTTTGGTGTTTTGTCTTTTCTCATCTCAAAACAACTCAAAAAGACTTAATAAAGGATGAAATAACTTATTGAGTTATGTTCTTATTCCATGGGTAATTTGCATAAAAAAGCACTTTTTCACTTAAAAATACAAAAACACTTAATAAGTACAATATGCTTGTGTACTGTAAACACCCCAAATTTGCCCTCACTAAGTTCACACCATGGCTTGTGATCTTTCATCTTTGCATTAGTTTAGGCATATCATATCATATTGCATTTTTGTTTCACTGCATAAGTTCAAATTCATTTGCACCTAGGGTTTGTGATCTGAGCAATCCAAGGATCCATCTGAGCCACTCCAAATTACGACGGTCCGTTCATAGTAAAGAAGGTCTTCTCTGGTGGAGCACTGATGCTCACTACTATGGACGGTGAAGATTTCTTATCCCCTGTGAATTCAGATGCAGTTAAAAAATATTTCGCATAAAATGATCCGCTGGACATAAAAACAAAATGTAAGTCCAGGAAACAATAAGGCATCCCGGCGAGTCAAAAACAAAATAAAAGACTCGGGCAAAAATAAGGGAAAATTGGAAAAAATGTACACCCGCTGAGTTGAAAAGCCGCATTGGACAGCTCAGGCAAAAATGGGTATCCCGGTGGATTGAAAACCCGAAAGGGAGATCCATGCAAAATAAGGGAATAAGCGAACAACTACATTCTGAATTCGCCTATATCACTTACAACACGGCAAGACTCGAAGGGATAAAGCATTAGTCAGAATCAACCTTCTTCAGAGAGCAAGATAAGAAGAACGTCAAGGTCATACAGGTCATAGCAAATGAAGCTCACCGAAGCGTCATCAGCATTGCCAGCACTCTTACTTTTTCTCAATTTGTAACAATCTCCTCATTCCAGGGGATTTGTTTCTTTGACTGTATTTGCCAATTCAGGGCACCCAAATTAATAAAATCAGAATTTTCAGTCACACCCCGTCTCGTACATTTTTGTTTCGTTTGCAAAATGTCCAGTATCCATGATATAATATTTGCATAAAACAAATGAGCCGTTATTAATAAATGCTTGCAGGAAATGTATTTACTCTCAGGAATATCTAACTCCTATGATGGAATCCGGTAAGGGATACCTCGGGACACTTGAGTGTTTCTTTGTCTTAACAGGTTACATGTATTCAAATTCATAACATGGGGCATGTCCAGCATCACTTCCCCAACACATCTTCTCCAAGCAGCATCTGAAGTGCTTTCTACCAACAGAGTTGTCAAAGCATCCTCGTCCCTAGCCGGGATCCCCACAGAAGTTTCTAGGAAGATCTTTCAGTGATCTTTCCTCTCCCAAACAGAGTTCTAGGTCTCTCAAAGATGGGGAACCATCTCCCCACAGAGTTCCAGACTCTATCCAGGAGAGCAATGTCTGAATTTCTCACACAACAAAGTGACTGAAGCTTCTTCATCCCCAACTGGGTTTTCTCTTCACAAGATAGATTTATCAGTGATCTAATCCCCCAAGCAGAACCATATATCTTATCAGATCTACCAATGATCTCATCCCCAGCTGGGATATCCTTCCAAGCAGATCAGCTAGAGATCTTCACAGCAACGGGATCCGAATCCCGGATCGCTTTCTTTCGCATAATCATAGCATTTACATAATCTTTCCCCACAAAAGCGTAGCATTCCGTCTAATACGGAGCATTACGGAAAAATCAAACATATTGCATGATCACAAGTCAGGTTCGAATCATTCACCTGTAAATACCGACAATACCTCATCAACAATATACAAAGTATCTCCCCAACATAAAGCCAAAGCGTCCCCTTTTCACTCTCCAACAGATACATGTTTATATATACTCTTCCGACACTCGTCCGTGTCACATCATCCCCTGCAGATAATCCATAAACATCCTCTTTTTGAATACAAAAACCCATATACACTCTCTTGACACCCGTTCGTGTCACTGCTCCCCAACATGGTTTCCAAAACACTTGTTGCAAACCAAACACTTGTTTATAATACACTCCTTTTCGACACCCTTCTGTGTCATCCTATCCCCACAGTACCCTTTTACACTCATAAGTTCATAACTTATACATTTTCTCTTCTGTTACTCGTCCGTGTCACGTCTTTTCCCAGCAAGTTGAACACTCGTCTGTGTCTTGCTCATACTTCACTTACTTATACAGATACTCGTCCGTATCTTGTATACACTTATTCCCCAAAGATTCGACACTCGTCTGTGTCACGTATTTTCCCAGCAAGTTGAACACTCGTCCGTGTCTTGCTCATACTTCACTTATTTATACAGATACTCGTCCGTATCTTGTATACATTTATTCCCCACAGATTCGACACTCGTCCGTGTTCTTTGTTAACCAGTTGGTACTCGTCCGTATCATCATCTCTGAACATGCGTCAGCGTTTGTTTCTACCGATAATCGTCCGTATCATAGTCTTAAGGATGCTCGTCCGCATCTCTAATCTATACACAGCGTCAAAACACTTATACCTTTTATTTCTTGAGCGTATGCACTCGTCCGTGTTTACCATTCCCCAGTAAGTTGCCAGCAAAGCAACTTTCTCTTATCTGACATTCGTCCTATGTCATGATACTTTCGGTAGCCGTACCCTTCCAGGTGATCGTCCTTCACCTTTGGATGACTGTCCCTCATCCTTTCCCCAGCGGAGTCTCCAATATTGGAACCCTTTGTTATCCGGCATTCGTCCCATGTCGTGATAAACCCTGAGAGCAGCCGTACCCTGCTAGGTGATCGTCCTTCACCTCTTGATGATCATCCTTCATCATGCTGATCTGATGGCCGTCCCCATCGTCGACCTTTTCTATCCGACATTCGTCCTATGTTGTGATAAAGAGCAACTGTCCCCTGCTAGGTGATCATCCTTCACCTTTGATGACCGTCCCTCATCATTATTTCATTTATTCTTTAAACCGATGGCCGTCCCCGTCGTTGTTTGCATTACTTTATGAACCTGATGCCCGTCCCCATCATTGCCTTTATCTTTAATCCCCAGAGAATCTTACCTTGTTACCCGATGGCCGTCTCCGTCGTGGTGTCTTTATTTCCCCAACATGTCGGTCGTCCGCGTCATTGCTTTATCCCTAACAATCGTCTTCTGCTCGATGGTTGTTCTCCATCGCCCGCACTTTATACTCATACTATAATACCTTTTACAATTTATATCCCTTTTCTTCTTCTACCCAGCGAGTGCAAATTTTGGACTGTCTTTGGTATTCAACCACAAGTTATCTTGTTTGTCTGTTAAGCCAGGCGCTTACATCCTGCACAACTAACTCATGTTTGAATAGGGGCAGTTGTAAACACCCCAAATTTTCCCTCACTAAGTTCACACCATGGCTTGTGATCTTTCATCTTTGCATTAGTTTAGGCATATCATATCATATTGCATTTTTGTTTCACTGCATAAGTTCAAATTCATCTGCACCTAGGGTTTGTGATCTGAGCAATCCAAGGATCCATCTGAGCCACTCCAAAGGCCATCAATCATCCTAAGAGGGTCCATGTATGTTCTATCATCATTTTGTATCCCCCAAAGATAAAGGAAGTAAAAAAATCACAAGAACTTGGAAAGCATGGAAGCAGAGCCAGGGTTTCACTACACAAATGACCTGAAATTAGGGTTTTGGTTTCAGAGGCCATAACTCCAAATTTTTTGGTCATTCTTGTGTCTAATGTTCTCAATATCTTATAAGGATCATGTGTACCAAGTTTGATGAAGAAATTCATTGGGGAAGTCATTTGTTCACTGGGTAACTTCTTGAGCAAGTCAGAGCTAAATCAGGGCATCTGAGGCCTCCAAAATGGGAACCAAAGTGGATTTTTCATCAAATTGAAGTTATACGATCTTTATTTGATCATTGAAGTGCTTGGAAGTTCACAAAATTGAATAAAAGTGAGATAAACCAAAAGATGCCAAAAATGGAAATGACTTGTAATGTAAACTTTCCATTTTGGGAAAGTTTTTCAACCTCCTCTTTCTCAACCAAAAATGCTTCAAATGACAAATTGTTGGTCATGAAAGTTGTATATTGGATCATTCCCTTTTCAAAAATTACAAGAACAAGTTCTAATTCATTATGGAACTCAAGTTATGATCTTTCAAAGTTGGCAAAAATCACATAATTTCAAGTTTCATGCCAAAGAGGATTTTGTGCAATTTCACATTTCAAGCATTCAAGTGACCTCTAATTGATTTCTAAACCTCATAACAACATCACATGACCCATTGTGATCAGAATTACACAAGAATTCACAAGATTTCATGCCTTGGTTCACAAGAAACTTCAAAGAGGGCAAAATGCAAAATCTATGCCATCTTGCTATCCAAGCTATCCAGCTGCATTCTTTTGATCCTAGGGCTCACCATAAACCATGCTGAAGCAAGAAACCCCATTGAACCACTTTTGTTCCAGCCCATGCTTATAGTACAAACTTTGTTGACTTTTTTGCAAGAAGCCCATACCAATCAACTGCAGCCACCACCCACTCTCTGGCCTATCAGGACTTTACAAGCATGCTTCAAGGAGTTCATTTTCATAACATACACAAGCCAATAGCTCCAAGAACTCAGCATTCACCAAAATCACCCCATTTGCAAATTCCTTCGAAACACACAGCACACTCACTCAAACTCCAAACAAATTTCACCACTCATCTCAAAATCCTCTACAGAACACAAAGCAACCATTAAAACAACTAAAAACACCACACAACCAAAACACGATTTCTGACCAGCAAGAGTGAAAACTCTCAAACCAACCATAACAAACTCCTTCCAAGCCTCAAAGCTTCTCCAGAAGGATCATTGGAGTGAGTTTGCACCAGAGAGGCGGCCAGAAAGCTCCAAACTGAGGAAACTCAAGCTCAGGTAACCTCTTCAAACTTTTTTCCAGAAATGCTATTTTAAGTTCTTAAAATGTTCCTTATATTGTGTTGATCATGCTGATACTTTTAGTTTTGAAAATGGTTGCGTATTGAGCATGTACTGAACCTCTGAAACTTTATCAGTTTTTGAGTTTTGATTCGTATCATGAGTTTTATCCATGGGGAATTTGTTTTGAGGGTAGATTCGAGTTAGGGAAGGTTAGAGGAGTTGATCTGGAGCTTTAGAGCTCTAGAAATGGCCTAGGGAAGATTTTGTTCTTGGGGTGCTGCCGGAGAAGATGACCGGAACACTGTTCTGGTCACCTGAAGGGGATTAGGGTTTTAATTAGGGTTAGCTGCATAATTAGGGAACTTTGAATGTGGGCCGTTTGCTGGAGGTTTCCCGCGTGTGATGAATGGCCCAGATGCGTTCACTTAAGTTTAATTAGGATTAATTTATTAATTAATTAAAATTAAATGAGTTTGAATTATAGCCATTGGATAGCGCGCGTGGTCAAACCAAATTCCCCCAGGATCAATCTAAGCCCTTAGATCAACATACTTCTCATTAATTCAGTTTTTATTTCATTTTTTCTCATTTATTTTGCATCATTTATTTAAAATAGTTAGAAAATTTCAAAAATATTTTCCTTTTACATTTTTAATTCAAATATTTTTCTAAACCAGAAAAAAAAATTATTTTTATTTTTTGCATTAAAAAATCATTTTAAAAATATTTAAATGTTTATTTTAATTAATTAATGGAAATTAATTAATTAAAATACCATTTAAGTTTCTAAAAATACCAAAAAAAATCACATTGCATCTTAGGACATTTAGAAACATTGTCAAACTAATCATACAAATTTCTTTTTGGTTTTGAACAATCTTTGACATTTTTCTTGAATTTAGGGTTCATAAAAACCTATTTTTGAACCCTAACTTCAAGAATTCTTTTCTGCCTAACCATGAATGTTATGACATTGATTCTTTTTGCATTGATCTTCATATAGCATGTAGTATCTAGCATAATTTTTGCATGAATTTATCTTGCATTTTTTATTTGATTTGCATTTTTCCTCTTAAGGTACCTTAAAACCCTAGATAACTTAGAAAAATCACAACTTCCTTTAGGTTAAGAGTTAGGTCTCCTCCTTTGGGGTATGACATCATATGGGGTTAGGGTTCCTTTGAGTTAATTTTCAATTTTTTATCTTATGTTTTGCTTCTGTTTTTGACTTTTGCATCTCATGTTGCATTAAAACCCTAATTTCTCATGTTCATTTGCATACATCTTGCATATGCATTCATTCATTAAATTTCCATGACATTTTTCATACATTCACAAGTCATATTAGACATCATAAGACACATTGGAATCATGTTTGATCATTTCTTCATCCATTTTCCATGATTTGCATTCATTTCATTCCATGAACCTTCATGTGCTTTCATGCTTCCTACATGCTTCATTTGCATTCTCATCTCTTGTATAAACATTCATAGCACTTTACATATCTTTGCATCATCTCATAACATCATTTGCATCATGTTTATGCTTCTGGTTTTGGTTTACATCTTTGCATACATTTCACTTTCATTTCATTTCTTTCTTTTATGCTAACCATTTCAGGTGGTAAGTACTTTGAGAAGTGAATTTGCCTTCACTTCTATTTCTTTTTTATGAATCTTTGATGCATTTCCTTTTGCTTTAGAGTGAGCTTGCTCATTCATGTTCATCATTCACTTTCTTTCTTCAAGTAACTTATCTTCTTCAATGAAGTAAGTTAACTTGTTTCTTCTGCTTCTGTTCCTTCCATCTGCTTCTTTCATTGGTGGCTTCTCTAAAGATCTCTTGCAAGCCTTACAAACCATAGGAACATCCAAGCATGACAATAATTAGGGTTTTTATTAGTCCCCCTTTAGTTTTTACCTTTGTGTCTTCTTTTTGTCTCTCTTCTCATCTCATAATCAGAGACTAAACCTTTAAGGTATTAAGGCTTTGTGATTAAGGTTATGCCTGCATCCTTCTCTTAGAATGGAGTGTATAACTTTAATCCTTAGTGTTAAGCCCTTAATGTGTTTAAATCTCTTAATAAATCCATCTTAATAATCACTAAGACAATAGCTTTTAACTTGGGCTTTGCATTAGGGTTCTAATTCTTCCTTAATTGGTTAAGAAGGAGTAACCCTGGTGTTAATGGACAAGTCCTCCTCAAGTTGTCTTACAAACCATAAAATTCACTTCTTAATCTCACCATTAACTAAAATCCACTTTAATAAAGGTTTGTTTTGTCATGAGGTTAATTCCTAATCATGGATTAAGTTGAGGTATCTTCCTCAGCTTAAATGTGCTCATATATTATCCTTCTATTAGGATGGTGTAATGGGTCCATTAAATCTTTGATTATGGCTTAAAATCATTACTTTACACTAAACAAAAACACCAAAAACATCTAAATAATCACAAGTAGGTTAATGATCTTAATCCTACATCATCATGGCAATTATGTTTGAGGTGTTTACCTCATACTTAAGGTATTCTCATTATCCCTAATCAGAGGGAGGATATGATGAGTTTACTAACCCTTGGATAAGGCTTAAGCTCATCAACTTATGACAAACACAAAAAAGAAATAAAATACTAAAAACACAAAAAACAAACAATAATCGTCTCCTTCGGGATTCTTTTCTCATTATCTTCACTCACAAACGAGAACTCGCTTCTTCCGTCTAATGCAAGACAGTTAGCACCTGAGCCAAACAGGAGATACACTTGAGCACAGGCAAGTAAGAAGTTCATCAGTCAATTTATCTTTCAATCTCTTTGAGTCGAACTACGGTGTTCTGACTTCCTCATTGCACGAGAGGATATGTAGGCATAACTTAACTGTTATCGAACAAAAGTCTCTGTCTCTTCCCCCCTCTTCCAGCATTCTTTTTAAGCCTCATTCCTGAGCACTTCACATCACCCTTCTTGCACTGACACTTGTACATTCTTTTCTAGCTTTTGCACACAGATAGCACTGACACTACCCCTTTAAACACAAACTTTTAAGCGTGGATCCCGTCGAGTACGACGGACAATCTGGGTGCTAATACCTTCCCAGGTTGTAACCAACCCCCTTTTCAGTTTCTCTGGTTCGCGGCCATCTTATCCATATCTTTTCCCAGGTTTATGCAACATTACCTTTCATTCGGGATAAAAATGCCTAGCTGGCGACTCTATTAAGTTCATCTTCATGTTCTCTATTCACCAACCGTTCGCGTCTGTACCCTATCTGACCCGGTATCTTTTAGCGGGAGCGACAGCTTGGCGACTCTGATGGGGACCCTTATATTGCAACCAGGGCTTCTGGTTCTTTTTGTGGGTTCCTCCTAGCGCTTGTTTGATTTATGTTTACGGGGGTGTTATGTGCTACTTGTGCTTATTTATTTGCTTTATTTATTACTTTATGTACAACTTTATTTATTGCTTTCCTTTACAGTTTATGCATTTGCATACTGTCATTATCATGTGCTGGCTCTTGTCTGTTTTGGTGGGTGGGGTTTCATTGAGTGATTAAGGTCCTATACCTGGGACCTGAGTGACATATAGGCTAGAGTGGATTCATATTCTTTCCCATTCCATTTTGGTCTGGTGCGGGAATATGAAACACGGTTCAGACATGGGTTTCTTCTTGAGAACTCTGTGCTACAAATTTCCTGTAGTACTAGAGCTATCTGGGAAGCCTGCCAAGTCTGGATGACCTTTATACGACCTGCAGCATCTGAGGTGAATTAGAGGAGGATCTTTTATGGTTATTGTAAACACTGTACCTCCGGGTTAGAAGTGTTTACACTTCTCATAACTGATCCAAGTCTGAGGATCTTTGTTCTAGAACATTACACGTGAGTGGGTTGGGATGTTTATAGGTTTGCAGGAACCCTTGGCCACATCATACCCTGTTACTAGTATTGTTTTAAGAATGCATCACTTTGGACAATTCTTGTGATTACCCTGGACTTGTGACTCTTTATTTGAGTCCCCCACCTGGTTACTGGATTTCTAAGCCTCCATCCAGACTTATGAACATACATGGACTTTTACCAAGGCAGATAAACAGATCCAGATCTTGATCACAAACCCTTTGCATATCATTTGCATACATCATTTTTGCATCATTTAACATTTGCTTATTTGTTTTACAGGGTATCCATCTCATTGTCTTTGGTTTGGTTTGACCCCTTCTGTTGCGCAAACTGTTTCAGTTTTCTTCTCCATCTATCTTCATCAGAGACCCACCTCCAGCATCTTAGTCAGTTACTTTCATCAGCAGTTGCTCTCAGCCTCTTCATCAGTACCCATTATCAGTATGGACACTTCAAGAAATAGTAACATCACATACCTCTTCTTTGAGCCCACCCTGACTGGCATCAGGCAGATCCAGTCCCTTATTACACCTGACCATATCCCACTATTCAGAGAGCATTATGGGGGCATATTGGACATGGTCATGGATCTTGATGCATCTCAGAGAAGCATGATCCATACATTCTTGCAGTTCTATGATCCTCCACTCAGGTGCTTCACATTCCCTGATTTCCAAAAGGGACCATTGCTAGAAGAGTTTTCCTTATTGTTAGGAGTTCCTATCAGGAGAGGGATTCCTTTTAACCCAGAGATGGTTGCTCCCAGAAATGAAGACATAGCCAGGGCATTGCATTTGGAGCCTGCCCTCATTGATCAGAACATGACAACCAAGGCTGGAGTTCCAGGCCTTCACCTAGAGTTCTTGATCTCCCAGGCTACCCTGAAGGCTGCAGTAGGGGAATGGAAGACTGTCTGTGCACTTTTAGCCCTCAGTATATATGGGGTTATCTTGTTTGCAGATGAGCCAAAGTTTGTGAGTAAGAATGCCATCCACCTGTTCTTGTTGAGGAACCCTGTTCCAACCTTGCTTGGAGACTTCTACTACTCAGTACATCAAAGGAATGCAAAGCAAAGAGGAAGACTGGTCAGATGTTGTGCTCCTCTGTACTACTCCTGGCTGCTAAGACACTTGCTAAAATCAGATACCTTCCTGAACCCTCATCAGCAGAAGAATTGGGCTAAGAGGTTCATTGCCTTGACATCATATGACATCAGATGGTGCACTCAGAGCACCAAGGGCAAGGACATCATTACTAGCTGTGGGAAATATCCTAATGTGCCTTTGATAGGAGTGAAGGGTTGCATCAAATACAACCCTTTACTGTTTAAGAGAAAATTGGGATATGCTTTGGTTTATCCTCCCAGAGGACAAAATTTGGCTGAAACTCTTTATTGTGAAATTCAACCCAACTCTGTTGTTGTCAGACAAGCTTCCTGGGCTTGGGATAACATTCAGAAAAAGGGAACAACCATCCTTGGCAAATGCAACAATATTGCTTCAGCACAGTATTCTGATTGGTCCCGTACCAGAGCTCAGATCACCCAGATGCCTTTCACTTTAGAAGATGTACTTGGAACTTCTACAGTACAACCATCACCTACAACTTCAGCAATCATTCCATCTGTCACTTCAACACACAACAATTCATTTGCACCGGCTATTACAACTTCAACAACCAACAATGATGTTTCCACCGTCACAATTTACTATGACCCGGTAGCGGTCCCGAGCTCCAACAACGTTCAACCTCAACAACGGTCCCAACAAAGCTTCAATTCACCTTCACCAACACCCACCAGAGGTCCTGTAACAATCTTTTATGATCCACAGACCATTGTAGTCCCAACAACAGCTGCAGTAAGCCCAGTCACCATTACGGTGCCCGGGCCGATCCCATATGACAAAGACAGTGCTATACCATGGCATTATGGGGCTGATCTATACTGCAATGGAGAGAAATACCTTCTTTATTCTCCAGTTATCACTCCCCAAGTGGACAATGTTGGGGGAGGCGGAGGCTTCACTCGAAGCAGACGTCTCTTTGCATCACAAGTCCCTAGAACCAATTAAGAGGAAGAAGCTACTACCAGAGCAAAGGGGAAAAGTGTGATACCAGAAGAATCTGTGCCAAAGGAAACTCATAAGTCATCCTTCAATCAAGATGTGGATGAGTTTATGAGAATTATCAAAAGAAGTGACTACAAAGTTGTGGACCAACTCCACCAGACTCCTTCAAAGATCTCAATCTTATCTCTGCTGTTGTGTTCCGAAGCCCATCAGGATGCACTTCTCAAAGTTCTGCATGCTGCCACGTGCCAAAAGAGATCGCTGTAAATCAGCTGGAAACAGTGGTATCAAATGTCAACACTAGCCATGGGCTAGGGTTCACTGATGTTGATTTAACCTCAGAAGGACGTCTCCACAACAAAGCTTTGCATATAACCCTGGAGTGCAAAGGAGTTGTCTTATCTCATGTGCTTGTAGACACTGGTTCTTCACTCAATGTCTTACCCAAGAAAGCCCTTGTCAAGCTAGAGTATGATGGGATAGCTCTCCCGCCAAATAATCTTGTGCGGGCTTTTGATGGTTCCAAAAGATCTGTTCTGAGAGAGGTGGAGTTGCCAGTGGTAATCGGTCCACAAGTCTTCAAACTGTTTTCTATGTGATGGACATACAGCCGGCATACAGCTGTTTGCTAGGTCGACCCTGGATTCATGCCGCAGGCGCAGTAACGTCGACCCTTCACCAGAAACTGAAGTACGAATGGGAAGGATAGGTTATCACCATCTGTGGTGAGGAAGACATATTTGTTAGCCAGCTGGCTACTTACAAATATATTGAGATGGATTATGAAATCCATGAGACAATGAGCCAAGGGTTTGAGGCCCTAAATATTAATGAGGCTACTGGGGTATTGGCTGCATCCCAAGAGGACAAGACGGGTACTTCAATCATCTCTTATCAGCAAGCCCGAAAGGTTGTCGAAGAAGGTACCACTCAAGGCTGGGGCAAGCTGCTGCCAGTGGAAAAGAAGGAAGATAGATTCGGGTTAGGTTACAGACCAATCCGACAAGATCAACAGAGTCTGCCAAAGAGCCCAAATTTGTCAGTGGGGGGATGCTCACCCCGGATGCTGTGAACAATCTGGAAGACGAGGAAGAAAGCAACCACAACCTGGAGAACTGGATACGTCCAAGGATACCGGGGAACCAAGTCTCTAACGGGTCTTCCCAGGAAATTATAAGGGTTACTCCTTCATAGTAATTATTATTTTCTGTCTTTTTAGCATGCATCAAGTCCTGCATCTTGCCCAAGGTGTCAGGACTCATTTTGTAATAGGGCCATATTGTAATTTTGTGCAAATGATTAATCAATGAATATCAGACATCTTTTGCAAACGAGTCTCTTTTTCGCTCACTGTCTTTTCATTTTTCACTTTTGTACAAAACAATAAAATGGCAATGTTTTCAAAATAAATAACTTCATTTTCACTTTTTAAAAAAAAATATTAAAACTGGTCACTAAAACGAACAAATCTCAACCCTTGCAGAGATTATCCTCCAGATTGCTCCGACAACAACACTTCTATGACCTTGTATGACTTCGACAATCCGATTAATTAAGCTGATGAAGGAGTTGAAGAAGACTATGAGTTGCCTGAAGAGTTAGCCAGGTTGTTGAGGCAGGAAGAGAAAGTGATCACTCCTCATCAGAAGGAGGTTGAAACAGTTAATCTTGGTACCGAAGAAGACTTGAAAAAAGTAAATATTGGGGCCGGTCTGCAAGATTCAGTGAAGAAACATCTTATTGACATGCTTCGAGATTACGTCGACGTCTTTGCTTGGTCCTATCAAGACATGCCAGGTCTGGATACCGACATTGTTATGCACAAGCTTCCTTTGAAAGAAGATTGCCTTCCAGTGAAACAGAAGCTACGCCGCACTCGTCCGGATATGGCCATGAAGATTAAAGAAAAGGTACAAAAACAGTGGGACACCGGTTTCCTTGCGGTAACTAGTTACCCGCCGTGGGTTGCTAATATTGTACCAGTACCCAAAAGGGATGGCAAAGTAAGGATGTGTGTGGATTACCGGGATCTGAACAGAGCTAGCCCGAAGGATGATTTCCCTTTACCTCACATTGATGTATTGGTCGACAACACAACTCAGTTCTCGGTGTTTTCCTTCGTGGATGGATTTTCTGGGTATAATCAGATCAGGATGTCACCCGAAGACATGGAGAAGACTACCTTCATCACACCTTGGGGCACGTTTTGTTATAAGGTAATGCCTTTTGGACTGAAGAATGCTGGTGCCACTTATCAACGGGCTGTGGTAACATTATTCCACGACATGATCCACAAAGAAATTGAATGTTACGTGGATGACATGATTGCCAAGTCCCTCGCTGAAGAAGATCATCTGGTAAATCTGCTGAAGTTGTTAAAGCGTCTGAGAAAGTATCAGTTGAAGCTAAAACCCAACAAATGCACATTCGGGGTACGTTCCGGTAAACTGCTGGGATTCATTGTAAGTGAAAAAGGAATTGAAGTTGACCCTGACAAAGTCAAAGCCATTCAGGAGATGCCTGCACCTAGGACTGAAAAGGAAGTTCAGGGATTCTTAGGTAGATTGAACTACATATCAAGGTTCATATCTCATCTTACTGCAACATGTGAGCCCCTGTTCAAATTGTTAAGAAAGGAACAAACAGTCTGTTGGAACGAAGATTGTCAGAGAGCTTTTGACAAAATCAAGGAGTACTTACAAGAACCTCCAGTTCTTATTCCTCCAGTTGAAGGAAGACCTCTAATAATGTACCTGACAGTATTAGAAGGATCAATAGGGTGTGTGTTGGGCCAGCATGACGAGTCTGGTCGAAAAGAGTATACAATATACTACCTAAGCAAAACGATTATTGACTGTGAACAATGTTATTCACTGCTCGATAAAACTTGTTGTGCTTTAGCGTGGGTTACTCGCCGACTGTGAACAATGTTATTTGAGAAGCCAACATTTACCAGAAGGGTTGCAAGATGGAAAATGATTTTGACAGAGTATGACATTCAGTACACATCTCAAAAAGCCATCAAAGGTAGTGTACTCTCTGACTATCTGGCTGAGCAACCCAATGATGATTACCAACCAATGAGATTTGACTTCCCTGATGAAAACATCATGTTCCTAAAAGAAAAAGATCATGAAGAGCCTGTTCACACTGAAGGGCCTGATCCAGAAGAAGAATGGACAATGATGTTTGATGGGGCTGTCAATATGAATGGTCGTGGAGTTGGTGCAGTGCTCATTACACCTAAAGGAGCTCATATGCCTTTCTCGGCAAAGCTCACTTTTGCATGCACTAACAATGAAGCTGAATACGAAGCCTGTATCCTGGGTCTTGACGAAGCCATTGACCTCAGGATCAAGACATTGAATGTATTCAGAGATTCATCTTTGGTAATCAATCAAACCAACGGAAAATGGTACACTCACCAAGAGCATCTGATTCTATATCGTGACTATACGAGGAGATTATTGACTTTCTTCACAACAGTCAAACTTAAGTATATCCCTCGGGACGAAAATCAGTTCGCAGACGCTTTAGCTTCCATTTCCTCCATGATCAAGGTTCAAACTGCCAATTTTGTGCCTTGGATTTCGGTATCCAGACTTGACCGACCAGCATACGTATTCTCTGTGGACATTGCTAAAGATGACAAACCTTGGTTCCATGACATCAAATGCTTCTTGGAGGACCAAACGTACCCACCTGGGGTATCATCCAATGATAAGAAGACATTAAGAAGGTTGGCCGGTAGTTTCTTGCTTAATGTTGATGGTTCACTGTACAAGCAAAACTTTGACATGGTTCTTCTCAGATGTGTTGATAAGAAAGAAGCAGACTTGTTGATGCACGAGGTGCATGAAGGATCTTTCGGTACCCATGTTGGAGGACATGCAATGGCTAAGAAATTGTTAAGATCAGGTTACTACTGGATCACAATGGATGCAGATTGTTGTGCCTATGCCAGAAAGTGCCATAAATGCCAGATTTATGCATATAAAATGCATGTGACTCCAAATCCTTTGAACGTGATGTCTGTACCTTGGCCTTTTGCCATGTGGGGCATTGACATGATTGGAAAGATCGAACCGACTACTTCAAATGGCCACAGATTCATCCTGGTAGCCATTGATTACTTCACCAAGTGGGTTGAAGCAGCTTCGTATGCAAATGTCACCAGGCAAGTGGTAGCTAGATTTCTGAAAAGAGACATCATCTGTCGATATGGAGTTCCCGAGCGAATCATTACTGACAATGATGGCAGAAATGTGCCGGGACTTCAAAATCCAACATCACAACTCTTCTCCTTACAAGCCAAAATTGAATGGCGTTGTGGAGGCAGCTAACAAAAACATTAAGAATATTTTGCAGAAGATGGTGGTTACTTATAAAGATTGGCATGAAATGCTACCATTTGTTTTGCATGGGTACCAAACCTCCATCAAAACATCTACTAGGGCAACACCTTATCAGCTTGTGTACGGTATGGAAGCTGTCCTGCCTGTTGAAGTTGAACTACCCTCCTTACGGGTACTGATGGATGTAAGGTTGAATGAAGCAGAATGGGTCCGTTCTCGATACAATCAACTGAATCTGATCGAAGAGAAGAGATTAGCTGCAATCTGTCATGGGCAGCTATATCAGAAAAGGATGAAGAAAGCCTTTGATCAGAAAGTCAAGCTTCGGGAATACCAAGTAGGAGATCTTGTGCTGAAAAGACTCCTTCCTCCTCATACAGACCACAAGGGCAAATGGACTCCAAATTACGACGGTCCGTTCATAGTAAATAAGTTCTTCTCTGGTGGAGCACTGATGCTCACTACTATGGACGGTGAAGATTTCTTATCCCCTGTGAATTCATATGCAGTTAAAAAATACTTCGCATAAAATGACCCGCTGGACATAAAAACAGAATGTAAGTCCAGGAAAAATAAGGCATCCCGGCGAGTCAAAAACATAATAAAATAATCGGGCAAAAATAAGGGAAAATTGGAAAAAAATGTACACCCGCTGAGTTGAAAAGCCGCATTGGATAGCTCAGGAAAAAATGGGTATCCCGGTGGATTGAAAACCCGAAAGGGCGAGCCACGCAAAATAAGGGAATAAGCGAACAACTGCATTATGATTCGCCTATATCACTTACAACACGGCAAGCCTCGAAGGGATAAAGCATCGGTCAGAATCAACCTTCTTTAGAGAGCAAGATAAGAAGAACGTCAAGGTCATACAGGTCATAGCAAAGGAAGCTCACCGAACCGTCATCAGCATTGCCAGCACTCTTACTTTTTCTCAATTTGTAACAATCGCCTCATTCCAGGGTATTTGTTTCTTTGACTGTATTTGCCAATTCAGGGCACCCAAATTAATAAAATCAGAATTTCCAGTCACACCCCGTCTAGTACATTTTTGTTTCGTTTGCAAAATGTCTAGTATCCATGATATAATATTTGCATAAAACAAATGAGCCGTTATTAATAAATGCTTGCAGGAAATGTATTTACTCTCAGGAATATCTAACTCCTATACTGGAATCCGGTAAGGGATACCTCGGGACACTTGAGTGTTTCTTTGTCTTAACAGGTTGCAGGTATTCAAATGCATAACATGGGGCATGTCCAACATCACTTCCCCACCACATCTTCTCCATGCAGCATCTGAAGTGTTTTCTACCAACAGAGTTGTCAAAGCATCCTCGTCCCCAGCCGGGATCCCCACAGAAGTTTCTAGGAAGATCTTTAAATGATCTTTCCTCTCCCAAACAGAGTTCCAGGTCTCTCAAAGACAGGGAACCATCTCCCCACAGAGTTCCAGACTCTATCCAGGAGAGCAATGTCTGAATTTCTCACACAACAAAGTGATGGAAGCTTCTTCATCCCCAGCTGGGTTTTCTCTTCACAAGATAGATCTATCAGTGATCTAATCCCCCAAGCAGAACCATATATCTTATCAGATCTACCAATGATCTCATCCCCAACTGGGATATCCTTCCAAGCAGATCAGCCAGAGATCTTCAGAGCAACGGGATCCGAATCCCGGATGGGTTTCATTCGCATAATCATAACATTTTACATAATCTTTCCCCACAAAAGAGTAGCATTCCGTCTAATACGGAGCATTACGGCAAAATTCAAACATATTGCATGATAACAAGTCAGGTTCGAATCAGTCACCTGTAAATACCGACAGTACCTCATCAACAATATACAAAGTATCTCCCCAACAGAAAGCCAAAGTGTCCCCTTTGCACTCTCCAACAGATACATGTTTATATATACTCTTCCGACACTCGTCCGTGTCACATCATCCCCTGCAGATAATCCATAAACATCCTCTTTTTGAATATAGAAACCTGTATATACTCTCTTGACACCCGTCCGTGTCACCGCTCCCCAGCATGGTTGCCAAAACACTTGTTGCAAACCAAACACTTGTTTATAATACACTTATTTTCGAAACCCGTCCATGTCATCCTATCCCCACATTACCCTTTTACACTCATAAGTTCATAACTTATACACTTTCTCTTCTGACACTCGTCTGTGTCACGTCTTTTCCCAGCAAGTTGAACACTCATCCGTGTCTTGCTCATACTTCACTTACTTATACAGATACTCGTCCATATCTTGTATACACTTATTCCCCACAGATTCGACACTCGTCCGTGTCACGGATTTTGCCAGCAAGTTGAACACTCGTCTGTGTCTTGCTCATATTTCACTTACTTATACAGATACTCGTCTGTATCTTGTATACACTTATTCCCCACAAATTCGACACTCGTCCGTGTTCTTTGTTAACCAGTTGGTACTCATCCGTATCATCATCTCTGAACATGCGTCAGCGTTTGTTTCTACCGATACTCGTCCGTATCATAGTATTAAGGATGCTCGTCCGCATCTTTAATCTATACAGAGCGTCAAAACACTTATACCTTTTATTTCTTGAGCGTAAGCACTCGTCTATGTTTACCATTCCCCAGTAAGTCACCAGCAAAGCAACTTTCTCTTATCTGACATTCGTCCTATGTCATGATACTTTCGGCAGCTGTACCCTGCCAGGTGATCGTCCTTCACCTTTGGATGACCGTCCCTCATCCTTTCCCCAGCGGAGTCTCCATTATTGGAACCCTTTGTTATCCAGCATTCGTCCCATATCGTGTTAAACCCTGAGAGCAGTCATACCCTGCTAGGTGATCTTCCTTCACCTCTTGATGATCGTCCTTCATCATGCTTATCCGATGGCCGTCCCCATCGTCGACCTTTTCTATCCGACATTCGTCCGATGTTGTGATAAAGAGCAGTTGTCCCCTGCTAGGTGATCGTCCTTCACCTTTGATGACCGTCCCTCATCATTATTTCATTTATTCTTTAAACCGATGGCCGTCCCCGTCGTTGTTTGCATTACTTTATGAACCTGATGGTCGTCCCCATCATTGCCTTTATCTTTAATCCATAGAGAATCTTACCTTGTTACCTGATGGCCGTCCCCGTCGTGGTGTCTTTATTTCCCCAGCATGTCGGTCGTCCCCGTCATTGCTTTATCCCCAGCAGTCGTCTTCTGCTCGATGGTCGTCCTCCATCGCCCGCACTTTATACTCATACTATACTACCTTTTACAATTTATATCCCTTTTCTTATTCTACCCAACGAGTGCAAATTTCGGACTGTCTTTGGTATTCAACCACAAGTTATGTTGTTTGTCTGTTAAGACAGGCGCTTACATCCTGAACAACTAACTCATGTTTAAATAGGGGAAGATGTAAATACCCCAAATTTGCCCTCACTAAGTTCACACCATGGCTTGTGATCTTTCATCTTTTCATTAGTTTAGGCATATCATATCATATTGCATTTTTGTTTCACTGCATAAGTTCAAATTCATCTGCACCTAGGGTTTGTGATCTGAGCAATCCAAGGATCCATCTGAGCCACTCCAAAGGTCATCAATCATCCCAAGAGGGTCCATGTATGTTCTATCATCATTTTGTATCCTCCAAAGATCAAGGAAGTCAAAAAAATCAAAAGAACTTGGAAAGCATGGACGTAGAGCCTGGGTTTCACTACACAGATGACCTGAAATTAGGGTTTTGGTTTCAGAGGCCATAACTCCAAATTTTTTGGTCATTATTGTTTCTAATGTTCTCAATATGTTATAAGGATCATGTGTACCAAGTTTGATGAATAAATTCATTGGGGAAGTCATCTGTTCACTGGGTAACTTCTTGAGCAAGTCAGAGCTAAATCAAGGCATCTGAGGCCTCCAACATGGGAACCAAAGTGGATTTTTCATCAAATTGAAGTTATATGATCTTTATTTGATCATTTAAGTGCTTAGAAGTTCACAAAATTGAAGGAAAGTGAGCTAAACCAAAAGTTTCCAAAAATGGAAATGACTTGTAATGTAAACTTTCCAGTTTGGAAAGTTTTTCAACCTTCTCTTTCTCAACCAAAAATGCTTCAAATGAAAAATTGTTGGTCATGAAAGTTGTAGATTGGATCATTCCCTTTTCAAAAAGTACAAGAACAAGTTCTAATTCATTATGGAACTCAAGTTATGATCTTCCAAAGTTGGCAAAAATCACATAATTTCAAGTTTCATGCCAAAGAGGATTTTATGCAATTTCACATTTCAAGCATTTAAGTGATCTCTAATTGATTTCTAAACCTCATAACAACATCACATGACCCATTGTGATCAGAATTGCACAAGAATTTACAAGATTTCATGCCTTGGTTCACAAGAAACTTCAAAGAGGGCAAAATGCGAAATCTATGCCATCTTGCTATCCAAGCTATCCAGCTGCATTCTTTTGATGCTAGGGCTCACCATAAACCATGCTGAAGCAAGACACCCCATTGAACCACTTATGTTCTAGCCCATGCTTATAGTACAAACTTTATTGACTTTTTTGCAAGAAGCCCATACCAATCAGCTGCAGCCACCACCCACTCTCTGGCCTATCAGGACTTTACAAGCATGCTTCAAGGAATTCATTTTCATAACATACACAAGCCAAGAGCTCCAAGAACTCAACATTCACCAAAATCACCCCATTAGAAAATTCCTTCGAAACACACAGCACACTCACTCAAACTCCAAAAAAAATTCGCCACTCATCTCAAAATAGCCAAAAACAACCCACAACCAAAACACGATTTCTGACCAGCAAGAGTGAAAACTCTCAAACCAGCCATAACAAACTCCTTCCAAGCCTCAAAGCTTCTTCAGAAGGATCATTGGAGTGAGTTTGCACCAGAGAGGTGGCCAAAAAGCTCCAAACTGAGGAAACTCAAGCTCAGGTAACCTCTTCAAACTTTTTTTCAGAAATGTTATTTTAAGTTCTTAGAATGTTCCTTATGTTGTGCTGATCATGCTGATACTTTTAGTTTTGAAAATGGTTGCGTATTAAGCATGTACTGAACCTCTGAAACTTTATCAGTTTTTGAGTTTTGATTCGTATCATGAGTTTTAGTCATGGGAAATTTGTTTTGAGGGTAGATTCGAGTTAGGGAAGGTGAGAGGAGTTGATCTGGGGCTTTAGAGCTCCAGAAATGGCCTAGGGAAGATTTTGTTCTTAGGGTGCTGCCGGAGAAGATGACCGGAACACTGTTCCGGTCACCTGAAGGGGATTAGGGTTTTAATTAGGGTTAGCTGCATAATTAGGGAACTTTGAATGTGGGTCGTTTGATGGAGGTTTCTCGCGTGTGATGAAGGGCCCAAATGCGTTCACTTAAGTTTAATTAGGATTTATTTATTAATTAATTCAAATTAATTGAGTTTGAATTATAACCATTGGATAGCGTGCGTGGTCAAACCAAATTCCCCCAGGATCAATCTAAGCCCTTAGATCAGCATACTTCTCATTAATTCAGTTTTTATTTCATTTTTTCTCATTTATTTTGCATCATATATTTAAAATAGTTAGAAAATTCCAAAAATATTTCCTTTTTGCATTTTTAATTCAAATATTTTTCAAAACCAGAAAACATTTTTATTTTTATTTTTTGCATTAAAAAATCATTTTAAAAATATTTAAATGTCTATTTTAATTAATTAATGGAAATTAATTAATTAAAATACCATTTAAGTTTCTAAAAATCCCAAAAAAATTCACATTGCATCTTAGGACATTTAGAAACATTGTCAAACCATTCATACAAATTTCTTTTTGGTTTTGAACAATCTTTGACATTTTTCTTGAATTTAGGGTTCATAAAAATCCTATTTTTGAACCCTAAATTCAAGAATTCATTTCTGCCTAACCCTGAATGTTATGACATTGATTCTTTTTGCATTGATCTTCATATAGCATTTAGTATCTAACATAATTTTTTCATGAATTTATCTTGCATTTTTTATTTGATTTTCATTTTTCCTCTTAAGGAACCTTAAAACCCTAGATAAATTAGAAAAATCATAACTTCCTTTAGGTTAAGAGTTAGGTCTCCTCCTTTGGGGTATGATATCATATGGGGTTAGGGTTCCTTTGAATTCATTTGCAATATTTTATCTTATGTTTTGCTTCTGTTATTGACTTTTGCATCTCATGTTGCATTAAAACCCTAATTTCTCATGTTCATTTGCATACATCTTGCATATGCATTCATTCATGAACTTGCCATGACATTTCATACATTCACATGTCATCTTAGACATCATAGTACACATTAGAATCATGTTTGATCATTTATTCACCCATTTGCCATGATTTGCATTCATTTCATTCCATGAACCTTCATGTGCTTTCATGCTTCCTACATGCTTCATTTGCATTCTCATCTCTTGTATGTACATTCATAGCACTTGACATGTCTTTGCATCATCTCATAACATCATTTCATCATGTTTATTCTTCTGGTTTTGGTTTACATCTTTGCATACATTTCACTTTCATTTCATTTCTTTCTTTTATGCTAACCATTTCAGGTGGTAAGTACTTTGAGAAGTGAATTTGCCTTCACTTCTATTTCTTTTTTATGAATCTTTGATGCATTTCCTTTTGCTTTAGAGTGAGCTTGATCATTCATGTTCATCATTCACTTTCTTTCTTCAAGTAACTTATCTTCTTCAATGAAGTAAGTTAACTTGTTTCTTCTGCTTCTCTTCCTTCCATCTGCCTCTTCCATTGGTGGCTTCTCTAAAGATCTCTTGCAAGCCTTACAAACCATAGGAACATCCAAGCATGAAAATAATTAGGGTTTTGATTAGTCCCCCTTTATTTTTTACCTTTGTGTCTTCTTTGTGTCTCTTTTCTCATCTCATAATCAGAGACTAAACCTTTAAGGTTTTAAGGCTTTGTGATTAAGGTTATGCATGCATCCTTCTCTAGGATGAAGTGTATAACTTTAATCCTTAGTGTTAAGTCCTTAATGTGTTTAAATCTCTTAATCAATCCATCTTAATAATCACTAAGACAATAGCTTTTAACTTGGTCCTTGCATTAGGGTTCTAATTCTTCCTTAATTGGTTAAGAAGGACTGTCGTACCTCGAAAAATACGATCCTAGAATAAACAACAGAGTCGCCACCTAATTCTATTTATTCTATTTAAAGAAAAGGGAGATATAGATACAACCTAATAAAGGATAAGAAATGGTTTACGAAACCAAATTCTAAGTTCGAGAGTCAGTTACGCAAGGGGAAGGTATTAGCACCCCTCACGTCCGTTGTACTCAACGGGAACCTCTTAGCTAATTATGCGATTAAATGTTTGATCTTAAGTTTTTGTTTTCTAAATGATTGTTAATATGTTTGTTCTTAAAGAAAAGTTTTAAATTAATATTAAGACGAAGAAAGGATTAAAGTTTTTTTATTATTGTGCTCGCGAAGGATTAAAATCCTCGTGCCTACGTATTCCCTTGTGCAATGGGAAAGTCAGAGCTTTGTAGTTCGTGTTACTACAGTTTGTGGTTTTTAATCGAACGATTGTTCAAAACGTATTCTACTGCTAAGCGTTGGCTTATACTCGCGGTGGAGGTTGAAGCGCTAGCTTGTTTGCTAGATAGAATGATTTAAACAATGTTAGTTTAGAGAAAAGTGTTTGACTTTTGTTAAGGTGTTTTAAACGAAAGGGCGAATGAACCACGTCGCGTGGGGCTAGCCCAGGAGTGATTGCATTCCAAAACGTGTGGAGTGCTAGACTCCGGAGTTCCGTCTTTCGCTAATTAATTATGAAAGTGATTTGAATTGATTGGTGAGTTTTAAGTTGTTTTAAGATATGAAAGAGCGAATGAAGCGCGTCGCGTGGGGCTAGCCCAGGAACGATTCATTCTAGAACGTGCGGAATGCTAGACTCCGGAGCTCTATTCTTTCGTATTTGAATTTATAAAATGATTGAGATATTTTGATATACGAATGGTGATTAAATCACGTCGCGTGGGGCTAGCCCAGGAATGATCCAATCCAGAACGTGCGGAGTGCTAAATTCCGGAGCTCTGTTTTCGTATGTAAATAAAATTAGTTAGATATTTTTAGACGTTTTTGAATTAACATGTTTAATAACGAAGGAGTGAACGAAACACTACGCGTGGGGCTAGCCGAAGTGTGGTTCGTCTCAGAACATGCGGAATGCTAGACTCCGGAGCTCTATTCTTTGTTAAATTAATTAAGACGCGTAAAAGTCGTGCAGACGGCGATCACATAGTGACCGACTTACGTGTGTGCAAAAATGCAGGCGTATGAATTGATTAAATGAAGTGGATTCGATTCCTAATTCCTAAAGGTATTCCTAGTGAAAACGAAACTGGTAAAATAAAGGCGGAAGAAATAAATTACGTACAAAAACGGGAGAGGGATACAATAATAATTTTACACGAGAATGCGATGAAATAAAGGGTCTCGTTGTAATTTGCCCAAGAGAACGCGTGTGTGTAGTGTACGAATTAATCGGAACCGTTAGTATTAAATATTGTATAAAAGTGTGAGAAATAAATAAAATAAATAAATAGACTAAATAGAGTGAAATAAAAAATAGAATAAATTAAATAGAACGAAATTAAAAATAGAATAAATTAAATAGAATGAAAATAAAAATAAACAAATGGCCTCATATCGGTCATGATTGATTTATCGTGGCTTTGTTATATCATCGGCCCAAATAAAAATCAAAACGAAATTGAAAAGCAAAGACACATCTTTTTGAATTTTTAGTTTATCAGCAACTAAACAAAATTACGAATAACTTAAAAACTAAATTTAAATAACATACTACACAATAATATTTTTTATATTTTTAAGTGTTAATCACATATATACTTTACTTCTAACATTAATAAATAAATTAAACAAAACTATATTTTGAAAGGAAGAAACTAAGTCAATCTAATAACTTAAACTAATAAGGAATTTTTTTAATAATTTAAATAGATAACAAACTAAAATATAAAAAGAAAATGATGAATGATACTCACAAACTTTAAGGCTAGCAAAGGTTGAGCTTGTTGGGTAGAAGAAAGTGAATGTGTTTTGATGGAGGTTGTTGTTGTGGTGAAGATGTTGAATGTTTATGGGTATTGTGTAAGTAAAAAAAAAGAATTTTGACTTTGAAAAATATGTAATGAATGTGCTAGATTTTTAGAATATAAGGGTGATCTTGTTAGTCTCAAATGAGAGAAAGATAAATCTTATTTATAGTGTGAATGAGGTAGGAGTGTTAATGTGGCAATCCATGTGACTTTATGAGCATAATTTTTGGTCAATGATGAGTACAAGTTGGCAATCCATGTGAAGTGTGAGAATGATTCTTGGTCATTGATAAGTCCAAGTTGGCAATCCATGTGACTTCATGAGAAAGATTCTTGGCCATTGATAATTCCAAGTTGGCAATCCATGTGAAGTGTTTGTACTACATTGTAGTGGACCCCACTTGCTATTTTTCCTTTTTTGAATATGAAGAAAAACAAAAGAAAAGTAGTAATAATAAAAATAAATTATAATAATAATAATAAAAAAGAAAAAAAATTGAAAATGATTATCAAAAAATAAATTATATTGAATTAAATAAATTGAAGTTAAACTAAATAAATTGAAATTGAAATTAAACTAAAATCTAAATTAACTTATATATAAAAAAAATTCTAAATTAGAATTGAACCAAAATAAAATTTAAATTAAAACTAATTCTAAAATATCTAATATAATCTAAACTCATATTCTTAAAGCGAAATAAGTAATTCTAAAAACATCAAGAATAAAATATGACATTAAAAGTAAAATAAATAGAACTGCATGATTGATGATTAATTGATTATAATGCAAAAATGACTGACTATCAAATAATTCGATAAAAATGCGCCAGAAGAGAAAAAATGATCCAAAAAAAAAACAAACAAACGAACGGTCAAAATTTAGGGTACGACAAGGACTAACCCTAGTGTTAATGGACAAGTCCTCCTCAAGTTGTCTTACAAACCATAAAATTCACTTCTTAATCTCACCATTAACTAAAATCCACTTTAATAAAGGTTTGTTTTGTCATGAGGTTAATCCCTAATCATGGATTAAGTTGAGGTATCTTCCTCAGCTTAAATGTGCTCATCTATTATCCTTCTATTAGGATGGTGTAATGGGTCCATTAAATCTTTGATTATGGCTTAAACTCATTACTTAACACTAAACAAAAACACCAAAAACATCTAAATAATCACAAGTAGGTTAATGATCTTAATCCTACATCATCATGGTAATTATGTTTGAGGTGTTTACCTCATACTTAAGGTATTCTCATTATCCCTAATCAGAGGGAGGATATGATGAGTTTACTAACCCTTGGTTTAGGCTTAAGCTCATTAACTTATGACAAACACAAAAAAGCAATAAAAGACTAAAAACACAAAAAACAAACAATAATTGTCTCCTTCGGGATTCTTTTCTCATCATCTTCACTCACAAACGAGAACTCGCTTCTTCCGTCTAATGCAAGACAGTTAGCACCTGAGCCAGATAGGTCATACACTTGAGCATAGGCAAGTAAGCAGTTCATCAGTCAATTTATCTTTCAATCTCTTTGAGTCGAACTACGGTGTTCTGACTTCCTCTGTCTCTTCCCCCCTTAACTGTTATCGAACAAAAATCTCTGTCTCTTCCCCCCACTTCCAGCATTCTTTTTAAGCCTCATTCCTGAGCACTTCACTTCACCCTTCTTGCACTGACACTTGTACATTCTTTTCCAGCTTTTGCACACAGATAGCACTGATACTACCCCTTTAAACACAAACTTTCAAGCGTGGATCCCGTCGAGTATGACGGACAATCTGGATGCTAATACCTTCCCAGGTTGTAACCAACTCCCTTTCTCAGTTTCTCTGGTTCGCGACTGTCTTATCCATATCTTTTCCTAGGTTTATGCAGCATTACCTTTCCTTCGGGATAAAAATGCCTAGCTGGCGACTCTATTCAGTTCTTCTTCATGTTCTCTATTTGCCGACCGTTCGCGTCTGTACCCTATCTGACCGGGTGTCTTTTAGCGGGAGCGACATGTACTTAAGCCCTAATCTTTGGAACCAAGTCTTGGGGATCTTCCCTTACTTGGGTGTGCTTTTTCCTCATTCCATCTTGGAGTGATGTAAGAAGTACATACTCCATGGAAAGAGACTTGAATACACTTTCTCCTGCTAACACAAATAAAAATCTTCTAAAAGCTACAAACAAACAATAAGTTTTTTCCTGCGGGAATTATCTTCTCAAATCCCTCCCTTTAAACGAAAGAACTCGCTTCGACTTGTCTCTTTGAAATATGGTAAACACACTCGTTCTAGACAATCCTGCAACACCTGGGCATAGGCATAAGCAATTCAATCATAAAAAACACAAACAAATAAATTTTATCCCTAGTTAGGGGAACTACGTTGACTTTGATTCTCAACCCCGATGAGATATGTAAACAGTGGGTTAGGGCCCATTCAATCACATTCTTTATTTTCCCTACATTTTACTCATTCCTTCTTGCTTTCTAGTTCAGTAGCAGATTATTCTTACCCTTTGAAACAGTAAAAGAAAGCATGGATCCCGTCGAGTACGACGGATGTGAATGGGTGCTAATACCTTCCCTTTACGTAACTGACTCCCTCACCCATTCTCCCTGGTCTGCAAGAACTTGTTCTTTCATTTCCTTAGGTTTGTGTAACATTACCTTTCCCTTTCCTTGGGATAAAATGACTGGCCGACGACTCTTCTTTTTTTTCCATGCCACTTTCGCATTTGTACTAGGATGAAAATCCCGAGAGCGACAACGACGAGCTAACCTTGGATGATAATTAATCCCTCATTTGGTACCAATGATAAACATATTAGGGAAATTACCACAACTATTGATAATCGTAATTCCGTTGTAGACTTGATTAGACCAACTAATGTGTGTATTAGTCATAAACATGATTCTCTAAGAACAATACATTCCACATTTAACGTCCAAAAATGTTGATGACTTGGGTAAGTGGGAAGTGAACCATTTGTAATGAAGTGGTACACAACAACCGATCATACCTCCGCTATGTAGATTCCTCAAATGAACTGAATTATAAGCATCCACAAGTAGCGTAGGAATTGGGTTTCTGATTAGAAAAATCTTTATCGCACTAATGTCGAAAATTTTTTCTACATTGGGAAATATGAATATCCTATAGATGAGCAACATATAAATGACTTCAAATGTCGTAGTATTTCTGATACTGGCAAAGTATAATACTTGTTTGATTAGAAACTTGACAGGTAATCCTTTGATTCCTCCTTTGGTAGTCAAATGAGCTTTGACGTCCGACTCTTCCAAAGAGAGGTTCTTCGTAATCGTTGACTCTTTCGAATTATCTTCCAATCCGGGGAATGTATTTTTCTCATTAATAGGGATATATATTAGCTGAGAGTATTCTTTCAATGTTGGACTACGCTGATAGTCGGGAAATTTAAAGTAGTGGTATACCGGGTCATAGAACTAAACCAGTGTAGAAAAAACTCCTTCTACCATGTTGACTTTCAATAGAGACAAAATCCTCCAAACTATTCTCTAAATGTTTCTGGATCTGCTACCAACCTTCATAGTTTCTTCAAATCATCCATCTTCGGACTTTTGAATGTAAACTTATAGGTTTTTCGTCGCCCAAAGACCATTTTGAAAACTGATAAATGCAACAGACGTTCTTTCAGTTATTTTAAAGAAGAAAAGTAAATGATGATTTTTTCGAAAAATTCTTTTAATTAGATGAATATATGAATGAAGCACATAATAATAAGGTGAAAACACGGGTTTAAAGGTTCGACGTCATGAGGTCAGAGCTTTACCTATTCCCAAGGTTTTTTATACTATGAAAAGATGTTTGTACTTATAGATCAAGTAAGCCAAGGTCAAGGAGTAAACTTTTACTAAATCCTTAGCGTTACGAGTATCCAACTAGAAATCGCCGAGTTGTCACGGAGTATGCTATAAACATCGATTTTCACTAGATACCTAGACTGATTTAGAGTCTTTTGAGAGTGAACTTGACCGGGATTCGAATCCCTACAAGCCATCTTAATTATGCCCTACTTATCTTAAAGAGAACTCAAACATACCCAGATACGGCTTAATCGCATTCCCGTTTTGAAGAGACCACCCTAAGGATATCATTTGAACATATATATACATGTTCCTAAACCTAGGGCTTTCTATCTCAAAGGTTTTGAGAAAAATAGTAAGAAAGATCAAAAGTACTCCCACTGTGATCGCCATTTTTTTGTAGCTCGATTTTTTTGGTTTTGAAGAACAATTGATTGATCCTGCAGTTCGATTCATTTTTTATCCTATGAAGCTGATTAAGGAAGGGAAATAGATGTCTCCAATTAAACCTTCTTGCATACCAAGTTTAAACAGGTGACTGTTGGTTTACAGATTTTATCAAAATAGTGGGTCCCTTTTAAATTATTCACAATAAGTTTATGATATATCTGATGTTCTTGATATCTATGATGGTTTATTGAATTTGGGATTAGGAGTGAGTTGAGATTTAGTAAGATAAGTGCGATATTTTTTTTGGTATTTTGGAGGATTTAATGATGTTTTTAATAGGTCCGAGGACCTAATTATTGTTTTTTGTTTGGTGTGCTCACAAATATCTTAAGACCTTCTGCCTACGTACCCCCAATAAGAGAATTGAGGGATCGGAGCATCGTAGTTCCTACTAAGGCTAAGGCTAGGAAGATGGTTTTTTTTTATCTTAATCAAAGCACAAGATGAATGATGCTTAAATGGGTTGCTTGATTTGAGTCCAAGCATAAACTTTGTAGTTGGGTGCTTGAATTGCATAGCTCAAGGCATAAGTTGAATTTGGTATCTTGAATTGTATAGCTCAAGAAAGGCTGGATTGATACCCTGAATTGCATACCTAGAGGAGGATTTAATGGTTATCTTGAATTGCATATCTCAAGTAAGGTTGAATGTTTACCTGAATTTCATAGCTTAGGAAAGTTGGATCAGGGTATCTTGATTTGCATAGCTCAAGAAAGGCTGGATTTAGGTTGATGTCTTAATTATAGTACAAATGTATGACTGTATGGAAAGTGATCTTAGTTATAGTCCAAGTATATGACTATATTGATTTGAATGTGTGTCTTAGTTATACTCCAATATTATGACTGAACTATTTGACTACGAGATCTAAGAATTCGTCATCTCTAAAGTGTTTGACTAGAAAGTGTTTGGGGACTTTCCGTGCCTTAATTGAAGCCCATGGTTAAAGCTCAACAAAGAAAAAAGACTCTTCTGAGGAAAGTTTTTTTTTATCCTGATTTGGAAGCTCATGATGGTGAAACTTATTTTTTAGAGACTCACTCTTGATTTATTTGTATCTTGAATGAAGCCCAAGATGGGAGGCTAACTTTTTTGGGAGACTAATTCTTGAAGAAGAGTGTTCTTCTGTTTATTGTGAAGGTTGAGGTCATTAGACTTTACTTTGTCTGGGGGGATTCTATTGCATAAAGCCCAATAGGAGGCTATATTGGTCGTGCATCGGGGAGAGGGAGACTATTGTATGTGTTTGATACTAAGATTTGTTCATATGCTTTTAGGAAGCCTTTTTGGGTACTTGCATTAAGCCCAAACGGAGACTAGGTTACCTTTAGCAGGTCTATGGGCCTTGAACTAACCCCAAGAGGAGGCTTGAGGAGGCTAAGTATTTCTAATATTGAGAGAAGGTACCTTTAAGAGGCCTGATGTTCCTTGAACTAAGCCCAAGAGGAGGCTATGTTTTTCCCTAGATCTAGTTGTCTAAGAGAGTTCTAAGTTATTCAAAGTTTGATCTGGTGATTTTGACGATAACCTGGCTACTTAGAGATTCTAGCAGAGATGCATATATATATATATATATATATATATATATATATATATATATATATATATATATATATATATATATATATATATATATATATATATATATATATATATATATATATATATATATGCAATAGATATAAAGATACATACACACAAATAAATGTGTCACTGAATGTATTGAACATTTTTTAGTATGTCTTTTGCTATGGTTTGAGTATTCTTAAATGATTTTTAAGAATGATGTTGGGAGTTACACTGGGAGGCAGAGGCCCAACATCCCCGGGGAGAGAGATTTCATATAAGTTTTATTATTGTATCTTCTTTGATTGATTAAGAAGTGTATTATTATCTTTTCTTTAATATAAAAGGAAGAATGATAGTTTTGATTATGATTTCTATTCTAACACTCAGACAACAATTTTAGAAAATAGCGAGAAATTAGAGGGAGAAAGGGTGGCTCAAAAGGCTATATCAGGGCTTAAACATAAGGATGCCTATGGAATCGTGTATTTTTATTATCTGATGATTTCATAAACATAGTAGGACTTTGGTGTTGAAAAGCTGCCTACCGCCTAGAAAGAAGTTCACCGGAGTGAGGACTTAGTCTAGTTGCGAGTGTATTAGATATTTAGTTATAAAAGATGAAAAAAAGAAGAAAAAAAATGAGACCTATAAACAAGTTGCTCATGAATCTCTGTTTAGGAGATTGAAAACTATTTGTAAAAATAGTTGGGGGAGTCAAGACTTATACAGAAGCCTGGCGGAGTTTTAAAATAGACCGAAAAAAGTTTAAAACAACATAATGGGTCCTAAACACAAAGGATTCCCCATGACACGTTTTTACAATTCATTTTAGAAAACAAAAGGTTATGTGTAAAGAGTCAAAGAAAGAAATCCACAGTGGGTATTTACAGTCGAGTGAAAAAGACGATCGCGCCAAGTTTTTTTGAAAATAGCCGGTATAAACCCTAATGGTCTATGTTTCAAAAATGGGTTGGGACTTACACTCTAATAGAGGACCAAAAGTGTATTAAAAATCCAATTTGGAGGGTATAAGATCAAAACCCTAAATTTGTATTTTTTAATAATTAGTTTTGAATAAAAAATAATAAAATGATTCAAAAACCAGTTAAAATCTTGGATCAATGTTTGAAAATTTGTGTTTTCTCCATGAAATGACTTGAGTTTCATTTATGTTTGAAAAATCAAGAAAAGAAATATTTTAAATTATTGAAAAATAAATAAAATTAGTTATTTTATAAAAATTCAAAATACATTAAATATTTTTTTTTAATTTTTTGGCGGAATAAAATATTTTGGAATATTTGTGAATTTTAAGAAAAAGAATCAACTCAAAATAATTAAAATTGAAAGAGAAATTAATTTTTGAAATCATTTAAAAAACAAAAATATTCAAATATTTGAATTTGAAAAAGGGCGCCAAGAACATCAAGAACACACGCGTGTTCTTGCTTTGGCCCCAGAATTTTCAAAATCATCTCTATCTCATGGAATACTCAACCATTTGCGATGAAATAAGCATGAAAGTTGCGTGTTTTGATCTCACGAAACAATCGAATAAATTAATTTCATTTATTTTAAGTGTAGAGTAAGATATATGAACATGAATTCAAGAACCCTAAATATGCAAAAGGAAACGTGCAGGACTGTGTGTGAGTGTTATGATTCAATTTTTTTAGGGGAATTACTCCACTCATGATGATAAACAATTGGCAAAAGTATCATGCAAGAAAATATGCATGGATCATGAAGATAGAGTTTGAAGCTTACCTTGTTGTAAGTGAGATTGAACCTTTGCACAAATTGTGTTCCAGATGAAAGATTATTACCTCTACAACTTCAATGGATATTGTGGACTGGATTTCACCCTTTGGAACTCTTTGAAACCCTCTAGATTGGATTATGGAAATCCAGTTGCAGGCTGATTATGTGAAAGAGTGATTTTTTGATGGAGGTGTTTATGAGGTGGTTTAGGTGTTTGGATAGCTTCCATATACCATATATGATGTGTTGTAAGTTTTGGTTTGAGTTTCTTGAGGATGCAACTCAAAATCCGGTAGCCACTTGCAAGAATATGAAGTTTTGGAGCTTTGAGAGTAAAAGAGAGATAGAGCATAGAATTGCAATGCTTTGATGTGTGTTTATCGATCATTTGGAACCTCTATTTATAGGCAAAGATGTTGGGATCCACAAGAAATCTCGAGATGAAGAGATAAGCTTAGTATTGGTTAATCATTGTTTGGCCAAATATGCCTTACATATTGCATAATGAGACGCTCTTATAGCTTAGCATAGCTGCAACTATTTTCACATCCTATGGTCTTCTAATTGGCTGAATAATAAGGCATATTGACTAATGATTGGAGGAATATTGAATACTCACTATTTGGCAATGATTGTACAATTGTATTCCAAGCATCTTCCTCATTACTTATCATTGCAAATTCTCTATTGGCTGCCTTGGAGCAATGTTGGCATATTCTCTGAGTTTGTGATCATCAAAGCGAGCAATTTTGGCTCTTATGATCATTTCTTGATGAATCATAATCGAGCAAAGCAAGTTATGCATCAAAACTGTCAAAAAATCAGTGTTGGAGGTGTCGCTCCCGGGATTTTCATCTTGGTACAAATGCGAAAGTGGCGTGGAAAAGGTAGAGTCGCCAGCCAGACATTTTTATCCCGAAGGAACGTGAAAGGTAATCCTGCACAAACCTGAGGAAGAAGGAAAGCATAAGGTCCTACGAACCAAAGATCTGGGTTTGGGAGTCGGTTATGACCTGGGAAGGTATTAGCACCCCAGACCGTCCTCCGTACCCGACGGGATCCACACTTGTTTATTTGTTTCAAAGGGGAAGAAATAAGATGTTGCTGAATAAAAACTGTTGATTGGAACTGGAATGAGAAAGGGAACTGGAAAAAGAGATCGAAAAGGGAAAATGTAGGGAAAATAAAGAATGTGCTCGAACGGGCCCTACCCCGCTGCCTACGTAACTCATTGGGAAAATGAGGATCAGAGTCGATGTAGTTCTCCTAACTAAGGTAAAAACTATTTTGCGTTTTTATAGCTGAACTACGTATGTCTATTCTCATGTGTTGCAGGCTCGTCTGTTATGAGTACGTTACCGTCTTGCAAATGGGTCAAGTCGTCGCAAGTTCGCTTTGAGAGTGAGTGAGGTGAGAAAAGAATTCCCGAGGGAAAAGACGATTCATCTTTGTTGTTTGTCTTTTAGAGAAGTGTTTTGAGTTTATTGTTTGTGATCCTTCTCATACTAAGACTTGTCCATCGTGGTAGATGACTTACACGTTGCCTCGAAACAGGACGTACATAAGTAACCCACGACAAAGTCTCATGTCATACGATAAGACCAACCTTTATTAGGTATTTTTTAGCTTTTCTTTAAGATGAGAAATAAAGCAAAGCGAACCACAGGTAAAAGTCTTAGGGGAAGAATAAGATCCTAGTGTTATCATACATGGATGGACCTAGGTTATTGCGGTTTCTAATCCTAATGCGAGAAGGAAAAGAAGAAGGAATTAGAATACAACTTACTTCCTAAGGAAGTTAAGTTGATTCTAAGAGGGGATTAGCATGAAGTTGTGAAAGAATTAAACACAAAGATGCTAAAAACAATCACACTTTGAAAGCATAAAGGAATTAAAAGGATGAAGTTGTGTGAACTTACCTTAACCTCCCTACAAAACAAGGGTTAACATCATAAACATGAATAAGAAATGAGGTAAACATTCACCTAAGGAATCTAGGACATAAACTAGACTTAATCCTAAGTTTTAGGATCTAAAAATTGTAAAGAAAAAATCCAGCAGCCTATTACAACACCTAAATGCACAAACAGTAATGAAATGCAATGAACAATGCACACAACTTTCTACAGCTAACAATCAGCATGCAAAACAAGTGTGAAAAGTGTGAAAATACAACACTCAGCATACATTTTACAGCTACTGCAAGAAAATACAGATATGAAATGCAAGACAGATTTGGCTTATTTTCAATTATTCACACAATGGATGGTTTTAATGCACAATTAACATGATTGAATGGGATCAACATGAAAGATTAACATGGATTATGGACATGATTATTTACAATGAATTGTTCATTAAACAATACACAAAGATAACAAATATGCGATAAGTATTCATTTAAGTTTTGAACAAAAGTGCAACAACATGAAATGTGAACATGCATCAACAAGAATCAACAAATCAACATGCAACTCAATGCAAAAATCAGAATTGATATCAAAGATTTGTGATCAAAATTCAAACAAAATTCAAGAAGCATGCATGTGATTATGTGTTCAAGTCATGCAACATGCAAATATACAATGCGATTATGTGTTCAAGTTATGAAAGTGAGGCAAAACAAATCCTAAAAAATTATAGGCATGCTAGCAAAAGTGTTTGAACATGACAACAAACATACACAAACCACTCTATGCACAAATAGAAAATAAACGTAAAATATGAAAAAGTAACGAATGCACATGTCGAAACGACGAAATCATGCACCTAAAGTGGTCTTGAAAATTCCCTAAAATTATGATCTATCAAGCTATGATGATTAAAGAAGTGATGCAATGCAAACATGCCATGAAACTAGCTGATTTTCCAAAATCAAATAGCGTTAACCGGTTAATGGCCTCAAAGTTTCAAAACCAGTACCCAATTTCAATGTGTTAACCAGTTAACCAAATGTGTTAACCGGTTAACACTGAACAGAAGGCAAAAAATCAGTTATGCATAAGCACGTTTGGTCTCAAACCTACTTCTAAAGACCCCTAACACATACATGAACATGTTAGCACGGGTTTTCTACCTAAATGAGGTATTCTAACACCTAATAGGACCTAGATTGAGCTACAAATCTAGCTATGAGTGATCAAAATAAGCAAAACGCAATCAAACCGTAAACAAATTGTAAAACGATAAAAATGCAATCACAATCGCATAATCAAAGAATACCTTACAGCGAGATAAAGAGAATAAATTAAACGCGAAGCGATTTCGAATTACCAACCTACAAAGCTGAGGATTTATTTGGTGAGTGTTGTGTAGATTGAAATTCAAGTGAAGAAGAAAACCGAAGATCTGCGAACGCGCAAAATAAATGCGGTTGATGATGTTTCTCGATGAACACTTGCACAATCACTTCCAATAAGCCGAAATCGATCCAAAAACAGAAGCACTTATTCAATAAGTTATGGATTTGGATGTTTAATGAAGGTCTAGCTTCAAGTTCTTCAAGTTTCAATGAAAAACTTGAAGAACTTCTATGAAGAAGCTTTGAAGAATTTGGAAATGGAGGAGAATTGAGAGAGAAATAAGAGATTTGGAAAGTGAAATGATGAAAATGAAATTGGAACCCCTTGCTTTAGAGTGATTAAGACTTATATAGAGTGTAGGCATGGACTTAGGCCTGGGTATGGAGCTTGCTTGGGCATTAGGTTAGGTTTGGACTTAGGTATGGAGTTAGTTAAAGTTGGTTAGGGTCTAGAAGGTGGTAGAAATTTCTAGTGAAGTGAAGTGTAAGTGAAATGTGAAATGAAGTGGAAAAAGGGAAAAGAAAAAATGGAGGGAAGTGGTGAAAGCAACCAAAATTTGAAGGTTTTTCCTAAAATTCGCGCCTGTTAACCGGTTAACCATATGCGTTAACTGGTTAACGGCAGAAAAATGTGGATTTATCTTTTCTTTGGTTGGTTAGCTTGGGAAATGCCTCCGATTGTTTTTGTTGCATTATTTTGCTTCTCTTGAGCTCCAATGATTGACAAGCCTTGCTCGATCACATGCCTCATGCATATGTAAATGATATTGATTTCTTATATTTTATATTACTTTTTTGTTATTTTGGGATGCGATGTGATGCTCGGACGATCATGCAAAATGAAGAAGCATAAACCACTTGAGGTTGGCAAAAAATTAAGAGGGAAAATTTTAGGGTATTACAGGAGGGTGTGTTGATCCATGGATTTCTCTTGGCATAAGTTGAATCAATTCATGCTAATGGATTCCTTGGATTGTTGTCAAAATTTGCAGCAACATTGGTGTTTACATATTGCATTAATTCAACTTGAAACTATGTGTACAATGCCTCCAAGGTTTAGTGTTTTCAAGAATTCTGGTTTTGTAAAATTTGCATAAGTTTTTTTGACACATTCTTAGTTTTTCACTACTTTTCTCACTCTCTAACTCTCAATCCATAATGAATCAAAACTTGGTGTAGTTAAAAATTTTTAGAGGATGGATAAAAAGTTATGATCTCTTGAAGTTGGCTGAAAAATGAGATTATAAATCCTATTTTGTGAAAATATAAGTCGTGAGGATCATTTTGATATGTACTTTAAATTTTTTGACTTTTGGACCCGATTGTTCGGTGCGGAGAAACCCTGATTTTTTATTTTTTGGACACTGCATCTTCTGACAACATTTGGGATTGGAAAATGAATTTTTAAGGTTATATTTAACATATCAATCCATAATGTGAAGTATTTGTAAGAACAAGAGTTGTCTCTGCATTCCATCTCTATGTTTTGATGATAACAATGGAGTACTTGTTAAAGAAACTTTTTATGTTCTGATGTTTGTTAAAGTGTCGATCATGAATATTATATATATTAAGATAAAAAATCACTATGAATGAGTACGTAAATGCTAAATATGCAAAGTTACTATGTGTAACATTAGTTACAAGTGTGTTGAAGTAGTAAGTGTGCTTCTGAATCTGAACACAATAAAAAAGATCCAAGGATGCAGATGTTGCATTGGCAATGCTCTTGTGGATGTTATTCTGAACGTGGTTCTGATCAGATAGCGAAGTGAAACTTAAGAAATTAATCTTTTGAAGAACTAAGTTTTGAAGACTCTAATGACTTAAAGTTCTGAAGACTTAATGTCTGAAGACCAAGTGCCTAGAAGATTCTGAAGACTTACGAGTTCTGAAGGTTAAGGTTCTAAAGAACCAAGTGCTGAAGACTCTGAAGAAAATGTTCTATGTGAATTAAGTTATGAAGACTCTGAGACTTGAAGTTCTTAAGATCATGGGTTTCAAGCCAAGTGCTGAAGTCCTGAAGAACGTAGTTCTATGTGAACAAGTTCTGAAGACTAAACACTTAGGTTCTCTGAAGACCCAAGTATCATCGTCTCTAGGTCATTCTTCATTCATTGATTTAAAATCAGAAGCCTCTGAAGTTCATATGACAATGTTACAATTGGCAAGATAGTACACAATACGATAATGCTTTATCCCACTACCTATCCACTATCTTTGAATTATGGAAAAAGACAATACATGGTTGTTCTATTTTATTCCTTGTGAAACAGTTTCCTCTATAGCCGAATTGGGTTGTAACATATCTTTTATGTTTGGCTATAAAAGGAAAATATCACATGCTTTATGATGTTGTTGATTTCGATAGAATACTAGTTGGTTCTTATTGGAAACACAACCACGTGCATTGATGTTGTTGATTCCTAGTAGAACTTCAACGAAAAAAACACAACTCTTGGTATTGTGTAATTTGAATAGGAATGCAACCTGTTTGTGGATTATAACTTATGTTGAAAATCATATATCCAACCAATAATTGTTAATGTTATGTTGTTGAAATGAAAACGACCTTCACGGTTGATTTACAACACACTAACAAGTTGTCAAATGGTCTTTGAACCATGTTCTTGAGGTTGTCATACAATCACATAAGGTTTATGATAAACAAAGATGACATTGGAATAAGCTACAAAGAGTTTACTTGAATATGCAGCTCTTCTAGATAATTACTCTTTGGCAACAATATGCTGAAAACAAAGAGATCTTGAATTTACAATGTGCTTAACATCTTATGTTGCAGAAGACTTGCAAAGTCGCAAGAAGACAATGAAGATGATCATGGAAGCTTCAACAACAAATCAACTACTGAAGTGATCATTAGATTGAAGAATAACATGGGCTGCTGTCCATAAATCTTAAGTGATCATGACGAATAAGTCCTTTTTATACCTCAATGAAGATTAAGCTAGCAACTCTTTTGAAGATGAAAAATATACAACCTTCAAGTGCTCAATGAATAAGCAACTTGAAGAAGAAGAATACCACACAACGGAGCAAGAATACAATGTAATATTCTTAGTATGTATTTAGGTTCTTCTAATATACTGAAAGAGTTTACAATCTGCTTATGTAAGAAGAAAAACATATGTAAGCAACTATTTCCCTAAAGGGCTTGGTAAAGGTCAGAAATTTAGGAAGGCATAGTAATTAGTTTCTGGTGCATTCATAAAACAATGTGTTTGATGATATGTTCTGGAGCTATGGTTCTGGTGTTGCTCAAAATAGTTGGTTCTGGAGCCTGAAGTCATGACACATGGTGTTGTGCAGTTAGTCACAGCAGGTTTCCGCGTAGGAAGTCACTACAGGTTGCCGCGCATGAAGCTCCCAAATAGACGTTATATCCAGAATGGATCCCTGAACGGTCTAGCTATGAGTTAAGATGAAATCCTAGCAGAGGTTTTGTTGGTTAATGAATTCTATATCCGGTTAGATCCCTGAATGGTTCATTGAGTGAGTCACAGTGTTGTTGTGCGATTGTAATCATGTCTTTGGTTATAGTGGATTATTTCCTTGTTTAAGGCGAAATCACCTTGGCGGGTGGACTGAACTAGCTTGAGAAGTTTTCAAGTGAATTAGGATATATCGTGTTTCCTTACTCTTTCTTTATGTTTTACATTCTTTTATGCTTTCGCAACGCATTCATAGCATAACTTGACGCAACTCATAAAACTTTGAAAAGTAGCCAAGAGTGAAAATCTCAATTCAATCCCCTTTTCTTGTGTTTTTCTCACACCTTCAATTGGTATCAGAGCTAAGATTCTGTTATTGATGGATATCAAACACTTAACAGTGTCAGATAAAGATTCATTGTTGTATGTTGAAAACACCTGAGGTGAAAATTAGTCCACTTACAATTTCAGTCTCATATCAGTTGATGATGTTGAGAGGATACTGAATTGAAGTCAAATGGATTACATTTGAGCAAGTCACTGATTTGACGAAATTAGCTGACAAGATAGATTCTTCATATAAGGTTATATATCTATTGAATGTTTATCTTAAATATTATTGGTTGATCAATGTATTTTGCTCAAGAATCAAATCATCAGAAAACAAGAAATCTTGTTTATGGAAAATTATTTCTAAATGAGTATGGGATGTTTTCAAGAAACAAATTAGTCCAACCTTGACTTTCTCATATTAAGCTAATTAGAAGTTTTTCTGAAGTGAAAAGGATGATTGTTAAAGTATGATTTCCAGTCATAAGAACTTCATGCTAAAGTCTGTAGAAGAAGTCAGAAATCATAAACAGAGGATGTCAAACTCTGAAAATGATTTTCGTCAGAATGTCCAAGACCAAACTAGTTTAATAGTTAGAAGATTCAACACAAATTGAATGATGTTTCCTTTGTTATGCTTCTAAGTAATATTGTCTGTATTCAAAAGAAGAAAGCTTAGTGGTTCCTTGAGAACTTAATTAATGGAGTGTTCTGAGAACTTGATGGAAGTAACTCTAACAGTTAAAGTTCTATTAAATTAAGTCTCTATCTCAATTGAACAAACTAAAATTGTTCAGGATGTTATCCAACATTCTACTCAGAAATTCATGATGGATGAATTCTGGAATCAGAGATGCTATGACAAAAGTCATATGTTTTGAGTTGAAAGAATTCAAATCATTGATATTATTCACCTTTAAGAAATCAGTATATATTATTTTTAGTATCAGATATGTTGTCGATCTTTCTTGAACTAACTCTGATCAAGTTATTTTAATAATGCAAGAACAAGATTGTCACACAAACTTGTCTAAGGCTCGTTGATACTTATATCTGACAAAGATTCGTATCTGTCCAAGGAAGCCAAATCAGAAGATCATGAGATGTCAATTAACACTCCCCAACACATAACCTCTCAGAAGTTTATGTTCAAGCTAATGAAATTATTGACCCTCTGATATTTAGTCTCTTGTCAAGAAGTTCTTGATAAGAAGATGAATGTTCTGATGTTAAGGAAGTTGTAAGGAAACCTTCAGAAGTTCTAAGATTTGTTCTGATATGAAGACTAATTCTGATCGTCAAGCTCGGAGTCAACATTTAGAAGAAGTACAACCTTCAATACTTGGATGAAGAAAAGTATATCATAAGCTCTTAAAGAAGATGCTCAAGTCAGAATCAGAAAAGGAAGCACTCATATAAAGAGTCATCATGAAGAACTTTCAACCTCAAGGTATGATCTCTTTATTTATGTTTGAGTAGTGTCCTATGATAAAGATACTTCAACAAGTTAGATGAAGTCTTAAATCAGATGCATGATTAGTGTCGCTCCCTGGATTTCCATCCTGGTACATACGTGAAAGTGGCGCAGAAAAGGTAGAGTCGCCAACCAGACATTTTTATCCAAAAGAAAGGGAAAGTTATTGCTGCACAAACCGAAGGAAAGGAAAGAACGAGGTCTTGCGAACCAAAGAGGAAGGGTAAGGAAGTCGGTTATGAACTGGGAAGGTATTAACATCCCACACCGTCCGTTGTACCCGACGGGATCCATGCTTGCTTGTACTGCTCAATGGGTGTTGTAATCTGCTTCATCTACTGTTGATTAGGAAAAAGGAACGGGGAAAAGAAATAATTATTCTCAAATGGGCCCTATCCCACTACCTATGTATCTCATGGGGATGAGAATCAGAGTCAACATTATTCCCCTAACTAGGGAGGAAAACAGTTGTTTGTGTTTTTTATGGCTTGAACTGTCTATGCCTATGCTAAGGTGTTACAGGCTCGTCTGGAATGAGTGTTTTTACCATCTTGCAAAGAGACAAGTAGAACAGAGTTCTTTCGTTTGGAGTGAATGAGATGAGAAAAGAATTCCTGAAGGAAAGAGGCTTATTGTTGGTTTGAATGCTTTTAGAAGCTTTTATTAGGATTTACATAGGAGAGTGTATCCATGTCTCATTCAATGGAGTATATACTTATTACATCACCCTGAAATAGAATGGATAATAAGCACACCTAGGTAAGGATAAGAATTCCAAACCTAGTTCCAAAGACTAAGGCTCAAACATGCTAACTTATTGTACTTATTATGTATTTTTGTTATATTTGATTAAGAAGTGTTTTTTAGTTTATGTTTGTAAAGCATCCTCACGCTAAGACATATTCATCATGATAGATACCCTACACCTCATCCCCATATGGAATGTGTTCAAGTATCCCATGGAAAAGTCCATTGACACACGAGAAAGCTTTAACCTTTATTAAATGTTTTGATTTGTTTTTGAGATGAGAAAGAGAAAGCACCAAAAGGACCGCCAAAGGTAAAATGTCTAAGGGATACTAAACCTAAAGAAGTTATCATGGTTGGATATCCTAGGTTTGTGAGGTTTTAGAATCACTATCCTAAAGAATAAGAGAGAAAAGAAGAAGAAAATAAAAGAATAGAAGAAAGGGGAAAGGGTTAGAAGACAACTTACTTCCTAGATGGAAGTTAAGTTGCTTCTAAAGGGGAAGGAATGCAATTGTACAAAGAAAAAGCATATTGAATTCTTAACAAACACATATTTGAAATGTAAAAGAGAAAGGAGAAGTTGGAATGTGGAAGCAATCATCAACACTCCTAAAACTTACCTAAGCCCCTGCAAGGTTAGTGTAAACAAGTAATGAAGTAATGAAGGGAAAAGAAAGTGCGACTATTAACAAACATTTAAAGCACTAAGGTAGATAGGTCCTATGGGAAAATGCATCAAACAAGCACACACGCTTGAGGAGTATCCACATCACTCGAGTAGAAAACATCCACTTGTGCACTATGCCATAAAAGCCTTTAGACAAAGCTTCTTTGGAAATTACACAGCGCTTAAAAGAGTTGTCTAAACTGGTGCTGCTAAAAGATTTGATAGCGCTTTATTTAATGTCAAAAGTGTTGTCTAAAGGGGTGCTTTGACTGAAAAAGCATTGTCAAAGCACCGCTTTAGACAACACTTTTACAATAGACAACGCTTTTGCTTATATTCTAGACATCGCTTTTATTGAAAAAGAACTATCTAAATAGTGCTTTAGACAGTACTTTTTTTAGACTACCATTCGACAACGCTTCTTGCCCTCTTTTTAGTATACCTTAGACAGGGTTTTTGCTTTTTTGGTATACCTTAGACAACTCTTTTTGGTCAAAGCGCTGTCTAAACCCCATTTTTTCCAGTGCTTTTTGTGAAAGCACAATCTAAACCCTACCTTATACAACACTTTTAGTGTAAAGTGATGTCTAAGGTATATGGAATTTTTTTATATAAATTACTTTAATAAAAGCATTGTTTGTCTTATACAGTTTATATGCACCTGTTTTTAAACCACAATTTGCACCAGGTTTTCAACCACAATTTGCACATGTTTTTCAACCACATTTTGCACCAAAATATCATAAATTGGAGCTTAAAACCAATATATACACACTAATTTTGCCTATTGACACTCCCGCGATTTCTATCCTGGTACAAATGCGAAAGTGGTATGGAGAAGGAAGAGTCGCCAGCTAGGCGTTTTTATCCTGAAGGAAGGGTAATGTTGCACAGACCCAGAAGAAAGGAGAAAGCGGGGTCTTATGAACCAAAGAGACTGAGTTTGGGAGTCGGTTACGAACTGGGAAGGTATTAGCACCCAGATCGTTCGTCGTACCTGACGGGATCCATGCTTGTTTGAACTGTTTCTAAGGGGTAAAAATGAATTGCTGCTGAACAAAGGAATTGCGAACTGAAATGGAAAAGAGAAATGAAAGGTAAGAGGAAAAATGTAGGGAAAATAAAAGAGTGCTCGAATGGGCCCTACCTCACTGCCTACGTATCTCATCAGGAAATGAGAATCAGAGTCGACGTAGTTCCCCTAACTAGGGAGGAAAACTACTTATTTGTGTTTTTCTTAAAGATTGAACTGCTTATGTCTATGCTCAGGTGTTGCAAGCTCGTCTGGAACGAGTGCATTTACCGTCTTGCAAAGAGACAAGTAGAAGCAAGTTCTTTCATTAAGAGTGAAGGTGATGAGAAAAGCATTCCCGAAGGAGAGACGCTTATTGTTTGTTCAGTGTTTTTTAGAAGCTTTTTCTATGAGGTTTGCACAAGAGAGTGTATTCAAGTCCTATTCATCAGAGATCCAAGTAAAGAGAAAATCCCCAAGACTTGGTTCAAAATATTAGGTCTCAAGTACACTACCCTATTGGCATTTATTAAGTGTTTTTCCTTATAAAGTGAAGAAGTGATTTTTAAGTTTTTCTTTGTGAATGTGACTTCATGACTAGATATGTACATCATGCTAGACAAGTTTACATTACCCCAAGATAGGATATATGCAAATGCCCCATGGAATAAGTCCATACACACAAGGTCACTTCAATCATTATTGGATGTTTTTGAGCTTTTTGTTTGAAGATGAGAGAGAGGAGAACAAAGAGAACCAAAGGTAAAATTCTAATGGGTGACTAACAATCCTAAGAGTTATCAAGCATGGGTAAACCTAGGTTAGTGAGGTTTGAACTCTATCCTAATGAATAAGAAGGAGAGAAAAGAAAGAAGAAGAAGAAGAAAAGAGGGAGAAGAAGAAGTTAAAAGACAACTTACTTCTCAAAAGAAGTTAAGTTGTTTCTAAGATGGGAAGAACAAAGAGAACCAAAGGGAAAAGTCTAATGGGGGACTAACAATCCTAAACTTTATCATGCATGGGTAAACTTAGGTTAGTGAGGTTTTAACTTTATCCTAATGAAGAAGAAGGAGAGAAAAAAAAAGAAGAAGAAAAGAGTGAGAAAAAGAAGTTAGAAGATAACTTACTTCTCAAAAGAAGTTAAGTTGTTTCTAAGATGGGAAGTGATGAAGTTATACAAAAAAAGCACTAGGTGATAAGGAAAACACAACTTGAAAGTAGAAAAAAGGAATATGAGAAGTTATAGTGTGGAAGCTTTTCCACATCCCAAATACTTACCATTAGCCCATACACGGTTAGTAAGCAAGCATAAGCATAAGTAAGGTAATGGAGACTCAAACAAGTCACAACCCAAAGAGGAAAGGTCATAAACCAACCCACAATCAACAAAGTAAGAATTTACACCTTAGAGGTGACCTATAACATATACCAACCAAACTCAAGCCAAAAGAATGCAAACAAGTGGAAAAACAACCAAGAAAGTCCCTAAGGAAGGAGTATAAGAAGAATGGGTAGATATGCAAGGTGATCATGCAAGAATGCTTCAAGTAATGTCAAATTAAGAATGTAGACAACCTAAACATGTGTCTAAACATGATGTTAAATTGTAATACAAAGCATATAGGCAAGTGACTAAGCATTAGGAGTGAACATGAGAAAGAAGTGAGAAGAAGTGATCATGAATCAAACATGTAAGAGAATTTACTTGTCATGCAAGTCAAACACAAAAACATGAAAGATGAAGTTCAAGAAAAACATTCGTAATCTATATGACATGTTAAGATGAAGATTAGATGCACAATTTAATCACATTTGAACAATCAGAAGTCATCTTGAAGTTAGGGGAGAAAGAGACAACCATTTGTATGAACATGTTCAAGTAAGCAAAGTATAAGATGAATGGCATTTGAAATGGATGAGATGATGTAAAGTCAGAATCATAAATCATATTATATGAAAATGAATGTTATGGCATGGCATAAATAAATCACATTGCAAGTCAAGTAGGATCATAAATGAAAGAAGACGGAGAAGTGGGTCAAAAGGGAGCATGTGAACAAACATTGAACATGTGAATCAAACAAGCACCAAAATCAAGAAAGTGACTTAAAAGTGCATCAAGGTAAACCTATAATGATCTAAACATGTCTTAAGAATTCACACACAAGATCTTATGAAATTGCAAGAGTGCCTTCTCAAACGAGCAACTAAACATGATCAAAGAAGTTCACAAATTTCACTTCAAAGTTCAAACACCAAAGAAATAGAAAACATGATTCAAACAATAATAAAATAGGTCACAAGAGACCTCAACTAGGGGCAAACAACATACCAAGAGATCTCATAAAGATTCACAAGATATGTCCTTCAAACAAGAAACCAAAGTCAATTAGGGTTTTATGTGAACATGCTTAAAGAAATGACTGAAAAGATGTACAAAAATGATTTTAAAAAATAGGACAAAAATGTTTTTGAAAGCTTTAATGTGTTCTCTGAAATATGCAAAAATAATGGCAATCAAACTATGAATGGATGATGAGATATAAAATTAACAAGCCAAAGTGTTCATGAAAGGAATAAACAAAAATAAATTAAAAGGAAAATTAATTCAGAGGCTTAAAATAAAATAAAAATAAAAAATAAAAAATAAAATTTGGAAAAACTTTATAAAACCATAAGGATGATTTGAATTTTCTTGAAATTTTTAAATGCATGAATCTATTTTAAAAAATGCAAAGTGAATTGATGAAAATAAAAGAAAATAAAATGAAATAAAAGGCCAAGGGATGCATTAAGTAGCGCAAACAAGTTGAAAATGGAAGCAGGCCAGGAAAGATGGTGTCAATATCAACAAAAGCCCATCAACCTATATACAATGGGAAAAGTCAAGAAAATTGACTCAATCTGGAGCCAATGGATAAATCAGAGGGATCAAAATCAATCAATCAAAACAAAAGTATGTGCATCCTATGCTTCAGATCAAATCAATCAAAAGTAGTTTAATCCAACGCATCACACATAAAGTCAATTAATCAAAAGTATATGCATCCAGTGCATCACACAAAGTCAAGCAAAGTAATCAGATCCAGTGGTTATGTTTTAAACAAAGTAATTCATAAGCACATGCCACACACGTGACCTCATTAATGTGGTGGCACATTTTTGTGTGTTAGATCAACAAAAGCAAGGTCCAGGATCTCGGGTGGCCGGAGCCCTTGCTCCGGTCACCTTCCCCGACCAACCTTCAACCCAGAACTTCAATAAATCTCCACAAATCCACTAAACCTATATCAAATAACTTAGAAATACTTCCACAATTCAAATCCATAAACTAAAACACAAGATCATGCATGAATTGGACAAATCGAAGCAAAACAAAAATTCATCAAAACTTTTAGATCTACAATACAGCCATACTACACGTCCAAAATCAACAAAAATTATACCACAATGATCAACATAACCTCATACACATAATGCACATAATTAAAACTCATTCTAAGAGGATGAATTCAGAGTTTACCTGAAGCATGCAGATCTTAAATTCACCAAGAAAATTAGTGGAATGCTTTAGATCAACCTTTGGAAGCCTCTAATTGCAAAATAAATGCAATTAGAGCTCTGAAATAGCTTGGATATTGAGATTTGAGTTGATGGAATTCAGATTCGGATTCTTTAAAATCTCGCACTATAGCCTTAAACAATGGATGATTAAGCTTCCTTATGCTTCACTGAGTGTGAATATGCAAAGAGATTGAGCAATATGGTGAAGGGATGAGAGATTCGAATGAAAATGCAAGAGATAATTTTTTTTGGATCCGAGTATTCTAAGTTCATGAAGTTCAAATGAGTGAATGAATGAGCTTAAATATGATGAGTTAACATTCTGATCATGGTTAGGGTTTAAGAAAACTTTGGTTCAAGCTTTGGAGGTGTTTTTGCAAAATGGTCACTTATGATGGATACACCCCTTCACACGTGCACATGGCATGAAATAAGCATGATCCTTTCTCCTTTTGATCACTGAATCCGTGTGACTTGAATTCTTGGAGGAAAATGCAATGATTTTTAAGTTTCACATGGTTTTGCAAATTTGCATAATGGGAAATACATGATGTGCAAGCCATGACTTGCAACCATCCAAGGGCCAAAATTGTGTGTTATAATATGCACATGAGTGTCATAACCTGACTTGTATGATTAGAGGTCCTCATAATGATTTTTGAATCAATTTGAAAATGGTGTAATTCTTGTATGCATGAAATCATATAATTGAAACCCTAAATTCTCTTGATCATATTTTTTGATCCAAATAGGCTATGAAAATGGTCTTGTACTTTCTGAAAATTGGAGATCAAGATCTAAAACTTTAATTTTCATGGAAAATTCATTTGAAGCTTCTTTGGTCACAAAAGAAAGTTCCAAATTATAGGTCCTTGCCATTTTTAGTAATTTTTCAAAAACTTCTGACTCTTGATGAATGATACAATCCATGCCATTCCTTTACCATATGAGGGCCTATGGACTTGAGAAACATGATTTGATCCCTTGAAACCTCATGGTTGACTTTTCTTTTGAACTGTTGACTTTTTCTTGCTTTACAAGTAACTGAGTCACTGCATGACTTCCACAATGTGAATTCCATAATGCATCCTTGAGACAAAATGTAACCCTAGGCCTTGTATGACACATAGAAACCTTTGATCACAAGATTTGATCAATGCCATGAATATTTCTTGATTTGATGCAAAACCCTAATTAGGGTTCCTTGTGTAAGAGGATGAACCCTGATGAAGTTCTTGATGAACTTTCCCTCAGCTAGGGGCTTGAGGAAATGTTTGAGCTTGTATGAGATATGAGGACCTCTTGTGACTTGTTGGAGAACACTTGGCTCTTTTCATTGGCTTTGGCGGAATCACAAATTGGCAATCCATTGATCACATGCCCTATGCTTCTATTATGAGTGATATGCTTCACTTTTCTATGCAAAGATGCAATGATATGTATGCTATATGATATGTAAGATGCCATGAAATGAGAGGGAAAATTTTGGGGTGTTACAGCTTCCCCTATTGAATCATCTGTTAATCTGAAAAGGATGAGAGCATCGATTATTAGACTTTCGAGATAAACTGTGATTGAATACCAAAAACAAATAAGAAAATTTGCACTTTGCTGAAGAAGAAAAGGGATATAAATCCAACCAAAGAAAACTCTGCTTGGAGAACCTAGAACCGTGGACAATAAACAAACAATCACAATGGAGAACCTGTCTTTTGAACGGCACCAGGAGACTACTGGCTTCCGCAAGGTTGACGATTCACTGAGTCTGATTCTTGCGTCTGAGGTACGCTAAAGGGAAATATGATTCACTAAATGAATCTTCCGTCTGAGGCACGCTGAAAAGAAATAACAATTCACTGAGACTAAATCTTACGTCTAAGGCACGCTAAAAAGAAATAACGATTCACTGAGACTGGATCTTGCGTATGAGGTATGCTGAAAAGGTGCACTTTAGTCTATGGGATAGGCATGCATATGACCTTACATCTGAAAATGAGTTGTGTGATCCTCTTCAAATATCCTGTGCGTCGGATAATTGGGGAAAATACAATGTCAGGACCCTGTATCTAAAATGCGCTGTAAGATTCGTTTCACGTATTCTGCGACAGAATAAGTGATAACACTATAATGATTAGAACCCGGCGTCTAAAGATTGCTCTGTAAGATTCCCTTCACGTGCTCTGAATTGAGTTATGTGGTAAATTGTACGCCTGAACCCTGCATCTAGAAATATGTTGTAAGATTCTTCGTACCTCTTTGATAATAAATCCCACCGTTAGGACCCTGCGTCTAAAATGCACTGGAAGACCCTCTTCACATACCCTTCGTTGAGTGATATGGAGACAATACGTTGATTAGAACCTTGCGTCTAAAGAATGCTCTAGAAGATTCCTTCTCAGAGAAATAATTGCCTAGAATCATGTGTCTAAGAAATACGCTGGAAGATTCTCTTCATATATCTTGAGCACAAACACGTACTAAACATACATTGTTAGAACCCTGCATCTAGATATGCGTTATAAGATTCTTGTCGAACCCTGTGTCTGAAGTACGCGATGGAAGATTATTTCCAAGGAAAAGATGTGTTATCTACCCATTAGATGAGCAATCTAAGATTGGTTGACACTGGACAGAGCGATCAATCCATTAAGGCTTGATTCGAGAGGAGAGTAATGACTTTGCAGGGGAGAAATCTATATGTGAAACTCCACTGGGGATTAAAATGTCCTGATTAACATTCTTCTGAAGGATGAATGATCACTGAATCGATATCTGAAATCCTTAAAAGGATGGAATTTTGTTGACTGGGAAGAAATTTGAACAAATCCGCCTGCATCACTTGTCACACTGGCCAAAAATAAATGGGCGGCTTCATTGGGGAAAATTTCTATGATGGGAGTGAATCCGAGTCCTGAAACTCTGCGGGGAAATGACGATTTTCCAACTTGGCTGGGGAGATGCCTGGTCCAAAACTCTTGTTGGGGAGAGAATTCTGACCACTCTGACTCTATGGGGAAACAAGGCATTCTACTTCCTGCTGAGGATGTTTTACTATGAAATGATGATTCCACTTGGGGATAATAACATTTCAATTGATCTTGAAGTTCAGCTAGGGAACCCACCCAACTCTGACTTAGTTGGGGAAGGTTTCCATCTTGAAATCTAATGGGGATGATGTATATGAAACACCAATTTGCTAGAGATAAGATTTGTAAGGTGTCTATCGCTGGGGAGAACATCTACTTGAGAGCATCACCTTGTAACATCTTCAGTTTCTGAGCTGCAAGTCCTACAACAACAAAATATGCACACATATACCCCAGGGAATTGTATGGCCTGAGTCCATTGCCCGTTTCTATTCAACATTCAAAGTGATTTTAAATGTTTTCCCATTTGCATGTTATTTTTAAATCCACCTTGTTTAAATGCAATGTTCTTTTATAAAAAAATCAGGACATTTTTGCAAACAAAACATGTAAAAATAAAACAAGGATGAAACTTTTTGACTGAATAATTCTTTTATTGACGAGTCTCTGAAAAGGCAAAAATACATCAGGAAACAATCCGTTGGAAAAAGGTCTTCACTATAAATTGAGAAAAGAAACTATCCTAATGTCAATATGAAACGATATTCCACTGAGTTTCAATTCTACTATGACCAATATGTCTTCAAGATTTCTCCTTGTTGATCTTTCTTTCTGAATAAGAATATTGGACAAATACCTACATGTAAACACCCCAAATTTTCCCTCACCTTTTTCTCACACCATGGCTTGTGATCTTTCATTTTTGCATTAGCATAAGCATATCATATCCCACTTCATAATTCATTTCATCTGCATCTAGGGTTTGTGATCTGAGCAATCCAAGAAGTGATCTGAGCCATCCCAATGGTCTTGAAGCTTTCCAAGAGGGTCCATGTGTGTTCCATGATCATAATATGCTCCCCAAAGTTCATAAAAGTCAAGGGATCACAAAGCATGGATAAGGCATAGAGGCAGACTAAAGATTTCCTGCACAGATGACCTAAAATTAGGGTTTTGGTTTCAGAGGCCTTAATCCCAAATTTTTTGGTCATTCTTGTTTCTTATGGTCTTAATATGTTATAAGGATCATGTGTACCAAATTTGATGAAGAAATTCATTGTGGAAGTCATCTGATCATTGGGTAACTTCTTGAGCAAGTAAAGTCAAAATCAAGGCATCTGAGGCTTCCATCAAGGGTACCGAAGGGTAATCATCATCATTTTGAGTCTCTATGATCTTTATTTGATCTTAGAAGTGTATGGAAGTTCATAAAGTTGAAGAATTTTGAGCCAAATGCAAACTAGCTATTTTTGGAAATGACTTGTAATGGAAACTTTCCATTTTGGGAAAGATTTTAAACCTATTCTTTCATGATCAAAAATGCTTCAAATGAAAAATTCTTGGGCATGAAAGTTGTATATTATGTCTTCCCATTTTCAAAAAGTACTAGAACATGTCTTGATTCATCCTAGAACTCAAGATATGGCCTTTCAAAGTTGGCAAAAATCCTATAATTTTCAAGTTCATGCCAAAGAGGATTTTTTGCAAATTCAAGTTTCAAGCCATTTCATGACCTCTAATTGATTTCTAAACATCATACAAACATAGTGCAATGCATTTGAACCAAAAATTTTCCTTGGATTGCAAGATTCATCAAGACATTTTCACAAAATTCTCAAAGAGGGAAAGTTGCAAAAACCTTGGAAACCTTTCATCCACTTGTGCCAGCTCATGTAATCTGATCCTATGGCCATCCTTGATGCAAGCAGAGGCCAAGACACCCCTTTAAGCAACTCTAACCCGTGCCATACCTCCAAGTACACAAAATTGACTTTTTTGCAACTTGCCCATACCAATCACACTAGGCCACACCAACTTTTCTGATCACTCCTATTGGCTTATGAAAACCCTAAGGAACACATTACATACAACACATTGGCCTGAATGCTCCCACAAGTTTGATTGCAAGAAAACAACCAAGAACTTCCTTTCTTCGATTCTGAAATACCAGCCATCAAACCTCAAAACAAACTTCACCAATCATCTCAATATCACTCATAGAACACAAAGCAACCCTTAAATTGACCTGAAATCACACAAAACCAAAACACAATTTCTGGTGCAGCAAAATTGAATCATCAAAATCAGCCATCACAAACTTGTTTCAAGCATTCCAGAATCCTGGGGGGATCCATTGGAGTGATTTTGCATCAAGGAAAGGTCCAGAAAGCCCAGAATCAGAAAGCTCCATCTCAGGTATACCTCAAGAACATTTTTTCCAGAAGCTTTGTTTTAAGTTCCTAAATGATTCTATGTGTTCCCCTGAGCATGCTGATGTAATTTGTTTTGAAAATGGTTGAGAAATGGCCATGTATGCTTGCTCTGAAATTTAGCCCGTAAAATTTGTTTGCTTCGATTCTTGTTATTTACCCAAAAACCCTAGCAAACTTAGAAAATTCATAACTCTCACTAGTTTAAGCTTCTAACCTTCTCCTTTTGGGTTTGATCTTGTATAGGTTTAAGGTTTGTTTGAGTTTGATTTCAAATTTTTATCATGATGTATGTTTCTGTTTTGGTCATTTGCATCAAATACATTATTAAAACCCTAATTTCTCATGTTCATTTGCATTCATCTTTGCATGTCCCCATCATGTGAACTTTCCATGACATTTCAAGCATTTGTATGGCATATTAGACATCTTAAGACATGCTTTAACATTTCTTGATCATTTCTTCATTCATTTGCTATGCTTTGCATCCATTACATTTCATGATCATCCATGTGTTTTCAAGCTTCTAAACATGCTTCCATTGCATCTCATCTTTGTATGATCATTCATATGCATCTTGTATGACTTTTCATCATCTCATATGCCTTTTACATTGCATTTTCACTTCTGACTTTGATCTTCACATATAATTTATTTCATTTACTTTTACTTTATGTCCTATGCATTCATACTAACACTTTCAGGAACTTTTGGTAAGTTATTTGGGAGGTGGAATCGCCTTCACTTCCCATCTCTTCTCATCATTCATATGCATATTTACTTGTCTTTGAAGTGAACTTGTTTCACTTGTGTTCCATTCTTTTTACTTTCTTTCTTTAAGTTACTTATCTTCTTCAGGAAGTATGTAACTTATTCTTCTTCTTCCTTCTCTTTTCATCTGCTTCTTCCATTGGTGGCCTTGAAGACCCTTTCTCTTAAACCTAACAAAACATAGGATACCCAAGCATGATAACTTTTAGGGTTGTATATAGTCCCCCTTAGTCTTTTACCTTTGAGTCTCCTTGAGTCTTGTTAATGCTATTATTTTATGATTGGCATTATGTTTGGTAAAACTAATATGGCTGGAAAATGTTGAATAAAAAGTTCCATATATTAAATTAACATGGTATAGACTCTGGAAGAACAAGTCAAGACATGATTAAGGAAGTTGTCAAAGAAGATGTTGAATTCAGTTCAGAATGTCCTATCAGATGTTGGGACATTATCAAACAGAGTATATGGACTTATTTTAGGATGTCTCATCAGATGTTGGGACATTGTGTTAATGACTTAAGTTCAGTTTTTCAGGATGTCCCAACAGATGTTGAGACATCTCAAACCTGCTACCAGAATTAATTATTGACTAACTGATCAGAGATATTTAAGGAGAGTTATCTGGAATTAATTAATGATGGATAAAAACAGAACAAGGCGCATCTGTAGGGAGTTTTATATTGAGGATTCAGATTAAAACAGAAGGCCTAAATCACCTAGAATCTAGGAAGTAACAAACCCTAAATTCAAGGTGGAAGCTGCATGCGCATTAGGGCTGGATCATTCTACAGAAAGCCCAAATTACAGATACCTATTTAATCAACAGAAACTCATAGAATTGAGTACGAATTTCAGAAGACCAAATAGGGTGTCTAGTGTTTTTAATAGCAGGTTGTTTTTATTGTACCACTTGATGAGCTTTTAAGCATAAGTGCATTTGTGACTTGATTGAAACTGTGAAGTAAGATCAAGCTGTATTGTTTGAAGAATGTCTTCAATTTTATTAATCTTGTAAACTTGATCACTGTGTGATTGAGGGGGAGTGAGTAGGGTACTCTTATCTAAGTTGTGTCTTAGGTAGAAATTGCATTGGGTAGTTATTAAGTGATAGATTAAACAGGGTGGTTTAAGTCTAGAATTAATATTACTTATAGTGAATTTCCTCCTGGCTTGGTAGCCTCCAGATGTAAGTGTGGTTATACACTGAACTGCGTTAACAAACTTCTGTGTTGTTTACTTTTCTTGCTATTTAAGTTTTGGTTAAATCTGTCAAGTGTTGGGACATCTCTTAGGACATCTCATACCTGATCACAGAATTTCAATTGGCATCAGAGCAGGCACCCTGCCTGTTTATACTGGGTGAGATCTAGGGAATACAAATTCTGGAAACATGGACAGAGATATAGGGTCAGTAAATAGACCACCTATTCTGGATGGATCAAATTATGACTACTGGAAACCAAGAATGATTGCATTCTTAAGATCACTTGACAACAGGGCCTGGAGAGCAGTCAACATTGGATGGGAACATCCTATCCAAGACACCAAAGATGGATCAAAAGTGTTGAAACCTGAAGAAGAATGGAGTAAGGAAGAAGAAGATTCAGCACTAGGCAACTCCAAGGCCTTAAATGCTCTATTCAATGGCATTGATAGGAACATCTTTAGACTTGTGCATCACTGTGAGCTAGCCAAAGAAGTATGGGATACTCTCAAAACAACTCATGAAGGAACATCAAAGGTAAAGATGTCAAGACTTCATCTTCTCACCACCAAGTTTGAAAATTTGAGAATGAAGAAAGATGAGACAGTTCATGAATTCTACATGAACATCTTAGAAGTAGCCAATACTTCTGGAGCTTTGGGATAAAAAATGACTGATGAAAACCTTGTAAGAAAGATCCTCAGATCTTTGCCAAAAAGATTTGACATGAAAGTCACAGCAATAGAAGAAGCTCAAGACATATGCACTATGAAAGTTGAAGAACTCATTGGTTCCCTTCAAACATTTGAGATGGGAATTAATGACACAAATGTTAAGAAGAACAAAAGCATAGCCTTGGTAACAAACACTGATGAAGAAGAAGATGATGAATCAGAAACTGGTAAAAGCCTATCAGACAACATTGCTATGCTTGGAAGACAATTCAAAAAGATTCTTAGAGGAATGGAAGGCAAATCCAATCCTAGTGGAAGATTCACAAACTCTTCTGAGAATAAGAGATCTTTTGATGCTAACAGAAGGTCAAATTATACTGAAAAGACCAGTCAAGAAAAAGGAATCAAATGCCATGGATGTGAAGGATATGGACACATCAAGAATGAATGTCCTACCTACTTAAAAAGGCAAAAGAAAGGACTATCTGTAACCTGGTCTGATGAAGACTCAGGAGGTGATTCAGAAGAAGAATCAGCTAAGCATATCACTGCTTTAGCTGGACTATGTGAGTCTGAAAGTGAATCCAGTGATGAAGAACTTACTTATGAAGATCTTGAGCAAGCATTCAAAGATCTGTACAAAAGAAGCACTGAAATATGCAGTGAGGTTATAAAGCTAAAGAAGCAGAATGAGGCATTAGAAGATGAAAAATCAAGTGATCAAGAGATCATTGACACCTTGAAAAGTGAAGTAACTCTTCTCAACTCCAAGTTGGAACATATGTCCAAATCTGTTAGAATGTTGAACAACAGCTCAAATACACTGGATGTTATTCTCAACAACAATAAGCACTCAGGGGATAAAAGTGGACTGGGATTTAACAGAATACATAAAGATAAAGCCAGCTCTAGCAAAACAAATTCAAAATCCATACAGTCAAACAAGATGTCCCAACAGATGCTTCAACATCAGGAAAAGAACACAAAGTCAAACATAATGTTCCAACAGATGTCTCAACATTCTGGAAAGAACAAAATGAAGAAGAAGTATCAAAGATGGAGATGCCATCACTGTGGAAGATTTGGACATATCAAACCTCATTGTTATAAGCTACATGGATACCCAAATCAGATGTGTCAGCAACCTTCTAAGCAGAAAATAGAAGCTAAAGTGCTGCATAGACATCAAAGAAATCAGCAATCTCCTAAGCAGAAGACAAAAGTCATCAAGAAGGTATGGAGACCAAAAACTAGCATTCAGGATGATCAAAGCTACATACCCAAGAACAAGATCAACAATCAATCTTGGAGATCTGCTGGTGAACAACACACAGGGCAAAGACATCAAAAGAAATCTCAACTCAAATAGTCAAAGAAAAGTGTTGCATATATAGCACATACATCACTAAGAGTTTCAACTAAGGAAGACTGGTATTTTGACAGTGGATGTTCAAGACACATGACTGGATTGAAGAACCTGCTAGTAAACTTAAAGTCACATTCATCCAGGTATGTAACCTTTGGAGATGGAGCTAAAGGAGAAATCAAGGGAGTTGGGACCTTGGACTGTCAAGATGTTCCAAGACTAGATGATGTGCTGCTAGTTAAAGGTTTAACTGCTAACCTGATCAGTATAAGTCAATTATGTGATCAAGGGTACAATGTAAACTTTACCAGAACTGAATGTATAGTGACTAACAAAGAACAAGAAGTGGTCATGAGAGGAGCCAGATCTAAAGACAACTGTTACATGTGGGAATCTCAAAACCTCAGTCTCACTTCAACTTGTTCTTTAGCTAAAGAAGAAGAAGTGAAACTATGGCACCAAAGGTTAGGTCATCTTCATTTCAGAGGCATAAAGAAGATAATATCTATGGATGCTGTAAGAGGTATTCCTAAACTGAAGATTGATGATGGCAAAATATGTGGTGAATGTCAAATAGGCAAGCAAACCAAGATGTCCCATCCAAAGCTCCAACATCTGACAACCTCCAAAGTTTTGGAACTATTACATATGGATCTTATGGGAACTATGCAGGTTGAAAGTCTTGGTGGCAAGAGGTATGCTTATGTGGTGGTTGATGACTTTTCAAGATATACATGGATAAATTTCATCAAAGAAAAGTCTGATGTATTTGATGTATTCAAAGAATTATGCCAAAGATTACAAAGGGAGAAAGCCAGCTGTGTGATCAGAATAAGAAGTGATCATGGAAAAGAATTTGAGAACCAAAAATTCTTAGATTTCTGCTCTTCAGAAGGAATAAATCATGAATATTCTTCACCTATCACTCCTCAACAGAATGGGATTGTTGAGAGGAAGAATAGAACTATTCAAGAATCAGCAAGAGCTATGATCCATGCTAAAAAGTTACCTTTGTACTTCTGGGCTGAAGCTATGAACACTGCTTGTTACATCCATAACAAAGTTACTTTAAGGAAAGGAACTCTGTCCACAATATATGAAGTCTGGAAGGGCAGAAAACCCACAGTCAAGTACTTTCATGTGTTTGGAAGTAACTGTTACATTCTGGCAGATAGGGAGCAAAGAAGAAAAATGGATCCTAAAAGTGATGAAGGGATTTTCCTTGGATATTCTATAAACAGCAGAGCATATAGAGTATTTAATTCTAGAACCAAGGTAATCATGGAGTCCATAAATGTGATAATTGATGATGCTCCTACAGATGTCCCAGAAGATGTTGGAACATCTGCTGATATCAAGATTGAAGCTGAAGAAAAGAATGATCATTATAACTTCACTCAAACTGATACAAGGACAGAAGAATCCAGCAAACCTCCCTCCATCAGAATACAGAAAGATCATCCCAAAGATTTGATAATTGGTGATCCCAACAGAGGTGTGAGCACTAGATCAAGAGAAGTAATTTCAGGTTCTTGTTTTGTTTCTAAAATAGAACCTAAGAACATCAAGGAGGCTCTTACTGATGAATACTGGATTAGTGCTATGCAAGAGGAATTAGGTCAATTCACAAGGAATGAAGTATGGAATCTTGTTCCTAGACCTGATGACATAAATGTGATTGGAACAAAATGGGTATATAAGAACAAGTCAAATGAACAAGGAGTTGTTACAAAGAACAAAGCCAGACTTGTAGCTCAAGGATACACTCAAATTGAAGGAGTTGACTTTGATGAAACCTTTGCACCAGTAGCAAGGCTTGAATCAATCAGACTACTTTTGGGAATTTCTTGTATCTTAAAGTTCAAGCTATTTCAAATGGATGTGAAAAGTGCCTTTTTAAATGGTTATCTGAATGAAGAGGTATATGTAGAACAGCCTAAAGGATTTGTTGATCCAAGCTGTCCAAATCATGTATACAAACTGAAGAAAGCACTTTATGGTCTGAAGCAAGCTCCAAGGGCATGGTATGAAAGACTGACCACATTTCTTATCAAGCAAGGTTACAGAAAAGGTGGAATTGACAAAACCTTGTTTGTTAAAGATGAAGAAGGAAATATCATAATTGCTCAAATATATGTTGATGATATTGTCTTTGGTGGGATGTCTGATAAGATGGTCAAACATTTTGTCAAGCAGATGGAATCTGAATTTGAAATGAGCCTAGTAGGTGAGTTAACCTACTTTCTTGGTCTACAAATAAAGAAAATGGAAGATTCAATGTTCATTTCCCAAAGCAAGTATTCCAAGAACATAGTCAAGAAATTTGGAATGGAAAATGCTACTTATAAGAGAACTCCTGCTCCCACACATTTGAAGCTGACTAAAGATGAAAAGGGTGAGAATGTAGATCAAAGCTTATACAGAAGCATGATTGGAAGCTTGTTATACTTGACAGCTAGCAGACCTGACATAGCATTTGCAGTAGGTGTATGTGCAAGATATCAAGCTGATCCAAAAGTAAGTCATCTCAATCAAGTCAAGAGAATTCTTAAATATGTTAATGGTACTTGTGACTATGGCATAATGTACTTTCATGGATGTAAACCAATTCTCACTGGCTTTTGTGATGCTGATTGGGCTGGAAGTGCAGATGACAGAAAAAGCACTTCAGGAGGATGCTTCTTTCTAGGAAACAACTTGATTTTTTGGTTCAGTAAGAAACAAAATTGTGTATCCTTATCTACAACTGAAGCTGAATATATAGCAGCTGGAAGCAGTTGTTCTCAGTTGGTTTGGATGAAGCAAATGCTCACTGAGTACAATGTCCCACAGGATGTCATGACATTGTACTGTGACAACTTAAGTGCAATCAACATATCAAAGAATCCTATCCAACATAGCAGGACCAAGCATATTGATATCAGACATCATTTCATCAGAGATCTTGTAGAAGAAAAAGTGATTTCATTGGAACATGTAGCTACAAATCTGCAGTTAGCTGATATCTTTACCAAAGCATTGGATGCTGCACAATTTGAGAACTTAAGGGGCAAACTGGGAATCTGTTTATGTGATATTTAGCAGTTAATGAGATGTGCCAACATGTCATATGACATTGTATGGCATAAGTTCCAGATGGCAAAACAAGTCTGGACAAGAACCTTGGGAATTCCATTCCTAATGATTTACAATGTAACAGCTACTTATTTAGTAACTACTTATAATCAGCTATCAAGATTCTCATCATTCTATCACAAGTGAATCTCATTAACTAGCTATTCTTCAGAAATCATCAACCCTAAAGCTCTTCATCCATATTCCTTAACAATGTCTCAAAACCCTAACACTCCTGAAGAAGTTCTCAACAAAGAAGACGTAGTTCATGCAACTCCCATCTCTGTAGTTCCAATGAAATCAACCCCATTGGACGAACTCAGAGGAAGTGCTTCTCACACTAAAAAGCCAAGAACTCCAAAGAGAGCTAAAGATCAAGTCTGCAGCAAAGCCAAAGGAGGCATTCCTTCACCTGCTAACATGCCCCCAAAATCTTCAGAATATGTGGATGATTCCATCAAGGAGATTGTCACCCAAATTCTTTTTGAACAGAGAGTGGTGAGTGGAATTTCTATTCCTCTAAACACCATACCTGCACCCCAAGAAGAACAAGCTCAAGTTGCAGAGGACACTCCTGCTCAACAGGATGTCCCAATAGATGTTGAAACATCTGAGGACCAAAAAAAGGCCTTCAATAATTGTGATGAAGAAGCACCTGAGGACCAGCACAAGGCCTCAACTGAAGAGCACATCTCTGTTGATCCACCAGAAGTATATCAGGTATTGATTGCTTGGAAGTTTGTTTGTGGACATTCATTCTAATTTCATAATTAGTTTGGATGTGTTTTATCTGGATTGTATGGCCTTTGGTGTGTAAAGGTTTAGTGTCAAGAACCTGTGTGCTAGAAGATGTTCATCTTGTGTAGTCTGTGGTAACTACAAACCCATAAAGGAATCAGGTATGCTTTGGTACAAGAAGAGAATGTGTTCAATTGGGAATTGAACAGAGAGTGAGCTCTTGAAGACATGAAGATGCGTCTTATGTTTTCCTTTCATCAATGTACAGAGAAGCATGGAGTATCCTAGACAGGGGGAGTGTGTTACAAGTATGTGCACTTGATTTTGTGGTGTTAAGGGGGAGTAATACCTTAACCAGATAAGGAGAATCCTAAGAGTCTAGAAGGCTATATTACATAAAGCTTCTCTCTGCAGTTTATGTCTGATTCTTGAGGAATTGTGTGTGTTTCAAGCTTATGGAGATTATATACCTCTATTTTTATTATGGTACCTTTGTCTTTTTATGGCTAAAAAGGGGGAGAAGTAATAGTGTGAGGTCTGATATGAAGATGTGATGTTAAGGAACTTCTACATAAGGTACTACTACACCTGTATGTAAATTAGTTTTAGCCAAAATAAGCCAAAGGGGGAGATTGTTAATGCTATTATTTTATGATTGGCATTATGTTTGGTAAAACAAATATGGCTGGAAAATGTTGAATAAAAAGTTCCATATATTAAATTAACATGGTATAGACTCTGGAAGAACAAGTCAAGACATGATTAAGGAAGTTGTCAAAGAAGATGTTGAATTCAGTTCAGAATGTCCTATCAGATGTTGGGACATTATCAAACAGAGTATATGGACTTATTTTAGGATGTCTCATCAGATGTTGGGACATTGTGTTAATGACTTAAGTTCAGTTTTTCAGGATGTCCCAACAGATGTTGAGACATCTGAAACCTGCTACCAGAATTAATTCTGGTATGACAGACTCAGATGTCGAATATGATGTTGAGACATCTTATCTGTTACTTATAAACATGGTAAGGCATACATATCAGTACTTAAACAATTCTGATATATCAGAGTCAAACATGCTTCAGGATGTTGGGACATCTGATAGGACATTCAGTTCAGGTACTGCATAAAACATAAAAGATATAAAGAACACAGCAGAATTGTTAACCCAGTTCAGTGTATCTCCACACTTACATCTGGGGGCTACCAAGCCAGGAGGAAATCCACTATAAGTAATATTAATTCTAGACTTAAACCACCCTGTTTAATCTTTCACTTAATAACTACCCAATGCAATTTCTACCTAAGACACAACTTAGATATGAGTACCCTACTCACTCCCCCTCAATCACACAGTGATCTTGTTTACAAGTTTAATAAAATTAAAGTCATACTTCAAACAAAACAGCTTGATCTTACTTCACAGTTTCAATCAAGTCACAAAACTTCTCTTGCTTACAAGCTTCGAGAATCACAAGTGAAACAGCCACAATAGAGTTACTTGTTATGCACGACTGACACAAGGACACAACCCTAATAATGTTTACATTTTCGGTTGATTGGGTTGATTCTAAACTAGGTTACAGGGTTTCTTTTATAACCTATTCCCAACTGGATTTGGGCCTAAACAATCACAACAATAGCTGCTACAAATATGCAGAAATATCTGCTACAAATTTGCAGAAATATCTGCTACAAATATTCCAAAAGATCTTCAACTCCTAAAATATCTCTAAATATAGAAACCTATATTTTTCAATATTTGTCTTCAATTTAAATTGAGTCTTTAAGATCTTCTAGATCAGCACCACATATGATTGCATAATATCTCCAGAATATTCTGCATAATTCAGATCTGATAAATCCAATGTCATCACCTTGAATTAGGGTTTGTTACTTCCTAGATTCTAGGTGATTTAGTCCATCTGATTATACTGAAGTTTCATAACAACTCTCCCTACAGATGCGCCTTGTTCTGTTTTTGTCCATCCATAATTAATTCCAGATAGATTCCCCTGAATTTACTCAGTTCTGTTATGCATTAATTAATTCTGGTAACAGGTCTGAGATGTCTCAACATCTGTTGGGACATCCTGAAAAACTGAACTTACTTCATTTACTGATACAATGTCACAACATCTGATGTGACATCCTGTAAACTGAACTTATTCCATCAACTGATACAATGTCCTAACATCTGGTGTGACATCCTGATATCTTGATTTAAGTTCATTAACTGTTACTCTGTTTGACAGTGTCACAACATCTGGTGTGACATCCTGAACTAAGTTCAACACTTCTTGTTTGATATCTATATGTAACATATGACAGTAATGTTGTCATGACAGTTGCAGATGTTTCAACATTTTCTTTGACATCTGTCATGACATTTGCAGATGTTTCAACATCTTCTTTGACATCTGTCTGTAACATATGACAGTAATTCTGTCATGACATTTGCAGATGTTTCAACATTTTCTTTGACATCTGTCTGTAACATATGACAGTAATTTTGTCATAACATTTGCAGATGTTTCAACATCTTCTTTGACATCTGACTGTAACATATGACAACATCTGTTGGGACATCCTGAATTAAGTTCCTATACTTTGTTTGATAATGTCCCAACATCTGATAGGACATTCTGAACTGAATTCAACATCTTCTTTGACAACTTCCTTAATCATGTCTTGACTTGTTCTTCCAGAGTCTATACCATGTTAATTTAATATATGGAACTTTTTATTCAACATTTTCCAGCCATATTAGTTTTACCAAACATAATGCCAATCATAAAATAATAGCATTAACATGGTAATAGTGTGAGGTCTGATATGAAGATGTGATGTTAAGGAAATTCTACATAAGGTACTACTACACCTGTATGTAAATTAGTTTTAGCCAAAATAAGCCAAAGGGGGAGATTGTTAATGCTATTATTTTATGATTGGAATTATGTTTGGTAAAACTAATATGGCTGGAAAATGTTGAATAAAAAGTTACATATATTAAATTAACATGGTATAGACTCTGGAAGAACAAGTCAAGACATGATTAAGGAAGTTGTCAAAGAAGATGTTGAATTCAGTTCAGAATGTCCTATCAGATGTTGGGACATTATCAAACAGAGTATATGGACTTATTTTAGGATGTCTCATCAGATGTTGGGACATTGTGTTAATGACTTAAGTTCAGTTTTTCAGGATGTCCCAACAGATGTTGAGACATCTCAAACCTGCTACCAGAATTAATTATTGACTAACTGATCAGAGATATTTAAGGAGAGTTATCTGGAATTAATTAATGATGGATAAAAACAGAACAAGGCGCATCTGTAGGGAGTTTTATATTGAGGATTCAGATTAAAACAGAAGGCCTAAATCACCTAGAATCTAGGAAGTAACAAACCCTAAATTCAAGGTGGAAGCTGCATGCGCATTAGGGCTGGATCATTCTACAGAAAGCCCAAATTACAGATACCTATTTAATTAACAGAAACTCATAGAATTGAGTACGAATTTCAGAAGACCAAATAGGGTGTCTAGTGTTTTTAATAGCAGGTTGTTTTTATTGTACCACTTGATGAGCTTTTAAGCATAAGTGCATTTTGTCGCTCCCGATAAGTGGGACTGGCCCAAGTAAAGGTACAGACGCGAACGGTCGGCGAGAGGGACAATGAGAACACACAGCAGTGAACTCACTGGAGATGAAAAGAGTCGCCAGCTAGGCATTTTTATCCCGGAGGAAAGGCAATGCTGCATAGACCTAGAAAGATACGGATAAGACGGTTTGCGAACCAGAGAGACTGAGAAAGGGGGTTGGTTACAACCTGGGAAGGTATTAGCACCCAGATTGTCCGTCGTACTCGACGGGATCCACGCTTAAAAGATTTGTGTTTTAAAGGGGGTAGTGTCAGTGCAATCTGTGTATAAAATAGCTGGAAAGAATGTACAGGTGCCAGTGTATAGTGTATAAGTGATGTGAAGTATGAAAGTGTCAGTGTAGGAACAGAATGAATTGCTCATGATAATGAGGCTAAGAGAAAGATGCTGGGAAGAGGGGGAATGTACAGAGACTTTTGTTCGATAACTGTTAAGTTATGCCTACGTATCCTCTCGTGCAATGAGGAAGTCAGAACACCGTAGTTCGACCCAAAGAGACTGAAAGGTGAATTGACTTGTGAACTGCTTGCTTGCCTATGCTCAAGTGTATGATCTGTCTGGCACAGATGCAAACTGTCTTGCATTAGACGGAAGAAGCGAGCTCTCGTTTATGAGTGAATGAGATGAGAAAAGAATCCCGGAGGAGACGATTATTGTTTGTTTTTGAGTTTTCAATCTTTTATTGCTTTTTGAAGATTTGTCATAAGTTAATGAGCTTAAGCCTAAACCAATGGGTTAGTAAACACATCACATCTTCCCTCTGATTAGGGGTAATGAGAATACCTTAAGTGTGAAGTCAGATTCTCACACTTGATCACCTTTGATGTAGGGTTAAGATCATTAACCTACTTGTGATTATTTAGATGTTTTTGTGGTTTTTGTTTAGTGTTAGGTAATGAGGTTAAGCCATAATCAAGGATTAAACAGACTCATTACACCATCCTAATAGAAGGATAATAGATGAGAATGTTTAAGCTGAGGAAAACTCCTCAACTTAATCCATGATTAGGGATAAAACTCATGACAAAACAAGCCTTTGATTAAGTGGATTTTATTTAATGATATGATGATGAAATGATTTTTAGGGTTTGTAAGACAACTTGAGGGGGACTTATCCATTAACACTAGGGTTAGTCCTTCTTAACCACTTAAGGAAGAATTAGAACCCTAATGCAAGGCCCAAGTTACAAGTGTGGTGTCTTGATGGTTATTAAGTGGATTGATTAAGAGATTTAAACACATTAAGGGTTTAACACTTAGGATCAAAGTTATACACTCCATCCTAAGAGAAGGATGCAGGCATAAGCTTAATCACAAAGTCCTAAAGCCTTTAGGGTTTAGTCCCTGATTATGAGGTGAGAAGAGAAGACTCAAAGAGAGACACAAAGGGAAAACTATGAGGGGAGACTAATCAAAACCCTAATTCATTGTCATGCTTGGTTGATCCTAAGGTTTGTGAGGTTTGCAAGAACAATCTTCAATGAGAACCACCAGGAAGCAGATGAATAAGATCAAGAGAAGCAAAGTGACTTGCTTCATTCAAGAAGTCAAGTTACTTGAAGAAAGAAAGTGGGGAGAAGAAGAATGAGCAAGCTCAATCTCAAGCACATATATAAATGCAGCAATGGATGCAAGAGAGATGAAAAGAAAAGTTATGAGAAGTGAAGGCAAATTCACTTCTCAAGTTATTTACCACCTGAAATGTTAGAAAGAAATGCAATGCAATGCTAGATGGGATGAAATGGTATGATGCTAAACAAAACCAGAAGCATGTTGATGATGATTATGATGTTATGAGGTGCTACAAGCATGAGACAAGGCATGGAAGATGTTCATACAAGATTATGAATGCAAATGATGCAAGCTAAAGAGCATGAATGAACATGAAGAGTTATGAAGCATACAAGACAAATGACATGGCAAACATGTAATGCAATGATCAAACATGCTTTCTATATGTCTTAAGATGTCAAATGAATCACAAGAATGCACAAAATGCAAAGACAAGTTATGTTATGCAAGAGAATGTAAGAAGGATGCAAGAGAAAGCCCAAATTAGGGTTCATGGATCAAACATCAAACACAAACCAAAAACAGAAGTAAACCCTAAGATAAAAAATGGAAAATGCTACCCAAAGAAACCCTAAACCTATAATGAACCACTGCCCAAAGGGGAGCTCTCAACTCTCAATCAAACTCAAGATATGAATTTTCTAAGTTATTAGGGTTTTTTAGGGTCCTTAACAAAAGAAATGCCAAACAAATTGAAATTGAGGAAACAAATCAAGGCCATTTAATCCTAGAAACTACATGCTAAACACAAAACAATGCAAGAAGAATCAATGTCCAAACCTTCTTAGATAGGCAGAAATGAATTTTTGAACTTAGGCTCAAGTTAATGCATAAAAAATGATTTAATTCAATGAAAAATTCTTAAAATGAATCAAGATCAAAAAAGAAATTTGGTTTGAAGGTTGGACAATGTTTCTAAATGTCTTAGAACATTTCATGAATTTTTTTGTAATTTTTAAATACCTAAAAGTATTTTTAATTAATTAATTTCCATTAATCAATTAAAAATAATCTTTTAAATATTTAAAAATACTTTTTTAATGATAAAAAATAAAATAAAAATATTTTTGGGTCTTAAAAATTAATAAAACTTTTAGGAAAAGGTTTCATAATTTTTAAGAATTTTTAACTATTTTAAATTAATTGTACAAGTTAATTGAAATAAAATGGATTAAAAATAAATAAAAATGAAAAGTAAACCAAATGGAAGGCTGAGATGAGCCCAGGGTTTAAATTGGTTGACTGCGCGCGTCATCCAAGGGTCCATGTTGACTCTGATTAAATTATGTTAATTACAAATTAATTAAAATTAATTAAGTGGATTAGGGCAAATGAAATGATCCTGACCATTCTCTGGCGCGCGGGAAACAAAAATCAAGGGCCCAGGTTTGAAGTTGCTAATTAATGACGTTTAAGCCCTAATCACTCTCAGGCTGCCGGAGAAGACCTCCGGTCGTCTTCTCCGGCCAGCTCTCTCCCTGGAAAATCCCCAAATCCCTCAAACCGTATCAAAAATGAAAACTAAGAACATAGAAATGATCTCCATCCTCTCACGAATCAAACCCCTCTCTCAAAACACATTTCTTCTTCCTAAACAAGCTGAATCGAAAGAAATAAAAACTAGGGCACGCAAGCTTCAGAGACAAATTAAACTCTCAAATCAAAGCCATTTCAAAAACCACAAGCACCAGGATACTCAGGGAAGCATAAGGAACAAGTTTATAACATGCAAAGTGATTTCTGGAAAAATAAATTTCAAGCTACCTGAGATTCGAAGCTTTCACTTTGATGACTTTCTGGCCACTTCTCCTTGTGCAATCCACTCCACTTGATCCCCAGATGATGTTTGAATGCTCAAGAAGAGTTTATGTTGGCTGGATAATGAGTTTCGAAAGCTCCTGCTTCAGCTCAGTCAGAAATGGCTATGGTGATTCTGGTAGTTCCAGGCCATTGTTAAGGGTTGTTTGTGATCCTGAGGGTGAATGGAGAAGCTTTGCAAGGTTTGTTTGGCTGTTTGTGAGCTAGGGAGGGAGATTCGAATGTAACTGCAGCTTGGGGTGAGAAATGGCTATGGAGTATTCTGGTTGTTTCAGGCTTGGGTTCTTGGTGCTTTGTGGTCTATGGAGCAAGGTGAGTTGAATGATGAAGTTGGCTTGGGTGTTTTGTGGCTGTGGAGGCAGATTCGAAGACAAATGCAACTTGGTGTGTTTTTGTGAATGTGTATGTGTGTAGTGTTTCAGGCTGGCTTGGTCTTATGTTTTGCTTGCTAAAGGATACAATAAACAAATGCAAGTGGCCAGAGGATGTGACATGGCCTGTGGTGATTGGGATGTTTGCTTTTGCATAAAGTCCACCTTTTGTGTAAGTGAGGCATGGCTCAAGGTCTAGGCAAGTACAAGGCATGGCTCTGGTGCAGCATGGTGTGGTGAGAAGCTAGCTTAGTGCAGTAACCAATGCAGCAAGTTGTAGAAAGTGTGATGAGTGTTTTTGCAAGTTGTCACCTTTTTTGAAATTTCATGAAAAATGCCTTGTTACATGAACTAAACACATGTGATCTTTGGTTCAAATCTGATTTTTGGGACTTAGAGAATGTTTATGTGCTGGTTTGAAATGAATTAGAGGCTGCAATATGCATTGGTCCAAGATTTTGCAAAATTCTCACTTAGGGCATGCCTTGAAAATCAATGATTTTAGCCAACTTTGCATTGCCATAACTTTTGATCCAAGAAGAGTTTGATCATGTTCTTGTACTTTTTGAAAAGGGAAAAATGAGATCTACAACTTTCATGACCAAAGTTTTTCCATTTGAAGCCTTTTTGAATCATGAATCAAGGCTTGAAAAATGACCTAAAATGATGCATTCTTGAAAAGTCAACTATGCCCAAAAAGTCAACATTTGCAAAAACCCTAAATTCTTGATTTTTATGAACTTCAAACTTCTTCCATGATCAAATAAAGATCATATACACTCAAAATGATGAAGATCACCCATTGGTTGGGTCATTGGGGGCCTCAGATGCCCTGATTTTGCACTGACTTGTCCAGAAAGTCAACTCTTGATCAGATGACTTCCCCATGGAATTTCTTCATGAAAATTGATATGCATACTCCCTATACCATATATAGACCAATGGAAACAAGAATGACCAAAAAATTTGGAGTTATGGCCTCTGAAACCAAAACCCTAATTTTCAGTCAACTGTGCAGTCTAGCCTGGCCCTGCCTCCACTCAAACCCTAGTTCTTGTGATTCCTTTGCATTTTTGACTTTGAGGAGATAGAATATGATATAAGAACACACATGGACCCCTTTGAGTTGATTGGTGGCCTTTGGAATGGCTCAAGATGCCTTGGGATTGCTCAGATCACAAACCTTGGGTGCAGATGACTTAGAAACTATGCAATGAATCAAAAGTGTACTATGGGATGATATGATTGTGTTTATGCATATGAGATGATCACAAGCCATGGTGTGAATGGGTGAGGGCAAATTTGGGGTGTTTACAGCTGCCCCTATTCAAACATGAGTTAGCTGTGCAGGTTGTAAACGATGGCTTAACAGGCAAACAAGATAACTTGTGGTTGAATACCAAAAACAGTCCAAAATTTGCACTCACAGCAATGAAGAAGAAAAGGGATATAGATTGCAAAAGGAAAATAAAGTATATTGTAAAGTGTGGGCGACGGAGGACAACCGTCAAGCAGAGGACGACTGCTGGGTAAAGAGCAATGACGGGGACGGACGACATGCTGGGGAAAGCGCAGAAAATAAAACAATGGCGGGGAGGGCCGACATGCTGGGGATAAAAGGAGTAAAGCCAAGACGGGTACGGCCGACTAGCTGGGGAAAATAGGATATTACGATGGGGACGGCCATCAAGATAAAGCTGTAAAGTTCTCTGGGAATTAATGAAACATGACGGGGACGGCCATCAAGCTCACAAAGGTAAAGTAACCAACGATGGGGACGGCCATCGGGCTAAAAAAAAGGAAAAGGGACCACGACGGGGACGGCCATCGGGTTAAAGAATAAAATAAACAGATGATGGGGTACGGCCATCAAAGGTGAAGGACGATCACCTAGCAGGGGACGGCTGCTCTGTTGGGGATAAAAGAAATATGATGGGGACAGCCATCATAGGTGGAGGACGACCACCCGGCATGGTACGGCTACCGAAAATATCGCGACATAGGACGAATGCCGGATAAAGGGGTCAACGATGGGGACGGCCATCGGACGAGCATGATGGAGGACGACCATCAAGAAGTGGAGGACGACCACTCAGCAGGGGACGGCTGCTCTCGAGGTTTGTCATGACATAGGACGAATGTCAGATAACCAAAATCAACAATGGGGACGGCCATTGGATAAAGTGATGAAGGACGATCATCAAAAGGTGGAGGACGACCACCTAGCAGGGGACGGCTGCTAAAATCAACGATGGGGACGGCCATCGGATGAGCATGATGGAGGACGACCATCAAGAAGTGGAGGACGACCACTTAGCAGGGTACGGCTGCTCCCAGGGTTATCATAACACAGGACGAGTGTTAGATAAGGAGAAAATTGGCAATCTACTGGGGATATAGTAAACACGGACGAGCGTTTACATCCAAAAAATCAAAAGGTATAAGTGTTTGGTATTGTGTATAGATTAAAGATGCGGACGAGCATCCTTAAGACTATGATACGGACGAGTATCATGTAGAAACAAACTGACACATGTTCAGAGATGATGATACGGACGAGTATCAACTGGTTAACAAAGAACACGGACGAGTGTTGCATCTGAAAGAATTCTTCTGGGGAATAGTAGACACAGACGAGTATTTATATTCAAGAAGACATAAGTGTTTGACACGGTGTATGGATTAAAGATGCGGACGAGCATCCTTAAGACTATGATACGGACGAGTATCATGTAGAAACAAACATTAGACGCAATGCTCTGAGATGATGGTACGGACGAACACCAACCGGTTAACAAAGAACAAGGACTACTGTCGAATCTGTGGGGATATGAGTGATGATGTATATAAGATACGGACGAGTATCTGTATAAGTGTACCATGAGTAGTGAGTATTGTATTGTATAGATGAGTGCTTATCTCCTGGGGAGAGTGACACGGACGAGTGTCAAGAGAGTAAAGTATAATATTAACAAGTGTATGGGTGATAAAGGTGTAAGCGACTGTGCTGGGGATATGACACGGACGGGTGTCAAGAAAATGTATATATAAGTATATGTGAGTGCAAAGAGGATGTCTTTGGCTTTCTGCTGGTGATATGACACGGACGGGTGTCAGGAAGTATCTGTAATACGGGTGGTAGAGTGTTCAGGCGACTTTACTGGGGAATGATGACACGGACAGGTGTCAACTGGTGTTTGTGACTTGTGAGGAAACTGCTTTTGCTGGGACTCTGATGGGTTTTTTTTTGTATATATTCTGTATGCCGACAGATTGTCATTATTTACAAGTGTTCAATTCACAACATGACTTATGATTATGCTATGCATTTGATTTTTGCCGTAATGCTCCGTATTAGACGGAATGCTACGCTCTGGGGGGATAGTATGATGCAAATGCCATGGTTACGCAAAGATATCAAACTGGGATTCGGATCCCGCTGCTGTGAAGATCTCTGGTCGATCTGCTGAAGTGGATATCCCAGCTGGGGATGAGATCATTGGTAGATCTAATGACGTATCTGCTTGGGGATATAGGTCACCGATTGACATATCCTTATAATATGGGACCCAACTGGGGTTTGTAGAAGCTTCTATACTCTGTTGTGACTTCTTCATGCGTTGCTCTTCTGAGTAGAGGCTGGGGGAGGTTGTTGGCCAGTCAGCTGGGGAGAGGTAATGAGGGGCAACTCAGCTGGGGATAGAGTATTTCGGATGCTGAGATTATTTGTTGATCCGCCAGCCTGCTGGGATGTATCTTGCATGCCCCAAGTTGCGTTCTGGATACCTACAAATCCTGCAAAGATAAGGAAACGCACAAAAGGTCCCGAGGTATCCTCTACCGGATTCCATCATAGGAGATAAGTACTTTCGAGAGTAAGTATATTCCCTGTAAGCATGTGCTTTTATTTTTAGAGAAAGGCATCTGTACTTATGCAATTGTATTTTCAGAGATATCAGACAATTCTTTGCAAAACATAAATGTAAAAAACGAAACATGACTGAAAATCTGATTTTATTAATTCATGCGCCCTGAATTGGCAAGATACAGTCAAAGAAACATATCTCCTGGAATGAGGAGATTGTTACAAATTGAGAAACGAAGTGCTGGCGATGCTGACGACGCTTTCAAGGAGCTTCCTCTTCTGCTATGACTCGTATGACAATGACGTTCTTCTCGTCTTGCTTTCCGGAGAGAGTTGATTCTAATTGAAGCTTGATCCTTTGGAGCTTACCAAGTTGTAGGTGATACAGACGAATTCAGAATGCAGTTGTTCGCTTATTCCCTTATTTTGCATGGATCGCCCTTTCGGGTTTTCAATCCATCGGGATACCCATTTTTGCCTGAGTTGTCCAATGTGGCTTTTCAACTCAGCGGGTGTACATTTTTTTGTTTATTTCCCTTATTTTTGCCCGAGTCTTTTATTCTGTTTTTGACTCGCCGGGATGCCCTATTTTTGCCTGGACTTACATTCTGTTTTTATGTCCAGCGGGTCATTTTATGCGAAGTATTTTTTAACTGCATCTGAATTCACAGGGGACGGGAAATCTTCACCATCCATGGTGCTGAGCATCAGTGTTCCACCAGAGAAAACTTTCTTTACAACGAATGGTCCTTCATAATTTGGAGTCCATTTGCCCCTGTGGTCTGTATGAGGAGGGAGGATTCTTTTCAACACAAGATCCCCCACTTGGTACTCTCGGTGCCTGACTTTCTGATCAAAGGCTTTCTTCATTCTCTTTTGATATAACTGCCCATGACAGATTGCAGCCAATCTCTTCTCTTCGATCAGACTCAGTTGTTCGTATCGGGCCCGAACCCATTCTGCTTCATTCAGTTTAACATCCATTAATACCCGTAGAGAGGGTAATTCAACTTCAACTGGTAGAACTGCTTCCATACCATACACAAGTTGATACGGTGTTGCCCCAGTGGATGTTCTGATTGATGTGCGGTACCCATGCAAGGCAAACGGTAGCATTTCATGCCAGTCTTTGTAAGTGACTACCATCTTCTGCACAATCTTCTTGATATTCTTATTTGCTGCCTCAACAGCGCCGTTCATCTTTGGCCTGTAAGGAGAAGAATTGTGATGTTGAATCTTGAAGTCCCGGCATAATTCAGCCATCATCTTGTTGTTTAAGTTGGAACCATTATCAGTAATGATCCGCTCGGGCACTCCATATCGACAGATGATATCTCTCTTCAGAAATCGGGCTACCACTTGTCTTGTAACATTTGCATAAGAGGCTGCTTCGACCCACTTGGTGAAATAGTCGATGGCGACCAGGATGAATCTGTGGCCATTCGAAGCAGTTGGCTCAATCTTGCCGATCATATCAATGCCCCACATGGCAAAGGGCCATGGTGAAGACATGATGTTCAAAGGATTGGGAGGCACATGCACCTTGTCTGCGTAGATCTGGCATTTATGACATTTCCTGGCGTAAGCACAACAGTCTGCATCCATCGTGATCCAGTAATAGCCTGATCTTAGCAATTTCTTAGCCATGGCATGCCCTCCAGCATGGGTACCAAAAGATCCTTCGTGCACTTCATGCATCAACACATCTGCTTCCGTCTTGTCAACACATCTGAGGAGTACCATGTCAAAGTTCCTCTTGTATAAAGACCCATCAGTGTTCAGGAAGAAACTACCAGCAAGCCTTCTCAAAGTCTTCTTATCATTGGAAGATGCCCCAGGTGGGTATGTCTGATCCTCCAAGAAGCACTTAATGTCATGGAACCAAGGCTTACCATCTTTTACAACATCCGCTGCAAATACATATGCTGGTCTATCAAGTCTAGACACTGAAATCTGAGGTACAAAGTTAGCAGCTTGAACTTTGATCATGGATGAAATGGTAGCAAGAGCATCTGCAAACTGATTCTCGTCTCGAGGGATATACTCAAGCTTGACTGTTGTGAAGAAAGTCAATAACCTCCTTGTATAATCCCTGTATGGTATCAGATGATCCTGGTGGGTGTACCATTTTCCGTTGGTTTGATTGACTACCAAAGCTGAATCTCCGAATACGGTCAATGTCTTGATCCTGAGGTCAATGGCCTCCTCAAGACCCATGATGCAAGCCTCGTATTCAGCTTCGTTGTTAGTGCAGTTGAAAGTGAGTTTTGCCGAGAAAGGCATGTGAACTCCTTTGGGCGTAATGAGTACTGCACCAACACCACGACCGTTCATGTTAACAGCCCCATCAAACATCATAGTCCATTCTTCCTCCGGGTCAGGCCCTTCGGTGTGAATAGGCTCCTCGTGATCTTTTGCTTTAATGAACATGATGTCCTCATCAGGGAAGTCAAACCTCATAGGCTGGTAGTCATCAATGGGTTGCTCAGCAAGATATTCAGATAGTACACTGCCCTTGATGGCTTTCTGAGAGGTGTACTGTATGTCGTATTCTGTGAGAATCATCTGCCATCTTGCAACCCGTCCGGTAAGAGCTGGCTTCTCGAAAATGTACTTAACTGGATCCATTTTTGAGATTAATAAGGTAGTGTGGGTCAACATATACTGTCTCAGTCGGCGAGCAGCCCACGCTAAAGCACAGCAAGTTTTCTCGAGCAGTGAATAACGCTGTTCACAATCGGTAAACTTTTTGCTTAGGTAGTATATTGCGTACTCTTTTCGACCAGACTCGTCATACTGGCCCAGCACACACCCCATTGACTCTTCTAATACTGTCAAGTACATAATCAGAGGTCTTCCTTCAACTGGCGGCATGAGGATTGGAGGTTCTTGCAGATATTCTTTGATCTTGTCAAAAGCTTTCTGGCAATCTTCGTTCCACCTGACCGTTTGTTCTTTTCTTAACAGCTTGAACAAGGGTTCACAGGTTGCTGTAAGGTGGGATATGAACCGTGAAATGTAGTTCAATCGACCTAAGAAACCCCGAACTTCTTTCTCAGTTCTCGGTGCAGGCATCTCTTGAATAGCTTTAACTTTATCAGGGTCAACTTCAATCCCTTTCTCGCTTACAATAAAACCCAGCAGCTTACCGGATCGCACCCCGAATGTGCATTTGTTGGGGTTCAGCTTCAATTGGTATTTCCTCAGACGCTTGAATAACTTGAGCAGATTTACCAGGTGATCTTCCTCTGTAAGGGACTTGGCGATCATATCATCCACGTAACATTCTATTTCCTTATGGATCATATCGTGAAATAATGTCACCATAGCCCGTTGATACGTTGCACCAGCATTCTTCAGTCCGAATGGCATCACTTTGTAACAGAACGTGCCCCAAGGTGTAATGAATGTTGTCTTCTCCATGTCTTCAGGTGACATCTTGATCTGATTATATCCTGAAAATCCATCCATGAAGGAGAATACCGAGAACTGAGCCGTGTTATCCACCAATACATCAATGTGAGGTAATGGGAAATCATCCTTCGGGCTGGCTCTGTTCAGATCCCGGTAGTCAACACACATTCTTACTTTGCCGTCTTTCTTAGGCACAGGTACTATGTTAGCAACCCACGGCGGATAGCTAGTTACAGCAAGGAACCCGGCGTCCCATTGCTTTTGTACCTCTTCCTTGATTTTCATAGCCATGTCTGGGCGAGTTCGGCGCAACTTCTGCTTGACCGGTGGGCATTCTTCCCTCAAAGGCAGCTTGTGCATAACTATATCGGTATCCAACCCTGGCATATCTTGAAGCAGATCTATCAGCTGTCTCTTCACTGAGTCTTGCAGGCAGGCCCCGATTTTGACTTCTTTCACGTCTTCCTCCGTACCAAGATTAATCACTTCAACCTCCTCCTGGTGAGGAGTAATGACCTTTTCCTCCTGTCTCAACAACCTGGCTAGCTCTTCAGGAAGCTCATATTCTTCTTCAACCCCTTCATCTGCTTGATTGATCGGATTGTCAAAGTCATACGATGTCATAGCCGTGCTGTTGTCGGTGCTGTCTGGAAGGCACTCTCTGCAAGGGTTAAGTTTGTTCATTTTAGTGATTGATTTTAATCTTGCTTTAGAAAAAAGTGAAATGAAGTTATCATTTTGAAAACACCGCCATTTATTTTTGTACAAAAAGAAAAATGGAAAAACAGTGAGCAGAAAAGAAAAAGACTTGTTTGCAAAAAGATGTCTGATATTTCATTAATTTAATCTTGTTTGCACAAAAGTACAGATGGCCCTGATTACAAAATGAGTCTTGTCATCTTGGGCAAGATGCAAGACTTTGATGCATGCTATAAAAATACAGGAAATAATAATTACTCTGCATGAGTAACTCTTATAATTTCCTGGGAAGACCAGTTCGAGACACTGCTCCCCGGGATCTTTGGACGAATCCAATTCTCCAGATTGCGCTCCTCTTCCAGCTCGTCTTCCAGACAGTTGATAGCATCAGGGGTGAGCATCCCCCCACTGACAAATCCAGGCTCTGCAGAAGCCTTTGCTTGATGTTGAGTTGGTTTGTAACCCAACCCAAATTTGTCCTTCTTTTCTTCCACAGCCAAAACCTTGCCCCAGCCTAGGGCAGTTCCTTCCTCAACAACCTTCCGGGCTTGTTGGTAAGATGACATGGAGATACCTGACACAGCAGATGCTTCATTGACATTCAAGGCTTCAAAACCTTGGCTCATTGCTTCATGGATCTCTCCATCCATCTCAATGTACTTGTAAGTAGCCAGATGGCTAACGAAAATATCCTCTTCCCCACAGATTGTGACAACTTGGCCCTCCCACTCAAATTTAAACTTTTGGTGAAGGGTAGACGTTATTGCGTCGGCGGCGTGAATCCAGGGTCTACCCAACAAACAGCTGTAGGCGGGCTGAATGTCCATCACATAAAAGATAGTTTTAAAGGTCTGCGGGCCAATTGTCACGGGCAGCTCAATCTCTCCCAGAACCGATCTCTTCGAACCATCAAAGGCTCTTACCACCAGGTTGCTGGGTCTCAATGCCAATCCATCATATTCTAACTTCACCAGAGCCTTCTTTGGTAAGACATTCAGGGATGAACCTGTGTCTACCAGCACATGAGAAAGGACAGCTCCTTTGCATTCCATGGTTATGTGCAAGGCTTTGTTGTGGTTGCGGCCATCCACTGTCAGGTCAGCATTGGTAAACCCTAGCCCATTGCTAGCAGTAACATTCCCAACCACGGTTTCCAATTGGTTGACAGTAATCTCCTCAGGCACGTAAGCTGCGTGCAGGACTTTAAGTAGTGCATTCCGATGGGCTTTGGAGCACATGAGCAGTGAGAGGATAGAGATTTTGGATGGCGTCTGGTGAAGCTGATCCACAACTTTATAATCACTCTTTTTGATGATCCGCATGAACTCATCAACTTCCTGATCGAACGGAGTCTTCAGGGTCTCTTTAGCAGCTGGATCTTCCTGCACCGGGCCTTTTCCCTTTGCCTTGGCAGCAGCTTCTGCTTCGGCTGTAGGTCTTTGGACTTGTGAAGCAAAGAGACGTCCGCTTCGAGTGAAGCCTCCGCCTCCCCCCACATTATCTACTTGTGGTGCAGGTGCTGATGTTTCAAGAGTGATTCTTTTCCCTTCACAGTACACGTCAGAGCCATAGTGCCAAGGGATGGCCCTATTGCTTTCATATGGTACTGGTCCAGGCACCGTGACAGTGACTGGACTGATTGCTGCTGCGGAAGGGACTGTAATTGTTTGTGGATCATAAAAGATTGTAACTGGTGCTCTGGTGGGAGCAGCATCTTCTGAATGATAGGCGGAATTATTTTCAGGATCGTAGAATATGGTGACAGTGGAGACATCTTCGTGATTGGTTGCTGGTGTTGTAGGAGGTATTGTTGGAAGGACTGTTGTTGTTGTTGATGGAGATTCGAAATGGAATGAAGCTGAAGTTGTAGCAGGAGAAACTGTTGAAAACTGATCATTTGAGAGGACGGGTGAAGTACTTGTTGATGGTGCTGATGAATTGTCGGGAACAATAGTTGCTGCGGTTGTAGGAGGTTCTGAAACCGTTGCTGATGAGGTTGTCGGATTTGTCGGGAATGATGTAGTGATTTGTAGCAGGCCACTCTGAATAAGGCTGTCAATGCCATTCCTCAGGTCCTCACACCCATTCCATGAAATATTGCAATAGGGACACCCTAGTTCACACCCCGGAAATATTTGGTTTTCACGGAGTTGAGCCTTGATTTCCACCAATGGTGTCCTGATCTGATCCACACTAGTTATCAAATAAGACGGTTGGTCTTCTTCAATAGCGTTAATTCGGGGACCACCATGATTTGGCATAGGGTTTTTATTGACATTGGGCGGCGGTGCAAAATTCAGAGCCTTGGAGTCTACCAAGTCTTGTACCTTCATATGCAGAGCCCTGCATTTTTCTGTACTGTGACCAGGTGCGTTTGAATGAAAAGCACACCTAGCATTGGAGTCATAGTTTCTTGGTAGACTGTTGGGATCCGGAGGCACCAACGTTCTTAGCTCAACCAGGTTGAGTTTCAGAAGTTGTGGCAGCAAAGCAGCATACGGCATTGGGATCGGGTCGATCACTCGGTTAGCTTGGGATGGCCTTTGTTGGAATGGCCTCTGTTGATTGTTGTTGTTGTTGTTGAAGTTTCTTGGAGGATATTGATTCTGCTGATACTGGGGTTGTTGTTGGAAATTTTGTTGCGGAGGTTGATAGACTGGCTGAGGATGAACTGGAGCAGGGATAGTGACTGCTGCTATTGTCCTTTGAACATATTGGGGCCTACCCATGTTGGTGTGAATGGCATTGGTCTCGCCAGCTCTTCTCGGGCCTGCAAAAGGCTTTCTTGTACTGCTGGACGAACTGGCACCATTATCGGAAATTTTGCCCATTTTCAACAGGCTTTCAATCCTCTCCCCAGCTATGACAACATCTGCGAAGCTAGTGGAAGAGAAAGCAGCCAACCTGTCAATATACGTTCCCTGGAGAGTGTTCATAAACATGTCTGCCATTTCTCTCTCAGACATAGGTGGTTGAACGGCAGCAGCCAATTGCCTCCATCTCTGGGCGTATTCTCGGAAACTTTCCCTTGACGACTGTGACATTCCCATTAGGAGAGTCCTGTTAGGTGCCATGTCTAAGTTGTATTGATACTGTCGGATGAAGGCCTCTGCCAGGTCCTTCCAGCATCTTACAGTTGCCCTTGTCAAATGGGAATACCATTCCCTTGATGCTCCAGTCAAGCTGTCTTCGAAGTAGAACATCCAAAGTTTCTCATCCATTGTATAGGCCTTCAGCCTTCCCAGAAATGATTGCAAATGAGTCCGGGGGCATGAAGTCCCATTATACTTTTCGAAACAAGGAGGCTTGAACTTATGGGGGATCCTGACCCCGTCTACCAAACCCATGTCCATGACGTCGAAGCCCAAAGAATTTTGAGACTCCAGTGATCTCAACTTCTCAGCTATTTCATCCAATCGTCTATCATAAGCTTCCTCTCCAGCACCCATTACTGTGAATTGGTCCTCCTGAGGATCTTCTTGAAGTACTCTGGCTGCAGTGGCTGTTCCTTGAATGTTTGCAGGAATGTTGATCTCAGGATGTAGATGTGGGCCAAACACAGGGGGGTTAACATGTGGTTGCACCCTTTCATTGTTACTTGTGCCGGCAGTCCCCACATGGGGCTCCTCTTGGTTCCTTCCTTCTACCAAAGCTCTGAGCCTCTCCTGGCTTTGAGCTAAGTTGTTCATCACTTCCATGAATTGTGTTATCTGGGTTCTCATCTCCAATCTTTCGTTTGCCATCTGGTTTCTGACCTCCGTGAGGTCTTGCTGCATCTGGTCCATTTGGATGCCCGGAAGGTTGTTTCTAGTTGGGTACCTGTGTGGCCTGTTGAGGGGAAATACCCGGCGACGAGCAATAATTCCTGAATATCACAACAGAGGTTAGTATCAACAAAACAAAAACCTACAAAACAAACAAAAGGGTTAGTATGCAATGCAGTTATGCTTATTTGCTCTCAAGGTATCCGGTTTGGCCTTCAGTTTTGACCCTTCCAGACCCTTGAAGATGCTGCTGTTGAAGTTGCTTTTGAAGTGAACTCAGATGGAAATTAACACAAATATATTACAAAAGGTGAAATAATACAATTTGTCCTTTTTTACAACACAAGCCCTCAAAGGGGTCAAAATACATCACAAAAAGCAAAAGTACATGAAAAGGAACAACAACAAGCAAATGATCAAACTCCAAGGCCAAACTCATCCTCACGAACTTCCTTAAGAAGTGCTTCGGTCACAGGATCAGCCGGACGCTCCGTGAGACTTTTGATGAGAAGGTTTCTTGTTGCAACAGCTGCAGTCAACTTCTTGTTCTGACTTTGGTCCTTAGACCTCTTCACTCCAGCTCTGATTTCTAGCTCTGATATTTCCTTCTGGGCTGCTGCCAGGGCCTTTTCCATCTGTTCCATCTTGTCTTGAACTCTCTTGTCTTCTAGCGTACGGGCCTCAGTGATCCGGACCCACCTGGCCTGACTCTCTTTCAGGTACAAGTCTGTTCTTGCTCTCTGGAACTGGGCTTCTTTACAAGCATTCTTCAGAATCTGTTCACCAGCTTTAGACTTGTTGATATAATCCCCAGACTTTTCAATCTTAGTCAAGTGTTCCACTCTCAACTTCTCCAATCTCCCAATCTCCCTCACACCTTCACTCCTCTCCCGGAGGGTCTTCTGCAAAGCCTGGGTTAGCTTCTCATTTCTTTCCTTCAAGCTCTCAAACTCCTCCAAACTGATGGTGGCAGGGGGTGGTGCTGAAGATGACTCAGGCATGTCTTCTATGGTGAAGGGCATTCCAGAGAATTGGGCCCTAGCATGGGACCACTCATAATATTGGACTGATGCCACATTATTGCACTTCCCCAGAATAGTGATCCCCTTGGTTTGAACATGATCCCAGGCCCAGGCAGCCTGCCTAACAGTTGCCAGACTAATCTTGTTCTCACAGTAGAGGGTCTCAACCAAATCCTGTACCCTAGGAGCATGGACCAGTGCATAGCCCAACTGCCTCCTGAACAGTAGAGGGTTGTAATTGATACTTCCCTTAACTCCTATTAAAGGCACATTGGGAGAGTTCCCACAGCTTGTAATGATATCTCTGCCCTTGGTGCTTTGAGTACACCATCTGATGTCTGCTGAAGTTAGGACAGTGAGTCTCTTAGCCCAGTTGCTTTGCTGATGAGGATTTAGAAATGCATCTGTCCTGGGCAGATGCTTGAGAAGCCAAGCATGGAATAATGGAGCACAACACCTCACTAGCCTGCCCCTCTGCTTCTCATTCTTCTGATGTACTGAGTAATAGAGATCTCCTAGCAAGGTTGGCACTGGGTTCTTCAGGATGAACAAATGGATTGCATTCTTGCTAATGAATCGGGGCTCATCTGCAAACAACACAATTCCATATACACTTAAGGCCAACAGAGCACAAACAGCTCTCCATTCCCCCAGGGAAGCCTTCAGACTAGCTTGAGAAATTAGAAAGTCCAGATGAAAGCCAGGGATCCCAGCTTTAGAGGTCATATGCTGCTCAATCAAAGCAGGTTCCAGGTGCAAAGCTTTTGCTATCTCTCCATTGCTGGGAAAGACCATTTCAGGGTTGAAAGGGATTTCCCTCTTGATAGGCAAACCAATCAAAGATGAGTATTCTTCCAAAAGAGGCCCCAACTGAAAGTCTTGAAAGGTGAAACATCTCAATGGGGGGTCATAAAACTGAATACAGGTATGGATCAAGCTTCTCTGTGATGGGTCCAGATCTATGACCAAGTCAAGTATATCCCCATAATGCTCCCTGAACAAAGGTATGTGATCTGGAGTGATCAGGGTTTGGATTCTCCTGATGTCAGATAAGTCTGGTTGGAAGAAATGATAGGTGATGTTGCTTTTCTTTGGAGCCATGATGCTGAAGACTGAGTAGAGTGCTGATGAAGATGCTGAGGAGTGGGCCACTGGCTGGCTAGTGCAAGTAACTGAAGTATATGGTTGACAAGCTGAAGCAAGTGCTGGTGGAGACAGGTCAATACTACAGATGGGGTCAAAACCAAAACCAGGTGAAGGTGGATACCCTGAAACACAAATAAGCAAATGTTAATATGATGCAATGAGTATGTATGCAAATGAAATGCAAGGGTCTGTGACTGAGCTGGATCTGATTAACTGCCTTGATATAGATCCATGTGTGTTCAAGAAATCCAGGTGGAGGTCTATAAATCCAGTAACCAAGGTGGGGGACTCAAATAAAGAGCCACATGTCCAGGGTTTTAGAATCACAAGAACTATCCAACATGGAGTATTCTTAACAAAGTCAAAGTAACAGGGTATTCTGAGGTCAAGGTACCTGCAAACTTGTAAACAGCCCAACCCCCTCACAGGTGGTGATCTAGAACAAGGATCCTCAGACTTGGATCAGTTATGAGAAGTGTAAACACTTCTAACCTGGAGGTACAATGTTTACAATAACCATAACAATTCCTCCTCTAATTCACCTCAGTTTCTGAAGGTCAATACTAAAAGGTCATCCAGACTTAGCAGGCTTCCCAGATAGCCCTAGCATTGCAGGAAATCTGCAACACAGAGTTCTCGAGAAGAAACCCATATCTGAACCGTGTTTCATATTCCCGCACCAGACCGAAATGGAATGGGAAAGAATATGATTCACTCTAGCCTATGTGTCACTCAGGTCCCAGGTATAGGACCTTAACTCTCAATGTGTCACCCACCCACCAAAACAAAAAACCAGATCCAGCCAGCAACAAATGACAGTATGATATATATAAATGCAATAAAGAAAGCAATAAAGTAACTGTTCATAAAGCAATAAGCAAAAATAAATACAAGCACAAACAAGCACATAACACCCCAGTAAACACAAATCAATCAAGCGCTAGGAGGAACCCACAAAAAGAACCAGAAGCCCTGGTTGCAGTATAAGGGTCCCCAGCAGAGTCGCCAAGCTGTCGCTCCCGATAAGTGGGACTGGCCCAAGTAAAGGTACAGACGCGAACGGTCGGCGAGAGGGACAATGAGAACACACAGCAGTGAACTCACTGGAGATGAAAAGAGTCGCCAGCTAGGCATTTTTATCCCGGAGGAAAGGCAATGCTGCATAGACCTAGAAAGATACGGATAAGACGGTTTGCGAACCAGAGAGACTGAGAAAGGGGGTTGGTTACAACCTGGGAAGGTATTAGCACCCAGATTGTCCGTCGTACTCGACGGGATCCACGCTTAAAAGATTTGTGTTTTAAAGGGGGTAGTGTCAGTGCAATCTGTGTATAAAATAGCTGGAAAGAATGTACAGGTGCCAGTGTATAGTGTATAAGTGATGTGAAGTATGAAAGTATCAGTGTAGGAACAGAATGAATTGCTCATGATAATGAGGCTAAGAGAAAGATGCTGGGAAGAGGGGGAATGTACAGAGACTTTTGTTCGATAACTGTTAAGTTATGCCTACGTATCCTCTCGTGCAATGAGGAAGTCAGAACACCGTATTTCGACCCAAAGAGACTGAAAGGTGAATTGACTTGTGAACTGCTTGCTTGCCTATGCTCAAGTGTATGATCTGTCTGGCACAGATGCAAACTGTCTTGCATTAGACGGAAGAAGCGAGCTCTCGTTTATGAGTGAATGAGATGAGAAAAGAATCCCGGAGGAGACGATTATTGTTTGTTTTTTAGTTTTCAATCTTTTATTGCTTTTTGAAGATTTGTCATAAGTTAATGAGCTTAAGCCTAAACCAATGGGTTAGTAAACACATCACATCTTCCCTCTGATTAGGGGTAATGAGAATACCTTAAGTGTGAAGTCAGATTCTCACACTTGATCACCTTTGATGTAGGGTTAAGATCATTAACCTACTTGTGATTATTTAGATGTTTTTGTGGTTTTTGTTTAGTGTTAGGTAATGAGGTTAAGCCATAATCAAGGATTAAACAGACTCATTACACCATCCTAATAGAAGGATAATAGATGAGAATGTTTAAGCTGAGGAAAACTCCTCAACTTAATCCATGATTAGGGATCAAACTCATGACAAAACAAGCCTTTGATTAAGTGGATTTTATTTAATGATATGATGATGAAATGATTTTTAGGGTTTGTAAGACAACTTGAGGGGGACTTGTCCATTAACACTAGGGTTAGTCCTTCTTAACCACTTAAGGAAGAATTAGAACCCTAATGCAAGGCCCAAGTTACAAGTGTGGTGTCTTGATGGTTATTAAGTGGATTGATTAAGAGATTTAAACACATTAAGGGTTTAACACTTAGGATCAAAGTTATACACTCCATCCTAAGAGAAGGATGCAGGCATAAGCTTAATCACAAAGTCCTAAAGCCTTTAGGGTTTAGTCCCTGATTATGAGGTGAGAAGAGAAGACTCAAAGAGAGACACAAAGGGAAAACTATGAGGGGAGACTAATCAAAACCCTAATTCATTGTCATGCTTGGTTGATCCTAAGGTTTGTGAGGTTTGAAAGAACAATCTTCAATGAGAACCACCAGGAAGCAGATGAATAAGATCAAGAGAAGCAAAGTGACTTGCTTCATTCAAGAAGTCAAGTTACTTGAAGAAAGAAAGTGGGGAGAAGAAGAATGAGCAAGCTCAATCTCAAGCACATATATAAATGCAGCAATGGATGCAAGAGAGATGAAAAGAAAAGTTATGAGAAGTGAAGGCAAATTCACTTCTCAAGTTATTTACCACCTGAAATGTTAGAAAGAAATGCAATGCAATGCTAGATGGGATGAAATGGTATGATGCTAAACAAAACCAGAAGCATGTTGATGATGATTATGATGTTATGAGGTGCTACATGCATGAGACAAGGCATGGAAGATGTTCATACAAGATTATGAATGCAAATGATGCAAGCTAAAGAGCATGAATGAACATGAAGAGTTATGAAGCATACAAGACAAATGACATGGCAAACATGTAATGCAATGATCAAACATGCTTTCTATATGTCTTAAGATGTCAAATGAATCACAAGAATGCACAAAATGCAAAGACAAGTTATGTTATGCAAGAGAATGCAAGAAGGATGCAAGAGAAAGCCCAAATTAGGGTTCATGGATCAAACATCAAACACAAACCAAAAACAGAAGTAAACCCTAAGATAAAAAATGGAAAATGCTACCCAAAGAAACCCTAAACCTATAATGAACCACTGCCCAAAGGGGAGCTCTCAACTCTCAATCAAACTCAAGATATGAATTTTCTAAGTTATTAGGGTTTTTTAGGGTCCTTAACAAAAGAAATGCCAAACAAATTGAAATTGAGGAAACAAATCAAGGCCATTTAATCCTAGAAACTACATGCTAAACACAAAACAATGCAAGAAGAATCAATGTCCAAACCTTCTTAGATAGGAAGAAATGAATTTTTGAACTTAGGCTCAAGTTAATGCATAAAAAATGATTTAATTCAATGAAAAATTCTTAAAATGCATCAAGATCAAAAAAGAAATTTGGTTTGAAGGTTGGACAATGTTTCTAAATGTCTTAGAACATTTCATGAATTTTTTTGTAATTTTTAAATACCTAAAAGTATTTTTAATTAATTAATTTCCATTAATCAATTAAAAATAATCTTTTAAATATTTAAAAATACTTTTTTAATGATAAAAAATAAAATAAAAATATTTTTGGGTCTTAAAAATTAATAAAACTTTTAGGAAAAGGTTTCATAATTTTTAAGAATTTTTAACTATTTTAAATTAATTGTACAAGTTAATTGAAATAAAATGGATTAAAAATAAATAAAAATGAAAAGTAAACCAAATGGAAGGCTGAGATGAGCCCAGGGTTTAAATTGGTTGACTGCGCGCGTCATCCAAGGGTCCATGTTGACTCTGATTAAATTATGTTAATTACAAATTAATTAAAATTAATTAAGTGGATTAGGGCAAATGAAATGATCCTGACCATTCTCTGGCGCGCGGGAAACAAAAATCAAGGGCCCAGGTTTGAAGTTGCTAATTAATGACGTTTAAGCCCTAATCACTCTCAGGCTGCCGGAGAAGACCTCCGGTCGTCTTCTCCGGCCAGCTCTCTCCCTGGAAAATCCCCAAATCCCTCAAACCGTATCAAAAATGAAAACTAAGAACATAGAAATGATCTCCATCCTCTCACGAATCAAACCCCTCTCTCAAAACACATTTCTTCTTCCTAAACAAGCTGAATCGAAAGAAATAAAAACTAGGGCACGCAAGCTTCAGAGACAAATTAAACTCTCAAATCAAAGCCATTTCAAAAACCACAAGCACCAGGATACTCAGGGAAGCATAAGGAACAAGTTTATAACATGCAAAGTGATTTCTGGAAAAATAAATTTCAAGCTACCTGAGATTCGAAGCTTTCACTTTGATGACTTTCTGGCCACTTCTCCTTGTGCAATCCACTCCACTTGATCCCCAGATGATGTTTGAATGCTCAAGAAGAGTTTATGTTGGCTGGATAATGAGTTTCGAAAGCTCCTGCTTCAGCTCAGTCAGAAATGGCTATGGTGATTCTGGTAGTTCCAGGCCATTGTTAAGGGTTGTTTGTGATCCTGAGGGTGAATGGAGAAGCTTTGCAAGGTATGTTTGGCTGTTTGTGAGCTAGGGAGGGAGATTCGAATGGAACTGCAGCTTGGGGTGAGAAATGTCTATGGAGTATTCTGGTTGTTTCAGGCTTGGGTTCTTGGTGCTTTGTGGTCTATGGAGCAAGGTGAGTTGAATGATGAAGTTGGCTTGGGTGTTTTGTGGCTGTGGAGGCAGATTCGAAGACAAATGCAACTTGGTGTGTTTTTATGAATGTGTATGTGTGTAGTGTTTCAGGCTGGCTTGGTCTTATGTTTTGCTTGCTAAAGGATACAATAAACAAATGCAAGTGGCCAGAGGATGTGACATGGCCTGTGGTGATTGGGATGTTTGCTTTTGCATAAAGTCCACCTTTTGTGTAAGTGAGGCATGGCTCAAGGTCTAGGCAAGTACAAGGCATGGCTCTGGTGCAGCATGGTGTGGTGAGAAGCTAGCTTAGTGCAGTAACCAATGCAGCAAGTTGTAGAAAGTGTGATGAGTGTTTTTGCAAGTTGTCACCTTTTTTGAAATTTCATGAAAAATGCCTTGTTACATGAACTAAACACATGTGATCTTTGGTTCAAATCTGATTTTTGGGACTTAGAGAATGTTTATGTGCTCGTTTGAAATGAATTAGAGGCTGCAATATGCATTGGTCCAAGATTTTGCAAAATTCTCACTTAGGGCATGCCTTGAAAATCAATGATTTTAGCCAACTTTGCATTGCCATAACTTTTGATCCAAGAAGAGTTTGATCATGTTCTTGTACTTTTTGAAAAGGGAAAAATGATATCTACAACTTTCATGACCAAAGTTTTTCCATTTGAAGCCTTTTTGAATCATGAATCAAGGCTTGAAAAATGACCAAAAATGATGCATTCTTGAAAAGTCAACTATGCCCAAAAAGTCAACATTTGCAAAAACCCTAAATTCTTGATTTTTATGAACTTCAAACTTCTTCCATGATCAAATAAAGATCATATACACTCAAAATGATGAAGATCACCCATTGGTTGGGTCATTGGGGGCCTCAGATGCCCTGATTTTGCACTGACTTGTCCAGAAAGTCAACTCTTGATCAGATGACTTCCCCATGGAATTTCTTCATGAAAATTGATATGCATACTCCCTATACCATATAGAGACCAATGGAAACAAGAATGACCAAAAAATTTGGAGTTATGGCCTCTGAAACCAAAACCCTAATTTTCAATCAACTGTGCAGTCTACCCTGGCCCTGCATCCACTCAAACCCTAGTTCTTGTGATTCCTTTGCATTTTTGACTTTGAGGAGATATAATATGATATAAGAACACACATGGACCCCTTTGAGTTGATTGGTGGCCTTTGGAATGGCTCAAGATGCCTTGGGATTGCTCAGATCACAAACCTTGGGTGCAGATGACTTAGAAACTATGCAATGAATCAAAAGTGTACTATGGGATGATATGATTGTGTTTATGCATATGAGATGATCACAAGCCATGGTGTGAATGGGTGAGGGCAAATTTGGGGTGTTTACACATTTGTGACTTGATTGAAACTGTGAAGTAAGATCAAGCTGTATTGTTTGAAGAATGTCTTCAATTTTATTAAACTTGTAAACTTGATCACTGTGTGATTGAGGGGGAGTGAGTAGGGTACTCTTATCTAAGTTGTGTCTTAGGTAGAAATTGCATTGGGTAGTTATTAAGTGATAGATTAAATAGGGTGGTTTAAGTCTAGAATTAATATTACTTATAGTGAATTTCCTCCTGGCTTGGTAGCCTCCAGATGTAAGTGTGGTTATACACTGAATTGGGTTAACAAACTTCTGTGTTGTTTACTTTTCTTGCTATTTAAGTTTTGGTTAAATCTGTCAAGTGTTGGGACATCTCTTAGGACATCTCATACCTGATCACAGAATTTCAAGTCTCTCTTCTCATCTCAATAATCAGAGGCTAAACTCTTAAAGCTTTAGAACTTTAAATTAGGGTTATGCATGCATCCTTCTCTTAGGATGGAGTGTATAACTTTAACCCTAAGTGTTAAACCTTTAATTTGTTTACACCTCTTAATCAAAACACACTAATAATCACAAATACTTTATCTTGTAACTTGGGCCTTACATTAGGGTTCTATCTCTTCCTTATGGTTAAGAGGGACTAACCCTAGTGTTTAATGGACAAGTCCCCCTCAAGTTGTTTTACAAACTTAAAATCCATTTATTAATCTTATCCTTTAGTTAAAATCCATTTAATAAAGGCTTGTTATATAATGAATTTAATCCCTAACCATGGATTAAGTTGAGGTATCTTCCCCAGCTTAAGTGTTCTCATCTATTATCCTTCTATTAGGATGGTGTAATGAGTTCACTAATCTGTGATTAGAGATTAAACTCACTACTTAACACTAAACAAAAAACCAAAAACATCTTAATAATCACAAGTAGGTTAATGATCTTAATCCTTCATCATTAAGGTAATTATGTTGAGATTCTTATCTCACACTTAAGTCGGCTCATTATCCCTAATCAGGGATGATATAATGAGTTTACGACCCTTGATTAAGGCTTAAGCTCATCATCTTATGCAAAACACCAAAAACAATAAAACACTAAAAACAAAAAAACAAACAATAATTGTCTCCTCCGAGATTCTTTTCTCATCACACTCATTCACAAACGAGAACTTGCTTCTTCCGTCTAATGCAAGACAATTAGCACTCGAGCCATTAGGATTGACATATCAATTCAGCTTCTTTCTTGATGAAACTTCCTTCAGTTCATGATTTAGACAATCATAAACATGTATCTTCACAAGAGAGATTTTCTCCAGCTATACCTAAACAACATAGGACACCATAACCAGGAAGAATATCCTCATTAGGTCACCATAAATAAGCTTAAGAGATAACTTATCAAGATTTTCACTCCCGCATGAAAGATTTGATAATTATACTCTTTTGTTTTTTGGCTCTAACCTCTTCTTTCATCAAGAACCACAACATTCTGAACTAAGTGTTCTCCAGCTCTCACAGAAAACAAAATACAAGCCTCCTTCAAATATAGAATTCTCTGAACCAAGATGTCAGGACATTCTGTCTGACATCATAGCTACACAGCACTTCACCAGCAAATTTCCAGCCCTGATAACACCAGACTGGTCCAATATACACCATATGAAGAATAGTCCATCCTCCACTTCTAGGGACCATTCAAATTCCAATATGAACCTTTCAAGTTCCAACAGCTTTTCATTATATCATCCTTCTTCCTTTACCATGAACCAGAAAGTATCCCCCTTAGATCTCATCCAGAAACAGACCAGGATGCCTGCTCTGATACCAATTGAAATTCTGGTATGACAGACTCAGATGTCGAATATGATGTTGAGACATCTTATCTGTTACTTATAAACATGGTAAGGCATACATATCAGTACTTAAATAATTCTGATATATCAGAGTCAAACATGCTTCAGGATGTTGGGACATCTGATAGGACATTCAGTTCAGGTACTGCATAAAACATAAAAGATATAAAGAACACAGCAGAATTGTTAACCCAGTTCAGTGTATCTCCACACTTACATCTGGGGGCTACCAAGCCAGGAGGAAATCCACTATAAGTAATATTAATTCTAGACTTAAACCACCTTGTTTAATCTTTCACTTAATAACTACCCAATGCAATTTCTACCTAAGACACAACTTAGATATGAGTACCCTACTCACTCCCCCTCAATCACACAGTGATCTTGTTTACAAGTTTAATAAAATTGAAGTCATACTTCAAACAAAACAGCTTGATCTTACTTCACAGTTTCAATCAAGTCACAAAACTTCTCTTGCTTACAAGCTTCGAGAATCACAAGTGAAACAGCCACAATAGAGTTACTTGTTATGCACGGCTGACACAAGGACACAACCCTAATAATGTTTACATTTTCGGTTGATTGGGTTGATTCTAAACTAGGTTACATGGTTTCTTTTATAACCTATTCCCAACTGGATTTGGGCCTAAACAATCACAACAATAGCTGCTACAAATATGCAGAAATATCTGCTACAAATATGCAGAAATATCTGCTACAAATATTCCAAAAGATCTTCAACTCCTAAAATATCTCTAAATATAGAAACCTATATTTTTCAATATTTGTCTTCAATTTAAATTGAGTCTTTAAGATCTTCTAGATCAGCACCACATATGATTGCATAATATCTCCAGAATATTCTGCATAATTCAGATCTGATAAATCCAATGTCATCACCTTGAATTAGGGTTTGTTACTTCCTAGATTCTAGGTGATTTAGTCCATCTGATTATGCTGAAGTTTCATAACAACTCTCCCTACAGATGCGCCTTGTTCTGTTTTTGTCCATCCATAATTAATTCCAGATAGATTCCCCTGAATTTACTCAGTTCTGTTATGCATTAATTAATTCTGGTAACAGGTCTGAGATGTCTCAACATCTGTTGGGACATCCTGAAAAACTGAACTTACTTCATTTACTGATACAATGTCACAACATCTGATGTGACATCCTGTAAACTGAACTTATTCCATCAACTGATACAATGTCCTAACATCTGGTGTGACATCCTGATATCTTGATTTAAGTTCATTAACTGTTACTCTGTTTGACAGTGTCACAACATCTGGTGTGACATCCTGAACTAAGTTCAACACTTCTTGTTTGATATCTATATGTAACATATGACAGTAATGTTGTCATGAAAGTTGCAGATGTTTCAACATTTTCTTTGACATCTGTCATGACATTTGCAGATGTTTCAACATCTTCTTTGACATCTGTCTGTAACATATGACAGTAATTCTGTCATGACATTTGCAGATGTTTCAACATCTTCTTTGACATCTGTCTGTAACATATGACAGTAATTTTGTCATGACATATGCAGATGTTTCAACATCTTCTTTGACATCTGACTGTAACATATGACAACATCTGTTGGGACATCCTGAATTAAGTTCTTATACTCTGTTTGATAATGTCCCAACATCTGATAGGACATTCTGAACTGAATTCAACATCTTCTTTGACAACTTCCTTAATCATGTCTTGACTTGTTCTTCCAGAGTCTATACCATGTTAATTTAATATATGGAACTTTTTATTCAACATTTTCCAGCCATATTAGTTTTACCAAACATAATGTCAATCATAAAATAATAGCATTAACATGGTAATAGTGTGAGGTCTGATATGAAGATGTGATGTTAAGGAACTTCTACATAAGGTACTACTACACCTGTATCTAAATTAGTTTTAGCCAAAATAAGCCAAAGGGGGAGATTGTTAATGCTATTATTTTATGATTGGCATTATGTTTGGTAAAACTAATATGGCTGGAAAATGTTGAATAAAAAGTTCCATATATTAAATTAACATGGTATAGACTCTGGAAGAACAAGTCAAGACATGATTAAGGAAGTTGTCAAAGAAGATGTTGAATTCAGTTCAGAATGTCCTATCAGATGTTGGGACATTATCAAACAGAGTATATGGACTTATTTTAGGATGTCTCATCAGATGTTGGGACATTGTGTTAATGACTTAAGTTCAGTTTTTCAGGATGTCCCAACAGATGTTGAGACATCTCAAACCTGCTACCAGAATTAATTATTGACTAACTGATCAAAGATATTTAAGGAGAGTTATCTGGAATTAATTAATGATGGATAAAAACAGAACAAGGCGCATCTGTAGGGAGTTTTATATTGAGGATTCAGATTAAAACAGAAGGCCTAAATCACCTAGAATCTAGGAAGTAACAAACCCTAAATTCAAGGTGGAAGCTGCATGCGCATTAGGGCTGGATCATTCTACAGAAAGCCCAAATTACAGATACCTATTTAATCAACAGAAACTCATAGAATTGAGTACGAATTTCAGAAGACCAAATAGGGTGTCTAGTGTTTTTAATAGCAGGTTGTTTTTATTGTACCACTTGATGAGCTTTTAAGCATAAGTGCATTTGTGACTTGATTGAAATTGTGAAGTAAGATCAAGCTGTATTGTTTGAAGAATGTCTTCAATTTTATTAAACTTGTAAACTTGATCACTGTGTGATTGAGGGGGAGTGAGTAGGGTACTCTTATCTAAGTTGTGTCTTAGGTAGAAATTGCATTGGGTAGTTATTAAGTGATAGATTAAACAGGGTGGTTTAAGTCTAGAATTAATATTACTTATAGTGAATTTCCTCCTGGCTTGGTAGCCTCCAGATGTAAGTGTGGTTATACACTGAATTGGGTTAACAAACTTCTGTGTTGTTTACTTTTCTTGCTATTTAAGTTTTGGTTAAATCTGTCAAGTGTTGGGACATCTCTTAGGACATCTCATACCTGATCACAGAATTTCAAGTCTCTCTTCTCATCTCAATAATCAGAGGCTAAACTCTTAAAGCTTTAGAACTTTAAATTAGGGTTATGCATGCATCCTTCTCTTAGGATGGAGTGTATAACTTTAACCCTAAGTGTTAAACCTTTAATTTGTTTACACCTCTTAATCAAAACACACTAATAATCACAAATACTTTATCTTGTAACTTGGGCCTTACATTAGGGTTCTATCTCTTCCTTATGGTTAAGAGGGACTAACCCTAGTGTTTAATGGACAAGTCCCCCTCAAGTTGTTTTACAAACTTAAAATCCATTTCTTAATCTTATCCTTTAGTTAAAATCCATTTAATAAAGGCTTGTTATATAATGAATTTAATCCCTAACCATGGATTAAGTTGAGGTATCTTCCCCAGCTTAAGTGTTCTCATCTATTATCCTTCTATTAGGATGGTGTAATGAGTTCACTAATCTGTGATTAGAGATTAAACTCATTACTTAACACTAAACAAAAAACCAAAAACATCTTAATAATCACAAGTAGGTTAATGATCTTAATCCTTCATCATTAAGGTAATTAAGTTGAGATTCTTATCTCACACTTAAGTAGGCTCATTATCCCTAATCAGGGAAGATATAATGAGTTTACGACCCTTGATTAAGGCTTAAGCTCATCATCTTATGCAAAACACCAAAAACAATAAAACACTAAAAACAAAAAAACAAACAATAATTGTCTCCTCCGAGATTCTTTTCTCATCACACTCATTCACAAACGAGAACTTGCTTCTTCCGTCTAATGCAAGACAATTAGCACTCGAGCCAGACAAGTCATACACTTAAGCATAGGCGAGCAAGTAGTTCACAGTCATTTTATTTTCAGTCTCTTTGAGTCGAACTACGGTGTTCTGACTTCCTCATTGCACGAGAGGATACGTAGGCATAACTTAACAGTTATCGAACAAAAGTCTCTGTGTCTTCCCCCTCTTTCAGTATTCTTTTCTAAGCCTCGGATCCTGAGTAATTCACCCTTTTGCACTAACACATGTACATTCATTCCTAGCTTTTCATACACAGATAGCACATACACTACCCCTTTAAACAAAATCATGTAAGCGTGGATCCCGTCGTATACGACAGACAATCTGGGTGCTAATACCTTCCCAGGTTGTAACCAACCCCCTTTCTCAGTTTCTCTAGTTTGCAACGGTCTTATCCATCTCTTTCCAGGTTTATGCAACATTACCTTTCCTTTGGGATAAAAATGCCTAGTTGGCGACTCTATTCAATTCAACCTCGTTTCCTCCTTTCGCCGACAGTTCGCGTCTGCACTGGGATGTAAATCTTTGGGAGCGACAGCTTGGCGACTCTGCTGGGGAATCATGTCTTGCAACCAGGACTTCTGGTTCTTTTTGTGGGTTTCTCCTAGCGCTTGTTTGATTTGTGTTTATGGGGGTGTTATGTGTTATGTGTGATTTTGTTTATTTCTTTATTTATTGCTTTCTGTACAGCTTTATTTATCGCTTTCATTTACTGTTTTTATGCATTTTATATTATTGTCATCATATCATGTGCTGGATATATTGTTTACCTTGGTGGGAGGGATACTCAGTGAATAAGGTTCCATACCGGGAGCCTGAGTGACACATAGGATTAGAGTGGCTTCATATTCTTTCCCATTCCATTTCGGTCTGGTGCGGGAATATGAAACACGGTTCAAACATGGTTTTCTTCTTGAGAACTCTGTGCTACGGATTTCCTGTAGTACTAGGGCTATCTGGGAAGCCTGCTAAGTCTGGATGACCTTTTTAGATGACCTTCAGCATCTGAGGTGAATTAGAGGAGGATCCTTTATGATTAATGTAAACATTGTACCTCCAGGTTAGAAGTGTTTACACTTCTCACAATAGATCCAAGTCTGAGGATCCTTGTTCTAGAACAATACTTGTGAGGGGGTTGGGATGTTTATAGGTTTGCAGGAACCCTTGACCTCATCATACACTGTTACTAATATTGTTAAGGTTACACTATGTTGGACTGATTCTATGAAACCTTGGACTTGTGACTCTTTATTTGAGTCCCCCACCTTGTTACTAGTTCTCTAGCCTCCATCTGGACTTATGAACACACATGGACCCTATCAAAGCAAATGATAAATCCAACACCTGATCACAAACCCTTGCATATCATTCTGCATACATCATTTTGCATCATTTTAACATTTGTCTATTTGTTTTACAGGGCATCCACATCTTATATGGTTTGGTTTTGACTATTCTTCTGCTCAGACATCTTCATCAGATATATTCATCAGCTATTTTCATCAGAGATGTTCTTCACCATCTTCATCAGTTGTCATCATTAGTACTTCTCCTCAGTTATCTTCATCAGCATCCATTATCAGTATGGATTCATCCAGGAAGAGCAATATCACTTATCATTTCTTTGAGCCCTCTTTAGCAGGCATCAGGTAGATTCAGACACTCATCACTCCTGATCATGTCCCTTTATTTAGAGAACACTATGGTGGTATCATGGACATGATCATGGACTTAGATGCATCACAAAGGAGTATGATCCACACTTCCCTTCAGTTCTATGACCCTCCTCTCAAATGCTTTACTTTCCCAGACTTCCAGTTGGGCCCTTTGTTAGAAGAATTTTGCATGTTGTTGGTTGTCCCCATCAGGAGGGGGATTCCTTTCAACCCTGAGATGACTGCTCCTAGGAATAAAGACATAGCTAAGGCTCTGTATTTTGAAACCACCATCATTGATCAGAATATGACTACCAAGGCTGGAATCCCAGGCCTTCAGACTTCTTGATCACTCAGGCCACGAGTCATACTGCAGTAGGGAAGTGGGAAATTGTTTGTGCTCTCCTATCCCTTAGCATATATGGTATCATCTTGTTTGCAGACGAGCCTAAGTTTGTAAGCAAGAGTGATATCCATATCTTCCTGCTTAAGAATCCAGTTCCTATCTTGTTAGGGGATTTCTATTACTCAGTGCATCAGAGAAATGAGAAACAGAGGGGAAGATTAGTTAGATGTTGTGCACCTCTCTTCTACTGTTGGTTATTGAGACACTTGCCAAAGACAGAAGCTTTCCTGAATCCTCACCAGTCAAGAAATTGGGCTAAGAGAATGATTTCTCTCACTTCATAAGACATCAGGTGGTGTACCCAGAGCACCAAGGGCAGAGATATAATTACAAGTTGTGGGCAGTATCCCAATGTACCTCTTATTGGAGTGAAGGGTTGCATCAACTACAATCCTTTTCTTTTCTAAAGGCACCTAGGGTATGCCTTAGTACATCCCCCAAGAGAGAAGGACTTATCAGAAACCCTTTACTGTGACATTCAAAATAATCATGCTATCGTCTGACAAGCAGCCTGGGCTTGGGATAACATTCAGACAAAAGGGACTGTCATTCTTGGCAAGTGCAACAACATAGCTTCAGCTCAATACATTGATTGGTTTCGCATCAGAGGACAAATCACCCGCATTCCATTAACCCTAGAAGATGTGTCGGGGCCAACAACAGTAGAGCCTATAGCTACAGTCAGTTTAGAGGAATTTGAGAAGCTGAAAGAGAGGAATGCCCAGCTTTCTGAAGCTCTAAAGAAGACCCTACGGGAGAGGAATGATAGTCGTCTAGACAATGAGAGGTTAGAAAAGCTCCGGATTGAGCATATGACCAAGATTGAGAAGACAAATGATTACATCAGAAGGGCCCGAGCAGGGGAGTTAGTATTGAAGAATGCTTGCAAAGAAGCCAAGATTCAGAAGGCCAGAGTTGAGCACTACTTGGAAGAGAGTCAGGCTAGATGGATCAGAATTACTGAGGCTCGTTCACAGGAAGATCAGAAGACCCAGGCTAGGATAGATCAGCTGGAAGCTAATGGGAAGAAGAATCAGGAAGCCTTGTTAGCAGCACATAAGGAAATCTCTGAGTTAAAACTCTGGGCAGGGTTGAAGAGATCAAAAGACCAAGACAATTATAAGAAGTTGACAAGTGCCATTGCTACCAGGAACCTTCTTATCAGGACCATCACAGAGCATCCGGTTGGACCAGTTGTCGCTCCCGACAAGTGAAACTGGTCCAGATGAAGGTACAGACGCGAACGGTCGGCGAGAGGGACAATGAGAACACACAGCCGTGAACTCACTGGAGATGAATAGAGTCGCCAGCTAGGCATTTTTGTCCCGGAGGAAAGGTAATGCTGCATAGACCTAGAAAAAGATATGGATAAGACGGTTGCGAACCAGAGAGACTGAGAAAGGGGGTTGGTTACAACCTGGGAAGGTATTAGCACCCAGATTGTCCGTCGTACTCGACGGGATCCACGCTTAAAAGATTTGTGTTTTAAAGGGGTAGTGTCAGTGCAATCTGTGTATAAAATAGCTGGAAAAGAATGTACAGGTGTCAGTGTAAGAAGTGTGAAGTGTAATATGTAGTGTCAGTGTGAGACCAGGAATGAAATGCTCATGATAATGAGGCTTAAAGAGTAAAGCTGGAAGGAGGGGGAATGTACAGAGACTTTTGTTCGATAACTGTTAAGTTATGCCTACGTATCCTCTCGTGCAATGAGGAAGTCAGAACACCGTAGTTCGACCCAATGAGACTGAAAGATGAATTGACTGATGAACTGCTTGCTTGTCTATGCTCAAGTGTATGATCTGTCTGGCACAGATGCAAACTGTCTTGCATTAGACGGAAGAAGCGAGTTCTCGTTTATGAGTGAATGAGATGAGAAAAGAATCCCGAAGGAGACGATTATGGTTTGTTTTTATGTTTTCAGTCTTTTATTGCTTTTGAAAGTTTGTCGTAAGTTAATGAGCTTAAGCCTAAACCAATGGGTTAGTAAACTCATCACATCTTCCCTCTGATTAGGGGTAATGAGAGTACCTTAAGTGTGAAGTCAGATTCTCACACTTAATCACCTTTGATGCAGGATTAAGATCATTAACCTACTTATGATTATTTAGATGTTTTTGTGGTTTTTGTTTAGTGTTGAGTAATGAGGTTAAGCCATAATCAAGGATTAAACAGACTCATTACACCATCCTAAAAGAAGGATGATAGATGAGAATGTTTAAGCTGAGGAAAGCTCCTCAACTTAATCCATGATTAGGGATTAAACTCATGACAAAACAAGCCTTTGATTAAGTGGATTTTAGTTAATGGTATGATGATGAAGTGATTTTTATGATTTGTAAGACAACTTGAGGAGGACTTGTCCATTAACACTAGGGTTAGTCCTTCTTAACCACTTAAGGAAGAATTAGAACCCTAATGCAAGGCCCAAGTTACAAGTGTGATGTCTTGATATTTATTAAGTGAATTGATTAAGAGACTTAAACACATTAAGGGTTTAATATTTAGGATTAAAGTTATACACTCCATCCTAAAAGAAGGATGCAGGCATAAGCTTAATCACAAAGTCTTAAAGCCTTTAGGGTTTAGTCCCTGATTATGAGATGAGAAGAGAAGACTCAAGAGAGACACAAAGGTAAAAAACTATGAGGGGAGACTAATCAAAACCCTAATTCATTATCATGCTTGGTTGTTCCTAAGGTTTGTGAGGTTTTCAAGAACAATCTTCAGAGGAGCCACCAGGAAGCAGATGAACAAGATCAAGAGAAACAAAGTGACTTGCTTCATTCAAGAAGTCAAGTCACTTGAAGAAAGAAAGGAGGAAGAAGAAGAATGAGCAAGCTCAATCTCAAACACATATATAAATGCAGCAATGTATGCAAGAGAGATGAGAAGAAAAGTTATGAGAAGTGAAGGCAAATTCACTTCCCAAGTTTACTTACCACCTGAAATGTTAGAAAGAAATGCAATGCAATGCTAAATGAAATGAAATGACATGATGCTAGACCAAACCAGAAGCATGTTGATGATGAAAATGATGCTATGAGGTGCTGCAAACATGAGGCAAGTCATGGAGATGCTCATACAAGATCATGGATGCAAATGATGCAAGTTAAGGAGCATGAACAAACATGGAAAGTTATGAAGCATACAAGACAAATGGCATGGCAAATGTGTAATGCAATGATCAAACATGCTTTCTATATGTCTTAAGATGTCAAATGAATCACAAGGATGCACAAAATGCAAAGACAAGTCATGTTATGCAAGAGAATGCAAGAAGGATGCAAGAGAAAGCCCAAATTAGGGTTCATGGATCAAACATCAAACAAAAACCCAAAACAGAAGCAAACCCTAAGATAAAAATGGAAAATGGCACTCAAAGAAACCCTAACCCTATGCTAAACCAAGGTTCAAAGGGGAGGTCCCAACTCTCAACCAAACTCAAGTTATGAATTTTCTAAGTTATTAGGGTTTTTTAGGGTTCTTAACAAAAGAAATGCCAAACAATTAGAAAATTCAAGATCAAATCATGACCATTTTACCCTAGAAACTACATGCCAAACACAAAACAATGCAAAAAGAATCAATGTCTCAACCTTCTCCAATAGGCAGAAATGAATTTTTGAATCCATGATCAAAATAATGCATAAAAAATGATTTAATTCAATGAAAAATTCTTAAAATGCATCAAGATCAAAAAAGAAATTTGGTTTGAAGGTTGGACAATGTTTCTAAATGTCTTAGAACATTTCATGAATTTTTTTGTAATTTTTAAATACCTAAAAGTATTTTTAATTAATTAATTCCCATTAATCAATTAAAAATAATCTCTTAAATATTTAAAAATACTTTTTTGATGATAAAAATAAAATAAAAAATATTTTTGGGTCTCAAAAATTAATAAAACTTTTAAGAAAAAGTTTCAGAATTTTTAAGAATTTTTTACTATTTTAAAAATAATTATGCAAGTTAATTGAAAAGAAATGAATTAAAATCTAATAAAAATGGGAAAGTAAACGCAAGGAAGGGCTGGGATTGGATCCTGATTTGAACTGGTTGACTGGCGCCAGATCTAAGGGCCAGGATTGCTTCTGAGCCAATTAAATTAATTGTAATTAATTAATGATAAAAAAATGAATTAGGGCTAATCCAAATGATCTGAGCCCTCTATCCGCGCGCGAAGTCAAACGGTCCACCCCATCTAACGTCCCACATTCAAATTGGCATTAATGACCTGAGATTAGGGCTAATCACTCAGGCGGCCGGAGAAGACTTCCAGTCGTCTTCTCCGGCCAGCACCTCACCTGGAAATTCCCCAACTCCCTCAAAACGTATCAAAAATGAAAACTAAGACAAGGGAAATGATCTCCAACCTCTCACGAATCAAACCCCTCTCTCAAAACACATTTCTTCTTCCTAAACAAGCTGAATCGAAAGAAATAAAAACTAGGGCACGCAAGCTTCAGAGACAAATTAAATGCTCAAATCAAAGCCATTTCAAAAACTAAGGACATCAGGATAATCAGTGAATCACATAGAACAAGTTTGTAACAAGAAAAATGATTTCTGGAAAAATAATTTTCGAGCTACCTGAGATTTGGAGCTTTCAACTTGAGGACTTTCTGGCCACTTCCTTCAGTGCAAACTACTCCACTTGATCCCCAGAAGATGTTTGAATGCTCAATGAGAGTTTAAGTTGGCTGGATAGTGAGTTTCGAAAGCTCCTGCTTCAGCTCAGTCAGAAATGGCAATGGAGTTTCTGGAGGTTTCAGGCCATGGTGAGGGGTTTTTTGTGATCCTGAGGGTGAATGGAGAAGGTCTGTGGTGTTTGTTGGTGTGTTTGTGAGCTATGGTGAGAGTTTCGAATGAAACTGCAAAATGAAGTGAGAAATGGCAGTGAGATGTTCAGGCTGTTTCAGGCTTGTGTTCTTGGTGCTTTGTGGTCTATGGAACAAGGTGAGTTGGATGGTGAAAATGGTTGAAGTGTTTGCAGGCTGTGGAGAGGAATTCGAAGGCTTATGCAATGTGGGGTGATTTTGTGAATGTGTTGAATGTGTGAGTTTCAGCCTGGCTTAGTACATGAAATGGTTTGCAAATGGATAGTATAAACTAATCCAATTGGTCAGAGGATGTGACTTGTGCTGTGGTGATTGGGATGTTTGCTTTTGCAAAAAGGTCAACTTTTGTGTAAGGCAAGTATGGTGAGGTGCTAGGCAAGTACAATGGGCATGGGCTGCGCAGCATGATGAGTGTTTGAGGCTAGCTTGATTCAAGGACCAATGCAGCAAGTTGGTGAAGAGAAATGAGTGGTTTTGCAACTTGTTACTTTATGGTTCTCATGTGAAAATCTTGTTCCAAAAGTCATGAAACATGAGCAATGCCTAGTTCATTCTGAATTTTAGGACTTACATGATGTTTATGTGAAGGTTTGTTACCAATTAGAAGTTGCAATTTGACTTAGTACATGATTTTGCAATTTTCACACTTGGTGCATATCTTGAAAATAAGTGATTTTTGGCAACTTTGTCACACCATAACTTTTGATTCAAGAAGAGTTTGATCATGTTCTTGTACTTTTTGAAAAGGGAAAAATGAGATCTACAACTTTCATGACCAAAGTTTTTCCATTTGAAGCATTTTTGGATCAAGAATCATGGCTTGAAAAATGACCTAAAATGATGCATTCTTGAAAAGTCAACTATGCCCAAAAAGTCAACATTTGCAAAAACCCTAAATTCTTGATTTCTGTGAACTTCAACCTTCTTATATGATCAAATAAAGATCATATACACTCAAAATGATGAAGATCACCCATTGGTTGGGTCATTGGGGGCCTCAGATGCCCTGATTTTGCACTGACTTGTCTGAAAAGTCAACCTTTGATCAGATGACTTCCCCATGGAATTTCTTCATGAAAATTGATGTGCATACTCCCTATACCATATAAAGAGCAATGGAAACAAGAATGACCAAAAAATTTGGTGTTATGGCCTCTGAAACCAAAACCCTAATTTTAGGTCAACTGTGCAGTTCATCCTGGCTCTGCATCCACTCAAACCCTAGTTCTTGTGATTCCTCTGCAATTTTGACTTTGAGGAGATGGAATATGACATAAGAACACACATGGACCCCTTTGAGTTGATTAGTGGCCTTTGGAGTGGCTCAAGATGCTTTGGGATTGCTCAGATCACAAACCCTAGGTGCAGATGCCTTAGAAGCTATGCAGTGAATCAAAAATGAGATATGAGATGATATGTTTGTATTTATGCATATGAGGATGATCACAAGCCATGGTGTGGATGGGTGAGGGAAAATTTGGGGTGTTTACAGCTGCCCCTATTCAAACATGAGTTAGCTGTGCAGGTTGTAAGCAACGGCTTAACAGGCAAACAAGATAACTTGTGGTTGAATATCAAAGACAGTCCAAAATTTGCACTCACAGAATGAAGAAGAAAAGGGATATAGATTGTAAAAGGAAAACAAAGTATATTGTAAAATGGGTGATAGAGCAATGACGGGGACGGCCGACTAGCTGGGGAAAATGAAATTATGATGGGGGCGGCCATCAAGATAAAGTTGTAAAATTCTCTGAGGATTTAATGAAACATGACGGGGACGGCCGTCAGGTTCATAAAGGTAAAGTAACCAACGATGGGGACGGCCATCGGGCTAAAAGGAAAAGGGACCACGACGGGGACGACCATCGGGTTAAAGAATAAATGAAATAAACAGATGATGGGGTACGGCCATCAAAGGTGAAGGACGATCACCTAGCAGGGGACGGCTGCTCTGTTGGGAATGAAAGAAATATGATGGGGACTGCCATCAAAGGTGGAGGACGACCACCTGGCAGGGTACGGCTGCCGAAAATATCAACGATGGGGATGGCCATCGGATAGAAAAGGTCAACGATAGGGACGACCATCGGACGAGCATGATGGAGGACGACCATCAAGAAGTGGAGGACGACCACTCAGCAGGGTACGGCTGCTCTCGAGGTTTCTCATGACATAGGACGAATGCCAGATAACCAAAATCAACAATGGGGACGGCCATTGGATAAAATGATGAAGGACGATCATCAAAAGGTGGAGGACGACCACCTAGCAGGGGACGGCTGCTAAAAACAACGATGGGGACGACCATCGGAAGAGCATGACGGAGGACGACCATCAAGAAGTGGAGGACGACCACTTAGCAGGGTACGGCTGCTCTCAGGGTTATCATGACACAGGACGAGTGTTAGATAAAATAAAATTTGTTGGTGATCTACTGGGGATATAGTAAACACGGACGAGCGTTTACATCCAAGAAACAAAAGGTATAAGTGTTTGGTATTGTGTATAGATTAAAGATGCGGACGAGCATCCTTAAGACTATGATACTGACGAGTATCACGTAGAAACAAACTGACACATGTTCAGAGATGATGATACGGACGAGTATCAACGGGTTAACAAGGAACACGGACGAGTGTTGAATCTGAAGGGACTCTTCTGGGGAATAGTAGACACAGACGAGTATCTATGTTCAAGAAGACACAAGTGTTTGACACAGTGTATGGATTAAAGATGCAGACGAGCATCCTTAAGACTTATGATACGGACGAGCATCATGTAGAAACAAACATTAGACGCAATGTTCTGAGATGATGATACGGACGAGCACCAACTGGTTAACAAAGAACAAGGACTACTGTCGAATCTGTGGGGATATAGATGATGTATACAAGATGCGGACGAGTATCTGCATAAGTGTACCAATGAGTAGTGAGTATATATATATAAGTGTTTATCTGCTGGGGAGAGTGACACAGACGAGTGTCAAAAGAGAAAAGCAGCATTACCAAGTATATGGGTGGTAAAGGTGTAAGCGACTGCGCTGGGGATATGACACGGACGGGTGCCAGGAAAGTGTATATAAGTATATGTGAGTGCAAAGAGGATGTCTTTGGCTTTCTGCTGGTGATTTGACACGGACGGGTGTCAGGAAGTATCTGTAGTACGGGTGATTTTGTTTGTAAAGTGTATCCAGGCAACCTGTTTGGGGAAGTGACGACACGGACGGGTGTCAGAAATATATACTGGTGTTTGGTGATTGGAGAGGCAACTGCTTTTGCTGGGACTATGGTGGGGATTTTTGTATAATGATGATGAACGGTTTGTTATTCACAAGTGTTTCTTCAGAACATGGCTTATGATTATGCTATGCGTTTGATTTTTGCCGTGATGCTCCGTATTAGACGGAATGCTACGCTCTGAGGGTGAATATGATGCGAATGCTATGATTATGCAAAGAGGCACAGATCCGGGATTCGGATCCCGTTGCTGCAAAGATCTCTGGTTGATCTGCTTGAAGTGAACATCCCAGCTGGGGATGAGATCATTGGTAGATCTAATGATGTATCTGCTTGGGGATATAGGTCACTGATTGACATCCTTATAATACGGGACCCAGCTGGAGTTTGTAGAAGCTTTCTTCACTCTGTTGTGATCTTCTATGCGCTGCTCTTCTGGATAGAGGCTGAAGATTCTGTGGGGAGATGATTCCCTGACTCCTGTACTCAACTGAGGATGAAATGGCAGCTCGGCTGGGGAATTATGAGAGGCAACTCAGCTGGGGAGAGCAACAAGAGGCTACTCGGCTGGGGATAGAGCATTTCGGATGCCGAGATTGAGTGTATGTTGATTTGGCAACTTTGCTGGGGAAGTGGGCACTCTCCAGTGCCACGTGGAAGATAGACCGAGTTGATAATGATTCGCCTGCTTGCTGAAACGTGACTTGCATGCCCCAGGTTGCGTCCTGGATACCTGCAATCCTGCAAAGATAAGGAAACGCACAAAAGGTCCCGAGGTATCCTTCACTGAATTCCGTCATAGGAGTTAAGCACTTTTGAGAGTAAGTATATTCCCTGTAAGCATGTGTTTCATTTTCTTTCTTTTTAGTGAAAAACATCTGTACTTATGCAATTAGTTTTTTTAGAGACATCAGACATCCTTTGTAAATAAAAATGTACAAGACGAAACATGACTGAAAAATCTGATTTTATTAATTCATGTGCCCTGAATCGGCAAGATACAGTCAAAGAAACATATCTCCTGAAATGAAGAGATTGTTACAAATTGAGAAACAAAATGCTGGCGATGTTGACGAGGCTTTCAAGGAGCTTCCTCTTCTGCTATGACTCGTATGACAATGACGTTCTTCTCGTCTTGCTTTCTGAAGAAAGTTGATTCTGATTGAAGCTTGATCCTTTGTAGCTTACCAAGTTGTAGATAATACAGACGAATTCAGAATGCAGTTGTTCGCTTATTCCCTTATTTTGCATGGATCGCCCTTTCGGGTTTTCAATCCATCGGGATACCCATTTTTGCCTGAGTTGTCCAATGAGGCTTTTCAACTCAGCGGGTGTACATTTTTTCATTTATTTCCCTTATTTTTGCCCGAGTCTTTTATTCTGTTTTTGACTCGCCGGGACGCCCTATTTTCGCCTGGACTTACATTCTGTTTTTATGTCCAGCGGGTCATCTTATGCGAAGTATTTTTTAACTGCATCTGAATTCACAGGGGACGGGAAATCTTCACCATCCATGGTGCTGAGCATCAGTGCTCCACCAGAGAAAACTTTCTTTACCACGAATGGTCCTTCATAGTTTGGAGTCCATTTGCCCCTGTGGTCTGTATGAGGAGGGAGGATTCTCTTCAGCACAAGATCCCCTACTTGGTACTCTCGGTGCCTGACTTTCTGATCGAAGGCTTTCTTCATTCTCTTCTGATACAATTGCCCATGACAGATTGCAGCCAATCTCTTCTCTTCAATCAGACTCAGTTGCTCGTATCGGGACCTAACCCATTCTGCTTCACCCAGTTTGACATCCATCAAGACTCGCAAGGAGGGTAATTCAACTTCAACTGGTAGGACCGCTTCCATACCATACACAAGCTGATACGGTGTTGCCCCAGTGGATGTCCTGATTGACGTGCGGTACCCATGCAAGGCAAACGGTAGCATTTCATGCCAGTCTTTGTAGGTGACTACCATCTTTTGCACAATCTTCTTAATATTTTTATTTGCTGCCTCGACAGCGCCGTTCATCTTCGGCCTGTAAGGAGAAGAATTGTGATGTTGGATCTTGAAGTCCCGGCACAGCTCTGCCATCATTTTGTTGTTTAAATTGGAACCATTATCAGTAATGATTCGCTCGGGCACTCCATATCGACAGATGATATCTCTTTTCAGAAATCTGGCTACCACTTGTCTTGTGACGTTTGCATATGAGGCTGCTTCAACCCACTTGGTGAAATAGTCAATGGCGATCAGGATGAATCTGTGGCCATTTGAAGCAGTTGGCTCGATCTTGCCAATCATATCAATGCCCCACATGGCGAAGGGACACGGTGAAGACATTATGTTCAAAGGATTGGGAGGCACATGCACTTTATCTGCGTAGATCTGGCATTTGTGGCATTTCCTGGCATAGGCACAACAGTCTGCATCCATTGTGATCCAATAATAGCCTGATCTTAACAATTTCTTAGCCATTGCATGTCCTCCAGCATGGGTACCAAAAGAGCCTTCGTGCACTTCATGCATCAACAGATCTGCTTCCGTCTTGGCGACACATCTGAGGAGTACCATATCAAAGTTCCTTTTGTATAAAGACCCGTCGGTGTTCAGAAAGAAACTTCCAGCAAGCCTTCTCAAAGTCTTCTTATCATTGGGAGATGCCCCAGGTGGGTATGTTTGATCCTCCAAGAAGCACTTAATGTCATGGAACCAAGGCTTATCATCTTTAATAACATCTGCTGCGAACACATATGCTGGTCTATCAAGTCTGGACACTGAAATCTGAGGTACAAAGTTGGCAGCTTGAACTTTGATCATAGATGAAATGGTAGCAAGAGCATCTGCAAACTGATTCTCATCCCGAGGGATATACTCAAGTTTGACTGTTGTGAAGAAAGTCAATAACCTCCTTGTATAATCCCTGTAAGGTATCAGATGATCTTGGTGGGTGTACCATTTCCCGTTGGTTTGATTGACTACCAAAGCTGAATCTCCGAATACAGTCAAAGTTTTGATCCTGAGGTCAATGGCTTCCTCAAGACCCATAATGCAAGCTTCGTATTCAGCTTCGTTGTTAGTGCAGTTGAAAGTGAGTTTTGCCGAGAAAGGCATGTGAACTCCTTTGGGTGTAATAAGTACTGCACCAACACCACGGCCATTCATGTTAACAGCCCCATCGAACAACATAATCCATTCTTCCTCCGGGTCAGGCCCTTCGGTGTGAATAGGCTCTTCATGATCTTTTGCTTTTATGAACATGATGTCCTCATCAGGGAAGTCAAATCTCATAGGCTGGTAGTCATCAATGGGTTGCTCAGCAAGATATTCAGATAGTACACTGCCCTTGATGGCTTTCTGAGAGGTGTACTGGATGTCATATTCTGTAAGGATCATTTTCCATCTTGCAACCCGTCCGGTAAGCGCTGGCTTCTCAAATATGTACTTGACTGGGTCCATCTTCGAGATCAACAAAGTAGTGTGGGTCAACATATACTGTCTCAGTCGGCGAGCAGCCCACGCTAAAGCACAACAAGTTTTCTCGAGCAGTGAATAACGTTGTTCACAGTCGGTAAACTTTTTGCTTAGGTAGTATATTGCATACTCTTTTCGACCAGACTCGTCATGCTGACCTAGTACACACCCCATTGACTCTTCTAATACTGTCAAGTACATAATCAGAGGTCTTCCTTCAACTGGAGGCATGAGGATTGGAGGTTCTTGTAAATACTCCTTGATCTTGTCAAAAGCCTTCTGGCAATCTTCGTTCCACCTGACCGTCTGTTCCTTTCTTAACAACTTAAACAAAGGTTCACAGGTTGCTGTAAGGTGAGATATGAACCGTGAGATATAGTTCAATCGACCTAAGAAACCTCGAACTTCTTTTTCTGTTTTCGGTGCAGGCATCTCTTGAATAGCTTTGACTTTATCAGGGTCAACCTCAATCCCTTTCTCGCTTACAATAAAGCCCAGCAGCTTACCGGATCGCACCCCGAATGTGCATTTGTTGGGGTTCAGCTTTAGTTGGTACTTCCTCAGGCGCTTGAACAACTTCAGCAGATTCACCAGGTGATCTTCCTCTGTAAGGGACTTGGCGATCATATCATCCACATAACATTCTATTTCCTTGTGGATCATATCGTGGAATAATGTCACCATAGCCCGTTGGTATGTGGCACCAGCATTCTTCAGTCCGAATGGCATCACTTTGTAACAGAACGTGCCCCACGGTGTGATGAATGTTGTCTTCTCCATGTCTTCAGGTGACATCTTGATCTGATTATATCCCGAAAATCCGTCCATGAAGGAGAATACCGAGAACTGAGCCGTGTTATCCACCAATACATCAATGTGAGGTAATGGGAAGTCATCTTTCGGGCTGGCTCTGTTCAGATCCCGGTAATCAACACACATTCTTACTTTGCCGTCCTTCTTAGGCACAGGTACTATATTAGAAACCCACGGCGGATAGCTAGTTACAGCAAGGAACCCGGCGTCCCATTGCTTTTGTACCTCTTCCTTGATTTTCATAGCCATGTCGGGACGAGTTCGGCGCAGCTTCTGTTTAACTGGTGGGCATTCTTCCCTCAAAGGCAGCTTGTGCATAACAATGTCGGTATCCAACCCTGGCATATCTTGATACGACCAAGCAAACACATCAACATACTCTTGAAGCAGATCTATCAGCTGTCTCTTCACTGAGTCTTGCAGGCAGGCCCCGATTTTAACCTCTTTCACGTCTTCCTCCGTACCAAGGTTAATCACTTCAATCTCCTCCTGGTGAGGAGTAATAACCTTTTCCTCCTGTCTCAACAACCTGGCTAGCTCTTCAGGAAGCTCATACTCTTCATCAACCCCTTCATCAGCTTGATTGATTGGATTGTCAAAGTCATACGATGTCATAGCCGTGCTGTTGTCGGTGCTGTCAGGAAGGCACTCTCTGCAAGGGTTAAGTTGTTCATTTTAGTGATTGATTTTAATCTTGCTTTAGAAAAAAGTGAGATGAAGTTATCATTTTGAAAACACCGCCATTTATTTTTGTACAAAAAGAAAAATGGAAAAACAGTGAGCAGAAAAGAAAAAGACTTGTTTGCAAAAAGATGTCTGATATTTCATTAATTTAATCTTGTTTGCACAAAAGTACAGATGGCCCTGATTACAAAATGAGTCTTGTCATCTTGGGCAAGATGCAAGACTTGGATGCATGCTATAAAAATACAGGAAATAATAATTACTCTGCATGAGTAACTCTTATAATTTCCTGGGAAGACCAGTTCGAGACACTGCTCCCCGGGATCTTTGGACGAATCCAATTCTCCAGATTGCGCTCCTCTTCCAGCTCGTCTTCCAGACAGTTGATAGCATCGGGGGTAAGCATTCCCCCACTGACAAAACCTGGCTCTGCAGCAGCCTTTGCTTGATGTTGAGTTGGTCTGTAACCCAACCCAAACTTGTCTTTCTTCTCCTCCACAGCTAAAACTTTGCCCCAGCCTAGGGCAGTTCCTTCCTCAACAACCTTTCGGGCTTGTTGATAAGACGACATGGGAGTACCAGATACAGCAGATGCTTCATTCACATTCAAGGCTTCAAAACCTTGGCTCATTGTTTCATGGATCTCTCCATCCATCTCAATGTATTTATAAGTAGCCAGATGGCTAACAAAAATATCCTCTTCCCCGCAGATTGTGACAACTTGACCTTCCCACTCAAATTTTAACTTTTGGTGAAGGGTAGAAGTTATTGCGCCGGCGGCGTGAATCCAGGGTCTACCCAACAAACAGCTGTAGGCGGGCTGAATGTCCATCACATAAAAGATAGTTTTAAAGGTCTGCGGGCCAATTGTCACGGGCAGCTCAATCTCTCCCAGAACCGATCTCTTCGAACCATCAAAGGCTCGTACCACCAGGTTGCTGGGTCTCAATGCCAATCCATCATATTCTAGCTTCACCAGAGCCTTCTTTGGTAAAACATTCAGGGAAGAACCTGTGTCCACCAGCACATGAGAAAGGACAGCTCCTTTGCATTCCATGGTTATGTGCAAGGCTTTGTTGTGATTGCGGCCATCCGCTGTCAAGTCAGAATTGGTAAACCCTAGCCCATTGCTAGCAGTAACATTTCCAACCACGGTTTCCAATTGGTTGACAGTAATCTCCTCGGGCACGTAAGCTGCGTGCAGGACTTTAAGTAGTGCATTCCGATGGGCTTCGGAGCACATAAGCAGTGAGAGGATAGAGATTTTGGATGGCGTCTGGTGAAGCTGATCCACAATTTTATAATCACTCTTTTTGATGATTCGCATAAACTCATCAACTTCCTGATCAAATGGTGTCTTCAGGGTTTCTTTGGCAGCCTGATCCTCCTGCACCGGGCCTTTTCCTTTTGCCTTGGCAGCAGCCTCTGCTTCGGCAGTAGGTCTTTGAACTTGTGAAGCAAAGAGACGTCCACTTCGAGTGAAGCCTCCGCCTCCCCCCACGTTATCTACTTGTGGTGCAGGTGTTGATGTTTCAAGAGTGATTCTTTTCCCTTCACAGTACACGTCAGAGCCATAGTGCCAAGGGATGGCCCTATTGCTTTCATATGGTACTGGTCCAGGCACCGTGACAGTGACTGGACTGATTGCTGCTGCTGAAGGGACTGTTATTGTTTGTGGATCATAAAAGATTGTAACTGGTGCTCTAACGGGAGCAGCACCTTCTGAATGGTAGGCGGAATTATTTTCAGGATCGTAGAATATGGTAACAGTGGAGACATCTTCGTGATTGATTGCTGGTGTTGTAGGAGGTATTGTTGGAAGGACTGTTGTTGTTGATGGAGATTCGAAATGGAATGAAGCTGAAGTTGTAGCAGGAGAAACTGTGGAAAACTGATCATTTGGGAGGACAGGTGAAGTACTTGTCGATGGTGCTGATGAATTGTCGGGAACAATAGTTGCTGCAGTTGTAGGAGGGTCTGAAACCGTTGCTGATGAAGTTGTCGGATTTGTCGGGAATGATGTAGTGATCTGTAGCAGGCCACTCTGAATAAGGCTGTCAATGCCATTCCTCAGGTCCTCACACCCATTCCATGAAATATTGCAATAGGGACACCCTAGTTCACACCCCGGAAATATTTGGTTTTCGCGGAGTTGAGCTTTGATTTCCACCAATGGTGTCCTGATCTGATCCACACTGGTTATTAAATAAGACGGTTGGTCTTCTTCAATAGCTTTAATTCGAGGACCACCATGGTTTGGCATAGGGTTTTTATTGACATTAGGCGGAGGTGCAAAATTCAGAGCCTTGGAGTCTACCAAGTCTTGTACCTTCATATGCAGAGCCCTGCATTTTTCTGTACTGTGACCAGGTGCGTTCGAATGAAAAGCAAACCTAGCATTGGAGTCATAGTTCCTTGGTAGACTATTGGGATCCGGAGGTGCCAACGTTCTTAGCTCAACTAGGTTGAGTTTCAGAAGTTGTGGCAGCAAGGCAGCATACGGCATTGGGATCGGGTCGATCACTCGGTTAGCTTGGGATGGCCTTTGTTGGAATGGCCTTTGTTGATTGTTGTTGTTGGTGTTGCTGTTGTTGTAATTCCTTGGAGGATACTGATTCGGCTGATACTGAGGTTGTTGTTGGAAGTTTTGTTGAGGAGGTTGATAGACTGGCTGTGGATGAGCTGGAGCAGGAATGGTGACTGCTGCTATGGACCTCTGAGCATATTGGGGCCTACCCCTGTTTGAATGGATGGCATTGGTCTCGCCAGTTCTTCTCGGGCCTGCAAAAGGCTTTCTTGTACTACTGGACGAGCTTGCACCGTTGTTTGAGATCTTTCCCATTTTTAACAAGCTTTCAATTCTCTCCCCAGCTATGACAACATCCGCAAAGCTAGTGGAGGAGAAAGCAGCCAACCTGTCAATATATGTTCCCTGAAGGGTATTCATGAACATATCTGCCATTTCCCGTTCAGACATAGGTGGTTGAACAGCAGCAGCCAGTTGCCTCCATCTTTGGGCATATTCTCGGAAACTCTCCCTCGAAGACTGTGACATTCCCATCAGGAGAGTCCTGTTGGGTGCCATGTCTAGATTATACTGATACTGTCTGATGAAGGCCTCTGCCAGGTCCTTCCAGCATCTAATTGTTGCTCTTGTCAGATGGGAATACCACTCCCTTGAAGCTCCAGTCAAGCTATCTTCAAAATAGAACATCCACAATTTCTCATCCATTGTATAGGCCTTCAGCCTTCCCAGAAATGATTGTAGATGAGTCTGGGGGCATGAAGTCCCATTATACTTTTCGAAACAAGGAGGCTTGAACTTATGGGGGATCCTGACCCCGTCTACCAAACCCATGTCCATGACGTCGAAACCCAAAGAATTTTGAGATTCTAAGGACCTCAACTTCTCAGCTATTTCTTCCAACCGTCTATCATAAGTTTCCTCTCCAGCACCCATTACTGTAAATTGGTCCTCCTGAGGGTCTTCTTGAAGTACTCTGGCTGCAGTGGCTGTTCCTTGAACATTTGCAGGAATATTAACTTCAGGATGGAGATGGGGACCAAACACAGGAGGGTTAACATGAGGTTGCACCCTTTCATTATTACTTGTGCCTGCAGTCCCCACATGGGGCTCCTCTTTATTCCTCCCTTCTACCAAAGCTCTGAGCCTCTCCTGGCTTTGAGCTAAGTTGTTCATCACTTCCATGAACTGTGTTATCTGCGTTCTCATCTCCAACCTTTCGTTGGCCATCTGGTTTCTGACCTCTGTAAGGTCCTGTTGCATCTGATCCATCTGAATTCCCGGAAGGTTGTTTCTAGTTGGGTACCTGTGTGGCCTGTTGAGAGGAAATACCCGGCGGCGAGCAATAATTCCTGAATATCACAACAGAGGTTAGTAACAACAAAAACCTACAAAACAAACAAAAGGGTTAGTATGCAATGCAGTTATGCTTATTTGCTCTCAAGGTATCCGGTTTGGCCTTCAGTTTTGACCCTTCCAGACCCTTGAAGATGCTGCTGTTGAAGTTGCTTTCGAAGTGAACCCAGATGGAAACTAACACAAATATATTACAGAAGGTGAAATAATACATCTTGTTATTTTTACAACACAAGCCCTTAAAGGGGTCAAAATACATCACAAAAAAGCAAAAGTACATGAAATAGGAACAACAACAAGCAAATGATCAAACTCCAAGGCCAAACTCATCCTCACGAACTTCCTTAAGAAGTGCTTCGGTCACAGGATCAGCCGGACGCTCCGTGAGACCTCTGATGAGAAGGTTTCTTGTTGCAACAGCTGCAGTCAACTTCTTGTTCTGACTTTGGTCCTTAGACCTCTTCACTCCAGCTCTGATTTCTAGCTCTGATATTTCCTTCTGGGCTGCTGCCAGGGCTTTTTCCATTTGCTCCATCTTGTCCTGAACTCTCTTGTCTTCTAGAGTACGGGCCTCAGTGATCCGGACCCACCTGGCCTGACTCTCTTTCAAGTACAAGTCTGTTCTTGCTCTCTGGAACTGGGCTTCTTTACAAGCATTCTTCAGAATCTGCTCACCAGCTTTAGACTTGTTGATATAATCTCCAGACTTCTCAATTTTAGTCAAGTGTTCCACCCTCAACTTCTCCAATCTTTCAATCTCCCTCACACCTTCACTCCTCTCCCGAAGGGTCTTCTGCAGAGCCTGGGTTAGCTTCTCATTTCTTTCCTTCAAGCTTTCAAACTCCTCCAAACTGATAGTGGCAGGGGGTGGTGCTGAAGATGACTCAGGCATGTCTTCTATGGTAAAGGGCATTCCAGAGAATTGGGCCCTGGCACGGGACCATTCGTAATATTGTGCTGATGCCACATTATTGCACTTCCCCAGAATGGTGATTCCCTTGGTTTGAACATTATCCCAGGCCCAGGCAGCCTGCCTAACAATTTCCAGACTAATCTTGTTCTCACAGTAGAGGGTCTCAACCAAGTCTTGCTCCCTGGGAGTATGGACCAGTGCATAGCCTAATTGCCTCCTGAACAGCAGAGGGTTGTAATTGATACTTCCCTTGACCCCTATTAAAGGCACATTGGGAAAGTGCCCACAGCTTGTAATGATATCTCTACCCTTGGTGCTTTGAGTACACCATCTGATGTCTGCTGAAGTGAGAGTAGTGAGCCTCTTAGCCCAGTTGCTTTGCTGATGAGGATTGAGAAATGCATCTGTCTTGGGTAAATGCTTTAGAAGCCAAGCATGGAATAATGGAGCACAACACCTTACTAGCCTTCCCCTCTGCTTCTCATTCTTCTGGTGCATTGAGTAATAGAGATCTCCTAGCAAAGTTGGTACTGGGTTCTTCAGGATGAACAAATGGATTGCATTCTTGCTGATGAATCGAGGTTCATCTGCAAACAACACAATTCCATATACACTTAAGGCCAACAGAGCACAAACAGCTCTCCACTCCCCCAGGGAGGTCTTCAGACTAGCTTGGGAAATCAGGAAGTCAAGATGAAAACCAGGGATCCCAGCTTTAGAGGTCATATGCTGCTCAATCAAAACAGGTTCCAGGTGCAGAGCTTTTGCCACCTCTCCATTGCTGGGAAAGACCATTTCAGGGTTGAAAGGGATTTCCCTCTTGATAGGCAAACCAATCAAAGATGAGTATTCTTCTAAAAGAGGCCCCAACTGAAAGTCTTGAAAGGTGAAACATCTCAATGGGGGGTCATAAAACTGAATACAGGTATGGATCAGACTTCTCTGTGATGGGTCCAAATCCATAACCAAGTCAAGTATATCCCCATAATGCTCCCTGAACAAAGGTATGTGATCTGGGGTGATCAGGGTCTGGATCCTCCTGATGTCTGATAAGTCTGGTTGGAAGAAATGATAGGTGATGTTGCCTTTCTTTGGAGCCATGATGCTGAAGACTGAGTAGAGTGCTGATGAAGATGCTGAGGAGTGGGCCACTGGCTGGCTAGTGCAAGTAACTGAAGTATATGGCTGACAAGCTGAAGCAAGTACTGGTGGAGATAGGTCAGTAATGCAGATGGGGTCAAAACCAAAACCAGATGAAAATGGATACCCTGAAACACAAATAAGCAAATGTTAATATGATGCAATGGTTATGTATGCAAATGATATGCAAAGGGTTTGTGACTGAGCCGGATCTGATCAAAACGCCCTGATATAAGTCCATGTGTGTTCAAGAATCCCAGATGGAGGTCTAAAAATCCAGTAACCAGGGTGGGGGACTCAAATAAAGAGCCACAAGTCCAAGGTTTTAGAATCACAAGAACTGTCCAACATGGAGTATTCTTAACAAAGTCAAAGTAACAGGGTATTCTGAGGTCAAGGTACCTGCAAACCTGTAAACAGCCCAACCCCCTCACAGGTGATGATCTAGAGCAAGGATCCTCAGACTTGGATCAGTTATGAGAAGTGTAAACACTTCTAACCCGGAGGTACAGTGTTTACAATAACCATAACAGTTCCTCCTCTAATTCACCTCAGTTTCTGAAGGTCAATACTAAAAGTTCATCCAGACTTAGCAGGCTTCCCAGATAGCCCTAGCATTGCAGGAAATCTGCAACACAGAGTTCTCAAGAAGAAACCCATATCTGAACCGTGTTTCATATTCCCGCACCAGACCGAAATGGAATGGGAAAGAATATGATTCACTCTAGCCTAGGTGTCACTCAGGTCCCAGGTATAGGACCTTAACTCTCAATGAAACACCCACCCACCAAGGCAAACAACCAGATCCAGCCAGCAGCAATGACAGTATGATATAAATAAATGCAATAAAGAAAGCAGTAAAGTAACTGTACGTAAAGCAATAAACAAAAATAAATACAAGCACAAACAAGCACATAACACCCCAGTAAACACAAATCAAACAAGCGCTAGGAGGAACCCACAAAAAGAACCAGAAGCCCTGGTTGCAGTATAAGGGTCCCCAGCAGAGTTGCCAAGCTGTCGCTCCCGACAAGTGAAACTGGTCCAGATGAAGGTACAGACGCGAACGGTCGGCGAGAGGGACAATGAGAACACACAGCCGTGAACTCACTGGAGATGAATAGAGTCGCCAGCTAGGCATTTTTGTCCCGGAGGAAAGGTAATGCTGCATAGACCTAGAAAAAGATATGGATAAGACGGTTGCGAACCAGAGAGACTGAGAAAGGGGGTTGGTTACAACCTGGGAAGGTATTAGCACCCAGATTGTCCGTCGTACTCGACGGGATCCACGCTTAAAAGATTTGTGTTTTAAAGGGGTAGTGTCAGTGCAATCTGTGTATAAAATAGCTGGAAAAGAATGTATAGGTGTCAGTGTAAGAAGTGTGAAGTGTAATATGTAGTGTCAGTGTGAGACCAGGAATGAAATGCTCATGATAATGAGGCTTAAAGAGTAAAGCTGGAAGGAGGGGGAATGTACAGAGACTTTTGTTCGATAACTGTTAAGTTATGCCTACGTATCCTCTCGTGCAATGAGGAAGTCAGAACACCGTAGTTCGACCCAAAGAGACTGAAAGATGAATTGACTGATGAACTGCTTGCTTGTCTATGCTCAAGTGTATGATCTGTCTGGCACAGATGCAAACTGTCTTGCATTAGACGGAAGAAGCGAGTTCTCGTTTATGAGTGAATGAGATGAGAAAAGAATCCCGAAGGAGACGATTATGGTTTGTTTTTATGTTTTCAGTCTTTTATTGCTTTTGAAAGTTTGTCGTAAGTTAATGAGCTTAAGCCTAAACCAATGGGTTAGTAAACTCATCACATCTTCCCTCTGATTAGGGGTAATGAGAGTACCTTAAGTGTGAAGTCAGATTCTCACACTTAATCACCTTTGATGCAGGATTAAGATCATTAACCTACTTATGATTATTTAGATGTTTTTGTGGTTTTTGTTTAGTGTTGAGTAATGAGGTTAAGCCATAATCAAGGATTAAACAGACTCATTACACCATCCTAAAAGAAGGATGATAGATGAGAATGTTTAAGCTGAGGAAAGCTCCTCAACTTAATCCATGATTAGGGATTAAACTCATGACAAAACAAGCCTTTGATTAAGTGGATTTTAGTTAATGGTATGATGATGAAGTGATTTTTATGATTTGTAAGACAACTTGAGGAGGACTTGTCCATTAACACTAGGGTTAGTCCTTCTTAACCACTTAAGGAAGAATTAGAACCCTAATGCAAGGCCCAAGTTACAAGTGTGATGTCTTGATATTTATTAAGTGAATTGATTAAGAGACTTAAACACATTAAGGGTTTAATATTTAGGATTAAAGTTATACACTCCATCCTAAAAGAAGGATGCAGGCATAAGCTTAATCACAAAGTCTTAAAGCCTTTAGGGTTTAGTCCCTGATTATGAGATGAGAAGAGAAGACTCAAGAGAGACACAAAGGTAAAAAACTATGAGGGGAGACTAATCAAAACCCTAATTCATTATCATGCTTGGTTGTTCCTAAGGTTTGTGAGGTTTTCAAGAACAATCTTCAGAGGAGCCACCAGGAAGCAGATGAACAAGATCAAGAGAAACAAAGTGACTTGCTTCATTGAAGAAGTCAAGTCACTTGAAGAAAGAAAGGAGGAAGAAGAAGAATGAGCAAGCTCAATCTCAAACACATATATAAATGCAGCAATGTATGCAAGAGAGATGAGAAGAAAAGTTATGAGAAGTGAAGGCAAATTCACTTCCCAAGTTTACTTACCACCTGAAATGTTAGAAAGAAATGCAATGCAATGCTAAATGAAATGAAATGACATGATGCTAGACCAAACCAGAAGCATGTTGATGATGAAAATGATGCTATGAGGTGCTGCAAACATGAGGCAAGTCATGGAGATGCTCATACAAGATCATGGATGCAAATGATGCAAGTTAAGGAGCATGAACAAACATGGAAAGTTATGAAGCATACAAGACAAATGGCCTGGCAAATGTGTAATGCAATGATCAAACATGCTTTCTATATGTCTTAAGATGTCATATGAATCACAAGGATGCACAAAATGCAAAGACAAGTCATGTTATGCAAGAGAATGCAAGAAGGATGCAAGAGAAAGCCCAAATTAGGGTTCATGGATCAAACATCAAACAAAAACCCAAAACAGAAGCAAACCCTAAGATAAAAATGGAAAATGGCACTCAAAGAAACCCTAACCCTATGCTAAACCAAGGTTCAAAGGGGAGGTCCCAACTCTCAACCAAACTCAAGTTATGAATTTTCTAAGTTATTAGGGTTTTTTAGGGTTCTTAACAAAAGAAATGCCAAACAATTAGAAAATGCAAGATCAAATCATGGCCATTTTACCCTAGAAACTACATGCCAAACACAAAACAATGCAAAAAGAATCAATGTCTCAACCTTCTCCAATAGGCAGAAATGAATTTTTGAATCCATGATCAAAATAATGCATAAAAAATGATTTAATTCAATGAAAAATTCTTAAAATGCATCAAGATCAAAAACGAAATTTGGTTTGAAGGTTGGACAATGTTTCTAAATGTCTTAGAACATTTCATGAATTTTTTTGTAATTTTTAAATACCTAAAAGTATTTTTAATTAATTAATTCCCATTAATCAATTAAAAATAATCTCTTAAATATTTAAAAATACTTTTTTGATGATAAAAATAAAATAAAAATATTTTTGGGTCTCAAAAATTAATAAAACTTTTAAGAAAAAGTTTCAGAATTTTTAAGAATTTTTTACTATTTTAAAAATAATTATGCAAGTTAATTGAAAAGAAATGAATTAAAATCTAATAAAAATGGGAAAGTAAACGCAAGGAAGGGCTGGGATTGGATCCTGATTTGAACTGGTTGACTGGCGCCAGATCTAAGGGCCAGGATTGCTTCTGAGCCAATTAAATTAATTGTAATTAATTAATGATAAAAAAATGAATTAGGGCTAATCCAAATGATCTGAGCCCTCTATCCGCGCGCGAAGTCAAACGGTCCACCCCATCTAACGTCCCACATTCAAATTGGCATTAATGACCTGAGATTAGGGCTAATCACTCAGGCGGCCGGAGAAGACTTCCGGTCGTCTTCTCCGGCCAGCACCTCACCTGGAAATTCCCCAACTCCCTCAAAACGTATCAAAAATGAAAACTAAGACAAGGGAAATGATCTCCAACCTCTCACGAATCAAACCCCTCTCTCAAAACACATTTCTTCTTCCTAAACAAGCTGAATCGAAAGAAATAAAAACTAGGGCACGCAAGCTTCAGAGACAAATTAAATGCTCAAATCAAAGCCATTTCAAAAACTAAGGACATCAGGATAATCAGTGAATCACATAGAACAAGTTTGTAACAAGAAAAATGATTTCTAGAAAAATAATTTTCGAGCTACCTGAGATTTGGAGCTTTCAACTTGAGGACTTTCTGGCCACTTCCTTCAGTGCAAACTACTCCACTTGATCCCCAGAAGATGTTTGAATGCTCAATGAGAGTTTAAGTTGGCTGGATAGTGAGTTTCGAAAGCTCCTGCTTCAGCTCAGTCAGAAATGGCAATGGAGTTTCTGGAGGTTTCAGGCCATGGTGAGGGGTTGTTTGTGATCCTGAGGGTGAATGGAGAAGGTCTGTGGTGTTTGTTGGTGTGTTTGTGAGCTATGGTGAGAGTTTCGAATGAAACTGCAAAATGAAGTGAGAAATGGCAGTGAGATGTTCAGGCTGTTTCAGGCTTGTGTTCTTGGTGCTTTGTGGTCTATGGAACAAGGTGAGTTGGATGGTGAAAATGGTTGAAGTGTTTGCAGGCTGTGGAGAGGAATTCGAAGGCTTATGCAATGTGGGGTGATTTTGTGAATGTGTTGAATGTGTGAGTTTCAGCCTGGCTTAGTACATGAAATGGTTTGCAAATGGATAGTATAAACTAATCCAATTGGTCAGAGGATGTGACTTGTGCTGTGGTGATTGGGATGTTTGCTTTTGCAAAAAGGTCAACTTTTGTGTAAGGCAAGTATGGTGAGGTTCTAGGCAAGTACAATGGGCATGGGCTGCGCAGCATGATGAGTGTTTGAGGCTAGCTTGATTCAAGGACCAATGCAGCAAGTTGGTGAAGAGAAATGAGTGGTTTTGCAACTTGTTACTTTATGGTTCTCATGTGAAAATCTTGTTCCAAAAGTCATGAAACATGAGCAATGCCTAGTTCATTCTGAATTTTAGGACTTACATGATGTTTATGTGAAGGTTTGATACCAATTAGAAGTTGCAATTTGACTTAGTACATGATTTTGCAATTTTCACACTTGGTGCATATCTTGAAAATAAGTGATTTTTGGCAACTTTGTCACACCATAACTTTTGATTCAAGAAGAGTTTGATCATGTTCTTGTACTTTTTGAAAAGGGAAAAATGAGATCTACAACTTTCATGACCAAAGTTTTTCCATTTGAAGCATTTTTGGATCAAGAATCATGGCTTGAAAAATGACCTAAAATGATGCATTCTTGAAAAGTCAACTATGCCCAAAAAGTCAACATTTGCAAAAACCCTAAATTCTTGATTTCTGTGAACTTCAACCTTCTTATATGATCAAATAAAGATCATATACACTCAAAATGATGAAGATCACCCATTGGTTGGGTCATTGGGGGCCTCAGATGCCCTGATTTTGCACTGACTTGTCTGAAAAGTCAACCTTTGATCAGATGACTTCCCCATGGAATTTCTTCATGAAAATTGATGTGCATACTCCCTATACCATATAAAGAGCAATGGAAACAAGAATGACCAAAAAATTTGGTGTTATGGCCTCTGAAACCAAAACCCTAATTTTAGGTCAACTGTGCAGTTCATCCTGGCTCTGCATCCACTCAAACCCTAGTTCTTGTGATTCCTCTGCAATTTTGACTTTGAGGAGATGGAATATGACATAAGAACACACATGGACCCCTTTGAGTTGATTAGTGGCCTTTGGAGTGGCTCAAGATGCTTTGGGATTGCTCAGATCACAAACCCTAGGTGCAGATGCCTTAGAAGCTATGCAGTGAATCAAAAATGAGATATGAGATGATATGTTTGTATTTATGCATATGAGGATGATCACAAGCCATGGTGTGGATGGGTGAGGGCAAATTTGGGGTGTTTACACCAGTGACTGATGCTCTCCTGAAGGAATTCAAAGAGGATTACTTTGGGCTGGATATTTGATTTCTTTGTACTTGTACTTCATTTTGTTTGTACTTTTGTTGATTTTGTTGTATTTTGACCCACCATGGGAACTTGTTGTAATCATAAACTATGTATCTTTGCATTTGTAATATATGGTTTGTGTGTTATCCTTTGGGCTTCATTTCTCTTCAACATCATCATTCCTCGAGGTCTGGAAGGTCAAAACCAAAGAACCAAACCGGATACCCTTGGAAGACAAATAGACATATTGCATTGCATACTAACCTCATTTCTTTGTTTTTTAGGTGTTTTTGTTGTTGTTTTCTCACTCTGCTGTTGTTTCAGGAAACATTGCTCGTAGGAGGGTTTCCCCCATCAACAGAGTTCACTAGTATCCTATAAGAAACAACCTTCCTAGCTTACAGATGGACCAAGGCTTTCATATGCCAATATCAATACAACTTAGACATGGCTCCCAATAGGACTCTCCTAATGGGAATGTCACAGTCTTCAAGAGAAAGCTTCCAGGAGTATTCCCAAGATGGAGACAGCCTGTTGCTGCTGTTCAACCTCCAATGTCTGAAAGAGAAATGGCTGATATGTTCATGAATACCCTACAGGGGACATACATTGATTGACTTGCTGCTTTCTCTTCCACTAGCTTTGCTGATGTGGTCATAGCGGGAGAGAGAATTGAAAGTTTGTTGAAGATGGGCAAGATTTCTGATAATGGCGCCAGCTCCAGCAACACAAGGAAACCTTTTGCAGGGCCTCGCAGGACGAGTGACACCAATTCAATACACATGGGCAGAGGTAGGCCCCAGTACATGCCGAGATCAATAGCCATTGTCACTATTCCTGCTCCAGCACCTAAACAACAATAAACTCCACAACCACAACATTTCCCTCAGCAACAACAATTTCCTCAACAAAGAACTTACAACAACAACAACCGACAACAACCTCCTTTCCAGCAAAGGACCACTAAAATCAACAGGGTAATCCACCCCATCCCGATGCCCTATGCCACTTTATTACCACAAATTTTGAAGCTCAATCTTGTTGAATTAAGGACTCTGGCTCCACCAGATTCTCATAACCTTCCAAGGAATTACGACATCAACGCCAAATGTGCCTTCCATTCCAATGCACCTGGACATACAACGGAAAAATGTAAAGCCTTGCACATGAAGGTCTAGGATTTAGTTGATTCTGAGGCTTTAAATTTTGCACCTCCTACTAATTTCACAAAGAATCATATGCCTAGCCATGGCGGACCCAGGATAAATTCAATTGAAGAGGATCAACCAGTGAACCTAATTGAAGATACTACAAGTATTCAAACACCTTTGGCCGAGGTTAAAGTCCAACTTTTAAAATGCAAGGTGTTCCCAGGTTGTGAGGCCTGCTGTGAATCTTGCAAAGTTTCCGCCAATGGTTGTGCAAGTTTAAAAAGTGGAATCAATGGTCTTATCAGAGAAGGTATCTTTCTAATAACATCAACGGTTTCCGCCTCTACAACAACAACAACCATCAAGGATGACATCTCCACAGTCACCATCTACTATGACCCGACAATGGTCCCCAATTCCAACAATTTTCAGCAACAATCTCAACAACAACCCAACTTCAGTCTTTCACCACCACCGTTAGTCAGAAATCCCATTACCATCTATTACGATCCACAGACAATAATAGTTCCTACTTCCGCCGCAGTCAGTCCAGTTACCATCACGGTACCTAGACCCGTCCCATATAAAAAAGATAATGTTGTTTCGTGGCACTATGGTTCAGACCTCTACTGCAACGGGAAAAGAGTCGCTCTTGATTCTTCAACTTATACACCGCAAATTGATAATGTCGGGGGAGGCAGAGGCTTCACTCGAAGCGGACGTCTCTTCGCGTCACAAGTGCCGAGAGTTAATGCTGAGGCAGAGGCTGCTGCCAAGGCTAAAGGCAAGAATGTGGTGCCTGAAGAACCAGTTGCAAAAGAATCTTAGAAGACGTCCTTTGATCAGGATGTGGACGAGTTTATGAAGATAATCAAGAGAAGCGATTATAATGTTGTGTATCAGCTCCACCAGACTCCTTCCAAGATCTCCATTCTATCACTGCTATTGTGTTTCGAAGCTCATCGGGATGCATTACTTAAAGTCCTGCACGTAGCCTACATGCCTGAGGAGATTATGGTTAATCAGCTAGAAATAGTGGTTTCTAATGTTAATACTAGTCATGGACTAGGCTTCACCAATGTTGATTTGACTACGGAGGGTCGTCATTATAATAAAGCTTTGTACATCACTCTAGAGTGTAAAGGGGTTGTGCTTTCACATGTTCTAGTTGACACTAGGTCCTCACTCAATGTCTTGCCAAAGAAAGCCCTTGTTAAGCTTGAATATGATGGAATAGCTCTACGACCAAGAAATCTGGTGGTTAGAGCTTTTGATGGTTCCAAGAGGTCTGTTCTTGGAGAAGTGGAGTTGCCTGTGATAATTGGCCCACATGTCTTTCAAACTACTTTTTACGTGACGGACATTCAGCCGACCTACAGCTGTTTGTTGGGTCGACCTTGGATTCACCCCGCTGGCGCAGTTACGTCGACCCTTCACCAGAAATTAAAATACATGTGGGAAGGGCAAATTATCACAATCTGTGGAGAGAAGGACATTTTTGTTAGCCATCTGGCTACTTACAAATATATTGAGATGGATGGTGAGATCCACGAGACCATGAGCCAAGGTTTTGAAGCACTAAATGTCAACGAGTCAACAAATGAAGTATTTGTTGCATCCCAAGAAGATAGGATGGGTACTTCAATTGTCTCCTACCAACAAGCTCGGAAGGTTGTTGAAGATGGGAACGCCCAAGGCTGGGGCAAGCTGCTACCTATGGAGAAGAAAGAAGACAGATTTGGTTTGGGTTACAAACCATTCCGACAAGATGAAGTAGAGGCTGCTAAAGAGCCCAAGTTCGTAAGTGGGGGAATGCTGATCCCAGATGCTGTCAATAATGTGGAAGACGGGGCCGAAAGCGACTTCAACCTGGAAAGCTGGATTCGTCCAAGAGTCCCGGGCCAACAAGTCCTTAACTGGTCTTCCCAGGAAATTATAAGAGTTACTCCTACAGTGTAATTATTATTTCCTGCTTAAGCATGCATCAAGTCATGCATCTTGCCCAAGGTTTCAGGACTCATTTTGTAATACGGCCATATTTGTATTTTGTGCGAATGGAATATCAATGAACAATGGACATCTTTTTGCAAACGATTTTCTTTTTCGCTCACTGTCTTTTCATTTTTGTTATTTTCGCACAAAACAATAAATGGCAATGTTTTCAAAATAATAACTTCATTCACACTTTTTTCTAAACAAGATTTAAATCAATCACTAAAAAGAACAAATCTCAACCCTTGCAGAGATAATCCTCCAGATTGCACCGACAACAACACTGATATGACCTTGTATGACTTTGACAATACAATAAATCAAGCAGATGAAGGGGTTGATGAAGACTACGACTTGCCTGAAGAGTTGGCCAGGTTGTTGAGGCAAGAGGAAAAAGTAATTACTCCTCATCAGGAGGAGGTTGAGACCATCAATCTTGGTACTGAAGAAGATGTGAAAGAGGTGAAGATTGGGGCCAGTTTGCAAGCTCCAGTGAAAGAACTGCTCATCAATATGCTTCTTGAATATGTCAACGTCTTTGCTTGGTCCATCAAGATATGTCGGGTCTAGATATAGATATTGTCATGCACAGGCTACCATTGAAAAAAGATTGCCCGCCAGTTAAACAGAAGTTGCGCCGCACTCGCCCAGATATGGCCATGAAAATCAAGGAAGAAGTTGCGCCGCACTCGCCCAGATAGTGGTATCGAGTATTCATCTGGGTGTTATTAAGATGTATCTGGATTTGAGGAAAGTATTTTGGTGTCCTTGTATGAAGAAGGATATTGCAGAGTTTGTATTCTTATTTGACTTGTCAGAAGTCAAAGATTGAACATCATAAATCGTCGGGTGTGATGCAACCTTTATTTATTCCTAAGTGGAAATGGGATAGTATATCGATGGATTTTGTGTCTGGTTTACCTAGAATGCCGAGTAATTTTGAGGCTATTTGGGTTATTGTGGATAGATTGACAAAATATGCTCACCTTATTCCAATGAGAATGTATTACCGTTGGAGAAGTTAGCGAAGAAATACATTGAGAGGAGTGTCAATTTGCATGGTATTCCGTCTAGCATTGTATCAAATAGAGATCTGAGATTTACTTCTAGATTTTGGGAAAATTTCCAAAGTGCTTTGGGTATGAAGTTGTATTTGAGTTTTGCTTATCATCTGCAGACTGATGGTCAGACGGAGAGGACAATCCAGTCACTTTAGGATCTTTTGAGAGCTTGTGTGTTGGATGTGACTTGGAAACTTGAAAGTCAGATGAAGGAGTCTTATCCTGAGTTATTTGTTTGAGGTAATTTTCGAGGGTGAAAATATTTTAAGTGGGGGAGAGTTGTAACATCCCAATTTTTGTAATTATTTATTTATTATATTAATTGATTAATTATGTGATTTTGTACCCAGTTGATTTAATTGATTATTTGGATTAATATGAATTAATTAATTTAATTTAATTATGTGATTTAATTTAATTCATTGATTTATTTTGTTTATTGGAAATAGTTAAATTATTTGATTTAATTGAATTATTAAATTTTTAGTTTTATTTTATTTAGTGAAATAAATAGATTTAATGTATTTGTCTAATTGGGTTATTTTGAGAGTATGATTAGTAAGTTAGTAATTGTCAGTTAGAAAGCCCAATAAGAGTTATAATGTTTATAAGTAGATGTTAGGGTTTTAACAATGATAGAAAGAGTAGAAGATGGAAGAGGCTAGGAGAGGAAGAAGAGAGCTCAAGAACAAGCATGAAAGCTCAAGAAAATCAAAGGTAAGGGTGGGTTTTCATTAAATTATTTGGGATTGTTGGATAATATAGCATGAGTAGAATGTAGTTAGGGTAAAATCACAATCTTTCATGAATTTAGAGTTTTTAAGTTTTACTAAAAATCTTGATTTGATTTATGTCCTTTGATTGTGCTTGGAATTGATGATATGATATATTATAGAGACCCATTTGTAATTGGAAGAAAATAAATTGATAGTAATTTCTAATGGGTTGAATAGTAGCGCTGTCAATTTCTATTTAGAGGATACCTTACTTGTTTTTCTTTTTACTATAGCATGATTAATAAACAGAGTGAAATGCACCCTTCTCCCAGTAAACCAATTGAAATAGAGTGTGTGGTATAAGTTGATGCTTACTTGCCATTAAATGGAATACTAATTTCCTAAGGACATGATGTGAAGATATTAATTAAGTATATATGTATGTATAAGTTGATTTAATGAATGAAGTTTATTTGAGACTTGAATGTCATGAGATTCTTAATGAAAGTGATTTGCAGCTACATGCTAATGTTAAAGTATATGAAAGCATGAATTTATTTCAAGTGTTATTGAGAATGACAGGTGTATGTGTGATATTTTGAATTATATGTGACACTCTTGTTTGAGATCCATGATAATTACTCTGAATATTTATATATTTTTCACGGGGTTTAGAAGGGTGTTACACAAACAAATATACACTATGAGTAAGACCTCAGACTCCTTCAACATTGTCAATACTAGAGCCGCTCACTACCGAAATCTTCTCCTCCTGTTTCTATCCCTGAACATAAACATATGTGCCATAATTCTATGGAATTTCTTTCTCACTAGTATAGGGCACATGACCTGGAACTGTGATGGTTACCAGGCTTACATCATTAGGTACGATAATAGTAACAGGTTCTGGCCTTGGCAGCACCGAAATCTTAGTAGGTGTAAAGTAGATAGTCACAATTGAAATATCATCTCTTTCTTTGTTAACCTTAATAAACTGCAAAAAACCTTCATCCATCAAGCTTTGAATTCCGTTTCTCAACTTACTGCAACCATTTTCACAAACAATAAATTCTTCACAACTATCATCACACCCAGGGAACACCAACCCCTTCAACAAATTACTCTTTATCACCAACAGTGGAGTATTAGCTTCACTTACATCAGTAATGAGATTCAACACTTCCTCATCTTCCATGGTATTTACTCTCATGCCTCCATGGTTGTGCATTGGATTATTAACAACATTCGGAGTAGGAGAGAAATTTATAGCTTTCGTGTCAATTAAATTCTGCACTTTCAGCTGCAAGGATCTACATTTTTCAGTTGTGTACCCAGGAGCACCCGAGTGAAAAGCACATCGAGCATTTGTGTCATAACCAGAAGGTAATGGTCCAATGGGTGGGGCCAAAGTTCTCAACTGTACCACATTCAATTCTAGTAATATTTGCAACAAAGTTGTATATTGTCGCTCCCGATAAATGGGAATGGCCCAGATAAAGGTACAGACGCGAACGGTCGGCGAAAAGAGATGCGAGAACACACAGGAGTGAACTCACAGGAAATGAATAGAGTCGCCAGCTAGGCATTTTTATCCCGGAGGAAAGGTAATGCTGCATAAACCTAGAAAGATAAGGATAAGACGGTTGCGAACCAGAGAGACTGAGAAAGGGGGTTGGTTACAACCTGGGAAGGTATTAGCACCCAGATTGTCCGCCGTACTCGACGGGATCCACGCTCAAAAGATTTGTGTTTTAAAGGGGTAGTGTCAGTGCAATTTGTGTATAAAAGGGCTGGAAAAGATGTACAGGTGTCAGTGTAAAAGGAGTGAAGTGTGATATATACAGTGTCAGTGTAAGAACAAAGATGAAATGCTCATGATAATGAGGCTAAAGAATGATAATGGAAAGAGGGGGAATATACAGAGACTTTTTTTCGATAACTGTTAAGTTATGCCTACGTATCCTCTCGTGCAATGAGGAAGTCAGAACACCGTAGTTCGACCCAAAGAGACTGAAAGATAAATTGACTTGTGAACTGCTTACTTGCCTATGCTCAAGTGTATGACCTGTCTGGCTCAGGTGCAAACTGTCTTGCATTAGACGAAAGAAGCAAGTTCTCGTTTGTGAGTGAATGAGATGAGAAAAGAATCCCGAAGGAGACGGTTATTGTTTGTTTTTGAGTTTTCAGTCTTTTATTGCTTTTGAAAGTTTGTCATAGATTAATGAGCTTAAGCCTAAACCAATGGATTAGTAAGCTCATCACATCTTCCCTCTGATTAGGGGTAATGAGAATACCTTAAGTGTGAAGTCAGCTTCTCACACTTAATCACCATGATGTAGGATTAAGATCATTAACCTACTTGTGATTATTTAGATGTTTTTGGTGTTTTTGTTTAGTGTTAAGTAATGAGGTTAAGCCATAATCAAGGATTAAACAGACTCATTGCACCATCCTAATAGAAGGATAATAGATGAGAGTGTTTAAGCTGTGGAAAGCTCCTCAACTTAATCCATGATTAGGGATTAAACTCATGACAAAACAAGGCCTTTATTAGATGGATTTTAATTAGTGATAAGATGAAGAAGTGGATTTTATGATTTGTAAGACAACTTGAGGGGGACTTGTCCATTAACACTAGGGTTAGTCCTTCTTAACCAATTAAGGAAGAATTAGAACCCTAATGCAAGGCCCAAGTTACAAGTTTGATGTCTTGATGATTATTATGTGAATTGATTAAAGGAGTTAAACACATTAAGGGTTTAACACTTAGGGTTAAAATTATACACTCCATCCTAATAGAAGGATGCAGGCATAAGCTTAATCACAAAGCCTTAAAGCCTTTAGGGTTTAGTCCCTGATTATGAGATGAGAAGAGAAGACTCAAAGGGACACAAAGGTAAAATCTAAATGGGGGACTAATCAAAACCCTAATCATTGTCATTCTTGGTTGTTCCTAAGGTTTGTGAGGTTTACAAGAGAAGTCTTCAGAGGAGCCACCAGGAAGCAGATGAAAAGGAGCAAAGAGAAAGCAAAGTAACTTGCTTCATTCAAGAAGTCAAGTCACTTGAGGAAAGAAAGTAAGGAGAAGAAGAATGAGCAAGCTCAATATCAAACACATAACAAAATGCAGCAATGATGCATAAGAGAGATGAAAAGAGATTGTGAGAAGTGAAGGCAAATTCACTTCTCAAGGTAACTTACCACCTGAAAAGTTAGTGAAAGGAATGCAATGCAATGCAAAATGAAGTGAAATGGCATGATGCAAATCAAAACCAGAAGCACATATGAGATGATAATGATGCTATGAGATGATGCAAACATGAAACAAAGCATGGGGATGATCATACAAACTTATGGATGCAAATGAAGCAAGTTAAGAACCATGATCATACATGAAAAGTTATGAAGTGAAAATGGCATATAACATGGCAAATGCAAGATGCAATGATCCAACATGCTTCTAATATGTCTTAAGATGTCAAATGAATCAAATGGATACACAAAATGCTATGGCAAGTCAAGGTATGCAAGCAAATGCAAGATGGATGCATATGGAAGCCCAAATTAGGGTTTATGATCAAAGCATCAAACAAAAACCAAAATCAGAAGCAAACATCAAGATAAAAATTTGAAAATGCATTCCAAGGAACCCTAACCCTACACAAACTCACTGCCCAAAGGAGAGGTTCCAACTCTTAACCTAATTGGAGTTATGAATTTCCTAAGTTTTCTAGGGTTTTAAGGTACCTTTACAAGAAAAATGCCAAACAAATTGAAAATGAAAGATCAAAACATGCCAATTTAATCTCACAAACTACATGATATGCACAACACAATTCAAAAAGAATCAAAGTCCAACTCTCAATGGTTAGGCAGAAATGATTTTTTGAAGTTTGGATCAAAATAATGCTTTGAAAATGAATTAATTTCATGGAAAATTATCAAAATGCATCAAGATCAAAAAAGAAATTTGGTTTGAAGGTTGGACAATGTTTCTAAATGTTTTTAAAGGTTTCATGAATTTTTTGGTGATTTTTAAATACCTAAAAGTATTTTTAATTAATTAATTCTCATTAATTAATTAAAAATAAACTTTTAAAAGATTTAAAAATATTTTTGAATGCGAAAAATAAAAATAAAAATGTTTTTGGTTTCTGAAAATTAATAAAAGTGTGTATAAAAAATTTCAGAATTTTTGAATAATTTTTGCTATTTTAAAATAAATGGACAAAAGAAATATAAAACAAATGAATTAAAATTAAAGAAAATGAAAAGTATTCCAATCCAAAGGCTGACATTCAAATCTGGGAGAAAGGGCTTGACTGCGCGCGTGAATCAAGGGTCAGGATTGGTTCTGGCTTAATTAAATTAATTATGATTTATTAAATTAATTAAAACAGGTTAGGGTTTAATGACTCCATCTGGACCATCCATAACTTAAGCTAATCCATATCCAACGGCCACGAATGCATCTGGCACGCTAATTAGGGTTAGGGCTTAACAACTTTCAGGTGACCAGAGGGAAGCTCCGGTCATCTTCTCCGGCGGGTTCGAAACCCTAAAACATGCTACAGGCCACCATTCACCAAATTGAAAGCAGGGAAATGATCCTCTACCCAAACCCCATTCAAATCACCCCTCAAACAATATTTATCATTCAAAAACAGAGAGAATCGAAGCCAACAAGATTCACGGGTGAAATTTCAGAGAGCAACAAAATACTCATTTCTTCACTATTTTCGATTCTAAAGGTACCATCATGATCAGCAAGACATGCACTATCAATTTGTAACATAAAATACAAGCTCTGAAAAGTTGGAGATTCGAAGCTACCTGAAGTGATGAACTATGGATATGAGCTCTCCAGACCTTGCTTTGATGCAAAATGTCTCCTCTGAACCCCCTGAAGCCAATGGAATGCTCACAATCCTTTGTAGGTGGCTAATTTGAGAGCTTGAGTTCTGATATGGCAGGTTTCACAGTTAGGATTTATGGGGTTTCAAGTTGTTTCAATGGTGGATTCTGGTTCTATGGAAGGTGTGTGATGCAATGGTGAAGAGAAAATGAGTGTTTGATGGCTGTAGAGAGAGATTCGAAGAAGAGGAGTTTTTGACAGATTTTTGTGAAGGCTGTGTTGTGTCTTGTTTCAATGGCCAATGAGTTGCTATAACACTCCCATGATGTGTGAGTAGCCTGTGGAGCAGGTTAGTAGAGGTGGCTGCTCACTGTTCCAAGAGTATGGGGGTTTTGGCCAAAAAGTCAAGTTGATTTGTACTTGCAGCATGGGCTATGGCAGCAGCAGTCTAAGGGTTTGTCTTGCTTCAGCTTGAGTCAAGGATGACCCTTGGATTGCTTGTGAATGTCTGCAGCATTTGGATCATGAGTTGTGAGAGATTTTGCAACTTGCCCACTTGTGTTTTCTCATGATTTTGGCTATGTCAATGTGAAAACTCTTGCTGTTTTTTTGATGTGGGATGCCTCATTAGATCATGACAATGTATAGAAACCAATTAGTGATCACACAATCCATGGGAGAATGATTTTGCCAAAAATTCCTCTTTGCATCTTTATGAAAATGGCTTATGAATTCTTGAAAATCAACTCACACAAATGAGAAATTCCTTGGGCCAATTCTGATTTTTAGAGGTTATGTAACCATGTTGTGAAGTTTAGAAGTCCATTTGGTAGCTTTAGAACACTTGATCAAGTCATTTTGCAAAATGCCTCTTTGGTAGAAACTTTGAAATTTTGTGATTTTTGCCAACTTTGGTGAGCCATAACTTTTGATCCAAAATGAATTAGGTCATGTTCTTGTACTTTTTGAAAAGGGAAAGATCTATTCTACAACTTTCATGACCAAAGTTTTTCCATTTGAAGCTTTCTTGAATCAAAAAGTAAGGGTTGGAAAAGTTGCCTAAAATAGCATTTTCATTAAAGGTCAAACTTGCCCAAAAAGTCAACTTTGCAAAAGACTTGAAATTCTTCAATTTTGTGAACTTCCAACATCTTCCATGATAAAATAAAGATCATATACAATCAAAATGATGAAGAACACCCTTTGGTTGGGTCATTGGGGGCCTCAGATGCCCTGATTTTACACTGACTTGCTTGAAAAGTCAACTCTTGATCAGATGACTTCCCCATGGAATTTCTTCATGAAAATTGATATGCATACTCCCTATACCATATAGAGACCAATAGAAACAAGAATGACCAAAAAATTGGAGTTATGGCCTTTGAAACCAAAACCCTAATTTTAGGTCAACTGTGCAGTCAAGCCTGGCTCTGCTTCCATACCAATCCCAGTTCTTGTGATCCTTTGACATTCTTGACTTTGAGAGGATGTAATATGATACTTGAACACACATGGACCTCTTTGAAGTGATTGATGGCCTTTGGAATGGCTCAAGAAGCTCTTGGATTGCTCAGATCACAAACCCTAGATGCAGATGACTTAGAATCTATGTAGTGAATCAAAAATGTGATATGAGATGTTGTGATTGTGTTTATGCATATGAAATGATCACAAGCCATGGTGTGAATGGGTGAGGGAAAATTTGGGGTGTTTACATATATGTCATGGGGATGGGCTCTATAGCACGATTAACCTGCCTAGATGGGCGATGGTACTGCCTTTGTTATTGATTGTTTTGTTGTGGACGATGTTGCTGTTGTTGAGTTGGCGTTAAGGGAATAGTGAAAGAAACCACTTGAGCATATTGATTAAAGCGACTTCTGCCTCTTCCTCTACTATAAACAACATTGGTTTCTCCTTCCATCCTTCTTTGAGGTCCAGCAAATGGTTTCCTAACTCCAGACGAGCTAACCCCACTCACATCTTGAAATTTGCCAAGTTTCAACGAATTCTTTATTCTTTCTCCCACAACCACGATGTCAGCAAAACCTGTAGAAGGACAGACAACTAAACGGTCAAGAAAAGCACCCTGCAATGTACCCATGAACATGTCATCCATTTCACAATCCAACAATGGTGGTTGAACCCTGGCGGCAAGCTAGCGCCAGCATTGTGCATATTCTTTGAAGTTTTCCTTAGAAGTTTGGGCCATACTCTGCAGCTGAGTATAATTTGGTGCCATATCCATATTGTATTGGTACTGCTTTAAGAAAGCTTCAGCAAGTTCCTTCCAACTCCTTACAGATGCCCTAATTAAATTCATATACCATTCTTGGGATGCCCCGGTGAGGTTGTCCTGAAAATAGTACATCCATAGTTTCTAATCAACGGTGTATGTAGCAATTCTTCCCACATAGGACTGTAGGTGAGTCTTAGGACATGTTGAACCATTGTACTTGTCAAAGGTAAGTGGCTTAAACTTATGAAGGATTATGATGCTAGGAACCAGGCCCAAGTCTACCACATCAAAGCCTAATGTGTTCTGAGATTCAATGGAACGAATCTTTTCAACAATTTCATCAAAATGACAATTCACCACAACATTTTGAACCTTCATATCCCCTCTAGCATAGTAAAATGATCTTCTTTACTGTCCATATAAACATTACGACATTGGTCTCCACCCGAACCATCAGCAACAACAGTAGGAATAGGAATACCCTTAAGGGTAGTGGCGTACCTCGGAAATGGCTACGATCATCGCGCAGACTGCGGAACAGACGAAATAACAGAATCGCCACCTAATTCTATTTATTCTAACGAAAGAAAATGAAGATATAGATAAAACATAATATGGAAAAGATATGGTTGACGAAACCAAAATATAAGTTCGGGAGTCAGTTACATAAGGGGAAGGTATTATCACCCCTTACGTCCGTTGTACTCAACGAGAACCTCTTAGTTTAACTTGCGATTGAATGTTGACTTATACTATTGCTTTCTTCTTAAGGGTATAGATGCGGAGAATGGGTGGTTTTCTTCCTAGGGTGCTCGACAGGGATTGTGATCCGTGTGCCTACGTATTCCCTTGAACAATGCGAAAGTCAGAGCCTCGTAGTTCGTGGTTCTACGGTCGATTGGTGTTTTTTAATGAACGATTGTTTAAACCAATCTTTAACTGCTAAGTGTTGGCTTGTCTGCTCGCGATAGGAGGCTGAAGCGCTAGCTTGTTTGTGAGATAGAAGTTATTTAAACAATGTTCGTTTAAGGAAAGATGTTTGATTTGATTAGTGTTTTAGGAATGAAAGGGCGAATGAATCACATCCCATGGGGCGAGCCTCATGAGCATTCATTCAAGAATTCAAGGAATGCTAGACTCCAGAACTTAGTTCTTTGTTATTTGATTAAGAAAAATAGTTTGAGTATTTGGATTGAAAATGATTAATTAGTTTGATGGCGGGGCAAGATGCTTCCAACTTATAAGGGTAAATGTAAATGGAGGTTTATCGGTTAAGGGTTGATTTGGTTACGTGGGATCGGGTCCTTATCCTAAGGGAGGCGCCTAGTAAACGAAACCAAAACTGAATGAAATATGCGAATGTACGAGTGAAACAACTTGGTATTGGATCAAGGGTTCGCGAATGAAAAAGCGATAAATGTGGAAAAGTAAATTACGTACAAGGTAATCGGGAGAAGGGTACAAATAAGTTACACAGGATTGCACGAAATATAAGGGTTCATTGTATTTGCCTAAGAGGAAGCATGTGTGAAGTGTCCTAAACTATGCGAAGCCGTTGGAGCTCGAGATAAAATCGAAAGCGTCGAAATGTTGCTCTTTAACTATCTTAGAATCGATTCAATGATAAAATCATTCTATGATAAGTCGAGCGTCTCTTTATAATCAGACACATATTTAAATAAATGAAATGCGACAAAAAATAAAATTAGTCTCGCATTGATTTAAATGACATCGATTTGTCAAAATCGAATATTTAGATTGTTTGTTATATCATCGTCCATAAAATAAAATAAAGTTGAAAAAAATAGTGATAATAAAATAATGAGCTCATATTAGTTTAGATAACGTCGATTTATTCGAAATCGAATATATAAACTTTTTGTCATTAGCCAAATAAAATAAATCGGGAAGATGAGAAATAATAAGGAAAATAAAGAGTGACCTCATATTTGTTTAGAACATGTCGATTTATTCGAAATCGACTATCTAACCTTAGTCATCGACCAAAATAATAATAAAATCGATAAATGACAATGAGTCTAAAATTAATTAGAAACCATAAAAATAATGAAAAATGGGTCTCATATCGATTTGGACAACGTCAGTAAATCGAATGTCACAAATCGGATAATAATATCATAGACCATAAATATGTGAATAAATCGAGAAATCGATAAATAAATGGAAAAATGTAAAGATGGGCTCATATAAGTTTAGATAACGTCGATTAAAAAATCGAATATCAATAAACCACAAATTATATCATTGGCCCAAAATAAAATAATCAAGAGATACTTAACATATGTTTTTTGTTTTAAAGATACATTCTTTTAATCAAATAAAAAAAGATGGTTTTATTATAAAAAATGCATCTAACAAAAGAATATGGGCCAGCAACATCGACCTCACACAGATTGGGCTCGGGTCACAAGGAACCCGTTTCACAAAGTCCATCAGAAAAACAACCTAAAAAAAACCTAGACCTAGCCGCATAGGAAGAACAAGTGGAAAGTCAGTAACAACATGCCATTAAAGCTGCTTCCATCCGTCAAAAGAAAAAAAATCCATGCATTGAAAATGATTCATCATACTTTTTGAAAAGGCAAACCATTAAACACCCTTTAAAACAAAATAAATAAAACTAAATGTAAATTATTGAAAACAAATGCTCTTTTCTATAGCTATTATTATCCTTCAAACTCTGGTATAACACTCAATAACTCAAAAAACATATATATGATAAGACCAAAACCATACGAGCACACTCTCTCACCGACCCTCAGCAAGAAAACAAGTGCAATCGCATATGAACAATCAAGTTGAAGAGCAAGCAAGCGGATGAAACAAAATCACCCAACACAGATCAGCGAACACCCTTATCCCTACATTACGAACTTTAGAGCCCCCAATCTCATTATTTCATGGCGATTACATCATACAACAATAATCAAATTAGAGAAAAATGATAAGTTTAAGGATCTACCACTCGAAATGCGTCAAAGCTTGATTCACGGGTATGCACTCTTTCTATTCTACTTGATATCCTACTCGCCTCTTCTTCTTCCTCGTGATTGTTATGCGTTATTTGTTTGTTGGGACTGGTTGTGGTTCAATAGCTCAATTCAGATGAGTCTTAGTGTGAGACTTAATGAATCTTAGGCTATGAGCTTTGTGTGATTATGTTTTTCTGAGGATTATTGATCCACCGTTCTCTCTAGGGTTTTCAATATGTGCCCCCTTCTACCATTTGATGAATGTATTTATAAAGGGATTTGTGTGTTTTAGGTACGTGTGAGAATTGTAAAATTCGTGTGAGATTTGGAAGAGGATGATGAGTGTAGAATTCTGTTAGAATGATGTGCCCCGAATATCCCCTGATTTTATGCAAATTCTAATTATTCCTTTTGATTTGTAGGGCCACAAGATAGTGACTCATTCTTTGTTCTTGTCTGTAGTGCTGATGAGAATAGTTCTAGAACATGGTGGTCCCCTTTGCTGAGTTTTTACTTGATTTTTTTACCAATTGTGAAAAGGTAAATTCATTTGATTTTACTAATACAACAAATTTTTTCACTACTGAAGATTGTTCTCTGACCTCTTGTTTATGATTTTTTATGATGTTTGGCTCTGAAGAAATATGATACCCTGCTCTTGTTTTTGTGAATCTGAATCATTGGCTTGAGGTCTTGTGCATTGTGCATTAACTCTCATGCCTTGGTATTCTGTAGATTTTATGTTTTCAAACTGGTATGAAAAGAGGAATTACATTTTGGCTTGACAAGGAAAGTTTGAAGGGCTACTTTGGCACTAAATTCTGGAAGGTATGCATCGATACTGGTTTGCTGCCTCAATCCACTTGGCATGCTTTGTAGTGGTTCAGGTGTGGAAGATGAAGCTGATTGGTAGAAGGCTTGAATTCAGGTTTCTGCTTCAACTGGATGAAGGTTGCAGGTATGATGGTGTGAGATAATGGAGAGCGAGGGCATCGATGGAATTTATGTATATGGAGAATTTCTTTATCCTTCATACTGAATGAATGTTGCATGGTGGAAATATTTAATGATATTGCAAAGGACGAGGAGCACTAGATGGTATATTGATTGGGAAAAGTTACTTAGTTTTTAGTATGAACATTGGCATGAAAACAATTGTGTAATATTGTTCTGTAAACAGATTTGTATAAATATCTATAAATTTGGCTTTGTCTACTTTGATGAATACTTGTAAGCTTTGTTGAACCCTTGAATGTCCTCATATAATACTTTTTATGCAATGATAGGATTTGAAAATTATTGTACTTTTCTTCTACCAAGTGGAGTTCATAGCTTTGTATAAAATGAATTCTTTCACATATCAGCATAGTGTTAGCGCTTTTTAATTCAATGAGCTCTTGCAACTTGTTCATGACTCACAACCTTGAATCACCCCAACACTTGAAATCAATCAATTATTGTGTTCCATGGTTCTGTACCTGGCTGGCTTTCTTTTTAATTTTGAACAACGATAAACTTAATGTAAAACCAATCCCACGAGACACATAACACATCCTTGGATCCTTTTTGCATATGGTTAAAACTTGCAACTTTGCAAAAAATAATCTTAGAAAGAAGTTTAAGTTTGAGCATGAAAGCCTTGAAGTCATGTGATGAAAAAATGGTGACCAAGCTTGCACTTGATCTTAGCACTAAAATGAGAAAACTTTTAAATCAATCTTGCAAATGTATTTGAACATGAGTATTACATATCTCACTGTCGCTCCCGAAAGATGAGACTGAGCTCAAATACGGTACAGACGCGAACGGTCGGTGAAAGGAGGATGTGATAACACACAGGAGTGAACTCACAGGAAAAGAAAGAGTCGCCAGCTAGGCATTTTTATCCCGAAGGAAAGGTAATGTTGCGTAGACCTAGAAAGATATGGATACGACGGTTGCGAACCAGAGAGACTGAGAAAGGGGGTTGGTTACAACCTGGGAAGGTATTAGCACCCAGATTGTCCGTCGTACTCGACGGGATCCACGCTTAAAAGATTTGTGTTTTAAAGGGGTAGTGTCAGTGCAATTTGTGTATCAAAGCTGGAAAGAATGCAAGTGTCAGTGTAAAAAGAAAGTGAAATGAGATATGTACAGTGTCAGTGTAAGAGAAGTGTGAAGTGTATAAGTGTCAGTGTAAGGATAAGAATGAAATGCTCAAGACCTTGAGGCTTAAAGAATGATGCTGGAGGAGGGGGGAATATACAGAGATTTTTTTGTTCGATAACTGTTAAGTTATGCCTACGTATCCTCTCGTGCAATGAGGAAGTCAGAACACCGTAGTTCGACCCAAAGAGACTGAAAGATAAATTGACTTGTGAACTGCTTACTTGTCTATGCTCAAGTGTATGACCTGTCTGGCTCAGGTGCTAACTGTCTTGCATTAGACGGAAGAAGCAAGTTCTCGTTTGTGAGTGAATGAGATGAGAAGAGAATCCCGGAGGAGACGATTATTGTTTGTTTTTTTGTGTTTTCAATCTTTTATTGCTTTTGAAAGTTTGTCATAAGAAAATGAGCTTAAGCCTAAACCAAGGGTTAGTAAACTCATCACATCCTCCCTCTGATTAGGGGTAATGAGAATACCTTAAGTGTGAAGTAAGCACCACACACTTAATCACCATGGTGTAGGATTAAGATTATTAACCTACTTGTGATTATTTAGATGTTTTTGTTGTTTTTGTTTAGTGTTGAGTAATGAGATTAAGCCATAATCAAGGATTAAACAGACTCATTACACCATCCTAATAGAAGGATAACAGATGAGAATGTTTAAGCTGAGGAAAGCTCCTCAACTTAATCCATGATTAGGGATTAAGCTCATGACAAAACAAAGCCTTTATTAAGTGGATTTTAGTTAATGATAAGATGATGAAGTGAGTTTTAGGGTTTGTAAGACAACTTGAGGGGGACTTGTCCATTAACACTAGGGTTAGTCCTTCTTAACCATTTAAGGAAGAATTAGAACCCTAATGCAAGGCCCAAGTTACAAGCTTGATGTCTTGATGATTATTAAGTGAATTGGTTAAAGGATTTAAACACATCAAGGGTTTAAAACTTAGGATTAAATTTATACACTCCATCCCAATAGAAGGATGCAGGCATAAGCTTAATCACAAAGCCTTAAAGCCTTTAGGGTTTAGTCCCTGATTATGAGATGAGAAGAGAGACACAAAAGATGACACAAAGGTAAAACTAATGGGGGACTAATCAAAACCTAATTATTGTCATGCTTGGTTGTTCCTATGGTTTATGAGGTTTCCAAGAAAGTCTTCAGAGGAACCAACAGGAAGGAAGCAGATGAAAGGAGCCAAGAGAAGCAAAGTAACTTGCTTCACTTAAGAAGACAAGTCACTTGAAGGAAGAAAGTAAGATGAAGAAGAATGAGCAAGCTCAATCTCAAAAACAAGACAAAAATGCAGCAATGATGCATAAGAGGGATGAAAAGAAATTGTGTGAAGTGAAGGCAAATTCACTTCTCAAAGTGACTTACCACCTGAAAAGTTACTGAAAGAAATGCAATGCAATGCAAAATGAGATGAAATGGCATGATGCAAATCAAAACCAGAAGCATAAGTATGATGCTAATGATGCTATGAGATGATGCAAACATGAATCAAGGCATGAGGATGATCATATGAACATATGGATGCAAGAGAAGCATGCTTAGAACCATGATCATACATGAAAAGTTATGAAATGCAAATGACATACAACATGGCAAATGCAAGAAGCAATGATCAAACATGATTCTAATATGTCTTAAGATTTCTAATGAATCAAATGGATGCATAAAATGTCATGGCAAATCATGGTATGCAAGCAAATGGAAGATGAATGCAAAAGGAAGCCCAAATTAGGGTTTATGATCAATGCACCAAACAAAAACCAAAACCAGAAGCAAACATCAAGATAAAAAAAATTGAAAATGCATCCAAGGGAACCCTAAACCTATACAAACTCACTGCCCAAAGGAGGGGTTCTAACTCTTAACCTAATGAGGGTTATGAATTTCTTAAGAATGCTAGGGTTTTAAGGTACCTTGTCAAGAAAAAATGTCAAACAAATCAAAAATGCAAAATCAAATCATGCCAATTTAAACCTATGAACTACATGATATGCAAGACACAATGCAAAAAGAATCAAAGTCCAACTCTTAAAGACTAGGCAGAAATGAATTTTCAAAGATTGGATCAAAATAATGCCTTGAAATGAAATTAATTCTATGAAAAATTGTCAAAAGACATCAAGATCAAAAAATAAATTTGGTTTGAGGGTTGGACAATGTTTCTAAATGATTTTAAAGGTTTCATGAATTTTTTGGTGATTTTTAAATACCTAAAAGTATTTTTAATTAATTAATTCTCATTAATTAATTAAAAATAATCTTTTAAATGATTTAAAAATATTTTTGAATGCGAAAAATAAAAATAAAATGTTTTTGGTTTCTGAAAATTAATAAAAGTGTGTATAAAAAATTTCAGAATTTTTGAATAATTTTTGCTATTTTAAAATAAATGGACAGGATTGGCTCTAGGGATATTCTGCTTGACTTCGCGCGCAATCTAACGGCCACAATTCAAACTGAGCTAATTTCCAATTAAATTTAATTAAACTGAATTAATTAGATTAATTATGGATTAGGGTTTCTAATGGTGCATCCTGTCCATCCAAACGCGCGCCAGTCAGCCTAGGTCAACTCATCCAACGCATTAGATTCAAACTTCACTTAGTGACACAGATTAGGGCTAATCAACTTCAGGTGGCCGGAGAAGACTTCCGGTCGTCTTCTCCGGCGAACCAAAACCCTAGATTTTGCTATAGGTCACCAAACATGAAATTTCTTCCACAGAAATGATCTTGCCCCCCATCTAAACCTAACCCCTCTTTCAAAAATCATTTATTTTCATTGACAAGCTTGAATCGAAGACAAATGTGAAACACGGGCAAACTTTCAGAGAGACATGAAATGGTCATCCCTTACTTATTTTCAAAACTAAATACATCCAGATGATCAGTGCAACATATAGATTCAATTTGTAACAAGAAAATGAAGTTCTGGAAAATTTGTTCTTGAGCTATACCTGAGATGGAGCCTTCTGGTTCTGGGCTTTCTGGGCTGTTTCTTGGTGCAAACTCACTCCTTTGAACCCTCTGGTGATGAAATGAAGCTTAGGAAGCTTTGAGAATGGCTGGTTTTTGAAATGGCAGAAGTTCTGTTCAAGGGAGGGTGGTGATCGTGTTTTTGATTCAGTGACTTTCAGGCTATGGTGATGGGTGCTTTGTGATCAGTGAAGCATATGGAGATTGTTTGTGAAGTTGGTTTGTGTGTTTGAGGCTTGTGTGATGAGTTTCGAAGAGTTTTTCAAATGGAGCATAAACTTGAAAACTAGGGCTTTGGTGTGTTTCAGCATGAAGTTTTATGTGCTTTGGCTTGCTTTTGATTTGTATAAACAATTGTGATAGGTCAGAGAGTGGGTGCTGGCCTATTGTGATTGGTATGGGTCTTTGGCCAAAATGTCAACTTGATTTGTACTTGAGGTATGGGCAATGGTACAAATTGCTTTTTGGCATGCTTGGGCTCACCTGAGTTTAGGGAGAACCATGGAATTGTTTATGAGGTGATTCAGCAAGTGGTTTGTAACTTATGATAAGTTTTGCAAGTTGATTCAAGTTTGGTTCCTTTGAGATTTCTTGAAGTTCAAGGCATGAAATAAGATGATTCTTGGGCCAATTCTGATTTTTAGAGGTCATGTAATCATGTTGTGAAGAAATTGTACACATTTGAGGTCTTTAGAACACTTGATCAAGTCATTTTGCAAAATGCCTCTTTGGTAGAAAACTCCAAATTTTGTGATTTTAGCCAACTTTGACAAGCCATAACTTTTGATCCAAAATGAATTAGGTCATGTTCTTGTACTTTTTGAAAAGGGAATGATCCATTCTACAACTTTCATGACCAAAGTTTTTCCATTTGAAGCATTTTTGAATCAAAAAGCAAGGGTTGAAAAAGTTTCCCAAAATGGCAATTTCATTAAAAAGTCAACTTTCCCAAAAAGTCAACTTTGCAAAAGACTTGAAATTCTTCAATTTTGTGAACTTACAACTTCTTCTATGATCAAATAAAGATCATATACAATCAAAATGATGAAGAACACCCTTTGGTTGGGTCATTGGGGGCCTCAGATGCCCTGATTTTGCACTGACTTGCTTGAAAAGTCAACTCTTGATCAGATGACTTCCCCATGGAATTTCTTCATGAAAATTGATATGCATGCTCCCTATACCATATAGAGACCAATAGAAACAAGAATGACCAAAAAAATTTGAGTTATGGCCTCTGAAACCAAAACCCTAATTTTAGGTCATCTGTGCAGTCAAACCTGGCTCTGCTTCCATACCATTCTCAGTTCTTGTGATTTTTTTGACATTCTTGACTTTGAGAGGATATAATATGATACTTGAACATACATGGACCCCTTTGAAGTGATTGATGACTTTTGGAGTGGCTCAAGAAGCTCTTGGATTGCTCAGATCACAAACCCTAGGTGCAGATGACTTTGAATCTATGCAGTGAATAAAAAATGTGGTATGAGATGCTATGACTGAGTTTATGCATATGAAGAGATCACAAGCCATGGTGTGAATGGGGGAGGGAAAATTTGGGGTGTTTACAGCTGCCCCTATTCAAACATGAGTTAGCTGTGCAGGATGTAAGCAGCGGCTTAACAGGCTAACAAGATAACTTGTGGTTGAATACCAAAGATAGTCCAAAATTTGTACTCACAGAATGAAGAAGAAAAGGGATATAGATTGTAAAAGAAAATAAATTATAATATAAAGTGCGGGCGACGGAGGACGACCGTCGAGCAGAGGACGACTGCTGGGGAAAGGGCAATGACGGGGACGACCGACATGCTGGGGAGAATGTGTGAAATAAAGCAATGACGGGGACGACCGACATGCTGGGGAGAATGTGTGAAATAAAGCAATGACGGGGACGGCCGACATGCTGGGGATACCGGAGATTATGATGGGGACGGCCATCAAGTAAAGCTATAAGATTCTCTGGGGATTAATGAAAAATGATGGGGACGGCCATCAAGTTCATAAAGTAAGGTAACCAACGATGGGGACGGCCATCGGGATAAACTGAAAAAGAAAAAGGGACCACGACGGGGACGACCATCGGGTTAAAGAATAAATGAAAAAAGGATGAGGGACGGTCATCAAAGGTGAAGGACGATCACCTAGCAGGGGACGGCTGCTCTGTTGGGGGATAAGATGAGGGACGGTCATCTAAGGTGAAGGACGATCACCTGGCAGGGTACTGCTGCCGAAAATATCGCGACATAGGACGAATGCCGAATAAAAGGTCAACGATGGGGACGACCATCGGACGAGCATGATGAAGGACGATCATCAAGAGGTGAAGGACGATCACCTAGCAGGGGACGGCTGCTAAAACTATCACAACATAGGACGAATGTCGGATAGAAGGTCGACGATGGGGACGGCCATCGGGTGAGCATGATGAAGGACGATCATCAAGAGGTGAAGGACGATCACCTAGCAGGGTACGGCTGCTCTCAGGGTTTATCATGACATAGGACGAATGTCAGATAGAAAAGAAATTTTGCTTTGCGGGCGATCTACTGGGGAATAGTAAACACGGACGAGTGTTTATATCCAAGAAACAAAAGGTATAAGTGTTTGGTGTTGTGCATAGATTAAAGATGCGGACGAGCATCCCTAAGACTACGATACGGACGAGTATCGGGTAGAAACAAATACTGACACGTGTTCAGAGATGATGATACGGACAAGTATCATCTGGTTAACAAAGAACACGGACGAGTGTTGATTCTGAGGAGTAGTGAGTAATATAGGCAAGATACGGACGAGTATCTGTATATGTGAAAACGGGAGTAATGAGTAGTATATAGTTGAGTGTTTAACCTGCTGGGGAGAGTGACACAGACGAGCGTCAAAAGGTATATTATAGACAAATATATGCTTTACAAAGTGTTTAGGTAATTATGCTGAGGAAGGTGACACGGACGGATGTCAAGAAAATTATATATATATCTGTGAGTGCAAAGGGGACGTTTTGGCTTTCCGCTGGGGATATGACACGGACGGGTGCCACAAGGGGTATGTAATAGTGTTTGTGGGTGTAAGGCAACTGCTTTAGCTCTTTGCTGAGGAATCTGGGGAGCATTCTGTATGTTGTTGATGGGTTGCTATTAGTCACAAGTGTTTGGTTCAGACCACGACTTATGATTATGCAACATGTTTGATTTTTGCCGTAATGCTCTGTATTAGACGAAATGCTACGCTTTGTGGGGTGAATATGATGTGAATGCTATGATTATGCAAAAGCTACCGATCCGGGATTCGGATCCCGTTGCCGCGAAGATCTCTGGCCGATTTGTTTGAAGTGGACATCCCAGCTGGGGATGAGACCATTGAGATGTATCTGCTTGGAGAAATAGGTCACTAATAGACCCTTTCTTGGTAATGAGGGACCCAGCTGGGGTTTGTAGAAGCCTTCGTCACTCTGTTGTGATTCCTTCGTGTGTTGCTCTTCTGAATAGAGGCTGAAGCTCGGTGGGGAGGTGGTTCCCTGGCTCTTGTACTTGGCTGTCGAGGAATAGTAAATGGTAACCCGGCTGGGGAGAAGACATTTCTGGTGCTAAGGCTGAGCATGTATTGATTTGCCAGCTTGTTGGGAGTGAAGCTTTCATGCCCCATGTCGTGCTTTGAATACCTGCAATCCTGCAAAGATAGGAACGCACAAGCAATCCCGAGGTATCCCTTACCAGATTCCATCATAGGAGTTCAGACACTCCCGGGAGTAAATATATTTCCTGCAAGCGTGTATTTCTTTTTTAGAAGAAAGAGTATCCGTATTCATGCAAACAATATCTTATAGACATCAGACATTTTGCAAATGAAAAATAAAATGTACGAGACGGGACGTGACTGAAAATCTGATTTTATTAATTCATATGCCCTGAATTGGCAAGATACAGTCAAAGAAACATTACCCCTGAAAAGAGGAGACTGTTACAAATAAACAAAATGTTGGCAATGTCGACGACGCTTTGAGGAGCTTCCCTTGGCTATGACTCGTATGACATTTGACACTCTTCTCGTCTTGCTTTCTGGAGAAGGCTGATTCTGAAAGAGGATCGATCCTTTCGAGGTTTACCAAGTTGTGGGTGATATAGACGAATTTGAAATGCAGTTGTTCGCTTATTCCCTTATTTTGCATGGATCGCCCTTCCGGGTTTTCAATCCATCGGGATACCCATTTTTGCCTGAGTTGTCCAATGCGGATTTTCAACTCAGCAGGTGTTCATTTTTTTTTGTTTATTTTCCCTTATTTTTGCCCGAGTCTTTTATTCTGTTTTTGACTCGCCGGGACGCCCTATTTTTGCCTGGACTTACATTCTATTTTTATGTCCAGCGGGTCATTTTTTATGCGAAGTATTTTTTAACTGCATCTGAATTCACAGGGGATGGGAAGTCTTCACCATCCATAGTGCTGAGCATGAGTGCTCCACCAGAGAAAACTTTATTTACTACGAATGGTCCTTCATAGTTCGGAGTCCACTTGCCCCTGTGGTCTGTATGAGGAGGGAGGAGTCTTTTCAGCACAAGATCTCCTACTTGGTATTCTCGGAGCCTGACTTTCTGATCGAAGGCTTTCTTCATTCTCTTCTGATACAACTGCCCATGACAGATTGCAGTCAATCTTTTCTCTTCAATCAGACTCAGTTGTTCGTATCGGGATCGGACCCATTCTGCTTCATTCAGCTTAACATCCATTAGTACCCGCAGGGAGGGTAATTCAACTTCAACAGGTAGGACTGCCTCCATACCATACACAAGTTGATACGGTGTTGCCCCAGTGGATGTTCTGATTGACGTGCGATACCCATGCAAGGCGAATGGTAACATCTCATGCTAGTCTTTGTAGGTGACTACCATCTTCTGCACAATCTTCTTGATATTCTTATTAGCTGCCTCAACAACGCCGTTCATCTTTGGCCTGTAAGGAGAAGAATTGTGGTGTTGGATCTTGAAGTCCCGGCATAGCTCTGCCATTATTTTGTTGTTCAAGTTGGAACCATTATCAGTAATGATTCGCTCGGGAACTTCGTATCGACAGATGATGTCTCTCTTCAGAAATCGGGCTACCACTTGCCTTGTAACATTTGCATAGGAAGCTGCTTCAACCCACTTGGTAAAATAGTCAATGGCAACCAGGATGAATCTGTGGCCATTTGAAGCAGTCGGTTCAATCTTACCAATCATGTCAATGCCCCACATGGCAAAGGGCCAGGGTGAAGACATCACATTCAGAGGATTGGGAGGCACATGCACCTTATCCGCATAAATATGGCATTTATGGCATTTTCTGGCGTAGGCACAACAGTCGACATCCATTGTGATCCAATAATAACCTGATCTTAGCAATTTCTTAGCCATGGCATGCCCTCCTGCATGGGTACCAAAGGATCCTTCGTGCACCTCGTGCATCAACAAGTCTGCTTATGTCCTGTCAATGCATCTGAGGAGTACCATATCAAAGTTTCTCTTGTACAGGGAACCATCAGTGTTCAGGAAGAAACTACCAGCAAGCCTTCTTAGAGTCTTCTTATCATTGGAAGATGCCCCAGGCGGGTATGTTTGATCCTCCAAGAAGCACTTAATGTCATGGAACCAAGGCTTATCATCTTTGACGATGTCTGCTGAGAACACGTATGCTGGTCTGTCGAGTCTGGATACTGAAATCCGAGGTACAAAGTTGGCGGCTTGAACTTTGATCATGGATGAAATGGTAGCCAGAGCATCTGCAAACTAATTTTCATCTCGAGGGATATACTCAAGCTTGACCGTGGTGAAGAAAGTCAATAACCTTCTTGTATAATCCCTGTAAGGTATCAGATGATCCTGGTGGGTGTACCATTTGCCGTTGGTTTGATTAACTACCAGAGCTGAATCTCCGAATACAGTCAAAGTCTTGATACTGAGGTCGATGGCTTCCTCAAGACCCATAATGCAAGCTTCGTATTCAGCTTCGTTGTTAGTGCAGTTAAAGGTGAGTTTTGCCGAGAAAGGCATGTGAACTCCCTTAGGTGTAATGAGTACCGCACCAACACCACGACCATTCATATTAACTGCCCCATCAAACATCATAGTCCATTCTTCTTCCGGGTCAGGCTCTTCAGTGTGAATAGGCTCTTCATGATCTTTCGCTTTTATGAACATGATGTCTTCATCAGGGAAGTCAAATATCATAGGCTGGTAATCATCAATAGGTTGCTCAGCAAGATAATCAGACAATACACTGCCCTTGATGGCTTTCTGAGATGTGTACTGGATGTCAGATTCTGTGAGGATCATTTGCCATCTTGCAACCCGTCCGGTAAGAGCTGGCTACTCGAAAATGTACTTAACTGGGTCCATTTTGGATATCAATAAAGTAGTGTGGGTCAACATATACTGTCTCAGTCGGCGAGCAGCCCACGCTAAAGCACAGCAAGTTTTCTCGAGCAGTGAATAACGCTGTTCACAGTCAGTAAACTTTTTGCTCAGGTAGTATATTGCATACTCTTTTCGACCAGACTCGTCATGCTGGCCCAGCACACACCCCATTGACTCTTCTAATACTGTTAAGTACATTATCAGAGGTCTTCCTTCAACTGGAGGCATAAGGATTGGAGGCTCTTGTAAATACTGCTTGATCTTGTCAAAAGCCCTCTAGCAGTCTTCGTTCCACCTGACCGTCTGTTCTTTTCTTAAAAGTTTGAACAAGGGTTCACAGGTTGCTGTAAGGTGAGATATGAACCTCGAAATGTAGTTCAATCTACCTAGAAACCCTCGAACTTCTTTTTCTGACTTCGGTGCAGGCATTTCTTGAATGGCTTTGACTTTATCAGGGTCAACCTCAATCCCTTTCTCGCTTACAATAAAACCCAGCAGCTTACCGGATCGTACCCCGAATGTGCACTTGTTGGGGTTCAACTTCAGTTGGTACTTCCTCAGACGCTTGAATAGCTTCAACATATTTACCAGGTGATCTTCTTCTGTGAGGGACTTGGCAATCATGCCATCCACATAACACTCGATTTCTTTATGGATCATATCGTGGAATAATGTTACCATAGCCCGTTGATATGTTGCACCAGCATTCTTCATTCCGAATGGCATCACCTTATAACAGAACGTGCCCCAAGGTGTGATGAAAGTTGTCTTCTCCATGTCTTCAGGTGACATCTTGATCTGATTGTATCCCGAAAATCCTTCCATGAAGGAGAACACCGAGAACTGAGCCGTATTATCAACCAATACGTCAATGTGAGGTAATGGGAAATCATCTTTCGGGCTGGCTCTGTTCAGATCCCGGTAGTCAACACACATCCTTACCTTGCCGTCTTTCTTTGGTACAGGTACAATATTAGCAACCCACGGCGGATAGCTAGTTACAGCAAGGAATCCGGCGTCCCACTGCTTTTGCACCTCTTCCTTTATTTTCATTGCCATATCTGGGCGAGTACGGCGCAGCTTCTATTTTACTGGCGGGCAGTCTTCTTTTAATGGCAGCTTGTGCATGACGATATCGGTGTCCAACCCTGGCATATCCTGGTAAGACCAAGCAAACACATCCGCATACTCTCGAAGCAGATCAATCAGTTGTTCCTTCACTGAGTTTTGCAGGCAGGCTCCGATCTTAACCTCTTTCACATCTTCATCCGTACCAAGATTAACTGTTTCAATCTCCTCCTGATGAGGGGTGATAACCTTCTCCTCTTGCCTTAACAACCTGGCTAGCTCTTCAGGAAGCTCAAAATCTTCTTCAACCCCTTCATCGGCTTGATTGATTGGATTGTCAAAGTCATACGAAGCCATAGCTGCGCTGTTGTCGGTGCAGTCTGAAAGGCACTCTCTGCAAGGGTTTAGATTGTTCATTTTAGTGATTGATTTTAATCTTGTTTAGAGAAAAGTGAAATGAAGTTATCATTTTGAAAACATTGCCATTTTATTTTTGTACAAAAAGAAAAATGAAAAACAGTGAGCAGAAAAGAAAAAGACTCATTTGCAAAAGACATCCGATATTCATTGATTGATCTGTTTGCACAAAATTACAGATGGCCCGATTACAAAATGAGTCTTGTCATCTTGGGCAAGATGCAAGACTTGATGCATGCTTAAAATATACAGGAAATAATAATTACTCTGCAGGAGTAACCCTTATAATTTCCTGGGAAGACCAGTTTGAGATACGGCTCCCCGGGATCCTTGGACGTATCCAGCTCTCCAGGTTGCGCTCATCTTCCAAGTTGTTTACAGCATCAGGGGTGAGCATCCCCCCACTAACAAAACTGGGCTTCTTAGCAGCCTCTGATTGATCTTGTTGAGTTGGTTTGTAACCCAACCCAAATCTGTCCTCCTTCTTCTCCACAGGCAGCAACTTGCCCCAGCCTTGGGCATTCCCCTCTTCAACAACCCTCCTGGCTTGCTGGTAGGATGTCATGGAAGTCCCAAGTATAGCAGATGCTTCATTGATGTTCAGGGCCTCAAATCCCTGGCTCATGGTTTCATGGATCTCCCCATCCATCTCAATATATTTGTATGTAGCCAGATGGCTAACAAAAATATCTTATTCTCCACAAATAGTAACGACTTGGCCCTCCCACTCGAATTTTAACTTCTGGTGAAGGGTTGATGTCACGGCGCCAGCGGCGTGTATCCATGGTCTACCCAATAGACAGCTGTAGGCAGGCTGTATATCCATCACAAAGAAGGTCGTTTTGAAAGTCTGTGGGCCAATCATTATAGGCAACTCTATCTCTCCCAGAACTGATCTCTTAGAGCCGTCAAAGGCTCTTACTACCAAGTTGCTGGGGCGTAATGCCAATCCTTCATACTCCAGCTTCACAAGGGCTTTCTTAGGTAGGACATTGAGGGATGACCCTGTGTCCACCAATACATGAGAAAGAACTGCACCTTTACACTCCAAGGTAATGTGCAAAGCCTTGTTGTGATTGCGGCCTTCCGTTGTCAAATCAGTGTTGGTAAATCCTAGTCCATGACTAGCGTTAACATTTCCAACTACAGCTTCCAACTGATTGACGGTAATCTCCTCTGGCACATAAGCTGCGTGCAAGACTTTTAATAGTGCGTTCCGATGAGCCTCAGAGCACATTAGCAATGATAAAATGGAGATCTTGGAAGGTGTCTAGTGAAGCTGGTCCACTATCTTGTAATCACTTTTCTTGATGATCCTCATGAATTCATCAACCTCTTGATCAAAAGGGGTCTTTAAAACTTCTTTAGCAACTTGTTCTTCTTGCACCATGCTCTTCCCTTTTGCCTTGGCAGTAGCTTCAGCTTCAGCAATGGGTCTTGGAATTTGTGGGGCAAAAAGACGTCCGCTTCGAGTGAAGCCTCCGCCTCCCCCCACATTGTCTATTTGTGGTGAAGAAGTTGATGATTCAAGAGTGATTTTCTGCCCCTCTCAGTATAGATCTGAGTCGTAATGCCAAGGGATGGCATTACTACTTTCATATGGAACGGGCCCAGGTACCGTGATGGTAACCGGGCTGACTGCAGTAGAGGGGGGTGTTGCAATAGTATGTGGATCATAGTAGATAGTGACCGGTGATATGGCAGGAGACGCCGCTGTTTGCTGTTGAAAATTGTTGTTCGGAGGAATACTTGACGGATCATAATAGATAATGACTGCTGAGATATTTGCTGGTGTTGTAGGAGAAGATTCTGAATAGAGGGGTGCAGATGTTGTAGAAGTAATGTTTGTTGATATCTGGCTTGTTGAAGTGATATTTGAAGCATTTGTTGATGAAACTGAAGAATTGTTTGGAATAATTGTTGTTGCAGTTGTAGGAGACTCTGGAACTGTTGTTGGAGAGATTGCTGGATTTGAAGGTATTGATGTTGTGATTTGAAGTAGACCATTCTGGATAAGACTGTCTATGCCGCTTCTCAAATTATCACATCCATTTACCGAAATGTTGCAATAACCGCACCCGAGCTCACACCCAGGGAATATCTGGCATTCAAGGAGTTGAGCTTTAATCTCTACCAGGGGTGTCCTAATTTGCCCAACACTGGTTATCAAGAAAGACGGCATATCTTCCTCATTAGCATTAATTTTGGGCCCTCCATGGTTGGGCATAGGGTTCTTGTTAACATTTGGCGGGGGTGCAAAGTTTAAAGCTTTAGAATCTACCAAGTCTTGTACCTTCATCTGTAAAGCTCTGCACTTCTCTGTACTGTGGCCAGGTGCATTGGAGTGAAAAGCGCATCTGGCGTTGGCGTCGTAATTTCTTGGCAAACTGGAAGGATCTGGTGGTGCCAACATCCTTAACTCAACCAGGTTGAGCTTCAGGAGCTGTGGCAGTAAAGCGGCATAAGGCATAGGGATTGGATCAATCACCCTATTGGCCTGAGATAGTCTCTGTTGAAATGGTCTTTGCTGATTGTTGTTGTTGTTGTTGTTGTAGTTTCTCTGAGGAGGATACTGAGTTTGTTGCTGGTAATGGGTTTGTTGCTGTGGTTGATATGCTGGTTGCTGAGGAAGTGGAGAGGGAATGGTGACTGCTGCCACTGACCTATGAACATATTGTGGTCTGCCCCTGCTGGCCTGAATAGCATTGATCTCACCAGTTCTTTTTGGACCTACAAAAGGTTTTCTAGGGTTGCTGGACGAGCTCGCACCGTTGTCAGAAATCTTGCCCATCTTTAATAGGCTCTCAATTCTTTATCCAGCTATGACTACGTCAGCGAAGCTAGTGGAAGAAAAGGCAGCTAGCCTGTCAAGATATGTCCCTTGGAGGGTGTTCATAAACATGTCGTCCATTTCCCTTTCCGACATGGGTGGCTGGACAGCAGCAGCAAGCTGTCTCCACCTCTGGGCGTATTCCCGGAAGCTTTCCCTGGATGATTGAGACATTCCCATCAGGAGGGTCCTGTTAGGAGCCATATCCAAGTTGTACTGGTATTGTCTGATAAAGGCCTCAGCCAGGTCCTTCCAGCATCTAATGGTTGCTCTAGTCAAGTGAGAGTACCATTCCCTTGAAGCTCCTGTTAAGCTATCTTCAAAATAAAACATCCATAGCTTTTCATCCATGGTATATGCCTTCAGCCTCCCCAGAAAGGATTGTAAATGAGTTCGTGGACAGGAAGTTCCGTTGTACTTCTCGAAGCACGAAGGTTTAAACTTGTGGGGAATCCTTACCCCGTCCACTAGACCCATGTCCATAACATCAAAGCCCAAGGAATTCTGAGACTCCAGGGATCTCAATTTCTCAGCAATTTCGTCTAGCCTTCTGTCATAGGCTTCATCCCCAGCTCCCATCACAGTAAATTGATCTTCCTGGGGGTCTTCTTGTAGTACTCTGCCTGCAGTGGCATTCCCTTGCATATTAACAGGGATGTTGATCTCTGGATGAAGGTGAGGCCCATACACTGGAAGATTAACATGAGGCTGAACCCTCTCATTTTTGCTTGTTCCCCCAGTCCCTAGATGGGGTTCCTCCTGGGTCTGCCTTTCTACTAATGCCCTTAATCTCTCTTGGCTCTGTGCCAATCCATTCATCACCTCCATAAACTAGGTCATCTGATTTCTCATTTCCAGTCTCTCATTGGCCATTTGAGTCCTGACCTCTGTAAGGTCCTGCTGTACTTGGTCCATTTGGATACCCGGAAGGTTGTTGCGGGTAGGATATCTGTGTGGACGGCTGAGTGGGAACACCCGACGTCGAGCAATAGTTCCTGAACCACAACAGAGTTAGTAACAAACAAAATAAAACCTACAAAACAAAAGAAAAGTTAGTATGCAATGCAGTATGCTTATTTGTTTCCAAGGTATCCGGCTTTGCATTTGGTTTTGACCTTTCCAGACCCCTGAGGAAGGTGCTTTGATGTTGCTTGAGAAAAAGAACTCAGATAAAACAAACTAATGAATATATTACAAATGGAAAAACATACATAGTTTGTTTTTTACAATATATGCCCTCCGAGGGGGCAAAAATACAACATAAGAAAAAGAAAAGTACATGAAATGAAAGCAACAACAAGCAAAAGTCAGACACCAAGACCAAACTCATCCTCCTGAACATCCTTCAAAAGTGCTTCAGTCACAGGATTAGCTGGATGCTCCGTGAGATTCCTGATGAGAAGATTCCTGGTGGTGATAGCAGTGGTCAGCTTCTTGTGTCTGCTTTGGTCCTTTGACCTCTTCACACCAGCCTTGAGCTTCAATTCTGAGATTTCCCTCTGGGCTGCCAATAGGGCTTCCTGTTGCTCCTTTGAATTAGCCTCCAACTGCTCAATCTTGTCCTGAGTTCTCTTATCCTCTTGAGTGCGAGCTTCAGTGATCCTGACCCACCTAGCCTGGCTCTCCTTCAGATAGAGGTCAGTCCTGGCCTTCTGGAACTGGGCCTCCTTACAGGCATTCTTCAAAATCTGCTCTCCAGCCCTAGACTTCTTGATGTAATTCTCTGACTTTTCAATCCTGACTAGATGCTCCACCTTAAGCTTTTCTAACATTTCAATGTCCAGACGACCATCACTCCTCTCCCAGAGGGTTCTCTTCAAGGCTTCAGACAAATTCTCATTCCTCTCTTTGAGCTTCTCAAACTCCTCCAGGCTGACAGTTGCTGGAGGTGGTGCTGTGGAAGGTCCAGGTGCATCTTCAATGGTGAAGGGAATCCCAGAAATTTGAGCCCTGGCATGAGACCACTCATAATACTGAGCTGAGGCCACATTGTTGCATCTCCCAAGGATAGTTACCCCTTTAGTCTGGAAATTGTCCCAAGCCCAGGATGCTTGCCTGACAATAGCCAGATTAGGCTTGATCTCACAATACAGGGTCTCAGCTAGATCTTGTACTCTAGGAGGGTGGACCAATGCATAGCCCATTTGTCTTTTGAACAACAGAGGGTTGTAGTTGATGCAACCCTTCACTTCTATCAGAGGTACATTGGGGAACTGCCCACAACTAGTAATGATGTCCCTGCCCTTGGTGCTCTGGGTGCACCACCTGATGTCATCTGAGGTCAAAGCAACAAGCCTCCTAGCCCAGTTCTTTTGTTGGTGAGGATTCAAGAATGCATCAGTCTTGGGCAGGTGTTTGAGCAGCCAGGTATGGAATAGGGGAGCACAACATCTCACCAATCTTCCCCCTTGCTTTTCATTCCTTTGGTGAATAGAGTAGTAGAAATCTCCCAGTAAGGTGGGCACTGGGTTCCTCAGAATGAAAAGATGGATTGCATTCTTGCTAATAAACTTAGGCTCATCTGCAAATAATATAACCCCATATATGCTTAGGGCTAATAATGCACAGACTGCCTTCCATCCTCCTAAGGAAGCCTTCAGAATAGCCTGAGAGGTCAAGAAATCCAAGTGTAGACCAGAGACTCCAGCCTTTGCTGTCATGTTCTGCTCAATCAGAACTGGTTCCAGATGTCGCTCCCGGGATTTTCATCCTAGTACAAACGCGAAAGTGGCGCGGAAAGGTTAGAGTCGCCAGCCAGACATTTTTATCCCGAATGAATGGGAAAGGTAATGTTGCACAAACCTGAGGAAGAAGGAAAAGGACGAGGCCTTGCGAACCAAAGATCTGAATTCGGGAGTCGGTTACGACCTGGGAAGGTATTAGCACCCAGATCGTCCGCCGTACCTGACGGGATCCACGCTTGCAAAAGAAACTGTTTCAAAGGGTGAGGGTATGAAAGCTACAGCAACAAAAGAAAATGAAAGGAAACTGGAACTGGAAAAGAAACTGAGAAAAGAAATGAATAAGAAATGAAAAGGAAAAAATGTAGGGAAAATAAAGATTGTGCTCGAACGGGCCCTACCCCGCTGCCTACGTACCTCATCAGGATAATGAGGATCAGAGACGCCGTAGTTCCCCTAACTAGGGGTAGAAAAGAGATTGCTTGTGAATTAAAGGCTTGAACTGCCTATGCCATTGCTCAGGTGTTGCGGACTCGGACGACGAGTGCGTAACCGTCTTGCAAAGTGACAAGTAGGAGCAAGTTCGCGTACGGAGCGAATGAGGTGAGAAAAGAATTCCCGAAGGAAAGACGCTTGTTGTTTGTTTGGTGTTTTTTAGAAGCTTTTATGAGTGAAGGTTTGCATAGGTAAGTGTACCTAAGTCTTACTCAATGGGATGTGTACGTCTCACATCATCCCGAAATGGAATGCGCAAGAGGCATACCTATCTATGGAGGAAATCCCCAAAGCTAGTCCCATAAGTGAAGGCTTAAGCACACTGGCCTATTGCCATTATTAAGCGTTTTTTTTGTGGTTTTTTGGTTAAGAAGTGTTTTTTAGCTTTTCTTTGTGAGGTACTCATGCTAAGACCTACCCCACCACGAGTGATGACTCACACCTCGCCCCGAAATGGAACGCATGTGAGCATCTCATAGCAAAGTCTCATGTCACATGAAAGTACTCAACCTTTATTAAATGAATTAGAATTAAGTTTGAAGATGAGAAGAGAGAGCACCAAAGGATCTCAAAGGAAAAATTCTAAAGGGGGACTAAAATAATCCTAAGTGTTAACATGCATGGATGCCCTAAGGGTTAGTGAGGTTTCTATCCTAATGAAGAAGAAGGAAGAAGAGAAGAAGAAGATAGAAGAAGGGATGAGAAAAGCCTAAGCCCAACAAAAGAGTTAGTACAAATAAACATAAGAGGAGAAGATGAGAGTTGGAGATGTGGAACTCAATTCCCACATCTCACACTTACCATAGCCCCTGCAAGGTTAGTAATGAGCATACAAATGAAACACAGTGAGCAATGTAATATGCTAACATCACACAATCAGAAGTGAAATGATATGAACAAAGGCACAATGCAAATGCAACTCAAAGGTATGAGAGATGAAGCTTATAAGGCAAAATGATGCAACATGAACACATATGAAAACAAATGCACATTTATGAAAGATGCAAAGCAAAACGCACAAGACATGAACACAAAGCTCACAAACAGAACCAAAACAAGATGGAGAAGGACTTAAGAAGCCAACAAGATGAAGAGAAAAGAGGTACAAGACCAAATGGAAGTGAAAGAAGTAAGGGAGAAGTGAAAGCACTCTTAAGAAATGGAATAACTTAAAAGGTAAGCAAACACAAAAATTCCTAAGACCTAAACCCTATCCTAAGACCAGGAAGGTACCCATACCCCAAAAGAATCCCAAATGAGAAGAAGAAGTTGGCACAAGTTCCCTTCTAAACTTATAAGAGATCTAATGAACCAAAAGAAGCAAAATGGGACAAGGTGAGAACAAAAATTCAAATTAAATCAAATATGCAACCAAAAATTCTACAATCTTGGACAAGAGATCTTCAATCATGATATAACAACATGCCAAAAGGGGAGGAAGAAATTCAGAAGCTATACAAGTCAAATGAGGGGTCAAACATCAACTAGGGTTAAGAAACTTCAATCACAAGTCAAGGACCAAAACCAATTGAACAAGCTTCTAAAAATCAGAACAAAAATCACACATAAAGTACAATCTATTATGGATCCAGAGAAAAAAGAACCAACCAGAAATTCAAAATGAGGATTAATATAGAAAATGGACAAGTTAACATGCTTAAAAATGAATTAAAATGAATTAATTAAAGTGAACAATTAATTTACACGTGTCAAAATAAAATAAATGAAAAATAAAAATATTAAAAATTAAAGAAAACTCAAACAATCACTCATGAATTATTTTAGAATTTTTAATAACCTAAAACTAATTTTAAAAAATAAAATCCAAAATGAAAATAAAATGCAAACAAAAATAGAAATAAGAAAAAAGTAAAGAAACTGGGGTGCGAATAGAGAAAGTTTTCAGTTCAAAATACCACTTGGGCCCAACAGGGGGTGCGCATAGCAGATGGCCCTAGGCCCAATCGAAAATCCCACTTATCCCACTAATTAATCAGAATTATCTATTAATCATGGTGTTATGTTTATTATTAATATGTAAAAACAAAATACCATGTGACATGCCAATCAACCGGTCACTTTCATTTAAGTGAAATAAAATAAAAATAAAAAGAAACAAAAAAAAAATAAGCTCAGGCCAATCACCATCCAACACAACCTCATCTTCTTCCCATCCCATGAAATAATAAAAAAAAACAGCACCATCGAAACAGAGCAAATGCAGTGAGAACAAGGCAACTTCATCATCACCCACCTCTCTCAGATCTTGATGAAAAACAAAATTATAAAGACAAAAAATGAAGCCCCAAATAAGAGGATCACAACTACGCCAATGATTTTCATAAACAAGCAACATACAAAGAGATATGATGGCTCAAAGATTGACACTCCAAATTGAAAACCATGATTTAAACATCACAGAGTTTCCATTCACTTCACACAGCTTACACCAAGCACACACATCATGAAACAAACATTAAACATGCCAAGCAGCTAAAGAAAATTCAGTGAAGAAAACAAACCTGAGTGAAGTTTTCTAGATGAATCTGAGAAAACCAGAGGGATGTCTTACTCTCTTGCCTTCCCTTAATCTTCCTTATAGCCAAATAAAGGCTCAAAGCTTGCTAGTGAATGAAGAGAGGATGAAACCGAGAGGTGATGATCTTCACAAATTCAACAAACCTCCACTGCTAAGTTCAGGATATTAAAGATGATGTTGGAAGAATTTGAACACAGAAATGGTGTGATAGAACTCCAAGCACATATTTGTTCTTTGTGTAAAATGGATGAAGAACAGAGCCAAAGCTCTTGAAGAAAGAGAGTTTTTCAGATGGTTTGTTAGAGTGGTGGAAATGCTCTCTCTCTCCCTCAAAATCGTGACTTAATATTTCTTATAAAAGGAGTGCCTTGAGAGAATGATGCAGGTGTGCAAAACAAACTATGCTGCCAAAAAATGCAGGGCATGAAACTCACGATTCCTTTTACCTCTCAACAAATCGGGTGTGTCCAAGTATAAGCTGTTAGCATGGTATTTGATGTGTTGGCAATGTATTCACGGTTGATGCGGTAAGGCAGTGTTCTATTGATGGTAAGGATGTGAACTAAAGGGGTGCATCGTAAATGAATCACACACGGTGTCCCTTCTCCTTCAAAACGAAAAACGCATGACCCTCTTTTCTTTTGGAATGAAAATGCAAGACGGATGCTGAGAGTAGTGCGTGAGTGTGTGAGTGGGGAAAAGTTACCCCAGGGCAAATGGAAAGTGGACGCATGGCAGGCTGGAACTAGTGAATTCAGCAAATAGTGACACCCTCTCCCCTTTCGTGCGCCACCATCTCTCATCCATATTATTCTTATATTATTTTACTATTTTTTGTACTATGTGTTTTGGTCACACAAACAACATAACAGACCCATTGCCACATGATTATGAACAAAAAAAAAGGGTGTCACGCCACACATATCCTATTCCAAATAATAAACCAATAACTAAGTGACATGTGTTCACCAAAAAACCTAAAAATATTCCAAACTTCAAAAAAAATCATAACTTGAGTTCTATAAATGCTACGAAAGTGTTCTATGACTTTTCGGAAAGGGAAAATCGTGTTCTTCAACTTTCGTGTTCACCGGAAAATCATTTAGAGCTTTTTCGCACATGAAATAATAGCCTGAAGTTTAGGATCGAATAATTTCTAAATATAGAAATTTCCAAATTTAGTAACCTTCTGCATACTTCCGACTTTTGACATTTAAGCTCAAATGAAATACTCCCTGCCATCATATGACCTCAAAGAAAAGATAATCCTGACCAAAACTTCTGAAATTGTCATGTTGACTTTTCTGACTGTGCAGTTGACTTTCTTGCTTCATCTTCAAGCAACTGAAGAATTCTCTGACCTCCACACTAAATTTTCTCACAAAAATCAACACCTAGGATCCTCTTGACATATAGAAAACTATGCCCAAATTAACTGGCCAAAGTTGTGAGGTTATGGTGCTTGCATCTCAAGACCCTAATCCGGGTGCTCTGCATAGGAGCTTGTCCTGAGATCTCCTACGATCATGCAATCTTCCGAACTTTTGCCAAAGGACTTGATCTTGTAAAAGGAGTGTAAATTTTCCTTAGAACTTGTACAAACTCATCGAGACCCTTGTCCAGGCTTGAAATGCTTCAAGGAAAATCCACAGATGACCATATACTCGATGCTAGGACATGAGGGATGTTATGATTCATATTTCTATGATATGATGCTGAGGAAATGATATGAGTATGATGCCTATGATATGATATGATGCTAAAGATGAAGAGGGAAAATTTAGGGTGTTACAGCTGCCCCTATTCAATCACCAGTTAATTTGAAAAGGGCGATAGTACGGGCTATCGACCATTCAAGATAAACTGTGATTGAATACCAAGAAGACCAGAAATTTGCACTCTGACGATGAATGCAACACCGGGAAATAAACCCGACCAAATGACGCTTAGGTGACTGAAGGGGAGAAAAAGCAGACGAGCTTCTTCCAAGTTGAAACTGATATCTGGAATAAGAGTGCTAAGACAGACGAGTCTTCAAACAATCCTGTGACGCCAGGTGCCGGACAAACGAGTCCTCAGACATTGCAAGAACTTGTAACTGAGACAGACGAGTCTTCAAACCATCCTGTGACGCCAGGGGCTGGACATACGAGTCCACAAAACACTTCAAGAACATACACTGAGACAGACGAGTCTCCAGACAAATCCTGTGACGCCAGGAGCTGGACATACGAGTCCTCAAAACAATGCATAAAGCATGAGACAGACGAGTCTCCTTCGGATTTACCTGTTACGCCAGGACCGGTAATGCACTTAAGTCTGTGGGATAGACATGCAATCAAGGTAGACGAACCTTCTTCATATGTTATCCGCGGATATATGGTACAAGACAGACGAGTCTTCTTTGAGCAAACCTGTGACGCCAGGTGCAGCAACCATAATTGGTGCTTGAGACAGACGAGCCTCCTTCGGATTTACCTGTTACGCCAGGACCGGTATCAATTTTGACATTAATTCCCACTGTTAGGATTCAAAACCTCTTCAATACGGACGAGTATTGGATGATCATCAAGATAACACAGACGAGTGCCATACGATGATCTGAGAAACACAGACGAGCGTTTCAGGCAATGATACAGACGAGTCTCAGCAACTGGTATAGACGAATACCAGAGATTCAAACACAGACGAGCATTTGAAGTAGTCACAGAAATATAAGGGTAAACAACAAATCTTCACATTCAGATGTAAACTAGCACAGACGAGTGCTGAGGATGATACAGACGAGTATCCAAGCAAGGAAGACGCTTCAGAACACAAACGACTTCTGGGGAATAAAAGCAGACGAGCTTCAAACAAAAACAGACGAGTGTTGGACAGTTGCAGACGAGCAACAATAGAGAATACATGTCAAGGCACAAACGAGTGCAGCGAAGGATCCAATACCCAACACAGACGAGTATTGAGAGGCTGCAGACGAGCAACAACAGATATCATATCAGAACACAGACGAGTGTTGAGGAATTGCGGACGGGCAACTATCATAACTAAACACAGACGAGTGCTGGAAATTGCAGACGAACAATAAACCAACTGAGATAATCAAACACAGACGAGCGTTGAAAATCAACAGCAGAATAATGTCTCTCGAAGCACAGACGAGTGCTGGAATTTGCAGACGAGCAACCAACCAACTGAGATAATCAAACACAGACGAGCGTTTGGAATTGCAAACGATCAGAATCAAAGTAATCATAAACCACTGCTGGGGATAGCAAATGAACAATATCAACAGGCTAACACGGACGGGTGTTGAAAGATGCAGACGAGCAGCAATAAAGCAGTGATATGTCCTTGCTGGGGAAAACTTGCTTAGGAATAACACATATGAGTGTTGAAGATTGCAGAAGAGCAACAAACGAATGCCTGATCGGCAACAAGAGATACAACTCTGCAGGGGAAGACAAGTCAAGAGGTCTGGATACCCACTCTGACTGAGGTGATGAATGCTTGGCTAGATCATCAAATACCCAAACATATGGCAGCTTGGAAGAGAAATATTTCACGGACGGAGGTGTAAATCAAATATGAACTCTGTGGGGACGGATCACCTTCAGACTTGGCTGGGGAAATTTCTTGGGCAAATACTCTGGCTGGGGAGAGCATCTGATGATTCAAGACTCTGAGGGGATATCAAGCTTTTAGTCACGCCTACTGGGGAGGACTCTTGCTGATGATAAAATACTGTTAATTCCCTCTCTGATGATGTCAGGCTTCCAGGTACCTGCTAGGCATACTCTACTGGGGGAAGAATGGACTGCTACTTCACTGGGGAAGAAGAACCTGCTTGGGCTGCTGCCAAGGCTTGGTTGGAGAAAAATCTTTGCCGGAGATGCCAGGCTTCAGATACCTGTCGGAGAAGAACTCTCTGCTTGGGGAGATACTCTACTAGGGGGAAGTAAATTGCTTGAGAGAATGTGACACCATCCCGCAACCTGCAACAACAGAAAACACACGTGTGTCCCGAGGATTTGCATGGAATGATCGGTTCATCCATCGTCACCCGACACTCAAAGAGGGTTACAGTCTCCCTGCATGTCAGTTTTCTTTTCAAAATTATCACCATGTTTAGATGCAATGCTATTTTTGCCAAAAATTCAGGACATTTTGCAAACAAAAATAAACACACACAGCTTTTTTGACTGAATATTATTTTATTGAATGGCCTCTGAATAGGCAAAGATTTACATCAGGAAGCAACCACCTGGAAAGAGGTAGCCACTATAAAATTGAGAAAAGAAACTATCCTAATGGCAATGTACACGGCATTCCAAGGAGTTCCATTTCTGCTATGACCTGCATGTCTTCAAGACTTTCCATTCTGCTGTGGCTTTCGGAGAGGACGAGGGGACTGTTTCCTATCCTTCTGACATTGTCAAGCTGTACGAAACGATGATGTGGTTCAGATAACTTGGATCACAGTTGTTCGCTTATTCCCTTATTTTGCGTGGATCGCCCTCTCGGGTTTTCAATCCACCGGGATACCCTTTTTTGCCTGAGCTGTCCAATGTGGCTTTTCAACTCAGCGGGTGTACATTTTTTATATTTATTTCCCTAATTTTTTCCCGAGCTTTTTATCTGTTTTTAGCTCGCCGGGATGCCCTTTTCTTGCCTGGACTTACATTATGTTTTTGTGTCCAGCGGGTCTCTTTATGCGAAGTATTTTTTAACTGCGTCCGAGTTAACAGGGGATGGGAAGTCATCTCCATCCATAGTGGTGAGCATCAGTGCTCCTCCTGAGAAGACTTTCTTCACTATGAATGGTCCTTCGTAGTTTGGGGTCCACTTGCCCCTGTTATCTGAACCTGGAGGAACGATCCTCTTCAATACAAGCTCTCCCACTCGATACTCTCGAGTACGTACTCGTTGGTCGAATGCCCGCTTCATTCTCCTCTGATAAAGCTGACCATGACAGATAGCCGCTAATCTTTTTTCCTCGATTAGACATAGCTGATTGTAACGAGCACGCACCCATTCAGCCTCATCCAGCTTGACATCCATCATCACGCGCAGTGAAGGAATCTCTACTTCAACAGGCAGGACCGCCTCCATACCATACACTAGAGAGAAGGGAGTTGCCCCTGTTGACGTCCTGACTGACGTTCGGTACCCATGCAAAGCAAACGGTAACATATCATGCCAATCCTTGTAGGTGACAACCATTTTCTGCACAATCTTCTTGATATTCTTGTTAGCTGCCTCTACCGCACCATTCATCTTTGGTCGGTAAGGAGAAGAATTGTGATGCTGTATTTTGAAGTCCCGACATAAATCTGCCATCATCTTGTTGTTGAGATTAGAACCATTATCAGTAATGATCCTTTCGGGCACTCCATATCTGCATATGATATCTCTTTTCAGAAATCTTGCCACCACTTGACGAGTGACGTTGGCATAAGACGCTGCTTCTACCCACTTGGTAAAGTAATCAATCGCAACCAGGATGAAGCGATGACCGTTCGAAGCAGTTGGCTCAATCTTCCCGATCATGTCAATGCCCCACATAGAGAAAGGCCAAGGAGATGACATGACGTTGAGCGGGTTAGGAGGAACATGCACTTTATCTGCATATATTTGGCACTTGTGGCATTTTCGAGCGAATGAACAACAGTCTGCATCCATTGTCATCCAGTAATACCCTGATCTCAGCAGCTTCTTTGCCATAGCATGCCCTCCTGCATGGGTACCAAAAGATCCTTCATGGACTTCCTGCATCAATAGGCTTGCTTCGTGTCTATCCACGCATCTGAGCAAAACCATATCGAAGTTCCTCTTGTACAAAACCCCGTCTGTGTTCAAGAAGAAACTAGCAGCAAGTCGTCTCAAGGTCTTTTTGTCTTTGGAAGATGCCCCTGTTGGGTATTCTTTCTTTTCCAGGAAAATCTTGATATCAAAATACCAAGGTTTCTCGTCAGACACGGCGTCTACAGAGAAAGCATAAGCTGGAGAGTCAAGCCTGGATATGTCAATTCTGGGCACAAAATTCCAACACAGGACTTTAATCGACGAAGAGAGAGTGGCCAAAGCATCGGCAAATTGATTTTCTTCACGTGGTATGTATTTGAGCTCAACTGTCGTGAAGAATGTCAACAGTTTTCTAGCATAATCCCTGTACGGAACTAGATGCTCTTGATGCGTATACCACTTGCCGGTAATCTGGTTAATGACGAGGGCTGAATCTCCGAATATATCGAGGTTCTTAATCCGAAGATCAATTGCCTCCTCTATTCCCATTATACACGCCTCGTATTCCGCTTCATTGTTGGTGCAGCCAAAAGTAATTCTGGCAGCGAAGGGTAAGTGGACACCTTCAGGAGTAATGAGTACGACACCAACTCCACGACCATTGATATTGACTTCCCCATCAAACATCAACTTCCATTTGGATTCAGGGTCAGGCCCCTCCTCCGGAAGTGGTTCCTCATAATCATTTGTTTTGAGGTACATGATGTCCTCATCAGGGAAATCAAATTTCATCGGCTGATAGTCATCCTCAAGAGGTTGCTGCGCAAGGTATTCCGATAATACACTTCCTTTGATGGCTTTCTGAGAAGTGTACTGGATGTCGTATTCAGTTAAAATCATCTGCCATCTAGCAACCCTTCCGGTCAATGCTGGTTTCTCAAAGATGTACTTGACAGGATCCATCTTGGAAATAAGAAGTGTGGTATGGGTCAACATGTACTGCCTCAGTCGGCGAGCAGCCCATACCAAAGCGCAACAAGTTTTCTTGAGCAGTGAGTATCGGGATTCACAGTCGGTAAACTTTTTGCTAAGGTAATAAATGGCGTACTCTTTACGGCCAGACTCGTCATGTTGGCCGAGCACACACCCCATCGACCCTTCTAGCACGGTCAAGTACATGATTAATGGTCTCCCCTCCACTGGAGGCATCAGAATTGGAGGCTCCTGCAAATATTCCTTTATTTTGTCGAAAGCTCTTTGGCAATCATCGTTCCACTTGACCGTTTGCTCTTTTCTTAGCAACTTGAATATCGGTTCGCACATGGCAGTTAAATGAGATATGAACCGAGAAATGTAGTTCAATCTACCTAAGAACCCGCGCACTTCTTTTTCTGTCCTCGGTGCAGGCATATCTTGAATAGCTTTCACTTTAGCAGGATCTACCTCAATTCCTCTCTGACTTACAATGAAACCCAGCAATTTTCCGGAACGCACTCTGAAAGTGCACTTGCTCGGATTCAACCTCAGCTTGTACTTGATCAATCTATCAAATAGCTTCTTCAGGTTAACCAAATGCTCCTCTTCGTCTTTAGACTTTGCAATCATATCATCCACATAACATTCGATCTCCTTGTGGATCATGTCATGGAACAATGTGACCATCGCCCGTTGATAAGTTGCCCCGGCATTCTTCAAACCGAAGGGCATGACCTTATAGCAGAATGTTCCCCATGGGGTAATGAACGTTGTCCTCTCCATGTCTTCCGGCGCCATTTTTATCTGATTATAACCGGAGAATCCATCCATGAAGGAGAACACCGAGAATTGAGCAGTATTGTCGACCAACACGTCAATGTGTGGCAACGGAAAATCATCCTTTGGGCTTGGTCTGTTCAAATCTCGATAGTCAACGCACATCCGGACCTTGCCGTCCTTCTTAGGTACTGGTACGATGTTAGCTACCCAAGGTGGGTAACTAGTCACGACAAGGAACCCGACATCCCACTGTTTCTGTACCTCCTCTTTGATCTTCATCGCCATATCCGGGCGAGTTCTTCTCAATTTTTGCTTTACAGGAGGACAGTCTTCTCTCAGGGGTAGCTTATGCATCACGATGTCGGTATCTAAACCTAGCATATCTTGATATGACCAAGCAAAGATATCCACATACTCTCTCAGCATACTGATCAGCTCTTGTTTGACGTCGGCCTGCAGATTGGCCCCTATCTTGATTTCCTTCTTTGCATCTTCACTGCCAATGTTGATGGTCTCAATCTCTTCTTGATGAGGCTGAATAACTCGTTCCTCTTGTTTCAACAATCTGACCAACTCTTCCGGGAGGTCACAGTCTTCCTCAACCCCTTCATCAGCTTGGTAGACTGGATTATCAAATTCATGCATAGTCATAGCAGGAACGTTATCCGTGGAATCCGGATGATCAACACTGCACAAATGATGTGCTTATTCAGAATCTGCTTATTTTGAAAAAGAGACGCTAACACAAAACAAAAAGGAAAACATATTGCCATTTTTATATATTTTTTGTGAAAAAAGTTTAAAAACAAAGACAGGGAACGCAGTTTGTCTGAAAATGTCCTTTTATTTCATAGCAAAATAACAATGTGATACAAAACATGGTGGCCCAATACAATGGATCCAAGCATTTTGGGCAGAATGCTGGATTTGACAATGCAGTATGCTAATAAAAGGAAACAAAACAATTACTTTGAGAGCCAGGTGACTTGAACAATGTCTTCAGCAGACCAATTTCCTAGCTCCTCGCCGGGTGCACACGGGCGGATCCAATTGTTGTCCCAATCTCTGTCACTATCCCCGTCTTGGCTTGCCATACAGATTTGATCGCGGTCGAGCAACCCAGCACTTATGAATGTGATGGCTTTACCACTCTGAGTAGATCCCCTAGGCTGATACCCTAAGCCGAATTTATCATCCTTCTTTTCCAGCTCCAATAGCTTGCCCCAGCCCTGAGCATTGCCTGATTGGACGACTTCCTTTGCTTCCTGGTAGGAATGAATGGACGTGCCCTCGTTGTTTTTCTTCACTGGAGTCAAGATACTGACATCTGCCTCAAAAGCTTGGCACAAAGTCTCGTGGATTTCTCCATCCATTTCTACATATTTAAACGTCGACAGATGGCTGACGAATATATCTTCTTCCCCACAAACTGTGATGACCTGGCCGTCCACCACGTATTTAAGCTTCTGATGCAAGGTTGAAGTGACAGCTCCAGCTGCATGTATCCACGGCCTGCCCAACAAACAACTATACGCCGGCTGGATGTCCATAACATAGAAGACACTCTTGAAGACTTGAGAACCTATCTTGACAGGCAACTCAACCTCTCCGAAAACTGATCTTCTTGAACCATCGAAAGCTTTAACCACCAGATCACTCGGCGTCAGGACAATCCCATCAATGTTAAGCTTCATCAACGCCTTTTTCGGAAGCACGTTCAAAGAAGAGCCTGTGTCCACAAGAACATGAGACAACACAGCACCCTTGCATTCCATCGTGATATGCAGTGCTTTGTTGTGATTCTTTCCCTCCGAGGTGAGGTCTCGGTCAGTGAAGCCTAAGCCATGGCTAGCATTGACACTTCCAACAACAGCCTCGAGTTGGTTGACCGTAATCTTCTGGGGAACATAGGCCATTTGAAGTACTTTCAGTAAGGCTTCTCGGTGCGCGGGAGAGCACATTAGCAGTGACAAGATAGAAATCTTTGAAGGTGTCTGGTTCATTTGATCAACCACCTTGTAGTCACTCCTTTTGATGATCCTCATGAACTCCTCTACTTCTTTTTCAAACGTCCCCTGCCCAGCCACAGGAGTAGTTGACTCGTCATTCGCAGTCTGCTTTCCTTTGTCTTTGGACGACGCCTCGGCCTCAGGATCCTTTCTCAGTGCAGGGGGAGCAAACAAACGACCACTTCGGGTAAAACCCCCAACACCTCCTACATTCTCAATAGTCAGGTCAGCAACAGGTCTACTCTCCATCCTCTGTCCAGCTACATAAACCTCGGAGCCATAATGCCAAGGAATGGCTCTATCATCTATGTACGACACTGGCCCAGGTACGGTAATAGTCACGGGACTAATCTGCGGAGCGTAAATTGTAACCGGCTCTTGTCTGACGGGCATATCAGCCTCATCGTAGAAGATAGTAATGGTTGACACATCATCAACCTCTTCATTACTAACCTTACTGAACTGCAAGGACCCCTCATCGATCAATTCCTGCAAACCCGTCTTCAATTTCTCACAGCCATTCACAACACTCATACAGTCTTCACAACCAAGATGGCAACCGGGAAATACTTGACCCTTCAATAGTCTCTCCTTCACCACCCTCAAAGGTGTTTTGACTTCATCGATACTCAGCACCAAACTCAACTTGTCATCACCCTCAACAACATTGACTCTTGCCCCGCCATGATGAGGCATAGGGTTCGAGTTGACATTCGGTGGTGGTGTAAAGTTGATTGCCTTTGAATCTACAAGATCTTGAACTTTGTGATGCAGCGCCTTGCACCTCTCAGTTGAGTGCCCGGGTGCTCCTGAGTGAAAAGCTTATCGCGCGTTGACATCATAACCAACCGGGAGCTCTCCCGAAGGTGGTGATGCCAAAGTCCTCAGTTGAATGAGGTTCAAATCTAACAGTTTTGGCAATAAGGCAGCATGAGTCATCGGAATAGCTTCAATTACCCTGTTAGCCGGGCGAGTCTGTCTCGGCTGATATGGTCGCTGCTGGTAGTTGGTTCGAGGTTGTTGTTGTTGCTGATGTTGTTGTGGAGGAGGTAGCATCTGTTGTACGGGAGCTGCAGGAATGGTGACAACAGCCATATGCTCATAGGGTCTTCTGTAACCACGGCCCTGGCTTCGGCCGAATACAACATTGGTCTCGCCTTCTCTCCTTCTGGGAGGTCCACTAAAAGCTTTCCTCGCTCCATTTGAGCTACTAGCACCGGGGTCTTGTATCTTCCCCATTTTCAACAGCGTTTCAACCCTTTCTCCCGCAATGACAATATCGTTGAACTTTGTAGCAGAACTCGACGCCAATCTCACAAGAAATACCCCCTGGAGGGTACCCATAAACATATCAGCCATTTCATTCTCTAACAAGGGTGGTTGTACCCTGGCAGCTAGCTGACGCCACCTCTGGGCATATTCTTTGAAGCCTTCTTTTGCTGTCTGAGCCATATGCTGCAACTGCGTGCGATTCGGAGCCATGTCCATGTTATATTGGTACTGCCTTACAAAGGCTTTAGCGAGATCCTTCCAGCTCTTGACATTGACCCTGCTGAGCTTCATGTACCACTCAAGGGAAGCTCCCACCAAGCTGTCCTGAAAGTAATACATCCACAGTTTTTCATCGTCTGTATGAGCGGCAATTCTCCCAACATATGATTGCAGATGGGTCTTCGGGCAAGCAGTGCCGTTATACTTCTCGAAGGTTGGAACCTTGAACTTATACGAAATCCTGACTCCTGGAACCAAGCCCAAGTCTGTTATATCGAATCCCAAAGAGCTCCGGGACTGAATAGCCTTGATTTGCTCAGCCATCTCTTCGAACCTCTTGTTCATTTCTACCCCTTGACCTTCAGCTTCATCAAGTAGAGTGAACTGGTCATCATGGTTGTCCATCTGAAGGTTATGCAACCCGTCGTTGATTATAGTCGCTCCTGGTTGTGTAACAGGAGGTTCAATCTGACGTGCGCCCGCACCGGTACGATTATTAGCATTAGCAGCAGCAACAGTATTTCTGTTCTGATTCTCAACCATCTCTCGCAGACGCTCTTGATTTTGCCCCATGCCAGCCATTAACGTCATGAAGTTATCCATTCTTTTCCTCAGATCTGCCAAATCTGCCTGCATCTGGTCCATGGCTCGTTCTCTATTAATCTTGGTTGGGTATCTGTGCACTGCTGGTTGTTCCCGAACTTTACGGGGAGCTATAGTGCCTGTAACACAAAACACGTTAGTAACTGAGACACTACCTGCAAAACAACAAACAGGTTATATGGATGCAATGCAATTGTTTATGTTTCCAATCACAGGTCATTTATGCCCCGGTTCCGGTATTTAGCAAAGAAAACCAGATGGGCACTGATCCTCGACTTTCAGAAACCTTTGCGGGAAACCACATTCAAACCATAATAGCAGGCAAACCAAGAAATGGTGAGAAACAGTCATAACATAGATCGACCCATTAGGCACAATAAAACAGAATTCCCCATAGGGTACAAGTTCTTACAAAGGAGAAACAAACAGCTAGGACTCCTACAACATGCCTGTAGGTAATCCAGATACAAAGAAAACAAACTAAGAAGCACAACCACCGCCTGAGGATCCTGTAACTCCCTCATCAGACCTGACCTTCTTGACTCCCGCCATCAACTTGAGGTCTTCAATCTCCTTAAGTGCTGCTTCGAGGGCTTGTTGACTGTCTGCGAGCTGTTGGGTCTTCTCTCTGCGAACCTTGTGGGCCTGTTCCACCTCTTCTTTTTTGTAAGCCATCTGAACTTCAAAGAACTCTTATTTTTCTTTATATTGCTTCAACTCTTGCTCTCTTTGTCCCTTCAACCAGACAATAGACTGACGAGCATCTCGGAGGGTCCTTGACTTCTTCTTGCGCTCAACTTCTCTTTGGACTTCCATCATCCCCAACCTGCAAAAATGTGCTTCTCTTCCTGCAAAGTCCTTCTCCTTAGCCTCCAAAGTTGTCTGCATCTTCAGCAACTTCTCTTCAGCTTCAATCTTGGCCCTGTTGGCTTGGTGATACAGGCTTACCATCTCAGTATTTTCGACTCTAACTGCATGTAGTTGGGCTTCTATCTTCTTGAATTCCTCTAAAGGCACAGTGTTAATGGACTCATCAACTGAGGGAAACGGTGTTGAAAATGGCAACAAAACTCTTCTAGCTCTGTCTTTCAACCAAGCTTCGTACTCTGGGAATGTCTGATTGTTGCACTTCCCGAAGCTAGCTATTCCTTCTCCTTTAATGCATTTCCAAGCTCCCGCGACCTTCCTCACTAAGGGCATATTATCTTTCACTGAGAAGTAGAAAATAGGGGTCAGCTTCAAATCTTCAGGCACATCTCTCAAAGCGTATCCTAATTGTCTTCTTAACAAGATTGGATTGTAATTAATCCCTCCAGTTATTCCCAACAAAGGCACACTATGATAACTCCCGCAATGGTGATAAAACGTGCACCTTGCAGCCTTTGAGTGAACCATCTAACATCCTTGGCCAGCAACTTTTCCAGCTTCTGAGCCCATATCAAACTATGGTCACTAAACACTCCCGTACTAGGCAAATGCCTCATGAACCACATGTGAAATAACGGAGCACAGCATCGGACCAAACCTCCCCTCTTCTTCTCAGTCTTGTAATGAACCGAGTAATACAAATCCCCGAGTAAGGTAGGCACAGGATTCTTCAGCAAAAAGAGATGTATGGCGTTTATATCTATGAACTTCTCCATATCAGCAAACAAAATGATGCCATAGATAGAAAGAGCCAAGATAGCACAGACAGCATCCCATTCCTCTTCAACAGCCAATTCTTCCGCCTTCTTTACCAGAACCTCCAAAGAAAACCCAGACACACCTCCTTTAATAATGGTCAAAGACTTCACAGTAGAAGGGCTCAAATAAAGAGCCTCGGCAATAGCCTCAGGTGTCGGTTTACTCATCTCAGAATTGAAAGGAACTTGGTCTCGAACCGGTACGCCCAGGATCAGAGCATACTCCTCCAGCATAGGGCCCAACTGAAAATCAGGAAAGGTGAAGCAACAGAGCTGTGGGTCATAATACTGAAGTAATGTATGAATGGCACTCCTCTCTGAAGAATCTAACTCTGTCACCACATCAAGAATACTCCCGTAAGATTTTCTGAATCTCTCTATCTGGTTGGGTGTAATCAACTTTACCATCTTTTTCAACAAGCCAACCTTGATATCAAAGAACTTGAAATGAATATTCTGCTTGCGAGAATCTTCCATCTTTGAAGAGAATACAGGAACCGGGAGCAGAGATATGAACCTGTGAGTGAAAACAAAAAACAATGATTAATGATGCAATGATGCAATGCAGATGCAAATGCAAGGACATATGGCCATCTGAGACTGTCTGGAATCTGGCCACTGACAAGGTCCCTATGAATAACTGACAAACCAAAAGTCCACTGAGTCAAGAATACCAGAACCAGAAAACCAGATCTCCGGAACCAAAGTAACGGTATCATGACATGAACTGCACTGGTAACAAGGGTATGATGAGGTCAAGGGTTCCTGCAAACCTGTAAACCCATCCCCAATCTCACGGGTGTGCTCCGGGTCAAACATCACGGACTCTCAAAGCCGAATAGCAATAATACTTTCACCATTTCCGAGAAATGGCTCATGACCAAATCAGGGAATCGGTTAGGCATTATGTACTACGCAGGGAGGCCTCAGCTGAGTCCGGGAAAAACAAGCATCCCTTATAGGTTCCCAACTTCAAGCGCTGCAATCGAGAAACAATAGTACATTCAGCCCGTAGGATACAGTACTAATGTCATACGACCAGATGCTTTGACTGAGTTCCTATAAGAGAACCAGGCCATCCTATGCGAGTTCCCAGTGGACCCTCGGGTGCGAATGGGTTTGCCACAAAATGTGGTCTGCCACTGTCACCACTGGAGAGGGTTGTTTCCACAAAGGTTCTCAATGATCGGTCCCCAGATGCACATAACTATCAAGGTCCTATCCCGAAGTGGAGGAAATCCCCACACAAGATATTTCCAAGACAGTCGCAATCTGGGCGTGAAACACATCGCCACTCATCATGCCACATGCGAGTACAATATGTCCACTCTAATCCTAGGGTGCACTCAAGCCGGGTACTTGGCTTATCTCTCAGAAACAGTATCACCCATCCCACCAAACAGAAAACCAGTCCAGACATTCCAGTATGATATATATGATGCGGAAAATAAATACTTAAAGCTGTAAATAAAGCTGTAAATAAAGCAGTAAACAAACAACAATACAATACAACAAGCCACATCAAACAAACATCACCCAATGAAACAGCAACACACAGGCACTAGGAGAGACTCACAGGGGAACCAGAGATCATCTGGTGTGCAATCCCCAGCAGAGTCGCCAGCTGTCGCTCCCGGGATTTTCATCCTAGTACAAACGCGAAAGTGGCGCGGAAAGGTTAGAGTCGCCAGCCAGACATTTTTATCCCGAATGAATGGGAAAGATAATGTTGCACAAACCTGAGGAAGAAGGAAAAGGACGAGGCCTTGCGAACCAAAGATCTGAATTCGGGAGTCGGTTACGACCTGGGAAGGTATTAGCACCCAGATCGTCCGCCGTACCCGACGGGATCCACGCTTGCAAAAGAAACTGTTTCAAAGGGTGAGGGTATGAAAGCTACAACAACAAAAGAAAATGAAAGGAAACTGGAACTGGAAAAGAAACTGAGAAAAGAAATGAATAAGAAATGAAAAGGAAAAAATGTAGGGAAAATAAAGATTGTGCTCGAACGGGCCCTACCCCGCTGCCTACGTACCTCATCAGGATAATGAGGATCAGAGACGCCGTAGTTCCCCTAACTAGGGGTAGAAAAGTGATTGCTTGTGAATCAAAGGTATGAGAGATGAAGCTTATAAGGCAAAATGATGCAACATGAACACATATGAAAACAAATGCACATTTATGAAAGATGCAAAGCAAAACGCACAAGACATGAACACAAAGCTCACAAACAGAACCAAAACAAGATGGAGAAGGACTTAAGAAGCCAACAAGATGAAGAGAAAAGAGGTACAAGACCAAATGGAAGTGAAAGAAGTAAGGGAGAAGTGAAAGCACACTTAAGAAATGGAATAACTTAAAAGGTAAGCAAACACAAAAATTCCTAAGACCTAAACCCTATCCTAAGACCAGGAAGGTACCCATACCCCAAAAGAATCCCAAATGAGAATAAGAAGTTGGCACAAGTGCCCTTCTAAACTTATAAGAGATCTAATGAACCAAAAGAAGCAAAATGGGACAAGGTGAGAACAAAAATTCAAATTAAATCAAATATGCAACCAAAAATTCTACAATCTTGGACAAGAGATCTTCAATCATGATATAACAACATGCCAAAAGGGGAGGAAGAGATTCAGAAGCTATACAAGTCAAATGAGGGGTCAAACATCAACTAGGGTTAAGAAACTTCAATCACAAGTCAAGGACCAAAACCAATTGAACAAGCTTCTAAAAATCAGAACAAAAATCACACATAAAGTACAATCTATTATGGATCCAGAGAAAAAAGAACCAACCAGAAATTCAAAATGAGGATCAATATAGAAAATGGACAAGTTAACATGCTTAAAAATGAATTAAAATGAATTAATTAAAGTGAACAATTAATTTACACGTGTCAAAATAAAATAAATGAAAAATAAAAATATTAAAAATTAAAGAAAACTCAAACAATCACTCATGAATTATTTTAGAATTTTTAATAACCTAAAACTAATTTTAAAAAATAAAATCCAAAATGAAAATAAAATGCAAACAAAAATAGAAATAAGAAAAAAGTAAAGAAACTGGGGTGCGAATAGAGAAAGTTTTCAGTTCAAAATACCACTTGGGCCCAACAGGGGGTGCGCATAGCAGATGACCCTAGGCCCAATCGAAAATCCCACTTATCCCACTAATTAATCAGAATTATCTATTAATCATGGTGTTATGTTTATTATTAATATGTAAAAACAAAATACCATGTGACATGCCAATCAACCGGTCACTTTCATTTAAGTGAAATAAAATAAAAATAAAAATAAACAAAAAAAAATAAGCTCGGGCCAATCACCATCCAACACAACCTCATCTTCTTCCCATCCCATGAAATAATAAAAAAAAAACAGCACCATCGAAACAGAGCAAATGCAGTGAGAACAAGGCAACTTCATCATCACCCACCTCTCTCAGATCTTGATGAAAAACAAAATTATAAAGACAAAAAATGAAGCCCCAAATAAGAGGATCACAACTACGCCAATGATTTTCATAAACAAGCAACATACAAAGAGATATGATGGCTCAAAGATTGACACTCCAAATTGAAAACCATGATTTAAACATCACAGAGTTTCCATTCACTTCACACAGCTTACACCAAGCACACACATCATGAAACAAACATTAAACATGCCAAGCAGCTAAAGAAAATTCAGTGAAGAAAACAAACCTGAGTGAAGTTTTCTTGATGAATCTGAGAAAACCAGAGGGATGTCTTACTCTCTTGCCTTCCCTTAATCTTCCTTATAGCCAAATAAAGGCTCAAAGCTTGCTAGTGAATGAAGAGAGGATGAAACCGAGAGGTGATGATCTTCACAAATTCAACAAACCTCCACTGCTAAGTTCAGGATATTAAAGATGATGTTGGAAGAATTTGAACACAGAAATGGTGTGATAGAACTCCAAGCACATATTTGTTCTTTGTGTAAAATGGATGAAGAACAGAGCCAAAGCTCTTGAAGAAAGAGAGTTTTTCAGATGGTTTGTTAGAGTGGTGGAAATGCTCTCTCTCTCCCTCAAAATCGTGACTTAATATTTCTTATAAAAGGAGTGCCTTGAGAGAATGATGCAGGTGTGCAAAACAAACTATGCTGCCAAAAAATGCAGGGCATGAAACTCACGATTCCTTTTACCTCTCAACAAATCGGGTGTGTCCAAGTATAAGCTGTTAGCATGGTATTTGATATGCTGGCAATGTATTCACGGTTGATGCGGTAAGGCAGTGTTCTATTGATGGTAAGGATGTGAACTAAAGGGGTGCATCGTAAATGAATCACACACGGAGTCCCTTCTCCTTCAAAACGACAAACGCATGACCCTTTTTTCTTTTGGAATGAAAATGCAAGACGGATGCTGAGAGTAGTGCGTGAGTGTGTGAGTGGGGAAAAGTTACCCCAGGGCAAATGGAAAGTGGACGCATGGCAGGCTGGAACTAGTGAATTCAGCAAATAGTGACACCCTCTCCCCTTTCGTGCGCCACCATCTCTAATCCATATTATTCTTATATTATTTTACTATTTTTTGTACTATGTGTTTTGGTCACACAAACAACATAACAGACCCATTGCCACATGATTATGAACAAAAAAAAAGGGTGTCACGCCACACATATCCTATTCCAAATAATAAACCAATAACTAAGTGACATGTGTTCACCAAAAAACCTAAAAATATTCCAAACTTCAAAAAAAATTCATAACTTGAGTTCTATAAATGCTACGAAAGTGTTCTATGACTTTTCGGAAAGGGAAAATCGTGTTCTTCAACTTTCGTGTTCACCGGAAAATCATTTAGAGCTTTTTCGCACATGAAATAATAGCCTGAAGTTTAGGATCGAATAATTTCTAAAAATAGAAATTTCCAAATTTAGTAACCTTCTACATACTTCCGACTTTTGACATTTAAGCTTAAATGAAATACTCCCTGCCATCATATGACCTCAAAGAAAAGATAATCCTGACCAAAACTTCTGAAATTGTCATGTTGACTTTTCTGACTGTGCAGTTGACTTTCTTGCTTCATCTTCAAGCAAATGAAGAATTCTCTGACCTCCACACTAAATTTTCTCACAAAAATCAACACCTAGGATCCTCTTGACATATAGAAAACTATGCCCAAATTAACTGGCCAAAGTTGTGAGGTTATGGTGCTTGCATCTCAAGACCCTAATCCGGGTGCTCTGCATAGGAGCTTGTCCTGAGATCTCCTATGATCATGCAATCTTCCGAACTTTTGCCAAAGGACTTGATCTTGTAAAAGGAGTGTAAATTTGCCTTAGAACTTGTACAAACTCATCGGGACCCTTGTCCAGGCTTGAAATGCTTCAAGGAAAATCCACAGATGACCATATACTCGATGCTAGGACATGAGGGATGTTATGATTCATATTTCTATGATATGATGCTGAGGAAATGATATGAGTATGATGCCTATAATATGATATGATGCTAAAGATGAAGAGGGCAAATTTGGGGTGTTACACCAGATACAATGCTTTTGCCACCTCTTCATTACTAGGAAAAGCCATCTCAGGGTTGAAGGGGACTCCACCCCTGATAGGTACACCAATCAGTGATGAATACTCTTCCAACAAGGGTCCCAACTGAAAATTCTGGAAGGTGAAGCACCTCAGAGGGGGATCATAGAACTGCAGGCAAGTATGAATCAAGCTCCTCTGGGAAGGGTCCAAATCCATAACCACATGAAGCATGCCTCCATAATGTTCTCTGAATAGTGGTATATGGTCTGGAGTAATCAGGGCCTGGACCTTCCTGATGCCAGCCAGCTCAGGCTCAAAGAAATGATAGGAGATGTTGCTCTTCTTGGGTGCCATGTCTGGAGATGAAGAGCTGAGACAGATGCTGATGATGATGATTGATACTAGAAGATGGGCCACTGACAGGCTGAGACTGGTGATGCAGGTGACTGAAGCAGGTAGCTGATGAGGAATAGCTGAAGCAGATACTGGTGAACAAAGGCCTATGCAGATGAAGGGGTCAAAACCAAGCCAAATGTAATATGGATACCCTGAAAAACAAATAAACACATGTTAAATGATGCAATGATGATGTATGCAAATGATATGCAAAGGGTTTGTGATCAAGCTGGATCTGATTACTGCCTTGGTATAAGTCCATGTATGTTCAAGAAATCCAGATGGAGGTTCGTAAGTCCAGTTACCAAGGTGGGGGACTCAAATAAAGAGTCACATGTCCATGGTTAAAAATCACAAGAACTGTTCCAAAATGGAGTACTCTTAATCAAAACAAGGTAACAGGGTATGTTGAGGTCAAGGGTACCTGCAAACCTGTAAACAGCCCAACCCACTCACAGGTGGTGTTCTAAAACAAATATCCTCAGACTTGGATCAGTCATGAGAAGTGTAAACACTTCTAACCCGGAGGTACAGTGTTTACAATAACCATAAAAGATCCTCCTCTAATTCTCCTCAGTTTCTGAAGGTCATAATAAAGGTCATCCAGACATAGCAGGCTTCCCAGATAGCCCTAGCACTACAGGAAATCTGTAGCACAGAGTTCTCAAGAAGAAACCCATATCTGAACCGTGTTTCATATTCCCGCACCAGACCGAAATGGAATGGGAAAGAACATGAACCACTCTAGCTTAGGTGTCACTCAGGTCCCAGGTATAGGACCTTAAACTCTCAATAGAACACCCACCCACCAAAGCAACAAAACCAGATCCAGCCAGAACAGTATGACAGTATGATGTATATAAAGCTGTAAAGAAAGCAATAAAACAACTGTACATAAAGCAATAAACAAAACAAATATACAAACACAGATAGTACATAACACCCTAGTAAACACAAATCAAGCAAGCGCTAGGAGGAACCCACAAAAAGAAACAGCAGCCCTGGTTACAGTATAAGGGTCCCCAGCAGAGTCGCCAAGCTGTCGCTCCCGATAAATGAGACCGGCTCAGATATGGTACAGACGCGAACGGTCGGCGAAAGGAGGATGTGAGAACACACAGGAGTGAACTCACAGGAAAAGAAAGAGTCGCCAACTAGGCATTTTTATCCCGAAGGAAAGGTAATGCTGCGTAGACCTAGAAAGATATGGATAAGACGGTTGCGAACCAGAGAGACTGAGAAAGGGTGTTGGTTACAACCTGGGAAGGTATTAGCACCCAGATTGTCCGTCGTACTCGACGGGATCCACGCTTAAAAGATTTGTGTTTTAAAGGGGTAGTGTCAGTGCAATCTATGTATCAAAGCTGGAAAGAATGCAAGTGTCAGTGTAAAAAGAAAGTGAAATGAGATATGTACAGTGTCAGTGTAAGAGAAGTGTGAAGTGTATAAGTGTCAGTGTAAGGATAAGAATGAAATGCTCAAGACCTTGAGGCTTAAAGAATGATGCTGGAGGAGGGGGGAATATACAAAGATTTTTTTGTTCGATAACTGTTAAGTTATGCCTACGTATCCTCTCGTGCAATGAGGAAGTCAGAACACCGTAGTTCGACCCAAAGAGACTGAAAGATAAATTGACTTGTGAACTGATTACTTGTCTATGCTCAAGTGTATGACCTGTCTGGCTCAGGTGCTAACTGTCTTGCATTAGACGGAAGAAGCAAGTTCTCGTTTGTGAGTGAATGAGATGAGAAGAGAATCCCGGAGGAGACGATTATTGTTTGATTTTTTGTGTTTTCAATCTTTTATTGCTTTTGAAAGTTTGTCATAAGAAAATGAGCTTAAGCCTAAACCAAGGGTTAGTAAACTCATCACATCCTCCCTCTGATTAGGGGTAATGAGAATACCTTAAGTGTGAAGTAAGCACCTCACACTTAATCACCATGGTATAGGATTAAAATTATTAACCTACTTGTGATTATTTAGATGTTTTTGTTGTTTTTGTTTAGTGTTGAGTAATGAGATTAAGCCATAATCAAAGATTAAACAGACTCATTACACCATCCTAATAGAAGGATAATAGGTGAGAATGTTTAAGCTGAGGAAAGCTCCTCAACTTAATCCATGATTAGGGATTAAAGTCATTACAAAACAAAGCCTTTATTAAGTGGATTTTAGTTAATGATAAGATGATGAAGTGAGTTTTAGGGTTTGTAAGACAACTTGAGGGGGACTTGTCCATTAACACTAGGGTTAGTCCTTCTTAACCATTTAAGGAAGAATTAGAACCCTAATGCAAGGCCCAAGTTACAAGCTTGATGTCTTGATGATTATTAAGTGAATTGGTTAAAGGATTTAAACACATCAAGGGTTTAACACTTAGGATTAAAGTTATACACTCCATCCCAATAGAAGGATGCAGGCATAAGCTTAATCACAAAGCCTTAAAGCCTTTAGGGTTTAGTCCCTGATTATGAGATGAGAAGAGAGACACAAAAGATGACACAAAGGTAAAACTAATGGGGGACTAATCAAACCCTAATTATTGTCATGCTTGGTTGTTCCTAGGGTTTATGAGGTTTCAAAGAAAGTCTTCAGAGGAACCAATAGGAAGGAAGCAGATGAAAGGAGCCAAGAGAAGCAAAGTAACTTGCTTCACTTAAGAAGACAAGTCACTTGAAGGAAGAAAGTAAGATGAAGAAGAATGAGCAAGCTCAATCTCAAACACAAGACAAAAATGCAGCAATGATGCATAAGAGGGATGAAAAGAAATTGTGAGAAGTGAAGGCAAATTCACTTCTCAAAGTGACTTACCACCTGAAAAGTTAGTGAAAGAAATGCAATGCAATGCAAAATGAGATGAAATAGCATGATGCAAATCAAAACCAGAAGCATAAGTATGATGCTAATGATGCTATGAGATGATGCAAACATGAATCAAGGCATGAGGATGATCATATGAACATATGGATGCAAGAGAAGCATGCTTAGAACCATGATCATACATGAAAAGTTATGAAATGCAAATGACATACAACATGGCAAATGCAAGAAGCAATGATCAAACATGATTCTAATATGTCTTAAGATGTCTAATGAATCGAATGGATGCATAAAATGTCATGGCAAATCATGGTATGCAAGCAAATGGAAGATGAATGCAAAAGGAAGCCCAAATTAGGGTTTATGATCAATGCACCAAACAAAAACCAAAACCAGAAGCAAACATCAAGATAAAAAAAATTGAAAATGCATCCAAGGGAACCCTAAACCTATACAAACTCACTGCCCAAAGGAGGGGTTCTAACTCTTAACCTAATGAGGGTTATGAATTTCTTAAGAATGCTAGGGTTTTAAGGTACCTTGTCAAGAAAAAATGTCAAACAAATTAAAAATGCAAAATCAAATCATGCCAATTTAATCCTATGAACTACATAATATGCAAGACACAATGCAAAAAGAATCAAAGTCCAATTCTTAAAGACTAGGCAGAAATGAATTTTCAAAGATTGGATCAAAATAATGCCTTGAAATGAAATTAATTCTATGAAAAATTGTCAAAAGACATCAAGATCAAAAAAGAAATTTGGTTTGAGGGTTGGACAATGTTTCTAAATGATTTTAAAGGTTTCATGAATTTTTTGGTGATTTTTAAATACCTAAAAGTATTTTTAATTAATTAATTCTCATTAATTAATTAAAAATAATCTTTTAAATGATTTAAAAATATTTTTTAATGCAAAAAATAAAAATAAAAATGTTTTTGGTTTCTGAAAATTAATAAAAGGTTGTATAAAAATTTTCAGAATTTTTAAATGATTTTTACTATTTTAAATAAAATGAGCAAAACAAATGAATTAAAATAAAAATAAAATTAAATAAAAATTAAAGTATGCGCATCCAAGGGACAGGATTGGCTCTGGGGATATTCTGCTTGACTCCGCGTGCAATCTAACGGCCACAATTCAAACTGAGCTAATTTCCAATTAAATTTAATTAAACTGAATTAATTAGATTAATTATGGATTAGGGTTTCTAATGGTGCATCCTGTCCATCCAAACGCGCGCCAGTCAGCCTAGGTCAACTCATCCAACGCACCAGATTCAAACTTCACTTAGTGACACAGATTAGGGCTAATCAACTTCAGGTGGCCGGAGAAGACTTCCGGTCGTCTTCTCCGGCGAACCAAAACCCTAGATTTTGCTATAGGTCACCAAACATGAAATTTCTTCCACAGAAATGATCTTGCCCCCCATCTAAACCTAACCCCTCTTTCAAAAATCATTTATTTTCATTGACAAGCTTGAATCGAAGACAAATGTGAAACACGGGCAAACTTTCAGAGAGACATGAAATGGTCATCCCTTACTTATTTTCAAAACTAAATACATCCAGATGATCAGTGCAACATATAGATTCAATTTGTAACAAGAAAATGAAGTTCTGGAAAATTTGTTCTTGAGCTATACCTGAGATGGAGCCTTCTGGTTCTGGGCTTTCTGGGCTATTTCTTAGTGCAAACTCACTCCTTTGAACCCTCTGGTGATGAAATGAAGCTTAGGAAGCTTTGAGAATGGCTGGTTTTTGAAATGGCAGAAGTTCTGTTCAAGGGAGGGTGGTGATCGTGTTTTTGATTCAGTGACTTTCAGGCTATGGTGATGGGTGCTTTGTGATCAGTGAAGCATATGGAGATTGTTTGTGAAGTTGGTTTGTGTGTTTGAGGCTTGTGTGATGAGTTTCGAAGAGTTTTGCAAATGGAGCATAAACTTGAAAACTAGGGCTTTGGTGTGTTTCAGCATGAAGTTTTATGTGCTTTGGCTTGCTTTTGATTTGTATAAACAATTGTGATTGGTCAGAGAGTGGGTGCTGGCCTATTGTGATTGGTATGGGTCTTTGGCCAAAATGTCAACTTGATTTGTACTTGAGGTATGGGCAATGGTACAAATTGCTTTTTGGCATGCTTGGGCTCACCTGAGTTTAGGGAGAACCATGGAATTGTTTATGAGGTGATTCAGCAAGTGGTTTGTAACTTATGATAAGTTTTGCAAGTTGATTCAAGTTTGGTTCCTTTGAGATTTCTTGAAGTTCAAGGCATGAAATGAGATTATTCTTGGGCCAATTCTGATTTTTAGAGGTCATGTAATCATGTTGTGAAGAAATTGTACACATTTGAGGTCTTTAGAACACTTGATCAAGTCATTTTGCAAAATGCCTCTTTGGTAGAAAACTCCAAATTTTGTGATTTTAGCCAACTTTGACAAGCCATAACTTTTGATCCAAAATGAATTAGGTCATGTTCTTGTACTTTTTGAAAAGGGAATGATCCATTCTACAACTTTCATGACCAAAGTTTTTCCATTTGAAGCATTTTTGAATCAAAAAGCAAGGGTTGAAAAAGTTTCCCAAAATGGCAATTTCATTAAAAAGTCAACTTTCCCAAAAAGTCAACTTTGCAAAAGACTTGAAATTCTTCAATTTTGTGAACTTCCAACTTCTTCTATGATCAAATAAAGATCATATACAATAAAAATGATGAAGAACACCCTTTGGTTGGGTCATTGGGGGCCTCAGATGCCCTGATTTTGCACTGACTTGCTTGAAAAGTCAACTCTTGATCAGATGACTTCCCCATGGAATTTCTTCATGAAAATTGATATGCATGCTCCCTATACCATATAGAGACCAATAGAAACAAGAATGACCAAAAAATTTGGAGTTATGGCCTCTGAAACCAAAACCCTAATTTTAGGTCATCTGTGCAGTCAAACCTGGCTCTGCTTCCATACCATTCTCCGTTCTTGTGATTTTTTTGACATTCTTGACTTTGAGAGGATATAATATGATACTTGAACATACATGGACCCCTTTGAAGTGATTGATGACCTTTGGAGTGGCTCAAGAAGCTCTTGGATTGCTCAGATCACAAACCCTAGGTGCAGATGACTTTGAATCTATGCAGTGAATCAAAAATGTGGTATGAGATGCTATGACTGAGTTTATGCATATGAAGAGATCACAAGCCATGGTGTGAATGGGTGAGGGCAAATTTGGGGTGTTTACACTCACCATCTAAGAAAATTATGAGCCAAAATCTATATTTGAGTCTTCTTTGAAAAACTTTATGACCAAGAAGAATATGCCTTAAAATTAGAAGTCAAACTTGAAAACCAAAAATGAATCCATCTAGAATGGTAAGAGTCATCTTGAATACTTATTTGACTAGTGCTACCTTGATCATAGACGATCCAAAGTGCATTGAGCAACACTAAGGATTACATGAACACACCATCTTGTTTGGCCAATATTAAGTCAAACTCAACTTAATTCTTTTCCATAACTGCACATCCACTTGACTTCAATCAATGATTCATCCCTGCAAGATCTTAGCTTTGACAACAAAAAAGAAAGAAAGATACAACACCTCTTTTTTTTAAAATTTTCGAAGGATGGTTAGTAAGCATAACAAAAATGAAAGTAAAACTATACGGGTGGGACAAATTTGGGGTATGACTGATGCCCCTATCTAAATGTTTTTGAACCGTAGAAAGTGAACTGCTGCAAGGTGTTCAGTTTTAGGGTACAAATCAATTAGATATAAGAAGACTCAAAATTTATCAGATGCAAAATGCAATGCGATGTTTGTAATGCCCCGAAATCTAAATTTAATTATTTAATCATTTATTTAATTAATTTAGAAAAAAATTGGAGAGTTTGGATTAATTAGAGAATTTTGGAGAAAAAGAGTATTTTTATATAATAAGGATAAATAGTGTTTTATTATACTATTTTAGTATTATTATCAAAATATATTAAAGAAAAGGGTAAGGTGGTCTTTTTGTTAAAATTATGAGGGTAAAATGGGAAAAGACTTAACTGGGATATGTTTTGGTAAAAAGGAATACACGATCAGTTTTCTCATTTGGTTTTTCTATCGTGTTTGGTGAAGTGCTCTGAAGAAAGAGGAAGCTCAGAGTCAGGAGGTTGTGGAGAACCCCAGAGAAGAGTGTAAAGCAAAGAAATTCTCTAAGGTGTGGGGAGTTTTCATAATCTATTGTAATTGTATAAGATTTGGATTATGAGTAGATTAGATTTGTAAGAGTTTAGAGAGTTTAGGGGTTTTTGATTTAGGTTGAGCTGATGAGTAAAATCTTGATGAATTAGAGTGATATGAATGAGTTATAAACATATATTTGTTGGTATAATCGTTATCTTGATGTTGTTGATGTTTGATCGATGTTTTTGAATGGTTTTTGAGTGTTTTGATGTAAAACCCGTAATGCGATATGGGGGTTTTTGGTGTTGAAAATAGTCTACAATTGTATAGCAGAGAACTGCTGGAAAACGTGCGATAACCGGTTAATGCTATGGGTTAACCGGTTAACCATTGTAATTTTGGTGAAAATATGGAATTTCGTAGGCGTTAACCGGTTAACGCTATGGGTTAACCGGTTAACACTGTTTGAGAAGAAAATTTTAATTCTTTAAAAATTCATAACTTTCAAACCGTAAGTCCGATTCGCATTCCGTTTGAAGCGTCGATACGAACATAAACTGAACTTTATTTTGATGAATAAAAATGAGGAAAACGCAAAAGTTTTTATAAATGGAGTTAGGAAATAACCTTGTAATTGCCTCATAAATTACCGGGTACGGGTCAATTCTTGATGTGTCAGAGTGGTTATAGAACCAGTGTTCTGGGTGTAATGTCATGATGATATATATGATTATTTGATGATTGTTTTGCTGATTGAAATGAATGATGCGAATTATCTTGATGAATTTACAATGTAGCGCATCATTGCATTTCATAACATTCACGATGGGGCTTCGGCCTATTTATTTGCTTCAATCCCATTGTGTGGATTGAAGTGTCTCGATGATTTACGATGTGCTCCTTTGTGGAGGGTTGATGGTCATGTATCCATCTCACGATGAAAATGGAACCACATGCATATTGCATATCAGGATGTTAGAATTGCATATTCTGGATGAATTTCATGATTGTGTTGGTGTTGTTTGATTTCATGATCGTGTTGTAGTTTATGCTGAATTTTGTAGTTGATGATGTCATGATAGGTGCACTAATTTATTTATGATTCTATATTCTGGTACGTTTATGATATATTATGATTACTCACCCTGCCTGCTTGGAAATGTTGCCTCCTTCGTGGGTAACTTGCGGATATCGAAGAATAGTCCTGCAGTGCAGTAGGAGTAATTTATGAGTCTTGGAGCGTGCTTTAGTATTCCTTAGAAGTGGTCCTGGTGTATGTGTCCTGCTCTGTGTCATGTAACACTGGGATGGGTTTTCTTCTATTAAACTGTTTGCAGTTATGTTGTTATTTGGATAAATGTCTTCTATTTTATGATGTTAAATTCAGGATGGTGAAAATATTGTTTATGAGGTTTTGAATTATGAAGTTAAATTCCGCTGCGAAATGATTTATGATATTCTTGATGTTGATTAACCCGTGTTACGGGACAGGACACTGTTGGTGTTGAATTATGATGATATGTGATGACCTTTTTAGATGATTACTCTGATATTATTTAAATATTATGTTTTGGGGTAGAAGGGTGTTACATTAGTGGTATCAGAGCAGGTCGGTCTGTCCGACCAAGTCTTGTTGTTGTCAGTCAGTTGTCAAGTCATTATTTACTTAACGATTATTCTCTTATGATGTGGTAAGTGTTGTGCAGAATGGCAGGAAACAACACGCGTGCTCTCGTTGATGCTATTGCAGCTCTTGCTCAGACTGCTGCTCGAAACAATGCGCATGATGAGTTTCGTGCCTTGGAAAAATTCTAGAGGATTAATCCACCTATGTTTGAAGGAACTCATGACCCGGCGAGTGCACAGAAGTGGCTCAAGGCAATTGAGAAGATTTTCAGAGTGATGGCGTGTGCTGACGCGCAGAAAGTTCAATTCGGAACTCATATGTTGTCTGAGGATGCTGAACACTGGTGGGATAATACTCGTCAGTGTCTCGAGGATGAGGTTGTTGTGGTGACTTAGACTGTGTTTAAGGCGGAGTTCCTTAAGAAGTATTTTCCGGAAGATGCTCGTGGTAAGTTGGAGGTAGAATTCCTTGAACTGAAGCAAGGAAACATGACAGTGGTAGAGTATGCAGCCAAATTTGAAAGGCTGGTGAAGTTTTGTCCTCATTACAACAGGGCAGATGCTGAACTTTCCAAGTGCCTTAAGTTTGAGAATGGGTTGAGACCTGAAATTAAGTAGGGAATTGGATGCCAACAAATTCGCAAGTATGCAGAGTTGGTCAATAAGAGCCGTATTTATAATGAGGACAGTCGAGCTCGGTCAGCTCACTATAAACAGCTGAGCGAGAAGAAAGACAAAAGTCAGTATAGAGGGAAACCTTATGTGACTACTGGTGATAAAGGGAAGCAGAAGGCATCTGATGAGAAGAAGCAAAGTAGGGGAGTTGTTAATGTACCTGCTAAGTGTTACAAGTGTGGAGAGGTGGGTCATAAGGCCGATGCGTGTACCACCAGAGTTATGAAATGTTACCGTTGTGGCAAGCTTGGGCATAAGATGAGTGATTGTCCTAATGAGGGCCCAACCTGTTACAATTGTGGTGAACAGGGGCATATCAACGCCCAATGTCAGAAACCAAAGAAGAATGCTGCTACTGCTCAGAATACGGGAAGAGTTTTTGCATTAGCTGGTTCAGAGGCTCCAAAGAAGGACAACTTGATCAGAGGTACCTGTTTTATTAATAATATTGAGTTGATTGCTATTATTGACACTGGAGTTAAACATTCATTTATTTCTCTTGAGTGTGCTAATAGATTGGGTTTAAAGTTGTCTAATATGAACAGTAATATGATAATAGAGACTCCTGCTAATGGTTCTGTGACTACCATGCTTGTTTGTTTGAAGTGTTCTTTGACTATTTTTGAGAAGGATTTTGTGATGGATTTGGTGTGCCTACCATTACACCAAATCGATGTTATCCTTGGTATGAACTGGTTGGAATTCAATTATGTTCATATTAACTGTTATAGTAAGACAGTGAAGTTCCCTGAGTTGAGCGAGAATGGTGAGTTGATGTTTTTATCTGCTAAGCAAGTGGATGAACTCGTATTCGATGAAGCTTTGATGTTTGCAGTGTATGCATCATAGCAAGTTGATGATAAGACTGTCAGTGCAGAATTGCCTGTGGTTTGTGAATTTCAAGATGTGTTTCCTGGTGATATAATTGATTTACCACCGGAACGTGAAATTGATTTTTCTATGGACTTAGTACCGGGTACGAGTCCTGTCTCGAAGGCTCCTTATAGAATGCCAGCTTCAGAGTTGAATGAGTTGAAGAAAAAATTAGAAGAATTGTTAGAAAAGAGGTTCATTAGACCAAGTGTTTCTCCTTGGGGTGCTCCGGTGTTGTTCGTTAAGAAGAAGGATGGTAGTATGAGATTGTGTGTCGATTACCGACAGTTGAATAAAGTGACTATCAAGAATAAGTACCCACTTCCGAGGATCGATGATTTGATGGATCAGCTAGTAGGTGCTTGTGTCTTTAGTAAAATTGATCTGAGGTCTGGTTATCATCAGATTCGAGTTAGAGCTATTGATATTCCGAAGACAGCTTTTAGGACGAGATATGGGAATTACAATTGTATACGGTGATGTCGTTTGGGGTTTCTAATGCGCCTGGTGTGTTTATGGAATATATGAATAGGATCTTTCATGAGTATCTTGATAAGTTCGTGGTGGTTTTCATAGATGATATCTTGGTATATTCTAAATCAGAAGAGGGACATGCCAAGCATTTGAGGGTTGTGTTGCAAGTGTTAAGAGAAAAGAAATTGTTTGCTAAATTATCTAAGTGTGAGTTCTGGTTAAAGGAAGTGATTTTTCTCGGCCATGTAATTTCAAGTGGTGGAATTTCGGTGGATCCTTCAAAGATTGATGGGGTATTGCAATGGGAGACTCTGAAGTCAGCTACAGAAATTCATAGTTTTCTTGGGTTGGCTGGTTACTATCGTAAGTTCATTGAAGGTTTTTCTAAGATAGCTTTACCATTGACGCAATTGACTAGGAAGGGTCAAGCGTATGTGTGGAATGTTGCTTGTGAAGAGAGTTTCATAGAACTGAAGAAAAGATTAACGACCGCACCAGTGTTGGTCTTACCGAATCCAGATGAGTCCTTTATAGTTTATTGTGATGCTTCCAAGATGGGTCTTGGTGGAGTTTTTATGCAGGATAATAAGGTGGTTGCTTATGCTTCTAGACAGTTAAGAATTCATGAGAGGAATTGTCCTACTCACGACTTAGAGTTAGCAGCTGTGGTGTTTGTGCTTAAGATTTGGAGGCACTACTTGTTTGGTTCGAAATTTGAAGTATTCAGTGATCACAAAAGTTTAAGTTACTTATTTGATCAGAAAGAGTTAAATATGAGACAGAGGCGATGGCTTGAATTATTGAAAGATTTTGATTTTGATTTGAATTACCATCCGGGTAAGGCAAATGTTGTGGCTGATGCTTTGAGTAGGAAGTCGTTGCATATTTCAATGCTTATGGTGAAAGAATTGGAAATGATCGAGCAATTCAGAGACATGAGCTTGTTGTGTGAAACTACTACTGATAGTGTGAAATTGGGAATGTTAAAGCTGACCAGTGAGATTTTGGAAGAGATTCGTAAGGGTCAGAAATCTGATTTGAAATTAGTTTATCAATTGATGTTGGTTGATTAAGGTAATGCAGGTGAATTTCGAGTTGATGAAGATGGAGTTTTGAGATTCCGAGATAGAGTATGTGTTCCGGATATTATAGGAATTAAAAAGAGTATTTTAGAAGAGGGGCATAAGAGTCGACTGATTATTCATCCTGGTGCTAGAAGATGTATCAGGATTTACGCAGGTTGTTTTGGTGGCCGGGTATGAAAAGAGACATTGCTGGATTTGTATATGCTTGTTTGACATGTCAGAAGTCAAAGATAGAACATCAGAGACCTTCAGGTATGATGCAACCGTTGAATGTTCCTGAGTGGAAATGGGATAGTATTTCCATGGATTTCATGACTGGATTACCTAAGACTGCTAGAGGTAATGATTTGATTTGGGTAACTATTGACCGGTTAACTAAGTCGACACACTTTTTGCCGATGAAGATTAACCATTCCATGCAAAGGTTAGCTGAGATTTACGCAGGTTGTTTTGGTGGCTGGGTATGAAAAGAGACATTGCTGAATTTGTATATGCTTGTTTGACATGTCAGAAGTCAAAGATAGAACATCAGAGACCTTCGGTTATGATGCAACCGTTGAATGTTCCTGAGTGGAAATGGGATATTATTTCCATGGATTTCGTGACTGGATTACCTAAGACTGCTAGAGGTGATGATTCTATTTGGGTAATTATTTACCGGTTAACTAAGTCGGCACACTTTTTGCCGATGAAGATTAACCATTCCATGCAAAGGATAGATGAGATTTATATTGAGGAAATTGTGAAGTTGCATGGTGTACCTTCAAGTATTGTATCGGATAGAGATCCGTGGTTTACATCGAGATTTTGGAAGAGTTTGTAGGATGCCTTGGGTACTAAGTTGAGGATGAGTTCTGCTTATCACCCGCAAACGGATGTTCAGACGGAAAGAACAATCCAATCTTTAGAAGATTTGATGAGAGCTTGTGTATTAGATCAAGGAGGGTCTTGGGATAGTCATTTGCCATTGGTAGAGTTTACGTACAATAACAGTTTTCATGCTAGTATCGGGATGGCTCCATATGAGGCGTTGTATGGTAGACGTTGTCGTACTCCATTATGTTTGTATGAGTCAGGAGAGAGTTTAGTGCTTGGGCCAGAGATTGTCCAAGAAACAACTGAAAAGATAAAAATGATTCAGGAAAGGATGAAAACATCGCAGAGTCATCAAAAGAGTTATCACGATAAGAGGAGGAAAGCACTTGAGTTTCAAGGGGGAGATCACGTGTTCTTAAGAGTTACTCCTATGACTGGTGTGGGAAGAGCTTTGAAGTCTAGAAAGCTCACTCCATGTTTTGTCGGTCCGTATCAGATTATGCAGAGGATAGGGGAAGTGGCCTATCGAGTGGCTTTACCTCCCTCTCTTGCGAATTTACATGATGTATTCCATGTATCACAGTTGAGGAAGTACATTCCGGACCCGTCGCAAGTAATTCAGATAGATGATGTTCAGGTGAGAGATAATCTGACGATTAAAGCTTTACCAGTGAGGATTGATGGTAGGGAATTGAAGCAACTTTGAGGCAAGGAAATTGCATTAGTGAAGGTATTGTGGGGAGGACCAGCTGGAGAAAGTTGGACTTGGGAGCGAGAAGATCAGATGAGGGAGTCGTATCCGACTCTATTTACTTCAGGTAATTTTCGAGGACGAAAATTCTTTAAGTAGGGGAGAGTTGTAACGCCCCGAAATCTAAATTTAATTATTTAATCATTTATTTAATTAATTTGGAAAAAAATTGGAGATTTTGGATTAATTAGAGAATTTTGGAGAAAAAAGGTATTTTTATATAATAAGGATAAATAGTGTTTTATTATACTATTTTAGTATTATTATTAAAAATATATTAAAGAAAAGGGTAAGGTGGTCTTTTTGTGAAAATTATGAGGGTAAAATGGGAAAAGACTTAACTGGGATTTGTTTTGGTAAAAAGGAATACACGATCAGTTTTCTCATTTGGTTTTTCTATCGTGTTGGTGAAGTGCTCTGAAGAAAGAGGAAGCTCAGAGTCAGGAGGTTATGGAGAACCCCAGAGAAGAATGTAAAGCGAAGAAATTCTCTATGGTATGGGGAGTTTTCATAATCTATTGTAATTGTATAAGAATTGAATTATGAGTAGATTAGATTTGTAAGAGTTTAGTGAGTTTAGGGGTTTTTGATTTAGGTTGAGCTGATGAGTAAAATCTTGATGAATTAAAGTGATTAGAATGAGTTATAAACATATATTTGTTGGTATAATTGTTATCTTGATGTTGTTGATGTTTGATCAATGTTTTTGAATGGTTTTTGAGTGTTTTGATGTGAAACCCGTAATGGGATTTGGGGGTTTTTGGTGTTGAAAACAGTGTGCAATTGTATAGCAGAGAACTGCTGGAAAACGTGTGTTAACCGGTTAACGCTATGGGTTAACCGGTTAACCATTGTAATTTTGGTAAAAAATATGGAATTTCGTAGGCGTTAACCGGTTAACGCTATGGGTTAACCGGTTAACACTGTTTGAGAAGAAAATTTTAATTCTTTAAAAATTCATAACTTTCAAACCGTAAGTCCGATTCGTATTCCGTTTGAAGCGTCGGTACGAACATAAACTGAACTTTATTTTGATGAATAAAAATGAGAAAAATGAAAAAGTTTTTATAAATGGAGTTAGGAAATAACCTTGTAATTGCCTCATAAATTAACGGGTACGGGTCAATTCTTGATGTGTCAGAGTGGTTATAGAACCAGTGTTCTGGGTGTAATGTCATGATGATATATATGATTATTTGATGATTATTTTGCTGATTGAAATGAATGATGCGAATTATCTTGATGAATTTACGATGTAGTGCATCATTGCATTTCATAACATTCACGATGGGGCTTCGGCCTATTTATATGCTTCAATCCCATTGTGTGGATTGAAGTGTCTCGATGATTTACAATGTGCTCCTTTATGGAGGGTTGATGGTCATGTATCCATCTCACGATGAAAATGGTACCACATGCATATTGCATATCAGGATGTTAGAATTGCATATTCTGGATGAATTTCATGACCGTGTTGGTGTTGTTTGATTTCATGATCGTGTTGTAGTTGATGCTGAATTTTGTAGTTAATGATGTCATGATAGGTGTACTAATTTATTTATGATTCTATATTCTGGTATGTTTATGATATATTATGATTACTCATCCTGCCTGGTTGGAAATATTTCCTCCTTCGTGGGTAACTTGCAAATGTCGAAGAATAGTCCTGCAGTGCAATAGGAGTAATTCATGAGTCTCGGAGCGTGCGTTAGTGTTCCTTAGAAGTGGTCCTGGTGTATATGTCCTGCTCTGTGTCATGTAACACTGGGATGGGTTTTCTTCTGTTGAACTGTTTGCAGTTATGTTGTTATTTGGATAAATGTCTTCTATTTTATGATGTTAAATTCAGGATGGTGAAAATTATGTTTATGAGGTTTTGAATTATGAAGTTAAATTCCGCTGCGAAATGATTTATGATATTCTTGATGTTGATTAACCCGTGTTACGGGACAAGACACTGTTGGTGTTGAATTATGATGATATGTGATACCCTTTTTAGATGATTACTCTGATATTATTTAAATATTATGTTTTCGGGTAGAAGGGTGTTACATTAGTGGTATTAGAGCAGGTCGGTCTGTCCGGCCAAGTCTTGTTGTTATCAATCAGTTGTCAAGTCGTTATTTACTTAACGATTATTCTCTTCTGATGTGGTAAGTGTTGTGCAGAATTCCTTGAAACGACACGCGTGCTCTCGCTGATGCTATTGCAGCTCTTGCTCAGACTACTGCTCGAAACAATGCGCATGATGAGTTTCGTGCCTTGGAGAAATTCCAGAGGAATAATCCACCTATGTTTCAAGGAACTCATGACCCGGCGAGCGCACAGAAGTGGCTCAAGGATTTTGAGAAGATTTTCAGAGTGATGGCATGTGTTGACATGCATAAAGTTCAATTCGGAACTCATATGTTGTCTGAGGAAGCTGAAGACTGGTGGGATAATACTCATCAGCGTCTCGAGGATGAGGCTGTTGTGGTGACTTGGATTGTGTTTAAGGCGGAGTTCCTTAAGAAGTATTTTCCGGAAGATGCTCGTGGTAAGTTGGAGGTAGAATTCCTTGAACTGAAGCAAGGAAACATGACAGTGGCAGAGTATGCTGCCAAATTTGAAAGGCTGGTGAAGTTTTGTCCTCACTACAACAGGGCAGATGCTGAACTTTCCAAGTCCCTTAAGTTTAAGAATGGGTTGAGACATGAAATTAAGCAGGGAATTGGATGCCAACAAATTCGCAAATATGCAGAGTTGGTGATAAGAGTCGTATTTATGATGAGGACAGCCGAGCTCGGTCAGCTCACTATAAACAATTGGGCAAGAAGAAAGACAAGAGTCAGTATAGAGGGAAACCTTATGTGAGTACTGGTGATAAAGGGAAGCAGAAGGCATCTGATGAGAAGAAGCAAAGTAGGGGATCTGTTAATGTACCTGCTAAGTGTTACAAGTGTGGAGAGGCGGATCATAAGGCCGATGCGTGTACCACCAGAGTTATGAAATGTTACCGTTGTGGCAAGCTTGGGCATAAGATGAGTGATTGTCCTAATGAGGGCCCAACCTGTTACAAATGTGGTGAACAGGGGCATATCAGCGCCCAATGTCAGAAACCAAAGAAGAATGCTGCTACTGCTCAGAATGCGGGAAGAGTTTTTGCATTAGCTGGTTTAGAGGCTCCAAAGAAGGACAACTTGATCAGAGGTACCTGTTTTATTAATAATACTGAGTTGTTTGCTATTATTGACACTGGAGTTACACATTCATTTATTTCTCTTGAGTGTGCTAATAGATTGGGTTTAAAGTTGTCTAATATGAACGGTAATATGATAATAGAGACTCCTGCTAATGGTTCTGTGACTACCATGCTTGTTTGTTTGAAGTGTCCTTTGACAATTTTTGAGAAGGATTTTGTGATGGATTTGGCGTGTCTACCATTACAACAAATCGATGTTATCCTTGGTATGAACTGGTTGGAATTCAATTATGTTCATATTAACTGTTATAGTAAGATAGTGTAGTTCCCTGAGTTGAGCGAGAATGGTGAGTTGATGTTTTAACTGCTAAGCAAGTGGATGAACTTGTATTGGATGAAGCTTTGATGTTTGCAGTGTCTGCATCATAGCAAGTTGATGATAAGAGTATCAGTGCAGAGTTGCCTGTGGTTTGTGAATTTCAAGATGTGTTTCCTGGTGATATAAGTGATTTACCACCGGAACGTGAAATTGATTTTTCTGTGGACTTAGAACCGGGTACGAGTCCTGTCTCGATGGCTCCTTATAGAATGTCAGCTTCAGAGTTGAATGAGTTGAAGAAACAATTAGAAATTTTTTTAGAAAAGAGGTTCATTAGACCCAGTGTTTCTCCTTGGGGTGCTCCGGTGTTGCTCGTTAAATAGAAGGATGGTAGTATGAGATTGTGTGTCGATTACCGACAATTGAATAAAGTGACTATCAAGAATAAGTACCCACTTCCGAGGATCGATGATTTGATGGATCAGCTAGTAGGTGCTTGTGTTTTTAGTAAAATTTATCTGAGGTCTGGTTATCATCAGATTCGAGTTAGAGCTGATGATATTCCGAAGACAGCTTTCAGGACGAGATATGGGCATTACGAGTATACGTTGATGTCGTTTGGGGTTTCTAATGCGCCTGGTGTGTTTATAGAATATATGAATAGGATCTTTCATGAGTATCTTGATAATTTCGTGGTGGTTTTCATAGATGATATCTTGGTATATTCTAAATCAGAAGAGGAACATGCCAAGCATTTGAGGGTTGTGTTGCAAGTGTTGAGAGAAAAGAAATTGTTTGCTAAATTATCTAAGTGTGAGTTCTGGTTAAAGGAAGTGAGTTTCCTCGGCCATGTAATTTCAAGTGGTGGAATTTCGGTGGATCCTTCAAAGATTGATGCGGTATTGCAATGGGAGACTCCGAAGTCAGCTACAGAAATTCGTAGTTTTCTTGGGTTGGCTGGTTACTATCGTAAGTTCATTGAAGGTTTTTCTAAGATATCTTTACCATTGACGCAATTGACTAGGAAGGGTCGAGCGTATGTGTGGGATGTTGCTTGTGAAGAGATTTTCATAGAACTGAAGAAAAGATTAACGACCACGCCAGTGTTGGTCTTACCGAATCCAGATGAGTCCTTTATAGTTTATTGTGATGCTTATAAGATGGGTCTTGGTGGAGTTTTGATGCAGGATAATAAGGTGGTTGCTTATGCTTCAAGACAGTTAAGAATTCATTAGAGGAACTATCCTACTCACGACTTAGAGTTAGCAGCTGTGGTGTTTGTGCTTAAGATTTGGAAGCATTACTTGTTTGGTTCGAAATTTGAAGTATTCAGTGATCACAAAAGTTTAAGGTACTTGTTTGATCAGAAAGAGTTAAATATGAGACAGAGGTGATGGCTTGAATTATTGAAAGATTTTGATTTTGATTTGAATTACCATCCGGGTAAGGCAAATGTTGTGGCTGATGCTTTGAGTAGGAAGTCGTTGCATATTTCAATGCTTATGGTGAAAGAATTGGAAATGATCGAGCAATTCAGAGACATGAGCTTGTTGTGTGAAACTACTACTGATAGTGTGAAATTGGGAATGTTAAAGCTGACCAGTGAGATTTTGGAAGAGATTCGTAAGGGTCAGAAATATGATTTGAAATAAGTTGATCAATTGATGTTGGTTGATCAAGGTAATGCAGGTGACTTTCGAGTTGATGAAGATGGAGTTTTGAGATTCCGAGATAGAGTATGTGTTCCAGATATTATTGGAATTAAAAAGAGTATCTTAGAAGAGGGGCATAAAAGTCGACTGGGTATTCATCATGGTGCTACGAAGATGTATCAGGATTTACGCAGGTTGTTTTGGTGGCCGGGTATGAAAAGAGACATTGCTGAATTTGTATATGCTTGTTTGACATGTCAGAAGTCAAAGATAGAACATCAGAGACCTTCAGGTATGATGAAACTGTTGAATGTTCCTGAGTGGAAATGGGATAGTATTTCCATGGATTTCGTGACTGGATTACCTAAGACTGCTAGAGGTAGTGATTCGATTTGGCTATTTATTGACCGGTTAACTAAGTCGGCACACTTTTTCCGATGAAGATTAACCATTCCATGCAAAGGTTAGCTGAGATTTATATTGAGGAAATTTTGAAGTTTCATGGTGTACCTTCAAGTATTGTATGAGATAGAGATCCGCGGTTTACGTCGAGATTTTGGAAGAGTTTGCAGGATGCCTTGGGTACTAAGTTGAGGATGAGTTCTGCTTATCACCCGCAAACGGATGGTCAGACGGAAAGAACAATCCAATCTTTAGAAGATTAGCTGAGAGCTTGTGTATTAGATCAAGGAGGGTCTTGGGATAGTCATTTGCCGTTGGTCGAGTTTACGTACAATAACAGTTTTCATGCTAGTATCGGGATGGCTTCATATGAGGCGTTGTATGGTAGACGTTGTCGTACTCCATTATGTTGGTATGAGTCAGGAGAGAGTTTAGTGCTTGGGCCAAAGATTGTCCAAGAAACAACTGAAAAGATAAAAATGATTCAGGAAAGGATGAAAACATCGCAGAGTCGTCAAAAGAGTTATCACGATAAGAGGAGGAAAGCACTTGAGTTTCAAGAGGGAGATCACGTGTTATTAAGAGTTACTCCTATGACTGGTGTGGGAAGAGCTTTGAAGTCTAGAGAGCTCACTCCACGTTTTGTCGGTCCGTATCAGATTATGTAGAGGATAGGGGAAGTGGCCTATCGAGTGGCTTTACCTCCCTCTCTTGCGAATTTACATGACGTATTCCATGAATCACAGTTGAGGAAGTACATTTCAACCCGTCGCATGTAATTCAGATAGATGATGTTAAGGTGAGAGATAATCTGACGATTGAAGCTTTACCAGTGAGGATTGATGGTAGGGAATTGAAGCAACTTCGAGGCAAGGAAATTGCTTTAGTGAAGGTATTGTGGGGAAGACCAGCCGGAGAAAGTGGGACTTGGGAGCGGGAAGATCATTTGAGGGAGTCGTATCCGACTCTATTTACTTCAGGTAATTTTCGAGGACGGATATTCTTTAAGTAGGGGAGAGTTGTAACGCCACAAACTCTAAACTTAATTATTTAATCATTTATTTAATTAATTTAGAAACAAATTGGAGAGTTTGGATTAATTAGAGAATTTTGGAGAAAAAGAGTATTTTTATATAATAAGGATAAATAGTGTTTTATTATACTATTTTAGTATTATTATTAAAAATATATTAAAGAAAAGGGTAAGGTGGTCTTTTTGTGAAAATTATGAGGGTAAAATGGGAAAAGACTTAACTGGGAGTAAAATCTCCCTCTTGAAATTCTCTTAGGTTAAGCTGATGAAAAATCTTGATGAATTAGAGTGATTAGAATGAGTTATAAACATATATTTGTTGGTATAATTGTTATCTTGATGTTGTTGATGTTTAATCGATGTTTTTGAATGGTTTTTGAGTGTTTTGATGTGAAACCCGTAATGGAATTGGGGGTTTTTGGTGTTGAAAACAGTCTGCAATTGTATAACAGAGAACTGCTGGAAAACGTGCTTAACCGGTTAACGCTATGGGTTAACCGGTTAACCATTGTAATTTTGGTGAAAATATGGAATTTCGTAGGCGTTAACCGGTTAATGCTATGGGTTAACCGGTTAACACTGTTTGAGAAGAAAATTTTAATTCTTTAAAAATTCATAACTTTCAAATCGTAAGTCCGATTCGCATTCCGTTTGAAGCGTCGGTACGAACATAAACTGAACTTTATTTTGATGAATAAAAATGAGAAAAATGCAAAAGTTTTTATAAATGGAGTTAGGAAATAACCTTGTAATTGCCTCATAAATTAACGGGTACGGGTCAATTCTTGATGTGTCAGAGTGGTTATAGAACCAGTGTTCTTGGTATAATGTCATGATGATATATATGATTATTTGATGATTATTTTGCTGATTGAAATGAATGATGCGATTTATCTTGAAGAATTTACGATGTAGTGCATCATTGCATTTCATAACATTCACGATGGGGCTTCGGCCTATTTATTTGCTCCAATCCCATTGTGTGGATTGAAGTGTCTCGATGATTTATGATATGCTCCTTTGTGGAGGGTTGATGGCCATGTATCCATCTCACGATGAAAATGGTACCACATGCATATTGCATATCAGGATGTTAGAATTGCATATTCTGGATGAATTTCATGACTGTGTTGGTGTTGTTTGATTTCATGATCGTGTTGTAGTTGATGCTGAATTTTGTAGTTGATGATGTCATGATAGGTGTACTAATTTATTTAAGATTTTATATTCTGGTACGTTTATGATATATTATGATTACTCACCCTGCCTGCTTGGAAATGTTGCCTCCTTCGTGGGTAACTTGCAGATGTCGAAGAATAGTCCTGCAATGCAATAGGAGTAATTCATGAGTCTCGGAGCATGCTTTAGTGTTCCTTAGAAGTGGTCCTGGTGTATGTGTCCTGCTCTGTGTCATGTAACACTGGGATGGGTTTTCTTCTGTTAAACTGTTTGCAGTTAAGTTGTTATTTGGACAAATGTCTTCTATTTTATGATGTTAAATTCAAGATGGTGAAAATTATGTTTATGAGGTTTTGAATTATGAAGTTAAATTCCGCTGCGAAATGATTTATGATATTCTTGATGTTGATTAACCCGTGTTACGGGACAAGACACTGTTGGTGTTGAATTATGATGATATGTGATACCCTTTTTAGATGATTACTCTGATATTATTTAAATATTATGTTTTCGGGTAGAAGGGTGTTACAATGTTGAGTTATGCAATGTATGTATGGATGCAATTGTTGGGGCTTGAAAGGTATGAATGTGATATGATACGAGACAAAAAATCTATGGGGATGAATGAAATGACTAAATGCACTGAAAATAGCGAGGTAAGAAAATGGATGGGGAAAGCAAGATATTTATGAAGTTATGTCTGGATGATGGAGGATAATCAGGAACACTTGGACATAAAGGGATTAAACCCTGGAAGAGGTATTAAAAACATCCATAAAAATCTATAGATGCACAAGTACCAAATTTGGAAATCAATGACCGAAACATCTATAAAGAGTACTAGATGTGGAATGAGACCAAATAATGAAGATACCTCTGAAATAATAAGAGTGTACAAGAACAAATTCATGAAGATTGTCAGAACGACACACATAATCAGAGGAGTATCAGATAAGTGTTATCAAAACGAATGGACATGTGAAAAACATCAAATGGACTCGAAATAGTTCTGGAAAGAAAGACATTAGAAAGAAGGGAAATTTGGAAAACAAAACGTCAGATGGGCCTAAAATGGTTCTGGGAAGAAATACATTAGAACGAAGGGACACCTGGAAACAAGAAAACGTCAGATGGGTTTGAATTGGTTCGGGAAAGAAAGACATAAGAATGAGGGGACATCTAGGAAACAAAAACATCGGATGGGCCTGGAATGGTTCTAGAAAGCAAAATAATCATAACAAAGGGACATCTGGGAAAAAAACATCAGATGGGCTTGAAATGGTTCTGGAAAGTAAAAACATCAGAACAAAGGGACATCTGGGAAACCAAAAACATCAGATGAACTAAATAAGTTGAGCTTGGACATACAATAATATTTGGTAAGTATCCATGTCACACTTCACAGAGTTTGAAGGAAGAGGAAATATCCATGTCAAACATCTCAATGGGAATTATCCAAAGAGAGACCTTTTAAGGAAAAGGGTCCACGTCAAACTTAACAACATTTTGAAGGAAGATAAAATATCCACGTCAAACTTCGTTTGAAGGAAAAGAAAATATCCATATCAAATTTCTCAAAGGGAATTATCCAAAGAGATACCTTTGTAGGAAAGGATCCATGTCAAACATAACAACGTTTGAAGGAAATAAAAATATCCACGTCAAATTTCTTAACTAGACAAATTTGAAGGAGAAGAAAATATCCACGTCAAACTTCTCAATGGAATTATCCAAAGAGAGACCTTTGAAGGAAAATAGTCCACGTCAAACTTAACAACGTTTGAAGGAAGAGAAAATATCCACGTAGAACTTCGTTTGAAGGAAAAGAAAATATCCACATCTAATTTCTCAATGGGAATTATCCAAAGAGAGACCTTTGAAGGAAAGGGTCCATGTCAAACATAACAAAGTTTGAAGGAAATGAAAATATCCACATCAAATTTCTTAACAAGACAAATTTGAAGGAGAAGAAAATATTCACGTCAAACTTCTCAATGGAATTATCCAAAGAGAGACCTTTGAAGGAAAGTGACCATGTCAAACTTAACAACGTTTGAAGGAAGAGAAAATATCCACGTCAAATTTCTCAATGAGAATTATCCAAAGAGAGACATCTAAAGGAAATGGGGTCCATGTCAAACTTCATTTGAAGGAAAAGAAGATAAACACATCCAAAAATGATTTTTTGAAAGATAGGGTGACATGCACGACTACTTTGGTAGGTTCCAAATGAGTTGGACTTTGACTTTTAGTGGTTGCCAATAGAAATTGGACTTTAAGGGTGCCAAATAAAATTGGATTTTGACCATATGGTAAGATGAAAAAACCTCGGGAAATGCAAATGAGCACGAAATATACTTCGAGCTATGCTTAATATGAAATTGTATGATGTAAATGGTCAATGCTTGCAAATGCAAATGCTAAGACCACTGGATAATACACCAGTATTGCCCTGAGGTGTAGTGTCGCTCCCAAAGATTTGCATCCCGGTACAAGTGCGAACGGTCGGTGAAAAGAGAAATGGAAATGAAGTGAACAAAGTCACCAACTAGGCATTTTTATCCCGAAGGAAAGGTAATGTTGCATAAACCTGGGAAAAGAGATGGATAAGACGGTCGCGAACCAGAGAAACAGAGAAAGGGGGTTGGTTACAACCTGGGAAGGTATTAGCACCCAGATTGTCCGTCGTACTCGACGGGGTCCATGCTTACAAGATTGTGTTTAAAGGGGTAGATGTATGTGTTATCTGTGTGCAAAAGCTGGAAAGGAAATATACAAGTGTCAGTGAAAAAGGGTGAATTGCTCAGGAACTGAGGCTTTTAAAGAATGTTGAAAGAGGGGGAAGACAAAGAGATATTTGTTCGATAACTGTTAAGTTATGCCTATGTATCCTCTCGTGCAATGAGAAAGTCAGAACACCGTAGTTCGACTCAAAGAGACTGAAAACTAAATTGACTATGAACTGCTTACTTGCCTATGCTCAAGTGTATGACTCGTCTGGCTCGAGTGCTAATTGTCTTCCATTAGACGGAAGAAGCGAGTTCTCATTTGTGACTGAGGGTGATGAGAAAAGAATCCCGGAGGAGACGATTATTGTTTGTTTTTGTGTTTTCAGTCATGTTATTGTTTTTGGTGCTTTTTATAAGTTAATGAGCTTAAGCCTAAATCAAAGGGCTTGTAAACTCATTATATCCTCCCTGATTAGGGATAATGAGCTTACTTATGTATGAGATAAGCATCTCAACTTAATTACCATGATGATGTAGGATTCAGATCATTAACCTATTTGTGAATAATTAGATGTTTTTGGATTTTTTTAGTGTTAAGTAATGAGTTTAATCTCTAACCACAGATTAGTGAACCCATTACACCATCCTAATCGAAGGATAATAGAAGAGAACACTTAAGTTGAGGAAGATACCTCAACTTAATCCATGGTTAGGGGCTAAATTCATTATATAAAAAACCTTTATTAAGTGGATTTTAATTAAAGGATGAGATTAAGAAGTGTATTTTAAGTTTGTAAGACAACTTGAGGAGGACTTGTCCATTAAACACTAGGGTTAGTCCCTCTTAACCATAAGGAAGAGTTAGAACCCTAATGTAAGGCACAAGTTACAAGATGAAGTCTTGGTGATTATTAATGTGATTTGATTAAGAGGTTTAAACAAATTAAAGGTTTAACACTTAGGATTAAAGTTATACACTCCATCCTAAGAGAAGGATGCAGGCATAACCCTAATTCCAAAGTCCTAAAACTTTAAGTGTTTAGTCTCTGATTATTGAGATGAGAAGAGAGACTCAAGGAGACTCAAAGGTAAAAGCTAAGGGGGACTAATCACAACCCTGATCATTATCATGATTGGATATCCTATGGTTTATAAGGCTTAGATAAAGATCTTCAAGGAAGCCACCAATGGAAGAAGCAAATGAAAGGAGAAGAAAACAGAAGAATAAGTTTCTTACTTCCTAAGAAGATAAGTAACTTAAAGGAAGAAAGTGAGAGAGATGGAACATAAGTGAATCAAATTCACTTCAAAGACAAGTTAAAATTCATATGAAAGAGACAAGAAGATGTGAGAGGTGGAGGCAAATCCACCTCCCAAAATAACTTACCAAACCTGAAAGTGTTAGTATAAAGTGAAATGAGATGCAATGATCAAAGTCAGAAGTGTTTATGCTATGAAAATTTCATGTAAGATGATGCAATGTTATACAAGATGCACATGAATGATCATACAAAGATGAGATGTTATGGAAGCATGCTTTGAAGTTTGAAAACACATGAAAGTTTATGAAATGAAATGGATACTAAACATGGAAAATGAATGAAGAAATGATAAATCAAGGTTCTAACATGGCTTAAGATGTCTAAGATACCATATGAATGCATGAAATGTCATGGCAAGTTCATATAATGATGCATATGCAAGGTGAATGCAAATGAACATGAGAAATTAGGGTTACATGGATATATGAGATGCAAATGAATAAAAGAGAAGCATATGACATGATAAAAATTTGAAATCAAGTTCAAACAAACCCTAATCCCATATTAGGTCACACTCCAGAGGAGAAGGTCAGAAGCCTAACCTGTCAAAAGTTATGATTTTCCTAAGTTTTCTAGGGTTTTTGGGGGGTTCAAAAGGAAAAATGCAAATCAAATTGAAAATGCAAGATAAATTCATGAGGAAAATGACCTATAAACTAAATGCAATATGTAACACAATGCAAAAAGAATTAAGTTCAAACTCTTCTTGGTTAGGCAGAAATGATTTTTCAAAGTTAGGGTTTAAAAATGTGATTCTAAAGACCCTTAATTCAAAGAAAATTGGCAAACTATGATCAAACCTAAAAAGAAATTTGTGTTAAGAGTTTGAAAATGTTTCTAAATGCATTGGAATGATTCATGATGCAAAAAATACTTTTAATTAATTAAAATGTATTTTTAATTAATTAAAATACTTTAATTAATTAAAAATAACATTTAAATATTTAAAAATACTTTTTTAATGCAAAAAATAAAATAAAAATTATTTTCAGGTTGAGAAAAATATTTAAAGTCAGAATGCAAAGTTTCATATTTTTGTAATGATTTTTGATATTTTAAAATAATTATGCAAAATAAATGAGAATAAAATGAAAATAAATGAATAAAAATGATAAGTATGCACATCCAATGGCTGAGATTTGAATAAAATGGGTGGGAATTGACAACGCGTGCATCTCAATGGTCCACATTCAAAATGGGTTAATTATCATTAATTAATTAAATAATCATAATTAATCTTAAGTGACCTGATCCTGATCGTACGCACGCTAAACCTAATCACCATCTAAGGGCCACAAATGAATATGGGCAGCTAAACCGTAAATTAACCTAATTACTTTCAGGTGACCGGAGCTAAGCTCCGGTCATCTTCTCCGGTCACCCCAAAACCTCAACTTCTTCTCTAAGCCACCCCAAGACCTAAAAACTGCCCAGAATCAATCCCCAAACGCCATGGAACATGAATCAGCAAACAAACAACATTTATTTTACATGAATCATGTGATACGAATCAAAACGGAAAACACACAAAAATTTCAGAAGTCAAATACATCCTACACACTCAACCATTTTCAATGATTCAAAGCTCAAAATGATCAGCACATCACATAGAATCAATTTATAACTTAAAACGCAAGTTCTGGAAAAAATGTTCTTGGATGATATCTGAAATGGAGCTTTGTGTTCTTGAGGTTTATGACCATTTCTTGGTGAAAAATGCCTCCAATGATCCCTCTGATGCTTTTGGAAAGCTTGAATGGAGTTTATTTTGGCTGAATCGTGAATTCTAGTTTTGAGTATGCAGAAATTGTGTTTATGTTTGAGAGTGTTTCAGGCTATGGTGATGGGTGGGAAATGATCCCGAGGTGATGCTGAGTTGAATGGTGAAGAAAGTTTGAAGTTTGAGTGGTTGTGCTATGAATTTCAAAGAGGTGAAGGTTTCTTGAGGTTTTTGGCAATTTGAGTGTTGAGAGGCTTTCAGGCTTGTGTGTTGTGTGAAATGAGTTGCTTAATGTCCACATAAACAATGTTGATTGGCCAGAGAGTTGTTGTGGCACATGCTGATTGGTATCAGAGGTTTTGCAAAAAGTCAAGATTGTGTACTATGAGGTATGGGCACGGGTCAGAGGTTGTTTGGAGGGGTGTCTGGCCTCATCTTGCATCAAGGATGGCCATGGGATTGAATTTGATGTGCTGGAAGGCTTGGATGAAGAGTTCTCATGGATTTTGAAATTTTCCCTCTTTGGTGTTTCTTGTGAATCACTCCATGAAAAGCTTCAATCCTTGGGCCAATTCTGATCTTTTGAAGTTGCATTGGCATGTTATGAAGTGCTTGTGCACATTAGATGTCATTAGAATGCTTGGCAAGTGATATTGCAAAATTCCCTCTTTGGCATGAATCAAGACATGTTCTTGTACTTTTTGAAAAGGGAAAGACCTAATCTACAACTTTCATTCCCAAGAAGTTTTCATTTGAAGCATTTTTGGTCATGAAAGAGGAGGTTGAAAATCTTTCCCAAAATGGAAAGTTTGCATTTCAAGTCATTTCCAAAAATGGCAAGTTTGAAATTGGGTCCAAATTCTTCAATCTTGTGAACTTATAAATACTTCTAAGATAAAATAAATATCATTGAACTTCAATTTGATGAAAATACCCCTTTGGTTCCATTGTTGGGGGCCACAGATGCCCTGATTTTGACTTAACTTGCTTAGGAAGTTACCCAGTGAACAAACGACTTCCACAATGAGTTTCTTCATCAAACTTGGTACACATGATCCTTATAACATATCAAGAACATTAGAAACAAGAATGACCCAAATTTTTTGGGTTAAGGCCTCTGAAACCAAAACCCTAATTTTGGTCATCTGTGAAGTGAAAACCCTAGCTCTGCTTCCATGCCTTTGCTAGTTCTTGTGATCTCTTGACTTCCATGAACTTTGGGGAGCATAATATGATGATAGAACACACATGGAACCTCTTGGAAAGCTTTGAGACCTCTGGGATGGCTCAGATGGATTCTTGGATTGCTCAGATCACAAACCCTAGATGCAGATGAACTTGAACTATGCAGTGGAACAAAAATGCAACATGAGATGTAATGCTTATGTTAAAAAAATGAAAGATCACAAGTCATGGTGTGATAAAGAGTGAGGGCAAATTTGGGGTGTTTATAGTTTCCCCTATTCAAGCATGAGTTAGCTGTGCAGGGTGTAAGCGCCTGACTTAACAGAGAAACAAGATAACTTATGGTTGAATACCAAAGACAATCCGAAATTTGCACTCGCTGGTGTAAACACCCCAAATTTACCCTCACCCATTCACACCATGGCTTGTGATCATTTCATATGCATAAACACAATCATACCATCTCATATCACATTTTTGATTCACTGCATAGATTCTAAGTCATTTGCACCTAGGGTTTGTGATCTGAGCAATCCAAGAGCTTCTTGAGCCACTCCAAAGGCCATCAATCACTTCAAAGGGGTCCATGTGTGTTCAAGTATCATTTTATATCCTCTCAAAGTCAAGAATGCCAAAGAATCACAAGAACTGGGATTGGTGTGGAAGCAGAGCCAGGCTAGACTGCACAGATGACCTAAAATTAGGGTTTTGGTTTCAGAGGCCATAACTCCAAATTTTTTGGTCATTCTTGTTTCTATTGGTGTCTATATGGTATAGGGAGTGTGCATATCAATTTTCATGAAGAAATTCCATGGGGAAGTCATCTGATCAAGAGTTGACTTTTCAAGCAAGTCAGTGCAAAATCAGGGCATCTGAGGCCCCCATTGACCCAACCAAAGGGTGTTATTCATCATTTTGATTGTATATGATCTTTATTTGATCATGTAAGAGGTTGGAAGTTCACAAAATTGAAGAATTTCAAGTTTTTGCAAAGTTGACTTTTTGGGCAAGTTTGACTTTTAATGAAAAGGTCATTTTAAGCAACTTTTTCAACCCTTACTTTTTGATTCAAGAAAGCTTCAAATGGAAAAACTTTGGTCATGAAAGTTGTAGAAGAGATCTTTCACTTTTCAAAAAGTACAAGAACATGACCTAATTCATTTTGGATCAAAAGTTATGGATTGTCAAAGTTAGCAAAAATCACTAAATTTCAAGTCATGCACCAAAGAGGCAAAGTTGCAAATTCATTTCTCAAGGCCAATTAAGTTACCAAATGCACTTCTAATCCACACAACATGATCACACATGACCTAAAAATCAGAATGGGCCAAGAGTTTCTCATATTGTTTGGCCTTTGGAGCAAGATATTTTCATGAAGATCAAAAGCAAGCCAAGTTGCAAAAGTCATCATATCTCCTCACCCACTTGTTGCCTAGCCTGCTGATCAATCCTAGCCTTTCTCTCTCACCTTGCTGCGCAGCCCACTCTCCATGTACTTGGCTAGAAGTTGCCCATGCCCTTCTTACACAAAAGTTGACATTTTGGCAAAAGCAACCATACCTATCACAAAAGGACATGTCATGTCATCTGACCAATGAGCATTGTTTATACAAACAAATTGCAAGCCAAACATAACAATACACAAGCCTGAAACCAGCCATAGCACCATATTCTCATTTTCACTCTCAAAAGCAAAAGCTTTCGAAACTCAGCATACATGCCACAAACACTCAAACAAACTCCACAAACCTTCTCACCATACTTCACTGAACCAAAACCAACCATCAAAGCAGCCTGAAACTCAAAGAAACAGAAATACGATTCTCACCTGAGCTTGAACAGAACTTGTTCAAACTTCCAAACCAGCCATCACAAACTCTCTCTAAGCATCAATATGTCATCAGGGGCCTAAAAGGAGTGGATTGCGCAAAAGAAAGAGGTCAGAAAGTTGCAAACTGAAGAGCTTCAAACTCAGGTAGCTTCATGAACTTTTTTTTCCAGAAGCATGATTTTAAGTTCTAAATAGCTTCTATGCACTCCCCTGGTCATGAATATGTGTTTATTTTTGAAAATGAGTGAGAAATGAGGATGTACGCAGTTTCTGAAATTTTTGCCCTAGAAATTGTTTGATTCGATTCTCCTTGTTTCTGAATGATAAATGTTGTTTGAATGGGGGTTTTGATTCGTTTTTGAGTGGGGAAGAGTTCTGGGCTGTTGGATTTCATTTTCATTGCGTGTAGAGTGAGTTTGTGATTTTGGATGATCGGAGAAGACGACCAGAACAGTGTTCCGGTCGCCTGAAAGTCATTAGGGCTGTCATTAGGGCTTAATCATTAATTAGCCAGGTTTGAATATCAGCCATTGGATATGGCGCCAGGTCAATGCGCGCGTGTTTGAGTTTGAATCTGGGCCTTCAAATTGGCATACTTTTCCTTTTTCAGCTTTAATTCATTTTATTTTTATTTGTTTCATATTTAATTTCTCCATTTTATTAAAAATAGTAAAATCATTCTAAAAATTCTGAAATTTTTTATCAAGCCTTTTATTTAATTTCAGAAACCAAAAATATTTTTATTTTTATTTTTTGCATTTGAAAAATATTTTTAAATATTTAAAAGTTTATTTTTAATTAATTAATGAGAATTAATTAATTAAAAATGCTTTTAGGTATTTAAAAATCACCAAAAAATTCATGAAACATTTAAAACCATTTAGAAACATTGTCCAACCCTCAAACCAAATTTCTTTTTTGATCTTGATGCATTTTGAGAATTTTTCATGGAATTAAAATCATTTTAATGCATTATTTTGATCCAAACTTCCAAAAATCATTTCTGCCTAACCATTGAGAGTGGGACCTTGATTCTTTTTGCATTGCATTGTGTTTAGCATGTAGTTTGTGAGATTAAATGGCCATGATTTGATCTCTCATTTTCAATTTGTTTGGAAATTTTCTTGTTAAGGAACCCTAAAACCATAGAAAACTTAGGAAAATCATAACTTGAATTAGGTCAAGAGTTGGAACCTCTCCTTTGGGCAGTGAGTTAGTATAGGTTTAGGGATCCTTTGAGTGCATTTTTAATTTTTTATCTTGATGTTTGCTTCTGATTTTGGTTTTTGTTTGATGCATTGATCATAAACCCTAATTTGAGTTTCCTTTTGCATCCATCTTGCATTTGCATTCATACTTTGACTTGCCATAGCATTTTGTGCATCCATTTGGTCCATTAGACATCTTAAGACATGTTAGAAGTATTTTTGATCATTGCATCATGTATTTGCTATGTTGTATGTCATTTGCATCTCATAACTTTTCATGTGTGTTCATGGTTCTAAACTTGCTTCATTTGCATCCATAAGTTTGTATGATCATCCTCATGCCTTGATTCATGTTTGCATCATCCCATAGCATCATTATCATCATGTACATGCTTCTGGTTTTGATTTACATCATGCCATTTCATTTTATTTTGCATTGCATTCCTTTCACTAACTTTTCAGGTGGTAAGCAACTTTGAGAAGTGAATTTGCCTTCACTTCTCACATTTTCTTTTCATCTCTCTTATGCATCCATGCTGCATTTTGTTATGTGTTTGAGATTGAGCTTGCTCATTCTTTTTCTTCTTACTTTCTTTCCTCAAGTGACTTGTCTTCTTAAATGAAGCAAGTTGCTTTGCTTCTCCTGATCCTTTCATCTGCTCCCTGGTGGTTCTTTTGAAGACTTCTCTTGTAACCCTCACAAACCTTAGGAACAACCAAGCATGACAATGATTAGGGTTTTGATTAGTCCCCCTCTTAGTTTTTACCTTTGTGTCTCTTTGAGTCTTCTCTTCTCACCTCATAATCAGGGACTAAACCTTAAAGGCTTTAAGGCTTTGTGATTACGTTTATGCCTGCATCCTTCTATTAGGATGGAGTGTATAACTTTAATCCTAAGTGTTAGACCCTTAATGTGTTTAAATCTCTTAATCATTTCACTTAATAATCATCAAGACATCACAATTGTAACTTGGGCCTTGCATTAGGGTTCTAATTTTTCCTTAATTGGTTAAGAAGGACTAACCCTACTGTTAATGGACAAGTCCCCCTCAAGTTGTCTTACAAATCATAAAATTCACTTCATCATCATACCATTAATTAAAATCCACTTAATCAAAGGCTTGTTTTGTCATGAGTTTAATCCCTAATCATGGATTAAGTTGAGGAGTTTTCCTCAGCTTAAACATTCTCATCTATCATCCTTCTATTAGGATGGTGTAATGAGTCTGTTTAATCCCTGATTATGGCTTAATCTCATTACTCAACACTAAACAAAAAAACCAAAAACATCTAAATAATCACAAGTAGGTTAATGATCTTAATCCTACACCAAAGGTGATTAAGTGTGAGAAGCTGACTTCACACTTAAGGTAATCTCATTACCCCTAATCAGAGGGAAGATGTGATGAGTTTACTAACACATTGGTTTAGGCTTAAGCTCATTAACCTATGACAAACTTCCAAAAGCAATAAAAGACTGAAAACTCAAAAACAAACAATAATCGTCTCCTTCGGGATTCTTTTCTCATCTCATTCACTCATAAACGAGAACACGCTTCTTCCGTCTAATGCAAGACAGTTTGCACCTGAGCCAGACAGGTCATACACTTGAGCATAGACAAGCAAGCAGTTCACAAGTCAATTTATCTTTCAGTCTCTCTGGGTCGAACTACGGTGTTCTGACTTCCTCATTGCACGAGAGGATACGTAGGCATAACTTAACAGTTATCGAACAAAAGTCTCTGTATATTCCCCCTCCTTCCAGCATTATTATTTAAGCCTCATGATCTTGAGCATCCTATTCTTGTTCCTACACTGACACTGTATATATCACACCTTGCACTCCTTTTACACTGACACCTGTACATCTTTTCCAGCTCTTTTATACACAAATTGCACTGACACTACCCCTTTGAAACACAAATCTTTTAAGCGTGGATCCCGTCGAGTACGACGGACAATCTGGGTGCTAATACCTTCCCAGGTTGTAACCAACCCCCTTTCTCAGTCTCTCTGGTTCGCAACCGTCTTATCCATATTTTTTCTAGGTCTATGCAGCATTGCCTTTCCTTCGGGATAAAAATGCCTAGCTGGCGACTCTTTTCATTTCCTGTGAGTTCACTCCTGTGTGTTCTCACATCCTCCTTTTGCCGACCGTTCGCGTCTGTACCATATTTGAGCCCAGTCTCATCTTTTGGGAGCGACAGCTGGATAGAAGAAGAAAAGGGATATCAATTGTAAAAGGTAGTGTAGTATGATTATCAAATGAAAGCGATGGAGGACGACCATCGAGCAGAGGACGACTGCTGGGGATCAAGAGGTAAGTAAAGCAATGACGGGGATGGCCGACAAGCTGGGGAAATAAAGAGATCATGATGGGGGCGGCCATCGGGTAAAGAAATAAGATTCTATGGGGGTTAAAGTAATGAGAAAAAGCAATGATGGGGAAGGCCACCAGTTAAAATAATACATGAAATAATGATGAGGGACGGTCATCAAAGGTGAAGGATGAATGTCGGATAGGAAAGGTCAACGATGGGGACGACCATCAGATAAGCATGATGAAGGATGATCATCAAGAGGTGAAGGACGATCACCTAGCAAGGTACGACTGCTCTCGGGGTTTATCACGACATAGGACGAATGTCGGATAACAAGATCAACGATGGGGACAACCATCAGGTAAAAATGATGAGGGACAATCATCAATAGGTGAAGAACGATCACCTGGCAGGGGACGGCTGCCGAAAATATCACGACATAGGACAAATGTCGAATATAAGGTTCCAATAATGGAGATTCCACTGGGGAAAGGATGAGCGACGGTCATCCAAAGGTGAAGGACGATCACCTGGCAGGGGACGGCTGCCGAAAGTATCATGACATAGGACGAATGTCGGATAGAAGAAAGTTGTTTTGTTAACGACTTACTGGGGAATGGCAAACACAGACGAGTGTTTTTGTTTCCAAGAATAAGTGTTTGACGCTGTGTATAGATTAAAGATGCGGACGAGCATCCTTAGGACCATGATACGGACGAGTATCGGTAGAAACAAACGCTGACGTGTGTTCAAAGATGATGATACAGACGAGTACCAATTGGTTAACAAGGAACACGGACGAGTGTCGGATCTGTTGAGGAGTAATATAAACAAGATACGGACGATTATCAAAGACTTATGTATAAGTGTGTATAAGTATTGATTTGTTGGTGAAGTATGTACAAGACACGGACGAGTGTTTGATTTTTTGGGGAAGTATGACATGGACGAGTGACAAACATGTATAAGCATAAACATGAATTTGTTTTGAAAGTGAAAAGGATATGTTTTGGCTTTCTGCGGGGATGGAATGACACTGACAGGTGTCGAAAAGAGTGTGTTATAAACAAGTATTTGTACTTGAGAGTGCAAAGAGGACGCTTTGGCTTTTATGTGCAGGGATGTATTTTGTATATATTGATGGGAATTTCAGGTGACCGGCTCGAACCCGGCTTGTGATCATGCAAATGTTTGATTTTTTTTCTGTAATGCTCCGTTTTAGACGGAATGCTATGCTTATTTGGTGAATATGATGCAAATGCTATGATTTATGCAAAGGGAAACTGATCCGAGACTCGGATCCTGCTGGGATAAAGATCTCTGGCTGATCTGCTTGGAAGAATAACCTGGCTGGGGAAGAGATCATTGATGGATATGTCGGGGGGAGAACCCTTGCTTGGGGGAATAGATTATTGGTAGATCTATCCGTAAGGAGAACTCAGCTGGGGAGAAGGAAGCTTCAGTCACTTTGTTGGGGATGGGCTTCAGGTATTGCTCTTCTGGGGAATGAATGGAAACTCTGTGGGGAGGCAGTTCCATTAGCTTTGCTGGGGATGAGAGAGATCTGGCTCTCTGGTGGGGAAGAGGAAATCCCTTGCTCATCTTGATGTGGAAGAGTTGTCAGGCACTACTCGGGGAGGTGATAACTTCTGGGGAAGTGGCATGCTGGGGATTCAATGCTTGATATGCCCCATGCTACGAAAGATTGTCTGTTTTGATAGCCTACAACCTGTTAAGATAAAGGAAAACGCACAAATGTTCTGAGGTATCCTTAACCGGATTCCGTTATAGGAGTTAGACTTTCCTGAAAGTAATATATTTCCTGCAAGCATTTATTTAAAATGGCTCATTTGTTTTATGCAAGTGTTGTATTATGAATATTGGACATTTTGCAAACGAAACTAAAATGTACAAAACGAGGTGTGATTGAAAACTCTGATTTTTATTAATTTGGGTGCCCTGAATTGGCAAATACAGTCAAGGAAACAAATCCCCTGAAATGAGGAGATTACTATAAATTGAGAAAATAAAAGTGTTGGCAATGTTGACGACGACGCTCCATTGAATTTCCTTTGCTATGACGTGTATGAACTTGACGTTCTTCTTATCTTGCTTTCTAAAGAAGACTGATTATGACCGATGCTTTGTCTTTTCGAAGCTTGCCATGTTGTGAGTGATACATACGAATTCAGAATGCAGTTGTTCGCTTATTCCCTGATTTTGCGTGGATCTTCCTTTCGGGTTTCCAATCCACCGGGATACCCATTTTTGCCTGAGCTGTCCAATGTGGCTTTTCAACTCAGCGGGTGTACATTTTTTATTTCCCTTGTTTTTGCCCGAGTCTTTTATTCTGTTTTTGACTCGCCGGGATGCCCTATTTTTACCTGGACGTACATTCTGTTTTTATGTCCAGCGGGTCATTTTATGCGAAGTATTTTTTAACTGCATCTGAATTCACAGGGGGATAAGAAATCCTCGCCATCCATAGTAGTGAGCATCAGTGCTCTTCCAGAGAAAACTTTCTTTACTATGAATGGACCATCGTAGTTTGGCGTCCATTTTCCCCTATGGTCTGTATGAGGAGGAAGGAGTCTTTTCAGAACAAGTTCTCCCAATTGGTATTCCCGAAGCCTGACTTTCTGATCGAAGGCTTTCTTCATCCGCTTTTGATATAACTGCCCATGACAGATGGAAGCTAGCCTCTTTTCTTCGATCAAATTCAGCTAATTGTACCGAGACCGGACCCATTCTGCTTCATTCAGCTTCACATCCATCATTACCCGTAAGGAGGGTAGCTCAACTTCAACAGGTAGAACTGCCTCCATACCATACACAAGCTGATAAGGTGTTGCCCTAGTGGAAGTTCTAATTGAGGTTCGATACCCATGCAAGGCAAATGGTAGCATTTCATGCCAGTCTTTGTATGTGACCACCATCTTCTGCACAATCTTCTTGATGTTTTTGTTAGCTGCCTCAACAACGCCATTCATCTTTGGCCTGTAAGGAGAAGAGTTGTGATGTTGGATTTTGAAGTCTCGGCACAGTTCTGTCATCATTTTATTGTTCAAATTGGAACCATTATCAGTAATGATTCCCTCGGGAACTCCATATCGACAGATGATGTCTCTTTTCAGAAATCTGGCTACCACTTGTCTGGTGATGTTTGCATACGAAGCTGCTTCAACCCATTTGGTGAAGTAATCAATGGCTACCAGGATGAATCTATGGCCATTTGAACCAGTTGGTTCAATCGTTCCAATCATGTCAATGCCCCACATGGCAAAGGGCCAAGGTGAAGACATTATGTTCCAAGGTTTCAGAGGCACATGCAGTTTATCTGCGTAGATCTGGCATTTATGGCACTTTCTGGCATAGGTACAACGGTCTGGATCCATTGTAATCCAGTAGTAACCTGATCTTAGCAATTTATTTGCCATTGCATGTCCTCCGACATGGGTACCGAAAGAACCTTCACGCACCTCGTGCATCAGTAGGTCTGCTTCTTTCCTGACAACACATCTGAGCAGGACCATGTCGAAGTTTCGCTTGTATAATGAACCATCAGCATTGAGGAAGAAACTGCCGGCCAGCCTTCTTAATGTCTTCTTATCATTGGATGAATCCATTGGTGGGTATGTCTGATCCTCTAAGAAGCTTTTGATGTCATGGAACCAAGGCTTGTCATCTTTAGCCGTGTCCACAGAGAATACGTATGCCAGTCCATCCAGTCTAGTTACCAAAATCGAGGCACATAATTGGCAGTTTGAACTTTGATCATGGAGGAAATGGTAGCTAAAGTATCTGCAAACTGATTCTCATCTCGAGGGATGTACTCAAGTTTGACTGTTGTGAAGAAAGTCAATAATCTCCTCGTATAGTCACGGTATGGAATTAGATGCTCTTGGTGAGTGTACCATTTGTCGTTGGTCTGATTGGTTACCAAAGCGGAATCTCCGAATACATTCAATGTCTTGATCCTGAGGTCAATGGCTTCCTCAAGACCCATGATAAATGCTTCGTATTTCGCTTCGTTGTTAGTGCAGGCAAAGGTGAGTTTTGTCGAGAAAGGCATATGAACTCCTTTAGGTGTAATGAGTACTACACCAACTCCATGACCATTCATATTGACAGCCCTGTCAAACATCATAGTCCATTCTTCTTCTGGGTCAGGCCCTTCAGTGTGAACTGGATCTTCACAATCTTTTTCTTTTAAGTACATGATGTCTTCATCAGGGGAGTCAAATCTCATGGGCTGGTAATCATCAATGGGTTGCTCAGCCAGATAGTCAGACAGTACACTGCCCTTGATGGCTTTTTGAGATGTGTACTGAATGTCATACTCTGTTAGAATCATTTGCCATCTTGCAACCCTTCCGGTAAGCGCTGACTTCTCAAATATGTACTTGACGGGGTCATTTTTTGAGATCAACAAAGTAGTGTGAGTCAACATATACTGTCTTAGTCGGCGAGCAGCCCACGCTAAAGCACAACAAGATTTCTCAAGCAGTGAATAACGTTGTTCACAGTCGGTAAACTTTTTGCTTAGGTAGTATATTGCATACTCTTTTCGACCAGACTCGTCATGATGACCCAACACACACCCCATTGACCCTTCTAATACTTTCAGGTACATTATCATAGGTCTTCCTTCAATCGGAGGCATGATAATTGGAGGCTCTTGTAGGTACTCCTTGATTTTGTCAAAAGCTTTCTGACAATCTTCGTTCCATTTGACTGTCTGTTCCTTTCTCAATAGTTTGAACAGGGGCTCACAGGTTGCAGTAAGGTGAGATATGAACCTTGAGATGTAGTTCAATCTACCTAAGAACCCCCGAACTTCCTTTTCAGTCCTTGGTGCAGGAATCTCCTGAATGGCTTTGACTTTGTCGGGATCAACCTCAATTCCCTTTTTACTTACAATAAATCCAAACAGCTTACCAGAACGCACCCTGGATGTGCATTTGTTGGGGTTTAACTTTAGATGATACTTTCTCAGACGCTTGAACAACTTCAATAGATTTACCAGATGGTCTTCTTCAGTAAGGGACTTGGCAATCATGTCATCCATGTAGCATTCAATTTCCTTGTGGATCATATCGTGGAATAACGTTACCATAGCCCGTGATAAGTGGCATCGGCGTTCTTCAGTCCAAAAGGCATTACCTTGTAAGAAAATGTGCCCCAAGGTGTGATGAAGGTTGTTTTCTCCATGTCTTCGGGTGACATCTTGATCTGATTATACCCAGAAAATCCATCCATGAAAGAAAATACCGAGAATTGAGTTGTGTTGTCGACCAATACATCAATGTGAGGTAATGGGAAATCATCCTTCGGGCTAGCTCTATTCAGGTCCCGGTAATCCACACACATACGCACCTTGCATCCTTCTTAGGCACTGGTACAATGTTAGCAACCCATGGCGGGTAACTAGTTACATCAAGGAAACTGGCGTCCCACTGTTTTTATACTTCTTCCTTAATCTTCATAGCCATATCTGGACGAGTACGGCGTAGCTTTTGCTTCACTGGAGGGCAGTCTTCTTTCAAGGGTAGCTTGTGCATGACAATATTTGTATCTAGACCTGGCATGTCTTGATAGGACCAAGAAAAGACGTCGACGTATTCTCGAAGCATGTTGATAAGTTGTTCTTTTACTGAAGCTTGAAGACTGGCCCCAATCTTCACTTCTTTCAAATCCTCCTCGGTACCAAGATTAACAGTTTCGACCTCCTCCTGATGAGGAGTAATCACTTTCTCTTCCTGCCTCAACAATCTGGCTAACTCTTCAGGCAACTCATAGTCTTCTTCAACCCCTTCATCAGCTTGATTAATTGGATTGTCGAAGTCATACAAGGTCATAGTAATGCTATTGTCGGTGCAATCTGGAGGATTATTTCTGCAAGGGTTGAGATTTGTTCGTTTTAGTGATCAGTTTTAATCTTGTTCAGAAAATGAAGTTATTTATTTTGAAAACATTGCCATTGTTTTGTGCGAAAAATAACAAAAAGGAAAAGACAGTGAGAGAAAGAGGAAGTTGTTTGCAAAAGATGTCCGATATTCATTGATATTCCATTTGCACAAAATTACAAATATGACCCTATTACAAAATGAGTCCTGACACCTTGGGCAAGATGCAGGACTTGATGCATGCTGAAAAAAGGCATGAAATAATAATTACTCTACAGGAGTAACCCTTATAATTTCCCGGGAAGACCAGTTAAGGACTTGGTGACCCTGAATCCTTGGACGAATCTAGCCCTCCAGGTTGTGGTCGCTTTCCACCTCGTCTTCCAGTTATTGACAGCATCTGGGGTGAGCACCCCCACTTATGAACATGGGCTCCTTAGCAGCCTCTGCTTGATCTTATCGGAATGGTTTGTAACCCAAACCGAATCTGTCCTCCTTCTTCTCCACCGGTAGCAGCTTGCCCCAGCCTTGGGCATTTCCATCTTCAACAACCTTCTGAGCTTGTTGATAGGAGACAATTGAAGTGCCCATCCTATCTTCCTGGGATGCAGCAAATACTTCAGTTGTCGCCTCATTGAAGTTCAGTGCTTCGAACCCCTGTCTCATGGTTTCATGGATTTCACCATCCATCTCAATATATTTGTAGGTAGCCAGATGGCTAAGAAAGATATCATCTTCACCACAGATTGTGATAATCTGCCATTCCCACTCATATTTCACTTTCTGGTGAAGGCTCGACATAACTACGCCAGCGGCGTGAATCCATGGTTGCCCTAACAAACAGCTGTAGGTCGGCTGAATGTCCATCACGTAGAAAGTAGTCTGAAAGACCTGCGGGCCGATTATCACAGGCAGCTCCACCTCTCCAAGAACAGACCTCTGGGAACCGTCAAAAACTCTGACCACCAGATTGCTTGGTGTCGCTCCCGAAGATTTGCATCCCGGTACAAGCACGAACGGTCGGCGAAAGGAGGAATGAGAGATGAAGTGAATAAAGTCTCCAGCTAGGCATTTTTATCCCGAAGGAAAGGTAATGCTCCATAAACCTAAGAAAAGATGGATAAGACGGTTGCGAACCAGAGAAACTGAGAAAGGGGGTTGGTTACAACCTGGGAAGGTATTAGCACCCAGATTGTCCGTCGTACTCGACGGGATCCACACTTAAAAGATTGTGTTTAAAAAGGGTAGTGTATGTGTTATCTATGAGTTAATGAGCTTAAGCCTAAATCAAAATTTGTAAACTCATTATATCCTCCTCGATTAGGAATAATGAGAATACTTTAAGTGTGAGATAAGCATCTCAACTTAATTGCCATGACGATGTAGGATTAAGATCATTAACCTACTTGTGATTATTTAGATGTTTTTGGGTTTTTGTTTAGTGTTAAGTAATGAGTTTAAGCCATAGTCAAGGATTAGTGAACTCATTACACCATCCTAATAGAAGGATAATAGATGAGAGCACTTAAGCTGAGGAAGATACCTTAACTTAATCCATGATTAGGGATTAAATTCATGACAAAACAAGCCTTTATTAAATGGATTTTAATTAAGGGTGAGATTAAGAAGTGAGTTTTATGATTTGTAAGACAACTTGAGGGGGACTTGTCCATTAAACACTAGAGTTAGTCCTTCTTAACCATAAAGGAAGAATTAGAACCCTAATGTAAGGCCCAAGTTACAAGATAAAGTCTTGATGATTATTAAGTGGATTGATTAAGAGGTTTAAACAAATTAAGGGTTTAACACTTAGGATTAAAGTTATACACTCCATCCTAAGAGAAGGATGCAGGCATAACCCTAATCCCAAAGTTTTAAAACCTTAAAGGTTTAGTCTCTAATGATGAGATGAGAAGAGAGACACAAAGAAGACTCAAAGGTAAAGACTAAGGGAGACTAATCACAACCCTAATTATTATCATGCTTGGATGTTCCTATGGTTTGTAAGGCTTGAGAAAGATCTTCAAGGAAGCCACCAATGGAAGAAGCAGAAGAAATAAGTTACTTACTTCATTGAAGAAGATAAGTAACTTAAAGAAAGAAAGTGAGACAGAAAGAATACAAGTGAGAAAGCCCACTCAAAGACAATAAAAAATTCAGCAAAGATTCAATGTAAAAAAGATGAGAATAAGTGGGAGGTGAAGGCAAATTCACCTCTCAAACAACTTACCATTAACCTGAAAAGTTAGCACAAGATGCATAAGGAAATAAATGAAATGGAATGATGCATATGCAAAGACAAAAATCAAAACTAAAAGCATACACATGATTCAAATGATGCTATGACATGATGCAAATACATACAACGTGTATATGAATGATCATACAAAGAATGGGATGTTATGTAGGCATGCTTTGAAGTTTGAAAGTTCATGAAAGTTAATGAAAGGAAATGAATGTAAATCATGGAAAATGAATGAAGAAATGATCAAGCATGATTCTAACATGTCCTAAGATGTTTAAGAGGACATATGAATGCATGAAATGTCATGGCAAGTTCATGTATGGATGCATATGCAAGATGAATGCAAGTGAAGATGCAAAATTAGGGTTACATGAAAGGATGAGGTACAAATGGAAAAGACAGAAGCAAATGACATGATAAAAATTTAAAATGCACTCAAAGGAACCTTAAACCTATACTAGGTTACCATCCAAAGGGGGAGGTCAGAAACTAAACCTAGAAGGAGTTATGAATTTCCTAAGTTCCTAGGTTTTTTTGGGTGATCCTCAATGTAAAATGCCAAACAAATTGAAAATGAAAGATAAATTCATGCCAAAATATATCCTAGAAACAACATGATGTGTGTGAAACAATGAAAAAATAAGCAACTTCAAATCCTTCATGGTTAGGTAGAAAAGATTTTTCAAAGGTTAGGGTTTAAAAATGTGATTTTATGAACCCTAAATTCAAAGAAAATTGTCAAATGATGATCAAAACCAAAAAGAAATTTGTATGAGGGGTTTGAAAATGTTTCTAAATGTGTTAAGATGCAACATGAATTTTTTGGTGATTTTTAGAAACTTAAATGCTATTTTAATTAATTAATTTCCATTAATTAATTAAAATAAACATTTAAATATTTTAAAAATATAATTTTTATGCAAAAAATAAAAATAAAAATGTTTTTGGTTTCTGAAAATTAATAAAAGTCATGATAAAAATTTTCAGAATTTTTTAATAATTTTTGCTATTTTAAAATAAATGTGCAAAAGAAATAGAATAAAATGATTTAAAAGGGAAAGTCAGCTAATCCTAAGGCCAGGATTTAAACTGGGGAAGACTGCGCGCGTGATCCTAGGGTTCAGATTGAAACTGGTTAATTAATCTTAATTAATTTAATTAATTTTATTAGGGTTTAAGTGAATGCATCCTGGCCATCCAAACACGTGGTAAACATGATCTAAAGGTCAGAATTCAAACTAACCTAATTAACCCTAAAATTAACCCTAATGATTTTCAGGTGACCGGATGCCATCTCTCTCAAAAGGCCACTAAAATGAATCAAACTCTCTAGAAATGATCAATGGACAACAACAAACAAGAATCCAACAACAAATTTCATTTATTTCACAATAACAACAACAAGAATCGAAGCAATCAAGTTTTACGGGAAAAATTTCAGAGAGTCAATACATGCTTATTTCTTGCTCATTTTCAAAACCAAACACATCCCCATGATCAGTGCAACATATAGAACAATATAAGAACTTAAAAACACATTTCTGAAAAAAATGTTCACGAGGTTACCTGAGTTGAAGCTTTCGAAACAGGAACTTTCTGGGCTCTTCTTTGGTGCTAAACCACTCCCCTTGACCCCCTTATGCTTCTGGAATGTTTGAAAGGAGTTTATGTGGCCTCCTTTTGAAGTTCAGTGTAGAGGGATGGAAAATCGTATTTGGTATATGGTGTATTTCAGGTCATTTTAATGGTTGGGTTTTGTTCTATGAGTGATGCTGAGTTGAATGGTGAAGTTTGTTTGATGTTTTGATGGTTGGTTTATGAATTTCGAAGAGATGAAGTTTGAGAGGATTTTTGGCAATCTGAAAATGTGAGAGCTTGTAGGCTTGTGTGTCTATGAAAATGAGTCCCTTGTTGCATGTATGTGAAGCTGTGATAGGTCAGAATAGTTGGTGTGGGCTATGCTGATTGATATGGGTGATTTTGCAAAAAGTCAAGGTTGGTTGTACTTGAGGTATGGGCACATGGCAGGCCTGGATTTGGGCATGGCTTGGCTCAGAAGAGATCAAGGAAGGCTTATGGATCAGATTTGATGAGTTGGAACAAGTGTATGGGAAGATTCATACCATTTTGCAAATTTTAGAAGTCTTGGCCCTTTTAAGATTTCTTGAAGTTCAAGGCATGAAAGTGTATGATTCTTGGGCCAATTCTGATCAAAATGAGTTTTACTATGATGGTATGATGTTTAGAGATGCATTAGAGATCATGAAATGGCTTGGAAAGTTGTTTTGCAAAAAATCCTCTTTGGTGTATTCTTGAAAATTATAGGATTTTTGCCAACTTTGAAGGATCATAACTTGAGTTCCATAATGAATTAGAACATGTTCTTGTACTTTTTGAAAAGGGAAAGACCTAATCTACAACTTTCACGACCAATAATTTTTCATTTCAAGCATTTTTGATCAAGAAAGAGGAGGTTGAAGAACTTTCCCAAAATGGAAAGTTTCCATTACAAGTCATTTCCATTTTTGGAAACTTTTGGTTTAGCCCAAATTTCTTCAATTTTGTGAACTTCCAAGCACTTCAATGATCAAATATAGATCATATAACCTCAATTTGATGAAAATACCCCTTTAGTTCCATTGTTTGGGGCCTCAGATGCCCTGATTTTGCTCTGACTTGCTCAAGAAGTTACCTAATGAACAAATGACTTCCACAATGAATTTCTTCTTCAAACTTGGTACACATGATCCTTATAACATCTCAAGAACATTAGAAACAAGAATGACCCAAAAATTTGGAGTTAAGGCTTCTGAAACCAAAACCCTAATTTGGGTCATCTGTGTAGTGAAAACCCTAGCTCTGCTTCCATGCCTTGCCAGTTCTTGTGATCTCTTGACTTCCATGAACTTTGAGGGACATGATATGATGGTGGAACACACATGGACCCTCTTGGAATGCTTTGAGGCCTTTGGGATGGCTCAGATGGAATCTTGGATTGCTCAGATCACAAACCCTAGATGTAGATGAACTTGAACTATGCAGTGAAACAAGAAATGCAATATGAGATGGTATGCTTATGCTAATGCAAACATGAAAGATCACAAGCCATGGTGTGATAAAGAGTGAGAGCAAATTTGGGGTGTTTACACTTGGTCGGAGAGCAATACCATCATACTCAAGCTTGACAAGGGCTTCCTTTGGCAAGACATTGAGCGAAGACCCAGTGTCAACAAGAACATGTGAGAGCACAACCCCTTTACACTCTATAGTGATGTGTAAAGCCTTGTTATGATGACAACCTTCCTTGGTTAAATCAACGTTGGCAAAGCCTAGCCCATTGCTATTATTAACATTAGACACCACAGTCTCGAGCTGATTCACTATGATCTCCTCCGACACGTAGGCTGCGTGCAAGACTTCAAGTAGTGCATCCCGATGAGCTTCGGAACATAAAAGCATGGATAAGATGGAGATCTTGGAAGGAGTCTGGTGGAGCAGATCCACAACCTTATAGTTGCTTCTCTTGATTATCCTCATAAATTCATCCACATTTTGATCAAAGGATGTTTTATGGGCTTCTTTTGGTATTAGTTCTTCCGACACCACATTTTTACCTTTTGCTTTGGCAGCAGCCTCTGCCTCAGCATTAGCTCTTGGAACTTATAACGTGAATAGGCGTCCGCTTCGGGTGAAGCCTCCGCCTCCCCCAACATTATCTACTTGTGGTGTTTGAATTGAAGAATCAAGAAGGACTCTCTCTCCGTTGCAGTAAAGGTCTGAACCATAGTGCCATGGTACAACATTGTCTTTTTCGTATGGAATGTGTCCAGGTATCATGATGGTGACTAGACTGACTGCAGCAGAGGTAGGCACTGTTATTGTTTGTGGATCATAAAAGATGGTAACAAGACATCTGATAGATGGTGGTGGTGATTGACTGAAGATTTGTTGCTGAAACTGTTGTTGAGATTGTTGTTGAAAATTGTTGGAATCAGGGACCGTTGCAGGGTCGTAGTATATGGTGATTGTGGAGACGTCGTTGTTAATGGTTGTTGTAGTTGTAGAAGCAGATGCGATGGAACTAGTGTTTGTTGAAGTGATGGAAAAGGTGGTTGCTGATTTTGTAGACGAGTCCGTAGGAACAATTGTATTTGCAGTTGTAGGAGGAGTACTAGTTGTTGTTGAAAAAAGAGTTCTTGATGTTGTAGAAGTCGTTGTTGTTATTTGCAAGATACCTTCTTTGATCAGGCCATTGATGCCACTTTTCAAGCTTGCACACCCATTGACGAAAACTTTGCAAGATTCACAGCAGGCCTCACAACCTGGAAACACCTGGCATTCTAAAAGCTGAGCTTTAACCTCTGCCAGAGGTGTTTTAATACTTGCAGTATCTTCAATTAAAATCATGGGTTGATCCTCCTCGATGGAATTTATCCTGGGCCCCCCATGGTTGGGCATAGGATTCTTCGTGACATTAGGGGGCGGTGCAAAATTTAGGGCCTTTGAATCAACCAGATCCTGGACCTTCATGTGCAAAGCTCTTCACTTTTCTGTAGTATGGCCAGGTGCATTAGAATGAAAAGCACATCTGGCGTTGACGTCGTAATTTCTCAGAAGGTTTTGAGGATCTGGTGGAGCCAAAGTCCTTAACTCGACAAGGTTAAGCTTCATGAGTTGTGGCAACAGGGTGGCATATGGATATGGTATAGGGTCAATTACCCTATTAACTTGAGATGGACTTTGTTGGAAAGGGAGTTGTTGTTGGTTGTTGTTATTGTAGGACCTTTGTTGAGGAAACTATTGCTGTTGAGGAAAATGTTATGGTTGTTGAGTATATTGAGGAGGTGGAGTAGGAATAGTGACAACGACAATCGATCTTGGCAGATATTGGGGTCTTCCTCTGCCCATGTATACAGAATTTGTTTCACCGCATCTGCGAGGCCCTGCAAATGGTTTCCTTGCATTGCTTGAACTGGCGCTGTTATCAGAAATCTTTCCCATTTTCAGCAAGCTCTCAATTCTTTCCCCAGCTATAACCACGTCTACAAAGCTAGTGGAAGGGAATGCAGCCAATCTATCAATGTATGTCCCCTGGAGGGTGTTCATAAAAATATCTTCCATTTCCCTTTCTAACATTGGGGGTTGAACGGCAGCAGCTAATTGCCTCCATCTTTGAGCGTACTCTCTAAAGCTTTCCCGGGAAGACTGTGACTTTCCCATTAGAAGTATTCTGTTTGGAGCCATGTCCAGATTATATTGATATTGGCGAATGAAATCCTTGGCCAGATCTTTCCAATTCCTTACTGTGGCCCTGGTCAAATGAGAGTACCATTCACGGGATGCCCATGTCAAGTTATCCTCAAAATAGAACATCCACAGCTTTTCATCCATGGTGTAGGCTTTTAATCTTCCCAGGAAAGATTGGAGATGGGTACGAGGGCAAGATGTACCATTATATCTTTCAAAGCAAGAAGGTTTGAACTTGTGAGGAATTCTAACCCCCTCCACTAGTCCCATATCCATGACATCAAAACCCAGAGAGTTTTGAGACTCCAAAGACCTCATCTTTTCTGCTATCTCGTCCATCCGACGATCATAGACTTCATCTTCTTCCCCAACCACAGTAAATTGATCTTACTGAGGGTCCTCCTACAAGGCACGCCCTCTAGTGTTACCCTGGGTATTCCTTATAGCATTGATGTCCGGGTTAAGATGAGGTCCAAACTCTGGGGGATCAGTACGAGGCTGTACATGATCATTATTGCTGGTACCCCCTATACCTGGATGGTTTTCCTCAGGAGTTTTCCGCTCGACCAACTCTCTTAGTCTTTCTTGGCTTTGGGCCAGCCCAGTCATCACTGCCATAAACTGGTTCATTTGGGCCCTCATCTCAGTCCTTTCATTGGCCATTTGGGTTCTCACATCAGTCAGATCCTGCTGAACCTGGTCCATTTGTAAGGCCGGAAGGTTGTTTCCTGTCGGGTACCGGTAAACTCTATTGATGGGGAAGACTCTTCTACGAGCAATGTTTCCTGAAATGGAAACAAAGTGAGAAACAACAAAAACAAAAACCTACAAAACAAAGAAATGATGTTAGTATGCTGTAAACACCCCAAATTTTCCCTCACTAAGTTCACATCATGGTTTGTGATCTTTCATCCTTGCATTAGTTTAATCATACCATATCATATGGCATTTTTACTTCACTGCATTAGGTCAAGTTCATCTGCATCTAGGATTTGTGATCTGAGCAATCCAGGATCCATCTGATCCATTACAAAGGTCTTCAATCATCTCAAGAGGGTCCATGTATGTTCAATTATCATATTATATCCTTCAAAGATCAAGGAAGTCAAAGAATCACAAGAACTTGCAAAGCATGGAAGCAGAGCCAGGGTTTAACTGCACAGATTACCTGAAATTAGTGTTTTGGTTTCAGAGGCCATAACTCCAAATTTTTTGGTCATTCTTGTTTCTATTGGTCTCAATATGTTATAAGGATCATGTGTACCAAGTTTGATGAAGAAATTCATTGTGGAAGTCATCTGATCATTGGGTAACTTCTTGAGCAAGTCAGAACAAAATCAGGGCATCTGAGGCCCCCATCCATGGAACCAAAGTGGATTTTTCATCAAATTGAAGTTTTATGATCTTTATTTGATCATTGAAGCTCTTGGAAGTTCGTAAAGTTGAAGAAAAGTGAGCTAAACCAAAAGTTGCCAAAAATGGAAATGACATGTAATGTAAACTTTCCATTTTGGGAAAGTTCTTCAACCTCCTCTTCTTCAACCAAAAATGCTTCAAATGAAAAATTGTTGGTCATGAAAGTTGTAGATTGGATCATTCCCTTTTCAAAAAGTACAAGAACAAGACCTAATTCATTTTTGAACTTAAGATATGGCTTGTCAAAGTTGGCAAAAATCCCATAATTTTCAAGAATGCACCAAAAGGGATTCTTTGCAAAACCACTTGCCAAGGCTTTTTGTGACTTCAAACACACTTATATGTATCATAACATCATAGTGCATTGCTTTAAGATCAGAATTGCCCAAAGAATTGCATCATCCCATGCCTTGAACATCAAGAGTTCTCAAAGGGGCCAAAACTTCACATAATTGCAAAACACCACATAACTTTGCTCCCACTTGCTGAATTGCCTCAAGACTGATTTTGTGGACATCCTTGAACTCAGTTGCGCATGGACATGCCAATGAGCCAGCTACACCATTTCCCATACCTCAAGTACAACACTTTTGACTTTTTGGCAAAAACACCCATACCAATCACAACAATCCACCACCCACTCTCTGCCCAATCCAGACTCTACAAGCATGCTCTAAGGACTCATTTTCATAAGACACACAAGCCTAACACTCCAAGAACTCCGCATCCCCAAAAATTATCCCTCTTGCATTTTCCTTCGAATCTCTCAGCTCACTCACTCAATCTTCAAACCAATTTCACCATTGATCTCAAAATCACTCATTGACCACAAACCAACCATTAAAATAACCAAGAACACCCCATACACCAAACACGATTCTTGGCCAGTTCAGTTGCTACAACACAAACCAGCCACTCTTAAAGCCTTTGAAGCATTCCATTACTCTCAAAAGGTCAAAGGGAGTCAGTTTGCAAAAAGGAAGTGGCCAGAAAGCTCAAGTTTGGAAAGCTTCATCTCAGGTAGTCATCTGAAATCATTTTTCCAGAACTCATATTTTATGTTCCATTAAGAAAGAACATGCCTCACTGATCACTCTGAGCTTTGTATTTTCGAAAATGGTTAAGAAATGAGTTTGTATGAATGTTCTGAAATTTTTGCCATTTTTAATCTTTTCTTCGAATCTTGAGTTTGAGAAAGAATAAATTTTTTTTAGGGGTGGATTTTAGTTCAGGGAGATGAGGGGAGTTGATCTGGAGCTTTAGAGCTCCAGAAATGACCTAGAGATGAAGATTTGAGTTTGCTCAGGGAGGGTGTGGTCGGAGAAGACGACCGAAGGTCTTTTCCGGCCACCTGAAAGTGATTAATGACTAATTAGGGTTAGGGCTAAGTTTAAATAGGGACCCTTGGATCTCTCCTTCCCGCGTGTGTTGTGTGGCCAGGATTAGTTCATTAACATTTAATCAGGATTAAATATTAAATTAATTAGGTTTAAGTGGATTTGAATGTGGACCATTAGATGTGGCGCGTAGTCAACTAGGATTTCCCCAGAATCAATGACATCCCTTGGATGCGCATACTTCTGTTTATTTTAATTTTTATTTCATTTTTCTCATTTTATTTTATACCATTTATTTAAAATAGCAAGAAAATTCTAAAAAAATATTTTGTTCTGCATTTTTATTTCAAATAATTTTCTTAACCCAAAAATATTTTTATTTTTATTTTTTGCGTTTAAAAATCATTTTTAAAACATTTAAATGTTTATTTTAATTAATTAATGGGAATTAATTAATTAAAATATCATTTAGGTTTCTAAAAATCCCAAAAAAAATCACATTGCATCTTTAAACATTTAGAAACATTATCATACCATCCACACAAGTTTATTTTTGGGTTTGAACCATCTTTGATAATTTTCTTGAATTTAGGGTTCATAAAATTCCTATTTTAGAACCCTAACTTCAAGAATTCTTTTCTGCCTAACCAAGAATGGTATGACAATGGTTCTTTTTGCATTAATCTTCATTTGACATGTAGTATCTAGCATAATTTTGTCACAAATTTCTTCTGCATTTTTGAATTGATTTGCATTTTTTCCCTTTAGGTACCTTAAAACCCTAGATAACTTAGAAAAATCATAACTTTCATTAGGTTAAGAGTTAGGTCTTCTCCTTTGGGGTGTGATATCATATGGGGTTAGGGTTCCTTTGATTGCATTTTCAATTTTTTAACTTGTCATTTGCTTCTGTTTTTGTTTTTTGCATCTCATGTTGTATGAAAACCCTAATTTTCCATCTTCCTTTGCATACATCTTGCATAAGCATTCATATAAGAACTTGCCATGACATTTTATGCATTCACATGACCTCTAAGACATCTTAGAACATGTTAGAACCATGCTTGATCATTTATTCATCCATTTACCATGTTATGCATTCATTACATTCTATGAACATTCATGAACTTTCATGCTTCTTTCATGCCCATTTGCATTCTCATCACTTGTATGATCATCCATTTCTCTTGACATGCCTTTGCATCATCTCTTAGCATAATTAACATCATTAACATACTTCTGGTTTTGGTTTGCATCCTTGCATACATCTCTTTTCCACTTCATTCTATCTTTTATGCTAACTTTTCAGGTGGCAAGTGCTTTGGGAATTGAATTTCCCTTCACTTCTCACATTCTCTTTTCATCTCTCTTATGCATTCATTGTTGCATTTTATATTTGCTTTAGAGTGAGCTTGCTCATTCATGTTCCTCCCTCACCTTCTTTCTTCAAGTAACTTATCTTCTTAAGTGAAGTAAGTTAACTTGTTTCTTCTGCTTCTCCTTCTTTCTTCTGCTTCTTCCTTGGTGGCTTATTCTTGAAGATCTCTTGAAAGCCTCATAAACCCTAGGAACACCCAAGCATGATAACAATTAGGGTTTTGATTAGTCCCCCATTAGTTTTACCTTTGTGTCATCTTTTGTGTCTCTCCTCTCATCTCATAATTAGGGACTAAACCTCTAAGGTTCTAAGGCTTTGTGATTAAGCTTATGCCTGCATCCTTCTCTTAGGATGGAGTGCATATTTTGAATCCTAAGTGTTAAAACCTTGATGTATTTAAATCTCTTAATCAATCCACCTAATAATCACTAAGACAATAAGCTTGTAACTTGGGCCTTTCATTAGGGTTCTAATTCTTCCTTAATTGGTTAAGAAGGACTAACCCTAGTGTCAATGGACAAGTCCCCCTCAAGCTGTCTTACAAACCATAAAATCCACTTCTTAACCCTACCATTAACTAAAATCCACTTTAATAAAGGCTTTGTTTTGTCATGAGGTTAATCCCTAATCATGGATTAAGTTAAGTTATCTTCCTCAGCTTAAATGTTCTCATCTATAATCCTTCTATTAGGATGGTGTAATGGGTCCATTAAATCCTTGGTTATGGCTTAAACTCATTACTTAACACTAAACAAAAAACTCCAAAAACATCTAAATAATTGCAAGTAGGTTAATGATATTAATCCTACATCATGGTGATTAAGTGTGAGGTGCTTACTTCATACTTAAGGTATTCTCATTACCCCTAATCAGAGGGAGGATGTGATGAGTTTAATAACCCTTGGTTTAGGCTTAAGCTCATTTTCTTATGACAAACACAAAAAGCAATAAAATATTGAAAACATAAAAAACAAACAATAATCGTCTCCTCCGGGATTCTTTTCTCACCTCATTCACTCACAAACGAGAACTCGCTTCTTCCGTCTGATGCAAGACAGTTAGCACCTGAGCCAAACAAGTCATACACTTGAGCATAGACAAGTAAGCAGTTCATCAGTCAATTCATCTTTTTCCAGTCTCTTTAAGTCGAACTACGGTGTTTTGACTTCCTCATTGCACGAGAGGATACGTAGGCATAACTTAATTGTTATTGAACAAAAGTCTCCGTATGTTCCCTTTCTTCCAGCCTTATTCTTTAAGCCTCATTCCTGAGAATTTCATTTCACATTCACCTTTGACACCGACACTTGTATATTCTTTTGGAGTTTTTGCACACAAATAGCACATACACTACCCCTTTAAACACAATATTGTAAGCGTGGATCTCTTCGAGTACGACGGACAATCTGGGTGCTAATACCTTCCCAGGTTGTAACCAACCCCCTTTCTCAGTTTCTCTAGTTCGCGACCGTCTTATCCATCTCTTTCTAGGTTTATGCAGCATTACCTTTCCTTTGGGATAAAAATGCCTAGCTAGCGACTCTTTTCAGTTCATCTTCATGTTCTATCCTCTCGCCGACCGTTTGCGCTTGTACCGGGATGCAAATCTTTGGGAGCGACATCTTGGTAACTCTGCTGGGGACCCTTATACTGCAACTAGGGCTTCTGGTTCTTTTTGTGGGTTCCTCCTAGCGCTTGTTTGATTTGTGTTTACGGGAATGTTACGTGCTACTTGTGCTTATTTATTTGCTTTATTTATTGCTTTATGTACAACTTTATTTATTGCTTTCTTTTACAGTCTTATGCATATTTCATACTGTCATTATCACTGTGTTGGATCTGGTTTTCTTAGGTGGATGGGGTTTCATTGAGAGATTAAGGTCCTATACCTGGGACCTGAGTGACACCTAGGCTAGAGTGGCTTCATAATCTTTCCCATTCCATTTCGGTCTGGTGCGGGAATATGAAACACGGTTCATATGTGGGTTTCTTCTTGAGAACTCTGTGCTACATATTTCCTGTAGTGCTAGAGCTATCTGGGAAGCCTGCTAATTCTGGATGACCTTTATTTTGACCTTCAGAATCTGGGGAGAATTAGAGGAGGATCTTTTATAGTTATTGTAAACATTGTACCTCCGGGTTAGAAGTGTTTACAGTTCTCATAACTGATCCAAGTCTGAGGATCTTTGTTCTAGAACATTACATGTGAGGGGGTTGGGTTGTTTACAGGTTTTAGAGGAACCCTTGACCACATCATACCCAGTTACTAGTATTGTTTTAAGAATGCATCACTTTGGACAGTTCTTGTGATTAGCCCTGGACATGTGACTCTTTATTTGAGTCCCCCACCCAGGTTACCAGATTTCTGAGCCTCCATCCGGACCTTTGAACATACATGGACCTTATACCAAGACAGATAATCCGATCCAGCTCTTGATCACAAACCCTTGCATATCATTTGCATACATCATCATTGCATCATTTAACGTTTGTTTATTTGTCTTTCAGGGTATCCATCATATCATATTTGGTTTGGTTTTGACCCCTTCTGTTGCTTGGACCTCTGCTTCAGTTATCTCCCTCAGCACCTACATTAGTCTATCAGAGACTCACCTCCAGCTTCTTAGTCTGTGATCTTCATCAGCTTATTCTCAGTTTCTTCATCAGCACTCATGGATACTCCAAGGAAGAGCAACATATCTTACCACTTCTTTGAGCCCACCTTGACTAGTATCAGGCAGGTCCAGTCCCTTACCACATCCCACTGTTTAGAGAGCACTATGGGGGTATTTTGGACATGGTCATGGATCTTGATTCATCTCAGAGGAGCATGATCCACACATGCTTGCAGTATTATGACCCTACACTCAGATGCTTCACCTTTCCTGATTTCCATATGGGGCCTCTGTTGGAAGAGTTTTCCTTGTTGATTGGAGTGCCAATCAGAAGAGGGATCCCCTTCAACCCAGAGATGAATGCTCCCAAAAGTGAAGAGATAGCAAGGGCATTGCATATGGAGCCTGTCCTCATTGAGCAAAACTTAACAACAAAAGCTGGGATTCCTGGCTTACATATGGACTTCTTGATTTCTCAGGCCACCCAGAAGGCTGCAGTGGGAGAATGGAAGGCAATTTGTGCACTTTTAGCCCATAGCATATATGGGGTTATATTGTTTGCAGATGAGCCCAAATTTGTGAGTAAGAATGCCATCCACCTGTTCTTACTGAGGAACCCTGTCCCTACATTACTGGGAGACTTCTACTACTCCATTCACCAGAGAAATGAAAAGCAAAGAGGGAAGCTAGTCAGATGTTGTGCTCCTCTATTCTACTTTTGGCTGCTCAGACACTTTCCTAAATCAGATGCCTTCTTGAACCCCCATCAGCAGAAGAATTGGGCCAAGAGGTTCATTGCCTTAACATCAGATGATATCAGATGGTGCACCCAGAGCACCAAAGGCAAGGATATTATTACCAGCTGTGGGCAATACCCTAATGTGCCTCTGATAGGGGTAAAAGGTTGCATCAACTTCAACCCTTTACTGTTTAAGAGACAATTAGGATATGCCTTGGTTCATCCTCCCAGAGGAAAAGATTTGGCTGAGACCCTATACTGTGAAGTTCAACCTAACTCTGCTGTTATCAGACAAGCTGCCTGGGCTTGGGACAACATCCAGACCAAAAGTACATCCATCCTTGGAAGGTGCAACAATATTGCTTCAGCCCAGTACTCTGACTGGTCCCGTACTAGAGCTCAGATCACCAGGATGCCTTTCCCCTTGGAAGACACACCTGGACCTTCTATAGTACAGCCTGCAGCAACTGTTAGCCTGGAGGAATTTGAAAAGCTGAAAGAGAGGAATAATCAGCTATCTGAAGCCCTGAAGAAGACTCTCTGGGAGAGAAATGACAGTCGGCTGGACATTGAGAGATTGGAAAGACTCAATACTGAGCATCTGACCAAGATTGAAAAGACAGATGACTACATAAGGAAAGCAAGAGCAGGAGAGTTGGTTTTGAAGAATGCCTACAAGGAGGCCAAGATTCAGAAGGCTAGGGCTGAGCATTATCTGGAGGAAATCCAGGCTAGGTGGATCAGGATCACTGAAGCCCGTGCACAAGAAGACCAGAGGATTCAGGCCAAGATTGAGCAGCTAGAGGCCAATGAGAAGAAGCAGCAGGAAGCTTTGTTGGCAGCTCAGAAGGAGATATCAGAATTGAAACTCCGGGCGGGGTTGAAGAGATCAAAGGATCAGGCCAGGCATAAGAAGCTGACTAATGCCATTGCTACCAGGAACCTCCTCATTAGGACTATTACAGAGCACCCAGCTGGTCCAGTGACTGAGGCCCTCCTGAAGGAAGTCAGGGAGGATGACTTTGGATTGGATGTCTGATTCCTTTTGCCTGTATTTCTTTTCTTTTGATGTACTTTTTCTTTTGATTGTTGTATTTTTGACCCACCATAGGCATGTATTGTAAACAAACTATGTATTTTCATCATTTGTAATATATCAGTTCGTTTTATTGGTGGGCTTTATCTCAACATCATCAAGCATTTCCTCGAGGTCTGGAAAGGTCAAAACTAAAGAACCAAACCGGATACCCTTGGAAGACAAATAAGCATATTGCATTGCATACTAACATTTTCTTTGTTTTGTAGGTTTTTGTTTGTTATTTGTTTCTCACTTTGTTGTGGTTTCAGGAAACATTGCTCGAAGACGAGTGTTCCCTATCAACTGAACACACTGGTACCTAACGCGAAACAACCTTCCGGGCATTCAAATGGATCAGGTACAGCAGGACCTGAATGAAGTAAGAAACCAAATGGCAAACGAAAGGGTTGAGATGAGAAATCAAATGACCTAGTTTATGGCTGTGATGACTGGCTTAGCTCAGATCCAGGAAAGGCTGAGAGAGCTGGTGGAAAGGGAGACTCTTGAAGAGCCCCACCCTGGAACAGGAGGAACCAGCAATAATGAATGTGGGCAGCCTCGTATTGACCCACCAGAGTTCAGGCCCCATTTGAACCCAGATGTTAATGTCCCAAGGAATATTCAAGGAAACACTGTTGGAGGCAGGATCTTGCAAGAAGATCCTCGGGAAGAGCAGTTCACAGTTATTGGGACTGGGGATGAGGTGTATGACAGAAGGCTGGATGAGATTGCTGAAAAGCTAAGGTCATTGGAATCCCAGAATTCTCTAGGCTTTGACGTAATGGATATGGGGCTGGTAGATAGGGTGAGGATTCCTCACAAGTTCAAACCCCCGTGCTTTGAAAAGTATAATGGTACCTCCTGCCCGCGTACTCATCTGCAATCTTTCTTGGGGAGACTCAAAGCTTATACCATGGACGAAAAGTTATGGATGTTCTATTTTGAGGACAACCTGACTGGAGCATCTAGAGAATGGTATTCGCACCTGACCAGGGCCACTATAAGATGTTGGAAAGACTTGGCCGAAGCCTTCATCCGTCAGTACCAGTACAACCTAGACATGGCTCCCAATAGAACCCTTATAATGGGCATGTCTCAGTCTTCAAGGGAAAGCTTCTGGGATTATGCTCAGAGGTGGAGACAGCTTGTTGCTGTTGTCCAACCACCCATGTCTGAAAGAGAAATGGCCGACATGTTTATGAACACTCTTCAAGGAACATATATTGACAGACTTGCTGCTTTCTCTTCCACCAGTTTTGCTGATGTAGTTATAGCAGGTGAGAGAATTGAGAGTCTTTTGAAGATGGGCAAAATCTCCGACAACAGTGCAAGTTACTCCAACAAACCCAGAAAACCTTTTTCAGGACCCCGAAGGGCGGGTGAAACAAATGATATTCATGCAGGAAGGGGCAGACCCCAGTATTCTCACAGATCAATAGCAGCCATTACTATCCCGACTCCAGTTCCACAACAACCACTTTTTACTCAACAACAACAACAACAACATCACTATCCGCAACAATCTCATTTTCCACAACAAAGAACGTACAACAATAACAACAACAACCAACAGCAACGCCCCTTTCAACAGAGGCCATCTCAAGCAAATAGGGTGATTGACCCCATTCTTATGCCTTATGTCGCTCTACTGCCACAAGTCCTGAAGCTCAACCTAGTTGAGTTAAGGACATTGGCTCCATCAGATCCTCTCAACCTCCCGAAGAATTATGATGTTAGTGCCAGGTGTGCCTTTCATTCCAACGCACCTGGTCACAATACCGAGAAATGTAGAGCCTTGCAAATGAAGGTTCAAGATCTGGTCGATTCCAAAGCTCTCAATTTCGCACCTCCTCCAAATGTTAACAGAAATCCTATGCCTAATCATGGTGGGCCCAGGATTAATGCCATAGAAGAGGACCAACCATCTGCACTGATTGACAATGTTGCACAGATTCTGACACCGTTGGCAGAAGTCAAAGCTCAACTCTTAAGATGCCAGGTGTTCCCAGGCTGTGAGACCTGCTGTGAATCATGCAAAACTGCTATTAATGGTTGTGAGAGGCTAAGGCTTGGCATAGATGGCCTTATCAGAGATGGAATTTTGCAAATTACCACAATGGTTCCTACAACATCAACAACTCTTTCTTCAGCAACAACAAATCCTCCTACAACTGCAACAACTATCATTCCCATTGATTCATCCACAACTCCAACAATCACTCCTTCCATTATTTCAACAAACCAAAGTTCAGTTACACTTACTTCTACAACATCAACACCCCTTTTATCAACGAAATCGCCTACAACACCAAAAAACGCTAACTAGAATGTCTCAACGGTCACGATCTATTATGACCCGGCAACTGTTCATCCCAACAACAATTTTCAACAAACTGCAACACCTACTGTCAGATCTCCAGTCACAATCTATTACGACCCGCATACAATCACAGTTCCTTCGGCTGCAGCAATCAGTCCGATCACCATTACGGTGCCTGGACCTGTTCCTTATGAAAGTAATAATGACATACCTTGGCACTACGGCTCTGATCTCTACTGCGACGGAAAGAAGATCACTCTAGATTCATCAACCTCTTCACCACAAGTTGACAATGTTGGGGGAGGCGGAGGCTTCACCAGAAGCAGACGCCTTTTACCTCACAAACACCGAGACCCAACGCTGAAGCAGAGGCTGCTGCTAAGGCAAAAGGGAAGAATGTGGTACTTGAAGAGCCAACTGTTAAAGAAACTCCGAAGACGTCTTTTAAACAAGAGGAGGACGAGTTCATGAGAATAATAAAAAAAAGTGATTACAAAGTGGTGGACCAGCTTCATCAGACACCCTCCAAAATCTATATATTATCATTGTTAATGTGTTCCGAAGCCCATAGGAATTCACTATTGAGGGTCATGCACGTAGCCTATGTGCCGGAAGAGATTATGGTTAATCAGCTGGAAACAGTGGTTGCAAATGTTAATACCAGTCATGGACTGGGCTTCACAGATGCTGATTTAACAACGGAGGGACGCAATCATAACAAGGCTTTACATATCACCTTAGAATGCAAAGGTGTTGTTCTTTCTCATGTGCTGGTAGACACTGGGTCCTCGCTCAATTTCCTCCCAAAGAAAGCCTTGGCGAAGTTGGAATATGATGGTTTAGCATTACGTCCAAGTAACTTGGTGGTAAGAGCGTTTGACGGCGCTAAGAGATCAGTGCTTGGAGAGATTGATTTACCTGTGATGATTGGCCCACAAATCATTAAAACTACTTTCTTCGTGATGGACATACAACCGGCCTACAGTTGTTTGTTGGGTAGACCCTGGATTCATGCCACTGGCGCTGTTACATCTACCCTTCACCAGAAATTAAAATTTGAGTGGGAAGGCCAGATCATCACAATCTGCGGGGAGCAAGACATTTTCGTTAGCCAACTGGCTACTTACAAGTATATAGAGATGGATGGGGAGATCCATGAGACTATGAGTCAGGGATTTGAGGCCCTTAACATCAATGAAGCAACTGCTATGTCTGGTACTTCCATCACTTCATATCAACAAGCCCGAAAGGTTGTTGAAGAGGGTACCGCTCAGGGTTGGGGCAAGCTGCTTCCAGTAGAAATGAAAGAAGACAAATTCGGGTTGGGTTACAAACCAGCTCGACAAGATCAACCAGAGGCTACAACGGAGCCCAAATTTGTCAGTGGGGAAATGCTTACCCCGGATGCTGTGAACAATTTGGAAGACGAGGAAGAAGACGACCGTACCCTGGAAAACTGGATACGTCCAAGGATCCCGGGGAACCAAGTTTCTAACTGGTCTTCCCAGGAAATTATAAGAGTTACTCCTGCAGAGTAATTATTATTTCCTGTCTTTTAAGCATGCATCAAGTCCTGCGTCTTGCCCAAGGTGTCAGGACTCATTTTGTAATAGGGTCATCTTGTATTTTGCGCAGATGATTAATTAATGAATATTAGGACATCTTTTGCAAACGAGTCTCTTTTTCCGCTCACTGTCTTTTTCATTTTTCACTTTTGTACAAAAACAATAAAATGACAATGTTTTCAAAATAACAACTTCATTTTCACGTTTTCTAAATAAGATAAAACTAATCACTAAAATGAACCAATCTAAACCCTTGCAGAGAGTGCCCTCCAGATTGCACCGACAATAACACTGCTATGACTTTGTATGACTTCGACAATCCGATTAATCAAGCCGATGAAGGAGTTGAAGAAGATTATGAGCTACCTGAAGAACTAGCCAGATTTTTAAGGCAAGAGGAGAAGGTTATCACTCCTCATCAGGAGGAAGTTGAGACAGTTAATCTTGGTACCGAAGAAGACTTGAAAGAAGTGAAGATCGGGGTCCGTCTGCAAGATTCAGTGAAGGAACAACTTATTGACATGCTTTGAGAGTACGTTGATGTCTTTGCTTGGTCCTATCAAGATTGCCAGGTCTGGATACTGACATTGTTGTACATAAGCTGCCACTAAAAGAAGACTGTCTTCCCGTGAAACAGAAACAACGCCGTACTCGTCCAGATATGGCCATGAAGATAAAAGAAGAGGTACAAAAACAGTGGGATGCCGGTTTCCTTGCTGTAACTAGTTATCCGCCATGGGTCGCTAACATTGTACATGTGCCTAAGAAGGATGGCAAATTACGGATGTGTGTGGATTACCGGGATCTGAACAGAGCTAGCCCGAAAGATGACTTCCCATTACCTCACATTGATGTATTGGTCGACAACACAGCTCAGTTCTCGGTATTATCCTTCATGGACAGATTCTCTGGGTATAATCAGATTAAGATGTCACCTGAAGACATGGAGAAGACTACCTTCATCACACCCTGGGGCACATTCTGTTATAAGGTAATGCCATTTGGACTGAAGAATGTCGGGGCAACTTATCAACGGGATATGGTGACATTATTCCACGACATGATCCACAAAGAAATTGAATGTTACGTGGATGATATTGTCGCTCCCGGGATTTTTATCCTAGTACAAACGCGAAAGTGGCGCGGAAAAGTTAGAGTCGCCAGCCAGACATTTTTATCCCGAAGGAATGGGAAAGGTAATGTTGCACGAACCTAAGGAAGAAGGAAAAGGACGAGGCCTTGTGAACCAAAGATCTGGTTTCGGAAGTCAGTTACGAATTAGGAAGGTATTAGCACCCCAATCCGTCCGCCGTACCCGACGAGATCCACGCTTATAAGTCTATTTTCAAAGGGTGAGAAATAATATGCTGTTTGAATAAAGGAATGGCTATCTAGAATGGAATGAAATGAGAAATGAAACGGAATTGAAAAAAATGGAAATAAAGGGGAAAATGTAGGGAAAATAAAGATTGTGCTCGAATGGGCCCTACCCCACTGCCTACGTACCTCATCGGGATAAATGAGGATCAGAGATGCCGTAGTTCGTCTAACTAAGGCTGAAACTTGTTTGTGATTTTTAGGATGACGTTGCCATAGCTCTAGCTCAGGTGTTACCGGCTCTGACTCGAGGGTGTTTACCGTATCGCTGTTTGAACTGTCAAGACAAGTCATATTTGTCCGCAAGGAGTATGAGATGAGATGAGAAGACATGACTTCTTGGTTTGTTGTTTTTTAGAAGAAGTGTTTTGAGTTTGTGTTTTTCGTATGTACAACACTAAAGACTATGACACAAGAGCGAATACTTTCCAAGATCGCCCCCAATGGAACGTTTGTATAGCATCCTAAAAGAGTGAAAGAGACCTCCACTAGTCATTTCCCGTATAGCTTAAGGCTCGTGGCGCATTGTACACATTTCCTTTATTTTTTGATTTTTCTTTTAAGATGAGAAGTGAGACTCAAGTTATAAAAGGAAAACTCTAAGGGAAACTAGACTTACCCTAAGTTGGTTGAGTTTGAAGATAACCTACGGTTAGTGAGGTTTGAAAGATTGAATCTACCTAAGAGATATTAAACTAGAGATGCAAGTACAAAAAGGCAATAATGAACAATATGGTCCTCCTAAGTCATGGTGGGTAAGAACGTGAATGAAACATAAATGGGATGAAACGATGGATCGGGTGGGTCGGTTGCGTGGTGCTGAGACGCACGACTTATGGTGTGCAACATACAAGGCTTGCTTTTGGTGTAATGGAATGGATCGATGGTAATCGAGGAATCCTAAAGTCACATGCAACTTTATTTATTTATTTGAAAATTTACTCGACGTTGGATCGAGTCTTTATTTATTTCATTTTTGAGATTTTGTTTTCTATCGATTTGTTTTATCTTTTCTATCCTAGTTATAGAAACTATACAAGCATACAAGTATTAAGTTATTACATCACAGAGTACACAAAATATAATCGAGGCATAAAAATATCCAAGTCTATAAGCAAATCCTCGGAAAATACCTTGCACAAAAAGAAAATAGTTAGTAAGTGAAATGAACATGAATATGCATAATATGATGGAAATGAATTAAAATGCAAAAAATATCAAAAGTCATGGAAAAAATGTGAAATTAATTCCCTAGGGTCTCTAACCTGATTATAACATTGAGTTAAAAAATCTCTTAAAAATTCAAAGTCTAACTATGTCAAATAGCCACCTAAATCTATCTAGGGTTCAATCACAAATTTATACAAATCACACTACTAAAACAGTAGATAAAATGCCCTAAAAAATGCACCAAAAATATTTCCAGGTACTATTATTTTACCTCTAATTATAGCAAAAATAATGGGCCTAAAATGTTACAGGAAGTGGTAGAAATAAAATGTACAAATTTATGTGTTTATGAAGGAATTCAATATAAATCAAATAAAATGAAAAATCGATTTTAAATTGAAAAATGAAAAAATTCAGAAAGTAAAAATTGGGAAAGTTTCTAAATTGAATTAATATCCTGCTATAATTTTTGGGGAGTTTTATCAAGCATTTTATTATTTTTTTTGTGAATTAATCGAAAACTGTATAGAAATAGAAAAAAATAAAAGAAATGAAAATAGAGAGGGGGTGGTAATAGACATGTTTTCTAGTTAAAGAATCAAAATGGGCTGAAAACGGGGGTGCTAATAGGAATTCGCAGGGGCCCATTTCACATGGAGGGGATGGATAAGATTACAACCAAATTGGTCCAACTGGACGGTGACACGTGTCACCGCCGGATTGGACCGGAAAAAACCAATCTTATCCCCACAAAAAGGGCGGAAGAAATGTGTTTATTTTGAAATTCAAACAACAACAACTCATTAAATTTTTTTGTTTAATGCCTTAACTCTTCATTAATCTAATTAATTGCTTTTATTATTTTTTATAATAATTGTTATTTCTCCTAATATCTATTAATTCAATATCAACACAAAACTTATAAACAAAAAAACAAATAAGTTACAAAAAAGAGGAACAAGAACCCTAGTTCCTCCTCTTCTCACGCCGCCACCCCTTTCTCATCCCTTATGTTCGTCTTCTTCAAGGGGAAAAAACCCTAGCCCTTTCTTCTCCTTCCCGCCGCCGCCACCATCAATTTATTATCATCCTCTCCTAATCTGCCACCTCTTCATCTTCAACCTATCCTCTCTAATCTCTTCTAGCCCTATTTCATCCTCAAAACCCCATCCTTTCCTCCACAGACACAAACCCTAACCCCTCTTTCTGAATCTATCAACAACATCAAAGGGACTCCCATAAATAGAACCGGGTTTAACAGAGTCAAGACTCGTATTGTTTCAAATAAACTCACAACCGTAAAAAAGCTTTTAAGGTTCAACGTCGTGGCTACGATACGTTCGGATTTTTCGTACCTGGCGAATGTCACCGATCGCGAAGGATGAACCACCGGTGAGCTTGCTTGTTCATCGATGAATCTTCCCCTTCTTCTTGCTGCGGATACTATTTACTATTATGGTTTCAATGTGCAGTTTGGATGAGAACCAAGACTGGCGGCCTGATGATGAAGATTTGGTGGGACGATAACGGTGTCGTGTTGACGAAGTCGCGAATTGAGGAGATTGGAAAGGCTTTGATTCTGTTGGAAATGAGGTTGGGGAATACAAGACCGAAGAGGGCGGAGATTAATGCTATCACGGCCCTTCGAGTTGCAGGTATTGAACCGCACTGATAAACTTAAATGGATTATCAAATAGTATGAAATTTGCGTCGATGTTGATCAATTCACCCTTTTCTCTTGATTTTCTTGCAGGTTATGGAGTTTGTTGACTTGAAGGTGGTCGCGGGTGTTGATCTTTGAGGGTTGTCAAAAATCAATGCAACGCTGTTGAGGCCGTGAATTGTCTTTGGTGTTGCAGGTTGAAGAAATCAGTGACGTAGAGGGAGATCGATTGAAGGTAATTGACGACACTGAATAACGAAATTCTGCTTGTTATTGTTTCAATTCTTTTCCCTTCATTGCTTTTCGTTTTTTGTCGATGAATTCCAATTCTTGCATCGCAGCTCTTTAATCCTTGCTATAAATTGTTGTTGATTGTTTGTTATGTTATGTAGGTTAATGCATATTTTGAAGAGCATGAGAAACAAAGAATGAAGAATCAGGAAGAAATGGTGGAATGAAAAGGTGTGAGATGAAGATTGAAGAAATGGAAGATCATCTTGAAGATGTGAAGAAGTGAAGATAAAGATGAAGAATGGTGGAAATGAGAGATCTTGAAGAAGTTTGCAGCATCAGGGAGATGAAGAAGAAGATTGAAGTTTTCAATTGGTGATGATGAAGATTCTGAGAAAGGTTGGTCAAGGGGTCATGAAGCAACAATAATCTGAATTCTTATAGAATACCAGGGTCCTGAAACTTATGAGGGCAATTCGGTAATCACCATGGTATTCGGTTAGAAAATTAGTTATAACAGTTAGGAATTCTGTTAGTTTATTAGATTAGGAATTGGTTCTGATTTTTGTATTGGATTTTCCTTCTGAACTTCTTATTCATCTGTACTTCTCATTGCTGTTTTTTTATATTATGGATTTCCTTGCTGAACTTTCTGATGTAATTCTCTTATGAACATTCCCCGAAACTTTTCCATGAGTTTATGTCATATACTCCGCCATTTATTCTGTTATGGAAACCTTTTATTCACTTCTTTTTGAGTTTTTTACTTTTGTATTCTTGAAGATTCTTATTCATAAGCAAAACTATTACTCTATTCTCTATAATGAAAAATCAGAAGCAGCCAGAAGGAATTGCTTGACATCATTATTGATAAACACCTCTAGAACCATGTCTCTATGTCTTACAAAAATAGAGTTTCTTAATTACCGAAATATTTCTTAGAACTATAGTCATCTACCATTGCATCTTAAGTGCACCAATCAGAGGCATTAAATAAAAAAGGTACATGGCACCATTTGAAGGATTCCAGATAAAACATCTTCCATAATAGTTCTTCAATATATTCCTAGAATGATTCTGTAAGGTACCATGTCACAATAGAGTTTCCAGTACTTGCCATACTTGGATATGCACCGATCATCACCCCTTTTCGCTCGATCAAAAAGAAGGATGGTGAGAAATATTACGTAGAAGTAAGGCAAAAAATGACTGAAAAGAGTTGGGACTGTCCAGAAGAATGCAGCTAGTATTTTAATAGGTAAGTGCAAGAACAGCCCATGACATCATTCCAAATATTCAGTTTGTGAAAACTTTTATGTCAAAATATTTTCCAATGCGTGGATATAGCTCCATCCCCCAGTAAAAATCAATGATTATGTTCCCAGATGAGCCAGAATCAGATGAAGATGGTGACAAATGTCCTTTTATGTATAAGAAAACACAAAAGATTAAGCTCCCAAAGATGAGGGTTGAATATATCTCTCCCAAATGATCATAAACGATTGTTGGGTTGAATATCCCAAACCACCAAAGAGCAACATAAGTAACCAAAGTAACTAAATATGCCTTACAATGGACATGGATTAGTTTGATGGTTTGACATTGTGTCATGAAATAGGTATGGACGTCAGGCTTATAACTTGGTCCTAAAAGTATTATTTATGAAACTTGAAACCCTTGATTAACATGAACCCACGCCATGCTTGCTCACTCATATGATTTCACCAACGGATGGAAATAAAACCTAAGCTACTTGAACGTGATTTTTAAGAAATAATTAATCATGAATTGATCGTGAATTACTCTTGAACTGAATCTACAAATCACATGGAAGCCAAATGCCAACAAATATAAATTGGGAACCATGATCCCGATGTGCTATTAAATAGTCTTTGCGAGTGAAATCCTCAAACATCACTTAAATAGCGAAGTAAAACCTATTTGGGAAGCAGCTACACAACCAGATGCTATTAGTCACATAACCGAAACCTTGAGTTCATCTTATGACTGCAAATGGGGTATGAAGCCTTAATTGAGGGGGCGTTGATCCCATATTTGAAAAGTGTGGCCGTGAATGCTAATGACCTAGATCTATTTCCTGAAACCCGAATTATGACCTATGAAATATACTGAGGAATAGGAGGCGTAACGCTGATTAGATGATTATAAATAAGAGGGCAAATTTTGGGGTGTTACAGCTGCCTCTATTCAATCTCTGTAGAACTGAATGGATGATAGCAATTGCTTTCAGACATTTGAGGTATGCAGGGATTGAATACCAGAAACAACCAGAAAATTTGCACTATGCGGCAGAAGAACAGGAAAACAAACTCAACCAAATGAACTCTGCTTGGAGATAATTATGATGGTAAGAATCATAAATGGGGGATGCCTTTTGAGTGATGCCGAAGGACTACAGGCTTGCCACGCTGCGGGTGGATTTTGATAGGCTGCAATAATGCCTTACTGGTGTATTATCGGATGAATAACGACTTGCCACACTGCGGGTGGACTTTCAACAATTCGCGACCGAATTTTAAGATACTTTGCCACCCTGAGGATGGACTTTTTCCAATCTACGGTTGGACTTCACGATACGATCTGCCACGCTGCGGGTGGACTTTCGACAATTTTCCACACTGCGGGTGGACTTCGGAAATTTGCCACATTGCGGGTGAACTTCTGCTCACTGCGGGAGACCTTTGCTCGCTACGGGAGACTTTTGAGAATTCGCCACCCGGAGGATGGACTTTGGCCAGTCTGCGGCTGGACTTTAAGAATTTTCCACCAAGAGGATGAACTTTGGCCAATCTGCGGTTGGACTTTGAATGAATTGCCACGCTGCGGGTGGACTTGGGATAAGTTGCCACGCTGCAGGTGGACTTTGGAAATTTGCCACACTGTGGGTGGACTTTGGAAATTTGCCACACTGCGGGTGGACTGCTGCTCACTGCGGGAGACTTTTGAAATTTGCCACCCGAAGATGGACTTTAGCCAGTCTGTGGCTGGACTTTTGCTCATTGTGGGAGACTTTTGCCCACTGTGGGGGACTTTTGAAACTTGCCACCCGAAGATGGACTTTGGTCAGTCTGTGGCTGGACGTTTGCTCACTGTGGGAGACCTTTCGCCCACTTTGTGGGACTTTTGAAACTTGCCACCCGAAGATGGAATTTGGCCAGTCTGTGGCTGGACTTTTGCTCACTGTGGGAGACTTTTGCCCACTATGGGGGACTTTTGAAACTTGCCACCCGAAGATGGACTTTGGCCAGTCTGTGGCTGGACATTTGCTCACTGTGGGAGACTTTAAGAATTTGCCTCCCGAAGATGGACTTTAGCCATTCTGTGGCTGGGCTTTGGAATCTGCCACCCGAAGATGGACTTTGGCCAGTCTGTGGTTGGGCTTTGGAATCTGCCACCCGAAGATTGACTTTGGCCAGTCTGTGGCAGGGCTTTGCATATGTTGAATTGCATGGCATGTTGCCCCATGACGCTAGGGATGTTATGTCTTGAGTATTGTTAATGAACTGGTGTGAATGTAAAAGAAATTCCTGACGCGGAAGTAATAAGTCTCTGCTAACTCTGTGGGGAAACACAATGATCGTGGATTCGATATCAAGAAGCCCTATGGGGATAACATCTCTGTTGGAGAAGAGCGTGAATAATTCATTTCTCCCGAGTTATCACCTTTGCCAAAAATAAATTGGCCTTTAGATTTGAGGATCGTGCAAGAGGGCATCTCGACTATTGGGGATTATCCACTCTTATGGAACTGCTGGGGAAGAGAGTGATTTATCTGAAATCTGCTAGGGGAATAGGAGTTACCTTAGATATGTTGAGGAACCGAGATCAAGGAAACCATCTGAAGGAACAAACTTAGCGACTTCACTGGGGATAACTTCCATTCGTCTGTTGGGGGATGACAAAACCGAGACACGTCCTGCTGAGGAGGAAAGATTTCAAGTTGTCTCGTGCTGGGGATTAGTTGCTTCCGTATGGATTTTACCTCAAGAGGATTTTACAAAAGACTTGGCATCTTTAAACTCTTAGGTATCATAACGACTGCATGAATTAGCGTAACAACCTTGCTGGGGAGGTAACCATTACCAATGCAGATGAGTTTGTAGCTATCAGAAGCGTTGAACAAGATAATTGGCTTGACAAGTGACCACGGTATTCTAAACTCCGGGTAAATGCTTCCGATCGTCTGTCTTCGGGAAAGAATGAACTCTCGTACTATTGGGGTGGCCTGCCCCAGTACGAGTACATGAATAGTTTTGCACTTGACTGGCTAATCTTCTCTCTTTGAGAGATTTGAATCTCAAGGTGATTGTCCTAGTTTGACTGAAATTTGAAGAGATTGCTCAACGTAATTGCCCCGGATTGGCTAGCTCTTACCATGACTAGTTGGGAAAGTCCTTACTCAATGGAGCTTTTCTCGGAAAAGTGCACCTCGACATGACTGTCTTTCGGAAGATTTAGACTTCTCAACTTGGCAAGCTTAAGCTTCTGGATTGAATTTCCACATGTGAACCATTTATGATGCCAAACATATGTATGCAAGCAAAAAATGTTTATTCTTAGAATGAAAATTATAATGCAACACACATGTTAATCTTGAAGTTTTGAAAAGGGATCGTAAACCTTCGTGAGCAAATAACTGGTTAAGATACGACATTATTTTTGAATGAAAGTATGTACATGCAATACCAACAAATGTCTTTTAGCATAACTCATTAGAGTCAGGAATGCGGCCTTGTAGTAGTACGCTCTCAAATTAACCCTGTTTCAGTTAGGAATTTTAAGGGTTGTATCGTGGCCTGGTTCACGGTTATAGAAACAAAGGATATAGGCTCGAAGTTTATTTATGCCCACCCACTCTTCGTGATGTTCTCCATTCCTAAGTTCAGCTAGTTTTCACACGCATTCACCTTTCATATGGGTTTTGTGTTGATTGAGGAACCATTGCTGATATCGGTTCAAGCACCAATTAGGTTGTCGCTGTGAGTCAGTCACTCCTCCATCTTTTCGTGTCTGTGTCACGCGACTTTGTTCTCATTTGAGGATCTTTCTTGTGTAATCCTATTTGTCTTTCGCTTTTGCATTGTTTTTGCTTTATCCCTAACTTTTGCCTGGGCTGATTCTTGTGAATCTTTGATTGTGAAGTCTAGCGGGATGCCCTAACTTTTGCTTAATTCGCTTGTTTTTTAGTTTCGACTTAGCAGGCTATTTTCTTTTCTTTTTTTCTTTTTTTCTTTTGAACAATTCGTGTGACACCATTTGTCTTGATTGTTTTGCGGGGGTTATGACTTCCTCATTCTTTGGTCGACGAAGGATAATCATTGTGGTTTTCAATCTTTGGACATTTTGACTTGGATAACCATTGTGGTTTCAGGTCTTTGGACCTCTTGATTAGCATAGTAGAATGCAATGGATCTTCAAATACACTCCTTTATGAAAGCCTGAACGCTTGGTCCGACTAGCTGACATCTACCATGCCCTTGGGTTACATGTGAGGGTTTTTTCCATTTGAAAAGAAACTCCTACTTCAAGGCTCAAAGGGGTTAGCGAGGGTCTATCTTCCTTATATCTCCAGTGTTTAGGGATTTGAAACAAAGCATGTACATCGTCAACAGGGCCTTACTCGAGAGCATACAATTAGAGATTTTGCGTTTTTGTTTCGTCATTCTCCTTCATAGCATTTAAGCACGACAATTGGTATTGCGATATACACATGCAAAATTATAAGTGAATGCAAATGAATTACTTCAAGAAAAACATGTGAGTTTTATTATTGCTAACATTCAAAAGCAAACAAATTTCATACATGTAGACAAATATTTAGCATATAAAAGAAACTACAAATGGAAATGCAGTAAAGAAACTGAATATTGCCATAGTTGAGGAGGCTTGGCTCCGTCTGGACATGTCAGTCTTGGATACTTTCAGTGATCAATAGCTCTTTCACGGACTTGCAATCTTCAATTGCCAGTTGTATACCTAACCATGGTAGTCATACTTCTTCTTCTAACTATTCTGACTCTGACACGAGACGTCTGAAGGAAAGAGTGAAACTGGGAGTAAAGTTGCCCCATAAGGTTGCTCGGAAAAACCTGACGATCTTCTGCCTACGTATCTCCATTGACTGATGACCAATGAAGAATCAGAGCGACGTAGTTCCTCTCAATAGGGATGAAAAATGAACAATAAAGAAAGGAAAACACATAAATGCCATCACTGAGAGTATTCGAATACTGCTGGCTATATTTGCTTCATGAATACCCTGGCGTCTTGGGTGATTAACTTGAAGACTTCAGCTTAACATGGACTATCCGGTAGAACAAGCGTGACACCGGTTCCGTCGTGATTAGGCATCGAATTCTGGAGTACCTTTGGATGAGGAGAAAAATTGATTGTCTTGGACTCAATTAGGTCTTGTACTTTGTTCTGAAAAGCCCAACATTTCTCAATATTGTGCCCCTGGGCACCTGAATGGAATTTGCACCTGGAGTTTGGATCAAAATTTGGTGGTAGATTATCAACAGAAGGAGCCCTCATGGTACGGAGCTCAACCAGGTTCAATTTCAGCAGCTCTAGGAGCAATACAACATATGGACATGGGATAGGACCAATTTTGCGGTTCCTCGCTCTTGTTCTTTCCTGGGATGGTCTCTGTGCCTGTTGTTGCTGAACCTGAGATTATGATTGAACATTTCGTTGCTGACATTGCGTTGGGCGTCTAACATGTCCATGTACTCTCTTACTCAAACTCGGTCGAGGAGTGAATGAAGGTTGTTGATGTAGCCCCTTTGAAGACTTGGCCTGAGAAATGATTCTAGGAGAGGGAAAATTGACCATCACTTTTGTATTCCTGCATGCTTTATCTTGCGGCACTTTTGGCCCGGTCGGTCCAAAAGTGATTACTCCTTCATCAATTAAGTCTTGCACTTGATGTTTAAACGCTTTGCAATCATTAACATCATGTCCGGAAGCTCCCGAATAAAAAACTCAGTAGGCATAGGGATTCCATCTTTGGTGAAGTTTACCTGAAGGAGGAGTTAGCTCGTGACACTCAATCAACCCCTTTTTGAGCAGTTATGGGCATAATTCAGCATAAGACATGGGTATCGGATCAATAACCCTTTCTTGAACCTGTTGATGACGGGTTGCTAGCAATGGAGGAGCTATAGACGAAAACAGTTGAAGTATTTCTCCTGGAAACCAAGGCGTAGCAGCTGAGGAGGATCCCTGATAAGGAAACAAAGTGCTTACTTCTTTGGTGACGATTGGTGTAGGATCATTTAGTTCACATGTGGAGTTGGTTCCTATCTGACGCTCTTCCTGACTGCCAAATGGCGATTGCTGGTGAAGAGATTCAAACTGTAGAGGAAATCCACCTACCACACCTTGATTTAGTGGACATCCCAAAGAAATGGGAGAAACATGACCTTCTGTTTGAAAACCAGACACATAACTATTTTCCTTTTTTGACATAGCATTCATGATTCCTGTAAGCAGCTTTATCTGAGTCTTCATCAAGTTGAATTCTTCTCTCAGCAATTTCTGATCTTGGGACAACGCTCGAATGTCCACTATAAAATGCCACAGTTGGGCCTTCATCTCAGTCACCTCCGCTCGGAGTTGTTCCATGTCTAAACCTTGACAATCGTGATTCAAATTGACCATTCTGGAGAGAAACCAAGTCAGGATAAGAATTTGTCCCTGAACACCTGTAAAAAAATGAAAGGATGTATGCAAATGTCATGTTCGGTTATTTCCAAGGAATCTATCTGTTTTGGTCCAAGTTTTAATGCAGAAAAATCCGATGATTTAATTCAGATATGCGATCCTTGGAAGTAACTGAACATGTATGCTAAGATGCCATGATGTTATGTATGCAACTGGCATGTGGTCAGCGGTCCGACGCTGGTGTGGATCAGATAACCAAGTGTTGGTGAAGAGTCATAATATCAGTATCTCCATGCTGAAGTTCCAGAATTCTCAACCAGATATCATATAGGAACGGATCATATCGCGGAGTAATACTGGCAAAAGCGGGTATGTTGGAAGTTTAGGGTTCCTACAAACCTGTAAACCCCTCCCAATCTCACGGGTGTGCTACTACGGGTCAACATCACGGACTCTCAAAGCTGGAGAGGGTTGTTTCCACTAAGGTCCTCGATGATCAGTTCCCAGTGTTAGTAGCTCAGGTGGGAACATTCTATGGCCTGCCTAGGCAGTATAGAACATATCCCAAGAGAGCCTGATCTGGGTGTGGGACTCGTGAAAACTACACGTGCTCAAAACCACGCAAGCTACACGACTTCCCACTCTAAATCCTATATGTATACTCAAGCCAGGTATTTGGCTTATCTCATAATAATCCCATCCCACCAAGGAAAACCAGAACAACCAGTAATGTCTTAACTCTTCATTAATCTAATTAATTGCTTTTATTATTTTTTATAATAATTGTTATTGCTCCTAATCTCTATTAATTCAATATCAACACAAAACTTATAAATAAAAAAACCAATAAGTTACACAAAAGAGGAACAAGAACCCTAGTTCCTCCTCTTCTCACACCGCCATCCCTTTCTCATCCCTTATGTTCGTCTTCTTCAAGGGGAAAGAACCCTAGCCCTTTCTTCTCCTTCCCGCCGCCGCCACCATCAATTTCTTATCATCCTCTCCTAATCCTCCACCTCTTCATCTTCAACCTATCCTCTCTAATCTCTTCTAGCCCTATTTCATCCTCAAAACCCCATCCTTGCCTCCGCAAACACAAACCCTAACCCCTCTTTCTGAATCTATCAACAACATCAAAGGGACTCCCATAAATAGAACCGGGTTTAACCGAGTCAAGACTCGTATTGTTTCAAATAAACTCACAACCGTAAAAAAGCTTCTAAGGTTCAACGCCGTGGCTACGATACGTTTGGATTTTCCGTACCTGGCGAATGTCACCGATCGCGAAGGATGAACCACCGGTGAGCTTGCTTGTTCATCGATGAATCTTCCCCTTCTTCTTGCTGCGGATACTATTTACTGTTATGGTTTCAATGTGAAGTTTGGATGAGAACCAAGACTGGCGGCCTGATGATGAAGATTTGATGGGATGATAACGGTGTCGTGTTGACGAAGCCGCGGATTGAGGAGATTGGAAAGGCTTCGATTCTGTTGGAAATGAGGTTGGGGAATATAAGACCGAAGAGGGCGGAGATTAATGCTATCACGACCCTTCGAGTTGCAGGTATTGAACCGCACTGATAAACTTAAAGGGATTATCAAATAGTATGAACTTTGCTTCGATGTTGATCAATTCACCCTTTTCTCTTGATTTTCTTGCAGGTTCTGGAGTTTGTTGACTTGAAGGTGGTCGCGGGTGTTGATCTTTGAGGGTTGTTGAAAATCAGTGCTACACTGTTGAGGCCGTGAATTGTCTTTGGTGCTGCAGGTTGAGGAAATCAGTGACGTAGAGGGAGATCGATTGAAGGTAATTGAAGACACTGAATAACGAAATTCTGCTTTTTATTGTTTCAATTCTTTTCCCTTCATTGCTTTTAGTTTTTTGTCGATGAATGCCAATTCTTGCATCGCAGCTCTTTAATCCTTGCTGTAAATTGTTGTTGATTGTTTGTTATGTTATGCAGGTTAATGCATATTTTGAAGAGCATAAGAAACAAAGAATGAAGAATCAGGAAGAAATGGTGGAATGAAAAGGTGTGAGATGAAGATTGAAGAAATGGAAGATCATCTTGAAGATGTGAATAAGTGAAGATAAAGATGAAGAATGGTGGAAATGAGAGATCTTGAAGAAGTTTGCAGCATCAGGGAGATGAAGAAGAAGATTGAAGTTGTCAATTGGTGATGATGAAGATTCTGAGAAAGGTTGGTCAAGGGATCATGAAGCAGCAATAATCTGAATTCTTATAGAAGACCAGGGTCCTGAAACTTATGAGGGAAATTCGGTAATCACCATGTATTCGGTTAGAAAATTAGTTATAACAGTTAGGAATTCTCTTAGTTTATTAGATTAGGAATTGGTTCTGATTTTTGTATTGGATTTTCCTTTTGAACTTCTTATTCATCTGTACTTCTCATTGCTGTTTTTTTATTTTATGGATTTCCTTGCTGAACTTTCTGATGTAATTCTCTTATGAACATTCCCCAAAACATTTCCATGAGTTTATGTCATATACTCCGCCATTTATTCTGTTATGGAAACCTTTTATTCACTTCTTTTTGAGTTTTTTTCTTTTGTATTCTTGAAGATTCTTATTCATAAGCAAAACTATTACTCTATTCTCTATAATGAAAAATCAGAAGCAGCCAGAAGGAGTTGCTTGACATCATTATTGATAAACAGCTCTAGAACCATGTCTCTATGTCTTACAAAATAGAGTTTCTTAATTACTGAATTATTTCTTAGAACTATAGTCATCTACTATTGCATCTTAAGTGCACCAATCAGAGGCATTAAACAACAAAGGTACATAACACCAATTGAAGGATTCCAGATAAAACATCTTCCATAATAGTTCTTCAATATATTCCTAGAATGATTCTGTAAGGTACCCTATCACAATAGAGTTTCCAGTACTTGCCATACTTGGATCTGCACCGATCATCACCCCTTTTCGCTCGATCAAAAAGAAGGATTGTGAGAAATATCACGTAGAAGTAAGGCAAAAAATGACTGAAAAGAGTTGGGACTGTCCAGAAGAATGCAACTTGTATTTTAATAGGTAAGTGCAAGAACAACCCATGACATCATTCCAAATCTACAGTTTGTGAAAACTTTTATGTCAAAATATTTTCCAATGCATGGATATAGCTCCTACCCCCAGTAAAAATCAATGATTATGTTCCCAGATGAGCCAGAATCAGATGAAGATGGTGCCAAATGTCCTTGTATGTATAAGAAAACACAAAAGATTAAGCTCCCAAAGATGAGAGTTGAAAATATCTCTCCCAAATGATCATAAATGATTGTTGGGTTGAATATCCCAAACCACCAAAGAGCAAAATAAGTAACCAAATTAACTAAATATGCCTTACAATGGACATGGATTAGTTTGATGGTTTGACATTGTGTCATGAAATAGGTATGGACGTCAGGCTTATAACTTTGTCCTAAAAGTATTATTTATTAAACTTGAAACCCTTGATTAACATGAACCCATGCCATGCTTGCTCACTCATATGATTTCACCAACGGATGGAAATAAAACCTAAGCTACTTGAAATTGATTTTTAAGAAATAATTAATCCTAAATTGATTGTGAATTACTCCTGAACTGAATCTTCAAATCACATGGAAGCCAAATGCCAACAAATATAAATTGGGAACCATGATCCCGATGTGCTATTAAATAATCTTTGCGAGTGAAATCCTCAAACATCACTTAAATAGCGAAGTAAAACCTAGTTGGGAAGCAGGGACACAACCAGATGCTATTAGTCACATAACCGAAACCTTGAGTTCATCTTATGATTGCAAATGGGGTATGAAGCCTTAATTGAGGAGGCGTTGATCCCATATTTGAAAGGTGTGGCTGTGAATGCTAATGACCTAGATCTAGTTCCTGAAACCCGAATTATGACCTGATGAAATATATTGAGGAATAGGAGGCGTAACGCCGATTAGATGATTATAAATAAGATGGCAAATTTTGGGGTGTTACAGATATGATTGCCAAATCCCTCACAGAAGAAGACCATTCAGTGAATCTGCTAAAGTTGTTCAAGCGTCTGAGAAAGTATTAACTGAAGCTAAACCCCAACAAATGCACATTCGGGGTACGGTCCGGTAAGAAGCTGGGTTTCATTGTAAGTGAAAAAGGAATTGAAGTGGATCCTAACAAAGTCAAAGCCATCCAGGAGATGCCTTCACCTAAGGCTGAAAAGGAAGTTTGGGGGTTTCTAGGAAGATTGAACTACATTTCAAGGTTCATATCTCACCTTACAGCAACCTGTGAGCCCCTTTTCAAATTGTTAAGAAAGGAACAAACAGTCAGGTGGAATGAAGACTGACAGAAGGCTTTTGACAAAATCATGGAGTACTTACAAGAACCTCCAATCCTTATGCCTCCAGTTGAAGGAAGACCTCTAATAATGTACCTGAAAGTATTAGAAGGATCAATGGGGTGTGTGCATGGCCAGCATGACGAGTCTGGTAAAAAAGAGTATGCAATATACTACCTAAGCAAAACGTTTACTGACTGTAAACAACGTTATTCACTGCTCGAGAAAACTTGTTGTGCTTTAGCGTGGGCTGCTCGCCGACTAAGGCAGTATATGTTGACTCACACTACCTTATTGATCTCAAAGATGGATCCAGTCAAGTACATATTTGAGAAGCCAACGCTTACCGGAAGGGTTGCAAGATGGCAAATGATTCTGACAGAATATGACATTCAGTACACATCTCAAAAGGCCATCAAGGGCAGTGTACTGTCTGACTATCTAGCTGAGCAACCCATTGATGATTACCAGCCAATGAGATTCGACTTCCCTGATGAAGATATCATGTTCCTGAAAGCAAAAGATTATGAAGAGCCTGTTCACACTGAAGGGCCTGGCCCAAAAGAAGAATGGACAATGATGTTTGATGGGGCTGTCAATATGAATGGACGTGGAGTTGGTGCAGTGCTCATTACACCTAAAGGAGTTCACATGCCTTTCTCGGCAAAACTCACCTTTGCATGCACTAACAACGAAGCTGAATACGAAGCTTGTATCATGGGTCTTGAGGAAGCCATTGACCTCAGGATCAAGACTTTAACTGTATTCGGAGATTCAGCTTTGGTAATCAATCAAACCAACGACAAATGGTACACTCACCAAGAGCATCTGATTCCATACCGAGACTACACGAGGAGATTACTGACTTTCTTCACAATAGTCAAGCTTGAGTGCATCCCTCGAGATGAAAATCAGTTTGCAGATGCTCTGGCTACCATTTCCTCCATGATAAAAGTTCAAGCTGCCAACTTTGTGCTTCGGATTTCAGTATCTAGACTTGACCGACCAGCATACGGTTTCTCTCTGGACATTGCTGAAGATGACAAGCCTTGGTTCCATGACATCAAATGCTTCTTAGAGGATCAAACATACCCTCATGGTGCATCACCCAATGATAGGAAGACATTAAGAAGGCTGGCTGGTAGTTTCTTCCTGTATGCTGACGGTTCCTTGTACAAGAGGAATTTTGACATGGTGCTTCTCAGATGTGTTGATAAGAAAGAGGCAGACTTGTTGATGCACTAGGTGCATGAAGGATCTTTCGGTGCCCATGCTGGAGGACATGCAATGGCTAAGAAATTGTTGAGATCAGGTTACTACTGGATCACAATGGATGCAGACTGTTGTGCCTATGCCAGAAAGTGCCACAAATGCTAGATTTATGCAGACAAAGTGCACGTGCCTCCAAGTCCTTTGAATGTAATGTTTTCACCTTGGCCCATTGCCATGTGGGGCATTGACATGATTGGAAAGATCGAACCGACTTCTTCAAATGGCCATAGATTCATCCTGGTAGCCATTGATTATTTCACCAAATGGGTTGAAGCAACTTCGTATGCAAACGTCACCAGACAAGTGGTAGCCCGATTCCCGAAAAGAGACATCATTTGTCGGTATGGAGTACCCGAGCGAATCATTACTGATAATGGTTCCAACTTGAACAATAAAATGATGGCTGAACTGTGTCGGGACTTCAAGATCCAACATCACAACTCTTCTCCTTACAGGCCAAAGATGAATGGCGCTGTTGAGGCAGCTAACAAAAACCTTAAGAAGATTGGGCAAAAGATGGTGGTCACATACAAAGACTGGCATGAAATGCTACCATTTGCCTTGCATGGGTACCGTACCTCAATTAGAACATCCACTGGGGCAACACCGTATCAACTTGTATATGGTATGGATGCAGTCTTACCTGTTGAAGTTGAATTACCCTCCTTACGGGTACTGATGGATGTCAAGTTGAATGAAGCAGAATGGGTTTGATCTCGGTACAATCAACTGAATCTGATCGAAGAAAAGAGATTAGCCGCAATCTGTCATGGGCAGTTATATCAGAAGAGAATGAAGAAAGCCTTCGATCAAAAAGTCAGGCTTCGAGAATACCAAAGTGCTGAAAAGACTCCTTCCTCCTCATACAGACCACAGGGGCAAGTGGACTCCGAATTATGATGGTCCATTCATAGTAAAGAAGGTTTTTCCGGTGGAGCACTGATGCTTACTACTATGGATGGTAAAGATTTCTTATACCCTGTGAATTCAGATGCAGTTAAAAAATACTTCACATAAAATGACCCGCTGGACATAAGAACAAAATGTAAGTCCAGGAAAAAATAGGGCATCCCGGCGAGTCAAAAACAGAATAAAAGACTCGGGCAAAAATAAGGGAAAAATAAATGTACACCCGCTGAGTTAAAAATCCGCATTGGACAGCTCAGGCAAAAATGGGTATCCCGGTGGATTGAAAACCCGAAAGGGCGATCCACGCAAAATAAGGGAATAAGCGAACAACTGCCTTCTGAATTCGTCTGTATCACTTATAACATGGAAAGCTTCGAAAGGTTAAAGCATCGGTCAGAATCAACTTTCTTCAGAAAGCAGGATAAGAAGAACGTCAAGGTCATACGGGTCATAGAAAAGGGAAGCTCACTGAAGCATCGTCAACATTGCCAGCACCTTTATTTTTCTTAATTTTTGTAACAATCTCCTCATTTCAGGGATTTTTTTCTTTGATTGTATTTTGCCAATTCAGGGCATCCAGATTAATAAATTCAGAGTTTTCAATCACACTTCGTCTTGTACATTTTGGTGTTTCGTTTGCAAAAATGTCCAATATCTATGATATAATACTTGCATAAAACAGATGTGCCTTTCTAAATTACATGCTTACAGGAAAAGTATTTACTTTCAGGAATGTCTAACTCCTATGATGGAATCCGGTAAGGGATACCTCGGGACACTTGTGCGTTTCTTTGTCTTAACAGGATTGCAGGAATTCAATATGCAACATGGGGAACGCTAAACATACTTCCTCCCCCAAACAGTATCTAGAATTTTTTCCCCCAACAAAGTTGCCAAGGCATTACTTCTCCAACACATTTTCTTCAAGCAGCATCAGTAAATGCTTATTTCCCCCAGCTGAGTTGTCAAGTCTCCTCATCCTCAGTAGGATCCTCACAAGATCATTCAGTGATCTTTCCTCCCCCAGAGTGCCGAATCTCTCATCTCCAGCAAAGACAGGGAACCATCTCTTCACAGAGCTCCAGACTCTCCCAGAAGAGCAATGTCTGAAATTCTCACACAACAAAGTGACGAAAGCTTCCACATCCCCAGCTGGGCTCCTCATTACTAAGATAGGTCTGTCAGTGACCTATTTCCCCAAGCAGAGTCATACATCCTATCAGATCTACCAATGATCTTGTCCCCTGCTGGGATATCCTTTAAGCAGATCAGCCAGAGATCTTCACAGCAGCAGGATCCGAATCCCGGACCGGTTTCTTTTGTATAATCATAGCATTCACATCATTATTTTTCCCAGAGCGTAGCATTCCGTCTAATACGGAGCATTATGGAAAAAATCAAACATATTGCATGATCACAAGTCAGGTTCGAACCACTCGCCTGTAAATACCAACGGTACCTCATCAGCAATATACAAAATACATCCATTGCAAAAAAAAAAGGGGGGGGGGAAGATGAAAAAGAAAGTAAAAGTAAGAAACCCTAACCACACTCTTCACTTCCCTCTCTTCGTAGCTTCATGCTTTAGTAGGAAATTTTGACTCGCCTTCTAAGCAACTTTGCTGCTGAAAAGGCAACGAAGAATTTGGGATACTATCTTGCTGTGGCAATACTGGATAAAATAGGAGAGGGGATTTTCTGGGCCAAATTTCGCACTATGATGTGTAGTTATGTTTCGCGTAGCCAAGCATTAGTATTGGGTATCGTGATGAATGCAAGCATTTTGTTGTAGGGTCTCATGTATGTGCCATCATTTCCCATAAAAGGCACCAGAACACTTTCTCCCAGCAAATACTTATCCACAATATGTTTTTCCTGGCACTCGTCCATACCATCTCACATCTCCCGACAGAAAGCCAAAGCGTCCCCTTTGCACTCTCAAAATACATACGCGTCACACCCGTCTGTGTCACCTTTCCCCAGTAAAGTAGCCAGAACACGTTCTTCTCGACACTCGTCCGTGTCACCTCATATTTCCCCACAGAAAGCCAAAGCGTCCCCTTTGCACTCTCACCCACAAACACATGTTCATATATACCTTCGACACTCGTCCGTGTCATATCATCCCCTGCAGATATAAACCAAACCAATGCTTATACACTCTTTTGACACTCGTTTGTGTCACCTATCCCCAACACAGTTGCCCAAAACACTTGTTTATAATACTTCTTTTGACACCCGTCCGTGTCATCTTATCCCCACAGGTTGCTAGAGTACACTCATAACTTGTACACTTTCTCTTCCGATACTCGTCCGCATCTTTAATCTATACACAGCGTCAAAACACTTATACCATTTTTGTTTAAGAAAACGTAAGCACCCGTCCGTGTTTACCATTCCCCATCAAATCCCCAGCAAAACATCTTTTTTCTATCCGACATTCGTCCTATGTCGTGATACTTTCGACAGCCGTACCCTACCAGGTGATCGTGCTTCACCTTCGGATGACCACCCCTCATCCTTTCCCTAGTGGAGTCTCCATTATTGGAACCCTTTTCTATCCGGCATTCATCCTATGTCATGATACTCTCGGCAGCCGTACCCTTCCAGGTGATTGTCCTTCACCTTGGATGACCGTCCCTCATCCTTATCCCCAACAGAGCAGCCGTCCCCTGCTAGGTGATTGTCCTTCACCTTTTGATGATCGTCCTTCATCATTTTATCGGATGTCCGTCCCCATCGTTGATCTTGTTATCTGACATTCGTCGTATGTCATGATAAACTATGAGAGCAGTCGTACCCTGCTAGGTGATTGTCCTTCACCTTTGATGACCGTCCCTCATCAATGTTTCATTTATTTTCTCGAACCGATGGCCGTTCCCGTCGTTGTTTATCTTACTTTGCAATCCTGATGGTCGTCCCCATCATTTCCTTTATCTTTAATCGCCAGAAAATCTTGATGGCCGTCCCCATCATAATCCCTTTATTTCCCCAGCATGTCGGCCGTCCTCGTCATTGCTTTATCCCCAGCAGTCGTCCTCTGCTCGATGGTCGTCCTCCATCGCCCTCACTTTATGAATCATACTATACTTTCCTTTCACAACTTATATCCCTTTTCTTCTTCAGTGAGTGCAAATTTTGGACTGTCTTTGGTATTCAACCACAAGTTATCTTGTTCGTCTGTTAAGCTCTTCGCTTACATCCTACACAGCTAACTCATGCTTGAATAGGGGCAGCTGTAAACACCCCAAATTTGCCCTCACTAAGTTAATATCATGGCTTGTGATCTTTCATCCTTGCATTAGTTTAATCATATCATATCATATGGCATTTTTTCTTCACTGCATTAGGTCAAGTTCATCTGCATCTAGGATTTGTGATCTGAGCAATCCAGGATCAATCTGAGCCATTCCAAAGGTCTTCAATCATCTCAAGAGGGTCCATGTATGTTCAATCATCATATTATATCCTTAAAAGATCAAGGAAGTCAAAGAATCACAAGAACTTGCAAAGCATGGAAGCAGAGCCAGGGTTTAACTGCATAGATGACCCGAAATTAGGGTTTTGGTTTCAGAGGCCATAACTCCAATTTTTTTGGCCATTCTTGTTTCTATTTGTATCAATATGTTATAAGGATCATGTGTACCAAGTTTGATGAAGAAATTCATTGTGGAAGTCATCTGATCATTGGGTAACGTCTTGAGCAAGTCAGAACAAAATCAGGGCATCTGAGGCCCCCATCCATGGAACCACAGTGGATTTTTCATCAAATTGAAGCTGTATGATCTTTATTTGATTATTTAAGTGCTTGGAAGTTCATAAAATTGAAGAAAAGTGAGCTAAACCAAAAGTTGCCAAAAATTGAAATGACTTGTAATGTAAACTTTCCATTTTGGGAAAGTTCTTCAACCTCCTCTTTTTCAACCAAAAATGCTTCAAATGAAAAATTATTGGTCATGAAAGTTGTAGATTGGATCATTCCCTTTTCAAAAAGTACAATAACAAGACCTAATTCATTTTGGAACTCAAGATATGGCTTGTCAAAGTTGGCAAAAATCCCATAATTTTCAAGAATGCACCAAAAGGGATTCTTTGCAAAACCACTTGCCAAGGCTTTTTGTGACTTCAAACACACTTCTATGTATCATAACATCATAGTGCATTGCTTTAAGATCAGAATTTCCCAAATAATTTCATCATTCCATGCCTTGAACATCAAGAATTCTCAAAGGGGCCAAAACTTCACATAATTGCAAAACACCACATAACTTTGCTCCCACTTGCTGAATTGCCTCAAGACTGATTTTGTGGACATCCTTGAACTCAGCTGCGCATGGACAAGCCAATGAGCCAGCTACACCATTTCCCATACCTCAAGTACAACACTTTTGAATTTTTGGCAAAAACACCCATACCAATCACAACAGTCCACCACCCACTATCTGCCCAATCCAGACTCTACAAGCATGCTCTAAGGACTCATTTTCATAAGACACACAAGCCTAACACTCCAAGAACTCAGCATCCCCAAAATTCACCCCTCTTTCATTTTCCTTCGAATCTCTCAGCTCACTCACTCAATCTTCAAACCAATTTCACCATTGATCTCAAAATCACTCATTGACCACAAACCAACCATTAAAACAGCCAAGAACACCCCATATACCAAACACGATTTTTGGCCAGTTCAGTTGCTACAACACAAACCAGTCACTCTTAAAGCCTTTGAAGCATTCCATTAGTCTCAGGAGGTCTAAGGGAGTCATTTTGCACAAAGGAAGTGGCCAGAAAGCTCAAGTTTGGAAAGCTTCATCTCAGGTAGTCATCTGAAATCATTTTTCCAGAACTCATATTTTATGTTCCATTAAGAAAGAGAATGCTTCACTGATCACTCTGAGCTTTGTATTTTCGAAAATGGTTAAGAAATGAGTTTGTATGAAAGTTCTGAAAGTTTTGCCATTTTTAATCTTTCCTTCGAATCTTGAGTTTGAGCAAGAATAAATATGTTTTAGGGGTGGATTTGAGTTCAAAGAGATGAGGGGAGTTGATCTGGAGCTTTAGAGCTCCAGAAATGACCTAGAGATGAAGATTTGAGTTTTCTCAGGGAGGGTGTGGCCGGAGAAGACGACCGGAGGTCTTTTCCCGCCACCTGAAAGTGATTAATGACTAATTAGGGTTAGGGCTAAGTTTAAATAGGGACCCTTGGATCTCTCTTTCCCGCGTGTGTTGTGTGGCAAGGATTAGTTCATTAACCTTTAATCAGGATTAAATATTAAATTAATTAGGATTAAGTGGATTTGAATGTGGACCATTAGATGTGGCGCGTAGTCAACTAGGATTTCCCCAGAATCAATGGTAGCCCTTAGATGCGCATACTTCTGTTTATTTTAATTTTTATTTCATTTTTCTCATTTTATTTTATACCATTTATTTAAAATAGCAAGAAAATTCTAAAAAAATATTTTGTTCTGCATTTTTATTTCAAATAATTTTCTTAACCCAAAAATATTTTTATTTTTATTTTTTGCATTTAAAAATCATTTTTAAAACATTTAAATGTTTATTTAAATTAATTAATGGGAATTAATTAATTAAAATATCATTTAGGTTTCTAAAAATCCCAAAAAAATTCACATTGCATTTTTAAACATTTAGAAACATTATCATACCATCCACACAAATTTCTTTTTGGTTTTGAACCATCTTTGATAATTTTCTTGAATTTAGGGTTCATAAAATTCCTATTTTAGAACCTTAACTTCAAGAATTCTTTTCTGCCTAACTAAGAATGGTATGACAATGGTTCTTTTTGCATTGATCTTCATTTGTCATGTAGTATCTAGCATAATTTTGTCACAAATTTCTTCTGCATTTTTGAATTGATTTGCATTTTTTCCCTTTAGGTACCTTAAAACCCTAGATAACTTAGAAAAATCATAACTTTCATTAGGTTAAGAGTTAGGTCTTCTCCTTTGGGGTGTGATATCATATGGGGTTAGTGTTCCTTTGATTGCATTTTCAATCTTTTATCTTGTCATTTGCTTCTGTTTTTGTTTTTTTCATCTCATGTTGTATGAAAACCCTAATTTTCCATCTTCCTTTGCATACATCTTGCATAAGCATTCATATAAGAACTTGCCATGACATTTTATGCATTCAAATGACTTCTAAGACATCTTAGGACATGTTAGAACCATGCTTGATCATTTATTCATCCATTTACCATGTTATGCATGCATTACATTCTATGAACATTCATGAACTTTCATGCTTCTTTCATGCCTCATTTGCATTCTCATCACTTGTATGATCATCCATTGCTCTTGACATGCCTTTGCATCATCTCTTAGCATCATTAACATCATGAACATGCTTCTGGTTTTGGTTTTCATCCTTGTATACATCTCATTTCCACTTCATTCTTTCTTTTATGCTAACTTTTCAGGTGGCAAGTGCTTTGGGAAGTGAATTTGCCTTCACTTCTCACATTCTCTATTCATCTCTCTTATGAATTCATTGCTGCATTTTATCTTTGCTTTAGAGTGAGCTTGCTCATTCATGTTCCTCCTTCACCTTCTTTCTTCAAGTAACTTATCTTCTTAAGTGAAGTAAGTTAACTTGTTTCTTCTGCTTCTCCTTCTTTCTTCTGCTTCTTCCTTGGTGGCTTATTCTTGAAGATCTCTTGCAAGCCTCATAAACCCTAGGAACAACCAAGCATGATAATAATTAGGGTTTTGATTAGTCCCCCATTAGTTTTACCTTTGTGTCATCTTTTGTGTCTCTCCTCTCATCTCATAATCAGGGACAAAACCTTTAAGGTTCTAAGGCTTTGTGATTAAGCTTATGCCTGCATCCTTCTCTTAGGATGGAGTGCATAATTTTAATCCTAAGTGTTAAACCCTTGATGTGTTTAAATCTCTTAATCAATCCACCTAATAATCACTAAGACAATAAGCTTGTAACTTGGGCCTTGCATTAGGGTTCTAATTCTTCCTTAATTGGTTAAGAAGGACTAACCCTAGTGTTAATGGACAAGTCCCCCTCAAGTTGTCTTACAAAGCATAAAATCCACTTCTTAACCCTACCATTAACTAAAATCCACTTTAATAAAGGCTTTGTTTTGTCATGAGGTTAATCCCTAATCATGGATTAAGTTGAGGTAGCTTCCTCAGCTTAAATGTTCTCATATATTATCCTTCTATTAGGATGGTGTAATGGATCCATTAAATCCTTGATTATGGCTTAAACTCATTACTTAACACTAAACAAAAAACTCCAAAAACATCTAAATAATTGCAAGTAGGTTAATGATCTTAATCCTACATCATGGTGATTAAGTGTGAGGTGCTTACTTCATACTTAAGGTATTCTCATTACCCCTAATCAGAGGGAGGATGTGATGAGTTTACTAACCCTTGGTTTAGGCTTAAGCTCATTTTCTTATGACAAACACAAAAAGTAATAAAAGATTGAAAACATCAAAAACAAACAATAACCGTCTCCTCCGGGATTCTTTTCTCACCTCATTCACTCACAAACGAGAACTCGCTTCTTCCGTCTGATGCAAGACAGTTAGCACCTGAGCCAGACAGGTCATACACTTGAGCATAGACAAGTAAGCAGTTCATCAGTCAATTCATCCTTTTCCAGTCTCTTTGAGTCGAACTACGGTGTTCTGACTTCCTCATTGCACGAGAGAATACGTAGGCATAACTTAATTGTTATCAAACAAAAGTCTCTGTATGTTCCCCTTCTTCCAGCCTTATTCTTTAAGCGTCATTCCTGAGCATTTCATTTCACATTCACCTTTGGCACTGACACTTGTATATTCTTTCCCAGTTTTTGCACACAGATAGCACATACACTACCCCTTTAAACACAATCTTGTAATCGTGGATCCCGTCGAGTACGACGGACAATCTGGGTGCTAATACCTTCCCAGGTTGTAACCAACCCCCTTTCTCAGTTTCTCTAGTTCGCGACCGTCTTATCCATCTCTTTCTAGGTTTATGCAACATTACCTTTCTTTCGGGATAAAAATGCCTAGCTGGCGACTCTTTTCAGTTCATCTTCATGTTCTCTCCTCTCGTCGACCGTTCGCGCTTGTACCGGGATGCAAATCTTCGGGAGCGACATATGCAATGCAGTATGCCTATTTGTCTTCCAAGGGTATCCGGTTTGGTTCTTTGGTTTTGACCTTCCAGACCTTGAGGAATGATGATGTTGGAGAGAGATAAAGCCCATAAAATAACACAAACCATATATTACAAAGTGTAAAGATACAAAGTTTGATTGCAACAAAGTTCCCATGGTGGGTCAAAATACAACAACAAAAATACAATCAAAATGAAGTACAAGAAATCAAACATCCAATCCATAATCATCCTCTCTGACTTCTTTCAGGAGAGCCTCAGTCACTGGGCCAACTGGATGCTCTGTGATGGTCCTGATAAGAAGGTTCCTGGTGGCAATGGCACCAGTCAACTTCTTATGCTTATCTTGGTCTTTTGATCTCTTCAACCCTACCCGGAGCTTCAACTCAGAGATCTCCTTCTGTGCTGCTAACAAGGCCTCCTGGTTCTTCTTCTCATTGGCTTCCAATTGCTTTATCCTAGCCTGGGTCCTCTAATGTTCCTGTGAATGAGCCTCAGTGATTCTGATCCACCTAGCCTGACTCTCCTCCAAGTAATGCTCAACTCTGGCCTTCTGAATCTGGGCTTCCTTGCAAGCATTCTTCAATACCAACTCCCCTTCTCGGGCTCTTCTGATGTAGTCATATGTCTTCTCAATATTGGTCATATGCTCAATCCGGAGTTTCTACAACCTTTCATTGTCCAGACGACTATCATTCCTCTCCTAGAGGGTCTTCTTCAGAGCTTCAGAAAGTTGAGTATTCCTTTCCTTCAACTTCTCAAACTCCTCTAAACTGACTGTAGCTATAGGCTCCACTGTTGAGGGTCCAGGCACATCCTCTAGGGTGAATGGAATGCGGGTGATCTGTCCTTTGATACGAGACCAATCAAGATACTGAGATGAAGCTATGTTGTTACACTTTCCAAGAATATTAGTCCCCTTTGTCTGAATATTATCCCAAGCCCAAGCTGCTTGTCTGACAATGGCAAGGTTGTGTCGAATATCATAATAAAGGGTTTCTGACAAGTCTTGCTCTCTTGGTGGATGCACCAAAGCATATCCTAATTTTCTTTTGAATAGAAAAGGATTGTAGTTGATGTAACCCTTCACTCCAATCAGGGGTACATTGGGATACTGCCCACATTTGGTGATGATATCTCTGCCCTTGGTGCTCTGAGTGCACCATCTAATGTCTTCTGAAGTAAGGGAAATCATTCTCTTAGCCTAGTTCCTTGACTGATGAGGGTTCAGGAAAGCTTCTGACTTTGGTAAGTGCCTCAACAACCAATAATAGAAGAGAGGTGCACAGCATCTGACTAATCTCCCCCTCTGCTTCTCATTCCTTTGATGCATTGAGTAGTAAAAGTCTCCCAGCAAGGTGGGGATTGGATTCTTCAACAGGAAAAGGTGGATAGCACTCTTGCTTAAAACTTAGGCTCGTATGCAAACAAGATAATTCCATATATGATGAGGGCTAGAAGAGCACAAGCAATGTCCCATTTCCCTGCTGTAGCATGAATGGTGGCCTGAGTAACCAAGAAGTCCAAATGAAGGCCTGGGATTCCAGCCTTGGTGGTCATATTCTGGTCAATGAAGGTGGACTCCAAGTGCAAAGCCTTAGTTACATCTTCATTCTTTGTAGCAGTCAACTCAGGGTTGAAAGTAATCCCTCTCCTGATGGGCACACCCAACAACATGGAGAACTCTTCTAGCAAAGGTCCTAACTAAAAATCTGGGAAAGTGAAACATCTGAGAGGAGGGTCATAGAACTGAAGACAAGTGTGGATCAAGCTCCTCTGTGATGCATCCAAATCCATGATCATGTCCATAATGCCACCATAACGTTCCCTAAATAAAGGGACATGATCAGGAGTGATGAGAGTCTGAATTTGTCTGATGTCTGCCAGGGTGGGCTCAAAAAAGTGATAAGTAATGTTGCTCTTCCTGGATGGGTCCATGCTGACAATGGATGCTAATGAAGAAGACTGAGGAGAAATACTGGAGAAAACTGCTGAAGATAGCTGGAGAAGATACTGAAGAGGATCTCTGATGAAGATAACTAGTGAAGATGGCTGATGCAAATAGCTGAAGGAATCTGAGCAGCATAACAGGTCAAAACCAAACCAAAGATAAAATATGGATACCCTGTAAAACAAATAGACAAATGTTAAATGATGCAAGATGATGTATGCAGAATGATATGCAAGGGTTTGTGATCAAGTGTTGGATCTGTTATCTGCCTTGATTGGGTCCATGCACTATGCCAAAAAGGTTTTTTAACAGCGCATCTTAGACAACGCTTTTAAAAGAAAGCGCTGTCTAAGGTTAAAATAAAAATAAAACACGGAAAATGTTCTAAAAAAATAATGAAAGCGCTGTCTAAGGGGGGGTCTTAGACAGCGCTTTCTAAAAGCGCTGTCTAAGACCCCACCTTAGACAGCGCTTTCTGAAAGCGCTTTTAAATATAGACCTTAGTCAGCGCTTTAGAGAAAGCGCTGTTTAAAGTCTTTCAATTAAAAAAAAATTTAAAACCAAAAGCGCTGTCTAAGGGGGGGGGGGTTTAGAAAGCGCTTTTGGAAAGCGCTGTCTAAGGCATATCTTAGAAAGCGCTTTCCACAAAAGCGCTGTCTAAGGTCTAATTAAAATTAAATTTCAGACTTCTATTTTCGTTCTCAGTTCTTTTTGTTTTCCCTCCTGTGAACAAACCCCTCCAACGAACCCTAACAGCGAACTAGAATACATTGTAATCATTCGGTTTCAGTCATTGAAAGTGTTTGAAGAATCGGTTTCAGTTCGTCATTTCTACTGCGATATGTTCTTCATTTCTGCATTTTTTCATTTCTGATTCAGTTCGTCATTTCTACTGCGTTTTGTTCGTCATTTCTTAACATTTTCATTCATTTGGTTTCAGGCATATCAAGTGCTTAAAGAATCTTTCATTTCTGAAAGTGTTTGAAGAATCGTTCATTGCGGTATGTTCTTCATTGTTTCATTTCTTCGGTTTCAGTTCTGATTTTTCATGCTCTGTTATTTAGGGAAATATCAGTATTTGTAAATAACTTCATCAAGAAAAAGGAAATTAAGTGATAAGCATGATAGAATAGCTTATGTAAAATAGAAAAAGGAAATATCAGTAGCATAGAATAGCTTATGATAGCTTATGATAGAATAGCATGATAGAAAAAGGAAATAGCTTATAGCTTATGATAGAATAGCTTATGATAGAATAGCATGATAGAATAGCTTATGAATAGAAAAAGGAAATAGCTTATGATAGAATAGCATGATAGAAAAAGGAAATATCAGTATTTTGAAATCAAGATTCAATTATGGTTTATGTAAAATAGAAATAGATGTGAAATTGACAGGTTGATTAATAGTTAACATATCACTAGCATAGAGAACGAACTCTAATATAGTTATAGGTATAGTTATAGGTATATTGTAATAGAAAAAGTTTGATTCTTGTAATATAAAAAATGAAAGTGATGAGGTAATTAAAGTTGGTATATTGGCGTATCGGATACGTTATTGAAGTTTATATTAACATTGGTTATGTATAGGTTTTTGAAGTTTAAAATGAATTGAACTTTAAAATTGTTAGGATATTCAAAGATACTACCTTAGTTATGTATTTTCGTCTGGATTGATTGTTTACTTTAATAAGTAGGAAAACCATGGATAAAACATGGATCTGTGCCGATCGAATGACCAAAGAGTACGAGAGTAGGGTTGCGGAATTCGTTAAGTATGTTGTTCAACACACTGAAAACCCCAGATGAATGCATTGTCCTTGCTTGCGTTGTTGTTATATTGGTAAGGTTGACGCACATGGATTGAAATCGCATTTGCTGAGGCATGGAATTGATCAAAGTTATCAGTGTTGGATATTTCATGGTGAGAAAATTAACGAGAATGTTGAATCGAGTGGAAAAAGTAATACGACCTATGCTTCATACGACAAAGACACGGAAACATACAATTGTGATCGAGTTGAAGAGATTGTAGAAGCACTGGAAGAAGATCTTCATGATTGTCCTGAAATGTTTGAGAGGATGGTAAGCGATGCAGAGAAACCGTTGTACAAAGGTTGCACTAAATTCTCAAGACTTTCTGCGGTATTAAAGTTGTACAACTTAAAGGCGGGCAATGGATGGTCGGATAAAAGTTTCACAGAGTTGTTGGCCCTTATGAGAGAAATGCTACCGGATGATAATGTTCTTCCTAATCAAACCTATGAGGCAAAAAAATGTTATTCTCTATTGGCATGAGCTATGATAAGATACATGCTTGTCCTAACGATTGCATTTTGTTTCGTAACGAATATGCAACGTTAACTGAGTGCCCTAAATGCGGTTTGTCTCGATATAAGAAAAGATTATCTTCCGCAAAAGTCTTATGGTATTTTCCGATAATTCCGAGATTTAGGCGCATGTTTCGTAGTGAAACCGATGCAAGACATCTTACTTGGCATGCAGATGAAAGAATTATTGATGGAAAGTATCGGCATCCGGCTGATTCACCACAGTGGTCGAAGATTGATAATGATTATCCTGAGTTTGGATCAGAAGCAAGAAACCTTCGATTGGCATTATCTACTGATGGAATGAACCCACATGGTCTTCAAAGTATCTCACATACCACATGGCCTGTGATTCTTATGATTTATAACCTACCTCCGTGGCTATGTATGAAGCGTAAGTACATGATGTTATCTATGTTAATCTCTGGGCCTAAACAACCAGGGAATGACATAGACGTATACTTGACACCTCTGATCGAAGATTTAAAGATTTTATAGGAGAACAGTGTGGAGGTTTATGATGGATATACGAAAGAAAGTTTCAATTTGAGGGCGATGTTGTTTGGCACAATTAATGATTTTCCAGCATACGAGAATCTATTTGGGTATAGTATTAAAGGTCAACGTGTGTGTCCTATTTGTGAAGACGGAACCGATACGATTCGATTGGAACTTTGCCAGAAGAATGTGTTTCTCGGTCATCGTAGATTATTACTTTCTAAACATCACTACCGTGGGTGGAGAAAAGCATTCAATGGAGACACCGAACATCGTAGAGCTCCACCCGCATTGTCAGATGAACAAGTTTTTGAAAAGGTGAAAGATGTGCGTACTGAGTTTGGCAAGCCTTTTGCACATAAGATTGTGAAAGATGGGTGGAAGAAAAGGTCGATATTTTTTGAATTGCCATATTGGAAGTCTTTGTACGTGAGACATTTTCTCGATGTTATGCATATTGAAAAATACGTATTTGAAAGTGTTATCGGTACATTACTCAATATAAAAGGCAAGTATAAGGATGGCCTTAAAGCAAGGGAGGACATGTTAAAAATGGGAATGAGAACTGAATTAGCACCCGTGAAGAAAGGAAGACGAACATATCTACCACCTGCTGCTTTTACTTTATCTAGAAAGGAGAAAAAAAATTTGTGTAAGTCTCTGAGTGAAGTTAAGGTTCCAGAAGGATACTCATCTGATATCAGAAGACTTGTTTCTATGAAATACCTCAAGTTAAAGAATTTGAAGACACATGATTGCCATGTTATAATGGAACATTTTCTACCGATAGGTATACGTTCTATTTTGCCAGAAAAAGTAAGAAGTGCCATAACTAAATTGTGTTTTTTCTTTAGGTCAATTTGTAGTAAGGTGATCGATCCCGAGATCTTACCAACACTACAAAAAGAGATTGTAATTACCTTGTGTGAGCTTGAAATGTATTTTCCTCCGTCTTTTTTTGACATAATGGTTCATTTAGTTGTTCATCTTGTGAAAGAGACACAGTTGTGTGGACCAGCTTATATGAGATGGATGTACCCTGCTGAACGGTATATGAAAATATTAAAAGGGTACGTGAAATCCCGAAGTCGACCAGAGGGTTGTATTGTTGAACGATACATTGTTGAAGAAGCTGTTGAGTTTTGTACTGAATATTTGTCTAACGTTCAATCGATTGGACTCCCCAGAGCTCAGATTTTCGACAAAATGGAAGGTAAAAAATTAATTGGGAATAAAATTGTGACAATATCAAGGGATGAACGGGATCAAGTTCATTTGTATGTTCTGCACAATAATAATGAGGTTGAGCCATATGTTGAAATGCACAAGGATGTACTCCGAAGGTTAAATCCGAACAGAAATGAAAATTGGATAGTTATAGAGCACAATAAAAGTTTCATACAATGGTTGAAGGATCATATTTATTTGAAGCGCTCTTCAGATCCTTCTTCGGTAACAGAAAGGTTGAGATGTTTGGCATATGGTCCAAGTTTTCATGTGTTTTCTCATAGCGCATATTCAATTAATGGATACACATTTTATACCAAAGAACAAGATGATAAGAGTACTATGCAAAATAGTGGTGTCACCGTGCTAGCTGAAGCAACGCATATATCAAGTATGAAGGACTTAAACCCCAAATATGCAAATTTGTCATATTTTGGAGTTATTGAGCACATTTGGGTGTTTGATTACAAGAAGTTTCAGATTCCCATCTTTGGTTGCAAGTGGGTGAATAGTGGTGGCATACGAATGGATAAGTCTGGATTTTTGCAAGTTGATCTTACTAGGGTGGGGTACAAAGATGAACCTTTTATTCTAGCATCTCAAGCTAAACAAGTGTTCTATGTGAATGACCCAAAGAGTACAAAATGGTCTATAGTGCTTTTCTCTAACAAAGTGACTGATGATAGCGGTGTCGATCAATGTGATATTGATGTTGAGAATGAGTCATGCATTAGACGGAATGAGTTGAATAGAAATGATGAAGTTGAGGATCTTATACCGGATGAGTCATATATAAGAAACGATCATAATGAGGGAATTTGGATCAATTCATCCGTATGCATTGCTAAGAAACAAGTGATTAATATTCCAACAAAGAAAAGAAAGAGATGTTAGTGACTTAGGTAAATTATCCATGGTTTCTTTATTTTTTTTCCTCAATTGTTTTGATTATAAGTTATATGTGATAATGCATGATTTCATTATATTTTTGTTTTCAATTGCTTTGATTATAAGTTATATCTGATAATGCATGATTTCTTTATTTTTTTGTTTTCAATTGCTTTGATTATAAGTTATATCTGATAATGCATGATTTCGTTATATTTTTGTTTTCAATTGCTTTGATTATAAGTTATATCTGATAATGCATGATTTCTTTATTTTTTTGTTTTCAATTGCTTTGATTATAAGTTATATTTGATATTTGATGGTTTCCTTGGTTTATTACAGGTTAGACATGGCTGATGACCAACATGAGGAAGTTAGTAAAAAAGTATCCGCGGAAGAAGAAATTCAAAGAGGCATCACAGTAATGAGAAGGGTGGTCCAAGGAAGATCTCGAGGCATCGTACTAGATGTCTATTGGAGCAACCAGGGACAACTTATAGAACCTAATGGGTATACCTTAACTAGTTTTATCGGTGCACTAGTAAGGAATGAAATTCCCATTACATGTGATGATTGGAGAAACAAAGAGTTGAATGAGTCCAAAGAAAAAATTTTGAGTGAGATAAAGGTACAATCATTTGGCCCTTAATTATACAGTATCAATTATGTTTTTTCAATTACCGATACTAACTATCAATCTGTATGTTTTTCTTAGCGATGTTTTAACATCGAAGAAGAAAGAAGAGGTTTTTGTATGAAATTGGCCGGAAAGCTTCTAAGAGGGTTTCGCACATTTTTATCATCCAAGTTCCTTAAGGATGCGGATGGTAATTATGTGGATGCGGAGCTTCCTAAAAAATATGAAAGTTTGATATCGGCTGAAGAATGGGAAGCTTTCAAATCCAAAAGACAAGACCCGGATTTTCAAAGAATAAGTGCTACAAATCGGGAAAGAGCATCAAGTCCCGCATATCCGTACCGAAAAGGACGTGTCGGATATGGACGCTTAGAACAATCCATGGTAAGTATTTATAAATTGCGATAACAAATTTGTTCATCATATATTAGTTTTATATGATCAAATTGTATGACTTAATGTGTAGTTGCAGAAGGAGGAAAGTTCAGAAACATCTCTTCCTGCACATGTTTTGTGGAAGGAAGCCCGTGTGGGCAAATCTGGAGTTCCTCAAGAAGAAGTTTTACACGTATACCAGAAATGTGTAAGTATAACATTTTTTCATTAATTGAATAAAATTTTTATACACAAATATTTGACAAGTATACGGTATTCATCTGATTTTTCAGGAGGAGCTATCTCAGTCTTTATCTCCCGATGATACTAGGAGCATACTTAGTCGGGCATTAGATGTCCCTGAGTATTCTGGTCGGGTGAGGGGTAAGGGATTTGGAGTCACTCCGACCTCCCTGAGTATTAAAAAAGGAAAGGCTCCTAGTAATCGGGAGCTTCATGCAAGATTGGAAGCCATGCAAGCTGAGCTTGATGCATTGAGGAGAGAAAGAGAGGCTAGCGCCTCAACAGTATACATAGATTCTTCAGACAAAGACAATATCAACTGTACCTTTCAGCCGAACATTCCAGAGGTAATTACATATAATTGTCTTAAATTGAACTATTTGCTTAAATTATGTATTTGACATATATACACATTAACGATTTCTTGTTATTATTGGTTTTAGGGCATTTCCCACTATCAGCTGTATTTGTCGTCACCATACTATCGGATGGTTGGCAAGGGAAAAGTGCATAACGTTAGCGGAGTATTACTCCACGCTAGAGAGCTCCCTGCTGGATGTTTGAAGGTATCAGTTGATATTGCAGTTGAGCCGAATGCAACATTACCATATCCTAGCGATGATTCAGATGCAACAACGGTGCACGAAGCAGTACGTTCGTTTGTTGCATGGCCGACAAACCTCATATGCGTAGGATATGAGGTATGCTTAAAACTTATGTTAACTTCCTTGGTATATTCAAAGTTTAAAATTTATGCTTAAAATTTTACGTACATATTTTCCTTGGTTATGTTAAATAGACTCCCACAAAATCCAAATCAAAAGATAATGCGATTCCACGGCATACCGAGTCCACGGTTTCAAGAAAAGAGGTAATATACAATTATATGACATATATTCATGGAAGTTGTTACATTCTTAATTTGATCTAACTATTTATATGACATGTAGCTTCAAGAAAATGAGGTTAGCAATGCCTCCGCACAACAAAAAAAGGAGGTTAGCAACGCCTTCGCACGGGTAAAAAGTGCTGGTGCTAAGAAGACCGTAGCTAGGAAAAAACCTACCACCAAGTATAGGTCGTGCCTCAGGACATTTCTAGAGATGACCGATATACCGACCGGAGGTTTTCGGACTGTACATATGGAGGTAGGGATTTTCGGCTTTGATTACGACCAAATGATTGGTAATGAGGACTTCATGCAAGTGTTTTGTCGTGAAGAAATCGGCGTCACCGTTGTCAATACATATGTTAGGTAAATCCGGTCTACTTTGTTTTATTAATTAAACAACTTACGTTAATGATGTTTACATAATGTTAATCCGGTTTACTTTATGTTTCACAAGAGGTGTGTAATGTTAATGATGTTTTTATATTAGGTTTTTGTATGACAAATTGATGCGCCCCAATGGTTTGGACGTGTCATTCGGATTCTTAGCACCCGCAACCGTCAACTTAGGTTTAATCTTAAGTAGACCGGATACCGTGACGGAGTACGTTCTTCGGATCCTCATGGACAATAAAGATGCGGAGAAGTTGTTTTTTATACCGTTTAATACCGGGTTAGAATTTCATTCTAAATTCATCTATTATAATTATTTTCCAAGTTACCATCTAATATTTGCCTAATCATTACAGTGGACATTGGTTGTTGCTCGCAATCAATCCTATCCGAGAAATTGTGTATTATCTTGACTCGTTAGGAAATGATTGGACAACATACCCGGATATGAAGGTCCTAATTGACACGTAAGTGAGAATGTTCAAAAATTTTCTTAGTTTATGTGAATTGTTCTAATTGCTTCATTTTTATTTTATTAGCGTCCTACAAGCTTTTCGGGCCCAACGAGATATCCAAACCTCAATGAGGGGCGCCAACTCCATTACATGGATTAAAGTGGCGGTATATTTTTAATTACCACATTTTTTATTATATTAGTGATGACACTTGATAAAACTTAGGATTTATAATCCATATTTTTTTTTCATATGCAGTGTCCTCAACAACGTAATCAAATAGATTGCGGGTATTTCATGTTGAGGTTTATGCGAGATACTCTTGTTTTGGGCCGATTAGAGATTCCCACCGATGTATGTATTTCTAACTTATGAGTTATTTTTATATTTACACATATCTCATATAATTAAATAGTTGAAATTAATTCAAAATATGTTATATTATTATGTAGTACTTTGATGAATTCAAGTGTGCATTTTATACAAAGGATCAAGTGGACGAAATCAAAGAGGAGTGGTGTCAATTCATGATAGAGCTCAATGTTTGTTCATAAATTTGTGTAATTAATGTGTACATTTGTAGTATATGTAATGACTTGTAAATGTGTACATAAATTTGTATATATTTTGATACATTTAAGGCAAAATTGGTTTGAATTGGTATATATATATATATATATATATATATATATATATATATTTGTTAGCCAAAAATTGGTAGAAAAAAGGCCAAAATGGCATATATAAAATGTGATAATTGTCTGCCAAAATCTGGTTGAAAACAGGTAGAAATTCTGGTTTATAAACCAGGAAAATATGTGGTTTAAAACAAAAGCTTCAAAAAATTTCGTATACCTTAGACAACGCTTTTGTAAAAAGCGCTGTCTAAGGGGGGGATTAGAAAGCGCTTTAGGCAAAAGCGCTGTCTAAGGGGGGGGGGGGGCTTAGACAGCGCTTTTTAAAAGCGCTGTCTAAGGTATACCTAAAAAAATTAAAATAGGAGGGGCTTAGAAAGCGCTTTTGGCCAAAGCGCTGTCTAAGGGGGGGGGGGGCTTAGACAGCGCTTTTCAAAAGCGCTGTATAAGGTATACCTAAAAAATTTAAAATAAGAGGGTCATATAAAGCGCTTTTGGCCAAAGCGCTGTCTAAGGGAGGGGGGGGGGCTTAGACAGCGCTTTTAAGATTTTAAAAAGCGCTGTCTAAACCTTTAGCAGCGGAGGTTTAGACAGCGCTTTAAAGCGCTGTCTAAGGCTTAAAAAAACGCTGTCTTAGGTCTTGTTTATTGTAGTGATGTGTGTTCATAAGTCCAAATGGAGGTCTAGAGAACCAGTAACTAGGTGTGGGACTCAAATAAAGAGTCACAAGTCCAGGGTTTCACAAGAATAGTCCAAAATGATGTGACCTTAACAATATCAGTAAAAAAGGTATGATGAGGCCAAGGGTTCCTGTAAACTGGTAAACATCCCAACCCCCTCACATGTATTGTTCTAGAACAAGGATCCTCAGACTTGGATCAGTTATGAGAAGTGTAAACATTTCTAACCCGGAGGTACAATGTTTACAATAATCATAAAGGTTCCTCCTCTACTTCACCTCAGATGCTGAAGGTCATAAAAGGTCATCCAGACTTAGAAGGCTTCCCAGATAGCCCTAGTACTACAGGAAATTCGTAGCAAAGAGTTCTCAAAAAGAAACCCATGTTTGAACTGTGTTTCATTTTCCCGCACCATACCGAAATGGAATGGGAAAGAATATGAAGCCACTCTCTCCTATGTGTCACTTAGGCTCCCGGTATGGAATCTTACTCGCTCAATATCCCTCCCACCAAAAAAGACAGAAGATCCAACATAATGATATGATGATAACAGTATGAAATGCATATAAACAGTAAATGAAAGCAATAAATAAAGTTGTACAGAAAGCAATAAATAAAGCAAATAAACAAAAGCACGAGTAGCACATAACACCCCCATAAACACAAACCAAACAAGCGCTAGGAGAAACCCACAAAAAGAACTAGAAGCCTTGGTTGTAAGATAAGGGTCCCCAGCAGAGTCGTCAAGCTGTCGCTCCCAAAGATTTGCATCCTGGTACAAGCGCGAACGGTCGGCGAAAAGAGAAATGGAAATGAAGTGAATAGAGTCACCAACTAGGCATTTTTATCCCGAAGGAAAGGTAATGCTGCTTAAACCTGGGAAAAGAGATGGATAAGATGGTCGCGAACCAGAGAAACTGAGAAAGGGGGTTGGTTACAACCTGGGAAGGTATTAGCACCCAGATTGTCTGTCGTACTCAACGGGATCCACGCTTACAAGATTGTGTTTAAAGGGGTAGGTGTATGTGTTATCTGTGTGCAAAAGCTAGAAAAGAAATATACAAGTGTCAGTGCAAAAGGGTGAATTTCTCAAGAACCGAGGCTTTTAAAGAATGCTAAAAGAGGGGGAAGACAAAGAGACTTTTGTTCGATAACTATTAAGTTATGCCTACGTATCCTATCGTGCAATGAGGAAGTCAGAACACCGTAGTTCGAATCAAAGAGACATACAAATAAATTGACTGTGAACTGCTTATTGGCCTATGCTCAAGTGTATGACTCGTCTGGCTCGAGTGCTAACTGTCTTGCATTAGACGAAAGAAGCTAGTTCTCGTTTGTGACTGAGGGTGATGAGAAAAGAATCCCGAAGGAGACGATTATTGTTTGTTTTTGTGTTTTCAGTCTTGTTATTGTTTTTGGTGCTTTTCATAAGTTAATGAGCTTAAGCCTAAATCAAAGGGCTTGTAAACTCATTATATCCTCTCTGATTAGGGATAATGAGCTTACTTAAGTATGAGATAAGCATCTCAACTTAATTACCATGATGATGTAGGATTAAGATCATTAACCTACTTGTGATTAATTAGATGTTTTTGGGTTTTTGTTTAGTGTTAAGTAATGAATTTAATCTATAATCACAGATTAGTGAACCCATTACACCATCCTAATAGAAGGATAATAGATGAGAACACTTAAGTTGAGGAAGATACCTCAACTTAATCCATGGTTAGGGGCTAAATTCATTATATAAAAAACCTTTATTAAGTGGATTTTAATTAAAGGATGAGATTAAGAAGTGTATTTTATGTTTGTAAGACAACTTGAGGAGGACTTGTCCATTAAACACTAGGGTTAGTCCCTCTTAACCATAAGGAAGAGTTAGAACCCTAATGTAAGGCCCAAGTTACAAGATGAAGTCTTAGTGATTATTAATGTGATTTTATTAAGAGGTTTAAACAAATTAAAGGTTTAACACTTAGGATTAAAGTTATACACTCCATCCTAAGAGAAGGATGCAGGCATAACCCTAATTCCAAAGTCCTAAAACTTTAAGAGTTTAGTCTCTGATTATTGAGATGAGAAGAGAGACTCAAGGAGACTCAAAGGTAAAAAGCTAAGGGGAACTAATCACAACCCTAATCATTATCATGCTTGGATATCCTATGGTTTGTAAGGCTTAGAGAAAGATCTTCAAGGAAGCCACCAATGGAAGAAGCAGATGAAAGGAGGAGGAAACATAAGAATAAGTTACTTACTTCCTAAGAAGATAAGTAACTTAAAGGAAGAAAGTGAGAGAGACGGAACATAAGTGAATCAAATTCACTTCAAATACAAGTTAAAATGCATATGAAAGAGACAAAAATATGTGAGAGGTGAAGGCAAATCCACCTCCCAAAATAACTTACCAAACCTGAAAGTGTTAGTATGAATGCATAAAGTGCAAAGCATAAAGAAATGAAGTGAAATGAGATGCAATGATCAAAGTCAGAAGTGTTTATGCTATGCAAATGTCATGTAAGATGATGCAATGTCATACAAGATGCACATGAATGATCATACAAAGATGAGATGTTATGGAAGCATGTTTTGATGTTTGAAAACACATGAAAGTTTATGAAATGAAATGGATGATAAACATGGCAACTGAATGAAGTAATGATCAAGCAAGGTTCTAACATGTCTTAATATGTCTAAGATGACATATGAATGCATGAAATGTCATGGCAAGTTCATATAATGATGCATATGCAAGGTGAATGCAAATGAACATGAGAAATTAGGGTTACATGGATATATGAGATGCAAATGAATAAAACAAAAGCATATGACAAGATAAAAATTTGAAATCAAGGTCAAACAAACCCTAATCCCATATTAGGTCACACCCCAAAGGAGAAGGTCAGAAGCCTAACCTGCCAAAAGTTATGATTTTCCTAATTTTTTTAGGGTTTTTGGGGGGTTCAAAAGGAAAAATACAAATCAAATTTAAAATGAAAGATAAATTCATGATGAAAATGACCTATAAAATACATGCAATATGTAACACAATGCAAAACGAATTAAGTTCAAACTCTTCTTGGTTAGGCAGAAATGATTTTTCAAAGTTAGGGTTTAAAAATGTGATTTTAAAGACCCTTAATTCAAAGAAAATTGTCAAACTATGATCAAACCTAAAAATAAATTTGTGTGAAGAGTTTGAAAATGTTTCTAAATGCATTGGAATGATTCATGATTTTTTTGGTGATTTTTAGAAACCTAAATGTATTTTTAATTAATTAAAATACTTTAATTAATTAAAAATAACATTTAAATATTTTAAAAAAACGTTTTTAATGCAAAAAATAAATTAAAAATTATTTTCAGGTTGAGAAAAATATTTAAAGTCAGAATGCAAAGTTTCATATTTTTGTGATGATTTTTGATATTTTAAAATAATTATGCAAAAAAAATGAGAATAAAATGAAAATAAATGAATAAAAATGATAAGTATGCACATCCAATGGCTGAGATTTGAATAAAAAGGGTGGGAATTGACCACGCACGCATCTCAATGGTCCAAATTCAAACTGGGTTAATTATCATTAATTAATTAAATAATCAGAATTAATCTTAAGTGACCTGATCCTGACCGTACACATGCTAAACCTAATCACCATCCGAGGGCCACAAATGAATTTGGGCAGCTAAACCCTAAATTAACCTAATAACTTTTAGGTGACCGGAGCTAAGCTCCAGTCATCTTCTCCGGTCACCCCAAAACCTCAACTTCTTCTCTAAGCTACCCATGTCCTAAAAACTACCCAGAATCAATCCCCAAACGCCATGGAACATGAATCAACAAACAAACAACATTTTTATTACATGAATCATGTGATACGAATCAAAACGGAAAACACGCAAAAATTTCAGAAGTCAAATACATCCTACACACTCAACCATTTTCAATGATTCAAAGCTCAAAAGGATCAGCACATCACATAGAATCAATTTATAACTTAAAACGCAAGTTCTGGAAAAAAATGTTCTTGGATGATACCTGAAATGGAGCTTTGTGTTCTTGAGCTTTCTGACCCTTTCTTTGTGCAAAATGCCTCCAATGATCCCTCTGATGCTTCTGGAAAGCTTGAATGGAGTTTATTTTGGCTGAATCATGAGTTCCAGTTTTGAGTATGCAGAAATCGTGTTTGAGTTTGAGAGTGTTTCAGGCTATGGTGATGGTTGAGAAATGATCCTGAGGTGATGCTGAGTTGAATGGTGAAGAAAGTTTGAAGTTTGAGTGGTTGTGCTATGAATTTCGAAGAGGTGAAGGTTTCTTGAGGTTTTTGGAAATCTGAGTGTTGAGAGGCTTTCTGGCTTGTGTGTTGTGTGAAATGAGTTACTTAATGTCCACATAAACAATGTTGATTGGCCAGAGATTTGTTGTGGCACATGCTGATTGGTATGGGAGGTTTTGCAAAATGTCAAGATTGTGTACTATGAGGTATGGGCATGGGTCAGAGGTTGTTTGGAGGGGTAATTGGCCTCAGCTTGCATCAAGGATGGCCATGGGATTGAATTTGATGTGCTGGAAGGCTTGGATGAAGAGTTCTCATGGATTTTGCAATTTTCCCTCTTTGGTGTTTCTTGTGAATCAAGCCATGAAAAGCTTCAATCCTTGGGCCAATTCTGATCTTTTGAAGTTGCATTGGCATGTTATGAAGTGTTTGTGCACATTAGAGGTCATTAGAATGCTTGGCATGTGAAATTGCAAAATTCCCTCTTTGGCATGAACTTGAAAATTATGTGATTTTTGCCAACTTTGAAAGGCCATATCTTGAGTTTTAAGATGAATCAAGACATGTTCTTGTACTTTTTGAAAAGTGAAAGACCTAATCTACTACTTTCATGCCCAATAATTTTTCATTTGAAGCATTTTTGGTCATGAAAGAGGAGGTTGAAAATCTTTCCCAAAATGGAGAGTTTGCATTTCAAGTCATTTCCAAAAATGGCAAGTTTGCAATTGGCTCCAAATTCTTCAATCTTGTGAACTTCTAAACACTTCTAAGATCAAATAAAGATCATTGAACTTCAATTTGATGAAAATACACCTTTGGTTCCATTGTTGGGGGCCTCAGATGCCCTGATTTTGACTTAACTTACTTAGGAAGTTACCCACTGAACAAATGACTTCCACAATGAGTTTCTTCATCAAACTTGGTACACATGATCCTTATAAAATATCAAGAACATTAGAAACAAGAATGACCCAAAAATTTGGGGAGCATAATATGATGATAGAACACACATGGACTCTCTTGGATTGTTCATATCACAAACCCTAGATGCAGATGAACTTGAACTATGCAGTGGAACAAAAATGCAACATGAGATGTAATGCTTATGTTAAAACAAAAATGAAAGATCACAAGTCATGGTGTGATAAAGAGTGGGGGCAAATTTGGGGTGTTTACATGTAGCACCAGTACTTCCACCAGCTCATAGATTACGCTATGGGGTCGCTTGTGTCCTCTCGAACATCTCCCGGATCTTCTCTTGGTTTTGGTTCATGCCAGTCATCAATGTTATAAACTGGTCCATGCAAGTTCTTAGTTCCGCGATATTAGCTTACATTTGATCCATTACTCTTACTTTGTTTTCCTTGGTCGGATAACAATGAACCCTTCTATCAACAATAATGCCTGAAAAGGAAGAGATGTCAGAAATCTAGAACCTGTACCAGCAAAAACAAGAGAAAAGGTGACATGCATGCGATGCAAATGCTTGTATTTTCATTCTCAAGGTCATTGTGCCTCAGTTTTGGTATTCAATAATGATAGCGAAATCCATATGGCTTTTGGAATCCGACTTTTAAGAAGAAACCTTTGCATGAATCTCATATTTGGTCAGCTGGGATGATCAAGTGTCAGTGCACATATAAAGATTATAAAGATGAACAGGACTGCATAAACTAGCCCAAATGGCAACAAAAAATATCCCCGAAGGGTTACAAGTCTTATAAAACTAAACATAAACAGAAAGACAAGAAAAGATTCATACAACAAGCTTGTAGGTAATCTAAATACATCATACAGAAAGAAACTAAATCCTAGGGAAGCACATGTCCTTCAACCTCCAACTGAAGTGTCTGACCGCTTCAAACAAATGGGCCACATCCAGATGAGGAGGATCTTCAATCAACTTTTGGATAAACAAATATCTCTACTCAAATGAGGCGTGCAATTCATTGATTTGTTGCAGAAAGACTTCTGCATTCTCCTCACTAGGCCATGGCTCTTAGTTAGCCTTCTTGGTTTCTGCAAGAATCTTAAGCTCTTCCACTTCTTTCTGTGCTTCTTCCAGTGACCTTTAGGTTTTCTCCAACTGCTGAAAGTACTCTCGAAGCTTCTTATGAGCTAATTAAATTTCTTCTTTCTGGTACCCTACCTGCAACTTATAGTTTTCCTCTTTTTCTTTCTGCTCTTTCTGACTCTTCTCCCACTTCTTTTGCCATAGAGTGATAGTTTTGTTGGCTTCATTCAAATAATTTTTTACCCTCCTTCGTGCATTGGTTTTACTTGTCTCTGCCAAATATTTCTTCTTGAAGTATAGCTCTCTATCAGCAAATTCTTTCTCTTTGTCTCCCATGGTCTTTTGGAGAAACTGGACCTTTTCCTTCAAGACTGCATTGATGTAGATGGAATGTTGGTAAAGGTTACTAACTTCTGAATTTTCAAGCCTGACCTTGCACATTTCAGCTTCTATCTTCTGATAATCCTCCATAGGCACTGTAGATTGTGGCATAACCACCTTCAGGTATCAAGGAGGTTCCACTGAAAAAGGAAGGGGTAAAACTTTTACACGATCTTTGAACCATGCAGCATAAGGCTCGTAAGTATTCGGGTCCACTCTCCTAAACTCTTTCTTTCCTTTTCTGACTCTCAGCTCCCAAGCATGAGATACCTGTATAGCTAATCCTTTATTTCCCTCAACAGGAAAACATAAAGATTATTCTACCTCTTCATCAATCGGTGAAGTCTTTAGTGGATATCCAAATTGTTTCTTCGCCAACACAAGATTGTAGTTAATCACTCTTTCCCTCCCAAGTAAAGGCACATTGGGGAAATCTCCACAGCTAGTCATTATCTCTTTCCCTACCAAATCCCTGTTATAGCACCAAATGATATCATCAGAAGTCAGACCCATTAATCTCCTAGACCACTTCATGTCACCTTTCAGATCTACAAAAGGTCCTGACTTCGATGGATGTCTAGCAAACCAAGTAGCAAATAGAGGTGCACAACAATTCACATAGTCACATATTTCCTCTCATTCTTGTAATGCACCAAGTAGAAGAAATCTCCCAATAAGGTTGGAACATGATTCCTCTTAATGAAAACGGATATGGCTTCCATGCTTACGAATCCCTTCTTTCCTATGAAGAGACTAATCCCATACACCATTAAGGTTAAAAAAGCAATGAAATCCATCCACATCTTCTCCAAAGCACGCACTTTAGCCTCTGCAAGAAGAAAGTCCAAATAAAACCCTTTATGATCTTTGTTGATCTCCATATTTCCTTTAACTTTATCTAAGGTCAGATGAGTAGCTCTAGCAATATCTTCCTCTGGAGGATCTCTCTCTAAACCATAGAATGAAAGATTGTCACAGACTGGAACCTTCAACATGCTAGAAATCTCTTATAGAGTAGGAACCAAGATGTAATCAGGAAACACAAAACACTGCAACTGAGGATCATAGAACTGTAGCAGAGTATGAAAACTATCCTTTTGATCTGGAAAAGTCTTGTCCATGTAACTCAAAATCAATCCATACCTCTTCCTGAAAGACTCTAAAACTTGGTCATTTATCATCCCAACCAAACTCTGAATGTCTTCAGCTTCTAGTCTTGGGAAGATGTAATGTATGTTGTTTTTTCTAGGAACATTTCCGACTGCAGCCATTTGAACAATGAGAATACAGAAAACTATCGGAACTGGGTGCAGATGCAGATGATAACCTGAGAAAATGAAAACACAAAAGGTTAATGATGGTATGATGTAATGCAATGCAAGGCATGTGATCAATGACTGGTGTCTGTTTGGATATGGAACACTGGGCCAAGGAGTAAGTGTTTGTACCACAGGATCTCTGAATAATAACCCATAATAATAACCAAGGACCATGAATTCCAGAATCTCAAGGAACATATTAGAACATAGAATAACACTGATAATAAGGGTATGTTGAGGCCAGGGTTCCTACAAACCTGTAAATAGCCTCCCAAACTCATTGGTATGCTTCGGGTCAAATATCACAGACTCTCAAAGCCAGGCAGTGATAATACGTTCACCATCTCCGAGAAATGGTTTAATAATATCATCTCAGGGAAACATTTTAGCATTATACACAACTCAGGGAGGTCTCAACTGAGTCCAGGAAAAACAAGCATACCCCATAAGTTCCCAGCTTCAAGTGTTGGATTCGAGAAACAATAGTGCATTCATCCTAAAGGGTACAATACTATCATCATACAAACAGTTTCTTTAATTGAGTTCCTACGAGAGAACCAGACCATCTTATGCGAGTTCCCAGTGGGCCCTCGGGTGCGAATGGGTTTGCCACAGAATATGGTGTGCCACTGTCACCACTAGAGAGGGATGTTTACACAAAGGTCCTCAATGATCAGTCCCCAGATGCACATAAATATCAAGGTCATGTGATAAAGTAGGGAAGACCCCTATATCAGAACATTTCCAAGACGATCGCAGTCTGGGTGTGAAACTCACTACTACCCGCATGACAAGATATCATGAAGCCAAAGTGAATGTCCATGCTAATAAAATCTTGGGTGCACTCAAGCCTTGGTACTAGGCTCATCTCACAGTAACCCTCATCCTGCCAAGAAAACCAATACAATCCAGACAATCCAGTATATATGATGCATGATAAATAAATACTAAAAGCAGTAAATAAAGTTGTAAATTAAAACTCTAATACAACATTAAACTAAACACACAACAACAAAAAAACAAACACCTAATGAAACAGAAACAAACATGCGCTAGGATTAACTTTCATAGAGAACCAGAGATTCTGGGTTCGATCCCAGCAGAGTCGTCAGTTGTCGCTCCTGGGATTTCCATCCTTGTACAAACGCGAAAGTGGCGCGGAGAAGGAAGAGTCGCCAACCAAGCATTTTTATCCCGAAGGAAGGGTAATTCTCCATAGACCCATAAGAAAGGAGAAAACGAGGTCTTACGAACCAAAGAGATTGAGTTTGGGAGTCAGTTACAAACTGGGAAAGTATTACGACCCCATATCGTTCGTCGTACCTGACGGGATCCGCGCTTGCTTGAACCGTTTTAAAGGGGTAAGAATGAATTGTTGTTGAACAAAGGAACTTCTAACTGAAATGGAAAATAGAAATGAAAGGTAAGGGGTAAAATGTAGGGAAAATAAAAGAGTGCTCGAATAGGCCCTACCCCACTGCCTACGTATCTCATCAGGAAATGAGAAATAGAGTCGACGTAGTTCCCATAACTAGGGAGGAAAACTGCTTGTTTGTATTTTATTTAAAGCTTGAACTGCTTATTTCTATGCACATGTGTTGCCGGCTCCTTTGGCACGAGTGTGTTTACCGTCTTGCAAAGAGACAAGTAGAAGCAAGTTCTTTCGTTAAGAGTGAAGGTGATGATAAAAGAATTCCCGAAGGAGAGACGCTTATTGTTTGTCCAGTGTTTTTATAAGCTTTTTCTCTGAGGTTTGCACAGTAGAGTGTATTCAAGTCCTATTCCTCAGAGCTCCAAGTATAGAGAAAATCCTCAAGACTTGGTTTCAAAGATTAGGGTTCAAGTACACTATCTTATTGGCATTTTTTATGTTTTTTGCCTTTTGAAGTGAATAAGTGATTTTTAAGCTTTTCTTTGTGAATGTGACTTCATGACTAGACTTGTACATAATGCTAGTCAATTTTACTTTAGCCCAATATGGGATAGATGCAAATTCCCCATGGAATAAGTCCATACACACAAGGTCACTTAAATCATTATTGGATGTTCTTAAGCTTTTTATTTGAAGATGAGAGAGAAAAACAAAGAGAACCAAAGGTAAAAGTCTAATGGGGGACTTGTAACACCCAAAATACTCCCCACGAATTTAGATTTAAAATCAGAGTAAATAAAACTTATCATTTCATTATAAGTGTCGCAATCGATAAAACTCATGGCTCAATAGATCTTGTTACAAAAATATTTCATCTCGCAGCGGAAAACTTTCAAAACAACATAAAGTAGTATTTAGAATTACAAATTATTTTCTAAAAATAAATGAACAAGCAACAAATTTCGTCCCGACACCCAAAGCATGTATCAGAGCCAACTCCTAAAGACGCGAAGTACACTGACTTCACTTACCACCACCATCTCAGTATCTTAGGGTCAAAATTTAGGGTATGGCAAATACTAATAAAAAAAGAAAAAAAAATTAACAAAGAAAAAAAAGGAAGTTGGAAAGGCACAAAATGAGAAATATTAATTAAATCATTAGAAAAAATATAAAATATAGTAACTGAGATTCAAAGTAAGCTCCCTTATAGCTATATTCTTAAAAATCGAGGAAAAAATTTGTTTAATTAAAAAAATGGAGCTCCCAAGACCTATACCCTCAATTTTTTATTGTTCAAGTTGTAAGTTATGTCATAAAAAGTGTTATTTTAATAGTGCTCATACAAAGGATTAATCAACATAGGCAAAATCAAAGTAAAAATTCTTGAATGGATAGTCCAAAGTCTTCTTCTATGAATAATATTTGGTCATTAAACATAAAATAATTTAAAATTTATTTGAAAAACAATTAGGATAACATAACAACAACAATAACATTAAACCTTCAATAAGAAAAACATTAAACCATAAATTTCTATTATAAGGTCATATAAAATAATTATTTATTAGTTATACCATATCCCTTCTTGATAATTATAACAAATATTACGCACATTATCTTATCCGAATTATTTTCTTCTTAAGAGATATGCATGTGTGTTATAAAAGAAAGTCTCTTGAAAATATTAAGAGTTAAATCTTTATTTTTATTACTATTAAAAATATATATTTGTCTTGTAAAACATTTTACCTTCATTAACATTAAAAAAAAAAGACTTGTTTTATTATCCTGAGAACAAAGTTTTAATATGAACTCTTTATGTATTAAAGAGGCAACCACAATATATTATTTTACATAAGAGACACTTAGTAATAATTAACATTTTATAGTTTCTTAAAATTCTATATATAAGAGCTAAAAAAATAATTTTTTTTGTGTAAGCATTGAATGCAATCTATATTTATAGAGTGATAAAGACCATTTATTACATAAAAAGGGGAGAAATATGACTAAAATTATAAAGTTTAGTTATGTCATGATTAGCATTTTTTCTCTGTTTCTAGCTGCAAATGTTGAGGGTAAGTCATTTTTATCCTTTATCAAAATTTCTTAATTACATTTTACACAATATTTTAATTAATATAATTTTCATTACTTTATCTATTTTTTTGCTTATAGCGTGGCGTTGGCGTGGAGGTAGAACTTGTTTTAGAGATGTAGATTGTATCAAAAAATATTGTAAGAAACCTACAACATTTAAGTGTGTCAATCGTGTTTGTACATGTGTACTGGAATTTAAAATAATAGCTGTAAAAGAGGATGAGCAACATACATATACAAAAGAGAGTGCATGATGGAGTAGAGTTATATGTATCACATTAGATTCTTTTCTCATTTTCTATTATGTTGACAGTTAGAGTTTCTTATACTATAAATAACACTCTTGTAGCTACGTTGCACATTGATTCAATAAAGTATCTTCTTTTTCCTTTTGATTTTACTTCCTCCATTAATGGAGCTCTTAGTTTGCTTAGATGGTATCAGAGCAGGTTGATTCTGCTCTGTTTCCGCTATGCAATCACCTAGCTCAAAGCTTCAATGGTGATTTTGTTTGAATTCTGTTTGAAGTTGCAGATTCTTTCTCATTCTTTCTCATTTTTCTCTCATTAATTCTGAAATTTTCTTCTTCTTGATCATCTATCTTTTCATTAAGATGACAAGAAACAACAATAATAATACCCCATCAAATAATCCAGGTCAGGATCAATTGGATCCCTATTATGTTCATCCGTCTGAAAACTCATCCACAGTTTGTGTCACACCTGCATTATCAGGTGAAAATTATCATGCTTGGTCAATGAAGATGAGCAGAGCATTGGCGATGAAGAACAAGTTTCAATTTATAGATGGAACTATCGAAGAACCAGAAAAGAGTGATCTCAACTATTTTGCGTGGCAAAGATGCAACAATCTTGTTCATACATGGATCATAAACTCAATAGCACCTTCAACTGCTCAATGTGTGGTGTTTATTGATAGTGCAGTTGAAACGTGGAATGATCTTAAAGATAGGTTCATGAGAGGAGATCACATTCGTGTTGCACAATTGTATCAAGAGATATCCAATTTGAAGCAAGGTAATAAGAAGATTTCAGATTACTTTACTGAATTGAGAAGTTTGTGGGAAGAACTTGATCAATATTGACCAATGCCATGTTGTACTTATCGCATAGCATGTGCTTGTGTAGCTATGAGGAATAGCAGAAGTTTTAGAGCTGAAGATAGAATTATTCAGTTCTTGATTGGCCTGAATAAAGAATTCCATGGAGTTGTATCACAGGTGTTGCTTATGGATCCTTTGCCTCAAATCAAAAAAATATTTTCTATGGTTATGCAACAAGAAAGGAAAATATGTGGTACTATATTTTTCAACAACAATGTGATTGAAGAAGCTGGTATGGTCAATGTTGTTGATACCAGATCTCATCCTGGTAGAGGAAGAGGTAATAATTATGCTGGTAGAGGAAGAGGTAATATGAAGGTTTGCACACATTGTGGTAGAAATGGACACATAGTGGACACCTGCTACAAGAAACATGGCTATCCACCCAATCTTGGTAGAGGGAGTTCATCTTATGCAAATCGGGTATAAGCTGATGAATCAGGCAATAAACATGCAGCTGCTTCAACCACTGATAATGGCAACATGATTTTGACAAAGGAGCAAAATCAAAGTTTGATGGTATTACTTGAGAAGAACACATGAACCATTAATCTTGCAAAAGTAGGTAATTCCTATATTGCTAGTTTTAATACAAAAAGTAGTGTAAGTTGGATATTAGATATAGGAGCTACTCATCACATATGTAATAATATATATTGGTTCTTAAAACATGATAAGATCAACTCTATATAGGCGAATCTTCCAAATGGTAACGCTATTACAACAACAATCAATAGAGATGTGAAATTGTCTAATAATTTAGTTATTAAGGATGTATTTTTTCTACCAGAATTTGAAGTCAATTTGGTTTCAGTATCAAAACTATGTAAAGAGTAAGACTGCGGTGTAGTTTTTGAAACTGAAAAATGTGTTGTACAGGGAAAGAAGAGCTTGATGAAGATTGGTTCAGCTAGAGAACAAGATGGCTTATATTACTTGGATGCTTATCAAGAAGATAGTAATATAGCCTTTGTTTCTAATGTTTTTACCAATAAGAAATCAGATAATGTAGCTCCAGCCATTTTATGGCATTTGAGATTAGGGCATTTATCTCATGACAGAATGAAATGTATGAGCAACATGTATAGGTACATTCCTAGTAGTGTTCATAAAGCATGTGATGTTTGTCAGCAAGCTAGACAAAAGTGTTTTCCATTTCCTATCAGTAATGATAATGCTAGTGAATTGTTTGCCCTTATTCATGTTGACATATGGGGACCATTTAACACAGTTTCTATTCATGGTTTTAAGTACTTTCTGATTATACTTGATGATCATAACAGACATGTTTGGGTTTTTATGTTAAAATTCAAAGATGAAGTAGGTCATAAGATAGTGGATTTTGTAGCCATGGTAGAAACTCAATTCAACAGAAAAGTTAAAATGATAAGAAGTGACAATTGGACTGAGTTTCTTATGCCTGCATATTATGCTTCAAAAGGATTTTTACACCAAAGAAGTTGTGTCTACACTCCTCAGAAGAATGGTAGAGTTGAGAGGAGGCATCAGCATATTCTTAATATTAGTAGAGCACTCATGTTCCAATCTAAATTGCCAAAAGAATTCTGGTCATATACTGTTCTTCATGTTGTGTACCTAATGAACAGGATCCCTACTAAAGTTTTGAAAAACAATTCCTCTTATGATGTCATGTATGGAAGTGCCCCTAATCTGAGTTCTCTAAGGGTGTTTGGATGCTTGAGTTATGCTTCCAACTAATAGACATAAGTTTAATTCAAGAGCAAGAAAATGTGCTTTCTTGGGGTACAAGTCAGGTATGAAAGGATTTATACTCTTAGACATAGTTACTCATGATGTCATTATAGAAATGTGAAATTATTTGATATGGAATTTCCCTTCTTTGATCATTCTGATGATTCTATTCCCACAAATATCTACTTTGACCAATAGCCACAAATTCCTTCTTTTACACACATTGATTCCATGGAGTCAGTCCCCTTTTCTTCCCATCAGACTCATTCTAATTCTTAGGTTTCTCAAGAATCTCCTCATGTCTTATCTAATCATGACAGTTTGCTTAATACTTCTTCAAATTCTACTGATATTGCATTAAGAGATGATGATAGTTCTACTTCTCATGTTCAGGAGTCTATTCCTCTTGCTATTCTCTTAGCATCTACACCTGAACCTACTAGAAAGTCCACAAGAGTCACACAAGTTCCCATTCATCTTAAAGATTACATATGTACTTCTAACTTTGTTTCTTATTCTTGTCAATATCCTATAGAACACTGTCTATCATATTCTAATCTATCATCTAGTCATCAAGCTTATGTCATGGCACTTTCATCTGAAATTGAACCAAGTAATTACACTGCTGCATCTACAGATCCCAAATGTGTATAGGCTATGCAGAGTGTAATTGAAGCTTTTAACAACAATCATACTTGGGAGTTTGTTGACCTCCCATCTGATGTTTCTCCCATAGGAAGCAAATGGGTGTACAAAGTAAAAAGGTATGCTGATGGCTCCATTGAAAGATTCAAAGCTAGACTTGTGGCTCAAGGTTTCAATCAAACAGGGGGCCTTGACTATTTTGAAACTTTTTCACCAGTTGCTAAGATATCCACAATTCGAGTTCTACTTGATTTAGCTGCTATTCATGGTTGGCATTTACATCAATTAGATGTAAATAATGCTTTTCTCCATAGAGATCTGCATGAGGCAGTTTACATGAAAGTTCCACAAGGTGTTGTAGCTGCTCAACCTGGCCAAGTGTGCAAACTTACAAAATCTCTCTATGGTTTAAAGCAAGCAAGTATGCAATGGTTTGAGAAATTGACAACATTTCTTAAAGCTCAAGGGTTTCAGTATGCTCATGCTGATCATACTCTTTTCATCAAGGAAAATTCCACCTCTTTCACAGCTCTACTAGTTTATGTAGATGACATAATACTAGCTGGCACATCTCTCACTGTATTTGTTGATCTCAAGAAAATTTTCACAAAGTTTTTCATATAAAAGATCTTGGTATACTAAATTTTTTTCTTGGTCTTGCAGTTTCTCGATCATCCAAAGGCATCACTCTATGTCAAAGGAAGTATTGTCTTGAACTTCTTCATGATGTTGGTCTAACTGGTTGTAAACCAGCTTCTACACCTTTGGATGCATTTATTAGACTCCATCAAAACAATGGTTCAGCATTCTCAAACATCACTGCATATCGAAGACTTGTGGGCAGATTGATATATCTCACCATAACTCGACCTGGCATTGCATTTTCCATACAAAAACTTAGTCAATACATGAGTTCTCCCACTGAAGTTCATTTTAAAGTTGCAATCTGTGTTTTGAGATACTTGAAAAGTCTCCTGCTCATGGCATATTTCTCTCTACATCCTCGAATTTTCAAATTCTCGGATTCAATGATGCAGACTGGGGTGGATGCATTGACACAAGGAGATCGATTTCTGGATATTGCTTTTTTATTGGCCAGTCATTGGTTTCATGAAATCTAAGAAACAAATAATAGTCAGTTGTTCTTCAGCTGAAGACGAGTATCGTGCCCTTGCATCTGCTACTTGTGAACTGCAGTGGATGTGTTTCTTATTACCTGATCTTCAGCAACATCCTTCTCGACTTCCAGTCTTTTATTGCGACAATCAAAGTGCAATCCATATTTCAGCTAATCCGGTTTTTCATAAGAGAACCAAACACTTGGATATAGATTTCCATTTAGTTCGTGAAAAGATTCAGGCAGGTGTCATGCGATTGTTACCATACCCTTCCAAAGATCAGGTTACAGATGTATTCAAAAAGGAACTTAGTCCTAGTCCATTCTTTGATTGCTTATCCAAGCTTGGTTTGATCGATTTGTATCAACCTCAAGCTTGTGAGGGGGTAATAGCTGTAAAAGAGGATGAGCAACATACACATAGAAATAAAATGCATGATGGAGTAGAGTTTAGTGTAGCACATTAGATTCTTTTCTCATTTTCTGTTATGTTGACAATTAGAGTTTGTTATACTATAAATAACACTCTTGTAACTACTTTGCATATTGATTAAATACAGTAACTTCTTCTTCCTTTTGCTTTTTCTTCCTCCATTAATGGAGCTCTTAGTTTGCTTAGATATAACCTTATCCAAAAGTACCCAATTTCACTAAAAAAAGTGTAGATCACTTATTTATTGTGTTTGTATTGGCGCCATATAATTTGATCTTTACTTCATTATCTAATTTCTAGATGGGTATTTTTATGACTTTGTAATTTAAGATGATAGACATGAAATAAAATAAGGTGTCAATTAATATTAATTAGATTATTTTCTTCTAGTCATAGTTTTGTGCTTTATTAGACTATTTTTTCCTTTTGTTAATATTACTTTGCCATTAAAATGTAGTGCAATACCTTCAATCAGGCATTTTAATTTTTCATACACTCATGATTATCTATCAAAATATCTTCAATATTAAGCTGAAAATAATTTTTTTATGTTGTTTCTAAACCTACATTTTTACCATATTCATCACAACAATAAACAAGTGTTAAAAATTTAGACACGTTTGTTGATAATATTCAATGTGTTCTGGGCGCAGGAGTCGGCTTAGCATTTTGGCACTGTAATTGAATTCTTGACAATCCTCTGTGTAAGTTCTGTACTTTTAGGATTGACATTAATTTTGTAAAACAAATATAACAACAATGTATATGTACAAGATCTTTGCAAAGAAAAGAAAACATTAAGCAAGGAATCCTTTTGCGCGCCTAAACATGTTGTGTTGAAATGTTTCAACATCTGGAACAACATGTCAAAGAAGATGTCAAGATAATTCCTTAGACATCATGAACTGCTGAAGATGTTTTGAAGTTTCTGTTTCGGTTTCAACAGAAACATAATATATTGAAGATTTAAATCAATCCAATGGCGCTGATTGTAAAAGATCTTGAAGATTCAAATATACATTGAAGACAAATTTCAAATATTGAATAAATGTAGAGTTTCTATATTTAGATATATTTTAGGAAATTGTTTATTTGAAGATCTTTTTGTATATTTGTAGCATATTTTTTCTGCATATTTGAGCAGCTGTTGTTGTATTGTTTATGCCCAAATCCAGTTGGGAATAGGTTATAAAAAGAAACCTTGTAACCTCGGTTTAATAACCAACCTAAAATGTAATAGACATATCATTAGGGTTGTGTTCTTGTGGCAGCCATGCGAGACAAGGAACAATGTTGTGGTTGTTTTGTTTGTAAACCTCCAAGCTGATAAGTAAGATGTGGATTGTTCTTGGAGGAAGCTTGTAAGCAACTCTAAGTTGTTGTCATGGAAATGTTACTTCTGGTTTGAATTGTTGTGTAGGTAAAGAGCCGTCAATAACATCAACTGACTATTAGGACTGTGAGCCATCACTGAGGTGATTGGAAGTGAGGATGGGTTTCACATATTTAGGAGTTCCTAAGTAGAAGTTGCATGGGTAGTGATTAAGTGAGAAGATTGTAAATTTTAGGTGTTTGCTAAGAAGTATTTGAATTGATACTACGTGTCGCTCCCCGGATTTCCATCCTGGTACAAACGCGAAAGTGGCGCGAAAACAGGTAGAGTCGCCAGCCAGGCATTTTTATCCCGAAGGAACGGGAATGGTAATACTACACAAACCATAAGAAATAAAAGGAAGGAAAAAGGTCCTGCGAACCAAAGAGACTGAGTTCGGGAGCCGGTTACGACCTGGGAAGGTATTAGCACCCCAGATCGTCCGCCGTACCCGACGGGATCCACACTTGCAAAGAAATCTATTTCAAAGGGTGAAGGAATGAAAGTTTCTGCAAAGAAAAGGAACTGAACTGGATAAAAGAAAAGAAAAGGGAACTGAAAAAGAAATGAAAAGGAAAAAATGTAGGGAAAATAAAGATTGTGCTCGAACGGGCCCTACCCTGCTGCCTACGTATATCACTGGACATGAAGATCAGAGTCACCGTAGTTCCCCTAACTAGGGGTGGAAAAGATTGCTTGTGTCTTAAGGTTTGAACTACCTACGTCAATGCTCATGTGTTGCAGACTCGGACGATGAGTGCGTAACCGTCTTGCAAAATGACAAGAAGAAGCAAGTTCGTGGACAAAGCGAAAGAGATGAGAAAAGAATTCCCGAAGGAGAGACGCTTATTGTTTGTTTGTGTTTTTAGAAGCTTTTTATTGGGGTGTCACAAGGAAGTGAACTCAAGCTCTTTTCCATGGAATGTGTACTTGCGACTACATTCCAAGATGGAATAATAGAACAAGCACACTCAAGTAAGGAGAAGATCCCTAAAACTTGATTCCGGAGATTAGGGCCTAAGCTCACTAACTCATTGAATTTATTAGGGCCTAAGCTCATTAACTCAGTTGACGTGCACAACCAAGCTTCCTTCTGGAAAGGATATGTACCCCTTGTCGATCAACTGTTGGACTTTGGCCTGAAAAGCTTTGTAATATTTAGTTGAATGTCCGATCGATCCACCAGGATACCCACACTGCTCATAAGGATTGTACTCTGGAGGGTATGACTCTGGCAACGACTTGAGAGGCTTACGAACCACCAATGAGCTCTGAATTAGATGTGGCAAGAGTTCACTGTACGCCATGGGAACTGGATGAAGAGGAGCATTCCTTCTTTCCAGATTGTTGCAAGGCCTAGGTTGGCTCTAAAGTTGATTTTGAGGTCTTCGACCATGAGCTTGCAGATTTGGACGAGGAGGAGTCCAAGGTTTCTGATACGATGCTCTGAGCATCGCTTGTTGTCCGTAAGAGTAGCCAGACCTAGGAACGGATGATCTCTGAGAAGATGATGGTCTAGAATATTCGATATTTGCCATGACTGCACTGATGTCATACCCTTCTTCCCCTTGGGAGCTAACAACAGACTCATCTTCACTAGCTGGGATATTCAAAAAGTCTTGGATCTTTCCCCTTTTGAGCAGGCTCTCGATGCGTACTCCAACTATCATCAAATCAGAGAAGCTTGATGTCCCAATGCTACTTATTCTTTCCAAGTACGGACCTTGCAACGTGCCCACGAACAGGTCAACCAATTCTAGGTCTGAAAGTGGGGGTTGCACTTGGGCTGCCAATTCTCTCCACCGCTGTGCATATTCTCTGAAAGATTCACCAGTCCTCTGAGATAGGCTTTGCAAGTGCGTGCGACAGGGCGCCATGTCCACATTGTACTGGTATTGCTTTACGAAAGCTCTGGATAAATCATTCCAAGATCGGATACAACTACTTTCCAAATCCATATACCAACTTAATGATGCACCGCTTAAACTATCCTGAAAGCAATGAATCATCAACTCATTGTTGTGGGCATAAGAACTCATCTTTCTGCAGAACATCACCAAATGACGCTTCGGGCAACTGACACCAGTGTACTTCTCAATCTTCGGAGTTTTGAAATATGGAGGAATGACAAGACCAGGCACCAAACACAGGTTTAGAGCATCAAAACCAAAGGCATCTGGATCTGCTAAGGCTTTGAGTTGCTCGTCCAACACACGAAACCTTTCAGCAGGATCAATAGTTGGTGGATACTTGGTTTTCACAAGAGGGATTGCCCCTTGGAAGTTTGGCATAGGGAAAGCAAAGCTCTGATAATCTGTAGCATCAGAAGAAGATGAAGGTCCACCTCGGACAACAGATGGTTCAGGTACACTCTGATTCACAATCGGAGTCTGTGCAGGCTGAGTTTGAGTAAGGTTGTTCAATTGTGGAAGATCCTCATCAGGAGAAAGACCATACAAAGGATTTCTCATCGAAGTGAAACCAAGTGGAAACTAAACATTCTGATGGTTGTTCTCTGACATAGCTACTGACTGCTTCCAAACTGACCTTTTTAACTCTTGACACTGCTCAGTCTAGCTTCAAATAACTTCTGTCTTCTAACGGTTACCAATTGTTCAAACTGAGTACCGGAAATCAGCTGGCTGACCATGGAAAAAAGGAGGAAGGATGAGCTTTCTGGAAGAAGGAAATGCAATGCTAATGCAAATGCAATATGATGATGCAAAAGATGCAAAGACATGGGATCACAGCTAGAAACTGCCTGGAATCTGGAATACTGAGCCAAGAATCGAGTGTCTGTAACCACAAGATCTTTGTATAATAACCCAAAATAGTAACCGAGAACCAAAGGTCAATAACTCCAGGATCATAAAGACCGAATCAAAACATAAGACTGCACTGGCAATGAGGGTATGTTGAAGTCATGGGTTCCTGCAAACCTGTAAACCCCTCCGAATATCACGGGTGTGCTCCGGGTCAAACATCACGTACTCTCAAAGCCGAATAGCAATAATACTTTCACCATTTCCGAGAAATGGCTCATGACCAAATCAGGGAATCGTTTGGCATTATGTACTACGCAGGGAGGCCTCAGCTGAGTCCGGGAAAACAAGGTTATCCTACGTGAGTTCCAGGTGGGCCCTCGGGTGCGAATGGGTTTGCCACGCAATGTGGTCTGCCACTGTCACCACTAAAGAGGGATGTTTCCACAAGGTTCTCAATGATCGGTCCCCAGTTGCACATAACTATCAAGGTTATGAGATGAGACAGGAAGATCCCCAAATCAAGACATTTCCAAGACGGTCGCAAATCTGGGCGTGGAACTCACTACTACCCCCATGACAAGATCTCATGAGGGCAAAGTGGAACCACTCTAAGTCCTAAGGTGCACTCGAGCCTTGGTAATGAGCTCATCTCACAGTAACAGTATCACCCAAGTCCTACCAAACAGAAAATCCAGTCCAGACAGTCCAGTATAATATATGATGCAGGAAAATAAATACTGAAAACTGTAAATAAGCTGTAAATAAAACTGTAAATAAACAACAGTAAAATAAACACGCAACATCAAACAATCAACACACAAAGAAATAGAAACACGCAAGCGCTAGGAGAGACTCTCAAGGGAACCAGAGATCCTCTGGGTTTGGTCCCCAGTAGAGTCGCCAGCTGTCGCTCCCCGGATTTCCATCCTGGTACAAAAGCGAAAGTGGCGCGAAAAGAGGTAGAGTCGCTAGCCAGGCATTTTTATCCCGAAGGAACAGGAATGGTAATGTTGCACAAACCAGAAGAAATAAAAGGAAGGACAAAGGTCCTGCGAACCAAAGAGACTGAGTTCGGGAGTCGGTTACGACCTGGGAAGGTATTAGCACCCCAGATCGTCCGCCATACCCGACGGGATCCACGCTTGCAAGGAAATATGTTTCAAAGGGTGAAGGAATGAAAGCTGCTGCAAAGAAAAGGAACTGAACTGGATAAAAGAAAAGAAAAGGGAACTGAAAAAGAAATGAAAAGGAAAAAATGTAGGGAAAATAAAGATTGTGCTCGAACGGGCCCTACCCCGCTGCCTACGTATATCACTAGACATGAGGATCAGAGTCACCGTAGTTCCCCTAAATAGGGGTAGAAAAGATTGCTTGTGTCTTAAGGCTTGAACTGCCTACGTCAATGCTCAGGTGTTGCAGGCTCGGATGACGAGTGCGTAAGCGTCTTGCAAAATGACAAGAAGAAGCAAGTTCGTTGCCGAAGCGAAGGAGATGAGAAAAGAATTCCCGAAGGAGAGACGCTTATTGTTTGTTTGTGTTTATAGAAGCTTTTTATTGGGGTGTCACAAGGAAGTGAACTCAAGCTCTTTTCCATGGAATGTGTACTTGCGACTACATTCCAAGATGAAATAATTGAACAAGCACACTCAAGTAAGGAGAAGATCCCCAAAACTTGATTCCAGAGATTAGGGCCTAAGCTCACTAACTCATTGAATTTATTAAGTGTTTTTTGTGATTAAAATGAAGAAGTCTTTTTTATGATTTTCTTGATGAAGATGGCATCCTGATCAGACTTGTGCATCATGATGAACAAGCTTGTACCATCCCAAGATGGGAAAACTACAAGTGCTTCATGGAATAAGGCTAGTACACAGGAAACCATTTCAATCTTTATTAAGGTGTTTTTTAGAGTTTTTGAGATGATATGAGAAGAGAACCAAAAAGATCTTAAAGGTAAAAGAGCTAAGGGAATCTAACAATCCTAAAAATTATCATGCAAAGGGTTGGTCCTATGGTTAGTGAGGCTTACTATCCTAAAGAAGAAGGAAAGTAGAAAAGAAGAAGATGAAAGGAGAAGATTCATGGTGGCCTAAGCACACCAGAAGATGAGGAAGAAGTTGAGATGAAGAAGAAATAAGTAAGGAGATGAGAATGCAGAATGGAGTAGTCGAACAATGCACAAATAGAGCCTACACCAGTAGGACTTCCAGATGCAGTAGCATGTAACAAGTAAAATCGGGCCTCAGTGTTACCTAACGGAGAAGGTTCGTTGCCTCTTCAATACACGCAAAAGAAATCAAGAAAGCGTATCAAGTCCAGAACGGATTTACAATTCAAGCACAATGGTCCATTATCAGGATATCAAACCAAAGTCAAATGTAGGCTTCCCACATCCAGAATTAAGACCACGAATTAGTCCGTGCGAAGTCTAAGTTCAATTGGTATTCAGAGGTCTCATTAGTCCCAAAAATAATCGGCTTGGAATCACAACTTGCATCAAGAGTTTCACGAACAATTAACAACAAGGTCATCATCCAGCAATATCTCCATCATCGAAATTAAGCAATGGACCTACAAAAACACCAAACCAAACTAGAACCAAAAATCAAATGAAATTCTATTTAATTAAACTAAATTAAATGAAGAAATTAAAATTAAAGCTATATTAAGATTAATAATCAAAATTAACAAAATAAAATTCTAATTAATAAACTAACAATTACTGAAATTCTAATTAACTAACAAAATTCTAATTAAATCCTAAACAAACACTTAATATTAATTAAGAAAAGTTAACAATTCATTGAACAAAATATAGAAAAAACTAACAAAATGAGAAGAAATAACAATGGTTAGGGGTTGTCTGCTGATGCTGGGGTGCTGATAGGGAAACCGGCGCAGGCCCATGCTTGCAAACATGAATTCAAAGTCCAGGTGCATGCAGTAAAATGATGGTGCGAGATACGCAAACCGACGGGCTTTATAAGGCCCACAATGACATAAGAGCCAATGAAAAAATGTCAACAAAAAAAAACAAACTCAACAACATAGTCAAATGAAAATGAATCCGTAAAACCAAACCAAAATAATTTTAAAAAATGAAAGAAAATAGATTAAAAAATATAAACAAACGTAACCAAAATTAAAAAGGCAAAGTCAGTCAACAACACGATCTTCTTTCCACTCTTCTCCTTCCCGAAATCAAAATCATCATTACTATTCATCACACAACGAAGCCAGACACGTCATCACCGCCGCAACCAAGTCTCTCATCGGTCCTTTTCTCTGATTGTCCGTTCAAACGCAATTCACTCCTCTCCAATCTTGTTCTCAAACCTCGTCAGAATCGTGACGGCTTCAATCTTTCACGGCATCTCGGTCTCAAACTCGTGTCACTCCCTTCATCTCTCTTTTGTTTTCGATTTAAGGACCCAAACATCTCTTCATCTTTAAACTTTTCTTGTTCTGTTTTGTCTGTGTTGTGGTTGTTGAAGGAAATGGTGGACGGTTTGAAGGTTTGACGGTGGGTTGCGATTTGATGAAGTATTGTGTGCTGGTACGATTTGTGAGATGGATTCGGTTGTTGTTGTTGTTGTTGATGGAGGCGGTGATGGTTGTGTGGGTTTGTGAGTGGTTACAGAGGTAGGTTCGAAGAAGAATGAGAATGGTTTGAAGGTTATTGTTAGGTTGTTGGGAGAATGGTGTTTTGCAGTTACAAAGTTGTTGTTGAAGATGTAGTCGAAGGGTGGTGAAGGTCGTCACGGTTGAAGATGAATAAGGTGTTTCTTCAGATTTAGTCGAATGTGGCTGAGAGAGAGAGAGTTGTGTGTGTGGAAAGGGATGTTGTGCCGAGGAATTTTAGGGATGATAATGAAATTATTGAGGGAAGCAAATGGTGGAGAGGTTGTTTTCGTTGTTGAAGGTGAAGAAGGTTGAGTGTTGTTGTTGTTGTGGAAAATACGAAAGTGGTTCAGTGATTTCATTTTAGAAATTATGTGAAGGGTGCGTCATGGTGTGGTGAGGATTTTGTGTGTGATATTGTTGAGTGAATGTGTTGCCTTGCAAGCAAGAATCCCCTGTGAGCAAGCTGTGCGTGTGAAAGAAAACGTGAGGCTTGCTGAGCTGGCCGAAAATGTGGAATGAAAATGCTGTGGAGATATAGCAAGTTGTGGTAGAAGCTGGTGAAATTGGAGCAAGATTTGTGTTGTGGTGGGTACGTGAATGGGCCATGTGAGTGTAATAGTGGGGTCAGTTTTTGCGTGTGATACCTTGTAAGGAGGCCGAATTTGGCTGAGAAATACTTCACATGTTTTATTCATTTTTTAGTATGTGATGTATAATGGATTTGTAAGATAACTGAATGATATGGGTTTAACCTCTTTCTTTTACTGAATTTGTAAATCAATGGGTTTAATGATGGAAATAAACTTAAAAATGGATTAATTGCTACTAGTAAAAATGAGATAAATTGGAATGTGAATTAAAATGAATATAAAATGTGGATCTTAACTTTATAGAATAAGTTTGGACATAAATTTGGACATGGAAATTAGGTGGATTACCTTGGTTTATGGACATGGCTTAAAAATGATATGTTTTTTTAAAAAAAGAATTGGATTATAGGAATAATAAGATGGTTTCGGATATGAACAAAAGAATGAAAGGAAACTCGATAAAAATGGTTAGTTGGTTGGGAGGTATTTACAAGTGAAAAACGAATACAAGAAATTGACGTTGGTTAGAAATAAAAATGGATATTGTGGGTGATGAATAAGATGATGCAGCTATAAAAAAAATCGATTTAATGAACATATGAACACAACCTCTCCTGGACAACTTATGACTGAAACAACTGTGTTCTGAATCAAATTGAAACTTTGCCCAGGCTATTGAACTCACACTGAGGAAAATAAATCCACAGGTAAATTACTTATGAATTGTTCAACAAGCAATATGACCCAAAACTCCTCATGAATCACAACTTGATAGATCTGATGAATTTCACACACCACAATTTGACTTTGGATATGCACCGCCTGAGAAATCAACCCTTGTAACTTGATGAGGAAGAGAATAGCCCGATGATAATCCATATGCGTAGTGAACAGTCATTGCAGACGTGAAATCCTTGAAGACAACCAAATCAGGGAAATAAACCCTAATTCAGTGACAAAAGCAATGAGAGGATGATGCCACCTTTGAATACTCTGATAACCATAAAATAGGGTGTGGAACCATAATTCGCAGAATGACACTGATCCCATGTCTTATGCACATGATGTGAATTCTAATGTTAATGATCTAATGGAAATGCAGATGAGATGCAAGCGAAAAGCAGGCAAAGATAGAAAAACCAGAGGGCAAATTTAGGGTGTTACACTACGCAATGGATTTCCTTCCAGGCTTGGTAGCCCCCAGAGTAGATGAGTTAACATCGAACTAGGTTAACAATTTGAATATGTTCTTTATAGATTTCAGTTTATTTTATGTAGTATATGTGTTGAATGTCATATCAGATGTTTAAACATCCTGAAGAATGTTTGAATCTGATATGTCAGAATTTTAAAAGTGTTGTAGTTTATGGATTTCCATGATTATATGTAATTGATAAGATGTCTCAACATCATATTCGACATCTAAGTCTGTCATACCAGAATTTCAATTGGTATCAAAGCAGGCATCCTAGTCTGTTTCTAAATGAGATCCAAGGGGGGGTACCTTTTGGTTCATGGTCAAGGTAAAAGTGTTCTACTAAAAAGCTGGTTGTTGTGTGAATGGTCCTTAGAAGTGGAAGATGGATTATTCTGTTGTGGTAGCATGGTTGTGTGCTGCTAATGTGACATGTTTGATTTATTTTCAAACCTATGGCTATTGGTGTCACTTGGAGATATTGGAAGGGCTAATTTGTGACACTTGAAGCTTCTAAGGAGTTTGTATCCGCTGCTTATCTAACTAATAACTCCTTATGTTTGAGAAGGTTGATCTTCTCTAGAGATATATCATATGGTGTTGGGGATATATGTCTATTTGCTTTTGTTAGTTGTGTTAATGATACTTGGAGACTCTTTTTCAAGTCCACTCAAGGCACTGAGAAGAGAAGTGGTTGTTTGGAGATCTGAAGACTGTTTTAAATAGATTTATCTCTTGTCTGTAGATCTCTTTGTGATCCTAGGAATGATGTCTTATCCTCTGATAGAAAATTACATCAGAATTAGGCATGATTCTGTTGTCTAAGGGTTGGATGTATAGATGCTTGGGTGCTAAACTATTGTGTTTATTTCACACATGTTTAGAACCTACTTCTGATCTGTAAGAGGAGGCATCTCTATGGTGTGTCTAAGAAGGTTCTGGCCCTGGAATTTATTTTATATGTGTGTGTTGATAAAGGTGTGATCAACATGTATTGTTCTTCTGAGGATAGTTTATTTCTGGTCCTTGCTGCAGGAGTGAAGTACCTAAGCTTCAAGGAGTATTATTTCAGAGTGACTCCTTGTACATGAAGGTTAAACTGTGTCAACTAATGGCATTGACTAATGTGTATATAGCTTATCAGTAGCTATATTGTGTAAAGACATCTCAAATCAGACAGTCTGAATACTGTGTCTGAAGAAGAAGTATCTGTTCCAGCTGTTGCATATGTCTGTTCTAACACCCCATTTTCTACCCTTGAGTATAATTAAAATCAGAGTTTACAAAAATTTTCACATAAACGGGATATTACATTTTCAACTTTAAACCAATTCCAACTTTAAGTATAACATGCTTAATACATAGCACTTTTCATAAATAAACATAAAACAACTTCATAATACTGAAATAATTCAACTTCATAAAACATCACGCATCAGATTTATAAAACAACTCGTAGCTTCTTTATCCAACATAAAACAACTTCAAAATAACCAACAATTATTCTAAAGTACTTCAAGTAAATAAAATTCAGCATGCAATAAAATCAACAAAAACATACACGCGTCATTCCCCCCAAGTGCTACGTATCAGAGCGACTGACCACCGACTCGACTAAAGGTAACCAATTACTCTTCATGATTACCTGCACGTTGCCAACATAAGGACTACATTCAAACATAAGGGGTGAGTTAGGATAACTATAAGCACTATATGAAAAGAAATACACATATAAGGATTTCAAATAATTCACCGCTTCACAACATCAACTAGCACAACAACACATCAACAACTAAAAAATAATGCAACTTTAATAAGACTCTACTAATTATGTATGTGGTACCATTTTGGAGTAAAACTCACAACTTAAATCATTTCCAGGTTATCGAGGCATCAAAGCATAAGCCTTCAACTTTCAACTTAAATTTCCAATCCATGCCAACATGGTGTGAGCAATAGCTCCGACGTGAAATGCATATGATCTACATAACATACACGAATTTACAACGCAAACAACCTAACAACACGAGCAACACAACAAATTTTATGATATAAGCAACTTATATTCAACTTTGGCATAAAAGCCTCCAACATAACAACTTTAGAATTATTCCGTAAACCGGAAACATACATCAACTTAACTGTACCTGCAAATCGACTATACAACATATTTTCATCATTAAGATAAAAAAATCAACTCTTAATTTACCCGAATTACCCCAATTAATTTCGTAAAATTCCGAGCAACTACGTTTTTGGCCTAATTCGGCTAAACCGACTAAACCGATATTGTTTCTAATATACTGCGATCAGCACGATTTTATTACAAAACCTTGATTTTCTACATTCTGTTAAATATTATCTGTCATAAGAATTCATACCTGCTACTTTCTGCCAAAATTCCTAAGTCTGCACTTTTTTTGTCAAAACTACACATCACAATATTATTTAGCAAATTGTTTTCATACTCGGTATAATTTCTTCTTCTTAGTAAAATTTACCATTTTATAAGATTACAGTGGTTAAATGGTTATGGTTAAGTTATAATTACTTAAATAAATATTAATAAGGTAAACTACATTATTTGTTCTACATAACTTAATAGACTATAATTGTTAAATAATGGTATTATGAAAAAAAATGCATTTCCCCACATTATTGGGTGGCTTGCGCCACCCTTCATTAAAATCTAAGTGGCTTGCGCCACTTCATGTTGCACAATGTGGCTCCTGCAATATTTTCATGTGGCTTGCACCACCTAGTATAAAAGAAGTGGCTCCTGCCACTTTGTGAAGTGGCTTGCGCCATTTGGGGTCTCTCTACCCCCACTACCGGTCTGTGTAATTTCTATTCATCATCCCCAATCACAATTTTTTCCAGAAAATGTTCAACACAAAATTATCAACAATAAATCAACATAAACAAAATACAGATTATTCATAACAATATCAAAATCAACAAAAGTACATAACAACATAAACTATCCAATCATATTATCAAATTTCATACCTGATTATAAGAATCAAACCCACCCTTACCTAAGGTTTCGATCGAAGGTAGCCCTAGAAATCGGATTCCGACTGTCGTTCCTCTTTTCCTCTTTCTCTCACAATCGTGCAAATTTTCAGTTTCTCCTCTTCTACTGATACCACTTTTTTCCACTAATTTTATTTTCTTTTTATTAAATTAAACTAAATCTTTATAATTACTAATGGGCCTATCTACAGCACCCCCTATTTTACTAATTCGAACGCGATTTTAAGCCCACCAACCCAACTATCACAACAACTATTATATTAACTCTAATAATATTTCTACAGCTTCCAACTTATTTTTCTGGCTTATCGACTTAATCAACCACAACATTAAAATATACCGACATAACATAAATAATTAATTAAATATTCAATAAAAAAATTAATTAAATATTTGGGCGTTACAACTCTCCCCCTCTTAGAAGATTTTCATCCTCGAAAATTTACCCGATTCAAATAACTCCGGAGAGGAGTCTCACATCTTTCTCTCCAATTCCCGGGGCACGCTTTCTCCAGCAGCTCCCAACCAAACAACTTTGACCAACACGATATCTTTTCCTCGAAAATTCTTTGTTTCACGATCCTCAACTCGTACAGGCTTCGTCTCCACAGTGAGGTTATCCTGCACTTGCACATCGTCCATACTAACCAAATGAGATGGATCGGGAATATACTTCTGAAGTTGCGACACATGAAACACCATGCAACTTCACAATTACTCTAATATAAATCTCTGCCAACTTTGCAATTGGATATGTAATGTTAATAGGTATGAAATGATCCAACTCCGTAAGCCTATCAACAATCACCCAAATGGAATCATGCCCTCATAAAGTAACAGGAAGCCCAGTCACATAGTACATATAAATGCCATCCCATTTCCATTCTGAAACTTCCAACAGTTGCATCAACCTAGCACGCTTCTGATGCTCAATCTTCGACTTCTGAAAAGTCAAACACGCATACACAAAATGTGCCACATCTTTTTTCATTCCGGACAACCAAAATATTTTCTTTAAATCTTGATACATTTTAGTAGCACCTGGATGAATACTCAGATTACTCCTACGACCCTCTTAAAGAAGAATATCCTTCATATCTGCATCATCAAGAATGCAAATTCGTTCATGCAGTCTCAACACATCTCTAGCAGCAATCTTAAATTCACTTTTCTCTAATTGACCATAATTGTTCATGATATCTACTAATTTCACATCCATCTTCTAAGCCTCTCGAATACTATCCAGAAAGTCAATATTAATCTTCAACATTCCTAACATCACACTCTGTGATGTCACTTCGCAAACAAAACTCATATCTCGAAACTGCTCAATTAATTCTAATTCTTTAATCATCATTGCTGACATATGTAAGGTCTTTCTGCTTAAAAGCATCAGCCACAATATTAGCTTTTCTTGGATGATAATTCAAACCAAAATCATATCTTTCAGTAATTCCAACCATCTACGTTGTCTCATATTCAGTTCTTTCTGATCAAACAAATACTTTAGGCTTTTATGATCACTATAAACTTCGAATCTGGAACCGTAGAGATAATACTTCCAAATATTCAACACAAATACAACTGTAACAAGCTCTAAATCATGCATAGGATATTTCTTCTCATGAATTCTCAACTTTCGTGATGCATAAGCAATTACCTTATTATTCTGCATAAGCACACCTCCTAAACCCATCAACGAAGCATAACGATAGACAACAAATGGTTCTTCTGGATTTGATAAAGTCAAAACCGGCACCGACATCAATCTCTTCTTCAATTTGTAAAACTTTCTTCGCACTAAACATCCCACACAAAAGCTTTACTTTTACAAGTTATCCATTTAACAAAAGTGCCAACTTAGAAAATCCTTCAATAAACCTTCTATAATATTCTACTAACACCAAAAAGCTTCTAATCTCGGTAGCTGACTGTCGCTCCCCAGATTTTCATCCCGGTGCTAACGCGAACGGTCGGCGATGTTGGAGGTTGAGGTTGAATAGAGTCTTCATCTAGGAATTTTTATCCCGAAGGAAAGGTAATACTGCATAAACCTGGGAAAAGGTGGATAACACGGTTGCGAACCAAAGAAACTGAGTAAGGGGGTAGGTTAGGACCTGGGAAGGTATTAGCATCCATATCGTCCGTCGTACTCGACGGGATCCACGCTTACTTGATTGTGTTTAAAAGGGGATAATGTATGTGCTAAACTTTGCATAAAAAGCTAGGGAGAAAAGGGTGTACAGAGTGTCAGTGCAAAAAGAAAGTGAGTGCTCAGGCTAAGGAAAGAGAAATTGGGAGGAGGGGAGGGGGGAGACAAAGAGAATTTTGAACGATAACTGTTAAGTTATGCCTACGTATCCTCTCGTACAATGAGGAAGTCAGAACACCGTAGTTCGACTCAAAGAGACTTAGATGATTTTGGTGTGAACTGCTTGCTTGTCTATGCTCAAGTGTATGATTCGTTTGGCTCGAGTGCTAACTGTCTTGCATTAGACGAGAGAAGCGAGTTCTCGTTTTCAAAGTGAATGTGATGAGAAAAGAATCCCGAAGGAGACGTTTATTGTTTGTTTTTGTGTTTTCAGTTTTTTATTGCTTTTGGTGTTTTGCATAGGATAATGAGCTTAAGCCTTAATCAAGAGTTTGCAAACTCATTATATCATCCCTGATTAGGGATAATGAGCCCACTTAAGCATGAGATGAAAATCTCAACTTAATTACCCTAATGATGCAGGATTAAGATCATTAACCTACTTGTGATTATTAAGTGTTTTCAGAATTTTGTTTTGTGTTAAGTAATGCGTTTAATCTCTAATCAGGGATTAGTGAACTCATTACACCATCCTAAAAGAAGGATAATAGATGAGAACACTTAAGATGAGGAAGATACCTCAACTTAATCCATGGTTAGGGATTAAAACAATTATATAACAAGCCTTTATTAAAGTGGATTTTAATTAAAGATGGGATTAAGAAATGGATTTTATGTTTGTAAGACTAAACCTGAGGGGGACTTGTCCATTGAACACTAGGGTTAGTCCCTCTGAACCAACAGGCAAAGATGTAACCCTAATATAAGGCCCAAGTTACAAGCTTAAGTATTAATGATTATTAGGTGTTTTGATTAAGAGGTGTAAACAACTTAAAGGTTTAACACTAAGTATTAAATTTATACACTCCATCCTAAGATAAGGATACATGCATAAACCTAATTCAGAGTCTTAAAACTTTAATTGTTTAGCCTCTGATTATGAGATGAGAAGAAAAGACTCAAGGAGACTAAAAGGTAAAAACTAGGGGAGACTATGTAAAACCCTAAAGTTATCATGCTTAGATATTCCTATGGTTTGTGAGGCTTAAGAAGAGATCTTCCTGAAGAAGTTAAGTAACCCAAGAGAAAGAAAAGGAGAAAGAGAGAGCATAAGTGAGCCAAACTCACTTCAAAGACAAATAAAGATGCAAATGAAGAGATAAGAAGAGGTTGGATGTGGATGCAAATCCACATCCTAAATAACATACCTGAAGCCCCTGAAAAGTTAGTATGAATGCATAAGATGTGAAACAAAAAGAAATAAGGCAAATGAAGATGCAATGATCAAGACCAGAAGTGAAAACACAATGCAAATTTGTTATGAAATGATGCAAAGACATGTACAATGTTTATGTATGATCATAGAAGTGATGGATGCAAAAACAAACATGTTAGAAGCTTAAGAACACATGAACATACATAAGATGTAATGGATGCAAAACATACCAAATGGATGAAACAATGATCAACCAATGTTTACACATGTCCTAAGGCATCCAAGATGACATACAAATGCATGAGATGTCATGACAAGTTCACATGATGAAGGTATGCAAAGATGAATGCAAATGAACATGGCATATTAGGGTTTTAAGAAAGTATGAGATGCATATGATCAAAACAGAAGCAAAACATATGATAAAAAAATTGAAATTGCAACCAAATTAACCCTAAGCACACATAAGAACACTCCCCAAAGATGAAAGTCAGAAGCTATACCAAATTCAAGTTATGGTGTTTCTAAGTTAGGCTAGGGTTTTGGGTACTTCTTCATGAAAAATGCCAAACAAATAGAAAATGCAATGCAAAAATATGAGTTAAATGCCTTAGATACTACATGCAAAGTATGAAAGAATGCAAGAAGAACCATGCACAAACTCATCTTGGTTGATCAGAAATGAATTTTTGAAGTTAGGGTTAGAAAAATTGGAAACTTAGAAACCCTAATTCATGGTTAATTATCTAAATATGATCAAACCCTAAAATAAATTTGTAAGATGAGTTTGTGAATTGTTCTAAATATGTAAGAATGCTTCATGATTTTTTTTGTGACTTTTAAATACCTAAAAGTATTTTTAATTAATTAAAATTAATTAATTAATTAAATAATACAATTAAATGATTTAAAAATAGATTTTTATTGCAAAAATTAAAAATAAAATGTTTTTGGGTTCTGAAAATTATTTAAAGTAAAAATGCAAAAAATTGTAATTTTTGAAAATGGTTTGCTATTTTAAATTAATAGGGAAAATAAAATGAAATAAAAAGAAAAATAAAATGCAAAGTATGCTAGATGAAGGGCTCAGATTGCGCAGGAGATGGATCAAAGGCCAGGATGAAAGGTCAGCTTGACTTGGGGTAGGCTGATCTAAAGGCCTAGGTTTAAAATTGAGATTTGCGCGTGATCTAAGGGTTGAGGTTCATCCTAAGTTAATTAATTATATTTAACTTAATTAATTAAAATTAGGTTTTAATGATAAATCTGGACCATTCGCTGCTTAACCTAAACATGATCCAAGGGCTGAAATTCAATATGGAAACCTAAACCCTAATTAGCCCTAATGATTTTCAGGTGACCGGAGATAAGCTCCGGTCATCTTCTCCGGCCAGCCAAATCCCCCAACTTCACCTACAAGCCACTAAAACGTATCAAAACTGCCCAAAAATGATCCCCAAACATCATAGAACAAGAATCAATCAACAAACAACATTTAAACTTCATGAACCAAGAGAATCGAAGCAAAATATTTTTACGGGCATACATTCAGAACAACAATACATGTTCATTTCTACACCATTTTCAATTCTAAACGCATCAGAGTGATCAGCAAAGCATATAGAATCAATTTATAACAAAAAATCAAGGTTCTGGAAAAATTGTTCTTGAGCTATACCTGAACTGAAGTTCTTCAAACTAGCACTTTCTGAGCTATTCCTTGATGCAAAATGACTCCTCTGGTCCCCCTTGTGCTAATGGAATGCTTGGATGAAGTTTATTTGGGCTATTTTGAAGGGTTCAGTTCTGATATGGCAAAAATCGTGTTTTTGTTTTAGGGTGTTTCAGGCCATGGTGATGGGTGGGAAATGTTCTATGGATGATTTGTGGTTGATTGGTGAAAGAATTTTGGAAGTTTGATGGCTGGTTTGAGAGAATCGAAGAGAGGAAGTTTTTGAGGGATTTTGTGCAATCTGATGCTTGGCTTGTTTCAAGGCTTGTTGCGTGTTGTTTTATGATCCTTAGGGCTTCTATAAACAATTGCCATTGGTCAGAGGAGTTGTTGTGGCACTGTGGGATTGGTATGGTTTGAAATGCAAAAAGTCAAAATTTTGTGTACTTGAGGTATGGCATGGTGCAGAAATGATTTGAGGTCTTGGGCTGCCTCAGCTGAGTTTAAGGAGCACCATTGGATCAATTTTTATGAGCTGTGATGCTTGATTCAAGAGTTTGTATGGTTTTTGCAATTTCACAACTTTGACATTTCTTGAGAAGCAAGGAATGAAAACCCTAGGTTCTTGGCCCAATTCTGATCTTTATAAATTGTTTGATCATGGCATGATGAATTTGAGTGGATTAGAGGTCACATAAAGGCCTGAAATACCATTTTGCAAATTTTCCTCTTTGACATGAACTTGAAAATTACAAGATTTTTCCCAACTTTGACTATCCATATCTTGAGTTCTAGGATGAATCAAGAGGAGTTATTGTACTTTTTGAAAATGGGAAGATCAAATCTACAACTTTCATGTTTAAAGAAAATTCATTTGAAGCCTTTTTGATCAAGAAAGAGGAGGTTGAAGATCTTTCCCAAAATGGAAAGTTTCCATTACAAGTCATGTCCAAAAATGGTAAGTTTTCAAATGGCTCAAAATTATTCAATCTTGTGAACTTCTAAGCATCCCTAAGATCAAATAAAGATCATAAGACCTCAAATTTATGAAGATGGCCCTTTGGAACCCTTGTTGGTAGCCTCAGATGCCATGATTCTGACTTTTCTTACACAACAAATTACCATTTGATCAGATGACTTCCACAAGCAATTTTTACTTCAAATTTGATACACATGCTCCTTATACCATATATAGACCAATAAAATCAAGAATGACAAAATTGTTTGGGTATAAGGGCCTCAAACCCAAAACCCTAATTTCTAGGTCATCTGTGTAGGAGCTCCTAGCCTACCTGAACATCTCTGCAATCCCTTGTGATTTCTTGACTTCAAAGAACCCTTGGAGGCATAATATGATCATAGAACACTCATGGACCCTCTTGGCATGCTTTATGGCCTTTGAGATTGCTCAGAACACTTCTTGGGTTCATCTGATCACAAACCCTAGCTATGCAGTTATGCAATGAGTTGCTAAAGGAAAAAATATGCAATGTGAGATGTGATGATATGCTCTGCAGTATGAAGGATCACAAGCCAAGGTGTGAGAAAAAAGAGAGGGAAAATTTGGGGTGTTTACAGCTGCACCTATTCAAGCATGAGTTAGCTGTGTAGGATGTAAGCGCCTGGCTAAACAGACAAACAAGATAACTTGTGGTTGAATACCAAGACAATCCAAAATTTGCACTTTATTATTAGAAGAAAGGGGATATAAATTGTAATAGAAAGTATAGACTGAATATCAAATGATAGCGACAGAGGACGACCATCGAGCAAAGGACGACTGTTGGGGATAAAAATGGTGAGAAACGCACTAACAGGGATGACCATCATGCTGGGAAATAAAGAATCTGTGACGGGGACGACCATCGGGTAAAGAAAAGCGACTTTACTGGGGATTTAAAAGCACTAACTGGGACGACCGTCAGGCTGAAGAATAAAGAAACCGCGACGGGGAAGGCCATCGGGTGAAGAATAAATAAATCAATGATGAGGGACGATCATCAAAAGGTGAAGGACGATCACCTAACAGGGGACGGCTGCTAAAAGGTATCACGACATAGGACGAATGTCGGATAGGAAGATCAACGATGGGGATGACTATTAGATAAAATGATAAGGGACGGTCATCAAAAGGTGAAGGAAGATCACCTAGTAGGGTACGACTGCTGAAAAGATCACGACATAGGACGAATATCGGATAGAAAGATCAACAATGGGGACGGCCATCGGATAACATGATGAGGGACGGTCATCAAAATAAATGATGAGGGACGGTCATCAAGAGGTGAAGGACGATCACCTAGCAGGGGACGACTGCTCTGTTAGGGATTATCTCGACATATGACAAATGCCGGATAAAAATATCGACGATGGGGACGGCCATCGGACAAAATGATGAGGTACGATCATCAAAAGGTGAAGGACGATCACCTAGCAGATGACGGCTGCTGAGGATTATCGTGACATAGGACGAATGTTGGACAAAAAGTTGTTTTGTTGGTGACTTCTGGGGATAGATAAACACGGACGAGTGTTTAAGCACTTAAAATAAAATGGTAGAAGTGTTTCGACAGTGTGTATAGACAAAGATATAGACGAGTATCCTTAGGACCAAGATATAGACGAGTATCGATAGAAATAAACGCCGACGCGTTTTTAAGGAATGATGATACGGACGAGTATCAATTGTTTGAACAAAGAACAAGATGAGTGTTGATCTGCTGGAGAGATGCATAAGATACAGACGAGTATCAAAGAATTGTGTATAAGAAGGATACAGACGAGTATCAGAAGGATTGTGTATAAGTATGTATAAGTATTTGTATTGAGAGTGTAAAAGGACATTTTGGCTTTTATCTGCAGGGGATAAGTTTTTTTTGTATTGCTGGAGGGGTGATTTTGGTATTTGCAGGCGACTGACTCGAACCTGGCTTATGATCATGCAAATATTTGATTTTTGTCGTAATGCTCCGTGTTAAACGGAATGCTACGCTTTGTTTGGGGAGAAATGATGTGAATGCTATGATTATGCAAATGAGAGAAACGAGATCCTAGATCTGAAATCTGGTGGGAGAACGGATCATTGGGCGGTCTGTGGGGAGAAAGGATCACTGCACGATTTTTCTGAAGAACTCTGAGGGGGAGAGTTCTATGGGGATCCACTGTTGGGGATGAGAAGATCTGGCAGCTCGCTTGGGGAAAAGTGATTCAGGCATCACTTTGGAGATCCTGCTTGGGGAAGAGAGAACTTTTGGGAGGTAATCTATCGGAGGATCAACTTTGTGGGGATACTCTAACGGGATAAAAATCTTTGTGGAGGAATGCTTTTGTCAAGTAATCCTTCTGATGATGTGACTGTCGGCTTGGCTGGGGATATAGTTCCCGATATGTCCCATGTTGTGAAAGGTTTCCTGCCTTGAGTACCTGCAACCTGTCAAACAAAAGAAACGCACAAGTGCCATGAGGTATCCTCCACCGGATTCCATCATAGGAGTTAGATTCACTTAAGAGCACATATTTCCTGGAAGCATTTATTAAAAATGGCTTATATGTTTTCATGCAAATGTTGTATTACGAACTTTGGACATTTTGCAAACAAAACAAAAAGGTACAAAACAAAGTTTGAATGAATATTTGACTTTATTGATCTATGTGCCCTGAATAGGCGAGTATAGTGAGGAAGCTAATCCCTAAAATAAGGAGATTGCTACAAAATTGAGAAAATAAAAGTCCTATTTGGCAATGCTGAAGTTGATGCTTCAATCTTCCTTTTACTATGACCTATATGACCCGAACACTCTTCTTATCTTTCTTTTTGAAGAAAGTTGATTTTGACCGACGCTTTTTCCTTTCGAAGCATGCCATGTTATGTGAGTGATACAGAAGAATTCAGAATGCAGTTGTTCGCTTATTCCCTGATTTTGCGTGGGTCGCCCTTTCGGGTTTTCAATCCACCAGGATACCCATTTTTGCCTGAGCTGTCCGATATGGATTTTCAACTCAGCGGTTGTACATTTTTTTTTCAATTTTTCCCTTATATTTGCCCGAGTCTTTTATTCTATTTTTGACTCGCCGGGATGCCCTATTTTTTCCTGGACTTACATTCTATTTTTATGTCCAGCGGGTTATTTATGCGAAGTATTTTTTAATTGCATCTGAATTCACAGGAGACAGGAAGTCTTCACCATCCATGGTGGTGAGATTCAGTGCTCCGCCCGAGAAGAATTTAGTTATCACATAGGGACCTTCATAGTTTGGTGTCCACTTGCCCCTGTGTTCTGTATGAGGAGGAAAGATTCTTTTCAGTACAAGCTCTCCCACTTGATATTCCCGAGGTCTGATTTTTTGATCGAAGGCTTTCTTCATTCGTTTCTGATATAACTGACCATGACACCATGACAGATAGCTGCTAATCTCTTTTCTTCAATCAGGCTCAATTGGTTATAACGAGATCGGACCCTTTCTGCTTCGTCCAGTTTTACATCCATCATTACCCGCAAGGAGGGTAATTCAACTTCAACAGGTATGACTGCTTCCATACCATACACAAGTTGATAAGGCGTTTCCCCGATAGATGTTCTGATGGAAGTTCGGTACCCATGCAAGGCGAATGGTAATATTTCATGCCAGTCTTTGTATGTGACTACCATCTTTTGCACAATCTTTTTAATTTTCTTGTTAGCCGCCTCAACATCGCCATTCATCTTTGGCCTATAAGGAGAAGAGTTGTGATGTTGAATTTTGAAATCTCGGCACAGTTCTACCATCATCTTGTTGTTAAGGTTTGAACCATTACCAGTAATGATTTGCTCGGGAACTCCATATCGACAAATGATATCCCTTTTCAGAAATCGGGCTACCACTTGCCTGGTGACATTTGCATACGAAGTTGCTTCAACCCATTTGGTGAAGTAATCAATGGCTACCAGGATGAATCTGTGATCATTTGAAGCAGTTGGCTAGATCTTTCCAATCATATCAATGCCCCACATGGCAAAGGGCCGGGGTGAAGACAATATATTCAAAGGATTGGGAGGCACATGTACTTTGTCTACGTAGATCTGGCATTTATGGCACTTTCTGGCATAGGCACAACAGTCTGCATCCATTGTGATCCAGTAGTAACCTGATCTTAACAATTTCTTTTCCATTGCATATCCTCTGGCATGGGTACCGAAAGAACCTTCATGTACTTCGTGCATTATTAGGTCTTCTTCCTTCTTGTCAACACATCTGAGCAAGACCATGTCGAAGTTTCGCTTGTATAGGGAGCCGTCAGTAATGAGGAAGAAACTGCCGACTAGCCTTCTCAATGTCTTCTTATCACTAGACGATGTCCCGGGTGGGGATGTCTAAGTCTCCAAGAAGCATTTGATGTCGTGGAACCAAGGTTTGTTGTCAGTGACAGTGTCCAAAGAGAAGATGTATGCTGGTCGGTCCGGTCTGGATACTAAAATCCGAGGCACATAGTTAGCAACTTGTACTTTGATCATAGATGAAATGGTGGCCAAGGCATCTGCAAACTGATTCTCATCTCGAGGGATATATTCAAGCTTGATTGTTGTGAAGAAAGTCAACAATCTCCTCGTATAGTAACGGTAGGGAACCAGATGCTCTTGATGAGTATACCACTTGCCATTAGTTTGGTTGATCACCAAAGCTGAATCTCCGAATACATTCAAGGTTTTGACCCTGAGGTCAATGGCTTCTTCAAGACCCATGGTACAAGCTTTGTATTCTTCTTCGTTGTTAGTACAGGCAAAGGTAAGCCTTGCTGAGAAAGGCAGATGGACTCCTTTGGGTGTAATAAGCACTGCACCAACTCCACGACCGTTACAATTAACTGCCCCATCAAACATCATAGTCCATGCTTCTTCTGGATCAGGCCCTTCAGTGTGAACAGGCTCTTCACAATCTTTTGACTTTAAGAAGATGATGTCTTCATCAGGGAAATCAAATCTCATAGGCTGATAGTCATCAATGGGTTGCTCAGCCAGATAGTCAGACAATACACGACCCTTGATGGATTTCTGAGAGGCATACTGAATATCATATTCTATTAGAATCATTTGCCACCTTACAACCTTTCCGGTAAGTCCTGGCTTCTCAAATATGTACTTGACCGGGTCCATCTTTGAGATCAATAAGGTAGTATGAGTCAACATATATTGTCTTAGTCGGCGAGCAGCCCACGCTAAAGCACAACAAGTTTTCTCGAGCAGTGAATAACGTTGTTCACAGTCAGTAAACTTTTTGCTTAGGTAGTATATTGCATACTCTTTTCTACTAGACTCGTCATGTTGGCCCAACACACACCCCATTGATTCTTCTAATACTGTTAGGTACATTATTAGAGGTCTTCCTTCAACTGGAGGCATGAGAATTGGAGGTTCTTGCAAATACTCTTTGATCTTGTCAAAAGCTTTCTGACAATCATCGTTCCACCTGACTGTTTGTTCCTTTCTTAGCAGTTTGAACAAGGGCTCGCAGGTTGCAGTGAGATGAGATATGAACCTTGAAATTTAGTTAAATCTACCTAAGAACCCTCGAACTTCTTTCTCAGTCCTAGGTGCAGGCATTTCCTGAATTACTTTGACTTTGTCAGGATCAACCTCAATTCCTTTTACGCTTACAATAAAACCCAGCAGCTTACCAGAACGTACCCCGAATGTGCATTTGTTGGGGTTTAACCTTAACTGATATTTCCTCAAATGCTTGAACAATTTCAACAGGTTTCCCAAATGGTCTTCTTCTATGAGGGACATGGCAATCATGTCATCCACGTAACACTCAATTTCTCTATGGATCATGTCGTGAAATAATGTTACCATGGCCCATTGATATGTTGCACCGACATTCTTTAGACCAAATGACATTACTTTGTAGAAAAACGCTTCCCAAGGTGTGATGAAGGTTGTCTTCTCCATGTCTTCAGGTGACATCTTGATCTGATTGTATCCAGAAAATCCGTCCATAAAGTAAAACACCGAGAACGGGGTTGTGTTGTCTATCAATACATAATGTGAGGTAATGGGAAGGCATCTTTCGGGCTTGCTCTGTTAAGATCTCGGTAATCAACACACTACGCACCTTGCCATCCTTCTTAGGTACGGGTACAATGTTAGCAACCCACGGCGGGTAACTAGTTACAGCAAGAAAACTGGCGTCCCACTGCTTTTGTACTTCCTCTTTGATTTTCATGGCCATGTCTGAGCGAGTACCGGTGCAACTTCTGTTTAACTGGCGAACAATCCTCTTTCAATGGAAGCTTGTGCATAAAAATATTTGTATCCAAACCCGACATATCCTGATAGGACCAAGCAAACACATCGACATATTCTCTCAGCATACTGATAAGTTGTTCGTTTACTGGAGCTTGTAGACTGGCTCCAATCTTCACCTCTTTCACATCTTCCTTGGTACCAAGATTAATAGTCTCAACCTCCTCCTGATGAAGAGCAATCACCTTTTCCTCTTGTCTCAATAGCCTGGCTAGCTCTTCAGGTAGATCGTAGTCTTCTTCAATCCCTTCATCTGCTTGGTTAATCGGATTGTCGAAGTCATACGAGGTCATAGCAGTGTCGTTGTCGGTGCAATCTGGAGGGCTACCTCTGCAAGGGTTGAGATTTGGTTCATTTTAGTGATTGATTTTATCTTATTTAGAAAAAGTGAATGAAGTTATTATTGAGAAAAACATTGCCATTTATTGTTTTGTGCGAAAATAACAAAAATGAAAAGACAGTGAGCGAAAAAGACTGTTTGCAAAAAGATGTCCATTGTTCATTAATATTCAATTTGCACAAAATACATATGGCCCTATTACAAAATGAGTCCCGACATCTTGGGCAAGATGCAGGACTTTGATGCATGCATAAAACATGAAATAATAATTACTCTGCAACAGTAACCCTTATAATTTCCTAGGAAGACCAGTTGAGGATTTGTTGGCCCGGGACTCTTGGACGGATCCAGCTTTCCAGGTTGTAGTCGCTCTCAGCCTCGTCTTCCAAAGTGTTGACAGCATCCGGGGTCAGCATTCCCCCACTTATGAACTTGGGAGCTTCTGCAACCTCCTCTGGAACTTGTCGGGATGGTCTGTAACCCAAACCGAATTTGTCTTCTTTCATCTGAACCTTCAGCAGCTTTCCCCAGCCTTGGGCATTCCCTTCTTCCACAACCTTCCGAGCTTGTTTGTAGGAATCAATTGAGGTGCCCATCCTTTCCTCTTAGGATGCAGCAAACACCTCTGTTGTAGCTTAGCTGAGTTTCAAAGCTTCACAACCTTGACTCATGGTTTCATGGATCTCCCCATCCATCTCTATGTACTTGTATGTAGCCAGATGACTGACGAAGATGTCCTCTTCTCCACAGATGGTGATAATTTGGCCCTCCCACTCATATTTTAACTTCTGATGAAGGGTAGACGTTACCTTTCCAGCGGCGTGGATCCAGGGTCGACCCAACAAACAGTTGTAGGCAGGCTGTATGTCCATCAGGTAGAAGGTAGTTTTGAAAACTTGTGGGCAAATTACCACGGGCAGCTCAATTTCTCCGAGAACCTATCTCTTTGAGCCATCAAAAGCTCTGAAAACTAGGTTGCTCGGACGGAGTGCAAGACCATCATACTCCAGCTTGACTAAATCTTTCTTCGCAACACATAGAGTGATGATCCGGTATCAACAAGGACATGGGAAAGTACATCACCTTTACATTCTAAAGTGATATGCAAAGCCTTGTTGTGGTTACGCCCCTCCGTAGTCAAGTCAGCATTGGTGAAACCTAGTCCATGACTAGTATTGACATTTGCGACCACCGTTTCTAACTATTTGACCGTGATCTCTTCTGGTACATAAGCTGCGTGAAGGACTTTGAGTAGTGCATTTCGGTGAGCCTCGAAACACATAAGAAGAGATAGTATGGAGATCTTGGAGGGTGTTTGATAGAGCTAATCCATAATTTTGTAGTCACTTCTCTTGATAATCCTCATAAACTCGTCTACATCCTGATCAAAGGGTGTGTTTTGAGTTTCTTTTGTAGCTGGTTCTTCTGGCACCACACTTTTGCCTTTTGCCTTGGCAGTAGCTTTTGCTTCAACATTAACTTTGGGAAACTGTGAAGTGAAGAGACGTCCTCTTCGAGTGAAGCCTCCACCTCCCCCGACATTGTCAACTTGTGGTATAGGTATTGAGGAGTCAAGAGTGATCTTCCTTCCGTGGCAATAAAGATCTGAACCATAATGCCAAGGCACGACATTGTTGTTATCATAAGGAATAGGTTCAGGCATTGTGATGGCCACTGGACTAATTGCAGCAGAAGAAGGAGTTATGATAGTCTGTGGATCATAGTAGATGGTGACAGGAAGTCTGATTGAAGATGGTGTAGGTGCAGGAAGTTGTTGATGTTGAGGAAGGTGTTGTTGAAAGTTGTTGCTGAGAGAATCCAGAACATGGATGGTTGCTGGATCATAATAGATGGTAATCGTTGAGATGTCGTCACTGGTATTTATTGTTGTTGTAGCCGATTCCGTTGAAATGACTTTTGCTGGCGTTGTAGAAGAATCTATTGGGATAATGTTTTCTGGTATTGTATAAGAGATTTTTGTTGTAGTTGTAGAAGATGGAACTGTTGATGTGATTTGCAGGATGCCTTCTCTGATAAGACTGCTGATACCATTCTTCAGTTTTGCACAACCATTGGTAGAAACTTTGCAAGCTTCACAACGGGCCTCACAACCCGGAAACACTTGGCACTTCAATAGTTGAGCTTTTACTTCGGCCAGTGGTGTTTGCATACTTGCAATGTCATCAATCATAATTGCTGGTTGGTCCTCCTCAATAGCATTAATCCTCGGCCCACCGTGATTCGGTATTGGATTCTTTGTGACATTTGGTGGAGGTGCAAAATTCAAAGCTTAGGAGTCAATTAAATCTTAGACTTTCATGTGCAGGGGCCTACACTTCTCTGTTGAATGACCAGGTGCATTGCAGTGAAAAACACATATGGTGTTGACATCGTAATTCCTCGGAAGATTCAGAGGATCTGGTGGAGCCAAAGTTCTCAGTTCAGTCAGGTTAAGCTTCAATAGTTGCGGGAGTAAGACTGCATAGGGCATCGGGATGGGATCGATCACCCTGTTAATCTGAGAAGGCTTTTTTTTGGAAAGGACGTTGTTGTTGGTTGTTGTTGTTGTAAGATCTTTGTTGTTGTTGAGGATATTATTGTTGCTGAGGTGCTGGAGTAGGGTGGTGACTGTAGCTACTGATCTTTGCAAGTACTGTGGTCTACCTCTATTAACATATATTGCATTAGTCTCCCTTGTCCTTCGAGGTCCTAAGAAGGGTTTCCTGCATTGCTGGAGCTAGCACCGTTGTCAGAAGTCTTACCCATCTTCAACAAACTATCAATTCTCTCTCCCCCTATGACCACATCAGCAAAGCTAGTGGAAGAGAAAGCATAAAGTCTATCAATATAAGTTTCTTGTAGGGTATTCATAAACATATCACCCATCTCTCTTTCAGACATAGGTGGCTGGACAACAGTAGCGAGTTGTCTCCATCTTTGAGCGTACTCACGAAAATTTTCTCTCGAGGATTGAGACATACCCATCAAGAGGGTCCTGTTGGGTGCCATATCTAGGTTGTACTGATATTGGCGTAGAAAGGCCTCAGCTAAATCTTTCCAGTTCCTGACAGTAGCCCTTGACAAGTGTGCGTACCTTTCTCTAGATGCCTCGGTTAAACTGTCTTTAAAGTAAAACATCCACAATTTCTCATCCATGGTATATGCTTTCAATCTTCCCAAAAAAGATTGCAAATGGGTACGAGGACAGGAGATACCATTGTATTTTTCAAAACACGGGGGTTTAAACTTGTGAGGAATCCTTACCCCTTCCACTAAGCCCATGTCCATTACATCAAATCCCAAAGAGTTCTGGGATTTCAGGGATCTCAGCTTCTCAGTTTACTCGTCCAAACGACGATCATAAGCTTCATCTGCCCCAACATCCAACACTGTAAACTGCCCATCTTGTGGATCTTCCTGCAGAATACAATCTCCAGTGTTGCTTTGACTATTCCCAAGGATATTAACTTCAGGGTTCTTGTGAGGTCCAAACACTACGGGAGACGTTTGCGGCTGATTGCGCGCATTGTTTCTAGTACCTTCAGTGCCTGTGTGGTTATCTTCTGGAGTTTGCCGCTCGACAAACTCCCTCAATCTTTCATGGGTTTGTGCCAGTCCAGTCATCACATCCATGAATTGATTCATCTAGGTCCTCACTTCTGTCCTTACATCAGTCATTTGAGTCCTCACATCTGTAAGTTCCTGTTGTAGCTGATCCATTTGTAGACTCGGAAGGTTGTGTCGTGTTGGATATTTGTGGATGTGATTGACAGGAAAGACCCTCTTGCGAGCAATATTTCCTGAAATAATCAACAAAGTGAGAAGACAACAACAAAATCAACTGCAAAAACAAAATGTATGTCAGAATGCAATACAATATGCCTAATTGTCTTTCGAGGGTATCCGGTTTGGTTCTTGGTTTTGACCTTCCAGACCTCTCTTGAGAAGATGAAGATTTTGAAGCAAACGAAGTCCATAAGAAAATCCAATACATAACCAAAAAAACAAGTGGCAATTCCAAAATACAAATAGTTCATGAATTACAGCCAAACAAACTCCCATGGTGAATCAAAATACAATCAAATTCAAGAATACAACAAACAAAATCACCATGGTGAATTAGAGTACAAAGAGAAAATCAAACATTCAATCCATATGCATCCTCTCTAACTTCCTTCAGGAGAGCATCAGTCACCGGTCCAACTGGGTGCTCTGTGATGGTTCTGATGAGAAGGTTTCATCCTCTGATACTTGTCTTGTTCTTTGGATCTCTTTAACCCCGCCCGGAGTTTCAACTTTAAGATCTCCTTTTGAGCTGCTAGCAGTGCCTCTTGGTTTCATTTCTCATTGGCTTCCAACTGCTCAATCTTGGCTTGCATCTTCTGGTCTTCTTTCAGACGAGCCTCAGTTATCCTGACCCATCTATCCTGACTCTCTTCCAGATAATGCTCAGCTCTTGCCCTTTGAATCTTTGCTTCTTTACATGCATTCTTCAACACAAGTTCCCCTGCTCGGGATTTCCCGATGAAGTCTCCAGTCTTCTCAATCTTGGTTACATGCTCGATGCACAACTTTTCTAACCTCTCAATGTCTAGACGACCATCATTCCTTTCCCAAAGGGTCTTCTTCAAAGCTTCAGCTAGCTGGGCATTCCTCTCTTTCAACTTCTCAAATTCTTCCAGACTGACTATGGCTATGGGCTCAACTGCTGATGGCCCTGGTACATCTATTGGGGTGAATGGCATACGAGTAATCTATCCTCTAATGCGTGACCATTCAGTGTACTGAGCAGAAGCTATGTTGTTACACTTCCCCAGAATAGCAGTCCCTTTAGTCTGTATGTTGTCCCAAGCCCTGGCTGCCTGTCGGACGATGGCATGATTGTTCTAAATAGCATAATAAAGAGACTCTGCTAAGTCTTGCTCTCTAGGTGGATGTATCAAGGCATACCCCAACTGTCTCTTGAAAAGTAAAGGATTGTAATTGATGCAACCCTTTACTCCAATAAGTGGCACATTTGGGTATTGCCCACAACTTGTTATTATTTCTCGACCCTTGGTGCTCTGAGTACACCATCTAATATCTTCTGAAGTAAGGGAAATCATTCTCTTAGCCCAATTTCTTGACTTATGTGGATTCAAGAAAGCTTCTATCTTCGACATATGCTTCATCAACCAATTGTAGAAAAGAGGTGCATAACACCTTACCAGTCTTCCTCTCTGTTTCGCATTCCTCTGATAGACTTTGTGTAAACACCCCAAATTTTCCCTCACTAATTTCACACCATGGCTTGTGATCTTTCATGTTTTGCATAAGCAGAGGCATATCATCTCATAATACATATTTGTTTCACTTCATTAGTTCAAGTTCATCTGCCTCTAGGGTTTGTGATCTGAGTAATCCAAGTATCCATCTGAGCCACTCCAAAGGCCTCCAGGCACTCCAAGAGGGTGCATGTGTGTTCTATCATCATATTATATCCCTCAAAGTTCAAGGAAGTCAATAAATCACAAGAATTGGCAAGGCATGGAAGTAGAGCTAGGGTTTTCACTACACAGGTGACCAAAATTAGGGTTTTGGTTTCAGAGGCCTTAACTCCAAATTTTTGGGCCATTCTTGTTTCTAATGTTCTTAAGATGTTATAAGGATCATGTGTACCAAGTTTGATGAAGAAATTCATTGTGGAAGTCATATGTTCATTGGGTAACTTCTTGAGCAAGTCAGAGCAAAATCAGGGCATCTGAGGCCCCCAACAATGGAACCAAAGTGATATTTTCATCAAATTGAAGTTATATGATCTTTATTTGATCATTTAAGTGCTTGTAAGTTCACAAAATATAATAATTTTGAGCTAATTGCAAACTTGCAATTTTTGGAAATGACTTGTAATGGAAACTTTCCATTTTGGGAAAGTTCTTCAACCTCCTCTTTCTCAACCAAAAATGCTTCAAATGAAAATTTATTGGTCATTAAAGTTGTAGATTGGATCATTCACTTTTCAAAAAGTTAAAGGACTTGATCTAATTCTTCCTAGAACTCAAGATATGGCTTTCCAAAGTTGGCAAAAATCACATAATTTTCACTTTCATACAAAAGAGGGATTTTTGCAATTTCACATGCCAAGCCATTTTGTAACCTCTAATGCATCTCTAGTGTAAACACCCCAAATTTTCCCTCACCCATTTCACCATGGCTTGTGATCATTTTCATTTGCATAAATTCAATCATAGCATCTCATACCACATTTTTGGTTCACTGCATTGATTCAAAGTCATATGCATCTAGGGTTTGTGATCTGAGCCATCCCTGAGCCATTTGAGCCACTCCAAAGGTCTTCAATCATCTCAAAGGGGCCCATGTATGTTCAAGTGTCATTATATATCCTCACAAGGTCAAAGAAGTCAAAGAATCACAAGAACTGAAAAAGGCATGGAAGCAGAGCTAGGTTTAACTGCACAGATGACCTAGAATTAGGGTTTTGGTTTCAGAGGCCATAACTCCAAATTTTTTGGTCATTATTGTTTCTATTGGTCTCTATATGTTATAAGGATCATGCATATCAATTTTCATGAAGAAATTCCATGGGGAAGGCACCTGATCAAGGGATGACTTCTTGAGCAAGTCAGTGCAAAATCAGGGCATCTGAGCCCCCCAATGACCCAACCAAAGGGTGTTCTCCATCATTTTGAATGTGTATGATCTTTATTTTATCATAGAAGATGTTAGAAGTTCACAAAATTGGAAAATTTCAAGTCATTTGCAAAGTTGCCTTTTTGGGAAAGTGACTTATAATGTAAACTTGCCATTTTGGGAAAGTTTTTCAACCTTCTCTTTTTGATTCAAAAATGCTTCAAATGAGAAAACTATGGTCATGAAAGTTGTAGAATGGATCATTCCCTTTTCAAAAAGTACAAGAACTCATTCTAATTCATTTTGGATCAAAAGTTATGGCCTTGCAAAGTTGGATAAAATCATTGAAATTTCACTTTTGCACAAAGAGGGAAACTTGCAATTCCACATGCCAAGCATTCTCATGACTTCAAAGTGGCTTCTAACCATCATGCAAACACATTGCAATGCATAAAAGTCAGATTTGTGCCAAGAATTTTTTCATTTCCATGCCTTGGATTACAAGTTGCATAAGGCATTTTTCATGAAGGCTTCAAAATTGAAACTTTGCAAAAGGGACCTCTCATGCTTGAATTGAACTCCAATTGGTATCAAAACATCATAACAACATCACACAACTCACTTTGTTACAAATTGCCCAAGAAATTATGAGATTGCATACCTTGTTTCACAAGAAATTTCAAAGAGGGCAAAATGAAAAACTCATGTTATCTTGTGATCCAAGTGCTGCAGTCCTTCATGAATAATCCAAGGGTCATCCTCAAACTCAGATGAGGCAGATACACCCTTTAGATTTCCTCTGCCATAGCCCATACCTATAGTACACAATCCTTGACTTTTTGGCCAATCACCCCATACCATTCCCACAGTACATGTCACTTCCTCAGACCTCTTCCAATAGTCTAGGGATATGTTATGGAACATAAAGCAAGCTGGACATGAGCCAAGAACACACACACAAGCAGATTCACAAAAACTGGCTTGAACCTTCTCCTCTTCGAAACTCTTTCCTCATCCATCAAACCTTCATTTTTCTTTCACCAGCAAGTCACAAATCACTCATAGAACAAAATCCACCCCCTGAAACAGCTTGAATCATCACACACAAAGACCTCCATTTCTGCTACACCAGAGCTGAATCATTCAAACCAGCCACTCCCCAAGTTTTATAAGCTTCATTCCAACATCAGGAGGTTCAAGGAAACAGGCTTGCACAAAAGAAAAGTCCAGAAAGCTCAAAAACATAGAAGCTTCATCTCAGGTAACATGAAGAACATTTTTCCCTGAAACTAATTTTTAAGTTCTTTTATGGTGCTATATGTTCTCCTGATCATGAATATGTATTTATTTTTGAAAATGGTGAAGAAACCAGCATGTATGACATCTCTGAACATTTTCCCGTGTTTTGTATTTTGTTTCGATTCGTGCTTGTGAGTTGAAATAAATGAATTTGAGATGAGGGTTTAGGTTTAGATTGATGAGAGGATCATTTTGGTGGAAGAAATTAGGAGTTTGGTAACCTAGGGAAGAAACTAGGGTTTTGAGTCATCGGAGAAGATGACCGGAACCACTGTTCCGGTCGCCTGAGGTTAATTAGGGAAAAACCTGTTTAATTAGCAACTTTGAATTCCAGCCATTGATCTGGCTTTCCCGCGCGCATGTGGGTGGTCCAGATGATCCACTTAAACCCTAATCAGCAATTAATTAGTCTAACCTAGGATTAATTAATTATTAAATAAAATCAGCCAGGTTTGAACTTGGGCCCTTGGATGTGGCGCCAAGTCAACACCTTCAAACCCAGATCAAATCCTGACCTCTCCTTTTGCATACTTCCCATTTTATTTAATTTTATTTTCATTTTCATTGCATTTATTTATACGAATTATTAAAAATAGTAAAAAGCATTGAAAAATTCTGAAAATTTTTGTCAAACATTTCATTAATTTTCAGAACCCAAAAATATTTTTATTTTTATTTTTTGCATTAAAAATCATTTTTAAATCATTTAAATGTTTATTTTTAATTAGTTAATGAAAATTAATTAATTAAAAATGCATTTAGGTATTTAAAAATCACCAAAATATTCACATTGCATTTCAAAACATTTAGAAACATTATCAAACTCTCAAAACAAATTTCTTTTTGGTTCTTGATGCATTTTGACAATTTTCACTGGAATTAAATTCTTTTAAAGGAAATATTTTTGTTCAAACTTGGAAAAATCCATTCTGCCTAACCATTGAGAGTTTGATGATGGTTCTTCTTGCATTGCATCCTTCATAGCATGTAGTTTATAGGATAAAATTGGTTTGAATTTATATTTCATTTTCAATTTGTGTTGTATTTTTCATTGTGAGGTATCCCAAAACCCTAATTGACTTGAGAAATTCATAACTTTCACTAGGTTAAGAGTTAGGTCCCCCCCTTTGGGCAGTGAACTTGTGTAGGGTTAGGGTTCCTTTGATCCCATTTTCAATTTTTTTTCATATCATTTGCTTCTGGTTTTGAATTTTTGCATTGCATGTTGTATGTAAACCCTAATTTGTGCCTTCTTTTGCATCCATCTCTCATTTGCTTGCATTTAAGAACTTACCATGACATTTTGTGCATCCACATGATTCATAAGACATCTTAGGACATATTAGAATCATGTCTGATCATTGCATCTTTCATTTGCCATATTATATTTCCATTCCATTTCATAAACTTTCATGAGCTTCCTTGGTTCAAAGCATGCTTCATTTGCATCCTCATCCTTGTATGATCATCCACAACTCTTGACATGTGTTTGCATCATCTCTTAGCATCATTAACATCATGTTTATGCTTCTGACTTTGGTTTTCACCATGGCATTTCATCTCATTTGCATTGCATTTCATTTCTTTTGCTAACTTTTCAGGTGGTAAGTTGTTTTGAGAAGTGAATTTGCCTTCACTTCTCACAATCTCTTCTCATCCCTTTCTTGCATCATTGCTGCATTTTATATTGTCTTTGAGTGAGCTTTCTCATTCATGTTCATCTCTTACTTTCTTCCTTGAGGCAACTTGTCTTCTTAAGTGAAGCAAGTTGTCTTGCTTCTCTCTGTTTCTTTCTCCTTTCATCTGCTTCTCTCCTTGGTGGCCTTTGAAGATCCATTTCTTTCTTAAGCCTCACAAACCCTAGGAATACCCAAGTATGATAACAATTAGGGTTTGATTAGTCCCCCATTTAGCTTTTACCTTTGTGTCATTTTTGAGTCTTCTCTTCTCATCTCATAATCAAGGACTAAACCTTAAAGGTTTTAAGGCTTTGTGATTAAGCTTATGCCTGCATCCTTCTATTAGGATGGAGTGTATAACTTTAATCCTAAGTGTTAAACCCTTAATGTGTTTAACTCCTTTAATCAATCCACCTAATAATCACTAAGACATCAAGCTTGTAACTTGGGCCTTGCATTAGGGTTCTAATTCTTCCTTAACTGGTTAAGAAGGACTAACCCTAGTGTTAATGGACAAGTCCCCCTCAAGTTGTCTTACAAATCATAAAACTCACTTCTTAATCTTACCATTAACTAAAATCCATTTAATAAAGGCCTTGTTTTGTCATGAGGTTAATCCCTAATCATGGATTAAGTTGAGGAGCCTTCCTCAGCTTAAATGTTCTCATCTATTATCCTTCTATTAGGATGGTGTAATGGGTCCATTAAATCCTTGATTATGGCTTAAACTCATTACTTAACACTAAACAAAAAAATCCAAAAACATCTAAATAATTACAAGTAGGTTAATGATCTTAATCCTACATCATGGTGATTAAGTGTGAGGTGCTTACTTCATACTTAAAGTATTCTCATTACCCCTAATCAGAGGGAAGATGTGATGAGTTTACTAACCCTTGGTTTAGGCTTAAGCTCATTAACTTATGACAAATCCAAAAAGCAATAAAAGATTGAAAACATCAAAAACAAACAATAATCGTCTCCTTCGGGATTCTTTTTCTCACCTCATTCACTAACAAACGAGAACTTGCTTCTTCCGTCTAATGCAAGACAGTTTGCACCTGACCAGACAGGTCATACACTTGAGCATAGACAAGTAAGCAGTTCACAAGTCAATTTACCTTTCAGTCTCTTTGAGTCGAACTACGGTGTTCTGACTTCCTCATTGCATGAGAGGATACGTAGGCATAACTTAACAGTTATCGAACAAAAGTCTTTGTATATTCCCCCTCTTTCCAGCATCATTCTTTGAGCCTCATAGTCTTGAGCATTTCATCCTTGTTCTTACACTGACACTTCTCTTATACACTTCACATTTCTTTTACAGTGACACTTGCATTCTTTCCAGCTTTGATACACAAATTGCACTGACACTACCCCTTTAAAACACAAATCTTTTAAGCAAGGATCCCGTCGAGTACGGCGGACAATCTGGGTGCTAATACCTTCCCAGGTTGTAACCAACCCCCTTTCTCAGTCTCTCTAGTTCACAACCGTCTTGTCCATATCTTTTCTCAGGTTTATGCAGCATTACCTTTCCTCCGGGATAAAAATGCCTAGCTGGCGACTCTTGTCTTTTGAGTTCACCCTTGTGTGATCTCTTTCTTTTCACCGACCGTTCGCGTCTGTACCCCTTCTGACCAGGTGTCATTTGGTGGGAGCGACAGCTTGGCGACTCTGCTGGGGACCCTTATACTGTAACCAGGGCTTCTGGTTCTTTTTGTGGGTTTCCTCCTAACGCTTGTTTGATTTGTGTTTACTGGGGTGTTATGTGATAGTTGTGTTTATTTGCTTTGTTTATTTGCTTTATGTACAGTCTTGTTTATTGCTTTCTTTACAGTTTTATGCATCATACTGTCATATTATCATTGCTGGATCTGGTTTCTGTTTTGGTGGGTGGGGTTCTATTGAGAGTTTGAGGTCCTATACCTGGGACCAGAGTGACACCTAGGCTAGAGTGGTTCATGTTCTTTCCCATTCCATTTCGGTCTGGTGCGGGAATATGAAACACGGTTCAGATGTGGGTTTCTTCTTGAGAACTCTGTGCTACAGATTCCTGTAGTGCTAGGGCTATCTGGGAAGCCTGCTAAGTCTGGATGACCTTTATTATGACCTTCAGAAACTGGGTTGAATTAGAGGAGGATCTTTTATGGTTATTGTAAACATTGTACCTCCGGGTTAGAAGTGTTTACACTTCTCATAACTGATCCAAGTCTGAGGATCCTTGTTTTAGAACACTACCTGTGAGGGGGTTGGGTTGTTTGCAGGTTTGCAGGTACCCTTGGCCACATCATACCTTGTTACTTGTTTTGATTAAGAGTACCTCATTTTGGGCAGTTCTTGTGATTTAACCCTGGATATGTGACTCTTTATTTGAGTCCCCCACCTTGGTTACGGGATTTCTGAACCTCCATCTGGACTTCTTGAACATACATGGGCTTATATCAAGACAGATAATCAGATCCAGCTTGATCACAAACCCTTGCATATCATTTGCATATTCATCATTGCATCATTTAACATTTGTTTATTTGTTTTTCAGGGTATCCACATTATATCTGGCTTGGTTTTGACCCCTTCTTCTGCATAGACCTCTGCTTCATCAGTTACTTGCTTCAGCTATTCTCATCATCACCAGCATCAGCCTACCAGTGACTCATCTCCTGTATCAGTCTTACCTTCAGCTCTTCATCAGCATTCATGGCTACACCCAGGAAAAGCAACATATCTTACCATTTCTTTGAGCCTGTGTTGACTGGTATCAGGCAGGTCCAGTCACTTATCACCCCTGACCACATCCCATTATTCATAGAGCATTATGGAGGTATCCTGGATATGGTTATGGACCTAGACCCTTCTCAGAGGAGCATGATCCACACCTGCCTACAGTTTTATGACCCTCCTTTGAGATGCTTCACATTCCCAGACTTCCAGCTAGGACCTCTGTTGGAGGGGTTTTCATCATTGATTGGAGTACCTGTCAGGGGTGGTGTCCCCTTCAACCCAAAGATGACTTCTCCCAGCAATGGGGAAGTAGCAAAGGCACTGTACCTGGAGCCTACTTTGATTGAGCAGAATATGACAACAAAGGCTGGGATCCCTGGTTTGCACTTGGATTTCTTGATTTCTCAGGCCATCCTGAAGGCCTCTTTAGGAGAATGGAGGGCAGTCTGTGCACTGTTAGCCCTTAGCATATATGGGGTTATACTGTTTGCAGATGAGCCCAAATTTATCAGCAAGAGTGCCATTCACCTTTTCCTTCTGAGGAACCTAGTACCCACATTGCTGGGAGATTTCTATTACTCCATTCATCAGAGGAATGAGAAACAAAGAGGGAAGTTGGTGAGATGCTGTGCTCCTTTGTTTCACACCTGGCTGCTTAAACACCTGCCTAAGTCAGATGCATTCTTGAATCCCCACCAACAGAAGAATTGGGCTAAGAGACTTATTGCTTTAACTTTAGATGACATCAGATGGTGCACCCAAAGCACCAAAGGCAAGGACATAATCACTAGCTATGGGCAGTACCCAAGTGTACCTCTGATAGGAGTAAAGGGTTGCATCAACTACAATCCTTTGCTGTTTAAGAGACAACTGGGCTATGCTTTGGTTCACCCTCCTAGAGTACAAGATTTAGCTGAAACCCTGTATTGTGAGATAAAACCTAATCTAGCTGCTGTCAGACAAGCATCTTGGGCTTGGGACAACATCCAGACAAAAGGGATGGCTATTCTTGGAAGGTGCAATAATGTTGCTTCAGCTCAGTACTATGACTGGTCCCATGCTAGAGCTCAGATTTCTGGGATGCCCTTTACCATTGAGGATATACCTGGACCATCCACAGTACAGCCAGCAGCCATTGTCAGCCTGGAAGAATTTGGGAAACTGAAGGAAAGGAATGAGAATCTGTCTCAAGCTCTGAAGAAGACCCTCTGGGAGAGGAGTGATGGTTGTCTGGACATTGAGAGGTTGGAGAAGCTTAGGGTGGAACATCTGGCCAAGATTAAGAAAACAAAGGACTACATCAAGAAAGCAAGAGCTGGGGATCAAATATTGAAGAATGCATGTAAGGAGGCCAAGATTCAGAAGGCTAGGACTGAGCTCTATCTGCAAGAAAGTCAGGCTAGGTGGGTCAGGATCGCTGAAGCCCGGACACAAGAAGATCAGAGAGTTCAAGCCAAGATTGAGCAGTTAGAGGCCAATGAAAAGAAGCAACAGGAAGCTTTGCTGGCAGCCCAGAAGGAGATTTCAGAGTTGAAGCTTAGGGCTGGATTAAAGAGATCAAAGGATCAGGACAGGCACAAGAAGCTGACCACTGCCATTGCCACTAGAAACCTCCTCATCAGGACCATTATAGAGCATCCAGCTGGCCCAGTGACTGAGGCACTTCTGAAGGAGGTTAAGGAGGATGAGTTTGGACTAGATGTCTGACTTTTTTGATTGTTGTTGTCTTCATTTGGTGTACTTTTCTTTTGTGTTGTATTTTAACCCTTCAGGGGCATGTGATGTAAAAAACAGGCTATGTATTATTCATCATTTGTAATATATTTTAGTTTGTTTCCATTTGGGTTTCTTTTCTCAACAACATCAAAGCATCTTCCTCAAGGTCTGGAAAGGTCAAAACCAAGAACAAAGCCGGATACCTTGGAAAACAAATAAGCATATTGCATTGCATACTAACTTTTGTTTTGTTTTGTAAGTTTTGTTATTATTTTGTGTTGTTTCTAACTCTGTCCTGGTTCAGGAAATATTGCTCGCAGAAGAGTGTTCCCTATCAACCGTGCACACCGGTATCCTACTCGCAACAACCTTCCGGGTATTCTAATGGAGCAAGTACAGCAAGACCTGACTGTGGTCAGGACCCAGATGGCGAATGAAAGAGTTGAAATGAGGAACCAAATGACCCAATTCACGAATGTAATGACTGGCTTGGCCCAGAGCCAAGAAAGGTTAAGGGCATTGGTAGAAAGACAAACCCTCGAGGAACCTCATCCTGGGACTGGAGGAACAAGTAACAATGAGAGGGGACAGCCTCATGTTAATCCACCTGTATTTGGACCTCATCTAGATCCGGAAGTCAATATCCCGGGTAATGTGCAAGGAAATACTACTGGGGGGAGGATCTTACAAGAAGACCCCCAAGAGGAACAGTTTACTGTCATGGGAGCTGGAGATGAAGTCTATGTCCGGAGGTTAGATGAAATTGCTGAGAAATTGAGATCTTTGGAGTCTCAAAACTCTTTGGGTTTCGATGTAATGGATATGGGGTTAGTGGATGGGGTAAGAATTCCCCACAAGTTCAAACCTCCGTGCTTCGAGAAATACAATGGAACCTCCTGTCCACGAACTCACCTGCAGTCCTTTTTGGGGAGACTTAAAGCATATACCATGGATGAAAAGATGTGGATGTTTTATTTTGAAGACAGTTTGACTGGGGCTTCAAGATAGTGGTATTCACACTTGACCAGAGCTACTGTCAGATGCTCGAAGGACTTAGCTGAAGCCTTCATCAGGCAGTATCAATACAATCTGGACATGGCTCCCAACAGGACCCTCCTGATGGGAATGTCTCAATCCTCCAGAGAAAGCTTCAGGGAATATGCCCAAAGGTGGAGACAGCTTGTTGTTGTTGTCCAACCACCCATGTCAGAAAGAGAAATGGCCGACATGTTTATGAATACTTTGCAAGGAACATATATTGACAGACTAGCTGCCTTTTCTTCCACCAGTTTTGCTGACGTAGTTATAGCTGGGGAAAGGATTGAAAGCCTTTTGAAAATGGGCAAAAAATTATGATAATGGTGCAAGTTCGTCCAGTAATCCCAGGAAGCCTTTCGTGGGACCCCGAAGGACCGGTGAGACAAATGCCATTCATGCTAGCAGGGGCGGACCTCAGTATGTCCACAGATCAATAGCAGCTGTCACTATTCCATCCCCGATCCCTCAGCAATCAACATATCAACAACCACAACAACCACATTATCAACAACAAGTTCAGTATCCGCCACAAAGAACCTACAACAACAACAATAGCAACCTACAACAACGACCCTTTCAGCAAAGACCATCACAGGCAAACAGGGTGATTGACCCTATCCCTATGCCTTATGCTGCCTTATTGCCACAACTCCTGAAGCTCAACTTGGTTGAGTTAAGGACATTGGCACCACCAGATCCCTCCAATCTCCCAAGGAATTATGATGTCAACGCCAGGTGTGCTTTCCACTCCAATGCACCTGGTCACAATACGGAAAAGTGCAGGGCCTTGCAAATGAAAGTCCAAGATCTGGTGGATTCTAAAGCCCTCAACTTTGCACCCCCTCCAAATGTCAACAAAAATCCTATGCCCAATCATGGTGAGCCGAGGATTAATGCCATTGACAAGCCATCTACCTTGATCACCAGTGTTGCACAAATTCGAACACCTCTGGTCGAAATTAAAGCTCAACTTCTAGAGTGCCAGGTGTTCCCCGGGTGTGAGCTCGGTTGTGGGTATTGCAACATTGTAGTCAAAGGGTGTGATAATTTGAGAAGCGGCATAGATGGTTTTATCAAGGATGGAATCCTTCAGATCTCAACAACGGCGCCTACAAATCCAGCAATTCCTTTAACAACAATTCTTGATTCTTCTACAACAGCAGCAACAATCATTCCAACCGATTCATCAATATCATCAGCAATGGCTCCGTCCATCACTTCAACGAGTCAAATTTCAACAACCATTTCTTCTACAACATCAGCATCCATTTTGTCAGCAGGATCCTCTACAACTCCAACAGAAATTAATGAAGATGTCTCAGCAGTCACCATTTACTATGATCCATCAAGTGTTCATCCAAATAACAACTTTCAGCAACAAATAGTGGCACCTCATGCCAGGTCGCCAGTCACAATTTACTACGATCCGCACTCCATTTCAGTACCCTCCTCTGCAGCAGTCAGTCCAGTCACCATTACGGTGCCTGGACCCGTTCCTTATGAAAACAGTAATGCCATACCTTGGCATTATGGCTCTGATCTCTACTGCAACGGGGATAAGATCACTCTGGATTCATCAACCTCTTCTCCACAAGTTGATCATGTTGGGGGAGGCGGAGGCTTCACCAGAAGCGGACGCCTTTTTGCCTCACAAACTCAAAGACCTAATGTTGAAGCAGAAGCTGCTGCCAAAGCAAAAGGAAAGAGTTTGGTACCTGAAGAGCCGGCTATCAAAGAAACTCAGAAGACATCTTTTGAGCAAGATGTAGACGAGTTCATGAGAATCATAAAAAGAAGTGATGACAAGGTGGTGGATCAGCTTCACCAAACTCCCTCAAAAATCTCCATATTATCACTGTTGATGTGTTCTGAAGCTCACAGGAATGCATTATTGAAAGTCCTGCATGCATCATACGTGCCAGAGGAGATTACCGTTAATCAGCTAGAAACCGTGGTGGCAAATGTCAACACCAGTCATGGACTGGGCTTTACCAATGCTGACTTAACAACAGAGGGACGTAACCACAACAAGGCTTTACATATCACCCTGGAATGCAAGGGTGCTGTTCTATCTCATGTGCTGGTGGACACTGGGTCATCACTCAATGTCCTACCAAAGAAAGCCTTAGTGAAGCTGGAGTATGATGGCTTGGCATTACGTCCGAGTAATTTGGTGGTGAGAGCATTTGATGGCTCTAAAAGATCAGTGCTTGGGGAGATTGATCTGCCTGTGATGATTGGCTCTCAGACTTTTAAAACTACCTTCTATGTGATGGACATTCAGACGGCCTACAGCTCTTTGTTGGGTAGACCCTGGATCCACGCCGCTGGCGCTGTTACGTCTACCCTTCACCAGAAGCTGAAATTCGAGTGGGAAGGCCAGATCATCACCATTTGTGGGGAAGAAGACATCTTTGTTAGCCATCTGGCTACGTATAAGTACATAGAAATGGATGGAGAGATCCATGAAACTATGAGCCAAGGGTTTGAGGCCCTGAACATTAATGAAGCATCTGCTATACTGGGAACCTCCATAACGTCATATCAGCAAGCCCGAAAGGTTGTTGAAGAGGGTACTGCCCAAGGCTGGGGCAAGCTGTTGCCCGTGGAAAAGAAAGAAGACCGATTTGGGTTGGGTTACAGACCAACTCAACAAGATCAATCAGAGGCTGCAAAAGAGCCCAATTTTGTCAGCGGGGGAATGCTCACCCCGGATGCTGTGTACAATTTGGAAGATGAGGAGGAAAGAGACCGCAACCTGGAGAGCTGGATACGTCCAAGGATCCCGGGGAGCCAAGTCCTTAACTGGTCTTCCCAGGAAATTATAAGGGTTACCCCTGAAGAGTAATTATTATTTCCTGTATTTTAAAGCATGCATCAAGTCTTGCATCTTGCCCAAGATGACAAGACTCATTTTGTAATCGGGCCATCTTGTAATTTTGTGCAAATGGATTAATCAATGAATATCGGACATCTTTTGCAAATGAGTCTTTTCCTTTTTCGCTCACTGTCTTTTCATTTTTTCTTTTTGTACAAAAATAAAATGGCTATGTTTTCAAAATGATAACTTCATTTCACTTTTTCTAAATAAGATAAAATTGATCACTGAAATAAACCAATCTAAACCCTTGCAGAAAGTGCCTTTTCAGACCGCACTGACAACAACATTGCTATGACTTTGTATGACTTTGACAATCCAATCAATCAAGCTGATGAAGGGGTTGAAGAAGACTATGAGCTACCTGAAGAGCAGGTCGGGTTGTTAAGACAAGAGGAGAAGGTTATCACTCCTAACCAGGAGGAGGTTGAAACGGTTAATCTTGGTACAGAAGAAGACGTGAAAGAAGTTAAGATCGGGGCCTGCCTACAAGACTCAGTGAAAGAACAACTGATTGATATGCTTCGGGAGTATGTGGATGTTTTCGCTTGGTCTTATCAGGATATGCCAGGGTTGGACACCGACATTGTCATGCACAAGCTGCCTTTGAAAGAAGACTGCCCGTCGGTAAAACAGAAGTTGCGCCGTACTCGCCCAGATATGGCAATGAAGATAAAGGAAGAGGTGCAAAAGCAGTGGGACGTCGGTTTCCTTGCTGTAACTAGCTATCCGCCGTGGGTCGCTAATATTGTACATGTGCCTAAGAAAGACGGCAAGGTGAGGATGTGTGTGGACTACCGGGATCTGAACAGAGCCAGCCCGAAAGATGACTTCCCTTTACCTCACATTGATGTATTGGTCGACAATATGGCTCAGTTCTCGGTGTTCTCCTTCATGGACGGATTTTCAGGATACAATCAGAACAAAATGTCACCTGAAGACATGGAGAAGACAACTTTGATCACACCCTGGGGCATGTTCTGTTATAAGGTGATGCCATTCGGACTGAAGAATGCGGGTGCCACTTATCAACGGGCTATGGTAACATTATTCCATGACATGATCCATAAAGAAATTGAATGTTATGTGGATGACATGATTGCCAAGTCCCTCACAAAAGAAGACCACCTGGTGAATTTGTTGAAGTTATTCAAGCGTCTGAGGAAGTACCAACTGAAGTTGAATCCCAACAAGTGCACATTCGGGGTGCGATCCGGTAAGTTGTTGGGGTTTATTGTAAGTGAGAAAGGGATTGAAGTTGACCCTGACAAAGTTAAAGCCATTCAAGAAATGCCTGCGCCGAAGTCAGAAAAAGAAGTTCGGGGTTTCCTAGGTAGATTGAACTACATCTCAAGGTTCATATCTCACCTTACAGCAACCTGTGAGCCTTTTTTCAAGCTGTTAAGAAAAGAACAGACGGTCAGGTGGAATGAAGACTGCCAGAGGGCTTTTGACAAAATCAATGAATACTTACAAGAGCCTCCAATCCTTATGCCTCCAGTTGAAGGGAGACCTCTAATCATGTATTTGACAGTATTAGAAGAGTCAATGGGGTGTGTGCTGGGCCAGCATGACGAGTCTGGTCAAAAAGAGTATGCAATATACTACCTAAGCAAAAAGTTTACCGACTGTGAACAACGTTATTCACTGCTCGAGAAAACTTGTTGTGCTTTAGCGTGGGCTGCTCGCCGACTGAGACAATATATGTTGACCCACACTACCTTACTGATCTCTAAGATGGACCCAGTTAAATACATTTTTGAGAAGCCAGCACTTACCGGACGGGTTGCAAGATGGCAAATGATCCTCACTGAGTACGACATTCAGTACACATCTCAGAAAGCCATCAAGGGAAGTGTTTTGTCTGACTATCTTGCTGAGCAACCCATTGATGATTACCAGCCTATGAGATTTGACTTCCCGGATAAAGACATCATGTTCATAAAAGCAAAAGATCATGAAGAGCCTGTTCACACTGAAGGGCCTGACCCGGAAGAAGAATGGACGATGATGTTTGATGGGGCTGTAAACATGAATGGTCATGGTGTTGGTGCAGTACTCATTACACCTAAGGGAGTTCACATGCCTTTCTCGGAAAAACTCACCTTCAACTGCACTAACAACGAAGCTGAATACGAAGCTTGCATTATGGGTCTTGAGGAAGCCATTGACCTCAGGATCAAGACTTTGACTGTGTTCGGAGATTCAGTTCTGGTAATCAATCAAACCAACGGAAAATGGTACACCAACCAAGATCATCTGATACCTTACCGGGATTATACAAGGAGGTTATTGACTTTCTTCACAACAGTCAAGCTTGAGTATATCCCTCGAGACGAAAACCAATTTGCAGATGCTCTGGCTACCATTTCATCCATGATCAAAGTTCAAGCTGCCAACTTTGTACCTCAAATTGCAGTATCCAGACTTGACAGACCAGCATATGTATTTGCAGCAGATGTTGTTAAAGATGATAAGCCTTGGTTCCATGATATCAAATGCTTCTTGGAGGATCAGACATACCCACCTGGGGCATCTTCCAATGATAAGAAGACATTAAGAAGGCTAGTTGGTAGTTTCTTCCTGAATTCGGACGGTTTCCTGTACAAGAGAAACTTTGATGTGGTACTCCTCAGATGCGTTGATAGGACAGAAGCAGACTTGTTGATGCACGAAGTGCACGAAGGATCCTTTGGTACTCATGCTGGAGGGCATGCAATGGCTAAAAAGTTGTTGAGATCAGGCTATTACTGGATCACAATGGATGCATACTGTTGTGCCTATGCCAGAAAATGCCATAAATGCCAGATTTATGCGGATAAAGTGCATGTACCTCCCAATCCTTTGAATGTGATGTCTTCACCCTGGCCCTTTGCTATGTGGGGCATTGACATGATTGGCAAAATTGAACCGACTACTTCAAATGGCCACAGATTCATCCTGGTAGCCATTGACTATTTTGCCAAGTGGGTCGAAGCAGCTTCATATGCAAATGTAACCAGACAAGTGGTAGCCCGATTCCTGAAGAGAGACATCATTTGTCGGTATGGAGTGCCCGAACGAATCATTACTGATAATGGTTCCAACTTGAACAATAAAATGATGGCATAGCTGTGCCAGGACTTCAAGATCCAACACCACAATTCTTCTCCTTACAGGCCGAAGATGAATGGTGCTATAGAGGCAGCTAACAAGAATATCAAGAAGATTGTGCAAAGGATGGTGGTTACCTACAAAGACTGGCATGAAATGCTACCATTTGCCTTGCATGGGTACCGTACGTCAATCAGAACATCCACTGGGGCAACACCGTATCAGCTTGTGTATGGTATGGAGGCAGTCCTACCTGTTGAAGTTGAATTACCCTCCCTGCGGGTACTGATGAATGTTAAGTTGAATGAAGCAGAGTGGGTCCTATCCCAATACGAACAACTAAGTCTGATTGAAGAAAAGAGATTGGCTGCAATTTGTCATGGGCAGTTGTATCAGAAAAGAATAAAGAAAGCTTTCAATCAGAAAGTCAGGCTTCGAGAATACCAAGTAGGAGATCTTGTGCTGAAAAGACTCCTCCCTCCTCATACAGACCACAGGGGCAAGTGGACTCCAAATTATGATGGCCCATTCATAGTAAAGAAAGTTTTCTCCGGTGGAGCACTGATGCTCAGTACTATGGATGGTGAAGATTTCCTGTCCCCTATGAATTCAAATGCAGTTAAAAAATACTTTGCGTAAAAATGACCCGCTGGACATAAAAACAGAATGTAAGTCCAGGCAAAAATAGGGCATCCCGGCGAGTCAAAAACAAAATGAAAGACTCGGGCAAAAATGAGGGAAATTAAAATAAAAAATGAACACCTGCTGAGTTGAAAAGCCGCATCGGACGACTCAGGAAAAAAGGGGTATCCCGATGGATTGAAAACCCGAAAGGGAGATCCATGCAAAATAAGGGAATAAGCGAACAAATGTATTCTGAATTCGTTTGTAGCACTTACAACAAGGTGAACTCCGAAAGGTTCAAGCATCGGTCAGAATCAGCCTTCTTCAGAAAGTGGGGTGAGAAGAACGTCAAAGTCATACGAGTCATAGCAAAAGGGAAGCTCCTTGAAGCGTCATCAGCATTGCCAGCACCTTTTTGTTTCTCAATTTGTAACGATTTCCTCATTTCAGGGGATCCGTTTCCTTGACTGTATCTTGCCAATTCATGGCACACGAATTAATAAAATCAGATTTTCAGTCAGATTTTGTCTCGTACATTTGGTTTTCATTTGCAAAAATGTCTGATGTCTTTAAGATATTGTTTGCATAAATACAGATGTTTCCCTTCTAAAATACGCGCTTACATGAAATATACTTACTCCCGGGAGTGTCTAAACTCTTATGATGGAATCTAGTAAGGGATACCTCGGAGTACTTGTGCATTTCTTTGTCTTTACAGGATTGCAGGAGTTCAAAGCGCAACATGGGGCATGAAAGCTTCTCCCCAGCAAGCTGTCAAATCATTATCTACTCAGTCTATCTTCCGATTAGCACCGGAGGTTCTTTCTCCCCAGCTGAGTTGCCAGTCATCATTCCTCCTCAGCCAAGTGCAAAGACCAGGGAACCATCTTCCCACAGAGTTTCAGCCTCTATCCAGAAGAGCAACGCCTGAAGATCTCACAACAGAGTGACGAAAGCTTCTACAAACCCCAGCTGGGTCTCTCATTACCAAGATGGGTTTATCAATAACCTACTTCCCCATACAGATTCATAAATGTCAGATATATTAATGATCTTATCCCCAGCTGGGATGTCCACTTCAAGCAGATCAGCCTGAGATCTTCACAGCAACGGGATCCGGACCCCGGATCGGTATCTTTGCATAATCATAGCATTCGCATCATATTTTCCCACAGAGCGTAGCATTCCGTCTAATACGGAGCATTACGGCAAAAATCAAACATATTGCATAATCATAAGCCATCCATCAACAATATACAGAATATTCCCCAATTCCCCACCAGAGAGCCAAAACATTTCCCTTACAAATACAGATACACACTCCTTTTGGCACCCGTCCGTGTCATATCCCTAGTAGAAAGTCAAAGCGCCCCCTTTGCACTCACTAACGCAGATACACATATATACAAATCCTTGACACCCGTCCGTGTCACCCTCCCCAACATAGTTACCCGAACACTCTGTAAATCAAATACTTGTTCATAATACACTTTTTCCGACACTCGTCCGTGTCGTGTTCTCCCTAGCAAGATTAAACACTCGTCTGTGTCTCACCCATGCAGATACTCGTCTGTATCTTGTATATACCACTTAAATCCCCTCAGATCCAACACTCGTCCATGTTCTTTGTTAACCAGTTGGTACTCGCCCGTATCATCATCTCTGAACATGCGTCAAGCATTTGTTTCTACTGATACTTGTCCGTATCATAGTCTTAAGGATGCTCGTTCGCATCTTTAATCTATACACAGTGTCAAACACTTATACCTTCATCTCTTAAATTCAGACACTCGTCTGTGTCTACCCTTCCCCAGGATATCCCCAACAAAACTTGTTAAACTATTTTCTTTCTATCTGACATTCGTCCTATGTCATGATACCTTTCTGCAGCCGTACCCTGCCAGGTGATCGTCCGTCACATTTTTGATGATCGTCCTTCATCACCCCCCAGTGGAGTCTCTATTCATCAGAGCCCCTTCCTATCTGACGTTCATCCTATGTCGTGATATTTTCAGCAGCCGTCCCCTGCTAGGTGATCGTCCTTCACCCCTTGATGATCGTCCTTCATCATTCTATCTGATGGTCGTCCCCATCGTTGACCTTGTTATCTGGCATTCGTCCTATGTCATGATAAACCCTGAGAGCAGCCGTACTCTGCTAGGTGATCGTCCTTCACCTCTTGATGATCGTCCTTCATCATGCTTATTCGATGGCCTCCCCATCGTCGACTTCTTCTATCCGGCATTCGTCCTATGTCGTAATACTTTCGGCAGCCGTCCCCTGCCAGGTGATCGTCCTTCACCTTAGATGATTGTCCCTCATCTTATCCCCAACAGAGCAGCCGTCCCCTGCCAGGTGATCGTCCTTCACCTTTGATGACCGTACCTCATCATTTATTTCATTTATGCCTTGAACCCGATGGTCGTCCCCATCATTCACCTATAATCCCCAGAGAATTTTATTTCTTTACTTGATAGCCGTCCCCATCATAATTTCTTATATCCCCAGTATGTCGGCCGTCCCCGTTATTGCCCCGTCCCCAGCAGTCGTCCCCTGCCCGACGGTCGTCCTACGTCGCCTGCACTTTATAAATATACTTTATTTTCCATTACAATCTATATCCATTGTCTTCTTCATTCTGTGAGTGCAAATTTTGGACTGTCTTTGGTATTCAACCACAAGTTATCTTTTTTGAATGATAAGTCGTCGCTTACATCCTGCACAGTTAACTCATGTTTGAATAGGGGCAGCTGTAAACACCCCAAATTTGACCTCACCTATTTCACCATGGCTTGTGATCATTTTCATTTGCATAAATTCAATCATAGCATCTCATACCACATTTTTGGTTCACTGCATTGATTCAAAGTCATCTGCATCTAGGGTTTGTGATCTGAGCCATCCCTGAGCCATTTGAGCCACTCCAAAGGTCTTCAATCATCTCAAAGGGGCCCATGTATGTTCAAGTGTCATTATATATCCTCACAAGGTCAAAGAAGTCAAAGAATCACAAGAACTGAAAAAGGCATGGAAGCAGAGCCAGGTTTAACTACACAGATGACCTAGAATTAGGGTTTTGGTTTCAGAGGCCATAACTCCAAATTTTTTGGTCATTCTTGTTTCTATTGGTCTCTATATGTTATAAGGATCATGCATATCAATTTTCATGAAGAAATTCCATGGGGAAGGCACCTGATCAAGGGATGACTTCTTGAGCAAGTCAGTGCAAAATTAGGGCATCTGAGGCCCCCAATGACCCAACCAAAGGGTGTTCTCCATCATTTTGAATGTGTATGATCTTTATTTGATCATAGAATATGTTAGAAGTTCACAAAATTGGAAAATTTCAAGTCATTTGCAAAGTTGCATTTTTGGGAAAGTGACTTATAATGTAAACTTGCCATTTTAGGAAAGTTTTTCAACCTTCTCTTTTTGATTAAAAAATGCTTCAAATGAGAAAACTTTGGTCATGAAAGTTGTAGAATGGATCATTCCCTTTTCAAAAATTACAAGAACTCATTCTAATTTATTTTGGATCAAAAGTTATGGCCTTGCAAAGTTGGATAAAATCATTGAAATTTCACTTTTGCACAAAGAGGGAAACTTGCAATTCCACATGCCAAGCATTCTCATGACTTCAAAGTGGCTTATAACCATCATGCAAACACATTGCAATGCATAAAAGTCAGTTTGTGCCAAGAATTATTTCATTTCCATGCCTTGGATTACAAGTTGCATAAGGCATTTTTCATGAAGATTTCAAAATTGAAACTTTGCAAAAGGGACCTCTCATGCTTGAATTGAACTCCAATTGGTATCAAAACATCATAACAACATCACACAGCTCACTTTGTTACAAATTGCCCAAGAAATTATGAGATTGCATGCCTTGTTTCACAAGAAATTTCAAAGAGGGCAAAATGCAAAACTCATGCTATCTTGTGATCCAAGTGCTGCAGTCCTTCATGAATCATCCAAGGGTCATCCTCAAACTCAACTGAGGCAGATACACCCTTTAGATTTCCTCTGCCATAGCCCATACCTATAGTACACAATCTTTGACTTTTTGGCCAATCACCCCATACCATTCCCACAGTACATGTCACTTCCTCAGACCTCTTCCAATAGTCTAGGGATATGTTATGGAACATAAAGCAAGCTGGAAATGAGCCCAGAACACACACACAAGCAGATTCACAAAAACTGGCCTAGACCTTCTCCTCTTCGAAACTCCTTCCTCAGCCATCAAACCTTCATTTTTCTTTCACCAGCAAGTCACAAATCACTCATAGAACAAAATCCACCCCCTGAAACAGCTTGAATCATCACACACAATGACCTCCATTTCTGCTACACCAGAGCTGAATCATTCAAACCAGCCACTCCCCAAGTTTTCTAAGCTTCATTCCATCATCAGGAGGTTCAAGGAAGCAGGCTTGCACAAAAGAAAAGTCCAGAAAGCTCAAAAACAGAGAAGCTTCATCTCAGGTAACATGAAGAACATTTTTCCCAGAAACTAATTTTTAAGTTCTTTTATGGTGCTATATGTTCTCCTGATCATGAATATGTATTTATTTTTGAAAATGGTGAAGAAACCAACATGTATGACATCTCTGAACATTTTCCCGTGTTTTGTATTTTGCTTCGATTCGTGCTTGTGAGTTGAAATAAATGAATTTGAGATGAGGGTTTAGGTTTAGATTGATGAGAGGATCATTTTGGTGGAAGAAATTAGGAGTTTGGTAACCTAGGAAAGAAACTAGGGTTTTGAGTCATCGGAGAAGACGACCGGAACCACTGTTTTGGTCGCCTGAGGTTAATTAGGGCAAAACCTGTTTAATTAGCAACTTTGAATTCCATCCCTTGATCTGGCTTTCCCGTGCGCATGTGGGTGGTCCAGATGATCCACTTAAACCCTAATCAGTAATTAATTAGTCTAACCTAGGATTAATTAATTATTAAATAAAATCAGCCAGGTTTGAACTTGGGCCCTTGGATGTGGCGCCAAGTCAACACCTTCAAACCCAGATCAAATCCTGACCTCTCCTTTTGCATACTTCCCATTTTATTTAATTTTATTTTCATTTTCATTGCATTTATTTATACGAATTATTAAAAATAGTAAAATGCATTGAAAAATTCTGAAAATTTTTGTCAAACATTTCATTAATTTTCAGAACCCAAAAATATTTTTATTTTTATTTTTTGCATTAAAAATCATTTTTAAATCATTTAAATGTTTATTTTTAATTAGTTAATGAAAATTAATTAATTAAAAATGCATTTAGGTATTTAAAAATCACCAAAAAATTCACATTGCATTTCAAAACATTTAGAAACATTATCAAACTCTCAAAACAAATTTATTTTTGGTTCTTGATGCATTTTGACAATTTTCACTGGAATAAAATTCTTTTAAAGGAAATATTTTTGTTCAAACTTTGAAAAATCCATTCTGCCTAACCATTGAGATTTTGATGATGGTTCTTCTTGGGTTGCATCCTTCATAGCATGTAGTTTATAGGATAAAATTGGTTTGAATTTATATTTCATTTTCAATTTGTTTTGTATTTTTCATTGTGAGGTATCCCAAAAACCTAATTGACTTGAGAAATTCATAACTTTCACTAGGTTAAGAGTTAGGTCCCCCCCTTTAGGCAGTGAACTTGTGTAGGGTTAGGGTTTCTTTGATCCCATTTTCAATATTTTGTCATGTCATTTGCTTCTGGTTTTGAATTTTTGCATTGCATGTTGTATGTAAACCCTAATTTGTGCCTTCTTTTGCATCCATCTCTCATTTGCTTGCATTTAAGAACTTACCATGACATTTTGTGCATCCACATGATTCATAAGACATCTTAGGACATATTATAATCATGTCTGATCATTGCATCTTTCATTTGCCATATTATATGTCCATTCCATTTCATAAACTTTCATGAGCTTCCTTGGTTCAAAGCATGCTTCATTTGCATCCTCATCCTTGTATGATCATCCACAACTCTTGACATGTGTTTGCATCATATATTAGCATCATTAACATCATGTTTATGCTTCTGACTTTGGTTTGCACCATGGCATTTCATCTCATTTGCATTGCATTTCATTTCTTTTGCTAACTTTTCAGGTGGTAAGTTGTTTTGAGAAGTGAATTTGCCTTCACTTCTCACAATCTCTTCTCATCACTTTCTTGCATCATTGCTGCATTTTATCTTGTCTTTGAGTGAGCTTGCTCATTCATGTTCATCTCTTACTTTCTCCCTTCAAGCAACTTGTCTTCTTAAGTGAAGCAAGTTGTCTTGCTTCTCTCTGTTTCTTTCTCCTTTCATCTGCTTCTCTCCTTGGTGGCCTTTGAAGATCCTTTTCTTTCTTAAGCCTCACAAACCCTAGGAATACCCAAGTATGATAACAATTAGGGTTTGATTAGTCCCCCATTTAGCTTTTACCTTTGTGTCATTTTTGAGTCTTCTCTTCTCATCTCATAATCAAGGACTAAACCTTAAAGGTTTTAAGGATTTGTGATTAAGCTTATGCCTGCATCCTTCTATTAGGATGGAGTGTATAACTTTAATCCTAAGTGTTAAACCCTTAATGTGTTTAACTCCTTTAATCAATCCACCTAATAATCACTAAGACATCAAGCTTGTAACTTGGGCCTTGCATTAGGGTTCTAATTCTTCCTTAACTGGTTAAGAAGGACTAACCCTAGTGTTAATGGACAAGTCCCCCTCAAGTTGTCTTACAAATCATAAAACTCACTTCTTAATCTTACCATTAACTAAAATCCATTTAATAAAGGCCTTGTTTTGTCATGAGGTTAATCCCTAATCATGGATTAAGTTGAAGAGCCTTCCTCAGCTTAAATGTTCTCATCTATTATCCTTCTATTAGGATGGTGTAATAGGTCCATTATATCCTTGATTATGGCTTAAACTCATTACTTAACACTAAACAAAAAAATCCAAAAACATCTAAATAATTACAAGTAGGTTAATGATATTAATCCTACATCATGGTGATTAAGTGTGAGGTGCTTACTTCATACTTAAAGTATTCTCATTACCCCTAATCAGAGGGAAGATGTGATGAGTTTACTAACCCTTGGTTTAGGCTTAAGCTCATTAACTCATGACAAATCCAAAAAGCAAAAAAAGATTGAAAACATCAAAAACAAACAATAATCGTCTCCTCCGGGATTCTTTTTCTCACCTCATTCACTCACAAACGAGAACTTGCTTCTTCCGTCTAATGCAAGACAGTTTGCACCTGAGCCAGACAGGTCATACACTTGAGCATAGACAAGTAAGCAGTTCACAAGTCAATTTACCTTTCAGTCTCTTTGAGTCGAACTACGGTGTTCTGACTTCCTCATTGCACGAGAGGATGCGTAGGCATAACTTAACAGTTATCGAACAAAAGTCTATGTATATTCCCCCTCTTTCCAGCATCATTCTTTGAGCCTCATAGTCTTGAGCATTTCATCCTTGTTCTTACACTGACACTTCTCTTATACACTTCACATTTCTTTTACACTGACACTTGCATTCTTTCCAGCTTTGATACACAAATTGCACTGACACTACCCCTTTAAAACACAAATCTTTTAAGCGTGGATCCCGTCGAGTACGACGGACAATCTGGGTGCTAATACCTTCCCAGGTTGTAACCAACCCCCTTTCTCAGTCTCTCTGGTTCGCAACCGTCTTGTCCATATCTTTTCTCAGGTTTATGCAGCATTACCTTTCCTCCGGGATAAAAATGCCTAGCTGGCGACTCTTGTCTTTTGAGTTCACCCTTGTGTGATTTCTTTCTTTTTGCCGACCGTTCGCGTCTGTACCCCTTCTGACCAGGTGTCATTTGGTGGGAGCGACATCTAGGAATCATAAAAACATAGTACAATGCATTGTGATCAGAATTGCCCAAGGAATCACTTGTTTTCATGCCTTGCATCACAAGATAACTCAAAGGGGGAAAAATGCAAAATCTTGCAAAACCTATGAAATCCTTCCCTCCAAGCCATCCAGCCGCATAATTTCAATTCCATGGACCTCCTTGATTCATGCTGAGGCCAGACATGACATGAAACAACTTATGCACAAGCCCATGCCTATGGTACACAAGTTGTTGACTTTTTGCAAATGAACCCATACCAATCAGCTGCAACCACAACAACTCTCTATCCAATAAAGACATGTTATGTGGACCAAAAGCAAGCCATTTCACATAACCTTGGAGCTCAGAACCATACACAAGCCAAGTTTCACAAAAATCCTCTCCACCTTCAAACTTTCGATTCTCTCTGCTCAGCCACTCAAACCTCAAACAAACTTCATAAACCAACTCACCATCATCCATAGATCATTTCCCAACCATCAAACAAGCCCGAAACCCCACAAACACAAAACACGATTCTGGTGCAGCAAGAGTTCATCCTCTCAATCCAGCCATTCTAAACTCATTTAAACCTTTGCAACATCATCAGGGGATCAAGTGGAGGCATTTTGCACCAAAAAGGAGGCCAGATAGCTCAGATTGAGAAAGCTCCATCTCAGGTATCACCAAGAACAAATTTTCCAGAATTCCTCTTTTAAGTTATAGAAATGATATGCATGCTTCACTGATCACATTGCACCTTTTATTTTTGAAAATGATTGAATATTGGGCATGTATCGTGCTTTTGAAAGTTTTTCCATTTTTGTGTTTTGATTCGTATCTTGATCATGATGCAATACAAATTTGTTTTGAGGGTAGATTCGTGCTCATGGAGGTTTGGGGATTTGATCTGGAGCTTTAGAGCTCCTAAAATAACCTAGGGAAGAAGTTTGATTTGAGGCCCTGCCGGAGAAGACGACTGGAACACTGTTCTGGCCGTCTGAGGTGGATTAGGGATAATCTCAGGTGATTAAGTGAGTTTGAATTTGGGCCGTTTGATGAGTGCTTGGCGCGCGTTTTGGAGGGCTAGGATCATGTCATTAAACCCTAAACTTAATTAATTAATTAAATTAGGTCAGATTAAAACACAACCATTGGATTTCATTTAAGTGAGAAGATTAAGTCATGGCCTTAGGATCTGAATACCTCAAGTCACGTGGACTTTGATTCCTGACCCCTGGATCAACCAACTTGCAATCTCAGCCTTTCATTTAGCATACTTTTATTTTTATTTGATTTTTATTTGTATTTTATTTTACGAATTTATTTAAAATACCTAGAAAAATCACAAAAATCTCATTTTTCGCATTTCAGTCCCAAATATTTTTCTTCATCCAAAACCAATTTTTATTTTATTTTTTGCATTTAAAAAGAATTTTTAAAATATTTAAATGTTTATTTTAATTAATTAATGGAAATTAATTAATTAAAATACCATTTAAGTTTCTAAAAATCACAAAAACTTCACATTGCATCTTAAGACATTTAGAAACATTGTCAAACCATTCATACAAATTTCTTTTTGCTTTTGAACATACTTTGACATTTTCTTTGAATTTAGGGTTCATAAAATCCCCTTTTTAGAACCCTAACTTTGAAAAATCTTTTCTGCCTAACCATGAAGGGTTTGATGATGCTTCTTTTTGCAATGTTTTCCATATAACATGTAGTTTCTAGGATATTTTTGGCATGAATTTGTCTTACATTTTCAAATTGATTTGCATTTTCCCTTTTAAGATACCCAAAAACCCTAGTTAACTTAGAAAAATCATAACTTTCTTTAGGTTAAGATTTAGACCTTCTCCTTTGGGGTATGATATCATATGGGGTTAGGGGTTGTTTGAGCTCATTTACAAATTTTTATCATGGCATATGCTTCTGTTTTGATCATTTGCATCTCATCCTTTCATGTAACCCTAATTTTGCATCTTCATTTGCATTTATCATGCATATGCATCCATACATGAACTTGTCATGACATTTCATGCATTCATATGTCATCTTAAACATCTTAGGACATGTTAGAATCATGTTTGATCATTTCTTCATTCATTTTCCATGATTTGCATTCATTTCATTTCATAAACTTTCATGAACTTTCAAACTTCAAAGCATGCTTCCATTTGCATCTTATCTTTGTATGACCATTCATTGCACTTTGTATGTCTTTGCATCATGTAATAACATCATTTTCATCATGTGTATGCTTCTGGTTTTGATCTTTGTCATTGCATATACATCACTCCATCTCACTTCTTTCTTTATGCATCTTGTGCTAACATTTTCAGGTGGTAAGTTAATTTGAGAAGTGAATTTGCCTTCACTTCTCATTTCTTTTCATATCCTTCATATGCATCTTTGCTGCATTTTTCATTGTCTTTGAGTGGGTTTGCTCATTCATGTTCATCTCTCACTTTCTTTCTTTAAGTTACTTATCTTCTTCAATGTAGTAAGTAACTTATTTCTTATGCTTCTTCCTCCTTTCACCTGCTTCTTCCATTGGTGGCTTCCTTGAAGATCTTTCTCAAGCCTTACAAACCATAGGAACATCCAAGCATGACAATAATTAGGGTTGTGATTAGTCCCCCCTTAGTTTTTACCTTTGAGCCTTCTTTGTGTCTCTCTTCTCACATCATCATTAGAGATTAAACCTTTAAGGCTTTAGGACTTTGGAATTAGGGTTATGCCTGCATCCTTCTCTTAGGATGGAGTGAATAACTTTAATCCTAAGTGTTAAACCCTTAATTTGTTTAAACCTCTTAATAAATCCATCTAATAATCACCGAGACTTCATCTTGTAACTTGGGCCTTACATTAGGATTCTAATTCTTCCTTTATGGTTAAGAAAGACTAACCCTAGTGTTTAATGGACAAGTCCCCCTCAAGTTGTCTTACAAACCATAAAACTCACTTCTTAATCTCACCCTTAATTAAAATCTACTTTAATAAAGGCCTTGTTTTGTCATGAATTTAATCCCTAATCATAGATTAAGTTGAGGTAACTTCCTCAGCTTAAGTGTGTTCATCTATTATCCTTCTATTAGGATGGTGTAATGAGTTCACTAATCCTTGATTATGGCTTAAATTCATTACTTAACACTAAAAAAACCCAAAAACATCTAAATAATTACAAGTAGGTTAATGATCTTAATCCTACATCATCATGGCAGTTAAGTTGAGATGCTTATCTCACACTTAAAGTATTCTCATTATCCCTAATCAGGGAGGATATAATGAGTTTACAAGCCTTTGGTTTAGGCTTAAGCTCATTAATTTATGAAAAAACTCCAAAAAGCAATAAAAAACTCAAAGAACCAAAAACAAACAATAATCGTCTCCTTCGGGATTCTTTTCTCATCATCTTCATTCATAAATGAGAACTTGCTTCTTCCGTCTAATGCAAGACAGTTAGCACTCGAGCCAGACGAGTCATACACTTGAGCATATATAAGCAAGCAGTTCATAGTCAATTTATCTTTCAGTCTCTTTGAGTCAAACTACGGTGTTCTGACTTCCTCATTGCACGAGAGGATACGTAGGCATAACTTAACTGTTATCGAACAAAAGTATCTTCGTCTTCCCCCTCTTTCAGCATTCTCTCTTAAGCCTCAGTCCCTGAGCATTCACTTTTTAGACTGACACTTGTACATTCTTTCCCAGCTTTTGCACACATACATCACATACACTACCCCCTTAAACACAATATTTTAAGCGTGGATCCCGTCGAGTACGACGGACAATCTGGGTGCTAATACCTTCCCAGGTTGTAACCAACCCCCTTTCTCAGTTTCTCTGGTTTGCAACCGTCTTATCCATCTTTTCTAGGTTTATGCAGCATTACCTTTCCTTCGGGATAAAAATGCCTAGCTGGCGACTCTATTCATTTCACCTTCATTCTCTCCTTTCACTGACCGTTCGCGCTTGTACCGAGATGCAAATCTTCGGGAGCGACAGCTTGGCGACTCTGCTGGGGACCCTTATACTACAACCAGGGCTTCTGGTTCTTTTTGTGGGTTCCTCCTAGCGCTTGTTTGATTTGTGTTTACGGGGGTGTTATGTGTTACTTGTGCTTATTTATTTCTTTATTTATTGCTTTCTGTACAGCCTTATCTATTGCTTTCAGTTTTCAGTTTTTATGCATTTCATACTGTCATTGTCATGTGCTGGATCTGCTGTTTCCTTGGTGGTGGGGGATCATTGAGTGATTAAGGTCCTATACCGGGGACCTGTGTGACACATAGGCTAGAGTGACTTCATATTCTTTCCCATTCCATTTCGGTCTGGTGCGGGAATATGAAACACGGTTCAGACATGGGTTTCTTCTTGAGAACTCTGTGCTACGAATTTCCTGTAGTAATAGGGCTATATGGGAAGCCTGCTAAGTCTGGATGACCTTTTTATGACCTTCAGCATCTGAGGTGAATTAGAGGAGGATCTTTTATGGTTATTGCAAACACTGTACCTCCGAGTTAAAAGTGTTTACACTTCTCATAACTGATTCAAGTCTGAAGATCCTTGTTCTAGAACAATACATGTGAGGGGGTTGGGATGTTTACAGGTTTGCAGGAACCCTTAGCCTCATCATACCTTGTTACTAGATTTGTTAAGGTTGTATTATTTGGACAGTTCTTGTGAAAACCCCGAATTTATGATACTTTATTTGAGTCCCCCACCTGATTACTGGATTTCTAAGCCCCATCCGGACTTATGAACACACGTGGACCCTATCAGGGCAGATAACAGATCCAGCCCTTGATTACAAACCCTTTGCATATCATTCTGCATACATCATTTTTGCATCATTTAACATTTGCCTATTTGTTTTACAGGGTATCCACCTTATTATATTTGGTTTGGTTTTGACTCATTCTGCTGCTCAGACTTCTCCAGTTATCTACACCAGCATCTTCACCAGAGTTCTTTTTTTAGCACCTGCATCATTTTCATCAGAGACTCATCTTCAGCATCTTCTTCAGTGACCTTCATCAGCAGTCACCCTCGGTATTCTTCACCGGCACCCATCACCAGCATGGACACTTCCAGGAAGAGCAACATCACATACCATTTCTTTGAGCCCACCCTGACTGGCATCAGACAGATCCAGTCTCTCATTAATCCTGATCATGTCCCACTATTCAGAGAACATTATGGAGGCATATTGGACATGATCATAGACCTGGGTGCATCCCAAAGGAGCATGATCCACACTTTCTTGCAGTTATATGATCCTCCTCTCAGATGCTTCACATTTCTTGATTTTCAGTTGGGATCTCTGCTAGAAGAATTTTCCATGTTGTTAGGGGTTCCTATCAGGAGAGGGATTCCTTTCAACCCTGAGATGGTTGCTCCCAGGAATGAAGACATAGCCAGGGCATTGCATTTGGAGCCTACCCTCATTGATCAGAGCATGACTGCCAAGGCTGGAGTTCTAGGCCTTCACCTAGATTTCTTGATATCCCAGGCCACCCTGCATGCTGCAATAGGGAAGTGGGATGTTGTTTGTGCTCTCTTAGCACTAAGCATATATGGAGTTATCCTGTTTGCATACGAGCCAAAGTTTGTGAGCAAGAATGATATTCACCTGTTCTTACTGAGAAACCCAGTTCCTACCTTGCTTGTAGACTTCTATTATTCAGTACACCAGAGGAATGAGAAGCAAAGAGGAAGACTGGTCAGATGATATGCTCCTCTCTATTACTCTTGGTTGTTAAGACATTTTCCGAATTCAGATACTTTCCTGAACCCTTACCAGCTAAAGAACTAGGCTAAGAGATTGATTACTTTGACATTAGAAGACATCAGATGGTGCACTCAGAGCACCAAGGTCAAAGACATCATTACTAGTTGTGGGCAATATCCCAATGTGCCTTTGATTGGAGTAAAAGGCTGCATCAACTACAACCCTTTACTTTTTAAGAGACAATTGGGGTATGCTTTGGTTCATCCTCCAAAAGGGCAAGACTTAACTGAGACCCTCTATTGTGAAATCCAACACAACTATTCTATTGTCAGACAGGCAGCCTGGGCCTGGGACAACATTCAGTCTAAGGGGACAGCTATTCTGGGCAAATGCAACAACATTGCTTCAGCACAGTATCTTGAATTGTCTCGTACCAGGGCACAAATCACCAGGATGCCATTTACCTTAGAAGATGTACCTGGACCTTCAACAGTGCAACCTGCAGCAACTGTCAGTTTGGAAGAGTTTGAGAAACTGAAAGAGAGGAATACTCAACTCTCTGAAGCCTTGAAGAAGACTCTTTGGGAGAGAAATGAAAGTTGTCTGGATAATGAGAGATTAGAGAAGCTCCGGGTTGAACACTTAACCAAGATTGAGAAGACGGACGGCTACATCAGAAAGGCTAGAGCAGGAGAATTAGTATTGAAGAATGCTTGTAAGGAAGCAAAGACTCAGAAGGCTAGGGCAGAGCATTATCTAGAGGAGAGCCAGGCTAGGTGGATCAGGATCACTAAGGCCCGTGCACAGGAAGATCAAAGGACTCAAGCTAAGATAGAGCAGTTGGAGGCTAGTGAGAAGAAGCATCAGGAGGCATTATTAGCAGCACAGAAGGAGATCTCTGAATTGAAACTTCGGGCGGGGTTGAAGAGGTCAAAGGATCAGGATAAGTACAAGAAGTTGACCAGTGCCATTGCTACTAGGAACCTCCTCATCGGGACTATCACAGAGCACCCAGTAGGCCCCATGACTGAGGCCCTCCTGAAGGAAGTCAGAGAGGATGACTTTGGATTGGATGTCTGATTTCCTTGTACTTGTATTTCCTTTGATTGTACTTTTTGATTTTGTTGTTGTATTTTGACCCACCATGGGAATGTTATTGTAATCAAACTATGTATCTTCACTCTTTGTCATATATATGGTTTGTATTATTTTTGGTGGGCTTTATCTCTCTCTGCAACATCATCAGCATTTCTTCGAGGTCTGGAAAGGTCAAAACCAAAGAACCAAACCGGATACCCTTGGAAGACAAATAGGCATCTTGCATTGCATACTAACATTTTCTTTGTTTTGTAGGTCTTTGTTTTTGTTTTTGTTTCTCACTTTGTTGTGGTTTCAGGAAACATTACTCACAGAAGAGTGTTCCCTGTCAACAGAACACACCGGTACCCGACAAGAAACAACCTTCCGGGACTACATATGGATCAAGTTCAACAAGACTTGAACGAAGTGAGGGCCCAGATGGCCAATGAAAGGGTTGAGATGAGAAATAATATGACTCAATTTATGACAGTGATAACTGGTCTAGCTCAGAGCCAGGAAAGACTGAGGGAGTTGGTTGATCGACAAACTCCTGAGGAACACCATCCAGGTAAAGGAGGTACCAGTAACAACGATCACGTACAACCTCGCACTGATCCACCAGAGTTTGGACCTCATATGAACCCAGATATCAATGCCATAAGAAATACGCAGGGTAACACTACTGGAGGAAGGGTCTTGCAGGAGGACCCTCAAAAAGAGCAGTTTACTGTGGTCGGGGCTGGAGACGAAGTTTACGACCGTCGGTTGGATGAAATCGCAGAGAAACTGAGGTCTCTTGAATCCCAAAACTCTCTAGGTTTTGATGTCAGGGACATGGGATTGGTGGAAGGGGTGAGAACTCCTCACAAGTTCAAACCCCCGTGTTTTGAAAGATATAATGGCACTTCCTGCCCACGTACCCACCTTCAATCATTCTTGGGGAGATTGAAAGCTTACACCATGGACGAGAAGTTGTGGATGTTTTACTTCGAGGATAGCTTGACAGGGGCATCTCGAGAATGGTACTCCCACTTGACCAGAGCCATAGTAAGAAATTGGAAAGACATGGCTGAAGCTTTCATCTGTCAGTATCAATATAATTTGGACATGGCCTCAAACAGGACCCTTCTAATGGGAATATCTCAGTCTTCCCGTGAAAGCTTTAGAGAGTATGCCCAAAGGTGGAGGCAACTAGCTGTTGCCTTTCAACCCCCGATGTCTGAAAGGGATATGGTAGACATGTTCATGAATACTCTCCAAGGTACATACATTGACATATTGGCTTCATTTTCTTCCACCAGCTTTGCAGATGTGGTGATAGCTGGAGAGAGAATTGAGAGCCTATTTAAGATGGGAAAGATCTACGACAATAGTGCCAGTTCAAGCAGTACAAGGAAGCCATTTGCTGGGCCCCTTTGATCAGGTGAAACAAACTTTCTGCACATGGGAAGAGGGAGACCCCAATATACACCCAGATCAGTTGATGCTGTCACTATTCCTACTCCACCTCCTTAGTATACTCAACAACCACAACACTTTCCTCAACAACCACAATTTCCTCAACAAAGATCCTACAACAACAATAACAATAATCAACAACAAAGCCCTTTTCAACAGCGACCATCTCAGATCAACAGGGTGATTGACCCTATTCCAATGTCATATGCTACACTGCTGCCACAACTCCTAAAGCTCAATCTTGTTGAGTTGAGGACATTGGCTCCACCTGATCCTCAGAACCTTCCGAGAAATTATGATGTCAACGCTAGGTGTGCTTTTCATTCTAACGCACCTAGTCACTTCACAGAAAAATGCACGGCTCTGCATATGAAGGTCCAAGATCTGGTAGATTCAAAGGCCCTGAACTTTGCACCACCTCCAAATGTAATGAAAAATACTATGCCAAGCCATAGTGGGCCAAGGATTAATGCTGTAGAGGAAGGCTCACCCATGAGTTTTATAGAAGACATTGCAAGTATTCAGACACCTCTGGCAGAGGTTAAAGCCCAGCTTTTGAAATGCCAAGTGTTTCCAGGTTGTGAGGCCTGTTGTGAATCATGCAAACTTTCCGAGAATGGGTGTGCAAGATTGAGGAGTGGAATTAATGGCTTGATCAAAGAAGGCATTCTGCAAATTACCACAACAACTCCTACAACACCAGAAACTCCTTTGTCAACAACAAGTAATTCTTCTACAACTGCAACAACAATTATTCAAACTGATTCATCTACAACTTTAGCAACCATTTCTTCTTCACTTCAGCAAACAACAGTTCCATTTCATCTCCTTCTACAACTTCAGAGACCACCAACAACGACGTCTCCATAGTAACCTTCTATTATGACCCTACAACGGTCCCGAATTCCAGCAACTTTCAACAATCTCAACAACAGTTTCAACCAAGCTTCAATTCATCACCACCAATATCCACAAGAAGTCCCGTCACTATCTTCTATGACCCAAAACAATTATGGTTCCAACATCTGCTGCAGTAAGCCCAGTCACCATCACGGTGCCGGGGCCAATTCCATATGATAAAGATAGTGATGTACCATAGCATTATGGTGTTGGCCTTTACTGCAACGGAGAAAAAGTCCTTCTTGATTCTTCAGTTCTTACTCCCCAAGTGGACAATGTCGGGGGAGGCGGAGGCTTCACCCGAAGCGGACTCCTCTTCGCGTCACAAGTTCCGAGAACCAACACTGAGGCAAAAGCTGATGCCAAAGCCAAAGGAAAAAGTGCGATACCTGAAGAATCTGCATCAAAAGAGACTCATAAATCATCCTTTGATCAGGATGTGGATGAATTAATGAGGATAATCAAAAGAAGTGACTATAAAGTTGTGGACCAGCTCCATCAGACTCCTTCTAAGATCTCTATAATATCCCTGCTGTTGTGTTCCAAAGCCTATCAGGATGCAATACTCAAAGTTCTGCACGCTGCCTACGTGCCAGAAGAGATCACAGTGAATCAGCTTGCAACAGTGGTGTCTAATGTCAATACTAGCCATGGGCTAGGATTCACTGATGCTGATTTAACAACAGATGGACGTCACCACAACAAAGCTTTGCACATAACCCTGGAGTGCAAAGGAGTTGTACTATCTCATGTTCTTGTGGACACTGGGTCCTCCCTCAATGTCTTACCCAAGTAAGCTCTTGTCAAGCTCGAATATGATGGAATAGCTCTCCGACCAAGCAACCTTTTGGTCAGGGCTTTTGATGGCTCCAAAAGGTCTGTTCTTGGAGAGGTGGAGCTGCCAATGATAATCGGTCCGCAAGTCTTTAAGACTACTTTCTATGTGATGGACATTCAGCCAGCCTACAGCTGTTTGTTAGGTCGACCTTGGATTCACGCCGCAGGCGCAGTAACGTCGACCCTTCACCAAAAATTGAAGTATGAGTGGGAAGGACAGATTATCACCATCTGTGGTGAGGAGGACATCTTTGTTAGCCATCTGGCTACATACAAGTATATTGAGATGGATGGTGAAATCCATGAAACTATGAGCCAAGGGTTCGAGGCCCTGAATGTCAATGAGGCGACGACTAAAGTATTTGCTGCATCCTAGGAAGATAGGATGGGTACTTCAATTGTCTCCTATCAGCAAGCCCGGAAGGTTGTTGAAAATGGCAATGCCCAAGGCTGGGGCAAGCTGCTGCCAGTAGAGAAGAAGGAGGGCAGATTTTGTTTGGGTTACAAACCATTCCGACAAGATCAATCAGAGGCTGCAAAGGAGCCCAAGTTCATCAGTGGGGGGATGTTCACCCCAGATGCTATTAACAACCTGGAAGATGAGGTGGAAAGCGACCGCAACCTGGAGAGCTGGATACGTCCAAGGATCCCGGGGAATCAAGTCCTTAACTGGTCTTCCCAGGAAATTATAAGGGTTACTCCTGCAGAGTAATTATTATTTCATGCCTTTTTTTAGCATGCATCAAGTCCTGCATCTTGCCCAAGGTGTCAGGACTCATTTTGTAATAGGGCCATATTGTATTTTTGTATAAATGGATTAATCAATGAATATCAGACATCTTTTTGCAAACGAGTCTCTTTTTTCGCTCACTGTCTTTTCATTTTTCACTTTTGTACAAAATAATAAAATGGCAATGTTTTCAAAATAAACAACTTCATTTTCACTTTTTCTAAACAAGATTAAAATTGATCACTAAAACGAACCAATCTCAACCCTTGCAGAGATTATCCTCCAGACTGCACCGACAACAACACTGTTATGACCTTCTATGACTTTGACAATCCAATTTATCAAGCTGATGAAGGGGTTGAAGAAGACTATGAGTTACCTGAAGAGTTAGCCAGGTTGTTGAGGCAAGAAGAGAAATTGATTACTCCTCATCAGGAAAAGTACAGATGTGTGTGGATTACCGAGATTTGAACAGAGCTAGCCCAAAGGACGATTTCCCATTACCTTACATTGATGTATTGGTCGACAACACAACTCAATTCTCGGTGTTCTCTTTCATGGATGGATTTTCCGGGTATAATCAGATCAGGATGTCACCTGAAGACATGGAGAAAACAACCTTCATTACACCTTGGGTTACATTTTGTTACAAGGTAATGCCTTTTGGACTGAAGAATGCCGGTGCTACTTATCAACGGGCTATGGTAACATTATTCCACGACATGATCCATAAAGAAATTGAATGCTATGTGGATGACATGATTGCCATGTCCCTCACTGAAGAAGATCATCTGGTAAATTTGCTGAAGTTGTTCAAGCGTCTGAGGAAGTACCAGTTGAAGCTAAACCCCAACAAGTGCACATTCGGGGTACGTTCCAATAAATTGCTGGGATTCATTGTAAGTGAAAAAGGAATTGAAGTTGATCTTGACAAAGACAAAGCCATTCAAGAGATGCCTGCACCTAGGACTGAAAAGGAAGTTTGGGGGTTCTTAGGAAGATTGAACTACATATCTAGGTTCATATCTCACCTTACTGCAACCTGTGAACCCTTGTTCAATTTGTTAAGAAAGGAACAAACGGTCATATGGAACGGAGATTGTCATAAGGCTTTTGGCAAAATCAAGGAGTACCTGCAAGAACCTCTAATCCTTATGCCTCCAGTTGAAGGAAGACCTCTAATAATGTACCTGACAATATTAGAAGGATCATTGGGGTGTGTGTTGGGCCAGCATGACGAGTCTGGTCAAAAAGAGTATGCAATATACTACCTAAGAAAAAAGTTTACCGACTGTGAACAATGTTATTCCCTGCTCGAGAAAACTTGATGTGCTTTAGCGTGGGCTGCTCGCCAACTAAGACAGTATATGTTGACTCACACTACCTTGTTAATTTCAAAGATGGACCCTGTCAAGTACATATTTGAGAAGCCAGCACTTACCGAAAGGGTTGCAAGATGGAAAATATTCTGACAGAGTATGACATTCAGTACACGTCTCAAAAAGCCATCAAAGGCAGTGTGCTGTCTGACTATCTGGCTGAGCAACCCATTGATGATTACCAGCCAATGAGATTTGACTTCCCCGATAAATATATCTTGTACCTAAAAGCAAAAGATCATGAAGTGCCTGTTAACACTGAAGGGCCTGACCCAGAAGAAGAATGGACAATGATGTTTGATGGGGCTGTGAATATGAATGGTCATGGAGTTGGTGCAATGCTCATTACACCTAAAGGAGTTCATATGCCTTTCTCGGCAAAACTCACTTTTGCCTGCACTAACAACGAAGCTGAATACGAATCCTGTATTATGGGTCTTGAGGAAGCCATTGACCTCAGGATCAAGACTTTAAATGTGTTCGAAGATTCAGCTTTGGTAATCAATCAAACCAACGGCAAATGGTACACTCACCAAGAGCATCTGATCCCATACCGTGACTACACGAGGAGATTATTCAACTTTCTTGCCTCTTTTCAATTTCATTTGAATCTCCCTCATCTCTCTCACTCATTGCCTAAACTAGATATATCTTCTTCATCCTTGAGCTCTAAGGATCATAAATCAACCTTTGATTCAAGTAGAAAGTGAAGATTTCACAAGGTGCCATTGAAGTGAAGTTGCTTTTGAATTCCAAGATCCAGAGGTTTCCAAGCTCTCTCTTGCATTTATTTTGCAAGGAGAGGTTCAAAGGCTTTGATCTGCAACATTTGGAGGTTTATCTTGACCTAATTCGTGTTCTACAAGTTTTAGGTGAGCTTCAAATTGTTAGATTTGAATCTTTGATTTCTTGTGTGAGAAATGATCTACGTGCTTCAATGAACACATTGATGAGATTTGTTTTGAAAATGGATGGATATTAAGCTTGTATGGATGAATTAAAGTTTGATGTATGAAATTGTTTTTGTTCGATTTGCTGTGCTTTTTGATCTTTTGAGGATTCTAAAGTCATATTCTTGATCAGTGTGCTTTTTTTGTTAGATCTGGATGTTTTTGTTCAATTTAGTGGAGGTTTTTTCTTGAGTTTGAAGTTTCCGGTGTCGGAGCTAGGGCTCCGGTCACTGGTTTCTGCGTTTGAATGTTTGTGCCTCAATGAAGATTATGAAATCTTGGCCATGTATTTTTTGATCTGGACGGACATTGCTATGCCAGCTGTAAACACCCCAAATTTTCCCTCACTAACTTCACACCATGGCTTGTGATCTTTCATACTTGATTTAGTTTAAACATACCATCTCATGTTGCATTTTTGTTTCACTGCATTAGTTCAAGTTCATCTGCATCTAGAGTTTGTGATCTAAGCAATCCAAGGATCCATCTGAGCCAATCCAAAGGTCTTAAATCATTCCAAGAGGGTCCATGTATGTTAAATCATCATCATATATCCCTCAAAGATCAAGGAAGTCAAGAAATCACAAGAACTTGGAAAGTATGGAAGCTGAGCTAGGGTTTCACTACACAGATGACCTGAAATTAGGGTTTTAGTTTCAGATGCCATAACTCCAAATTTTTTGGTCATTCTTGTTTCTAATGGTATCAATATGCTATAAGTATGATGCATACCAAGTTTGATTAAGAAGTTCATTGTGGAAGTCATTTGTTCACTAGGTAACTTCTTAAGCAAGTCAGAGAAAAATCAGGGCATCTAAGGCCCCCAACAATGGAACCAAAGTGGATTTTTCATCAAATTGAAGTTATATGATCTTCATTTGATCATTGAAGTGCTTGGAAGTTCACAAAGTTGAATAAATATGAGCTAAACCAAAAGTTGCCATAAATGGAAATGACTTGTAATGGAAACTTTCCATTTTGGGAAAGTATTTCAACCTCCTCTTTCTCAACAAAAAATGCATCAAATGAAAAATTGGTGGTCATGAAAGTTGTAGATTGGATCATTCCCTTTTCAAAAAGAACAAGAACAAGTTCTAATTCATTATGGAACTCAAGTTATGATCTTTAAAAGTTGGCAAAAATCCTATAATTTTCAAGAATACACCAAAGAGGAATTTTTTGCAAAACCACTTGTCAAGCCATTTTGTGACCTCTAATACACTTCTATGCATCATACCAACATAGTGCATTGCCTTAAAGTCAGAATTGGCCCAAGAATCATCTCATTTCATGCCTTGAACTTCAAGAAATCACAAAAGGGCCAAACTTCATGAAAATTGCAAAATGATACACAACCATGCTTCCACTTGCTGAATCACCACAAAATGCATTCCATGGCTCTCCTTGATCTTTTTTGAACCAGGACAAGCCAAAAAGCCAGCTGCAAGAGAGCCCATACCTCAAGTACAAGTTTTGTTGACTTTGTGCAAGAAAGCCCATACCAATCACCATAGGCCACAACCATTTCTCTGACCTATCAAAGCTTGTTATGTGGATCAAACACAACTCATAACACACATTAAGTAAGCCTAACACTTCAGATTTCCCAAGCTCTCAAAAATCACCCCATTTGCAAAAAAAATCGAACCACACAACACACTCACTCAAACTTCAAACTTTTTTCACAAAACAACTCAGCATCACAAGAGGATCATTTCCCACCCTTCATTGCAACCAAAAAGCCCCTCTACACAAAACACGATTTATGGCCAGCAAGAGTGCAAGCTCTCATTTCAGCCATTATAAACTTCCTCCAAGCATCAAAGCATCACCAGGAGGATCATTGGAGTTGTTTTGAACCAAAGAGGAGGCCAGATAGCTCAGTTTGAGAAAGCTTCACTTCAGGTAACCTCAAGAACAAATTTTCCAGAAATGTAATTTCTTGTTATAGAAATGTCCTGTATGCTTTGCTGATCATCATGATCTATTTTGTTTTGAAAATGAGTGAGAAATAAGCATGTATGAAGCTTCTGAAATTTCTGTGTGATTTTCCGTTTTGCTTCGAATCTTGATTTTCATGTGAAATAAATGAAATTTGTTGGTTGAATCTTGTTTAGAATGAGTTAGGGATCATTTCTAGAGAGTTAGGGGGTCTGGGGTGGCCTAGGGTGGAAGTTAGGGTGAGGAGCTGGCCGGAGAAGATGACTGGAGGTCTTCTCCGGCCACCTGAGAGTCATTAAGAGGTTAATTAGGGTTTAGGGTTAGTTTGAATGTGAGCCCTTGGATTTTGTCTGCGCGCGTGTTTTGGATGGTTGAGATGAGCTCATTAAACCCTAATCCATTTAATTAATTTAATTAATTAAAATTAACTCAGTTTGAATTATGGCAATTGGATAACGCGTGTGGTCAAAGCAAATCCCCCCAGGTTCAATCATGTCCATCAGATCAGCATACTTTTGTTTTAATTCATTTTAAATTCATTTTTTTATCATTTTTCTTGCATAATTTATTTAAAATACTTAAAAATTCACAAAAATATTTTCCTTCTGCATTTTTAATTCAAATATTTTTCTCCACCCAAGAACATTTTTATTTTTATTATTTGCATTAAAAAACCATTTTAAAAATATTTTAATGTTTATTTTAATTAATTAATGGAAATTAATTAATTAAAATATCATTTAGGTTTCTGAAAATTCCAAAAAAATTGACATTGCATCTTAGTACATTTAGAAACATTGTCAAACCATTCATACAAATTTCTTTTTGGTTTTGAATTAACTTTGACATTTTTCTTTAATTTAGGGTTCATAAAAATCCCATTTTTGAACCCTAACTTCAAGAATTCTTTTCTGCCTAAGCATGAAGGGTTTGACATTGATTCTTTTTGCTTTGATCTTCATATAACATGTAGTATATAGCATAACTTTGTCACAAATTTATCTTGCACTTTCCATTTGATTTGCATTTTCCCTCTTAAGGTACCTTAAAACCCTAGATAACTTAGAAAAATCACAACTTTCTTTAGATTAAGAGTTAGAACTTCTCCTTTGGGGTGTGATATCATATGGGGTTAGGGTTCCTTTGAGTTCATTTGCAATTTTTTATCTTATGATTTGCTTCTGTTTTTGACTTTTGCATCTCATGTTGCATTAAAACCCTAATTTCACATGTTCATTTGCATACATCTTGCATATGCATTCATTCATGAACTTGCCATGACATTTCTTGCATTCACATGATATCTAAGACATCATAGGACACATTAGAATCATGCTTGATCATTTCTTCATCCATTTTCCATGATATGCATTCATTTCATTCCATGAACTTTCATGTGCTTTCATGCTTCCTACATGCTTCATTTGCATTCTCATCTCTTGTATGAACATTCATAACACTTGGTATGCTTTTGCATCATGTCATAGAATCATTTGCATCATGAATATGCTTCTGGTTTTGGTTTGCATCTTTGCATACATTCCATTTTCATTTCATTCCTTTCTTTATGCTAACCATTTCAGGTGGTAAGTAATTTGAGAAGTGATTTTGCCTTCACTTCTCATTTTCTCTTCTCATTCTTCTTATGCATCATTGCTGAATTTTTCTTTTCTTTAGAGTGAGCTTGCTCATTCATGTTCATCTTTCACTTTCTTTCTCCAAGTTACTTATCTTCTTCAGTGAAGTAAGTAACTTGTTTCTTCTGCTTCTCCTCCTTTCATCTGCTTCTTCCATTGTTGGCTTCTCTGAAGATCTCTTGAAAGCCTTACAAACCATAGGAACATCCAAGCATGACAATAATTAGGGTTTTTATTAGTCCCCCTTTAGCTTTTACGTTTGTGTCTTCTTTGTGTCTCTCTTCTTATCTCATAATCAGAGACTAAACCTTTAAGGTTTTAAGACTTTGTGATTAGGGTTATGCCTGCATCCTTCTCTTAGGATGGAGTGTATAACTTTAATCCTAAGTGTTAAACCCTTAATTTGTTTAAACCTCTTAATCAATCCATCTTAATAATCACTAAGACAATAACTTGTAACTTGGGCCTTGCATTAGGGTTCTAACTCTTCCTTTATTGGTTAAGAAGGACTAACCCTAGTGTTAATGGACAAGTCCTCCTCAAGTTGTCTTACAAACCATAAAATCCACTTCTTAATCTCCCCATTAATTAAAATCCACTTTAACAAAGGTTTGTTTTGTCATGAGGTTAATCTTTAATCATGGATTAACTTGAGGTATCTTCCTCAGCTTAAGTGTGCTCATCTATTATCCTTCTATTAGGATGGTGTAATGAGTCCACTAAATCCTTGATTTTGGCTTAAACTCATTACTTAACACTAAACAAAATCACCAAAAACATCTAAATAATCACAAGTAGGTTAATGATCTTAATCCTGCATCATGATAATTAAGTTTGAGATGTTTATCTCATACTTAAGGTATTCTCATTATCCCTAATCAAAGGGAGGATATGATGAGTTTACTAACCCTTGGTTTAGGCTTAAGCTCATTAACTTATGACAAACACAAAAAGCAATAAAAGATTGAAAACACAAAAACAAACAATAATCATCTCCTCCGGGATTCTTTTCTCATCATCCTCACTCACAAACGAGAACTCGCTTCTTCTGTCTAATGCAAGACAGTTAGCACCTGAGCCAGTCAGGACATACACTTGAGCATAGACAAGTAAGCAGTTCCTCAGTCAATTTATTTTTCAGTCTCTTTGAGTTGAACTACGGTGTTCTGACTTCCTCATTGCATGAGAGGATACGTAGGCATAACTTAACTGTTATCGAACAAAAGTCTCTGTGTCTTCCCCCTCTTTCAACATTCTTTTTTAAGCCTTATTCCTGAGCACCTCACTTCACTTTCTTGCACTGACACTTGTATATTCCTTTCCATCTTTTGCACACTGACAACACAGACACTACCCCTTTAAACACAATCTTTTAAGCGTGGATCCCGTCGAGTATGACGGACAATCTGGGTGCTAATACCTTGCCAGGTTGTAACCAACCCCCTTTCTCAGTTTCTCTGGTTCGTGACCGTCTTATCCATATGTTTCCAGGTTCATGCAGCATTACCTTTCCTTCGGGATAAAAATGCCTAGCTGGCGACACTTTTCATCTTCATTCCATCTTCTCCTTTCGCCGACCGTTCGCGCTTGTACCGGGATTCAAATCTTCGGGAGCGACAGCAGCGCATTAAATTCACTGCCTCTCCCTCACGTGCCTAGCTTTTGTTTTAATTTCTGAATAAATAAATTTGCTTCAGATTTCCTGTAGTACTAGGGCTATCTGGGAAGCCTGCTAAGTCTGGATGACCTTTTTATGACCTTCAACATCTGAGGTGAATTAAAGGAGGATCTTTTATTGTTATTGTAAACACTGTACCTCCGGGTTAAAAGTGTTTACACTTCTCATAACTGATCCAAGTCTGAGGATCCTTGTTCTAGAACATTACATGTGAGGGGGTTGGGATGTTTGCAGGTTTGCAGGAACCCTTGGCCTCATCATACCTTGTTACTAGATTTGTTAAGGTTGTATTATTTGGATAGTTCTTGTGATTACCCTGGACTAGTGACTCTTTATTTGAGTCCCCCACCTGGTTACTGGATTTCTAAGCCTCCATCCGGACTTATGAACATACATGGATCTTTACCAAGACAGATAAACAGATCCATCACTTGATCACAAACCCTTTGCATATCATTTGCATACATCATTTTTGCATCATTTAACATTTGCTTATTTGTTTTACAGGGTATCCACCATATTATCTTTGGTTTGGTTTTGACCCCTTCTGCTGCTCAGACTTCTCCAGTTATCTGCTCCAACACTTTCATCAGTTTATCTTCACCAGAGACCCCCTCCAGTAATCTTCTTCAGTCTTCAGCAGTTATCTCCATCAGGTTTTATCTCAGCATCTTCACCAGCACCCATTATCAATATGGACACTTCAAGAAAGAGCAACATTACTTACCACTTCTTTGAGCCCACCCCGACTGGCATCAGGCAGATCCAGTCCCTCATTACTCCTGATCATGTCCCACTATTCAGATAGCATTATGGGGGCATATTGGACATGGTCATGGATCTAGATGCATCTCAGAGGAGCATGATCCATACTTGCTTGCAGTTTTATGATCCTCCACTCAGATGCTTCACCTTTCCTTATTTCCAGTTGGGAACTCTGTTAGAAGAATTTTCCATGTTGTTAGGAGTTCCTATCAGGAGAGGGATTCCTTTCAACCCAGAGATGGTTGCTCCCAGAAATGAAGACATAGCCAGGGCATTGCATTTGGAGCCTGCCCTCATTGATCAGAACATGACAACCAAGGCTGGGGTTCCAGGCCTTCACCTAGAGTTCTTGATCTCCCAGGCTACCCTGAATGCTGCAGTAGGGGAATGGAAGGTTGTCTGTGCACTTCTAGCCCTCAGTATATATGGGGTTATCTTATTTGCAGACGAGCCAAAGTTTGTGAGCAAGAATGCCATTCACCTGTTCTTGTTGAGGAACCCAGTTCCTACCTTGCTTGGAGACTTCTACTACTTAGTACATCAGAGGAATGAGAAACAAAGAGGAAGACTGGTCAGATGTTGTGCTCCTCTCTATTACTCTTGGCTGCTAAGACACTTACCAAAATCAAATACTTTCCTGAACCCTCATCAGCAGAAGAACTGGGCTAAGAGATTTATTGCATTGACATCAGATGACATCAGATGGTGCACTCAGAGCACCAAGGGAAAGGACATTATTACTAGTTGTAGGAAATATCCTAATGTGCCTTTGATAGGAGTGAAAGGTTGCATCAACTACAACCCTTTACTATTTAAAAGACAATTAGGGTATACTTTGGTTCATCCTCCCAGAGAACAAGATTTGGCTGAGACTCTTTACTGTGAAATCCAACCTAACTCTGCTGTTGTCAGGAAAGTTGCCTGGGCTTGGGACAACATTCAGACCAAGGGAACAGCCATCCTTGGCAAGTGCAACAACATTGCATCAGCACAGTATTCTGATTGGACTCGTACCAGAGCTCAGATCACCCGGATGCCATTCACTTTAGAAGATGTACCTGGACCTTCTACAGTGCAACCTGCAGCAACTGTCAATTTGGAAGAGTTTGAAAAGTTGAAAGAGAGGAATACTCATCTAGCTGAAGCCTTAAAGAAAACACTCTGGGAGAGAAATGACAGTCGTCTGGATAATGAGAGATTGGAAAGGCTCAGGATTGATCACTTAATCAAGATAGAGAAGACAAATGACTATATCAGGAAGGCAAGAGCAGGGGAGTTAGTACTGAAGAATGCTTGCAAGGAGGCAAAGACTCAGAAAGCTAGGGCAGAGCATTATCTTGAGGAGAGCCAGGCTAGGTGGATCAGGATCACTGAAGCCCATGCACAATAATACCAAAGGACTCAGGCTAAGATATAGCAGTTGGAGGCAAGTGAGAAGAAGTATTAGGAGGCTTTGTTGGCAGCTCAGAGGGAGATATCTGAATTGAAACTCCGGGCGGGGTTAAAGAGGTCAAAGGATCAGGATAAGCATAAGAAGCTAACCAGTGCCATTGCTACCAGGAATCTCCTCATCAGGACTATTACAGAGCACCCAATAGGGCCAGTGGCTGAGGCCCTCCTGAAGGAGGTCAGGGAGGATGACTTTGGATTGGATGTCTGATCCTTTTTGCTTGCATTTCTTTCTGTTGTTGTACTTTTCTTTTGCTATATTTTGACCCACCATGGGGATGTATTGTAATCAAACTATGTATTTTCCCTCTTTGTAATATATCAGTTTGTATTATTGGTGGGCTTAATCACTCTTCATCATTAGCATTTCCTCGAGGTCCGGAAAGGTCAAAACCAAGGAACCAAATCGGATACCCTTGGAAGACAAATAAGCATATTGCATTGCATACTAACATTGACTTTGTTTTGTAGGTTTTTGTTTCATTTGTTGTTTCTCACTTTGTTGTGGTTTCAGGAAACATTGCTCGCAGAAGAGTGTTCCCTGTCAACAGAATACACCGGTACCCGACAAGAAACAACCTTCCGGGAATTCAGATGGATAAATTTCAGCAAGACTTGAATGAAGTAAGGACCCAAATGGCTAATGAGAGGGTTGAGATGAGGAATCAGATGACCCAATTCATGACTGTAATGACTGGCTTAGCTCAGAGCCAGGAAAGACTAAGGGAGTTGGTTGAAAGGCAGACTCCTGAAGAACACCATCCAGGTACAAGAGGTACCAGTAACAACGATCACGGGCAGCCTCACACTGATCCACCAGAGTTTGGGCCTCATCTAAACCCAGAAGTTAATGTCATAAGGAATACTCAGGGTAACACTGCTGGAGGTAGGATCTTGCAAGAAGATCCTCAAGAAGAGCAGTTTACATTTGTTGGGGCTGAGGATGAAGTTTACGACCGTAGGCTGGATGAAATTGCAGAGAAACTGAGGTCTCTTGAATCCCAGAATTCCCTAGGATTTGATGTAATGGACATGGGACTGGTGGAAGGTGTGATAATTCCTCACAAGTTCAAACACCCGTGTTTTGAAAAGTATAATGGCACATCCTGCCCACACAGTTATTCGGAAGAGGGAGACCCCAATATTTACCCAGAACAGTTGTTGCTGTTACTATCCCTGCTCCGTCTCCTCAGTATACTCAACAACCACAACACTTTCCGCAACAACAACAATTTCCGCAACAGAGACCATACAACAATAACAACAACAATCAACAACAACACCCGTTTCAACAATGACCATCTCAGGTCCACCGGGTGATTGACCCTATTCCTATGCCATATGTTACACTGCTGCCACAACTCCTAAAGCTCAATATTGTTGAGTTAAGGACATTGGCTCCACCCGATCCTCAAAACCTTCCAAGAAACTATGATGCCAATGCTAGGTGTGCTTTTCATTCCAACGCACCTGGCCATTCTACCGAAAAATGCAGAGCCCTGCATATGAAGGTTCAGGATCTGGTAGATTCAAAAGCCCTGAACTTTGCACCTCCTCCAAATGTGATGAAGAATCCTATGCCAAGCCACAATGGGCCAAAGATTAATGCTGTAGAGGATGGCTCTCCCATGAGTTTAATAGAAGACATCGCATGTATTCAAACACCTCTGGAAGAGGTTAAAGCCCAACTTTTAAAGTGCCAAGTGTTTCCAGGTTGTGAGGCCTGTTGCGAATCATGCAAACTTTCTGAGAATGAGTGTGCCAGCTTGAGGAAAGGCATTAATAACTTGATTAACAAAGGAATCCTGCAAATTACAACCACAACTTCTACAACACCAACAACTCTTTTGATAACAACAAGTGAATCTTCTACAAATACAACAACCATCTTTTCAAGTGTCTCTTCTACAACTGTAACAACCATTGTTCCAACTGATTCAGCTACAACTACAATAACCATTCCATTTGTCACTTCAACACACAACAATTCATTTGCACCGGCTACTACAAGTTCAACAACCAATAATGATGTTTCCACTGTCACAATCTATTATGACCCGACAACGGTCCCGAATTCCGGGAACTTTCGGCAAAATCAACAACAGTCTCAACAAAGCTTCAATCCACCTTCACCAACACCCACCAGAGGTCTTGTAACAATATTTTATGATCCATAGACCATTGTAGTCCCAACAACTGCAGCAGTAAGCCCAATCACTATCACGGTGCCCGGGCCGATGCCATATGATAAAGACAGTGCTATACCATGGAATTAAGGTGCTGATCTATACTACAATGGAGAGAAAGTCCTTATTGATTCTCCAGTCCCCGCTCCCCAAGTGGACAATGTTGGGGGAGGCAGAGGCTTCACCTGAAGCAGACGTCTCTTCGCATCACAAGTCCCTAGAACCAACTCAGAGGCAGAAGCTGCTACCAGAGCCAAGGGGAAGAGTGTGATACCGGAAGAATATGTGCCGAAAGAAACTCAGAAGTCATCCTTCGATCAAGACGTGGATGAGTTTATGAGAATTATTAAAATAAGTGACTATAAAGGTGTGGACCAGCTCCACCAGACTCCTTCAAAGATCTCAATCCTATCTCTGCTACCGTGTTCCGAAGCCCATCGGGATGCATTACTCAAAGTTCTACACGCTGCCTACCTGCCAGAAGAGATCACTGTGAATCAGCTGGAAATAGTGGTATCAAATGTCAATACTAGCCATGGTCTAGGTTTTACTGATGCTGATTTAACAACAGAAGGATGTCTCCACAACAAAGCTTTGCATATAACTTTGGAGTGCAAAGGAGCTGTCTTATCTCATGTTCTCGTAGACACTAGGTCCTCACTCAATGTCTTACCCAATAAAGCCCTTGTCAAGCTAGAATATGACGGGATAGCTCTTCGGCCAAGTAATCCTGTGGTTCGGGCTTTTGATGGCTCTAAAAGATCTGTTCTGGGAGAAGTGGAGCTGCCAGTGGTAATCGATCCACAAGTTTTTAAGACCGTTTTCTATGTGATGGACATACAGCCGGCATACAGCTGTTTGCTAGGTCGACCCCGGATTCACGCCGCAGGCGCAGTAACGTCGACCCTTCACCAGAAACTGAAGTATGAATGGGAAGGACAGATTATCACCATCTGTGGTGAGGAAGACATATTTGTTAGCCAGCTGGCTACTTACAAATATATTGAGATGGATGGAGAAATCCATGAGACAATGAGCCAAGGGTTTGAGGCCCTAAATGTTAATGAGGCTACTAGAGTATTGGCTGCATCTCAGGAAGACAGAATGGGTACTTCAATCATCTCTTATCAGCAAGCCCGGAAGGTTGTTGAAGAAGTTACTGCTCAAGGCTGGGGCAAGCTGCTGCCAGTGGAAAAGAAGGAAGATAAATTTGGATTGGGTTACAGACCTATCCGACAAGATCAATAAGAGGCTGCCAAGGAGCCCAAATTTTTCAGTGGGGGATGCTCACCCCGGGTGCTGTTAATTATTATTTCCAGTCCTTTTTAGCATGCATCAAGTCCTGCATCTTGCCCAAGGTGTCAGGACTCATTTTGTAATAGGGCCATATTGTAATTTTGTGCAAATGATTAATCAATGGATATCGGACATCTTTTGCAAACGAGTCTCTTTTTTCGCTCACTGTCTTTTTCATTTTTCACTTTTGTACAAAACAAAAAAATGGCAATGTTTTCAAAATAAATAACTTCATTTTCACTTTTCTAAACAAGAATAAAATTGATCACTAAAACGAACCGATCTCAACCCTTGCAGAGATTATCCTCCAGATTGCACCGACAACGGCACTGCTATGACCTTGTATGACTTCGACAATCCAATTAATCAAGCTAATGAAGGGGTTGAAGAAGACTATGAGTTACCTGAAGAGTTAGCCAGGTTGTTGAGGCAAGAAGAGAAAGTGATCACACCTCATCAGGAGGAGGTTGAAACAGTTAATCTTGGTACCGAAGAAGACTTGAAAGAAGTGAAGATCGGGGCCAGTCTGCAAGATTCAGTGAAGGAACAACTTATTGACATGCTTCGAGAGTATGTTGACGTTTTTGCTTGGTCCTATTAAGACATGTCAGGTCTGGATACTGACATTGTTATGCACAAGCTGCCTCTAAAGGAAGATTGCCCTCCAGTGAAACAGAAGCTACGTCGTACTCGTCCAGATATGGCAATGAAGATAAAGGAAGAAGTACAAAAACAGTGGGACACCGGTTTCCTTGCTGTAACTAGTTACCCGCTGTAAACACCCCAAATTTTCCCTCACCCATTCACACCATGGCTTGTGATCATTTCATATGCATAAATCCAATCATAGCATCTCATATCACATTTTTTATTCACTGCATAGATTCAAAGTCATCTGCATCTAGGGTTTGTGATCTGAGCAATCCAAGAGCTTCTTGAGCCACTCCAAAGGCCATCAATCACTTCAAAGGGGTCCATGCATGTTCAAGCATCATATTATATCCCCTCAAAGTCAAGAATGTCAAAAAATCACAAGAACTGAGAATGGTATGGAAGCAGAGCCAGGCTTGACTGCATGAATGACCTAGAATTAGGGTTTTGGTTTCAAAGGCCATAACTCCAAATTTTTTTGGTCATTCTTGTTCCTATTGGTCTCTATATGGTATAGGGAGCATGCATATCAATTTTCATGAAGAAATTCAATGGGGAAGTCATCTGATCAAGAGTTGACTTTTCAAGCAAGTCAATGTAAAATCAGGGCATCTGAGGCCCCCAATGACCCAACCAAAGGGTGTTCTTCATCATTTTGATTGTGTATGATCTTTATTTGATCATAGAATATGTTGGAAGTTCACAAAATTGAAGAATTTCAAGTCTTTTGCAAAGTTGACTTTTTGGGAAAGTTGACTTTTTAATGAAATTGCCATTTTAGGAAACTTTTTCAACCTTTACTTTTTGATTCAAAAATGCTTCAAATGGAAAAACTTTGGTCATGAAAGTTGTAGAATGGATCATTCCCTTTTCAAAAAGTATAAGAACATGACCTAGTTCATTTTGGATCAAAATTTATGGCTTGTCAAAGTTGGCTAAAATCACAAAATTTGAAGTTTTCTACCAAAGAGGCATTTTGCAAAATGACTTGATTAAGTGTTCTAAAGACCTCAAATGTGTACAATTTCTTCACAACATGACTACTTGACCTCTAAAAATCAGAATTGGCCCAAGAATCATCTCATTTCATGCCATGAATCTCAAGAATTCACAAAGGGGCCAAACCTTGTGAAATTTGCAAAACACTACACAAACCTTGATCAACTTGCTGAATCACCTCATAAACCATTCCATGGCTCTCCCTAAACTCAGCTGAGCCCAAGCATGCCAAAAATCAAGTTGTACCATTTCCCATACCTCAAGTACAAGTCAAGTTGACATTTTGGCAACTTGCCCATACCAATCACAATAGGCCAGCACCAACTCTCTGACCTATCACAATTGTTTATACAAATCAAAAGCAAGCCAAAGCACATAACATTTCATGCTGAAACACACCCAAAGCCCTAGTTCCAAGTTTATGCTCCAACTTGCATTTTCATTCAAAACTGATTGCACAAGCCTCAAACACAAAAACAAACTTCACAAACAATCTCAACACACTTCACTGATCACAAACCACCCCTCACCATAGCCTGAAACTCCCTGAATCAAAAACACGATTTCAACACACACTTGACCTGAGCTTCTGCCAACTTTCTCTAGAATATTGTTCTGTATGTTGCCCTGATCATGGGGATCTATTTATTTTTGAAAATGAGCCAGAAGCAAGCATGTTATGATGTTCTGAAAGTTTGACCTAAAAATTTCTTTGATTCGATTCGTGTTTGTGTTTGAAGTTAAACATGATTTTGTGCTTGATTCGTGTTTGGGGTGGGTAGGAGATGATTTCTGGAGAGTTAGGGCTTCTGAAGTGGCCTGGAGAGTGAGATTGTGTTTTTGGTTGGCCGGAGAAGATGACCGGAACACTGTTCCGGTCATCTGAAATTAATTAGGGCATTTAATTAGGGCTTAATCATAATTATGTGAGTTTGAATGTGAGCCGTCCAAACGCGCGCGTAGTCAATTCCCGCCCCTGCCAGTTTGAACCTCAGCCCTTGGATGCGCATACTTTCCCATTTTCAGTTTAAATTCATTTTATTTTGTATATTAATTCATTTGTTTTCTACATTTTATTTAAAATAGTAAAAATCATTTAAAAATTCTGAAATTTTTTATGCAAACTTTTATTAATTTTCAGAAACCAAAAACATTTTTATATTTATTTTTTGCATTAAAAAAATATTTTTAAATCATTTAAAAGTTTATTTTTAATTAATTAATGAGAATTAATTAATTAAAAATACTTTTAGGTATTTAAAAATCACCAAAAAATTTATGAAACCTTTAAAACCATTTAGAAACATTGTCCAACCCTCAAACCAAATTTATTTTTTGATCTTGATGTCTTTTGACAATTTTTCATGGAATTAAAATCATTTCAAGGCAATATTTTGATTCAATCTTCCAAAATTCATTTCTGCCTAACCATTGAGAGTTGGACTTTGATTCTTTTTGCATTGTGTCTTGCATATCATGTAGTTCATAGGATTAAATTGGCATGATTTTATTTTTGCATTTTCAATTTGTTTGACATTTTTCTTGACAAGGTACCCTAAAACCCTAGCATTCTTAAGAAATTCATAACCCTCATTAGGTTAAGAGTTAGAATCCCTCCTTTGGACAGTGAGTTTGTATAGGTTTAGGGTTCCATTGAATTCATTTTCAATTTTTTATCTTGATGTTTGCTTCTGGTTTTGGTTTTTGTTTGATGCATTGATCATAAACCCTAATTTGGGCTTCCTTTTGCATCCATCTTCCATTTGCTTGCATACCATGACTTACCATGACATTTTATGTATCCATTTGATTCATAACACATCTTAATACATATTAGAAACATGTTTGATCATTGCATCTTGCATTTGCCATGTTGTATGCCATTTGCATTTCATAACTTTTCATGTATGATCATGGTTCTAAGCATGCTTCTCTTGCATCCATATGTTCATATGATCATCCTCATGCCTTGATTCATGTTTGCATCATCTCATAGCATCATTAACATCATGTGTATGCTTCTGGTTTTGATTTGCATCATGTCATTTCATCTCATCTTGCATTGTATTGCATTCCTTTCATTAACTTTTCAGGTGGTAAGTAACTTTGAGAAGTGAATTTGCCTTCACTTCTCACAATTTCTTTTCATCCCTCTTATGCATCATTGCTGCATTTTGTTTTGTGTTTGAGATTGAGCTTGCTCATTTCTCTTTATCTTACTTTCTTTCTTCAAGTGACTTGTCTTCTTAAATGAAGCAAGTTACTTTGCTTCTCTTTGCTCCTTTCATCTGCTGCATGGTGGTTCCTCTGAAGATTTCTCTTGTAAACCTCACAAACCTTAGGAACAACCAAGCATGACAATGATTAGGGTTTTGATTAGTCCCCCACTTAGTTTTTACCTTTGTGTCTCATTGAGTCTTCTCTTCTCATCTCATAATCAGGGACTAAACCCTAAAGGCTTTAAGGTTTTGTGATTAAGCTTATGCCTGCATCCTTCTATTAGGATGGAGTGTATAACTTTAATCCTAAGTGTTAAACCCTTAATGTGTTTAATTCCTTTAATCAATCCACATAATAATCATCAAGACATCAAGCTTGTAACTTGGGCCTTGCATTAGGGTTCTAATTCTTCCTTAATTGGTTAAGAAGGACTAACCCTAGTTTTAATGGAAAAGTCCCCCTCAAGCGGTCTTACAAACCCTAAAACTCACTTCATCATCTTATCATTAACTAAAATCCACTTAATAAAGGTTTTGTTTTGTCATGAGTTTAATCCCTAATCATGGATTAAGTTGAGGAGTTTTCCTCAGCTTAAACATTCTCATCTATTATTCTTCTATTAGGATGGTGTAATGAGTCTGTTTAATCCCTGATCATGGCTTAAACTCATTACTTAACACTAAACAAAAACAACAAAAACATCTAAATAATCACAAGTAGGTTAATGATCTTAATCCTACACCATGGTGATTAAGTGTGAGAAGCTGACTTCACACTTAAGGTATTCTCATTACCCCTAATCAGAGGGAAGATGTGATGAGTTTATCAACCCATTGGTTTAGGCTTAAGCTCATTAACTTATGACAAACTTTCAAAAGCAATAAAAGACTGAAAACTCAAAAAAACAATAATCGTCTCCTTCGGGATTCTTTTCTCATCTTATTCACTCACAAACGAGAATTTGCTTCTTCCGTCTAATGCAAGACAGTTTGCACCTGAGCCAGACAGGTCATACACTTGAGCATAGACAAGTAAGCAGTTCAATAGTCAATTTATCTTTCAGTCTCTTTGGGTCGAACTACGGTGTTCTGACTTCCTCATTGCACGAGAGGATACGTAGGCATAACTTAACAGTTATCGAACAAAAGTCTCTATATATTCCCCCTCCTTCTAGCCTTATTCATTAGCCTCATTATCATGAGCATTTCATCTTTGTTCTTACACTGACACTTCACTTATACACTTCACTTCTCTTACACTGACACCTGTACATCCTTTTCCAGCTCTTTTATACACAAATTGCACTGACACTACCCCTTTAAAACACAAATCTTTTAAGCGTGGATCCCGTCGAGTACGGCGGATAATCTGGGTGCTAATACCTTCCCAGGTTGTAACCAACCCCCTTTCTCAGTCTCTCTGGTTCGCAACCGTCTTATCTATGTCTTTTCTAGGTTTATGCAGCATTACCTTTCCCTCGGGATAAAAATGCCTAGCTGGCGACTCTATTCATTCCCTGTGAGTTCACTCCTGTGTGTTCTCACATCCTCCTCTCGCCGACCGTTCGCGTCTGTACCTTTATCTGGGCCATTCCCATTTATCGGGAGCGACACCCGTCATGGGTTGCTAATATTGTACCAGTGCCTAAGAAGGATGGCAAAGTACAGATGTGTGTGGATTACCGGGATCTGAATAGAGCTAGCCCGAAGGATGATTTCCCTTTACCTCACATTGATGTATTGGTCGACAACACGACTCAGTTCTCGGTATTCTCTTTCATGGATGGATTTTCAGGGTATAATCAGATCAGGATGTCACCCGAAGACATGGAGAAGACTACCTTCATCACACCTTGGGGCACATTCTGTTACAAGGTAATGCCATTCGGGCTGAAGAATGCCGGTGCTACTTATCAATGGGCTATGGTGACATTATTCCATGATATGATCCATAAAGAAATTGAATGCTACGTGGATGACATGATTGCCAAGTCCCTCACTGAAGAAGATCATCTGGTAAATCTGCTGAAGTTATTCAAGCGTCTGAGAAAGTATCAACTGAAGCTAGACCCCAACAAATGCACATTCGGGGTACGTTCCGGTAAACTGTTGGGATTCATTGTAAGTGAAAAAGGAATTGAAGTTAATCCTGACAAAGTCAAGGCCATTCAGGAGATGCCTGCACCTAGGACTGAAAAAGAAGTTCGGGGGTTTCTAGGTAGATTGAACTACATATAAAGGTTCATATCTCATCTTACTGCAACCTGTGAGCCCCTGTTCAAATTATTAAGAAAGGAACAAACGGTCAGATGGAATGAAGATTGTCAGAAGGCTTTTGACAAAATCAAGGAGTACTTACAAGAACCTCCAATTCTTATGCCTCTAGTTGAAGGAAGACCTCTAATAATGTACTTGACAGTATTAGAAGAATCAATGGGGTGTGTGTTGGGCCAGCATGACGAGTCTGGTCGAAAAGAGTATGCAATATACCACCTAAGAAAAATGTTTACCGACTGTGAACAACGTTATTCATTGCTCGAGAAAACTTGTTGTGCTTTAGCGTGGGCTGCTCGCCGACTAAGACAGTATATGTTGACTCACACTACCTTGTTGATCTCAAAGATGGATCCAGTCAAGTACATATTAGAGAAGCCAGTGCTTACCGGAAGGGTTGCAAGATGTCAAATGATTCTGACAGAGTATGACATTCAGTACACATCTCAAAAGGCCATCAAGGGCAGTGTACTGTCTGACTATATAGCTGAGCAACCCATTGATGATTACCAACCAATGAGATTTGACTTCCCTGATGAAGACATCATGTTCCTAAAAGCAAAAGATCATGAAGAGCCTGTTCACACTGAAGGGCCTGACCCAGAAGAAGAATGGACAATGATGTTTGATGGGGCTGTTAACATGAATGGTCTTGGAGTTGGTGCAGTGCTCATTACACCTAAAGGAGTTCATATGCCTTTCTCGACAAAACTTAACTTTGCATGCACTAACAACGAAGCTGCATACGAAGCCTGTATCATGGGTCTTGAGGAAGCCATTGACCTCAAGATCAAGACGTTAACTATATTCGGAGATTCAACTTTGGTAATCAATCAGACCAACGACAAATGGTACACTCACCAAGAGCATCTGATTCCATACCGTGACTATACGAGGAGATTATTGACTTTCTTCACAACCGACAAACTTGAGTATATCCCTCGAGACGAAAATCAGTTCGCAGATGCTTTGGCTACCATTTCCTCCATGATCAAGGTTCAAACTGCCAATTTCGTGCCTCGGATTTCAGTATCCAGACATGACCGACTGACATACGTATTCTCTGTGGACTTCGCTAAAGATGACAAGCCTTGGTTCCATGACATCAAATGCTTCTTAGAGGATCAAACATACCCACCTGGGGCATCATCCAATGATAAGAAGACATTAAGAAGACTGGTTGGTAGTTTCTTCTTGAATGCTGATGGTTCGTCATACAAGAGAAACTTTGACATGGTGCTTCTCAGATGTGTTGATAAGAAAGAAGCAGACTTGCTGATGCACAAGGTGCATGAAGGATCCTTCGGTACCTATGCTGGAGGACATGAAATGCCTAAAACGTTGTTAAGATTGGGTAACTACTGGATCACAATGGATGCAGACTGTTATGCATGTGCCTCCGAGTCCTTTGAATGTAATGTCTTCAACTTGGCCCTTTGCCATATGGGGCATTGACATGATCGGAAAGATCGAACCGACTGCTTCAAATGGCCACAGATTCATCCTGGTAGCCATTGATTACTTCACCAAATGGGTTGAAGCAGCTTCGTATGCAAACGTCACCAGACAAGTGGTAGCCAGATTCCTGAAAAGAGACATCATATGTCGTTATGGATTACTCGAGCGAATCATTACTGATAATGGTTCCAATTTGAACAACAAAATGATGGCAAAACTGTGTCGGGACTTCAAAATCCAACATCACAACTCTTCTCCTTACAGGCCAAAGATGAATGGCGCTATTGAGGCGGCTAACAAGAAAATCAAGAAGATTGTGTAGAAGATGGTGGTTACATACAAAGATTGGCATGAAATGCTACCATTCGCTTTGCATGGGTACCGAACCTCAATCAAAACATCTACTGGGGCAACACCGTATCAACTTGTGTATGGTATGGAGGCAGTCCTACCTATTAAAGTTGAGCTACCCTCCTTACTGATACTGATGGATGTAAAGCTGAATGAAGCAGAATGGGTCTGTTCTTGATACAATCAACTGAATCTGATCGAAGAAAAGAGATTAGATGCAATTTGTCATGGGCAGTTATATCATAAAAGAATGAAGAAAGCCTTCGATCAGAAAGTCAGGCTTCGGGAATACTAAGTAGGAGATCTTGTGCTGAAAAGACTCCTTCCTCCTCATACAGACCACAGGGGCAAGTGGACTCCAAACTACGACGGTTCGTTCATAGTAAAGAAGTTTTTCTCTGGTGGAGCACTAATGCTCACTACTATGGATGGCGAAGATTTCTTATCCCCTGTGAATTCAGATGCAGTTAAAAAATACTTCGCATAAAATGACCCGCTGGACATAAAAACAGAATGTAAGTCCAGGCAAAAATAGGGCATCCCGGCGAGTCAAAAACAGAATAAAAGACTCGGGAAAAAATAAGGGAAAAATTAAAAAAATGTACACCCGCTGAGTTGAAAAGCAGCATTGGACAGTTCAGGCAAAAATGGGTATCCCGGTGGATTGAAAACCCGAAAGGACAGTTTGTCTGTATCTTTACAACATGGCAAGCTTCGAAAGGATAAAGCACCGGTCAAAATCAACCTTCTTCAGAAAGCAAGATAAGAAGAACGTCAAGGTCATACATGTCATAGCAAAGGAAGCTCACCGAAGCGTCGTCAACATTGCCAGCACTTTTACTTTTCTCAATTTGTAACAATCTCCTCATTTCAGGGGATCTGTTTCTTTGACTGTATTTGCCAATTCAGGGCACCTAGATTAATAAAATCAGATTTTTCAGTCACGCCTCGTTTCGTACATTTTGTTTTGTTTGCAAAATGTCCAGTATCCATGATATAATATTTGCATAAAATAGATGTGCCTTTCTAATTGAATGCTTGCAGGAAATGTATTTACTCTCAGGAATATCTAACTCCTATGACGGAATCCGGTAAGGGATACCTCAGGACACTTGGGCGTTTCTTTGTCTTAACAGGTTGCAGGTATTCAAACGTGGGGCATGCCAGCATCACTTCCCCAGCACATCTTCTCCAAGCAGCATCTGAAATGCTTTTCCCCCCCACAGAAAGCTCTAAGAAGATCATCCAGTGATCCTTTATCCCCCGAACAAAGTACCAGGTCTCTCAAAAACAAGGGAATCATCTCCCCACAGAGTTTCAGTCTCTACCCAGAAGAGCAATGTCTGAAATTCTCACACAACAAAGTGACGGAAGCTTCCTCATCCCCAGCTGGGTTTTCTCCTTACTAGATAGATCTATCAGTGATCTATTTCCCCAAGCGAAGCTATATATCTTATCAGATCTACCAATGATCTCATCCCCAGCTGGGATATCCTTCCAAGCAGATCGGCCAGAGATCTCCACAACAGCGGGATCCGAATCCCGGATCGGTTTCGTTGCATAAACATAGCATTCACATCATTTTTCCCATAAATCGTAGCATTCCGTCTAATACGGAGCATTACGGCAAAAATTAAACATATTGCAGGATCACAAGTCAGGTTTTGAACCAGTCACCTGTAAATACCAACAGTACCTCTTCGACAATATACAGAATGCATCCCTTGCACATAAAAGCCAAAGCGTCCCCTTTGCACTCTCAAGTACAAAAACATGTTCTTCTCGACACTCGTCCGTGTCATTTCAATCTCCCCACAGAAAGCCAAAGCGTTCCCTTTGCACTCTCAAATACAAATACATGGTCATATATACTCTTCTGACACTCGTCCGTGTCATATTATTCCCCCGCAGATATAAGCCACAAACATCCTCTTTTACACTCTTTTGACACTCGTCCGTGTCGCCGCTCCCCAGCATGGTTGCCCAAACACTTGTTGCAAACCAAATACTTGTTTATAATACACTCTTCTTGACACAGGTCGCCGAAACACCTTTCACACCCTCATATACATATAGGTTCATAACTTATACACTTTCTCTTCTGGCACTCGTCCGTGTCACACTTTCCCCAACAAGTCGAACACTCGTCCATGTCTTGCTCATACTTCACAATACTTGTTTTTACTTATACAGATACTCGTCCGTATCTTGTATACACTTATTCCCCACAGATTCGACACTCGTCCGTGTTCTTTGTTAACCATTTGGTACTCGTCCGTATCATCATCTCAGAACATGCCTCAGCATTTGTTTCTACCGATACTCGTCAGTATCATGGTCTTAAGGATGCTCGTCCGCATCTTTAATCTATACACAGCGTCAAAACACTTATACCTTTTATTTCTTAAGTGTAAGCACTCGTCCGTGTTTACCATTCCCCTGCAAAGCAACTTTTCTTTTATCCGGCATTCATCCTGTATCGTGAGACTTTCGGCAGCCGTACCCTGCCAGGTGATCGTCCTTCACCTATGGATGACCATCCCTCATCCTTTCCCCAGCGGAGTCTCCATTATTGGAACCCTTTTCTATCCAACATTCGTCCTATGTCGTGATATTTAGCAGCCGTCCCCTGCTAGGTGATCGTCCTTCACCTTTTGATGATCGTCCTTCATCATTTTATCCGATGGCCGTCCCCATCGTTGATCTTGTTATCTGACATTCGTCCTATGTCATGATAAACCCCGAGAGCATCCGTACCCTGCTAGGTGATCGTCCTTCACCTCTTGATGATCGTCCTTCATCATGCTTATCCGATGGCCGTCCCCATTGTTGATCTTGTTATCTGACATTCGTCCTATGTCATGATAAACCCCGAGAGCAGTCGTACCCTGCTAGGTGATCGTCCTTCACCTCTTGATGATCATCCTTCATCATGCTTATCCGATGGCCGTCCCCATCGTCGACCTTTTCTATCCGACATTCGTCCTATGTCGTGATAAAGAGCAGTCGTCCCCTACTAGGTGATCGTCCTTCACCTTTGATGATCGTCCCTCATCAATATTTAATATATTCTTTAAACCGATGGCCGTCCCCATCGTTTTTTACCTTACTTTGCAAACCAGATGGTCGTCCCCATCATTGCCTTTGTTTTAATCCCCATAAAACCTTGTCACTTTGCTTGATGGTTGTCCCCATCATGATCTCTTTATTTCCCCAACATGTCGGTCGTCCCCGTCATGGCTTAACCCCAGCAGTCGTCCTCTGCTCGATGGTCGTCCTCCATCACATTCATTTAATAATCATACTATATTGTCTCTTACAATTTATACCCTTTTCTTCTTCTCCCCAGTGAGTGCAAATTTCGGACTGTCTTTGGTGTTCAACCACAAGTTATCTTGTTTGTCTGTTAAGCCAGGCGCTTACATCCTGCACAACTAACTCATGCTTGAATAGGGGCAGCTGTAAACACCCCAAATTTTCCCTAACTAAGTTCACACCATGGCTTGTGATCTTTCAAACTTTCATTAGTTTAAACATACCATCTCATATTGCATTTTTGTTTCACTGCATTAGTTCAAGTTCATCTGCATCTAGGGTTTGTGATCTGAGCAATCCAAGGACCCATCTGAGCCACTCCAAAGGTCTTCAATCATTCCAAGAGGGTCCATGTATGTTCAATCATCATCATATATCCCTCAAAGATCAAGGAAGTCAAGAAATCACAAGAACTTGGAAAGCATGGAAGCTGAGCTAGGGTTTCACTACACAGATGACCTGAAATTAGAGTTTTGGTTTCAGAGGCCATAACTCCAATTTTTTTGGTCATTCTTGTTTCTAATGGTCTCAATATGTTATAAGGATCATGCATACCAAGTTTGATGAAGAAATTCATTGTGGAAGTCATTTGTTCACTAGGTAACTTCTTGAGCAAGTCAAAGCAAAATCAGGGCATCTGAGGCCCCCAACAATGGAACCAAAGTGGATTTTTCATCAAATTGAAGTTATATGATCTTTATTTGATCATTGAAGTGCTTGGAAGTTGTAACACGGTGGGAGAACTGACATTAGTTATGTTGCGGATAGCAAGAGACGCCACCGACTTTTATTTTATCCAAAGGAAAGGCATAAAAGAACAGGAAAGACCTTTTAAAAGATTTTTGGGTCCGGGGGGTAGGTTATGTAAAGGGAAGGTATTAGCACCCTTTACATCCATGGTTATCCATGGGCTCTTAGTTACTTAGCTCACTTTGAATTGTTTTTGAAAATGTGAAGTGTGTGAATAGAAATTTTCATAAGAGTTTGATAATGATCCATGTACGGATGCGTAAAAAACTTGTGTTTGAAAATTGTTTGAAATTCTGAAATGTTTGAAATTGTTTTGAAGTAGTGAGCAAGTAACTATGAGGAACCTACCCTAAAGTTTAAGTCTTTCTGTTCTTTATCCTTTAAGTGGTAAGACTATCCTTATTATTAAGGAATAGGTAGTCATTACCTTGGATGTAAGGGACATATGAGGGACATTCTGTTTATGAAGGCAATTGTGGGGTGTATTAAGCATTTAGGAGGGACTATCATCATTATTCGAAAAGGGACTTGATTTTTAAAGGCAACCATTAGGGACTTGATGATTTTTCTTTTAAGGGACTTGCTTTATACACCCCACTTGACCTTATTAGTAGGCAACATTGAGGGATAGCCTTAGAAATGTGAGTTGGCGATTAAAAATCGACTTACGTGTGTGAGTGTTCAATATTATTTATCTTATAATTAAAATGATCTAAATTTATTTTAAATAGAATATATGTTTTGCACTCCCTAAATTACTAACCATAGCATAATAATTAAATAAACTAAATATTACAAATTTTACACCAAGGAGCAATTACAAAATAATTATAAAAATAATAAATAAATAGCAAAAATAAATAATAAGCAAAAGGTAAATAAATAAGCAAAAGTAATAAATAAACAATAAATAAATAAATAGGGATTAGTAATAATAATAAAAAAAATAAGGTTAGTAAAAATATTAAAAATAAATAAAGTTAGTGAAATAATAATAATAATAAAATATATAAGATTAGTGAAGCAAAAATAAATAATAATATGATTAGTAACAATAATTAAAGTAAATAAAACTAGCCAAAATATTATAAGAATAAGAGATTAACAATTTTTAATATAGACAATTATATTTAGAAAATAAAAAGAAATATGAACCAATAATTATTTTGATTTACAAATTATTAAATTATTTTTATAATTACAAAATTTAATTATTATAAGTTAGATTATTTCTAAACAAAAAGTTCTAAAAAGTATTTTACACATTATATAAAGAAAAATAGGCTATAAGCATAGTATATAAAATATATTTGCATATTATAAAAAAAATAAGTCATAATTATATTTACAACAAATTAATTATATTAAAGATTAGATTAAATAAATATATATATGATAATTTATATTAAGAATTAGAAAATAAATAATTAGGGTTTTTTGATAAGTACTTAAAAAATAAATTAGGGTTTTTGAAAATTAGGGTTTGTTTTAGAAAATATTTTTAAGATTTAATTTATAATGTACAACAATTATTTTAATATATATACATATTCCAATTTAATCATATGAATAATAATAAAACTTAAATTGAGAAAAAATCAAGAGCTTAGAATTTTTTGGACAACATATGGTTGTTTTAAATATGCATAATTTATTTTTAATTGATATTAAGAAAACAATGAAACTAATTAATTAAAGAAAAAATAGAAAAAAGTGGTAAAAAGAAAACTCACCTGGGCTGGGTTTGAACCCAGGACACCCAGCTTGCAACCCTCAAAACATACCACCAGGCCAGCTAGGCGCAGGTAACAAGGGAATGAGTAGCATCAGTTTTATGCAATGTCTTGAAAAGATCCAGAAAATACAAAATAAAAAAGGCCTTGGGTGGTGTTGAACCCAGGACCTCATAGCTATACACACGCGCACACTACCACCCGGCTGGAAGAGCCCACCTGATAGTATAATGGCAAGAAATAATAATATATTAAGTTTGCTTTTAACCTGAAAAAATAGACAAAATAATGTATGAGACCAAGACTCGAACTCAGGTCCCATAGGCTGCACGCATAAGCCTCCTACCACTGAGCCAACACAATTGTGGTGATAAACAAACAGGATCTTATAATAATATTTTAAATCAAATTTTTAAACATGAATTTCGCGCCAAGCCAGTCTTCATCTTCAACCTCATGCCCTTCGAAATTAGTTGCGAAATTCTCTATGAGTTTTCCTGCGAAAATAAACTTCCAGCAAAACCTACAAAAACCAAAGGCCTACAAAACCATACAATTTTACAAAATCAAACACAGCAACATGATCCAAACATTCATGCGATTCATCCTGTGTTTTTAGAATCCATTTATGTTCTTTAAATCAAAAATCCCTAAACCTAGGTCCAAACCCTAATAATGGTGTTTCATGAATCAGCCACGGTTTCTTTGCTTTTCCTTCCCAGAAACGTTCTATATCACATAACAAACAACATTAGCCAAGCAAAATCCATTAATATGCAGTGAATTGATGTAATAGAAAAAAAGAAAAACAATAACAAGAATGGCTTGGGTTGAACAATAGGGCATGTATGAGATGAATGTGAGTGATGGTTTAGCTTCAATGATATCCAAAGAACATCTCTATGTTCTTATTTTACCTTCTAATGCTCTGAAACTCCAAATCCGAATATGAACTTTTGGGAGGTTTTTTTGAGGTTTGAAACTTACACTTTGAGGCTGCCAATTCGTGTATGAATGCTAGGGTTGTGATCAGTACTTATATGTGAATCATTTAGGTCAGAAAAATTGAATGGTTGTATGGAAGTTTTGATATTTGAAGATTGAAAAAGATTATGCTTTGAAATTCAAATATTTGCTCATGAAGGCTTGCTATTTTTGTACCAATCTCATGATTTCCTTCCCTTTCAACTTCAATCAATATTTAAAATGTTCTAGAAACCAAATCTCCCTTTAATAATATATTTTCATATTTTATATTTATTTAAAATGATTTTTATGAATTAAATCAAAAATAAATAAAAATAAAATAATAAAAATTCTGAATTTTAGTCATTTGTGTCGTGCATGATGATATGATATGGATTGGATCACAATTTAGCAAGCCCATTTGGAAAGAATTGGTCCTAGACCCCCATTTTCATTATAAACCATCACAAAATTTCCCAACTTTGCAAGGGCATATCTCCCTCAATTTTAAAGGTATGAGGGTGTTCTTGAACATTTTGGAAAGCTTGAAGAGTCCTCTAAACAACCCCATTGGTTTCAGGTCCATATCATTTACCAATCTCAAGTTATGCCCTTTTGAAGTTGTTGACTTTTTGTTGACTTTTGAAATGACCTATAATGTCTTAGCTCATATCTTACAAATGAAGCATTTTTGGGCTTAACTTGCAAGATCAAAGTTGTTGAGAATTCAATTTCCTTCAAAATGAGCTTTGGATGGAGACTTGGTGATGAAGTATGTGAAAGTTATGGCTGGTCAAAGTTCAGTTGACTTTTACTGAGGAAACCCTAATTTAGAAACTCCTGATTATTGATGATCTGGAATCTCCTTGATGAATCATGATCAACCCTTGATCAAATGATGAATTTTAATTCATATACTTGATGTTGGCCAAAAATCATGAAGTTTGACTTTGGTTTGACCACAGTTGACCTCAGTTTGACTTTTTAACTACATTGACTGATTTTGACTTATCTGATCATCTGACTGAGCAAACTTTTGAGAAAAGTCTTGAAACTTGTCATGGGGGTTCTTAAACACATATAAGATGTTATGAAGCTCACTTGAAGTCTTGGAAGTCCATTTAGCCTGATTAAAGTCAAAACCCTAGTTTTGGATGCACTGCTTAGGAGGTGCCTTGTCTGAGGGAATTGTCAACTCTTCTGACCAATTGTGAACTTTGTGAACCTTGTGAACCTTCATAAAGTGTCTTGTGATACTCATGGGAGGTATTGTGAAACTTGTGAACCTTGTGAACCTCATGAAGTGACTTTGTAGATCTCATGACCCTCATGAAAGGTTATGTAAACATTGAGAAACTTGTGAACCTTGTGAACCTTCTTAGAACACAAAGTCTTGTATTGTGAGGGCAAATTTTGGGGTGCAACAGCTGCACCTGTTCAATTTTCTGAAACCTGAGGGGTTAGATTGGTATATTTGCCAGTCGTGACCTGGAAGGTTGAAGGGGATTGAACACAAAAGCCCAAAAATTTGCACTCACCAGTGCATGAAGTGATACAGATGGCTAGTTGAATATGATTGAGTGGGCTTAAAGATGCCACTTGGAAGAACTGGAGATGGGCTTAGAGATGCCATCTAAAGAACTGGATGTGATGATAGCTTTGTGTTGATACTGGATATCAGTACTAGGGCTTTGTATAGACCGTCTCTGAATCATTTATGCAACATGATTTGTTGGATGGACCAGTAGAAATAAATCTTGTGATGAATATTTTGGATTAGGGAATAGATCTTTGTACAGACCGTTTGCCTATTCTCCAAGGGCCAAAAGAACGTCAGGATTTGTTCTTAAGGATCAAAAGAACGTCAGGATTTGTTCTTCTGAGAAAGTATCTTGAACAAGGGTCCAAAAGAGCGTCAGGATTTGCTCTTAAGGGTCAAAAGAACATCAGGATTAGTTCCTCTGAGAAATGTCTTGAACAAGGGGCCAAAAGAGCGTCAGGATTTGCTCTTAAGGGTCAAAAGAGCGTCAGGATTTGTTCTTCTGAAAGACGTATCTTGAACAAGATGCTAAAAGAGCGTCAGGATTTGCTCTCAAGGATCAAAAGAACGTCAGGATTTGTTCTTCTGAAAACTGTATCTTGAACAAGAGGTCAAAAGAGCGTCAGGATTTGCTCTCTTGAAAGATGTCTTGGAGGGTGAAGCAGTAATAAGCTGTCAGGAGGATAAAGCATTCTCGGGGTAATGATTAGCTATCAGGAGGATGAAGCAATCCTGGTGTAGTAATATGTTCCCAAGAGGATGAAGCAGTCTTGAGAGATGATATGTTTTCAGGAGGATAAAGCAGTCCTGATAGTCATAAGTATTGTTTGCTGGATAAATAACCTGAAACAAGGTAGCTTTTGTATAATAATATTAATTTATGCATTATGTATGCAGGTATGATATGATGCACTTAAGTAATGTATTATGTATCTATGGATATGTATGTTATGGTATGTGTAAATGATGTATGTATGATATGATACTGCCGGAAGCGTCTGGATATTCTTCATATAACAACTGCTGGCCAGGGAAAATAAATCCTGATTCGTTGCTGAAGAATATGCGGGACTTGTCCCCGTCTTGTTTGATGATGAGATATACATAACCTTCCGTATGCTGGGGATAGTAAGGCATATATAACCTCCCGTCTGCTGGGGATAGTAAGGTATATATAACCTCCCGTCTGCTGGGGATAGTAAGGTATATATAACCTTCGTCTTCGTTTGATAGTAGAGTAGATACAACATCCCGTCTTCGTTCGTCGTACTCTTATTGGAAAGTAATTTCCCGAATATCCATATGAGGATAAAAGAGATGGATATAAATTCCAGGGGAGATGACACTGTATGAAGATGGATTTGTCCTACTAAGGGATTTGTAGCTGTCTTGTTAGAGATGAACCGGCGAAGCTTCGTTGAAATCCTTCCCTCGTTCGTCCTTAGTAAATACTATTACTGCATTTTCATGCATTTCTGGTAAACATCAATCATATTAAAAGCATACATGCATTTTTGGTAAACATCAATCATATTCAAAAGCATACATACATTCAAACACAACCAATGGACGTTTCGCTTATGTAAATAGGGTAAAAGTAAATCTGGATTCAAAAGATGGAATTTATTTATATCAAAAAGTGACCCATACACGGGTAAGTTTGTACAAGGAAACACAAACCCTAGTAAGAGGATTTCGCCATAAAGTTTTTACAAAACAAAGAAAATCAGCTATGTGGGAAATAACCCTATTGAGTTTCAATTCTACTATTGCCATTATCTTCAAGTATCTCATCTTCTGCTATTGAGACGGAAACAATTGGATTGAGCTTTATCTGTTCGAGCTCGAGTAAGTAGTACAACTGGTTGCAGTTTCATGGGTGATCCAAACGAGACATAGTTATACGCTTTAATCCCTAACTTTTGCCTGGATTGCCCTTTCAGGTTTTCAATCCACCGGGATACCCTTTTTTGCCCAAGCCGCCTTTTCAGGTTTTCGACTTGCCGGGTGTACATCTTTTTATATATATATCCCTAATTTTTGCCCAAACCCTTTTGGTTTGCCGGGATGCCCTTATTTTTGCCTAGGCCTGTCAACCTAGCGGGTCTCTTTTTATGCGTAGTATTTTTTAACTATGTCTGCGTTTACAGGCTGTGGGAAGTCTTCCCCATCCATTGTAGTCAGTATCATGGCACCTCCTAAGAACACTGTCTTGACTACAAATGGTCCTTCATATGTTGGAGTCCACTTGCCCCTAGGATCACCCTGTGGTAATATGATACGCTTGATTACCAAGTCACCAGCCTGATATACCTTTGGCTTAACCTTCTTATTAAAAGCTTTGATCATTCGTTTCTGGTACATCTGGCCATGACTAACTGCTGCTAACCTCTTCTCATCAATCAAATTTATCTGGTCCAGTCGAGTCTGAATCCACTCATCTTCATCCAAGCCTGCATCCTTCATAATTCTCAAGGAGGGGATCTGAACTTCAATGGGCAGAACTGCTTCCATACCATAGACTAAGGAGAATGGGGTTGCCCCTGTTGAAGTACGTATTGTAGTACGATAACCATGAAGAGCAAATGGTAACATCTCATGCCAATCCTTGTAAGTAACAGTCATCTTCTGTACAATCTTCTTAATGTTCTTATTAGCAGCTTCAACTGCCCCATTCATCTTTGGACGATACGGAGAAGAGTTGTGATGCTTAATCTTGAACTGCGTGCAGAGATCAGTAATCATAGTGTTGTTCAGATTAGAGCCATTGTCAGTGATAATCCTTTCAGGGATGCCATACCTACATATGAGATTATTCTTAATGAATCGAGCCACAACATTCTTGGTAACAGATGCAAATGAAGCTGCCTCTACCCACTTCGTGAAGTAATCAATAGCAACCAGGATGAAACGATGTCCATTAGAAGCAGTAGGCTTAATCTCACCAATCATATCAATGCCCCACATCGCAAAGGGCCAAGGAGCAGTCAACACATTCAATGGTGATGGAGGTACATGTACTTTATCAGCATAAATTTGACATTTGTGACATGTTCTGGAGTGTTGATAGCAATCAGCTTCCATGGTAGACCAATAGTAACCTGCTCTCAAAATCTTCTTTGCCATAGTATGACCACTAGAATGAGTGCCAAAGATCCCATCATGCATATCTTCCATAATCTCAGTTGCTTCCTTCTTATCCACACAACGAAGCAAAGTTGAATCATGATTGCGCTTGTACAAAATGCCATTACTCAAAAAGAACTTAGCAGAGAACCTTCTTAGAAACTTCCTATCTTTGACAGATGCCCCTTCAGGGAACTCCTGAGCTTCAAGATATCTTTTCACTTCATAAAACCAAGGTTTCTCCTCCGCCTCTTCAGTGTCAATCTCATTGCAGTATGCAGGCTTTTCAAATCTATCAATAGTAATCTTTGGGAGCTTCATCATCCCAGCTGATCTCAAACATAGATGCCATGGTGGCTAATGCATCTGCCAACTGATTCTCTCTCCGTGGAATATGTCCAAAGGTAATCTCTTTGAAATGTGGGATCAGAGACAACACATGCTCTCTGTAAGGAATGAGATTATCATGCTTGGTATCCCAATCTCCTTTAATCTGACTTACTACCAGGGCTGAATCTCCATATACATCAAGGAACTGAATCTTCATATCAATGGCAACTTTAATACCCAGGATACATGCCTCATACTCAGCCATATTATTGGTACAATAGAAACAAAGTCTGGCGGTAATCGGGGTATGACAACCTTCAGGGGAACTAATCACAACACCAACACCATTACCCAGTGCATTAGAGGCACCATCAAAAACCATAGTCCATCGGGATCCTTGTTCAGGTCCGTCATATTGTCCAGGTTCTTTGGTAACAGTCATAATGTCTTCATCAGGGAACTCAAAACTCATTGACTGATAATCATCCACTGCTTGATGAGCCAAATGATCAGCAACAACACTTCCCTTGATGGCCTTCTGAGTAGTATATTGTATGTCATATTCTGTCAAGATCATTTGCCATCTTGCAATTCTTCCGGAGAGAGCAGGTTTCTCAAATATGTACTTGATTGGATCCATCTTTGAAATCAACAAGGTAGTATGGGTCAACATATACTGTCTTAGTCGGCGAGCAGCCCATGCCAAAGCGCAGCAAGTTTTCTCGAGCAGTGAGTATCTTGTTTCACAGTCGGTAAACTTTTTGCTAAGGTAGTATATTGCCTGCTCTTTTCGACCAGACTCGTCATGTTGCCCCAACACACACCCCATTGAGTTGTCTAGCACTGTTAAGTACATAATCAAGGGTCTTCCATCAACCGGTGGCATCAAAATTGGAGGTTCTAGCAGGTATCTCTTAATTTCATCAAAGGCAGTCTGGCACTCATCATTCCATTCCATCACCTGATCTTTCTTCAACAATTTGAAGATTGGCTCACAGATGGTAGTTAACTGGGAAATAAATCTTGCAATGTAGTTCAATCGTCCCAAGAACCCTCTAACCTCCTTCTCAGTACGGGGAGCTGGCATCTCTCGTATAGCTTTCACTTTTGCAGGATCCACTTCAATACCTTTTCCACTGACAATGAAACCCAGGAGTTTTCCAGATCTAACTCCAAAAGTACACTTGTTTGGATTCAATCTCAACTTGTATTTCTTCAACCTCTCAAACAACTTGTGCAAATGATCAAGATGTTGCTCTTCATTCTGAGATCTGGCTATCATATCATCCACATATACCTCTATCTCATGATGAATCATATCATGAAACAAAGCCACCATAGCACACTGATATGTTGCCCCTGCATTCTTCAAACCAAATGGCATCACCTTATAGTAAAAAGTGCCCCACTGTGTCACAAATGTTGTCTTCTCCATGTCTTCAGGAGCCATCTTGATCTGATTGTAACCAGAGAAACCATCCATAAAAGAGAATACCTTATGCTGAGCAGTGTTGTCCACCAAAATATCAATATGAGGAAGTGGAAAGTCATCTTTGGGGCTAGCTTTGTTCAAATCTCTGTAGTCCACGCACATACGTACCTTACCATCTTTCTTAGGAACCGGTACCACATTTGCAACCCACTGAGGATAAGAAGTCACTGCTAAGAACCCTGCATTGAACTGTTTCATTACCTCTGCCTTGATCTTTTCTGACATCTCAGGACGCATACGACGAACCTTCTGCTTCTTTGGACGACAATCTTCTTTCACTGGTAAACGGTGAACCACAATGTCTGTATCCAACCCTGGCATATCTTCATAAGACCAAGCAAAGATCTCCACATAGTCACGTAACATCTGAATCAATCTGCTCTTGACACTGTCCTCTAAATCAGCCCCTATCTTGACCTCTTTTTTGTTTTCTTCAGTTCCTAGATTCACAACTTCGACTGGCTCTTCATGTGGCTTTATAACTTTCTCTTCTTGTTGTAACAACCTAGCAAGCTCTACAGGTATTTCACAATCATCCTCATTTCCGTCTTCAGTTTGATAGATCGGATTCTCGAAATCATAATTGGCAATAGTAGAACTGTTATCAACAGGATCCAGAGTGGATGAGGATCTGCATTTTAGTGATGTGGGTGTGTGTAAGAACACATAGCTGATAAAACAAGAATAAAAAAGAAATACAAAGAACACAATATTTACGAAAACGAAACGTCCACTGATTTTATTGAATGCGGTATGCAAATGAAAATGACAACCCGTAACAAGCACACCATTGTGCCCCGGGTAAGGCACATGGCTTGAAAGTTTTATTGTTCAAGAAATTACAAACTTAAAAGAAACAACACAGTAATAGTATTTACTCCTGACTAAAGGAGATAGGGATAACATCTTCAGCTTTCCAATTATTGAGTCCAGCACCCACAGTAGGAAAAATCCAAGCATCCAAGTTGTAGTCTTCATCATAGTCTCCCACAGCATTGATCTGATCTTTCATAACCCCCTGATTGGTGATACGAGCAGCACGAGCACGACGAACAGCCTTCTGGGACTCTGCAGTGAAACCCAAACCAAACTTGTCAGACTTGTATGGAATATCAGGAAGCTGACCCCAAATAGTACAACCACCTTCATCCACCACAGCTCTAGCATCATTGAGGGAGGCCATTGCCATTGTTGGAGGTTTTCTGATGACCACAGGAACTTTATTCACAGCAGGAGGAGCTACATGATCATTAACAACCCAGGGAACCACTTCAAATGTCTGACACGGAGTTTCAATGTATTCACCCTCCACTTCCAGATACTTGAAGGTGTTTACATGGCTGACAAAGTATTCTTCTTCTCCATAGACAGTAACAACCTTTCCATTCACCGGATATCTCAGCTTTTGATGTAATGTAGAGGTTACAGCACCTGCCCCATGGATCCAGGGACGACCAAGCAGACAAGAGTATGAAGGACGAATATCCATCACATAGAATGTAGCAGTAAAAATTTGAGAGCTAACTTTGATTGGGAGATCAATTTCCCCGTGCACTACTCTTCTAGAACCATCAAAAGCCTTTACCACAATATTACTGGGCTTCAGCACAGCATCTTCAGGACTCAGCTTGTTCAGGACTTCCTTGGGTAACCCATTCAGAGAGGAACCATTGTCTATCAGCACATGTGACAGGGTAGTGCCCCTGCATTCAATTGAAATATGCAAGGCCCTGTTATGATCCCTCTTGGCAGGGGTCAAATCAGCATCAGAAAATCCTAACCCATTATCATAGGTCAGGTGGGCAACACAATTCTCAAACTGGTCAACAGAAATGGCATTGGGTACATGTGCAGTCTTCAGGAACTTGATCAAGGACTTGGCATGAGCCTCAGAACACAGCAACAAGGACAACATAGAAATCTTTGAGGGAGTATTCCCCAACTGATCAACAATGTCATAATCACTCTTGCGAATGATTTTCAATACTTCTTCCATCTGCTTAGAGAGATCATCAGCAGCTGGCACATCAGTAGATACAGGCTCAATAACAGGACCTTTGCCCCGAGCATCAGTGGTAGAGGTAGCAGCAGGAGTAACTGCATCCTTGGAAATAACTGGAGGAGAAAACACTCTTCCGCTTCGTGTGATCTTACTAGATCCAGCAATATTATCAATGTCAACAGGCACATCAGGTAAAGGCTCCTGCTTAACACCATGGATGTAAACATCAGACCCATAGTGCCAAGGCACAACTTTATCAGATGTATAAGGAATAGGACCAGGAGTAGTAATGATCAGAGGAGCCACCCTGGCTTCAGCAACAACTTTCACAGGACCTTCAGCAGTAATCTTGATTGGTCCCTGATGGGTGATTTTAACAGGTCTCTTTGAAGTGATTCTTACCGGTACTTTGTCAACCATATCAACCTCTTCAACCTTCCTACCTTGAGTCAGATGATCCACCATACTTTCTACAGACGAAGGCCTTCTTTCAAACACTATAGTATACTTATCCATGAGACGTTGAATTCCATCTCTCAATATGAAGCAACTATCCGGTTTATAAGTACAATACAAACAATCTTCACGACAACCTGGAAAGATCCCAGCTTGTACCAACTTCCTTTTGATAACAGATAATGGTGTGGTCAACTCCATAACTGAATAGACATGCAGGTCTTCATCAATGGCGTTGACAGTCTTCTCGTGATTTGGCATTGGAGCTGTAATCACATTTGGAGTACCTGGAGGATCAAACTCAATTTCTCCAGCATCAATCATATCTTGAATTTTGTTCTTCAAGATCCAGCAGTTATTAGTATCATGACCCGGACAATTTGAATGATATGCGCACCGTGCATTGGGATTGTACCTGGGAGAGGTAACATTGGGATTCTGAGGAGCCTCTTTCAAAGTGATAAGTTCAGCCTTCAACAAATGTTGCAATGCCTGAGCCATTGACATGTTGATTTTTGTGAACTGTCTTCTAGCCCTCTGTTGGTTGCCCTGAGGCTGCTCTGTTGTTGCAGGAGTTGGATTTGAAATATGAACTGCACTAACAGACTGATGCCTTCTGTTACGATCATGTTGACCATAAACAGCATTGGATTCTTTCTTCCCAGTGGGAGGCTTCTTTGCATCACCTGATGAAGGAGTACCCACATGGATCTTGCCATTCTTTATACCATTCTCTACTCGCTCTCCTGTCATGATCAACTCAGTGAAGCCAGATGATGAGCTTCCAATGAGATGACTGTAAAACGGACCATTCAGCGTACACATGAACATATCAACCAATTCCCTGTCAGTCAAAGGGGGTTGAACTCTTCCAGCTAAATCTCTCCATTTCTGAGCATACTCTTTAAAACTTTCTTTGGCACCCATAGACATGCTCTGAAGCTGCATGCGAGTGGGGGCTAAGTCAGCATTGTATTGATACTGCTTATAGAAAGCTTCAGCTAGATCATTCCAGTCTCTGATGTTGACACTCTCCAACTGATAATACCACTCCAGCTGAGCTCCAGATAAGCTCTCTTGGAAAAAGTGGATCCACAACTTCTTGTCAGCAGTGTGAGGTTGAATCCTTCTGACATAAGACCTTAAATGCAGCTTGGGACAGGAGACCCCATCATAAACAACAAAGGTAGGAACCTTGAAACCAATGGGTATAACAACCCCAGATATCAGACTCAAATCCTCAAAATCCAGCCCAGATGATTTCTGCAACTCCATAGCATCCATCCTATCCACCAGCATCTTGAATTTGTCTTCATTAGGCTCATGATAGTAATTAGCCTCAGAATCAGAGTCCCCCATAGTATTGTGGAGACTACCTCCCTCTTTTTCAGATTCCTCATATTCATAGTCTTCAGCTGGTTCTTTGGTCTTGGCAAGACCTTTGAACCTTCTCCCCATGTTGATCAACCCAGCAGACCTTCTAGCCTTCTTAGTCTTCTTGGCCAGCAGTGCCTTCAATTCATCTTGCCCCTTGGACAGGTTCAAGATCAGCTCTTGGAACTGTGCATTTTGTGTCTGGAGATCCTTAACTGATTGTTCAAGAGCCATTGCTGAAATAAACAGCGAGAGGATGAGAAACCTGTGCACAATTATAAACCTGTGATGCAATGAAATGGAATGTAAATGTATATGCAATGTTTTCAAGGACCGCAGGATTTAAATTTGCTTAAACAAACACGAAAGTAAACTTTTATTAGTAATAAATTTGTTTTGCCTCTTGGGCTTACAAAAATGAAAATGAAATAAGTACAAAAGATGGGGTTTTAAGTCTCCCATGGACGTTTCCTCTTTGTGTTGAGGTATGAGTTGAGGTTCCGTTCCTCGTGAAGTTGCTTTGTTAATTCCAGGATTCTTGCTTGGCTTGCTTTGTAATGAGCCTCGAAAGTATCCCTTTGCTCCTTCAGTTGGATCCATGATCTCTGTAAGTCTTCCATATCAGTAGGCATGTCTGGGTGAAGGATGGTATAAGCTGTGTCTCCTTCAGCAACAGGTTCCATGGTAACTGGTAGGATGGCAGGATAAGGCATCATGAGAGTCTGAGCACGAGATCGCACCCATCTGAGATAAGCTTCCATAGGAATAGTGTACTTAGGCTCCAATGTCTTGCTGTCAACCCTGTTTACTTTTCCCCAAGCTCGTATGAATCTCTGACGGTAACCCTGAAGATCGTTGTCGTAATCAAACACAATGCCCTGAATCAACATGTCATGTGGACCATTACTTCGAGCGTAGCCAAACTGTCGTAAAGCTAGAGAGGGGTTGTAGGTGATGCCTCCTCTTATGCCTAGAAGTGGCACATTAGGAAACTCCCCACAACGGTCAATGATAGTGACATTCTCCATAGATCTGGAGCACCAATGGATGTCTGAATGAGAAAGTGACATAATTCTTTTGGACCATCTGAACCCTTGCTCATTCTTCATTACGGAGCGAGGAAGGTGAGAAATAAACCACCTAGATAGCAAAGGTACGCAGCACATCAAAGTTCCTCTTGCCCTTGTAGTACGGGTATGAAGAGAATGCAGTATGTCTCCAAGCAATGTAGGCACTGGATTGTGACTCAGGAATATATTGATGGCATGAACATCTATGAACTGATCTGGATTGGGGAACAACACTAAGCCATAAATCAGCAAGGCTACGATCTCCTCAAAAGCATCATGACTCATAGCCTTCAAGAACACTTGAGCCTTCTCTATCAACACCTTGGCAAGAATACCCTTAACTCCGCTTCTTGTTTCTAGAACAATGTCAGACTTCTTCAGATGTAGAGCTGCAGTAATAACCTCAGGTTTAGGCTCTTTCTCCAAGCCTGTGAATGGTTTCTGATCAAGAACAGGTATACCCAGAAGTTTAGAGAACTCCTCCATGGTAGGAACCAGCTGGTAGTCGGGGAATGTGAAGCAATGGTGCTTAGGGTCAAAGAACTGAAACAGAACACTCATCATGTCTTCACTGAACCCTGAGGTGACTAGATCCAATAGGTGGCCATGTCTCTTGATGAACTGGGAATGATCAGACACTTGAGAAACCAACTCTTTAAGCTTAGCAGGTATGCCCACAAAGTTGATCCTGATGGTGTTTCTATGAGCTGAAGCCATGACCTGCAACAAAGAACAAAGATAAATCCTTTGGTGCTTGAAATGGTTAGTGAAAATGCTATGCTTATGATGCATGATGATGTCATGATGTTATGTTCAATCACAAACATGTGGCACACACAAACAAGTCACACCATAGCCCTAGGTTTAAAGGCTTGCATGAGGTTCAAAGGTAAGTACCCTCCCCTGAAGTTAGTTGGTTCATCCTGTCCTACAACAGTAACCAGGTTCTAAGGGATCTCAATATCATTGATCCTTCACAAGGGTGGTTGATCAGAAGGCAACTTACTTGCCAACCAAAACCCTCCAAGTTTAAGATCTCAATGAGTGTAGTATCGAGTGTCAACCAACTTCAGTCTGCACCAAAGCCGGTTACCTCACTACTTTCTAAAGGCCAAGATGAGTTAACTAGGGTTCTAAAAGTTAGTTAGTGCATTGACAACATATGGCAGCCTCATATTATCCTCAACTTGACTTAAGGAACATAAGCACCAACCAAGAAGTCACATTAACTATGGCTACCAGATCAACCGTATCGATATACGTCGTACAGTTTCCTTGGTCTATTGCCATTTACCTAAGGTACACTAGATCCGGGTTAGGACCTTTCACACATAAGAGCACCCCAACAAGATAATATAAAGCAAACAAGGCAAACAATTTAAAGTGATCTAATTCCTAAGGGTACCCCTCTTTAATTTAAATCCCCAGCAGAGTCGCCAGTTCTGTAACACGGTGGGAGAACTGACTTTAGTTATGTTGCGGATAGCAAGAGTCGCCACCGACTTTTATTTTATCCAAAGGAAAGGCATAAAAGAACAGGAAAGACCTTTTAAAAGATTTTTGGGTCCGGGGGGTAGGTTATGTAAAGGGAAGGTATTAGCACCCTTTACATCCATGGTTATCCATGGGCTCTTAGTTACTTAGCTCACTTTGAATTGTTTTTGAAAATGTGAAGTGTGTGAATAGAAATTTTCATAAGAGTTTGATAATGATCCATGCACGGATGCGTAAAAAACTTGTGTTTGAAAATTGTTTGAAATTGTGAAATGTTTGAAATTGTTTTAAAGTAGTGAGCAAGTAACTATGAGGAACCTACCCTAAAGTTTAAGTCTTTCTGTTCTTTATCCTTTAAGTGGTAAAACTATCCCTATTATTAAGGAATAGGTAGTCATTACCTTGGATATAAGGGACATATGAGGGACATTCTGTTTATGAAGGCAATTGTGGGGTGTATTAAGCATTTAGGAGGGACTATCATCATTATTCGAAAAAGGACTTGATTTTTAAAGGCAACCATTAGGGACTTGATGATTTTTCTTTTAAGGGACTTTCTTTATACACCCCACTTGACCTTATTAGTAGGCAACATTGAGGGATAGCCTTAGAAATGTGAGTTGGCGATTAAAAATCGACTTACGTGTGTGAGTGTTCAATATTATTTATCTTATAATTAAAATGATCTAAATTTATTTTAAATAGAATACATGTTTTGCACTCCCTAAATTACTAACCATAGCATAATAATTAAATAAACTAAATATTACAAATTTTACACCAAGAAGCAATTACAAAATAATTATAAAAATAATAAATAAATAGCAAAAATAAATAATAAGCAAAAGGTAAATAAATAAGCAAAAGTAATAAATAAACAATAAATAAATAAATAGGGATTAGTAATAATAATAAAAAAAATAAGGTTAGTAAAAATATTAAAAATAAATAAAGTTAGTGAAATAATAATAATAATAAAATATATAAGATTAGTGAAGCAAAAATAAATAATAATATGATTAGTAACAATAATTAAAGTAAATAAAACTAGCCAAAATATTATAAGAATAAGAGATTAACAATTTTTAATATAGACAATTATATTTAGAAAATAAAAAGAAATATGAACCAATAATTATTTTGATTTACAAATTATTAAATTATTTTTTATAATTACAAAATTTAATTATTATAAGTTAGATTATTTCTAAACAAAAAGTTCTAAAAAGTATTTTACACATTATATAAAGAAAAATAGGCTATAAGCATAGTATATAAAATATATTTGCATATTATAAAAAAAAAAGTCATAATTATATTTACAACAAATTAATTATATTAAAGATTAGATTAAATAAATATATATATGATAATTTATATTAAGAATTAGAAAATAAATAATTAGGGTTTTTTGATAAGTACTTAAAAAATAAATTAGGGTTTTTGAAAATTAGGGTTTGTTTTAGAAAATATTTTTAAGATTTAATTTATAATGTACAACAATTATTTTAATATATATACATATTCCAATTTAATCATATGAATAATAATAAAACTTAAATTGAGAAAAAATCAAGAGTTTAGAATTTTTTGGACAACATATGGTTGTTTTAAATATGCATAATTTATTTTTAATTGATATTAAGAAAACAATGAAACTAATTAATTAAAGAAAAAATAGAAAAAAGTGGTAAAAAGAAAACTCACCTGGGCTGGGTTTGAACCCAGGACACCCAGCTTGCAACCCTCAAAACGTACCACCAGGCCAGCTAGGCGCAGGTAACAAGGGAATGAGTAGCATCAGTTTTATGCAATGTCTTGAAAAGATCCAGAAAATACAAAATAAAAAAGGCCTGGGGTGGTGTTGAACCCAGGACCTCATAGCTATACACACGCGCACACTATCACCCGGCTGGAAGAGCCCACCTGATAGTATAATGGCAAGAAATAATAATATATTAAGTTTGCTTTTAACCTGAAAAAATAGACAAAATAATGTATGAGACTAAGACTCGAACTCAGGTCCCATAGGTTGCACGCATAAGCCTCCTACCACTGAGCCAACACAATTGTGGTGATAAACAAACAGGATCTTATAATAATATTTTAAATCAAATTTTTAAACATGAATTTCGCGCCAAGCCAGTCTTCATCTTCAACCTCATGCCCTTCAAAATTAGCTGCGAAATTCTCTATGAGTTTTCCTGCGAAAATAAACTTCCAGCAAAACCTACAAAATCCAAAGGCCTACAAAACCATACAATTTTACAAAATCAAACACAGCAACATGATCCAAACATTCATGCGATTCATCCTGTGTTTTTAGAATCCATTTATGTTCTTTAAATCAAAAATCCCTAAACCTAGGTCCAAACCCTAATAATGGTGTTTCATGAATCAGCCACGGTTTCTTTGCTTTCCCTGCCCAGAAACGTTCTATATCACATAACAAACAACATTAGCCAAGCAAAATCCATTAATATGCAGTGAATTGATGTAATCGAAAAAAAGAAAAACAAGAACAAGAATAGCTCGGGTTGAACAATAGGGCATGTATGAGATGAATGTGAGTGATGGTTTAGCTTCAATGATATCCAAAGAACATCTCTATGTTCTTATTTTACCTTCTAATGCTCTGAAACTCCAAATCCGAATATGAACTTTTGGGAGGTTTTTTTGAGGTTTGAAACTTACACTTTGAGGCTGCCAATTCGTGTATGAATGCTAGGGTTGTGATCAGTACTTATATGTGAATCATTTAGGTCAGAAAAATTGAATGGTTGTATGGAAGTTTTGATATTTGAAGATTGAAAAAGATTATGCTTTGAAATTCAAATATTTGCTCATGAAGGCTTGCTATTTTTGTACCAATCTCATGATTTCCTTCCTTTTCAACTTCAATCAATATTTAAAATGTTCTAGAAACTAAATCTCCCTTTAATAATATATTTTCATATTTTATATTTATTTAAAATGATTTTTATGAATTAAATCAAAAATAAATAAAAATAAAATAATAAAAATTCTAAATTTTAGTCATTTGGGTCGTGCATGATGATATGATATGGATTGGATCACAATTTAGCAAGCCCATTTGGAAAGAATTGGTCCTAGACCCCCATTTTCATTATAAACCATCACAAAATTTCCCAACTTTGCAAGGGCATATCTCCCTCAATTTTAAAGGTATGAGGGTGTTCTTGGACATTTTGGAAAGCTTGAAGAGTCCTCTAAACAACCCCATTGGTTTCAGGTCCATATCATTTACCAATCTCAAGTTATGCCCTTTTGAAGTTGTTGACTTTTTGTTGACTTTTGAAATGACCTATAATGTCTTAGCTCATATCTTCCAAATGAAGCAGTTTTGGGCTTAACTTGCAAGATCAAAGTTGTTGAGAATTCAATTTCCTTCAAAATGAGCTTTGGATGGAGAATTGGTGATGAAGTATGTCAAAGTTATGGCTGGTCAAAGTTTAGTTGACTTTTACTGAGGAAACCCTAATTTAGAAACTCCTGATTATTGATGATCTGGAATCTCCTTGATGAATCATGATCAACCCTTGATCAAATGATGAATTTTACTTCATATACTTGATGTTGGCCAAAAATCATGAAGTTTGACTTTGGTTTGACCACAGTTGACCTCAGTTTGACTTTTTAACTACATTGACTGATTTTGACTTATCTGATCATCTGACTGAGCAAACTTTTGAGAAAAGTCTTGAAACTTGTCATGGGGGTTCTTACACACATATAAGATGTTATGAAGCTCACTTGAAGTCTTGGAAGTCCATTTAGCCTGATTAAAGTCAAAACCCTAGTTTTGGATGCACTGCTTAGGAGGTGCCTTGTCTGAGGGAATTGTCAACTCTTCTGACCAATTGTGAACTTTGTGAACCTTGTGAACCTTCATAAAGTGTCTTGTGATACTCATGGGAGGTATTGTGAAACTTGTGAACCTTGTGAACCTCATGAAGTAACTTTGTAGATCTCATGACCCTCATGAAAGGTTATGTAAACATTGAGAAACTTGTGAACCTTGTGAACCTTCTTAGAACACAAAGTCTTGTATTGTGAGGGCAAATTTTGGGGTGCAACAGAAGTTCACAAAGTTGAAGAAATATGAGCTAAACCAAAAGTTGCCAAAAATGGAAATGACTTGTAATGGAAACTTTCCATTTTGGGAAAGTATTTCAACCTCCTCTTTCTCAACCAAAAATGCTTCAAATGAAAAATTATTGGTCATGAAAGTTGTAGATTGGATCATTCCCTTTTCAAAAAGTACAAGAACAAGTTCTAATTCATTATGGAACTCAAGTTATGATCTTTCAAAGTTGGCAAAAATCCTATAATTTTCAAGAATACACCAAAGAGGATTTTTTTGCAAAACCACTTGCCAAGCCATTTTGTGACCTCTAATACTCTTCTATGCATCATACCAACATAGTACATTGCCTTAAAGTCAGAATTGGCCCGAGAATCATCTCATTTCATGCCTTGAACTTCAAGAAATCACAAAAGGGCCAAACTTCATGAAAATTGCAAAATGATACACAACCATGCTTCCACTTGTTGAATCACCACAAAATGCATTCCATGGCTCTCCTTGATCTTTGCTGAACCAGGACAAGCCAAAAATCCAGTTGCAAGAGAGCCCATACCTCAAGTACAAGTTTTGTTGACTTTGTGCAAGAAAGCCCATACCAATCACCATAGGCCATAACCACTTCTCTGACCTATCAAAGCTTGTTATGTGGATCAAACACAGCCATAACACACATTAAGAAAGCCTAATACTTCATATTGCCCATGCTCTCAAAAATCACCCCATTTGCAAATACTTTCGAAACACACAACACACTCACTCAAACTTCAAACTTTTTTCACAAAACAACTCAGCATCACAAGAGGATCATTTCCCACCCTTCATTGCAACCAAAAAGCCCCTCTACACAAAACACGATTTCTGGCCAGCAAGAGTGCAAGCTCTCATTTCAGCCATTATAAACTTCCTCCAAGCATCAAAGCATCACCAGGAGGATCATTGGAGTTGTTTTGAACCAAATAGGAGGCCAGATAGCTCAGTTTGAGAAAGCTTCACTTCAGGTAACCTCAAGAACAAATTTTCCAGAAATGTAATTTCTTGTTATAAAAATGTTCTGTATGCTTTGCTGATCATCATGATCTATTTTGTTTTGAAAATGAGTGAGAAAAAGCATGTATGAAGCTTCTGAAAATTTTGTGTGATTTTCCGTTTTGCTTCGAATCTTGATGTTCATATGAACTAAATGAAATTTGTTGGTTGAATCTTGTTTAGAATGAGTTAGGGATCATTTCTGGAGAGTTAGGGGGTCTGGGGTGGCCTAGGGTGGAAGTTAGGGTGAGGAGCTGGCCAGAGAAGATAACCGGAGGTCTTCTCCGACCACCTGAGAGTTACTAAGAGGTTAATTAGGGTTTAGGGTTAGTTTGAATGTGAGCCCTTGGATTTTGTCTGCGCGCGTGTTTTGGATGGCTGAGATGAGCTTATTAAACCCTAATCCATTTAATTAATTTAATTAATTAAAATTAACTCAGTTTGAATTATGGCCATTGGATAACGCGCGTGGTCAAAGCAAATCCCCCAGGTTCAATCATGTCCATCAGATCAGCATACTTTTGTTTTAATTCATTTTAAATTCATTTTTTTTATCATTTTTCTTGCATAATTTATTTAAAATACTTAAAAATTTCCAAAAATATTTTCGTTCTGCATTTTTAATTCAAATATTTTTCTCCACCCAAGAACATTTTTATTTTTATTTTTTGCATTATAAAACCATTTTAAAAATATTTTAATGTTTATTTTAATTAATTAATGGAAATTAATTAATTAAAATATCATTTAGGTTTCTAAAAATTCCAAAACAATTATCATTGCATCTTTGGACATTTAGAAACATTTTCAAACCATTCATACAAATTTCTTTTTGGTTTTGAATCAACTTTTACATTTTTCTTGAATTTAGGGTTCATAAAAATCCCATTTTTTAACCCTAACTTCAAGAATTCTTTTCTGCCTAAGCATGAAGGGTTTGACATTGGTTCTTTTTGCTTTGATCTTCATATAGCATGTAGTATCTAACATAATTTTTTCACAAATTTATCTTGAATTTTCCATTTGATCTGCATTTTCCCTCTTAAGTTACCTTAAAACCCTAGATAACTTAGAAAAATCACAACTTTCTTTAGGTTAAGAGTTAGAACTTCTCCTTTGGGGTGTGATATCATATTGGGTTAGGGTTCCATTGAGTTCATTTGAAATTTTTTATATTATGATTTGCTTCTATTTTTGACTTTTGCATCTCATGTTGCATTAAAACCCTAATTTCTCATGTTCATTTGCATACATCTTGCATATGCATTCATTCATGAACTTTCCATGACATTTATTGCATTCAAATGACATCTAAGACATCATAGGACACATTAGAATCATGCTTGATCATTTCTTCATCCATTTGCCATGATATGCATTCATTTCATTCCATGAACTTTCATGTGCTTTCATGCTTCCTACATGCTTCATTTGCATTCTCATCTCTTGTATGAACATTCATAACACTTGGTATGCTTTTGCATCATGTCGTAGCATCATTTGCATCATGAATATGCTTCTAGTTTTGGTTTGCATCTTTGCATACATTCCATTTTCATTTTATTCCTTTCTTTATGCTAACCATTTCAGGTGGTAAGTAATTTGAGAAGTGAATTTGCCTTCACTTCTCATTTTCTCTTCTCATTCTTCTTATGCATCATTGCTGCAATTTTCTATGCTTTAGAGTGAGCTTTCTCATTTATGTTCATTTTTCACTTTCTTTCTCCAAGTTACTTATCTTCTTCAGTGAAGTAAGTAACTTGTTTCTTCTGCTTCTCCTCCTTTCATCTGCTTCTTCCATTGGTGGCTTCTCTGAAGATCTCTTGCAAGCCTTACAAACCATAGGAACATCTAAGCATGACAATAATTAGGGTTTTTATTAGTCCCCCTTTAGCTTTTACCTTTGTGTCTTCTTTGTGTCTCTCTTCTTATCTCATAATCAGAGATTAAACCTTTAAGGTTTTAAGGTTTTAATCCTAAGTGTTAAACCCTTAATTTGTTTAAACCTCTTAATCAATCCATATTAATAATCACTAAGACAATAGCTTGTAACTTGGGTCTTGCATTAGGGTTCTAATTCTTCCTTTATTGGTTAAGAAGGACTAACCCTAGTGTTAATGGACAAGTCCTCCTCAAGTTGTCTTACAAACCATAAAATCCACTTCTTAATATCACCATTAATTAAAATCCACTTTAACAAAGGTTTGTTTTATCATGAGGTTAATCCCTAATCATGGATTAAGTTGAGGTATCTTCCTCAGCTTAAGTGTGCTCATCTATTATCCTTTTATTAGGATGGTGTAATGATTCCACTAAATCCTTGATTATGGCTTAAACTCATTACTTAACACCAAACAAAAACACCAAAAACATCAAAATAATCACAAGTAGGTTAATGATCTTAATTCTGCATCATGGTAATTAAATTTAAGATGTTTATCTCATACTTAAGGTATTCTCATTATCCCTAATCAAAGGGAGGATATGATGCGTTTACTAACCCTTGGTTTAGGCTTAAGCTCATTAACTTATGACAAACACAAAAAGCAATAAAAGATTGAAAACAAAAAAACAAACAATAATCGTCTCCTCCGGGATTCTTTTCTCATCATCTTCACTCACAAACGAGAACTCGCTTCTTCCGTCTAATGCAAGACAGTTAGCACCTGAGCCAGACAGGTCATACACTTGAGCATAGACAAGTAAGTAGTTCATCAGTCAATTTATTTTTCAGTCTCTTTGAGTCAAACTACGATGTTTTGACTTCCTCATTGCATGAGAGGATACGTAGGCATAACTTAACTGTTATCGAACAAAAATCTCTGTGTCTTCCCCCTCTTTCAGCATTCTTTCTTAAGCCTCATTCCTGAGTACCTCACTTCACTTTCTTGCACTGACACTTGTATATTCCTTTCCAGCTTTTGCACACAGATAGCACAGACACTACCCCTTTAAACATAATCTTTTAAGCGTGGATCCCGTCGAGTACGACGAACAATCTGGGTGCTAATACCTTCCCAGGTTGTAACCAACCCCCTTTCTCAGTTTCTCTGGTTCGCGACCGTCGTATCCATATCTTTCCAGGTTCATGCAGCATTACCTTTCCTTCAGGATAAAAATGCCTAGCTGACGACTCTTTTAATCTTCATTCCATCTTCTCCTTTCGCCGACCGTTCGCGCTTGTACCGGGATGCAAATCTTCGGGAGCGACACCAACGTATTAAAATCACTGCCTCTCCTTCACGTGCCTAGCTTTTGTTTTAATTTCTGAATAAAGAAATTTGCATGCTAATTTACACTAATTATCATGTACACGCACGTATCACGTTTTGATTTGTTTAACTTGCTTATTTTGTTGACTTGATCACACGCATTGGATGGGTCCATTGGCCTTTGTTTTTTTACTGATTTATTGAATATCCATGATAATGTTTTGTGGATCCGCTGGATTGCTATCTCACCTTCCTTTGTTTATTCAATTTTTTTTTCTTTTCTTATTAATTTTTTGATTTTTAATTTTTAAAAATAGCTAGAGATCTCTAAAAAATCACCAAAAAATCATGGACATCAATTTTAATTTTCTTTAATTTTGTATGTTTTTCTTTTCCATTTATTTTTAATTTTTTCGTATTAGAATTAATTGTTTAGTTTATTATTTCTTTTAATTCTTTTAAAAAATGCATGTTGTCTTGCTTTATTTCTATTTTGATCATAGATTTGAATTTTGACTTGGTTCTTTTTGCTCTGGATCATAGACATGATGTAGTTTACTAGGGATTTATCTCATTTTTTTAGGAATTTGTAAGTTGAATTTTGTCAAGTTGCTTTGTGCATGATCTTCAAAACCCTAGTTGCAATGTAGGACCTCCATTACCCTAGTTTGCTTCTGTTTGTGGACCTCTCCTTTTGGAATCTTATTTTTATGAGTCTAAGGAACACTTGTGTTTAATTGTGGAATTTTTTAGTGATATTTGGATTTAATGGGAATTTTCTTGCTTACTTTCCCTAGTTTGTGTCTTTTATTGTTACATGTTTGCTTCTTAGGTTAGGAGGGCACTTGTGCCAACTCCTATAGGATGTTTAGAGTCCTCTTGACATGTGTATAGGTCTCTTATCCTTGTATGGTGTTTACATCTTATTTTGCTTTGAAGTACTTGTTTTTAAAGGTTCTCACACGTGTATGTATGCTCACTTCACTCCTTAGGCCTAATTGCTTCTCATGTTGAACTTGTGTGTTCCCTCTTTTGATTTCTTTTATTGTTTAGGAACTACTTTGATATGTTAGGGTTCTGGTCATGAATTATATGATTTCTTGTTCACTTTGTATGCTTTGTGTTATCTCATAATTGTTTTTTTCTTTCATAATGACTTGGATTGCCTCATGGTAAGTTGTTGCTCTAATATTTTCATGGTTTGATGAATGTAACCTTAACATGTGAATGGTGTGTTACTTCTGGTTGCGATGTTTCAAATTGATCTTTTTGGTTTTAATGGTTTTCTTTTATTACTCATGTGTGATCTAACCTTTTCTTGTAGGGGCTCATGGTAAGTGAAGTGTGGATGATATCCACATTTCAAGTCTTCATCTCATCTCTTTATTTTTTGCCTTCTCATTTGTCTTTGTGATGTGCCTTATGCCATCTTGTGTTTAACTTCATCTTTTCCCCCTTTAGAAACAACTTATCTCCTATAGAGGAGTAAGTTGTATTCTAGTTCTTCTTTCTTCTCCTTCTTTCTTCTTTCCTTCTTCATTAGGATAAGTTTCAAACCACACTAACCTTAGGACCACCTTTGCATGATAACTTTAGGATTAGACTTCCCCCCTTAGTTTCTACCTTTGAGATCCTTTTGGGGCTCTCTTTCTCATTTCAACACAAAATCCATAAAAGACACATTAATAAAGAAAGAAGTGGCTTCTTGTGTATAGCCTTATTCCATGGGACATATGTATTCATTCCATCTTCGAATAATACACTTGTCTAGCATGATGCACAAGTCTGATCATGAGGTCATCTTCATCAAGAAAACCATAAAAAAAACACTTCTTCATCAAATTACAAAACACTTAATAAAGTCAATGAGTTAGTGAGCTTATGCCTTAGTCTATAAAAACAAGTCTTGGATAAATTCTCCTTACTTGGTGTGCTTGTTCTATTATTCCATCTTGGAATGTAGTAGTAAGTACACATTCCATGGAAAAGGACCTGAATTCACTTCCTTGTGCCACACTCCTAAAAACTCATAAAAAAACACTGGACAAACAATAAGCGTCTCTCCTTCGGGACTTCTTATTCTCATCACTTTCACTATTTACGTGCAAACTTGCTCCTACTTGTCATTTTGCAAGAAGGTAATGCACTCATCGTCTGATCCTGCAACACCTGAGCATTGACATAGACAGTTCAAGCCTTAAGACACAAATAATTTATTTCCACCCCTAGTTAGGGGAACTACGACGACTTTGATCCTCATGTCCAGATGAGGTACGTAGGCAGCGGGGTAGGGCCCGTTCGAGCACTCTTTTATTTTCCCTACATTTTCCCATTTCCTTCTTTTCTTATCCGTTTCTAGTCTTTCTTTTGCAGCAACATTCATTTCTTCACCCTTTGAAACAATTTCTTTGCAAGCGTGGATCCCTTCGGGTACGGCAGACGATCTGGGGTGCTGATACCTTCCTAGGTCATAATTGAATCCCGAACCCAGTTTCTTTGGTTCACAGGACCTTTGTCCTTCCTTTTCTTTTCTTCGGTTTGTGCAACATTACCATTCCCATTCCTTCGGGATAAAAATTCCTGGCTGGAGACTCTACCCTTTTCCGCACCACTTTCGCGTTTGTACCAGGATGGAAATCTAGGAAGCGACAACAGGTAAACGCCTGAGTAGCAACACCTAACTGCTGGAACACGCACTTAACACTGTTGTAACACCCTAAATTTTCCCTCTGGTTTTTCTGTCTTCGTCTGTTTTCCATTTTGCATCTCATCTGCATTTCTATTAGATCATTAACATTTAGAATTCATATCATGTGCATAAGACATGGGATCATTATTTTCGTTGGAATTAGGGTTTCACGTCATTATTTGCAGATTATCAGAGAATTCAAGTTTTTTTTGTTATGCATCAGTTATGACATCATCCTCTTATTGCTTTTGTCACTAATTTAGGGTTTATTTCCTTAATCAATGATTTCACGTCTGCAAAGACTGTTCACTATGCATCTGGCCAATCATCAGGCTATTATCTTCTTCATAAATTTATCAGGATATTCTTCTTTCTCAATATCTCAAAGGGTGTGATTTCGGTGCAAGTATGAGTGTTCGCGATCCAATTCAGATGGATATTTGGCTTTATTCTTGGTAAAACTATCAAGAGTTTGTTTCAATTCAAGTTATCTGTTTCAGTGGATTATTTCTTAGCCAGTGTGCGTCTAAGGTCCAATTGTTGTGTGTGGACTTCATCAGGTTATCAGGTACTGATTTGTGTGAAGTTTGATTCAATTATCAGTTTCATTATGGCTCACCCATCCATTAGTGATCTATATTTGGATTTATTTTCCTCAGTGTGGGTTCAGTAATCAAGGAAAGGTTTCAAATTGATTCGGAGGGTTGTTGTTTCAATTGCGAGTTGTTTAGTGGCAATCGTGCTTAATTCATCTGAGGCGTGTGGAAGTTAGTATAAGTTTGATGTTGGATCAAAATTAAGTGTATCATGTGCATCGATGGCTTTACGATATTGGTCCATGTCTATATCCACGTCTTTTATTTATATCATTTTCAATAACCATTTTTCATATCCATTTCCATTTGTTAATAAATTCCCTTATCCATTTATTCAAGTTCAAAAAGAAAAAACCATTTCTCATGCCCATTTATTCTTTCTTTTTTACCATCATATCTAAACCAAAATTATTTTTAAAAAAAAATTAAAGTCCATTTATTTCCTTTTTATTTTAAGCCAATACACATATGTATCAATTCAATTCCCAGCTCCTACAACCATTGTTACAAGCCAACATATTTCTACTCACAATTTATCAATTTCCGCAGACAACACACATTGTAACGGTGAACCACACAAGCCTTTCACAAATCATAAGCATAAGCTGCTAGCACAAGGAAGGCACTTGAAAAAAAAACAATTCACGCCAATAATTTTGCAGCAAAATGTCACAAACTCGCGGTAATGTCACGCCTTCACCCCACACAAATACTCCACCAATGGACCCCACATAGACCCCACAACTTGGTGCGAGACACACCTGGTTGCAACGATTCCCACACTCAATATCACATCCACATTTTCAAAAATCTCCAGCTCACTAACAACAGCAACAACCAAATTCTCACCACTCTTAAATAGCAGCAACAACCAAAATCAGAAAAAAAGACATGAGATGTTAGAACCGCTCCAAACCCAATCGCACCTCTCACCCATAAAAATTTTTTCTCTTTTTTCTTGCACAAAACCTCTCACAAGCTTCATTCATCGGCATAAACAAACTCTTTATCATTCTCACATCAACCTTCACCAACCATGGCCATCCTCACCGCAGCATCATAAACCACCACCTTCACTCTTCAAACCGAACAATTAACCTCCACCCATCGTACGATGTCCTTCAACCTCACACAAAAACCAACACAAACACCTTCAATCACAAACTTCAAGCATACCTTCATCGAACCACAACCCCAAATCAAAAACAGAACACAGATCAGAAGGAGTAGAAGAAAGTTGACTTGAGACGAGATTGAGAAGAGAGAGAGAGACAGAGCATCGCGCAAACGAGACTGACGAAGATTGTTGAGAGGGATTCGAAATCGGGGATGAAAAAGACGAGATAGATACGCGATGACATGGAGATTCGAACGAAACATCAGGTCTTTGATTCGGGGCGCACACAAAAAGAGATAAAACTAAGAAATCGAGATCGACCTGAGGCTAGCCGTTGGGAAGATTGTCACCGCCGTTGGAGGAGTTAGGTTTTTGCGAGTTTTCATTTGGAAAAGGCAGGATATACGCTTCCATAGCAAGAGATTTACTGTTTGTTCGTTGGAAATAATAAAGGGTTCTTTGGAACCGTGTTTTGAAGACTCTCTATTTCCTTTTATTTTTGTTTTTCTTATTTTGTTTTCTTATATTTGATTTTTTAATTTATTTTTCCTTTTGGGCTTAAGCCCACCCCGTTTCATATCCTTTGTTGATGCAGGACTAAGCCCATCCGGATTTTGCCAGTCACACCTCATTTTCCAGCAAATTTCCTTTCTCTTGTTTTTCTTTGTATTCTAATTATTTTTTTTAGCTTTTTCTCTTAGTTAATTACATATAGTTTGTTTATTTATTTAGTTTTGTGTAAGTTCTGGTTTATAATTTGATATATAATATTAGAATTTAGATATAAGTTTGGATATAGTTGTTATAACTTTAATTTGAATAAATTTAGTTTAATTAAATATAATTTTTGTTTGATCTTGGTTTTAGTTTGCGTGTGATGTCTTGTAGGTCTATTGCCTGATTTCAGTAATGGAGGATGAAGCGTGGACATGAACTTGTGACTGATTATTTTTCATAATCTTGTTTGGGCTTGCACTTAGACTTTGATTTTTGCACAGACGGATTCATGGTTTTAATTCTGGAAGCTGGAAGCCTACATCTGACTTTTGTCTGATATCCTGATAATTGGCATTTGTGTTTGACTGTTGAACCCGCTTAATGGTTTGGGATATTCTTGACTTCTCCTGCACGTATTGAAGAGGCAACGGACCTTCTCCGTTAGCGTCATGTTTAGGTTCCACATTAATGATGGCAGAATTTGAGCTTATTTGTTAAAGTTGTGATCAAACTACCCATGGGGATTCGTGATGGTGAACACCTGAGTCTTACTGGACTGATTGTGTGAGGATTTTGACAAGTATCCTTAAGTTTCTCTTGTGCTTATTGAAGAGGCAACGGACCTTCTCCGTTAGGTATCACTGAGACCCGATTTTACCTTGTTTCATGTTGTTGCATCTGGAAGTCCTACTGGTGTAGGCTCTGTTTGTGCATTGTTCGATTATTTCATTATGCATTCTCATTTCCTCATCTTATTTCTTTTTCATCTCAATTTCTTCTTCCTCATCTTCTCTTATTCTTTCTCGACTCGAGGTGTGCTTAGGCCACCATGGTCCTTCTCTTTCTTTTCTTATCTTCTCCTCCTTTAGGATAGTAAACATCACTAACCTAGGATTTCCTTTGCATGATAAGTTTTAGGATTGTTAGATTCCCTTAGCTCTTTTACCTTTAGGATCTTTTTGGTTCTCTTCTCTTCTCACCTCAAAACTCTAAAAAACATCTTAATAAGGATTGAAGTGGTGTCCTGTGCAATAGCCTTATTCTATGATACACTTGTAGTTTTCCCATCTTGGGATAGTACAAGCTTGTCTTGTGATGTACAAGTCTGATCAGGATACCATCTTCACTAAGAAAACCATAAAAAAGACTTTTTCATCAGAAAAATATAAAATAAACACTTAATAAATTTAATGAGTTAGTGAGCCTAAGCCCTAATCTCTGGGATCAAGTTTTGGGGATCTTCTCCTTACTTGAGTGTGCTTGTTCTATTATTCCATCTTGGAATGTAGTAACAAGTACACATTCCATGGAAAAGAGCTTGAGTTCACTTCCTTGTGACACACTCATAAAAGCTTCTAAAAAACACAAACAAACAATAAGCGTCTTTCCTTCGGGACTTCTTTTCTAATCTCCTTCGCTCCGTCCGCGAACTTGCTCCTACTTGTCATTTTGCAAGACGGTAACGCACTCGTCGTTCGAGCCCGCAACACCTGAGCATTGACATAGGCAGTTCAAGCCTTAATTCACAAGAAATCTTTTCCACCCCTAGTTAGGGGAACTACGGCGACTCTGATCCTCATTTTCCCGATGAGGTACGTTGGCAGCGGGGTAGGGCCCGTTCGAGCACAATCTTTATTTTCCCTACATTTTTCCTTTTCATTTCTTTTTCAGTTCCCTTCTAAGTTCCTTTTCTTCGCAACAGCTTTCATTTCTTCACACTTTGAAACAGATTTATTTGCAAGCGTGGATCCCGTCGGGTACGGCGGATGATCTGGGTGCTAATACCTTCCCAGGTCGTAACCGACTCCCGAACTCAGTCTCTTTGGTTCGCAGGACCCGTGTCCTTCCTCTTCTTTTCTTCTGGTTTGTGTTGTATTACCATTCCCGTTCCTTCGGGATAAAAATGCCTGGCTGGCGACTCTAACCTCTTTCCGCGCCACTTTCGTGTTTGTACCAGGATGGAAATCCGGGGAGCGACAGCTGGCGACTCTGCTGGGGAAGTTCCTAACCAGAGTATCTCTGGTTCCCTTGAGAGTCTCTCCTAGCGTTTGCGTGTTTCCGTTTCTTTGGGTGTTGATTGTTTGCTGTTATTTGTATATTTTACTGTTGTTTATTTACAGTTTATTTACAGCTTTATTTACAGTTTCAGTATTTATTTTTTGCATCATATATTATACTGGACTGTCTGGACTGGATTTTCTGTTTGGTGGGACTTGGGTGATACTGTTTCTGAGAGATGAGGTCATTACCAAGGCTCGAGTGCACCTTAGGACTTAGAGTGGTTCCACTTTGGCCTCATGAGATCTTGTCATGGGGGTAGTAGTGAGTTTCACGCCCAGATTTTTGACCGTCTTGGAAATGTTTTGATTTGGGGATCTTCCTCTTTCATTTCATAACCTTGATAGTTATGTGTAGATGGGGACCGATCATTGAGAACCTTGAGGAAACATCCCTCTCTAGTGGTGACAGTGGCATACCACATTGTGTGGCAAACCTATTCGCACCCGAGGGCCCACCTGGAACTCACATAGGATGACCTTGTTTTCCCGGACTCAGCTGAGGCCTCCTTGCGTAGTATATAATGCGAAACTGATTCCCTAATTTGGTCATGAGCCATTTCTCGGAAATGGTGAAAGTATTATTGCTATTCGGCTTTGAGAGTCCGTGATGTTTGACCCGGAGCACACCCGTGATATTGGGAGGGGTTTACAGGTTTGCAGGAACCCTTGACCCCAACATACCCTCATTACCAGTGCAATCTTATGTTTTGATCCGGTCACTATGATCCTGGAGTTCTTGACCTTTGGTTCTCGGTTACTATTTTGGGTTATTATTCAAAGATCTTGTGGCTACAGACACTTGATTCTTGGCAGTATTCCAGATTCTAGGCAGTTTCCAACTATGATCCCTTGTCTTTGCATCTTTTGCATCATCATACTGCATTTTGCATATGCATCTGCATTGCATTTCCTTTTTCCAGAGAGCTCATCCTTCCTCTTTTCTCCATGACCAGCCAACTGATTTCCCGATACTCAATTTGAACAAGTGGTAACTGTTGGAAGACGAAAAAAGTTGTTTGAAGCTAAACTGAGCAGTACCAAGAGTTAAAAAGGTCAGATTGGAAGCCGTCAATAGCTATGTTATAGAACAACCGTCAGAATGTTGAGTTTCCATCTGGTTTCACTTTGATGACCAATCCTTTGTATGGTATTTCTCCTGATGAGGATCTTCCACAAGTGAACAATCTTATTCAAGCACAGCCTGCACAGACCGTGAATCAGAGTGTACCTGAACCATCTGTTGTCCGAGGTGGACCTTCATCTTCTTCTAATGCTACAGATTATCAGAGTTTTGCTTTCCCTATGCCGAACTTCCAAGGGGAAATCCCTCTTGTGAAAACCAAGGATCCACCAGCTATTGATCCTGCTGAAAGGTTTCGTGTGTTGGATGAACAACTCAAAGCCTTAGTGGATCCTGATGCCTTTGGTTTTGATGCTCTAAACCTGTGTTTGGTTCCTGGTCTTGTCATACCTCCATATTTCAAAACTCCGAAGTTCGAGAAGTACACTGGTGTCAGTTGCCCGAAGCGTCATTTGGTGATGTTCTGCAGAAAAATGACTTCTTACGCCCGCAATGATGAGTTGATGATTCACTGTTTTCAGGACAGTTTAAGCGGTGCCTCCTTAAGTTGGTATATGGATTTGGAAAGCAGTCGTATCCGATCTTGGAATGATTTATCCAGAGATTTCGTAAAGCAATACCAGTACAATGTGGACATGGCGCCCTGTCGCACGCACCTACAGAGCCTATCTCAGAGGAGTGATGAATCTTTTAGAGAATATGCACAGTAGTGGATAGAGTTGGCACCCCAAGTGCAACCACCACTTTCTGACAGATAATTAGTTGACCTGTTCGTGGGCACCTTGCAAGGTCCGTACCTAGAAAGATTGAGTAGCATTGGGACATCAAGCTTCTCTAATTTGATGATAGTTGGAGTACGCATCGAGAGCCTGCTCAAAAGTGGAAAGATCCAGTACTCTTCGAACATCCCAGCTAGTGAAGATGAATTTGTTGGTAGCTCCCAAGGGGAAGACGATTATGGAATCAATGCATTCATGGAAAATATCGAATATTCTAGACCATCATCTTCTCAGAGATCATCTTTTCCTAGGTCTGACCACTCTTATGGGCATTCGACAATGCTCAGAGCACCATATCAAAAAATCTGGACTCCTCCTCATCCAAATATACAAGCTCATGGTAGAAGATCTCAAAATCAACTTCAGAGCCAGCATAGGCCTCGCAACAATCTGGAAAGAAGGAACGCTCCTCTTCATCCAGTTCCCATGACATACAATGAACTTTTTCCACCTCTAATTCAGAGCTCATTGGTGGTTCCTAAGCCTCTCAACCCATTGTCAGAGTCGTACCCTCTAGGGTACAATCCTCATGAGCAATATGGGTATCACGGTGGATCGATCGGACAAACAAAAGGACATCATCAGAGTTGGTGATCACTGTATCCTTTTTATCATTTGCATTGTAGTTTCTTTCCTATTAGCAGCTACTTGTCCTTTAAACATTGTTGTTTTAAATGGTAGTTTTAATGAAGTGATCATGCACTTTTTGAATCAATTATGTCGCATTCTCTCTTTTTTCTTTACTTGCATTGAAAAAAAAATTGCATCCATTTACCTCCCATTTATTTTACTGTTGTTTAGCAGGTTTGAGGGAGGATGATGACAACTGAATACCCATAATTATTCAACGTATGCTTTCAGAGTAGAACCTGTTGACAATGTACATGCATTGCTTCAATTCCCAAACATCGGAGATATAAGGGAGATAGACCCTCGTCAACCCCTTTGAGCCTTGAAGTAGGAGTTTCTTTTCTGAACAAAAAAGCCCTCACATTTAACCCGAGGCCGGGTAGTCATCAGTTAATTTGACCGAGCGTTCAAATTTCCAAAGGAATATGCATCCGAGGATCCATTGCCTTTTATTCATTACACCTTAAGAGGTCAAGGGACGTGAAACCGCAATTGTCACCCTCACCAACTAAGGAATGAGGCAATCACAACCTTTTTATGCAAGTCAGAAAAACCAGTGTCACACGATTTGTTCAACAAAAAAAAAGAAAAGAAATAAAGCCCGCTAAGTAAAAAAAAGTGAAAACAAATGACTTAGGCAAAAGTTAGGGCATCCCGCTGGACTTCAAAATCGAAAAAATTCAAAAAAAAAAGAATCAATCCAGGAAAAAGTTAGGGAGTAAAAATCAAAAGAAAAAAATCTTCCATAAGAACAAAGTCGTGTGACTACAGAGACAAAGTCAGAAGGGGTGACTGTTACTCCAAGAAACCTCATTGGTGCTTAAACTGTCAACGTCATTGGTTCCTCAACCATTACAAAACCCTTTCGAAAGGTGGGCGCTCAAGCCGAATTAGCTGAATATAGGACTGGAGAACATCAAGGAGAATGGGTGGGCACAGATAAACTTTGAGCAATAAATCCTTCTTTCTAAAACCGTGAACCAGACCACGTCATAACCCTTGAAAGTCCTAATTGAATCAGGTTCAATTCTGAAAGCATGCTACGACAAGGTTGCGTAAACTGGCTCCTAACTATTTGCTAACTCAGCAATACGTTTGGACTAATCATCCATTCGACACACACTGTCACAACATTCAAATAAATCAATTTTCAAAACTTGCATGTGCACTGCATTAAAATTACCATTTTGTAAATGAACAGTTTTAATTGTAAGTCAGTCTGTGACATCAGGGAAGTTCCTACAAAGAGCAATCACGAGGAGAATTTGATCATTCAACAATGATAGCCAGAATCAAGAGAATCTTATTAGCCTATGAATCAGGGGCATGTCATTCAGTGGCTTTGTTGACCAAGGAATTTGTCAGGGTAAAGCAGATCCCAAGCATCAGTGGATTGGGGGGAAAATTATTCGAGAGTCAGTTGATCAGATCTGAATCTTCCAAACAGGGGCAGGACACCCGGATGTTGACCAAGGATATTTTCTTTCAATGCTCAGTCAGAATGAGTCAAGTCGCTTCCACGCTCATTCAGGGGCAGAACACTTCCAGAGCTCACCAAGTGCAACTCTCCTCGAGAGGACGTCCAAGTATGTCATGCCAAGAATTGGATAATCAGTGACAGTCTGTTCAGAGACTCACCCAACAGGGGCAACTTTAGCTACACATAGCAGGTTATATCAGTGATCTCCGAGTTCAAGACGAGTATCGGGAAATCGTGTTACCCATCCTCGTCGTGTCGCCCTTCTTAATATAGAAGCCTTGCCACATAAGACCTCCTTCCCACCTTGGGAGCTTTTCATGATCATTGCATAAATCATTTGGATACATTATGCATGTCATTTCGTTAGAGCATACGCATCATAAGCGAATTGGGCATCCTACCCCCAACAATCATCAGTATCACATCCAGGGCCTCGTAACCCCAACTTCTTGACCATTCAAAGTCCAGTTCTCATCTAACAAACCGTTTCAAAGTCCAGTTCTCGTCTGGAAAACCTTTCAAAGTCCAGTTCTCATCTGGCAAACACTTCAAAGTCCAGTTCTCGTCTGGCAAAACCAACATCAAATACCAGTTCTCGTCTGGTAGGCGAATCTTTTAACCAGTTCTCGTCTGGTCACTTTTTCATTTAGAATTTTGGACGCCAGTTCTCGTCTGGTAGTCATTCTTTTTCAGAATCAATTCTCGTTTGACAATGAAACCCAAGGAGTCAGTTCTCGTCTGACGACTTATTCTTTACCCATCAGTTCTCGTTTGTTGGCCTACCTTCAATAAATTGTTTCTCGTCTGGTAATTCACCTTTAAAGTCCAATTGCTTGGCAACAAAAAACAATGTCTATCCACCTGGCCTTACGCCCAACCATCCTTGTTTCATCCATATACTGTGGTTCATATCTTCATGTCCTCAGCATCCTGAGCATACGTTTACATCTTGCATCATTTGCATTGCATTTTCATACTACATGGTTTCTATTTTATCTCTGGTGTGGAGCAAGAGCCGTTACAAGACACAATCTGGGGAAATTATCTCGAAATCTGTTGAATTTCTGCGAGAGTTTGAAGACACTAGCGCAATTCTGGATGCCAGGTCTTCTGTAAAATCCTCTGGAGACGATATCTTCATAGATGATGCAATTTGAGGCATAATTAAGGAGTAAGGAATATTTGTTCACTCTTGACAACCAGTATGCAATTGTTGAAATCAGAAGCTTGAAGCACTGTGTTAATTCTAAGGAAATGTTCGGTATTTATTTTACCAGCAGGGCATTGGAAGTTTATTTCTTCCCCGAGCATAAGATCTTCTTTCAGCCGACAAGATTTCCTCCTGAGGAGTTTGTTATTCTCATTCAGTCAAAGTCCAATCTCCATTGGCATATCTTTCCAACACAGTCGTCATTGGCTTATTTTGATCTCTAAGACTCTCCTCAGCAAAGTCTCTCCTCAGTAGAGCATTGCCAAATCTTTTCCTCAGCCATGCCAGAAGGTTGACATATCCCCAGCTGAGGGAGAGCAGATGATATCCCCAGCAGAACTTCAAGGATAATGGAATCATTCTCATCCCCAAGCGGATTTATCTTTCCACAACAAGGTATTCTCAGTAGGCAGCTGAAGGCCTTGCTTCCCCATAGAGCTTAGAATGTTAGAATTCGTTTCCCAGCAAGAGTTATTTAACAAAGCATATTCCCCAGCCGAGTCTGAAGATTGTCATTCCCCCACAGAGTTGCATGTTTGGAATTTTCCGTCATTGAAATATTCCCCAGAGAAGTTGCCAATTTATTTTTGGGCCAATGTGATGATACAAACAGTTATTCATCCCCCCAGTCAGAGTTAAGCATCGCCAAAACCTCTTGACCTAGTTCTCCCCTGCAGAGTTGTGAATCTTATTACCAATCAGGGCACGGTGTTGTTGCTCGTCTGCATTGCTCAACACTCGTCTGTGTTTGATCTTTGATGTTGCTCGTCTGCATGCCTCAACGCTCGTTTGTGTTTGATTTGGGTTTAATGCTCGCAAGCTCCCGTCTGTGTTTGTTATCTGTTTGTTGCTCGTCTGCATTCCCCAACACTTGTCTGTGTTTGATGTTTGGTAGTTTCTCCTCAGCATTGCCCCAACACTTGTCTGTGTTCACACTTTGTTATTGCTCGTTTGCTTTCCCCGGCAGTCGCCTATGGTTGGTAGATGCTAATGCTCGTCCGCACTTCCCAGCACTCGTTCGTGTGTAACATCTGTTTGGTGCTCGTCTGTGTTTGAACTTATGTAATGCTCGTATGTATTTTCCAACGGTCGTCTGTGTTTGTTAACCGTTTGAAGCTCGTTTGCATTGCTTGGATACTCGTCTGTATCATCCCTTACACTCGTATGTGTTAGCCTATATCCTTATATGTTGACTTGATAATCATTCTGGTACTCGTTTGTATTGCTACTCCAAATGCTCATCTGTGTTGGATTTCTGGTATTCGTCTGTACCAGTGGCTGATATTCGTCTGCATCATCGCCCGAGGCGCTCATTTGTGTTTCTTAGATCATCGTCTGATTTTCGTTTGTATCATTGACTTATGGCGCTCGTCTGTGTTCTCTTGATGATTATCCAATGCTCGTCTGTGTTGAAGAAGTTTGAAGTCCTGGCGGTGGGTTTAAACGTCAAAATGGTTACCGGTCCTGACATAACAGTGTATCCGAAGGAGATTCGTTTGTCTCAGGTCATATGCTGCAAAATGTATGAGGGCTCGTATGTCCAGTTCCTGGAGTAACAGGTATGCTTGTGGAGGGCTCGTATGCCCGGCACCAGGCATAGCAGGTTTGTTCGAAGAAGACTCATCTGTCTAAGTTCTCTTATCTGGCGTAACAACTCAATTTGGAAGGAGATCGGCTGCTTTGTCTCCACTTCATTCACCCAAAGCATTATTTGATTGGGTTTATTTCCCATTTCTGCGTTCTCCTGCAGAGTGCAAATTTTCAGGGTCTTTATGGTATTCAATCACAGTTTATCTCGAACGTCTGATAGTCGTTGCTCTCATCCTTTTCAGATTAACAGTTAATTGAATAGGGGCAGCTGTAACACCCTAAATTTTCCCTCTGGTTTTTCTGTCTTCGTCTGTTTTCCATTTTGCATCTCATCTGCATTTCTATTAGATCATTAACATTTAGAATTCATATCATGTGCATAAGACATGAGATCATTATTTTCGTTGGAATTAGGGTTTCACGTCATTATTTGTAGATTATCAGAGAATTCAAGTTTTTTTTGTTATGCATCAGTTATGACATCATCCTCTTATTGCTTTTATCACTAATTTAGGGTTTATTTCCCTAATCAATGATTTCACATCTGCGAGGACAGTTCACTATGCATCTGACCCATCATCAGGCTATTTTCTTCTTCATCAATTTATCAGGATATTCTTCTTTCTCAATATCTCAAAGGGTGTGATTTCGGTGCAAGTATGAGTGTTCGCGATCCAATTCAGATGGATATTTGGCTTTATTCTTGGTCAAACTATCAAGAGTTTGTTTCAATTCAAGTTATCTGTTTCAGTGGATTATTTCTTAGCCAGTGTGCGTCTAAGGTCCAATTGTTGTGTGTGGACTTCATCAGGTTATCAGGTAGAGATTTGTGTGATGTTTGGTTCAATCATCAGTTTCATCATGGCTCACCCGTCCATTAGTGATCTATCTTTGGATTTATTTTCCTCAGTGTGGGTTCAGTAATCAAGGAAAGGTTTCAAATTGATTTGGAGGGTTGTTGTTTCAATTGCGAGTTATTTAGTGGCAATCGTGCTTAATTCATCTGAGGCGTGTGGAAGTTAGTATAAGTTTGGTGTTGGATCAAAATTAAGTGTATCATGTGCATCGATGGCTTTTCGATATTGGTCCATGTCTATATCCACGTATTTTATTTATATCATTTTCAATAACCATTTTTCATATCCATTTCCATTTGTTAATAAAGTCCCTTATCCATTTATCCAAGTTCAAAAAGAAAAAACCATTTCTCATGCCCATTTACTCTTTTTTTTTACCATCATATCCAAACAAAAATTATTTTTCAAAAAAAATTAAAGTCCATTTATTTCCTTTTTATTTTAAGCCCATACACATATGTATCAATTCAATTCCCAGCTCCTAAAGATTACATGATCCAAGGCAATATTTATAAAAAGGGAAAATTCTGCAGATTTAATTCCATGTTGATGCAGGTCACAAATTTTTTCCAAATGGTCCCACAACCATTGTTACAAGCCAACATATTTCTACTCACAATTTATCAATTTCCGCAGACAACACACATTGTAACGGTGACCCACACAAGCCTTTCACAAATCATAAGCATAAGCTGCTAGCACAAGGAAGGCACTTGCCAAAAAAAACAATTCACGCCAATAATTTTGCAGCAAAATGTCACAAACTCGCGGTAACGTCACGCCTTCACCCCACACAAATACTCCACCAATGGACCCCACATAGACCCCACAACTTGGTGCGAGATGCACCTGGTTGCAACGATTCCCACACTTAATAACACATCCACATTCTCAAAAATCTCCAGCTCACTAACAACAGCAACAACCAAATTCTCAACACTCTCAAATAGAAGCAACAACCAAAATCAGAGAAAAGAAAAAAAAGACGTGAGATGTGAGAACCGCTCCAAACCCAATCGCACCTCTCACCCATGAACAACTTTTCTCTTTTTTCTTGCACAAAACTTCTCACAATCTTCATTCATCGGCATAAACAAACTCTTTATCTTTCTCACATCAACCTTCACCAACCATGGCCATCCTCACCGCAGCATCATAAACCACCACATTCACTCTTCAAACCGAACAATCAACCTCCACCCATCGTACGGTGTCCTTCAACCTCACACAAAAACCAACACAAACACCTTCAATCACAAACTTCAAGCATACCTTAATCGAACCATAACCCCAAATCAGAAACAGAACACAGATCAGAAGGAGTAGAAGAAAGTTGACTTGAGACGAGATCGAGAAGAGAGAGAGAGAGAGAGAGAGAGCATCGTGAAAACGCGACTGACGAAGCTCGTTGAGAGGGATTCGAAAACGGGGATGAAAAACACAAGATAGAGACGCAATGACATGGAGATTCGAACGGAACATCAGGTCTTTGATTCGCGACGCACACAAAAAGAGATAAAACTGAGAAATCGTGATTGACCTGAGGCTCACCGTTGGGAAGATTGTCGCCGCCGTTGGAGGAGTTAGGTTTTTGTAAGGTTTCTTTTGGAAAAGGCAGGATATATGCTTCCACAGAAAGAGATTTACTGTTTGTTCGTTGGAAAGAATAAAGGGTTCTTTGGAACCGTGTTTTGAAGACTCTCCGTTTCCTTTTATTTTTGTTTTTCTTATTTTGTTTTCTTATATTTTATTTTTAATTTATTTTTCCTTTTGGGCTTAAGCCCACCCCGTTTCATATCCTTTGTTGATGCAGGACTAAGCCCATCCGGATTTTGCCAGTCACACCTCATTTTCCAGCAAATTTCCTTTCTCTTGTTTTTCTTTGTATTCTAATTATTTTTTTAGCTTTTTCTCTTAGTTAATTACATATAGTTTGTTTATTTATTTAGTTTTGTGTAAGTTATGGTTTATAATTTGATATATAATATTAGAATTTAGATATAAGTTTGGATATAGTTGTTATAACTTTATTTTTGAATAAATTTAGTTTAATTAAATATAATTTTTGTTTGATATTGGTTTTAATTTGCGTGTGATGTCTTGTAGGTCTATTGCCTGATTTCAGTAATGGAGGATGAAGTGTGGAGATGAACTTGTGACTGATTATTTTTCATAATCTTGTTTGGGCTTGCACTTAGACTTTGATTTTTGCACAGACGGATTCATGGTTTTAATTCTGGATGCTGGAAGCCTACATCTGACTTTTGTCTGATATCCTGATAATTAGCATTTGTGTTTGACTGTTGAATCCGCTTAATGGTTTGGGATATTCTTGACTTCTCCTGCACGTATTGAAGAGGTAACGGACCTTCTCCGTTAGCATCATGTTTAGTTTCCACATTAATGATGGCAGAATTTAAGCTTATTTGTTAAAGTTGTGATCAAACTACCCATGGGGATTCGTGATGTTGAACACCTAAGTCTTACTGGACTGATTGTGTGAGGATTTTGACAAGTATCATTAAGTTTATCTTGTGCTTATTGAAGAGGCAACATACCTTCTCCATTAGGTATCACTGAGACCCGATTTTACCTTGTTGCATGCTGTTGCATCTAGTAGTCCTACTGGTGTAGGCTCTATTTGTGCATTGATCAATTATTTCATTCTGCATTCTCATTTCCTCATCTTATTTCTTTTTCATCTCAATTTCTTCTTCCTCATCTTCTCTTATTCTTTCTCGACTCGAGGTGTGTTTAGGCCACCATGGTCCTTCTCTTTCTTTTCTTATCTTCTCCTCCTTTAGGATAGTAAACCTCACTAACCTAGGATTTCCTTTGCATGATAATTTTTAGGATTGTTAGATTCCCTTAGCTCTTTTGCCTTTAGGATCTTTTTGGTTTTCTTCTTTTCTCATCTCAAAACTCTAAAAAACATCTTAATAAGAATTGAAGTGGTCTCCTGTGAAATAGCCTTATTCCATGATACACTTGTAGTTTTCCCATCTTGGGATAGTACAAGCTTGTCTTGTGATGTACAAGTCTGATCAGGATACCATCTTCACCAAGAAAACCATAAAAAAAAGACTTCTTCATCAGAAAAATACAAAAAAGACACTTAATAAATTTAATGAGTTAGTGAGCCTAAGTGTAAACACCCCAAATTTGCCCTCACCCATTCACACCATGGCTTGTGATCATTTCATATGCATAAACACAATCATAGCATCTCATACCACATTTTTGATTCACTGCATAGATTCAAAGTCATCTGCATCTAGGGTTTGTGATCTGAGCAATCCAAGGGCTTCTTGGGCCACTCCAAAGGCCACCAATCACTTCAAAGGGGTCCATGTGTGTTCAAGTATCATATTACATCCTCTCAAAGTCAAGAATGTCAAAAAAAATCACAAGAACTGAGAATGGTATGGAAGCAGAGCCAGGCTTGACTACACAGATGACCTAAAATTAGGGTTTTGGTTTCAGAGGCCATAACTCCAAATTTTTTGGTCATTCTTGTTTCTATTGGTCTCTATATGGTATAGGGAGTATGCATATCAATTTTCATGAAGAAATTCCATGGGGAAGTCATCTGATCAAGAGTTGACTTTTCAAGCAAGTCAGTGCAAAATCAGGGCATCTGAGGCCCCCAATGACCCAACCAAGGGGTGTTCTTCATCATTTTGATTGGGTATGATCTTTATTTGATCATGGAAGATGTTAGAAGTTCACAAAATTGAATAATTTCAAGTCTTTTGCAAAGTTAACTTTTTGGGCAAGTTTGACTTTTTATGAAAATGTCATTTTAGGCAACTTTTTCAACCTTTACTTTTTGATTCAAAAAAGCTTCAAATGGAAAAACGTTGGTCATGAAAGTTGTAGAATGGATCATTCCCTTTTCAAAAAGTACAATAACATGACCTAATTCATTTTAGATCAAAAGTTATGGCTTGTCAAAGTTGGCAAAAATCACAAAATTTCAAAGTTTCCACTAAAGAGGCAAAGTTGCAAATTCATTTCTCAAGGCAAATTAAGTCATCAAATGCATTTCTAAACTTCACCACATGATCACACAAGTCCTAAAAGTCAGATTGCACCCAAAGAATCACATGTTTTATGACTTATGGATCAAGATATTTCATAAAGAACCAAAGGCAAGGCAAGTTGCAAAACTCATCATAGCTTCTCATCCACCTGCTGGCTAGCTTGCTGATCAATACTAGGCCTTTCCTCACCTCATGCTGCGCAGGACATGCCTTTTGTACTTAGCTAGCAAGTAGCCCATGCCCTTCTTACACAACTTTGACATTTTGGCAAAAGGACCCATACCAATCAATAAAGCACACATCATGTCATCTGACCAATGGCAATTGTTTATACTAATCAAATGCAAGCCAAACATAACAAGAAGCAAGCCTGGAAGCTCCCACAAGCCAGCATTCTCATTTTCACCTTCATGTGCAAGAGCTTTCGAAACTCATCACACAAGTCACAAACACACAAACTAACTTCATAGATCAACTCAACACACCTTCCTGGTCACAAAGCACCCATCACCATTGTCTTAAACCCCCAGAATCAGAAACACGATTCCCCCACTACAATGAACAGAACTTGTTCAATCTCTCCAGCCAGCCAAAATAAACTTGCTCCAAGCCTTTCAGAAGAACAAGGGAGGTCATAGGAGCAGTTTTGCACAAGAGAAGAGGTATGAAAGCTCCAAACTGAAAAGCTTCAAACTCAGGTAGCTTCATGAACTTTTTTTCCAGAATGTGTATTTTAAGTTTCTAAATGAATCTACATGCTTCCCTGATCATGAATATATGTTTACTTTTGAAAATGAGTGAAAAATGAGGATGTATGCAATGTCTGAAACTTTTGCCCTAAAAACTGTTTGGCTTCGATTCGTTTGATTGAAGAAGAATAAATGAGATTTGAGTGGGGGTTTTGATTCAGGGGGATGTGGGGATGATTTCTGGGCTTTTAGTTTTCGTTTTAGTGAAGTTTTGAGGATTTTGGAGATTTTCAGGTGGGGTTCCCACCGGAGAAGACAACCGGAGGTCTTCTCCGGCCACCTGAAAACAATTAGGGTTAATCCCTGTCATTAATTGTAGTTTGAATGCTGAGCGTAGGATTAGCTGACCAAGGTTGACTGGCGCGTGTTTTGGATGGCCAGAATGTGTTCTCAGAAACCCTAATCACAATTAACTTAATTAATTCCAATTAATTAATTCATAAACTTAATTAATCTCAGTTTGAATGTAGACAATTGGATTGCGCGCGTAGTCAACTGGCCCTTTCCCAGAATCCATCCTGGCCTTCCATTGCGTTTACTTTTCTTTTATTTCATTTTTAATTCATTTCTTTTATTTTTATTTTTACATTTATTTAAAAATAGTAAAACAATTTTAAAAATTCTGAAATTTTTTGTATAAACTTTTATTAATTTTCAGAAACCAAAAACATTTTTATTTTTATTTTTTGCATTAAAAAATATTTTTAAATCATTTAAAAGTTTATTTTTAATTAATTAATGAGAATTAATTAATTAAAAATACTTTTAGGTATTTAAAAATCACCAAAAAATTCATGAAACATTTAAAACCATTTAGAAACATTGTCCAACCCTCAAACCAAATTTCTTTTTTGATCTTGATGCATTTTGATAATTTTCCATGGAATTAATTCATTTTCAAAGCGTTATTTTGATCTAAACTTCAAAAAATCATTTTTGCCTAGCCATTGAGAGTTGGACTTTGATTCTTCTTGCATTGCATCTTGTTTGGCATTTAGTTTGTGAGATTAAATTGGCATGATTTGATCTTTCATTTTCCATTTGTTTGGCATTTTTCTTGTTAAAGTACCCTAAAACTTTAGAAAACTTAGGAAATTCATAATTCTCATTAGGTTAAGAGTTAGAACCCCTCCTTTGGGCAGTGAGTTTGTGTGGGGTTAGGGTTCCTTTGAATGCATTTTAAATTTTTTATCTTGATGTTTGCTTCTGATTTTGGTTTTTGTTTGGTGCATTGATCATAAACCCTAATTTGGGCTTCTTTTTGCATTCATCTTGCATTTGCTTGCATACCATGACTTGCCATAGCATTTTGTGCATCCATTTGATTCATTTGACATCTTAAGACATATTAGAATCATGTTTGATCATTGCATCTTTCATTTTCCATGTTGTATGTCATTTGCACTTCATAACCTTTCATGTATGATCATGGTTCTTAACTGGCTTCATTTGCATCCATAAGTTTGTATGATCATCCCCATGCTTTGTTTCATGTTTGCATCATCTCATAGAATCATTAACATCATGTATGTGCTTCTGGTTTTGATTTGCTTCATGTCATTTCATCTCATCTTGCATTGCATTGCATTTCTTTCACTAACTTTTCAGGTGGTAAGTCACTTTGAGAAGTGAATTTGCCTTCACTTCTCATAACTTCTTTTCATCTCTCTTATGCATCATTGCTGCATTTTATCTTGTGTTTGAGTTTGAGCTTGCTCATTCTTCTTCTTCTTCTCACTTTCTTTCTTCAAGTGACTTGACTTCTTGAATGAAGCAAGTTGCTTTGCTTCTCTTTGCTCCTTTCATCTGCTTCCTGGTGGTTCCTCTGAAGATTTCTCTTGTAAACTTCACAAACCTTAGGAACAACCAAGCATGAAAATGATTAGGGTTTGATTAGTCCCCCATTTAGATTTTACCTTTGTGTCTCATTGAGTCTTCTCTTCTCACCTTATAATCAGGGACTAAACCCTAAAGGCTTTAAGGCTTTGTGATTAAGCTTATGCCTGCATCCTTCTATTAGGATGGAGTGTATAACTTTAATCCTAAGTGTTAAACCCTTAATGTGTTTAACTCCTTTAATCAATTCACTTAATAATCATCAAGACATCAAGCTTGTAACTTGGGCCTTGCATTAGGGTTCTAATTCTTCCTTAATTGGTTAAGAAGGACTAACCCTAGTGTTAATGGACAAGTCCCCCTCAAGTTGTCTTACAAACCCTAAAAATCACTTCATCATCTCATCATTAAATAAAATCCACTTAATCAAAGGCTTGTTTTGTCATGAGTTTAATCCCTAATCATGGATTAAGTTGAGGAGCTTTCCTCAGCTTAAACATTCTCATCTATTATCCTTCTATTAGGATGGTGTAATGAGTCTGTTTAATCCCTGATTATGGCTTAATCTCATTACCTAACACTAAACAAAAACAACAAAAACATCTAAATAATCACAAGTAGGTTAATGATATTAATCCTTCACCATGGTGATTAAGTGTGAGAAGCTGACTTCACACTTAAGGTATTCTCATTACCCCTAATCAGAGGGAAGATGTGATGAGTTTACTAACCCATTGGTTTAGGCTTAAGCTCATTAACTTATGACAAACTTTCAAAAGCAATAAAAGACTGAAGACTCAAAAACAAGCAATAATCGTCTCCTCCGGGATTCTTTCCTCACCTCATTCACTCACAAACGAGAACTTGCTTCTTCCGTCTAATGCAAGACAGTTAGCACCTGAGCCAGACAGGTCATACACTTGAGCATTGACAAGCAAGCAGTTCACAAGTCAATTCATTTTTCAGTCTCTTTGGGTCGAACTACGGTGTTCTGACTTCCTCATTGCACGAGAGGATACGTAGGCATAACTTAACAGTTCTCGAACAAAAGTCTCTGTATATTTCCCCTCTTCCAGCTTTATTCTTTTAGCCTCATAATATTGAGCTTTATACTCCTGTTCTTACGCTGACACTGTATATATCACACTTCACATTCTTTTACACTGACACCTGTACATCCTTTTCCAGCTCTTTTACACACAAATTGCACTAACACTACCCCTTTAAAACACAAATCTTTCAAGCGTGGATCCCGTCGAGTACGGCGGACAATCTGGGTGCTAATACCTTCCCAGGTTGTAACCAACCCCCTTTCTCAGTCTCTCTGGTTCGCGACCGTCTTATCCATATCTTTCTAGGTCTATGCAGCATTACCTTTCCTTCGGGATAAAAATGCCTAGCTGGCGACTCTATTCATTCCCTGTGAGTTCACTCCTGTGTGTTCTCACACCCTCCTTTCGCCGACCATTCGCGTTTGTACCTTTATCTGGGCCATTTCCCATTTATCGGGAGCGACACTAAGCCCTAATCTCTGGGATCAAATTTTGGGGATCTTCTCCTTACTTGAGTGTGCTTGTTCTATTATTCCATCTTGGAATGTAGTAACAAGTACACATTACATGGAGAAGAGCTTGAGTTCACTTCCTTGTGACACACTCATAAAAGCTTCTAAAAAACACAAACAAACAATAAGCGTTTTTCCTTCGGGACTTCTTTTCTCATCTCCTTCGCTCCGTCTGCGAACCTGCTTCTACTTGTCATTTTGCAAGACGGTAACGCACTCGTCGTTCGAGCCTGCAACACCTGAGCATTGACATAGGCAGTTCAAGCCTTAATTCACAAGCAATCTTTTCCACCCCTAGTTTGGGGAATTACGGCGACTCTGATCCTCATTTTCCCGATAAGGTACGTAGGCAGCGGGGTAGGGCCCATTCGAGCACAATCTTTATTTTCCCTACATTTTTTCTTTTCATTTCTTTTTCAGTTCCCTTCTCAGTTTCTTTTCTTCGCAGCAGCTTTCATTTATTCACCCTTTGAAATAGATTTCTTTGCAAGCGTGGATCCCGTCGGGTACGACGGACGATCTAGGTGCTAATACCTTTCTAAGTCGTAACCGACTCCCGAACTCAGTCTCTTTGATTCGCAGGACCCGTGTCCTTCCGCTTCTTTTCTTCTGGGTTGTGCAGCATTACCATTCCCATTCCTTCGGGATAAAAATGCCTGGCTGGCGACTCTAACCTCTTTCCACGCCACTTTCGCGTTTGTACCAGGATGGAAATCCGGGGAGGGACAGCTGGCGACTCTGCTGGGGAAGTTCCTAACCAGAGTATCTCTGGTTCCCTTGAGAGTTTCTCCTAGCGCTTGCTTGTTTCCGTTTCTTTCGGTGTTGATTGTTTGCTTATGTGTATATTTTACTGTTGTTTATTTACAATTTATTTACAGCTTTATTTACAATTTTCGGTATTTATTTTTTGCATCATATATTATATTGGACTGTCTGGACTCGATTTTCTGTTTGGTGGGACTTGGGTGATACTGTTTCTGAGAGATGAGCTCATTACCACAGCTCGAGTGCACCTTAGGACTTAGAGTGGTTCCACTTTGGCCTCATGAGATCTTGTCATGGGGGTAGTCGTGAGTTCCACGCCCAGATTTGCGACCGTCTTGGATATGTTTTGATTTGGGGATCTTCCTCTTTCATTTCATAACCTTGATAGTTATGTGCAGCTGGGGACCGATCATTGAGAACCTTGTGGAAACATCCACCTCTAGTGGTGATAGTGGCATACCACATTGTGTGGCAAACCCATTCACACCCGAGGGCCCACCTGGAACTCACATAGGATGACCTTTTTTTCCCGGACTCAACTGAGGCCTCCCTGCGTAGTATATAATGCCAAATTGATTCCCTAATTTGGTCATGAGCCATTTCTCGGAAATGGTGAAAGTATTATTGCTATTCGGCTTTGAGAGTCCGTGATGTTTGACCCGGAGCACACCCGTGATATTGGGAGGGGTTTACAGGTTTGCAAGAACCATTGACCTCAACATACCCTCATTATCAGTGCAGTCTTATGTTTTGATTCGGTCATTATGATCCTGGAGTTCTTGACCTTTGGTTCTCGGTTACTATTTTGGGTTATTATTCAAAGATCTTGTGGTTACAGACACTTGATTCTTGGTTGTATTACAGATTCCAGGCAGTTTCCAGCTGTGATTCCTTGTCTTTTAATCTTTTGCATCATCATACTGCATTTTGCATATGCATCTGCATTGCATTTCCTTTTTCCAAAGAGCTCATCCTTCCTCTTTTCTCCATGACCAGCCAGCTGATTTCCCGGTACTCAATGTGAACAAGTGGTAACTGTTGGAAGACGAAAAAAGTTGTTTGAAGCTAGACTGAGCAGTGCCAAGAGTTAAAAAGGTCAGATTGGAAGCCGTCAGTAGCTATGTTAGAGAACAACCGTTAGAATGTTGAGTTTCCACCTAGTTTCACTTCGATGACCAATCCTTTGTATGGTCTTTCTCCTGATGAGGATCTTCCACAAGTGAACAATCTTACTCAAGCTCAGCCTGCACAGACCGTGAATCAGAGTGTACCTGAAACATCTGTTGTCCGAGGTGGACCTTCATCTTCTTCTGATGCTACAGATTATCAGAGTTTTTCTTTCCTTATGTCGAACTTCCAAGGGGCAATCCCTCTTATGAAAACCAAGGATTCACCAGCTATTGATCCTACTGAAAGGTTTCGTGTGTTGGATGAGCAACTCAAAGCCTTAGTGGATCCTGATGCCTTTGGTTTTGATGCACTAAACCTGTGTTTGGTGCCCGGTCTTGTCATACCTCCAGATTTCAAAACTCCGAAGTTCGAGAAGTACACTGGTGTTAGTTGCCCGAAGCGTCATTTGATGATGTTCTGCAGAAAAATGACTTCTTACGCCCGCAATGATGAATTGATGATTCACTGTTTTCAGGATAGTTTAAGCGGTGCCTCCTTAAGTTGGTATATGGATTTGGAAAGAAGTCGTATCCAATCTTGGAATGATTTATCCAGAGCTTTCGTAAAGTAATACCAGTACAATGTGGACATGGCGCCCTGTCGCACGCACCTGCAGAGCCTATCTCAGAGGAGTGGTGAATCTTTCAGAGAATATGCACAGCGGTGGAGAGAGTTGGCAGCCCAAGTGCAACCACCACTTTCGGATAGAGAATTAGTTGACCTGTTTGTGGGCACCTTGCAAGGTCCGTACCTGGAAAGATTGAGTAGCATTGGGACATCAAGCTTCTCTGATTTGATGATAGTTGGAGTATGCATCGAGAGCCTGCTCAAAAGTGGAAAGATCCAGTACTCTTCGAACATCCCAGCTAGTGAAGATGAATCTGTCGGTAGCTCCCAAGGGGAAGACGATTATGGAATATGGTGGAGAACGGTGGAGTACGGTGGAGAACGGTGGAGTATGGTGGAGGACGGTGAATGACGGTGGCGAGAGCTATTCATTCGTTCGCAGTAGAGAGGGAAAGAATAGAGATATAAAAAATAGAATACTTATATTATTCAATTTTTTATTTTAATTAATAAGACCTTAGACAGTGCGTTTGAGAAAAGTGTTGGCTAATATATGCCTTTAGCAGGGCTTTTGACAAGTGTTGGCTAATATGGGCCTTTAGTAGTGCTTTTGAGGTTTTTTTTTTAATTTATATGACTCTAGACTGTGCTTTTGAGAAAAGCGTTGGCTAATATAGGCCTTTAGCAGCGCTTCCAAAAAGCACTGGCTAATGTGGTCCTTACCGGCGCTTTTCAAAAAGCGCTGTCTAAGGTAGGCCTTTTAGCAGCACTTTTACTCTTTTTCGTATACAGTTTATGTGTTTTATTTTTTATTTAACTTATAGCAGCGCTTTTGAATAAAAGCGTTGTCTAAGGCGCGCTAGTAAAAGTCTTTTTTGGCGTAGTGGTGGGTTTATGCACCTCATAGTGTTAAAGGAAGAAGCCTAGCGATGATATCTTGTCTTCGAAGCAGGACAAAGAAATAGGAAAACCTAACCATGATATCAAGCAATTAAGGTAGGATGCGAGGAGCTTTAGCTAAAGGGTCATATAAACCGAGGCAAATAAGCTATTTGTGGGTAATAAAGGGGGGAACCAAACCACGATATCATGTCATAGGGCAGTACAGATGATACAAGAAATAGTAAATTGTGCGTGCAAACACAAAACATCAACGTATATTAACGCGAGCTAGACAATGAGTTGGGGTTTAGAATGCGAAACCTTATTCCACTTTGACGGACCAGACAAGATCTTGGGTACATTGTTCAAGAGCGTCAACACGTAGTGTGAGCTAATGGACGACTCAAGCTGAAAGTGCGGGGACTGCCTATTAGACCATTTTTGCTTGCCTTCATCGAGGTCTTATCAGGGGGAATGGGGATGGGGCGCCTCTTTTGAGTTCTTTGCACAAATGTAAACAAACACATACAGAGCCTCTGAAGGAAGACTTCCAGAAAATGCCCACCAAAAAGAAACAATCGGGACTCCAGCCTATGTAAGCAATAAAGTGCGGAAATAGTAAATCGGATAAGAAACTATACCGCGTGGATGTAAATCCGACGTACCAACAAGCTTAACAGAAAAATAGAAACCCAGAGATCTGCTCGAACAAGCTAGCATCCACAAACAAAGCAAGTCGGACATCACATTTCCTATATAAGCTCAAGTCATCAGAGTGAAAATAATTCACTCAAGATGTGCAAGTCGGATGCGACTACATAAATGCCCTGCACACAACATAATCCAAACAAAAACAACTTTACAAAATATCATTTGAATCCAAAGGTATCCCACAAATAAAGTGGAACACCAACCAAGCGACCGTCGTCAAGATCCTTGCGAGAACTTTGCATGAACTCAACAAACACATTAGAAACCATAAAGAGGTGCAACCGGAAGTTGCACCTATGCCTCACAACTCAAAATCAAGTAGAAAGATGAGAATACGAGCCATGGACATGCATTGAAATGTATGTTTCAAAACAGGGCCGCACCTATGCACTAACATAAACTACATGCAAACTCTAACTGGAATCGAGAAAATTTACATGTAATGAATGACAAATGATCAAAAAACATAAGTACAAGTTAAAACAAGATCAATGCATCAAAATCGCACCAAACCGAGCTTAAAAAGCCTTAAAACGGGAAAAACGCGACAAAAATCACCAATTCAGATTTGAAAGAAAATCGCATGGTAACTTGCAAACGTGCCAACGGATTCAAATATCTAATCGGTCTTTGAAAATTCCGCTCGGAAGTGGGACTTTTTGGCCGATTTCGTCAGCTTTTAGTAGCGAAATAGCCAAAAAAAGACATCCAAAATCGACTAAAAGTTCACCAATGGTTCTAGAATAATCAACAAAGTCAAGTTACACTATTCACTTTCGCGAAAACACGCTACAGTTAGGAAGTTATAACCAAAACGCATTTTTCGACACGCAGCACATGAACAACATCATCGATTAGGCATCAATCTATCCTATTCCGAATTTGCACATTGAAATAAGCATGAATTCAAAATTCAAGCACTTCAATCAATATCAAGTCACAACAATTAGCTCTCCTAGGAATTTTGTCAAACACCTAACATGCACCGATTATTCTAAGTCAATTTTAACAACCATTTCCAGTTATGCACCACAATAATTATTAAGATCAATTAATCAAGCATCAATCAACAATCAACTCAAGAGTTAATGCACATAATCTCCACAAGATTAATTCAACTTGAAAATTCAATTCAAGAAATAATTCAAAAATCATTCATGAATTAAAGTTTAAGAAGTTAACCGAATAAAGAATCAACGAAGAAATTGCAAATCCGAAGGGAGTGAGACGCGATCGCGAACGGAGGAGAGAGGGAGAGGCCGCGTGGCTGTTGCTGGAAAATGATGGTGGTTGGCCGGTGGTGGAGTTGACTGGAGGTTGTGGTTTGCAGTGGTTCGACTACCGGAAGCTTGATCGGAATTGTTGTGTTCTTGAGTTCTTGATGAAGTTGTTGTTGTGTTCTTGAGAAAAATTTGAGAGAATGGAATTTGATCCTTTAGAGAGAGATTCTGAGATTTTATGATTTTTGTGAGTTGGGATTGAAGTTATGAGACAAATTTTGGGTCAAAAGAATATATAGTAGAGTGTAAAATGAAAGGCAAAAGGTAGAATTTCGGCTTAAGTGAAAATAACACTGTCTTCGGCAAGAAATTTCGACTCTGAGCCTTACACAACATCATCCACCTCTGAATAACTTTTGTAACGCAAAAAGAACGAATGTCATATGATCAAAATTGATTGCGATCGATACGTTTAAGTTGCAAGACGTCACTGAATAAGTTGTTTTTTTGGCTTATTTGGTGTCTTCTACTCGAAAACGTGACGAGGTCAACCTCTTGGGAGCATAATCTCGACTCCACTTTTTTAGCAATTTTGTAGACTATGAGTCAATGACCTCTTGTTAAAATTTGAACTCAACCAAACAAACGACGAGGGAGATATGAATTTTCTCGTGAAACCACTTTCAGCTTTTTTCTTCAGTTCAACATGTCACTTTTGCAAAATAAAACAAAACGACAATTTTCGGAGCACCATTCGAACTCGCATTTATCTTTGAACTTGAAGAGGATAAAATTTTTGAACCGGGGCTTCAATAACGGACACAATCCGATGGAAATTGACTGAGTTATGAATTTTACAAAATATGACAGTCAATGCACTACATCAAAGAACTCCACTGGTAATTCGCATTTTCAGGGTCCTTTTGCTCGAACCTAACCAAAACTGAATTCACGACATGAAGATAACATCCAAACATAATTTTAGGCCCTAGAACGACATCAATCCGATGAACAAGCTGAGGGTTATGAATTTTATAGTGTTCAAAACTTATCGGTTCAACACTGTTTTTCACTGTTTTTCCACTGTTACGACTCTGAAAACTCGCACATTCGGAGATCTTCTTCAAAGAATTAGTTCTCAGACAAAACCCAAAAGTTGGAGAGGATATCAAGACAAAACTTTTGACATATGAATCTCTCAGAAATGTTGTTCCAAACTCTTGAATACCGCTAGCACAGTTAATCGGCGAAACCGAAATTTCATAAACAAATAATTCCCACCACTTTCCTTGATGAATTGACCCCTGAGCCAAACACAAAAGTTGTAGAGAATACCGAAATGGTCTAAACTATTGAATTCCAAGCCAAAATAAGTTTTTGGGCATGATTTACAACTTTTGCAAACTGCACCATAAAACTGATATTTTACTTAAACTGTTCTAAATCAACCGAGAACTATGGCTTCTTTTGAGATTCGTGTGCACGTGCCGCATGACGAAATAAAGATCTGTCACAACTGTCGCTCCCGATAAATGGGAAATGGGCCCAGATAAAGGTACATATGTGAACGGTCGGCGAAAGGAGGTGTGAGAACACACAGGAGTGAACTCACAGGGAATGAAAAGAGTCGCCAGCTAGGCATTTTTATCCCGAAGGAAAGGTAATGCCGCATAGACCTAGAAAAGATGGATAAGACGGTCGCGAACCAGAGAGACTGAGAAAGGGGGTTGGTTACAACCTGGGAAGGTATTAGCACCCAGATTGTCCGCCGTACTCGACGGGATCCACGCTTAAAAGATTTGTGTTTTAAAGGGGTAGTGTCAGTGCAATTTATGTATAAAAGAGCTGGAAAAGGATGTACAGGTGTCAGTGTAAAAGAAGTGTGAAATGTATAAATGATGTGTCAGTGTAAGGACAAGAAGTGAAATGCTCATGGTCATGAGGCTAAAAGAATAAAGCTGGAAGAGGGGGGATGTACAGAGACTTTTGTTCGATAACTGTTAAGTTATGCCTACGTATCCTCTCGTGCAATGAGGAAGTCAGAACACCGTAGTTCGACCCAAAGAGACTGAAAGATAAATTGACTTGTGAACTGCTTACTTATCTATGCTCAAGTGTATGACCTGTCTGGCACAGGTGCAAACTGTCTTGCATTAGACAGAAGAAGCAAGTTCTCGTTTGTGAGTGAATGAGATGAGAAAAGAATCCCGAAGGAGACGATTATTGTTTGTTTTTGAGTTTTCAGTCTTTTATTGCTTTTGAAAGTTTGTCATAGATTAATGAGCTTAAGCCTAAACCAATGGATTTAGTAAACTCATCACATCTTCCCTCTGATTAGGGGTAATGAGAATACCTTAAGTGTGAAGTCAGTTTCTCACACTTAATCACCTTTGGTGTAGAATTAAGATCATTAACCTACTTGTGATTATTTAGATGTTTTTGTTGTTTTTGTTTAGTGTTAAGTAATGAGATTAAGCCATAATCAGGGATTAAACAGACTCATTACACCATCCTAATAGAAGGATAATAGATGAGAATGTTTAAGCTGAGGAAAGCTCCTCAACCTAATCCATGATTAGGGATTAAACCCATGACAAAACAAGCCTTTGGTTAAGTGGATTTTAGTTAATGATATGATGATGAAGTGTTTTTTAGGGTTTGTAAGACAACTTGAGGAGGACTTGTCCATTAACACTAGGGTTAGTCATTCTTAACCAATTAAGGAAGAATTAGAACCCTAATGCAAGGCCAAAGTTACAAGTGTGATGTCTTGATGATTATTAAGTGAATTGATTAAGAGATTTAAACACATTAAGGGTTTAACACTTAGGATTAAAGTTATACACTCCATCCTAATAGAAGGATGCAAGCATAAGCTTAATCACAAAGCCTTAAAGCCTTTAGGGTTTAGTCCCTGATTATGAGATGAGAAGAGAAGACTCAAAGAGACACAAAGGTAAAACTAAGTAGGGGGACTAATCAAAACCCTAATCATTGTCATGCTTGGTTGTTCCTAAGGTTTGTGAGGTTTAAGAAAGAAGTCTTCAGAGGAACCACCAGGAAGCAGATGAATGGAGCAAAGAGAAGCAAAATAACTTGCTTCATTCAAGAAGTCAAGTTACTTGAAGAAAGAAAGTAAGATGAAGAAGAATGAGCAAGCTCAATCTCGAACACATAACAAAATGCAGCAAGGATGCATAAAGGAGATGAAAAGAAAATGTGAGAAGTGAAGGCAAATTCACTTCTCAGAGTTGCTTACCACCTGAAAAGTTAGTGAAAGGAATGCAATGCAATGCAAAATGAAGTGAAATGACATGATGCAAATCAAAACCAGAAGAATAGGTATGATGCTAATGATGCTATGAGATGATGCAAACAAGAAACAAAGCATGGGGATGATCATACAAACTTATGGATGCAAATGAAACAAGTTAAGAACCATGGACATACATGAAAAGTTATGAAGTGCAAATGGCATACAACATGGCAAATGCAAGATGCAATGATCAAACATGCTTCTAATATGTATTAAGATGTCAAATGAATCAAATGGATACACAAAATGCTATGGCAAGTCAAGGTATGCAAGCAAATGCAAGATGGATGCATATGGAAGCCCAAATTAGGGTTTATGATCAATGCATCAAACAAAAACCAAAATCGGAAGCAAACATCAAGATAAAAAATTTAAAATGCACTCAAAGGAACCCTAAACCTATACTAACTCACTGCCCAAAGGAGGGGTTCTAACTCTTAACCTAATAAAAGTTATGAAATTCCTAAGATTTCTAGGGTTTTAGGGTACCTTAACAAGAAAAATGCCAAACAAATGGAAAATGAAAGATCAAATCATGTCAATTTAATCTCACAAACTACATGCTAAACAAAATGCAATGCAAGAAGAGTCAAAGTCCAACTCTCAATGGTTAGGCAGAAATGATTTTTTGAAGTTTGGATCAAAATAATGCCTTGAAATGATTTTAATTCCATGAAAAATTCTCAAAAGACATCAAGATCAAAAAAGAAATTTGGTTTGAGGGTTGGACAATGTTTCTAAATGATTATGAAGGTTTCATGAATTTTTTGGTGATTTTTAAATACCTAAAAGTATTTTTAATTAATTAATTCTCATTAATTAATTAAAAATAAACTTTTAAATGATTTAAAAATATTTTTTAATGCAAAAAATAAAAATAAAAATGTTTTTGGTTTCTGAAATTAAATAAAAGTTTGTATAAAAAATTTCAGAATTTTTAAATAATTATTGCTATTTTAAAATAAATGAACAAAAGAAATACAAATGAAATGAATTAAAATTACAGAAAAATGAAAAGTAAACGCAATGGAGAGCCAGGATTGATTCTGGGGAAGGGCCAGTTGACTACGCGCGCAATCCAAAGGTCTATATTCAAATCTGGATAAACTAAGTTTATGAATTAATTAATTGGATTTAATTAAGTTAATGGTGATTAGGTTTTCTGAGGATGCATCCTGGCCACTCAAACGCGCGCCAGTCAGCCTAAGTCAACGCATCTAACTCACTAGATTCAAACATCAATTAATGACACTGATTAGGGTTAATGGTTCTCAGGTGGCCGGAGAAGACTTCCGGTCGTCTTCTCCGGCGAACCAAAACCCTAGGTCTCACTACAAGCCATCCCACTTCAAATTAAACATGGGGAAATGATCCTCTAACATCCTAGAACACAAATCAATCCTCAAACAACATTTAAACTCCATGAATCAGGCAAATCGAAGCAAACATTTTTCACGGGAGAAATTTCAGAACATCAATACATCCTCATTTTTCACTCATTTTCAATTTCAAACACATCATTATGATCAGTACAACATACACTTTCATTTTATAACAAGAAAAACAAGTTCTGTGAGAATGTGTTCTTGGCCATACCTGAGCTGGAAAGCTTCAATGGTGAGCTTCCAGAACCTCCCCCTTGTGCAAATGAACTCCCTTGGCCCTTCTGAACTCAATGGAATGCCTCAAAGCTCTTGTGGATGGCTAATTTGTGAAGATAAGTTCTGGTGTAGCAGATTTCACAGTTATGTTCTAGAGGGTTTCAGGCTGTGTTCATGGTGGATTCTGGTTCTTTTGAGTGTGTTTGATTTGTTGGTGAAGAGAAAATGAGTGTTTGATGGCTGTAGAGAGAGATTCGAAGAAGAGGACTTTTTGACAGATTTTTGTGAGGGCTGTGTTGTGTGTTGTTTCAATGGCCAATGAGTTGCTATAACACTCCCATGATGTGTGAGTAGCCTGTGGAGCAGGTCAGTAGAGGTGGCTGCTCACTGTTCCAAGAGTATGGGGGTTTTGGCCAAAAAGTCAAGTTGATTTGTACTTGCAGCATGGGCTATGGCAGCAACAATCTAAGGGCTTGTCTTGCTTCAGCTTGGGTCAAGGATGACCCTTGGATTGCTTGTGAATGTCTGCAGCATGTGGATCATGAATTGAGAGAGATTTTGCAACTTGCCCACTTATGTTTTCTCATGATTTTTGGTTATGCACATGAGATACTTCTTGCTGAATTTTGGTGCATGATGCTTCATTTGGTCATGGCAATGCATAGAAACCAACTAGTGATCACATAACTCCTTGGAGGGTGATTTTGCCAAAAATCCCTCTTTGCATCTTTATGAAAATGACTTATGGATTTCTTGAAAATCAAGTCACACAAATGAGAAATCCCTTGGGCTAATTTTGATTTTATGTCATGTGTAGCATTGGTATGATGATTAGAGGTCATGTTGAAGTCACATAAAGGCTTGCCATGAGAAATTGCAAGTTTTCCATTTGGTGCATAACTTGAAATTTAGTGATTTTTGCCAACTTTGACAAACCATAACTTTTGATCCAAAATGAATTAGGTCATGTTCTTGTACTTTTTGAAAAGGGAAAGATCTATTATACAACTTTCATGACCAAAGTTTTTCCATTTGAAGCTTTTTTGAATCAAAAAGTAAGGGTTGAAAAAGTTGCCTAAAATAGCATTTTCATTAAAAGTCAAACTTGCCCAAAAAGTCAACTTTGCAAAAGACTTGAAATTCTTCAATTTTGTGAACTTCCAACAACTTCTATGATCAAATAAAGATCATATACAATCAAAATGATGAAGAACACCCTTTGGTTGGGTCATTGGGGGCCTCAGATGCCCTGATTTTACACTGACTTGCTTGAAAAGTCAACTCTTGATCAGATGACTTCCCCATGGAATTTCTTCATGAAAATTGATATGCATACTCCCTATACCATATAGAGACCAATAGAAACAAGAATGACCAAAAAATTTGGAGTTATGGCCTCTGAAACCAAAACCCTAATTTTAGGTCATCTGTGCAGTCAAGCCTGGCTCTGCTTCCATACCATCCTCAGTTCTTGTGATTCTTTGGCATTCTTGACTTTGAGAGGATATAATATGATACTTGAACACACATGGACCCCTTTGAAGTGATTGATGGCCTTTGGAGTGGCTCAAGAAGCTCTTGGATTGCTCAGATCACAAACCCTAGATGCAGATGACTTTGAACCAATGCAATGAATCAAAAAGTGTAATATGAGATGCTATGATTGAGTTTATGTATATGAAATGATCACAAGCCATGGTGTGAGTGGGTGAGGGCAAATTTGGGGTGTTTACAGCTGCCCCTATTCAAACATGAGTTAGCTGTGCAGGATGTAAGCGACAACTTATTAGGCAAACAAGATAACTTGTGGTTGAATACCAAAGACAGTCCAAAATTTGCACTCACAGAATGAAGAAGAAAAGGGATATAGATTGTAAAAGAAAATAAAGTATGGGCGACGGAGGACGACCGTCGAGCAGAGGACGACTGCTGGGTAAAGAGCAATGACGGGGACGGCCGACATGCTGGGAAAAGTGCGAAAAATAAAGTAATGACGAGGACGGCCGACATGCTGGGGGTAAAAGGGATTATGATGGGGACGGCCATCAAGATAAAGCTGTAAGATTCTCTGGGGATTAATGAAAAAATGACGGGGATGGCCATTAAGTTCATAAAGTAAAGTAACCAACGATGGGGACGACCATCGGGCTAAAAAGAAAAGGGACCACGACGGGGACGGCCATCGGGTTAAGGAATAAATGAAATAAACAGATGATGAGGTACGGTCATCAAAGGTGAAGGACGATCACATAGCAGGGGACGGCTGCTCTGTTGGGGTTAAGATGAGGGACGGTCATCTAAGGTGGAGGACGACCACCTGGCAGGGTACGGCTGCCGAAAATATCGCGACATAGGACGAATGCCGGATAAAAGGTCAACGATGGGGACGACCATCGGACGAGCATGATGGAGGACGACCATCAAGAGGTGGAGGACGACCACCTAGCAGGGGACGGCTGCTCTCAAGGTTTATCATGACATAGGACGAATGTCAGATAACCAAAATCAACAATGGGGACGGCCATTGGATAAAATGATGAAGGATGATCATCAAAAGGTGAAGGACGATCACCTAGCAGGGGACGGCTGCCAAAATATCACGACATAGGACGAATGTCGGATGAAAGGTCAACGATGGGGACGACCATTGGATGAGCATGACGAAGGACGACCATCAAGAGGTGGAGGACGACCACCTAGCAGGGTACGGCTGCTCTCAGGGTTTATCATGACATAGGACGAATGTCAGATAAGAAGGAAATTCACTTTACTGGGGAGTAGTAAACACGGACGAGTGTCTACATCCAAGAAATGAAAGGTATAAGTGTTTGGTATTGTGTATAGATTAAAGATGCGGACGAGCATCCTTAAGACTATGATACGGACGAGTATCAGGTAGAAACAAATACCAACACGTGTTCAGAGATGATGATACGGACGAGTATCAACTGGTTAACAGAGAACACGGACGAGTGTTGAATCTGAAAGGACTCTTCTGGGGAATAGTAGACACAGACGAGTATCTATATTCAAGAAGACAAGAGTGTTTGACACGTGTATGGATTAAAGATGCGGACGAGCATCCTTAAGACTATGATACGGACGAGTATCAGGTAGAAACAAACGCTTGACGCATGCTCTAAGATGATGATACGGACGAGTATCAACTGGTTAACAAAGAACACGGACGAGTGTTGAATCTGTGGGGATATAAATGGTGTATACAAGATACGGACGAGTATCCGTATAAGTAAAATAAGTATGAGTGGTGTATAGATGAGTGTTCAATCTGCCGGGGAAGTGACACGGACGAGTGTCGAAAGGAGAAGAGTATAGTATAAACAAATATCTGGTATACAAAGTGTTTATATTACTGTACTGGGAAAATGACATGGACGGATGTCTTAGGAAATGTATATATATATATAAGTATTTGTGAGTGCAAAGGGGAAACTTGGCTTTCTGGTGGGGATATGACACGGACGGGTGTCGAGAAGTATCTGTAATATACAAGTGTTTGTTTGCAAAGAAAGGCTCGGGCGACTTTACTGGGGAATGATGACACGGACGGGTGCCACAAGGAGTGTGTATTGGTGAATGTGAGGCAACTGCTTCTGCTGGGGAATCTGGGGTGTATTCCGTATATTGTTGACGGGTTGATAATATTCACAAGTGTTTGATTCAGGCCATGGCTTATAATTATGCAATATGTTTTATTTTTGCCGTAATGCTCCGTATTAGACGGAATGCTACGCTTCGTGGGGTGAATATGATGCGAATGCTATGATTATGCAAAGGAAAACAGATCCGGGATTCGGATCCCGTTGCTGTGAAGATCTCTGGTCGATCTGTTGAAGTGAACATCCCAGCTGGGGATGAGATCGTTGGTAGATCTGATGAAATGATTCTTCTTGGGGAGATGGGTCAATGATAGACCTATTCCCGTAAATGAAGGACCCAGCTGGGGTTTGTAGAAGCTTTCGTCACTCTGTTGTGATTCCTTCGTGCATTTCTCTTCTGGATAGAGGCTGAAACTCTGTGGGGAAATGGTTCCCTGGCTTTTGTACTTGACTGAGGAGGAGTAACAGATGGCAACTCAGCTGGGGAGAAAATAGCAAGTGGCAACTCATCTGGGGAGCAAGCACTCTGGGTGCTAAAACTGAGTGCTGATTTACCAGCTTGCTGGGATGAAGCTTTCGTGCCCCATGTTGCGTTTTTGAACACCTACAATCCTGTAAAGGCAGAGAAATGCACAAATAATCCCGAGGCATCCCTTACCGGATTCCGTCATAGGAGTGAGACACTCCCGAGAGTAAGTATATTTCCTGCAAGCACATAGTTTTTATTTTTTGAGGATAAGCATCTGTATTCATGCAATCAGTATTTTAAAGATATCAGACATTCTTTGCAAATAAAATGAAGTGTACGAGGTGAAACTTGACTGAAAATCTGTTTTTATTAATTCATGTGCCCTGAATTGGCAAGATACAGTCAAAGAAACATATCTCCTGAAATGAGGAGATTGTTACAAATTGAGAAACAAAATGCTGGCAATGTTGACGACGCTTCAAGGAGCTTCCCTCTTGCTATGACTCGTATGACTTTTGACGTTCTTCTCATCTTGCTTTCTAAAGAAGGTTGATTCTGACAGAAGCTTGATCCTTTTGAAGCTTACCAAGTTGCAGGTGATACAGACGAATTCAGAGTGCAGTTGTTCGCTTATTCCCTTATTTTGCATGGATCGCCCTTTCGGGTTTTCAATCCATCGGGATACCCATTTTTGCCTGAGTTGTCCAATGCGGCTTTTCAACTCAGCGGGTGTACATTTTTCTTATTTCCCTTATTTTTGCCCAAGTCTTTTATTCTGTTTTTGACTCGCCGGGATGCCCTATTTTTGCCTGGACTTACATTCTGTTTTTATTTCCAGCGGGTCATTTTTATGCGAAGTATTTTTTAACTGCATCTGAATTCACAGGGGACGGGAAATCTTCACCATCCATGGTGCTGAGCATCAGCGCTCCACCAGAGAAAACTTTCCTTACTACAAATGGTCCTTCATAATTTGGAGTCCACTTGCCCATGTGGTTTGTATGAGGAGGGAGGATTCTTTTCAGCACAAGATCTCCTACTTGGTACTCTCGGTGCCTGACTTTCTGATTGAAGGCTCTCTTCATTCTTTTCTGATACAACTGCCCATGACAGATTGCAGCCAATCTTTTCTCTTCAATCAGACTTAGTTGTTCGTATCGGGACCGAACCCATTCTGCTTCGTTCAGCTTAACATCCATCAATACCCGTAGAGAGGGTAATTCAACTTCAACAGGTAGGACTGCCTCCATACCATACACAAGCTGATACGGTGTTGCCCCAGTGGATGTTCTGATTGACGTGCGGTACCCATGCAAGTCAAATGGTAGCATCTCATGCCAGTCTTTGTATGTAACGACCATCTTATGCACAATCTTCTTGATATTCTTATTAGCCGCCTCGACAGTGCCATTCATCTTTGGCCTGTAAGGAGAAGAATTGTGGTGTTGGATCTTGATGTCCCGACATAGCTCTGCCATCATTTTGTTGTTCAGGTTAGAACCATTATCAGTAATGATTCGCTCGGGCACTCCATACCGACAGATGATATCTCTCTTCAGGAATCGGGCTACCACTTGTCTTGTAACATTGGCATAGGAAGCTGCTTCGACCCACTTGGTGAAATAGTCAGTGGCAACCAGGATGAATCTGTGGCCGTTTGAAGCGGTCGGTTCGATCTTGCCAATCATATCAATGCCCCACATGGCGAAGGGCCAGGGTGAAGACATCATATTCAGAGGATTGGGAGGCACATGCACCTTATCTGCATAAATCTAGCATTTATGGCATTTTCTGGCATAGGCACAACAGTCGGCATCCATTGTGATCCAGTAATAGCCTGATCTTAACAACTTCTTGGCCATGGCATGCCCTCCTGCATGGGTACCAAAGGATCCTTCGTGCACTTCATGCATCAACAGGTCTGCTTCTGTTCTATCAACGCATCTGAGGAGTACCATATCAAAGTTTCTCTTGTACAGGGAACCATCAGTGATCAGAAAGAAACTACCAGCAAGCCTTCTCAAAGTTTTCTTATCATTGGAAGATGCCCCAGGTGGGTATGTTTGATCCTCCAAGAAGCACTTAATGTCATGGAACCAAGGCTTATCATCTTTGACAACATCTGCTGCAAATACATATGCTGGTCTATCAAGTCTGGACACTGAAATCTGCCGTACAAAGTTGGCTGCTTGAACTTTGATCATAGATGAAATGGTAGCCAGAGCATCTGCAAACTGATTCTCGTCCCGAGGGATATACTCAAGCTTGACCGTTGTGAAGAAAGTCAATAACCTTCTTGTATAATCCCTGTAAGGTATCAGATGATCCTGGTGTGTGTACCATTTGTCGTTGGTTTGATTAACTACCAGAGCTGAATCTCCGAATACAGTCAATGTCTTGATCCTGAGGTCAATAGCTTCCTCAAGACCCATAATGCAAGCTTCGTATTCAGCTTCGTTGTTAGTGCAGTTGAATGTGAGTTTTGCCGAGAAAGGCATGTGAACTCCCTTAGGTGTAATGAGTACTGCACCAACACCACGACCATTCATATTAACAGCTCCATCAAACATCATAGTCCATTCTTCTTCTGGGTCTGGCCCTTCAGTGTGAATAGGCTCTTCACGATCTTTCGCTTTTATGAACATGATGTCTTCATTAGGGAAGTCAAATCTCATAGGTTGGTAGTCATCAATAGGTTGCTCAGCAAGATATTCAGACAATACACTGCCCTTCATGGCTTTCTGAGAGGTGTACTGAATGTCATATTCCGTGAGAATCATTTGCCATCTTGCAACCCGTCCGGTAAGAGTTGGCTTCTCGAAAATGTACATAACTGGGTCCATTTTGGAGATCAATAAAGTAGTGTGGGTCAGCATATACTGTCTCAGTCGGCGAGCAGCCCACGCTAAAGCACAACAAGTTTTCTCGAGCAGTGAATAACGCTGTTCACAGTCGGTAAACTTTTTGCTCAGGTAGTATATCGCATACTCTTTTCGACCAGACTCGTCATGCTGGCCCAACACACACCCCATTGACTCTTCTAATACTGTCAAGTACATTATCAGAGGTCTTCCTTCAACTGGAGGCATAAGGATTGGTGGTTCTTGCAGGTATTCTTTGATCTTGTCAAAAGCCTTCTGGCAGTCTTCGTTCCATCTGACCGTTTGTTCCTTTCTTAACAGCTTAAACAAGGGTTCACAGGTTGCTGTAAGGTGAGATATGAACCTTGAGATGTAGTTCAATCTACCTAGAAACCCTCGAACTTCTTTTTCAGACTTCGGTGCAGGCATTTCTTGAATGGCTTTGACTTTATCAGGGTCCACTTCAATCTCTTTCTCGCTTACAATAAAACCCAGCAGCTTACCAGATCGCACCCCGAATGTGCACTTGTTGGGGTTCAGCTTTAGTTGGTACTTCCTCAGACGCTTGAATAACTTCAGCAGATTTACCAGGTGGTCTTCTTCTGTGAGGGACTTGGCAATCATGTCATCCACATAACACTCGATTTCTTTATGGATCATATCGTGGAATAATGTTACCATAGCCCGTTGATATGTTGCACCAGCATTCTTCAATCCGAATGGCATCACCTTGTAACAGAATGTGCCCCAGGGTGTGATGAAAGTTGTCTTCTCCATGTCTTCAGGTGACATTTTGATCTGATTGTATCCTGAAAATCCGTCCATGAAGGAGAATACCGAGAACTGAGCCGTATTATCAACCAATACATCAATGTGAGGTAATGGGAAATCATCTTTCGGGCTGGCTCTGTTCAGATCCCGGTAGTCAACACACATCCTCACTTTGCCGTCTTTCTTGGGTACAGGTACTATATTAGCAACCCACGGTGGATAGCTAGTCACAGCAAGGAAACCGGCGTCCCACTGCTTTTGTACCTCCTCTTTGATCTTCATTGCCATGTCTGGGCGAGTACGGCGCAGTTTCTGTTTTACTGGTGGACATCCTTCCCTCAAAGGCAGCTTGTGCGTAACAATATCGGTGTCCAACCCTGGCATATCTTGATAAGACCAAGCAAACACATCCACATATTCTTGAAGCAGGTCAATCAGTTGTTTCTTCACTGAGTCTTGTAAGCAGGCCCCGATTTTAACTTCTTTCACATCTTCGTCTGTACCAAGATTAATCGTTTCTACCTCCTCCTGAGGAGTGATAACCTTCTCCTCTTGTCTCAACAATCTGGCTAGCTCTTCAGGAAGCTCGTAGTCTTCTTCAACCCCTTCATCAGCTTGATTGATCGGATTGTCAGAGTCATACGAAGTCATAGCCGTGTTGTTGTCGGTGCGGTCTGGAAGGCACTCTCTGCAAGGGTTCAGTTTGTTCATTTTAGTGATTGATTTTAATCTTGTTTAGAAAAGTGAAATAAAGTTGTCATTTTGAAAACATTGCCATTTATTTTTGTACAAAAAGAAAAAAAATGGAAAAACAGCGAGCGGAAAAGAAAAAGACTCATTTGCAAAAGATGTCTGATATTTCATTGATTAATCTTGTTGCACAAAAATTACAGATGGCCCGATTACAAAATGAGTCTTGTCATCTTGGGCAAGATGCAAGACTTGATGCATGCTTAAAATATACAGGAAATAATAATTACTCTGCAGGAGTAACCCTTATAATTTCGTGGGAAAACCAGTTTGAGATACGGCTCCCCGGGATCCTTGGACGTATCCAGCTCTCCAGGTTGCGCTCATCTTCCGACTCATCTTCCAAGTTGTTGACAGCATCAGGGGTGAGCATCCCCCCACTAACAAAGTTGGGCTTCTTAGCAGCCTCTGCTTGATCTTGTTGAGTTGGTTTGTAACCCAACCCAAATCTATCTTCTTTCTTCTCCACAGGCAACAGTTTGCCCCAGCCTTGAGCATTCCCTTCTTCCACAACCCTCCGGGCTTGCTGGTAGGATGTCATGGAAGTCCCAAGCACAGCAGATGTTTCATTAATATTCAGGGCTTCAAACCCTTGACTCATCGTTTCGTGGATCTCCCCATCCATCTCAATGTATTTGTATGTAGCCAGATGGCTAACAAAAATATCCTCCTCCCCACAAATAGTAACGACTTGGCCCTCCCACTCGAATTTTAACTTCTGGTGAAGGGTAGACGTAACTGCGCCAGCGGCATGAATCCATGGTCTACCCAACAAACAGCTGTAGGCAGACTGAATGTCCATCACGTAGAAGGTCGTTTTGAAAGTTTGTGGGCCAATCGTTATAGGCAACTCAATTTCTCCCAGAACTGATCTCTTAGAACCGTCAAAGGCTCTCACTACTAAGTTGCTGGGACGTAACGTCAATCCTTCATACTCCAGCTTCACAAGGGCTTTTTTAGGCAAGACATTGAGGGATGACCCTGTGTCTACCAGTACATGTGAAAGAACTGCACCCTTACACTCCATGGTAATGTGCAAAGCCTTGTTGTGATTGCGGCCTTCCGTAGTCAAATCAGTGTTGGTAAATCCTAGTCCATTACTAGCATTAACATTCCCAACCACAGCTTCCAACTGATTGACCGTGATCTCTTCTGGCACATAAGCTGCGTGCAAGACCTTTAGTAGCGTGTTCCGATGAGCTTCGGAGCACATAAGCAATGATAGAATGGAGATCTTGGAAGGCGTCTGGTGAAGCTGGTCCACTATCTTATAATCACTCTTCTTGATGATTCTCATGAATTCATCAACTTCTTGATCAAAAGGTGTTTTCAAAGCTTCTTTAACAATTTGCTCTTCTTGCACCATGCTCTTCCCTTTTGCCTTGGCAGCAGCTTCTGCTTCAGCAGTGGGTCTTTGAATTTGCGGGGCAAAGAGACGTCCGCTTCGAGTGAAGCCTCCTCCTCCCCCCACATTGTCTATTTGTGGTGAAGAAGTTGATGATTCGAGAGTGATTTTCTGTCCTTCGCAGTATAGGTCGGAGCCGTAATGCCAAGGGATGGCATTACTGCTTTCATAAGGTACTGGCCCAGGCACTGTGATAGTGACTGGACTGATGGCAGCTGCAGAAGGGACCACGATAGTCTGTGGATCATAGTATATTGTGACTGGTGCTCTGATAGGAGTGGCATTTTGTGAGTTGTAGGCAGAATCATTTGCAGGATCATAATAAATTGTAACCGTTGAGACATCCTCATTGTTTGCTGCTGATGTTGTAGGAGACACTGATGATTGGATGGGTGTTGCTGTTGTAGGAGTTTCTGAATGAAGGGGTGCTGAAGTTGTAGAAGGGATGTTTGTTGATGTTTGGTCCGTTGAAGTAACAGATGAAGCATTTGTTGATGAGATTGAAGAGTTGTTTGGAACAATGGTTGTTGCAGTTGTAGACGATTCTGGAACTGTTGTTAAGGAGATTGTTGGATTGGTAGGTATTGATGTTGTGATTTGAAGCAGGCCACTCTGGATGAGACCATCTATTCCATCCCTCAAGTTATCACACCCATTCACCGAAATGTTGCAATAAGCACATCCTAGCTCACATCCCGGGAACATTTGACATTCAAGGAGTTGAGCTTTAATCTCTACCAAGGGTGTCCGAATCTGACCCACGCTGGTTATCAAGTAAGACGGCTTGTCTTCTTCAATAGCATTGATTCTGGGTCCTCCGTGGTGTGGCATAGGGTTCTTGTTAACATTTGGTGGCGGTGCAAAGTTCAGAGCTTTGGAATCCACTAAATCCTGTACTTTCATGTGCAAAGCTCTGCACTTCTCTGTACTGTGGCCAGGTGCATTTGAGTGAAAAGCACATCTGGCGCTGGCGTCATAATTTCTGGGCAGACTGGCAGGATCTGGAAGTGCCAACGTCCTTAGCTCAACCAGGTTGAGTTTTAGGAGTTGTGGCAGTGATGTGGCATAGGTCATAGGGATCGGATCGATCACCCTATTGGCCTGAGAAGGTCTCTGTTGGAACGGTCTTTGCTGGTTGTTGTTGTTGGTGTTGTTGTTGTAATTTCTCTGAGGAGGATACTGAGTTTGTTGCTGATAACTTTGTTGTTGTGGTTGATAAGCTGGTTGTGGATGAACTGGAGCGGGAATGGTGACTGCTGCCACAGACCTATGAACATATTGGGGTCTGCCCCTGTTGGTATGGATAGCATTGGTCTCACCAGTTCTTCTTGGGCCCACAAAAGGCTTTCTTGTGTTGCTGGATGAGCTCGCACCATTGTCAGAAATCTTACCCATCTTTAATAGGCTTTCAATTCTTTCCCCGGCTATGACGACATCTGCAAAGCTAGTGGAAGAAAAGGCAGCTAGCCTGTCAATGTATGTCCCTTGGAGGGTGTTCATAAACATATCAGCCATCTCCCTCTCTGACATGGGTGGCTGGACAGCAGCAGCTAGCTGTCTCCACCTCTAGGCGTACTCCCGGAAGCTTTCTCTGGATGATTGTGACATTCCCATCAGGAGGGTCCTGTTGGGAGCCATATCCAAGTTGTACTGATATTGTCTGATAAAGGCCTCAGCCAAGTCCTTCCAGCACCTAATGGTTGCTCTGGTCAGGTGAGAGTACCATTCCCTTGAAGCTCCTGTTAAGCTATCTTCAAAATAAAACATCCATAGCTTTTCGTCCATGGTATATGCCTTCAGCCTCCCCAGAAAGGATTGTAAATGGGTCCGGGGACAGGAAGTTCCGTTATACTTCTCAAAGCATGGTGGTTTAAATTTGTGGGGAATCCTGACCCCGTCCACTAGACCCATGTCCATAACATCAAAACCCAAAGAGTTTTGAGACTCCAAGGATCTTAATTTCTCAGCAATCTCATCTAGCCTTCTGTCATAGGCTTCCTCCCCAGCTCCCATTACTGTAAATTGATCTTCCTGGGGGTCTTCTTGTAACACTCTGCCTGTAGTGGCAGTCCCTTGTACATTAACAGGGATGTTGATCTCTGGATGAAGGTGGGGTCCATAGACTGGAGGATTAACATGAGGTTGAACTCTCTCATTATTGCTTGTCCCAACAGTCCCTGGATGGGGATCTTCCTGATTCTGCCTCTCTACCAGTGCTCTTAATCTCTCCTGGCTTTGAGCCATATTATTCATCACCTCCATAAATTGTGTCATCTGATTCCTCATTTCCAATCTCTCATTGGCCATTTGAGTCCTGACCTCTGTAAGGTCCTGCTGTACTTGGTCCATTTGTATACCCGAAAGGTTGTTGCGGGTGGGATATCTGTGTGGACGGTTGAGTGGAAACACCCGACGTCGAGCAATAGTTCCTGAAGTCACAACAGAGTTAGTAACAACAAAACAAAAACCTACAAAACAAAACAAAAGGTTAGTATGCAATGCAGTATGCTTATTTGTTTCCAAGGTATCCGGCTTGGCATTTGGTTTTGACCTTTCCAGACCCTTGAGGAAGATGCTTGTGATGTTGCTTGGAAGAACTTAGATAAAAACAAACCAACACATATATATTACAAAGAGTAAATGATACATAGTTTGTTTCTTACAATACATGCCCTCTGAGGGGTCAAAAATACAACATAAAGAAAAGTACATGAAATGAAAGCAACAACAAGCAAAAGTCAAACACCAAGGCCAAACTCATCCTCCTGAACTTCCTTGAGAAGTGCTTCAGTCACAGGATCAGCTGGACGCTCTGTAAGGTTCCTGATAAGGAGATTCCTTGTAGTAACAGCTGCAGTTAGCTTCTTGTGTCGACTTTGGTCCTTTGACCTCTTCACACCAGCTTTAATCTTCAACTCTGAGATCTCTCTCTGGGCTGCTGCCAGGGCTTCCTGCTGCTCCTTTGCACTAGCCTCCAACTGCTCAATCTTGTCCTGAGTCCTCTTATCCTCCTGAGTACGGGCTTCGGTGATCCTGACCCACCTAGCCTGACTCTCCTTCAGATACAAATCAGTCCTAGCTCTCTGGAATTGGGCCTCTTTGCAGGCATTCTTCAAGATCTGCTCTCCAGCCCTTGACTTCTTGATATAGTCCTCTGACTTTTCAATTATGGCTAGATGCTCCACCTTTAGCTTTTCTAACCTTTCAATATCCAAGCGGCCATCACTCCTCTCCCAGAGGGTTTTCTGTAGAGCCTGAGTCAAATTCTCATTCCTCTCTTTCAATTTCTCAAACTCCTCTAAGCTGACAGTTATTGGAGGTGGTGCTGTGGAGGGTCCAGGCACATCTTCAAGGGTGAAGGGCATTCCAGAAACTTGAGCCCTGGCATGAGACCACTCATAGTACTGAGCTGAGGCCACATTATTGCATCTCCCAAGAATGGTTACCCCTTTAGTCTGTACATTGTCCCAAGCCCAGGATGCTTGCCTGACAATAGCCAGATTAGGCTTGATCTCACAATAAAGGGTCTCAGTCAGATCCTGTGCTCTAGGAGGGTGGACCAATGCATAGCCCAGTTGTCTTTTGAATAGCAGAGGGTTGTAGTTGATGCAACCCTTCACTCCTATCAGAGGCACATTGGGAAATTGCCCACAACTAGTAATGATGTCTCTGCCCTTGGTGCTCTGAGTGCACCACCTGATGTCATCTGAGGTTAGAGCAACAAGCCTCCTAGCCCAGTTATTCTGCTGGTGAGGGTTCAAGAATGCATCAGTTTTTGGCAAATGTTTGAGCAGCCAAGTATGGAACAAAGGAGCACAACATCTCACCAGTCTTCCCCTTTGCTTTTCATTCCTTTGGTGAACAGAGTAGTAGAAGTCTCCCAGTAAGGTGGGCACTGGGTTCCTTAGAATGAAAAGATGGATTGCATTCTTGCTAACAAACTTAGGCTCATCTGCAAACAATATAACCCCATATATGCTAAGGGCTAATAATGCACAGACTGCCTTCCACTCCCCCAAGGAGGCTTTCAGAATAGCCTGAGAGGTCAAGAAATCCAAGTGAAGACCAGAGACTCCAGCCTTGGCTGTCATATTCTGCCCAATCAGAACTGGTTCCAAATACAATGCCTTTGCTACCTCTTCATTACTAGGGAATGCCATCTCAGGGTTGAAAGGGACTCCACCCCTGATAGGTACACCAATCAGTGATGAATACTCTTCCAACAAGGGTCCCAACTGAAAATTCTGGAAGGTGAAGCACCTCAGAGGGGGATCATAGAACTGCAGGCAAGTATGAATCAAGCTCCTCTGTGAAGGGTCCAAATCCATAACCACATCAAGGATTCTTCCATAATGTTCTCTGAAAAGTGGTATATGGTCTGGAGTAATCAGGGTCTGAATCTTCCTGATGCTAGCCAACTCAGGCTCAAAGAAATGATAAGAGATGTTACTCTTCTTGGGTGCCATGTTGCTGAAGAAGAGCTAAGACAGATGCTGAGGATAACACTGAAGATGGGCCACTGACAGGCTGAGACTGGTGATGCAGGTGACTGAAGCAGGTAGCTGATAGCTGAAGCAAGTACTGATGAAGATAGGTCTATGCTGAAGAAGGGGTCAAAACCAAGCCAAAATGTATGATGGATACCCTGAAAAACAAATAAACACATGTTAAAATGATGCAATGATGATGTATGCAAATTATATGCAAGGGTTTGTGACTGAGCTGGATCTGATTAATTGCTCTGATATAAGTCCATGTATGTTCAAGAAATCCAGATGGAGGTTCATAAGTCCAGTAACCAAGGTGGGGGACTCAAATAAAGAGTCACATGTCCTGGGTTAAAATCACAAGAACTGTTCCAAAATGGAGTACTCTTATCAATGTAACAGGGTATGTTGAGGCCAAGGGTACCTGCAAACCTGTAAACAGCCCAACCCCCTCATAGGTGATGTTCTAAAACAAGGATCCTCAGACTTGGATCAGTTATGAGAAGTGTAAACACTTCTAACCCGGAGGCACAGTGTTTACAATAACCATAAAAGATCCTCCTCTAATTCATCTCAGTTTCTGAAGGTCAATACTAAAGGTCATCCAGACTTAGCAGGCTTCCCAGATAGCCCTAGCACTACAGGAAATCTGCAGCACAGAGTTCTCAAGAAGAAACCCATATCTGAACCGTGTTTCATATTCCCGCACCAGACCGAAATGGAATGGGAAAGAACATGAACCACTCTAGCCTAGGTGTCACTCAGGTCCCAGGTATAGGACCTCAACTCTCAATGAAACACCCACCCACCAAAGCAACAAAACAGATCCAGCCAGCACAGTATGACAGTATGATATATGTAAAGCTATAAAGAAAGCAATAAAACAATTGTACATAAAGCAAAAATAAATACAAATATAAGCACAAATAGCACATAACACCCCAGTAAACACAAATCAAACAAGCGCTAGGAGGAACCCACAAAAAGAACCAGAAGCCCTGGTTACAGTATAAGGTTCCCCAGCAGAGTCGCCAAGTTGTCGCTCCCGATAAATGGGAAATGGGCCCAGATAAAGGTACAGATGCGAACGGTCGGCGAAAGGAGGTGTGAGAACACACAGGAGTGAACTCACAGGGAATGAAAAGAGTCGCCAGCTAGGCATTTTTATCCCGAAGGAAAGGTAATGCCGCATAGACCTAGAAAAGATGGATAAGACGGTCGCGAACCAGAGAGACTGAGAAAGGGGGTTGGTTACAACCTGGGAAGGTATTATCACCTAGATTGTCCGCCGTACTCGACGGGATCCACGCTTAAAAGATTTGTGTTTTAAAGGGGTAGTGTCAGTGCAATTTATGTATAAAAGAGCTGGAAAAGGATGTACAGGTGTCAGTGTAAAAGAAGTGTGAAATGTATAAATGATGTGTCAGTGTAAGGACAAGAAGTGAAATGCTCATGGTCATGAGGCTAAAAGAATAAAGCTGGAAGAGGGGGGATGTACAGAGACTTTTGTTCGATAACTGTTAAGTTATGCCTACGTATCCTCTCGTGCAATGAGGAAGTCAGAACACCGTAGTTCGACCCAAAGAGACTGAAAGATAAATTGACTTGTGAAGTGCTTACTTGTCTATACTCAAGTGTATGAACTGTCTGGCACAGGTGCAAACTGTCTTGCATTAGATGGAAGAAGCAAGTTCTCGTTTGTGAGTGAATGAGATGAGAAAAGAATCCCGAAGGAGACGATTATTGTTTGTTTTTGAGTTTTCAGTCTTTTATTGCTTTTGAAAGTTTGTCATAGATTAATGAGCTTAAGCCTAAACCAATGGATTTAGTAAACTCATCACATCTTCCCTCTGATTAGGGGTAATGAGAATACCTTAAGTGTGAAGTCAGTTTCTCACACTTAATCACCTTTGGTGTAGAATTAAGATCATTAACCTACTTGTGATTATTTAGATGTTTTTGTTGTTTTTGTTTAGTGTTAAGTAATGAGATTAAGCCATAATCAAGGATTAAACAGACTCATTACACCATCCTAATAGAAGGATAATAGATGAGAATGTTTAAGCTTAGGAAAGCTCCTCAACTTAATCCATGATTAGGGATTAAACCCATGACAAAACAAGCCTTTGGTTAAGTGGATTTTAGTTAATGATATGATGATGAAGTGTTTTTTAGGGTTTGTAAGACAACTTGAGGAGGACTTGTCCATTAACACTAGGGTTAGTCCTTCTTAACCAATTAAGGAAGAATTAGAACCCTAATGCAAGGCCCAAGTTACAAGTGTGATGTCTTGATGATTATTAAGTGAATTGATTAAGAGATTTAAACACATTAAGGGTTTAACACTTAGGATTAAAGTTATACACTCCATCCTAATAGAAGGATGCAGGCATAAGCTTAATCACAAAGCCTTAAAGCCTTTAGGGTTTAGTCCCTGATTATGAGATGAGAAGAGAAGACTCAAAGAGACACAAAGGTAAAACTAAGTAGGGGGACTAATCAAAACCCTAATCATTGTCATGCTTGGTTGTTCCTAAGGTTTGTGAGGTTTAAGAAAGAAGTTTTCAGAGGAACCACCAGGAAGCAGATGAATGGAGCAAAGAGAAGCAAAATAACTTGCTTCATTCAAGAAGTCAAGTCACTTGAAGAAAGAAAGTAAGATGAAGAAGAATGAGCAAGCTCAATCTCGAACACATAACAAAATGCAGCAAGGATGCATAAAGGAGATGAAAAGAAAATGTGAGAAGTGAAGGCAAATTCACTTCTCAGAGTTGCTTACCACCTGAAAAGTTAGTGAAAGGAATGCAATGCAATGCAAAATGAAGTGAAATGACATGATGCAAATCAAAACCAGAAGCATAGGTATGATGCTAATGATGCTATGAGATGATGCAAACAAGAAACAAAGCATGGGGATGATCATACAAACTTATGGATGCAAATGAAACAAGTTAAGAACCATGGACATACATGAAAAGTTATGAAGTGCAAATGGCATACAACATGGCAAATGCAAGATGCAATGATCAAACATGCTTCTAATATGTCTTAAGATGTCAAATGAATCAAATGGATACACAAAATGCTATGGCAAGTCAAGGTATGCAAGCAAATGCAAGATGGATGCATATGGAAGCCCAAATTAGGGTTTATGATCAATGCATCAAACAAAAACCAAAATCAGAAGCAAACATCAAGATAAAAAATTGAAAATGCACTCAAAGGAACCCTAAACCTATACTAACTCACTGCCCAAAGGAGGGGTTCTAACTCTAAACCTATTAAAAGTTATGAAATTCCTAAGATTTCTAGGGTTTTAGGGTACCTTAACAAGAAAAATGCCAAACAAATGGAAAATGAAAGATCAAATCATGCCAATTTAATCTCACAAACTACATGCTAAACAAAATGCAATGCAAGAAGAATCAAAGTCCAACTCTCAATGGTTAGGCAAAAATGATTTTTTGAAGTTTGGATCAAAATAATGCCTTGAAATGATTTTAATTCCATGAAAAATTCTCAAAAGACATCAAGATCAAAAAAGAAATTTGGTTTGAGGGTTGGACAATGTTTCTAAATGATTATGAAGGTTTCATGAATTTTTTAGTGATTTTTAAATACCTAAAAGTATTTTTAATTAATTAATTCTAATTAATTAATTAAAAATAAACTTTTAAATGATTTAAAAATATTTTTTAATGCAAAAAAAAAAATGTTTTTGGTTTCTGAAATTAAATAAAAGTTTGTATAAAAAATTTCAGAATTTTTAAATAATTTTTGCTATTTTAAAATAAATGAACAAAAGAAATACAAAAGAAATGAATTAAAATTAAAGAAAAATGAAAAGTAAACGCAATGGAGAGCCAGGATTGATTCTGGGGAAGGGCCAGTTGACTACGCGCGCAATCCAAAGGTCTATATTCAAATCTAGATAAACTAAGTTTATGAATTAATTAATTGGATTTAATTAAGTTAATGGTGATTAGGGTTTCTGAGGATGCATCCTGGCCACTCAAACGCGCGCCAGTCAGCCTAAGTCAACGCATCTAACGCACTAGATTCAAACATCAATTAATGACACTGATTAGGGTTAATGGTTCTCAGGTGGCCGGAGAAGACTTCCGGTCGTCTTCTCCGGCGAACCAAAACCCTAGGTCTCACTACAAGCCATCCCACTTCAAATTAAACATGGGGAAATGATCCTCTAACATCCTAGAACACAAATCAATCCTCAAACAACATTTAAACTCCATGAATCAGGCAAATCGAAGCAAACATTTTTCACAGGAGAAATTTCAGAACATCAATACATCCTCATTTTTCACTCATTTTCAATTTTAAACACATCATTATGATCAGTACAACATACACTTTCATTTTATAACAAGAAAAACAAGTTCTGTGAGAAAGTGTTCTTGGCCATACCTGAGCTGGAAAGCTTCAATGGTGAGCTTCCAGAACCTCCCCCTTGTGCAAATGTACTCCCTTGGCCCTTCTGAACTCAATGGAATGCCTCAAAGCTCTTGTGGATGGCTAATTTGTGAAGATAAGTTCTGGTGTAGCAGATTTCACAGTTATGTTCTAGAGGGTTTCAGGCTGTGTTCATGGTGGATTCTGGTTCTTTTGAGTGTGTTTGATTTGTTGGTGAAGAGAAAATGAGTGTTTGATGGCTGTAGAGAGAGATTCGAAGAAGAGGAGTTTTTGACAGATTTTTGTGAGGGCTGTGTTGTGTGTTGTTTCAATGGCCAATGAGTTGCTATAACACTCCCATGATGTGTGAGTAGCCTGTGGAGCAGGTCAGTAGAGGTGGCTGCTCACTGTTCCAAGAGTATGGGGGTTTTGGCCAAAAAGTCAAGTTGATTTGTACTTGCAGCATGGGCTATGGAAGCAGCAGTCTAAGGGCTTGCCTTGCTTCAGCTTGGGTCAAGGATGACCCTTGGATTGCTTGTGAATGTCTGCAGCATGTGGATCATGAATTGAGAGAGATTTTGCAACTTGCCCACTTGTGTTTTCTAATGATTTTTGGTTATGCACATGAGATACTTCTTGCTTAATTTTGGTGCATGATGCTTCATTTGGTCATGGCAATGCATAGAAACCAACTAGTGATCACATAACTCCTTGGAGGGTGATTTTGCCAAAAATCCCTCTTTGCATCTTTATGAAAATGACTTATGGATTTCTTGAAAATCAAGTCACACAAATGAGAAATCCCTTGGGCTAATTTTGATTTTATGTCATGTGTAGCATTGGTATGATGATTAGAGGTCATGTTGAAGTCACATAAAGGCTTGCCATGAGAAATTGCAAGTTTTCCATTTGGTGCATAACTTGAAATTTAGTGATTTTTGCCAACTTTGACAAACCATAACTTTTGATCCAAAATGAATTAGGTCATGTTCTTGTACTTTTTGAAAAGGGAAAGATCTATTCTACAACTTTCATGACCAAAGTTTTTCAATTTGAAGCTTTTTTGAATCAAAAAGTAAGGGTTGAAAAAGTTGCCTAAAATAGCATTTTCATTAAAAGTCAAACTTGCCCAAAAAGTCAACTTTGCAAAAGACTTGAAATTCTTCAATTTTGTGAACTTACAACAACTTCTATGATCAAATAAAGATCATATACAATCAAAATGATGAAGAACACCCTTTGGTTGGGTCATTGGGGGCCTCAGATGCCCTGATTTTACACTGACTTGCTTGAAAAGTCAACTCTTGATCAGATGACTTCCCCATGGAATTTCTTCATGAAAATTGATATGCATACTCCCTATACCATATAGAGACCAATAGAAACAAGAATGACCAAAAAATTTGGAGTTATGGCCTCTGAAACCAAAACCCTAATTTTAGGTCATCTGTGTAGTCAAGCCTGGCTCTGCTTCCATACCATCCTCAGTTCTTGTGATTCTTTGGCATTCTTGACTTTGAGAGGATATAATATGATACTTGAACACACATGGACCCCTTTGAAGTGATTTATGGCCTTTGGAGTGGCTCAAGAAGCTCTTGGATTGCTCAGATCACAAACCCTAGATGCAGATGACTTTGAACCAATGCAATGAATCAAAAAGTGTAATATGAGATGCTATGATTGAGTTTATGTATATGAAATGATCACAAGCCATGGTGTGAGTGGGTGAGGGCAAATTTGGGGTGTTTACAACAACCTGTGAAATCTCAATGGAGATGTATGTTCATGTATATTTATAATGCAATTATGATCTAAATCCAATGCAATGAAACAAAAGCTAGATAAAAATCAAGAGGGCAAATTTTGGGGTGTTACAATTAGTCACATATTAAGTGCAGTTTTGAAATCTAAACCTTCAGCGCTATGAATGTTCTGATAGAAGGGACATGTTCCTTCTATGAGAAAAATATTTTTATTTTACTCTTCGGATTTTGAACAGTCACAATACTTAATTTTGAGACTGTGTGAAAAGATATAATGACCTTTGTCATAAATATTAACCATGCGTAATCATGCTATGAAACTTTAGATTGCGTAAGATCCTTACGCATTCCTTCTTATATGAATTCATGATAAAAACATATATCAGGACTTAAGTATTTATGAAAGTAAGCAATTTTCTTTTCTTGTCATTTATGGTAAAACTATCATTCACTATATCGCTTGATATTTGCCGTAAATTTAGACCACTCACTTCCTCTTCCAAGTTAAGTCTATCTTTAATTATCTCTAGGTAATCATAACCTACCTAGGAATTATTAATTGAGTCGTGCAAAAACTCTATTTAAGCACACAACTGCTTCCCCTTCTTTTCTTATTCCTAAGTTTATGAGTCTAGGCAGTCGGTAAAAATACATAGTGTTTTCTCAACATGTCTTCAAAAACTTTCCTTGGAGATGAATCTCTTCTAGAGCTTATTCTAGAAAAACTACCCATGTTTGAGAAGCTAAGGGCGGATGGGTCAAAATTTCATAAGAGCATGTATGTTCAAGCTTGGACTGGATACTTTGCCACTCTGAATAGATTCATTCTTCCAAATCATGTAAAAGAATTTTGGAAATATGCATTCATTGGAAACAAAGGTAAATACATTTTCTCTGATGTATTTGGCATTCCTCTTGAGATCACTCCATCCTGCATTGCTGAAGCAATAAATTGTTCTGCTTCTGGAGTAACAGTTGAGGACTTTTAGTCGAACATCAAGCTGATTAAAGAGCTAACAATTGTTCATAATGAGTCTCTTCAAATCTATGGACCTATCAGTTCTTTCTCTCTCCTTCATGTTGCTAGAACTTTGTTCAAATTCTCCCTCTCCAATATTTGTCCAAGAAGAGAAACTAGGTTCACTATGTCACATAATGATAGAATCTTCATCTATATTCTTATGCATAATGTCAACATCAATCTACCTCAAACAATTTTCAATCATTTAAAACGTTCCATTGAGACATCTAGAAGACAGATAAAATCCTATATTTCTTATCGAAGGATTATATCTGAACTTTTCTTAAGGAGGAGCATATGGAACTAGTTCAAAGAATTGGACCAGAGACTACCCTAGTTAAGAGAAGGTGCATAAAGGTGAATGATGTGGAAGACTTTGAACAATGATATTGTTTAGGATGGTTGTTTTTGTCAGTTTCTCTTTTTTTCTATCATTATCAAACTTGTACTCTATTTTTCATCAATGAAATTTTGTTCAGTTATGAATTTCTTATCATCTTAAGAATGCTTAATATGATATTGTCCAATAATTATGCGTAGCTCAAACCTGAGAATCTCGAATCTTGCACTATATAACTGCTCGATATACATGTGCATTAAATCAGAATCATTATCATATTAACAAACCTAATTTGCTAGGAGGCTTTAACTTTTTGGATGATGTCAAAAATAGGGAGAAATGAAAATATGATTTTGATATAACCTAAAGAATGCAAACTCAAACAAATCAAATGATATAAACTGTTTATCACTAAAGTTTGATGTTTATCCGAGGAACTTTGAACAAGTTCACTAGGCATTCTTAGAACATGTTATTTGTAAGAACTATTTTTAAAGTTCTTAAGAACTGTTTGTTCATATAATTGAAGTTGTACACTTCGTGAACATATGTTCAGAATCTGATAGACCCAACATTGTTCAAGTTGAGAACTTTCTGAAAGTCAAAGTTATCGTGATTTTGGTATCATAATGTTCAGAAGATGTAAACTATCTGAGAATATGATATTCAGAAAATTAGAATCTGAAGCAGCCGTCTTCTTGAAAGCGGTCAAGTCAAAGTCTACATTCAATGACGTTTTTCAGAATAACGAGCTAATCAGAAGTCTCAGGGCTATCTGAATATCTGTATATGAAGATCCAAGAAAGAAGTTATGTCAAGACAAACTCTGATACTATAGAAGTATAGTGTTTTGTACTTGAAGAACTATGATGAAGTTCTGATAGACCAAGCAGTGATATTGCATTTGGTATCAGACTAAGAACAATCATAGAGTTTTGATAGTAACAAGGTTCTGAGATGAAGGCTTGTATTCTAGTCAGACTCTGATGATATATGGGAGTAATCCTTCTCTATCATATGTTCTAAACAACTCAAAATTTGTATTTTGTAAGTCTTAGGATCAGGGGGAGACTCTGAACAAGAATTAATAGAATTTTAGGGATAACACATCCAGGGAGAGTTGTTGCTCGAAAACTCTGAATATGTTCTCACTCGTGATTACCCAGTTATTACCTTGTTATGTTTGGTGAATGCCTGTAATAAATGTTCTATCAAAATACATGGTTTTGTCATCATAAAAAAGGGGGAGATTGTAAGAACAAGAGTTGTCTCTGTGTTCCATCTCTATGGTTTGATGATAACAATGGAGTATTTGTGAAAGAACCATTTTATGTTCTGATGTTTGTTAAAATGCAGATCGTGAATATTATATAGGGTTAAATAGTGTTTATCCCCTGCCAAACAGACGTGTTTTGGTTTACCCCCTTTAGAAAAAAAAATTTGATTCCCCCTCAACTTTTCCAGATTCCCTTTGCAAACACCCTGATGCATACATCACACCAGATTCCGCTTATGTGGCTTCATTCTTATTCCTTACTGTGCAAATATTTTTCCATGTTGGCATTTAATTATTTTTAAAAGAAATTCATAAATTTTAATTTTTACTTTTTTTTAAAAATTGTAATTAATTAATTTTCAAAAATTTATTTGGAAACTTATTTTAAAAATTTTAAAATATATCATTTGGGCTTAAAAGCCATATTTTTTCAATACCAACCCAATACATTAAATTCAATATGGAAAGTGTGAGAAAGGTTTATAAACACTTATCCTTATTACTGAATATTCGATGTGGGAATCTATTTTAAACCTTTCATTGTCAAAAAGTTCTGCTTGCTCCATTTCTTAATCTCCACTTCTTAATCTCCAACCAAGTTTAAAGATACATTCATTGTGCATGTCAGAGAATTCTGCTTGCTCCATTTATCATTAAAACATAAACTTTCATTGTCATGTGAAATGAATTAAATGGAGCAAGCTGACTTTTGATGGCTCACGAAAGAAGTTCCACCATGATTTAATTACACCTTCCAGTTCTTCATGCATGATAAAACCATCCAAGGAAAATACTTAAAATAAGAAGTTCAATAAAGATTTTATGTTAAAATGGGATGATACCTTCAGATCAATTATAAAGGAGAAAGCAGATGAAGAGATTACCTTGATTTCATGTTTATCAACTCCATGTAACAAAGTCATGAATTAATTACCAAGCTTGTACATAAAGTCATGAATTAATTACCAAGCTTTTGTCCAAAGACATATACTATAGTTATATATTTCACTTCCAATCATTCTTACATGTGCAGGTCTGGCATTTAAATGTTCCTTTCCCATCGATCACTGATCTTGCAAAGGCCTGGCATTTTAAACATGCTCTTAATTATATTAAACGTGTTGTAATTTTAAATGCTATCATTTAAATATAAGTATTATATTTGTCATGCCATTAAACATGATTTTTCTTATTTTTATAAAGTGTGGCGTTGGATAATATTCCTACGTTGATAAGATATCAGTACCAAATATAATATTCAAGGTTGTAATGCATTGTTAGAGCTGAATGACATATATAAACATGACACATTAGTTTTGATATACAAGTTTGAAATATGGATATTTCTTGGTGTTACCTAAACAATACTAAGCTTTGACTTTTGAATGTTCAGAATATCCATTTTGAAAGTTAATATATATTTCAGGAAAAAAAGAAAAAGAACATGAACTACAAAGTCATATTAAGAAATGATTATTGATTATATTTATTGTGTTTTATTGTGTGTAGATAATTAGTTGGAGACTCAAGAAGAAAGCAATAGGAAGCAGTGATATGGAGTCAGTATTAAATATACAGAGCTTCCTCCAAAGTTAAAATAAGTTTATGAAATACAAGTTTAGTAAGAAGAGGCATAAGTCTAGCTTAGATGTAAAAATTGGAGAAAATAAAGTACTATAAGTATAAAAGCGTTGAAAACGTCAGCTCCCCATTCTCTACCTCTCTTACTATGTTTTCTCTTGTATAGGAATGTAATTGGGTTTTTCAATAATTGAAAAGCCTAAGTTAAATTTTCAAAAATATATTTTAATAAAAAATAAAATATCAGGTGGAATAAAAAATATGTTTAATGTAAAAAAATAAAATAAAAAAATTTAAAATGCCACATGGATTTTAAAAATAAATAAAAAATAAAAAATGTCACGTGGCTGCCAACAATGAAAATTCCACTGAACGGTCAGCCATATAGTATCGATAGGGTGTTTGGAAAAGGAATCTGAATTTTGTAAGGGGGGAATCACAAAAATATTTTTTAAAGGTGGTAAATCAAAACACGCTTGTTTGACAGAAGGTAAACACTATTTAACCCTATTATATATATTAAGACCAAACAAACATTATGAATGAGTAAGCAAATGATAAATATGCGAAGTTACTATGTGTAACATTAGTCGCAAGTGTGCTGAAGAAGCAAGTGTGCTTCTGAATCTGAACACAAACAGAAAGAACCAAGGATGTGGATGTTGCATTGGAAATTCTCTTGTGGATGTTGTTCTAAACATGGTTCTAATCAGATATCAAAGAGAAACTTCTAAAATTAATCTTCTAAAGAACTATGTTTTGAAGACTCTAATGACTTGAGGTTCTGTAGACTTAACGTATGAAGACCAAGTGCCTGAAAGATTCTGAAGACTTACGAGTTCTGAAGATTAAGGTTCTGAAGAACCAAGTGCTGAAGACTCTGAAGACAATGTTCTATGTGAACAAAGTTCTCAAGACTCTAAGACTTTAAGTTCTGAAGATCATGGGTTTCAAGTCAAGTGCTGAAGTCCCAAAGAACGTTGTTCTATGTAAACAAGTTATGAAAAATAAAGACTTAGGTTCTTTGAAGACCCAAGTATCATCGTCTCTAGCTCATGTTTCATTCATTGATTTATTATTAGAAGCCTCTGAAATTCAGATGACAAAGTTACCGTTAGAAAAGATAGTACACAATACGATAATGCTTTATCCCACTACCTCTCCACTATCTTTGAATTGTGGAAAAGGACAATATGTGGTTGTACTATTTTATTCCTTGTGAAACAGATTCCTCTGTAGCCGAATTAGGTTGTAACAACTCTTTTATGTTTGGCTATAAAAAGAAAACATCACATACTTTGTGATGTTGTTGATTCTGATAGAAACTTAGTTGGTTTCTATTGGAAACACAACCATGTGCGTTGAAGTTGTTGATTCTTGTTGATTCCTAGTTGTAGCTCAACGAAAAAAACACAACTCTTGGCGTTGTGTAATTTGAATATGAATACAACTTTGTAATGGATTATCACTTATGTTGAATATCTGATATCCAACCAAGAATTGTTAGTGTTATGCTGTTGAAATGAAAACAACCTTCACGGTTGATTTACAACACACTAACAAGTTGTCAAATGGTCTTTGAACCGTGTTCTTGATGTTGTCATATAATCACATAAGGTTTATGATAAATCAAAACACGCTTTTTTTGACAGGAGGTAAACACTATTTAATCCTAATATATATATATATATATATATATATATATATATATATATATATATATATAATATATATATATATATATATATATATATATATATATATTAAGATCAAACAAACATTATGAATGAGTACGCAAATGTTAAATATGCGAAGTTACTATGTGTAACATTAGTCGCAAGTGTGCTTCTGAATCTGAAAACAATCAGAAAGAACCAAGTATGTAGATGTTGCGTTGGCAATGTTCTTGTGGATGTTGTTCTAAACACGGTTCTAATCAGATAGCGAAGCGAAGCCTCTAAAATTAATTTTCTAAAGAACTAAGTTCTGAATACTCTAATGACTTGTAGTTCTGAAGAATTAACGTCTGAAGACCAAGTTCTTGAAAGATTCTGAAGACTTACGAGTTCTGAAGATTAAGATTCTGAAGAACCAAATGTTGAATACTCTGAAGACAATGTTCTATGTGAGCAAAGTTCTTAAGACTCTAAGACTTTAAGTTCTGAAGATCATGTGTTACAAGCCAAGCGCTGAAGTCCCGAAGAACATAGTTCTATGAAAACAAGTTATGAAAAATAAAGACTTAGGTTCTCTGAAGACCCAAGTATCATCGTCTCTAGCTCATGCTTCATTCATTGATTTATAATTAGAAGCCTCTGAAGTTCAGATGACAAAGTTACCGTTGGAAAGGATAGTACACAGTACGATAATGCTTTATCCCACTACCTCTCCACTATCTTTGAGTTGTGGAAAAGGACAATACATGGTTGTACTATTTTATTCCTTGTGAAACAGATTCCTCTGTAGCCGAATTGGGTTGTAACAGCTCTTTTATGTTTGGTTATAAAAAGAAAACATCACATGCTTTGTGATGTTGTTGATTCCGATAGAAACTTAGTTGGTTTCTGTTGGAAACACAACCATGTGCGTTGAAGTTGTTGATTCTTGTTGATTTCTAGTTGTAGCTCAACGAAAAAAACACAACTCTTGGCGTTGTGTAATTTGAATATGAATACAACTTGGTAATGGATTATCACTTATGTTGAATATCTGATATCCAACCAAGAATTGTTAGTGTTATGCTGTTGAAATGAAAACAACCTTCACGGTTGATTTACAACACACTAACAAGTTGTCAAATGGTCTTTGAACCGTGTTCTTGATGTTGTCATATAATCACATAAGGTTTATGATAAATCAAAACACGCTTTTTTTGACAGGAGGTAAGCACTATTTAATCCAAATATATATATATATATATATATATATATATATATATATTAAGATCAAACAAACATTATGAATGAGTACGCAAATGTTAAATATGCGAAGTTACTATGTGTAACATTAGTCGCAAGTGTGCTTCTGAATCTGAAAACAATCAGAAAGAACCAAGTATGTAGATGTTGCGTTGGCAATGTTCTTGTGGATGTTGTTCTAAACACGGTTCTAATCAGATAGCGAAGCGAAGCTTCTAAAATTAATTTTCTAAAGAACTAAGTTCTGAATACTCTAATGACTTGTAGTTCTGAAGAATTAACGTCTGAAGACCAAGTTCTTGAAAGATTCTGAAGACTTACGAGTTCTGAAGATTAAGGTTCTGAAGAACCAAATGTTGAAGACTCTGAAGACAATGTTCTATGTGAGCAAAGTTCTTAAGACTCTAAGACTTTAAGTTCTGAAGATCATGTGTTTCAAGCCAAGCGCTGAAGTCCCGAAGAACATAGTTCTATGAAAACAAGTTATGAAAAATAAAGACTTAGGTTCTCTGAAGACCCAAGTATCATCGTCTCTAGCTCATGCTTCATTCATTGATTTATAATCAGAAGCCTCTGAAGTTCAGATGACAAAGTTACTGTTGGAAAGGATAGTACACAGTACAATAATGCTTTATCCTACTACCTCTCCACTATCTTTGAGTTTTGGAAAAGGACAATACATGGTTGTACTATTTTATTCCTTGTGAAACAGATACCTCTGTAGCCGAATTGGGCTGTAACAACTCTTTTATGTTTGGCTATAAAAAGAAAATATCACATGCTTTGTGATGTTGTTGATTCCGATAGAAACTTAGTTGGTTTCTGTTGGAAACACAACCATGTGCGTTGAAGTTGTTGATTCTTGTTGATTCCTAGTTGTAGCTCAACGAAAAAAACACAACTCTTGGCGTTGTGTAATTTGAATATGAATATAACTTGGTAATGGATTATCACTTATGTTGAATATCTGATATCCAACCAAGAATTGTTAGTGTTATGTTGTTGAAATGAAAACAACCTTCACGGTTGATTTACAACACACTAACAAGTTGTCAAATGGTCTTTGAACCGTGTTCTTGATGTTGTCATATAATCACATAAGGTTTATGATAAACAAATATGACATTATGTGACTCCAACTGACAAGGGGAAGCTGAAGGTTACTGATGGGAAGAAGCCAAGTGGGGGAGCGGGTTCCAGTCCTCTCAAGTGTTATAAATGTAGAGAAGCGGGTCACAAATATGACGTGTGCATTACTACTATGATAAGATGTTACAAATGTGGTAAGAGGGGTCACATGAAGGATGAGTTGACAAATGTAGGATCAACTTGTTTTAATTATGGTGAAGAGGGATATATCAGTACTCAGTGTCAGAAACTAAAGAAGGTTGTTACTGCTGCTCAGACTATTGGGTGAGTGTTTTCTTTGAGTGGCTCCAAAGCTCAGAAGAAGGATAACTTGATTTGAGGTACTTGTTTTATTAATAATGTTGAGTTGGTTGCTATTATTGATATTGGTGCTACTCATTCGTTTATTTCTCTTGAGTGTGCGGCCAGGTTGAATTTTCCTTTGATTGTTATGAATGGTAATATGTTGATTGAGATGTCTGTTGACGGTTCAGTTACAACTAACTGTGTGTGTTTGAAATATCCTCTGACCATTTATGGTAAGGAATTCTTGATGGATTTAGTGTGTTTACCATTAGGCCATATGGATGTTGTGCTTGGTATGAATTGGTTGGAGCTTAACTTTGTACATATCCATTGTTATGCAAAGCTGGTGGAGTTTCCAGAGTTTGGTGATTGTGGGGAGTTGATGTTTTTATCTGCGAAGCAAATGGATGAACGGCTAGAGGATTAAGCTTAGATGTTTGCTTTGTTTTCAATGTTACAAGTTGATCGTGAACTTGTGAGTATTTGAATTACATGTTGTCCGTTAATTTCCAGATAGGTTTCCAGACGACATTAGTGATTTGCCTCCAGAGCGTGAAGTAATGTTTGTAGTGGATCTTGTACTAGGTACTAGCCCAGTGACGATGGCTCCATATCGGATGCCAACTTCAGAATTTAGTGAGTTGAAGAAACAACTTGAGGATCTTCTTGAGAAGAAATTTGTTCGTCCAAGTGTTTCTCCGTGTGGTGCTCTAGTTTTATTAATTAAGAAAAAGGATAGTAGCATGAGGTTGTGTGTCAATTATAGACAATTGATTAAGGTTACTATTAAGAATAAATATACACTATCGAGGATTGATGATTTGATGGATTAGTTAGTGGGAGCTTGAGTGTTCAGTAAGATTTATTTGAGGTCGGGTTATCATCAAATTCAAGTTAAGGCATATGATATTCCGAAGACAGATTTCAAAACAAGGTATGGTCACTATGAATATATTGTGATGCCTTTTGGTGTATCCAATGCACCTGGTGTATTCATGGACTATATGAATCGAACCTTTCATTAGTATTTGGATAAGTTTGTTGTGGTTTTTATTGATGAAATCCTAATTTATTCAAAGAAGAATAACATGAAGGACATCTGAGAATTGTATTACAAGTGTTGAGGGAGAAGAAACTTTATGCTAAGTTGTCGAAGTGTGAGTTCTGGTTGAAGGAAGTAATTTTCCTTGGCCATGTGATTTCTAGTGGTGGAATTTTAGTGGATCCTTCAAAGGTTGATGATGTGTTAAAGTGGGAAACTCTGAAGTCTACTACGGAGATCAGAAGTTTTCTTGGTTTTCCGGTTATTTTTGAAGTTTATAGAGGGTTTTATAAGTTGGCGTTGCCTCTAACTCAGTTGACTCGGAAGGGTCAGGCTTATGTGTGGGATGTTGCGTGTGAGAGAAGTTTTGCTGAATTAAAGAAGAGATTGACGACTGCTCCAATATTGATTTTTCCGAATCCAAATGAATCTTTTATGGTGTACTGTGATGCTTTGAAGATGGGTCTTGGTGGTGTGTTGATGCAGAATGGTCAAGTAGTTGCCTATGTTTCTAGATAGCTACATGTTCATGAGAGGAACTATCCTACAAATGAATTAGAGTTGGAAGTCGTGGTGTTCGTGTTAAAGATTTGGAGACACTATCTTTTTGGGTCTAGATTTGAGCTGTTCAGCGATCATAAAAGTTTAAAATACTTGTTTGATCATAAGGAAATAAACATGAGGCAGAGAAGATGGTTAGAGATGTTGAAAGACTTTGATTTTGATTTGAGTTACCACCCTGGTAAAGCTAACATAGTTGTTGATGCTTTGAGTAGGAAGACTTTGCATATGTTGATGATGATGGTGAAAGAACTCGAGATGATTGGGTATGCTGAAATTGACTAATGATATTGTGGAAGAGATGATTGTTGTGTGAGACTACCTCTGAGAGTGTGAAACTGGGTATGCTGAAATTTACTAATGATATTATGGAAGAGATTCGCTTAGGACAACATTCAGATTTAAAGTTGGTTGATCAAATGACTTTGATTAACCAAGGTAACAGAGGAGAGTTCCAAATTGATGAGAATGGTATGATGAGGTTTCGAGATCGTGTGTGCATTCTTGATATTTCAGAGTTGAAGAAGAGTATTCTAGAAGAAGGACACTGAAGTAGGTTTAGTATTCATCTTGGTTCTACTAAAATGTATCATGATTTACAGAATTTTTTTTGGTGGTCGGGTATGAAGAGAGATGTTGCAGAATTTGTGTATTCTTGTTTAGTTTTCCAAAAAATCGAAGGTTGAACAATAAAAGCCTTTAGGTATAATGCAATCGTTAAGTATTCCATAATGGAAATGGGATAGCATTTCTATGGATTTTGTGACAGGTTTTCCGAAGAAGGTGAATGGAAATGATTCCATTTGGGTTATTGTTGATCGATTAACTAAGTCGGTGCATTTCTTACCGATGAAGATTAATCACTTCATGTCGAAGCTAGCAGAAATGTATATTGATGAGATCGTGAAAATACATGGGATACCTTTAAGTATCATGTCGGATAGAGATCCACAGTTTACGTCGATATTTTGGAGGAGTTTATAAGATGATTTGGGAACCAAGTTGAGGATGAGTTCTCCTTATCATCCACATACGGACGATCAAACATAACAGACTATCCAATCTTTAGAGGATTTGATGAGGGCTTGTGAATTGGATCATTGAGGTGTGTGGGATAGAAATTTGTCATTGATTGAGTTTACTTATAAAAATAGTTTTCATGCAAGCATTTGTATGGCTCCGTATGAAGTATTGTATGAGAGGCGATGTAGGACTTCATTGTGTTGGTATAAGCCAGACAAGAGTGTTGTGCTCGGACATGAGATTGTGCAAGAGACAACTGAAAAGATTAAGATGATTCAAGAAATAATGAAGACTTCGCAAAGTCGTCAGAAAAGTTATCATGATAAGAGGAGGAAAACACTTGAATTTCAAGAGGGAGATCATGTGTTCTTGAGGGTTACTCTGGTGACTGGTGTTGGCGAGCTTTAAAGTCCATAAAGCTCACTCTGTGTTTCATTGGACCATATCACATTTCGCAGAGGGTTGGAGAGGTGGCATATCAGATTGCATTACCACCGTCACTTGTGAATTTACATGATGTGTTTCATGTGTCACGACTGAGGAAGTACATTTCAGATCTGTCGCATGTGATTCAGAAGGATGATATTTGAGTAAGAGATGATTTAACTGTGGAAGTTTCGCCAGTACGGATAGATGGCAGAGAGATGAAGCGATTAAGAGGTAAAATTATTGCCTTAGTGAAGGTGTTGTAGGGAAGACCAGCTGGTAAAAGTATTGCCTTAGTGAAGATATACGATGATGTTTGCTTCAGGTACATTTTCGAGGACGAAAATTCTTAAGAGGGGGAGATTTGTAACACCCCAAAGTTGATTTTGATTTAATTGATGTGTTTCTTATGAATTTTTATGAATTTGTTGAGGATTTGATGCTTCGTGGAGTAATGAGTGTGAATTAATATTTTAATAATATAAGGATATTAAATATAGTGGATTTATTTAATTATTTGAGATTAATTAAATAAAATAAGAAGAATTCGAGGACAAGGGTAATATGGTCTTTTGGTAGAAGATTAGTGAGGGTAAGATGGGAAAATTCTAATGAGGTCCTAGGGGCAAGTTTGACTAAGAGGGTAAATTTAGTTTGTACAATCATTTGGAAATGATCGAACTTTTGAGAGAAAGGAAGAAGAGCTCTAAGGAAGAAAGGCTAGAGTTGAAGGCTTGAGGTTTTTGCGAGCAGTTATCAAAGAACTACAGAACCTAAGGTGTGGGGAGTAATTCTATTCGGTATTTTAATGTAGAGATAGGATTTAGGGTTTTTGAGGGAGACTATTATGGTTATGGGGTTTTATTGATGGTTGTGCTATATGATGATGTTTTAGGATGAAATTGATAATAATTAATGATGTAATATGATGTATGCGATGATACCATGATGAATGAGGGTTGTGATGATGATTTTTATGGTTTATTGCTGCTTAATACTGAGTTTTAGTGAGTTTTATCGCAGAAGGGTGATTCTGAAATTGGAGGTCTTCTCGTCAAATTGTGAAACTCGCTTAGTGAGCTACATCTCACTTAGCGAGAAAGTGAGAGTTTTGAAACTCTGAATACAGAGATTTAGTCACTTAGCAAGGAGGGTAGCTCGCTTAGCGAGACCTGACATGGTTTGAAAAATTATTTAATTAAGAAAAATTATATAATTCTGAAAACTTATATAATTGATATGTTTTGTTGTCTTAAAATGTTCTGATGTTTTAGTGACGATGTATGATGTTTTTAGATGCTATATGAGTAGGAATTAGTGATAAAAATGATGTATGATGAAATGATATGTTTAAGAGTTTATGAATTATGATGACATGATGTAGAGTAAGATGTTGAATGAGTGAGGAATGTGAGGATTGATGATGAATGTGAATGCAATGCTCATGATGTTTGATGAGGTGTGTGTATATTGCATCTTGCATTCATGGCATGATTTATGAGGGGACTTTTAGTCCATTGGTAGCTTCAATCCCATTGTGAGGATTGAACTGATATGATGATATGATGTGCTCCCTTGTGGAGGGTTAATGGCCTAATGTCCATCCATGAGGATGTTTTGGTACCACATGCATAATAAGAGTTTGCATTTTCATTCTAAATGACATAGCATGAATTGCATTGACATTGTGATTGTGATGATATGTATTTGAGTTTGTGTATAAATGAGTTTCGGGATGATTGTCTATGTTTTGTGATCCATGATTATAAATTCTCATTTTTATATTGCTTTATTAAATGTGAATTTATTCACCCTGTCTGCCTTTTTGTGATGGTCTATTATGCCATCCTGCAGATAATAAAGGTTAGCTCGGTGCATGTTTAGCTCAGAGTTAGTGAGTTTGTCGAGGTTAGATAGAAGTGAAGTCATGTTTTGTGTCTAGTAACATCGAGATGGTTTCTCTTGAGTTTATTTTGTTTTCTTGAATTAAGATGTTGTTCTTTTGATTAATTGAGAACTAAATTATGTTTGATTTGATTTATTATATTTCTTTAATTTAAAGACGAAAAGTGACGTTTTTTTTTGCCGTTGCGTAACTGTTGAAAAAGAGTTTGATGTTTATGATTTGTTATAACCCGTGTTACGAGACATGACTCACAATGAGTTATTAACGATGTTTGTTTTATGAAGATGTGATACCCTTTTATGAGTTTTACTCTGATTATATGTATTAATTGTGATGGGGTAGAAAGGGTGTTACACAAAGAATTTACTTCAATATGCAGCTCTTCTAACTGATTACTCTTTGACAACAATCTACTGAAAGCAGAGAGATCATGAATTCACAATTTGTTTAACTTCATATGTTGTAAAAATATTACAAAGTCTCAAAAGACAATGAATATGATCATGGAACCTTCATCAAAAAACCAACTACTGAAGTGATCATTGGATTAAAGAAGAACATGGGCTGATGTCCAGAAATGTTCTTATGTGAATCAATACGAAGAAGTCCTTCTTGTGCCTCAATGAAGATCAAGCTAGCAAATCTTTTGAAGAAGAAGAATACTTCAACCTTCAAGTGCTCAAAGAAGAAGCAACTTAAAGAAGTAGAAGACAACAAAACGGAGCAAGAATAAAATGTAATATTATTAGTGTGTATTTAGGTTCTTCGGATGTACTGAAAGAGTTTACAATTTGCTTATATAAGAAGCAAAACATATGTAAACAATCCTTTCCCTAAAGGACCTGGTGAAGCTCAGAACTTTAGGAAGGCACATAAATTAGTTGCTAGTGTATTCAAAGAACTATGTGTTCTGATGATATGCTCTAGAGCTAAGGTTCTAGTGCAGCTCAGAACAGTTGGTTCTGGAGCCTAAATTCATAACACATGGTGTTGTGTAGTTAGTCACACCAATTTATCGCACAGGAAGTCACAACACGTTATTATGTAGTTAGTCACAGCAGGTTTCCGCACAGGAAGCTCCTCGAGCAGTCGTTATATCCAGAATGGATCCCTGAACGGTCTAGTTGTGTGTTAATATGAATTCCTAGAAGAGGTTATGTTGGGTCAATGAACGTTATATCTTGTTGGATTCCTTAACGGTTCATTGAGTGAGTCACAATGCTGATGTGCGATTTTAATCATGAATTTGGTTATATTGGATTAAGTCCTTGTTTAAGGCGAAATCACCTTGGCGGGTGGACTGGACTAGCTTGGGAAGTTCTCAAGGGAACAAGGATATATCGTGTGTTCTTTACTCTTGCTTTATGTTTTATATTCTTTATGCTTCCGCAAAGCATTCATAACATAGCTTGACGCAACTCATCAAAGTGTGAAAAGTAGCCAAAAATGAAAACCTCAATTCAATCCCCCATTTCTTGCATTTTTCTCACACCTTCAGTCTTTGCTCACTTTCCCATTAAAAATTCACTCTGGAGGGTACAGTCGACTAAAACAATCCTAATTTGTGCAGTAGGTGTACAGGGCTCAAAACCACCTAAGACTGTGCAATCTTGGGATGAATTCTTGTCATTTGACATCCCTTAACCCTTTGGGGGTGTTTGAAAGGTTGAAAATCATATGAACTTATCATTGATCCTTTGCTTGAATCCTCTGAGGGACTCAGGAATCCTGATTCACTACAGGGGTGTGATCCAGTATACTCCAGCACTGCCCATTGAGCTAATGGATGTGAGGGTTTCTTAGGGTCAAAATTTAGGGTATGACAAATACTAATAAAAAAAGAAAATAAAATTAACAAAGAAAAAAAGGAAGTTGGAAAGGCACAAAATGAGAAATATTAATTAAATCATAGGAAAAAACATAAAATATAGTAACTGAGATTCAAAGTAAACTCCCTTATAGCTATATTCTAAAAAATCGAGGAAAAAATATGCTTAATTAAAAAAATGGAGCTCCCAAGACCTATACCCTCAATTTTTTATTGTTGAAGTTGTAAGTTATGTCATAAAAAGTGTTATTTTAATAGTGCTCATACAAAGGATTAATCAACAAAGGCAAAATCAAAGTAAAAATTCTTGAATGGATAGTCCAAAGTCTTCTTCTATGAATAATATTTGGTCATTAAACATAAAATAATTTGAAATTTATTTGAAAAACAATTAGGATAACATAACAACAACAATAACATTAAACCTTCAATAAGAAAAACATTAAACCATAAATTTCTATTATAAGGTCATATAAAATAATTATTTATTAGTTATACCATATCCCTTCTTGATAATTATAACAAATATTATGCACATTATCTTATCCGGATTATTTTCTTCTTAAGAGATATGCATGTGTGTTATAAAAGAAAGTCTCTTGAAAATATTAAGAGTTAAATATTAATTTTTATTACTATTAAAAAAATATATTTGTCTTGTAAAACATTTTACCTTCATTAACATTAAAAAAAAGACTTGTTTTATTATCATGAGAACAAAGTTTTAATATGAACTCTTTTTATGTATTAAAGAGGCAACCACAATATATTATTTTACATAAGAGACACTTAGTAATAATTAACATTTTTTAGTTTCTTAAAATTCTATATATAAGAGCTAAAAATAATAATTTTATTTGTGTAAGCATTGAATGCAATCTATATTTATAGAGTGATAAAGACCATTTATTACATAAAAAGGGGAGAAATATGACTAAAATTATAAAGTTTAGTTATGTCATGATTATCATTTTTTCTATGTTTCTAGCTGCAAATGTTGAGGGTAAGTCATTTTTATCCTTTATCAAAAAATTTTAATTACATTTTACACAATATTTTAATTAATATAATTTTCATTACTTTATCATTTGTTTTTGCTTATAGCGTGGCGTTGGCGTGGAGGTAGATCTTGTTTTAGAGATGCAGATTGTATCAAAAAATATTGTAAAAAACCTAAAACATTTAAGTGTTCCAATTATCTTTGTAAATGTGTACTGGAATTTAAATTATAGTTGTAAAAGACGATGAGCAACATACATATACAAAAGAGAGTGCATGATGGAGTAGAGTTATATGTATCACATTAGATTCTTTTCTCATTTTCTGTTATGTTGACAGTTAGAGTTTCTTATACTATAAATAACATTCTTGTAACTACATTGCACATTGATTCAATAAAGTATCTTCTTCTTCCTTTTTCTTTTGCTTCCTCCATTAATGGAGCTCTTAGTTTGCTTAGATGGTATCAGAGCAGGTTGATCCTGCTCTGTTTTCGCTGGGCAATCACCTAGCTCAAAGCTTCAATGGTGATTTTGTTTGAAGTTGCAGATTCTTTCTCATTCTTTCTCGTTTTTCTCTCATTCATTCTGAAATTTTCTTCTTCTTGATCATCGATCTTTTCATTAAGATGACAAGAAACAACAATAACAATACCCCATCAAATACTCCAGGCCAGGATCAATTGGATCCCTAGTATGTTCATTCGTCTGAAAACTCATCCACGGTTTTTGTCACACCTGCATTATCAAGTGAAAATTATCATGCTTGGTCAATGAAGATGAGAAGAGCATTGGCGATGAAGAACAAGTTTCAATTTGTAGTTGGAACTATTGAAGAACCAGAAAAGAGTGATATCAATTATTTTGCGTGGCAAAGATGCAACAATCTTGTTCATACATGGATCATAAACTCAATAGCACCTTCAATTGCTCAATGTGTGGTGTTTATTGATAGTGTAGTTGAAACGTGGAATGATCTTAAAGATAGGTTCATGAGAGGAGATCATATTAGTGTTGCACAATTGTATCAAGAGATATCCAATTTGAAGCAAGGTAATAAGAAGATTTCCGATTACTTTACTGAATTGAGAAGTTTGTGGGAAGAACTTGATCAATATTGACCAATGCCAAGTTGTACTTATCGCATAGCATGTGCTTGTGTAGCTATGAGGAATAGCAGAAGTTTTAGAGCTGAAGATAGAATTATTCAGTTCTTGATTGGCCTGAATAAAGAATTCCATGGAGTTGTATCACAGGTGTTGCTTATGGATCCTTTACCTCAAATCAAAAAAATATTGTCTATGGTTATGCAACAAGAAAGGAAAATATGTGGTACTATATTTTCCCACAACAATGTGATTGAAGAAGCTGGTATGGTCAATGTTGTTGATACCAGATCTTATGCTGGTAGAGGAAGAGGTAATAATTATGCTGGTAGAGGAAGAGGTAATATGAAGGTTTGCACACATTGTGGTAGAAATGGACACATAGTGGACACCTGCTACAAGAAACATGGTTATCCACCCAATCTTGGTAGAGGGAGTTCATCTTATGCAAATCGGGTAGAAGCTGATGAATTAGGCAATAAACATTCAGCTGCTTCAACCACTGATAATGGCAACATGATTTTGACAAAGGAGCAAAATCAAAGTTTGATGGTATTACTTGAGAAGAACACATGAACCATCAATCTTGCAAAAGTAGGTAATGCCTATATTGCTAGTTTTAATACAAAAAGTAATGTAAGTTGGATATTGTAAACACCCCAAATTTGCCCTCTGGCTTTTCTATCTTTGTGAGCTTTTCACTTTGCATTCATACGCATTTTGCGTACCATTTGCATAAGCTCCCAAGACATGGGATCACATTTTCTGAAGAATTAGGTTTTCATGTTCCTATTTGCGGATCATCAGAAGAATTTAAAGTTCTTGGCTATGCAGCCATCAATGACCTTGTGTTCTTATGTTATTGTCACTCAATTAGGGTTTATTTCCCTAGTTAAGTGTTTTTCAAGGATTTCACGTCTGAAGAATATTCACCGATTCATCTTGCCCATCATCAGTAACGAAGCATGAATTAAGAGGTATTCTCTTTGTCAAGTTACAAGGCCACTATTTTCTTCTCAGCATCTCAGGAGCTTGCTTCAATTCAATTTATTTGTTTCAGTGGTTTATTTGTCCGTCAATGGATATTCAAAATCAAGTTGTGTTGTGCGAGAACCATCAGTTTATCAAGTAGTGAGATTTAATTCAGACGAATTCAAAGATGATTCATGATTTACCTGACCAAGAGGTTCAGAAGATAATTAATTCAGATGATTGATGTTTTAGTTGCAAATTATTCAGTGGCCTGAGACTTGTTCATTTGTTTTAATCAAGAGTTTGGTGAGATATTCATTCACGTGATCGTTTGACAGTTTGAATTCGAAGTGCGATATCCATTCATTTCACCTTAACCAATTTTGTGCCCATGGTTAAACCATTTGTCAATATCCATTTTATAATTCAATTTTTCAATATCCATTTTTCTTTCCTTCCAATTTTCCGACGCAAGTTAATCCACTATTCATTTTTCTATTCAAATTTACATCCAAAACTCCAAAGTACATATCATAAGCCATTATCCTATATTTATTTACCAAGTCCAATTCACATTATCATTAAACAAAAAAAAAACATTGTCAAATGAAAGAATTTCATTAAGCCCATATTATCCTTTTTGTGTCTATCTTGGCCCATTTACCAAACAAAGTCATAAAGGGAGACCTTGACCTAGATATAAAAGAAAAGGGACATGGTCATAAAGAAAAGAGGACATCAACAAGGAAAGTGGCGCCTCCATTCAGCAACATTTATCCCCTCATTCTTTGGTCATCTCATAAAACTCACACCCATATTCTTCTTCAACAACTCACACACACCGCGCCAAACACCTTCCCATTTTCCTTCATCACTCTCAACTCACCTCTTCAATCCAAATCAAGAACAACCCCCCTCCCTCTTCAACACATAAACCTCTACTCCATTCCCTAACAAAGACACCCATCATCACCAAGTTCTTTCTTTAATCCCAAATCCCAAATCCAAACACAATCATATTCCATTTTTGCAGCCCTTTTTCTTTCCTGTACAGCAAAATGGCTTCTCCACCAGACACAAGCAAAACTGTAAAGCTTGAACGTTACAATAGCTACATCAGAAAAGTTAACAACACAAAACTCCTTAACGCATCTTCCAATTCCGTCCCACACATCATCACACACTCAACTCAGTTTTCATCACTCAACACACAACCTGCATATTTTTCACTCCTACACGCACATAACACACCAACACACAGCAAGATCTTTTTCCATTCTTCTTCCTGCAAACACAACTCCAACAACTCTTTTCCATTCATAAACAACCATCACCTCACCATCACACATTCCTCTCTTCAAATGAACATAACAACAACAACTGAGAAATAACAAAGAAACAAAATCAGAAAACAGAAATAGAAGATGAGGAGAGTTGAAACATTCAAACAGCAGAACCAGGAAGAACCGTGACAACCTACCTCATCTTCAACCGCATAAACCCTCCAGCCTTGCTTCAGCTCCAACCCTGTAACAACCGCACAACAACAAAAACAAACGCATTTCTCCCAACTCTTCACCACACTTATTTCTTCAAACCCCAAAACAACAGCAACTTCACCGCACCACCACTGCATTACCTTCAACCAAGCAACAACAACAAAGAATAAATCTGAGATTCACACAAAAACCAACACACAGACAAAGCAAAACAGAATCAGAACAGAGAAAGAGATGAAGGTTAAGACCTGGAACTAAAACTCACCAAAGATGAGCCACCGTGGTCTGAATCGGAGAGATCGAAACCGCGAAGACTGAAGCCGAGAGTGAAGCGATTTATTCCGAGGAGTTGAGAAGATTTTAGGCATGATTGAACCACGACTGCGATGTGACGAGACGAAGTTTGGATGTTGTTTGAAGCAGGACGACGGCGTCACGGCGCAGGCGGCGGAGGCGGCAAATACGTGACGGTGTGTTTTGTTTCTTTCCGTTCGTGTTGAGCTTCGAAGAACCGCGTTTGATTTCCTTGAAACACGATGTTGGATTTGGGATTTTGAATTGGAGAAGGGTAATTGGAGACAGAGAAGTGGCACTGATTGAAGAGAGAGAGATACAGTTGTGTGTGAAAAGGAACGTTGGATTGGTCTTACTTCAGTCCCTGTTCTTTTGTTTTCCGTTTTGTTTTGTTCTTTTCTTTTTTTAAATTTAAATTTCTTTTTATGATAAACTTTTATTTAGTTGATTGTTGCAACTGGGCTTGAAGGCCATATGGCCCATCTGATTTGCTATACATCATCCCTGGATCCAGCAAGCGTACCCTCTCTCCTTTGTTTAGTTTTTTTTTCTTCGTTCTTAATTATCCCTTAATTCTTTTTTAAATTTTGTTTACTAATTGTGATTAACACTGTTTGAGAGGTTAATTTAGAGTTTTACTATATTTTAGTTGATTTTGGTAATAAGTTTCAATTAGATTTTCTTTATGTTTTTTGTTTATTAATTAACTTTGTAATATTTTATGAAGGATTAGATTTAGGTTCAAATTAGGTTATTATATTAATTTTAATTTTTCTAACTTTGTTTTAATTTCGATTAGTGTAATTAAATAGAATCATGTCTAACTTTGGCTCTAGTTTGCGTTTGAAGTTTTGTAGGTCTCTTACTTGACTTTGATAACGGAGGACGTAGTGTGATAATGATCTTGGATTTAATTTGTTAATTATTTGTTGACATACTTGTGCGATCGTTAATGACTTGGCATGAAGATTTTGGTTGATTGATAATTTTGGTGCACGCCTTGAGTTTGGTACCTCAGACAAGTATTCATGAGTTTTATGAGCATATTGAAGAGGCAGCGGACCTCCTCCGTTAGGTACTACTGAGGACCGGTTTTACTTACTACATGTTGTTGCATCTGGAAGTCCTACTGGTGTAGGCTCTGTTTGCTCATTATTCATCTTATCTCCATTTCGCATTCTCATCTCCTTATCTTATTCATTATTCATCTTATCTCCATCTGCATTTTCATCTCTTTATCTCATTTCATACTCCATTCTGCATTCCTTATCCTCATTCTTATGCATCTTCATATTGCATTCCTATTCATCTTAATTCTTCTTTCTCATCTTCTTCTTTTCATTCTTAACTTGAGGTGTGCTTAGGCCACCATGGAGCTTCTCCTTTCATCTTTCTCTTCTTCTTTCTTTCTTCTTTAGGATAGTGGACCTCACTAACCTAGGACCATCCGAGCATGTGAATATTAGGATTAGACTTTTTCCATTTAGTTTTACCTTTGTGTCTCTCTTTGAGTCTTCTCTTCTCATCTCCTAATCAGGGATTAAACCCTAAAGGCTTTAAGACTTTGTGATTAAGCTTATGCCTGCATCCTTCTCTTAGGATGGAGTGTATAACTTTAATCCTAAGTGTTAAACCCTTAAGGTGTTTAAATCTCTTAATCAATTCATTTAATAAGTATCAAGACATCACACTTGTAACTTGGGCCTTGCATTAGGGTTCTAATTCTTCCTTAAGTGGTTAAGAAGGACTAACCCTAGTGTTAATGGACAAGTCCCCCTCAAGTCGTCTTACAAATCATAAAAAACACTTCATCATCATATCATTAACTAAATCCACTTAATAAAGGCTTTGTTTTGTCATGAGTTTAATCCCTAATCATGGATTAAGTTGAGGAGCATTCCTCAGCTTAAACATTCTCATCTATTATCCTTCTTTTAGGATGGTGTAATGAGTCTGTTTAGTCCCTGATTATGACTTAACCTCATTACTTAACACTAAACAAAAACACCAAAAACATCTAAATAATCACAAGTAGGTTAATGATCTTAATTCTACATCAAAGGTGATTAAGTGTGAGAATCTGACTTCACACTTAAGGTATTCTCATTACCCCTAATCAGAGGGAAGATGTGATGAGTTTACTAAATCCATTGGTTTAGGTTTAAGCTCATTAACTTATGACAAACTTCCAAAAGCAATAAAAGACTGAAAATACAAAAACAAACAATAATCGTCTCCTCCGGGATTCTTCTCTCATCATCTTCACTCACAAACGAGAACTCGCTTCTTCCGTCTAATGCAAGACAGTTCGCACCTGAGCCAGACAGGTCATACACTTGAGCATTGACAAGTAAGCAGTTCACAAGTCAATTCATCTTTCAGTCTCTTTGGGTCGAACTACGGTGTTCTGACTTCCTCATTGCACGAGAGGATACGTAGGCATAACTTAACAGTTATCGAACAAAAGTCTCTGTACATTCCCCCTCCTTCCAGCATTATTCTTTAAGCCTCATAATCATGAGCATACTCTTTCTTACACTGACACTATACATATTACACTTCACACTTCTTTTGCACTGACACCTGTACATTCTTTTCCAGCTATTTTACACACAGATTGCACTGACACTACCCCTTTAAAACACAAATCTTTTAAGCGTGGATCCCGTCGAGTACGGCGGACAATCTGGGTGCTAATACCTTCCCAGGTTGTAACCAACCCCCTTTCTCAGTCTCTCTGGTTCGCAACCGTCTTATCCATATCTTTCTAGGTCTATGCAGCATTGCCTTTCCTCCGGGATAAAAATGCCTAGCTGGCGACTCTATTCATCTCCAGTGAGTTCACGGCTGTGTGTTCTCATTGTCCCTCTCGCCGACCGTTCGCGTCTGTACCTTCATATGATCCATTTTCATTTGTCGGGAGCGACAGCTTGGCGACTCTGCTGGGGACCCTTATACTGCAACCAGGGCTTCTGGTTCTTTTTGTGGGTTCCTCCTAGCGCTTGTTTGATTTGTGTTTATTGGGGGTGCTATGTGCTTATTTGTGCTTGTATATTTATTTTTGTTTACTGCTTTATGTACAGTTGCTTTACTGCTTTCTTTATTGCTTTTATATATATCGTACTGTCATGCTGCTGGCTGGATCTGGTCTTTGTTTTGGTGGGTGGGTGTTCCATTGAGAGTTAAGGTCCTATACCTGGGACCTGAGTGACACCTAGGTTAGAGTGAATCATATTCTTTCCCATTCCATTTCGGTCTGGTGCGGGAATATGAAACACGATTCAGATGTGGGTTTCTTCTTGAGAACTCTGTGTTGCAGATTTCCTGCAATGCTAGGGCTATCTGGGAAGCCAGCTAAGTCTGGATGACCTTTTAGTACTGACCTTCAGAAACTGAGGTGAATTAGAGGAGGAATTGTTATGGTTATTGTAAACACTGTACCTCCGGGTTGGAAGTGTTTACACTTCCCATAACTGATCCAAGTCTGAGGATCTTTGTTTAGAACACCACCTGTGAGGGGGTTGGGCTGTTTACAGGTTTGCAGGAACCCTTGACCTCAACATACCCTCATTACCAGTACAATTGTTTGATCCGATCACTATGATCCTGAAGTTATTGACCTCTGGTTTTCAGTTACTATTTCGGGTTACTATACAGAGATCTTGTGGTTACAGACACTTGATTCTTGGCAGTATTCCAGATTCCAGGCAGTTTCTAGCTGTGATCCCATGTCTTTGCATCTTTTGCATCATCATATTGCATTTTACATTTGCATCTGCATTGCATTTTCCTCCACCAGAGATCTCATCCTTCCTCTTTTGCCCATGACCAGCCAGTTGATTTCCCGATACTCAGTTTGAACAAGTGGACGACAGAGTGTGTGAAGCTAGACTGAACAGTGTCAAGAGTTAAGAAGGGTCAGTTTGAAAGCCATCAGTAGCTATGTCAGAGAACAATCGTCAGAATGTTGAGTTTCCACTTGGTTTCACTTCAACGACCAATCCGTTGTATGAAGATCTTCCACAAGTGAACAATCTTGCTCAAGCTCAGCCTGTACAGGCCCCGATTGTGAATCAGAATGTACCTGAACCATCTGTTGCCCGAGGTGGACCTTCATCTTCTACAGATTATCAGAGTTTTGCCTTCCCTATGCCAGGCTTCCAAGGGGCAATCCCTCTTGTGAAAACCAAGGATCCCCCAGCTTTTGATCCTGCTGAAAGATTTCGTGTGTTGGACGAGCGACTCAAAGCCTTAGCAGATCCTGATGCCTTTGGTTTTGATGCTCTAACCCTGTGTTTGGTTCCTGGTCTTGTCATTCCTCCAGATTTCAAGACTCCGAAGTTTGAAAAATACACTGGTGTCAGTTGCCCGAAGCGTCATTTGGTGATGTTCTGTAGAAAAATGACTTCTCATGCCCGCAATGATAAGCTGATGATTCACTGTTTTCAGGACAGTTTAAGTGGGGCATCTTTAAGTTGGTACTTGGATTTGGAAAGCAGTCATATTCGATCTTGGAATGATTTATCCAGAGCTTTCGTAAAGCAATACCAGTACAATATGGACGTGGCGCCCAATCGCACGCACTTGCAGAGCCTATCCCAGAGGAGTGGTGAATCTTTCAGAGAATATGCACAGCGGTGGAGAGAATTGGCAGCCCAAGTGCAACCACCACTTTCAGACAGAGAATTGATTGACCTGTTCGTGGGCACCTTGCAGGGTCCATACTTGGAAAGAATGAGTAGCATTGGGACGACAAGCTTCTCTGATTTGATGATAGTTGGAGTACGCATTGAGAGCCTGCTCAAAAGTGGAAAGATCCAGGACTTTTCGAATATCCCAGCTAGTGAAGGTGAGTCTGTTGTTAGCTCCCAAGAGGAAGAATGGGATGACGTCAGTGCAGTCATGGCAAATATTGAATATTCTAGACCAACATCTTCTCAGAGATCATCTATTCCCGTGTCTGGTCACTCTTATGGGCATTCGACAATGTTCAGAACACCATGTCAGAAATCCTGGACTCCTCCTCGTCCAAATTTGCAAGCTCATGGTCGAAGACCTCAGAATCAACTTCAGAGCCAGCATAGGCCTCGTAACAACCTGGAAAGAAGGATTGCTCCTCTTCATCCAGTCCCCATGGCATACAGTGAACTCTTGCCACATCTAGTTCAGAGCTCTTTGGTGGTTCCTAAGCTTCTCAAGCCGTTACCAGGGCCGTACCCTCCAGGGTACAATCCTCATGAGCAGTGCGGGTATCATGGTGGATCGATTGGGCATTCAACTGAAGATTGCAAAGCTTTTCAAGCCAAAGTACAACAATTGATTGACAAGGGCTACATATCCTTTCCAGAAGGAAGTTTGGTTGTGCACGTCAACCTCTCACTTGATTGAGTTCAAAAACTTCAGAGAAGCGTCTCCTGATTCAGTGGCTCGGACAAAATGTCATCAGAGTTGGTGATCACTGTATCCTTTTATCATTTGCATTGTAGTTTCTTTCCTGTTAGCAGCTACTTGTCTTTTAAGCAATGTTATTTTTTGAATGGTAATGTTAATGTAGTGATCTTGCATTTTTGAATCAATTATGTCGCATTCGCTCATTTTTTCTTTCCTTGCATCAAAAACGAAAAATAAAAAAAATATATGCATCCATATACCTCCCATTTATTTCACTGTTGTTTAGCAGGTTTGAGGGAGGATGATGACAATTGAATACTCATAATTGTTGAAGGTATGCTTTCAGGGTAAAACCTGCTGACGATGTACAGGCATTGCTTCAATTCCCAAACACCGGAGATATAAGGAAGATAGACCCTCGTCAACCCCTTTGAGCCTTGAAGTAGGAGTTTCTTTTCTAAACGAAAAAACCCTCACATCCAACCCGGGGCAGGGTAGCTATCAGTTAATTTGACCGAGCGTTCAAATTGCCAAAGGAGTGTGCATCCGAGGATCCATTACCTTTATTCATTACACCTCAAGAGGTCAAGGGACGTGAAACCACAATGGTTATCCCTCACAGCAAAGGAATGAGGCAGTCAGCCCTTTCAGCAAGTCATGACAAGCCAGTGTCACACGATTTGCTCAACAAAAATAAAAAAAAAGAAAAATAAAGCCCGCTAAGTCGAAAAATGTGTGAAAACATATGACTTAGGCAAAAGTTAGGGCATCCCGCTGGACTTCAAAATCGAAAAAAAATTCAAAAAGATTCAGTCCAGGCAAAAGTTAGGGAATAAAAATCTGAAAAAATATATTCCATGAGAACAAAGTCGTGTGGCCAGACACAAAGTCAGAATGGGTGACTGTTACTCCAAGAAACCTCATTGGTGCGTAAACCATCAACGTCATTGGTTCCTTAATCATTATGAAACCCTTGTGAGAAGCGAGCGCTTGAGTCGAGTTAGCTGAACATAGGACTGGAGAACATCAAGGAGAATGGGTGGGCACAGATAAACTTTGAGCCATAAATCTTTCCTTCTAAAACCGTGAACCAAGCCACGTTATAACCCTTGAAAGTCCTAATTGAATCAGGTTCAATTCTGAAAGCATACTACGACGAGGTTGCGTAAACTGACTCCTAAAGGTTTGCTAATTCAACACTACGTTTGGACTAATCGTCCATTCGTCACACACTGTCACAACATCAAAATAAATAAATTTTCAAAAACTTGCATGCGTACTGCATTAAAATTACCATTTGTGAATGTACAGTTTTAATTGCAAGTCAGTTTGTGACATCCGGGAAGTTCCTACAAAGAGCAATCACGAAGGAATTTGATCATTCAACAATGATGACCGGAATCGAGAGCATCATGTTAGCCTACGGACCAGGGGCATGTTATCCAGTGGTTTTGTTGACCAAGGAATCTATCAGGGTAAAGAGAGTTCCCAAGCATCAGTTGATCGAGGAACGTCATTCAAAGTCAGTTGATCAGAGCTGAGTCTACCAAGCAGGGGCAGGCCGCCCTAATTTTCTGTGAACCAAGGATGAATTCTTCCAATGCTCAGTCAGAATGAGTCAAGTCGCTTCCACGCTCATACCGGGGCAGAACACTTCCAGAGATCACTAAGTGCAACTCTCCTCGAGAGAACATCCAGGTCTGCCGTTCCAGAAATTGGATAATCAGCAACAGTTTGTTCAGAGACTCGCCCAACAGGGGCAAATTTTAGCTACACAGAGCAATTTGTATCAGTAATTTCAGAGTTCAAGACGAGTGTCGGGAAATCGTGCTATCCATCGTCGCCTTTGTCACCCTTCTCAACCAGAAGCCTTGTCACCTATGACTTTTTTTCCCCTTCCTCGGGAGTTCTTATAGCTTTTCATAATCATTGCATAAATCATTTGCATACGTTATTCATGTCGCATCTCTAGAGCATATGCATCATAAGCGCATTGGGCATCCCCACAAACATCAGATCTCACATCCAGGGCCCCGTAATCCCAACTTATCAACCTTTCAAAGTCCAGTTCTCGTCTGGCAAGCCTTTTCAAAGCCCAGTTCCCGTCTGGCAAACTTTCCAAAGTCCAGTTCTCGTCTGGCAAGCCAATTTCAAATACCAGTTCTCGTCTGGTAGGCGAATCTTTTACCAGTTCTCGTCTGGTCACCCTTTCATTTAGCCTGTTGAACGCCAGTTCTCGTCTGGTAGTCATTCTTTTTTCAGAGTCAATTCCCGTTTGACAATGAACCCCAAGTAGTCAGTTCTCGTCTGACGACTTATTCTTTGCCCATCAGTTCTCGTCTGTTGGCCTACCTTTAACAAACCAGTTCTCGTCTGGTATTTCACCTTCAAAAGTCCATTTGCTTGGCAACCAAAAAATATATATATATATATCTATCAACCTGGCCCTAGCGCCCAACCATCCTTGTATCATATCCTTGGCATTGAGCATACGTCTGCATCGTGCATCATTTGCATTGCATCTGCATACCGCATGGTTTCTGTTTTAGCTCTGATGTGGGGCAAGAATCGTTTCAAGACGTAATCTGGGGCAGTTATCTCAAGACTTGTTGAATTTCTGCGAGAGTTTGAAGGCACTGGGGCAATTCTGGATGCCAAGTCTTCTGTAAAATCCTCTGAAGACGATCTTTTATGGACGATGCAATCTGAGGCCATTTGAAGAGTAAAGGGATGCTTGTTCACTCAGGATGATCAGTAATGCTTTTGTTGAGCTCAGAAGTTTGAAGCACTGTGTTAATTCTCAGGGAATGCCTGGTATTTATTTTACCAGCAGGGCATTGGAAGTTTATTTCTTCCCCGAGCATAAAGATCTTCTTTCAGCCGACAAGATTCCCTCATGAGGAGTTGGTTATTCGCATTCAGTCAAAGCCAATTTTCATTGGCGTATCTTCCCAACACAGCTGTTATGCTATACTTGGGGCATATTTTGATTCTCCAGCAAGGTCTCTCCTCAGCAGAGCATTGCCAAATCTTTTCTCAACCATGCCAGAAGGTTGACACATCCCCAGCTGAGTTGGAACAGATGATGACCCCAACAGAACTTCAAGGCTAATTGAATCGTTCTCGTCCCCAAGCGGACTTATCTGTCACAGCGAAGTTTTCCCAACAGGAAGCTGAAGGCCTTGCTTCCCCACAAAGTTAGAATTATCAGAATTCCCTCCTCAGCAGGATTGTGTGATCAAGCATCTTCCCTAGCCAAGTCTAAAGATGATCTTTCCCCATAGAGTCATCGGGATTCTCATTCCCAAGGGATTTCCCAGCAGAGCAAGAAGAAATTCTCCTCAGTGGAGTCAGAGCAGGATGATCAGATCCTCAACAGATGTTCAAAGCAGTTAAACGAAGTATACCTCACACAGAGTTGTTTTTCCTCCAGTGAAAACCTCTCCAACAAGCATCAGGTTGCCAACACTTCGTTCCCATCAGAGTTAGAAGCTTTCAACCCGTCAGCAGTATACAGAATGCTCTCCAGATTCCCCAACAGATAAAACAGTTCCCTCACATTCACAAACATCAGCATATACTCCTTGTGGCACCCGTCCGTGTCATATCCCCAGCAGAAAGCCAAAGACATCCCCTTTGCACTCACAGAAATATACATATAATTCCTTGACATCCGTCCATGTCACTTTCCCCAGCACAGTAACATAAACACTTTGTATATCATATACCTGTTTATACCATACTTTTCTCCTTTCGATACTCGTCCGTGTCACTATCCCCAACAGTTAAATACTCATCTATACACCACTCATACTTACTTTATTTATATAGATACTCGTCTGTATCTTGTATACACCATTCGTATCCCCACAGATTCGTCACTCGTCCTTGTTCTTTGTTAACCAGTTGGTACTCGTCCGTATCATCATCTCAGAACATGTGTCAGTACTTGTTTCTACCTGATACTCGTCCGTATCATAGTCTTAAGGATACTCGTCCGTATCTTTAATCTATACACAGCGTCTAAACACTTATACCTTTTGTTTCTTGGATATAAACACTCGTCCGTGTTTACTATTCCCCAGTAGATCACCAACAAAGCAATTTTCTTCTATCTGACATTCGTCCTGTGTCATGATAAACCCTGAGAGCAGCCGTACCCTGCTAGGTGGTCGTCCTCCACCTCTTGATGGTCGTCCTCCATCATGCTCATCCGATGGCCGTCCCCATCGTTGATTTTTAGCAGCCGTCCCCTGCTAGGTGATCGTCCCTCACCAATAGATGATCGTCCCTCATCTTAACCCTTTCAGAGCAGCCGTCCCCTGCTAGGTGATCGCCCTTCACCTTTGATGACCGTACCTCATCATCTGTTTATTTCATTCATTCTTTAACCCGATGGCCGTCCCCGTCGTGGTCCCTTTTCTTTTTAACCCGATGGCCGTCCCCATCGTTGTTTACATTACTTTATGAACTTGATGGCCGTCCCCATCATTTTTCACTAATCCCCAGAGAATATTACAACTTTATCTTGATGGCCGTCCCCATCATGATCCCTTTTATCCCCAGCATGTCGGCCGTCCCCGTCATTGCGTCATTTCCCGCTTTACAATATACTTTATTTTCTTTGCGATCTATATCCCTTTTCTTCTTCATTCTGTGAGTGCAAATTTCGGGGTCTTTTTTGGTATTCAATCACTGTTTATCTGGAACGTCTAATAGTCGTTGCTCTCATCCTTTTCAGATTAACAGTTGCTTGAATAGGGGCAGCTGTAAACACCCCAAATTTGCCCTCTGGCTTTTCTATCTTTGTGAGCTTTTCACTTTGCATTCATACGCATTTTGCGTACCATTTGCATAAGCTCCCAAGACATGGGATCACATTTTCTGAAGAATTAGGTTTTCATGTTCCTATTTGCGGATCATCAGAAGAATTTAAAGTTCTTGGCTATGCAGCCATCAATGACCTTGTGTTCTTATGTTATTGTCACTCAATTAGGGTTTATTTCCCTAGTTAAGTGTTTTTCAAGGATTTCACGTCTGAAGAATATTCACCGATTCATCTTGCCCATCATCAGTAACGAAGCATGAATTAAGAGGTCTTCTCTTTGTCAAGTTACAAGGCCACTATTTTCTTCTCAGCATCTCAGGAGCTTGCTTCAATTCAATTTATTTGTTTCAGTGGTTTATTTGTCCGTCAATGGATATTCAAAATCAAGTTGTGTTGTGCGAGAACCATCAGTTTATCAAGTAGTGAGATTTAATTCAGAGGAATTCAAAGATGATTCATGATTTACCTGACCAAGAGGTTCAGAAGATAATTAATTCAGATGATTGATGTTTTAGTTGCAAATTATTCAGTGGCCTGAGACTTGTTCATTTGTTTTAATCAAGAGTTTGGTGAGATATTCATTCACGTGATCGTTTGACAGTTTGAATTCGAAGTGCGATATCCATTCATTTCACCTTAACCAATTTTGTGCCCATGGTTAAACCATTTGTCAATATCCATTTTATAATTCAATTTTTCAATATCCATTTTTCTTTCCTTCCAATTTTCCGACGCAAGTTAATCCACTATTCATTTTTCTATTCAAATTTACATCCAAAACTCCAAAGTACATATCATAAGCCATTATCCTATATTTATTTACCAAGTCCAATTCACATTATCATTAAACAAAAAAAAACATTGTCAAATGAAAGAATTTCATTAAGCCCATATTATCCTTTTTGTGTCTATCTTGGCCCATTTACCAAACAAAGTCATAAAGGGAGACCTTGACCTAGATATAAAAGAAAAGGGACATGGTCATAAAGAAAAGAGGACATCAACAAGGAAAGTGGCGCCTCCATTCAGCAACATTTATCCCCTCATTCTTTGGTCATCTCATAAAACTCACACCCATATTCTTCTTCAACAACTCACACACACCGCGCCAAACACCTTCCCATTTTCCTTCATCACTCTCAACTCACCTCTTCAATCCAAATCAAGAACAACCCCCCTCCCTCTTCAACACATAAACCTCTACTCCATTCCCTAACAAAGACACCCATCATCACCAAGTTCTTTCTTTAATCCCAAATCCCAAATCCAAACACAATCATATTCCATTTTTGCAGCCCTTTTTCTTTCCTGTACAGCAAAATGGCTTCTCCACCAGACACAAGCAAAACTGTAAAGCTTGAACGTTACAATAGCTACATCAGAAAAGTTAACAACACAAAACTCCTTAACGCATCTTCCAATTCCGTCCCACACATCATCACACACTCAACTCAGTTTTCATCACTCAACACACAACCTGCATATTTTTCACTCCTACACGCACATAACACACCAACACACAGCAAGATCTTTTTCCATTCTTCTTCCTGCAAACACAACTCCAACAACTCTTTTCCATTCATAAACAACCATCACCTCACCATCACACATTCCTCTCTTCAAATGAACATAACAACAACAACTGAGAAATAACAAAGAAACAAAATCAGAAAACAGAAATAGAAGATGAGGAGAGTTGAAACATTCAAACAGCAGAACCAGGAAGAACCGTGACAACCTACCTCATCTTCAACCGCATAAACCCTCCAGCCTTGCTTCAGCTCCAACCCTGTAACAACCGCACAACAACAAAAACAAACGCATTTCTCCCAACTCTTCACCACACTTATTTCTTCAAACCCCAAAACAACAGCAACTTCACCGCACCACCACTGCATTACCTTCAACCAAGCAACAACAACAAAGAATAAATCTGAGATTCACACAAAAACCAACACACAGACAAAGCAAAACAGAATCAGAACAGAGAAAGAGATGAAGGTTAAGACCTGGAACTAAAACTCACCAAAGATGAGCCACCGTGGTCTGAATCGGAGAGATCGAAACCGCGAAGACTGAAGCCGAGAGTGAAGCGATTTATTCCGAGGAGTTGAGAAGATTTTAGGCATGATTGAACCACGACTGCGATGTGACGAGACGAAGTTTGGATGTTGTTTGAAGCAGGACGACGGCGTCACGGCGCAGGCGGCGGAGGCGGCAAATACGTGACGGTGTGTTTTGTTTCTTTCCGTTCGTGTTGAGCTTCGAAGAACCGCGTTTGATTTCCTTGAAACACGATGTTGGATTTGGGATTTTGAATTGGAGAAGGGTAATTGGAGACAGAGAAGTGGCACTGATTGAAGAGAGAGAGATACAGTTGTGTGTGAAAAGGAACGTTGGATTGGTCTTACTTCAGTCCCTGTTCTTTTGTTTTCCGTTTTGTTCTTTTCTTTTCTTTTTTTAAATTTAAATTTCTTTTTATGATAAACTTTTATTTAGTTGATTGTTGCAACTGGGCTTGAAGGCCATATGGCCCATCTGATTTGCTATACATCATCCCTGGATCCAGCAAGCGTACCCTCTCTCCTTTGTTTAGTTTTTTTTTCTTCGTTCTTAATTATCCCTTAATTCTTTTTTAAATTTTGTTTACTAATTGTGATTAACACTGCTTGAGAGGTTAATTTAGAGTTTTACTATATGTTAGTTGATTTTGGTAATAAGTTTCAATTAGATTTTCTTTATGTTTTTTGTTTATTAATTAACTTTGTAATATTTTATGAAGGATTAGATTTAGGTTCAAATTAGGTTATTATATTAATTTTAATTTTTCTAACTTTGTTTTAATTTCGATTAGTGTAATTAAATAGAATCATGTCTAACTTTGGCTCTAGTTTGCGTTTGAAGTTTTGTAGGTCTCTTACTTGACTTTGATAACGGAGGACGTAGTGTGATAATGATCTTGGGTTTAATTTGTTAATTATTTGTTGACATACTTGTGCGATCGTTAATGACTTGGCATGAAGATTTTGGTTGATTGATAATTTTGGTGCACGCCTTGAGTTTGGTACCTCAGACAAGTATTCATGAGTTTTATGAGCATATTGAAGAGGCAGCGGACCTCCTCCGTTAGGTACTACTGAGGACCGGTTTTACTTACTACATGTTGTTGCATCTGGAAGTCCTACTGGTGTAGGCTCTGTTTGCTCATTATTCATCTTATCTCCATTTCGCATTCTCATCTCCTTATCTTATTCATTATTCATCTTATCTCCATCTGCATTTTCATCTCTTTATCTCATTTCATACTCCATTCTGCATTCCTTATCCTCATTCTTATGCATCTTCATATTGCATTCCTATTCATCTTAATTCTTCTTTCTCATCTTCTTCTTTTCATTCTTAACTTGAGGTGTGCTTAGGCCACCATGGAGCTTCTCCTTTCATCTTTCTCTTCTTCTTTCTTTCTTCTTTAGGATAGTGGACCTCACTAACCTAGGACCATCCGAGCATGTGAATATTAGGATTAGACTTTTTCCATTTAGTTTTACCTTTGTGTCTCTCTTTGAGTCTTCTCTTCTCATCTCCTAATCAGGGATTAAACCCTAAAGGCTTTAAGACTTTGTGATTAAGCTTATGCCTGCATCCTTCTCTTAGGATGGAGTGTATAACTTTAATCCTAAGTGTTAAACCCTTAAGGTGTTTAAATCTCTTAATCAATTCATTTAATAAGTATCAAGACATCACACTTGTAACTTGGGCCTTGCATTAGGGTTCTAATTCTTCCTTAAGTGGTTAAGAAGGACTAACCCTAGTGTTAATGGACAAGTCCCCCTCAAGTCGTCTTACAAATCATAAAAAACACTTCATCATCATATCATTAACTAAATCCACTTAATAAAGGCTTTGTTTTGTCATGAGTTTAATCCCTAATCATGGATTAAGTTGAGGAGCATTCCTCAGCTTAAACATTCTCATCTATTATCCTTCTTTTAGGATGGTGTAATGAATCTGTTTAGTCCCTGATTATGACTTAACCTCATTACTTAACACTAAACAAAAACACCAAAAACATCTAAATAATCACAAGTAGGTTAATGATCTTAATTCTACATCAAAGGTGATTAAGTGTGAGAATCTGACTTCACACTTAAGGTATTCTCATTACCCCTAATCAGAGGGAAGATGTGATGAGTTTACTAAATCCATTGGTTTAGGTTTAAGCTCATTAACTTATGACAAACTTCCAAAAGCAATAAAAGACTGAAAATACAAAAACAAACAATAATCGTCTCCTCCGGGATTCTTCTCTCATCATCTTCACTCACAAACGAGAACTCGCTTCTTCCGTCTAATGCAAGACAGTTCGCACCTGATCCAGACAGGTCATACACTTGAGCATTGACAAGTAAGCAGTTCACAAGTCAATTCATCTTTCAGTCTCTTTGGGTCGAACTACGGTGTTCTGACTTCCTCATTGCACGAGAGGATACGTAGGCATAACTTAACAGTTATCGAACAAAAGTCTCTGTACATTCCCCCTCCTTCCAGCATTATTCTTTAAGCCTCATAATCATGAGCATACTCTTTCTTACACTGACACTATACATATTACACTTCACACTTCTTTTGCACTGACACCTGTACATTCTTTTCCAGCTATTTTACACACAGATTGCACTGACACTACCCCTTTAAAACACAAATCTTTTAAGCGTGGATCCCGTCGAGTACGGCGGACAATCTGGGTGCTAATACCTTCCCAGGTTGTAACCAACCCCCTTTCTCAGTCTCTCTGGTTCGCAACCGTCTTATCCATATCTTTCTAGGTCTATGCAGCATTGCCTTTCCTCCGGGATAAAAATGCCTAGCTGGCGACTCTATTCATCTCCAGTGAGTTCACGGCTGTGTGTTCTCATTGTCCCTCTCGCCGACCATTCGCGTCTGTACCTTCATATGATCCATTTTCATTTGTCGGGAGCGACAGATATTAGATATATGAGCTACTCATCACATATGTAATAATATATATTGGTTCTTAAAACATGATAAAATCAACTCTATATAGGTGAATCTTCCAAATAGTAACTCTATTACAACAACAATCAATAGAGATGTGAAATTGTCTAATAATTTAGTTATTAAGGATGTATTGTTTCTACCATAATTTGAAGTCAATTTGATTTCAGTATCAAAACTATGTAAAGAGTAAGACTGCGGTGTAGTTTTTGAAACTGAAAAATGTGTTGTACAGGGAAAGAAGAGCTTGATAAAGATTGGTTCAGCTAGAGAATAATATGGCTTATATTACTTGGATGCTTATCAAGAAGATAGTGATATAGCCTTTGTTTCTAGTGTTTTTACCAATAAGAAATCAGATAATGTAGCTCCAGCCATTTTATGGCATTTGAGATTAAGGGATTTATCTCATGATAGAATGAAATGTATGAGCAACATGTATAGTTACATTCCTAGTAGTGTTCATAAAGCCTGTGATGTTTGTCAGCAAGCTAGACAAAAGTGTTTTCCATTTCCTATCAGTAATGATAATGCTAGTGAATTGTTTGCCCTTATTCATGTTGACATATGGGGACCATTTAACACAGTTTATATTCATGGTTTTAAGTACTTTCTGACTATACTTGATGATCATAACATACATGTTTGGGTTTTTATGTTAAAATTCAAAGTTGAAGTAGGTCATAAGATAGTGGATTTTGTAGCCATGGTAGAAACTCAATTCAACAGAAAAGTTAAAATGATCAGAAGTGACAATGGGACTGAGTTGCTTATGCCTGCATATTATGCTTCAAAAGGAATTTTACACCAAAGAAGTTGTGTCTAAACTCCTCAACAGAATGGTAGAGTTGAGAGGATACATAAGCACATTCTTAATATTAGTAGAGCACTCATGTTCCAATCTATATTGCCAAAAGAATTATGGTCATATACTATTCTTCATGTTGTGTACCTAATGAACAGGATCCCTCTAAAGTTTTGAAAAACAATTCTTCTTATAATGTCATGTATGGAAGTGCCCCTGATCTGAGTTCTCTAAGGGTATTTGGATGCTTGAGTTATGCTTCCACCCTTCCAACCAATAGACACAAGTTTAATGCAAGAGCAAGAAAATGTGCTTTCTTGGGGTACAAGTTAGGTATGAAAGGATTTATACTCTTAGACATAATTACTCATGATGTCATTATAGAAATGTGAAATTATTCGATATGGAATTTCCCTTCTTTGATCATTCTGATGATTCTATTCCCACAAATATCTACTTTGACCAACAGCCACAAATTCCTTCTTTTACACACATTGATTCCATGGAGTCAGTCCCATTTTCTTCCCATCAGTCTCATTCTAATTCTTAGATTTCTCAAGAATCTCCTCATGTCTTATCTAATCATGACAATTTGCTTAATACTTCTTCAAATTCTACTGATATTGCATTAAGAGATGATGATAGTTCTACTTCTCATGTTCAAGAGTCTATTCCTCTTGCTATTCTCTTAACATCTACACCTGAACCTACTAGAAAGTCCACAAGAGTCACACAAGTTCCCATTCATCTTAAAGATTACATATGTACTTCTAACGTTGTTTCTTATTCTTGTCAAAATCCTATAGAACACTGTCTATCATATTCTAATCTATCATCTAGTCATCAAGCTTATGTCATGGCACTTTCATCTGAAATTGAACCAAGTAATTACACTGCTGCATCTAAAGATCCCAGATGTGTATAGGCTATGTAGAGTGTAATTGAAGCTTTTAACAACAATCATACTTGGGAGTTTGTTGACCTCCCATCTGATTTTTCTCCCATAGGAAGCAAATGGGTGTACAAAGTAAAAAGGTATGTTGATGGATCCATTGAAAGATTCAAAGCCAGACTTGTGGCTCAAGGTTTCAATCAAATAGGGGGCCTTGACTATTTTGAAACTTTCTCACCAGTTGCTAAGATATCCACAATTTAAGTTCGACTTGCTTTAGCTGCTATTCATGGTTGGCATTTACATCAATTAGATGTAAATAATGTTTTTCTCCATAGAGATCTGCATGAGGCAGTTTACATGAAAGTTCCACAAGGTGTTGTAGCTGCTCAACCTAGCCATGTGTGCAAACTTACAAAATTTCTCTATGGTTTAAAGCAAGCAATTATGCAATGGTTTGAGAAATTGACAACATTTCTTAAAGCTCAAGGGTTTCAGTATGCTCATGCTGATCATACTCTTTTCATCAAGGCAAATTCCACCTCTTTCACAGCTCTACTAGTTTATGTAGATGACATAATACTAGCTGGCACATCTCTCACTATATTTGTTGATCTCAAGAAAATTTGCACAAAGCTTTTCATATAAAAGATCTTGGTATACTAAAAATTTTTCTTGGTCTTGCAATTTCTCGATCATCCAAAGGCATCACTCTATGTCAAAGGAAGTATTATCTTGAACTTATTCATGATGTTGGTCTAACTGGTTGTAAACCAGCTTCTATACCTTTGGATGCATCTATTAAACTCCATCAAAACAATGGTTCAGCATTCTCAAACATCACTGCATATCGAAGACTTGTGGGAAGATTGATATATCTCACCATAACTAGACCTGCCATTGCATTTTCCATACAACAACTTAGTCAATACATGAGTGCTCCAACTGAAGTTCATTATAAAGTTGCAGTCTATGTTTTGAGATACTTGAAAAAGTCTCCTGCTCATGGCATATTTCTCTCTACATCCTCGAATTTGCAAATTCTCGGATTCAGTGATGCAGACTGGGGTGGATGCATTGACACAATGAGATCGATTTCTGGATATTGCTTTTTTATTGGCCAGTCATTGGTTTCATGGAAATCTAAGAAACAAATAATAATCAGTTGTTCTTCAGCTGAAGCCGAGTATCGTGCCCTTGCATCTGCTACTTGTGAACTACAGTGGATGTGTTTCTTATTACATGATCTTCAGCAACATCCTTCTCGACTTCCAGTCTTTTATTGCGACAATCAAAGTGCAATCCATATTTCAGCTAATCCGGTTTTTCATAAGAGAACCAAACACTTGGATATAGATTGCCATTTGGTTCGTGAAAAGATTCAGGAAGGTGTCATGCGATTGTTACCATACCCTTCCAAAGATCAGGTTACAGATGTATTCAGAAAGGCGCTTGGTCCTAGGCCATTCTATGATTGCTTATCCAAGCTTGGTTTGATCGATTTGTATCAACCTCAAGCTTGTGAGGGGGTAATAGCTGTAAAAGAGGATGAGCAACATACACATAGAAAAGAGAATGCATGATGGAGTAGAGTTTAGTGTAGCACATTAGATTCTTTTCTCATTTTCTGTTATGTTGACAATTAGAGTTTGTTATACTATAAATAACACTCTTGTAACTACTTTGCATATTGATTCAATACAGTAACTTCTTCTTCGTTTTGCTTTTGCTTCCTCCATTAATGGAGCTCTTAGTTTGCTTAGATATAACCTTATCCAAGAGTACCCAATTTCACTAAAAAAAGTGTAAATCACTTATTTATTGTGTTTGTATTGACGCCATATAATTTTAATCTTTACTTCATTATCTAATTTCTAGATTGGTATTTTTATGACTTTGTAATCTAAGATGATGGACATGAAATAAAATAAGGTGTCAATTAATATTAATTATATTATTTTCTTTTAGTCATAGTTTTGTGCTTTATTAGACTATTTTTTCCTTTTTGTTAATATTACTTTGCCATTAAAATGTAGTGTAATACCTTTAATTCAGGCATTTTAATTTTTCATACACTCATTATTATCTATCAAAATATCTTCAATATTAAGCTGAAAATAATTTTTTTATGTTGTTTCTAAGCCTACATTTTTACCATATTCATCACAACAATAAACAAGTGTTAACAATTCAGACAAGTTTGTTGATAATATTCAATGTGTTCTGGGCGCAGGAATCGACTTGGCATTTTTGCACTGTAATTGAATTCTTGACAATCCTCTGTGTAAGTTCTGTACTTTTAGGATTGACATTCATTTTGTAAAACAAATATAACAACAATGTATATGTACAAGATCTTTGCAAAGAAAATAAAACATTAAGCAAGGAATTCTTTTTTGCGCCCAAACATGTTGTGTTGAAATGTTTCAACATCTGGAACAACATGTCGAAGAAGATGTCAAGATAATTCATTAGACATCATGAACTGCTGAAGATGGATTGAAGTTTATGTTTTGGTTTCAACAAAAATATAATATATTGAAGATTTAAATCAATCCAATGGCGCTGATTGTAAAAGATCTTGAAGATTCAAATATGCATTGAAGAAAAATTTCAAATATTGATTAAATGTGGAGTTTCTATATTTAGATATATTTTAGGAATTTTTTTATTTAAAGATCTTTTTGTATATTTGTAGCATACTGTTTCTGCATATTTGAGCAGTTGTTGTTGTATTGTTTAGGCCCAAATCCAGTTGGGAATAGGTTATAAAAAGAAACCTTGTAACCTAGGTTTAGTAACCAACCGAAAATATAATAGACATATCATTAGGGTTGTGTTCTTGTGGCAGCCATGCGAGACAAGGAACAATGTTGTGGCTGTTTTGTTTGTAATCCTCCAAGCTGATAAGTAAGATGTGGATTGTTCTTAGAGGAAGCTTGTAAGCAACTCTAAGTTGTTGTCATGGAAATGTTACTTTTGGTTTGAATTGTTGTATAGGTAAAGAGCCGTCAATAAAAGCAACTGACTGTTGGGACTATGAGACATCACTGAGGTGATTGGAAGTGAGGATGGGTTTCTCATATTTAGGAGTTCCTAAGTAGAAGTTGCACGGGTAGTGATTAAGTGAGAAGATTGTAAATTGTAGGTGTTTGCTAAGAAGTCTTTGAATTGATACTACGCGGTGGATTTCCTTCCAGGCTTGGTAGCCCCCAGAGTAGATGAGTTAACATCGAACTGGGTTAACAATTTGAATATGTTCTTTATAGATTTCAGTTTATTTTATGTAGTATATGTGTTGAATGTCATATCAGATGTTTAAACATCCTGAAGAATGTTTGAATCTGATATGTCAGAATTTTAAAAGTGTTGTATTTTATGGATTTCCATGATTATATGTAATAGATAAGATGTCTCAACATCATATTCGACATCTAAGTCTGTCATACCAGAATTTCAATTGGTATCAAAACAGGCATCCTAGTCTGTTTCTAGATGAGATCCAAGGGGGTGATGCGTGTTTTTCGCAAGTGTACAAACACATCAGAGTAATATAAAATATTGTCGAATCCACAAAGACCAAGTGTCAATCTATCGTACCTGTTGTTATGGTGTGTATCTAAGGCAACTGAATATAATGGTTTTATGGAGTGTGCAATGGTAAATAAAATAATAATTTTAAACAATTAATAAAGACATACTCGAATGTAATTCACTTAATCAATAGATATTCCGGTACTTGTTAATAGAACTACTTATGGGCAATGTTTTCCATCTTGAAAAGAACTAATTTAACAGGAATTGTTGCTTTCGCGTATTCAGAACCGAGTTGCACTCCCTAATCAACCCCTCCTATTGTCACAGATAGAAAGGTGCATACTGCGTTAGAGTAGTAAACCTATTTTTAAGAAATATAGTATCTTAACTAAGTTGAAAAGTATTTTAACCTGGATTTCTTAGCAAAAAGAGGTTCTCACGAACCAGACTCTAAACTTCATAACGCGTCCGAAAATCGTTTTAAAATCTCTTTTCTTTTTAATCTAAAAACTCCTAATGAGCTAGAAAAAGTGCTTTTGGCTGTTTTTGAAATAGTTAAAAACAATTACTTAAATTGAAAGATAAAATAGCCCTTAAGTGTTTCCACGAACAATTGTACGGATTACTGGTTTAATATCGATCCTTACATTCTAACCTTTATGGATTTAGTTATACATAGTAAAGTAAAAGTTCATTTTATAATTTTTCATAAAAGTAATTTAGTGCGAGTACGGAAAGTAAATAAAAATAGTGCGAGTGCGGAAAGTAAATAAAAGTAGTGCGAGTGCGGGAAATAAAGGTATTTAAAGCGAGTGCGGAAAATAAACAAAAGTAGTGCGAGTGCGAGAAATAAATAAAGTAAAGCGAGTGTGGGAAAATAAACGAAAGTAAAGCAATGCGGAAAATAAATAAAATTAAAGCAATGCGGAAAAATAAAATACGAACTGGAATTAAAATGGCGGCAGGATTAACTTCCTCCCAGAGTGCTCCAAAACTCGATCACACAGACGTATACAGACTCGATCACTCGATTGCAGTAACACCCTGATGTGGAATGATAACTGCTTTAAAACTGATATATGCCTAAGAGATTCTAAGTTTGGATCATTGTAAACGAAAATCTAAGGCCCTATTTATAGGAAAACAAAATGCAAGAAAAGACCAGGATGCCCCCTCCACTAAAAAATGGAGGGAAAAGTTTTTGCCTTGTGGCGCCCGCCACAGGCACATGGTGCCCGCCATGAGACTAATAGGGAATGAGAGAGTGGGGATCGTGGGTCTTGGCAGTTGTGGAGTGGTCTTGAGACGTGGCCACGTCATGGCAGACCCCATGGCGCCAGCCATGGCGGATGCCGTAAGTGTAAAAAGCTGAATTTCTTGGTTTTCGTTCGTTTCCACTCCTTTTTCGCTCCTTTTCTCGATTTAGGCCCCAATTACATAGAAAACCTGAAAATAAAGAAAAACAAAGTAATAACATAACAAAATAACAATAAAAGCTAAGAATGCATGCGAAATCGGAGTCAGAAATACAGTGAATTTTAGTGTTATCAGGGGGTACTTTTTGGTTCATGGTCAAGGTAAAAGTGTTCTACTGAAAAGCTGGTTGTTGTGTTAATGGTCCCTAAAAGTGGAAGATGGACTATTCTGTTGTGGTAGCATGGTGGTGTGCTGCTAATGTGACAGGTTTGATTTATTTTCAAACCTATGGCTATTGGTGTCAATTGGAGATATTGGAAGGGCTAATTTGTGACACTTGAAGCATCTGAGGAGTTTGTATCCGCTACTTATCTAACTAATAACTCCTTATGTTTGAGAAGGTTGATCTTCTCTAGAGATATATCATATGGTGTTGGGGATATATGTCTATCTGCTTTTGTTAGTTGTGTTAATGATACTTGAAGACTCTTTTTTCAAGTCCACTCAAGGCACTGAGAAGAGAAGTGGTTGTTTGGAGATCTGAAGACTATTTTAAATAGATCTATCTCTTGTCTGTAGATCTCTTTGTGATCCTAGGAATGATGTCTTATCCTCTGATAGAAAATCACATCAGAATTAGGCATGATTCTTCTGTCTAAGGGTTGGATGTATAGATGTTTGGGTGCTAAACTATTGTGTTTATTTCACACATGTTTAGAACCTACTTCTGATATGTAAGAGGAGGCATCTGTATGGTGTGTCTAAGAAGGTTCTGGCCCTGGAATTTCTTTTAGATGTGTGTGTTGATGAAGGTATGATCAACATGTATTGTTCTTCTGAGGATATTTTATTTATGGTCCTTGCTGCAGGAGTGAAGTACCTAAGCTTCAAGGAGTATTATTTCAGAGTGACTCCTTGTACATGAAGGGTAAACTGTGTCAACTAATGGCGTTGACTGATGTGTATATAGCTTATCAGTAGCTATATTGTGTGTAAAGACATCTCAAATCATACAGTCTGAATACTGTGTCTGAAGAAGAAGTATGTGTTCCAGCTGTTGCATATGTCTGTTCTAACACACCATTTTCTACCCTTGAGTATAATTAAAATCAGAGTTTACAAAAATTTCCACATAAACGGGATATCACATTTTCAACTTTAAACCAATTCCAACTTTAAGTATAACATGCTTAATACATAGCACTTTTCATAAATAAACATAAAACAACTTCATAATACTGAAATAATTCAACTTCATAAAACATCACGCATCAGATTTATAAAACAACTCGTAGCATCTTTATCCAACATAAAACAACTTCAAAATAACTAACAATTATTCTAAAGTACTTCAAGTAAATAAAATTCAGCATGCAACAAAATCAACAAAAACAGACACGCGTCATTCCCCCCTAGTGCTACGTATTAGAGAGACTGACCACCGACTCGACTAAAGGTAACCGGCTACCCTTCTTCATTACCTGCACGTTGCCAACATAAGGACTACATTCAAACAGAAGGGGTGAGTTAGGATAATTATAAGCACTATATGAAAAGAAATACACATATAAGGATTTCAAATAATTCACCGCTTCACAACATCAACTAGCACAACAACACATCAACAACTAAAAAATAATGCAACTTTAATACGACTCTACTAATTATGTATGTGGTACCATTTTGAAGTAAAACTCCCAACTTAAATCATTGCCAGGTTATCGAGGCATCAAGGCATAAGCCTTCAACTTTCAACTTAAATTGTCAATCCATGCCAACATGGTGTGAGCAACAGCTCCGACATGAAATGCATATGATCTACATAACATACACGACTTTACAACGCAAACAACCTAACAACACGAGCAACACAACAACTTTTATGATATAAGCGACTTATATTCAACTTTGGCATAAAAGCCTCCAACATAACAACTTTAGAATTATTCCGTAAACCGGAAACATACATCAACTTAACTGTACCTGCAAATCGACTATACAACATATTTTCATCATTGTGAAACAAAAAAAAATCAACTCTTAATTTACCCGACTTACCCCAATTAATTTCGTAAAATTCCGAGCAACTACGTTTTTTGCCTAATTCGGCTAAATCGATTATGTTTCTAATATTCTGCGATCAGCACGATTTTGTTACAAAACCTGGATTTTCTGCATTCTATTAAATATTATCTGTCATAAGAATTCATACCTGCTACTTTCTGCAAAAATTCCTAAGTGTGCATTTTTTTCTGTCAAAACTACACATCACAGTATTATTTAACAAATTGTTTTCATACTCGGTATAATTTCTTCTTCTTAGTAAAATTTACCATTTTATAAGATTACAGTGGTTAAATGGTTATGGTTAAGTTATAATTACTTAAATAAATATTAATAAGGTAAACTACATTATTTGTTCTACATAACTTAATAGACTATAATTGTTAAATAATGGTATTATGAAAAAAAATGTATTTCCCCACATTATAGGGTGGCTTGCGCCACCCTTCATTAAAATCCAAGTGGCTTGCGCCACTTCATGTTGCACAATGTGGCTCCTGCGACATTTTCATGTGGCTTGAACCACCTAGTATAAAAGAAGTGGCTCCTGCCACTTTGTGAAATGGCTTGCGCCATTTGGGGTCTCTCCACCACCACCACCGGTCTGTGTAATTTCTATTCATCATCCCCAATCACAATTTTTTTCCAGAAAATATCAACAATAAATCAACATAAACAAAATACAGATTATTCATAACAATATCAAAATCAACAAAAGTACATAACAACCTAGACTATCCAATCATAGTATCAAATTTCATACCTGATTATAAGAATCGAACCCACCCTTACCTAAGGTTTCGATCGAAGGTAGCCCTAGAAATCGGATTCCGACTGTCGTTCCTCTTTTCCTCTTTCTCTCACGATCGTGCAAATTTTCAGTTTCTCCTCTTCTACTGATACCACTTTTTTCCACTAATTTTATTTTATTTTTATTAAATTAAACTAAATCTTTATAATTACTAATGGGCCTAACTATAACACCCCTTATTTTACTAATTCGAACGCGATTTTAAGCCCACCAACCCAACTATCACAACAACTATAATACTAACTCTAATAATATTTCTACGGTTTCCAACTTATTTTTCTGGCTTATCGACTTAATCAACCACAACATAAAAATATACCGACTTAACAAAAATAATTAATTAAATATTCAATAAAACAATTAATTAAATATTTGTGCGTTACAACTCTCCCCCGCTTAGAAGATTTTCGTCCTCAAACATTTACCCGATTCAAATAACTCCGGAGAGGAGTCTCACATCTTTCTCTCCAATTCCCAGATCGCGCTTTCTCCAGCAGCTCCCAACCAAACAACTTTGACCAACATGATATCTTTTCCTCAAAGAGTCTTTATTTCACGATCCTCAACTCGTACAAGCTTTGTCTCCACAGTGAGGTTATCCTACACTTGCACATCGCCCATACTAACCAAATGAGATGGATCTGGAATATACTTCTGAAGTTGCGACACATGGAACACCATGCAACTTCATAATTACTCTAATATAAATCTCTGCCAACTTTGCAATTGGATATGTAATGTTAATAGGTTTGAAATGAGCCAACTCCGTAAGCCTATCAACAATCACCCAATTGGAATCATGCCCTCTTAAAGTAACAGGAATCCCAGTCACAAAGTCCATAGAAATGCCATCCCATTTCCATTCTAGAACTTCCAGCGGTTGCATCAATCTAGCACGCTTCTGATGCTCAATCTTCGACTTCTGACAAGACAAACACGCATACACAAAATGTGCCACATCTTCTTTCATTCCGGACAACCAAAATATTTTCTTTAAATCTTGATACATTTTAGTAGCTCCTGGATGAATACTCAAATTACTCCTACGACCCTCTTCAAGAAGAATATCCTTCATATCTGCATAATCAAGAATGCAAATTCGTTCGTGCAGTGTCAACGCACCTCTAGCAGCAATCTTAAATTCATTCTTCTCTAATTGACCACAATTGTTCATGATATCTACTAATTTCACATCCATCTTCTGAGCCTCTCGAATACTATCCAGTAAGTCAATATTAATCTTCAACATTCCTAACATCACACTCTGCGATGTCACTTCGCAAACAAAACTCATATCTCGAAACTGCTCAATTAATTCTATTTCTTTAATCATCATTGCTGACATATGTAAGGTCTTTCTGCTTAAAAGCATCAGCCACAATATTAGCTTTTTCTTGGATGATAATTCAAACTAAAATCATATCTTTCAGTAATTCCAACCATCTAAGTTGTCTCATATTCAGTTCTTTCTGATCAAACAAATACTTTAGGCTTTTATGATCACTATAAACTTCGAATATGGAACCATAGAGATATACTTCAAAATCTTCAACACAAATACAACTGCAACAAGCTCTAAATCATGCATATAATAGTTCTTCTCATGAATTCTCAACTTTCGTGATGCATAAGCAATTACCTTATTATTCTGCATAAACACACCTCCTAAACCCATCAACGAAGCATAACGATAGACTACAAATGGTTCTTTTGGATTTGATAAAGTCAAAACCAGCGCCGACGTCAATCTCTTCTTCAATTTGGTAAAACTTTCTTCGCACTGAACATCCCACACAAAAGCTTTACTTTTACAAGTTATCCAGTTAACGAAAGTGCCAACTTAGAAAATCCTTCAATAAACCTTCTATAATATTCTACTAACCCCAAAAAGCTTCTAATCTCGGTAGCCGACTATGGCTCCCCAGATTTTCATCCCGGTGCAAACGCAAATGGTCGGCGATGTTGGAGGTTGAGGTTGAATAGAGTCTTGAGCTAGGCATTTTTATCCCGAAGGAAAGGTAATACTACATAAACCTGGGAAAAGGTGGATAAGACGGTTGCGAACCAAAGAAACTGAGTAAGGGGGTAGGTTACGACCTGGGAAGGTATTAGCATCCAGATCGTCTGTCGTACTCGACGGGATCCACGCTTACTTGATTGTGTTTAAAAGGGGGTATTGTAGGTGCTAAACTGTGCATAAAACTCTAGGGAGAAAAGGGTGTACATAGTGTCAGTGCAAAAAGAAAGTGAGTGCTCAGGCTAAGGAAAGAGAAACTAGGAGGAGGAGAAGGGGGAGACAAAGAGACTTTTGTTCGATAACTGTTAAGTTATGCCTACGTATCCTCTCGTGAAATGAGGAAGTCAGAACACCATAGTTCAACTCAAAGAGACTTAGATTATTTTGGTGTGAACTGCTTGCTTGTCTATGCTCAAGTGTATGAGTCGTTTGGCACGAGTGCTAACTGTCTTGAATTAGACGGGAGAAGCGAGTTCTCGTTTTCAGAGTGAATGTGATGAGAAAAGAATCCCGAAGGAGACGTTTATTGTTTGTTTTTGTGTTTTTAGTTTTTTATTTCTTTTGGTGTTTTGCATAGGATAATGAGCTTAAGCCTTAATCAAGGGTTTGCAGACTCATTATATCATCCCTGATTAGGGATAATGAGCCCACTTAAGCATGAGATGAAAATCTCAACTCAATTACCCTAATGATGCAGGATTAAGACCATTAACCTACTTGTGATTATTAAGTGTTTTCGGATTTTTGTTTTGTGTTAAGTAATGAGTTTAATCTCTAATCAGGGATTAGTGAACTCATTACACCATCCTAAAAGAAGGATAATAGATGAGAACACTTAAGATGAGGAAGATACCTCAACTTAATCCATGGTTAGGGATTAAAATAATTATATAACAAGCCTTTATTAAAGTGGATTTTAATTAAAGGTGGTATTAAGAAATGGATTTTATGTTTGTAAGACTAAACCTAAGGGGGACTTGTCCATTGAACACTAGGGTTAGTCCCTCTGAACCAACAGGCAGAGATGTAACCCTAATATAAGGCCCAAGTTACAATATTAAGTCTTAATGATTATTAGGTGTTTTGATTAAGAGGTGTAAACAACTTAAAGGTTTAACACTAAGTATTAAAGTTATACACTCCATCCTAAAATAAGGATACATGCATAAACCTAATTCAGAGTCTTAAAACTTTAACTGTTTAGCCTCTGATTATGAGATGAGAAGCAAAGACTCAAGGAGACTAAAAGGTAAAAAATAGGGGAGACTATGTACAACCGTAAAGTTATCATGGTTAGATATTCCTATGGTTTGTGAGGCTTAAGAAGAGATCTTCAGATGGCCACCAAGGAAGAAGAAGCAAATGAAAAGAAAAGAGAAAGGAGAATATGTTACTTACTTCCTGAAGAAGTTAAGTAACCTAAGAGAAAGAAAAGGAAAAAGAGAGAGCATAAGTTAGCCAAAATCACTTCAAAGACAAATAAAGATGCAAATGAAGAGATAAGAAGAGGTTAGATGTGGAGGCAAATCCACATCCTAAATAACTTACCTGAAGCCCCTGAAAAGTTAGTATGAATGCATAAGATGTGAAACAAAAAGTAATAAGGCAAATGAAGATGCAATGATCAAGACCAGAAGTGAAAACACAATGCAAATGTGTTATGAAATGATGTAAAGACATGTACAATGTTTATGTATGATCATACAAGTGATGGATGAAAAAACAAGCATGTTAGAAGCTTAAGAACAAATGAACATACATAAGATGTAATGGATGCAAAACATACCAAATGGATGAAACAATGATCAAACAATGTTCACACATGTCCTAAGGCATCTAAGATGACATACAAATGAATGAGATGTCATGACAAGTTCACATGATGAAGGTATGCAAAGATGAATGCAAATGAACATGGCATATTAGGGTTTTAAGAAAGTATGAGATGCATATGATCAAAATAGAAGCAAAACATATGATAAAAAATTTGAAATTGCAACCAAATTAACCCTAAACACACATAAGAACACTCCCCAAAGATGGAAGTCAGAAGCTATACCAAATTCAAGTTATGTTTTTTCTAAGTTAGGCTAGGGTTTTGGGTACTTCTTCATGAAAAATGCCAAACAAATAGAAAATTCAATGCAAAAATATGAGTTAAATGCCATAGATACTACATGCAAAGTATGAAAGAATGCAAGAAGAACCATGCACAAACTCATCTTGGTTGATCAGAAATGAATTTTTGAAGTTAGGGTTAGAAAAATAGGAAATTTAGAAACCCTAATTCATGGTTAATTGTCTAAATATGATCAAACCCTAAAATAAATTTGTAAGATGAGTTTGTAAATTGTTCTAAATATGTAAGAATGCTTCATGATTTTTTTGGTGATTTTTAAATACCTAAAAGTATTTTTAATTAATTAAAATGAATTAATTAATTAAATAATACACTTAAATGATTTTAAAATAAATTTTTAATGCAAAAATTAAAAATAAAAATGTTTTTGGGTTCTGAAAATTATTTAAAGTAAAAATGCAAAAAATTGTAATTTTTGAAAATGGTTTGCTATTTTAAATAAATAGGGAAAATAAAATGAAATAAAAAGAAAAATAAAATGCAAAGTATGCTAGATGAAGGGCTCAGATTGCGTAGGAGATGGATCAAAGGCCAGGATGAGAGGTCAGCTTGACTTGGGGTAGGCTGATCTAAGGGCCTAGGTTTAAAATTGAGATTTGCGCGTGATCTAGGGGCTAAGGTTCATCCTGAGTTAATTAATTATATTTAACTTAATTAATTAAAATTAGGTTTTAATGATAAATCTGGATCATTCGCTGCTTAACCTAAACATGATCCAAGGGCTGAAATTCAATCTGGCAACCTAAACCCTAATTAGCCCTAATGATTTTCAGGTGACCGGAGATAAGATCCGGTCATCTTCTCCGGCCAGCCAAATCCCCCAACTTCACCTACAAGCCACTAAAACTCATCAAAACTGCCCAAAAAGGATCCCCAAACATCATAGAACAAGAATCAATCAACAAACAACATTTAAACTTCATGAACCAAGAGAATCGAAGCAAAAATTTTTTACGGGCAAACTTTTAGAACAACAATACATGCTCATTTCTACACCATTTTAAATTCTAAACGCATCAGAGTGATCAGCAAAGCATATAGAATCAATTTATAACAAGAAATCAAGGTTCTGGAAAAAAATTTCTTGAGCTATACCTGAACTGAAGTTCTTCAAACTAGAACTTTCTGAGCTATTCCTTGATGCAAAATGACTCCTCTGGTCCCCCTTGTGCTAATAGAATGCTTGGATGATGTTTATTTGGGCTATTTTGAAGGGTTCAGTTCTGATATGGCAGAAATCGTGTTTTTGTTTTAGGGTGTTTCAGGCCATGGTGATGGATGGGAAATGTTCTATGGATGATTTGTGGTTGATTGGTGAAAGAATTTTGGAAGTTTGATGGCTGGTTTGAGAGAATCGAAGAGAGGAAGTTTTTGAGGGATTTTGTGCAATCTGATGCTTGGCTTGTTTCAAGGCTTGTTGTGTGTTGTTTTATGATCCTTAGGGCTTCTATAAACAATTGCCATTGGTTAGAGGAGTTGTTGTGGCACTGTGGGATTGGTATGGTTTGAAATGCAAAAAGTCAAAATTTTGTGTACTTGAGGTATGGCATGGTGCAGAAGTGATTTGAGGTCTTGGGCTGCCTCAGCTGAGTTCAAGGAGCACCATTGGATCAATTTTTATGAGATGTGATGCTTGATTCAAGAGTTTGTATGGTTTTTGCAATTTCACAACTTTGACATTTCTTGAGAAGCAAGGCATGAAAACCCTAGGTTCTTGGCCTAATTCTGATCTTTATAAGTTGTTTGATCATGGCATGATGAATTTAAGTGGATTAGAGGTCACATAAAGGCCTGAAATACCATTTTGCGAATTTCCCTTTTTGACATGAACTTGAAAATTACAAGATTTTTCCTAACTTTGACTTTCCATATCTTGAGTTCTAGGATGAATCAAGAGGAGTTCTTGTACTTTTTGAAAATGGGAAGATCAAATCTACAACTTTCATGTTTGAAGAAAATTCATTTGAAGCCTTTTTGATCAAGAAAGAGGAGGTTGAAGATCTTTCCCAAAATGGAAAGTTTCCATTACAAGTCATGTCCAAAAATGGCAAGTTTTCAAATGGCTCAAAATTCTTCAATCTTGTGAACTTCTAAGAATTCCTAAGATCAAATAAAGATCATAAGACCTCAAATTGATGAAGATGACCCTTTGGAACCCTTGTTGGTGGCCTCAGATGCCCTGATTCTGACTTTTCTTGCACAACAAGTTACCATTTGATCAGATGACTTCCACAAGGAATTTTTACATCAAATTTGATACACATGCTCCTTATACCCTATATAGACCAATATAATCAAGAATCACCATAATTTTTGGGTATAAGGGCCTTAAACCCAAAACCCTAATTTCTAGGTCATCTGTGTAGGAACTCCTAGCCTGCCTTAACATCTCTGCAATCCCTTGTGATTTCTTGAATTCAAAGAACCCTTGGAGGAATAATATGATCATATAAGACTTATGGACCCTCTTGGCATGCTTTATGGCCTTTGAGATTGCTCAGAACACTTCTTGGGTTCATCTGATCACAAACCCTAGCTATGCAGCTATGCAATGAGTTGCTAAAGGAAAAAATATGCAATGTGAGATGTGATGATATGCTATGTAGTATGAAGGATCACAAGCCAAGGTGTGGGAAAAAAGAGAGGGGAAATTTGGAGTGTTTACAGCTGCCCCTATTTAAGCATGAGTTAGCTGTGTAGGATGTAAGCGCCTGGCTAAAAAGACAAACAAGATAACTTGTGGTTGAATACCAAGACAATCCAAAATTTTCACTCTTTATTATAAGAAGAAAAGGGATATAAATTTTAATAGACAGAATAGACTGAATATCAAATGATAGCGACAGAGGAAGACCATCGAGCAGAGGACGACTGCTGGGGATAAAAACGGTGAGAAACGCACTGACGGGTGTAAATACCCCAAATTTGCCCTCACTCATCCACACCATGGCTTGTGATCTTTTCATATGCATAAAGTTCAATCATACCATTTTCATATTGCAGTTTTAATTCATTGCATTGCTTCTAAGTCATCTGCATCTAGGGTTTGTGATCTGAGCTATCCCTGAGCCATTTGAGCCACTCCAAAGGTCATCATTCATTTCAAAAGGGTCCATGTATGTTGAAGCATCATATTATATCCTCTCAAGATCAAATAAGTCAAAGAATCACAAGAACTGAGAAAGGCATGGAAGCAGAGCCAGGTTTAACTACACAGATGACCTAGAATTAGGGTTTTGGTTTCAAAGGCCATAACTCCAAATTTTTTGGTCATTCTTGTTTCTATTGGTCTCTATATGTTATAGGGATCATGCATATCAATTTTCATGAAGAAATTCAATGGGGAAGGCATCTGATCAAGAGTTGACTTCTTGGGCAAGGCAGTGCAAAATCAGGGCATCCGAGGCCCCCAGTGACCCAACCAAAGTGTGTTCTTCATCATTTTTAGTGTGTATGATCTTTATTTGATCATAGAAGATGTTATAAGTTCACAAAATTGAAGAATTTCAAGCCATTTGCAAAGTTGCCTTTTTGGGAAAATGACTTGTAATGGAAACTTGTCATTTTGGGAAAGTTTTTCAACCTCCACAAATTGATTCAAAAATGCTTCAAATGAGAAAATTTTGGTCTTGAAAGTTGTAGAATGGATCATTCCCTTTTCAAAAAGTACAAGAACTCATTCTAATTCATTTTGGATCAAAAGTTATGGCTTGTCAAAGTTGGGAAAAATCACATAATTTCAAGTTTTGCACCAAAGAGGCAAAGTTGCAAAACCCCTTGCCAAGGCAAATTGTGACTTCAAATGGACTTCTAACCTTTACACAAACATAAACTAATGTCTAAAAATCATAATGCACCAAGGGTTTGTCCATTTTCATGACTTATGCTTCAAGTAATCACAAAGGGGCCAAAGATGTACCAACTTGCAAAAACTCATGTAGCCATGCCTCTACTTGTTACAGCTCACAAAATCTGATCCACAAGAACTCCATGATCTCAGCTGAGCCAAACCATGCTCCTATCACAACCTCCCACTTGCCCATACCTCAAGTACACCTAGACTTGACTTTATGCAAAATGGCCCATACTAATCCCACAGTGCCACACCAACTTCTCTGACCCATCCAAGTGTGATAAGTGGACCAAAAGAGACTCAACACAACGGACACACAAGCCTGAAGCAGCTCATAAGCCATAGTTCACAAAACTCCCCTCTTATGCACTTTTTCGAAACTCAGCACACAAGCATCAAACACCAAAACAAAATTCATAGGATCACTCAACATGTTCCTCTGATCATTTCCCAAGCCTCATTTGTCCCTGAAACCTCCTCAATCAGAAACACGATTCTCACCCCTCACTGAACAGAACTTCATCAAACTCACAAACCAGCCATTTTAAACTCCAACCAAGCTTCAAAGCTTCATCAAGAGGATCATTGAAGCCATTTTAAAGCAAAGAAGCAAGCAGAAAGCTCCTGGATTGAAAGCTCCATTTCAGGTGAGCTCAAGAACTTTTTTCCAGAAATGCATTTTTAAGTTCATAAATGAATCTATATGATGTGCTGATCATGCTAATATGTTTAGTTTTGCAAATGGTTAAGTATTGAGTATGTATGAAGCTTCTGAAATTTTTTGACCTAAAAACCTTTTGATTCGATTCAGCTTTGATACAAAAAATAAATGTGTTTTGATTGATGATTCTTGTTGTATGATGTATGGGGTTGGTTTCTGGGCAGAGAGATCAAGTTTTAGTGACCTAGGGAGTGAGTTAGCAATTTTCAGGGAGGGAGGTGGCCGGAGAAGATGACCGGAGGTCATTTCCGGCCACCTGAATGTCATTAAGCCTTTAATTACGATTAGGGTTTGGTTTGAATGTGGACCTTAGATCTTGTGGACTTTTGTTGACTCCCGCGCGAATGAACGAACCAGATCTTTCATTAAACCCTAATTCAGATTAATTAGATTAATTAATTAGGTTTAAATTTGAATTTCCCAGAAACAATCTCAACCGTCCATGAGCGCGCACAGTCTTTCCCTCCCCCTGAGTTTGAATGCTGGCCCTTGATTGCGTTGACTCTCCCTTTTTATTCATTTTAATTTCTTTTCTTTTCATTTCTTTTCATAACTTACACTAGGTTAAGAGTTGGATCCTCTCCTTTGGGCAGTGAAGTTGTATAGGTTTAGGGTATCTTTGATTGCATTTTCAAATTTTTATCATGACATTTGCTTCTGTTTTTGGATTTTTGCTTTGCATGATGCATGTAACCCTAATTTTTGCCTTCCTTTGCATTCATCTTCCATTTGCTTGCATACCATGACTTGCCATGACATTTTGTGCATCCACATGATTCATAATACATATCAGGGCATATTAGAACCATGATTGATCATTTCATCATTCCTTTTCCATGTTATATGTGCATTGCATCTCATAACTTTTCATGTACTTTCATGGTTCAAAGTATACCTCATTTGCATCCTTATGCTTATTTGATCATCCTCATCTCTTGTCATGTGTTTGTATCATCCCTTAGCATCATTAACATCATGTAAATGCTTCTGACTTTGGTTTGCATCATGACATTTCATCCCATTTGCATTTGCATTTCATTTCTTTTGCTAACTTTTCAGGTGGTAAGTTGTTTTGAGAAGTGAATTTGCCTTCACTTCTCACAATCTCTTCTTATCTCTCTTGCATCTTTGCTGCATTTATCTTGTGTATTTGAGTGAGCTTGCTCATTCATGTTCATCTCTTACTTTCTTTCTTCAGGCAACTTGTCTTCTTAAGTGAAGCAAGTTGTCTTGCTTCTCTTTGCTTCTTCCTCCTTTCATCTGCTTCTCTCCTTGGTGGTTCTTTGAGGATCTTTCTCTCTTAAGCCTCACAAACCCTAGGATCCCCAAGCATGATAACAATTAGGGTTTGATTAGATCCCCCATTTAGTTTTGCCTTTTGAGTCTCTTTGAGTCTTCTCTTCTCACCTCATACTCAGGGACTAAACCCTAAAGGCTTTAAGGCTTTGTGATTAAGCTTATGCCTGCATCCTTCTATTAGGATGGAGTGTATAACTTTAATCCTAAGTGTTAAACCCTTAATGTGTTTAAATCCTTTAATCAATTCACCTAATAATCATCAAGACATCAAGCTTGTAACTAGGGCCTTGCATTAGGGTTCTAATTCTTCCTTAATTGGTTAAGAAGGACTAACCCTAGTGTTAATGGACAAGTCCCCCTCAAGTTGTCTTACAAACCATAAAAATCACTTCTTAATCTTATCATTAACTAAAATCCACTTAATAAAGGCTTTGTTTTGTCATGAGGTTAATCCCTAATCATGGGTTAAGTTGAGGATTCTTTCTCAGCTTAAATGTTCTCATCTATTATCCTTCTATTAGGATGGTGTAATGAGTCCATTAAATCCTTGATTATGGCTTAAACTCATTACTTAACACTAAACAAAAACAACAAAAACATCTAAATAATTACAAGTAGGTTAATGATCTTAATCCTACACCATGGTGATTAAGTGTGAGGTGATTACTTCATACTTAAGGCGTTCTAATTACCCCTAATCAGAGGGAGGATGTAATGAGTTCACTAACCCATTGGTTTAGGCTTAAGATCATTTTCTTATGACAAACTTTCAAAGGCAATAAAAGATTGAAAACACAAAAACAAACAATAATCGTCTCCTCCGGGATTCTTTTCTCATCTCATTCACTCACAAACGAGAAATTGCTTCTTCCGTCTAATGCAAGACAGTTTGCACCTAAGCGAGACAGGTCATACACTTGAGCATAGACAAGCAAGCAGTTCATAGGTCAATTTATCTTTCAGTCTCTTTGGGTCGAACTACGGTGTTCTGACTTCCTCATTGCACGAGAGGATACATAGGCATAACTTAACAGTTATCGAACAAAAGTCTTTGTATATTCCCCCCTCCTCCAGCTTCATCCTTTTAAGCCTCATGATCTTGAGCATCTCATTCTCGTTCTCACACTGACACTTCTCTTATACACTTCACCTTTCTTTTAGCACTGACACTTGCATTCTTTCCAGCTTTGATACACAGATAGCACTGACACTACCCCTTTAAAACACAAATCTTTTAAGCGTGGATCCCGTCGAGTACGGCGGACAATCTGGGTGCTAATACCTTCCCAGGTTGTAACCAACCCCCTTTCTCAGTCTCTCTGGTTTGCAACCGTCTTATCCATATCTTCCTCAGGTTTATGCAGCATTACCTTTCCTTCGGGATAAAAATGCCTAGCTGGCAACTCTATTCATTCCTTCCCTTTCGCCGACCGTTCGCGTCTGAACCCCTTCTGGCCCGGTGTCATTTGGTGGGAGCGACAGCTTGGCGACTCTGCTGGGGACCCTTATACTGTAACCAGGGCTTCTGGTTCTTTTTGTGGGTTCCTCCTAGCGCTTGTTTGATTTGTGTTTACTGGGGTGTTATGTGCTAATTGTGTTTATATATTTTCTTTATTTACTGCTTTATGTACAGTTATTTATTGCTTTCTTTACAACTATATACATCATACTGTCATATTGTCACCTTGCTGGATCTGGTTTTTGTCTTGGTGGGTGGGGTCCTATTGAGAGTTTAAGGCCCTATACCTGGGACCTGAGTGACACCTAGGCTAGAGTGGTTCATGTTCTTTCCCATTCCATTTCGGTCTGGTGCGGGAATATGAAACACGGTTCAGATGTGGGTTTCTTCTTGAGAACTATGTGCTACAGATTTCCTGTAGTGCTAGGGCTATCTGGGAAGCCTGCTAAGTCTGGATGACCTTTATTATGACCTTCAGAAACTGAGGTGAATTAGAGGAGGATCCTTTATGGTTATTGTAAACACTATACCTTTGGGTTAGAAGTGTTTACACTTCTCATAACTGATCCAAGTCTGAGGATCCTTGTTCTAGAACACCACCTGTGAGGGGGGTTGGGCTGTTTACAGGTTTGCAGGTACCCTTGGCCACATCATACCCTGATATTTGTTTTGTTTAAGAATGCTTCACTTGGGACAGTTCTTGTGATTTAACCCTGGACATGTGGCTCTTTATTTGAGCCCCCCACCTTGGTTACTGGATTTCTGAACCTCCATCTGGACTTCTTGAACATACATGGACTTATATCAGGACAGTTAATCAGATCCAGCTTTATCACAAACCCTCGCATATCATTTGCATACTCATCATTGCATCATTTTAACATTTGTTTATTTGTTTTTCAGGGTATCCACATTATATCTTGGCTTGGTTTTGACCCCTTCATCTGCATAGACCCCTGTTTCATCAGCTATCTGCTTCAACTATCTTCATCAGTTGTCTGCTTCAGTCATTTTCATCATCACCAGCATCAGCCTATCAGTGGCTCATCTCCAGTACCATTTTTGATCTTCATCAGCACTTGTCTTCAGTTCTTCATCAGCAGTCATGGCACCCAGGAAGAGCAACATTTCATATCATTTCTTTGAGCCTGTGCTGACTGGCATCAGGCAGGTCCAGGCACTTATCACTCCAGACCACATCCCATTATTCAGAGAGCATTATGGAGGCATCCTTGATATGGTTATGGACCTGGACCCTTCTCAGAGGAGTATGATCCACACCTGCCTACAGTTTTATGACCCTCCTCTGAGATGCTTCACTTTCCAGAACTTTCAGTTAGGACCTCTGTTGGAGGAATGTTCATCACTGATTGGAGTGCCTGTCAGGGGTGGGATCCCCTTCAACCCAGAGATGACTTCTCCCAGCAATGAAGAAGTGGCAAAGGCACTGTACCTGGAGCCTACTTTGATTGAAGAGAACATGACAACAAAGGCTGGGATCCCTGGTTTGCACTTAGACTTTCTGACTTCTCAGGCCATCCTGAAGGCCTCCTTGGGAGAATGGAGGACAGTTTGTGCATTGTTAGCCCTCAGTATATATGGGGTTATACTATTTGCATATGAGCCCAAGTTTATCAGCAAGAATTCCATTCATCTTTTCCTTCTGAGGAACCCAGTACCCACCTTGCTAGGAGATTTCTATTATTCTATTCATCAGAGGAATGAGAAGCAAAGAGGAAAATTGGTGAGATGCTATGCTCCCCTATTTCATACATGGTTGCTCAAACACTTACCCAGGACTGATGCCTTCCTGAATCCCCACCAACAGAAGAATTGGGCTAAAAGACTTATTGCTTTGACTTCAGATGACATCAGATGGTGTACCTAGAGCACCAAGGGCAGGGACATAATCACTAGCTGTGGGCAGTACCCCAATGTACCTCTAATAGGAGTAAAGGGTTGCATCAACTACAATCCTTTGTTGTTTAAGAGACAATTGGGCTATGCTTTGGTCCACCCTCCTAGAATGCAAGACTTGGCTAAAACCCTGTATTGTGAGATAAAACCTAATCTAGCTGTTGTCAGACAAGCATCCTGGGCTTGGGACAACATCCAGACCAAAGAAATGGCCATTCTTGGGAGGTGCAATAATGTGGCTTCAGCTCAGTAATATGAATGGTCTCATGCTAGAGCTCAGATTTCTGGGATGCCTTTCACCATTGAGGATGCACCTGGACCATCCACAGTACCACCTCCAGCCACTGTCATCCTGGAAGAATTTGAGAAGCTGAAGGAAAGGAATGAGAATCTGTCTCAAGCTCTGAAGAAGACCCTTTGGGAGAGGAGTGATGGTCGTCTAGACATTGAGAGGTTGGAGAAGCTTAAGGTGGAACATCTGACCAAGATTGAGAAAGCAGAGGACTACATCAAGAAATCAAGAGCTGGGGAGCAAATATTGAAGAATGCCTGCAAAGAGGCCCAATTTCAGAAGGCTAGGACTGATCTCTATCTACAAGAAAGTCAAGCTAGGTGGGTCAGGATCACTGAAGCTCGTACTCAAGAAGATAAGAGAACTCAAGCCAGGATCGTGTAGTTAGAGGCCATTGAAAAGAAACAACAGGAAGCTTTGCTGGCAGCCCAGAAGGAGATTTCAGAGTTGAAGCTTAGGGCTGGTTTGAAGAGGTCAAAGGACCAGGACAAGCACAAGAAGCTGACCACTGCCATTTCTACTAGAAACCTCCTCATCAGAAACATCACAGAGCATCCGGTTGGTCCTGTAACTGAAGCACTTTTGAAGGAGGTTAAGGAGGATGAATTTGGATTAGATGTTTGACTTCTTTGCTTGTTGTTATTTCCATTTGATGTACTTTTCTTTTTATGTTGTATTTTGACCCTTCAAGGGCATATGTTGTAAAAACAAACTATGTATGATCCACCCTTTGTAATGTATTTGTTAGTTTGTTTCATTGAGTTTCTTTTCTCAAGCAACATGAGAACATCTTTTCAGAACATCTTCCTCGGGATCTGGAAAGGTCAAACCCAAGAGCCAAGCCGGATACCTTGGAAAGCAAATAAGCATACTGCATTGCATGCTAACTTTTGTTTTGTTTTGTAGGTTTTGTCTTTATTTTACTTGTTTCTAACTCTGTTGTGGTTCAGGAATTATTGCTCGCCGCCGGGTGTTCCCTCTCAACCGTCCGCACCGGTATCCTACTCGCAACAATCTTCCTGGTATCCAAATGGATCAAGTACAGCAGGACCTGACAGAGGTCAGAACTCAAATGGCTAACGAAAGAGTGGAGATGAGGAACCAAATGGCCCAGTTCATGACTGTAATGACTAACCTGGCTCAAAGTCAAGAGAGGTTAAGGGCAGTGGTAGAAAGACATACCCCCGAAGAACATCATCCTGGCACTGGAGGAACCAGCAACAATGAGGGAGGTCAGCCTCATGTTAACCCACCAGTATTTGGACCTCATCTAGATCCAGAGGCCAATATCCCAAGGAATGTACCGGGCAATACTGCTGCAGGCAGGATCTTGACAAGATCCTCAAGAGGAGCAGTTTACTGTCATGGGAGCTGGAGATGAAGTTTTTGATAAAAGGTTTGATGAAATTGCTGAGAAGTTGAGATCTCTGGAGTCTCAAAATTCCTTAGGCTTCGATGTAATGGATATGGGGTTAGTGGATGTGGTAAGAATTCCCCACAAGTTTAAGCCCCCGTGCTTCGAGAAGTACAATGGAACTTCCTGTCCACGAACTCACTTACAGTCCTTTCTGGGGAGACTTAAAGCATACACCATGGATGAAAAACTGTGGATGTTCTATTTTGAAGATAGTTTGACTGGGGCTTCAAGGGAGTGGTACTCACACTTAACCAGAGCTTCTATCAGATGCTGGAAGGACTTAGTTGAAGCCTTCATCAGGCAGTACCAATACAATCTGGACATGGCTCCTAATAGAACCCTCTTGATGGGAATGTCTCAATCCTCTAGGGAAAGCTTCAGGGAATATGCCCAAAGGTGGAGACAGCTTGCTGCTGCTGTCCAACCACCCATGTCGGAAAGAGAAATGGCCGACATGTTCATGAATACTCTGCAAGGAACATATATTGATAGGCTAGCTGCCTTTTCTTCTACCAGTTTCGCTGACGTAGTCATATTTGGGGAAAGAATTGAAAGCCTTTTGAAGATGGGTAAGATTTCTGATAATGGTGCAAGTTCGTCCAGTAATCCCAGGAAGCCTTTTGTGGGACCTAGAAGAACCAGTGAGACAAATGCCATTCATGCCACCAGGGGTAGACCTCAGTATGTCCACAGATCAGTAGCAACTGTCACTATTCCAGCTCCGGTTCCTCAGCAACCAGCATATCAACCACAACAACAACCACATTATCAACAGCAAGTTCAGTATCCGCCACAAAGAACCTACAACAACAACAATAGCAATCAACAACAAAGACCTTTTCAGCAAAGACCATCACAGGCAAATAGGGTGATTGACCCTATCCCTATTCCTTATGCTGCCTTATTGCCACAACTCCTGAATCTCAACCTGGTTGAGTTAAGGACATTGGCACCACCAGACCCCTCCAATATGCCAAGAAATTATGATGTCAACGCCAGGTGTGCTTTCCACTCCGATGCACCTGGCCACAATACTGAGAAATGCAGGGCTTTACAAATGAAAGTCCAAGATCTGGTGGATTCTAAAGCCCTCAACTTTGCACCCCCTCCAAATGTCAACAAGAATCTCATGCCCAATCATGGAGGGCCAATAATTAATGCCATTGAGGAAGATAAGCCATCTTTCTTGATAACCAGTGTTGGACAAATTCGAACACCCCTGGTAGAAATTAAAGCTCAGCTTCTAGAGTGCCAGATGTTCCCCGGGTGTGAACTCGGTTGTGGGTATTGCAACATTGCAGTCAACGGGTGTGATAATTTAAGAAGCGGCATAAATGGTATTATCAAAGATGGTATCCTTCAGATCTCAACAACGGTGCCTACAAATCCAGCAATTCCCTTAACAACAATTCCTGAGTTCCCTACAACTGCAACAACAATCATTCCGACCAATTCATCAATATCATCAACAATGGCTCCATCCATCACTTCAACAAATCAAATGTCAACAACCCTTCCTTCTACAACATCAACATCCATTATATCAGCAGAATCTTCTACAACACCGGCAGAAATTAGCAAAGATATCTCAGCAGTCACCATCTACTATGATCCATCAAGTGTTCCTCCAAACAACAACTTTCAACAACAAACAGTGGCACCTCCTGCCAGGTTGCCAGTCACCATTTACTACGATCTGCACACCATTTCAATACCCTCCTCTGCTGCAGTCAGTCCAGTTACTATTACGGTGCCTGGACCCGTTCCATATGAAAGCAGTAATGCCATACCTTGGCATTATGGCTCTGATATTTACTGCAACGGGGAGGAAATCACTTTGGATTCTTCAACCTCTTCTCCACAAATTGATAATGTTGGGGGAGGCAGAGGCTTCACCAGAAGCAGACGCCTTTTTACCTCACAAACTCAGAGACCTAATGCCGAAGCGGAAGCTGCTGCCAAAGCAAAGGGAAAAAGTGTGGTATTTGAAGAGCCAGCTGTCAAAGAAACTCATAAGACATCCTTTGAACAAGATGTAGACGATTTTATGAGGATTATAAAGAGAAGTGATTACAAGGTGGTGGATCAGCTTCACCAAACTCCCTCAAAGATCTCCATATTATCCCTGTTAATGTGTTCTGAAGCTCACAGGAATGCACTACTGAAAGTCTTGCACGCAGCTTACGTGCCAGAGGAGATCACTGTTAATCAGCTAGAAACTGTGGTAGCAAATGTCAATACCAGTCATGGACTGGGCTTTACCAATACTGACTTAACGACTGAGGGACGTAACCACAACAAGGCTTTACACATCACTCTAGAATGCAAGGGTGCTGTTTTATCTCATGTACTGGTGGACACTGGGTCGTCACTCAATGTTCTACCAAAGAAAGCCTTAGTGAAGCTGGAGTATGATGGCTTGGAACTGCGTCCGAGTAATTTGGTGGTAAAAGCATTCGATGGCTCTAAAAGATCAGTGCTTGGGGAGATTGATCTGCCTGTGATGATTGGCCCGCAGACTTTTAAGATTACCTTCTATGTGATGGACATTCAGCCGGCCTACAACTGTTTGTTGGGTAGACCCTGGATCCATGCCGCTGGCGCTGTTACGTCTACCCTTCACCAGAAGCTGAAATTCGAGTGGGAAGGCCAGATCATCACCATCTGTGGGGAAGAGGACATCTTTGTTAGCCATCTGGCTACGTACAAATACATAGAGATGGATAGAGAAATCCATGAAATTATGAGCCAAGGGTTTGAGGCCCTGAACATAAATGAAGCATCTGCTGTACTGGGAACTTCCATGACGTCTTATCAGCAAGCCAGGAAGGTTGTTGAAGAGGGTACTGCCCAAGGCTGGGGCAAGCTGCTGCCCGTGGAAAAGAAGGAAGACAGATTTGGGTTGGGTTACAAACCAACTCAACAAGATCAATCAGAGGCTGCCAAGAAGCCCAACTTTGTCAGCGGGGGAATGCTCACCCCGGATGCTGTGAACAATGTGGAAGACGAGGAAGAAAGCGACCGCAACCTGGAGAGCTGGATACGGTCAAGGACCCCGGGGAGCCAAGTCCTTAACTGGTCTTCCCAGGAAATTATAAGGGTTACTCCTGAAGAGTAATTATTATTTCCTGTATTTTTAAGCATGCATCAAGTCTTGCATCTTGCCCAAGATGACAAGAGTCATTTTGTAATCGGGCCATCTTGTAATTTTGTGCAAATAGATCAATCAATGAATATCAGACATCTTTTGCAAATGAGTCTCTTTTTCTTTTCCGCTCACTATTTTTTCATTTTTCTTTTTGTACAAAAATAAAATGGCAATGTTTTCCAAAATGATAACTTCCTTTTCACTTTTTCTAAATAAGATTAAAATCGATCACTAAAACGAACAATCTAAACCCTTGCAGAGAGTGCCTTTCAGACTGCACCGACAACAACACAGCTCTGACTTCATATGACTTTGACAATCCAATCAATCAAGCTGATGAAGGGGTTGAAGAAGATTACGAGCTACCTGAAGAGCTAGCTAGGTTGTTAAGGCAAGAGGAGAAGGTTATCACTCCTCATCAGGAGGAGGTCGAAACGGTTAATCTTGGTACAGAAGAAGACATGAAAGAAGTCAAGATCGGGGCCTGCTTACAAGATTCAGTGAAAGAGCAACTGATTGACATGCTTCGGGAGTATGTGGACGTCTTTGCTTGGTCTTATCAGGATATGCCAGGGTTGGACACTGATATTGTCATGCACAAGCTGCCTTTAAAGGAAGATTGCCCACCAGTAAAACAGAAGTTGCGCCGTACTCGCCCAGATATGGCAATGAAGATAAAGGAAGAGGTACAAAAACAGTGGGATGCCGGTTTCCTTGCTTTTACTAGTTATCCTCCGTGGGTTGCTAATATTGTACCTGTGCCTAAGAAAGATGGCAAGGTGAGAATGTGTGTGGATTACCGGGATCTGAACAGAGCCAGCCCGAAAGATGATTTCCCTTTACCTCACATTGATGTATTGGTTGATAATACGGCTCAGTTCTCGGTGTTCTCCTTCATGGATGGATTTTCAGGATATAATCAGATCAAAATGTCACCTGAAGACATGGAGAAGACAACTTTCATCACACCTTGGGTCACGTTCTGTTATAAGGTGATGCCATTCGGACTGAAGAATGCTGGCGCAACTTACTAACGGGCTATGGTAACATTATTCCATGACATGATCCACAAAGAAATTGAATGTTATGTGGATGACATGATTGCCAAGTCCCTCACAGAAGAAGACCACTGGTAAATCTACTGAAGTTATTCAAGCGTCTGAGGAAGTACCAATTGAAGTTAAACCCCAACAAGTGCACATTCGGGGTGCGACCCGGTAAGCTGCTGGGATTTATTGTAAGTGAAAAAGGGATTGAAGTTGACCCTGATAAAGTCAAAGCCATTCAAGAAATGCCTGCACCAAAGTCAGAAAAAGAAGTTCGGGGTTTCTTAGGAAGATTAAACTACATTTCACGGTTCATATCTCACCTTACTGCAACCTGTGAACCTCTGTTCAAGCTGTTAAGAAAAGAACAAACGGTCAGGTGGAACGAAGACTGCCAGAAGGCTTTTGACAAAATCAAGGAGTACTTACAAGAGCCTCCAATCCTTATGCCTCCAGTTGAAGGAAGACCTCTAATCATGTACTTGACAGTATTAGAAGAGTCAATGGGGTGTGTGTTGGGCCAGCATGACGAGTCTGGTCGAAAAGAGTATGCAATATACTACCTAAGCAAAAAGTTTACCGACTGTGAACAACGTTATTCACTGCTCGAGAAAACTTGTTGTGCTTTAGCGTGGGCTGCTCGCCGACTAAGGCAGTATATGTTGACCCACACTACCTTGTTGATCTCAAAGATGGACCCAATTAAGTACATATTTGAGAAACCTGCACTTACCGGGCGGGTTGCAAGATGGCAAATGATTCTCACAGAATATGACATTCAGTACACATCTCAGAAAGCCATCAAGGGCAGTGTATTGTCTGATTATCTTGCTGAGAAACCCATTGATGATTATCAGCCTATGAGATTTGACTTCCCTGATGAAGACATCATGTTCGTAAAAGCAAAATATCATGAAAAGCATGTTCACACTGAAGGGCCTGACCCAGAAGAAGAATGGACTATGATGTTTAACGGGGCTGTTAATATGAATGGTCGTGGTGTTGGTGCAGTACTCATTACACCTAAAGGAGTTCACATGCCTTTCTCGGAGAAACTCACCTTTAACTGCACCAACAACGAAGCTGAATACGAAGCTTGTATTATGGGTCTTGAGGAAGCCATTGACCTCAGGATCAAGACTTTGACTGTATTCGGAGATTCAACTTTGGTAATTAATCAAACCAATGGTAAATGGTACACCCACCAAGATCATCTGATACCTTACCGGGATTATACAAGAAGGTTATTGACTTTCTTCACAACAGTCAAGCTTGAGTATATCCCTCGAGATGAGAATCAGTTTGCAGATGCTCTGGCTACCATTTCATCAATGATCAAAGTTCAAGCTGCCAACTTTGTGCCTCGGATCTCAGTGTCCAGACTTGAGATACCAGCATATGTGTTCTCAGCAGATGTTGTTAAAGATAATAAGCCTTGGTTCCATGACATTAAATGCTTCTTGGAGGATCAAACATACCCACCTGGGGAATCTTCCAATGATAAGAAAACTTTAAGAAGGCTAGCCGGTAGTTTCTTCCTGAATACTGACGGTTCCCTGTACAAAAGAAACTTTGATATGGTACTCCTCAGATGTGTTGATAGAACAGAAGCAGACTTGTTGATGCACGAGGTACACGAAGGATCCTTTGGTACCCATGCAGGAGGACATGCTATGGCTAAAAAGTTGCTAAGATCGGGCTATTACTGGATCACAATGGATGCAAACTGTTGTGCCTATGCCAGAAAATGCCATAAATGCCAGATTTATGCGGATAAAGTGCATGTGCCTCTGAATCTTCTGAATGTGATGTCTTCACCCTGGCCCTTTGCTATGTGGGGCATTGATATGATTGGCAAGATTGAACCGACTGCTTCAAACGGACACAGATTCATCCTGGTTGCTATTGACTATTTTACCAAGTGGGTTGAAGCAGCGTCATATGCAAATGTCACAAGGCAGGTGGTAGCCCGATTTCTGAAAAGGGACATCATCTGTCGATACGGAGTTCCCGAGCGAATCATTACTGATAATGGTTCCAATTTAAACAACAAAATGATGGCAGAACTATGCCGGGACTTCAAGATCCAACACCACAATTCTTCTCCTTACAGGCCAAAGATGAATGGCGCTGTTGAAGCAGCTAACAAGAATATCAAGAAGATTGTGCAGAAGATGGTAGTTACCTATAAAGACTGGCATGAAATGCTACCATTTGCCTTGCATGGGTACCGTACGTCAATCAGAACATCCACTGGGGCAACACCGTATCAGCTTGTGTATGGTATGGAGGCAGTCCTACCTGTTGAAGTTGAATTACCCTCCCTACGGGTACTAATGGATGTTAAGCTGAATGAAGCAGAGTGGGTCCGATCCCGATACGAACAACTGAGTCTGATTGAAGAGAAGAGATTGGCTGCAATCTGCCATGGGCAGCTGTATCAGAAAAGAATGAAGAAAGCCTTCGATCAGAAAGTCAGGCTCCGAGAATACCAAGTAGGAGATCTTGTGCTGAAAAGACTCCTTCCTCCTCATACAGACCACAAGGGCAAGTGGACTCCGAATTATGAAGGACCATTCGTAGTAAAGAAAGTTTTCTCCGGTGGAGCACTCATGCTCAGTACTATGGATGGTGATGATTTTCTGTCCCCTGTGAATTCAGATGCAGTTAAAAAATACTTCGCATAAAATGACCCGCTGGACACAAAAACAGAATGTAAGTCCAGGCAAAAATAGGGCGTCCCGGCGAGTCAAAAACAGAATAAAAGACTCGGGCAAAAATAAGGGAAAATAATAAAAAATGTACACCCACTGAGTTGAAAAGCCGCATTAGACAACTCAGGCAAAAATGGGTATCCCGGTGGATTGAAAACCTGAAAGGGTGATCCACGCAAAATAAGGGAATAAGCGAACAATTGCATTCTGAATTCATCTGTATCACTTACAACTTGACAAGTTCCAAAAGGTTCGAGCGTCGGTCAGAATCAGCCTTCTTCAGAAAGCAAGACGAGAAGAACGTCAAATGTTATACGAGTCATAGCAAAAGGGAAGCTCCGTGAAGCGTCATCAACATTGCCAACATCTTTTGTTTCTCAATTTGTAACAATCTCCTCATTTTAGGGGATTTGTTTCTTTGGCTGTATCTTGCCAATTCAGGGCACACGAATTAATAAAATCAGATTTTCAGTCACACGTTGTCTCGTACTCTTTCATTTGCAAAAAAATGTCCGATGTCATTATTTTGTTAATCACATAGGTACAGATGCGTCTTTCCTAAATTGCATGCTTGCAAGAAATATGTTTACTCCCGGGAGTGTTTAGACTCTTATGATGGAATCCAGTAAAGGATACCTAGGGATACTTGTGCATTTTCTTTGTCTTTACAGGATTGCAGGTATCCTAAGCGCAACATGGGGCATGAAAAGCTTCTCCCCAGTAGGCTGCCAAATCATCGTTTCCTTAGCACACCTTCCAAACAACACCAGAGATGCTTTCTCCCCGTCAAAGTTGCCAGGCATCACTTCTCCAACACTTCCTTCAGAGCAGCACCCGAAGGTGTTCATACCCCCAGCTGAGTTGCCAGTCATCATTCCTCCTCGACCAAGTGCAAAGACTGGGAACCATTTCCCCATAGAGTCTCAACCTTTATCCAACAAAGCAATACCTAAAGACCTCACAACAGAGTGACGAAAGCTTCTACAAACCCCATCTGGGTCTCTCATTACCAGGATAGGTCTATTAGTTATTTATTTCCCCACGCAGAGTCAGATATGTCAGATCTACCAATGATCTCATCCCCAGCTGGGACATCTATTTCAAGCAGATCAGCCAGAGATCTCCACAGCAACGGGATCCGAATCCCGGATCGGTATCTTTGCATAATCATAGCATTCGCATCATATTCTCCCCACAAAGCGTAGCATTCCGTCTAATACGGAGCATTACGGCAAAAAATCAAACATATTGCATAAACATAAGCCATGTGTCGAATAGAACACTTGTAAATACTGACAATCCATCAACGATATACAGGAAACTCCCCAGATTCCCCGGCAGAGAGCCAAGACACTTTCCCTAAAGATACAGATACTTCCTGACACCCGTCCGTGTCATATCCCCAGTAGAAAGCCAAAGTGCCCCCTTTGCACTCACAGATACTTGTACACAACTTCCTTGGTACACATACACTTGTTTATATTACACTTTTCTCCTTTTGACACTCATTCGTGTCGCTCTCCCCAGCAAGTTAAACACTCGTCTATACACCACTCATACTTGTTACTCCTGTTTTACTCATACAGATACTCGTCCGTATCTTGTATACACCATTTATATCCCCTCAGATTCGACACTCGTCCGTGTTCTTTGTTAACCAGTTGGTACTCGTCCGTATCATCATCTCTGAACATGCGTCAGTGTTTGTTTCTACTGATACTCGTCCGTATCATGGTCTTAAGGATGCACGTTCGCATCTCTAACCAATACACAATGTCAGATACTTTTACCTCTTTTTAGAGTTTTGACACTCGTCTGTGTCTATTATTCCCCAGAAGAGTCCCCACAGAATCAATACTCGTCCGTGTTCTTTGTTAACTAGTTGATACTCGTCCGTATCATCATCTCCAAACATGTGTCAGCATTTGTTTCTACCTGATACCCGTCCGTATCATAGTCTTAAGGATGTTCGTCCGCATCTTTAGTCTATACACAGTACCCAAACACTTATACCTCTCATTTCTTGGATATAGACACTCGTCCGTGTTTACTTTTCCCCAGCGAAGTCCCCAACAGAACCTGTTAAACTATTTCCTTTCTATCTGACATTCGTCCTATGTCATGATACCTTTTCGGCAGCCGTACCCTGCTGGGTGATCGTCCTTCACCTTTTTGATGATCGTTCTTCATCAACCCCCAGTGGAGTCTCTATTCATTAGAACCCCTTTCTTATCCGACATTCGTCCTATGTCGTGATATCTTTAGCAGCCGTCCCCTGCTAGGTGATCGTCCTTCACCTCTTGATGATCGTCCTTCATCATGCTTATCCGATGACCGTCCCCATCGTCGACCTTTTTATCTGACATTTGTCCTATGTCATGGTACATTCGGCAGCCGTACCCTGCCCGATGATCGTCCTTCACCTTAGATGACCGTCCCTCATCTTATCCCCAACAGAGCAGCCGTCCCCTGCTAGGTGATCGTCCTTCATTTTTGATGACCGTACCTCATCATTTTATTTCGTTTACCTATAATCCCCAGAGAGTCTTATAGCTTTATTTGATGGCCGTCCCCATCACAACCTCTTATATCCCCAGCTTGTCGGTCGTCCCCGTCATTGCTTTGTTTCCCGCATTTTTTCCCCAGCATGTCGGTCGTCCCCGACATCGCTTTATCTCCAGCAGTCGTCCTCTGCTCGACGGTCGTCCTCCGTCGCCCGTACTTTATAATTATACTTTATTTTCCTTTACAATCTATATCCCTTTTCTTCTTCATTCTGTGAGTGCAAATTTTGGACTGTCTTCGGTATTCAACCACAAGTTATCTTGTTTGCCTGTTAAGCCGTTGCTTACATCCTGCACAACTAACTCATGTTTGAATAGGGGCAGCTGTAAACACCCCAAATTTTCCCTCACTCATCCACACCATGGATTGTGATCTTTTCATATGCATAAAGTTCAATCATACCATTTTCATATTGCAGTTTTAATTCACTGCATTGCTTCTAAGTCATCTGCATCTAGGGTTTGTGATCTGAGCTATCCCTGAGCCATTTGAGCCACTCCAAAGGTCATCATTCATTTAAAAGGTGTCCATGTATGTTCAAGCATCATATTATATCCTCTCAAGATCAAAGAAGTCAAAGAATCACAAGAACTGAGAAAGGCATGGAAGCAGAGCCAAGTTTAACTACACAGATGACCTAGAATTAGGGTTTTGGTTTCAAAGGCCATAACTCCAAATTTTTTGGTCATTCTTGTTTCTATTGGTCTCTATATGTTATAGGGATCATGCATATCAATTTTCATGAAGAAATTCAATGGGGAAGGCATCTGATCAAGAGTTGACTTCTTGGGCAAGGCAGTGCAAAATCAGGGCATCTGAGGCCCCCAATGACCCAACCAAAGGGTGTTCTTCATCATTTTGAGTGTGTATGATCTTTATTTGATCATATAAGATGTTAGAAGTTCACAAAATTGAAGAATTTCAAGCCATTTGCAAAGTTGCCTTTTTGGGAAAATCACTTGTAATGGAAACTTGCCATTTTGGGAAAGTTTTTCAACCTCCACAAATTGATTCAAAAATGCTTCAAATGAGAAAACTTTGGTCATGAAAGTTATAGAATGGATCATTCCCTTTTCAAAAAGTACAAGAACTCATTCTAATTCATTTTGGATCAAAAGTTATGGCTTGTCAAAGTTGGGAAAAATCACATAATTTCAAGTTTTGCACCAAAGAGGCAAAGTTGCAAAACCCCCTTGCCAAGGCAAATTGTGACTTCAAATGGACTTCTAACCTTTAAACAAACATAAACTAATGTCTAAAAATCATAATGCACCAAGGGTTTGTCCATTTTCATGACTTATGCTTCAAGAAATCACAAAGGGGCCAAAGATGTACCAACTTGCAAAAACTCATGTAGCCATGCCTCTACTTGTTACAGCTCACAAAATCTGATCCACAAGAACTCCATGATCTCAGCTGAGCCAAACCATGCTCCTATCACAACCTCCCACTTGCCCATACCTCAAGTACACCTAGACTTGACTTTATGCAAAATGGCCCATACCAATCCCACAATGCCACACCAACTTCTCTGACCCATCCAAGTGTGATAAGTGGACCAAAAGAGACTCAACACAACGGACACACAAGCCTGAAGCAGCTCATAAGCCATAGTTAACAAAACTCCCCTCTTATGCACTTTCCTTCGAAACTAAGCATACAAGCATCAAACACCAAAACAAACTTCATAGGATCACTCAACATGTTCCTCTGATCATTTCCCAAGCCTCATTTGTCCCTGAAACCTCCTCAATCAGAAACACGATTCTCACCCCTCACTGAACAGAACTTCATCAAACTCAAAAACCAGCCACTTTAAACTCCAACCAAGCTTCAAAGCTTCATCAAGAGGATCATTTAAGCCATTTTGAAGCAAAGAAGCAAGCAAAAAGCTCCTGGATTGAAAGCTCCATTTCAGGTGAGCTCAAGAATTTTTTTTCCAGAAATGCATTTTTAAGTTCCTAAATGAATCTATGTGATGTGCTGATCATGCTGATATGTTTAGTTTTGCAAATGGTTAAGTATTGAGTATGTATGAAGCTTCTGAAATTTTTTGACCTAAAAACCTTTTGATTCGATTCAGCTTTGATACGAAAAATAAATGTGTTTTGATTTATGATTCTTGTTGTATGATGTATGGGGTTGGTTTCTGGGCAGAGAGATCAAGTTTTAGTGACCTAGGGAGTGAGTTAGCAATTTTCAGGGAGGGAGGTGGCCGGAGAAGATGACCGGAGGTCATTTCCTGCCACCTGAATGTCATTAAGCCTTTAATTACAATTAGGGTTTGGTTTGAATGTGGACCTTAGATCTTGTGGACTTTTGTTGACTCCTGCGCGAATGAACGAACCAGATCTTTCATTAAACCCTAATTCAGATTAATTAGATTAATTAATTAGGTTTAAATTTGAATTTCCCAGAAACAATCTCAACCGTCCATGAGCGCGCGCAGTCTTTCCCTCCCCCCTGAGTTTGAATGTTGGCCCTTGATTGCGTTGACTCTCCCTTTTTATTCATTTTAATTTCTTTTCTTTTCATTTCTTTTCATTTCTTTTCCTCATTTTATTTAAAATAGCAAAAAACCTTTAAAAATTATGAAATTTTTTGTCAAAGATTTCATTAATTTTTAAAACCCAAAAATATTTTTTATTTTTACTTTTTGCATTAAAAATCATTTTTTAAATCATTTAAATGTTTATTTTTAATTAATTAATGAAATTAATTAATTAAAAATACATTTAGGTATTTAAAAATCACCAAAAAATTCACATTGCATTTAGAAACATTTAGAAACATTGTCCAACTCTCAAACCAAATTTCTTTTTTGTTTTTGATGCCTTTTGATCATTTTCATTGGAATTAATTTCATTTTAAGGCAATATTTTGGTTCAATCTTTGAAAAATCCTTTATGTCTAACCATTGAGAGTTTGAAGATGATTCTTCTTGCATTGCATTCTTCATGGAATGTAGTTTGTAGGATAAATTTGGTTTGAATTGATCTTGCATTTTCAATTTGTTTTGCATTTTTCTTGATGAGGTACCCCAAAACCCTAGCAATCTTAGGAAATTCATAACTTACACTAGGTTAAGAGTTGGATCCTCTCCTTTGGGCAGTGAAGTTGTATAGGTTTAGGGTATCTTTGATTGCATTTTCAAATTTTTATCATGACATTTGCTTCTGGTTTTGGATTTTTTCTTTGCATGATGCATGTAACCCTAATTTGTGCCTTCCTTTGCATTCATCTTCCATTTGCTTGCATACCATGACTTGCCATGACATTTTGTACATCCACATGATTCATAATACATCTTAGGGCATATTAGAACCATGATTGATCATTTCATCATTCCTTTGCCATGTTATTTGTGCATTGCATCTCATAACTTTTCATGTACTTTCATGGTTCAAAGTATACCTCATTTGCATCCTTATGCTTGTTTGATCATCCTCATCTCTTGTCATGTGTTTGTATCATCCCTTAGCATCATTAACATCATGTAAATGCTTCTGACTTTGGTTTGCATCATGACATTTCATCCCATTTGCATTTGCATTTCATTTCTTTTGCTAACTTTTCAGGTGGTAAGTTGTTTTGAGAAGTGAATTTGCCTTCACTTCTCACAATCTCTTCTTATCTCTCTTGCATCTTTGCTGAATTTATCTTGTGTATTTGAGTGAGCTTGCTAATTCATGTTCATCTCTTACTTTCTTTCTTCAGGCAACTTGTCTTCTTAAGTGAAGCAAGTTGTCTTGCTTCTCTTTGCTTCTTCCTCCTTTCATCTGCTTCTCTCCTTGGTGGTTCTTTGAGGATCTTTTTCTCTTAAGCCTCACAAACCCTAGGATCCCCAAGCATGATAAAAATTAGGGTTTGATTAGTTCCCCCATTTAGTTTTGCCTTTTGAGTCTCTTTGAGTCTTCTATTCTCACCTCATACTCAGGGACTAAACCCTAAAGGCTTTAAGGTTTTGTGATTAAGCTTATGCCTGCATCCTTATATTAGGATGGAGTGTATAACTTTAATCCTAAGTGTTAAACCCTTAATGTGTTTAAATCTTTTAATCAATTCACCTAATAATCATCAAGACATCAAGCTTGTAACTTGGGCCTTTCATTAGGGTTCTAATTCTTCCTTAATTGGTTAAGAAGGACTAACCCTAGTGTTAATGGACAAGTCCCCCTCAAGTTGTCTTACAAACCATAAAAATCACTTCTTAATCTCATCATTAACTAAAATCCACTTAATAAAGGCTTTGTTTGTTCATGAGGTTAATCCCTAATGATGGGTTAAGTTGAGGAGTCTTTCTCAGCTTAAATGTTCTCATCTATTATCCTTCTATTAGGATGGTGTAATGAGTCCATTAAATCCTTGATTATGGCTTAAACTCATTACTTAACACTAAACAAAAACAACAAAAACATCTAAATAATTACAAGTAGGTTAATGATCTTAATCCTACACCATGGTGATTAAGTGTGAGGTGATTACTTCATACTTAAGGTGTTCTCATTACCCCTAATCAGAGGGAGGATGTAATGAGTTCACTAACCCATTGGTTTAGGCTTAAGATAATTTTCTTATGACAAACTTTCAAAGGCAATAAAAGATTGAAAACACAAAAACAAACAATAATCGTCTCCTCCGGGATTCTTTTCGAATCTCATTCACTCACAAACGAGAAATTGCTTCTTCCGTCTAATGCAAGACAGTTTGCACCTGAGCCAGACAGGTCATACACTTAAGCATAGACAAGAAAATAGTTCATAGGTCAATTTATCTTTCAGTCTCTTTGGGTCGAACTACGATGTTCTGACTTCCTCATTGCACGAGAGGATACGTAGGCATAACTTAACAGTTATCGAACAAAAGTGTCTGTATATTCCCCCCTCCTCCAGCTTCATCCTTTTAAGCCTCATGATCTTGAGCATCTCATTCTCGTTCTCACACTGACACTTCTCTTATACACTTCACCTTTCTTTTAGCACTGACACTTGCATTCTTTCCAGCTTTGATACACAGATAGCACTGACACTACCCCTTTAAAACACAAATCTTTTAAGCGTGGATCCAGTCAAGTACGGCGGACAATCTGGGTGCTAATACCTTCCCAGGTTGTAACCAACCCCCTTTCTCAGTCTCTCTGGTTCGCAACCGTCTTATCCATATCTTCCTCAGGTTTATGCAACATTACCTTTCCTTCGGGATAAAAATGCCTAGCTGGCGACTCTATTCATTCCTTCCCTTTCGCCAACCGTTCGCGTTTGTACCCCTCTTAGCCCCAGTGTCATCAGGTGGGAGCGACAACGGGGACGACCATCATGTTGGGAAATAAAGAATCTGCGACGGGGACGACCATCGGGTAAAGAAAAGAGACTTTACTGGGGATTTAAAAGCACTAACGGGGACGACCGCCAGGCTGAAGAATAAAGAAACCGCGACGGGGACGGCCATCGGGTGAAGAATAAATAAATCAATGACGAGGGACGGTCATCAAAAGGTGAAGGATGATCACCTACTAGGGGACGGATGCTAAAAGGTATCACGACATAGGACGAATGTCGGATAGGAAGATCAACGATAGGGACGACCATCAGATAAAATGATGAGGGACGATCATCAAAAGGTGAAGGAAGATCACCTAGCAGGGTACGACTGCTGAAAAGATCACGACATAGGATGAATGTCAGATAGAAAGATCAACAATAGGGACGGCCATTGAATAACATGATGAGGGATGGTCATCAAAATAGATGATGAGGGATGGTCATCAAGAGGTGAAGGACGATCACCTAGCAGGGGACGACTGCTCTGTTGGGGATTATCTCGACATAGAACGAATGCCGGATAAAAAGATCGACGATGGGGACGACCATTGCATAAAATGATGAGGTACAATCATCAAAAGGTGAAGGAAGATCACCTAGAAGGGGACGACTGCTGAGGATTATCGTGACATAGGATGAATGTTGGACAAAAAGTTGTTTTGTTGGTGACTTTTGGGGATAGATAAACATGGACGAGTGTTTAAGCACTAAAAATAAAATGGTAGAAGTGTTTCGACAATGTGTATAGACAAAGATATAGACGAGTATCCTTAGGACCATGATATGGACGAGTATCGTTAGAAACAAACGCCAACGCGTGTTTAAGGAGTGATGATACGGACGAGTATCAATTGTTTGAACAAAGAACACAAACGAGTGTTGATTTGCTGGGGAGATGCATAAAATACAGAAGAGTATCAAAGAATTGTGTATAAGAAGGATACGGACGAGTATTAGAAGGATTGTGTATAAGTATGTATAAGTATTTGCATTGAGAGTGTAAAAGGACATTTTGGCTTTTATCTGCAGGGGATAAGTTTTTGTGTATTGTTGGAGAGGTGATTTTGGTATTTGTAGGCGACTGGCTCGAACCTGGCTTATGATCATGCAAATGTTTGATTTTTGCCGTAATGCTCCGTGTTAGACGGAATGCTATGATTTGTTTGGGGAGAAATGATGTGAATGCTATGATTATGTAAATGAGAGAAATGAGATCCGAGATCTGAAATCTGCTGGGAGAACGGATTACTGGGCGATATGTGGGGAGAAAGGATCACTGCACGATTTTTCTGAAGAACTCTGGGGGTGAGAGTTCTGTGGGGATCCACTGTTGGGGATGAGAAGATCTGGCAGCTCGCTTGGGGAAAAGTGATTCAGGCATCGCTTTGGAGATCCTGCTTGGGGAGGAGAGAACTTCTGGGAAGTAATCTATCGGAGGATCAACTTTATGGGGATACTCTGAGGGGATAAAAAGCTTCGTGGAGGAATGCTTTTGTCAAGTAGTCCTTCTGATGATGTGACTGCCGGCTTGGCTGGGGATATAGTGCCCGATATGTCCCATGATGTGAAAGGTTGCATGCCTTGAGTACCTGCAACCTGTCAAACAAAAGAAACGCACAAGTGCCCTGAGGTATCCTCAACCGGATTCCGTCATAGGAGTTAGGTTCGCTTAAGAGCACATATTTCCTGCAAGCATTTATTAAAAATGGCTTATATGTTTTCATGCAAATGTTGTATTTCAAACTTTGGACATTTTGTAAACAAAACAAAAAGGTACAAAACAAAGTTTGAATGAATATTTGACTTTATTGATCTGTGTGCCCTGAATAGGCGAGTATAGTGAGGAAGCTAATCCCTAAAATGAGGAGATAGCTACAAAATTGAGAAAATAAAAGTCCTATTTGGCAATGCTGAAGTTGATGCTTCAATATTCCTTTCGCTATGACCTATATGACCCGAACACTCTTCTTATCTTGATTTCTGAAGAAAGTTGATTCTGACTGACGCTTTTTCCTTTTGAAGCTTGCCATGTTATGTGAGTGATACAGACAAATTCAAAGTGCAGTTGTTCGCTTATTCCCTGGTTTTGCGTGGGTCGCCCTTTCGGGTTTTCAATCCACCGGGATACCCATTTTTGCCTGAGCTATCCTTTGTGGATTTTCAACTCAGTGGTTGTACATTTTTTTTTTAATTTTCCCCTTATTTTTTCCCGAGTCTTTTATTTTGTTTTTGACTCGCCGGGATGCCCTATTTTTTCCTGGACTTACATTCTATTTTTATGTCCAGCGGGTTATTTATGCGAATTATTTTTTAATTGCATCTGAATTCAAAGTAGACGGGAAGTCTTCACCATCCATGGTGGCGAGCATCAGTGCTCCGCCCGTGAAGAATTTAGTTATCACATAGGGACCTTCATAGTTTGGTGTCCACTTTCCCCTGTGTTCTGTATGAGGAGGAAAGATGCTTTTTAGTACAAGCTTTCCCACTTGATATTCCCGAGGTATGATTTTTTGATCGAAGGCTTTCTTCATCCGTTTCTGATATAACTGACCATGACACCATGACAGATAGATTCTAATATCTTTTCTTCAATCAGGCTCAGTTGGTTATAACGAGATCGGACCCATTCTGCTTCGTCCAGTTTTACATCCATCATTACCCGCAAGGAGGGTAATTCAACTTCAGCAGGTAGGATTGCTTCCATACCATACACAAGTTGATAAGGCGTTTCCCCGGTAGATGTTCTGATGGAAGTTCGGTACCCATGCAAGGCGAATGGTAATATTTCATGCCAGTCTTTGTATGTGACTACCATCTTTTGCACAATCTTCTTAATGTTCTTGTTAGCCGCCTCAACATCGCCATTCATCTTTGGCCTATAAGGAGAAGAGTTGTGATGTTGAATTTTGAAATCTCGGCACAGTTCTGCCATCATCTTGTTGTTAAGGTTTGAACCATTACCAGTAATGATTTGCTCGGAAACTCCATATCGACAAATGATATCCCTTTTCAGAAATCGGGCTACCACTTGCCTGGTGACATTTGCATACGAAGCTGCTTCAACCCATTTGGTGAAGTAATCAATGGCTACCAGGATGAATCTGTAACCATTTGAAGCAGTTGGCTCGATCTTTCCAATCATATCAATGCCCCACATGGCGAAGGGCCAGGGTGAAGACAATATATTCAAAGGATTGGGAGGCACATGTACTTTGTCTGCGTAGATCTGGCATTTATGGCACTTTCTGGCATAGGCACAACAGTCTGCATCCATTGTGATCCAGTAGTAACCTGATCTTAACAATTTATTTTCCATTGCATGTCCTCCGGCATGGGTACTGAAAGAACCTTCATGTACTTCGTGCATTAGTAGGTCTTCTTCTTTCTTGTCAACACATCTGAGCAAGACCATGTCGAAGTTTAGCTTGTATAGGGAGCTGTCAATATTGAGGAAGAAACTGCCGGCTAGCATTCTCAATGTCTTCTTATCACTAGACGATGCCCTATGTGGGGATGTCTGAGTCTCCAAGAAGCATTTGATGTCGTGGAACCAAGGTTTGTTGTCAGTTACAGTGTCCAAAGAGAAGATGTATGTTGGTCGGTCCAGTCTGGATACTAAAATCTGAGGCACATAGTTAGCAATTTATACTTTTATCATAGATGAAATGGTGGCCAAGGCATCTGCAAACTGATTCTCATCTTGAGGGATGTATTCAAGCTTGATTGTTGTGAAGAAATTCAACAATATCCTCGTATAGTAACAGTAGGGAACCAGATGCTCTTGATGAGTATACCACTTGCCATTAGTTTGGTTGATCACCAAAGCTGAATCTTCGAATACATTTTAGGTTTTGATCCTGAGGTCAATGGCTTCTTCAAGACCCATGGTACAAGCTTTGTATTCTGCTTCTTTGTTATTGCAGGAAAAGGTAAGCCTTGCTGAGAAAGGAAGATGGACTCCTTTGGGTGTAATAAGCACTGCACCAACTCCACGACCGTTACAATTAACTACCCCATCAAACATCATAGTCCATGCTTCTTCTGGATCAGGCCCTTCAGTGTAAACAGGCTCTTCACAATCTTTTAACTTTAATAACATGATGTATTCATTAGGGAAATCAAATCTCATAGGATGATAGTGTTGCACCCCAAAATTTGCCCTCACAAGACAAGGCTTTGTGTACTAAGAGGTTCACAAGATTCACAAGACATCTTATGAGGTTCACAAGATTCACAAGACATCTTATGAGGTTCACAAGGTTCACAAGACATCTTATGAGGTTCACAAGGTTCACAAGACATCTTATGAGGTTCACAAGGTTCACAAAGTTCACAATGGGTCAGAAAATTTGACAATTCCCTCAGACAATGCATTCTCCTAAGCAGTGCATCCAAAACTAGGGTTTTGAATTTAATCAGGCTAAATGGACTTCCAAGACTTCAAGTGAGCTTCATAACATCTTATATGTGTTTAAGAATCCCCATGACAAATTTCAGAACTTTTCTCAAAGGTTTGCTCAGTCAGATGATCAGATAAGTCAAAATCAGTCAAAGTAGTTAAAAAGTCAAACTGAGGTCAACTGTGGTCAAACCAAAGTCAAACTTCATGATTTTTTGCCAACATCAAGTATATGAAGTAAAATTCATCATTTGATCAAGGGTTGATCATGATTCATCAAGGAGATTTCAGATCATCAAGAATCAGGAGTTTCTAAATTAGGGTTTTCTCAGGAAAAGTCAACTGAACTTTGACCAGCCATAACTTCCACATGCCTCATCACATTTTTTCCATCCAAACCTCATTTTGAAGGAAATTTAATTCTCTACAACTTTGTGTCTCACAAGCCAAACCCAAAAATGCTTCATTTGGAAGGTATGAGCTAAGACATTATAGGTCTTTTTGAAAGTCAACAAAAAGTCAACAACTTCAAAAGGGCATAACTTGAGAATGGTAAATTATATGGATATGAAATCAATGGGGTTGGTTAGAGGACTCTTCAAGCTTTCCAAAATGTCCAAGAACACCCTCATATCATTAAAATTGAAGGATGTGTGCCCTTGCAAAGTTGGGAAATTTTTGGGTGGTTTATGAAGAAAATAGGGTCTTAAAACCAAAATTTTCTAAATGGGCTGAACTTTTTGTGACCCAAAGTGTTCCATGATATCATGCACGAAATTTATTTGATATTTTCATAATTTTATTTTATTTAATTTATTTATTATGATTTTTTATATATTAAAAATCATTTTAAATTTAAATAAAATATCAAATATGAAAATTTAAAATATATTTTTGTTCTAGAAGGTCATTAACATAATTTGGATTGAATTGATATAACATTGATGATGATTGGCTTGAAATAGAAAGGTCTCATTCACAAATATTTGAAATTTAAGTTCTAATCTTTTTCAATCTCCAAAATCAAAAAAATCCATACAATGATCCAATCTTTCTGACCTAATTCACTCACTATAAGTATATGAAGAGAATACAATGCATAGGGACGAATTTCACAGCCTCAAAGAGTAAGTTTCAAACTTCAAAAATCATTCAAAAAGTGAATTTTCGGTTTCTACCTTAGAGGAAGTTTCAAGGTATTTTGAGAACATCACAAGCTTCCCTGGACATCCCTGAATCGAAACCATCCATTACATTGCACTATAACATGACATATTGAGAAATCCGAATCGTTTCTTTTCCACTTTCGATTTTTTCTGGTCTTGCATTTTTACATGATATTAATCAAGTTTGACTATTGATTTGTGTTTAGATGAATGCAGTGATGGATTCTGGGCAATTAGATTGATGTTTTGATGGCCAATTCGTGAAACACCATTTTAGGGTTCATACCTCTTGAATTAGGGTTTCATAATCTAATAACTATAAATGAATTTTGAGACCATAAATCAACTCAATAAACTGTTTGGATCATGTTTATGTAGTTAATTTGATGAAATCGTACTTGTTTTGTGAAGTATGGAATTCGCAGGTTCAGGAGTGCAAGAAAAATCGCAAGAAATTTCCCAGTAGATTTCGCAGGAAAACCTGCGAAATTCCAAGGTTGAAGATGAAGTCAGCGCGCCAAAAATTGTTTTCAAAAAATTGTTATAATATTTTATGTTTTAGTATTAATATTATTTCAACTGAAGTAACTTGGCTCGGTTGGTTGATGTGCGCATGTGTGATACTCAAGGTCCTGGGTTTGATCCCTCCAGGCCCCCTTTTTGTTTTGTTGTTTTATTTTGTTTTTCAGGATAAGTACAAAAACATTGGATGATGGTTTGTTAACACCAGACGCACGCTGGCCTAGTGGAAGGACTACTGGTCTTGGGGTGTGCAGTGTCCAGGGACTGGGTTCGAATCCCAGCCCAGGTAAGTTTTAATTTCTTATTTTTTTTAATTATTCTGTTTTATTATTATTACTTTATAATTAATTTTAATTACTTGTTTTGTAGTAAAAATATGTTTAAATAGTTATATATATTTATATTAATTTCATATTTTTTTTTCTAAAAAAGGACCTCTAATTTATTTCTAGTTTATATTTAAGTTAAAATATGTATATATTATTATTATATGTTTATTTTTTAGTAGTCAAATTAATATTGTAAATTAAACCATAAATCCTAATTCTATTTTCTAAAATTCATAACCCTAATTTTCTAAAACCCTAAAATATTTTTTAAAACCTAATTATTTTTTATAAACCCTAATTATAAATATTAATTTATTTGTTAATTTTAACTTTTAATAAACTTTAATTATATGTATATATTTTATAATTTGTTTATAATTATTATTTAATTCTTGTATGTAAATAATTTTTAGTATATGCTTAAAAATAATTAAAATTTGCTAATTTAATTTTGTAAATATAGTTTATTTTCATAATATGTTTATAATTAACCTAATTTTTATAACAGGTATATAATTTAAAACTTTATAATAATTAGTATATAATATGAATTGTTTATATTTTCTCCTTAATCTTAAATAATAATTGTTTATAAAAAATTGAACTTTTAATTATTATGCTAATATTCTTGTTTATTTTATTATTAATTCTATTTATTTTCATATGATATATATTTTATTATTACTAACCCCATTTATATATTGTGATTTATTATTATTATTACTACTAACCCAATTATTTATTATTATTTATTATTATTTATTTTGCTTATTTATTTAATTTGTTAATTATTATTATGTAATTGTCTCCTTTATGTAATATTTTAGTAGTAATGTTTAATATTTATTTTTTAAATGCTATGGTTAGTAAAATAGGGAGTGAAACGTATTTGTATTTAAAATTGATTTAGATCACTAATTTAAAAGATAAATATTTAAAATTATACACTCACACACGTAAGTCGATCCTGGATCGCCATCTCACTTCCTTAAGGATACCTCTCATGTTGCCTAAACAAAAGGTCAAGTAGGGTGTATAAAGCAAAGTCCCTCGTTTCACATCATCTAGTCCCTAAACAGATAAAAAGATCAAGTCCCTTCGAATGTTGCCTTCGTAATGATCCCGTCCCTTTCGAATAAAGATGATAAGTCCCTTCGAATTGCTTATACACCCCACAGTTGCCTAACTAACAGATGTCCCTTCATTTGTCCCTCACATCCAAGGTAATGACTACCTATTCCTTAATAATAGGGATAGTCTTACCACTTAAAGGATTCAAGAACAGAAAAGACTTAAACTTAGGGTAGGTTCCTCTTAGATACTTGCTCACTCTTCAAAATATTTCAAACACTTCATACATTTCAAATAATTTTCAAAACAAAGGTTTTATATACATCCGTATATGTATCATTATAAAACACTTAAGAAAATTTCTATTCACACACTTCACATTTCAAAAACAGTTTAAACTGAGCTAAGTAACTAAGAGCCCATGGATAACCATGGATGTAAAGGGTGCTAACACCTTCCCTTTACATAACCTACCCCCGGACCCAAAAATCTTTTAAAAGGTCTTTCCTGTTCTTTTATGCCTTTCCTTTGGATAAAATAAAAGTCGGTGGCGACTCTTGCTATCCGCAACATAACTAAAGTCAGTTCTCCCACCGTGTTACAGATAGTCATCAATGGGTTGCTCAGCCAGATAGTCAGACAATACACGACCCTTGATGGATTTCTGAGAGGTGTACTAAATATCATATCCTGTTAGAATCATTTGCCACCTTGCAACCCTTCCGGTAAGTCCTGGCTTCTCAAATATGTACTTGACCGGGTCCATCTTTGAGATCAATAAGGAAGTATGAGTCAACATATACTATCTTAGTCGGCGAGCAGCCCACGCTAAAGCACAACAAGTTTTCTCGAGCAGTGAATAAAGTTGTTCACAGTCGGTAAACATTTTTCTTAGGTAGTATATTGCATACTCTTTTCGACCAGACTTGTCATGTTGGCCCAACACACACCTCATTGATTCTTCTAATACTATCAGGTACATTATTAAAGGTCTTCCTTCAACTGGAGGCATGAGAATTGGAGGTTCTTGCAAATACTCTTTGATCTTGTCAAAAGCTTTCTGACAATCATCGTTCCACCTGACTGTTTGTTCCTTTATTAGCAGTTTGAACAAGGGCTCGCATGTTGCAGTGAGATGAGATATGAACCTTGAAATTTAGTTCAATCTACCTAAGAACTCTAAAACTTCATTCTCAGTCTTAGGTGCAGGCATTTCCTGAATTACTTTGACTTTGTCAGGATCAACCTCAATTCCTTTTACGCTTACAATAAAACCCAGCAGCTTACCAGAACGTACCCCGAATGTGCATTTGTTGGGGATTAACCTTAACTGATATTTCCTCAAACGCTTGAAAAATTTCAACAGGTTTACCAAATGGTCTTCTTCTATGAGGGACTTGGCAATCATGTCATCCACGTAACACTTAATTTCTCTATGGATCATGTCGTGAAATAATGTTACCATGGCCCGTTGATATGTTGCACCGACATTCTTTAGACCAAATGACATTACTTTGTAGCAAAACATGCCCCATGGTGTGATGAAGGTTGTCTTCTCCATGTCTTCAGGTGACATCTTGATCTGATTGTATACAGAAAATCCGTCCATAAAGGAAAACACCAAGAACGGAGATGTGTTGTCTACCAATACATCAATGTGAGGTAATGGGAAGGAATCTTTCGGGCTTGCTCTGTTCAGATCTCGGTAATCAACACACATATGCACCTTGCCATCCTTCTTAGGTACGGGTACAATGTTAGCAACCCACGGCGGGTAACTAGTTACAACAAGAAAACCGGCGTCCCACTGCTTTTGTACTTCCTCTTTGATTTTCATGGCCATGTCTGGGCGAGTACGGCGCAACTTTTGTTTAACTGGCGGACAATCCTATTTAAATGGAAGCTTGTGCATGACAATATCTGTATCCAAACCCGACATATCCTGATAGGACCAAGCGAACACATCGACATATTCTCGCAGCATACTGATAAGCTGTTCTTTTACTGGAGCTTGCAGACTAGCTCCAATCTTCACCTCTTTCACATCTTCCTCGGTACCAAGATTAATAGTCTCAACCTCCTCCTGATGAGGAACAATCATCTTTTCCTCTTGTCTCAATAGCCCGGCTAGCTCTTCTTCAACCCCTTCATCTGCTTGATTAATCGGATTGTCGAAGTCATACGAGGTCATAGCAGTGTTGTTGTTGATGCAATCTGGAGGGCTACCTCTGCAAGGGTTGAGATTTGGTTCATTTTAGTGATTGATTTTATCTTATTTGGAAAAAGTGAATGAAGTTATTATTGAGAAAAACATTGCCATTTATTGTTTTGTGCGAAAATAACAAAAATGAAAAGATAGTGAGCGAAAAAGACTGTTTGCAAAAAGATGTCCATTGTTCATTAATATTCAATTTGCACAAAATACATATGGCCCTATTACAAAATGAGTCCCGACATCTCGGGCAAGATGTAGGACTTTGATGCATGCATAAAACAGGAAATAATAATTACTCTGCTGCAGTAACCCTTATAATTTCCTGGGAAGACCAGTTGAGGATTTGGTAGCCCGGGACTCTTGGACGGATCCAGCTTTCCAGGTTGTAGTCACTCTCAGCCTCGTCTTCGAAAGTGTTGACAGCATCCAGGATCAACATTCCCCCACTTATGAATTTGGGAGCTTCAACAACCTCCTCTGGAACTTGTCGGGATGGTCTGTAACCCAAACCAAATTTGTCTTCTTTCATCTGAACCTTCAGCAGCTTTCCCCAGCCTTGGGCATTCCCTTCTTCCATAACCTTCCGAGCTTGTTTGTAGGAAGTAATTGAGGTGCCCATCCTTTCCTCTTGGGATGCAGCAAACACCTCAGTTGTAGCTTAGTTGATGTTCAAAGGTTCAAAACCTTGACTCATGGTTTCATGGATCTCCCCATCCATCTCTATGAACTTGTATGTAGCCAGATGACTGACGAAGATGTCCTCTTCTCCACAGATGGTGATAATTTGGCCCTCCCACTCATATTTTAACTTCTGGTGAAAGGTAGACGTTACCGTTCCAGTGGCGTGGATCCAGGGTCGACCCAACAAACAGTTGTAGGTAGGCTGTATGGCCATCACGTAAAAGGTAGTTTTGAAAACTTTTGGGCCAATTACCACGGGCAGCTCAATTTCTCTGAGAACCGATCTCTTTGAGCCATCAAAAGCTCTGAAAACTAGGTTGCTCAGACGAAGTGTAAGACCATCATACTCTAGCTTGACTAAATCTTTCTTCGGTAACACATTGAGTGATGATCCGGTATCAACAAGGACATGGGAAAGTACATCACCTTTACATTCTAAAGTGATATGCAAAGCCTTGTTGTGGTGACGCCCCTCCGTAGTCAAGTCAGCATTGGTGAAACCTAGTCCATGACTAGTATTGACATTTGCGACCACCGTTTCTAACTATTTGACCGTGATCTCTTCCGGTACATAAGTTGCGTGCTGGACTTTGAGTAGTGCATTCCGGTGAGCCTCAGAACACATAAGAAGAGATAGTATGGAGATCTTGGAGGGTGTTTGATGGAGCTGATCCACAATTTTGTAGTCACTTCTCTTGATAATCCTCATAAACTCGTCTACATCCTGATCAAAGGGGCTCTTCTGAGTTTCTTTTGTAGCTGGTTCTTCTGGCACCACACTTTTTCCTTTTGCCTTGGTAGCAGCTTCTGCTTCAGCATTAACTCTGGGAAACTGTGAAGCGAAGAGACGTCTGCTTCGAGTGAAGCCTCCGCCTCCCCCGACATTGTCAACTTGTGGTATAGGTATTGAGGAGTCAAGAGTGATCTTCCTTCCATGGTAGTAAAGATCTGAACCATAATGCCAAGGCACGACATTGTTGTTATTATAAGGAATAGGTTCAGGCACTGTGATGGTCACTGGACTAATTGCAGCAGAAGAAGGATTTGTGATAGTCTGTGGATCATAGTAGATGGTGACAGGAAGTCTGATTGAAGATGGTGTAGGTGCAGGAAGTTGTTGATGTTGAGGAAGGTGTTGTTGAAAGTTGTTGCTGAGAGAATCCAGAACATGGATGGTTGCTGGATCATAATAGATGGTAACCGTTGAGATGTCGTCACTGGTATTTGCTGTTATTGTAGCCGATTATGTTGAAATGACTTTTGCTGGCGTTGTACAAGAATCTATTGGGATAATGTTTGCTGGTGTTGTAGAAGAGATTTTTGTTGTAGTTGTAGAAGATGGAACTGTTGATATGATTTGTAGGATGCCTTGTCTGATAAGACTGCTGATATCATTCTTCAGTTTTGCACAACCATTGGTAGAAACGTTGCAAGCTTCACAACGGGCCTCGCAACCCGGAAACACTTGGCACTTCAATAGTTGATCTCTTACTTCGGCCAATGGCGTTTGAATACTTGCAATGTCATCAATCAGAATTGCTGGTTAGTCCTCCTCAATAGCATTAATCCTCGGTCCACCGTGATTCGGTATTGGATTCTTTGTGACATTTGGTGGAGGTGCAAAATTCAAAGCTTAGGAGTCAATTAAATCTTGGAATTTCATGTGCAGGGCCCTGCACTTCTCTGTTGAATGACCAGGTGCATTATAGTGAAAAGCACATCTTGCATTGACATCGTAATTCCTCGGAAGATTCAGAGGATCTAGTGGAGCCAAAGTTCTCATTTCAGTCAGGTTAAGCTTCAATAGTTGCGGGAGTAAGACTGCATAGGGCATCGGGATGGGATCGATCACCCTGTTAATCTGAGAAGGCCTTTATTGGAAAGGATGTTGTTTTTGGTTGTTGTTGTTGTAAGATCTTTGTTGTTGTTGAGGATACTATTGTTGTTGAGGTGCTGGAGTAGGGATAGTGACTGCAGCTACTGATCTTTGCAAGTACTGGGGTCTACCTCTATTAACATGTATTGCATTGGTCTCCCCTGTCCTTCGAGGTCCTAAGAAGGGTTTCTTTGCATTGCTGGAGCTAGCACCGTTGTCAGAAATCTTACCCATCTTCAAGAAACTTTCAATTATCTCTCCCGCTATGACCACATCAGCAAAGCTAGTGGAAGAGAAAGAAGAAAGTCTATCAATATAAGTTCCTTGCAGGGTATTCATAAACATATCAACCATCTCTCTTTCAGACATAGGTGGCTGGACAACAACAGCGAGTTGTCTCCATCTCTGAGCGTACTCACGAAAAATTTCTCTTGAGGATTGATACATACCCATCAAGAGGGTCTTGTTGGGTGCCATATCCAGGTTTTATTGATATTGGCGTATAAAGGCCTCAACTAAATCTTTCCAGTTCCTGACAGTAGCCCTTGACAAGTGTGAGTACCATTCTCTAGATGCCTCGGTTAAGCTGTCTTTAAAGTAAAACATCCACAGTTTCTCATCCATGGTATATGCTTTCACTCTTCCCAGAAAAGATTGCAAATGGCTACGAGGACAGGAGGTAGCATTGTATTTTTCAAAACACGGGGGTTTAAACTTTTGAGGAATCCTTACCCCTTCCACTAAGCCCATGTCCATTACATCAAATCCCAAAGAGTTCTGGGATTCCAGGGATCTCAGCTTCTCAGATATCTCGTCCAAACGATGATCATAAGCTTCATCTGCCCAACATCCAACACTGTAAACTGCTCATCTTGTGGATCTTCCTGCAGAATACAATCTCCAGTGTTCCTTTGACTATTCCCAAGGATATTAACTTCAGGGTTGTTGTGAGGTCCAAACACTATGGGAGTCATTTGCGGCTGATCGCGCGCATTATTTCTAGTACCTTCAGTGCCTGTGTGGTTATCTTTTGGAGTTTTTCGCTCGACTAACTCCCTCAATCTTTCATGGGTTTGTGCCAGTCCAGTCATCACATCCATGAATTGATTCATCTAGGTCCTCACTTTTGTCCTTACATCAGTCATATGAGTCCTCACATCTGTCAGTTCCTGTTGTAGCTGATCCATTTGTAGACTCGGAAGGTTGTGTTGTGTTGGATATCTGTGGATGTGATTGACAGGAAAGACCCTCCCGCGAGCAATATTTCCTGAAATAATCAACAAAGTGAGTAGACAACAACAAAATCACCTGCAAAAATAAAAGGTATGTCAGAATGCAATGCAATATTCCTACTTGTCTTTCGAGGGTATCCGGTTTTGTTCTTGGTTTTGACCTTCCAGACCTCTCTTGAGAAGATGAAGATGTTGAAGCAAACGAAGTCCATAAGAAAATCCAATACATAACCAAAAAAACAAGTGGCAATTCCAAAATACAAATAGTTCATGAATTACAGACAAACAAACTCCCATGGTGAATCAAAATACAATAATATCAAGAATACAACAAACAAAATCACCATGGTGAATTAAAGTACAAAAACAAGTACAAAGAGAAAATCAAACATCCAATGCATATGCATCCTCTCTGACTTCCTTCAGGAGAGCATCAGTCACCGGTCCAACTGGGTGCTCTGTGATGGTTCTGATGAGAAGGTTTCTGGTTGCAATGGCATTTGTCATCCTCTGATACTTGTCTTGTTCTTTGGATCTCTTTAACCCCGCCCGGAGTTTCAACTCTGAGATCTCCTTCTGAGCTGCTAGCAGTGCCTCTTGGTTTCTTTTCTCATTGGCTTCCAACTGCTCAATCTTGGCTTGCATCTTCTGGTCTTCTTTCAGACAAGCCTCAGTTATCTTGACCCATCTATCATGACTTTCTTCCAGATAATGCTCAGCTCTTGCCCTTTGAATCTTTGCATCTTTACATGCATTCTTCAACACAAGTTCCCCTGCTCGGGCTTTCCCGGTGAAGTCTCCAGTCTTCTCAATCTTGGTTACATGCTCGATACGCAACGTTTCTAACCTCTCAATGTCTAGACGACCATCATTCCTTTCCCAAAGGGTCTTCTTCAAAGCTTCAGCTAGTTGGGCATTCCTCTCTTTCATCTTCTCAAATTCTTCCAGACTGACTGTGGCTATGGGCTCAACTGCTAATGGCCCTGGTACATCTTCTGGGGTGAATGGATTACGAGTAATCTATCCTCTAATGCGTGACCATTTAGTGTACTGAGCAGAATCTATGTTGTTACACTTCCCCAAAATAGCAGTCCCTTTAGTCTGTATGTTTTCCTAAGCCCTGGCTGCCTGTCGGACGATGGCATGATTGTTCTGAATAGCATAATAAAGAGACTCTGCTAAGTCATGCTCTCTAGGTGGATGTATCAAGGCTTACCCCAACCGTCTCTTGAAAAGTAAAGGATTGTAATTGATGCAACCCTTTACTCCAATAAGTGGCACATTTGGGTATTACCCACAACTTGTTATTATGTCTCGACCCTTGGTGCTCTGAGTACACCATCTAATATCTTCTTAAGTAAGGGAAATCATTATCTTAGCCCAATTTCTTAACTTATGTGGATTCAAGAAAGCTTCCGTCTTCGGCATATGCTTCATCAACCAAATGTAGAAAAGAGGTGCACAACACCTTACCAGTCTACCTCTCTGTTTCTCATTCCTCTGATGGACTGAGTAGTAAAAGTCTCCCAATAAGGTAGGAACCGGGTTCTTTAGCATGAAGATGTGGATAACATTCTTGCTTACAAACTTAGGCTCGTCTACAAACAAGATGATACCATAAATGCTGAGGGCTAGGAGAGCACACATAGTTTCCCAATTCCCTATTGCAACTTGCTTTTTAGCCTGAGTGACCAAGAAATCCAGATGAATGCCTGGGATTACAGCCTTGGAAGTCATGTGCTCATCAATGATAGTTTCTTCCAGATGTAATGCTTTGGCTATGACTTCATTCTTTGGAGGGGTCCTTTCAGGGTTGAAAGGAATTCCTCTTTTGATAGGGACACCCAATAGCATAGAGTATTCTTCCAGCAAAGGTCCTATCTGAAAATCTGGGAAAGTGAAACAACAGAGAGGAGGGTTATAAAACTGAAGACAGGTGTGAATCATGCTCCTTTGCAATGGGTCTAAGTCCATGATTCCTCCATAATGCTCTCTGAATAAGGGAACATGATCAGGGGTGATAAGGGCTTGTATCTGCCTGATGCCTGCTAGAGGATACTCAAAGAAGTGGTAGGTGATGTTGCTTTTCCTGGTTGAATACATCTTGATAACTGAAGAGGATAACTGAAGAAGATAGATGAAGAAGTGTTGAAGCAGATAAGCTGAGCAGAAGAACACTCAAAACCAAACCAAGTGAAGGTGGATACCCTGTAAAACAAATAGACAAAATGTTAAATGATGCAATATGATGTATGCTTATGATATGTAAGGGTTTGTGATATTGTGCTGGATTATCTGTTGCTTTTGGCAGGATCCATGAGTGTTCAGAGTTTCGGATGGAAGTCTGAGATCCAGTAACCAGGTGGGGGACTCAAATAAAGAGTCAATAATCCAGGGTTTCAAAGAACTAGTCCAAAATAGTAAAAACTTAAGAACACATTCCAGTAGGAAGGTATGTTGAGGTCAATGGTTCCTGCAAACCTGTAAACAACCCAACCCACTCACAGTTATTGTTCTAGAACAAGGATCCTCAGATTCGGATCTATTATGAGAAGTGTAAATACTTCTAACCCGGAGGTACAATGTTTACCCTGATCATAAAGGATCCTCCTCTAATTCACCTTAGATGTTGAAAGTCATCTAAAAAATTCATCCAGACTTAGCAGGCTTCCTAGATAGCCCTAGCACTACAGGAAATCCGTAGCATAGAGTTCTCAAAAGGAAACCCATGTATGAACTGTGTTTTCATATACCCGCACCAGCCCGAAATGGAATGGGAAATAATACAAAACCACTCTAATCCTATGTGTCACTCGGGCCTTTGTGTTGAGCCTTTCTCACTGGAATACCCCTCCCACCAAAGCAAACCAGAAATCTAACACAATGATATGATGATAATAAATGAAATGCATAAAGCATTAAATGAAAGCGATAAAGAAAATGCAATAAATAAAGATGTACAGGAAGCAATAAACAAAGAAAAAACATAAACACAAATAGCACATAACACCCCCAATAAACACAAACAAACAAGCGCTATGAGAAACCCACAAGAGAACCAGAAGCCCTGGTTGAAAAAATCCCCAGCATAGTCGCCAAGATGTCGCTCCCCGGATTTTCATCCCGGTGCAAACGCGAACAGTCAGTGATTTTGGAGGTTGAGGTTGAATAGAGTTTCCAGCTAGGTATTTTTATCCCGAAGGAAAGGTAATGCTGCATAAACCTTGGAAGAGGTGGATAAGATGGTTGCGAACCAAAGAAACTGAGTAATGGGATAGGTTACGACCTGATAAGGTATTAGCATCCAGATTGTCCGTCGTACTCGACGGGATCCACACTTACTTGATTGTGTTTAAAAGGGGATAGTGTATGTGCTAAACTGTGCATAAAAAGCTAGGGAGAAAAGGGTGTACAGAGTGTCAGTGCAAAAAGAAAGTGAGTGCTTAAAACTGAGGCTATGGAAAGAGAAACTAGGAGGAGGAGATGGGGGAGACAAAGAGACTTTTGTTCGATAACTATTAAGTTATCCTACGTATCCTCTCGTGCAATGAGGAAGTCAGAACACCGTAGTTCGACTCAAAGAGACATAGATGATTTTGCTGTGAACTGCTTGCTTGTCTATGCTCAAGTGTATGACTTATCTGGCTCGAGTGCTAACTGTCTTGCATTAGACGGGAGAAGCGAGTTCTCATTTTCAGAGTGAATATGATGAGAAAAGAATCCCGAAGCATGAGATGAAATATCAACTTAATTACCCTAATGATGCAGGATTAAGATCATTAACCTACTTGTGATTATTAAGTGTTTTCGGATTTTTGTTTTGTGTTAAGTGTAAACACCCCAAATTTTCCCTCACTAATTTCACACTATGGCTTGTGATCTTTCATCTTTGCGTAAGTTTAAGCATACCTTCTCATATTGCATTTTTGTTCCACTGCATTTGTTCAAGTTCATCTGCATCTAGGGTTTGTGATATGAGAAATCCAAGGATCCATCTTAGCCACTCCAAAGGTCTAAAATCATTCCAAGAGGGTCCATGTGTGTTCCATCATCATATCATATCCCTCAAAGGTCAAGGAAGTGAAGAAATCACAAGAACTTGGAAAGCATGGAAGCAGAGCTAGGGTTTCACTACACAAATGACCTGAAATTAGGGTTTTGTTTTCAGAGGCCATAACTCCAAATTTTTGGGTCATTCTTGTTTCTATTGTTCTTAGGATGCTATAAGAATAATATGTACCAAGTTTGATGAAGAAATTCATTGTGGAAGTCATCTGTTCACTGGGTAACTTCTTGAGTAAGTCAGAGCAAGATCAGGGCATCTGAGGCCTCCAACAATGGAACCAAAGGGGTATTTTCATCAAATTAAAGTTATATGATCTTTATTTGATCATTTAAGTGTTTGTAAGTTCACAAAATTGAAGAAATTTGAGCTAAACCAAAAGTTGCCAAAAATGGAAATGACTTGTAATGGAAACTTTCCATTTTGGGAAAGTTCTTCAACCTCCTCTTTCTCAACCAAAAATGTTTCAAATGAAAAATTGTTTGTCATGAAAGTTGTAGATTGGATCATTCCCTTTTCCAAAAGTACAAGAACATGTCCTGATTCATTATGGAACTCAAGTTATGATCTTTCAAAGTTGGCAAAAATCCTATAATTTTCACTTTCACACCAAAGAGGATTTTTTGCAAAACCACTAGCCAAGTCATTTTGTGACCTCTAATGCATATCTAAGAATCATACAAACATAGTAAAATGCATTGTAATCATAATTTCCCAAAGAATCACAACATTCCATGCCTTGCATCACAAGAAATCACAAAAGGGGCAAATTGCATAACACTTGCAAAACCTATGAAAGCCATGCCTCTAAGCCATCCAGATGCATAAAATGAATCCCATGGCTCTCCTTGATCAATGTTGAACCAGGACATGCCATAAAACAACTGCTAAACAAGCCCATACCTCATGTACACAAGTTGTTGACTTTTTGCAACTTGCCCCATACCAATCACCACAGGCCTCCACCCACTTTCTGACCTATCAAGACATGTTATGTGGACTCAAAGCAAGCTACTTCACATAACATTGGAGCTCAGAACCTCTCATAATCATGTTTTCACAAAATCACCCTCAAGCTTCAAGCTTTCGATTCTCTCTGCCCAGCCACTCAAACCTCAAACAAACTTCACCATTCAACTCACCATCATCAATAGAACCTTTCCCAACCATCAAACAAGCCTGAAACCCCACAAACACAAAACACGATTTCAGACCAATTGAGGTGCAACCATTCAAACCAGTTCATTTCAACTCATTCAAAGTCTTGCAACATCATCAGGGGATCAAGTGGAGGCCATTTGCACAAGAGAGAGGTCCAGAAAGTGCCAGACTGAGAAAGCTCAAGCTCAGGTATCATCAAGAACTTTTTTTCCAGAAATGTAATTTTAAGTTCCTAAATGAATCTATGTGATGTGATGATCATGTTGATGTCTTTATTTTTGAAAATGGTTGCGTATTAAGAATTTCATGCTTAGGGAAATGTGTTTTGATGCTTGATTCGTGCTTAGGGTTGTTAGATGATGTGATCTGGAGCTTTAGAGCTCTGGATATGACATAGGGAAGAAATTGATGTTGAGGTCTCGCCGGAGAAGATGACCGGAACACTGTTCCAGTCATCTGAAGGTGATTAGGGTTTAATTAGGGTTTAGTGTGAGTTTGAATATGGAGTGTTGGATTAGGCTTCCCGTGCGTGTTTGGACGGTTGAGATGGACCATTAAGAATTAATCAGGATTAATTTAATTAATTAATTGGAATTAAGCCAGTTTGAATCCTAGCCATTGATCTGCGCGCCAGTCAACCCTCATCTCTCAGCTTTGAACATCAGCCTTTGGATCCTTATACTTTCATTTAATTTAATTTTTATTCCATTTTTTCTTTGTCATTTTATTTAAAATACCTAGAAAAATCACAAAAATATTTTCTTCTGCATTTTGATTCCAAATACTTTTCTTCACCCAAAAACATTTTTATTTTTATTTTTTGCATTAAAAAATCATTTTAAAAATATTTAAATGTTTATTTCAATTAATTAATGGAAATTAATTAATTAAAATACCATTTAGGTTTCTAAAAAATCCCAAAAAATTCATATTGCATCTTAATAAATTTAGAAACATTGTCAAACCATTCATACAAATTTCTTTTTGGTTTTAAACATGCTTTGACATTTTCTTTGAATTTAGGGTTCATAAAATCCCTTTTTTGGAACCCTAACTTTGAAAAATATTTTCTGCCTAACCATGAATGGTTTGATAATGATTCTTTTTGCATTGTCATGAATTTATCTTTCATTTTCAAATTGATTTGCATTTTTCATTTTAAAGTACCCAAAAACCCTAGTTAACTTAGGAAAATCATAACTTCTTTTAGGTTAAGAGTTAGACCTTCTCCTTTGGGATGTGATATCATATGGGGTTAGGGTTTGTTTGAACTCATTTGCAAATTTTTATCATGTGAATTGCTTCTGTTTTGATCATTTGCATCTCATCCTTTCATGTAACCCTAATTTTGCATCCATACTTGCATCTTACATTGCATTGCATGAACACATGAACTTGCCATGACATTCTAAGCACTTGTATGCCATCTTAGACATCTTAAGACATGGCTTGAACATTTCTTGGTCATTTATTCATACATTTTCCATGCTTTGCATCCATTTCATTTCATAAACATCCATGTGTTTTTCATGCTTCCCATATGCCTCATATGCATTCATTCCCTTGTATGATCACATATGTGCACCTTGTATGCTCTCACATCATCTCATAGCATCATTTTCATCATGTATTTGCTTCTGGTTTTGTTCCTTTGTCATTACATATGCATCTTTTCAAGTCATTTCTTTCTATATGTATCTTGTACTAAAATTTTCAGGTGGTAAGTAACTTGAGAAGTGAATTTGCCTTCACTTCTCATTTCTCTTCATCTTCTTCATATGCATCCTTGCTGCATTTTTCTTTTCCTTTGAGTGAGCTTTCTCATTCATGTTCATCTCTCAATTTCTTTCTCTAAGTTACTTATCTTCTTTAATGAAGTAAGTAACTTATTCATCTGCTTCTTCCTCCTTTCATCTGCTTCTTCCATTGGTGGCTTCTTTGAAGATCTCTCTTAAGCCTCTCAAACCATAGGAACATCCAAGCATGATAATAATTAGGGTTGTGATTAGTCCCCCCTTAGTTTTCACCTTTGTGTCTTCTTTGTGTCTCTCTTCTCACCTCATCATTAGAGACTAAACCTTTAAGGTTTTAGGACTTTGGAATTAGGGTTATGCCTGCATCCTTCTCTTAGGATGGAGTGTATAACTTTAATCCTAAGTGTTAAACCCTTAATTTGTTTAAACCTTTTAATCAATCCATCTAATAATCACTAAGACACTAACTTGTAACTTGGGCCTTACATTAGGGTTCTAATTCTTCCATTATTGGTTAAGAAGGACTAACCCTAGTGTTTAATGGACAAGTCCCCCTCAAGTTGTCTTACAAACCATAAAATTCACTTCTTAATCTCATTCTTAATTAAAATCCATTTTAATAAAGGCTTGTCATCTAATGATTTTAATCCCTAATCATGGATTAAGTTGAGGTATCTTCCTCAGCTTAAGTGTACTCATCTATCATCCTTCTATTAGGATGGTGTAATGAGTTCACTAATCCCTGATTATGGCTTAAACTCATTACTTAACACTAACCAAAAACTTAAAAACATCTAAATAATCACAAGTAGGTTAATGATCTTAATCCTACATCATCATGGTAATTAAGTTTAGATGTTTATCTCATACTTAAAGTATTCTCATTATCCCTTATCAAAGGGAGGATATAATGAGTTTACTAACCCTTGGTTTATGCTTAAGCTCATTAACTTATGACAAACACCAAAAACAAATAAAATATTGAAAACACAAAAAAAAAACAATAATCGTCTCCTTCGGGATTCTTTTCTCATCATCTTCACTCACAAACGAGAACTCACTTCTTCCGTCTAATGCAAGACAGTTAGCACTCGAGCCAGACGAGTCATACACTTGAGCATAGACAAGCAAGCAGTTCACAAGTCAATTTATCTTTCAGGCTCTTTGAGTCAAACTACGGTGTTCTGACTTCCTCATTGCACGAGAGGATATGTAGGCATAACTTAACTGTTATCGAACAAAAGTCTCTGTGTCTTCCCCCTCTTTCAGCATTCTTCTTAAGCCTCATTCCTGAGCATTTCACTTCACCTTCTTGCACTGACATTTGTATATTCTCTTCCAGCTTTTGCACACAGATAGCACATACACTACCCCTTTTAAACACAAATCTTTTAAGCGTGGATCCCGTCGAGTACGACGGACAATCTGGGTGCGAATACCTTCCCAGGTTGTAACCAACCCCCTTTCTCAGTTTCTCTGGTTCGCAACCGTCTTATCCATATCTTTATAGGTTTATGCAGCATTACCTTTCCTTCGAGATAAAAATGCCTAGATGGAGACTCTATTCACTTCATTTCATCTTCTCCTTTTGCCGATCGTTCGCGTCTGTACCCTATCTGACCCGAGGGTCTTTTCGGGGGAGCGACAGCTGTGCGACCAGGGCTTCTGGTTCTTTTTATGGGTTTCTCCTAGCGATTGGTTGATTTGTGTTTACAGGGGTGTTATGTGCTACTTGTGCTCATTTATTGCTTTATTTATTGCTTTGTGTACAACTTTATTTACTGCTTTCATTTACAGTTTTGTGCAGTTCATACTGTCATTGTCATATGCTGGATCTTCTATTCCTTTGGTGGGTGGGGTATCATTGAGTGATTAAGGTCCTATACCGGGGACCTGAGTGACACATAGGCTAGAGTGGTTTCATGTTCTTTCCCATTCCATTTCGGTCTGGTGCGGGAATATGAAACACGGTTCAGACATGGGTTTCTTCTTGAGAACTTTGTGCTACGAATTTCCTGTAGTACTAGGGCTATCTAGGAAGCCTGCTAAGTCTGTATGACCTTTTTATGACCTTCAGCATCTGAGGTGAATTAGAGGAGGATACTTTATGGTTATTGTAAACACTGTACCTCCGGGTTAGAAGTGTTTACACTTCTCATAAATGATCCAAGTCCGAGGATCCTTGTTCTAGAACATTACATGTGAGGGGGTTGGGATGTTTACAGGTTTGCAGGAACCCTTGGCCACATCATACCCTGTTACTAGTTTTGTTTTAAGAATGCACCACTTTGGACAGTTCTTGTGATTACCCTGGACTTGTGACTCTTTATTTGAGTCCCCCACCTGGTTACTGGATTCCTAAGCCTCCCTCCGAACTTATGAACACACATGGACCTTATCAAGGAAGATACCAGATCCAGCTCTTGATCACAAACCCTTTGCATATTATTTTGCATCGATCATTTTTGCATCATTTAACATTTGCCTATTTGTTTTAGAGGGTATCCACCTTCTTATCTTTGGTTTGGTTTTGACCCATTCTGCTGCTCAGACTTCTTCAGTTATTTTCTCCAGTACCTTCATCAGTTTGTTAGAGGCTCTTCCCAGTTCTCTCCATCAGCTACCTTCACCAGAGACACTTCCTCAACATCTTCTTTAGTGACCTTCATCAGGGTTTCTCCTCAATTTCTTCACCAGCATCCATTATCAGCATGGATGCTTCCAGGAAGAGCAACATCACATACCACTTTTTTGAGCCCATCCTGACTGGCATCAAACAGATCCAGTCTCTCATTACTCCTGATCATGTCCCACTATTCAGAGAACATTATGGAGGCATATTGGACATGATCATGGATCTGGATGCATCCTAGAGGAGCATGATCCACATTTGCTTGCAGTTTTATGATCCTCCTCTCAGATGTTTCACATTTCCTGATTTTTAGTTGGGACCTCTGCTAGAAGAATTTTCCATGTTGTTAGGAGTTCCTATCAGGAGAGGGATTCCTTTCAACCCTGAGATGGTTGCTCCCAAGAATGAAGACATAGCTAGGGAATTGCATTTGGACCCCGCCCTCATTGATCAGAGCATGACCACTAAGGATGGGGTTCCAGGCCTTCACTTGGACTTTTTGATCTCCCAGGCTACCCTGCATGCTGCAATAGGGAAGTGGGATGCTGTTTGTGCACTCTTGGCACTCAGCATATATGGGATTATTTTATTTGCAGGCGAGCCAAAGTTTGTGAGCAAGAATGCTATTCACCTGTTCTTACTAAGAAACCTAGTGCCTACCTTGCTTGGAGACTTCTATTATTCAGTACACCAGAGGAATGAGAAGAAAAGAGGAAGACTGGTCAGTTGTTGTCCTCCTCTTTATTTACTTGGCTGCTAAGACATTTTCCAAAGTCAGATACTTTCCTGAACCCTCATCAGCAAAAGAACTGGGCTAAGAGATTTATTGCCTTGACATCAAAAGACATCAGATTGTGCACTCAGAGCACCAAGGGCAAGGACATCATTACTAGCTGTGGGCAATATCCTAATGTACCTTTGATAGGAGTGAAAAGTTGCATCAACTACAACCCTTTGCTCTTCAAGAGACAATTAGGGTATGCATTGGTTCATCCTCCAAGGGGGCAAGATTTGATTGAGACCCTCTATTGTGAAATCCAGCTCAACTCTGCTAGACAAGCTGCCTGGGCTTGGGATAACATTCAGACTAAGGGAACAACCATCCTTGGCAAATGCAACAATATAGCTTCAACACAGTATCTTGATTGGTCTCGTACCAGGGCACAGATCACTCGGATGCCATTCACTTTAGAAGATGTACCTGGACCTTCCATAGTGTAACCTGCAGCTACTGTCAGTTTGGAAGAGTTTGAAAAGCTGAAGGAAAGGAATACTCAACTCTCTGAAGCCTTAAAGAAGACTCTCTGGGAGAGAAATGACAGCCTTCTGGATAATGAGAGGTTAAAGAGGCTTAGGATTGAGCACTTGACCAAGATTGAAAAGACAAATGACTACATCAGAAAGGCTATAGCAGGGGAGTTAGTACTGAAGAATGCTTGCAAGGAAGCAAAGACTCAGAAGGCTAGGGAAGAGCATTATTTAGAGGAGAGCCAGGCTAGGTGGATCAGGATCACTGAAGCCCGTGCACAGGAAGATCAAAGGACTCAGGCTAAGATAGAGCAGTTGTAGGCTAGTGAGAAGAAGCATCAGGAGGCATTATTGGCAGCACAGAAGGAGATATTTGAATTGAAACTCCGGGCGGGGTTGAAGAGTTCAAAGGATCAGGACAAGCATAAGAAGTTAACCAGTGCCATTGCTACCAGCAACCTCCTCATCAGGACTATCACAGAGCACCCAGTAGGTCCAGTAACTAAGGCCCTCCTGAAGGAAGTCAGAGAGGATGACTTTGGATTAGATGTTTGACTCTTTTGCTTGTACTTTTATTTTGTTGTACTTTTGATTTTGTTGTTGAATTTTGACCCACCATGGGAATGTTAGGTGTAATCAAACTATGTATTTTCACTCTTTGTAATATATCAACTTGTATTATTTTTGGTGGGCTTCATCTATCTCTACAACATCATCAACATTTCCTCGAGGTCTGGAAAGGTCAAAACCAAAGAACCAAACCGGATACCCTTGGAAGACAAATAGGCATCCCGCATTACATACTAACATTTTCTTTGTTTTGTAGGTCTATGTTTTGTGTTTGTTTCTCACTTTGTTGTGGTTTCAGGAAACATTACTCGCAGAAGAGTGTTCCCTGTCAACAGAATACACCGGTACCCGACAAGAAACAACCTTCCGAGACTCCATATGGATCAAGTTCAGTAGGACTTGAATGAAGTAAGGACCCAAAGTGCCAATGAGAGGGTCGAGATGAGAAATCAGATGACTCAGTTCATGATTGTGATGACTGGTCTAGCTCAGAGCCAGGAGAGACTGAGGGAGTTGGTTGAAAGGAAAACTCCTGAAGAACACCATCCAGGTACAAGAGGTACCATTAACAATGATCACGTGCAGCCTCGCACTGATCCACCAGAATTTGGGCCTCATCTAAACCCAGAAATCTATGCCATAAGGAATACTCAGGGTATCACTGCTGGAGGAAGGGTCTTGCAGGAGGATCCTCAAGAAGAGCCGTTTACAGTGGTTGTGGCTGGAGACAAAGTTTACGACAGACGGTTAGATGAGATTGCAGAGAAGCAGAGGTCTCTTGAATCCCAAAACTCCCTAGGTTTTGATGTCATGGACATGGGATTGGTGGAAGGGGTGAGAATTCCTCACAAGTTCAAACCCACGTATTTTGAAAGCTATAATGGAACATCCTGCCCACACACCCACCTTTAGTCATTCTTGGGAAGATTAAAAGCATACACCATGGACGAGAAACTGTGGATGTTTTACTTCAAGGATAGCTTAACTGGGGCATCCCGAGAATGGTACTCCCACTTGACCAGAGCCACAATAAGAAACTGGAAAGACTTGGCTGAAGCTTTTATCCGTCAGTATCAATATAACCTAGACATGGCTCCAAACAGGACCCTTCTAATGGGAATGTATCAATCTTCCCGTGAAAGCTTTAGAGAATATGCCCAAAGGTGGAGGAAACTGGCTGCTGCAGTTCAACCCCTTATGTCTAAAAGGGAGATGGTAGAAATGTTCATGAATACCCTCTAGGGAACATATATTGACAGATTGGTTGCATTTTCTTCTACCAGCTTTGCAGACGTGGTGATAGCCGGGGAAAGAATTGAGAGCCTATTGAAGATGGGAAAGATCTCCGACAACAGTGCCAGTTCGAGCAGTGGGCCCCGTAGATCTGGTGAGACAAATTCTATGCACATGGGAAGAGGGAGACCCCAATATCTACCCAGAACAGTTGTTGTTGTTACTATCCCTGCTCCACCTCCTCAGTATACTCAACAACCACAACACTTTCCGCAACAACATTAATTTCCTCAACAGAGATCATACAACAACAATAACAACAATCAACAACAACGCCCATTTCAACAGCGGCCATCTCAGATCAACAGGGTGATTGACCCTATTCCAATGCCATATGCTACACTGCTGCCATAACTCCTAAAGCTCAATCTTGTCGAGTTGAGGACATTGGCTCCGCCTGATCCTCAGAATCTTCCAAGAAACTACGATGTCAACGCTAGGTGTGCTTTTTATTCCAACGCACCTGGTCACTCTACAGAAAAATGCAGAGCTCTGCATATGAAGGTCCAGGATCTGGTAGATTCAAAGGCCCTGAACTTCGCACCTCCTCCCAATGTAATGAAAAATCCTATGCCGAGCCACAATGGGCCAAGGATTAATGCTAAGGAGGAAGGCCCACCCATGATTTTAATAGAAGACATTGCATGTATTCAGACACCTCTGGCAGAGGTTAAAGCCCAGCTTTTGAAATGCCAGGTGTATCCAGGTTGTGAGGCCTGTTGTGAATTATGCAAACCTTCTGAGAATGAGTGTGTGAGCTTGAGGAATGGCATCAATGACTTAATAAAATAAGGCATCCTACAAATCACCACAACCGCTTCCACAACACCAACAACTCTTTTGTCAACAACAAGTGAATCTTCTACAACTGCAACAACCATTGTTCCGAGTGATTCTCCTACAACTGCAACAACAATTGTTCCTACCAATTCATCTACAACTTCAGCAACCATTTCTTCCATCACTTCAACAAACAATAGTTCCATTTCATCTCCTTCTACAACTCCAGCAACCACCAACAATGACGTTTCCACAGTTAAAATTTATTACGACCCGACAACGGTCCCGAACTCTAGCAATTTTCAACAATCTCAACAATAATTTCAACCAAGTTCCAATTCACCACCACCAACATCCACAAGAAGTCTTGTTACTATCTTTTATGATCCACTGACAATTATGGTTCCAACTTCTGCTGCAGTGAGCCCTGTCACTATCACGATGCCCGAGCCAATTCCATATGATAAAGACAGTGTTGTACCATGGCATTATGGTGCTGACCTTTATTGCAACGGAGAAAAAGTCCTTCTTGATTCTCCAATTCTAACTCCCCAAGTGGACAATGTCGGGGGAGGTGGAGGCTTCACCCGAAGCGGACGTCTCTTCACGTCACAAGCTCCCAGAATTAATACTGAGGCAGAGGTTGCTGCCAAAGCCAAAGGGAAGAGTGTAATACCTGAAGAATCTGCACCAAAAGAGACTCATAAATCATCCTTTGATCAGGATGCATATGGGTTTATGAGGATAATTAAAAGAAGTGACTATAAAGTTGTGGACCAGCTCCACCAGACTCCTTCAAAGATCTCTATATTATCCTTGTTGTTATGTTACGAAGCCCATCGGGCTGCACTACTTAAAGTTCTGCATGCTGCCTACGTGCCAGAAGAGATCACAGTGAATCAGCTTGAAACAATTGTGACAAATGTCAATACTAGCCATGGGCTAGGGTTCACTGATGCTGATTTGACCACAAAAGGACGTCACCACAACAAAGCTTTGCACATAACCCTGGAGTGCAAAGGAGTTGTACTATCTCATGTTCTTGTAGACACTAGGTCCTCACTCAATGTCTTACCCAAGAAAGCTCTTGTCTAGCTCAAATATGATGGAATAGCTCTCCGACCAAGCAACCTTGTGGTCAGGGCTTTTGATGGATCCAAAAGATCTGTTCTGGGAGAGGTGGAGTTGCCAGTGATAATCGGTCCACAAGTCTTTAAGACTACTTTCTACGTGATGGACATTCAGCCAGCCTATAGTTGTTTGTTAGGTCGACCTTGGATTCACGCCGCAGGCGCAATAACGTCGACCCTTCACCAGAAACTAAAATATGAATGGGAAGGAAAAATTATCACCATTTGTAGTGAGGAGGACATCTTTGTTAGCCATCTGGATACTTACAAGTATATTGAGATGGATGGTGAAATCCATGAAACTATGAGCTAAGGGTTCGAGGCCTTGAACGTCAATGAGGCAACGACTGAAGTATTTGCTGCATCCCAGGAGGATAGGATGGGTACTTCAATTGTCTCCTATCAGCAAGCCCGGAAGGTTGTTGAAGACGGCAATGCCCAAGGCTGGGGCAAGCTGCTTCTAGTAGAGAAGAAGGAAGATAGATTTGGTTTGGGTTACAGACCATTCCGACAAGATTAATCAGAGGCTGCCAAAGAGCCCAAGTTCATCAGTGGGGGGATGCTCACCCCAGATGCTATTAACAACCTTGAAGACAAGGCGGAAAGCGACCGCAACCTGGAGAGCTGGATACGTCCAAGGATCTCGGGGAACCAAGTCCTTAACTGGTCTTCCCAGGAAATTATAAGGGTTACTCCTGCAGAGTAATTATTATTTCCTGTCTTTTTAGCATGCATCAAGTCCTGCATCTTGCCCAAGGTGTCAGGACTCATTTTGTAATAGGGCCATATTGTAAATTTGTACAAATGGATTAATCAATGAATATCAAACATCTTTTGCAAACGAGTCTCTTTTTCGCTCACTGTCTTTTCATTTTTCAATTTTGTACAAAACAATAAAATGGCAGTGTTTTCAAAATAAATAACTTCATTTTCACTCTTTCTAAACAAGATTAAAATTGATCACTAAAACGAACCAATCTCAACCCTTGCAGAGATTATCCTCCAGATTACACCGACAACAACACTGCTATGACCTTGTATGACTTCGACAATCCAATTAATCAAGATGATGAAGGGGTTGAAGAAGATTATGAGTTACCTGAAGAGTTAGCCAGGTTGTTAAGGCAAGAAGAGAAAGTGATCACTCCTCATCAGGAGGAGGTTGAAACAGTTAATCTTGGCACCGAAGAGGACTTGAAAGAAGTGAAGATTGGGGCCAGCCTGCAAGATTCAGTAAAAGGACAACTTATTGACATGCTTCGGGAATACGTCGACGTCTTTGCTTGGTCCTATCAAGACATGCTGGGTCTGGATACAAATAATTTTATGCACAAGCTGCCATTAAAAGAAGATTGCCCTACAGTAAAGCATAAGCTATGCCGTACTCGTCCAGATATGGCCATGAAGATTAAGGAAGAAGTACAAAAACAGTGGGACGTCGGTTTCCTTGCTGTGACCAGTTACCCGTCGTGGGTTGCTAATATTGTACCAGTGCCTAAGAAGGATGGCAAAGTACGGATGTGTGTGGATTACCGGGACCTGAACAGAGCTAGCCCGAAGGATGACTTCCCATTACCTCACATTGATGTATTGGTCGACAACACAACTCAGTTCTCGGTATTTTCCTTTATGGATGGTTTTTCTGGATATAATCAGATCAGGATGTCACCCAAAGACATGGAGAAGACTACCTTCATCACACCTTGGGGCACATTTTGTTACAAGGTAATGCCTTTTGGACTGAAGAATGCTGGTGTAACTTATCAACAGGCTATGGTAACGTTATTTCATGACATGATCCATAAAGAAATCGAATGCTACGTGGATGATATATTGCCAAGTCCCTTACTGAAGAAGATCATCTGGTAAATCTACTGAAGTTGTTCAAGCGTCTGAGAAAGTATCAGTTGAAGCTAAACCCCAACAAATGCACATTCGGGGTACGTTCCGGTAAGCTGATGGGATTCATCGTAAGTGAAAAGGGAATTGAAGTTGATACTGACAAAGTCAAAGCCATTCAGGAGATGCCTGCACCTAGGACCGAAAAAGAAGTTCGGGGGTTCTTAAGTAGATTGAACTACATATCAAGGTTCATATCTCACCTCACTACAACCTGTGAGCCCCTGTTCAAATTGTTAAGAAAAGAGAAAACAGTCAGGTGGAACGAAGATTTTCATAAGGCTTTTGACAAAATCAAGGAGTACTTACAAGAACCTCCAATTCTTATGCCTCCAGTTGAAGGAAGACCTCTAATAATATACCTGACAGTGGGGTGTGTGTTGGGCCAGCATGACGAGTCTGGTCGAAAAGAGTATGCAATATACTACCTAAGCAAAACGTTTACTGACTGTGAACAACGTTATTCACTGCTCGAGAAAACTTATTGTGCTTTAGCGTGGGCTGCTCGCCGACCAAGGCAGTATATGTTGACCCACACTACCTTGTTGATCTCAAAAATGGACCCCGTCAAGTACATATTTGAGAAGCCAGCACTTACCGGAAGGGTTGCAAGATGGAAAATGATTCTGACAGAGTATGACATTCAGTACACATCTCAAAAGGCCATCAAAGGCAGTGTATTGTCTAACTATCTAGCTGAGCAACCCATTGATGATTACCAACCAATGAGATTTGACTTCCCTGAAGAAGACATCATGTTCCTGAAAGCAAAAGATCACAAAGAGCCTGTTCACACTGAAGGGCCTGACCCAGAAGAAGAATGGACAATGATGTTTAATAGAGCTGTCAATATGAATGGACGTAGAGTTGGTGCAGTGCTAATTACACCTAAAGGAGTTCACATGCCTTTCTCGGCAAAACTCACCTTTGCATGCACTAACAACGAAGCTGAATACGAAGCCTGTATCATGGGTCTTGAGGAAGCCATTGACCTCAGGATCAAGACATTAACTGTATTCGGGGATTAGACTTTGGTAATCAATCAAACCAACGGCAAATGGTACACTCACCAAGAGCATCTGATTCCATACCGTGACTATACGAGGAGATTATTGACTTTCTTCACAACGGTCAAACTTGAGTATATCCCTCGAGATGAAGATCAGTTCGCAGATGCTTTGGCTACCATTTCCTCCATGATCAAGGTTCAAACTGCCAACTATGTGCCTCGGATTTCGATATCCAGACTAGATCGACCAGCATACGTATTCTCTGTGGACGTTACTAAAGATGACAAGCATTGGTTCCATGACATCAAATGCTTCTTAGAGGATCAAACATACCCACCTGGGGCATCCTCCAATGATAAGAAGACATTGAGAAGACTGGCCGGTAGTTTCTTCCTTAATGCTGATGGTTCATTATACAAGAGAAACTTTGATATGGTTCTCCTTAGATGTGTTGATAAGAAAGAAGCAGACTTGCTGATGCACGAGGTGTATGAAGGATCTTTCGGTACCCATGCTGGAGGACATGCAATGGCCAAGAAAATTTTAAGATCAGGTTACTACTGGATCACAATGGATGCAGACTGTTGTGCCTATGCTAGAAAATGCCACAAATTCCAGATCTATGTAGATAAGGTGCATGTGCCTCCAAATCCTTTGAACGTGATGTCTTCACCTTGGCCCTTTGCCATGTGGGGCATTGACATGATTGGAAAGATCGAACCGACTACTTCGAATGGCCACAGATTCATCCTGGTAGCCATTGATTATTTTACCAAATGGGTTGAAGCAGCTTCATATGCAAACGTCACCAGACAAGTAGTAGCCAGATTTCTGAAAAGAGACATCATCTGTCGATATGGAGTTCCCGAGCGAATCATTACTGATAATGGTTCCAATTTGAACAACAAAATGATGGTAGAACTGTGTTGGGACTTCAAAATCCAACATCATAACTCTTCTCCTTACAGGCCAAAGATGAATGGCGTTGTTGAGGCAACTAATAAAAACATTAAGAAGATTGTGCAAAAGATGGTGGTTACTTACAAAGACTAGCATGAAATGCTACCATTTTCCTTGCATGGGTATCGAACCTCAATCAGAACGTCTACTGGGGCAACACCATATCAGCTTGTGTATGGTATGGAGGCAATCATGCTTGTTGAAGTTGAGCTACCTTCCTTACGGGTACTAATGGATGTCAAGCTGAATGAAGTAGAATGGGCCCGATCTCGGTACAATCAACTGAGTCTGATCGAAGAAAAGAGATTAGTTGCAATCTGTCATGGGTAGTTATATCAGAAAAGGATGAAGAAGGCCTTCGATCAGAAAGTCATGCTTCGGGAATACCAAGTAGGAGATCTTGTGCTGAAAAGACTTCTTCCTCCTCATACAGACCACAGGGGAAAAGTGACTCCAAATTACGATGGTCCATTCATAGTAAAGAAGGTTTTCTCTGGTGGAGCACTGACACTCACTACTATGGATGGTGAAGATTTCTTATCCCCTGTGAATTCAAATGCAGTTAAAAAATACTTCGCATAAAATGACCCGCTGGACATAAAAACAGAATGTAAGTCCAGGCAAAAATAGGGCATCCCGGCGAGTCAAAAACAGAATAAAAGACTCGGGCAAAAATAAGGGAAAAAATAAAATAAAAAAGTACACCCGCTGAGTTGAAAAGCCACATCGGATAGCTCATGTAAAAATGGGTTTCCTGGTGGATTGAAAACCCGAAAGGGCGATCTACGCAAAATATGGGAAAAAGCGAACAACTGCATTCCGAATTTGTCTGTATCACTTACAACACGGCAAGCTTCGAAAGGATAAAGTATCGGTCAGAATCAACTTTCTTCAAAAAGCAAGATGAGAAGAACGTCAAGGTCATACGGGTCATAGCAAGGAAAGCTCGTCGGAGCGTCGTCAAGATTGCCAGCACTTTTACTTTTCTCAATTTGTAACAATCTCCTCATTTCAGGGGATCTGTTTCTTTGACTGTATTTGCCAATTCAGGGCACCCAAATGAATAAAACCAGATTTTCAGTCACACCTTGTCTTGTACATTTTGGTTCAATTTACAAAATGTCCAATACCCATGATATAATATTTGCATAAAACAAATGAGCCATTCTTAATAAATGTTTGCAGGAAATATATTTACTTTCAGGAATATCTAACTCCTATGACGGAATCCAGTAAGGGATACCTCGGGATGCTTGTGCGTTTCTTGTCTTAAAATATTGCAGGTATTCAATACACAACATGGGGCATGCCAGGCACACCCTCCCCGACATATCTCCCCCCGAGCAGCATCTGGAATGCCTATCCCCAGCGGAGTTGTCAAAGCCTCCTCATCACCAGCATAAGTTCATTTAACAGGAGCTTCCCCAGCCGGGATCCCCATAGAGTTCTCTAAGAAGATCGTTCAGTGATTTTTCCTTCCCCAAACAGAGTGTCGGGACTCAAAGACAAAAGAAATACCTCCCCACAGAGTTCCAACCTCTCCCTAGAAGAGCAAGGCCTGAAACTCTCACACAACAAAGTGACGAAAGCTTCTTCCTCCCCAGGTTGGTTTCTCATTACAAGATGGGTCTACCAATGATCTAGTTCCCCAAGAAAAGCTATACATCTTATCAAATCTACCAAAGATCTCTTCCCCCAGTTGGGATATTCCTCCAAGTAGATCAGCCATAGATCTTCACAGCATTTTTCCCACAGAGCATAACATTCCATCTAATACGGAGCATTACAGCAAAAATCAAACATTTGCATGATCACAAGCCAGGTTCGAGCCAGTCACCTACAATTACCATCAGTATCTCATCAGCAATGTATATTAAAGCTCACATCCCTTACGAATAAAAGCCAAAGCGTCCCCTTTGCACTCTCAAACACAAATGCATGTTCATATATACCATTCGACACTCGTCTGTGTCATACTACTCCCCTGCAGATATAAGCCAAATACCTTCTTCGCACTCTCAAATACAGATATATATATATATATATATATATACCCTTTTTACACCCGTCTGTGTCATCTTTCCCCAGCATGGTTTCCCAATCACTATTGCAAACCAAATACTTCTTCATAATACACTCTTATCGACACCCGTCTGTGTCATCCTATCCTCACAGGTCGCCGAGACACCTTTTACACCCTCATGTACAAATGTTTGTTCATAACCCATACGTTCTCTTTTGACACTCGTCCGTGTCATGCTTTCCCCAGCAAGTTGAACACTCTTCCGTGTCTTGCTCATACCAACAATACTTGTTCATACTTATACAGATACTCGTCTGTATCTTGTACACATATCTATTACCCACAGATTCGACACTCGTCAGTGTTCTTTGTTAACCAGTTGGTACTCGTCTGTATCATCATCTCTGAACATGCGTCAGTGTTTGTTTCTACTGATACTCGTCCGTATCATGGTCTTAAGGATGCTCGTCCGCATCTTTAATCTATACACAACGTCAAAAACTTATACCTTTTATTCTTAAGCGTAAGCACTCGTTCGTGTTTACCATCTCCCTAACAGAACAACTTTTCTCCTATCTAACATTCGTCCTATGTCATGATACTTTCGGCAACCGTACCCTGCCAGGTGATCGTCCTTCACCTTTGGATGACCGTCCCTCATCCCTTTCCCCAAAGGAGTCTCCATTATTGGAACCCTTTTCTATCCGGCATTCATCATATGTTGTGATATTTAGCAGCTGTCCCCTACTAGGTGATCGTCCTTCACCTTTTGATGATCATCCTTCATCATGTTATCCGATGGCCATCCCCATCATTGATTTTGTTATCCGACATTCGTCCTATGTCGTGATAAACCCCGAGAGCAGTCGTACCCTGCTAGGTGATCGTCCTTCACCTTTTGATGATCGTCCTTCATCATGCTTATCTGATGGCCGTCCCCATCATTGACCTTTTCTATCCGACATTCGTCCTATGTCGTGATAAAGAGCAGTCGTCCCCTGCTAGGTGATCGTCCTTCACCATTGATGACCGTCCCTCATCATTTATTTAATTCATTCTTTGAATTGATGGCCGTCCCCATCGTTGTTTACCTTACTTTACAAACCTGATGGTCGTCCCCGTCATTGTTTACCTTAATTTCCGAGCGTGATGGCTGTCCCCGTCATGATCTCTTTATTTCCCCAGCATGTCGTCCGTCCCTGTCATTGCTTTACCCCCAGCAGTCGTCCTCTGCTCGATGGTCGTCCTCCATCGCCTTCATTTTATTAATCATTCTATACTACCTTTTTCAATTTATATCCCTTTTCTTCTTCTCCCTATAGAGTGCAAATTTTGGATTGTCTTTGGTATTCAACCACAAGTTGTTTTGTTTGTCTGATAAGCCAGGCGCTTACATCCTACACAGCTAACTCATGCTTGAATAAGGGCAGCTGTAAACACCCCAAATTTGCCCTCAATAATTTCACACTATGGCTTGTGATCTTTCATCTTTGCATAAGTTTAAGCATACCATCTCATATTGCATTTTTGTTCCACTGCATTAGTTCAAGTTCATCTACATCTAGGGTTTGTGATCTGAGCAATCCAAGGATCAATATGAGCCACTCCAAAGGTCTCCAATCATTACAAGAGGGTCCATGTGTGTTCCATCATCATATCATATCCCTCAAAGGTCAAGGAAGTCAAGAAATCACAAGAACTTGGAAAGCATGGAAGCAGAGCTAGGGTTTCACTACACAAATGAGCTGAAATTAGGGTTTTGGTTTCAGAGGCCATAACTCCAAATTTTTAGGTCATTATTGTTTCTATTGTTCTTAGGATGCTATAAGGATAATATGTACCAAGTTTTATGAAGAAATTCATTGTGGAAGTCATCTATTCACTGGGTAACTTCTTGAGCAAGTCAGAGCAAAATCAGGGCATCTGAGGCCCCCAACAATGGTACCAAAGTGGATTTTTCATCAAATTGAAGTTATATGATCTTTATTTGATCATTGAAGTGTTTGGAAGTTCACAAAATTGAAGAAATTTGAGCTAAACCAAAAGTTACCCAAAATGGAAATGACTTGTAATGTAAACTTTCCATTTTTGGAAAGTATTTCAACCTCCTCTTTCTCAACCAAAAATGCTTCAAATGAAAAATTGTTGGTCATGAAAGTTGTAGATTGGATCATTCCCTTTTCAAAAAGTACAAGAACATGTCCTAATTCATTATGGAACTCAAGTTTTGATCTTTCAAAGTTGGCAAAAATCCTATAATTTTCACTTTCACACCAAAGAGGATTTTTTGCAAAACCACTTGCCAAGTCATTTTGTGACCTCTAATGCATCTCTAAGCATCATACAAACATAGTAAAATTCATTGTAATCAGAATTTCCCAAATAATCACAACATTTCATGCCTTGCATCACAAGAAATCACAAAAGGAACAAATTGCAAACACTTGCAAAACCTATGAAAGCCATGCCTCTAAGCCATCCATCTGCATAAAATGAATCCCATGGCTCTCCTTGATCAATGTTGAACTAGGACATGCCATAAAACAACTGCTACACAAGCCCTTACCTCAAGTACACAAGTTGTTGACTTTTTGCAACTTGCCCCATACCAATCACCACAGGCCACCACCCACTTTCTGACCTATCAAGACATGTTATATGGACTCAAAGCAAGCTACTTCACATAACATTGGAGCTTAGAACCTCTCATAAACCAAGTTTTCACAAAATCACCCTCAAGCTTTCAATTCTCTCTGCCTAGCCACTCAAACCTCAAACAAACATCACCATTCAACTCACCATCATCAATAGAACCTTTCCCAACCATCAAACAAGCCTGAAACCCCACAAACACAAAACACGATTTCAGACCAGTTGAAGTGCAACCACTCAAACCAGCTCATTTCAACTCATTCAAAGTCTTGCAACATCATCAGGGGATCAAGTGGAGGCCATTTGCAAAGGAGAGAGGTCCAGAAAGTGCCAGACTGAGAAAGCTCAAGCTCAGGTATCATCAAGAACTTTTTTTCCAGAAATGTAATTTTAAGTTCCTAAATGAATCTATGTGATGTGCTGATCATGCTGATGTCTTTATTTATGAAAATGGTTGCGTATTAAGAATTTCATGGCTGTCTGAAAGTTTTGCCATTTTTATGTTTTTCTTCGAATCTTGAAAATGATGAATGAGAAATGTGTTTTGATGCTTGATTCGTGTTGTCGCTCCCACCAAATGAGGCTAAGTCAAATGGGGTACAAACGCGAACGGTCGGCGAAGGAGGTGAGAACACACAAGGGTGAACTCACAAAGAAAAGAGTCGCCAGCTAGGCATTTTTATCCCGGAGGAAAGGTAATGCTGCATAAACCTGAGAAAAGATGGATAAGACGGTTGCGAACCAGAGAAACTGAGAAAGGGGGTTGGTTACAACCTGAGAAGGTATTAGCACCCAGATTGTCCGTCGTACTCGACGGGATCCACGCTCAAAAGATTTGTGTTTTAAAGGGGTAGTGTCAGTGCAATTTGTGTATCAAAGCTGGAAAGAATGCAAGTGTCAGTGCAAAAGAAAAGTGAGGTGAGATGAAAAAGTGTCAGTGTAAGGAAAGAATGCAAAGCTCAAGACAATGAGGCTTAAAGAATAGTGCTGGAAGAGGGGGAGATATACAGAGACTTTTGTTCGATAACTGTTAAGTTATGCCTACGTATCCTCTCGTGCAATGAGGAAGTCAGAACACCGTAGTTCGACTCAAAGAGACTGAAAGATAAATTGACTTGTGAACTGCTTACTTGCCTATGCTCAAGTGTATGACCTGTCTGGCTCAGGTGATAACTGTCTTGCATTAGACGGAAGAAGCAAGTTTTCGTTTGTGAGTGAATGAGATGAGAAAAGAATCCCGGAGGAGACGATTATTGTTGTTTTTGTGTTTTCAATCTTTTATTGCTTTTTGGAGTTTGTCATAAGTTAATGAGCTTAAGCCTAGACCAAGGGTCAGTAAACTCATCACATCTTCCCTCTGATTAGGGATAATGAGAATACCTTAAGTATGAAGTAAGCACCTCACACTTAATCACCATGATGTAGGATTAAGATCATTAACCTACTTGCAATTATTTAGATGTTTTGGGAGATTTTGTTTAGTGTTAAGTAATGAGTTTAAGCCATAATCAAGGATTTAATGGACCCATTACACCATCCTAATAGAAGGATAATAGATGAGAACATTTAAGCTGGGAAAGGCTCTTCAACTTAATCCATGATTATGGATTAACCTCATGACAAAACAAAGTCTTTATTAAAGTGGATTTTAGTTAGTGGTAAGATTAAGAAATGGATTTTATGGTTTGTAAGACAACTTGAGGGGGACTTGTCCATTAACACTAGGGTTAGTCCTTCTTAACCAATTAAGGAAGAATTTAAACCCTAATGCAATGCCCAAGTTACAAGCTTGATGTCTTAATGATTATTAAGTGGATTAATTGAAGGAATTAAACACATTAAGGGTTTAACACTTAGGATAAAAGCTATACACTCCATCCTAATAGAAGGATACAGGTATAACCCTAATCACAAAGTCTTAAAACCTTTAAGGTTTAATCCTTGATTATGAGGTGAGAAGAGAAGACTCAAAGATGACACAAAGGCAAAACTAAATGGGGGACTAATCAAACCCTAATTATAATCATGCCTGGTTGTTCCTAGGGTTTATGAGGCTTGAAAAATATCTTCAAGGAAAAGCCACCAGGAAAGAAGCAGATGAAAGGAGGAAGAAGCAGAGAGAAGCAAGTCAACTTACTTCACTTAAGAAGATAAGTTGCTTGGAGAAAGAAAGTGAAGAGGAGACATGAATGAGCAAGCTCACTCTAAAACAAATGCAAAATGCAGCAATGAATACATAAAGAGAGATGAGAAAAGATTATGAGAAGTGAAGGCAAATTCACTTCTCAAACACTTACCACCTGAAAAGTTAATAACAATAAAATGAAATGCAATGAAAATGAGATGAAATGCCATGATGCAAACCAAAGTAAGAAGCATGAAGATGATGTTAATGATGCTAAGAGATGATGCAAACACATGTCAAGAGTTGTGGATGATCATACAAGGATGAGGATGCAAATGAAGCATGCTTTGAACCATAAAAGTTCATGAAAGTTTATGAAATGGAATGAATGCATAACATGGCAAATGAATGATGCAATGATCAAATATGACTCTAATGTATTCTAAGATGTCTTATATGCCATGTTGATGCATAAAATGTAATGGCAAGTTCTTGAATGCAAGCATATGAGAGATGGATGCAAATGAAGGCAAGAATTTGGGTTTATGCATAACATGCAACACAAAATTCAAAATTAGAAGCAAATGACATGATAAAAAATTGAAAATTGGATCAAAGGAACCCTAACCCTACACAAGTTCACTCCCCAAAGGAGGGGATCTAAGTCTTAACCTAATGGAAGTTATGACTTTCTCAAGTCAACTAGGGTTTCAAGGCACTTTAAAAGGAAAAATGCACATTAAATTGAAAATGAAAGATAAATTCAAACCAATTTTACCCTAGAAACTACATGATATGAAGGATGCAATGCAAGAAGAACCATCATCAAACTCTTCATGATTAGGCAGAATGAATTTTTCTAAGTTAGGACTAAAATATTGCCTTTAAATAACTTTAATTCCAATGAAAAATGTCAAAATAGGTCAAGAACCAAAATGAAATTTGTTTGAAGAGTTTGATAATGTTTCTAAATGTTTTAAAATGAAATGTGAATTTTTTGGTGATTTTTAAATACCTAAATGCATTTTTAATTAATTAATCTTCATTAACTAATTAAAAATAAACATTTAAATGATTTAAAAATAATTTTTGATGCAAAAAATAAAAATAAAAATATTTTTGGGTTTTGAAAATTAATAAAAGATTTGATAAAAATTTTCAGAATTTTTTAATGTATTTTACTATTTTTAAAAATTCGTAGAAATTAAATACAAAACAAATAAAACAAAAATGAAATTAAAGAGAAAATGAGAAAGTCAGCTGATCTAAGGGCCCAGATTCAAACCTAGGGGGGCGGGAATTGACTACGCGCGCTAATGGACGGTTAAAATTCAAATCTCACTAATTATGATTAAACCTTAATCATGAACCCTAATTACTTTCAGATGACCGGAACAGTGTTCCAGTCATCTTCTCCGGCCAGCCAATCCTTCAATCTCACTCAAAACGCAATCTTATGCTCTCTAACTCTCCAGAATCAAACATCTAACAATCCTAAACATGAATCCAGCCCTAAAACTCATTTATTTTCACTCAAGAACAGGAATCAAAGCCAAACGGAAAAAAACGCAGAAAGTTTCAGAGATACAATACATGCTTAATACTTGATCATTTTCAAAATTAAACACATCAGAATCATCAGTGGATCATGGAGAACCAATTAGTAACTTAAAAACACGTTTCTGGAAAAAATGTTCTTGATGATACCTGAACTGAAGCTTTCGAAAATGGTGCTTTCTGGCCAGTTCTTTGCTTCAAACAAGCTCCAATGATCCTCCCTAAGTGTTTGTGATACTTAGCTGGAGTTTATATGGCCTTAAAATGGAAATGGCAGAAATTCAGTTTGTGAAGTGTGAAAATCGTATTTTTGATTGTGGAGGTTTTAGGGCCAACTGAAGGGTGGGAAATGACCAGTGGATCATGGTGAGTTGAATGGTGAAAGAAACTTGAAGGTTTGATGGTTGAATCAAGAGATTCGAAGGCTTTTGCAAATTTGGGGATTTTGGAGTGTGCTGAGTTCTTGGAGTTTCAGGTTGTGTTGTTATGTGCTTTTGATTGGTTTTGATCCACATAAAGAAGTGTGATAGGTCAGAGAGTGGGTGATGGCCTATGTTGATTGGTATGGGCAAGTTGCCAAAATGTCAAAAATTGGTGTACTTGAGGTATGGGTCATGGCAGGCCAAGGACAATGGGGTGTCCTGCGCAGCAAGGATCAAGGGCAACCATGGAATTCAGATTGAGGCCAATTAGCAAGTGGATTGAAACTTATGGGTGGTTTTGCAAATTTCATGAAGTTTGGCCTTTTCTTGATTTCTTCATGCACAAGTCATGAAACTTGAGAATTCTTGGCACAAATCTGACTTTTAGGCAATGTGTTATGTTTGTGTGATGCTTAGAAGTCATTTTGAAGTCATAGAAATGCTTGGCATGTGAATTCTTATGGGGAATGGTAGACACAAACGAGTGTCTAATTTCAAGAAAGTAGAGGCATAAGTATCTGACATGGTGTATGGATTAAAGATGCGGACGAGCATCCTTAAGACTATGATACGGACGGGTATCAGTAGAAACAAACGCTTGACGCATGTTCTGAGATGATGATACGAACGAGTACCAACTAGTTAACAAAGAACACGGACGAGTGTCGACTCTGAGGGGATTTAAGTGGTGTATACAAGATACGGATGAGTATTAGTATGAGTAAAAGTGATAAGTGAGACGTAGACGAGTGTCCAACTTGCTGGGGGTAGCACGACACAGACGGGTGTCGGAAGTAATGTATTATAAACAAGTATTTGGTTTACAAAGTGTTTAGGCAACTGTGCTGGGGAAGGTGACACGGACGGGTGTCAGGGAAGTGTATACATATATGTATCTGTCTGTAAAGAACAATCGGGCGACTTTACTAGGGAATGATGACAGGAGCATGCATTTGTATTTGTGAGTGCAACGAGGATGTTTTGGCTTTCTGCTGGGGAGCTTGGGAAGTATTTGGTATATTGCTGATGGTATGTCAGGATTTACGAGTGTTTGATTCAGAACATGGCTTATGATCTATGCAATATGTTTGATTTTTTCCGTAATGCTCCGTATTAGACGGAATGCTACGCTTTGGGGGAAAATATGATGCGAATGCTATGATTATGCAAAGATACCGATCTGGGATTCGGATCCCGTTGCCGCGGAGATCTCCGATTGATTTGCTTGAAGTATTTTCCAGCTGGGGAGGAGATCAATGGCAGCTCTGATATGTATGACTCTGCATGGGGAAATAGGTTGCTGATAGACCTATCCTTGGTGATGAGGGACCCATCTGGGGTCTGCGGGAGCTTCCGTCACTCTGTTATGAGATCTTCAGGTATTGCTCTTCTGGATAGAGGCTGGGGCTCTTGCGGGGAGATGGTTCCCTGCCTGACACTCGGCTGAGGAGGAATGATGATTGACAACTCAGCTGTGGATGAAGCAATCTCTGGTGCTCTTCTGGAAGATGTGCTGAGTAAGTAATGATCTGGCAGCTTGCTGGGGAAAAGCTCTCATGCCCCATGTCGCGCTTTGACTGCCTGCAATCATGTAAAGACAAAGAAACGTACAAGTACCCCGAGGTATCCCTTATTGGATTCCATCATAGGAATTTAGACACTCTCGGGAGTAATATATTTCCTGTAAGCATGTGATTCGGAAAAGGCGCATCTGTATTTATGCAATCGATATTATGAGGACATCGGACATTTTTTGCAAACGAAAATGAAATGTACAAGACGGAATATGACTGAAAATCTGACTTTATTAATTTGTGTGCCCTAAATTGGCAAGATACAGTCAAAGAGACAGATCCCCTGAAATGAGGAGATTGTTACAAATTGAGAAACAAAAAGATGCTGGCAATGTTGATGACGCTTCAGGGAGCTTCCCTTTTGCTATGACCCGTATGACCTTGACGTTCTTCTCATCTTGCTTTCTGAAGAAGGTTGATTATGACCGATGTTTTAACCTTTCGAAGCTTGCCGGGTTGCAAGTGATACAGACGAATTCAGAATGTAGTTGTTCGCTTATTCCCTTATTTTGCGTGGATCGCCCTTTCGGGTTTTCAATCCACCGGGATACCCATTTTTGCCTGAGCTGTCCCATGCGGCTTTTCAACTCAACGGGTGTACATTTTTATTTATTTTCCCTTATTTTTGACCGAGTCTTTTATTCTGTTTTTGACTCGCCGGGATGCCCTATTTATGCCTGGACTTACATTCTGTTTTTATGTCCAACGGGTCATTTATGCGAAGTATTTTTTAACTGCATCTGAATTCACAGGGGACAGGAAGTCTTCACCATCCATAGTACTGAGCATCAGTTCTCTACCGGAGAACACCTTCTTTACTATGAACGGACCATCATAATTCGGAGTCCACTTTCCCCTGTGGTCTGTATGAGGAGGGAGGAGTCTTTTCAGCACAAGATCTCCTACTTGATATTCTCGAAGCCTGACTTTATGATCGAAGGCTTTCTTCTTTCTTTTCTGATACAGCTGCCCATGACAAATTGCAGCTAACCTCTTCTCTTCGATCAGACTTAACTGATTGTATCGGGATCGGACCCATTCTGCCTCATTCAGCTTAACATCCATTAGTACTCGCAAGGAAGGCAATTCAACTTCAACAGGTAGGACTGCCTCCATACCATACACAAGCTGATACGGTGTTGCCCCAGTGGATGTTTTGATTGACGTATGGTACCCATGCAAGGCAAATGGTAGCATTTCATGCCAGTCTTTATAGGTAACTACAATCTTCTGCACAATCTTCTTGATATTCTTATTGGCCGCCTCTACAGAACCGTTCATCTTTGGCCTGTAAGGAGAAGAATTGTGGTGTTGGATCTTGAAGTCCTGACATAGTTCTGCCATCATTTTGTTGTTCAAGTTGGAACCATTATCAGTAATGATTCGCTCGGGCACTCCATACCGACAGATGATGTCTTTCTTCAGGAATCGGGCTACCACTTGCCTTGTAACATTTGCATAAGAAGCTGCTTCAACCCACTTTGTAAAATAATCAATGGCTACCAGGATGAATCTGTGGCCATTTGAAGCAGTCGGTTCGATCTTGCCAATCATATCAATGCCCCACATGGCAAAGGGCCAGGGTGAAGACATCACATTCAAAGGGTTGGGAGGCACATGCACTTTATCCGCATAAATCTGGCATTTATGGCATTTTCTGGCATAGGCACAACAATCTGCATCCATTGTGATCCAGTAATAGCCTGATATCAGCAACTTTTTAGCCATTGCATGCCCTCCTGCATGGGTACCAAAGGATCCTTCATGCACCTCGTGCATCAACATGTCTGCCTCTGCCTTATCAACACATATGAGAAATACCATTTCAAAGTTTCTCTTGTACAAGGAACCATCAGTATTTAGGAAGAAACTACCATCTAGCCTTCTTAATATCTTCTTATCATTGGATGATGCCCCAGGTGGGCATGTTTGATCCTCCAAGAAGCATTTGATGTCGTGGAACCAAGGCTTATCATCTTTAACAACATCTGATGAGAACACGTATGCTGGTCTGTCAAGTCTGGATACTGATATCCGAGGCACAAAGTTGGCCGCTTGAACTTTTATCATGGATGAAATGGTAGCCAGAGCATCTGCAAATTGATTTTCATCTCGAGGGATATACTCAAGCTTGACTGTTGTGAAGAAAGTCAACAACCTTCTCGTATAATCCCGATAAGGTATCAGATGATCTTGGTGGGTGTACCATTTGCCGTTGGTTTGATTGATTACCAGAGCTGAATCTCCATACACAGTCAAAGTCTTGATCCTGAGGTCAATGGCTTCCTCAAGACCCATAATACAAGCATCGTATTCAGCTTCGTTGTTAGTGCAGTTAAAGGTGAGTTTTGCCGAGAAAGGCATGTGAACTCCCTTAGGTGTAATGAGTACTGCACCAACACCACGACCATTCATATTAACAGCCCTATCAAACATCATAGTCCATTCTTCTTCCGGGTCAGGCCCTTCAGTGTGAATAGGGTCTTCATGATCTTTTTCTTTTATGAACACGATGTCTTCATTGGGGAAGTCAAATCTCATAGGCTGGTAATCATCAGTAGGTTGCTCAGCAAGGTAATCAGACAATACACTGCCTTTGATGGCCTTCTGAGAGGTGTACTGAATATCATACTCTGTGAGGATCATTTTCCATCTTGCAACCCGTCCGGTAAGTGCTGGCTTCTCAAAAATGTACTTAACTGGGTCCATCTTGGAGATCAACATAGTGGTGTGGGTCAACATATACTGCCTTATTCGGCGAGCAGCCCACACTAAAGCACAACAAGTTTTCTCAAGCAGTGAATAACGTTGTTCACAGTCGGTAAACTTTTTGCTTAGGTAGTATATTGCATACTCTTTTCGACCAGACTCGTCATGCTGGCCCAGCACACACCCCATTGACTCTTCTAATACTGTCAAGTACATGATTAGAGGTCTTCCTTCAATTGGAGGCATAAGGATCGGAGGCTCTTGTAAGTATTCCTTGATTTTGTCAAAAGCCCTCTGGCAGTCTTCGTTCCACCTGACCGTTTGTTCTTTTCTCAACAATTTGAACAAGGGCTCACACGTTGCTGTAAGGTGAGATATGAACCGTGAAATGTAGTTCAATCTACCTAGGAACCCTCGAACTTCTTTTTCAGTCCTTGGTGCAGGCATTTCTTGAATGCTTTTACATTATCAGGGTCAACTTCAATCCCTTTCTCACTTACAATAAATCCCAGCAGCTTACCGGATTGCACCCCGAATGTGCATTTGTTGGGGTTTAACTTCAGTTGGTACTTCCTCAGACGCTTGAATAACTTCAACAGATTCGTCAGGTGGTCTTCTTATGTGAGGGACTTGGCAATCATGTCATCCACATAACATTAAATTTCTTTGTGGATCATGTCATGGAACAATGTTACCATAGCCCGTTGATAAGTGGAACCAGCATTCTTCAGTCCGAATGACATCACCTTATAACAGAACGTTCCCCAGGGTGTGATGAAAGTTGTCTTCTCCATGTCTTCAAGTGACATTTTGATCTGATTGTATCCTGAAAATCCTTCCATGAAGGAGAATACCGAGAACTGAGCCGTATTGTCGACCAATACATCAATGTGAGGTAATGGGAAGTCATCTTTCGGGCTGGCTCTGTTCAGATCCCGGTAATCCACACACATTCTCACCTTGCCGTCTTTCTTAGGAATAGGTACAATGTTAGTGACCCACGGCGGGTAACTAGTCACAGAAAGGAAACCGGCGTCCCACTGTTTTTGTACCTCTTCTCTTATCTTCATTGCCATATCCGGGCGAGTACGGCACAACTTCTGTTTTACTGGCGGACAGTCTTCTTTCAGAGGCAGCTTGTGCATGACAATGTCGGTGTCCAACCCTGGCATATCCTGATAAGACCAAGCAAAAACATCCACATATTCTCGAAGCATGTCAATCAGTTGCTCTTTTACTGAATCTTGCAGGCAGGCCCCAATCTTAACTTCTTTCACGTCATCTTCCGTACCAAGATTAACCGTTTCAATCTCCTCCTGATGAGGAGTGATAACCTTCTCCTCTTGTCTCAACAACCTAGCTAGCTCTTCAGGTAGCTCATAATCTTCTTCAACCCCTTCATCAGCTTGATTGACTGGATTGTCAAAGTCATATAGAGTCATAGCAGTGTTGTTGTCGGTGCAGTCTGGAGGGCACTTTCTGCAAGGGTTTAGATTTGTTCATTTTAGTGATCAGTTTTATCTTATTTAAAAAGTGAAAATGAATTTATTTATTCTGAAAAACATTGCCATTTTATTTTTGTACAAACAGTGAAAAATGAAAAACAATGAGCAGAAAAGAAAAGACTCATTTACAAAAGATGTCCTGATATTCATTAATTGATCTTTTCAGAAAATACAAGATGGCCCGATTACAAAATGAGTCTTGACATCTTGGGCAAGATGCAAGACTTGATGCATGCTTAAAAATACAGGAAATAATAATTACTCTGCAGGAGTAACTCTTATAATTTCTTGGGAAGACCAGTTTGAGACATGGCTCCCCGGAGTCCTTGGACGTATCCAGCTTTCCAGGTTGCGCTCGTCTTCCGACTCATCTTCCAAATTGTTCACAGCATCCGGGGTAAGCATCCCCCCGCTGACAAACTTGGGCTCTTTGGAAGCCTCTGGTTGATCTTGTTGATTTGGTTTGTAACCCAACCCAAATCGGTCTTCTTTCTTTTCCACGGGCAGCAGCTTGCCCCAGCCTTGGGCGGTACCTTCCTCAACAACCTTCCGGGCTTGCTGATATGGCGTGATGGATGTTCCCAGTACAGCAGATGCTTCATTAATATTGAGGGCCTCAAACCCTTGGCTCATGGTTTCATGGATCTCCCCATCCATTTCTATGTACTTATACGTAGCAAGCTGGCTAACAAAAATGTCCTCCTCCCCACAGATGGTGATGATTTGGCCTTCCCACTCGGATTTTAACTTCTGGTGAAGGGTAGACGTAACAGCGCCAGCGGCGTGGATCCAAGGTCTACCCAGCAGACAGCTGTAGGCCGGCTGTATGTCTATCACAAAGAAGGTAGTTTTGAAGGTCTGCGGGCCAATCAACACAGGTAGATCAATCTCCCCAAGCACTGATCTTTTAGAGCCATCAAATGCTCTCACCACCAAATTACTTGGATGCAATGCCAAGCCATTGTTCTCAAGCTTCACTAAGGCTTTCTTTGGCAGAACATTGAGTGACGACCCAGTGTCCACCAGTACATGAGATAGAACAATACCCTTGCATTCCAGGGTGATATGCAAAGCCTTGTTATGGTTGTGTCCCTCTGTTGTTAAGTCAGCATTGGTAAAGCCCAGTCCATGACTGGTGTTGACATTTGCAACCACAGTTTCTAGCTGATTAACGGTAATCTCCTCCGGCACGTATGCTTGGTGCAGGACCTTCAACAATGCGTTCCTGTGAGCTTCGGAGCACATCAATAGTGATAATATGGAGATTTGGGAGGGCGTTTGGTGAAGCTGGTCCACCACCTTGTAATCACTCCTTTTTATGATTCTCATGAACTCGTCTACATCTTGTTCAAAAGATGTCTTCTGAGTTTCCTTGGCAGTTGGCTCTTCAGATACCACACTCTTTCCTTTTGCTTTCGCAGCAGCTTCTGCTTCAACATTAGGTCTTTGTGTTTGTGAGGCGAAAAGGCGTCCGCTACTGGTGAAGCCTCCGCCTCCCCCAACATTATCAACTTGTGGAGAAGAGGTTGATGAATCCAGAGTGATTTTCTCCCTGTTGCAATAGAGATCAGAGCCATAATGCCAAGGTATGGCATTGCTGCTTTCATAGGGAACTGGTCCAGGCACCGTAATAGTGACTGGACTGATTGCTGCAGAGGAGGGTACTGTAATGGTGTGCGGATCATAGTAAATTGTGACTGGTGATCTGGCAGGAGGTGCCATGGCTTGTTGTTGGAAATTCCTGCTGGGAGGAACATTTGATGGGTCATAGTAGATTGTAACTGTCGAGACATCTTCATTAATCCTTGTTGGCGTTGTAGAAGATTCTGCTAATAAAATGGATGCTGATGTTGTAGAAGAAATGGCTGTTGAATTTTGACTTGTTGAAGTGATGGATAGAGTAATTGCTGATGATATCGATGAATCGGTAGGAATGATTGTTGCTGTTGTTGTAGAAGAATCAGGAATTGTTGTTAAAGGAATTGCTGGATTTGTAGGCGCCGTTGTTGAAATCTGAATGATACCATCCTTAATAAGACCATCTATGCCGCTTCTCAGCTCTTCACACCCATTGACTGCAATGTTGCAATACCCACAGCCGAGCTCACACCCGGGGAACACTTGGCATTCTAAAAGCTGAGCTTTAATTTCGACCAAAGGTGTTCGAATTTGTGCAACACTGGTGATCAAGGTAGATGGTTTGTCTTCTTCAATGGCATTAATCCTCGGCCCGCCATGATTAGGCATAGGATTTCTGTTGACATTCGGAGGAGGTGCAAAGTTGAGGGCTTTAGAATCCACCAGATCTTGGACTTTCATTTGTAAGGCCCTGCATTTTTCAGTATTGTGACCAGGTGCATTGGAGTGGAAAGCACACCGGGCATTGACATCATAATTCTTTGGGAGATTGAGGGGATCTGGTGGTGCCAAAGTCCTTAACTCAACCAAGTTAAGCTTCAGGAGTTGTGGCAATAAGGCAGCATAAGGCATAGGGATGGGGTCAATCACCCTGTTTGCCTGCGATGGTCTTTGTTGGAAGGGTCGCTGTTGTTGGTTGCTATTGTTGTTGCTGTAGGTTCTCTGTTGCGGATACTGAACTTGTTGTTGATAATGTGGTTGTTGCTGAGGATATGCTGATTGTTGAGGAATCGGAGCTGGAATGGTAACTGCTACTACTGACCGGTGTACATATTGGGGTCTGCCCCTGCTTGTATGGATGGAATTGGTCTCACCGGTTCTTCGGGGTCCCACAAAAGGCTTCCTAGGATTACTGGATGAACTTGCACCACTATCAGAAATTTTGCCCATTTTTAAAAGGCTTTCAATCCTTTCCCCAGCTATAACTACGTCAACAAAACTGGTAGAAGAAAAGGTAGCCAGTCTATCAATATATGTTCCTTGCAACGTATTCATGAACATGTCGGCCATTTCTCTTTCCGACATGGGTGGTTGGACAGCAGCAGCAAGCTGTCTCCACCTTTGGGCATATTCCCTGAAGCTTTCTCTGGAAGACTGGGACATTCCCATCAGAAGGGTCCTGTTAGGAGCCATGTCCAGATTGTATTGATATTGCCTGATGAAGACTTCAGCTAAGTCCTTCTAGCATCTAATGGTAGCCCTGGTCAAATGCGAATACCACTCTCTCGAAGCCCCGGTCAGACTGTCCTCAAAATAGAACATCCACAGCTTCTCATCCATAGTATAAGCTTTAAGTCTTCCCAGGAAAGACTGCAGGTGAGTTCGTGGGCAAGAGGTTCCATTGTATTTCTCAAAGTACGGGGGTTTGAATTTGTGGGGAATTCTCACCCCATCCACTAGCCCCATGTCCATTACATCGAAGCCCAAGGAATTCTGGGACTCCAAAGATCTCAACTTCTCAGCAATTTCATCTAACCTCTTGTCATAGACTTCATCTCCTGCTCCCATAACAGTAAACTGCTCTTCTTGGGGATCCTCCTGTAAGATTCTCCCCCCAGCAGTATTACCCTGCACATTCCTCGGGATGTTAGCTTCTGGATCCAGATGAGGTCCAAATACTGGTGGATCAATACGAGGCTGACCCCTTTCATTGTTGCTAGTTCCTCTTGTCCCAATATGAGGCTCCTCAAGAGTTTTCCTTTCCACCAGTTCTCTTAATCTTTCTTGACTCTGGGCCAAGCCAGTCATTACAGCCATGAATTGAGACATCTGATTCCTCATTTCCACTCTCTCATTAGCCATCTGATTTCTGACCTCAGTCAGATCTTACTGTACTTGATCCATTTGAATACCAGGAAGGTTGTTGCGAGTAGGGTACCGGTGCGTGCGGTTGACAGGGAACACTCGGCGACGAGCAATGTTTCCTGAGGTCACAACAAAGTTAGAAACAAAATAATAAATCAAACCTACAAAACAAAGAAAAAGTTAGTATGAAATGCAGTATACCTATTTGTTTTCCAAGGTATCCGGTTTGGTTCTTGGTTTTGACCTTTCCAGACCTCGAGGAAGATGTTTGATGTTGCTGAGAAAAGAAGCCCAATGAAAACAAACTAATATATTACAAATGTTGAACAATACATAGTCGGTTTTACAACACATGCCCGTGGAGGGTCAAAATACATCAAAAAGAAAAAGTACATCAAATGAAAACTACAACAATCAAAAAAGTCAAACATTCAGTCCAAACTCATCCTCCATGACCTCCTTCAGGAGTGCCTCAGTCACTGGACCAGCTGGGTGCTCTGTAATGGTCCTAATGAGGAGGTTCCTGGTGGCAATGGCAGTGGTCAGCTTCTTGTGTCTATCTTGGTCCTTTGATCTTTTCAATCCTGCTCTGAGCTTCAACTCTGAAATCTCCTTCTGGGCTGCCAACAAAGCTTCCCGCTGCTTTTTCTCATTGGCCTCTAACTGTTCAATCTTGGCTTGAGTTTTCTGATCTTCTTGTGTACGGGCTTCAATGATCCTGACCCACCTAGCCTGAGTCTCTTGCAGATAGAGCTCAGTCCTGGCCTTCTGAATCTTGGCTTCTTTACAGGCATTCTTCAATATTTGTTCTCCAGCTCTTGCCTTCCTGATATAGTCCTCTGTCTTTTCAATTTATGCAAGATGCTCCACCCTAAGCTTCTCCAGCCTCTCAATGTCCAAACGACCATCACTCCTTTCCCAAAGGGTCTTCTTCAAAGCTTGAGACAGATTCTCATTCCTTTCCTTCAGCTTCTCAAATTCTTCCAGGCTGACAGTTGCTGCTGGCTGTGCTGTAGATGGTCCAGGTATATCCTCAATAGTGAAAGGCATTCCAGTAATCTGAGCTCTAGTACGGGACCAATCATAGTACTGAGCTGAAGCAACATTATTACACCTCCCTAGAATAGCCATCCCTTTTGTCTGGATGTTGTCCCAAGCCCAAGATGCTTGTCTGACAGCAACTGAATTAGGCTTTACTTCACAATATAGGGTCTCAGCTAAATCTTGCACTCTGGGAGGGTGAACTAAAGCATAGCCCAGTTGTCTCTTAAACAGCAAAGGATTGTAGTTGATACAACCCTTTACTCCTATCAGAGGCACATTTGGGTATTGTCCACAGCTGGTGATAATGTCTTTGCCTTTGGTGCTCTGTGTGCACCATCTAATATCATCTGAAGTCAAAGCAATGAGCCTCTTGGCCCAATTCTTCTGTTGGTGAGGGTTCAAGAAAGCATCTGACTTAGGTAGGTGTCTGAGTAGCCAGGTGTGAAACAAAGGAGCACAACATCTCACCAACTTCCCCCTTTGTTTTTCATTCCTCTGATGGATGGAGTAATAGAAATCTCCCAGCAATGTGGGTACTGGGTTCCTCAGAAGAAACAGATGAATGGCATTCTTGCTGACAAATTTGGACTCATCTGCAAACAGTATAATCCCATATATGCTAAGGGCTAACAGTGCACAGACTACCCTCCACTCTCCCAAGGAGGCCTTCAGGATGGCCTGAGAAATCAAGAAGTCCAAGTGCAAACCAGGGATCCCAGCTTTTGTTGTCATGCTTTGCTCAATCAAAGCAGGCTCCAGGTACAGTGCTTTTGCTACTTGTCCATTGCTGGGAAAGGTCATTTCTAGGTTGAAAGGGAGTCCTCTCCTGATAGGTACTCCAATCAATGAGGAAAACTATTCCAGTAGAGGCCCTAACTGAAAGTCTGGGAATGTAAAGCATCTCAAAGGAGGGTCATAAAACTGCAAGCATGTGTGGATCATGCTCCTCTGAGAAGAGTCAAGGTCCATAACCATATCCAGGATACCTCCATAGTGTTCCCTAAACAATGGGATGTGGTCAGGGGTGATAAGTGACTGGACTTGCCTGATGCTAGTCAACACAGGCTCAAAGAAATGGTAGGATATGTTGCTCTTCCTGGGAGTAGTCATAAATGATGCTGAAGAAGATGAAGATAGGTGCTGATGAAGATCACAGACTGATGCTCGAAATGAGCCACTGCCAGGCTGATGCTGGTGATGATGAGGATAGTTGAAGCATATAACTGATGAAGCAGAGGTTTATGAAGAAGAAGGGGTCAAAACCAAATCAGATATAATGTGGATACCCTGAAAAACAAATAAACAAATGTTAAATGATGCAAATGATGATATATGCAAATGATATGCAAGGGTTTGTGATTAAGCTGGATTTGATTATCTGTCTTGATATAAGCCCATGTATGTTCAAAGAAAGTCCAAATGAAGGTTCATAAATCTAGTAACCAGGGTGGAGGACTCAAATAAAGAGTCACATGTCCAAGGTTGATCACAAGAACTGTCCAAAATGAGGTATTCTTAAACAAAACAAGTAACAGGGTATGATGTGGCCAATGGTACCTGCAAACCTGTAAACAGCCAAAGCCCCTCACAGGTAGTGTTCTAGAACAAGGATCCTCAGACTTGGATCAGTTATGAGAAGTGTAAACACTTCTAACCCTGAGGTACAATGTTTACAATAACCATAAAAGATCCTCTTCCAATTCACCTCAGCTTCTGAAGGTCATAATAAAGGTCATCCAGACTAAGCAGGCTTCCCAGATAGCCCTAGAACTACAGGAAATCCGTAGCACAAAGTTCTCAAAGGAGAAACCCACATTTGAACCGTGTTTCATATCCCCGCACCAGACCGAAATGGAATGGGAAAGAACATGAACCACTCTAGCCTAGGTGTCACTCAGGTCCCAGGTATATGACCTCAAACTCTCAATGGAACCCCCACCCATCAAAACAGAAGCCAGATCCATCAATGATAATGACAGTATGAGATATGAAAAACTGTAAAGGAAAGCAATAAATAAAGTTGTACATAAAGCAGTAAATAAAGCAAATATATAAACACAATTAGCACATAACACCCCAGTAAACAGAAATCAAACAAACGCTAGGAGGAACCCACAAAAAGAACCAAAAGCCCTGGTTATAGTATAAGGGTCCCCAGCAGAGTCGCCAAGCTGTCGCTCCCACCAAATGAGGCTAAGTCAAATGGGGTACAGATGCGAACGGTCGGCGAAAAGAGAGAACACACAAGGGTGAACTGAAAAGAAAAGAGTCGCCAGCTAGGCATTTTTATCCCGAAGGAAAGGTAATGCTGCATAATCCTGGAAAGATATGGATAAGACGGTTGCGAACCAGAGAAACTGAGAAAGGGGGTTGGTTACAACCTGGGAAGGTATTAGCACCCAGATTGTCCGTCGTACTCGACGGGATCCACGCTGAAAAGATTTGTGTTTTAAAGGGGTAGTGTCAGTGCAATTTGTGTATCAAAGCTGGAGAGAATGCAAGTGTCGGTGCAAAAGAAAAATCAGGTGAGATGAAAAAGTGTCAGTGTAAGGAAAGAATGCAAAGCTCAAGACAATGAGGCTTAAAGAATAGTGCTGGAATAGGGGGGGATATACAGAGACTTTTGTTCGATAACTGTTAAGTTATGCCTACGTATCCTCTCGTGCAATGAGGAAGTCAGAACACCGTAGTTCGACTCAAAGAGACTGAAAGATAAATTGACTTGTGAAATGCTTACTTGCCTATGCTCAAGTGTATGACCTGTCTGGATCAGGTGCAAACTGTCTTGCATTAGACGGAAGAAGCAAGTTTTCGTTTGTGAGTGAATGAGATGAGAAAAGAATCCCGGAGGAGACGATTATTGTTTGTTTTTGTGTTTTCAATATTTTATTGCTTTTTGGAGTTTGTCATAAGTTAATGAGCTTAAGCCTAGACCAAGGGTCAGTAAACTCATCACATCTTCCCTCTGATTAGGGGTAATGAGAATACCTTATGTATGAAGTAAGCACCTCACACTTAATCACCATGATGTAGGATTAAGATCATTAACCTACTTGCAATTATTTAGATGTTTTGGGAGATTTTTTTTAGTGTTAAGTAATGAGTTTAAGCCATAATCAAGGATTTAATGGACCCATTACACCATCCTAATAGAAGGATAATAGATGAGAACATTTAAGCTGAGAAAGGCTCTTCAACTTAATCCATGATTATGGATTAACCTCATGACAAAACAAAGTCTTTATTAAAGTGGATTTTAGTTAGTGGTAAGATTAAGAAATGGATTTTATGGTTTGTAAGACAACTTGAGGGGGACTTGTCCATTAACACTAGGGTTAGTCCTTCTAAACCAATTAAGGAAGAATTTAAACCCTAATGCAATGCCCAAGTTACAAGCTTGATGTCTTAATGATTATTAAGTGGATTAATTGAAGGAATTAAACACATTAAGGGTTTAACACTTAGGATAAAAGCTATACACTCCATCCTAATAGAAGGATACAAGTATAACCCTAATCACAAAGTCTTAAAACCTTTAAGGTTTAATCCTGGATTATGAGGTGAGAAGAGAAGACTCAAAGATGACACAAAGGCAAAACTAAATGGGGGACTAATCAAACCCTAATTATGATCATGCTTGGTTGTTCCTAGGGTTTATGAGGCTTGCAAAAGATCTTCAAGGAAAAGCCACCAGGAAAGAAGCAGATGAAAGGAGGAAGAAACAGAGAGAAGCAAGTCAACTTACTTAACTTAAGAAGATAAGTTGCTTGGAGAAAGAAAGTGAAGAGGAGACATGAATGAGCAAGCTCACTCTAAAACAAATGCAAAATGCAGCAATGAATACATAAAGAGAGATGAGAAAAGATTATGAGAAGTGAAGGCAAATTCACTTCTCAAACACTTACCACCTGAAAAGTTAATAACAATAAAATGAAATGCAATGAAAATGAGATGAAATGCCATGATGCAAACCAAAGTCAGAAGCATGAAGATGATGTTAATGATGCTAAGAGATGATCCAAACACATGTCAAGAGTTGTGGATGATCATACAAGGATGAGGATGCAAATGAAGCATGCTTTGAACCATAAAAGTTCATGAAAGTTTATGAAATGGAATGAATGCATAACATGGCAAATGAATGATGCAATGATCAAATATGACTCTAATGTATTCTAAGAGGTCTTATATGCCATGTTGATGCATAAAATTTCATGGCAAGTTCTTGAATGCAAGCATATGAGAGATGGATGCAAATGAAGGCAAGAATTAGGGTTTATGCATAAAATGCAACACAAAATTCAAAATCAGAAGCAAATGACATGATCAAAAATTGAAAATGGGATCAAAGGAACCCTAACCCTACACAAGTTCACTGCCCAAAGGAGGGGACCTAAGTCTTAACCTAATGGAAGTTATGACTTTCTCAAGTCAACTAGGGTTTCAAGGCACTTTAAAAGGAAAAATGCACATTAAATTGAAAATGAAATATAAATTCAAACCAATTTTACCATAGAAACTACATGATATGAAGGATGCAATGCAAGAAGAACCATCATCAAACTCTTCATGGTTAGGCAAAATAAATTTTTCTAAGTTAGGACTAAAATATTGCCTTTAAATAACTTTAATTCCAATGAAAAATGTCAAAATAGGTCAAGAACCAAAAAGAAATTTGTTTGAAGAGTTTGATAATGTTTCTAAATGTTGTAAAATGCAATGTGAATTTTTTTGGTGATTTTTAAATACCTAAATGCATTTTTAATTAATTAATCTTCATTAACTAATTAAAAATAAACATTTAAATGATTTAAAAATAATTTTTGATGCAAAAAATAAAAATAAAAATATTTTTTGGTTCTGAAATTTAATAAAAGATTTGATAAAAAATTTCAGAATTTTTTAATGTATTTTACTATTTTTAAAAATTCGTAGAAATTAAATACAAAACAAATAAAACAAAAATGAAATTAAAGAGAAAATGAGAAAGTCAGCTGATCTAAGGGCCCAGATTCAAACCTAGGGGGGCGGGAATTGACTACGCGCGCTAATGGACGGCTGAAATTCAAATCTCACTAATTATGATTAAACCCTAATCCTGAACCTTAATTACTTTCAGATGACCGGAACAGTGTTCCGGTCATCTTCTCCGGCCAGCCAATCCTTCAATCTCACTCAAAACGCAATCTTAAGCTCTCTAACTCTCCAGAATCAAACATCTAACAACCCTAAACATGAATCCAGCCCTAAAACTCATAGATTTTCACTCAAGAACAGGAATCAAAGCCAAACGGAAAAAAAACGCAAAAAGTTTCAGAGATACAATACATGCTTAATACTTGACCATTTTCAAAATTAAACACATCAGAATCATCAGTGGATCATGGATAACCAATTAGTAACCTAAAAACACGTTTCTGGAAAAAATGTTCTTGATGATACCTGAACTGAAGCTTTCGAAAATGGTGCTTTCTGGCCAGTTCTTTGCTTCAAACAAGCTCCAATGATCCTCCCCAAGTGCTTGTGATACTTAGCTGGAGTTTATATGGCCTTAAAATGGAAATGGCAGAAATTCAGTTTGTGAAGTGTGAAAATCGTATTTTTGATTGTGGAGGTTTTAGGGCCAAATGAAGGGTGGGAAATGATCAGAACATCATGGTGAGTTGAATGGTGAAAGAAACTTGAAGGTTTGATGGTTGAATCAAGAGATTCGAAGGCTTTTGCAAATTTGGGGATTTTGGAGTGTGCTGAGTTCTTGGAGTTTCAGGCTGTGTTGTTATGTACTTTTGCTTGGTTTTGATCCACATAAAGAAGTGTCATAGGTCAGAGAGTGGGTGCTGGCCTATGTTGATTGGTATGGGCAAGTTGCCAAAATGTCAAAAGTTGGTGTACTTGAGGTATGGGTCATGGCAGGCCAAGGACAATGGGGTGTTCTGCGCAGCAAGGATCAAGGGCAACCATGGAATTCAGATTGAGGCCAATTAGCAAGTGGATTGAAGCTTATGGGTGGTTTTGCAAATTTCATGAAGTTTGGCCTTTTCTTGATTTCTTCATGCACAAGTCATGAATCTTGAGAATTCTTGGCACAAATCTGACTCTTAGGCAATGTGTTATGTTTGTGTGATGCTTAGAAGTCATTTTGAAGTCATAGAAATGCTTGGCATGTGAATTTGCAAGTTTCCCTCTTTGGTGCCAAAGTGAAAAATAAGTGATTTTCCCCAACTTTGACAAGCCATAACTTTTGTTCTAAAATGAATTAGAATGAGTTCTGGTACTTTTTGAAAATGGGAGGATCCAGTCTACAACTTTCATGACCAAATATTTTTCATTTAAACATTTTTGAATCAAAAAGAGGAGGTTGAAAAACTTTCCCAAAATGGCAATTTTGCATTACAAGTCACTTTCCCAAAAAGGCAACTTTGCAAATGGCTTGAGATTCTTCAATTTTGTGAACTTCTAACATCTTTTATGATCAAATAAAGACCATACACATTCAAAATGATGGAGAAACCCCTTTGGTTGGGTGATTTGGGGCCTCAGATGCCCTGATTTTGCACTGACTTGCTCAAGAAGTCATCTTGTGATCAGATGCCTTCTCCATTGAATTTCTTCATGAAAGTTGGTATGCATGAACCTCATAACATATAGAGATCAATAGAATCAAGAATGACCAAAAAATTTGGAGTTATGGCCTCTGAAACCAAAACCCTAATTCTAGGTCATCTATGTAGTTAAGCCTGGCTCTGCTTCCATGCCTTTCTCAATTCTTGTGATTCTTTGACTTCCTTGACCTTGGGAGGATATAATATGATGCTTGAACATACATGGACCCTCTTGAGATGATTGAAGACCTTTGGAGTGGCTCAGATGGCTCAGGGATTGCTCAGATCACAAACACTAGATGCAGATGGCTTTGAACCAATGCAGTGAAACAAAAATGCAATATGAGATGATATGATTGAACTTATGCAATATGAAAAGAAACACAAGCCATGATGAAATGAGTGAGGGAAAATTTGGGGTGTTCACACGTGCTTAGGGTTGTTAGATGATGTGATCTAGAGCTTTAGAGCTCTGGAAATGACCTAGGGAAGAAGTTGATGTTGAGGTCTCGCCGGAGAAGATGACCGGAACATTGTTTCGGTCATCTGAAGGTGATTAGGGTTTAATTAGGGTTTAGTGTGAGTTTGAATGTGGAGCGTTGGATTAGGCTTCCCGTGCGTGTTTGGACGGTTTAGATGGACCCTTAAGAATTAATCAGGATTAATTTAATTAATTAATTGGAATTAAGCCAGTTTGAATCCTAGCCATTGATCTGCACGCCACTCAACCCTCATCTCTCAGCTTTGAACCTCAGCCTTTGGATCCTCATACTTTCATTTAATTTAATTTTTATTCCAAATAAAATTGAATTTCTTTGTCATTTTATTTAAAATACCTAGAAAAATCACAAAAATATTTTCTTCTGCATTTTGATTCCAAATATTTTTCTTCACCCAAAAACATTATTATTTTTATTTTTTGCATTAAAAATCATTTTAAAAATATTTAAATGTTTATTTCAATTAATTAATTAAAATACCATTTAGGTTTCTAAAAAATCCCAAAAAATTCATATTGCATCTTAATACATTTAGAAACATTGTCAAACCATTCATACAAATTTCTTTTTGGTTTTAAACATGCTTTGACATTTTCTTTGAATTTAGGGTTCATAAAATCCCTTTTTTGGAACCCTAACTTTGAAAAATATTTTCTGCCTAACCATGAATGGTTTGATAATGATTCTGTTTGCATTGTTTTCCATATAACATGTAGTTTCTAGGATAGTTTTGTCTTGAATTTATCTTTCATTTTCAAATTGATTTGCAATTTTCCTTTTAAAGTACCCAAAAACCCTAGTTAATTAGGAAAATCATAACTTCTTTTAGGTTAAGAGTTAGACCTTATCCTTTGGGGTGTGATATCATATGGGGTTAGGGTTTGTTTGAGCTCATTTGAAATTTTTTATCATGTGAATTGCTTCTGTTTTGATCATTTGCATCTCATCCTTTCATGTAACCCTAATTTTGCATCCATACTTGCATCTTACATTGCATTGCATGAAGACATGAACTTGCCATGACATTCTAAGCACTTGTATGCCATCTTAGACATCTTAAGACATTTCTTGAACATTTCTTGGTCATTTATTCATACATTTGCCATGCTTTGCATCCATTTCATTTCATAAACATCCATGTGTTTTCATGCTTCCCACATGCCTCATATGCATTCATTCCCTTGTATGATCACATATATGCACCTTGTATGCTCTCACATCATCTCATAGAATCATTTGCATCATGTAGTTGCTTATGGTTTTGTTCCTTTTTCATTACATATGCATCTTTTCATGTCATTTCTTTCTTTATGCATCTTGTAATAACATTTTCAGGTGGTAAGTAACTTGAGAAGTGAATTTGCCTTCACTTCTCATTTCTCTTCATCTTCTTCATATGCATTCTTGCTGCATTTTTCTTTTCCTTTTAGTGAGCTTGCTCATTCATGTTCATCTCTCACTTTCTTTCTCTAAGTTACTTATCTTCTTCAAAGAAGTAAGTAACTTATTCATCTACTTCTTCCTCCTTTCATCTGCTTCTTCCATTGGTGGCTTCTTTGAAGATCTCTCTTAAGCCTCACAAACCATAGGAACATCCAAGAATGATAATAATTAGGGTTGTGATTAGTCCCCCTTTAGTTTTCACCTTTGTGTCTTCTTTGTGTCTCTCTTCTCACCTCATCATTAGAGACTAAACCTTTAAGGTTTTAGGACTTTGGAATTAGGGTTATGCCTGCATCCTTCTCTTAGGATGGAGTGTATAACTTTAATCCTAAGTGTTAAACCCTTAATTTGTTTAAACCTCTTAATCAATCCATCTAATAATCACTAAGACACTAACTTGTAACTTGGGCCATACATTAGGATTCTAATTCTTCCATTATTGGTTAAGAAGGACTAACCCTAGTGTTTAATGGACAAGTCCCCCCCTCAAGTTGTCTTACAAACCATAAAATTCACTTCTTAATCTCATTCTTAATTAAAATCCATTTTAATAAAGGCTTGTCATCTAATGATTTTAATCCCTAATCATGGATTAAGTTGAGGTATCTTCCTCAGCTTAAGATTACTCATCTATCATCCTTCTATTAGGATGGTGTAATGAGTTCACTAATCCCTGATTATGGCTTAAACTCATTACTTAACACTAAACAAAAACTCAAAAACATCTAAATAATCACAAGTAGGTTAATGATCTTAATCCTACATCCTCATGGTAATTAAGTTGAGATGTTTATCTCATAATTAAAGTATTCTCATTATCCCTAATCGAAGGGAGGATATAATGAGTTTACTAACCCTTGGTTTAGGCTTAAGCTCATTAACTTATGACAAACACCAAAAACAAATAAAAGATTGAAAACACAAAAAACAAACAATAATCAACTCCTTCGGGATTCATTTCTCATCATCTTCACTCACAAACGAGAACTCGCTTCTTCCGTCTAATGCAAGACAGTTAGAACTTGAGCCAGACGAGTCATACACTTGAGCATAGACAAGCAAGCAGTTCACAAGTCAATTTATCTTTCAGTCTCTTTGAGTCGAACTACGGTGTTCTGACTCCCTCATTGCACGAGAGGATACGTAGGCATAACTTAACTGTTATCGAACAAAAGTCTCTGTGTCTTCCCCCTCTTTCAGCATTCTTCTTAAGCCTCATTCCTGAGCATTTCACTTCACCTTCTTGTACTGACATTTGTATATTCTCTTCCAGATTTTGCACACAGATAGCACATACACTACCCCTTTTAAACAAAAATCTTTTAAGCGTGGATCCCGTCGAGTACGACGGACAATCTGGGTGCTAATACCTTCCCAGGTTGTAACCAACCCCCTTTCGCAGTTTCTCTGGTTCGCAACCATCTTATCCATATCTTTCTAGATTTATGCAACATTACCTTTCCTTCGGAATAAAAATGCCTAGCTGGAAATTCTATTCACTTCATTTCATCTTCTCCTTTCGCCGACCGTTCGCGTCTGTACCCTATCTGACCCGGGTGTCTTTTCGGGGGAGCGACATTACGTAATGAGTTTAATCTCTAATCAGGGATTAGTGAACTCATTACACCATCCTAAGAGAAGTATAATAGATGAGAACACTTAAGATGAGGAAGATACCTCAACCTAATCCATGGTTAGGGATTAAAATCATTACATAACAAGCCTTTATTAAAGTGGATTTTAATTAAAGGTGGGATTACGAAATGGATTTTATGTTTGTAAGACTAAACCTGAGGGTGACTTGTCCATTGAACACTAGGGTTAGTGTTAGAACAATTCTGGTTCTAAACCTCTAAGAGTTTTGATGATAACAATTATTATTATGCAAGAATAGAAGTTCTAATACATACTGAAAATAACTTTCTTTGTTATATGTGTAGAAGTTGTAGAAAAGGAAGTTATTGAAAGGAAGACGTGCTTAATTAGAAGAAACATTGCGCCCTATATAGAAGATACATTTATTGAAGAATCCATCATTAAACACGTGATATATTGGCTGCGTATCAAAATTTAATTCTCTCTGATTTATGTCTAGAAGATGATGATTCTCATATTAAAGGCATTAATTAAAGAATATATCAATTAATGGTGAAGACAAGCATCTCTCGTTTTGGAAGGAATTTATGATAATAATTTATATCCAAAACAGGCTCAAGTTGTTCCCAACGGTCACTTTATTCAAGCCTATATAAAGGAATGATTTTTGAAGATTGAAAATAACCCTAACGAATTACTTTTTCATATATTGTATTATTGCGCCAAAACTTTGTAACAATCAAAAGCTTATTAGAAGCATACTAGTTACATTATTGTTTATTGTAAAAGTGATTTTCCTTGAGTGACTAGTTAGTTAGTAGACTCAAGAAGACTTTGACAGTAGGTCATTGTGATTGTATCTAAATATTGAGTAGTGGATTAAGACCTCTGTGATAGAGGCAAAATCACCTTGGCGGGTCGACTGGATGTAGTTTGAGTTCAAACGAACCAGGATAAATCAACTTGTCATAGAAGTTATTTTTAAGTTGTTAAGAAAACCCAATTCCAACCCCCCTTCCTTGTGCTTTACGCCCCTTCAATTGGTATCAGAGCGCTAGGTTCTGAGAAATACACTTAACCGTGTCAGTAAAAGATCCAGAAGTTAAAACACATGGCAGACGCTGGCAACAACAACAATTACTACCAAAATGACAAGATCAATGGAAAACCTCTGGTGTTCAATGGTGACAACTTTGACTACTGGAAGGATGTTCTGGAAAGTTTCTTTCTAACTATGTATGGAGATCTTTGGGACATGGTGATAAATGGATACACTCATCTTGTTGGAGCGGATGGTCAGAAGATTGAAAGAAAAAATATGACAGCTCAACAGAAGAAGGAGTTCAGAAATCATCACAAATCTAGAACCATACTTCTGAGTGCTATCTCATATACAGAATATGAGAAAATTACAAAAAGAGACTCAGCCAAACACATGTTTAATTCCCTGAGGATGATACATGAGGCAACACTTAAGTCAAGGAGACAAAAGCTCTGGCCCTCATCCAGAAGTATGAAGCATTCAAAATGGAAGAAGATGAGACAATTGAAAAAATGTTCTCAAGGTTCCAAATTCTGGTAGCTGGACTGAAAGTTCTGGACAAAGGCTACTCAACAACAGATCATGTAAAGAAGATCATCAGAAGCTTGCCAATGGCTTGGAGGCCCATGGTCACTGCTCTAAAGCTATCAAAAAATATGAACGAAATATCTTTAGAAGAACTGATCAGCTCCTTGAGAAGTCATGAGATAGAACTAGAAGAAGATGAACCCCAAACGAAAGGTAAGTTTGTAGCTCTTAAATCTAACAAATTTGATTCTAAAGCTTTACAGGCAGAAGAAGAAGAAAGTTATGGATGCTCATCAGAAGAAGATGAACTATCTCTTCTATCCAGAAGAGTCCAACAACTCTGGAAGCATCGTCAGAATAAGTTCTGAAATACCAGAAGAACAAGCAATCACTCTGAAGCAACATCTGGCCACAGGAAACTCAGAAGCAAATAAGTAGTGTGCTACGAGTGCAAAGAACCAGGACATTATAATAGTGAATGTCCAAAACTCCAGAAAGAGAAACCCAGAAAGAAATTCAACAGAGAAAAGAAAAAGAGTCTCATGGCAACATGGGATGATTCTGAATCATCTGAAGCAGAGTCGGATTCAGAAGATGAACATGCTAACATTGCACTAATGGAAAAAATACCAGAAGATGATCACTCATCAGAATCAGAATTAGACTCAGACACAGAAGAGGTATTCTCTAAACTTTCTAGATCTCAATTAGAAGATAGCCTCTCAGAAATTCTTGAAAAATATCAGAAGCTTCAATTCAAATACAAAGACATGAAACAAAGTATGGTATTTGAATTAGAAGAAGTTAGAAAACTAAAAAGAGAAAACTCTGAGCTGAAAGAAAATATTTTTGAATGCAAAAACTCTCTTGAAAAACTTAAAGCTTAGAAGGAATCTGAATTAGAAGATCTACTCAATTTTGATAGTATCATAAAGCAATATGACTATAGTTTTCAAAAATTTCTAACTAAAAGCATAGATAGAAGAAAAATTGCATCTATGATCTATGGAGTTAGCAGAAATGATAGAAGAGGCATAGGCTATGTGAAAACTAAAGAAGAGGAAACTCTGAAGTTTAAAAAGATTGATGAAGATGTCATAAAAGTTAATACTCCTATAAGTTCTCATTTTACCTATGGTCATAATCATGACCTAATATATACTAGTGAGTCATCTTGTTCCACAAGTTCTGATTTGAAACCTAAAATAAATCAGAAGATTGTGAAAACTAACAAACAAGGACCCAGAAAAATATGGGTACCCAAAGATAAGATTGTGTATGTTGCAGATGTCTTTAACAACAAAACTGAAACACCAATCCTGGTACCTGGACTCTGGATGCTCACGACACATGACGGGAAGAAAGCATATGTTCCAAAATCTTGAATTAAAAGCTGGAGGCCACGTAGGTTTTGGAGGCAACCAAAAAGGAAAAATAATTGGCTCTGGAACTATTGGTAATGGAAATCTTCCCTCTATCTCTAATGTTCTATTGGTAGAAGTATTAATGCATAATCTATTATCCATAAGTCAATTAAGTGATAATGGCTATGCCATAATCTTCAATCAAAAGTTATGTAAAGCTGTTAGTCAGAAAGATGGAACAATCTTCTTCAGTGGAAAGAGAAAGAACAACATATATAAAATAAAACTTTCTGAATTAAAAAATCAGAATGTAAACTGTCTAATGTCTGTGGAAACTGAGCAATGGGTCTGGCACAGAAGATTGGGACATGTTAATATGGGAAGATTATCTCAACTTAACAAACTCAATCTGGTCAGAGGACTTCCAAACTTGAAGTTCAACTCAGAAGCTCTGTGTGAAGCATGTCAGAAAGGCAAATTTTCAAAACCTTCCTTTAAAGCTAAAAATGTTGTATCTTCCTCTAGACCACTAGAACTTCTGCACATTGACTTGTTTGGACCAGTGAAAACTGCTTCAGTCAGTGGCAAGAAGTATGGATTAGTGATCGTAGATGACTTCAGCAGATGGACATGGGTAAAGTTCCTTAGACACAAGGATGAGTCAATTGTTGTATTCTCTAACTTCTGCAAACAAGTTTAAAATGAAAAGGAGTTTAGAATTGTTAAAGTCAGAAGTGATCATGGTGGAGAATTTGAAAACAAAAAATTAGAATCATTCTTTAATGAAAATGGCATCTCTCATGACTTTTCTTGTCCTAGAACTCCACAACAAAATGGGGTTGTAGAACGTAAGAATAGAACATTGCAAGAGATGGCCAGAACCATGATCAATGAGACTAACATGGCTAAACATTTTTGGGCAGAAGCAGTAAATACAACATGCTATATCCAGAATAGAATCTCTATAAGACCTATTCTTGAAAAGACTCCTTATGAATTGTGGAAGAACAGAAAGCCCAACATTTCATATTTTTATCCTTTTGGGTGCAAGTGTTTTATTCTGAATACTAATGATCCTCAGAATAAGTTTGACTCTAAGGTACATAAGTGTTATATGTTAGGATACTTTGAACGTTCAAAAGGATACAGAGTATACAACACAGAAACACGAATAGTCATAGAGTCTATTTATGTTAGATTTGATGATAAGCTTGGTTATGAAAACCAAAGCAGAATGAATCTCTTGCAGATATAGAAGTTGAAATCACTACAAACAGAACATCTAAAGAACAATCACCTACAGAAAAAAATAAGACAATATCTCCAACAAGCTCTGAAGAACCCACTCAGAAGAAACTATCCAGAAGCAAGTTGAATCACCCAAAAGACAAAATCTTGGGAAAGAAGGATGAACCAATCAGAACAAGATCATCATTCAGAAACTCTGAAGAATATCTAATGGGACTAGTCTCCCTAATTGAACCAACTTCCGTAGAAGAATCTCTCTCAGAAAACGATTGGATTCTGGCTATGTAAGATGAACTTAATCAATTCACCAAAAATGATGTATGAGATCTAGTTCCTAGGCCTAGAGGATTCAACATCATTGGCACCAAATGGGTATTCAGAAACAAGCTAAGTGAGCAAGGAGAAGTTGTCAGAAATAAAGCATGACTGGTTGCACAAGGTTATAGTCAACAGGAAGGAATTGACTACACAGAAACCTATGCCCCAGTCGCCAGGTTAGAATCTATTAGACTTCTAATTTCATTTGCTGTAAACCATAATATCAGTCTATATCAAATGGATGTCAAGAGATCATTTTTAAATGGTTATATTGATGAAAAAGTGTATGTGCACCAACCCCCTGGTTTTGAAAATACAAAATTTCCAGAACATGTCTTCAAACTCAAAAAATATTTATATGGTCTGAAGCAAGCCCCAGAGCTTGGTATGAAAGACTAAGCAATTTTCTTCTAGAAAATGATTTCATCAGAGGGAAAGTGGATACAACACTCTTCAGTAAAAACATTAAAAATGACATTCTGATATGCCAAATTTATGTAGACGATATAATATTTGGTTCTACTAAAAGTGCTATGGGAAAGGAGTTTGTTAAGTCTATGCAGGTAGAATTTGAAATGAGCATGATGGGAGAATTAAAGTTCTTTCTGGGAATCCAAATCAATCAAACATCAGAAGGAACATATATTCATCAAAGCAAATATGTCAAAGAACTTCTGAAGAAATTTTATTTATCAGAAAGTACCATCTCTAAAACTCCTATGCATCCTACATGTATTCTGGAGATAGAAGAGGTAAGTAAGAAAGTAGATCAGAAAATCTACAGAGGTATAATTGGCTCTCTCCTCTATCTAACTGCTTCTAGACCATATATTCTATACATTGTTTGTTTATGTGCTAGATTCCAATCAGATCCAAGAGAAACTCACTTAACAGCAGTTAAGAGAATTTTTAGGTATCTGAAAGGTACTACTAATCTTGGTCTATGCTACAGAAGATCCAAAGATTACAAACTTGTAGGATACTATGATGCTAATTTTGTTGGAGATAGAACAAAAAGAAAAAGTACTTCTGGAAGTTGTCAATTTCTGGGAGATAATCTAATTTCTTGGTCTAGCAAAAGGCAGTCAACCATAGCATTATCAACTGCAGAAGCTGGATGCAGTACTCAGATGCTCTGGATGAAAAATCAGCTTGAGGACTTCAATATTTATGAGAGTAACATTCCCATCCTCAGTGATAATACTTCTGCTATTTGTCTCTCTAAAAATCCAATTTTACACTCTAGAGCTAAACACATAGAAGTTAAACATCATTTCATTAGGGACTATACTCAGAAGGGAATCTTAATTTTAAAATTCATAGACACAAATCACCAATGGGCTGACATTTTTACAAAACCCCTTCCTGAAGATAGATTTAATTTCATTCTAACCAACCTTAGTATGGAATTATATCCAGAATGAAAATGCTTTAATTGTATGTTTTTATCTCTCAGAAGTTCTGAACTAAAACCTCTGTTTTATTCTTTCAGAAGTTATAATTTCTTTTATTCTAACTGTTTAATTCTGAGAACTTATGTTCAAGAGAATAACATGCAGATCTTTACATCAACACGTGTCAACAAAGCTCTAATGAATCCTATCAGAATCAAAATACGTGTCCAAACTCTGAAAAGTGACAGAACATGCAATTGGAGAATTGTCCTCTATAGAAGGACACCTGTTCAAATTCTGGGAAACTGAAAAGGCTGACTTGACACAATAGAGGCAAAAATCTTTTTGGTAACTGTTCCAAGATCTTTACACCTTCCCTTTTGTCAGCTGCATTTATTACTTTCCAATCATTATGTTTTTTTAATTAAAATTTTCCACTAATTGCTCGTTGTCTTAAATGAAATATTTTCCATATATAAACACTCTTTTACATTCACTTTTCACTTTTTACCATCATCGTTCTTTTACTCTCTATTTGTTTTTCACCTTCATCTATTCTTCTTCTCTGAAACTTTTTAGAAACCCTAAACCCTCATCTTAGTAACTATGTCTTCCACCTCTCAACCACCAAAGGATTCATCAACAGATGTGCTACATGTTTCTCCAGTGAAAACTCTTCTCACACCCACTGAAAAGCTTGAAGTCTTGTGTGAACTGTTTGTGGACTTTGCTAGTTTGAAAGAGAACGGTTTCAATTTGCTTCCCACCGTCAAAGCTCAAGGCTGGGTAAAATACTTTGACCGCCTTATGGGACCAGTCTTCCCCAAGCTGGTTAAAGAATTCTGGGTTTTTGCAAGCGCCACAAATTCTCACATTACTTCTTATGTTCTGGGGAAGCAAATAATCATCTCAGAAGACCATATTGCAAGACTTATTGAATCTGATGGAAACGGGATAAAGTGCAGTGAGATGGATAAACTATCAGACACAAAACTGATGGCAAAAGAAATTTTCACAAATGGGAAACCCTCTAACAAAATTAAGGATCTGAAGGATCATCTCAGAATATGGGCTAAGATCATCCTTGGTAGCATTTGTCATAGAAAAGCAACCAACTCCCCTGACTACATCAACATGGATCAGCAGTTCTTGCTTTATTTCATTGCCAAGAAGAAGAAGGTAAACCTAGCCCATTAATTATTCAATCATCTGAAGAACAGTGTCAAAGAAACAAGAGAAGGAGAAAGGACCAAGAGGGACTGGATACCTCTAGGACGCTTAATTTCTGATATTCTCGATGAAAACAAATTGGTGGATTATCTGATTGAAGCTAAGCAGGTAGAACTTCTAGAACCTGATGCTGGAAAGCCCCTCAATGCTAAGAATCTCAAGAAAATGAAATTCATCACCTCTATCAAGAAGGACCCAATCTTGTACTCCAAGGAGGTTATCATAACAAGGAAGATTCCTCTACAGAACTTCCCATTATTTTCTGCTGACACACCTCCAGAGGTTCTGGTCAGATATTTAGAATCTTGAAAACTAGATGGTGTGGATCCCATGTTCAACCCAGAGGAACTCAAACAACCAGCTCCAGAAGTTGTATTAAAAAAGAGCAAGAAAAGGAAAGTTGGTGACAGAACTTCTCAGAAGGCTTCTAAAATGATCAAAAAGACAGGTAACACTTCTTCCTCTACTTCTGATTTTGTTTCTGTGGTAGAAGCAGTAAAAGTGGTCATGTCTGAACCAACTTCTTCTGACCCACCTCCTTCTGACCCAATTCCTTCTGAACCCATCCCACCTTCTGTACCCATAACTGTTTCTAACCAAGTTCCTTCTGTGATACCCACAACTTCTGTTGCTTCCTCTATCTTAACTTCACTAAATCCACCTGAACATGAATCTCATCAACCACAAACTCTATCTGATTTTGATATACCCATTGATCCAACACCACTCTCTGATATAGACCGTTCCCAATTCGTTGAAACACACACTGATCTCCAAAACGTTCTTTCTGATATTGACACATTCCAACCTCCTGAATCCCAACAAATTCCACCTATTCAAACTTTTAAAACAAACCCACCTAGCAATTTCCATCCTCTGAATGCTGATGGCCATGCACTAGAAACTGAGCCACCAAACTCACTGTCCTCTTATGAATCAACCCCACCAAACTTACCAACATTCATAAAAATACCAGACACACCTCCAGAAGAATCTGAGCCAGAAAATCCTCTTAGAACATCCATTAACATAAAAGCTCTCCAAAAACTATCTTCTGTTTCCAACAAAACTGCCTTTCCGGCCCCAAAACCAAAACCAACCAAAACAGACATTGATGCACTACTGCTTGCCTTTGAAGCAGAAATGAAAATCAAGTTAGAGGATCTGAAAGTTAATTGCTCAGAGCTTCCTGATCCAGCAACTTCTGATTTTCTTTGGGCTACATTCAGAAAATGGTTCAATGTTGAGACCAAAAGGCTGAAGGATATCTGCTATGATATCACTCATCGGAACTTCTGTGAGTACCTCAAAGTTGTCGTCTCCAACATTGAAAAGCACAAGCCATTACTTCTGGATAACAAACCCTGGACTGAACCAGAACCTCTGGAATCATACTCTGAACTTCAGATGGTTTTAGTTCCTTCTGATGAACCTCAGGAAGTTGACTTTGTTCCACCACCATCAACTGAAGCAAATTCTACAAATCAAGCTGATACAATAACTGAAGAACCTCTACCAACATCTCTTGTGCTGAAGACTCTAGAAGAATTGAAAAAGGAGAATGAAATGGTCAAGCAAAGATTGGACAAATAGGATGAAACTAATGCTGAATTGAAGACTATGATTGGCAAGCAAGTGGAATCTTCTTCTGAAATCAAGTCTCTTCTGGAAGCATTAGTTAGTAAGATGAATCCCCCACCCTGATTTTCTATTAACCTTTAGTTTTATCTTCTAATTATCCTATCTGTTTAATTACTAATGTTTGTTTCTTTTTGGCTATGCCCCTGATTAATAAAAACTTGTTTCGTTTTGCTTCTTCACTCTTTTTGTTTTTCCTTCTGCATCTTTACTTTTTGATTATGACAAAAAGGGGGAGAAACATAGAAGATTTTGATCTATAGCAGTTATCAAGATTAACCTCTAACATATATATTCTAATAAAACTGGTTGAGTTGTGATTCTAAAATAGAAACATGTCAAGTAACCAAATCAGGGGGAGCTAAAGCTAATAAAACTTCTGAAGGATAAAACTTCTGAAGGAACCTCTAATGGAAATCTCTGAATTAAATTAACCAAAGGGAGTTCTTCTAATCCTATTAAACTCTTTTCTTAAAATATAAATAAATGTTTTTTCATCATCAAAAAGGGGGAGATTGTTAGAACAATTCTGGTTCTAAAGAGTTTTGATGATAACAATTATTATTATGCAAGAATAGAAGTTCTAATACATACTGAAAATAACTTTCTTTGTTATATGTGTAAAAGTTGTAGAAAAGGAAGTTATTGAAAGGAAGATGTGCTTAATTAGAAGAAACATTGCGCCCTATATAGAAGATACATTTATTGAAGAATCCATCATTAAACACGTGATTTAGTGGCTGTGTATCAAGATTAAATTCTCTCTGATTTATGTCTAGAAGATGATGATTCTCATATTAAAGGCATTAATTAAAGAATATATCAATTAATGGTGAAAACAAGTATCTCTCGTTTTGGAAGGAATTTATGATAATAATTTATATCCAAAACAGGCTAAAGTTGTTCCCAACAGTCACTTTATTCTAGCCTATATAAAGGAATGATTTTTGAAGATTGAAAATAACGCTAACGAATTACTTTTTCATATATTGTACTATTGCGCCAAAACTTTGTAACAATCAAAAGCTTATTAGAAGCATACTAGTTACATTATTTTTTATTATAAAAGTGATTTTCCTTGAGTGACTAGTTAGTCAGTAGACTCAAGAAGACTTTGACAGTAGGTCATTGTGATTGTATCTAAATATTGAATAGTGGATTAAGACCTCTGTGATAGAGGCAAAATCACCTTGGCGGGTGGACTAGATGTAGTTTGAGTTCAAACGAACCAGGATAAATCAACTTGTCATAAAAGTTATTTTTAAGTTGTTAAGAAAACCCAATTCCAACCCCCCTTCCTTGTGTTTTACGCCCCTCCAGTTAGTCCCTCTGAACCAACATGCAGAGATGTAACCCTAATATAAGGCCCAAGTTACAAGCTTAAGTCTTAATGATTATTAGGTGTTTTGATTAAGAGGTGTAAACAACTTAAAGGTTTAACACTAAGTATTAAACTTATACACTCCATCCGAAGATAAGGATACAGGCATAACCCTAATTCAGAGTTTTAAAACTTTAATTGTTTAGCCTCTGATTATGAGATGAGAAGTAGAGACTCAAGGAGACTAAAAGGTAAAAACTAGGGGAGACTATATACAACCCTAAAGTTATCATGCTTGGATATTCCTATGGTTTGTGAGGCTTAAGATGAGATCTTCAGATGGCCACCAAGGAAGAAGAAGCAGATGAAAAGAGAAGAGAAAGGAGAATAGGTTACTTACTTCCTGAAGAAGTTAAGTAACCTAAGAGAAAGAAAAGGAGAAAGAGAGAGCATAAGTGAGCCAAACTCACTTCAAATACAAATAAAGATGCAAATGAAGAGATAAGAAGAGGTTGGATGTGGAGGCAAATCCAACTCCTAAATAACTTACCTGAAGCCCCTGAAAAGTTAGTATGAATGCATAAGATGTGAAACATAAAGAAATAAGGCAAATGAAGATGCAATGATCAAGACCAGAAGTGAAAACACAATGCAAATGTGTTATGAAATGATGCAACGACATGTACAATGTTTATGTATGATCATACAAGTGATGGATGCAAAAACAAGCATGTTAGAAGCTTAAGAACACATGAACATACATAAGATGTAATGGATGCAAAACATACCAAATAGATGCAAAAATGATCAACCAATGTTCATACATTTCCTAAGGCATCTAATATGACATACAAATGCATGAGATGTCATGAAAAGTTCACATGATGAAGGTATGCAAAGATGAATGAAAATGAACATGGCATATTAGGGTTTTAAGAAAGTATGAGATGCATATGATCAAAACAGAAGCAAAACATATGATAAAAAATTGAAATTGCAACCAAATGAACCCTAAACACGCATAAGAACACTCCCCAAAGATGGAAGTCAGAAGCTATACCAAAGTCAAGTTATGGTTTTTCTAATTTAGGCTAGGGTTTTGGGTACTTCTTCATGAAAAATTCCAAACAAATAGAAAATGCAATTCAAAAATATGAGTTAAATGCCCTAGATACTACATGCAAATTATGAAAGAATGCTAGAAGAACCATGCACAAACTCATCTTGGTTGATCAGAAATGAATTTTTGAAGTTAGGGTTAGAAAAATAGGAAATTTGGAAACCCTAATTCATGGTTAATTGTCTAAATATGATCAAACCCTAAAATAAATTTGTAAGATGAGTTTGTAAGTTGTTCTAAATATGTAAGAATACTTCATGATTTTTTTGGTGATTTTTAAATACCTAAAAGTATTTGTAATTAATTAAAATGAATTAATTAATTAAATAATACAATTAAATGATTTAAAAATAGATTTTTAATGCAAAAATTAAAAATAAAAATGTTTTTGGGTTCTGAAATTTATTTAAAGTAAAAATGCAAAAAATTGTAATTTTTGAAAATGGTTTGCTATTTTAAAGAAATAGGGAAAATAAAATGAAATAAAAAGAAAAATAAAATGAAAAGTATGCTAGATGAAGGGCTTAGATTGCGCAGGAGATGGATCAAAGGCCAGGATGAGAGGTCAGCTTGACTTGGGGTAGGCTGATCTAAGGGCCTAGGTTTAAAAATGAGATTCACGCGTGATCTAAGAGTTGAGGTTCATCCTGAGTTAATTAATTATATTTAACTTAATTAATTAAAATTAGGTTTTAATGATAAATCTGGACCATTCGCTGCTTAACCTAAACATGATCCAGGGGCTGATATTCAATCTGGCAACCTAAACTATAATTAGCCCTAATGATTTTCAAGTGACCGGAGATAAGCTCTAGTCATCTTCTCCGGCCAGCCAAATCCCCAACTTCACCTACAAGCCACTAAAACGCATCAAATCAGCCCATAAAGGATCCCCAAACATCATAGAACAAGAATCAATCAACAAACAACATTTAAACTTCATGAACCAAGAGAATCGAAGCAAAACATTTTTACGGGCAAACTTTTAGAACAACAATACTGTCTCTCCCAAAGATTTGCATCCTGGTACAAGCGCGAACAGTCGGCGAAAGAGGACATGAAGATGAACTGAAAAGAGTCGCCATCTAGGCATTTTTATCCCGAAGGAAAGGTAATGCTGCATAAACCTGGAAAGAGATGGATAAGACGGTCGTGGACCAGAGAAATTGAGAAAGGGGGTTGGTTACAACCTGGGAAGGTATTAGCACCCAGATTGTCCGCCGTACTCGATGGGATCCACGCTTGAAAGATTTGTGTTTTAAAGGGGTAGTGTCAGTGCTATTTTGTGTATCAAAAGCTGGAAAAGAATGCAAGTGTCAGTGTAAAAAAATGTGAAGTGAAGTAAAGAGTGTCAGTGTAAGGAAAAAGTGCAAAGCTCAAGACAATGAGGCTTAAAGAATAATGCTGGAAGAGGGGGAATATACAAAGACTTTTGTTCGATAACTGTTAAGTTATACCTACGTATCCTCTCGTGCAATGAGGAAGTCGGAACACCGTAGTTCGACTCAAAGAGACTGAAAGATAAATTGACTAATGAACTGCTTACTTGTCTATGCTCAAGTGTATGACCTGTCTAGCTCAGGTGCAAACTGTCTTGCATTAGACGGAAGAAGCGAGTTCTCGTTTGTGAGTGAATGAGATGAAAAGAGAATCCCGGGGGAGACGATTATTGTTTGTTTTTGGTGTTTTCAATCTTTTATTGCTTTTTTGTTTGTCATAAGAAAATGAGCTTAAGCCAAACCAAGGGTTAGTAAACTCATCACATCCTCCCTCTGATTAGGGGTAATGAGAATACTTTAAGTATGAAGTAAACACCTCACACTTAATCACCATGATGTAGGATTAAGATCATTAACCTACTTGCATTTATTTAGATGTTTTTTTGGAGCTTTTGTTTAGTGTTAAGTAATGAGTTTAAGCCATAATCAAGGATTTAATGGACCCATTACACCATCCTAATAGAAGGATAATAAATGAGAACACTTAAGCTAAGAAAGGCTCCTCAACTTAATCCATGATTAGGGATTAACCTCATGACAAAACAAAACCTTTATTAAAGTGGATTTTAATTAATGGTAAGATTAAGAAGTGTATTTTATGGTTTGTAAGACCACTTGAGGGGGACTTGTCCATTAACACTAGGGTTTGTCCTTCTTAACCAATTAAGGAAGAATTAAAACCCTAATGCAAGGCCCAAGTTACAAGCTTGATGTCTTAGTGATTATTAGATGGATTTATTAAGAGATTTAAACACATTAAGGGTTTAACACTTAGGATTAAAGTTATACACTCCATCCTAATAGAAGGATGCAGGTATAAGCTTAATCAAAAAGTCTTAAAACCTTTAAGGTTTAGTCTCTGATTATGAGATGAGAAGAGAAGACACAAAGATGACACAAAGTTAAAAACTAATGGGGGGACTAATCAAACCCTAATTGTTATCATGCTTGGGTATTCCTAGGGTTTATGAGGCTTGCAAGAAGATCTTCAGGAAGAGCCACCAAGGAAGAAGAAAGATGGAACGGGGAGAAGCAGAAAGAAGCAAGACTGCTTAATTCACTTAAGAAGATAAGTTACTTGAAGAAAGAAAGTGAGGAGAGAACATGAATGAGCAAGCTCACTCTAATACAAAAGTAAAATAAGGAAATGAATGCATAAGAGAGATGAGAAGAGATTATGATAAGTGAAGGCAAATTCACTTCTCAAATACTTACCACCTGAAAAGTTAGCTAAAGGAAGTGAAATGAAATGAGAATGAAATGAAATGCAAAGATGGAAACCAAAATCAGAAGCATGCTCATGATGCTAGTGATGCAAAGATATGATATAAATGTATGTCATGAGATGAAGATGATCATACAAAGGATGGGAATGCAAATGAAGCATTAAGGAAGCATGAAAGTTCATGAATGCATATGGAATGTAATGAATGCATAACATGGAAAATGGATGATGCAAGGATCAAACATGAATATAACGTGTCCTAAGATGTCTTATAAGTCATGTGAATGCATAAAATGTCATGGCAAGTTCATGAATGCAAGCATATGCAAGATGTATGCAAGAGAAGATGAGAAATTAGGGTTTTATGATCATGTGAGATGCAAAACTCAAAGACGGAAGCAAATCAATAGATAAAAAATTGAAAATGGACTCAAAGGAACCCTAAACCTATACTAGTTCACCATCCAAAGGGGGCGGTCAAAAGCTTAACCTAGAAGGACTTATGATTTTTATAAGTTTCTAGGGTTTTAAGGGTGATCCTAAAGGTAAAATTCCAAACAAATTGAAAATGCATTATAAAAATGAAACAAAAATGTTTTTAGATGCTTGAAACCATGCATAACACAATGCAAAAAGAATCATTCACAAACTCACTTTGGTTCAAAAGTTATGAATTTTTGAAGTTAGGGTTAAAAATATTCAAATTTAAGAACCCTAATTCAATTGAAAAATGTCAAAGTATGATCAAAACCAAAAAGAAATTTGTGTGGTGAGTTTGTAAATGTTTGTAAATGTTTGAAAATGCTCTCTGAATATTTTTGGGATTTTTAAATACCTAAATGTATTTTTAATTAATTAATTCTCATTAACTAATTAAAAATAACATTTAAATGATTTAAAAATATATTTTTAATGCAAAAAATAAAAATAAAAATATTTTTGGGTTCTGAAAATTAATAAAAGTTTGGATAAAAAATTTTCAGAATTTTTTGATGTATTTTCCTATTTTTAAAAATTCGTACAATTTAAATAGAAACAAAATGAAATAAAACAAATTAAATGGAAAAGTAATCTGATCCAATGATCCAGATTCAAAGTGGAAAGAAATTGGTTGACTGGCGTGTCATCCAAGGGTTGGGATTTGTCCTGACTAATTAATCATAATTAATTAATTAAATGGTGGATTAGAGTTTAAGCATGTGATCTGGGACGTCCATACGCGCGGTAAACCTATGATCTAAGGGCCATTATTCAAACTCAACTTAATTAATGGGATTAGGGAAAATTACTTTCAGGTGACCGGAACAGTGTTCCAGTCATCTTCTCCGGTGAGCACAAACCCTAGATTCTTCCCTAAGCCTCTAATCTCCAAATTTCTTGCCCAAAAATGATCCTCACCCATCCCTAAACCTAAATCCCCAAACAAAAATCATTTATTTTGCATCAAGAACATGATTCGAACCAAAATGTAAAAACGGACAAAATTTCAGAACACGAATACATCATGGTTTCTCAACCATTCTCAAAAATAATCACATCCCCATGACCAGGGGAACACAGAGAATCATTCAAGAACTTAAAAACAAGTTTCTGGGAAAAAAGTTCATGAGATATACCAGAGATTGAACCTCCTGATTCGGGGCTTTCTGGATCCTTCTTTGGTGCAAATCCACTCCTATGAACCTCCTGATGATGAAATGAAGCTTTGAAAGCTTTGAGAATGACTGGTTTTGAAGTTCCAGCTCTAGTGTAGCAGATTTTGAGGTTTTGATATGTGATGTTTCAGGTTGTTTTGATGTTTTGAAGTTTTATGGCTGTGGAAGGAGTTTCGAAGAGATGAAGGTTTTGACAATTTTTGTGAATCCTTGCTTATGGGAGAGTTCAGGCTTGTGTGTGTGGTTGTTTAAAGTCCTTGAGGTCCACATAACACATGCTGATTGGCAAGAGGGTTGGTAATGTCACAACTTTATTGGTATGGGAAAAGATGCAAAAGTCAAGATTTTGTGTACCATAGGCATGGCTCGGGTCAGAGAAGATCTTAGGGCTTGTCTTGCTTCAGCTTGGATCAAGGAAGGCCTTTGGATCAGATTTTGTGAGCTGGATGGCCTTGATCAAGAGTTCCCAATGTTCTTGCATATTTCCCTCTTTTGAATTTCTTGTGAACCAAGGCAAGGAACCTTATGAATTCTTGGACAATTTGCAGAAAAATGAATCATATTATGTTGTTATGATGCTTTGAGATCAATTAGCAACCAAACCAATCATTAGAAGTCCTTCTTGCAAAAATCCCTCTCTTGAGAATTTATGAAAAATGCCTTATGGAAGCTTGTGATCCAAGGCATGAAACTTTGTGAATTTGTGCAATTTATGATTTTGGCAAGTTGTAATGATGCATAGAATTCATTTAGAAGTCACAAAATGGTTTGGCATGAGGTTTTTGCAAAAATCCCTCTTTGGCATGAAACTTGAAATTATGTGATTTTTGCCAACTTTGGAAAGCCATAACTTGAGTTCAAAAATGAATTAGATATTGTTCTTGTACTTTTTGAAAAGGGAATGATTCAATCTACAACTTTCATGACCAAGAAATTTCCATTTGAAGAATTTTTGGTTGAGAAAGAGGAGGTTGAAAAACTTTCCCAAAATGGAAAGTTTACATTACAAGTCATTTCCATTTTTGGCAACTTTTGGTTTTGCCCACTTTTCTTCAAATTTGTGAACTTATAAGCACTTAAATGATAAAATAAAGACCATATAACTTCATTTTGATGAAAAATCCAATTTGGTTCCATGTTGGGGGGCCTCAGATGCCCTGATTTGGCTCTGACTTGCCCAAGAAGTTACCCAGTGATCAGATGGCTTGCACAATGAATTTTTCCTTCAAACTTGGTATGAATGATCCTTATAACATATTGAGACCAATAGAAACAAGAATGACCAAAAAATTTGAAGTTATGGCCTCTGAAACCAAAACCCTAATTTTAGGTCATCTGTGGAGTTAAACTTGGCTCTGCTTCCATGCCTTGCCAGTTCTTGTGATTTTTTGACTTTCTTGATCTTGGGAAGATATAATATGATGTTTGAACATACATAGACCCTCTTGAGATGATTGAAGACCTTTGGAGTGGCTCAGATAGCTCATGGATTGCTCAGATCACAAACCCTAGATGTAGATGACTTTGAACCAATGCAGTGAAGCAAAAAAGCAACATGATATGATATGATTGAACTTATGCAAATGAAAAGATCACAAGCCATGGTGTGAACTTGCTGAGGGAGAATTTGGGGTGTTTATAGCTGCCCCTATTTAAGCATGAGTTAGCTGTGCAGGATGTAAGCGACGGCTTAACAGGCAAACAAGATAACTTGTGGTTGAATACCAAAGACAGTCCAAAATTTGCACCCACTGGGTGAAGAAGAAAAGGGATATTGTAGATGTTTAGAATTGGCAGAATTTTTGATCAACAAGAAGTGATGAATTTAGTTCAGGATGTCACATAAGATGTTGGGACATTATCAAACAGAGTATAAGAAAATGAACTTAATTCAGGATGTCACAACAGATGTTGGGACATTGTATCAGTTAATGAAATAAGTTCAGTTTACAGGATGTCACACCAGATGTTGTGACATTGTATCAGTAAATGAAGTAAGTTCAGTTTTCAGGATGTCACACCAGATGTTGTGACATCTCAAACCTGCTACCAGAATTAATTAATGACTAACAGAACTGAGCAAATTAAGGGAAGTCATCTGGAATTAATTATGGATGGATGAAACAGAATAAGGCGCATCTATAGGGAGTTTTGTTATGTGATCTCAGCATAATCAAAAGAACTGAATCACCTAGAATCTAGGAAGTAACAAACCCTAATTCAAGGTGGAGGCAGCATGCGTTTCAGGATTGGATAATCCTACAGAAAGCCCAAAATCCAAACACCTATTTAAGGAACAGAAACTCTCAGAATAAAGTACGAAATTAAGAAGACCAAATAGGGTGTTTTGTGTTTTAATAGCAGGTTGTTTATTTGTACCACTTTATGAGCTTTTAAGCAAAAGTGTATTTGTGTCTTGATTGAAACTGTGAAGTAAGAACAAGCTGTTTTGTTTGAAGTATGACTTCAATTTTATTAAACTTGTAAACAAGATCACTGTGTGATTGAGGGGGAGTGAGTTGGTACTCATATCTAAGTTGTGTCTTAGGTAGAAATTGCATTGGGTAGATATTAAGTGAAAGATTAAACTGGGTGGTTTAAGTCTAGAATTAATATTACTTATAGTGGATTTCCTCCTGGCTTGGTAGCCTCCAGATGTAAGTGTGGTTATACACTGAACTGGGTTAACAAATTCATGTGTTGTTTAATTTTCCTGCACTTTAAGTTTTAGTTAAGTCTTCAAGTGTTTAAACATCTCATTCGACATCTCGTACCTGATCACAAAATTTCAATTGGCATCAGCGCAGGCACCCTGCCTGTTTAATTGGGTGAGATCTAGGGACTGCAAATTCTGCACACATGGACAGTGATGTAGGATCTGTAAACAGACCACCTATATTGGATGGATCTAATTATGACTACTGGAAGCCAAGAATGGTAGCACTCTTAAGATCACTTGACAATAGGGCCTGGAAAGCAGTCAACAATGGATGGGAGCACCCTATCCAAGACACCAAAGATGGAGCAAAAGTGTTGAAACCTGAAGAAGAATGGAGTAAGGAGGAAGAAGATTCAACACTTGGCAACTCCAAGGCCTTAAATGCTTTATTCAATGGCATTGATAGGAACATCTTCAGACTTGTGCATCACTGTGAGCTGGCCAAAGATGTTTGGGACACTCTCAAAACAACTCATGAAGGGACATCAAAAGTGAAGATGTCAAGACTTCAACTTCTCACCACCAAGTTTGAAAACTTGAGAATGAAGGAAGATGAGACAATTCATGAGTTCTACATGAACATCTTAGAAATAGCCAATACTTCTGGTGCTTTGGGAGAAAAGATGACTGATGAAAAGCTTGTAAGAAAGATTCTCAGATCTTTGCCAAAAAGATTTGACATGAAGGTCACAGCAATAGAAGAAGCTCAAGACATATGCACAATGAAAGTTGAAGAGCTCATTGGTTCCCTTCAAACATTTGAGATGGGAATGAATGACACAGTTGTAAAGAAGAACAAAAGCATAGCATTGATATCAAATACTGATAAAGAAGAAGAAAATAATGAAGAAGAACCTGAAGAAAATTTATCAGAAAACATTGCTATGCTTGGAAGACAATTCAAAAAGATTCTCAGAAAGATGGAAGACAAGACTAGACCAAGTGGAAGATACACAAACTCTTCTGAGAATAAAAGACCTTATGATGCTAATAGAAGGTCAAATTATGATGAAAAGACCAATCAAGAAAAAGGGATTAAATGTCATGGATGTGAAGGATATGGACACATCAGAAATGAATGTCCTACCTATTTAAAAAGGCAAAAGAAAGGTCTCTCTGTAACCTGGTCTGATGAAGACTCAGGATGTGATTCAGAAGAAGAATCAGCTAAGCATATCACTGCTCTAGCTGGATTATGTGAATCTGAAAGTGAATCCAGTGATGGGGAGCTTACTTTTGAAGAGCTTGAGCAGTCATACAGAGAACTGGTTAAAAGGAGCACTAAAGTATGCATGGAGAATATAAAGCAGCAGAAGCAGATTAAGGCACTAAAGGATGAAAAAACAAGTGATATAGAGATCATTGACACCTTGAAAAGTGAAGTAAGCCTTCTTAATTCCAAGTTGGAGCATATGTCCAAATCTGTTAGAATGCTGAACAGTAGCTCAAACACACTGGATGTTATTCTCAACAACAATAAACATTCAGGGGATAGAAGTGGACTGGGATTTAACAAAGCTTATAAGGCTGAAGCTAGCACCAGCAAACCTACTTTCATTCCATACAATCAAACAAGATGTCCCAATAGATGCTTCAACATCATGAAAAGAACACAAAGTCAAACATAATGTTCCAACAGATGTCTCAACATCATGAAAAGAACATAATGAAGAAGAATTATCAAAGATGGAGATGTCATCATTGTGGAAGGTTTGGACACATTAAACCTCATTGTTACAAGTTGCATGGATATCCAAATCAGATGTATCAGCAACTCCCTGTCGCTCCCGATAAGTGGGACTGGCCCAAGTAAAGGTACAGACGCGAACGGTCGGCGAGAGGGACAATGAGAACACACAGCAGTGAACTCACTGGAGATGAAAAGAGTCGCCAGCTAGGCATTTTTATCCCGGAGGAAAGGCAATGCTGCATAGACCTAGAAAGATACGGATAAGACGGTTTGCGAACCAGAGAGACTGAGAAAGGGGGTTGGTTACAACCTGGGAAGGTATTAGCACCCAGATTGTCCGTCGTACTCGACGGGATCCACGCTTAAAAGATTTGTGTTTTAAAGGGGGTAGTGTCAGTGCAATCTGTGTATAAAATAGCTGGAAAGAATGTACAGGTGCCAGTGTATAGTGTATAAGTGATGTGAAGTATGAAAGTGTCAGTGTAGGAACAGAATGAATTGCTCATGATAATGAGGCTAAGAGAAAGATGCTGGGAAGAGGGGGAATGTACAGAGACTTTTGTTCGATAACTGTTAAGTTATGCCTACGTATCCTCTCGTGCAATGAGGAAGTCAGAACACCGTAGTTCGACCCAAAGAGACTGAAAGGTGAATTGACTTGTGAACTGCTTGCTTGCCTATGCTCAAGTGTATGATCTGTCTGGCACAGATGCAAACTGTCTTGCATTAGACGGAAGAAGCGAGCTCTCGTTTATGAGTGAATGAGATGAGAAAAGAATCCCGGAGGAGACGATTATTGTTTGTTTTTGAGTTTTCAATCTTTTATTGCTTTTTGAAGATTTGTCATAAGTTAATGAGCTTAAGCCTAAACCAATGGGTTAGTAAACTCATCACATCTTCCCTCTGATTAGGGGTAATGAGAATACCTTAAGTGTGAAGTCAGATTCTCACACTTGATCACCTTTGATGTAGGGTTAAGATCATTAACCTACTTGTGATTATTTAGATGTTTTTGTGGTTTTTGTTTAGTGTTAGGTAATGAGGTTAAGCCATAATCAAGGATTAAACAGACTCATTACACCATCCTAATAGAAGGATAATAGATGAGAATGTTTAAGCTGAGGAAAACTCCTCAACTTAATCCATGATTAGGGATCAAACTCATGACAAAACAAGCCTTTGATTAAGTGGATTTTATTTAATGATATGATGATGAAATGATTTTTAGGGTTTGTAAGACAACTTGAGGGGGACTTGTCCATTAACACTAGGGTTAGTCCTTCTTAACCACTTAAGGAAGAATTAGAACCCTAATGCAAGGCCCAAGTTACAAGTGTGGTGTCTTGATGGTTATTAAGTGGATTGATTAAGAGATTTAAACACATTAAGGGTTTAACACTTAGGATCAAAGTTATACACTCCATCCTAAGAGAAGGATGCAGGCATAAGCTTAATCACAAAGTCCTAAAGCCTTTAGGGTTTAGTCCCTGATTATGAGGTGAGAAGAGAAGACTCAAAGAGAGACACAAAGGGAAAACTATGAGGGGAGACTAATCAAAACCCTAATTCATTGTCATGCTTGGTTGATCCTAAGGTTTGTGAGGTTTGCAAGAACAATCTTCAATGAGAACCACCAGGAAGCAGATGAATAAGATCAAGAGAAGCAAAGTGACTTGCTTCATTCAAGAAGTCAAGTTACTTGAAGAAAGAAAGTGGGGAGAAGAAGAATGAGCAAGCTCAATCTCAAGCACATATATAAATGCAGCAATGGATGCAAGAGAGATGAAAAGAAAAGTTATGAGAAGTGAAGGCAAATTCACTTCTCAAGTTATTTACCACCTGAAATGTTAGAAAGAAATGCAATGCAATGCTAGATGGGATGAAATGGTATGATGCTAAACAAAACCAGAAGCATGTTGATGATGATTATGATGTTATGAGGTGCTACAAGCATGAGACAAGGCATGGAAGATGTTCATACAAGATTATGAATGCAAATGATGCAAGCTAAAGAGCATGAATGAACATGAAGAGTTATGAAGCATACAAGACAAATGACATGGCAAACATGTAATGCAATGATCAAACATGCTTTCTATATGTCTTAAGATGTCAAATGAATCACAAGAATGCACAAAATGCAAAGACAAGTTATGTTATGCAAGAGAATGCAAGAAGGATGCAAGAGAAAGCCCAAATTAGGGTTCATGGATCAAACATCAAACACAAACCAAAAACAGAAGTAAACCCTAAGATAAAAAATGGAAAATGCTACCCAAAGAAACCCTAAACCTATAATGAACCACTGCCCAAAGGGGAGCTCTCAACTCTCAATCAAACTCAAGATATGAATTTTCTAAGTTATTAGGGTTTTTTAGGGTCCTTAACAAAAGAAATGCCAAACAAATTGAAATTGAGGAAACAAATAAAGGCCATTTAATCCTAGAAACTACATGCTAAACACAAAACAATGCAAGAAGAATCAATGTCCAAACCTTCTTAGATAGGCAGAAATGAATTTTTGAACTTAGGCTCAAGTTAATGCATAAAAAATGATTTAATTCAATGAAAAATTCTTAAAATGCATCAAGATCAAAAAAGAAATTTGGTTTGAAGGTTGGACAATGTTTCTAAATGTCTTAGAACATTTCATGAATTTTTTTGTAATTTTTAAGTACCTAAAAGTATTTTTAATTAATTAATTTACATTAATCAATTAAAAATAATCTTTTAAATATTTAAAAATACTTTTTTAATGATAAAAAATAAAATAAAAATATTTTTGGGTCTTAAAAATTAATAAAACTTTTAGGAAAAGGTTTCATAATTTTTAAGAATTTTTAACTATTTTAAATTAATTGTACAAGTTAATTGAAATAAAATGGATTAAAAATAAATAAAAATGAAAAGTAAACCAAATGGAAGGCTGAGATGAGCCCAGGGTTTAAATTGGTTGACTGCGCGCGTCATCCAAGGGTCCATGTTGACTCTGATTAAATTATGTTAATTACAAATTAATTAAAATTAATTAAGTGGATTAGGGCAAATGAAATGATCCTGACCATTCTCTGGCGCGCGGGAAACAAAAATCAAGGGCCCAAGTTTGAAGTTGCTAATTAATGACGTTTAAGCCCTAATCACTCTCAGGCTGCCGGAGAAGACCTCCGGTCGTCTTCTCCGGCCAGCTCTCTCCCTGGAAAATCCCCAAATCCCTCAAACCGTATCAAAAATGAAAACTAAGAACATAGAAATGATCTCCATCCTCTCACGAATCAAACCCCTCTCTCAAAACACATTTCTTCTTCCTAAACAAGCTGAATCGAAAGAAATAAAAACTAGGGCACGCAAGCTTCAGAGACAAATTAAACTCTCAAATCAAAGCCATTTCAAAAACCACAAGCACCAGGATACTCAGGGAAGCATAAGGAACAAGTTTATAACATGCAAAGTGATTTCTGGAAAAATAAATTTCAAGCTACCTGAGATTCGAAGCTTTCACTTTGATGACTTTCTGGCCACTTCTCCTTGTGCAATCCACTCCACTTGATCCCCAGATGATGTTTGAATTCTCAAGAAGAGTTTATGTTGGCTGGATAATGAGTTTCGAAAGCTCCTGCTTCAGCTCAGTCAGAAATGGCTATGGTGATTCTGGTAGTTCCAGGCCATTGTTAAGGGTTGTTTGTGATCCTGAGGGTGAATGGAGAAGCTTTGCAAGGTTTGTTTGGCTGTTTGTGAGCTAGGGAGGGAGATTCGAATGGAACTGCAGCTTGGGGTGAGAAATGGCTATGGAGTATTCTGGTTGTTTCAGGCTTGGGTTCTTGGTGCTTTGTGGTCTATGGAGCAAGGTGAGTTGAATGATGAAGTTGGCTTGGGTGTTTTGTGGCTGTGGAGGCAGATTCGAAGACAAATGCAACTTGGTGTGTTTTTGTGAATGTGTATGTGTGTAGTGTTTCAGGCTGGCTTGGTCTTATGTTTTGCTTGCTAAAGGATACAATAAACAAATGCAAGTGGCCAGAGGATGTGACATGGCCTGTGGTGATTGGGATGTTTGCTTTTGCATAAAGTCCACCTTTTGTGTAAGTGAGGCATGGCTCAAGGTCTAGGCAAGTACAAGGCATGGCTCTGGTGCAGCATGGTGTGGTGAGAAGCTAGCTTAGTGCAGTAACCAATGCAGCAAGTTGTAGAAAGTGTGATGAGTGTTTTTGCAAGTTGTCACCTTTTTTGAAATTTCATGAAAAATGCCTTGTTACATGAACTAAACACATGTGATCTTTGGTTCAAATCTGATTTTTGGGACTTAGAGAATGTTTATGTGCTGGTTTGAAATGAATTAGAGGCTGCAATATGCATTGGTCCAAGATTTTGCAAAATTCTCACTTAGGGCATGCCTTGAAAATCAATGATTTTAGCCAACTTTGCATTGCCATAACTTTTGATCCAAGAAGAGTTTGATCATGTTCTTGTACTTTTTGAAAAGGCAAAAATGAGATCTACAACTTTCATGACCAAAGTTTTTCCATTTGAAGCCTTTTTGAATCATGAATCAAGGCTTGAAAAATGACCTAAAATGATGCATTCTTGAAAAGTCAACTATGCCCAAAAAGTCAACATTTGCAAAAACCCTAAATTCTTGATTTTTATGAACTTCAAACTTCTTCCATGATCAAATAAAGATCATATACACTCAAAATGATGAAGATCACCCATTGGTTGGGTCATTGGGGGCCTCAGATGCCCTGATTTTGCACTGACTTGTCCAGAAAGTCAACTCTTGATCAGATGACTTCCCCATGGAATTTCTTCATGAAAATTGATATTCATACTCCCTATACCATATAGAGACCAATGGAAACAAGAATGACCAAAAAATTTGGAGTTATGGCCTCTGAAACCAAAACCCTAATTTTCAGTCAACTGTGCAGTCTAGCCTGGCCCTGCATCCACTCAAACCCTAGTTCTTGTGATTCCTTTGAATTTTTGACTTTGAGGAGATAGAATATGATATAAGAACACACATGGACCCCTTTGAGTTGATTGGTGGCCTTTGGAATGGCTCAAGATGCCTTGGGATTGCTCAGATCACAAACCTTGGGTGCAGATGACTTAGAAACTATGCAATGAATCAAAAGTGTACTATGGGATGATATGATTGTGTTTATGCATATGAGATGATCACAAGCCATGGTGTGAATGGGTGAGGGCAAATTTGGGGTGTTTACAGCTGCCCCTATTCAAACATGAGTTAGCTGTGCAGGTTGTAAACGATGGCTTAACAGGCAAACAAGATAACATGTGGTTGAATACCAAAAACAGTCCAAAATTTGCACTCACAACAATGAAGAAGAAAAGGGATATAGATTGCAAAAGGAAAATAAAGTATATTGTAAAGTGTGGGCGACGGAGGACAACCGTCAAGCAGAGGACGACTGCTGGGTAAAGAGCAATGACGGGGACGGCCGACATGCTGGGGAAAGCGCAGAAAATAAAACAATGGCGGGGACGGCCGACATGCTGGGGATAAAAGGAGTAAAGCCAAGACGGGTACGGCCGACTAGCTGGGGAAAATAGGATATTACGATGGGGACGGCCATCAAGATAAAGCTGTAAAGTTCTCTGGGAATTAATGAAACATGACGGGGACGGCCATCAAGCTCACAAAGGTAAAGTAACCAACGATGGGGACGGCCATCGGGCTAAAAAAAAGGAAAAGGGACCACGACGGGGACGGCCATCGGGTTAAAGAATAAAATAAACAGATGATGGGGTACGGCCATCAAAGGTGAAGGACGATCACCTAGCAGGGGACGGCTGCTCTGTTGGGGATAAAAGAAATATGATGGGGACAGCCATCAGAGGTGGAGGACGACCACCCGGCATGGTACGGCTACCGAAAATATCGCGACATAGGACGAATGCCGGATAAAAGGGTCAACGATGGGGACGGCCATCGGACGAGCATGATGGAGGACGACCATCAAGAAGTGGAGGACGACCACTCAGCAGGGGACGGCTGCTCTCGAGGTTTGTCATGACATAGGACGAATGTCAGATAACCAAAATCAACAATGGGGACGGCCATTGGATAAAGTGATGAAGGACGATCATCAAAAGGTGGAGGACGACCACCTAGCAAGGGACGGCTGCTCTCGAGGTTTGTCATGACATAGGACGAATGTCAGATAACCAAAATCAACAATGGGGACGGCCATTGGATAAAGTGATGAAGGACGATCATCAAAAGGTGGAGGACGACCACCTAGCAGGGGACGGCTGCTAAAATCAACGATGGGGACGGCCATCGGATGAGCATGATGGAGGACGACCATCAAGAAGTGGAGGACGACCACTTAGCAGGGTACGGCTGCTCCCAGGGTTATCATAACACAGGACGAGTGTTAGATAAGGAGAAAATTGGCGATCTACTGGGGATATAGTAAACACGGACGAGCGTTTACATCCAAAAAATCAAAAGGTATAAGTGTTTGGTATTGTGTATAGATTAAAGATGCGGACGAGCATCCTTAAGACTATGATACGGACGAGTATCATGTAGAAACAAACTGACACATGTTCAGAGATGATGATACGGACGAGTATCAACTGGTTAACAAAGAACACGGACGAGTGTTGCATCTGAAAGAATTCTTCTGGGGAATAGTAGACACAGACGAGTATCTATATTCAAGAAGACATAAGTGTTTGACACGGTGTATGGATTAAAGATGCGGACGAGCATCTTTAAGACTATGATACGGACGAGTATCATGTAGAAACAAACATTAGACGCAATGCTCTGAGATGATGGTACGGACGAACACCAACCGGTTAACAAAGAACAAGGACTACTGTCGAATCTGTGGGGATATGAGTGATGATGTATATAAGATACGGACGAGTATCTGTATAAGTGTACCATGAGTAGTGAGTATTGTATTGTATAGATGAGTGCTTATCTCCTGGGGAGAGTGACACGGACGAGTGTCAAGAGAGTAAAGTATAATATTAACAAGTGTATGGGTGATAAAGGTGTAAGCGACTGTGCTGGGGATATGACACGGACGGGTGTCAAGAAAATGTATATATAAGTATATGTGAGTGCAAAGAGGATGTCTTTGGCTTTCTGCTGGTGATATGACACGGACGGGTGTCAGGAAGTATCTGTAATACGGGTGGTAGAGTGTTCAGGCGACTTTACTGGGGAATGATGACACGGACAGGTGTCAACTGGTGTTTGTGACTTGTGAGGCAACTGCTTTTGCTGGGACTCTGATGGGTTTTTTTTGTATATATTCTGTATGCCGACAGATTGTCATTATTTACAAGTGTTCAATTCACAACATGACTTATGATTATGCTATGCATTTGATTTTTGCCGTAATGCTCCGTATTAGACGGAATGCTACGCTCTGGGGGGATAGTATGATGCAAATGCCATGGTTACGCAAAGATATCAAACTGGGATTCGGATCCCGCTGCTGTGAAGATCTCTGGTCGATCTGCTGAAGTGGATATCCCAGCTGGGGATGAGATCATTGGTAGATCTAATGACGTATCTGCTTGGGGATATAGGTCACCGATTGACATATCCTTATAATATGGGACCCAGCTGGGGTTTGTAGAAGCTTCTATACTCTGTTGTGACTTCTTCATGCGTTGCTCTTCTGAGTAGAGGCTGGGGGAGGTTGTTGGCCAGTCAGCTGGGGAGAGGTAATGAGGGGCAACTCAGCTGGGGATAGAGTATTTCGGATGCTGAGATTATTTGTTGATCCGCCAGCCTGCTGGGATGTATCTTGCATGCCCCAAGTTGCGTTCTGGATACCTGCAAATCCTGCAAAGATAAGGAAACGCACAAAAGGTCCCGAGGTATCCTCTACCGGATTCCATCATAGGAGATAAGTACTTTCGAGAGTAAGTATATTCCCTGTAAGCATGTGCTTTTATTTTTAGAGAAAGGCATCTGTACTTATGCAATTGTATTTTCAGAGATATCAGACAATTCTTTGCAAAACATAAATGTAAAAAACGAAACATGACTGAAAATCTGATTTTATTAATTCATGCGCCCTGAATTGGCAAGATACAGTCAAAGAAACATATCTCCTGGAATGAGGAGATTGTTACAAATTGAGAAACGAAGTGCTGGCGATGCTGACGACGCTTTCAAGGAGCTTCCTCTTCTGCTATGACTCGTATGACAATGACGTTCTTCTCGTCTTGCTTTCCGGAGAGAGTTGATTCTAATTGAAGCTTGATCCTTTGGAGCTTACCAAGTTGTAGGTGATACAGACGAATTCAGAATGCAGTTGTTCGCTTATTCCCTTATTTTGCATGGATCGCCCTTTCGGGTTTTCAATCCATCGGGATACCCATTTTTGCCTGAGTTGTCCAATGTGGCTTTTCAACTCAGCGGGTGTACATTTTTTTGTTTATTTCCCTTATTTTTGCCCGAGTCTTTTATTCTGTTTTTGACTCGCCGGGATGCCCTATTTTTGCCTGGACTTACATTCTGTTTTTATGTCCAGCGGGTCATTTTATGCGAAGTATTTTTTAACTGCATCTGAATTCACAGGGGACGGGAAATCTTCACCATCCATGGTGCTGAGCATCAGTGCTCCACCAGAGAAAACTTTCTTTACAACGAATGGTCCTTCATAATTTGGAGTCCATTTGCCCCTGTGGTCTGTATGAGGAGGGAGGATTCTTTTCAACACAAGATCCCCCACTTGGTACTCTCGGTGCCTGACTTTCTGATCAAAGGCTTTCTTCATTCTCTTTTGATATAACTGCCCATGACAGATTGCAGCCAATCTCTTCTCTTCGATCAGACTCAGTTGTTCGTATCGGGCCCGAACCCATTCTGCTTCATTCAGTTTAACATCCATTAATACCCGTAGAGAGGGTAATTCAACTTCAACTGGTAGAACTGCTTCCATACCATACACAAGTTGATACGGTGTTGCCCCAGTGGATGTTCTGATTGATGTGCGGTACCCATGCAAGGCAAACGGTAGCATTTCATGCCAGTCTTTGTAAGTGACTACCATCTTCTGCACAATCTTCTTGATATTCTTATTTGCTGCCTCAACAGCGTCGTTCATCTTTGGCCTGTAAGGAGAAGAATTGTGATGTTGAATCTTGAAGTCCCGGCATAATTCAGCCATCATCTTGTTGTTTAAGTTGGAACCATTATCAGTAATGATCCGCTCGGGCACTCCATATCGACAGATGATATCTCTCTTCAGAAATCGGGCTACCACTTGTCTGGTAACATTTGCATAAGAGGCTGCTTCGACCCACTTGGTGAAATAGTCGATGGCGACCAGGATGAATCTGTGGCCATTCGAAGCAGTTGGCTCAATCTTGCCGATCATATCAATGCCCCACATGGCAAAGGGCCATGGTGAAGACATGATGTTCAAAGGATTGGGAGGCACATGCACCTTGTCTGCGTAGATCTGGCATTTATGACATTTCCTGGCGTAAGCACAACAGTCTGCATCCATCGTGATCCAGTAATAGCCTGATCTTAGCAATTTCTTAGCCATGGCATGCCCTCCAGCATGGGTACCAAAATATCCTTCGTGCACTTCATGCATCAACACATCTGCTTCCGTCTTGTCAACACATCTGAGGAGTACCATGTCAAAGTTCCTCTTGTATAAAGACCCATCAGTGTTCAGGAAGAAACTACCAGCAAGCCTTCTCAAAGTCTTCTTATCATTGGAAGATGCCCCAGGTGGGTATGTCTGATCCTCCAAGAAGCACTTAATGTCATGGAACCAAGGCTTACCATCTTTTACAACATCCGCTGCAAATACATATGCTGGTCTATCAAGTCTAGACACTGAAATCTGAGGTACAAAGTTAGCAGCTTGAACTTTGATCATGGATGAAATGGTAGCAAGAGCATCTGCAAACTGATTCTCGTCTCGAGGGATATACTCAAGCTTGACTGTTGTGAAGAAAGTCAATAACCTCCTTGTATAATCCCTGTATGGTATCAGATGATCCTGGTGGGTGTACCATTTTCCGTTGGTTTGATTGACTACCAAAGCTGAATCTCCGAATACGGTCAATGTCTTGATCCTGAGGTCAATGGCCTCCTCAAGACCCATGATGCAAGCCTCGTATTCAGCTTCGTTGTTAGTGCAGTTGAAAGTGAGTTTTGCCGAGAAAGGCATGTGAACTCCTTTGGGCGTAATGAGTACTGCACCAACACCACGACCGTTCATGTTAACAGCCCCATCAAACATCATAGTCCATTCTTCCTCCGGGTCAGGCCCTTCGGTGTGAATAGGCTCCTCGTGATCTTTTGCTTTAATGAACATGATGTCCTCATCAGGGAAGTCAAACCTCATAGGCTGGTAGTCATCAATGGGTTGCTCAGCAAGATATTCAGATAGTACACTGCCCTTGATGGCTTTCTGAGAGGTGTACTGTATGTCGTATTCTGTGAGAATCATTTGCCATCTTGCAACCCGTCCGGTAAGAGCTGGCTTCTCGAAAATGTACTTAACTGGATCCATTTTTGAGATTAATAAGGTAGTGTGGGTCAACATATACTGTCTCAGTCGGCGAGCAGCCCACGCTAAAGCACAGCAAGTTTTCTCGAGCAGTGAATAACGCTGTTCACAATCGGTAAACTTTTTGCTTAGGTAGTATATTGCGTACTCTTTTCGACCAGACTCGTCATGCTGGCCCAGCACACACCCCATTGACTCTTCTAATACTGTCAAGTACATAATCAGAGGTCTTCCTTCAACTGGCGGCATGAGGATTGGAGGTTCTTGCAGATATTCTTTGATCTTGTCAAAAGCTTTCTGGCAATCTTCGTTCCACCTGACCGTTTGTTCTTTTCTTAACAGCTTGAACAAGGGTTCACAGGTTGCTGTAAGGTGGGATATGAACCGTGAAATGTAGTTCAATCGACCTAAGAAACCCCGAACTTCTTTCTCAGTTCTCGGTGCAGGCATCTCTTGAATAGCTTTGACTTTATCAGGGTCAACTTCAATCCCTTTCTCGCTTACAATAAAACCCAGCAGCTTACCGGATCGCACCCCGAATGTGCATTTGTTGGGGTTCAGCTTCAATTGGTATTTCCTCAGACGCTTGAATAACTTGAGCAGATTTACCAGGTGATCTTCCTCTGTAAGGGACTTGGCGATCATATCATCCACGTAACATTCTATTTCCTTATGGATCATATCGTGAAATAATGTCACCATAGCCCGTTGATACGTTGCACTAGCATTCTTCAGTCCGAATGGCATCACTTTGTAACAGAACGTGCCCCAAGGTGTAATGAATGTTGTCTTCTCCATGTCTTCAGGTGACATCTTGATCTGATTATATCCTGAAAATCCATCCATGAAGGAGAATACCGAGAACTGAGCCGTGTTATCCACCAATACATCAATGTGAGGTAATGGGAAATCATCCTTCGGGCTGGCTCTGTTCAGATCCCGGTAGTCAACACACATTCTTACTTTGCCGTCTTTCTTAGGCACAGGTACTATGTTAGCAACCCACGGCGGATAGCTAGTTACAGCAAGGAACCCGGCGTCCCATTGCTTTTGTACCTCTTCCTTGATTTTCATAGCCATGTCTGGGCGAGTTCGGCGCAACTTCTGCTTGACCGGTGGGCATTCTTCCCTCAAAGGCAGCTTGTGCACAACTATATCGGTATCCAACCCTGGCATATCTTGATACGACCAAGCAAACACATCAACATACTCTTGAAGCAGATCTATCAGCTGTCTCTTCACTGAGTCTTGCAGGCAGGCCCCGATTTTGACTTCTTTCACGTCTTCCTCCGTACCAAGATTAATCACTTCAACCTCCTCCTGGGGAGGAGTAATGACCTTTTCCTCCTGTCTCAACAACCTGGCTAGCTCTTCAGGAAGCTCATATTCTTCTTCAACCCCTTCATCTGCTTGATTGATCGGATTGTCAAAGTCATACGATGTCATAGCCGTGCTGTTGTCGGTGCTGTCTGGAAGGCACTCTCTGCAAGGGTTAAGTTTGTTCATTTTAGTGATTGATTTTAATCTTGCTTTAGAAAAAAGTGAAATGAAGTTATCATTTTGAAAACACCGCCATTTATTTTTGTACAAAAAGAAAAATGGAAAAACAGTGAGCAGAAAAGAAAAAGACTTGTTTGCAAAAAGATGTCTGATATTTCATTAATTTAATCTTGTTTGCACAAAAGTACAGATGGCCCTGATTACAAAATGAGTCTTGTCATCTTGGGCAAGATGCAAGACTTTGATGCATGCTATAAAAATACAGGAAATAATAATTACTCTGCATGAGTAACTCTTATAATTTCCTGGGAAGACCAGTTCGAGACACTGCTCCCCGGGATCTTTGGACGAATCCAATTCTCCAGATTGCGCTCCTCTTCCAGCTCGTCTTCCAGACAGTTGATAGCATCGGGGGTGAGCATCCCCCCACTGACAAATCCAGGCTCTGCAGCAGCCTTTGCTTGATGTTGAGTTGGTTTGTAACCCAACCCAAATTTGTCCTTCTTTTCTTCCACAGCCAAAACCTTGCCCCAGCCTAGGGCAGTTCCTTCCTCAACAACCTTTCGGGCTTGTTGGTAAGATGACATGGAGATACCTGACACAGCAGATGCTTCATTGACATTCAAGGCTTCAAAACCTTGGCTCATTGCTTCATGGATCTCTCCATCCATCTCAATGTACTTGTAAGTAGCCAGATGGCTAACGAAAATATCCTCTTCCCCACAGATTGTGACAACTTGGCCCTCCCACTCAAATTTTAACTTTTGGTGAAGGGTAGACGTTATTGCGCCGGCGGCGTGAATCCAGGGTCTACCCAACAAACAGCTGTAGGCGGGCTGAATGTCCATCACATAAAAGATAGTTTTAAAGGTCTGCGGGCCAATTGTCACGGGCAGCTCAATCTCTCCCAGAACCGATCTCTTCGAACCATCAAAGGCTCTTACCACCAGGTTGCTGGGTCTCAATGCCAATCCATCATATTCTAACTTCACCAGAGCCTTCTTTGGTAAGACATTCAGGGATGAACCTGTGTCTACCAGCACATGAGAAAGGACAGCTCCTTTGCATTCCATGGTTATGTGCAAGGCTTTGTTGTGGTTGCGGCCATCCACTGTCAGGTCAGCATTGGTAAACCCTAGCCCATTGCTAGCAGTAACATTCCCAACCACGGTTTCCAATTGGTTGCCAGTAATCTCCTCAGGCACGTAAGCTGCGTGCAGGACTTTAAGTAGTGCATTCCGATGGGCTTCGGAGCACATGAGCAGTGAGAGGATAGAGATTTTGGATGGCGTCTGGTGAAGCTGATCCACAACTTTATAATCACTCTTTTTGATGATCCACATGAACTCATCAACTTCCTGATCGAACGGAGTCTTCAGGGTCTCTTTAGCAGCTGGATCTTCCTGCACCGGGCCTTTTCCCTTTGCCTTGGCAGCAGCTTCTGCTTCGGCTGTAGGTCTTTGGACTTGTGAAGCAAAGAGACGTCCGCTTAGAGTGAAGCCTCCGCCTCCCCCCACATTATCTACTTGTGGTGCAGGTGCTGATGTTTCAAGAGTGATTCTTTTCCCTTCACAGTACACGTCAGAGCCATAGTGCCAAGGGATGGCCCTATTGCTTTCATATGGTACTGGTCCAGGCACCGTGACAGTGACTGGACTGATTGCTGCTGCGGAAGGGACTGTAATTGTTTGTGGATCATAAAAGATTGTAACTGGTGCTCTGGTGGGAGCAGCATCTTCTGAATGATAGGCGGAATTATTTTCAGGATCGTAGAATATGGTGACAGTGGAGACATCTTCGTGATTGGTTGCTGGTGTTGTAGGAGGTATTGTTGGAAGGACTGTTGTTGTTGTTGATGGAGATTCGAAATGGAATGAAGCTGAAGTTGTAGCAGGAGAAACTGTTGAAAACTGATCATTTGAGAGGACGGGTGAAGTACTTGTTGATGGTGCTGATGAATTGTCGGGAACAATAGTTGCTGCGGTTGTAGGAGGTTCTGAAACCGTTGCTGATGAGGTTGTCGGATTTGTCGGGAATGATGTAGTGATTTGTAGCAGGCCACTCTGAATAAGGCTGTCAATGCCATTCCTCAGGTCCTCACACCCATTCCATGAAATATTGCAATAGGGACACCCTAGTTCACACCCCGGAAATATTTGGTTTTCACGGAGTTGAGCCTTGATTTCCACCAATGGTGTCCTGATCTGATCCACACTAGTTATCAAATAAGACGGTTGGTCTTCTTCAATAGCGTTAATTCGGGGACCACCATGATTTGGCATAGGGTTTTTATTGACATTGGGCGGCGGTGCAAAATTCAGAGCCTTGGAGTCTACCAAGTCTTGTACCTTCATATGCAGAGCCCTGCATTTTTCTGTACTGTGACCAGGTGCGTTTGAATGAAAAGCACACCTAGCATTGGAGTCATAGTTTCTTGGTAGACTGTTGGGATCCGGAGGCGCCAACGTTCTTAGCTCAACCAGGTTGAGTTTCAGAAGTTGTGGCAGCAAAGCAGCATACGGCATTGGGATCGGGTCGATCACTCGGTTAGCTTGGGATGGCCTTTGTTGGAATGGCCTCTGTTGATTGTTGTTGTTGTTGTTGAAGTTTCTTGGAGGATATTGATTCTGCTGATACTGGGGTTGTTGTTGGAAATTTTGTTGCGGAGGTTGATAGACTGGCTGAGGATGAACTGGAGCAGGGATAGTGACTGCTGCTATTGTCCTTTGAACATATTGGGGCCTACCCCTGTTGGTGTGAATGGCATTGGTCTCGCCAGCTCTTCTCGGGCCTGCAAAAGGCTTTCTTGTACTGCTGGACGAACTAGCACCATTATCGGAAATTTTGCCCATTTTCAACAGGCTTTCAATCCTCTCCCCAGCTATGACAACATCTGCGAAGCTAGTGGAAGAGAAAGCAGCCAACCTGTCAATATACGTTCCCTGGAGAGTGTTCATAAACATGTCTGCCATTTCTCTCTCAGACATAGGTGGTTGAACGGCAGCAGCCAATTGCCTCCATCTCTGGGCGTATTCTCGGAAACTTTCCCTTGACGACTGTGACATTCCCATTAGGAGAGTCCTGTTAGGTGCCATGTCTAAGTTGTATTGATACTGTCGGATGAAGGCCTCTGCCAGGTCCTTCCAGCATCTTACAGTTGCCCTTGTCAAATGGGAATACCATTCCCTTGATGCTCCAGTCAAGCTGTCTTCGAAGTAGAACATCCAAAGTTTCTCATCCATTGTATAGGCCTTCAGCCTTCCCAGAAATGATTGCAAATGAGTCCGGGGGCATGAAGTCCCATTATACTTTTCGAAACAAGGAGGCTTGAACTTATGGGGGATCCTGACCCCGTCTACCAAACCCATGTCCATGACGTCGAAGCCCAAAGAATTTTGAGACTCCAGTGATCTCAACTTCTCAGCTATTTCATCCAATCGTCTATCATAAGCTTCCTCTCCAGCACCCATTACTGTGAATTGGTCCTCCTGAGGATCTTCTTGAAGTACTCTGGCTGCAGTGGCTGTTCCTTGAATGTTTGCAGGAATGTTGATCTCAGGATGTAGATGTGGGCCAAACACAGGGGGGTTAACATGTGGTTGCACCCTTTCATTGTTACTTGTGCCGGCAGTCCCCACATGGGGCTCCTCTTGGTTCCTTCCTTCTACCAAAGCTCTGAGCCTCTCCTGGCTTTGAGCTAAGTTGTTCATCACTTCCATGAATTGTGTTATCTGGGTTCTCATCTCCAATCTTTCGTTTGCCATCTGGTTTCTGACCTCCGTGAGGTCTTGCTGCATCTGGTCCATTTGGATGCCCGGAAGGTTGTTTCTAGTTGGGTACCTGTGTGGCCTGTTGAGGGGAAATACCCGGCGACGAGCAATAATTCCTGAATATCACAACAGAGGTTAGTATCAACAAAACAAAAACCTACAAAACAAACAAAAGGGTTAGTATGCAATGCAGTTATGCTTATTTGCTCTCAAGGTATCCGGTTTGGCCTTCAGTTTTGACCCTTCCAGACCCTTGAAGATGCTGCTGTTGAAGTTGCTTTTGAAGTGAACTCAGATGGAAATTAACACAAATATATTACAAAAGGTGAAATAATACAATTTGTCCTTTTTTACAACACAAGCCCTCAAAGGGGTCAAAATACATCACAAAAAGCAAAAGTACATGAAAAGGAACAACAACAAGCAAATGATCAAACTCCAAGGCCAAACTCATCCTCACGAACTTCCTTAAGAAGTGCTTCGGTCACAGGATCAGCCGGACGCTCCGTGAGACTTTTGATGAGAAGGTTTCTTGTTGCAACAGCTGCAGTCAACTTCTTGTTCTGACTTTGGTCCTTAGACCTCTTCACTCCAGCTCTGATTTCTAGCTCTGATATTTCCTTCTGGGCTGCTGCCAGGGCCTTTTCCATCTGTTCCATCTTGTCTTGAACTCTCTTGTCTTCTAGAGTACGGGCCTCAGTGATCCGGACCCACCTGGCCTGACTCTCTTTCAGGTACAAGTCTGTTCTTGCTCTCTGGAACTGGGCTTCTTTACAAGCATTCTTCAGAATCTGTTCACCAGCTTTAGACTTGTTGATATAATCCCCAGACTTTTCAATCTTAGTCAAGTGTTCCACTCTCAACTTCTCCAATCTCTCAATCTCCCTCACACCTTCACTCCTCTCCCGGAGGGTCTTCTGCAAAGCCTGGGTTAGCTTCTCATTTCTTTCCTTCAAGCTCTCAAACTCCTCCAAACTGATGGTGGCAGGGGGTGGTGCTGAAGATGACTCAGGCATGTCTTCTATGGTGAAGGGCATTCCAGAGAATTGGGCCCTAGCATGGGACCACTCATAATATTGGACTGATGCCACATTATTGCACTTCCCCAGAATAGTGATCCCCTTGGTTTGAACATGATCCCAGGCCCAGGCAGCCTGCCTAACAGTTGCCAGACTAATCTTGTTCTCACAGTAGAGGGTCTCAACCAAATCCTGTACCCTAGGAGCATGGACCAGTGCATAGCCCAACTGCCTCCTGAACAGTAAAGGGTTGTAATTGATACTTCCCTTAACTCCTATTAAAGGCACATTGGGAGAGTGCCCACAGCTTGTAATGATATCTCTGCCCTTGGTGCTTTGAGTACACCATCTGATGTCTGCTGAAGTTAGGACAGTGAGTCTCTTAGCCCAGTTGCTTTGCTGATGAGGATTTAGAAATGCATCTGTCCTGGGCAGATGCTTGAGAAGCCAAGCATGGAATAATGGAGCACAACACCTCACTAGCCTGCCCCTCTGCTTCTCATTCTTCTGATGTACTGAGTAATAGAGATCTCCTAGCAAGGTTGGCACTGGGTTCTTCAGGATGAACAAATGGATTGCATTCTTGCTAATGAATCGGGGCTCATCTGCAAACAACACAATTCCATATACACTTAAGGCCAACAGAGCACAAACAGCTCTCCATTCCCCCAGGGAAGCCTTCAGACTAGCTTGAGAAATTAGAAAGTCCAGATGAAAGCCAGGGATCCCAGCTTTAGAGGTCATATGCTGCTCAATCAAAGCAGGTTCCAGGTGCAAAGCTTTTGCTATCTCTCCATTGCTGGGAAAGACCATTTCAGGGTTGAAAGGGATTTCCCTCTTGATAGGCAAACCAATCAAAGATGAGTATTCTTCCAAAAGAGGCCCCAACTGAAAGTCTTGAAAGGTGAAACATCTCAATGGGGGGTCATAAAACTGAATACAGGTATGGATCAAGCTTCTCTGTGATGGGTCCAGATCTATGACCAAGTCAAGTATATCCCCATAATGCTCCCTGAACAAAGGTATGTGATCTGGAGTGATCAGGGTTTGGATTCTCCTGATGTCAGATAAGTCTGGTTGGAAGAAATGATAGGTGATGTTGCTTTTCTTTGGAGCCATGATGCTGAAGACTGAGTAGAGTGCTGATGAAGATGCTGAGGAGTGGGCCACTGGCTGCCTAGTGCAAGTAACTGAAGTATATGGTTGACAAGCTGAAGCAAGTGCTGGTGGAGACAGGTCAATACTACAGATGGGGTCAAAACCAAAACCAGGTGAAGGTGGATACCCTGAAACACAAATAAGCAAATGTTAATATGATGCAATGAGTATGTATGCAAATGAAATGCAAGGGTCTGTGACTGAGCTGGATCTGATTAACTGCCTTGATATAGATCCATGTGTGTTCAAGAAATCCAGGTGGAGGTCTATAAATCCAGTAACCAAGGTGGGGGACTCAAATAAAGAGCCACATGTCCAGGGTTTTAAAATCACAAGAACTATCCAACATGGAGTATTCTTAACAAAGTCAAAGTAACAGGGTATTCTGAGGTCAAGGTACCTGCAAACCTGTAAACAGCCCAACCCCCTCACAGGTGGTGATCTAGAACAAGGATCCTCAGACTTGGATCAGTTATGAGAAGTGTAAACACTTCTAACCTGGAGGTACAGTGTTTACAATAACCATAACAATTCCTCCTCTAATTCACCTCAGTTTCTGAAGGTCAATACTAAAAGGTCATCCAGACTTAGCAGGCTTCCCAGATAGCCCTAGCATTGCAGGAAATCTGCAACACAGAGTTCTCGAGAAGAAACCCATATCTGAACCGTGTTTCATATTCCCGCACCAGACCGAAATGGAATGGGAAAGAATATGATTCACTCTAGCCTATGTGTCACTCAGGTCCCAGGTATAGGACCTTAACTCTCAATGTGTCACCCACCCACCAAAACAAAAAACCAGATCCAGCCAGCAACAAATGACAGTATGATATATATAAATGCAATAAAGAAAGCAGTAAAGTAACTGTTCATAAAGCAATAAGCAAAAATAAATACAAGCACAAACAAGCACATAACACCCCAGTAAACACAAATCAATCAAGCGCTAGGAGGAACCCACAAAAAGAACCAGAAGCCCTGGTTGCAGTATAAGGGTCCCCAGCAGAGTCGCCAAGCTGTCGCTCCCGATAAGTGGGACTGGCCCAAGTAAAGGTACAGACGCGAACGGTCGGCGAGAGGGACAATGAGAACACACAGCAGTGAACTCACTGGAGATGAAAAGAGTCGCCAGCTAGGCATTTTTATCCCGGAGGAAAGGCAATGCTGCATAGACCTAGAAAGATACGGATAAGACGGTTTGCGAACCAGAGAGACTGAGAAAGGGGGTTGGTTACAACCTGGGAAGGTATTAGCACCCAGATTGTCCGTCGTACTCGACGGGATCCACGCTTAAAAGATTTGTGTTTTAAAGGGGGTAGTGTCAGTGCAATCTGTGTATAAAATAGCTGGAAAGAATGTACAGGTGCCAGTGTATAGTGTATAAGTGATGTGAAGTATGAAAGTGTCAGTGTAGGAACAAAATGAATTGCTCATGATAATGAGGCTAAGAGAAAGATGCTGGGAAGAGGGGGAATGTACAGAGACTTTTGTTCGATAACTGTTAAGTTATGCCTACGTATCCTCTCGTGCAATGAGGAAGTCAGAACACCGTAGTTCGACCCAAAGAGACTGAAAGGTGAATTGACTTGTGAACTGCTTGCTTGCCTATGCTCAAGTGTATGATCTGTCTGGCACAGATGCAAACTGTCTTGCATTAGACGGAAGAAGCGAGCTCTCGTTTATGAGTGAATGAGATGAGAAAAGAATCCCGGAGGAGACGATTATTGTTTGTTTTTGAGTTTTCAATCTTTTATTGCTTTTTGAAGATTTGTCATAAGTTAATGAGCTTAAGCCTAAACCAATGGGTTAGTAAACTCATCACATCTTCCCTCTGATTAGGGGTAATGAGAATACCTTAAGTGTGAAGTCAGATTCTCACACTTGATCACCTTTGATGTAGGGTTAAGATCATTAACCTACTTGTGATTATTTAGATGTTTTTGTGGTTTTTGTTTAGTGTTAGGTAATGAGGTTAAGCCATAATCAAGGATTAAACAGACTCATTACACCATCCTAATAGAAGGATAATAGATGAGAATGTTTAAGCTGAGGAAAACTCCTCAACTTAATCCATGATTAGGGATCAAACTCATGACAAAACAAGCCTTTGATTAAGTGGATTTTATTTAATGATATGATGATGAAATGATTTTTAGGGTTTGTAAGACAACTTGAGGGGGACTTGTCCATTAACACTAGGGTTAGTCCTTCTTAACCACTTAAGGAAGAATTAGAACCCTAATGCAAGGCCCAAGTTACAAGTGTGGTGTCTTGATGGTTATTAAGTGGATTGATTAAGAGATTTAAACACATTAAGGGTTTAACACTTAGGATCAAAGTTATACACTCCATCCTAAGAGAAGGATGTAGGCATAAGCTTAATCACAAAGTCCTAAAGCCTTTAGGGTTTAGTCCCTGATTATGAGGTGAGAAGAGAAGACTCAAAGAGAGACACAAAGGGAAAAATATGAGGGGAGACTAATCAAAACCCTAATTCATTGTCATGCTTGGTTGATCCTAAGGTTTGTGAGGTTTGCAAGAACAATCTTCAATGAGAACCACCAGGAAGCAGATGAATAAGATCAAGAGAAGCAAAGTGACTTGCTTCATTCAAGAAGTCAAGTTACTTGAAGAAAGAAAGTGGGGAGAAGAAGAATGAGCAAGCTCAATCTCAAGCACATATATAAATGCAGCAATGGATGCAAGAGAGATGAAAAGAAAAGTTATGAGAAGTGAAGGCAAATTCACTTCTCAAGTTATTTACCACCTGAAATGTTAGAAAGAAATGCAATGCAATGCTAGATAGGATGAAATGGTATGATGCTAAACAAAACCAGAAGCATGTTGATGATGATTATGATGTTATGAGGTGCTACAAGCATGAGACAAGGCATGGAAGATGTTCATACAAGATTATGAATGCAAATGATGCAAGCTAAAGAGCATGAATGAACATGAAGAGTTATGAAGCATACAAGACAAATGACATGGCAAACATGTAATGCAATGATCAAACATGCTTTCTATATGTCTTAAGATGTCAAATGAATCACAAGAATGCACAAAATGCAAAGACAAGTTATGTTATGCAAGAGAATGCAAGAAGGATGCAAGAGAAAGCCCAAATTAGGGTTCATGGATCAAACATCAAACACAAACCAAAAACAGAAGTAAACCCTAAGATAAAAAATGGAAAATGCTACCCAAAGAAACCCTAAACCTATAATGAACCACTGCCCAAAGGGGAGCTCTCAACTCTCAATCAAACTCAAGATATGAATTTTCTAAGTTATTAGGGTTTTTTAGGGTCCTTAACAAAAGAAATGCCAAACAAATTGAAATTGAGGAAACAAATCAAGGCCATTTAATACTAGAAACTACATGCTAAACACAAAACAATGCAAGAAGAATCAATGTCCAAACCTTCTTAGATAGGCAGAAATGAATTTTTGAACTTAGGCTCAAGTTAATGCATAAAAAATGATTTAATTCAATGAAAAATTCTTAAAATGCATCAAGATCAAAAAAGAAATTTGGTTTGAAGGTTGGACAATGTTTCTAAATGTCTTAGAACATTTCATGAATTTTTTTGTAATTTTTAAATACCTAAAAGTATTTTTAATTAATTAATTTCCATTAATCAATTAAAAATAATCTTTTAAATATTTAAAAATACTTTTTTAATGATAAAAAATAAAATAAAAATATTTTTGGGTCTTAAAAATTAATAAAACTTTTAGGAAAAGGTTTCATAATTTTTAAGAATTTTTAACTATTTTAAATTAATTGTACAAGTTAATTGAAATAAAATGGATTAAAAATAAATAAAAATGAAAAGTAAACCAAATGGAAGGCTGAGATGAGCCCAGGGTTTAAATTGGTTGACTGCGCGCGTCATCCAAGGGTCCATGTTGACTCTGATTAAATTATGTTAATTACAAATTAATTAAAATTAATTAAGTGGATTAGGGCAAATGAAATGATCCTGACCATTCTCTGGCGCGCGGGAAACAAAAATCAAGGGCCCAGGTTTGAAGTTGCTAATTAATGACGTTTAAGCCCTAATCACTCTCAGGCTGCCGGAGAAGACCTCCGGTCGTCTTCTCCGGCCAGCTCTCTCCCTGGAAAATCCCCAAATCCCTCAAACCGTATCAAAAATGAAAACTAAGAACATAGAAATGATCTCCATCCTCTCACGAATCAAACCCCTCTCTCAAAACACATTTCTTCTTCCTAAACAAGCTGAATCGAAAGAAATAAAAACTAGGGCACTCAAGCTTCAGAGACAAATTAAACTCTCAAATCAAAGCCATTTCAAAAACCACAAGCACCAGGATACTCAGGGAAGCATAAGGAACAAGTTTATAACATGCAAAGTGATTTCTGGAAAAATAAATTTCAAGCTACCTGAGATTCGAAGCTTTCACTTTGATGACTTTCTGGCCACTTCTCCTTGTGCAATCCACTCCACTTGATCCCCAGATGATGTTTGAATGCTCAAGAAGAGTTTATGTTGGCTGGATAATGAGTTTCGAAAGCTCCTGCTTCAGCTCAGTCAGAAATGGCTATGGTGATTCTGGTAGTTCCAGGCCATTGTTAAGGGTTGTTTGTGATCCTGAGGGTGAATGGAGAAGCTTTGCAAGGTTTGTTTGGCTGTTTGTGAGCTAGGGAGGGAGATTCGAATGGAACTGCAGCTTGGGGTGAGAAATGGCTATGGAGTATTCTGGTTGTTTCAGGCTTGGGTTCTTGGTGCTTTGTGGTCTATGGAGCAAGGTGAGTTGAATGATGAAGTTGGCTTGGGTGTTTTGTGGCTGTGGAAGCAGATTCGAAGACAAATGCAACTTGGTGTGTTTTTGTGAATGTGTATGTGTGTAGTGTTTCAGGCTGGCTTGGTCTTATGTTTTGCTTGCTAAAGGATACAATAAACAAATGCAAGTGGCCAGAGGATGTGACATGGCCTGTGGTGATTGGGATGTTTGCTTTTGCATAAAGTCCACCTTTTGTGTAAGTGAGGCATGGCTCAAGGTCTAGGCAAGTACAAGGCATGGCTCTGGTGCAGCATGGTGTGGTGAGAAGCTAGCTTAGTGCAGTAACCAATGCAGCAAGTTGTAGAAAGTGTGATGAGTGTTTTTGCAAGTTGTCACCTTTTTTGAAATTTCATGAAAAATGCCTTGTTACATGAACTAAACACATGTGATCTTTGGTTCAAATCTGATTTTTGGGACATAGAGAATGTTTATGTGCTGGTTTGAAATGAATTAGAGGCTGCAATATGCATTGGTCCAAGATTTTGCAAAATTCTCACTTAGGGCATGCCTTGAAAATCAATGATTTTAGCCAACTTTGCATTGCCATAACTTTTGATCCAAGAAGAGTTTGATCATGTTCTTGTACTTTTTGAAAAGGGAAAAATGAGATCTACAACTTTCATGACCAAAGTTTTTCCATTTGAAGCCTTTTTGAATCATGAATCAAGGCTTGAAAAATGACCTAAAATGATGCATTCTTGAAAAGTCAACTATGCCCAAAAAGTCAACATTTGCAAAAACCCTAAATTCTTGATTTTTATGAACTTAAAACTTCTTCCATGATCAAATAAAGATCATATACACTCAAAATGATGAAGATCACCCATTGGTTGGGTCATTGGGGGCCTCAGATGCCCTGATTTTGCACTGACTTGTCCAGAAAGTCAACTCTTGATCAGATGACTTCCCCATGGAATTTCTTCATGAAAATTGATATGCATACTCCCTATACCATATAGAGACCAATGGAAACAAGAATGACCAAAAAATTTGGAGTTATGGCCTCTGAAACCAAAACCCTAATTTTCAGTCAACTGTGTAGTCTATCCTGGCCCTGCATCCACTCAAACCCTAGTTCTTGTGATTCCTTTGCATTTTTGACTTTGAGGAGATAGAATATGATATAAGAACACACATGGACCCCTTTGAGTTGATTGGTGGCCTTTGGAATGGCTCAAGATGCCTTGGGATTGCTCAGATCACAAACCTTGGGTGCAGATGACTTAGAAACTATGCAATGAATCAAAAGTGTACTATGGGATGATATGATTGTGTTTATGCATATGAGATGATCACAAGCCATGGTGTGAATGGGTGAGGGCAAATTTGGGGTGTTTACACTCCCTAAGCAGAAGATAGAGGACATCAAGAAAGTATGGGTTCCTAAAGCTAGTCTTCATGCTGATCAAAGCTACATGTCCAAGAACAAGTTCAACAAACAACCTGGGAGCTCTTCTAATGAACACTACACAGGGCAGAGGCATCAAAAGAAACCTCAATACAAATGGTCAAAGAAGAATGTTGCATATATAGCTCATACATCTCTAAGAGTATCAGCTAAAGAAGACTGGTACTTTGACAGTGGATGTTCAAGACACATGACTGGATTGAAGAATCTTCTAGTAGACTTAAAGTCATATTCATCCAGATATGTAACATTTGGAGATGGAGCTAAAGGAGAAATCAAGGGTGTTGGGACCTTGGACTGTCCAGATGTACCAAGACTAGATGATGTGCTGCTAGTAAAAGGATTGACTGCTAACTTGATCAGCATATGTCAATTATGTAATCAAGGTTACAGTGTAAACTTTACCAAAACTGAATGCATAGTGTCAAATAAAGAACAAAAGGTTGTCATGAGAGGAGCCAAATCTAAAGACAACTGTTATATGTGGGAACCTCATGATTTCAGTCCCACTTCAACTTGCTCTTTAGCCAAAGAAGAAGAAATGAAACTATGGCACCAAAGACTGGGTCACCTTCACTTCAGAGGCATAAAGAAAATCATATCTATGGAAGTTGTGAGAGGTATTCATAAACTGAAGATTGATGATGGCAAAATATGTGGTGAATGTCAAATAGGCAAGCAAACCAAGATGTCCCATCCAAAGCTTCAACATTTGACAACTTCCAAAGTTTTGGAATTATTGCATATGGATCTTATGGGACCTATGCAGGTTGAGAGCCTTGGTGGTAAGAGGTATGCCTATGTGGTGGTTGATGACTTTTCAAGGTATACATGGATAAATTTTATCAAAGAGAAGTCTGATGTATTTGATGTATTCAAAGATTTATGCCAAAGAATACAAAGAGAAAAAGCCAGTTGTGTGGTCAGAATTAGAAGTGACCATGGAAAGGAGTTTGAGAATAAAAAATTCTTAGATTTCTGTTATTCAGAAGGAATAAATCATGAATACTCTGCACCAATCACTCCTCAACAGAATGGGATTATTGAAAGAAAGAATAGAACTATTCAAGAATCAGCAAGAGCTATGATCCATGCTAAAAAGTTACCCTTGTACTTCTGGGCTGAAGCTATGAACACAGCTTGTTACATCCATAATAGAGTCACTCTAAGGAAAGGAACTTTGACCACAATCTATGAAGTCTGGAAGGGTAGAAAACCCACAGTTAAGTACTTCCATGTGTTTGGAAGTAATTGTTATATTCTGGCTGATAGGGAGCAAAGAAGAAAAATGGATCCTAAAAGTGATGAAGGAATTTTTCTTGGATACTCCATAAACAGCAAAGCCTATAGAGTATTTAACTCTAGAACCAAAGTTATCATGGAATCAATAAATGTGATAATTGATGATGCCCCTGCAGATGTTACAGAAGATGTTGGAACATTTGCTGACAATCAAACTGAAGTTGAAGAAAAGAATGATCATTCTGATTTCACTCAAACTAATGCAAGGACAGAACCATCCAACAAACCTCCCTCCATAAGAATCCAGAAGGATCATCCCAAAGATTTGATAATTGGGGATCCCAACAGAGGTGTAAGCACTAGATCAAGAGAGGTGATTTCAGGTTCCTGTTTTGTCTCAAAAATAGAACCTAAAAACATCAAGGAAACTCTTACTGATGAGTACTGGATTTGTGCAATGCAAGAAGAATTAGGTCAATTTACAAGGAATGAAGTGTGGGATCTTGTTCCTAGACCTGATGACATAAATGTGATTGGCACTAAATGGGTGTATAAGAACAAGTCAAATGAGCAGGGAGTTGTTACAAAGAACAAAGCTAGACTTATAGCTCAAGGATACACCCAAATTGAGGGAGTAGACTTTGATGAAACCTTTGCACCAGTAGCAAGGCTTGAATCAATCAGACTACTTTTAGGAATTGCTTGTATCTTGAAGTTCAAGCTATTTCAAATGGATGTGAAAAGTGCCTTTCTAAATGGATATCTTAATGAAGAAGTATATGTAGAACAGCCTAAAGGATTTGTTGATCCAAGCTGTCCAAATCATGTGTACAAACTAAGGAAAGCTCTTTATGGACTGAAGCAAGCCCCAAGAGCATGGTATGAAAGGCTGACTACTTTTCTTATCAAGCAAGGGTACAGGAAAGGTGGAATAGACAAAACCTTGTTTGTGAAGGATGATGAAGGTAATGTCATGATTGCTCAAATATATGTAGATGACATTGTCTTTGGTGGGATGTCAGACAGGATGGTTAAACATTTTGTCACTCAAATGGAATCTGAATTTGAGATGAGCCTAGTAGGAGAACTAACCTACTTCCTTGGATTGCAAATAAAGAAAATGGAGAATTCCATGTTCATTTCCCAAAGCAAGTATGCTAAGAACATTGTCAAGAAATTTGGGATGGACAATGCTACTCATAAAAGAACTCCTTCCCCCACACATTTAAAGCTGACTAAAGATGACAAGGGTGAGAATGTAGATCAAAGTCTATACAGAAGTATGATTGGAAGCTTATTATATCTGACTGCTAGCAGACCAGACATATCCTTTGCAGTAGGTGTTTGTGCAAGATATCAAGCTGATCCAAAAGTCAGTCATCTAATCCAAGTCAAGAGAATTCTGAAATATGTCAATGGTACTTGTGACTATGGCATAATGTACTTTCATGGGTGCAAACCAATTCTCACTGGCTTCTGTGATGCTGATTGGGCTGGAAGTGCTGATGACAGAAAAAGCACTTCAGGAGGATGCTTCTTTTTAGGAAACAATTTGATTTCTTGGTTCAGTAAGAAACAAAATTGTGTATCATTATCTACTGCTGAAGCTGAATATATTGCAGTTGGTAGCAGTTGTTCACAATTGGTTTGGATGAAGCAAATGCTCACTGAGTACAATGTCCCACAAGATGTCATGACATTGTACTGTGACAACTTAAGTGCTATTAACATATCAAAGAATCCTATCCAACATAGCAGGACCATGCATATTGATATCAGACATCATTTCATCAGAGATCTTGTGGAAGAGAAAGTGATTTCATTGGAACATGTAGCTACAAATCTGCAGTTGGCTAATATATTTACTAAAGCCTTGGATGCAACCCAATTTCAAAACCTAAGGGGTAAATTGGGAATCTGCTTATGTGAAATTTAGCAGGTATGGAGATGTGCCAACATGTCATATGACATCGTGTGGCATGATCACCAGATGGCAACACCAGTCTGGTCAAGCACCTGGTGTATTCCACTCCTAGAAATTCTCCAACTAACGACTCTTATAAGAATATCAGCTCACTTTCAGCTATTCATCTTCTCATCATTCTCTCGCAACATCTTGCTTTCTATAGCTAACTTTCAGAGATCATCAAACTCAACCAATCTCAATCTCTTTCATCACCACATTCTAAAATGGCTCATCACCAAAACCCTAACATCTCTGAAGAAATCCTCAACAAAGAAGATGTGGTGCATGCAACTCCCATCTCTGTGGTACCCATGGATTCAACTCCAATGGACGAAATCAGAGGAAGTGTTCCTCTTGCTCAAAAGCCAAGAACCCCTACTGTGAAAAGGGCAAAGGAACCTGTATTCAGCAAGGCCAAAGGCATGCCTTCATCATCAAACACCACTCCAAAAGCTTCTGAATATGTGGATAATTCCATAAAGGAGCTGGTAAACAGGATCTTATCCGAGCAAAGAGTGGTGAGTGGTATATCTATCCCTCTGAACACAATGCCTGCTCCATAAGAAAAACAACAAAATCAGGCTGAAAAGGACACTCCTGCTCAACAGGATGTCCCAATAGATGTTGAAACATCTGAAGACCAGCAAAAGGCCTCATCTGGTACTGTTGATAAAACATCTGAGGACCAGCAAAAGGCCTCCACTGATAGTGATGAAGAAACATCTGAGGACCAGCACAAGGCCTCAACTGAAGATCAAACCTCTGTTGATCCACCTGCTGAAGAGGAGACTGCTCAACCTCCTCCTGTGGTAAACCTAGAGCATGATTCTGATACAGAAATCATTAGTTCTGTAAACCCTAGTATAGCCAAAAGGCTTAGAACTAGGAAGGAAAAGAAGAATGCAGGACATGCAACTCCTGAGAAGAAGCAAGCTACACCAAAGAAGGACAAAACTAAAGTTGCCTTTGGTCCTAGAAAACAATGGAGCAAGGTGCAAACACAGAAGAGGAAAGCTGTCACCCCTCCAGATTCAGATGTTGAAGAGGATGTCCCAACATCCCCACCCAAGAAGAAACCAGCACCCTCAAGGTCATCAACTGATGTTCCAGAAGCTCCACTGGACAACATCTCTTTCCATCATGTTTCAAGTGTGAACAGATGGAAGTTTGTCTATCAAAGAAGGGTAGCACTTGAAAGAGAGCTGAGCAGCAATGCACTTGAGGGCACAGAGGTAATTGATCTCATCTCTTCTGCTGGCCTATTCAAAACTATCTCCAACTTCTCTCCTTGCTATGAGCTGCTAGTCAAGGAACCCATTGTCAAACAGAGTATAAGAAAATGAACTTAATTCAGGATGTCACAACAGATGTTAGGACATTGTATCAGTTAATGAAATAAGTTCAGTTTACAGGATGTTACACCAGATGTTGTGACATTGTATCAGTAAATGAAGTAAGTTCAGTTTTCAGGATGTCACACCAGATGTTGTGACATCTCAAACCTGCTACCAGAATTAATTAATGACTAACAGAACTGAGCAAATTAAGGGAAGTCATCTGGAATTAATTATGGATGGATGAAACAGAATAAGGCGCATCTGTAGGGAGTTTTGTTATGTGATCTCAGCATAATCAAAAGAACTGAATCACCTAGAATCTAGGAAGTAACAAACCCTAATTCAAGGTGGAGGCAGCATGCGTTTCAGGATTGGATAATCCTACAGAAAGCCCAAAATCCAAACACCTATTTAAGTAACAGAAACTCTCAGAATAAAGTACAAAATTAAGAAGACCAAATATGGTGTTTTGTGTTTTAATAGCAGGTTGTTTATTTGTACCACTTTATGAGCTTTTAAGCAAAAGTGTATTTGTGTCTTGATTGAAACTGTGAAGTAAGATCAAGCTGTTTTGTTTGAAGTATGACTTCAATTTTATTAAACTTGTAAACAAGATCACTGTGTGATTGAGGGGGAGTGAGTTGGTACTCATATCTAAGTTGTGTCTTAGGTAGAAATTGCATTGGGTAGATATTAAGTGAAAGATTAAACTGGGTGGTTTAAGTCTAGAATTAATATTACTTATAGTGGATTTCCTCCTGGCTTGGTAGCCTCCAGATGTAAGTGTGGTTATACACTGAACTGGGTTAAAAAATTCCTGTGTTGTTTAATTTTCCTGCACTTTAAGTTTTAGTTAAGTCTTCAAGTGTTTAAACATCTCATTCGACATCTCTTACCTGATCACAGAATTTCAGATATAGATTGTAAAAAAGAAAATAAAGTATGATTATAAAGTGCGGGCGATGGAGGACGACCATCGAGCAGAGGACGACTGCTGGGGATAAAGCAATAATGGGGACGACCGACATGCTGGGGAAATAGAGGGATCGTGATGGGGACGGCCATCAAGCAAAGAAACAAGATTATATGGGGATTAAAGGTAACAACAATGATGGGGACGACCATCAGGTTTGTAAAGTGTACATAAATGATGAGGTACAGTCATCAAAGGTGAAGGACGATCACCTAGCAGGGGACGGCTGCTCTGTTGGGGATAAGATGAGGGACGATCATCTAAAGTGAAGGACGATCACCTGGCAAGGTACGGTTGCCGAAAGTATCACGGCATAGGACGAATGTCGGATAGAAAAGGTCGACGATGGGGACGGCCATTGGAATAAGCATGTTGAAGTACGATTATAAAGACGTGAAGGACGATCACTTAGCAGGGTACGGCTGCTCTTGGGGTTTATCATGACATAGGACGAATGTCAGATAACAGAATCGACGATGGGGAAGGCCATCGGATAAAGTGATGAAGGACGATCATCAAAAGGTGAAGGACGATCACCTAGCAGGGTACGGATGCTCTCGGGGTTTATCATGACATTGGTCGAATGTCAGGTAACAGAATCAACGATGGGGACGACCATCGGATAAAATGATGAAGGACGATCATCAAAAGGTGAAGGACAATCACCTGGCAGGGTACGACTGCTCTTGGGGTTTATCATGACATAGGACGAATGTCAGATAACAGAAACTTTGCTTTTTACTGTGGATTTATTGGGGACTCTTCTGGGGAATGGCAGACACAGACGAGTGTCTACATTCAAGAAAGGAAAGGTATAAGTGTTTGACATTGTGTATAGATTAAAGATGCGGACGAGCATCCTTAAGACTATGATACGGACGAGTATCAATAGAAACAAATGTTGACGCATGTTCAGAGATGATGATACGGACGAGTATCAACTGGTTAACAAAGAACACAAACGATTATTGAATCTGAGGCGAGATAAGTGGTGTATACAAGATATGGACGAGTATCTGTATGAGTGAAAAATAAGCATGAGTGAGACACAGACGAGTGTTCAACTTGCTGGGGGGAGTATGATACAGACGAGTATCATAAGAGAAAATGTATAAGTTATGACCTTATAAGTGTAGAAGATATTTAGTGACCTTTGGGGATTAGATGACACGGACGGGTGTCGAAAGAGGTGTATTATAAACAAGTGTTTTGGTTTACAATAAGTGTTTAGGCACCCATGTTGGGGATTGGTGACACGGACGGATGTCAAAGAGAGTATGGAAGTTTCTGTATTCACAATGATATTTGTGGCTTATTTCTGCAGGGGGATGATATGACACGGACGAGTGTCGAAGAAGAGCATGTATTATTATGTATTTGTGAGTGTAAAGGGGATGCTTTGGCTTTCTGCTGAGACTGTGAGTCTTTGTATATATTGCTGACGGAATGTTGGTATATACAGGTGTTTGATTCAAAACATGACTTGTGATTTATGCAATATGTTTGATTTTTGCCGTAATGCTCCGTATTAGACAGAATGTTATGCTCTGCGGGGAAATATGATGCAAATGCTATGATTATGCAAAAAAAGAACACGATCCGGGACTCGGATCCCGCTGCTGTGAAGATCTCTGGCTGATCTGCTTGAAGGAATATCCCAGTTGGGGATGAGATCATTAGTAGATCTGGTACAAATGATTCTGCCTGGGGAAATAAGTCACTGATAGACCTATCTTAATAATGAGGGACCCAGCTGGGGCTGTGGATGCCTTTGTCACTTTGTTGTGAGATTTTCAGACATTGTTTTTCTGGAGAGGTTGGGGCTCTGTGGGGAGATGGTTCCCTGTCTAGCACTCGGCTGGGGAGGAGAATAATCACTGAACGATCTTCCTAGTAATTTCTGAGGATGATACTTGACAACTCAGCTGGGGAAATGAACACCTTCTGATGCTGCTATAGAGAAAATGTGTTGGAGAAGTGATGTCTGGTTGCTCTGGTGGGGAGACAGCAACTCTGGTGCTGTTTGGAAGATGTGATGAGGAAATAAGGATTTGGCAGCTTGCTGGGGAGAAGCTTTCATGCCCCATGTTGTGCTTTGAGTACCTGCAATCCTGTTATGACAAAGAAACGCACAAGTACCCCGAGGCATCCCTTACTGGATTCCATCATAGGAATTTAGACACTCCCGGGAGTAAGTAATATATTTCCTGTAAGCATGTGATTTTAGAAAAGGCGCATTTGTATTTATGCAAACATTATATCAAGGATATCAGACATTTTCGCAAATAAAATAAAAGTGCACAAGTCGAAGTGTGACTGAAAATTTGATTTTATTAATTTGGGTGCCTTGAATTGGCAAGTACAGTCAAGGAAACAAATCCCCTGAAATGAGGAGATTGTTACAAAATTGAGAAACAAAAAGGTGTTGGCAATGTTGATGACCCTTTTGCTATGACTTGTATGACGTTGATGCTCTTCTCAGCTTGCTTTCTGAAGAAGGATGATTCTGATCGACGCTTTAACCCTTCGAAACTTGCCAAGTTGTAAGTGATACAGACGGATTCAGAATACAGTTGTTCGCTTATTCCCTTATTTTGCGTGGATCGCCCTTTCGGGTTTTCAATCCACCGGGATACCCATTTTTGCCTGAGCTGTCCAATGCGGCTTTTCAACTCAGCGGGTGTACATTTTTTTCTTTATTTTCCCTTATTTTTGCCCGAGTCTTTTATTTTGTTTTTGACTCGTCGGGATGCCCTATTTTTGCCTGGACTTACATTCTGTTTTTATGTCCAGCGGGTAATTTTATGCGAAGTATTTTTAACTGCATCTGAATTTACAGGGGACAAGAAATCTTCACCATCCATAGTAGTGAGCATCAGTGCTCCCCCAGAGAAGACTTTCTTTACTATGAACGGACCATCGTAATTCGGAGTCCACTTGCCCCTGTGGTCTGTATGAGGAGGGAGGAGTCTTTTTAGCACAAGATCTCCCACTTGGTATTCCCGAAGTCTGACTTTCTGATCGGAGGCTTTCTTCATTCCCGATGCCCATGACAGATTGCAGCTAATCTCTTTTCTTTGATCAGATTCAGTTGTTCGTACCGGGCTCGGACCCATTCTGCTTCACTCAACTTAACATCCATCAGTACCCGCAAGGAGGGTAATTCAACTTCAACAGGTAGGACTGCTTCCATACCATATACCAGCTGATACGGTGTTGCCCCAGTGGATGTTCTGATTGATGTACGGTACCCATGCAAGGCAAACGATAGCATTTCATGCCAGTCTTTATATGTGACCACCATCTTTTGCACAATCTTCTTGATATTCTTGTTAGCTGCCTCCATAGTGCCATTCATATTTGACTTGTAAGGAGAAGAATTATGATGTTGGATCTTGAAGTCCCGACACAGTTCTTCTATCATTTTATTTTTCAAGTTGGAACCATTATCAGTAATGACTCGCTCGGGCACTCCATACCGACAGATGATGTCTCTCTTTAGGAATCGGGTTAACACTTGCCTGGTGACATTTGCATATGAAGCTGCTTCAACCCACTTGGTAAAATAGTCAATGGCTACCAGGATGAATTTGTGGCCATTGGAAGCAGTCAGTTCGATTTTTCCAATCATATCAATGCCCCACATGGCGAAGGGCCAGGGTGAAGACATCACATTCAAAGGATTCAGAGGTACATGCATTTTGTCTGCATAAATCTGGCATTTGTGGCATTTTCTGGCATAAGCACAATAGTCTGCATCCATTGTGATCCAGTAGTAGCCTGATCTCAACAATTTTTTAGCCATTGCATGTCCTCCGGCATGGGTACCGAAAGATCCTTCATGCACCTCGTGCATCAACAAGTCTACCTCTGCCTTATCAACACATCTGAGAAGTACCATATCAATGTTTCTCTTGTACAAGGAACCATCAGTATTCAGGAAGAAGCTACCAGCCAGCCTTCTTAATGTCTTCTTATCATTGGATGATGCCCCAGATGGGTATGTTTGATCCTCTAAGAAGAATTTGATGTCATAGAACCAAGGCTTATCATCTTTAGCAATGTCTACTGAGAATACGTACACTGGTCTGCCAAGTCTGGACATTGAAATCTTAGGTACAAAGTTGGCAGCTTGAACTTTGATCATGGAAGAAATGGTAGCCAGAGCATCTGCAAACTGATTTTCATCTCGAGGGATATACTCCAGCTTGACTGTAGTGAAGAAATTTAGTAATCTCCTTGTATAATCCCGGTATGGAACCAGATGCTCCTGGTGAGTATACCATTTGTCGTTGGTTTGATTGATTACCAGAGCTGAATCTCCGAATATAGTTAAAGTCTTGATCCTGAGGTCAATGGCTTCCTCAAGACCCATGATACAGGCTTCGTATTCAGCTTCATTTTTAGTGCAGTTAAAGGTGAGTTTTGCCGAGAATGGCATGTGAACTCCTTTAGGTGTAATGAGTACTGCACCAACACCACGACCATGCATATTAATAGCCCCATCGAACATCATTGTCCATTCTTCCTCCGGGTCAGGCCCTTCAGTGTGAACAGGCTCTTCATGATCTTTTGCTTTTATGAACATGATGTCTTCATCAGGGAAGTCAAATCTCATAGGCTGGTAATCATCAATGGGTTGCTCAGCTAGATAGTCAGACAATACACTGCCTTTGATGGCTTTTTGGGATGTGTATTGAATGTCATATTCTGTGAGAATCATTTTCCATCTTGCAACCCGTTCGGTAAGTGCTGGCTTCTCAAATATGTACTTGACTGGGTCCATCTTTGAGACCAATAAGGTAGTATGGGTCAACATATACTGTCTTAGTCGGCGAGCAGCCCACGCTAAAGCACAACAAGTTTTCTCGAGCAGTGAATAACGTTGTCCACAGTCGGTAAATGTTTTGCTTAGGTAGTATATTGCATACTCTTTTCGACCAGACTCGTCATGCTGGCCCAGCACACACCCCATTGATTCTTCTAATACTGTCAAGTACATTATTAGAGGTCTTCCTTTAACTGGAGGCATAAGAATTGGAGGCTCTTGTAAGTATTCCTTGATTTTGTCAAAAGCCCTTTGGCAGTCTTCATTCCACCTGACTGTTTGTTCTTTTCTTAACAACTTGAACAAGGGCTCACAGGTTGCTTTAAGATGAGATATGAACCTTGAAATATAGTTCAATCTACTTAGAAACCCCCGAACTTCTTTTTCAGTCTTTGGTGCAGGCATCTCTTGAATGGCTTTGACTTTGTCAGGGTCAACTTCAATTCCCTTCTCACTTACAATGAACCCCAGCAGCTTGCCGGACCGTACCCCGAATGTGCATTTGTTGGGGTTGAGCTTCATCTGATACTTCCTCAGACGCTTGAATAGCTTCAACAGATTCACCAGGTGATCTTCTTCAGTGAGGGACTTGGCAATCATATCATCCACATAGCATTCAATTTCCTTATGGATCATGTCGTGGAATAATGTCACCATAGCCCGTTGATAGGTAGCACCGGCATTCTTCAGTCCGAAAGGCATTACCTTATAACATAATATGCCCCAGGGTGTGATGAAAGTTGTCTTCTCCATGTCTTCAGGTGACATCTTGATCTGATTATATCCTGAAAATCCATCCATGAAGGAGAATACCGAGAACTGAGCCGTATTGTCGACCAATACATCAATGTGAGGTAATGGGAAGTCATCCTTCGGGCTAGCTCTGTTCAGATCCCGGTATTCCACACACGTCCGTACTTTTCCATCCTTTTTAGGCACAGGTACAATGTTAGTAACCCACGGCGGGTAACTAGTTACAGCAAGGAAACCGGCGTCCCACTGCTTTTGTACCTCTTCTTTTATCTTCATGTCCATATCCGGACGAGTACGGCGCAACTTCTGTTTTACTGAAGGACAGTCTTCCTTTAGAGGCAGCTTATGCATAACAATGTCAATGTCCAGACCTGGCATGTCCTGATAGGACCAAGCAAAAACATTCACATCCTCCCAAAGCATGTCAATAAGTTGCTCTTTTACTGAATCTTGCATACGGGCTCCGATCTTCACTTCTTTCAAGTCTTCTTCTGTACCAAGATTAACCGTCTCAACCTTCTCCTGATGAGGAGTGATAACCTTCTCCTCTTGTTTCAACAACCTGGCTAGTTCTTCACGTAGTTCATAATCTTCTTCAACCCCTTCATCGACTTGATTAATCGGATTGTCAAAGTCATACGAAGTCATAGCGGTGTTGTTGTCGGTGTAGTTTGGAGGGCATTCTCTGCAAGGGTTTAGATTTGTTTATTTTAGTGATCGATTTTATCTTGCTTAGAAAAAGTGAAAATGAAGTTATTATTTTGAAAAACATTACCATTTTATTTTGTACAAAAAATGAAAAATGAAAAACAGTGAGCGGAAAAGAAAAGAATCATTTGCAAAAAGATGTCCTGATATTCATTAATTAATCGTTTGCAAAAAATACAAGATGGCCCGATTATAAAATGAGCCCTGACATCTTGGGCAAGATGCAGGACTTGATGCATGCTTAAAGACAGGAAATAATAATTACTCTGCAGGAGTAACTCTTATAATTTCCTAGGAAGACCAGTTTGAGACATGGGTCCCCGGGATCCTTGGACGTATCAAGTTTTCCAGGATGCGTTTGTCTTCTTCCTCGTCTTTCAAACTGTTCACAGCATCCGGGGTGAGCATTCCCCCGCTGACAAATTTGGGCTCCATTGCAGCCTCTGGTTGATCTTATCGAGTTGGTATGTAACCCAACCCGAATCGGTCTTCTTTCTTTTCCACTGGCAGCAGCTTGCCCCAGCCTTGAGCGGTACCTTCCTCAACACCCTTTCGGGTCTGTTGATATGATGTGATGGAAGTCCCAGACACAGCAGATGCTTCATTAATATTAAGGGCCTCAAACCCTTGACTCATGGTCTCATGGATCTCCCCATCCATTTCTATGTATTTGTACGTAGCCAGCTGGCTAACAAAAATATCCTCCTCTCCACGGATGGTGATGATTTGGCCCTCCCACTCGAATTTTAACTTCTGGTGAAGGGTAGACGTAACAGCACCGGCAGCGTGGATCCAGGGTCTACCCAACAGACAGTTGTAGGCCGGCTGTATGTCCATCACAAAGAAGGTAGTCTTAAAGGTCTGCGGGCCAATCAACACAGGCAAATCGATCTCTCCAAGCACCGATCTTTTAGAGCCATCAAATGCTCTCACTACCAAATTACTCGGACGCAATGCCAATCCATCATATTCCAACTTCACCAAGGCTTTCTTTGGGAGAACATTGAGTGAAGACCCAGTGTCCACCAGTACGTGAGACAGAACAACACGTTTTCATTCTAAGGTGATGTGCAAAGCCTTGTTATGGTTGCGCCCCTCTGTTGTTAAATCAGCATTGGTAAAGCCTAGTCCATGACTGGTGTTGACATTTGCAACCACAGTTTCTAACTGATTAACGGTAATCTCCTCTGGCACGTATGTTGCATGCAGGACTTTCAACAATGCGTTCATGTGAGCTTCGGAACACATTAATAGTGATAATATGGAGATTTTGGAGGGTGTTTGGTGAAGCTGGTCCACCACCTTGTAATCACTCCTTTTTATTATTCTCATGAACTTGTCTACATCTTGTTCAAAAGGCGTCTTCTGAGTTTCTTTAACAGTTGGCTCTTCAGATACCACATTCTTTCCTTTTTCCTTAGCAGCAGCTTCTGCTTCAGCATTAGGTCTTTGTGTTTGTAAGGCAAAAAGGCGTCCGCTTCTGGTGAAGCCTCCGCCTCCCCCAACATTGTCAATTTGTGGTGAAGGGGTGGATGAATCCAGAGTGATTTTCTCCCCATTGCAGTAGAGATTAGAGTCGTAGTGCCAAGGTATGGCATTACTGCTTTCATAAGGAACAGGTCCACGCACCGTAATGGTAACTGGACTGATTGCTGCAGAGGAAGGTACTGTAATGGTGTGCGGATCATAGTAAATCGTGACTGGAGATCTGGCAGGAGGTGTTGTAGCTTGTGGTTGGAAATTGTTGTTGTTGTGAACATTTGTTGGGTCATAGTAGATTGTGACCGCTGAGACGTCTTCATTAATGTTTGTTGGCGTTGTAGAAGATTCCATTGTTAAAAGGGGTGTTGATGTTGTAGAAAATTTGTTGAACTTTGACTTGTTGAAATAATGGGCGGAGTGATTGCTGGTGTTGTTGTTGAATCAGTAGGAATGATTGTTGTTGCTGTTGTAGGATAAACTATTGAAGGAATAATCGTTGGTGTTGTAGGAGGATCCATTGTTGTTGATACAAGAGTTGCTGAAGGAGCTGTTGAAGTAATTTGTAAGATTCCATCTTTGATGAGGCCATCTATGCCAAACCTTAACTTCTCACAACCATTACTAGTTGTCCTGCACAATTCACAGCAGGCCCCACAGCCTGGGAACACTTGGCATCTTAAAAGTTGAACTTTGACTTCGGCCAGTGGTGTTCGAATCTGTGCAACATTATCAATTAGTGTAGATGGTTGGTCCTCTTCAATGGAATTAATCATGGGCCCACCATGATTAGGCATAGGATTTTTGTTAAAATTCGGAGGAGGTGCGAAATTGAGAGCTTTGGAATCGACCAAATCCTGAACCTTCATCTGTAAGGCTCTGCACTTCTCAGTATTGTGACCCGGTGCGTTAGAGTGAAAGGCACACCTGGCATTAACATCATAATTCTTTGGGAGATTGAGAGGATCTGGTGGTGCCAACGTCCTTAACTCAACCAGGTTGAGCTTCAGGAGTTGTGGCAATAAGGCAGCATAAGGCATATGGATAGGGTCAATCACCCAATTTGCCTGAGATGGCCTATGCTGAAAGGGACGTTGTTGTTGGTTGTTATTGTTGTTATACGTTCTTTGTTGTGGAAAATGAGATGGTTGTTGATAGTGATGTTGTTGTTGTTGAGGATATAATGGTTGTTGTGGAACTGGAGCTGGGATGGTAACAACTGCTACTGACCTGTGAGAATATTGGGGTCTGCCCCTACTTGCGTGAATAGCATTTGTTTCACCTGCCCTTCGAGGTCCTGCAAAAGGTTTTCTGGGATTGCTGGAGGAACTTGCACCATTGTCAAAGATTTTTCCCATCTTCAGAAGGCTTTCAATTCTTTCACCAGCTATAACCACATCAACAAAGCTGGTAGAGGAGAAAGCGGCAAGTCTATCAATATATGTTCCTTGCAGGGTGTTCATAAACATGTCAGCCATCTCCCTTTCTGACATGGGTGGCTGGACATCAGCAGCAAACTGTCTCCACCTTTGAGCATAATCTCAGAAGCTTTCCCTTGAAGACTGAGACATGCCCATTAGAAGAGTTCTGTTGGGAGCCATGTCCAGGTTGTACTGGTATTGCCGGATGAAAGCCTCGGCCAAGTCCTTCCAACATCTTATGGTGGCCCTTGTCAGATGCGAATACCATTCTCTCGAAGCTCCAGTCAGACTGTCCTCAAAGTAGAACATCCATAACTTCTCATCCATGGTGTAAGCCTTGAGTCTTCCTAGGAAAGATTGCAGATGAGTACGCGGGCAGGAGGTACCATTATACTTCTTAAAGCAAGGGGGTTTGAATTGTTGGGGAATCCTCACCCCATCTACGAGTCCCATATCCATCACGTCGAAGACCAAAGAATTCTGAGATTCTAAAGATCTTAACGTTTCAGCAATCTCATCCAATCTTCTATCATATACCTCATCTCCAGCTCCAATAACAGTAAATTGTTCTTCTTGGGGGTCCTCTTGCAGAATTCTTCCCCCAACAGTATTACCTTGAACATTTCTTGGGATATTAACATCCGGATTCAAATGAGGCACATACTCTGGAGGGTTAATACGAGGCTGCCCTCGTTCATTATTGCTGGTTCCCCCTATTCCAAGATTGGGCTTCTCAGGTGTCTGTCTTTCTACCAGCTCTCTCAGTCTTTCTTGACTTTGGGCTAAGCCAGTCATGACAGCCATAAATTGAGACATCTGGTTTCTCATCTCGACCCTTTCGTTTTGCCATCTGATTTCTTACTTCAGTCAGGTCCTGCTATACCTGCTCCATTTGAATGCCTGGAAGGTTGTTACGAGTTGGGTACCGGTGCGTGTGGTTGACAGGGAACACTCGGCGACGAGCAATGTTTCCTGAGAGCACAACAGAGTCAGAAGCAATAATAAACAAAAACCTACAAAACAAAGAAAAATGTTAGTATGCAATGCAATATGCTTATTTGTTTTCCAAGGTATCCGGTTTGGTTCTTGGTTTTGACCTTTCCAGACCTCGAGGAAGATGCTTGATGTTGTTGAGAAAAGAAGTCCAATGAAAACAAACTAAATATATTACAAAGGATGAAAATTACATAGTCTGTTTACAATACATGCCCATGGTGGGTCAAAAATACAACAAAAGGAAGAGTACATCAAAAGGAAAGAACAACAAGCAAAGAGGAATCAGACATCCAATCCATAATCATCTTCCCTGACCTCCTTCAGGAGTGCCTCAGTCACTGGAGCAGCTGGGTGCTCTGTAATGGTCCTAATGAGGAGGTTCCTAGTAGCAATGGCAGTAGTCAGCTTCTTATGCCTGTCCTGAACCTTTGATCTCTTTAACCCTGCTCGGAGTTTTAATTCTGATATCTCCTTCTGAGCTGCCAACAGGGCTTCTTGCTGCTTCTTCTCATTGGCCTCCAGCTGCTCAATCTTGGCCTGAGTCCTCTGGTCTTCTTGTGCACGGGCTTCGGTGATCTTGATCCACCTAGCCTGGCTTTCCTCCAGGTAATGCTCAGCCCTAGCTTTCTGAATCTTGGCCTCCTTGCAGGCATTCTTCAATATCTATTCCCCAGCCCTTTCTTTCCTTATGAAGTCCTCTGTCTTTTCAATTTTGGCCAGATGCTCAACTCTGAGCTTTTCCAATCTCTCAATATCCAGGCGACCATCACTTCTTTCCCAAAGAGTCTTTTTCAAGGCCTGAGATAGCTACTCATTTCTTTCCTTCAACTTTTCAAATTCCTCAAGGCTAACAGTTGTTGCAGGCTGTACTGTAGATGGTCCAGGTATGTCTTCCAAGGTGAAACGCATTCTGGTAATCTGGGCTCTAGTACGAGACCAATCATAGTATTGAGATGAAGCAACATTGTTACATATTCCAAGAATAGCTACCCCTTTTGTCTGGATGTTGTCCCAAGCCCAGGATGCTTGTCTGACAACAGCTGAATTAGGTTGCACTTCACAGTATAGGGTCTCAGCTAAATCCTGTCCTCTGGGAGGGTGAACCAAGGCATAGCCCAATTGTCTCTTAAACAGTGAAGGGTTGTAATTGATGCAACCTTTTACTCCTATGAGAGGCACATTAGGGTACTGTCCACAGCTGGTGATAACGTCCTTGTCGTTGGTGCTCTGGGTGCACCGTCTGATATCATCTGAAGTTAAGGAAATGAACCTCTTGGCCCAATTCCTTTGCTGATGTGGGTTCAAGAAAGCATCTGATTTAGGCAGGTGTCTGAGTAGCCAAGAATAAAACAACGGAGCACAACATTTGACCAACTTCCACCTCTGTTTTTCATTCCTCTGATGGATGGAATAGTAAAAATCCCCTAGCAATGTAGGCACTGGGTTTTTCAGAAGAAACAAATGGATGGCATTCTTAATGATAAATTTAGGCTCATCTGCAAACAGTATAGCCCCATATATGCTAAGGGCTAAAAGTGCACAGTCTGCCCTCCATTCTCCTAAGGTAGCCTTTAGGGTGGCCTGAGAAATCAAGAAGTCCAAATGTAAACCAGGGATCCCAACTTTTGTTGTCATGCTCTGCTCAATAAGGGCAGGCTCCAAGTACAATGCACTTGCTATCTCTTCACTTCTGGGAGCAGTCATCTCTGGGTTGAAAGGGATGCCACCTCTGATAGGCACTCCAATTAACAAAGAAAACTCTTCCAACAGAGGTCCCATCTGAAAGTCAGGAAAGGTGAAGCATCTCAGTGGAGGGTCATAGAACTGAAAGCATGTGTGAATCATGCTTCTCTGAGAAGAATCAAGATCCATAACCATATCCAAGATACCCCCATAGTGCTCTCTGAATAGTGGGATGTGGTCAGGGGTGATGAGTGACTGGACCTGCCTGATACCAGTCAATACAGGCTCAAAAAAGTGATAAGATATGTTGCTCTTCCTGGGAGTAGTCATGAGTGTTGCTGAAGAATCTGAAGACAAATGATGATGAAGATCACAAACTGAGAAGCTGGAAGTAAGTCTCTGACAGACTGATGCAGGTGGTGATGGAGATAACTGAAGCAAATGCTGATGAAGACAGTTGAAGCAGAGGTCTAAGCAAAAGAAGGGGTCAAAACCAAAACCAAGATACAAGAAGGTGGATACCCTGAAAAGCAAATAAACAAATGTCAAATGATGCAATGATGATATATGCAAATGATATGCAAGGGTTTGTGATCAAGGAGCTGGATCTGATTATCTGTCTTGATACAAGGTCCATGTAGGTTCAAAAGTCCAGATGAAGGCTCAGAAATCCAGTAACCAGGGTGGGGGACTCAAATAAAGAGTCACATGTCCAGGGTTAATCACAAGAACTGTCCAAAGTGAAGTATTCTTAAACAATACAGTAACAGGGTATGATGTGGCCAAGGGTTCCTGCAAACCTGTAAACAACCCAACGCTCTCACATGTAATGTTCTAGAACAAGGATCCTCAGACTTGGATCAGTTATAAGAAGTGTAAACACTTCTAACCCGGAGGTACAATGTTTACAATAACCATAAAAGATCCTCCTCTAATTCACCCCAGATTCTGAAAGTCATAATAAAGGTCATCCGGACTTAGCAGGCTTCTCAGATAGCCCTAGCACTACAGGAAATCTGTAGCACAGAGTTCTTAAGAAGAAACCCACATCTGAACCGTGTTTCATATTCCCGCACCAGACCGAAAATGAATGGGAAAGAACATGAACCACTCTAGCCTAGGTGTCACTCAGGTCCCGGGTATAGGACCTTAATCTCTCAATGGAACCCCACCCACCAAAACAGCAAACCAGATCCAGCAATGACAGTATGAAATATGCATAAGACTGTAAAGAAAGCAATAAATAAAGTTGTACATAAAGAAATAAATAAAGAAAAATAAATAAACACACAAAAAGAACCCCAGTAAACACAAATCAAACAAGCGCTAGGAGGAACCCACAAAAAGAACCAGAAGCCCTGGTTGCAGTATAAGGGTCCCCAGCAGAGTCGGCAAGTTGTCGCTCCCAAATATTTGCATCCCGGTACAAGCGCGAACGGTCGGCGAAAGAGGACATGAAGATGAACTGAAAAGAGTCGCCAGCTAGGCATTTTTATCCCGAAGGAAAGGTAATGCTGCATAAACCTGGAAAGAGATGGATAAGACGGTCGCGAACCAGAGAAACTGAGAAAGGGGGTTGGTTACAACCTGGGAAGGTATTAGCACCCAGATTGTCCGCCGTACTCGACGGGATCCACACTTGAAAGATTTGTGTTTTAAAGGGGTAGTGTCAGTGCTATTTTGTGTATCAAAAGCTGGAAAAGAATGCAAGTGTCAGTGTAAAAGAAATGTGAAGTTAAGTAAAATGAGGCTTAAAGAATAATGCTGGAAGAGGGCGAATATACAGAGACCTTTGTTCGATAACTGTTAAGTTATGCCTACGTATCCTCTCGTGCAATGAGGAAGTCAGAACACCGTAGTTCGACTCAAAGAGACTGAAAGATAAATTGACTAATGAACTGCTTACTTGTCTATGCTCAAGTGTATGACCTGTCTGGCTCAGGTGCAAACTGTCTTGCATTAGACGGAAGAAGCGAGTTCTTGTTTGTGAGTGAATGAGATGAGAAGAGAATCCCGGAGGAGACAATTATTGTTTGTTTTTGGTGTTTTCAATCTTTTATTGCTTTTTTGTTTGTCATAAGAAAATGAGCTTAAGCCTAAACCAAGGGTTAGTAAACTCATCACATCCTCCCTCTGATTAGGGGTAATGAGAATACTTTAAGTATGAAGTAAACACCTCACACTTAATCACCGTGATGTAGGATTAAGATCATTAACCTACTTGCATTTATTTAGATGTTTTTTTGGAGATTTTGTTTAGTGTTAAGTAATAAGTTTAAGCCATAATCAAGGATTTAATGGACCCATTACACCATCCTAATAGAAGGATAATAGATGAGAACATTTAAGCTGAGAAAGGCTCCTCAACTTAATCCATGATTAGGGATTAACCTCATGACAAAACAAAACCTTTATTAAAGTGGATTTTAATTAATGGTAAGATTAAGAAGTGGATTTTATGGTTTGTAAGACCAATTGAGGGGGACTTGTCCATTAACACTAGGGTTAGTCCTTCTTAACCAATTAAGGAAGAATTAGAACCCTAATGCAAGGCCCAAGTTACAAGCTTGATGTATTAGTGATTATTAGATGGATTGATTAAGAGATTTAAACACATTAAGGGTTTAACACTTAGGATTAAAGTTATACACTCCATCCTAATAGAAGGATGCAGGCATAAGCTTAATCACAAAGTCTTAAAACCTTTAAGGTTTAGTCTCTGATTATGAGATGAGAAGAGAAGACACAAAGATGACACAAAGGTAAAAACTAATGGGGGGACTAATCAAACCCTAATTGTTATCATGCTTGGGTATTCCTAGGGTTTATGAGGCTTTCAAGAAGATCTTCAGGAAGAGCCACCAAGGAAGAAGAAAGATGGAACGAGGAGAAGCAGAAAGAAGCAAGACAACTTACTTCACTTAAGAAGATAAGTTGCTTGAAGAAAGAAAGTGAGGAGAGAACATGAATGAGCAAGCTCACTCTAATACAAAATAAAAATGCAGCAATGAATTCATAAGAGAGATGAGAAGAAATTATGAGAAGTGAAGGCAAATTCACTTCTCAAATACTTACCACCTGAAAAGTTAGCAAAAGGAAGTGAAATGAAATGAGAATGAAATGAAATGCAAAGATGGAAACCAAAATCAAAAGCATGCTCATGATGCTAGTGATGCAAAAAGATGATATAAATGTATGTCATGAGATGAAGATGATCATACAAAGGATGGGAATGCAAATGAAGCATTAAGGAAGCATGAAAGTTCATGAATGCATATGGAATGTAATGAATGCATAACATGGAAAATGAATGATGCAAGGATCAATCATGAATATAAAGTGTCCTAAGATGTCTTATAAGTCATGTGAATGCATAAAATGTCATGGAAAATTCATGAATGCAAGCATATGCAAGATGTATGCAAGAGAAGATGAGAAATTAGGGTTTTATGATCATGTGAGATGCAAAACTCAAAGACAGAAGCAAATCAATAGATAAAAAATTGAAAATGGACTCAAAGGAACCCTAAACCTATACTAGTTCACCATCCAAAGGGGGAGGTCAGAAGCTTAACCTAGAAGGACTTATGATTTTTCTAAGTTTCTAGGGTTTTAAGAGTGATCCTAAAGGTAAAATGCCAAACAAATTGAAAATGCATTATAAATATGAAACAAAAATGTTTTTAGATGCTTGAAACCATGCATAACACAATGCAAAAAGAATCATTCACAAACTCACTTTGGTTCAAAAGTTATGAATTTTGAAGTTAGGGTTAAAAATATTCAAATTTAAGAACCCTAATTCAATTGAAAAATATCCAAGTATGATCAAAACCAAAAAGAAATTTGTTTGGTGAGTTTGTAAATGTTTCTAAATGTTTGAAAATGCTCTCTGAATATTTTTGGGATTTTTAAATACCTAAATGTATTTTTAATTAATTAATTCTCATTAACTAATTAAAAATAACATTTAAATGATTAAAAAATATTTTTTAATGCAAAAAATAAAGATAAAAATATTTTTGGGTTCTGAAAATTAATAAAAGTTTGGATAAAAAATTTTCAGAATTTTTTGATGTATTTTCCTATTTTTAAAAATTCGTACAAATTAAATAGAAACAAAATGAAATAAAACAAATTAAATGGAAAAGTAATCTGATCCAATGATCCAGATTCAAAGTGGAAAGAAATTGGTTGACTGGCGCGTCATCCAAGGGTTGGGATTTGTCTTGACTAATTAATCATAATTAATTAATTAAATGGTGGATTAGGGTTTAAGCATGTGATCTGGGACGTCCATACGCGCGGTAAACCTAGGGTCTAAGGGCCATTATTCAAACTCAGCTTAATTAATGGGATTAGGGCAAATTATTTTCATGTGACCGGATCAGTGTTCCGGTCATCTTCTCCTGTGAGCACAAACCCTAGATTCTTCCCTAAGCCTATAACCTCCAAATTTCTTGCCCATAAATGATCCTCACACATCCCTAAACCTAAATCCCCAAACAAAAATAATTTATTTTGCATCAAGAACATGATTCGAACCAAAATGTAAAAACGGGCAAAATTTCAGAATACGGATACATCATGGTTTCTCAACCAATCTAAAAAATAATCATATCCCCATGACCAGGGGAACACAGAGAATCATTCAAGAACTTAAAAACAAGTTTCTGGGAAAAAAGTTCTTGAACTATACCTGAGATTGATACTCCTGATTCGGGGCTTTCTGGATCCTTCTTTGGTGCAAATCCACTCCTATGAACCTCCTGATGATGAAATGAAGCTTTGAAAGCTTTGAGAATGACTTGTTTTGAAGTTCCAGCTCTGGTGTAGCAGATTTTGAGGTTTTGATATGTGATGTTTCAGGCTGTTTTGATGGTTGATTCTGGTTCTATAGATGATGTGTGACTTGTTGGTGAAGAAAAATTTGAAGTTTTATGGTTGTGGAAGGAGTTTCGAAGAGATGAAGGTTTTGACAATTTTTGTGAATCCTTGCTTATGGGAGAGTTCAGGCTTGTGTGTGTGGTTGTTTCAAGTCCTTGAGGTCCACATAACATATGCTGATTGGCCATAGGGTTGGTAATGTCACAGCTTGATTGGTATGGGCAAAGTTACAAAAGTCAAGATTTTGTGTACCATAGGTATGGCTCGGGTCAGAGAAGATCTTAGGGCTTGTCTTGCTTCAGCTTGGATCAAGGAAGGCCTTTGGATCAGATTTTGTGAGCTGGATGGCCTTGATTAAGAGTTCCCAATGTTCTTGCATATTTCCCTCTTTGGAATTTCTTGTGAACCAATGCAAGGAACCTTATGAATTCTTGGACAATTTGCAGCAAAATGAATCATATGATGTTGTTATGATTCTTTGAGATCAATTAGCAACCAAACCAATCATTAGAAGTCCTTCTTGTAAAAATCCCTCTCTTGAGAATTTAAGAAAAATGCCTTATGAAAGCTTGTGATCCAAGGCATGAAACTTTGTGAATTTGTGAAATTTCTGATTTTGGCAAGTTGCAATGATGCATAGAAGTCATTTAGAAGTCACAAAATGGTTTGGCATGAGGTTTTTGCAAAAATCCCTCTTTGGCATGAAACTTTAAGTTATATGATTTTTGCCAACTTTGGAAAGCCATAACTTGAGTTGAAAAATGAATTAGATCTTGTTCTTGTACTTTTTGAAAAGGGAATGATTCAATCTACAACTTTCATGACCAAGAATTTTTCATTTGAAGCATTTTTGGTTGAGAAAGAGGAGGTTGAAAAACTTTCCCAAAATGGAAAGTTTACATTACAAGTCATTTCCATTTTTGGCAACTTTTGGTTTTGCCCACTTTTCTTCAAATTTGTGAACTTCTAAGCACTTCAATGATAAAATAAAGACCATATAACTTCATTTTGATGAAAAATCCAATTTGGTTCCATGTTGGGGGGCCTCAGATGCCCTGATTTGGCTTTGACTTGCCCAAGAAGTTACCCAGTGATCAGATGGCTTCCACAATGCATTTTCCATAAAACTTGGTATGAATGATCCTTATAACATATTGATACCAATAGAAACAATAATGACCAAAAAATTTGAAGTTATGGCCTATGAAACCAAAACCCTAATTTTAGGTCATCTGTGTAGTTAAACCTGGCTCTGCTTCCATGCCTTGCCAGTTCTTGTGATTTTCTGACTTTCTTGATCTTGGGAAGATATAATATGATGTTTGAACATACATAGACCCTCTTGAGATGATTGAAGACCTTTGGAGTGGCTCAGATAGCTCATGGATTGCTCAGATCACAAACCCTGGATGCAGATGACTTTAAACCAATGCAGTGAAGCAAAAATGCAACATGATATGATATGATTGAACTTATGCAAATGAAATTATCACAAGCCATGATGTGAACTTGGTGATAGAAAATTTTGGGTGTATACAAATACATGCTCATTTCTACACCATTTTAAATTCTAAACATATCAGAGTGATCAGCAAAGCATATATAATCAATTTATAACAAGAAATCAAGGTTCTGGAAAAATTGTTCTTGAGCTATACCTGAACTTAAGTTCTTCAAACTGGAAATTTCTGAGCCTTTCCTTGATGCAAAATGACTCCTCTGGTCCCCATTGTGCTAATGGAATGTATGGATGAAGTTTATTTGGGCTATTTTCAAGGGTTCAGTTCTGATATGGCAGAAATCATGTTTTTGTTTTAGGGTGTTTCAGGCCATGGTGATGGGTGGGAAATGTTCTATGGATGATTTGTGGTTGATTAGTGAAAGAATTTTGGAAGTTTGATGGCTGGTTTGAGAGAATCGAAGAGAGGAAGCTTTGAGGGATTTTGTGCAATATGATGCTTGGCTTGTTTCAAGGCTTGTTGTGTGTTGTTTTATGATCCTTAGGGCTTCTATAAAAAAATTCCATTAGTAAGAGGAGTTGTTGTGGCACTGTGGGATTGGTATGGTTTGAAATGAAAAACTCAAAAGTTTGTGTACTTGAGGTATGTCATGGTGCAGAAGTGATTTGAGGTATTGGGTTGCCTCAGCTGAGTTCAAGGAGCACCATTGGATCAAATTTTATGAGCTGTGATGCTTGATTCAAGAGTTTGTATGGTTTTTGCAATTTCACAACTTTGACATTTCTTAAGAAGCAAGGCATGAAAACCCTAGGTTCTTGTCCCAATTATGATCTTTAGAAGTTGTTTGATCATGGAATGATGCATTTGAGTGGATTAGAGGTCACATAAAAGGCCTGAAATATCATTTTGCAAATTCCCCTCTTTGACATGAACTTGAAAATTACAAGATTATTCCCAACTTTGACTTGCCATATCTTGAGTTCTAGGATGAATCAAGAGGAGTTCTTGTACTTTTTGAAAATGGGAAGATCAAATCTACAACTTTCATGTTTGAAGAAAATTCATTTGAAGCAGTTTTTTTTCAAGAAAGAGGACGTTGAAGATCTTTCCCAAAATGGAAAGTTTCCATTACAAGTCATGTCCAAAAATGGCAAGTTTTCAAATGGCTCAAAATTATTCAATCTTGTGAACTTCTAAGCATTCCTAAGATCAAATAAAGATCATAGGACCTCAAATTGATGAAGATGACCCTTTGGAACCCTTGTTGGTGGCCTCAGATGCCCTGATTCTGACTTTTCTTGCACAACAAGTTAACATTTGATCAGATGACTTCCACAAGGAATTTTTGCTTCAAATTTGATACACATGCTCCTTATACCATATATAAACATATAGAATCAAGAATGACCAAAACGTTTGGGTATAAGGGCTTCAAACCCAAAACACTAATTTCTAGGTCTTTTGTGTTGGAGCTCCTAGCCTGCCTAAATATCTCTGCAATCCCTTGTGATTTCTTGACTTCAAAGAACCCTTGGAGGCATAATATGATCATAGAACACTCATGGACCCTCTTGGCATGCTTCATGGCCTTTGAGATTGCTCAGAACACTTCTTGGGTTCATCTGATCACAAACTCTAGCTATGCAGCTATTCAATGAGTTGCTAAAGGAAAAAATATGCAATGTGAGATGTGATGATATGCTATGCAGTATGAAGGATCACAAGCCAATGTGTGAGAAAAAAGAGAGGGAAAATTTGAGATGTTTACACCGACCTTGAAGTTTTCCATTGCAACACAGCTTCTACCTTTGAAGGATCCACATCAAAACTGAATTCCATAGCCAAGAAAACTGAATTCCTTCAAACAAAACTCGCACTTGGACAACTTCGTATACAATTTTTTATCTTTCAATACTTCAAACACTAATCTCAAATGTTCCTTATGCTCTTCTTCTGACTTAGAGTAAATCAGAATATCATTAATAAATACAACTACAAAACGGTCCAAATAAGTATGAAAAATACGGTTCATGTATTCCATAAATACTCCCATCGCGTTAGTCACACCGAAAGGCATCACAAAATACTCATAATGTCCATACCGTGTTCTGAACGTCGTCTTCTAAATATATTCATCTTTCACTTTGATCTGATGATAACCCGATCTCAAATCAATCTTCCTAACACACAAGCACCCACCATTGGTCCATCAAATCATTTATTCTCGGAAGCGGATACTTATTCTTGATCATCACTTTATTCAGTTGTCTATAATCGACACAAAGTCGCATACTACCATTTTTCTTCTTTAATAGCAACACTGGAGCTCCCCACAGCGACACACTGGGTCTTACAAACTTTTTCTCAAGTAGATCTTCCAACTGCTTCTTTAATTCATACAATTCGGATGTCAACATTTTGTACGGTGCCATCGAAATAGGTCTAGTACCAGATCAATAGCAAAATCAACTTCTCTCTCTAGCGGCTCATCAGGAATCTCATCAGGGAAAACTTCTGGAAATTCCTTCACTATCAACAATTCCTCAATCTTAGCTTTACTCTTAACAAATAACGTATCCATCAAAGAAAACATCTGAGCTTTTTTTCTCATCAATTGTTGTAACTCTCTGGAAGATAACAAACAAACTCATTCCTCTTCAAGAGTAGAAAACCTCACAGACTTGCGATAACAATTGATATGAACGTATTTATATTCTAACCAGTTCATACCAAGAATCAGATCCTTCCCAATCAACGGTAAGCACACCAAATCAACATAGAAGTCTTTATCAAAGATCGAAAAAGGACACTTTAAACACACAAGAGAAGTAGATATAGATCCCTTAGCTGGAATCTCAAAAATCAATTCACCATTCATAGAAGACAAATTTAAACCCAATCTTTGAACATAGTCAGGAGAAATAAAACAGTGCGTAGCACTAGTATCAATTATAGTAATTAAAGGAGTATTATTAATGAAACATGTACCTCTGATAAGTCTGTCCTCGTTAAATGTCTGAGTTACAATCAATGCGAATACTTTTCGAGTCTGAGCTTTCTCGTGCCTGCAATCAGCTATTGCATGCTCAGTCTTACCACAATGAAAACATCTCTTTACATCAACAGTGCATACATTACTTTTATGACCAACCTGACCATACTTGAAGCAAATTATACCAGCAGGAGCACCTCCCCCACTAGTTCTCTGAGCTGGAGCAAAGTTTTGTTTCCCCTTTCCAGCTGGAGCATCATACAGCTTTCCACAGGTTTGTTGTTGCTTACCTCTTCGATCACTAACAACCTTGTAGTGAGCATTATTATCCTCCTCAAATATTCTGCAGCTATCAACCAACTCAGAAAATATTCGTATCTTCTGATACATAACAACATTCTTGATTTCAGAGTGCAACCTGTTTTCAAACTTGATGCACTTTAAAAATTCAGCACCAGCACCAATATAGTGAGGATAAAACTTGGACAGTTCAAAAAAATTTGTAGCATAATCGGTGACATACATGTTTCTTTGCTTCAGCTCACGGAACCCAATCTCCTTCTTGCCAAGGACATCCTCTGGATAATACTTTCTCATGAATTCCCTATGGAATACATCCCAAGTTGTTACTTCATCTGCAACACCCAACCTCTCACGAGTCTCTAGCCACCAATCATAAGCTTCGACTTCCAGCATGTGAGTTATGTACCTAACCTTCTATGTCAGAGTGCAATCCATAACACGAAAGATTCTGTCAATCTCTTTCAACCATCCTAATGTTGCATCTGGATCATGCTTTCCTTTGAACACGGGTTGCTTCTCTCTTTGAAAAGTACCAAGCTACTTGATCTAGCATCTTCACCAACATTTGGCAAGTTCTACACAACTTATGTCATCACTTGCATCGTAGCAGCCATAATAGCGTCGTTTCTTCCAGTCATCTCAACTTATCACTAAGACATAACCAAAAGTTAGAACAATAACAATACACAATTTTTATACAACTAAGACTCGACACTTGGCCATACAGACCGACCTGCTCTGATACCACTAATGTAACACCCCATTTTCTACCCTTGAATATAATTAAAATCAGAGTTTACATAAATTTCACCATAAACGGGATAACACATTTTCAACTTTGAACCAATTCCATCTTTAAGTACAACATGCTTAATACATAGGACTTTACATAAATTAACATAAAACAACTTCATAATACTGAAATAATTCAACTTCATAAAACATCACGCAACAGATTCATAAAACAACTCGTGGCATCTTTATCCAACATAAAACGACTTCAAAATAACCAACAATTATTCTAAAGTACTTCAAGTAAATAAAATTCAGCATGCAACAAAATCAACAAAAACAGACACGCGTCATCCCCCCAAGTGTTATGTATCAGAGCGACTGACCACTGACTCGACTAAAGGTAGTCAACTACTCCTCTTGATTACCTGCATGTTGCCAACATAAGGACACCATTCAAACAAAAGGGGTAAATTACGATAATTATAAGCAGTATATGAAAAGCAATACACATATAAGGATTTCAAATAATTCACCGCTTCGCAAATTCAACTAGCACAACAACACAACACCTAAAAAATAATGCAACTTTAATGCGACTCTACTAATTATGCATGTGGTGACATTTCAAAGTAAAACTCCCAACTTAAATCATTTCCAGGTTATCGAGACATCAAGGCATAAGCCTTCAACTTTCAACATAAATTGCCAATCCAGGCCAACATGGTGTGAGCAACGACTCCAACATGAAATGCATGTGATCTACATGACATACACGACTTTACAACATAAACAGCCTAACAACACGAGCAACACAACAACTTTTACGACATAAGCGACTTATATTCAACTTTGGCATAAAAGCCTCCAACATAACAACTTTAGAATTATTGTGTAAACCAGAAACATACATCAACTTAATTGTACCTACAAATCGACTAAAAAACATATTTTCATCATTGAGACACAACAAAAACCAACTCTTAATTTACCCGACTTACACCAGTTAATTTCGTTAAATTTCGGGCAACTACGTTTTCCGCCTAATTCGGCTAAGCCGACTAAATCGATATTGTTTCTAACATTCTGCGATCGGCACGACTTTATTACAAAACCGGGATTTTCTGCATTCTGTTAAATATTATCTGTCATAAGAATTCATACCTGCTACTTTCTACCAAAATTCCTAAGTCTGCATATTTTCTTCCAAAACTACATATCACAGTATTATTTAGCAAATTATTTTCATACTCGATATAATTTCTGCTTCTTAGTAAAATTTACCATTTTATAAGATTACAGTGGTTAAATGGTTATGGTTAAGTTAGAATTACTAAAATAAATATTAATAAGGTAAACTACATAATTTGTTCTACATAACTTAATAGACTATAATTGTTAAATAATGGTTTTATGAAGAAAAAAAATACATTTCGCCACATTATAGGATGATTTGCGCCACCCTTCATTAAAATCTAAGTGGCTTACGCCACTTCATGTTGCATAATGTGGCTCCTGCCATATTTTCATGTGGCTTGCGCCATTAGTATAAAAAAAGTGGCTCCTATCACTTTTTGAAGTGGCTGGCGCCACTTGGGTTCACTCCACCCCCACTATTGGTGTCTGTAATTTTCATTCATCGTCCTCAATCACAATTTTTTCCAAAAAACGTTCAATACAAAATTATCAATAATAAATCAACATAGTCAAAAACAACTTTTAATCAACCGAAATCAGAAATAGGACAACTAATTTTACACAAGCAACCATTGCAACAACAAAATATAGATTATTCATAACAGTATCAAAATCAACAAAAGTACATAACAACCTAAACTACCCAATCATAGTATCGAATTTCACACCCCTATTATAAGAATCGAATCCACCCTTACCTTAGGTTTGGATCGAAGGTATCCCTAGAAATCAGATTCCGACTTTCGTTCCTCTTTCTGTCACGATCGTGCAAAAATTTAGTTTCTCCTCTTCTACTGATACCACTTGTTTTCACTAATTTTATTTTCTTTTTATTAAATTAAACTATATATTTATAATTACTAATGGACTTAACTATAGAACCCCCTATTTTACTAATTCGGGCGCGATTTTAAGCCCACCAACCCAACTATCACAATAACTATAATATTAACTCTAATAATATTTCTACGGCTTCCAACTTATTTTTCTGGATTATTGACTTAATCAACCACAACATAAAAAGTGTCAAGACTTTTTGAAAATAGAAATAGTGTTTCGTCACATTTTATTTATTACATAAAATATTAAAATTTCAAAAACTCATGTTTGCCCCTGTGCACGGATCAAAAACCATACTCAATCATTCTTTTTTCCTTGAGTACCTACCACAATAATTGTAAAGGGTCAATTTCCTTATCCATATTGAATCATACTCACCATAAGAGAATGTCATAAAATAATAAAAAAAACTTCATCAACTCCAAGAATCATTATTAATTCTTTTATATAAAAGATAATTGTTATCTATGTCGATAGAAATGCAATGTGACCATAACAACTATATGAGACACAAATGATATGAAACAACAATGATCTGGATAATAGAACTCATTCCAATAGGAAAATCTGCCGCACAGGCTCCTGCCACAAAGGTCGAAAAGCATCGATTTGCCACCAAGGCATAAAACCATGAGACCTCTATACATCCTATATAATGCATGTCTCAATAATATAATAAATTATTCTCTAAAATACACGTAAACAAAGCAACAAAAATAATCCCTATTATTATTATTTACATTTTCCTTATTCATCCATAAACGATTTATAATCGTCACACATTTTAGGACAACGTAGCTATACATAATCTTTATAAATTTTGGTATCATATGGTTATATATAATATTTAAATATTTTGGAACAATACAATTATAATTATAATATGTATACATTTTGTGAGAGTAAAAATATATATAAATATCAACTTCATAATATACCACACATAATTTATTTATTTAAATTTGTGATAGACGAAATGGAGAATATAATGTAATCTAAATTGTAAGGGTTTAACCGTGCATTAATCTAAATCAATACACCTAAGGTCAAATGCACTTTGGTACTTAAATAATTAGGTCCATGCTTATAGTTGAAAAAATCAATACAATATCATCATTAGGCACCTAACATGATCTGTTTCATTTTAGTAGAAACTTAAAAAAATTAATTTTACTACAACCAATATAATTTGAATCTTATCACAATAGAAAAGTCACAAAAACCGAATTATTAAGGAAAATGACACCTAACCTATTTTGTGTTTATCTTTCCTCTAATATCTATCATAATAGAAAATATGATTGTTAACTTTTACTTTTTATGAACTAAACTCCTACTGTGAGCATATTGTCGCTCCCGGGATTTTCATCCTAGTACAAACACGAAAGTGGCGCGGAAAAGGTAGAGTCGCCAGCCAGGCATTTTTATCCCGAAGAAACAGGAAAGGTAATGTTGCACAAACCTAAGGAAGAAGGAAATGACGAGGCCTTGCGAACCAAAGATCTAGGTTCGGGAGTCGGTTACGACCTGGGAAGGTATTAACACCCTAGATCGTCCGCCGTACCCGACGGGATCCACGTTTGTTTTTCTGTTTCAAAGGGTGAGAAATAAATCTGTTTTTGAATAGAAGAACTGCTAACTGGAATTGGAAGTGATAAATGAGAAAGGAAACTGGAAAAAGAGAACGAAAAGATACGGGACAAATGTAGGAAAATAAAGAATGTGCTCGAACGGGCCCTACCCCGCTGCCTACGTACCTCATCGGGATAATGAGGATCAGAGTCGACGTAGTTCGCCTAACTAAGGCGGGAACTTTGTTTGTGTTTTTTTATAGCTGGAACTGCGTATGTATATGCTTAGGTGTTGCAAGCTCGTCTGGTACGAGTGCATTTACCGTCTTGCATGCGTGACAAGTCATCGCAAGTTCGTGTTGAGAGTGAATGAGATGAGAAGATAATTACCGCAGGAAAGTCTCTTATTGTTTGTTGTTTTGTATTTTATGAGAAGTATTTTGAATTTGTTTGTGAACATTCTCATACTAAGACCTCTCCATCGTGGCAGATAACTTACACCTCGCCCCGAAATAGGACGTGTATAAGTACTCTACAACAAAGTCTTGTGTCACATGAGAACTTTCAACCTTTATTAGATATTATATTATTTTCTTCATGAGATAAGAAAGAATGACTCAAGTTGAAAAAGGACAAACTAAGGGGGACTAAGACACAACCCTAAGTTATTTATTATATGTCAAAGGTGATCCTAATGGTTTGAGAGGTTTTCTAATCCTAATGGAACAAAGGAAAAGAAAAGGAAAAAGAATGCAACTTACTTTCTAAGGAAGTTAAGTTGATTATAGAGAAAGGGGGAAACTTACGAAACACACATATGGAAGGTAAAAAAAATTAAACCCATGCTAAATGCATAAAAAATAAAAGGATAAGGTGCAAGGAAACATACCTCAACCTCCCTACAAAACAAATGTTAGTATTGCATTTCATTGAAAATAATAAAGAAACAAACATCAATTAAATCCTAATGATTCTAGGACCTAAACTAGACTCAATCCTAAGTCTAAAGGGCTTAAAACTTATGCTAAGCTAACATCCAACAGCTTTTTACACCTCTCAAATTCACAAACAGGTATGAAAATACTACACAACACAAACAACCTACTGCATCTAATATACAACATGCAAAAATAGGTGTAAAAAGTAACAAACAACATGAACCATATAACAAGCAGCATACATTTTACAACTCCTATATGCAAAGACCACTATGAAATGTAAAATGCATATTTGATTATTTTCATTTTTTCATGCACAAAATCAATCATGAAATGCTCAATTAACATGAATAGGCAATATGAATATGGATCAAGCACATAATTGAATGTCATGATTATTTTTGATGGATTATGCAAGAATGTACCATATGATTTATTATGGAACAAGTATGCAAAATATGGCATAAGAACATGGAATATGAACATAATGAACATTGATGTAAATGATGTGATCAAACCTACCACAAAAATGCAACAAAATTCACATGCACAATTATGATCATATGAAATGAAACATTGAGTATGTAATTCCATGATGCAAATGCATTAACGAAACATGCGAAAGATGCAAAAACAGAATGCAACTTGCTCCCTTACATGCCAAATAATGTATTAACATAGCAACAAAGTGTGAGAAGTCAAATTATACACAAATGAACACATAAACACATAATATGGGAAATGAACAGAAACGCATCAAAACGACTTGAAATGGAGGAATGAAATGTCGAAACTAACCTTGAAAATTCCCTAAAATCAGTACCTAAACATATATTGGGATTAGAGGCACAAGGAAGCGAGATGGAACTATCAAAGAAGCTAAAAACCGGAGTTTCTACAGTGTTAACCGGTTAATATAATGGTTAACCGGTTAAAGGCCCTAAACCAGAACCATTTTGTGGCCAAACGTACGCGTTAACTGATTAACCAAATGGTTAACCGGTTAACACTGAACAGAATGTGAAAAAAAGTTTAGAAATAAGTGTTTTTGACCACAAACTCACTTCTAATGATTCCTAACACACCTAGGAACATGTTAACATTAATCTTCTACCTAGAAGGAGCATTCTAACACCTAGTAGAACCTAAATGAGCAACAAATCTAGCTTCAAACAATCAAAATGTACAAAACGCAACAGAAACGAAATCAAACGATATAACCCAAACACAATCAATAATCATGCGGAAAATGTCTTTTAAGGCAGGATGGAAAGAATAAGTTAAAACAAGAATGGTTTTAGATCACCAACCTACGAAGCGGAGGAGTGCTTTGATAAATGTTGCAAGAATCGGAGCTTGACCGAAGAGAAATCTAAAGAATCTGCGAATACACAAAATAAATGAGTTCTTGATACTTGAGACTTATTGCACTTCCGAAAAGTCAAAATCTCACCAAAAACCAGTAGCTTTTTCTTCCCCGATCCATAAATTAATGGAGGTTGGAGGCTAAACTTTAATATCTTCAAGTTTCAATGTGAAAATTGAAGAGCTTCTTTGAAAAAAAGCTTTGGTGAAAATGGAGGAAAAGTGAGAGAGAAAAGTGATTCTAGAAATGAGAATTGTGAAATTATGAGAGTGAACCCCTTGCATTGAAGTGACTTAGGTTTATATAATGCATAGGCTTGGGGATATGTTTGGGAATGGAGTTAGGTTTAGGAATGGAGTTAGGTTTGTAGTTAGTTAGGGTTAGGGTTGGAGAGGGAATATTCCTTAGAATATTCCATGGAACACTCTAGAATGTGGTAGAACAATCCAAGATGATGAGGTGGCAAGAAGTGAAAAAATGAAAAAAGGAAGAAAAGAAAGGAAAGTGTGGAGGGAAAGGAAGAACCAACTAGCTTTCAACCATTTTTCAAAATCCCCCCCCCCTCCGTTAACCGGTTAACCAATCCGTTAACCGGTTAACGGCCCCAAGACTTCAATTTTTTGCTTTTCTTGGAGGGACCTCTCATGAAATAGTCTTGTATATATTTTTGTAGTGATTTTCCTTCAGTTGAGCTCCAAATAGTGACAACCTTTTCCCAATCACATGCCTCATGCACATGCAAATGATTTATGATTTATTTTTTTTCTTTTTATTATTATTTTAATACGATGAAAGCTTGGATGATCATGCAAAATGACGAAGCAAAAACCACTTGAGGCTGGTAATAAATAAATGGGGCAAATTTAGGGTATTACAACTGCCCCTATGCAATCATTTGTAGCCTGAAGGGGTGATAGCAACGACTTTCAGACCTTCAAGGTATGGAGTGATTGAATACTCGAATAAACCTGAAAATTTGAACTTTGTGGAGGAATGAAAGGTGAATCGTATGGGATATGCCATTTTTGGATGATAAAATGTCCAGGGTGAACTAGAAACCAACATAACTTGGATGACAGCTTGAGGCCACGAAACCAAACTTGGCGGAATCACAACGTATTTATCCCCACTTGTGGAGATATACTATCATAACTTGGATGATAACTTGAGGGTCGAACTTGGGGTTCGAGTCTAAACTTGCGGTTCAAGGTTGAACTTGGGGTTCAACAAGAAAGACGAACTTGGGGTTCGACAATGAACTTAGGGTTCAAGGTTGAACTTGGGGTCCAACAAGAAAGACGAACTTGGGGTTCGATAATGAACTTGGGGTTCAAGGTTGAACTTGGGGTCCAACAAGAAAGACGAACTTGGGGTTCGAAAATGAACTTAGGGTTCAAGGTTGAACTTGGGGTCCAACATGAAAGACGAACTTGGGGTTCAAAAATGAACTTGGGGTCCAACAAGAAAGACGAACTTGGGGTTCAAGGTTCAACTTGGGGTCGAACAAGAAAGACAAACTTGGGGTTCGAAAATGAACTTGGGGTTCAAAGTTGAACTTGGGGTCCAACAAGAAAGACGAACTTGGGGTTCGAAAATGAACTTGGGGTTCAACAAGAAAGACTAACTTGGGGTTCGAAAATGAACTTGGCCCTGCTTGTGGCGATAAAACTTGAAAAAAAGAGACCATCATAACTTGGATGACGACTCAACTGGGGAACCAAGATTTGACATGTAAATGTAATAGTGTTTGGAATATGAACTTGGCTATCTCTGTGGGAAATACTTCAGGTTGCTTGAGGAAATGCTTCGGGCTCTTATGAGAGGTACCACAACTAGCTTATGCTTCGTATGCATATGTTTGAATTTTTTCATGGCATAATGCTCCATAAAGATGGAAATGCTACGTTTTTCTTTTAGGATGCAAATGTAATGATTATTACTAAATGCAAATGCAAATGCAAAGGGATCTCCCGATGAGGAGAAAACATGTATCTTTGACGACTTTGCTAGGGAAGAAATAATCACTGGATTGATTTAATGACTCCTTATGGAAATGAGCAACTCTGTAGGGGATATAGTTAATGATACACTGGCTCTGAACTTCCATCATTGCCAAAAATAAATTGGACTTTGAGAAATTGAAGAGCCAAGACCCTGTTGGGGATGATCTTGATTTGGGAGGTACTCTACCCATTGAACTCCGTTGGGGAAGTGATGGCCTTCTGACTCGGCAGGGGGAATAGATGTGTTGATATTCTACTGAGGAAGAAACCTGTTGGGGAAACTCCTTAGATATACTGTCTTCTACTAGGGGAAGAAATGTTTCCATATGTTCCTGGAGATAAGAAGGCTCTGATGGAGATTTCTCCTTTGTTAAAGGAAAATCTATGCTTGGGGAGACTATCAGTCTTCACTCTACTTGGGATTATCAAAGGACAGGTGTTGTCGAGGACACTCGTTCAAAGAACCTTCTGGAGGAGGCTTCTTGAGGATCTGTTCGGGCTTTGCCAATAGAAAGTATTCAAATGTTCATAATGCAATTTTTATCACAATTTATTGGACGTTTTTGAAATTAGTCAATGTTAGATGAAAAACAAAAACAAAAACATACGAACACAGATTTGACTGAAATTGAATTTTATTAATTGGTAAATGGCCCTGAGTAGGAATTACATCGAGAAGAAATCCCTGGAAAGAGGAAATTGACCAAAAAGGAAAACAAGCTATGTTATTGGCAATGTGAAGCATGGATTTCATCAAGTTCCGACCCGACTATGACTTGTATCTCTTCATGACTCTTTTCTTGCTTCGCCTTTGAGGAAAGTGATTGAATTGGTCTTCAACCCTTGGAATTCCCTTAGTTGCAAATGGATCACAAACCTCGTAGACCGCAGTCGTTCGTGTTAGTCCCTCTTTTGCGTCGATTGCCCTTTCGGGTTTTCAATCCACCGGGATACCCCTTTTTTCCTGAGTTGTCCAATATGGCTTTTCAGCTCAGCGGGTGTACATTTTTTCAAATATTTCCCTAATTTTTGCCCGAGTCTTTTTTTCTATTTTTGGCTCGCCGGGATGCCCTTTTTTTCCTAGATCTTTATTCTGTTTTTATCCAGCGGGTCTTTTTACACGAAGTATTTTCTTACTATATCTGCGTTGACAGGGGATTGGAAGTCTTCACCATCCATGATCGTTAACATCAAGGCTCCGCCCGAGAAGACCTTTTTAACCACGAATGGACATTCATAGTTGGGTGTCCACTTGCCCCTGTTTATCATTGAGAGGAGGAATAATCCTTTTCAGCACCAGGTCACCTAGTATGAACCGTTGAGGTCGTGCTTTCTTGTCGAAAGCATGTTTCAATCGATGTTGATACAACTGTCCATGGCATACAACTTCTAGGCATTTCTCTTCAATGAGGCTCAATTGATTGTACCTGGCTCGGATCCATTCAGCTTCATCAAACTTGACATCGATCATTATTCTCAACGAGGGGATCTCAACTTCGACCGGTAGGACTGCCTCCATACAATACACCAGTGAGAACGAGATTGCCCCTGTCGAGGTACGCACAGACGTTTGGTACCCATGTTGTGAAAACGGTAGCATCTCATGCCAATCCTTATATGTCACAACAATCTTCTGGACGATTTTCTTGATATTCTTGTTGGACGCCTCAACAACGCCATTCATCTTCGGGAGATACGGCGAAGAGTTGCGATGCTCTATTTTGAAATCCCGGCATAAGTTAGCCATCATCTTGTTATCGAGGTTAGAACCATTATCAGTAATGATCCTTTCGGGAATTCCATACCGGAAAATGGTATCTCTTTTGATAAATCGAGCGACCACTTTCTTTGTAACATTGGCATAAGACGCCGCTTCAACCCACTTCGTGAAGTAGTCTATAACAACCAGGATGAAGCGGTGACCATTGGAAGATGATTTCTCGATCTTACCAATCATATCAATGCCCCAATGGAAATCGACCAAGGTGAAGACATGACGCTCAATGGATTTGGAGGTACATGGACCTTATCAGCATAGATATGGCACTTGTGGCATTTGCGAGAATATTTACAGCAATCGGATTCCATGGTGATCCAATTATATCCCGATCTGAGAATTTTCTTTGCCATAGCATGCCCTCCAGCATGGGTACCGAAGGAGCCTTCGTGAACCTCTTTAATCAGCAGGTCTGCTTCGTGTCTATCCATGCATCTGAGCAGGACCATGTCGAAGTTCCACTTGTATAGCACATCATCTTGATTCAAGAAGAATCCACCTGCTAGCCTTCTGAGAGTCTTCTTGTCTTTACTGGATGCCCCAGTCGGGTACTCCTGAGCCTTCAGAAATTGCTTGATATCATGATACCAAGGTTTATCATCTTCGACGGTGTCAACTGCAAAGATATAGGCATGTCTTTCGAGACGAGAGACCATGATTCGAGGCACGTAGTTATCTTGACAAACTTTGATCATGGACGATAAAGTTGCCAAAGCATCAGCAAACTGATTCTCATCTCGCGGTATATAATGCAGCTTGATCTTGGTGAAGAAAGTTAACAACCTCCTGGTATAGTCCCTGTAAGGTATAAAGTCAGGTTGATGAACTAACCATTTTCCATTGACTTGATTTACGACCAGAGCAGAATCTCTGAAGATCTCAAGGTTCTTAATTCATAAGTTGATTGCCTCCTCGACCCCATGATACAAGCTTAATACTCTGTTTCATTGTTGGTACATTCGAACGTCAACTGAGCAGTGAAAGGCATATGGACCCCCTCTAGTGAGATAATGACAGCACCTCCTCTGCTTCTGTTTATGTTCAAAACTCCGTCAAACTTCAATTTCCATTTGGATTCGGGGTCTGGCCCCTCCTCCAGAAGTGGTTCTTCACAGTCTTTCGACTTGAGGAACATGATGTCCTCATCCGAAAACTCGAATTTCATGGGCTGATAAGCATTGATTGGCAGCTGGGCCAGATAATCCGACAATACACTTCCTTTGATTGCTTTTTGTGAGGTGTATTGGATATCATATTCTGTCAGGATCATTTGCCAACGAGCTACCTTTCTGGTCAAGGCTGGCTTCTCGAAGATATACTTTACATGGTCCATTTTGGTAATTAGGAGAGTGTTGTGAGTCAACATTGTAAACACCCCAAATTTTCCCTCTCACTTTCTTATTCCTTGGCTTATGATCTCACATATTTCATAGCATATCATTACCAATTACATTACATATTCACTTTTAACATCTCATTGCATCTCTACACAGCTAGGGTTTGTGATCAGATGAATCTTGAGGAGAGTATGAGGTATCTCAGAGGCCATGAAGCATGACAAGAAGATCCTTGAGTGTTCTAAGGTCATATTTTACCCCCAATAGTTCTTGGAAGTCAAAAAATCACAAGAGATTGCAGAGCCACCCAGGCAGACTCAGGGTTCCTGCACAGATGACCTAAAATTAGGGTTTTGGGTTTGAGGCCCTTACAACCAAAAATTTTGGTCATTCTTGATTCAAATGGTCTTTATATGATATAAGGAGTGTGTGCATGAAGTTTGATGAAAAAATTCAATATGGAAGTCATCTGATCAAATGGTAACTTGTTGTGTAAGAAAAGCCAGGATTAGGGCATCTGAGGCCTCCAACAAGTGTCCCAAAGGGCCATCTTCATCAATTTGAGGTCCTATGACCTTTATTTGGTCTTAGGAATGTTTAAAAGATCACAAGATTGAAGAATTTTGAGCCATTGCAAAAGTTTCCATTTTTGGAAATAACTTGAAGTGAAAACATTCCATTTTGGGAAAGATTTTCAACCTCCTCTTTCTTGATCAAAAAGGTTTCAAATGAATTTTCTTCAAACATGAAAGTTGTAGATTGGATATTCCTATTTTCAAAAAGTACAAGGACTCCTCTTGATTCATCCTAGAACTCAAGATATGGCAAGTCAAAGTTGTGAAAAATCTTGTAATTTTGAAGTTTAGGCCAAAGAGGGAAATGTGCAAAATTGAATTTCAGGCCTCTACATGACTTCTAATCCACTCAAATACATCATGGCATGATCAAACAACATCTCAAAGTCAAAATTGAGCTTTGAACCAAGGGATTTCATGACTTGTTTCTCAAGAAATCACAAAGTCGCAAAATTGCAAAACTTATGCAAACTCTTGATCCAAGTCATACAGCTCATAACATTTGATCCTAGAGTTCTCCTTGAAGACATCTGAGACAGCTCAAGCCCTCAAGTACACAACTTTTGAATATTTGGCCAATTGAGCCATGTCATTCCCACAGTGTATATCTACTCTTCTGACTCATTCCAATTGTTTATGCATTGCCTAAGGATCATAAAACACAACACACAGGAGCTCAGAGGACACACACACTCAGATTGCACAAAAATTCCCAAAAACATCCTCTCTTCGATTCTCCCAATCCAACCATCAAACTTCAAAAATTCTTTCACCAACAAGTCACATTTCACCTAAGGAACAAATCCCAACCCTTACAATGGCCTGAAACACAACACACAAGAACCTCATTTTCTGCCATATCAGAACTGTACCTCTCAAACTAGCCATTTTCAAAGCATTCCAAGCATTCCATTAGCCTCAGGAGGTTCAAAGGAGGCCATTTGCACAAGAAGGAGGCTCTGAAAGCTCACTTTTGAAGGTCTCCAACTTAGGTATAGCTCAAGAACTTTTTTCTCATAACTTCATTTTCTTGTTACAAGATGAATCTACAGGTTGCACTGATCATCTAGATGTGTTTAGAATTGAAAATGAGCAAGAAATGACCATTTCATGTTGTTCTGAAAGTTTACCCGTGTTTTGATTTTTTCTTCGATTTTCTTGATTCATGTGTTATAAATGTTGTTTGATTGTTGATTTGTGTTCCATGAAGTGTGGTGGGTATTTCTGGGCAGGTTAGAGGTCTTGGGATGGCTAAGGGAAGAAGATAGGGTTTTGGTTGGCCGGAGAAGATGATCGGAGCACTGTTCCGGTCATCTGAAAGTGATTAGGGTTAGGGTGTCAAGATTGAATGAGGACCCTTAGATCTTGATTAGATTAGGGAGTGCACGGTTCAGATTAGTCATTAACCCTAATTATATTTAATTAAAATAAACCATAATAAATTAACTCAAATTGATTATCAGCCTTTGGATTGCGCGCGTATTAAGGATTTAAACATGGACCCTTGGATCTTCATACCTTCAGTCAAGCTGACTTGCATCCTCAGCCTTTGATCTAGCTTCCACGCAATTTGAGCCCTCCTTTTCAATTACTTTTCATTTTTTATTTTTTTATTTCATTTTGTTTTCATTTATTTATTTAAAATAGCAAAACATTTTCAAAAATTCTGATTTTTTACATTATCACTCTAATCAATTTTAAAAAACCAAAAACATTTTTATTTTTATTTTTTGCATTAAAAAATTATTTTTAAATCATTTAATTGTATTTTTAATTAATTAATTCATTTTTAATTAATTAAAAATTATCTTAGGTATTTAAAAATCACCAAAAAAATCAGAGAACCTCTTTGAACATTAAGAACAATTTACAAACTCATTTCACAAATTTATTTTTAGGGTTTGATCATGTTTTGACGATTAAACTTGAATTAGGGTTTTGAAAATCCCCTTTTTTATAACCCTAATTCAAAAATTCATTTATGCCTAACCAAAATGAGTTTGTACTTGGTTCTTTTTGCATTCTTTTGCATGTTGCATCTAGTATCTATGACATTTAAAACATATTTTTGCATCGCATTTTCAATTTGTTTTGGCTTTTTCTTTGCAAAGTGTCCAAAACCCTAGCCAAACTTAGGAAAACCATAACTTGACTTTGGTTTAGCTTTAGACCTCCACCTTTGGAGGGTGTTCTCATGTAGATTTAGGGTTTATTTGATGCAATTTCAATTTTTTATCATGTGATTTGTTTCTGATTTTGATCATGGACTTTGTGTATGTGCATACTAACTTTTCAGGTGCAAATGGTAAGTAAATTAGGATGTGGGTGTGCATCCACATCCAATCTCTTCTCACCCTCCTATTTATTTGTGTTTGAAGTGAATTTGATTCACTTGTGTTTGTTTCTATCCCACTCCTAGGTTACTTAACTTCTTCAGGAAGTAAGTAACCTATCTTTTCTCTCTCTTTCTCTTTCATCTGCTTCTTCCTCGGTGACCATCTGAAGACTTCTCTTTAAGCCCCATAAACCATAGGAACATCCAAGCATGATAACTTTAGGGTTGTGAATAGTCCCCCTTAGTCTTTTACCTTTTGAGTCTCTTTGAGTCTATGCTTCTCATCTCAATAACAAAGGCTAAACAGTTAAAGTTTTAGGACTCTGTATTAGGGTTATGCATGTATCCTTATCTTAGGATGGAGTGTATAACTTTAATACTTAGTGTTAAACCTTTAAGTTGTTTTCACCTCTTATTCAAAACACCTAATAATGATCAAGACTTAAGCTTATAACCTGGGCTTTATATTAGGGTTACATCTCTGCCTTTGGGTCAGAGGGACTAACCCTAGTGTTTAATGGACAAGTCCCCCTCAGGTTTAGTCTTACAAACATAAAATCCACTTCTTAATCTCACCTCTAATCAAAATCCACTTTAATAAAGGTTTGTTATATAATGATTTTAATCCCTGACCATGCATTAACTTGAGGTATCTTCCTCATCTTAAGTGTCCTCATCTATCATCCTTCTCTTAGGATGGTGTAATGATTTCACTAATCCCTGATTAGAGATTAAACTCATTACTTAACTCAAAACAAATATCCAAATAAACACTTAATAATCACAAGTAGGTGTAACACCCCAAATTTGCCCTCTTCCTTTTTAAGCATCATATCATTTCCTCAACATCCTAGCATGGGAAGATGAATCATAACATACCTCATGCCTTAGCATCAACATATGGTCATCTATGGAGTTCCCAGAAGCATTGCAAGCCTTGACAAGGGTCCTAATGAGTTTGTACAAGTTCTATGGAGAGTCTACACTCCATTTACAAGATCAAGTCCCTTGGCAAAAGTTCAGAAGATTGCATGATCGTCAGAGATCTCAGGACAAGGCAAAGCTCCTATGCAAAGAACCCGAATTAGGGTTTGAGATTCAAGCACCATAACCTCACAACTTTGGCCATTTAATTTGGGCAAAGTCTTCTATATGTCAAGAGGATCCTAGGTGTCGATTTTCGTGAGAAAATTCCGTGTGGAGGTCAGAGAATTCTTCAGTTGCTTGAAGGTGAAGCAAGAAAGTCAACTGCACAGTCAGAAAAGTCAACATGACAATTTCAGAAGTTTTGGTCAGGATTATCTTTTCTTTGAGGTCATATTATGGTAGGGAGTATTTCATTTGAGCTTAAATGTCAAAAGTCGGAAGTATGCAAAAGGTTACTAAATTTGGAAATTTCTATTTTTTAGAAATTATTCGATCCTAAACTTCAGGCTATTATTTCATGTGCGAAAAAGCTCAGAATGATTTTCCTGTGAACACGAAAGTTGTAGAGCATGATTTTCCCTTTCCGAAAAGTCGTAGAACACTTTCGTAACATTTGTAGAACTCAAGTTGTGATTTTTTGAAGTTTGGAGCATTTTTAGGGTCTTGGCGGACATGTGTCACTTAACCATTGGTTTGTTATTTAAAAATGGTTATTTGTGGTGTAACATTTTTTTGTGTACACAATCATGTGGTAGTGGGTCATTTATATTATTTGTGTGACCAAAATATGAATAAATAATATGAGAGTAATCAAAGGGATGGCATTTGGATGGTGGTAAGTAAAATGAATGAGAAAAATCAGCACTTCAGCTGTAGCCGTGCTCCATTCGCCACGCATCTTTATTGTATTGGCCTTAGGGTCATGCTTTTTCCTCATTCATTCAGTGGCACATGGGGAGGGGTGTGAGCTGGCCAATCACGTGAAGCCACACGCGGCTTTTCCCTTTGATTCCCCATACATCACACGGTTTGTGGGAGGAAAAAGGAAAAAGAAAAAGGTGAGTAGTACAACAATATCACACCACCCTTTTCTCCCTTGCTTTTGCTGGTTACGAAAAAAAGCATGCTACTCACCTTCATTCTAGAAAGTAGCAACACACAATAGAGAGAGGATTGTAACAAACTTTAAAAGGGGGGAGAGATCATTTTTTCGTATTCAAAAAAAAGAAACACCATAAGGAATCAATCTCACATTCTCCCTGCAACAAAGTTCAAATCTGGAAAAAGGTTTCCTCCATAGCCTATTTTCAAAGGCGTTCCTCTGTTTTCGGTGGCGTTTTCGAAGAGCATTCCATAGAGAAGTTGAAGGCCATTCTCGGATCTGCTGATTTCACGCATTAATCTCCCATTCCAAGCCTTTATTTGGCTCAACAAAGCTTGAGAAGGACCTCCACATCGCTGACTTCTTCAAAGCTGTGAGGAGTAGATTCATACAGGTTTCGTATTCGATTTGATTCTGCCTCAGATTTGGTGTTTTTGTTGATTGTGTTGCATTATTTATGAACAATATGATTTACTTGAAGTATAGATAGGTATGTGTGTGCTTTAATCTGGACTTTTAGTTTTTTACATGGATCTTGTTTTGATCGGTTCTTGGTGCATATATGTTTGTTTTGGTAAAATGTTGATATATTTGTGATGTATGTTGTTAGAGGTTTGTTTTGATGTGCTTACTTTTTGATTCTGGAAATTTCGTAACGGCGGCCGGAAAAAGTATACTCTGATACCATCTTCATCGCCATTTTTCTCTTTGTTTAAGCCACGGTTTTAGTTGCTTTTTGTGTTGTTTGTGTTGCTTTCATTTTGTAGATCATTTTTGTTTTTTACACTTTTGATTTTCGTTAAGTTTTGGTGGAGTTATGCTGATATGAAGTTGATGGGGTTGTGGTGTTTCGACCTGCCATGACTTTCTTTCTCCTGTGTTTTTCGCGTTGTTGCAAGAGCATGGGGAGAGGATGACCGTGTGTCATCACGCGGTTGGTTCGTATTTCTTTTGTTTATTTTTTTCTTTTATTTTTATTGTCTTGCCTCACTTAAATGTAAGGTGCCCAATTGATATCAATGTCACACATTAATTCCTGCATGTTTATAATAAAAGTAATAAATATAGCATCAACTATTGTTTTTTTTGTGGGAATTCCGAGTGGGCCTAGCGCTTTTCCTCTTCGCACCCCCAGCTTCCTTGGCCCAATTTATTTTCCACATATAACCCTTACTCTTCACACCTCCCTTCCATCTCTTTTATTTTATTTTTTCCATTTTATTTTCTTTTATTCAGTTTAGATTTCATTTATTCTAAAATAGTTTCCTTCATCCAAAAATTCCCAAAAAAACTCATGGACCTTCCTTTATGTCTCTAGTTTTTTTATCACATTTTTATTTTATTTTATTCATTGATCCACGTGCCAGAATTAATTCTCCATTGCACATAGGTTCTTTTGCTTCATTTCCTGACCAGTCTTTCTTGTTTATTTTCCATAGCCTTCAATATTTTGAGTTTTGATCCCATTCTTTTTACATTGTGTTCCTGAGATCTTGTACTTTTCATGTGATTTTTCTCTGAAGTTTTAGAAATTTATTTCTTGAGTCTTGGTCTGGAAACTTGTGATGTAAGTTTTCTGTCTTAGCTTGTGTTCTTGCCCCCATTTGACCTAGTTCCTTTATGAATCTTTGATAATCCTTTTGGCTAGTTGATATAACATGTTTGAGGACCATTTGGTTTCACTTGTGGATTTTTTGGATGGCTGGTTGATTATTTGTGGATTTTATCTTGAACCTTGTCCTGTTTTGCTTCCTTTGAACCTTTAAGCCTCTCATAAGCCTAAAAAAGGAACTTGTGCCCACTTCTTCTTCTTGTTTGGGGTTCCTTTGGGGTATGGGTACCTTCCTGGTCCTAAGATAGGTTGTGTGACTTCTGAATTTTTTTATTTTGCTTCTTATTCAAGTCATTTTGTTTCTTTAAGTGTTTTAACTCCATATTTTGATTCCGTTGCTTCCATTTTGATGTTGTTTGGTCTTGTGTGACCTCTCTCTTTATCTTGCTGGCTTCCTAAGCCATTCTCCATATCATTGTGGTTCTGGTCTTGAGCTTTGTGTTTTATTTTGTGCGATTGGCATTGCATATCTAATAAGTGCGCATTTGTTTCCATATGTATCCATGTTGCCTCTTTTTAAGTCATAAGTCTCTTATCTTCATTTCTTTGAGTTGAATTTGCATTATGCATTTGTTCATTTCATTTCACTTCTGATTGTTTGATGTTATCATGTTAATTTGCTCATTTCGTTTCATTTGTGCATACTAACCTTGCAGGGGCTATGGTAAGTGAGAGATGTGGAAATTGAGTTCCACATCTCCAATTCTCATCTCTTCCTCTTATGTTTATGTGAACTAACCCTCTTTTGTTGGGACTAGGCCTTTCTCATCCCTTCTTATGTCTTCTTCTCTTCTTCTTTCCGTCTCCATTAGGATAGAAACCTCACTAACCCTTAGGACATCCATGCATGTTAACACTTAGGATTATTTTAGTCCCCCTTTAGAATTTTTCCTTTTGAGATCCTTTTGGTGCTTTCTCTTCTCATCTTCAAACTTAATTCTAATTCACTTAATAAAGGTTGAGTACTTTCATGTGACATGGGACTTTGCTATGAGATGCTTGCACGCGTTCCGTTTCGGGGCGAGGTGTGAGTCATCACTCGTGGTGGATAGGTCTTAGCATGAGTACCTCACAAAGAAAAGCTAAAAAAACACTTCTTAACCCAAAAACCACAAAAAATACTTAATATTGGTAATAGGCCAGTGTGCTTAAGCCTTCACTTGTGGGACTAGCTTTGGGGATTTCCTCCATAGATAGGTGTGCCTCTTGCGCATTCCATTTCAGGATGAGGTGAGATGTACACATCCCATTGAGTAAGACTTAGGTACACTTACCTATGCAAACTTTCATTCATAAAAGCTTCTTAAAAAACACCAAACAAGCAATAAGTGTCTTTCCTTCGGGAATTCTTTTCTCACCTCATTCGTTCCGTACGCGAACCTGCTCCTACTTGTCACTTTGCCAGACGGTTACGCACTCGTCGTCCGAGTCTGCAACACCTGAGCATTGGCATAGGCAGTTCAAGCCTTAATTCACAAGCAATTTCCTTTTAGTACCCTTATTTAGGGGAACTACGGCGTCTCTGATCCTCATTATCCCGATGAGGTACGTAGGCAGCGGGGTAGGGCCCGTTCGAGCACAATCTTTATTTTCCCTACATTTCTTCTCTTTGTTTCTTATTTCAGTTTCTTTTCCAGTTCCAGTTTCTTTTTATTTTCATTTTCTTTGCAGCAGCTTTCATTCCTTCACCCTTTGAAACAGTTATTTTTGCAAGCGTGGATCCCGTCGGGTACGGCGGACGATCTGGGTGCTAATACCTTCCCAGGTCGTAACCGAATCCCGAACTCAGTCTCTTTGGTTTGTAGGACCTGTGTCCTTCCTCTTTCTTTCTTCTGGTTTGTGCAGCATTACCATTCCCTTTCTTCGGGATAAAAATGCCTGGCTGGCGACTCTATTTCTTTTTCCGCGCCACTTTAGCGTTTGTACCAGGATGGAAATCCGGGGAGCGACAATAGGTTAATGATCTTAATCCTGTATCATTAGGGTAATTAAGTTGGGATATCCATCTCATACTTAAGTATACTCATTATCCCTAATCAGGGATGATATAATGAGTTTGCAAACCCTTGATTAAGGCTTAAGCTCATCATCCTATGCAAAACACCAAAAAAAATAAAAAACTCAAAACTCAAAAAACAAACAATAAACGTCTCCTTTGGGATTCTTTTCTCATCACACTCACTCTAAAAACTAGAACTCGCTTCTTCCGTCTAATGCAATACAGTTAGCACTCGAGCCAGACGAGTCATACACTTGAGCATAGATAAGCAAGCAGTTCACACCAAAACATCCAAGTCTCTTTGAGTCGAACTACGGTGTTCTGACTTCCTCATTGCACGAGAGGATACATAGGCATAACTTAACAGTTATCGAACAAAAGTCCCCAGGTCTCCCCCCTCTCCTCCTTCTAGCTTTCTTTTCTTAGCCCCCAACCTGAAGACCTGTTCTTTTTTTTTCACTGTCACTTTGTACATCCATCTCTTTTATAACACAACTAGCACATTCACTTCCCCCCTTTATAAACACAATCAGGTAAGCGTGGATCCCGTCGATTACGACGGACGATCTGGGTGCTAATACCTTCCCAAGTCGTAATTGACCCCCTTACCCAGTCTCTTTGGTTCGCAACCGTCTTACCCATATCTTTCTAGGTTCATACAGCATTACATTTCCTTCGGGATAAAAATGCCTAGCTAGCGACTTTATTCAACCTCAACCTTCAACATCGCCGACACCAGTTCGCGTTTGCACCAGGATGAAAATCTAGGGAGCGACAGCTTGGCAACTCTGCTGGGGACTTTGTAACCAGAGCTTCTGGGTCCTTGAGGTTTTCTCCTAGCACTTGTTTGATTTGTGTTTATGGGGGTGTTATGTGTTATGTGTGTTTATGTGTTTTTTCTTTATTTATCGCTTTCTGTATAGCTTTATTTATCGCTTTCATTTACTGCTTTTTGCATTTCATTATTATTATCATATCAGTGTGCTGGATTGTTATTACCTTGGTGGGTGGGGGTATTCTAGTGAGAAAGGCTCAATACAAAGGCCTGAGTGACACCTAGGATTAGAGTGGCTTCTTATTCTTTCCCATTCCATTTTGGTCTAGTGCGGGAATATGAAAACACGGTTCAAACATGGGTTTCCTTTTGAGATCTATGTGCTACAGATCTCCTGTAGTGCTAGAGCTATCTGGGAAGTCTGCTAAGTCTGGATGACCTTTTTAGATGACCTTCAGCATCTGAGGTGAATTAGGGGAGGATTCTTTATGATTAGTGTAAGCACTATATCCCCCCAGGATGAATGTGTTTACACTTCTCATAATAGATCCAAACCTGAGGATCTTTGTTCTAGTACATACATGTGATTGGGATGGGATGTTTACAGGTTTGCAGGAACCCTTGACCTCATCATACCTTTTTTCTGGAATGCTATAAGGTTGTACTGTTTTTGGACTGATTCTTTGAAACCTTAGACTATTGACTCTTTATTTGAGTCCCTCACCCGGTTATTGGTTCTCAAGCCTTCATCTGAAACTTTGAACACTCAAGGATCCCACCAGAGGAAATTGATAATCCAGCACATGATCACAAACCCTTATATATCATCATCATGCATCATATTACATCATTTCTAACATTTGTCTATTTGTTTTACAGGGTATCCACTTTTCTTGGTTTGGTTTTGACCGTTCTTCTACTCAGCCTATCTGCTACAACACTTCTTCAGTTATCTCCTTCAGCACACATCTTCAGAATGGATTCAACAAGGAAAAACAACATCACCTATCATGTCTTCGAGTATCCTTTAACAGGCATTAAACAAATACAGACCCTCATTACTCCTGATCATGTACCTCTATTCAGAAAAAGTTACGGTAAAATCTTGGACAAAATTATGGACCTAGATGCATCACAAAGGAGCATGATTCACACTTGTGTGCAGTTTTATGACCCTCCCCTTTGTTTTTTCACTTTCCCATTGTAGGCTCATAATTTCGACACCATGAATTTGAGATATAAAGTCAATTTTTGCTAAAAGGATAATCATCAGATAAGAGAAAGAAAGAGTGAAGATATTCAGAAGATGTTGACAAAGTTAAATACTCAAGTATTTCGACAGGAGTACAAATAGTGTTCTGGCAAGCAATGTTTGGAGACTTGTTTATAGTTTGGCATTTGACAAGATAAGTATATTTTTCGACACTTCGACAAAAGAGAGGTGTTTGACAGAAGCGTTGGTTTGTAAAGTTTGAAGAGTTTCTTCTTCTTCGACATTTCGACAAACAAAGAGATGCAACGTTTCGTCACCAAAGGGAAGAATTCAAATTCAAAAGTTGCAACCTGTGGCAGTTGGACACGTGGAAGTTTCAGAGAAGAAAATTGCATGCAGACTGACAATTGTCATTTAGTTAGAATTTTCCTGTTCTAGGCAGTTATTTTGTTTGTATATAAATAGGATAGTTTGTTTTTAGAATGCGTGTGTGAAAACTTATACAAAAATCCTGTAAATACTCTAAGTACCCAGTGTGAGAGAAATGAGTCTGATATTTGGAACAATGTATGTGTTGAACACCATTTTCTTTCAAGTTATTTAAATTATCAGTTTTGTTTCATCAAGTTATTTTACTTTCAGCCTATTTACTTTCCTGCAAAGTTTACATCTTTTCGCCATTTTCTTACTTTTGTTCAAGCTTTCACTTTATTTTGCTTTAGCATTCAAAACATTCAAACACTTTTACATCATTAACAAAACAAACCACGAATCATTAACACTAAGAGTAATTTGACAACCAATTTCACATGTGTCCTAGGACTTGTTTGGTTGGTCCTGCAAGTAACCCAGTTTTCTAAGAAATTGGTTAACCAGAGGTTGTTCGTCAGAAATCACAGCGAACACCCATACTTCCAGATAGGTTCGATGCTGGAAGAGTACTCCATGTTGTTGGAAATCCCCATCCTAAGAGGAATTCCTTTCAATCCTGAAATGACTCCTCCAAAGAATGAATTCATGGCCAAAGAACTACATATGGAAGTAACCACCATTGATGAACACATGACTTCCAAGGCTGGAATCCCAGGCTTTCATCTGGATTTCTTGATTACTCAGGCTACGAAGCAAGCTGCCAAAGGGAATTGGGAAACTGTATGTGCTCTCCTAGCTCTGAGCATTTATGGCATCATTTTGTTTGTAGATGAGCCTAAGTTTGTAAGCAAAAATGCCATCCACCTCTTTATGCTAAAGAATCTGGTTCCCACCTTGTTAGGAGACTTTTATTACTCAGTCCATCAGAGGAATGAGAAACAGAGAGGAAGATTGGTAAGGTGTTGTGCACCTCTTTTCTACAGTTGGTTGATGAAACACATGCCAAAGATGAAAGCTTTCTCCCACATCAGACAAGGAATTAGGCTAAGAGAATGATTGCCCTTTCTTCAGAAGATATCAGGTGGTGTACTCAGAACACCAAGGGTCGAGATATAGTAACCAACTGTGGTCAATACCCAAATGTGCCTCTCATTGGAGTAAAGGGTTGCATCAACTACAATCCTTTACTCTTCAAAAGATAGTTGGGGTATGCCTTGGTACATCCACCTAGGGAGCAAGACTTAGCAGAATCTCTTTATTGTGTTGCTCAAAACAACCATGCCACTATCTGACAAGCAGCTTGGTCTTGGGACAATATACAAACTAAAGGAACTTCCATTCTGGGAAAGTGCAATAACATAGCTTCTGCTCAGTACACCGAATGGTCACACATCAGAGGACAGATTACTCGTATGCCATTCATCCTGGAAGAGGTACCAGGGCCATCAACAGTTGAGTCCATATCCACAGTGAGCCTAGAAGAGTTTGAAAAGCTGAAGGAAAGAAATACCCAGCTCGCCGAAGCTTTAAAGAAGACCCTTTGGGAAAGGAATGATGCTCATTTGGACAATGAGAGGTTAGAGAAGTTATGCATCGAGCATGTAACCAAGATTGAGAAGACTGAAGACTTAATCAGGAAAGCTCGAGCAGGAGTACTAGTGTTGAAGAATGCATGAAAAGAGGCAAAAATTCAGAAGGCAAGAGCTGAGCATTATCTGGAAAAGAGTCAAGGTAGATGGGTCAGAATAACTGAAGCTCGTTTGAAAGAAGACCAGAAAATGCAAGCCAAGATAGAGAAGTTGGAGTCTAGTGAGAGAAAAAGCCGAGAAGCACTCCTAGTCGCTCAGAAGGAAATCTCAGAGTTAAAGCTCCGGGCAGGGTTATAAAGATCCAAAGAGCAAGATAAGTATCAGAAGATGACGAATGCCATCGCAACCAGAAACCTTCTCATCAGGACCATCACAGAGCACCCAGCTGGACCTGTGACTGATGCTCTTCTGAAGGAAGTCATGGAGGATGCATATGGATTAGATGTTTGATTTTATTTGTAATTGTTATTTTTTTGTATTTTCGAGTCACCATGGGAGTTTACTTTGTTGTATTCATGGATTGATTGTATTATAGTCTATGTATTATTGTTGTATTTCGAATCACCATGGGAATTTTTTTGTTTTGTTGTATACATGAACTGGTTGTAGTTTGGCAATGCCACTTACATTCTATGTATTGTTGATTTTGTTCGCTCAAACATTTGTATCTCCTCCAAGGGATCTGGAAGGTCAAAACCAAGAACCAAACCGGATACCCTCGAAAGACAAATAGGCATATTGCATTGCATTTTAACCACATACCTTTTGTTTTTGCAGGTGTTTTGTTTTTATTTTCTCACTTTGTTGATTGTTTCAGGAAATATTGCTTGCAGAAGGGTCTTTTCCGTCAACTGAGTGCACAGATATCCAACTCGACACAACCTTCCAAGTCAATAAATGGATCAGCTATAGCAGGAACTGACAGATGTGAGGACTCAAATGACAGATGTGAGGAAAGAGGTGAGGACTCAAATGAATCAATGTATGGCTGTGATGACTGGATTGGCTCAGACCCAGGAAAGATTGAGGGATTTGTTCGAGCGGCAAACCCCAGAAGATAACCACGCATGAACTGGAGGTACTAGTAATAACGAGCGTGAGCAACCGCAAACGACTCTGGTAGTGTTTAGAACCGACAACAATCCTGAAGCTAATATCCTTGGGAATGGCCAAAGGAACACTGTAGATCATATTCTACAGGAAGATCCTCAAGATGAGCAGTTTACAATGTTATGTGTTGGGGCAGATGAAGCATATGACCGTCGGCTGGACGAGATATCAAAAAAGTTAAGATCTTTGGAATCCCATAACTCCTTGGGATTTGATGTAATGAACATGGGCCTGGTTGAGGGGGTAAGGATTCCCCACAAGTTCAAGCCCCCGTGTTTTGAGAAGTACAATGGAACTTCCTTTCCTCGCACTCATTTGCAGTCCTTCTGGGAAGGTTGAAGCCATACACTATGGATGAGAAGCTATGGATATTTTATTTTGAAGATAGCTTGATCGGGGTATCTAGAGAATTATACTCACACTTATCCAGGGCCACCGTCAGAAATTGGAAAGATTTGGCTGTTGCCTTTGTGCGCCAGTATCAATATAACTTGGACATGTCACCTAACAGGACTCTCCTAATGGGAATGTCTCAATATTTGAGGGAAAGTTTTCGTGAGTAGGCTCAGAGATGGAGACAGCTGGCTGCTGCTGTCCAACCTCCAATGTCAGAAAGGGAGATGGTTGACATGTTCATGAATACCCTACAAGGAAATTATATTGATAGACTTGTTGCTTTCTCTTCCACTAGCTTTGCTGATGTGGTCATAGCAGGAGAGAGAATTGAAAGTTTGTTGAAGATGGGCAAGATTTATGATAATGGCGCCAGCTCCAGCAATGCAAAGAAGCCATTCTCCGGACCCCGAAGGACAGGAGAGACTAATTCAATGCATATTAGCAGAGGCAGGCCTCAGTATTTGCAAAGATCAGTGGCTGCTATCACCATCCCTACTCCAGCACCTCAGCAACAAAAGTTCCCATAACAACAGCAGCAAAGACCTTTCAACAACAATAATCAACAACAACGTCCATTTCAACTAAGGACTTCTCAGATTAACAGGGTAATCGATCCCATTCCGATGCCCTATGCAGTGTTACTCCCACAATTGTTGAAACTCAATTTGATTGAACTGAGGACTTTCCACCAGATCCTCTCAACCTTCCAAGAAATTATGATGTCAACACAAGATGCACCTTCCAATCAAATGCTCCGGGACATGCCACAAAAAAGTGTAAGGCCCTGCATATGAAGGTCCAAGACCTGATTGATTCCAAAGCTGTAAACTTCGCACCTCCTCCGAGTGTTATCAAAAATCCAATACCTAATCACGGTGGGCCAAAGATTAATGCCATCGAGGAAGACCAACCAGCAATCCTGATTGATGATGTTGCAAGTGTTCGAACACCTTTGGTCGAGGTGAAAGCTCAGCTTTTAAAATGCTAAGTGTTTCCAGGTTGTGAAGCCCACTGCGAAGCTTGTAAGGTTACTACTAATGGTTGCGCAAGTTTGAAGAATGGTATCAACAATCTGATTAAGAAAGGCATCCTGTAGATAACATCAAGAGTTCAGGCTTCTACAACTGCAACAGAAATCACTTCTACAAATACAACAAAAATCATTTCAACGGAATCGGCTACAACAACAACAAACACTAGCAATGATATTTCAACAATTACTATCTACTACGACTCGACAACGGTCCCTGTTCCAGAATCTCACAACAACAACTTCCAGCAACATTCTCACCAACAAAATCCTAGCAACACTCTCTCATCAGTATGTCATCTTCCTGCATTTGTGCCACCTTCAGTCAGACCCCCTATTACTATATACTACGATCCGAAGACAATCATGACTCCTTCTTCTGCTGCAATTAGTCCAGTGACCATCACGGTACCTGGACCAATTCCTTATGATAACAACATTATCGTGCCTTGGCATTATGGCTTGGATCTTTACTACCACGAAAGAAAGGTCATTCTTGACTCCTCAACAGCTGCACCGCAAGTAGACAATGAAGGGGGAGGCAGAGGCTTCACTAGAAGCGGACGTCTCTTCGCTTCACAAATTCCCAGAACTAATTCCGAGGCGGAAGCGGATGCCAAAGCTAAAGGTAACAGTGTGGTGCCAGAAGAACCTGCTGCAAAAGAAACTCAGTAGACACCCTTTGATCAGGATGTAGACAAGTTTATGAGGATTATCAAAAGAAGTGACTACAAAATCGTGGATCTTCTCCACCAAACACCCTCCAAGATCTCCATGTTATCACTGCTCATGTGTTCCGAGGCTCACCGGAATGCACTACTCAAAGTCCTGCATGCAGCTTATGTTCCTGAATAGATCACTATCAATCAGTTGGAATCAGTAGTCTCAAATGTCAATATTAATCATGGACTATGCTTTACCTATTTTGATTTGACTACAGAGGGGCGTAACCATAACAAAGCATTACACATCACTCTGGAGTGTAAAGGGGCTTTGCTCTCGCACGTCCTTGTCGACACTGGATCATCACTCAACGTTCTGCCAAAGGAAGCTTTATTCAAATTGGAGTATGATTGTCTCGCCCTCCGTCCAAGTAATCTAGTTGTAAGAGCTTTTGACGGTTCTAAGAGATCGGTTCTCGGAGAGGTGGAGCTACCCGTGGTAATTGGCCCACAAGTTTTCAAAACTACCTTCTACGTGATGGACATAAAGTCTGCCTACAGCTATTTTTTGGGTCGACCATGGATTCATGTCGTCGGCGCGGTAACATCGACCCTTCACCAGAAGTTAAAATATGAGTGGGAAGGTCAAATTATCACTATCTGTGGAGAAGAGGATATCTTTGTCAGTCACCTGGCTACGTACAAGTACATAGAAATGGATGGAGAAATCCATGAAACCATGAGCCAAGGTTTTGAAGCTTAGAATGTCAACGGAGCTTCAACTGAGGTGTCTGCTGCATCCCAAGAGGAGAAGATGGGTACCTCAATTGCTTCCTACAAACAGGCTCGGAAGGTTGTGGAAGAAGGGAATGCCCAAGGCTGGGGCAAGCTGCTGAAGGTAGAAATGAAAGAAGACAAATTTGGTTTGGGTTACAGACCATCCCAACAAGTTCAAGAGGAGGCTGCTAGAGGGCCAAAGTTCATAAATGGGGAAATGCTGACCCCTGATGCTGTCAACACTCTAGAAGACGAGGCTGAGAGCGACTACAACCTGGAAAATTGGATCCGTCCAAGAGTTTCGAGCCGACAAGTCCTCAACTGGTCTTCCCAGGAAATTATAAGGGTTACTGCTGCAGAGTAATTATTATTTCCTGTTTTAAGCATGTATCAAAGTCCTGCATCTTGCCTAAAATGTCTGGACTCATTTTGTAATAGGGCCATATGTATTTGTGCAAATTGAATATTAATGAACAATGGACATCTTTTTGCCAACAATCTTTTTCGCTCACTGTCTTTTCATTTTTGTAATTTTCGCACAAAGCAATAAATGACAATGTTTTTCTGAATAAGAACTTCATTTACTTACTTTTTCTAAAAAATAAAATAAAATCAATCACTAAAATGAACCAAATCTCAACCCTTGCAGAAATAGCCCTCCAGATTGCACTGACAACGACACTGTTATGACCTTGTGTGACTTCAACAATCCGATTAATCAAGCAGAAGAAGGGGTTGAAGAAGACTATGATTTACCTGAAGAGTTAGCCAGGTTATTGAGACAAGAGGAAAAGGTGATTGCTCCTCATCAGGAGGAGGTTGAGACTATTAATCTTGGTACCGAGGAAGTTCTGAAAGAAGTGAAGATTGGAGCCGGTCTACAAGCTCCGGTAAAAGAACAACTTATCAGTATGCTGCGAGAATACGTCGAGTTCTTCGCTTGGTCTTACCAAGATATGCCAGGTATGGATACAGATATTGTCATGCACAGGCTGCCATTAAAAGAGGAGTGCACGCTGGTCAAACAGAAGTTGCGTTGTACTCCTCTTTTATCAAAGAGGAAGTACAATAGCAGTGGGACGCCGGTTTTCTTGCTGTAACTAGTTACCCGCCGTGGGTTGCTAACATTGTACCCGTACCTAAGAAGGATCGCAAGGTATGTATGTGTGTCGATTACCGGGATCTGAACAGAGCAAGCCTAAAAGATGACTTCCCATTACCTCACATTGATGTATTGTTAAACAACACATCTCAGTTCTCGTTATTTTCCTTCATGGACGAATTTTCTGGATACAATCAGATCAAGATGTCACCTGAAGACATGGAGAAGACAACCTTCATCACACCATGGGGCACGTTCTACCACAAAGTAATGTTGTTTGGTTTGAAGAACGCCGATGCAACATATCAACGGGCTATGGTAACATTATTCCATGACAAGATCCATAAAGAAATCGAGTCCTACGTGGATGACGTGATTGCCAAGTCCCAAACAGAGGAAGAGCATTTGGTAAACCTATTGAAACTTTTCAAGCGTCTGAGGAAATATCAGTTAAGATTAAACCCCAACAAGTGCACATTCGGGGTACGTTCTGGTACGCTGCTGGGGTTCATTGTGAGCTAAAGAGGAATTGAGGTTGACCCCGATAAAGTTAAAGCAATTCAGGAAATGCCTGCACCTAAGAATGAGAATGAAGTTCGAGGGTTCTTGGGTCGATTGAACTACATTTCAAGGTTCATATCTCACCTCACTACAACCTGCGAGCCTTTGTTCAAACTTCTAAGAAAGGAACAAACAGTCAAGTGGAACGATGATTGTCAGAAAGCTTTTGACAAGATCATGGAGTATCTGCAAGAACCTACAATTCGCATGCCTCCAGTTGAAGGAAGACCTCTAATAATGTACCTGACAGTATTAGATAAATCGATGGGGTATGTGTTGGGCCAGCATGACGAGTATGGTCGAAAATAGTATGCAATATACTACCTAAGCAAAAAGTTCACCGACTGTGAACAACGTTATTCACTGCTCGAGAAAACTTGATATGCTTTAGCGTGGGCTGCTCTCCGACTAAGACATTATATGTTGACTCATACTACCTTATTGATATCAAATATGGACCCAGTCAAGTACATATTTGAGAAGCCAACACTTACCGGAAGGGTTGCAAGGTTGCAAGGTTACACCTCTCAAAAAGCCATCAAAGGCAGTGTACTGTCTGACTATCTGGCTGGGCAACCCATTGATGATTACCAGCCTATGAGATTTGACTTTCCTGATGAAGACATCATGTTCTTAAAATCAAAAGATTGTGAAGAGCATGTTCACACTGAAGGGCCGGATCCAAAAGAAGCATGGACTATGATGTTCGACGGGGCGTTTAATTGTAACAATCGTGGGGTTGGTGTAGTGCTTATTACACCTGAAGGAGTCCATTTTCCTTTCTCAACAAGGCTCACCTTTTCCTGCACTAACAATGAAGTAGAGTACGAAGCTTGTATCATGGGTCTTGAGGAAGCCATTGACCTCAGGATCAAAAACATGAATGTATTCGGAGATTCGGCTTTGGCAAGTGGTATACTCATCAAGAGCATTTGGTCCCCTACCGCGACTATACGAGGAGATTGTTGACTTTCTTTACAATAGTCAAGCTTGAATACATCCCTCGAGATAAGAATCAGTCTGCAGACGCCTTGACCACAATTTCATCTATGATCAAAGTATAGAATGCCAACTATGTGCCTCGAATTTTCGTATCCAGACTGGACCGACCAACATATGTCTTCTCTATAGACACTGTTACTAACAACAAACCTTGGTTCAACGACATCAAATGCTTCTTAGAGACTCAGACATACTCACCTGGGGCATCGTCCAATGATAAGAAGACGTTAAGAAGGCTAGCTGGAAGTTTCTTCCTCAATACTGATGGCTCCTTATACAAGCGAAACTTCGACATGGTCTTGCTCAGATGTGTTGACAAAAAGGAAGCATACCTACTGATGCACGAAGTACACGAGGGTTCTTTCGGTACCCATGCCTGAGGACATGCAATGGAAAAGAAATTGTTGAGGTCAGGTTACTATTGGATCACAATGGATGCAAATTCTGTGCCTATGCCAAAAAATGCCATAAATGCCAGATCTACGCATATAAAGTACATGTGCCTCCAAGTCCTTTGAATGTATTATCTTCACCCTGGCCCTTTGCCATGTGGGGTCTTGATATGATTGGAAAGATCGAACCAACTGCTACAAATGGTCACAGATTCATCCTTGTAGCCATTGATTACTTTACCAAATAGGTTGAAGCAGTTTCGTATGCAAACGTCACCAAGCAAGTGGTAGCCCGATTTCTGAAAAGGGATATCATTTGTCGATATGGAGTTCCCGAGCGAATCATTACTGATAATGGTTCAAACCTTAACAACAAAATGATGACAAAACTATGTCGGGATTTCAAGATTCAACATCTTAACTCTTCTCCTTTTAGGCCAAAGATGAATGGCGTTGTTGAGGAAGCTAACAAGAACATTAAGAAGATTGTGCAAAAGATGGTAGTCACATATAGAGACTGGAACGAAATGTTACCATTTGCCTTACACGCCTTATCAACTCGTGTATGGTATGGAAGTCGTTCTACTTGTTGAAGTTGAATTACCCTCCTTGCGGGTAATAATGGATGTGAAACTTGACGAAGAAGAATGGGTCCGATCTGGTTATAATCAACTGAGCTTGATTGAAGAAAAGAGATTAGCAGTTATTTGTCATGGTCAGTTATATAAAAAACGGATGAAAAGGGCCTTCGATCAAAAGGTGAAACCTCGGGAATATCAAGTAGGAGAGCTTGTACTAAAAAGAATCATTCCTCCTCATACAGACCACATGGGCAAATGGACACCAAACTATGAAGGTCCCTACGTGATAACTAAAGTCTTCTCAGGCAGAGCATTGATGCTCGCAACCATGGATGGCGAAAATTTCCCATCTCTTGTGAATTTAGATGCAGTTAAAAAATACTTCGCATAAATGACCCGCTGGACATAAAAACAGAATGGAAGTCCAGGAAAAAACAGGGCATCCCGACGAGTCAAAAATAGAATAAAACACTCGGGCAAAAATAAGGGAAAATTAAAAAAAATATATGTACACCCGCTGAGTTGAAAATCCACATCGGACAGCTCAAGTTAAAAATGGGTATCCCGGTGGATTGAAAACCCGAAAGGGCGATCCACACAAAATCAGGGAATAAGCGAACAATTGCACTCTGAATTTGTCTGTATCACATAACCTGGAAAGCTTAGAAAGGATAAAGCGTCGACCAGAATCAACTTTATTCAGAAAGCAAGATAAGATGTGCATTCAAAGTTATACAGGTCATAACAAAAGGAATATTGGAGCACCAACTTCAGCATTGCCAAATAGAATACATTTATTTTCTCAATTTTATAGCAATTTCCTCATTTCAAGGATTAGCTTCTTCAAATGTATTCGCCTGTTCAGGGCACACAAATCAATAAAATCAATATTCACTCATACTATGTTTTGTACCTTTTTGTTTTGTTTGCAAAAATGTCCAAAGTTCGTAATACAACATTCGCATGATAACATGTAAGCCATTTTCAATAAATGCTTGCAGGAAATATGTACTCTTAAGAAAATCTAACTCCTATGACGGAATTCGGTCGAGGATTCCTCAAGACACTTGTGTGTTTCCTTTGTTTAACAGGTTGCAGGTACTCAACACAGATAATCCTTTATAGCATGAGACATATCAGGCACTACATCCCCAGCCAAGTCAGCAGTCACATTATTGGCAGGATCACTTGAAAAAAGCACCCCCCACGAAGCTCATCATTCCCCTAGATACAGCCTGAATGAAAGAATTACAACCAATTACTTCTCAGAAGTTCTCTCCTCCCCAGGCGGGATCTCTCGAGCAATAACTGAATTTGTTTCTTCCCCAACAAATACAATTGCCAACACCTTGGGGTTTCTCTTATCCCCAGCTTGAGTTCTCCCCACAGAGTTCTCTAGAAAGATTGCCTAGAGATCCTTTCTCCCCACAGAGTTCTCCAGAAATATCGTCCAGAGATCCTTTCTCCCCGTAGAGTTCAAATCTCGGATCGGTTCTCTCATTTGCATAATCATAGAATTCACATCATCTTTCCCAAACAAAGTGTAGCATTCCGTCTAATACGGAGCATTACGGAAAAAATCAAACATGCATTTGCATGATCATAAGTCAGGTTCGAACCATTCACCTGTATATGCAAAACTCTCTCCTCCAGCGGTATACAAACACCTCTCCCCTGCAGTCGCAAGAATACCCCTTTTCACTCTCAATACAAATACCATTGTACTACTCTCCAGCAGACCAAACACTTGTCCGTGTTCCTTGCTTGACCAATTGATACCCGTTTGTATCATCATCCCTAAACACGCGTCGGTGTTTGTTTCTATCGATACTCGTCTGTATCATGGTCCTAAATATACTCGTCCGTATCTTTAGTCTATACACATTGTCGAAACACTTATACTATTTTATTTTTTTGGGCTTAAACACTCGTCTGTGTTTATCTCTTCTCACAACGAAACTATCTTTCTTTCCGGCATTTGTCCTATGTCGTGATATTTTCAGCAGCCGTCCCCTGCTGGGTGATCGTCCTTCACCTTTTGATGACCATCCCTCATCATCTATCAGATGGTTGTCCCTATCGTTGATCTTTCTATCCGACATTCATCCTATGTCGTGATATTCTCACCAGCCGTCCCCTGTTGGGTGATCGTCCTTAACCTTTTGATCACCGTCCCTCATCATCTATCTGATGGCCATCCCCATCATTGATCTTTCCATCCGACATTCATCCTATGTTGTGATATTTTCAGAAGCTTTACCCTGCTAGGTGATCGTCCTTCACCTTATGATGAACGTCCCTCATCATTATTTCGTCAGTTTATTCGATGGCCATCCTCATCGTGGATTCCTATTCTTTAGCCCGATGGTCATCCCCGTCAGTGCATCTCTCACATTTTAATCCCCAGTAGTCGTCCTCTTCTTGATGTTCTTCCTCCATCGCTATCATTCGATGATCATTCTATATCGTTTGGTTTTTAACAATTTATATACCTTTTCTTCTTATACTAGAGAGCGCAAATTTCGGACTGTCTTGGTATTCAACCACAAGTTATCTTGTTTGCCTGCTAAGCCTGGCGCTCACATCCTGCACAGCTAATTCATGCTTGAATAGGGGCAGCTGTAAACACCCTAAATTTTCCCTCTCACTTTCTTATGCCTTGGCTTATGATCACACATATTGCATAGAATATCATTACATCTTACATTGCATATTCACCTTTAACATCTCATTGCATCTCTGCACAGCTAGGGTTTGTGATCAGATGAATCTTGAGGAGAGTATGAGGTATCTCAGAGGCCATGAAGAATGAAAAGAATATCCTTGAGTGTTCTAAGGTCATATTGTACCCCCAAGAGTTCTTGGAAGTCAAAAAATCACAAGAGATTGCAAAGCCACTCAAGCAGGCTCAGGGTTCCTACACAGATGACCTAAAATTAGGGTTTTGGGTTTGAGGCCCTTACAACCAAAAATTTTGGTCATTCTTGATTCAAATGGTCTTTATATGATATAAGGAGTGTGTGGATGAAGTTTTATGAAAAAATTCAATATGGAAGTCATTTGATCAAATGGTAACTTGTTGGGTAAGAAAAGTCAGGATTAGGGCATCTGAGGCCTCCAACAAGGGTCCCAAAGGGTCATCTTCATCAATTTGAGGTCCTATGACCTTTATTTGGTCTTAGGAATGTTTGAAAGATCACAAGATTGAATAATTTTGAGCCATTGCAAAAGTTGTCATTTTTGGACATGACTTGAAGTGAAAACTTTCCATTTTTGGAAAGATTTTCAAGCTCTTCTTTCTTGATCAAAAAGGTTTCAAATGAATTTTCTTCAAACATGAAAGTTGTAGATTGGATCTTCCCATTTTCAAAAAGTACAAGAACTCCTCTTGATTCATCCTAGCACTCAAGATATGGCAAGTCAAAGTTGGCAAAAATCTTGTAATTTTGAAGTTTAGGCCAAAGAGGGAAATGTACAAAAGTGAATTTCAGGCCTCTACATGACTTCTAATCCACTCAAATACATCATGGCATGATCAAACAACATCTCAAATTCATAATTGAGCTTTGAACTAAGGGATTTCATGACTTGTTTCTCAAGAAATCACAAAGTTGCAAAATTGCAAAATCTATGCAAACTCTTGATCCAAGCCATACAGCTCATAACATTTGATCCTAAGGTTCTCCTTGAAGCCAGCTGAGGCAGCTCAAGCCCTCAAATCAGTCCTGCCATGGCCCATACCTCAAGTACACAACTTTTAAATTTTTGGCCAATTGAGCCATGTCATTCCCATAGTGGATATCTACTCTTCTAACTCATTCCAATTGTTTATGCATTGCCTAAGGTTCATAAAACACAACACACAAGATCTCAGAGGACACACACACTCAGATTGCACAAAAATTCCCAAAAACTTCCTCTCTTTGATTCTCCCAATACAACCATCAAACTTCAAAAATTCTTTCACCAACAAGTCACACTTCACCTAAGGAACAAATCCCAACCCTTACAATGGCCTAAAACACAACACACAAGAACCTCATTTTCTGCCATATCAGAACTAAACCTCTCAAACTAGCCACTTTCAAAGCATTCCAAGCATTCCATTAGCCTCAGGAGGTTCAAAGGAGGCCATTTGCACAAGAGCGAGGCTTTGAAAGCTCACTTTTGAAGGTCTCCAGCTCAAGTATAGCTCAAGAAATTTTTACTCAGTACTTCATTTTCTTGTTACAAGATGAACTACATGTTGCACTGATCATCTAGATGTGTTTAGATTTGAAAATGAGCAAGAAATGACCATTTCATGTTGTTCTGAAAGTTTACCCGTGTTTTGATATTTGCTTCGATTTGCTTGATTCATGTGTTATAAATGTTGTTTGATTGTTGATTTTTGTTCCATGAAGTGTGGGAGTATTTTTGGGCAAGTTAGAGGTCTTGGGATGGCCTAGGGAAGACGATAGGATTTTGGTTGGCCGGAGAAGATGATTGGAGCACTGTTCCGGTCATCTGAAAGTGATTAGGGTTAGGGTGTCCAGATTGAATGAGGGCCCTTAGATCTTGATTAGATTAGGGAGTGGACAGTTCATATTAGTCATTAACCCTAATTATGTTTAATTAAAATAAATCATAATTAATTAACTCAGATTGATTATCATCCTTTGGATTGCGCGCGTATTAGGGATTTAAACCTGGACCCTTGGATCTTCATACCTTTAGTCAAGCTGACTTGCATCCTCAGCCTTTGATCTAGCTTCCACGCAATCTGAGCACTCCTTTTCAATTGCTTTTCATTTTTTATTTTATTTATTTTGTTTTGTTTTGTTTTATTTATTTAAAATAGCAAAACATTTTCAAAAATTCTGATTTTTTACATTTTCACTCTAATCAATTATAAAAAACCAAAAACATTTTTTATTTTTATTTTCGCATTAAAAAATTATTTTTAAATCATTTAATTGTATTTTTAATTAATTAATTCATTTTTAATCAATTAAAAATAATCTTAAGTATTTAAAAATCACCAAAAAAATCAGAGAACCTCTTTGAACATTAAGAACAATTTACAAACTCATTTCATAAATTTATTTTACGGTTTGATCATGTTTTGATAATTAAACTTGAATTAGGGTTTTGAAAATCCCCTTTTTCATAAACCTAATTCAGAAATTCATTTCTGCCTAACTAAAATGAGTTTGTACTTGGTTCTTTTTGCATTCTTCTACATGTTTCATCTAGTATCTAGGACATTTAAATCATATTTTTGCATTGCATTTTCAATTTGTTTTGGCTTTTTCTTTGGAAAGTGTCCAAAACCCTAGCCAAACTTAGGAAAACCATAACTTGACTTTGGTTTAGCTTTAGACCTCCACCTTTGGAGGGTGTTCTCATGTAGGTTTAGGGTTTATTTGGATGCAATTTCAATTCTTTATCATGTGATTTGTTTCTGATTTTGATCATGGACTTTGTGTATGTGCATACTAACTTTTCAGGTGCAAATGGTAAGTTAATTAGGATGTGGGTGTGCATCCACATCCAATCTCTTCTCACCCTCCTATTTATTTGTGTTTGAAGTGAATTTGATTCACTTGTGTTTGTTTCTCTCCCACTCCTAGGTTACTTAACTTCTTCAGGAAGTAAGTAACTTATCTTTCTCTCTCTTTCTCTTTCATCTGCTTCTTCCTTGGTGACCATCTGAAGACTTCTCTTTAAGCCCCATAAACCATAGGAACATCCAAGCATGATAACTTTAGGGTTGTTAATAGTCCCCCTTAGTCTTTTACCTTTTGAGTCTCTTTGAGTATCTGCTTCTCATCTCAATAACAAAGGCTAAACAGTTAAAGGTTTAAGACTCTGTATTAGGGTTATGCATGTATCCTTATCTTAGGATGGAATGTATAACTTTAATACTTAGTGTTAAACCTTTAAGTTGTTTTAACCTCTTAATCAAAACACCTAATATTTATCAAGACTTAAGCTTGTAACTTGGGCCTTATATTAGGGTTACATCTTTGCCTCTGGGTCAGAGGGACTAACCCTAATGTTTAATGGACAAGTCCCACTCAAGTTTAGTCTTACAAACATAAAATTCACTTCTTAATCTCACCTCTAATCAAAATCCACTTTAATAAAGGTTTGTTATATAATGATTTTAATCCCTGACCATGGATTAACTTTAGGTATCTTCCTCATCTTAAGTGCCTCATCTATCATCCTTCTCTTAGGATGGTGTAATGAGTTCACAAAATCCCTGATTAGAGATTAAACTCATTACTTAACACAAAACAAAAATCCAAATAAACACTTAATAATCACAAGTAGGTTAATGATCTTAATCCTGTATCATTAGGGTAATTAAGTTGGGATATCCATCTCATACTTAAGTATACTCATTATCCCTAATCAGGGATGATATAATGAGTTTGCAAACCCTTGATTAAGGCTTAAGCTCATCATCCTATGAAAAACACCCAAAACAAATAAAAAACTGAAAACTCAAAAAACAAACGATAAACGTCTCCTCCGGGATTCTTTTCGCATCACACTCACTCTGAAAATGAGAACTCGCTTCTTCCATCTAATGAAAGACAGTTGGCACTCAAGCCAGACGAGTCATAAACTTGAGCATAGATAAGCAACTAGTTCACACCAAAACATCCAAGTCTCTTTTAGTCGAACTACGGTTTTCTGAATTGCTCATTGCACGAGAGAATACGTAGGTATAACTTAACAATTATCAAACAAAAGTCCTCAGGTCTCCCCCCTCTCCTCCTTCTAGCTTTCTTTTCTTAGCCCCCAACTTGAGCTCCTTTTCTTTTTTTTGCACTGTCACTTTGTACATCCATCTCTTTTATAACACAGCTAGCACATACACATTCCCCCTTTCTAAAGACAATCAGGTAAGTGTGGATCCCGTCGAGTACGACGAACGATATGAGTGCTAATACCTTCACAAGTCGTAACCGAACCCCATACCGAGTCTCTTTGGTTCACAATCATCTTATCCATATCTTTCTAGGTTCATGCAGCATTAAATTTCCTTCGGGATTAAAATGCCTAGCTAGCGACTCTATTCAACCTCAATCTTCAACATCACCGACACCAGTTCACGTTTGCACCAGGATGAAAATCCGGGGAGCGACAAGCATGTACTGTCTTAGCCGGCGAGCAGCCCATGCCAGAGCGCAAGAAGTTTTCTCGAGTAGTGAGTAGCGTATCTCACAATCAGTAAACGTTTTGCTAAGGTAATAAATGGCATGCTCTTTTCAACCAGACTCGTCCTGCTGACCCAAAACACATCCCATTGATCCTTCGAGTACGGTAAGGTACATGATTAATGGTCTCCCTGGCACTGGAGGCTTGAGAATCAGAGGTTCTTGCAAGTACTCCTTGATTCGGTCGAAGGCCTGTTGGCAGTCATCATTCCACTTGATTGCTTGATTCTTCCTCAGAAGTTTGAAAATAGGCTTGCGCGTGGCTGTTAGTTGTGAGATGAACCGTGCAATGTAGTTCAACCTCCTAAAGAAACCGTGTACTTATTTTTCACTTCTTGGTTCAGGCATCTCTTGGATGGCTTTTATCTTTGCAGGGTCGACCTAGATTCCCCGTTCACTGACAATAAAGCCTAGCAGCTTACCGGAACGCACCCCGAAGGTGAATTTGTTTGGATTCAACCTTAATTTGAATTTTCGAAGCCTGTCAAACAACTTGGCTAAGTTGAATATATGCTCTTCTTTTGTTTGTGACTTTTCTATCATATCATCAACGTAGAATTCAATCTCATGATGAATCATGTCATGGAATAGTGTCACCATTGCATGACTTTATAACAGAAGGTGCCCCAGGGTGTAATGAAAGTAGCCTTTTCCATGTCCTCTAGCACCATTTTGATCTGATTATAGCCCGAGAAGCTATCCATGAAAGAGAGTACGAAAAACTGAGCGGTGTTATCAACTAGTACGTCAATGTGAGGCAAAGGGAAATCATCTTTAGGGCTGGCCCGATTCAAATCCCTATAGTCCACGCATATTCTGACCTTACCATCCTTTTTAGGGACTGGTACAATATTTGCGACCCATGGGGGATAACTTGTTACTGCCAAGAATCCGGTGTCAAACTGTTTCTGCACCTCTTCTTTAATTTTAATGTATATGTCAAGGCGTGTACGTCTCAACTTTTTCTTTATAGGTGGGCACTCTTCCCTGAGAGGTAGTTTGTGCACCACGATGTCAGTGTCCAATCCAGGCATGGCCTGATACGACCATACAAAGACATCAACATACTCTCGAAGCATGGAAATTAGACGACACTTGATAGATTCTTCTAATGCAACCCTGATTTTTACCTCTCATATGGATGAATCATCTTCTCCTCTTGTTTAAGCAACCTGTCCAGCTCTTCGGGTATTTCACAATCTTCTTCACCTTCCTAGTCGGCTAGGTAAATTGGATTGTCAAAGTCATATTGAGCCATAGCAAGGTCGTTGATGTGACTCGGGGAGGAGCATCTGCATGAATGATGATTCATGTTATATTTTAGAGATGGTTTGATCATGAAAAACATTGGCATTTACTTGGAAAACAAAAATAAAATATGAAAGACAGGGAATAACATGTCATGAATGCAAAAATGTCCATTTTATTGATGATTATGAGATCACATTATAAACAAAATGACCCTTACAATGAGCCACTACGCCCCGGGTAAGGCATAGGGCTTGAATATAGGAAAACAAAACATAAAAAACTATTACTCTTCAATCTGAGTGACAGAGATGAGCTTTTCCGATGACCAGTTGTTGAGTTGTGTCCCTGGAGCACAAGGCTTAACGCACTCATCAATATCGCATTCACTGTCAGTTGTATCCTCTTGCGCAACAAAAACATGATCAATCCAACCAGCACTGATGAAGGTGATTGGGCCTTTCCGACCTCTAGCACTCTGTCCAGGTGTTGACTGACCAGGCTGGTAGCCAACACCATACATGTCTTTCTTCTCTGGGATCTCAATTGTTTTTTCCCAGCCTTCTTTCACACCTGATTCTATCACCTTCAAGGTCTGTTTATAGGAAACTATAGAAACTTATTTCTTTGAATCTTCAGGTGAAACAACTAATGATGACGCATTCTCAGACTTGATGGGCTCAAAAGCTTGGTAGGGAGTCTCGACGATTTCTCCATCCATTTCCACATATTTGAAGGCGGCTAAGTGGCTGATGAAGATGTCTTCTTCTCCTAACACTGTCACGATTTTCCCTTCCCACACTAACTTTAGCTTTTGATGAAAGGTGGAGGATACTGCCCCCGCTGAATGAATCCACAGTCTCCCTAATAAGCAGCTATAGGCTGGCTGAATGTCCATCACATAGAAAGTAGCATTGAAGACTTGTGGTCCCACCTGGATAGGAAACTCCATTTCTCCAAACACTGACCTTCTTGAACCATCGAATTCTCGTACGACTAAGTCGCTTGGCATCAGTACGACCCCATCATAATTCAACTTCATGAGGGATTTCTTGGGAAACACATTTAATGACGACCCTGTGTCGACCAGCACATGGGAGAGGACAACCCCCTTACATTCCATGGAGATATTCAAGGCACGATTGTGATTGCGTCCCTCGGAAGTTAAATCCATATTTGTGAAGCCCAAGCCATGGCCAGAGTTTACACTCGACACTACGGTCTCCAATTGATTTACTGATATATCATGTGGTACATACGCGTTGTTCAGGATCTTCAATAGGGCTTTCCTATTCGAATCCAAACACATCAATAAGGATAAGATCGAGATCTTCGAGAGAGTCTGTTGTAAGTGGTCTACGATCTTATAGTCACTCTTCTTGATGATTCTTAATAATTCCTCTGCATCCTTATCAAAAGTGACGTCAGGATCTGTTGTAGGTGCAGGTGCATCATTAATCATCGGTTGTTTGCCCCTAGCTTTCGCTTGAGCCTCGGCAGTATCTTTTGGTAGCACCATACTACCCATCAGAGTTTCTGGCACGAATAACCTACCGCTTCTGGTAAACCCTCCAACTCCAACACTTTCATTTTGACATGGGGAGGAAGTGGATGCAGTTAAGTCTTGTTTTTTGCCATTATAGTACACTTCACCCCCATAATTCCAAGGGACGACTCTGTCACTCTGGTATGGGACAGGTCCAGCAGTGGTAATGGTTATGGGTGCCACTCTTACTGCGGAATGGACCTGTGATGGGTTGTAATAAATTGTAATAGTTGATATATCATCACTTTTCACAACTTTATTGAACTGTATACTTCCTTCATTATCATTTTTTGTATCCGCGATCTCTGTTGATCACAACCATCTGGGGAACTAACACAATTTGGAAACTTTTCTCCACAACCCGGGAACATGTCCTTTTTGGCCAAGCAAGCTTTTAATGCCATCAGTGGAGTTTTCAAATCATTGACATTGGATATCAAATTCAAACCTTCACCGCTATCACCCACAATCCTTCCATGAGGAGGCATAGGAATTCTGGATTACATTGGAAGTGGGAGGGAAATTGATTTCCTTGGAGTCAATTAAGTCCTGGATAACGTGTTTCAAAGCATGGCAATTTTCAGTACTATGCACAGGAGCTCCAGAATGGAATTCACAACGGGCGTTGGCATCATAACCCGGGGGAAGCTGACCTGGCGAGGGAGGCTGCAGAGTCCTTAACTGTATCATTTGCAATTGGAGGAGATTTTGCAATAATTGTGAGTATGACATTGGAGGTGCCTCAAAATGTCTATCCTTCTGTCGGGGAGGATAGTATGGTCGAGAAGCCCTATGTTGTTGATAGTTTGGCTGATGATGTTGTTGTTGCGCCTGTGGTTGGGTTGTTGGGGCGGTAATGGTGACAGGAGTTGTCTGTTGATACACATTATGGTTTCCTCTTCTGTTTTGAGTATACACAACCCCAGTTTCCCCCTATCGGCGCTTCACAAATGGCTTCTTCCCGTTTTCTATTCTTTCACCCGTCAGGATAGTGTCCGAAAAACCACTAGATGAACAACCTGCTAATCTTTCCAAGAAATTCCCTGGAAGGGTATCCATGAAAAGATCCACCATCTCTCTCTCTCTAGCAAAGGTGTTTATACTCTGGCGACAACCTCACGCCATCTTTGAGCATAGTCCTTGAAGCTTTCTGAGTTCTTCTGAGACAAACTCTAGAGTTGAGTACGGCTGGGTTCCATATCAATATTGTACTGATATGCTTAAGGAAGGCCTCCCCAAGCTCTTTACAGTTTTGGACAAAATTCTTTTCTAACTTCATATACCACTCCAATGAGCCCCTCGAGACGCTGTCTTGGAAGTAATACATCTAGAGTTTTTCATCTTTAGTGTGAGCAGCTATCTTGCGGTAAAAAAGCCTGTAAATGTGTCTTGGGGCAGGAATTTCCATTGTACTTATCAAAGCTTGGATATTTGAATTTAGGAGGGATAACCACCCCGGAGACCAAACCCATATCAAACACATCAATTCCAAGAGTGTCCCTACATTCAAGGGCCTTAACCTTCTCGGCCAGCAACTGAAAATCCTAAAATTTTCCACCCGTGCCAAAACCCATATCATCATTGGTAGGAGGGAATTGATCCTCTTGGCGATCTTTCACAGGGATAAGAGTAGGTGTGCCAGTTTCTGGACCCGGAGGTCCGTCTCCTATGTTGTTGTTGGGAGGATTTCCCTGGGCATCTAGAGTAACCACTAGAGGGTCAGTTTGGGGAGGAGTAAGCCTCTACGTAGAACTTCTCAGCTCTTACTGCCCTAGGGCATGCCCTGCATCATAGCCATAAACTCTCCCATTCAGGTGAGAAGTTCGTTTAGTTCTGTCTGCACAATATCCATGATGTTTCTTTGATTGTTGCAGGTAGCGTACCGATGAGGAATTCTCTGTCTGGGATGACGGGTCTTGGCTGCTCTCGCAATATTTCCCTGAAAAAGGATAAGTTAAGTAGCCTGATCAACCTGCAAAAAAGAAAGAAGATGCAAATGATATGAATGCATGTAATGTTGTGTTCCTTTTATCCTCCAGGGTTCTGTTTTACTTTCCCGTTCCGGTATTAAGATAATAGCATTTGGATGAAGACCTCGCGTGATGTTCAGATGTGGAAAATTGGCATTTATCACCCCGTGTCCGTGCAAAAGATAACAACCAGAGATTCAAGACAAGTCATTCTTATAAACTTAAATCTGAAACAACAAACTCCCCAAAGGGTACCAGTACATACATCAGAAAAGAGACAAAGTACATTAATAAAAGGGAATCCCATAATAGGCCAGTGGGTAATCCAGATACAAGAGCACAAGACTAAACCCTAGGAAGATCTATGTCTTGCAACCTCCAGCTAAGGCGCTTGACTCCTTGGAGAGACTGGGCAATATCTGGATGATCTGGCTCTTGTATGAGCTTCTAGATTAGGAGATCTCTGAGATCATAAGAGGCATGCAACTCTTCAATCTGCTGTATGAACACCTTCTCACTTTCATTGCTTGCACTTGACTCGGTATTGATTTTCTTAACATCAGCCCGAAGCTTTAACTCTTCTATTTCCTTCTGAGTGTCTTCAACTTTCTATTAACTCTTTTCCATATCCTGAAGGTAATCCCTTTGTTAGTTGTGGGCCTTTTGGAGCAGCTTTTCTTGTTCAGCTAGAGTGTCTTGAAGACTTTTGATCTCCAATTTGTATTTAGTCTCCAACTCCTTTTGCTTCTTCAGAATAACTTCCCACTTTTATTTCCACAAGGTTATGGCCTCATTAGCTTCATTCAAAGCTCTCTTTGCCTTTTGGCGCTAACCTTCCATGTGGATCTCAGTTAAACCTCTTTTCTTGAAGTAGAGCTCTCGTTCATTAAAGTCCTTTTTGCTTGAGCCTGCCTAATTCCTCAGCTTGATGAGCCCTCTCTTCTAGCTTCTAGTTCTGAACTTTCAACTTCTGACAAGCATTATCAGCCTCCTGATTTTCAGCCCTGAGTTGTTTGACCAAAGCATCTAACTTCTGGAAGTCTTCCAGCGATACAGTGGCAGGAGGCGGGGCCGGTGCAGAGAAAAGGACTAGAGATACTAGGGCTTTCTCCCTTATCCAAGCTTCGAATTTGGGGAACATTTGATTATTGCTTTTGCCCAAGCGCTCTATACCATTCCTTTTGATGAGCTTCCAGGCACATGCGGCCTCTCGAACCAAGGGTAGATTATCCTTTGTAGGAAAATAGAAAGTTTCAACCAGCTCCGACTCTTTGGGAATCGCCTTGAGCGCATATCCCAATTGTATTCTTAGGATAATCAGGTTATAATTGATGCCCCCGACTACTCCTAAGAGAGGAACATTGGGATACCCTCCGCAGATGGAGATGAGGTCATTCCCCTTCATCCTTAAGGTAACCCATCTAATGTCGCTGGAGGACAACGCACTCAGCTTTTGCACCCATACCTCCTTAGGATTCGTGAAAGCCTCAATAACAGGGAGATGCCTCATGAACCACCTGTAAAAGAGAGGAGCACAACATTTGACCAATCCACCCCTTCTTTTCTCATTTTTGTAATGCACTTAATAATAGAGGTCCCCTAGGAGGGTGGGTACCGGATTTTTCAGCATAAACAGATGAATGGCGTTGATATCCACGAACTTGTCCATATCCGCAAACAGGATGATTCCGTATGTGGACAATGCCAAGATGGCGCAAATTGAATCCCACTGATTTGTTGCAGCAAGCTCTCTAGCTATTCTAACTAGAAACTCTATAGAGAAACCAAACACTCCGGATTTAGTAGAAGTCAAATTGTCAGACACTTTGGACGAGCTCAAATAAAGAGCTTTGGAGATGTCAGAATGAGTTGGTCTGATCATTTCTGAGTTGAATGGAACCTGATCTTAAATCAGAACTCCAAGAATCTCAGCGAACTCTTCAAGCAGGGGGGCCAGCTGGAAGTCGTGGAAGGTGAAGCACCTAAGTCGTGGGTCATAATACTGTAGTAAGGTATGAATGGTGCTTCTTTGGGAATTGTCCAGATTGAACACCAAATATGGAATATCGCCATATTTCTCCCTGAAGTATCCCAGCTGACCCAGGGTAATAAGGGACACTATCTGGTTGATCATATCCACTTTGGTATCGAAGAATTTGTAGTGCACAATTCTCTTTCTGACGTCTTCCATTCTGTTGTGGTAATGACCGAGAATCGAGAGTAATATGAACCCTGAGAATGAAAAAGAACACAATGATTAATGATGTCATGATGATTATGCAATGCAAGCCATGTGATTGGTGGCGTGTCTGTGATGTGATAAGCATATAATCACGTGTATGTGCAGGTCACAATCATAATAACAAACCCTCTGAATAAGAAGCCCAAGTCTGGGAACCGAGGAACCAGATAACTGGATCACAATATTGGACCATACTGGTGAAATGGGTATGTTGGAGGTTTTAGGGTTCCTGCAAACATGTAAACCCCTCCCAATCTTACGGGTGTGCTACTCGAGTCAACATCACGAACTCTCAAAGCCGAGTAGCAATAATACATTCACAATCTCCGAGAAATGGCTCATGACCAAATCAGGGAATCGGTTTGGTATTATATACTACTCAGGGAGGTCTCAATTGATTCCAAGGAAACAAGCATCCCTCATAAGTCTCCAGCTTCAAGCACTGAATCGAGAAACAATAGTACATTCAGCCCTTGGGATACAGTACTATCGTCATACGAACAATTTGCCTTAACTGGATTCCTATGAGAGAACCAGGCTATCCTATGCGAGTTCCTATGGGCCCTCGGATGCGAGTGGATTTTCCAACAAATGTGGTCTGCCACTGTCATCACTGGAGAGGGGTGTTTCAACTAAGGTCCTCAATGATCGGTCACCAGATGCACATAACTATCGAGGTCGTACCCTGAAGTGGGGTAAAACCCCCACACAAAGTAGTCCCAAGACGGTCACAATCTGGGTGTGGAACACATCGCCACTCATCATGGTGAGATACCATGGAAGTACAATTTTTGTCCATGCTAATCCTATAGTGCACTCAAGCCGGGTCTTTGGCTTATCTCACAGTAACTCCTAACCCACAGAAAAAATGAAAACCAGCACATCCAGACAGTCTAGTATACATGATGCATGTCAAAATAAATACTGAAAGCAGAAAATAAATTTTGTAAAGTAAATTGTAAATGGAAACAGTAAATAAACACACAACAATAATCATATAAACACCCAAAGAAACAAAAGAAAATAGGCGCTAGGATTGATTCTACGAGGGAAACCATAGATTCCGGGTTCGGTCCCAGTTGTCGCTCCCGGGATTTTCATCCAAATACAAATGCGAAAGTGGCGCGAAAAAGGTAGAGTCGCCAGCTAGGCATTTTTATCCCAAAGGAACAGGAAAGGTAATACTGCACAAACCTAAGGAAGAAGGAAAAGATGAGGCCTTGAGAACCAAAGATCTGAGTTCGGGAGTCGGTTACGACCTGGGAAGGTATTAGCACCCCAGATCGTCCGCCGTACCCGACGAGATCCACGCTTGTTTATCTTTTTCAAAGGGTGAGAAATAAAACTGCTGCTGAATAGAAGAACTGCTAACTGGGACTGGAAGTGAGAAATGAAAAAGGGAACTATAAAAAGAGAACGAAAAGATACGAGTCAAATGTAGGGAAAATAAAGAATGTGCTCGAACGGGCCCTACCCCTTTACCTACGTACCTCATCGGGATAATGAGGATCAGAGTCGACGTAGTTTGCCTAACTAAGGCGGGAACTTTGTTTGTATTTTTTTATAGCTTGAATTGCGTATGTCTATTCTCAGGTGTTGCAAGCTCGTCTGGTACGAGTGCATTTACCGTCTTGCTTGCGAGACAAGTCGTCGCAAGTTCGCATTGAGAGTGAATGAGATGAGAAGAGAATTCCCGCAGGAAAGTCGCTTATTGTTTGTTGTTTTGTCTTTTATGAGAAGTATTTTGAATTTGTTTGTGATCATTTTCATACTAATACCTCTCCATCATGGTAGATAACTTACACCTCGCCCCGAAACAGGACGTGTATAAGTACTCCGCAACAAAATCTCGTGTCGTATGAGAATGTTCAACCTTTATTAGGTATTTTATTATTTCCTTCATGAGATAAGAAAGAATGACTCAAGTTTAAAAAGGACAGACTAAGGGGGACTAAGACACAACCCTAAGTTATTTATTATATGTTAAAGGTGATCCTAATGGTTTTTGAGGTTTTCTAATCCTAATGGAACAAAGGAAAAGAAAAGGAAAAAGAATGCAACTTACTTCCTAAGGAAGTTAAGTTGATTCTAGAGAAAGGAAGAAACCTACCAAACAAACATATGGAAGATAAAGAAAATTAAACGCATACTAAATGCATAAAAAATAAAAGGATAAGGTGCAAGGAAACATACCTCAACCTCCCTAGAAAATAAAGGTTAGTATTGAATTTCATTGAAAATAATAAAGAAACAAACATTAATTAAATCCTAATGATTCTAGGACCTAAACTAGACTCAACCCTAAGTCTAAAGGGTTTAAAACTTATGCTAAGCTAACATCCAACAACTTTTTACAGCTCTCAAATGCACAAACAACTACGAAAATACTGCACAACACAAACAGCCTACTGCATCTAATATACAACATGCAAAAATAGGTGTAAAAAGTAACAAACAACATGAACCATATAACAAGCAGCATGTATTTTACAGCTCCTATATGCAAAGACCGCTATGAAATGTAAAATGCAGATTTGATTATTTTCATTTTTTCATGCACAAACTCAATCATGAAATGCTCAATTAACATGAATAGGCAATATGAATATGGATCAAGCACATAATTGAATGTCATGATTATTTTTTAGGGATTATGCAAGAATGCACCACATGATTTATTATGCAACAAGTATGCAAAATATGGCACATGAACATGGCATATGAACATAATGAACATTGATCATGAATATGCAACATGATAGATCAACAAGAATGACAAGCTTAATGCAAAATTCATAATTGAATTGATGTTAATGATGTGATCAAAGCTACCACAAAAATGCAACAAAATGCACTTGCACAATTATGATCATATGAAATGCAACATTGAGTATGTAATGCCTTCATGCAAATGCATTAACAAAACATGTGAAAGATGCAAAAACAGAATGCAACATGCTTACTTATATGCCAAATAATGTATGGCTATAGCAACAAAGTGCAAGAAGTCAAATTATACACAAATGAACACATAAACACACAATATGTTAAATGAATGGAAACGCGTCGAAACGAATCGAAATGGAGGAATGAAATATCGAAACTAACCTTGAAAATTCCCTAAACCAGAACCAGTTTGTGGCAAAACACACACGTTAACCGGTTAACCAAATGGTTAACCGGTTAACAATGAACAAAATGTGGAAAAAAATGTTTAGAAATAAGTGCTTTTGGCCACAAACTAACTTCTAATGATTCCTAAGACACCTAGGAACATGTTAACATTAATCTTCTACCTAGAAGGAGCATTCAAACACCTAGTAGAACCTAAATTGAGCTACGGATCTAGCTACAAACAATCAAAACGTACAAAATGCAACGTAAACGAAATCAAATGATACAACGCAAACACAATCAATAATCATGCGGAGAATATCGTTTAAGGCGAGATGGAGAGAATAAGTTAAGGCAAGAATGGTTTTAGATCACCAACCTATGAAGCAGAGGAGTGCTTTGGTAAATGTTGCAAGAATCAGAGCTTGATCGAAGAGAAATCCGAAGAATCTGCGAATATGCAAAATAAATGCATTCTTGATGCTTGAGACTTCTTGCACTTCAGATAAGTCGATATCTCACCAAAAACCTATAGCTTCTTCTTCCCCAATGCACAAATCAATGGTGGTTGGAGGCTAAGCTTTAAGATCTTCAAGTTTCAATGTGAAACTTGAAGAGCTTCTTTGAAAAAAAGCTTTGGTGAAAATGGAGGAAAAGTGAGAGAGAAAAGTGATTCTAGAAATGAAAATTGTGAAATTATGAGAGTGAACCCCTTGAATTGAAGTGACTTAGGTTTGTATAATGCATAGGCTTGGGGCTAGGTTTGGGAATGGAGTTAGGTTTAGGAATGAAGTTAGGTTTGTAGTTAGTTAGGGTTAGGGTTGGAGAGGGAATATTCCTTGGAATATTCCATGGAACACTCTAGAATGTGGTAGAATATGGTAAATGATTTTCCTTCTGTTGATCTCCAAATAGTGACAACCTTTGCCCAATCACATGCCTCATGCACATGCAAATGATTTATGATTTCTTTTTTTCTTTTTATTATTATTTTAATGTGATGAATGTTAGGATGATCATGTAAAATGACGAAGCAAAAACAGCTTGAGGTTGGTAATGAATAAAGAGGGCAAATTTTAGGGTATTACACATACTACAAGAAGCCTCCTACTTTGAACTTTTGTGCTTTTCCACTCTTGATCAGATCCTGCTGGGGATGATTTTTATTTGGGAGGTACTACCCATTGAACTCCGTTGGGGAAGTGATGGCCTTCTGACTCGACAAGGGGAACAGATGTGTTGATATTCTGCTGAGGAAGAAACCTGTTGGGGAAACTCCTTAGAGACACGGTCTTCTTCTTGGGGAAGAAATGTTTCCATATGTTGTCGGAGATAAGAAGGCTCTGATGGGGATTGCTCCTTTGTTAAAGGAAAATATTTTCTTGGGTAGACTATCAGTCTTCACTCTACTGGGGATTATCAAAGAACAGGTGTTGTCGAGGACACGCGTTCAAATTTCCGGGGTGAATGCTCTATTTACTTTTGTGGGCTTCATCTAGAATAGTCTTTCTCAACTCTGCATTATTAGGTACACATATAAGTCAATTACATCTTAAGACATTGTCTGGTCCTACTTTGAACTCTGGTGCTTTTCCAGTCTCGATCAACTTTTTCTTTTCTTGGATTTCTTTGTCGATTCCCTGGAGAGTCACAATATCATTCATAAATTCATTCTCAACAGTGATCATCTTGCAATTCACTTTATTGGTTAAAGACTCCAAGTTCATGTTCAAATCTCAAAACTTCTCTAACAAATCCAATCCTTTCATTGCAATAGTCTAAAGTTGAACTCATTTTCTACTTAAGGCATCAGCCACTACATTTTCCTTTCCTGGGTGATATTGCAAAGTGAAATCATAATCCTTGATGAATTCCATCCATCTTCTCTATCTGATGTTAACCTCTTTCTGATCAAACAAGTATTTCAAAATTTTATGGTCACTAAATACTTCAAAGTTAAATCGTATAGGTAATGCCTCCAGATCTTTAGTGTGAATACTATGGCAGCCTGCCCCAAATCATGTGTGGGGTAATTCTTCTCGTGAAATTTTAGTTGTCTTGAAGAATAAGCCATAACTTGTTTATGTTGCATGAGCACACATCCTAATCCTTGGTAGGAAGCATCACAATAAACTTCATAAGGTTCTTCTGATTGTGGAAGTATTAAGACTGGTGATGTGGTCAGTTTCTCCTTCATTAGTTGGAAACTCTTCTCACACTCCTCTGTCCATGCAAAAATATGATTCTTCCGGGTGAGTTGTGTCAGCGGGGCTATAATCTTTGTGAATCCTTCGATGAATCTTCTATAGTATCCTGCCAATCCCACAAAGCTTCTAATTTCAGTGGATGCTTTTGGTCGTTCCTAAGCAACAACAACTTCAACCTTGGACAGATCGACTGCAATACCTTCTTTGGAGATTACATGGCCTAATAATTTCACCTCCTCCAACCAAAACTCACACTTTTGCAAATTGGCATACAATTGTTTCTCCTTCAATAGCTGCAACACTAGGCCCAAGTGAATTTCATGCTCTTTCTTGCCCTTAGAGTATATAAGGATATCATCAATGAAAACCACAACAAATATTTCTAAGAATGGATGAAATATATGATTCATATAGTCCATGAAAATTGTTGGTGCATTGGTGACTCTGAAAGGCATCACCAAATACTTATAATGTCCGTATCTTGTTTTAAATGTTGTCTTGGGTATATCTTCTTCCTTCACCTGAATTTGATGGAATCCCGACTTCAGATCAATTTTGGAGAATACTTCAGCACCTCTAAGTTGGTCCATTAAGCCATCAATTCGTGGCAATGGATATTTATTCTTTATCGTAACTTTATTAAGTTGTCGATAGTCAACACACAATCTTGACTTCCCATCTTTTTTCTTTACTAATAGTACAGGAGCTCCCCACGGTGATACACTTGGTCGGATGAACTTCTTTGACAATAGGTCCTCCAATTGATTTTTCAGGTCTGACATCTCAGATGTATCCATTCTGTATGGGGTAATATGAATATGTCTGGTTCCTGGAACCATATTAAAAGAAAATTCAACGTCACATACTGGAGGTAACCCTGGCACGTTTGATGGGAAAACTTCTGGAAATTTTTTACCACTGGAATCTCAGAAATTTCTACTTCTAGTTTCATAATGATAGAATTTAAGAACATACTTTTGGATTCCTCCCTTTAAAGAAATTTTCAATCGGTTAGCATCGAGGAATCGAGGAATATCAGGGTCGGGAAATATTACATACTTTCGAGCATAATCCAAAAGAATATGATGACTAGATAACCAGTCCATCCCAAGGATTATTCCCAGATGTTTGAGAGGAATGCAAATCATGTCGACTTTGAATTTCATGCCTAAGATATTCAAGGGACATTATAAGAAAGCTTCATTCAAGACTACCGGTTCAGCAGACGGTATGGTGACTACCAAATCAAAAGGTAGTATAGTAACAGGTAGTTTTATAGAATTCACACAATCCACAAATATGAAGGAATGTGTAGCGCCAGAATCAAATAACACAACAAATCGTTTGTTTGAAATTTCACACTCACCCTGGACTAATCTTGAGGAATTTGATGGCTTTTCTCCTCCAATGTGATAGACACGTCCCTTAGCAGCAGGGCGGTTGACATCATTACTATTATTGGTGGATGGTGCTTGATCTCTTCTTGGTGCTCGACAATCTCTAGCGACGTGTCCTGGTTGCTGACATAGGTAACCAAGCCTCGCTCTTTCTGGGTACTGGGTACTCGCATGTCCGTCCTTATTGGAATGGTAGCACCGAATGGTACCAGAATTGTGTGGCTTCTGACCTCCCTTGAAATTTCCTCGAGGTTGGTCCCTATCATTCCTTTGGGGTTGAGTGTATGGTTGTTGTTGCTTTCCCTTATTATTGTGATCTTGACATCCCTGTTTGAAAAAGTCTTAGTGATAGAAAATTCTCAACAACTAAAAAAAATTGTTTTTGTTTCTACCTGGGGACTTGACGGTCCTCTGGAAGCCCCTCTATTCAGACGTTCTTGTTTCATTCGTTCCACCTTCTTACATTTCTCCACTTGAGCTTGGATTTGGAGAATCTCCAAGGGCTCCACAAACTCTTTAATTTCATATCTGAGTCCCTGTTCAAATCTCTCACACTTATAGTTCTCATCCACCTGGTCATGAAAATAGCGGAAATGTTTGGCTAGGGAGTCAAATTTGTCAGTATACTCTGCTATAGTCATGCCGCCTTGGCAAAGCCTGAGGAATTGAGCCTCTTTCTCCGATCTATTACTTGATGGAAAATACTTGTCCAAAATTTTATTTTTGAAAGAATTCCAACTCAATGCTTCATTATTACTCTCCATTAGTTATTTTTCACCTCGCCACCAAGATTCAGCCTCTGCCCTTAGCAAAAACGTTGCGTATTCCACCTTCTTAGCATCTTCACAATGAAGTACTTCGAAAATCTTCTCCATTTCCTGTATCCAAAGTCAGCCTTATCTGGGTCATGTTCTGCATTAAATTTTGATGGATTTTGTCGATTAAAATCAGGTAATCCCCTCGCAGCAGCAGCTGCTTCCTCTCTCTGATCCCTTAGTGCCTCACGTTGAGCAGAAGTTGTTGCTTGTTGAACGCTAGTTGCAGATTGTTGGGCCATAGCCATGGTCATAACGTGTATTGCTTGGATGACGCTTGTCATGTCATGTGGATCCTGTTAGCTAGTAGGAGCTCTTCGTGGAGGCATCATAACTTCCTACAATTTCACTTGCATTAGAAGGATATTTAGGATCTCATTCTAATGCCTGGGTTAGAATATTGGGGGATCTAAAGTTATTAGTACAAAAGTTTATTTTACAATCTCTTCCAATATAAAGATCAACATCATTAAGTTAACATATTAAAATTAAAATAAGTAATTGATGCATCACACAACATTCATAATCATGCGCCATAAAAGGTCGTCCCACCCAAAATGTTTGTCCAAGGATTATTGCTCTGATACCAAATTGTAACATCCCGAATTTTTAATCCGATATATTATTAATATTTAGATCATTTTAAAATTGTATGACTATTTTTTTTTTGAAATATTCAAAAAATAGGTAGAGAAAGTAACTTAATTAAACTGAGAAATCATTCGAAATTCCTAGCGGAGAAATCCGTACTCGCATTTCTACACAAGTTCAAAAAAAGTGTCAAGACTTGTTGAAAATAGAAATAGTGTTTCGTCACATTTTATTTATTACATAAAATATTAAATTTTCAAAAACCCATGTTTGCCCCTGTGCACACTTCAAAAACCATACTCAATCATTCCTTTTTCCTTTGAGTACCTACCACAATAATTGTAAATGGTCAATTTTCTTATCCATATTGAATCATACTCACCATAAGAGAATGTCATAAAATAATAAAAAAACTTCATCAACTCCAAGCATAATTATTAATTATTTTATATAACAGATAATTGTTATATAAGTTGATAGAAATACAATGTGACCATAACAACTATATGAGACACAAATGATATGAAACAACAATGATCCGGATAATAGAACCCATTCCAATGGGAAAATCTGTCACACAGACTCCTGCCACAAAGGCCGAAAAGCGTCAATATAAAACCCATACGAATGAGACTGCTACACAGGCTCCTGTCACAAAGGCCGAAAAGCGTCGACTTGCCACCAAGGCATACAACAATGAGACCTCTATACATCCTATATGATGCATGTCTCAATAACATAATAAAGTATTCTCTAAAATACATATAACCAAAGACAATAAAAATAATCCCTATTATTATTTATTTAGTTACATTTTCCTTATTCATCCATAAATGATTTATAATCTTCACACATTTTAGGACAACATAGCTATACATAATCTTTATAAATTTTGGTATCATATGGTTATATATAATATTTAAATATTTTGGAACAATACAATTATAATTATAATATGTATACATTTGTGAGAGTAAGAAAAAAATATATAGATATCAACTTCATAATATACCACACATAATTTATTTATTTAAATTTCTGATAGACGAAATGGAGAATATAATGTAATCTAAATTGTAAGTGTTTAAACATGCATTAATTAAAATCAATACACCTAAGGTCAAATGCACTTTGGTATTTAAATAATTTGGTCCATGCTTATAGTTAAAAAAATCAATACAATATCATCATTAGGCACCTAGCATGATCTGTTTCATTTTAGTAGAAACTTAAAAAAAAATTATTTTTACTACAACCAATATAATTTGAATCTTATCACAATAGAAAAGTCACAAAAACCGAATTTTTAAGCAAACAGACACCTAACCTATTTTGTGTTTATCTTTTCTCTAATATTTATCATAACATAAAATATGATTGTTAACTTTTACTTTTTATGAACTAAACTCCTACTTTGAGTATACTACAAGCTAACTAGTATCTATACATATCACAAAACAATACATATTGCTTCATGATAAAACAACTAATAACAGATTAATAAATAATAAAATATTCTTAGTACAAAGCAATATAATCAAAGTGATTAAATTAAACTAACAATGAAACATGTATTAGGAGCGTGTACCTAAAAATATCGTTAATGTCTTACCTTTTTATAGGATTATTCTAATCATTATTTTATTTTATTTTTGACAAAGATTCTACTATCATTCTACAACACAATTTTATGTAGTATGAATGTATGAGGAAAAAGCCCTTACCTTATAAACTCTCTAATTTCTGATACTCTACGGTGTATTGGACGATCAATTTATTTATACTCCCTTTTCAATAAGAATTTCCGGATAAAATGTCCAAGATAGGTGGTAGTTGGAGAGTGATGATTTTGTTCATGTAATGTTTTTTTCTTTCTTTCACATGTGAGATATGAGATGACATAATATCTATTTATAGGAGTGAAAATTGGGAAGAAGGGGAATATGAGTGGCTCCTAATAAAAGAAGCATTAGAGAAAACTAATTAATTTGAGTTTTATGATAGTGGAATGTGTATAGTATTATTTTTAAATTAATTCAATTCATTCATCCTAACTATCCAGTTTCTAGTATTAATAAGGCACTCAATTAATGATTGATCATTCCACTTACAATATTGTTTCATGTTTCTTTTCTTCTACACATGCTAGACATTTTTTTTATTTCTTTCATTAATGATTACTCACTCATAATCCATACAATAAGATCATACATATTCCAAAGTTTTTAATTCATTTAAATATACATTAGAAAATGGTAAAAATAAATAAGTAACACATATCATTAAATTTTAAATTATTTATATTCCCTTAAACTAGTAAGTTATTTATTTAATTATCTTAATCACATTAATTGACTGTTTAAATAAATAAGTAAATAAATAGAACATGAAATTTTACTTATTTGATTAAAATAGAGAAATATAATTCTCACTAAATTAATTATTTTAAATGATTAAAATATGTGATTATCATTAATTAATAAATTGGTTAAAAGAGAGTGAAATAATCCACTAAATCAATCACTTAAAAATATATGGTTCTAATTATTTAATTAATAGGATATTATAATTTTAAAATTTAACCATTTAAATAAATATAAATAAATAGATAGATAAATCTAGTTAACTAATAAAAAAATAGAGGGTGTTACACTTCCCATGACAAGGAAGGTGTATATTATCATGAATTTATAATTGATAAATCATTAGGACTTTGTGAAGATTTCTTTACTCAAGGAGAAGTGTCATCCTTGGATTAGTTGCAAGATGTAGTTATGAAATATTCCTTTTGAAGATTCAGACACTGGCAGGTTTGAAGACTTTGAAGAAACAGTGGGAGTTTCTTAACAATATGTGATATTGATAGGAATTTCTACAAAATCAATAAAATGGAGGTTGTCTACTCAAACTTGGTTGATGTGAAATTCTGGTATGACAAACTCAGATGTTGAATATGATGTTGAGACATCTTATCTGTTATTTATAAACATGGTGAGGCATACACATCAGTACATTAAATTCTGATATCTCATAGTCAAACATGCTTCAGGATGTTGCGACATCTGATAGGACATTAAGTTCAGATACTGCATAAAATAAAGACAAAAAATCTATAAAAAAATACAACATAATTGTTAACCCAGTTCGATGCTAACTCGTCTACTCTTGGGGCAACCAAGCCAGGAAGGAAATCCACTATGTAGTATCAATTCAAAGACTTCTCGGTAAACACCTACAGTTTACAGTCTTCTCACTTAATCACTACTCGTGCAACGTTTACTTAGAAACTCCTAAATATGAGAAACTCATCCTCACTTCCAATCACCTCAGTGATATCTCACAGTTCTCAACAGTCAGTTGCTGATATTGACAACTTCATATCTATACAACAATTCATAAAAATAGAAGGCACACTTCCATGACAACAACTTAACCTTGCTTAGCATCTTCAATTAAGTACAATACTTCTCTTGCTTAACAGCTTCGAGAATCACAAGTAAACAGCCACAACGTGGTTCCTTGTAGCGCACAACTGCCACAAGAACACAACCATCATGATGTTTAAATTTTGAACAGTTGGTTGGTTTGTTCTAAACTAGGTTACAAGGTTTCTTTTATAACCTATTCCCAACTAGATTTGGGCCTAAACAATCACATCAATAGCTGCTACAAATTATGCAGAAAAATATGCTACAAAATATACAAAAAGATCTTCAAATATAAAAACTCCTAAAATATCTCTGAGTATAGAAACTTTATATTTTTCAATATTTATCTTCAATGAAATTTGAGTCTTCAAGATCTTTTACAATAACGCCAAATGGATTGCTTCAAATCTTCAAAACAAACTATTTCTATTGAAACCAAAACAGAAACTTCAAATCACTTCAGCAGTTCATGATGTCGAATGAACTGTCTTTACATCTTCTTCGACATGTTGATCCATATGTTGAAACATTTCAACACAACATGTTTGGGTGCACACAAAAGGATTCCTTGCTTCATATATTCTTTCTTTGCAAAGATCCTATACATATACATTGTTGTTATATTTGTTTTACAAAATTCATGTCAATTCTACAAAACTTACAATCTTCCCTTTGGAAAATTTTGGCTAAAACAAATATTACAAAATAAACCAGAAAAAACAGCAGCAAATCATAAAGATCATACTGAAAAAACAACAGAAGCAAAATAAAACTCTTCACTTTGTCATGGCATGTTGTTTGACATCTTCAGTAGTATTCACAATAACACACCATTAACCTATTCTTTTAGTGGAAATAGAAAATATTGAAGTCTTGGCTGAACCAATCCATTAAGACCTCTCTCCATTCAGGTTCCACAAAACCCTTCTTCCCAATGTGATGAACATTCTCCATCTAGGAGACCAATGATGGCTTAAGAGAACACCCTCTCATTCCCTTAAGTAACTTAGAACACAAGTCAAACTTATTTTCAACAACTCAGGACACAAGTCACAAAGACTAGCATACGACATCCCCCCTTTGACATCCTAATACCACCACACATAACAACAGATGCAGCTGTTGTGACAACAGCTCTGAGCACATCACATGTACACATTCTTTCTCCCCCTTTTTAGCCAAAACTTGGCAAACACAACCCTCACAATACCATACCCATGAATTATTCATCCAAACACAAAAGAAACCCATTATAAGGAAAGGTGAATGATGAAAAGCAATTAAAACTTACATGCTTGAGGAGGATGAAATACGCTTCTATAAATAGGGAGCAAGGACATAGATAGTAACGACCTATCCTTGAAAAAGAAGCGTTATTGGTCCAAGATCTTTATGATAGGAGAAAACACTTATGCACCATTCAATATGGAACAAAAACTGATTTTGACCAACTGACTAGTTCTCCCAAAACAAATGGCCCAATAACCAACACGCATGAAAACCCCGTGTTTCACATTTTTCTTCCAGCGCCGTCCATAAAAACTCCCAAAAAGAGAACAATACACACATGTTTTAAAACATGTTCTGACATCCAACCATGTATTGTCTTCTAGCAGCGCAACAATATGGTTTACAACTCCCGAAGAATCCAACATAAACTGCAGATAGCAGCTTTATTCCATTAGCCTATTGGATACACATGACACTCCTCATCTGGATTACAAGGACATGCACATCACAACTTCTAAGTAATAAAAATTAATCAAGTAGACATACTTAGTAGCACATGTCACAACATGATGTGCAACATCACAAAACCTGGTTAAGGTACAACTCCCCCTTAACTTCACAAAATCAGCTGCACAGAATTGTAACATACTCCCCGTATCAAGGATACTCCATGCTTTTCTACACTATGATGAAAGGAAAACATAAGACGCATCTTCATGTCTTCAAAATCTCACCCTCTGTTCAATTCCCAATTGAACACATTCACTTCTTGTACCAAAGAACACCTGATCCCTTCTAAGTTTATAGTTACCACAAACTACACAAGCTAAAAATATTCTGCACACAGGTTCTTGAAACTGACCCAACATAATATCTTTACAGTCTTTTGACCATACGATCTAGACAAAACACATTCAAACTGTGCCACCAGCTAGAATCAGAAATCCAGAAAGAGAGATAAACTCTCACCCACCTTCAAGAAGAACAAATCTCGTTGAGTCTTCAACTCATCAATATTATTCCCAAGAGCAATTTGTTCCAAGACAATCCTCAAGAACAACCAGCTGCCACACTTTGATTATCTTGATTCTTCGAATCCACTATAGAGATCAACCAATTTCCACCGTCTGATTACCTCCTTTATGAATCCTCATATGAAAAAGCCAATTGCCACACTTGTCTTCTTCATATTTATTAGAAATCTTCCAAAGATATCCTGATCAATGATGTTGATCTTCACTAAGCTGCCAAGATAACAAGCCTTATGAAGCATTCAATCCCTGTAGATCATTCTATCTTAAATTTATGTGCCACTTCACCAATTAGACTCTGATGTTGAACTAGATGTTTGAACATTGTTAGTCCACATCCAGCTTTTAAATTCATTTCCTTCTTCTTCCCCTTGAAACAACCTCCTTCCTTTACAGAAAAAGAGTTACATGCTCTCATAGACTTGACTTATTGACCAAGTTTGAGTAAACAACCTCCATTATGTTGGTTTTGCAGAAATTCCTACCAATAACACATATTGATGAAAAACTTCCAATGTTTCTCCAAAGTCTTCAAACCTTCCACTGTCTGAATCTTCAGAAGGAATAGTTTAGAACTACACTTTACAACAATACCAAGGATGACATTTCTCCCTAAGTAAAGAAATATCAATAATAACTTCATGGTTATAAACACCTTCCTTGTCATGGTAAGAAAAATATTCCAGCTGCATCCACCAAAACCAGTATGCACTCTTACACCAAAACACCACAGATGACATTACTTAACTCCCCCTTTAATGAACAACCAAAGCTCTTTCTGAAGATGAGCATAGGTTACTCTGTACACCTTCTGAACCATAAGATTCATACTACATATATGCATACTTCCAGATAAACACTAAGTCTCCCGTATAAGTATCCATCTATATGCATTATAAAAACAATAGACAAATACCAAGTATCTCGTCAAGGTATTTACTAATGGTCAGATAAGATTACCTTCTCACACAAGGTTGAACATGTAATCTGACTTCTTCTTCTTCTGCAGAAATCTGACACTTTCTGAGATGATGTTCTAACATTCGTTCAGACATCAATATCAATCACGTCTCCACACAAACCATATGCATGGAACCACAGGGGAATCAACCATCAACATTTGATCAGGCTACCAAAACACAGATATAAGCAGCAGCTGGGACACTCCAAAAAACTTCTCCTTAATACTCCTTGAAGCTCAGGTGCTTCACTCCTGCGGCAAGGACCAGAAATAAATTGTCCTTAGGAGAAAACACATGTTGATCACTCCTTGATCAACACCCATAGCTAAGAAAAATTCCATGGCCAGAACCTTCTTAGACACCCCATAGAGATGCCTCCTCTTCCAAATCAGGAGTAGGTTCCAAACACTTGTGAAATAAAACATAGTAGTTTAGCACCCAAGCATCTATATAGCCATTCCTTGGACAATATAACCATGCCTAATTCTGATGTGATGTTCAATCATGGGATACCATATCATTCCAAGGATTACAAAGAGATCTACAAACAAAAGATAGGTCTGTTAATAGCAGTCTTCAGATCTTCAGACAACCACTTCTCTTCACAGTGCCTTGAGTGGACTTGAAAAATAGTCTTTGAGTATCATTAGCACAGTTGACATAAGCAGATATACATATATCCCCAATACCATAGGATATATCTCCAGAGAAGAGCAACCTTATCACATAAAAGAGTTATAAAAAATATAAGCAACGAATAACAAACTTCTTAGAAGTTTCAAGTGTCAAAAATTAGCCCTAGCAATTATCTCTAAGTGACACCAGCAGCCATAGATTTGAAACTAAATCAAACATATCACAATAGCAGCACGAACCCCATGCTACAACAATAGAACAGTCCATCCTCCACTTCTAGGGACCATTCAAACATCTAAACAGCTTTTTAGTAGAACCTTTCTACCTTGACCATGAACCAGAAAGTGTCCCCATTGGATCTCATCCAGAAACAGACTAGGATGTCTGCTCTGATACCAATTGAAATTCCGGTATTACAGACTCAGATGTCGAATATGATGTTGAGACATCATATCTGTTACTTATAAACATGGTAAGGCATACACATCAGTACATAAAATTCTGATATATCAGAGTCAAACATGCATCAGGATGTTGGGACATTTGATGGGAAATTGAGTTCAGGTACTGCATAAAATAAAGACAGAAAAGCTTTACAGAACAAAACAAAATTGTTAACCCAGTTCGATGCTAACTCATCTACTCTGGGGGATACCAAGTCAGGAAGGAAATCCACTATGTAGTATCAATTCAAAGACTTCTCATCAAACACCTACAGTTTACAGTCTTCTCACTTAATCACTACCCGTGCAACTTCTACTTAAGAACTACTAAATATGAGAAACGCATCCTCACTTCCAATCACCTCAGTGATGTCTCACAGTTCTCAATAGTCAGTTGTTGATATTGACGACATTATACCTATACAACAATTCACAAAATAGAAGGCACACTTCAATGACAACAATTTAACCTTGCTTAGAAGCTTCGAGAGTCAAAAGTAAACATCCACAACATGGTTCCTTGTTGCGCATGACTGCCACAAGAACACAACCCTAATGATGTTTACATTTTGAACGGTTGGTTGGTTTTTTTAAAACTAGGTTACAAGGTTTCTTTTATAACCTATTCCCAACTGGATTTGGGCCTAAACAATCACAACAATAGCTGCTACAAATTATGCATAAAAATCTGCTACAAAATATACAAAAATATCTTTAAATATAAAAACTCCTAAAATATCTCTGAATATAGAAACTCTATATTTTTCAATATTTGTCTTCAATGAAATTTGAGTCTTCAACATCTTTTACAATAGTTCCAATTGGATTGCATCAAATCTTCAAAACAAATTGTTTATGTTGAAACCAAAACAGAAACTTCAATCCACTTCAGCAGTTCATGATGTCGAATGAACTGTCTTGACATCTTCTTAGACTTGTTGATCCATATATTGAAACATTTTAACACAACATGTTTGGGAGCATACAAAAGGATTCCTTGCTTCATATATTCTTTCTTTGTAAAGATCATTTACATACACATTGCTGCTATATTTTTTTTACAAAATTTATGCCAATTCTACAGAACTTACATTATGAATCAAGTCTATGAGAGCATGGAACTCTTGTTATGTTAAGGGATGAGGTTATTTCAAGTGGAAGAAGAAGGAGCCTAGTTCAACAGTTAGATATGGAATGATAATGTTCAAACATCTATTTCAACATCAGAAGCTCAGTTGGTGAAGTGACACATCAATTAAAGATAGGATGATTTACAACAAGCAGATCAGAATATTTTAATGAGAATTATGACAAACGTGAAGAAGACAAAGGGTGGCAATTGGCTGTTTCATATGAGGATTCATAAAGGAGGTGATCAAGTTGTGGAAATTGGTTGATATCTATAGTGGATACGAAGAATCAAGATAATCAGAGTGTGGCAGATGGTTGGTCTTGAGGATTTTCTTGGAATAAGCTACTCTTGGCCAGAAGAGTGATGAGTTGAAGAATCAAGGAGAGTTTTTCTTCTTTAAGGTGGATGAGAGTTTATCTCTCTTTCTGGATATATGACTCAAGATGGTGGCACGGTGTTGGTGAAGATTTTCAGTTCTTGGATTACTATGTTATAGTATATACAGTTGGTGGAGAACATCTAGACTATTAGTAATAAGGTCTTGGTGTTTGGAAGATGTTCTAACTGGTGTTAGGACATTATCTAGGGTGTTTGTCTACATGGTTTATATTTTTAGCCTAACTAACCATATGGGCGAATGATGAAGTAAATGATCTGTCTGGAACAAACATGTAGAGTAGATTGAAGTAGATCAGGTATTGATTGCTTGGAAGTCTTTTTATGGTCATTCATTCTAATGTCAGAATTAGTTTGGATGTGTTTTATCTGGATTATATGGCCTTTGGTGTGTGAAGGCTTAGTATCAAAACTTAAGTGCTAGAAGATGTTCAACTTGTGTATTTTGCGATAACAACAAACCAAGAAGGGATTAGGTATGCTTTGGTACAAGAAGTGAATATGTTCAATTGAGAATTGAACAGAGGGTGAGCTATTGAAGACATGAAGATGCGTCTTATGTTTTCCTTTCATCAAAGTGCAGAGAAGCATGTAGTATCCTTGATAGGGGGAGTGTGTTACAATGTTGTACAGCTGGTTTTTTGAAGTTAAGGGGAGTAATACCTTAATTAGGTTCTATGATGTTACACACCATGTTGTGACATGCGCTACTAAGTATGAGATTTCTTTTGATAACATTTATTACTTTGGGAGAGCAAGTCAGATGGTCAAGGTCTATTTTTTGTGATCCTCTTTTAATGGTGCAAATTTTTTCGCTCTTATCATAAAGATCTTAGACCAAGAACGCTTCTTTATTCAAGGATAGTTCGTTACTATCTAGGTTCTTGCTCCCTATTTATAGAAGCGTATCTCTTCTCCTTCGGCATGTGAGTATTTTCATCTTTTCTTCTAATGGGGTTCTTTTGTGTTTGGATGAATAATGCGTGGGTGTGGTATTGTGAGGGCTGTGTTTGCTAAGTTTTGGCTAAAAAAGGGGGAGAAAGAGTGTGTGCAGATGATATGCTTGAAGATGTTGTCATAGCAGTTGCATTTGTTATTTTCCTGTATGGTGGTTACCAGGATGTCAAGATGGATGTTGAATTGAAGTTTTTGTGACTTGTGTCCTGAGTTGTTGAACACAATTGTGACTTGTGTTCTGAGTTACATAAGTGAATGGGAGAGTGTTCTCTTAAGCCACCATTGGTCACCTAGATGGAGAATGTTCATCACCTTGGGAGGAAGGGTTTTGTGAAACTTGAATGGAGAGAGGTCTTAATGGATTGGTTCGACTAAGACTTCAAGACTTTCTATTTCCACTGAAAGAATAGGTGAATGGTGTCGTTTTGTGTTTGTTGCTGTTTTATTTGATGTATTTTTTTAATATTTGTTTTAGCCAAAATTTTCCAAAGGGGGAGATTGTAAGTTCTGTACTTTTAGGATTGGCATTAATTTTGTAAAACAAATATAGCAGCAATGTATATGTACATGATATTTGCAAAGAAAAGAAAACATTAATTAAGGAATCCTTTTGTACGCCCAAACATGTTATGTTGAAATTTTTTAACATCTAGAACGACATGTCGAAGAAGATGTAAAGACAATTTATTCAACATCATGAACTGCTAAAGATAGATTGAAGTTTCTATTTTTTTTTTCAACAGAAACATAATATTTTGAAGATTTGAATCAATCCAATGGCGCTGATTGTAAAAGAACTTGAAAACTCATATGTGCATTGAAGACAAATTTCATATATTGAATAAATATAGAATTTCTATATTTAGAGATATTTTAGGAAGTTTTTTATTTGAAGATCTTTTTGTATATTTGAAGCATATTTTTCTACATATTTGTGTCGCTCCCCCGAAAAGACACCTGGTTAGATAGGGTACAGACGCGAACGGTCGGTGAAAGGAGAAAATGAAATGAAGATGAATAGAGTTGCCAGCTAGGAATTTTTATCCCGAAGGAAAGGTAATGTTGCATAAACCTAAAACAAAGATGGATAAGACGGTTGCGAACCAGAGAAACTCAGAAAGGGGGTTGGTTACAACCTTGGAAGGTATTAACACCTAGATTGTCCGTCGTACTCGACGGAATCCACACCTAAAAGATTGTGTTTAAAGGGGTAGGTGTATGTGCTATTTGTGTGCAAAAGCTGGAAGAGAAATAAACAAGTGTCAGTGCAAAAAGAAGTGAATTGCTCAGGAAATGAGGCTTTGAAAAGAATGCTGAAAGAGGGGGGAAGACACAGAGACTTTTGTTCGATAACTGTTAAGTTATGCCTACGTATCCTCGCATGCAATGAGGAAGTCAGAACACCGTAGTTCGACTCAAAGAGACTGAAAGATAAATTGACTGAACTGCTTGCTTGCCTATGCTCAAGTGTATGACTCGTCTGGCTCGAGTGCTAACTGTCTTGAATTAGAAGGAAGAAGCAAGACCTCGTTTGTGAATGAAGGTGATGAGAAAAGAATCCCGAAGGAGACTATTATTGTTTGTTTTTGTGTTTTTCAGTTTTGTTATTGTTTTTGGTGTTTTGCATAAGTTAATGAGTTTAAGCCTAAATCAAAGGACTTGTAAAATCATTATATCCTCCCTGATTAGGGATAATGAGCCTACTTAAGTATGAGATAAGCATCTCAACTTAATTTCCATGATGATGTAGGATTAAGATCATTAACCTACTTGTGATTAATTAGATGTTTTTAGGTTTTTGTTTAGTGATCAGTGATCTTTAGTCGTAGTTTTCAAGCCGTTTTCGTTGTTCTTTTCGTATGCTTTCGGTTGTTTGAAGTGTTTCTTTCGTGTTTTCATCGTAGTTTTCTTAATTTGGCATGCAAGTCTAGTTTTGGTTTTTTTATCAATTTTTATCTTTGGTATGTGTTATTTGGTTTTTTTGTTGATGTGTTTTCAGGTCTGCATCTAGTCGGTTGTTCGATGCCTTCGCAAAGATGATTCGAGTGTTGAAAATCCAGCAAAATAGAGATACCAGAAGCAAAACACAATTGCCCGTGTTGCACAACACGGCCCGTGTTGTGAAGGCCTTTGAAGAGGAATTCTAGGAATGATAAGGATCAAACCAGAAGTATGACACGGGATCCCGTGTTGTACAACACGTCCCGTGTTGTACAACACAACCCGTGTCATGGCCTCTGAAGGAGATGAGCATTTGAGAAGAATTAGTGGCACAACATGGGTGCCCGTGTTGCACAACACGATCCGTGTCGTGGCAACCAGAAATAAAAAATCCTACTATTTGTATGATGCTGACTGTTTTCGGAGGACATTCTAGACATTTCACGGAGTATTTTTTGAAGACTGATATATTAGATGATTAATACTGAGAGTATTTTGGATTTTTGAATTGGGAATTTTGGATTTGACGATAGCAGGAGAAGAAGGATTGATCAAGAGAGGAAGCAATTGACGATCCAACCGATCCAACGTTGATTGTAATGTCTCTATATTATTATTCAGTTTTTATTTTTGTTATGGACATGAGTGGCTAAACCCCCCAATGCTAGGGGGTGTCCCCGATTTGCTTATTGTAATGACTTTTTGAATTCTTAATCTATGAGATTATGCGTTTAAACCAGTTTCTTTATTTTATGCAACGTTCATAATGCTTTATCTTTTTGGAAAATTTGATAATTGATCGTAGTTAGGATTTGGTCTGACCAACCATCCTAACTTTGTTGCGTAATTTTTATCACGGTAGATATTACCGAGGAATTGGAATACCCTGTGAAAACCATTTTTTTGTCAGAATTATTGCTTGATATTCTTCCTTGGTCATTGAGGAATTAAGGTCGAGGAAGAATACCAAAGGTTTTTCTTTAAAGGAATTTTGGAAAAACAATCTTGAACATAGGAAAGATAAGGTTTGAAGCATGTCTCTTTAGAATCGAGAAATTATTAAGTCATTGCATTGCAAATTATACACCATCCCTGGCATTATTCTCATATTCGTGCAACCTCTATTCTTTGTTTACATTTTAGTATTTTAATTCTATTTTATCTCAAATCAAACTATCAACCAAAACTTTTGTTCAATTGAAATTTATTCGAAAAAACTTATTTCGGTATGCAGTCCTCAAGATCGATCTTCGGGATAACTCCCTTTTATTACTACATCGGTAAAAATAGTACACTTGCTAATTTTTCGATTAAGTTTTTGGCGCCGCTACCGGGGACTGCCAAAGATCTAAGTTTACTTGTATTATTTCAATTGAAATTTTGTTGCTCTGAGACTAAAATTTTATTGTTTTCTCTGTTTATTATTTTAGTGTTATTGAAATTTTGTTATCTAACTTGTGTCTAACTGTTTATGCGAGGTCAGGCCTCAGCTAAATTTTCTTTTGACACAGAACCAGAAAGAGCTTTGCACGAGAGACGCCGCAAGGCAAGAATTGATAGACTGGCTGATATTGGTTCAAGTGTCCCGAATCAGGAAACGGAGGACGACATATTTGTGCACTCTGAGCATAGTGACTCAGACTCGGATAGGGAGATAATTCAGGAATTTGATAACATGGAAGGGAATCAACCTGTTGCAGAGAGACTTTTAGGGGACTATGGAGGGGCAAATGCTCAACCTAACCGGATGACTATTGTGAATCAACCTGTGAATGTAGCACACTTTCAGTTGTATCCATCCACCATTCGCCAGTTAGAGAGCAAGCCTTTCTCCGGAAGGATCAATGAGGATGCAAATAAGCACCTTCAGAGATTCCTTACCACCACCACTTCTTTGAAGATCGAAGTTCATTCAGAGGAGGCAAAAAGACTTGTGATGTTTCCATTCACACTTACCGATGATGCAGAAGAGTGGTTCTACTCTCTTCCAGCGGCGAGTATCACAACATGGCAAGAGATGGAAACAACATTCCTTAATGAATATTTTCATGCTTCAGTGTTCATCTGGAAGAGATATGATATTGTCAATTTTAAACAAAAAGAGGGTGAATCAGTTGGAGATGAATATAAAAGATTCAAAAGGTGTTTGACCGCGTGTCCTACTCATAATATGGACGCAACCGAGCAGATGCAAAACTTTGTGAATGGGTTGCGACTCAAAACAAAACAGCTTATTGATACTGCTGCAGGTGGCTCAACAAACTTCTCAACAGCCACTAGTATCAAAAGAATCAAAGAAGCTATTGCTGCCAATGAACACCTTGAATTATATGATCGCACAGTGAGTCAACCAGATGGTAAAATTGATTTAAAGCTGACAGAGCAAGTTGTGAAAATGGAAGATCAAATTGCTGCAGAAGTTGAAAGAAGGCTAAAGAAGATGAATCTTGGCACACAGACAGTAGCTCAGGTGGAACCTGTTCAAGCTGTGATTTGTGAGATTTGTTGTGGACCACACTTCGCCATGCATTGTTTAGCAACTCAAGAACAGGTTGAACAGATTAATATGCTGAGGCAGAACAATCTGTATGCCAACACGTATAATCCAGGGTGGAAAAATCACCCCAATTTCTCTTGGAAAGATCAACAAGGGAACATCAAAAAATCGGTTCAAGGCCAGCAACAATATCAGTCCCAGCCACAACAATATCAGCCCCAACAACAACAATATCAGCCACCAGTTCCAAGAAAAGCTGATTGGGAAATTGCCATTGAAAAGATGGCAGCTCACAATTCTCAATTCCAAGAAGAAACAAGGAGTAACTTCAAGAATACTGGAGCCTCTATCAAGAACCTTGAAGTGCAAATGAGCCAAATTTCCCAACACCTAGCTATTCCCCAAACTCCAGGGACTCTTCCAAGTGTTACTGTAACAAATCCAAGAGATAATCACAAAGTCAATGCAGTCACAACACGAAGAGGTAAAGCAACTGAAGAGGTGAAAGAAAATTCTGAGAGTGAAAATCAAATAATTGAAGTGGAACTGGAAATAAAAGAGAATGAAGTTGTTGAAGAAGAAGAATAAGTAACCCCAGCACCGGAAATCAAAGAGAAAGCGGTAGAACCAAAACCGGTGATTAAACTTCCTTATCCAACAAGAAACCAAAAGAAAGGGCAGCAAGAGAAGAATTTTGAGAAATTCCTAGAGTTGTTCAAGAAGCTGGAGCTGAATATTCCATTACTTGAAGCACTTGAGAAAATGCCCACCTATGCCAAATTCATGAAAGATATCATTGCTAAAAAGAGGACCATGGGAGTTGAACCTATTATTCTAACCGAAACTTGTAGTGCTATTTTGCAGGGACTAAAGATTCCGGTGAAGAAAAAAGATAGAGGAGCTGTCACCATTCCATGCACCATCGGTGACCGGTCATTCAAGAGAGATCTCATTGATTTGGGAGCGAGCATTAGTTTAATGCCTCTATCAATCTACAAAAAGTTGGGTATTGGTGTTGTTCAAGATACTCTGATGACTCTCCAGTTTGCAGACCATTCTGTGAGGCGGCCATATGGAGTAGTCCATGATGTCCTAGTTAGAGTGGACAGGTTTGTGTTTCCGGTTGACTTTGTGATCCTTGAAATGCCTGAAGATGAAGAAATTCCTTTAATTTTGGGAAGACCATTCTTAGAAACCGGGAGAGTCATGATAGATATGGAAGGGGGAACACTCACTTTGAAAGTGTACGATGAAGAGTTGAAAATTGATGTTAGGAACACTTTGAAGTATAAAGATGATGTGGGAACTAGTAATAACATACAAGTGTTAGAACAAGTGGAAGCTAGTGAACATTTAGAGAGTGTATCCCAATTTCCTCTAGAAAGGGTACTGAGTATGTCTATTTTTGAAGATGATAAGGAAGTCGAAAGTAGTGATATGGAAGTGGTAGCTATGCTTGAAACTCAACCTATCCTGAAAAGAGTTAGAATGCATCGGTGGGAAGAGTTAAGACAACCTATAATGGTTGATGAAGGCGAAGACAAGCCAAAGATATCAGAATTGAAACAACTACCCGAGAATCTCAAATATGTCTTTCTCGACACTGAAGAAAAATGTCCCGCTATTATTAGCGCTAGTTTGAAAAGTGTGCAAGAGGACAAGTTAATTGGAGTTCTTAAGAAGTTTAACGGAGCAATTGGGTGGAAAATTGACGACCTTAAAGGTATAAGTCCTACGGTGTGCATGCACAAAATACTCATGGAAGAAGATCACAAACCGGTTGTGCAGCCCCAAAGGACATTGAACCCGGTGATGAAGGAGGTAGGGCGAAAGGCAGTTGTTAAGTTATTGGATGCGGGATTGATCTATCCTATATCCGATAGTGCCTGAGTGAATCCGGTCCATGTGGTACCCAAAAAGGGAGGAACAACAGTAATAACTAATGAAAAAAATGAGTTGATTCCTACTAGAATTGTTACTGGATGGAGAGTTTGCATTGATTATAGAAGACTGAACTTGGCTACGAGAAAAGACCATTTTCCGTTTCCATTCATTGACCAAATGTTGGAGAGACTAGCGGGACATGATTACTATTGTTTTTTTAGATGGTTACTCCGGATACAATCAAATTGCAGTTGCACCGGAGGATCAAGAGAAGACGGCGTTTACATGTCCCTATGGCATTTTTGCTTATAGAAGGATGCCATTTGGGCTATGTAATGCCCCCGCTACATTCCAAAGATGCATGACATCCATTTTTGTTGACATGTTAGAAAAGCACATGGAAGTGTTCATGGATGATTTCTCCGTGTTCGGATCCTCATTTGATCACTGTTTATCTAACCTTTCACTTGTTTTGCAGCGATGTCAAGAAAGTAATTTAATCTTGAACTGGGAAAAATGTCATTTCATGGTGCGAGAAGGCATTGTTCTTGGTCACAAGATCTCACAAAAAGGGATCGAAGTTGATCAAGCGAAAGTGGAAGTAATCTCAAAGCTACCACCACCGATTAACGAGAAAGGTATAAGAAGCTTCTTAGGACATGCGGGTTTTTACCGCAGGTTCATAAGAGACTTCTCAAAGATAGCTAAATCTTTAACTACTCTGTTGGTTAAAGATAAGGCTTTTGTGTTTGATTAGAAGTGCACTGATGCTTTTGAGAAACTTAAAAAAGAATTAGTGTCGGCACCTATTATTATCGCTCCCGATTGGTCCCTACCCTTTGAAATTATGTGTGATGCTAGTGATATTGCGGTAGGGGCTGTTCTTGGACAATGAAGAGGAAAATTGCTTCATGTGATTTATTATGCTAGTCACATTTTCAACCCTGCACAGATAAATTATGCAACTACCGAGAAGGAGTTGCTAGCTGTTGTGTATGCCTTCGATAAATTCAGGCAATATCTGTTGGGTTCAAAAGTGATTGTTTACACTGACCATGCTGCTTTGAAATATCTTTTTACTAAGCAGGATTCGAAGCCCAGGCTCTTGAGGTGGATTTTGCTTCTCTAGGAGTTTGATGTCGAGATCCGCGACAAGAAAGGGTGTGAGAACACTATTGCGGATCATCTTTATCGGATGTCACCAATTGAGGAGACTGAAGAGCGACGCCCAATAAAGGATGAGTTTGCTGACGAACACATCCTAGCTGTTATTGGAGTGCCTTGGTTTGCAGATTATGTGAACTACCTTGTTGGCGGTATTCTACCTGACGATTTTGATTCTAACAAAAGGAAAAAAGTTTGTTCATGATTGCAGGTTTTACTTATGGGATGATCCATTTCTCTACAAAAAAGGAGTGGATGGCTTGGTCAGAAGGTGTGTACCCGACGAAGAGAAGAAAGATGTGCGGAAAGCATGTCACGATTCCGAGTACGGTGGACATTTCAGTGGTGATAGGACAGCAGCTAAAGTCCTTCAATTCGGGCTATACTGGCCATCTTTATTTAAGGATGCTCAAGAGTTAGTGAAGGAGTGTGACAGATGCCAGAGGACTGGGAATATATCAAAAAGAAATCAGATGCCCCAGAACTCTATGCTAGAGGTTGAGTTATTCGATGTATGGGGGATAGACTTCATGGGGCCGTTTCCACCGTCATTTGGAAAGAACTATATTTTGGTTGCGGTGGACTATGTTTCCAAATGGGTAGAGGCTGTTGCATTGCCTACCAACGATGTGAAGGTTGTGGTGAGATTCCTGAAAGAGAATATTTTTGCAAGGTTTGGTGTTCCGAGAGCATTGATAAGTGATGAAGGAACGCATTTCCTGAATCACCTCATGGAGAAGCTTCTGCAAAAGTATAATGTGAAACACCGGATAGCTACTCCATACCACCCTCAAACAAGTGGCCAAGTAGAGATGTCAAATAAAAAACTAAAACAAATTCTGGAAAAAACAGTGAATTCATCTCGAAAGGATTGGTCGATTAAGTTGGATGATGCTCTATGGGCGTATCGAACGACTTTCAAAACGCCTATCGGTATGTCACCATATCAGCTGGTGTACGGAAAGGCATGTCACCTACCATTGGAACTTGAACACAAGGCTTTCTGGGCGTCTAAGTACCTTAATATGGATTTGTCAAAAGCTGGGAGTTCTCGAATTCTTCAACTTCATGAGTTAGAAGAATCCAGGAATCGGGCGTATGGGAATGCTAAGGTTTACAAAGAGCAAACAAAAAAATGGCATGACAAGAGGATTCAAAGAAAAGAGTTTTGGGAAGGACAACTGGTCCTCTTGTACAATTAAAGGTTGAAGCTATTTCTAGGAAAATTACGGTCTAAATGGTCGGGACCTTTTGTAGTTCACAAGGTATTTCCTCATGGAGCAGTCGAAATTAAAAATCAAACTAATGGAGATATTTTCAAGGTGAATGGGCAGAGATTAAAGCCCTACTTCAGAGGCCAAACTACTGGTGATGTGAATGTCACTCGTCTTACTCAGTAGGACGACGAACCGTCGAGCTATGCGACGTTACACGCAGCGCTACGTGGGAGGCAACCCACGATTTTTCTCATTCTTACTTTTGTTTGTTCAGTTTTTGTAGGTTGTGCGTTTTTGTAAATCACAGATTCTGCTAAGGAAAAAGGGAAGTTGGATAGTCAAGCAAGAAAAATCAAGAAAAATACTGAAAAAGTGGAAAATCAGGGCCCTGACACGGGTGCCCGTGTCCCATGACACGGCCCGTGTCAGGAGGATGGAGTGTGCCTGAGTTTTTGAGGAATACATGGGTGCAACACGGGTGCCCGTGTTGTGCAACACGGCCCGTGTTGCAAAGACTGAACTTCCCCTGATTTTTAAGTGGTTTTGAGGAATACAAGGGTGCAACACGGGTGCACGTGTTGTGCAACACGGGTGTCCGTGTTGTGCAACACGGCCCGTGTTGCAAAGCCTAAACATATTCTTATTTTGATGTGAATTTTGTGGAAATGCAGGGGCCTGACACGGGTGCCTGTGTTGCGCAACACGGCCCGTGTCAGGAGTGCGGACAGTTTTTTCAAAATAATTTCATATTCCAAGCATTTTTAATGAAATGGGGCCCACGAATTAATACTCTTAACTTATCATTACTAGCCTCATTACCACATATTTTTCTTAATCATCCATCTTCTACAAACCCTCATCCTCTAAAAACCCTTAACCTCCATTACTCTTCTACACAAAAGCTTCCATTTCTCTAACACCCACTCACCAAAAATCCTTACTATCTTCACAAAAAAGTGTACCCCTCGTCTCTCTTGTCACTCCTACGGTGACTGATTTCACTAATTCCTCTGTCGAATTTTTTTGTGTGAATTTGTGCAGGTAATCAGAATGCCTCCTCGCAGAGATACTAGAAAGAATGTGGCTGAGTCATCTCACCCCCGAAAGCGAGCGCACCGCATGCCTAATGCCCACGACATTTTATTCGAGAATCCGGAGCACCAGGTCAATTACTCTAAGTTGGTAAAGCGTAAGTTAATACCAGCTAGATATATTTGTAATGAGACTCTCGAAAACCTAGGGCTTAGATTTGAGGTACATAGGATGTTTCATAATATTGGTATGTTGAATTTTATGCAATTTGAAGCGCCGACTTTCGAGCGCATAACATTAGAGTTTTTGAGTTTTTGCAATTTCAGCTAAAGCACAGGTGGACTGGGTCGGATATAGAGTACTACGATACTTTGAAGTTTTGTCTTTTTGACACTGATCACGTGTTATCGGTTGCGGAATTGGGAAAGATTCTAGATCTTACAATCTATGGGCCTGAAGCACCTCCCAACATGTTTGTTGCAGGAGAATTCTGGAGGGACATTACTGGAAGTACTGACTATGTCGCATCTGCGGCGAAGGCTTCGGGGATTCATAACCTGTGTTTTAGGTATGCTCAAAAGGGGTTTGCTTATACCCTTTTCTGCCGAGGTGACACCACAGGAGTGGCTACACAAAGAGAGCTGTACTTTCTCTATGGTATGGCTTATAATGAACTGATCAATGTAGCGGCCTTCGCAGAAGATCACCTCAAGCGGGTAGCCAATGCCACCTTCGGTGAAATCTCTGTAGGAGGAATGATAACGCAGATAGCTGACAAATTGGGTTACGGTCCGAGATTGCTTGAGGTACCTTCAGTGGTAGGTAAGAATAAAATTTATTTAGACACCCTCACTAACCAAGGTATGATTAAGAGTTTTCATAATTACTACTATGTGCTTACCCGTAACCGTCATTTGATATCTTTTCCTGCTCCCAATTTTATTACCATTGATAATAAAGCTAATTGGTTGTATGAGAACCCTCTGCAGGGCGACAACGAGCAGTATGATGAATTCTTTTCAGGTGAGGATGATGAGGGGTACCAAGCTGAGGAGGTCCCTGTACAAACTGTCGGCGGCTCATCAAATCAGGAGACCGGTCAGTGGAGCCTGACCAAGGAAGAATGGGATGAGATGATAAGAGAGCAGACCCGTCAAGGGGACCTCATTGATGAGTTGCATGAGTGGATGCAGTAGATGAGGCTGCATGGCTTTCCCCCGCCTCAGTGATATCTGTGAGTTCCCTCCGACATTGGTTCTTCAATAGTGTGGACACTGTTGAGTTCAAGTGTGGGGGGATTTAGTTTTCATGTTTTTGTTTTGTTTTGTTTTTATCTGTTTTTTTATTTCTAGTAGTGTTTTAGGTAGTCGGCTTGAAAATTATGGTTATAAGTGGTCTGAAAAACACCCCTGAATTGACCTGTTAAATGTGTGTTATTGCGAGTAAATAATGAGAAAGTATATTGGATTGAGTGAAAAGAAACCCGATAAGGAAAATGGAAAAATTTTGATGTTTAGGTACAACACGAACACACTGAGTCTACTGAATTACGAACGAGTCCGACGTGTAGATTCGTGCCATGGTACTTTGATCAGAGAAGTAAACCCTAAGTAGTTTCTACTGACATATCTGGCTTGATCTATAATAATTGTGTGTGCAGAGTTGATCAAAAAGAGAAAAAATGCATGAAGGCACCGAAAAAATGAATAAGAACATTAGAATGATCGATCCTTCTAAGTTGGGTAACCCTCACCCGGTTATTTAGCCTATCGGCGGTTGAACATAAATGTTTCCCTTAAGGGACAAAGAGATAACGGTGCCAATAAAAGAGAAAAAAAGGATCAATTTTGTACACACGGTGAAAATCATAAGAAGCCTTAAAAAGGATTGTCCGAATGAAATGGGTGGAAAATCGAAACAGAAGACCTAAGCCTGAGGCATAGTCAGAGAGGTTACCTAAAAAGAGATTCAGGTCTTGGGTTTACCGCGGTTTAGTGTTTGTGCGATACCTTCGCAGAGAAAGAAGTAACAAAATAACTTGTTGGGTGACTTGGAACGAAAATCCACGTATGAGTATAGTAATTCATCTCGCTAGTATTGAATGAGTTGACAGAGTTTGAGTGTGTGAATGCAAGCTCTTTGCTTGAGGTCAAGCAAAAGTTCAAGTTCGGGGGAGTTTGATCAGTGATCTTTAGTCATAGTTTTCAAGCCGTTTTCGTTGTTCTTTTCGTATGCTTTCGGTTGTTTGAAGTGTTTCTTTCACGTTTTCGTCGTAGTTTTCTTAATTTAGCATGCAAGTCTAGTTTTGGTTTTTTTATCAATTTTTATCTTTGGTATGCGTTATTTGGTTGTTTTGTTGATGTGTTTTCAGGTCTGCATCTAGTCGGTTGTTCGAAGCCTTCGTAAAGATGATCCGAGTGTTGAAAAACTAGCAAAATAAAGATATCAGAAGCACAACACGGGTGCCCGTGTTGCACAACACGGCCTGTGTTGTGAAGGCCTTTGAAGAGGAGTTATAGGGATGAAAAGGATCAAACCAGAAGTATGACACGGGTGCCCGTGTTGTACAACACAACCCGTGTCATGGCCTCTGAAGGAGATGAGCATTTGAGAAGAATCATTGGCACAACACGGGTGCCCGTGTTGCACAACACGGCCCGTGTCGTGGAAACCAAAAATAAAAAATCCTGCTATTTGTATGATGCTGACTGTTTTCGGAGGACATTCTGTACATTTCACGGAGTATTTTTTGAAGACTGATATATTAGATGATTAAGATTGAGAGTATTTTGGACTTTTGAATTGGGGATTTTGGATTTGACGATAGGAGGAGAAGAAGGATTGATCAAGAGCGGATGCAATTGACGATCCAACCGATCCAACGTTGATTGTAATGTCTCTATATTATTATTCAGTTTTTATTTTTGTTATGAACATGAGTGGCTAAACCCCCTAATGCCAGGGGGTGTCCCTGATTTGCTTATTGTAATGACTTTTTGAATTCTTAATCTATGAGAATATGCGTTTAAACCAGTTTCTTTATTTTATGCAACGTTCATAATGCTTTATCTTTTTGGAAAATTTGATAATTGATCGTAGTTAGGATTTGGTCTAACCAACCATCCTAACTTTGTTGCGTAATTTTTATAACGGTAGATATTACCGAGGAATTGGAATACCCTGTGAAAACCATTTTTATGTCAGAATTATTGCTTGATATTCTTCCTTGGCCATTGAGGAATTTAGGTCGAGGAAGAATACCAAAGGTTTTTCTTTAAAGGAATTTTGGAAAAACAATCTTGAACATAGGAAAGATAAGGTTTGAAGCATGTCTCTTTAGAATCGAGAATTTATTAAGTCATTGCATTGCAAATTATACACTGTCCCTGGCATTATTCTCATATTCGTGCAACCTCTATTCTTTGTTTACATTTTAGTATTTTAATTCTATTTTATCTCAAATCAAACTATCAACCAAAACTTTTGTTCAATTGAAATTTATTCGGAAAAACTTATTTCGATACGCAGTCCTCGGGATCGATCTTCGGGATAACTCCCTTTTATTACTACATCGGTAAAAATAGTACACTTGCTAATTTTCCGATTATTTAGTGTTAAGTAATGTGTTTAATCTCTAATCACAGGTTAGTGAAATCATTACACCATCCTAATAGAAGGATAATAGATGAGAACACTTAAGCTGAGGAAGATACCTTAACTTAATCCATGGTTAGGGATTAAATTCATTATATAACAAAGCCTTTATTAAATGGATTTTAATTAAGGGATGAGATTAAGAAATGGATTTTATGTTTGTAAGACAACTTGAGGGGGACTTGTCAATTAAACACTAGGGTTAGTCCTTAACCATAAGGAAGAATTAGAACCCTAATTTAAGGCCCAAGTTACAAGATAAAGTCTTAGTGATTATTAAGGTGATTTGATTAAGAGGTTTAAACAAATTAAAGGTTTAAAACTTAGGATTAAATTTATACACTCCATCCTAAGAGAAGGATGCAGGTATAACCCTAATTCTAGAGTCCTAAAACTTTAAGAGTTTAGTCTCTGATTATTGATATGAGAAGAGAGACTCAAGGAGACTCAAAGGTAAAAAGCTAAGGGGGACTAATCACAACCCTAATTATTATCATGCTTGGATGTTCCCATGGTTTATGAGGCTTAATAAAGATCTTCAAAGAAGCCACCAATGGAAGAAGCAGATGAAAGGAGGAGAAAGAAGTATAAGTTACTTACTTCATTGAAGAAGATACACCACAAGAAAATTGGCAAATTACGACGGTTAATATTGGCAAATTATGACGGTTAGAACCGACGCAGTTTGAAAATCACGACGGTTCCTCTTCTGTCGTAGAAACGTGCATCGCGAGGCTGTTTTACGACAGTTTTTAAAACTGTCGCTCCAACTGCCGTAACATTCCACGACGGTTTTGAAACTGTCTCCAATATATTATTACGACGGTTGTAACTGCCATAATTATATAATATATATTGAATTTAATTAAAAATTGTGACGGTTAGAACCGCCATAATTGTATAATATACATTGAATTTAGTTAAAAGTTGCGACGGTTAGAACTGCCATAATTATTGAAATTCTGGTATGACAGACTCAGATGTCGAATATGATGTTGAGACATCTTATCTGTTACTTATAAACATGGTAAGGCATACATATCAGTACTTAAATAATTCTGATATATCAGAGTCAAACATACTTCAGGATGTTGGGACATCTGATAGGACATTCAGTTCTTGTACTGCATAAAACATAAAAGATATAAAGAACACAGCAGAATTGTTGACCCAGTTCAGTGTATCTCCACACTTACATCTGGGGGCTACCAAGCCAGGAGGAAATCCACTATAAGTAATATTAATTCTAGACTTAAACCACCCTGTTTAATCTTTCACTTAATAACTACCCAATGCAATTTCTACCTAAGACACAACTTAGATATGAGTACCCTACTCACTCCCCCTCAATCACACAGTGATCTTTTACAATGATTAATAAAATTGAAGTCACACTTCAAACACAACAGCTTGATCTTACTTAGAAGTTTCAATCAAGACACAATACTTCTCTTGCTTACAAGCTTCGAGAATCACAATTGAAACAGCCACAATAGAGTTCCTTGTTACGCACGGATGCCACAAGAACACAACCCTAATAATGTTTACATTTTCGGTTGATTGGGTTAATCTAAACTAGGTTACATGGTTTCTTTTATAACCTATTCCCAACAGGATTTGGGCCTAAACAATCACAACAATAGCTGCTACAAATATGCAGAAATATCTACTACAAATATGCAGAAATATCTGCTACAAATATTCCAAAAGATCTTCAACTCCTAAAATATCTCTAAATATAGAAACCTATATTTTTCAATATTTGTCTTCAATTTAAATTGAGTCTTTAAGATCTTCTAGATCAGCACCACATATGATTGCATAATATCTCCAGAATATTCTGCATAATTCAGATCTGATAAATCCAATGTCATCACCTTGAATTAGGGTTTGTTACTTCCTAGATTCTAGGTGATTTAGTTCATCTGATTATGCTGAAGTTTCATAACAACTCTCCCTACAGATGCGCCTTGTTCTGTTTTTGTCCATCCATAATTAATTCCAGATAGATTCCCCTGAATTTACTCAGTTCTGTTATGCATTAATTAATTCTGGTAACAGGTCTGAGATGTCTCAACATCTGTTGGGACATCCTGAAAAAAACTGAACTTACTTCATTTACTGTTACAATGTCACAACATCTGATGTGACATCCTGTAAACTGAACTTATTCCATTAACTGATACAATGTCCTAACATCTGGTGAGACATCCTGATATCTTGACTTAAGTTCATTAACTGTTACTCTGTTTGACAGTGTCACAATATTTGGTGTGACATCCTGAACTAAGTTCAACACTTCTTGTTTGATATCTATATGTAACATATGACAGTAATGTTGTCATGACAGTTGCAGATGTTTCAACATTCTCTTTGACATCTGTCATGACATTTGCAGATGTTTCAACATTCTCTTTGACATCTGTCATGACATTTGCAGATGTTTCAACATCTTCTTTGACATCTGTCTGTAGCATATGACAGTAATTTTGTCATGACATTTGCAGATGTTTCAACATCTTCTTTGACATCTGTCTGTAACATATGACAGTAATTTTGTCATGACATTTGCAGATGTTTCAACATCTTCTTTGACATCTGACTGTAACATATGACAACATCTGTTGGGACATCCTGAATTAAGTTTTACTACTCTGTTTGATAATGTCCCAACATCTGATAGGACATTCTGAACTGAATTCAACATCTTCTTTGACAACTTCCACATTTATCTGTGCCACCATGTCAGGACATCATGTTTGACATGTTCTTCCAGAGTTTATACTATGTTAATATGGAACTTCTTATTCAACATTTTCCAGCCATATTAGTTTTACCAAACATAATGCCAATCATAAAATAATAACATTAACAATCTCCCCCTTTGGCTTATTTTGGCTAAAACTAATTTACATACAGGTGTAGTAGTACCTTATGTAGAAGTTCCTTAACATCACATCTTCATATCAGACCTCACACTATCACACTATTACTTCTCCCCCTTTTTAGCCATAAAAAGACAAAGGTACCATAAAAATAGAGGTATATAATATCCATAAGCTTGAAACACACACAATTCCTCAAGAATCAAACATAAACTGCAGAGAGAAGCTTTATGTAATATAGCCTTCTAGACTCTTAGGATTCTCCTTATCTTGTTAAGGTATTACTCCCCCTTAACACCACAAAATCAAGTGCACATACTTGTAACACACTCCCCCTGTCTAGGATACTCCATGCTTCTCTGTACATTGATGAAAGGAAAACATAAGACGCATCTTCATGTCTTCAAGAGCTCACTCTCTGTTCAATTCCCAATCGAACACATTCACTTCTTGTACCAAAGCATACCTGATTCCTTTCTGGGTTTGTAGTTACCACAGACTACACAAGATGAACATCTTCTAGCACACAAGTTCTTGACACTAAGCCTTTACACACCAAAGACCATACAATCCAGATAAAACACATCCAAACTAATTATGAAATTAGAATGAATGTCCACAAACAAACTTCCAAGCAATCAATACCTGATATACTTCTGGTGGATCAACAGAGATGTGCTATTCAGTTGAGGCCTTGTGCTGATCCTCAGATGCTTCTTCATCACAATTATTGAAGGCCTTTTTCTGGTCCTCAGATGTTTCAACATCTATTGGGACATCCTGTTGAGCAGGAGTGTCCTTTGCAGCCTGAGTTTGTTGATCTTTTTGGAGTTCTTGGCTTTTTAGCATGAGGAACACTTCCAGTCTCTTCTACATGTTTCTTCCAATATAGATCATCTACTTCATCATTCTCCCATATGATTAGGTAGTTTAATAATAGAAACCATGTAGATAAACACCCCAGATAATGTACTAACACTTAGTTATAACATTTTTTCATACACCAAGACATTATCACCATGATCCTAGATGTGCTCCACCAACTGGACTTACTATAGCATAGTAATTCAAGAACTGAAAATCTTCAACTACACTGTGCCACCAGTTAGAATCAGAAATCCAGAAAGAGTGATAAACTCTCATCCACCTTTAAGAAGAATAAATCCTCTTGAGTCTTCAACTCATCACTCCTCTGCCCAAGAGCAATTTGTTCCAAGACAATCCTCAAGAACAATCAGCTGCCACACTCTGATTATGTTGATTCTTCGAATCCACTTTACAGATCAACCAATTACCACATTTTGATAACCTTCTTTATGAATCCTCATATGAAAAAGTCAATTGCCACTTTTGTCTTCTTCACGTTTATAATAAATCTTCCAAAGATATCCTGATCAAAAAAATTGATCTTCACCAATTAGACTCTGATGTTGAACTAGATGTTTAAACATTATTAGCCCACATCCATCTGTTAAATTTAGTTCCTTCTTCTGCCACTTGAAAGAACCTCCTTCCTTTATAGAACAAGAGTTACATGCTCTCATAGACTTAATTTATCCATCAAGTTTGAGTAGACAACCTCCATTCTATTGGTTTTGCAGAAGTTCTTACCAATAACACATATTGATGAGAAACTTCCAATGTTTCTCCAAAGTCTTCAAACCTGCCACTGTCTGATTATTCAGAAGGAATAGTTAAGAACTACACCTCAAAACTATACCAAGGATGCCACCTTTCCTTGAGTAAGGCAGTCTAAACAAATTTATGATATCTCCACCTATCTTAACTCCATGATGAGCATTCTAGACTACACCTAGATCAGAAATAAACCAATCCAAGTAGTCACCAAGATTATGATATGTTCATGGTCTTTCATCTCCATCTTCAGAATCAACAATATCCAGACAAGTTCTTGCCAAGAAACTTTCCAGAAATACATAACTCCTGTCACACAAGACTGAAGCCAATGCTACAGCTTATGCAATACCTCTCCCATGATTCTGCACAAACTCTGATGATAAGATGTTCCAACATCTTTTTGAACATCACCAATCTTGAATCACAAGGATAATCAATCAAATATTTGTGAATTCCACAAACAACAATTGATCTTAAATCCTTGTATAATACCTTATCAGATAGTTCTACACAATCTGATCTTTTACTTTTGAAGGATTTTAAGGTTAGCTCCAGATAAGATTAGCAAGATCTCCTCATGTCATGGATAAACAATACTCCAGCTGAGCATGTACTCCACTAATTCTCAATTTCACACCCCTGATGAACATACAAAGAGCACAACTGATAAATATCCACACTTGATTTTATATTCCAAAACAGATGCTCTTAGTTTGCTTGCTACAAAGGATTTATACTGCCACTATCCATGACTAGTAGTGGAAGAGACTACCAGTTCAACAACCATTCTGATCAGACTTCCCAATCTGACATTCTTCCCTTGCTTCTAGCAATTGTTGGTCACATTGCTAGCTTTAATCATGACCAAAGTCACGCATTTATCACCACATTTGTAAATACATTTAGAAGCTTCTTCATCTTCAGATTCACCATCAGATTCATCAGTATTCTGAGCAACCTCTTCCAGCTCCAGCCTTTGAAATACTTCCTCAAGCTTTTTCTTCCTGGCATCCAGATTTTTGCAAGTGTTCTTCAGATCTGCAATCAAGGCAGCTTTGGATATGGGAGTCTTTGCTTTTGAAGGTCCAGCAGATGTCCTAGTGGAAGCTTCAACATCAGCAGCATGATGGCTCAAGAAAAGTTTGTAATGGAAGGCCAGAGGACTTTTTCTTTTGCATACTGAATCCTTCTCAGTGAGGATACCTGGATACTGGCTTAGTATGATTCCACATAGCAGAGAGGGAAAAGCAATGGGAAGCTTTGTTGCAGATGTTCCAACATGCTTCAATGTCTGATCAAAAATATAAGCCCCAAAGTCCAGCTTTGCTTGGGTGCCCACAGCATATATGAACCTGCTCAATTCAGTTGCTATTGAGGAGGTATGGTTGGTAGGGACCCAATTTGAAGTGCCAATCCTATGCAGCATTGCATACTTCCTTGTCAGCAAGCTAACAGAAAATTTCCCTTTGACTGGCCAAGCTTTGAATTGATTAGCAGTGATGACCTTGCACACATGGATATTTGTCTTTCCCAGCTCATTAGGTCCATCATATTCTCTTCCTAGATAGTGGTTGATAACCCTAGAAGAGAATTCCACTCATCTCCCTCTTACATACACCTTTCTGAAGTCATCTGATTTACCATCAGCACAGTCCTCTTGTAGGTTGACAATGAATTCCTTGACTAGCAGCTCATAGCAAGGTGAAAAGTTTGATACTGTTTTGAATAAACCAGCAGAAGAAATTAGGTCAATTACCTCAGTGCACTCAAGTGCATTGCTGCCCAGCTCTCTTTCAAGTGCTACCCTTCTTTGGTATACAAATTTCCATCTGCTTACACTTGACACATGATGGAATGAAACATTGTCAAGAGGAGCTTCTGGAACAGCAGAGGTGGACCTTGAGGGTGCTGGTTTCTTCTTTGGTTGGGATGTTGGGACATCCTCTTCAACATCTGAATCTGGTGGAGTTACAGCTTTCCTCTTTTGGGTATTCACCTTGCTCCATTGTTTAGTAGGACCAAGTATCACTTTGACCTTGTCTTTCTTTGGAGTAGGCTGCTTCTTTTCAGGAGTTGAATGTCCTGCAGTCTTCTTTTCCTTTCTAGCCCTAAGCCTTTTGGCTATGCTAGGGTCCACAGAAGCAATGATCTTTGTGTCAGAGTCATTATCTAAGTCTTCAACATGTAGCATAGATGCCTCCTCTTCCAGGTTAGGAGTAGGTTCCAAACATATGTGATCATCACACATTTGTCTAGCACCCAAAGCATCCATCATCACACCAGTTTCCTTCTTCTAGAACACAAAACTAAGCTTGGTTCATAAACTGTTGATGTGTAGTGTGGTGTTAAGCCATTAGGATTGACATATCAATTCAGCTTCTTTCTTGATGAAACTTCCTTCAGTTCATGATTTAGACAATCATAAACATGTATCTTCACAAGAGATATTTTCTCCAGCTATACCTAAACAACATAGGACACCATAACCAGGAAGGATATCCTCATTAGGTCACCATAAATAAGCTTAAGAGATAACTTATCAAGATTTTCACTCCCGCATGAAAGATTTGATAATTATACTCTTTTGTTTTGGCTCCAACCTCTTCTTTCATCAAGAACCACAACATTCTGAACTAAGATTTTCTCCAGTTCTCACAGAAAACAAAATACAAGCCTCCTTCAAATATAGAATTCTCTGAACCAAGATGTCAGGACATTCTGTTTGACATCATAACTACACAACAATTCACCAGCAAATTTCCAGCCCTGATAACACCAGACTGGTCCAATATACACCATATTATGAATAGTCCATCCTCCACTTCTAGGGACCATTCAAACACCAATATGAACCTCTCAAGTTCCAACAGCTTTTCATTATATCATCCTTCTTCCTTTACCATGAACCAGAAAATATCCCCCTTAGATCTCATCCAGAAACAGACCAGGATGCCTGCTCTGATACCAATTGAAATTCTGGTATGACAGACTCAGATGTCGAATATGATGTTGAGACATCTTATCTGTTACTTATAAACATGGTAAGGCATACATATCAGTACTTAAATAATTCTGATATATCAGAGTCAAACATACTTCAGGATGTTGGGACATCTGATAGGACATTCAATTCATGTACTGCATAAAACATAAAAGATATAAAGAACACAGCAGAATTGTTGACCCAGTTCAGTGTATCTCCACACTTACATCTGGGGGCTACCAAGCCATGAGGAAATCCACTATAAGTAATATAATTCTAGACTTAAACCACCCTGTTTAATCTTTCACTTAATAACTACCCAATGCAATTTCTACCTAAGACACAACTTAGATATGAGTACCCTACTCACTCCCCCTCAATCACACAGTGATCTTTTACAATGATTAATAAAATTGAAGTCACACTTCAAACACAACAGCTTGATCTTACTTAGAAGTTTCAATCAAGACACAATACTTCTCTTGCTTACAAGCTTCGAGAATCACAAGTGAAACAGCCACAATAGAGTTCCTTGTTACGCACGGCTGCCACAAGAACACAACCCTAATAATGTTTACATTTTCGGTTGATTGGGTTAATCTAAACTAAGTTACAAGGTTTCTTTTATAACCTATTCCCAACAGGATTTGGGCCTAAACAATCACAACAATAGCTGCTACAAATATGCAGAAATATCTACTACAAATATGCAGAAATATCTGCTACAAATATTCCAAAAGATCTTCAACTCCTAAAATATCTCTAAATATAGAAACCTATATTTTTCAATATTTGTCTTCAATTTAAATTGAGTCTTTAAGATCTTCTAGATCAGCACCACATATGATTGCATAATATCTCCAGAATATTCTGCATAATTCAGATCTGATAAATCCAATGTCATCACCTTGAATTAGGGTTTGTTACTTCCTAGATTCTAGGTGATTTAGTTCATCTGATTATGCTGAAGTTTCATAACAACTCTCCCTACAGATGCGCCTTGTTCTGTTTTTGTCCATCCATAATTAATTCCAGATAGATTCCCCTGAATTTACTCAGTTCTGTTATGCATTAATTAATTCTGGTAACAGGTCTGAGATGTCTCAACATCTGTTGGAACATCCTGAAAAAAACTGAACTTACTTCATTTACTGATACAATGTCACAACATCTGATGTGACATCCTGTAAACTGAACTTATTCCATTAACTGATACAATGTCCTAACATCTGGTGAGACATCCTGATATCTTTACTTAAGTTCATTAACTGTTACTCTGTTTGACAGTGTCACAACATTTGGTGTGACATCCTGAACTAAGTTCAACACTTCTTGTTTGGTATCTATATGTAACATATGACAGTAATGTTGTCATGACAGTTGCAGATGTTTCAACATTCTCTTTGACATCTGTCATGACATTTGCAGATGTTTCAACATTCTCTTTGACATCTATCATGACATTTGCAGATGTTTCAACATCTTCTTTGACATCTGTCTGTAGCATATGACAGTAATTTTGTCATGACATTTGCAGATGTTTCAACATCTTCTTTGACATCTGTCTGTAACATATGACAGTAATTTTGTCATGACATTTGCAGATGTTTCAACATCTTCTTTGACATCTGACTGTAACATATGACAACATCTGTTGGGACATCCTGAATTAAGTTCTACTAATCTGTTTGATAATGTCCCAACATCTGATAGGACATTCTGAACTGAATTCAACATCTTCTTTGACAACTTCCACATTTATCTGTGCCACCATGTCAGGACATCATGTTTGACTTGTTCTTCCAGAGTTTATACTATGTTAATATGGAACTTCTTATTCAACATTTTCCAGCCATATTAGTTTTACCAAACATAATGCCAATCATAAAATAATAGCATTAACAATTATATAATATATATTTCATTAAAGATAGCGACGGTTAGAACCGCCGTTATTTACATTTTTTTTAAATTAAAAAAAAAACTAAAAATCCCTAGGTGTTCACTATCAATGTCCATCAACTTCATCTCAAAATCAGAAATCTTCATCACATAAACCAAATAATAAGACATAAATGTCACCAAACCAATAAGTTGTAAATTTAAATTAATTGAACTTTAACTAGATCACAGCCACCCTGTTTATAATAAAGGAAATGAATGCAGAAACAGAGATAAATGCAAATAGAATAAGGCTAAAATGACAAAATCCTTCATAGTGAAATATTAGCTTAGTAACTATAAGGCCACACCAAGAAAGTCACACCCTACCAAACTGCACTTAGGCCAAATATCCTTTAATGACTCTAATAAGACCATTCACACTAACTCTAATAATCAGGACTGACTCTACGACGCTCATCATCACAGCGCCCCCTTCCACGCCCCTAGTAACAAAGAACTATGAAGTACAAGTCTTCAAATGATTGTTTCCCAAAACATTGATCAATTTACACTAGCTACAAGATAGCCTAATATTTTACATACCACTGCCAGCTGCACCAAGGTTCAACACGGAAGAAACACAAGAGACTGAATAGATCTTCCAAACTATTCTGGAACAGAGAACATGACAATTTCAGGAAGAGATTCTTTACAACAAACTCTTGATTAATAACTATAAGCTCATTATAGTAATAAAGTAATTAATACTGAAATGTTGATAAAAGAAACATTCAGATTGTATGGGAGGAGTACTTTTCTAATAGCAATTCTATAAATTACACATAATGTTTCTCAATATTTAACCTGAAGTGGTGTTCCGGTTAGACACCAGCGACAGTGTGAGGACAGGGCAATAGTAGCTTGCGCAACCTAAATTTTATGGGCTTTAATATGGTGAGCTTCATCTAGCACCACTCTAAACCATTGGACCCTGTGGTAGATGTTATTCTCTCCATCCTGGTTTCAAAAAATCAGGGATTCTAAAATGAGGAAGGTTCACTATTTAAATTGATGAAAATAAGACACAAATAAACATTTCCTTACACTTTTATATGAAGCTGATAGGACACCATATGTTGTCAAGACAATGTCATACTCTAACAACAAATCAACATTATCAGTTCTACTCCCACCATAATGAACAAATATAGATATGCTGCCTGATTTTGAATGTGTTTCAAGCTCGTCCTGAATATAATAAATCCTTGTAAATCGCCTTTCACATAAATATTGAGATATATATAAAAGAATAATCATGCTTTTTTAATTGGCTTAATTTGAGAGGAATCTCACCTTCCACTGACCCAATAATGCCATGGGACAAACAATCAGGGTGCCACCCTCTACATTGTTAATATTCCTTCTCTTAGTTGAGAAAATGTTGTCATATAGGCTCTCTGCATTACTGTCTTCTGACTTCACCCTGCCTGGATTACTTAGAATCAAAGCAATTGTCATAACAGTCTTTCCAAGTCCCATTGCATCTGCCAGAATCTACAATAAAAAATACAAAATTGCAATAAGACAAAAGGTTCAAAGTGTATGTCACATGTGGAGTTTCAAAATTGATGGCTTGAAACAAACTCACTCCTCCTCTTGCTCTCTGTGTTGCTTGTGGAAATTTCTTTGCCGCCTCCCCGGTAAATATGTTCACATAAATTGTCTTCCTGATAAAAAGTATGTCATATTAAATTGTATACTGATATTTAGGTGAAAAATACAATTTGTTTGAGGAACCTTTTACTATTAGTACTTACCCATTGCATATATTGTAGGCTGACCAGCAAGGATGTAGATTTCTATCAGCATTTTCATCATCCGCTACCTTCTGAATTTCTGTCATCCAATACAGAGCTTGACTCTGGTAAGGCTTTAAACTACACATCAGGGTTTTTGGTGCTTCCTTCTCCTAAATATACATAAGACATAAATGGGTTGGCCACTGACACACACAAGAGAGAGAAGTTGAACACTATCGATTGAAATTGGAACACAATCTATACACCTGCAAGTCAAAGACTTCAGCAGCTCCAACAAGTTTATTCAAAGCTGACTCTGAAAGAGCTTGTTCATTCTCATTTGGCTCTGTAAGTGGCTCACTGATGCCTTTTCTTCGCTTATTAATAGGCAAAACCGAAGCTTCGTCTGAATCAAGCTGGTAATATAAACAGGAGAATTAGGCCTCTAGCATGCATTCACAACAATGACATTCAATTCAATTTAAACAATAATCATGAAAACTAAAAGCTATAAAAGAGGGGAAAAGAATGAAAATAGTTGAACATACTTTAAGAATCCGCTTTCAAGCCTTCATTTCCTCGGGGGTGAAATCAGCCTAGTTAAAAATAACATCAGCACATTACAAATGCAACATTAACAAACAAATAAACAAACAAAGCAATTAAAAAATATAGCGATTTAATACCATCCTATATGGCTCAATCTCTAGAATTTTTAACAGTGTAAGGAGGGGGTAAGCAGCAGAGTTAATGTGGCCACAAGCCTCTAGCCTCCAAGAGGTATCAACAGACTCCGAGAATACAGATTTATGAACATAAAAATTGTCCATAGAACAATCAATTAGGTTCATCCACCAATAAACTCAACATCATAAACAAGTGAAATAGCCAAGTTAACAAGCACATCATCTAGAGAAAAAGGAAACATTTAAACTAAAGCTAAAAGAAGGACCCAAGAAGTTATCCATACCTTAATAACAACATCATTTCTTGCATCATTTCCAAATTGTGTGGTGTGGCAATGCATCGGCCTCGAACCTTAACATTTCCAGATTGCACAAGAGGCATGACAGATTTTGCCCATTCCATTGGCAGCCTCCCAACCTAAAGTATTAAATATAACAACATAACCAAAATGTATGACCTTTGATTACACACAACAAAACATTTTAAATAGTAGGCATTGCAATCAATTGATATTATTATTACCACTCCAGAACGTTTGGTTGAGACTCGAACAATCCATTGGAACTTGTAAGAGGTATTTGGGGCAGGGAAATTGAAATAAACAATCTCGTTATCCACCAATCTCCTTATACCTCTAGTTGTTGAAGTAGCAACCTCAATCTTCCTTCCAAGCAATGACCACCCAGGTTCATCAGGAAACTCGCCATCCTCAAGATTCGGAATCTTCTTCTCTTCCACTGCATGACAGATTTCAAACTCACATTTATAATATTGAACTCCCTATGAAACAATACAATTTTAAAAAGAATAGCTTAAAATAAAGTGTGATCATCAGGTTGAAAAGGCTAGAATACGACATCATTTTTTTATTTCTTGAAGTAACTAGAGCTTGGAAGGCCAGACAACAAACAACAAAAAAAAGCAGTAAAGAAACTTAAAATAGGCTAAGGGAACAACCTTGGTAGTTCAACTGGAGATAGATCTATGTTGGATGGATACCTGACCTACATCCATAAAGAAAAGTCAGAATGATCTTTGAATAGAATACAACTCTATAGTCTGGAAATCCAGGCCCAACTAGCAAAAGCTGAAATTGCTAGGTTGGATGCCATCATTAGAGTTCAATCCCTGGTACTCGCGGTTGTGTGATTTTCTAATGGTTATTATCATTTTGTCTACATATCCAAAAAAAAAGAAGCCAAACTCCAACGCTCTGATTCAGACATCATCGTGTGCATAAGAGGCTGCAATGCACTGAGAACTCCAATTGCCATCTTGTTATCATCATCCAAAGCCAAACTAAAAATAGCACCCGCAGCATGTTCCTGTGCCTCACTGGATCCTCCCTTCAACACATCAATTAGAAACGGAACAAATCCCGACCTCACAATTCTCATCTTGTTCGATTTCTCAAGCGAAAGGTTGACCAACGACACAACAGCGTTAACCTGAACCACAACGTAACGCGATTCAATCAGAGAACGAAGCGACGACAGAATTCACAGCGTGCATAAAGAAACCCTAGCTTCTTCTTTGTTCCTCGTGATGCTTTTAGGCGAGAGAACCCCTTGTTCTTGTTTGAAAACCTCGTTACTCTTCAACTTCTTCAATAAACTCTCCTCTTATTCCGAAACAGGAACTTTAGGGTTTTGAACTTCGATCTCGAAGGAGGAAGATGAAGAAGGAGAGAAACACGGTGGACGAACCGTGAAAGGGAAAGGCGTCTCTGGACTTGACGAGATTATCACTGATTCCTCAGAAGAACCTGAGTTGAAATGGTTGACACGTGACCCTACCTCGGTAGCAACATGAGAGAATACAACCGGCGGGTTATCCGCCACAGCATTGAGAAGCTCCTTTTCAGAAACCCTAACCGGATCATCCTTCTCTGCCACCACCACCGCAACCGCCACAATTTTTTAACAAAAGGCGATCGAACACCTTCTTTGATTTTGGGATTTCTAGGATTGTGTTTTGAGTGTTGTTTGAGGTTACGGACTATTAAATTTCTTTACTTTAAATTTCTTTACTTTGTATATAAAAATAATATTAAATTTCTTTATTTTATTTATAAAATTATTTTATTTTAACAATAAAAAATTTCAATTATTAATAAACTTGAATAGTTTTTTTTAATTATTAAATTTAAAATAATAATTTAATAATTAATTTTAATATTAGTTTAATTTATTTGATATTTATTTAAAATAATAGAATTATTTAAAAAATTATTAAATAAAATTTTAAAAAATATACTTTAAAAAAATTATCATTTAAATGATATTTTAAAAAGTGAGAAATATATGTGTTTTAAAAAGTTATATAAAAACTATTTATAATATATTAAAGTAAATTGAGTTTCTGGATTCGATAAGGATTTTTTTTATGAATTAAGGGGAATAAATTTTCTCTTTTCATTTAGCGCTAAATCTAAAACAAAAATTTAAGTAAAAAATATAATAAAGACAGTTTTTATAACTGTCGTCACAACCGTCATAGTCCAGTCTCTAACTGTCGTGACAACTGTCGCAGTTCCGAAATAAGGACGGTTTTGTGATAACTGTCGCAAAAAATCTGCGACAGTTGATCCTAACCGTTGTGGCAACCGTCGCAATCTAGGAATAAGGACGGTTTTGTGATAACTGTCGCAACTCAAGTGTCGTAAATCTCCTTTTTTCTTGTAGTGATAAGTAACTTAAAGAAAGAAATTGAGAGAGATGGAACACAAGTGAACAAGGTCACTTAAAAGACAATTAATAATGCATATGAATGAGATAAGAAGAAATGAGAAGTGAAGGCAAATCCACCTCTCAAAGTAACTTACCAAAAGTTCCTGAAAAGTTAGCATGGATGCATAAGACATAGAGCATGAAGAAATGAATTGAAATGAGATGAAATGAAGTGCAAAGACCAAAGTCAGAAGTGCTTATGCAATGCAAATGTCATGCAAGAAGGTGAAAAGGCATACAAAATGCATATGTGTGATCATACAAAGATGAGATGGAAGGGAAGCATGCTTTAAAGTTTGAGAACACATGAAAGTTTATGAAATGAAATGAATGCTAAACATGGAAAATGGATGAATAAATGATCAATCAAGATTCTAACATGTCCTAAGATTTCTAATATGACACATGAATTCATGAAATGTCATGGAAAGTTCATGTAATGATGCATATGCAAGGTGAATGCAAATGAACATGAGAAATTAGGGTTTTATGAAAGGATGAGATGCAAATGAACAAAACAGAAGCATATGACATGATAAAAATTTGAAATCAAACTCAAACAAACCCTAATCCCATATTAGGTCACACCCCAAAGGAGAAGGTCAAAAGCCTAACCAATCAAAAGTTATGATTTTCCTAAGTTTTCTAGGGTTTTTTGGGTGATCTTCAATGCAAAATTCCAAACAATTTGAAAATGAAAGATAAAAATGAAACAAAAATGTTTTTGGATGCTAGAACATATGCATAGAACAATGCAAAAAGAACCATTCACAAACTCAACTTGGTTTAAAAGTTATGAATTTTTGAAGTTAGGGTTAGAAAATAGGTCATTTTAGGAACCTTAATTCAACGAAAAATCTCAAAGTATGATCAAAACCAAAAAGAAATTTGTATGGTGAGTTTTTAAATGTCTTAGAATGCCCTCTGATTTTTTGGTGATTTTTAAATACTTAAATGTATTTTTAGTTAATTAAAAGACTTTAATTAATTAAAAATAACATTTAAATAATTTAAAAATACTTTTTTAATGCAAAAAATAAAATAAAAATCATTTTCTGATTAAGAAAAATATTTGAAACAAAAATGAAAAAGGATAATATTTTTGGATGAATTTTACTATTTTTAATAAATTGTACAAAAGAAATAGAAAGAAAATAAAATTTAAATGAATTAAAATGAAAAGTAAACGCATCAAGTGGTTGTGATTCAAACAAAAATGTTGGGAATTGACTGGCGCGCATCTGAACGACACATTCAAACTGGGCTTTAATTATGTTTTTAATTAATTAATCAGGATTAAATGGTAATGATTCAATCTGGACCACACGCTGCTAACCCTAATCCTCATCTAACGGCCACAAACGCAACTGGGGAAATAATCACAGATTAGGGCTTAATGATTTTCAGGTGCCCGGAGAAGACCTCTGGTCATCTTCTCCGGCCAACCAAAACACCTAACTTCTTCCCTAGGCTAAATCAAGAGCTCTAAAGCTCCAGAATCACTCCCCTAACATCCCTAAGCAAGAATCAGCCATCAAAACACATTTATCATTCCTCTAAAACAAGATTCGTAGCAAAACGTGAAAATGAACAGAAATTTCAAAAGTTCAATACATGCTTAATACTCAACCATTTTCAAAACAAATTACATCAGCATGATCAGGGAAGCATAAAGAATCATTTAGGAACTTAAAAATGCATTTCTGAAAAAAAAAATGTTCTTGAGGTTACCTGAGATGAAGCTTTGCTATCTGGAGCTTTATGGCCACTTCCTTGGTGCTTTTCCACTCCAATGAACCCATTGATGCTTCTGGCAAGCTTGAAACAAGTTTATGTTGGCTGTTTTTGAGGTTTCAGTTCAGAGCATGTCAAAATCGTGTTTTTGTTTGAGGTAGTTTCAGGCCAAAATGAGGGGTGGGAAATGATCCTGGGGTTATGCTATGGGATGATTCAGGCTTGTGTGTTATGTGAAATGTGTTCCATAATGTTAGTATATGCAGTTGTTATTGGTCAGAGGAGTTGGTGTGGCATAGTGTGATTGGCATGGGGTGATTTGCAAAAAAGTCAAGAATGTGTACTTGAGGTATGTGCATGGTGTAGGCCTGAGTTTATGGGGTGTCTAGCCTCAACATGGATCAAGGAAGGCCATAGGATTGAAAGATTGCAGCTGGAACACTTGCAGCTAGGGTTTCCACGTGTTTTGCAAACTTTCCCTCTTTGGTGTTTCTTGTGATTCAAGGCATGAAACCTTCCAATTCTTGGGCCAATTCTGATGCTTTGAAGTTGTTTGATCATGTTATGTCACATTTGGGCACATTAGAAGTCATTTGAAGCCTTGGCAAGTGGTTTTGCAAAACTCCCTCTTTGGTGCATTCTTGAAAATTATAGGATTTTTTCCAACTTTGAAGGATCATAACTTGAGTTCTATAATGAATCAAAACATGTTCTTATACATTGTGAAAAGGGAAAGACCTAATCTACAACTTTCATGACCAAGAATTTTTCATTTGAAGCATTTTTGATTAAGAAAGAGGAGGTTGAAAAACTTTCCCAAAATGGAAAGTTTCCATTACAAGTCATTTCCATTTTTGGCAACTTTTGGTTTAGCTCAAATTTCTTCAATTTTGTGAACTTCCAAGCACTCCAATGATCAAATAAAAATCATAGAACTTCATTTTGATGAAAATACCCCTTTGGTTCCATTGTTGGGGGGCCTCAGATGCCCTGATTTTGACTTAACTTGCTCAGGAAGTTACCCAGTGAACAGATGACTTCCACAATGAATTTCTTCATCAATCTTGGTACACATGATCCTTATAACATCTTAAGAATATTAGAAACAAGAATGGCCCAAATATTTGGAGTTGAGGCCTCTGAAACCAAAACCTTAATTTTGGTCCTCTGTGTAGTGAAAACCCTAGCTCTGCTTCCATGCTTTGCCAGTTCTTGTGATTTCTTGACTTTTATGAACTTTGAGGGACATAATATGGTGATTGAGCACACATGGACCCTCTTGGAATGCTTTGAGGCATTTGGGATGGCTCAGATGGAATCTTGGATTGCTCAGATCACAAACTCTAGATGCAGATGAACTTGAACTATGCAGTGAAACAAAAATGCAATATGAGATGGTATGCTTATGCTAATGCAAACATGAAAGATCACAAGCCATGGTGTGAAATTAGTGAGGGAAAATTTGGGGTGTTTACAGCTGCCCCTATTCAAACATGAGTTAGTTGTGCAGGGTGTAAACGCCTGACTTAACAGACAAACAAGATAACTTGTGGTTGAATACCAAAGACAGCCCAAAATTTGCACTCGCTGGATAGAATAAGAAAAGGGATATAAATTGTAAAAGGTAGTATAGCATGATTATCAAATGCGGGTGATGGAGGACGACCATCGAGCAGAGGACGATTGTTGGGGATAAAGCGATAAGTAAAGCAAAGGCGGGGGCGACCGACAGGCTGGGGAAATAAAGAGACTATGACGGGGACGACCATCAGGTAAAGAAACAAGATTCTCTTGGGATTAAGGCAATGATAGGGATGGCCATCAGATTTGCAAAGTAAAGTAAACAACGATGGGGACGGCCATCGGTTAAGGGATAAATGAAATAATGATGAGGGACGGTCATCAAAGGTGAAGGACGATCACCTAGCAGGGGACGGCTGCTATTTATCACGACATATGACGAATGTCAGATAGAAAAGGGTTCCACTAACAGGGACTCCGTTGGGGAAGAGGATGAGGGACAATCATCCAAATGTGAAAGACGATCACCTGGAAGGGGACGGCTGCCGAAAATATCACGACATAGGACGAATGTCGGATAGAAGAAAATTGTTTTATGGGTGACTTACTGGGGAACGGTAAACACGGACGAGTGCTCATGCTCAAGAATAAAAAAGGTATAAGTGTTTGACGTCGTGTATAGATTAAAGATGCGGACGAGCATCCTTAGGACCATGATACGGACGAGTATCAGTAGAAACAAACGCTGACGCATGTTTAGAGATGATGGTACGGACGAGTCCAACTGGTAAACAAAAAACACGGACGAGTGTCGAATCTGTTGAGGAGTGATATATAAACAAGATACGGATGAGTATTAAAGACTTCTGTATAAGTATGAGTGGATATAGATTTATTGGTGAAGTATGAGCAAGACACGGACGAGTGTTTGACCTGCTGGGGAATATATGACACGGACGAGTGTCAAATATGTATTATAACCAGGCATTTGTTTTGAGAATGCAAAGGAGACGCTCCGGCTTTCTGTGGGGATAGGATGACATGGACGGGTGTCAATAAGACGTGTATAAACAAGTATTTGTTTGTAGAAGGTGTTCCAACGACTTTGCTGGGGAAGTACATCACGAACGAGTGTCAAAAAGGATATGCATAAGTATCTGTTTTTGAGAGTGCAAAAGGGACGCTTTGGCCTTTATGTGCAGGGGATGTATTTGTATTATTGCTGACGAAATATCGATGGTAATTGCATGTGACTGGCTCTAACCTGGTTTGTGATCATGCAAATGTTTGATTTTTGCTGTAATGCTCCGTATTAGACGGAATGCTATGCTCTACGTGGGAAAAACTGATGTGAATGCTATGATTATGCAAAAGAGAAACTGATCCGGGATTCGGATCCCTCTTGAGGAAAAGATCTCTGGCTGATCTGCTTGGAGGGATAACCTAGCTAGGGAGAGATCATTGGCAGATCTTCCAGGAAGGAGAACTCTGCTTGGGGAAATAGATCATTGGTAGATCTATCCGTAATGAGAACTCAGATGGGGGAAAGGAAACTTTCGTCACTTTGTTGTGTAAGGGTTTCAGGCATTGCTCTTCTAGGGAGAGAATGGAAACTCTGTGGGGAGATAGTTCCATTAACCTTGCTGAGGATGAGAGATCTGGCACTCTGGTGTGGATCTCGGCTGGGGAAGCTCCTGTTGAGTAGACTTGTGCAGGAGATGAGGAGGCTTTGACAAATCCGCTGGGGGAAAGTATTTCAGATATTGCTTGAGGAGGAGGTATGTTGGGGAAGTAGCATGTTGGGGATTTGGTGCTTGGCATGCCCCATGTTGTGTATTGAATACCTGCAATCTGTTAAGACGAAAGAAACGCACAAGTATCCCGAGATATCCCTTATCGGATTCCGTCATAGGAGTTAGATATTCCTGAAAGTAAATATATTTCCATCAAGCATTTATTAAAACTGGCTCATTTGTTTTATGCAAGTACTATATCATGAATATTGGACATTTTGCAAACGAAACAAAAATGTACAAAACAAGGTGTGATTGAAAACTCTGATTTTATTAATCTGGGTGCCCTGAATTGGAAAATACAGTCAAAGAAACCAATCCCCTGGAATGAGGAGGTTGCTACAAATTTAGAAAATAAAAGTGTTGGCAATGTTGATGATGCTCCAGTGAGCTTCCCTTGCTATGACCTGTATGACCTTGACGTTCTTCTCATCTTGCTTTCTGAAGAAGGTTGGTTTTGACTGATGCTTTATCCTTTCGAAACTTGCCGTGTTGTGAGTGATACAGACGAATTCAGAATGCAGTTGTTCACTTATTCCCTGATTTTGCGTGATTCGCCCTTTCGGGTTTTCAATCCATCGGGATACCCATTTTTGCCTGAGTTGTCCAATGCGGCTTTTTAACTCAGCGGGTGTACACATTGTTTTTTCAATTTTCCCTTATTTTTGCCCGAGTTTTTTATTCTGTTTTTGACTCGCCGGAATGCTCTTTTTTTTCCTGGACTTACATTCTGTTTTTTTTTATGTCCAGCGGGTCATTTTATGCGAAGTATTTTTTAATTGCATCTGAATTCACAGGGGATAAGAAATCTTCACCATCCATAGTAGTGAGCATCAGTGCTCCACCAGAGAAAACCTTATTTACTATGAATGGACCATCGTAATTAGGAGTCCACTTGCCCCTGTAGTCTGTATGAGGGGGAAGAAGTCTTTTCAGCACAAGATCTCCCACTTGGTATTCCCAAAGCCTGACTTTCTGATCGAAGGCTTTCTTCATTCTTTTTTGATATAATTGCCCATGACAAATTGCGGCTAATCTCTTTTATTCGATCAGATTCAATTGATTATATCAGGACCGGACCCATTCTGCTTCGTCCAGTTTTACATCAATCATTACCCGCAAGGAGGGTAGTTCAACTTCAACAGGTAGGACCGCTTCCATACCGTACACCAGCTGATAAGGTGTTGCCCCGGTAGATGTCCTGATTGAGGTTCGATACCCATGCAAGGAAAATGGTAGCATTTCATGCCAGTCTTTGTAAGTAACCACCATATTTTGCACAATCTTCTTGATGTTCTTGTTGGCTGCCTCAACAGCGCCATTCATTTTTGGCCTGTAAGGAGAAGAGTTGTGATGTTGGATTTTGAAGTCCCGACATAGTTCTGCCATCATTTTGTTGTTCAAATTGGAACCATTATCAGTAATGATTCGCTCAGGAACTCCATATCTACAAATGATGTCTCTTTTCAGAAATCTGGCAACCACTTGTCTGGTGACGTTTGCATATGAAGTTGCTTCAACCCATTTGGTGAAGTAGTCAATGGCTACCAGGATGAATCTATGGCCATTTGAAGCAGTTGGTTCGATCTTTCCAATCATGTCAATGCCCCACATGGCAAAAGGCCAAGGTGAAGACATCACGTTTAAAGGATTTGGAGGCACATGCACTTTGTCTTCATAAATCTGGCATTTATGACACTTCCTGGCATAGGCACAACAGTCTGCATCCATTGTGATGTAGTAGTAACCTGATCGTAATAATTTCTTTGCCATTGCATGTCCTCCAGCATAGGTACCGAAAGATCATTCATGCACCTCGTGCATCAGCAAGTCTGAATAGTATCATGTCAAAGTTTCGCTTGTATAATGAACCATCAGCATTAAGGAAGAAACTAGTAGCCAGCCTTCTTAACGTCTTCTTATCATTGGATGATGCCCCAGGTGGGTATGTCTGATTCTCCAAGAAGCATTCGATGTCGTGGAACCAAGGCTTGTCATCACTAGCAGTGTCCATAGAGAATATGTATGCTGGTCCGTCCAGTCTGGATACCAGAATCCGAGGCACATAATTGGCAGCTTGAACATTGATCATGGGGGAAATGATAGCTAAAGCGTCTGCAAACTGATTCTCATCTCGAGGGATGTATTCAAGCTTGACTGTTGTGAAGAAAGTCAATAATCTCCTCGTATAGTCACGATATGGAATCATATGCTCCTGGTGAGTGTACCATTTTTTGTTGGTCTGATTGATTACCAAAGTTGAATCTCCGAATACATTCAATGTCTTGATCCTGAGGTCAATGGCTTCCTCAAGTCCCATGATACATGCTTCGTATTCTGCTTCGTTGTTAGTGCATGCAAAGGTGAGCTTTGCTGAGAAAGAAATATGAACTCCCTTAGGTGTAATGAGCACTGCACCAACTCCACGACCATTTATATTGACAGCCCCATCAAACATCATTGTCCATTCTTCTTCTGGGTCAGGCCCTTCAGTGTGAACAAGCTCTTCATGATCTTTTGCTTTTAGGAACATGATGTCTTCATCAGGGAAGTCAAATCTCATGGGCTGGTAATCATCAATGGATTGCTCAGCTAAATAGTCAGACAGTACACTGCCCTTGATGGCCTTTTGAGACGTGTACTAAATGTCATACTCTGTCAGAATCATATGCCATCTTGAAACCCTTCCGGTAAGTGTTGGCTTCTCAAATATGTACTTGACGGAGTCCATCTTTGAGATCAACATGGTAGTGTGAGTCAACATATACTGTCTTAGTCGGCGAGCAGCCCACGCTAAAGCACATCAAGTTTTCTCGAGCAGTGAATAACGTTGTTCACAGTCGGAAAACGTTTTGCTCAGGTAGTATATTTCATACTCTTTTTGACCAGACTCGTCATGCTAGCCCAACACACACCCCATTGATCCTTCTAATACTGTCAGGTACATTATTAGAGGCCTTCCTTCAATTGGAGGCATGGGAATTGGAGGTTCTTGCAGGTACTCCTTGATTTTGTCAAAAGCCTTCTAACAATCTTCATTCCACCTGACCGTTTGTTCCTTTCTTAACAATTTGAACAAATGTTCATAGGTTGTAGTAAGATGAGATATGAACCTTTATATGTAGTTCAATCTACCCAAGAACCCTCGAACTTGTTTTTCGGTCCTAGGTGCAGGCATCTCCTGAATGGCTTTGACTTTGTCAGGATCAACTTCAATTCCCTTTTCACTTACAATAAATCCCAGCAGCTTACCGGAACGTACCCTGAATGTGCATTTGTTGGGGTTTAGCTTCAGCTGATACTTTCTCAAACGCTTGAACAACTTCAGCAGATTCACTAGATGATCTTCTTCAGTGAGGGACTTGGCGATCATGTCATCCACGTAGCATTCAATTTCTTTGTGGATTATGTCGTCGAATAATGTTACCATAGCCCGTTGATAAGTTGCACCTGCGTTCTTTAGTCCAAAAGGCATTAATTTATAACAAAATATGCCCCAGTGTGTGATGAAGGTTATTTTCTCCATGTCTTCGGGTGACATCTTGATCTTATTATACCCAGAAAATCCATCCATGAAGGAGAATACCGAGAACTGAGTTGTGTTTTCAACCAATACATCGATATAAGGTAATGGGAAATCATCCTTCGGGCTAGCTCTGTTCAAATCTAGGTAATCCACACACATTCGTACTTTGCCATCTTTCTTAGGCACTGGTACAATGTTAGCGACCCACGGCGGGTAACTAGTTACAACCAGAAAACCGGCATCCCACTGTTTTTGTACTTCTTCCTTAATCTTCATGGCCATATCTGGACGAGTACGACGTAGCTTTTGCTTCACTGGAGGGCAATCTTCTTTCAATGGAAGCTTGTGCATAACAATATTCGTATCTATACCTGGCATGTCTTGATAGGACCAAGCAAAGACGTCAACGTATTCTCAAAGCATGTCAATTAGCTGCTCTTTTACCGAAGCTTACAGACCGGCCCCAATCTTCACTTCTTTCAAATCCTCCTCGGTACCAAGATTAACTGTCTCAACCTCCTCCTGATGAGGAGTAATCACTTTCTCTTCTTGCCTCAATAACCTGGCTAACTCTTCAGGTAACTCATAGTCTTCTTCAACCCCTTCATCGGCTTGATTAATTGGATTGTCAAAGTCATACAAGGTCATAGTAGTGTTGTTGTCGGTGCAATCTGGAGGGTAAACTCTGCAAGGTTTGAGATTGGTTCGTTTTGGTGATCAATTTTAATATTTTTTAGAAAAAGTTAAAATGAAGTTATTTATTTTGAAAACATTTCCATTTTATTGTTTTGTACAAAAGTGAAAAAATGAAAAGACAGTGAGCGAAAAAGAGACTTGTTTGCAAAAGATGTCTGATATTCATTGATAATTCATTTGCACAAAATTACAATATGGCCCTATTACAAAATGAGTCCTGACACCTTGGGCAAGATGCAGGACTTGATGCATGCTAAAAAAAAGGCAGGAAATAATAAAAAAGGCAGGAGTAACCCTTATAATTTCTTGGGAAAACCAGTTAAGGACTTGATGCCCCGAGATCTTTGGACGTATCCAGCTTTCCAGGTTGCGGTCGCTTTCCGCCTTGTCTTCCAGGTTGTTAACAACATCTGGGGTGAGCATCCCCCCACTGATGAACTTGGGCTCTTTAGCTGCCTCTGATTGATCTTGTCGGAATGGTTTGTAACTCAAACCGAATCTGTCTTCCTTCTTCTCCACCGGTAGTGTCGCTCCCACCAAATGACACCCAGGTCAGAAGGGGTACAGACGCGAACGGTCGGAGAGAGGGGGGAGAACACACAAGGGTGAACTCAGAAGAAGAGAGTCGCCAGCTAGGCATTTTTATCCCGAAGGAAAGGTAATGCTGCATAAACCTAGAAAGATATGGATAAGACGGTCGCGAACCAGAGAAACTGAGAAAGGGGGTTGGTTACAACCTGGGAAGGTATTAGCACCCAGATTGTCCGTCGTACTCGACAGGATCCACGCTTAAAAGATTTGTGTTTAAAAGGGGTAGTGTCAGTGAAATCTGTGTATCAAAGCTGGAAAAGAATGCAAGTGTCAGCGTAAGAGAAATGTGAAGTGAAATAAAGAAGTGTCAGTGTAAGGAAAGAATGTGAAGCTCAAGAATATGAGGCTAAAAGAATAAAGCTGAAGGAGGGGGGAATATACAGAGACTTTGTTCGATAACTGTTAAGTTATGCCTACGTATCCTCTCGTGCAATGAGGAAGTCAGAACACCGTAGTTCGACTCAAAGAGACTCAAAGAATTTTGACTTGTGAACTGCTTACTTGTCTATGCTCAAGTGTATGACCTGTCTGGCTCAGGTGCAAACTGTCTTGCATTAGACGGAAGAAGCAAGTTCTCGCTTGTGAGTGAATGAGGTGAGAAAAGAATCCCGAAGGAGACGATTATTGTTTGTTTTTTTGAGTTTTCAATCTTTTATTGTTTTTTGGTGTTTGTCATAAGTTAATGAGCTTAAGCCTAAACCAAGGGTTAGTAAACTCATCACACCTTCCCTCTGAATAGGGGTAATGAGAATACCTTAAGTATGAAGTAAGCACCTCATACTTAATCACCATGGTGTAGGATTAAGATCATTAACCTACTTGTAATTATTTAGATGTTTTTGTTGTTTTTGTTTAGTGTTAAGTAATGAGTTTAAGCCATAATCAAGGATTTAATGGACTCATTACACCATCCTAATAGAAGGATAATAGATGAGGACATTTAAGCTGAGAAAGGCTCCTCAACTTAATCCATGATTAGGGATTAACCTCATGACAAAACAAAGCCTTTATTAAAGTGGATTTTAGTTAATGGTAATGTTAAGAAATGAATTTTATGGTTTGTAAGACAGCTTGAGGGGGACTTGTCCATTAACACTCGGGTTGGTCCTTCTTGACCAATTAAGGAAGAATTAGAACCCTAATGCAAGGCCCAAGTTACAAGCTTGATGTCTTAGTGATTATTAGATGGATTGATTAAAGATTTAAACACATTAAGGGTTTATCACTTAGGATTAAAGTTATACACTCCATCCTAATAGAAGGATGCAGGCATAAGCTTAATCACTAAGCCTTAAATCCTTTAAGGTTTAGTCCTTGATTATGAGATGAGAAGAGAAGACTAAAAGAGACACAGAGGCAAAACTAATGGGGAGATTAGTCAAACCCTAATTATTGTCATGCTTGGATGTTCCTAGGGTTTATGAGGATTGCAAGAGATCTCCAAGAGAAAAAGCCACCAAGGAAGAAGCAGATGGGAAAAGGAAGAGACAAAGAGAAGCAGGACAACTTGCTTCACTTAAGAAGACAAGTTGCTTGGAGAAAGAAAGTGAGGAGGAGACATGAATGAGCAAGCTCACTCTAATACAAAAGAAAAATGCAGAAATGAATGCATAAGAGAGATGAGAAGAGATTGTGAGAAGTGAAGGCAAATTCACTTCTCAATGTAACTTACCACCTAAAAAGTTAGCCAAAGGAAATGAAAATGAAATGAAAATGGAAAGTATGCAAGGATGCAAACCAAAACCAGAATTATGTTCATGATGCTAATGATGCAAACAGATGACATAAATGTATGTCATGATATGAAGATGATCATACAAGGATGTGGATGCAAATGAAGCATGTTTTGAACCATGAAAGTTCATGAAAGTTTATGAAATGATGTGAATGCATAACATGGCAAATGAATGATGAAATGATCAAACATGATTCTAATGTGTCCTAAGATGTCTTATATGTCATGTGGATGTACAAAATGTCATGGTAAGTTCATGAATGCAAGCATATGGAAGACGGATGCAAATGAAGGCAAAAATTAGGGTTTACATACAATATGCAATGCAAAATTCAAAATCAGAAGCAAATGACAAAGTAAAAATTTGAAAATGGGATCAAAGGAACCCTAACCCTACACAAGTTCACTGCCCAAAGGGGGGGACCTAACTCTTAGCCTAATGGGAGTTATGATTTTCTCAAGTTAGCTAGGGTTTTAAGGCACCTCAAAAGGAAAAATGCACATCAAATTGAAAATGAAAGATAAATTCAAACCAATTTTACCCTAGAAACTACATGATATGAAGAATGCAATGCAAAAAGAAACAACATCAAACTCTTCATGGTTAGGCAGAGTGAATTTTTCTAAGTTAGGACAAAAATATTGCTTTTAAAGAACTTTAATTCCAAAGAAAAATGTCAAAATAGGTCAAGAACCAAAAAGAAATTTGTTTGAAGAGTTTGATAATGTTTCTAAATGTATTAAAATGCAATGTGAATTTTTTTGTGATTTTTAGAAACCTAAATGCTATTTTAATTAATTAATTCTCATTAACTAATTAAAATAAACATTTAAATATTTTTAAAATACGAAAATTATGCAAAAAATAAAAATAAAATTATTTTCTGAAAGAGAAAAATATTTTAAGTTATGATGCAAAAAATGGGATTTTTTAGAAATGATTTGCTATTTTAAATAAAATGTACAAAACAAATGAAAGAAAATGAAAATAAAATTAATTTAAGTGAGAAGTATGCTAATCCAGTGGCCAGAACTCAAAGATTTTTGGAGGGAGTTGACTTGGCGCGGGTTTCAGTGGCTAGGATTGATTCTGGCAATTTGAATTTTCCTAATTATGTTTAAGTTAATTAATCCAGAATTAGGGCTTAATCAAGGGATCTGGGCCGTTCACACGCACGCAGGAAACCTCATCTAAAGGCCAACATTCAAAGTTGCCTAATTAATGTGATTAGGGTTTAATCACCCTCGGGCGACCGGAACAGTGTTCCGATCGTCTTCTCCGACGAGCCTAAACCCTAGCTTCTCTCTCAGGTCATCAAACTTCAAATTTCTTGCACAAAAATGATCCCCCAATCATTCTAAACCTAAACCCCCAACCAAAACTCATTTATTTCACACCATGAACATGAATCGAAGAAATATGTAAAAACGGGCAAAAGTTTCAGAGATCACATACATGGTGGTTTCTCAACCATTTTCAAAAGTAATCATATCCCCATGATCAGGGAAGCATATAGAACCATAAAAGAATTTAAAAACTAGCTTCTGGGAAAAAAGTTCATCATGTTACCTGAGATGGGGACCCTCTGATTCTGAGCTTTTTGGGTTCTCTCTTGATGCAAGCCTACTCCTTTGAACCTCCTGAAGATGATATGAAGCTTAGAAATCTTTGAGGATGGCTGGTTGGTGCTGTTTGGTTCTGGTGTAGAAGAAATGGAGGTTTGTGTGTGTGGTGATTCAAGTTGTTCCAGGGGGTGGGTTTTGTTCTATGAGTGATATGTGATTTATTGGTGAAGAAATTTTGGATTTTTGTTAAGTCTTGAGGGAGTTTCGAAGAGATGAAGCTTTGGACAGTTTTTGTGCAAGCTGATTGTGTGTGTTCTGAGCCTTCTTCCTTCTTGTTTTATGACCTTGAGGCAATCCATAAGCAATCCCAACAATCTAGGAGGGCAGGTATGCACTGTGGGAATGGTATGGGGTGATTGGCCAAAAAGTCAAAAATTGTGTACTATAGGTATGGGCCATGGAAGAGGAGATTTATGTGTTTGGACTGCCTCATCCAGCTTCAAGGAAGGCCCTTGGATGTTCTGATGTGATCTGAAATGGATGAAGGGTGAGATGTCACCTGTTTTGCAATTTTCACAACTTGTTGTATTTTGAGATTTTGGTCATGGACATGTCTTATTTCTTGGGCAATATGCAGCAAAATGCACCACATAATGTTGTTATGACACTTTGAGATTGATTAGAGACCAAACAAAACCCTAAGAACCATTCTTGCACGATTTCTCTCTTTGTGACTTTTGTGAAAAATGGCTTATGATACTTGAATCCAAGGCATGAAAGTGAGGAATTGTTTGGGAAAATCTGAATTTTGGACCATGAATGATGTTTTTATGATGATTAGAAGGTAATTTGAAGTCACATATGGCTTTGGCAAGTGTTTTTGCAAGTTTCCTCTTTGGCACAAAAGTGAAAATTTAGTGATTTTGTCCAACTTTGCAAGGCCATAACTTTTGTTCTAAAATGAATTAGAATGAGTTCTTGTACTTTTTGAAAATGGGAGGATCCAATCTATAACTTTCATGACTAAATATTTTTCATTTGAAGAATTTTTGGATCAAAAAGAGGAGGTTGAAAAACTTTCCCAAAATGGCAAGTTTTCATTACAAGTCACTTTCCCAAAATGGCAACTTTGCAAATGGCTTGAAATTCTTCAATTTTGTGAGCTCCTAACATCTTCTAAGATCAAATAAAGATCATACACATTCAAAACTATGGAGAAGACCCTTTGGTTTGGTTATTGGGGGCCTCAGATGCCCTGATTTTGCACTGACTTACACAAGAAGTCATTTATTGATCAGATGCCTTCCCCATTGAATTTCTTCATGAAAATTGGTAAGTATGATCCTAATATCATATAGAGACCAATAGACACAAGAATGACCAAAGAATTTGGAGTTATGGCCTCTGAAACCAAAACCCTAATTTCAGGTCATCTGTGCAGTTAAACTTGGCTCTGCTTCCATGCCTTTCTCAGTTCTTGTGATTTTTGGCTTCCTTGATCTTGGGAGGATATAATATGATGCTTGAACATCCATGGACCCTTTTGGAATGATTGAAGACCTTTGGAGTGGCTCAGATAGCCCAGGGATTGCTCAGATCACAAACCCTAGATGCAGATGACTTAGAACTAATGCAGTGAAGCAAAAATGCACTATGAGATGATATGATTGAACTTATGCAAATGAAAGGGATCACAAGCCATGGTGAAATGAGTGAGGGCAAATTTGGGGTGTTTACAGGTAGCAGCTTGCCCCAACCTTGGGCATTATCATCTTCAACAACCTTTCGAGCTTGCTGATAGGAGACAATTGAAGTACCCATCCTATCCTCTTGGGATGCAGCAAATACTTCAGTCGTCGCCTCATTGACATTAAGGGCCTCGAACCCCTGGCTCATAGTTTCATGGATTTCACCATCCATCTCAATATATTTGTATGTAGCCAGATGGCTAACAAAGATGTCCTATCACCACAGATGGTGATAATTTGTCCTTCCCACTCATATTTCAATTTCAGATGAAGGGTCGATGTAACTGCGCCAGCTGCGTGAATCCTTGGTCGACCCAACAAACAGTTGTAGGCCGGCTGTATGTCCATCACATAGAAAGTAGTCTGAAAGACCTGCGGACCGATAATCACAGGCAGCTTCACCTCTCCATTCTCAAATTTCAAACACTTCGAAGTCACAACGTCTTCAGTGTTATAATGTACACAATACTATACCAGCTCTTCAAATTTCACAGCATACTCGGCTACAGTCATATTACCTTGCTTAAGCTCCCAAAATTCCACTTCTTTGGTGCTGCGAATGTCCTATAGAAAGTACTTCTCCATAAACTCACCTCGAAACACAACCCAAGTAATAGTAGTACCTGCAGTCTCCAACCGTTGGCAACTGTTGTCCCACTAGACTTCAGCTTCGCCCTCAAGAATGTGAGTACCAAACCTCACCTTCTGATCATCATTGCACCCCATGGTTCTGAAGATCTTCTCAATATCCTTCATCCATTTTTGTGCAGCCTTTGGATCCAAAATACCCCTTTCATATGTAGGCGGCTTGTTACTTCTGAATTGATCCAGATCCTGAAATTCAGTATTCCCAACCGCTGGACCAATATTCTCAACAACTTATGACATAGCTTGCATAGCAACAATGAGTGCAACACAATTCCTTCTTTCCATACTAATACAACAACACAAACACCTCATATTAGAACACCACACAACTCCTATCATAAGGACTGACTCGACACAACATCTGGCCGGTTGGAACGACCTGCTCTGATACCATTTGTAACACCCCACTTTCCCAATACTTAAAATAATAATTTAATACGAAAGATCAGAGTTTCCAAATTGGGAGGCCACATTATCTTCAACAACAATCACCAATAATCGTTCTTTATTAAAAACAGCGGAAATAACAATTTAATTCAACTCGGGCAATAACCCAATCTCAACAAAATATCCTCAATAATTTGGTTTACAAAATAGATACGTAACAAAAACCAAATTAACAAATAAAATTTCACCATCTCGTGTTATGTATCAGAGCATCCTAGACTCGTACAGGCAACATGATTCCACACACTCTCAAGTACCTGGATTATTTGTACTTCCAAAGAAGCATAGATGTAACAACAACAACAAAGGGGTGAGAAACAAATTCAAACATAAACGGTGCATATAACATCTTCAAGGTAGTTTCTCACACATAACAACAAATACGACAAGTACACCGATAATCAAGCAACAATAGATACACCAACAATTACACAACAAAAATGCAACAATAGTTATGCAATGTGACTCAACATGACACAATGTGTGTGGTACCAAGTTTTGTTCATTCAATTGAATACGATAATAACATACACCCATTCAACAATGATTATCCCACCATTCTCCATAACGGAGTACAAATGATTGTATTCGCCCATCCAACACGATCATCCCAACAATAATTCAACAAATGTATGCATGACTATGAAAATTCATACAACATGTATAATTCACCATATTATAAATCTACGCGATCCATCTGATTAAAACACAACAATAGTTCCACCAAAAATCACCAATAATGACCTCACGTGATTTAATTGATTATTCAACTAATTAAATCCACCTACAATCCATCATTAATTCATTCTCGATTTTATTCCTCGATTAAATATGCCTTAAAGTCCATCTCAATACCTCACACCAAAAGAATCGACAATGCACGCGAAATCGGGACAAAAATCGTAAGATAACACGTATTTTCCCTACACATTGGTCATATGTGTATTGGCAAGGCCATACGGGTATTAACATTGCCTATTACGCACCATACGCCCCTCATATGCGTTTTGCCCTAGCCCCATATGTGTGGCACACGAAAATGGGCAGAGAACCTCACTTTTTCACCCTCCATACACGTAATGCTCCCATTCATATGTGTATTGACACAATTCCATGCCCAGTCATACGCGTATTGGCTTGTCCTACACGCGTATTGGCAGGGAATCCTCTATTTTTGAATTTTTCTCTTCATTCTAGATCTGTTTCTCACAACTCTCGATTTCGGGATTCATACCAGACCTATGATTGTTTCTAATTTAGTTTTACACTCTTAATTTCATTCTTCTTTCATCTACATTACTATATATTGTATATATTTTCGTTCTAGATCTAAAATTCGTATTATTCATCAACAAAAACAACAACATCTGCATAGTTATGCATAATCCAGAACAACAACAACAATATTTCATCAGAATTTCATCAAGATTACATCATCATATTCACAACAAAAATCACATACTCACAGATTTATCACAAACAACTAAAATTCCTACAAGGGAAGGAAGCCCTTACTACCCATCATATTAAACCACCTGAATTTAAATTTGTTCTCCCCCCATACCTCGAATTCGTGTGAAAATTCCTACGAATTTCTTCAAGAATTGGGTGCCCTAGGTTGATCTTCCTCTTCCTTGCCTCTTGGTTCTTTCACAAAACCTTTACGATTAATCTTTTACTAATCCTCTGTTTTGACTAATTCACCTCTAAACCCTCACGTTGATATTTTACTAAACCGTCCCTTCTTTTAATTTAATCCAAATAATAATACTAATATTCTTTTCATAATAATAATAACAATAAAAATAGTAAATTAAATAATCTTATTATTATTCGCACACCTACTATTACTAAGCGCACCCCGATTCTACCCGTCACACTAGGATATAACACCGAAAACAACAAGGTATACGCCTTAAACAAGGCCAACACAACACCAAAAATACCCCATGATTAAATATTAAAAAATGGGGTGTTACACTATGGCTTGAGAGGAGACATCCATTGAACCCCATATTGCTTAGTTTTCTAGAATTATAAGGTAAGGGGGAGAAAGGGTTTTCAACATGGGTGTATTGCATGATGGGATAGAAAAGAGAGATTATTTCTATCATTAGGGTTCCATGATTTTTTTATAATGATTTTTTGTTGTTTTATGTCAATATGAAATATGATGATTGGGTGTGGTAATAATATGGTTTCATGGAAGACTTTGAGTTAATTGAGTCGTGTGATAACTGTTGTATTTGGTTTGATTGCTCTTCTATGGATGTGTTCTTGAAGCTTTTAAATATAAACTTGAAGAATATATTAATTGGTGTATATGATGTGGTAATAATGGAATAGATTTGGTATGAAATTAGAATTTTGAAATAAGTTGTTTTATATGTTACAGTGTGTTTGGAATAAGATTTAAAATTGATTATTTGCAGTAACGTGATTAAAACTGGGATTTTTTGAAAATTAGCATTAAACAATCGATTGGTACTAGGGGAACAATTGATAGGTTCCATTTCAGAAATGAAAAAAATAAGAAACAAAAACTTGGGAATAATCGATTGGTCTTCCCATGTACTCGGTTGGTTATTTTCTTGAAAAATAGCAAATTTTGGACAGTAGCTTTGGAACAATCTATTGATGTAGGTATGAAACTGATTGGTCCATGAAAAAAAAATGGAATTTTTTAGAAAAATTGATTGGCCTAAGAGTGTAATTGATTTGTAATACTTCATATTTCCCTGAAATGCTCAAATGAGTGTCAGTTGGGATATCTGGGTTCTTATGTAATCTATCTCTTGTCAGCTAGAACAATTGATTTAACACGCATGTATAACAACATACATAAAAGCATACATATTATACATGAATCCATGTTTTGGTACTGAAATACCAATAAGTTCCTAGTTAACACATTATATACATTATATGCCCAAAACACACAATATTGAAAGTTATGGCATAATTTATACAAGATGTCTAAAATGTACTAAGACCTAGATCAATAATGATCTCAAAATAAAATCCTAAAAAGGAAGCTACGTCATTCCAAAAGCCAAGATAAGTAAGCATAATCAAAAAACTTTATTCTTACCTTTCGCGGAACCTAAAGTACCTGAAATATAATCAACAACATGGGGTGAGATAACAAATCTCAGTGAGTTCCCTATCTTATGGACTCTCTCGGCTTTACAAGTTCTAAATATCCTAACTCAAGTCGGGGAAAGGAAAATAATAAGACCTTGAGTTCTTAATCTCACACTCATATGGAAACAAGTTCATGAGTTCACTAACTCAAAATATCACTAATCGGTAACCTCACAAACATATCCTCTATTATCGCCCTCTCCTGCGTATAAGAGTCGACACGAGTCATGGATCTTTGTAATTTACTTGACATACAAAATGGATTTGGATCCTAGGGCTGTTAACCTATAATCGTCACTTCCCATGGCATGTTAACCATCATAAGTCTCTTTCCCCGTAGGCTCTATTCATACTAAACCACGGGAATCAAAACTTCTAGGTAATCATGCGTACGTTCCAGAGGAGCCATATGCTCATGAAACGACATTCTTTGGGAAATGGTTTTGATTACGTGATTACACACAAGTATGTTTGTATACAATAATCACAAGGCCACATTCGCCTTTTCACACAAAACATTTGTTCACACATGTTCCATATAATGTCTCACTATCTACTAGACCTTTACTCGTCGAAGATATACACCCAGGTATCGAACGTATGAGCATCGCCATCTAGCTTCCTAGCATTTCCTAGTTATATCACTAGGTCTCACAATTGTAATGTAATAAGGTTTTCCTCACCAACCCTAAGTCTCTACACTTTTAGTTTTTTAATATCACAATTTACATAATCGATATAATCATTTAAATACTGTAAATAATTAAATCCCACATCAAAACTAATATATTTACTTTCCACTGCATAAAATGTTTCCACGTCTTTCTGTTTATACCAAGATTGCCTCAATCGGACACCCGATTCAAAAGATATTAATTTTTTAATTTTTTTAAAAGAAGTAAGAATTCCCCAAGTTCGCCCGACGAAAGTGCGCGAATTAGCAACCTGTTGTTGCGTTTTGGTTCAACCAAAATACCCAAAACACTCACAATCATCACAAAAATATCAATAGAACACACCACAAGTATGTTAGGTTCAATATACATATTACTCAACTATTCTACCCGATTATTTCCACATTTTAACTGTTAGAATAATCGATTTATCAATTTACTCATTTTCTCTCCAAACTAATCTAAGTTCAAATAATTAAAATTTATAGAACTGAAAGCATATAACTAGAACCCACCATGACAATGAATAATGTTGAAGAAGTTGAGATGATTTGGTGTAAAGGAGATAATGATCCAAGCACTTCTCCTCTTCTAGATTTTCTTCTTCTCCTTCTTCTCTTTTCTCTTCCTTCTCTCTATCTTCTCTCTATTTTATTTCTCTCGAGTTTCTAGGTTTGACAAATGATAGGAAAAGAAATGATATATAGGAAAATATCATTTAGTTAGTAACACTAACTAGTTCAAAACTGAGAGTATCCAAAAATGTCTTTGATGCACCAATTAATAAAACCTCAGAGTCGAATAATATTAATAACTTCAATCTGAGTTCATCGTTGTTCTAATTATCTTAACAGAAAACTCTAAGAGCATACATGAACCCAATTGAACTCGATTAATATTATAAGAGCATTAAATGAAATACAGGGTATTACAATTGAAGTTTCTAAGTACTCTAAATGTTATGACCAATATAGTAATTAGTACACTCTGAAGAGATCAATTATTAATAATGAGATAGACCAATATTAGTAAGTGCAAGAAATGACATTTTGGTAATATCAATATTTGGTCGATTGATGTTAGATGATAAAATTCAAATGGGGATATTTTGTATCACTATATATTATTTTATATATGTATGTGTTATCGGCTCCCGAATCCCGATTTTTGCTACGAGACCATATTCTTTCCCTTGTGAGATTTTCTCAATGTTTTCCTTTCCCCGTTGGAATAAATAATATTCTATGGTGACTCTGTTTGCACCCGTTTTTTCGCGTAGCGACAAGGTTAACAACATTTCCTGGATTCCTGTTACAAGATCCCCTGTCGACATCCTCTTACCATATCCCACAATGTGAATATCTTTGCAACTAAGGTTTTCTCCCATACCTAAGCCCGATCTGACCCTGATTGCTTATTGCCTATACCACTCCTTAAAATTATGTTCCACTAACATCTCAGTGGTCCTTGTTATATCCCATGCAAGTACTTAATCAGTTGGTCCACCCAGGAATGAAGGACTCAAATCCAAGAACAATTGAAGATAGAATAAGTGTGTTTCAGACATGCTCACATTCCATTGCTACTCATGGCTTATACTAATTCTGACACGTTAATCCTGACTATTTCCTTTAATGCTTGTGACACATTTACCCGAGGAAGCTCTATATCCCTGTAGTATTTCCCTTGCGCATAGTAACATTCCCTCAATCCCATTTAATATCCAATAAATTGATGACTTCCTCAAGGTTGACACCTCAATACTTGTACTGGCATTTCCAGCTTAAAAGACACGGTTGTGTCAGGTCCAGAATCAACAAAACGTGATTTTGTGTTTTAAGATTATTTCTTTGCGTACCTGCATTCAAACGAGCCATAACTAGTACAATTTGATAGTTATTTGTCATAACAATTGAGTTGACAACAATTTAGCAATAAACACACTACTTATGATCTCGTTTGTATTTGTGGACCTTGAGATCCCCTGAATCTCGTTTTTAATATATTTTAGCTTATAAAAAAAAATTCTAAATGCACAATATTTCATCAATAACTCATATTCGCACAAAACATATGCATCATAAACATTTTTAACATGCAATCAAGTTACACGTGTATATGATGGTTAATTTATCACACACAATTCATAAGGAAAGTATAGTGGCATATATTCTATACAAATCCTATATTCTAACCCCCTTTCATGAGAAATTTCTGATTTGATGATGGATATGAAGCAATGATGATGATCCACTTGGATGATGAATATTCTTAAAGGATCCTAGCTTGAATTCCAAATGCAAGCCTTGATGATGGTGAATTTGGACTCCTTTCCCCTTTCTCTCTTCATCACGTTTTCCTCTCCCCTCTTTTCTTCACTTCTAATTATGATTTTGTTTCCCTTTTGAGATAGAAGTGAATGCTAGAAATGAAGAATTTATCTACTTCTTTGTTAAAATAGGTAGGGTGAAAAGACCATTTTACCCTTGACACTTAACATAATTCTCTAATCCATGTCATTCTAAATATAACCAAAACCTCCTTTGTTAAAATAGGTAGGGTGAAAAGACCATTTTACCCTTTTTATAATGATTTACTTTTTTTAATTATGTTGTATCTTTTCTCATGACATATTTTAACTTGTTATTGTGAATACATTTTGTTACCATGGGATTCTCATTCAAGTACTTTGGCATATAGCCTTATAGGATACCAATATTTAAGTCTGTTTTTTGAGAATTACAGTGCTTCATATAATTATAAATTTAATCATGTGCTAAAAGCTTTGACTCGACATTGCTTACACCAAAAATGTTGTATAACAGAAACAGAACTAGAATCAGCCATATTGAGACACAACTATATTGCTTGCACCAAAAATATTTTGAAACAAAAACAAAAACAATACTAGAACCATATTGAGACATAACCTCTAATAAATTTGCTTCTCAAGAATTTTCAAGATCCACAAGGAGAAACAGAAACAGAACTAGAACCAACTGATTAATAAAAAAATAAGGCTTTGTGTGTTAACCTTAGACTAGGTGTATTCCATCATACTCATGAGTCTTGTCCTCCTGAAAATGAAGTTATTAAGGTGCTTCGTCGGGAGGCAGTTGCAACCCGTGAAGAGGCAGTTGCAGCAAGCCAAAGAGCAGGTGAAGGAAAGTAAAGAGATGTTAAGGATGATTTGCGTTCAAAGGAGTTGCAGAACCAATTCATAATTGATACGGAAGAGTTTCAGCAAAGGATGATAGTTTTAAAGTATCACTCGTGAATTGGATCTTGTAGTATGAGTCGATCGCATTCACATATTGAAGATCTATCATAGGATGATGATCTTGATGATAAATTAGAGAATGACCTAGCCTAGACTTTTAATAATGGCACAACTTATATATTTTTTGCATGACTTAGTTTTTTATATACTAGTGACATATAATGAATTTGCTTTAGAATTATTTTTAGTTTCTATTAGTTTTGTGGTTAAAATGTCACTATCTGTATGTTACTTATCATTTTTTCTTTACACAAACAAACTCAATTCATTTCATTACGTAATTTTTGTTCAATAGAAAGAGGAATCGAATGGAGAAACCTATGCCTAGACCAAGAACTGTCAGTCCTAAATAACATGTAAGCAACCGAATTCGCTTGACGCTTTACAAACTTAACATCATTGTCGGGATATAAATTTAACAGATTCTTAATACTAGATATAATCACACTAAATTCTGAGTCACCAACATAATTAGCATGAATAGCTTGCAACACAATTTGAGAGTCACCTTCAAAAGTAATGTGTTCCATTTGCATCTAAATGGATCCTTGGACCGCTTCCTTCAAAGCCAACAACTCCTCTTAGATAATGGTGTAATGACCAAAATCCCACAATGTTCCTACCCTGATGAATTCACCAATGCAGTCTTTATAGCACAATCATTTGTTAGTCGATTCTAAGTGTTTATTGAAACCTGCATCCACATTTCATTTCACACATCCAACATTAGGTGGCTTACATAAGTGTTGTTGTTGGATATATTGGTTGTCATTAATTCCCATATCTTGATAGTTTTAAGCCATAAACCAGTCCTTTTAACTATGTTAACCCTGCAACCCCGACCAATTCACATATTTCTTCTCATTATTCCAAATCCAGTTATTCCCATTATTCCAAATCACCCATAACATAATTGTCACTTTATATGAAACCCTCTTATCCTCTATACTACAAATGTCTTAAAGAATTAAACTGACTTCATTCAACCGTTGAAGACGCAATATAATAACATCGCTTAAACTTGCCACATTCTAACATTGAGACGTTAGAGCAAAACAAATAACACATATTTGTTTACCCAAAAAATTGTAAACAACTGTTGATCCTCTAAAAACAATAAAATATTCTCAATTACTCACAGGATCGACCATATTGATCCTAGGACATGTGCTATAATAGGTTTTAATTGTTTTTCAGAAATAATGTCATAAACTCTTCGACGGATTTTATGAAGTGTTTTGGTAAAAAGAGAAAATGAAACAAACAAGACTCAAAATAATTTAAAGATGAAAGTAAAGTGCAATAAATGTGTAAATTGCAAGGAAGTGTAAAGAAAACAAGTAAAGAAACAATACAATGTTGAATGATAAGCTTGCTCGAAAGTAAATAAATGCAAGATAAACGACTTCAAAGTAAAAGATTGAATATAAATTGCATTGATATGAAATAGGATGGTGATCTCATCACGTACACTCTCGCCTTCACTCGTTTCTCTACACACAGGTACTTTGAGTGTTTATGGAGTAACTTGTGCAATATGATTCACACGCAATTCTAACACTAGAACTACTTTATTTATACTAATCGAAGGTAACTGCTATTGGCAATTTAATCCTAAAAATATGTCACTTGGCACTTTGCATGTTCTTGAACGTCCAATGTATGCCACTTGTCCTTTTTTTAAAATTGAAAGAACCATAAGTTTTCCTCCAATATGGATCTCAACTACTGCACACTAATCAGTCCCACGAATGCTCGATCGAACCAAATTTCTTATACTTAGAAAATATTCTAAGACCACATCCTTGCATTCCCTGCGTCTTCGACTCAGGCTTCCTCAACTTGATTTGGTCGAAGCCTTTTATTTCTTCCAAAAGACATGATACTATATTCAATGCTTTCTGAAGTCAACTAGTTGTCAAAATTAGGAGCTAACAAATTTCCCCTAAAAAATGTCCTTTCGACCTAACTGACATAAAGGTCCTTTTTTTATCGTAGTTTTCGACACCCGTCTTTCGACGACACAAAAATATGGTCATAACTGACCAACCCACGATCAAGAAACTATTTAGTTTAAACCAACTACGCTTATGACATCACATCATAATGTTTTGACTTCATATCATTATGTCATTTGTACCAACTATTCAGTTTCTACCAACCATGCTCAACAACTCGTTCTTGTATGCCAAACATATGGGAAATTAATGCTAGTATTATCCTATGGTAAGCTCGTATCTCACGTAAACTTGAAATTATGTCATTTGTACTTTGTTCCTAGATATACAAGCACTCACTTTGTGTATTATATTGGCTTCATATCATTCTAAAAGTTTTACATCTGAGTTATTTTCTTATTGGGGCTTCTATAGATTTTTCAATTATATATTTTGCTATCTATTTGTAAAATGCATACTTTTTCAATTATGTAATGCTTTTCTATCAAAATTTATAATGCTTTACTTTTTTAATTATATATAGTATGTAGTTTTTATTGGCAATTTGTGTTGTATCTTTTCTCATGACATATTTTAACTTGTTATTGTGAAACAAGACTGATTCATTGAAAAAAGTAAGACTGAATAATGCCGTGGAACTAAGAGGAAGAACGACACTGTTTCAAGAAACAACAACACGGGTCCAACTTTCGCTAGTGACAGCACCAACAGTAGCCTAAGAAACAACGAGAGTGGTCCAACCTTCTCAATTGACTGCACCAATAGTAGTTCCAAGAAACAAACCAATGGTCAAACCTTCACAACTGACCGCACGGACCAGATAATAGTGTTTAAAAAAAGCTTTGACTCGACATTGCTTACACCAAAAATGTTGTGTAACAGAAACAGAGCTAGAATCAGCCATATTGAAACACAACTATATTGCTTACACCAAATATATTTTGAAACAGAAACAAAAAACAATACTAGAACCATATTGAGACATTACCTCAAATAAATTTGCTGCTCAAGAATTTTCAAGATCCACATGGAGAAACAGAAACAGAACTAGAACCAACCGATTAATAAAAAAAATAAGACTTTAATTTGAGATTTAAGAGGTTTTTAATTTTTTGCTCTCTTAATCTTTGTACTGTTGGAATTCTCTTAAAACCTATAGGAATTCCATAGCTATCACGCATTAGAAACGTTAAAAGAAAGAAGAAGAAAATTAGGGTTCTTGAGAAAATTGAAAAGATGAATGTTGTTGCCCACAAACTGTGAGACTTTCTTTCTCCTACTCACTCTACAACTGCAAAACTGTGAGTGAAATAATATTGTGATCTTTTAAAATGAGAGAAACTCCATATTTATAGAATTATGTTTGTTTTCATCTTAAGACAAAGCTCAAAACTATAAAAGCCCAAAATATCTATTTGAATTAAATCTAATCTAATCTAGATCAAATCAAATCTTTCCTTCTGTCGAGTAACCTGCTTCGACACAAGGAATTACAATTTAACACACCACCTAATTCATTATGTCTAAGCTATCTACGTTCATCATAAACCTTAGCTTCTTGAATACTTCGACCTGCACTCCTTTCGTGATGATATCTGCAATCTGATTCTCGGTTCTGCAGTGTTTCATATTCATCTTCCCATCAGCTACCTGCTCTCAAAGATAATGGAACCTCATTTCGATGCGTTTTCTTCGACCATACGCTATTGGATTCTTTGCCAAATTTATAGCTGACATATTGTCGATCTTCATGGTGATTGCTCCATGACTCTTTTATGTAATCTATTCGACCAAGTTCACCATCCATGTTGCTTGACATGCACAAAGAGAAGCAACTATGTATTCTGCTTCTCATTATGATAATGTCACTACTGGCTCTTTTCTCAAACTTCAAGCAACTGGTGAACCACCTAACATAAACACATATCCAGTTGTGTATTTTCGATCCTCAGCATCCCTACACCAACTGGAATTTGTATATCCCACTAACTTGCATTCTTTTCCTTCATCAGTTACTGGAAACAAAATGCCATAGTCGAGAGTTTCTTTCAAATACGTTAGTATCCTCTTCGCCACTGCTAGGTGTGATACCTTTGGCTTCTGCATGTATCTACTCACCATACCAACATTGTATGCTAAGTCAGGCCTTGTGTGACAAATGTATCGAAGTGACCCAATAGGTCTTCTACATTGGATTGGGTCGACATCATCTTCTTCTGAATCCTTCAAAAGTTGCAATTTGGGCTCAGCTGGAGTCAAAGTTGGGTTGCAATCATGCATTTCAAATCTCTTGAGTATTTCTCTTGCATATCTTCTTTGATGCATCATCAAACCTCTACCACTCTTGTAGAATTTGATGCCAAGGAAATATGAGATATTTCCCAAGTCTGACATTTCAAACTCCTTACTCAGGTCACGTTTGAAATCTTTGATCTCCTTCTTGCAACTTCCTATTATCAATAGGTCATCAACATAGAGACATAGTATAAACAATTAGTCATTGCTTCTTCTTACATATACTCCATGCTCAGTTGTGCATTTTACAAATTCTTTCTCCCTTAGAAAGTTGTATATCTTCTTATTCCAAGCTCTTGGAGCTTGCTTCAGTCCATACATGGCTTTATGCAGCATGTACACCTTTCTCTCTTTGCCTTATTTCACAAACCCAGCTGGTCGTGCAACATAATCGTCTTCGTCTAATGGACCATTTAGGAATGCACACTTCACTTTACTCTGACACATCTGCCAATTGTTCATGTTTGCTAGACCAACAACCAAACTGATTGTTTCGATATTAGCAACAAGAGTAAATACTTCGTCGAATTCGATTCCTTCCTTCTAAAGAAAACCTTTTGCCACAAGTATCGCCTTGTGTCGAGTCACTTCCCCTCTGGGATTCAGTTTCACCATGTATACACATTTCACATCAATTGCCTTCTTACCTTGAGGCAATTTGACAAGTGACCAAGTATTGTTGACTTCGATGGACTTTATCTCTTCATTCATTGCTTTCACCCACTTCGAATCTTTCAATGCCTCAGCTACATTGACAGGTTCGACATCTGCATAGAAAGCATAATGTATCAACTCACCTTCTTTATCGACCACATCATTTGATGTAATCACACATTCTTGAAACCTTGCAGGCATGTGTCTTGTTCTTCGAGGTATGCTTGGGCCTGCTTCACCTCTAACATCTTCTCGTCGAACATCTCTTTCGACTTCACTAGCTGGTTCTTCACATAAGATTTCAACTGAATCTTTCTTGACATTTTCAGTCCAATCCCATTCTTTAACCTCATCTATGATCACGTCCCTGCTGATCATTACTTGCTTGTTCACTGGGTCGAACAACTTGTAACCTCCAGTTGAATGATATCTGTAAACATCCCAAATTTTCCCTCACTAAGTTCACACCATTTTCTTATGATCTTTCATATTTGCATTAGTTTAAGCATACCATCTCATATTGCATATTTGTTTCATCTGCACAGTTCAAATTCATCTGCATCTAGGGTTTGTGATCTGAGCAATCCAAGGATCCATCTGAGCCACTCCAAAGGTCTCCAATCATTCCAAAAGGGTCCATGTGTGTTATATCATCACATTACATCCCTCAAAGATCAAGTAAGTCAAGAAATCACAAGAACTGGCAAGGCATGGAAGCAGAGCTAGAGTTTCACTACACAAATGACCTGAAATTAGGGTTTTGGTTTTAGAGGCCATAACTCCAAATTTTTTGGTCATTCTTGTTTCTAATGTTCTTAATATGTTATAAGTATCATGTGTACCAATTTTGATGAAGAAATTCATTGTGGAAGTCATTTGTTCACTGGGTAACTTCTTGAGCAAGTCAGAGCAAAATCAGGGCATCTGAGGCCCCCAATAATGGAACCAAAGTGGATTTTTCATCAAATTGAAGTTATTTGATCTTTATTTTATCATTGGTGTGCTTGGAAGTTCACAAAGTTGAAGAAATTTGAGCTAAACCAAAAGTTGCCAAAAATGGAAATGACTTGTAATGGAAACTTTCCATTTTGGGAAAGTTTTTCAACCTCCTCTTTCTCATCCAAAAATGCTTCAAATGAAAAAAATTTGGTCATGAAAGTTGTAGATTGGATCATTCCCTTTTCAAAAAGTACAAGAACAAGTTCTAATTCATTATGGAACTCAAGTTATGGCTTGCAAAGTTGGCAAAAATCACATAATTTTCACATTCATGCAAAAGAGGGAGTTTTTGCAAATTCACTTTCCAAACTTCTAAGTAACCTCTAATTGACTTCTAAACATCATAACAACATCACATGACTCATTTTGCTGAGAATTTCCCAAGGAATCACAACATTTCATGCCTTGCATCACAAGATACACCAAAGAGGGAAAATTTGCAAAACACATAGAAACCCTAGCATCAAGTGATGCAACTGCAATGTTTCAATCCTATGGCCTTCCTTGATCCATGCTAAGGCCAGACACCCCAAAATCTCAGGCCTGCACCATGCCCATACCTCAAGTACACATTCTTGACTTTTTTTCAAATACACCCATACCAATCACACTATGCCACACCAACTCCTCTGACCAATCACAACATCATATGCAAGCATTATGGAACTCATAACACACAACACACAAGCCTGGATCATCCCATAACTCAGATTGCCAAAAATCCTCTCAAAACTTCATCTCTTCGAAACTTACAAACCAACCATCAAAACTTCAAAATTATTTCACCAATCATCTCCACATAACCCCAGGATCATTTCCCACCCCTTACATTGGCCTGAAACTACCTCAAACAAAAACACGATTTTGACATGCTCTGAACTGAAACTTCAAAAACAGCCCATACAAATATGTTTCAAGCTTACCAGAAGCATCAAGGGGTTCATAGGAGTGGAAAAGCACCAAGGAAGTGGCCAGAAAGCTCCAGATAGCAAAGCTTCATCTCAGGTAACCTCAAGAACAAATTTTCCTTAGAGTGAGCTTGCTCATTCATGTTCATCATTCACCTTCTTTCTCCAAGTTACTTATCGTCTTCAATGAATTAAGTAACTTGTTTCTTCTGCTTCTCCTCCTCTCATCTGCTTCTTCCATTGGTGGCTTCTCTGAAGATCTTTCTCAAGCCTCACAAACCATAGGAACTTCCAAGCATGACAATAATTAGGGTTGTGATTAGTCCCCATTTAGCTTTTACCTTTGAGTCTTCTTTGTGTCTCTCTTCTCATCTCATAATTAGAGACTAAACCTTTAAGGTTTTAAGACTTTGTAATTAGGGTTATGCCTGCATCCTTCTCTTAGGATGGAGTGTATAACTTTAATTCTAAGTGTTAAACCCTTAATTTGTTTAAACCTCTTAATCAATCCATTTTAATAATCAATAAAACATTAACTTGTAACTTGGGCCTTGCATTAGGGTTCTAATTCTTCCTTTACTGGTTAAGAAGGACTAACCCTAGTGTTAATGGACAAGTCCCCCTTAATTTGTCTTACAAATCATAAAACTAATTTCTTAATCTCACCCTTAATTAAAATCCATTTTAAGAAAGGTTTGTTTTGTAATGAGGTTAATCCCTAATCATGGATTAAGTTGAGGTATCTTCCTCAACTTAAGTGTGCTCATCTATTATCCTTCTATTAGGATGGTGTAATGGGTTCACTAATCCTTGATTATGGCTTAAACACATTACTTAACACTAAACAAAAACTCAAAAACATCTAAATAATCACAAGTAGGTTAATGATCTTAATCCTACGTTATTGGGGTAATTAAGTTGAGATGTTTATCTCATACTTAAGGTATTCTCATTATCCCTAATCAAAGGGAGGATATGATGAGTTTACTAACCCTTGGTTTAGGCTTAAGCTCATTAACTTACGACAAACACCAAAAAAGAAATTAATAGATTGAAAACACAAAAAACAAACAATAATCGTCTCCTTTGGGATTCTTTTCTCATCCCATTCATTCACAAACGGGAACTTGCTTCTTCCGTCTAATGCAAGACAGTTAGCACTCGAGCCAGACGAGTTACACACTTGAGCATAGACAAGTATGTAGTTCACAGTCAATTTATCTTTCAGTCTCTTTGAGTCAAACTACGGTGTTCTGACTTCCTCATTGCACGCGAGGATACGTACGCATAACTTAACTGTTATCGAACAAAAGTCTATGTGTCTTCCCCCTCCTTCAACATTCTCTTTTAAGCCTCAATCCTGAGCAATTCACACCTTTTACACTGACACTTGTATATTCTTTTCCATCTTTTGCACACAGATAGCACATACACTTTCCCCTTTTAAACACAAACTTTCAAGCGTGGATCCCGTCGAGTACGATGAACAATCTGGGTTCTAATACCTTCCCAGGTTGTAACCAACCCCCTTTCTTAGTTTCTTTGGTTCGCAACCGGCTTATCCATATTTTCTTAGGTTTATGCAGCATTACCTTTCCTTCGGGATAAAAATTCCTAGCTGGCGACTCTATTCATCTTAATTTCATTTCTCTTTTCGCCGACCGTTCGCGCTTGTACCGGGATGCAAATCTTCGGGAGCGACAACTTGGCGACTCTGCTGGGGACCTTTATATTGCAACCAGGGCTTCTGGTTCTTTGTGTGGGTTCCTCCTAGCGCTTGTTTGATTTGTGTTTACGGGGGTGTTATGTGCTACTTGTGCTTGTTTATTTGCTTTATTTATTGCTTTATGTACAACTTTATTTACTGCTTTCATTTACAGCTTTATGCATTTCATACTGTCATTATCATGTGCTGGATCTCTTGTCTGTTTTGGTGGGTGGGGTTCATTAAATGATTAAGGTCCTATACCGGGGACCTGAGTGACACATAGGCTAGAGTGGATTTATATTCTTTCCCATTCCAGCCATGGGTTTCTTCTTGAAAACTCTGTGCTACAGATTTCCTGTAGTACTAGGGCTATCTGGGAAGCCTGCTAAGTCTGGATGACCTTTTTATGACCTTCAGCATCTGAGGTGAATTAGAGGAGGATCTTTTATGGTTATTGTAAACATTGTATCTCCGGGTTAGAAGTGTTTACACTACCCATAACTGATCCAAGTCTGAGGATCCTTGTTCTAGAACATTACATGTGAGGGGGTTGGGATGTTTACAGGTTTGTAGGAACCTTTGGCCTCATCATACCTTGTTACTAGATTTGTTAAGGTTGTATTATTTGGACAGTTCTTGTGATTACCCTGGATTTGTGACTCTTTATTTGAGTCCCCCACCTGGTTACTGGATTTCTAAGCCTCCATCCGGACTTATGAACATACATGGACTTTTGGCCAAGACAGATAAACAGATCCAGCACTTGATCACAAACCCTTTGCATATCATTTGCATACATCATTTTTGCATCATTTAACATTTACTTATTTGTTTTACAGGGTATCCATCATATTATCTTTGGTTTGGTTTTGACCCCTTCTGCTGCTCAGACTCCTTCAGTTATCTTCTTCAGCATCTCCATCAGTTTGTCATTCATTTTCCTCCAGCTATCAGAGACCCATCTCCAGCATCTCATTCAGTGACCTTCATCAGCAGTTGCTCTCAGTTTCTTCATCAGCATCCATGGACACTTCAAGAAAGAGCAACATCACATACCACTTCTTTGAGCCCACCCAGACTGGCATCAGGCAGGTCCAGTCCCTCATTACTCCTGATCATGTCCCACTATTCAGAGAGCATTATGGAGGCATATTGGACATGGTCATGGACTTAGATGCATCTCAGAGGAGCATGATCCATACTTGCTTGCAGTTTTATGATCCTCCACTCAGATGTTTCACTTTCCCTGATTTCCAGTTGGGACCTCTGTTAGAAGAATTTTCCATGTTGTTAGGAGTTTCTATCAGGAGAGGGATTCCTTTCAACCCTGAGATGGTGGCTCCCAGAAATGAAGACATAGCCAGGGCATTGCATTTGGAGCATTCCCTTATTGATCAGAACATGACAACAAAGGCTGGGGTCCCAGGCCTTCACCTAGACTTCTTGATATCCCAGGCTACCCTGCATGCTGCAATAGGGGAATGGAAGGTTGTTTGTGCGCTTCTAGCCCTCAGTATATATGGGGTTATCTTGTTTGAAGATGAGCCAAAATTTGTGAGCAAGAATGCCATTCACCTGTTCTTATTGAGAAACCCAGTTCCTACCTTGCTTGGGGACTTCTACTACTCAGTACATCAGAGGAATGAGAAGCAAAGAGGAAGACTGGTCAGATGTTGTGCTCCTCTTTATTACTCTTGGCTGCTAAGACACTTGCCAAAATCAAACACCTTCTTGAACCCTCATCAGCAGAAGAATTGGGCTAAAAGGTTCATTGCCTTGACATCAGATGACATCAGATGGTGCACTCAGAGCACCAAAGGCAAGGACATCATTACTAGTTGTGGGCAATATCCTAATGTGCCTTTGATGGGAGTGAAAGGTTGCATCAACTACAACCATTTACTCTTCAAGAGAAAATTAGGGTGTGCTTTGGTTCATCCTCCCAAAGGGCAAGATTTGACTGAGACCCTCTACTGTGAAATCCAACCCAACTCTGTTGTTGTCAGACAAACTGCCTGGGCTTGGGATAACATTCACACCAAGGGAACATCCATCCTCGGCAAGGGCAACAACATTGCTTCAGTACAGTATTCTGATTGGTCTCGTACCAGAGCTCAGATCACCCAGATGCCGTTCACTTTAGAAGATGTACCTGGACCTTCTACAGTACAGCCTGTGGCTACTCTCAGTTTGGAAGAGGTTGAAAAGCTTAAGGAAAGGAATACTCAGCTATCTGAAGCCTTGAAGAAGACTCTCTGGGAGAGAAATGACAGCCGTCTAGATAATGAGAGATTGGAAAGGCTCAGGATTGAGCACTTGACCAAGATTGAGAAGACAGATGACTACATCAGGAAGGCAAGGGCAGGAGAGTTAGTAATGAAGAATGCTTGCAAGGAAGCGAAAACTCAGAAGGCTAGGGCAGAGCATTATCTGGAGGAGAGCCAAGCTAAGTCGATCAGGATCACTAAAGCCCGTGCACAGGAAGATCAAAGGACTCAGGCTAAGATAGAGCAGTTGGAGGCTAGTGAGAAGGAGCATCAGGAGGCCTTGTTGGCAGCTCAGAAGGAGATATCTGAATTGAAACTCCGGGCGGGGTTGAAGATGTCAAAGGATCAGGACAAGCATAAGAAGTTAACTAGTGCCATTGCTACCAGGAACCTCCTCATCAGGACTATTATAGAGCACCCAGTGGGTCCAGTGACTGAGGCCCTCCTGAAGGAAGTCAGGGAGGATGACTTTGGATTAGATGTTTGACTCTTTTGATTGTATTTTTTTTTATTGTACTTTTTCTTTTTGTTGTTGTACTTTGACCCACCATGGGAATGTATTGTAATCAAACTATGTATTTTCATCCTTTGTAATATATCAATTTGTATTATTTATGGTGGGTTTTATCTATCAACATCATCAGCATCTCCTCGAGGTCTGGAAAAGTCAAAACCAAAGAACCAAACCGGATACTCTTGGAAGACAAATAGGCATATTTCATTGCATACTAACATTTTCTTTGTTTTGTAGGTGTCGCTCCCACCAAAAGACACCAAGGTCAGATAGGGTACAGACGCGAACGGTCGGTGAAAGGAGAGATGAAGATGAACTGAAAAGAGTCGCCAGCTAGGCATTTTTATCCCGAAGGAAAGGTAATGTTGCATAAACCTAAGAAAGGATGGATAAGACGGCCGCGAACCAGAGAAACTGAGAAAGGGGTTTGGTTACAACCTGGGAAGGTATTAGCACCCAGATTGTCCGTCGTACTCGACGGGATCCACGCTTGAAAGTTTGTGTTTAAAGGGGTAGTGTCAGTGCTATCTGTGTGAAAAAGCTGAAAAAGAATATACAAGTGTCAGTGCAAAAGAGAAGTGAAGTGAGGTGCTTAGGAATGAGGCTTAAAGGATAATGATTGAAGAGGGGGAAAGAGACAAAGACTTTTGTTCGATAACAGTTAAGTTATGCCTACGTATCCTCTCGTGCAATGAGGAAGTCAGAACACCGTAGTTCGACTCAAAGAGACTGAAAGATAAATTGACTGTGAACTGCCTGCTTATCTATGCTCAAGTGTATGACTCGTCTGGCTCGAGTGCTAATGTCTTGCATTAGACGGAAGAAGCGAGTTCTCGGTTGTGAGTGAAAATGATGAGAAAAGAATCCCGGAGGAGACGATTATTGTTTGTTTTTGTGTTTTCAATCTTTTATTGCGTTTTTGTGTTTGTCATAAGTTAATGAGCTTAAGCCTAAACCAAAGGTTAGTAAAGTCATCATATTCTCCCTTTGATTAGGGATAATGAGAATTCTTTAAGCATGAGGTAAACACCTCAAAACTTAATTACCATGGTGTAGGATTAAAATCATTAACCTACTTGTGATTATTTAGATGTTTTTGTGTTTTTTTTAGTGTTAAGTAATGAGTTTAAGCCATAATCATGGATTTAATGGACCCATTACACCATCCTAATAGAAGGATAATAGATGAGAACATTTAAGCTGAGGAAGATACTTCAACTTAATCCATGATTAGGGATTAACCTCATGGCAAAACAAATCTTTATTAAAGTGGATTTTAATTAATGATAAGATTAAAAAGTGAATTTTATGGTTTGTAAGACAACTTGAGGGGGACTTGTCCATTAACACTTGGGTTAGTCCTTCTTAACCAATTAAGGAAGAATTAGAACCCTAATGCAAGGCCCAAGTTATAAGTTAATGTCTTAGTGATTATTAAGATGGATTGATTAAGAGGTTTAAACACATTAATGGTTAAACACTTAGGATTAAAGTTATACACTCCATCCTAAGAGAAGGATGCAGGCATAACCTTAATCACAAAGCCTTACAACCTTAAAGGTTTAATCTCTGATTATGAGATGAGAAGAGAGACACAAAAGAAAACACAAAGGAAAAAAAATAAAGGGGGACTAATCAAAACCCAAATTATTGTCATGCTTGGATGTTCCTATGGTTTGTAAGGCTTGCAAGAGATCTTCAGAGAAGCCATCAATGGAAGAAGCAGATGAAAGGAGGAGAAGTAAAAGAAACAAGTTAACTTACTTCATTGAAGAAGATAAGTTACTTGAAGAAAGAAAGTGAGAGGAGAACATGAATGAGCAAGCTTACTCTAAAGCAAACGAGAATGCAGCAAGGATGCATAAGAGAGATAAGAAGAGAAATGAGAAGTGAAGGCAAATTCACTTCTCAAAGTACTTACCACCTGAAATGGTTAGCATAAAGAAAGAAATGAAGTGAAAATGAAATGTATGCAAGGATTCAAACCAAAACTAGAAGCATAAACATGATGCAAATGATGCTATGAGATGATGCAAAGACATACCAAGTGTTATGAATGATCACACAAGAGATGAGAATGCAAATGAAGCATGTAGGAAGCATGAATGCACATGAAAGTTCATGGAATGAAATGAATGCACATCAATGCAAATGGATGAATAAATGATCAAGCATGATTCTAATGTTTCCTAGGATGTCTTAAGAGTCATGTGAATGCAAGAAATGTCATGGAAAGTTCTTGAATGAATGCATATGCAAGATGTACGCAAGTGAACATGAGAAATTAGGGTTTTAATGCAACATGAAATGCAAAAGTCAAAAACAGAAGCAAATCATAAGATAAAAAAATTGCAAATGATGTTAAAGGATCCCTAACCCCATATAATATCACACCCCAAAGGAGGAGACCTAACTCTTAACCTAAAGGAAGTTATGGTTTTCTAAGTTATCTAGGGTTTTAAGGTACCTTAAGAGGGAAAATGCAAATCAAATAAAAAATGCAAGATGAATTTGTGACAAAATTGTGCTAGATACTACATGCTATATGAAGATCAATGCAAAAAGAATCAATGTCATACCATTCATGGTTAGGCAGAAAAGAATTCTTGAAGTTTGGGTTCAAATATAGGATTTTTATGAACCCTAAATTCAAGAAAAATATCAAAGATGATTCAAAACCAAAAAGAAATTTGTATGAATGGCATGACAATGTTTCTAAATGTCCTAAGATGCAATGTGAATTTTTTTTGGATTTTTAGAAACCTAAATGATATTTTAATTAATTAATTTCCATTAATTATTTAAAATAAAAATTTAAATATTTTTCAAATGATTTTTTAATGCAAAAAATAAAAATAAAAATGTTTTCTGGTTGAGAAAAATATTTGAAATGAAAATGCAAAAGGATAATATTTTTAGGATTTTATAACTAATTTAAATAAATGATGCAAAATAAATGAAAAAAAAATGAAAAAAAAACTGAATTAATGAGAAGTAGGATGATCTGATGGTTCACATTCAAAGCTGAGGGATTTGTGTTGACTGCGCGCCAAATCTAAAGGCCAGAATTCAAATTTATTAAAACCTAATTAATTAATTAATCCTAATTTTAAGTTAATGATCTAATATGGACCCTCCATAGCCTAACCCTAATCCAAATCCTACGGCCCAGATTTAAACCTAGCCCTAAACACGTCATCAGTCTTAATCACTTTCAGGTGGCCGGAGAAGACTTCCGATCGTCTTCTCCGGCGAGATCTTCAACCTAACTTCCATTTCAGGCCACCCCAAACCCCCAAATTCTCCAAAAACATCCCCCAAACCCATCTAAACAAGAATCAGGCCATTAAATTAATTTATTTCGCATCAAACAAGAGAACCAAACCAAACAAGTTCCACGGGAAAAATTTCAGAAATTTCATACACTCTCATTTTCCAACCATTTTCAAAAATAAATACATCAGTGTGACCAGCATAACATATAGAATCACATGGCAACAAAAGAAATGAGTTCTGGAAAAATGTTTTTGGATGGTTACCTGAGCTTGAGCTTTGCAACTTTGAGCTTTTTGGCCTCCCCCTCCGTGCAAGTCAGCTTCAATGAACCCCCTGAGGATGATGTGAAGCTTGAAAAGCTTTGAGAGTGGCTGGTTTGAGAGAATGAAGCCTTGTTGCACCAGAATCGTGTTTTGGTTGTGGGGTATTTTTGGCTGTTTTAATGGTTGCATTGTGTTCTATAGATGATTTTAAGATGAATGTTGAAATTTGTTTGGAGTTTGAGTGAGTGAGCTGAGAGTTTCGAAAGTTTTTGCAAGATGGAGTGATTTTTGGAATGCTGAGTTCTTGGAGCTCTTGGCTTGTGTGTGTTATGAAAAATGACTCCTTGAAGCATGCTTGTAAAGTCCTGATAGGCCAGAGAGTGGGTGATGGCTACAACTGATTGGTATGGGCTTCTTGCAAAAAAGTCAACAAAGTTTGTACTATAAGCATGGGCTGGTTCAGAGGTGGTACAATGGGGTGTCTGGTTCAGCAAGGATCAAGGAGGTCCATGGAATTGGTTTTGAGGCAATTCAACAAGTGTATGAAAGGTTATGTGCCCTTTTGCAATTTCATGAAGTTTTGGCCCCTTTGTGATTTCTTCATGGGCAAGGCATGAAAACTTGAGAATCTTTGGGTAACTATGAGTTTTGGGCAATGCACTATGTTTGTATGATGTTTAGAAGTGTATTAGAAGTCACAAAATAGCTTGGCAAGTGGTTTTGCAAAAATCCCTCTTTGGTGTATTCTTGAAAATTATGTGATTTTTTCCAACTTTGACAAGCCATAACTTGAGTTCTATAATGAATTAGAACTTGTTCTTGTACTTTTTGAAAAGGGAATGATCCAATCTACAACTTTTATGACCAACAAATTTTCATTTGAAGCATTTTTGGTTGAGAAAGAGGAGGCTGAAAAACTTTCCCAAAATGGAAAGTTTACATTACAAGTCATTTCCATTTTTGGCAACTTTTGGTTTAGCTCACTTTTCTTCAATTTTGTGAACTTACAAGCACTTTAATGATCAAATAAAGATCATATAACTTCAATTTGATGAAAAATCCACTTTGGTTCCATTGTTGGGGGACTAGGTGCCCTGATTTTGCTCTGACTTGCTCAAGAAGTTACCCAGTGAACATATGACTTCCACAATGAATCTCTTCATCAAACTTGGTACGCACGATCCTTATAACATATTGAGACCATTAGAAACAAGAATGACCAAAAACTTTGGAGTTATGGCCTCTGAAACCAAAACCCTAATTGCAGGTCATCTGTGTAGTGAAACCCTAGCTCTACTTCCATGCTTTGCCAGTTCTTGTGATTTCTTGACTTCCCTGATCTTTGAGGGATATTAAATGATGATTGAACATACATGGACCCTCTTGGAATGATTGGAGTCCTTTGGAGTGGCTCAGATGAATCTTTGGATTGCTCAGATCACAAACCCTAGATGCAGATGAACTTAGACTATGCAGTGAAACAAAAATGCAATATGAGATGACATGCTTAAACTAATGCAAGTATGAATGATCAAAAGCCATGGTGTGAACTCAGTGAGGGAAAATTTGGGGTGTTTACAACAGGTTTTTTTTTATTGTTGTCTCTCACTTTGTTGTGGTTTCACGAAACATTGCTCGTAGAAGAGTGTTCCTTATCAACAGAATACACCGGTAGCCGACCAGAAACAACCTTCTGGGACTCTAGATGGATAAAGTTCTGCAATACTTGAATGAATTAAGGACTCATATGGCCAATGAGAGGGTTGAGATGAGGAATCAGATGACCCAATTCATGACTGTGATGACTGGTTTAGCTTAGAGTCAGGAAAGACTAAGGGAGTTGGTTGAAAGGCAAACTCCTGAAGAACACCATCCAGGTACAAGAGGTACCAGTAATAATGATCACGTGCAACCTCGCACTGATCCACCAGAGTTTGGGCCTCATCTAAACCCCGAAATCAATGCCATAAGGAATACTCAGGGTAACACTGTTGGAGGAAGGGTCTTGCAAGAGGATCCTCAAGAAGAGAAGTTTACAGTTGTTGGAGCTGGGGACGAGGTTTACGACCGTCGGCTGGATGAAATTGTAGAGAAGTTGAGGTCTCTAGAATCCCAAGACTCTCTAGGTTTTGATGTCATGTACATGGGACTAGTGGAAGGGTTGATAATTCCTCACAAGTTCAAACCCCCGTGTTTTGAAAGGTATAATGGCACATCCTTCCCACGCACCCACCTTTAGTCTTTCTTGGGAAGATTAAAAGCCTACACCATGGACGAGAAGCTGTGGATGTTTTACTTCGAGGATAGTCTAACAGGGGCATCCCGAGAATGGTATTCCCACCTGACCAGAGCCACAATAAGGAACTGGAAAGACTTGGCTGAAGCTTTTATCCGTCAGTATCAGTATAACTTGGACATGGCTCCAAACAGGACCCTTCTAATGGGAATGTCTCAGTATTCCCGTGAAATCTTCAGAGAATATGCCCAAAGGTGGAGGCAGCTTGCTGCTGCAGTTCAACCACCCATGTCTGAAAGAGAGATGGAAGACATGTTCATGAATACTCTTCAAGGAACATATATTGACAGATTGGCTGCATTTTCTTATACCATCTTTACAGATGTGGTGATAGCTGGGGAAAGAATAGAGAGCTTATTGAAGATGGGAAAGATCTCCGATAACGGTGCCAGTTCAAGCAGTACAAGAAAACCATTCACTGGGCCCCGTAGATCTGGTGAGACAAACTATGTACACATGGGAAGAGGGAGACCCCAATACTTGCCCAGAACAGTTATTGCTATTACTATCCCTGCTCCACCTCCTCAGTATACTCAACAACCACAACACTTTCCTCAAGAACAGTTTCCGCAAAAGAGATCATACAATAACAACAACAATCAACAACAACGCCCATTTCAACAGCGGCCATCTCAGGTCAACCGGGTAATTGACCCCATTACAATGCCATATGCTACACTGCTGCCATAACTCCTAAAGCTCAATCTTGTTGAATTGAGGACATTGGCTCCACTTGATCCTCAAAACCTTCCAAGAAACTACGATGTCAATGCTAGGTGTGCTTTTCACTCTAACGCACCTGGTCATTCTACCGAAAAATGCAGAGCTCTACATATGAAGGTTCAGGATCTGGTAGATTCAAAAGCCTGAAATTTGCACCTCCTCCTAATGTAATGAAGAATCCTATGCCAATCCACAGTGGGCCAAGGATTAATGTTGCAGAGGATGGTTCACCCGTGAGTTTAATAGAAGACATTGCATGTGTTCAGACACCTCTGGAAGAGGTTAAAGCCCAACTTTTAAGATGCCAAGTGTTTCCAGGATGTGAGGCCTGTTGTGAATTATGCAAACTTTCTGAGAATGGGTGTACCAGCTTGAGGAGTGAGATTAATGGCTTAATCAGAGAAGGCATTCTGCAAATTACAACCACCACTTCTACAACACCAACAACCCTTTTGTCAACAACAAGTGAATCTTCTACAAATGCAACAACCATCTTTCCTACTGGTTCTTCTACAACTACAGCAACCATTGTTCCAACTGATTCAGCTACAACTTCAGCAATCATTCCATCTGTCACTTCAACACACAACAATTCATTTGCACCAGCTACTACAACTTCAACAACTACCAACAATGATGTTTCCACTGTCACAATCTATTATGACCCGGCAACGGTCCCGAATTCCAGCAACTTTCAACAATCTCAACAACAGTCTCAACAAAGCTTCAATTCACCTCCACCAACATACACCAGAGGTCCTGTTACTATTTTCTATGATCCACACACTATTATAGTCCCAACATCTACTGCAGTGAGCCCAATCACTATCACGGTGCCCAGGCCAATCCCATATGATAAAGACAATGCTATACCATGGCATTATGGTGCTGATCTGTACTGCAACGGAGAGAAAGTCCTTCTTGATTCTCCAGTTCTCACTCCCCAAGTGGATAATGTCGGGGGAGGCGGAGGCTTCACCCGAAGTGGACGTCTCTTCGCTTCACAAGTCCCTAGAACCAACACTGAGGCAGAGGCTGTTTCCAAAGCCAAAGGGAAGAGTGATACCAGAAGAATCGACATCAAAGGAAACTCATAAATCATCCTTCGATCAAGATGTGGATGATTTTATGAGAATTATTAAAAGAAGTGACTATAAAGTTGTGGACCAGCTCCACCAGACCCCTTCAAAGATCTCAATCTTATCTCTGCTATTGTGTTTCGAAGCCCATCGGGATGCACTACTCAAAGTTCTGCACGCTGCCTACGTGCCAGAAGAGATCACTGTGAATCAGCTGGAAACAGTGGTGTCAAATTTCAATACTAGCCATGGGATAGGTTTCACTGATGCTGATTTTACAACAGAAGGATGTCTCCACAACAAAGCTTTGCACATAACCTTGGAGTGCAAAGGAGCTGTACTATCTCATGTTCTTGTAGACACTGGGTCCTCACTCAATGTCTTACCCAAGAAAGCTCTTGTCAAGCTCGAATATGATGGGATAGCTCTCCGGCCAAGTAACCTTGTGGTCAGGGCTTTTGATGGCTCCAAAAGATCTGTTCTCGGAGAGGTGGAGCTGCCAGTGATAATCGGTCCACAAGTCTTTAAGACCATTTTCTATGTGATGGACATACAACCTGCTTACAGTTGCTTACTAGGTCGACCCTGGATTCACGCTACAGGCACAGTAATGTCGACCCTTCACCAGAAACTGAAGTATGAATGGGAAGGACAGATTATTACCATCTGTGGTGAGGAGGACATATTTGTTAGCCATCTGGATACATATAAGTATATTGAGATGTACGGTGAAATCCATGAGACAATGAGCCAAGGGTTCGAGGCCCTGAATGTCAATGAGGCTACTGAAGTATTTGCTACATCCCAGGAAGACAAGATGGGTACCTCAATTGTCTCTTATCAGCAAGCCCGGAAGGTTGTTGAAGACGATAATGCTCAAGGCTGGGGCAAGCTGCTTCCAGTGGAAAAGAAGGAAAATAAATTCGGTTTGGGTTACAGACCATTCCGACAAGATCAATCAGAGGCTGCAAAAGAGCTCAAATTTGTCAGTGAGGGGATGCTCACCCCAGATTCTATTAACAATCTGGAAGACGAGGAGGAAAGCGACCGCAACTTGGAGAGCTGGATACGTCCAAGGATCCCGGGGAATCAAGTCCTTAACTGGTCTTCCCAGGAAATTATAAGGGTTACTCCTGCAGAGTAATTATTATTTCCTATCTTTTTTAGCATGTATCAAGTCTTGCATCTTGCCCAAGGTGTCAGGACTCATTTTGTAATAGGGCCATATTGTAATTTTGTGCAAATGATTAATCAATGAATATCAGACATCGTTTGCAACTGAGTCTCTTTTTTTCGCTCACTGTCTTTTCGTTTTTCACTGTTGTACAAAACAATAAAATGGTAATGTTTTCAAAATAAATAACTTCATTTTCACTTTTTCTAAACAAGATTAAAACTGATCACTAAAACGAACCAATCTCAACCCTTGCAGAGATTATCCTCCAGATTGCACCGACAACAACACCGCTATGATCTTGTATGACTTCGACAATCCAATTAATCAAGATGATGAAGGGGTTGAAGAAGACTATGAGTTACCTGAAGAGTTAGCCAGGTTGTTGAGGCAAGAAGAGAAAGTAATTACTCCTCATCAGGAGGAGGTTGAAACAATTAATCTTGTTACCGAAGAAGACTTGAAAGAAGTGAAGATTGGGGCCAGTCAGCAAGATTCAGTGAAGGAACACCTCATTAACATGCTTCGAGAGTATGTCGACGTCTTTGCTTGGTCCTATCAAGACATGCCAGGTCTAAATACGAACATTGTTATGCACAAGATGCCTTTGAAAGAGGTACAAAAACAGTGGGATGCCGGATTCCTTGCTGTAACTAGTTATCTGCCGTGGGTTGCTAATATTGTACCAATGCCTAAGAAGGATGGCAAAGTACGGATGTGTGTGGATTACCGGGATCTGAATAGAGCTAGCCCGGAGAATGATTTCCCTTTACCTCACATTGATGTATTGGTCGACAACACAACTCAGTTCTCAATATTTTCCTTCATGGATGGCTTTTCAGGGTATAATCAGATTAGAATGTCACCTGAAGATATGGAGAAGACTACCTTCATCACACCTTGGGGCACTTTCTATTACAAGGTAATGCCTTTTGGATTGAAGAATGCCGGTGCTACTTATCAACGGGCTATGGTAATGTTATTCCACGATATGATCCACAAAGAAATTGAATGCTACGTGGATGACATGATTGCCAAGTCCCTCAGTGAAGAAGACCATCTGGTAAATCTGCTTAAGTTGTTCACGCGTCTGAGAAAATATCAGTTGAAGCTAAACCCCAACAAGTGCACATTTGGGGTACGTTCCGGTAAGCTGCTGGGATTCATTGTAAGTGAAAAAGGAATTGAAGTTGATCCTGACAAAGTCAAAGCCATTCAGGAGATGCCTGCACCTAGGACTGAAAAGGAAGTTCGAGTGTTCTTAGGTAGATTGAACTACATATCAAGGTTCATATCTCATCTTACTACAACCTGTGAACCCTTGTTCAAGTTGTTAAGAAAGGAGCAAACGGTCAGGTGGAATGAAGATTGTCAAAAGGCTTTTGACAAAATGAAGGATTACTTACAAGAACCTCCAATTCTTATGCCTCTAGTTGAAGGAAGGCCTCTAATAATGTACCTGACAGTATTAGAAGGATCAATGGGGTGTGTGTTGGGCCAGCATGACGAGTCTGGTCGAAAAGAGTATGCAATATACTACCTAAGCAAAAATTTTACCGACTGTGAACAATGTTATTCACTGCTCGAGAAAACTTGTTGTGCTTTAGCGTGGGTTGCTCGCCGACTAAGACAGTATATGTTGACTCACACTACTTTATTGATTTCAAAAATGGATCCAGTCAAGTACATATTTGAGAAGCCAGCACTTACCGAAAGGGTTGCAAGATGGAAAATGATTCTGACATAGTATGACATTCAGTACACATCTCAAAAGGCCATCAAAGGCAGTGTACTGTCTGACTATCTAGCTGAGCAACCCATTGATGATTACCAACCAATGAGATTTGAATTCCCTGATGAAGACATCATGTTCTTGAAAGCAAAATATCATGAAGAGCCTGTTCACACTGAAGGGCCTGACCTAGAAGAAGAATGGACAATGATGTTTGATGGGGCTGTCAATATGAATGGTCGCGGAGTTGGTGCAGTGCTCATTACACCTAAAGGAGTTCATATGCCTTTCTCGGCAAAACTCACCTTTGCATGCACTAACAACGAAGCTAAATACGAAGCGTGTATCATGGGTCTTGAGGAAGCCATTGACCTCAGGATCAAGACATTAACTGTATTCGGAGATTCATCTTTGGTAATCAATCAGACCAACGGCAAATGGTATACCCACCAAGAGCATCTAATTCCAAACTGTGACTATACGACGATATTATTGACTTTCTTTACAAAAGTCAAACTTGAGTACATCCCTCGAGATGAAAATCAGTTCGCAGATGCTTTAGCTACCATTTCCTCTATGATCAAGGTTTAGACTGCCAATTACGTGCCTCGGATTTCGGTATCCAGACTGGACCGACCAACATACGTATTCTCCGTGGACGTTGCTAAAGATGATAAGCCTTGGTTCCATGACATAAAATGCTTCTTGGAGGACCAAACATACCCACCCGGGGCATCATCCAATGATAAGAAGACATTAAGAAGGCTGGCTGGTAGTTTCTTCCTCAATGCTGATGGTTCATTGTACAAGCGAAACTTTGACATGATACTACTCAGATGTGTTGATAAGAAAGAAACAGACTTGTTGATGCACGAGATGCATGAAGGATCTTTCGGTACCCATGCTGGAGGACATGCAATGGCTAAGAAGTTGTTACGATACGGTTTCTACTGGATCAAGATGGATGCAGACTGTTGTGCCTATGCCAGAAAGTGCCACAAATGCCAGATCTATGCAGACAAGGTGCATGTGCCTCCGAATCCTTTGAATGTGATGTTTTCACCTTGGCCCTTTGCCATGTGGGGCATTGATATGATTGGGAAGATTGACCCGACTGCTTCAAATGGCCACAGATTCATCCTGGTAGCCATTGATTACTTCACCAAATGGGTTGAAGCAACTTCATATGCTAATGTCATCAGACAAGTGGTGGCCAGATTTCTGAAAAGAGACATCATCTATCGATATGGAGTACCCGAGCAAATCATTACTGATAATGGTTCCAATTTGAACAACAAAATGATGGCAGAACTGTGTCGGGACTTTAAAATACAACACCACAACTCTTCCCCTTACAGGCCAAAGATGAATGGCGCTGTTGAGGCAGCTAATAAGAACATCAAGAAGATTGTCCTGAAGATGGTGGTTACTTACAGAGATTGGCATGAAATGCTACCATTTGCCTTGCATGGGTACCGAACCTCAATCAGAATGTCTACTGGGGCAACACCTTATCAGCTTGTGTATGGTATGGAGGCAGTCCTACCTGTTGAAGTTGAATTACCTTCCTTACGGGTACTGATGGATGTCAGGCTGAACGAAGCAGAATGGGTCTGATCTCGGTACAATCAGTTGAATCTGATCGAAGAAAAGAGATTAGCTGCAATCTCTCATGGGCAGCTATATCAGAAAAGGATAAAGAAAGCCTTCGATCAGAAAGTCAGGCTTCTGGAATACCAAGTGGGAGATCTTGTGCTAAAAAGACTTTTTCCTCCTCATACAGACCACAGGGGAAAATGGACTCCGAATTACGATGGCCCATTCATAGTAAAGAAGGTTTTCTCTGGTGGAGCAATGATGCTCACTACTATGGATGGTGGAGATTTCTTATCCCCTATGAATTCAGATGCAGTTAAAAAATACTTCGCATAAAATGACCCGCTGGACATAAAAACAGAATGTAATTCTAGGCAAAAACAGGGCATCCCGACGAGTCAAAAAATAGAATAAAAGACTCAGGAAAAAATAAGGGAAAATATTAAAAAATGTGTACACCCGCTGAGTTGAAAAGACGCATTGGACAACTCAGGCAAAAAAAGGTATCCCGGTGGATTGAAAACCCGAAAGGGAGATCCACGCAAAATAAGGGAATAAGCGAACAACTGCATTCTGAATTCGCCTGTATCGCTTACAACACGGCAAGCCTCAAAAGGATAAAGCATCGGTCAGAATCAACCTTCTTCAGAAAGCAAGATAAGATGAACGTCAAGGTCATACAGGTCATAGCAAAGGAAGCTCACCGAAGTGTCATCAACATTGCCAGCACTCTTACTTTTTCTCAATTTGTAACAATCTCCTCATTCCAGGGGGTTTGTTCCTTTGACTGTATTTGCCAATTCAGGGCACCCAGATTAATAAAATCAGATTTTCAGTCACACCTTGTGTTCGTACATTTTTGTTTCATTTGCAAACTGTCCAATGTCCATGATATAATATTTGCATAAAACAAATGAGCCGTTCTTAATAAATGCTTGAAGTAAATAATCTTACTTCCAGGAATATCTAACTCCTATAAGGGAATCCGGTAAGGGATACCTTGGGATGCTTGTGCGTTTCTTTGTCTTAACAGGATGCAGGTATTCGATACGTAGCATGGGGCATGCCAAGCGCACTTACCCATCACATCTTCTCCAAGCAGCATCTGGAATTTTTCCCCCCCAACAGAGTTGTCAAGGCCTCCTCGTCCCCAGTATAAGTTTATTCAGCAAGAGCATCCCCAACCGGGATCCCCACAGAGTTCTCTAGGAAGATCGTTCAGTGATCTTTTCTTCCCCAAACAGAGTACCAGGTCTCTCAGAGACAAAAGAATCATCTCCCCGCAGAGTTCCAGCCTCTCCCCAAAAGAGAAATGCCTGAACCTCTCACACAACAAAGTGACGGAAGCTTCCTCATCCCCGGCTGGGTTACCTCCTTACTGGATAGATCTATCAGTGATCTATTTCTCCCAAGCAGAGCCATATATTTTATCAGATCTACCAATGATCTCATCCCCAGATGGGATATCCTTCCGAGCAGATCAGCCAGAGATCTTCACAGCAGCAGGATCTGAATCCCGAATCGGTTTCTTTTGCATAATCATAGCATTTGCATCATCTTCCCCCACAAAGCGTAGCATTCCGTTTAATACGGAGCATTACGGCAAAAATCAAACATTTTGCATGATCACAAGTCAGGTTCGAACCAGTCACCTGCAAATACCATCAGTAATGTATATAAAAACTCGCAAGCAAATAAAAGCCAAAGCGTCCCTTTTGCATTCTCCAGCACAAATACATGTTCATATATACCGTTTTGACACTCGTCTGTGTCATTTTATTCCCCTGCAGATATAAGCCACAAACATCCATTGTGATTACAGATACCTATATACTTTTTTTTACACTCGTCTGTGTCACCTTCCCCAGCATGGTTGCCCAAACACTTATTGCAAACCAAGTACTTGTTTATAATATAATCCTTTCAACACTCGTCTGTGTCATCCTACCCCTGCAGGTCGCCGAAACACCTTCTATACAAATATAAGTTCATAACTTATACGTTTTCTCTTCTGACACCCGTTTGTGTCACACCTTTTCCCAGCAAGTTGAACACCCGTATATGTCTTGCTCATACTCCACAATGCTCATCCATATTTATACAGATACTCGTCCGTATCTTGTATATACACTTATTCCCCACAGATTCAACACTCGTCCGTGTTCTTTTTTCACCAGTTGGTACTCGTCCATACCATCATCTCTGAACATGCGTCGGCGTTTGTTTCTACCGATACGCGTCCGTATCATTGTCCTAAGGATGCTCGTCCGCATCTTTAATCTATACACAGCGTCAAAACACTTATACCTTTTATTATCTAAGTGTAAGCACTCGTCCGTGTTTACCATTTCCCAGTAAGTCGCCAGCAGAACAACTTTCTTCTATCTGACATTCGTCCTATGTCGTGATACTTTCGGCATCCGTACCCTGCCAGGTGATTGCCCTTCACCTTTGGATGACCGTCCCTCATCCTTTCCCTAGAGGAGTCTCCATTATTGGAACCCTTTTCTATCCGACATTCGTCCTATGTCGTGATAAACCCCGAGAGCAGCCGTACCCTGCTAGGTGATCGTCCTTCACCTCTTGATGACCGTCCTTCATCATTCTTATCCGATGGCCGTCCCCATCGTCGACTTTTTCTATCCGACATTCGTCCTATGTCATGATAAAGAGCAACCGTCCCTTGCTAGGTGATCGTCCTTCACCTTTGATGACCGTCCCTCATCATTATTTCATTTATTCATTAATACGATGGCCGTCCCCATCATTGTTTACCTTACTTTGCAAACCTGATGGCCGTCCCTATCATTTCCTTTGTTTTAATCCCCAAAGAACCTTGTTACTTTACTTGATGGTCGTCCCCATCATGATCTCTTTATTACCCCAGCATGTCGGTCGTCCCCGTCATTGCTTTATCCCCAGCAGTTGTCCTCTGCTCGATGGTCGTCCTCCATCACCTTCATTTTATAATCATACTATACTTTCTTTTACAATTTATATCCCTCTTCTTCTTCTCCCTAGTGAGTACAAATTTCAGACTGTCTTTGGTATTCAACCACAAGTTATCTTGTTTTGTCTATTAAGCCCGCCGCTTACATCCTGCACAGCTAACTCATGTTTGAATAGGGGCAGCTGTAAACACCCCAAATTTTCCATCACTAAGTTCACACCATTGGATTGTGATCTTTCATATTTGCATTAGTTTAAGCATACCATCTCATATTGCATATTTGTTTCATCTGCACATTTCAAATTCATCTGCATCTAGAGTTTGTGATCTGAGCAATCCAAGGATCCATCTGAGCCACTCCAAAGGTCTCCAATCATTCCAAGAGGGTCCATGTGTGTTCTATCATCACATTAAATCCTTCAAAGATCAAGGAAGTCAAGAAATCACAAGAACTGGCAAGGCATGGAAGCAGAGCTAGGGTTTCATTACACAGATGACCTGAAATTAGGGTTTTGGTTTCAGAGGCCATAACTCTAAATTTTTGGTCATTCTTGTTTCTAATGTTCTTAAGATGTTATAAGGATCATGTTTACCAAGTTTGATGAATACATTCATTGTGGAAGTCATCTGTTCACTGGGTAACTTCTTGAGCAAGTCATAGCAAAATCAGGGCATCTGAGGCCCCCAACAATTGAACCAAAGTGGATTTTTCATCAAATTGAAGTTATTTGATCTTTATTTGATCATTGAAGTGCTTAGAAGTTCACAAAGTTGAAGAAATTTGAGCTAAACCAAAAGTTGCCAAAAATGGAAATGACTTGTAATGGAAACTTTCCATTTTGGGAAAGTTTTTCAACCTCCTCTTTCTCAACCAAAAATGCTTCAAATGAAAACTTTTTGGTCATTAAAGTTGTAGATTGGATCATTCCCTTTTGAAAAAGTACAAGAACAAGTTCTAATTCATTATGGAACTCAAGTTATGGCCTTGCAAAGTTGGCAAAAATCATATAATTTTCACATTCATGCTAAAGAGGGATTTTTTGCAAATTCACTTGCCAAGCTTCCAAGTAACCTCTAATTGACTTCTAAACATCATAACAACATCACATGCCTCATTTTGCTGAGAATTTCCCAAGGAATCACAACATTTCATGCCTTGCATCACAAGATACACCAAAGAGGGAAAATTTGCAAAACACATAGAAACCCTAGCATCAAGTGATCTAGCTGCAATGTTTCAATCTTATGGACTTCCTTGATCCATGTTGAGGCCAGACACCCCAAAATCTCAGGCCTGCACCATGCTCATACCTTAAGTACACATTCTTGACTTTTTTGCAAAAACACCCATACCAATCACACTATGCCACACCAACTCCTCTGACCAATCACAGCATCATATGCAAGCATTATGGAACTCATAACACATAACACACAAGCCTGAATCATCCCATAGCTCAGATTGCCAAAACTCCTCTCAAAACTTCATCTCTTCGAAACTTACAAACCAACCATCAAAACTTCAAAATTCTTTCACCAATCATCTCCACATAACCCCATGATCATTTCCCACCCCTTACATTGGCCTGAAACTACCTCAAACAAAAACACGATTTTTGCATGCTCTGAACTGAAACTTCAAAAACAGCCCATACAAACTTGTTTCAAGCTTTCCAGAAGCATCAAGGGGTTCATAGGAGTGGAAAATTACCAAGGAAGTGGCCAGAAAGCTCCAGATAACAAAGCTTTATCTCAGGTAACCTCAAGAACAAATTTTCCATAAATCTCTTTTTAAGTTATAGAAATGTTCCCCATGTTCCCCTAATCACATTGCACTTGTTATTTTTGAAAATGATGAAAAAATGAGCATGAACCGAATCTCTGAAATTTTTGACCTAAAAGAAGTTTGATTCGATTCATGTTGGTTTCTGAAAATAAATGAATTTCGTGCCTGGATTCTTGTTTGTTGTTGTTCATTGATCATTTCTGGAGAGTTTGATGCATTTTTGTGGTGTTTTGAGGGAACTCAGGTGAGGGTTGGCCGGAGAAGATGACCGGAGCTTAGCTCCGGTCACCTGAGTTTAATTAGCGTTAATTTCCCAATTTTAATGTGGACCTTTGGATTGATTTTAAATTCGTGTTTGGACGGCCCAGATCTTGTCATTAAACCCTAAACCTAATTAATTAATTAAAATTTGGATTAATAAGTTAATTAGGTCATTTAGCCCAGAAGCCATCTGGACCATTAAAACACGCGCGCAGTCAATGTCCCCCCTTAGATTTGAATCTGAACCCTTGGATCATCATACTTTCTCTTATTTTCATTTTATTTTCATTTTTATCCATTTATTTTGTGCATTTTATTTAAAATACTTAGAAAATTCCAAAAATATTTTTCTTCTGCATTTTGACTTCAAATATTTTTCTTTACCCAAAAACATTTTTATTTTTATTTTTTTCATTAAAAAATCATTTTAAAAATATTTTAATGTTTATTTTAATTAATTAATGGAAATTAATTAATTAAAATACCATTTAGGTTTCCAAAAATTCCAAAAAAATTCACATTGCATCTTAGGACATTTAGAAACATTGTCAAACCATTCATAAAAATTTCTTTTTGGTTTTGATCCAATCTTGACATTTTTCTTGAATTTAGGGTTCATAAAATTCCCTTTTTTGGAACCCTAACTTGGAAAATTCTTTTCTGCCTAACCATAAAGGGTTTCACAATGGTTCCTTTTTCATTGTTTTCCATATTGCATGTATTTCCTAAGATAATTTTGTCATGAATTTATCTTGCATTTTCCATTTGATTTGCATTTTCCCTCTTAAGGTACCCAAAAACCCTAGTTTAATTAGAAAATTCATAACTTTCTTTAGGTTAAGAGTTAGAACTTCTCCTTTGGGGTGTGATATCATATGGGGTTAGGTTTCCTTTGAGTTCATTTTCAATTTTTTATCATGTGATTTGCTTCTGTTTTTGACATTTGCATCTCATCCTTTCATGTAACCCTAATCTGGTATCCATACTTGCATCTTACATTGCATTTCATGAACATGTGAACTTGCCATGACATTACAAGATCTTGTATGCCATCTTAGACATCTTAAGACATTGCTTGAACATTTCTTGGTCATTTATTCATGCATTTTCTATGCTTTGCATTCATTTCATTTCATAAGCATCCATGTGTTTTCATGCTTCCTACATGCTTCATTTGCATTCTTTCTCTTTGTATGAATAATCATAACACTTGGTATGCCTTTGCATCATCTCATAGCATCATTTGCATCATGTGTTTGCTTCTGGTTTTGGTTTTTACCTTTGCATATGTTTCATTTTCATTTCATTTCTTTCCTTATGCTAACATTTTCAGGTGGTAAGTAACTTGAGAAGTGAATTTTCCTTCACTTCTCATTTCTCTTCTCATTCTTCTTATGCATCATTGCTGATTTTTTTTTGCCTTAGAGTGAGCTTGCTCATTCATGTTCATCATTCACCTTCTTTCTCCAAGTTACTTATCTTCTTCAATGAAGTAAGTAACTTGTTTCTTCTGCTTCTCCTCCTCTCATCTGCTTCTTCCATTGGTGGCTTCTCTGAAGATCTTTCTCAAGCCTCACAAACCATAGGAACTTCCAAGCATGACAATAATTAGGGTTTTGATTAGTCCCCCTTTAGCTTTTACCTTTGTGTCTTCTTTGTGTCTCTCTTCTCATTTCATCATTAGATACTAAACCTTTAAGGTTTTAAGACTTTGTAATTAGGGTTATACCTGCATCCTTCTCTTAGGATGGAGTGTATAACTTTAATTCTAAGTGTTAAACCCTTAATTTGTTTAAACCTCTTAATCAATCCATCTTAATAATCACTAATACATTAACTTGTAACTTGGGCTTTACATTAGGGTTCTAATTCTTCCTTTACTGGTTAAGAAGGACTAACCCTAGTGTTAATGGACAAGTCCCCCTCAAGTTGTCTTACAAATCATAAAACTCATTTCTTAATCTTAACCTTAATTAAAATCCATTTTAATAAAGGTTTGTTTTGTCATGAGGTTAATCCCTAATCATGGATTAAGTTGAGGTATCTTCCTCAACTTAAGTGTGCTCATCTATTATCCTTCTATTAGGATGGTGTAATGGGTTCACTAATCCTTGATTATGGCTTAAACTCATTACTTAACACTAAACAAAAACTCAAAAACATCTAAATAATCACAAGTAGGTTAACGATCTTAATCCGACATCATTGGGCTAATTAAGTTGATATGTTTATCTCATACTTAAGGTATTCTCATTATCCCTAATCAAAGGGAGGATATGATGAGTTTACTAACCCTTGGTTTAGGCTTAAGCTCATTAACTTACGACAAACACCAAAAAAGCAATTAAAAGATTGAAAACACAAAAAACAAACAATAATCGTCTCCTTTGGGATTCTTTTCTCATTACATTCATTCACAAATGGGAACTTGCTTCTTCCGTCTAATGCAAGACAGTTACCACTCGAGCCAGACGAGTCACACACTTGAGCATAGACAAGTATGCATTTCACAGTCAATTTATCTTTCAGTCTCTTTGAGTCGAACTACGGTGTTCTGACTTCCTCATTGCACGCGAGGATACGTAGGCATAACTTAACTGTTATCGAACAAAAGTCTCTGTGTCTTCCCCCTCCTTCAGCATTCTCTTTTAAGCCTCAATCCTGAGCAATTCACACCTTTTGCACTGACACTTGTATATTCTTTTCAAACTTTTGCACACAGATAGCACATACACTTACCCCTTTTAAACACAAACTTTCAAGCGTGGATCCCGTCGAGTACGACGGACAATCTGGGTGCTAATACCTTCCCAGGTTGTAACCAACCCCCTTTCTCATTTTCTTTGGTTCGCAACCGTCTTATCCATCTTTTCTTAGGTTTATGCAACATTACCTTTCCTTCGGGATAAAAATGCCTAGCTGGCGACTCTATTCATCTTCATTTCATTTCTATTTTCGCTGACTGTTCGCGCTTGTATCGGGATGAAAATCTTCGGGAGCGACAATATCCTATCAGAATAATTGTACTAGACTTGTCATCTAGATTTCTTCTCAACTGATCTGGAACATGTCTATGTGCTATAGGTCCAAACACCTTCAGATGACTCAATCTAGGCTTGACACCAGACCAACACTCTTCTGGCGTAACTCCTTCTAGCTTTTTCGTTGTACATCTGTTTAAAATATATGTAATAGTCGACACAACTTCTCCCCATAGTTCTTTGGGTAGCTGCTTGCCATTCAACATACTTCTCACCATGTTCATGATGGTTTGATTCTTCCTTTCTGCAATTCCATTATTATGTGGAGTGTAGGGTGGCACCACCTCATTCACAATCCATTCTCTTACACATAATGCACCGAAATCTTTCGACACATACTCTCTACCACCATCAGTCCTCAAAGTCTTGAGCTTTCGACCACTTTGTCTTTCTACCATAGATTTAAACTTGGCAAATACCTCAATCACATTACTTTTCTTCTTGATCAGGTAAGTCCATAATTTTCGACTAAAATCATCTATGAAAGTGACAAAGTACCTGTTACCTCCAATCGAATCCACCTGGATAGGACCACATACATCAGAGTATATGACTTAAAGAATTGCCTTTGACTTGCTTCCTGCATCCTTGTTGAAGCTATTCTTGTGTTGTTTCGACTGAACACATTCTTCACACACTTCGTTTGGGATGTCAATTTCTGGCAATCCTGAAACCATATTTCTTCTCTTCAAAACTCTGATGTCTTTGAAATTGAGATGAACAGGTCTATATTGCCATAACCACTCATCTTTGCTAGCTGCACTTGCAAGGCACTTATGATCCATCACATTTATTTCGATCTTGAAGGTTCTATTCTAAGACATTGGAGCCTTCAAGATCAACCTACCACCTGTGTTGACGACTCTCATCACCTTTTCTTCGACTGACACCTTGTAGTTCTTTTCGACCAACTTCCCTATACTAAGCAAATTACTTTTCATTCCTAGTATGTACAAAACATTGGAAATTACTGACCTCTTGCCATCCTTCCTCTTAATCAGAACATCACCAATACCTTCAGCTGCTAGAGTATTATCATTTGAGAATTTCACCCTGTTCTTCATTGAGGGCTTCATGTTGACAAACCAATCTTTCCTACCAGTCATGTGTGATGAACATCCTCAGTCTAAGTACCAATGATCTTGGAATCTCTCTTCATCTCTTGTTGTGACCATCAACAACATCTCTTCTTCTTCATGTTTTTCCAGTTTAGCATCAGAATCTTAATTTTTTTGCTTTTCTGGACAACCACTAAAATAGTGACCATACTTATAACAATTGAAACACTAAATGTGACTTTTGTCTGTCTTTCGACCACCACTTCTTCCTCTACCCGCAACACCACCTCTTTGGTTGCCTTGGTTCCAAGGTTTTCCCTGATTCGACCAGTTTTCTTCTTACTGATTTTGACTAGTCAAATTTTTGTAGCCACCTCTGCCTTTGTTGTCGAACACCTTTCCTTTGCCTTTCCTATCTCTTGTTGATTGCGCCTACAAAGCCACATCACTCTTCGAATTGTCTGCTTCTCTTTCAGCCATTCTTTGTTCATGAGATTCAAGTGTCCCTTGAAGCTCTTCTTTAGTCACCTTCAATAAATCTTTTGATTCTTCTATGGCTACTACAACATGGTCAAACATTGGAGCCAATGATCTCAAAATCTTTGAGACAACTTCTTTCTTCGTCAGCACTTCTCCACATGCTTTGATTTGATTCACAGGTTTTGTAACTCTTGTGAAGAAATCTGCTATGCTTTCATTGTCTTCCATCTGAAGAAATTCATAATCCCTTTTGTTAGTTTGTAACATCACCTCTTTCACCTTCTCCGCACCTCCAAATGATTTCTCAAGAATCTCCCATGCTTCTTTTGTAGACTCTAAATCACTAACTTTTTCAAAGTTATTTGGATCAACACATTGATCGATTATAAAGAGAGCTTTATAATCTTTCTTCTTCAATTCTTTGTACGCAGCCTTTTCCTTTTCCGTTGTGTTTTTTGCAAGCGTTGTTACTCCTTCCTTCACAAGATCCCATAAATCATGATAACAGAAAACAAACTTCATCTGCTTGCACCAATTCTCATAGTTATCTTTCTTGAGAATCGGAAGACTCGCCAGAAAATGCCCATTCAGATGATTCATTGACATCGTGTTCTTTCCCTTGAATCTCTTCATCCGGAGCTCTAGATACCAGATGTTGGAATTCTCCTAAAACCTATGGGAATTATGTGCTATCACGCAGTAGAAATGCTAAAAGAAAGAAGAAGAAGAAAATTAGAGTTCTTGAGAAAACTGAAAAGATGAATGTTATTGCCGACAAATTGTGGGACTTTCTTTCTATTATTGCTACTCACTCTGCAACTGCAAAACTGTTAGTGAAATAATATTGTGATATTTTACAATGAGGAAAACTCCCTATTTGTAGAATTAGGTTTGATTGCATCTCAAGACAAAGCCCAAAATATCTATTTGAATTAAATCTAATCTAGATCAAATCAAATATTTCCTTCTTTCGAGCAACCTGCTTCGACACAAGGAATTACAATTTAACATGTACAAGTCATAATCATTTATTAAAATATTTATATTCACAATAAAAGGAGGAATGGTTGATTAGAATAGTCAATAATCAAACATTTGGTTCCCTTATCAATAATATGTTAGAAATTTAACCTGAGACAACTTTATTCAAAATACTTTCATGTTAGTTTTATCATGTTAGTCAAAATTATGTAAGTTATTTTTATTCGGGATAACTATCAGAAGTGTCTTACTCCAATAATTAAGAATGATGAGAATTCTACAAAAGATACACACGAGGTTGATGGTGAGAAAAAAATTTGATTATGGGTAGATGTTGTTGGGAGTATTTCTCGAGGTCATTGTTATGTTACAGTCTTGGGGATTTGTGTGTTAATATTAGACTAGGTGTATTCCATCATACTCATGAGTCTTGTCCTCTTGAAAATGAAGTTATTAAGGTGCTTCGTCGGGAGGAAGCTGCAACCCGTGAAGAGGCAGTTGTAGCAAGCCAAAGAGCGGGTGAAGGAAAGTAAAAAGATATTAAGGCTGATTTGCATTCAAAGGAGTTACAGAACCAATTCATAATTGATATGGAAGAGTTTCGGCAAAGGATGATAGCTTTATAGCATCACTCATGAATTGGATCTTGTGGTATGAGTCGATCACATTCACATTTTGATGATCTATCATAGGATGATGATCTTGATGATAAATCAGAGGATTACCTAGCCTAGACATTTAATAATGGCAAAACTTATATATATTTTTTACATGACTTTACTTAGTTTTTATATACTAGTGACATATTATGGATTTACTTTAGAATTATTTTTAGTTTCTATTAGTTTTGTGGTAAAAATGTCACTATACGTATGTTACTTATCATTGTTTCTTTACACAAACAAACTCAATTCATTTCATTACGTATTTTTTGTTCAATATAAAGAGGAATCGAATGGAGAAACCTACGCCTAGACGAAGAATATTTTGTCCTAGATAACATATAACCAACCAAATTCTCTTGGCGCTTTACAAACTTAACATCATTGTCGGGATGTAAATTTAACATATTCTTAATACTAGATATAATCACATTAATTCTGAATCACCAACATAATTAGCATGAATAGCTTTCAACACAATTTGAGAGTCACCTTCAAAAGTGATGCGTTCCATTTGCATCTGAATTGATCCTTGGACCACTTCCTTCAACGCCAACGACTCCTCTTAGATAATTGTGTAATGACCAAAATCCCACAATGTTCCTACCATGATGAATCCACTAGTGCAGTCTTTATAGCACCATCATTTCTTAGTCGATTCTAAGTGTTTATTGAAACCTGATACACATTGCATTTCACACATCCAACATTAGGTGGCTTACATAAGTGTTGTTGTTGGATATGTTGGTTGTCATTAATTCCCATATCTTGATAGTTTTAAGCCATAAATCAGTCCTTTGTACTATGTTAACCTTGTATCCCCGACTAATTCACATATTTCTTCTCATTATTCCAAATCCAGTTATTCCTATTATTCCAAATCACCCATAACATAATTGTCACTTTACATGAAACCCTCTTATCCTCTATACTACAAATGCCTTAAAGCATTAACTTGACTTCATTCAATCGTTGAAGACGCAATATAATAACATCACTTAAACTCTCCACATTCCAACATTGAGACTTTAGAGCAAAACAAATAACACATATTTGCTTACCCTAAAAATTGTAAACAACTGTTGATCCTCTAAAAACAACAAAATGTTCTCAATTAATCACATGATCGACTAGATTGATCCTAGGACATGTGCTATAATAGGTTTTAATTGGTTTTTCAGAAATAATGTCATAAACTCTTCGACAGATTTTATGAAGTGTTTTGGTAAAAAAAGAAAATGAAACAAACAAGACTCAATAATTTAAAGACGAAAGTAAAGTGCAATAAATGTGTAAATTGCAAGGAAGTGTAAAGAAAACAAGTAAAGAAACAATAAAATGTTGAATGATAAGCTTGCTTGAAAGTAAAGAAATGCAAGATAAATGACTTCAAAGTAAAAGCTTGAATATAAATTGCATTGATATGAAATTGGATGATGATCTCATCATGTACACTCTCTCGTTCACTCGTTTCTCTACACATGGGTACTTTGAGTATTTATGGAGTAACTTGTACAATATGATTCACACATAATTCTAACACTAGAACTACTTTATTTATACTAATCAAAGGTAATTGTTATTGGCAGTTTACTCCTAAACATATGCCACTTGGCATTTTGAATGTTCTTGAATGTCCAATGTGTGCCACTTGGCCTTTTTTTTTTAAAATTGAAAGAACCATAAGTTTCCCTCCAATATGGATCTCAACTACTGCACGCCGATCAGTCCCATGAATGCTCACTCGAACCAAATTTCTTATACTTAGAAAATATTTTAAGACCACATCCTTGCATTCCCTGTGTCTTCGACTCAGGTTTCCTCAACTTGATTTGGTCGAAGCCTTTTATTTCTCCCAAAAGACATGATTCTAAAGTCAATGCTTTCTGAAGTCAACTAGGTGTCAAAATTAGGAGCTAACTAATTTCCCCAAAAAAATGTCCTTTCGACCTAACTGACAGAAAGGTCATTTTTTATCGTAGTTTTCGACACCCATCTTTCGACGACACAAAAGTATGGTCATAACTGACCAACCCACGATCAAGAAATTATTCAGTTTCTACAAACCATGCTTATGACATCACATCATTATGTTTTTTTACAAAACGTCTCTTCAGTAGTCACTTTATCACTAGCCATCATTGTCGTTTTCTTGAAACCATACCTTTGCAGTCACATCATAACTGCCATCTCCCAAAGTAACACCTCAGGAGGACACGCGTCCCAATAACAAGATTTTGTCTTAATGGTGATTTGAGAACCCATTAGTCTTCCGAAAGTCTATAAATATCTCATTTTCCACACTTTAACTTTTTTACGCTTTCATAACTCATGCAACCTTATTTTCTTCTCTCAAACCTTCAAGAGCTCAATTTTTTTTTAATCTTCCCAACTCTCTCCAATGGCTTCCAACCAAGAAGTTTTCCAAAGAAAAAAGACTCAAAAGAACAAGGGCTCTCCAAGTAATGCTCCACTTCCTCCATTTATCCAGATTCATGAGCCTAAGTTTGTGAACTACCAACAGTTCGCACATGAACCACTTCAAGTGGAAAAAAGGCATATCTATGAGTCACAAGTAATAATTCCTCTTATCATTTTTGATAAACAAACTATTATTTGTGGACCCTTGTCCAATGTCCCTGCTGATGACTCCGAGTTGAGTGAGTTCTTCCCATCCTACCATAGGACTAAGCCTTTATGGCTAAAGAATAAAACCACTATAGGCGAACCCTCCTTTGAGCAATTTTCCCTAGATTTTTCATTTATGAAGGGAAGCTTTCGATTGGTGAGAGCAGTCCCCTCATTCCAAGGTTTTGAGCTTTGGCTGACCAAGATGGAAAAGGTCAAGGTTGGCGCTTGGAAAGACATATAAATATATGACCTTATGATGCTGTCGAAGACTGGTCTTCCCTATTTCTCGAACATGTTGATGGCTTCTTTGTATTTATGGGATAACACCCACTACACCTTCCACTTATATTGTGGTATGGTGACCCCCACACTCTTCAATATAGCCGCTATCATAGGGCTTAAACCCACTAGTTATACCTATAATCCAGAGGTTCAAAATGAAGAAACAATAGGCTTTTCTTCATGCAAACCCACTCATAAAAGCTTCGTGAAGCATCACTTTGATACTTCAACTAACGTCGTTTTTGACGAATAACATCTTGCATCTTTAACAATGTGGCTCTGTAGATACGTCTTTTGCTCCAAATCACTGCAGGTGGCAAAGGAATATTTTCCTTTGGCTAACCATCTACACAACAACCCAGGAGTATGCCTTAATGATTTAATCCTGGAATCTCTTTATGAATCACTGAGTGAAGGCATTGGTGGCCTAAAAAATGTGAGTTTGATTGGAACTTTTCAAATTGTTAGTCCTATATGGCTACTTCAATTGTGGCTTAATGCTACTTTTGAAGCGAGCCTGCCCATAAAAGGAGTTATCGATGAGAAATCAAATGAAATCAAAGAAAGGAGAGTCGAAGGGACTCGCCTAGTAAAGCTGGCCCCTACTGATGAGGGGGAAAACCTTTCGAGGGGATTTCTCTGGCTACAATATAATATTTTCCAAAAGATATGATTTCAGTCCAACCATGGCTCCTTTTGTTAGGAGAAAGTATGGACCAGAATGGTTCACTAGATCATTTTCCCCCACATTTAAAAGTCACCAAGAATAATCAAAAGAAATCTGGAATGCCTTTTTGGTTCCTAGATTATTAGTGCACAAGCTGAATCATCAAAGAGGCATATCAACTTTAATTTCCTAACAACCAAATCTAGTCTCTCGACAGTTTGGATTGGCTCAAAGCTACCCTAAGTGTTTGTATGATAAGAAATACATATCAACCTTTATGATGATAACTTCGACGAAGAGACCATTTCTCTTTGACTTGCTCGACTTTCCAGTCAAGTTCAGGTTTCCTTGGTCCAATTTGACCCTAACTTTCTCTGAACTCGAGAATTCTATAAATTGTGGGCGAAGTACTACCAAGAACAATTCCTTGATGCCTCTTCATTTTACCAATTACTTAACCAATATTTTTCAAATGTGTAGGAAAAGATCAAGAAAGATAAATCTACTCAAGTCAAAGAGATTCAAGTCTTCCAAAAGTATTTTGAAATTGTTTATCGACCATATGATCTTAGTCGAACCATTAGTGAGGTTGCTGTCACTTTGAAGGGGAAATTTTTACAAAAAAGGAGAAATTAAAACTCCCTTCCAATATTTTTCTTAAGAGACGTTATGAACTAGATTTCAAACTCTTTCCTCCAAAGGTTCCTCGACTAACTACTGTTGAGTTTGGAGTGGATCTTTCCCCTCCATTTCCAGACTAGTTTATCTGTGGGGATTCCATCAAAATCCTTTGGCAACACTCTCAACCAAAGATCAAAGGGTGGTTGCGACTAAATTGAATCTGGACAGTTTCAAAGGACACCTTCATATAGGGATCGAAGATGTTCACATAGAATCTGAAATACATGAAGTTTTGGGCCCTTGATTTAGTGATCTTTATCTAACCATTTCCTTACTAATTTGTAATTGTGTTTGAATTTCACCAGTGCCAAAGAAGTCTGGCTCATCGAAGAGCACATCTGTGAGGCCACTCCTGAGGCTCCTGAGGCTGCTCGAAAGCCTCATTCAACTCCAACCAGAAAAACAAGGAAGGGTGCCCAACTAACCATCCAAGTGGATGAAGGTGAGGATCTATCTCCCCATGAAGAGGGTAAACTTATCAAAATGAAAAGAAAAATTGTCAATGTTTCTGATGCTTCCGGACAATTTTCCTCGAAGGTGACCAAAGATTTAGAGAAGACACCCTCTCCTAGTGGTGTCTAAAAACACACTGCTCGGGTCAAGTCAAAGGCGACCACTGGCCCAAATGAAAGTAATAACTCAAGTCTTGATGCTGACTAAGGTAAGTTTATTCTTGAACTATCTTCTACATGAACTCTTTGATTGACTGATTGTTGGCCTAATCAATTGATTTGATGTTTTCAGGCCATTGTTGGTGGATCCATTCCACCATAACCAACAAATACTAGTCCAACCATTCTTCTGAACATCAGAGGTCATCCCACTTATCACCCTACATCCAATCCTAGTTCTGGGAAAAATTCTTTGAGTGAGATTAACAAACCAGATTTTGTTACAATTCCTTCTCCTCAAGCATTGAATCGAGGCTCTCCTGCCAAGACTACCACTGAACAGTCTCACACAGCTGGGTCTAATCATGAGGAGGACACTCACCAAAATAAACAAAAACCCTATGATCGAAGAGCCTAGTCCCATGGAATAAGAACAAACTTTAGTTGAGGAGGAAAACTCCCCCCACACTCATCTTGTCAATCAACCTCCGGTAGATTTCATGGATGATGCAGGTGTTCGATGTGATTTCTGACGAACAACCTCTAGTTGACCAATCTCTTACTAAACTGGGTTACTTGCAGGACCAACCAAACAAGTCCTAGGACACATGTGCAATTGGTTGTCGAATTACTCTTAGTATTGATAATTGCTTGTGGTTTGTTTTGTTAATGATGTAAAAGTATTGAATGTTTTGAATGTAAAAGTAAAATAAAGTAAAAGTTGAACAAAAGTAAGAAAAATGGCAGAAAGAGTATAAAATTTGCAGGAATATAAAGAAACTGAAAGTAAAGTAATTTGACGAAACAAAACTAATAATTTAAATAACTTGAAAGAAAGTGGTGTTCAACACATACATTTTTCCAAATATCAGACTCATTTCTCTCACACTGGGTACTTAGAGTGTTTTACAGGATTATTGTACAAGTTTTCACACACAGAATTCTACAACAACTACCCTATTTATATACATATAAAATAACTGCCTAGAACGGAAAAATCCTAACTAAATGACAATTGTCAGCCTGCATGCATTCTTCTTTTCTGAAGCTTCCACGCGTCCAACTGCCAAAGGTTGCAACTTTTAAATTCGAATTCTTCCTCTTTGTGACGAAGTGTTGCATCTCTTCGTTTGTCGAATTGTCGAAGAATAAAAAAACTCTTCAAATCTTACAAGATAATGCTTCTGTCGAAAAACTTCTCTTCTGTCGAAATGTTAAAAAGCATACCAATTCTGTCAAATGTTGAACTATAAAAAGTCTCCAAACTTTGTTTGCTGGAACACTCTTTGTATTTCTGACGAAATATTTGAGCATCTGTCGAAATACTTGAATATCTTTACTTCTTTTCTTCTATATCTGATGACTATTTCCTTATCAAAAAATGATTTTATATTTTAAATTCATGGTGTTGAAATTATGAGCCTACAAATTGCCCCCCAGCAAAGATGTTTCGACTAAACTCTGGAGAAAGCATCATTTGCTGTCGAAATGATTCTGACACCATGTCAGTTTCATTAATTGTAAAGTGACTTTGTTAAGTCCCAATAAAACACCATGATTTCACTTTTTCTGAAAACGTCTCATCTAGCCCACGTTTATACACGACCTTCCATAACCCTACAACCTAGCTAATCATGGGTTCTCACCAACCATCACTTTTTGATCATCACCGTTGATCAAGAGGACATGTCTCCCATGATCAAACTGAAACGTTTTTCTTTTTCATTTATTTTTATTTTATCATTTTCTTCCTATAAATATCATTTTTCAAATCCTTTCACCTTTTACACTCTCAGACTTCTTCTTCTTTACCAAACAAAAATATCCCCATTCCAACTCCATTAAACCTTCTGCAACTCCAGCTCAAATCTTCACTCAACAATGGCTCCTCCCAAGAACGTTGTTGATCACGACGCTAAGAAAGCAAAAAAGACCATTGATATTCCTCCTACTCACACGCTATCTGGGCCAATGCAAGTAAACCAACAACAATATGTTCCAGAACCTCCAAACGAGAGGGAGAAAGCCAGCATCTACCGATCCCTGGTACTGATTCCTGTTTTAATTTCTGGGGTATACCAAGCAATGTTAGGTCCACTTTCTGACCCTAATGCTGATCAAAATCGCTTAAAGGACTTTTACCCTTCTTATTCTGCCTCAAAACCAATAGGTGCAAGTAAGAACCCTCAACCCACTGAAACATCCTCCAAAAAACCTGAAACCCCTTTAGCTTCGACAGACCTAGATCTGTCGTATTTAAATCAAAATAGGATCTTTAGGAGCCCTCCCTTAACAAAAGACCCTACGGATTATCTAGCTTGGCTAAGTAGAGTCGAAAAGGCTAAAAGAAAATTTTGGAAGAAAACAGGTATCTATGACCTAATTCAACTGTCGAAAGAAGGACCACGTTACTTCCAAACATGTTGCTGGCTTCCCTATATTTTTGGGACAACACTTACAACAACTTTCACCTCCCCTGTGGGATGGTTACCCCAACCCTCTTTGACATAGCAGCCATCATGGGTCTTAGCCCTATAGGCGAAATCTTCAATCCTGAACATTTAAACAAAGACCCTGTAGGATTCGACACGAAGCATGTTGGTTATTCCTTATTTATTGCACATCATCAAGGTAAAGACACTGAAGAGGTCTCTGACAAAGAACATGTAGCTTTCCTCACTCTGTGGCTAGCAAAGTTTGTCTTCTGCACCAGATCCCTCCAAGTTGCCAGAAGTTACATCACTATTGCCAACCAACTTCATGCTGGAGTTTCCTTTTGTCTAAGTGAAATGCTTCTGGAAAACCTTTATGAGTCTCTCAGCGAAAGTGTAAGCAACCTGAAGACTATCAAAGAGAAGGGAACCATCAGCCTGACAGGTCCTTTCTAGCTTCTACAACTGTGGTTGAATGCCACTTTCGAAACCTGCATCCCCATAAAGAACCCAGTAGACGAAGAGGAAGTAAAAGATAGGCGTGTCGAATGGCCTAGGCTAGTCTAACTAACTCCAACTGATGAAGGGATAAGCCTTCGACAAGCCTTCACCAGCTATGTGATGATGTTTTCAAAACGTTACAAATTCACGCCATCCATGGCACCCTTCGCCAACAGGACTGTAGGTCCTAAATGGTTCACCAGACAGCTCCCTGTAGAAAACCAGAAGGAAGAGGATTCCTACATATCCATCTGGGAATCATTCCTCATACCAAGACATCTCTTTTCCCACCATAGCCTCAATAACACCAAGGTTTCTCTTATTGTCTATCAGCCTAACCTGGTGGCTAGACAATTTGGGTTAATCCAGACGAAAACAAAACCTATCTATCCCAAGAAAGGTTCCATCTTGTTCTACAATTCCTTTCATAATTTTGAAAAAAGTTTAGAATTGTATCACAATTTTTTCGACGCATCCTTGGAAGTCCACCCTGTAATTTTTCGGCCAACCCACCTGTGCACTGAGGACTTCGACGTCTGGTGGAAAGAGTACTACCTCAACAAGTTCTTTGACGTAACAACTTTCACCACACTCCTGACGAATGCTTTTGCTTTTGTGCGGGATAAAAAGAAGAAAGGTACGGACAAACACATCAAAGAAATTCAAAATTTTCAAAAATATTTTGAAACTATTTACAGGCTAAATGATCTTCGTCGAACCATAGGTGAAGCAGCAGCGACTTTAAAGCATAAATTTTCAGAAAAAATGGATAAGTTGGAGTTGCCTCCATATATTCCATCACATGCACGCTACAATTTTGCTTACACCTCGTTTCCTCCAAGGTTTCCCCCACTCGCTTCTGCAGAATTTGGTGTGGCCATATGCCCTCCATTCCCAGATTGGTTTGTGTGTGGGTCTGACCTAAAGCTACTTCGTGAATCTCTCAAAAAACTCGTTGAACGTGTGGTTCTGACGAAGTATCATTTGGACAACTTCCCAGGGCACCTTCATATTGGAATATAACACGTTAGCGTGGAATCTCCTATTCTTGAAGGTGTCGAAGAAATACAACCCCTCCTCTTATTTCTAACTCTTTATATGTTTTATATCCATGTTCATTCATTTTCTTTTTCTTTCAGCTGTCAAAATAACTAGCAAGAAAACCCCTGGCGAAGGGACCTCTTCCAAACAGGTTGAAAAATCACCTGCAGCTGCTAAGAAGGTTTTGACATACAAAGGCATTCCACCCTTCTTGTATGAATTTTACTACTTTTAATACTGAACACATTTCTTTTTGTATATATCAGGTAACTCGCACACCAGCCACCAAAAGGAAACAAGAAGAGAAGGAGGTGAGTGTCGAAGAATCTGAAGACGAATCTCCTGAGCCACAGCCTCTCAAAAGGAATAAGGGTACGACAATAAAAACAGTAGCATCCCAGAGATCTATTGTCAACAAAAAAAATCCCCCCACAAGTCCAATCACTAAAACTCACTCAAAAAATGAGAAGAGTGGGGACTCAAGTATCCATACTGAGATTCCTCAGGTATTTTCATTTCGACTGATAGTAGTCAAAATTTTTACCTGTGTTTGCTTCTTTATTAAATTTCCTTTTGCAGTTGACCTCAGGTTGATCGCGACGTCGAAGGAACCTCCACAAACCCAGAACAACTTATCCCCTCTGATTCTGAGAAAACTTTGGCTGAACGACTTTTGGGAGAAGCCACTCCAGATGCTGGTGTTTTTGGGCCTCAAACCAATAGTGAATTCGACATCAGTGACCCAGAATCCTCTGGAAACAACTCCCCTATTTTCCCAAAATTCATTGTGGAGGAAAAAATTGAACAAGATCAAGATGCACAATTGCAAGGACCAATTGATACAGCAGAAGCTGACAAGGAGGCTGTCGAAGAAGAAACAGATACGTCGAAGCAACCAGATACAAGCTTGCACCCTGGAGGAAGTGCCCAACCTATTCCTACTCCAACAGAAACTCCTCTAAACACGGGTTCGACAAGCTTGTCTCATGAAGAAATTGAGAGTCTGAAATTAAGAAAACCTCTAGAATATCTGAAGACCCTTCTCAGCTCTCGATACAACTTTCAGGATTCTTCCCACAGCAGCTCGACAACTTCTGGAGCTACCTCTGAAGTTCAGCCAATTGGTGTTGTCATGGCTGAGATTAAGGCCAAAATCCTTGGGGTAGACTTGTTTAAAGCTCTGGTCGAAAATACTTCTGCCCAATATGATTTGAAGAAACTTCTGAAATAGGCTAATCTCTTGGAGGCTTCTGCTGAGGAAAGCCATCTGGTAATGGATTTGATGTCTATGATTGACTCGGTGAGTGCTGACTTACTTTGCCAAAAGGAGTTTTCTCAGAGCATCACAACCAAGTCTGAAAAACAAGTCTCAGAGTGGAATGTTGTAGCTTCTTCGACTGAAAGAATCTCAGAGCTAAACAAACTTTCTGAAGACTACTCCAAAGCTGCTGCTGAATGCGAAAGTAAAATCCAGACTTACCAGGCTCAAATTGTCGAACTCCAGAAGAAGATCCTTCAAGAGAAAGAACGTCAAGCCAGTCTTAAACAACCCAACCAAGAGGAAATTGACAGAGAGCTTAAGAAGGGGCTTCAACATGCAGAAATAGCCCAGCAACTCAATAGAGAAATTGACGAACTGTCTGTTAGTAAAAGCCTCTGTGAACGTCGAATTCAACTTCAACAGAAGAAATTTGACGAACTCAAAGCAACTTTTCTTCAATAGTAGTTTGTAAGAGAAATAGGTTTTTTGTATTTGTTCTTCTTTGGCAGCCTTTCAAGGCTTTTTATATGTAATGTTACCCACGCCATCTGTTTGGCGAAGACAAGTTTTACAATTTTATGAATTTATTACATTTCTATCTTTATTTCTTGCAATGTTGGCTTATACTTTTTCAAATATTTGCCATTTATTTTCAGTATTCTTTTATCTTTTTCCATTTCTTCGACTTCATATGCGCCATTTAACAAAACTCTTAAGATTTGGAAAGGTCCTTCCCATTTAGGAGACCATTTTCCCATCAATCTATCTTTCTTGTCCATGGGCAAAATCACTTTCCAAACCAGATCACCAACTAAAAAGGCTTTAAATTTTACTCTCTTATTGTAAAACTTTTCGACTCTTTCTTTCTGCCTTTTTATCAACTCTAAAGCACGCAACCTCTCCTCATCTAAATCAACTAACTCATTCATCATCATACTCCAATAAGTCTCAGATGGAATTTCATGATGCCTTTGAATTCGTATTGATTGTAAATAGATTTCAACTGGTAATACTGCATCATGCCCATAAGTTAACTTAAATGGGGTAGAATTAGTTGCCTCTTTAGGAGACGTTCAACAAGCCCAAAGAATTTGATCCAGAGTCTTATGCCAATTCCTAGGTTTTTTACCCACATGTTTTTTTATCAGATTTATCACAACTTTGTTGGCTGCTTTGACTTGTCCATTTGCTTGAGCATAATAGGGTGTCGAAGTTAATAACTTAAAACCTGTTTCTTTTGCAAATGCCTGCATGTTTTTTCCAGTAAACACAGATCCTTTATCAGTGGTTATGGTTTATGGTATTCCAAACCTATAGATTATGTGTTTCTGGATGAATTCTATAACTGCTTCCTGAACTACATTCGTCAGTGGTATAGCTTCAATCCACTTAGTAAAATAGTCTACTCCAACCAAAATGTACTTTTGCCCCTTTGAATTTTACTCTCTTATTGTAAAACTTTTCGACTCTTTCTTTCTGCCTTTTTATCAACTCTAAAGCACGCAACCTCTCCACATCTAAATCAACTAATTCATCCATCATCATACTCCAATAAGTCTCAGATGGAATTTCATGCTGCCTTTGAATTCGTATTGATTGTAAATAGATTTCAACTGGTAATACTGCATCATGCCCATAAGTTAACTTAAATGGGGTAGAATTAGTTGCCTCTTTAGGAGACGTTCGACAAGCCCAAAGAATTTGATCCAGAGTCTTGTGCCAATTCCTAGGTTTTTTACCCACATGCTTTTTTATCAGATTTATCACAACTTTGTTTGCTGCTTTGACCTATCCATTTTCTTGAGCATAATAGGGTGTAGAAGTTAATAACTTAAAACCTGTTTCTTTTGCAAATGCCTGCATGTTTTTTCCAGTAAACACAGATCCTTGATCAGTGGTTATGGTTTCTGGTATTCCAAACCTATAGATTATGTGTTTCTAGATGAATTCTATAACTGCTTCCTGATCTACATTCGTCAGTGGTATAACTTCAATCTACTTAGTAAAATAGTCTACTCCAACCAAAATGTACTTTTGCCCCTTTGAAGAAGCTGGTCGAATTTCCCAAACTAAATCTAAAGCCCAAGCTCTAAACGGCCAAGGCTTTATAACATAGTGTAATTCATTTGCAGGTACATGAGGTATGCCTGCATGAACTTGGCATTCTTGACACCCTTTTGCAAATTCGACACAGTCCTATAACATTGTTGGCCAATACATCCCTTGTCGAAATAGTAACCATTTCATCTTGTGACCTGCCTGGTGTGCACCACATGCACCATACTGCACGTTTGACAAAGCTATATAAGCTTCAGTCTCACCTAAGCATTTTAATAAGAATCCTTCTGCAGTCTTTTTAAATAACTCATTTCCAAAAAGTACATAGCTTAAAGCCCTATAGTTTATCTTTCTTTCGACTGTCTGGTTTGGGTTTTGTAAATAATCCTTAATAGGTTTTCTCCAATCTCCCACCTCTGGATCCTCTACATTAAAAATTTCAAAATTTTCTTTGTCACGATAACCCAGTCTTATTGTTTCCAAATCTGATGGGGACAATTTAGTGGATAATACTTTTCCTCTTACTTCGACAGCTTTCTCCAGATTTTCTTTCGACACTTTGTAGCCTGATGCTAGTTGAGCCAAGTCATTTGCTTCCTGATTTTCTAATCTAGGAATGTGTTTAAAGGCTACACTGTCGAATTTCTTGAGGAGTCTATTGGCTATTACAAAGTACATGATCAAATTTTCTTTGACACATTTGTATTCTTTTGTCAATTGTTTTATTACCAACTCAGAGTCACCCATTATTTCGACTCTTGTTGCCCCCAATTCCAACAAAATTTCAAGTCCAGCAATCAAAGCCTCATATTCTGCTTCATTATTTGAACACAAGCCTTCTACTTTGTACTTGAATTTTGTTGGAATTTTATTAGGAGAAATGATCAACACCCCAACACCAGTTCCATTCTTGTGACTAGAACCATCGAAATATAATCTCCAAGGTTCTATTTCGACATATTTTATTTTACTCTCACTTATGGAGTGGTCAGCTATAAAATCTGCAACCACTTGTCCTTTGACAGCCTTTAAAGGCATATACTTTAAAGAATATTCAGTTAATGCCAAGGCCCATTTTCCAATTCGACTATGTAGAATGGATTTAGACAACATGTGTTTTATTACGTCGAAATGAGAGGATATATATACATCAATGGGTTTTATATAATGCTTTAACTTTGTACAAGAGAAATATACACATAAACATAGTTTTTCTATTTTACTATATCTAGTTTCAGCATCATTTAAGACTCTGCTGAGGTAATAGATGGCCCTTTCGACGCCATATTCATCTTCCTGACAAAGCATGCTTTCCAATGTTCTGTCAGATGTTGAGATGTAAAGCCTCATACTTCTTTTTCGACAAGGAGACATTAGAACTGGAGGACTGGCCAGATACTCTTTGATTTTGTTGAAAGCATCTTGTTGTTCTTGCCCCCAAGTGAAATCTTCCTTTTTTAGCCGAAGTAGAGGCGAGAAAGCCTGTGTCTTTCCACTAAGGTTGGAGATGAATCTTCTAAGAAAGTTAATTTTCCCTAGTAGAGACTGCAATTCCTTCTTTTCGATGGCGCTTTCGCTTCCATTATGGCTTTGGCTTTGTTCTCATTAATTTTAATCCCTTTCTCGTGGACCAAAAAACCTAAGAAATCACCCGCCTGCACACCAAAAGCACATTTAAGGGGATTCATTTTTAAACCAAACTTCCTCATCCTTTAAAAGGATTGTCGAAGATGGTCAATATGGTTTGAGCCTGAGACAGACTTAATCACAATATCATCTATATAAATTTGCATAAATGTTTCAATGAAATCATGAAAAATAGAATTCATTGCCCTTTGATAGGTGGCTCCAACATTCTTTAAACCAAAGGGCATGACTACCCATTCATATGTTCCTATTGCCCCTGGACAACGAAAAGCTGTCTTTGGAACATCTTCTTCAGCAATAAAAATCTGGTTATAGCTAGAGTATCCATCAAGCATACTCAAATACTCATGGCCTGCTACAGAATCTATAAGCATTTCTGCTACTGGCATAGGATATTCATCCTTAGGGGTAGCTGAGTTTAAATCTCTAAAATCAATGCACACCCTAAGCTTGCCATTTTTCTTAATCACAGGAACAATATTAGCAATCCATTCGACATACCTCGTTGTACGGATGAACTTGCATTTTAGAAGTCTTTCAACTTCTTCTTTAATTTTCGACAGGATTTCTGTTGCGAAGCGTCTGGGAGTTTGCTTTATTGGCTTTTTTCCCTCCATTATTGGCAACTTCAATTCGACCAAGTTCCTGTCTAAACCAGGCATTTCGTCATAATCCCATGCGAAGTAGTCTTTAAACTCATTCAGCAATTGGATTATTTCGACTCTGAACTGAGGATCCATCCTGGCACTGATGTAAGTTGACCATTTCTCTACCCCCAGTCCTAGATTAATTTCTTCTAAGGGATCCTGTGCCACCATTTTCATATTTGTTGGGGCTGGATCTTTTTCAAACCCCAGGGGTTCGTCATCATAAATGGCGTCAAGCCTTTGATTTTTCCATTCGCCATTAAAGTTTTCTTCAATACTTTGTTTTGCACATTGTTCCCCAACATCTTCTTGAGGATGTTGTTCTTCGACAGTTTGTGCGTTGGCTTTAATAGCCATATTTTTTACTTCGGCCTCAAGGACCGCTTTGAGTTGGTTTTCGGCTATATAAGCCGTAATCCTTTCCATTGTTGATGCTTCAGTCATTTTCACTAAATTCACTTCCCCGCCCAGTTGGATTGACATGAGTGGTTCCCCAAGTGTAATTTGTCTCTCCAATTATCTCTTTGTCCCACTGGAATCCATGCATAGGGTGGAGATACATGGAACATTATGCGTTGTCGGAGGCTGTCAAGTCGAAACCAGCAGGGTTGCAAGGTGCTATGTGAGCCAAGTGTTTGTCGAAATTACGACTAGTAACATTGTGTACAACCCCAATCCCATCTGGCCTCCAAATTGCCTCCAAATTGCCTCCAAATTTCGACGATCCCATCTGGCCTCCAAATTGCTATCCTCTGATGCATGGATGAAGGCACAACCCCAATCCCATGGATCCACTCTCTTCCTAGCAACAAATTGTAGTTTGCCTCTGATGCTATCACCACAAACATTGTCGGCCTGGTAATGGTTCCTACAGTTAGGTTCAACTGTATCACCCCTAATGTTGTTCCTACCTTACCTTCATATTTAGACAACACCATGTTGTGAGGTTTGGTGTCTGAGTCATCTTTTCCAATCCTCTTTATCATATAATGAGGGATTAGATTGACATCTGCTCCTCGATCTATCAAGATCTTGTTCACACCCACATTCTCTACTTTCCCTTTTATAAACAAAGGTTTCAAATGGGCCTTCATTGCATCGTATGGCTTTTCAAAGAACGCATTCTGCTCTTCGACACAGCTGTCGCTCCCACCAAATGAGGCTAAGTCAAATGGGGTACAGACGCGAACGGTCGGCGAAAGGAGAGGGAATGAATAGAGTCGCAAGCTAGGCATTTTTATCCCGAAGGAAAGGTAATGCTGCATAAACCTAAGAAAAGATGGATAAGACGGTTGCGAACCAGAGAAACTGAGAAAGGGGGTTGGTTACCCAGATTGTCCGTCGTACTCGACGGGATCCACGCTTAAAAGATTTGTGTTTTAAAGGGGTAGTGTCAGTGCAATCTGTGTATCAAAGCTGGAAAGAATGTAAGTGTCAGTGTAAAAGAAGTGAAGTGTGTAAATGTACAGTGTCAGTGTAAGAACAGGAATAAGATGCTCAAGATAATGAGGTTAGAAGAATGATGCTGAAAGAGGGGGAATAGATAGAGACTTTTGTTCAATAACTATTAAGTTAAGCCTACGTATCCTCTCGTGCAATGAGGTAGTCAAAACACCGTAGTTCGACTCAAAGAGACTAAAAGATAAATTGACTTGTGAACTGCTTGCTTGTCTATGCTCAAGCATATGACCTGTCTGGATCAGGTGCAAACTGTCTTGCATTAGACGGAAGAAGCAAGTTCTCGTTTATGAGTGAATTAGATGAGAAAATAATCCCGGAGGAGACGATTATTGTTTGTTTTTGTATTTTCAGTCTTTTATTGCTTTTTGAAGTTTGTCATAAGTTAATGAGCTTAAGCCTAAACCAATGGATTTAGTAAACTCATCACATCCTCCCTCTGATTAGGGGTAATGAGAGTACCTTAAGTGTGAAGTCAGCTTCTCACACTTAATCACCATGATGTAGGATTAAGATAATTAACCTACTTGTGATTATTTAGATGTTTTTGGTTTTTTTGTTTAGTGTTGAGTAATGAGATTAAGCCATAATCAGGGATTAAACAGACTCATTACACCATCCTAATAGAAGGATAATAGATGAGAATGTTTAAGCTGAGGAAAGCTCCTCAACTTAATCCATGATTAGGGATTAAGCTCATGACAAAACAAAGCCTTTATTAAGTGGATTTTAGTTAATGATTAGATGATGAAGTGAGTTTTATGGTTTGTAAGACAACTTGAGGGGGACTTGTCCATTAACACTAGGGTTAGTCCTTCTTAACCAGTTAAGGAAGAATTAGAACCCTAATGCAAGGCCCAAGTTACAAGCTTGATGTCTTGATGATTATTAGATGGATTGATTAAAGGATTTAAACACATTAAGGGTTTAACACTTAGGATTAAAGTTATACACTCCATCCTAATAGAAGGATGCAGGTATAAGCTTAATCACAAAGCCTTAAAACCTTTAGGGTTTAGTCCTTGATTATGAGATGAGAAAAGAAGACTCAAAGATGACACAAAGGCAAAACTAAATGGGGGGACTAATCAAACCCTAATTATTGTCATGCTTGGTTGTTCCTAAGGTTTGTGAGGTTTACAAGAAAGATCTTCAGAGAAACCACCAGGAAGCAGATGAAAGAAACAAAGAGAATCAAAGTAACTTGCTTCATTTAAGAAGACAAGTCACTTGAAGAAAGAAAGTAAGATGAAGAAGAAAGAGCAAGCTCAATCTCAAGCACAAGACAAAATGCAGCAATGATGCATAAGAGGGATGAAAAGAGATTGTGAGAAGTGAAGGCAAATTCACTTACCAAAGTTACTTACCACCTGAAAAGTTAGTGAAAGGAATGAAATGCAATGCAAATGAGATGCAATGACATGATACAAACCAAAACCAGAAGCATGAGTATGATGATAATGATGCTAAGGGATGATGCAAACATGAGACAAGGCATGAGAATGATCATACAAACATATGGATGCAAGAGAAGCATGCTTAGGACCATGAACATACATGAAAAGTTATGGAATGCAAATGACATACAACATGGCAAATGAAAGATGCAATGATCAAACATGATTCTAATATGTCCTAAGATTTATTATGAATCAAATGGATGCACAAAATGTCATGGCAAGTCATGGTATGCAAGCAAATGGAAGATGGATGCAAGTGAAAGCCCAAATTAGGGTTTATGATCAATACACAAAACAAAATTCAAAACCAGAAGCAAACATCATGATAAAAATTTGAAAATGCATTCAAAGGAACCCTAAACCTATACAAACTCACTGCCCAAAGGAGGGGTTCTAACTCTTAACCTAATGAGGGTTATGAATTTCTTAAGATTGCTAGGGTTTTAAGGTACCTTGTCAAGAAAAATGTCAAACAAATAGGAAATGTAAGATCAATTCATGCCAATTTATTCCTATAAACTAAATGCTATACAAGATGCAATGCAAGAAGAATCAATGTCCAACTCTTAAAGTCTAGGTAGAAATGATTTTTTGAAGATTGGATCAAAATAATGCTTTGAAATGAAATTAATTCCATGGAAAATTGTCAAAAGACATTAAGATAAAAAAAAATTTGGTTTGAGAGTTGGACAATGTTTCTAAATGATTTTAAATGTTTCATGAATTTTTTTGTGATTTTTAAATACTTAAAAGTATTTTTAATTAATTAATTCTCATTAACTAATTAAAAATAAACTTTTAAATGATTTAAAAATAATTTTTAATGCAAAAAATAAAAATAAAAATGTTTTTGGTTTCTGAAAATTAATTGAACCTTTGACAAAAAAATTTCAGAATTTTTAAAGATGTTTTACTATTTTTAATAAATTGTAGAAAACAAATGAAATTAAATGAAAATAAAATGAAATTAAACTGAAAAATAAGAAAGTCAACAGAATCAAGGGCTGAGGTTTGAACTAGGACGCGCGGGAATGGACTTGGCGCGCATCTGGACGGCCAGCATTCAAAATCTCCTAATTATGATTAAACCCTAATTAAATGCCCTAATCACTTTCAGATGACCGGAACAGTGTTCCGGTCATCTTCTCCGGCCAACCCCCTTCCCTGAATCTTTCAAAACGCCATGAAAATGCACCAAAAGCTCCAGAAACAATCAATGATCAACAACAAAACATAATCCAGCAACAAATCCCATTTATTTCTACTCAAAATCAAGATACGAATCAAACATAAAAAACTGCAAAAATTTCAGAAACACGATACAAGCTCATTTCTCAATCTTTTTCAAAAGTAAAAGGCTCAGTGAACTCAGGGAAGCATGCTTTATCATTTAGAAACAAGAAATAAAGGTTCTGGAAAAATGAATTTCCATGGCTACCTGAATCGAAGCTTTCAAATCAGGGACTTTCTGGCCAGTTTCTTGCTTCCAATCAACTCCAATGGACCTCCTGAGAAGGTTTCAATGTTTGTTTGAAGTTTATAATGGTTGGTTTGAAAGATTGCTGAAGTTCTGCTCAATGAGGGGCAGAAATCGTATTTTGGTTTCAGTGAGTTTCAGGCTATGGTGATGGGTGGTTTGTGATCAGTGAGGCATGTTGAGATTGTTTGTGAAGTTTGTTTGTGTGTTTGCAGCTTGTGTGATGAGTTTCGAAGAGTTTTGCAAATGGAGCATAAACTTGGAACTAGGGCTTGGGGTGTGTTTCAGCATGAAGTGTTATGTGCTTTGGCTTGCTTTTGATCAACTTATCACTCATGGATAGGCCTGTGGAGTTTGTGTGCCCTATTGTGATTGGTATGGGTCTTTGGCCAAAATGTCAAACTTTGTGTAAGAGAAGCATGGGCTCATAGCTAGCCAAGGACAAATGAGGTGTCCTGCGCATCAAGAAGTGTGGAGAGCCCTAGGATTGATTATGAAGTCAGCAAGCAAGTGGATCCATCTTTGAGTGAGGTTTTGCAACTTGCTTCATCCTTGGCCCTTTTGAAATTTCTTGCTCCATAAGTCATGAAAATGAGTGATCCTTTGATGCAATCTGACTTTTAGGTCTTGGTTCATGTTTGTATGAGGATTATAAGTCCATTTGATAGCACAATTTGCCTTGGCAAGTGATTTTGCAACTTTGCCTCTTTGGTAGAAAACTTGAAATTATGTGATTTTTCCCAACTTTGACAAGCCATAACTTTTGATCCAAAATGAATTAGGTCATGTTCTTGTACTTTTTAAAAAGGGAATGATCCATTCTACAACTTTCATGACCAAAGTTTTTTCATTTGAAGCATTTTTGAATCAAAAAGCAAGGGTTGAAAAAGTTTCCCAAAATGGCAATTTTCATTATAAGTCAACTTTCCCAAAAAGTCAACTTTGCAAATGACTTGAGATTCTTCAATTTTGTGAACTTCCAACATCTTCTATGATCAAATAAAGATCATACACAATCAAAATGATGAATAACACCCTTTGGTTGGGTCATTGGGGGCCTCATATGCCCTGATTTTACATTGACTTGCTCAAGAAGTCAACTCTTGATCAGATGACTTCCCCATGGAATTTCTTCATGAAAATTGATATGCATGCTCCCTATACCATATAGAGACCAATAGAAATAATAATTACCAAAAAATTTGGAGTTATGGCCTCTGAAACCAAAACCCTAATTTTAGGTCATCTGTGCAGTTAAACCTGGCTCTGCTTCCATGCCATTCTCAGTTCTTGTGATTCTTTGACATTCTTGACTTTGAGGGGATATAATATGATGCTTGAACATACATGGACCCCTTTGAAGTGATTGATGACCTTTGGAGTGGCTCAAGAAGCTCTTGGATTGCTCAGATCACAAACCCTAGATGCAGATGACTTTGAAACAATGCAGTGAATCAAAAATGCAATATGAGATGCTATGTTTGTGTTTATGCATATGAAATGATCACAAGCCATGGTGTGAATGGGTGAGGGAAAATTTGGGGTGTTTACAGCTGCCCCTATTCAAACATGAGTTAGCTGTGCAGGATGTAAGCGACGGCTTATCAGGCAAACAAGATAACTTGTGGTTGAATACCAAAGACAGTCCAAAATTTGCACTCACAGAATGAAGAAGAAAAGGGATATAGATTGTAAAGGAAAATAAAGTATAATTATAAAGTGCGAGCGACGGAGGACGACCGCCGAGCAGAGGACGACTGCTGGGGAAAGAGCAATGACGGGGACGACCGACATGTTGGGGATATGAGAGATTGTGATGGGGACGGCCATCAAAATAAAGCTATAAGATTCTCTGGGGATTAAAGGTAAAAATAAATGATGAGGTACGGTCATCAGGTTCATAAAGCAATGCAAACAACGATGGGGACGACCATCGGGCTAAACTGATGAAGGACGATCATCAGGAAAAGGCAAAGGGACCACGACGGGGACGGCCATCGGGTTAAAGAATAAATGAAATAATGATGAGGGACGGTCATCAAAGGTGAAGGACGATCACCTAGAAGGCGATGGCTGCTCTGTTGGGGATAAGATGAGGGACGGTCATCTAAGGTGAAGGACGATCACCTGGCAGGGTACGGCTGCCGAAAGTATCGCGACATAGGACGAATGCCGGATAAAAGGTCGACGATGGGGACGGCCATCGGACGAGCATGATGAAAGACGATCATCAAAAGGTGAAGGACGATCACCTAGCAGGGGACGGATGCTCTCAGGGTTTATCATGACATAGGACGAATGTCAGATAACAATATCAACGATGGGGACGGCCATCGGATAAAATGATGAAGGACGATCATCAAGAGGTGAAAGACGATTACCTAGCAGGGGACGACTGCCAAATATCACGACACAGGACTAATGCCGGATAAAAAAAATCAACGATGGGGACGGCCATCGGATGAGCATGATGAAGGACGATCATCAAGAGGTGAAGGACGATCACCTAGCAGGGTACAGCTGCTCTCAGGGTTTATCATAACATAGGACGAATGTCAGATAGAAAAGAAATTTTGCTTTGCTGGCGACCTACTGGGGAAATAGTAAACACGGACGGGTGTTTATATCCAAGAAATGAAAGGTATAAGTGTTTTGACGTTGTGTATAGATTAAAGATGCGGACGAGTATCCCTAAGACTATGATACGGACGAGTATCGGGTAGAAACAAATACTGACACGTGTTCAGAGATGATGATACGGACGAGTATCAACTGGTTTAACAAGGAACACAGACGAGTGTTGATTCTGAGGGGACTCTCCTGGGGAAAGGTAGACACAGACGAGCGTCTAAATTCAAGAAGACAAGAGTGTTTAACACAGTGTATGGGTTAAAGATGCGGACGAGCATCCCTAAGACTATGATACAGACAAGTATCAGGTAGAAACAAACGCTTGACGTATGTTCTGAGATGATGGTACGGACGAGTACCAACTAGTTAACAAAGAACACGGACGAGTGTCGAATCTGAGAGGATATAAGCGGTGTATGCAAGATACGGACGAGTATCTGTATAAGTGAAATAAGAGTAATAAGTATGAGTGGTGTAAGGACAAGTGTTTAACTTGATGGAGAGAGTGACACGGACGAGTGTCAAGTATATATTATAAACAAGTATATTCTTTTCAAAGTGTTTAGATAATTATGCTGGGGAAAGTGACACGGACGGATGTCGAGAAAATTATATATATGTATCTGTGAGTGCAAAGGGGACGCTTTGGCTTTCTACTGGGGATATGACACGGACGGGTGCCACAAGGAGTATGTACTGATGTTTGTGAGTGTAAGGCAACTGCTTTAGCTTTAGCTCTCCGCTGGGGAATCTGGGGGAACATTATGTATCTGGTTGATGGATTGTCATTATTCACAAGTTTTTGATTCGTAACATGGCTTATGATTATGCAATATGTTTGATTTTTGCCGTAATGCTCCGTATTAGACGGAATGCTACGCTTTGCGGGGTGGATATGATGCGAATGTTATGTTTATGCAAAAGATAACGATCCGGGATTCGGATCCCGTTGCCACGAAGATCTCTGGTCGATCTGTTTGAAGTGGACATCCCAGCTGGGGATGAGATCATTGGTAGATCTGATGAGATGTATCTGCTTGGGGGAATAGGTCACTGATAGACCCATCCTTCGTAATGAGGGACCCAACTGGGGTTTGTAGAAGCCTTCGTCACTCTGTTGTGATTCCTTCACGCGTTGCTCTTTCGGGTAGAGGTTGACACTCTGTGGGGAGATGGTTATCTTGCTTTTGCACCTGGCTGTGGAGGAACAGTAAAATGGCAACTCGGCTGGGGAAAAATAACAAGTGGCAACTCAGCTGGGGAGACTACACTTCGGGTGCTAAGACTGAGTGAGTATTGATTTGCCAGCTTGCTGGGATGAAGTTTACATGCCCCATATTGCGTTTTGAACACCTGCAATCCTGCAAAGACAGAGAAACGCACAAGTAATCTCGAGGTATCCCTTACCGGATTCCGTCGTAAGAGTTCAGACACTCCCGGGAGTAAATATATTTCCTGCAAGCACGTATTCTTTAGAAGGGAAGCATCTGTATTTATGCAATCAGTATTCTAAAGACATCGGACATTTTACAAATGAAATGTACAAGGCGAAATGTGCCTGAAAATTTGATTTTATTAATTCATGTGCCCTGAATTGGCAAGATACAGTCAAAGAAACAGATCCCTAGAATGAGGAGATTGTTACAAATTGAGAAACAAAAGTTTGTTGGCAATGTTGACGACGCTTCAGGGAGCTTCCATTTTGCTATGACTTGTATGACATTTGACGTTCTTCTCGTCTTGCTTTCTGAAGAAGGCTGATTCTGAAAGAAACTTGATCCTTTCGAAGCTTACCAAGTTGTAAGTGATACAGACGAATTCAGAATGCAGTTGTTCGCTTATTCCCTTATTTTGCATGGATCGCCCTTTCGGGTTTTCGATCCATCGGGATACCCATTTTTTCCTGAGTTGTCCACTGCGGCTTTTCAACTCAGCGGGTGTACGTCTTTTTGTTTACTTTCCCTTATTTTTGCCCGAGTCTTTTATTCTGTTTTTGACTCGCCGGGATGCCCTATTTTTGCCTGGACTTACATTCTGTTTTTATGTCCAGCGGGTCATTTTTATGCGAAGTATTTTTTAACTGCATCTGAATTCACAGGGGACGGGAAGTCTTCACCATCCATGGTGCTGAGCATCAGTGCTCCACCAGAGAAAACTTTCTTTACTACGAATGGTCCTTCATAGTTTGGAGTCCATTTGCCCCTGTGGTCTGTATGAGGAGGGAGGAGTCTTTTCAGCACAAGATCTCCTACTTGGTACTCTCGGAGCCTAACTTTCTGATCGAAGGCTTTCTTCATTCTTTTCTGATACAGCTGCCCATGACAGATTGCAGCCAATTTTTTCTCTTCAATCAGACTCAGTTGTTCGTATCGGGATCGAACCCACTCTGCTTCGTTCAGCTTAACATCCATCAATACCCGTAAGGAGGGTAATTCAACTTCAACAGGTAGGACTGCTTCCATGCCATACACAAGCTGATACGGTGTTGCCCCAGTGGATGTTCTGATTGACGTACAGTACCCATGTAAGGCAAATGGTAGCATTTCATGCCAGTCTTTGTAGGTGACTACCATCTTCTGCACAATCTTCTTGATATTCTTATTAGCTTCCTCAACAGCGTCGTTCATCTTTGGCCTGTAAGGAGAAGAATTGTGGTGTTGGATCTTGAAGTCCCGACATAGCTCTGCCAGTTGTTTAAGTTGGAACCATTATCAGTAATGATTCGCTCGGGAACTCCATACCGACAGATGATGTCTCTTTTCAGAAATCGGGCTACCACTTGCCTTGTAACATTTGCATAGGAAGCTGCTTCAACCCACTTGGTAAAATAGTCAATGGCTACCAAGATGAATCTGTGGCCGTTTGAAGCAGTCGGTTCAATCTTGCCAATCATGTCAATGCCCCACATAGCAAAGGGCCAGGGTGAAGACATCACATTCAAAGGATTGGGAGGCACATGCACCTTATCCGCATAAATCTGGCATTTATGGCATTTTCTGGCGTAGGCACAACATTCGGCATCCATTGTGATCCAGTAATAGCCTGATCTTAGCAACTTTTTAGCCATGGCATGCCCTCCTGCATGGGCACCAAAGGATCCTTCGTGTACCTTGTGCATCAACAAGTCTGCTTCTGCTCTATCAACGCATCTGAGGAGTACCATATCAAAGTTTCTCTTGTACAGGGAACCATCAGTATTCAGGAAGAAACTACCAGCCAGCCTTCTTAATGTCTTCTTGTCATTGGAAGATGCCCCAGGTGGGTGTGTTTGATCCTTCAAGAAGCACTTAATGTCATGGAACCAAGGCTTATCATCTTTGACAACGTCTGCTGCGAATACATATGCTGGTCTGTCAAGTCTGGACACTGAGATCCGAGGTACAAAGTTGGCAGCTTGGACTTTGATCATGGACGAAATGGTAGCCAGAGCATCTGCAAACTGATTCTCATCTCGAGGGATATACTCAAGCTTGACCGTTTGTCGTTGGTTTGATTAACTACCAAAGCTGAATCTCTGAATACCGTCAAAGTCTTGATCCTGAGGTCAATGGCCTCCTCCAGACCCATAATGCAAGCTTCGTATTCAGCTTCGTTGTTAGTGCAGTTGAAGGTGATTTTTGCCGAGAAAGGCATGTGAACTCCCTTAGGTGTAATGAGTACTGCACCAACACCACGACCATTCATATTAACAGCCCCGTCAAACATCATAGTCCATTCTTCTTCCGGGTCAGGCCCTTCAGTGTGAATAGGCTCTTCATGATCTTTTGCTTTTATGAACATGATGTCTTCATCAGGGAAGTCAAATCTCATAGGCTGGTAATCATCAATGGGCTGCTCAGCAAGATAATCAGACAATACACTGCCCTTGATGGCTTTCTGAGATGTGTACTGGATGTCATATTCTGTGAGGATCATTTGCCATCTTGCAACCCGTCAGGTAAGAGCTGGCTTCTCAAAAATGTACTTAACCGGGTCCATCTTTGATATCAATAAAGTAGTGTGGGTCAACATATACTGTCTCAGTCGGCGAGCAGCCCACGCTAAAGCACAACAAGTTTTCTCGAGCAGTGAATAACGTTGTTCACAGTCGGTAAACTTTTTGCTTAGGTAGTAAATTGCATACTCTTTTCGACCAGACTCGTCATGCTGGACCAGCACACACCCCATTGACTCTTCTAATACTGTCAAGTACATTATTAGAGGTCTTCCTTCAACTGGAGGCATTAGGATTGGAGGTTCTTGCAAGTACTCCTTGATCTTGTCAAAAGCCCTCTGGCAGTCTTCGTTCCACCTGACCGTTTGTTCTTTTCTTAACAGCTTGAACAAAGGCTCACAAGTTGCTGTAAGGTGAGATATGAACCTTGAAATGTAGTTCAATCTACCCAGAAACCCCCGAACTTCTTTTTCAGACATCGGTGCAGGCATTTCTTGAATGGCTTTGACTTTATCAGGGTCAACTTCAATCCCTTTCTCGCTTACAATAAATCCCAGCAGCTTACCAGATCGCACCCCGAATGTGCATTTGTTGGGGTTCAACTTCAGTTGGTACTTCCTCAGACGCTTGAATAGGTTCAACAGATTTACCAGGTGATCTTCTTCTGTGAGGGACTTGGAAATCATGTCATCCACATAACATTCGATTTCTTTATGGATCATGTCGTGGAATAATGTTACCATAGCCCGTTGATAGGTTGCACCAGCATTCTTCAGTCCGAATGGCATCACCTTATAACAGAATGTGCCCCAGGGTGTGATGAAAGTTGTTTTCTCCATGTCTTCAGGTGACATCTTGATCTGATTGTATCCTGAAAATCCGTCCATGAAAGAGAATACCGAGAACTGAGCCGTATTATCAACCAATACATCAATGTGAGGTAATGGGAAGTCATCCTTCGGGCTGGCTCTGTTCAGGTCCCGGTAGTCAACACACATTCTCACTTTGCCGTCTTTCTTAGGCACAGGCACAATATTAGCAACCCACGACGGATAGCTAGTTACAGCAAGGAACCCGACGTCCCACTGCTTTTGCACCTCTTCCTTTATCTTCATTGACATATCTGGAGGAGTACGACGCAACTTCTGTTTTACTGGCGGGCAATCTTCTTTTAACGGCAGCTTGTGCATGACGATATCGGTGTCCAACCCTGGCATGTCCTGATAAGACCAAGCAAACACATCCACATACTCCCGAAGCATATCAATCAGTTGCTCTTTCACCGAATCTTGTAGGCAGGCCCCGATCTTAACCTCTTTCACATCTTCATCCTTACCAAGATTAACCGTTTCGATCTCCTCCTGATGATGAGTGATAACCTTCTCCTCTTGCCTTAACAACCTGGCTAGCTCTTCAGGAAGCTCATAATCTTCTTCAACCCCTTCATCAGCTTGATTGATTGGATTGTCAAAGTCATACGAAGTCATAGCCGTGTTGTTGTCGGTGCAGTCTGAGAGGCACTCTCTGCAAGGGTTTAGATTGTTCATTTTAGTGATTGATTTTAATCTTGTTTTAGAAAAAGAAGTGAGATGAAGTTTATCATTTTGGAAAACATTGCCATTTTATTTTTGTACAAAAAGAAAAATGAAAAACAGTGAGCAGAAAAGAAAAAGACTCATTTGCAAAAGACGTCCGATATTCATTGATTGATCTATTTTGCACAAAATTACAAGATGGCCCGATTACAAAACGAGTCTTGTCATCTTGGGCAAGATGCAAGACTTGATGCATGCTTAAAAGTACAGGAAATAATAATTACTCTGCAGGAGTAACCCTTATAATTTCCTGGGAAGACCAGTTTGAGATACGGCTCCCCGGGATCCTTGGACGTATCCAGCTCTCCAGGTTGCGCTCATCTTCCGACTCATCTTCCAAGTTGTTTACTGCATCAGGGGTGAGCATCCCCCCACTGATAAAATTGGGCTTCTTAGCAGCCTCTGATTGATCTTGTTGAGTTGGTTTGTAACCCAACCCAAATCTGTCCTCTTTCTTCTCCACAGGCAACAGCTTGCCCCAGCCTTGGGCGGTCCCTTCCTCAACAACCTTCCTGGCTTGCTGATAAGATGTCATGGAGGTCCCAAGTACAACATATGCTTCATTATTGTTCAGGGCTTCAAATCCCTGGCTCATGGTTTCATGGATCTCTCCATCCATCTCAATGTATTTGTACGTAGCCAGGTGGCTAACAAAGATATCTTCTTCACCACAGATGGTGATGATCTGGCCCTCCCACTCGAATTTCAGCTTCTGGTGAAGGGTAGACGTAACTGCACCAGCGGCATGGATCCAAGGTCTACCCAACAAACAGTTGTAGGCCGACTGAATGTCCATCACATAGAAGGTAATTTTAAAAGTTTGTGGGCCAATCATCACAGGCAGATCAATCTCTCCTAGCACTGATCTCTTAGAGCCATCAAATGCTCTCACCACTAAGTTACTTGGACGCAATGCCAAGCCATCATACTCCAGCTTCACCAAGGCTTTCTTTGGTAAAACATTGAGTGAAGACCCAGTGTCTACCAATACATGTGATAGAACAACACCCTTGCATTCAAGAGTGATGTGTAAAGCCTTGTTGTGATTACATCCCTCAGTTGTTAGACCAGCATTGGTAAAACCCAATCCATGGCTGGTATTGACATTTGCTACCATGGTCTCCAGCTGATTAACGGTGATCTCCTCTGGCACATATGCTGCGTGCAAGACTTTTAGTAATGCATTCCGGTGAGCTTCGGAACACATCAGCAGGGATAGAATGGAGATTTTTGAGGGAGTTTGGTGAAGCTGGTCCACCACCTTGTAATCACTCTTCTTTATAATTCTCATAAACTTGTCTACATCTTGTTCAAAAGATGTCTTCTGTGTTTCCTTGAGAATGGGTTCTTCAGCTATTACACTCTTTCCCTTTGCTTTGGCAGCAGCTTCTGCTTCGGCATTAGGTCTTTGTGATTGCGAGGCAAAAAGGCGTCCGCTTCTGGTGAAGCCTTCACCTCCCCCGACATTATCAATCTGTGGAGAAGAGGTTGAAGAGTCAAGAGTGATTTTCTCCCCATTGCAGAAAAAGTCAGAGCCATAATGCCAAGGGATGGCATTACTGCTTTCATATGGAACTGGTCCAGGTACCGTGATGGTAACCGGACTGACTGCACCAGAGGAGGGTCTTGAAATAGTGTGCGGATCGTAGTAGATGGTAACTGGTGATCTGGCAGGAGATGCCACTGTTTGTTGTTGAAAATTGTTGTTCGGAGGCATATTTGACGGATCATAATAAATAGTGACTGCTGAGATATCTGTTGGTGTTGTAGAAGATCTTGCTGGATAAATGGATGTTGATTTTGTAGAAGATTCTGAATAAAGGGGTGCTGATGTTGTAGAAGGAATGTTTGTTGATGTCTGATTTGTTGATATGATGGATGGAGCCATTGTTGATAGTGCTGATGCATTGCTTGGAATGATTGTTGTTGCAGTTGTAGGAGACTCGGGAATTGTTGTCAAGGAGATTGCTGGATTTGAAGGTGTTGATGTTGTGATTTGAAGTATGCCACTCTGGATAAGACCATTTATGCCGCTTCTCAAGTTATCACACCCGTTTACCGAGATGTTACAATAACCACAACCGAGCTCACACCCGGGGAACATCTGGAATTCTAAGAGCTGGGCTTTAATTTCTACCAGAGGTGTCCGAATCTGCCCAACACTGGTTATTAAGAAAGACGGCTTATCTTCCTCAATAGCATTGATTCTTGGTCCTCCATGGTTGGGCATGGGATTCTTGTTAACATTTGGCGGGGGTTCAAAGTTTAGAGCTTTAGAATCTACCAAGTCTTGTACCTTCATTTGTAGAGCCCTACATTTCTCTGTACTGTGGCCAGGTGCATTGGAGTGAAAAACACATCTGGCGTTGGCGTCATAATTTCTTGGCAGACTGGAAGGATCTGGTGGTGCCAACGTCCTTAACTCAACCAAGTTGAGCTTCAGGAGTTGCGGCAATAAAGCGGCATAAGGCATAGGGATTGGATCAATCACCCTATTGGCCTGAGATGGTCTCTGCTGAAAAGGTCTTTGTTTATTGTTGTTGTTGTTGTTGTTGTAGTTTCTCTGAGGCGGATATTGAACTTGTTGTTGGTAGTGGGGTTGTTGTTGTGGTTGATATGCTGGTTGCTGAGGAATTGGAGAGGTAATAGTGACAGCTGCTACTGACCTATGAACATATTGAGGTCTGGCCCTGTTGGCATGAATAACATTAGTCTCACCTGTTCTTCTAGGCCCTAGAAAAGGTTTTCTGGGGTTGCTGGACGAGCTCGCACCATTGTCACAAATTTTGCCCATCTTTAATAGGCTTTCAATCCTTTCTCCAACTATGACTACGTCGGCGAAGCTGGTGGAAGAAAAGGCAGCTAGCCTGTCAATATATGTCCCTTGAAGGGTATTCATAAACATGTCGGCCATTTCCCTTTCTGACATGGGTGGCTGGACAGCAGCAGCAAGCTGTCTCCACCTCTGGGCGTATTCCCGGAAGCTTTCCCTGGATGATTGAGACATTCCCATCAGGAGGGTCCTGTTAGGAGCCATATCCAAGTTGTACTGGTACTGTCTGATGAAGGCCTCAGCTAGGTCCTTCCAGCATCTGATGGTTGCTCTGGTCAAGTGAGAGTACCATTCCCTTGAAGCTCCAGTTAAACTATCTTCAAAGTAAAACATCCATAGTTTTTCATCCATGGTGTATGCCTTCAGCCTCCCCAGAAAGGATTGCAAGTGGGTTTGTGGACAGGAAGTTCCGTTGTACTTTTCGAAGCACGGGGGTTTAAACTTGTGGGGAATCCTTACCCCATCCACTAAACCCATGTCTATGAAATCAAAGCCCAGGGAATTTTGAGACTCCAGAGATCTCAATTTCTCAGCAATTTCATCTAGCCTTCTGTCATAGGCTTCATCCCCAGCTCCCATCACAATGAATTGATCCTCTTGGGGGTCTTCTTGTAATACTCTCCCTGCAGTAGCATTCCCTTGCACATTAGCAGGGATGTTGATCTCTGGATGAAGGTGGGGCCCATACACAGGTGGATTAACATGAGGCTGAACCCTCTCATTGTTGCTCGTTCCTCCAGTCCCTAGATGGGGTTCCTCCTGGGTCTGCCTTTCTACCAATGCCCTTAATCTCTCTTGGCTTTGAGCCAAGCCATTCATCACCTCCATGAACTGGGTCATCTGGTTTCTCATTTCTAGCCTCCCATTGGCCATTTGAGTCCTGACTTCTGTAAGGTCCTGCTATACTTGGTCCATTTGTATACCCGGAAGGTTGTTGCGAGTGGGATATCTGTGTGGACGGTTGAGAGGGAACACCTGTCGTCGAGCAATAGTTCCTGAATCACAACAGAGTTAGTAACAAATAAAACAAAAACCTACAAAACAAGACAAGAGTTAGCATGCAATGCAGTATGCTTATTTGTTTCCAAGGTATCCGGCTTGGCATTTGGTTTTGACCTTTCCAGACCCTGAGGAAGATGCTTTGATGTTGCTTGGGAGAAAGAGATTCGAATGAAACAAACTAATGAATATATTACAAATGGTTAATCATACATAGTTTGTTTTTTACAATACATGTCCCCTGAGGGGTCAAAAATACAACATAAAAGCAAAGTACATGAAATGAAAGCAACAACAAGCAAAAGTCAGACACCAAGACCAAACTCATCCTCCCTAACTTCCTTCAGAAGTGCTTCAGTTACAGGGTCAGCTGGATGCTCCGTGAGGTTCCTGATAAGAAGATTCCTAGTGGCAATAGCAGTTGTTAGCTTCTTGTGTCTGCCCTGGTCCTTTGACCTCTTTACACCAGCCCTAAGCTTCAATTCTGAGATTTCCCTCTGGGCTGCTAGCAGAGCCTCCTGTTGCTCCTTTGCACTGGCCTCCAACTGCTCAATCCTGTCCTGAGTTCTCTTATCTTCCTGAGTGCGAGCTTCAGTGATCCTGACTCACCTAGCTTGGCTTTCTTTCAGATAGAGATCAGTCGTAGCCTTCTGAAATTGGGCCTCTTTACAGGCATTCTTCAAAATCTGCTCTCTAGCTATTGACTTCTTGATGTAGTCCTCTGCCTTTTCAATCTTGGCTAGATGCTCCACCTTAAGCTTTTCCAACCTTTCAATGTCCAGACGACCATCACTCCTCCCCCAGAGGGTTCTCTTCAGGGCTTGAGACAGATTCTCATTCCTCTCTTTTAGCTTCTCAAACTCTTCCAGGCTGACAGTGGCTGGAGGTGGTGCTGCGGATGGTCCAGGTGCATCCTCAATGGTGAAGGGCATCCCAGAAATTTGAGCCCTGGCATGAGACTATTCATAATACTGAGCTGAGGCCACATTGTTGCATCTCCCAAGAATGGCCATCCCTTTGGTCTGGACATTGTCCCAAGCCCAGGATGCTTGCCTGACAATAGCCAGATTAGGCTTAATCTCACAATAAAGGGTCTCAGCTAGATCTTGCACTCTAGGAGGGTGGACCAATGCATAGCCCAATTGTCTTTTGAATAGAAGAGGGTTGTAGTTAATGCAACCCTTCACTCCTATCAGAGGTACATTGGGGAACTGCCCACAACTAGTAATGATGTCCCTGCCCTTGGTGCTCTGGGTGCACCACCTGATGTCATCTGAGGTCAAAGCAACAAGTCTCCTAGCCCAATTCTTCTGTTGGTGAGGATTCAAGAAGGCATCAGTCTTGGGCAAGTGTTTGAGCAGCCAGGTATGGAACAAGGGAGCACAGCATCTCACCAACCTTCCTTTTTGCTTTTCATTCCTTTGGTGAACAGAGTAGTAGAAATATCCCAGTAAGGTGGGCACTGGGTTCCTCAGAATGAAAAGATGAATGGCATTCTTACTAATAAATTTAGGCTCATCTGCAAATAATATAACCCCATATATGCTGAGGGCTAACAATGCACAGACTGCCTTCCATTCTCCCAAGGAGGCCTTCAGGATAGCCTGAGAAGTCAAGAAATCCAAGTGTAGCCCAGAGATTCCAGCCTTTGCTATCATGTTCTGCTCAATCAGCATAGGTTCCAAATACAGTGCTTTTGCCACTTCTTCATTACTGGGAAAAGCCATCTCAGGGTTGAAGGGGACACCACCCCTGACAGGTACACCAATCAGTGATGAATACTCTTCCAACAAGGGTCCCAACTGAAAATTCTGGAAGGTGAAGCATCTCAAAGGAGGATCATAGAACTGTAGACAAGTGTGAATCAAGCTCCTCTGAGAAGGGTCCAAATCCATAACCACATCAAGGATGCCTCCATAATGTTCTCTGAATAGTGGTATATGGTCTGGAGTGATAAGGGCCTGGACCTTCCTGATGCTAGTCAGATCAGGCTCAAAGAAATGATATGAGATGTTGCTCTTCTTGGGTGCCATGTCTGCTGATGAAGAGCTGAGACAGATGCTGATGATGGAGACTAACACTGGAGATGGGCCACTGACAGGCTGATACTGGTGATGCAGGTGACTGAAGCAGGTAGCTGATGAAGGTAGCTGAAGCAAATGGCTGGTGAGCAAGGGCCTATGCAGATGAAGGGGTCAAAACCAAGCCAAATGTAATATGGATACCCTGAAAAACAAATAAACACATCTTAAATGATGCAATGATGATGTATGCAAATGATATGCAAGGGTTTGTGATCAAGCTGGATCTGATTTATCTGTCTTGATATAAGTCCATGTACGTTCAAGAAATCCAGATGGAGGTTCATAAGTCCAGTAACCAAGGTGGGGGACTCAAATAAAGAGTCACATATCCAGGGTTAAATCACAAGAACTGTCCAAAGTGAAGCATTCTCAAACACAATAAGTATCAGGGTATGATGTGGCCAATGGTTCCTGCAAACCTGTAAACAGCCCAACCCCCTCACAGGTGGTGTTCTAAAACAAGGATCCTCAGACTTGGATCAGTTATGAGAAGTGTAAACACTTCTAACCCGGAGATACAGTGTTTACAATAACCATAAAAAATCCTCCTCTAATTCACCTCAGTTTCTGAAGGTCATAGTAAAGGTCATCCAGACTTAGCAGGCTTCCTAGATAGCCCTAGCACTACAGGAAATAGGTAGCACAGAGTTCTCAAGAAGAAACCCATATCTGAATCGTGTTTCATATTCCCGCACCAGACCGAAATGGAGTGGGAAAGAACATGAACCACTCTAGCCTAGGTGTCACTCAGGTCCCAGGTATAGGACCTTAAACTCTCAATAGAACCCCACCCACCAAGACAGAAAACAGATCCAGCCAGATAACAGTATGACAGTATGATGATATAAAGCTGTAAAGAAAGCAATAAATAACTGTACATAAAGCAGTAAATAAAACAAATATACAAACACATATAACACATAACACCCCAGTAAACACAAATCAAACAAGCGCTAGGAGGAACCCACAAAAAGAACCAGAAGCCCTGGTTACAGTATAAGGGTCCCCAGCAGAGTCGCCAAGCTGTCGCTCCCACCAAATGAGGCTAAGTCAAATGGGGTACAGACGCGAACGGTCGGCGAAAGGAGAGGGAATGAATAGAGTCACCAGCTAGGCATTTTTATCCCAAAGTAAAGGTAATGCTGCATAAACCTAAGAAAAGATGGATAAGACGGTTGCGAACCAGAGAAACTGAGAAAGGGGGTTGGTTATAACCTGGGAAGGTATTAGCACCCAGATTGTCCGTCGTACTCGACGGGATCCACGCTTAAAAGATTTGTGTTTTAAAGGGGTAGTGTCAGTGCAATCTGTGTATCAAAGCTGGAAAGAATGTAAGTGTCAGTGTAAAAGAAGTGAAGTGTGTAAATGTACAATGTCAGTGTAAGAACAGGAATAAGATGCTCAAGATCATGAGGTTAGAAGAATGATGCTGAAAGAGGGGGAATAGATAGAGACTTTTGTTCGATAACTATTAAGTTATGCCTACGTATCCTCTCGTGCAATGAGGAAGTCAGAACACCGTAGTTCGACTCAAAGAGACTGAAAGATAAATTGACTTGTGAACTGCTTGCTTGTCTATGCTCAAGTGTATGACCTGTCTGGCTCAGGTGCAAACTGTCTTGCATTAGACGGAAGAAGCAAGTTCTCGTTTATGAGTGAATTAGATGAGAAAAGAATCCCGGAGGAGACGATTATTGTTTGTTTTTGTATTTTCAGTCTTTTATTGCTTTTTGAAGTTTGTCATAAGTTAATGAGCTTAATCCTAAACCAATGGATTTAGTAAACTCATCACATCCTCCCTCTGATTAGGGGTAATGAGAGTACCTTAAGTGTGAAGTCAGCTTCTCACACTTAATCACCATGATGTAGGATTAAGATCATTAACCTACTTGTGATTATTTAGATGTTTTTGGTGTTTTTGTTTAGTGTTGAGTAATGAGATTAAGCCATAATCAGGGATTAAACAGACTCATTACACCATCCTAATAGAAGGATAATAGATGAGAATGTTTAAGCTGAGGAAAGCTCCTCAACTTAATCCATGATTAGGGATTAAACTCATGACAAAACAAAGCCTTTATTAAGTGGATTTTAGTTAATGATTAGATGATGAAGTGAGTTTTATGGTTTGTAAGACAACTTGAGGGGGACTGGTCCATTAACACTAGGGTTAGTCCTTCTTAACCAGTTAAGGAAGAATTAGAACCCTAATGCAAGGCCCAAGTTACAAGCTTGATGTCTTGATGATTATTTTAGATGGATTGATTAAAGGATTTAAACACATTAAGGGTTTAACACTTAGGATTAAAGTTATACACTCCATCCTAATAGAAGGATGCAGGTATAAGCTTAATCACAAAGCCTTAAAACCTTTAGGGTTTAGTCCTTGATTATGAGATGAGAAGAGAAGACTCAAAGATGACACAAAGGCAAAACTAAATGGTGGGACTAATCAAACCCTAATTATTGTCATGCTTGGTTGTTCCTAAGGTTTGTGAGGTTTACAAGAAAGATCTTCAGAGAAACCACCAGGAAGCAGATGAACGAAACAAAGAGAATCAAAGTAACTTGCTTCATTTAAGAAGACAAGTCACTTGAAGAAAGAAAGTAAGATGAAGAAGAAAGAGCAAGCTCAATCTCAAGCACAAGACAAAATGAAGCAATGATGCATAAGAGGGATGAAAAGAGATTGTGAGAAGTGAAGGCAAATTCACTTACCAAAGTTACTTACCACCTGAAAAGTTAGTGAAAGGAATGAAATGCAATGCAAATGAGATGCAATGACATGATACAAACCAAAACCAGAAGCATGAGTATGATGATAATGATGCTAAGGGATGATGCAAACATGAGACAAGGCATGAGAATGATCATACAAACATATGGATGCAAGAGAAGCATGCTTAGGACCATGAACATACATGAAAAGTTATGGAATGCAAATGACATACAACATGGCAAATGAAAGATGCAATGATCAAACATAATTCTAATATGTCCTAAGATGTATTATGAATCAAATGGATGCACAAAATGTCATGGCAAGTCATGGTATGCAAGCAAATGGAAGATGGATGCAAGTGAAAGCCCAAATTAGGGTTTATGATCAATACACAAAACAAAATTCAAAACCAGAAGCAAACATCATGATAAAAATTTGAAAATGCATTCAAAGGAACCCTAAACCTATACAAACTCACTGCCCAAAGGAGGGGTTCTAACTCTTAACCTAATGAGGGTTATGAATTTCTTAAGATTGCTAGGGTTTTAAGGTACCTTGTCAAGAAAAATGTCAAACAAATAGGAAATGTAAGATCAATTCATGCCAATTTATTCCTATAAACTACATGCTATACAAGATGCAATGCAAGAAGAATCAATGTCCAACTCTTAAAGTCTACGTAGAAATGAATTTTTGAAGATTGGATCAAAATAATGCTTTGAAATGAAATTAATTCCATGGAAAATTGTCAAAAGACATTAAGATAAAAAAAAAATTTGGTTTGAGAGTTGGACAATGTTTCTAAATGATTTTAAATGTTTCATGAATTTTTTTGTGATTTTTAAATACTTAAAAGTATTTTTAATTAATTAATTCTCATTAACTAATTAAAAATAAACTTTTAAATGATTTAAAAATAATTTTTAATGCAAAAAATAAAAATAAAAATGTTTTTGGTTTCTGAAAATTAATTGAACCTTTGACAAAAAATTTCAGAATTTTTAAAGATGTTTTACTATTTTTAATAAATTGTAGAAAACAAATGAAATTAAATGAAAATAAAATGAAATTAAACTGAAAAATAAGAAAGTCAACAGAATCAAGGGCTGAGGTTTGAACTAGGACGCGCGGGAATGGACTTGGCGCGCATCTGGACGGCCAGCATTCAAAATCTCCTAATTATGATTAAACCCTAATTAAATGCCCTAATCACTTTCAGATGACCGAAACAGTGTTCCGGTCATCTTCTCCGGCCAACCCCCTTCCCTGAATCTTTCAAAACGCCATGAAAACGCACCAAAAGCTCCAGAAACAATCAATGATCAACAACAAAACATAATCCAGCAACAAATCCCATTTATTTCTACTCAAAATCAAGATACGAATCAAACATCAAAAACTGCAAAAATTTCAGAAACACGATACAAGCTCATTTCTCAATCTTTTTCAAAAGTAAAAGGCTCAGTGAACTCAGGGAAGCATGCTTTATCATTTAGAAACAAGAAATAAAGGTTCTGGAAAAATGAATTTCCATGGCTACCTGAATCGAAGCATTCAAATCAGGGACTTTCTGGCCAGTTTCTTGCTTCCAATCAACTCCAATGGACCTCCTGAGAAGGTTTCAATGTTTGTTTGAAGTTTATAATGGTTGGTTTGAAAGATTGTTGAAGTTCTGCTCAATGAGGGGCAGAAATCGTATTTTGGTTTCAGTGAGTTTCAGGCTATGGTGATGGGTGGTTTGTGATCTGTGAGGCATGTTGAGATTGTTTGTGAAGTTTGTTTGTGTGTTTGCAGCTTGTGTGATGAGTTTCGAAGAGTTTTGCAAATGGAGCATAAACTTGGAACTAGGGCTTGGGGTGTGTTTCAGCATGAAGTGTTATGTGCTTTGGCTTGCTTTTGATCCACTTATCACTCATGGATAGGCCTGTGGAGTTGGTGTGCCCTATTATGATTGGTATGGGTCTTTGGCCAAAATGTCAAACTTTGTGTAAAAGAAGCATGGGCTCATAGCTAGCCAAGGACAAATGGGGTGTCCTGCGCAGCAAGAAGTGTGGAGAGCCCTAGGATTGATTATGAAGTCAGCAAGCAAGTGGATCCATCTTTGAGTGAGGTTTTGCAACTTGCTTCATCCTTGGCCCTTTTGAAATTTCTTGCTCCATAAGTCATGAAAATGAGTGATCCTTTGATGCAATATGACTTTTAGGTCTTGGTTCATGTTTGTATGAGGATTAGAAGTCCATTTGATAGCACAATTTGCCTTGGCAAGTGATTTTGCAACTTTGTCTCTTTAGTAGAAAACTTGAAATTATGTGATTTTCCCAACTTTGACAAGCCATAACTTTTGATCCAAAATGAATTAGGTCATGTTCTTGTACTTTTTGAAAAGGGAATGATCCATTCTACAACTTTCATGACCAAAGTTTTTTCATTTGAAGCATTTTTGAATCAAAAAGCAAGGGTTGAAAAAGTTTCCCAAAATGGCAATTTTCATTATAAGTCAACTTTCCCAAAAAGTTAACTTTGCAAATGACTTGAGATTCTTCAATTTTGTGAACTTCCAACATCTTCTATGATCAAATAAAGATCATACACAATCAAAATGATGAATAACACCCTTTGGTTGGGTCATTGGGGGGCCTCAGATGCCCTGATTTTACACTGATTTGCTCAAGAAGTCAACTCTTGATCAGATGACTTCCCCATGGAATTTATTCATGAAAATTTATATGCATGCTCCCTATACCATATAGAGACCAATAGAAACAAGAATGACCAAAAAATTTGGAGTTATGGCCTCTGAAACCAAAACCCTAATTTTAGGTCATCTGTGCAGTTAAACCTGGCTCTGCTTCCATGCCATTCTCAGTTCTTGTGATTCTTTGACATTCTTGACTTTGAGGGGATATAATATGATGCTTTAACATACACGGACCCCTTTGAAGTGATTTATGACCTTTGGAGTGGCTCAAGAAGCTCTTGGATTGCTCAGATCACAAACCCTAGATGCAGATGACTTTGAAACAATGCAGTGAATCAAAAATGCAATATGAGATGTTATGTTTGTGTTTATGCATATGAAATGATCACAAGCCATGGTGTGAATGGGTGAGGGAAAATTTGGGGTGTTTACAACAACCATTATTCATCACGTAGTAACATATAGGCTTAAGCCCTATGCTGTCATCTGCCATATCATCCTCTTCGTCCTCCACTTCCATTGTCCTGCCAAGAATACCCAGCTGGGGCATCATCCAATGACAAGAAGACCTTGAGACGACTTGTTTCTGGCTTCTTATTGAGTACAAATGGGGTTTTGTATAAGAGGAACTTTGACATGGTTTTGCTCAAATGCGTGGATAGACACGAAGCAGGCCTGTTAATACAAGAAGTCCACGAGGGGTCTTTCGGTACTCATGCAGGAGGACATGCAATGGCTAAGAAGTTATTGAGGTATTATTGGCTAACAATGGATACAGACTATTGTTCATACGCCCGTAAGTGCCACAAGTGTTAGATATATGCAGACAATGTGCATGTTCCTCCTAGCCCGCTCAACATAATGTCATCTCCTTGGCCCTTTTCTATGTGGGGCATTGACATGATCGGAAAGATAGAGCCTACCGCTTCAAACGGTCATCGTTTCATCTTGTAAACACCCCAAATTTTCCCTCACACTTTATCACACCATGGCTTGTAATATTTCATGTTTGCATAAGCATACTACCTCATATTGCATTTTTGTTTCACTGCATAGTTCAAATTCATCTACATCTAGGGTTTATGATCTGAACAATCCAAGGTTCCATTGAGCCATCCCAAGGGGGCCTCAAAGCATTACAATAGGGTCCATGTGTTTTATATCATCATATTATGCTCCTCAAAGTTCATGAAAGTCAAGAGATCACAAGAACTGGCAAAGGCATGGAAGCAAAGCTAGGGTTTTCACTACACAGATGACCAAAATTAGGGTTTTTGTTTCAGAGGCCTTAACTCCAAATTTTTTGGTCATTCTTGTTTCTAATGTTCTTAATATGTCATAAGGATCATGTGTACCAAGTTTGATGAAGAAAATCATTGTGGAAGTCATTTGTTCACTGGGTAACTTCTTGAGCAAGTTAAGTCAAAATCAGGGCATCTGAGGCCCCCAACAATGGAACCAAAGGGGTATTTTCATCAAATTGAAGTTCTATGATCTTTATTTGATCTTAGAAGTTGTTGGAAGTTCACAATATTGGATATTTTGAGCCAATTGCAAACTTGCCATTTTTGGAAATGACTTGAAATGCAAACTTTCCATTTTGGGAAAGTTTTTCAACCTCCTCTTTCATAACCAAAAATGCTTCAAATGAAAAATTCTTGGTCATGAAAGTTGTAGATTGGGTCTTTCCTTTTTCAAAAAGTACAAGAAAATCTCTTGATTCATCCTAGAACTCAAGACATGGCCTTTCAAAGCTGGAAAAAATCCTATAATTTCAAGTTTCATGTCAAAGAGGGATTTTGCAAATTGGCATGTTCAAGCATTCTAATGACTTAAAATGTACACAAACACTTCGCAATATGTCAATTGAGCCTCTAAACATCATAATTATGCATCAAACCTAGGGTTTTCATGACTTGAACTTCAAGAAATCAGAAAAGGGCCAAAACTCACAAAAATTACAAAATGCATTGGATCCTCTCATCCACTTGTGCCAGCTGCATCAAAACCATTCTATGGCTCTCCATGAAACTTGTTGAGGCCAGACACCCCAAGAAATCATACCTTCCATGACCCATACCTCAAGTACACAAATCTTGACTTTTTTGCAAAATACCCCATAACAATCATCCTGTGCCACAACAACTATCTGAGCAATCCCATTGGCTTAATCAAACATTATGCAAGCCATTTCATAACACACAATAGCCTGAATCATCCAAGAACTCAGATTTCACAAATCCCACAAAAACTTCCTCTCTTCGAAACTCATCTCACAACCACTGAAACTTCAATCTTTTTTCACCAACCATCTCCACATGATCTAAGGATCATTTCCCACCCATCACCATAGACTAAAACACAGCCAAACCAAAACACGATTGTTGGTGCCGAGGAACTGAAACTCTCAAACCAGGCCATACAAGCTTGTTCTTAGCTCCTCATCATCATCATGGAGCTCATTGGGGTGGGTTTGAACCAAGAAAGAGGCCAGAAAGCTCAAGAACACAAACTTCAACTCAGGTAGCTATGATGAACAATTTTTCCAGAACTCTTATTTTAAGTTATTAAATGCTTCTAGATGTTTAGCCGATCATCCTGATATGTTTAGTTTTGAAAATGATTGAGAAATGAGCATGTATTGAACTTTTGAATGTTTTGAATTTTTTCACGATTTGCTTCGAATCATGGATTGTGTGAATGATAAATGTTGTTTGATGATGGATTATTGTTAAGGGAGGGTAGTAGATCATTTCTGGAGAGTTAGAGGGTTTGATTTGACCTAGGGAAGAAGTTGGGTTGTTTGGCTTGCCGGAGAAGATGACCGGAGCTAGCTCCGGTCACCTGAAAGTGTTTAGAACCCTAATTAGGTTTAGTTGCCCAGATGCGTGAGTGGCCGTTGGATGGTGATTAGGGTTGGGCAATGTGTAGTCCAGATGCGCCATTAGCTTTTAATCCTGATTAATTAAATATAAAACAACATTAAAATCCAGTTTGAATGTCAGCCATTGATCTGCGCGCGCAGTCAATTCCCTCCAACCCAGTTCAAATCTCAGCCTTAGGATCTGCATATTTTCATTTTAATTCATTTTAATTCATTTTCTTTTTATTTCTTTTGCATAATTAATTTAAAATAGCAAAAAGCATCACAACAATATTTTCTTTTGCATCCTGACTTTAAATATTTTTCTCATTCCAAAAATAATTTTTATTTTATTTTTTGCATTAAAAAAGCATTTTTAAAATATTTAAATGTTATTTTTAATTAATTAAAGTCTTTTAATTAATTAAAAATACATTTAGGTTTCTAAAAAGCACCAAAAAAATCATGAAACATCCCAATGCATTTAGAAACATTTTCAAACTCTTCACACAAATTTATTTTTAGGTTTGATCATAGTTTGCCAATTTTCTTTGAATTAAGGGTCATAAAAATCATATTTTTAAACCCTAACTTTGAAAAATCATTTCTGCCTAACCAAGAAGAATTTGAAGTTGATTCTTTTTGAATTGTGTTAAATATTGCATGTAGTTTATAGGTCATTTTCCTCATGAATTTATCTTGCATTTTCAATTTGATTTGCATTTTCCCCTTTGAACCACCCAAAAACCCTAGCAAACTTAGGAATTTCATAACTTCAATTAGGTTAAGCTTCTGACTTTTTCCTTTGGGGTGTGATCTTATATGGGATTAGGGTTTGTTTGCGTTTGATTTCAATTTTTTATCATGAAGTATGCTTCTGCTTTGGTCATATGCATCTCATGTTGTCTTAAAACCCTAATTTTGCATCTTCATTTGCATTCTCCTTTGCATATCATCATCATATGAAATTTCCCTGAAATTTCAAGCATTTGTATGACATCTTAGATATCTTAAGACATGCTTGAACATTGCTTGATCATTTCTTCATTCATTTTGATATGCTTTGCATCCATTACATTTCATGAACATTCATGTGTTTTCATGCTTCATTCATGCTTCCTTTGCATCTCATCCTTGTATGATCATTCATATGCATCTTGTATGACTTTGCATCACCTTATATGCTATTTAAAATGCATATTCACTTCTGACTTTGGTCCTTGCATCTCATTTCACTTCATTTCTTTTTGCTTTATGTCTTATGCATTCATACTAACATTTCAGGTACTTTTGGTAAGTTATCTGGGAGGTGGATTTGCCTTCACCTCCCACCTCTTCTCATCATTCATATGCATTCTTATTTTTCTTTGAAGTGAATATAATTCACTTATGCTCCCTCCTTCTTACTTTCTTTCTTTTAAGCTACTTATCTTCTCCATGAAGTAAGTAACTTGTTCTTCTTTCTTCTTCCTCTTTTCTCCTGCTTCTTCCATTGGTGGCTTTCTTGAAGATCTTCTCAAGCCTTAAAAACCATAGGATATCCAAGCATGATAATAACTAGGGTTGTGATTAGTCCCCCTTAGCTTTTTACCTTTGAGTCTCCTTGAGTCTCTCTCCTTACCTCAATAATCGGAGACTAAACTCTTAAAGTTTTAAGACATTGGAATTAGGGTTATGCATGCATCCTTCTCTTAGGATGGAGTGTATAACTTTAATCCTAAGTGTTAAACCTTTAATTTTTTTAAACCTCTTAATCAAATCACTTAATAACCATCAAGACTTTATCTTGTAACTTGGGCCTTACATTAGGGTTCTAATTATTCCTTATGGTTAAGAAGGACTATCCCTAGGGTTTAATGGACAAGTCCCCCTCAAGTTATCTTACAAACCATAAAATCCACTTCTTAATCTCATCCCTTAATTAAAATCCACTTAATAAAGGCTTTTTTATATAATGAATTTAATCCCTAACCATGGATTAAGTTGAGGTATCTTCCTTAGCTTAAGTGTTCTCATCTATTATCCTTCTATTAGGATGGTGTAATGAGTTCACTAATCTGTGATTAGAGATTAAACTCATTACTTAACAGTAAAAAAAATACAAAAACATCTAAATAAACACAAGTAGGTTAATGATCTTAATCCTACATCATCATGGTAATTGAGTTGAGATGCTTATCTCATACTTAAGTATGCTCATTATCCCTAATCAGGGAGGATATAATGAGTTTGCAAACCCTTGATTTAGGCTTAAGTTCATTAACTTATGCAAAACACCAAAAACAATAACAAAACTGAAAACACAAAAACAAAAAATAATCGTCTCCTTTGGGATTCTCTTCTCATCACACCCATTCACCAATGAGAACTTGCTTCTTCCGTCTAATGCAAGACAGTTAGCGCTCGAGCCAGACGTGTCATACACTTGAGCATAGGCAAGCAAGCAGTTCACAGTCAATTTATTTCCAGTCTCTTTGAGTCGAACTACGGTGTTCTGACTTCCTCATTGCACGAGAGGATACATAGGCATAACTTAATTGTTATCGAACAAAAGTCTCTATGTCTTCCCCCTCTTTCAGCATTCTCTTTTAAGCCTCGGTTCCTGAGAAATTCACCCTTTTTGCACTGACACTTGTACATTCTTTTCCAGCTTTTGCACACAGATAGCACATACACCTACCCCTTTTAAACACGAACTTTCAAGCGTGGATCCCGTCGAGTACGACAGATAATCTCGGTGCTAATACCTTCCCAGGTTGTAACCAACCCCCTTTCTCAGTTTCTCTGGTTCACAATCGTCTTATCCATCTCTTTCTATGTTTATGCAGCATTACCTTTCCTTCGGGATAAAATACCTAGCTGGCGACTCTATTCATCTTCACTTTCATTTTCTCTCTTCGCTGACCGTTCGCGTCTGTACCTTGTTTTAACCTCGGTATCTTTTCGGGGGAGTGACAGCTTGGAGACTCTGTTGGGGATCCTATCTTGCAACCAAGGCTTCTTGTTCTTTTTGTGGGTTTCTCCTAGCGCTTATTTGATTTGTGTTTACAAGGGTGTTATGTGCTACTTGTGCTTGTTGTTTATTGCTTTATTTATTGCTTTCTGTGCAACTTTATTTATTGCTTTCATTTACTGTTTATATGCATTTCATATTGTTATCATCATATCATCTGTGTTGGATCTGTTTTTTCCTTTGGTGGGAGGGTTATTTGAGTGAGTAAGGTACCATACCGGGGACCTGAGTGACACATAGGATAGAGTGGCTTCATATTATTTCCCATTCCATTTCGGTCTGGTGCGGGAATATGAAACACGGTTCAGACATGGGTTTCTTCTTGAGAACTCTGTGCTACGAATTTCCTGTAGTACTAGGGCTATCTGGTAAACCTGCTAAGTCTGGATTACCTTTTTATGACCTTCAACATCTGAGGTGAATTAGAGGAGGAACCTTTATAATTATTGTAAACACTGTACCTCCGGGTTAGAAGTGTTTACACTTCTCATAACTGATCCAAGTCTGAGGATCCTTGTTCTAGAACAATACATGTGAGGGGGTTGGCATGTTTACAGGTTTGCAGGAACCCTTTGGCCTCATCATACCCTTGTTACTAATTTTGTTTTAAGGTTGTATCATTTCAGAATATTCTTGTGAACCCCTGGACTTGCGACTCTTTATTTGAGTCCCCCACCTGGTTACTGGTTTTCTAAACCTCCATCCGAACTTATGAACACACATGGACCCTATCAAGGCAGATAACAGATCCAACACTCGATCACAAACCCTTTGCATATCATTCTGCATACATCATTTTGCATCATTTAACATTTGTCTATTTGTTTTACAGGGTATCCACATCTTATTTTTGGTTTGGTTTTGACCTGTTCTACTTCTCAGACTCCTTCAGTTTTCTGCATCAACCTCTTCATCAATTATCTTCATCGGGGATTTTTCTTCAGTGCCTTCTCTAGTTATCTTCACCAGTTGTTTTCATCAGAAATTCTTCTTCAGCATCCTCTTCAGTAACCTTTATCAGCAGTTATCCTCAGTTTTCTTCATCAGCATCCATTGTCAGCATGGACACATCTAGGAAGAGCAACATCACCTATCATTTCTTTGAGCCCACTCTGATAGGCATCAGGCAGATTCAGTCTCTCATCACTCCTGATCATGTCCCTTTATTCAGGGAACATTATGGCGGAATTATGGACATGATCATGGATATGGATGCCTCCCAGAGGAGCATGATCCAAACCTGTCTCCAGTTCTATGACCCTCCTCTCAGATGTTTCACTTTCCCAGCTTTTCAATTGGGACCCTTGATGGAAGAGTTCTCCATGTTGTTAGGAGTCCCCATCAGGAGAGGGATTCCTTTCAACCCTGAGATGGTTGCTCCCAAGAATGAAGATGTAGCTAGGGCTTTGAACTTGGAGACCACTCTCATTGACCATAGAATGACTACTAAGGCTGGAATCCCAGGCCTTCATTTGGATTTCTTGGTTACTCAGGCCACCCTTCATGCTGCAGCAGGGAAGTGGGACACTGTTTGTGCTCTTCTGGCCCTCAGTATATATGGGATCATTTTGTTTGTAGACGAGCCTAAGTTTGTGAGCAAGAATGCTATCCACCTCTTCCTGTTGATGAATCCAGTCCCTACCTTGCTTGGAGACTTTTACTACTCAATGCATCAAAGGAATGAGAAGCAAAGGGGAAGATTGGTCAGATGTTGTGCACCCCTCTTCTACTGTTGGTTGTTAAGGCACTTGCCGAAGTCAGACACTTTCTTGAATCCTCATCAGCCAAGTAACTGGGCTAAGAGAATGATTTCCCTTACATCAGAAGACATCAGATGGTGCACTCAGAGCACCAAGGGTAAAGATATCATCACTAGCTGTGGGAAGTATCCCAATGTACCCCTGATTGGAGTAAAGGGTTGCATCAATTACAATCCTCTACTTTTCAAAAGACAATTAGGGTATGCCTTGGTGCATCCACCAAGAGAGCAAGATTTGACAGAGACCCTCTATTATGACATCCAGCACAACCCTGCTATTGTCAGACAGGCAGCCTAGGCATGGGACAATATTCAGACTAAGGGGACAGCTATTCTTGGAAAGTGCAACAACATAGCCTCAGCTCAGTATCTTGACTGGTATCGTGACAGGGGACAAATCACCCTTATGCCATTCACCTTAGAGGGTGTACCTGGACCATCAGCAGTGGAGCTTGCATCTACTGTCAGTTTAGAGGAGTTTGAGAAATTGAAGGAAAGGAATACTCAGCTCTCTGAAGCTTTGAAGAAGACCCTCTGGGAGAGGAATGACAGTCGTCTGGATAATGAAAGGTTAGAGAAGCTCCAGATTGAGCACTTGACCAATATTGAGAAGACAATTGACTACATCAGAAAGGCTAGAGCAAGAGAGTTAGTGTTGAAGAATGATTGCAAGGAAGCTAAGAATCAGAAGGCCAAAGCTGAGCATTACTTAGAGGAGAGTCAAGCTAGGTGGATCAGGATCACTGAGGCTCGTGCACAAGAAGATCAGAGAACCCAAGCTAGGATAGAGCAGCTGCAGGCTAGTGAGAAGAAGAATCAGGTAGCCTTGTTAGTAGCACAGAAGGAGATCTTTGAGTTGAAACTCCGGGCGGGGTTGAAGAGGTTAAAGGATCAGGATAAACATAAGAAATTGACCAGTGCCATTGCCACCAGGAACCTTCTTATCAGGACCATCATAGAGCACCCAGTTGGTCCAGTAACTGAGGCTCTCCTTAAGGAAGTCAGAGAGGATGACTTTGGACTGGATGTTTGATTTCTTGTATTTGTACTTCCTTTTGTTTGTACTTTTTCTTTGTTGTTGTATTTTGACCCACCATGGGGGCTTTGTTGTAATCAAACTTTGAATCTTCACATTTTTGTAATATATGGTTTGTATTATTTCATGGGCTTTATCTCTCTGCAACATCATCATTTCCTCGAGGTCTGGAAAGGTCAAAACCAAAGAACCAAACCGGATACCCTTGGAAGACAAATAGGTATCCTGCATTGCATACTAACATCTTTTCTTTGTTTTGTAGGTTTTTGTTTTGTTGTTGTTTCTCACTTTGTTGTGATTTCAGGAAACATTGCTCATAGAAGAGTGTTCCCCATCAATAGAGTGCACCGGTATCCGACAAGAAACAACCTTCCGGGATTACAAATGGATCAGGTTCAACAGGATTTGACTGATGTGAGAACCCAAATGGCCATTGAGAGTGTCGCTCCCACCAAATGACACAGGGCCAAGAGGGGTACAAACGCGAACAGTCGGCGAAGGAGGAGAACACACAAGGGTGAACTGAAAAGAAAAGAGATGTCAGCTAGGCATTTTTATCCCGGAGGAAAGGTAATGCTACATAAACCTAAGAAAAGATTGATAAGACGGTTGCGAACTAGAGAAACTGAGAAAGGGGGTTGGTTACAACCTGGGAAGGTATTAGCACCCAGATTGTCCGCCGTACTCGACGGGATCCACGCTTAAAAGTTTGTGTTTAAAGGGGTAGTGTCAGTGCTATCTGTGTGCTAAGAGCTGGAAAAGAATGCAAGTGTCAGTGCAAAAGAAATGTGAAGTGAAATAAAAGAGTGGCAGTGTAAGGAAAGAATGCAAGGCTCAAGACTATGAGGCTCAAAGAACAATGTTGGAAAAAGGGGGGGATGTACAGAGACTTTTGTTCGATAACTGTTAAGTTATGCCTACGTATCCTCTCGTGCAATGAGGAAGTCAGAACACCGTAGTTCGACTCAAAGAGACTGAAAGATAAATTGACTTGTCAACTGCTTACTTGTCTATGCTCAAGTGTATGACCTATCTGGCTCAGGTGCAAATTGTCTTGCATTAGACGGAATAAGCGAGTTCTCGTTTGTGAGTGAAGATGATGAGAAAAGAATCCCGAAGGAGACGATTATTGTTTATTTTTTGTGTTTTCAGTTTTGTTATTGCTTTTGTGTTTGTCATAAGTTAATGAGCTTAAGCCTAAACCAAGGGTTAGTAAACTCATCACATCTTCCCTCTGATTAGGGGTAATGAGAATACCTTAAGTATGAAGTAAACACCTCACACTTAATCACCATGATGTAGGATTAAGATCATTAACCCACTTGCATTTATTTAGATATTTTGGTTCTTTTTGTTTAGTGTTAAGTAATGAGTTTAAGCCATAATCAAGGATTTAATGGACCCATTACACCATCCTAATAGAAGGATAATAGATGAGAACATTTAAGCTGAAGAAGGCTCCTCAGCTTAATCCATGATTAGGGATTAACCTCATGACAAAACAAGCCTTTATTAAAGTGGATTTTAGTTAATGATAAGATTAAGAAATAGATTTTATGGTTTGTAAGACAACTTGAGGAGGACTTGTCCATCAACACTAGGGTTAGTCCTTCTTAACCAATTAAGGAAGAATTAGAACCCTAATGCAAGGCCCAAGTTACAAGCTTGATGTCTTAGTGGTTACTAGATGAATTGATTAAAGGATTTAAACACATTAAGGGTCTAACACTTAGGATTAAAGTTATACACTCCATCCTAATAGAAGGATGTAGGCATAAGCTTAATCACAAAGCCTTAAAACCTTTAAGTTTTAGTCCTTGATTAAGAGATGAGAAAAGAAGACACAAAGATGACACAAAGGTAAAACTAATGGGGGACTAATCAAACCCTAATTGTGATCATGCTTGGATATTCCTAGGGTTTGTGAGGCTTGCAAGAGGTCTTCAAGGAAAAGCCACCAAGGAAGAAGCGGGATGGAAGGAAAAGAAGCAACAAGGATGCAAGACAACTTACTTCACTTAAGAAGATAAGTTGCTTGAAGAAAGAAAGTGAGGAGGGAACATGAATGAGCAAGCTCACTCTAATTCACAAGTAAAATGCAGCAATGAATGCATAAAAGAGCTGAGAAGAGGTTATGAGAAGTGAAGGCAAATTCACTTCTCAAACACTTACCACCTGGAAAGTTAGCAACAAGAAATGAAATGAAATAAAAATGAGATGAAATGCAAAGATGAAAACCAAAGTCAGAAGCATATTCATGATGCAAATGATACTATGAGATGGTATGAAAGCATGCCAAGAGATGTGTATGATCATACAAGAGATGAAGATGTAAGTGAGACATGAAAGAAGCATGGAAGTTCATGAAAATATATGACATGAAATGAAAGCAAAACATGGCAAATAGATGAGGCAATGATCAAACATGGTTTCAATGTATTCCAAGATGTCTTATATGTCACGTGGATGCACAAAATATCATGGAAAGTTCATGTATGCAAGCATATGAAGAATGAATGCAAATGAAGGCAAAAGTTAGGGTTTATGTACAAGATGCAATGCAAAATTCAAAATCAGAAGCAAATGACAAGATAAAAAATTCAAAATGCAATCAAAGGAACCCTAAACCATATGATATCATACCCCAAAGTAGGAGACCTAACTCTTAACCCTAAGGAAATTATGATTTTTCTAAGTTTGCTAGGGTTTTAAGGTACCTTACAAGGAAAAAATGCAAAACAAAACAAAAATGAAAGATAAATTCATGCCAATTTTATCCTAGAAACTACATGATATGTGGAATGAAATGCAAAAAGAACCATTATCAAACTCTTCATGGTTAGGCAGAAAAGATTTTTCTAAATTAGGGTCAAAATATTGATTTTTAAGAACCCTAAATCCAAAGAAAAATGTCAAAGTGGATCAAGAACCAAAAAGAAATTTGTATGAATGGTTTGATAATCTCTCTAAATGTGTTGAGATGCAATGTGGTTTTTTTGGTGATTTTTTAGAAACTTAAATGGTATTTTAATTAATTAATTTTCATTAATTAATTAAAATAAACATTTAAATATTTTAAAAATACAAATTTTATGCAAAAAATAAAATAAAAATTATTTTCATGTCAAGAAAGTTAATAAAAGTCAGCATGCAAAAAATAAGATTTTTTGAGATTTTCTAGCTATTTTAAAATAAATATGCAAGATAAATGAATAAAAATGAAATAAAAATGAGTTTAAATGGAAGTATGCTGATCCAGTGGTCCAGGTTTAAATGGAAAAAGGAGGGATTTGACTGCGCGCCAGATCCAAAGGTGCAGATTCAAACTGGCTTAATTATTTGATTAACTTAATTAATTGGAAATTAGGGTTAAGTGGGACAATCTGGACCATCAAACGCACGCGAGAAACAAGATCGTACGCTCCAAATTCAAACTAAGCCCTAAACCTAATTAAGACACTTAATGACTTTCAGGTCACCGGAGAAGAGCTCCGGTCGTCTTCTCCGGTGACCCCCCTCACCTGAAAATTGCTAACTTCTTCCCTAGGTTAAATCAAACCCTCTAATTCTCCAGAATCACTTCCCTAACAATTCTAAATAAGAATCAAACACCAAAACAAATTTATCATGCCTCAAACACAAGATTCGAATCAAACATTAAAAACTACAGAAATTTCAGAAGCACGATACAAGCTCATTTCTTAATCATTTTTCATCATTCAAGGCTCATTGTGATCAGTGGAACACACTCTACCATTCTATAACTAAAGAAACAAGTTCTGGAAAAATGTTTCAGGGAGGTACCTGTCGCTCCCAAAGATTTGCATCCTGGTACAAGCGCGAACGGTCGGCGAAAAGAGAAATGAAAAGAGTCGCCAGCTACGCATTTTTATCCCGAAGGAAAGGTAATGTTGCATAAACCTAGGAAGATATGGATAAGACGGTTGCGGACCAGAGAAACTGAGAAAGGGGGTTGGTTACAACCTGGGAAGGTATTAGCACCCAGATTGTCCGTCGTACTCGACGGGATCCATGCTTGAAAGATCTGTGCTTAAAGGGGTAGTGTCAGTGCAATTTGTGTATCAAAGCTGGAGAAGAATGCAAGTGTCAGTGCAAAAGAAATGTGAAGTGGAATATATGAAGTGTCAGTGTAAAGAAAGAGTGAAAAGCTCAAGACAATGAAGCTAAAAGAATAATGCTAGAGGAGGGGGAATATACTGAGACTTTTGTTCGATAACTGTTAAGTTATGCCTACGTATCCTCTCGTGCAATGAGGAAGTCAGAACGCCGTAGTTCGACTCAAAGAGACTGAAAGATAAATTGACTGATGAACTGCTTGCTTGCCTATGCTCAAGTGTATGACTTGTCTGGCTTAGGTGAAAACTGTCTTGCATTAGACGGAAGAAGCGAGTTCTCGTTTGTGAGTGAAGATGATGAGAAAAGAATCCCGGAGGAAACGATTATTGTTCGTTTTTGGTGTTTTCAGTCTTTTATTTCTTTTGAGGTTTTTCATAAGTTAATGAGCTTAAGCCTAAACCAAGGGTTAGTAAACTCATCACATCTTCCCTCTGATTAGGGGTAATGAGAATACCTTAAGTATGAAACAAATACCTCACACTCAATCACCATGATGTAGGATTAAGATCATTAACCTACTTGCAATTATTTAGATGTTTTTGGAGTTTTTGTTTGGTGTTAAGTAATGATTTTAAGCCATAATCAAGGATTTAATGGACCCATTACACCATCCTAATAGAAGGATGATAGATGAGAACATTTAAACTGAGGAAGGCTCCTCAACTTAATCCAGGATTAGGGATTAAGCTCATGAAAAAACAAACATTTGTTAGAGTGGATTTTAGTTAATGGTGAGATTAAGAAATGGATTTTATGGTTTGTAAGACAACTTGAGGGGGACTTGTCCATTAACACTAGGGTTAGTCCTTCTTGACCAGTTAAGGAAGAATTAGAACCCTAATGCAAGGCCCAAGTTACAAGCTTGATGTCTTGGTGATTATTAGATGGATTGATTAAAGGATTTAAACACATTAAGGGCTTAACACTTAGGATTAAAGTTATACACTCCATCCTAGTAGAAGGATACAGGCATAACCCTAATCATAAAGTCTTAAAACCTTTACGGTTTAGTCCTTGATTAAGAGATGAGAAGAGAAGACACAAAGATGACACAAAGGTAAAACTAATGGGGGACTAATCAAACCTTAATTGTGATCATACTTGGGTGTTCCTAGGGTTAATGAGGCATGCAAGAGATCTTCAAGAGAAAATCCACCAAGGAAGAAGCAAATGAAAGGAGGAAGAAACAGAAGAAGCAAGACAACTTAATTCACTTAAGAAGATAAGTTACTTGAAGAAAGAAAAAGGGAGGGAGCATGAATGAGAAAGATCACTCTAATCTACAAATAGAAAATGCAGCAATTATGCATGAAAGAGATGAGAAGATATTATGAGAAGTGAAGGCAAATTCACTTCTCAAACACTTACCACCTGAAAAGTTAGCAACAAGGAATGAAATGAAATGAGAATGAGATAAGATGCAAAGATGAACACCAAAGTCAGAAGCAAATTAAGATATAAATGATGCTAAGAGATGATGCAAATGGTAGACATGAGATCTGGATGATCATAAAAGAGATGGGAATGCTAATGAGACAAGTAAGAAGCATGAAAGTTCATGAAAACATATGACATGTAATGAAAGCAAAAACATGGCAAATGAATTATGCAATGATCAAACATGATTCTAATGTGTCCTAAGATGTCTCATATGTCATATGAATATACAAAATCTCATGGCAAGTTCATGTATGCAAGCATATGAAGAATGAATGCAAATGAAGGCAAAAATTAGGGTTTATGTACAAGATACAAAGCAAAATTCAAAATCAGAAGCAAATGACAAGATAAAAAATTGAAAATGGGATCAAAGGTACCCTAACCCTATATAAGTTCACTTCCCAAAGGAGGAGACCTAAATCTTAACCTAATGGTAGTTATGATTTTCTCAAGTTTGCTATGGTTTTAGGATGCCTTACAATGGAAAATGCAAAACAAATTGAAAATGAAAGATAAATTCAAACCAATTTTATCCTAGAAACTATATGACATGAGGATTGCAATGCAAAAAGAACCATCATCAAACTCTTCATGGTTAGGCAGAAAGGATTTTTCTAAGTTAGGGCTAAAATATTGACTTTTAAGAACCCTAAATCCAAAGAAAAATGTCAAAATAGGTCAAGAACCAAAAAGAAATTTGTGTGAAAGGTTTGATAATGTCTCTAAATGTATCAAGATGCAATATGATTTTTTTGGTGATTTTTAGAAACTTAAATGGTATTTTAATTAATTAATTCTCATTAATTAATTAAAATAAACATTTAAATATTTTAAAAATACGAAATTTATGCAAAAAAAAAAAAATCACTTTCAAAATGAGAAAAATATTTGGAAGGGAAATGCAAACGATAAAATTTTTTGAAAGTGTTTTGCTATTTTTAATAAAATGTAGAAAGAAATGCAATTAAAATGAAATTAAAATGTGAATTAATGGAAGTCAACTGATCCAGTGGCCCGGATTTGAAATAAAAAGGGAGGGAATTGACCAGCGCGCACATCTGGATGGCTGAGATTCAAACTACACTAATTACGTCATTAAGCCCTAATCTGAACCCTAAACACTTTCAGGTGACCGGAACAGTGTTCCGGTCATCTTCTCCGGCTAGTCTCTCAAGCTATCTCACTCAATACGCAACCCCAAACCCTAAAACTCTCCAGAAATTATCCTCTCATCAACCCCAACAAGAATCAGCCATCAAAATTCATTTATTCATCATCAAAAGCACGAATCAAAGCAAAACGGAAAACATCTCAAAAATTTCAGAAGCTTATGAAATGCTTATTTCTCAATTATTTTCGAAACCAAACATATCATGACAATCAGGGGAACACATAGAATCATTCTATAACATAAAATGAAGGTTCTGAAAAAATAAATGCCATGGCTACCTGAAGTTGAGATTTCAAAACAGGAGCTTTCTGGCCAGTTCTTTGCTTCAAATCCACTCCAATGACTCCCCTTAAGAGCTTGTGATGCTTGGTTGGAGTTTAAATGGCCTCAAAAGGAAGTTGGCAGAAATTCAGTTCATGAAATGTGAAAATCGTATTTTGGATATGGTGAGTTTCAAAGCAAAATGAAGGGTGGGAAATGATCAGTGATGTTTATGGAGTTGAATGGTGGAAAAAGTTTGGAGGTTTGATGGTTGAGCTATGAGTTTCGAAGGCTTTTGCAGATTTGGGGGATTTTTTGTATGCTGAGGATTCTCAAGTGTTAGCCTACAATGTTATGTGCTTTGGCTTGGTTTTGATCCACATAATAAACTGTGATAGGTCAGAGAGTGGGTGCTGGCCTATGTTGATTGGTATGGGCAAGTTGCCAAAATGTCAAAAGTTTTGTACTTGAGGTATGGGATGGTTTTGCAGCTAGCTTTTGGCTTGTCCTGGCTCAACATAGATCAAGGAGAGCCATAGATTCGAAATTGAGGTGATTCAGCAAGATTGTGGAAGATTATGTGCCCCTTTGCAATTTTCATGAAGTTTGGCCCCTTTTGAATTTCTTGATGTTCAAGGCATGGGATGAAATGATTCTTGGGCCAATTTTGATCCTTAGGAAATGCATTATGATGTTAAGACATGTAGAAGTGTGTTTGAGGTCACAAAAATGCTTGGCATAAGAATTTGCAAGTTTCCCTCTTTGGTGTAAAAGTGAAATTTATGTGATTTTTCCCAACTTTGACAAGCCATAACTTGAGATCTAAAATGAATTAGGTCAAGTTCTTGTACTTTTTGAAAAGGGAATGATCCAATCTACAACTTTCATGACCAAGAATTTTTCATTTGAAGCATTTTTGAATCAAAAAGAGGAGGTTGAAAAACTTTCCCAAAATGGCAAGTTTGCATTACAAGTCACTTTCCCAAAATGGCAACTTTGCAAATGGCTTGAAATTCTTCAATTTTGTGAACTTCCAACTTCTTATAAGATCAAATAAAGATCATATACACCCAAAATGATGGAGAAGACCCTTTGGATGGGTGATTGGGGGGCTCAGATGCTCTGATTTTGCACTGACTTGCTCAAGAAGTCATCGTTTGTGAGTGAAGATGATGAGAAAAGAATCCCGAAGGAGACGATTATTGTTTGTTTTTTGTGTTTTCAGTTTTGTTATTGCTTTTGTGTTTGTCATAAGTTAATGAGCTTAAGCCTAAACCAAGGGTTAGTAAACTCGTCACATCTTCCCTCTGATTAGGGGTAATGAGAATACCTTAAGTATGAAGTAAACACCTCACACTTAATCACCATGATGTAGGATTAAGATCATTAACCCACTTGCATTTATTTAGATATTTTTGTTGTTTTTGTTTAGTGTTAAGTAATGAGTTTAAGCCATAATCAAGGATTTAATGGACCCATTACACCATCCTAATAGAAGGATGATAGATGAGAAACTTTAAGCTGAAGAAGGCTCCTCAGCTTAATCCATGATTAGGGATTAACCTCGTGACAAAACAAGCCTTTATTAAAGTGGATTTTAGTTAATGATAAGATTAAGAAATAGATTTTATGGTTTGTAAGACAACTTGAGGAGGACATGTCCATTAACACTAGGGTTACTCCTTCTTAACCAATTAAGGAAGAATTAGAACCCTAATGCAAGGCCCAAGTTACAAGCTTGATGTCTTAGTGGTTATTAGATGAATTGATTAAAGGATTTAAACACATTAAGGGTCTAACACTTAGGATTAAAGTTATACACTCCATCCTAATAGAAGGATGCAGGCATAAGCTTAATCACAAAGCCTTAAAACCTTTAAGGTTTAGTCCTTGATTAAGAGATGAGAAAAGAAGACATAAAGATGACACAAAGGTAAAACTAATGGGGGACTAATCAAACCCTAATTTTGATCATGCTTGGATATTCCTAGGGTTTGTGAGGCTTGCAAGAGGTCTTCAAGGAAAAGCCACCAAGGAAGAAGCAGGATGGAAGGAAAAGAAGCAGCAAGGATGCAAGACAACTTACTTCACTTAAGAAGATAAGTTGCTTGAAGAAAGAAAGTGAGGAGGGAACATGAATGAGCAAGCTCACTCTAATCCACAAGTAAAATTCAGCAATGAATGTATAAAAGAGATCAGAAGAGGTTATGAAAAGTGAAGGCATATTCACTTCTCAAACACTTACCACCTGAAAAGTTAGCAACAAGAAATGAAATGAAATGAAAATGAGATGAAATGCAAAGATGATAACCAAAGTCAGAAGCATATTCATGATGCAAATGATACTATTAGATGGTATGAAAGCATGCCAAGAGATGTGGATGATCATACAAGAGATGAAGATGTAAGTGAGACATGAAAGAAGCATGGAAGTTCATGAAAACATATGACATGAAATGAAAGCAAAACATGGTAAATAGATGAGGCAATGATCAAACATGGTTTCAATGTATTCCAAGATGTCTTATATGTCATGTGGATGCACAAAATGTCATGGAAAGTTCATGTATGCAAGCATATGAAGAATAAATGCAAATGAAGGAAAAAGTTAGGGTTTATGTACAAGATGCAATGCAAAATTCAAAATCAGAAGCAAACGACAAGATAAAAAATTGAAAATGCAATCAAAGGAACCCTAAACCTATATAATATCATACCCTAAAGGAGGAGACCAAACTCTTAACCCTAAGGAAATTATGATTTTTCTAAGTTTGCTAGGGTTTTAAGGTACCTTACAAGGAAAAAATGCAAAAAAAAAAACAAAAATGAAAGATAAATTCATGCCAATTTTATCCTAGAAACTACATGATATGTGGAATGTAATGCAAAAAGAACCATTATCAAACTCTTCATGGTTAGGTAGAAAAGGTTTTTCTAAATTAGGGTCAAAATATTGATTTTTAAGAACCCTAAATCCAAAGAAAAATGTCAAAATGGATCAAGAACCAAAAAGAAATTTGTATGAATAGTTTGATAATGTCTCTAAATGTGTTGAGATGCAATGTGATTTTTTTGGTGATTTTTAGAAACTTAAATGGTATTTTAATTAATTAATTTCCATTAATTAATTAAATTAAACATTTAAATATTTTAAAAATACAAATTTTATGCAAAAAATAAAATAAAAATTATTTTCATGTCAAGAAAATTAATAAAAGTCAGCATGCAAAAAATAAGATTTTTTGAGATTTTCTAGCTATTTAAAAATAAATATGCAAGATAAATGAATAAAAATGAAATAAAAATGAGTTTAAATGGAAGTATGCTGATCCAGTGGTCTAGGTTTAAATGGAAAAAGGAGGGAGTGACTGCGCGCCAGATCCAAGGGTGGAGATTCAAACTGGCTTAATTATTTGATTAACTTAATTAATTGGAAATTAGGGTTAAGTGGGACAATCTGGGCCATCAAACGCACGCGGGAAACAAGATCGTACGCTCCAAATTCAAACTAAACCCTAAACCTAATTAAGACACTTAATGACTTTCAGGTCACCGGAGAAGAGCTTCAGTCGTCTTCTCCGGTGACCCCCCTCACCTGAAAATTGCTAACTTCTTCCCTAGGTTAAATCAAACCCTCTAACTCTCCAGAATCACTCCCCTAACAATTCTAAATAAGAATCAAACACCAAAAAAATTTATCATGCCTCAAACACAAGATTTAAATCAAACATTAAAAACTGCTGAAATTTCAGAAGCACGATACAAGCTCATTTCTTAATCATTTTTCATCATTCAAGGCTCATTGTAATCAGTGGAACACTCTCTACCATTCTATAACTAAAGAAACAAGTTCTGGAAAAATGTTTCAGGGAGGTACCTGAGCTTGAGCTTTCTTAGTTTAGGACTTTCAGGCCTTCTCTCTTTGTGCAAACCACTCCCCTTGAACTCCTGATGAAGCTTTGATGCTTGGTTGGAGTGTTTTGTGGCTAGCTTGTGAGTTTGCAACCCAACTGGTCAGAAATCGTATTTGGTTTGTGAGATGTTTTAGACTGTTTTAATGGTTGGTTTGTGATCAGTGAGTGATTTAGAGATGAATAGTGGAATTTGTTTGAAGATTGAGTGAGTGAGCTGAGAGATTCGAAAGGTTTTGCAAGTTGGAGAGTTTTGTGGAATGCTGAGGATTCTCAAGTGTTAGGCTGCAATGTTGGATGTTATGGCTTGGGTTTGATCCACATAACAAGTAGTGATAGGCCAGAGAGTGGGTGGTGGATTGTTGTGATTGGTATGGCTCATGTTGCAAAAATTCAAGAAAGTTGTACTTGGAGGTATGGGCAAGTGGCAGGCTGGGATTTGTGCATGTCCTGGTTCAGCTGAGATCAAGGGATATTTGTGAATCAGATTTGATGAGCTGTGGCAAGTGGATGAGAGGTTTTGTACCATTTTGCAAATTATGGAAGTTTTGAACCCTTTTGAAATTTGTGAAGATCAAGGCATGAAAGATTGTGATTCAAGGCACAAATCTGATCCAAATGAGTTGCACTAGGATGGTATGATGTGTAGAGATGCATTAGACGTCCCAAATTGGCTTGACATGAGAATTTGCAAACTTCCCTCTTTGGTGTAAAAGTGAAATTTATGTGATTTTTCCCAACTTTGCAAAGCCATAACTTGAGTTCTATGATGAATTAGATCAAGTACTTGTACTTTTTGAAAAGGGAATGATCCAATCTACAACTTTCATGACCAAGAATTTTTCATTTGAAGCATTTTTGAATCAAAAAGAGGAGGTTGAAAAACTTTCCCAAAATGGCAAGTTTACATTACAAGTCACTTTCCCAAAATGGCAACTTTGCAAATGGCTTGAAATTCTTCAATTTTGTGAACCTATAACTTCTTCTAAGATCAAATAAAGATCATATACACCCAAAATGATGAAGAAAACCCTTTGGTTGGATGGTTGGGGGCCTCAGATGCCCTGATTTTGCACTAACTTGCTCAAGAAGTCATTTATTGATCAGATGCCTTCCCCATTGAATTTATTAATGAAAATTGGTATGCATGATCCTCATATCATATATAGACCAATAGAAATAAGAATGACCAAAAAATTTGGGGTTATGGCCTTTGAAACCAAAACCCTAATTTTAGGTCATCTGCAGTTTAAGCTTGGCTCTGCTTCAATGCCTTTCTCAGTTCTTGTGATTTTCTGACTCTCTTGATCTTGGGAGGATATAATATGATGCTTGAACATACATGGACCTTCTTGAGATGATTGGAGACTCTTTGAGTGGCTCAGATAGCTCAGGGATGGCTCAGATCACAAACCCTAGATGCAGATGACTTAGAACCAATGTGGTGAAGCAAAAATGCAACGTGAGATGATATGATTGAACTTATGAAAATGAAAAGAATCACAAGCCATGGTGAAATGAGTGAGGGCAAATTTGGGGTGTTTACAGAGAGGACTGAGATGAGGGCTCAAACGAATCAATTTATGGCAGTGATGATTGGTTTGGCTCAGAGCCAAGAGAGACTGAGAGAGTTAGTCGAGCGGCAAAATCCCGAGGAAAACCACCCAGGTACAGGGGGTACCAGCAACAACGATCACGTACAGCCTCGTACTGATCCCCCAGAGTTTGGACCTCATATGAACCCATAAATCAATGCTATAAGAAACACCCAAGGTAACACTAGAGGGAGGGCCTTGCAGGAGGACCCCCAGGAAGAACATTTTACTGTGGTTGGGGCTGGAGACGAAGTTTACGATCGTCGGTTGGATGAAATAGCTGAAAAGTTAAGGTCTCTTGAATCCCATAACTCTCTGGGTTTTGATGTCATGGATATGGGATTAGTATAAGGGGTTAGAATTTCTCACAAGTTCAAACCTCCCTGTTTTGAAAGATACAATGGCACATCATGCCCACATACTCATCTTCAGTCTTTCCTGGGGAGATTGAAAGCCTACACCATGGATGAGAAACTGTGGATGTTTTACTTTGAGGATAGCTTGACAGGGGAATCCCGGGAATGGTACTCTCACTTGACCAGGGCCCCCTTTAGAAATTGGAAAGACTTGGCCGAAGCTTTCATTCGTCAATATCAGTATAATCTGGACATGGCTCCAAATAGAACCCTTCTGATGGGAAATGTCACAGTCTTCCCGAGAAAGCTTTAGAGAGTACGCCCAAAGATGGAGGCAATTAGCTACTGTCGTTCAACCCCCAATGTCAGAAAGGTAAATGGCAAATATGTTCATGAACACCCTCCAGGGGACTTATATTGACAGGTTGGCTGCATTTTCTTCCACCAGATTTGCGGACGTGGTTATAGCTGGGGAAAGAATTGAGAGCTTATTGAAAATGGGAAATATTTCTGACAACGGTGCCAGTTCAAGCAGTGCAAGGAAGCCATTTGCAGGACCCCGCAGATCCAGTGAAATAAATTTTGTACATATGGGAATAGGGAGACCCCAGTATCTGCCAAGGTCAATTGCCGATATCACTATCCCTACTCCACCTCCTCAATATACTCAACAACCACATCACTTTCCTCAGTAGCCACAGTTTCCTCAACAGAGATCCTACAACAACAACAATAACAACGCCCTTTTCAGCAGCGGCCATCTCAGATCAACAGGGTGATTGACCCTATACCAATGCCATATGCCATATTGTTACCACAACTCCTAAAGATTAATCTTGTTGAGTTAAGGACATTGGCTCCACAAGATCCTCAAAACCTTCCGAAAAATTACGACGTCAACACCAGGTGTGCTTTTCATTCTAATGCACCCGGTCACTCCACAGAAAAATGCAGGGCTCTACACATGAAGGTCAAGGATCTGGTAGATTCAAAGGCCCTAAATTTTGCACCACCTCCTAATGTTACGAAGAATCATATGCCCAGCCATGGTGGGCAAAGGATAAATGCAATAGAGGAGGGATCACTGTCGCTCCCGATAGATGGGACTGGCCCCAAATAAAGGTACAGACGCGAACGGTCGGCGAGAGGGACAATGAGAACACACAGCCGTGAACTCACTGGAGGTGAATAGAGTCGCCAGCTAGGCATTTTTATCCCGGAGGAAAGGCAATGCTGCATAGGCCTAGAAAGATACGGATAAGACGGTTTGCGAACCAGAGAGACTGAGAAAGGGGGTTGGTTACAACCTGGGAAGGTATTAGCACCCAGATTGTCCGCCGTACTCGACGGGATCCACGCTTAAAAGATTTGTGTTTTAAAGGGGTAGTGTCAGTGCAATTTGTGTATAAATGAGCTGGAAAAGGATGTACAGGTGTCAGTGTAAAGTGAAGTGAAGTGTATAAATGATGTGTCAGTGTAAGAATGAGAATGAATTGCTCATGATAATGAGGCTAAGAGAAAGATGCTGGAAGAGGGGGAATATACAGAGACTTTTGTTCGATAACCGTTAAGTTATGCCTACGTATCCTCTCGTGCAATGAGGAAGTCAGAACACCGTAGTTCGACCCAAAGAGACTGAAAGATGAATTGACTTGTGAACTGCTTACTTGCCTATGCTCAAGTGTATGATCTGTCTGGCACAGATGCAAACTGTCTTGCATTAGACGGGAGAAGCGAGTTCTCGTTTGTGAGTGAATGAGATGAGAAAAGAATCCCGGAGGAGACGATTATTGTTTGTTTTTGAGTTTTCAGTCTTTTATTGCTTTTGAAAGTTTGTCATAAGTTAATGAGCTTAAGCCTAAACCAATGGATTTAGTAAACTCATCACATCTTCCCTCTGATTAGGGGTAATGAGAATACCTTAAGTGTGAAGTCAGATTCTCACACTTAATCACCTTTTGATGTAGAGTTAAGATCATTAACCTACTTGTGATTATTTAGATGTTTTTGGTGTTTTTGTTTAGTGTTGAGTAATGAGGTTAAGCCGTAATCAGGGATTAAACAGACTCATTACACCATCCTAATAGAAGGATAATAGATGAGAAAGTTTAAGCTGAGGAAAGCTCCTCAACTTAATCCATGATTAGGGATTAAACTCATGACAAAACAAGCCTTTGATTAAGTGGATTTTATTCAATGGTGAGATGATGAAGTGAATTTTATGATTTGTAAGACAACTTGAGAGGGACTTGTCCATTAACACTAGGGTTAGTCCTTCTTAACCAATTAAGGAAGAATTAGAACCCTAATGCAAGGCCCAAGTTACAAGTGTGATGTCTTGATGATTATTATGTGAATTGATTAAGAGATTTAAACACATTAAGGGTTTAACACTTAGGATTAAAGTTATACACTCCATCCTAATAGAAGGATGCAGGCACAAGCTTAATCACAAAGCCTTAAAGCCTTTAGGGTTTAGTCCCTAATTATGAGATGAGAAGAGAAGACTCAAAAGAAGACACAAAGGCAAAACTAAGAGGGGAGACTAATCAAAACCCTAATCATTGTCATGCTTGGTTGTTCCTAAGGTTTGTGAGGTTAAACAAGAAAGATCTCCAATGGAACCACCAGGAAGCAGATGAAAGGATCGAGAGAAGCAAAGTGACTTGCTTCATTCAAGAAGTCAAGTCACTTGGAGAAAGAAAGTGGGAAGAAGAAGAATGAGCAAGCTCAAACTCAAACACATACAAAAATGCAGCATGGATGCAAGAGAGATGAAAAGAAAAGTTATGAGAAGTGAAGGCAAATTCACTTCTCAAAGTCACTTACCACCTGAAAGGTTAGAAAAGAAATGCAATGCAATGCCAAATATGATGAAATGACATGATGAGAAACAAAACCAGGAGCATGTATGAGAGGTTAATGATGCTATGAGATGCTACAAGCATGAGGCAGCACATGGAAATGATCATACAAGCTCATGAATGCAAATGAGGCAAGCTAAGAACCATGAACATACATGAAAAGTTATGAAGTGCACATGGCATACAACAAGGCAAATACATGATGCAATGATCAAATATGCTTTCAACATGTCTCATGATCTCAAATGAATCAAATGGAGGCATGGAATGTCATGGCAAGTCATGTTGTGCAAGAGAATGCAAGATGGGTGCATATGAAAGCCCAAATTAGGGTTTATGAACCATACATCAAACAAAAATCAAAATCAGAAGCAAACCCCAAGATAAAAAATTGAAAATGCCACTCAAAGGACCCCTAATCCTATACTAATCCAATGCCCAAAGGAGAGGTTTCAACTCCTAACCAATTTCAAGTTATGGTTTTTTACAAGTTTGCTAGGGTTTTAGGGTTCCTAAACAAGAAAATTAACAAACAAATTGAAAATGAAAGATCAAATCATGGCTATTTAATCTCAAAAACTACATGCTAAACACAATGCAATGCAAGAAGAATCAATGTCCAACTCCTCATGAATAGGCAGAAATGATTTTTTGAACTATGGATCAAATTAATGCATAAAAATGATTTTTAATCAATGAAAAATTCTCAAAATGCATCAAGATCAAAAAATAAATTTGGTTTGAAGGTTGGACAATGTTTTTAAATGTCTTGGAACATTTCATGAATTTTTTGGTGATTTTTAAATACCTAAAAGTATTTTTAATAAATTAATTCTCATTAATCAATTAAAAATAAACTTTTAAATATTTTAAAATACTTTTTTAATGCAAAAAATGAAAATAAAAATATTTTTGTGTTTTAAAAATTAATGAAACTCTTGACAAAAAGTTTCATAATTTTTAAAACATTTTTGCTATTTTAAATAAATTATGTAAAACAATTATGAAATAAATGAATTAAAACAAAGAAAATGGGAAAGTCAACTGAATGGAGGGCTGGGATGGCTTCTGGGTTTGAATGGGTTGACTGCGCGCGTTAGTGGAGGGCCTGGATTGCTTCTGAGTTAATTAATTATGATTATTTTAATTAAACAAGATTAGGGCAAATGAACGAATCTGGACCATTCATGCACGCGGGAAGTCAACAAAGTCAAGCAATCTGACGCATGAGATTCAAATGGAAGTTAATGACCTGATTAAACCCTAATGATTTTCAGGTGGCCGGAGAAGACCTCCGGTCGTCTTCTCCGGTGGGAACCCCACCTGAAAATCCCCAAAAACCTCAAAACGCAACAAAAATGAAAACCAAGCATACATAAATGATTCCCATAACCTACTGAATCAAAGCCCCATCACCAACAACATTTATATTCCCTTAAAATCAAGAATCGAAACAAACATTTTTTAGGTCACAGAGTTTCAGAACACGATTACATCCTCATTTTCCAACCATTTTTAAAACCAATGACATAGTTGTGATCAGGAGAGCATATAGAACAACTTAAGAACTTAAAAAATGATTTCTGGGAAAAATGTTCTTGAGCTACCTGAGTTTCGAAGCTTTCAATCCAGCAACTTTCTGCCCTCTCCCTTTGATGCAATCCACTCTACTTGGTCCCCTGATGATCCTTGAATGCTTAGAAAGAATTTATGTTGGCTGGTTTGAAAGATTGAACAGGTCCTGCTCAAGCTCAGTTGAAAATGGTGCTGGCGATTCAGGCTGTTTCAGGCCAATGTGAGTGGTTCCTTGTGATCAGGGTGATGTTTTGAGAAGGTTTGTGGAGTTTGTTCAAGTGTCTGTGGCCTGTGGAATGAGTTTCGAAGGCTTTGGCTTTGAGAGTGAAAAATGGAAGAGTAGTGTTCTTGCTTGGTTCAGGCCTAAGTCTTGCTGGTTTAGGCTCAGTGAAGCAAGGTGAGTTGATCAGTGGAATTGGTTTTTGTGTTTGTGTGTTGTGTAGAGAGATTCGAAGAGAAATGCAAAATGGGGTGAGTTTGTGTATGTCTTGCTAGGGCTTGTTTCAGGCTGGCTCCTTATGTGAAATGGCTAGCAAATGGATAGTATAAACAACTCCAATTGGTCAGATGATGTGACCTGGCCTGCTGTGATAGGTAAGTTCACTTTTGCAAATGTCAACTTTGGTGTAAGGAAAGCATGGGTTGAGCCCTAGGCTAGCACAAGTACATGGGCTGGCGCAGCATGGTGTGTGAGGGAGGCTAGCATGGTTCAGCATCCAATGTAACAAGTGGGTGAGGTGTGATGATAGTTTTTGCAAGTTGCTTACTTTTGAAACTTCATGAAAATCTCTTGCCTTGCCAACCATGAACATGTGATATTTTGGTTCAAATATGATTTTTAGGTCACATGTCATGTTTGTGTGATGGTTAGACATGAATTAGAGGTTACAAATGCCTTGGTACAAAGTTCTTGCAAGTTTCTCATTTGGTGCACATCTTGAAAATTAATGATTTTTGCCAACTTTGACACACCATAACTTTTGATCCAAAATGAATTAGGTCATGTTCTTGTACTTTTTGAAAAGGGAAAAATGTATTCTACAACTTTCATGACCAAAGTTTTTCCATTTGAAGCATTTTTGGATCAAAAAGTAAGGCTTGAAAAGTGGCATAAAATGACATATTTCTTAAAAGTCAACCATGCCCTAAAAAGTCAACTTTGCAAAAACTTGTAATTCCTGAATTTTGTGAACTTCAACCTTCTTCCATGATCAAATAAAGATCATATACACTCAAAATGATGAAGATCACCCCTTGGTTGGGTCATTGGGGGCCTCAGATGCCCTGATTTTGCACTGACTTGTCCAGAAAGTCAACTCTTGATCAGATGACTTCCCCATGGAATTTCTTCATGAAAATTGATATGCATACTCCCTATATCATATAGAGACAAATGGAAACAATAATGACCAAAAAATTTGGAGTTATGGCCTCTGAAACCAAAACCCTAATTTTAGGTCAACTGTGCAGTCAAACTTGGCTCTACATCCATACCAATCCCAGTTCTTGTGATTCTTTGGCATTTTTGACTTTGAGAGGATGTAATATGATATAAGAACACACATGGACCCCTTTGAAGTGATTGATGGCCTTTGGAGTGGCTCAAGAAGCTCTTGGATTGCTCAGATCACAAACCCTAGGTGCAGATGACTTTGAATCTATGCAGTGAATCAAAAATGTGGTATGAGATGGTATGATTGTGTTTATGCATATGAAATGATCACAAGCCATGGTGTGAATGGGTGAGGGCAAATTTGGGGTGTTTACAGCTGCCCCTATTCAAACATGAGTTAGCTGTGCAGGATGTAAGCTATGGCTTAACAGGCAAACAAGATAACTTGTGGTTGAATACCAAAGACAGTCCAAAATTTGCACTCACAGAAATGAAGAAGAAAAGGGATATAGATTGTAAAAGAAAAATAAAGTATATTGTAAAGTGTGGGCGACGGAGGACGGCCGTCGAGCAGAGGACGACTGCTGGGTAAATAGCAATGACGGGGACGGCCGACATGCTGGGGATAAAAAGCAAAGCCAAGACGGGGACAGCCGACTAGCTGGGAAAAATAAAAGATTATGATGGGGACGGCCATCAAGATAAAGTTGTAAGATTCTCTGGGAATTAATGAAACATGACGGGGACGGCCATCAAGTTCATAAAGCAAAGTAACCAACGACGGGGACGGCCATCGGGCTAAAAAGAAAAGGGACCACGACGGTGACGGCCATCGGGTTAAAGAATAACTGGAATAAACAGATGATGAGGTACGGTCATCAAAGGTGAAGGACGATCACCTAGCAGGGGACGGCTGCTCCGTTGGGGTTAAGATGAGGGACGGTCATCTAAGGTGGAAGGCGACCACCAGGCAGGGTACGGCTGCAAAAAATATCGCGACACAGGACGAATGCCGGATAAAAGGTCAACGATGGGGACGGCCATCGGACGAGCATGATGGAGGACGACCATCAAGAGGTGGAGGACGACCACCTAGCAGGGGACGGCTGCTCTCGAGGTTTCTCATGACATAGGACGAATGCCAGATAACCAAAATCAACAATGGGGACGACCATTGGATAAAATGATGAAGGACGATCATCAAAAGGTGGAGGACGACCACCTAGCAGGGGACGGCTGCTAAAAATCAACGATGGGGACGGCCATCGGATGAGCATGATGGAGGACGACCATCAAGAGGTGGAGGACGACCACCTAGCAGGGTACGACTGCTCTCAGGGTTTATCAAGACACAGGACGAGTGTCAGATAAAAGGGAAAATCTGCTTTGTTGGCGATCTACTGGGGATATAGTAAACACGGACGAGTATTTACAACCAGGAAAAGAAAGTATAAGTGTTTAGATGTTGTGTATAGATTAAAAATGCGGACGAGCATTCTTAAGACTACGATACGGACGAGTATCGGGTAGAAACAAATACTGACACGTGTTCAGAGATGATGATACGGACGAGTATCAACGGGTTAACAAACAACACGGACGAGTGTTGAATCTGAGGGGACTCTTCTGGGGAATAGTAGACACGGGCGAGTATCTATATTCAAGAAGACTCAGTGTTTGACACGGTGTATGGATTAAAGATGCGGACGAACATCCTTAAGACTATGATACGGACGAGTATCATGTAGAAACAAACACTTGACGCATATTCTGAGATGATGGTACGGACGAGTACCAACTGGTTAACAAAGAACATGAACCAATGTCGAATCTGTGGGGATATGAATGGTATATACAAGATACGGACGAGTATCTGTATAAATGTAACATGAGTAGTGAGTATGAGTATTGTATAGATGAGTGTTTATCTGCTGGGGAGAGTGACACGGACGAGTGTCAAGAGAGAAAAGTATAATATCAACAAGTATATGGGTTGTAAAAGTGTAGGCGACTGCGCTGGGGATATGACACGGACGGGTGTCAAGAAAATATAGATATACAAGTATAGGTGAGTGCAAAGATGATGTCTTTGGCTTTCCGCTGGGGATATGACACGGACGGGTGTCAGGAAGTATCTGTAATACGGGTGGTTCTGTTTGTAAAGAGTGTTCAGGCGACTTTACTGGGGAAAGATGATACGGACGGGTATCAAAAAAGGAGTATATATTGGTGTTTGTGATTTGTGAGGCAACTGCTTTTGCTGGGATTCTGGTGGGGATTTTGGGGAAAGTATTCTGCATTCTGATGAATGGTTACTAGTCACAAGTGTTCGATTCGTAACATGGCTTATGATTATGCTATGTGTTTGATTTTTTGCCGTAATGCTCCGTATTAGACGGAATGCTACGCTTTGTGGGTGAATATGATGCAAATGCCATGGTTATGCAAAGATACCAAACCGGGATTTGGATCCCGTTGCCGCGAAGATCTCTGGTCGATCTGTTTGAAATGGACATCCCAGCTGGGGATGAGATCACTGGTAGACCTGGTGAGATGTATTTGCTTGGGGATATAAGTCACTGATTGACATATCCCTGTAGTATAGGACCCAACTGGGGTTTGTAGAAGCCTTATGTACTCTGTTGTGACTCCCTCATGCGTTGCTCTTCTGAATAGAGTCTGAGGATTCTGTGGGGAGATGATTCCCTGACTTTGTATTCTGTTGAGGAAGAATGTTTGACATCTCGACTGGGAAGAGTGACAAGTGGCAAACTAGCTGGGGAAAGTTGTTGGCAACTCAGCTGGGGAGAAAACACCTGGGTGCTAAGACTGAGCGAGTATTGATTTGTCAGCTTGCTGTAGCTTGCATGCCCCAAGTTGCGTTCTGGATACCTGCAATCCTGCAAAGATAAGGAAACGCACAAATGGTCCCGAGGTATCCCTTACCGGATTCCGTCATAGGAGTTAAGCACTTTCGAGAGTAAGTATATTCCCTGCCAGCATGTGTTTTTTATTATTTTTAGAGAAAAGCATCTGTACTCATGCAATTAGTTTTTTAGAGACATCAGACATTCTTTGCAAATTAAAATGTACAAGACGAAACATGACTGAAAAATCTGATTTTATTAATTCAAATGCCTTGAATTGGCGAGATACAGTTAAAGAAACATATCTCCTGAAATGAGGAGATTGTTACAAATTGAGAAACAAAATGCTGGCGATGTTGACGACGCTTTCAAAGGAGCTTCCCCTCTTGCTATGACTCGTATGACTTTTGACGTTCTTCTCATCTTGCGTTCTGGAGAAGGTTGATTCTGATTGGAGCTTAATCCTTTAGAGGCGTGCTAAGTTGTAGGCGATACAGACGAATTCAGAATGCAGTTGTTCGCTTATTCCCTTATTTTACATGGATCGCCCTTTCGGGTTTTCAATCCATCGGGATACCCTTTTTTTTGCCTGAGCTGTCCAATGCGGCTTTTCAACTCAGCGGGTGTACATTTTTGTTTATTTTCCCTTATTTTTGCCCGAGTCTTTTATTCTGTTTTTGACTCGCCGGGATGCCCTATTTTTGCCTGGACTTACATTCTGTTTTTGTGTCCAGCGGGTCATTTTTATGCGAAGTATTTTTTAACTGCATCTGAATTCACAGGGGACGGGAAGTCTTCACCATTCATGGTGCAGAGCATCAGTGCTCCACCAGCGAAAACTTTCTTTACCACGAATGGCCCTTCATATTTTGGAGTCCATTTTCCCCTGTGGTCTGTATGAGGAGGGAGGATTCTCTTCAGCACAAGATCTCCTACTTGGTACCCTCGGTGTCTGACTTTCTGATCGAAGGCTTTCTTCATTCTCTTCTGATATAACTGCCCATGACAGATTGCAGCCAATCTTTTCTCTTCGATCAGACTCAGTTGTTCGAACCGGGACCGAACCCATTCTGCTTCGTTCAGCTTAACATCCATCAATACCCGTAGAGAGGGTAATTCAACTTCAACAGGTAGGACTACTTCCATACCATACACAAGCTGATACGGTGTTGCCCCAGTGGATGTTCTGATTGACGTGCGGTACCCATGCAAGGCAAACGGTAGCATTTCATGCCAGTCTTTGTAGGTAACTACCATCTTCTGCACAATCTTCTTGATATTCTTGTTAGCCGCCTCAACAGCGCCATTCATCTTTGGCCTGTAAGGAGAAGAATTGTGGTGTTGGATTTTGAAGTCCCGGCATAACTCAGTCATCATTTTGTTGTTTAGATTGGAACCATTATCAGTAATGATTCGCTCGGGAACTCCATATCGACAGATGATATCTCTCTTCAGAAATCTGGCTACCACTTGCCTTGTGACATTTGCATATGAGGCTGCTTCGACCCACTTGGGTAAATAATCAATAGCGACCAGGATGAATCTGTGGCCATTCGAAGCAGTCGGCTCAATCTTGCCAATCATATCAATGCCCCACATGGCAAAGGGCCATGGTGAAGACATGATGTTCAAAGGATTGGGAGGCACATGCACCTTATCTGCATAAATCTGGCATTTATGGCACCTTCTGGCATAAGCACAACAGTCTGCATCCATTGTGATCCAGTAATAACCCGATCTTAACAACTTCTTAGCCATGGCATGCCCTCCAGCATGGGTACCAAAAGATCCTTCGTGCACTTCATGCATCAACAAATCTGCTTCTGTTTTATCAACGCATCTGAGGAGTACCATATCAAAGTTCCTTTTGTATAAAGACCCATCAGTGTTCAGGAAGAAACTACCAGCAAGCCTTCTCAAAGTCTTCTTATCATTGGAAGATGCCCCAGGTGGGTATGTTTGATCCTCCAAGAAGCATTTAATGTCATGGAACCAAGGCTTATCGTCTTTGACAACTTCTGCTGCGAACACATATGCTGGTCTATCAAGTCTGGACACCGAAATCTGAGGTACAAAGTTAGCAGCTTGAACTTTGATCATGGACGAAATGGTAGCCAGAGCATCTGCAAACTGATTCTCGTCCCGAGGGATATACTCAAGCTTGACTGTTGTGAAGAAAGTCAATAACCTCCTTGTATAATCCCTGTAAGGTATCAGATGATCCTGGTGGGTGTACCATTTTCCGTTGGTTTGATTAACTACCAGAGCTGAATCTCCGAATACAGTCAATGTCTTGATCCTGAGGTCAATGGCTTCCTCAAGACCCATAATGCAAGCTTCGTATTCAGCTTCGTTGTTAGTGCAGTTGAAAGTGAGTTTTGCCGAGAAGGGCATGTGAACCCCTTTAGGTGTAATGAGTACTGCACCAACACCACGACCATTCATATTAACAGCCCCATCAAACATCATAGTCCATTCTTCTTCCGGGTCAGGCCCTTCAGTGTGAATAGGCTCTTCATGATCTTTTGATTTTATGAACATGATGTCTTCATCAGGGAAGTCAAATCTCATAGGCTGGTAGTCATCAATGGGTTGCTCAGCAAGATATTCAGACAATACACTGCCCTTGATGGCTTTTTGAGATGTGTACTGGATGTCATATTCTGTGAGAATCATTTGCCATCTTGCAACCCGTCCGGTAAGTGCTGGCTTCTCGAAAATGTACTTAACTGGGTCCATTTTGGAGATTAATAAGGTAGTGTGGGTCAACATATACTGTCTCAGTCGGCGAGCAGCCCACGCTAAAGCACAACAAGTTTTCTCGAGCAGTGAATAACGTTGTTCACAGTCGGTAAACTTTTTGCTCAGGTAGTATATTGCATACTCTTTTCGACCAGACTCGTCATGCTGGCCCAACACACACCCCATTGACTCTTCTAATACTGTTAAGTACATTATCAGAGGTCTTCCTTCCACTGGCGGCATAAGGATTGGAGGCTCTTGTAAGTACTCCTTGATCTTGTCAAAAGCCCTCTGGCAGTCTTCATTCCACCTGACCGTCTGTTTTTTTCTTAACAGCTTGAACAAAGGTTCACAGGTTGTTGTAAGGTGAGATATGAACCGTGAAATGTAGTTCAATCTACCTAGAAAACCCCTAACCTCTTTCTCAGTTTTTGGCGCAGACATTTCTTGAATAGCTTTGACTTTATCAGGGTCGACTTCAATCCCTTTCTCGCTTACTATAAAGCCCAGCAGCTTACCGGATCGTACCCCAAATGTGCACTTGTTGGGGTTCAACTTCAATTGGTACTTCCTCAGACGCTTGAATAGCTTCAGCAGATTCACCAGGTGATCCTCTTCAGTAAGGGACTTGGTAATCATGTCATCCACGTAACATTCTATTTCTTTATGGATCATATCGTGGAACAATGTCACCATAGCCCGTTGATACGTTGCACCAGCATTCTTCAGTCCGAATGGCATCACTTTGTAACAGAACGTGCCCCAAGGTGTAATGAAGGTTGTCTTCTCCATGTCTTCAGGTGACATCTTGATCTGATTGTATCCTGAAAATCCGTCCATGAAGGAGAATACTGAGAACTGAGTCGTGTTATCTACCAATACGTCAATGTGAGGTAATGGAAAATCATCCTTTGGGCTGGCTCTGTTCAGATCCCGGTAGTCAACACACATTCTTACTTTGCCGTCTTTCTTAGGCACAGGTACTATATTAGCAACCCACGGCGGATAGCTAGTTACAGCAAGGAACCCGGCGTCCCATTGCTTTTGTACCTCTTCCTTGATCTTCATTGCCATGTCTGGGCGAGTACGGCGCAACTTCTGTTTGACCGGTGGGCACTTTTCTCTCAAAGGCAGCTTATGCACAACAATGTCGGTGTCCAACCCTGGCATATCTTGATAAGACCAAGCAAACACATCCACATACTCTTGAAGCAGGTCAATCAGTTGTCTCTTCACTGAGTTCTGTAGGCAAGCCCCGATTTTGACCTCTTTCACGTCTTCATCTGTACCAAGATTAATCACTTCAACCTCCTCCTGGTGAGGAGTAATAACCTTTTCCTCTTGTCTTAACAACCTGGCTAGCTCTTCAGGAAGCTCATATTCTTCTTCAACCCCTTCATCAGCTTGATTGATCGGATTGTCAAAGTCATACGAAGTCATAGCTGTGCTGTTGTCGGTGCTGTCAGGAAGGCACTCTCTGCAAGGGTTCAGTTTGTTCATTTTAGTGATTGATTTTAATCTTGTTTAGAAAAGTGAAATAAAGTTATCATTTTGAAAACATCGCCATTTATTTTTTTTGTACAAAAAGAAAAATGGGAAAAACAGTGAGCGGAAAAGAAAAGGACTCATTTGCAAAAAGATGTCTGATATTTCATTGATTAATCTTGTTTGCACAAAAAGTACAGATGGCCCGATTACAAAATGAGTCTTGTCATCTTGGGCAAGATGCAAGACTTTGATGCATGCTATAAAAATACAGGAAATAATAATTACTCTGCATGAGTAACTCTTATAATTTCCTGGGAAGACCAGTTTGAGATACTGCTCCCCGGGATCTTTGGACAAATCCAATTCTCCAGATTGCGCTCCTCTTCCAGCTCGTCTTCCACATTGTTGATAGCATCAGGGGTGAGCATCCCCCCACTGACAAAACCGGGCTTCTCAGTAGCCTTTGCTTGATGTTGTTGAGTTGGTTCGTAACCCAACCCAAATTTGTCTTTCTTCTCCTCCACAGATAAAACCTTGCCCCAGCCTTGGGCAGTTCCTTCCTCAACAACCTTCCGGGCTTGTTGGTAAGATGACATGGAGATTCCAGATACAGCAGATGCTTCATTAACATTCAGGGCCTCAAACCCTTGGCTCATCGTTTCATGGATCTCCCCATCCATCTCAATATACTTATAAGTAGCCAGATGGCTAACAAATATATCCTCTTCCCCACAGATAGTAACAACTTGGCCTTCCCACTCAAATTTTAACTTCTGGTGAAGGGTAGACGTTACTGCGCCAGCGGCATGAATCCACGGTCTACCCAACAAACAGCTGTAGGCAGGCTGAATGTCCATCACATAGAAGATCGTTTTAAAGGTTTGTGGGCCAATTGTCACAGGTAGCTCAATTTCTCCCAGAACCGATCTCTTAGAACCATCAAAGGCTCTTACTACCAGGTTACTGGGACGCAATGCTAATCCTTCATACTCTAGCTTCACCAGGGCCTTCTTTGGTAAGACATTAAGGGATGATCCTGTGTATACCAACTCATGGGAAAGGACTGCACCTTTACATTCCATGGTGATGTGCAAGGCCTTGTTATGGTTGCGGCCTTCCGTTGTCAAGTCAGTATTGGTGAACCCTAGCCCATTGCTAGCAGTAACATTTCCAACCACGGTTTCCAACTGATTGACGGTGATCTCTTCAGGCACGTAAGCTGCGTGCAAGACTTTGAGTAGTGCATTCCGATGGGCTTCGGAGCACATAAGCAGTGATAGGATAGAGATCTTGGATGGCGTCTGGTGAAGCTGATCCACTATTTTGTAATCACTCTTTTTGATGATTCTCATAAACTCATCAACTTCTTGATCGAATGGTGTTTTCAAAGCTTCCTTAACAGCTTGATCTTCCTGCACCGGGCTCTTTCCTTTTGCCTTGGCAGCAGCTTCTGCTTCGGCAGTGGGTCTTTGAATTTGTGGAGCAAAGAGACGTCCGCTTCGAGTGAAGCCTCCGCCTCCTCCCACATTGTCTATTTGTGGTGCAGGTGTTGATGGTTCAAGGGTGATTCTTTGTCCTTTGCAGTATACGTCAGAGCCGTAGTGCCAAGGGATGGCTCTACTGCTTTCATAAGGCACTGGTCCAGGCATTGTGACGGTGACTGGACTGATGACAGCTGCAGAAGGGACTGTGATAGTTTGCGGATCATAATAAATTGTGACTGGTGCTCTGATGGGAGCAGCACTTTCTGAGTTGTAGGCAGAGTTGTTTTCAGGATCATAAAATATTGTGACAGTTGAGACATCTTTAGATTTTGTTGCTGGAGTTGTAGGAGACATTGTCGGAAGGAGGGATGTTGTTGTTGTAGGAGATTCAAATTGGAGTGATGCTGAAGTTGTAGCAGGAACATTTGTTGATAGTTGATCGGTTGAGATGATAGATGAAGTACTTGTTGATGAAGCCGAAGAGTTGTCAGGAACAATGGTTGTTGCAGTTGTAGGAGCTACAGGAATTGCTGCTGATGAGATTGCTGGATTTGTTGGAAATGATGTGGTGATCTGGAGTTAGCCACTCTGAATAAGACCATCTATGCCATTCCTCAGGTTATCGCACCCATTTACTGAAATATTGCAGTAAGCACACCCTAACTCACACCCCGGGAACATGTGACACTCGAGGAGCTGAGCCTTAATTTCTACCAACGGTGTCCGAATCTGACCCACACTGGTTATTAAATAAGACGGCTTGTCTTCTTCAATAGCGTTGATTCTGGGACCACCGTGGTGTGGCATAGGATTTTTATTGACATTGGGTGGTGGTGCGAAATTCAGAGCTTTTGAGTCTACCAGGTCTTGTACCTTCATGTGCAAGGCTCTGCACTTTTCTGTACTATGGCCAGGTGCATTCGAATGAAAAGCACATCTGGCGTTGGAGTCGTAATTCCTGGGTAGACTGTTGGGATCTGGAGGTGCCAACGTCCTTAGCTCAACTAGGTTGAGTTTCAGGAGTTGTGGCAGCAATGTAGCATATGGCATAGGGATCGGATCGATCACCCTGTTGGCTTGAGATGGCCTCTGCTGGAATGGCCTTTGCTGGTTATTGTTGTTGGTACTGCTGTTGTTGTAATTTCTCGGAGGATACTGATTTTGCTGATGGTACTGAGGTTGTTGCTGATAGTTTTGCTGCGGAGGTTGATAGGCTGGTTGTGGATGAGCTAGAGCGGGAATGGTGACTGCTGCCACGGATCTATGAACATATTGGGGCCTGCCCCTGTTGGTGTGGATGGCATTAGTCTCACCAGTCCTCCTTGGGCCCGCAAAAGGCTTTCTTGTATTATTGGATGAGCTTGCACCGTTGTCTGAGATCTTTCCCATCTTCAATAGGCTTTCAATTCTCTCCCCGGCTATAACAACATCTGCAAAGCTGGTAGATGAGAAGGTGGCTAGCCTATCAATGTAAGTCCCCTGAAGGGTATTCATGAACATATCAGCCATCTCCCTTTCCGACATAGGTGGCTGGACAGCAGCGGCAAGCTGTCTCCATCTTTGAGCATACTCTCGGAAGCTCTCTCTAGATGACTGTGACATTCCCATTAGGAGGGTCCTGTTGGGTGCCATATCCAGATTATACTGATACTGTCTGATGAAGGCCTCTGCCAGGTCCTTCCAGCATCTAATAGTTGCTCTTGTCAGATGGGAATACAATTCCCTCGAAGCTCTAGTCAAGCTATCCTCAAAATAGAACATCCACAGCTTCTCGTCCATGGTATAGGCCTTTAGCCTCCCGAGAAAAGATTGTAGATGGGTTCGGGGACAGGAAGTCCCGTTATACTTCTCAAAGCATGGTGGCTTAAACTTGTGGGGAATCCTGACCCCGTCTACCAAGCCCATATCCATAACATCGAAACCCAAAGAGTTTTGAGACTCTAAGGATCTTAATTTCTCAGCTATTTCATCCAACCTTCTATCATAAGCTTCTTCCCCGGCTCCCATTACTGTGAACTGGTCTTCTTGGGGGTCTTCCTGCAGTACCCTCCCTGCTGTGGCAGTCCCTTGTATATTGACAGGAATGTTGGCCTCTGGATGGAGGTGGGGTCCAAAGACTGGGGGATTGACATGAGGTTGGACTCTTTCATTGTTGCTAGTCCCGGCAGTCCCTGGCTGATGATCTTCCTGATTTCTCCCTTCCACCAGTGCTCTGAGCCTCTCCTGACTTTGAGACATGTTGTTCATTACCTCCATAAACTGTGTCATTTGGTTCCTCATTTCCAACCTCTCGTTGGTCATTTGGTTCCTGACCTCAGTAAGGTCCTGCTGCATCTGATCCATCTGTATGCCCGGAAGGTTACTGCGGGTGGGGTACCTGTGTGGTCGGTTGAGTGGAAACCCTCGTCGTCGAGCAATAATTCCTGAACATCACAACAGAGTTAGCAACAACAAAACAAAAACCTACAAAACAAACAAAGGGTTAGCATGCAATGCAGTATGCTTATTTGTTTTCAAGGTATCCGGCTTGGCATTCAGTTTTGACCCTTCCAGACCCTTGAAGATGCTGTTGATGTTGCTTTTGAAGTAAACTCGGATGGAACAAACTAATACATATATTACAAAGGCCAAAGATACACAGTTTGTTTACAAATACAAACCCTCTGAGGGGTCAAAATACATTACAAGAAAATAAAAGTACATGGAATAAAAGCAACAACAAGCAAATGGTCAAACACCAAGACCAAACTCATCCTCCCGAACTTCCTTGAGAAGTGCTTCGGTCACAGGATCAGCTGGACGCTCCGTGAGGTTCCTGATAAGGAGGTTCCGGGTAGTAACAGTTGTAGTTAGCTTCTTGTGTTGACTTTGGTCTTTTGACCTCTTCACTCCAGCTCTGATCTTCAGCTCTGATATCTCCCTCTGGGCTGCTGCCAGGGCTTCTTGTTGCTCTTTTGCACTAGCTTCCATCTGCTCTATCTTGTCTTGGACCCTCTTGTCCTCCAGAGTACGAGCCTCGGTGATCCTGACCCACCTAGCCTGACTCTCCTTCAGATACAAGTCTGTCCTAGCTTTCTGGAATTGGGCTTCCTTGCAAGCATTCTTCAGGATTTGTTCTCCAGCCCTAGACTTCTTAATGTAATCTTCAGACTTCTCAATCCTAGCCAGATGCTCTTTCTTCAACTTTTCCAACCTTTCAATATCCAACCTACCATCACTCCTCTCCCAGAGGGTCTTCTGTAGAGCTTGAGTCAGCTTCTCATTTCTCTCTTTCAACTTCTCAAACTCCTCTAAGCTGACAGTTGCTGGAGGTGGTGTTGTGGAAGGCCCAGGCATATCTTCAATAGTAAAGGGCATCCCAGAGAATTGAGCCCTGGCATGGGACCAATCATAGTATTGTGCTGATGCCACATTGTTACACTTCCCCGGGATGGTTACCCCCTTAGTCTGCACATTGTCCCAGGCCCAGGCTGCCTGCCTAAAAATAGCCAGATTAATCTTGTTCTCACAATAAAGAGTCTCAACCAAGTCTTGTGCCTTAGGAGTGTGGACCAGTGCATAGCCCAGTTGTCTTCTGAACAGCAGAGGGTTGTAATTAATACTACCCTTAACTCCTATTAGGGGCACATTGGGAAAATGCCCACAGCTGGTGATGATATCCCTGCCTTTTGTGCTTTGAGTGCACCACCTGATATCAGCTGAAGTTAGAGTAGTAAGTCTTCCAGCCCAGTTTTTCTGCTGATGAGGGTTCAAAAATGCATCTGTCCTGGGCAAATGCCTGAGAAGCCAAGTATGGAACAAAGGAGCACAGCATCTTACTAATCTTCCCCTCTGCTTTTCATTCCTCTGATGCACTGAATAGTAGAGATCACCCAATAAAGTTGGCACTGGGTTCCTTAGAATGAACAGATGGATTGCATTCTTACTAATGAATCGAGGCTCATCTGCAAATAATACAATCCCATATATACTCAGGGCCAACAAAGCACAGACTGCTTTCCACTCTCCTAAAGAAGCTTTCAGGGTAGCTTGAGAGATCAAGAAGTCCAGATGCAGGCCAGGGATTCCAGCCTTAGAAGTCATATGCTGCCCAATCAGGGCTGGTTCCAGATGCAATGCCTTTGCTACCTCTTCATTACCAGGAAAGACCATCTCAGGGTTGAAAGGGACTCCACCCCTGATAGGTATACCAACTAATGATGAGTATTCTTCCAATAGAGGGCCCAGCTGAAAGTCTTGAAAAGTGAAACATCTCAGTGGGGGATCATAAAACTGAAGGCAAGTGTGGATCAAGCTTCTCTGTGAGGGGTCCAGATCCATAACCATATCAAGTATATCTCCATGGTGTTCCCTGAACAGTGGTATATGGTCTGGAGTGATCAGGGTCTGAATCCTCCTGATGTCAGCTAACTTTGGCTGGAAGAAGTGGTAGGTGATGTTGCTCTTTTTAGGTGCCATGATGTTGAGACTGAGTAGAGACAAGTGCTGATGATGATACTGAAGGATGGGCCACTGGTTGGCTGAAGTAGATAGCTGATAGCTGAAGCAAGTGCTGATGAAGATAGGTCAATACTGAAGATGGGGTCAAAACCAAAACCAAATGAAGATGGATACCCTGAAACACAAATAAGCAAATGTCAATATGATGCAATGATTATGTATGCAAATGATATGTAAGGGTTTGTGACTGAGCTGGATCTGATCAAATGCTCTGATATAAGTCCATGTGTGTAAGAAATCCAGATGGAGGTCTATAAGTCCAGTAACCGAGGTGGGGGACTCAAATAAAGAGTCACATGTCCAGGGTTTTAGAATCACAAGAACTGTCCCAACATGGAGTATTCTTAATCAAAGCAAAGTAACAGGGCATTCTGAGGTCAAGGTACCTGCAAACTTGTAAACAGCCCAACCCCCTCACAGGTGGTGTTCTAAAACAAGGATCCTCAGACTTGGATCAGTTATGAGAAGTGTAAACACTTCTAACCCGGAGGTACAGTGTTTACAATAACCATAAAAGTTCCTCCTCTAATTCACCTCAGTTTCTGAAGGTCAATACTAAAAGGTCATCCAGACTTAGCAGGCTTCCCAGATAGCCCTAGTACTGCAGGAAATCTGCAACACAGAGTTCTCAAGAAGAAACCCATATCTGAACCGTGTTTCATATTCCCGCACCAGACCGAGATGGAATGGGAAAGAATATGAACCACTCTAGCCTAGGTGTCACTCAGGTCCCAGGTATAGGACCTTAACTCTCAATGGAACACCCACCCACCAAAGCAAACAACAGATCCAGCCAGCAGCACAGTATGACAATATGATATAATGCAAAGCTATAAAGAAAGCAGTAATCAACTGTACATAAAGCAAAAATAAATACAAATATACAAACACAAATAAGCACATAACACCCCAGTAAACACAAATCAATCAAGCGCTAGGAGGAACCCACAAAAAGAACCAGAAGCCCTGGTTGCAGTATAAGGGTCCCCAGCAGAGTCGCCAAGTTGTCGCTCCCGATAGATGGGACTGGCCCCAAATAAAGGTACAGACGCGAACGGTCGGCGAGAGGGAGAATGAGAACACACAGCCGTGAACTCATTGGAGGTGAATAGAGTCGCCAGCTAGGCATTTTTATCCCGGAGGAAAGGCAATGCTGCATAGGCCTAGAAAGATACGGATAAGACGGTTTGCGAACCAGAGAGACTGAGAAAGGGGGTTGGTTACAACCTGGGAAGGTATTAGCACCCAGATTGTCCGCCGTACTCGACGGGATCCACGCTTAAAAGATTTGTGTTTTAAAGGGGTAGTGTCAGTGCAATTTGTGTATAAATGAGCTGGAAAAGGATGTACAGGTGTCAGTGTAAAGTGAAGTGAAGTGTATAAATGATGTGTCAGTGTAAGAATGAGAATGAATTGCTCATGATAATGAGGCTAAGAGAAAGATGCTGGAAGAGGGGGAATATACAGAGACTTTTGTTCGATAACCGTTAAGTTATGCCTACGTATCCTCTCGTGCAATGAGGAAGTCAAAACACCGTAGTTCGACCCAAAGAGACTGAAAGATGAATTGACTTGTGAACTGCTTACTTGCCTATGCTCAAGTGTATGATCTGTCTGGCACAAATGCAAACTGTCTTGCATTAGACGGGAGAAGCGAGTTCTCGTTTGTGAGTGAATGAGATGAGAAAAGAATCCCGGAGGAGACGATTATTGTTTGTTTTTGAGTTTTCAGTCTTTTATTGCTTTTGAAAGTTTGTCATAAGTTAATGAGCTTAAGCCTAAACCAATGGATTTAGTAAACTCATCACATCTTCCCTCTGATTAGGGGTAATGAGAATACCTTAAGTGTGAAGTCAGATTCTCACACTTAATCACCTTTTGATGTAGAGTTAAGATCATTAACCTACTTGTGATTATTTAGATGTTTTTGGTGTTTTTGTTTAGTGTTGAGTAATGAGGTTAAGCCGTAATCAGGGATTAAACAGACTCATTACACCATCCTAATAGAAGGATAATAGATGAGAAAGTTTAAGCTGAGGAAAGCTCCTCAACTTAATCCATGATTAGGGATTAAACTCATGACAAAACAAGCCTTTGATTAAGTGGATTTTATTCAATGGTGAGATGATGAAGTGAATTTTATGATTTGTAAGACAACTTGAGAGGGACTTGTCCATTAACACTAGGGTTAGTCCTTCTTAACCAATTAAGGAAGAATTAGAACCCTAATGCAAGGCCCAAGTTACAAGTGTGATGTCTTGATGATTATTATGTGAATTGATTAAGAGATTTAAACATATTAAGGGTTTAACACTTAGGATTAAAGTTATACACTCCATCCTAATAGAAGGATGCAGGCACAAGCTTAATCACAAAGCCTTAAAGCCTTTAGGGTTTAGTCCCTAATTATGAGATGAGAAGAGAAGACTCAAAAGAAGACACAAAGGCAAAACTAAGAGGGGAGACTAATCAAAACCCTAATCATTGTCATGCTTGGTTGTTCCTAAGGTTTGTGAGGTTAAACAAGAAAGATCTCCAATGGAACCACCAGGAAGCAGATGAAAGGATCGAGAGAAGCAAAGTGACTTGCTTCATTCAAGAAGTCAAGTCACTTGGAGAAAGAAAGTGGGAAGAAGAAGAATGAGCAAGCTCAAACTCAAACACATACAAAAATGCAGCATGGATGCAAGAGAGATGAAAAGAAAAGTTATGAGAAGTGAAGGCAAATTCACTTCTCAAAGTCACTTACCACCTGAAAGGTTAGAAAAGAAATGCAATGCAATGCCAAATATGATGAAATGACATGATGAGAAACAAAACCAGGAGCATGTATGAGAGTTTAATGATGCTATGAGATGCTACAAGCATGAGGCAGCACATGGAAATGATCATACAAGCTCATGAATGCAAATGAGGCAAGCTAAGAACCATGAACATACATGAAAAGTTATGAAGTGCACATGGCATACAACAAGGCAAATACATGATGCAATGATCAAATATGCTTTCAACATGTCTCATGATCTCAAATGAATCAAATGGAGGCATGGAATGTCATGGCAAGTCATGTTGTGCAAGAGAATGCAAGATGGGTGCATATGAAAGCCCAAATTAGGGTTTATGAACCATACATCAAACAAAAATCAAAATCAGAAGCAAACCCCAAGATAAAAAATTGAAAATGCCACTCAAAGGACCCCTAATCCTATACTAATCCAATGCCCAAAGGAGAGGTTTCAACTCCTAACCAATTTCAAGTTATGGTTTTTTACAAGTTTGCTAGGGTTTTAGGGTTCCTAAACAAGAAAATTAACAAACAAATTGAAAATGAAAGATCAAATCATGGCTATTTAATCTCAAAAACTACATGCTAAACACAATGCAATGCAAGAAGAATCAATGTCCAACTCCTCATGAATAGGCAGAAATGATTTTTTGAACTATGGATCAAATTAATGCATAAAAATGATTTTTAATCAATGAAAAATTCTCAAAATGCATCAAGATCAAAAAATAAATTTGGTTTGAAGGTTGGACAATGTTTTTAAATGTCTTGGAACATTTCATGAATTTTTTGGTGATTTTTAAATACCTAAAAGTATTTTTAATAAATTAATTCTCATTAATCAATTAAAAATAAACTTTTAAATATTTTAAAATACTTTTTTAATGCAAAAAATGAAAATAAAAATATTTTTGTGTTTTAAAAATTAATGAAACTCTTGACAAAAAGTTTCATAATTTTTAAAACATTTTTGCTATTTTAAATAAATTATGTAAAACAATTATGAAATAAATGAATTAAAACAAAGAAAATGGGAAAGTCAACTGAATGGAGGGCTGGGATGGCTTCTGGGTTTGAATGGGTTGACTGCGCGCGTTAGTGGAGGGCCTGGATTGCTTCTGAGTTAATTAATTATGATTATTTTAATTAAACAAGATTAGGGCAAATGAACGAATCTGGACCATTCATGCACGCGGGAAGTCAACAAAGTCAAGCAATCTGACGCATGAGATTCAAATGGAAGTTAATGACCTGATTAAACCCTAATGATTTTCAGGTGGCCGGAGAAGACCTCCGGTCGTCTTCTCCGGTGGGAATCCCACCTGAAAATCCCCAAAAACCTCAAAACGCAACAAAAATGAAAACCAAGCATACAGAAATGATTCCCATAACCTACTGAATCAAAACCCCATCACCAACAACATTTATATTCCCTTAAAATCAAGAATCGAAACAAACATTTTTTAGGTCACAGAGTTTCAGAACACGATTACATCCTCATTTTCCAACCATTTTTAAAACCAATGACATAGTTGTGATCAGGAGAGCATATAGAACAACTTAAGAACTTAAAAAATGATTTCTGGAAAAAATGTTCTTGAGCTACCTGAGTTTCGAAGCTTTCAATCCAGCAACTTTCTGCCCTCTCCCTTTGATGCAATCCACTCTACTTGGTCCCCTGATGATCCTTGAATGCTTAGAAAGAATTTATGTTGGCTGGTTTGAAAGATTGAACAGGTCCTGCTCAAGCTCAGTTGAAAATGGTGCTGGCGATTCAGGCTGTTTCAGGCCAATGTGAGTGGTTCCTTGTGATCAGGGTGATGTTTTGAGAAGGTTTGTGGAGTTTTTTCAAGTGTTTGTAGCCTGTGGAATGAGTTTCGAAGGCTTTGGCTTTGAGAGTGAAAAATGGAAGAGTAGTGTTCTTGCTTGGTTCAGGCCTAAGTCTTGCTGGTTTAGGCTCAGTGAAGCAAGGTGAGTTGATCAGTGGAATTGGTTTTTGTGTTTGTGTGTTGTGTAGAGAGATTCGAAGAGAAATGCAAAATGGGGTGAGTTTGTGTATGTCTTGCTAGGGCTTGTTTCAGGCTGGCTCCTTATGTGAAATGGCTAGCAAATGGATAGTATAAACAACTCCAATTGGTCAGATGATGTGACCTGGCCTGCTGTGATAGGTAAGTTCACTTTTGCAAATGTCAACTTTGGTGTAAGGAAAGCATGGGTTGAGCCCTAGGCTAGCACAAGTACATGGGCTGGCGCAGCATGGTGTGTGAGGGAGGCTAGCATGGTTCAGCATTCAATGTAACAAGTGGGTGAGGTGTGATGATAGTTTTTGCAAGTTGCTTACTTTTGAAACTTCATGAAAATCTCTTGCCTTGCCAACCATGAACATGTGATCTTTTGGTTCAAATATGATTTTTAGGTCACATGTCATGTTTGTGTGATGGTTAGACATGAATTAGAGGTTACAAATGCCTTGGTACAAAGTTCTTGCAAGTTTCTCATTTGGTGCACATCTTGAAAATTAATGATTTTTGCCAACTTTGACACACCATAACTTTTGATCCAAAATGAATTAGGTCATGTTCTTGTACTTTTTGAAAAGGGAAAAATGTATTCTACAACTTTCATGACCAAAGTTTTTCCATTTGAAGCATTTTTGGATCAAAAAGTAAGGCTTGAAAAGTGGCATAAAATGACATATTTCTTAAAAGTCAACCATGCCCTAAAAAGTCAACTTTGCAAAAACTTGTAATTCCTGAATTTTGTGAACTTCAACCTTCTTCCATGATCAAATAAAGATCATATACACTCAAAATGATGAAGATCACCCCTTGGTTGGGTCATTGGGGGCCTCAGATGCCCTGATTTTGCACTGACTTGTCCAGAAAGTCAACTCTTGATCAGATGACTTCCCCATGGAATTTCTTCATGAAAATTGATATGCATACTCCCTATATCATATAGAGACCAATGGAAACAATAATGACCAAAAAATTTGGAGTTATGGCCTCTGAAACCAAAACCCTAATTTTAGGTCAACTGTGCAGTCAAACTTGGCTCTACATCCATACCAATCCCAGTTCTTGTGATTCTTTGGCATTTTTGACTTTGAGAGGATGTAATATGATATAAGAACACACATGGACCCCTTTGAAGTGATTTATGGCCTTTGGAGTGGCTCAAGAAGCTCTTGGATTGCTCAGATCACAAACCCTAGGTGCAGATGACTTTGAATCTATGCAGTGAATCAAAAATGTGGTATGAGATGGTATGATTGTGTTTATGCATATGAAATGATCACAAGCCATGGTGTGAATGGGTGAGGGAAAATTTGGGGTGTTTACAATCACCCATGAGTTTGATTGAAGATACTGCAAGTATTTAGACACCTCTGGCAGAGGTTAAAGCTCAACTTTTAAAATGCTAAGTGTTTCCAGGTTGTGAGGCCTGTTGTGAATCTTGCAAGGTTTCCGTGAACGGGTGTGCAAGCTTGAGGAATGGCATCAATGGCCTGATCAAAGAAGGTATTCTGCAAATAACCACAACCACTTCTACAACTATAGCAACAAACAACAACGACGTCTCCATAGTCACCATCTATTATGACCCTGCAACGGTCCCTGTTTCCAACAATTATCAACAATAATCTCAGCAATAGCTTTAGCAACAACCAAGCTTCAATCCATCACCACCAACATCCACCAGAATACCTGTCACCATCTTTTATGATCCACAAACAATAACGGTTCCCACCTCTGCTGCAGTTAGTCCAGTCACCATCACAGTGCCAGGGCCAATTCCATATGATAAAGACAATGTTGTACCATGGCACTATGGTTCAAACCTTTACTGCAACAGAGAAAGAGTCCTTCTTGATTCTTCGGTTCTTACACCCCAAGTGGAAAATTTCGGGGGAGGCGGAGGCTTCACCCGAAGCAGACGCCTCTTCGCGTAACAAGCTCCGAGAACTAATATTGAGGCAGAGGTTGCTGCCAAAGCCAAAGGGAAAAGTGTGGCACCTGAAGAACTTGCACCAAAAGAGACTCATAAATCATCCTTTGATCAGGATGTGGATGAATTTATGAGGATAATCAAAAGAAGTGACTACAAGGTTGTGTATCAGCTCCACCAGACTCCTTCCAAGATATCCATCTTATCCTTGATGTTGTGTTCCGAAGCTCATCGAGATGCACTACTTAAAGTCTTGCACGCTGCCTACGTGCCGGAGGAGATCATAGTGAATCAGCTTGAGACAGTGGTGTCAAATGTTAATACTAGCCATGGGCTAGGTTTCACCAATGTCGACTTAACAACGGAAGGACATCACCACAACAAAGCTTTACACATCACTTTGGAGTTTAAAGGGGCTATGCTCTCGCATGTTCTTTTTGACATTGGGTCTTCACTCAATGTATTGCCAAAAAAGGCTCTTGTCAAGTTCGAATATGATGGAATAGCTCACCGACCAAGCAATCTGGTGGTCAGGGATTTTGATGGTTCCAAAAGGTCTGTTCTTGGAGAGGTGGAGTTGCCTGTGATAATCGGTCCGCATGTCTTTCAGACTACTTTCTATGTGATTGACATTCAGCTGGCCTTCAGTTGTTTGTTGGGTCGACCATGGATTCACGCCGTTGGCGCAGTTACATAGACCTTTCACTAGAAATTGAAATATGAGTGGGAAGGACAGATTATCACCATCTGTGGTGAAGAGGATATCTTTGTTAGCCATCTGGCTACATACAAATACATTGATATGGATGGTGAAATCCATGAAACTATGAGCCAAGGGTTCAAAGCACTGAACATCAATGAGGCGACTATTGAAGTATTTGCTGCATCCTAGGAGGATAGGATAGGTACTTCAATTTACTCATATCAGCAAGCCCGGAAGGTTGTTGAAGATGGAAATGCCCAAGGTTAGGGCAAGCTGCTAGCGGTGGAGAAGAAGGAAGACCAATTTGGTTTGGGTTACAAACCATTCTGACAAGATTAAGCAGAGGCTGCTAAAGAGCCCAGGTTCATCAGTGGGGGATGCTCACCCCAAATGTTGTCAATAACGTGGAAGACGAGGTGGAAAGTGACCTCAACCTGGAGAGCTGGATACGTCTAAGGATCCCTGGTCAGCAAGTCCTTAATTGGTCTTTCCAGGAAATTATAAGGGTTACTCATGCAGAGTAATTATTATTTCCTGCTTTTTTCAGCATGCATCAAGTCCTGCATCTTGCCCAAGGTGTCAGGACTCATTTTGTAATAGGGCCATATTTGTAATTTTGTGCAAATGGAATATCAATGAATATCAGACATCTTTTGCAAACAATTCTCTCTTTCGCTCACTGTCTTTTCATTTTACACTTTTGTACAAAATAATAAAATGGCAATGTTTTCAAAATACTAATTTCATTTTTACACTTTTTCTAAACAAGATTAAAATTGATCACAAAAACGAACAAATCTCAACCCTTGCAGAGATTATCCTCCAGATTGCACCGACAACAGCACTACTATGACCTTGTATGACTTCGACAATCCAATTAATCAAGCTGATGAAGGGGTTGAAGAAGACTTGAGTTACCTGAAGAGTTGGCCAGGTTGTTGAGGAAAGAAGAGAAAGTGATTACTCCTCATCAGAAGGAGGTTGAAACAGTTAATCTTGATACCGAAGAGGACTTAAGAGAAGTAAAGATTGGGGCTGGTCTGCAAGCTTCAGTAAAAGAATAGCTTATTGACATGCTTTGAGAATACGTCGACATCTTTGCTTAGTCCTATCAAGACATGCCAGGTCTAGATACAGATATTGTTATGCACAAGCTGCCATTAAAGGAAGATTTCCCTCAAGTGAAGCAAAAGCTACGCCGTACTCGTCCAGATATGGCCATGAAGATTAAGGAAGAGGTACAGAAACAGTAGGACGCCGGTTTCCTTGCTGTAACTAGTTACCAGCTATGGGTCGCTAACATTGTACCAGTGCCTAAGAAGGATGTCAAAGTACGTATGTTTGTGGATTACCGGGTCCTGAACAGAGCCAGCCCGAAGGATGATTTCCCATTACCTCACATTGATGTATTGGTTAATAACACAACTCAGTTCTCGGTGTTTTCTTTCATGGATGGATTTTCTGGGTATAATCAGATCAAGATGTCACCCGAAGACATGGAGAAAACAACCTTCGTCGCACCTTGGGCACATTTTGTTACAAGGTAATGCCATTTAGACTGAAGAATGCCGGGGCCACTTATCAACAGGCTATGGTAATGTTATTCCACGATATGATACATAAAGAAATTGAATGCTACGTGGATGACATGATTGCCATGTCCCTTACTGAAGAAGACCATCTAGTAAATCTGCTGAAGTTGTTCAAGCGTCTGAGGAAATATCAGCTGAAGTTAAACCCCAACAAATGCACATTCGGGGTACATTCTGGTAAGTTGCTGGGATTTATCATAAGTGAAAAGGGAATTGAGATTGATCCCGATAAAGTCAAAGCCATTCAGGAGATGCCTGCACCTAGGACTGAAAAAGAAGTTCGGGGGTTCTTAGGTAGATTGAACTACATATCAAGGTTCATATCTCACCTCACTGCAACATGTGAACCCCTGTTCAAATTGTTAAGAAAGGAACAGACAGTCAGGTGGAACGAAGATTGTCAGAAGGCTTTTGACAAGATCAAGGAGTACCTGCAAGAACCTCCAATTCTCATGCCTCCAGTTGAAGGAAGACCTCTGATAATGTACCTGGCAGTATTAGAAGAATCAATGGGGTGTGTGCTGGTCCAACATGATGAGTCTGGTCGAAAAGAGTGTGAACAACGCTATTCACTTCTCGAGTGTGAACAACGCTATTCACTTCTCGAGAAAACTTGATGTGCTTTAGCGTGGGCTGCTCGCCGACTAAGAAAGTATATGCTGACTCACACTACCTTGTTGATTTCAAAAATGGACCCCATCAAGTACATATTTGAGAATCCAACACTTACTGGAAGGGTTGCAAGATGGAAAATGATTCTGACAGAGTATGACATTCAGTACATATCTCAAAAAGCCATCAAGGGCAGTGTACTTTCTGACTATCTTGGTGAGAAACCCATTGATGATTACCAACCCATGAGATTTGACTTCCCTAATGAAGACATCATGTACTTAAAAGCAAAAGATCATGAAGAGTCTGTTTACACTGAAGGGCCTGATCCAGAAGAAGAATGGACTATGATGTTTGATGGGGCTGTCAATATGAATGGTCGTGGAGTTGGTGCAGTGCTCATTACACCTAAAGGAGTTCACATGCCTTTCTCGACAAAACTCACCTTTGCCTGCACTAACAACGAAGCAGAATATGAAGCATGTATCATGGGTCTTGAGGAAGCCAATAACCTCAGGATCAAGACTTTGAATGTATTCAGAGATTTAGCTTTGGTAATCAATCAGACCAACGGCAAATGGTACACTCACCAAGAGCATTTGATTCCATACCGTGACTATACGAGGAGATTATTGACTTTCTTCACAACTGTCAAACTTGAGTACATCCCTCGAGACGGAAATCAATTCGCAGATGCTTTAGCTACCATTTCCTCCATGATCAAGGTTCAAACTGCAAATTATGTGCCTCGGATTTTGGTATCCAGACTAGACCGACCAGCATACATATTCTCTGTGGACATTGCTAAAGATGACAAGCCGTGGTTCCATGACATCAAAAGCTTCTTAGAAGATCAGACATACCCACCTGGGGCATCATCTAATGATAAGAAGACATTAAGAAGGTTGGCTGGTAGTTTCTTCCTCAATACTGATGGTTCATTATACAAGCAAAACTTTGACATGGTGCTACTCAGATGTGTTGACAAGAAAGAAGCGGACTTGCTGATGCACGAGGTGCATGAAGGATCTTTCGGTACCCATGCTGGAAGACATGCAATGGCTAAGAAATTATTAAGATCAGGTTATTACTAGATCACAATGGATGCAGACTGTTGTGCCTATGCCAGAAAATGCCACAAATTCCAGATCTACGCAGACAAAGTGCATGTGCCTCCAAATCCTTTGAACGTAATGTCTTCACCTTGGCCCTTTGCCATGTGGGGCATTGACATGATTGGAAAGATCGAACCAACTCCTTCAAATGGCCACAGATTCATCCTGGTAGCCATTGATTAGTTCACCAAATGGGTTGAAGAAGCTTTGTATGCAAACGTCACCAGACAAGTGGTAGCCAGATTTCTGAAAAGAGACATCATATGTCGATATGGAGTTCCCGAGCGAATCATTACTGATAATGGTTCCAATTTGAACAACAAAATGATGGCAAAACTGTGTCGGGACTTCAAAATCCAACATCATAATTCTTCTCCTTACAGGCCAAAGATGAATGGCGTTGTTGAGGCAGCTAACAAAAACATCAAGAAGATTGTGCAGAAGATGGTGGTTACTTACAAAGACTGGAATGAAATGCTACCATTTGCCTTGCATGGGTATTGAACCTCAATCAAAACGTCGACTAGGGCAACACCTTATCAGCTTGTGTACGGTATGGAAGCTGTCCTACCTGTTGAAGTGGAGCTACCCTCCTTACTGGTAATGATGGATGTAAAGCTTGACGAAGCAGAATGGGTCCGGTCTCGGTAAAATCAATTGAATTTGATCGAAGAAAAGAGATTAGATGCAGTCTGTCATGGGCATTTATATCAGAAAAGGATGAAGAAAGCCTTCGATCAGAAAGTCAGGCTTCGGGAATACCAAGTGGGAGATCTTGTGCTGAAAAGACTTCTTCCTCCTCATACACACCACAGGAGAAAATGGACTCCAAACTATGATGGTCCATTCATAGTAAAGAAGGTTTTCTCTATAGGAGAACTGATGCTCACTACTATGGATGGTGAAGATTTCTTATCCCCTGTGAATTAAAATGCAGTTAAAAAATATTTCGCATAAAATGACCTGTTAGACATAAAAATAGAATGTAAGTCCAGGAAAAAATAGGGCATCCCGGCGAGTCAAAAACTGAATAAAAGACTCTGGCAAAAATAAGGCAAAATTGAAAAAAATGTACACCCGCTGAGTTGAAAAGCCGCATTGGACAACTCAGGCAAAAATGGGTATCCTAGTGGATTGAAAACCCGAAAGGGCGATCCACGCAAAATCAGGGAATAAGCGAACAACTGCATTCTGAATTCGTTTGTATCATTCACAACATGGCAAGCTTCGAAAGGACAAAGCATTGGTCAGAATCAGCTTTCCTCAGAAAGCAAGATGAGAAAAACATCAAGGTCATACAGGTCATAGAAAAGGAAGTACACTGGAACGTCGTCGTAAACATTGCCAACACTTTTATTTTCTCAATTTATAGCAACCCCCTGATTTCAGGGGATTTGTTTCTTTGATTGTATTTTCCAATTCAAGGCACCCAGATTAATAAAATTAGAATTTTCAGTCACACCTCGTTTTGTACATTTTTGTTTCGTTTGCAAAATGTCCAATACTCGTGATACAACACTTGCATAAAACAAATGAGCCATTTTTAATAAATGCTTGCAGGAAATATATTACTTTCAGGAAAGTCTAAACTCCTATGACGGAATCCGGTAAGGGATACCTCGGGATACTTATGCGTTTCCTTTGCCTTAACAGGTTGCAGGTATTCAATACCCAACATGGGGCATGCCAAGCATCGAATCCCCAACGTGCTACTTCCCTAAGCGGGATCTCCCGAGCAATGTCTGGATTGATTTTCCCCAGCGAAGTTGCCAAAGCCTCCTCATTCCTAGCACAGGACTACTCAGCAGGAGCTTCCCCAACCGAGATCCCCACCAGAGTGCCAGATCTCTCATCCTCAACAAAGCTAATGGAACTGCCTCCCCACAGAGTTTCCAGTCTCCCCCCAGAAGAGCCATGCTTGAAACTCTTACCCAGCAAAGAGACGAAAGTTTCCTTCTCCCCAGCTGGGTTCCCCTTACGGATAGATCTACCAATAATCCATTTCCCCAACCAGTTTCATCCCTCCGAGAAGATCAGCCAGAGATCTTTATCCCCAGCAGGATCTGAATCCCTGATCGGATTCTCTTTTGTATAATCATAGCATTTGCATCATATTCACCAAATAAGTGTAGCATTCCGTCTAATACGGAGCATTACAGCAAAAATCAAACATTTGCATAATCACGAGCCAGGTTCGAACCAGTCACCTGCAATTACCATCAGTATTCCATCAGCAATATATAAAAAATCATATCCCCTATAGATATAAGCCAAAGCATCCCCTTTGCACTCTCAGATACAGATACCTATGCATACTCCTTTTGACACTCGTCCATGTCATCCTTCCCCAGTGAGCTCATCCGAACATTTTCTACAAACAGATACTTGTTTATAACACACTCTTTTCGACACCCATCCGTGTCATCCTATCCCCACAGAAAGCCAAAGCATATCCTTCGCATTCTCGGAACAGATGCCTGTTTATATATGGTATATATTTGACACTCGTTTGTGTCCTACGTTCCCCAGCAGATCAATCATTCGTCTGTGTCTTGCTCATACTTCACCAACCAATAAATCCTCACTCATATATATACAGAAGTCTTCGATACTCGTCTGTATCTTGTTTATATCACTCCTCAACAGATTCAGCACTCGTCTGTGTTCTTTGTTAACCAGTTGGTACTCGTCCGTATCATCATCTCTGAACACGCGTCAGCGTTTGTTTCTACCGATACTCGTTTGTATCATGGTCCTAAGGATGCTCGTCCGCATCTTTAATCTATACAAAGTGTCAAACACTTATACCTTTTATTCTTGAGCGTGAACACTCGTCCGTGTTTACCGTTCCCCAGTAAGTCACCTACAAGAACAACTTTCTTCTACCCGACATTCGTCCTATGTCGTGACTTTCGGCAGCCATCCCCTGCCAGGTGATCGTCCTTCACCTTTGGATGACCGTCCCCCATCCTTTCCCCAACGAAGTCCCCTTGAGCGGAACCTTTTTTCTATCCGGCGTTCGTCCTACGTCGTGATAAAGTACAGCCGTCCCCTGCTAGGGGATCGTCCTTCACCTTTTGATGACTGTCCCTCATCATTTCATCCGATGGCCGTCCCCATCGTTTATCTTGTTATCCGACATTCGTCCTATGTCGTGATAAACCCCGAGAGCAGCCGTACCCTGCTAGGTGATCGTCCTTCACCTCTTGATGATCTTCCTTCATCATGTTTATCCGATGGTCGTCCCCATCGTCGACCTTTTTCTATCCGACATTCATCATATGTCGTGATAAAGAGCAGCCATCCCCTGCTAGGTGATCGTCCTTCACCTCTTGATGATCGTCCTTCATCATGCTTAACTGATGGCCATCCCCATCGTTGTTTACTTTACTTCCCAAGCTTGATGGCCTTCGCCATCATTGCTTTTCTCTTTACTTTAATCCCCAGAGGATCTTGTTTCCTTACCTGATGGCCATCCCAGTCATGGTCTATTTATTTCCCCAGCTTGTCGGTCGTCCCCGTCATTGCTTTACTTACCGCTTCATCCCCAGCAGTCATCCTCTGCTCGATGGTCGTCCTCCATCACCTTCATTGGATAATCATACTATACTACCTTTTACAATTTATATCCCTTTTTCATCTTCTATCCAGCGAGTGCAAATTTTGGACTGTCTTTGGTATTCAACCACAAGTTATCTTGTTTGTCTGATAAGCCAGGCGCTTACATCCTGTACAACTAACTCATGTTTGAATAGGGGCAGCTGTAAACACCCCAAATTTTCTCTCATTCTTTATCACACCATGGCTTGTAATCTTTCTTGTTTTCATAAGCATACTACCTCATATTGCATTTTTGTTTCACTGCAAAGTTCAAATTTATCTGCATTTAGGGTTTGTGATCTGAGCAATCCAAGGATCCATCTGAGCCATCCCAAGCGGTCCTCAAAGCTTTCCAAGAGGGTCCATGTGTGTTCTATCATCATATTATGCTCCTCAAAGTTCATGAAAGTCAATAGATCACAAGAACTGGCAAAGGCATGGAAGCAGAGCTAGGGTTTTCTCTACACAGATGACCAAAATTAAGGTTTTGGTTTCAGAGGCCTTAACTCCAAATTTTTGGGTCATTCTTGTTTCTGATGTTCTTAATATGTCATAAGGATCATGTGTTGCAAGTTTTATGAAGAAACTCATTGTTGAAGTCATCTGTTCACTGGGTAACTTCTTGAGCAAGTTAAGTCAAAATCAGGGCATCTGAGGCCCCCAACAATGGAACCAAAGGGGTATTTTCATCAAATTGAAGTTCTATGATCTTTATTTGATCTTAGAAGTGGTTGGAAGTTCACAAGATTGAATAATTTTGAGCCAATTGCAAACTTGCCATTTTTGGAAATGACTTGAAATGCAAACTTTCCATTTTGGGAAAGTTTTTCAACATCCTCTTTCATAACCAAAAATGCTTCAAATGAAAAATTCTTGGTCATGAAAGTTGTATATTGTGTCTTTCCCTTTTCAAAAAGTACAAGAACATGTCTTGATTCATCCTAGAACTCAAGATATGGCCTTTCAAAGTTGGCAAAAATCCTATAATTTCAAGTTTCATGTCAAAGAGGGATTTTGCAAATTGGCATGTTCAAGCATTCTAATGACTTCAAATGTATACAAACACTTCACAATATGTCAATTGAGCCTCTAAACATCAGAATTATGCATCAAACCTAGGGTTTTCATGACTCGAACTTCAAGAAATCACAAAAGGGCCAAAACTCACAAAAATTGCAAAATACATTGGATCCTCTCATCCACTTGTGCCAACTGCATCAAAACCATTCTATGGCTCTCCGTGAAACTTGTTGAGGCCAGACACCCAAAGAAATCAGACCTTCCATGGCCCATACCTCAAGTACACAAATCTTGACTTTTTTGCAAAACACCCATACCAATCCGCCTGTGCCACAACAACTATCTGAGCAATCCCATTAGCTTAATCAAACATTATGCCAGCCATTTCATAACACACAATAGCCTGAATCATCCAAGAACTCGGATTTCACAAAATCCCTCAAAAACTTCCTCTCTTCGAAACTCATCACACAACCACTGAAACTTCAATATTTTTTCACCAATCATCTCCACATGATCTAAGGATCATTTCCCACCCATCACCATAGCCTAAAACACAGCCAAACCAAAACACAATTCTTGGTGTAGAGGAACTGAAACTCTCAAACTAGGCCATACAAGCTTGTTCTTAGCTCTTCATCATCATTAGGGAGCTCATTGGGGTGGGTTTGAACCAAGAAAGAGGCCAGAAAGCTCAAGAACACAAAGCTTCAACTCAGGTAGCTATGATTAACAATTTTTCCAGAACTCTTATTTTAAGTTCTTAAATTCTTTTACATGTTTAGCTGATAATCCTGATATGTTTAGTTTTAAAAATGATTGAGAAATGAGCATGTATTGAACTTCTGAAAGTTTTGAATGTTTTCACGATTTGCTTCGAATCATGGATTGTGTGAATGATAAATGTTGTTTGATGATGGATTCTTGTTAAGGGAGGGTAGTAGATCATTTCTGGAGAGTTAGAGGGTTTGATTTGACCTAGGGAAGAAGTTGGGTTGTTGGCTTGCCGGAGAAGATGACCGGAGCTAGCTCTAGTTACCTGAAAGTGTTTAGAACCCTAATTAGGGTTAGTTTCCCAGATGCGTGCGTGGCCTTTGGATGGTGTAAACACCCCAAATTTGCTCTCACTCATATCACACCATGGCTTGTGATCTTCCATTTTTGCATAAGCATAAGCATACCACCTCATATTGCATATATTGTTTCATCTGCATAGTTCAAGTTCATCTGCATCTAGGGTTTGTGATCTGAGCAATCCAAGGATCCATCTGAGCCATCCCAAATTCCTCAAAGCTTTCCAAGAGGGTCCATGTGTGTTCTATCATCATATTATGTCCCTCAAAGTTCATGGAAGTCAAGGGATCACAAGAACTGGCAAGGCATGGAAGCAGAGCTATGGTTTTCACTACATAGATGACCAAAATTAGAGTTTTGGTTTCAGAGGCCTTAACTCCAAATTTTTAGGCCATTATTGTTTCTAATGTGCTTAATATGTCATGAGGATCATGTATATCAAGTTTGATTAAGAAATTCATTGTGGAAGTCATCTGTTCACTGGGTAACGTCTTGAGCAAGTTAAGTCAAAATCAAGGCATCTGAGGCCCCCAACAATGGAACCAAAGGGGTATTTTCATCAAATTGGAGTTATATGATCTTTATTTGATCTTAGAAGAGGTTGTAAGCTCACAAGATTTAAGAATTTTGAGCCATTTGCAAACTTGCCAAAAATGGAAATGACTTGAAATGCAAACTTTCCATTTTGGGATTGTTTTTCAACCTCCTCTTTCTCAACCAAAAATGCTTCAAATGAAAAATTCTTGGTCATGAAAGTTGTAGATTGGATCTTTCCCTTTTCAAAAAGTACAAGAACATGTCTTGATTCATCCTAGAACTCAAGATATGGCCTTTCAAAGTTGGCAAAAATCCTAAAATTTCAAGTTTCATGCCAAAGAGGGATTTTGCAAATTGGCATATTCAAGCATTTTAATGACGTCTAATGTGCACAAACACTTCACAATATGTCAAACAAACCTCAAAGGATCAGAATTGTGCATTGAACTTAGGGTTTCCATGACTTATGATCCAAGAAACTTCAAAGAGGGAATTTTGCAAAACATGTGGTAACTCCTCATCCAAGCCATCCAGCACATCAAAACCAATCCCATGGCCATCCTTGAACTCAGCTGAGGCCAGACACCCCAAGAAATCAGACCTGCACCATGCCCATGCCTCAAAGTACAAAATCTTGATTTTTTGCAAAAGCTCCCATACCAATCAACCTGTGCCACAACAACTCTCTGGCCAATCAATATTGTTTATGTGGACAATAAGCAACTCATTTCATACAACATTGAGGCCCGAATCCATACACACACTCAGAATCATAAAAACCTCAAAGAAACCTTCCCTTCATCGAATTTCATAACACAACCAACAAAAATCACAAACTCTTCCACCAATCAACTCAACATCACCCCAGTATCATTTCCCACCCATCACCATAGCTTAAAACACAGCCAAACACAAATACGATTTCTGTAACTTCAGAAACAAAGCACTCCAAATAGCCACTCTAAGCTTCATTGAAGCTTGCCAATAGCTTCCGCAGGTCAAAGGGGAGTGGATTGCACAAAGGGAGAGCTCTGAAAGTCCAGATTGCAAAGCTCCAACTCAGGTAGTCATCAAGATCTTTTTTCCAGAAATGTGTTTTCATGTTATAGAATGATTCCTCATGCTTCACTGATCATGTTGATGTCTTTACTTTTGAAAATGGTTGAGTTTTAAGCATTTCATGATGTTCTGAAATTTTTGCCGTTTTGATGTTTTTATGTTTTGATTCGAATCTTGATGATGAATGATAAATGATTTTTGGGGTTGGATTATTGTTTAGGGTAGTTAGTTGATTAATTTTGGAGATTTTGGGGGCTTGGGGTGGTGATTTGAGGAAGTTCAGGTGAGGAGCTGGCCGGAGAAGATGACCGGAGGTCTTCTCCGGCCACCTGAAAGTCATTAGGGCTAAAACTCTGATTAAATGCCCAGACACGTTTGTGGCCGTTAGATGAGGATTAGGGTTAGTGAGTGTGTGGTCCAGATTGAGTCATTATCTTTTAATCCTGATTAATTAATTTTAAATATAATTAAAAGCCAGTTTGAATGTGGGCCATTGATCTGCGCGTGCAGTCAATTCCCTCCAAGCCCAGTTTGAATTCCAGCCATCAGATGTGCATACTTCCATTTTAAATAATTTTTGTTTCATTTTAATTCATTTTTCTTGCATAATTTATTTAAAATACCAAAAAGCATCACAAAAATATTTCCTTTTGCATTTCTGATCAAAATATTTTTCTCATTCCAAAAATGATTTTTATTTTATTTTTTGCATTAAAAAATTATTTTTTAAATATTTAAATGTTATTTTTAATTAATTAAAGTCTTTTAATTAATTAAAAATACATTTAGGTTTCTAAAAATCACCAAAAAAATCATGAATCATCCCAATGCATTTAGAAAAACGTTAAAACTCTTTACACAAATTTCTTTTTAGGTTTGATCATAATTTGTGAATTTTCTTTGAATTAAGGGTCATTAAAATCCTATTTTTGAAACCTAACTTTAAAAAATCATTTCTGCCTAACCAAGAAGAGTTTGAAGATGATTCATTTTGCATTGTGTTACATATTGCATTTAGTTTATAGGACATTTTCCTCATGAATTTATCTTGCATTTTTAATTTGATTTGCATTTTTCCCTTTGAACCACCCAAAAATCCCTAGAAACTTAGGAAATTCATAACTTGTGATTGGTTAGGCTTATGACCTTCTGCTTTGGGGTGTGGCCTAGTATAGGATTAGGGTTTGTTTGAGCTGGTTTCAATTTTTTATCATGCCATATGCTTCTGTTTTGTTCATTTGCATCTTGCTTGTCCATAAAACCCTAATTTTATGTGTTCATTTGCATTCATCTTGCATATGCATCCTTACATGAACTTTCCATGACATTTCTTGCATTCATATGTCATCTTAGACATCTTAGGACATGTGCAACTAATCGGAGGCTTTCTTGACACCCGTGGAAGACTTGATTCTACTTTGGATCAAGGGACAAGAAGAAGATTTGACAGCATATTCAACGCACTTTTGACATAGTACTTCGAGCGAGGACGACAAAGGAACTACCTAAACAAATTCCTTGTGTTCTTTACGATTCTCGTATTTTACTCTTGCTCATCTTGATTTTGTGTGCTTTAAAATTCTGGTGTATCAAAGTAGTGCACTCAAGGTGTTTGATAAATTGTTACACTGAAAAGTGATAACTAGAGTGTGTAAAATTCTGCACTATTTGATACAACAAAATTATCCTTGGTTTTTGCACTCCAAGTGTTTGGTAAAAAGCTTAACCACACAAAATCAATTTGCTTGTGCTTATTTTCTTCTCTATATCATTTATAAGAATAGTTTCATCAAGTGTGGATTTATCAAGTGAATCATTTGTGAAATATTAATTCTTCTAGTCATCATTCAAATTCCAATTGGTTTAAGCGTATATCTGATCTTCGGTGACTTCAATTTAAACTAGAAGATTTTCCAAGAAACTTCCGCAATACATTTTTCAATTAATTTTTGAAAAGTAATTTTTGAAAAAGGGATCTATTCAACCCCCCTTCTAGATTCGCGCTATCATCTAACAATTTAAACCGGAATGGAGAGAAAGTTTTCCAGAAGAAAAAGAGGATGAGCCAGATATGATACCATCTTTTGAATCAATGGACTCTATTGAAAACAAATTCACCGATCTGGGTTGTATGGCATAGTGTCATACCCAAGATACGAACATAGTACATTTCAAATCTCAATCCTATGGGATGAAATACATAACCAAAAAAGGTCATAAGCATCTCTTCGGTCCCAACGAATTCATTCTCAAAAATATCAACACATGTAACCAACTCTCCACCATCACCCGCACTTCCCTCGGACCCAATGGAATGAATAAGATGGTCATAAATCATGTGGATAAACTTTTGGTGACGAATGATGTTGTTACGATTGTGAATGATCTTGAAGTTCAACATCATGCTACTAAGATTTTGGTGTTAGCTAGTAATGCTCAACAAGAGGACATTGGTGATGTTACTAATTTGACTGTTCCTTTTGTCGGCGAGTTTCTTCATGGTGTTGGGGAGCTTATTAGGATGTGTTTGCATCCTAGTGAGATTATTAGTGGATATACCAAAGCTATTAATAATACTTTTGGAATATTGGACGAGCTTGTTGAGGAAGGTTCAGATAATATGGATGCCCATGATAAGGGGCAAGTTGTTTCTGGAATGAAAGAAGTTGTTGTCAACAAGCAATTCGGTTAAGAACACCCCTCAAAGGACTTCTATTTTCACAATGATAACCAATTTTTGTTTGGTGAGTTTGTCTCGTCACCTTCTGGTATCAGTAATGTTTTTTCCCTTATATGGTGGATGGATTCATTAGCCATACACCTTTTGCAAAGAACACACGTGTCGAGAAGAAGTGGAATAAGTTAAAACAGAAGTGATTATGAGATTCACCAACCTACAAAGCTGAGGTTTGCTTTGGTAATTGTTGCAATGAAGAATCAACACGCGATAGACGAGAAAACTGTAGATTAGATGCACTTCATCGAGAATACGCAAAATAAATGTGATTTGATGAAAACCTTGATGAACCTCTTCAAGAATCACTTCTAAGATATGAAATTAACACCAAAACTTTAACAAATCCTTCAACAATCCATGAAATCAATTCAATGATGGAGGTTTAACATTAAATTCTTCAAGTTTCAATGCAAAACTTGAAGAATTTAGGAAGATGAAGCTTTGTATGGGGTTTTGGAAAATGAGAGAAAAGTGAGAGAAAAATGAGAGTGATGAGAGAAAAATGTGAGAAATGAAGTGTGGATGCCTTGGTTTGGAGAGAAAAATGCTTATATACACATTAGGCTTGGAGGTTAATTTGGGTTAGGAGTGAGGTTTGGGCATTACGTTTGGGATTAGTTTAGGAGTTAGTTAAAAGTTAGTTAGGAATATTCCCTTGGAATATGATATAATATTCTTAGAATATTCCCTTGGAAAGTAGTGGAATGAAGTGCAATGTTGAAGTAAATAATTTCAAATTAATTCATCACTATATATAATATGAATGTTAAATTTTTATCATTAAATTTTCAAATTTTGAAAAATAGGCCTCACATTTTATGAAAATTTCAAATTCACCTCCAAAATTTCCTAAAAATTACAAATAAGTCTTTAATAATTTTCAAATTTTACAAATTGGTCCTTCAAATTTTCAAAAATTTCAAATTGGTCCCTATTTTTCATTTTTTAGATTTGACCCAAAATTTTAACAAATTATGAAAATTGTCCCAAATTTATTAAAATGAACCCTTTTAATACTCTATCCAAACAAAAGAATTTAAAATTGAATGGATTCTAATTGAATCATTTGAATTACCTAGAATTTTGAATACTTTAAAAAATTTCAATTACTCCATCCAAACACACTCTTACAGAGTGAAATCCATGTTTCTAGTTGGGATTTGTTTATTCATAATTTTTCTACTCATGGGGTTGATGTCTTCGACATAGTTTATCAAATGAATCACCTGAATATTGCGAGTAAGGTGTTTGATCAAATTCCAAAGAGAGATTGCAATTTCCTCTATATTCCCAGAGAAGTTGTTATCACATTAAACACAGGTGTACAACATATTGGTATAGTTTTATCAAGGATCCTAAAGCTAACCACAATATACTCTTGGTATATTTTTATGTCACTGACAATCTCTGATACCAATGTTAAACTTGTGGTCAGGCCTCATTTCAAAGATGGAGGGTTTTATAATGAATCTGATTTTGCGATTTTTCCAAAATCACTAGATCAAATTGTCATTCCAATATCATCACCATTTTCACCGAGTTTTTCAAAATAATTCATTCAACTTTTCTTGGAGAAGGAAGAGAGGGAGATGCAGCTTAACAATCTCTGTGTTGCTAAAGATAATGGCAAAGCGTTTGGTATTTTCTCTGGTCTTATTTATGAAGGTTGGCCAACTTCTGTTATTCTCATCAATGGTATTATCATGGCATTCAATGGTTATGGTGTTTAATGGCTTGTTGTTAGCCAGAGAATCACCCCCTCTCCCTTATTGGCTGATATGTGTCTTCTTATGTATGGGAGGAAAACTATCAACATGGATGAAAACAACAATACTAGTAACTTGCATGAGAAACATCTCATAAGAATATGGTTCGATTTCGAGTATTCTTAAAGGTTATGTAGGATTAAGCACGACAATCTTCACTAACATACACACAACTTTGTTTTCCTCAGACCCATCTAAGTTTCTATTAATGCTCACAATTGTACCTACTGTTATTTCCTTCATTGCTGCTATTTTTCTTCATGAAACTCCACCAGCTTCGACTTCTATAGAAGAAAATCAAGAGATGCAACTCTTTAATGTTTTCACCAAAAGTTTGGCTATAATACACCAAACGTTTAGAAAACAGCTTGCTACATGGTATAGGCGGTGAAAGAGGTTTCTCAAATTGAATGTTCAGGGTTATGCATTCCATAGACGGGACCCTGCCTTTACCGTTGCACATTGCAGCTTCCATAACTTATGGTTGTATCGGGGTCATTTACGAAAAAGAAGGATGTAGAAAAATCTGCAACAGAGATAACTTTAGAGAAGCTTAGTATCATTCCAAAGACCATTGATCTTACTCCTTAGGAAGCACATGAAAGTTTAGTTGCTCGAATCGCCTATCTGTTTTCAGAAAAATTTCTTACATATGATCTTCCACTCGGAGGCCGTATTTGATTTACCTTAAGAAGAAACAACAATCATTATGGATCGATTCATGTTTCTTCCATTGCTGTCAGTGATCCAAAGATTTTTAGTTTATGTAAATGTATTAATCTTGAGGTGGAGTCAAATCTATATTTGGTCCTTCCATACATAATAAAGGCTGATACAAAGTCACATGAGTTTCTTACTACCTCTAAACAACATATTTGGATTAATAATATTTATGTATATCTACATGATATTATATAGTCATTATTGGAAGAAGGTGGTTCACAAGAATGCATTCAGGTTAATGCCATACACATTCATAGTTCAATGGAAAATTGTGTTGAAGTTGCGACTCTCTGTATGTCTTTAAGAAAGTACTACCTTGATATCATTGCAAATGTACTTGGTTTAGAAGATGGTGCCAATGTTCTAATTTCAAGGGATGCATGTAAAGCTTCTTCTGAGACGAGACTATTCTTTGCTACTCCAGAATCATATCTAATAGATCGGTCTTTTATATCGGAAAATGAAAAGGAAACTATTCTTGTTTTTTGTTATTGTGTTGATACTTCTTCAACTAAAAGTAAAAGAACTGTCCTCTCATACATTCAACAGAGCCGCTAAAAAAGTATTTAAAAATTGTTCCCCACTATTCACCATAAATTGAAGGTCTGCACTACAAAAAATGGGATCCTGGGAATGTTTTTCTTTTCTAAAACTAAAAGGTTTTAAGTTTCTTGAATATAGGCTTTTAATGATCCAACTAGAAGTCATGTGTTACAAGATATGCCTTCAAGCCCAAACGAAAAATTTATCAGTCCAAATGGCTTAAAGATTACTATCAATATTAGTTATTTTAGTTGGTTTAATTTCTATTTTATTATTTTGCTATTGGGTTGTAAAAAGTGGCTTAGGTCCATTTATTAGAAACCCTAACTATTTATAATGTTTGTATTCAGATATTTAGGGTTATGAAATGAGAAAAATTTAGTTTTTATGTTTTCTTCTTCCTTTGCAATCTAGATCTAATTGTAGCTTAGTGTATTTCATATCATTGGTGCTTTCATTCTACACTCATGGCTCCCCCAAAACCCCTAAATCCTTCTTCCCGTGAAATCGTTGAAGAAGTTGTCCATACTACACATCTGCTTCTCTCTAATGCTTTACAAGAAAATCAAATTCAACTTGATGAATGTTTCATTAATGTTGCTGCTTAATGGGAGCATCAAATTGGACAGCTACACACTCGTATGGATAATGCTATAACTCTTGCTGATAGTAGGCATGAATCACTCATGGCTATCCTCACAAAAATTTCTACTCAAAAGGAAACACCCACTCAACCCACTATTGTTTACGCCGCTACTGTTCATACAGCAGGCTCATCATCAGGTATCACTCATGAACCTTACTCTAATGCTGCTATTCATATACCCACTCAACCTACTACCCACTCACTCAGTCTTGCTCACATACCCATTAAAAAGTCGGTTTCTTTTTCCACCACTTTTCCACAACCTGCTGCTACAGCAACATCATGTCTAAACTCTGCCCAACCACCACCACCATATACTTCTTACATTCCCACCTCATCCCCTTTCACACCAACTCAGAATTATAATATCCCTTTTGTTCCCCATTATCCCTTTCCACACATGCCACAAATTACCCCATTACCCCTATTTCGAACTCCTAATTGGAACTTGCTATGTTTGATGGAACTAACCCATTAAATTGGTTGTTTCAAGCTGAGCAGTTTTTTAATTTTTACCAACTTCCACGAGAAAATAGTCTTTCCTTAATATTTTTTTATATGAAGGGTGATGCTTTAGAAAGGTTTAAGTGGATGTATCAAATCTAATTATTAACAAATTGGTTTTCTTTTACTAAAGCCCTAGAACTCAGATTTGGTCCTTCTACTTATGACAACCATCAAGCTGAAGTGTTCAAACTTAAGCAAAATGGTACTGTTGTTGAATACCAAACTCAATTTTAAAAGTTGGGAAACTAAGTTGTTGGTCTATCACAAGAATAAATTCTGAATTTTTTTATTTCTGGTTTATCTAAAGAAATCCGCAACGAAATGGTTATTCATAGACCTATTTCCATATCACAAGCCATTGGCCTTGCTAAACTTATTGAATCCAAAATAAAGGATTCCAAACCTAAGTTCTCAAATCTCTTTAGAAAAACTTACACTAAACCCACACCTCACACAACTTCCATACCACCTACCCAACCAACCCCCAACACCAACCCTCTTCTTTCCCATTCGTCCACACCTTCAAACCTACCAAAAATGCCTATTAAACGTCTTTCCCCTTCCCAAATGCAAGAACACAGAACTCAAGCCCTTTGTTTTAATTGTGACGAGAAATTCACCATTGGTCACAAATGTTCCTCTAACACATTTCTTTTATTAATGGTTAATGATGATGTGGCAGAACAACAACCTACTGTGGAGGAAAATCCTGAATTAGAACCAGATTTGGACCTTAGCAACACTTATTTTCAGTTATCACCTCAGGCATTAACGGTTCAGATTTCCCTTCAAACACTAAAATTCAAAGGTGTTATTGGTGGTTATTCATTTTTGGTGTTAGTGGACACCGGTAGTACGCACAACATTATGCAACCTCGCATTGCCCAACTCTTAAATCTAAAAACAAAACTGACCCGACAATTTTCAGTAATGGTGGCAAATGGCTCTCATTTACAATGTGAAGGGATGTTCCACAATGTTCGTATTCTCCTCCAAGAAAAACCGTTCAACTTAACATTTTATCTTTTGCCAATTGAAGACGCTGATATTGTTCTAGGCTTGGCTAAGTTAAGAACTCTTGGACCAATCCAAGCAGATTTCTCTATCCCATCAATTACATTCCAACATTAAAATGCATCCTTGACTCTCAAAGGAGAGCCAACCACCAACCCAACCCATACATCTTTCCACCAATTTAAACACCTCCTTCATACAAACTCTATAGCTTCCATCCATCTCATGACCTTTGTTTCAATTGACCCTCTCTCCTCATCAGCCTCAACCCCACCTTCTCTTTCACCTACCTTACAAAAAAACCTTCATCCAACTATTTCCAAACTCATAAATACTTATTCCCCAATCTTCCAACCTCCTTGTGGTCTCCCACCAGCAAGACCACATGACCATCATATACCACTCTTACCTTACGCTCCTCCCATCAATGTCAAGCCTTATAGATACCCTCACTAAAAAAAATGTCATGACTTCCATTATCCAACAAATGTTACAAGATGGAATCATCATTCCTAGTACTAGCCCTTATTCCTCTCATGTTCTTCTAGTTAAAAAGAAAGATGGGATTTGGCGTTTTTGCGTAACTACCACGCACTTAACGCGGTTACAATTAAAGATAGATTTCCTATCCCAACCATTGATGAACGTTTGGATGAGCTTGGGTCAACTAGAATTTTCACTAATATTGATTTACGCTCTGGCTACCACCAGAACCGTGTTGCAAGGGAAGATACTCATAAAACGGCTTTTCGGACATTTCGACGGGAACTACGTGTTTCTCGTAATGCCTTTTGGGCTCACTAATTCCCCGTCTACTTTTCAATCGGCTATGAATGATCTTCTAAGACCATACTTATGAAAATTTGTATTGGTTTTTGTTATGACATTTTGATTTATAGTCCAAATTTTAATGACCATTTAGTTCATTTGCAGGTTGTATTTGAGCTGTTATTATCTCATTCTTTTGTGGTAAAAATGTCTAAATGTGTTTTTGCAGTGGATCACGTTGATTACCTAGGACATGTTATTTCTATTAGTGGCGTTGTACCAGATCCAGAGAAGATTCAGGCAGTGTTAGACTGGCCTAAACCTCGATCACTCACGGGACTCAGAGGATTTTTAGGCCTCATCGGGTTTTACCGAAGATTTGTGAAAAACTACGCCACATTCGCCGCTCCGCTCACCGATTGTCTTCGTTCCACTATTTTTTATTGGAGTACAGCGGCTACTTCATCCTTTACAGAGCCTAAAAAGAAAATGACACAAATGTCGGTGCTAACATTGCCAGACTTTACAAAAAAACTTTAACAGCAAAACTGACGCTTCGGGAGTTGCCATCGGTGTCGTGTTATCTCAGGAAGGACACCCCGTTGCTTTCTTCAGTAAAAAATTGACCCCAAGAATGCAAGCAGCTTCTGTTTATGTTAGAGAAATGCACGCCATAACTGAATCCATCAAGAAATGGCGCCAATACCTGGTAGGCCAACACTTCAGCATCTACACAGATAAAAAAAGTGTAAGAATCTAATGTTACAGAAAATTCAGACTCCAGAGCAACAAAAATGGGCTTCAAAATTACAAGGTTTTAATTTCGACATCTATTACAAACATGGAGAGACACATGTTAGTTACAGAAAAAACAACCAACTCAGATGATACAAGCTACAAGTTTCAAAATGGTTTATTCTATTATCAGGACAAGCTGTTCATACCTGATCTACCTGATCTTCGGAAGGCATTGTTATTTGAATACCACTGCACCCCTACAGCAAGACATTCTGGAATAAATCCCACCACCGCACGAGTTTCCGCCTCTTTTACTTGTTAAGCACTACACAACATGCCAACATAATAAGCATTTAACACAAAAAAAGAAGGGCTTATTACAACCTTTACCTACTCCTGCTCAGGTCTGGGAAGACATCACCATGGACTTCATCACTCATCTTCCAAATTCTTTCGGTCACACTGTGATTTGGGTTGTTTGTGACCGCCTATCAAAATACGCCCACTTTCTTGCTCTACCATCTAAGTTCACAGCGGAGGATCTTGTTGTTCATTTCTCTATGGAGATTTTTCGGCTTCATGGTGTTCCTAAATCTATTGTCTCTGACCGCGACCCCATATTCCTTAGCAAATTTTGGAAGGAATTTTTCAAACTGTAGGGAGAAGTACTCAAGTTTAATTCAGCATACCATCCAGAAACGGATGGTCAAACCGCGTTGTTGGTACCGCTACCTTCACCTAGCAGAGTTCTAGTACAACACTTCTTATCACTCTTCAATTTGTATGTCTCCGTTTCGTGCCTTATATGGTCGTGTTCCTCCATATCTTCCTAATTTCATCTCTGGCTCGGTGTCTCCTTCCTTAAATGCCTCTTTACATGACATACAAACAATCCTCTCAGAGTTAAAAGAAAATCTCAAGTCAAGAAAAACAAGCCTGGAAAATTAAGCAAACAAGAAACGCATGAGTTATACCTTTTCCATTCGTGATCGGGTTCTATTAAGACTTCAACCATATCAGTAACAAAACATCGTCCGTAGATCTTCTCAGAAGCTGGCTAAGCTGTTTTTAGGACCCTTCACAGTTACACGACGCATCGGGGAGGTCGCGTAAGCGTTGGATCTTCCACCTTCCTCGAAGATTCATCCGGTTGTGCATGTTTCTCAGTTGCGGACTTATTTTGGTCCTTCCACCTCCACTGTTTTTTTGAAATTATTTTCAAAACATAGCTGATGGGCTAAATACGTATCTAATTATTTGTCTAGCGGTATCTTAACTGCAAGTGCACAGCCTATCGAAGTAATATTTAAGATTATCGATCCACAGGGACTCTATGGTTACTTAGTGCTAGAGGAATTTCTAGTTTAGCTAAGGTGAAGGGTTGTCACGATTTTTTGTTGTTTTTAAAGATTAAAGGCGGGAATTAAATTTAAGTTTAATAAATAATACTAAGACGGTCGATATGTAATTATGCTAACTTAGGCGGGTCAATCTACCCTAGGCTTATAAAGATGGTTCACTTAATCTATTCTGTAGAGGTTACCAACTTAAATATCTTTAACTCACACTCTCGTGGTCTTATCTCAGATCTTACCCCTAAAGCCCTATGCCTGCTCTCGCTAGCCCATAAGTGTTTAGAAATAATTTTTGGAAACTTAGTAATTCTAATTCATTTTAAAGCGCTCTCGCTGTGTTTAAATTAAATGCCTAACTTTAGCTATCTGATTAAAATCTCACACTCTCGTGGTCTTGACCTAACCTAATACACTTCGCTTACTCTCGTAACAAAAAGGTTGATTTTATAATAAAAAGTCTCAGCCAGAATTTTAAGCTCTTAATTATTTTAAGCCTAGAGTTGATTTTACCGATTTAGTTTGTTTTAATTACATACCGCCCTAAGATATTTAGCTACTCATTATCGTTGAACCAGACAGAGGCAGAGAAACATAAAATAAAGTATGCATGGCAGAAAAATAAATATTCAACATAAATATAAAAATGCAATTTAATATAAACCTGGATAACAATAAAAGTAGTAGACTCCTTCTTCCACAGGCTGGAAAACTCGGAGTATGACCGGAATCGGAAATAAATTCTAAGAGAATCTGAAGGCTTTGAAACAAATTAATTTATAACAATTTCCTGATGTTGGAAATTGTTATAGGGTTGGTTGGGATACAAGAAAATTAAAGCAAGGAAATTAATGCTGGAAAAATAAAGGGTGTAAAATAAAATCGGCAGAGCTTCCGCAAGAAATTAAAAACTAAAAACTCTGTAAATTGTTTCTTCAAGTTAAGCTATTTATAGAAAGCTAAATGGGCTTGGCAGTTGGATTTTATGCTTGGGCCTCGTAGGAAAATGAGAGAATCCATGGAACGTAGGAATACTTGGTCTGCTGGAAAATAGGAACGTTGGGTTTCATGCAGCGTAACGTTCATGACCAAGTCTTCAGTCAAATACCCTAGTTTTTCCTTGTCACGGTCGTGACAAGGGAGTCTCGTTCGTGTTCCTTGTTTGATATGCGTCACGGTCGTGAGGGACTTGTGACGGTCGTGACTGCTCCTTTTGGCGTGTCACGGTCGTGACTCCTAGGTGACGACCATGAGTGTAACAGAAAATGCAGGTTATGCAGAATTCTCTTTTTCTTCATCTTTTAATGGTTGTTTTTGCTCATTTCACTTGTGGCTCTTGATTTAGCTCTGTATATGATGTACCTGCAAAATGGCAAAGAAAACTCGAGGAATCGGGTGTTAAAACGACAATTATGCGATAAAACGGTATTGGAACATAGCAATATAATCGATACTTTTTCTCGTTATCAAACTTCCCCAAACATAAACCTTTGATTGTCCTCAAGCAAATAGTCGGTTGAAAATTGTCGGACAAGTTTTTATCGACGCACACACATAACAAACCGTACGAAGGAACCATTTTGTCAGATAAACCGGTACTTTGATAAAACACTAACGATACACTAATGACACAAGCAACAAGCTAAGTCGTCGACTTCCCGTTAAACAAAACATTCGGTAATTGCTTTACGGTTTCACCTAGAGTCTTTCGATCTTATTTCGCCCGGTTTCATTCTAGCTCAATCACATTAAGCCCTTTGCCTTAGCAACACGTAGTGGAGTAGCCGGTTAGCGACTTTGATCCTTTATAAGCACGGGGTCTGGTACACGAATGTGGTAACCCTACATACATTATCCAATTTGGAGGTTGTGGGGGATCGAGCCGTAGCACGCCCTACCAAGTTCAGAACCAGTACCTCTGAACGAACTTGCAATGGACTCCTTCTCATATTTCTCGTTTCTTATATGCGACCGTGTACTTTGGTGCAATTTCTTTTCATTTGCATCGAGATATGAAGGATCATTATAGATTAGGCATCAAACGCTTATATTCATCGGCTCCCCACGTGGTTTGTGTTCAGACGGTGCTGACTGCTAGTATAAACTACTAGGGGTTACTTTTGAACTGAAACTTAAGGTGTAGTCGTAACAATCATCGGAACGGAATTGCTTAAGTGGGAGGTCTAAGGTGTCAAGACTGTATTGATCTTGTTGAATCGTTCTCAGCTTCCTAATTATGATTTCGTAGGTAAGTCTGGTAATGCAAAGAATTAATTAAAGATTTTTTTTTCCGGTATGGCTAAATAAACGGGGAAAGTTCGAAACTAAAGAAAATAGCACAAAAATTGCTCTGATTCATTAACTTACGAAAAGGAAATACAACGGAATGGAAAAGTGCGGAAAGGGAAAAATGCGGAAAATGAAAGGTACCTCTCCCACACTATATCAGACATTGTCCTCAATGTTGTGATATAATAGCGGTTAAAGTACAATACAAACAACGAAATGGAAAAACATAAACAAAAACTAAAACTAAGGCTGCTGATGACCACGGCCTCGGCTTCTGGTGCGGGAGCGTCTGGTCGGAGTCGCTTCAGGATCAGAACCGGTACCGGTGATAGCAGTGATATCAATGCGCAAAGCCTCTAGCTCGCTAAGGATCTCTCCGAGCTTCTCATCAATAGTCCTCTGGTTGGTGGCAACAGTGAGGAGTAGTGCATCATGCTGCTCCTTCTGTCTTCGCTCCAGTGCGGCATTCATCTGGTTTTGCTGATGAATCGCATGGAGGACGTCCTCAAGTGTGAATTCTTGTGCAGGAGGCTGTCGGGTGGATGTCTCAGGAATGTCCTGGACAGGCTCAGCTGCATCCATGGTGTCTTGCATCTTGTCCGCTGGGGGATCGGCCTGCTCATCAGGAATGGGGGCGTGGCCGGCAGCATCCGGTAAAGCAAATAGCCAGTTGGCTCGGCTAGACGGATTGATGCGGTCACGACACGGCAAGATGAGATGGTGATAAACAGTGCCTTGGATAACAGGGCTAAACCTGCCATCCTCTCTCTGAACAATCAAGTGGGCGGACCTGCAATAATTCTTCGTTAGTAACTCGGCAGCTCTGCTAGGCAAATTGACGACCAAGTCACCAAGCTCCAACTGAATGGAGAGGGTAGTGACAATTCCGCCTATGTAAAAGGGGGTTTCGCCTCTTTGCGCTATGGACTGGATATGGGACATCATGAACGGGCAGCATTAATGGGCTCGTCATTTAAAGCGCAGTGTAAGAACAAAAGCTCCTTGGAGTTGAGCTTGTGGTTACTCTCTCGTGCAAAGATGGTGTCGACATATCGCGTGGGTTGAACACCACGGTTCTGGAATTTGAGGAACCTCTCTCTCTGATTTTCTCCATGCTCACCATCTCTAAATTGAATTGCTTCCATTGCATGCAAGAACAAGAGTGGGAGATAAGAGGTTTTTGGTTTTTGTGAGAAAAGTGATAAAATGAGAGGAAATTGGTTCGGATTAATAATGCAAGGTGAGAATGTGATAGGTGTGGTGTAAATGGGGAGGTTAATGGGGTTTAATTTGGGTAATGGGAGGTTACGGAAGTTGGAAGAGATAATGGGGGATTTTGAAAGTTATGGAAGTTGAAAGAGGAAGAGGTTGCGAAGAAGAAACAGTTCTGTTTCTCACGATTCCTATAACTAAAGGTGTCACGGTCATGATGGGGGGATGACGGTCGTGACGTGCTAATTAGCTTGTCACGATCGTTAGGGGGTGATGACGACCGTGAGGGCTTAAAACTTTGAATAATTTCCAGAATGCAATATCTCTCTCAAGCTAATATTTTATATAATATTTTATGATCACTTCTCACTCTATTTTAAACATAAATACCATATAATATATAATACCAACATAAATTTGTAAATTCCATCACACGAGAGATTGTATAAAACATTAATTAATTTAAACAAATTAAGCATAACAGTAAATGAATTTGAAAGCATAGAAATTGATTAAATTGGAAAATTTTGTAGACTAGAAATGCTTTGCTTTTGATACTTGAAGGGAAATTACATTAATAAAAATACGGTACGCAAATGTTTGCGAAATGTTAAACTAACTAGAAACGAAAACAATAAGTAAAATAAGCTAGATCACTACAGCATTTTCAAAAGTGCTTCTTCAAATCTTCGATTGCAGAGTTCAGGTGGTAGAATTGCTCACATGTTATGTCAGTCAAACCTATAATGTCCAATCGCATTCTCTTAATCTCATCCTTAACAGTATTTATATCGGTTTGGTAAGCTTCAAGAGTGTTCATGATTTTCTTTAAGTTGTCAGCATATTCTACTTGATTCACTTCAGGGGTTTCAATCACTTCGTCAGTGTGGTCAATGTCATGGTAACCAGGAGGTGTCTCAGGGTCACTTTCTACATCGGTCATTATGTCATCCCTTATCTTGTAAGATTGAGGTGTTTCAGGAGTAGATGGATAGTCAGGAGGGGTTAACTCATAAAGCCAATTATCCTTATTGTGAACACTTACTCTAGCATGGTTTGATAGTGTGAACAGGGTTACTACTTCATTCCTGATTAGGTACTCGAAAGGTGGATGTCCTAAATTCCTTATGATATGTCGATTAAAGCAAAAGTTAAGATTCATAGGACGAATGGTACCTAAACGGTTACACCTGTGCAATTGGTATCTAAGTCCTAAGGCATCAGCAATCATGGTGACAAGACCTCCTACTAATATGGGTAGATCAGGTTCTTCTTGGATTCGGGTGAAGGTTTGCATCATGAAAGGCACACCATTGACTGGCTATCCATTAGTGAAACATGACATAATGAATATCTCATCTTTAGATACTCCAGTAAGGTTTTCTTATTTTCCAAAGAAGGTGTGGGCTAGGATCTTATGGAAGTAACGGATAGCAGGGTTATGTATCTCATCATTGTTCATGTTATTTGGTTCAGGATGGTAGTTTCCGGTTAAAGTTCCCCAAAAGAAATCCAGCTCAACGTCCATCAATTCTACCTGTGTGGTAGTAAAAGCATAGGGTCCACTAGGGAATCCTAATAAGTCAGCTAGTTCTTTATGGTTAAAGTCATATTCTATTCCAAATAGGCGGAAACTGATAAATCCTTTCCTGAATCCAAAACCGCGCTCGGGTAGGCAAACTAAGGAACTGAGGAACTCAAGGGTGAGCTCGCGGTAAGTCACAAACTTTTGTTGAATCAGTGCATTCTCCCATCCAAGTCGGTTAAACAAGTATAGGATGCTATCATGTATACCTAAGGTTTCCATAGTCAGATCATCCGGGTATAGAGTCAAATCCATTGGTCTCTGTGATAACTCTTCAAATTTCATTCTTTGGTTCCTACCTCTAAATTTGGTTTCCATAGGGTTTATTGGTTGGTTAGCCATAGTTAGTGCAAATACGGAGGAAACAAATCAGGGGGAGAAGGAAAGTGGAAAAGACTTTAGAAAATCTGTAAAAGTGATTTAAGATTAAAATAAGGAAAAATAAGAAAATAAAATGCATAAATAAAAGCAATAATAGTAATAATGAAATAAAACTATAAAATGGCAAAACTAATAATAAAATGATAAATGACAAAATAATAAAATGATCAAAATGATTTAAATGATTAAATGGGTTGCCTCCCACTAAGCACTGTTTTTATTGTCAAAAGCCTAACGTAATGCTTATGTTAGATTAATCAGGGAAATTAGTGGACAACTCTAAAAGCCTTAGACTATTTGCATAATCTCTATTTTCAACTTTATGATAATGTTTTAAACGTTGTCCGTTTACTGTAAATGGTTCACTATTCCTACCCTTAATTTCTATCGCTCCACTTGGGAATACTTTAGTTATTTCAAAGGGTCCTGACCATCTAGATTTTAGTTTTCCAAGAAAGAGCCTAAGTCTTGAATTAAAGAGGAGTACAACGTCTCCCACACTAAATTCTTTCCTAGATAGGCGTTTATCATGCCATCGCTTAGTTCTTTCTTTATATATCTTAGCATTCTCATAAGCATCTAGCCTTAACTCTTCTAATTCGTTAATATCTAGGATTCTCTTTTCTCCTGCAGCATTATAGTTTATATTGAGAGTTTTGATCGCCCAATAAGCTTTGTGTTCTAGTTCTACCGGGAGGTGACAAGATTTTCCATAAACTAATTTGAAAGGTGTAGTTCCTATGGGTGTCTTGTAAGCGGTCCTATAAGCCCATAAAGCTTCATTAAGTTTAGATGACCAATCTTTCCGAGATATGGCGACAGTCTTTTCTAAGATTTGTTTAATTTCTCTGTTTGAGACTTCGACTTGTCCACTTGTTTGTGGATGATATGGTGTTGCCACACGGTGTCTTACTCCATACTTAGATAGTAATTTGTCAAAGATTTTTGAAATGAAGTGCGAGCCACCGTCACTTATGACGAGTCTAGGCACACCAAATCTGGGAAAGATTATATTTTTGAAAAGCTTTATTACTACTCGTGTGTCATTTGTAGGAGAAGCTATAGCTTCAATCCACTTTGAAACATAATCAACAGCTACGAGTATGTAATTATTACCGAAAGATGATGGGAATGGTCCCATGAAATCTATTCCCCAGACGTCAAAGATTTCTACTTCTAATATTCCTTTTTGAGGCATTTCATCTCTTCTTGAAATATTACCGGTGCGTTGACACCGATCGCAATTTATAACAGCGATGTGGACATCTTTCCATAGATTAGGCCAGAATAAGCCGGCTTGCAAGATTTTTGCACAAGTCTTGGAAGTGCTTGCATGTCCACCATAAGGAGATGAATGGCAATGAGCAATGACATCTTCTATTTCTTCTTCGGGAATACATCGACGAAAGATTCCATCGGGTCCTCTTTTGAACAATAATGGTTCATCCCAATAGTAATGTTTGAGATTGTGAAAGAATTTCTTTTTCTGCTGATAGGTTAAATCAGGTGGAAGGGCTCTTGCAGCTAGGTAGTTAACAATGTCAGCGTACCATGGCAGTCCTACAGTTGTCTGGATTGTTTCCACGGGTTCTGGTTCATCTAAGTCTAACTGAACTGGGTCGCTTCCTATTTGTGCTATCAGCTGTTCATACGGAAAACCATCGTTAATCGGCACTTGTTCGGGTTTAATACCTTCTATTCTAGATAAATGGTCCGCTACGACGTTTTCAGTACCTTTCTTATCTTTTATTTCGAGATCAAACTCTTGTAAGAGTAAAATCCATCTCAAGAGTCTTGGTTTAACATCTTTCTTAGTCAATAGATATCTGATAGCAGTGTGGTCTGTGTAAACAATTATTTTCGCTCCTACTAGGTAAGAACGGAATTTGTCAAGCGCAAAGTCAACTGCTAACAATTCTTTTTCAGTAGTGGCGTAGTTCATCTGAGCAGAATCTAAGGTTCTACTGGCATAGTAAATCGCATGAAGTTTCTTTTCCTTCCTCTGGCCTAGAACTGCGCCTACAACATAGTCACTCGCATCGCACATGATTTCGAAAGGTAATCTCCAGTCAGGGGGTTGCATGATTGGTGCGGTGATGAGGGCTGTTTTTAGATTTTCGAATGCTTTAAGACAATCTTCATTGAATATGAACTCAGCATCTTTCATTAATAAACCGGTAAGAGGTTTAGTGATTTTCGAGAAATCTTTGATGAATTGTCGGTAGAAACCAGCGTGTCCTAAAAAGCTTCGTATTTATCGAACAGTTTTAGGGGGTTGAAGATCTTTTATGACTTCTATCTTAGCTTTATCAACTTTAATTCCCTTGTCGGATATAACGTGTCCTAATACGATTCCTTCTCTGACCATAAAATGACATTTCTCCCAGTTAAGCACGAGGTTTACTTTTACACATCTCTCTAACACCATTTCTAAATTTGATAGGCATCCTTCAAAACTTTTCCCGCATACAGAGAAGTCGTCCATGAACACTTCCATGATGTTGTCTATAAAATCTGCGAAGATTGACATTATACATCTTTGAAAGGTTGCAGGAGCGTTGCATAATCCAAAGGGCATTCGTCTATAAGCGAACGTTCCATAGGGGCATGTGAATGTAGTCTTCTCTTGATCATCTGGGTGGATAGGGATTTGGAAAAATCCTGAGTAACCATCAAGATAACAGAAATAAGAATGCTTGGCTAATCGTTCTAACATTTGATCTATAAAAGGTAGTGAGAAATGATCTTTTCGAGTGGCTTTGTTTAGTTTACGATAATCGATGCACACTCTATGTCCCGTCACTACTCTTTGTGATATCGATTCGCCTTTAGCGTTTTTCACAACAATGATACCTCCTTTCTTTGGTACTACATGTACTGGACTAACCCATTTACTATCAGAGATTGGATATATTATTCCGGAATCTATTAGTTTCTTAACTTCTTCTTTTACTACAGTGCTAAGGATTGGGTTAATTCTTCTTTGAGATTCTCTGGAGGTTTTGCAATCTTCTTCTAGCAGAATACGATGCATACAGATTGAAGGGCATATTCCTTTGAGATCAGATATGTTATATCCTAACGCAGTTGGATATTTCTTTAAGACATCTAAAAGTTTCTTTGTTTCGATTGTTCCTAAACTGGAATTTATTATAACTGGTCTTTTACATTCAATGTCTAAGAATTCGTATCTTAGGTTATTAGGTAAAGTTTTTAATCCTAATGTAGGTTTATCCTTACTTGGCATGGGATCCGGTGTAAGTGCTAAACTTTCGCTTAGACTATCATCCTGATATGGTGCATGCCAATTATCATCTTCGAAAATCGGAGGGATTTGAATTTTCATAATTTCAGAATAGGTAGTTTCTTTCATTTCCATTTCTCTTACGCATTCATCATTTACGTCCAATAGATAGCATGTATCCTCTATAGCTGGTGATTGTAAGAATTGTGTTAAAATAAATTCAACTTTCTCTTCACCTACTTCAAAGGTTAGCTTTCCTTTCTTTAAGTCTATTATAGCTCCGGCGGTAGCTAAGAATGGTCTTCCTAGTATGATAGGTGTAGTGGAGTCTTCAGATATGTCCATGATTATGAAATCAGTAGGGATGTAGAATTGTCCTATACGTACTGGGACGTTCTCTAGTATGCCTACAGGATATTTAACAGAGCGATCGGCTAGTTGAACATACATTTTCGTTGGTCTTAGGTCTCCCATGTCTAGCATTTTGCAAATCGTTAAGGGCATAACACTGATACTGGCTCCTAAATCGCATAGAGCTTTGTCAATGACGAATTTTCCTATTACACAGGGTATAGAGAAACTTCCTGGATCTTTTAGCTTAGGAGGCATATTTTTCTGAATTATGGTGCTACACTCAGCAGTAAGTGTAACGGTTCCATTATCCTCTATCTTTTTCTTATTAGATAAGATCTCTTTTAAAAACTTAGCATACGAGGGCATTTGAGTGATAGCTTCTGTAAACGAAATAGTAATATTCAACTGTTTCAGAAGTTCGACAAATTTCTTAAACTGGCCCATCATCTTGGAATTGGTTAATCTCTGAGGGTACGGAATTGGTGGTTTATAGGGTGGTGGAGGCACATAAGGCTTTTCTTTCTCCACTGCCTCTTGATTATCATCTCCCTTTTCTTCTGGATCATTCACCATTTCAGTCGGTTTATCCGGTTTTTGGTACATGGCTGGATTGTCAAGTCTTGGATCGGTAGGTCCGTCAAGTTCCTTGCCACTTCTTAATATCACATCATTGGCTTGTCCTTTCGGATTAGGTTGAGGTTGTCCAGGAAATACTCCAGCTGGTGCAGCGGTAGGTGCTTGTTGTTGAGCTACTTGTAAAATCTGAGTTTCAAGCATTTTGTTATGTGTAGCTAATGCATCTACTTTGCTTACTAATTGCTTAATCTGCTCACTAGTGTGTATGTTTTGGTTTAAGAAGTCCTTGTTTGTTTGATATTGGTTAGCTATAAAGTTCTCCATCATCAATTCAAGGTTCGATTTTCTAGGGACATTAGGAGCAGTCTTTTGATATCCTGGTGGTGTAGCTGGTGCTTGACCTGGTGCGTATAAAGCATTGTTATTCTTATAGGAGAAGTTCAGATGATTCTTCCAACCTGGGTTGTATGTGTTTGGGTATGGGTTTCCTTGAGCATAATTCACTTGATCTGTGGGAATTCTTGTTAATAGTTGACAATCAGGAACTTCATGTCCTGGAACTCCACATAACTCACAGTTAGGTGTTACTGCAGCCACGGTGGCTGTTGGTGTTATGGCCAAGTTGTCGATCTTTTGGTTTAGTTGGTCAAACTTTGCATTGACTTGGTCCATACTACTCACTTCGTACATACCTCCTTTTGTTGGTTTCTCAGTTGCGACTCTCTCGCTTCCCCATTGGTAATGGTTTTGAGCCATACTTTCGATAAGTGCATAAGCATCGTTATATTCTTTGTCCATTAGTGCACCGCCTGCGGCAGCATCAATTGTCATTCTTGTATTGTACAAGAGTCCATTATAGAAGGTATGGATGACCATCCATTCTACTAATCCGTGATGTGGACAAAGTCTCAGCATATCTTTATAGCGTTCCCAAGCTTCGAAAAGTGATTCGTTTTCCCTTTGCTTAAATCCGTTGATCTGAGCTCTCAGCATAGCTGTCTTGCTAGGTGGGAAATATCTTGTCAAGAAAACTCTCTTTAGTTCCTCCCATGTAGTTACTGAATTAGAAGGCAGAGATTGAAGCCAGGCTCTTGCTCTGTCTCGAAGTGAAAAAGGAAACAGACGTAGTCTGATAGCTTCTTGGGTAACTCCATTGGCTTTTACGGTATCTGCGTATTTCACAAAGATCGAAAGATGATGGTTCAGATCCTCGGTAGGATTTCCGGTGAATTGATTTTGTTTCACGGCTGATATCAACAAAGGTTTTAGTTCGAAATCGTTTCGGTTGATAGCCGGTGCGGCAATCCTGGAATGCGGTTCAGCTTGCGAAGGACTAGCGTAATATTTGAGTGGGTGATTCTGTTCTTCAGCCATCTTTGTGTCCTTTGATGTTACGACTGGTTTAGGTGGATCTAATTGAAGATCTGGAATATTATAATTTTGTTCGTAATCGAATATCCGTCTTCTTACGTGTAAGAAGCGTTCTGATTCTGGGATTAGAGGTTGCAAGTCTTCGCCTTGAGAGCGAGTACTTGGCATACACTCGGAAATTTAGATTAAGAAAAGAAAATAGTTGTTACCTTAGTCTAGACAATGCTACCCTAAAGTACACTAGTAACTAAATTAATATCCCCGGCAACGGCGCCAAAAACTTGATGGGCTAAAGACGTATCTAATTATGTGTCTAGCGGTATCTTAACTGCAAGTGCACAACCTATCGAAGTCATATTTAAGATTATCGATCCACAGGGAATCTATGGTTACTTAGTGCTAGAGGAATTTCTAGTTTAGCTAAGGTGAAGGGTTGTCACGATTTTTTGTTGTTTTTAAAGATTAAAGGCGGGAATTAAATTTAAGTTTAATAAATAATACTAAGACGGTCGGTATGTAATTATGCTAACTTAGGCGGGTCAATCTACCCTAGGCTTATAAAGATGGTTCACTTAATCTATTCTGTAGAGGTTACCAGCTTAAATATCTTTAACTCACACTCTCGTGGTCTTATCTCAGATCTTACCCCTAAAGCCCTATGCCTGCTCTCGCTAGCCCATAAGTGTTTAGAAATAATTTTTGGAAACTTAGTAATTCTAATTCATTTTAAAGCGCTCTCGCTGTGTTTAAATTAAATTCCTAACTTTAGCTATCTGGTTAAAATCTCACACTCTCGTGGTCTTGACCTAACCTAATACACTTCCCTTACTCTCGTAACAAAAAGGTTGATTTTATAATAAAAATTCTCAGCCAGAATTTTAAGCTCTTAATTATTTTAAGCCTAGAGTTGATTTTACCGATTTAGTTTGTTTTAATTACATACCGCCCTAAGATATTTAGCTACTCATTATCGTTGAACCAGACAGAGGAAGAGAAACATAAAATAAAGTATGCATGGCAGAAAAATAAATATTCAACATAAATATAAAAATGCAATTTAATATAAACCTGGATAACAATAAAAGTAGTAGACTCCTTCTTCCACAGGCTGGAAAGCTTGGAGTATGACCGGAATCGGAAATAAATTCTAAAAGAATCTGAAGGCTTTGAAACAAATTAATTTATAACAATTTCCTGATGTTGGAAATTGTTATAGGGTTGGTTGGGATACAAGAAAATTAAAGCAAGGAAATTAATGCTGGAAAAATAAAGGGTGTAAAATAAAATTGGCAGAGCTTCCGCAAGAAATTAAAAACTAAAAACTCTGTAAATTGTTTCTTCAAGTTAAGCTATTTATAGAAAGCTAAATGGGCTTGGCAGTTGGATTTTATGCTTGGGCCTCGTAGGAAAATGAGAGAATCCATGGAACGTGGGAATACTTGGTCTGCTGGAAAATAGGCACGTTGGGTTTCATGCAGCGTAACGTTCATGACCAAGTCTTCAGTCAAATACCCTAGGTTTTCCTTGTCAAGACCGTGACAAGGGAGTCACGTTCGTGTTCCTTGTTTGATATGCGTCATGGTCGTGAGGGACTTGTCACGGTCGTGACTGCTCCTTTTAGCGTGTCACGGTCGTGACTCCTAGGTGACGACCATGAGTGTAACAAAAAATGCAGGTTATGCAGAATTCTCTTTTTCTTTATCTTTTAATGGTTGTTTTTGCTCATTTCACTTGTGGCTCTTGATTTAGCTCTGTATATGATGTACCTGCAAAATGGCAAAGAAAACTCGAGGAATCGGGTGTTAAAACGACAATTATGCGATAAAACGGTATTGGAACATAGCAATATAATCGATACTTTTTCTTGTTATCAATAGCACTATGAGTTGGAATGAGGAAGTATAAGACAACTCTTCTTTGAGGTTGAACGAGAGCGAGAAAGAGAATTCAGAGAAGAGCATGCAAAATTTTGTGCAATGTAATGCCTGATATAACTCTCTAAAAAAAGCCAAGTCTGAATGAGAGAGAGGAAGGTACATCAGAAAAAGCATAAATAATGAAGTAGATTATCCAAGTACATCACTTATCTCTAAATCTTCTATGTCCACCCCAATTTCCAATTTTACCCCTCAAACAGCTAATTCATCATAACTGTTCCTTTTCCCTGACGTGTCGCTCCCTCACCTTCCCATTTTTTCCCCACCGCCCCTCGTGGCTTTTTCCCCTCATAACACTGACCCACCCACTGACCACTCTTTATCCCCTTTTCACAATTCCAACACCCCTTTACGTTTCCCAAAACCTTTTCAGACTACCCATGTGCCTTTTTCCCCACTTGTCACATCCTTTGACTCTCCCACCTCAAAAAATCAAGTGAATCCTATTGCTCCTATCGCGAGCCTGTTTCAGCTCACTTTCTCACCTTTCCCTCACTCCTTCAGCGGACACGTGACGCCCTTATTGTGAACCTTGAGGACAAGGTTCCTCGTGGGCCTGAGAGTATTGTTACAAGATCTGCCTTCAAGCCCAAACGAAAAATTTATCAACCCAAATGGCTTAAAGATTACTATCAATATTAGTTATTTTAGTTGGTTTACTTTCAATTTTATTATTTTTCTATTGTGTTGTCAAAAGTGGCTTAGGCCCATTTATCAGAAACCCTAACTATTTATAATGTTTGTATTCATAATTTTAGGGTTATGAAATGAGAAAAGTTTAGTTTTTATGTTTTCTTCTTCCTTTGCAATCTAGATCTAATTGTAGCTTAGTGTATTTTCATATCATCATGATATGAATATTCCACTCCAAAGCACATGACTTTAGGTTACGTGATATTGTAGCCTTTTCTTCAACTACCGTGGCTCCCATCATGCTTTTCTTGAAAGACTTCATGTTCAACATGCTGAATTAATCGGTGTAGTATTGTCTTCAATTGATTGATCTAAAGACAATTTTGATATATTTTGGAATTATGCATTATATCTTTGGTTAATCTGGAAGTAACAAATAATATGGAGCTTAATATTAACTTACAATAATTGCAACTGCATGCTCCCGTGTTGTTTGAATATTGGGTTTTCGACTACCACTCTCATGAAGTCGTCCCACTCATATTAAAAATGATCTCTAGATTTTTTTAACCTTGAGGACAAGGTTTAAGTGAACCCGGTGGCAATGTTAGAGTGTAGAATTACAATTAAGAAATTTAAGTTAGCAGTAGAATTTATCATAGTTGGACTTTTATTCTAGTATCCATTACTAGCTCTATATATATACTCTTAATTAGAGATATGAAATTATGAGTGAAATGAAAAATATTGTTTTAATTTTATTAGATAGTTTTATTTCCTTCCTTAGTTTTTTCTAAACTTATTAGGGTTTAGCATTTTTCATTCTAATTGTAAGGAGTTGCAATTGATAGAATGTGATTTCTATTAGAAATAAATATAAATAGTTTATTTTACCAATTTGAAATTTATATAACTATTATTTTAAGTACTCAAATAATGCTACAAAATATTAAAATAATTAAAATATATTAAAAATAAATATAAATAATATAGAGATTTACTACCATGTATTGTCAGTGTAAAATTTTTTACATTGTCAATTAGTTATCATCATATGTTTGTATTACTTTAGAGATAATTACAATAAAAATAAATTTATTCTTAACATCCAACGATTATGATTAATTGGGGGTTTAGAATATTTTACATTATCAATGTATTCCAATTAAATTCAATAATATATGAAACATACTTATATCAACTAGCATTCAAACGAGCACTTCTGTGTCTATTTGTCCACTTTTTTAAGGTGCAACGCGTAAAAATATTAACAATATCAATTTTTATAAGTTTGATTTTAATATTAACTATTTATATGATGAGGCTAATGATATTTATTTAGAAATTTACAAAAACATTGCACTATATAATTAGCAAGATTGTTATATTCAAGTATCGTTAAACATAGATCATTGAAACATGTACTTGACAATAGTATTTTTCCTTTTGATTTGGAAAATGTTAAAAAAATAGCCAAATAGGTGAAATTATACCTAAATATATTGGTTTCATTATGCTACCTATTGTCGTTCACGGTATTTTCATCCAAATACAAACGCGAAAGTGGCGCGGAAAAAGTAGAGTCGTCAACCAAACATTTTAATCCAAAGGAAAGGAAAAGGTAATGTTGCACAAACCGAAGAGAGGGTAAGAACAAGGTTTTACGAACCAAAGAGTCTGGGTTCGGGAGTCGGTTACGAACTGGAAAGGTATTAGCACCCCAGATCGTCCGCTGTACCCAACGTGATCCACGCTTACTTGAATTGTTTCAAAGGACGAGAATAAACGGCTACTGAAAAAGAACTGCTACTGGAACTGGATAAAAGGAATAAAAGGTAAGGGAAAAATGTTGGGAAAATAAAGAATGTGCTCGAATGGGTCCTACCCCACTGCCTACGTACCTCAGGGGAAATGAGAATCAGAGTCAGCGTAGTTCCCCTAACTAGGGAGGAAACTGTTTGTATTTTTTATGGCTTAAACTTATTATGTATATCCTCAGGTGTTGCAGGCTCGCCTTGAATGAGTGTGTTTACTATCTTGCAAAGAGGCATGTCGAAGCAAGTTACTTCTTACATCACTCCGAGATGGGGTGGATAAGAAGTACACCAATGTATGGAGGAAATCTCCAAACCTAGTTCCAAAGATTAAGGCCTAAACACATTACCCTTATTTTGTTTATTAAATTATTGTTTTTTTGATGAAGAAATGTTTTTTAGATGTTATTTGTGAAGCATCCTTCTGCTAAGACTTATTCATCATGATAGATACCCTACACCTCATCCCCATATGGAATGTGTGCAAGTATTCCATGGCAAAGTCTCTTGGCACATGAGAAAGCTGAACCTTTATTAAGTGTTTTAATTTTGTTTAAAGATGATTGAAGGAGACTCAAATTGAGAAAGGGAAAACACTAAGGGGAACTAAGACTCACCCTATATCATTATTCATTGGAGATCCTATGGTTAATGAGGTTTTCTAATCCTATAAGAGAAAGAAGAAAATTCTAACTCACTTAAAGGATTGAAGATGAGATTAGAACTCAAAGGGATGAAGAGAAAGTGAAATTTCAAAGAAGCATAAAATGCTTATCGCAATCACACTTAGAGAAAGCTTTAAAAGAGGAAGGAAAGAGGTAGAATTTAGGTGCACACCCACATTCTTCATACTTACCATTAGCCCCTGAAAAGGTTAGTAAAATTAATCATTTATGGAATATAAAATGATAACAAAGAAGAAAATTAAGTACCAAACATATCCTAAAGTGAATATGGTTCTAACTAGACTTAAACCTAAACCTAAGGGTACCTAAAAGCTAGCCAAAACTAAAACTCAGCAACTACAATAGTGCTTCAGCACATAATCAGCTATCATATGCAAATGGCATACAAACAACCAACTACAGCTACCTAAGAGTATGGCAACAAGTGTAAAATGTGTAAAAAACAATGAAAGGCAACATACATTTAATAGCTACTATTCAGAAATGCAGCAGTAAAATGCATGGAAGAATTAGATCATTTAACATGTAAATGCATGAGTAACAATACATGGATATGCATCACATAACAATATCAAACAATGTAACATGGTTGATATGAACATGGATAAGTAAATGCAAACACTTCAATCATTTTACATCAATGGATTTTCACAAACCAAATAATGTGCATTTTCAAAAAAAAAAGTGAGCATTTAATGTAAGCAAACAACAAAATCAATATGCATTACAATGCATTCTAATCTAATACTAACATTAACAAATGAAATGCAAACATGAAGCAATCATACAATCAAAAATAAATGCAAGCATACATGGATCATGCACTTTTATCAATTAAGATGCAACAAGTTCAATTATGCGCGTGAGTGTCCAAAACAAGCCTTTGTTCGCGAAAACAATGCAAAACAGGGTCTTAAACAATTATTATCATGCCAAGAATGAGGTTCAAACATGGGAACAACATTCACAACACACCATGAACACAAATTCACAATTATACAAAAAAATGGAAATGAACAACACGCTGGTTGAAAGACGTCGAAGATACATGAACCTCCACCAAAACATCTCCTAAAAACTCCCTAAAATCATGTATTAAAGATCTATGATGATTGGAGGGGAATGGATGACAAAAAGGCAAGAAAAAACAATAATTTTTCATTCTAGTTCAATGGTAACCGGTTACTACCAAGGAGGTAATCGGTTAATAGTTCAAAAAAAACCAGTATCTTCGCAAATTAACATAGTTAACCGGTTACTACCAGGGTGATAACCGGTTACTTCAAGACCAGAATAAAATATTCTGCATTTTCTTAGAAAAATCAGCACCAACTTATTCAAATAAGCTCTAATGTATTGTCTATCAATTGAATACAAAAATTACACCTAAAGGCAATAATTTAAAACCAGTTGGAACAACAAACAAATCAAGATTCTAAACCCTAATGAACCAACCAATTAAATTGTCCAAAATCAACAAAACGCGAAGAACACACATATCGAGAAGAAGTGGAATAAGTTAAAACAGAAGTGATTATGACTTTCACGAACCTACAAAGCTGAGGTTTGCTTTGGTAGTTGTTGCAATGAAGAATCAACACACGATAGACGAGAAAACTGTAGATTAGATGCACTTCATCGAGAATATGCAAAATAAATGTGATTTGATGAAAACCTTGATGAACCTCTTCAAGAATCACTTCTAAGATATGAAATTAACACCAAAACATTAACAAATCCTTCAACAATCCATGAAATCAATTCAATGATGGAGGTTTAACATTAAATTCTTCAAGTTTCAATGCAAAACTTGAATAATTTAGGAAGATGAAGCTTTGTATGGGGTTTTGGAAAATGAGAGAAAAGTGAGAGAAAAATGAGAGTGATGAGAGAAAAATGTGAGAAATGAAGTGTGGATGCCTTGGTTTGGAGAGAAAAATGCTTATATACACATTAGGCTTGGAGGTTAATTTGGGTTAGGAATGAGGTTTGGGCATTAGATTTGAGATTAGTTTAGGAGTTAGTTAAAAGTTAGTTAGGAATATTCTTGGAATATTCCCTTGGAATATGATATAATATTCTTAGAATATTCCCTTGGAAATTAGTGGAATGAAGTGCAATGTTGATGTGAAAAGTGTGGAAAGCCTCCCAAGCTAAAAAACCTTGCATTTTATTTCCAAATTTTGCACGTGGTAACCGGTTACTCCCAGGGTGGTAACTGGTTACTTGACCTAAAATTTGAAAATTTTCTTTTGGTGGGAAATCTTTGATATCCGACCTTGATCATTCGTTCTGAGATTATTTTTCTTCTAAGACCCGATAATTGATATTAACCCCTGATCACATGCCTCATGCCTTAACCAATGATGTATGCTTTATTATTTTATTATTTTTATGCAATGCCTGAAAGAAATGCTAAATGACATGGAATTGAAGCATAAGCTACTTGGAATCAGTGATAAATAAGAGGGAAAATTTTGGGGTGTTACAACTGCCCCTATTCAATCAACTATAGACTTGAATGGATGATATCAATGACTTTTAGACGTTCAAGGTATGGATGGATTGAATACCCGAATAAACCAGAAAATTTGCACTCTGTGGGAAACAGACATGGCTTTCAAGGAAAGCAATGATACGACGCCAGTCTAAAGGTGGACTCGAAAGAGAGTAAGACTAAGCCGAAGGTGGGATTACAATAAGGTTCGAGATCAAGTCGAAGGTGAACTCAAAGAATGAGGATAAACTGAACGTAAACTCAAACAAGGGTACGAGACCAAGCCAAAGGTGGGCTCGCAAACGTAAGGCTAAGTCGAAGGTAGACTAACGATAAGATTCGAGGACAAGCCGAAGGTGAACTCGAAAAAGTAAGGCCAAGCCAAAGGTGGACTTAAAAAAGAATGAGACTAAGCCGAAGGTAGACTCAAATATGAATACGAGACCAAGCTGAATGTGGGCTTGTAAACATATGGCAAAGTCGAAGGTAGACTTACGATAAGATTCGAGGACAAGGTGAAGGTGAACTCGAAAAATTATGGCCAAGCCGAAGGTGGAATTACAAAAGAATGAGACTAAGACGAAGGTAGACTCAAATACGGATATGAGACCGAGCCAAACGTGGGCTCGTAAACATAAGACTAAGCCGAAGGTAGAATTAAGATAATATTCGAGGACAAGTCGAAGGTGAACTCAAACCATTAAGGCCAAGCCGAAGATGGACTTACAAAATTTATCATTAAAGATGACTCTGCAGGAGACATCAAGTATTTGAGGGTAAGATTAAAAAATCCTTGACCCTTTGGTTATATTTGAAATCCTGTCTGGGAATATGCTAGGAATTCTCTGTGGGAATACTCAAGTATGAATGTTGATTCACAGTTTTGGGCTTTCACAATATACCAAAACTAGTTTATGCTTCGTATGCATATATTTGAATTTTTCCATGGCGTAATGCTCCACATCAATGGAAATGCTACACGTTTTTTGAAGATGAAAATGTAATGATGCTTACTAGATGCAAATTCAAGGGTGACCCCTTGATGAGGAGATAATATTTATTCCCCAATGACTTTACTGGGGAAGATAATTGCTGATCTGATTTCATGAATCCCTATGGGGGGAATAACATCTCAGCTGGTGAGGATGTCAATGATATTGGCTATGAGATGCCACGACTGCCAAAACTAAATTGGACTTTGAGAAACTGGAGAATGAAGATCTTTTTAGGGAAAGTCTTAACTGGCCTGAATTTTATTAGGAGGCACGCCACCCGTGGAACTCAGTTGGGGAAATAATGACCTTCTGACCCGACTGAGGAAAGGGTTTTATTGACACTCTGCTGAGGAAAAATCCTGCTGGGGAATAAAGAGCCTCATATACTACTGGGGGCCAAGAAGACTCTTGCGAAGAAATAATCTTTTCTTGAAGGAGGACTCTCTGCTTGGGGAACTCCAACCTTCCATTTCTCCGCTGGGAAAGGTTTCAGTTTCTGACTCTACGAGGATGATGCAGGACATCAACGAGAATGCTTCCTGCTAAAGATAAGATCTTTAGATCGCCTCTTGCTGGGGATGAGAAATATAAAGCATCTCATGCTGAGGATGAGAGAATATAGAGTATCTCTTAATAATGATACCCTCTGCTAAGGGAGTACCAACACTATTTGTGGCTCCATTAGAGAAAAGATATTCTGATGCGGAGAATAGTAACCAATGATAACACCGGAGAACTGTCTTTTGAACGACGCCAGGAGACTACTAGCTTGGGCAAATAGACGATTCAATGGGCCAGAATATTGCTTCTTAGACACACTAAAAATATGATTCACTGAGACTGAATCTTGCTTATAAGGCATGCTGAAAAAACATATGATTCACTGAGACTGAATCTTGCGTCTGAGAAACGCTAAAAAGGTATACTTTAGTCTGTGGGACAGACATGCACATGATTTTTCATCTGAGATATGCGTTGTGAGATCCTCTTCAAATACCCTATGCATCGAATAAATGGTAAAAATACATTCTCAGAACCCTGCGTCTGAGGAACATGCTGTATGATTCCTTTCACATATCCTGAACTAGATAAGTGGTAACAATGCATATATTAGAACTCTGCGTCCAAGGAACACGATGTAAGATTATCTTCACACCTCCTATGCGGGACATGTGGTAACTTGTACGTCTGAACCCTGCATCTGAGGAACGCGCTGTAATATTTTATTCACATATCCTACGCGTCAGACATGTGGTAAACATATATTGTCAGAACCATGCATCTGAGGAAGACGCTTGAAGATTCCGTTAGATAAGTGACAACAATGTACTAGCTTAGAACCATGCATCTAAGGAACACACTATAAGATTCTTTTCACACCTCCTATGTGTCGGATCCGTGGTTAAAAGGAGATCTTGATTAGATCCCTGAGTCTGAGGAACACATTGTAAGATTCTTTCAAATGAAAAGATATTCCATCTACAAAATAGATAAGCATTCTAAGATTGGTCCACCGAGACTGGACATTAAAATCAACCCACTGAGGCTGGATTCTGAAGTTATTCCACTGAGACTGGATTCTGAAGTTAATCCACTAAGGCTGGATTCTGAAGTTAATCCATTGAGACTGGATTCTGAAGTTAATCCACTAAGACTGGATTCTGAAGTTAATCCACTGAGACCAGATTCTAAAGTTAATCCACTGAGACTAGATTCTGAAGTTAATCCACTAAGACTGGATTTTAAGAGAAAAGAGTAACAAGGTGAATGAATCTGCATGGAGATAATTCTAGTTATGAAACTCCGTTGGGGAATGAAAACTTCCTGACTAACATTCTTCTGAGGAATGAGACAAAGATATTCAGACAAATCTGACTCTTGTTGAGGAATGAATGATTGCTGAAACGATCTCAGAAATTCGTAAGAGAATGACAGTCTGCTGAGAAGAATGTGAACAAATCTGCCTACTTCGACTTGTTGCTCTTGTCAAAATAAATTGGCAACTCACTAGGGAATATTTCAATGATGGGAGTAAATCCCAATCATTAAATTATGCGGGAAATGACAATTTTCTGACATGGCTGGGGAGATGTTTTGTCAAGACTTGGTTGGGGAAAGAATTATGACAATCCCGACTCTATAGGGATTGAGAGTATTGAAACTGGATGTTAGAATACTTGACTATGTGATTATAACTCCACTCGGGGTCTATCACCTACTCAATCATCTCTACAATTGTGCTAGGGAAACCACCTTCTCTGACTTAGCTAGGGAAGATTTCAATCTTAGATTCCACTAGGGATGATGTATGGGAACCACCCTTCTGATGGGGATAGGAGTTGTAAAGCGTTTCTCGCTAGGGAGAAGAGATAGAAAGCACCTCTCGGTGGGAACACTCTTTGCTTGGGGAATACCACCCTTTAGCATCTTGCTCTGAAAAGTATTAAAATCTGTAGAGACTCTAATTGGGGAAAAGATCCCCACAATGCTCTATGTTGAAAATGATTCTGCTCTTTCAAGCCTTTTATTGTGTTGTTTACAAGGAAAATGTCTCAAGAGGATTTTACAGGAGACCTAGCATCCACCTCAGTGTCTTCAAACTCTTGTAGAGATTCGTCAAATCTCGAAATATATGCCTCATATTGCATGGTCTACAAGGAATTTGCCTCATGAGGATTCATGAAAAACCTCATATCACTGTGAGATATTTTCCCCAGTATCTGAACCCTGGATAGGTGCTTCTGACTGTCCGTCTTCAGGAAAGAGTGAACTTTCGTGCTATTGGGGTGGCCTTCCGCAGTACGAGCCTTTGAGTAGTTTTATCCCTGACTGACTGATCTTCGAGTGAATACCCAGACTAATTATTCTTGGAGATATTTGAATCTCGAAGTGATTTCCCCAATTCTGGTGAAATGTGAGGGGATTTCTCAACGTGATTTCCCCAGATTAATTGAACTTAAAATAACTGTTTGTAAAAGCCTCTACTCAAAAGAGCTTCTTGGATAAGTGCACCTCGACATGATTGTCCTTCAGAAGTTTCAGACTTCTAAACATGGAAAGATTAAGCTTCTGGACTAAAGTTCCATATGTGAACTTCTATGATGCCAAACAAATCTATGCAAGCAGAAAATGTTTTATTCTGCGAATGACTATTCTAATGCAACACACATGTTAATCTTGAAGTTCATATTGAAAAGATGTCGCAAACCTTTGTGAGTGAATCACTGGCTAAGATACGAAATTAGTTTTTAAATAAAAGAAAACATGCACATGCAATACCAACAAATATATTTTAGCACAACTCATAGGATTCAAGAACGCTATCACATGGTAGTACACTCTCGAATCAACCCTGTTTCAGTTAGGACTTTTGAGGGTTGTGTCGTGGCCTGGTTCACGGTTATTGAAACAAAGGATATAGGCTCGAAGTTTATTTGTGCCCACCCCTCTTCGTGATGTCCTACGTTCCTATGTTCAGCTAGCTTTTACAAGCACTCACCTTTCATAAAGGTTTCGTGTTGGTTGAGGAACCATTGTTGCTAACAGTTCAAGCACCAATCAGGTTGTTGTTAGGAGTCAGACATCCCTATTGTCTTTTGTGTCTGTATCATACGACTTTGTTCCTGCTTAAGGATCTTTCTTTCATTTTTCTCCTTTCATTTCTTTTGTTGTTTATCCCTAACTTTTTCCTGGACCGATGTTTTTGAATATTTTGCAATTGGAATCCAACGGGATGCCTTAACTTTTGCCTAAGTCGCTCGTTTTCGAGTTCGACCTAGCGGGATTTTTTATTTCTTTTTCTTTTTTCTTATTTTTTGAACAAAACGTGTGACACTTGTTTGTCTTGATTGCTTGGCGAGAGTTGTGACTGCCTCGTTCTTTGGTCGGTGAAGGATAACTATTGTGGCTTCTGGTGTTTGGACCTCTTGATTAGTACAAACATTGTGGTTTATGTTCTTTAGACCTCTTGATTGGGATAATAAAATGTAATGGATCCTCAGATGCGCACTCCTTTGGGAATGTCTGAATGCTCGGTCCAATTATATAACACCTACCCTACCCCTGGGTTAAATGTAAGGGTTGTTTCGTGTTAAAAGAAATCCTTCTTCAAGGCTCAAAGGGGTTAACGAAGTGATATCTTCCTTATATCTCCAGCTATTGGTATTTGAAATTATGCATGTACATCGTCAACAAGGTCTTACTCAAGAGCACACAATTAGAGATTTTTGCATTTTCATTTTGTCATCCTCCCTCATAGAGTTTAAGCATAATAGTCGGTATTGTAATGCACATAAACAAACATGTTTCATTCATGTGTATATATGTTTAAACAAACACAAGAAATCACAAATGAAAATGCAGTAAAGAAACTAAACATTGCTGTAATTAAGGAGACTTGACTCCATATGGACTTATCAGTCCTGGATACTTTCAGTGATCAACCTTTTCATGGATTTGCAATCTTCAATTAAATGGCCACATGCCCAGAATGGCAATTATACCTCCTCTTCAAATTATTCAAACCTTAAGTCTCCGATGTTGAACACTGACATGAGACATCTGAAGGAAAAAATAGAGTTGAGAAATAAAGTTTCCCGATAAGGTTGCTCGCAAAGACCTGAAGATCTTCTTCCTATGTATCTCCATTGACCCAAGACCAATGAAGAATCAAAGCGTCATAGTTCCCCTTCACTAGGGATGAAAATGCACTGAAGGAAACAAACAATTGCCATTACTAAGAGTATTGGAACACTTCTGGCTTTATTACTTCTGAGAATGCCCTTGCAAACTGGGTGGTTAATTTGAAGACTTCATCTTAAAGGTAGACCATCTGGTGTAATGATCTTTGCATCAATCAAACCTTGCACCTTATGTTCGAACTCCCTACAATTGTCAATTGTATGTCTGAATGTTCTTGAGTGGAACTCACATCTAGCAGTGATGTTGGTTGGGAGGAAAAGGATACGACACCGACATAGCATGGCTCAACTTAATCAAAGAGCTCTAGAGAAGGCGAGCAAGCAGTTGGCTTCGAGAAACTAGAACTTGAGCAAGCACTCTTTCGGGTTTCTTAGGCCCCTGTCTCTATTGTTGACGATTCTAATGATGATGTTGATTAGGGCGCCCAAACTTCCCTTGTATCTTTACTCCAATATTTGGCAAAGACTGTTGATGTGATGACTTTGAAAAACCAAAGCTGAGGAGCATACCCATGACTTGATTACTCCAGAATCAATCAAGTCTTAAACTTGGTGCTAGAAGGCTTTAAACCCTTCAATGTCATGAACTGGTGCCCCTGAATGAAAACCACATAGGGCGTTGGCATGCCATTTGTCCGATAGTGGAATAAGAGGTGGGGACAACTTGTGAAGCTCAATCAATTTCAATTGAAGAAAATGATGAAGTGGACCAGTACGAGACATTGGTAAAGGATCAAAGACCCTTTCTCAATTCTGCTGATGAGGTGGTACAACCGGGGGAGTCCTAGTTATAATCTGATGATGTGGTAGTTTCATAACCCAAGGCTTACGACGTAAGGAAGATCCCTGAATGATGGGAGGAATACCCAACTCCTTTGTAGCATATGGAGGAACATCACTTTACATGACTTCCTGGATAGGTGCAAACTCGATTTCCCCTGAATCGACGTGTTCTTGGACCTTATGCTTGAGTATCTTACAATTTTCCACATCATGGCCAAATGCTCCTTAATGGAATTCAAACCTAGCATTTTCATTAGAACCCATAGTTTATCTTGTTTCTTGAGGTCCCACATCAATCAACTTAATCAACTTCAATTCTAGCAAAAGTTGAAGCAGCTGCGCATATGGCATCAGGATTGGATCGAACTCCCTCTTAGAATTTTCTGTCTTGGACTCCTCAGGAGATGGTGGCTGATGAGAAAACCCTGACAATGAAGGAGATTCAGAAGGCAATCCATGTTCCATCAAAGGTCCCAAAGAAGTGGGAGGAGTCATAACTTCGATTGCAGAAGCAGACAATTGATTGTCTTCCTTCTTCAATACACCACCCAAAATTTCTATGATCCAGACCATATGAGTCTTCATCCAGTTGACCTCTCCTCTCAGCAGTTTCTGCTCTTGGGACAACACTTGAATGTCCATCATAAAATGTCCCAAATGGGCCTTCCTCTCAATCACTTCCACTCGAAGTTGTTCCATGTCTATAACCTGATAATTGTGATTCAAGTTGGACTTTCTAAAGAGAAACCAAATCAGGATAAGAATTTGTCTTTGAACACCTGTCATGAATGCAAGGATGTGTGCAAATACCATGTTTCGTTATTTATGAAGAATATATCTGCTTAGATTCAAGTTTTAATACAGAAAAATCCAACGACATGATTAAGATATGCGATCCTCGGAAATAACTGAACATGTGTGCATAAATGTTATGTTGTCATGTAAGCTACATGCATGTGATCAATGATATGCGTCGGTGTTGGTCTTGAGCAGTGAGCCAATTGTCTGTGGAGAGCCATAATAATATTATTATCTTTGTGTAGAACCCCATAATTAAGAACCAAAGAACCACATAGAACTAGATCACATCATTTGAACAACACTGATGAAGTGGGTATGTTGAAAGTTAAGGTTCCTGCAAACTTATAAACAATCCTCTCATCTCACGGGTGTGCTACTATGGGTCAACATCACGGACTCTTAGCTCGAGTAGAAATAATATGTTCACCATCTCCGAAAAACGGTTTAGCATTATACATTAAAAGAGGAGGTCTCAACTGAGTCCAGAAAAACAAAGCATCCCCCATAAGTTCCTAGCTTCAAGCATTGGGATTGAGAAACAATAGTACATTCATCCCGAAGGGCATAATACTATCGTCATACTAAAAATGCTTTAACTGAGTTCCTATGAGAGAAACAAACCATCCTCTGTGAGTTCCCATTGGGCCCTCGGGTGCGAGTGGGTTTGCCAACAAATATGGTATGCCACTGTCACCACTGGAGAGGGATGTTTCCATAAAGGTCCTCAATGATCGGTCACCAAATGCACATAAATATCGAGGTCGTATCGTGAAGTGGAGGAAATCCCCACAAAGAATATTTCCAAGACGGTCACAATCTGGGTGTGGAACACACCGCCACTCATCATGATGATATATCATGGAAGTACAGTGTCTGTCCGCACTAAAGTCTAAGGTGCACTCGAGCCTTGGTATTGGGATCATCTCACAATAATTCCATCTCGCCAAAGAAAACCAGACAGTCCAGGAAGTATAATAATGATGCATGATAAGTAAATACTGAAAGAAGTAAATTAAGCTGTAAAGTAAGACTGTAAATAAAAACATTAAACTAAACACATAACAACAAACAAATAAACACCCAAAGAAACAAAAACAGACAAGTGTTAGGATTTACTCTCAAAAGGGGAAACCAGAGATTCAGGGTTCGATCCCCAGCAGAGTCACCAGCTGTCGTTCCCTGGATTTTCATCTTAGTACAAACGCGAAAGTGGTGCGGAAAAGGTAGAGTCGCCAGCCAGGAATTTTTATCCCAAGTAAAGGGAAAGTTAATGTTTCACAAACCAAATAGAAGGAAAGAACAAGGTCTTATAAACCAAAGAGACTGGGTTCGAGATTCATTTATGAACTAGGAAGGTATTAGCACCCCAGATTGTCCAACGTACCCGATGAGATCCACGCTTGCTTGAATTGTTTCAGAGGGTGAGAATAAACTGCTACTGAAAAAGAACTACTACTGGAACTGAATAAGAGAAAGAAAAGGTAAGGGGAAATGTAGGGAAAATAAAGAATATGCTCGAATGGGCCCTACCCCACTGCCTACGTATCTCATGGGAAATGAAAATCAGATTCAACATAGTTCCTTTAACTAGCTAGGAAATTGTTTGTATTTTTTATAGCTTGGCTGCTTATGCCTATACTCAGGTGTTGCAAGCTCGCCTTGAACGAGTGCGTTTATTGTCTTGCAAAGATACACGTCGAAGCGAGTTCTTTTGTCATGAGTGAAGGAGATGAGAAGAGAATTCCAGAAGGAAAGACGCTTATTGTTGGTTTATAGCTTTTAGAAGTTGTTATTGAATTTGGCATAGACAAATGTATTCATGTCTTATTCAAAGGAGTTTGTACTTCTTACATCACTTCGAGATGGGGTGGATAAGAAGTACACCTAGGTATGGAGGAAATCACCAAACCTAGTTCCAAATATGAAGGCCTAAACACCTTACCCTAATTTTGTTTATTAAGTGTTTTTGTATTTTTGATGAAGAAGTGCGTTTTAGATGTTGTTTGTCAAGCATCCTCATGCTAAGACTTATTCCTCATGATAGATACCCTACACCTCATCTCCATATGGTATGTGTACAAGTATCCCATGGCAAAGTCTCTTGGCACATGAGAAATCTCAACCTTTATTAAGTATTTTGATTTTGTTTAAAGATGATAGAAGGGGACTCAAATGTAGAAAGGGAAAACACTAAGGTAAACTAAGACTCACCCTATGTTATTATTCAATGGAGATCCTATGGTTAATGAGGTTTTCTAATCCTGTAAAAGAAAGTAGCAAATTATAACTCACTTCAAGGATTATATAGGAGATTAGAACTCAAAGGGATGAAGAGAAAGTGAAATATCAAAGAAGCATAAAATGCTTATTGCAATCACACTCAGATAAATATTTAAAAAAGGAAGGACAGAGGTAGAATGTAGGCACACACCCATATTCTTCATACTTACCATTAGCCCCTAAAAAGGTTAGTAAAATCAATGATTTATGGAATCAAAATTGATATCAAAGAAGACAATTAAGTACCAAACATCTCCTAAAGTTAATATATGGTTCAAACTAGACTTAAACCTAAACCTAAGGGTACCTAAAAGCTAACAAAAATCTAAAGTCAACAGCTATAACATCGCTTTAGCATACAATCAACTATCACATGCAAATGGCACACAAACAACCTACTACAACTACGTAACATCATGGCAACAGGTGTAAGAAGTACACAAATAATGCAAGGAATCATACATTTAACAACTACTATTCAGAAATGCAGTAGTGAAATGCATGGCAGAATTAAATCATTTAACATGTAAATGCATGAGTAACAATACGTGGATATGCATCACATAACAACATCAAACAATGCAATATGGTTGATATGAACATGGATAAGTAAATTCAAACACTTCAATCATTTTACATCAATGGATTTTCACAAACAAAATAATGTGCATTTTCAAAAAGAAAGTGAGCATTTAATTGAAACAAGCAACAAAATGAATATGCATTACAATACATTCTAATTTAATGCTAACATTAACAAATGAAATGCAAACATGAAGAAATCATATAATAAAAAACATATGCAATTATACATGGATCATGCACTTTTACCAATTAAGATGCAATGCACGTGAGTGTCCAAAATAAGCCTTGATTGCAAAAGAAATGCAAAACAGAATCTTAAACAATTATTATCATGTCAACATTGAGGTTCAAACATGGGAACAACATTCACAGCATAACATTCACAACATAAACCTGCACCAAAACAGCTCCAAAAACTCCCTAAAATTATATACTAAAGATCCATGATGATTGGAGGAGGAATGGATAACAAAAAGTCAAGAAAAAACAAGAATTTTTCATTCTGGTTCAGTGGTACCCGGTTACTACCAGGGCGGTAATCGGTTACCAGTTAAAAAAAACCAATTTCTGCGTAAATTAACATAGGTAACCGGTTACTACCAGGATGGTAACCGGTTACTTTAAGACCAGAATAAAAAAATATGCATTTTCTTGGAAAAATTAGCACCAACTTATTCAAATAAGCTCTAATGTAATGTCTATCAATTGAATACGAAAATTACACCTAAATGCAATAATTTAACACCAATTGGAACCACAAACACATACAAATTCTAAACCCTAATGATCCAACCACTATGCCATAAAAGCCTTTAGACATCACTTTTTTTGGCATTACACATAGCTTAAAAGTGCTGTCTAAACTGGCGATGCTAAAAGATTAGACAACGCTTTGGTTAATGTTAAAAGCGCTGTCCAAAGGGATGCTTTGACTGAAAATGTGCTGTCAAAGCATCACTTTAGACAACGCTTTTACAATAGACAACTCTTTTGCTTATATTTTAGACAACGCTTTTATTCTAAAAGATCTATCTAAATGGTGCTTTAGACAACACTTTTTGTTTTTTCAGACTACCATTAGACAACACTTTTTTCCTTTTTTTAAGTAAACCTTAGACAACGCTTTTGACATTTTTTTAGTATACATTAGATAGCACTTTTTGGTTAAAGCGATGTCTAAACCCCACTTTAGTCTCGCTTTTTATGAAAACGCTGTCTAAACCTCACCTTAGACAGCGCTTTTAGTGTAAAGCATTGTCTAAGGTATACAATTTTTTTTATATAAATTACTTAAAAAAAGCGTTGTTTGTTTTATACAGTTTATATGCACCTGTTTTTAAATCATAATTTGCACCACGTTTTCAACCACAATTTGCACTTGTTTTTCAACCATATTTTTCACAAAAGTATCATAAATTGGAGCTTCAACCAATATATACGCATCAATTTTGCCTATTTAAACGTACCAATTTTCATCCAACAATTTATATATAAAAAAAATTGTGATTCAAATCATTTCATCCAACAAAACACTTTGCTTCAAATATACATATTACTTATAGAAATGCAAAGCAAAAAGCAATGCACATCAATATAACTTTATCTTCTACTTTGCACATATAACCTGAAACAACACAAAAAGATTGTAATTCAATTAAAACAAGACATAAACAATGTATATAGTTACAATTTATACATACTTAAAATTATCATCAATTAAAGTAAGAGTACAATATACCTTGTAAAACTCTGAGTTCCATAATGAATTGACACTAATCCTCTTTAATTTCATCCAAATGATCTCTTGAGTAATACACACACTTGAATTCATCAAAGTACTACATAATAATATACCATAGTTTGATTTTGTTTCAACTATTTAATTATATGAGAAATATGTGTTAAATATTAAAATAACTCATAAGTTAGAAATACATACATCGGATGAAATCTCTATTCGATCCAAAAAAGAGTTTCTCTCATAAACCTCAACATGAAATATCTGCAATCTATACCATTATGTTGCCGAGGACACTACACATGAAAAGAAAATATGGATAAATCCTAAGTTTTATCAAGTATCATCACCAATATAATAAAAAAAGTGATAATTAATATACCTCTACTCTTATCCATGTAATGTTGTTGGCTCTCCTCTTTGGTACTTGGATATCCCTTTGTGCTCGAAAAGCTTGTATAATGCTAATAAAATATAATTGAATAATTAGAACAATTCACATACATAAAGAAATAAATATACACATGAATATTTAGAACAATCTCACTTACGTATCAATCATATTCTTCATATCCAGGTATGTTGTCCAATCATTTCCTAACAAATCCAGATAATACACAACTTCTGTGATAGGATTAATCGTGATCAACTACCAATGTCCACTGTAAGATTAAACAAATGTTAGATGGAAACTTTCTACACGACGTCAAAATACAAAAATATTATAATAGATGAATTTAGAATGAAAATCTAACCTAGTATTAAATGGTAAAAAGAAAAACTTTTTTGTAACTTTGTCGGCCATAAAGAGGTTACGTACATACACCATGACATCATCTGGTTTAATTATGATTAACCCTAAGTTGATACATGCGGGACTTAAGAATGCGAATCTTTGCTCCAATCCACATGGGAGCATCACTTTGTCATACAAAAACCTTAAATAAAAACATCATTAACATTAGACTATTCATTTGAAACATAAAGTAAATAAGTTGTTTAATTAATATAGCAAAGTAGAACTGATATACCTCACGTATGTATTGATAACACTAACGCCTGATTCTTCATGACGAAAAACTTGCTCTAATTCCACATTACCAATTGATTGTTCATATTGAAAGCCATAAATACATTCATCCATAGGTATAATACGAGTACCCCCATTTGGAATATTTGTCATTTCTAGAAATGTCTGACGGCACGACCTATACTTGGAAGTAGGTTTTTTTCTAGGTGCGATCTTCTTAGCTACAACCTTTTTTGTGTGTGGAAATGTTGCTAATATTTTTACCATGAAGCTATATATCATATAATTAGTTAGATGAAGTATAAGATCATGAATTTAACATTTTCCATGCATAAATATCATATAATTGTGATGTACCTCTTTTTTTGAAACAACGAACTCGGTATGCTGCAGAATCCCCTTATCTTTTGCTTTGGATTTTGTTGGAGTCTAATTAAAATTACCATGTAAAAATGTATGTAAAATGCTCGTAAAAAACATTGAATACTCAAAGGTTCATAATGGTTTTAAGCATACCTCATATTCTACCCTTATGAGGCTTAACGGCCATGCAACAAACAAACCTATTGCATATCCCACCAATGTTGCATCCGAAACATCGTCAGGATATGGTAATAATGCATCCATCTCTAAAGAAATATCAACCGAGAATTTAAAACATCCTGTAGGGAGCGGTTTAGTGTGAAGTAATTCTCCCAAAGTGTTATACACTTTTCCCTTGCCAACCATCTGATAAGTTGGTGACGATAAGTAGAGGTGACAAAGGGAAATGCCCTAAAACCAATAATAAATATGACATGTTAATGTGTATATATGTCAATTAAATAATTTAATATAATAATTTAATTTCATAAAAATATATATAATTAACTCTGGAATATTTAGTTGAAAGTTACAGTTGATACTATCTTTGTCCTAAGCATCTTAAAAACCTGAAGCACTATCTCTTTCTTTCTTTTTTCTTAATTCACGAACTTCAACTTGTAGTGCTTCCAATGTTTGCTGAAGTTCTTTATTACTGTAAGCCTTTTGTTTTTAAATATTCAAGGATGTCGGAGTGATCCCTAATACCTTACCCCTCACCCGACCAGAATACTCACGGACATCTAATGCCCGACTAAGTATGCTCCTGGAATCATCTGGAGATAAAGACTGAGATAGAGCCTCCTAAAAATCAGATGAATATCGAATATTTGTCAAATATTTGTTAATAAAGTTTTTATTTAATTAAAGAAATAATGTTATACTTACACATTTCTCAAATACTTATTGAACATCTTCTTTAACAACTCCATTCTTGCCCACACGGGCTTCCTTCCATGAAACATGTGCCGAAAGAGATGTTTCAGAATTATTCTCCTTTTGTAACTACATATTAAGCCAAATAATATGATCAAATATAACTCATGATGAACAAGTATATCATTGCAATTTATAGATACTTACCATAGACTGTTCTAAGCATCCATATCCAACATGTCCTTTTCTGTATGGATACACGGGACTTGATGCTCTTTCCCGATTTGTTTCACTTACACTTTTAAATTCTGGGGTTTTTTGTTTGGATTTAAATGTGTCCCATTCTTTTTGTGAAATCAAACTTCCATATTTATATGGAAGATCTACATCAACAAAATTACCTTCTGCATCCCTAAGAAACTTGGTTAATAAAATATATTCTAAACCCTCTTAGTAGTTTTCTGGCCAATTTGAGACAAAAAAGTCTTCTATCATCATCAATGTTGAAACATCTCTAAGAAAAGCATACACATTGTGAGTTAGTACAAGTAATTTAAAAGACATAAGTTTGCATAATTAAAGACATAATTATGGTACCTTTATCTCAGTCTAAATTTTTTCTTTAGCTTCGTTCAACTGTTTATTTCTCCAATCATCACAAGTAATTGGAACCTCATTCCTTACAAGTTCACCGATAAAACTTGTCAACGTATAACTATTAGGCTCAATAAGAAGGCCTTGTAGGTGTCGCTCCCCAGATTTTCATCCCGGTGCAAACGCGAACCGTTGGCGATGTTGGAGGTTGAGGTTGAATAGAGTCGCCAGCTAGGCATTTTTATCCCGAAGGAAAGGTAATGCTGCATAAACCTAGAAAGATATGGATAAGACAGTTGCGAACCAAAGAAACTGAGAAAGGGGGTTGGTTATGACCTGGGAAGCTATTAGCACCCAGATCGTCTGTCGTACTCGACGGGATCCACGCTTACTTGATTGTGTTTTAAAAGGGGATAGTGTATGTGCTAAACTATGCGTAAAAGCTATGGAGGAATGGATATATTAAGTGTCAGTGCAAAAGAGAATAAATGCTCAAAGCTAAGGATAAAGAAAAAGAACTAGGAGGAGGAGAGGGAGGGACAAAGAGACTTTTGTTCGATAATTGTTAAGTTATACTTATGTATCCTCTCGTGCAATGAGGAAGTCAGAACATCGTAGTTCGACTCAAAGAGACTGGTTGAGTTTGGTGTGAACTGCTTGCTTGTCTATACTTAAGTGTGTGACTCGTCTGGCTCGAGTGCTAACAGTCTTGCATTAGACGGAAGAAGTGAGTTCTCGTTTTCAGAGTGAATGTGATGAGAAAAGAATCCCGGAGGAGACATTTATTGTTTGTTTTTGTGTTTTCAGTTTTTTATTGTTTTTGGTGTTTTTCATAAGTTGATGAGCTTAAGCCTACAGTAAGGGTTGTAAACTCATTATATCACCCCTGATTAGGGATAATGAGACTACTTAAGCATGAGATGAAGATCTCAACTTAATTACCATGATGATATAGGATTAATATTACTAATCTACATGGTAATTATTAAGTGTTTTTGGGTTTTGTTTTGTGTTAAGTAATGAGTTTACTCTCCAATCAAAGATTAGTGAACTCATTACACCATCCTAAGAGAAGGATGATAGATTAGAACACTTAAGCTGAGGAAGAAACCTCAACTTAATCCATGTTTAGGGATTAAATTCATTATATAACAATACTTTATTAAGTGGATTTTAATTAAAGGTGAGATGAAGAAGTGTTTTTTATGTTTGCAAGACTTTAGCATGAGAGGGACTTGTTCATTGAACACTAGGGTTAGTCCCTCTGAACCACCAGGCAGAGATGTAACCCTAATATAAGGCCCAAGTTACAAGCTTAAGTCTTTAATGCTTATTAGGTGTTTTTGATTGAAGGTAAAAACAACTTAAAGGTTTAGCACTAAGGATCAAAGTTATACACTCCATCCTAAGATAAGGATACAGGCATAACCCTAATTCATAGTCCCAAAAATTTAACTGTTTAGCCTTGATTATGAGATGAGAGGGAGAGGGAGACTCAAGGAAACTCAAAAGGTAAAAACTAGGGGAGACTATGTACAACCCTAAAGTTATCATGCTTAGATATTCCTAAGGTTTGTGAGGCATCAAGAGAAGTCTTCAGATTGACCACCAAAGGAAGAGAAACAGATGAAAAGAGAGAGAGAGAGAAGGATTATGTTACTTACTTCATGAAGAAGTTAAGTAACCTAAGAACAAGGGAAAACATAAGTGAATGAGATTCACTTCAAACACAAACAAAGTGCATAAAAATAAATAGAGAAAGAGAGGCTGGATGTGGATGCACATCCACATCCTGATTAGCTTACCAAATGCACTTGAAATGGTTAGTTTGAAAGCAAGATATGTACAAATTCAAAAGCATAAAGAAATCAAGATATAAAAAATTGAAAATGCATACAAGGGGACCCTAATCACTCATGAGAATACCATCCAAAGGGGGAGGTCTAAAGGTTTACCAAATTCAAGTTATGGTCATCTTAAAATTTGCTAGGATTTTGGATACTTCTCAAGGTAAATTGAAAATTAATTTGAAAATGCAAGATAAAAATATAACAAAATTATATTTAGAAACTAGAGGAAATTTTTGAAATATTGCAAAAAGAATCAAATGCAAACTCATCTTGGTTTGAAAGTTATGAACTTTTGAAGTTAGGGTTGAAAAATAGTAATTTTGGAAACCCTAATTCGGGAAAATTTTTAAAGTTTGATCAAAATTAAGGTTAAGTGAATTATCTGAGCCATTCATACACTAATTTAAACATGATCCAAGGTTCCTCATTTAATCTGGCAACCTAAACCCTAATTAGCCCTAATCACTTTCAGGTGACCGGAGACAAGCTCCGGTCATCTTCTCCGGCAAGAAAAATTTCCAGAACCTCAAATAAGCTTCTAAACTCCTAATTTCTTGCCCAAAATTAATCTCCTAACATCATACAACAATAATCCAACAACCAAAATAATTTATCATGCATCAAGAACATCATGAAATCCTCATTTCTAACCTATTTTCAGAACATCATGAAATCCTCATTTCTAACCTATTTTCAATTCTAATTATATCAGGACATCATGAAAGCATGGAGAATCAATTTAGAACTTAAAATCATGCTTCTGGAAAAAAAGTTCATGAAGTTTACCTGAGATGGAATTCTTCAAAATGAAGCTTTATGGGCTCCCTCTTGTGCAATCTAACCTATTTTGATCTACTGAGCTCAATGGAATGCTTGAATGGAGTTTATAATGGATGGTTTAAGAGTTTCAGTTCTGACAAAGCAGGAATTTTGTTTGTGTTTGGGCTTGTTTCAGGCTATGGTGATGGGTGGGATTTGTTCCTTAGGTTATAAGGAGTTGAATGGTGAACGAAATTTTGGTTTTTGTTGGCTAGATTATGTGTTTCGAAGAGACAAAGTTTCAAGGCAATTTTGGCAATCTGAGCTTGTGTGTTATTTCAGGCCATGAAGGGTGTTCATTTATAGTGCTTAGGGTTTGCATAAGCCATACCATTGGTCAGGATAATGGTTGTGGCACTATGTGATTGGTATGGGAGAAAATGCAAAAAAGTTAAATTCTTTGTACTTGAGGTATGGGTCATTGTAGCAAGGGATTCTGAGCATAGATTGTGAAATTCTGGGATCAGGTACGTGATGTCGAATCAGATGTTTAAACACTTGAAAACTTAAACAAAACTTAAAGTGTAGGTAAATTAAATAACACAGGAAATTGTTAACCCATTTCAGTGTATCTCCACACTTACATCTGGGGGCTACCAAGCCAGGAAGGAAATCCAATATAAGTAATATTAATTCTGGAATTAAACCAACCAGTTTAATCCTTCACTTAATATCTACCCAAGGCAATTTCTACCTAAGACACAACTTAGATATGAGTACCTAATCACTCCCCCTCAATCACACAGTGATATTTTACAATGTTTAATAAAATTGAAGTCACACTTCAAACACAACAGCTTGATTTTACTTAACAGTTTCAATCAAGACACAATACACTTTTTGCTTAAAAGCTCATAAAGTGATACACAATTAAAACCTGCTATTAAACACAAACACCCTTTACAGTCTTCTTAATTTCGTACCCTATTCTGAGAGTTTTTGTTCCTTAAATAGATGCTTGGTTTTTGGGCCTTTTGTAAATTATCCAGTCCTGATAAATCCTACTGTCATCACCTTGAATTAGGGTTTGTTACTTCCTTGATTCAAGGTGAGTTAGTTACTCTGTTATACTGAAATCAGATAACTAAGCTCCCTACAGATGCGCCTTGTATCGTTTATCTATTCACAATTAATTCCAGATAAATTCCCTGAATTTACTCAGTTCTGTTATGCATTATTTACGTCTGGTAGCAGGTTTATGATGTCACAACATCTGGTGTGACATCCTGATGTCTGAACTTAATTCATTAACTTATACTCTGTTTGATAATGTCACAACATCTGGTGTGACATACTGAACTAAGTTCAACACTTCTTGTTTGTCAAAAATTCTGCCAATTCTTAACATCTACAAACTCCCTCTTTGGCTAATTTTTGGCTAACATAATCTTCTGGTTTTAGTAGCAGAGTTCTTTTATCAGAGTGCAGCAGAGTTCTTTTATCAGAGTGCAGCAGAGTTCTTTTATCTGTTGAATCATATGAGAGATAATACTTTTCTCCCCATCAAACCTGTATGTACTGCTATGACTTGTTCAACAGAATTTGATATACCAATGAGCATTCAGAAAAAAAACTTAGTTCAGAAAACAGAATTTAACTTCAGCATTGTTCATTAATTTGGCAAACAGCAGTAGACAGTTGTTCAGAACTCTTAACTCTTACTCCCCCTTGTTAGACAGAAATTGGAGCCAAACATTACATATGCAGAGAAAAGCAAAATTACAAAGAAAAAGTACAATTCAGTTTCCATCTCATCCAACTTCACTTAGACTCATCATACTCAGTATCTTCTTCTTCCTCAGTCTCAGCATCTGATCCATCAACATTCTGAGCACCCTCTTCCATCTCCAGCCTTTGAATTATTTCCTCAAGCTTTTTCTTCCTAGCATCCAGCTCTTTGCAAGTGGTCTTGAGTTCTGTAATCAAGGCTGCTTTGGATATAAGAGTCTTGACATTTGATGGTCCAGCATATGTCCCACTGGGAGCTTCAACATCTGCATCATGATGGCTCAGGAACAGTTTGTAGTGGAAGGCCAGTGGGCTTTCTCTCTTGCAGACTGAATCCTTCTCAGTAAGGATGCCTGGATATTGGTTGAGGATGATTCCACAAATCAGAGAGGGAAAAGCTATGGGAAGCTTGGTTGCTGATGTTCCTGCATGCTTTAGGGTTTGATCAAAGATGTAAGCCCCAAAGTCCAACTTTGTTTGGGTGCCTACAGCAAAGATAAATCTTCCCAGTCCAGTAGCTATAGAAGAAGTATGGTTTGTGGGGACCCAATTGACAGTCCCAATCTTATGCAGCATATCATACTTCCTTGTTAGCAAGCTGACAAAAAGTTTGCCTTTGAGTGGCCAAGACTTGACCTGGTTGGCAGTGATGAACTTGCAGACTTGGTTGTCAGTTTTTCCCAGGTCATTAGGCCCATCAGATTCTCTCTCTAGGTACTGATTTATAACCCTAGGAGAGAATTCAACACATCTCCCTCTCACATAAACTTTTCTGAAGTCTTCTGACTTTCCATCAGCACACCCTTCTTGCAGATTTACAATAAACTCCTTGACCAACAGCTCATAGCAGGGTGAAAAATTTGAAACAGTCTTGAATAAACCAGCAGAGGATATTAAGTCTATTACCTCAGTGCACTCCAATGCATTGCTGCCTAGTTCCCTTTCCAGAGCCACTCTTCTTTGGTAGAAATACTTCCATTTTCTCACACTAGAGACATGATCGAAGGACACATTGTCAAGAGGAGCTTCAGGAACAACAGAGGCAGACCTGGGAGGTGCTGGCTTCTTCCTTGGTTGGGATGTTGGGACATCCTCTTCAACATTTGAGTCAGGTGGAGTTGCAGCTTTCCTCTTCTAGGTGCTCACCTTGCTCCATTGCTTAGTAGGTCCAAATGCAACTTTGACCTTGTCTTTCTTTGGAGTTGATTGTTTCTTTTCAGGTGTTGCATGTGCAGCAGGCTTCTTCTCCTTCCTAGCCCTAAGCCTTTTGGCTATGCTAGGGTTAATAGATGCAATGATCTCTGTGTCAGAGTCATCATCTAGGGTTTCAATAGGAGAAGGTTGGGAAGCCTCCTTTTCAGCAGTTTGATCAACAGAAGCTTGATCATCAGTGGCTTCATCATCATCAGTTGAGGCCTTGTTCTGGTCCTCAGATGCTTCAACATTTATTGGGACATCCTGTTGAGCAGGAATGTCCTCTTCAGCCTGATTGCTTGGTTCTTCTTGTGGAGCAGGCATGATGTTCAGGGGAACAGATACCCCACACACCACTCTTTGTTCGGATAGAATCTTGTTCACAAGATGCTTGATGGATGCATCCACATAGTCAGAAGCTTTGGGGGTGCTTGTTGATGAAGGAGTCCCCTTGCTTTTGCTGAACACAGGTTCCTTTTCTCTTCTTACATTGGGAGTTCTAGGTTTTTGAGCAATAGGGACACTTCCTCTGATTTCGTCTATGGGAGTAGTATCCATTGGTACCATAGAGATTGGAGTTGCATGCACTACATCTTCTTGGTTGAGACCCTCATCAATGAAGTTAGGGTTTTGATGTTGAGACATTTTTCGAATGTAGTGGAAGAGGAGTTAGGTTTGATTGATTTTGATGAGCTTAGAAAATCAGCTTTAGCATGCAAATCGTTTTGAGGAGATAGTGAGAAGGTGAAGAGCTGAGAGCACGTTTGAGCTTTTATAGAATCCGTTACTAGTGGAATTCTTAAGAGTGGAATACACAGAGTTATTGACCAGACTGATGCTGCCATCTGGTGATCATGCCACACGATGTCATGAGACATGCTGGCACTTCTCCATAACTGCTATATTTCACATAAGTAGATTCCCAATTTACCCCTTAGGTTTTCAAATTGGGTAGCATCCAAAGCTTTAGTAAATATGTCAGTCAATTGCAGATCTGTGGCTACATGTTCTAATGTGATCACCTTCTCTTCCACAAGATCTCTGATGAAATGATGCCTGATATCAATGTGCTTAGTCCTGCTGTGTTGGATAGGATTTTTTGAGATGTTGATAGCACTTAAATTGTCACAGTACAATGTCATGACATCTTGTGGGACATTGTATTCTGTGAGCATTTGCTTCATCCATACCAACTGTGAACAACTGCTACCAGCTGCAATATATTCAGCTTCAGGAGTGGATAGGGATACACAATTTTGTTTCTTACTGAACCAAGAAATCAAATTGTTTCCTAGAAAGAAGCATCCTCCTGATGTACTCTTTCTATCATCAGCACTTCCAGCCCAGTCAGCATCACAAAAGCCAGTGAGAATTGGTTCACAGCCATGAGAGTACATTATGCCATAGTCACAAGTACCATTGACATATTTCAAAATCCTCTTAACCTGGTTTAGATGGCTTACTTTTGGCTCAGCTTGATATCTTGCACATACACCTACTGCAAAAGTTATATTTGGTCTGCTAGCTGTCAGATATAGTAGGCTTCCAATCATGCTTCTGTATAAGCTTTGGTCCACATTCTCACCATTGTCATCCTTTGTCAGCTTCAAATGAGTGGGGGCAGGTGTTCTCTTGTGACTTACATTGTCCATCCCAAACTTCTTGACAATGTTCTTTGCATACTTGCTTTGGGATATGAACATGAGTCCTCCATCTGCTTGATTTGTAGTCCAAGGAAGTAGGTTAAAACACGCGCCAGTCAACCAAAAACCCCAACTTCAAATCTGGACCCCAGGATCTTCATACTTTTTCATTTAATTAATTTTATTTCATTTTCTTTCTATTTAATTTGTGCATTTTATTTAAAATAGTAAAAATACTTCAAAAATTCTGAAATTTTTTATTGAATCTTTTATTAATTTACAGAAACCAAAAATATTTTTATTTTTATTTTTTGCATTAAAAAATATTTTTAAATCATTTAAATGATTATTTTTAATTAGTTAGTGGAAATTAATTAATTAAAAATACATTTAGGTATTTAAAAAATCCAAAAAAATTCAGAGAACATTTCCCAACATTTACAAACTCACAACACAAATTTATTTTTGGTTTTGATCATACTTTGGAAATTTTCATTTTAATTAGGGTTCTTTAATTTGAATATTTTTAACCCTAACTTCAAAAATTTATAACTTTTGATCCAAGTTGAGTTTGTGAATGGTTCTTTTTGCATTGTGTTATGCATTCTTTCAAGCATCTAAAATCATTTTTGTTTAATTTTTATAATGCATTTTCAATTTGTTTGGTATTTTCCCTTTAGGATCACCTTTAAAACCTTAGAAATTTGAGGAAATCATAAGTCCCTTAGGGTTTAGCTTCTGACCTTCCCCTTTGGGCAGTGAACTTGTATAGGTTTAGGGTCCCTTTGATTCCCTTTTCAATTTTTTTATCTCATGCTTTGCTTATGATTTTGAATTTTGCATTTCATGTAGTACATAAACATTAAAATTTGCATCTTCACTTGCTTCCATCTTACATAAGCTTGCATACATGAACTTGCCATGACATTTTGTGCATCCACATGACATATAAGACATCTTAGGACATATTAGAATCATGTTTGATCATTGCACCATTCATTTGCCATGTTTTGTATCCATTTCATTCCATGTGCATTCATGAACTTTCATGCTTCCTACATGTCTCATTTGCATTCCCATCCTTTGTATGAACATTCAAATCACTTGACATAACTTTGCATCATCCTTTAGCATCATTTGCACCATGAACATGCTTCTGAATTTGGCTTGCATCCTTGCATTTCATTTCATTTTCATTTCTTTTCATTTCCTTTTGCTAACTTTTCAGGTGGTAAGTGTTTGAGAAGTGAATTTGCCTTCACTTGTCACAATCTCTTCTCATCCCTCTTATGCATCATTGCTGCATTTTACTTGTGAATTAGAGTGAGCTTGCTCATTCATGCCCCTTCCTCACTTTCTTTCTTCAAGCAACTTATCTTCTTAAGTGAAGTAAGTTGTCTTGCTTCTTTCTGCTTTTCCTCCTTTCATCTGCTTCTTCCTTGGTGGCTCTTCTTGAAGATCTCTTGCAAGCCTCATAAACCCTAGAAATACCCAAGCATGTTCACAATTAGGGTTTGATTAGTCCCCCCCATTAGTCTTACCTTTGTGTCATCTTTTGTGTCTTCTCTTCTCATCTCATAATCAGGGACTAAACCTTAAAGGCTTTAAGGCTTTGTGATTAGGGTTATGCTTGTATCCTTCTATTAGGATGGAGTGTATAACTTTAATCCTAAGTGTTAAACCCTTAATGTGTTTAAATCCTTTAATCAATCCATCTAATAAATCACTAAAACATCAAGCTTGTAACTTGGGCCTTGCATTAGGGTTCTAATTCTTCCTTAATTGGTTAAGAAGGACTAACCCTAGTGTTAATGGACAAGTCCCCCTCAAGTTGTCTTACAAACCATAAAATTCACTTCTTAATCTTACCATTAACTAAAATCCACTCTAATAAAGGTTTTGTTTTGTCATGAGGTTAATCCCTAATCATGGATTAAGTTGATGAGCCTTCCTCAGCTTAAATGTTCTCATCTATTATCCTTCTATTAGGATGGTGTAATGGGTCCATTAAATCCTTGATTATGGCTTAAACTCATTACTTAACACTAAACAAAAATTCCAAAAACATCTAAATAAATACAAGTAGGTTAATGATCTTAATCCTACATCATGTTAATTAAGTTTGAGGTGCTTATCTCATACTTAAGTATTCTTATTTACCCCTAATCAGAGGGAGGATGTGATGAGTTTACTAACCCTTGGTTTAGGCTTAAACTCATTTTCTTATGACAAACTCCAAAAAAGCAATAAAAGATTGAAAACATCAAAAACAAACAATAATCGTCTCCTCCGGGATTCTTTTCTCATCTCATTCACTCACAAACGAGAACTTGCTTCTTCCATCTAATGCAAGACAGTTTGCACCTGAGCCATACAGGTCATACACTTGAGCATAGACAAGTAAGCAGTTCACAAGTCAATTTATCTTTCAGTCTCTTTGAGTCGAACTATGGTGTTCTGACTTCCTCATTGCACGAGAGGATACGTAGGCATAACTTAACGGTTATCGAACAAAAGTCTTTGTATATTCCCCCTCCTTCCAGCATTATTCTTTAAGCTTCATTGTCTTGAGCTTTGCATTCTTTTCTTACACTGACACTCTTTATCTCACTTCACACTCTTTTCCAGCACTGACACTTGCATTCTTTTCCGGCTTTTGCACACAAAATAGCACTGACACTACCCCTTTAAACACAATCTTTCAAGCGTGGATCCCGTCGGGTACGACGAACAATTTGGGTGCTAATACCTTCCCAGGTTGTAACCAACCCCCTTTGTCAGTTTCTCTGGTTTGCAACCGTCTTATCCATCCTTTTTTAGGTCTATGCAGCATTACCTTTCCTTCGGGATAAAAATGCCTAGCTGGTGACTCTTTTCAGTTCATCTTCATGTTCTCTCTTTCACCGACCGTTCGCGTCTGTACCCTATTTGACTTGGCGTCATTTGGTGGGAGCGACACAGGGTAAGCCCCGTTCGAGCATATTCCTTATTTTCCCTACATTTCCCCTTTTCTTTCCATTCTATTTTCCGGTTCCCTTTCTCGTTTCCATTCCCATTCCAGTTAGCAGTTCATTTGTTCAGGAGTCGTTACATTCTTTTACCCTTTGAAACAAATAAGCAAGCGTGGATCCCGTCGGGTACGGCGGATGATCTGGGGTGATAATACTTTCACAGTTCATAACCGACTCCCGAACCCACATCTTTGGTTCGCAGGACATTGTCCTTTCCTTCTTCCTCAGGTTTGTGCAGCATTACCTTTCCCGTTCCTTCGGGATAAAAATGCCTGGCTAGCAACTCTACATTTTACGCACCACTTTCGCGTTTGTATTAGGATTAAAATCTCGGGAGCGACACTCAGCACAAGCGCTCACCTTTCGTAAGGGTTTTGTGATGGTTGGGGAACCAATGACACTAACAGTTTCAAGCACCAATCAGGTTTTCGTTTGGAGTCAGTCACCCCTTTGTCTTTTGTGTGTGTATCACACGGTTTTGTTCTTGTTTGAGGATATTTCTTGTGTAATCCTTTTCGTTTTTCTCTTTTGCATTTTTTGCTTATCCCTAACTTTTTCCTGGACTGATTCTTGTGAATCTTTGATTGTGAAGTCCATTGGGATGCCCTAATTTTTGCCTAAGTCGCTTGTTTTCATGTTTCGACTTAGCGTGATTTTTCATTTTTTTATTCTCTTTTTTTTGAACAGATCGTGTGACACTGGTTATCTTGATTGCTTTGAAAGGATTTTGACTGCCTCATTCTCTGGTCAATGAGGGATAAACATTGTTGTTTTTGGTCTTTGGACCTCTTGCTTAGGATAACCATTGTGGTTTCTGGTCTTTGGACCTCTTGATTTGGTACCACGAAAGGTAATGGATCCTCAGATGTGCACTCCTTTTCAAAATTTGAACGCTCGGTCAAACTAATTGATGCCTTCCCTACCCCCGGGTTAAATGTAAGGATCTTTCATGCAAAATGAAACTCCTACTTCAAGGCTCAAATGGGTTAGCGAGGGTTTATCTCCCTTATATCTCTGGTGTTTAGGATTTGAAATAATGCATGTACATCGTCAACATGGTCTTTCTCAAAATCACACGATTAGAGATTTTTGCGTTTTCATTTCGTCATCCTCCCTCACAGAGTTTAAGCACAAAAGTTGGTATTGCAATGCACATACACAAAATCATGAGTGAATAGGAATGGATTACTTCAAGAAAAACATGTGAGTTATATTATAGTTATCATTCAAAAACAAATAAGTTTCATGCATGCATACAGATGTTTAAACAAACAATAGAAACTACAAATGAAAATGCAGTAAAGAAGTCGAACATTGCCACCATTGAGGAGACTTGACTCCATCTGGACTTATTTCTTCTAAAGATGCCCCTGCAAATGGGGATGTCAATTTGATAAGGAGATTTCAATATGTGGGCAGAATTTCTGGCATGATGACCTTTGAGTCTATCAAAATTTGCACCTTATGCTTGAACACCTCACCGTTATCAAATGGTATGCCTATATTCCCCTGAGTGGTACTTATATCTATCATTCACATCGTGGTTGCCATTGTTGAGGAGGCCTGACTCCGTCTGGACTTATTGTTTCTGAAGACATTCAGCAGTCCGCAGTTTGGATGTTCATTCCATTATAGTTTTGGTGCCATATTCCCACTTTTACCTGATGTGAACACAATAGTCTTGAAGTCAATCAAATTTGTGACCTTGTATTTACCTCCCTCCCTGAAAGACTTGTAATCTTCAATTAAATGGCCAGGTTCCCCAGAATGGTAGACATACTTTGAATTCGGCATTGAAACTCTAAAGGAAGCTTTGTCGGAAATGATCCTGATGTGACTAGCTCAACTAGCCTGAATCTGAGCAAATAAGGAAACACGTTGCACGTACGACCTCAGAATATGATCAAACTTCTTCTCAAGTTGTTCTGGATTTTACCCTTATGCTCAGGCCCTAAGACTCTCTTGGGAAGTTGAGGTTGGATGCTGACAAACAATCATCTGGAGGGAAGAGGTTGATAAATAAAGTTGATAAATAAGGTTGCTCACAAAGATCTCACGTGATCTCCTACCTACGTATCTCTATTGACTAATGAAGAATCAGAGCGATGTAGTTCCCCTCACTAGGGATGAAAATAGCTTCGTTCAGAATTTCCATAACCAAAGCTCATCTGAGTCTTCATCTGGTTAACTTCTTGTTTCAGCAGTTTTTGGTTCTGAAATAAAGCTTCCACCTTTGCCTGAATTACCCCAGTTGGGTCTTCATTTCGGTAACCTCCACCAGGAGTTGTTCCAAATCCATACCTTGAAGATGGTGATTCAAGTTGGCCATTGTGAAGGGAAACCAAGTCAGGATAATAATTTGTCTCTGAGCACCTGTCAAGAATGCAAGGATGTATGCAAATGCCATGTTCCGTTATTTCCAGGAATCTATTTGCTTTAATTCACCTTTTTAAAACAGAAAAATCCAACGGCCTGATTCAGACATGTGATCCTCAGAAATAACTGAACATGTGTGTTGGAATGCTATGATGCCATGTATGCAGCAGGCATGTGATCAATAGTCTAATGTTGGTGCCGATGTTGAGCAGTGAGTCAAGTGTCTGTATAAAACCATAATAGCATTATCGTCTCTGTATAGAACCCTATAACTGAGAACCCAATAAATGTAGAACTGAATCACATAATAGAACAGTCACTGATGGTGTTGATGTTGAACAACGAGCCATGTGTCTGTGGAGAATCATAATAACAGTCACAATATCAAGGTCACAATGGTAATCACAGTAACAATTTCCCTGAATAGAAATCCCAAATCTTAGAATCAAAGAACCATAGAACACTAAACAATACTGGAAAAGTGGGTATGTTGAAGTTTAGGGTTCCTGCAAACCTGTAAACCCCTCCCAATCTCACGGGTGTGTTACTCGGGTCAACATCACGGACTCTCAAAGCCAAATATCAATAATACGTTCACCATTTCCGAGAAATGGCTCATGACCAAATCAGGGAATCGGTTTGGAATTATGTACTATTCAGGAAGGTCTCAGCTGAGTCCAAGGAAACAAGCATCCCTCATAAGTTCCCAGCTTCAAGCACTGAATTGAGAAACAATAGTACATTCATCCCAAAGGGTACAATACTATCATCATACGAACAGTTTTCCTTAACCGGGTTCCTATGAGAGAACCAAGCCATCCTATGCGAGTTCCCAGTAGGCCCTTGGATGCGAGTGGGTTTGCCAATAAATGTGGTATGCCACTGTCATCATTGGAGAGGGATGTTTCCACAAAGGTTCTCAATGATCGGTCCCCTGACTGCACATAAATATCAAGGTTGTGTATTTCCCCAGCAAGACTCTAGCATCAATACATTCTCGAGAAGGTCGCAAGTCAAGGCGTGGAACTCATTAATACCAACATGGAAAAATACCATGAAGCCAAAGTGGAACCACTCTAAATCCTAGGTGCACTCAAGCCGGGTATTTGGCTTATCTCACAGTAGCTAATCCCATCCTACAGAAAAAATGAAACCAGCACAGTCCAGTATATGATGCATGATAAATACTGAAAGCAGTAAATAAACACTGTAAAGTAAAGCTGTAAAGTAAGACTGTAAATGAAAACAGTAAAGTTAAACTAAAGCACACAGTGTCGCTCCCCCGAAAAGACACCAAGGTCAGATAGGGTACAGACGTGAACGGTCGGCGAAAGGAGAAATGAAGTGAAGATGAATAGAGTCGCCAGCTAGGCATTTTTATCCCGAAGGAAAGGTAATGCTGCATAAACCTAGAAAAAAGATGGATAAGAAGGTTGCGAACCAGAGAAACTGAGAAAGGGGGTTGGTTACAACCTGGGAAGGTATTAGCACCCAGATTGTCCGCCGTACTCAACGGGATCCACACTTAAAAGATTTGTGTTTAAAGGGGTAGTGTATGTGCTATCTGTGTGCAAAAGCTTGAAAAGAAATATACAAGTGTCAGTGCAAAAAGGGTGAATGCTCAGGAACTGAGGCTTATAAAAGAATGCTGAAATAGGGGGAAGACACAGAGACTTTTGTTCGATAACAGTTAAGTTATGCCTACGTATCCTCTCGTGCAATGAGTAAGTCAGAACACCGTAGTTCGACTCAAAGAGACTGAAAACAAATTGTATAACACGTCTGGCTCGAGTGCTAACTATCTTGCATTAGACGGGAGAAGCAAGTTCTCGTTTATGATTGAAGATGATGAGAAAAGAATCCCGAAGGAGACGATTATTGTTTGTTTTTGTGTTTTCAATCTTTTATTGTTTTTGGTGTTTGTCATAAGTTGATGAGCTTAAGCCTAAATCAAAGGATGTAAACCCATTATATCCTCCCTGATTAGGGATAATGAGAATACTTATGTATGAGATAAACATCTCAACTTAATTTCCATGATGATGTAGGATTAAGATCATTAACCTATTTTTGATTATTTAGATATTTTTGGGTTTTTGTTTAGTGTTAAGTAATGAGTTTAAGCCATAATCAAGGATTAGTGAACTCATTACACCATCCTAATAGAAGGATAATAGATGAGGACACTTAAGCAGAGGAAGATACCTCAACTTAATCCATGGTTAGGGATTAAAATAATTAGATGACAAGCCTTTATTAAGTTGATTTTAATTAAGGGTGAGATTAAGAAATGAGTTTTATGGTTTGTAAGACAACTTGAGGGGGACTTGTCCATTAAACACTAGGGTTAGTCTTTCTTAACCATAAAGGAAGAATTAGAACCCTAATGTAAGGCCCAAGTTACAAGTTAATGTCTTAGTGATTATTAAGTGGATTAATTAATAGGTTTAAACAAATTAAGGGTTTAACACTTAGGATTAAAGTTATACACTTCATCCTAAGAGAAGGATGCAGGCATAACCTTAATTCCAAAGTCCTAAAGCCTTAAGGGTTTAGTCTCTAATGATGAGATGAGAAGAGAGACACAAAGAAGACTCAAAGGTAAAAACTAAGGGGGACTAAACAATCCTAAAAGTTATCATGCTTTGAGGTCCTAGGGTTTGTGAGGCTTAAAAGGAGAAGTCTTCAAGGAAGCCACCAAGGAGAAGCAAGATAGAAAAGAGATAAGATGAGAAGAGAAAGAAAGGGAAAGAAGCACAAGTGAGCAGGCTCACTCAAGGACAAGTAAAAATGCAGCAAGTATGCAATATGAAGAGATGAGAAGAGGTGGGAGGTGAAGGCAAATCCACCTCCCAAACAACTTACCATTAACCTGAAAAGTTAGTACAAGATGCATAAAGAAAGAAGTGAAATGAAACAATGCATATGAATGGGAAAATGCCAAGACCAAAAGCATACACATGATGTAAATGATGTTATGATATGATGCAAAGACATGCAAGATGCATATATGTGATCATACAAGAGAGTGAATGCATATGAGGCATGTGGGAAGCATGAAAACACATGGATGTTTATGAAATTTAATGGATGCAAAGCATAGCAAATGTATGAATAAATGATCAAGAAATGTTCAAGCAACGTCTTAAGATGTCTAAGATGGCATAAAAATGCTTGGAATGACATGACAAGTTCATATGTTCATGCAATGCAATGTAAGATGCAAGTAAAGATGCAAAATTAAGGTTACATGAAAGGATGAGATGCAAATGATCAAAACAGAAGCATATATCATGATAAAAATTTGCAAATGAGCTCAAACAAACCCTAACCCCATATGATATCACACCCCAAAGGAGAAGGTCTAACTCTTAACCTAAAGAAAGTTATGATTTTTCTAAGTGTGTTAGGGTTTTAGGGTGCTTCTAAGGGAAAAATGCAAATCAAATTGAAAATGCAAGATAAATTCATGAAAAAAATATCCTAGAGACTACATGTTATGCATAACACAATTCAAAAAGAATCATCTTCAAACCCTTCATGGTTAGGCAGAAACGATTTTTCAAAGTTAAGGTAAAAACATTGATTTTATGAACCTAAATTCAAAGAAAATTGTCAAGATGTGATCAAAACCAAAAAGAAATTTGTATGGAGGGTTTGACAATGTTTCTAAATGTCTTAAGATGCAATATGAATTTTTTGGTGATTTTTAGAAACCTAAATGATATTTTAATTAATTAATTTCCATTAATTAATTAAAATAAACATTTAAATATTTTTAAAAATGCTTTTAATTCGAAAAAATAAAATAAAAATTGTTTTCTGGTTGAGAAAAAAATTTAGAACATAAATACAAAAAATGAGATTTTTTGGATGATTTTTGGTATTTTAAATAAAATGATAAAGAAAATACAAGAAAAATGAATTAAAAATCAATTAAAAGGAAAAGTATGTGCATCCTGTAGCTCATATTCAAACTGGGGATGGAGGGAAAGACCGCGCGCGCAATTTAAGGGTGTAGATTCAAACTGGAAATTTGAATTTATTAAACCTGATTAAATCTAATTAAGTGAGATTAGGGCATAATCATGCAATCCTGGCCTTCTATTCATGCGCTGGAAACCTGATCTAAGGGTGGAAATTCAAACTCACGCTAACCCTAACCCAAACCCTAATTACTCTCAGATGACCGGAACAGTGGTTTCGGTCGTCTTCTCTGGCGAGACCTCAAATCAAGCTTCTTCCCTAGGTTGTTTTAGGAGCTCTAAAGCTCCAGATCAAATCCCCATACCTTCCTAAGCATGAATCTACCCTCAAAACAAATTTATATTGCATCAAACTCAAGATACGAATCAAAACATCAAAACTGCAAAAGTTTCAGAGGCACGATACAAGCTCAATACTCAACCATTTTCAAAAGTAAAAGGTGCAGTGTGATCAGTGAAGCATGGGAACATTTCTATAACATGAAAAATAAGTTCTGGAAAATTTGTTCTTGAGGTATACCTGAGATGAAGCTTTTCAGTTTGGCACTTTCTGGACCTCTCCTTGATGCTAAACCACCTCACTTGATCCCCTGATGATGTTGCAAGGCTTTGAATGAGTTTAGATAGGCTGGATTGAGAGGATGAACTCTTGCTGCACCAGAATCGTGTTTTGTGTAGAGGGGCTTTGAGGCTTGTTTAATGGTTGGGAAATGATCTATGGATGATGGTGAGTTGGTTTATGAAGTTTGTTTGAGGTTTGAGTGGCTGAGTAGAGAGAATAGAAAGTTTGAAGGTGGAGAGGATTTTTGTGAAACTTGCTCTATGGGATCATTCAGGCTTGTGTGTTGTGTGTTATGGCTTGCTTTGAGTCCACATAACAAGTCTCTATTGGCCAGATAGTGGGTGGTGGCCTGTGGTGATTGGTATGGGAAAGTTGCAAAAAAGTGGTTCAAGGGGCATGTGCAGAAGTGGTTCAAGGGGCATGTCTGGCCTCAGCATGAATCAAGGATGGCCATGGGATAGGTTTGATGCAGCTGGAACAAGTGGATGGAAGGTTGCAAGAGGTTTTGTAAAGTTTGTGCAACTTAGCCCTTTTAAAATTTCTTGATGTGCAAGACATAAAAACTTGTGAAATTTTGGGAAATTCTGATCCAAATGCATTGCACAATGATGTTATAGGATGTAGAGATGCATTAGAGGTCATGAAATGGATTGGCAAGTGGTTTTGCAAAAATTCCTCTTTGGTGTATTCTTGAAAATAATAGGATTTTTGCCAACTTTGAAAGATCATAACTTGAGTTCCATAATGAATTAGAACATGTTCTTGTACTTTTTGAAAAGGGAAATACCTAATATACAACTTTTTGACCAATAAATTTTCATTTGAAGCATTTTTTATCAAGAAAGAGGAGGTTGAAGAACTTTCCCAAAATGGAAAGTTTACATTACAAGTCCTTTCCATTTTTGGCAACTTTTGGTTTAGCTCAAATTTCTTCAATTTTGTGAACTTCCAAGAACTTCATTGATAAAATAAAGATCACATGACTTCAATTTGATGAAAATACCCCTTTGGTTCCATTGTTGGGGGCCTCAAATGCCCTGATTTTGCTCTGACTTGCTCAAGAAGTTACCCAGTAAATAGATGACTTCCACAATGAATTTCTTCACCAAACTTGGTACATATGATCCTTATAAAATCTTAAGAACATTAGAAACAAGAATGACCAAAAAATTTGGAGTTGAGGCCTCTGAAACCAAAACCCTAATTTTAGTCATCTGTGTAGTGAATACCCTAGCTCTACTTCCATGCTTTTCCCAATTCTTGTGATTTCTTGACTTCTTTGAACTTTGAGGGATATAATATGATTATTGAGCACACATGGACCCTCTTGGGACACTTGGAGACCTTTGGAGTGGCTCAGATGGATCCTTGGATTACTCAGATCATAAACCCTAGATGCAGATGAACTTGAACTAAGTAGTGAAACAAAAATGCAATATGAGATAGTTTGCCTATGCTTATGCAAATATGAAAAATCACAAGCCATGGTGTGAAATTATTGAGGGAAAATTTGGGGTGTTTACAGCTGCCCCTATTCAAACATGAGTTAGCTGTGCAGGATGTAAGCGCCTGGCTTAACAGACAAGCAAGATAACTTGTGGTTGAATACCAAAGACAGTCCGAAATTTGCACTCACTGGGAGAAGAAGAAAAGGGATATAAATTGTAAAAGATAGTATAGCATGATTATCAAATGAAAGCGATGGAGGACGAACATCGAGAAGAGGACGACTGCTGGGGAAAAGCGATGACGGGGACGGCCGACTAGTTGGGGAAATAAGAAATCATGATGGGGACGTCCATCAAGTAAAGAAACAAGATTCTTTGGGGATTGAAGTAAGGCAATGATGGGGACGACCATCAGGTTTGCAAATTAAAGTAAACAACGATGGGGACGGCCATCGGGTTAAAGAATAAATGAAATAATGATGAGGGATGGTCATCAAAGGTGAAGTACGATCACCTAGTAGGGGACGACTGCTCTTTATCACGACATAGGACGAATGTCGGATAGAAAAGGTCGACGATGGGGACGGCCATCGGGTAAGCATGATAAAGGACGATCATCAAGAGGTGAAGGACGATCACCTAGCAGGGTACGACTGCTCTCAGGGTTTATCACGACATAGGACGAATGTCGTGTAACAAGATCAATGATGGGGACGGCCATCGGATAAAAATGATGAGGGACGACCATCAAAGGGTGAAGGACGATCACCTAGCAGGGTACGGCTGCCGAAAGTATCACGACATAGGACGAATGCCGGATAGAAAAAGGGTTCCAATAATGGAGACTCTACTGGGGAAAGGATGAGGGACGGTCATCCAAAGGTGAAGGACGATCACCTGGCAGGGGACGACTGCCGAAAGTATCACGACATAGGACGAATGTCGGATAGAAAAAAAGTTGCTTTGCTGGGGAATCGTAAACACTGACGAGTATTTACGCTTTCCGAAGTAAAAGATATAAGTGTTTGACGTTGTGTATAGATTAAAGATGCGGACGAGCATCCTTAGGACCATGATATAGACGAGTATTGGTAGAAGCAGACGCTGACGCGTGTTCAGAGATGATGATACGGACGAGTACCAACTAGTTAACAAAGAACACGAACGAGTGTCGAATCTGTGGAGAATAGTAAAATATATACAAGATACAGACGAGTATTAGAGACTTCTGTATAAGTATAAGTGAGTATTGTTGGGGAAGTATGAACAAGACACGGACGAGTGTTCAATCTTGCTGGGAAAAGCATGACACGGACGAGTGTCAAAAGAGAATGTATAGATTATGAGCAAACATTTGTACATGAGAGCGTAAAAGGTGTTTCGGCGACCTGCGGGGATAGGATGACACAGACGGGTGTCGAGAGGAGTATGTTATAAATAAGTACATGGTTTGCAACAAGTGTTTTGGCAACCGTGCTGGGGAAAGGATGACACGGACGGGTGTCAAAAGGGTATGTATAGGTTTCTGAATGCAAAGAGGACGTTTTTGCTTATATCCGCGGGGGATGATAATGATATGGACGGGTGTCGAAAGAGAATATATAAACAGGCATTTACATGGGAGAGTGCAAAGGGGATGCTTTTGCTTTTATTCGCAGGAGATGTGAGCTCTTATATATATTGCTGGTGAGATACTGATGGTAATTGCAGGTGACTGGCTCGAACCTGGCTTGTGATTATGCAATATGTTTTATTTTTGCCGTAATGCTCCGTATTAGACGGAATGCTACACTTTGTGGGGGAAAATGATGCGAATGCTATGATTATGCAAAAAGAAACCGATTCAGAATTCAGATCCCGCTGTAGATTGGATTTTTGGTTAATCTGTTCGGAGGGATATCCCAGCTGGGGAGAAGGAAGCTTCCGTCACTTTGTTGCTTGAGAGTTCCAGGCATTGCTCTTCTAGGGAGAGGCTGGAACTCTGCGGGGAGATAGTTCTTTTATCTTTGAGAGACCTGGCACTCTATTTGTGGAAGAAAAGATCACTGAACGATCTTCCTAGAGAACTCCGTGAGGATCCCGGCTGGGGAAGCTCCTGTTGAATAAACTTATGCTAGGGATGAGGAGGCTTTGACAACTCTGCTGGGGAAAAGCATTCCCGATACTTCTTGGGGAGGAAGTATGCTGGGGAAGTGTGCTTGGCAGGCCCCATGTTGTGTGTTGAATACCTGCAACCTGTTAAGACAAAGAAATGCACGAGTATCCCGAGGTATCCCTTACCGGATTCCGTCATAGGAATTAGATGTTCCTGAGAGTAAATATATTTCCTGCAAGCATTTTATCAAGAATGGCTCATTATTTTATGCAAATATTATATCATGGATATTGGACATTTTTGCAAACGAAACATAAATATGCAAGAAGAGGTGTGACTGAAAACTCTGATTTTATTAATCTGGGTGCCCTGAATTGGCAGATACAGTCAAAGAAACAGATCCCCTGGAATGAGGAGATTGTTACAAATTGAAAAAGATAAAAGTGTTGGCAATGTTGACGACGCTTTAGTTAGCTTCCTTCGCTATGACCCGTATGACCTTGACGTTCTTCTTATCTTGCTTTCTGAAGAAGGTTGATCCTGACTGATATTTTATCCTTTCGAAGCTTGTCGTGTTGTAAGTGATACAGACGAATTTAGAATGCAGTTGTTCGCTTATTCCCTGATTTTGCGTGGATCTCCCTTTCGGTTTTTCAATCCACCGGGATACCCATTTTTGCCTGAGCTGTCCAATGTAGCTTTTCAACTCAGCGGGTGTACATTTTTTAATTTTTCCCTTATTTTTGCCCGAGTCTTTTATTCTGTTTTTGACTCGTCGGGATGCCCTATTTTTTCCTGGACTTACATTCTATTTTTATGTCCAGCAGGTCATTTTATGCGAAGTATTTTTTAACTGCATCTGAATTCACAGGAGATACGAAATCTTCACCATCCATAGTAGTGAGCATCAGTGCTCCACCAGAGAAAACTTTCTTTACTATGAATGGACCATCATAGTTTGGAGTCCATTTGCCCTTGTGGTTTGTATGAGGAGGAAGGAGCCTTTTTAGCACAAGATCTCCCACTTGGTATTCCTGAAGCCTGACTTTCTGATCGAATGCTTTCTTCATCCTTTTCTGATATAGTTTCCCATGACAAATAGTAGCTAATCTCTTCTCTTCGATCAGATTCAATTGATTGTACCGAGATCAGACCGATTCTTCTTCATTCAGCTTTACATCCATCAGTACCCGTAAGGAGGGTAGCTCAACTTCAACAGGTAGGACAACTTCCATACCATATACCAACTGATAAGGTGTTGCCCCAGTAGACGTTCTGATTGAGGTTCAATACCCATGCAGGGAAAATGGTAGCATTTTGTGCCAGTGTTTGTATGTCACCACCATCTTCTGCACAATCTTCTTGATGTTTTTTTGGCTGCCTCAACAACGCCATTCATCTTTGGCCTGTAAGGAGGAGAGTTGTGATGTTGGATTTTGAAGTCCCGACACAGTTATGCCATCATTTTGTTGTTCAAATTTGAACCATTGTTAGTAATGATTCGCTCGGGTACTCCATATCGACAGATGATGTCTCTTTTCAAGAACCTGGCTACCACTTGCCTGGTGACATTTGCATACGAAGCTGCTTCAACCCACTTGGTGAAATAATCAATGGCTACCAGGATGAATCTGTGGCCATTTGAAGCAGTCAGTTCAATATTTCCAATCATGTCAATGCTCCACATGGCAAAGGCCCAAGGTGAAGACATCACGTTCAAAGGATTCGGAGGCACATGCAATTTGTCTGCATAAATCTAGCATTTGTGGCACTTTTTGGCATAGGCACAACAGTCTGCATCCATTGTGACCCAGTAGTAACCTGATCTTAACAATTTCTTAGCCATTGCATGCCCTCCAACATGGGTACCAAAAGATCCTTCATGCACCTCGTGCATCAGCAAGTCTGCTTCTTTCTTATCAACACATCTGAGAAGAACCATGTCAAAGTTTCGCTTGTATAATGAACCATCAGCACTAAGGAAGAAACTACTGGCCAGCTTCTTAATGTCTTCTTATCATTGGATGATGCCCCAGGTGGGTATGTCTGATCCTCTAAGAAGCTTTTGATGTCATGGAACCAAGGCTTGTCATCTTTAGCAATGTCCAAAGAAAATACGTATGCTGGTCGGTCTAGTCTGGATACCAAAATCCGAGGCACATAATTTGCAGTTTGAACATTGATCATGGAGGAAATGGTAGCTATAGCATCTGCGAACTGATTTTCGTCTCGAGGGATATACTCAAGTTTAACTGTTGTGAAGAAAGTCAATAATCTCCTCGTGTAGTCACGGTATGGAATCAGATGCTCTTGGTGAGTGTACCATTTTCCGTTGGTCTGATTGACTACCAAAGTTGAATCTCCGAATACAGTTAATGTCTTGATCCTGAGGTCAATGGCTTCCTAAAGACCCATGATAGGCTTCATATTCAGCTTCGTTGTTAGTGCATGCAAAGGTGAATTTTGTCGAGAAAGGCATATGTACTCCTTTAGGTGTAATGAGCACTGCATCAACTCCACGGCTATTCATATTGACGGCCCCATCAAACATCATTGTCCACTCTTCTTCTGGGTCAGGCCCTTCAGTGTGAATAGGCTCTTCATGATCTTTTGCTTTTAAGTACATGATGTCTTCATCGGGGAAGTCAAATCTCATTGGCTGGTAATCATCAATGGGTTGCTCAGCTAGATAGTCAGACAATACACTGCCCTTGATGGCCTTTTAAGATGTGTACTGAATGTAATACTCTGTCAGAATCATTTGCCATCTTGCAACCCTTCCGGTAAGTGTTGGCTTCTCAAATATGTACTTAACGGGGTCCATTTTTGAGATCAACAAGGTAGTGTGAGTCAACATATACTGCCTTAATCGGCTAGCAGCCCACGCTAAAGCACAACAAGTTTTCTCGAGCAGTGAATAACGTTGTTCACAGTCGGTAAACTTTTTGCTTAAGTAGTATATTGCATACTCTTTTCGACCAGACTCGTCATGTTGTCCCATCACACACCACATTGATCCTTCTAATACCGTTAGATACATTATCAGAGGTCTTCCTTCAACTGGAAGCATGAGGATTCGAGGTTCTTGCAGGTACTCCTTAATTTTGTCAAAAGCCTTTTGACAGTCTTCGTTCCACCTGACCATTTGTTCCTTTCTTAACAGTTTGAACAGGGGTTCACAGGTTGTAGTGAGATGAGATATGAACCTTGATATGTAGTTCAATCTACCTAAGAACCCCCGAATTTTCTTTTCAGCCCTAGGTGCAGGCATCTCCTGAATGGCTTTGACTTTTTTAGGATCAACTTCAATTCCCTTTTCACTTACGATAAATCCCAGCAGTTTACCGGAACGTACCCCGAATGTGCATCTGTTGGGGTTTAGCTTCAACTGATACTTTCTCAGACGCTTGAACAACTTCAGCAGATTTACCAGATGATCTTCTTCAGTGAGGGACTTGGCAATCATGTCATCCACGTAGCATTCAATTTCTTTGTGGATCATGTCGTGGAATAATGTTACCATAGCCCGTTGATAGGTTGCGCCGGCGTTCTTCAGTCCAAAAGGCATTACCTTGTAACAAAATGTGCCCCAAGATGTGATGAAGGTTGTTTTCTCCATGTCTTCGGGTGACATCCTGATCTGATTATAACCAGAAAAACCATCCATGAAGGAGAACACTGAGAACTGAGTTGTTTTGTCGACCAATACATCAATGTGAGGTAATGGGAAATCATCCTTTGAGCTAGCTCTGTTCAGATCCCGGTAATCCACAAACATCCGTACTTTGCCATCTTTCTTAGGCACAGGTACAATGTTAGCAACCCACGGCGGGTAACTAGTTACAGCAAGGAAACCGGCGTCCCACTGTTTTTGTACTTCTTCCTTAATCTTCATGGCCATATCTGGGCGATACGGCGTAGCTTTTGTTTCACTGGAGGGCAATCTTATTTCAAAGGCTGCTTGTACATAACAATATCAGTATCCAGACCTGGCATATCTTGATAAGACCAAGCAAAGACGTCGACGTATTCTCGAAGCATGTCAATGAGCTATTCTTTTACTGAAGCTTGCAGACTGGCCCCAATCTTCACTTCTTTCAAATCCTCTTCGGTACCAAGATTAACTGTTTCAACTTCCTCCTGATGAGGAGTAATCACTTTCTCTTCTTGCCTCAACAACCTGGCTAACTCTTCAGGTAACTCATAGTCTTCTTCAACCCCTTCATTAGCTTGATTAATTGGATTGTCGAAGTCTTACAAGGTCATAACAGTGCTGTTGTCGGTGCAATCTGGAGGATTATTTCTGCAAGGGTTGAGATTTGTTTGTTTTAGTGATCGATTTTAATCTTATTTAGAAAAAAGTGAAAATGAAGTTATTTATTTTGAAAACATTACCATTTTATTGTTTTGTACAAAAGTGAAAAATGAAAAAGACAGTGAGCGAAAAAGAGACTCGTTTGCAAAAGATGTCCGATATTCATTGATTAATCCATTTGCGCAAAATTACAATATGGCCATATTACAAAATGAGTCCTGACACCTTGGGAAAGATGCATGACTTGATGCATGCTAATAAGATAGGAAATAATAATTACTCTGCAGGAGTAACCCTTATAATTTCCTGGGAAGACCAGTTAAGGACTTGGTGCCCCGGGATCCTTGGACGTATCCAGCTCTCCAGGTTGCGGTCGCTTTCCGCCTCGTCTTCCAGGTTGTTAACAACATCTGGGGTGAGCATCCCCCCACTGATGAACTTGGGCTCTTTTGCAGCCTCTGATTGATCTCGTCGGGATGGTCTGTAACCCAAACCGAATCTGTCCTCCTTCTTCTCTACTAGCAGCAGCTTGCCCCAGCCTTGAGCATTACCATCTTCAACAACCTTCCGGGCTTGGTTATAGGAGACAATTGAAGTACCCATCCTATCCTCCTGGGATGTAGAAAATACTTCAGTCGTCGCCTCATTGACATTTAGGGCCTCGAACCCTTGTGTCATACCCCAAATTTGTCCTACCTTTTTAAAATTCTCATTTATTCTCATTTTTTTTACTTTACATCATTTGAACAACATTATTTGGTTTTCATCGTAAATAATGTTTAAATTTTCAGCCAAAATGAATTCTCAAATATATAGACAAATCAATTGAATTAATTTTAAACTTGGCACAAAATCAGTAGACGAAAAGTTTCAAAATCGAGCTTGTAGACGTTAATATGCTATGTTTCGCATAGATCAACCTGACATGTTCATTCTAATTTTTCGACAACTTTTTCAGTCGCATTCAATTAGCTGAGCCTTTAAATAGTTAATTTATTTCAAAATCTAACAAAATATTGTATTTTTTCGAGTCATTTATTTCACGCTGATAATTGTAGGACATTTAGTTTAACTTTTCAAACATTTTGGCTCCCGAATTTTATTCACTTTCGATCGTTTTATTTTTATTGTGGCATCAAAATATCTAAAAATGTTGAATATAATTTTTTATGCTTTTATTTTATTTTAATAGTGTTTATTCAATAAATTGTGTATTTTTAGTAGTTTTAATTGATTTAATATCATTTAAATTAACTAACGCGTCTAGAAATGACAATTTTGATATTTTAAAATTAAGTGTACTTTTTAAATTTAATATGAATCGTCGATTCAAATTTAATCAAAGAACCACATGCATTATCCTCTCTTTATCTTATTGACCAATCATAAATTAGGATTTTTATTTCATTTGTTTGATTAATAAAATCAGAAAATAGTGATTGACACTTGTCCATCTACAATTGATTAGTTTTGTGAGAATTTTGTCACTTGGTCCAATCATAACATGACACATGATGTTTGTGTGTTCGACAAGTAAAAAAGGATTCAATTGATTATGAGAGAGCAACACGTGAGATAGACGGGAGGAATAATTTTGGTTTTCATCCACTCACAACCAGCTGGCACTACCCCCCCCCCCCCACTATCTCATGCCCCATCTCATTTTCTGATGAAAAAAAGAAAATATTCCCTCACCATATACTCTCTCTCTGTTTCCGCATGGTTTTTACAATAATACTCTCACTTTCTTAACATATTTAATTGACCATATCCAATTCACCAATAAATTCCTTTGTCGCACTCTCTTTATGACCATCATAACAATCCTTCAACTTTTTGGCTCTCTCACCATCACACACCACCTTCCGCATTACTTTCATACATATACTTTCCACTATAAATCACACAAAACCATTATCGGTTACCTTCCACTCTTCACCCTTAATAAACCTCAATAGCTCATCGATAACCAACAACTTTAACAACTATGTTTCATCACCAAATAAACATATAAGCCAGTTTTAAAATTCTCATTCTCATGGATACTTTTCATTACCATTATCTTCTTCTTATATCTCATTAACAACACCATCATCTTCATTCATCACCGCTTCAACTCCGTTTTTCAACAACCTAGCTATGACCTCACCGCCAAACACGCCACACAAAAACATCAACAATTCTTAACAGCAAATCAGTTTCAATGTCAGTTTCACTGTTATCGTGGCAGCCTCAACAACAAGAACGTATTCCAACCTTCAACTTGCATCAACAAAACAACAATATAACACAGCTCAGTGATGATTTCACCACGAGATCTGCAATAGAGGCATCGCAATAGCATTTGTTTCAACAACGTCAACACTAGCTCAACAAACGAACTCTTTCGGTAATCCTACGGTTTGGAGAGTACTCATAGTAGGAGATCTATGGGGTAGGCGAAGGCAAATCGAAAGTTGCAATGAGGGAGAGTCGAACATGAGGAAGCATCGAAGAAGGTAGAAAGTGGTTCACGGAAACAACATTGAGAGCAACTCAGTATATTTGCGTCCAAATCGGTCGGTATATCTTTTCTCTACCTCTGCTTGATTTTTATTGCTGATGTTTTTGTATTTTCGATTACGTTTTGATGTTGGTTTATTGCTAGCTGCTTGGTTTTGTTTTGGTTACGTTTGTTACGATGTTTGGTGTTACTTCGGCTATACTTGTTACACTGATATATCTTGTTAACGCTGCTAAATAAACAATGTTGTTGTGGCTGTTTTTAGATTGTGATAATTATGTTGAAAATCGGATTGAATCCGCAAGTGCGATATCGTTCGTATATCATCACTTTGCATATTTTTTTGATATATTGAGGACATTTGCTGTGTTTTTTTCTTTCTTTTGTTTGAGATGTATCAATGTTGAGTGAGCATTGCCTTCAATCAATCGTCCTTGTGAATTGTCATGTTTGTTCATTTGTATTGTGTGGACGGTTTATCATGTGCGTGTATCATGTTTTTTTTTTCAATTCGAGCAGAGTGAACGTCATGACCCCTTTGCTTGTGCTTAATCCTGTTACTACTTAAGTTGATACACATTCGATATAGTAAAGAAAAATAAACTCTATATTTTCCTCCTACTTGCATTAATCTTAAGATTTAATTGTTCTTATCAGATTGAAGGATTTATTTGAGGGTAGGATATCACTTTTGCCATTCCTTTGTTTTACTATGTGTTGCGGTTCTATATATATATATATATATATATATATATATATATATATATATATATATATATATATATATATATATATATATATATATATATATATATATATATATATATATATATATATATATATATATATATATATATATATATATATATATATATATTACTGTATATTCTATTTTATATATATACACATACTTTATGTTCAAATTTCTATATATATAAATTTAAGTTTTCAATTTTTCTTTATATACACATTTTTGTTTCCTTGTTTTTTTGTTTCTATATATATATATATATATATATATATATATATATATATATATATATATATATATATATATATATATATATATATATATATATATATATATATATATATATATATATATATATATATATATATATATATATATACTTATGCTTTTAGTTTTATTACTTTTCTAGTTTTTTAATATATTTACTTTTGTTTTCTAAACTTTATATATATTTTGGTTTACATTATTTTTTATGCATATTAATATGTTAATATTGTTTATATATTTTATTTTATTTTAGGTCTATTTTGATTTTTCATCTCGTTGTATTGCAATTTCGGAGCATAAATTCATTGTGCTTTCGAGAACCGTATGGATGCATAAAGTGACGCTCGACTTCTCATATAATGATTCTAAAATTGAATTGGTTCTAAGATAGTTAAAGAGCCACATTTCGACGCTTTCGAATTAACCTCGGGTCTAACGCCTTCGAATAGTTTAGAACACTTCACACACGTTTCCTCTTGGGCAAATACAATGAACCCTTTTATTTCGTGCAATCCCGTGTATTTATTATGTACCCCGCTCCCCCATTCTGATGTACGCAATTTATTTTCCGCATTGTGATATCGTTCGCTAGGAGCACCCTTAGGGACTAGGTTCGATTTCATCCTTCTTTCGCAAACCCTTGGTCCAACACCAAGTGGAATCCTAACCTTGCGAGTCGAGCGCATTGTGCCTCGCTAATAAACCAAACAAATAAATATCCATTTTCACTTACCCTTATAAGTCGGTCGCATCGTGCGCCACCATCGAACTAATCAAATATTTTTTTAATCCGAATAATCAAACTATCTTTCAAAATCAAATAACGAAAGAACTGAATTCTGGAGTCTAGCATTCCTCGAATTCTTGAATGAACGCTCCTAAGGCTCGCCCCACGGGACGTGGTTCATTCACCCTTTCGTTCCTAAAACCCTAATCAAATCAAACATATTTTCTCTAAACGAACATTATTTAAATCCCTCCTATCGTGCAAACAAGCTAGCGCTTCAACCTCCTATCGCGAGCAGACAAGCCAACACTTAGCCGTTAGAGAGCAGTTTAAACACTCAAGAATTATTTAAATCCCTTCTATCTTGCAAACAAGCTAGCGCTTCAGCCTCCTATTACGAGCAGACAAGCCCACACATAGCAGTTAGAAAGCATTTTAAATAATCGTTCATTAAAAAACACCAACCTACTTGTAGTTAGACGAACTACGACGCTCTGATTCCTCAACGAGGATACGTAGGCACGAGGATCCCATTCCTTGGCGATCCCACTAACAACTAACTTCTACTTTTCTCTCGCCCCTGTTGCGATCGAGACTATTCGAACCTTAGTACCACGAACTACGAGGCTCTGACTTTCCCATTGCACAAGGGAATACGTAGGCACACGAATCTCAATCCTTGTCGAGCACCCTAAGACTAAAACCACCCATTTTCCTTAACATATAGTTTATCATTAAGAAGACATTAATATAAGTTACCATTCGATCTCATATTAGACTAAGAGGTTCCCATTGAGTACAATGGACGTAAGAGGTGCTAATACCTTCCTCTTACGTAAACGACTCCCGAACTTAGAATTTGGTTTCAATGACCAAGTTATTTCCTTTATAGGTTTTATCTATATTTCCCTTTTCCTTTATTAGGAATAGATTAAAATTAGGTGGAGACTATGTTTGTCTGTTTTTCCGCGTCTTTCGCGAGGATCTTATTTTTCGAGGTACGACAGATGGCGACTCTGCAGGGGACTAGCCTTGTGCATAAGAGAGTCGAGCCTAACTTGGTTATTCTTGCGCTTGTTTGCTAACTTATTCTACTTGTCTTCTTTATCTATTATTATTTATGCTTATTTATCGCTTTCTTCTTTATCATAATGCTGATTATTATATTCTCCTATTGGATCCTGGGTTGACATCACAAGTAATGTTTTTTTGACCAAACTTTGGAAAAAGAAGAGAGAACACCTAAGTTAGATTTGGTAGTCATTAGTGTTAGTCTCCAAGGACTCGCTCCTTGCAAGCCTAACACAAAAGCTCCTCCAGAGAGTAGACCTATTCATAGATCTCGTCATAAAGCAGCTAGCCTGTTACATGACTTGATTCATGAAAGGGCTGTGACTCTGGGACCCACTTTTAGAACCAGTGTTAATGTTGGTAGTTATGTAGTGCTAGTCTCCGAAGGCTCGCCCCTTCATGAGCCTAACATTACGACTCCACTTGAGGTAGACCTTATCGTTATTATTGTCATAATACAGCTAGTCTGTGGCAGGCCGTTAATATGATTATCGTCTGTGACCTTGAGTAACTTAATACCGTCACTGTAGAAGCTATCCTGTGAGTGGGTTTTATGGGTAAATATAGTAGAACGTTCCTCTTACTGCTTACCAATTAGGGTGTTTTGGGTTACTTGTGACATCTTGGATCCAAATATCATACCCTCATTCTTTATCTTCAGAATCGGGTGAACCTGTGATCCTGAGCTTCACATTGCATTCATCCGCATATCATTACATTTGCATCACATGTCACTTTCCCAAAAGAAACTCATTTGTCCTTCATCCATAACCCGCAGTTGATTTCTCGACACTTGTATTGGACTTGAGGTAGTTTTAAGGACCATGACTCCGTTAGATCAAAGTCATGTTGTGTTAAGAGGAGATGTGGATGCAATGAAGAACCAGTTGGACCAACTTGTGGAGGCCATGATAGCTTTAGCAAAAAGAGATGACAACATTCAACGAACGACAATTGAGAATTCAGTTGCACAAGAACGTCACATTGTCCGAGATAGGAATTCTTCATCTGTTGATGCCATGGAATATCAGAGCTTCTCATTCTTTGCGCCTAATTCCAAAGGATCAAACCTGGTTCTGAATATTGAACGACCTCAAGATCATGAGATTGCTGAAAGATGTCGTGTGTTGGAAGAAAAGCTTGAGGCCTTAAAAGGACATAATACTTTTGGTCTGAATGCTTCTGATTTGTGCTTAGTGCCTGACGTGGTAATCCCTCCGAAGTTCAAAATGCCTAAATTTGAGAAGTATGGAGGAGATAGTTGTCCAAAGAATCATTTGGTGATGTTCTGTAGAAAGATGACCACTCATGCTAAGAATGATAAATTGATGATTCACTGCTTCCAAGATAGTTTGAGTGGAGCATCATTGGATTGGTACACGCAACTTAGGAGTAGTCATATCCAGACATGGGTGGACTTGTCCAGCGCTTTCGTAAAGCAGTATGACTATAATTTTGACATGGCTCCAGACCGCACGCGATTGCAAGAATTATCTCAAGAAAGTGATGAATCATTCAAAAAGTATGCTCAAAGATGGAGAGATTTAGCTGCTCGTGTTCAACCACCAATATTAGAGAAAGAATTGGTTAGCTTGTTCATGGATACTTTACAAAGCTCATACATCGAAAAAATGATATGCAATTCATTTGTTGGTTTCTCACAATTGGTATCAGTAGGAAAACGTATTGAGAACTTACTCAAGAATAGAAAAGTACAAGGCACTTCAGACATCCAGACTAATGAGAGTGAATCAGTTATCAGTTCCCAAGAGGGAGAAGCAGAGGAGGAAATTAATGCAGTTTGGGAAGTTCCACAAGCTCCGTCTCCAGTGCCTTATCAACAGTATTCATGCAAGTCAGTTGTTCAGGGCCAACAAGCTTTTGGATTTCCATATCAGATGCATAATCCTCCATATGGTCAATATCTTCCTGTCAATAGAGGATTTCCTCAGTATCAACAACAGATTACACATCAAAAGCCAACACAACAACAACAACAACGACGTCCTTACTACGCTAAAAAACCAAAAAGGCATTTTGATCCATTACCAATGCCTCACAGTCACATACTTCCACGTTTGATCAGTAGTGGATTGGTAGAGCCAAGGAAACTGGATCTAATACCTCTTCCACACCGACCAAATTTTGATCCTAATGGCTATTGTGGTTTTCATGACAATTCACTCGGACATTCAACTGATGATTGCCAACAATTCAAAAACAAAGTCCAAGATTTGATTGATTCCAGGATAATCTCATTCACACCTAGAGGCATTCAAATCAACAATCAAGTGGGTTCCTCAATCCACGTCATAGGAGAAGCTGCTGAGAGTACGTGCGAAGATGGTTTTCAAGTTGATTTTAAAGAACACTTTTGAAGAGGCTTCTCAACAGTAAGTCAAAGCCCAGTCCCTCAACACTGGAAATATTTAGCTCATATCATTTCTTTGAAGTTGTAGTATCTTTTCTGTTGAGTGTTATTTTCTTTTAAGAACTTTTGTCTTTAATGGTAATATTAATGTAATAAACATGCATGTTTTGAACGAATCCATTCGTATTCACTCATATTTTATCACTTATTACAAAAATCACGAAAATGCACTTTACCTCCTCTACCACATTGATTAACAAATATTTGAGGGAGGATGACGAAAACAAGATACCCATAATTGCTGATAACGTGCTTTCAAAAAGAACCTTGCTGATGATGTACAGGCATTGTTTCAAATCCCCAAACACTGGAGAGATAAGGAGTTAATCCCTAGACAACCACTTCGAGCCTAGAAGTAGGAGCTTCTTTCGAATATTCAAAACCCTTACGCTTAACCCGGGGCAGGGTAGTGTTCAGTTAACCTGACTACGTATATAAACATAAGGTGAAACATTCCATCTGGGAATCCTCTATTACCAATGACTTGGCAATCACAATCCTGCAACAAAAAAAAAGAAGAAAATAAAAAACTAATAAAGCCCGCTAAGTTGAACATCCAAATATGAGACTTAGGCAAAATTAGGGCTAATCCTGGTGGACTAAAAGCTAAAAAAATAGTCCATGCAAAAGTTAGGGATCAATAAAAAAGGGAGGTCTTCAAAATCCTCTAGCAAAAGGGTTGTAGTGACCATCATATCCAAAATCAAAAGGGTCACTAACATCCAAAGAGAAAATGGAATAAGGTGACTGTCATTTCAAGAAAGCCTTGAAACATAATCTTCAATCATTACACATTCAGGTTCTCATAGGAGGCAAATGCATGTGTCAGTTAACTGAACGTAAGACTAGAGAACATTACGAAGAGGGGTGGGTACCAAAAACACTTTTGAGCCTATATCCTTTGTTTCAATAACCGCAAACCAGATCACGATACAACCCTCAAAAGACCTAATTGAAGCAGGGTGTATTCTGAAAGCATATCTCAGCAAGGTTGCGTAAACTGACTCCTAAAAGATTTGATAATCTTCTCCTTATGGTATCACAAATCACTAGCTAAATCAACACTACTTTTGGACAACTGATCCATTTGTCACACACTATCACACCATTCAAATAAATGATTTTTCAAAACTCGCATGAATATTGCAATATAATTACCATTTCTGGACGAACAAATTTTAATTGCAAGTCAGTATTTAGCATCTAAAGAAATTCCAAACAAAGGAAAGTCAACGAGGAACTTGAGCATTCATTGGTATTGACGTGAATCAAGATCAGTCCTAATCAGGGACAGGACTGTCAATGACTATGTTGACCCGAAAATTAGTTGGTCAGAAACTAAGTCCGAGGATCAGGGGATCATTTAGGAAGAGTATTTCAACTATCAGCCTATCTGGGGCAAAGCATTCATGATAATCTAATTCAAGATGAGCCTTTCCAAAGGCTCGGACAGGGGCAACTCCCCATGAGACCCAGATGTTGGGGCAATTTGTAAAGTGCTAGGATATGGTACAGTCATTCCTGATACTTCTATTTGAAGAAGATTCTTTCAAAATACCCACAGACTGGGGAAAAGCAGTTATAAAATGATACCTTAGGGCTAAACAAAAGCATAATCAACATGCATTGATTATGTCGCTACGCTCATTTGAAAGTCATCCTGGTATCCGTTAAAGAAGTTGAAGTTCTCTCAGTAGCTTACAACTTTAATAATAGATGAGACTTGGGGACACCACGAATGGTCGCATCCATCCTCCGATCATTGCATCGTCGGATACCAAGTGTCGAGAAGTCAATACCCTCCGCCACCTCTAAAAGTCCATTTTTATTAGCAACCACCAAAAAACTTAAAGTCCAATTTCATTGGCACCCTCATAATTCCAAAAGTCCACTATGGTGGCAAACTACCAGAAAGCTAAAAGTCCAATTGTGTTTGGCACGTCTCAAAAATTCAATAGTGTTTGGCTCAATTTAAAAGTCCAAGTCCCTCTTGGCGTTTCTCACAATCCAATCTTTTCAACTCCGTGTTGATATTTTTACCTTTTCAACTCCGTGTTGATATTTTTACCTTCTCAACCCTGTGTTGATGGCTTAAATTGTTTCAACTCTGTGTTGATAATTCTTCAACTCCATGTTGATGGCTTTTTCTTTTGAACTCTGTGTTGATAATTCTTCAACTCCGTGTTGATGATTTTTTTCTTCTCAACTCTATATTGATAATTATTCAACTCCGTGTTGATGGCTTTATTCTTTTCAACTCCGTGTTGATGTCTTTACTTCTTCAACTTCGTGTTGATGGCTTTATTCTTTTCAACTCCGTGTTGATGTCTTTACTTTTTCAACTCTATGTTGGTAATTCTTCAACCCTATGTTGATATCCTTATCTTTCCAACCCTGTGTGTCGCTCCCACCAAAATGACACCTGGTCAGAAGGGGTACAGACACGAACGGTCGGCGAAAGAGAGAAGGAATGAATAGAGTCGCCAGCTAGGCATTTTTATCCCGGAGGAAAGGTAATGCTGCATAAACCTAGAAAGATATGGATAAGACGGTCGCAAACCAGAGAGACTGAGAAAGAGGGTTGGTTACAACCTGGGAAGGTATTAGCACCCAGATTGTCCGCCGTACTCGACGGGATCCACGCTTAAAAGATTTGTGTTTTAAAGGGGTAGTGTCAGTGCAATTTGTGTATCAAATCTGGAAAGAATGCAAGTGTCAGTGTAAAAGAAGTGTGAAGTGAAATATGTGAAGTGTCAGTGTAAGAACAAGAATATAAAGCTCAAGACTATGAGGCTAAAAGAATAATGCTGGAAAAGGGAGAATATACAGAGACTTTTGTTCGATAAATGTTAAGTTATTCCTATGTATCCTCTCGTGCAATGAGGAAGTCAGAACACCGTAGTTCGACCCAAAGAGACTGAAAGATAAATTGACTTGTGAACTGATTACTTGTCTATGCTCAAGTGTATGACCTTTCTGGCTCAGGTGCAAACTGTCTTGCATTAGACGGAAGAAGCAAGTTCTCGTTTGTGAGTGAATGAGATGAGAAAAGAATCCCGGAGGAGACGATTATTGTTTGTTTTTGTGTTTTCAGTCTTTTATTGCTTTTGAAGTTTGTTATAAGAAAATGAGCTTAAGTCTAAACCAAGGGTTAGTAAACTCATCACATCCTCCCTCAGATTAGGGGTAATGAGAATACCTTAAGCATGAAGTAAACACCTCACACTTGGTCACCATGATGTAGGATTAAGATCGTTAACCTACTTGCATTTATTAGATGTTTTTGGTGTTTTTGTTTAGTGTTAAGTAATGAGTTTAAGCCATAATCAGGGATTTAATGAACCCATTACACCATCCTAATAGAAGGATAATAGATGAGAACATTTAAGCTGAGAAAGACTCCTCAACTTAATCCATGATTAGGGATTAACCTCATGACAAAACAAAGCCTTTATTAAAGTAGATTTTAGTAAATGGTAAGATTAAAAAATGATTTTTATGATTTGTAAGACAACTTGAGGGGGACTTTTCCATTAACACTAGGGTCAGTCCTTCTTAACCACTTAAGGAAGAATTAGAACCCTAATGCAAGGCCCAAGTTACAAGCTTGATGTCTTGATGATTATTAGGTGAATTGATTAAAGGGTTTAAAAACATTAAGGGTTTAACACTTAGGATTAAAGTTATACACTCCATCCTAATAGAAGGATGCAAGCATAAGCTTAATCACAAAGCCTTAAAACCTTTAAGGTTTAGTCCTGGATTATGAGATGAGAAGAGAAGACTCAAAGATGACACAAAGGTAAAAAGCTAAATGGGGGACTAATCAAACCCTAATTGTTATCATGCTTTGTTGTTCCTAGGGTTAATGAGGTTTACAAGAAGATCTTCAGAGAAACCACCAGGAAGGAAGCAGATGAAAGGAGCAAAGAGCAGGGAGAAGCAAAACAACTTGCTTCACTTAAGAAGACAAGTTGCTTGGAGGAAGAAAGTAAGATGAACATGAATGAGAAAGCTCACTCCAAGGCACAAAATAAAATGCAGCAATGATGCATAAGAGAGATGAAAAGAGATTGTGAGAAGTGAAGGCAAATTCACTTCTCAAAGCAACTTACCACCTGAAAAGTTAGCAAAAGAAGTGAAATGCAATGCAAATGAGATGAAATGTCATGATGCAAGCCAAAGCCAGAGGAAAGAACATGATGTTAATGATGCTAAGAGATGATACCAACATGAGGCAAGACATGAGAATGATCATACAAGGACATGGGTGCAGATGAAGCATGCTTTGAACCATAAAGATTCATGAATGTTTATGAAATGAAATGAACATATAACATGGCAAAGGAATGATGCAATGATCAATCATGGTTCTAATATGTCCTAAGATGTCGTATGGATCATGTGGATGTACAAAATGTCATGGCAAATAATTGGATGCAAGCAAATGAAAGATGGATGCATAAGGAGGCACAAATTAGGGTTTATGATCAACCCACAAAGCAAAATTCAAAATCAGAAGCATATGACATGATAAAAAATTGAAAATTCAATCAAAGATACCCTAAACCTATACAAGTTTACTGCCCAAAGGAGGAGACCTAACTCTTAACCTAGTGCAAGTTATGAATTTCCTAAGATTACTAGGGTTTTAAGGCACCTTATCAAGAAAAATGCAAAACAAATTGAAAATGAAATATCAATTCAAACCAAATTTATCCTATAAACTAAATGCTATGAAGGATGCAATGCAAGAAGAATCATCATCAAACTCCCAAGGGTTAGGCGGAATGAATTTTTCAAAGTTTGCACAAAAATATTGCCTCAAAATGAATTTAATTCCAAAGAAAATGATCAAAATGCATCAAGATCAAAAAAGAAATTTTGTTTGAGGGTTTGACAATGTTTCTAAATGTTTCTAAATGCAATGTGAATTTTTTTGTGATTTTTAAATACCTAAATGTATTTTTAATTAATTAATTTTCATTAACTAATTAAAAATAAACATTTAAATAATTTAAAAATAATTTTCAATGCAAAAAATAAAAATAAAAATGTTTTTGGGTTCTAAAAATTAATGAAATCTTTGACAAAAATTTTCATAATTTTTAAATGATTTTTGCTATTTTAAATAATTCGTACAAAATAAATCAAAAGAAAATGAAATAAAATTAAATAAAATGAAAAGTATGCACAATCCATGGCTGAGATTCAAACTGGGAGATGGAGGGAAGACTGCGCGCGTCATCTAACGGCCTGGGTTCAAACTGACTCAATTAACATAAAACCCTAATTAATTAAACTAATGACGTGGATTAGGGCTTAATGGGGTGATCTGAGCCCTTCAAACACGCGGGAGTCAACGTAGGTCAACCAGATCCAAGGTCCAGATTCAAAGTTGGTTAATTACTCAGATTAGGGTTAATGACCCTCAGGTGGCCGGAGAAGACTTCTGGTCGTCTTCTCCAGCGAGACCTTCAACCTATCTCTCTCAAAACCTCACTAAAACGTGCCAAAATCTCCAGATTCACTCAACCAAACATCCTAAGCAAGAATCCAACACCAAAACCTATTTATTTTTCATGAATCAAGAAGAACAAGCAAAAATCAATTTCACGGGCAAAGTTTCAGACAGACCATACATCCTCATCTCTTCATCATTTTCAAAAATTCAAAGCTCATTGCATTCAGGGGAGCATGTAGATCATTTTAGTAACTTAAAACAAGGTTTCTGGAAAAAATAATTTTTGAAGCTACCTGAAGTGAAGCTTTCAGTTTGGAGCTTTCAGCTTGCCTCCTTGCTTCAAAGCCTCTCCAATGGACCTCCTGAAGATGCTTTAAGGTTTAGTTGGATTGGATAGTGGCTGATTTGTGAGTTTGATGAAGTTCTGTTCAGTGAGGGGTGAGAATCGTGTTTCTAATTGAGGAGGTTTCAGGGACAAATGAGGCTTGGGAAATGATCAGAGGAACATGTTGAGTGATCCTATGAAGTTTGTTTTGGTGTTTGATGCTTGTGTGATCAGATTCGAAGGAAAGTGCATAAGAGGTGAAATCTTGAAACTATGGCTTATGAGATGTTTCAGGCTTGTGTGTGGTATGTGTTGAGTCTCATTTGGTACATGTATCATACTTGGATAGGTCAGAGGAGTTGGTGTGGCCTAGCTTGAATGGTATGGGCCATTTTGCATAAAGTCAATGTTTTGTGTAAGAGAGGTATGGGCTATGGCAGTGAAGGTACAAAGCATGGCTTGGCTGCAGCTTGAATCAGGGAGAACCATGGAAATGGATTAGAGGCAATGCAGCAAGTGGATTAGGGTTTTTGAGAGTTTTTGCAATCTCACAAAGTCTTGGCCCTTTTGTGATTACTTGAAGCATAAGTCATGAAAATGGGAGGTCCTTTTGTGCATTCTGATTTTTAGGCATTGATTCATGTTTGTGCAAAGGTTAGAAGTCCATTTGAAGTCCCATTTTGCCTTGGCAAGAGGTTTTGCAACTTTGCCTCTTTGGTGCAAAACTTGAAATTATGTGATTTTTCCCAACTTTGACAAGCTATATCTTTTGATCCAAAATGAATTAGAATGAGTTCTTGTACTTTTTGAAAAGGGAATGATCCATTCTACAACTTTCATGACCAAAGTTTTCTCATTTGAAACATTTTTGAATCAATTTGAGGAGGTTGAAAAACTTTCCCAAAATGGCAAGTTTACATTACAAGTCACTTTCCCGAAAAGGCAACTTTGCAAATGGATTGAAATTCTTCAACTTTGTGAACTTATAACATCTTCCATGATCAAATAAAGATCATACACATTCAAAATGATGAAGAACAACCTTTGGTTGGGTCATTGGGGGCCTCAGATGCCCTGATTTTACACTGACTTGCTCAAGAAGTCATCTATTGATCAGATGCCTTCCCCATGGAATTTATTCATGAAACTTGATATGCATGATTGTTATAACATATAGAGACCAATAGAAACAATAATGACCAAAAAATTTGGAGTTATGGCCTTTGAAACCAAAACCCTAATTCTAGGTCATCTGTGCAGTTAAACCTGGCTCTGCTTCCATGCCTTTCTCAGTTCTTGTGATTCTTTGATTTCCTTGATCTTGTGAGGATATGATATGATGTTTGAACACACATGGACCCCTTTGAAGTGATTGATGACCTTTTAAGTGGCTCAAATGGCTCTTGGGTGGCTCAGATCACAAACCCTAGATGCAGATGACTTTGAACCAATGCAGTGAATTAAAAATGTGATATGAGATGCTATGATTGAATCTTATGCATATGAGAATATCACAAGCCATGGTGTTAATGGGTGAGGGCAAATTTGGAGTGTTTACACTGTGTTGATACCTTTGCTCTCTCAACCCCGAGTTGATCCTTAGTGATTCTTTTCATCATTGCTTAAAAAACCGTTACGAAAGACTAAAGTCCACCTGTGATGTGGCAAACCTCTAAAGTCCACCCTTGATGTGGCAACTTTCAAAAGTCCAACCTTGTTTTGGAACCCCTCGAAAGTCCACCTGTGGAATGACGTATTTCCAAAGTCCAACATTCTTGGCAACTACGAAAACTATATCCAGCATATCCAATCATTTGCATTGTCACGTACATGACATACATCATTCCAGCCTGAAAACAGGAATGTCACTAAGCTCAATCATATCAATCATCAGCATATACAAAACATTAGCATCACTTTTGCGAATAATGGCATTTGAACCACCGTGCATCATGCAATTCATAATATTCATGTACAACATAGCATAACAGGATCCAGGACATGCATCTAGGACAATCTCTTCCGAAGTCGGCAGCATTTCTCTGAAAGGAGCTAATACCCCGCATGTGCTCGCGGATTTTATATCCCCCAACAGGTCATTCTTCAACTTTATGGTTGATAATGATGACCCCAACATCTTCTCTTTCTTTGCTCCCTGAGCAGAGGTTATCCTAAAAAGTATCTTGTGAGCTTTTCCTCTGCAAAACTTGGCTAGCATGCTTCCTCCGAAAAGGAATTTCGGTTGAACTGATTTTCCCCAACAGATTATTCACTCTTGAGATATTATGTCAGTATCCCTAAAGAACCTTAATTCATAAGGGACTGCTTCATGCGACTTTGAAAAGTTTATTTAGTAAATTGAGATACTACTTTGTTAATTCAAAGAATCTCAGAAATATTTGCAAACTGTCATCTCATCCTCATATCTTTTGATATTGCATTGCATTTTCTTGTCGGACAAATTTTAGGGTCTTTTTATATCTAATTGACTTTTACCCTAAAAAAAAATTGAACGCCATGCAGCAGATCACTTTCTCGGGTCCAAGGCAATCAGATAGGGGCATCTGTCATACCCCAAATTTGTCCTACCTTTTTAAAATTATCATTTATTCTTTTTTTTTTACTTTACATCATTTGAAAAACATTATTTGGGTTTCATCGTAAATAATGTTTCAATTTTCAGCCAAAATGAATTCTCAGATATATAGACAAATCAATTGAATTAATTTTTAACTGGGCACAAAATCAGTAGAAGAAAAGTTTCAAAATTGAGCTTGTAGACGTTAATATGCTATGTTTCACATAGATCAACCTGACATGTTCATTCTAATTTTTCGGCAACTTTTTCAGTCGCATTCAATCAGCTGAGCCTTTAAATAGTTAATTTATTTCAAAATCTAACAAAATGTTGTATTTTTCAGAGTCATTTATTTCACGCTGATAATTGTAGGACATTTAGTTTAACTTTTCAAACATTTTGGCACCCGAATTTTATTCACTTTCGATCGTTTTATTTTTATTGTGGCATCAAAATATCTAAAAATGTTGAATATAATTTTTTATGCTTTTATTTTATTTTAATGGTGTTTATTCAATAAATTGTGTATTTTTAGTAGTTTTAATTGATTTAATATCATTTAAATTAACTAAAGCATCTAGAAATGACAATTTTGATATTTTAAAATTAAGTGTACTTCTTTAATTTAATATGAATCGTCGATTCAAATTTAATCAAAGAACCACATGCATTATCCTCTCTTTATCTTATTGACCATTCATAAATTAGGATTTTTATTTCATTTGTTTGATTAATAAAATCAGAAAATAGTGATTGACACTTGTCGATCTACAATTGATTAGTTTTGTGAGAATTTTGTCACTTAGTCCAATCATAACATGACACATGACGTTTGTGTGTTTGACAAGTAAAAAAGGATTCAATTGATTATGAGAGAGCAACACGTGAGACAGACGGGAGGAATAATTTTGGTTTTCATCCATTCACAACTAGCTGGCACTACTCCCCCACTATCTCATGCCCCATCTCATTTTCTGATGAAAAAAAGAAAATATTCCCTCACCATATACTCTCTCTCTGTTTCCGCATGGTTTTTACAATAATACTCTCACTTTCTTAACATATTTAATTGACCATATCCAATTCACCAATAAATTCCTTTGTCGCACTCTCTTTATGACCATCATAACAATCCTTCAACTTTTTGGCTCTCTCACCATCACACACCACCTTCCGCATCACTTTCATACACATACTTTCCACTATAAATCACACAAAACCATTATCGGTTTCCTTCCACTCTTCACCGTTAATAAACCTCAATAGCTCATCGATAACCAACAACTTTAACAGCTATGTTTCATCACCAAATAAACACATAAGCCAGTCTTAAAATTCTCATTCTCATGGATACTTTTCATTACCATTATCTTCTTCTTATATCTCATTAACAACAACATCATCTTCATTCATCACCGCTTCAGATCCGTTTTTCAACAACTCAGCTATGAGCTCACCGCCAAACACGCCACGCAAAAATATCAACAATTCTTAACAGCAAATCAGTTTCAATGTCAGTTTCCCTGTTATCGTGGCAGCCTCAACAACAAGAACGTATTCCAACCTTCAACTTGCATCAACCAAACAACAATATAACACAGCTCAGTGATGATTTCACCACGAGATATGCAATAGAGGCATCGCAATAGCATTTGTTTCAACAACATCAACACTAGCTCAACGAACGAACTCTTTCGGTAATCCTACGGTTTGGAGAGTACTCATAGTAGGAGATCTGAGGAGTAGGCGAAGGAAAATCGAAAGTTGAAGTAAGGGAGAGTTGAACATGAGGAAGCATCGATGAAGGTAGCAAGTGGTTCACGAAAACAACATTGAGAGCAACTCAGTATATTTACGTCCAAATCGGTCGGTATATCTTTTCTCTACCTCTGTTTGATTTTTCTTGCTGATGTTTTTGTATTTTTGATTACGTTTTGATGTTGGTTTATTGCTAGCTGCTTGGTTTTGTTTTGGTTACGTTTGTTACATTGTTTGGTGTTACTTCGGCTATACTTGTTACACTGAAATACCTTGTTAACGTTGCTAAATAAACAATGTTGTTGTGGCTGTTTTTAGATTGTGATAATTATGTTGAAAATCGGATTGAATCCGCAAGTGCGATATCATTCGTATATCATCACTTTGCATATTTTTTCGATATATTGAGGACATTTGCTGTGTTTTTTTCTTTCTTTTGTTTGAGATGTATCAATGTTAAGTGAGCAATGCCGTTAATCAATCGTCCTTGTGAATTGTCATGTTTGTTCATTTGTATTGTGTGGACAGTTTATCATGTGCGTGTATCATGTTTTTTTTCCAATTCCAGCAGAGTGAACGTCATGATCCCTTTGCTTGTGCTTAATCCTGTTATTACTTAAGTTGATACACATTCGATATAGTAAAGAAAAATAAACTCTGTATTTTCCTCCTACTTGCATTAATCTTAAGATTTAATTGTTCTTATCAGATTGCAGGATTTATTTGAGGGTAGGATATCACTTTTGCCATTCCTTTGTTTACTATGTATTGTGGTTCTATATATATATAAATATATATATATATATATATATATATATATATATATATATATATATATATATATATATATATATATATATATATATATATATATATATATATATATATATTTATTGTATATTCTATTTTATATATATACACATACTTTATGTTCAAATTTCTATATATATAAATTTATGTTTTCAATTTTTCTTTATATACATATTTTTGTTTTCTTGTTTTTTTGTTTCTATATATATATATATATATATATATATATATATATATATATATATATATATATATATATATATATATATATATATATATATACTTATGCTTTTAGTTTTATTACTTTTCTAGTTTTTTAATATATTTACTTTTGTTTTCTAAACTTTATATATATTTTGGTTTACATTATTTTTTATGCATATTAATATGTTAATATTGTTTATATATTTTATTTTATTTTAGGTCTATTTTGTTTTTTCATCTCGTTGTATTGCAATTTCGGAGCATAAATTCATTCTGCTTTCGAGAACCGTATGGATACATAAAGTGACGCTCGACTTCTCATATAATGATTCTAAAATATAATTGGTTCTAAGATAGTTAAAGATCCATATTTCGACACTTTCGAATTAATCTCGGGTCTAACGCCTTCGAATAGTTTAGAACACTTCACACACGTTTCCTCTTGGGCAAATACAATGAACCCTTTTATTTCGTGCAATCCCGTGTATTTATTATTTACCTCGCCCCCCCATTCCGATGTACGCAATTTATTTTCCGCATCGTGATATCGTTCGCTAGGAGCACCCTTAGGGACTAGGTTCGATTTCATCCTTCTTTCGCAAACCCCTGGTCCAACACCAAGTGGAATCCTAACCTTGCGAGTCGAGCGCATTGTGCCTCGCTAACAAACCAGACAAATAAATCTCCATTCACTTACCCTTATAAGTCGGTCGCATCGTGCAACACCATCGAACTAATCAAATATTTTTTTATTCCGAATAATCAAACTATCTTTCAAAATCAAATAACGAAAGAACTGAATTCTGGAGTCTAGCATTCCTCGAATTCTTGAATGAACGCTCCTAAGGCTCGCCCCACGGGACGTGTTTCATTCACCCTTTCGTTCCTAAAACACTAATCAAATCAAACATATTTTCTCTAAACGAACATTGTTTAAATCCCTCCTATCGTGCAAATAAGCTAGCGCTTCAACCTCCTATCGCGAGCAAACAAGCCAACACTTAGCCGTTAGAGAGCAGTTTAAACACTCAAGCATTATTTAAATCCCTTCTTTCTTGAAAACAAGCTAGCGCTTCAGCCTCATATTACGAGCAGACAAGCCCACGCTTAGCAGTTAGAAAGCATTTTAAATAATCGTTCATTAAAAAACACCAACATACTCGTAGTTAGTCGAACTACGACGCTCTGATTCCTCAATGAGGATACGTAGGCATGAGTATCTCATTCCTTGGCAAGCCCGCTAACAACTAACTTCCACTTTTCTCTCGCCCCTGTTGCGATCGAGACTATTCGAACCTTAGTACCACGAACTACGAGGCTCTGACTTTCCCATTGCACAAGGGAATACGTAGGCACACGGATCTCAATCCTTGCCGAGCACCCTAAGACTAAAACCACCCATTTACCTTAACATATCGTTTATCATTAAGAAGTCATTAATATAAGTTACCATTCAATTGCATATTAGACTAAGAGGTTCCCGTTGAGTAAAACGGACGTAAGAGGTGCTAGTACCTTCCTCTTACGTAACCGACTCCCGAACTTAGAATTTGGTTTCAATGACCAAGTTATTTCCTTTATAGGTTTTATCTAGATTTCCCTTTTCCTTTATTAGGAATAGATTAAAATTAGGTGGCGACTCTGTTTGTCTGTTTTTCCGCGTCTTTCGCGAGGATCGTATTTTTCGAGGTACGACACCTTGGCTCATAGTTTCATGGATTTCACCATCCATCTCAATATACTTGTATGTAGCCAGATGGCTAACAAACATGTCCTCTTCACCATAGATGGTGATAATCTGTCCTTCCCACTCATATTTCAGTTTCTGGTGAAGGGTCGACGTTACTGCGCCTGCGGCGTGAATCCAAGGTCGACCTAACAAACAGTTGTATCCTGGATGAATGTCCATCACATAGAAAGTAGTCTTAAAGACTTGCGGACCGATTATCACTGGTAGCTCCACCTCTCCCAGCACAGATCTTTTGGAGCCATCAAAAGCCCTGACCACAAGGTTGCTTGGTCGGAGATCTATCCCATCATACTCAAGCTTGACAAGAGCTTTTTTGGATAAGACATTGAGTGTGGACCCAGTGTCTACAAGAACATGAGATAGTACAGATCCTTTGCATTCCAGGGTTATGTGCAAAGCTTTGTTGTGGTGACGTTCTTCTGTGGTCAGATCAGCATTAGTGAAACCTAGCCATGGCTAGTATTGACATTTGACACCACTGTTTCAAGCTGATTCACTGTGATCTCTTCTGGCACGTATGCAGCATGTAGAACTTTGAGTAGTGCATCCCGATGGGCTTCGGAACACAACAACATGGATAGTATAGAGATCTTAGAAGGAGTCCGGTGGAGTTGGTCCACAACTTTGTACTCACTTCTCTTAATTATCCTCATAAATTCATCCACATCCTGATCAAAGGATGATTTATGAGTCTCTTTTTGTGCAGGTTCTTCAAGTATCACACTCTTCCCTTTGGCTTTGGCAGCAACCTCTACCTCAGTGTTAATTCTGGGAGCTTGTGACGCGAAGAGACATCCGCTTCGGGTGAAGCCTCCGCCTCCCCCGACATTGTCCACCTGTGGGGTAGGAACTGAAGAATCAAGAAGGACTTTTTCTCCATTGCACTAAAGGTCAGCACCATAATGCCATGGTACAACACTGTTTTTATCATACGGAATTGGCACGGGCACCGTGATGGTGACTGGGCTTACTGCAGCAGAAGTTGTAACCGTAATTGTCTGTGGATCATAAAAGATGGTGACAGGACTTCTTGTGGATGTTGGTGGTGATGAATTGAAGCTTGGTTGAAACTGTTGTTGAGATTGTTGAAAGTTGCTGGAATTTGGGACCGTTGTCGGGTCGTAATAAATAGTAACCGTGGATACATAATTGATGATGGTTGCTGGAGTTTTAGAAGGATATGAAAGGGAATTGTTGTTTGTTGAAACGATGGAAGAAATGGTTGCTGAAGTTGTAGATGAATCAGTAGGAACAATGGTTGTTGCAGTTGTAGGAGAAACACTTGTTGTTGATAAAAGAGTTGCTGGTGTTGTAGAAGATGTTGTGGTTATTTGCATAATGCCTTCTTTGATCAAGCTATTGATGCCATCCCTCAATCTTGCACACCCATACTCGGAAAGTTTGCAGGATTCACAACAGGCCTCACAACCTGGAAACACTTGGCATTTCAAAAGCTGAGCTTTAACCTCTACCAAAGGTGTCTGAATACTTGCAATATCTTCTATTAAACTCCTGGGTGAGCCTTCCTCTATAGCATTAATCCTTGGCCCACTGTTTCTTGGCATAGGATTTTTCATGACGTTGGGAGGTGGTGCAGAGTTCAGGGACTTTGAATCTACCAGATCATGGACCTTCATATGCAGAGCCCTGCATTTTTCCGTAGAGTGACCAGGTGCGTTGGAATGAAAAGCACACTTAGCGTTGACATCGTAGTTTCTTGGAAGGTTCTGAGGATCAGGTGGAGCCAATGTCCTCAACTCAACAAGATTGAGCTTTAGGAGTTGTGGCAGCAGTGTAGCATATGGCATTGGAATAGGGTCAATCGCCCTGTTGATCTGAGATGGTCGCTATTGAAAAGGGCGTTGTTGTTGATTGTTATTATTATTGTTGTTTGACTTCTGTTGCGGAAACTGTTGTTTTTGCGGAAAGTGTTGTGGTTGTTGAGTATACTGAGGAGGTGGAGCAAGGATAGTAACAGCAACAACTGTTTTGGGGAGGTATTGGGGTCTCCCTCTTCCCACGTGCACATAATTTGTTTCACCAGATCTACGGGGCCCATCAAATGGCTTTCTGGCACTGCTTGAGCTGGCACCGTTGTCGGAGATCTTCCCCATCTTTAGTAGGCTCTCTTTTCTTTCCCCCGCTATCACCACATCTGCAAAGTTGGTGGAAGAGAATGCAGGCAATCTGTCCATATATGTACCATGGAGAGTATTCATGAACATGTCTGCCATTTCCCTTTCAGACATAGGGGTTTGAACGGTAGCAACAAGTTGCCTCCACCTTTGGGCATATTCCTTAATGCTTTCACGGGAAGATTGAGACATTCCCATCAGAAAGGTCCTGTTTGGAGCCATGTCCAGGTTATATTGATACTGACGGATAAAAGCTTCAGCCAAGTCTTTCTAGTTTCTTACTATAGCTCTGGTCAAGTGGGAGTACCATTCTCGGGATGCCCCTGTCAAGCTATCCTCGAAGTAAAACATCCACAGCTTCTTGTCCATGGTGTATGCCTTTAATCTTCCCAAGAAATACTGAAGGTGGATACGTGGGCAGGATGTGCCATTGTATCTTTCAAAACACGGGGGTTTGAACTTGTGAAGAATTCTCACCCCTTCCACCAATCCCATGTCAATGACATCAAAACCTAGAGAGTTTTGGGATTCAAGAGACCTTAGCTTCTTTGTAATTTCATCCAACTGACGGTCGTAAACTTCGTTTCCGGCCCCAACCACTATAAATTGTTCTTCTTGAGGATCTTCCTGCAGGACCCTTCCTCCAGTAGTGTTACCTTGGGTGTTTCTTATGGCATTGATGTCCGGGTTCAGATGAGGCCCAAACTCTAGGGGATTCGTGCGAGGCTGCACGTGATCATTGTTACTGGTACCCCCTTTACCTGGATGGTGTTCCTCAGGAGTTTGTCTCTCAACTAACTCCCTCAGTCTTTCCTGGCTCTGAGCTAAACCAGTCATCACTGTCATAAATTGGTTCATTTTATTTCTCATCTCAACCCTTTCATTGGCCATCTGGGCCCTCACTTCATTCCGGTTTTGTTGAACTTGATCCATCTGTAGTCCCGGAAGGTTGTTTCTTGTCGGGTACCGGTGTATTCTGTTGATAGGGAACACTCTTCTGCGAGCAATGTTTTCTGAAACCACAACAAAGTGAGAAACAACAACAAAACAAAACCTACAAAACAAAGAGAAATTTTTAGTATGCAATGCATGATGCCTATTTTTCTTCCAAGGGTATCTGGTTTGGTTCTTTGGTTTTGACTGAAATTCTGGGATCAGGTACGTGATGTCGAACTAGATGTTTAAACACTTGAAATCTTAAACAAAACTTAAAGTACTGGTAAATTAAATAACACAGGAAATTGTTAACCCAGTTCAGGCAATTTCTACCTAAGACACTACTTAGATATGAGTACCTACTCACTCCCCCTCAATCACACAATGATATTTTACAATGATTAATAAAATTGAAGTCACACTTCAAACACAATAGCTTGATCTTACTTAAAAGTTTCAATCAAGACACAATACACTTTTTGCTTAAAAGCTCATAAAGTGACAAACAATTAAAACCTGTTATACTTCACAAACACCCTTTTTGGTCTTCTAGAATTCGTACTCTTTTCTGAGAGTTTCAGTTCCTTAAATAGATGCTTGGTTTTTGGGCTTTTTTCAAATTATCCAGACCTGATAAATCCCACAGTCATCACCTTGAATTAGGGTTAGTTAGTTTGTTACCTCCTTGATTCAAGGTGAGTTAGTTATTCTGTTACACTGAAATCAGATAACTAAGCTCCCTACAGATGCGCCTTGGAATGCTTATCTCTTTACAATTAATTCCAGATAAACTCCCCTGAATTTACTCAGTTCTGTTATGCATCATTTAAGTCAGATAGCAGGTTTTCGATGTCACAACATCTGGTGTGACATCCTGATGTCTTGAACTAAATTCATTAACAATTACTTTATTTGTCAATGTCACAACATCTGGTGTGACATCCCGAACTAAGTTCACTTATTCTTGTTTGTCAAAAATTCTGCCAATTCTTAACATCTACAAACTCCCCCTTTGGCTAATTTTTGGCTAACACAATCTTCTGGTTTTATCAGAGAGCAGCAGAGTTTTATCAGAGAGCAGTAGAGTTCTTTTCTGTTGAATCATATGAGAGCTAATAGTTTGGTCCCCCTCAATCATGTTTGTATACTGCTATGACTTGTTCAACAAACTTTGATATACCAATGAGCATTCAAAAAACTTAGTTCAGAAGACAGAAAATTAACATCAGCATTGTTCATAACTTCTCCCCCTTGTTAGACAGAAATTGGGGCAAACCATTACATAAGCAGAGAGAAAAACATTCAAAATTACAAAGCAAAAATTACAATGCAGAACAGGAAGTACACTTTCCACCGCACACAGCTTCACTCAGACTCAGTATATTCAGTATCTTCTGCATCCTCAGACTCAACATCAGATCCATCCACATCTCCAGCAACTTCCTCCAGCTCTTGTCTTTGAATTATGTTCTCCAGCTTCTTCTTCCTTTCATCCAGCTCTTTGCATGTTGTTCTGAGCTCTGTAATCAGGGTTGCCTTGGATATAAGAGTCTTGACATTTGATGGTCCAGCAGATGTCCCACTTGGAGCTTCAAGATCTGCAGCATGATGGCTCAGAAACAGTTTGTAGTGGAAGGACAGTGGGCTTTCCCTCTTACAGATGGAATCCTTATCAGTAAGGATGCCTGGATATTCATTGAGGATTATCCCACAAAGCAGTGAGGGAAAAGCTATTGGAAGCTTGATTGCTGATGTTCCTGCATGCTTTAGGGTTTGATCAAAGATATAAGCCCCATAGTCCAACTTGGTCTGGGTGCCTACAGCACAGATAAATCTTCCTAGCCAAGTAGCTATTGATGAAGTGTGGTTGGTGGGGACCCAGTTGACAGTTCCAATTCTATGCAGCATAGCATACTTTCTTGTTAGCAAGCTGACAGATAGTTTGCCTTCGATTGGCCATGATTTGACCTGGTTGGCTGTGATGATCTTGCAGACTTGGTTGTCAGTTTTTCCCACTTCATTTGGCCCATCAGATTCTCTCCCCAGGTACTGATTTATAACCCTAGGAGAAAAATCAACACATCTCCCCCTCACATATACCTTCCTGAAATCCTCAGATTTCCCATCAGCACACCCCTCTTGCAGATTGACTATGAATTCTTTGACCAGCAGTTCATAGCAAGGGGAAAAGTTGGAAACAGTTTTGAATAAACCAGCATTGGAGATTAAGTCTATTACCTTAGTGCACTCCAAAGCATTGCTACCCAGCTCTCTTTCCAAAGCCACCCTTCTTTATTAAACATACTTCCACTTGCCTACACTGGAGACATGATGGAAGGACACATTGTCCAGAGGTGCTTTAGGAACAGCAGAGGCAGTCTTGGGAGGTGCTGGCTTCTTCCTTGGTTGGGATGTTGGGACATCCTCATCAACATCTGAGTCAGGTGGAGTTATAGCTTTCCTCTTCTGGGTTCTTACCTTGCTCCATTGCTTAGTAGGTCCAAAGGCAACTTTGACCTTGTCCTTTTTGGGAGTAAACTGTTTCTTTTCAGGAGTTGCATGTGCAGCTGGCTTCTTCTCCTTCCTAGCCCTAAGCCTTTTGGCTATGCTAGGATTGACAGATGTTATGATCTCAGTGTCAGAGTCATCATCTAGGTTTTCAACAGGTGGAGGTTGGGAAGCCTCTTTTTCAGAAGCTTGATCAACAGGAGCTTGATCATCAGTGGCTTTATCATCAGTAGCTTGATCAGTATCAGTTGAGGCTTTGTTCTGGCCTTCAGATGCTTCAACATTTCTTGGGACATCCTGTTGAGCAGGTATGTCCTCTTCAGCCTGGTTGATTGAGTCATCTTGAGGAGCAGGCATACTGTTCAGGGGAACAGACACCCCAGGCACAACTCTTTGTTCATAAAGGATCCTGTTTACAAGCTGTTTGATGGATGCGTCCACATATGCAGAAGCTTTGGGGGTGCTGGAAGATGAAGGAGTTCCGTTGCTTTTACTGAAAACTGGCTCCTTAGCTCTTCTTGCATGTGGAGTCCTGGGTTTTTGAGCTATAGGAACGCTTCCTCTGATCTCATCTATAGGAGTAGCATCCATTGGTACTACAGAAATTGGAGTTGCATGCACTACATCTTCATGATTGAGACCCTCATCAATGAAGTTAGGGTTTTTATGTTGAGACATTTTTTTCGAATGTAGTGGAAAAGGAGTTAGGTTTGATAGATTTGGATGAGTTTAGAAATTCAGCTTTAGCACGCAAAGCGTTTAGTGGAGCTAATGAGGAGGTGAGGAGCTGAGAGCACATTTGTACATTTATAGAATCCGTTACTAGTGGAATTTTTAAGAGTGGAATACACAGAGTTATTGACCAGACTGGTGCTGCCATCTGGTGATCATGCCACACGATGTCATGAGACATGCTGGCACTTCTCCATAACTGCTATATTTCACATAAGCAGATTCCCAATTTACCCCTTAGGTTTTCAAATTGGGTAGCATCCAAAGCCTTAGTAAATATGTCAGCTAATTGCTGCTCTGTGGCTACATGCTCTAATGTGATCACCTTCTCTTCCACAAGGTCTCTGATGAAGTGATGTCTGATATCTATGTGCTTAGTCCTGCTGTGTTGGATAGGGTTTTTTAAGATGTTAATAGCACTTAAATTGTCACAGTACAATGTCATGACATCTTGTGGGACATTGTATTCTGTGAGCATTTGTTTCATCCATACAAGCTGTGAACAACTACTACCAGCTGCAATATATTCAGCTTCAGCAGTGGATAGGGACACACAATTTTGTTTCTTACTGAACCAAGAAATTAGATTGTTCCCTAGAAAGAAGCATCCTCCTGATGTACTCTTTCTATCATCAGCACTTCCAGCCCAGACAGCATCACAAAATCCAGTGAGGATTGGTTCACAACCATGAGAGTACATTATGCCATAGTTACAGGTACCATTGACATATTTCAAGATCCTCTTAACCTGGTTTAGATGGCTCACTTTTGGTTCAGCTTGATACCTTGCACACACACCTACTGCAAAAGCTATATCTGGTCTGCTAGCTGTAAGATATAGTAGGCTTTCAATCATGCTTCTGTACAAGCTTTGGTCCACACTCTCACCTTTGTCATCCTTTGTCAGTTTTAAATGAGTGGGGGCAGGTGTTCTTTTGTGACTTGCATTGTCCATCCCAAACTTCTTGACAGTGTTCTTTGCATACATGCTTTGGGATATGAACATGGAATCCTCCATTTTCTTGATTTGCAGTCCAAGGAAGTAGGTTAGTTCTCCCACTAAGCTCATTTCAAACTCATACTCCATTTGAGTAACAAAATGTTTAACCATCCTGTCTGACATCCCACCAAACTCTATGTCATCCACACATATTTGAGCAATCATAACCTTTCCCTCTTCATCCTTTACAAACAAGGTTTTGTCTATTCCACCTTTTCTGTATCCATGTTTAATGAGAAAAGTGGTCAATCTTTCATACCATGCTCTGGGGGCTTGCTTTAGACCATACAGAGCTTTCCTTAGCTTATATACATGGTTTGCACAGCTTGGATCTACAAATCCCTTTGGTTGCTCCACATACACTTCCTCGTTAAGGTACCCATTTAGAAAAGCACTTTTAACATCCATCTGAAATAGCTTGAACTTCAGGATGCAAGCAATTCCTAGGAGTAGTCTGATTGATTCAAGCCTTGCTACTGGTGCAAAGGTTTCATCAAAATCTACTCCCTCAATTTGTGTATATCCTTGAGCTACAAATCTAGCCTTGTTTTTTGTAACTACTCCCTGCTCATTAGACTTGTTTTTGTACACGCACTTAGTGCCAATCACATTAATGTCATCAGGCCTAGGAACAAGATCCCATACTTCATTCCTTGTAAACTGGCCTAATTCTTCCTGCATAGCAAAGATCCAGTACTCATCATTCAGAGCTTCCTTGATGTTCTTAGGTTCTATCTTTGAAACAAAGCAGGAGCCTGAGATCACCTCTCTTGATCTAGTGATGACACCTTTGTTGGGATCCCCAATTATCAGTTCTTTAGGATGATCTTTCTGGATTCTGATGGAGGGAGGTTTGTTGGATTGTTCTGACCTTGCCTCAATTAGAGTGAAGTCAAGATTATCACTTTTTATTTCAACTTCAGTTTGATTGTCAGCAGATGTTCCAACATCATCAGCAACATCTGTAGAGGCATCATCAATAATCACATTTATTGACTCCATTATAACCTTGGTTCTGGAGTTAAATACTCTGTAAGCTCTGCTATTTATGGAGTATCCAAGAAAAATCCCTTCATCACTTTTAGGGTCCATCTTCCTTCTTTGATCCCTATCAGCCAGAATGTAACACTTACTTCCAAACACATGAAAGTACTTGACTGTAGGTTTTCTACCCTTCCAGACTTCATAGATGGTGGATAAAGTTCCCTTTCTTAGTGTGACTCTATTGTGGATATAGCATGCTGTATTCATAGCTTCAGCCCAAAAGTACAGGGGTAACTTCTTGGCATGAATCATGGCTCTAGCTGACTCCTGAATAGTTTTGTTTTTCCTTTCAACAATCCCATTCTGTTTAGGGGTGATAGGAGAAGAATACTCATGATTGATCCCTTCTGAAGAGCAGAAGTCTGAGAGTTTTTGATTCTCAAACTCCTTACCATGATCACTTCTTATTCTGACCACACATCTTGCCTTTTCTCTTTGGATTCTATGGCACAGATCTTTGAATACATCAAACACATCAGACTTCTCTTTGATGAAGCTTATCCAGGTATATCTTGAGAAGTCATCAACAACCACATAGGCATATCTTTTTCCACCAAGACTCTCTACCTGCATTGGTCCCATAAGATCCATATGTAATAATTCCAAGACTTTGGAAGTTGTCAGATCTTGGAGCTTTGGGTGTGACATCTTGGTTTGCTTTCCTATTTGACATTCACCACACACTTTACTTTCATCAATTTTAAGTCTTGGGATCCCTCTTACAGCCTCCATAGAAATGATCTTCTTTATTCCTCTGAGATGGAGATGACCCAGTCTTTGGTGCCATAGCTTCACTTCTTCTTCTTTGGCTAAGGAACAAGTTGATGTGAGGCTGAAATCTTGGGGTTCCCACATATAGCAGTTGTCTTTTGATCTGGCTCCTCTCATGACAACCTTCTATTCTTTATCAGAAACTATGCATTCAGTTTTGGTAAAGTTTACACTGTAACCTTGGTCACATAATTGACTTATGCTGATCAAGTTAGCAGTTAATCCTTTTACCAACAGCACATCATCTAGACTTGGTACACCTGAGCAGTCCAGGGTCCTAACTCCCTTGATTTCCCCCTTTTCTCCATCTCCAAAGGTTACATATCTGGTTGAGTGTGACTTTAAGTCTACAAGCAGATTCTTCAGTCCAGTCATGTGCCTTGAGCAACCACTGTCAAAATACCAGTCTTCCTTAGCAGATACTCTGAGAGATGTATGAGCTATAGAGGCAACAACCTTCTTGGACCATTTGTGCCGGTTGTGAGGTTTCCTTTGATGCATCTGTTCTGGGTAGTGTCCATCTCTAGAGTTCCAAGGTTGCCTGTTGACCTTGTTCTTAGGCATGTACTGGTAGCTTTGATCAGCATACAGACTAGCTTTAGGTATCCAGATTTTCTTGGTGACCTCTGTCTTCTGCTTAAGAGGGTGCTGGGAACTCTGATTGGGGTATCCATGCAGCTTGTAGCAATAAGGTTTGATGTGACCAAACCTTCCACAGTGATGGCATCTCCATCTTTGATATTTCTTTTTCATCATGTGTTTGTCATGATGTTGAGACATCTGCTTGAACATCTTAGTTGACTTCATGGGATTTGGAGTTGTTTGGCTGGTGCTAGCCTCAAAGTTTTGAGCTTTATTAAATCTCAACCCAGTCTTATCCCCTGAGTGCTTGTTGTTGTTGAGAATGACATCCAGTGTGTTTGAGCTACTGTTCAGCATTCTGACAGATTTGGACATATGCTCCATTTTGGAGTTGAGTAGGCTGACTTCACTTTTCAAAGTGTCAATGATCTCTAGATTACTTGCCTTTTCAGCCTTTAATTCCTCAATCTGATTCTTCTGTTGTATATTATCCATGCATACTTCAGTGCTCCTTTTACACAGCATCCTGTAAGACGCTTCAAGCTCTTCAAATGTCAGATCCTCATCACTGGATCCCCCTTCAGTTTCACATACTCCAGCTAGAGAATTGATGTGCTTTGCAGATTCTTCTTCTGACTCACAACCTGAGTCTTCATCTGACCAGGACACAGAAAGACCTTTCTTTTGCATCTTTAGATAGGTTGGGCATTCACTTCTGATGTGTCCATACCCTTCACATTCATGACATTGGATCCCTTTTCCTTGGTTAGTCTTCTCATCATAGTTTGACCTTCTATTAGAGTCATAAGGTCTTTTATTCTCAGAGGTTGAGTTTCTTCCACTTGATCTGGGCCTGTTTTCCATTTTTTTGAGAATTTTGTTGAATTGTCTTCCAAGCATAGCAATTGATTCTGATAAGTTATCCTCAGAGTCTGCTTCATGACTTTCTTCTTCTTTATCAGTGTTTGAGACCAGGACTATGCTTTTGTTTTTCTTCACAATTGTATCATTCATTCCCATCTCAATGGTTTGAAGGGAACCAATGAGCTCCTCAACCTTCATTGTGCAGACGTCCCGAGCTTCTTCTATGGCAGTAACCTTCATGTCAAATCTTTTTGGCAGTGATCTGAGAATCTTCCTTACCAACTTTTCATCACTCATCTTCTCTCCCAAGGCACCAGAAGTATTAGCAATTTCCAAGATGTTTATGTAAAACTCATGAATGGTCTCATCTTCCTTCATCCTCAAGTTTTCAAACTTGGTGGTGAGAAGTTGAAGTCTTGACATCTTCACCTTTGATGTTCCTTCATGAGTAGTTTTGAGAGTATCCCAAACATCTTTGGCCAGCTCACAGTGATGCACAAGCCTAAATATGTTCCTGTCAATGCCATTGAATAAGGCATTTAAGGCTTTGGAATTTCCAAGTGTTGAATCTTCTTCCTCCTTGCTCCACTCCTCTTCAGGCTTCATCACTTTTACCCCATCCTTATTGTCTTGGACATGGTTCTCCCATCCTTTGTTAACTGCTTTCCAAGCCCTGCTATGAAGAGATTTCAAGAATGCTACCATTCTTGGCTTCCAGTAATTATAGTTAGACCCATCCAAGATAGGTGGTCGATTCACAGATCCTACATCTTTGTCCATGTTCCCAAAATTTGCAGTCCCTAGATCTCACCCAGTTATGCAGGCAGGGTGCCTGCTCTGATGCCAATTGAAATTCTAGGATCAGGTACGTGATGTCGAACCAGATGTTTAAACACTTGAAATCTTAAACAAAACTTAAAGTGCTGGTAAATTAAATAACACAGGAAATTGTTAACCCAGTTCAGTGTATCTCCACACTTACATCTGGGGGCTACCAAGCCAAGAAGGAAATCCAATATAAGTAATATTAATTTTGGAGTTAAACCAACCAGTTTAATCCTTCACTTAATATCTACCCAAGGCAATTTCTACCTAAGACACTACTTAGATATGAGTACCTACTCACTCCCCCTCAATCACACAGTGATATTTTACAATGATTAATAAAATTGAAGTCACACTTCAAACACAACAGCTTGATCTTACTTAAAAGTTTCAATCAAGACACAATACACTTTTCGCTTAAAAGCTCATAAAGTGACAAACAATTAAAACCTGCTATACTTCACAAACACCCTTTTTGGTCTTCTAAAATTCGTACTCTTTTCTGAGAGTTTCAGTTGCTTAAATAGATGCTTGGTTTTTGGGCTTTTTGCAAATTATCCAGACCTGATAAATCCCACAATCATCACCTTTATTAGGGTTAGTTAGTTAGTTACCTCCTTGATTCAAGGTGAGTTAGTTATTCTGTTACACTGAAATCAGATAACTAATCTCCCTACAAATGCGCCTTGGAATGCTTATCTCTTTACAATTAATTCCATATAAACTCCCCTGAATTTACTCAGTTCTGTTATGCATCATTTAAGTCAGATAGCAGGTTTGTGATGTCACAACATCTGGTGTGACATCTTGATGTGTTGAACTAAATTCATTAACAGTTACTTTATTTTTCAATGTCACAACATCTGGTGTGACATCCCGAACTAAGTTCACTTATTCTTGTTTGTCAAAAATTCTGCCAATTCTTAACATCTACACTTTCTAGACCTCGAGGAAATGTTGACGTTGAAGAGAGATAATGCCCACAAAATAATACAAACCATATATTACAAAAGAGGTGATAATACATAGTTTGATTATAATAACATTCCCATGGCGGGTCAAAATACATCAACAAAAGGAGAATACAATCAAAATGAAATACAAACAAAAAGAGTAAAACATCCAATCCAAAGTCATCTTCTCTGACTTCCTTCAGGAGGGCCTCAGTCATTGGACCTTCTGGGTGTTCTGTGATAGTCCTGATGAGGAGATTCCTGGTAACAATGGAATTGGTCAACTTTTTAGGTTTATCTTGATCCTTTGACCTCTTCAACCCCGCCTGGAGTTTCAATTCAGAGATCTCCTTTTGTGCTGCTAATAATGCCTCCTGATGCTTCTTCTCACTAGCCTCCAGTTGCTCTATCTTAGCTTGGGTCCTTTGATCTTCCTGTGCATGAGCCTCAGTGATCCTGATCCACCTAGCCTGGCTCTCCTCTAAATAATGCTCTGCCCTAGCTTTCTGAGTTTTTGCTTCCTTGCAAGCATTCTTCAGCACTAACTCCCCTGCCCTAGCCTTTTTGATGTAGTCATCCGTCTTCTCAATCTTGGTCAAGTGCTCAATCCTAAGCCTCTCCAACCTCTCATTGTCTAGGCGGATGTCATTTCTCTCTCAGAGAATCTTCTTCAAGGCTTCAGAGAGTTGATTATTCCTCTCTTTTAGTTTCTCAAACTCTTCCAAACTGATAGTAGCTGCAGGTTGCACTGTTGAAGGTCCAGGTACATCTTCTAAGGTGAATAGCATCCGGGTGATCTGTGCCCTGGTACGAGACCAATCAAGATAGTGTGTTGAAGCTATGTTGTTGCATTTGCCAAAGATGGCTGTCCCCTTAGTCTGAATGTTGTCCCAGGCCCAGACAGCTTATCTGACAACAGCAGAGTTGTGTTGGATTTCACAATAGAGGGTCTCAGTCAAATCTTGCCCCCTTGGAGGATGAACCAAAGCATACCCTAATTGTCTCTTAAAAAGTAAAGGGTTGTATTTGATGCAGCCTTTTACTCCAATCAAAGGCACATTAGGATACTGACCACAGCTGGTAATTATGTCTTTACCCTTGGTGCTCTGAGTGCACCATCTGATGTCTTCTGATGTAAGGGAAATCAATCTCTTGGCCCAGTTCCTTGGCTGATGAGGATTCAAGAAAGTGTCGGACTTCGGCAAATGTCTTAACAACCAATAGTAGAAGAGGGGTGCACAACATCTGACCAATCTTCCCCTTTGCTTCTCATTCCTTTGGTGCACTGAGTAGTAAAAGTCTCCAAGCAGGGTGGGGACTGGATTCCTCAACAAGAATAGGTGAATAGAACTCTTGCTTACAAACTTTGGCACGTATGCAAACAAGATAAATCCATATATGCTGAGGGCTAGAAGTGCACAAACAACATCCCATTTCCATGCTGCAGCATGCAGGGTGGCCTGAGAGATCAAGAAGTCCAAGTGGAGGCCTGGGACCCCATCCTTGGTGGTCATGCTCTGATCAATGAGAGTAGGTTCCAAGTGCAATGCCTTAGCTATGTCTTCATTCTTGGGAGCAACCATCTCAGGGTTGAAAGGAATCCCTCTCCTGATAGGGACACCTAGCAATATGGAAAATTCTTCTAGCAGAGGTCCCAACTGAAAATTAGGGAATGTGAAACATCTGAGAGGCGGATCATAAAACTGTAAGAAAGTGTGGATCATGCTCCTCTGGGATGCATCCAGGTCCATGATCATGTCCAATATGCCTCCATAGTGTTCCCTGAATAATGGAACATGATCAGGAGTAATGAGAGACCGGATCTGTCTGATGCCTGTCAGGGTAGGCTCAAAGAAGTGGTACGTGATGTTGTTCTTCCTGAAAGTGTCCATGCTGATGATGGATGTTGAGATAAACCCTAATGAAGGTAACTGCTGAAGACTGGTGAAGAAGATGCTGAAGATGGGTCTCTGATGAAGATAGACTGGAGAAGAATATCTGATGAAGATAAACTGATGAAGGTGCTGGAGAAGACAACTAAAGAAGTCTGAGCAGTAGAATGGGTCAAAACTAAACCAAAGATAAGAAGGTGGATACCCTGTAAAACAAATAGGCAAATGTTAAATGATGCAAAAAATGACGTATGCAGAATGATATGCAAAGGGTTTGTGATCAAGTGTTGGATCTGTTATCTGCCTTGATAAGGTCCATGTGTGTTCAGATGGAGGCTTAGAAATCCAGTAACCAGGTGGGGGACTCAAATAAAGAGTCACAAATCCAGGGTATCAAAAGAACTGTCCAAAGTTGTGCATTCTTAAAACAACATTAGTAACAAGGGTATGATGAGACCAAGGGTTTCTGCAAACCTGTAAACATCCCAGCCCCCTCACATGTAATGTTCTAGAACAAGGATCCTCAGACTTGGATCAGTTATGTGAAGTGTAAACACTTCTAACCCGGAGGTACAATGTTTACAATAACCTTAAAAGATCCTCCTCTAATTCACCTCAGATGCTGAAGGTCATAAAAGGTCATTCAGACTTGGCAGGCTTCCCAGATAGCCCTAGTACTACAGGAAATCCATAGCACAGAGTTCTCAAGAAGAAACCCATGTCTGAACCGTGTTTCATATTCCCGCACCAGACCGAAATGGAATGGGAAAGAATATGAAGCCACTCTAGCCTAGGTGTCACTCAGGTCCCCGGTATAGGACCTTAATCACTGAATGATCCCCCACCCACCGAGGAAACAACAGATCCAGCACATGATAATGACAGTATGAAATGCATAATAACTGTAAATGAAAGCAATAAATAAAGCTGTACAGAAAGCAATAAATAAAGCAAATAAATAAGCACAAGTAGCACATAACACCCCCGTAAACACAAATCAAACAAGCGCTATGAGGAACCCACAAAAAGAACCAGAAGCCCTGGTTGCAGTATTAGGTTTCCCCAGCAGAGTCGCCAAGCTGTCGCTCCCCCGAAAAGACACCAAGGTCAGATAGGGTACATACACGAACGGTCGGCGAAAGGAGAGAATGAAAGTGAAGATGAATAGAGTCGCCATCTAGGCATTTTTATCCCGAAGGAAAGGTAATGCAGTATAAACCTAGAAAAAAGATGGATAAGACGGTTGCGAACCAGAGAAACTGAGAAATGGGGTTGGTTACAACCTGGGAAGGTATTAGCACCCAGATTTTCCGTCGTACTCGACGGGATCCATGCTTAAAAGATTTGTGTTTAAAGGGGTAGTGTATGTGCTATCTGTGTGCAAAAGCTGGAAAAGAAATATACAAGTGTCAGTGCAAAAAGGGTGAATGCTCAGGAACTAAGGCTTAGAAAAGAATGCTGAAAGAGGGGGAAGACACAAAGACTTTTGTTCAATAACAGTTAAGTTATTCCTACGTATCCTCTCGTGCAATGAGGAAGTCAGAACACCATAGTTCGACTCAAAGAGACTGAAAACAAAATTGACTTTGAACTGCTTACTTGTCTATGCTCAAGTGTGTGACTCGTCTGGCTCGAGTGCTAACTGTCTTGCATTAGACGGGAGAAGCAAGTTCTCGTTTGTGATTGAAGATGATGAGAAAAGAATCTCGAAGGAGATGATTATTGTTTGTTTTTGTGTTTTCAATCTTTTATTTTTTTTGGTGTTTGTCATAAGTTGATGAGCTTAAGCCTAAATCAAAGGATGTAAACCCATTATATCCTCCCTGATTAGGGATAATGAGAATACTTAAGTATGAGATAAACATCTCAACTTAATTGCCATGATGATGTATGATTAAGATCATTAACCTACTTGTGATTATTTAGATTTTTTTGGGTTTTTGTTTAGTGTTAAGTAATGAGTTTAAGCCATAATCAATGATTAGTGAACTCATTACACCATCCTAATAGAAGGATAATAGATGAGGACACTTAAGCTGAGGAACATACCTCAACTTAATCCATGGTTAGGGATTAAAATCATCAGATAGCAATCCTTTATTAAGTTGATTTTAATTAAGGGTGAGATTAAGAAATGAGTTTTATGGTTTGTAAGACAACATGAGGGGGACTTGCCTCTTAAACACTAGGGTTAGTCTTTCTTAAACATAAAGGAAGAATTAGAACCCTAATGTAAGGCCCAAGTTACAAGTTAATGTCTTAGTGATTATTAAGTGGATTAATTAAGAGGTTTAAACAAATTAAGGGTTTAACACTTAGGATTAAAGTTATACACTCCATCCTAAGAGAAGGATGCAAGCATAACCCTAATTCCAAAGTCCTAAAGCCTTAAGGGTTTAGTCTCTAATGATGAGATGAGAAGAGAGACACAAATAAGACTCAAAGGTAAAAACTAAGGGGGACTAAACAATCCTAGAAGTTATCATGCTTTGAGGTCCTAGGGTTTGTGAGGCTTAAAAGGAGAAGTCTTCAAGGAAGCCACCAAGGAGAAGCAAGATAGAAAAGAGATGAGATGAGAAGAGAAAGAAAGGGAAAGAAGCACAAGTGAGCAGGCTCACTCAAGGACAAGTAAAAATGCAGCAAGGATGCAATATGAAGAGATGAGAAGAGGTGGGAGGTGAAGGCAAATCCACCTCCCAAACAACTTACGATTAACATGAAAAGTTAGTACAAGATGCATAAAGAAAGAAGTGAAATGAAACAATGCATATGAATGGGAAAATGCCAAGACCAGAAGCATACACATGATGTAAATGATGTTATGATATGATGCAAAGACATGCAAGATGCATATATGTGATCATACATGAGAGTGAATGCATATGAGGCATGTGGGAAGCATGAAAACACATGGATGTTTATGAAATGAAATGGATGCAAAGCATAGAAAATGTATGAATAAATGATCAAGCAATGTTCAAGCAACGTCTTAAGATGTCTAATATAGCATACAAATGCTTGGAATGACATGACAAGTTCATATGTTCATGCAATGCAATGTAAGATGCAAGTAAAGATGCAAAATTAGGTTACATGAAAGGATGAGATGCAAATGATCAAAACAGAAGCATATGTCATGATAAAAATTTGAAAATGAGCTCAAACAAACCCTAAACCCATATGATATCACACCCCAAAGGAGAAGGTCTAACTCTTAACCTAAAGAAAGTTATGATTTTTCTAAGTTTGCTAGGAATTTAGGGTGCTTCCAAGGGAAAAATGAAAATCAAATTGAAAATGCAAGATAAATTCATGAAAAATATATTCTAGAAACTACATGATATGCATAACACAATGCAAAAAGAATCATCTTCAAACCCTTCATGGTTAGGCAGAAAAGATTTTTCAAAGTTAAGGTAAAAACATTGATTTTATGAACCCTAAATTCAAAGGAAATTGTCAAGTTGTGATCAAAACCAAAAAGAAATTTGTATGGAGGGTTTGACAATGTTTCTAAATGTCTTAAGATGCAATGTGAATTTTTTGGTGATTTTTAGAAACCTAAATGATATTTTAATTAATTAAAATAAAAATTTAAATATTTTTAAAAATGCTTTTAATGCGAAAAAATAAAATAAAAATTGTTTTCTAGTTGAGAAAAAAATTTAGAACATAAATGCAAAAAATGAGATTTTTTGGATGATTTTTGGTATTTTAAATAAAATGATAAAGAAAATACAAGAAAAATTAATTAAAAATTAATTAAAAGGAAAAGTATGCGCATCTTGTGGCTGAGATTCAAACTGGGGATGGAGGGAAAGACCACGCGCGCAATCTAAGGGTGTAGATTCAAACTGGAAATTTGAATTTATTAAACCTGATTAAATCTAATTAAGTGAGATTAGGGAATAATCATGCAATCCTGGCCTTCTATTCATGTGCGGGAAACCTGATCTAAGGGTGGAAAATCAAACTCACGCTAACCCTAACCCAAACCCTAATTACTCTCAGACGACCGGAACAGTGGTTCCGGTCTTCTTCTCCGGTGAGACCTCAAATCAAGCTTCTTCCCTAGGTTGTTTTAGGAGCTCTAAAGCTCCAGATCAAATCCCCAAACCTTCCTAAGCATGAATCTACCCTCAAAACAAATTTATATTGCATCAAACTCAAGATACGGATCAAAACATCAAAACTGCAAAAGTTTCAGAGGCACGATACAAGCTCAATACTCAACCATTTTCAAAAGTAAAAGGTGCAGTGTGATCAGTGAAGCATGGGTAACATTTCTATAACATGAAAAAAAAGTTCTGGAAAATTTGTTCTTGAGGTATACCTGAGATGAAGCTTTTCAGTTTGGCACTTTCTGGACCTCTCCTTGATGCTAAACCACCTCACTTGATCCCCTGATGATGTTGTAAGGCTTTGAATGAGTTTAGAATGGCTGGATTGAGAGGATGAACTCTTGCTGTACCAGAATCGTGTTTTGTGTAGAGGGGCTTTGAGGCTTGTTTAATGGTTGGGAAATGATCTATGGATGATGGTGAGTTGGTTTATGAAGTTTGTTTGGGGTTTGAGTGGCTGAGCAAAGAGAATCGAAAGTTTGAAGGTGGAGAGGATTTTTATGAAACTTGCTCTATGGGATCATTCAGGCTTGTGTGTTGTGTGTTATGGCTTGCTTTGAGTCCATATAACAAGTCTCTATTGGCCAGAGAGTGGGTGGTGGCATGTGGTGATTGGTGTGGGCAAGTTGCAAAAAATTCAATTTGTGTGTACTTGAGGTATGGGCATCTGAAAAAGTGGTTCAAGGGGCATGTCTGGCCTCAACATGAATCAAGGATGGCCATGGGATAGGTTTGATGCAGCTGGAACAAGTGGATGGAAGGTTGCAAGAGGTTTTGCAAAGTTTGTGCAACTTAGCCCTTTTGAAATTTCTTGATGTGCAAGGCATAGAAACTTGTGAAATTTTGGGCAATTCTGATCCAAATGCATTGCACAATGATGTTATGGCATGTAGAGATGCATTAGAGGTCATGAAGTGGCTTGGCAAGTGGTTTTGCAAAAATCCCTCTTTGGTGTATTCTTGAAAATTATAGGATTTTTGCCAACTTTGAAAGATCATAACTTGAGTTCCATAATGAATTAGAACATGTTCTTGTACTTTTTAAAAATGTGTAACACCCCAAATTTTCCCTCTTCACTTTAAGCATCATATCACATCATATTCATCATGAACATATCATTTTCTTAGCATCCTAGAATGGAAAGATGAGGCATAACATTTCTCATGTCCTAGCATTAGGCATATGATCATCTGTGGAGGTTCTTGAGGCATCTCAAGCTATGACAAGGGTCCCAATGGTCTTTTATAAGTCCTATTTGGGTCTACACTCCATTTACAAGTTCAAGTCCATGTGCAAAAGCTCAGAAGGTTGCATGATCACCAGAGGTCTCAGGATAGGGCAAAGCTCCTACACAAGGCACCTAAACTAGGGTTTGAGATTCAAGCATCAAAACCTCACAACTTTGGCCATTTCATTTGGGAAAAGTCTTCTATATGTCAAGAGGATCCTAGGTACCAATTTTCATGAGAAAATTCCATGTGGAAGTCAGAGAATTCTTCAGTTGCTTGCAGATGAAGTAATTGGTCAACTGTGCCCTTAAAAAGTCAACTATGTGATTTCAAGGGGTCCAAGCCACTTTTTCTAGCCAAGGGATGTCTTTAAAATGTTATAAGAGGTTTGGGATGTTCAAAGATCAAGAATCATGAAGATTTGAGGGTTTTTGCAAAAATGGCACAAAGTTGGTTTTTGAGAATTTCCATTTTTGGCAACTTTTGCCCTAAATTTCAAGTGAGCTTAACATGATCAAAAATTCTTCAAATGGACCAAAGTCAAACATGAAAGTTGGAGATTAAGGGCTCCCATTTTCAAAAAGTACAAGTAAATTTTCATGGGATTTATGGTTTGTCCTAGAAGCCCTTCGAAAATTTGGTGTAAATTAGGGCAAAACCAAAATTCCATGCATGCACCAAAAGCAAAAGTGTTCAAAACATAATTTCAAGACTTGGTATGGTTCAAGTTTGTTTCCAATGATAAAATACATGGCATTTGGCACACTTTTCTCAAGAGAAACTCCCATTTTCGTGCCAAGCAAGGAAGTTGCTTCAAAAGTGTATAATTTGCAAAATCATGAGGATTGTGTGATAACTTTGATCTAAGGGCCAAGACTTGTTGGATTGTAATCAAGGGTAGGATTTGCATTGCAAATGTGCCGAGAGGCCAAGGAAAGCATGAGGAGTGCATGCTTCCCTCGCAATTTGCAAATTTTGCAAATTCACCAAAAGCTTGTGATTCCCACGTGCAAATGAGCCCATTCTTTCAGTATTGGTTTGTGACTTCACATAAAAGGAGCTAGGGTTTCAGAATTGGCAACCTCTCTCTCATTCTCTCATTTCCAAGTTTATGCACAACTTGCATTTTCTCTCACTTCTCATCACACACTTGTTCAATCTCAAAACAAATTGTGGATTCTTGATCAGTGCAAGCTAAGGATCATTAATCACACCATCATTCAAGCTTTCCTTCAAGATCAATCACCTTGCCATTTCAGGGCAGGAGCTTGAAAAGCTTCAGATCCAACCATCTTCAAGGCTTTAGATGCATTTATTTTGCATCTAGAGTGAGTGTAGAGTGATTTGCATCCATCATTTGGCTTTCTATCTCATTATTTCCAGATTTGCAACTCAGGTATGCTTCAAAATCTCAAGATCTAAAAATGAAATTGATTAGGTGTTTTGTGAAATTTGAGGTGCACTGATCATTCTGCAAGTTGTAGTTTAGTAAATGGTGCATTATTGTGTGAGATATTCGAATTCAAAGTTTCTTGGTCACACTTGTTTTGGTTCGATCCGTAGGATTCTTTGAGTTTTAGAAGATTTCAACCTCATATTTGAATTCAGTGCATGTCAATTACCCAATCTGGAGCATTTGTTTTTTTTTTGTTGTTGTTTATGCATCTATTATGAATTCCGGTGCCGGAGCCCTAGCTCCGGTCACCGGAAACTGCATTATATGAGCTAGGGTTTCTGGACGAAGAAGAAGGTCTTTCAACCCTTGGATCCTCATCTCAACGCTCCATGTTGCGCCACGCGTCCATACAGCCCCCCTCCTTTTCACGTGTTTGTTATAATTCTATTTTAATGTGCAATGTTTCACGTACCACCACAACAACCATGGTCCTCCACTCACCATTCACCATTGAGCCACGTCATTTAATGAGGTAAGACACAGCGCACGCAGGATTGATCCAAGGACTCTTGTTTTTTCCAGTTTATTCCTGAATTTCCACCAATATTCACATAAACTTGCGCCAACCTTATGGGCCCTCCCTGCTATTAGCACCCCCTATAATAAGAAGCCCAACTCAATTCAACGCAAATTCCTACTATCTGCACCCCAGCTTCATTTCCTTTTTTTAATTTCTTTTTCATTTTAATTTCTTTATTTCATTTTGATTTCTAATTATTTAAAATAGTTCCAATTATTAAAAAATTCCAAAAATATTCATGAATGTCATTTTGAGTTTCTTTTATTTTTCTATATTTTTTATTTTCCTTTTTTTCTCATTTCCACGTGTCATATTAATTCTTCATTCCATTTAATTTCCTTTTAAGTTCTTTTTGTGCACACTGCCTTGTTCATTTTCTATGGAGTTCATTATTTTGAGTTTCTTGTTCATTCTTTTTGCTCTGGATTCCTAAGATGATTTAGTTCTTATTTGTTTTTTACCTTGATTTTAATAAATTTATTCCTTGGGTCTTGGTCCTTTGACTTGTGTTGGAAGTTATTAACCCTAGTTTGTGTTCTTGCCTCCATTTGACCTAGTTTGCTTCTGAATTTTTCCAAATCCTTTTGGCTCTTTGTTATATCATGTTTAAGGATCATTTGACTTGAGTTGTGGAATTTTTAGATGTTTTGTTGATTTGATTTGAATTTTGTTTTGAACCTTGTCCCATTTTGCTTCCTTTTGCTCTTTAGCTCTCTTATAAGCTTAGAAGGGCACTTGTGCCAACTTCTTCTTCTCATTTGGGGTCCTTTTGGGGTATGGGTTCTATTCTAGTCTTGACTTAGGGTTTGAGTCTTAGAATTTTTGTGTTTGCTTACCTTTTAAGTCCTTTCATCTCTTAAGTGTATTCATCTCACTTCCTTACTTCTTTCACTTTGTTATGTGTTTGTTTGACCTTGTACCTATCTTCTCTTCATCTTGTTAGCTTCTTAAGCCTTTCTTCAACTTGTTTTGGTCCTGGTTGTGTGCATTGAGGTCATTTTTTGTGCATTTTGCCTTGCATCTTTCTTAAGTGTGCATTTGTTTTCATATGTGTTTCATGTTTGCTTGCATGCTTCTTTCCTCATTCTTGTGAGTTGCATTTGCATTGAGCATGTGTACATATCATTTCACTTCTGTTTGTATGATGTTGGCATGTTATCTTGGTCATTTCATTTCACTTGTATTTGTGTTACTAACCTTGCAGGGGCTATGGTAAGTGTGAGGTGTGGAAGTTGAGTTCCACATCTCCAAATCTCATCTCTTCTTCTTATGTTTATCTGTACTAACCCTTTTGCTTGTTGGGCTTAGGCCTTTCTCATCTCATCTCTTCTTCTTCTTCTCTTCTTCTTTATTTCTTCTTTAGGATAGAAAACCACACTAACCATAGGGTATCCATGCATGACAACACTTAGGTTTCTTTAGTCTCCCTTTAGAATTTTGCCTTTGTGATCCTTTGGTTCTTCTTCTCATCTCAAAACCATAAAAAACATCTTAATAAAGTTTGAAGTAATACCTTGATCAATAGCCTTACCCCATGAGGTGTGCTTGTAGTCTTCCCATTTTGGGATAGTACAAGTTTACCTTGTGATGCACAAGTCTGATCAAGGTATCTTCTTTACCAAGAAAAGCATAAAAAACATTTCTTCATTGTAAATACCAAAAACACTTAATAATTTAACAAGTTAGTGAGCTTAGGCCCTAATCTTTGGGTTTAAGTTTTGGGGATTTTCTCCTTACTTGAGTGTGCTTGTTCTATTATTCCATCTTGGAATGTAGTGACAAGTGCAAATTCTATGGAAAAGAGCTTGAGTTCACTTCCTTGTGACACACTCTTAAAAAGCTTCTAAAAAACACAAGCAAACAATAAGCGTCTTTCCTTCGAGAATTCTTTTCTCATCTCATTCGCTTCGTACGCGAACTTGCTCCTACTTGTCATTTTGCAAGACGGTTACGCACTCGTTGTCCGAGTCTGCAACACCTGAGCAATGGCATAGGCAGTTCAAGCCTTAATTCACAAGCAATTTCCTTGCCACCCTTAGTTTGGGGAACTACGGCGTCTCTGATCCTCATTATCCTGATGAGGTACGTAGGCAGCGGGGTAGGGCCCATTCGAGCACAATCTTTATTTTCCCTACATTTTTCCTTGTCTTTTCTTATTCAGTTCCTCTCTCAGTTTCTTTTCCAGTTCATTTTATTTTCTTTTAGCAGCAGCTTTCATACCCTCACCCTTTGAAACCGTTTTCTTTGCAAGCGTGGATCCCATCGGGTACGGCGGACGATCTGTGTGCTAATACATTCCCAGGTCGTAACCGACTCCCGAACTCAGTCTCTTTGGTTCGCAGGACCTGTGTCCTTCCTCTTCTTTCTTCTGGTTTGTGCAGCATTACCATTCCCTTTCTTCGGGATAAAAATGCCTGGTTGTCGACTCTATTCTTTTTCGCGCCACTTTCGCGTTTGTACTAGGATGGAAATTCGGGGAGTGACAGCTGGCGACTCTGCTGGGGATCGAACCCAGAATCTCTGGTTCCCCTGTGAGTCTCTCCTAGCGCTTGTTTGTTTCTGTTCTTTGGGTGATGTTTGTTTGTTGTGGCTTGTTGTATTTTATTGTTGTTTATTTACAGCTTTATTTATAGCTTTATTTACAGTTTTCAGTATTTATTTTCTGCATCATGCATATATACTGGACTGTCTGGACTTGTTTTCTGTTTGGTGGGATGGGTGTTACTGTGTCTGAGAGATGAGCTCATTACCATGGCTCGAGAGCACCTTAGGACTTAGAGTGGTTCCACTTTGGCCTTATGAGATCTTGTCATGGGGGTAGTAGTGAGTTCCACACCCAGATTTGCGACTGTCTTGTGTAACACCCTAATTTTTGCCCTAAGATTTCTTCGCATTTCATCTGCATTTTGCATACAAACAAGATCGCACTGGCTTTCGAGTTTTCCCTCAGATGTAGGGTCTATGCTTCTTAGGGGGTCACCATTATTTTTACTTCTTTATATTTATTTATATTTACTGATCACTAACCAAAATACAGAAAAAAATATGTTGCAGTGTTCTTCTTCTTCTCTGTGTTGCAGGTTTGCGAAGATAAGACAATAATTTCATTCAGATGCGTTTGTTCAGTAACAATTCGATTTCAAGTGGATGTTTGACCTAATATTGGTCAAACTATCAAAAGATTGTGTTGACTGCCAGTTGTGTGTACCAGTAGCTTATTCCTCAGACGATGCGTTTTCAAAGTTCAAGTGGTGTTGAATCTGAAAGTCATCAGTTATCAGGCAGTGTTTTGTGCGAAGTTTGGTTTGAATCTTCAGTGTTTATCAGTTCATCAGTTCATCAGTTTATCAGTTCATCAGCGATTCATCTGAGGATTTATTTTCCTCAGTTTGGTTTCGAATCATTAGAGCATGGGTCAGACGATTTTCAGATGACAGTTGGCTTAAGTTGTGAAATATCCAGTGGGTCTGTGTTGGCTGTGTTCATTCTTTATCAGAGGCTTGTGAAAAAAAAATCAGGAGTTGTTGTGGGCTTTAAGACCAAATTCCATCCATTATCCATTTCTTGATTAAACCATCTTATCCAAATCTTCAATAACCTTTTTTTTAGTTCAATTACCCGATTATCCATTTTTATTTGCAAAAATTCCAAATTCTAAACTCTTCGATTCCCTTTTTCAAATAACTACTTCCAGTTATCCACCATATCCAGTTCCCGTTTATTTCATCTTTTTTTTATTTTTAATATTTCAATTTCCATTTTTTTTAATCCATAACCATTTTCTCAAATACTATTAATAATCCATTTCATTTTTATTTTCTCAAATGCCCACATTTTGTTTTTTTTTTCTTTCTCCATCAAAAAAATAAATATAAACCAAATCATTTTTCTTTAAACCCATATTTTTGTTTTTAGAATCCAATTAGTAATAAAAAATTTATTAAATAGAACTATGTTTAATTCTTTTGTTTTATCATTTTATTTGTTTTTATTTCAAAGCCCAACACAGCTTCAAGCCTTCCAATTCCACACCCAAATATCCAAGCCGCATCCCACATACCCCTGCAAAATAATAAGCCCAGCCGCATGTAAGCTTCTGGCTACAAATTCACCCCAAGCAATTTCCCACAAGCCAAGCCTCTTGCTCACTACATCCGTACACACTTCACATCACCGCAAGCAACAACTGCCAGCTACGAACAACACGCCCAAACAGCTCAAACTTCACAGGCCACACGCTTACCGCACATGACTTCAAGTCGCTTCCCGCACGCAGGCCAAACTCCCGTACCAAAGCAAATCCAGCCTCATCTCACTTCAAACTTCCAGCCAAAGCCTTACACCCAGCCGAAACAACAAAAACAATTCACGCCGCAGCTCGCACAAAAAACAACAACAGCTGAAGCCTCACAAGCAGCCATCACGAATCTCACGTCATCCGCACCTGATAACAATCAAAACACACGCACTAAAACGCAGAAATCAACAACAACAAATGCACATCAACTCGTGCATCAAAACCACATATCAAAACGCACACCAAAAGCAAAAAAAAAACGCAAATAGACAGCAGCAATAAAACGCAAGCAAAGAAAGCCATAAAACGCAGCAAAAATTCAAAATCAAAAATAAAAACGGAACACGCAAATTTCATGCTCTCAAAACGCGGCAAATCTTCAAAAACGACTTCAAAATTTCAGCTCTCTCCATCTATAAATAAGACCCATTCTCCTCTTCAATCTCAAGCTCCCTAGCCTCTGAAACCGCTGCCAAAATCAATTCCCAACTTCAAAATCCCTAATCTCATTTCCAACCTTCAATCTGAAACAAAAAGAAAACTAAATCGAAAGAGGAAGAAGAGTTCCAAAAATCAAGAAAGAGAAGGAGGAAGCCGTGGTTTGGAGCTTCGATCGTTCATTTTTGTGTTTAGAAGTTTGGGAATCGGAAGAGAAAGAGAGAATTTCGTGGAAAGAGAGAGAGATTCGCGAAGAAGGACGACTTGTGGATTGATCTTTGGCTGACGATCCGTTTTGAGAAGGTGAGGTAGCGGCGATGTTTTTCTTCGCTTTGTCTGGATTGTAATGGCCGCGGGATCTCGTGAAGAAGAAGAACATTTTACTTTGTTTTTTCTGATTTTCTTGTTTTTTATATAATTAAGTTATTTTATTGTATTTAAAAAATGATTTGGTGTTGGGCCTGAGGCCATTTGAGAATGCTGCTGTTTGCCAATCCTTAAGTCTGTGTACCCCTCCCCTTTGTTTAGTTTTTTTTTTTATTATTTTGTTAAAAGATTTTTTTTAAGAGAAGAATATTTTAATAATATTCCTAGAATATTATTAAAATAATTATTTAAGAGAAAGATTTAAAAGGAATTTATAAAGATTTTTTTATTTGTTCTTTTATTTGGATGGATTTTCTAGTTAGATCCATTTTCTTCATCTTTTTATTTTTGGTCGATGACAATCTCCGATTCGTGATTGTTGATTTCCGATAGGTTTAATCTTCATTATTTCAAATATATGGATGAATGATCATTTGGATCATTCTCCATACTTTGAGATCGTGATAGGTTGCTTTTCGATAAATTCAACGAAAATCTCGATTAAGATTAGACCATTCTTTTTTCTTTTAGTGTGGCATGTTTTCGGAGAACGATCCATAATATCGTTTCTCTAACATGTATTAACACGAATATTTTCCACTTTCATTAGTGGTGGCCTGCCTCATTTGTAGGGTAATTACTTCGTAAATTACTCGGCGATTGTTTAACATAGACCTAAAGTTGTCCCGATTCGGATTAAAGATCCACTTGGATCCGGTTGCCTCGATTTTATTTTTCTTTTCGTGGTTGTGTTTGATTAAGTTCATCATACCACTTATATTGTAAATATTATAATAACGTGAATATAATCCGTTTAAATTTAATCTCTCGCACCTTATCCTTTTTATTTCAATTTCTTGCTCCTTTATCTCTTTTATTATGCTTTATCATATTATATCATATATCATTTTGTTTATGTTTATATTGTTGCTTGTGATTTTTATTTTGTCCATTTGGATACCAAAACATTAATAAAGGATTAAACATTAAAAAGATTGGTGACTTTAATTTCGGACTATGGTTACTATCCTTAGCTTTGGAGTATGGACTTAGATTTTTGGATCTCTACCCTTGCTCAAGTTGTGATGGATTGGAAACTTTGGCCCCAAGTTACTTCATTGGTCTTTGAAGATGGAATTCCGAACTTTGAAGAAATGTGCAAATTTGGTTTGATCGCTTCTTCTCTTAACTTTTTAATTCAAGTATTAGGATAGTCCCTTCATCTTCTCCCCATTCTTAAATTTTCAAAACTTCTCCCTATTTCAAAAATTTTCTTTGTTTTCAAACTTCAAATGCTTTCGCAATCAAACCTTGACTTAGGTCAAGCGATTTTTACCTTTTCACTTTGTTTTCTTAATAAATGTTAATCCATGTAAATATATCAAAATTCTTTTCTAACATACTTTAAAAACTCAAAACTCACTCAATTGTTTTTGTGCCTTTTCTGCGCCTTTTTCTTTTCATATGTTTAGATATGATTCATCCTTTCTAGCGGAATTATTCGCTAAAGGATGACGACTTATCTCTACATTTTAAAATTAATGCAACTCATTGTTTCTTTTCAAATTTTGTACCACGAACTACGAGGTTTTGATCTCGCATTGCACTTTGTGGGTACGTAGGCATGAGGCATTAAAAACCTCACCAAACACAAAATCATTAAAACACATTCTTCTCCTCATCTCTTCAATCATTTTCAAGCAAACCAATTTCAGACCAAAAAGCAATAAATATTTCAAAGGGCTCCCGTGGAGTACCACGGACAAGCCGGGTGCGTAAAACCTTCCCGATTTGTAACCAATCCCCTTACCCGTTCTCTGTTTGTTTCTTTTAGCTTTTGCTTTTACATTCCTAGGTTTTTATTCGTTCTTTTACCTTTTTTCCTTTTGGAAATAAATAAAAGCGCGGTGGCGACTCTGTGTACCTTCAGTTAAGTTAATCAATAGCTTACACGCACGATTTTACCGCTTCATCTTGGAAATGTCTTGATTTGGGGATCTTCCCCTCTCATTTCATAACCCTGACAGTTATGTGCAGCTGGGGACCGATCATTGAGAACCTTGTGGAAGCATCCCTCTTCAGTGATGACAGTGGCAGACCACATTGTGTGGCAAACCCATTCGCATCTGAGGGCCCACCCGGGACTCACATAGGATGACCTTGTTTCCCGGACTCAGCTGAGGCCTCCCTGCGTAGTATATAATGCCAAACCAATTCCCTGATTTGGTCATGAGCCATTTCTCGGAAATGGTGAAAGTATTATTGCTATTCGGCTTTGAGAGTCCGTGATGTCTGACCCGGAGCCTACCAGTGAGATTGGGAGGGGTTCACAGGTTTGTAGGAACCCTTGGCCTCTACATACACTCATTATCAGTGGTCCTATGATTATGATTTCTGGTCTTATGGTCCTATGGTTCTGGAGTTCTGGTTTTCTTGGTACTGGTTTTCTTGGTACTGTGGTTCTGAGATCTTCTATCAGAGAGTTGTGATTCAGAGGACTTTGGGTTTGTCAGTTGATCAGAGGGCCCTTGTGTTCAGTGATCCAGTATCCAGATGGTCCCAGTTGATCATATGCCTACATTGCATTGCATTTGCATCATCTTTGCATTAACTGTTTATGTTTCCCATTTTTCAGGTCATTGTTCATAATCAGCTCCCAGTTCTGGTAAATCTTATCTCCATGGCAGAAATCAGAAGAGTTCCAAGGAAAAAGAATGTTCATTATACTTTTCTTCAGCCTGAAGTTAGAAGTGTTCAAAAGTTAGCAGGTCTGATGAATGACCAAGTCTTGGGAAATTTCAAGAAAAGATATGGCCAGATACTGAAGTTTGTGGACAAGCCCACTGTAGACCAGAAGGACAGTTTGCATACCTTGTTGCAGTTTTATGATCCTCTGCTGCGTTGCTTTGTTTTTCCAGGTTACATCTTAGGTCCTACATTGGAAGAGATCTCCAGCATGCTGAATGTCCCAGTCAGAGAGACATTGCCATTCTATGGGTCTGAGGTTGTGCTTAAAGATGAAGACATAGCCAAATTTTGTCGTTTGCCAGCTGCTACAGTCAAGAAGGCTCTGAAAGAGAGTGAAGGCAAAGGACTCCCTTGGAGTGTGCTCATCCCAGAGGCAGAGAAGTATGCTACAGAGGCTAATTGGAATGACTTTGGTGCTTTGCTTGCTTTGATGGTGTATGGGTCAAGTTTGTTCCCTGGAGAGAAAGAATTTGTAAGCTTGGAGGTGATCTCAATCTTTGCCAAAGGCAATCCAGTGCCTACTCTTTTGGGTGACTTCTACTACAATGTGCATTACAGGAATGAAAAGGTAGGGGTGGACCAATTTGTTGTTGTGCTTCTTTGTTTGCTGAGTGGTTTGCCAGACAACTGCCAAAATCAGGTGCCTTCAAGGAGATGAGGGATGAGTGGAGATGGTCAAGGAGATTAATGGGGTTAACTGCTGAAGATATCGCCTGGGGATATGACAGAGATCTGCTAGGAAATGAATTGATGGTCAGCTGTGGAAGATTTGCTGGGGTGCCTTTGCTGGGAAGGAAAGGTGTGATCAGTTATCATCCAACATTACCCAGGAAGCAGTTTGGCTACCCTTTGAAAGATCCACCATAGATGGAAGATTTTGCTGAGTCTTTGTATTTTCCTATGGAAGGAAACAAGGAGTTAGTATTGCAAGCAGTCCAAGCTTGGGCTCACAGGATAAGGAAGGGTAAGAAAGACTTCGGAAGAGTAGATCCCAAGACGTATCCACCATTTGCTGCATGGTTGCAAAGACATGTAGAAGAAGTTCTCATGCCTTTCTTAGTTGAAGCTCCACTTTATCCTAGAGAAGTTCCAAGCCAGAGCAGTGCTGTTTCCATTGAAGAGTACAAGAAATTGGAAGCTCAGCTGCATGAAGTTAGAGTGGAGAATGCTGAAATGGTAGGCCTGTACTATCTTGCTAACAGGGCCAAGAATGAAGCAGAAGGTAAGCTGCAGAAGATCCAAGCCTCTTTGGAAGCTAAGGAGAAAGACTTTGCTGGAAGGGAAGCTCACTTTCACAGGTTGGGTCTGATGGAAGCAAAGAGAGAAGTTGAACGCAAAAAGACTTTGAAGACTCTCAAGGAAGCTCGAAAATCCATTGTTTGGTTGCAAGGCCAAAGGGAGGAAGAGCAGAAGAAGTTCAAAGAGAAAGAAGAGTTCTTTGAAGTGCAAATGGCTTACAAGAAGGAAGAGGTGGAGCAATTCCACATCATCCGGAAGGAAAAGACTCAGCAGCTAGCACAAAGCCATTTAGCCTTGGAGGAAGCAAGGAAAGAGATTGAAGAGCTCAAGCTGAGAGCGGGTGTCAAGAAGAGCAGAGCAAAGGTGGCAGAGCCTGGGTCCTTAGTTTAGTTTATTTTTCAGACTACCTATAGACTTGTTGTAGGAGTCTTGCTTATTTTGTATTTTGTCTTTTATTCATGTACTGGCTTGTAACCCTTCGGGGAATATTTCTGTTTGTACTCTGACTTTTGGGCCGGCAGTGGTTTGTCCATGATACAGTGTTAATATGCAAGTTATCTTTTCTGAATGTGCAAGATTCGTTTGTCTGATATTGCTAATGTTTGAACACTCATCAAAGAGAAAGCTTGAAAGTTAATACTCAAAGTGACTGTCTGGAGTAGATTCCAGAACTGGGGCATGCAAATGCTTAAAAATTTGGGAACATGAGCAGTTAAATTGCATTGCATATAACCTATTTGTTTGTTTTGCAGGTAGTGCTTCAGTTGCTAATGTGTTTTGTGTTTCAGGCACTATAGCTCCCAGAAAAGTTCGGGAACAGCCAGTCGCACACAGATATCCAACAAAGATCAACAGAGAGAGAATCATGGACCAAATGCAAGCTGACTTAGCTGACCTGAGGCTAAGGATGGATAATTTCATGACTCTGATGGCAGGCATGGGTCAGAATCAAGAGCGTCTACGAGAATTGGTTGAGAATCAAGCCAGGAACAACACTGATGCTGCTGATAATCGTAACGGTGCGGGTGCACGTCAAGTGGAAATCCCTGTAACACAACCAGGGTTGACTATAATCAATGATGGGCTGAATAATGTACAAATGGATAACCAGGACGAACAGTTCACTCTACTGGACGAAGCTGAGGGTCAGGGGGCTGAGATGAACAAAAGGTTTGAGGAAATGGTAGAACAAATCAAGGCTATTCAATCTCAGAGTTCTTTGGGATTTGACATAACAGATTTGGGCTTGGTTCCAGGGGTTAGAATCCCTTACAAGTTAAAAGTACCAACTTTTGAGAAATACAATGGCACTACATGCCCGAAGACCCATCTTCAGTCCTTCGTGGGGGAGGATTGCTGCTCACACCGATGATGAAAAACTCTGGATGTACTATTTCCAAGATAGCTTGGTTGGAGCTTCTCTGGAATGGTATATGAAGCTTAGCAGAGTCAACATAAAGAGCTAGAAAGACCTGGCAGAAGCTTTTGTGAGACAATATCAGTATAATTTGGACATGGCTCCAAATCGCTCGCAATTGCAGCACATGTCTCAGAGTGCTAAGGAGGGATTCAAAGAATATGCTCAGAGGTGACGTCAGCTCGCTGCCAGAGTGCAACCACCGCTGCTAGAGAACGAGATGGCTGACATGTTTATGGGGACTTTGCAGGGTGTGTTTCTTGAAAGATTGGCGTCCAGTTCTGCCACCAAATTCAATGATATTGTAATTGCTGGAGAGAGGGTTGAGACCTTGTTGAAGATGGGAAAGATCCAAGATACAAGTGCTAGCAGCTCGAATGGAGCAAGAAAACCTTTTAGTGGACCTCAAAGGAGAAGGGAGGGTGAGACAAATGTTGTGTTCGGCCGAGGCCGGGGCCGAGGTTATAGAAGACCATACGAGCATGTGGCAGCAGTTACAATCCCTTCAACTCCTGTGCAACAGATGCAACCTCAGCAACAACAACATCAACAACAACAACAACCACAGCGTAAAAACTACCAGCAGAGACCTTATCATCCAAGGCAAACTCGCCCGGCTAATAGGGTGATTGAGGCCATCCCCATGACTTATGCTGCTTTGCTACCAAGACTGTTAGACCTGAATCTGATTTAACTGAGAACTTTGGCACCACCACCTCCTGGAGAGCTTTCAGTGGGTTATGATGTCAATGCAAGATGCACTTTCCACTCTGGGGCACCCGGGCACTCGACTGAGAAGTGCAGGGCGCTACATCACAAAGTCCAAGACCTGATAGACTCTAAAGCAATCAACTTCGCACCACCGCCGAATGTTACTTCGAACCCTATTCCTAATCACGGAGGGGCTAGAATCCATGCTATTGAGGGTGGTGAGAAGTTAAGTCTGCTGTTGAGTATTGAAGAAGTGAAGACTCCTTTGTTGGTAGTGAAGAAGAGGCTGCTGGATGGTCAAGTGTTTCCAGGATGCAGTGCTGATTGTGAGGAATGTCTGAATTCAGAGGATTGGTGTGAGAAGTTGAAAATGGGATTGAAGAGTTTGATTAATGATGGATCCTTGCAGTTTAACAAGATTGGTGATGAAACCGATGATGTATCAACCATAACCATATTCTATGATGAAGCAGAGATGCCTGTCAGAAGAGAGCCTGTTACCATTTATGCTCCTGAGATTAGTCATGTGATTATCACCGTGCCTGGGCCTGTTCCTTACACAGACGATAAAGCCATCCCATGGCATTACGGCTCAGTTGTATACATGGCTAGACAGAAGATTGAGAGCAAGTTTGTTGCTGTCGACCCGACTGTAGAGAATGTCGGAGGAGTTAGAGGCTTTACCAGAAGTGGTCGCTTATTTGCTCCCCCTGTGTTGAGAGGGGATCCTGAGGCTGAAGCTTCGTCAAAGGCCAAAGGAAAGCAAGCTATGGTTAATGAGACAACAACTCTTGTTGCTGGGCAGGGTACATTTGAAAAAGAGGTCGAGGAATTTATGCGCATTATCAAAAAGAGTGATTATAAGGTGGTCGAGCAGTTGAACCAGACACCTTCCAAGATATCCATTCTATCACTACTGATGTGTTCTCCCGCACACAGAGAGGCCTTATTGAAAGTACTGCAGATGGCTTATGTTCCTCAAGAAATCACTGTCAACCAACTTGAAGTTGTTGTAGGCAGTGTTAATGTGAGCCATGGGCTAGGCTTTATAGACAGAGACCTCACGTCAGAGGGCCGAAACCATAACAAAGCACTACATATCACTATGGAGTGCAAGGGTGCTGTGTTGTCACATGTTCTTGTGGATACAGGCTCTTCCCTTAATGTGCTTCCGAAGAAGGCATTAATGAAGCTCAATGTTGATGGTATAGTCCTGAGACTCAGTGATTTGATTGTCAAAGCTTTTGAAGGGTCTAGAAGATCAGTTTTTGGAGAAGTTGAGTTGCCCGTGAAAATAGGTTCTCAAGTTTTCAAAAGTATCTTCTACGTCATGGACATCCAGCCTGCGTACAGCTGCTTGTTGGGACGCCCATGGATTCATGATGCTGGAGCTGTAACTTCTACCCTGCATCAGAAGCTCAAATATGTGGGTGATAGCCAGGTAATTACAGTCTGCGGAGAGGAGGACATCTTCGTAAGCCACTTGTCAACATTCAAGTATGTGGAGATGGATGGAGAGATCCATGAGACTTTATGTCAAGCCTTCGAAGCAGTCAACGGCAGCATCTTGACTCCCATGGAGAAGAGAAGTGAGAAAGAAGGTACCTCTATCCATTCCTACAAGCAGGCAAAGGAGGTAGTTCAGTCAGGAAGCGCCCAAGGCTGGGGAAAATTGCTGGAGCTAGAAAAGAAAGACGACAAGTTTGGTTTGGGTTATTAGCCTGGTGGATCTACTCCGAGTGGTAAAGCCATTACCTTTACAAGCGCTGGGATGCTCGACCGCAACCAGATCTGTGTGACAAGCCAAGATGGGGACAGTGATGGTGACTGGGACAACTGGATTCACCCGTGTGCGCCTGGAGAGGAGCTGAAAAACTGGTCTGTTAAAGACATTGTCCAAGTTACCTGGAACTTAGAGTAATTCATTTTGTTTCCTTTTATTATCATACTGCATTGTCAAATCCAGCATTCTGCCCAAGATGCTAGGATCCATTGTATTAGGCCACCATGTTTTGTATGCATTTTACTTTACCATGAAATAAAAGGACATTTTCAGACAAAATTGTGTTCTCTTTCTTTGTTTTTAAATTTTTCACAAAAAATATATAAATGGCAATGTGTTTTTCCTTTTTGTTTTTGTGTTTGCGTCTCTTTTTCAAAATAAGAAGATTCTGAATAAGCATATCATTTTTGCAGTGTTGATCATCCGGATTCCCTTGATAACGTTCCTGCTATGACCACGCATGACTTTGACAATCCAGTCTACCAAGATGATGAAGGGGTTAAGGAAGATTGTGAACTCCCTGAAGAATTGGTCAGATTGTTGAAACAAGAGGAACGGGCTATTCAACCTCATCAAGAAGAAATTGAGATCATCAACATTGGCAGTGAAGATGTGAAGAAAGAGATCAAGATTGGGGCCAGTCTGCAGGCCGACGTCAAGAAAGAGCTGATCAGTATGCTGAGAGAGTATGTGGATATCTTTGCTTGGTCATATCAAGATATGTCAGGGTTGGATACCGACATCGTTGTGCATAAGCTACCTTTGAGAGAGGACTGTCCTCCTGTGAAACAGAAATTGAGAAGAACTCGTCCTGACATGGCGATGAAGATCAAAGAGGAGGTTCAGAAGCAATGGGATGCTGGTTTCCTTGCTGTGACTAGTTACCCACCTTGGGGAGCTAATATTGTACCTGTACCGAAGAAGGACGGCAAGGTCCGGATGTGCGTTGACTACCGGGATTTGAATAGAGCAAGCCCAAAAGATGACTTTCTGTTGCAACACATTGATGTGTTGGTAGACAATACTGCTCAATTCTCGGTATTTTCCTTCATGGATGGCTTCTCCGGATATAATCAGATTAAGATGGCGCCAGAAGACATGAAGAAGACAACGTTCATTACCCCGTGGGGTACATTTTGATATAAGGTCATGCCCTTTGGTTTGAAGAACGCCGGGGCAACTTATCAGCGGGCGATGGTCACATTGTTCCATGGCATGATACACAAAGAGATTGAGTGTTATGTGGACGATATGATTGCTAAGTCCCGAGACGAAGAAGAGCATCTGGTCAACCTGAAGAAGCTGTTTGATAGACTGATCAAGTACAAGCTGAGGTTGAATCCAAACAAGTGCACTTTCGGAGTGCGTTCCGGGAAACTGCTGGGTTTCATTGTTAGTCAGAGAGGAATTGAGGTAGATCCTGCAAAGGTAAAAGCTATTCAAGATATGCCTGCATCGAGAACAGAAAAAGAAGTGTGTGGGTTTTTAGGGAGGTTGAACTACATTTCTCGGTTCATATCTCATCTAACTGCCACGTGCGAACCAATATTCAAATTGCTAAGAAAAGAGCAAACGGTCGGGTGGAACGATGACTGCCAAAGAGCTTTCGACAAAATAAAATAATATTTGCAGGAGCCTCCAATTCTAATGCCTCCAGTTGAAGGAAGACCTTTAATCATGTACTTGACCATGCTAGAAGGGTCAATGGGGTGTGTTCTAGGCCAACTGTGAATTCCGTTACTCACTGCTCGAGAAAACTTGCTGCGCTTTGGTATGGGCTGCTCACCGACTGAGGCAGTACATGTTGACTCATACCACACTGCTTATTTCCAAAATGGATCCTGTCAAGTACATCTTTGAAAAACCAGCGTTAACCGGAAGGGTTGCTAGGTGGCAGATGATTTTAACTGAATATGACATCCAATATACTTCTCAGAAAGCCATCAAGGGAAGTGTATTGTCGGATTACCTTGCACAGCAACCTCTTGAAGATGATTATCAGCCAATGAAGTATGATTTCCCTGATGAGGACATCATGTACCTCAAAGAAAACGATTGCGAGGAACCACTTCCGGAGGAGGGTCTAGACCCTGAATCCAAATGGAAGTTGATGTTTGATGGGGCAGTCAATATCAATGGACGTGGAGTTGGTGTTGTTCTTATTACTCCCGAAGGTGTTCACTTTCCCTTCGCTGCCAGAATTACATTTGGTTGCACCAACAATGAAGCGGAATACGAGGCATGCATAATGGGAATAGAGGAGGCTATTAATCTTAGGATTAAGAACCTCGATATATTCGGAGATTCAACCCTCGTCATTAACCAAGTTACCGGCAAGTGGTATACGCATCAAGAGCATATAATTCCATACAGGGATTATGCTAGAAAATTGTTGACGTTATTCACGACAGTTAAGCTTCAGTACATACCACGTGATGAAAATCAATTTGCCGATGCATTGGCCACTCTTTCTTCGTCTATCAAAGTCTTGTGTTGGAATTATGTGCCCAGAATTGATATTTCCAGGCTTGACGCTCCAGCTCATGCCTTCTCTATAGACGCCGTGTCTGACGAGAAACCTTGGTATTTTTATATCAAGTTATTCCTGGAAAAGAAAGAATACCCAGCTGGGGCATCTTCCAATGACAAGAAGACCTTGAGGCGACTTGCTGCTAGCTTCTTCTTGAACACAGACGGGGTTTTGTACAAGAGAAACTTTGACATGGTCTTGCTCAGATGAATGGATAGACACGAAGGAAGCCTGTTAATGCAGGAAGTCCATGAGGGATCTTTCGGTACCCATGCAGGAGGGCATGCTATGGCTAAGAAATTGCTGAGATCAGGGTATTATTGGATGACAATGGATGCAGACTGTTGTTCATTCGCTCGTAAGTGCCACAAGTGCCAAATATATGCAGACAAAGTGCATGTTCCTCCAAGCCCGCTCAACGTCATGTCATCTCCTTGGCCCTTTTCTATGTGGGGTATTGACATATCGGGAAGATAAAGCCTACTGCTTCGAACGGTCATCGCTTCATCTTGGTCGCGATTGATTACTTCACCAAATGGGTTGAAGCAGTATCTTATGCCAACGTCACTCGTCAAGTGGTGGCAAGATTCCTGAAAAGGGATATCATATGCAGATACGGAGTGCCCGAAAGGATCATTACCGACAATGGTTCTAATCTCAACAACAAGATGATGGTAGAGTTATGTCGGGACTTCAAAATTTAGCATCACAATTCTTCTTCTTACCGACCAAAGATGAATGGTGCGGTGGAGGCAGAAAACAAGAATATCAAGAAGATTGTGCAAAAAATGGTTGTCACTTACAAATATTGGCATGAGATGTTACCATTTGCGCTGCATGGGTACCGAACATCAGTCAGGACGTCAACAGGGGCAACTCCTTTCTCTCTGGTATATGGTATGGAAGCAGTCCTGCCTATTGAAGTAGAGATTCCTTCATTGCGTGTGATGATGGACGTGAAGCTTGATGAGGTCGAATGGGTGCATGCTCGTTACAATCAGCTATGTCTAATTGAGGAAAAGAGATTAGCGGCTATCTCTCATGGTCAGCTTTATCAGAGGAGAATGAAGCGAGCATTCGACCAACGAGTATGTACTCGGGAGTATCAAGTAGGAGAGCTTGTGCTGAAAAGGATCATTCCTCCAGGTTCAGATCACAGAGGCAAGTGGAACCCAAACTACGAAGGACCATTCATAGTGAAGAAAGTATTCTCCGGAGGAGCACTGATGCTCACCACTATGGATGGAGATGACTTCCAGTCCCCTGTTAACTCGGACGCAGTTAAAAAATACTTCGCATAAAGAGACCCGCTGACAAAAACAGAATTAAGGTCCAGGCAAAAAAAAAGGGCATCCCGGCGAGCTAAAAACAGAATAAAAAGCTCGAGCAAAAGTTAGGGAATAAATAAAAAAAATGTACACCCGCTGAGTTGAAAAGCCACATTGGACAGCTCAGGCAAAAAAGGGTATCCCGGTGGATTGAAAACCCGAAAGGGCGATCTACGCAAAACAAGGGAATAAGCGAACAACTGCGATCCGAGTAATCTGAACCACGTCATCGTTTCATACAACTTGACAATATCAGAAGGATAGGAAACAGTCCCCTCATCCTCTCAGAAAGCAAGAGCAAGAATGGAGAGTCTCGAAGACATACTGGTCATAGCAGAAATGGAACTCATTGGGACGCCGTGCCCATTGCCACTAGGATAGTTTCTTTTCTCAATTTTATGGTGGCAACCTCTTTCCAGGTGGTTGCTTCCTGATGTAAAATCTTTGCCTATTCAGAGGCTTTTCAATAAAAAGAATATTCAGTCAAAAAGCCGTGTTGTGTTTATTTTTGTTTGTTTGCAAAATGTCCTGAATTTTTGGCAAAAATAGCATTGCATTAAAACATGGTGATAAGTTGAAAGAAAATGACATGCAGGGAAACTATAAACCCTCTTTGAGTGTCGGGTGACAATGGATGAACTGATCATACCATGCAAGTCCCTGGGGCACACTTGTGTTTTCTGTTGTTGCAGGTTGCAGGATGGCGTCACATTCTCCCAAGTAGAATTCTATCCCCATCAAGGGTCACAGCCAGAGCTTGAATCAGCAAATTCTCTCCCCAGCCAGAGCATTGATTGAAGCATCTTTCCCAGCCAAGTCTAAAGATGATTCTGTCCCCGCAGAGTTCATATCTAATTTTCACTTCCGTCAATGAAAAATTCCCCAACAAAGTTATCATATGATGATACATCCAGGTATTCATCCCAGTCAGGTGTCCAGACCCCTTGACTTGTCTCCCCCTACAGAGTCGTAATTCTTGTTGCCAATCAGGCATCTGTGTTGCTCGTCTGCAATTTCCAACACTCGTCTGTGTTTGGTATATGATATTTGTTGTTGCTCGTCTGCAATTTTCCAACACTCATCTATGTTTGATATGTAATCTCTGCTGTTTGCTCGTCTGCATTCCTTCAACACTCGTCTGTGTTGTCATTTTGGTATTGCTCGTCTGCAATTCCCAACACTCGTCTGTGTTATCATTTGTTGTTGCTCGTCTGCACTTCCCAGCACTCGTCTGTGTTTGGCATATAATCTTTGTTATTGCTCGTCTGCAAGTTCCAACACTCGTCTGTGTTTATTACCTGTTGTTGCTCGTCTGCATTCCTCTAACACTCGTCTGTGTTCTGATACCTGTGATCTTTGTGGTTGCCCGTCCGCAATTCCCAACACTCGTTTGTGTTATCATTTGTGGTTGCTCGTCTGTAATTCCCAACACTCGTCTGTGTTATCATTTGTGGTTGCTCGTCTGCAATTTCCAGCGCTCGTCCGTGTTTGGTATTTGATTACCTGTTTGAAGCTCGTCTGCTTTGTTTGGATACCCGTCTGTATCATCCCCAACACTCGTCTGTGTTAGCTTATATCTGTTTGTGATGATTTGCTGTTTATCCTGTTACTCTTCTGTATTGCTACTCCAAATGCTCGTCTGTGTTTGAATTTCTTGTATCCGTCTATACCAGTGGCTGATACTCGTCTGTATCATTATCTGAAGTGCTCGTCTGTGTTTCTTAGATCATCGTTTGATACTCGTCTGTATCATTGACGTTTGGCACTCGTCTGTGTTATCTTGATGATCATCCAATACTCGTCTATATTGAAGAGGTTTAAAGTCCTGACTGTGGGAATAAATGTCAAAATAGTTACCGGTCCTGGCGTAACAGGTATTATCCGAAGGAGGCTCGTCTGTCTCAAGCACCAATTATTTTGTTGCACCTGGCATAACAGGTTTGCTCGAAGAAGACTCGTCTGTCTTGTACCATATATCCACGGATAATATATGAAGAAGGTTCGTCTACCTTGATTATGCATGTCTATCCCACAGACTTTAGTGCATCCCGGTCCTGGCGTAACAGGTATATCCGAAGGAGATTCGTCTGTCTCAAGTCATATATCTTGCAGTGTTTGAGGACTCGTATGTCCAGCTCCTGGCGTCACAGGATTTTTCGAAGAAGACTCGTCTGTCTTAGTGTTTTTATTCCAGATATCAAGTTTCAACTTAGAAGAAGCTCGTCTACTTTTTTCCCTCCAGTTACCAAAGCGTCATTTGGTTGGGTTTATTTCCCATTGTTGCATTCTTCGTCAGAGTGCAAATTTCTGGTCTTTTTGGTATTCAACCACAATTTATCTTGAACGGTCGATAGCTCGTACTACCGACCTTCTCAGATCAATAGTTGTTTGAATAGGGGCAGATGTAACACCCCAAATTTTCCCTCTTCACTTTAAGCATCATATTCATCATGAACATATCATTTTCTTAGATTCCTAGCATGGAAAGATGAGGCATAACATTTCTCATGTCCTAGCATTAGGCATATGATCATCTGTGGAGGTTCTTGAGGCATCTCAAGCTATGACAAGGGTCCCAATGGTTTTGTATAAGTCCTATGATGGTTCTACACTCCATTTACAAGTTCAAGTCCATGTGCAAAAGCTCAGAAGGTTGCATGATCACCAGAGGTCTCAAGATAGGGCAAAGCTCCTACACAAGGCACCTAAACTAGGGTTTGAGATTCAAGCATCAAAACCTCACAACTTTGGCCATTTCATTTGGGCAAAGTCTTCTATATGTCAAGAGGATCCTAGGTACCAATTTTCATGAGAAAATTCCATGTGGAAGTCAGAGAATTCTTCAGTTGCTTGCAGATGAAGTAATTGGTCAACTGTGCCCTTAAAAAGTCAACTGTGTGATTTCAAGGGGTCCAAGCCACTTTTTCTAGCCAAGGGATGTCTTAACAATGTTATAAGAGGTTTTGGATGTTCAAAGATCAAGAATCATGAAGATTTGAGGGTTTTTGCAAAAATGGCACAAAGTTGGTTTTTGAGAATTTCCATTTTTGGCAACTTTTGCCCTAAATTTCAAGTGAGCTTAACATGATCAAAAATTCTTCAAATGGACCAAAGTCAAACATGAAATTTGGATATTAGGGGCTCCCATTTTCAAAAAGTACAAGTACATTTTCATGGTATTTATGGTTTGTCCTAGAAGCTCTTCGAAAATTTGGTGTAAATTAGGGCAAAACCAAAATTCCATGCATGCACCAAAAGCAAAAGTGTTCAAAACTTAATTTCAAGACTTGGTATGGTTCAAGTTTGTTTCCAATGATAAAATACATGGAATTTGGTACACTTTGCTCAAGAGAAACTCCCATTTTCATGCCAAGCAAGGAAGTTGCTTCAAAAGTGTATAATTTGCAAAATCATGAGGATCGTGTGATAACTTTGATCTAAGGGCCAGGACTTGTTGGATTGTAATCAAGGGTGGGATTTGCATTGCACATGTGCTGAGAGGCCAAGGAAAGCACGAGGAGTGCATGCTTCCCTCACAATTTGCAAATTTTGCAAATTCACCAAAAGCTTGTGATTCCCACGTGCAAATGAGCCCATTCTTTCAGCATTGGTTTGTGACTTCACATAAAAGGAGCTAGGGTTTCAGAATTGGCAACCTCTCTCTCATTCTCTCATTTCCAAGTTTATGCACAACTTGCATTTTCTCTCAATTCTCATCACACACTTGTTCAATATCAAAACAAATTGTGGATTCTTGATCAGTGCAAGCTAAGGATCATTAATCACACCATCATTCAAGCTTTCCTTCAAGATCAATCACCTTGCCATTTCAGGGCAGGAGCTTGAAAAGCTTCAGATCCATCCATCTTCAAGGCTTTAGATGCATTTATTTTGCATCTAGAGTGAGTGTAGAGTGATTTGCATCCATCATTTGGCTTTCTATCTCATTATTTCCAGATTTGCAACTCAGGTATGCTTCAAAATCTCAAGATCTAAAAATGTAATTGATTAGGTGTTTTGTGATATTTGAGGTGCACTGATCATTCTGCAAGTTGTAGTTTAGAAAATGGTGCATTATTGTGTGAGATATTCGAATTCAAAGTTTCTTGGTCACACTTGTTTTGAATTCACTGCATGTCAATTACCCAATATGGAGCATTTGGTTTATTTTTGTTGTTGTTTATGCATCTGTTATGAATTCCAGTGCCGGAGCCCTAGCTCCGGTCACCGGAAACTGCATTATATGAGCTAGGGTTTCTGGACGAAGAAGAAGGTCTTTCAACCCTTGGATCCTCATCTCAACGCTCCATGTTGTGCCACGCGTCCATACAGCCCCCCTCCTTTTCACGTGTTTGTTATAATTCTGTTTTAATGTGCAATGTTTCGCGTACCACCATAACAACCATGGTCCTTCACTCACCATTCACCATTGAGCCACGTCATTTAATGAGGTAAGACACAGCTCACGCAGGATTGATCCAAGGACTCTTGTTTTTTCCAGTTTATTCCTGAGTTTCCACCATTATTCACATAAACCTGCGCCAACCTTATGGGCCCTCCCTGCTATTAGTACCCCCTAGAATAAGAATCCCAACTCAATTCAACGCAAATTCCTACTATCTGCACCCCAGCTTCATTTCCTTTTTTTAATTTCTTTTTCATTTTAATTTCTTTATTTCATTTTGATTTCTAATTATTTAAAATAGTTCCAATTATTAAAAAATTCCAAAAATATTCATGAGTTTCATTTTGAGTTTCTTTTATTTTTCTATATTTTTTATTTTCCTTGTTTTCTCATTTCCACGTGTCATATTAATTCTTCATTCCATTTAATTTCCTTTTAAGTTCTTTTTGTGCACACTGCCTTGTTCATTTTCTATGGAGTTCATTATTTTGAGTTTCTTTTTCATTCTTTTTTCTCTGGATTCCTAAGATGATGTAGTTCTTATGTGATTTTTACCTTGATTTTTATAAGTTTATTCCTTGGGTCTTGGTCCTTTGACTTGTGTTGGAAGTTATTAACCCTAGTTTGTGTTCTTGCCTCCATTTGACCTAGTTTGCTTCTGAATTTTTCCAAATCCTTTTGGGCCTTTGTTATATCATGTTTTAGGATCATTTGACTTGAGTTGTGGAATTTTTAGATGTTTTGTTGATTTGATTTGAATTTTGTTTTGAACCTTGTCCCATTTTGCTTCCTTTTGCTCTTTAGCTCTCTTATAAACTTACAAGGGCACTTGTGGCAACTTCTTCTTCTCATTTGGGGTCTTTTTGGGGTATGGGTTCTATTCTAGTCTTGACTTAGGGTTTGAGTCTTAGAATTTTTGTGTTTGCTTACCTTTTAAGTCCTTTCATCTCTTAAGTGTATTCATCTCACTTCCTTACTTCTTTCACTTCGTTATGTGTTTGTTTGACCTTGTACCTATCTTCTCTTCATCTTGTTAGCTTCTTAAGCCTTTCTTCAACTTGTTTTGGTCCTGGTTATGTGCATTGAGGTCATGTTTTTTGCATTTTGCCTTGCATCTTTCTTAAGTGTGCATTTGTTTTCATATGTGTTTCATGTTGCATCATGTTTGCTTGCATGCTTCTTTCCTCATTCTTGTGAGTTGCATTTGCATTGAGCATGTGTACATATCATTTCACTTATGTTTTTATGATGTTGGCATGTTATCTTGGTCATTTCATTTCACTTGTATGCGTGTTACTAACCTTGCAGGGGCTATGGTAAGTGTGAGGTGTGGAAGTTGAGTTCCACATCTCCAATTCTCATCTCTTCTTCTTATGTTTATCTGTACTAACCCTTTTTCTTGTTGGGCTTAGGCCTTTCTCATCTCATATCTTCTTCTTCTTCTCTTCTTCTTTCTTTCTTCTTTAGGATAGAAAACCATACTAACCCTAGGGTATCCATGCATGACAACACTTAGGTTTCTTTAGTCTCCCTTTAGAATTTTTCCTTTGTGATCCTTTGGTTCTTCTTCTCTTCTCATCTCAAAGCCATAAAAAACATCTTAATAAAGTTTGAAGTAATACCTTGATCAATAGCCTTATCCCATGAGATGTGCTTGTAGTCTTCCCATCTTGGGATAGTACAAGTTTACCTTGTGATGCATAAGTCTGATCAAGGTATCTTCTTCACCAAGAAAAGCATAAAAACATTTCTTCATTGTAAATACCAAAAACACTTAATAATTTAACAAGTTAGTGAGCTTAGGCCCTAATCTTTGGGTTCAAGTTTTGGGGATCTTCTCCTTACTTGAGTGTGCTTGTTCTATTATTCCATCTTGGAATGTAGTGACAAGTGCACATTCCATGGAAAAGAGCTTGAGTTCACTTCCTTGTGACACACTCTTAAAAAGCTTCTAAAAAACACAAGCAAACAATAAGCGTCTTTCCTTCGGGAATTCTTTTCTCATCTCATTCGCTCCGTACGCAAACTTGCTCCTACTTGTCATTTTGCAAGACGGTTACACACTCATCGTTCGAGTGTGGAACACCTGAGCAATGGCATAGGCAGTTCAAGCCTTAATTCATAAGCAATTTCCTTGCCACCCCTAGTTAGGGGAACTACGGCGTCTCTGATCCTCATTATCCTGATGAGGTACGTAGGCAGCGGGGTAGGGCCCGTTCGAGCACAATCTTTATTTTCCCTACATTTTTCCTTGTCTTTTCTTATTCAGTTCCTCTCTCAGTTTCTTTTCCAGTTCATTTTATTTTCTTTTAGCAGCAACTTTCATACCCCCACCCTTTGAAACAATTTTCTTTGCAAGTGTGGATCCCGTCGGGTAGGGCGGACGATCTGGGTGCTAATACCTTCCCAGGTCATAACTGACTCCCGAACTCAGTCTCTTTGGTTCGCAGGACCTGTGTCCTTCCTCTTCTTTCTTATGGTTTGTGCAGCATTACCATTCCCTTTCTTCGGGATAAAAATGCCTGGCTGGCGACTTTATTCTTTTCCGCGCCACTTTCGCGTTTGTACCAGGATGGAAATCCGGGGAGCGGCAAAAGGGAAAGACCTAATCTACAACTTTCATGACGAATAATTTTTCATTTGAAGCATTTTTGATCAAGAAAGAGGAGGTTGAAGAACTTTCCCAAAATGGAAAGTTTACATTACAAGTCATTTCCATTTTTGGCAACTTTTGGTTTAGCTCAAATTTCTTCAATTTTGTGAACTTCCAAGCACTTCAATGACCAAATAAAGATCATATGACTTCAATTTGATGAAAATACCCCTTTGGTTCCATTGTTGGGGGTCTCAGATGCCCTGATTTTGCTCTGACTTACTCAAGAAGTAACCCAGTGAACAGATGACTTCCACAATGAATTTCTTCATCAAACTTGGTACACATGATCCTTATAACATCTTAAGAACATTAGAAACAAGAATGACCAAAAGATTTGGAGTTGAGGCCTCTGAAACCAAAACCCTAATTTTGGTCATCTGTGCAGTGAAAACCCTAGCTCTGCTTCCATGCTTTTCCCAATTCTTGTTATTTCTTGACTTCTTTGAACTTTGAGGGATATAATATGATGATTGAACACACATGGACCCTCTTGGGACACTTGGAGACCTTTGGAGTGGCTCAGATGGATCCTTGGATTGCTCAGATCTCAAACCCTAGATGCAGATGAACTTGAACTAAGTAGTGAAACAAAAATGCAATATGAGATAGTATGCCTATGCTTATGCAAATATGAAAAATCACAAGCCATGGTGTGAAATTAGTGAGGGCAAATTTGGGGTGTTTACACACAGCAGCGAACTTATAAACACCCGAAGGAATGTGAAAGGTAATGTTGCACAAACCTAAGGAAGAAGGAAAGGACGAGGTCCTGCGAACCAAAGATCTAGGTTCGGGAGTCGGTTACGACCTGGGAAGGTATTAGAACCCCAGATCGTTCGCCGTACCCGACGGGATCCACGCTTGTTTGTTTTTTTCAAAGGGTGAGAGATAAGATCGCTGCTGAACAAATAACTGCTACTGGAACTGGAACTTAAATGAGAAATGGAACAAAAATAGAACAAAAAGAAAGAATGGGGAAAATGTAGGGAAAATAAAGAATGTGCTTGAATGAGCCTTACCCCATTGCCTACGTACCTCATCAGGAGAATAAGGATAAGAGTCGATGTAGTTCGCCTAACTAAGGCGGGAACTATTTGTTTGTGTTTTTTTATATCTAGAACTGTGTATGCCTATTCTCAGGTGTTGCAGGCTCGTCTAGTACGAGTGCATTTACTGTCTTGCATGCGAGACAAGTCATCGCAAGTTGGCGTTGTGAGGGAATAAGATGAGAAGAGAAGTTCCCACAGGAAAGTCGTTTATTGTTTGTTGTTTGCTTTTTAAGAGTTTTTATGAATTTTGCACAAGGAAGTGAATTCAAACTCTTTTCCATGGAATGTGTACTTGTCACTACATTCCAAGATGGAATAATAGAACAAGCACACCAAGTAAGGAGAATTTATCCAAGACTTTTTCCCAAGGATTAGGGTCTAAGTTCACTAGTTTGTTGAACTTATTACATGTTTTTGTAGTTTTGTGAAGAAGTATCTTTTAGATTTTCTTTGTGAAAATAACCTCTTGATCAGACTTGTACATCATGCTAGACAAGCCTACACTATTCCAAGATGGAATGAATGTAAGTGCCCCATGGAATAAGGCTATACACAAGAGATTCTTTCATGCATTTATTAAGTTTTTTTGATTTTGTTTGGAGATGAGAGGAGAAGACTCAAGAGACAAAAGGTCAAAGCTAATGGGGGACTAAGACACAATCCTAAGTTATCTTATTATGTACAAGAGGTGATCCTATGGTTGATGAGGTATTCTAAACCTAAGGAAAAGGAAAATCAAGTTAGAGTTCAACCTACTTCCTAAGGAAGTTAAATTGAATCTAAAGAACAAAGGGGAAGCCTATGAACAAAGTACAAAATTCTAAGGCAAACACAATTAAATGCATAGAAGAAAGGAATGAAGAATGATTACCTCATCTTCCCCCCCCCCTACAAAACAAATTTTAGCATGATGATGCATATTGAAAGCATAAACAAAGCATAAAAGCGATTAAATACCCCACACGTCCTAGAATGGAACTATGGTTCAAAATAAGACCTAAGTCTAAAGGTGAAGGTACCTAAAGGTTATATGAAATCTAAAGTCAGTATCTATATTCTATAGGTCCCTAAGGATGCTAGGATACCTCACAAGATCAGACTATGTCAAACTATGTACAAAACATTCACCTAAGTTCACCTAAATGCAAGTTAGGGTTCAATGATGAAGTATGGATGCATATGGCTTACAAGCGTGAATTAATACACGAAATGAGAATCAAAGTCAGCATTGAATGTATATGAATGTGTATGAATGAACATATCATCATGGATGCAAAGGTTTAGTCCTATGGAGTAAGGAGAAGAAGATGCGAGAACAAATGAGCAAACATCGCATAAGATCACAAATGATGCAAGTTAAGGATGAATGGCCTATGGATATGCATGAGATGATTATGGGTAATTAGCATAAAAGGTATGAGATGAAATTAGAATGCATGGATTGACATTTATGATTTCCATATAATTCATGTTAACCATTAGAGGAGAAGAGAAGCTAGTTTAGGTTAAACTATTTCACATAAGAATGCACTTAGGAACACAAAAACAAACCAAATGAGTATTGTTCAAAAAGTGACCTATAACTGGAATTAAGGACCTAAAAATGACCTATAATTAACCCCTAAAAGTTACCAAAAAATGTCCCAAGCAAATGGCATGGATGCCTTCCTATCATTTAAGTTATGGGACAAATAAGCACATAAATCAACCTATGATCTAGGTGACATGGAAAAATAGCAAAATGGCTTGAAAAATTATGAAATCAAATCCATGGAATGTAGAAGTCGGTATCAAACATGTTCTAGAAGTATTTCACAAAATTATGCACCAAAGCGCCAAAACAATTCCTTAACGATTAAGATAACAAGGCATGATCGCTGAAAAACAACTCCACAAAGTGGATCAAATATTGCACTAAAAATTATGAAAAAAATTCCTAAGGAGCATCAAAATGTCAAAAATTCTATTTTTTAATCACACACAAAAAATAGGTCTCACACCTATGGGAAAAATGGTTTTTGGTCCCTTTACTAAAATAACGCGTTTTGGGACAACTTGTAATAAAAAATCCAAATTAATTACTAAAACCAACCAAAACTGGATACAAAAATTATAACAAATTAATTAAGAGGATAAGGATCACTCATGAATATTTCCATAATTTAATCACACCTAAAACTATTTTTAATAATTGCAACAAAACGGGCAAAAAAGGGTGTTTTAAGAGAAAGTGAAAGGAACCGAATTCTCTAGTCCGTAACCTAATCCCTAAGCTCCAAAATTGACACATATCATCAAAAATCACAAATAAAACCAGTGCCTCAGGTGGGAGGGCTTAATATGCACCTTAAGTTATATGATCCTAAGCCTCATACAAACTAGAATGATGCATTAAAGTGGAAAGTCGAAATTACTTACTTGATCAAAGTGATGATTCTTCAAATAAAGAAATCCAAAAAAAAACTCCATGCAAGGTCTTGTAATCTCCCATAAGAAAAATAAATGCTTATCTTCCATAATCACTTTGTGAAGCTTTGCCATAATCGAAATCGATCTTTATCGATTAAAAACGCCCATGAACTTACGTCAAAATTAGTCCAAACGAATTGTCAAAAATATTATTGAAATCCTAATCAAAATTACCAAGCTAATAATCAAAATGCCACTCATCAAAACTTCATTAACAATTTAATTAATGCACAATTTTTATCAAGAAAAATTAACTAACAAATTAAATAAAATATAAAAATAGGGAGAGGTGAATTAGGAATCCAATTGCAGCAAATATAAAAATTGTTGGCCCAAGGCCCAATTTTTCTCTTATTAGGTGCAAGATGGTGGTGTAGATGAAATTAGGAAGGTGCTGAGAGCGTTTCAATGGGGTCTTGGCCCATTTCACAAAAAAAAACGCAGGAGGTGGTATGCTAGTGAATTGAGGGTTTGAATAGCAATCCATGGAAGCTAGGCCCATACCAATAGCAGTAGTGCAGGAGGGTGCGAATAGAGAATCCAATGGGCATTGATAGCAACTCGTGATGAAGAATTGTTAGGCCCGATCCAACTTTAACTTCTTTATCACGTGAATACCCTAACTGAGTATTGCAACCTCATCTTCTTAGAGAATCTCAATGTTACCTTTCTTCTTCTTCAAATTCAACGGCGGATTCTTCTTCAAATTCAACGGCAACCTCTTCTTCCACCTAAGTAAAGCCCTCGCCGAAAAGATGCCCCACGCCGCGCCGATTTCGACTTCTTCTCCATATCATCTTCGTCAATCTCTCGCTCGTGAACCACCATCAGAATCACTCTTTCTCGTGACATCACCTTCACATCATCGAGTTTGCGATGAAGGCATCGGCGGCGCTACGGTTTCAGGTACGAAGATCAATGAATCTTGAGTCTCTTGATCTCTGAATCTCTTGATCTTTTCTACTTCTTCTTGTTTCTGCGTTTGAGATGTTAACCTTTGCGTGAAGATCAACGAATCTTGATGAAGATTGAAGTTGTGTTGATATTGATGTAGGGTCATGTCAAACTGATGAGGATGATGCGATGTCGTGAAGGTGATGATGAACTAGCGGACGAACGCTTTGAAGATGATGACGTAGGTTGAAGATTGAAGGTGATGATCGATTGAAGATATTTCTGAGTTTTTTGAGCAATTGCAGATGATTAGAGATATTGGGGATGAAGATCCATCGTGAAAAATGGAGGTTGTAGAGTGATGAAACTGAAGCTGATGATCGGTTCCGCTGATTCGTTGTGATGCGCTCTTTGTTGAGGTAATCGTGTTAAAACTACTCTTCTTCTTCTTGCATTTTGATTGTTGCGAATCCGAAGACGTTGTCTTTGTTGAATTCAGTTCGTTGTTGTGTTGATTTTCAGGTTTCTCAATTAGTGATGATGAAGATACGTCGGAGTTCTTTGAAGCTTCACCATGGAGGATGAAGATGGAGAATGATGGTATGATTATTGATTGAAGACGTTGATGTTGATTCTGCAGGTTACGAAATCGACTTGAAGATGAAGATTAGAGATGAGACACTAGTGATTCTTGCGGCTGAATTGAAGCTATCAAGGTATTGAAGTTCGTTGCGGATTTTGTCAAAGATATAGCTAGGGAATGAAGAGTGTTCTTGCACGTTGAAGTTGGAAGTTGTCGATAGTGATGTTGATGACGATTGCGCCATGGCGATGATGACGCTGATTGAAGCTGGATTGCGGTAGATATTGATGAAGTTGTGAAGAAGATTGCGGAGAGTTTGTTGAAGGTGTGATGAAGATGAATAAAGGAAAGTTGAGACTGGAGATCCTTGAAGGTCAAGTGAAGAATTTTGAGTGTTCTATTTGGTGATAAGGATGAAAAGGGATCCTGAGAAAGTGAAGTCTCTTCCCTAGAGTTTCTTTCTTTTTGTGTTATATTCTCTGAATTTTTCATTCCTGTAACTGAATTCTGTTACATAACTTGTAACTGAATTTCTAGTTTTTAGTTTCTGTTATGGATGTTGATGGTGGAGAAGAGTGTAGAAGAGGGATTGAGCCTGAAGAGTTTTTCCGTTTTTCTATATCTTATGTAAATAAATAGTGATTCTAGTACATCTTCTCATTTCTTTTTCTGCGTAAAAGATTTTTCCCATCACCGATATTTCTCTTTTTTTCCTTCCTAACTGAAAGTTTTTTAGTTAAGTTTTGTAACAGGATTTTTGTCCCTATGCTTATCTTGAAAAATCTGTTGTAACTAATTCTGCCCTGTTAAATTTTTTTTGATAAGTTCCATCTTTCTAACCCTTTTTCCTTCTAATTCTTATCTTGTCATAATAATAATAAAAAGTTAATGGGCCTGAAATATATTATTTGCACCCCATAACCACACTTTGCGATGATCTTGTCCTACTAAACTTTCTAGAACCGACAAATAATTATAATTGAAACTTGAAATTCTTAATTAACATAAAACAACATCATGTTGGCTCCCACATATGAATTTACAACTGAATGGAACTAAACATGTAGGCCATCTGAATTCCTTGAACTAGATTCTTAAAAGTGATCCAAACCTGAATCGATTTTAAGAAATGAAGTGGACCATGAATAAATCTTGGCCTTCAAGTCAATAAGTCATTATGGGCCTTGTTATTTTAATCATGATGCGCCAAAATATTTCCTATGAGCTTTCTCGAACATTATTACAAACACATGAATATGGCTTAGCACTCAGAGAACCCGATTTGAAATATGAACACGGATGCAGATTGAGACAAACTCATAATGGTTTGACCAAGATCATGTCAACCTTCCATTCACATTGAAGTACAGTCGAATATCCACACTTGTTATGAAACTAATATCATTATCCTTGACAACCCTGTAGAGCTTTAAGCACACTAAGAGAGAAACCAAACAAAGGAGTTTTGAATTATTGAGATTCAAAGAAATTTAAACTGAACACTTGCTAATAGGCCGGATACACCAGTGGCTAGTCTTTGCAAGCACAATCCTTGAAGACCACTTAATCAAGGAAATAAAATCTTAACAAAGTGGAAGAAGCATATGAAGAGGATGTTATTGATGGCCACATAATCAAAACCTGGAATTTCTCTGATAACCATTCATAAGGTATGAAACCCTAGTGCAATTATCCATGAAACGAGCTCCCGTGAAGTAGGAATCACAAACCAATGGAATAAACTATTTTTTCTTAGAGGCTATTAATCCCATGCCTTAGAAAACTCAATGAAATGCATGATTGGGAATGATATGACCTAATGAGAAATACAGATGAATGCGAGGCATAAGCTAGCTAAGGGTAATAAATATGAGGGCAAATTTTGGGGTGTTACAAACATCTCCCTCAAATTGAAAGTTTCTTTCCTAAATCCATAATAAACCTCCACAATGTTCTCCCAAAAAATATTTATATCTTCGATCAAAGGTGTCTAGTATACGTCTATGTCATTGCCTGGTTGTTTAGGCCCATAAATTAACATAGATAACATCATGTACTTACGCTTCATACATAGCCATTGAGGTAGGTTATAAATCATAAGAATCATAGGCCATATGGTATGTGAGATACTTTGAAGACCATGTGGGTTCATTCCATCAGTAGATAATTCCAACCGAAGGTTTTTTTCTTCATCTCCAAAGTCAGGATAATCATTATCGATTTTCAACCACTATGATGAATCAGTCGGATGTCGATATTTTCCATCAATAATTCTTTCATCTGCATGCCAAGTCAGGTGTCTTGCATCGGTTTCACTACGAAACATGCACCAAAATCTCATAATTATAGGAAAATACTATAAGACTTTTGTTGGAGACAATGTTTTCTTATATCGAGACAAAGCGCATTTAGGGCACTCATTTAACGATGCATATTCATTTCGAAACAAAACGCAATCGCTTGGACAAGCATGTATCTTATCATAGCTCATGCCAATAGAAAACAACATTTTTTTGGCCTCATAGATTCGATTAGGAATAACATTATCCTCCGGTAGCATTTCTCTTATAAGGGCAACAACTATGTGAAACTTTTATCCGACCATCCATTGCCGTCCTTTAAGTTGTACAACTTTAATACCACATACAATCTTCTGAATTTAGTGCAACCTTTATACAACGGTTTCTCTGCATAGCTTACCAACCTCTCAAACATTTTGGGATAATCATGAAGATCTTCTTCAAGTGCTTCTACAATCTCTTCGACTCGATCACAAATGTATGTTTTCATGTCTTTGTCGTCTGAAGCATAGGTTGTATTACTTTTCCCCCTTTGTTCAACATTCTCGTCAATTTTCTAACCATGAAATATCCAAGACTTATAACTTCAATCAATTCCATACATTAGTAAATGCGATTTCAATTTATCTACGTCAACCTTACCCACATAAAAACAACCCAAGCAAGGACATTTCATTTTACTGGGGTCTTCAACATGTTGAACAACAAACCTAACGAATCCCACAATCCTATTCTCGTACTCTTTGGACAATCGATCGACAAACATCCATTTTTTATCCATGGTTTTCCTACTTATTAAGGTAAAAAAAACAATACTATAATTATTCACACAACTATTTCAAAAGAACATAAAAGAAGATTTTCCTAAGAAAAACACTTCAGCGTCACAGAAAGAAGATTAATACAAACTTTTATTTCACGTATCGTCTACCATAATGAAGATTTGAGTGGAAGAATGCAATACCTTTCTCGTAGTAGCACTTGGTTCAAAATAAATTTTCCTCAAACAACAATTTGAAAAGAACAATCAAAACTGAAAGCAATCAATATCAACTTCAAAACAACATCAACTACCAATAATTCAGCTAGAGGATTCAACATGATTGATGAAATCAAAACCAAATTGGCGAAACAATGTTTAAGGAAGTATGTGATTTTCTGTTAGATTTATATATGTGGTGATAAGGTTAAGAAGGTAAAGCTTTAAACACTTAGAAGATAATATGAGTTAATGTTGATGGAGGGTGAGACTAAAGTTCATCCGTAACTTCCGCAATTCTGCCATCACCGTTAACTCCATGGCGGCCGCCATGGCGCCACAATTAAAAAATTGCAACGCCATGGCATTTCTATTGTGCTTTTTTGAAAATCCGCAATTGCGATGCCATGCCTAAATTTGACAACACTGACACAAATTATTCCAACAAATAGATCACATACTAACAGTTAGCAATGGCATAACATGACTTATTCTAACAATCTAACATGGCTATATTACTAACATCCATGGAAACAATTACTAACTGCTTTTGTTCTTTGGTTAAATTTACTCTAACTATATAATTTCTAACTATTAACTCTTCTCATTAGTTCACAAACAAACTCCAATTAATAATTTCTATCACTAAACATCAGAATAGCCATTAACATAACACAACATGATAATTTCAGTTCACTAGCCATCACATTCAATGAATTTCAAGACAATCCCTAGTTCTAACAGTCAACCAAACTTTAACTAATTTCATATAATGCTTCAATTGATTCCAAACTAACCTAGTTGATTCTTGTTCACGTCCAATTCATCTAACTCGTTAGCACATCCCCAACAAAAGAAAACTACTTAAAACGACAACAAAAGAAGAAAACCACTTAAACCTAACAGAAAAAGAATAAATCTTACCAAAACGGTGGAGAATAGTGGAGTACGGTGGAGGACAGTGGAGGAAAATGGAGGAAGGACGACGACGAGACTATAACTGAGACGGTGGTGGACGGTGGACGACGATGGCGAGAGTTGTACGTTTGTTCGTTCGTTCACAGTCGCAACAGAGAGGGAAATAATAGAGATATGAAAAATTGAATACTGATATTATTAAATGTTTTGTTTTAATTAATAAGACCTTAGACAACGCTTTTAAGAAAAAAGATGGCTAATATAGGCCTTTAGCAGCGCTTTTGACAGGTGCTGGCTAATATGGGCCTTTAAAAGCGCTTTTTGAGTTTTTTTTTTAAATTTATGACTCTAGACAGCGCTTTTGAGAAAATCGTTGTATAATATAGTCCTTTAGTAGTGCTTTCCAGAAGTGCTGGCTAATGTTGTCCTTTACCAGCGCTTTTCAAAAAGCGTTGTCTAAGATAGACCTTTTAGCAGCACTTTTACTCTTTTTCGTAAACAGTTTCCGCATTTTATTTTTTATTTAACTTATAGCAGCGCTTTTGCATAAAAGTGTTGTCTAAGGTGCGCTAGTAAAAGTCATTTTTGGCGTAGTGAACCAATTAAAGTGTCAAAAATCAACAAAACGTGAAGAAAACACGTGTTGAGAAGAAGAGGAATAAGTTAAAACACAAGTGATAATGAGATTCACCAACCTACAAAGCTAAAATTTCCTTTGGTAATTGTTGCAATGAAGAATCAACACGCAATAGAAGAGAAAACTATAGATCCGATGCTCTTCCGCGAGAATACGCAAAATAAATGTGATTTGATGAAACCTTGATGAACCTCTTCAAGAATCACTTGCAAGATATGAAATTAACACCAACACAATAGCAAATCCTTCAACAATCCATGAAATCAATGCAACGATGGAGGTTTAGCTTCAAATTCTTCAAGTTTCAATGCAAAACTTGAAGAATTTAGGAAAATGAAGCTTTGTGTAGGATTTTCAAAAATGAGAGAAAAGTGAGAGAAAAATGAGAGTGATAAGAGAAAAATGTGAGAAATGAAGTGTTGATGCCTTGGTTTGAAGAGAAAAATGCTTATATACATATTAGGCTTGGAGGGTGGTTTGGGTTAGGAGTGATGTTTGGGCATTTCCTTGTGCATTAGGTTTGGGATTAGCTTAGGAGTTAGTTAAAAGTTAGTTAGGAATATTCTTGGAATATGATAGAATATTCTTAGAATATTCCCTTGGAAAGTAGTGGAATGAAGTGCAATATTGAAGTGAAAAGTGTGAAAAGCCTCCCAAGCTAAAAAACTTGTATTTTTTTTCAAATTTCGTACGTGATAACCAATTACTACTAGGGTGGTAACCGGTTACTTGACCCAAAATTTGAAAATTTTCTTTTGGTAGAAAATCTTGGATATCCGGCCTTGGTCATTCGTTTTGAGATTATTTTTCTTCTAAGACCCGATAATTGATATTATCCCTGAATAACCCCTGATCGCATGCCCGATGCCTTGACCGATGATGTATGCTTTATTATTTTATTATTTTTATGCAATGCCTGAAAGAAATGTTAAATGACATGGAATTGAAGCATAAGCTACTTGGAATCGAAGATAAATAAGAGGGCAAATTTTGGGGTGTTACACCTATCAATACATTTATTTATCAGTATCTATAGTCCAACTCTTTAGCAATAAAATAACAAAACATGCACTAAAGCTATTAACTCTTGTGCTCGTCTGTCCTTTTTTTAATACACAAATGGGTTAAAATATAAACAAGTATATTTACTTTAATTTTAATTTAAATTTAAATTATTTATATAATAAATTTTATAACATATTATCTTGTATAATTTAAATTATAAATATTATTTTTCATAATTTTAATTTTAAGTTAAGGGAAAAAAGAATATGCACGAACTATGGTATCAGCCAAATAACGACGTGCATCCTATCACATCACACTTTAATTTTAAAATTACATTGCTGACATGATAAAGTAACGAATTTCTATTGAATGACAATGTAAAACTACTTTATATTATCAATGCATTGCCTTTAAAAATAATTTGTCATGTTAATAAAGTACGCATGGCATGCTTATTTTCATTTCATTTTGACTTTAATATTTTTTTATCATTTTTTTCTCTTTTTATCGGATCTATCTCCTTCTATGCTCTATTTAATACAAATACAACTTCTCTTACATCACCTATTGGTATGATAGATAAGTGAAAAATAATAAAAATTATAACAGGAACATATAAAAGAAGAGGTTAAAAGAGATGTGATGATCGACAATGTAAAAAAGTTTTATATTATCATCCAATAAAAACATATCATTTTGTCGTATCATATTTTTTATAAGAAAATTACAATATAACTTTGCGAGATTCATGGTCGTGATTGATTTTTTTTTCTTTTCAAAAAGCCATTGAATTAAGAAGAATACTAAGGGTATTCAAACCTATACAAACAAAATAAATTCTCCACCAACTCTCAACATAAGGGGTTCATTCAAAAATCATAGAAAGATGAGTTGGAGTAAGAAATGTCTCCATTACAACCCCATTTCCACACATTAAATTTTACATTCCAACATAAGTTATTCACACTAACAACATGATCCTTAAAGATGATTTTGTTTCTTTCTATCCATTGCCCAAAGAACTACAAGCCAAATAGCCCCTTTGGAACAACTAGAAGCTGAATTTTGAAAACCAGAGTTCCAATCGAACCAAAATCTCAAAACATCATCATTGGTCGATAGTGTAAAAAAAATTTACACTATCAATGCATCGTCCATTTTCTCATAAAAGAAACCAAAATGATTGTAATAATCTAATCTAAATTATATTTATTTATTTGAAGCAAATAAATATCTTCTTACTTTTGACATAATGGTATATATATATATATATATATATATATATATATATATATATATATATATATATATATATATATATATATATATATATATATATATATATATATATATTAAAATATAATAATTTAATAAAACTTTTCTGCATGGTAAAAATGTCTAATTTTTTTTTTTTGTTACTTAAACGTCTAGTTGAAAAAACAGAATTCTTATAATTGGTAAAATTTTAATTTGTCCGTATGTCTAGTTACTTGAAAAAACATAATTCTTATAATTGAAAAATATTTAATTTGTCCGCTCTACTAAATATGTTAAAGGGGCAAACACAATAAATTAACATACTTAAGGGACATTTAAAATTAATTACTATTTAAAAAAGTACTTCTTACTATTCCATAAGAGATAAAAGTTATTTTATTGATGTAAATAGAGGATGCACATTATTAACTTATAAAGTGATAAATCCATCCCTTACATGGAAAGGAGAAAATTATGGCTGAAATTGTGAAGTTTATTCATGTTATGAATATCATTCTTTTACTATTTCTTTCTGCAACAAATGTTGAATGTAAGCCAATTTGATCGCTTTTCAAGTTTTATGATTTAATTTATACACAATTATTTCACAAATTAATTTATATTATTTTATCATCTTTTCTCCTAGCCGCTGCTAAACCATGTTATAAAGATTTGGACTGTGGCTTCATGAAGTGTCGGCATTCCAAAATAGCAAAGTGTATTGAACGTAAATGTTTCTGTGTAGACCAATCCTTATCTGCTTCATCAGTATTTGATGTTGGATTTGGTAGAAAAGATTATAGTTCAAACTTTCGCAATTACAATTGAAAGGGAGTTAAACCACTTGCTATCAGATCTCATCCTTGAATCAAATTACACGGTTGAATGGACTTTTGTACTTGAATAATTATGCATTTAGTGCCATATTTTAGAGAGTATTCAATTTCTCTAATTTTTCCTGAATTGTCATTTCGTTATCATGTTGGCTTAATAAATTCATTTTAATTTTCTTATTCAAGTTTTGAAAATGTAATATTATGTCATTGTTATTTAAGATGGTCATTATGAAATTAAATAAGGTATTGATAAATATTATTTAGATTATCTTCTTCTCTTTTAAGTAATTTTTATTTTTCATACTTTTGTTATTATCTAAAATAATATCTGATATTTAAGTTATAAATTAATTTTTTTTGTTGTTATTATTCACTAAATCTTAAATATCAATATGTCGCCAATAAATAGGGATGCAAAATGGGCCGTTCGCTCAACCCTGCGCTCGCTCCAACTAAAGCCCGTCAAAAAATAGTGGGGCGGACATGTCTGCCAAGTTGAAATTGGCATAAAAGTCTAACTCGCTCCTCCAAGGTGGCGGGTTGGCGGGCGGCGGACTTGCCCACCTTCTTTTTTTATTTATTTTTAAATAATTAAAAAGTTCTTTTTTTTTACTTTTCAATAAAAACGTATCAAACCAATATTTAAAAAGCATAACTTTTATTAGCCTAAAACATCAACTTTTAGTGAAATAATACTCTTATATATATATATATATATATATATATATATATATATATATATATATATATATATATATATATATATATATATATATATATATATATATAAATTCAAATTTTGATACCAGTTTTGCCATTTTTCATTAGTAAAATTCAAAATACTTGCCCAATAATAAAGACAGAGAAAATAGATTAGTCATAATAATATAAAAACAACTTATGTACATATCACAAACTATTTTCATAGGTTCTTCCAAATACTTAAATAATGTTATTATATAGGTGCGACGGACTTTAGCGGGCAACGGGTTTTGGCGGGTGGCGGGCTTTAGCGGGGCAGACTTTGGTGGGCGACGGGCCTAAAATCTCATCCCATCCCGCCATTTTTTGCGGGTGTGCGGGTCAACCCGGCGGGCTACAATCCCTTTTGTCACCCCCACCAATAAGAAGATAAGTTACTTTTGATTGAAAATGTCTTAGATGTTACTCCCTCTATTTTAAAATGTGTTAAGAAGCTCAATTTCCCTTTTAAAAGAGTAACAAAAATGCAAGTTTGGTTTAATGATTTTTATACTTATTTTATCTTTTATTATTAAGTTGCTGGATTTTAATCTAAGGGCTTAGACCCATTTATCTTATCAAACCCTAACTATATAAAAGGGTACTTTGTATGTTGCTCCAATTAGAGTTGTTTTATGTTTCTATTTTGATGCAACCCTAGATCTAAAATTAGATTTAGCTTATTCTATCAATTGGTGCTTTCTACCTCTACTCATGGCACCCCCTAAACCACCCAATTATTCTTCAAGAGAGATTGTATAAGAAGTTTTTCATACAACACGGATACTCATCGATAATGCAATGAATCTAACACAAAATCAAATGGATTAAAGGTTTGATAAAGTTGTTGCATATTTGGAGCAACAAATGGGACAAATTCATACAAAGATGAGCAATGATAAATAAATTGAAGATACGAGGTATGAGTCTCTCATGAACACGCTCACTAAATTGGTAGCACAAACAGAATAACAACTTGTTGTCGCGGTTTCTACAGCTGCTATAGTTTATGCTGCAACCAACAACTTAAGTATCACACAAATTCGTTCTACAATTCCTATTATCACAAACCTGGTTACCCATGCTATTACCCCCAAACAACACACCCATTAGAAACTATGCTTCCTTTTCAAACAACCTTCACCACCTCCAAATACAACCACCATACAACAACCTTTCCCTCAACCACACCCATATAATACTTACCTAAACTCACCTACTGCTTTTGCAAACATTACACAAAATTATAACCTCCTTTTTTTTCCAGCCATTACCTTACTCCCATTTTCCATAAATTCCTCCATTACCCCCTTTCTGAACCCCTAAAGTAGAACTAGCTATGTTTGATGGTTATAATCCTATAGAATGGTTATTTAGAGCTGAACAATTATTTTGCTTTTATTAATTACCAACAGAAAATTGTTTATCTTTGATTTCATTTTATATGAAAGGAGATGTCATTGGTTGGTTCAAATGGATGCACCAAAATCAATTGTTGAGTGATTGGTTTTCATTTACAAAAGCTTTAGAGTCGCGTTTTGGTCCCTCTACCTATGAAAATCACCAAGCTTAGTTGTTTAAATTAAAGCAAGAAGGTTCTATGGTTGATTACCAAACTCAATTTGAAAAACTCGATAATTAAGTCATGGGGTTACCTCAAGATGCAATTTTAAACTGTTTTATTTTTGGATTGTCCCGTGAGATTCGCAATGAATTGGCAATCCTTAAACTCGTCTCAATATCTCAATTAATTGGCCTTGCAAAACTTATCGAATCTAAACTAAAAGACACAAAACCCAAATTCACTAAACCCTTTAAAAACTCATATCCTAAACCCAACACCCACCTTGTTGCCATTCCAAATCCCAAACCTCATGCTGCCATTTCACATACTTCCCTTACCCCAAAAATCCCAACAACAACTCAGCCCCCAGAGTTACCAATTTGAAATTATATCCAACCCAAATGCAAGAAAGGAGAGCACAAGGTTTATATTATAATTGTGATGAGAAGTTTGTGACAGGCCACAAGTGATCTACTCCAAACCGATTCCTTTTACTCTTTGTGGAGGATGATACACCAGAGCCAACCCAAGTGATTGAGGACACAACTAAACCAACCCAAGTCCAAACAGAACTCGATTACACTTATTTCCATCTATCTACATAAGCTTTAACCGGAAAATTTTCTTCATAAACTTTAAAGTTCAAAGGTTCCATTGGAGGCCTTTCGGTAATGGTTCTTGTTGATACCTGTAGCACTCACAACATCCTCCAATCTCGCATAACCCAACATCTTAACCTCAAGCCCACCACCATCCCACATATTTCAGTCATGGTGGGAAATGGATCCCATTTACAATGCCAAGGTATCTACCACAATGTTCAAATTGTCCTACAAGACCAACCTTTCTCTCTACCATTTTAGTTACTACCGATTGAAGGGGATGGTGTGGTGCTTAGTATGGCATGGTTGTGTGATTTGGGTCAAATTCAAGCCTACTTTTCTACACCCTTCATCACTTTCAAACATAATGAAAACTCTTTGACATTAACATGGGATCCCATATCACAACCTACCCTAACCTCTTTTCACCAACTCCGTCAACTACTCCATACAAATTCTACTAACTCATTCCACCTCCTAACCATCCAACCTCTTGAAACTTCATGTGAGGTTTCACATTCCACTTCTCCAACCCTAAAAAATGTTACCCAAACCCTTCAACCAAAAATCAATCACCTTATTAAATAACATGCTTCCCTTTTCCAACCTTCTAAAAGACTACCACCTCCAAGACCCCACGACCATCACATTCCTCTCTTGCCAAACACACCTTTCATCTACGTTAAACCATATAGATACCCTCACTCCCAAAATGATACCATGAAAATCATCATCCAAGAAATGCGTAAGGAGGAAACTATAGTCCTTAGCCACAACCCTTTTTCATCCCATGTCTTACTTGTTAAAAAGAAAGATGGAACTTGGCATTTTTGTGTTGACTACATAGCTCTTAACACAATTACTATAGAAGACAAATTTCTTATCCCAACCATTGATGAACTATTGGATGAACTAGGCGGAGCTACAATTTTTTTAAGATAGACTTACGCTCTGGCGATCACCAGATCCGTGTTGCATCGAAAGACACTCATAAAACAACTTTTAAAACATTTGATGGTCATTACGAGTTTCTCGCCATGCCTTTTGGGCTCACTAACGTCCCATCTACTTTTCAGTCTTCCATGAACGATTTACTCAGACCTTACATATGCAAGTTTTTTTTTGTTTTATTTATGACATTCTCATTTACAATTCTGGTTTTGTAGCTCATTTAATTCATTTGTCGGTTGTGTTTGATTTATTAAAGACACGTGATTTTCTTGCTAAGTTATCTAAGTGTGTCTATGTTGTGGATAGATTTGATTATTTGGGACATGTGATTTCAATTGGTGGTGTTGCACTAGACCTAGAAAAAGTCAAGGCAATTTTGGATTGGCCTCAACCGCGTTCTCTCACGAAACTACGTGGTATTTTAGGGCTCACCAGACTCTATAGGTGCTTTTTGTGCAACTACGCTACTCTCATCGCTCCTCTCACCGATTTATTGCGTTCATAGGCTAGTATCACCTTTACAAAGCTAAATAAGATCATGACCGACATGTCGATGCTTACACTACCAGACTTTACAAACACATTTATACTAGAAACAAATGCACCTAGAGTCACGATAGGAGTTGTGTTATCTTAGGATAGACTTCCTTTAGCTTTCTTCAGCAAGAAGATGTTCCCTCGATTGCAAGCTTATTCAGTCTACGTGAGAAAGATGTTTTCCATCATTAAGTCTGTGAAAAAGTGGCATCAATACTTAATCGGCCAACATTTCCATATCTACACAGATCAAAAGAGTTTAATGAATCTATTGCTTCAAAAAATCTAGAATCTAGAACACCAAAATGGGCATCAAAATTGCAAGGATTTAACTTCGAAATATTTTACAAACCTGGTAAGTCCAAATTAGTTGCTGGTGCACTAAGTAAAAGATACAACTCGCCTGAACCATTCTTCATGTCCATATCCTTCCCAGTTCCAAAGCTGCTTTCACAATTACAATCCAATTATGCTACCCACAAAGGTCAAAACTTGGTTAAAGAGAAGCAATAAAATAACATTGAGAACACTTTCAAATTCACCAATGGATTTCTTTACTTTAAGGAGAGGTTGTTCATACTTGAAAGTGCATATATGCACCCCAAAGTAATCACAAAATACCACAACAGCCCTTGTGCAGGTCATTCAGGTGTCAAAGCGACTATCGCTTACTAGGTGCCTTCTTCTCATGACCTGGAATGTACACAAACGTTATACATTTTATAAAACAATGCTCTACATGTCAACACATCAAATACTTAACACAACAAAGAAAGGTTTTCTCCAGCCTTTACCAGTGCCACAACAAGTTTGGGAAGACCTTAGCATGGATTTTATCATGCACCCACCAAACACTTTTGGTCACACAGTGATTTGGATTATCTGTGATCGATTGACTAAGTGTAGTGGTAAAACCATGAGTGTAAGCTATTAGCTAACTTAACTCAAAGTAAACAGAGTCTTCACCGTGCTTATATTTTATTCCAAGTGGAAAAGGAAAAAAGAACGAATAAATCCTAATGAATCTAAAAGCAAAAAAACTAAAGAAACAAGTAGAGAACCGGGTAAGGGGATATTTTACAAAATGGGAAGGTTTTGTAAGTTGAAATAGAGCCTAAGAGGGGGGTGAATTAGGACTTAGATAATTTTTTTGAAATTTTTCGGATATTGAATTTGATTTGTTTAAGGTTTTTAAGTGATGAAAGAGGTAAATGCAGAAAGTAAAGAACACCATGAATTTATACTAGTTCCCCTCACAGACCGAGAGTACTCCAATCCCCTTACGACTTGTAAGAAATTTTGACTTTAGTTTTAGAATTATTGTACTACCTATTCACACCAAAACCGGTGAATCTTACTATCTAAAAACTATAAAACTAAGTGTTGAAGAACAATCCTCTTAACAACACAATACTTGTATCCAACAATCTTAGATCACAGGAATACAAAGAAATAATTTTGAATGATTTGATAATTTTGTACTATCAATCTTCTAGATTGATCTTCTCCTGGAATCAAAGTTCACTCAAGATAATATACAAGTGTTCACTTGAAAATGGATGAGATGAAACTATGAATGTGTATGTAAAAATATGAAATTTTCTTCTCAAAAAGGGTTGAATGAACACTTAAGAAATATTTGAAAATTTTTAGAGAATGAGTGAATATAATTTTATAAAATTCTTGGACGTGTTTGGTAATTTGAAAATTCCAAAATTTATAGTGAGTAAAACACCTATTCAAAGAGGTATAACTTTTGTACAGTAAAAGTAATCAAAGGGTATAAAAATTTAAAACAATTTTTTATGAAAATAGGCCATTTCACATTTCGTTACAGTATTAACCGGTTAACCATATGGGTTAACCGGTTAACGCATCTGAATGTTAACACTGAAATTCAAAATTGAGGCCCGTTAATCGGTTAACCATATGGGTTAACCGGTTAACACTGTTAAAAAAATCAGAAAATGATTTTTAAAGTGTTATACCATTAAGAAAACTTTGATAATTAATTATATGCAATATGTCAATGCAAGATATAATTTTTGAATACTTGTATAGCTATTCTAAAGTGAGTTTTGATATACCTTTAGAATTTGTCCAAAACTTGAAACTTTAATATCTTGCATATGAAGCATGATCAATTTTGCCTTGGCCTTTGATAGAACATATTGTTATACCTTAAATTTGTCCTACCTTTTTAAAAATTCTCATTTTACCTGACTGTATTTCACTTTGCATCATTTGTACAACATAACTTATTTTTCATCATAAATAATGTTTAAAATATAAGTCGAAATAAATTCTCGGATATACTGACAGACTGGTTGAATTAATTTTTAAAAAAAGTGCGTAAAATTAGTAAACGGAAAATTTCAAAATCGAGCTTGCAGACATCAGTATTCCTAATCTATGTTTCACGTAGTTCATCCTGGCGTGCTCATTTTTTACCGGCAATATTTTCAATCGTATTTTTTTATCAGCCGAGCCATTTAATCGGTCTACTTATTTCAAAATTTGGCGAAACACTGTATTTTTCCGAGTCGCTTATTTCGCGCTAATCATTTTTATATGCTCATTTTATTATTTTCGAGAATCTTCACGCCCGAATTTTATTCATAATCAACAATAATTGTAATTAATTAAAACTAATTAAATAATTAATGTGAATTAATTAGTTAATTTTAAATTGCAATTTTTGTTTATGATAGAAGATATTTCTTGGATCAATTTCACGTGGTGGCTATTTGATATTTCTATATACTTATTTTCCAAGTTTTACTCCAATACATTTGTTCTCACTCATTAGCTGGCAGATAAAGGGATAAGACTAAAAAATTCCATTACTCAACGAATATTTCTCTGAAACTCTCCAACGATTTTTCATGAAACCCACTACCATAAAAGATTCCTTTCACCCACTCTATTCTCCCCACTCAGTCTCACAATATCTTTTCCACTCACTCTCGTACCGCACACTAACCCATTACAAGAATACCTACTTACTTCCACCTCATTCACGTAAATATTCCTCTCAATCCTTTTATAGCTCTCTCACACTCTCTCTCTCTCTCTCAATAAAACAACATAACCATTTTCTCTATTCATACTCACCATTTTTTTCACTCATGTACCACCCTTTCCATCCTGAAACCAACATAACATCAACCATCAAGCAACTTCAGTGACGTTTTCGGCTCGATCTCTCACGTTGTAACAATAACGGTAAAACAGTTGCACGCCGCCGTGAGATTTGAACACACCATTGTCCACATCTGAGCAAACCATCATCTTTAAGCTTCTTCCACTATGGAACGCATCGGCGGTCATCACATCCACAACACCGTCTTGAACAAACCGCCCTTCACCTCATAAAACACCATCGACCTTCTCATAGCTCACGGTCCTCCATAAAGCACTGCACATCACCACCGTGTCCACCACAACAACCAAAGGAGCACAATCTTTCCACGACTCAGCAGTCGGAGAGATAAAGCAACGCAACTTCGACAATATTAACAACATGCTCGACATCCCAACACTTCAAGCTGCAGCGAATGTTCCGCAATGACTTTGACAAAGCGATTTCGGTAATTTTCAGTTTTTGAACTTTCTGTTTATGCAATGTTTTTGTTGGTTAGTGTTATACTATCAATTAATTGCTATTATGCTCGTGCTGGATTCGATTTTTGTCGTGATTGTATCGACTTTGGGCTTCTTGCTCTTGTGACTCATGTCTTATTTTGTGCTCATTTTACATGGTACCGATGCTGCATGGTGTTTGTTCATGTCTCATTATACACACACTCTTGTTTTCGACGACGTTGTTCTTGTAAACGTGTAGTTGTTATGCGGATTGCCGTTGCTTCTTGTGTTCGTCGTTATGATCGATAATACATGCATCTGCTGCTATTGTTTATTTGTTTTGATATTACCAATTGTGGAAACATTTAGCTTATCATAAATGGTGTCTCACTCACGGAAGTTGTGTTGGGTATATGTGTGTGTTTTAATTTGTCTTATAAGCATTCAATGATTCCTATGGTTATGTTGTTTTGTTTCACTATGACCTTCAGTGGTGGATATTTGGTCTAAGTATATTGAAATCAATAATATATGTTTTTCCATTGTCACCTTCTTAAAGAAGATTGTTGCATTTTGGAATGAGAAGAAGAGTAGCAATCCCGTGTATTTATTATGTACCTCTCTCCCCATTCCAATGTACGCATTTTTATTTTCCGTATTATGATTTCGTTTACTAGGAGCACCCTTAGGGACTAGGTTCGATTTCATCTCCTTTCGCGAACTCTTGGTCCAACACCAAGTGGAATCCCAACCTTGCAAGCTGAGTGCATTGTGCATCAATAGCAAACCAGACAAATAAACCTCCATTTGCATACACCCGTAAGTTGAGCGCATTGTGCCTCGCCATCAAACCTCAAAAAAACCAAAACGTCTCTCTATACCCAAACCCTTGATCCAACATCAAGCGGTCTTAGGTAATAAAACACTTTAATAAAATGAGAAGAATTGTACGCCACGAGCCTTAAGTGGTAGAAAGGAGGATAATGAGCTCTCGTTACTCGCTCCGATTATTTCGTCGCAAGACGCTCGTCTATTTGGTTCGAAATAATCACCTCTACCCATAGTCTTTAGTGCAATTCGACTCCTAAATACTTTCATTAAAGAAAGGTAATAAAACAAACAACCACCAATCGTAGTAGGCCGAACTACGAAGCTCTGACTTTCCCATTGCACAAGGGAATACGTAGGCACGAGGAATGTCCTTGCCGAGCCCCTAGGATCATTAAGCCCCTTAGTTTAGCAAGTAATTCATAAACATATACATCCCTTCGTGCTTGACAACTTTGATGGTACCCATTGTCGCTCCCGATAAATGGGACTGACCCAAATAAAGGTACAGACGCGAACGGTCGGCGAAGGGAACAGTGAGAACACACAGCCGTGAACTCACTGGAGATGAATAGAGTCGCCAGCTAGGCATTTTTATCCCGGAGGAAAGGTAATGCTGCATAGACCTGGAAAGACACGGATAAGACGGTTTGCGAACCAGAGAGACTGAGAAAGGGGGTTGGTTACAGCCTGGGAAGGTATTAGCACCCAGATTGTCCGCCGTACTCGACGGGATCCACGCTTGAAAGATTTGTGTTTTAAAGGGGTAGTGTCAGTGCAATCTGTGTATAAAATAGCTGGAAAAGATATACAGGTGTCAGTGTATGATGTATAAGTGATATGAAGTATGAAAGTGTCAGTGTAAGAACAAGAATAAGATGCTCATGATAATGAGGCTCAAAGAATAATGCTGGAAGGAGGGGGAATATACAGAGACTTTTGTTCGATAACTGTTAAGTTATGCCTACGTATCCTCTCGTGCAATGAGGAAGTCAGAACACCGTAGTTCGACCCAAAGAGACTGAAAGATGAATTGACTTGGAACTGCCTGCTTGCCTATGCTCAAGTGTATGACCTGTCTGGCTCAGGTGCAAACTGTCTTGCATTAGACGGAAGAAGCAAGTTCTCGTTTGTGAATGAAGGTGATGAGAAAAGAATCCCGGAGGAGACGATTATTGTTTGTTTTTGAGTTTTCAGTCTTTTATTGCTTTTGAAAGTTTGTCATAAGTTAATGAGCTTAAGCCTAAACCAATGGATTTAGTAAACTCATCACATCTTCCCTCTGATTAGGGGTAATGAGAATACCTTAAGTGTGAAGTCAGATTCTCACACTTAATCACCTTTGGTGTAGGATTAAGATCATTAACCTACTTGTGATTATTTAGATGTTTTTGTGGTTTTTGTTTAGTGTTAAGTAATGAGGTTAAGCCATAATCAAGGATTAAACAGACCCATTACACCATCCTAAAAGAAGGATAATAGATGAGAATGTTTAAGCTGAGGAAAACTCCTCAACTTAATCCATGATTAGGGATTAAACTTATGACAAAACAAGCCTTTGATTAAGTGGATTTTAATTAGTGATATGATGATGAAGTGGATTTTATAGTTTGTAAGACAACTTGAGGGGGACTTGTCCATTAACACTAGGGTTAGTCCTTCTTAACCACTTAAGGAAGAATTAGGACCCTAATGCAAGGCCCAAGTTACAAGTGTGATGTCTTGATGATTATTAGATGAATTGATTAAGAGATTTAAACACATTAAGGGTTCAAGACTTAGGATTAAAGTTATACACTCCATCCTAAGAGAAGGATGCAGGCATAACCCTAATCACAAAGTCTTAAAGCCTTTAGGGTTTAATCTCTGATTATGAGGTGAGAAGAGAAGACTCAAAGAGAGACACAAAGGTAAAACTATGAGGGGAGACTAATAAAAACCCTAATTCATTGTCATGCTTGGATGATCCTAAGGTTTGTGAGGTTAAACAAGAACAATCTTCAAAGGAGCCACCAGGAAGCAGATGAATAAGATCAAGAGAAGCAAAGTGACTTGCTTCATTCAAGAAGTCAAGTCATTTGAAGAAAGAAAGTGGGAGGAACAAGAATGAGCAAGCTCAATCTCAAACACAAATAGAAATGCAGCAATGGATGCAAGAGAGATGAAAAGAAAAGTTATGAGAAGTGAAGGCAAATTCACTTCCCAAGTTTACTTACCACCTGAAATGTTAGAAAGAAATGCAATGCAATGCTAAATGAAATGAAATGGTATGATGAAAAGCAAAACCAGAAGCATGTTGATGATGATTATGATGTTATGAGATGCTGCAAACATGAGGCAAGGCATGGGGATGCTCATACAAGATTATGAATGCAAATGATGCAAGTTAGGGAGCATGAACAAGCATGGAAAGTTATGAATCATACAAGACAAATGACATGGCAAACATGTAATGCAATGACCAAACATGCTTTCTATATGTCTTAGGATGTCAAATGAATTACAAGAATGCACAAAATGCAAGGACAAGTCATGTTATGCAAGAGAATGCAAGAGGTATGCAAATGAAAGCCCAAATTAGGGTTCATGAATCAAACATCAAACAAAAACCCAAAACAGAAGCAAACCTTAAGATAAAAAATGGAAAATGGCATCCAAAGAAACCCTAAACCTATAACTAACCACTGCCCAAAGGGGAGCTCTCAACTCTCAACCAAACTCAAGATATGATTTTTACAAGTTATTAGGGTTTTTTAGGGTTCTTAACAAAAGAAATGCCAAACAAATAGAAAATGCAAGATCAAATCATGGCCATTTTTTCCTAGAAACTACATGCTAAGCATAAAACAATGCAAGAAGAATCAATGTCTCAACCTTCTCCAATAGGCAGAAATGAATTTTTGAATCCATGCTCAAAATAATGCACAAAATATGATTTAATTCAATGAAAAATCCTTAAAATGCATCAAGATCAAAAAAGAAATTTGGTTTGAAGGTTGGACAATGTTTCTAAATGTCTTAGAACATTTCATGAATTTTTTTATAATTTTTAAATACCCAAAAGTATTTTTAATTAATTAATTCCCATTAATCAATTAAAAATAATCTTTTAAATATTTAAAAATACTTTTTTAATGATGAAAAATAAAATAAAAATGTTTTTGGGTCCTAAAAATTAATAAAACTTTAGGGAAAAAGTTTCATAATTTTTAAGATATTTTTGCTATTTTAAAATAAATGTGCAAGTTAATTGAAAATAAATGAATTAAAAATCAAATAAAATAAAAGTAAACAGGAAGGAGGGCCAGGATTCACTCTGGATTCAAAGGGGTTGACCGCGCGCGTTTTTGGAAGGCCAGGATTGCTTCTGATCAGATTAATTTAATTATGGATTAATTAAAATAAACACATGGATTAGGGCATAATGGCTTGATCTGAACCATTCACACACGCGGGAGGTCAACACTTTCAACGCATCCAATGGCTCACATTCAAACTGGAATTAATTACGTGATTAGGGCTTAAACACTCTCAGGTGGCCGGAGAAGACCTCCGGTCGTCTTCTCCGGCCAGCACCTCACCTGAAAACTCCCCAAATCCCTCAAATCGTAACGAAAATGAAAACTAAGCACACCAAAATGATCCCCATGACCCCCTGAGCTAAAACCCTAAGTCCAAACAAATTTCTTCTTCCTCAAAACCATGAATCGAACAGAACAAGTTTTAGGGCAAACCAGTTTCAGAGACAAATTAAATGCTTATTTCACCACCATTTCAAAAACCAAAGACATATTCATGATCAGGACAACACAAAGAACAAGTTTGTAACAAGAAAAATGATTTCTGGAAAAATAATTTTCGAGCTACCTGAGATTTGGAGCTTTCAACTTGAGGACTTTCAGGCCACTTCTCCTTGTGCAATCCACTCCACTTGATCCCCAGAAGATGTTTGAATGCTCAAAAGAAGTTTGTGTTGGCTGGATAATGAGATTCGAAAGCTTCTGCTCAAGCTTGGTCAGAAATGGCAATGGTGAAATAGAGAGCTTCAGGTCATGGTGAATGGTTGTTTGTGATCCTGAGGATGAATGGAGAAGGTCTGTGGTGTTTGTTTGTGTGTTTGTGGTTTGTGGAAGGAGATTCGATTGAAACTGCAAAATGAAGTGAGAAATGGCAGTGAGATGTTCAGGCTGTTTCAGGCTTGTGTTCTTGGTGCTGGGTGGTCTATGGAGCAAGGTGAGTTGAATGGTGAAGAGGGTTTGAATGTTTGCAAGCTGTGTAAGCAGATTCGAAGCAACTTGCAATTGGTAGTGTTTGTGTGAATGTCTTCAATGAATGAGCTTCAGCCTTGCCTTGTGTTATGTTTAGCTTGCAAATTGTCCACATAACTCTCTCTCATTGGTCAGTTGACAAGACATGCCCTTTATTGATTGGTAAGTTACCTTTTGCAAAAAGTCAAATAATGTGTAAGAGAAGTATGGCTCATGATCTAGGCAAGTACATGGGCATGGGCTGGCGCAGCAAGGTGAGGTGAGAGGCTAGCAAAGCTCAGCATCCAAGGCTGCAAGTTGTAGGAAGCATGATCATGAGTTTTGCAACTTGTTGTAACTTTGGTTCACATGTGATTCCTTTGCCTAACCAAACATAAACCATAGGCATTCTTGGTCCAAATCTGATTTTTAGGGCTTAGAGAATGTTTATGTGCTGGTTTGATACCAATTAGAAGTTGCAATTTGACTTAGCACATGATTTTGCAATTTTCACACTTGGTGCATATCTTGAAAATAAGTGATTTTTGCTAACTTTGCATTGCCATAACTTTTGATCCAAGAAGAGTTTGATCATGTTCTTGTACTTTTTGAAAAGGGAAAGATGAGATCTACAACTTTCATGACCAAAGTTTTTCCATTTGAAGCATTTTTGGACCAAGAATCAAAGCTTGAAAAATGACCTAAAATGATGCATTCTTGAAAAGTCAACTATGCCCAAAAAGTCAACATTTGCAAAAACCCTAAATTCTTGATTTTTATGCACTTCAACCTTCTTCCATGATCAAATAAAGATCATATACACTCAAAATGATGAAGATCACCCATTGGTTGGGTCATTGGGGGCCTCAGATGCCCTGATTTTACACTGACTTGTCTGAAAAGTCAACTCTTGATCAGATGACTTCCCCATGGAATTTCTTCATGAAAATTGATATGCATACTCCCTATACCATATAGAGATCAATGGAAACAAGAATGACCAAAAAATTTGGAGTTATGACCTCTGAAACCAAAACCCTAATTTTCAGTCAACTGTGTAGTTCAAACTAGCTCTGCATCACCTCAAACCCTAGTTCTTGTGATTCCTCTGCATTTTTGACTTTGAGGAGGTGAAATATGATATAAGAACACACATGGACCCCTTTGAGTTGATTGGTGGCCTTTGGAGTGGCTCAAGAAGCTTTGGGATTGCTCAGATCACAAACCCTAGGTGCAGATGCCCTAGAAACTATGCAGTGAATCAAAAATGAGATGTGAGATGATATGTTGGTGTTTATGCAAATGAGGATGATCACAAGCCATGGTGTGAATGGGTGAGGGAAAATTTGGGGTGTTTACAGCTGCCCCTATTCAAACATGAGTTAGCTGTGCAGGTTGTAAGCAACGGCTTAACAGGCAAACAAGATAACTTGTGGTTGAATATCAAAGACAGTCCAAAATTTGCACTCACAAAATGAAGAAGAAAAGGGATATAGATTGTAAATGAAAAATAAAGTATATTGTAAAGTGTGGGCGACGGAGGACGACCGTCGAGCAGAGGACGACTGCTTGGTAAGGAGCAATGACGGGGACGGCCGACATGCTGGGGTAAATGGTGAAGCCAAGACGGGGACGGCCGACATGCTGGGGATAAAAGGTGAAGCCAAGACGGGGACGGCCGACTAGCTGGAAAAATAAGATATCATGATGGGGACGGCCATCAAGATAAAGTTGTAAAATTCTCTGGGGATTAATGAAACATGACGGGGACGGCCATCAAGTTCATAAAGCAAAGTAACCGACGATGGGGACGGCCATCGGGCTAAAAGGAAAAGGGACCACGACGGGGACGGCCATCGGGTTAAAGAATAAATGAAATAAACAGATGATGGGGTACGGCCATCAAAGGTGAAGGACGATCACCTAGCAGGGGACGGCTGCTCTGTTGGGAATAAAAGACATATGATGGGGACGGCCATCAAAGGTGGAGGACGACCACCTGGCAGGGTACGGCTGCCGAAAATATCAACGATGGGGACGGCCATCGGATAGAAAAGGTCAACGATGGGGACGGCCATCGGACGAGCAAGATGGAGGACGACCATCAAGAAGTGGAGGACGACCACTCAGTAGGGGACGGCTGCTCTCAGGGTTTCTCATGACATAGGACGAATGCCAGATAACCAAAATCAACAATGGGGACGGCCATTGGATAAAATGATGAAGGACGATCATCAGGAGGTGGAGGACGACCACCTAGCAGGGGACGGCTGCTAAAATCAACGATGGGGACGACCATCGGATGAGCATGACGGAGGACGACCATCAAGAAGTGGAGGACGACCACTCAGCAGGGTACGGCTGCTCTCAAAGGTGTCATAACACAGGACGAGTGTTAGATAAAAGAAAATTTTGGCGATCTACTGGGGATATGGTGAACACGGACGAGCGTTCACACCCAAGAAAGGAAAGTATGAGTATTTGGTATTATGTATAGATTAAAGATGCGGACGAGCATCCTTAAGACTATGATACGGACGAGTATCATGTAGAAACAAACTGACACATGTTCAGAGATGATGATACGGACGAGTATCAACTGGTTAACAAAGAACACGGACAAGTGTTGCATCTGAAAGAATCCTTCTGGGGAATAGCAGACACAGACGAGTATCTGTATTCAAGAAGGCATAAGTGTTTGACACGGTGTATGGATTAAAGATGCGGACGAGCATCCTTAAGACTATGATACGGACGAGTATCATGTAGAAACAAACACTAGACGCAATGTTCTGAGATGATGGTACGGACGAGTACCAACTGGTTAACAAAGAACAAGGACTACTGTCGAATCTGTGGGGATATGAGTGATGATGTATACAAGATACGGACGAGTATCTGTATAAGTGTACCATGAGTAGTGAGTATTGTATTGTGTAGATGAGTGTTTCAACTGCTGGGGAGAGTGACACGGACGGGTGTCAAAGAGAAAAGTATGATATTAACAAGTATATGAGTTGATGAAAGTGTAAGCGACTGCGCTGGGGAAATGACACGGACGGGTGTCAAGAAAGTGTATATACTGGTGTTTGTGATTGGAGAGGCAACTGCTTTTGCTGGGGACTCTGGTGGGGATTTCTGTACATTGTTGATGAATGGTTATTATTCACAAGTGTTACTTCAGAACATGGCTTATGATTATGCTATGCATTTGATTTTTTTTGCCGTAATGCTCCGTATCAGACGGAATGCTACGCTCTGGGGGGTGAATATGATGCGGATGCCATGATTATGCAAAGGGGGCACAGATCCGGGATTCGGATCCCATTGCTGCGAAGATCTCTGGATGATCTGCTTGAAGTGAACATCCCAGCTGGGGATGAGATCATCGGTAGATCTAATGATGTATCTGCTCGGGGATATAGGTCACTGATTGACATATCCTTACAATACGGGACCCAGCTGGGGTTTGTAGAAGCTTTCTGTACTCTGTTGTGACTTCTTCGCGCGTTGCTCTTCTGAATAGAGGCTGGGGCTCTGTGGGGAGATGGTTCCCTGACTTCTGCATTCTGCTGAGGAAGAATGGTTGGTGCTTCAACTGGGAAATGCTGTTGGTAACTCAGCTGGGGAGAGCAATGGGGAGCAACTCAGCTGGGGATAGCAATGAGAGGCAACTCGGCTGGGGAGAAAACATCCTGAGTGTTAAGCCTGTTTGTTGATTTGGCAACTTTGCTGGGGAAATGGGCACTCTCCATTGCCACGTGGAAGATAGACCGAGTTGATAACGATTCGCCAACTTGCCGAGACGTAACCTGCATGCCCCAGGTTGCGTTCTGGATACCTGCAATCCTGCAAAGGTAAGGAAACGTACAAAAGGTCCCGAGGTATCCCTTACTGGATTCCGTCATAGGAGTTAAATACTTTCGAGAATAATCACATTCCCTGCAAGCATGTGTTTTTATTTTTTAGAGAAAGGCATCTGTACTTATACAATTGTATTTTTAGAGATATCAGACAACTCTTTGCAAAACATAAATGTAAAAACGAAACATGACCGAAAATCTGATTTTATTAATTCCTGTGCCCTGAATTGGCGAGATACAGTCAAGGAAACATATCTCCTGAAATGAAGAGACTGTTACAAATTGAGAAACAAAATGTTGGCGATGTTGACGAGGTTTTCAAGGAGCTTCCTCCTTCTGCTATGACTCGTATGACAATGACGTTCTTCTCGTCTTGCTTTCTGAAGAAAGTTGATTCTAATTGAAGCTTGATCCTTTGGAGCTTACCAAGTTGTAGATGATACAGACGAATTCAGAATGCAGTTGTTCGCTTATTCCCTTGTTTTGCATGGATCGCCCTTTCGGGTTTTCAATCCATCGGGATACCCATTTTTGCCTGAGTTGTCCAATGCGGCTTTTCAACTCAGCGGGTGTACGTTTTTTTATTCATTTTCCCTTACTTTTGCCCGAGTCTTTTATTCTGTTTTTGACTCGCCGGGATGCCCTATTTTTGCCTGGACTTACATTCTGTTTTTATGTCCAGCGGGTCATTTTATGCGAAGTATTTTTTAACTGCATCTGAATTCACAGGGGACGGGAAATCTTCACCATCCATGGTGCTGAGCATCAGCGCTCCACCAGAGAAAACTTTCTTTACAACGAATGGTCCTTCATAATTTGGAGTCCATTTGCCCCTGTGGTCTGTCTGAGGAGGGAGGATTCTTTTCAGCACAAGATCCCCTACTTGGTACTCCCGATGCCTGACTTTCTGATCAAAGGCTTTCTTCATTCTCTTCTGATATAACTGCCCGTGGCAGATTGCAGCCAATCTTTTCTCTTCGATCAGACTCAGTTGTTCGTATCGGGTCCGAACCCATTCTGCTTCACTCAGTTTGACATCCATTAATACCCGTAACGAGGGTAGTTCAACTTCAACAGGTAGGACTGCTTCCATACCATATACAAGCTGATACGGTGTTGCCCCAGTGGATGTCCTGATTGACGTGCGGTACCCGTGCAAGGCAAACGGCAGCATTTCATGCCAGTCTTTGTATGTGACTACCATCTTCTGCACAACCTTCTTGATATTCTTATTTGCTGCCTCAACAGCGCCATTCATCTTTGGCCTGTAAGGAGAAGAATTGTGATGTTGGATCTTGAAGTCCCGGCACAGCTCTGCCATCATTTTGTTGTTTAGATTGGAACCATTATCAGTAATGATTCGCTCGGGCACTCCATACCGACAGATGATATCTCTCTTCAGAAATCTGGCTACCACTTGCCTAGTAACATTTGCATATGAGGCTGCTTCAACCCACTTGGTGAAATAGTCAATGGCGACCAGGATGAATCTGTGACCATTTGAAGCAGCCGGCTCGATCTTGCCAATCATATCAATACCCCACATAGCAAAGGGCCATGGTGAAGACATGATGTTCAAAGGATTGGGAGGCACATGCACCTTGTCTGCGTAGATTTGGCATTTGTGGCATTTTCTGGCGTAAGCACAACAGTCTGCATCCATTGTGATCCAGTAATAGCCTGATCTTAACAACTTTTTAGCCATGGCATGCCCTCCAGCATGGGTACCAAAAGAGCCTTCGTGCACTTCATGCATCAACAAATCTGCTTCCGTCTTGTCAACACATCTGAGGAGTACCATGTCAAAGTTCCTCTTGTATAAAGACCCATCAGTGTTCAGAAAGAAACTTCCAGCAAGCCTTCTTAAAGTCTTCTTATCATTGGAAGATGCCCCAGGTGGGTATGTCTGATCCTCCAAGAAGCACTTAATGTCATGGAACCAAGGCTTATCATCTTTTACAACATCCCCTGCAAATACATATGCTGGTCTATCAAGTCTTGATAGTGAAATCTGAGGTACAAAGTTAGCAGCTTGAACTTTGATCATGGATGAAATGGTAGCAAGAGCATCTGCAAACTGATTCTCGTCCCGAGGGATATACTCAAGCTTGACTGTTGTGAAGAAAGTCAATAACCTCCTTGTATAATCCCTGTAAGGTATCAGATGATCTTGGTGGGTGTACCATTTCCCATTGGTTTGATTGACTACCAAAGCTGAATCTCCGAATACGGTCAAAGTTTTGATCCTGAGGTCAATGGCTTCCTCAAGACCCATAATGCAAGCTTCGTATTCGGCTTCGTTGTTAGTGCAGTTGAAAGTGAGTTTTGCCGAGAAAGGCATGTGAACTCCTTTAGGTGTAATGAGTACTGCACCAACACCACGGCCATTCATGTTAACAGCCCCATCAAACATCATAGTCCATTCTTCCTCCGGGTCAGGCCCTTCGGTGTGAGTAGGCTCCTCGTGATCTTTTGCTTTAATGAACATGATGTCCTCATCAGGGAAGTCAAACCTCATAGGCTGGTAGTCATCAATGGGTTGCTCAGCAAGATATTCAGATAATACACTGCCCTTGATGGCTTTCTGAGATGTGTACTGTATGTCGTATTCTGTGAGAATCATCTGCCATCTTGCAACCCGTCCGGTAAGAGCTGGCTTCTCGAAAATGTACTTAACTGGATCCATTTTTGAGATTAATAAGGTAGTGTGGGTCAACATATACTGTCTCAGTCGGCGAGCAGCCCACGCTAAAGCACAGCAAGTTTTCTCGAGCAGTGAATAACGTTGTTCACAGTCGGTAAACTTTTTGCTTAGGTAGTATATTGCATACTCTTTTCGACCAGACTCGTCATGCTGGCCCAACACACACCCCATTGACTCTTCTAGCACTGTCAAGTACATAATCAGAGGTCTTCCTTCAACTGGCGGCATGAGGATTGGAGGTTTTTGTAAATACTCCTTGATCTTGTCAAAAGCCTTCTGGCAATCTTCGTTCCACCTGACCGTTTGTTCTTTTCTTAACAGCTTGAACAAGGGTTCACAGGTTGCTGTAAGATGAGATATGAACCTTGAAATGTAGTTCAATCGACCTAAGAACCCTCGAACTTCTTTCTCAGTTTTTGGTGCAGGCATTTCTTGTATAGCCTTGACTTTATCAGGGTCAACCTCAATCCCTTTCTCGCTTACAATAAAGCCCAGCAATTTACCGGATCGCACCCCGAATGTGCATTTGTTGGGGTTCAGCTTTAGTTGGTACTTCCTCAGACGCTTGAACAACTTCAGCAGATTCACCAGGTGATCTTCCTCTGTAAGGGACTTGGCGATCATATCGTCCACGTAACATTCAATTTCCTTATGGATCATATCGTGGAATAATGTCACCATAGCCCGTTGATATGTTGCACCAGCATTCTTCAGTCCGAATGGCATCACTTTGTAACAGAACGTGCCCCAAGGTGTGATGAATGTTGTCTTCTCCATGTCTTCAGGTGACATCTTGATCTGATTATACCCTGAAAATCCATCCATGAAGGAGAATACCGAGAACTGAGCCGTGTTATCCACCAATACATCAATGTGAGGTAATGGGAAGTCATCTTTCGGGCTGGCTCTATTCAGATTCCGGTAGTCAACACACATTCTTACTTTGCCGTCCTTCTTAGGCACAGGTACTATGTTAGCAACCCACGGCGGATAGCTAGTCACAGCAAGGAACCCGGCGTCCCATTGCTTTTGTACCTCTTCCTTGATTTTCATAGCCATGTCTGGGCGAGTTCGGCGCAGCTTCTGTTTGACCGGTGGGCATTCTTCCCTCAAAGGCAGCTTGTGCACGACTATATCGGTGTCCAACCCTGGCATGTCTTGATACGACCAAGCAAACACATCAACATACTCTTGAAGCAGATCTATCAGTTGTCCCTTCACTGAGTCTTGCAGGCAGGCCCCGATTCTAACTTCTTTCACGTCTTCCTCTGTACCAAGATTAATCACTTCAATCTCCTCCTGGTGAGGAGTAATAACCTTTTCCTCTTGCCTTAACAACCTGGCTAGCTCTTCAGGAAGCTCACATTCTTCATCAACCCCTTCATCAGCTTGATTGATTGGATTGTCAAAGTCATACGATGTCATAGCCGTGCTGTTGTCGGTGCTGTCAGGAAGGCACTCTCTGCAAGGGTTAAGTTCGTTCATTTTAGTGTTTGATTTTAATCTTGCTTTAGAAAAAAGTGAAATGAAGTTATCATTTTGAAAACACCGCCATTTATTTTTGTACAAAAAGAAAAATGGAAAAACAGTGAACAGAAAAGAAAAAGACTCGTTTGCAAAAAGATATCTGATATTTCATTAATTTAATCTTGTTTGCACAAAAGTACAGATGGCCCTGATTACAAAATGAGTCTTGTCATCTTGGGCAAGATGCAAGACTTTGATGCATGCTATAAAAATGCAGGAAATAATAATTACTCTGCATGAGTAACTCTTATAATTTCCTGGGAAGACCAGTTCGAGACACTGCTCCCCGGGATTTTTGGACGAATCCAATTCTCCAGATTGCGCTCCTCTTCCAGCTCGTCTTCCAGACAGTTGATAGCATCGGGGGTAAGCATCCCCCCACTGACAAAACCTGGCTCTGCAGCAGCCTTTGCTTGATGTTGAGTTGGTCTGTAACCCAACCCAAACTTGTCCTTCTTCTCCTCCACAGCTAAGACCTTGCCCCAGCCTAGGGCAGTTCCTTCTTCAACAACCTTCCGGGCTTGTTGGTATGATGACATTGGAGTACCAGATACAGCAGATGCCTCGTGCACATTCAAAGCTTCAAACCCCTGGCTCATTGTTTCATGGATCTCCCCATCCATTTCAATGTACTTATAGGTTGCCAGGTGGCTGACAAAAATGTCCTCCTCTCCACAGATTGTGACAACTTGGCCTTCCCACTCAAATTTTAACTTTTGGTGAAGGGTAGACGTTATTGCGCCGGCGGCGTGAATCCAGGGTCTACCCAACAAACAGCTGTAGGCGGGCTGAATGTCCATCACATAAAAGATAGTTTTAAAGGTTTGCGGGCCAATTGTCACGGGCAGCTCAATCTCTCCCAGAACCGATCTCTTCGAACCATCAAAGGCTCTTACCACCAGGTTGCTGGGTCTCAATGCCAGTCCATCATATTCTAACTTCACCAGAGCCTTCTTTGGTAGGACATTTAGGGAAGAACCTGTGTCCACCAGCACATGAGAAAGGACAGCTCCTTTGCATTCCATGGTTATGTGCAAGGCTTTGTTGTGGTTGCGGCCATCCGCTGTCAAGTCAGAATTGGTAAACCCTAGCCCATTGCTAGCAGTAACATTACCAACCACGGTTTCCAATTGGTTGACAGTAATCTCTTCAGGCACGTAAGCTGCGTGCAAGACTTTAAGTAGTGCATTCCGATGGGCTTCAGAGCACATAAGCAGTGAGAGGATAGAGATTTTGGATGGCGTCTGATGAAGCTGATCCACAACTTTATAATCACTCTTTTTGATGATCCGCATAAACTCATCAACTTCCTGATCAAATGGAGTCTTCAGGGCTTCTTTGGCAGCTGGATCTTCCTGCACCGGGCCTTTTCCTTTTGCCTTGGCAGCAGCTTCTGCTTCGGCAGTGGGTCTTTGAACTTGTGAGGCGAAGAGACGTCCGCTTCGAGTGAAGCCTCCGCCTCCCCCCACATTATCTACTTGTGGTGCAGGTGTTGATGTTTCAAGAGTGATTCTTTTTCCTTCGCAATACAAGTCAGAGCCATAGTGCCAAGGGATGGCCCTGTTGCTTTCATATGGTACTGGTCTAGGCACCGTGACAGTGACTGGACTGATTGCTGCTGCTGAAGGGACTGTAATTGTTTGTGGATCATAAAAGATTGTTACTGGTGCTCTGGCGGGAGCAGCGCCTTCCGAATGGTAAGCGGAGTTATTTTCGGGATCGTAGAATATGGTAACAGTGGAGACATCTTCATGATTGATTGTTGGTGTTGTAGGAGGTGTTGTTGGAAGGACTGATGTTGTTGTTGATGGAGATTCGAAATGGAATGAAGCTGAAGTTGTAGCAGGTGAAACTGTTGAAAACTGATCATTTGGGAGGACAGATGAAGTACTGGTTGATGTTGCTGGTGAATTATCGGGAACAATAGTTGCTGCAGTTGTAGGAGGGTCTGAAACCGTTATTGATGAAGTTGCCGGATTTGTTGGGAATGATGTAGTGATCTGTAGCAGGCCACTCTGAATAAGGCTGTCAATGCCATTCCTCAGGTCCTCGCACCCATTCCATGAAATATTGCAATAGGGACACCCTAGTTCACATCCCGGAAATATTTGGTTTTCACGGAGTTGAGCTTTGATTTCCACCAATGGCGTCCGGATCTGATCCACACTTGTTATTAAATAAGACGGTTGGTCTTCTTCAATAGCGTTAATTCGGGGACCACCATGATTTGGCATTGGGTTTTTATTGACATTGGGCGGCGGTGCAAAATTCAGAGCCTTGGAGTCTACCAAGTCTTGTACCTTCATATGCAGAGCCCTGCATTTTTCTGTACTGTGACCAGGTGCGTTTGAGTGGAAAGCACACCTAGCATTGGAGTCATAGTTTCTTGGTAGACTGTTGGGATCCGGAGGTGCCAACGTTCTTAGCTCAACTAGGTTGAGTTTCAGAAGTTGTGGCAACAAGGCAGCATACGGCATTGGGATCGGGTCGATCACTCGGTTAGCTTGGGATGGCCTCTGTTGGAATGGCCTCTGTTGATTGTTGTTGTTGGTGTTGTTGTTGTTGTTGTAGTTTCTTGGAGGATATTGATTCTGCTGATACTGAGGCTGTTGTTGGAAGTTTTGTTGCGGAGGTTGATAGACCGGCTGAGGATGTGCTGGAGCAGGGATAGTGACTGCTGCTATTGACCTTTGAACATACTGGGGCCTACCCCTGTTGGTGCGAATGGCATTGGTCTCGCCAGTTCTTCTCGGGCCTGCAAAAGGCTTTCTTGTACTACTGGACGAGCTTGCACCGTTGTCCGAGATCTTTCCCATTTTTAACAGGCTTTCAATTCTCTCCCCAGCTATGACAACATCTGCGAAGCTAGTGGAAGAGAAAGCAGCCAACCTGTCAATATACGTTCCCTGGAGAGTGTTCATAAACATGTCTGCCATTTCTCTCTCAGACATAGGTGGCTGGACAGCAGCAGCAAGCTGTCTCCATCTTTGAGCATATTGTCTGAAGCTCTCCCTCGAAGACTGTGACATTCCCATCAGGAGGGTCCTGTTGGGTGCCATGTCTAGATTATACTGATACTGTCTGATGAAGGCTTCTGCCAGGTCCTTCCAGCATCTTATAGTTGCTCTTGTCAGATGGGAATACCATTCCCTAGAAGCTCCAGTCAAGCTATCTTCGAAGTAGAACATCCAAAGTTTCTCATCCATTGTATAGGCCTTCAGCCTTCCCAGAAATGATTGCAAATGAGTCCGGGGGCATGAAGTCCCATTATACTTTTCGAAACAAGGAGGTTTGAACTTATGGGGGATCCTGACCCCGTCTACCAATCCCATGTCCATGACGTCGAACCCCAAAGAGTTTTGAGACTCCAGTGATCTCAACTTCTCAGCTATTTCTTCCAATCGTCTATCATATGTTTCCTCTCCAGCACCCATTACTGTAAATTGGTCCTCCTGAGGATCTTCTTGAAGTACTCTCCCTGCTGTGGCAGTCCCTTGTATATTGACCGGGATGTTGGCCTCTGGATGGAGATGGGGTCCAAAAACCGGGGGATTGACATGAGGTTGGACCCTCTCGTTGTTACTTGTGCCAGCAGTCCCCACATGGGGCTCCTCTTGATTCCTTCCTTCTACCAAAGCTCTGAGCCTCTCCTGGCTTTGAGCTAAGTTGTTCATCACTTCCATGAATTGTGTTATCTGGGTTCTCATCTCCAGCCTTTCGTTGGCCATCTGGTTTCTGACCTCCGTCAGGTCCTGCTGCATCTGATCCATCTGGATTCCCGGAAGGTTGTTTCTAGTTGGGTACCTGTGTGGCCTGTTGAGGGGAAATACCCGGCGGCGAGCAATAATTCCTGAGATTCACAACAGAGGTTAGCAATAACAAAACAAAAACCTACAAAACGAACAAAAGGGTTAGCATGCAATGCAGTTATGCTTATTTGTTCTCAAGGTATCCGACTTGGCATTCAGTTTTGACCCTTCCAGACCCTTGAAGATGATGCTGTTGAAGTTGCTTTTGAAGTGAACTCAGATAGAAACCAACACAAATATATTACATAAGAGGAAATAATACAACTTGTTCATTTTACAACACAAGCCCTTAAAGGGGTCAAAATACATCACAAAAAGGTAAAAGTACATAGAATAGGAACAACAACAAGCAAATGATCAAACTCCAAGGCCAAACTCATCCTCACGAACTTCCTTAAGAAGTGCTTCGGTCACAGGATCAGCCGGATGCTCCGTGAGACCTCTGATGAGAAGGTTTCTTGTTGCAACAGCTGCAGTCAATTTCTTATTCTGACTTTGGTCCTTAGACCTCTTCACTCCAGCTCTGATTTCTAGCTCTGATATTTCCTTCTGGGCTGCTGCCAGGGCTTTTTCCATCTGTTCCATTTTGTCTTGAACTTTCTTGTCTTCTAGAGTACGGGCCTCAGTGATCCGGACCCACCTGGCCTGACTCTCTTTCAGGTACAAGTCTGTTCTTGCCCTCTGGAACTGGGCTTCTTTACAAGCATTCTTCAGAATCTGTTCACCAGCCTTAGACTTGTTGATATAATCTCCAGACTTCTCAATCTTAGTCAAGTGTTCCACTCTTAACTTCTCCAGTCTCTCAATCTCCCTCACACCTTCACTCCTCTCCCTGAGGGTCTTCTGCAAGGCTTGGGTTAACTTCTCATTCCTTTCCTTCAAGCTCTCAAACTCTTCCAGACTGATAGTGGCAGGGGGTGGTGCTGAAGATGACTCAGGCATGTCTTCTATGGTGAAGGGCATTCCAGAGAATTGGGCCCTGGCATGGGACCACTCATAATATTGGACTGATGCCACACTGTTGCACTTCCCCAGAATGGTGATTCCCTTGGTTTGAACATGATCCCAGGCCCAGGAAGCCTGCCTAACAATTGCCAGATTACTCTTGTTCTCACAGTAGAGGGTCTCAACCAAGTCTTGCTCCCTGGGAGTATGGACCAGTGCATAGCCCAGTTGCCTCCTGAACAGCAGAGGGTTGTAATTGATACTTCCCTTGACTCCTATTAAGGGCACATTGGGAAAGTGCCCACAGCTTGTGATTATATCTCTGCCCTTGGTGCTTTGAGTACACCATCTGATGTCTGCTGAAGTTAGGACAGTGAGTCTCTTAGCCCAGTTGCTTTGCTGATGAGGATTTAGAAATGCATCTGTCCTGGGTAGATGCCTGAGAAGCCAAGCATGGAATAATGGAGCACAACACCTTACTAACCTTCCCCTCTGCTTCTCATTCTTCTGATGTATTGAGTAATAGAGATCTCCTAGCAAAGTTGGCACTGGGTTCTTCAGGATGAACAAATGGATTGCATTCTTGCTGATGAATCGAGGCTCATCTGCAAACAACACAATTCCATATACACTTAAGGCCAACAGAGCACAAACAGCTCTCCACTCCCCCAGGGAGGCCTTCAGGCTAGCTTGGGAAATCAGGAAGTCAAGATGAAAACCAGGGATCCCAGCCTTAGAGGTCATATGCTGCTCAATCAAAGCAGGTTCCAGGTGCAGAGCTTTTGCCACCTCTCCATTGCTGGGAAAGACCATTTCATGGTTGAAAGGGATTTCCCTCTCGATAGGCAAACCAATCAAAGATGAGTATTCTTCTAAAAGAGGCCCCATCTGAAAGTCTTGAAAGGTGAAACATCTCAATGGGGGATCATAAAACTGAATGCAGGTGTGGATGAGGCTCCTCTGTGAAGGGTCCAGATCCATAACCATGTCCAGTATATCTCCAAAACTCTCCCTGAACAAGGGTATGTGATCTGGAGTGATCAGGGTTTGGATCCTCCTGATGTCTGATAAGTCTGGTTGGAAGAAATGATAGGTGATGTTGCTTTTCTTTAGAGCCATGATGCTGAAGACTGAGTAGAGTGCTGATGAAGATGCTGAGGAGTGGGCCACTGGCTGGCTAGTGCAAGTAACTGAAGTATATGGTTGACAAGCTGAAGCAAGTACTGGTGGAGATAGGTCAATAATGCAGATGGGGTCAAAACCAAAACCAGATGAAGATGGATACCCTGAAACAAATAAGCAAATGTCAATATGATGCAATGATTATGTATGCAAATGATATGCAAGGGTATGTGACTGAGCTGGATCTGATTAACTGCCTTGATATAGATCCATGTGTGTTTAAGAATTCCAGATGGAGGTCTATAAATCCAGTAACCAGGGTGGGGGACTCAAATAAAGAGCCACATGTCCAGGGTTTAGAATCACAAGAACTATCCAACATGGAGTACTCTTAAACAAAATCAAAGTAACAGGGTATTCTGAGGTCAAGGTACCTGCAAACCTGTAAACAGCCCAACCCCCTCACAGGTGGTGATCTAGAACAAGGATCCTCAGACTTGGATCAGTTATGAGAAGTGTAAACACTTCTAACCCGGAGGTACAGTGTTTACAATAACCATAACAGTTCCTCCTCTAATTCACCTCAGTTTCTGAAGGTCAATACTAAAAGGTCATCCAGACTTAGCAGGCTTCCCAGATAGCCCTAGCATTGCAGGAAATCTGCAACACAGAGTTCTCAAGAAGAAACCCATATCTGAACCGTGTTTCATATTCCCGCACCAGACCGAAATGGAATGGGAAAGAATATGATTCACTCTAGCCTAGGTGTCACTCAGATCCCAGGTATAGGATCTTAACTCTCAATGAATCACCCACCCACCAAAGCAAACAAACAGATCCAGCCAGCACAGTATGACAGTATGATATATGTAAAGCAGTAAAGAAAGCAGTAAACAACTGTACATAAAGCGAAAATAAAACATATACAAACACAAATGAACACATAACACCCCAGTAAACACAAATCAAACAAGCGCTAGGAGGAACCCACAAAAAGAACCAGAAGCCCTGGTTGCAGTATAAGATTCCCCAGCAGAGTCGCCAAGCTGTCGCTCCCGATAAATGGGACTGACCCAAATAAAGGTACAGACGCGAACGGTCGGCGAAGGGAACAGTGAGAACACACAGCCGTGAACTCACTGGAGATGAATAGAGTCGCCAGCTAGGCATTTTTATCCCGGAGGAAAGGTAATGCTGCATAGACCTGGAAAGACACGGATAAGACGGTTTGCGAACCAGAGAGACTGAGAAAGGGGGTTGGTTACAACCTGGGAAGGTATTAGCACCCAGATTGTCCGCCGTACTCGACGGGATCCACGCTTGAAAGATTTGTGTTTTAAAGGGGTAGTGTCAGTGCAATCTGTGTATAAAATAGCTGGAAAAGATATACAGGTGTCAGTGTATGATGTATAAGTGATATGAAGTATGAAAGTGTCAGTGTAAGAACAAGAATAAGATGCTCATGATAATGAGGCTCAAAGAATAATGCTGGAAGGAGGGGGAATATACAGAGACTTTTGTTCGATAACTGTTAAGTTATGCCTACGTATCCTCTCGTGCAATGAGGAAGTCAGAACACCGTAGTTCGACCCAAAGAGACTGAAAGATGAATTGACTTGGAACTGCCTGCTTGCCTATGCTCAAGTGTATGACCTGTCTGGCTCAGGTGCAAACTGTCTTGCATTAGACGGAAGAAGCAAGTTCTCGTTTGTGAATGAAGGTGATGAGAAAAGAATCCCGGAGGAGACGATTATTGTTTGTTTTTGAGTTTTCAGTCTTTTATTGCTTTTGAAAGTTTGTCATAAGTTAATGAGCTTAAGCCTAAACCAATGGATTTAGTAAACTCATCACATCTTCCCTCTGATTAGGGGTAATGAGAATACCTTAAGTGTGAAGTCAGATTCTCACACTTAATCACCTTTGGTGTAGGATTAAGATCATTAACCTACTTGTGATTATTTAGATGTTTTTGTGGTTTTTGTTTAGTGTTAAGTAATGAGGTTAAGCCATAATCAAGGATTAAACAGACCCATTACACCATCCTAAAAGAAGGATAATAGATGAGAATGTTTAAGCTGAGGAAAACTCCTCAACTTAATCCATGATTAGGGATTAAACTTATGACAAAACAAGCCTTTGATTAAGTGGATTTTAATTAGTGATATGATGATGAAGTGGATTTTATAGTTTGTAAGACAACTTGAGGGGGACTTGTCCATTAACACTAGGGTTAGTCCTTCTTAACCACTTAAGGAAGAATTAGGACCCTAATGCAAGGCCCAAGTTACAAGTGTGATGTCTTGATGATTATTAGATGAATTGATTAAGAGATTTAAACACATTAAGGGTTCAAGACTTAGGATTAAAGTTATACACTCCATCCTAAGAGAAGGATGCAGGCATAACCCTAATCACAAAGTCTTAAAGCCTTTAGGGTTTAATCTCTGATTATGAGGTGAGAAGAGAAGACTCAAAGAGAGACACAAAGGTAAAACTATGAGGGGAGACTAATCAAAACCCTAATTCATTGTCATGCTTGGATGATCCTAAGGTTTGTGAGGTTAAACAAGAACAATCTTCAAAGGAGCCACCAGGAAGCAGATGAATAAGATCAAGAGAAGCAAAGTGACTTGCTTCATTCAAGAAGTCAAGTCACTTGAAGAAAGAAAGTGGGAGGAACAAGAATGAGCAAGCTCAATCTCAAACACAAATAGAAATGCAGCAATGGATGCAAGAGAGATGAAAAGAAAAGTTATGAGAAGTGAAGGCAAATTCACTTCCCAAGTTTACTTACCACCTGAAATGTTAGAAAGAAATGCAATGCAATGCTAAATGAAATGAAATGGTATGATGAAAAGCAAAACCAGAAGCATGTTGATGATGATTATGATGTTATGAGATGCTGCAAACATGAGGCAAGGCATGGGGATGCTCATACAAGATTATGAATGCAAATGATGCAAGTTAGGGAGCATGAACAAGCATGGAAAGTTATGAATCATACAAGACAAATGACATGGCAAACATGTAATGCAATGACCAAACATGCTTTCTATATGTCTTAGGATGTCAAATGAATTACAAGAATGCACAAAATGCAAGGACAAGTCATGTTATGCAAGAGAATGCAAGAGGTATGCAAATGAAAGCCCAAATTAGGGTTCATGAATCAAACATCAAACAAAAACCCAAAACAGAAGCAAACCTTAAGATAAAAAATGGAAAATGGCATCCAAAGAAACCCTAAACCTATAACTAACCACTGCCCAAAGGGGAGCTCTCAACTCTCAACCAAACTCAAGATATGATTTTTACAAGTTATTAGGGTTTTTTAGGGTTCTTAACAAAAGAAATGCCAAACAAATAGAAAATGCAAGATCAAATCATGGCCATTTTTTCCTAGAAACTACATGCTAAGCATAAAACAATGCAAGAAGAATCAATGTCTCAACCTTCTCCAATAGGCAGAAATGAATTTTTGAATCCATGCTCAAAATAATGCACAAAATATGATTTAATTCAATGAAAAATCCTTAAAATGCATCAAGATCAAAAAAGAAATTTGGTTTGAAGGTTGGACAATGTTTCTAAATGTCTTAGAACATTTCATGAATTTTTTTATAATTTTTAAATACCCAAAAGTATTTTTAATTAATTAATTCCCATTAATCAATTAAAAATAATCTTTTAAATATTTAAAAATACTTTTTTAATGATGAAAAATAAAATAAAAATGTTTTTGGGTCCTAAAAATTAATAAAACTTTAGGGAAAAAGTTTCATAATTTTTAAGATATTTTTGCTATTTTAAAATAAATGTGCAAGTTAATTGAAAAGAAATGAATTAAAAATCAAATAAAATAAAAGTAAACAGGAAGGAGGGCCAGGATTCACTCTGGATTCAAAGGGGTTGACCGCGCGCGTTTTTGGAAGGCCAGGATTGCTTCTGATCAGATTAATTTAATTATGGATTAATTAAAATAAACACATGGATTAGGGCATAATGGCTTGATCTGAACCATTCACACACGCGGGAGGTCAACACTTTCAACGCATCCAATGGCTCACATTCAAACTGGAATTAATTACGTGATTAGGGCTTAAACACTCTCAGGTGGCCGGAGAAGACCTCCGGTCGTCTTCTCCGGCCAGCACCTCACCTGAAAACTCCCCAAATCCCTCAAATCGTAACGAAAATGAAAACTAAGCACACCAAAATGATCCCCATGACCCCCTGAGCTAAAACCCTAAGTCCAAACAAATTTCTTCTTCCTCAAAACCATGAATCGAACAGAACAAGTTTTAGGGCAAACCAGTTTCAGAGACAAATTAAATGCTTATTTCACCACCATTTCAAAAACCAAAGACATATTCATGATCAGGACAACACAAAGAACAAGTTTGTAACAAGAAAAATGATTTCTGGAAAAATAATTTTCGAGCTACCTGAGATTTGGAGCTTTCAACTTGAGGACTTTCAGGCCACTTCTCCTTGTGCAATCCACTCCACTTGATCCCCAGAAGATGTTTGAATGCTCAAAAGAAGTTTGTGTTGGCTGGATAATGAGATTCGAAAGCTTCTGCTCAAGCTTGGTCAGAAATGGCAATGGTGAAATAGAGAGCTTCAGGTCATGGTGAATGGTTGTTTGTGATCCTGAGGATTAATGGAGAAGGTCTGTGGTGTTTGTTTGTGTGTTTGTGGTTTGTGGAAGGAGATTCGATTGAAACTACAAAATGAAGTGAGAAATGGCAGTGAGATGTTCAGGCTGTTTCAGGCTTGTGTTCTTGGTGCTGGGTGGTCTATGGAGCAAGGTGAGTTGAATGGTGAAGAGGGTTTGAATGTTTGCAAGCTGTGTAAGCAGATTCGAAGCAACTTGCAATTGGGAGTGTTTGTGTGAATGTCTTCAATGAATGAGCTTCAGCCTTGCCTTGTGTTATGTTTAGCTTGCAAATTGTCCACATAACTCTCTCTCATTGGTCAGTTGACAAGACATGCCCTTTATTGATTGGTAAGTTACCTTTTGCAAAAAGTCAAATAATGTGTAAGAGAAGTATGGCTCATGATCTAGGCAAGTACATGGGCATGGGCTGGCGCAGCAAGGTGAGGTGAGAGGCTAGCAAAGCTCAGCATCCAAGGCTGCAAGTTGTAGGAAGCATGATCATGAGTTTTGCAACTTGTTGTAACTTTGGTTCACATGTGATTCCTTTGCCTAACCAAACATAAACCATAGGCATTCTTGGTCCAAATCTGATTTTTAGGGCTTAGAGAATGTTTATGTGCTGGTTTGATACCAATTAGAAGTTGCAATTTGACTTAGCACATGATTTTGCAATTTTCACACTTGGTGCATATCTTGAAAATAAGTGATTTTTGCTAACTTTGCATTGCCATAACTTTTGATCCAAGAAGAGTTTGATCATGTTCTTGTACTTTTTGAAAAGGGAAAGATGAGATCTACAACTTTCATGACCAAAGTTTTTCCATTTGAAGCATTTTTGGACCAAGAATCAAAGCTTGAAAAATGACCTAAAATGATGCATTCTTGAAAAGTCAACTATGCCCAAAAAGTCAACATTTGCAAAAACCCTAAATTCTTGATTTTTATGCACTTCAACCTTCTTCCATGATCAAATAAAGATCATATACACTCAAAATGATGAAGATCACCCATTGGTTGGGTCATTGGGGGCCTCAGATGCCCTGATTTTACACTGACTTGTCTGAAAAGTCAACTCTTGATCAGATGACTTCCCCATGGAATTTCTTCATGAAAATTGATATGCATACTCCCTATACCATATAGAGATCAATGGAAACAAGAATGACCAAAAAATTTGGAGTTATGGCCTCTGAAACCAAAACCCTAATTTTCAGTCAACTGTGTAGTTCAAACTAGCTCTGCATCACCTCAAACCCTAGTTCTTGTGATTCCTCTGCATTTTTGACTTTGAGGAGGTGAAATATGATATAAGAACACACATGTACCCCTTTGAGTTGATTGGTGGCCTTTGGAGTGGCTCAAGAAGCTTTGGGATTGCTCAGATCACAAACCCTAGGTGCAGATGCCCTAGAAACTATGCAGTGAATCAAAAATGAGATGTGAGATGATATGTTGGTGTTTATGCAAATGAGGATGATAACAAGCCATGGTGTGAATGGGTGAGGGCAAATTTGGGGTGTTTACACCCATCAAGTACGATGGATGTAGGGGGTGCTAATACCTTCCCCATGCATAACCGACTTCCAAACTCAGGCAATGGTTTGCGACGACCTTCTCTCATCCTTTTTTGGTGGTTTTATCTATATTTACCATTTCCCTCTTTGGGAATAAACAAAATTAGGTGGAGACTCTCATGTCAGCCTAGCCGCGACCGCGTTCGCGAGGATCGTATTTTTCGAGGTACGGCAGTTGGCGACTCTGCTGGGGATGGTTCACCCCTATGCAAGTCGAGCCTAGTCTAAGTTTCCACGCTTGTTTGGTTGTTTGCCTATGTGTTACTTGTTTATTGCTTTCTTTATCGTTTTCCATATTATGTTCATATTGTGGCTCTTTGGTACTGGAACGGTACTTTGATTAAAAACTTGAGGGAAAGGCTCTATACCCGGTCTTACGAGCACAAACACAAGTTAGCAAGGTTGTGTAGTATGGGCTCCCGAGGGAACCTCTCTCGTGGGTTGTCGATACAAAAACTTCACTTGGAGTAGATTCTAATGAGAATACTGACGACCGTCAAGCTCTTAGCGTGTGTGCTAAGTTGTTTTCATTAGGGTCATCGACTTTGAGGACCTTTAGAACCATTTTGGTTAAAACATCGATTGATGGTCGCGTAGTATGGGGCACCGAGGTTCTCCCTCGTGTGGCTCGATACGAAGACCTCACCCGGAATAGACTTCCTCAATGGAGTTGATTGACTGTCAAAAATATATAAAACAATTGACACATGCATCAAACAATTGAGAGAGGTCCATAACTCTGGGACTTTGTTTTAAACCCCGTGTTGATGATCGTGTAATATGGAGCACCGAGATACTTCCCTCTCGCGTGGCTTGATACGAAGATATCACCCAAAAGAGATTAATATGGTGGAGTCTATCAACCGTCATGTTGATGGCGTGTGTGATGAGCAACCATATGAATTGTTAACTTTGGGGTCCTTAAACTTTAAAGCCTACCCGGTGAGATCCTCGTGAGGAGAGTAATCAAAGTATCTTCCATCTATACCTTGGACTTATGAAATCCCGTAACTCTGGTCCTATGATCTTGGATCTTGCATTTCATTTGCATACCATTTCATACGCATTGCATATCATTTTCCCAAAACAAAAGAACTCATCCATCCTTTGTCCATAATCCGCAGTTGATTTCTCGACATTTGTATCAGACTTGAAGTAGCTTTAAGGACCATGGATCCGTTGGAGCAAAGCCATGCTAATTTAAGAGGAGATGTAGACTCAATGAAGAAACCGGTGGAGCAACTTGTGGAGGCCATGATAGCCTTGGAAAAAAGAGAGGACAACATTCAACGAACAACAGTTGAGGATTCTATTACACAAAAGTGTCACATTGTCCGGAATGAGAATTTTTTATCAGTTGACGCCATGGAATATCATAGCTTTTCAATCTCCGCACCTAATCCCAAAGGGTCAAACCTGGTATTGAATATTGAACGACCTCAAAATCCTGAGTTTGTTGAAAGATGTCGTGTGTTGGAAGAGAAACTTGAAGCCTTAAAAGGACATAATGATTTTGGTCTAAATGCTTTTGACTTATGCTTAGTGCCTGATGAGGTAATCCCTCCAAAGTTCAAAATGCCAAAATTTGAGAAGTATGAAGGAGATAGTTGTCCAAAGAATCATTTAGTGATGTTCTGTAGAAAAATGACCACTCATACTAAGAATGATAAACTGATGATTCACTGTTTCCAAGACAGTTTGAGTGGAGCATCATTGAACTGGTACACACAGCTAAAGAGTAGCCACATCCAATCATGGTTGGACTTGTCCAGTGCTTTTATGAAGCAGTATGACTACAATCTCGACATGGCTTCAGACCGCATGCAATTGCAAGGGTTATCTCAAGAAAGCGATGAACCATTTAGAAAGTATGCTCAAAGATGAAGAGAGTTAGCTGCTCGTGTTTAACCACCAATCTTAGAGAAAGAACTGGTTGGCTTGTTCATGGATAGTTTGCAAAGTCCGTACATCGAAAGAATGATAGGAAATTCATTTCCTGGATTTTCACAATTGGTGTTAGGTTGAGAGCAAATCGAGAGCCTACTCAAGAGTAGAAAAGTACAAGACACCTCAGACGTCCAGGCTAGTGAGAGTGAATTAATTATCAGTCCCCAAGAGGGAAAAGCAGAGGAGGAAATTAATGGAGTTTGGGAAGCTCTACAAGCTCCACCTCCAGTGCCTTATCAACAGCACCCATGCAGGTCCGTTGTTCAGAGCCATCAAGCTTTTGGATTTCCATATCAGATGCATAACCCTCCATATGGCCAATATCCTTCTGTCAATAGAGGACCTCCTCAGTATCGACAACAAGTTGCACATCAAGAGCCAATGCAACAACAACATACTCCGCAACGGCCTCCTTACTATGCTAAAAGACCAAAAATGCATTTTGGTCAATTGCCAATGCCTCACAGTCACATACTTCCACGTTTGATTAATAGTGGATTGGTAGAGCCGAGGAAGCTAGATTTGATGCCTCTTCCACACCGACCGAACTTTGATCCTAATGCCTATTGTGGTTTTCATGCCAACTCACCCGGACATTCAACTGATAATTGCCAACAATTCAAAAATAAAGTCCAGGATCTGATTGATTCCAAGGTAATCTCATTCACACCTCAAGGAATTCAAATCCACAATCAGACGGGCTCATCAATCCATGTTATGGAAGAAGTTGCTGAGAGTACATGCGAAGATGGTTCTCAAACTGATCTTGAAGAGCAATTCTGAAATAAGGCTTCCCAACAGAAAATCAAAGCCCATTTCCTCAACACTAGCAATATTTAGCTCATATCATTACTTTGCATTTGTAGTTTCTTTTCTGTTAAATACTACTTGCTTTTAAGAATTGTTGTCTTTAATGGTAATATTAATGTAATGAACATGCGTGTTTTGAACTAATCTATCCATTCGTATTCACTCATATTTTCTCACTTATTACAACAACAACAAAAAATCATCACAAGAAAAATAAATAAAAATGCACTTTACCTCCTTTATCACATTGTTAGCAAATATTTGAGGGTGGATGACGAAAAAGAAATACACATAATTGCTGATAACATGCTTTCGGAAAGAATCTTACTGATGATGTACAGGCATTGCTTCAAATCCCCAAACACTGGAGAGATAAGGAGTTAATCCCTAGACAACCACTTCGATCCTAGAAGTAGGAGTTTTTTGTCGGATATTCAAAACCCTTATATTTAACCAGGGGCGGGGTAATGTTCAGTTAACCTGACAATGCATCTAAACTACAAGGTGAAACATTCCAATCTGGAGATCCATCCATGACCAATGACTTGGCAGTCATAATCCTTCAACAAAGAAAAATCAGAAAAAATAGAAGAGCCCGCTAAATTGAACATCCAAATAGGCAACTTAGGCAAAAGTTAAGGCAATCCTAATGGACTAAAAATTTCAAAAAAAATGGTCCATGCAAAAATTAGGGATCACAAAAGAAAAACAGTAGAAAGAAGTCCTCAAATCCTCAGCAAAAATAAAATAAGTTGCAGTGAATATCTTATCCAAAACCAAAAGGGTCACTAATATCCAAAGAAAAACGAATAAGGTGACTGCCATTGTAAGAAAGTCTTGAACAATCATCTTCAACCATCACACCTTCAAGCTCTCTTAGGAGACAAATGCATGTGTCAAATAACTGAACGTAGGACTGGAGAACATTACAAAGAGGAGTGGGTACAAAAACATTTTGAGCTTATATCCTTTGTTTCAATAACAGTGAACCAGACCACGATACAACCCTTGAAAGACCTAATTGAGGCAGGGTTTATTCTGAAAGTGTATCTCAGTAAGGTTGCGTAAACTGACTCCTAAAAGATTTGCTAATATTCTCCTTGTTATTTCACAAATCACTTGCTAAATCAGCACTATGTTTGGACAATTGATCCATTCGCCACACACATTCACATCATTCAAATAAATGATTTTTCAAAACTCGCATGAATATTTCATTAAAAATACCATTTCTGGACAAACAAATTTTAATTGCAAGTCAGTACTTAGCGTCTAAAGAAATTCCAAACAAGGAAAAGTCAAAAAGGAGTTTGAGAATTCGTTGGTGTTGAATTGAATCAAGATCACCCCTAATCAGGGGCATTACTTTCAATGATTGTATAAAACTGATAATTGGTTGGTCGAAAATCAAATCTCCAAACATCAGGGGAAAACTATTTCAACTATCCGCCTATCTAGGGCAAGTCATTTAATGATCATCTATATTCAGGGCAAGTCCTTCCAAATGCTCAGACAGGGGCAACTCCCCATAAGACCCAGATACTGGGGCAATTTGTAACGTGTCAGGTTAGGGTACAATCATTCTCAAGGCTTCTATTCGAAGAAGATTCCTTCAAAGTCCCTACAGACTAGGGCAAGGAAGTTATAAAAGGATGCCTTAGGGCTAAGCCAAAGCATAATCAACATGCATTGATTATGTCTCTATGCTCATTTGAAAGTCATCGTGACATCAGTCAAAGAAGTTGAAGTTCTCTCAACAACATACAACTTCAACAATAGATCAGACTTGGGGATACCACAAATGGTCGCCTCTATCCTCTGATCAGAGCATCGTCGGATACCAAGTGTCGAGAAGTCAATACCCTCCACCACCCCAAAAGTCCGATTTTATTGGAAACCACCAAAAAGTTTAAAGTCCAATTTCAGTGGCACCCTCATAATTCTAAAAAGTCCACAATGGTGGCAACTACCAGAAATCCAAATTCCAACTGTGTTTGGCACAACTCAAAAGTCCAGCAGTGTTTATCATAACTTAAAAGTCCAAGTCCTTGTGGCATTTCTCATAATCCAGTCTTCTTCAGCTCTGTGTTGATACTTTTACCTTATATCCAGCATATCCAATCATTTGCATTGTCACATGCATGACATGCATCTTTTTTGCCCAAAAGCAGGAATGTCATCAAACACAATCATATCAATCATAAAAAATCATTTGCATCAAAATTTCAACAATCGCATCATATGAATCACTGTGCATCATGCAATGCATAATATTCATGTACAACATAACATAGCAGGATCCAGGACATACATCCCAGACAATCCTCTTTCAAAGTCGGCAGTATTCCTCCGAAAGGAGCTAATACCCCGCATGTGCTCGCGGATTTTATATCCCCCAGCAAGTCATTCTTCAACTTTATGGTTGATAATGATAACCCCATCATCTTCGTATTTGTTTCTCCCAAAGCAGAGGTTATCCTAAAAAGTTTCTTGTGAGCTTTTCTTCTGCAAAACTTGGCTAGCATGCTTCCTCAAGAAGGAATTCTTGTTGATTTATTTTCCCCAGCAGATCATTTGACCAGGATACTTCTTTGGTGTTCTTCGAAGAGCCTTTATTGTTAAGGTATTGTTTCGCAAGACCCAAAGAATATCATGTTTGGTAAAGATATTGTTCTAGTATCACCGAAGAGCCTTGACTGAAAGGAACTGCTTCACATGATCTAGGAAATATTATACCATTATTTGAGATATTGCTTTGGCATTCTCCAAAAAGCTTTATTGTTAAGGTATTGTTACGCGAGACCCAAAGAATATCATGTTTGGTAAAGATATTATTCTAGTATCACCGAAGAGCCTTGATTGAAAGGAACTGCTTTGCATGAACTAGGAAATATTATACCATTATTCGAGATATTACTTTGGCATTCTCCGAAGAGCCTTTATTGTTAAGGAACTGCTTCGCGAGAGACAAAGAAAATTTTTTTTGGTAAAGACATTGTCCTAATATCAATGAAGAGCCTTGACTAAAAGGAACTGCTTCGCATGATCTAGGAAATCTTGTGACGTTGTTCGAGATGTTGCTCTAGATATTATCCCTGGAGAACCTTAATTCATAAGGGAATGCTTCGTGTGACTCGAAAAAAATTCATTCAGTAAATTGAGATACTGCTTTGTTAGTTCAAAGAATCTCAAACATTTTGGGCAATATGCCATCCCATCCTCATATACCTTCTTATTGCATTGTAATTTCTTTCGGACAAATTTTGGGGTTTGTTTATATCTAATTGACTTTTACCCTACAAAATTGAATGCCATGCAGCGATTCACCTTCTCGGGTCCAAGGCAATTAGATAGGGGCATCTGTCATACCCTAAATTTGTCCTACATTTTTAAAAATTCTCATTTTACCTGACTGTATTTCACTTTGCATCATTTGTACAACATAACTTATTTTTCATCATAAATAATGTTTAAAATGTAAGCCAAAATAAATTCTCGGATATACAGACAGACTGGTTGAATTAATTTTTAAAAAAAAGTGCGTATAATTAGTAGACGGAAAATTTCAAAATCGAGCTTGCAGACGTCAATATTCCTAATCTATGTTTCGCGTAGTTCATCCTGGCGTGCTCATTTTTTTCCGGCAATCTTTTCAATCGTAGTTTTTGATCAACTGAGCCATTTAATCGGTCTACTTATTTCAAAATTTGGTGAAACACTGTATTTTTCTGAGTCGCTTATTTCGCGCTAATCATTTTTATATGCTCATTTTATTTTTTTCGAGAATCTTCATGCTCGAATTTTATTCATAATCAACAATAATTGTAAATAATTAAATAATTAATGTGAATTAATTAGTTAATTTTATATTTCAATTTTTGTTTATGATAGAAGATATTTCTTGGATCAATTTCATGTGGTGGGTATTTGATATTTCTATATACTTGTTTTCCAAGTTTTACTCCAATACATTTGTTCTCACTCATTAGCTGACAGAAAAAGGGATAAGACTAAAAAATTCCATTACTCAACGAATATTCCTCTGAAACTCTCCAATGATTTTTCATGAAACCCACTACCATAAAAGATGCCTTTCACCCACTTTATTCTCCCCACTCAGTTTCACAATATCTTCTCCACTCACTCTCGTACCGCACACTAACCCATTACAAGAATACCTACTCACTTCCACCTCATTCACGTAAATATTCCTCTCAATCCTTTTATAGCTCTCTCACTCTCTCTCTCTCTCAATAAAACAACATAACCATTTTCTCTATTCATACTCACCATTTTCTTCACTCATGTACCACCCTTTCCATCCTGAAACCAACATAACATCCACCATCAAGCAACTTCAATGACGATTTTGGCTCGATCTCTCACTTTGTAACAATAACGGCAAAACAGTTGCACGCCGCCGCGAGATTTGAACACACCATTGTCCACATATGATCAAACCATCATCTTTAAGCTTCTTCCACTACGGAACTCATCGGCGGTCATCACATCCACCACACCATCTTGAACAAACCGCCCTTCACCTCATAAAACACCATCGACCTGCTCATAGCCCACGGTCCTCCATAAAGCACAGCTCATCACCATCTTGTCCACCACAACAACCAAAGGAGCACTATCTTTCCACGACTCAGCAGTCGGAGCGATAAAGCAACGCAAGTTCGACAAAATTAACAACATGCTCGACATCCCAACACTTCAAGCTGCAGCGAATGTTCCGCAACGACTTTGACAAAGATATTTCGGTAATTCTCAGTTTTTGAACTTTCTATTTATGCAATGTTGTCATTGGTTAGTGTTATACTCTCAATTAATTGCCATTATCCTTGTGCTGGATTCAATTTGTGTCGTGATTGTATCGACTTTGTGCTTCTTGTTCTTGTGACTCATGTCTTATTTTGTGTTCATTTCAAATGGTACCGATGCTGCGAGTTGTTTGTTCATGTCTCATTATACACACACTCTTGTTTTTTACGGCATTGTTCTTGTAAACGTGTAGTTGTTATGCGGACTGCCGTTGCTGCTTGTGTTCGTCGTTATGGTCGATAATACATGCATCTGCTGCTATTGTTTTTTTTTTATATTACCAACTGTGGAAACATTTAGCTCATCATAAATGGTGTCTCACTCACGGAAGTTGTGTTGGGTATATGTGTGTGTTTTAAGTTGTCTTATAAGCATTCAATGATTCCTATGGTTATGTTGTTTTGTTTCACTATGACCTTCAGTGGTGGATATTTGGTCTAAGTATATTGACATCAATAATATATGTTCTTCCATTGTCACCTTCTTAAAGAAGATTGTTGCATTTTGGAATGAGAAGAAGAGTAGAAATACTGCATTGTATATGTTTTTATCCTTGCACTTTGAAATGAGTCTTGGTATCGCATAGTTTTTTACATTCATTTTGTTAGTTCTTACTTACATTTTATCTTCTTTTTAATTGTTATTTTGGTGTGCTAAGAAAATTGTAATTTAGTTTTGGATAAGTGGTGGAAAGTTGGCATCAGTAGCTAGTACACCGCATATGGTTAATATTTGCTAATATATTTCCTTTTTGTTTTATATAAATATTTTACTATATTTTGGTTAATTTGTTAAGTTAGAATGTTAATTAATTATTATTTTTATTTCCTTTCTAAAATGATTAGTGGATTATCATTTTATGTAAATAATATTGCGAAATGAGTATTCGATTATTCATCTAGTCTTTGTATTGCGATTTCGGAGCATAAATTGATTGTGCTTTCGAGAACCGTATGGATGCATAAATTATCGCTCAACTTCTCATAGAGTGATTCCAACATGAATCCGCTCTAAGATAGTTAAAGATCCAAATTTCGACGCTTTTGATTCAATCTCAGGTCCAGCGCCTTCGAATAGTTTAGAACACTCCCCACACGCTTCCTCTTGGGCACATACAATGAATCCTTTTATTTCTTGCAATCTCGTGTATTTATTATGTACCCCTCTCCCCATTCCAATGTACGCATTTTTATTTTCCGCATTGTGATTTCGTTTACTAGGAGCACCCTTAGGGACTAGGTTCGATTTCATCTCATTTCGCGAACAAACCTCAAAAAAACCAAAACGTCTCTTTAGACCCAAACCCTTGATCCAACATCAAGCGGTCTTAGGTAATAAAACACTTTAATAAAATGAGAAGAATTGTACTCCACGAGCCTTAAGTGGTAGAAATGAGGATAATTAGCTCTCGTTACTCGCTCCAATTATTTCGTCGCAAGACGCTCGTCTTGTTGGATCGAAATAATCACCTCTACCCCTAGTCTTTAGTGCAATTCGACTCCTAAATCCTTTCATTAAAGAAAGGTAATAAAACAAACAACCACCAACCGTATTAGGCCGAACTACGAAGTTCTGACTTTCCCATTGCACAAGGGAATACGTAGGCACGAGGAATATCAATAAGCCCCTTAGTTTAGCAAGTAATTCATAAACATATACATCCCTTCGCGCGTGACAACTTAGATGGTTCCCATCAAGTACGATGGATGTAGGGGTGCTAATACCTCCCCCCTACATAACCGACTTCCGAACTCAGGCAATGGTTTGCGACGACCTTGTCTCATCCCTTTTTGGTGGTTTTATCTATATTTACCATTTCCCTCTTTGGGAATAAACAAAATTAGGTGGCAACTCTCATGTCAGCCCAGTCGCGACCGTGTTCGCGAGGATCGTATTTTTCGAGGTACGACACACATCCTTGTTGCTTGATACCATTTGAAGTTCTTGTCTTTTTGAAGTCATATGTTGTATATTGAAACTTTTTGTCTTCATCAAAACATTTATGTGATTGAAGCATACTTCTACGATTTCCCCCTTTTTGATGAAGACAACCGATCTTGAAAAATTTGCTTTGATCGTTGTTTCTCTAATCTTGTTTCTCCCCCTTAATTCAAGAACTCCCCCTAAATTCAAGAGGCATGAAACCAGACTAATTCATTTCTTTAATCTTGTTGGCTATCAAGATTAGAGAAACTTTGCTAGAGAAATGATATAACCAACAATTATTAGAGACACAATTAAACAAGATTTTGCTAATCTTGTTTTCCCCCCTAAATTCAAGAAATCCCCCTAAATTCAATAACTCCCCTCAAAGTTAATCAAATTCAAGCAATTAGCATAATGGAAGCATACAAGATAAACACTTATATTAAACAAAAACCATAATTTGATTAATTCAAAACATAGTACATAAACGGATAAGAACGCACAAACCTTAAAACCAAACATGCCTAAGAAAACTAGGGCTTAGAACTTAAATGCTTAAACTTAATTAAAAACTAAAAAACAAAACATATAGGCACATGTGAAATAATAAAAAACAAATTTTTATAAACAGACATGGAATTGAAAAACGTACAACGTTAACCGATTAACCATATGCGTTAACCGGTTAACGGACTAAAATTTTCAAAAATTAGATAAATCCAGCAGGGGCGTAACTTTAAAAATAGGAGTGATATTGATCTAATTCTTGAAAAACATGTTATCATACAACATAATTCAACTTTGGATAAAATATTTCTTGAAACCGATAAAATTTGAGTGCGCGAAAGTGAGAAAAACGAAAACCGGCAAAAAATAAGTGCTAGCATTTTATAAAAATAAAGTGAAATAAAAGCATTTTTTTATAATACTAGACTATATACCAAGTAATTTTAGACAAGTTTAGATGTCACCTTCATTGAGAATATCAAGTTCTCGCTAAATTTTGAAGAATTGATCTTTAGCCAATGGTTTTGTGAAGATGTCAGCAAGTTGATGATGAGTATCCACAAAGGTAACGTCTACATCTTTGTTAAGCACGTGATCACAAAGAAAATGGTGTCGGATAGATATATATATATATATATATATATATATATATATATATATATGATTTGTTCTTGAATGCATGACTGGGTTCTTTGTGATGTTGATGGCACTTGTGTTATCGCATCTAAGAGGAATGCATCCGAGATCTAAGCCATAATCAAGAAGTTGTTATTTAAGCCACATAATTTGTGCACAACAACTACCTGCTGCAATATATTCCGCTTCGGTCGTACCAAGCGCGACCCATGCTCGTTTCTTGCAAGCGCGTGACACTAGTGCATTTCCAAGTATATGACACGTACCACTTGTGCTTTTTCTATCAGTTTTACATCCTGCATAGTCAACATCAGAATAAGCAATCAAAGAACATATACTACCTTTTGGATACCATAATCCGACATTTGTTGTTCCTTTGAGATACTTCAAGATCCTCTATATAGCGGTGAGATATGACTTCTCAGGATTTTCTTGAAATCATGCACACAAACACACACTAAACATTATGTCAGGACGACTTGCCGTCAAATATAATAAGGAACTAATCATACCTCGATATTTCGTAACATCAATTGAAGTACCTAATTCATCTTGATCAACGTATGCTCTAGATCCCATTGGAGTAGACATCACCTTGCAACTATCCATGTCGAATCTTTTCAATAATTCTTTGCAGTACTTGGATTGGTTGATGAAGATGCCATCCTTTGTTTGCTTGATTTGTAGTCCAAGAAAATAATTCATTTTTCCCATCATGGACATCTCGAATTCTCCTTGCATCATGGATGAGAATTCTTCACATAGCTTTGTATTTGTTGATCCGAAGATTATGTCGTCAAAGTATACTTGCACCAAAAGTGTTTCTCCTTTTATTTTCTTGATGAACAGGGTCTTGTCGACTTTCCCTTTTCAAAACCTTTGTCACATAGGAAATTGCTGAGTCGATCGTACCACACTCTTGGTGCTTGTTTTAAACCGCATAGAGCTTTCTTTAATTTTAAGACGTTAGATGGATTCTTGTGATCATCAAATCCGGGGGGTTTGATAACACTAAATTTCACCGTATTTCTGACTCCGATTTCGCATGCATTTTAGGTTTTTATTGCTATTTTGTTATGTTATTACTTTGTTTTTCTTTATTTTCAGGTTTTCTATGTAATCAGGGCCTAAATCGAGAAAAGGAGCGAAAAAGGAGCTGAAACGGACAAAAATCAAGTTTTTCAGCTTTTTACACTTACGACATCCACCATAGTTGGCGCCATGGGGTTAGCCATGACGTGGCCACGTCCCAAGACCACTCCACAACTGCAAGAGCCCACGTTCCCCATTTTCTCCACCAAAATACACTCATGGCGGGCGCCACAAGGCAAAAACCTTTCCCTCCACTAAAAAGTGGAGGGAGGCATCCTGGTCTTTTCTTACTATTTGTTTTCCTATAAATAGGGCCTTAGATTTTCGTTTTCAATCATCCAAACTTAGAATCTCTTAGGAATATATCAGTTTTAAAGTAGTAATCACTTCACATCGGGGTGTTACTACAATCGAGTGATCGAGTCTGTATACGTCTGTGTGATCGAGTTTTGGAGCACTCTGGGAGGAAGTTAATCATGCCGCCATTTTAATTCCAGGTCGTATTTTATTTTTCCACACTCGCTTTATTTTATTTACTTTCTGCATTGCCTTACTTTATTTATTATCCGCACTCGCACTTTACTTTATTTTATTTCCGCACTCTCTTTAAATACTTTTATTTCTCGCACTCGCTTTAAATACTTTTATTTCTCGCACTCGCTTTACTTTCTTTATTACCCGCACTCGCACTACATTTATTTATTTATCTGTATTCGCACTAATTACTTTTATGAAAAATAATAGAAAGAACTTTTACTTTACCATGTCTAACTAAATCCATAAAGGTTAGAATTTAAGGATCATAATTGAACCAGTAATCTGTACAACTGTTCGTAGAAACACTTAAGGGCTATTTTAACTTTCAATTTAAGTTTAATTGTTTTTAACTATTTCAAAAACAGCTAAAAGCGCTTTTTCTAGTTCATTAGGAGTTTTTGGATTAAAAAGAAAAGAGATTTTAAAACCATTTTCGGACGCGTTAAGAAGTTTAGAGTCTGGTTCATGAGAACCTCTTTTTGCTAAGAAATCCAGGTTAAAATACTTTTCAACTTAGTTAAGATACTATATTTCTTAAAAATAGGTTTACTACTCTAACGCAGTACGCACCTTTTTATCCGTGATAATAGGAGGGGATGATTAGAAAGTACAACTCGGTTCTGAATACACGAAAGTGACAGTTCCTGTTAAATTGGTTCTTTTCAAAGTGGAAAACATTGCTCATAAGTAGTTCTATTAACAAATACTGGATTATCAATTGATTACATGAATTACATTCGAGCCTGCCTTTATTAATTTTTTAAAATTATTATTCTATTTACCATTGCGCACTCTTTAAAACCATTATATTCAATTGCCTTAGATACACACCATAACAACAGGTAAGATAGATTGACACTTGGTCTTTGTGGATTCGACAATCTTTTATATTACTCTGACTTGTTCGTACACTTGCGAAAAACACGCATCAAGTTTTTGGCGCCGTTGTCGGGGACCAATTTCGTCAATTTCATACCCTGTAGTTATACTGTTTAAACTAAGGTTGTTACCTGCCGTTCAATGCGAAAGACTCGCAGTACCGGAAGCTTTGTAGACCCTCTAGCTGAACCTGAACGTTATGCTCGCGCACGTTTATTTTTCCATAGGATTAGGAGAGCTATGGCCGAAGATCAAAACTAAAGACCTCTTAAGGACTTCGCCCAACCATCAAACGAGGAACCTAGTTCCAGTATAGTAAACCCTATTATCCCAGCCAATAATTTAGAACTTAAACCATCCCTGCTGCAATTAGTGCAACAAAGACAATTCGCAGGCAACATTTAAAAAACTTTCTCTAGTTAGCAGACACCTTTAAAACCAATGGAGCTCCTCCTGAGGCAATCCTCTTAAGATTATTTCCATTTTCCCTCAGAGATAAAGCTCTATCATGGTTAGATTCCCTTCCACCCAATTCCATAACAACCTGGGAAGAGCTTAGAAGAGTTTTCCTTGCTAGATATTTCCCCCCAAGTAAGACCGTTGTTCTTCGAAACCTAATAACCAGATTTACCCAAAACCAAGGAGAGTCGTTGTTCGAAGCCTGGGAGAGATATAAAGAGCTATTAAGAGCATGCCCACATCATGGTTTAAAGAACTGGCTAATCATTCAAATCTTCTATAATGGACTTCATTATAACACTAAGATGACCATCGACGCTGCCGCTGGTGGTGCACTGATTAACAAACCTTACCCTGAAGCTAGTGCCCTTATCGAAGATATGGCCCAAAACCATCAATCATGGGGAGTAGAACGAGCAACAAGTGAAAAGAAGGAAGCCCAAGGAGGAATACATGAGTTAAGCTCTATAGACATGATGCAAGCTAAAATGGACGTGTTGACCCTTAAAGTCAAACATATGTGTACAACCCTGAATACTGTAGCTGCAGTTTCGTCGAATTGTGAGATATGTGGGACACAAGGACACCAATTCGCCGAATGCAATTTGTTAAATGAGACCAACCTTGAGCAAGTGAACTACACCCAAGGGAAGCCATTTTCAAACACATACAACCCTGGATGGAGGAATCACACAAACTTCTCCTATAAAAATAATAACCTTATCCAAAATACCGCACCTCCGAGACAACAAGGTTACCAAGCCCCGAGAACAAATCAACCTATGCAACCTATACCACCAAATCTGAGCCTTGAGAAAATTGTGGAAAATTTTATCACCGCTCGAACACAACAAAACAAAGAGTTCATGAACCAAAACGTCCATGTTAACGAACTAATTACCCAGTTAGGAACCAAGGTTGACCAAATTATTACTCACAAAAAGATGCTTGAAACCCAGATCTCTCAAGTAGCTTTAAACCAAGCCCCTCAGACTACACCTGGAGGACAGTTCCCTGGACAACCTCAAAATAACCCGAAAGGGCAAGCAAATTCCATTACTCTACAAAGTGGAACCGCTTATAAGGAACCTTCTAACCCTAGATTAAGTGAGCCCAAAACTTCTGAGAGAAATAGAGAGAAGGAACCAGAGGAGTCTGAAAACCAGGGAAGTCAAGAAAAAGGAGAAGAACCTAAAAACAAAACCTATGTACCACCACCACCATACAAACCACCAATACCATACCCTCAAAGACTAAAGCAAACCCAGATCAATAATCAATATCAAAAATTCGTTAAGGTTATAGATAAACTTCACGTAGAAATCTCCTTTACATAAGCCATCACCCAAATACCTTCTTACGCAAAGTTTCTCAAAGACATACTTACAAATAAACGTAGACTTGAAGATCCGAAACCCGTGGAATGTAATTTATTTCCGAAAATAAGTTAATAAAGAAAGATAAAGATCCCGGAAATGTTTCCATTCCTTGTATTTTGGGGAATCATGTCATCGAAAAAGCTTTTCTAGACTTAGGAGCTAGTGTGAGCTTAATGCCTTTAGCAGTTTGTGAAAGGTTAAACTTAGGAGAATTACAACCTACTAAGATGTCACTTCAATTTGCCGATAGATCCGTTAAATACCCTATAGGCATACTTGAAGACGTCCCTGTTAGGATAGTGTCACTCCCGCCTGATGACACAGGGCCAAGAGGGGTACATACGCTAACGGTCGGCGAAAAGAGAAAACAATGAAGATGAACTGAAAAGAGTCGCCAGCTAGGCATTTGTATCCCGAAGGAAAGGTAATGCTGCATAAACCTTGAAAGATATGGATAAGACGGTCGCGAACCAGAGAGACTGAGAAAGGGGATTGGTTACAACCTGGGAAGGTATTAGAACCCAGATTGTCCATCGTACTCGACGGGATCCACGCTTGAAAGTTTGTGCTTAAAGGGGTAGTGTCAGTGTTATTCTGTGTGTAAAAGCTGGAAACGAATACAAGTGTCAGTGCAAAAGAAATGTGAAGTGAATAAAAGGAGTGTCAGTGTAAGGAAAGAGTGCAATTCTCAAGACAATGAGGCTTAAATAATAATGCTGGAAGAGGGGGAATATACAGAGACTTTTGTTCGATAACTGTTAAGTTATGCCTACGTATCCTCTTGTGCAATGAAGAAGTCAGAACACCGTAGTTCGACTCAAAGAGACTGATAGATAAATTGACTTGTGAACTGCTTGCTTGCCTATGCTCAAGTGTATGACATGTCTGGCTCAGGTGTAAATTGTCTTGCATTAGACGGAAGAAGCAAGTTCTCGTTTGTGAGTGAATGAGGTGAGAAAAGTATCCCGAAGGAGATGATTATTGTTTGTTTTTGGTGTTTTCAATCTTTTATTGCTTTTTGTGTTTGCCATAAGAAAATGAGCTTAAGCCTAAGTAATTCATAACTCCATCTGATTATGGGTAATGAGAATACCTTAAGTATGAAGTAAGCACCTCACACTTAATCACCATGATGTAGGATTAAGATCATTAACCTACTTGCATTTATTTAGATGCTTTTTTGGAGTTTTTTTTTAGTGTTAAGTAATGAGTTTAAGCCATAATCAAGGATTTAATGGACCCATTACACCATCCTAATAGAAGGATAATAGATGAGAACATTTAAGCTGAGGAAGGCTCCTCAACTTAATCCATGATTTGGGATTAACCTCATGACAAAACAAAGCCTTTATTAAGATGGATTTTAGTTAATGGTAAGATTAAGAAATGAATTTTATGGTTTGTAAGATAAACTTTAGGGGGACTTGTCCATTAACACTAGGTTAGTCCTTCTTAACCAATTAAGGAAGAATTAGAACCCTAATGCAAGGCCCAAGTTACAAGCTTGATGTCTTAGTGATTGTTAGATGAATTGATTAAGAGATTTAAACACATTAAGGGTTTAACACTTAGGATTAAAGTTATACACCCCATCCTAAGAGAAGGATGCAGGCATAACCTTAATCACAAAGCCTTAAAACCTTTAAGGTTTAGTCCCTGATTATGAGGTGAGAAGAGAAGACACAAAAGACGACACAAAGGTAAAACTAATGGGGGGACTGATCAAACCCTAATTGTTATCATGCTTGGGTGTTCCTAGGGTTTATGAGGCTTGCAAGAGATCTTCAAGAAAAGCCACCAAGGAAGAAGCAGAAGATGGAAAGAGGAGAATCAGAAGATGCAAGTCAACTTACTTCACTTAAGAAGATAAGTTTCTTGAAGGAAGAAAGTGAGGAAGGAGCATGAATGAGCAAGCTCACTCTAATACACATACAAAATGCAGCAATGAATGCATAAGAGAGATGAGAAGAGATTGTGAGAAGTGAAGGCAAATCCACTTCTCAATGTGACTTACCACCTGAAAAGTTAGCCAAAGGAAATGAACATGAAATGAATGCAAGGATGCAAATCAAAACCAGAAGCACATTCATGATGCAAATGATGCCAATAGATGATGCAAATGTATGTCAATAGATGCAAATGATCATACAAGCAATGAAGATGCAAATGAAGCATGAAAGGAGGCATGGAAGTTCATGAATGCACATGGAATGGAATGAATGCATAACATGGAAAATGGATGATGCAATGATCAAACATGAATCTAATGTGTCCTAATATGTCTTAGAAGTCATATGGATGCAAGAAATGTCATGGCAAGTTCATGAATGCAAGCATATGCAAGATGTATGCAAATGAAGATGAGAAATTAGGGTTTTCATGCAACATGAGATGCAAAACTCAAAAACAGAAGCAAATGACAAGATAAAAAATTGAAAATGAACTCAAAGGAACCCTAAACCTATACTAGGTTACCATCCAAAGGGGGAGGTCAAAAGCTAAACCTAAAAGGAGTTATGAATTTCTTAAGTTTCTAGGGTTTTTTGGGTGATCCTCAATGTAAAATTCGAAACAAATTGAAAATGAAAGATAAAAATGAAACAAAAATGTTTTTGGATGCTAGAAGCCATGCATAGAACAATGCAAAAAGAACCATTCACAAACTAAAATTGGTTTAAAAGTTATGAATTTTTGAAGTTAGGGTTCAAAAATGGGATTTTATGAACCCTAAATTCAAAGAAAAAATGTCAAAATTATTCAAAACCAAAAAGAAATTTGTGTGGTGAGTTTGTAAATGTTTCTAAATGTCTAAGAATGTTTTCTGATTTTTTTGGTGATTTTTAAATACTTAAATGTATTTTTAATTAATTAATTTTCATTAATTAATTAAATAAAACATTTAAATGATTAAAAAATACTTTTTAATGAAAAAAAATAAAAATAAAAATATTTTTGGTTTCTGAAAATTAATAAAATGTTTGATAAAAATTTTCAGAATTTTTTGATGATTTTTGCTATTTTTTAAAAGTTCGTACAAAATAAATTGAGAAAAAATGAAATAAAATTAAAATAAATGGAAAGTATGCAAAATGGAGAGACGGGATTGATTCTGGGTTTGAATCTGTTGACCACGCGCCACATCCAATGGCCCAAATTCAAATTCTGACTAAACTTAATTAATTAATTATTAAATCCAGATTAAATGCTAATGACCTAATCCTAGCCCTTCAATCACGCGCGGGAAAACGAATCGAAGGGCCCAGATTCAAACATGAAACCCTAACCCTAATTAGCCATTAATCACTCTCAGGTGGCCGGAGAAGACCTCTGGTCATCTTCTCCGGCCAACTCCTCCCCTGAAAATTTCCAAATCACTCCCTAGGCCATTTCTGGAGCTCTAAAGCTCCAGATTCATTCCTTTCACTCCCCTAAGATCAAATCCAGCCTCAAAAACAATTTCTCTTCACTCAATCTCAAGATTCGAAGCCCTGAACAAAAATGGTGAAACTTTCAAAAGTTCATAACATCCTCAAATCACAACCATTTTCAAAAATAAAAAGTTCAGCATGATCAGCACAACAAGAGGAACAATTCTATAACCTAAAAAGAGATTTCTGGAAAAACGTTTGAGATGGCTACTTGAGATGGAGCTTTCAAAACTGGCACTTTCTGAGCTCTTCTTTGGTGCTTTTCCACTCCCCTTGATCCCCTTATGCTTCTGGAATGCTTGAAAGGAGTTTATATGGAGTGTTTTGAAGGTTTCAGTTCAGAGGTGATGAAAATCGTGTTTTTGTTTGAGGTGGTTTCAGGCCAATGTGAGGGGTGGGAAATGATCCTGGGGTTATGTGGAGATGATTGGTGAAAGAAGTTTGAAGTTTTGTTAAGTATGCTGAGAGTTTCGAAAGAAAATGCAAGAGAGGTTATTTTTGTGAACTTGTGAATGTTGAAGTGTTAGGCTTAGTTCTTGTGTGTTATGGCTTGCATAAAGTCCACATATCAAGTTGTGATAGGTCTGTGGAATTGGTGTGGGCTATGCTGATTGGTATGGGTGAAAATGCAAAAAGTCAAGGTTGGTTGTACTTTGAGGTATGGGCTGGTTCAGGCTTGGTACAATGGGGTGTCTGGTGCAGCAAGGATCAAGGATGGCCATGGAATTCATTTAGAGGCAATTCAGCATGTGGGGAATAAGTTATGGGAGGTTTTGCAATTTCATAAAACTTTGGCCCCTTTTGGATTTCTTGATGTGCAAGTCATGAAAATGTGAGATTCTTGGGCCAATTCTGAGTTTTGGGAAATGCAATATGATGTTATGATGTGTAGAAGTCAATTAGAGGTCACTTAGAAGCTTGGTAAGTGAATTTGCAAAAATCCCTCTTTGGCATGAAACTTGAAATTATGTGATTTTTGCCAACTTTGGAAAGTCATAACTTGAGTTCCAAAATGAATTAGACCTTGTTCTTGTAATTTTTGAAAAGGGAATGATCCAATCTACAACTTTCGTGACCAATAAGTTTTCATTTGAAGCATTTTTGGTTGAGAAAGAGGAGGTTGAAAAACTTTCCCAAAATGGAAAGTTTACATTACAAGTCATTTCCATTTTTGGAAACTTTTGGTTTAGCTCATTTTTTCTTCAAATTTGTGAACTTCTAAGCACTTCAATGATCAAATAAAGACCATATAACTTCAATTTGATGAAAAATCCACTTTAGTTCCATGTTGGGGGCCTCAGATGCCCTGATTTTGCTCTGACTTGCTCAAGAAGTTACCCAGTGATCAAATGACTTCCACAATGAATTTCTTCATCAAACTTGGTATGTTTGATCCTTATATCATATTGAGACCAATAGAAACAAGAATGACCAAAAAATTTAGAGTTATGGCCTCTGAAACCAAAACCCTAATTTCAGGTCATTTGTGCAGTTAAACCCTGGCTCTGCTTCCATGCTTTGCCAGTTCTTGTGATTCTTTGACTTCCTTGATCTTTGGTGGATATAATATGATGATTGAAAATTCATGGACCCTCTTGAGATGATTGAAGACCTTTGGGGTGGCTCAGATGAATCTTTGGATTGCTCAGATCACAAACCCTAGATGCAGATGAACTTGAACTAATGCAGTGAAACAAAAATGCAATATGAGATGATATGCTTAAACTTATGAAAAGATGAAAGATCACAAGCCATGGTGTGAACTTAGTGAGGGCAAATTTGGGGTGTTTACAGATAGGTCAGTTGTTTATCCCTACTGATTTTGTTATCATGGACAATAAAGAAGATGACGACATACCAATCCTCCTAGGTAGACCGTTCTTATCAACCGTTGGAGCCATAATAGATGTTAAAAAAGGGAAACTAACCTTTGAGGTAGGTAACGAGAAGATAGAATTTGTACTCTCGAAATTTCTTATGGAACCTGTAATAGGAGATGCTTGTTATGCCTTAGATATCATTGATGAATGCATTAGGGAATTAGAACAAGAAGAAGAAACTGAATCTATAAAATTGCCATCAACCCTTATTTGGGAAGATGACAATTATAAAAAACCCTACATTGATGATAACCTTCACGAATGTTTATCTCTTACCCCAGATCCTATGCCTTGCCTTATGAAACCAACCGTAAAACTTAAGGAACTGCCTAAGAACCTGAGATATGAATTTCTTGATGAAGAAATGGACCGTCCAGTTATAGTCAGTGCTACCTTGGAACAAGAGGAAACAAACCAATTGTTAGATGTTTTACGAAGGTACCCCTCATCCTTAGGATATAAGATCTCAGATCTAAAAGGAATAAGCCCATCCGTATGCATGCATCGGATTTTGCTTGAAGAAGATTCAAAACCCTCCAGAGAACACCAACGAAGAATAAATCCTATGATGAGTGAAGTAGTTAAGACCGAAGTTCTTAAGTTACTAGAGGCAGGTATAATATATCAGATCTCAGACAGTAAATGGGTAAGTCCCGTGCATGTAGTACCTAAAAAGGGAGGCATCACAGTCGTGTAAAACGAGAAGGGCGAACCTGTAGCAAAAAGAACTGATGGAGGTTGGCGTATGTGCATAGACTATAGAAAATTAAATAAAGCAACTAGGAAGGACCATTTCCCATTACCATTCATAGACCAAATGTTGGAACGCCTAGTCAGACACTCTTACTTTTGTTACCTAGATGGATATTCAGGATTCTTCCAAATACCTATTCACCCTGAAGATCAAGAAAAAACTACCTTTACATGCCCTGTTGGAACGTTTGCCTATAGAAGAATGCCTTTTGGACTCTGTAATGCCCCTGCCACTTTCCAACGCTGCATGATGTCTATCTTTGTAGACTATTTAGATGGAATCATGGAAGTATTTATGGACGATTTCTCAGTTTGTGGATCTGATTTCAAAAATTGTCTTATCAACCTTGAGAAAATCCTGGAAAGATGTGTAGAGGTAAACCTTGTGCTAAATTGGGAAAAGTGTCATTTCATGGTCACCGAAGGGATTGTTTTAGGACATATAGTTTCCGAAAAAGGTATAGAGGTAGACATAGCTAAAATAGAAGTCATAGAGAATCTAAAACCACCGAAGACTATCAGGGAGATAAGATGTTTTCTTGGACATGCCGGATTTTACCGACGTTTTATCAAGGACTTCTCCAAAATAAAAAAGCCCTTAACTGGTCTTTTAATGAAAGATGTTGAATTCATCTTCGATGAAAAATGTACTGAAGCATTTAATCTATTGAAGCAAGCTCTAATTTCAGCACCTATAATGAAACCCCCTGATTGGTTAGAACCGTTTGAGATTATGTGTAACGCTAGTGACTATGCTGTTGGAGCCGTTCTAGGTCAGAGAAAAGATAAAGAGTTACACGTAATTTATTATGCCAGTAGAACCTTAGACGTTGCACAGCTCAACTACGCAACAACCGAAAAAGAGCTCCTAGTTGTAGTTTTCGCCATAGACAAATTTAGATCTTATCTAGTAGGAGCCAAAATTATAGTTTACACCGACCATGCTGCCATTCGTTACTTACTAAGTAAAAAGGATGCCAAACCTAGGTTACTTCGATGGATTCTACTACTGCAAGAGTTTGATTTAGATATCCGTGATAAGAAAGTCACAGATAATGTAGTAGCTGATCACCTTTCTAGGCTAGAATACCTGAAACCTGACTCAGTGCCCATAAATGACGATTTTGCCTATTATAGACTGATAGCCCAACTAGAAACTATTGAAGATGATAACCCAGACCCACATGAGCATTCTCATAAATCTTTAGCTATAAGTAATGTACCTTGGTATGCAGATTTTGTTAATTACCTAACCGCTGACATCATACCCCCCGATCTAAATTACCACCGAAAGAAGAAGTTCTATAGTGATGTGAGAAACTTCTATTGGGACGAACCATTTATTTTCAAGAGAGGTAAAGATGGCATTTTCCGCTGTTGCGTTCCAGAAGAGGAGGTACATAATATAACTGTGCATTGTCACTCTGCACCCTATGGTGGACATGCAAGCACATCTAAGACCTACGCCAAGATTCTTCAAGTTGGCCTATTATGGCCTACCATGTGGCGTGATGTCTATGCTTTCATTGTCAAATGTGACATATGCCAACGTACAGGAAATATTTCAAGACGTAATGAAATGCCCCTAAGAAATATCCAAGAAGTAGAACTCTTCGACGTATGAGGTATAGACTTTATGGGACCGTTCCCACCATCTTTAGGAAACCAATACATCTTAGTAGTTGTTGACTACGTGTCTAAATGGATTGAAGTTATCGCCACAACCACGAATGACACCAGAGTAGTCATCAAATTATTTAAAAATTATATATTTCCCAGGTTTGGAACACACCGCTTAGTCATAAGTGATGGAGGATCACACTTCATATCGAGAATATTTGATAAACTTTTAAGCAAGTATGGAGTTAAGCATAGAGTAGCAACACCATACCACCCACAGACTAATGGACAAGTGTGTAAACACCCCAAATTTGCCCTCACTTTTTCTCACACCATACCAATCAGCCTGTGCCACAACAACTTTCTGATCAATCCCATTGGCCTATACAAACATCATGGACCTCAAAACACATGACATTCAAGCCTGAAAGCTCTCATACAAGAAGAATAAAAAAACTTGCAAAAACTTCATTCCTTCGAAACTTTTTGCACAACCACTAAAACTCACTCATTCTTTCACCATTCACCTCAAAATCATATCTAGAACACAAATTACCCTCCATTTTGCCCTAAAAGCCACTCTAGCAAAAATACGATTTCTACCAAACCAGAAATGTATCACACAAACCAAGCCATTTAAACTCCATTCAAGCTTTCCAGAAGCATCAGAGGGATCATTGGAGGCATTTTGCACAAAGGAATAGGTCAAAAAGATCCAGTTTGCAAAGCTTCAACTCAGGTAGCCATGATGAACATTTTTTCCAGAACTCTTGTTTTAAGTTTCTAAATGATTCTACATGTTTAGCTGATCATTGTGATATGTTTATTTTCGAAAATGGTTGAGAAATGAGCATGTATTGTTCTTCTGAAACTTTTCCCATGAATTTGTTTTTTCTTCGATTCATCATGTATGCATGAAATAAATTGTTTTTGATGGTTGATTCTTGCTTATTGATGCTTGGGGAGTGATTCTAGAGAGTTGGGGAGGTTTTTATGGCCTGTGGAGAGAGTTAGAGTAGAGACCTTGTCGGAGAAGACGACCGAAACACTGTTCCGGCCGCCTAAGAGTCATTTGCCCTAATCCTATATTAATTAGCCAATTTGAATAATAGCCCTTGGATGTGTGTTTTCCGCGCGTTTTGAAATGCCATGATTGATCACTAAAACCCTAAACCTAATTAATTATTTAATTTAAGTCAGATTAAAACGTGACCATTGGATCTCATTTAATTAGCAACTTTAAATCATAGCCTCAGGATCACCATACTTAAAGTCACGTGGACTTTCCATCCTGACCACCCATCCCCTCAACTTTCAATTTGAACCATTGCTTTTGTATACTTTTGTTTTTTCCTCTTATTTATTTCATATTTATTTCATCTAATTATTTAAAATAGCTAAAAAATTTCAAAAAATATTTTCTTTTGCATTCTGACTTTAAATATTTTTCTTAATCCAAAAATAATTTTTATTTTATTTTTTGCATTAAAAAAGTATTTTTAAAATATTTAAATTTTATTTTTAATTAATTAAAGTATTTTATTTAGTTAAAAATACATTTAGGTTTCTAAAAATCACCAAAAAAATCATTAACCATTCCAATGCATTTAGAAACATTTTCAAACTCTTCACACAAATTTATTTTTAGGTTTGATCATAGTTTGCCAATTTTCTTTGAATTAAGGGTCTTTAAAATCACATTTTTAAACCCTAACTTTGAAAAATCATTTCTGCCTAACCAAGAAGAGGTTGAACTTGATTCTTTTGGAATTGTGTCACATATTGCATGTAGTTTCTAGGATATTTTCCTCATGGATTTATCTTGCATTTTAAAATTGATTTGCATTTTTCCTTTTTGAATCACCCAAAATCCCTAGCAAACTTAGAAAAATCATAACTCCCACTAGGTTTAGCTTCTGACCTTCTCCTTTGGGGTGTGACCTAATACGAGATTAGGGTTTGTTTGAGCTTGATTTCAAATTTGTATCATGTTGTATGCTTTTGTTTTATCCATTTGCATCTCAGATGTCCATAAAACCCTAATTTCTCATGTTCATTTGCATTCACCTTGCATATTCATCATCACATGAACTTGCCATGACATTTCAAGCATTTTTATGACATCTTAGACATCTTAAGACATGCTTGAACATTGCTTGATCATTTCTTCATTCATTTTCTATGCTTTGCATTCATTACATTTCATAAACATCCATGGGTTTTCAAGCTTCCAAGCATGCTTTCATGACATCTCATCTTTGTATGGTCATTAATATGCACATTGTATGACATTGCATCATCTCATATGATATTTGCATTGCATAAACACTTCTGAATTTGGTCTTTGAATCTCATTTCATCTCATTTCAATTCATTTCTTCAAGCTTTATGTCTTATGCATCCATACTAACTTTTCAGGAACTTTTGGTAAGTTATTTTGGGAGGTGGATTTGCCTTCACCTCTCACTTCTTATTATCTCATTCATATGCATAATGCTTGGCTTTGAAGTGAATTTGATTCACTTATGTTCCATATCTCTCACTTTCTTCCTTTAAGTTACTTATCTTCTTAGGAAGTAAGTAACTTATTCTTCTGCTTCCTCCTCCTTTCATCTGCTTCTTCCCTTGGTGGCTTCCTTGAAGATATTTTCTCTAAGCCTCACAAGCCATAGGATATCCAAGCATGATAATGATTAGGATTGTGATTAGTCCTCCTTAGCTTTTTACCTTTGAGTTTCCTTGAGTCTCTTTTCTCATCTCAATAATCAGAGACTAAACTCTTAAAGTTTTAGGACTTTGGAATTAGGGTTATGCCTGCATCCTTCTCTTAGGATGGAGTGTATAACTTTAATCCTAAGTGTTAAACCTTTGAAGTGTTTAAACCTCCAAATCAAAACACATTAATAATCACGAAGACTTTATCTTGTAACTTGGGCCTTACATTAGGGTTCTCTCTCTTCCTTATGGTTAAGAGGGACTAACCCTAGTGTTTAATGGACAAGTCCCCCTCAAGTTGTCTTACAAACTTAAAATCCACTTCTTAATCTCATCCCTTAGTTAAAATTCACTTAATAAAGGTTTGTTATATAATTAATTTAATCCCTAACCATGGATTAAGTTGAGGTATCTTCCTCAGCTTAAGTGTTCTCATCTATTATCCTTCTATTAGGATGATGTAATGAGTTCACTAATCTGTGATTAGAGATTAAACTCATTACTTAACACTAAACAAAAAACCCAAAAACATCTAAATAATCACAAGTAGGTTAATGATCTTAATCCTACATCATCATGGTAATTAAGTTGATATGCTTATCTCATACTTAAGTAGGCTCATTATCACTAATCAGGGAGGATAATAATGAGTTTACAATCCTTGATTTAGGCTTAAGCTCATTAACTTATGCAAAACACCAAAAACAATAACAAAACTAAAAACACAAAAACAAACAATAATCATCGCCTTCGGGATTCTTTTCTCATCACACTCATTCTATAAACGAGAACTTGCTTCTTCTGTCTAATGCAAGATAGTTAGCACTCGACCCAGACGGGTCATACACTTGAGCATAGGCAATCAAGCAGTTCACAGTCAATTCATTTTCAGTCTCTTTGAGTCGAACTACGGTGTTTTTACTTCCTCATTTCACGAGAGGATACGTAGGCATAACTTAACTGATATCAAACATAAGTCTCTTTGTCTTCCCCCTCTTTCAACATTCTTTTCTAAGCCTCAGTTCCTTAGCAATTCTCACTTTTGCACTGACACCTGTACTTTCCCTTCTTAGCTTTTGCACACAGATAGCTCATACACCCACCCCTTTAAACACAATCTTGTAAGCGTGGATCCCGTCGAGTACGACGGACAATCTGGATGCTAATACCTTCCCAGGTTGTAACCAACCCCCTTTCTCAGTTTCTTTGGTTCACAATCGTCTTATCCATCTTTTCCCAGGTTTACGCAGCATTAAATTTCCTTCAGGATAAAAATGCCTAGCTGGCAACTCTATTCACTTCATTTTCATCTTCTCTCTTCTCGCCGACCGTTCGCGTCTGTACCTTGTGGACCTAGTGTCTTTTCGGGGGAGAGACAAACTGGAAGTATCTAATAGGGAGATCAAACAAATTCTTGAGAAGACTATCTCTATATCTAGAAAAGATTGGTTGCAGAAACTTCAAGAAGCGTTATGGGCCTATAGAACCGCTTTCATAACTCTATAAGAACAACCCCTTATCAACTAGTATATGGAAAATCATGTCACTTACCTTTTGAGTTAGAGCATAAAGCCTATTGGGCCATTAAAACTTTGAATTTGGATTACCTAACTGCTGGTGAAAAACGTATCCTTGATATCCACAAATTAGAAGAGCTCAGACAATCTGCCTACGAAAATGCTATCATATACAAAGAAAGAACAAAAGCTTGGCATGACAAAATAATCATAAGAAAAGACTTCAAAATAGGCGATCCTGTTCTCCTGTTCGATTCTAGGTTACTACTTTTTCCAGGGAAGCTTCGTTCAAGATGGACTGGCCCTTTCGAAGTATCTAAGATTCTAAGATCTGGAGCTATTGAAATCAAGAACCAAACATGTAAACTGTTCATCGTCAATGGACAAAGACTGAGGCCCTACGAAGGAGGTGACATCCCAATAACATACTCCATCCATACTCTAAGTGATCCACTAAATCCTTCGAATGATGTGTAAAATCCGGTCGTCGAGCTAATGACGTTAAACAAGCATTGCATGGGAGGCAACCCATGGTTTTCTTATCTTACTTACTTTTATTTTTTAAAAAATTTTTTTCTTTATTATTCTGTCAGGACTAACGATTGAATGTTCTATGTGATTTCAGGACCCTTGTTTGCTAACCTTGTGCAGAATGAAGAACCCCGACGACATGCATGTGTCCTTCGGAGACGACACACAGAGACAGCGTTACTATGTTCACATGAGACGCCCTATGGCACTTACATGGTACCCAGACCAAGATTGCATGGATGCCTTGGGGATAGAGCCAAGCGTCAGATTCTTATGCCACCAACTCAAGTGGGACCAGTTCGACGACATGAACAACACTTACAGGAACTTGACTCTAGAGTTCCCCAACTCGTTTGATTATGATCCTTGGGCTGGACCCGATGGACATGCTGTTTTCAGGTTGTTCGAGACTGATTACTCTTTCTCTCAGAAAGAGTTTGGTGATTTACTAGGTTTTCAGACTACTCTTGATGTTATTCCAGAGACACCGATGGGGTATTTTATGAGAAGGGAAATGGAGAAGTTTTGGAGTAACATCTCAGGTGAGGGAGCCAAGATCCTTCCACTCAGTTTTCCTAGGTAATCCACAACCCTGCGTTAAGGTACTTCCAAATGATTCTAGCACACTCTTTCCTCGGTTTTCCAGATACAGAGACTTTGCTGAGTGAGGAGGAGATTTTCCTACTGCTTTGTGCGACTCAGTCACGCCCAGTTGCTTGTGGCAACTTTCTGTTGAAGAGCCTTGCCACTGTCGCCAGGTCATCTGTAGGCATTATACATGTCGGTGGGATTGTTACACAAATTGCTACTGCATTGGGTTTGTCTCGCAAATTATTGCATCTCAGGACCTTCTGCAACTACACCACCATGGATGCTGACTTTTTTCTTGACAGAGGATTGATGAGGAGGGCCTCTTTTGAGCCCAACATGTTTAGATTACTGATTGACGGTGAAGTGATACATTACTTTACATTTCCTGGCCCGCTGATGACCAATGTCCACGACCCTGCTAATTTGAGTTATGCTTTAGAGGGTTATGGAGAGACTATCGAAGAGCCAAAATCACCTCCCGCCGCTGAGTACACTCCTACACCTCTTTCTCCCCGAATCACTGTTATGTCTAACAATATGTCTTTGCAACCGTCTGATCTACAAACCCTGATTTATGAGCTCTGCAGGGAGACTGCCCTGCTCAAGCAGGAAGTAGCGGACTTGGCATTACAGATCAAGATATCTGATCTCACCCATGCCTCAGAGGCCGACGCTCTATATCAGGAGATTGGAGAGTTTCGGAGGAAGATAGCTGAGATTCGTGGATCGGACCAGGTGTAAACACCCCAAATTTGCCCTCACCCATTCACACCATGGCTTGTGATATCTTCATATGCATAAGTTCAATCATAGCATCTCATATTGATTTTTTTGATTCACTGCATTGTTCCCAAGTCATCTGCATCTAGGGTTTGTGATCTGAGCAATCCAAGAGCCACTTGAGCCATTCCAAAGGTCATCAATTACTTCAAGGAGGTCCATGTGTGCCCAAGTATCATATTATATCCTCTCAAAGTCAATAGTGTCAAAGAATCACAAGAACTGGAAATGGTGTGGAAGCAGAGCTAGGCTTGACTGCACAGATGACCTAAAATTAGGTTTTTGGTTTCAGAGGCCATAACTCCAAATTTTTTGGTCATTCTTGTTTCTATTGGTCTCTATATGGTATAGGGAGTATGCATATCAATTTTCATGAAGAAATTCCATGGGGAAGTCATCTGATCAAGAGTTGACTTTTCAAGCAAGTCAGTGCAAAATCAGGGCATCTGGGGCCCTCAATGACCCAACCAAAGGGTGTTCTTCATCATTTTGATTGTTTATGATCTTTATTTGATCATATAAGATGTTGGAAGTTCACAAAATTCAAGAATTTCAAGTCTTTTGCAAAGTTGACTTTTTGGGCAAGTTTGACTTTTAATGAATTTGTCATTTTAGGCAACTTTTCAACCCTTACTTTTTGATTCAAAAAGGCTTCAAATGAAAAAACTTTGGTCATGAAAGTTGTAGAATAGATCTTTCCCTTTTCAAAAAGTACAAGAACATGACCTAATTCATTTTGGATCAAAAGTTATGGCTCATCAAAGTTGGCAAAAATCACTAAATTTCAAGTTATGCACCAAATGGAAAACTTGCAAATTCTTGTACCAAGGCAATTTGTGACTTCTAATTGATGTCAAAACTTTACACAAACATCACACATGACCTAAAATCAGAATTGGCCCAAGGGATTTTTCATTTTTGTGCTTTGATTTTCAAAGATCCTTAAGTCATTTTTCATAAAGGTGCAAAGAGGGATTCTTGGCAAAATCATTCTCCCATGAGTTATGGTGATCACTAGTTGTTTTTTATGCATTGCCATGACCAAATGAAACATTATGCAACAAAATTCAGCAAGAATCATCTCATGTACATAGCACAAAATCATAAGAAAACACAAGTGGGCAAGTTGCAAGATCTAGCATAGCTCATGATCCACATGCTGCAGACATTCACAAGCAATCTAAGGGTCATCCTTGACTCAAACTGAGGCAGGACAAGCCCTTAGGCTGCTGCTGCCATAGCCCATGCTGCAAGTACAAATCACATTGACTTTTTGGCCAAAACCCCCATACTCTTGGAACAGTGAGCAGCCACCTCTACTGACCTGCTCCACAGGCTACTCACACATCTTGGGAATGTTATAGCAAGGCATTGGTCATTGAAACAAGCCACAACACAGCCTCCACAAAAACTGTCAAAAAACCTTCCTCTCTTCGAATCACCTTCCACAGCCATCAAACACTCATTCTATCTTCACCAATCAACCAGAAATCATTCATAGAACAAATCCCACCCTTCACAATGATCTGAAACAACCCACATAAGAACCTCATTTTCTGATACACCAGAACTGAACCTCTCAAAACAGCTTGTTTAAACTCCATCCAAGCTTGCCATTAGCACAAGGGAGATCATTGGAGTAAGTTTGCACCAAGAAACTGCCCAGAAAGCCTAGAACCAGAAGCTTCCATCTCAGGTATAGCTCAAGAAATTTTTTCTCAGAACTTGTTTTTCTTGTCATAAAATGAAAGTGTATGTTGTGCTGATCATAATGATGTGCTTGGAATTGAAAATGAGTGAAAAATGAGGTTTTATTGATGCTCTGAAATTTCTCCCGTGAAAAGTGTTTGCTTCGATTTGCCTAATTCTTGAAGTTTAAATGTTGTTTGAGGGATGATTTGTGTTCTAGGATGTTAGAGGATCATTTTTCTGTGTTTAATTTGAAGTGGGGTGGCTTGTGTTGAAACCTAGGGTTTTGGTTCGCCGGAGAAGACGACCGGAAGTCTTCTCCGGCCACCTGAGAACCATTAACCCTAGTCCCTGTAATTAATTGGTGTTTGAATCTAGTGCGTTGGATCCGTTGACTTAGGCTGACTGGCGCGCGTTTGTGTGGCCCAGATGCATCCATTTTGCCCTAATCTCCATTAACTTAATTAATCCCATTTAATTAATTCATAAAACCTGATTTAAGCCAGAAATGATCCTGACCCTTGATTCACGCGCCAAGTCAATAGCTTCCTCCCAACTTTGAATCTGATGCGTTGGATGTGAATACTTTTCATTTTCTTTATTTTTTATTTCATTTATTTTGTATTTCTTTCTCCATTTTATTAAAAATAGCAAAATCAATTTAAAAATTCTGAAATTTTTTATACAAACTTCTATTTAATTTCAAAAACCAAAAATATTTTTATTTTTATTTTTAGCATTAAGAAATATTTTTAAATCATTTAAAAGTTTATTTTTAATTAATTAATGAGAATTAATTAATTAAAAATACTTTTAAGTATTTAAAAATCACCAAAAAATTCATGAAACATTAAAAACCATTTAGAAACATTGTCCAACCCTCAAACCAAATTTCTTTTTTTATCTTGATGCCTTTTGAGAATTTTTCATGGAATTAAAATCATTTTTAGGCATTATTTTGATCCAAACTTCCAAAAATCATTTCTGCCTAACCATTGAGAGTTGGACTTTGATTCTTTGTGCATTGCATTGTGTTTAGCATGTAGTTTGTGAGATTAAATGGGCATGATTTGATCCTTCATTTTCCATTTGTTTGGAATTTTTCTTGTTAAGGAACCCTAAAACCCTAGAAAACTTAGGAAAATCATAACTTGAATTAGGTTAAGAGTTGGAACCTCTCCTTTGGGCAGTGAAGTTAGTATAGGTTTAGGGATCCTTTGAGTGCATTTTCAATTTTTTATCTTGATGTTTGCTTCTGATTTTTGGTTTTTGTTTGATGCTTTGATCATAAACCCTAATTTGAACTTCCATATACATCCATCTTGCATTTGCATTCATACCTTGACTTGCCATGACATTTTATGCATCCATTTGATTCATTTAACATCTTAAGACATATTGAAAGCATGTTTGATCATTGCATCTTGCCTTTGCCATGTTGAATGCCATATGCATTTCATAACTTTTCATATATGTTCATGGTTCTTAACTTGTTTCATTTGCATCCATGAGCTTGTATGATCATCCTCATGTGTTGTTTCATGTTTGTAGCATCTCATAGCATCATCAACATCATGAATGTGCTTCTGGTTTTGTTTCTCTTCATGCCATTTCATTTCATCTTGCATTGCATTGCATTTCCTTACTAACTTTTCAGGTGGTAAGTAACTTGGAGAAGTGAATTTGCCTTCACTTCTCACATTTTCTTTTCATCTCTCTCTTGCATCCATGCTGCATTTTTTTTATGTGTTTGAGATTGAGCTTGCTCATTCTTCTTCTTCTTACTTTCTTTCCTCAAGTGACTTGTCTTCTTGAATGAAGCAAGTTACTTTGCTCCTCCTGATCCTTTCATCTGCTTCCTGGTGGTTCTGTTGAAGATTTCTCTTTTAAACCTCACAAACCTTAGGAACAACCAAGCATGACAATGATTAGGGTTTTGATTAGTCTCCCCACTTAGCTTTTACCTTTGTGTCTTTTTGAGTCTTCTCTTCTCATCTCATAATCAGGGACTAAACCCTAAAGGCTTTAAGGCTTTGTGATTAAGTTTATGCCTGCATCCTTCTATTAGGATGGAGTGTATAACTTTAATCCTAAGTGTTAAACCCTTAATGTGTTTAAATCTCTTAATCAATTCACTTAATAATCATCAAGACATCACACTTGTAACTTGGGCCTTGCATTAGGGTTCTAATTCTTCCTTAATTGGTTAAGAAGGACTAACCCTAGTGTTAATGGACAAGTCCCCCTCAAGTTGTCTTACAAACCCTAAAAATCACTTCATCATCTCATCATTAATTAAAATCCACTTAATAAAGGCTTTGTTTTGTCATGAGTTTAATCCCTAATCTTGGATTAAGTTGAGGAGCTTTCCTCAGCTTAAACATTCTCATCTATTATCCTTCTATTAGGATGGTGTAATGAGTCTGTTTAATCCTTGATTATGGCTTAACCTCATTACTCAACACTAAACAAAAACAACAAAAACATCTAAATAATCACAAGTAGGTTAATGATCTTAATCCTACACCAAAGGTGATTAAGTGTGAGAAGCTGACTTCACACTTAAGGTATTCTCATTACCCCTAATCAGAGGGAAGATGTGATGAGTTTACTAAATCCACTGGTTTAGGCTTAAGCTCATTAACTTATGACAAATTCTCAAAAGCAATAAAAGACTGAAAACTCAAAAACAAACAATAATCGTCTCCTTCGGGATTCTTTTCTCACCTCATTCACTCACAAACGAGAACTCGCTTCTTCCGTCTAATGCAAGACAGTTAGCCCCTGAGCCAGACAGGTCATACACTTGAGCATAGACAAGTAAGCAGTTCACAATCAATTTATTTTCAGTCTCTTTAGGTCGAACTACGGTGTTCTGACTTCCTCATTGCACGAGAGGATACGTAGGCATAACTTAACTGTTATCGAACAAAACTCTCTGTATATTCCCCCTCCTTCCAGCATTATTCTTTAAGCTTCAGTCTTAAGCATTCCATTCTTACTCTTACACTGACACATCATTTATACACTTTACACTTCCTTTACACTGACACCTGTACATTTTCTTCCAGCTCTTTTACACACAAGTTGCACTGACACTACCCCTTTAAAACACAAATCTTTTAAGCGTGGATCCCGTCGAGTACGACGGACAACCTGGGTGCTAATAACTTCCCAGGTTGTAACCAACCCCCTTTCTCAGTCTCTCTGGTTCGCAACCGTCTTATCCATCTCTTTCTAGGTTTATGCAACATTACCTTTCCTCCGGGATAAAAATGCCTAGCTGGCGACTCTATTCATTCCCTGTGAGTTCACTCCTGTGTGTTCTCACACCTCCTCTCACCGACCGTTCGCGTCTGTACCATGTTTGAGCCAGTCTCATCTTTTGGGAGCGACAGCTTGGCGACTCTGCTGGGGACCTTATACCGCAACCAGGGCTTCTGGTTCTTTTTGTAGGTTCCTCCTAGCGCTTGATTGATTTGTGTTTACTGGGGTGTTATGTGCTATCTGTGCCTGTATATTTATTTTTGTTTATTGCTTTATGTACAGTTGTTTTATTGCTTTCTTTATAGCTTTGCATATATCATATTGTCATACTGTGCTGGCTGGATCTGTTTGGTTGTTTTGGTGGGTGGGGTTCTATTGAGAGTTAAGGTCCTATACCTGGGACCTGAGTGACACCTAGGCTAGAGTGGTTCATATTCTTTCCCATTCCATCTCGGTCTGGTGCGGGAATATGAAACACGGTTCAGATATGGGTTTCTTCTTGAGAACTCTGTGTTGCAGATTTCCTGCAGTACTAGGGCTATCTGGGAAGCCTGCTAAGTCTGGATGACCTTTAGTATTGACCTTCAGAAACTGAGGTGAATTAGAGGAGGAACTTTTATGGTTATTGTAAACACTGAACCTCCGGGTTAGAAGTGTTTACACTTCTCATAACTGATCCAAGTCTGAGGATCCTTGTTTTAGAACACCACCTGTGAGGGGGTTGGGCTGTTTACAGGTTTGCAGGTACCCTTGACCTCAGCATACCTTGTTACTTTGTTTTGATTAAGAGTACTCCATCTTGGAACAGTTCTTGTGATTCTAAACCCTGGACATGTGGCTCTTTATTTGAGTCCCCCACCTTGGTTACTGGACTTATAGACCTCCATCTGGATTTCTTGAACATACCTGGACTTATATCAGAGCATTTGATCAGATCCAACTCAGTCACAAACCCTTGCATATCATCTGCATACATCATCATTTCATCATTATTGACATTTGCTTATTTGTTTTTCAGGGTATCCATACTTTATTTCTGGCTTGGTTTTGACCCCATCATCAGCATAGACCTGCTTTCATCAGTATCTACTCCAGTTATCAGCTACCTGCATCACCAGTCTCAGCCTGTCAGTGGCCCATCATCAGTGTTTTTTCTCCATCATCAGCACCTGTCTCAACTCTTCTTCAACAACATGGCACCTAAGAAGAGTAACATCTCCTATCATTTCTTTCAGTCTGAGCTAGCTGACATCAGGAAGATTCAGACCCTGATTACTCCAGACCATATACCACTATTCAGAGAACACTATGGAGGCATACTTGATGTGGTTATGGATTTGGACCCTTCACAGAGGAGCTTGATTCATACTTGCCTGCAGTTCTATGATCCCCCTCTGAGGTGCTTCACTTTTCAAGACTTTCAGTTGGGACCTTTATTAGAGGAGTATTCATCATTGGTTGGTGTACCTATCAGGGGTGGAGTCCCCTTCAACCCTGAGATGGCTTTTCCAAGTAATGAAGAAGTAGCAAAGGCCTTGTATTTGGAACCAGTTCTGATTGGGCAGAATATGACTACCAAGGCTGGAGTCTCTGGTTTGCATCTGGATTTCTTAATATCTCAGGCTACCCTGAAGGCCTCTTCAGGAGAATGGAAGGCAGTATGTGCTTTATTGGCCCTTAGCATATATGGGGTCATTCTTTTTGAAGATGAGCCTAAGTTTGTTAGCAAGAGTGCAATCCATCTTTTCATCCTGAAGAACCCAGTGCCCACTTTACTGGGAGATTTCTACTACTCTGTCCACCAGAGGAATGAAAAGCAGAGAGGAAGATTGGTGAGGTGCTGTGCTCCCCTGTTCCATACTTGGCTTCTCAAGCATTTGCCAAAGACTGATGCATTCTTGAACCCTCACCAGCAGAGGAACTGGGCTAGAAGACTCACTGCTTTGACCTCAACTGACATTAGGTGTTGCACTCAGAGCACCAAGGGCAGAGATATCATTACCAGTTGTGGGCAATTTCCCAATGTACCCCTGATAGGAGTAAAGGGTTGCATCAACTACAACCCTCTGCTGTTCAAAAGACAACTGGGCTATGCATTGGTCCACACTCCTAAGGCACAAGATTTGGCTGAGACTCTTTACTGTGAGAACAAGCCTAATCTGGCTATTGTCAGGCAAGCAGCCTGGGCCTGGGACAATGTTCAGACTAAAGGAGTAACCATTCTGGGAAAGTGCAACAATGTGGCATCAACACAGTACTATGAGTGGTCCTATGCCAGGGCTCAATTTTCTGGGATGCCCTTCACCATGGAGGATATACCTGGGCCATCCTCAGCACCACCTCCTGTCACTGTCAGTTTAGAGGATTTGGAGAAATTGAAAGAGAGAAATGAGAAGTTGACTCAGGCTCTACAGAAGACCCTCTGGGAGAGGAGTGATGGTAGGTTGGATATTGAGAGGTTAGAGAAGCTGAAAGTGGAGCATCTAGCCAGAATTGAGAAGTCAGAGGATTATATAAAGAAGTCTAGGGCTGGAGAGCAGATCTTGAAGAATGCCTGCAAGGAGGCTCAGTTCCAGAAGGCCAGGACTGATTTGTATCTGAAGGAGAGTCAAGCTAGGTGGGTCAGGATCACCGAAGCTCGTACTCTGGAAGATAAGAGGACTCAGGACAAGATTGAGCAGTTGGAGGCTAGTGCAAAAGAGCAGCAGGAAGCCCTGGCAGCAGCCCAGAGAGAGATCTCAGAGTTGAAGATTAGAGCTGGTGTGAAGAGGTCAAAGGACCAAAGTCAACACAAGAAGCTAGCTGCAGCTGTTACTACCAGGAATCTCCTTATCAGGAATCTTACAGAGCGTCCAGCTGATCCTGTGACTGAAGCACTTCTCAAGGAAGTTCAGGAGGATGAGTTTGGTCTTGGTGTTTGATTTTTGCTTGTTGTTGCTTTCATTTCATGTACTTTTGTTTCCTTATGTTGTATTTTGACCCCTCAGAGGGCATGTATTAAGAAACAAATTATGTATCATTTACCTTTTTGTAATATATGTGTTGTTTGGTTTTATCTGAATTCTCCAAAGCAACATCAACAGCATCTTCTTTAAGGGTCTAGAAAGGTCAAAACCAAGTGCCAAGCCGGATACCCTGGAAACAAATGAGCATAACTGCATTGTGTACTAACCTTTTACCTTGTTTTGTAGGTTTTTGATTATTTGTTACTAACTCTGTTGTGATCTCATGAACTATTGCTCGACGTCGGGTGTTCTCACTCAACCGTCCACATAGATATCCAACCCGCAACAATCTTCCGGGCATACAGATGGACCAGGTACAACAGGACCTTACAGAGGTCAGGAACCAAATGGCCAATGAAAGATTGGAAATACGGGCTCAGATGACGCAATTTATGGAGGTGATGAACAACATGGCTCAAAGCCAAGAGAGATTAAGAGCAATGGTAGAGAGGCAGAATCAGGAAGATCCCCATCTAGGGACTGCTGGGACAAGCAACAATGAAAGGGTCCAACCCCATGTCAACCCCCCTGTATTTGGACCCCACCTTCATCCAGAGATCAATATCCCTGCTAATGTTCAAGGGACTGCCACTGCAGGTAGAGTACTGTAAGAAGACCCCTAGGAAGATCAGTTCACAGTGATGGGAGCTGGGGAGGAATCCTATGACAGGAGGCTGGATGAAATTGCTGAAAAATTAAGATCCTTGGAGTCCCAAAACTCTTTGGGTTTTGATGTTATGGACTTGGGCTTAGTGGACGGGGTCAGGATTCCCCATAAATTTAAACCACCGTGCTTTGAAAAGTACAACGGGACTTCCTGCCCACGGACCCACTTACAATCCTTTCTGGGGAGACTGAAGGCATATACCATGGACGAAAAACTATGGATGTTTTATTTTGAGGATAGCTTAACGGGAGCTTCAAGGGAATGGTACTCGCATCTGACTAGAGCAACCATCAGGTGTTGGAAGGATTTGGCAGAGGCCTTCATTAGACAATACCAGTATAATTTGGATATGGCACCCAACAGGACCCTCCTGATGGGAATGTCACAGTCATCTAGAGAAAGCTTCCGGGAGTACGCCCAGAGGTGGAGACAGCTTGCTGCTGCTGTCCAGCCACCTATGTCAGAGAGGGAGATGGCAGATATGTTTATGAACACCCTCCAAGGGACATACATTGATAGGCTAGCTGCCTTTTCTTCTACCAGCTTTGCAGATGTCGTCATAGCGGGAGAGAGAATTGAGAGCCTATTAAAGATGGGCAAAATTTCTGACAACGGTGCCAGCTCATCCAGCAACACAAGAAAGCCTTTTGTAGGCCCAAGAATAGCTGGTGAGACCAATGCTATCCATGCCGGCAGGGGCAGACCCCAATATGTTCATAGGTCTGTGGCAGCAGTCACCATTCCCGCTCCAGTTCATCCTCAACCAGCTTATCAACCACCGCAGCAAAATTATCAGCAACAAACTCAGTATCCTCCTCAGAGAAACTACAACAACACCAGCAACAACAATCAGCAAAGACCATTCCAACAGAGACCTTCTCAGGCCAATAGGGTGATCGATCCGATCCCTATGCCCTACGCCACATTACTGCCACAACTCCTGAAACTCAACCTGGTTGAGCTAAGGACGTTGGCACCTCCAGATCCTACCAGTCTACCCAGAAATTACGACGCCAGCGCCAGGTGTGCTTTTCATTCAAATGCACCTGGGCATAGTACAGAGAAGTGCAGAGCCTTGCACATGAAGGTACAGGACTTGGTAGATTCTAAGGCTCTAAACTTTGCACCACCACCAAATGTTAACAAAAACCCTTTGCCACACCACGAAGGTCCCAGAATCAATGCTATTGAGGAAGACAGGCCGTCTTATTTGATAACCAGTGTGGGCCAGATTCGGACACCCTTGGTGGAGATTAAAGCTCAACTCCTTGAATGTCAAATGTTCCCAGGATGTGAGCTAGGGTGTGCTTATTGCAACATTTCAGTGAATGGTTGTGATAACTTGAGAGATGGCATAGATGGTCTCATCCAGAGTGGCCTGCTTCAAATCACAACATCAATTCCTACCAATCCAGCAATCTCATCAGCAACAATCCCAGAGTCTCCTACAACTGCAACAACCATTGTTCCCAACAACTCTTCAGCTTCATCAACAAATGCTTCATCTGTTACTTTAACACACCAGATATCAACAAACATCCCTTCTACAACTTCAGCACCCCTTCATTCAGATACTCCTACAACAACAACACCCATTCTTCCAACAATGTCTCCTACAACATCAGCAGCAAACAATGAGGATGTCTCAACAGTTACGATTTATTATGATCCTGAAAATGATTCTGCCTACAACTCACAAAATGCCGCTCCTATCAGAGCACCAGTCACGATATACTATGATCCACATACTATCATGATCCCTTCTGCAGCTGCAATCAGTCCAGTCACTATCACAGTGCCTGGGCCAGTACCTTATGAAAGCAGTAATGCCATCCCTTGGCATTACGGCTCTGATCTATACTGCGAAGGACAAAAAAATCACTCTTGAAACATCAACCCCTGCACCACAAATAGACAATGTGGGAGGAGGCGGAGGCTTCACTCGAAGCGGAGGTCTCTTTGCTCCACAAATTCAAAGACCCACTGCCGAAGCAGAAGCTGCTGCCAAGGCGAAAGGGAAAAGCATGGTGCAAGAAGAGCAAATTGTTAAGGAAGCTTTGAAAACACCTTTTGATCAAGAAGTTGATGAATTCATGAGAATCATCAAGAAAAGTGATTACAGGATAGTGGACCAGCTTCACCAAACGCCTTCCAAGATCTCCATTCTATCATTGCTTATGTGCTCCGAGGCTCACCGAAATGCACTACTAAAAGTCTTGCACGCAGCTTATGTGCCAGAAGAGATCACCGTCAATCAGTTGGAAGCTGTGGTTGGAAATGTTAATGCTAGTAATGGACTAGGGTTCACCAACACTGATTTGACTACGGAAGGCCGCAATCATAACAAGGCTTTGCACATTACCATGGAATGTAAAGGTGCAGTTCTTTCCCATGTGCTGGTAGACACAGGATCATCCCTCAATGTCTTACCTAAAAAGTCCCTTGTGAAGCTGGAATATGAAGGATTGGCGTTACGTCCCAGTAACTTGGTAGTAAGAGCATTTGACGGCTCTAAGAGATCAGTTCTGGGAGAAATTGAGTTGCCTTTAACGATTGACCCACAAACTTTCAAAACGACCTTCTACGTGATGGACATTCAGCCTGCCTACAGCTGTTTGTTGGGTAGACCATGGATTCATGCCGCTGGCGCAGTTACGTCTACCCTTCACCAGAAGTTAAAATTCGAGTGGGAGGGCCAAGTCGTTACAATTTGTGGAGAGGAAGATATTTTTGTTAGCCATCTGGCTACCTACAAATATATTGAGATGGATGGGGAGATCCATGAAACAATGAGTCAAGGGTTTGAGGCCTTGAACATAAATGAAACATCTGCTGTACCTGGGACCTCAATGACATCATACCAACAAGCCCGGAAGGTTGTTGAAGAAGGAACTGCCCAAGGCTGGGGCAAATTGTTACCTGTGGAGGAGAAAGAGGATAGATTTGGGTTGGGTTACAAACCAACTCAACAAGATCAAGCAGAGGCTGCTAAAGAGCCCAACTTTGTCAGTGGGGGGATGCTCACCCCTGATGCTGTCAACAACTTGGAAGACGAGGATGAAGGCGACCGCAACCTGGAAAGTTGGATTCGTCCAAAGATCCCGGGGAGCAGTATCTCAAACTGGTCTTCCCAGGAAATTATAAGGGTTACTCCTGCAGAGTAATTATTATTTCCTGTATTTTTATAGCATGCATCAAGTCTTGCATCTTGCCCAAGATGACAAGACTCATTTTGTAATCGGGCCATCTGTACTTTTTATGCAACAAGATTAATCAATGAAATATCAGACATCTTTTGCAAATGAGTCTCTTTTTCTTTTCCGCTCACTGTTTTTCCATTTTTCTTTTTGTACAAAAAATAAATGGCAGTGTTTTCAAAATGACAACTTTATTTCACTTTTCAAAACATGATTAAAATCAAATCACTAAAATGAACAAACTGAACCCTTGCAGAGAGTGCCTTCCAGACAGCACCGACAACAGCACGGCTATGACTTCGTATGACTTTGACAATCCAATCAATCAAGCTGATGAAGGGGTTGAAGAAGATTATGAGCTTCCTGAAGAGCTAGCCAGGTTGTTGAGGCAAGAGGAAAAGGTTATCACTCCTCATCAAGAGGAGGTCGAAACGATTAATCTTGGTACAGAAGAAGACGTGAAAGAGGTTAAGATCGGGGCCTGCTTACAAGACTCAGTGAAGAGACAACTGATTGACCTGCTTCAAGAGTATGTAGACGTGTTTGCTTGGTCTTATCAAGATATGCCAGGATTGGACACCGACATTGTTATGCACAAGCTGCCTTTAAGAGAAGACTGTCCGCCAGTAAAACAGAAACTGCGTCGTACTCGTCCAGATATGGCAATGAAGATCAAGGAAGAGGTGCAAAAGCAGTGGGACGCCGGGTTCCTTGCTGTAACTAGCTATCCACCGTGGGTTGCTAATATAGTACCTGTGCCTAAGAAAGACGGCAAAGTAAGGATGTGTGTTGACTACCGGGATCTGAACAGAGCCAGCCCGAAAGATGATTTCCCTTTACCTCACATTGATGTATTGGTCGATAACACAGCTCAGTTCTCGGTATTCTCCTTCATGGACGGATTTTCAGGATACAATCAGATCAGGATGTCACCTGAAGACATGGAGAAGACAACCTTCATCACACCCTGGGGCACGTTCTGTTACAAGGTAATGCCATTCGGACTAAAGAATGCTGGTGCAACATATCAACGGGCTATGGTGACATTATTCCACGATATGATCCATAAAGAAATCGAATGTTATGTGGATGACATGATTGCCAAGTCCCTCACTGAAGAAGACCACCTGGTAAACCAGCTGAAACTATTCAAGCGTCTGAGGAAGTACCAACTGAAGTTGAACCCCAACAAGTGCACGTTCGGGGTGCGATCTGGTAAGCTGTTGGGTTTTATCGTGAGCGAGAAAGGGATTGAAGTTGACCCTGATAAAGTCAAAGCCATCCAAGAAATGCCTGCACCGAAGTCTGAAAAAGAAGTTCGAGGGTTCTTAGGACGATTGAACTACATTTCACGGTTCATATCTCACCTTACAGCAACCTGCGAGCCTTTGTTCAAATTGTTGAGAAAAGAACAGACGGTCAGGTGGAACGAAGACTGCCAGAAGGCTTTTGACAAGATCAAGGAATACTTACAAGAGCCTCCAATCCTTATGCCTCCAGTTGAAGGAAGACCTCTGATAATGTACTTGACAGTATTAGAAGAGTCGATGGGGTGTGTGCTGGGCCAGCATGACAAGTCTGGTCGAAAAGAGTATGCAATATACTACCTAAGCAAAAAGTTTACCGACTGTGAACAGCGTTATTCACTGCTCGAGAAAACTTGCTGTGCTTTTGCGTGGGCTGCTCGCCGACTGAGGCAGTATATGTTGACCCACACCACTTTATTAATCTCCAAAATGGACCCAGTCAAGTATATTTTTGAGAAGCCAGCGCTTACCGGACGGGTTGCAAGATGGCAAATGATTCTCACAGAATATGACATCCAATACACCTCTCAGAAAGCCATCAAGGGCAGTGTATTGTCTGAATATCTTGCTGAGCAACCTATTGATGATTACCAGCCTATGAGATTTGACTTCCCTGATGAAGACATCATGTTCATCAAAGCGAAAGATCATGAAGAGCCTATTCACACTGAAGGGCCTGACCCGGAAGAAGAATGGACTATGATGTTTGATGGGTGTAAACACCCCAAATTTGCCCTGACCCATTCACACCATGGTTTGTGATCATTTCATATGCATAAACACAATCATATCATCTCACATCTCATTTTTGATCCACTGCATAGATTCAAAGTCATCTGCACCTAGGGTATGTGATCTGAGCCATCCAAGAGTTTCTTGAGCCACTTCAAAAAGCAACCAATCACTTCAAAGGGGTCCATGTGTGTTCTTATATCATATTACACCCTCTCAAAGTCAAGAATGCCAAAGGATCACAAGAACTGAGGTTTGCATGGAGGCAGAGCCAGGCTAGACTGCACAGTTGACTTGAAATTAGGGTTTTGGTTTCAGAGGCCATAACTCCAATTTTTTTGGTCATTCTTGTTTCCATTGGTCTCTATATGGCATAGGGAGTATGCATATCAATTTTCATGAAGAAATTCCATGGGGAAGTCATCTGATCAAGGGTTGACTTTCTGGACAAGTCAGTGTAAAATCAGGGCATCTGAGGCACCCAATGACCCAACCAATGGGTGATCTTCATCATTTTGAGTGTATGTGATCTTTATTTGATCATGGAAGAAGGTTGAAGTTCACAAAAATCAAGAATTACAAGCTTTTGCAAATGTTGACTTTTTGGGCATAGTTGACTTTTCAAGAATATGTCATTTTATGCCATTTTTCAAGCCTTGATTCTTGATCCAAAAATGCTTCAAATGGAAAAACTATGGTCATGAAAGTTGTAGAATACATCTTTCCCTTTTCAAAAAGTACAAGAACATGATATAATTCTTCTTGGATCAAAAGTTATGGTGTGACAAAGTTGGCAAAAATCACTAAAATTCAAGATATGCACCAAAAGGCAAAAATTGCAAATTCTCCTTTCAAGGCCAATTCAGTCACCATATGGGCTTCTAATGCACTCAACATGATCACACAACTTCTAAAAGTCAGATTTGAACCAAAGTGTCTCATGTTTCATGGCTTGTGTAACAAGATTTTTCCATATGAACCAAAAGATAACCAAGTTGCAAAACCATCATGATGCTTCCTACAACTTGCTGCCTTGGCCTTTGAACCAGCCATAGTCTCTCACCACACCATGCTGCGCCAGCCCTAGCCATTGTACCAAGCTAGAACCAAGCCCATGCCTCTCTTACAAAAAAGTTGACTTTTGGCAAAAGCAAACATCCCAATCACAGCAGGCCATGTCACATCCTCTGGCCACTTGGAATTGTTTATACTATCCTTTGGCAAGCAAAACATAAGAAGAAGCCAGCCTGAAACACACCACAACAAGACATACACAAAAACCACCCCATTTGCATTTCTCTTCAAAACTCTCTGCCCAGCTCACAAACACTCAAACCATTTCCACACATCAACTCACATTGCTTTACTGAGCCTAAACCAACAAGACTTGAGCCTGAATCAAGCAAGAACACCATTCCCCCATTTTCACTCCCAGAAGCAAAACCATTCGAAACTTACTCCACAGTTCACTAACATCCAAACAAACTCCACAAACCTTCTTAAAACATCACCCTGATCACAAAGAACCACTCACACTGGCCTGAAACTGCCTGTATCACCATTGCCATTTTCAACTGAGCTTGAGCAGAAGCTGTTCAAACTCTTCATCTAGCCAACATAAACTTCTCCAAAGCATTCAAACATCATCAAGAGGTCATAAGGAGTGGATTGCACAAGGAGAGGAGGTCTGAAAGTTGCTGGAGTGAAAGCTTCGAATCTCAGGTAGCTCAAGAACTTTTTTTCCAGAAATGGATTTTTAAGTTCTAAACTTGTTCTCCATGCTTCACTGATTATCCTGATGCTTTTAGTTTTGAAAATGGTGATGAAATGAGAATTTAATTGCTTCCTGAAACTCTGTTGACCTAAAAATTGTTTGGTTCGATTCATGTTTATGGGGAAAAATAAATGTTGTTTGTGATGGGGTTTTGATTCAGTGGATCATGGGAATCATTTCTGTATGCTTGGTTTTCATTTTTGTTACGTTTTGAAGTTTTTAGGGATTTTCAGGTGGGGTTCCCACCGGAGAAGATGACCGGAGGTCTTCTCCGGCCACCTGAAAATCATTAGGGTTTAATCCCTGTAATTAAATGAGTTTGAATTTGGCACGTTGGATTGAGTTGACCTGTTGACCTCCCGCGCGCATGTGTGGCCCAGATCCACTTGATTAGCCCTAATCCATTTTGTTAGTTTTAATTAATTGTAATTAAATTAATTAACTCAGAACCAATCCTGGCCACTGGATCTGGCGCCAGTCAACGTATTCAAATCCAGGGCTCATCCCAGCCTTCCATCTGTTTGACTTTCTTTTATTTCAATTTTTATTTCATTTCTTTTTCATTTTATTTGTACCATTTATTTAAAATAGTAAAAAAATGTCTAAAAATTATGAAACTTTTTCTCAAGAGTTTCATTAATTTTTTAAGACAAAAATATTTTCATTTTTATTTTTATCATTAAAAAAGTATTTTTAAATATTTAAAAGATTATTTTTAATTGATTAATGGAAATTAATTTATTAAAAATACTTTTAGGTATTTAAAAATCACCAAAAAATTCATGAAATGTTCTAAGACATTTAGAAACATTGTCCAACCTTCAAACCAAATTTCTTTTTTGATCTTGATGCATTTTAAGAATTTCTCATTGAATAAAAATCATTTTTATGCATTAATTTGATCCAAAGTTCAAAAAATCATTTCTGCCTATTCATGAGGAGTTGGACATTGATTCTTCTTGCATTGCATTGTGTTTAGCATGTAGTTTTTGAGATAAAATGGCCATGATTTGATCTTGCATTTTTCAATTGTTTGACATTTCTTTTGTTTAGGAACCCTAAAAACCCTAAAATCTTGTAAAAACCATAACTTGAAATTGGTTAAGAGTTGAGACCTCTCCTTTGGGCTTTGGTTTAGTATAGGATTAGGGGTCTTTTGTGTGGTATTTTCAATTTTTTATCTTAGGGTTTGCTTCTGATTTTGGTTTTTGTTTGATGTTTGGTTCATAAACCCTAATTAGGGCTTTCATATGCATCCATCTTGCATTCTCTTGCATAGCATGACTTGCCATAGCATTTTATGCATTCTTGTGTTTCATTTGACATCATAAGACATATTGAAAGCATGTTTGATCATTGCATCATGTATTTGCCATATTGTATGCCATGTGCACTTCATAACTTTTCATGTATGCCCATGCTTCTTAACTTGCTTCATCTGCATCCATAAGCTTGTATGATCATCTCCATGCCTTGTTTCATGTTTGTATCACTTCATAGCATCATTAGCATCATGTATATGCTTATGGTTTTGTTCCTCATCATGTCATCTCATCCCATCTTGCATTGCATTGCATTGCATTTCTTTTCTAACTTTTCAGGTGGTAAGTAATCTTGGGAAGTGAATCTGCCTTCACTTCTCATAACTTATTTTCATCTCTCTCTTGCATCCATGTTGCATTTTGTTATGTTTTTGAGATTGGGCTTGCTCATTCTTTTTCTCCTTACTTTCTTTCTTCAAGTGACTTGACTTCTTGGATGAAGCAAGTCACTTTGCTTTTCTTGATCCTTTCATCTGCTTCCTGGTGGTTCCATTGAAGACTTCTTCTTGCAAACCTCACAAACCTTAGGAACAACCAAGCATGACAATGATTAGGGTTTTGATTAGTCTCCCCTCTTAGTTTTACCTTTGTGTCTCTTTTGAGTCTTCTCTTCTCATCTCATAATCAAGGACTAAACCCTAAAGGTTTTAAGGCTTTGTGATTAAGCTTATGCTTGCATCCTTCTATTAGGATGGAGTGTATAACTTTAATCCTAAGTGTTAGACCCTTAATGTGTTTAAATCCTTTAATCAATCCATCTAATAAACATCAAGACATCACACTTGTAACTTGGGCCTTGCATTAGGGTTCTAATTCTTCCTTAATTGGTTAAGAAGGACTAACCCTAGTGTTAATGGACAAGTCCCCCTCAAGTTGTCTTACCAATCATAAAATTCACTTCATCATCATACCATTAAATAAAATCCACTTAATCAAAGGCTTGTTTTGTCATGAGTTTAATCCCTAATCATGGATTAAGTTGAGGAGCTTTCCTCAGCTTAAACATTCTCATCTATTATCCTTCTATTAGGATGGTGTAATGAGTCTGTTTAATCCCTGATTATGGCTTAATCTCATTACTTAACACTAAACAAAACGCCAAAAACATCTAAATAATCACAAGCAGGTTAATGATCTTAACTCTACATCAAATGGTGATTAAGTGTGAGAATCTGACTTCACACTTAAGGTACTCTCATTACCCCTAATCAGAGGGAAGATGTGATGAGTTTACTAAATCCATTGGTTTAGGCTTAAGCTCATTAACTTATGACAAACTTTCAAAAGCAATAAAAGACTGAAAACACAAAAAACAAACAATAATCGTCTCCTCCGGGATTCTTTTCTCACCTCATTCACTCACAAACGAGAACCTGCTTCTTCCGTCTAATGCAAGACAGTTTGCACCTGAGCCAGACAGGTCATACACTTGAGCATAGACAAGTAAGCAGTTCACAAGTCAATTCATCTTTCAGTCTCTTTGGGTCGAACTACGGTGTTCTGACTTCCTCATTGCACGAGAGGATACGTAGGCATAACTTAACAGTTATCGAACAAAAGTCTCTGTATATTCCCCCTCTTTCCAGCATTATTTTCTTAGCCTCATGATCTTGAGCATACTCTTGCCCTCACACTGACACTGTATATTCTATCACACTTCACTTCTTTTACACCGACACCTGTACATTCTTTTCCAGCTCTTTATACAAAAATTGCACTGACACTACCCCTTTAAAACACAAATCTTTTAAGCGTGGATCCCGTCGAGTACGACGGACAATCTGGGTGCTAATACCTTCCCAGGTTGTAACCAACCCCCTTTCTCAGTCTCTCTGGTTCGCAACCGTCTTATCCGTATCTTTCTAGGTCTATGCAGCATTACCTTTCCTTCGGGATAAAAATGCCTAGCTGGCGACTCTATTCATCTCCAGTGAGTTCACTGCTGTGTGTTCTCATTGCCCCCTTTCGCCGACCGTTCGCGTCTGTACCTTTATCTGGGCCGGTCCCATTTATCGGGAGCGACAGCTTGGCGACTCTGCTGGGGAATCCTTATGCTGTAACCAGGACTTCTGGTTCTTTTTTGTGGGTCCCTCCTAGCGCTTGATTGATTTGTGTTTACTGGGGTGTTATGTGCTTATTTGTGCTTGTATATTTATTTTTGTTTATTGCTTTATGTACAGTTGCTTTACTGTTTTCTTTATAGTTTTGCATATTATCATATTTGTCATGCTGTGCTGGCTGGATCTGTTGTTTGCCTTGGTGGGTGGGTGATTCATTGAGAGTTAAGGTCCTATACCTGGGACCTGAGTGACACCTAGGCTAGAGTGAATCATATTCTTTCCCATTCCATTTCGGTCTGGTGCGGGAATATGAAACACGGTTCAGATGTGGGTTTCTTCTTGAGAACTCTGTGTTGCAGATTCCCTGCAATGCTAGGGCTATCTGGGAAGCCTGCTAAGTCTGGATGACCTTTTAGTATTGACCTTCAGAAACTGAGGTGAATTAGAGGAGGAACTGTTATGGTTATTGTAAACACTGTACCTCCGGGTTAGAAGTGTTTACACTTCTCATAATTGATCCAAGTCTGAGGATCCTTGTTTTAGAACACCACCTGTGAGGGGGTTGGGCTGTTTATAGGTTTGCAGGTACCTTGGCCTCAGAATACCCTGTTACTTTGATTTGATTAAGAATACTCCATGTTGGGACAGTTCTTGTGATTCTAAAACCTTGGACATGTGACTCTTTATTTGAGTCCCCCACCCTGGTTACTGGACTTATAGACCTCCAACTGGATTTCTTACACACGTGGACCTATATCAGAGCACTTGATCAGATCCAGCTCAGTCACAAACCCTTTGCATATCATTTGCATACATAATCATTGCATCATATTGACATTTGCTTATTTGTGTTTTAGGGTATCCATCTTCATTTGGTTTTGGTTTTGACCCCATCTTCAGTATTGACCTATCTTCATCAGCACTTGCTTCAGCTTTCAGCCATCCACTTCAGCCAATCAGTGGCCCATTCTTCAGTATCATCATCACCTGTCTCTACTCAGTCTCAATATCATGGCTCCTAAAAAGAGTAACATCACCTACCACTTCTTCCAACCAGAGTTAGCAGACATCAGGAGGATTCAGACCCTGATCACTCCAGACCATATACCATTGTTCAGGGAGCACCATAGAGATATACTTGATATGGTTATGGATCTGGACCCTTCACAGAGAAGCCTGATCCACACCTGCCTTCAGTTTTATGATCCCCCACTAAGATGTTTCACTTTCCAGGATTTTCAGATGGGGCCCTTATTGGAAGAATACTCATCATTAGTTGGTATACCTATCAGGAGAGGGATCCCTTTCAATCCTGAGATGGCTTTCCCAAGCAATGAAGAGGTAGCAAAGGCATTGCATCTGGAACCAACCTTGATTGGGCAGCATATGACTTCTAAGGCTGGAATCCCAGGCCTGCATCTGGATTTCTTGATCTCTCAAGCTACCCTGAAAGCTTCTCTAGGAGAGTGGAGAGCAGTTTGTGCTTTATTGGCCCTGAGTATATATGGGATTGTGTTGTTTGCAGACGAGCCTCGATTCATTAGTAAGAATGCAATCCATCTGTTCATTCTAAGGAACCCAGTGCCAACTTTATTGGGTGATCTCTACTATTCAGTGCATCAGAGGAATGAAAAGCAGAGGGGAAGACTAGTGAGGTGTTGTGCTCCATTGTTCCATACTTGGCTTCTCAGGCATCTACCCAGGACAGATGCATTTTTGAACCCTCATCAACAGAAAAACTGGGCTGGAAGACTTACTACTCTTACTTCAGCTGATATCAGGTGGTGCACTCAGAACACAAAAGGCAGGGATATCATCACCAGCTGTGGGCATTTTCCCAATGTGCCTTTAATAGGAGTTAAGGGTAGTATTAATTACAACCCTCTGCTGTTTAAAAGACAACTGGGCTATGCACTGGTCCACACTCCTAAGGCACAAGACTTGGTTGAGACTCTTTACTGTGAGAACAAGATTAGTCTGGCTGTTGTTAGACAGGCAGCCTGGGCCTGGGACAATATACAGACTAAGGGGATAACCATCCTGGGAAAGTGTAACAATGTGGCATCAGCACAATACTATGATTGGTCCCATGCCAGAGCTCAATTCTCTGGGATGCCCTTTACTATTGAAGATATGCCTGGGCCTTCCACAACACCACCTCCAGAAACTGTCAGCTTAGAGGAGTTTGAAAAGTTGAAAGAAAGAAATGAGAAGTTGACTCAAGCTTTACAGAAGACCCTCTATGAGAGGAGTGATGGAAGATTGGATATTGAGAGGTTGGAGAAGTTGAAAGTGGAGCACTTGGCTAGAATTGAGAAGTCTGAAGATTACATTAAGAAGTCTAGGGCTGGAGAACAAATCCTGAAGAATGCTTGCAAAGAAGCTCAGTTCCAGAAAGCTAGGACAAACTTGTATCTGGAGGAGAGTCAAGCTAGGTGGGTCAGGATCACCGAGGCTCGTACTCTGGAAGACAAGAGGGTCCAAGACAAGATGGAGCAGATGGAAGCTAGTGCAAAAGAGCAGCAAGAAGCCCTGGCAGTAGCCCGGAGGGAGATATCAGAGCTGAAGATCAGAGCTGGAGTAAAGAGGTCAAAGGACCAAAGTCAGCACAAGAAGCTGACTGCAGCTGTTGCTACAAGAAATCTTCTCATCAGGAATCTCACGGAGCGTCCGGCTGATCCTGTGACCGAAGCACTTCTCAAGGAAGTTCGGGAGGATGAGTTTGGTCTTGATGTTTGACCATTTGCTTGTTGTTGTTTCTATTCCATGTACTTTTACTTTCTTATGATGTATTTTGACCCTTTAGAGGGCTTATGTTGTAAAAGAACAAGTTGTATTATTTTATTTTCTGTAATTTATCTATGATGGTTTGTCTCATTTGAGTTTACTTCAAAAGCAACTTCAACAGCATCTTCAAGGGTCTGGAAGGGTCAAAACTGAATGCCAAGCCGGATACCTTGAGAGCAAATAAGCATACTGCATTGCATGCTAACCCTTTGTTTGTTTTGTAGGTTTTTATTTTGTTGTTGCTAACTCTGTTGTGATGTTCAGGAATTATTGCTCGGCGACGAGGGTTCCCACTCAACAGGCCACACAGATACCCCACCCGAAACAATCTTTCGGGCATTCAGATGGATCAGATGCAGCAGGACCTTACGGAGGTCAGAAATCAGATGACTAGCGAGAGGTTGGAGATGAGAACTCAAATGACGCAGTTTATGGAAGTAATAAACAACATGGCTCAAAGCCAGGAGAGGCTCAGGGCACTGGTAGAAGGGAGAAACCAGGAGGATCATCAACCAGGGACTGCTGGGACTAGCAACAATGAAAGAGTCCAACCACATGCTAATCCCCCGGTCTTTGGCCCCCACCTCCATCCAGAGGCCAACATTCCTGTCAACATACAAGGGCCTGCTACAGCCGGGAGGGTACTGCAAGAAGATCCTCAAGAAGACCAGTTCACAGTAATGGGAGCCGGGGAAGAGGCTTATGATAGAAGGTTGGATGAGATAGCTGAGAAGTTAAGATCCTTAGAGTCTCAAAATTCTTTGGGTTTTGACGTTATGGATATGGGCTTGGTAGACGGGGTCAGGATTCCCCACAAGTTTAAGCCACCTTGTTTTGAAAAGTATAATGGGACTTCCTGTCCCCAAACCCATCTGCAATCTTTTCTCGGAAGGCTAAAGGCCTATACCATGGACGAGAAGCTGTGGATGTTCTATTTCGAGGATAGCTTGACTGGAGCTTCGAGGGAATGGTATTCCCATCTGACAAGAGCAACTATTAGATGCTGGAAGGACCTGGCAGAGGCCTTCATCAGACAGTATCAGTATAACCTAGATATGGCACCCAACAGGACCCTCCTAATGGGAATGTCACAGTCATCTAGGGAGAGCTTCAGAGAATATGCTCAAAGATGGAGACAGCTTACTGCTGCTGTCCAGCCACCTATGTCTGAAAGGGAGATGGCTGATATGTTCATGAACACCCTTCAGGGAACCTATATTGATAGTGTAAATGCTATTATTTTATGATTGGCATTATGTTTGGTAAAACTAATATGGCTGGAAAATGTTGAATAAGAAGTTCCATATTAACATGGTATAGAATCTGGAAGAACATGTCAAACATGATGTCCTGACATGGTGGCACAGATAAATGTGGAAGTTGTCAAAGAAGATGTTGAATTCAGTTCAGAATGTCCTATCAGATGTTGGGACATTATCAAACAGAGTAGAAGAACTTAATTCAGGATGTCCCAACAGATGTTGTCATATGTTACATTCAGATGTCAAAGAAGATGTTGAAACATATGCAAATATCATGACAGAATTACTATCATATGTTACAGACAGATGTCAAAGAAGATGTTGAAACATCTGCAAATGTCATGACAGAATTACTGTCATATGCTACAGACAGATGTCAAAGAAGATGTTGAAACATCTACAAATGTCATGACAAAATTACTGTCATATGCTACAGACAGATGTCAAAGAAGATGTTGAAACATCTGCAAATGTCATGACAGATATCAAAGAGAATGTTGAAACATCTGCAACTGTCATGACAACATTACTGTCATGTGTTACATATAGATATCAAACAAGAAGTGTGGAACTTAGTTCAGGATGTCACACCAGATGTTGTGACACTATCAAACAGAGTAACAGTTAATGAACTTAAGTCAAGATATCAGGATGTCACACCAGATGTTAGGACATTGTATCAGTTAATGGAATAAGTTCAGTGTACAGGATGTCACATCAGATGTTAGGACATTGTATCAGTAAATGAAGTAAGTTCAGTTTTTCAGGATGTCCCAACAGATGTTGAGACATCTCAGACCTGCTACCAGAATTAATTAATGACTAACTGATTTGAGATATTTAAGGAGAGTTATCTGGAATTAATTATGGATGGATAAAAACAGAACAAGGCGCATCTGTAGGGAGTTTTGTTATGAAGATTCAGATTAATCAGAAGAACAAAATCACCTAGAATCTAGGAAGTAACAAACCCTAATTCAAGGTGATAACATTGGATTTATCAGATCTGAATTATGCAGAATATTCTGGAGATATTATGCAATCATATGTGGTGCTGATTTAGAAGATCTTAAAGACTCAATTTAAATTGAAGACAAATATTGAAAAATATAGGTTTCTATATTTAGAGATATTTTAGGAGTTGAAGATCTTTTGGAATATTTGTAGCAGATATTTCTGCATATTTGTAGCAGCTATTGTTGTGATTGTTTAGGCCCAAATCCAGTTGGGAATAGGTTATAAAAGAAACCTTGTAACCTAGTTTAGAATTAACCCAATCAACCGAAAATGTAAACATTATTAGGGTTGTGTTCTTGTGGCAGCCGTGAGTAACAAGGAACTCTATTGTGGCTGTTTCACTTGTGATTCTCGAAGCTTGTAAGCAAGAGAAGTATTGTGTCTTGATTGAAACTTCTAAGTAAGATCAAGCTGTTGTGTTTGAAGTGTGACTTCAATTTTATTAATCATTGTAAAAGATCACTGTGTGATTGAGGGGGAGTGAGTAGGGTACTCTTATCTAAGTGAGTCTTAGGTAGAAATTGCATTGGGTAAGTATTAAGTGATAGATTAAACAGGGTGGTTTAAGTCTAGAATTAATATTACTAATAGTGGATTTCCTCCTGGCTTGGTAGCCTCCAGATGTAGGTGTGGTTATACACTGAACTGGGTTAACAAACTTCTGCTGTGTTCTTTATATTTTTTATGTTTTATGCAGTACCTGAACTTAATGTCCTATCAGATGTCCCAACATCCTGAAGTATGTTTGACTCTGATATAACAGAATTATTTAAGTACTGATATGTATACCTTACCATGTTTATAAGTAACAGATAAGATGTCTCAACATCGTATTAGACATCTGAGTCTGTCATACCAGAATTTCAATTGGTATCAGAGCAGGCATCCTGGTCTGTTTCTGGATGAGATCTAAGGGGGATACTTTCTGGTTCATGGTAAAGGAAGAAGGAGGATATTATGAAAAGCTGTTTGAACTTGAGAGGTTCATATTGGTGTTTGAATGGTCCCTAGAAGTGGAGGATGGACTATTCATCATATGGTGTATATTGGACCAGTCTGGTGTTATCAGGGCTGGAAATTTGCTGGTGAATTGCTGTGAAGCTATGATGTCAAACAAAATGTCCTGACATCTTGGTTCAGAGAATTCTATATTTGAAGGAGGCTTGTATTTTGTTCTCTGTGAGAACTGGAGAACACTTAGTTCAGAATGTTGTGGTTCTTGATGAAAGAAGAGGTTGGAGCCAAAACAAAAGAGTATAATTATCAAATCTTTCATGCGGGAGTGAAAATCTTGATAAGTTATCTCTTAAGCTTATGGTGACCTAATGAGAATATAATTCCTGGTTATGGTGTCCTATGTTGTTTAGGTATAGTGGAGAAAATCTCTCCTGTGAAGATACATGTTTATGATTGTCTAAATCAAGAACTGAAGGAAGTTTCATCAAGAAAGAAGCTGAATTGATATGTCAATCCTAATGGCTTGACACCACACTACACATCAACAGTTTATGAACCAAGCTTAGTTTTGTGTTCCAGAAGAAGGAAACTGGTGTGATGATGGATGCTTTGGGTGCTAGACAAATGTGTGATGATCACATATGTTTGGAACCTACTCCTAACCTGGAAGAGGAGGCATCTATGCTACATTTTGAAGACTTAGATAATGACTCTGACACAGAGAACATTGCTTCTGTGGATCCTAGCATAGCCAAAAGGCTTAGGGCTAGAAAGGAAAAGAAGACTGCAGGATATTCAACTCCTGAAAAGAAGCAGCCTACTCCAAAGAAAAACAAGGTCAAAGTGATACTTGGTCCTACTAAACAATGAAGCAAGGTGAATACCCAAAAGAGGAAAGTTGTAACTCCACCAGATTCAGATGTTGAAGAGGATGTCCCAACATCCCAACCAAAGAAGAAACCAGCACCCTCAAGGTCCATCTCTGCTGTTCCAGAAACTCCTCTGGACAATGTGTCAAGTGTGAGCAGATGGAAATTTGTATACCAAAGAAGGGTAGCACTTGAAAGAGAGCTGGGCAGAAATGCACTTGAGTGCACTGAGGTAATTGACCTAATTTCTTCTGCTGGTTTATTCAAGACAATATCAAACTTTTCACCTTGCTATGAGCTGCTAGTCAAGAAATTCATTGTCAACCTACAAGAGGACTGTGATGATGGTAAATCAGATGACTTCAGAAAGGTGTATGTAAGAGGGAGATGTGTGGAATTCTCTTCTAGGGTTATCAACCACTATCTAGGAAGAGAATCTGATGGATCTAATGAGCTGGGAAAGATAAATAACCATGTGTGCAAGGTCATCACTGCTAATCAATTCAAATCTTGGCCAGTCAAGGAGAAATTTTCTGAAGTATGCAATGCTGCATAGGAGTGGCACTTCAAATTGGGTCCCTACCAACCATACCTCCTCAATAGCAACTGAATTGAGCAGGTTCATATATGCTGTGGACACCCAAGCAAAGCTGGACTTTGGGGCTTATATTTTTTCAGACATTGAAGCATGTTGGAACATCTGCAACAAAGCTTCCCATTGCTTTTCCCTCTCTGCTATGTGGAATCATACTAAGCCAGTATCCAGGTATCCTCACTGAGAAGGATTCAGTATGCAATAGAAAAAGTTCTCTAGCCTTCCATTACAAACTTTTCTTGAGCCATCATGCTGCTGATGTTGAAGCTTCCACTAGGACATCTGCTGGACCTTCAAAAGCAAAGACTCCCATATCCAAAGCTGCCTTGTTTGCAGATCTGAAGAACACTTGCAAAAATCTGGATGCCAGGAAGAAAAAGCTTGAGGAAGTATTTCAAAGGCTGGAGCTGGAAGAGGTTGCTCAGAATACTGATGAATTTGATGGTGAATCTGAAGATGAAGAAACTTCTAAATGTATTTACAAATGTGGGTGATAAATGCATGACTTTGGTCATGATTAAAGCTAGCAATGTGACCAACAATTGCTAGAAGCAAGGGAAGAATGTCAGATTGGGAAGTCTGATCAGAATGGTTGTTGAACTGGTAGTCTCTTCCACTACTAGTCATGGATAGTGGCAGTATAAACCCTTTGTAGCAAGCAAATTAAGAGCATCTGTTTTGGAATAAAAAATCAAGTATGGATATTTATCAGTTGTGCTCTTTGTATGTTCATCAGGGGTGTGAAATTGAGAATTAGTGGAGTACATGCTCAGCTGGAGTATTGTTTATCCATGACATGAGGAGATCTTGCTAATCTTATCTGGAGCTAACCTTAAAATCCTTCAAAAGTAAAAGATCAGATTATGTAGAAATATCTGATAAGGTATTATACAAGGATTTAAGATCAATTGTTGTTTGTGGAATTCACAAATATTTGATTGATTATCCTTGTGATTCAAGATTGGTGATGTTCAAACAGATGTTGGAACATCTTATCATCAGAGTTGGTGCAGAATCATGGGAGAGGTATTGCATGAGCTGTAGCATTGGCTTCAGTCTTGTGTGACAGGAGTTATGTATTTCTGGAAAGTTTCTTGGCAAGAACTTGTCTGGATATTGTTGATTCTGAAGATGGAGATGAAAGACCATGAACATATCATAATCTTGGTGACTACTTGGATTGGTTTATTTCTGATCTAGGTGTAGTCCAGAATGCTCATCATGGAGTTAAGATAGGTGGAGATATCATAAATTTGTTTAGACTGCCTTACTCAAGGAAAGGTGGCATCCTTGGTATAGTTTTGAGGTGTAGTTCTTAACTATTTCTTCTGAATAATCAGACAGTGGCAGGTTTGAAGACTTTGGAGAAACATTGGAAGTTTCTCATCAATATGTGTTATTGGTAAGAACTTCTGCAAAACCAATAGAATGGAGGTTGTCTACTCAAACTTGATGGATAAATCAAGTCTATGAGAGCATGTAACTCTTGTTATATAAAGGAAGGAGGTTCTTTCAAGTGGCAGAAGAAGGAACTGAATTTAACAGATGGATGTGGGCTAATAATGTTTAAACATCCAGTTCAACATCAGAGTCTAATTGGTGAAGATCAATTTTTTTTCCAGGATATCTTTGGAAGATTTATTATAAACGTGAAGAAGACAAAAGTGGCAATTGGATTTTTCATATGAGGATTCATAAAGAAGGTTATCAAAATGTGGTAATTGGTTGATCTTTAAAGTGGATTCGAAGAATCAAGATAATCAGAGTGTGGCAGCTGGTTGTTCTTGAGGATTGTCTTGGAACAAATTGCTCTTGGGCAGAGGAGTGATGAGTTGAAGACTCAAGAGGATTTATTCTTCTTGAAGGTGGATGAGAGTTTATCACTCTCTCTGGATTTCTGATTCTAACTGGTGGCACAGTGTAGTTGAAGATTTTCAGTTCTTGGATTACTATGCTATAGTAAGTCCAGTTGGTGGAGTACATCTAGGATCATGGTGATAAGGTCTTGGTGTATGAAAAAAATGTTCTAACTAAGTGTTAGTACATTATCTGGGGTGTTTATCTACATGGGTTCTATTATTAGACTACCTAATCATATGGGAGAATGATGAAGTAGATGATCTATATTGGAAGAAACATGAAGAAGAGACTGGAAGTGTTCCTCATGCTAAAAAGCCAAGAACTCCAAAAAGATCAAGTTTTCAGCAAGACCAAAGGCATATCTTCACCATTGTACAACACTCCAAAAGCTTCTGAATGTGTGGATAATTTCATAAAGGAGTTGGTAACCAAGATCCTATCTGAGCAAAGAATGGTAAGTGGCATATCTTTCCCTCTGAACACTATGCCAGCCCCACAAGAAGATCAACAAACTCAGGTTGCAAAGGACACTCCTGCTCAACAGGATGTCCCAATAGATGTTGAAACATCTGAGGACCAGAAAAAGGCCTTCACTAATTGTGATGAAGAAGCATCTGAGGATCAGCACAAGGCCTCAACTGAATAGCACATCTTTGTTGATCCACCAGAAGTATATCAGGTATTGATTGCTTGGAAGTTTGTTCTAATTTCATAATTAGTTTGGATGTGTTTTATCTGGATTGTATGGCCTTTGGTGTGTAAAGGCTTAGTGTCAAGAACCTGTGTGCTAGAAGATGTTCATCTTGTGTAGTCTGTGGTAACTACAAACCCAGAAAGGAATCAGGTATGCTTTGGTACAAGAAGTGAATGTGTTCGATTGGGAATTGAACAGAGAGTGAGCTCTTGAAGACATGAAGATGCGTCTTATGTTTTCCTTTCATCAATGTACAGAGAAGCATGGAGTATCCTAGACAGGGGGAGTGTGTTACAAGTATGTGCACTTGATTTTGTGGTGTTAAGGGGGAGTAATACCTTAACCAGATAAGGAGAATCCTAAGAGTCTAGAAGGCTATACTATATAAAGCTGCTCTCTGCAGTTTATGTTTGATTCTTGAGGAATTGTGAAGCTTGTGTTTGTTTCAAGCTTATGGAGATTATACACCTTTGTCTTTTTATGGCTAAAAAGGGGGAGAAGTAATAGTGTGAGGTCTGATATGAAGATGTGATGTTAAGGAAATTCTCTAAGGAAATTCTACATAAGGTACTACTACATCTGTATGTAAATTAGTTTTAGCCAAAATAAGCCAAAGGGGGAGATTGTAAATGCTATTATTTTATGATTGGCATTATGTTTGGTAAAACTAATATGGCTGGAAAATGTTGAATAAGAAGTTCCATATTAACATGGTATAGAATCTGGAAGAACATGTCAAACATGATGTCCTGACATGGTGGCACAGATAAATGTGGAAGTTGTCAAAGAAGATGTTGAATTCAGTTCAGAATGTCCTATCAGATGTTGGGACATTATCAAACAGAGTAGAAGAACTTAATTCAGGATGTCCCAACAGATGTTGTCATATGTTACATTCAGATGTCAAAGAAGATGTTGAAACATATGCAAATATCATGACAGAATTACTATCATATGTTACAGACAGATGTCAAAGAAGATGTTGAAACATCTGCAAATGTCATGACAGAATTACTGTCATATGCTACAGACAGATGTCAAAGAAGATGTTGAAACATCTACAAATGTCATGACAAAATTACTGTCATATGCTACAGACAGATGTCAAAGAAGATGTTGAAACATCTGCAAATGTCATGACAGATATCAAAGAGAATGTTGAAACATCTGCAACTGTCATGACAACATTACTGTCATGTGTTACATATAGATATCAAACAAGAAGTGTGGAACTTAGTTCAGGATGTCACACCAGATGTTGTGACACTATCAAACAGAGTAACAGTTAATGAACTTAAGTCAAGATATCAGGATGTCACACCAGATGTTAGGACATTGTATCAGTTAATGGAATAAGTTCAGTGTACAGGATGTCACATCAGATGTTAGGACATTGTATCAGTAAATGAAGTAAGTTCAGTTTTTCAGGATGTCCCAACAGATGTTGAGACATCTCAGACCTGCTACCAGAATTAATTAATGACTAACTGATTTGAGATATTTAAGGAGAGTTATCTGGAATTAATTATGGATGGATAAAAACAGAACAAGGCGCATCTGTAGGGAGTTTTGTTATGAAGATTCAGATTAATCAGAAGAACAAAATCACCTAGAATCTAGGAAGTAACAAACCCTAATTCAAGGTGATAACATTGGATTTATCAGATCTGAATTATGCAGAATATTCTGGAGATATTATGCAATCATATGTGGTGCTGATTTAGAAGATCTTAAAGACTCAATTTAAATTGAAGACAAATATTGAAAAATATAGGTTTCTATATTTAGAGATATTTTAGGAGTTGAAGATCTTTTGGAATATTTGTAGCAGATATTTCTGCATATTTGTAGCAGCTATTGTTGTGATTGTTTAGGCCCAAATCCAGTTGGGAATAGGTTATAAAAGAAACCTTGTAACCTAGTTTAGAATTAACCCAATCAACCGAAAATGTAAACATTATTAGGGTTGTGTTCTTGTGGCAGCCGTGAGTAACAAGGAACTCTATTGTGGCTGTTTCACTTGTGATTCTCGAAGCTTGTAAGCAAGAGAAGTATTGTGTCTTGATTGAAACTTCTAAGTAAGATCAAGCTGTTGTGTTTGAAGTGTGACTTCAATTTTATTAATCATTGTAAAAGATCACTGTGTGATTGAGGGGGAGTGAGTAGGGTACTCTTATCTAAGTGAGTCTTAGGTAGAAATTGCATTGGGTAAGTATTAAGTGATAGATTAAACAGGGTGGTTTAAGTCTAGAATTAATATTACTAATAGTGGATTTCCTCCTGGCTTGGTAGCCTCCAGATGTAGGTGTGGTTATACACTGAACTGGGTTAACAAACTTCTGCTGTGTTCTTTATATTTTTTATGTTTTATGCAGTACCTGAACTTAATGTCCTATCAGATGTCCCAACATCCTGAAGTATGTTTGACTCTGATATAACAGAATTATTTAAGTACTAATATGTATACCTTACCATGTTTATAAGTAACAGATAAGATGTCTCAACATCGTATTAGACATCTGAGTCTGTCATTCCAGAATTTCAGATAGGCTAGCTGCCTTCTCATCTACCAGCTTTGCAGATGTAGTCATAGCCGGGGAGAGAATTGAAGCCTATTGAAGATGGGTAAGATCTCAGACAATGGTGCAAGCTCATCCAGTAATGCAAGAAAGCCTTTTGCAGGCCCAAGAAGGACTGGTGAGACTAATGCCATCCACACCAACAGGGGTAAGCCCCAATATGTTCACAGATCTGTGGCTGCAGTCACCATCCCTGCTCCAGCTCATCCACAACCAGTTTATCAACCTCCTTAGTAAAACTATCAGCAACAACCTCAGTACCATCAACAAAATCAGTATCCTCCAAGAAATTACAACAACAGCAACACCAACAACAATAACCAGCAAAGGCCGTTCCAACAGAGGCCGTCTCAAGCTAACAGAGTGATCGATCCGATCCCCATGCCATATGCTACATTGCTGCCACAGCTCCTGAAACTCAACCTAGTTGAGCTAAGGACGTTGGCCCCTCCAGATCCCAACAGTCTACCCAGGAACTACGACTCCAACGCCAGATGTGCCTTCCATTCAAACGCACCTGGCCATAGTACAGAAAAGTGCAGAGCCTTGCACATGAAGGTACAAGACCTGGTGGACTCAAAAGCTCTGAATTTTGCACCCCCACCCAATGTCAACAAAAATCCTATGCCAAACCACGGTGGTCCCAGAATTAACGCTATTGAAGAAGACAAGCCGTCTTATTTAATAACCAGTGTGGGTCAGATCCGGACACCGTTGGTAGAAATCAAGGCTCAGCTCTTGGAATGTCAGATGTTCCCAGGATGCGAGTTAGGATGTGCTTACTGCAATATCTCGGTAAATGGGTGCGATAATCTGAGGAATGGCATAGATGGCCTTATTCAGAGTGGCCAGCTTCAGATCACTACATCATTTCCAACAAATCCATCAATCTCGTCAGCAACAGTTCATGAATCTCCTACAACTGCAGCAACCATTGTTCCCGACAATTCTTCGGCTTCATCAACAAGTACTTCATCCATCATCTCAAATGACCAGTTATCAACAATTTTTCCTGCTACAACTTCAGCTTCATTCCATTTTGAATCTCCTACAACAACAACATCCATACTTCCGACAATGTCTCCTACAACACCAGCAACCAATCATGAAGATGTCTCTACTGTCACCATATTTTATGATCCTGAAAGCAACTCTGCCTACAATTCAGAAGGTGCTGCTCCCATCAGGGCACCAGTTACAATTTATTACGATCCACAAACTATCACAGTCCCTTCAGCAGCTGCAATCAGTCCAGTCATTGTCACAGTGCCTGGACCCGTACCTTATGAAAGCAATAGGGCCATCCCTTGGCACTATGGCTCTGACGTGTACTGCGAAGGAAAAAGAATCACTCTTGAAACATCAACACCTGCACCACAAGTAGATAATGTGGGAGGAGGCGGAGGCTTCACTCGAAGCGGACGTCTCTTTGCTCCACAAATTCAAAGACCCACTGCCGAAGCAGAAGCTGCTGCCAAGGCAAAAGGAAAGAGCCCGGTGCAGGAAGATCAAACTGTCAAGGAAGCTTTGAAAACACCATTCGATCAAGAAGTTGATGAGTTTATGAGAATCATCAAAAAGAGTGATTACAAAATTGTGGATCAGCTTCACCAGACGCCATCCAAGATCTCTATCCTCTCACTGCTTATGTGCTCCGAAGCCCATCGGAATGCACTACTCAAAGTCTTGCACGCAGCTTACGTGCCTGAGGAGATCACTGTCAATCAATTGGAAACCGTGGTTGGAAATGTTACTGCTAGCAATGGGCTAGGGTTCACCAATACTGACTTGACAACGGATGGCCGCAACCATAACAAAGCCTTGCACATCACCTTGGAATGTAAAGGAGCAGTCCTTTCTCATGTGCTGGTAGACACGGGGTCATCCCTTAATGTCTTACCAAAGAAGGCTCTGGTAAAGCTAGAGTATGAAGGATTAGCATTGTGACCCAGTAACCTGGTGGTAAGAGCCTTTGATGGTTCTAAGAGATCGGTTCTGGGAGAGATTGAGCTACCTGTGACAATTGGCCCACAGACCTTTAAAACTATCTTCTATGTGATGGACATTCAGCCTGCCTACAGCTGTTTGTTGGGTAGACCTTGGATTCACGCCGCTGGCGCAGTAACGTCTACCCTTCACCAGAAGTTAAAATTTGAGTGGGAAGGCCAAGTTGTTACAATCTGTGGGGAGGAGGATATATTTGTTAGCCATCTGGCTACGTATAAGTACATTGAGATGGATGGGGAGATCCATGAGACAATGAGCCAAGGATTTGAGGCCTTGAATGTTAATGAAGCATCTGCTGTATCTGGAATCTCCATGTCATCTTACCAACAAGCCCGGAAGGTTGTTGAGGAAGGAACTGCCCAAGGCTGGGGCAAGATTTTATCGGTGGAGGAGAAGAAAGACAAGTTTGGGTTGGGTTACAGACCAACTCAACATCAGGCAGAGGCTGCTAAGAAGCCCGGTTTTGTCAGTGGGGGGATGCTCACCCCCGATGCTATCAACAATCTGGAAGACGAGCTGGAAGAGGAGCGCAATCTGGAGAATTGGATTCGTCCGAAGATCCCGGGGAGCAGTATCTCAAACTGGTCTTCCCAGGAAATTATAAGAGTTACTCATGCAGAGTAATTATTATTTCCTGTATTTTTATAGCATGCATCAAAGTCTTGCATCTTGCCCAAGATGACAAGACTCATTTTGTAATCGGGCCATCTGTACTTTTTGTCCAAACAAGATCAATTAATGAAATATCAGACATCTTTTTGCAAACGAGTCTTTTTCTTTTCCGTTCACTGTTTTTTCCATTTTTCTTTTTTGTACAAAAAAATAAATGGCGATGTTTTCAAAATGATAACTTTATTTCACTTTTCTAAGCAAGATTAAAATCAATCACTAAAATGAACAAACTGAACCCTTGCAGAGAGTGCCTTCCTGACAGCACCGACAACAGCACGGCTATGACATCGTATGACTTTGACAATCCGATCAATCAAGCTGACGAAGGGGTTGAAGAAGAATATGAGCTTCCTGAAGAGCTAGCCAGGTTGTTGAGACAAGAGGAAAAAGTTATTACCCCTCACCAGGAGGAGGTTGAAGTGATTAATCTTGGTACAGATGAAGACGTAAAAGAGGTTAAAATCGGGGCCTGCCTGCAAGACTCAGTGAAGAGACAACTGATCGATCTGCTTCAAGAGTATGTGGACGTGTTTGCTTGGTCGTATCAAGACATGCCAGGGTTGGATACCGACATTGTCATGCACAAGCTGCCTTTGAGGGAAGAATGCCCACCAGTAAAACAGAAATTGCGCCGTACTCGCCCAGACATGGCTATGAAAATCAAGGAAGAGGTACAAAAGCAGTGGGACGCCGGGTTCCTTGCTGTAACTAGCTATCCGCCGTGGGTTGCTAACAATGTACCTGTGCCTAAGAAAGACGGCAAAGTAAGGATGTGTGTTGACTACTTGGATCTGAACAGAGCCAGCCCGAAAGATGACTTCCCATTACCTCACATTGATGTATTGGTGGATAACACGGCTCAGTTCTCGGTATTCTCCTTCATGGACGGATTTTCAGGATATAATTAGATCAAGATGTCACCTGAAGACATGGAGAAGACAACATTCATCACACCTTGGGGCACGTTCTGTTACAAAGTGATGCCATTCGGACTGAAGAATGTTGGTGCAACATATCAACGGGCTATGGTGACATTATTCCACGATATGATCCATAAAGAAATAGAATGTTATGTGGATGACATGATCGCCAAGTCCCTTACAGAGGAAGATCACCTGGTAAATCTGCTGAAGTTGTTCAAGCGTCTGAGGAAGTACCAACTGAAGCTGAACCCCAACAAATGCACATTCGGGGTGCGATCCAGTAAGCTGCTGGGCTTTATTGTGAGTGAGAAGGGGATTGAAGTTGACCCTGATAAAGTCAAAGCTATTCAAGAGATGCCTGCACCGAAAACCGAGAAAGAAGTTCGAGGTTTCTTAGGTCGATTGAACTACATTTCACGGTTCATATCTCACCTTACAGCAACCTGTGAACCCTTGTTCAAGCTGTTAAGAAAAGAACAGACGGTCAGGTGGAATGAAGACTGCCAGAAGGCTTTTGACAAGATCAAAGAATATCTGCAAGAACCTCCAATCCTTATGCCTCCAGTTGAAGGAAGACCTCTGATAATGTACTTGACAGTATTAGAAGAGTCAATGGGGTGTGTGTTGGGCCAGCATGACGAGTCTGGTCGAAAAGAGTATGCAATATACTACCTAAGCAAAAAGTTTACCGACTGTGAACAACGTTATTCACTGCTCGAGAAAACTTGCTGTGCTTTAGCGTGGGCTGCTCGCCGACTGAGACAGTATATGTTGACCCACACTACTTTATTGATATCCAAAATGGATCCAGTCAAGTACATTTTCGAGAAGCCATCTCTTACCGGACGGGTTGCAAGATGGCAAATGATTCTCATGGAATACGACATCCAGTACACCTCTCAGAAAGCCATCAAGGGCAGTGTACTATCTGAATATCTTGCTGAGCAACCCATTGACGACTACCAACCTATGAGATTTGACTTCCCTGATGAAGACATCATGTTCATTAAAGCAAAAGATCATGAAGAGCCTATTCACACTGAAGGGCCCGACCCGGAGGAAGAATGGACTATGATGTTTGATGGGGCTGTTAATATGAATGGTCGTGGTGTTGGTGCAGTACTCATTACACCTAAAGGAGTTCACATGCCTTTCTCGGCAAAACTCACTTTCAACTGCACTAACAACGAAGCTGAATACGAAGCTTGCATTATGGGTCTTGAGGAAGCCATTGACCTCAGGATCAAGACGTTGACCGTATTCGGAGATTCAGCTTTGGTAGTCAATCAAACCAACGGAAAATGGTACACCCACCAGGATCATCTGATACCTTACAGGGATTATACAAGGAGGTTATTGACTTTCTTCACAATAGTCAAGCTTGAGTATATCCCTCGGGACGAGAATCAGTTTGCAGATGCTCTTGCTACCATTTCATCCATGATCAAAGTTCAAGCTGACAACTTTGTACCTCAAATCTCAGTGTCTAGACTTGATAGACCAGCATATGTATTTGCAGCCGATGTTGTCAAAGATGATAAGCCTTGGTTCCATGACATTAAATGCTTCTTGGAGGATCAAACATACCCACCTGGGGCATCTTCCAATGATAAGAAGACTTTGAGAAGGCTTGCTGGTAGTTTCTTTCTGAACACTGATGGGTCTTTATACAAAAGGAACTTTGATATGGTACTCCTCCGATGTGTTGACAAGACGGAAGCAGATTTGTTGATGCATGAAGTGCATGAAGGATCCTTTGGTACCCATGCAGGAGGGCATGCCATGGCTAAGAAGTTGTTAAGATCAGGTTATTACTGGATCACAATGGATGCAGACTGTTGTGCTTACGCCAGAAAATGCCACAAATGCCAGATCTACGCAGATAAGGTGCATATGCCCCCCAATCCTTTGAACATCATGTCTTCACCATGGCCCTTTGCCATGTGGGGCATTGATATGATCGGCAAGATTGAGCCAACTGCTTCGAACGGCCACAGATTCATCCTGGTTGCCATTGATTATTTTACCAAGTGGGTCGAAGCAGCTTCCTACGCAAATGTTACAAGACAAGTGGTAGCCCGATTTCTAAAGAGAGATATCATCTGTCGGTATGGAGTTCCCGAGCGAATCATTACTGATAATGGTTCCAATCTAAACAACAAAATGATGGCTGAGTTATGTCGGGACTTCAAGATCCAACACCACAATTCTTCTCCTTACAGGCCAAAGATGAATGGCGCTGTTGAGGCAGCTAACAAGAATATCAAGAAGATTGTGCAGAAGATGGTAGTCACTTACAAAGACTGGCATGAAATGCTACCGTTTGCCTTGCATGGGTACCGCACGTCAATCAGGACATCCACTGGGGCAACACCGTATCAGCTTGTGTATGGTATGGAAGCAGTCCTGCCTGTCGAAGTTGAATTACCCTCTCTCCGGGTATTGATGGATGTTAAGCTGAACGAAGCAGAATGGGTTCGGTCCCGATACGAACAACTGAGTCTGATCGAAGAAAAACGATTAGCTGCAATCTGTCACGGGCAGCTGTATCAGAAAAGAATGAAGAAGGCCTTCGATCAGAAAGTCAGGCACCGAGAGTACCAAGTGGGAGATCCTGTGCTGAAAAGAATCCACCCTCCTCATACAGACCACAGGGGCAAATGGACTCCAAACTATGAAGGACCATTCGTGGTAAAGAAAGTTTTCTCTGGTGGAGCACTGATGCTCAGCACCATGGATGGTGAAGACTTCCCGTCCCTTGTGAATTCAGATGCAGTTAAAAAATACTTCGCATAAAAAATGACCCGCTGGACATAAAAACAGAATGTAAGTCCAGGCAAAATAGGGCATCCCGGCGAGTCAAAAACAGAATAAAAGACTCGGGCAAAAATAAGGGAAATAAACAAAAAAAATGTACACCCGCTGAGTTGAAAAGCCGCATTGGACAGCTCAGGCAAAAATGGGTATCCCGATGGATTGAAAACCCGAAAGGGCGATCCATGCAAAATAAGGGAATAAGCGAACAACTGCACTCTGAATTCGTCTGTATCACCTGCAACTTGGCAAACCTCGAAAGGATCAAGCTTCAATCAGAATCAACCCTCTTCAGAAAGCAAGACGAGAAGAATGTCAAGAGTCATATGAGTCATAGCAAAAGAGGAAGCTCCTCAAAGCATCGTCAACATCGCCAGCACTTTGTTTCTCAATTTGTAACAGTCTCTTCGTTTCAGGAGATATGTTTCCTTGACTGTATCTTGCCAATTCAGGGCACATGAATTAATAAAATCAGATTTTTTTCAGTCATGTTTCATCTTGTACATTTTTTTTATCTGCAAAGAGTGTCTGATGTCTCTAAAAAACTGATCGCATAAGTACAGATGCTCTTCTCTAAAATAATAAAAGCACATGCTAGCAGGGAATATACTTACTCTCGAAAGTGTATAGCTCCTATGACGGAATCCAGTAGAGGATACCTCGGGACCATTGGTGCGTTTCCTTGTCTTTGCAGGATTGCAGGTATCCAGAACGCAACTTGGGGCATACAAGCTACATCCCAGCAGGCTGGCAAATCAACACTTATTCTTAGCACCTGAGTTGCTTCCTCCCCAGCTGAGTTGCTAACAACTTTCCCCAGCCGTAGTACCAATCATTCTTCCTCAGCAGAATATGAAGAGTCAGGGAATCATCTCCCCACAGAATCATTAGCCTCTGTTCAGAAGAGCAACGCATGAAGAAGTCACAACAGAGTACATAAGGCTTCTACAAACCCCAGCTGGGTCCCATATTATAAGGATATGTCAACCAGTGGAATATATCCCCAAGCAAATACACCTCACCAGATCTACCAATGATCTCATCCCCAGCTGGGATGTCCGCTTCAAGCAGATCGACCAGAGATCTTCGTAGCAACGGGATCCGAATCCCGGATCTGTACCTCTTTGCCTAATCATGGCATTTGCATCATATTCACCCCCAAAGCTTAGCATTCCGTCTAATACGGAGCATTGCGGCAAAAATCAAATACATAGCATAATCATAAGTCATGTTGTGAATCGAACACTTGTGAATAATAAACCATTCATCAGAATGCAGAATACAGTACACAAAAATCCCCACCAGAGTTCCCAGCAAAAGCAGTTGCCTCACAAATCACAAACACCAGTATATACACCCTTAGACACCCGTCCGTGTCATCACTCCCCAGTAAAGTTGCCTGAACACACTTTACAAACAAGATCACCCATATTACGGATACTTCCTGACACCCATCCGCGTCAGATCACCAGCAGAAAGCCAAAGACATCCTCTTTGCACTCACTTGTATATACACTTTCTTGACACCCGTCCGTGTCGTATCCCCAGCGCAGTCGCTTACATTTTTACAACCCATATACTTGTTGATATTATTGTGCTTTTCTCTCTTGACACCCGTCCGTGTCACTCTCCCCAGCAGATAAACACTCATCTATATATACTCATACTATACATTACTTATACAGATACTCGTCCGTATCTTGTATACACCACTTATATCCCCACAGATTCGACATTGGTCCTTGTTCTTTGTTAACCAGTTGGTACTCGTCCGTACCATCATCTCAGAATATGCGTCAAGTGTTTGTTTCTACATGATACTCGTCCGTGTCATAGTCTTAAGGATGCTCGTCCGCATCTTTAATCCATACACCGTGTCAAACACTTATGACTTCTTGAATATAGATACTCGTCTGTGTCTACTATTCCCCAGAGGAGTCCCTTCAGATGCAACACTCGTCCGTGTTCTTTGTTAACCCGTTGATACTCGTCCGTATCATCATCTTTGAACATGTGTCAGTATTTGTTTCTACCCGATACTCGTCCGTATCGTAGTCTTAAGAATGCTCGTCCGCATTTTTAATCTATACACAACATCTAAACGCTTATACTTTCTTTTCCTGGTTGTAAACACTCGTCCGTGTTTACTACTCCCCAGTAGATTGCCAACAAAGCAAATTTTCTTTTTTATCTAACACTCGTCCTGTGTTATGATAACCCTGAGAGCAGCCGTACCCTGCTAGGTGGTCGTCCTCCACCTCTTGATGGTCGTCCTCCATCATGCTCATCCGATGGCCGTCCCCATCGTTGATTTTTAGCAGCCGTCCCCTGCTAGGTGGTCGTCCTCCACCTCTTGATGGTCGTCCTCCATCATGCTCGTCCGATGGCCGTCCCCATCATTGACCTTTTATCCGGCATTCGTCCTATGTCGCGATATCTTCGGCAGCCGTACCCTGCCCGGTGGTCGTCCTCCACCTTAGATGACCGTCCCTCATCTTAACCCCAACAGAGCAGCCGTCCCCTGCTAGGTGATCGTCCTTCACCTTTGATGACCGTACCTCATCATCTGTTTATTTCATTTATTCTTTAACCCGATGGCCGTCCCCGTCGTGGTCCCTTTTCTTTTTAGCCCGATGGCCGTCCCTATCGTTGGTTACTTTGCTTTATGAACTTGATGGCCGTCCCCGTCATGTTTCATTAATTCCCAGAGAATCTTACAGCTTTATCTTGATGGCCGTCCCCATCATGATATCCTATTTTTCCCAGCTAGTCGGCCGTCCCCGTCTTGGCTTTACTTTTATCCTCAGCATGTCGGCCGTCCCCGTCATCGCTTTACTTCACATTTTTCCCAGCATGTCGGTCGTCCCCGTCATTGCTCTTTACCCAGCAGTCGTCCTTTGCTTGACGGTCGTCCTCCGTCGCTCACACTTTACAATATACTTTATTTTTCTTTTGCAATCTATATCCCTTTTCTTCTTCATTCTGTGAGTGCAAATTTTGGACTGTCTTTGGTATTCAACCACAAGTTATCTTGTTTGCCTGTTAAGCCGTTGCTTACATCCTGCACAGCTAACTCATGTTTGAATAGGGGCAGCTGTAAACACCCCAAATTTGCCCTCACCCATTCACACCATGGTTTGTGATCATTTCATATGCATAAACACAATCATATCATCTCACATCTCATTTTTGATCCACTGCATAGATTCAAAGTCATCTGCACCTAGGGTTTGTGATCTGAGCCATCCAAGAGTTTCTTGAGCCACTTCAAAAAGCAACCAATCACTTCAAAGGGGTCCATGTGTGTTCTTATATCATATTACACCCTCTCAAAGTCAAGAATTCCAAAGGATCACAAGAACTGAGGTTTGCATGGAGGCAGAGCCAGGCTAGACTGCACAGTTGACTTGAAATTAGGGTTTTGGTTTCAGAGGCCATAACTCCAATTTTTTTGGTCATTCTTGTTTCCATTGGTCTCTATATGGCATAGGGAGTATGCATATCAATTTTCATGAAGAAATTCCATGGGGAAGTCATCTGATCAAGGGTTGACTTTCTGGACAAGTCAGTGTAAAATCAGGGCATCTGAGGCACCCAATGACCCAACCAATGGGTGATCTTCATCATTTTGAGTGTATGTGATCTTTATTTGATCATGGAAGAAGGTTGAAGTTCACAAAAATCAAGAATTACAAGCTTTTGTAAATGTTGACTTTTTGGGATAGTTGACTTTTCAAGAATATGTCATTTTATGCCATTTTTCAAGCCTTGATTCTTGATCCAAAAATGCTTCAAATGGAAAAACTTTGGTCATGAAAGTTGTAGAATACATCTTTCCCTTTTCAAAAAGTACAAGAACATGATCTAATTCTTCTTGGATCAAAAGTTATGGTGTGACAAAGTTGGCAAAAATCACTAAAATTCAAGATATGCACCAAAAGGCAAAAATTGCAAATTCTCCTTTCAAGGCCAATTCAGTCACCATATGGGCTTCTAATGCACTCAACATGATCACACAACTTCTAAAAGTCAGATTTGAACCAAAGTGTCTCATGTTTCATGGCTTGTGTAACAAGATTTTTCCATATGAACCAAAAGATAACCAAGTTGCAAAACCATCATGATGCTTCCTACAACTTGCTGCCTTGGCCTTTGAACCAGCCATAGTCTCTCACCACACCATGCTGCGCCAGCCCTAGCCATTGTACCAAGCTAGAACCAAGCCCATGCCTCTCTTACAAAAAAGTTGACTTTTGGCAAAAGCAAACATCCCAATCACAGCAGGCCATGTCACATCCTCTGGCCACTTGGAATTGTTTATACTATCCTTTGGCAAGCAAAACAATAGAAGAAGCCAGCCTGAAACACACCACAACAAGACATACACAAAAACCACCCCATTTTCATTTCTCTTCGAAACTCTCTGCCCAGCTCACAAACACTCAAACCATTTCCACACATCAACTCACATTGCTTTACTGAGCCTAAACCAACAAGACTTGAGCCTGAATCAAGCAAGAACACCATTCCCCCATTTTCACTCCCAGAAGCAAAATCATTCGAAACTTACTCCACAGTTCACTAACATCCAAACAAACTCCACAAACCTTCTTAAAACATCACCCTGATCACAAAGAACCACTCACACTGGCCTGAAACTGCCTGTATCACCATTGCCATTTTCAACTGAGCTTGAGCAGAAGCTGTTCAAACTCTTCATCTAGCCAACATAAACTTCTCCAAAGCATTCAAACATCATCAAGAGGTCATAAGGAGTGGATTGCACAAGGAGAGGAGGTCTGAAAGTTGTTGGAGTGAAAGCTTCGAATCTCAGGTAGCTCAAGAACTTTTTTTCCAGAAATGGATTTTTAAGTTCTAAACTTGTTCTCCATGCTTCACTGATTATCCTGATGCTTTTAGTTTTGAAAATGGTGATGAAATGAGAATTTAATTGCTTCCTGAAACTCTGTTGACCTAAAAATTGTTTGGTTCGATTCATGTTTCTGGGGAAAAATAAATGTTGTTTGTGATGGGGTTTTGATTCAGTGGATCATGGGAATCATTTCTGTATGCTTGGTTTTCATTTTTGTTACGTTTTGAAGTTTTTAGGGATTTTCAGGTGGGGTTCCCACCGGAGAAGATGACCGGAGGTCTTCTCCGGCCACCTGAAAATCATTAGGGTTTAATCCCTGTAATTAATTGAGTTTGAATTTGGCACGTTGGATTGAGTTGACCTGTTGACCTCCCGCGCGCATGTGTGGCCCAGATCCACTTGATTAGCCCTAATCCATTTTGTTAGTTTTAATTAATTGTAATTAAATTAATTAACTCAGAACCAATCCTGGCCACTGGATCTGGCGCCAGTCAACGTATTCAAATCCAGGGCTCATCCCAGCCTTCCATCTGTTTGACTTTCTTTTATTTCAATTTTTATTTCATTTCTTTTTCATTTTATTTGTACCATTTATTTAAAATAGTAAAAAATGTCTAAAAATTATGAAACTTTTTCTCAAGAGTTTCATTAATTTTTTAAGACACAAAAATATTTTCATTTTTATTTTTATCATTAAAAAAGTATTTTTAAATATTTAAAAGATTATTTTTAATTGATTAATGGAAATTAATTTATTAAAAATACTTTTAGGTATTTAAAAATCACCAAAAAATTCATGAAATGTTCTAAGACATTTAGAAACATTGTCCAACCTTCAAACCAAATTTCTTTTTTGATCTTGATGCATTTTAAGAATTTCTCATTGAATAAAAATCATTTTTATGCATTAATTTGATCCAAAGTTCAAAAAATCATTTCTGCCTATTCATGAGGAGTTGGACATTGATTCTTCTTGCATTGCATTGTGTTTAGCATGTAGTTTTTGAGATAAAATGGCCATGATTTGATCTTGCATTTTTCAATTGTTTGACATTTCTTTTGTTTAGGAACCCTAAAAACCCTAAAATCTTGTAAAAACCATAACTTGAAATTGGTTAAGAGTTGAGACCTCTCCTTTGGGCTTTGGTTTAGTATAGGATTAGGGGTCTTTTGTGTGGTATTTTCAATTTTTTATCTTAGGGTTTGCTTCTGATTTTGGTTTTTGTTTGATGTTTGGTTCATAAACCCTAATTAGGGCTTTCATATGCATCCATCTTGCATTCTCTTGCATAGCATGACTTGCCATAGCATTTTATGCATTCTTGTGATTCATTTGACATCATAAGACATATTGAAAGCATGTTTGATCATTGCATCATGTATTTTTCATATTGTATGCCATGTGCACTTCATAACTTTTCATGTATGCCCATGCTTCTTAACTTGCTTCATCTGCATCCATAAGCTTGTATGATCATCTCCATGCCTTGTTTCATGTTTGTATCACTTCATAGCATCATTAGCATCATGTATATGCTTCTGGTTTTGTTCCTCATCATGTCATCTCATCCCATCTTGCATTGCATTGCATTTCTTTTCTAACTTTTCAGGTGGTAAGTAATCTTGGGAAGTGAATTTGCCTTCACTTCTCATAACTTCTTTTCATCTCTCTCTTGCATCCATGCTGCATTTTGTTATGTGTTTGAGATTGGGCTTGCTCATTCTTTTTCTCCTTACTTTCTTTCTTCAAGTGACTTGACTTCTTGGATGAAGCAAGTCACTTTGCTTTTCTTGATCCTTTCATCTGCTTCCTGGTGGTTCCATTGAACACTTCTTCTTGAAAACCTCACAAACCTTAGGAACAACCAAGCATGACAATGATTAGGTTTTTGATTAGTCTCCCCTCTTAGTTTTACCTTTGTGTCTCTTTTGAGTCTTCTCTTCTCATCTCATAATCAAGGACTAAACCCTAAAGGTTTTAAGGCTTTGTGATTAAGCTTATGCCTGCATCCTTCTATTAGGATGGAGTGTATAACTTTAATCCTAAGTGTTAGACCCTTAATGTGTTTAAATCCTTTAATCAATCCATCTAATAAACATCAAGACATCACACTTGTAACTTGGGCCTTGCATTAGGGTTCTAATTCTTCCTTAATTGGTTAAGAAGGACTAACCCTAGTGTTAATGGACAAGTCCCCCTCAAGTTGTCTTACCAATTATAAAATTCACTTCATCATCATACCATTAAATAAAATCCACTTAATCAAAGGCTTGTTTTGTCATGAGTTTAATCCCTAATCATGGATTAAGTTGAGGAGCTTTCCTCAGCTTAAACATTCTCATCTATTATCCTTCTATTAGGATGGTGTAATGAGTCTGTTTAATCCCTGATTATGGCTTAATCTCATTACTTAACACTAAACAAAAACGCCAAAAACATCTAAATAATCACAAGCAGGTTAATGATCTTAACTCTACATCAAATGGTGATTAAGTGTGAGAATCTGACTTCACACTTAAGGTACTCTCATTACCCCTAATCAGAGGGAAGATGTGATGAGTTTACTAAATCCATTGGTTTAGGCTTAAGCTCATTAACTTATGACAAACTTTCAAAAGCAATAAAAGACTGAAAACACAAAAAACAAACAATAATCGTCTCCTCCGGGATTCTTTTCTCACCTCATTCACTCACAAACGAGAACCTGTTTCTTCCGTCTAATGCAAGACAGTTTGCACCTGAGCCAGACAGGTCATACACTTGAGCATAGACAAGTAAGCAGTTCACAAGTCAATTCATCTTTCAGTCTCTTTGGGTCGAACTACGGTGTTCTGACTTCCTCATTGCACGAGAGGATACGTAGGCATAACTTAACAGTTATCGAACAAAAGTCTCTGTATATTCCCCCTCTTTCCAGCATTATTTTCTTAGCCTCATGATCTTGAGCATACTCTTGCCCTCACACTGACACTGTATATTCTATCACACTTCACTTCTTTTACACCGACACCTGTACATTCTTTTCCAGCTCTTTACACAAAAATTGCACTGACACTACCCCTTTAAAACACAAATCTTTTAAGCGTGGATCCCGTCGAGTACGACGGACAATCTGGGTGCTAATACCTTCCCAGGTTGTAACCAACCCCCTTTCTCAGTCTCTCTGGTTCGCAACCGTCTTATCCGTATCTTTCTAGGTCTATGCAGCATTACCTTTCCTTCGGGATAAAAATGCCTAGCTGGCGACTCTATTCATCTCCAGTGAGTTCAATGCTGTGTGTTCTCATTGCCCCCTTTCGCCGACCGTTCGCGTCTGTACCTTTATCTGGGCCGGTCCCATTTATCGGGAGCGACAATGGGGCTGTTAACATGAATGGTCGTGGTGTTGGTGCAGTACTCATTACACCTGAAGGAGTTCACATGCCTTTCTCGGCAAAACTCACTTTCAATTGCACTAACAACGAAGCTGAATACGAAGCTTGCATTATGGGTCTTGAGGAAGCCATTGACCTCAGGATCAAGACATTGACTGTATTCGGGGATTCAGCTCTGGTAGTTAATCAAACCAACGGCAAATGGTACACACACCAAGATCATCTGATACCTTACAGGGATTATACAAGGAGGTTATTGACTTTCTTTACAACGGTCAAGCTTGAGTATATCCCTCGGGACGAGAATCAGTTTGCAGATGCTCTGGCTACCATTTCATCTATGATCAAAGTTCAAGCTTCCAACTTTGTACCTCAGATTTCAGTATCCAGACTTGACAGACCAACATATGTGTTTGCAGCAGATGTTGTCAAGGATGATAAGCCTTGGTTCCATGACATTAAGTGCTTCTTGGAGGATCAAACATACCCACCTGGGGCATCTTCCAATGATAAGAAGACTTTGAGAAGGCTTGCTGGTAGTTTCTTTTTGAACACTGATGGTTCCCTGTACAAGAGAAACTTTGATATGGTACTCCTCAGATGCGTTGACAAAACAGAAGCAGACTTGTTGATGCATGAAGTGCACGAAGGATCCTTTGGTACCCATGCTGGAGGGCATGCCATGGCTAAAAAGCTGCTAAGATCAGGTTATTACTGGATCACAATGGATGCCGACTGTTGTGCCTATGCCAGAAAATGTCATAAATGCCAGATTTATGCGGATAAGGTGCATGTACCTCCCAATCCTTTGAATGTGATGTCTTCACCCTGGCCCTTTGCTATGTGGGGCATTGACATGATTGGCAAGATTGAACCGACTGCTTCAAACGACCACAGATTCATATTGGTCGCCATTGACTATTTCACCAAGTGGGTCGAAGCAGCTTCCTATGCCAATGTTACAAGACAAGTGGTAGCCCGATTCCTGAAGAGAGATATCATCTGTCGGTATGGAGTGCCCGAGCGAATCATTACTGATAATGGTTCCAACTTAAACAACAAAATGATGGCTGAGCTATGCCGGGACTTCAAGATCCAACACCACAATTCTTCTCCTTACAGGCCAAAGATGAATGGCGCTGTTGAGGCAGCTAATAAGAATATCAAGAAGATTGTGCAGAAGATGGTAGTCACATACAAAGATTGGCATGAGATGCTACCATTTGCCTTACATGGGTACCGCACGTCAATCAGAACATCCACTGGGGCAACACCGTATCAACTTGTGTATGGTATGGAAGCAGTCCTACCTGTCGAAGTTGAATTACCCTCCCTACGGGTATTGATGGATGTTAAGCTGAACGAAGCAGAGTGGGTCCGGTCCCGATACGAGCAACTGAGTCTGATTGAAGAGAAGAGATTGGCTGCAATTTGTCACGGGCAGTTGTATCAGAAAAGAATGAAGAAAGCCTTCGATCAGAAAGTCAGGCACCGAGAGTACCAAGTGGGAGATCTTGTGCTGAAGAGAATCCTCCCTCCTCATACAGACCATAGGGGCAAATGGACTCCAAATTATGAAGGGCCATTTATAGTAAAGAAAGTTTTCTCTGGTGGAGCACTGATGCTCAGCACCATGGATGGTGAAGACTTCCCGTCCCTTATGAATTCAAATGCAGTTAAAAAATACTTCGCATAAAAAATGACCCGCTGGACATAAAAACAGAATGTAAGTCCAAGCAAAAACAAGGCATCCCGGCGAGTCAAAAAAACAGAATAAAAGACTCGGGCAAAAATAAGGGAAAATAAGCAAAAAATGTACACCCGCTGAGTTGAAAAGCCACATTGGACAACTCAGGCAAAAAAGGGTATCCCGATGGATTGAAAACCCGAAAGGGCGATCCATGCAAAATAAGGGAATAAGCGAACAACTGTACTCTGAATTCGTCTGTATCACTTACAACTTGGTAAGCTTCGAAAGGATCAAGCCTCTTTCAGAATCAGCCTTCTTCAGAAAGCAAGACGAGAAGAACGTCAAAAGTCATGTGAGTCATAGCAAAAGAGGAAGCTCCTTAAAGCGTCGTCAACATTGCCAGCACTTTGTTTCTCAATTTGTAACAATCTCCTCATTTCAGGAGATATGTTTCTTTGATGTATCTTGCCAATTCAGGGCATTTGAATTAATAAAATCAAATCTTCAGTCGCGTTTCGTCTTGTACATTTTTATTTGCAAAAATGTCTGATGTCTTAAGAAAAACTGATTGCAAGAATACAGATGCTTACCTTCAAAAATAAAAGTTACATGCTCGCAGGAAATATACTTACTCTCAGAAGTGTCTAAACTCCCATACCGGAATCCGGTAAGGGACACCTCGGGATTACTTGTGCGTTTCTCTATCTTTTCAGGATTGCAGGTATCCAAAACGCAACTCGGGGCATGAAAGCTTCATCCCGGCAAGCTGACAAATCACTCACTCATTCTTAAGCACTCAAAATGCTTTCTCCCCAGCTGAGTTACCACTTTTTGTTTCTCCCAGCTGAGTTACCACTTTTTGTTTCTCCCAGCCGAGTTGCCAAAGCCAGGGAACCACTTCCCCACAGAGTTTCAGCCTCTGTTCAGAAGAGCAGCGCATGAAGGGATCACAACAGAGTGAAGAAAGCTTCTACAAACCCCAGCTGGGTCCCCTCATTACCAAGGATGGGTCTATCAGTGACTTATCTCCCCAAGCAAATACATCTCATCAGATCTACCAATGATCTCACCCCCAGCTGGGATGTCCGTTTCAAGTAGATCAACCAGAGATCTTCGCAGCATCGGGATCCGAATCCCGGATTGGTATCTTTTCATAATCATGGCATTTACATCATATTCACCCACAAAGCGAAGCATTCCGTTTGATACGGAGCATTACGGCAGAAGTCATATTGCATAATCATAAGCCATATTTTGAATCAACACTTGTGAAAAATAACAATCCATCAATTTACAGAAAACTTCCCCCCATATTCCCCAGCAAAAGCAGTTGCCTCACATTCACAAACACCAGTATATACTCCCTTTGACACCCGTCCGTGCCATCATTCCCCAGTGAAGTCGCCAGATACTTTTTGACACCCGTCCGTGTCATACCCCCAGCAGAAAGCCAAAGACATCCTCTTTGCACTCACATATACTTATATAGTATCCTTGACATCCATCCATATCATTTTCCCCAGCACAGTTGCATAAACACTTTGTATATCAGATACTTGTTTATACTACACTTTTATCCTTTCGACGCTCATTTGTGTCACTCTCCCCAGCAGGTTAAACACTCATCTATACACCACTCATACTTATACAGATACTCGTCCGTATCTTGTATACGCCCTTTATATCCCCGCAGACTCGACACTCGTCCGTGTTCTTTGTTAACCAGTTGGTACTCGTCCGTACCATCATCTCAGAACATGCGTCAAGCGTTTGTTTCTACCTGATACTTGTCCGTATCGTAGTCTTAAGGATGCTCGTCCGCATCTTTAATCCATACATTGTGTCAAACACTCTTGTCTTCTTGAATATAGACACTCGTCTGTGTCTACTATTCGCCAGAAGAGTCCCTTCAGATTCAACACTCGTCCGTGTTCATTGTTAACCAGTTGATACTCGTCCGTATCATCATCTCTAAACACGTGTCAGTATTTGTTTCTACCCAATACTCCTCCGTATCGTAGTCTTAGGGATGCTCGTCCGCATCTTTAATCTATACACAGCATCTAAACACTTATACCTTTTGTTTCTTGGATATAAACACTCGTCCGTGTTTACTATTCCCCAGTAGATCGTCAACAAAGCAATTTTCTTTTTATCTGACATTCGTCCTATGTCATGATAAACTTTGAGAGCAGCCGTACCCTGCTAGGTGGTCGTCCTCCACCTCTTGATGATCGTCCTTCATCATGCTCATCCGATGGCCGTCCCCATCGTTGATCTTGTATCCGACATTCGTCCTATGTCGTGATATTTAGCAGCCGTCCCCTGCTAGGTGATCGTCCTTCACCTTTTTGATGATCGTCCTTCATCATTTTATCCAATGGCCGTCCCCATTGTTGATTTGGTTATCTGACATTCGTCCTATGTCATGATAAACTTTGAGAGCAGCCGTACCCTTCTAGGTGGTCGTCCTCCACCTCTTGATGATCGTCCTTCATCATGCTCGTCCGATGGCCGTCCCCATCGTTGACCCTTTTATCCGACATTCGTCCTATGTCGCGATATTTTCGGCAGACGTACCCTGCCAGGTGGTCGTCCTCCACCTTAGATGACCGTCCCTCATCTTACCCCAACAGAGCAGCCGTCCCCTGCTAGGTGATCGTCCTTCACCTTTGATGACCGTACCTCATCATCTGTTTATTTCATTTATTCTTTAACCCGATGGTCGTCCCCGTCGTGGTCCCTTTTCTTTTTAACCCGATGGCCGTCCCCATCGTCGGTTACTTTACTTTATGAGCTTGATGGCCGTCCCCGTCATGTTTCATTAATCCCTAGAGAATCTTACAGCTTTATTTTGATGACCGTCCCCATCATAATTCTTTTTCTCCCCAGCATTTCGGCCGTCCCCGTCATCGCTTTATTCCCCGCACTTTTCCAGCATGTCGGTCGTCCCCGTCATTGCTCTTTACCCATCAGTCGTCCTCTGCTCGACGGTCGTCCTCCGTCGCCCACACTTTACAATATACTTTATTTTCTTTTACAATCTATATCCCTTTTCTTTTTTATTCTGTGAGTGCAAATTTTGGACTGTCTTTGGTATTCAACCACAAGTTATCTTGTTTGCCTGATAAGCCGTTGCTTACATCCTGCACAGCTAACTCATGTTTGAATAGGGGCAGCTGTAAACACCCCAAATTTGCCCTCACCCATTCACACCATGGCTTGTGATATCTTCATATGCATAAGTTCAATCATAGCATCTCATATTGATTTTTTTGATTCACTGCATTGTTCCCAAGTCATCTGCATCTAGGGTTTGTGATCTGAGCAATCCAAGAGCCACTTGAGCCATTCCAAAGGTCATCAATTACTTCAAGTAGGTCCATGTGTTCCCAAGTATCATATTATATCCTCTCAAAGTCAAGAGTGTCAAAGAATCACAAGAACTGGAAATGGTGTGGAAGCAGAGCCAGGCTTGACTGCACAGATGACCTAAAATTAGGGTTTTGGTTTCAGAGGCCATAACTCCAAATTTTTTGGTCATTCTTGTTTCTATTGGTCTCTATATGGTATAGGGAGTATGCATATCAATTTTCATGAAGAAATTCCATGGGGAAGTCATCTGATCAAGAGTTGACTTTTCAAGCAAGTCAGTGCAAAATCAGGGCATCTGGGGCCCTCAATGACCCAAACAAAGGGTGTTCTTCATCATTTTGATTGTGTATGATCTTTATTTGATCATAGAAGATGTTGTAAGTTCACAAAATTCAAGAATTTCAAGTCTTTTGCAAAGTTGACTTTTTGGGCTAGTTTGACTTTTAATGAATTTGTCATTTTAGGCAACTTTTCAACCCTTACTTTTTGATTCAAAAAGGCTTCAAATGAAAAAACTTTGGTCATGAAAGTTGTAGAATAGATCTTTCCCTTTTCAAAAAGTACAAGAACATGACCTAATTCATTTTGGATCAAAAGTTATGGCTCATCAAAGTTGGCAAAAATCACTAAATTTCAAGTTATGCACCAAATGGAAAACTTGCAAATTCTTGTACCAAGGCAATTTGTGACTTCTAATTGATGTCAAAACTTTACACAAACATCACACATGACCTAAAATCAGAATTGGCCCAAGGGATTTTTCATTTTTGTGCTTTGATTTTCAAAGATCCTTAAGTCATTTTTCATAAAGGTGCAAAGAGGGATTCTTGGCAAAATCATTCTCCCATGAGTTATGGTGATCACTAGTTGTTTTTTATGCATTGCCATGACCAAATGAAACATTATGCAACAAAATTCAGCAAGAATCATCTCATGTACATAGCACAAAATCATAAGAAAACACAAGTGGGCAAGTTGCAAGATCTAGCATAGCTCATGATCCACATGCTGCAGACATTCACAAGCAATCTAAGGGTCATCCTTGACTCAAACTGAGGCAGGACAAGCCCTTAGGCTGCTGCTGCCATAGCCCATGCTGCAAGTACAAATCACATTGACTTTTTGGCCAAAACCCCCATACTCTTGGAACAGTGAGCAGCCACCTCTACTGACCTGCTCCACAGGCTACTCACACATCTTGGGAATGTTATAGCAAGGCATTGGTCATTGAAACAAGCCACAACACAGCCTCCACAAAAACTGTCAAAAAAACTTCCTCTCTTCGAATCACCTTCCACAGCCATCAAACACTCATTCTATCTTCACCAATCAACCAGAAATCATTCATAGAACAAATCCCACCCTTCACAATGATCTGAAACAGCCCACATAAGAACCTCATTTTCTGATACACCAGAACTGAACCTCTCAAAACAGCTTGTTTAAACTCCATCCAAGCTTGCCATTAGCACAAGGGAGATCATTGGAGTAAGTTTGCACCAAGAAACTGCCCAGAAAGCCTAGAACCAGAAGCTTCCATCTCAGGTATAGCTCAAGAAATTTTTTCTCAGAACTTGTTTTTCTTGTCATAAAATGAAAGTGTATGTTGTGCTGATCATAATGATGTGCTTGGAATTGAAAATGAGTGAAAAATGAGGTTTTATTGATGCTCTGAAATTTCTCCCGTGAAAAGTGTTTGCTTCGATTTGCCTAATTCTTGAAGTTTAAATGTTGTTTGAGGGATGATTTGTGTTCTAGGATGTTAGAGGATCATTTTTCTGTGTTTAATTTGAAGTGGGGTGGCTTGTGTTGAAACCTAGGGTTTTGGTTCGCCGGAGAAGACGACCGGAAGTCTTCTCCGGCCACCTGAGAACCATTAACCCTAATCCCTGTAATTAATTGGTGTTTGAATCTAGTGCGTTGGATCCGTTGACTTAGGCTGACTGGCGCGCGTTTGTGTGGCCCAGATGCATCCATTTTGCCCTAATCTCCATTAACTTAATTAATCCCATTTAATTAATTCATAAAACCTGATTTAAGCCAGAAATGATCCTGACCCTTGATTCACGTGCCAAGTCAATAGCTTCCTCCCAACTTTGAATCTGATGCGTTGGATGTGAATACTTTTCATTTTCTTTAATTTTTATTTCATTTATTTTGTATTTCTTTCTCCATTTTATTAAAAATAGCAAAATCAATTTAAAAATTCTGAAATTTTTTATACAAACTTCTATTTAATTTCAAAAACCAAAAATATTTTTATTTTTATTTTTAGCATTAAAAAATATTTTTAAATCATTTAAAAGTTTATTTTTAATTAATTAATGAGAATTAATTAATTAAAAATACTTTTAAGTATTTAAAAATCACCAAAAAATTCATGAAACATTAAAAACCATTTAGAAACATTGTCCAACCCTCAAACCAAATTTCTTTTTTTATCTTGATGCCTTTTGAGAATTTTTCATGGAATTAAAATCATTTTTAGGCATTATTTTGATCCAAACATCCAAAAATCATTTCTGCCTAACCATTGAGAGTTGGACTTTGATTCTTTGTGCATTGCATTGTGTTTAGCATGTAGTTTGTGAGATTAAATGGGCATGATTTGATCCTTCATTTTCCATTTGTTTGGAATTTTTCTTGTTAAGGAACCCTAAAACCCTAGAAAACTTAGGAAAATCATAACTTGAATTAGGTTAAGAGTTGGAACCTCTCCTTTGGGCAGTGAAGTTAGTATAGGTTTAGGGATCCTTTGAGTGCATTTTCAATTTTTTATCTTGATGTTTGCTTCTGATTTTTGGTTTTTGTTTGATGCTTTGATCATAAACCCTAATTTGAACTTCCATATGCATCCATCTTGCATTTGCATTCATACCTTGACTTGCCATGACATTTTATGCATCCATTTGATTCATTTAACATCTTAAGACATATTGAAAGCATGTTTGATCATTGCATCTTGCCTTTGCCATGTTGAATGCCATATGCATTTCATAACTTTTCATATATGTTCATGGTTCTTAACTTGTTTCATTTGCATCCATGAGCTTGTATGATCATCCTCATGTGTTGTTTCATGTTTGTAGCATCTCATAGCATCATCAACATCATGAATGTGCTTCTGGTTTTGTTTCTCTTCATGCCATTTCATTTCATCTTGCATTGCATTGCATTTCCTTACTAACTTTTCAGGTGGTAAGTAACTTGGAGAAGTGAATTTGCCTTCACTTCTCACATTTTCTTTTCATCTCTCTCTTGCATCCATGCTTCATTTTTTTTATGTGTTTGAGATTGAGCTTGCTCATTCTTCTTCTTCTTACTTTCTTTCCTCAAGTGACTTGTCTTCTTGAATGAAGCAAGTTACTTTGCTCCTCCTGATCCTTTCATCTGCTTCCTGGTGGTTCTGTTGAAGATTTCTCTTTTAAACCTCACAAACCTTAGGAACAACCAAGCATGACAATGATTAGGGTTTTGATTAGTCTCCCCACTTAGCTTTTACCTTTGTGTCTTTTTGAGTCTTCTCTTCTCATCTCATAATCAGGGACTAAACCCTAAAGGCTTTAAGGCTTTGTGATTAAGTTTATGCCTGCATCCTTCTATTAGGATGGAGTGTATAACTTTAATCCTAAGTGTTAAACCCTTAATGTGTTTAAATCTCTTAATCAATTCACTTAATAATCATCAAGACATCACACTTGTAACTTGGGCCTTGCATTAGGGTTCTAATTCTTCCTTAATTGGTTAAGAAGGACTAACCCTAGTGTTAATGGACAAGTCCCCCTCAAGTTGTCTTACAAACCCTAAAAATCACTTCATCATCTCATCATTAATTAAAATCCACTTAATAAAGGCTTTGTTTTGTCATGAGTTTAATCCCTAATCTTGGATTAAGTTGAGGAGCTTTCCTCAACTTAAACATTCTCATCTATTATCCTTCTATTAGGATGGTGTAATGAGTCTGTTTAATCCTTGATTATGGATTAACCTCATTACTCAACACTAAACAAAAACAACAAAAACATCTAAATAATCACAAGTAGGTTAATGATCTTAATCCTACACCAAAGGTGATTAAGTGTGAGAAGTTGACTTCACACTTAAGGTATTCTCATTACCCCTAATCAGAGGGAAGATGTGATGAGTTTACTAAATCCACTGGTTTAGGCTTAAGCTCATTAACTTATGACAAATTCTCAAAAGCAATAAAAGACTGAAAACTCAAAAACAAACAATAATCGTCTCCTTCGGGATTCTTTTATCACCTCATTCACTCACAAACGAGAACTCGCTTCTTCCGTCTAATGCAAGACAGTTAGCACCTGAGCCAGACAGGTTATACACTTGAGCATAGAAAAGTAAGCAGTTCACAATCAATTTATTTTCAGTCTCTTTAGGTCGAACTACGGTGTTCTGACTTCCTCATTGCACGAGAGGATACGTAGGCATAACTTAACTGTTATCGAACAAAACTCTCTGTATATTCCCCCTCCTTCCAGCATTATTCTTTAAGCTTCAGTCTTAAGCATTCCATTCTTACTCTTACACTGACACATCATTTATACACTTTACACTTCCTTTACACTGACACCTGTACATTTTCTTCCAGCTCTTTTACACACAAGTTGCACTGACACTACCCCTTTAAAACACAAATCTTTTAAGCGTGGATCCCGTCGAGTACGACGGACAACCTGGGTGCTAATACCTTCCCAGGTTGTAACCAACCCCCTTTCTCAGTCTCTCTGGTTCGCAACCGTCTTATCCATCTCTTTCTAGGTTTATGCAACATTACCTTTCCTCCGGGATAAAAATGCCTAGCTGGCGACTCTATTCATTCCCTGTGAGTTCACTCCTGTGTGTTCTCACACCTCCTCTCGCCGACCGTTCGCGTTTGTACCAGGTTTGAGCCAGTCTCATCTTTTGGGAGCGACACCAGGCAGAGAAGTCTACCACATGATCGTTTTACACTGACATTATTACTCTAGTATTTAATATTTCATGCCTTATTTTATTTCTCGCATCTCCAGACATATTTTATATTATCGCATATATTACATTTTCCATGTACTTTGATTTTTATCTTATATATTATTTCGTGCACTAATACTCTCTTTTTTTTCTTTTCTTTCATTTTATTTTATTTTTATTTTATGTCCAATAATGAAGAAAAGAACAAAAATATTTTTTATTTTTTCCTTCATAAAATATATGCAAGCTTTGTGCCTTAGAAGAAAGAAGAAAACGCTATCCAGACCCCCCGAAGATAAAAGGTACGCGAAGCCCACAAGGGGAATTAAAAAATTTTGGCCCAAAGACAAAATGGCCTTGTGGCGCTCGTCATAGCCTTATGGCACCCGCCACGCCGTTCCACCTTATTTCGGGGCAGATTCATCTCCCCCACCATTTTTACACTTTCAAACTTCCAAAACCCATTTTTTTAACTTCCAAAAACCCCCCATTGAACCCCATTAAAGCTCCCACCATTCTCATATATTCACCATCTATAAAACCCATCCAAAATCCATTTTCATTTTCATCCACCACAAACCATAAAAATTCAACCTTTACCATTTCCTACATAAACCACTCTTCACCATATTCAACTTCTCAAGGAGCAACAATAATGGAGTTTAACAGATATCTTCTTCGCGATGGAAGACCGGGAGATAGGCAAAGGAAAATCATTCAAAGGCTTCAGAGTCGAGAAATTCTCTCGACTAGGTACGTAGATGATAATTGTCTTTACTCTTTGGGTCTATATCATAGTGTTTTTCATTTATTAGATTTTCTAGGCTTGCATAATATTTTTGTAAATCAGGAACCTACCTATGAGAGGCTGACAATTGAGTTTTTGAGTTCGTTAATATACATTGTCAGTCCTAACACTGCTAGCACAGTCGATACTGTTAATTTTAGACTGTTTGGAATTGAATACGAATACAATACCGACAAACTAACATGCTTGTTAGGAATCCCTCATAGGGAAGGTGCTATATGTGAGGCACCTTTGGATTCGGAATGGTCGACCGAAGTATTTTCCTTCTGGCAGAGGCTGTCAAGTACTTCAATAAATTCTTTTGAAGGAATACTTGCGTTGACCATCCATAACCCGGCCATAAGAGTTTTCAGATATCTTTTGGAATGTACTATTTTTGGCCGGGAGAGTCCAAATAAGGTAAACGCTAAAGAGCTTCTATTTTTTCATGGAAGCCTCACAAATACTCATATCAATCCGGTCCCGTTTATGCTTGCACACATGGCTTTAACTGTTAATAAAACAGGACCGATTGTTATTGGAGGACTTGGTATGTCTATCGGGCTCTTAACCTGAACAATGAGATAGTTACACTTGAACCCCTACCTCCTTGCACAATTAATTTAAAATTTCTAAAAGACATGAAATTATGCCGAACGATGAAATCAGGTGGTTATGAGTTGATGGTTCATGGGGTAGCTATCCCATTTGTTGCTTTACCTTGCAATAGACGTATCGATGTACGTAATGAAAGGAACTGGACCTATGATCTGAATGCTCCGCCTGTTTTGGGTCCACTTCCTCCTAATATTCCTGATGGGGAGGCACATGACACTGATGAAGAATATGAATGGTGAGAACATTCTCGCGTACCTCACGTGTCCCCCCATCATCCTTCACAGTCACACACTGCACCATCTTCCTCTAACCCTGTTGCAGGTGCTACTCCTGGATTCTATATCACTGAGGAGATGAGGTGTGATATGACGGCTAGAGAGGAAAGGCGATACATCCTACTCTCTATCATTTCACAACAACCAACAGACAACATGAGCTACATGGAACAATCGCAATAGGTCTCGGATCGTGCCTACAGGAACGTTTGCCGCACCTTGACCGACATCATATCAGAGCAAGCCCGTCAGTGAGAAGTCAACCGCCGGAACCACCAGCTTATGGAGGCCACTCAGGGTTCCATCCTAGGTAACCTTCGAGAGGTCCGGAGTTCCCATACTGCCTTATCAACACGACTTAACCGGAGGGACCATCAGCGCAATAGATCCCGTCGTTCCAGACCATCACAGCAGGACGGCAAGGGCACCAGTGCTCCTCCGCAGTAGTTTTCCAGGTTACTCTCCTTATCTTATTTCGAAACATTGGGGACAATGTTCGATTTAAGTGTGGGAGGGGATTTTATTGCTTTCTGTTATTTCCCTTCTTAGTTATTTATTTGCTTTCTGTTATTTTCCTTTTCAATTAGTTATTTAGTTTAAGTTTTCTTTTGATAATAAATGAGTCTGACGAGTCACCAGTATAGTGTATCTTTAGTACATCCTCATTTTTCCCATTTCCTTAGCCTTACCAAAAACTTTTTTAAAAGAAAACAATGTTGTTTCACATGTTTTTTGGGCTTTGAGACAGGTTTGGATTAGGATGTGGTGACTTAGGTAAACTTTTTGAAACATCAGTATCGTTCCAGCACCATAGACTTCTTGAATATAGGAATCACTTATAAACCCCGCACACCATGGCCTTTATTATCATTAAAAAAAATTGTCCTAAGTAGTTTATTCTAGCAGTCAGCTCTGGCCTAAGCATGCTCTACGTAGGGGGTCGATGAACATAAGTGAATGATCCAGTGCTAATAAAAAAAGAAAAAAAAAAGGTAAACTCTGGGATAGGTGACCCTCACAAAGTCATTTAAACCGAAAAAAAAAGAGAAAAAAAAATATTTCTTGCCACAAAAAAGAAAAAAATTGCAGTCACCTATTGTTAGTTGGTTCAAAGGTATCTGGCACTGAACTTGGTAGGGTGGATTACGATCTGATCCCATGCAGCTACATTTAGGTCAAATAAAACGGGTTTACACATGCTTATGTGCCAGAAACCCTATTTTTTAGATCAGAATCACTAACCGGTCACTCTACTATGAAGCATGTACGGATAACGGGCTTAATGTGATTGCGTCTGAATGAAAAGGACCCAAAAAGAGATGAGTAAATAGGCCTAGGTATTGTGGGATGACATGGGTTGGTTAATATAGGATTGAAGTTTATGTCTGTGTCATTATGATACCCTTGGTTCATTTTGTTAGTACCTGTCACTGCATCCTGACTTGAACTTAGAATCCCTTTTAGCCCAAATTACGTGTTGACTCTAGTTTTCTTCATTTTGAGCTTTAAATGTTTGCTTGAGGACAAGCAAAGGTCTAAGTGTCGCAGGATTTGATAACACTAAATTTCACCGTATTTCTGATGCATTTTAGGTTTTTATTGTTATTTTGTTATGTTATTACTTTTTTTTCTTTATTTTCAGGTTTTCTATGTAATCAGGGCTTAAATCGAGAAAAGGAGCAAAAAAGGAGCTGAAACAGACAAAAATCAAGTTTTTCAGCTTTTTACACTTACGGCATCCACCATGGTTGGCGCCATGGGGTCAGCCATGACGTGGCCACGTTCCAAGACCACTCCACAACTGCAAGAGCCCATGTTCTCCACTTTCTCCACCAAAATACACTCATGGCGGGCGCCATAGGCCTGTGGCGGGCGCCACAAGGCAAAAACCTTTCCCTCCACATTTTAGTGGAGGGAGGCATCCTAGTTTTTTCTTACTATTTGTTTTCCTATATATAGGGCCTTAGGTTTTTGTTTTAAATAATCCAAACTTAGAATCTCTTAGGCATATATCAGTTTTAAAGTAGTAATCACTTCACATCGGGGTGTTACTACAATCGAGTGATCGAGTCTGTATACGTCTGTGTGATCGAGTTTTGGAGCACTCTGGGAGGAAGTTAATCATGCCGCCATTTTAATTCCAATTCGTATTTTATTTTTCCGCACTCGCTTTATTTTATTTACTTTCCGCATTGTCTTACTTTATTTATTATCTGCACTCGCACTTTACTTTATTTTATTTCCGCACTCGCTTTAAATACTTTTATTTCTCGCACTCGCTTTAAATAATTTTATTTCTCGCACTCGCTTTACTTTCTTTATTACCCGTACTCGCACTACTTTTATTTATTTATCTGCACTCGCACTAATTACTTTTATGAAAAATAATAAAAAGAACTTTTACTTTACCATGTCTAACTAAATCCACAAAGGTTAGAATGTAAGGATTGTAATTGAACTAGTAATCCGTACAATTTTTCGTAGAAACACTTAAGGGCTATTTTAACTTTCAATTTAAGTTTAATTGTTTTTAACTATTTCAAAAACAACCAAAAGCGCTTTGTCTAGTTCATTAGGAGTTTTTGGATTAAAAAGAAAAGAGATTTTAAAACCATTTTCGGACGCGTTAAGAAGTTTACAGTTTGGTTCGTGAGAACCTCTTTTTGCTAAGAAATCCAGGTTAAAATACTTTTCAACTTAGTTAAGATACTATATTTCTTAAAAATAGGTTTACTACTCTAACGCAGTACGCACCTTTTTATCCGTGACAATAGGAGGGGTTGATTAGAAAGTACAACTCGGTTTTGAATACACGAAAGCTACAGTTCCTATTAAATTGGTTCTTTTCAATTGTTTAAAATTACATTCGAGCCTGTCTTTATTAATTGTTTAAAATTATTATTCTATTTACCATTGCGCACTCTTTAAAACCATTATATTCAATTGCCTTAGATACACACCATAACAACAGGTACGATAGATTGACACTTGGTCTCTGTGGATTTGACAATCTTTTATATTACTTTGACGTGTTCGTACACTTACGAAAAACACGCATCAGGGTTGCTTGACATATACTTCTTTGTTTATGAAGCCATTCAAGAATGTACTATTTACGTCCATTTGGAAAAGCTGAAAATTCATAGAACAAGCGTAAGCAAGTGATAAACGTATAACTTCTAACCTTGCCATCGGAGCGAATGTTTCATCAAAATCGATTCCTTCTTATTAGTTGTATCTTTGTGCGACCAATCTTGCTTTGTTTCGAACTATGATTCCATTTTCATCAAGTTTGTTTTTGAACACCCATTTTGTTCCTATGATATTTTTGTTGTTCGGTCTTGGTACAAGATTCCAAACTTGATTTCTCTCAAGCTTCACAAAAAAACAAAAAAATACCAACGAACCCAAAACTCACCTTCAATTTCCATTCTTCAACAACAGACCCTGCGACTGAACCCTTCAAACTTCCTTCATCCTTCAAACATCACAACCTCAAACTTTTCACCACCACTTACCATCACAAACAAAAATCCAAAACCATCACCATACTGAAATCGAACCCATACAGGGAATCCGCCGAACCACCTTCAACCTGTTTTCACCCAAACACAATAAAAGAAAACCAGAAAAGAGTGGAAAGAGACAAAGAGATTTTCACCAAACCAAAACCATAACCTCAAACCACCAAATCCGAAACGCACAAACCCCACCGCTCAAACACTCACCGCCGGTTTCATCCACCATCGCTCACCACAACGAACCAAAAACATATTCACATTCAATCGCATGAAACTCAGCGAGAAACCTGAACCATAAACCACCCCTTTCGTTTCATCATCACAATCGTGAGCCAACCCATGCCGTCGTAAAAACCAATCGAAACCGAATCCATGAGATCTAAGACGTGAGACGGTTTGTTGAGAGAAACGCACGAACACCCACCGGAACACCATCGAATTACCTCCGTGAACGCATAGAACCGAACATCAAACTTGAGAGTGAGAAAGTGAGCATCGATTTTCCTTTGGCGTTTTTGTTCAGAGCGTATTTTGGTCTTTACCGTGTTGTTCTTATTTTCCCATGTTGTGATTCAAAACTTTGAGTATTTAATGTGATTTTTTAATAAATTTAATTGATTGGCTTCTTCTAAAACCAATGAAACATGTGGCTAAGTCTCCTGCATCTTTTTTTATTTTTTATTTTATTTTATTTATGAATCTGGATGTTGGGTTGGGTTTTAACCCATACCCAGTTAGTGTCATTTTGACAGACTTCTCCTTAATGAGTTATTTGGCCCATTTTTGTTTTACAGTTCAAAGATTATTTGGTTTCAATGTATAACTCCTTTGGATTTAGAAAATATCTTAGTAGATAATTATTTTTTTTGTGCATTTTAATTTGTTAGATTTATAGCGCTTTATTATTTTATATTTCGAGCCAATGATATATAAAAAAATTAAGTTATTTTCGATTTCATTAAATCGGAAAACTTGATTAATATGAGGCCATTTTAGTTAGGATTTTTATTTAACATTTTATTTCTACAAAACCATTTTATTTAGTTTAGTTTATTTTTTGTATTATTTCAATTATTTGTTATGTTATCGAATTTTTAATTTAATTTATTTTTATTCGTTATTCTATTCCGATTTAATATCCTCAATTTAATTTAGTCAATTTATTTAATTTATTTATCGCATTCCAACAAAAGCGCTCGACTCCTCATAGAACGATTTCAACTTTAAATCGGTTCTAAGGAAGTTAACGAACCATACTTCGACGCGTCCGAATAAAAATGTCCAACACCTCCGAATAATTGCCTTTGATTTATTTTTCCGCATTTCATCGCTTTAATTTAATCTCAAACCATGTAAGTCGAGTGCACTGTACCTCGCCATCAAACCTTCCCAAACTCAAGTATTCAAATATTTTTATAATTAAATAACGGAAAAACTGAATTCTGGAGTATCGCATTCCTCGAATTCTTGAATGAACGCTCTTGAGGCTCGCTCCGCGGGACGTGGTTCATTCGACCTTCCGTAATTAAAACGTTTAATCTACACATCAAATAACGAAATAATTGAATTCTGGAGTCTAGCATTCCTCGAATTCTTGAATGGACGCTCCTGAGGCTCGCCCCACGGGACGTGGTTCATTCGCCCTTTCGTTCCTAAAACATTAATTAAATCGAATATTTTTCCGTAAACAAACATTATTTAAATCCTTTCTATCTCGCAAACAAGCTAGCGCTTCAGCCTCCTTTCGCGAGCAAACAAGCCAACGCTTAGCCGTTAGAATGCGGTCTAAATAATCGTTCATTAAAACAAACCAACCAACATACCTTAGTACCACGAACTACGAGGCTCTGACTTTCCCATTGCACAAGGGAATACGTAGGCACACAGATCTTACTCCTTGCCGAGCACCCTATGAATAAAACCACCCATTTCCCCTTAACCCTAATTTAGAATCGTTCGCATTTATTTTATTCGAAGAAAGCAGAAAGCATAAGTCAACATTAAATTTGTGTGGTTCCTTTATATATGATGTATTTTTATGCTAATTAGGGTTTAAGAGGGATTGGGAGCATGGGAAGTGTTATAGGTAGCAAAATGCAATTTTGCATGAAAATGCACATGGAGTGATTTGTGCGTGCAAGCCTCCCATCAAGTGCATAAACTGATTCAAAATGAAGCCATTAGGACCCTTGGATTGATCTTACAGCTTAGGATCAAGTGTATCATGCTTTCCCCATGATTTTGCAAAAATGAATTTTATGAAATATTCCACACATAACCCACGGGTTCTTTGAATTTCATGGAAAAAAATGATTCTCATGCATTGTACCTGATGTTTATGATCACAAATGGTCCATAGAATGGCTTGGAAATGAGTTACAAGGCAATTTGCAAAATGGTAGAAACTTGAAAAGTGGTAAAACCCTAAAAAGAACCAAACTTCCAATGGCCATATCTTGAGTTCTACGCATGCAGTGAACAATTTCTTGTACTTTTTAAAAATGGGAGAGCAAGCCTTACAACTTTCATGTTCAAGAAAAAACCATTTGGAGTCATCTTGGCCATGTAAGAACCACTTGAATATTAGGGCAAAATATACAAAAAAATAGTAAGTTTCCATTACAAGTCACTTACTAAATTTGAAAAATTCTTCATAACTTCTTGATTCTTGATCTTTGAGATCACAAAAGCTCTTCTTGTCACTTGGGAGGGTCCCTTGACTTGAAAAACATGATTGGAGGCCTTGAAATCCAACAGTTGACTTTTTAGATGCACAATTGACAAATTTCTTCATTTACAAGTAACTGAAGAATTAATTGACTTTCTCAATGAATTTTTGCGTCAAACATCATACATAGGCCTTATATGTCATATGAAAGCCTTTGACCACAAAAATTGGTCAAAGCTATGAGCATTTATTGATCTGAGGCAAACCTCTAATTAGGGTTAATTGTGTGGGAACATGTTGCACTGCTGAACTTCTGATGATGCTTCACCCTCCTAGGGTCTTGTGGGTGACTTTGAACTTGGTCAAGATGTGAAGATACCTTGTGAGATTCCTACAAGACCACTTGGCTCTCATCTTATCCTTGAATGATCATTGCTTCGCACCATTTTATTTTTCTGTCTAACCATTATTCAAAAATCCAAAAAATATGTACTACTTTTTTTTTCTGTCTGATATTCGAAAAATCCAAAAAATGCATTTATTTCTTTTAAAACTAAAAAATTCTAATCCCTTTTTATTTTATTCACTATTTTAAATAATTACTATCCATTTTAACCATTACTTTTAAAATTCATCACATATTATTGTTATTATTATTATCATCCTGTTTTCTATTTTTTATTATTTATTTTCCATTTTTACACAAAATTATAAAATAAAAGTTATTTTAGTGTCATTATTATTTTTCATTTGATTTCTTATTTTCTTTTGTTACTATTATTATTATTATTATTATTATTATTATTATTATTATTATTATTGTTTTTATGCTTCTATTATTATTTTTCTATGTCTCAATCATATCTTAAGCCCATCATGTTTTTATCAGTTTGTCCATTTCAAAAAAAGTTAATTAAAACCTATTTCAAATTCCTTATCTGTTAATTATTTTCATATTATCAAAAACAAAAAAAAAATCTTTACGAAAAATGCCACTTTTCTAGCATCATTTATAAAAAAAATTTCAATACAATTAGAATAAAATACCAAGGCACATGACATAGGATCCACAAATCCTTTCCAAAAAAATCACGCACACACATTGCTAGTCTGTCCACTATGCACAACATGTTACTCACCAATGTCACAACCATTCCACTCACTAACAACAATATTCCGTAAGCAGACACACAACAATTTTCCAGCCTTCATTTTTATCAATTACAGCCTGTTATTTCCACCATCCTTATCCTTTTTTCCTTTCAATCTTCCCCAAACCCCTCACAATATCTTCTATATAATCACCCTTTCACTATGCATAACGGAGGGCTTGAAAACCACCGAAAAATCTCTGCAAACACATTGCCAAAATCAAGCTTCACAAAAAATCAAAAAAAATACCAATGAACCCAAAACTCACCTTCAATTTCCATTCTTCAACAACAGGCCCTACGACTGAACCCTCCAAACTTCCTTCATCCTTCAAACATCACAACCTCAAACTTTTCACCACCACTTATTGTCACAAACAAAAATCCAAAACCATCACCATATTGAAATCGAACCCATACAGGGAATCCGCCGAACCATCTTCAACCTGTTTTCACCCAAACACAATAAAAGAAAACCAGAAAAGAGAGGAAAGAGACAAAGAGATCTTCACCAAACCAAAAACATAACCTCAAACCACCAAATATGAAACGCACAAATCCCACCGCTCAAACACTCACCGCCGGTTTCATCCACCCACACACACACATTGCTAGTCTGTCCACTATGCACAACAAGTTACTCACCAATGTCACAACCATTCCACTCACTAACAACAATATTCCGTAAGAAGACACACAACAATTTTCCAGCCTTCATTTTTATCAATTACAGCCTGTTATTTCCACCATCCTTATCCTTTTTTCCTTTCAATCTTCCCCAAATACCCTCACAATTTCTTCTATATAATCACCATTTCACTATGCATAACGGAGGGCTTGAAAACCACCGAAAAATCTCTGCAAACACACTGCCAAAATCAAGCTTCACAAAAAATCAAAAAAATACCAATGAACCCAAAACTCACCTTCAATTTCCATTCTTCAACAACAGACCCTGCGACTGAACCCTCCAAACTTCCTTCATCCTTCAAACATCACAACCTCAAACTTTTCACCACCACTTACCGTCACAATCAAAAATCCAAAACCATCACCATACTGAAATCGAACCCATACAGGGAATCCGCCGAACCATCTTCAACCTGTTTTCACCCAAACACAATAAAAGAAAACCAGAAAAGAGTGGAAAGAGACAAAGAGATCTTCACCAAACCAAAAACATAACCTCAAACCACCAAATCTGAAACGCACAAACCCCACCGCTCAAACACTCACCGCCAGTTTCATCCACCATCGCTCACCACAACGAACCAAAAACAGATTCACAGTCAATCGCACGAAAATCAGCGAGAAACCTGAACCATAAACCACCCCTTTCGTTTCATCATCACAACCATGAACCAACCCATGCCGTCGTAAAAACCATTCGATACCGAATCCACAAGATCTGAGACGGGAGATGGTTTGTTGAGAGAAACGCACGAACACCCACCGGAACACCATCGAATTACCTCTGTGAACGCACAGAACCGAACATCAAACTTGAGAGTGAGAAAGTGACCACCGATTTTCCTTTGGCTTTTTTGTTCAGAGCGTATTTTGGTCTTTACCGTGTTGTTCTTATTTTCCCATGTTGTGATTCACAACTTTGAGTATTTAATGTGATTTTTTAATAAATTTAATTGATTGGCTTCTTCTAAAACCAATGAAACATGTGGCTAAGTCTCCTGCATCTTTTTTTATTTTTTATTTTATTTTATTTATGAATCTGGATGTTGGGTTGGGTTTTAACCCATACCCAGTTAGTGTCATTTTGACAGACTTCTCCTTAATGAGTTATTTGGCCCATTTTTGTTTTACAGTTCAAAGATTATTTGGTTTCAATGTATAACTCCTTTGGATTTAGAAAATATCTTAGTAGATAATTATTTTTTTTGTGCATTTTAATTTGTTAGATTTATAGTACTTTATTATTTTATATTTTGGGCCAATGATATATCAAAAAATTAAGTTATTTTTCGATTTCATTAAATCAGAAAACATGATTAATATGAGGCCATTTTAGTTAGGATTTTTATTTAACATTTTATTTCTACAAAACCATTTTATTTAGTTTAGTTTATTTTTTGTATTATTTCAATTATTTGTTATGTTATCGAATTTTTAATTTAGTTTATTTTTTTTCGTTATTCTATTCCGATTTAATATCATCAATTTAATTTAGTCAATTTATTTATTTTATTTATCGCATTCCAACAAAAGCGCTCGACTCCTCATAGAACGATTTCAACTTTAAATCGGTTCTAAGGAAGTTAACGAACCATACTTCGACGCGTCCGAATAAAAAGGTCCAACACCTCCGAATAGTTGCCTTTAATTTATTTTTCCGCATTTCATCGCTTTAATTTAATCGTAAGCCATGTAAGTCGAGTGCACTGTACCTCGCCATCAAACCTTCCCAAACTCAAGTATTCAAATATTTTTATAATTAAATAATGGAAAAACTGAATTCTGGAGTCTCGCATTCCTCGAATTATTGAATGAACGCTCCTGAGGCTCGCCCCGTGGGACGTGGTTCATTCGACCTTCCGTAATTAAAACGTTTAATCTACACACCAAATAACGAAAGAATTGAATTTTGGAGTCTAGCATTCCTCGAATTCTTGAATGGACGCTCCTGAGGCTCTCCCCACATTTTTCCGTAAACAAACATCATTTAAATCCTTTCTATCTTGCAAACAAGCTAGCGCTTCAGCCTCCTATCGCGAGCAGACAAGCCAACGCTTAGCAGTTAGAATGTAGTCTAAATAATCTTTCATTAAAACAAACCAACCAACCAACCTTAGTATCATGAACTACGAGGCTCTGACTTTCCCATTGCACAAGGGAATACGTAGGCAAACGGATCTTACTCCTTGCCGAGCACCCTAGGAATAAAACCACCCATTTCCCCTTAACCCTAATTTAGAATCGTTCGCATTTATTTTATTTGAAGAAAATAGAAAGCATAAGTCGAAATTAAATCGCAAATTAAACTAAGAGGTTCCCGTTGAGTACAACGGACGTAAGGGGTGTCGCTCCCAAAGATTTGCATCCCGATACAAGCGCGAACGGTCGGCGAAAGAGAGAGAACATGAAGATGAACTGAAAAGAGTCGCCAGCTAGGCATTTTTATCCCGAGGGAAAGGTAATGCTGCATAAACCTAGAAAGATATGGATAAGACGGTTGCGAACCAGAGAAACTGAGAAAGGGGGTTGGTTACAACCTGGGAAAGTATTAGCACCCAGATTGTCCATCGTACTCAACGGGATCCACGCTTACAAGATTTGTGTTTAAAGGGGTAGTGTCAGTGTTGTCTGTGTGCAAAAGGTTGAAAAGAATGTACAGGTGTCAGTGCAAAAGAGATGTGAAATGAAATTGCTCAGGAATGAGGCTTAAAGAATAATGCTGAAAGAGGGGGAATCGACAGAGACTTTTGTTCGATAACAGTTAAGTTATGCCTACGTATCCTCTCGTGCAATGAGGAAGTCAGAACATCGTAGTTCGACTCAAAGAGACTGAAAGATGAATTGACTCGTGAACTGCTTGCTTGCCTATGCTTAAGTGTATGACATGTCTGGCTCAGGTGCTAATTGTCTTGCATTAGACGGAAGAAGCAATTTCTCGTTTGTGAGTGAATGAGGTGAGGAAAGAATCACGGAGGAGACGATTATTGTGTGTTTTTTGTGTTTTTCAGTCTTTTATTGCTTTTTGTGTTTGTCATAAGAAAATGAGCTTAAGCCTAAACCAAGGGTTAGTAAACTCATCACATCCTCCCTCTGATTAGGGGTAATGAGAATACCTTAAGTATGAAGTAAACACCTCATACTTAATCACCATGATGTAGGATTAAGATCATTAACCTACTTGCATTTATTTAGATGTTTTTGGTATTTTTCTTTTGTGTTAAGTAATGAGTTTAAGCCATAATCAAGGATTTAATGGACCCATTACACCATTCTAATAGAAGGATAATAGATGAGAACATTTAAGCTGAGGAAGATACCTCAACTTAATCCATGATTAGGGATTAACCTCATGACAAAACAAAGCCTTTATTAGAGTGGATTTTAATTAATGGCAAGATTAAGAAATGGATTTTATGGTTTGTAAGACAACTTGAGGGGGACTTGTCCATTAACACTAGGGTTAGTCCTTCTTAACCAATTAAGGAAGAATTAGAACCCTAATGAAAGGCCCAAGTTACAAGCTTAATGTCTTAATGATTATTAGGTGAATTGATTAAGAAATTTAAACACACCAAGGGTTTAACACTTAGGATTAAAGTTATACACTCCATCCTAAGAGAAGGATGCATGCATAATCTTAATCACAAAGCCTTAAAACTTTAAAGGTTTAGTCCCTGATTAAGAGGTGAGAAGAGAAGACACAAAAGATGACACAAAGGTAAAACTAATGGGGACTAATCAAACCCTAATTGTTATCATGCTTCGGTGTTCCTAGGGTTTATGAGGCTTGCAAGAGATCTTAAAAGAAGCCACCAAGGAAGAAGTAGATGAAAGGAGGAGAAGCAGAAGAAACAAGCTAACTTACTTCACTTAAGAAGATAAGTTACTTGAAGAAAGAAAGTGATGGGGGAAAATGAATGAGCAAGCTCACTCTAATACAAATACAAAATGCAGCAATGGATGCATAAGGGAGATGAGAAATATTATGAGAAGTGAAGGCAAATTCACTTCTCAAAGCACTTACCACCTGAAAAGTTAGCATAAAGAAAATGAAATGAAATGAAAATAAAATGAATGCAAGGATGCAAACCAAAACCAGAAGCATGTTCATGATGCAAATGATGCTAAGAGATGACATGAAAGCATGTCAAGTGATATGAATGTTCATACAAGTGATGAGAATGCAAATGAAACATTAAAGGAGCATGAAAGTTCATGAATGCTCATGAAATGTAATGAATGCATAACATGGAAAATGGATGAAGAAATGATCAAGAATGAGTCTAATGTGTCCTAAGATGTCTTAGAAGTCATGTGGATGCATAAAATGTCATGGCAAGTTCTTATATGAATGCTTATGCAAGATGTATGCAAAGGAAGATGAGAAATTAGGGTTTTATACAACATGAGATGCAAAACTCAAAAACAGAAGAAAATGACAAGATAAAAAATTGAAATTGCAATCAAAGGATCCCTAACCCCATATGATACCACACCCCAAAGGAGAAGACCTAACTCTTAACCTAATGAAAGTTATGATTTTTCTAAGTTATCTAGGGTTTTAAGGCACCTAAAGGGAAAAATTGCAAATCAAATCAAAAATGCAGAAGAAATTTGTGAAAAAATTATGCTAGATACTACATGTCAAATGAAGATCAATTCAAAAAGAACTATTGTCATACCATTCTTGGTTAGGCAGAAAAGAATTCTTAAAGTTAGGGTTCTAAAATATGAATTTTATGAACCCTAAATTCAAGAAAATTGTCAAAAATGGTTCAAAACCAAAAATAAATTTGTGTGGATGGTATGACATTGTCTCTAAATGTTTAAGAATGTTCTCTGAATTTTTGGTGATTTTTAAATACTTAAATGTATTTTTAATTAATTAAAATCAATTAACTAATTAAATAAAACATTTAAATGATTTAAAAATACTTTTATAATGCAAAAAATAAAAATAAAAATATTTTTGATTTCTGAAAAAATTAATAAAAGACTTGATAAAAATTTTCAGATTTTTTTGATCATTTTTACTATTTTTAATAATTATGTGAAAAGAAAAGGATAAAATATAAAATAAAATGAAATAAATAGAAAAGTAAGAAGATTTGATGGTCCAGATTCAAACTGGGGTTGGAAACGTTGACTGGCGCGTGATCTAAGGGTTGGGATTTAACCTGACTTAATTAATTGATTAGTTTAATTAATTTGGAGATTAGGGTTAAGTGAGAGGATCCTGGCCATCCACCCACGCGGGAAACTCCATCCAACGACTTAAATTTGAACTAAACTAATTAATCAGAGATTAAGCCCTAATGATTTTCAGGTGGCCGGAGGGGACCTCCGGTCATCTTCTTCGGCGGGCCAAAAACGCTATCTTCTTCCCTAAGCCACTAATCCCATAAAAACTGCCCAGAATCAATCTCCAAACATCATACATCATGAATCAATCAACAAACAACATTTACATTGCGTAACAAGGCTGAATCGAATCAAAACAAATTTTAGGTCAAACTTTCAGAACATCGTATCATACTCATTTCTTGCTCATTTTTAAAATTAAACACATCCCCATGATCAGTGCAACATATAGAACAATATTCTAACAAGAAAACAGGATTTTGGAAAAAATGTTCATCATGTTACCTGAGTTGATGAACTGCAAATGAGAGCTTTCAGGACCCCTCCTTTGTGCAAAAAGTCTCCTTTGATCCTCCTGAGGTTAATGGAATGCTTCAAAAGCTTTGATGGTGGCTAGTTTGAAGGTTCCAGTTCTGGTGTAGCAGAATTTGAGGTTTGTGTTTGTGATGTTTCAGGCCATTCCAATGGTTGGTTTGTATTCTATGGATGATTTCTGAGTGGATGGTGAAAGAATTTCTGAAGTTTGATGGATGGTTTGAGAGAATCGAAGAAGGGAAGGTTTTTGCAAGTTTTGTGCAATCTGATGGCATGTGTGTTCTGAGCTTATGTGATGCTTGTTTTATGATCCTTATGCAATCCCTAAACTATTGGAATGAGTCAGAAGACTTGACATGCACTGTGGGAATGGTATGGAGCAATTGGCCAAAAAGTCAATAGTTGGTGTATTTCAAGCATGGGCCATGACATAAGCTATTTTAGGGCTGCTCTGAGTTCAGCTGTCTTCAAGGATGGCCATGGGATGATTTAGAGTGATCATAAGTGAATGATGGTGAGATGGCACATGTTTTGCATTTTCACAACTTGTTGCATTTTGAGATATTTGGTCATGGAAATGTCTCATTCAATGCTGAATTTTGGTAATGAAGTGTTACATGATGTTTCTATGATGCTTTGAGATCATTTAGAAACCATACCAACCCTTAGAAATCATTCTTGCAAGAATCCCTCTTTTGAGAATTTCATGAAAAATGGCTTATGGAAGCTTGTGATCCAAGGCATGAAACTTTGTGAATTTTGTGCAATTCTGATTTTGGCAAGTTGCAATATGTTGTGATGATGCTTATAAGTCATTTAGAGGTCATGAAAGTGCTTAGACTTTGGTTTTGCAAAAATCCCCTTTTGGCATGAAACTTGAAATTATGTGATTTTTGCCAACTTTGAAAGACCGTAACTTGAGTTCCATAATGAATTAGGACTTGTTCTTGTACTTTTTGAAAATGGAATGATCCAATCTACAACTTTCATGACTAACAATTTTCCATTTGAAGCATTTTTGGTTAAGAAAGAGGAGGTTGAAAAACTTTCCCAAAATGGAAAGTTTACATTACAAGTCATTTCCATTTTTGGCAACTTTTGGTTTAGCTCATTTTTCTTCAAATTTGTGAACTTATAAACACTTCAATGATCAAATAAAGACCATATAACCTCAATTTGATGAAAAATCCACTTTGGTTCCAATGTGGGGGGCCTCAGATGCCCTGATTTTGCTCTGACTTGCTCAAGAAGTTACCCAGTGATCAGATGACTTCCAGAATGAATTTCTTCATCAAACTTGGTGTGCATGATCCTTATAACATATTGAGACCAATAGAAACAAGAATGACCAAAATATTTGGAGTTATGGCCTCTGAAACCAAAACCCTAATTTCAGGTCATCTGTGCAGTTAAACCCTAGCTCTGCTCCCATGTTTTGCCAGTTCTTGTGATTTTTTGGCTTCCTTGATCTTTGGAGGATAAAATATGATGATTGAACATACATGGACCCTCTTGAGGTGATTGAAGACCTTTGGAGTGGCTCAGATGGATCCTGGATGGCTCAGATCACAAACCCTATATGCAGATGAACTTGAACTAATGCAGTGAAGCAAAAATGCAATATGATATGGTATGCTTGAACTAATGTAAATATGAAAGATCACAAGCCATGGTGTGAACTTAGTTAGGGAAAATTTGGGGTGTTTACAGCTGCCCCTATTCAAGCATGAGTTAGCTGTGCAGGATGTAAGCGCCTGGCTTAACAGAAAAACAAGATAACTTGTGGTTGAATACCAAAGACAGTCCAAAATTTGCACGCACTGGGGAGAAGAAGAAAAGGGATATAGATTGTAAAAGACAATATTGTATGATTATAAAGTGCAGGCGATGGAGGACGACCATCGGGCAGAGGACGACTGTTGGGGATAGAGCAATGACGGGGACGGCCGACATGCTGGGGAAATAAAGAGATCATGATGGGGACGGACATCAAGAAAAGGAATAAGATTCTATGGGGATTAAAGTAAAGGCAATGATGGGGATGGCCATCAGGTTTGCAAAGTAAGGTAAACAACGATGGGGACGGCCATCGGTTCAAAGAATAAATGAAATAATGATGAGGGACGGTCATCAAAGGTGAAGGACGATCACCTAGCAGGGGACGGCTACTCTTTACCACGACATAGGAAGAATGTCGGATAGAAAAAGGTCGACGATGGGGACGGCCATAGGATAAGCATGATGAAGGACGATCATCAAGAGGTGAAGGATGATCACCTAGCAGGGGACGACTGCTCTCGGGTTTATCACGACATAGGACAAATTGTCGGATAACAAGATCAACGATGGGGACGGCCATCGGATAAATGATGAAGGACGATCATCAGAAGGTGAAGGACGATCACCTAGCAGGGGACGGCTGCTAAATATCACGACATAGGACGAATGCCGGATAGAAAAGGGTTCCAATAATGGAGACTCCGCTGGGAGAAAAGATGAGGGACGATCATCCAAAGGTGAAGGACGATCACCGGGGAGGGTACGGCTGCCGAAAGTATCATGACATAGGACGAATGTCAGATAGAAAAGAAGTTTTGCTGGGAACTTCGCTGGGGAATAGTAAACACGGCCGAGTGTTTACATCCAAGAAATGAAAGGTATAAGTGTTTGGCACTGTGTATGGATTAAAGATGCAGACGAGCATCCTTAAGATCTACGATACAGATGAGTATCGGTAGAAACAACGCTGACACATGTTCAGAGATGATGATACGGACGAGTATCAACTGGTTAGCAAAGAACATGGATGAGTGTTGAATTTGAGGGGAAATAAGTGGTGTATACAAGATACGGACGAGTATCTATATGAGTAAAAATAAGCATTGTTGAGACACAGACGAGTGTTCAACTTGCTGGGGAAAGTATGACACGGACGGGTGACATAAGAGGAAATGTATAAGTTATGAACTTATAAGTGTAAAAGGTATTCTGGAAACCCGTGGGGGGAGGATGACACGGATGGGTGTCAATGAGAGTGTATTATGATAAGTGTTTGGGTAACCATGCTGGGAGGTGGTGACACGGACGGGTGTCGAAGAGAGTATGGAAGTTTCTGTATTCAAAAGGATATTTGTGGCTTATATCTGCAAGGGGATGATATGACACGGACGAGTGTCGAATGAGTATATATAAACATGTATTCGTGAGAGCAAAGGGGATGCTTTTTGGATTTCTGTGGGGAAATATGAGATGACACGGACGAGTGTCGGGAAAAACATATTGTGTATAAGCATCTGTTTGTAGAAATTGTTCTGGCGACTTTACTGGGGAAAGATGACACGGACGAGTGCCAAAAGGAGCATGTATCTGTATTTTAAGAGTGCAAAGGGACGCTTTGGCTTTTGTATATTGCTGAGGAGGTATTGTGGGCATTTCCAGGTGTTTGGTTCGAACCTGACTTGTGATTATGCAATATGTTTGATTTTTGCCGTAATGCTCCGTATTAGACGGAATGCTACGCTCTGGGGGAAAATGATGTGAATGCTATGATTATGCAAAAGATACCGATCCGGGATTCAGATCCCGTTGCTTGGGGAGATCTCTGACTGATCTTTTTTGAAAGGATATCCCAGCTGGGGATGAGATCATTGGTAGATCTGATAAAATATACGAATCTGCTTGGGGAAATAGGTCACTGAGAGACCTATCTTAATAATGAGGAGCCCAACTGGGCACGTGGAAGCTTCCGTCACTTTGTTGTGTGAGAACTTCAGACATTGCTCTTCTGGGAGGAGGCCGGAGCTCTGTGGGGAGATGGTTCCCTGTCTAGTACTATGTTGGGGAAGGAAAGACCACTGAACGATCTTCCTAGAGATTTCTGTGGGGATCTTGTTGAGGATGGTGATATCTGACAACTCAGCCGGGGAAATGAGCACCTTCTGATGTTGCTCTGAAGAAAATGTGCTGGAGAAATGATGCCTGACAACTCTGATGGGGAGGAAACACTTCCGGTGCTGTTTCGAGGATGTGCTGAGGAAATAATGATTTGGCAACTTTGCTGGGGAAAAACCTTTCATGCCCCATGTTGCGCTCTGAATACCTGCAATCCTGTCATAACAAAGAAACGCGCCAGTATCCCGAGGTATCCCTTACCGGATTCCGTCATAGGAGATAGACATTCCTGGAAGTAAAAATATATTTCCTTCAAGCATGTGATTAGAAAGGCACATTTGTTTTTATGCAAACGTTATATCAAGGATATAGGACATTTTTGCAAATGAAATAAAATGTACAAGACGAAATGTGACTGAAAGTATGATTTTATTAATTTGTGTGCCCTGAATTGGCAAATACAGTCAAAGAAACAAATCCCCTGAAATGAGGAGATTGTTACAAATTGAGAAAAATGAAGGTGCTGGAAATGTTGACGACGCTTCAGTGAGCTTCCATTTGCTATGACCCGTATGACCTTGACGTTCTTCTCATCTTGCTTTCTGAAGAAGGATGATTCTGACGGATGCTCTGACCTTTCGAAACTTGCCGTGTCGTGAATGAAACAGATGAATTCAGAATGCAGTTGTTCACTTGTTCCCTTATTTTGCATGGATCGCCCTTTCGGGTTTTCAATCCACCGAGATACCCATTTTTTCCTGAGCTGTCCAATGCGGCTTTTCAACTCAGTGGGTGTACATTTTTTTTCCCTTACTTTTTGCCCGAGTCTTTTATTCTGTTTTTGATTCGTCGGGATGCCCTATTTTTTCCTGGACTTACATTCTATTTTTATGTCCAGCGGGTCATTTATGCAAAGTATTTTTTAACTGCATCTGAATTCACAAGGGATAAGAAATCTTCACTATCCATAGTAGTGAGCATCAGTGCCCCACCAGAGAAAACTTTCTTTACTATGAACGGACCATCGTAATTTGGAGTCCATTTGCCCCTGTGGTCTGTATGAGGAGGAAGGATTCTTTTCAGCACAAGATCTCCTACTTGGTATTCCCGAAGCCTGACTTTCTGATCGAAGGCTTTCTTCATTCTTTTCTGATATAACTGCCCATGACAGATTGCAGCTAATCTCTTTTCTTCGATCAGATTCAGTTGATTGTACTGAGATCGGACCCATTCTGCTTCATTCAGTTTGACATCCATGAGCACCCGTAAGGAGGGTAATTCAACTTCAACAGGTAGGACTGCCTCCATACCATACACAAGCTGATATGGTGTTTCCCCAGTGGATGTTCTGATCGAGGTGCGGTACCCATGAAAGGCAAATGGTAGCATCTCATGCCAGTATTTGTAAGTAACCACCATTTTTTGCACAATCTTCTTGATGTTCTTGTTAGCTGCCTCAACAGCGCCATTCATCTTTGGCCTGTAAGGAGAAGAGTTGTGATGTTGGATTTTGAAGTCCCGGCACAGCTCTGCCATCATTTTATTGTTCAAGTTGGAACCATTATCAGTAATGATTCGCTCGGGCACTCCATACCGACAGATGATATCTCTCTTTAGGAATCTGGCTACCACTTGCCCGGTGACGTTGGCGTATGAAGCTGCTTCAACCCACTTGGTGAAGTAGTCAATGGCTACCAGGATGAATCTGTGGCCATTTGAAGCAGTCGGCTCGATCTTTCCAATCATATCAATGCCCCACATGGAAAAGGGCCAAGGTGAAGACATCACATTCAAAGGATTCGGAGGCACATGCACTTTATCTGCATAAATCTGGCATTTGTGGCACTTTCTGGCGTAGGCACAACAGTCTGCATCCATTGTGATCCAGTAGTAACCTGATATTAGCAATTTCTTAGCCATTGCATGTCCTCCAGCATGGGTACCGAAAGATCATTCATGCACCTCGTGCATCAGCAAGTCTGCTTCGTTCTTATCAACACATCTGAGAAGTACCATGTCAAAGTTTCTCTTGTATAAGGAACCATCAGTATTCAGGAAGAAACTACCAGCCAACCTTCTTAATGTCTTCTTATCATTGGATAATGCCCCAGGTGGGTATGTTTGATCCTCTAAGAAGCATCTGATGTCATGAAACCAAGGCTTGTCATCTTTAACAATGTCCACGGAGAACACGTATGCTGGTCTGTCAAGTCTGGATACTGAAATCCGAGGCACAAAGTTGGCAGCTTGAACTTTGATCATGGAGGAAATGGTAGCCGGAGCATCTACAAAATTATTTTCATCTCGAGGGATATACTCAAGTTTGATTGTCGTGAAGAAAGTCAGTAATCTCCTCGTATAGTCTCGGTATGGAATCAAATGCTCTTGGTGAGTGTACCATTTGACGTTGGTTTGATTGATCACCAGAGCTGAATCTCCGAACACATTTAAAGTCTTGATCCTGAGGTCAATGGCTTCCTCAAGATCCATGATACAGGCTTCATAATCAGCTTCGTTGTTAGTGCAGTTAAAGGTGAGTTTTGCCGAGAAAGGCATGTGAACTCCTTTAGGTGTAATAACCACTACACCAACTCCGCGACCATTCATATTAATATCCCCATCAAACATCATCGTCCATTCTTCTTTTGGGTCAGGCCCTTTAGTGTGAACAGGCTCTTCATGATCTTTTGCTTTTATGAACATGATGTCTTCATCAGGGAAGTCAAATCTCATTGGTTGGTAATCATCAATGGGTTGCTCAGCAAGATAATCAGAAAATACACTTCCTTTGATGGCCTTTTGAGATGTGTACTGAATGTCATACTCTGTTAAAATCATTTGCCATCTTGCAACCCTTCCGGTAAGTGCTGGCTTCTCAAATATGTACTTGACGGGGTCCATTTTTGAGATAAATAAGGTAGTGTGGGTCAACATATACTGCCTTAGTCGGCGAGCAGCCCACGCTAAAGCACAACAAGTTTTCTCGAGCAGTGAATAACGTTGTTCACAGTCGGTAAACTTTTTGCTTAGATAGTATATTGCATACTCCTTTTGACCAGACTCGTCATGCTGTCCCAACACACACCCCATTGACCCTTCTAATACTGTAAAGTACATTATTAGAGGTCTTCCTTCAACTGGAGGCATAAGGATTAGAGGTTCTTGTAAGTACTCCTTGATTTTGTTAAAATCCTTCTGGAAGTCTTCATTCCACCTGACCGCTTGTTCTTTCCTTAACAACTTGAACAGGGGCTCACAGGTTGCAGTAAGGTGAGATATGAACCGTGAAATGTAGTTCAATATACCTAAGAAACCCCAAACTTCTTTTTCTGTCTTTGGTGCAGGCATCTCTTGAATGACTTTGACTTTGTCAGGGTCAACTTCAATTCCTTTTTCACTTACAATAAAACCCAGCAGCTTACCGGATCGTACCCCAAATGTGCATTTGTTGGGGTTTAGCTTCAGTTGATACTTCCTCAGATGATTGAACAGCTTTAATAGATTTACCAAATGGTCTTCTTCTGTGAGGGACTTGGCAATCATGTCATCCACATAACATTCAATTTCTTTGTGGATCATGTCGTGGAATAATGTTACCATATCCCGTTGATAAGTGGCACCCGCATTCTTCAGTCCAAATGGCATTAGCTTATAACAGAATGTGCCCCATGGTGTGATGAAAGTTGTCTTCTCCATGTCTTCAGGTGACATCTTGATCTGATTATATCCTGAAAATCCATCCATGAAGGAGAACACCGAGAACTGAGCCGTGTTGTCGACCAATACATCAATGTGAGGTAATGGGAAATCATCCTTTAGGCTGGCTCTATTCAGATCCCGGTAGTCCACACACATCCGTACTTTCCCATCCTTCTTAGGAACTAGTACAATGTTAGCAACCCACGGCGGGTAACTAGTTACAGCAAGGAAACCGGCGTCCCACTGTTTTTGTACCTCTTCTTTTATCTTCATGGCCATATCCGGGCTGGTACGGTGTAGCTTCTATTTTACTGGGAGACAGTCTTCTGTTAGTGGCAGCTTGTGCATAACAATATTGGTGTCCAGACCTGGCATGTCTTGGTATGACCAAGCAAAGACATCAACGTACTCTCGCAGTATGTCAATAAGTTGTTCCTTCACTGAATCTTGCAGACGGGCCCCAATCTTTACTTCTTTCAATTCTTCTTCTGTACCAAGATTAACTGTCTCCACTTCCTCCTGATGAGGAGTGATAACCTTTTCCTCTTGTCTTAACAACCTGGCTAGTTCTTCAGGTAGCTCATAATCTTCTCCAACCCCCTCATCGGCATGATTAATCGGATTGTCGAAGTCATACGAAGTCATAGCAGTGTCGTTGTCGGTGCATTCTGGAGGGCATTCTCTGCAAGGGTTTAGATTTGTTTATTTTAGTGATCAGTTTTTCTTGTTTAGAAAAAGTGAAAATGAAGTTTATTTCTTTTGAAAACATCAACATTTTATTGTTTTGTACAAAAATGAAAAATGAAAAACAGTGAGCGAAAAAAAGAGACGCATTTTCAAAAGATGTCCTGATATTCATTAATTGATCGTTTGCACAAAATACAAGATGGCCCGATTACAAAATGAGTCCTGACACCTTGGGCAAGATGCAGGACTTGATGCATGCTTAAAAGACAGGAAATAATAATTACTCTGCAGGAGTAACTCTTATAATTTCCTGGGAAGACCAGTTAGAGACTTGGTTCCCCGGGATCCTTGGACGTATCCAGTTTTCCAGGTTGCGTTCGTCTTCTTCCTCGTCTTCCAGACTGTTCACAGCATTCGGGGTAAGCATTCCCCCACTGACAAATTTGGGCTCCATTGCAGCCTCCGATTGATCTTGTTGAGTTGGTCTGTAACCCAACCTGAATCTGTCTTCTTTCTTTTCTACTGGCAGCAGCTTGCCCCAGCCTTGAGTGGTACCCTCCTCAACAACCTTTCGGGCTTGTTGATATGAAGTGATGGAAGTTCCAGACACAGAAGTTGCTTCATTGATGTTAAGGGCCTCAAACCCCTGACTCATAGTTTCATGGATCTCCCCATCCATCTCTATATACTTGTAAGTAGCCAGCTGGGTAACAAAAATGTCTTCCTCCCTGCAGATTGTGATGATCTGGCCTTCCCACTCAAATTTTAACTTCTGGTGAAGGGTAGATGTGACGGTGCCAGTGGCGTGTGTAACACCCTTCTACCCCAAAACATAATATTCACATAATATCAGAGTAATCATCTAAAAAGGGTATCACATATCATCATAATTCAACACAAACAGTGTCCTGTCTCGTAACACGGGTTAATCAACATCAAGAATATCATAAATCATTTCGCAGCGGAATTTAAACTTCATAATTCAAAACTTCATAAACATAATTTTCACCATCCTGAATTTAACATCATAAAATGGAAAATATTTATCCAGATAACAACATAACTGAAAACAATTTAACAAAAGAAAACTCATCCCAGTGTTACATGACACAGAGCAGGACACATAAACCAGAACCACTTCTAAGGAACACTAAAGCACGCTCTGAGACTCATGAATTACTCCTATTGCATTGCAGGACTATCCTTCTACATCAGCAAGTTACCCACGAAGGAGGCAACATTTCCAAGCAGGCAGGGTGAGTAATCATAATATATCATAAACGTACCAGAATATAGAATCATAAATAAATTAGTACACATATCATGACTGTCGCTCCCACCAAATGACACCTCGGGTCAGAAGGGGTACAGACGCGAACGGTCGGCGAAAGAAGAGTGAGAACACACAGGGGTGAACTCAGAAGACAAGAGTCGCCAGCTAGGCATTTTTATCCCGGAGGAAAGGTAATGCTGCATAGACCTAGAAAAATATGGATAAGACGGTTGCGAACCAGAGAGACTGAGAAAGGGGGTTGGTTACAACCTGGGAAGGTATTAGCACCCAGATTGTCCGTCGTACTCGACGGGATCTACGCTTAAAAGATTTGTGTTTTTAAGGGGTAGTGTCAGTGCAATTTGTGTGTCAAAGCTGGAAAAGAATGCAAGTGTCAGTGCTGGAAGAAAGTGAAGTGAAATATGTGAAGTGTTAGTGCTGGAATAGGAGTGTGAAGCTCAAGACATGAGGCTAAAAGAATAATGCTGGAAGGAGGGGGAATATACAGAGACTTTTGTTCGATAACTGTTAAGTTATGCCTATGTATCCTCTCGTGCAATGAGGAAGTCAGAACACCGTAGTTCGACCCAAAGAGACTGAAAGTTAAATTGACTTGTGAACTGCTTACTGTCTATGCTCAAGTGTATGACCTGTCTGGCTCAGGTGCAAACTGTCTTGCATTAGACGGAAGAAGCAAGTTCTCGTTTGTGAGTGAATGAGGTGAGAAAAGAATCCCGGAAGAGACGATTATTGTTTGTTTTTGAGTTTTCAGTCTTTTATTGCTTTTGGATGTTTGTCATAAGAAAATGAGCTTAATCCTAAACCAATGGGTTAGTAAACTCATCACATCTTCCCTCAGATTAAGGGTAATGAGGATACCTTAAGTGTGAAGTCAGCATCTCACACTTAATCACCATGGTGTAGGATTAAGATCATTAACCTACTTGTGATTATTCAGATGTTTTTGTTGTTTTTGTTTAGTGTTGAGTAATGAGATTAAGCCATAATCAGGGATTAAACAGACTCATTACACCATCCTAATAGAAGGATAATAGACGAGAATGTTTAAGCTGAGGAAGACTCCTCAACTTAATCCATGGTTAGGGATTAACCTTATGACAAAACAAAGCCTTTATTATTTGTATTTTAGTTAATGATGAGATGAAGAAGTGAGTTTTATGGTTTGTAAGACAACTTGAGGGGGACTTGTCCATTAACACTAGGGTTAGTCGTTCTTAACCAGTTAAGTAAGAATTAGAACCCTAGTGCAAGGCCCAAGTTACAAGTTTGATGTCTTGATGATTATTAAGTGAATTGATTAAAGGATTCTAAACACATTAAGGGTTTAGCACTTAGGATTAAAGTTATACACTCCATCCTAATAGAAGGATGCAAGCATAAGCTTAATCACAAAGCCTTAAAGCCTTTAGGGTTTAGTCCCTGATTATGAGGTGAGAAGAGAAGACTCAAAGAGACACAAAGGTAAAAGCTAAGTGGGGGACTAATCAAACCCTAATTATTATCATGCTTGGCCATTCCTAGGGTTTGTGAGGTTTAAGAAAGAAATCTTCAAGAAACCACCAAGGAGAGAAGCAGATGAGAGAAGCAAAACAACTTGCTTCACTTAAGAAGACAAGTTGCTTGAAGAAAGAAGATAAGATGAACTAGAATGAGCAAGCTCAATCCAAAGCACAAGATAAAATGCAGCAATGATGCATAAGAGAGATGAAAAGAGATTGTGAGAAGTGAAGGCAAATTCACTTCTCAAAACAACTTACCACCTGAAAAGTTAGTGAAGAAATGAAGTGCAATGCAAGATGAGATGAAATGTGATGATGCAAACCAAAACCAGAAGCATAAATATGATGTTAATGATTCTAAGATATGATGCAAACATGAGGCAAGGCATGAGAATGATCATACAAACATATGGATGCAAGAGAAACATGTTTTGAACCATGGATGTACATGAAAAGTTATGGAATGCAAATGACATAAAACATGGCAAATGAAAGATGAAATGATCAAACATGATTCTAATATGTCCTAAGATGTCTTATGAATCCAATGGATGCACAAAATGTCATGGCAAGTCATGGTATGCAAGCAAATGGAAGATGGATGCAAAGGAAGGCATAAATTAGGGTTTATGATCAACACACAAAGCAAAATCCAAAATCAGAAGCAAACTTCATGATAAAAAATTGAAAATGCAATCAAAGATACCCTAGACCTATACAAACTCACTGCCCAAAGGAGGGGATCCAACTCTTAACCTATTGAAAGTTATGAATTTTCTAAGATTGCTAGGGTTTTAAGGTACCTTGACAAGAAAAATGCAAAAACAAATTGAAAGTGCAAGTTCAATTCAAGCCAATTTTATCCTACAAACTACATGTTATACAAGATGCAATGAAAAAAAATCATTGTCCAACTCTCAAAGGTTAGACAGAATTGAATTTTTGAAGTTTATCACAAAATATTGCCTAATAATGAATTTAATTCCATTGAAAATAATCAAAAGGCATCAAGAACAAAAAAGAAATTTGGTTTGATAATTGGACAATGTTTCTAAATGTTTTTAAATGTTACATGAATTTTTTTTGTGATTTTTAAATACCTAAAAGTATTTTTAATTAATTAATTTTCATTAATTAATTAAAAATAAACTTTTAAATGATTTAAAAATAATTTTTAATGCAAAAAATAAAAATAAAAATATTTTTGTGTTCTGAAAATTAATTGAACCTTTGACAAAAAAATTCAGAATTTTTAAAGGTATTTTGCTATTTTTAATAATTCGTGCAAAATAAATCAAAACAAATGAAAATAAAATGAATTTTAAATGAAAAAGAAGAAAGTCAGCCAATCTGATGGCTGAGATTCAAATAAAAAGGGAGGGAATTGACCAGCACGCGCATCTGGACGGCTCACATTCAAACTACGCTAATTAAGTCATTAACCCTAATCTGAACCCTAATCACTTTCAGATGACCGGAACAGTGTTCCGGTCATCTTCTCCGGCCAGCCATTCATGCTATCTCTCTTAATACGCATCCCTAAGCCCTAAAACTCTCCAGAAATGATCCTCTCCCCAACCCCAACAAGAATCAGTCATCAAAATTCATTTATTCATCATCAAATTCGTGAATCAAAGCAAAACGGAAAAGAACTCAGAAATTTCAGAAGCTCATGAAATGCTTATTTCTCAACTATTTTCAAAACTAAACACATCATGGCAATCAGTGAAGCATGTAGAATCATTCTATAACATAAAATGAGAGTTCTGGAAAAATAAATGCCATGGCTACCTGAGCTTGAGCTTTCGAAACAGGGACTTTCTGGCCAGTTCTTTGCTTCAAATCCACTCCAATGATCCTCCTTTGAAGCTTGAGATGCTTGGCTGGAGTTTATATGGCCTTGAAATGGAAATGGCAAAAGCTCAGTTTGTGAAATGTGAAAATCGTGTTTTTGATTGTGGAGGTTTTAGGGCAAAATGGAGGGTGGGAAATGATCAGTGAGGTTTATGGAGTTGAATGGTGGAAAAAGTTTGAAGGTTTGATGGCTGAATCAAGAGATTCAAAAGCTTTTGCAAATTTGGGGACTTTGGATTGTGTTATGTTCTTGGAGTTTCAGGCTGTGTTGTTATGTGCTTTTGCTTGTATTTGATCCACATAAAGAAGTGTGATAGGTCAGAGAGTGGGTGCTGGCCTATGCTGATTGGTATGGGCAAGTTGCCAAAATGTCAAAAGTTGGTGTACTTGAGGTATGGGTCATGGAAGGCTGGCCTAGGGGCATGGTTTGATTCAGCTGAGATCATGGAGTGCTTGTGAATCTGATTTTGTGAACTGAGGCAAGTGGATGAGAAGTTTTGATCTATTTTGCAAATTGGCACAACTTTGCCCCTTTTGGAAATTCTTCAAGTTTAAGGCATAAAATGGAATAATTCAAAGTACCATTCTGATCCTTAGAGGTCCATTTGACATGTTATGAAGTGTTTGTGTATATTTGAAGCCTTTAGAATTCCTTATCAAACCATTTTGTAAAATGTCTCTTTGGTAGAAAACTTGAAATTATGTGATTTTCCCCAACTTTGACAAGCCATAACTTTTGATCCAAAATGAATTAGAATGAGTTATTGTACTTTTTGAAAATGGAATGATCCATTCTACAACTTTCATGACCAAAGTTTTCCCATTTGAGGCATTTTTGAATCAAAAAGCAAGGGTTGAAAAAGTTTCCCAAAATGGCAAGTTTCCATTACAAGTCATTTTCCCAAAAAGTCAACTTTGCAAATGGCTTGAAATTCTTCATTTTTGTGAACTTCTAACATCTTATATGATCAAATAAAGATCATACATAATCAAAATGATGAATAACACCCTTTGGTTGGGTCATTGGGGGCCTCAGATGCCCTGATTTTGCACTGACTTGCTCAAAAAGTCAACTCTTGATTAGATGCCTTCCCCATGGAATTTCTTCATGAAAATTGATATGCATGATCCCTATACCATATAGAGACCAATAGAAACAAAAATGACCAAAAAAATTGGAGTTATGGCCTTTGAAACCAAAACCCTAATTCTAGGTCATCTGTGCAGTTAAACCTGGCTCTGCTTCCATGCCATTCCCAGTTCTTGTGATTCTTTGACATTTTTGACTTTGTGAGGATACAATATGATGCTTGAACATACATGGACCCCTTTGAAGTGATTTATGACCTTTGGAGTGGCTCAAATGGCTCTTGGATTGCTCAGACCACAAACCCTAGATGCAAATGACTTAGAACCAGTGCAATGAATCAAAAATGCAATATGAGATGCTATGATTGAACTTATGCATATGAAAATACCACAAGCCATGGTGTGAATGGGTGAGGGCAAATTTGGGGTGTTTACAATGACATCATCAACTACAAAGTTCAGCAACAACCACAACACGATCATGAAATCAAACAACACCAACACAATTATGAAATTCATCCAGAATATGCAATTCTAACATCCTGATATGCAATATGCATGTGGTACCATTTTCATCGTGAGATGGATACATGACCATCAACCCTCCACAAAGGAGCACATCGTAAATCATCGAGACACTTCAATCCACACAATGGGATTGAAGTAGAATAAATAGGCTGAAGCCCCATCGTGAATGTTATGAAATGAAATGATGCGCTACATCGTAAATTCATCAAAATAATTCGTATCATTCATTTCAATCAGCAAAACAATCATCAAATAATCATATATATCATCATGACATTACACCCAGAACACTGGTTCTATAACCACTCTGACACATCAAGAATTGACCCGTACCCGGTAAATTATGAAGTAAATACAAGGTTATTTCATAAATTCATTTATCAAAATGATTGCATTTTTCTCATTTTTATTCATCAAAATAAAGTTCAGTTTATGCTCTATCCGACGCTTCAAACGGAATGCGAATCGGACTTACGGTTTGAAAGTTATGAATTTTTTTAAAGAATTATAATTTGCCATCGGAACAGTGTTAACCGGTTAACCAAAGCGTTAACCGGTTAACGCCTACGCAACATCAGAAAATGCCCAAAATTTTCAATGGTTAACCGGTTAACCAAAGCGTTAACCGGTTAACGCACGTTTTACAGCAGCAATTTGCTGCTTCGTACAGACTGTTCCAAAATCCCCAAAATTCCAATTTTTCCAATACGGGTTCATCTTATTTCACCTCAAAATCATTCCAATAAATCAAATAAAACATCATAACATCAGAACAATCATTTATACCATCATTTATAGGATTCAACACATTTTTCTGACTCTATTTCATCAAGATTTCACCCACAAACTCAACCTAGCTCAAAACCCCAAAAACTCATAAAACTCATACAATCCTAACCTATTCATAATCCAATTCCTACACATTTACCATAGATTATAAAAACTCCCCATACCTTAGAGAATTTTGCCGCTTTACACTCTTCTCTGGGGTTCTCCACAGCCTCCTGACTCTAAGCTTCCTCTTTCTTCAGAGCACTTCACCAAACACGATAGAAAACCACAATGAGAAAACTGATCGTGTATTCCTTTTTACCAAAACACATTCCAGTTAAGTCTTTTCCCTCTTTACCCTCATAATTTTCACGAAAAGACAACCTTACCCTTTTCTTTAATATATTTTTAATAATAATACTAAAATAGTATGATAAAACACTATTTATCCTTATTATATAAAAATACTATTTTTCTCCAAAATTCTCTAATTAATCCAAACTCTCCAATTTTTTTTCTAAATTAATTAAATAAATGATTAAATAATTAAATTTAGATTTCGGGGCGTTACAACTCTCCCCTACTTAAAGAATTTTCGTCCTCGAAAATTACCAGAAGTAAATAGAGTCGGATACGACTTCCTCATCTGATCCTCCCGCTCCCAAGTCCAACTTTCTCCAACTGGTCCTCCCCACAAAACCTTCACTAAAGCAATTTCCTTGCCTCGAAGTTGCTTCAATTCTCTACCATTAATCCTCACTGGTAAAGCTTCAATCGTCAGATTATCTCTCACCTGAACATCATTTATCTGAATTACATGCGACGGGTCCGGAATGTACTTCCTCAACTGCGATACATGGAATACATCATGTAAATTCGCAAGAGAGGGAGGTAAAGCCACTCGATAGGCCACTTCCCCTATCTTCTGCATAATCTGATACGGACCGACAAAACGTGGAGTGAGCTTTCTAGACTTCAAAGCTCTTCCCACCCCAGTCATAGGAGTAACTCTTAAGAACACATGATCTCCCTCTTGGAACTCAAGTGCTTTCCTTCTCTTATCGTGATAACTCTTTTGACGACTCTGCGACATTTTCATCCTTTCCTGAATCATTTTTATCTTTTCAGTTGTTTCTTGGACAATCTCTGGCCCAAGCACCAAACTCTCTCCTGACTCATACCAACATAATGGCATACGACAACGCCTCATATGGGGCCACTCCGATACTAGCATGAAAACTGTTATTGTACGTAAACTCGACCAACGGCAAATGACTATCCCAAGACCCTCTTTGGTTTAATACACAAGCTCTCAGCAAATCTTCTAAAGATTGGATTGTTCTTTCCGTCTGGCCATCCGTTTGCGGGTGATAAGCAGAACTCATCCTCAACTTAGTACCCAAGGCATCCTGCAAACTCTTCCAAAACCTCGACGTAAACCGCGGATCTCTATCCGATACAATACTTGAAGGTACACCATGTGTAACACCCCAAACTTTGCCCTCTCATTTCCTCAACATTTTGCATAGCATTTTGCATTCATAGCTTCATAAAATAATCAAAAAAACATTGCATCATAACCATCACAGCAGGGACATAGGTTTGTGATCAGTGAACAAAGCAACTGAAGGCTATACAAAGGCAATCAAAGGGCCACAAAGCTTCTCAACCTTGTGCAAATGGTCCACAACATCCCACAAGTATTCACTTGAAGCCACAAGTCCTATACAGAGGTGCTTTGATCAAGGGAAGCAAGCAATGCAACATTTCCCAGCAAAAAGGAGTCAGATGAGGGTTTCTAATGAATTGGGCTTATCAATGAGACTTTGGTCCAAGCATGGTTTCATGGTTCTCTACATGATGTCAAGTACCTATGATTCAAATTTCACCATTGGACTCATTTTGGAAGGCCCTCAATTGTTCAGTTGATTGAAAATCAGAAAATTGGAGAAAAGTCAACCAGGATGAGTAAAAAGTCAACTCTTGACTTCTTGAGGTAAAGGACATGATATCTTGGTCATAAGGGACTTGTGGATGAAGTTTGAGCAAGAAAGAGTGGAAAAATCAAGGAAAAAAAAGTTTTTGTGGGCCATGTATCGATACATACGAGTTTTGTATCGATACATGTGTGCTGGCTATGTATTGATACATAAGCTGGATGTATTGATACATAAACAGGATGTATTGATGCATCCGTGTTATGTATCGATTCATAACAATTAAAAAACTGTTATGTATCGATACATTCGTGTTATGTATCGATACATAATGTGTTTTTTTGCTGAATTTAGCCTTCTCTTCAGTATGTATCGATGCATAACCTTATGTATCGATACATGATGTTGTTTTTTGCCATTTTGCTGCTGTTTTTAATGCAAAACAAGGGGGAATGCTATGCTATCTTTGGGGTTGAACATGGAAATGATTGGTACACATTCTATAGCTCATTTAGCTTCGCTTTGGCCTCAATTCAAGCTTCACCATTGCTGCTACATCAAAGTGGTCTTCACCACAAATGTTCATGAGCTAGTGTACACTAGATTCATTGGTTTCAAGCTGAATTTTGCCATTGATCTTTGCTACATCAGCAAGTTATCATTGAATGTATGCAGGTCCATTCTAATTATTGTGCATTCCATAATCAAGAGAGCAAACTCAAGATGCAGTCCTTGAATAACTAAGCTTGTGTTTCACTTCACTAATCTCCATCATAAGCTTCATGGTGTTTGATGCATTGGATTGATCCCAACTAAAGAAAGTTCTAGAAGAGCCAGCTCACCACCTTCTACCACATTCTAGAGTTTTCTACAACCTTCCAAGGAATTCTAGAATTCTCTAGAATCCTAGCTAACTCCTAACCTAAGCTACCTCCAAGCCCAAACCTCACGCCAAACCAATGCATTATATAAATCCATCTCCTCCCAAAGCTAAGAGGGATCACCACAAATCACTCTCTCTCTCATTCTTCATTCAATCACCATTTTCACAATCTCAAAATTCATTACTTTCTCTCCCACTTTTCCACCATTTTCACCATAGCTTTTCAACAAAAGTTCTTCAAGTTTCACATTGAAACTTGAAGGTCTTAAAGCTTAGCCTCTATCCTCCATTGAATTGAGCATTGTGGAATAAGAAGCTATTGGTTTTTGGTGGAGATTGTGACTTATCGGAAGTGATTAATCGAGAAGCGTCAAGACAGAATCGCATTTATTTTGCATTCGCGGATTCTCCGGTTTTCTTCTCCATTCGCACTCCGAATCATTGCAACAATTACCGAAACACTCCTCCGTTTCGTAGGTTGGTGATTTAACCATTATGCCTTAATTTATCCTCTTCATCTCGCCTTAACGGCATTCTCCGCATGATTTTCGATTATGTTTGCGTTGTACCGTTCATTTTCGTTTTCGTTGCTTTCTTGCTTGCAATTTGCATTTGGATTATTAGGAATTAGATGTGTAGTCTAATCTAGGTCCTAGTAGGTGTAAAGAATCCCTTGTAAATAGGAAAAACGGTTCTCGTCGTAGGAATTTAGATTTTAGCTTATTTGATAGCTTAGTCTTAATTCTTCATGCCTATCATCCCCCATACATGTTTAGGTATTGATTTTAGGGAAATTTCTAGGTTAGTTTCGATATCCCATTCCCCCATTTCGAGTCGATTCGACACGATTCTGTCCATTTCACATGTCATGTATGTTTGTGTCCATTAATGCATAACTTGAATTATTGCATGTTCTTGCCATACCCATACATTCTTTAGCATATAAATGATCATGTTGCATTCCAATTCTCACATCATTCGCATGTATCGTTAATGCATTCGCAACCTTGCAGCATATACCAAATGTTGCATGTTCATAAGCATGTTTATGCATAAGCACAATGTGTTGCATTTGTTGCATTTTAATCGCATTCTTGATCACATTCCTACATCAATAAAATTCTGGTTTTTTGCATTAAGATTAGCACTTTTGTTGATCCATCATTTTGCACATTCATGATCAATGTAGAGCATCTTCATATGCCATGTTCATGCTTTGCATGCTTGTTGCATAATGATTCATGTGATGCATTCTTGCATACTCCATTAAGAATAACAATGTTCATCTAAATCATGTGCTTGATCCATGTTCATTATTGCATAATCATGATTGATTGGTGTACTTTGCATTGAATTTGCGCATTACAAGTGAAAAACATAAAATCTAGAATTTGCATTTGATAGCTGTTTTGCATATAAGTGTTGTAGAATACATGTTGTTTGTTAAAAATTCATGCTGTTTGTGACTTTTAACACCTGTTTTTGCATACATATAGGTGCTGTAAAAAGCTGTTGCATTGCATAGTGCATTTCATAGCTGTTTGTACATTAAGTGTTGTTAATAAGTTGCTGAATTTTGCATTGCATTAGCTTTAGGTCCTTTAAACTATAGATTGAGTCTAGTTTAGGTCCTAGTTCCCTTAGGAATTAATTAGGTAATTTTGTTTGCCTTATTTTTATCATGTTTACCATGCTAACGTTTGTTTTGTAGGGAGGGCAAGGTATGTCTAAAAACCCTATCCTCTTTGGTATTTCTAATGCATTTAATTTGCACCATTTTGCCTTACATAATGTTTGTGCTTGTTAGGTTTTCCCCTTTTGGAACCAATTTAACTTCATTAGGAAGTAAGTTGTGTTCTTCTTCCTTTTCTCTTCCTCTTTCCTCTCCTCCTTAGGATTAGAAACCTCACTAACCTTTAGGATCTCCTTGATATTGAATAAACAACTTAGGGTTGGTCTTAGTCCCCCTTAGTTTTTCCATTTTCAATTTGAGTCTCTTTCTCATCCCATAAAGACAAACAACAAAACGCACCTAATAAAGGTTAAATGTTCTCATACGACACGAGACTTTGTTGCGGAGTTCTTATACACGTCCTGTCTCGGGGCGAGGTGTAAGTCCCTACCATAATGGATAAGTCTTAGTATGAGAATGTTCACAAACAATAAACTCCAAAACACTTCACATAAAAGAAAATAAACCAAGACATCGCGTCTTCTCTTCTCATCTCATACTCTTTGCGGACGAATGAGACTTGCCTCGACAGTTCAAACAGCGATACAGTAAACACCCTCGAGTCAGAGCCGGTAACACCTGAGCTAGAGCTATGGCAACGTCAGCTTAAAAATCACAAACGAGTGTCAGCCTTAGTTAGGCGAACTATGTTGACTCTGATCCTCATTATCCCGATGAGGTACGTAGGCAGCGGGGTAGGGCCCGTTCGAGCACATTCTTTATTTTCCCTACATTTCCCCCCTTTTATTTTCATTCTCTTTTTTCCAGTTCCCTTTCTCATTTCAGTTCCAGTTCCAGTTAGCAGTTTTATTCAGCAGCATTCGTATTTTTCACACCCTTTGAAACAAACAAGCAAGCGTGGATCCCGTCGGGTACGGCGGACGGTCTGGGGTGCTAATACCTTCCCAGGTCGTAACCGACTCCCGAACCCAGATCTTTGGTTTGCAGGACCTCTTCCTTTCCTTTTTCCTCAGGTTTGTGCAACATTACCTTTCCCATTCTTTCGGGATAAAAATGTCTGGCTGGCGACTCTACCTTTTCCGCGCCACTTTCGCGTTTGTACTAGGATGAAAATCCCGGGAGCGACAGCTGGCGACTCTGCTGGGGACTAACCAGAATCTCTGGTTTCCCTTGTAGAGTCAATCCTAGCGCCTGTTAGGTTTTGTTTCTTTGGGTGTTTATCTATTTGTTGTTGTGTGCTTTAGTTTAGCTTTACTGTTTTTATTTACAGTTTTTACTTTACAGCTTTACTATTACCGCATTTATTTACCGCTTTCGGTATTTATTTTTCATGCATCGTATTATACTGGACTGTCTGGTTGTGCTGGTTTTCATTTTTTCTGTGGGATGGGAGTTACTGTGAGATAAGCCAAATACCCGGCTTGAGTGCACTATAGGATTAGCGTGGACAGACATTGTACTCCCATGGTATCTCACCATGATGGGTGGCGATGTGTTCCACACCCAGATTGCGACCGTCTTGGAACTATTCTGTGTGGGGATTACCTCACTTCGAGATACAACCGTGATGGTTATGTGCAGCTGGGGACTGATCATTGAGAACCTTAGTGGAAACAACCCTCTCCAGTGATGACAGTGGCAGACCACATTTGTTGGCAAACCCACTCGCATCCGAGGGCCCACTGGGAACTCGCATAGGATGGCATGGTTCTCTCATAGGAACCCAGTCAAGGAAAACTGTTCGTACGACGATAGTATTGTACCCTTTGGGATGAATGTACTATTGTTTCTCGATTCAGTGCTTGAAGCTGAGGACTTATGAGGGATGCTTGTTTTCCCCGTACTCGACTGAGACCTCCCTGGTTAGTATATAATGCCAAACCGATTCCCTGATTTGGTCATGAGCCATTTCTCGGAAATGGTGAACGTATTATTGCTATCCGGCTTTGAGAGTCCGTGATGTTGACTCGGTATAGCATACCAGTGAGATGGGAGGGGTTTACAGGTTTGCAGGAACCCTAAAACTTCCAATATATCCCACTTTGCCAGCACATGGTCCTTTGGTTTGAAAATCGGGATTTCGGTGGTATTGTTATTATGACTCTTCACCAGCACATGAATGTCTTCTCGACACCAATGTCAGACCAGTGATCGCCTGACCTTTGATCATACACCAGTGCATTGCATAACATCCTCTGCATGCTTGCATTACTAACACATGCTTACTCATTTGCAGGGCCGCATGTCGCATCCTCATGAACATATCATACGCATTTACTGCATGATTTTCATATTTTGCATTTTTACAGGTCATTCGGACTTCCTAACTTATTCAACTTCAGGCAATATAGCTGGTCAACACGTTCATCGGTATCCAACAAAAAGAAACCGAGTGAGAATGGCTGAACGAATGCAGACTGATCTCAACGAGCTCCGATAGAGGATGGATCAGTTCATAGACATGATGATCGGCATTGCTCAGAATAAAGAGCGTCTCAGGTTGATGGTTGAGCAACCTCATGGGAATGCTAATGCTGGAATCCCGACTGAGAATGTGGATCCCAATGCTGCCTGTAACGGAGGGCCAAATCTAAATGGGACCGCGGCCCGTAATGAAGACACTCAGGAAGACCAGTTCACTCTACTGGATGCTGATATGGGTAATATGAACGAGGTCAACAATCAAAGGTATGAAGAGCTGGCGGAGAAGATTAAGGCCATGGAATGTCAGAATTCCCTGGGTATCGATGTAACCAATCTTGGGTTAGTGCCAGGAGTCAGAATCCCTCCTAAGTTCAAGGTGCCATCATTTGACAAGTACAATGGCAGAACGTGCCCTAGAACTCACATCCATGCATACTTCGGAAAAATCTTGGCTCACACTGATGACGAGAAACTTTGGATGCACTTCTTCCAAGATAGTCTATCTGGAGCTTCATTGAGCTGGTACATGAAACTAAGTCGGGTCTCTATTCGATGCTGGAAAGATTTAGCTGAAGCTTTTCTCAAGCAGTATCAATACAATATTGATATGGCTCCGAACCGCACTCAGTTGCAGAATTTGTCTCAAGGACCCAAGGAAAGTTTTAAGCAGTATGCTCAGAGGTGGCGTGAGCTGGCCGCACAGGTTCAACCTCCATTGCTGGATCGGGAAATGGTCGATATGTTTATGGGCACCTTGCAAGGTGTTTACTTGGATCGTCTGGCCTCCTGCCCGTCCATTGGTTTTTCTGATATTGTCATCGCTGGAGAAAGGATAGAAAACTTCCTGAAATTAGGAAAGATTCAGGATGCAAGCAGTGCTAGTTCATCTGGTGTGAAGAAACCTTTTGGCAATGGCCAAAGGCGAAGAGAAGGTGAGACCAATGTTGTGTATAGGAGCCGAGATAGAGGTCGTTCTCAAGGTTACTGCCAAACAGCTGCTGTGACTATTACTCCTCAGGCTTAACCATAACCTCAAGGTCAACAATATCAGGTGCAGAGACCAAATCAGGAAAGTACAAGAGCGAGAAACTGCAGACTTGATCCCGTCCCATACCCATATGCTGTATTGCTCCCAGAGCTGCTAAAGTTGAACATGATCGAACTTCGTACTATGAGAGCTCATTCTCCTGATAATCTACCTCAGAACTTCGATGCAAATGCCAGATGTGAATTCCATTCAGGTGCCCAGTGTCGCTCCCACTAAATGAGGCTAAGTCAGATAGGGTACAGACGCGAACGGTCGGCAAAAGGAGAACACACAAGGGTGAACTGAAAAGAAAAGAGTCGCCAGCTAGGCATTTTTATACCGAAGGAAAGGCAATGCTGCATAAACCTAGAAAGACATGGATAAGGCGGTTGCGAACCAGAGAAACTGAGAAAGGGGGTTGGTTACAACATGGGAAGGTATTAGCACCCAGATTGTCCGCCGTACTCGACGGGATCCACGCTTAAAAAGATTTGTGCTTTAAAGGGGTAGTATCAGTGCTATTTAGTGTGCCAAAGCTGGAAAAGAATGCAAGTGTCAGTGCAAAAGAAGTGTGAAATGAAGTGAAGAAGTGTCAGTGCAGAGAAAGAATAAGAAACTCAAGACTATGAAGCTTAAAGAATAATGCTAGAAGAGGGGGAATATACAGAGACTTTTGTTCGATAACTGTTAAGTTATGCCTACGTATCCTCTCGTGCAATGAGGAATTCAGAACATCGTAGTTCGACTCAAAAAGACTGAAAGATGAATTGACTGATGAACTACTTACTTGTCTATGCTCAAGTGTATGACCTGTCTGGCTCAGGTGCAAACTGTCTTGCATTAGATGGAAGAAGCAAGTTCTCGTTTGTGAGTGAGTGAGGTGAGAAAAGAATCTCGGAGGAGACGATTATTGTTTGTTTTTGTGCTTTCAATCTTTTATTGCTTTTTTGTATTTGTCATAGAAAAATTAGCTTAAGCCTAAACCAAGGGTTAGTAAACTCATCACATCTTCCCTCTGATTAGGGGTAATGAGAATACCTTAAGTATGAAGTAAACACCTCACACTTAATCACCATGATGTAGGATTAAGATCATTAACCTACTTGCATTTATTTAGATGTTTTTGGAGTTTTTGTTAAGTAATGAGTTTAAGCCATAATCAAAGATTTAATGGACCCATTACACCATCCTAATAGAAGGATAATAGATGAGAACATTTAGGCTGAGGAAGGCTCCTCAACTTAATCCATGATTAGGGATTAACCTCATGACAAAACAAAGCCTTTATTAAATGAATTTTAGTTAATAGTGAGATTAAGAAATGGATTTTAGGATTTGTAAGACAACTTGAGGGGGACTTGTCCATTAACATTAAAGTTAGTCTTTCTTAACCAGTTAAGGAAGGATTAGAACCCTAATACAAGGCCCAAGTTACAAGCTTGATGTCTTAGTGATTATTAGATGAATTGATTAAAGGATTTAAACACATTAAGGTCTTAACACTTAGGATTAAAGTTATACACTCCATCCTAATAGAAGGATGCAGGCATAAGCTTAATCACAAAGCCTTAAAACCTTTAAGGTTTAGACCTTGATTAAGAGATGAGAAGGGAAGACTCAAAGATGACACAAAGGTAAAACTAATGGGGGACTAATCAAACCCTAGGATTTATGCTTGGTTGTTCCTAGGATTTATGAAGCTTTCAAGAAATCTTCAAGAAGAGCCACCAAGGAAGAAGGAAGATGAAAGGAGGAGAAGCAGAAAGAAGCAAGACAACTTACTTCACTTAAGAAGATAAGTTGCTTGAAGAAAGAAAGTGAGGAGGGAACATTAATGAGCAAGCTCATTCTAATCCACAAGTAAAAATACAACAAATATGCATAAAAGAGATGAGAAGAGGTTATGAGAAGTGAAGGCAAATTCACTTCTCGAAGCACTTACCACCTGAAAAGTTAGCAAAAGGAAATGAAATGAAATGAAAATGAGAAAGATGCAATGATGCAAACCAAAACCAGAAGCATAATCAAGATGTAAATGATGCTAAGAGGTGATACAAATGGATGTAATGTGATATGGATGATCATACAAGTAATGAAGATGCAAATGAGATATGAAAGTAAGCATGAAAGTTCATGAATGCATATGACATGAAATGAAAGCAAAAACATGGCAAATGAAGGATGCAATGATCAAACATGATTGAAATATGTATTAAGATGTCTTACATGTCAATTGGATGCACAAAATGTCATGGTAAGTTCATGTATGCAAGCATATGGAGGATGGATGCAAATGGAGATGCAAATTAGGGTTTATGAACAAGATGCAATAAAAAAATCAAAATCAGAAGCAAAACATGAGATAAAAAATTGAAAATAGGATCAAAGGTACCCTAAACCTATACAAGTTCACTGCCCAAAGGGGAAGACCTAACTCTTAACCTAATGAAAGTTATGATTTTCCTAAGTTTACTAGGGTTTTAAGGCACCTCTTAAGGAAAAATGCAAAACAAAATGAAAATGAAAGATAAATTCATGCCAATTTTATCCTAGGAACTACATGATATGTGGAATGCAATGCAAAAAGAACCATCATCAAACCTTTCATGGTTAGGCAGAAAAGATTTTTCTAAGTTAGGGTCAAAATATTGATTTTAAGAACCCTAAATCCAAAGAAAAATGTCAAAATGGATCAAGAACCAAAAAGAAATTTGTGTGAATGGTTTGATAATGTCTCTAAATGTGTCAAGATGCAATGTGATTTTTTTAGTGATTTTTAGAAACTTAAATGGTATTTTAATTAATTAATTCTCATTAATTGATTAAAATAAACATTTAAATATTTTAAAAATACAAATTTTATGAAAAAAATAAAATAAAAATTATTTTCAGAATGAGAAAAATATTTAGAACCATGATGCAAAAAATAAAATTTTTTAGATGAGTTTTGCTATTTTTTTGTAAAATGATAAAGAAAATGCAAATAAAATGAAAATTAATTGAATTTAAATGGAAGTCAACTAATCCAAGGGCCAGGGTTTGAAGTTAGGACGCGGGAATTGACTAGCGCACGCATATGAATGGCCAATATTCAAACTTCACTAATTAAGATTAAAACCCTAATCTGAGCCCTAATTACTCTCAGGTGACCGGAACAGTGTTCCGGTCATCTTCTCCGGCTAGCCAAACATTCAATCTCTCTCAATACGTAACCCCCAAGCTCTCAAACTTTCCAGAAATGATCCTCACATCACTCCCAACAAGAATCACACAACAAAAATCATTTATTTATCATCAAGAACATGAATCGAAGCAAAACGGAAAATACATCAAAAGTTTCAGAAGCTTGTGAAATGCTTAAAACTCAACCATTTTCGAAACAAAACATATCATGGCAATCAGGGGAACACATAGAATCATTCTATAACATAAAAAGGAAGTTCTGGAAAATTAAATTCCATGGCTACCTGAAGTGAAGCTTTCAACCCAGGAGCTTTATGACCAGTTCTTTGCCTCAAATCAACTCCAATGACTCCCCTCAAGAGTTTGCAATGCTTGTTTGGAGTTTAAATGGCCTCTATGTGGAGTTGGCTGAAACTCAGTTCAAGAAATGTGAAAATCGTGTTTTTGATACAAGGTGTTTCATGGCAAAGTGAAGGGTGGGAAATGATCAGTGATGAATGTGGAGTTGAATGGTGGAAAAAGTTTGGATATTTGTTGGCTGAGTTATGAAATTTGAAGGCTTTTGCAAGTTGGAGGGATTTTGGCTATGCTGAGAAATGGGAGGATTCAGGTTCCAAACTTATGTGAAATGGCTTTCTTCTTTGCCACATAACATGCTGGGATAGGTCAGTGTAGTTGTTATGGGCTATGCTGATTGGTATGGGGGAAAATGCATAAAGTCAAGAGTAGGTGTACTTGAGGTATGGGCAAGTGGCAGGCTGGGACAGAGGCATGGCTGTGCGTAGCAAGGATCAAGGAAGGCTATGAAATTGGTTTTGAAGCAATTCAGCATGTGGGGATAAAGTTATGGGGTGTTTTGCAATTATGTGAAGTTTTGCCCCTTTTGAGAAATCTTGATGATCAAGGCATGAAACTTGTAAATTCTTTGGGAAATTCTGAATTATAGGTCATGAACTATGTTTGTGTAATGGTTAGAAGTGTGTTTGAAGTCACAAAATGCTTTGGCAAGTGGTTTTGCAAGTTTCCCTCTTTGGCACATAAGTGAAATTTTATGATTTTTCCCAACTTTGCAAGGCCATATCTTGAGTTCTATGATGAATTAGATCAAGTTCTTGTACTTTTTGAAAAGGGAATGATCCAATCTACAACTTTCATGACCAAGAATTTTTCATTTGAAGCATTTTTGAATCAAAAAGAGGAGGTTGAAAAACTTTCCCAAAATGGCAAGTTTGCATTACAAGTCACTTTCCCAAAATGGCAACTTTGCAAATGGCTTGAAATTCATCAATTTTGTGAACTTATAACTTCTTCTAAGATCAAATAAAGATCATATACACTCAAAATGAGGGAGAAAACCCTTTGGTTGGATGATTGGGGGCCTCAGATGCCCTGATTTTGCACTGACTTGCTCAAGAAGTCATTTATTGATCAGATGCCTTCCCCATTGAATTTCTTCATGAAAATTGGTATGTGTGATCCTTATAACATATAGAGACCAATAGAAACAAGAATGAACAAAAAAATTGGAGTTATGGCCTTTGAAACCAAAACCCTAATTTTAGGTCATCTGTGCAGTTAAGCTTGGCTCTGCTTCCATGCCTTCCTCAGTTCTTTTGATTCTCTGACTTTCTTGATATTGGGAGGACATAATAAGATGCTTGAACATACATAGACCCTTTTTAGATGATTGAAGACCTTTGGAGTGGCTCAGATGATTCTTGGATTGCTCAGATCACAAACCCTAGATGCAGATGACTTTGAACCAATGCAATGAAGCAAAAATGTTAATATGAGGTGATATGATTGAACTTATGCAAATGAAAAGAAAACACAAGCCATGGTGAAAATGAGTGAGGGCAAATTTGGGGTGTTTACACCCAAGGGCACAGTATTGAGAAATGTTGGGCTTTTTAGAACAAGGTACAGGACCTAACTGACTCCAAGGCGGTCAATTTTGCGCCTCACCCAAATGTACTCCAGAATCCAATGCCTAATCACAACGGAACCGGTGTCATAGTTATTTTCCCAGATGGTCCACGTTAAGCTGGAATCTTCAGGAAGCAAATAAAGTCATCAGTATTCAGATACTCTCAGCAATGGCAACTGTTTGTTTTTCTTCAATGTACTTTCATCCCTATTGAGGGGAACTACGTCGCTCTGATTCTTCATTGGTCATCAGTCAATGGAGATACGTAGGCAGAAGATCGTCAGGTCTTTCCGAGAAAACTCATGAGGCAACTTTACTTCCAAGCTTCACTTTTTCCTTCAGATGTCTCGTGTCAGAGTCAGAATAACTAAAAGAAGATGTATGATTGCCATGGTTGGGTATACGACTGCAGATTGAAGATTACTGAAAGGTATCCAAGATTGATAGGTCCAGACAGAGTCAGGCCTCCTCAATGACGTCAATATTCATCTTCTTTACTGCATTTCCATTTGTAGTTCTTTTATTTGCTAAACATTTGTATACATGTATGAAAGTTGTTTTCTTTTGAATGTTATCAATAATAAAACTCACATGTTTTTCTTGAAGTGATTCATTTGTCAAGTTAAGTTTGCATGTTTACATCGCAATACCACTTGTCGTGCTTAAACTCTATGAAGGAGAATGACGAAACAAAAACGCAAAATCTCTGATTGTGTGCTCTCGAGAAAGGCCCTGTTGACGATGTACAAGCTTTGTTTCAAATCCTTAAACACTGGAGATATAAGGAAGATAGACCCTTGCTAACCCCCCTTGAGCCTTGAAGTATGAGTTTCTTCTCGCATGAAAAACCCTCACATGTAACCCAGGGGCAGGGTAGATGACAGCTAGTCGGACCAAGCGTTCAGGCTTTCATAAAGGAGTGTATTTGAGGATCCATTACATTCCACTATGCTAATCAAGAGGTCCAAAGACCAGAAACCACAATGGTTATCCAAGTCAAAAGGTCTAAAGATTGAAAACCACAATGGTTATCCTTCATCGACCAAAGATTGAGGTAGTCACAACCCTCGCAAAGCAATCAAGACAAACAATGTCACACGATTTGTTCAGAAAAAAATGAAATGAAAAGCCCGCTAAGTCGAAACTTGAAAACAAGTGACTTAGGCAAAAGTTAGGGCATCCCGCTGGACTTCGCAATCAAAGATTCACAAGAATCAGTCCAGGCAAAAGTTAGGGATAAAAGAAAAATAACGCAAAAGCGAAAGACGAAAAGGATTACACAAGAAAAGTCATTAAGCAAGACCAAAGTCGTGTGACGCAGGCACGAAAGATAAAGGGGTGACTGACTCCAAACAATAACCTGATTGGAGCTTGAACCGATAGTAGCAATGGTTCCTCGACCAACACTAAACCCTAATGAAAGGCGAACGCTTGCGAAAATTAGCTGAACATAGGAATGGAGAACATCACGAAGAGGGGTGGGCACAAATAAACTTAGAGCCTATATCCTTTGTTTCTATAACCGTGAACCAGGCCACGATACAACCCTCAAAAGTCCTAACTAAAACAGGGTTAGTTTGAGAGCATGCTACCACGAGATGGCGTTCCTGACTCCTATGAGTTGTGCTAAAAGACCTTGTTGGTATTGCATGTACGTACTTTCATTCAAAATAATGTCGTATCTTAACCAAAATTTGTTCACAAAGGTTTGCGACACTTTTTCAAAACTTCGAGATTAACATGTGTGTTGCATTAGAATTTCCATTCTCAGAATAAACATTTTTCTGCTTGCATACATCTGTTTGGCATCATAAAAAGCTCACATGCGGAAATTCAGTCCAGAAGCTTAAGCTTGCCAAGTTGAGAAGTCTAAAACTCCTGAAAGATAGTCACGTCGAGGTGCACTTTTCCGAGAAAGCTCCATTGAGTAAGGACTTTCCCAACCAGTCACGGTAAGAGCCAACCAATCTGAGGCTATTATGTCAAGCAATGTCCTCAAGAGTCAGCCAATCTAGGGCAATTACCTCGAGATTCAGATCTCTCCCAAAGCGATTGACCAAAGATTCATATTGGGGCAAGCCACCCCAATCGCTCGAGGATTCATTCTTTCCCGAAGACAGATAATCGGAAGTTCAGAATACCGGGGCAATTATACTCCTGAAGAGTTTAAAGACACCAAGTCTTTTGTAAAATCCTCTTGAGGTAAAATCCATACAGAAGCAAATGATCCCAAGCACGAGACAACTTGAATTCTTTTTCCTCCCCGGCGGGACGTGTCTCGGTTTTTGTTATCCCCAACAGACGCATGGAAGTTATCCCTAGTGAAGTCGTCAAACTTTTCTCCAGCAGGTTTCCTTGATCTTATTTCCCAGCGATCTCAAAGGAAATCCTCCTCTTCCCCAACAGAGCAATGAGGATCATCCCTGGCAAGAGTTGTCTTCCCGTAGTGAAGCATTTCTTACAAGAATCCAGAAATTCCCGGCAGTTAGTTGAACGGGTCCCTTCCCCGCAGAGGTTTGGAAAATTCAGATAGACAAGAGAGTTCTCCTCAGCAGAGCCTTGACAGGCCTTTCCCAACTAAGTCGAATAGTTGCAGATTACCCAGCGGAGTCTGCGAGGTGAGATTCAATCCCCAGTAGTTGAGGCATCCCTAGCAAGGTCTTCGAATCTAAAGTCCAATTTATTTTTGGCAAGTTGAGGCAGACTAGCCACACTCTTCTCTAACAGAAATATCGACAATCATCGGTATTCCCCACAGAGTCAGCAGGGGTTTGTTATTTCCGTGTCAGGAATCCCCTTTGTACCTATCTCCCAGTGTCATGGGGAATCATGTCATACAATTCAGCATGTGTGTATTCGATCCAAGGTTGATATCCAAAGTCCACCCGTAGCGTGGAAATTTATCTAAAGTCCAACCGCAGACTGGCCAAAGTCCATCCTCTGGGTGGCAAATTCTCAAAATCCAGCCGCAGACTGGCCAAAGTCCATCCTCTGGGTGGCAAATTCTCAAAGTCTCCCGTAGCGAGCAGCAGCCCCCGTAGTGTGGCAAAACACCAAAGTCTCCCGTAGTGAGCAGAAGTCTCCCGTAGTGAGCCAAAGTCTCCCGTAGCGAGCAGCAGCCCCCGTAGTGTGGCAGGAAATCAAAGTCTCCCGTAGTGAGCAGAAGTCTCCCGTAGTGAGCCAAAGTCTCCCGTAGCGAGCAATGGGCCCCCGTAGTGTGGCGAATCATCAAAGTCTCCTGTAGCTGAGCAATGTGCCCTGTAGTGTGGCAAAGTTTCTAAAAGTCTCCCATAGCGAGCAATGTGCCCCGTAGTGTGGCAATGTTTCTGAAAGAATCCCGTAGCGAGCAATGCGCCCCCGTAGTGTGGCGAATTCCCAAGGTCTCCCGTAGCTGAGCAATGTGCCCCCGTAGTGTGGCAAGATTTCCAAATCACCCGCAGTGTGGCAGAATATCCCCGCAGAGTGAGCAAAAGTCCACCGAAGGTCTCCCGTAGCAGAGCAATGTGACCCCGTAGCGAGCAGAGACCCCCGTAGTGTGTCAAAGCATTCAGAAGACCACCCGTTGTGTGGCATGTCGTTAATATCCCAGCAAAATTCCACCCGTAGCGTGGCAAATCAGCAATCTCCCGGCATTATTCCGAAACATTCACAGATTCACTACTCTTCACATCCAAGTGCTCCCAAAGCAGAATTCATATGGTTAGGTTTATTTCCCTGTTCTCTTCCACCGAGTGCAAATTTTTGGGTTGTTTTTAGTATTCAATCCCTGCATACTTCAAACGTCAGAAAGCGACTGCTATCATCCATTCAAGTCTACAGTGATTAAATAGGGGCAGCTGTAACACCCCAAAATTTGCCCTATCATTTCCTCAACATTTTGCATAGCATTTTGCATTCATAGCTTCATAAAATAATCAAAAAAAACATTGCATCATAACCATCACAGCAAGGGCATAGGTTTGTGATCAGTGAACAAAGCAACTGAAGGCTATACAAAGGCAATCAAAGGGCCACAAAGCTTCTCAACCTTGTTCAAATGGTCCACAACATCCCACAAGTATTCACTTGAAGCCACAAGTCCTATACAGAGGTGCTTTGATCAAGGGAGGCAAGCAGTGCAACATTTCCCAACAAAAAGGAGTCAGATGAGGGTTTCTAATGAACTGGGCTTATCAATGAGACTTTGGTCCAAGCATGGTTTCATGGTTCTCTACATGATGTCAAGTACCTATGGTTCAAATTTCACCATTGGACTCATTTTGGAAGGCCCTCAATTGTTCAGTTGATTGAAAATCAGAAAATTGGAGAAAAGTCAACCAGGATGAGTAAAAAGTCAACTCTTGACTTCTTGAGGTCAAGGACATGAAATCTTGGTCATAAGGGACTTGTGGATGAAGTTTTAGCAAGAAAGACTGGAAAAATCAAGGAAAAAACAGTTTTTGGGGGCCATGTATCGATACATACGAGTTTTGTATCGATACATGTGTGCTGGCTATGTATTGATACATAAGCTGGATGTATTGATACATAAACAGGATGTATCGATGCATCCGTGTTATGTATCGATACATAACAGTTAAAAAATTGTTATGTATCTATACATCCGTGTTATGTATCGATACATAATGTGTTTTTTTGCTGAATTTAGCCTTCTCTTCAGTATGTATCGATGCATAACCTTATGTATCGATACATGATGTTGTTTTTTTCCATTTTGTTGCTGTTTTTAATGCAAAACAAGGGGGAATGCTATGCTATCTTTGGGGTTGAACTTGGAAATGATTGGTACACATTCTATAGCTCATTTAGCTTCGCTTTGGCCTCAATTCAAGCTTCACCATTGCTGCTACATCAAAGTGGTCTTCACCACAAATGTTCATGAGCTAGTGTACACTAGATTCATTGGTTTCAAGCTGAATTTTGCCATTGATCTTTGCTACATCAGCAAGTTATCATTGAATGTATGCAGGTCCATTCTAATTATTGTGCATTCCATAATCAAGAGAGCAAACTCAAGATGCAGTCCTTGAATAACTAAGCTTGTATTTCACTTCACTAATCTCCATCATAAGCTTCATGGTGTTTGATGCATTGGATTGATCCCAACTAAAGAAAGTTCTAGAAGAGCCAACTCACCACCTTCTACCACATTCTAGAGTTATCTACAAACTTCCAAGGAGTTCTAGAATTCTCTAGAATCCCAACTAACTCCTAACCTAAGCTACCTCCAAGCCCAAACCTCACGCCAAACCAATGCATTATATAAATCCATCTCCTCCCAAAGCTAAGGGGGATCACCACAAATCACTCTCTCCCTCATTCTTCATTCAATCACCATTTTCACAATCTCAAAATCCATTACTTTCTCTCCCACTTTTCCACCATTTTCACCATAGCTTTTCAACAAAAGTTCTTCAAGTTTCACATTGAAACTTGAATGTCTTAAAGCTTAGCCTCTATCCTTCATTGAATTGAGCATTGTGGAATAAGAAGCTACTGGTTTTTGGTTGAGATTGCGACTTATCGGATGTGATTAATCGAGAAGCGTCAAGACCGAATCACATTTATTTTGCATTCGCGGATTCTCCGGTTTTCTTCTCCATTCGCACTCCGATTCATTGCAACAATTACCGAAACACTTCTCCGTTTCGTAGGTTGGTGATTTAACCATTATGCCTTAATTTATCCTCTTCATCTCGCCTTAACGGCATTCTCCCCATGATTTTCGATTATGTTTGCGTTGTACCATTCATTTTCGTTTTTGTTGCTTTCTTGCTTGCAATTTGCATTCGGATTATTAGGAATTAGATGTGTAGTCTAATCTAGGTCCTAGTAGGTGTAAAGAATCCCTTGTAAATAGGAAAAACGGTTCTCGTCGTAGGAATTTAGATTTTAGCTTATTTGATAGCTTAGTCTTAATTCTTCATGCCTATCATCCCCCATACATGTTTAGGTATTGATTTTAGGGAAATTTCTAGGTTAGTTTCGATATCCCATTCCCCCATTTTGAGTCGATTCGACACGATTCCGTCCATTTCGCATGTTATGTATGTTTGTGTCCATTAATGCATAACTTGAATTATTGCATGTTCTTGCCATACCCATACATTCTTTAGCATATAAATAATCATGTTGCATTCCAATTCTCGCATCATTCGCATGTATCGTTAATTCATTCGCATCCTTGCAGCATATACCAAATGTTGCATGTTCATAAGCATGTTTATGCATAAGCACAATGTGTTGCATTTGTTGCATTTTAATCGCATTCTTGATCACATTCCTACATCAATAAAATTCAGGTTTTTTGCATTAATATTAGCACTTTTGTTGATCCATCATTTTACACATTCATGATCAATGTAGAGCATCTTCATATGCCATGTTCATGTTTTGCATGCTTGTTGCATAATGATTCATGTGATGCATTCTTGCATACTCCATTAAGAATAACAATGTTCATCTAAATCATGTGCTTGATCCATGTTCATTATTGCATAATTATGATTGATTGGTGTACTTTGCATTGAATTTGCGCATTACAAGTGAAAAACATAAAATCTAGAATTTGCATTTGATAGCTGTTTTACATATAAGTGTTGTAGAATACATGCTGTTTGTTAAAAATTCATGCTGTTTGTGACTTTTAACACCTGTTTTTGCATACATATAGGTGCTGTAAAAAGCTGTTGCATTGCATAGTGCATTTCATAGTTGTTTGTGCATTAAGTGTTGTAAATAAGTTGCTGAATTTTGCATTGCATTAGCTTTAGGTCCTTTAAACTATAGATTGAGTCTAGTTTAGGTCCTAGTTCCCTTAGGAATTAATTAGGTAATTTTGTTTGCCTTATTTTTATCATGTTTACCATGCTAACCTTTGTTTTGTAGGGAGGGAAAGGTATGTCTAAAAACCCTATCCTCTTTGGTATTTCTAATGCATTTAATTTGCACCATTTTGCCTTACATAATGTTTGTGCTTGTTAGGTTTTCCCCTTTTGGAACCAACTTAACTTCATTAGGAAGTAAGTTGTGTTCTTCTTCCTTTTCTCTTCCTCTTTCCTCTCCTCCTTAGGATTAGAAACCTCACTAACCTTTAGGATCTCCTTGATATTGAATAAACAACTTAGGGTTGGTCTTAGTCCCCCTTAGTTTTTCCTTTTTCGATTTGAGTCTCTTTCTCATCCCATAAAGACAAACAACAAAACGCACCTAATAAAGGTTAAACGTTCTCATACGACACGAGACTTTGTTGTGGAGTTCTTATACACGTCCTGTCTCGGGGCGAGGTGTAAGTCCATACCACAATGGATAAGTCTTAGTATGAGAATGTTCACAAACAATAAACTCCAAAACACTTCTCATAAAAGAAAATAAACCAAGACATCGCGTCTTCTCTTCTCATCTCATACTCTTTGCGGACGAATGCGACTTGCCTCGACAGTTCAAACAGCGATACGGTAAACACCCTCGAGTCAGAGCCGGTAACACCTGAGCTAGAGCTATAGCAACGTCAGCTTAAAAAATCACAAACGAGTGTCAGCCTTAGTTAGGCGAACTACGTCGACTCTGATCCTCATTATCCCGATGAGGTACGTAGGCAGCGGGGTAGGGCCCGTTCGAACACATTCTTTATTTTCCCTACATTTCCCCCCTTTTATTCTCATTCTCTTTTTTCCAGTTCCCTTTCTCATTTCAGTTCCAGTTCCAGTTAGCAGTTTTATTCAGCAGCATTCGTATTTTTCACACCCTTTGAAACAAACAAGCAAGCGTGGATCCCGTCGGGTACGGCGGACGGTCTGGGGTGCTAATACCTTCCCAGGTTGTAACCGACTCCTGAACCCAGATCTTTGGTTCGCAGGACCTCGTCCTTTCCTTTTTCCTCAGGTTTGTGCAACATTACCTTTCCCATTCTTTCAGGATAAAAATGTCTGGTTGGCGACTATACCTTTTCCGCGCCACTTTCGCGTTTGTACTAGGATGAAAATCCCGGGAGCGACACCATGCAACTTCACAATTTCCTCAATATAAATCTCAGCTAACTTTTGCATGGAATGGTTAATCTTCATCGGCAAGAAATGTGCCGACTTAGTTAACCGGTCAACAACTACCCAAATCGAATCATTACCTCTAGCAGTCTTAGGTAACCCAGTTGATGCGTGTTTTTCGCAAGTGTACGAACGCGTCAGAGTAATATAAAAGATTGTCGAATCCACAGAGACCAAGTGTCAATCTATCGTACTTGTTGTTATGGTGTGTATCTAAGGCAACTAAATATAGGGGTTTTAAGAAGGGTGCAATGGTAAATAAAATAATAATTTTAAACAATAAACAAAGACAGGCTCGAATGTAATTCACATAATCAATTGATAATCCGGTACTTGTTAATGGAACTACTTATGGGCAATGTATTCTCCTTTGAAAAGAACTAATTTAACAGGAACTGTCGCTTTCGCGTATTCAGAACCGAGTTGTACTCTCTAATCAACCCCTCCTATTGTCACGGATAAAAAGGTGCGTACTGCTTTAGAGTAGTAAACCTATTTTTAAGAAATATAGTATCTTAACTAAGTTGAAAAGTATCTTAACCTGGATTTCTTAGCAAAAAGAGGTTCTCACGAACCAGACTCTAAACTTCATTAACGCGTTCAAAAGTCGTTTTAAAATCTCCTTTCTTTTTAATCTAAAAACTCCTAATTAACTAGACAAAGCGCTTTTGGCTGTTTTTGAAATAGTTAAAAACAATTAAACTTAAATTGAAAGATAAAATAGCCCTTAAGTGCTTCCACGAACAATTGTACGGATTACTGGTTTAATTACGATCCTTACATTCTAACCTTTATAGATTTAGTTAGACATGATAAAGTAAAAGTTCTTTTTATAATTTTTCATAAAGGTAATTTAGTGCGAGTGCGGAAAGTAAATAAAAGTAGTGCAAGTGCAGAAAGTAAATAAAAGTAATGCGAGTGCGGGAAATAAAGGTATTTAAAGCGAGTGCAGAAAATAAACGAAAGTAGTGCGAGTGCGAGAAATAAATAAAGTAAAGCGAGTGCGAGAAATAAATAAAGTAAAGTGAGAGTGAGGATAATAAATGAAAGTAAAGCAGTGCGAGAAATAAATAAAAGTAAAGCAATGCGGAAAAGTAAAATACGAACTGGAATTAAAATGGCGGCAGGATTAACTTCCTCCAGAGTGCTCCAAAACTCGATCGCACAGACGCATACAGACTCGATCACTCGATTGCAGTATCACCCCGATGTGGAATGATAACTGCTTTAAAACTGATATATGCCTAAGAGATTCTAAGTTTGGATGAAGAAAAACGAAAATCTAAGGTCCTATTTATAGGAAAACTAAAAGCAGGAAAAGACCGGGATGCCCCTCCACTAAAAAGTGGAGGTTACTGAATTTTGCCTTGTGGCGCCCGCCACAAGGCCATGGCGCCCGCCATAGGACTAATGGGGAATGAAATAGTGGGGATCATGGGTCTTGGCAGTTGTGGAGTGGTCTTGAGACGTGGCCACATCATGGCTAACCCCATGGCGCCCGCCACGGTGGGTGCCGTAAGTGCAAAACGCTGAATTTCTAGGTTTTCGTCCGTTTCCACTCCTTTTTCGCTCCTTTTCTCGATTCAAGCCCCGATTACAATAAAAACCTGAAAACATAAGAAAACAAAGTAATAACATAACAAAATAACAATAAAAGCTAAGAATGCATGCGAAATCAGAGTCAGAAATACGGTGAATTTTAGTGTGATCAAATTCTCCCACACTTAAACCTTTGCTTGTCCTCAAGCAAACATTAAAACTCAAGAAAATATGGTGTCAACACGTGTCTTCGGGCTAAAGGGCTTCTAAGTTCAAGTCAGGATGCAGTGACAGGTACTAACTAAGTGAACCAAGGGTACCATAGTAACACAAACACAAACTTCAATCCTATATTAACCACTCCATATCATCCCAAAATACCTAGGCCTATCTTCTCATCTTTTTGTGTCCTTTTCATTCAGGCGCAATCACATTAAGCCCGTTATCCGTACATGCTTCATAGTAGAGTGACCGGTTAGTGATTATGATCCATAACATAAGGTTTCTGGCACATAAGCATGTGTAAACCTGTTTTTATTTCGCCTAAATGTAGCTGCGGGGGATCGGATCGTAATCCGCCCTACCAAGTTCAGTGCCAGATACCTCTGAACCAACTAACAATAGGTGACTTGTAATTTTTTTCTTTTTGTGGCAAATTTTTTTTTCTTCTCTTTTTTCGGTTTAAATGACTTTGTGAGGGTCACCTATACCAGAGTTTTGCCTTTTTGGGTTCTTTCTTTTTTTATTAGCACTGGATCATTCACTTATGTTCATCGGCCCCCTACGTAGAGCATGCTTAGGCCGGAGCTGACTGCTAAAATAAACTACTTAGGACAAATTTTTAAATGATAATAAAGGCCAAGGTGGTGGGGTTTAGGAGTGATTCCTATATTCAAGAGGTCTATGGTGCTAAAATGGTTCTGATGTTTCAAAAAGTTGACCTAAGTCACCACATCCTAATCTAAACCTGTCTCAAAGCCCAAAAAACATGTGAAACAACATTATTTTCTTTTTAAAATTTTTCTGGTAAGGCTAAGGAAATGGGAAAAAAAATGAAGATGAACTAAAAATACACTATACTGGTGACTCGTCAGATTCATGCATTATCTAAGAAAAATAAATTACTGAAAAGGGAAATAACTGAAAGGAAATAATTAACTAAAAAGGGAAATGACAGAAAGCAATAAAATCCCCTCCCACACTTAAATCGAACATTGTCCCCAATGTTTCGAAATAAGATAAGGGGGGTAACCTGAAAAAGACTACTGAGGAGGAGCACTGGTGCCCTCGCCGTCCTGCTGTGATGGTCTAGAACGACGGGATCTACTACGATGCTGGTCCCTCCGGTCGAATCGTGCTGATATTTTTTTTCATTTCATTATTGGGTTAGGGTAATATCGTCAGTGTAGAAAGAATCATGTGGTAGGCTTCTCCTCCTGGTTTGATCCACGAATCTCAACTATCTCCCTCCGAAGCTCTTCAATCTCCCGATATAGAGCATCGGCCTCTGAGGCATGAGTGAGATCAGAAACATGAATCTGTAATTCCAAGTCCGCTACTTCCTGCTTGAGAAGGGAAGTCTCCTTACGAAGCTCATAAATCTGAGTTTGTAGATCAGGCGGCTGCAGAGACATATTGTTAGACATAACAGTGATTCAGGGAGAAAGAGGTGTAGGAGTGTACTCAGCGGCGGGAGGTGATTTCGGCTCTTCGACAGTCTCTCCATAACCCTCTAGAGCATAACTCCAATTAGCAGGATCATGGACACTGGTCATCAGCGGGTCTGGTAATGTAAAGTAATGTATCACTTCTCCGTCGATCAGTAATCTAAAAGTGTTGGGCTCGAAAGAAGCCCTCCTCATCAGTCCTCTATCAAGACAAAAATCAATATCCAGGGTGGTGTAGCAGCAGAAGGTCCTGAGGGGCAATAACTTGCGAGACAAACCCAATGCAGTAGCTATCTATGTAACAATCCCACCGACATGTATGATGCCTACTGATGATCTGGCAACACTAGCAAGGCCCTTCAACAGAAAGTTGCCACAAGCAACTGAGCGAGACTGAGTCGCACAAAACAGTAGGAAAATCTCCTCTTCACTCAGCAGGGTCTCTGTATCTGGCAAACCTAGGAAAGAATGCGCTAGAATCATCTGGAAGTACCTCAATGCAGGGTTTTGGATTACCTGAGAAAACTGGGTAGAAGGATCTTGGCTCCCTCCACCTGATATTTTAGTCCAAAACTTTTCCACTTCTCTGCTCATAAAATACCCCATCGGTGTCTCTGGAATAGCATCAGGAGTAGTCTGAAAAACCTGGTAGGAGCCATAGGGCGTCTCATGTGGACATAGTAACGCTCTCCCTGTGTGTCGTCTCTAAAGGCCACGTGCATGTCATCGGGGTTCTGCATTCTGCACAAGGTTAGCAAAACAAGTCCTGAAAGCACATAAAACATTCATTCGTTAGTCCTGACATAATAATAAAATAAACAAATTGAAATAAAGTAAAAATAAATAAAAAGTACGTAAATAAGAAAACCATGGGTTGCCTCCCATGCAGCGCTTGTTTAACGTCATTAGCTCGACGACCGAATTTTATACATCATACGGAGGATTTGGTGGATCACTCAGAGTATGGCAGGTGTATGTTGTTGGGATGTCACTTCCTTCGTAGGGCTTCAACCTCAGTCCATTAACGATGAACGGTTTACATGTTTGGTTCTTGATTTCAATAGCACCAGATCTTAGAATCTTAGATACTTCGAAAGGGTCAGTCCATCTCGAACGAAGCTTCCCTGGAAAAAGTCGTAACCTAGAATCGTACAGGAGAACATGATCGCCTATTTTGAAGTCTTCTCTTATGATTTTTTTGTCATGCCAAACTTTGGTTCTTTCTTTGTATATGATGGCATTTTCGTAGGTAGATTGTTCGAGCTCTTCTAATTTGTGGATATCAAGGATACGTTTTTCACCAGCAGTTAAGTAATCCAAATTTAAAGTTTTGATGGCCCAATAGGCTTTATGCTCTAACTCAAAAGGTAAATGACATGATTTTCCATAAACTAGTTGGTAGGGGGTTGTTCCTATAGGGGTTTTGAAAACGGTTATGTAGGCCCATTTATCAAGCCATCTCACATATCCTTCACCTTTTCTTTTCTTCCTTCTGTAGGTTGGCTCATTCTTTTGAACTTGTGGTGGTGGTTCTGGATCTATGCTAAGTATTAGCTTTTCAAATTTAGTCATTTCATTCACCATCTCAAAGGTTAGCCTTACCCCCTTAGCACTATTGATTCCCCTAGTTTCATGGTCCTCAATTTTTCTCTTTTTATGTTGGAGCTCAAATAAGGGTACATTGGTGCGGGTATATTTCAATACTTCCACATATGTTTTGGATTGGGATTCTACCTTATCTTCCAGAAAACTCTGCGGGAAAGGAAATGGTGGGATATATGGAGGGGTAACAACAATAGTTGCTTCATTCTCTACCTTTATGACACCTTTCCTTTCGGATGGTTTCAATGGATTTTTCTCTACTCTATTCTCACCACAACTCTCGTTATGCTCATTATCCATCTCCTTAGGATTTTCGATATGTTCTTCAATACTAGTTGTTATAACATATGCATTCTCCTCAGGAGGTGGTCATATAGGTTTTTGTGCAAGTAGGAAGATTTGAGTCCCCAATGCCTTAGTGTGATTCACGAGGGAATCGACCTTAGTGTTTAGTTGCCTAAGGGTTTCATAAGTATCGAGATGTTGTCTTCTAAACTCTTCATTCTTGAGGGTTTGTGTTCCCACAAAGCGCCTCATCATAGATTCTATCCTAGAATTATTTGTTGTTTCAATGAAATCCTCCATTAACCTTTTGAGGTTTGAATTAACAGATTCTAGCGGTTCCTCAAAATTTTGTGAGTGGTGATTTGGGTGAGAATAAGTTAGTGATGCATAGAAATTCTCCCTTTGTATTTCGAGGTTGGACATATGTGATTCACGTGATCCCCCGAAATACTGGGAGTGATGATTGTAGAAATTTTTTGAGTGAAACATAGTGATTTTTTTTTTTAATTTGTTGTAAAAGCCTTAGTCTATACGGTATAACTACAGGGTACGAAATTTGACGAAATTGGTCCCCGGCAACGGCGCCAAAAACTTGATGCGTGTTTTTCGCAAGTGTACGAACGCGTCAGAGTAATATAAAAGATTGTCGAATCCACAGAGACCAAGTGTCAATATATCGTACTTGCTGTTATGGTGTGTATCTAAGGCAACTAAATATAGGGGTTTTAAGAAGGGTGAAATGGTAAATAAAATAATAATTTTAAACAATAAACAAAGACAGGCTCGAATGTAATTCACATAATCAATTGATAATCTGGTACTTGTTAATGGAACTACTTATGGGCAATGTTTTCTCCTTTGAAAAGAACTAATTTAACAGGAACTGTCGCTTTCGCGTATTCAGAACCGAGTTGTACTCTCTAATCAACCCCTCCTATTGTCACGGATAAAAAGGTGCGTACTGCGTTAGAGTAGTAAACCTATTTTTAAGAAATATAGTATCTTAACTAAGTTGAAAAGTATCTTAACTTGGATTTCTTAGCAAAAAGAGGTTCTCACGAACCAGACTCTAAACTTCTTTAACGCGTTCAAAAGTCGTTTTAAAATCTCCTTTCTTTTTAATCTAAAAACTCCTAATTAACTAGACAAAGCGCTTTTGGCTGTTTTTGAAATAGTTAAAAACAATTAAACTTAAATTGAAAGATAAAATAGCCCTTAAGTGCTTCCACGAACAATTGTACGGATTACTGGTTTAATTACGATCCTTACATTCTAACCTTTATAGATTTAGTTAGACATGATAAAGTAAAAGTTCTTTTTATAATTTTTCATAAAGGTAATTTAGTGCGAGTGCGGAAAGTAAATAAAAGTAGTGCAAGTGCAGAAAGTAAATAAAAGTAATGCGAGTGCGGGAAATAAAGGTATTTAAAGCGAGTGCAGAAAATAAACGAAAGTAGTGCGAGTGCGAGAAATAAATAAAGTAAAGCGAGTGCGAGAAATAAATAAAGTAAAGTGCGAGTGCGAGTAATAAATGAAATTAAAGCAGTGCGAGAAATAAATAAAAGTAAAGCAATGCGGAAAAGTAAAATACGAACTGGAATTAAAATGGCGGCAGGATTAACTTCCTCCAGAGTGCTCCAAAACTCGATCGCACAGACGCATACAGACTCGATCACTCGATTGCAGTATCACCCCGATGTGGAATGATAACTGCTTTAAAACTGATATATGCCTAAGAGATTCTAAGTTTGGATGAAGAAAAACGAAAATCTAAGGTCCTATTTATAGGAAAACTAAAAGCATGAAAAGACCGGGATGCCCCTCCACTAAAAAGTGGAGGTTACTGAATTTTGCCTTGTGGCGCCCGCCACAAGGCCATGGCGCCCGCCATAGGACTAATGGGGAATGAAAGAGTGGGGATCATGGGTCTTGGAAGTTATGGAGTGGTCTTGAGACGTGGCCACGTCATGGCTAACCCCATGGCGCCCGCCACGGTGGGTGCCGTAAGTGTAAAACGCTGAATTTCTAGGTTTTCGTCCGTTTCCACTCCTTTTTCGCTCCTTTTCTCGATTCAAGCCCCGATTACAATAAAAACCTGAAAACATAAGAAAACAAAGTAATAACATAACAAAATAACAATAAAAGCTAAGAATGCATGCGAAATCAGAGTCAGAAATACGGTGAATTTTAGTGTGATCACTTGTCACGAAATCCATGGAAATACTATCCCATTTCCACTCAGGAACATTCAATGGTTGCATCATACCTTAAGGTCTTTGATGTTCTATCTTTGACTTCTGACATGTCAAACAAGCATATACAAATTTAGCAATGTCTCTTTTCATACCCGGCCACCAAAACAACCTGCGTAAATCCTCATACATCTTCGTAGCACCAGGATGAATACTCAGTCGACTCTTGTGCCCCTCTTCTAAAATGCTCTTTTTAATTCCTATAATATCCGGAACACATACTCTATCTCGGTATCTCAAAACTCCATCTTCATCAACTCAAAAATCACCTGCATTACCCTGATTAACCAACATCAATTGATCAACTAATTTCAAATCAGATTTCTGACCCTTACGAATCTCTTCCAAAATCTCACTGGTCAGCTTTAACATTCCCAATTTTACACTATCAGTATTAGTTTCACACAACAAGCTCATGTCTCTGAATTGCTCGATCATTTCCAATTCTTTCACCATAAGCATTGAAATATGCAACGACTTCCTACTCAAAGCATCAGCCACAACATTTGCCTTACCTGGATGGTAAAATCAAAATCAAAATCTTTCAATAGTTCAAGCCACTGCCTCTGTCTCATATTTAACTCTTTCTGATCAAACAAGTACCTTAAAATTTTGTGATCACTGAATACCTCAAATTTCGAACCAAACAAGTAGTGCCTCCAAATCTTAAGCACGAACACCACAGCTGCTAACTCTAAGTTGTGAGTAGGATAGTGCCTCTCATGAACTCTTAACTGTCTAGAAGCATAAGCAACCACCTCATTATCCTGCATCAAAACTCCACCAAGACCCATCTTGGAAGCATCACAATAAACTACAAAGGACTCATCTGGATTCGGTAAGACCAACACTGGCGCGGTCGTTAATCTTTTCTTCAGTTCTATAAAACTCTCTTCAAAAGCAACATCCCACACATACGCTTGACCCTTCCTAGTCAATTGTGTCAACGGTAAAGCTATCTTAGAAAAACCTTCAATGAACTTACGATAGTAACTAGCCAACCCAAGAAAACTACAAATTTCTGTAGCTGACTTCGGAGTCTCCCACTGCAATACCGCATCAATCTTTGAAGGATCCACCAAAATTCCACCACTTGAAATTACATGGCCGAGGAAACTCATTTCCCTTAAACAGAACTCACACTTAGATAATTTAGCAAACAATTTCTTTTCTCTCAACACTTGCAACACAACCCTCAAATGCTCGGCATGTTCCTCTTCTGATTTAGAATATACCAAGATATCATCTATGAAAACCACCACGAACTTATCCAAATACTCATGAAAGATCCTATTCATATATTCCATAAACACACCAGGCGCATTAGAAACCCCAAACGGCATCACTGTATACTCGTAATGCCCATATCTCGTCCTGAAAGTTGTCTTCGGAATATCATCAGCTTTAACTCGAATCTGATGATAACCAGACCTCAGATCAATTTTACTAAAGACACAAGCACCTACTAGCTGATCCATCAAATCGTCGATCCTCGGAAGTGGGTACTTATTCTTGATAGTCACTTTATTCAACTATCGGTAATCGACACACAATCTCATACTACCATCCTTCTTCTTAACGAGCAACACCGGAGCACCCCAAGGAGAAACACTGGGTCTAATGAACCTCTTCTCTAACAATTCTTCTAATTGTTTCTTCAACTCATTCAACTCTGAAGCCGACATTCTATAAGGAGCCATCGAGACAGGACTCGTACCCGGTACTAAGTCCACAGAAAAATCAATTTCACGTTCCGGTGGTAAATCACTTATATCACCAGGAAACACATCTTGAAATTCACAAACCACGGGCAACTCTGCACTGACAGTCTTATCATCAACTTGCAATGATGCAGACACTGCAAACATCAAAGCTTCATCTAATACAAGTTCATCCACTTGCTTAGCAGATAAAAATATCAACTCACCATGCTCGCTCAACTCAGGGAACTTCACTGTCTTACTATAACAGTTAATATGAACATAATTGAATTCCAACCAGTTCATACCAAGGATAACATCTATTTGGTGTAATGGTAGGCACACCAAATCCATCACAAAATTCTTCTCGAAAATTGTCAAAGGACACTTCAAACAAACAAGCATGGTAGTCACAGAACCATTAGCAAGAGTCTCTATTATCATATTACCGTTCATATTAGACAACTTTAAATCCAATCTATTAGCACACTCAAGAGAAATAAATGAATGTGTAGCTCTAGTGTCAATAATAGCAATCAACTCAATATTATTAATAAAACAGGTACCTCTGATCAAGTTGTCCTTCTTTGGAGCTTCTGAACCAGCTAATGCAAAAACTCTTCCAGCATTCTGAGCAGTAGCAGCATTCTTCTTTGGTTTCTGACATTGGGCGCTGATATGCCCCTGTTCACAATAATTGTAATAGGTTGGGCCCTCATTAGGACAATCACTCATCTTATTCCCAAGCTTGCCACAACGGTAACATTTCATAACTCTGGTGGTACACGCATCGGCCTTATGACCTACCTCTCCACACTTGTAACACTTAACAGGTACATTAGCAGCTCCCCTACTTTGCTTCTTCTCGTCAGATGCCTTCTGCTTCCCTTTATCACCAGTAGTCACATAAGGTTTCCCTCTATACTGACTCTTGTCTTTCTTCTCGCTCAGCTGTTTATAGTGAGCTGACCGAGCTCGACTGTCCTCATCATAAATACGGCTCTTATCGACCAACTCTGCATACTTGCGAATTTGTTGGCATCCAATTCCCTGCTTAATTTCAGGTCTCAGCCCATTCTCAAACTTAAGGCACTTGGAAAGTTCAGCATCTGGCCTGTTGTAGTGAGGACAAAACTTCACCAGCCTTTCAAATTTGGCAGCATACTCTGCTACTGTCATGTTTCCTTGCTTCAGTTCAAGGAATTCTACTTCCAACTTACCACGAGCATCTTCCGGAAAATACTTCTTAAGGAACTCCGCCTTAAACACAGTCCAAGTCACCACAACAGCCTCATCTTCGAGATGCTGACGAGTATTATCCCACCAGTCTTCAGCTTCCTCAGACAACATATGAGTTCTGAATTGAACTTTCTGCGCGTCAGCACACGCCATCACTCTGAAAATCTTCTCAATTGCCTTGAACCACTTTTGTGCGCTCGCCGGGTCATGAATTCCTTCAAACACAGGTGGATTATTCCTCTGGAATTTCTCCAAGGCACGAAACTCATCATGCGCATTGTTTCGAGCAGCAGTCTGAGCAAGAGCTGCAATAGCATCAGCGAGAGCACGCGTGTTGTTTCCAGCCATTCTGCACAACACTTACCACATCAGAAGAGAATAATCGTTAAGTAAATAACGACTTGACAACAGACTGACAACGACAAGACTTGGTCGGACAGACCGGCCTGCTCTGATACCACTAATGTAACACCCTTCTACCCCAAAACATAATATTCACATAATATCAGAGTAATCATCTAAAAAGGGTATCACATATCATCATAATTCAACACAAACAGTGTCCTGTCCCGTAACACGGGTTAATCAACATCAAGAATATCATAAATCATTTCGCAGCGGAATTTAAACTTCATAATTCAAACTTCATAAACATAATTTCCACCATCCTGAATTTAGCATCATAAAATGGAAAACATTTATCCAGATAACAATATAACTGAAAACAGTTTAACAAAAGAAAACCCATCCCAGTGTTACATGACACAGAGCAGGACACATAAACCAGAACCACTTCTAAGGAACACTAAAGTACGCTCCGAGAATCATGAATTACTCCTATTGCACTGCAGGACTATCCTTCTACATCCGCAAGTTACCCATGAAGGAGGCAACATTTCCAAGCAAGCAGGGTGAGTAATCATAATATATCATAAACGTACCAGAATATAGAATCATAAATAAATTAGTACACATATCATGACATCATCAACTACAAAATTCAGCAACAACCTAAACACGATCATGAAATCAAACAACACCAACACAGTCATGAAATTCATCCAGAATATGCAATTCTAACATGCTGATATGCAATATGCATGTGGTACCATTTTCATCGTGAGATGGATACATGACCATCAACCCTCCACAAAGGAGCACATCGTAAATCATCGAGACACTTCAATCCACACAATGGGATTGAAGTAGAATAAATAGGCCAAAGCCCCATTGTGAATGTTATGAAATGCAATGATGCGCTACATCGTAAATTCATCAAAATAATTCGCATCATTCATTTCAATCAGCAAAACAATCATCAAATAATCATACATATCATCATGACATTACACCCAGAACACTGGTTCTATAACCACTCTGACACATCAAGAATTGACCCGTACCCGGTAAATTATGAGGTAAATACAAGATTATTTCATAAATTCATTTACCAAAATGATTGAATTTTCTCATTTTTATTCATCAAAATAAAGTTCAGTTTATGCTTTATCCGACGCTTCAAACGGAATGCGAATCAGACTTACGGTTTGAAAGTTATGAATTTTTTTAAAGAATTATAATTTGCCATCCGAACAGTGTTAACCGGTTAACGCCTGCGCAACATCAGAAAATGCCCAAAATTTTCAATGGTTAACCGGTTAACCAAAGCGTTAACCGCTTAACTCACATTTTACAGCAGCAATTTGCTGTTTCGTACAGACTGTTCCAAAATCCCCAAAATTCCAATTTTTCCAATACGGGTTCATATTATTTCACCTCAAAATCATTCCAATACATCAAATAAAACATCATAACATCAGAACAATCATTTATACCATCATTTATAGGATTCAACACATTTTTCTGACTCTATTTCATCAAGATTTCACCCACAAACTCAACCTAGCTCAAAACCCCAAAAACTCATAAAACTCATACAATCCTAACCTATTCATAATCCAATTCCTACACATTTACCATAGATTATAAAAACTCCCCATACCTTAGAGAATTTCGCCGCTTTACACTCTTCTCTGGGGTTCTCCACAACCTCCTGACTCTAAGCTTTCTCTTTCTTCAGAGCACTTCACCAAACACGATAGAAAACCACAATGAGAAAACTGATCGTGTATTCCTTTTTACCAAAACACATTCCAGTTAAGTCTTTTCCCTCTTTACCCTCATAATTTTCACGATAAGACCACCTTACCCTTTTCTTTAATATATTTTTAATAATAATACTAAAATAGTATGATAAAACACTATGTATCCTTATTATATAAAAATACTCTTTTTCTCCAAATTCTCTAATTAATCTAAACTCTCCAATTTTTTTTTCTAAATTAATTAAATAAATGATTAAATAATTAAATTTAGATTTCGGGGCGTTACAGCGTGAATCCTGGGTCTACCCAACAAACAGCTATAGGCCGGCTGTATGTCCATCACAAAGAAGGTAGTTTTAAAGGTCTGTGGGCCAATCAACACAGGTAAATCAATCTCTCCAAGCACGGATCTCTTAGAGCCATCAAATGCTCACACCACCAAGTTACTTGGACGTAAAGCCAAACCATCATACTCCAGCTTCACCAAGGCTTTCTTTGGGAGGACATTGAGCGAGGACCTAGTGTCCACCAGCACATGAGAAAGAACAACACCTTTGCATTCTAAGGTGATATGTAAAGCCCTGTTATGATTGCGTCCCTCCGTCGTTAAATCAGCATTTGTGAAGCCCAGTCCATGACTGGTGTTAACATTTGCTACCACCGTTTCCAGCTGATTAACCGTAATCTCTTCCGGCACGTAGGCTGCGTGCAGGACTCTCAACAATGCATTCCTGTGGGCTTTGGAGCACATTAACAATGATAATATAGAGATTTTGGAGGGTGTCTGATGAAGCTGGTCCATCACTTTGTAATCACTCTTTTTTATTATTCTCATGAACTCGTCTACCTCTTGTTCAAAAGACGTCTTCGGAGTTTCTGCTTCAGCATTGGGTCTTGGTGTTTGTGAGGCAAAAATGCGTCCGCTTCTGGTGAAGCCTCCGCCTCCCCCAACATTGTCAACTTGTGGTGAAGAGGTTGATGAATCTAGAGGGATCTTCTTTCCGTCACAGTAGAGATCAGAGCCGTAGTGCCAAGGTATGGCATTACTGCTTTCATAAGGAACGGGTCCTGGCACCATAATGGTAACCGGACTGATTGCTGCAGCGGAAAGAACTGTGATGGTACACGGGTCGTAATAGATTGTGACTGGAGATCTGACAGGAGATGTTGCAGTTTGTTGTTGAAAATTGTTGTTGGGATGAACAGTTGTCGGGTCATAATAAATCATGACCGTTGAAACATCTTCATTAGTGTTCGCTGATGTTGTGGGTGTTTCCGTTGATAAGATGGGTGTTGATGTTGTAGAAGTAAGTATTGTTGAAATTTGGTTTGTTGAAATAATGGAATGAGTGACTGTTGGAGTTGTGGATAAATCAGTGGGAATGATAGTTGTTGCAGTTGTAAGAGGATATGTTGTTGCTGAAGAAAGAATTGTTGATGTTGTAGACGTTATTGTGGTAATTAGCAAAATTCCCTCTTTGATAAGGCCATCTATGCCAAACCTTAGCCTCTCACAACCATTAATAGCAATCTTGCACAATTCGCAGCAGGCCTCACAGCCCGGGAACAATTGGCATCTCAGGAGTTGAGCTTTGACTTCTGCCAACGGTGTTTGAATCTGTGCAACATTATCAATCAGTGCAGATGGTTGATCCTCTTCTATGGCATTAATCCTGGGGCCACCATGATTAGGCATAGGATTTCTGTTAACATTTGGAGGAGGTGCGAAATTGAGGGCTTTGGAATCGACCAAATCCTGCACCTTCATCTGTAAGGCTCTACACTTCTTAGTATTGTGACCAGGCGCGTTGGAATGAAAGGCACACCTGGCATTAGCATCATAGTTCTTTGGGAGATTGAGGGGATCTGGTGGAGCCAACGTCCTTAACTCAACCAGGTTCAGCTTCAGGAGTTGTGGCAGTAGAGCGGCATAAGGCATAGGGATGGGGTTAATCACCCTATTTGCTTGAGATGGTCTCTGTTGAAAGGGGCGCTGTTGTTGGTTGTTGTTGTTGTTGTTGTTGTACGTTCTTTGTTACAGAAAATGAGACTGTTGTTGATAGTGATGTTGTTGTTGTTGTTATGGTTGAGGAAAAAGTGGTTGTTGTGGAACTGGAGCCGGGATAGTAATGGCTGCTATTGACCTGTGAGAATACTGGGGTCTTCCCCTACCTGCATGGATGGCATTAGTTTCACCTGCCCTTCGGGGTCCTGAAAAAGGTTTTCTTGTATTGTTGGAGGAACTCGCACCGTTGTCATAGATTTTTCCCATCTTCAAAATACTCTCAATTCTCTCACCAGCTATGACTACATCGGTAAAACTGGTGGAAGAGAAAGCAGCAAGTCTATCAATATAAGTTCCCTGCAAGGTGTTCATAAATATGTCAGCCATTTCTCTTTCAGACATGGGCGGCTGGATAGCAGCAGCAAGCTGTCTCCACCTCTGAGCATAATCCCGAAAGCTTTCTCTTGAAGACTGAGACATGCCCATTAGAAGAGTTCTATTGGGGGCCATGTCTAGGTTGTACTGGTATTGCCGGATGAAGGCTTCGGCCAAGTCTTTCCAACATCTTATAGTGGCCCTTGTCAGATGCGAATACCATTCTCTTGATGCTCCAGTCAGGCTGTCCTCAAAATAGAACATCCATAACTTCTCGTCCATGGTATAAGCCTTGAGTCTTCCTAAGAAGGATTGTAGATGAGTACGCAGGCAAGAGGTACCATTATATTTCTCAAAGCAATGGGGTTTGAATTTGTGGGGAATCCTCACCCCATCTACCAGGCCCATATCCATCACGTCAAAGCCTAAAGAATTCTGGGATTCCAAGGACCTTAGTTTTTCAGCAATCTCATCCAACCTTCTGTCATACACCTCATCCCCAGCCCCAATAACTGTGAATTGTTCTTCTTGGGGATCCTCTTGCAGGATTCTGCCCCCAGCATTATTACCTTGAACATTCCTTGTGCCATTAACATCTGGATTCAAATGGGGCCCAAACTCTGGTGGGTAGATACGAGGATGCCCTCGTTCATTATTGCCGGTTCCTCCTGTTCCAAGGTGGGGCTCTTCAGGTGTCTGCCTTTCTACCAGCTCTCTCAGCCTCTCCTGGCTCTGAGCCAAGCCAGTCCTCACAGCCATAAACTGGGTCATTTGTTTTCTCATCTCGACCCTTTCGTTTGCCATTTGATTTCTTACTTCATTCAGGTCCTGCTGTACCTGATCCATATGAATGCCTGGAAGGTTGTTTCGCTTAGGGTACCGGTGTGTGCGGTTGACAGGGAACACTCTGCGACGAGCAATGTTTCCTGAAACCACAACAAAGTGAGAAACAAATAACAAACAAAACCAACAAAACAAGGGAAATGTTAGTATGCAATGCAATATGCTTATTTATTTTCCAAGGTATCCGGTTTGGTTCTTAGTTTTGACCTTTCCAAACCTCGAGGAGATGCTTGATGATGTTGAGAAAAGGAGCCCACCAAAATAAAACAAACTGATATATTACAAATGATGAAAATACATAGTCTGTTTACAATACATGCCCATGGTGGGTCAAAATACAACAATCAAAAGAAAAAGTACATCAAAAAAGAAATACAAGCAAAGAGGAATCAGACATCCAATCCATAGTCATTTTCCCTGACTTCCTTCAGGAGTGCCTCAGTCACCGGACCAGCTGGGTGCTCCGTAATGGTCCTAATGAGGAGGTTCCTGGTAGCAATGGCATTAGTCAGCTTCTTATGCCTGTCCTTATCCTTTAATCTCTTCAGCCCCGCTCGGAGCTTCAATTCTGATATCTCCTTATGAGCTGCCAACGGAGCTTCCTGCTGCTTCTTTTTATTGGCCTCCAGCTGCTCAATCTTGGCCTGAATCCTCTGGTCTTCTTGTACACGGGCCTCGGTGATCCTGATCCACCTAACCTGGCTTTCCTCCAGATAATGCTCAGCCTTAGATTTCTGAATCTTGGCCTCCTTGCAGGAATTCTTCAATATCTATTCCCCGGCTCTTGCTTTCCTTATGTAATCATCTGTCCTCTCAATCTTGGTCAGATGCTCAGTCTTGAGTCTTTCCAATCTTTCAATGTCCAGGCGACCGTCATTCCTTTCCCAAAGAGTCTTCTTCAGGGCCTCAGATAGCTAATTATTCCTCTCTTTCAGCTTTTCAAATTCCTCTAGGCTAACAGTTGCTGCAGGCTGTACTGTAGAAGGTCCAGGTGTGTCTTCCAAGATGAAAGGAATTCTGGTAATCTGAGCTCTAGTACGGGACCAGTCAGAATACTGGGCTGAAGCAACATTGTTACATCTTCCAAGTATGACTGTCCCTTTAGTCTGGATGTTGTCCCAAGCCCAGGCAGCTTGCCTGACAACAGCTGAATTAGGTTGAACTTCACAGTATAGTGTCTCAGCTAAATCATGTCCTCTGGGAGGGTGAACCAAGGCATATCCCAATTGTCTCTTAAACAGTAAGGGGTTATAATTGATGCAACCTTTTACTCCTATTAGAGGCACATTAGGGTACTTCCCACAGCTGGTAATAATCTCCCTGCCTTTGGTGCTCTGGGTGCACCATCTGATATCCTCTGATGTTAAGGCAATGAACCTCTTGGCCCGATTCTTCTGCTGGTGTGGGTTCAAGAAAGCATCTGATTTAGGCAGGTGTCTGAGTAGCCAAGAATAGAACAAAGGAGCACAACATCTAACTAGCTCCCCCCTTTGCTTTTCATTTCTCTGATGGATGGAGTAGTAAAAATCTCCTAGCAATGTAGGCACTGGGTTCCTCAGCAGAAACAAATGGATGGCATTCTTACTTACAAATTTGGGCTCATCTGCAAACAATATATCCCCATATATGCTGAGGGCTAATAGTGCACATACTGCCCTCCATTCTCCCACTGCAGCCTTCAGGATGGCCTGAGAAATCAAAAAGTCCAGATGTAAACCAGGAATCCCAGCTTTTGTTGTCATGCTTTGCTCAATAAGGGCAGGCTCCAAGTGTAATACCTTTGCTATCTCTTCATTTCTGGGAGCAGTCATATCTGGGTTAAAGGGGATCTCTCCTCTGATAGGCACTCCAATCAACAAGGAAAACGCTTCCAACAGAGGCCTCATCTGGAAATCAGGAAAGGTGAAGAATCTGAGTGGAGGGTCATAAAACTGCAAGCATGTGTGGATCATGCTCCTCTGAGAAGAATCAAGATCCATGACCATGTATAAAATACCCCCATAGTGCGCTCTAAACAGTGGGATATGGTCAGGTGTGATAAGTGACTGGACCTGCCTGATACCAATCAAAGAGGGCTCAAAAAAGTGATCAAATATGTTGCTTTTCCTTGGAATATCCATGAGTGTTGAAGGAGCTGAAGACAAATGCTGATGAAGATCATTGACTGAAAAGCTGGAGGCAAATCTCTGACAGACTGATGCAGGTGAGTCTCTAAAAGACTAGTGGAGGTGCTGAAGGAGATAGCTGGAGCAGATACTGAAGAAGATAATTGAAGCAGAGGTCTAAGCAGTAGAAGGGGTCAAAACCAAACCAATTACAATATGATGGATACCCTGAAAAACAAATAAACAAATGTTAAATGATGCAATGATGATATATGCAAATGATATGCAAGGGTTTGTGATCAAGAGTTGGATCTGATTATCTGTCTTGGTATAAGGCCCATGTATGTTCAAAGGTCCGGATGGAGGCTTAGAAATCCAGTAACCGGTGGGGGACTCAAATAAAGAGTCACAAGTCCGGGGTAATCACAAGAACTGTCCAAAGTGATGCATTCTTAAACAAAACAGTAACAGGGTATGATGTGGCCAAGGGTTCCTGCAAACCTGTAAACAACCCATCCCCCTCACATGTAATGTTCTAGAACAAGGATCCTCAGAATTGGATCAGTTATGAGAAGTGTAAACACTTCCAACCTGGAGGTACAGTGTTTACAATAACCATAAAGGATCCTCCTCTAATTCACCCCAGATTCTGAAGGTCATAATAAAGGTTATCCAGACTTAGCAGGCTTCCCAAATAGCCCTAGCACTACAGGAAATCTGTAGCACAGAGTTCTCAAGAAGAAACCCACATCTGAACCATGTTTCATATTCCCGCACCAGACCGAAATGGAATGGGAAAGAATATGAACCACTATAGCCTAGGTGTCACTCAGGTCCCAGGTATAGGACCTTAATCACTCAATGGAAACCCACCCACCAAAACAGAAACCAGATCCAGCAATGATAATGACAGTATGAAAATGCATAAAACAGTAAAGGAAAGCAATAAATAAAGCTGTACACAAAGCAATAAATAAAGCTAATATACAAGCACAAGTAGCATACAACACCCCCGTAAACACAAATCAAACGAGCGCTAGGAGAAACCCACAAAAATAACTAGAAGCCCTGGTTGCAGTACAAAGGTCCCCAACAGAGTCGCCAAGCTGTCGCTCCCAAAGATTTGCATCCCGGTACAAGCGTGAACGATCGGCGAAAGAGAGATAACATGAAGATTAACTGAAAAGAGTCGCCAGCTAGGCATTTTTATCCCGAGGGAAAGGTAATGTTGCATAAACCTAGAAAGATATGGATAAGACGGTTGGGAACCAGAGAAACTGAGAAAGGGGGTTGGTTACAACCTGGGAAGGTATTAGCACCCAGATTGTCCGTTGTACTCGACGGGATCCACGCTTACAAGATTTCTGTTTAAAGGGGTAGTGTCAGTGTTGTCTGTGTGCAAAAGGTTGAAAAGAATGTACAGGTGTCAGTGCAAAAGAGATGTGAAATGAAATTGCTCAGGAATGAGGCTTAAAGAATAATGCTAAAAGAGGGGGAATAGACATAGACTTTTGTTCGATAACAGTTAAGTTATACCTACGTATCCTCTCGTGCAATGAGGAAGTCAGAACATCGTAGTTCGACTCAAAGAGACTGAAAGATGAATTGACTTGTGAACTGCTTGCTTGCCTATGCTCAAGTGTATGACCTGTCTGGCTCAGGTGCTAGCTGTCTTGCATTAAACGGAAGAAGCAAGTTCTCGTTTGTGAGTGAATGAGGTTAGGACAGAATCCCAGAGGAGACGATTATTATGTGTTTTTTGTGTTTTCAGTCTTTTATTGCTTTTTGTGTTTGTCATAAGAAAATGAGCTTAATCCTAAACCAAGGGTTAGTAAACTTATCACATCCTCCCTCTGATTAGGGGTAATGAGAATACCTTATGTATGAAGTAAACACCTCATACTTAATCACCATGATGTAGGATTAAGATCATTAACCTACTTGAATTTATTTAGATGTTTTTGGTATTTTTGTTTAGTGTTAAGTAATGAGTTTAAGCCATAATCAAGGATTTAATGGACCCATTACACCATCCTAATAGAAGGATAATAGATGAGAACATTTAAGCTGAGGAAGATACCTCAACTTAATCCATGATTAGGGATTAACCTCATGACAAAACAAAGCCTTTATTAGAGTGGATTTTAATTAATGGCAAGATTAAGAAATGGATTTTATGGTTTGTAAGACAACTTGAGGGGGACTTGTCCATTAACACTAGGGTTAGTCCTTCTTAACCAATTAAGGAAGAATTAGAACCCTAATGCAAGGCCCAAGTTACAAGCTTAATGTCTTAATGATTATTAGGTGAATTGATTAAAAAATTTAAACAAACCAAGGGTTTAACACTTAGGATTAAAGTTATACACTCCATCCTAAGAGAAGGATGCAGGCATAATCTTAATCACAAAGCCTTAAAACCTTAAAGGTTTAGTCCCTGATTAAGAGGTGAGAAGAGAAGACACAAAAGATGACACAAAGGTAAAACTAATGGGGACTAATCAAACCCTAATTGTTATCTTTCTTGGGTATTCCTAGGGTTTATGAGGCTTGCAAGAGATCTTAAAAGAAGCCACCAAGGAAGAAGCAGATGAAAGGAGGAGAAGCAGAAGAAACAAGCTAACTTACTTCACTTAAGAAGATAAGTTACTTGAAGAAAGAAAGTGATGGGGGAACATGAATGAGCAAGCTCACTCTAATACAACTACAAAATGCAGCAATGGATGCATAAGGGAGATGAGAAAAGATTATGAGAAGTGAAGGCAAATTCACTTCTCAAAGCACTTACCACCTGAAAAGTTAGCATAAAGAAAATGAAATGAAATGAAAATAAAATTAATGCAAGGATGCAAACCAAAACCAGAAGCATGTTCATGATGCAAATGATGCTAAGAGATGACATGAAAGCATGTCAAGTGATATGAATGTTCATACAAGTGATGAGAATGCAAATGAAACATTAAAGGAGCATGAAAGTTCATGAATGCTCATGAAATGTAATGAATGCATAACATGGAAAATGGATGAAGAAATGATTAAGCATGAGTCTAATGTGTCCTAAGATGTCTTAGAAGTCATGTGGATGCATAAAATGTCATGGAAAGTTCTTATATGAATGCTTATGCAAGATGTATGCAAAGGAAGATGAGAAATTAGGGTTTTATACAACATGAGATGCAAAACTCAAAAACAGAGGCAAATGAAAAGATAAAAAATTGAAATTGCAATCAAAGGATCCCTAACCCCATATGATACGACACCCCAAAGGAGAAGACCTAACTCTTAACCTAATGAAAGTTATGATTTTTCTAATTTATCTAGGGTTTTAAGGCACCTAAAGGGAAAAATTGCAAATCAAATCAAAAATGCAGAAGAAATTTGTGAACAAATTATGCTAGATACTACATGCCAAATGAAGATCAACGCAAAAAGAACCATTGTCATACCATTCTTGGTTAGGCAGAAAAGAATTCTTGAAGTTAGGGTTCTAAAATATGAATTTTATGAACCCTAAATTCAAGAAAATTGTCAAAAATGGTTCAAAACCAAAAATAAATTTGTGTGGATGGTATGACAATGTCTCTAAATGTTTAAGAATGTTCTCTGATTTTTTGGTTATTTTTAAATACATAAATATATTTTTAATTAATTAAAATCAATTAAGTAATTAAATAAAACATTTAAATGATTTAAAAATACTTTTTAATGCAAAAAATAAAAATAAAAATATATTTGATTTCTGAAAATTAATAAAAGACTTGATAAAAAATTTCAGATTTTTTTGATCATTTTTACTATTTTTAATAATCATGTGAAAAGAAAAGGATAAAATATAAAATAAAATGAAATAAATAGAAAAGTAAGAAGATATGATGGTCCAGATTCAAACTGGGGTTGGAAACGTTGACTGGCGCGTGATCTAAGGGTTGGGATTTAACCTGACTTAATTAATTGATTAGTTTAATTAATTTGGAGATTAGGGTTAAGTGAGAGGATCCTGGCCATCCACCCACGCGGGAAACTCCATCCAACGGCTTAAATTTGAACTAAACTAATTAATCAGAGATTAAGCCCTAATGATTTTCAGGTGGCCGGAGGGGACCTCCAGTCATCTTCTCCGGCGGGCCAAAAACGCTATCTTCTTCTCTAAGCCACTAATCCCCATAAAAACTGCCTAGAATCAATCCCCAAACATCATACATCATGAATCAATCAACAAACAACATTTACATTGCGTAACAAGGCTGAATCGAATCAAAACAAATTTTAGGTCAAACTTTCAGAACATCGTATCATACTCATTTCTTGCTCATTTTTAAAATTAAACACATCCCCATGATCAGTGCAACATATAGAACAATATTCTAACAAGAAAACAGGATTCTGGAAAAAATGTTCATCATGTTACCTGAGCTGATAAACTGCAAATGAGAGCTTTCAGGATCCCTCCTTTGTGCAAAAAGTCTCCTTTGATCCTCCTGAGGCTAATGGAATGATTCAAAAGCTTTGATGGTGGCTAGTTTGAAGGTTCCAGTTCTGGTGTAGCAGAATTTGAGGTTTGTGTTTGTGATGTTTCAGGCCATTCCAATGGTTGGTTTGTATTCTATGGGTGATTTCTGAGTGGATGGTGAAAGAATTTCTGAAGTTTGATGGATGGTTTGAGAGAATCGAAGAAGGGAAGGTTTTTGCAAGTTTTGTGCAATCTGATGGTATGTGTGTTCTGAGCTTGTGTGATGCTTGTTTTATGATCCTTATGCAATCCCTAAACTATTGGAATGAGTCAGAAGACTTGACATGCACTGTGGGAATGGTATGGAGCAATTGGCCAAAAAGTTAATAGTTGGTGTACTTCAAGCATGGGCCATGACATAAGCTATTTTAGGGCTGCTCTGAGTTCAGTTGTCTTCAAGGATGGCCATGGGATGATTTAGAGTGATCAGAAGTGAATGGATGGTGAAATGGCACATGTTTTGCATTTTCACAACTTGTTGCATTTTGAGATATTTGGTCATGGAAATGTCTCATTCAATGCTGAATTTTGGTCATGAAGTGTTACATGATGTTGCTATGATGCTTTGAGATCATTTAGAAACCATACCAACCCTTAGAAATCATTCTTGCAAGAATCCCTCTTTTGAGAATTTCATGAAAAATGGCTTATGGAAGCTTGTGATCCAAGGCATGAAACTTTGTGAATTTTGTGCAATTCTGATTTTGGAAAGTTGCAATATGTTGTGATGATGCTTAGAAGTCATTTAGAGGTCATGAAAGTGCTTAGAGCTTGGTTTTGCAAAAATCCCCTTTTGGCATGAAACTTGAAATTATGTGATTTTTGCTAACTTTGAAAGACCATAACTTGAGTTCCATAATGAATTAGGACTTGTTCTTGTGCTTTTTGAAAAGGGAATGATCCAATCTACAACTTTCATGACCAACAATTTTCCATTTGAAGCATTTTTGGTTAAGAAAGAGGAGGTTGAAAAACTTTCCCAAAATGGAAAGTTTACATTACAAGTCATTTCCATTTTTGGCAAGTTTTGGTTTAGCTCATTTTTCTTCAAATTTGTGAACTTATAAACACTTAAATGATCAAATAAAGACCATATAACCTCAATTTGATGAAAAATCCACTTTGGTTCCATTGTGGGGGGCCTCAAATGCCCTGATTTTGCTCTGACTTGCTTAAGAAGTTACCCAATGATCAGATGACTTCCAGAATGAATTTATTCATCAAACTTGGTGTGCATGATCCTTACAACATATTGAGACCAATAGAAACAAGAATGACCAAAAAATTTGGAGTTATGGTCTCTGAAACCAAAACCCTAATTTCAGGTCATCTGTGTAGTTAAACCCTAGCTCTGCTCCCATGTTTTGCCAGTTCTTGTGATTTTTTGGATTCCTTGATCTTTGGAGGATAAAATATGATGATTTAACATACATGGACCCTCTTGAGGTAATTGAAGACCTTTGGAGTGGCTCAGATGGATCCTGGATGGCTCAGATCACAATCCCTAGATGCAGATGAACTTGAACTAATGCAGTGAAGCAAAAATGCAATATGATATGGTATGCTTGAACTAATATAAATATGAAAGATCACAAGCCATGGTGTGAACTTAGTGAGGGCAAATTTGGGGTGTTTACAAGGGGTGCTAATACCTTCCCCTTACGGAATCGACTCCCGAACCTAGAATCTGGTTTCAAAGACCTTGTTCTATCCATTTTTCTAAAAAGGGTTTCTCGATATTTTCCCTTTCCTTAATTGGAATAAAATAAGTTCGGTGGCGACTCTGTTGTTTTAATTTTTATCTGCGGTATCTTTTATCGCGAGGTCGTATTTTTCGAGGTGCGACAGATGGCGACTCTGCTGGGGACAGTCAGAGAGTCAAGCCTAACTTAGTTAAATTTGCGATTAACGTTGACTTTGCTTATCTGTTTTCTTCACTTTTTTTTTATTTATGCTTGTTTATTTGCTCTCTTTATTATGATCATTGTCATACTTTCTTGTTGGATCCTTGGATGACACCTGAGTTTTTGAAAAAGAAGAGGAAACACCTAGTTTAGAATTGGAAGTTATTAGTGTTAGTCTCCAAGGACTCGCTCTTTGCAAGCCTAGCATGAAAGCTCCCTCCAGAGGGTAGACCTATTCACAGATCTCGTCATAACACAACTAGCTTGTCACATGACTTGATTCATGAAAGGTTTGTGACTCTGGGACCACTTTTAGAACCGGTTTCAATGTTGGTAGTTGCGTAATGTTAGTCTCCGAGGACCCGCTCCTCATACGGCTAACATGAGAACTCCACTCAAGGTAGATCTTATCGTTATTATCGTCATAATACAGCTAGCCTGTGGCAGGACGTTAGTACGATTAGCGTCCATGACCTTGAGTATCTTCTCCATAACCGTAGAAACTATCATGTGAGTGGTTTTACGGGTAAAGAACCTAGAACAATCCTATAAGAGCCTACCTGCTAAGGTTACTTTTATCAGAGATACCGGTTATTTACTCGTTACTATGGTTCACCTCAGAGCAGATTATACTCGTGATCCTGGATCTTGCATTGCATCCATGCGCATATTAATTTCATTTGCATTAATTGTTCATCTTGCATTTCATTCCAAAGCCGTAAACTTATTCCATGTTCCTTCCTCTTCAGTAAATCAAGCTGGTTTCCCGACGCCCGTATCGTGCTAGACGCCCGTATCTAACTAGAGCCAACACTAGAAGACTGATGGACGTGATTCAAGAAGAATAAGATGCTATGAGGAAAGAGATTTACTCGGTCAAGAGCAAGATCGACCAGATTTTTGAGACTTTAGAAACTTTGGCCAGAATGGAAGAACGTCGTGAAGCTGCTACCGCAAGAAAAAATGTTCTTGTGCAAGGATCTGCCTAACGTACAATGCCTTCAGTTCCTGTTCCAAATCCTTTAGTCTATAGTTTGCCTCCAGGCTTCACTCCTGTTGTTGAAGAAGCCACTTATAAACCAATACCTACCTCTGGTGTTACTGTTGGTGCTATTCCTCAAGATCAACCTATTCCAACCCAAGTCCAATTTCCTCATGCTGAAGAGGATCAACAAGTTGAGTATGAGATGCTTACTACTGTTCCAATCACAAACCCTCATGTTGTTCAAGATTCTGAAGCAATGAAGATGTGTCGCGAGTTAGCTGAAAAACTCAGAATCATGGAAGGACACAACTCAACTTCTCTGAGTGCCTCAAACATGTGCTTAGTTCCAGATGTTGTGATCCCTGCTAAGTTCAAACTGCCAGAATTCGAAAAATACAAAGGCCTTATGCCAAATGGCCGCTCATGCCAAATATGATAAACTCATAATCCATTGCTTCCAAGACAACCTGTTTGGAGCGTCTCTAGAATGGTACATGCAACTTGGGTGTAGCAACTTGCGTACTTGGCTTGATCTATTTGATGCATTCAAAAAGCAGTACAAGTACAACATTGACTTAGTGTAAACACCCCAAATTTGCCCTCACCCATTCACACCATGGATTGTGATCTCCTCATATGCATAAACTCAATCATAGCACCTCATATCACATTTTTGATTCATTGCATTAGTTCAAAGTCATCTGCATCTAGGGTTTGTGATCTGAGTAATCCAAGAGCTTCTTCAGCCACTACAAAGGTCATCAATCACTTAAAAGGGGTCCATGTATGTTCAAGCATCATATTATATCCCCTCAAAGTCAAGAATGTCAAAAATCACAAGAACTGAGAATGGCATGGAAGCAGAGCCAGGTTTAACTACACAAATGACCTAGAATTAGGGTTTTGGTTTCAGAGGCCATAACTCCAAATTTTTTGGTCATTATTGTTTCTATTGGTATCTATATGGTATAGGGAGCATGCATATCAATTTTCATGAAGAAATTCAATGGGGAAGTCATTTGATCAAGAGTTGACTTTCTAAGCAAGTCAGTGCAAAATCAGGGCATCTGAGGCCCCCAATGACCCAACCAAAGGGTGTTCTTCATCATTTTGATTGTGTATGATCTTTATTTGATCATAGAAGATGTGGTAAGTTCACAAAATTGAAGAATTTCAAGTCACTTGCAAAGTTGACTTTTTGGGAAAGTTAACTTATATTGAAAATTGCCATTTTGGGAAACTTTTTCAACCCTTGCTTTTTGATTCAAAAATGCTTCAAATGGAAAAACTTTGGTCATTAAAGTTATAGAATGGATCATTCCCTTTTCAAAAAGTACAAGAACATGACCTAATTCATTTTGGATAAAAAGTTATGGCTTGTCAAAGTTGGCTAAAATCACATAATTTGAAGTTTTCTACCAAAGAGGCATTTTGCAAAATGGTATGATCAAGTGTTCTAAAGGCCTCAAATGTGTATCATTTCTTCACAACATGATCACATGACCTCTAAAATTCAGAATGGGCCAAAGAACTTTGCATTTTGATGCCTTGAATCACAAGAATCTCCAAAAGGGCCAAACCTTGTGAAATTTGCAAAACACTACACAAACCTTGATCAACTTGCTGAATCATCTCATAAACAATTCCATGGTTCTCCCTAAACTCAGCTGAACCAAGACAAGCCAAAAAGCAAGTTGTACCATTGCCCATACCTCAAGTACAAATCAAGTAGACATTTTGGCCAAAGACCCATACCAATCACCATAGGCCACCAACAACTTTCTGACCTATCACCTTTTGATACATGGACCAAAGCCAGCATAACACACCACACACTTCAAGCTGAAACACACCCAAGCCATAGTTATCACTTTTTTCTCCAACTTGCATTTTCATTCGAAACATTCAGCACAAGCCTCAAACACACAAACAAACTTCACAAACAAACTCAGCATGCTTCACTGATCAAAAACCACTCATCACCATAGCCTGAAAGCCACTGAAACAAAAACACGATCACCACCCTCCCTTGAACAGAACTTCTGCCATCTCTCAAACCAGCCATCAACAAGAGTTGTGAAGCATTCCATTGAGCTCAGGGGGATCAAAGGAGTGAGTTTGCATAGGAGAAAGGGTCAGAAAGCTCCTGTTCGAAGGACTTCAGTTCAGGTATCCACCAAGAACAAATTTTCCAGAACTCATTTTGCTTGTTATAAATTGATTCTATATGTTATCCTGATCATCATGATGTGTTTAAAAATGAAAATGGTGGAATATTGAGCATGTATGAGTTGTCTGAAACTTTTTTCCCTAAATGTGTTTTGCTTCGATTTGCTTGATTAATGGATGAAAAATGATGTTTGTTTGGGGGTTTTGATTCAGTGTTGAATGGGGATGGATTCTGGGCAATTAGATTTCATTTTCATTGCGTATTCAGAGAGATAGAAGTTTTGGCCTGCCGGAGAAGATGACCGGAACACTGTTCCGGTCATCTGAAAGTCATTAGGGCATTTAATTAGGGTTTAATCATAATTAGGAGATTTTGAATGCAGGCCGTCCAGATGAGCGCCAAGTCAATTGGCGCGCGTGTGAGTTTGAACCTCAGCCATTGATTCTGTTGACTTTCATATTTTTCAGTTTAAATTCATTTTATTTTCTTTTTATTTCATTTGTTTTCTACATTTTATTTAAAGTAGTAAAAATCATTGAAAATTTCTGAAAATTTTTATTCAAGCTTTTATTAATTTTCAAAAACCAAAAACATTTTTATTTTTATTTTTTGCATTAAAAAATATTTTTAAATCATTTAAAAGATTATTTTTAATTAATTAATGAGAATTAATTAATTAAAAATACTTTTAGGTATTTAAAAATCACAAAAAAATTCATGGAACATTTAAAATCATTTAGAAACATTGTCCAACCTTCAAACCAAATTTATTTTTTGATCTTGATGACTTTTGATAATTTTCCATGGAATTAATTTCATTTTAAGGCATTATTTTGATCCAATATTCAAAAATTCATTTCTGCCTAGCCTTTAAGAGTTGGACAATGATTCTTTTTGCATTGCATCTTATATAGCATGTAGTTTATAGTATTAAATTGTCATGAATTGATCTTGAATTTCCTATTTGTTTGGCATTTTTCTTGACAAGGTACCTTAAAACCCTAGCAATCTTGAGAAATTCATAACCCTCATTAGGTTAAGAGTTAGAACCCCTCCTTTGGGCAGTGAGTTTGTATAGGTTTAGGGTTCCTTTGAATGCATTTTCAATTTTTTATCATGATGTTTGCTTCTGGTTTTGATTTTTGTTTTGTGCATTGATCATAAACCCTAATTTGGGCTTTCATTTGCATCCATCTTCCATTTGCTTGCATACCATGACTTGCCATGACATTTTGTGCATCCATTTGATTCATAATACATCTTAGGACATGTTAGAATCATGTTTGATCATTGCATATTTCATTTGCCATGTTGTATGTCATTTGCATTTGATAACTTTTCATGTATGTATGATTCTAAGCATGCTTTTCTTGCATCCACATGTTTGTATGATCATCCTCTTGCCTTGTTTCATGTTTGCATCATCTCATAGGATCATTATCATCATACTTATGCTTCTGGTTTTGGTTTGCATCATGCCACTTCATCTCATTTTGCATTGCATTGCATTCCTTTCTCTAACTTTTCAGGTGGTAAGTTACTTTGAGAAGTGAATTTGCCTTCACTTCTCATAATCTCTTTTCATCTCCCTTATGCATCATTGCTGCATTTAATATTGTGTTTGAGATTGAGTTTGCTCATTCTTGCTCTTCTTACTTTCTTTCTTCAAGTGACTTGTCTTCTTAAACGAAGCAAATTACTTTGCTTCTCTTTGCTCCTTTCATCTGCTTCATGGTGGTTTCTCTGAAGATTTCTCTTGTAAACCTCACAAACCTTAGGGACAACCAAGCATGACAATGATTAGGGTTTTGATAAGTTCCCCCCACTTAGTTTTACCTTTGTGTCTCATTGAGTCTTCTCTTCTCATCTCACAATCAAGGACTAAACCCTAAAGGTTTTAAGGCTTTGTGATTAAGCTTATGCCTGCATCCTTCTATTAGGATGGAGTGTATAACTTTAATCTTAAGTGTTAAACCCTTAATGTGTTTAAATCCTTTAATCAATCCATCTAATAACCATCAAGAAATCAAGCTTGTAACTTGGGCCTTACATTAGGGTTCTAATTCTTCCTTAGTTGGTTAAGAAGGACTAACCCTAGTGTTAATGGACAAGTCCCCCTCAAGTTGTCTTACAAATCATAAAACTCATTTCTTAATCATATCATTATTTAAAATCCACTTAATAAAAGCTTTGTTTTGTCATGAGGTTAATCCCTAATCATGGATTAAGTTGAAGAGCTTTCCTCAGCTTAAACACTCTCATCTATTATCCTTCTATTAGGATGGTGTAATGAGTCTGTTTAATCCCTGATTATGGCTTAATCTCATTACTTAACACTAAACAAAAACCACAAAAACATCTAAATAATCACAAGTAGGTTAATGATCTTAATCCTACATCAAAGGTGATTAAGTGTGAGATGCTGACTTCACACTTAAGGTATTCTCATTACCCCTAATCAGAGAGAAGATGTGATGAGTTTACTAACCCATTGGTTTAGGCTTAAGCTCATTAACTTATGACAAACTTTCAAAAGCAATAAAAGACTAAAAACACAAAAAACAAACAATAATCGTCTCCTCCGGGATTCTTTTCTCATCTCATTCACTCACAAACGAGAACTTGCTTCTTCCGTCTAATGCAAGACAGTTTGCACCTGAGCCAGACAGGTCATACACTTGAGCATAGACAAGTAAGTCGTTCACAAGTCAATTCACCTTTCAGTCTCTTTGGGTCGAACTACGGTGTTCTGACTTCCTCATTGCACGAGAGGATACGTAGGCATAACTTAACAGTTATCGAACAAAAGTCTCTGTATATTCCCCCTCTTTCTAGCTTTATTCTTTTAGCCTCATCATCATGAGCATTTCACTCTGTCCATACACTGACACTTCACTTATACACTTCACATTCTTTTTACACTGACACTTGCATTCTTTTACAGCTTTGATACACAGTCTACACTGACACTACCCCTTTAAAACACAAATCTCTTAAGCATGGATCCCGTCGAGTACGACGGACAATCTGGGTGCTAATACCTTCCCAGGTTGTAACCAACCCCCTTTCTCAGTCTCTCTGGTTCGCAACCGTCTTGTCCATCTTTTCTTAGGTCTATGCAGCATTGCCTTTCCTCCGGGATAAAAATTCCTAGCTGGCGACTCTTTTCTTTTCTTGTGAGTTCACTCCTGTGTGTTCTCACATTCCTCCTTTCGCCGACCGTTCGCGTCTGTACCCCTCTTGGCCCCGGTTGTCATTTGGTGGGAGCGACAGCTTGGCGACTCTGCTGGGGACCCTTATACTGCAACCAGGGCTTCTGGTTATTTTTGTGGGTTCCTCCTAGCGCTTGTTTGATTTGTGTTTACTGGGGTGTTATGTGCTATTTTTGTTTGCATATTTATTTTGTTTATCGCTTTATGTGCAGTTGTTTTATTGCTTTCTTTATAGCTTTATATATATCATACTGTCATACTGTGTTTGGCTGGATCTGGTTTTGTCTTGGTGGGTGGGGTTCTACTGAGAGTTTAAGGTCCTATACCTGGGACCTGAGTGACACCTAGGCTAGAGTGGTTCATGTTCTTTCCCATTCCATTTCGGTCTAGTGCGGGAATATGAAACACGGTTCAGATATGGGTTTCTTCTTGAGAACTCTGTGCTACAGATTTCCTGTAGTGCTAGGGCTATCTGGGAAGCCTGCTAAGTCTGGATGACCTTTAGTATTGACCTTCAGAAACTGGGGTGAATTAGAGGAGGATCTTTTATGGTTATTGTAAACATTGTACCTCCGGGTTAGAAGTGTGTACACTTCTCATAAGTGATCCAAGTCTGAGGATCCTTGTTTTAGAACACCACTTGTGAGGGGGTTGGGCTGTTTACAGGTTTGCAGGTACCCTTGACCTCAGCATACCCTGTTACTATGTTTTGATTAAGAGTACTCCATTTTGGGACAGTTCTTGTGATTTTAACCCTGGACATGTGACTCTTTATTTGAGTCCCCCACCCTGGTTACTGGACTTATGAACCTCCATCTGGATTTCTTGAACATACATGGACTTATATCAAGGCAGTTAATCAGATCCAGCTTGTTCACAAACCCTTGCATATCATTTGCATACATCATCATTGCATCATTTAACATGTGTTTATTTGTTTTTCAGGGTATCCACATTACATTTGGCTTGGTTTTGACCCCTTCATCTGCATAGACCTATCTTCATCAGTATCTGCTTCAGCTATCTTCATCAGCTACCTGCTTCAGTCACCTGCATCACCAGTATTAGCCTGTCAGTGGCCCATCTTCAGTGTTAGTCTCCATCATCAGCATCTGTCTCAGCTCTTCATCAGCAGACATGGCACCCAAGAAAAGCAACATCTCATATCATTTCTTTGAGCCTGAGTTGACTGGCATCAGGAAGGTCCAGGCCCTTATCACTCCAGACCATATACCACTATTCAGAGAACATTATGGAGGCATCCTTGATGTGGTTATGGATTTGGACCCTTCTCAGAGGAGCTTGATTCACACTTGTCTACAGTTTTATGATCCTCCTTTGAGATGCTTCACCTTCCAGAATTTTCAGTTGGGACCCTTGTTGGAAGAGTATTCATCATTGATTGGTGTACCTGTCAGGGGTGGTGTCCCCTTTAACCCTGAGATGGCTTTTCCCAGTAATGAAGAAGTGACAAGAGCACTGTGCCTGGAACCTATTCTGATTGAGCAGAACATGACAACCAAGGCTGGAATCTCTGGTTTACACTTGGATTTCTTGACTTCTCAGGCTATTCTGAAGGCCTCCTTGGGAGAATGGAATGCAGTCTGTGCACTGTTAGCCCTCAGCATATATGGGGTTATACTTTTTGCAGATGAGCCTAAGTTTATTAGCAAGAATGCCATTCACCTTTTCATTCTGAGGAACCCAGTGCCCACCTTATTGGGAGATTTCTACTACTCTATTCATCAGAGGAATGAAAAGCAAAGAGGAAGATTGGTGAGATGCTGTGCTCCCCTGTTCCATACCTGGCTGCTCAAACACTTGCCCAAGACTGATGCATTCTTGAATCCTCACCAACAGAAAAATTGGGCTAGAAGACTTATTGCTTTGACCTCAGATGACATCAGGTGGTGCACTCAGAGCACCAAGGGCAGGGATATCATTACTAGTTGTGGGCAGTTCCCCAATGTACCTCTAATAGGAGTGAAGGGTTGCATCAACTACAACCCTCTGCTATTCAAAAGACAATTGGGCTATGCATTGGTCCACCCTCCTAGAGCACAAGACTTGGCTGAAACCCTTTATTGTGAGATTAAGCCTAATCTAGCTGTTGTCAGGCAAGCATCCTGGGCTTGGGACAATGTCCATACCAAAGGGATGGCCATTCTTGGGAGATGCAATAATGTGGCCTCAGCTCAGTACTATGAGTTGTCTCATGCCAGGGCTCAAATTTCTGGGATGCCCTTCACCATTGAGGATGCACCTGGACCATCCACAGCACCTCCTCCAGCCACTGTCAGCCTGGAAGAGTTTGAGAAACTAAAAGAGAGGAATGAGAATCTGACTCAAGCTCTGCAGAAGACCCTCTGGGAGAGGAGTGATGGTCGTCTGGACATTGAAAGGCTAGAAAAGCTTAAGGTGGAGCATCTAGCCAGGATTGAGAAGTCAGAGGACTACATCAAGAAGTCAAGGGCTGGGGAGCAGATTCTGAAGAATGCCTGTAAAGAGGCCCAGTTCTAGAAGGCTAGGACTGATCTCTATCTGAAAGAAAGTCAAGCTAGGTGGGTCAGAATCACTGAAGCTCGCACTCAGGAAGATAAGAGAACTCAGGACAAGATTGAGCAGTTGGAGGCTAATGCAAAGGAGCAACAGGAAGCCCTGCTAGCAGCCCAGAAGGAGATCTCAGAATTGAAGCTTAGGGCTGGTGTGAAGAGGTCAAAGGACCAGGGCAGACTCAAGAAGCTAACCACTGTTATCACCACCAGGAATCTTCTTATCAGGAACCTCACAGAGCATCCAGCTGACCCCGTGACTGAAGCACTTCTGAAGGAAGTTAGGGAGGATGAGTTTGGTCTTGGTGTCTGAATTTTGTTTGTTGTTGCTTTCATTTCATGTACTTTTCTTTTTTTATGTTGTATTTTGACCCCTCAGGGGCATGTATTGTAAAAAACAAACTATGTATGATTCATCATTTGTAATATATTCATTAGTTTGTTTCATCTGAGTTCTCCCAAGTAACATCAAAGCATCTCCTTCAGGGGTCTGGAAAGGTCAAAACCAGATGCCAAGCCGGATACCTTGGAAACAAATAAGCATACTGCATTGCATACTGACTTTGTTTTGTTTTGTAGGTTTTGTTTTGTTTGTTACTAACTCTGTTGTGGTTCAGGAACTATTGCTCGACGTCGGGTGTTCCCACTCAACCATCCGCACAGATATCCTACCCGCAACAACCTTCCGGGTATACAAATGGACCCAGTACAGCAGGACCTTACAGAGGTCAGGACTCAAATGGCCAATGAGAGGCTAGAGATGAGAAACCAGATGACCCAGTTCATGGAGGTGATGAATGGTTTGGCTCAAAGCCAAGAAAGATTAAGGGCATTGGTAGAAAGGCAGACCCAGGAGGAACCCCATCTAGGGACTGGAGGAACGAGCAACAATGAGAGAGTTCAGCCTCATGTTAATCCACCTGTGTATGGACCCCACCTTCATCCAGAGATCAACATCCCTGCTAATGTACAAGGGAATGCCACTGCAGGAAGAGTATTACAAGAAGACCCCCAAGAGGATCAATTCACTATGATGGGAGTTGGGAATGAAGCCTATGACAGAAGGCTAGATGAAATTGCTGAGAAATTGAGATCTCTGGAGTCTCAAAATTCCCTGGGCTTTGATGTCATGGACATGGGATTAGTGGACGGGGTAAGGATTCCCCACAAGTTTAAACCTCCGTGCTTTGAGAAGTACAACGGAACCTCCTGTCCACGAACCCACTTGCAATCCTTTCTGGGGAGGCTGAAGGCTTACACCATGGATGAAAAACTGTGGATGTTTTATTTCGAAGACAGTTTAACAGGAGCTTCAAGGGAATGGTACTCTCATTTAACTAGAGCAACCATCAGATGCTGGAAGGACCTAGCTGAGGCCTTCATCAGACAGTACTAGTACAACTTGGATATGGCTCCTAACAGGACCCTCCTGATGGGAATGTCTCAATCATCCAGGGAAAGCTTCCGGGAATACGCCCAGAGGTGGAGACAGCTTGCTGCTACTGTCCAGCCACCCATGTCGGAAAGGGAAATGGCCGACATGTTCATGAACACCCTTCAAGGGACATACATTGACAGGCTAGCTGCCTTTTCTTCCACCAGCTTCGCTGACGTAGTCATAGCTGGAGAAAGGATTGAAAGCCTATTAAAGATGGGCAAAATTTCTGATAACGGTGCGAGCTCGTCCAGCAACCCCAGAAAGCCTTTTGTGGGCCCAAGAAGAACAGGTGAGACTAATGCTATTCAGGCCAGCAGGGGCAGACCTCAATATGTTCATAGGTCCGTAGCAGCTGTCACTATTCCCGCTCCAATTCCTCAGCAACCAGCATATCAACCACAACAACAACCCCACTACCAGCAACAAGTTCAATATCCGCCTCAGAGAAACTACAATAACAACAACAGCAACAATCAACAAAGACCTTTTCAGCAGAGACCATCTCAGGCCAATAGGGTGATTGACCCAATCCCTATGCCTTATGCCGCTTTATTGCCACAGCTCCTGAAGCTCAACTTGGTTGAGTTAAGGACGTTGGCACCACCAGATCCTTCCAGCCTGCCAAGAAATTATGACGCCAACGCCAGATGTGCTTTTCACTCCAATGCACCTGGCCACAGTACAGAGAAGTGCAGAGCTTTACAAATGAAGGTACAAGACCTGGTAGATTCTAAAGCTCTAAACTTTGCACCCCCGCCAAATGTCAACAAGAACCCCATGCCCAACCACGGAGGACCCAGGATTAATGTTATTGAGGAAGATAAGCCGTCTTTCTTAATAACCAGTGTGGGGCAGATTCGGACACCCCTGGTAGAGATTAAAGCTCAACTCCTTGAATGCCAGATGTTCCCGGGGTGTGAGTTCGGGTGCGGTTATTGCAACATTTCGGTAAATGGGTGTGATAACTTGAGAAGCGGCATAGATGGTCTTATCCAGAGTGGCCTACTTCAAATCACAACATCAACACCTCCAAATCCAGCAAATTCTTTGACAACAATTCCCGAGTCTCCTACAACTGCAACAACAATTATTCCAAACAATTCTTCGTTCTCATCAACAAATGCTTCACCTATCACTTCAGCAAACCAAATATCAACAAACATCTCTTCTACAACATCAGCACCCCTCTATTCAGAATCTTCTACAACAGCAACACCCATCCAATCAACGGAATCTTCTACAACACCAACAGACATCTCAGCTGTCACCATTTATTATGATCCGTCATATGTTCCTCCTAACAACAATCTTCAACAACAAATAGTGGCATCTCCTGCCAGGCCACCAATCACCATCTACTATGATCCACACACTATTTCAACACCCTCCTCTACTGCAGTCAGTCCGGTTACCATCACGGTACCTGGACCAGTTCCATATGAAAGCAGTAATGCCATCCCTTGGCATTATGGCTCTGACCTTTACTGCAATGGGGAGAAAATCACTCTTGACTCTTCAACCTCTTCTCCACAGATTGACAATGTCGGGAGAGGTGGAGGCTTCACCAGAAGCGGACGCCTCTTTGCCTCGCAATCACAAAGACCTAGTGCCGAAGTAGAAGCTGCTGCCAAAGCAAAGGGAAAGAATGTAATATCTGAAGAACCCATTCTCAAGGAAACACAGAAGACATCTTTTGAACAAGATGTAGACGAGTTTATGATAATTATCAAGAGGAGTGATTACAAGGTGGTGGATCAGCTTCACCAAACTCCCTCAAAAATCTCCATTTTATCCCTGCTGATGTGTTCCGAAGCTCACCGGAATGCATTACTAAAAGTCTTGCACGCAGCATATGTGCCAGAGGAGATTACCGTTAATCAGCTGGAGACCGTGGTAGCAAATGTCAATACCAGCCATGGATTGGGTTTTACCAATGTTGATTTAACAACTGAGGGGTGCAACCACAACAAGGCTTTGCACATCACCCTGGAATGCAAGGGTGTTGTTTTATCACATGTACTGGTAGACACTGGGTCTTCACTCAATGTTTTACCAAAGAAAGCCTTGGTGAAGCTAGATTATGATGGCTTGGCATTACGTCCAAGTAATTTAGTGGTGAGAGCCTTTGATGGCTCTAAGAGATCAGTGCTAGGTGAGATTGATCTGCCTGTGATGATTGGCCCACAGACTTTTAAAATTACCTTCTACGTGATGGACATTCAGTCGGCCTACAGCTGTTTGTTGGGTAGACCTTGGATCCATGCCGCTGGCGCAGTTACGTCTACCCTTCACCAGAAGCTGAAATTCGAGTGGGAGGGCCAGATCATCACCATTTGTGGGGAAGAAGATATTTTTGTTAGCCATCTGGCTACGTACAAATATATTGAGATGGATGGAGAGATCCATGAAACCATGAGCCAGGGATTTGAAGCCCTGAACATAAATGAAGCATCTGCTGTACTTGGAACCTCCGTGACATCTTATCAGCAAGCCAGGAAGGTTGTTGAAGAAGGGACTGCCCAAGGCTGGGGCAAGCTGTTGCCTGTGGAGAAGAAGGAGGACAGATTTGGGTTGGGTTACAAACCAACTCAACAAGATCAATCAGAGGCTGCTAAGAAGCCCAGTTTTGTCAGTGGGGGGATGCTCACCCCGGATGCAGTGAACAACTTGGAAGATGAGTCGGAAGATGAGCACAACCTGGAGAGCTGGATACGTCCAAGGATCCCGGGGAGCCGTATCTCAAACTGGTCTTCCCAGGAAATTATAAGAGTTACTCCTGCAGAGTAATTATTATTTCCTGTATATTTTAAGCATGCATCAAGTCTTGCATCTTGCCCAAGATGACAAGACTCATTTTGTAATCGGGCCATCTGTAATTTTGTGCAAACAGATCAATCAATGAATATCAGACATCTTTTGCAAATGAGTCTTTTTCTTTTCCGCTCACTGTTTTTCATTTTTCTTTTTGTACAAAAATAAAATGGCAATGTTTTCAAAATGACAACTCTATTTCACTTTTCTAAACAAGATTAAAATCAATCACTAAAAATGAACAATCTAAACCCTTGCAGAGAGTGCCTCTCAGACTGCACCGACAACAGCACAGCTATGACTTCGTATTACTTTGACAATCCAATCAATCAAGTTGATGAAGGGGTTGAAGAAGATTATGAGCTTCCTGAAGAGCTAGCCAGGTTGTTAAGGCAAGAGGAGAAGGTTATCACTCCTCATCAGGAGGAGGTCGAAGCGATTAATCTTGGTACGGATGAAGATGTGAAAGAAGTTAAATCGGGGCTTGCTTACAAGACTCAGTGAAAAAGCAACTGATTGACCTACTTCGCGAGTATGTGGATGTGTTTACTTGGTCTTATCAGGATATGCCAGGGTTGGACACCGATATTGTCATGCACAAGCTGCTTTTAAGAGAAGTTTGCCCACCGGTTAAACAGAGGCTACGCCGTACTCGCCCAGACATGGCAATGAAAATCAAAGAAGAGGTGCAAAAGCAATGGGACGCCGGGTTCCTTGCTGTGACTAGTTACCCGCCGTGGGTTGCTAACATTGTACCTGAGCCTAAGAAAGACGGCAAGGTAAGGATGCGTGTGGATAACTAGGATCTGAACAGAGCCAGCCCAAAAGATGATTTCCCTTTACCTCACATTGATGTATTGGTTGATAATACGGCTCAGTTCTCGGTGTTCTCCTTCATGGACGGATTTTCAGGATACAATCAGATCAAGATGTCACCTGAAGACATGGAGAAGACAACTTTCATCACACCCTGGGGCACGTTCTGTTATAAGGTGATGCCATTCGGACTGAAGAATGCTGGTGCAACCTATCAACGGGCTATGGTAACATTATTCCATGACATGATCCATAAAGAAATCGAGTGTTATGTGGATGACATGATTGCCAAGTCCCTTGCAGAAGAAGACCACTTGGTAAATCTGCTGAAGTTATTCAAGCGTCTGAGGAAATACCAACTGAAGTTGAACCCCAACAAGTGCACATTCGGGGTGCGATCCGGTAAGCTGCTGGGCTTTATTGTAAGCGAGAAAGGGATTGAAGTGGACCCTGATAAAGTCAAAGCCATTCAAGAAATGCCTGCACCGAAGTCTGAAAAAGAAGTTCGAGAGTTTCTAGGTAGATTGAACTACATTTCACGGTTCATATCTCACCTTACAGCAACCTGTGAGCCCTTGTTCAAGCTGTTAAGAAAAGAACAAACGGTCAGGTGGAACGAAGACTGCCAGAGGGCTTTTGACAAAATCAAGGAATACTTGCAAGAGCCCCCAATCCTTATGCCTCCAGTTGAAGGAAGACCTCTAATAATGTACTTGACAGTATTAGAAGAGTCGATGGGGTGTGTGTTGGGCCAGCATGACGAGTCTGGTCGAAAAGAGTATGCAATTTACTACCTAAGCAAAAAGTTTACCGACTATGAACAACGTTATTCACTGCTCGAGAAAACTTGTTGTGCTTTAGCGTGGGCTGCTCGCCGACTGAGGCAGTATATGTTGACCCACACTACTTTATTGATATCAAAGATGGACCCAGTCAAGTACATTTTTGAGAAGCCAGCACTTACCGGACGGGTTGCAAGATGGCAAATGATCCTCGCAGAATATGACATCCAGTACACATCTCAGAAAGCCATCAAGGGCAGTGTATTGTCTGATTATCTTGCTGAGCAACCTATTGACGACTACCAGCCTATGAGATTTGACTTCCCTGATGAAGACATCATGTTCATAAAAGCAAAAGATCATGAAGAGCCTATTCACACTGAAGGGCCTGACCCGGAAGAAGAATGGACTATGATGTTTGATGGGGCTGTTAATATGAATGGTCGTGGTGTTGGTGCAGTACTCATTACACCTAAAGGAGTTCACATGCCTTTCTCGGCGAAACTTACTTTCAACTGCACTAACAACGAAGCTGAATACGAAGCTTGCATTATGGGTCTTGAGGAAGCCATTGACCTCAGGATCAAGACATTGACTGTATTCGGAGATTCAGCTCTGGTAGTTAATCAAACCAACGGTAAATGGTACACACACCAGGATCATCTGATACCTTACAGGGATTATACAAGGAGGTTATTGACTTTCTTTACAACAGTCAAGCTTGAGTATATACCTCGGGACGAGAATCAATTTGCAGATGCTCTGGCTACCATTTCATCCATGATCAAAGTTCAAGCTGCCAACTTTGTGCCTCGGATTTCAGTATCCAGACTTGACAGACCAGCATATGTATTTACAACAGACATTGTCAAAGATGATAAGCCTTGGTTCCATGATATTAAGTGCTTCTTGGAGGATCAAACATACCCACCTGGGGCATCTTCCAATGATAAGAAGACTTTAAGAAGGCTTGCTGGTAGTTTTTTCCTGAATACCGATGGTTCCCTCTACAAGAGAAACTTTGATATGGTACTCCTCAGGTGCTTTGATAGAACAGAAGCAGACTTGCTGATGCACGAGGTGCACGAAGGATCCTTTGGTACCCATGCAGGAGGGCACGCTATGGCTAAGAAGTTGCTAAGATCAGGTTATTACTGGATCACAATGGATGCCGACTGTTGTGCCTACGCCAGAAAGTGCCATAAATGCCAGATTTATGCGGATAAGGTGCATGTGCCTCCCAATCCTTTGAACGTGATGTCTTCACCCTGGCCCTTTGCCATGTGGGGCATTGATATGATTGGCAAGATTGAGCCAACTGCTTCGAACGGCCACAGATTCATCCTGGTTGCTATTGACTATTTCACCAAGTGGGTCGAAGCAGCTTCATATGCAAACGTTACAAGGCAAGTGGTAGCCATATTTCTGAAGAGGGATATCATCTGTCGATACGGAGTTCCCGAGCGAATCATTACTGACAATGGTTCCAACTTAAACAACAAAATTATGGCAGAGCTATGCCGGGACTTCAAGATCCAACACCACAATTCTTCTCCTTACAGGCCAAAGATGAACGACGTTGTTGAGGCAGCTAATAAGAATATCAAGAAGATTGTGCAGAAGATGGTAGTTACCTACAAAGACTGGCATGAAATGCTACCATTTGCCTTGCATGGGTACCGCACGTCAATCAGGACATCCACTGGGGCAACACCGTATCAGCTTGTGTATGGTATAGAAGCAGTCCTACCTGTTGAAGTTGAATTACCCTCCCTACGAGTACTGATGGATGTTAAGCTGAACGAAGCAGAATGGGTACGATCCCGATACGAACAACTGAGTCTGATTGAAGAGAAAAGATTGGCTGCAATCTGTCATGGGCAGTTGTATCAGAAAAGAATGAAGAGAGCCTTCGATCAGAAAGTCAAGCACCGAGAGTACCAAGTAGGAGATCTTGTGCTGAAAAGAATCCTCCCTCCTCATACAGACCACAGGGGCAAATGGACTCCGAACTATGAAGGACCATTCGTAGTAAAGAAAGTTTTCTCGGGTGTGTAAACACCCCAAATTTGCCCTCACCCATTCACACCATGGCTTGTGATCATCCTCATATGCATAAACACAAACATATCATCTCATATCTCATTTTTGTTCACTGCATAGTTTCTAAGGCATCTGCACCTAGGGTTTGTGATCTGAGCAATCCCAAAAGCATCTTGAGCCATTCCAAAGGCCACTAATCAACTCAAAGGGGTCCATGTGTGTACTCATGTCATATTCCATCTCCTCAAAGCCAAAATTGCAGAGGAATCACAAGAACTAGGGTTTGAGTGGATGCAGAGCCAGGATGAACTGCACAGTTGACCTAAAATTAGGGTTTTGGTTTCAGAGGCCATAACTCCAAATTTTTTGGTCATTCTTGTTTCTATTGGTCTCTATATGGTATAGGGAGTATGCATATCAATTTTCATGAATAAATTCCATGGGGAAGTCATCTGATCAAGGGTTGACTTTTCAGACAAGTCAGTGCAAAATCAGGGCATCTGAGGCCCCCAATGACCCAACCAATGGGTGATCTTCATCATTTTGAGTGCATATGATCTTTATTTGATCATGGAAGAAGGTTGAAGTTCATAAAAATCAAGAATTTAGGGTTTTTGCAAATGTTGACTTTTTGGGCATAGTTGACTTTTCAAGAATGCATCATTTTAGGTCATTTTTCAAGCTTTGATTCTTGATCTAAAAATGCTTCAAATGGAAAAACTTTGGTCATGAAAGTTGTAGATCTCATCTTTCCCTTTTCAAAAAGTACAAGAACATGATCAAACTCTTCTTGGATCAAAAGTTATGGTGTGACAAAGTTGGCCAAAATCATTAATTTTCAAGGCATGCCTCAAATGGAAATTTTGCAAAGTCATGAACCAATGCATTATGTGACTTCTAATTCACTTCAAACCAGTATGCAAACATTCTCTAAGTCACAAAAATCAGAATTTGACCAAGGTTCACATGCTTATGGTTTGTGTAATGAGAGATTTTCATGAAAAGGCAAAAAGTCACAACAAGTTGCAAAACTCATGATCATGCTCCCTACAACTTGCAGCCTTGGATGCTGAGCTTTGCTAGGCCTCTCCCTCACCCTTGCTGCGCCAGCCCATGCCATGTACTTGCCTAGACCTTAAGCCATGCTTCTCTTACACATTATTTGACTTTTTGCAAAAGGTAACTTACCAATCAATAAAGGGCATGTCTTGTCAACTGACCAATGAGAGAGAGTTATGTGGACAATTTGCAAGCTAAACATAACACAAGGCAAGGCTGAAACATCTCATATCATCACATACACAAGAACACTCCATTTTGCTTTTGCCTTCGAAACTCTCTGCCCAGCTCACATACATCCAAACCATCTTTACCAATCATCTCACCATGTCTCATTGAGCCCAAAGCAACCAAGAACCAGGCCTTAAACAAGCTACAACATCACTGCACCATTTTCACACCAGCTTGCAGTTTCATTCGAAACTCTCACCCTAGCTCACCAACATACAAACAAACACTCCAGACCTTCTCCATTCATCCTCAGGACCACAAACCATCATTCACAATGGCCTGAAACCTCCAGAAACTCCATTGCCATTTCTGACCAAGCTTGAGCAGGAGCTTTCGAAACTCACTATCCAGCCAACTTAAATTCTCTTTGAGCATTCCAACATCTTCTGGGGACCAAGTGGAGTAGTTTGCACTGAAGGAAGTGGCCAGAAAGTCTTCAAACTGAAAGCTTCGAATCTCAGGTAGCCTGAAATTTATTTTTCCAGAAATTGTTTTTCTTGTTACAAACTTGTTCTATGTGCTTCACTGATCATCCTGGTATCATTGGTTTTGAAAATGGCTTTGATTTGAGAGTTTAATTTGTCTCTGAAGCTTGCGTGCCCTAGTTTTTATTCCTTTCGATTCAGCTTGTTTAGGAAGAAGAAATGTGTTTTAGGATAGGGGTTTGATTCGTGAGGATGTGAGGAACATTTCCCAGCTTTTAGATTTCATTTTTGATACGTTTTAGGGAGTTTGGAAGTTTTCAGGGGAGAAGGTCACCGGAGAAGACGACCGGAGCTCGTCTCCGGTGACCTGAAAGTGATTAGTGAGTTAATTAGGGTTAGGGCAAAATTCAAATGTGGACCCTTGGATCTGGCTTCCCGCGCGTGCGTGTATGGTCCAGATCATGTCATTAATTCATAATTAGGTTTAATTAGTTTAATTAATTGAATTTAAGAAGTTTGAATTTGAACCACTGGATTTGGCGCGCGGTCAATGGTCTCCTTTCCAGATTGAATCCTGGCCTTCCATGCTGCATACTTCATTTCATTTTATTTTAATTTCATTTTCTTTTCATTTAACTTGCATATTTAATTTAAAATAGCAAAAAATTCTTAAAAATTATGAAACTTTTTCTTAAAAGTTTTATTAATTTTTAAGACACAAAAAAATTTTTATTTTATTTTTTATCATTAAAAAAGTATTTTTAAATATTTAAAAGATTATTTTTAATTGATTAATGGGAATTAATTAATTAAAAATACTTTTAGGTATTTAAAAATTACAAAAAAATTCATGAAATGTTCTAAGACATTTAGAAACATTGTCCAACCTTCAAACCAAATTTATTTTTTGATCTTGATGCATTTTAAGAATTTTTCATTGAATTAAATCATTTTTTATGCATTAATTTGATCATAAGTTTAAAAATTCATTTCTGCCTATTGGAGAAGGTTGGGACATTGATTCTTTTTGCATGGTTTTGTGTTTAGCATATAGTTTCTAAGATAAAATGGCCATGATTTGATCTTGCATTTTCTAATTGTTTGGCATTTCTTTTGTTAAGAACCCTAGAAAACCCTAATAACTTAGAAAAATCATATCTTGAGATTGGTTAAGAGTTGAGGGTTCCCCTTTGGGCGGTGGTTTATTATAGGTCTAGGGTTTCTTTGGATGCCATTTTCCATTTTTGATCTTAAGGTTTGCTTCTGTTTTTGGTTTTGGTTTGATGTTTGATCCATAAACCCTAATTTGGGCTTTCTCTTGCATCCTTCTTGCATACTCTTGCATAACATGACTTGTCTTTGCATTTTGTGCATTCTTGTGATTCATTTGACATCTTGAGACATATAGAAAGCATGTTTGATCATTGCATTGCATATTTGCCATGTCATTTGTCTTGTATGCTTCATAACATTTCATGTTTGTTCATGCTCCTTAACTTGCTTCATTTGCATCCATGATCTTGTATGAACATCTCCATGTCTTGCCTCATGTTTGCAGCACTTCATAACATCATAATCATCATCAACATGCTTCTGGTTTTGCTTTGCATCATACCATTTCATCTCATCTTGCATTGCATTGCATTTCTTTCTAACATTTCAGGTGGTAAGTAAACTTGGGAAGTGAATTTGCCTTCACTTCTCATAACTTTTCTTCTCATCTCTCTTGCATACATTGCTGCATTTCTATTTGTGTTTGAGATTGAGTTTGCTCATTCTTGTTCTTCCCACTTTCTTTCTTCAAGTGACTTGACTTCTTGAATGAAGCAAGTCACTTTGCTTCTCTTGATCTTATTCATCTGCTTCCTGGTGGCTCCTTTGAAGATTCTTCTTGCAAACCTCACAAACCTTAGGGTCAACCAAGCATGATAATGAATTAGGGTTTTGATTAGTCTCCCCTCATAGTTTTTTACCTTTGTGTCTCTCTTTGAGTCTTCTCTTCTCATCTCATAATCAGGGACTAAACCCTAAAGGCTTTAAGACTTTGTGATTAAGCTTATGCCTGCATCCTTCTTTTAGGATGGAGTGTATAACTTTAATCCTAAGTATTAAACCCTTAATGTGTTTAAATCTCTTAATCAATCCACTTAATAAATATCAAGACATCACACTTGTAACTTGGGCCTTGCATTAGGGTTCTAATTCTTCCTTAAGTGGTTAAGAAGGACTAACCCTAGTGTTAATGGACAAGTCCCCCTCAAGTTGTCTTACAAATCATAAAATTCACTTCATCACCATATCATTAAATAAAATTCACTTAATCAAAGGCTTGTTTTGTCATGGGTTTAATCCCTAATCATGGATTAAGTTGAGGAGCTTTCCTCAGCTTAAACATTCTCATCTATCATCCTTCTTTTGGGATGGTGTAATGAGTCTGTTTAATCCCTGATTATGGCTTAACCTCATTACTTAACACTAAACAAAAACACCAAAAACATCTAAATAATCACAAGTAGGTTAATGATCTTAATCCTGCATCAAAGGTGATTAAGTGTGAGAATCTGACTTCACACTTAAGGTATTCTCATTACCCCTAATCAGAGGGAAGATGTGATGAGTTTACTTGCCCATTGGTTTAGGCTTAAGCTCATTAACTTATGACAAATTCTCAAAAGCAATAAAAGACTGAAAACTCAAAAACAAACAATAATCGTCTCCTCCGGGATTCTTTCCTCATCACCTTCACTCACAAACGAGAACTTGCTTCTTCCGTCTAATGCAAGACAGTTTGCACCTGAGCCAGACAGGTCATACACTTGAGCATTGACAAGCAAGAAGTTCACAAGTCAATTCACCTTTCAGTCTCTTTGGGTCGAACTACGGTGTTCTGACTTCCTCATTGCACGAGAGGATACGTAGGCATAACTTAACAGTTATCGAACAAAAGTCTCTGTATATTCCCCCTCCTTCTGTTATCATTCTTTTAGCCTCATGATCTTGAGCATTTCACCCTGTTCTCACACTGACACTTTCATACTTCACATCACTTATACACTTTACACTGACACCTGTACATCCTTTTCCAGCTATTTTATACACAAATTGCACTGACATTACCCCTTTAAAACACAAATCTTTTAAGCGTGGATCCCGTCGAGTACGACGGACAATCTGGGTGCTAATACCTTCCCAGGTTGTAACCAACCCCCTTTCTCAGTCTCTCTGGTTCGCAACCGTCTTATCCATCTTTTTCTAGGCCTATGCAGCATTGCCTTTCCTCCGGGATAAAAATGCCTAGCTGTCGACTCTATTCATCTCCAGTGAGTTCACGGCTGTGTGTTCTCACTGTCCCTCTCGCCGACCGTTCGCGTCTGTACCCTTATCTGACCCTGTGTCACTTATCGGGAGCGACAGCTTGGCGACTCTGCTGGGGATATAGGCTGCAACCAGGGCTTCTGGTTCTTTTTGTGGGTTCCTCCTAGCGCTTGATTGATTTGTGTTTACTGGGGTGTTATGTGCTTGTTTGTGTTTGTATTTATTTTTGTTTATTGCTTTATGTACAGTTACTTTACTGCTTTCTTTATTGCATTTATATATATCATACTGTCATTGCTGCTGGCTGGATCTGGTTATTTGCTTTGGTGGGTGGGTGATTCATTGAGAGTTAAGGTCCTATACCTGGGACCTGAGTGACACCTAGGCTAGAGTGAATCATATTCTTTCCCATTCCATTTCGGTCTGGTGCGGGAATATGAAACACGGTTCAGATATGGGTTTCTTCTTGAGAACTCTGTGTTGCAGATTTCCTGCAATGCTAGGGCTATCTGGGAAGCCTGCTAAGTCTGGATGACCTTTTAGTATTGACCTTCAGAAACTGAGGTGAATTAGAGGAGGAATTGTTATGGTTATTGTAAACACTGTACCTCCGGGTTAGAAGTGTTTACACTTCTCATAACTGATCCAAGTCTGAGGATCCTTGTTCTAGATCATCACCTGTGAGGGGGTTGGGCTGTTTACAGGTTTGCAGGTACCTTGACCTCAGAATACCCTGTTACTTTGACTTTGTTAAGAATACTCCATGTTGGATAGTTCTTGTGATTCTAAAACCTTGGACTTGTGGCTCTTTATTTGAGCCCCCCACCCTGGTTACTGGATTTTTAGACCTCCATCTGGGATTCTTGAACACACATGGACTTATATCAGGGCATTTTGATCAGATCCAGCTCAGTCACAAACCCTTTGCATATCATTTGCATACATACTCATCGCATCATATTGACATATGCTTATTTGTGTTTCAGGGTATCCATTTTCATCTGGTTTTGGTTTTGACCCCATCTGTAGTTTTGACCTATCTCCACCAGCACTTGCTTCAGCTTGTCAGCCATATACTTCAGTTACTTGCACCAGCCAATCAGTGGCTCATCCCTTCAGCATCTTCATCAGCACTCTACTCAGTCTTCAGCATCATGGCTCCAAAGAAAAGCAACATCACCTATCATTTCTTCCAACCAGACTTGTCAGACATCAGGAGGATCCAAACCCTGATCACTCCAGATCACATACCTTTATTCAGGGAGCATTATGGGGATATACTTGACTTGGTCATGGATCTGGACCCATCCCAGAGGAGTTTGATCCACACCTGCATTCAGTTTTATGACCCCCCATTGAGATGTTTCACCTTTCAAGACTTTCAGTTGGGGCCTCTTTTAGAAGAATACTCATCTTTGGTTGGTTTGCCTATCAAGAGGGAAATCCCTTTCAACCCTGAGATGGTCTTTCCCAGCAATGGAGAGGTGGCAAAAGCTCTGCACCTGGAACCTGCTTTGATTGAACAGCATATGACCTCTAAAGCTGGGATCCCTGGTTTTCATCTTGACTTCCTGATTTCCCAAGCTAGTCTGAAGGCCTCCCTGGGGGAGTGGAGGGTTGTTTGTGCTCTGTTGGCCTTAAGTGTACATGGAATTGTGTTGTTTGCAGATGAGCCTCGATTCATCAGCAAGAATGCAATCCATTTGTTCATCCTGAAGAACCCAGTGCCAACTTTGCTAGGAGATCTCTATTACTCAGTGCATCAGAAGAATGAGAAGCAGAGGGGAAGGCTAGTGAGGTGTTGTGCTCCATTATTCCATGCTTGGCTTCTAAAGCATCTACCCAGGACAGATGCCTTTCTAAACCCTCATCAGCAGAGCAACTGGGCTAAGAGGCTCACTACCCTAACTTCAGCAGATATCAGATGGTGTACTCAAAGCACCAAGGGCAGAGATATCGTTACAAGCTGTGGGCACTTTCCCAATGTGCCTTTAATAGGGGTCAAGGGAAGTATCAATTACAACCCTCTGTTGTTCAGGAGGCAATTAGGCTATGCACTGGTCCATACTCCCAGGGAGCAAGACTTGGTTGAGACCTTCTACTGTGAGAACAAGATCAGTTTGACTGTTGTTAGGCAGGCTGCCTGGGCCTGGGATAATGTCCAAACCAAGGGAGTCACCATTCTGGGGAAGTGCAATAATGTGGCATCAGCACAATATTATGAGTGGTCCCATGCCAGGGCCCAATTCTCTGGAATGCCCTTCACCATAGAAGACATGCCTGAGTCATCTTCAGCACCACCCCCTGCCACTATCAGTTTGGAGGAGTTTGAGAGCTTGAAGGAAAGAAATGGGAAGCTAACCCAGGCTTTGCAGAAGACCCTCCGGGAGAGGAGTGAAGGTGTGAGGGAGATTGAAAGATTGGAGAAATTGAGAGTGGAACACTTGACTAAAATTGAGAAGTCTGGAGATTATATCAACAAGTCTAAAGCTGGTGAACAGATTCTGAAGAATGCCTGTAAAGAAGCCCAGTTCCAGAGAGCAAGGACAGACTTGTATTTGAAAGAGAGTCAGGCCAGGTGGGTCCGGATCACTGAGGCCCGTACTCTAGAAGACAAGAGAGTCCAGGACAAGATGGAGCAGATGGAAAAAGCCCTGGCAGCAGCCCAGAAGGAAATATCAGAGCTAGAAATCAGAGCTGGAGTAAAGAGGTCTAAGGACCAAAGTCAGAACAAGAAATTGACTGCAGCTGTTGCAACAAGAAACCTTCTCATCAGGAATCTCACGGAACATCCGGCTGATCCTGTGACCGAAGCACTTCTTAAGGAAGTTCGTGAGGATGAGTTTGGCCTTGGAGTTTGATCATTTGCTTATTGTTATTCCTATTCCATGTACTTTTGTTTTTGTGATGTATTTTGACCCTTTAGAGGGCTGGTGTTGTAAAATGAACAAGTTGTATTATTTCATCTTATGTAATATATTTGTTAGTTTGTTCCATCCAAGCTCACTTCAAAAGCAGCTTCAACAGCAACATCTTCAAGGGTCTGGAAGGGTCAAAACTGAAGACCAAACCGGATACCTTGAGAGCAAATAAGCATAACTGCATTGCATACTAACCCTTTTGTTTGTTTTGTAGGTTTTTTTGTTTTGTTGTTACTAACCTCTGTTGTGAATCTCAGGAATTATTGCTCGCCGCCGGGTATTTCCTCTCAACAGGCCACACAGGTACCCAACTAGAAACAACCTTCCGGGAATTCAGATGGATCAGATGCAGCAGGACCTTACAGAGGTCAGAAACCAGATGGCCAACGAAAGGTTGGAGATGAGAACCCAGATAACACAATTCATGGAAGTGATGAACAATTTAGCTCAAAGCCAGGAGAGGCTCAGAGCTTTGGTAGAAGGGAGGAATCAAGAGGAGCCCCATGTGGGGACTGCCGGCACAAGTAACAATGAACGGGTGCAACCCCATGTTAACCCTCCTGTGTTTGGCCCACATCTACATCCTGAGATTAACATTCCTGCAAACATTCAGGGAACAGCCACTGTAGCCAGGGTACTTCAAGAAGACCCTCAGGAGGACCAATTTACAGTAATGGGTGCTGGAGAGGAAACTTATGATAGACGGTTGGAAGAAATAGCTGAGAAGTTGAGGTCCTTAGAATCTCAAAATTCTTTGGGTTTCGACGTCATGGACATGGGTTTGGTAGACGGGGTCAGGATCCCCCATAAGTTCAAGCCTCCTTGTTTCGAAAAGTATAATGGGACTTCATGCCCCCGAACTCATCTACAATCATTTCTGGGAAGGCTGAAGGCCTATACAATGGATGAGAAATTGTGGATGTTCTATTTTGAAGATAGCTTGACTGGAGCTTCGAGGGAGTGGTATTCCCATCTGACAAGAGCAACAATTAGATGCTGGAAGGACCTGGCAGAGGCCTTCATCCGACAGTATCAATACAACTTAGACATGGCGCCCAACAGGACTCTCCTGATGGGAATGTCACAGTCTTCGAGGGAGAGTTTCCGAGAATATGCCCAAAGGTGGAGGCAACTGGCTGCTGCTGTTCAACCACCTATGTCTGAACGGGAAATGGCGGATATGTTCATGAACACCCTTCAGGGAACATATATTGACAGGTTGGCTGCTTTCTCCTCCACTAGCTTCGCAGATGTTGTCATAGCTGGGGAGAGAATTGAAAGCCTGTTAAAAATGGGAAAGATCTCAGACAATGGTGCCAGTTCGTCCAGCAGTACAAGAAAGCCTTTTGCAGGCCCGAGAAGAACTGGCGAGACCAATGCCATCCATTCAAACAGGGGTAGGCCCCAATATGCTCAGAGGACAATAGCAGCAGTCACCATCCCTGCTCCAGCTCATCCTCAGCCAGTCTATCAACCTCCGCAACAAAACTTCCAACAACAACCTCAGTATCAGCAGAATCAGTATCCTCCAAGAAACTACACCAACAACAATCAACAGAGGCCATTCCAACAGAGGCCATCCCAAGCTAACCGAGTGATCGACCCGATCCCAATGCCGTATGCTGCCTTGCTGCCACAACTTCTGAAACTCAACCTAGTTGAGCTAAGAACGTTGGCACCTCCGGATCCCAACAGTCTACCAAGAAACTATGACTCTAATGCTAGGTGTGCTTTTCATTCAAACGCACCTGGTCACAGTACAGAAAAATGCAGGGCTCTGCATATGAAGGTACAAGACTTGGTAGACTCCAAGGCTCTGAATTTTGCACCTCCGCCCAATGTCAATAAAAACCCTATGCCAAACCATGGTGGTCCTCGAATTAACGCTATTGAAAAAGACCAACCGTCTTATTTAATAACCAGTGTGGATCAGATCAGGACACCATTGGTGGAAATCAAAGCTCAACTCCGTGAAAACCAAATATTTCCGGGGTGTGAACTAGGATGTCCCTATTGCAATATTTCATGGAATGGGTGTGAGGACCTGAGGAATGGCATTGACAGCCTTATTCAGAGTGGCCTGCTACAGATCACTACATCATTCCCGACAAATCCGACAACTTCATCAGCAACGGTTTCAGACCCTCCTACAACTGCAGCAACTATTGTTCCCGACAATTCACCAGCAACATCAACAAGTACTTCATCTGTCCTCCCAAATGATCAGTTTTCAACAGTTTCTCCTGCTACAACTTCAGCTTCATTCCATTTCGAATCTCCATCAACAACAACATCAGTCCTTCCAACAACACCTCCTACAACACCAGCAATCAATCATGAAGATGTCTCTACTGTTACCATATTCTACGATCCTGAAAATAATTCCGCCTACCATTCAGAAGGTGCTGCTCCCGCCAGAGCACCAGTTACAATCTTTTATGATCCACAAACAATAACAGTCCCTTCAGCAGCAGCAATCAGTCCAGTCACTGTCACGGTGCCTGGACCAGTACCATATGAAAGCAATAGGGCCATCCCTTGGCACTATGGCTCTGACGTGTACTGTGAAGGGAAAAGAATCACTCTTGAAACATCAGCACCTGCACCACAAGTAGATAATGTGGGGGGAGGCGGAGGCTTCACTCGAAGTGGACGTCTCTTTGCTTCACAAGTTCAAAGACCCACTGCCGAAGCAGAAGCTGCTGCCAAGGCAAAAGGAAAAGGCCCGGTGCAGGAAGATCCAGCTGCCAAAGAAACCCTGAAGACTCCATTTGATCAGGAAGTTGATGAGTTTATGCGAATCATCAAAAAGAGTGATTATAAAGTTGTGGATCAGCTTCACCAGACGCCATCCAAAATCTCCATCCTCTCACTGCTTATGTGCTCCGAAGCCCATCGGAATGCACTACTTAAAGTCTTGCACGCAGCTTACGTGCCTGAGGAGATTACTGTCAACCAATTGGAAACCGTGGTTGGAAATGTTACTGCTAGCAATGGGCTAGGGTTTACCAATTCGGACTTGACAGCGGATGGCCGCAACCACAACAAAGCCTTGCACATAACCATGGAATGCAAAGGAGCTGTCCTTTCTCATGTGCTGGTGGACACAGGTTCTTCCCTGAATGTCTTACCGAAGAAGGCTCTGGTGAAGTTAGAATACGATGGATTGGCATTGAGACCCAGCAACCTGGTGGTGAGAGCCTTTGATGGTTCGAAGAGATCGGTTCTGGGAGAGATTGAGCTGCCCGTGACAATTGGCCCGCAAACCTTTAAAACTATCTTTTATGTGATGGACATTCAGCCCGCCTACAGCTGTTTGTTGGGTAGACCCTGGATTCACGCCGCCGGCGCAATAACGTCTACCCTTCACCAAAAGTTAAAATTTGAGTGGGAAGGTCAAGTTGTCACAATCTGTGGGGAAGAGGATATTTTCGTTAGCCATCTGGCTACTTACAAATACATTGAGATGGATGGAGAGATCCATGAAACAATGAGCCAAGGTTTTGAAGCCTTGAATGTCAATGAAGCATCTGCTGTATCGGGTATCTCCATGACGTCTTACCAACAAGCCCGGAAGGTTGTTGAGGAAGGAACTGCCCTAGGCTGGGGCAAAGTTTTAGCTGTGGAGGAGAAGAAAGACAAGTTTGGGTTGGGTTACAAACCAACTCAACATCAAGCGAAGGCTGCTGAGAAGCCAGGTTTTGTCAGTGGGGGAATGCTTACCCCTGATGCTATCAACTGTCTGGAAGACGAGCTGGAAGAGGAGCGCAATCTGGAGAATTGGATTCGTCCAAAGATACCGGGGAGCAGTGTCTCAAACTGGTCTTCCCAGGAAATTATAAGAGTTACTCATGCAGAGTAATTATTATTTCCTGTTTTTTTTTATAGCATGCATCAAAGTCTTGCATCTTGCCCAAGATGACAAGACTCATTTTGTAATCAGGGCCATCTGTACTTTTGTGCAAACAAGATTAAATTAATGAAATATCAGACATCTTTTTGCAAACAAGTCTTTTTCTTTTCTGCTCACTGTTTTTCCATTTTTCTTTTTGTACAAAAATAAATGGCGGTGTTTTCAAAATGATAACTTCATTTCACTTTTTTCTAAAGCAAGATTAAAATCAATCACTAAAATGAACGAACTTAACCCTTGCAGAGAGTGCCTTCCTGACAGCACCGACAACAGCACGGCTATGACATCGTATGACTTTGACAATCCAATCAATCAAGCTGATGAAGGGGTTGATGAAGAATATGAGCTTCCTGAAGAGCTAGCCAGGTTGTTGAGACAGGAGGAAAAGGTTATTACTCCTCATCAGGAGGAGATTGAAGTGATTAATCTTGGTACTGACGAAGACGTGAAAGAAGTTAAAATCGGGGCCTGCCTGCAAGACTCAGTGAAGAGACAACTGATAGATCTGCTTCAAGAGTATGTTGATGTGTTTGCTTGGTCGTATCAAGACATGCCAGGGTTGGATACCGACATTGTTGTACATAAGCTGCCTTTGAGGGAAGAATGCCCACCAGTTAAACAGAAGCTGCGCCGAACTCGCCCAGACATGGCTATGAAAATTAAAGAAGAGGTACAAAAGCAGTGGGACGTCGGGTTCCTTGCTGTAACTAGCTATCCGCCGTGGGTTGCTAACATAGTACCTGTGCCTAAGAAAGACGGCAAAGTAAGAATGTGTGTTGACTACCGGGATCTGAACAGAGCCAGCCCGAAAGATGACTTCCCATTACCTCACATTGATGTATTGGTGGATAACACGGCTCAGTTCTCGGTATTCTCCTTCATGGATGGATTTTCAGGATATAATCAGATCAAGATGTCACCTGAAGACATGGAGAAGACAACATTCATTACACCTTGGGGCACGTTCTGTTACAAAGTAATGCCATTCGGACTGAAGAATGCTGGTGCAACATATCAACGGGCTATGGTGACATTATTCCACGATATGATCCAAAAGGAAATAGAATGTTATGTGGATGATATGATCGCCAAGTCCCTTACAGAGGAAGATCACCTGGTGAATCTGCTGAAGTTGTTCAAGCGTCTGAGGAAATACCAACTGAAGTTGAACCCCAACAAATGCACATTCGGGGTGCGATCCGGTAAGCTGCTGGGCTTTGTTGTAAGCGAGAAAGGGATTGAAGTTGACCCTGATAAAGTCAAAGCCATTCAAGAAATGCCTGCACCGAAAACTGAGAAAGAAGTTCGAGGGTTCTTAGGTCGATTGAACTACATTTCACGGTTCATATCTCACCTTACAGCAACCTGTGAACCCTTGTTCAAGCTGTTAAGAAAAGAACAAACGGTCAGGTGGAACGAAGACTGCCAGAAAGCTTTTGACAAGATCAAGGAATATTTACAAGAACCTTCAATCCTCATGCCGCCAGTTGAAGGGAGACCTCTGATTATGTACTTGACAGTGTTAGAAGAGTCAATGGGGTGTGTGCTGGGCCAGCATGACGAGTCTGGTCGAAAAGAGTATGCAATATACTACCTAAGCAAAAAGTTTACCGACTGTGAACAGCGTTATTCACTGCTCGAGAAAACTTGTTGTGCTTTAGCGTGGGCTGCTCGCCGACTGAGACAGTATATGTTGACCCACACTACTTTATTGATCTCAAAAATGGATCCAGTTAAGTACATTTTCGAGAAGCCAGCTCTTACCGGACGGGTTGCAAGATGGCAGATGATTCTCACGGAATACGACATACAGTATACTTCTCAAAAAGCCATCAAAGGCAGTGTGCTATCTGAATATCTTGCTGAGCAACCCATTGATGACTACCAACCTATGAGGTTTGACTTCCCTGATGAAGACATCATGTTCATTAAAGCAAAAGATCACGAAGAGCCTATTCACACTGAAAGGCCTGACCCGGAGGAAGAATGGACTATGATGTTTGATGGGGCTGTTAACATGAATGGCCGTGGTGTTGGTGCAGTACTCATTACACCTAAAGGGGTTCACATGCCTTTCTCGGCAAAACTCACTTTCAACTGCACTAACAACGAAGCTGAATACGAAGCTTGCATTATGGGTCTTGAAGAAGCCATTGACCTCAGGATCAAGACATTGACCGTATTCGGAGATTCAGCTTTGGTAGTCAATCAGACCAACGGAAAATGGTACACCCACCAGGATCATCTGATACCTTACAGGGATTATACAAGAAGGTTATTGACTTTCTTCACAACAGTCAAACTTGAGTATATCCCTCGGGATGAGAATCAGTTTGCAGATGCCTTGGCTACCATTTCGTCCATGATCAAAGTTCAAGCCGCTAACTTTGTACCTCAGATTTCAGTATCAAGACTTGATAGACCAGCATATGTATTTGCAGCGGATGTTGTAAAAGATGATAAGCCTTGGTTCCATGACATTAAATGCTTCTTGGAGGATCAAACATACCCACCTGGGGCATCTTCCAATGATAAGAAGACTTTGAGAAGGCTTGCTGGTAGTTTCTTTCTGAACACTGATGGTTCCCTGTACAAGAGGAACTTTAATATGGTACTCCTCAGATGCGTTGATAAGACGGAATCAGATTTGTTGATGCATGAGGTGCACGAAGGGTCCTTTGGTACCCATGCCGGAGGGCATGCCATGGCTAAAAAGTTGTTAAGATCAGGTTATTACTGGATCACAATGGATGCAGACTGTTGTGCTTACGCCAGAAAATGCCACAAGTGCCAGATCTATGCAGACAAGGTGCATGTGCCTCCCAATCCTTTGAACATCATGTCTTCACCGTGGCCCTTTGCTATGTGGGGCATTGATATGATTGGCAAGATTGAGCCAACTGCTTCAAATGGCCACAGATTCATCCTGGTCGCCATTGACTATTTCACTAAGTGGGTCGAAGCAGCCTCATATGCAAACGTTACAAGACAAGTGGTAGCCCGATTTCTGAAGAGAGATATCATCTGTCGGTATGGAGTGCCCGAACGAATCATTACTGATAATGGTTCCAATCTAAACAACAAAATGATGGCTGAATTATGCCGGGACTTCAAAATCCAACATCACAATTCTTCTCCTTACAGGCCAAAGATGAATGGTGCTGTTGAGGCGGCAAATAAGAATATCAAGAAGATTGTGCAGAAGATGGTAGTCACCTACAAAGACTGGCATGAAATGCTACCGTTTGCCTTGCATGGGTACCGCACATCAATCAGAACATCCACTGGGGCAACACCGTATCAACTTGTGTACGGTATGGAGGCAGTCCTACCTGTTGAAGTTGAATTACCCTCTCTACGGGTATTGATGGATGTTAAACTGAGTGAAGCAGAATGGGTTCGGTCCCGATTCGAACAACTGAGTCTGATCGAAGAGAAAAGATTGGCTGCAATCTGTCATGGGCAGTTATATCAGAAAAGAATGAAGAAAGCCTTCGATCAGAAAGTCAGGCACCGAGAGTACCAAGTGGGAGATCTTGTGCTGAAGAGAATCCTCCCTCCTCATACAGACCACAGGGGCAAATGGACTCCAAATTATGAAGGACCATTTGTGGTAAAGAAAGTTTTTTCCGGTGGAGCGCTGATGCTCAGCACCATGGATGGTGAAGATTTCCCGTCCCCTGTGAATTCAGATGCAGTTAGAAAATACTTCGCATAAAATGACCCGCTGGACATAAAAACAGAATGTAAGTCCAGGAAAAAATAGGGCATCCCGGCGAGTCAAAAACAGAATAAAAGACTCGGGCAAAAATAAGGGAAATAAATGAAAAGATGTACACCCGCTGAGTTGAAAAGCCGCATTGGACAACTCAGGCAAAAATGGGTATCCCGATGGATTGAAAACCCGAAAGGGCGATCCATGCAAAATAAGGGAATAAGCGAACAACTGCACTCTGAATTCGTCTGTATCACTTACAACTTGGAAAGCTTCGACAGAATCAAGCTTCAATCAGAATCAACTTTCTCCAGAAAGCAAGACGAGAAGAACGTCATTGTCATACGAGTCATAGCGGAAGAGGAAGCTCCTTGAAAGCCTCGTCAACATCGCCAGCATTTTGTTTCTCAATTTGTAACAATCTCTTCATTTCAGGAGATATGTTTCCTTGACTGTATCTTGCCAATTCGGGGCACATGAATTAATAAAATCAGAATTTTAGTCATGTCTCGTTTTGTACATTTTATTTGCGAAAGATGTCTGATGTCTCTAAGAAAATCAATTGCATAAGTACAGATGCTTTTCTCCCAAAAAATAATAATAATAAAACGCATGCTTGCAGGGAATATACTTACTCTCGAAAGTGCTTAACTCCTATGACGGAATCCAGTAGAGGATACCTCGGGACCTTTTGTGCGTCTCCTTATCTTTGCAGGATTGCAGGTATCTAGAACGCAACCTGGGGCATGCAAGTTACGTTCCAGCAAGCAGGCGAATCATTATCAACTCGGTCTATCTTCCACGTGGCACTGGAGGGTGCTCACTTCCCCAGCAAAGTTGCCAAATCAACATACACTCAATCTCAGCATCTGAAATGCTCTATCCCCAGCTGAGTTGCCTCTTGTTGCTATCCCCAGCTGAGTTGCCTCTCACAATTCCCCAGCCGAGCTGCCATTTCATCCTCAGTTGAGTACAGGAGTCAGGGAATCATCTCCCCACAGAATCTTCAGCCTCTATCCAGAAGAGCAGCGCATAGAAGATCACAATAGAGTGAAGAAAGCTTCTACAAACCCCAGCTGGGTCCCATTATAAGGATATGTCAACCAGTGACCTATATCCCCAAGCAAATATCCTCTTATTGGATCTACCAATGATCTCATCCCCAGCTGGGATGTTCACTTCAAGCAGATCGACCAGAGATCTTCGCGGTGACAGGATCCGAATCCCAGTGTGGTATCTTTGCATAATCATGGCATTTGCATCATACTATCCCCTCAGAGCGTAGCATTCCGTCTAATACGGAGCATTACGGCAAAAAAATCAAACGCATAGCATAATCATAAGCCATGTTCTGAAGTAACACTTGTGAATAACAAACCGTTCATCATCATTGTACAAAAATCCCCACCAGGGTCCCAGCAAAAGCAGTTGCCTCTCCAATCACCAAACACCAGTATATATTTCTGACACCCGTCCGTGTCATCACTTCCCCAAATAGGTTGCCTGAATACACTTTACAAACAAAATCACCCGTACTACAGGTACTTCCTGACACCCGCCCGTGTCAAATCACCAGCATAAAGCCAAAGACTTCCCCTTTGCACTCACATATACTTATATATACACTTTCTTGACGCCCGTCCGTGTCATGTCCCCGGCGCAGTCGCTTACGCTTTCATCACCCATATACTTGTTATTATTATACTTTTCCCTTTTGACACTCGTCCGTGTCATTCTCCCCAGCAGATAAACACACATATATATATATATATACTCACTACTCATTGGTACACTTATACAGATACTCATCCGTATCTTGTATACACCACTCATATCCCCACATATTCGACAATAGTCCTTGTTCTTTGTTAACCAGTTGGTACTCGTCCGTACCATCATCTCAGAACAGTGCGTCTAGTGTTTGTTTCTACATGATACTCGTCCGTATCATAGTCTTAGGGATGCTCGTCCGCATCTTTAATCCACACACTGTGTCAAACACTTGTGTCTTCTTGAATATAGATACTCGTCTGTGTCTACTATTCCCCAGAAGAGTCCCTTCAGATTCAACACTCGTCCGTGTTCTCTGTTAACCAGTTGATATTCGTCCGTATCATCATCTCTGAACATGTGTCAGTTTGTTTCTACATGATACTCGTCCGTATCATAGTCTTAAGGATGCTCGTCCGCATCTTTAATCTATACACAATGCTAAACACTTATACTTTCCTTTCTTGGTTGTGAACACTCGTCCGTGTTTACTATTCCCCAGTAGATCGCCAACAAAGCAAACTTTCTTTTATCTGACACTCGTCCTGTGTTATGATAAACCCTGAGAGCAGCCGTACCCTGCTGAGTGGTCGTCCTCCACTTCTTGATGGTCGTCCTCCGTCATGCTCATCCGATGGCCGTCCCCATCGTTGTTTTTTTAGCAGCCGTCCCCTGCTAGGTGGTCGTCCTCCACCTTTTGATGATCGTCCTTCATCACTTTATCCAATGGCCGTCCCCATTGTTGATTTTGGTTATCTGGCATTCGTCCTATGTCATGAGAAACCTCGAGAGCAGCCGTACCCTGCTGAGTGGTCGTCCTCCGCTTCTTGATGGTCGTCCTCCATCATGCTCGTCCGATGGCCGTCCCCATCGTTGACCTTTTCGATCCGATGGCCGTCCCCATCGTTGATATTTTCGGCAGCCGTACCCTGCCAGGTGGTCGTCCTCCACCTTTGATGGCCGTCCCCATCATATTTCTTTTATCCCCAACAGAGCAGCCGTACCCTGCTAGGTGATCGTCCTTCACCTTTGATGGTCGTACCCCATCATCTGTTTATTTCATTTATTCTTTAACCCTATGGCCGTCCCCGTCGTGGTCCCTTTTCCTTTTAGCCCGATGGCCGTCCCCATCGTTGGTTACTTTACCTTTATGAACTTGATGGCCGTCCCCGTCATGTTTCATTAATTTCCAGAGAATTTTACAGCTTTATCTTGATGGCCGTCCCCATCGTGATTTTATTTCCCCAGCTAGTCGGCCGTCCCCGTCTTGGCTTTACCTTCTATCCCCAGCATGTCGGCCGTCCCCGTCATCGCTTTGTTTTCCGCACCTTTACAATATACTTTGTTTTCCTTTTACAATCTATATCCCTTTTCTTCTTCATTCTGTGAGTGCAAATTTTGGACTGTCTTTGGTATTCAACCACAAGTTATCTTGTTTGCCTGTTAAGCCGTCGCTTACAACCTGCACAGCTAACTCGTGTTTGAATAGGGGCAGCTGTAAACACCCCAAATTTGCCCTCACCCATTCACACCATGGCTTGTGATCATCCTCATATGCATAAACACAAACATATCATCTCATATCTCATTTTGGTTCACTGCATAGTTTCTAAGGCATCTGCACCTAGGGTTTGTGATCTGAGCAATCCCAAAAGCATCTTGAGCCATTCCAAAGGCCACTAATCAACTCAAAGGGGTCCATGTGTGTACTCATGTCATATTCCATCTCATCAAAGCCAAAATTGCAGAGGAATCACAAGAACTAGGGTTTGAGTGGATGCAGAGCCAGGATGAACTGCACAGTTGACCTAAAATTAGGGTTTTGGTTTCAGAGGCCATAACTCCAAATTTTTTGGTCATTCTTGTTTCTATTGGTCTCTATATGGTATAGGGAGTATGCATATCAATTTTCATGAAGAAATTCCATGGGGAAGTCATCTGATCAAGGGTTGACTTTTCAGACAAGTCAGTGCAAAATCAGGGCATCTGAGGCCCCCAATGACCCAACCAATGGGTGATCTTCATCATTTTGAGTGCATATGATCTTTATTTGATCATGGAAGAAGGTTGAAGTTCATAAAAATCAAGAATTTAGGGTTTTTGCAAATGTTGACTTTTTGGGCATAGTTGACTTTTCAAGAATGCATCATTTTAGGTCATTTTTCAAGCTTTGATTCTTGATCTAAAAATGCTTCAAATGGAAAAACTTTGGTCATGAAAGTTGTAGATCTCATCTTTCCCTTTTCAAAAAGTACAAGAACATGATCAAACTCTTCTTGGATCAAAAGTTATGGTGTGACAAAGTTGGCCAAAATCATTAATTTTCAAGGCATGCCTCAAATGGAAATTTTGCAAAGTCATGAACCAATGCATTATGTGACTTCTAATTCACTTCAAACCAGTATGCAAACATTCTCTAAGTCACAAAAATCAGAATTTGACCAAGGTTCACATGCTTATGGTTTGTGTAATGAGAGATTTTCATGAAAAGGCAAAAAGTCACAACAAGTTGCAAAACTCATGATCATGCTCCCTACAACTTGCAGCCTTGGATGCTGAGCTTTGCTAGGCCTCTCCCTCACCCTTGTTGCGCCAGCCCATGCCATGTACTTGCCTAGACCTTAAGCCATGCTTCTCTTACACATTATTTGACTTTTTGCAAAAGGTAACTTACCAATCAATAAAGGGCATGTCTTGTCAACTGACCAATGAGAGAGAGTTATGTGGACAATTTGCAAGCTAAACATAACACAAGGCAAGGCTGAAACATCTCATATCATCACATACACAAGAACACTCCATTTTGCTTTTGCCTTCGAAACTCTCTGCCCAGCTCACATACATCCAAACCATCTTTACCAATCATCTCACCATGTCTCATTGAGCCCAAAGCAACCAAGAACCAGGCCTTAAACAAGCTACAACATCACTGCACCATTTTCACACCAGCTTGCAGTTTCATTCGAAACTCTCACCCTAGCTCACCAACATACAAACAAACACTCCAGACCTTCTCCATTCATCCTCAGGACCACAAACCATCATTCACAATGGCCTGAAACCTCCAGAAACTCCATTGCCATTTCTGACCAAGCTTGAGCAGGAGCTTTCGAAACTCACTATCCAGCCAACTTAAATTCTCTTTGAGCATTCCAACATCTTCTGGGGACCAAGTGGAGTAGTTTGCACTGAAGGAAGTGGCCAGAAAGTCTTCAAACTGAAAGCTTCGAATCTCAGGTAGCCTGAAATTTATTTTTCCAGAAATTTTTTTTCTTGTTACAAACTTGTTCTATGTGCTTCACTGATCATCCTGGTATCATTGGTTTTGAAAATGGCTTTGATTTGAGAGTTTAATTTGTCTCTGAAGCTTGCGTGCCCTAGTTTTTATTCCTTTCGATTCAGCTTGTTTAGGAAGAAGAAATGTGTTTTAGGATAGGGGTTTGATTCGTGAGGATGTGAGGAACATTTCCCAGCTTTTAGATTTCATTTTTGATACGTTTTAGGAAGTTTGGAAGTTTTCAGGGGAGAAGGTCACCGGAGAAGACGACCGGAGCTCGTCTCCGGTGACCTGAAAGTGATTAGTGAGTTAATTAGGGTTAGGGCAAAATTCAAATGTGGACCCTTGGATCTGGCTTCCCGCGCGTGCGTGTATGGTCCAGATCATGTCATTAATTCATAATTAGGTTTAATTAGTTTAATTAATTGAATTTAAGAAGTTTGAATTTGAACCACTGGATTTGGCGCGCGGTCAATGGTCTCCTTTCCAGATTGAATCCTGGCCTTCCATGCTGCATACTTCATTTCATTTTATTTTAATTTCATTTTCTTTTCATTTAACTTGCATATTTAATTTAAAATAGCAAAAAATTCTTAAAAATTATGAAACTTTTTCTTAAAAGTTTTATTAATTTTTAAGACACAAAAACATTTTTATTTTATTTTTTATCATTAAAAAAGTATTTTTAAATATTTAAAAGATTATTTTTAATTGATTAATGGGAATTAATTAATTAAAAATACTTTTAGGTATTTAAAAATTACAAAAAAATTCATGAAATGTTCTAAGACATTTAGAAACATTGTCCAACCTTCAAACCAAATTTCTTTTTTGATCTTGATGCATTTTAAGAATTTTTCATTGAATTAAATCATTTTTTATGCATTAATTTGATCATAAGTTTAAAAATTCATTTCTGCCTATTGGAGAAGGTTGGGACATTGATTCTTTTTGCATGGTTTTGTGTTTAGCATATAGTTTCTAAGATAAAATGGCCATGATTTGATCTTGCATTTTCTAATTGTTTGGCATTTCTTTTGTTAAGAACCCTAGAAAACCCTAATAACTTAGAAAAATCATATCTTGAGATTGGTTAAGAGTTGAGGGTTCCCCTTTGGGCAGTGGTTTATTATAGGTCTAGGGTTTCTTTGGATGCCATTTTCCATTTTTGATCTTAAGGTTTGCTTCTGTTTTTGGTTTTGGTTTGATGTTTGATCCATAAACCCTAATTTGGGCTTTCTCTTGCATCCTTCTTGCATACTCTTGCATAACATGACTTGTCTTTGCATTTTGTGCATTCTTGTGATTCATTTGACATCTTGAGACATATAGAAAGCATGTTTGATCATTGCATTGCATATTTGCCATGTCATTTGTCTTGTATGCTTCATAACATTTCATGTTTGTTCATGCTCCTTAACTTGCTTCATTTGCATCCATGATCTTGTATGAACATCTCCATGTCTTGCCTCATGTTTGCAGCACTTCATAACATCATAATCATCATCAACATGCTTCTGGTTTTGCTTTGCATCATACCATTTCATCTCATCTTGCATTGCATTGCATTTCTTTCTAACATTTCAGGTGGTAAGTAAACTTGGGAAGTGAATTTGCCTTCACTTCTCATAACTTTTCTTCTCATCTCTCTTGCATACATTGCTGCATTTCTATTTGTGTTTGAGATTGAGTTTGCTCATTCTTGTTCTTCCCACTTTATTTCTTCAAGTGACTTGACTTCTTGAATGAAGCAAGTCACTTTGCTTCTCTTGATCTTATTCATCTGCTTCCTGGTGGCTCCTTTGAAGATTCTTCTTGCAAACCTCACAAACCTTAGGGTCAACCAAGCATGATAATGAATTAGGGTTTTGATTAGTCTCCCCTCATAGTTTTTTACCTTTGTGTCTCTCTTTGAGTCTTCTCTTCTCATCTCATAATCAGGGACTAAACCCTAAAGGCTTTAAGACTTTGTGATTAAGCTTATGCCTGCATCCTTCTTTTAGGATGGAGTGTATAACTTTAATCCTAAGTATTAAACCCTTAATGTGTTTAAATATCTTAATCAATCCACTTAATAAATATCAAGACATCACACTTGTAACTTGGGCCTTGCATTAGGGTTCTAATTCTTCCTTAAGTGGTTAAGAAGGACTAACCCTAGTGTTAATGGACAAGTCCCCCTCAAGTTGTCTTACAAATCATAAAATTCACTTCATCACCATATCATTAAATAAAATTCACTTAATCAAAGGCTTGTTTTGTCATGGGTTTAATCCCTAATCATGGATTAAGTTGAGGAGCTTTCCTCAGCTTAAACATTCTCATCTATCATCCTTCTTTTGGGATGGTGTAATGAGTCTGTTTAATCCCTGATTATGGCTTAACCTCATTACTTAACACTAAACAAAAACACCAAAAACATCTAAATAATCACAAGTAGGTTAATGATCTTAATCCTGCATCAAAGGTGATTAAGTGTGAGAATCTGACTTCACACTTAAGGTATTCTCATTACCCCTAATCAGAGGGAAGATGTGATGAGTTTACTAGCCCATTGGTTTAGGCTTAAGCTCATTAACTTATGACAAATTCTCAAAAGCAATAAAAGACTGAAAACTCAAAAACAAACAATAATCGTCTCCTCCGGGATTCTTTCCTCATCACCTTCACTCACAAACGAGAACTTGCTTCTTCCGTCTAATGCAAGACAGTTTGCACCTGAGCCAGACAGGTCATACACTTGAGCATTGACAAGCAAGCAGTTCACAAGTCAATTCACCTTTCAGTCTCTTTGGGTCGAACTACGGTGTTCTGACTTCCTCATTGCACGAGAGGATACGTAGGCATAACTTAACAGTTATCGAACAAAAGTCTCTGTATATTCCCCCTCCTTCTGTTATCATTCTTTTAGCCTCATGATCTTGAGCATTTCACCCTGTTCTCACACTGACACTTTCATACTTCACATCACTTATACACTTTACACTGACACCTGTACATCCTTTTCCAGCTATTTTATACACAAATTGCACTGACACTACCCCTTTAAAACACAAATCTTTTAAGCGTGGATCCCGTCGAGTACGACGGACAATCTGGGTGCTAATACCTTCCCAGGTTGTAACCAACCCCCTTTCTCAGTCTCTCTGGTTCGCAACCGTCTTATCCATCTTTTTCTAGGCCTATGCAGCATTGCCTTTCCTCCGGGATAAAAATGCCTAGCTGGCGACTCTATTCATCTCCAGTGAGTTCACGGCTGTGTGTTCTCACTGTCCCTCTCGCCGACCGTTCGCGTCTGTACCTTTATTTGGGCTGGTCCCACTTATCGGGAGCGACAGGGTGGAGCTCTGATGCTCAGCGCTATGGATGGTGAAGACTTCCCGTCCCCTGTGAATTCAGATGCAGTTAAAAAATACTTCGCATAAAAAAAAATGACCCGCTGGACATAAAACTAGGGCATCCCGGCGAGTCAAAAACAGAATAAAAGACTTGGGCAAAAATAAGGGAAATAAACAAAAAAATGTACACCCGCTGAGTTGAAAAGCCGCATTGGACAACTCAGGCAAAAATGGGTATCCCGATGGATTGAAAACCCGAAAGGGCGATCCATGCAAAATAAGGGAATAAGCGAACAACTGCATTCCGAATTCGTCTGTATCACCTACAACTTGATAAACCTCGAAAAGATCAAGCTTCTCTCAGAATCAGCCTTCTTTAGAAAGCAAGACGAGAAGAACGTCAAATGTCATACGAGTCATAGCAAAGGGGAAGCTCCTTAAAGCGTCGTCAACATTGCCAGCACCTTTTTGTTTCTCAATTTATAACAATCTCCTCATTTTAGGGGATTTGTTTCCTTGACTGTATCTTGCCAATTTAGGGCACATGAATTAATAAAAACAGATTTTCAGTCACGTCTCGTCTCGTACATTTTATTTTCATTTGCAAAATGTCTGATGTCTCTACGACACTGATTGCATAAATACATGTGTTTCTCTTCTAAAGAATACGTGCTTGCAGGAAATATACTTATTCCCGGGAGTGTCTGAACTCTCATGATGGGATCCAGTAAAGGATACCTCGGGATTACTTGTGCGTCCCTCTGTCTTTGCAGGATTGCAGGTATTCAAAAGCGCAACATGGGGCATGTAAGCTTCATCCCAGCAAGCTGGAAAATCAACACTCACTCAGTCTTAGCACCCAAAGTGTTTTCTCCCCAGCTGAGTTGCCACTTGTTATTTTTCCCCAGCCGAGGTGCCAATCATTCTTCCTCCTCAGCCAAGTACAAAAGCCAGGGAACCACTTCCCCACAGAGTTTCAGCCTCTATCCAGAAGAGCAACGCATGAAGGGATCACAAAAGAGTGACGAAAGCTTCTACAAACCCCAGCTGGGTCCTTCATTTACTGGAATAGGTCTATCATTGACCCATTTCCCCAAGAAGAATCATATGCGTTAGATCTACCAATGATCTCATCCCAAGCTGGGATGTCCATTTCAAGCAGATCGACCAGAGATCCTCGCAGCATCGGGATCCGAATCCCGAATCAGTATCCTTGCATAATCATAGCATTCGCATCATATTCACCCCACAGAGCGTAGCATTCCGTCTAATACGGAGCATTACGGCAAAAATCACACATATTGCATAATCATAAGCCATGTTCTGAATCAAACACTTGTGAATAATGACTATCTATCGACCATATACAGAATGCTCACCAGATTGCCCGGCAGAGAGCCCAAACATTTCTCTCACAAAACAAATACCTCCTTATGGCACCCGTCCGTGTCATACCCCCAGCAGAAAACCAAAACGTCCTCTTTGCACTCATAGATACATATATATACAATTTCTCGACACCCGTCCGTGTCATCTCCCCAGCACAGTTGCCTAAACTTTTTTTGGCAAACCATATACTTGTTTATATTACACTTTCCTTTTGACACTTGTCCGTGTCACTCTCCCCAGCAGGTTAAATACCCGTCTATACACTACTCATACTTATTACTCTTATCTCGCTTATACAGATACTCGTCCGTATCTTGTATACACCACTTATATCATCTCAGATTTGACACTAGTCCATGTTCTTTGTTAACCAGTCGGTACTCGTCCGTACCATCATCTCAGGACATGCGTAAAGCGTTTGTTTCTACCTGATACTCGTCCGTATCATAGTCTTAAGGATGCTCGTCCGCATCTTTAATCCATACACGTGTCAAACACTCATGTCTTCTTGAATTTAGACAGTCGTCTGTGTCTACTATTCCCCAGAAGAGTCCCCTCAGATGCGACACTCGTCCGTGTTCTTTGTTAACCAGTTGGTACTCGTCCGTATCATCATCTTTGAACACGTGTCAGTATTTGTTTCTACCCGATATTCGTCCATATCGTAGTCTTAGGGATACTCATCCGCATCTTTAATCTATACACAACGTCAGAACACTTATACCTTTATTTCTTGGATATAAACACTCGTCCGTGTTTACTATTCCCCAGTAGATCGCCAGCAAAGCAAAATTTCTTTTCTATCTGACATTCGTCCTATGTCATGATAAACCCTGAGAGCAGCCGTATCTTGCTAGGTGATCGTCCTTCACCTCTTGATGATCGTCCTTCATCATGCTCATCCGATGGCCGTCCCCATCGTTGATATTTTCTATCCGACATTCGTCCTATGTCGTGATATTTTTAGCAGCCGTCCCCTGCTAGGTGATCGTCCTTCACCTTTTTGATGATCGTCCTTCATCGTTTTATCCGATGGTCGTCCCCATCATTGATATTGTTATCTGACATACGCCCTATGTCATGATAAACCTTGAGAGCAGCCGTCCCCTGCTAGGTGATCGTCCTTCACCTCTTGATGATCGTCCTTCATCATACTCATCCGATGGCCGTCCCCATCGTTGACCTTTTATCCGACATTCGTCCTATGTCGCGATATTTTCGGCAGCCGTACCCTGCTAGGTGATCGTCCTTCACCTTAGATGACCGTCCCTCATCTTACCCCTTTCAGAGCAGCCGTCCCCTTCTAGGTGATCGTCCTTCACCTTTGATGACCGTCCCTCATCATTATTTCATTTATTCTTTAACCCGATGGCTGTCCCCGTCGTGGTCCCTTTTCCTTTTCCTGATGATCGTCCTTCATCAGTTTAGCCCGATGGCCATCCCCATCGTTGTTTACATTACTTTATGAACCTGATGGCCGTCCCCATCATTTTTAATTAATCCCCAGAGTCGTATAGCTTTACTTGATGGCCGTCCCCATCATAATCCCTTTTATCCCCAGCTTGTCGGCCGTCCCCGTCATTGCTTTGTTTCCCGCACTTTTCCCAGCGTGTCGGCCGTCCCCGTCATTGCTCTTTCCCCATCAGTCGTCCTCTGCTCGACGGTCGTCCTCCGTCGCCCGCACTTTATAATATACTTTATTTTCTTTTACAATCTATATCCCTTTTCTTCTTCATTCTGTGAGTGCAAATTTTGGACTGTCTTTGGTATTCAACCACAAGTTATCTTGTTTGCCTGTTAAGTCGTTGCTTACATCCTGCACAGCTAACTCATGTTTGAATAGGGGCAGCTGTAAACACCCCAAATTTTCCCTCACCCATTCACACCATGGCTTGTGATCTCCTCATATGCATAAACTCAATCATAGCACCTCATATCACATTTTTGATTCATTGCATTGGTTCAAAGTCATCTGCATCTAGGGTTTGTGATCTAAGCAATCCAAGAGCTTCTTGAGCCACTCCAAAGGTCATCAATCACTTAAAAGGGGTCCATGTATGTTCAAGCATCATATTATATCCCCTCAAAGTCAAGAATGTCAAAAATCACAAGAACTGAGAATGGCATGGAAGCAGAGCCAGGTTTAACTGCACAGATGACCTAGAATTAGGGTTTTGGTTTCAAAGGCCATAACTCCAAATTTTTTGGTCATTCTTGTTTCTATTGGTCTCTATATGGTATAGGGAGCATGCATATAAATTTTCATGAAGAAATTCAATGGGGAAGTCATCTGATCAAGAGTTGACTTTCTAAGCAAGTCAGTGCAAAATCAGGGCATCTGAGGCCCCCAATGACCCAACCAAAGGGTGTTATTCATCATTTTGATTGTGTATGATCTTTATTTGATCATAGAAGATGTGGGAAGTTCACAAAATTGAAGAATTTCAAGTCACTTGCAAAGTTGACTTTTTGGGAAAGTTGACTTATATTGAAAATTGCCATTTTGGGAAACTTTTTCAACCCTTGCTTTTTGATTCAAAAATGCTTCAAATGGAAAAAATTTGGTCATGAAAGTTAAAGAATGGATCATTCCCTTTTCAAAAAGTAAAAGAACATGACCTAATTCATTTTGGATCAAAAGTTATGGCTTGTCAAAGTTGGCTAAAATCACATAATTTGAAGTTTTCTACCAAAGAGGCATTTTGCAAAATGGTATGATCAAGTGTTCTAAAGGCCTCAAATGTGTACCATTTCTTCACAACATGATCACATGACCTCTAAAATTCAGAATGGGCCAAAGAACTTTGCATTTTGATGCCTTGAATCACAAGAATCTCCAAAAGGGCCAAACCTTGTGAAATTTGCAAAACACTACACAAACCTTGATCAACTTGCTGAATCATCTCATAAACAATTCCATGGTTCTCCCTAAACTCAGCTGAACCAAGACAAGCCAAAAAGCAAGTTGTACCATTGCCCATACCTCAAGTACAAATCAAGTTGACATTTTGGCCAAAGACCCATACCAATCACCATAGGCCACCAATAACTTTCTGACCTATCACCTTTTGATACATGGACGAAAGCCAGCATAACACACCACACACTTCAAGCTGAAACACACCCAAGCCATAGTTATCACTTTTTGCTCCAACTTACATTTTCATTCGAAACATTCAGCACAAGCCTCAAACACACAAACAAACTTCACAAACAAACTCAGCATGCTTCACTGATCAAAAACCACTCATCACCATAGCCTGAAAGCCACTGAAACAAAAACATGATCACCACCCTCCCTTGAACAGAACTTCTGCCATCTCTCAAACCAGCCATCAACAAGAGTTGTGAAGCATTCCATTGAGCTCAGGGGGATCAAAGGAGTGAGTTTGCATAGGAGAAAGGGTCAGAAAGCTCCTGTTCGAAGGACTTCAGTTCAGGTATCCATCAAGAACAAATTTTCCAGAACTCATTTTGCTTGTTATAAATTGATTCTATATGTTATCCTGATCATCATGATGTGTTTAAAAATGAAAATGGTGGAATATTGAGCATGTATGAGCTGTCTGAAACTTTTTGCCCTAAATGTGTTTTGCTTCGATTTGCTTGATTAATGGATTAAAAATGATGTTTGTTTGGGGGTTTTGATTCAGTGTTGAATGGGGATGGATTCTGGGCAATTAGATTTCATTTTCATTGCGTATTCAGAGAGATAGAAGTTTTGGCCTGCCGGAGAAGATGACCGGAACACTGTTCCGGTCATCTGAAAGTCATTAGGGCATTTAATTAGGGTTTAATCATAATTAGGAGATTTTGAATGCTGGCCGTCCAGATGAGCGCCAAGTCAATTCGCGCGCATGTGAGTTTGAACCTCAGCCATTGATTCTGTTGACTTTCATATTTTTCAGTTTAAATTCATTTTATTTCCTTTTTATTTCATTTGTTTTCTACATTTTATTTAAAATAGTAAAAATCATTGAAAAATTCTGAAAATTTTTATTCAAGCTTTTATTAATTTTCAGAAACCAAAAACATTTTTATTTTTATTTTTTGCATTAAAAAATATTTTTAAATCATTTAAAAGATTATTTTTAATTAATTAATGAGAATTAATTAATTAAAAATACTTTTAGGTATTTAAAAATCACAAAAAAATTCATGAAACATTTAAAATCATTTAGAAACATTGTCCAACCTTCAAACCAAATTTATTTTTTGATCTTGATGACTTTTGATAATTTTCCATGGAATTAATTTCATTTTAAGGCATTATTTTGATCCAATATTCAAAAATTCATTTATGCCTAGCCTTTAAGAGTTGGACAATGATTCTTTTTGCATTGCATCTTGTATAGCATGTAGTTTATAGGATTAAATTGGAATGAATTGATCTTGCATTTCCTATTTGTTTGGCATTTTTCTTGACAAGGTACCTTAAAACCCTAGCAATCTTGAGAAATTCATAACCCTCATTAGGTTAAGAGTTAGAACCCCTCCTTTGGGAAGTGAGTTTGTATAGGTTTAGGGTTCCTTTGAATGCATTTTCAATTTTTTATCATGATGTTTGCTTCTGGTTTTGATTTTTGTTTTGTGCATTGATCATAAACCCTAATTTGGGCTTTCATTTGCATCCATCTTCCATTTGCTTGCATACCATGACTTGCCATGACATTTTGTGCATCCATTTGATTCATAATACATCTTAGGACATGTTAGAATCATGTTTTATCATTGCATCTTTCATTTGCCATGTTGTATGTCATTTGCATTTGATAACTTTTCATGTATGTCCATGATTCTAAGCATGCTTTTCTTGCATCCACATGTTTGTATGATCATCCTCTTGCCTTGTTTCATGTTTGCATCATCTCATAGCATCATTATCATCATACTTATGCTTCTGGTTTTGGTTTGCATCATGCCACTTCATCTCATTTTGCATTGCATTGCATTCCTTTCTCTAACTTTTCAGGTGGTAAGTTACTTTGAGAAGTGAATTTTCCTTCACTTCTCATAATCTCTTTTCATCTCCCTTATGCATCATTGTTGCATTTTGTATTGTGTTTGAGATTGAGTTTGCTCATTCTTGCTCTTATTACTTTCTTTCTTCAAGTGACTTGTCTTCTTAAATGAAGCAAATTACTTTACTTCTCTTTGCTCCTTTCATCTGCTTCCTGGTGGTTTCTCTGAAGATTTCTCTTGTAAACCTCACAAACCTTAGGGACAACCAAGCATGACAATGATTAGGGTTTTGATAAGTTCCCCCCACTTAGTTTTACCATTGTGTCTCATTGAGTCTTCTCTTCTCATCTCACAATCACGGACTAAACCCTAAAGGTTTTAAGGCTTTGTGATTAAGCTTATGCTTGCATCCTTCTATTAGGATGGAGTGTATAACTTTAATCCTAAGTGTTAAACCCTTAATGTGTTTAAATCCTTTAATCAATCCATCTAATTACCATCAAGAAATCAAGCTTTTAACTTGGGCCTTACATTAGGGTTCTAATTCTTCCTTAGTTGGTTAAGAAGGACTAACCCTAGTGTTAATGGACAAGTCCCCCTCAAGTTGTCTTACAAATCATAAAACTCATTTCTTAATCATATCATTATTTAAAATCCACTTAATAAAAGCTTTGTTTTGTCATGAGGTTAATCCCTAATCATGGATTAAGTTGAAGAGCTTTCCTCAACTTAAACACTCTCATCTATTATCCTTCTATTAGAATGGTGTAATGAGTCTGTTTAATCCCTGATTATGGCTTAATCTCATTACTTAACACTAAACAAAAACCACAAAAACATCTAAATAATCACAAGTAGGTTAATGATCTTAATCCTACATCAAAGGTGATTAAGTGTGAGATGCTGACTTCACACTTAAGGTATTCTCATTACCCCTAATCAGAGAGAAGATGTGATGAGTTTATTAACCCATTGGTTTAGGCTTAAGCTCATTAACTTATGACAAACTTTCAAAAGCAATAAAAGACTAAAAACACAAAAAACAAACAATAATCGTCTCCTCCGGGATTCTTTTCTCATCTCATTCACTCACAAATGAGAACTTGCTTCTTCCGTCTAATGCAAGACAGTTTGCACTTGAGCCAGACAGGTCATACACTTGAGCATAGACAAGTAAGCCGTTCACAAGTCAATTCACCTTTCAGTCTCTTTGGGTCGAACTACGGTGTTCTGACTTCCTCATTGCACGAGAGGATACGTAGGCATAACTTAACAGTTATCGAACAAAAGTATCTGTATATTCCCCCTCTTTCTAGCTTTATTCTTTTAGCCTCATCATCATGAGCATTTCACTCTGTCCTTACACTGACACTTCACTTATACACTTCACATTCTTTTTACACTGGCACTTGCATTCTTTTCCAGCTTTGATACACAGTCTGCACTGACACTACCCCTTTAAAACACAAATCTTTTAAGCGTGGATCCCGTCGAGTACGACGGACAATCTGGTTGCTAATACCTTCCCAGGTTGTAACCAACCCCCTTTCTCAGTCTCTCTGGTTCGCAACCGTCTTGTCCATCTTTTCTTAGGTCTATGCAGCATTGCCTTTCCTCCGGGATAAAAATGCCTAGCTGGCGACTCTTTTCTTTTCTTGTGAGTTCACTCCTGTGTGTTCTCACATTCCTCCTTTCGCCGACCGTTCGCGTCTGTACCCCTCTTGGCCCCGGTTGTCATTTGGTGGGAGCGACACTTAGCTCCGAACTGTACTCAACTTCAGAGTATGACTCAAAAGGAGAACGAATCTTTCAAAGAATACACACAACGCTGGAGGGAGCTAGCTTCCAGAGTTCATCCACCTTTGGTTGACCGTGAACTAATCGATATCTTCATGGGTACCTTGCAAGGGCAATACTACGAAAAGCTGATCAGCAGCGTATCTTTGTAAACACCCCAAATTTGCCCTCACCCATTCACACCATGGCTTGTGATCATTTCATATGCATAAACTCAATCATGGCATCTCATATCCCATTTTTGACACATTGCATTGGTTCAAAGTCATCTGCATCTAGGGTTTGTGATCTGAGCAATCCAAGAGCTTCTTGAGCCACTCCAAAGGTCATCAATCACTTCAAAGGGGTCCATGTATGTTCAAGCATCATATTATATCCCCTCAAAATCAAGAATGTCAAAGAATCACAAGAACTGAGAATGGCATGGAAGCAGAGCCAGGCTTAACTGCACAGATGACCTAGAATTAGGGTTTTGGTTTCAAAGGCCATAACTCCAAATTTTTTGGTCATTCTCTTTTCTATTGGTCTCTATATGGTATAGGGAGTATGCATATCAATTTTCATGAAGAAATTCCATGGGGAAGTCATCTGATCAAGAGTTGACTTTTCAAGCAAGTCAGTGCAAAGTACAAGAACATGACCTAATTCATTTTGGATCAAAAGTTATGGCTTGTCAAAGTTGGCAAAAATCACAAAATTTCAAAGTTTCCACCAAAGAGGCAAAGTTGCAAATTCACTTCTCAAGGAAAATTAAGTCATCAAATGGACTTCTAAACTTCACCACATGATCATACATGACCTAAAATCAGAATTGTCCCAAGAGATTTCTCATTTTGTGCCTTGATTTTCAAATGTCCATAAGTCATTTTTCATAAAAGTGCAAAGAGGGATTCTTGGCAAAATCATTCTCCCATGAATTGTGTGATCACTAGCTGGTTCTAGCTCATTGCCATGACCAAATGAAGTATCATACACCAAAATTCAGCAAGGATTATCTCATGTACATGACCAAGAATCATGAAATAACACAAGTGGGCAAGTTGCAAAATCTCTCTCAATTCATGATCCACATGCTGCAGAAATTCACAAGCAATCCAAGGGTCATCCTTGACTCAAGCTGAAGCAAGACAAGCCCTTAGACTGCTGCTGCCATAGCCCATGCTGCAAGTACAAATCAACTTGACTTTTTGGCCAAACCTCCCATACCAATCCCACAGTGTACACCTGCCCTCCTAGATTGCTGGGATAGTTTATAGATTGTTTAAGGGTCATAAAGCAAGAGAAGAGCAAGCCTGAAAGACACACAACATAGCCCTCACAAAAATCTGTCAAAAACTCCTCTTCTTCGAATCTCTCTCTACAGCCATCAAACACTCATTTTCTCTTCACCATTGCATCACACACCTTCCATAGAACCAGAATCCACCATTGAAACAACTTGAAACCCCATAAAACCTGACTGTGAAACCTGCCATATCAGAACTCAAGCTCTCAAATTAGCCACCAACAAAGGATTGTGAGCATTCCATTGGCTTCAGGGGGTTCAGAGGAGACATTCTGCATCAAAGCAAGGTCTGGAGAGCTCATATCCATAGTTCATCACTTCAGGTAGCTTCGAATCTCCAACTTTTCAGAGCTTGTATTTTGTTACAAATTGATAGTGCATGTCTTGCTGATCATGATGGTACCTTTAGAATCAAAAATAGTGAAGAAATGAGTATTTTGTTGCTCTCTGAAATTTCACCCGTGAATCTTGTTGGCTTCGATTCTCTCTGTTCTTGAATGATAAATGTTGTTTGAAGGGTGATTTGAATGGGGTTTAGGTAGAGGATCATTTCCCTAGCTTCAATTTGGTGAATGGTGGCCTGTGGCATGTTCTAGGGTTTTCGACCCGCCGGGGAAGACGACCGGAACCACTGTTCCGGCCGTCTGAGATTAGTGTGCCCTAATTAGGGTTTAGCTGAGTCATTAGTGTGTTTTGAATCTGGACCCTAGGATGTTGTTTCCCGCGTGTGGACCAAAGGCTCAGATCATGTCATTAGTATTAATCAGGTTTAATTTAATTAATTAAGTGAGATTAGTTCAGTTTGAATATGGACCTTAGGATCACGCGCCAAGTCAACAGGCCCTTTCCCAGAATCAATCCTGGCCTTCCATTGTGTTTACTTTTCTTTTATTTCATTTTTAATTCAATTCTTTTATTTTATTTTGTACATTTATTTAAAAATAGCAAAACAATTTTAAAAATTCTGAAATTTTTTGTATAAACTTTTATTAATTTTCAGAAACCAAAAACATTTTTATTTTTAGTTTTTTGCATTTTAAAATATTTTTAAATCATTTAAAAGTTTATTTTTAATTAATTAATGAGAATTAATTAATTAAAAATACTTTAGGTATTTAAAAATCACCAAAAAATTCATGAAACATTTAAAAACATTTAGAAACATTGTCCAACCCTCAAACCAAATTTCTTTTTTGATCTTGATGCATTTTGATAATTTTCCATGGAATTAATTTCATTTTTAAGCATTATTTTGATCCAATGTTCAAAAAATCATTTCTGCCTAACCATTGAGAGTTGGACTTTGATTCTTTTTGCATTGTGTTTTACATATCATTTAGTTTTTGAGATTAAATTGGCATGATTTGATCTTTCATTTTCAATTTGTTTGGCAATTTTCTTGTTAAGGTACCCTAAAACCCTAGAAAACTTAGGAAATTCATAACTTACATTAGGTTAAGATTTAGGACCCCTCCTTTGGGCAGTGAGTTTGTATAGGATTAGGGTTCCTTTGAATGCATTTTCAATTTTTTATCTTGATGTTTGCTTCTGATTTTGGTTTTTGTTTGATGCATTGATCATAAACCCTAATTTGGGCTTCCTTTTGCATTCATCTTGTATTTGCATTCATACCTTGACTTGCCATAGCATTTTGTGCATCCATGTGATTCATTAGACATCTTAAGACATATTGAATGCATTTTTGATCATTGCATCTTGCATTTGCCATGTTGTATGCCATTTGCATTTCATAACTTTTCATGTATGTTCATGGTTCTTAACTTACCCCATTTACATCCATTGGTTCATATGATCATCCTCATGCCTTGATTCATGTTTGCATCATCTCATAACATCATTATCATCTCATATATGCTTCTGATTTTGGTTTGCATCATGCCATTCCATCTCATTTCGCATTGCATTGCATCTTTCTCACTAACTTTTCAGGTGGTAAGCAACTTTGAGAAGTGAATTTGCCTTCACTTCTCACATTTCCTTTTCATCTCTTTTATGCATCCTTGCTGCATTTTGTTATGTGTTTGAGATTGAGCTTGCTCATTCTTCTTCTTCTCACTTTCTTTCTTCAAGTGACTTGTCTTCTTAAATGAAGCAAGTTACTTTGCTTCTCCTGATCCTTTCATCTGCTGCCTGGTGGTTTCTCTGAAGATCTTTCTCTCTTAGGCCTCATAAACCCTAGGATCTCCAAGCATGATAACAATTAGGGTTTGATTAGTCCCCCATTTAGTTTTACCTTTGAGTCATTCTTGAGTCTTCTCTTCTCATCTCATAATCAAGGACTAAACCCTTAAGGCTTTAAGGCTTTGTGATTAGGGTTATGTCTGCATCCTTCTATTAGGATGGAGTGTATAACTTTAATCCTAAGTGTTAAACCCTTAATGTGTTTAAATCCTTTAATCAATCCATCTAATAATCACTAAGACATCAAGCTTGTAACTTGGGCCTTGCATTAGGGTTCTAATTCTTCCTTAATTGGTTAAGAAGGACTAACCCTAGTATTAATGGACAAGTCCCTCTCAAGTTGTCTTTCAAACCATAAAAAACATTTCTTCATCCTATCATTAACTAAAATCCACTTAATAAAAGCTTTGTTTTGTCATGAGTTTAATCCCTAATCATGGATTAAGCTGAGGAGCTTTCCTCAGCTTAAACACTCTCATCTATTATCCTTCTATTAGGATGGTGTAATGAGTCTGTTTAATCCCTGATTATGGCTTAACCTCATTACTTAACACTAAACAAAAACACCAAAAAACATCTAAATAACCACAAGTAGGTTAATGATCTTAATCCTGCATCAAAGGTGATTAAGTGTGAGAAGCTGACTTCACACTTAAGGTGTTCTCATTACCCCTAATCAGAGGGAAGATGTGATGATTTTACTAAATCCACTGGTTTAGGCTTGAGCTCATCAACTTATGACAAATCTCAAAAAGCAATAAAAGACTGAAAACACAAAAACAAACAATAATCGTCTCCTCCGGGATTCTTTTCTCATCTCATTCACTCACAAACGAGAACTTGCTTCTTCCGTCTAATGCAAGACAGTTTGCACCTGAGCCAGACAGGTCATACACTTGAGCATAGGCAAGTAAGCAGTTCACAAGTCAATTCATCTTTCAGTCTCTTTGGGTCGAACTACGGTGTTCTGACTTCCTCATTGCACGAGAGGATACGTAGGCATAACTTAACAGTTATCGAACAAAAGTCTTTGTATATTCCCCCTCTTCCAGCATCATTCTCTTAGCCTCATAGTCTTGAGCATTTCACTCTTGTTCTTACACTGACACATCATTTACACACTTCACCTTTCTTTTGACACTGACACCTGCACATCCTTTTCCAGCTCTCTTTATACACAAATTGCATAGACACTACCCCTTTAAAACACAAATCTTTTAAGCGTGGATCCCGTCGAGTACGACGGACAATCTGGGTGCTAATACCTTCCCAGGTTGTAACCAACCCCCTTTCTCAGTCTCTCTGGTTCGCAACCGTCTTATCCATATCTTTCTAGGTCTATGCAGCATTACCGTTCCTCCGGGATAAAAATGCCTAGCTGGCGACTCTTTTCATTCCCTGTGAGTTCACTCCTGTGTGTTCTCGCATCCCTCTTTCGCCGACCGTTCGCGTCTGTACCCCATTTGACCCGGCTTCATTTGGTGGGAGTGACAGCTTGGCGACTCTACTGGGGACACTTATACTATAACCAGGGCTTCTGGTTCTTTTTGTGGGTTCCTCCTAGTGCTTGATTGATTTGTGTTTACTGGGGTGTTATGTGCTATCTGTGTTTGGATATTTGTTTTATTTTTGCTTTATGTATAGTTTGTTTATTGCTTTCTTTATAGCTTTACATATATCATACTGTCATACTGTGATGGCTGGATCTGTTTTGTTGCTTTGATGGGTGGGTGTTCTGCTGAGAGTTAAGGTCCTATACCTGGGACCTGAGTAACACCTAGGCTAGAGTGGTTCATGTTCTTTCCCATTCCATTTCGGTCTGGTGCGGGAATATGAAACACGGTTCAGATATGGGTTTCTTCTTGAGAACTCTGTGCTGCAGATTTCCTGTAGTGCTAGGGCTATCTGGGAAGCCTGCTAAGTCTGGATGACCTTTAGTATTGACCTTCAGAAACTGAGGTGAATTAGAGGAGGATCTTTTATGGTTATTGTAAACACTATACCTCCGGGTTAGAAGTGTTTACACTTCTCATAACTAATCCAAGTCTGAGGATCCTTGTTTTAGAACATCACCTGTGAGGGGGATGGGCTGTTTACAGGTTTGCAGGTACCCTTGACCTCAGCATACCCTGTTACTTTGTTTTGATTAAGAGTACTCCATTTTGGAACAGTTCTTGTGATTCTAAACCCTGGACATGTGACTCTTTATTTGAGTCCCCCACCTTGGTTACTGGACTTATGAACCTCCATCTGGATTTCTTGAACATACCTGGACTTATATCAGAGCACTTGATCAGATCCAGCTCAGTCACAAACCCTTGCATATCATTTGCATACATCATCATTGCATCATTTTAACATTTGCTTATTTGTTTTTCAGGGTATCCATACTTTATTTTGGCTTGGTTTTGACCCCATCATCAGCATAGACCTATCCTCATCAGTATCTACTTCAGTTGTTTGCTACCTGCTTCAGTCACCTGCATCACCAGTCTCAGCCTGTCAGTGGCCCATCATCAGTATTATTCTCCATTCTCAGCATCTGTCTCAGCTTTTCTTCAGCAGCATGGCACCCAAGAAGAGTAATATCTCCTACCATTTCTTTGAGCCTGAGTTGGCTAACATCAGGAAGATTCAGACCCTGATTACTCCAGACCATATACCACTATTCAGAGAACACTATGGAGGTATACTTGATGTGGTTATGGATTTGGACCCTTCACAGAGGAGCCTGATTCATACTTGCCTACAGTTCTATGATCCCCCTCTGAGGTGCTTCACCTTTCAGGATTTTCAGTTGGGGGCTTTATTAGAGGAGTATTCATCATTGGTTGGTGTACCTATCAGGGGTGGAGTCCCCTTCAACCCTGAGATGGTTTTTCCTATTAATGAAGAGGTGGCAAAGGCCTTGTATCTGGAACCAGTTCTGATTGGGCAGAATATGACTACCAAGGCTGGAGTCTCTGGTCTACATCTGGATTTCTTGATCTCTCAGGCTATCCTGAAGGCCTCCTCAGGAGAATGGAAGGCAGTCTGTGCTTTATTGGCCCTTAGCATATATGGGATCATACTATTTGCAGATGAGCCTAAGTTCATTAGCAAGAATGCCATCCATCTTTTCATTTTGAGGAACCCAGTGCCCACCTTACTGGGAGACTTCTACTACTCTATCCATCAAAGGAATGAAAAGCAAAGAGGAAGATTGGTGAGGTGCTGTGCTCCCCTGTTCCATACCTGGTTGCTCAAACACTTGCCCAAAACTGATGCATTCTTGAGTCCTCACCAGCAGAGGAACTGGGCTAGAAGACTCACTGCTTTAACTTCAGCTGATATCAGGTGGTGCACTCAAAGCACAAAAGGCAGGGACATCATTACCAGTTGTGGGCAGTTTCCTAATGTACCCCTGATAGGAGTAAAGGGTTGCATCAACTACAACCCTCTGCTATTCAAAAGACAACTGGGCTATGCATTGGTCCACACTCCTAAAGCACAAGACTTTGCTGAGACCCTTTACTGCGAGATTAAGCCCAATCCGGCTATTGTCAGGCAAGCAGCCTGGGCCTGGGACAATGTCCAAACTAAAGGAGTAACCATTCTTGGGAGATGCAACAATGTGGCCTCAGCACAGTACTATGAGTGGTCCAATGCCAGGGCTCAATTTTCTGGGATGCCTTTCACCATGGAAGATATACCTGGACCATCCTCAGCACCACCTCCTGTCACTGTCAGTTTAGAGGAGTTTAAGAAACTAAAAGAGAGAAATGAGAAGCTGACTCAGGCTCTACAGAAGACCCTCTGGGAGAGGAGTGATGGTCGGCTGGACATTGAGAGGTTGGAAAAGATAAAGGTGGAGCATCTGGCTAGAATTGAGAAGTCAGAAGACTATATTAAGAAGTCTAGGGCTGGAGAGCAGATCTTGAAGAATGCCTGCAAGGAGGCTCAGTTCCAGAAGGCCAGGACTGATTTGTATCTGAAAGAGAGTCAGGCTAGGTGGGTCAGGATCACCGAAGCTCATACTCTGGAAGATAAGAGGACTCAGGACAAGATTGAGCAGTTGGAGGCTAGTGCAAAGGAGCAGCAGGAAGCCCTGCTGGCAGCCCAGAGGGAGATCTCAGAGTTGAAGATTAGAGCTGGTGTGAAGAGGTCAAAGGACCAGAGTCAACACAAGAAGCTAGCTACAGCTGTTGCTACCAGGAATCTTCTCATCAGAAACCTCACAGAGCGTCCGGTTGATCCTGTGACTGAAGCACTTCTAAAGGAAGTTCAGGAGGATGAGTTTGGTCTTGGTGTCTGACTTTTTCTTGTTGTTGCTTTCATTTCATTGTACTTTTCTTTTTCTTATGTTGTATTTTGACCCCTCAGAGGGCATGATTTGTAAGAAACAAACTATGTATCATTTACTTTTTGTAATATATGTATCAGTTTATTCGATCTGAGTTTCTTTCAAGCAACATCACAAGCATCTTCCTCAAGGGTCTGGAAAGGTCAAAACCAAGTGCCAAGCCGGATACCTTGGAAACAAATGAGCATACTGCATTGCATGCTAACCTTTGTTTGTTTTGTAGGTCTGTTTTGTTTTTGTTACTAACTCTGTTGTGATTTCAGGAACTATTGCTCGACGTCGGGTGTTCCCACTCAACCGTCCACACAGATATCCAACCCGCAACAATCTTCCAGGTATACAGATGGACCAGGTACAACAGGACCTTATAGAGGTCAGGAACCAAATGGCCAATGAGAGATTGGAAATGAGGAATCAGATGACACAATTTATGGAGGTGATGAATGGTTTAGCACAGAGCCAAGAGAGATTAAGAGCCTTGGTAGAGAGGCAGACTCAGGAAGATCCCCATCTAGGGACTGGTGGGACAAGCAACAATGAGAGGGTCCAGCCTCATATCAACCCACCTGTATTTGGACCCCACCTTCATCCAGAGATCAACATCCCTGCTAATGTACAAGGGAATGCTACTACGGGTAGAGTGCTGCAAGAAGACCCCCAGGAAGATCAGTTCACAGTAATGGGAGCTGGGGATGAAGCCTATGACAGAAGGCTAGATGAAATTGCTGAAAAATTAAGGTCCTTGGAGTCTCAAAACTCCTTGGGTTTTGATGTTATGGACATGGGCTTAGTGGACGGGGTCAGGATTCCCCACAAATTTAAACCACCGTGCTTTGAGAAGTACAACGGGACTTCCTGCCCACGGACCCACTTACAATCCTTTCTGGGGAGGCTGAAGGCATATACCATGGACGAAAAGCTGTGGATGTTTTATTTCGAAGACAGCTTAACTGGAGCTTCAAGGGAATGGTACTCTCATCTGACTAGAGCAACCATCAGGTGTTGGAAGGATTTGGCAGAGGCCTTCATTAGACAATACCAGTATAATTTGGATATGGCTCCCAACAGGACCCTCCTGATGGGAATGTCACAATCATCCAGGGAAAGCTTCCGAGAGTACGCCCAGAGGTGGAGACAGCTTGCTACTGCTGTCCAGCCACCCATGTCAGAGCGGGAGATGGCTGATATGTTTATGAACACTCTCCAAGGGACATACATTGACAGGCTAGCTTCCTTTTCTTCCACTAGCTTTGCTGACGTGGTCATTGCCGGGGAAAGAATTGAGAGCCTGTTAAAGATGGGCAAAATTTCTGACAACGGTGCCAGCTCATCCAGCAACACAAGGAAGCCTTTTGTGGGCCCAAGAAGAACTGGTGAGACCAATGCTATCCATGCCAGCAGGGGCAGACCCCAATATATTCATAGGTCTGTGGCAGCAGTCACCATTCCCGCTCCAATTCATCCACAACCAGCTTATCAACCACAACAACAAAATTACCAGCAACAAACCCAGCATCCTCCTCAGAGAAACTACAACAACACCAGCAACAACAATCAGCAAAGACCGTTCCAACAGAGACCTTCTCAGGCCAATAGGGTGATCGATCCGATCCCTATGCCCTATGCCACATTACTGCCACAACTCCTGAAACTTAACCTGGTTGAGCTAAGGACATTGGCACCTCCAGATCCTGCCAGTCTACCTAGAAATTATGACGCCAGCGCCAGATGTGCTTTTCATTCGAATGCACCCGGCCATAGTACAGAGAAGTGTAGAGCTTTGCACATGAAGGTACAGGACTTGGTAGATTCCAAGGATCTAAACTTTGCACCACCACCAAATGTTAACAAGAACCCTATGCCAAACCATGGTGGTCCCAGAATCAATGCTATTGAAGAAGACCAGCCGTCTTACTTGATAACCAGTGTAGGACAGATTCGGACACCCTTGGTAGAGATCAAAGCTCAACTCCTTGAATGTGAAATATTCCCGGGATGTGAGTTAGGGTGTGCTTACTGCAACATTTCAGTGAATGGTTGTGATAACTTGAGAGATGGCATAGATGGTCTCATCCAGAGTGGCCTGCTTCAAATCACAACGTCAATACCTACCAATCCAGCAATCTCCTTAACAACAGTTTCCGAGTCTTCTACAACTGCAACAACCATTGTTCCATACAACTCTTCAGTTTCATCAACAAATGTTTCATCTGTTACTTCAACAGACCAAATGCCAGCGAACATCCCTTCTACAACTTCAGCACCCCTTCATTCAGAATCTCCTACAACAAAAACACCCATCCATTCAACAATATCTCCTACAACATCAGCAGCAAACCATGAAAGCGTCTCAACAGTTACAATTTATTATGATCCTGCAAATGATTCTGCCTACAACTCACAAAATGCCACTCCTATCAGAGCACCAGTCACAATATACTACGATCCACATACTATCATGGTCCCTTCTGCAGCTGCCATCAGTCCAATCACCATCACGGTGCCTGGGCCAGTACCTTATGAAAGCAGTAATGCCATCCCTTGGCATTACGGCTCTGATCTATACTGCGAAGGACAAAAAATCACTCTTGAATCATCAACTTCTTCACCACAAATAGACAATGTGGGAGGAGGCGGAGGCTTCACTCGAAGCGGACGTCTCTTTGCCCCACAAATTCAAAAACCCACTGCTGAAGCAGAAGCTGCTGCCAAGGCAAAAGGGAAGAGCATGGTGCAAGAAGAGCAAAATGTTAAGGAAGCTTTGAAAACACCTTTTGATCAAGAAGTTGATGAATTCATGAGAATCATCAAGAAAAGTGATTACAAGATAGTGGACCAGCTTCATCAGACGCCTTCTAAGATCTCCATTCTATCATTGTTAATGTGCTCTGAGGCCCATCGGAATGCACTACTAAAAGTATTGCACGCAGCTTATGTGCCAGAAGAGATCACCGTCAATCAGTTGGAAGCTGTGGTTGGAAATGTTAATGCTAGTAATGGATTAGGGTTTACCAACACTGATTTGACTACGGATGTCCGCAATCATAACAAGGCTTTGCACATTACCATGGAGTGTAAGGGAGCAGTTCTTTCCCATGTGCTGGTAGACACAGGATCATCTCTCAATGTCTTACCTAAAAAAGCCCTTGTGAAGCTAGAGTATGAAGGATTGGCATTACGTCCCAGTAACTTGGTAGTAAGAGCCTTTGACGGCTCTAAGAGATCAGTTCTGGGGGAAATTGAGTTGCCTATAACGATTGGCCCACAAACTTTCAAAACGACCTTCTACGTGATGGACATTCAGCCTGCCTACAGCTGTTTGTTGGGTAGACCGTGGATTCATGCCGCTGGCGCAGTTACGTCTACCCTTCACCAGAAGTTAAAATTCGAGTGGGAGGGCCAAGTCGTTACTATTTGTGGAGAAGAAGATATTATTGTTAGCCATCTGGCTACCTACAAATACATTGAGATGGATGGGGAGATCCACGAAACGATGAGTCAAGGGTTTGAGGCCTTGAACATAAATGAAACATCTGCTGTACCTGGAACCTCAATGACATCTTATCAACAAGCCCGGAAGGTTGTTGAAGAAGGGACTGCCCAAGGCTGGGGCAAGTTGCTGCCCGTAGAGAAGAAAGAGGATAGATTTGGGTTGGGTTACAAACCAACTCAACAAGATCAAGCAGAGGCTGCTAAGGAGCCCAACTTTGTTAGTGGGGGGATGCTCACCCCTGATGCTGTCAACAACTTGGAAGATGAGTCGGAAGATGACCGCAACCTGGAGAGTTGGATACGTCCAAAGATCCCGGGGAGCAGTATCTCAAACTGGTCTTCCCAGGAAATTATAAGAGTTACTCCTGCAGAGTAATTATTATTTCCTGTATTTTTATAGCATGCATCAAGTCTTGCATCTTGCCCAAGGTGACAAGACTCATTTTGTAATCGGGCCATCTGTAATTTTTGTGCAACAAGATTAATCAATGAAATATCAGACATCTTTTGCAAATGAGTCTTCTCCTTTTCCGCTCACCGTTTTTCCATTTTTCTTGTTGTACAAAAAATAAATGGAAATGTTTTCAAAATGACAACTTTATTTCACTTTTCTAAACAAGATTAAAATCAATCACTAAAATGAACAAACTGAACCCTTGCAGAGATTGCCTTCCAGACTGCACCGACAACAGCACGGCTATGACTTCGTATGACTTTGACAATCCAATCAATCGAGCTGATGAAGGGGTTGAAGAAGAGTATGAGCTTCCTGAAGAGCTAGCCAGGTTGTTGAGACAAGAGGAAAGGGTTATCACTCCTCATCAGGAGGAGGTCGAAATGATCAATCTTGGTACAGAAGAAGACGTGAAAGAGGTTAAGATCGGGGCCTGTTTACAAGATTCAGTGAAGAAACAACTGATTGACCTGCTTCAGGAATATGTGGATGTGTTTGCTTGGTCTTATCAAGATATGCCAGGGTTGGACACCGATATTGTTATGCACAAGCTGCCTTTAAGAGAAGAATGCCCACCGGTTAAACAGAAATTGCGCCGTACTCGCCCAGACATGGCAATGAAAATCAAAGAAGAGGTACAAAAGCAATGGGACGCCGGGTTCCTTGTTGTAACTAGCTATCCACCGTGGGTTGCTAATATTGTGTCTGTGCCTAAGAAAGACGGAAAAGTAAGGATGTGTGTTGACTACCGGGATCTGAACAGAGCCAGCCCGAAAGATGATTTCCCATTACCTCACATTGATGTATTGGTGGATAATACGGCTCAGTTCTCGGTATTCTCCTTCATGGACGGATTTTCAGGATACAATCAGATCAAGATGTCACCTGACGACATGGAGAAGACAACCTTCATCACACCCTGGGGCACATTCTGTTACAAGGTGATGCCATTCGGACTGAAGAATGTCGGTGCAACTTATCAACGGGCTATGGTGACATTGTTCCACGATATGATCCATAAAGAAATCGAATGTTATGTGGATGACATGATTGCCAAGTCCCTTACTGAAGAAGACCACCTGGTAAATCTGCTGAAGCTGTTCAAGCGTCTGAGGAAGTACCAACTGAAGTTGAACCCCAACAAGTGCACATTCGGGGTGCGATCTGGTAAGCTGCTGGGATTTATTGTAAGCGAGAAAGGGATTGAAGTTGACCCTGATAAAGTCAAAGCTATTGAAGAGATGCCTGCACCAAAGTCTGAAAAAGAAGTTCGAGGGTTCTTAGGACGATTGAACTACATTTCACGGTTCATATCTCACCTTACAGCAACCTGCGAACCCTTGTTCAAACTGTTAAGAAAAGAACAGACGGTCAGGTGGAACGAAGACTGCCAGAAAGCTTTTGACAAGATCAAAGAATACTTGCAAGAACCTCCAATCCTTATGCCTCCAGTTGAAGGAAGACCCCTGATAATGTACTTGACAGTATTAGAAGAGTCAATGGGGTGTGTGCTGGGCCAACATGACGAGTCTGGTCAAAAAGAGTATGCAATATACTACCTAAGCAAAAAGTTTACCGACTGTGAACAACGTTATTCACTGCTCGAGAAAACTTGTTGTGCTTTAGCGTGGGCTGCTCGCCGACTGAGACAGTATATGTTGACCCACACCACCTTGTTGATCTCAAAAATGGACCCAGTCAAGTACATATTTGAGAAGCCAGCGCTTACCGGACGGGTTGCAAGATGGAAAATGATCCTCACAGAATATGATATCATGTACACCTCTCAGAAAGCCATCAAGGGCAGTGTATTGTCTGAATATCTTGCTGAGCAACCTATTGATGATTACCAGCCTATGAGATTCGACTTCCCCGATGAGGACATCATGTTCATAAAAGCAAAAGATCATGAAGAGCCTATTCACACTGAAGGGCCTGACCCGGAAGAGGAATGGACTATGATGTTTGATGGGGCTGTTAATATGAATGGTCGTGGTGTTGGTGCAGTACTCATTACACCTAAAGGAGTTCACATGCCTTTCTCGGCAAAACTCACTTTCAACTGCACTAACAACGAAGCTGAATACGAAGCTTGCATTATGGGTCTTGAGGAAGCCATTGACCTCAGGATCAAGACATTGACTGTATTCGGGGATTCAGCTCTGGTAGTTAATCAAACCAACGGCAAATGGTACACCCACTAGGATCATCTGATACCTTACAGGGATTATACAAGGAGGTTATTGACTTTCTTTACAACGGTCAAGCTTGAGTATATCCCTCGGGATGAGAATCAGTTTGCAGATGCTCTGGCTACCATTTCATCTATGATCAAAGTTCAAGCTGCCAACTTTGTACCTCAGATTTCAGTATCCAGACTTGACAGACCAGCATATGTGTTTGCAGCAGATGTTGTCAAGGATGATAAGCCTTGGTTCCATGACATTAAGTGCTTCTTGGAGGATCAAACATACCCACCTGGGGCATCTTCCAATGATAAGAAGACTTTGAGAAGGCTTGCTGGTAGTTTCTTTCTGAACACTGATGGTTCCCTGTACAAGAGAAACTTTGATATGGTACTCCTCAGATGCGTTGACAGAACAGAAGCAGACTTGTTAATGCATGAAGTGCACGAAGGATCCTTTGGTACCCATGCAGGAGGACATGCGATGGCTAAGAAATTGCTAAGATCAGGATATTACTGGATCACAATGGATGCCGACTGTTGTGCTTACGCCAGAAAATGCCATAAATGCCAGATTTATGCGGATAAGGTGCATGTGCCTCCCAATCCTTTGAATGTGATGTCTTCACCCTGGCCCTTTGCTATGTGGGGCATTGACATGATTGGCAAGATCGAGCCAACTGCTTCGAACGGCCACAGATTCATCCTGGTTGCCATTGACTATTTCACCAAGTAGGTCGAAGCAGCTTCCTATGCCAATGTTACAAGACAAGTGGTAGCCATATTTCTGAAAAGAGATATCATCTGTCGGTATGGAGTTCCCGAGCGAATCATTACTGATAATGGTTCCAACTTAAACAACAAAATGATGGCAGAACTGTGCCGGGACTTCAAGATCCAACACCACAACTCTTCTCCTTATAGGCCAAAGATGAATGGCGCTGTTGAGGCAGCCAACAAGAATATCAAGAAGATTGTGCAGAAGATGGTAGTCACCTACAAAGACTGGCATGAAATGCTACCATTTGCTTTGCATGGGTACCGCACGTCAATCAGAACATCCACTGGGGCAACACCGTATCAGCTTGTATATGGTATGGAAGCAGTCCTACCTGTTGAAGTTGAATTACCCTCCTTGAGGGTACTGATGGATGTTAAGCTGAACGAAGCAGAGTGGGTCCGATCCCGATACGAACAACTGAGTCTGATTGAAGAGAAAAGACTGGCTGCAATCTGTCATGGGCAGTTGTATCAGAAAAGAATGAAGAAAGCCTTCGATCAGAAAGTCAGGCACCGAGAGTACCAAGTAGGAGATCTTGTGCTAAAAAGGATCCTCCCTCCTCATACAGACTACAGGGGCAAATGGACTCCAAACTATGAAGGACCATTTGTAGTAAAGAAAGTTTTCTCTGGTGGAGCACTGATGCTCAGCACCATGGATGGTGAAGATTTCCCGTCCCCTGTAAATTCAGATGCAGTTAAAAAATACTTCGCATAAAAATGACCCGCTGGACATAAAAACAGAATGTAAGTCCAGGCAAAAATAGGGCATCCCGGCGAGTCAAAAACAGAATAAAAGACTCGGGCAAAAATAAGGGAAACAAAAATGTACACCCGCTGAGTTGAAAAGCCACATTGGACAACTCAGGCAAAAAAAGGGTATCCCGATGGATTGAAAACCCGAAAGGGCGATCCATGCAAAATAAGGGAATGGGCGAACAACTGCACTCTGAATTCGTCTGTATCACTTACAACTTGGTAAGCTTCGAAAGGATCAAGCCTCTTTCAGAATCAGCCTTCTTCAGAAAGCAAGACGAGAAGAACGTAAAAAGTCATACGAGTCATAGCAAAAGAGGAAGCTCCTTAAAGCGTCGTCAACATTGCCAACATTTTGTTTCTCAATTTGTAACAATCTCCTCATTTCAGGGGATATGTTTCTTCGATGTATCTTGCCAATTCAGGGCATTTGAATTAATAAAAACAGATTTTTCAGTTACACGATGTCTCGTACATTTTTATTTGCAAAGAATGTCTGATGTCTTTAAAATATTGATTGCATAAATACAGATGCTTCTTTTCTAAAAACTACGTGCTTGTAGGAAATATACTTACTCTCAGAAGTGTCTAAATTCTTATGACGGAATCCGGTAAGGGATACCTCGGGATTACTTGTGCGTTTCTCTATCCTTGCAGGATTGCAGGTATCCGAAGCGCAACATGGGGCATGTAAGCTTCATCCCAGCAAGCTAGCAAATCAACACTCATTCTTAAGCACTCAAAGTGCTTTCTCCCCAGCTGAGTTACCACTTATTGTTTCTCCCAACCGAGTTGCCAATCATCCTTCCTCAGCCAAATACAAAATCCAGGGAACCGCTTCCCCACAGAGCTCCAGCCTCTATTCAGAAGAGAAACGCATGAAAGGATCACAACAGAGTGAAGAAAGCTTCTACAAACCCCAGCTGGGTCCCCTCATTACCAAAGATGGGTCTATCAATGACTTATCTCCCCAAGCAAATACATCTCATCAGATCTACCAATGATCTCATCCCCAGCTGGGATGTCCATTTCAAACAGATCGGCCAGAGATCTTCACGGCAACGGGACCCAAATCCCGGATTTGTATCTTGGTACAATCATGGCATTTGCATCATATTCACCCACAAAGCGTAGCATTCCGTCTAAAACGGAGCATTACGGCAAAAATCAAACATATGGCATAATCATAAGCCATGCTCTGAATCGGACACTTGTGAATAATGACAATCCATTGGCAATATACAGAATACCTCCCAGATTCCCCAGCAAGAACAGTTGCCTTACATTCCCAAACACCAGTATATACTCCTTGTGGCACCCGTCCGTGTCATATCCCCAGCAGAAAGCCAAAGATATCCCCTTTGCACCCACAGATATATATGCAATTCCTTGACATCCGTCTATGTCATTTTCCCAGCACAGTAACATAAACACTTTGTACATCAGATACTTGTTTATACTATACTCTTCTCCTTTCAACACTCGTCCGTGTCGCTCTCCCCAGCAGGTTGAACACTTAAATATACACCAGTCATACTTATACAGATACTCGTCCGTATCTTGTATACACCATTTATATCCCCGCAGATTCGACACTAGTCCTTGTTCTTTGTTAACCAGATGGTACTCGTCCGTATCATCATCTCAGAACATGCGTCAAGCGTTTGTTTCTACCTGATACTCGTCCGTATCATAGTCTTAAGGATGCTCGTCCGCATCTTTAATCCATACATTGTGTCAAATACTCTCGTCTTCTCGAATATAGACACTCGTCTGTGTCTACTATTCCCCAGAAGAGTCCCCTCAGATTCAACACTCGCCCGTGTTCTCTGTTAACCAGTTGATACTCGTCCGTATCATCATCTCTAAACACGTGTCAGTATGTGTTTCTACCCGATACCCGTCCGTATCGTAGTCTTAAGGATGCTCGTCCGTATCTTTAATCTATACACAAACATCAAAACACTTATACCTTTTTTTTCTTGGATATAAACACTCCTCCGTGTTTACTATTCCCCAGTAGATCGCCAACAAAGCAAATTTTCTTTTCTATCTGACATTCGTCCTATGTCATGACAAACTTTGAGAGCAGCCGTCCCCTGCTAGGTGGTCGTCCTCCACCTCTTGATGATCGTCCTTCATCATGCTCATCCGATGGCCGTCCCCATCGTTGACCTTTTATCCGACATTCGTCCTATGTCGTGATATTTAGCAGCTGTCCCCTGCTAGGTGATCGTCCTTCACCTTTTTTATGATTGTTCTTCATCATTTTATCCAATGGCCGTCCCCATTGTTGATTTTGGTTATCTGACATTCGTCCTATGTCATGATAAACCTTGAGAGCAGCCGTCCCCTTCTAGGTGGTCGTCCTCCACCTCTTGATGATCGTCCTTCATCATGCTCGTCCGATGGCCTTCCCCATCGTTGACCTTTTATCCGACATTCGTCCTATGTCGCGATATTTTCGGCAGCCGTACCCTGCCAGGTGGTCGTCCTCCACCTTAGATGACCGTCCCTCATCTTATCCCCAACAGAGCAGCCATCCCCTGCTAGGTGATCGTCCTTCACCTTTGATGACCATACCTCATCATCTGTTTATTTCATTTATTCTTTAACCCGATGGTCGTCCCCGTCGTGGTCCCTTTTCTTTTTAGCCCGATGGCCGTCCCCATCGTCAGTTACTTTACTTTATGAACTTGATGGCCGTCCCCGTCATGTTTCATTAATCCCCAGAGAATCTTGCAGCTTTACTTGATGGCCGTCCCCATCATAATTCCTTTTATCCCCAGCATGTCGGCCGTCCCCGTCATTGCTTTATCTTCCGCACTTTTCAGCATGTCTGTCGTCCCCGCCATTGCTCTCTACCCAGCAGTCGTCCTCTGCTCGACGGTCGTCCTCCGTCGCCCACACTTTACAATATACTTTATTTTCTTTTACAATCTATATCCCTTTTCTTCTTCATTCTGTGAGTGCAAATTTTAGACTGTCTTTGGTATTCAACCACAAGTTATCTCGCTTGCCTGTTAAGCCGTTGCTTACATCCTGCACAGCTAACTCATGTTTGAATAGGGGCAGCTGTAAACACCCCAAATTTGCCCTCACCCATTCACACCATGGCTTGTGATCATTTCATATGCATAAACTCAATCATGGCATCTCATATCCCATTTTTGACACATTGCATTGGTTCAAAGTCATCTGCATCTAGGGTTTGTGATCTGAGCAATCCAAGAGCTTCTTGAGCCACTCCAAAGGTCATCAATCACTTCAAAGGGGTCCATGTATGTTCAAGCATCATATTATATCCCCTCAAAATCAAGAATGTCAAAGAATCACAAGAACTGAGAATGGCATGGAAGCAGAGCCAGGCTTAACTGCACAAATGACCTAGAATTAGGGTTTTGGTTTCAAAGGCCATAACTCCAAATTTTTTGGTCATTCTTGTTTCTATTGGTCTCTATATGGTATAGGGAGTATGCATATCAATTTTCATGAATAAATTCCATGGGGAAGTCATCTGATCAAGAGTTGACTTTTCAAGCAAGTCAGTGCAAAATCAGGGCATCTGAGACCCCCAATGACCCAACCAAAGGGTGTTCTTCATCATTTTGATTGTATATGATATTTATTTGATCATGGAAGATGTTGGAAGTTCACAAAATTGAAGAATTTCAAGTCTTTTGCAAAGTTGACTTTTTGGGCAAGTTTGACTTTTAATGAAATTGTCATTTTAGGCAACTTTTTCAACCCTTACTTTTTGATTCAAGAAAGCTTCAAATGGAAAAACTTTGGTCATGAAAGTTGTAGAATGGATCATTCCCTTTTCAAAAAGTACAAGAACATGACCTAATTCAATTTGGATCAAAAGTTATGGCTTGTCAAAGTTGGCAAAAATCACAAAATTTCAAAGTTTCCACCAAAGAGGCAAAGTTGCAAATTCACTTCTCAAGGCAAATTAAGTCATCAAATGGACTTCTAAACTTCACCACATGATCATACATGACCTAAAATCAGAATTGGCCCAAGAGGTTTCTCATTTTTGTGCCTTGATTTTCAAATGTCCATAAGTCATTTTTCATAAAAGTGCAAAGAGGGATTCTTGGCAAAATCATTCTCCCATGAATTGTGTGATCACTAGCTGGTTCTAGCACATTGCCATGACCAAATGAAGTATCATACACCAAAATTCAGCAAGGATTATCTCATGTACATGACCAGGAATCATGAAATAACACAAGTGGGCAAGTTGCAAAATCTCTCTCAATTCATGATCCACATGCTGCAGACATTCACAAGCAATCCAAGGGTCATCCTTGACTCAAGCTGAAGCAAGACAAGCCCTTAGACTGCTGCTGCCATAGCCCATGCTGCAAGTACAAATCAACTTGACTTTTTGGCCAAACCTCCCATACCAATCCCACAGTGTACACCTGCCCTCCTAGATTGCTGGGATAGTTTATAGATTGTCTAAGGGTCATAAAGCAAGAGAAGAGCAAGCCTGAAAGACACACAACATAGCCCTCACAAAAATCTGTCAAAAACTCCTCTTCTTCGAATCTCTCTCTACAGCCATCAAACACTCATTTTCTCTTCACCATTGCATCACACACCTTCCATAGAACTAGAATCCACCATTGAAACAACTTGAAACCCCATAAAACCTGACTGTGAAACCTGCCATATCAGAACTCAAACTCTCAAATTAGCCACCAACAAAGGATTGTGAGCATTCCATTGGCTTCAGGGGGTTCAGAGGAGACATTCTGCATCAAAGCAAGGTCTGGAGAGCTCATATCCATAGTTCATCACTTCAGGTAGCTTCGAATCTCCAACTTTTCAGAGCTTGTATTTTATGTTACAAATTGATAGTGCATGTCTTGCTGATCATGATGGTACCTTTAGAATCAAAAATAGTGAAGAAATGAGTATTTTGTTGCTCTCTGAAATTTCACCCGTGAATCTTGTTGGCTTCGATTCTCTCTGTTCTTGAATGATAAATGTTGTTTGAAGGGTGATTTGAATGGGGTTTAGGTAGAGGATCATTTCCCTAGCTTCAATTTGGTGAATGGTGGCCTGTGGCATGTTCTAGGGTTTTCAACCCGCCGGGAAAGACGACCGGAACCACTGTTCCGGCCGTCTGAGATTAGTGTGCCCTAATTAGGGTTTAGCTGAGTCATTAGTGTGTTTTGAATCTGGACCCTAGGATGTTGTTTCCCGCGTGTGGACCAAAGGCTCAGATCATGTCATTAGTATTAATCAGGTTTAATTTAATTAATTAAGTGAGATTAGTTCAGTTTGAATATGGACCTTAGGATCACGCGCCAAGTCAACAGGCCCTTTCCCAGAATCAATCCTGGCCTTCCATTGCGTTTACTTTTCTTTTATTTCATTTTTAATTCAATTCTTTTATTTTATTTTGTACATTTATTTAAAAATAGCAAAACAATTTTAAAAATTCTGAAATTTTTTGTATAAACTTTTATTAATTTTCAGAAACCAAAAACATTTTTATTTTTATTTTTTTGCATTTTAAAATATTTTTAAATCATTTAAAAGTTTATTTTTAATTAATTAATGAGAATTAATTAATTAAATATACTTTTAGGTATTTAAAAATCACCAAAAAATTCATAAAACATTTAAAAACATTTAGAAACATTGTCCAACCCTCAAACCAAATTTATTTTTTGATCTTGATGCATTTTGATAATTTTCCATGGAATTAATTTCATTTTTATGCATTATTTTGATCCAATGTTCAAAAAATCATTTCTGCCTAACCATTGAGAGTTGGACTTTGATTCTTTTTGCATTGTGTTTTGCATATCATGTAGTTTGTGAGATTAAATTGGCATGATTTGATCTTTCATTTTCAATTTGTTTGGCAATTTTCTTGTGAAGGTACCCTAAAACCCTAGAAAACTTAGGAAATTCATAACTTACATTAGGTTAAGAGTTAGGACCCCTCCTTTGGGCAGTGAGTTTGTATAGGATTAGGGTTCCTTTGAATCCATTTTCAATTTTTTATCTTGATGTTTGCTTCTGATTTTGGTTTTTGTTTGATGCATTGATCATAAACCCTAATTTGGGCTTCCTTTTGCATTCATCTTGTATTTGCATTCATACCTTGACTTGCCATAGCAGCCAATCTGGAACCAAGAAGCCTTTTAATGGGTATAAGAAGGGCGAAACAAATGCTATTTCTGCTTCAAGCGGGGAACCTCAACAGAGTGTGCCTACTTCAATCCCCTACTATCAGTATCCATATGTTGCTGCTGCACAATATGCTCTTGTGCCATATCAACCAGTTCCTCCAATGCCTTATCAGCCAGCTATCCAAGCTCCATTTCTGCCTCAGATGCTTTATCAACCACGTCCTTATCCTCTAGTTGTAGCTGTGCAATATGCACCTGGACCATACCAGCAACCGACTTATCCACAACAGCCTAGTCAACAACAGCAACGCGTTCCTCAACAGCGCCCACCATATCAACAAAGAAGGCCTGGAAGAAATTTTGATCCACTGCCTATGTCATACAGCGAAATCTTGAATGGGATGATGGAAAAAGGATCTCTTACTTTTAGGGATATGCCACCTCAGACTGGTACCTCCTGAGACTATGACGCCAATGCTCACTGTGGGTATCACAAAGGTGCTCTAGGTCACACAATCGAGAACTGTAGAGTGTTCAAGCACAAAGTTCAAGACCTGATCGACTCTAAGGATCTCACCTTCACACAGAAGAATCCAAATGTCCAGAACAATCCAATGCCGCCACACGGAGCCCACAAGTGAAAGCATTTGAAGGGGTTGTTGAAGACCAAGCTGAGTAGTCTCCAGCTTTGAAGCATTCAATCAAGAGAAGTCCATTCCTTAAATTAAGGCAGCCATCACCATTTATCATTCTGTAATCTTTGTTATTTTTGTATTGTTTGTTTAAGTACTATTTGCTTTGAACATTGTTATTCGTACTTGGTTTTGTTTATGCATGTTTTGAATCAGTTTATTCGCATTCGCTCATCATTTATCATTTATCACAAAATCACAAAAATATTCTTTCACTTCACTTTAGGAAATATTTGAAGGAGGATGATGAAAATGAAATACCCATAACTGTTGCGGTATGCTTTCAGATAAAACCTCGTCAATGATGTACAGGGATTTTTTTTTCAAATCCCCAAACACTGAAGAGATACGGAGTTAATCCCTAGTTAACCACTTCGAGCCTAGAAGTAGGAGCTTCTTTCGAATACAAACCCTTACATTTAACCCGGGGCCGGGTAGTTTTTCAGTTAACCTAACTACACCTTCAAATTGCAAGATGAAACATCCCGTCGGAGGACCATCAACAAATGACTTGGCAGTCACGACATTCAACAAAATACAAAAAAAAATAGAAAAGAAAAAACCACTAAGTTGAGCACCCAAAGGGAGACTTAGTCGACAAAAAAAACAAATCAAAAAAGGAGCTCAAATCCTCATCAAAAAATAAAACAAATATCAGGGACCACCAAATCAAGAATCAAAGGGTCACTAGCAAAATAAGATGATTACTTCAAGAAAACTTTGAAGCTTCATTTTCGCTCTTACGTCAAAATAAATGCATGTGTAGAGTTAACTGAACGTAGGACTGGAGAACATTACGAAGAAGGGGTGGGTACAAATCAAACTTTGAGCCTTATATCCTTTGTTTCTCAAACCATGAACCAGGCCACGTTACAACCCTCAAAAGACCTAATTGAGGCAGGGTTTATTCTGAAAGCACGCTACCAACAAGGTTGCGTAAATTAACTCCCATATATTTGATAATCTTCAATCTCGATTGCACATTATTCTTGCTTCATCTTTCACGCACTTTCTAAATCAGTACCTCGTTTGGACTAATGGTCCATTCATCACACTTTAATAGTATTCAAATAAATTGACTTTTTCAAAACTTACATGAACGTTGCATTAACATTACCATTTGTGTATGAAAAATTTAATTGCAAAAATAGTGCTTGACATCAAGACATCCCAACAAGGGGAAATCAAAAGAGAAATTTGAACTTCATTGGTGCCAACATGATTCAAGACTACCTCAACAGTCCAATCAGGGGCAAAGCATCTTCAATAGCCCAATCAGGGGCAATTTATCTCAAAGTCAATTAATCAGGGGCAAAATTATTCTCAACGGCCCAATCAGGGGCAAATTATCTTCAAACAGCTCAATCAGGGGCAGATGCCTACCCAACCCAGATATAGGGGTAGATCATGCCATGGCCATTGTCAAGGCTTCCCCACCAGAATTATTTAAATACCATACAGGCAGGGGAAACCAAACAAGGAGCAAATATTCCTATTTCTACTCCCCAATTGAACAATCAGACCTTACCAGATGTTGGCAACCATTCAAAGCAAAGAAGTCTTCATGTGTCATTTGAGTCGCTTCGCTCACCAGCAAATAACCGAACTTGGAGCATTCAGATCCATCTTCTGACCATACATCGTCGAAGATCGAGTGTCGGGGAATCAAACCCTCCACCCACCCAAAGTCCAATCATTATTGGCAACTACCAAACCAAAAGTCCACCAAGCTGGCACCTTTCATTCCAATCAGTTATACGCATCATTTACAACATACTCATCATTTGCATACATAAGCAAATCAGACTTTTTATATCCCTAACTTTTCTATCTTTCATCTCATTGCATAAGCATTTGCATCGTATTTCCATCGTTATGGAATACCATTTCAAAAATCAAGCATACATACATAAGTCAGGATCCAGGATCGATCGAAGATTCCAGGCATCTCTTCAGCAATTCCAGTGGTCGTCTCCCATTGGATATATTCTCTTCAACCTTTTGTTCCCCAAGCAATTGTACTCCTTATATTAACATTTCTCAGCTAGGTCGTCTTACCATCCTTTTGGTGGTAACGATCGTTTATTTTTAGTCATCCGGTTTTCCCTTTTGATGGCGGGGATCGTTATTTAATTTTCAGTCGCCCGGTTTTCCCTTTTGCGGCGGGGATCGTTTATTTAATTTTCAATCACCCGGTTTTCTCTTTGGTGGCGTGGATCATTTATTTAATTTTCAGTCGCCCGATTTACCCTTTGGCGGCGGGGATCGTTTATTTAATTTTCAGTCACCTGGTTTTCCCTTTGGTGGCGGGGATCGTTTATTTAATTTTCAGTTATCCGATTTTCCCTCTAATGGCGGGGATGATTATTTTATTTTCTGTCTTTCGGCATCCATATCGACCTAGTTCGAGTGCCGAGTTCTCCTATCATCCTTTGGTGGTAGTGATTATTTAATTTTCTGTCACTCAGCATCCATATCGACCTAGTTCGAGTGCTGGGGTCGCATTATCATCCTTGCGGTGGTAAGCGATTATTTAATTTTCTGTTACTCAACATCCATATCGACCTAGTTCGAGTGCTGGGGTCGCATTATCATCCTTGCGGTGGTAAGCGATTATTTAATTTTCTGTCACTCAACATCCATATCGACCTAGTTCGAGTGCTGGGGTCGCATTATCATCCTTGCGGTGGTAAGCAATTATTTAATTTTCTGTCACTCAGCATCCATATCGACCTAGTTCGACTGTTGGAGTCGTATTATCATCCTTGCGGTGGTAAGCGATTATTTAATTTTCTGTCACTCAGCATCCATATCGACCTAGTTCGAGTGCTGGGGTTGCATTATCATCCTTGCGGTGGTAAGCGATTATTTAATTTTCTGTCACCCAGCATCCATATCGACCTAGATCGAGTGTTGGGGTCGCCTTATCATCCGTTTGGTGGTAGTGATTATTTAATTTTCTGTCACTCGACATCCATATCGACCTAGATCGAGTGCTGGGGTCGCCTTATCATCCTTTTGGTGATAATAATTTATTTATTTTTTAGTCAACCTGTTTCTTTTTATGTCGATCGTCTTTCCAGTTTTAATCATTAGCTTTTATCATTACATGTTTTCTTTTGTCGGACAAATTCGGAGTCTGTTAGTATCTAATTGTCTTATACCTGGAAAGTTTGAACACGAGCTAGTTCATCTTACTCGGTCTAAGCCAATTCGATAGGGGCAACTGTCATACCTCAAATTTGTCCTACCCGCGCCATTTTATTTTTCTGTCTAACCATTATTCAAAAATCCAAAAAATATGTACTACTTTTTTTTCTGTCTGATATTCGAAAAATCCAAAAAATGCATTTATTTCTTTTTAAACTAAAAAATTCTAATCCCTTTTTATTTTATTCACTATTTTAAATAATTACTATCCATTTTTAATCCATTTTAACCATTACTTTTAAAATTCATCACATATTATTGTTATTATTATTATCATCCTGTTTTCTATTTTTTATTATTTATTTTCCATTTTTACACAAAATTATAAAATAAAAGTTATTTTCGTGTCATTATTATTTTTCATTTGATTTCTTATTTTCTTTTGTTACTATTATTATTATTATTATTATTATTATTATTATTATTATTATTATTATTATTATTGTTTTTATGCTTTTATTATTATTTTTCTATGTCTCAATCATATCTTAAGCCCATCATGTTTTTATCAGTTTGTCCATTTCAAAAAAAGTTAATTAAAACCTATTTCAAATTCCTTATCTGTTAATTATTTTCATATTATCAAAAACAAAACAAAAAACTCTTTACGAAAAATGCCACTTTTCTAGCATCATTTATAATTGTTTTCAATACAATTAGAATAAAATACCAAGGCACATGACATAGGATCCACAAATCCTTTCCAAAAAAATCATGCACACACATTGCTAGTCTGTCCACTATGCACAACACGTTACTCACCAATGTCACAACCATTCCACTCACTAACAACAATATTCCGTAAGCAGCCACACAACAATTTTCCAGCCTTCATTTTTATCAATTACAGCCTGTTATTTCCACCATTCTTATCCTTTTTCCCTTTCAATCTTCCCCAAATGCCCTCATAATTATCTTCTATATAATCACCCTTTCACTATGCATAACAGAGGGCTTGAAACCCACAGAAAAATCTCTGCAAACACATTGCCAAAATCAAGCTTCACAAAAAATCAAAAAAATACCAACGAACCCAAAACTCACCTTCAATTTCCATTCTTCAACAACAGACCATGCGACTGAACCCTTCAAACTACCTTCATCCTTCAAACATCACAACCTTAAACTTTTCACCACCACTTACCGTCACAAACAAAAATCCAAAACCATCACCATACTGAAATCGAACCCATACAGGGAATCCGCCGAACCACCTTCAACCTGTTTTCACCCAAACACAATAAAAGAAAACCAGAAAAGAGTGGAAAGAGACAAAGAGATCTTCACCAAACCAAAACCATAACCTCAAACCACCAAATCTGAAATGCACAAACCCCACCGCTCAAACATTCACCGCCGGTTTCATCCACCATCGCTCACCACAACGAACCAAAAACAAATTCACAGTCAATCGCACGAAACTCAGCGAGAAACCTGAACCATAAACTACCCCTTTCGTTTCATTATCACAACCGTGAGCCAACCCATGTCGTCGTAAAAATCAATCGAAACCGAATCCACGAGATCTGAGACGTGAGACGGTTTGTTGAGAGAAACGCATGAACACCCACCGGAACACCATCGAATTACCTCTATGAACGCACATAACCGAACATCAAACTTGAGAGTGAGAAAGTGAGCACCGAGTTTCCTTTGGCTTTTTTGTTCTGAGCGTATTTTGGTCTTTACCGTGTTGTTCTTATTTTCCCATGTTGTGATTCACAACTTTGAGTATTTAATGTGATTTTTTAAATAAATTTAATTGATTGGCATCTTCTAAAACCGATGAAACATGTGGCTAAGTCTCCTGCATCTTTTTTTATTTTATATTTTATTTTATTTAGGAATCTGGATGTTGGGTTGGGTTTTAACCCATACCCAATTAGTGTCATTTTGACAGACTTCTCCTTAATGAGTTATTTGGCCCATTTTTGTTTTACAGTTCAAAGATTATATGGTTTCAATATATAACTCCTTTGGATTTAGAAAATATCTTAGTAGATAATTCTTTTTTTGTGCATTTTAATTTGTTAGATTTATAGCACTTTATTATTTTATATTTCGGGCCAATGATATATCAAAAAATTAAGTTATTTTCGATTTCATTAAATCGGAAAACTTGATTAATATGAGGCCATTTTAGTTAGGATTTTTATTTAACATTTTATTTCTACAAAACTATTTTATTTAGTTTAGTTTATTTTTTGTATTATTTCAATTATTTGTTATGTTATCGAATTTTTAATTTAATTTATTTTTATTCGTTATTTTATTCCGATTTAATATCCTCAATTTAATTTAGTCAATTTATTTAATTTATTTATCGCATTCCAACAAAAGCGCTCGACTCCTCATAGAACGATTTCAACTTTAAATCGGTTCTAAGGAAGTTAACGAACCATACTTCGACGCGTCCGAATAAAAAGGTCCAACACCTCCGAATAGTTACCATTAATTTATTTTTCCGCATTTCATCGCTTTAATTTAATCGCAAGCCATGTAAGTCGAGTGCACTGTACCTCGCCATCAAACCTTCCCAAACTCAAGTATTCAAATATTTTTATAATTAAATAACAAAAAAACTGAATTATGGAGTCTCGCATTCCTCGAATTCTTGAATGAACGCTCCTGAGGCTCGCCCCGCGGGACGTGATTCATTCGACCTTCCGTAATTAATACATTTAATCTACACATCAAATAACGAAAGAATTGAATTTTGGAGTCTATCATTCCTCGAATTCTTGAATGGACGCTCCTGAGGCTCGCCACACAGGACATGGTTCATTCGCCCTTTCGTTCCTAAAACATTAATTAAATCAAACATTTTTCCGTAAACAAACATTATTTAAATCCTTTCCATCTCGGAAACAAGCTAGCACTTCAGCCTCCTATCGCGAGGAGACAAACCAACGCTTAGCAGTTAGAATGTCGTCTAAATAATCATTCATTAAAACAAACCAACCAACCTTAGTACCACGAAATACGAGGCTCTGACTTTCCCATTGCACAAGGGAATACGTAGGCACACGGATCTTACTCCTTGCCGAGCACCCTAGGAATAAAACCACCCATTTCTCCTTAACCCTAATTTAGAATCGTTCGCATTTATTTTATTCGAAGAAAGCAGAAAGCATAAGTCAACATTAAATCGCAAATTAAACTAAGAGGTTCCCGTTGAGTACAACAGACGTAAGGGGTGCTAATACCTTCCCCTTACGGAATCGACTCCTGAACCTAGAATCTGGTTTCAAAGACCTTGTTCTATCCATTTTTCTAAAAAGGGTTTCTCGATATTTTCCCTTTCCTTAATTGGAATAAAATAAGTTCGGTGGTGACTCTGTTGTTTTAATTTTTATCCGCGATATCTTTTATCGCGAGGTCGTATTTTTCGAGGTGCAACATTTTGCCAGATGATTGATCATGTACCATATGCTAGCACCTATGGATGCCACGCTTCATTTTTCTATGCTATATGCTTGTATATGCAACCAACATGATATGCTACATGATAAGAAAATGATGGGGAAAAGAGTGGTCAAATTTTGGGGTGTTACACCAAGGAATAAAACTAAAGTACAGTACGTCTTACCATCCTGAAACCGACAACCAAACAGAAGTTGTCACCATTACCTTGAGACGTATCTTTGTTGTTTTGTGAGTGATCATCCACGCCGATGGTATACGTTTCTCCACCTCGTCGGGTTCTGGTTCAACACCTCTTTCCACTCTGTCGGTGATTTAGACGTCTCTCTGTAAATAAGACACAAAATACTTCAGCTCCTTAAACAAAACTTAACAAAAAGTAGAAAGAAAAAGGAAAACTAAGCAAATAAAAAGAGAACGGACCAAACCTTTCAAATGGGTCACCTTGTCCTCCTTCGCCTTCAACCCTACCGTCAACACACGGTGTCCAAGAGGATGTCGCAGAAGCTTTCCAAACGCTTTTATGAACCTTATACCATCTTGAGACGCATGGACCAGGTAGCTTATGAACTGGATCTGCCGCACGCATCTTGTGTTCACCCGGTGGTCCATGTCTCCCTCCTATAACCTTATTATCGAGAGTGTTCTACATCTTTAGAATCTTCAAAGTGTAACAAAGAAGAAATCTTTGAAGATCTTATAAAGGAAAAACCTCAATGTTCGGAAGACTCAGGAAGCAAACAAGAGAACAAAACTTTACAAAAGTTGGAAAATGATTCGAAAAAAGACCCAAAATTTCATTTTAGAGGAGAGAGTTTTGCAATGGAAATTGAAAATTCCAAAGTGTTGGAAAATAATGAGGTACTTAATGAGACGGGTGTACTTAAACAAGTTTCAGTTTCCAAAGGATCCCACTTACCAAAGTTTTCCCCTATTACCATAAAATCTCACGCTAACCACCTTCCACTGTTAGATCCCAATGGATCAAATTTCACTCTTCCTGATCCTGCCACATGTCCCACGTTTACCTTCAAGCCAGCTACCACGCCTCTTGCCTCCATTGTAACACCTCATTTCTACCCAGCGATTATATTAAAATCAGAGTATTAAAAAGTCAATCAACAAGTACAGAAAACATGATGCTACATTTTTCAACTTATAAGAACTTCATTTATTTTCATGAGAATCGATACATAACACTTTCGGTTCGTAAGAAACTAAAAACAACAAACTTTTATTCATTTATGAAACCAATTTCAACTTTTACAACTACACAACAGATTTTCAATTTATTCAACTAAACATGGTGTAACATGTTATTCAACTTAAAACAACCTAGTAACAACATATTTAAACTAAAACAACTTGAAAACAACACAAAATAACTAAGCGCCCATTCCCCGAGTGTTACGTATCAGAGCACCGACACTGACTCGAACTAGTGAAGATAACCATATTCCTGCAAGCTACCTACACGTTACCAACATATGGGTAACATTCAAACAGAAGGGGTGATATATCGATAATTATAAACAATATATGATAAACAATACACAGATAAAAGGTTATACAAGTATCACTATATCACTCCCACAACAACAATCTAAACAACTTATCACAACATAAACAACTTATCTACTTGAGCAACATATACAAAGTAATCGACATAAATAGTGCAACACAGATATGACTCGACTATGCAAATGCGAGTGGTACCATTCGGAGTAAAACTCCCAACTTAAAAATTATTGTCAGGTTATCGAGGAAATCAAGGCATAAGTCTTCAACTTTCAACTTAGTTCCAATCCAGGCCAACATGGTGTGAGCAATGACTCTGACATAAAAATTCAAATGATCTACATAACATGCACAACTTTACAACATAACAACATACAACATCAAACAGCACAACCAACTTATACAACTTGAACAACTTAAATCAACATTGGCTATTAAGCCTCCAACTTGAACAACATAACAACTTCGACAAAACAACATAACTTAAACAACTGGAGAAACATAAACGGCATCAAATAGCAACACAAACAATTTATATGACGTGAACAACATAAATTCAACATTGGCTTGTAAGGCCTCCCACATAATCAAATTAGAACGTTCCTTAAATCGGAACGACTTACCAACTCAACCAGTACCCGTAACTCGACTTTACAACTTCTTTTCAACAAAGCAACGTAACAAAAATCAACTATTAATCTACTTGACGATTTTCGTTAAATTCCGGGCAACTAAGTTTTTCGCCTAATTCAACTAAACCGACTAAACCGACATTGTTTCTAACATTCTGTGATTATCACGAGTTTATTACAAAACTTTCCAATTTTCTGTTTTCTGATAAATCCTATATGTCATGAAAATATAGCCTAATTTTGGTTATGTCAAATTTTCCTGAAACTACTTCTTCCAGTAAAAAATTGTATAACACAGTGCTAATACCAAAAACATTTTTTTATTCGCTACTGATATTGCTTACTACTAATTCTTGCCACTGATTATAAGAGTGTTATTATTCTTAAACAAAACACATGTCTTAATGAAATTGACCTTCTTATAATTATAATTATTAAAACATGGTACTAATTAAGTGGCTTAATATATTATAAAAGAAAATATATTGAGAGAAGAACAAAAATGCATTTCCAAAGTAACAGGGTGGCTTGCGTCACCCATGATACCCCACTATTACATATGGCCAGCGCCATATATGAATGTGGCCACCATTAAAAATGTGGCTATCAAAATGTGGCCATCAAATGTGGCTATCAAAAGTGGCCATCAAATGTGGCATTCAACCATATCATCATGGCTTGCGCCATGTAGAGGTTAGGGAGCATGGCTTCCGCCACCTCAAAGAGTGGTTTCCCATTTTTCCTATGTGGCTCCCGCCACATATGTTCCTAGGTTCTGAGTTATTTGTCCCCAAAATCAACTTTTCCAGAAATTTACGCAACACGACCACACAACTAAAATCAACAATTCACAGAACAACTCATAAACAACTTATTTTCATAAATCAATCCACAATTTCATAGACTCAGTTAGCAACTTATTTTCAACAGCTAATCCACAATTTCATAGAATCAATCAACAAAATTAACAAAAACATCATATAAGAATCAACATGAATCGACATCAACATCAAACAAAATACAGTACATAAAAATACCCCAAACCTAGTATCAATTATCATACCCGATTATAAGGATCGAACACCACTCTTACCTTAATCGATAGCCGCTCGAAAGTCCTACCGATTTGCTTTTCCGATGCAACTTCTCGTAACCGCGTTCTCCCAATTTTTCTCGTTCTCCAATTTTCACGATTCCTCTTCTTACTGATATTTTTATTCTTCTGACCAATTCTTTTTATTTCTTTCTTTTTATTAAGTTAATAATAATCTAATATAATAATCAACTAATGAGCCTAAACACTACACTCCTCTATTTGCTAATTTCTACGAAATCCAAGCCCAATTTCCAACCTTCTCCAATATTCAATAATATCACTCATAATATTATTTCCTTGACTTTCCGACTAATATTCCGACATAACAACTTAATTCTTCGTAACACAAAATCAACCAAATAATAATTTGCGACCAACTACTTACTCCTGACTTAATAGATTAACTTTTGATTATCAACCAAATGGTCCAACGGTCCAATCAACATATCCAACAATGAATGGGAGAATACTACATATCGTCTTCCACAACATATATCGACTTAAATGATTAAATTCGACTTAAACCAACTTATAAACATCAACATAATATTTCGATAAATTCGGCCATCAACACAAATCAACAGAATTCTACACAAAGCAACGCAAATCGACCAGAATATTCAACTCAACACGAATTACCACATCATACCATAATTATATTTAATTAAACAATTAATTAAATAAACAGACGTTACATTCATCCCTTCTACCCCACTTGTTCAACATTATCCCATAAAATCTTCTCCTTTTACTCATTCATCTACCCAAGACATTTCTACACACTTCTCATTGCCAGCTAATATTATTTCCTAGTTGTCTGCCTCAAATTTCCCATTTTCCCATTCAGTTTCAAACCCTTTAGCAACCTCGTCCCATTCCAACGATGCTATAACCGACCGTCCGCCTCATTTGCCTCTTCCGATTGCCACATCAGCCCAACCCATTTCCAATGTAAACCTTGAGAACAAAGTTCCTTCTGGACCAAAAAGTATTGTTAAGAAGCCCAATTTCCCTTTTAAAAGAGTAACAAAAAGATAAGCTTGGTTTAATGATTTTTATACTTATTAGTTGGGGTGCTGTACCACTTTTCCTTTACCTTTTATTATTAAATTGCTGAATTTTAATCTAAGGACTTATGCCCATTTATCTTATCAAATTCTAACTATATAAAATGGTAGTTTGTATATTGCTCTAATTGATAAAAATTCATGGTTGTTTTATATTTCTATTTTGATGTAATCCTAGATCTAAAATTAGCCCTAACTTATTTTATCAAAATGAGTATCGTATTAATGACAATAAATAATTGTTTCAAAATGAATGTAATTGTAAATGATCTAGCAGGCGAATTAGTGATTGAGACGAGCAACTTATTTAATGACCCATAAAATTGAACACACTTAAGACTATAGTGGAAGAGTTGAATAAATTTTCATAGATTTTCCCTTCTTTTGGGAACCAAAATTATGAATGCATTCATGAAATATAATTATTACGGTCACTAAATCGCTCTCTAAATCGCTAAACACCACTCTAATAAGAAGTAGGATTTCTGTGTTGTTTACGGCCCTACTAAAATCTTTTATGCTTTATTATTTTATTATTTATTTAAAGAGCCAAATTTGACGCATTTGATTTAATCTCGAGTCCCGCGACTTCATAGTTTAGGACATTTCACACACGTTTCCTCTTGGGCCCTTACAATGAATCCTTTTATTTCATCGTAATTCCGTGTAATTTATTTTGTACCCCTCTCCCTATTCCGATGTAAGTAATTTATTTTTCCGCATTGCGATTTTGTTCGGTTTTGGTTTCGTTCGCTAGAAGTACCCTTAAAAACTAGATTTGATCTCATCTTTTTAAAAAACCCTTGGTCCAACGCCAAGTGGAACCCTCGTACACTTGATCCACGTATCAAGTCTCAATCCCAAAGTCGAGCGCATTGTGCCTCGTGACCAACCCTTGTAATTCGAGCGCATTGTGCCTCGCTGATCTTACCTGATCAGAAGGGCCTTCCAGAGGTCGAACATGAACAAAGTAGTGTATAAGAAAAGAGGGGGTGTACCTGCAATACACTCCGAAGCTCAAATGAGTGTTTCGTACAATAATGGTAAGAAAGATAATAATTCAGAATACCTGACCCTTCAGTGAAAAAGGGTATTTATATTGAGCCCCAGCGCTGGGCCAAGGTCCTTTCTTGGGCTGGGTTAGCTAGGCCCAAGGAAGAACTGCCAAGGTACGCGTAGGAGCATCTAAGACCTAGCATGTGGTCTTGCCCCTGGTCCAACTGCCCTATTTTTCAGGAGATAATGGTGGAAAGTTGTGTGACGTGGCATATGAGGGAGAGACGTGGTCTCCCTAGCACCTATATGATAAGTCGAGGTGGCTGCTCGACTTCCTAGTGGGTTTCCCGCGAGATCGAGTTCTTCCCGACTGTTTTGTGCACCTGCCCGACTGACTGGCCTTATGACCAACCCTTGTAATTCGAGCGCATCGTGCCACGCCATCTACCTTAACCTAGTCCATTAGATTCACCATACCGTTCATGTCTAATCGTAAAATTTTATTATGCAAATTCAAATCTTGATCCAACATCGAGTTCTTTCTTAACAAATATCAAACATTTCTTTAAAAGGTGTAAAGAAAGGCGTCGAGTCTTCGATGTGTTTTCAATTGTTCGGGTGCGAGTTCCCTTACTCGTGTATGAACAATTGACACCTAGAACACATCAACGAACCTTAACATCAAACTTTTTTCTCAATTCAAAATCAAAATACTTAAAACTATCGAAACACTTCTATAAATGCGAAAAAGAAGGGCATCAAGGCTTTGATGTGTTTCCTCAATTGTTCGGGTGCGGGTTCCCTTACTCGTGTGTGAACAATTGACGCTACTAAAAACCACAACCCAAATGTAGCACCACAAACTACAGAGGTCTGACTTTCCCAGTACACAAGGGAATATGTAGGGATGAGGATCTTAGTCCTTGCCGAGAACCCTAGGACCAAAACCACCCATTCTCCATAACGTATCGTTTACCCTTAAGAAGACATTAGCATAAGTTAACACCTGATCGCAAACAAGACTAAGAGGTTCCCGTTGAGTACAACGGACGTAAGAGATGTTAATACTCTCCTCTTGCGTAACCAAGTTCCCGAACCTAGAATTTGGTTCCAACGACCAAGTTCTTTCCATATAAGTTTTATCTATATCTTCCTTTTCTTCCGTTAGGATAAACAGAATTAGGTGGCAACTCTATTGTTTTTTTTTTCGCGTCCTTCACGAGGATCGTATTTTTCGAGGTACGACAGGATGACATCTGCTGGGGACATGCCTTGTGCATAAGAGAGTCGAGCCTAACTTAGGATAATTTACGCTTGTGTGTTAGCCTTGCTTGCTTGTCTTCTTGTTTGATTGTGTGTTTTCTTTTATTCATTTTGATTGCATGCTTTCTATTATTTATTTATTTGTTCATCTTTATTACCCATATTATTATTGTCATTGTGGGGTTTCTTTGATCATTGGTACTGAGTGAGATAGGCTCACTACTAGGGATGACAAAATTATCCGTACCCGCGGATATCCGCGAATAAAATCCGTCATGGATATGGGCCGGATAACTTAATGGATATCCATGGATAAAATAAATGGAGATTTAAATATCTGTTTGTTAATGGATATGGATACGAGTTTAATGATATTTGTACCGGCGAATATCCATATCCGTTAATAAATTTAAAAATCATTTAAATATTATTAGTTAATTATACCTTATTTTTTTCATCTATAAAAATTAGTCTTCTTATATTTCTTACTTTTTTATTGAAATTTTCTTTTAAGAAAATCTTTCACATTTCATTCAAATTCTATTAGCCATTTCATATTTAAACTATTCAATATTTCATACCTCAATTCAACAATTTCACTTTCCAACTAACTAATGTCGTCATTCCTTTGTCAAACGAATATCTTATTCCTACTCCTCGGTCATCCGCTGTTAAATTAAGAGCGAAATGTATGAATATCCGCAGATACCGCTAAACCCATGGATTACCCACTTAACGGATATCCGCATGAATATGGGGCGGATATGGATATCATTTTTATCTAACGGGGCGGATACATATATCATAGTATTCATCCCCATGGATATTCATTTACATCCCTACTCACTACCCATGCCTGAGAAAAACCATAGGACTAGAATGATGGTTGTGTAGTGGAAGACTGCAGGGGGCCTCCCTCGTGGGACGAAGGGAAAACCATCGCCCGGAGTAGATTCTCTTTGGAATCTTGTGGTACGACAAGCCTTTGTCATGTGACAATTTTTCTAAGTTGAATTGTCAACTCCGGGAACCTTCAGACCAATTCATCGTGGTTATTCTTGTTGACTGGTTTTCTCCAACAAATTATTCGCTTTTGAGATATTGCTTTGGTATCCCCGAAGAAACTTAATTGATAAGGAACTGCTTCGCCCGACCCAAAATATCTCATGTTTGGTTAAGATCTTGTCCCCAAAGCCTTAAATGATAAGGTACTGCTTTGCGCAACTCGAACAATTCATTCAGTTAATTGAAATACTACTTTGTTAATTCAAAGAATCTCAGACATTTTGTACAAAATGCATTTAACTATCCCATTTTTATACCCTTTTATTTCATTATTGCATTGCATTTCGCATCTTGTCGGACACATTTTAGGGTATTCTAATATCTAATTTACTTTTACCTTAAAAAATGGATGCCATGTAGCAATTCACTTTCTTGGGTCCAAGGCAATTAGATATGGGCATCTGTCATACCCCAAATTTGTCCTACCTTTTAAAATTCTAATTTATTCGATTTTATTTTCACTTTACATCATTTGTACATCATAACCCGATTTTCATTATAAATAATGTAAAAAATGTCATCCTGAGTTAATTCTCGGATACACAGGCAAACCAGTTTAATTAATTTTTAATTGTGCGAAATAATCAATGCGCGAAAAGTTCCAAAACCGAGCTTGTAGACGTCATTGTTCTTGATTATAACGCCCATATAATGTATATCTAGGATAATATCATACAAGTGTTATTTTGGTACTGACATCATTATAAATGCCTACTACTATAATTCACATTCTTGACCAATTCTAAAGTTCTATACAACAAAGGTACAAGACATGGAAATCATACTAAAATAAAAATACAAAGATCAATACAATATCCATATTGTACAAAGATACAAAAATACATAGCGGAAGATTAAATTATGCTTCTCTTGAAACATCCTGAGCATAGCTCCACTTGTAAATCGAAAATGCAAAAGAAACCTGAAAAGTAACAACAATAGTGGGGTGAGATATCAACATCTCAGTGGGTTCCCTATCTTAGAGTTCTCTCGGCTCTAAGGGTTCAATTCTATCAATACTCAAGTTGGGGAAAACCTAGACTTCAAGTTCACAAAAGACTAGAGACATCAAGGTAACAAAATGGAGCACACACCAGGTGCTTAGAGGCATCTTCCCCCGCCTAGCCATAGCCGTAATAGACGAGCACGGGTCACTCGATCCTCAACGTGTAGATAAATTTCCCTGCCCAGCCACACAAGGATGAGCACGTGTCACTCGTTACTTATCATAATTGATACTTTCTCCGCCCAGTCACACCAGGACGACCACATGTCACAGTCATCCATTAAGGGATTCCAATCCACAGATTAATTATGTCTCCCCGGCCGTCCCGCCTCATGGGACGTCGACACGAGCTAAACATAATTAAATTAGGATTATATCGCAAGGAAGCAACTTCCAACTTCCTACAACTACCTAGCCCGAAGACACTAATCGAGTATCGACGCCTAAGCATTGTCATGTCTCTAAAAAATTTGTATCAACCTAGGATAAATATACTTACCTCTCAAGTTATACCATCTCACAGACCCTAGACACCATACTAGGACACACTATCAGTTTTAGGTAAAGTTTCCTCACTCTTTCAATATTCTTGATACCTTTAAATTATATAGTTTTCAATTACATAATTCTAACATTTTAGTTTAATTATCACCATTAAACAATTCTCACAATAATCTCATATCTCTACTCTAAATCAATCCTCATGATTAGGCACACCTTCCACAATAGATTAATACCCCAATTCCTTAACTTTACATAATTACGGTTAATTGGAAAAGTCGGGTAAAAGTTGGGTTGGAATAATATTTGTCGGCATCATATGAAAGTACATAAGTTTATCTTTCAAACGGTATAAAGAACACTTAAATCGGATAATCGAGTAAAAAGTTATGAATCTTCAAAGTTTGGAATTAAAATATTTTCTCCCATACTTACAGTGTTAACCGGTTAACGTATATGGTTAACCGGTTAACCAAACTAAAATCAGCCACAGAACGCAAGTTTCAGACGCGTTAACCGGTTAACGCATTCGGTTAACCGAACAAAGACAACAGTAAATGCGTATTTCTCATGACAGTAACATCCAAAATCCAAACAAATCATTTGTAAACATCAAAACAACATTGGAGTAAGGTTCCTACACCTAGAGGCAACATACTCAAGCATTTATGTCGATTTCTAACCGTTTAATTCACTGATTCTAGATTTCTTCTATAAATGCCCTAAAACTCATAAACCCTAAAAACTCTACCAAACCAAAAGTAAAAGTTTCTAGCTATGAACCCACCTCTACCATGACGAGGAGTTTGATGAAGATGATGAAGAAAAATGGTGATCCAAACTCCTTTCCTCTTCTAGGTTTATTTCTCTCTTCTTTCTCTTTTTCTATTCTATTCCTTTCCTTTCTTTTCTATTTTATTTCTTCTTCCTCTTACTAACTTTCTCTTTTTCTTTCTTTATATAACAAATAACAAATATCTATCGATTAGTAACACAAACTGGTCCAAATTGAGAGTATCCAAAAATGTTTCTAAGTCAAATATTTAATAAAACCTCTGAGTCAGATAATACTTAATTAATTAATTTAAGTTCGTCGGTTGCTCTAATTATTTTAAATTGAAACTCTCAGAGCACACCGAAACCTTATTAACCTTAATTAATATTATTCATAGTATTTAATTAAAATACGAGGTATTACATTGATCTATGTTTCACATAGATCAACCTGGCATTGCTCATTTTAATTTTTCGATAATTTTTCCATACGCATTTGATCAGTTGAGTTGAGCCTTAATCTGGTTTATTTATTTCAAAATCTGAAGAAACACTATATTTTTCTGAGTCGTATATTTCGTGCTGATATTTTTTAGTGCATTCAGTTTAATTTTTTTGGATACCTTTACGTCCAACTTTTATCCACAATCAGTTATTTCTTATCAAAATAAAAAATGTTTTGGAAAAGAAAGAGTATCTCCACTAACCCATTCTCAACTCCATTTTTTTTTAAAGGCAAAATTTATAATAAGGAACAGGAAATGCTAGAAAAAATGTACAGTGATACAACACAATGTAAAACCAAGACTACAACATCAGGAACCCTGAACAAAACATTAACAGTCTAAATATAAACACTTGATAAACCCAAAAAATCAAAAGGAAACACCACCCAAAACAAACAAAAACAACATTGAGCTGCCCCCAATGCAGCCAAGCAAAAAGGTAGGGGAAACCATATTACGCCAACCATCACCAATACAATCTACACCGCCCTTCCATCGAAAGTTGTCGGGTCGTGCCTCCGGAACTATTACTTTGAAGAAATTAGAGTGCTCAAAGCATTCAGAACTCCATTATTTTCAAGAGTGAACAAAAGTACAATGAAAAAAGATTTCGCTCCACTACAGGCAGGACACGCGTCCTATTCACACCACAAAAAAAAGATGTTTTTCACTCCAACCTCAACAAACTCCATGATCCATAACGGAAATGACAACTGTCAAATAGAATTTTCTCTTTTAACATACTTTCACTCATAATACCCTATATATTTATCTCCATTAAAGAAAAACAGCTATGCTATTCCTACACCCAATTTTTACACCAATACATACACCGTATGTACTGTTCACCGTATTTATACGGTGAATAATGTATTTTTCAATTAAAAAAATATTTTTAATGAATAGTGTAAGTGAACAGTAAAATCGTACATAAACAGTGTCATATGAATAGTACAACACATGAATAGTACACGTGAACGGTATCCATGAACAATGATTTTAAAAATAGTGAAACAAGTTGGTTAATACAATGTAAAAACTTGGTTAATGCAATAATGAAGTTGGTTAATAACGTTCAGGCATTAAAAATAATTTTAGCAGTCACCAAAGTTGGTTAATATAGTGTAAAAACTGGGTTAATGCAATAATGAAGTTGATTAATAAATATTCAGAAAAATTAAAAAATATTAAAAAAAATAATTTTTTAAATTATTTAATATATATATATATATATATATATATATTATAATATTTCACTGTTCACCGTATCGGTGAAGAGTGAAATGCGATGTAGGTATATCATTTTGGTGTAAGAATAACATTTCTCAAAGAAAAAAAAGCTATAAACCATAGAATCCCCTCTTTCTACATGGGATTGATTTTTTCTTCACCTTTCTCAAATTTAATCTCTACACTTTCTTTTTTTTCGCTTACTGTTCATCATCTTGAACATCATCTCTGTTTCTTCATATTCATCACCAACCTCATCTCTTTATACCATATACACAAACAACCAATATCATTAGTCTCTCTCTCTCTCTCATGTAAGAAAATCCAGATTTGCTCTTCATTAAATCACACTAAAACCCTTCATTTTTCACATTAACCACCCACATTTCTACTACTCCCTCATGAAAAATCAAAATAAAATGCTCCTTTTGTTTCATCAATATTTCACAGCCACCACTCTTTTGCTTCACTATTAAAAAACTAATCACCTTCATACTTCCAATATTCCATGTTATCACCACCTTCATGAATAACCGAACCAACTTATTACCATATACCACTCACACCATCTCGCAAAAGTCGTTCACACCTCTTCAACTTTGAACCACAACGTTTTGACGAACCAACACACTCCAAAACCACATCAACAATACGAAACATAACGTCAGCGCAAAGGTCTCTGCCAAACTCAACCGTGAAGTAACCTTCGACTCGGTCCCAAAAACATTTACGTACAATATAACGCTACAACATAACACGAAACCATAAACTTGTTTTAGTTTGTTTCGTAGCTCAACTCAGTATACGACTTCGATATCTCTGCTACTCTACAACAACTTTCGCAACCACAACACACTCTTTCTTTGGATGGTATGTTGTTGCTGCAACTCTCGATTGTGGTTTCACGTTGGTTCTTTGCTGCTGCTACGAGTTTAAACTGTGTCGACAGTTTCGTACGGTAATCTTTTGATGATGTTTATGTTTTTTTCCTATGCTTCTTGCTTAGTCGTGTTGTGATTGATATCCATTTTGAACTAAAATATGATGCAAGGCATGTTGGATTATGTTTATGATATTCTGAACTTGGAGATAATGCTTATTGTGTTCTATTTGTTTTTTTTAGTCTGTTGTTTAAAGCATCCATGTTAATTTTGAATGCACGAATTTTGTTTGTTGCTCTAGTGTGTTTGTTGTCAATTATTATTGTTGTTATTAAGTTTGTGAATTAGTTTCTCATTTTTTTTCTTATCTTGGGTTCCTTTTATGGTTTTCTACCTAAGCATTTGAGTGCAACAGGCTCCAAGGATTGAGTACAACAGGCTCCAAGGTGCTCCCAATTCTTTGTATTAAAAGTGATATTTGTTATGAGTTTTTGGGTGATTATTTGTCTTATTAATGCATACATAAAGGTAAGGTTTTAAAAAACAGTCGTGGTCGCATCGCGGTCGCTTAAAGGCTTTCGCAATTTCGGTCCGTATAGGTGTTGCGTTGCAAATAACGATCGTTGTGGTGTGAATTAATCACAACATTGCACAAAAAAACTATTTTTAAGTTCACATCATAAAAGCTACTAATACATTTTAAAGAGTTTATGGAAAATTTATTGTTTACATCACTAATCACCACAAGGTAGAACGACGAGCATCTTCATCATTATTACTTGCACTTCCTCCAAAGATATAATCAAACAATCCAGAGCTTCTTAGTGACTCAATTTATTGGTAATCATATGAAGAATTTATTGACAATTGATGATAATTCATAGGAGGTTGATTATAAACTGGTGTTTTGCGGCCATAACAGTGTTTTGTTGTGACTATAACGGCGTTTTGCGGCCGTAATGACATTTTGTCGCGTCCGTAACGACGTTTCGCTTGTGATTTTTTCTCAGGCTTAAAACGATGAATAACAGTATTGGAAGGATCCAAAACCATTTTGTCGCGACAAGATTTGCGGTCGCGAACCGTTTTGTAAAACCTTGCATAACTATGTTTGGTGTACATGAGCATGAGAGAGTACTTCTTCTTCTAGATTGAAATGAAGATTGTATTTTACTGTAGCATTAATTTGTGTTGTTTTCCTTCGCTCATGCAGTGTTAAAATTAGGATGATTTCAATCTTAGTGTCATATTATTTGTATTGATTTAGCAGGTTTCAAGTTCCTGACATTTATATCTTGTTTTCATTCATTTTTTTTTCTCTTTTTATTCTCTCATATGCCACATGTCTTCTAATATTGGTCCACTCAATTTTGAAAAAGTCAAACTTAATCTTATTAATTAAGTTAAGGTGAATTTTTATTACCCAAGTTAAAAAGTTGGGTAAAGTTACCTTTAGTGTAAAATGCATTGAAAATAACAAATAAATATATTATTTTATAATTAATTAAATGAGTAAAAATCAAATGATAATATATTATTGATTGAAGATATAATATCCATCTTTTTGTAATGGATAGAGAAATTTACCCTTAAGTTGATACATTTCTTTTCTTCCAAAATATATACCATGATGATGGTTGGACGGGTTCCCACACTATTAAGTTTGTCCATTATTTTTTTTGTAATAAAAGTTGGTGTTATTATTTATTTTTATTCTTATTGTTTTAAACCAATGATCCTTGCAAATTTTTGTAGTTAGTTTTATTATTTTGATTAACTTTATTTTTTTTTGTAGTAATTTTTTATTATTTTAATTAATTTTAATTTCTTATTGTTAACTTTGATTATCTTGATCAATTTTTATTTCTTATGGTTAGATTTTATCATTTTGATTAATTTTTAAATTAGTAGTTAATCATTTAGTTAGAGTTTTTTTATATTGATTAGTTGATCAAAGTTTAATTATTGATTTGTTTTTAGCTGTTCATTAGATTTTATATCAAGTTGTTGTATAGATCATTGTATTGCGATTTTGGAGCATAAAATTCAATTGTGCTTCCGAGAACCGTATGAATGCATAAAGTGCGTCGCTCGACTTCTTATAGAGTGATCCCTACATGAATCCACTTTAAGATAGTTAAAGAGCCAAATTTGACGCTTTTGATTTAATCTTGAGTCTTGCGACTTCATAGTTTAGGACACTTCACACACGCTTCCTCTTGGGCCCATACAATGAACCCTTTTATTTCATCGCAATCCTGTGTAATTTATTTTGTATCACTCTCCCTATTCCGATGTATGTCATTTATTTTTCTGTATTGTGATTTTGTTCGATTTTGGTTTCGTTCGCCAGGAGTACCCTTAGGGACTAGGTTCGATCTCATCTTTTTAAAAAACCCTTGGTATAACGCCAAGTGGAACCCTTGTACACTTGATCCACATATCAAGTCTCAATCCTAAAGTCAAGTGCATCGTGTCTCGGGACCAACCCTTGTGATTTGAGCGCATCATGCCTCGCCATCTACCTTAACCTAGTCCATTAGGTTCACCATACCGTTCATGTCTAATCGTAAAATTTTGTTATGCAAATTCAAATCTCGATTCAACATCGAGTTCTTTCTTAAAAACAATCAAATATTTCTTTAAAAGGTGTAAAGAAGGGCGTCGAGTCTACGATGTGTTTTCAATTGTTCGGGTGCGAGTTCCCTTACTCGTGTGTGAACAATTGACACCTAAAAAACATCAACGAACCTTAACATCAAACTTTTTTCTCAATTCAAAATCAAAATACTTACCAACTATCGAAACACTTCTATAAATGAGAAAAAGAAGGGCATCAAGGCTTTGATGTGTTTCCTCAATTGTTCGGGTGTGGGTTCCCTTACTCGTGTGTGAACAATTGGAGTTACTAAAAAACACCAACCAAACGTAGCACCACGAACTACGGAGCTCTAACTTTCCCATTGCATGAGGGAATATGTAAGCACGAGGATCTCAATCCTTGCCGAGCACCCTAGGACCAAAGTCATCCATTCCCCATAACATATCATTTACCCTTAAGAAGTCATTAGCATAAGTTAACACTCGATCTCTAACTAGGCTAAGAGGTTCCTGTTGACTACAATAGACGTAAGAGGTGCTAATACCTTCCTTTTGCATAACCGACTCCCGAACATAGAATTTGGTTCAAACGACCAAGTTCTTTCCGTATATGTTTTATCTATATCTTCCTTTTCTTCCGTTAGAATAAATAGAATTAGGTGGCGACTCTGTTATTTGTTTTTTTGCCGGGGACATGCCTTGTGCATAAGAGAGTTGAGTGTAACTTAGGATAATTTGTGCTTGTGTGTTAGCCTTGCTTGTTTGTCTTCTTGTTTGATTGTGTGTTTTCTTTTATTCATTTTGATTGCACACTTTCTATTATTTATTTATTTGCTCATCTTTATTATCCATATTGTCGCTCCCCGGACTTTACGTCCCGGTGCTGATGCGGAAGGTTGACGATGATGGAGGTTGAGGTTGAATAGAGTCGCCAGCTAGGCATTTTTATCCTGAAGGAAAGGTAATGCTGCATAAACCTGGAAGGGTATGGATAAGACGGTTGCGAACCAAAGAAACTGAGAAAGGGGGTTGGTTACGACCTGGGAAAGTATTAGCACCCAGATCGTCTGTCGTACTCAACGGGATCCACGCTTACATGATTGTGTTTAAAAAGGGGTAGTGTATGTGCTGACTATGTATGAAAAGCTAGGAATGAAAAGATACAAAGTGTCAGTGCAAAAAGAAGGGTGAGTGCTCAAAGACTGAGGCTTAGAAAAGAAAGCTGAAAGAGGGGGAAGACACAGAGACTTTTGTTCAATAACTGTTAAGTTATGCCTATGCATCCTCTCGTGCAATGAGGAAGTCAGAACACTGTAGTTCGACTCAAAGAGACTGGGTGGTTTTACTGTGAACTGCTTGATTGTCTATGCTCAAGTGTGTGACTCGTCTGGCTCGAGTGTTAACTGTCTTGCATTAGACGGAAGAAGTGAGTTCTCATTTTCAGAATGAGGGTGATGAGAAAAGAATCCCGGAGGAGGCGATTATTGTTTGCTTTTGTGTTTTTAGTTTTTTTATTGTTTTTGGTGTTTTGCATAGGATAATGAGCTTAAGCCTAAATTAAGGGTTGTAAATTCATTATATCCTCCCTGATTAGGGATAATGAGTCTACTTAAGTGTGAGAAAAACATCTCAACTTAATTACCATGATGATATAGGATTAAGATCATTAACCTACTTGATAATTATTAAGTGTTTTTGGATTTTTATTTAGTGTTAAGTAATGAGTTTAATCTCTAATCAGGGATTAGTGAACTCATTACACCATCCTAAGAGAAGGATGATAGATGAGAAAACTTAAGCTAAGGAAGACTCCTCAACTTAATCCATGGTTAGGGACTAAATTCATTATATGAAAAGCCTTTATAAGTGGATTTTAATTAAAGGGTGAGATTAAGAAATGGGTTTTAAGTTTGTAAGACTTATCTTGAGGGGGACTTGTCCATTAAACACTAGGGTTAGTCCCTCTTAACCAAAAGGAAGAGATGTAACCCTAATATAAGGCCCAAGTTACAAGCTTAAGTCTTAATCATTATTAGGTGTTTTGATTAAGAGGTGTAAACAAATTAAAGGTTTAACACTAAGGATTAAAGTTATACACTCCATCCTAAGATAAGGATGCAAGCATAACCCTAATTCAAAGTCCTAAAGCTTTAAGTGTTTAGCCTCTGATTATGAGATGAGAAGAGAGACTCAAGGAGAATCAAAGGTAAAAAGATAGGGGGACTATATACAACCCTAAAAATTATCATGCTTGGATATCCTATGGTTTGTGAGGCTTAAAGAGAAGATCTTCAGATGGCCACCAAGGAAGGAGAAGCAGATGAAAAGAGAAGGAGAAAGGAGGATAGGTTACTTCCTGAAGAAGTTAAGTAACCTAAGAGAAAGGGAGGAGAGCAAGAGAGCACAAGTGAATCAAGTTCACTTCAAAGACAAGTAAATATGCAAATGAGAAGATGAGAAGAGGTGGGATGTGAAGGCAAATCCACATCCCAAACAAACTTACCATAAGCCCCTGAAAGGTTAGTGTGAATGCATAAGATGCAAAGAAAAAGTAAATAAGGCAAATGAAGGTGCAAAGACCAAAACCAGAAGTGTAAACATGATGCAAATGTGTTATGGAATGATGCAAAGACATGTATGATGCATATGAATGATCATACAAGGGATGAGATGCAAAGGAAGCATGAAAGAAGCTTAGAAACACATGAATGTACATGAGATATAAAGAATGCAAAGCATACCAAATGAATGAAGAAATGATCAAGAAATGTTCTAATATGTCTTAAGATGTCTAGGATGACATACAAATGCATGGGATGTCATGGCAAGTTCATGTGATGATGATATGCAAAGATGAATGCAAATGAACATGAGAAATTAGGGTTTTATGAATGTATGAGATGCATATGACCAAAACAGAAGCATACATCATTATAAAAAAATTGAAATTGAACTCAAACAAACCCTAAACATATACAAGATTACTCCCCAAATGTGAAGGCTAGAAGCTAAACCTAGAGGAAGTTATGAATTTCCTAAGTTAACTACGGTTTTTGGGTGATTCTAAAGGAAAAATGCCAAACAATTTGAAAATGCAATGCAAAATTATGAGATAAATAAACTAGATACTAGATGCAAAGTGTGAAAGAATTCAAATAGAATCAAGTTCAAACTCATCATGGTTGATCAGAAATGTTTTTTTCAAGTTAGTGTTAGAAAAATGTGAAATTATGAACCCTAATTCAAAGAAAATTATGAAAACATGATCAAACCTAAAAACAAATTTGTATGGTGAGTTTGTAAATTGTTCTAAATGCTTAAGAATGCTTCATGATTTTATTTTCTGATTTTTAGATACCTAAATGTATTTTTAATTAATTAAAATCAATTAATTAATTAAATAAGACATTTAAATGATTTAAAAATACTTTTTTAATGCAAAAAATAAAAATTAAAATGTTTTTGAGTTTATAAAAATATTTGAAGTGAAAATGCAAAAAATTAGATTTTTAAAAGTCTTTTTGCTATTTTTAATAATATATGAAAAGAAATATGAAAAAATAAAAGAAAAAATGAAAGTAAGCAAGATCTAAGGCTCAGATTCAAAGCTGGTTGACTGCCCGTGCTATCCTTTTGTTCAGATTAATCCTGACTAATTAAAATTAATTAAGTTAATTAATTAGGTTTATGGTTTAATGATCCAATCCTAGCCATTCACACGCGCGGGCAAAACAGATCCAAGGGCCACAATTCAAACTAACACTTAAACCCTAATTAAAACCCTAAACACTCTCAGGTGACCAGAGGAAGCTCTGGTCATCTTCTCCGGTCACCCAAAACCTCAAATTCCTCCCTAGGCTACCCCAAGCCCTAAAAACTGCCCAGAATCAATCCCCAAACCTCATGAAACATGAATCAACAAACAAACAACATTTATTTTACATGAATCATGAGAAACGAATCAAAACGGAAAACATACAAAAATTTCAGAAGCTAAATACATCCTACATACTCAACCATTTTCAACGATTCAAAGCGCATAATGACCAGGGAAACAAACTTTATCAACTGGTAACTTAAAATCAAGGTTCTGAGAAATTTGTTCTTGAGCTATACCTGAGCTGGAGTTGAGCAAATAGGGACCTCCAAAGCCTGCCTCTTGTGTAAGACACCTCCTTTGAGTCCCATGGTGCTATTGAGAAGCTTTGCAAGAGTTTAAATGGCCTGTTTTTGAAAATTCAGTTCTGAGAGGTGGAAAATCGTGTTTTAGTTTAAGTACCTTTTAAGCCATGGTGAAGGGTGGTTTATGTTCTATGAGTGATATGGAGATGAATGGTGCAAAGCGTTTTGAGTTTTGTTGGTTGTGTGATGAAATTCGAAGACTTGAAGGTTTTGGGGATTTTTGGTGATTCTGAGCTTGGGGATGTTTCAGGCTTGTGTTTGGTATGAAATGAGGTCCATGATGTTAATATAGAGCATTGTGATTGGTCAGAAAGTTGGTGGTGGTTCAGGCTGATTGGTATGGCTTCATTTGCAAAAAAGTCAATGAAAGTGTACCACAAGTATGGGCTGGGACAGAAGAGATCCAAAGGGTGGATTTGCCTCAGTTGAGTTCATGGAGAACCATTGGATTGATTGTGATGATCTGTGATGCTTGATTCATGAGATTGCATAGCTTTTGCATTTTTCCATCTTTGAAATTTCTTGAAGTGCAAGGCATGAAATCTTGTGATTCTTGGCATAATTCTGAACAAGGAAAGTTGTGTTATGTTGTTATGATGCTTAGAGGTCAATTAGAGGTCACAAGAGTGCTTAAAACTTGGTTTTGCAAAAATCCCTCTTTGGCATGAACTTGAAAATTATAAGATTTTTCCCAACTTTGAAACATCATATCTTGAGTTCTAGGATGAATCAAGAAGAGATCTTGTAATTTTTGAAAATGGGAAGATCCAATCTACAACTTTCATGTTTGAAGATTTTTCATTTGAAGCATTTTTGATCAAGAAAGAGGAGGTTGAAAATATTTCCCAAAATGGAAAGTTTTCATTACAAGTCATGTCCAAAAATGGAAAGTTTGCAAATTGCTTGAAATTCTTCAATTTTGTGAACTTCTAACCTCTTCTAAGATCAAATAAAGATCATAGAACCTCAAATTGATGAAAATGACCCTTTGGTACCATTGGGAGGGGCCTCAGATGCCCTGATTCTGGCTTTTCTTGCACAATAAGTTACCAGTTGATCATATGACTTCCACAATGAATTCCTTCATCAAATTTTGTAGACATGCTCCTTATAACATATTAAGATCATTAGAAACAAGAATGACCAAAAAATTTGAGATTAAGGGCCTCAAACCCAAAACCCTAATTTTAGGTCATCTGTGTAGAAAACCCTAGCCTGCCTGGACCTCTATGTAATCCTCTGTGACATTTTGACTTTTAAGAACCCTGGGGAGCATATTATGATCATAGAACACACATGGACAATATTGGCATGCTTCAAGACCTTTGAGATAGCTCAGATCACTTCTTGGATTCTCCTGATCACAAACCCTACCTTTGCATATGAAATAAACTATGTAGTGTGAAATGATATGCTTATGCAAAGCAATATGAAAAGATCACAAGCCATGGTGTGAGAAAAAGTGAGGGAAAATTTGGGGTGTTTACAGCTGCCCCTATTCAAGCGTGAGTTAGTTGTGCAGGGTGTAAGTGCCTGGCTTAACAGACAAACAAGATAACTTGTGGTTGAATACCAAAGACAGTCCGAAATTTGCACTCGCTGGGGAGAAGAAGAAAAAGGATATAAATTGTAATAGTCAGTATAACATGAGTATCAAATGAAAGCGATGGAGGACGACCATCGAGCAGAGGACGACTACTGGGGATGAAAAACAGTAAGTAAAGCAATGACGGGGATGACCATCATGCTGGGAAATAAAGAGACCGCGAAGGGGACGACCATCGGGTAAAGAAATAAAACTCTTTGGGGATTAAAGAAATGAGGAAAGCACTGACGGGGATGGCCATCAGGCTAAAGGGGAAATAAACCGCGAAGGGGACGACCATCGGGGTAAAAGAATAAATGAAATAATGATGAGGGACGGTCATCAAAAGGTGAAGGACGATCACCTAGCAGGAGATGACTGCTGAAAATATCATGACATAGGACGAATGCCGGATAGAAAAGATCAACGATGGGGACGGTCATCGGATAAGCATGATGAAGGACGATCATCAAGAGGTGAAGGACGATCACCTAGAAGGGGACGACTGCTCTTGGGGATTATCTTGACATAGGACGAATGTCAGATAACAAAGATCAACGATGGGGACGACCATCAAATAAATGATGAGGGACGATCATCATAAGGTGAAGGACGATCACCTAGCAGGGGACGGCTGCTAAAAGATATCGCGACATAGGAAGAATTTCAGATAGAAAGTTCCAACAATGGGGATTCAACTGGGGAGAGGATGAGGGAAGGTCATCCAAAGGTGAAGGATGATCACCTAGCAGGGGACGACTGCTGAAAATATCACGACATAGGACGAATTCCGGATAAGAGGATCAACGATGGGTATGGCCATCGGATAAAATGATGAGGAACGGTCATCAAAAGGTGAAGGACGATCACCTGGCAGGGGACGGCTGCCGAAAATATCACGACATAGGACGAATGTCAGATAGAAAAGTTGTTTTGTTGGTGACTTACTGGGGAATGGTAAATACGGACGAGCATTTACGCCTTGAAATAAAAGGTATAAGTGCTTGACAGTGTGTATAGACTAAAGATGCGGACGAGCATCCTTAGGACCACGATACAGACGAGTATCGATAGAAACAAACACTGACACGTGTTTTAAGGATGATGATACGGACGAGTATCAATCGGTTTAAGAAAGGAACACAGACGAGTGTTTGATCTGCCGAGGAGGTGATATATACAAGATACGAACGAGTATCAGAGGATTGTGTATAAGTATGTACAAGTATTTGGCCTGGTGGGGAAATATGCAAGACACAGACGAGTGTCAAAAAGATTGAGCAAGGGACACAGACGAGTGTTTGACTTGCTGGGGAGGTACGAGACGAGCGAGTTTCAAAAAAGGATATGTAAAAGTATGAACAAGTATCTGTATTGAGAGTGCAAAAATTATTCTGGCTTTGTCTGCGGGGAATAAGTTTTGTATATTGCTGGTGAATTGATTCTGATTTTTACAGGTGATTGGCTCAAACCTGGCTTATGATCATGCAAATGTTTGATTTTTGCCGTAATGCTCCGTATTAGACAGAATGCTACGCTCTGCGTGGGGAAAAATGATGTGAATGCTATGATTATGCAAAATGACAGAACCGATCCGAGATCCGAATCCTGCAGGGGGAAAATATCTCTGGGCGATCTTTCTGGAGGGAGAACTCTGCTGGGGAAAGAGATCATTGGCCGATCTGTGGGTAGGGAGAATCACCGAACGATCTTCCTAAGGAACTATGTGGGGATCTCGGTTGGGGAAGCTTCTGTTGAAGAGACTCATGCTGGGGATGAGGAGGCTTCGGCAACTCTGCTGGGGAACAGAAAACCCTGGCAACTCTACTAGGGAGAAACTGACAACTCTACTAGAAAGCGATTCTGCCGATTCCGCTGAGGATGAGAAAATCCTGGAAATTATGATGGGGAACAGAAAGTCTTGGCGACTGGCTGAGGAAGGTAACTCTTCCCACTTTGCCGAGGATGAGAAAATCCTGGCGACTCCGTTGAGGAAAAGAAGATCCTAGAAAATCTACTGGGGAAAAGAAAGTCCTAGCGATTAGTTGATGAACACTTTGGTAACTTGCTGGAGAGGATCTTGGCAACTCAGCTGAGGAAAACTCTGGCGACCTCACTAGGGAAAAGAAGACTCTGGCAACTCTTTGGGGAAAATGATGTTCCTGGCAACTTTTCTAGGGAGAAGGAGTTCCTTGGCAACTTTGCTGGGGAAGAGCCGTTCAGGCATTGCTCGGGAGATCCTTCTTGGGGAGAAGAGAACTTCTGGGAAGTAATCTGTTGTAACTCCTTCGTCGAAGCGACATGTTGGGGATTTAATGAGTTTCTCGAAGGATCCTCTGAGGGGATAACAACTTCGTGGGGGAATACTTCTGTCAAGTAACCCTGTTGATGAGGTGATTGTTGACTTGGATGGGGATATAATGCCTGATAGTCCCCATGCTGTGAGGTTGTCTGTCTTGAGTACCTGCAACCTGTTAAACAAAGGAAAAGTACAAGTGTCCCGAGGCATCCTCAACCGGATTCCGTCATAGGAGTTAGTTTCGTCTGAGAGCAACATATTTCCTGTAAGCATATATTGAAAATGGCTTATATGTTTTTCATGCAAGTGTTGTATTATGAACTTTGGACATTTTGCAAACGGAGCAAAAATGTACAAAACAAAGTGTGACTGAATATTCTGATTTTATTGATTTGTGTGTGCCTTGAATAGGCAAGTACAGTGAGGAAGCGAATCCCTAAAACGAGGAGATTGCTGTAAATTGAGAAAATAAAAGTGTTGGCAATGTTGAAGTTGACACTCCAGTGAGCTTCCTTTTCTATGACCTGTATGACCTTGACGTTCTTCTTATATTGCTTTCTGAAGAAGGTTGATTCTGACCGATGCTTTTATCCTTTCGAAACTTGCCATGTTGTGAGTGATACAGATGAATTCAGAATGCAGTTGTTCGCTTTTTCCCTGATTTTGCGTGGATCGCCCTTTCGGGTTTTCAACCCACCGGGATACCCTTTTTTGCCTGAGCTGTCCGATGTGGCTTTTCAACTCAGCGGGTGTATATTTGTTTTTTATTTTTCCCTTATTTTTTCCCGAGTCTTTTATTCTATTTTTGACTCGCCGGGATGCCTTGTTTTTTCCTGGACTTACATTCTGTTTTTATGTCCAGCGGGTCTTTTATGCGAAGTATTTTTTAACTGCATCTGAATTCACAGGAGATAAGAAATCCTCGCCATCCATAGTAGTGAGCATCAGTGCCCCACCAGAGAAAACTTTCTTTACTATGAATGAGCCTTCGTAGTTTGACGTTCATTTGCCCCTGTGGTCTGTATAAGGAGGAAGAAGTCTTTTCAGAACAAGCTCTCCCATTTGGTATTCCCGAGGTCTGACTTTCTGATCGAAGGCTTTTTTCATTCTCTTTTGATATAACTGCCCATGACAGATGGCTGCTAATCTCTTTTCTTCAATCAGACTCAGTTGATTATATCGTGATCGGACCCATTCTGCTTCATCTAATTTCACATACATCATTACCCGTAAGGAGGGTAGTTCAACTTCAATAGGTAGGACAACTTCCATACCATACACAAGCTGATAAGGTGTTGCCCCAGTAGATGTTATGATAGAGGTTTGGTACCCATTCAAGGAAAATGGTAGCATTTTGTTCCAGTCTTTGTAGGTGACTACAATCTTCTGCACAATCTTCTTGATGTTCTTGTTAGCTGCCTCAACAACGCCATTCATCTTTGGCCTGTAAGGAGAAGAATTGTGATGATGAATTTTGAAGTCCCAACAAAGTTCTGCCATCAATCTTTCCAATCATATCAATGCCCCACATGGCGAAGGGCCAAGGTGAAGACAATACATTCAAAGGATTCATAGGCACATGCACTTTATTTGCGTAAATCTGGCATTTGTGGAATTTTCTGGCATAGGCACAACAGTCTGCATCCATTGTGATCCAGTAGTAACCCGATCTTAATAACTTCTTTGCCATTGCATGTCCTCTGGCATGGGTACCGAAAGAACCTTCATATACTTCGTGCATCAGCAGGTCTGCTTCCTTCTTGTCAACACATCTGAGCAAGACCATGTCGAAGTTTCGCTTGTACAAAGAACCATCAGTATTGAGGAAGAAACTGCCGGCTAGCCTTCTTAATGTCTTCTTATCATTTGACGATGCCCCAGGTGGGTATGTCTGAGTTTCCAAGAAGCATTTGATGTCATGGAACCAAGGTTTGTTGTCAATGACAATGTCCACAGAGAATACATATGTGTGTCTATCCAGTCTGGATACCAAAATCCGAGGTACATAATTGGAAGTCTGTACTTTGATCATGGATGAAATGGTAGCCAAAGCATATGCAAACTGATTCTCATCTCGAGGGATGAATTTAAGCTTAACTGTTGTGAAGAAGGTCAACAATCTCCTCGTATATTCACGGTAGGGAATCAGATGCTCCTGATGAGTGTACCACTTGCCGTTAGTTTGGTTGATTACCAAAGCTAAATCTCCGAATATGTTCAAGGTTTTGATCTTGAGGTCAATGGCTTCCTCCAGACCCATGATACAAGCTTCATATTCTGCTTCATTATTAGTGCAGGCAAAGGTGAGCCTTGCTGAGAAAGGCATATGAATCCCTTTAGGTGTAATAAGCACTGCACCAACCCCACGACCGTTGCAATTAACTGTCCCGTCAAACATCATAGTCCATGCTTCTTCTGGGTCAGGCCCTTCAGTGTGAATAGGCTCTTCACAATCTTTTTCTTTTAAGAACATGATGTCTTCATCTGGGAAGTCAAATCTCATAGGCTGGTAATCATCAATGGGTTGCTCAGCCAGATAGTCAGACAATACACTGCCCTTGATGGCTTTCTGAGAGGTGTACTGAATGTCATATTCTGTTAGAATCAATTGCCACCTTGCAACCCTTCCAGTAAGTGTTTCCTTCTCAAATATGTACTTGACTGGATCCATCTTTGAGATCAACAAGGTAGTATGAGTCAACATATACTGTCTTAGTCGGCGAGCAGCCCACGCTAAAGCACAACAAGTTTTCTCGAGTAGTGAATAATGTTGTTCACAATCGGTAAACTTTTTTCTTTGGTAGTATATTGCATACTCTTTTCGACCAGACTCGTCATGCTGGCCCAACACACACCCCATCGACTCTTCTAATACTGTCAGGTACATGATTAGAGGTCTTCCTTCAACTGGAGGCATGAGAATTGGAGGTTCTTACAAATATTCTTTGATCTTGTCAAAAGCTCTCTGACAGTCATCGTTCCACCTGACTGTTTTCTCTTTTCTGAACAGTTTGAACAAGGTTTCGCAGGTTGCAGTGAGATGAGATATGAACCTTGAGATGTAGTTCAATCTACCTAAGAACCCTCAAACTTCTTCCTCAGTCTTAGGTGCAGGCATTTCCTGAATTGCTTTGACTTTATCAAGATCAACCTCAATTCCTTTTCCGGTTACAATAAAACCCAGCAACTTACTAGAACGTACCCCGAATGTGCATTTATTGGGGTTCAACCTTAGTTGATACTTTCTCAGACGCTTGAACAACTTCAATAGATTCACCAAATGATCTTCCTCTGTTTGGGACTTGGCAATCATGTCATCCACGTAACACTCAATTTCTTTATGGATCATATCGTGGAATAATGTTACCATAGCCTGTTGATATGTTGCACCGGCGTTCTTCAGACTGAACGACATTACTTTGTAGCAGAACGTGCCCCTAGGTGTGATAAAAGTTGTCTTCTCCATGTCTTTAGGTGACATCTTAATCTGATTGTATCCAGAAAATCCGTCCATGAAAGAAAATACCGAGAACTGAGTTGTGTTATCCACCAATACATCAATGTGAGGTAATGGGAAATCATCCTTCGGGGTGGCTCTGTTCAGATCCCGGTAATCAACACACATACGCACCTTGCCATCCTTCTTAGGCACGGGTACAATGTTAACAAATCATAGACTTCTTCAACCCCTTCATCTGCTTGATTAATCGGATTGTCGAAGTCATACGAGGTCATAGCAGTGTCGTTGTCGGTGCAATCTGGAGGACTATCTCTGTAAGGGTTGAGATTTGTTCATTTTAGTGATTGATTTTATCTTTTTTAGAAAAAGTGAATGAAGTTTATTTAAGAAAAACATTGCCATTTATTGTTTTGTGCGAAAATAACAAATATGAAAAGACAGTGTGCGAAAATATTGTTTGCAAAAGATGTCCATTGTTCATTAATTTCCATTTGCACAAAATACATATATGGCCCTATTACAAAATGAGTCCTGTCACCTTGGGCAAGATGCAGGACTTGATGCATGCTTAAACAGGAAATAATAATTACTCTGCAGTAGTAATCCTTATAATTTCCTGGGAAGACCAGTTGAGGACTTGTTGGCCCGGGACTCTTGGATAAATCCAGCTTTCCAGGTTGTAGTCGCTTTCAGCCTCGTCTTCCACATTGTTGATAGCATCTGGGGTCAGCATTCCCCCACTTATGAACTTGGGAGCTTTAGCAGCCTCCTCTTGAGCTTGTCGGGATGGTCTGTAACCCAACCCGAATTTGTCTTCCTTTATCTGAACTTGCAGCAGCTTGCCCCAGCCTTGGGTGTTCCCGTCTTCGACAACCTTCTGAGCTTGTTTGTAAGAAGCAATTGAAGTACCAGACACTTCAGCCGTTTCTTTGTTGATATTGAGAGCTTCAAAACCATGAATCATTGTTTCATGGATCTCCCCATCCATCTCAATGTACTTGTAGGTGGCCAGATGACTGACAAAGATGTCCTCCTCTCCACAAATGATGATAACTTGGCCATCCCACTCTTATTTCAACTTCTGGTGAAGGGTCGATGTTACGGCGCCAGCAACATTAATCCAGGGTCGACCCAACAAACAGTTGTAGGCATGCTGAATGTCCATCACATAGAAGGTAGTTTTAAAAATCTGTGGGCCAATTACCACAGGCAGCTCAATTTCTCCAAGAACCGATCTTTTAGAACCATTGAAGGCTCTCACAACCAGGTTGCTCGGACGGAGTGCAATACCATCATACTCCATCTTGACTAAGGCTTTCTTTGGAAGGACATTGAGAGATGACCCAGTGTCATCCAGAACATGAGAAAGTACAACACCTTTACATTCCAAGGTGATATGCAAAGCCTTGTTGTGATTACGACCCTCCGAAGTTAGATCAGCATTGGTGAAACCTAGCCCGTGACTAGTATTAACATTTGAAACCACTGTCTCTAGCTAATTAACTGTAATCTCATCAGGCACGTAAGCTGCGTGCAGGACTTTGAGCAATGCATTTCGGTGAGCCTCGGAACACATGAGCAACGATAGAATAGAGATTTTGGAGGGTGTCTGATGGAGCTGGTCCACAACCTTGTAGTCACTCTTCTTGATGATTCTCATAAACTCGTCTACATCCTGATCAAAGGATGTCTTCTGAGTTTCCTTGGAAATTGGTTCTTCAGGCACCACATTCTTGCCTTTAGCTTTGGCAGCAACTTCTGCTTCAGCATTAACTCTGGAAAATTGTGATGCAAAGAGACGTCCGCTTCGAGTGAAGCCTCCGCCTCCCCTGACATTGTCAATCTGTGGTGTAGAAGTTGAAGAATAAAGAGTAACTTTCTTTCAGTTGCAATAAAGATCTGAGCCATAGTGCCAAGGCACGACACTGCTGTTGTCATATGGAACTGGTCCAGGTACCGTGATGGTAACCAGACTGATTGTTGCGGAAGAAGGAGTTGTGACAGTTTGAGGATCATAATAGATGGTGACAGGAGATCTGATTGGAGATGACACAGGTGCAGGGAATGTTGATGTTGATGTTGATGTTGCCGAAAGTTGTTGTCGAAAGAATCTGGAACATGGACTGTTGCTGGATCATAATAAATGGTGATTGTGCAAATGTCTTCATTGATGGTTGTTGTTGTTGTAGTAGACTCTGTTGAAAAGATGTTTGCTGAATTTGTAGGAGATTCCTTTGAAATGGTGTTTGCTGATGTTGTAGGAGAGATGTTTGTTGAAGTTGTAGGGGTTGGAACCGTTGAAGTGATCTGCAGGATACCTTCTCTGATAAGACTATTGATACCAATCCTCAAGTTTGCACAACCATTGGCAGAAATCTTGCAAGCTTCACAACAGGCCTCACAACCTGGAAACACTTGGCACTTCAACAGCTGAGCTTTCACTTCGGCCAGTGGTGTTTGGATACTTGCAATGTCATCAATTAGGACTGCTGGTTGGTCTTCTTCAATAGCATTAATCCTCGGTCCACCGTGATTCGGTATTGGATTCTTTATGACATTTGGAGGAGGTGCAAAATTCAAAGCTTTGAAATCAACTAAGTCTTGAACTTTCATGTGCAGGGCCCTGTATTTCTCTGTTGTATGGCCAGGTGCATTGGAGTGGAAGGCACATCTGGTGTTGACATCATAGATCCTTAGGAGATTCAGAGGATTAGGTGGAGTCAAGTTTCTCAATTCAATCAGGTTGAGTTTCAATAACTGTGGAAGTAGAGTTGCATAGGGCATCGGGATGGGATTGATAACCCTGTTGATTTGTGAAGTCCTTTTCTGGAATGGACGTTGTTGTTGGTTGTTGTTGTTGTAAGATCTCTGTTGTTGCGGGAACTGTTGTTGCTGTGGGAAGTGTTGTTGCTGAGGATACTGTTGTTGCTGAGATGCTGGAGCAGGAATGGTGACAGTAGCTATTGATCTTTGCATGTATTGAGGCTTACCTCTTCCCATATGCACTGAGTTAGTCTCACCTGTCCTCCTAGGCCCTGAGAAAGGTTTCCTTGCATTGTTGGAACTGGAACCGTTGTCAGAGATCTTACCCATCTTTAAAAGACTTTCAATTCTCTCACCAGCTATAACCACATCAGCAAAACTGGTAGAGGAGAAAGCAACAAGCCGATCAATGTAGGTTCCTTGCAATGTGTTCATAAACATATCAACCATTTCTCTTTTTGACATTGGAGTCTGGAAAGCAGCAACAAGTTGTCTCCACCTTTGGGCATATTCACGAAAACTCTCCCTTGAAGATTGTGACATACCCATTAGGAGGGTCCTATTGGGAGCCATATCCAGGTTGTACTGATATTGGCGTATAAAGGCCTCGGCTACGTCCTTCCAATTTCTGACAATAGCTCTTGATAGGTGAGAATACCACTCTCTGGATGCCCCAGTCAAGCTATCTTCAAAGTAAAACATCCACAGCTTCTCACCCATGGTATAAGCTTTCAATCTCCCAAGAAAAGATTGAAGATGGGAATGAGGGCAGAAGGTACCATTATACTTCTCAAAGCAAGGAGGTTTGAACTTGTGAGGAATCCCGACTCCTTCCATTAGTCCCATATCCATCACATCAAATCCCAGAGAGTTTTGGGATTCCAAGGATCTCAGCTTCTCAGATATCTCGTCTAGACGACGGTCATAAACTTCATCAGCCCCAACACCTAACACTGTAAACTGCTCATCCTGAGGGTCTTCCTGTAGAACATGATCTACAGTGTTTCTCTGAGTATTTCCAATAACATTGAGATCAGGGTTGATGTGGGGTCCAAACTCTGGTGGATTAGTTTGCGGCTGATCACGCGTGTTGTTACTTGTACCTCCAGTGCCTGCATGGTTATCCTCTGGAGTTTGCCGCTCAACTAACTCCCTTAATATTTCCTGGGTCTGTGCTAGCCCAGTCATCACAGCCATGAATTGGTTCATTTGAGTCCTCACTTCTGTCCTCACATCAGTCATCTGAGTCCTTACATTTGTCAATTCTTGCTGAAGTTGATCCATCTGTAAGCTCGGAAGGTTGTTTCTGGTTGGATACCGGTGGATTCGGTTGACAGGAAAGACTCTCCAGCGAGCAATATTTCCTGAAACAATCAACAAGGTGAGAAAACAACAACAAAACTCCTGCAACGCAAAGAAAATGAAGTTAGCATGCAATGCAATATGTCTATTTGTCTTCAGAAGGTATCTTGGTTTGGTATTTTTTTTTTTGTTTTGACCTTCCAAACCTCTGAGCATGATGAAGATGTTGAAGAGAACGAAGCTCAAAAAAAGATCCAGGTAATACATAAACCATAACATTACAAAATTCCAGAATACATAGTTTAAGATTACAACAAGTTCCCATGGTGGGTCAGGATACAATCAAGTCAATAATACAATCAAAATCACCATAGAGAATTAAAGTACAACCAAAATAATAGTACAAGTAAAAGAGAAATCAAACATCCAGCCCTAAGTCATCCTCCTTAACTTCCTTCAGGAGAGCATCAGTCACTGGTCCAAATGGATGCATTGTGATGGTCTTGATGAGAAGGTTTCTAGTTGCAATGGCACTTGTCATCTTCTGGTACTTGTCTTGTTCTTTTGATCTCTTCAACCCCGCCCGAAGCTTCAGCTCGGAGATTTTCTTCTGTGTTGCTAACAAGACTTCCTGATTCTTCTTCTCATTGGCTTCCAGCTGTTCTATCTTATCTTGTGTCTTCTGATCTTCTTGTAAACGAGCTTCAATTATTCTGATCCACCTAGCCTGACTCTCTTCTAGGTAGTGTTCAGCTCTGGCTTTCTGAATCTTGGCTTCTTTGCAAGCATTCTTCAATACACACTCTCCTGCTTGGGCTTTTCTGATGAAGTCTTTTGTCTTCTCTATATTGGTTATATGCTCGATTCGGAGCTTCTCTAACCTCTCAATGTCTAGACGACTATCATTCCTTTCCCAAAGGGTCTTCTTCAGAGCTTCAGAAAGCCGGACATTCCTCTCTTTCAGCTTCTCAAATTCCTCCAGGCTTACTGTGGCTATAGGCTTTACTGTTGATGGCCCTGGTACATCTTCCAGAGTGAATGGCATGTGAGTGATCTGTCCTCTGATGTGTGACCATTCCATATACTGAGTTGAAGCTATGTTGTTACACTTCCCTAGAATAGCAGTCCCTTTTGTCTGTATGTGGTCCCAAGCCCAGACTGCTTGTCGGACGGTGGCATGATTATTCTGAAAGGCATAATAAAGAGACTCTACTAAGTCCTTCTCTCGAGGTGGGTGTACCAGTGCATACCCTAATTGTCTCTTGAAAAGCAAAGGATTGTAATTGATGCAACCCTTAACTCCAATAAGTGGCACATTAGGATATTATCCACAGCTTGTAATTATGTCCCTACCCTTGGTGTTTTGAGTACACCACCTGATGTCTTCTGAAGTAAGGGAAATCATCCTCTTAGCCCAATTCCTTGTCTGGTATGGATTCAGGACGACTTTCGTCTTCGGCATATGTCTCACTAACCAACTGTAGAAGAGGGGTGCATAACATCTGACTTGTCTCCCTCTCTTCTTCTCATTCCTCTGATGAACTGAGGAGTAGAAATCTCCCAACAAGGTAGGTACTAGATTCTTGAGCATGAAGATGTGGATAGCATTCTTGCTTACAAATTTAGGCTCGTCTGCAAACAAGATGATACCATAAATACTGAGATCCAGGAGAGCACAAACAATTTCCCACTTCCCTGTTGCAGCATGACTGGTAGCCTGAGTGATTAAGAAGTCCAAATGAAGGCCTGGGATTCCAGCCTTGGTGGTCATATGCTCATCAATGATAGTTGCTTCTAGGTGCAGAGCCTTAGTTATTTCTTCATTCTTAGGAGCAGTCATCTCAGGGTTGAAAGGAATACCTCTTCTGTTAGGGACACCCAACAACATTGAATACTCTTCCAGCAAAGGGCCTATCTGAAAGTCTGGGAAAGTGAAGCAACGGAGAGGAGGTCATAAAACTGAAGGCAAGTGTGAATCATGCTCCTCTGTGATGCATCCAAGTCCATGATCATGTCCATAATACCACCATAATGTTCTCTGAATAAGGGAACATGATCAGGAGTGATAAGGGTATGAATCTGTCTAATGCTTGCCAGAGGGTACTCAAAGAAATGGTATGTGATGATGCTCTTCTTGGTTGAGTCCATACTGACAATGGGTGCTGATGAAGATAAATGAATAAGATGATTTTTGAAGACAACTGAAGAAGATATCTGATGAAGATGGCTGAAGCAGAAGAACAGTCAAAACCAAACCAAAGAAGATGTGGATACCCTGTAAAACAAATAGAAAAATGTTAAAATGATGCAATATGATGTATGCTGAATGATATACAAGGGTTTGTGATCAGGTGTTTGATTGTCAGTTGCTTTGATAGGGTCCATGAGTGTTCAGAGTTCCGGATGAAGGTTTGAGAACCAGTAACCAAGTGGGGGACTCAAATAAAGAGTCACTTGTCCAGGGTTTCATAGAATCAATCCATAGTCAGTATAACCTTAACAAAGTTCTAGTAACAGGGTATGATGAGGCCAAAGGTTCCTGCAAACCTGTAAACAACACCACCCACTCACATGTATTGTTCTAGAACAAGGATCCTCAGGTTCGGATCTATTATGAGAAGTGTAAACACTTCTAACCCGGAGGTACAGTGTTTACCCTAATCATAAAGGATCCTCCTCTAATTCACCTCAGATGTTAAAGGTCATCTAAAAAGGTCATCCAGACTTAGCAGGCTTCCCAGATAGCACTAGCACTACAGGAAATCCGTAGCACAGAGTTCTCAAGAAGAAACCCATGTTTGAACCGTGTTTCATATTCCCGCACCAGACCAAAATGGAATGGGAAAGAATATGAATCCACTCTAATCCTATGTCTGTCACTCAGGCCTTTGTGTTGGACCTTTCTCACTGGAATACCCCTCCCACCAAGGAAAAACAAAAAACCAGCACAAATGATATGATAATAAAATGAAATGCATAAAACAGTAAATGAAAGCGATAAAGTAAATGCGATAAATAAAGCTGTACAGAAAGCAATAAATAAAGCAAAAACAAAAGCACATATATATCATATAACACCCCACGTAAACAAAATCAAATAAGCACTAGGAGAAACCCACAAGATAACCAGAAGCCTTGGTTGCAAAGGTTCCCCAGCAGAGTCGCCAAGCTGTCGCTCCCCGGACTTTACGTCCCGGTGCTGACGCGGACGGTCGGCGATGTTGGAGGTTAAGGTTGAATAGAGTCGCCAGCTAGGCATTTTAATCCCGAAGGAAAGGTAATGCTGCATAAACCTGGAAGGGTATGGATAAGATGGTTGCGAACCAAAGAAACTGAGAAAGGGGGTTGGTTCCGACCTGGGAAGGTATTAGCGCCCAGATCGTCCGTCGTACTCGACGGGATCCATGCTTACTTGATTGTGTTTAACAAGGGGTAGTGTATGTGCTGACTATGTATGAAAAGCTAGGAATGAAAAGGTACAAATTGTTAGTGCAAAAAGAAGGGTGAGTGCTCAAAGAATGAGACTTAGAAAAGAAAACTGAAAGAGGGGGAAGACACAAAGACTTTTGTTCGATAACTGTTAAGTTATGCCTATGTATCCTCTTGTGCAATGAGGAAGTTAGAACATCGTAGTTCGACTCAAAGAGACAGGGTGGTTTTGCTGTGAACTGATTACTTGTCTATGCTCAAGTGTGTGACTCGCCTGGCTCAAGTGCTAACTGTCTTGCATTAGACGGAAGAAGCGAGTTCTCGTTTTCAGAATGAGGGTGATGAGAAAAGAATCCCGGAGGAGACAATTATTGTTTGTTTTTGTGTTTTCAGTTTTTTTTATTGTTTTTTGTGTTTTGCATAGGATAATGAGCTAAAGCCTAAATCAAGGGTTGCAAACTCATTATATCCTCCCTGATTAGGGATAATGAGTCTACTTAAGTGTGAGATAAGCATATCAACTTAATTACCATGATGATATAGGATTAAGATCATTAACCTACTTGATAATTATTAAGTGTTTTTGGGTTTTTATTTAGTGTTAAGTAATGAGTTTAATCTCTAATCAGGGATTAGTGAACTCATTACACCATCCTAAGAGAAGGATGATAGATGAGAACACTTAAGCTTAGGAAGACTCCTCAACTTAATCCATGGTTAGGGACTAAATTCATTATATGACAAGCCTTTATTAAGTGAATTTTAATTAAAGGGTGAGATTAAGAAATGAGTTTTAAGTTTGTAAGACTTATCTTGAGGGGGACTTGTCCATTAAACACTAGGGTTAGTCCCTCTTAACCAAAAGTAAGAGATGTAACCCTAATATAAGGCCCAAGTTACAAGCTTAAGTCTTAATCATTATTAGGTGTTTTGATTAAGAGGTGTAAACAAATTAAAGGTTTAACACTAAGGATTAAAGTTATACACTCCATCCTAAGATAAGGATGCAGGCATAACCCTAATTCAAAGTCCTAAAGCTTTAAGTGTTTAGCCTCTGATTATGAGATGAGAAGAGAGACTCAAGGAGACTCAAAGGTAAAAAGCTAGGGGGGACTATATACAACCCTAAAAATTATCATGCTTTGATATCCTATGGTTTGTGAGGCTTAAAGAGAAGATCTTCAGATGACCACCAAGGAAGGAGAAGCAGATGAAAAGAGAAGGAGAAAGGGGGATAGGTAGCTTACTTCCTGAAGAAGTTAAGTAACCTAAGAGAAAGGGAGGAGAGCAAGAGAGCACAAGTGAAGCAAGTTCACTTCAAAGACAAGTAAATATTTAAATTAGAAGATGATAAGAGGTGGGATGTGAAGGCAAATCCACATCCCAAACAAACTTACCCTAAGCCCCTGAAAGGTTAGTGTGAATGCATAAGATGTAAAGCAAAAGGAAATAAGGCAAATGAAGGTGAAAAGACCAAAACCAGAAGTGTAAACATGATGCAAATGTGTTATGGAATGATGCAAAGACATGTATGATGCATATGAATGATCATACAAGGGATGAGATGCAAAGGAAGCATGAAAGAAGCTTAGAAACACATGAATGTACATGAGATATAAAGAATGCAAAGCATACCAAATGAATGAAGAAATGATCAAGAAATGTTCTAAGATGTCTTAAGATGTCTAGATGACATACAAATGCATGGGATGTCATGGCAAGTTCATGTGATGATTGTCGCTCCCGGGATTTTCATCCTAGTACAAACGCGAAAGTGGCGCGGAAAGGTTAGAGTCGCCAGCCAGACATTTTTATCCCAAAGGAATGGGAAAGGTAATGTTGCACAAACCTGAGGAAGAAGGAAAAGGACGAGGCCTTGCGAACCAAAGATCGGGGTTCGGGAGTCGGTTACGACCTGGGAAGGTATTAGCACCCCAGATCGTCCGTCGTACCCGACGGGATCCACGCTTGCTTGTTTTGTTTCAAAGGGTGAGAAAATAAGATGCTGCTGAATAAAACCGCTACTGGAATAAAGGGAATGGAAAATGAGAAAGGAATAAGAAGAGAGAATGGAAAGAAAAGGGGAAATGTAGGGAAAATAAAGAATGTGCTCGAACGGGCCCTACCCCGCTGCCTACGTACCTCATCGGGATAATGAGGATCAGAGTCGACGTAGTTCGCCTAACCTAGGCGGGAACTATTTGTTTGTATTTTTTACAGCTGGAACTGCGTATGTCTATGCTCAGGTGTTGCAGGCTCGTCTGGTACGAGTGCGTTAACCGTCTTGCATGCGAGACAAGTCGCCGCGAGTTCGCGATGTGAATGAATGAGATGAGAGAAGAAGTTCCCGCAGGATAGTCGGTTATTGTTTGTTTTTGTCTTTTTTGAGTTTTGTATGAATTTGGCACAAGGAAGTGAATTCAAACTCTTTTCCATGGAATGTACACTTGACTCTACATTCCAAGATGGAATAATAGAACAAGCATACCCAGCAAGGAGAATTTATCCAAGACTGGTTTCCTAGGATTAGGGTTTAAGTTCACTAGCTTGTTGAACTTTATTAAGTGTTTTTGTTGCTTTTGTGAAGAAATATCTTTTAAGTTTTTCTTTGTGAACAATTCCTTGATGAGACTTGTGCATCATGATGGACAAGCTTACACCACTCCAAGATGGAGTGAATGCAAGTGTTTCATGGAATAAGGCTATACACAAGAAATCATTTCATTTATTTGTTAAGTGTTTTTGGATTTTATTTGAAGATAAGAAGAGAATGACTCAAATTGCAAAAGGGACAAAAACTAAGGGGGACTAAGACACAACCCTAGGTTATTTATTTACAAAGTGATCCTAGTGGTTAGTGAGGTTTTTCTAACCCTAAAGATAAAAAGGAAAAGGATGCAACTTACTTCCTAAGGAAGATAAGTTGGTCCTAACAATGGGGGATCCTACCAAATCACAAATATGGAAGGAAAAATGAATAAAAAAGCCTAAAAGAAATGCATAAAAAATAAAGGATAAAGTGAAGTAAACTTACCTCAATCTTCCCCACTACAAAACAAATGTTAATGCACATTTTTATTAAAAAGAATAAGGCAAACACACATTAGTTAAATCCTAATTAAATTCTAAGGCACCTTAGACCTAAACTAGACTCTATTTTAATCCTAAAGAGCTAGAAAAACTAGGACAAAAAAACAGCACCTATTACAGCCCCTATTACACAAACAGCCATGAAACTAAGCCTAACACCCACCAACTTCTTACAGCCAGCATGCAATCATGAAAAAGTAGGTGCAAAAGGTCAAATGCAGCATGCACATATAACAAACAGCACACATTTTACAGCACTTATACAAAACAACAGCTATGAAATGCAAAATCCAGAATTGCTTATTTTTATTTTTTAATGCACAAACTCAATGCAAAAATCACTAATCTCATCATGAACATGTTTTTGAACTTAAATCAACATATACCAATGCAAGAACATGAACATTATTGAATGATTATGCAAGCATGCATCTCATGAATTATGCAACAAGTAAATGCACAAAGTAGCACCTAAACATGCATATGAACATGATGATCTTTGATTATGAACATGCAACATGATTGCTCAACAAACATACTAAACTCAATGCAAAATTCAGAATTAAAATGATATGAGTGATGTGATCAAATATGCAACAAAATGCCACCAATGCTCATACACATGATTATGCAAAATGCAATATTCATCAACATAATGAAATGCAAAATGATTTAATGCAATGCACACATGTAAAACAGAATGCAACATGATTATTATGTGTCAAACAATGCACAAACATGGTAACAACATGCAAGAATTTAAGCTATGCACAAAGAAGCACAAAAACGCATAAAACGCAACATAAACGGAATCGTGTCGAAACGACTCGAAATGGGGAGACTAGCTACTGGAAATGGACCCAAAAATTCCCTAAAATCAATACCTAAACATGTATGAACATTAGAGGCACTAGGAAGCAAGATTGAGCAAGAAAATAGGCTAAAAATCCAAAAATGGACAGCGTTAATCGATTAACCATATAGGTTAACCCGTTAACGGGCAAAAAAATCAGCATTTTGGCCAAAAAACGCATGCGTTAACCGGTTAACCATATGCGTTAACCGGTTAACCCTGAACAAAAAGTGAAAAATGCTTTTGAAATAAGTGCTTTTGGCCACAATCTTGCTTCTAATGATCCCTAACATACCTAGGAACATGCTAACACTAATTTCTACTTATTTTGAGCTTATTTACACATGCTAGCACCTATAGCCATCAACACTTTAACTTCTAAATCAACAAAAATCAACAAATCACAAGCAAACATAATTGAAACGGAATTGATTTTAAACAAAACGAAAAAAGCAATTAAAGAATGCCAAAAGTGGCGAGATGAAGAGAATAACTTAAAGAAGAAGTGATTAAGATCACCAACCTACGAAGCGGAGGAGTGCTTCGGTGATTGTTGCAAAGATCGGAGCTTGAATCGAAGAGAAAACCGAAAACCGAGAAATCGCAAAATAAATGCGTTCTTGAGATTGAATCTTCGTGCGCTTCCGATAATCCGATAATCCTCACAAAAATCAGTAGCTTCTTCTTCTATAATCCACAATCAATGAAGGTTGGAGGCTTAAGCTTCAAGATCTTCAAGTTTCAATGTGAAACTTGAAGAGCTTATTTGAAAAAGCTTTGGTGAAAGGGAGAGGAAAAGTGAGAGAGAAAAAGTGCTTCTCAAAGAGTGAAAAATTGGAAAATGGTGTTCAACCCTTTTGGTTTGGATGAAAATGGCTTAAATAGAGACTAGGCTAGGAGCTAGGTTTGGGTTTGGGGCCCAAAAATTAGGCTTGGGATCCAAAAATTAGGTTTGGTAGTTAGTTAGGGTTAGGGTTGGAAAAGAGAATATTCCTTGGAATATTCCTTGGAACCTTCCTTGGAATACTCTAGAAGATGGTAGAAGGTGGTGGAAGTTTCCAAGGGAAGTGGAGTGGAATTGAAGTGGAAAAATGAGATGGAAAGAATTAAAGGAAGTGTGGAAAGAAAATGGAAGGAAAGGTGGAGGGAAATGGTAAACCAACTACTTTTCAAATGATTTTCTTTGATTTTTTTCATGATTCCTCCATCATTTCTTGACCAAATTTGAACCATAGGATAATTGTAACCCTAATTTCACGATCTCGATCTTAAAAGTCCGGAGTCGACCCTTTTTACCTAGCTCGGTCGCCTTTTCTCCGATTCCTCGATTTTCCGTCGTCCGGCCAGTCGAACCCCTTCCAAAATGAATTTGTGGACGAGATTTGAACCCTAGGCACTTGACATCATATATAAGTCAAAGAAATCCACTTCGACTCAAAAATTTATGTAGAAGCCCTGTAGAAATGAAACCCTAATTCGGCTCTTTTCCCTCAAGAAGTATTGCACTGCTTGCCTCCTTCAATCAAACCAAAACTTTCCATGACTTGTGGCTTCAAGTGAAGACTTGTGGGATATTGTGAACCCTTTGCACAAGGTTGAGAAGCTTTGTGGCCCTTCGGTAGCCTCTTCATAACTTTCGGTTGCTCCGATCATTGATCACATACCCACGCCTCGGCTATGCTATATATGATGCAATGTTTTTGGTTATTTTATGAATCCATATATGCAAATGCTATGCAAAATGTTGAGGAAATGAGAGGGCAAATTTTGAGGTATTACAGCTGCCCCTATTCAATCATCTGCAGGCCTGAACGAATAATTGCGAGAGCTTTTAGACGTTCAAGGTATGGAGTGATTGAATACTCGAATAAAACCTGAAAATTTGCACACCGAGGGTAATGGAAATGCCATCTGCCCATTTATATATTTATGTATTTTCTGATTTGTCTTAACCTCTGAATAGGTAGCGAAAATAGAACCAGGTGGAAATAATGCTGGGAAGAATGCCATCCTCGAATGACCACTCACACGGGATCCTCGGATCCAGTACTAAAACCCTCCTTGAATAGAAACACAATGGTATACCGGCCGCAGGAGATAACCATCAACAACAAAGACTGACCTCGGACAGACTTTGTAAAAGAGACAAACTGACCTCGATCAATAAGCTCAAAAAAGTGAACTACTATCCTCAAATAATAGCCACAACAACAAGACCAACCTCGGAAGGACTTGAAGAAAAAGAAATGCCATTCTCGAATGACAAATCAAAAGATCCTCGGATCTAACACGAGACCATCCTCGAATGGAGACGCAAAGGTATACCAGCCTCGACTGATAACCGCACACAAAGCTGACCTCGGACAGACTTTGCAAAAGAGACAAACTGACCTCGATCAATAAGCTCAAAAAGTGAACTACTATCCTCGAATAACAGCCACAACAACAAGACCAACCTCGGAAGGACTTGAAGAAAAGAAATGCCATCCTCGAATGACAAATCATAAGATCCTCGGATCTAACACGTAACCATCCTCGAATGGAGACGCAAAGGTATACCAGCCTCGACTGATAACCGCACACAAAGCTGACCTCGGACAGGCTTTGCAAAGGAGACAAACTGACCTCGATCAATAAGCTCAAAAAGTGAACTACTATCCTCGAATAATAGCCACAACAACAAGACCAACCTCTGAAGGACTTGAAGAAAAGAAATGCCATCCTCGAATGACAAATCATAAGATCCTCGGATCTAACACGAAACCATCCTCGAATGGAGACGCAAAGGTATACCAGCCTCGACTGATAACCGCACACAAAGCTGACCTCGGACAGGCTTTGCAAAGGAGACAAACTGACCTCGATCAATAAGCTCAAAAAGTGAACTACTATCCTCGAATAATAGCCACAACAACAAGACCAACCTCGGAAGGACTTGAAGAAAAGAAATGCCATCCTCGAATGACAAATCATAAGATCCTCGGATCTAACACGAAACCATCCTCGAATGGAGACGTAAAGGTATACCAGCCTCGACTGATAACCGCACACAAAGCTGACCTCGGACAGGCTTTGCAAAGGAGACAAACTGACCTCGATCAATAAGCTCAAAAAGTGAACTACTATCCTCGAATAATAGCCACAACAACAAGACCAACCTCAGAAGGACTTGAAGAAAAGAAATGCCATCCTCGAATGACAAATCAAAAGATCCTCGGATCTAAAACGAAACCATCCTCAAATGGAGACGCAAAGGTATACCAGCCTCGACTGATAACCGCACACAAAGCTGACCTCGGACAGACTTTGCAAAGGAGACAAACTGACCTCGATCAATAAGCTCAAAAAGTGAACTACTATCCTCGAATAATAGCCACAACAACAAGACCAACCTCGGAAGGACTTGAAGAAAAGAAATGCCATCCTCGAATGACAAATCATAAGATCCTCGGATCTAACACGAAACCATCCTCGAATGGAGACGCAAAGGTATACCAGCCTCGACTGATAACCGCACACAAAGCTGACCTCGGACAGACTTTGCAAAGGAGACAAACTGACCTCGATCAATAAGCTCAAAAAGTGAACTACTATCCTCGAATAATAGCCACAAAAAACAAAAACAAGACCAACCGCAGAAGGACTTGAAGAAAAGAAATGCCATCCTCGAATGACAAATCAAAAGATCCTCAGATCTAACACGAAACCATCCTCAAATGGAGACGCAAAGGTATACCAGCCTCGACTGATAACCAAACACCAAGAAAATTGGACAAGATGGAACGGGATCATTGTACATAAAAGAGAGCCCAAGCAAACAGGACCGTTGTACAAAACGAGAACCTGCGACGCGACTGTTGTACCAAACAAGACGCGGAGAAATGACGAACATTGACTTGAAAAAGACAAGGATGTCTGGAAAATGATATTGGTATCCTCTGTGCGGAGTACTTCAGGTTGAGAAGATGCTATAAGTCGTACATAATATACCTCAAAACTGGCCCATGCTGGCATGCATATGTTTGAATTTATGGCGTAATGCTCCATGATGATGGAAATGCTACGCTTTGGAGGATGCAAATGTAATGATGATTATGCATATGCAAATGCAAAGGATCTCCCGGAAAGGAGGCTGCAGGCATCCCAAATAGCTTGACTGGGAGGAACTGATGATCACTGCATTGATCTGATTGATCCTTGTGAGGAGAAGACAACTCTGCAGGGAAGGCTGTCAATGATATACTGGCTCTGAACTGCCGCCATTGCCAAAAATAAATTGGACTTTGAGATTGGAGTGCCAAGACCTTGCTGGAGATGAACTCTTCTCGAACTCTGGTGGGAAACCAAAGGCATGATATTGCTGAGGAAGCAACTGCTGGGGAGGCAAAACACTCCTTATATTGCTGAGAATTGCCCCTGTCTGAAGGGAAATTTTTGCCTGGGGATGACACCCACATTCTACTGCCTTTCTGGGAGAGATTTCAAATTCCCACTCTACTGGGGGTGATGGGGGATGTCAATGATAAAGCTTCCCGCTGAAGGTAAGAGCTCAAGTTGCCACTTGCTGGGGATAAGAACTAAATTCTCTCATGTTGGGAATGAGAGATGATGATACCCTTCTGCTCAGGAAGCAACCTTCCATTTGCCGCACTACTGGAGAAGGGATTGTCTAATGAGACTTGCCAAGGAATTTTGATCGATGAAGCTTTCTAATGAAATAACACTTGAAGTACTGGGCTGGCAACGGCTTTGCCCCTAGCCCTGGGTTGACAGGTTGCCGACTAATCATGAGTGAACAATGGTTCTTTGCAATTTTCAACTCGCCTCAGATTAAGGCCCGTCGGAAGAAAATGTCTCAAGAGGATTTTACAGAAAACATGGCATATGAAATTCCTCAGTGTCTTCAAACTCTTGGAGAGATTCATCGGATCTCGAAATAACTGCCCCAGACTGCATGGTCCGTGCAAGAATTTGCCTCGCAAGGGTTCATGAAAAGCCTCATATCACTGTGAGATATTCTGCCCCAGTATTTTGAACTTCGGATGGGCGCTTTGAATTGACGGTCTTCGGGAGAGAGTGACTTCTCATGCCCTTGAAGTGATCACCTCTGAATGACTGTGCTTTGAAGAAAACACTCAGATCAACTGTTCTCTGAGAGATTGGATCTCGAAGTGATTGCCCCAGTTTAGCTAAAATTTGAATGCATGCATCAGACTCATGGCTCTTTGAGAGATTTGAATCTCGAAGTGATTGCCCCAGATTGGCTGAACTTTGGAGAGATTGCTCGACATGATTGCCCCTGATTAATTGGCTCTTACCACGACTGTTTGGGAAAGTCCCTACTCAATGGAGTTTTCTTGAAAAGTACACCTCGACAGATTGTCCTTCGGAAGTTTCAGACTTCTCAACTTGGCAAGATTAAGCTTCTGGACTGAGATTCCATACATGGACTTTTATGATGCCAAACAAATGTATGCAAGCAGAAAATGTTTATTTTAAGAATGAAAATTCTAATGCAACACACATATTAATCTTGAAGTTTTACTGAAAAAGATGTCGCAAACCTTTGTGAGCGAATCACTGGTTAAAATACGACATTGTTTTTTTTTGATGAACGTAAGCATGCACATGCAACACCAACAAAACTTTTAGCACAACTCATGGGAGTCAGGAACGCGATCTTGTGGTAGTACGCTCTCAAAAATAACCCTGTTTCAGTTAGGACTTTTGAGGATTGTATCGTGGCCTGGTTCACGGTTATAGAAACAAAGGATATAGGCTCGAAGTTTATTTGTGCCCACCCATCTTCGTGATGTTCTCCATTCCTATTTTCAGCTAACTTTCACAAGCGTTCACCTCTCAAAAAGGGTTTTGTGATGGTTGAGGAACCAATTACACTAACGGTGTAAGCACCAAACAGGTCGTTGTTGGGAGTCAGTCACCCCTTAGTCTTTCGTGTCTGTGCCACACGACTTTGTTCTTATTTGAGGATCTTTCTTGTGTAATCCTTTTCGTTTTTCACTTTTGCATTCTTTTTCTTATCCCTAACTTTTGCCTGGACTGATTCTTGTGAATCTTTGATTGTGAAGTCCAGCGGGATGCCCTAATTTTTGCCTAAGTCGCTTGTTTTCAAGTTTCGACTTAGCGGGCTTTCTCATTCATTTTTTTTCAATTCTTTTTTTGAACAAATTGTGTGACACTGTCTGTCTTGAATGCTTTGCGAGGGTCGTGACTGTCTCACTCCTTTGTTGTTGAGGAATAACCATTGTGGTCTCCGGTCTTTGGACCTCTTGATTGGGATAACCATTGTGGTTTCTGGTCATTTGACCTCTTGATTTGGTACAACGAAAGGTAATGGATCCTCAGATGTACACTCCTTTTTGAAATTTGAACGATCGGTCCAACTAGCTGACACCTACCCTGCCCCTGGGTTAAATGCAAGGGTTTTTTTCATGCGAAAATAAACTCCTACTTCAAGGCTCAAATGGGTTGGCGAGGGTGTATCTCCCTTATATCTCCGGTGTTTAGGATTTGAAACAATGCCTGTACATCGTCAACAGGGTCTTCCTCAAAAGCACACAATTAGAGATTTTTGCGTTTTCATTTCGTCATCCTCCCTGATAGAGTTTAAGCACAACAGTTGGTATTGCAATGCACATACACAAAATCATGAGTGAATACGAATGGATTACTTCAAGAAACATGTGCATTTTATTATGGTTAACATTCAAAAACAAATAAGTTTCATGCATGCATACAAATGTTTAAACAAACAATATAAACTACAAATGAAAATGCAGTAAAGAAGCTGAACATTGCCGTCATTGAGGAGACTTGACTCCGTATGGACTTATTGATTCTGAAAATGCCTTTGCCAATTGGGAGACCCATTTGATGAGGAGACTTCAATATGTGAGCAGACTTTCTGGCATGATGACCTTTGAGTCGATCAAATTCTGGACCTTGTCTTCACCTTTGCCTCTGAAAGACTTGCAATCTTCAATTAAAAGGCCAGGTGCCCCAGAATGGTAATCATGCTTGGCATCGAAACTCCAAAGGAAGCTTTGTCGGAGATGATCCTGATGCAATTAGCTCAACCACTCCGAATTTGCATAAATGAGGAAACTTGTTGCACGTACGTCATCAGAATATGATCAAACTTCTTCTCAAGTTGTTTTGGCCTTTACCCGTATTCTCTGCCCCTAGGAATCTCTTGGAAAGCTGAAATTGGATGCCGACGAATGACATATGGAGGGAAGAGGTTGATAAATGAAGTTGATAAATAAAGTTGCTCGGAAAGATCTTGCACGATCTCCTGCCTACGTATCTCCATTGACCAATGGAGAATCAGAGCAGCGTAGTTCCCCTCAATAGGGATGAAAATAGCTTCGTTCAAAATTCCCATAACCAAACTCATCTGAGTCTTCATCCGATTGACTTCCTCTTTCAAAAGTTTCTGATTCTGAAATAAAGTTTATAGCTCTGCCCTGAATGGCCTTAGCTGGGTCTTCCTTCAATTACCTCTGCCCGGAGTTGCTTCAAATATATACTTTGACGAATGTGATTCAAGTTGTCCATTGTGAAGGGAAATCAAGTCAGGAAAAGAATTTGTCTCTGAACACCTGTCAAGAATGCAAGGATGTATGCAAATGCCATGTTCAATTATTTCTGAGGAATCTATCTGCTTTGATTCAAGTTTTTGATACAGAAAAATCCAACAGCATGATTCAGATATGTGATCCTCGGAAATAACTGAACATGTGTGCAGAAATGCTATGATGTCATGTATGCAACAGGCATGTGATCAATGATCCGATGTTGGTGCCGGTGTTGAGCAATGAGTCAAGTGTCCGAATAGAACCATAATAGTAGCACCATCTCTGTATAGAACCCCATAACTGAGAACCCAATAACTGTAGAACTGGATCACATAATAGAATAGTCACTGATGGTGTTGAAGCTGAACAACGAGCCAAGTGTCTGTGGAGAGTCATAATAACAGTCACAATGTCAAGGTCGCAATGGTAATCACAGTAACAATTTCTCTGAATAGAACTCCCAAATCACAGAATCAGAGAACCATAGAACACTGAACAATACTGACAAAGTGGGTATGTTGAAGTTTAGGGTTCCTGCAAACCTGTAAACCCCTCCCAATCTCACAAGTGTGCTACTCGGGTCAACATCACGGACTCTCAAAGCCGAATAGCAATAATACGTTCACCATTTCCGAGAAATGGCTCATGACCAAATCAGGGAATCGGTTTGGCATTATGTACTACTCAGGGAGGCCTCAGTTGAGTCCAGAAAAACAAGCATCCCTCACAAGTTTCCAGCTTCAAGCACTGAATCGAGAAACAATAGTACATTCATCCCGAAGGGTACAATACTATCGTCATACGAACAGTTTGCTTAAACTGAATTCCTATGAGAGAACCAGGCCATCCTATGCGAGTTCCCAATGGGCCCTCGGATGCGAGTGGGTTTGCCAACAAATGTGGTCTGCCACTGTCATCACTGGAGAGGGATGTTTCCACAAAGGTTCTCAATGATCGGTCCCCTGACTGCACATAACTATCAAGGTAGCGCATCAACCCAGAAAGATTCCGGTATCAATACATTCCCGAGAAGGTCGCAAGTCAAGGTGTGGAACTCACTACTACCAACATAGCAAGATGCCATGAAGCCAAAGTGGAACCACTCTAAGTCCTAGGGTGCACTCGAGCCCCGGTTACGAGCTCATCTCACAGTAACCCCATCCCACAGAAAAAATGAAAACCAGCACAGCCAGACAGTCCAGTATAATATGATGCATGGAAAATAAAATACTGAATGCGATAAAGTAAAGCTGTAAATAAAACTGTAAATAAAAACAGATAAAGCTAAACTAAAGCACACAACAACAAACATATAAACACCCAAAGAAACAAAACCAAACAGGCGCTAGGATTGACTCTACAAAGGAAACCGGAAGAATCAGGTTAGTCCCCAGCAGAGTCGCCAGCTGTCGCTCCCGGGATTTTCATCCTAGTACAAACGCGAAAGTGGCGCGGAAAGGTTAGAGTCGCCAGCCAGACATTTTTATCCCAAAGGAATGGGAAAGGTAATGTTGCACAAACCTGAGGAAGAAGGAAAAGGACGAGGCCTTGCGAACCAAAGATCGGGGTTCGGGAGTCGGTTACGACCTGGGAAGGTATTAGCACCCCAGATCGTCCGTCGTACCCGACGGGATCCACGCTTGCTTGTTTTGTTTCAAAGGGTGAGAAAATAAGATGCTGCTGAATAAAACCGCTACTGGAATAAAGGGAATGGAAAATGAGAAAGGAATAAGAAGAGAGAATGGAAAGAAAAGGGGAAATGTAGGGAAAATAAAGAATGTGCTCGAACGGGCCCTACCCCGCTGCCTACGTACCTCATCGGGATAATGAGGATCAGAGTCGACGTAGTTCGCCTAACCTAGGCGGGAACTATTTGTTTGTATTTTTTACAGCTGGAACTGCGTATGTCTATGCTCAGGTGTTGCAGGCTCGTCTGGTACGAGTGCGTTAACCGTCTTGCATGCGAGACAAGTCGCCGCGAGTTCGCGATGTGAATGAATGAGATGAGAGAAGAAGTTCCCGCAGGATAGTCGGTTATTGTTTGTTTTTGTCTTTTTTGAGTTTTGTATGAATTTGGCACAAGGAAGTGAATTCAAACTCTTTTCCATGGAATGTACACTTGACTCTACATTCCAAGATGGAATAATAGAACAAGCATACCCAGCAAGGAGAATTTATCCAAGACTGGTTTCCTAGGATTAGGGTTTAAGTTCACTAGCTTGTTGAACTTTATTAAGTGTTTTTGTTGCTTTTGTGAAGAAATATCTTTTAAGTTTTTCTTTGTGAACAATTCCTTGATGAGACTTGTGCATCATGATGGACAAGCTTACACCACTCCAAGATGGAGTGAATGCAAGTGTTTCATGGAATAAGGCTATACACAAGAAATCATTTCATTTATTTGTTAAGTGTTTTTGGATTTTATTTGAAGATAAGAAGAGAATGACTCAAATTGCAAAAGGGACAAAAACTAAGGGGGACTAAGACACAACCCTAGGTTATTTATTTACAAAGTGATCCTAGTGGTTAGTGAGGTTTTTCTAACCCTAAAGATAAAAAGGAAAAGGATGCAACTTACTTCCTAAGGAAGATAAGTTGGTCCTAACAATGGGGGATCCTACCAAATCACAAATATGGAAGGAAAAATGAATAAAAAAGCCTAAAAGAAATGCATAAAAAATAAAGGATAAAGTGAAGTAAACTTACCTCAATCTTCCCCACTACAAAACAAATGTTAATGCACATTTTTATTAAAAAGAATAAGGCAAACACACATTAGTTAAATCCTAATTAAATTCTAAGGCACCTTAGACCTAAACTAGACTCTATTTTAATCCTAAAGAGCTAGAAAAACTAGGACAAAAAAACAGCACCTATTACAGCCCCTATTACACAAACAGCCATGAAACTAAGCCTAACACCCACCAACTTCTTACAGCCAGCATGCAATCATGAAAAAGTAGGTGCAAAAGGTCAAATGCAGCATGCACATATAACAAACAGCACACATTTTACAGCACTTATACAAAACAACAGCTATGAAATGCAAAATCCAGAATTGCTTATTTTTATTTTTTAATGCACAAACTCAATGCAAAAATCACTAATCTCATCATGAACATGTTTTTGAACTTAAATCAACATATACCAATGCAAGAACATGAACATTATTGAATGATTATGCAAGCATGCATCTCATGAATTATGCAACAAGTAAATGCACAAAGTAGCACCTAAACATGCATATGAACATGATGATCTTTGATTATGAACATGCAACATGATTGCTCAACAAACATACTAAACTCAATGCAAAATTCAGAATTAAAATGATATGAGTGATGTGATCAAATATGCAACAAAATGCCACCAATGCTCATACACATGATTATGCAAAATGCAATATTCATCAACATAATGAAATGCAAAATGATTTAATGCAATGCACACATGTAAAACAGAATGCAACATGATTATTATGTGTCAAACAATGCACAAACATGGTAACAACATGCAAGAATTTAAGCTATGCACAAAGAAGCACAAAAACGCATAAAACGCAACATAAACGGAATCGTGTCGAAACGACTCGAAATGGGGAGACTAGCTACTGGAAATGGACCCAAAAATTCCCTAAAATCAATACCTAAACATGTATGAACATTAGAGGCACTAGGAAGCAAGATTGAGCAAGAAAATAGGCTAAAAATCCAAAAATGGACAGCGTTAATCGATTAACCATATAGGTTAACCCGTTAACGGGCAAAAAAATCAGCATTTTGGCCAAAAAACGCATGCGTTAACCGGTTAACCATATGCGTTAACCGGTTAACCCTGAACAAAAAGTGAAAAATGCTTTTGAAATAAGTGCTTTTGGCCACAATCTTGCTTCTAATGATCCCTAACATACCTAGGAACATGCTAACACTAATTTCTACTTATTTTGAGCTTATTTACACATGCTAGCACCTATAGCCATCAACACTTTAACTTCTAAATCAACAAAAATCAACAAATCACAAGCAAACATAATTGAAACGGAATTGATTTTAAACAAAACGAAAAAAGCAATTAAAGAATGCCAAAAGTGGCGAGATGAAGAGAATAACTTAAAGAAGAAGTGATTAAGATCACCAACCTACGAAGCGGAGGAGTGCTTCGGTGATTGTTGCAAAGATCGGAGCTTGAATCGAAGAGAAAACCGAAAACCGAGAAATCGCAAAATAAATGCGTTCTTGAGATTGAATCTTCGTGCGCTTCCGATAATCCGATAATCCTCACAAAAATCAGTAGCTTCTTCTTCTATAATCCACAATCAATGAAGGTTGGAGGCTTAAGCTTCAAGATCTTCAAGTTTCAATGTGAAACTTGAAGAGCTTATTTGAAAAAGCTTTGGTGAAAGGGAGAGGAAAAGTGAGAGAGAAAAAGTGCTTCTCAAAGAGTGAAAAATTGGAAAATGGTGTTCAACCCTTTTGGTTTGGATGAAAATGGCTTAAATAGAGACTAGGCTAGGAGCTAGGTTTGGGTTTGGGGCCCAAAAATTAGGCTTGGGATCCAAAAATTAGGTTTGGTAGTTAGTTAGGGTTAGGGTTGGAAAAGAGAATATTCCTTGGAATATTCCTTGGAACCTTCCTTGGAATACTCTAGAAGATGGTAGAAGGTGGTGGAAGTTTCCAAGGGAAGTGGAGTGGAATTGAAGTGGAAAAATGAGATGGAAAGAATTAAAGGAAGTGTGGAAAGAAAATGGAAGGAAAGGTGGAGGGAAATGGTAAACCAACTACTTTTCAAATGATTTTCTTTGATTTTTTTCATGATTCCTCCATCATTTCTTGACCAAATTTGAACCATAGGATAATTGTAACCCTAATTTCACGATCTCGATCTTAAAAGTCCGGAGTCGACCCTTTTTACCTAGCTCGGTCGCCTTTTCTCCGATTCCTCGATTTTCCGTCGTCCGGCCAGTCGAACCCCTTCCAAAATGAATTTGTGGACGAGATTTGAACCCTAGGCACTTGACATCATATATAAGTCAAAGAAATCCACTTCGACTCAAAAATTTATGTAGAAGCCCTGTAGAAATGAAACCCTAATTCGGCTCTTTTCCCTCAAGAAGTATTGCACTGCTTGCCTCCTTCAATCAAACCAAAACTTTCCATGACTTGTGGCTTCAAGTGAAGACTTGTGGGATATTGTGAACCCTTTGCACAAGGTTGAGAAGCTTTGTGGCCCTTCGGTAGCCTCTTCATAACTTTCGGTTGCTCCGATCATTGATCACATACCCACGCCTCGGCTATGCTATATATGATGCAATGTTTTTGGTTATTTTATGAATCCATATATGCAAATGCTATGCAAAATGTTGAGGAAATGAGAGGGCAAATTTTGAGGTATTACAATGATGATATGAAAAGATGAATGCAAATGAACATGAGAAATTAGGGTTTTATGAATGTATGAGATGCATATGACCAAAACAGAAGCATACATCATGATAAAAAATTGAAATTGAACTCAAACAAACTCTAAACATATACAAGATTACTCCCCAAAGGTGGAGGACAGAAGCTAAACCTAGAGGAAGTTATGAATTTCCTAAATTAACTATGGTTTTTGGGTGATTCTAAAGGGAAAATGCCAAACAATTTGAAAATGCAATGCAAAATTATGAGATAAATAACCTAGACACTAGATGCAAAGTGTGAAATAATGTAAAAAGAATCAAGTTCAAACTCATCATGGTTGATCAAAAATGATTTTTTCAAGTTAGGGTTAGAAAAATGTGAAATTATGAACCCTAATTCAAAGAAAATTATGAAAACATGATCAAAACTAAAAATAAATTTTTATGGTGAGTTTGTAAATTGTTCTAAATGCCTAAGAATGCTTCATGATTTTTTTTTGTGATTTTTAGATCCCTAAATGTATTTTTAATTAATTAAAATCAATTAATTAATTAAATAAAACATTTAAATGATTTAAAAATACTTTTTTAATGCAAACATAAAAATAAAAATGTTTTTGAGTTTAGAAAAATATTTGAAGTGAAAATGTAAAAAATGAGATTTTTAAAAGTCTTTTTGCTACTTTTAATAATATATGAAAAGAAATATGAAAAAATAAAAGAAAAAATGAAAGTAAGCAAGATCTAAGGATCAGATTCAAAGCTGGTTGACTGCTTGCGCTATCCTATGGTTCAAATTAATCATGACTAATTAAAATTAATTAAGTTAATTAATTAGGTTTAGGGTTTAATGATCCAATCCTAGTCATTCACATGCGCGGGCAAAACAGATCCAAGGGCCACAATTCAAACTGACACTTAAACCATAATTAAAACCCTAAACACTCTCAGGTGACCGGAGGAAGCTCCGGTCACCCAAAACCTCAACTTCCTCCCTAGGCCACCCCAAGCCCTAAAAACTGCCCAGAATCAATCCCCAAACCTCATGGAACATGAATCAACAAACAAACAACATTTATTTTACATGAATCATGAGAAACGAATCAAAACGGAAAACATACAAAAATTTCAGAAGCTAAATACATCCTACATACTCAACCATTTTCAATGATTCAAAGCGCATAATGATCAGGGAAACAAACTTTATCAAATGGTAACTTAAAATCAAGGTTATGAGAAAATTGTTCTTGAGCTATACCTGAGCTGGAGTTGAGCAAATATGGACCTCCAAAGCCTGCCTCTTGTGCAAGACACCTCCTTTGATTCCCCTAGTGTTATTGAGAAGCTTTGCAAGAGTTTAAATGGTCTGTTTTTGAAGATTCAGTTCTGAGAGGTGGAAAATCGTGTGTTGGTTTTAGTACCTTTTAAGCCATGGTGAAAGGTGGTTTATGTTCTATGAGTGATATGAAGATGAATGGTGCAAAGCGTTTTGAGTTTTGTTGGTTGTGTGATGAAATTCGAAGACATGAAGGTTTTGGGGATTTTTGGTGATTCTAAGCTTGGGGATGTTTCAGGCTTGTGTCTGGTATGAAATGAGGTCCATGATGTTAGTATAGAGCATTGTGATTGGTCAGAAAGTTGGTGGTGGCTCAGGCTGATTGGTATGGATTCATTTGCAAAAAAGTCTATGAAAGTGTACCACAAGTATGGGCTGGGACAGAAGAGATCCAAAGGGTGGATTTGCCTCACCTGGGTTCATGGAGAACCCTTGGATTGATTGTGATGATTTGTGGTGCTTGATTCATGAGATTGCATAACTTTTACATTTTCCCTCTTTGAAATTTCTTGAAGTGCAAGGCATGAAATATTGTGATTCTTGGCATAATTCTGATCAAGGAAAGTTGTGTTATGTTGTTATGATGCTTAGAGGTCAATTAGAGGTCACAAGAGTGCTTAAAACTTGGTTTTGCAAAAATCCCTCTTTGGCATGATATTGAAAATTATAAGATTTTTTCCAAACTTTGAAACATCATATCATGAGTTCTAGGATGAATCATGAGGAGTTCTTGTACTTTTTGAAAATGGGAAGATCCAATCTACAACTTTCATGTTTGAAGATTTTTCACTTGAAGCATTTTTGATCAAGAAATAGGAGGTTGAAAATCTTTCCCAAAATGGAAAGTTTTCATCACAAGTCATGTCCAAAAATGGAAAGTTTGCAAATGGCTTTAAATTCTTCAATTTTGTGAACTTCTAACCTCTTCTAAGATCAAATAAAGATCATAGAACCTCAAATTGATGAAAATGACCCTTTGGTACCATTGGGAGGGGCCTCAGATGCCATGATTCTGACTTTTCTTGCACAATAAGTTACCAGTTTATCAGATTACTTCCACAATGAATTCCTTCATCAAATTTGGTACACATGATCCTTATAACATATTAATACCATTGGAATTAAGAATGACCAAAAAAATTGAGATTAAGGGCCTCAAGCCCCAAACCCTAATTTTAGGTCATTTGTGTAGAAAACCCTAGCCTGCATGGACCTCTGTGCAATCCTCTGTGACATTTTGACTTTTAAGAACCCTGGGGAGCATATTATTATCATAGAACACACATGGACCATATTGGCATGCTTCAAGACCTTTGAGATAGCTCAGATCACTTCTTGGATTCTCATGATCACAAACCCTAGCTATGCAGATGAAATAAACTATGCAGTGTGAAATGATATGCTTATGCAAAGCAATATGAAAAGATCACAAGCCATGGTGTGAGAAAAAGTGAGGGCAAATTTGGGGTGTTTAAACATATTATTATTGTCATTGTGGGGTTTCTTTGATCATTGACACTGAGTGAGATATGCTCACTACCCACGCCTGAGAAAAACCATAGGACTAGAATAATGGTAGTGTTGTGGAAGATTGCGGGGGGCCTCCCTCGTGGGACGAAGCGAAAACCATTGCCCTAAGTATATTCTCTTGGGAATATTATGATACGACAAGTATTTGTCGTGTGACAATATTTCTAAGTTGAATTGTCAACTCCGGGGACCTTCAAACCAATTCATTGTGGTTAGTAGCATTAACTTACGAGATCCTTGTGACTCAATGGGTTAATACGAAAACCACAATCATACTAGATCCTTTGAACGTATTACTATATTATAGTAATATTTTCAATCTCGATCGATGATGTCTGAGAATCCCATTTTCAAAACCTGGGATCGATGGTTATGTAGTTGTAGACTGCAAGGAGCCTTTCTCGTGGGAAGAAAAGAAGTTCTCACCTAGATTCGATCATTTGAAAGTTATTATCGTGTGATAAGCCTTCGTCATGGGATAATGTCTTTGACTAGGATCCATGACTCTAGGCACTTACCTTTACAGCCTACCCATGGGGTTCCGTGGATCAGAGATACCCATTGTCTGACTCCAACTTCAAAGCTGATTGAACCTGCAATCCTGAGCATTACATTACATTTTCTCTCATACCATTGCATGTGCGTCCATTTTCATTTCATATCATTTCCAAAAACAAAAAAAAACTCATCCATCCTTCATTCATAACCCGCACTTGATTTCTCGACACTTGTATTGGACTTGAAGTAGCTTTGAGGACTATGGATCAGTTGGAGCAAAGTCATGTTATGTTAAGAGGAGATGCAGACTCGAAGAAGAACTTGTTGGACCAACTTGTGGAGGCCATGATAGCCTTGTGTCGCTCCCCGTATTTCCATCCTGGTACAAACGCGAAAGTGGCGCGGAAAGAGGTAGAGTCGTCAGCCAGGCATTTTTATCCTGAAGGAACGGGAATGGTAATGCTGCATAAACCAGAAGAAAAGAAAAGGAAGGACACGGGTCCTGTGAACCAAAGAGACTGAGTTCGGGAGTCAGTTACGACCTGGGAAGGTATTAGCACCCAGATCGTCCGCCGTACCCGACGGGATCCACGCTTGCAAAGAAAATGCTTCAAAGGGTGAAGAAATGAAAGCTGCTGCAAAGAAAATGAAATGAATTGGATAAAAGAAAAGAAAAGGGAACTGAAAAAGAAATGGAAAGGAAAAATGTAGGGAAAAATAAAGATTATGCTCGAACGGGCCCTACCCCGCTGCCTACGTACCTCATCTGGACAATGAGGATCAGAGTCGTCGTAGTTCCCCTTGTCGCTCCCACCAAATGACACCTGGTCAGAAGGGGTACAGACGCGAACGGTCGGCGAAAGGATAAAATGAGGATGAACTGAAAAGATTCGCCAGCTAGGCATTTTTATCCCGAAGGACAGGTAATGCTGCATAAACCTAGAAAGAAATGGATAAGACGGTCGCGAACCAGAGAAACTGAGAAAGGGGGTTGGTTATAACCTGGGAAGGTATTAGCACCCAAATTGTCCGCCGTACTCGACGGGATCCACGCTTGAAAGATTTGTGTTTAAAAGGGGTAGTGTTAGTGATATTCAGTGTGCAAAAGCTGGAAAAGAATGCAAGTGTCAGTGTAAAAGAAATGTGAGGTGAAATAATAGGAGTGTCAGTGCAAGGAAAGAGTGTAAAGCTCAAGACTATGAGGCTTAAAGAATAATGCTGGAAAGAGGGGGAATATACAGAGACTTTTGTTCGATAACCGTTAAGTTATGCCTACGTATCCTCTCGTGCAATGAGGAAGTCAGAACACCGTAGTTCGACTAAAAGAGACTGAAAGATAAATTGACTTGTGAATTGCTTACTTGTCTATGCTCAAGTGTATGACCTGTCTGGCTCAGGTGCTAACTGTCTTGCATTAGACGGAAGAAGCAAGTTCTCGATTATGAGTGAATGAGGTGAGAAAAGAATCCCGGAGGAGACGATTATTGTTTGTTTTTGGTATTTTCAATCTTTTATTGCTTTTTTGAAGTTTGTCATAAGTTAATGAGCTTAAGCCTAAACCAAGGGTTAATAAACTCATCATATCCTCCCTTTGATTAGGGATAATGAGAATACCATAAGTATGAGATAAGCACCTCAAACTTAATTACCATGATGTAGGATTAAGATCAATAACCTACTTGCAATTATTTTGATGTTTTTGGAGTTTTTGTTTAGTGTTCAGTAATGAGTTTAAGCCATAATCAAGGATTTAATGGACCCATTACACCATCCTAATAGAAGGATAATAGATGAGAACATTTAAGCTGAGGAAGGATCCTCAAATTAATCCTTGATTAGGGATTAACCTCATGACAAAACAAAGCCTTTATTAAAGTGGATTTTAGTTAATGGTAAGATTAAGAATTGATTTTTAGGGTTTGTAAGACAACTTGAGGGGGACTTGTCCATTAACACTAGGGTTAGTCCTTCTTAACCAATTAAGGAAGAATTAGAACCCTAATGCAAGGCCCAAGTTACAAGCTTGATGTCTTAGTGATTATTAGATGGATTGATTAAGAGATTTTAAACACATTAAGGGTTTAACACTTAGGATTAAAGTTATACACTCCATCCTAAGAGAAGGATGCAGGCATAACCTTAATCACAAAGCCTTAAAACCTTTAAGGTTTAGTCCCTGATTATGAGGTGAGAAGAGAAGACACAAGAGATGACACAAAGGTAAAACTAATGGGGGACTAATCAAACCCTAATTGTGATCATGCTTGGTATTCCTAGGGTTTATGAGGCTTGCAAGAGATCTTCAAGGAAAAGCCACCAAGGAAGAAGAAAGATGGAAGGAGGAGAAGTAGAAGAAACAAGTCAACTTACTTCACTTAAGAAGATAAGTTGCTTGAAGAAAGAAAGTGAGGGAGGAACATGAATGAACAAGCTCACTATAATACACATACAAAATGCAGTAATGAATGCATAAGAGAGATGAGAAGAGATTATGAGAAGTGAAGGCAAATTCACTTCTCAAAGTAACTTACCACCTGAAAAGTTAGTGAAAGAAAGTGAAATGGAATGAAAATGAAATGAATGCAAGGATGCAAACCAAAACCAGAAGCATGTTCATGATGCAAATGAAGCTAAGAGATGATGCAAAGTCATAGCAAATGTTATGGATGATCATACAAAGGATGAGAATACAAATGAAGCATAAAGGAAGCATGAAAGTTCATGAATGCACATGAAATGAAATGAATGCATAACATGGGAAATGGATGATGCAATGATCAAACATGATTCTAATGTGTCCTAAGATGTCTTATATGTCATGTGAATGTATGAAATGTCATGGTAAGTTCATGAATGCAATCATATGCAAGATGAATGTAAATGAAGATACAAAATTCGGGTTATATGAACATGTGAGATGCAAAACTCAAAAACAGAAGCAAATCAAAAGATAAAAAATTGAAAATGCACTCAAAGGAACCCTAAACCTATACTAGTTCACCATCCAAAGGGGGAGGTCAGAAGCTAAACCTAAAGGAAGTTATGAATTTCCTAAGTTTCTAGGGTTTTAAGGGTGATCCTCAAGGTAAAATTCCAAACAAATTGAAAATGGAAGATAAAAATGAAACAAAAATGTTTTTAGAAACTAGAAGGCATGCTTAGAACAATGCAAAAAGAATCATTCACAAACTCAACTTGGTTTAAAAGTTATGAATTGTTGAAGTTAGGGTTATAAATGAACAAATTTAAGAACCCTAATTCATTAAAAAAAGTCAAAGCATGATCAAAACCAAAAAGAAATTTGTGTGGTGAGTTTGTAAATGCTTCTAAATGTTCAAAGATGTTCTCTGATTTTTTGGTGATTTTTAAATACTTAAATATATTTTTAATAAATTAAAATCAATTAACTAATTAAAAATAACATTTAAATGATTTAAAAAAAAATTTCTAATGCAAAAAATAAAAATAAAAATATTTTTGGGCTCTGAAAATTAATCAAATGCTTGATAAAAATTTTCAGAATTTTTAGATCATTTTTACTATTTTTAAAAATTCGTATAAGAAAAAATAAGCAAAATGCAATAAAAATTAAATAAATGGAAAGGTAATCTCATCCAATGCTCCAGATTCAAAGTTGGGACTTTAGGGTTGAATGACGCGTTTTTTAATGGCCTGGATTCACTCTGGTTTAATTAAACTAATTAATCTTAATTAATTTAATAAAAATGAATTAGGGCTAAGTGAATTAATTTGGGTCGTGCATATCTTAACCTAATCCTCATCCAAGGGCTACGAATCAAACTGGCAAACTAATTAGGGATTAGGGTTAAACACTTTCAGGTGACCGGAGGGGAGCTCCGGTCATCTTCTCCGGCGGGACAAAAACCCTAAAACCTCCCCTATGCAATTTTAAGCCCTCAAACTTGCCCAGAAACAATCCCCACACCTCTAGCAACTCAAATCAACAATCAAACATCATTTATCAAGCAAGAACAGGCTGAATCGAAACAAAACAAAATCAGGGCCAAAATTTCAGACATTCATAAAATACTCATTTTTTCAACATTTTCAATTCTAAACATATCACGATGATCCTTAAAGTATGCACTTTCAGTTTATAACAAGAAATCAAAGCTTTGTGAAAAATTGTTCTTGACCATACCTGAGCTAGAAAACTTCAATGGTGAGCTTCCAGAACCTCCCACTTGTGCAAATGAACTCCCTTGGCCCTTCTGAAGCTAGTGGGATGCTTGAAAAGCTTTGATGGTGGCTAGTTTGAAGGTTCCAATTCTGGTGTAGCAGAACTTGAGGTTTGTGTATGTGATGTTTCAGGCTCTTTTAATGGTTGATTCTTGTTCTATGGATGATGTGTGACTTTTTGGTGAAGAAAAAATTGAAGTTTGATGGCTGGTTTGAGAGAATCGAAGAAGGGAAGCATTTTGCAAGTTTTGTGAAATCTGATTGTGTATGGGGTCTGAGCTTGTGTGAGGCTTGTTTCATGATCCATATACAAATCCTAAACTATTGGAATGAGTCGGAAGACTTGACATGTACCGTGGGAATGGTATGGAGCAATTGGCCAAAAAATCAATAGTTGGTGTACTTCAAGCATGGGCCATGATAGAAGCTATCTTAGGGCTGCTATGAGTTCAGTTGTCTTCAAGGATGGCCATGGGATGTTTTAGAATGATCAGAAGTGAATGGATGGTGAGATGTCACATGTTTTGCAATTTTCACAACTTGTTCCACTTTGAGATTTTTGGTCATGGACATGTCTCATTCCAAGCTGAATTCAGGTCATGAAATGTTACATGGTGTTATGGTGATGCTTTGAGATCAATTGGAAGTCATGCCAACCCTTGGAAACCATTCTTGCAAGAATTCCCTTTTTTTTGAATTTTATGGAAAATGGCTTATGGAAGCTTGTCATCCAAGGCATGAACCTTTGTGAATTTGTGCAATTATGATTTTGGCAAGTTGTAATGATGCATAGAAGTCATTTAGAAGTCACAAAATGGTTTGGTATGTGGTTTTGCAAAAATCCCTCTTTGGCATGAAACATGAAATTATGTGATTTTTTTGCCAACTTTGAAAAGCCATAACTTGAGTTACAAAATGAATTAGATCTTGTTCTTGTACTTTTTGAAAAGGGAATGATCCAATCTACAACTTTCATGACCAACAATTTTTCATTTGAAGCATTTTTGGTTGAGAAAGAGGAGGTTGAAAAACTTTCCCAAAATGGAAAGTTTACATTACAAGTCATTTCCATTTTTGGAAACTTTTGGTTTTGCTCACTTTTCTTAAAATTTATGAACTTATAAGCACTTCAATGATCAAATAAAGACCATATAACTTCAATTTGATGAAAAATCCACTTTGGTTCCATGTTGGGGGGCCTCAGATGCCCTGATTTGGCTCTGACTTGCTCAGGAAGTTACCCAGTGATCAGATGACTTCCACAACGAATTTTTCCATCAAACTTGGTATGTATGATACTTATGACATATTAAGACCAATAGAAACAAGAATGTCCAAAAAATTTGGAGTTATGGCCTCTGAAACCAAAACCCTAATTTCAGGTCATCTGTGGAGTTAAACCTGGCTCTACTTCCATGCTTTGCAAGTTCTTGTGATTTTTTTTGGCTTCCTTGATCTTTGGAGGATGAAATATGATGATTGAACATACATGGACCCTCTTGATATGATTGATAGCCTTTGGAGTGGCTCAGAAGGATCTTGGATTGCTCAGATCACAAACCCTAGATGCAGATGAATTTGAACTAATGCAGTGAAGCAAAAATGCAATATGATGTGGTATGATTGAACAAATGCAAATGAAAAGATCACAAGCCATGGTGTGAACTTAGTGAGGGAAAATTTGGGGTGTTTACAGCTGCCCCTATTCAAGCATGAGTTAGCTGTGTAGGATGTAAGCGATGGCTTAACAGGCAAACAAGATAACTTGTGGTTGAATACCAAAGACAGTCCAAAATTTGCACTCACTGGGTGAAGAAGAAAAGGGATATAGATTGTAAGAGGAAAGTGTAATATGATTATAAAGTGCGGGCGATGGAGGACGACCATCATGCAGAGGACAACTGCTGGGGATAAAGCTGTGACGGGTACGACCGACATGCTAGGGAAATAAAGAGATCATGATGGGGACGGCCATCAAATAAAATAAACAAGGTTCTCTGGGGATTTTAAAGGTAAAGTCAATGATGGGGACGACCATCAGGTTAACGAAATAAATGATGAGGGACGGTCATCAAAGGTGGAGGACGATCACCTAGCAGGGGACGACTGCTCTGTTGGGGATAAGGATGAGGGACGGTCATCCAAGGTGAAGGACGATCACCTGGCAGGGTACGGCTGCCGAAAATATCACGACATAGGACGAATGCTGGATAGAAAAAGTCGACGATGGGGACGGCCATCGGATAAGCATGATGAAGGACGATCATCAAGAGGTGAAGGACAATCACCTAGCAGGGTATGACTGCTCTCGGGGTTTATCATGACATAGGACGAATGTCAGATAACAAGATCAACGATGGGGACGACCACCAGATAAAATGATGAAGGACGATCATCAAAAAGGTGAAGGAAGATCACCTGGCAGGGGACGGCTGCTAAAATATCACGACATAGGACGAATGTCGGACAGAAAAGGGTTCCAATAATGGAGACTCTGCTGGGGGAATGATGAGGGACGATCATCAAAAGGTGAAGGACGATCACCTGGCACGGTACGGCTGCCGAAAGTATCATGACATAGGACGAATGCCAGATAGAAAAAGAAATTTTGCTAGAGATTTGCTGGGGAATGGTAAACACGGACGAGTGTTTACATCCAAGAAATGAAAGGTATAAGTGTTTGACGCTGTGTATAGATTAAAGATGCGGACGAGCATCCTTAACACTATGATACAGACAAGTATCGGTAGAAACAACTTTGACGCATGTTCAGAGGTGATGATACGGACGAGTACCAACTAGTTAACAAAGAACACAGACAAGTGTTGGATCTGAGGGGAGATAAGTGTGTATACAAGATACGGACGAGTACCTGTATGAGTAAAAATAAGCATAAGTGAGACACAAATGAGTGTTCAACTTGCTGGGGAGAGTATGACACAGACGAGTATCATAAGAGAAAATGTATAAGTTATGAACTTACAAGTGTAAAAGATATTTGGTGATCTGTGGGGATAGGATGACACGGACGGGTGTCAATGAGAGTGTATTATAAGTGTTTGGGTAACTGTGCTGGGGGAAAGGTGACGCGGACGGGTGTCAATGGAGTGTATATAGATATTTGTTTGTGGTTTATATCTTCAGGGGAATGATACGACACGGATGGGTGTCGAAAAGAGTATATATTAACATGTATTTGTGAGTGCAAAGGGGACGCTCTGGCTTTCTGCTGGGACTGTGAGTCTTTATATACATTGCTGACGGAATGTTGGTATACACAAGTGACTGATTCAAAACATGACTGTTGATTATGAAATATGTTTGATTTTTGCTGTAATGCTCCGTATTAGACGGAATTCTACGCTCTGAGGGGAAATATGATGCGAATGCTATGATTATGCAAAGAGAAGCCGATCCAGGATTCGGATCCCGCTGCTGTGAAGATCTCTGGCTGATCTTCTTGAAGGAGTGTCCCAGCTGGGGATGAGATCATTGGTAGATCTGATATATAACTTTGCTTGGGGAGATAGGTCACTGATAGACCTAATATAATGAGGAGCCCAGTTAGGGCTGTGGATGCTTTCATCACTTTTTGTGCGGGAAATTCCGACATTGCTCTTCTGGGAGAGGCTGGAGCTCTGTGGGGAGATGGTTCCCTGTCTAGCACTCGGCTTGGGGAGGAAAAGATCTCTGAACGATCTTCCTAGAGATTTCTGCGGGAATCCTGCTGAGGATGAGGATATCTGACAACTCAGTTGGGGATATGAGCACCTTCTGGCACTGCTCTGAAAGATGCGCTAGAGAAGTGATGCCTGACAGCCCTGATGGGGAGAGAGCATTTCTAGTGCTGTTTGGAAGATGTGCTGAGGAAATAATGATTTGGTAGCTTGCTGGGGAGAACCTTTCATGCCCCATGTTGCGCTTTGAATACCTGCGATCCTGTTATGACAAAGAAACGCACAAGTGTCCCGAGGTATCCCTTACCAGATTTCGTCATAGGAATTTAGACACTCCCGGGAGTAAGTAAAATATTTCCTGCAAGCATGTGATTAAAGGCACATCTGTTTTTATGCAAACATTATGTCAGAGATATCAGACATTTTTGCAAATGAGATAAAAATGTACAAGACGGAATGTGACTGAAAATCTGATTTTATTAATTTGGGTGCCCTGAATTGGCAAATACAGTCAAAGAAACAGATCCCCTGAAATGAGGAGATTGTTACAAATTGAAAAAATGAAAGTGTTGGCAATGTTGACGACGCTTTATTGAGCTTCCCTTTTGCTATGACTCGTATGACATTGACGTTCTTCTCATCTTGCTTTCTGAAGAAGGATGATTCTGACCGATGCTTTAACCTTTCAAAACTTGCCAAGTTGTAAGTGATACAGACGAATTAAGAATACAGTTGTTCGCTTATTCCCTTATTTTTGCGTGGATCGCCCTTTTGGGTTTTCAATCCACCGGGATACCCATTTTTGCCTGAGCTGTCCAATGCAGCTTTTCAACTCAGCGGGTGCACATTTTCTTTATATTCCCTTATTTTTGCCCGAGTCTTTTATTCTGTTTTTGACTCGCCGGGATGCCCTATTTTTGCCTGGACTTACATTCTGTTTTTATGTCCAGCGGGTCATTTTATGCGAAGTATTTTTTAACTGCATATGAATTCACAAGGGACAAGAAATCTTCACCATCCATAGTAGTGAGCATCAGTGCTCCACCAGAGAATACTTTCTTTACTATGAACGGACCATCGTAATTCGGAGTCCACTTGCCCCTGTGGTCTGTATGAGGAGGGAGGAGTCTTTTCAGCACAAGATCTCCTACTTGGTATTCCCGAAGCCTGACTTTCTGATCGAAGGCTTTCTTCATTCTTTTCTGATATAACTACCGACAAATGATGTCTCTTTTCAGGAATCTGGCTACCACTTGCCTGGTGACATTTGCATACAAAGCTGCTTCAACCCAATTGGTAAAATAGTCAATGGCTACCAGGATGAATCTGTGGCCATTTGAAGCAGTCGGTTTGATCTTTCCAATCATATCAATGCCCCACATGGCGAAGGGCCAGGGTGAAGACATCACATTCAAAGGATTCGGAGGCACATGCACTTTGTATGCATAAATCTGGCATTTGTGGCACTTTCTGGCATAAGCACAACAGTCTGCATCCATTGTGATCCAGTAGTAACCTGACCGTAGCAATTTCTTAGCCATTGCATGTCCTCCAGCATGGGTACTGAAAGATCCTTCATGCACCTCGTGCATCAACAAGTCTGCTTCACCCTTATCAACATATCTGAGAAGTACCATGTCAAAGTTGCGCTTGTACAAGGAGCAATCAACATTAAGGAAGAAACTACCAGCCAACCTTCTTAATGTCTTCTTATCATTGGATGATGCCCCATGTGGGTATGTTTGATCCTCATAGAAGCATTTGATGTCATGAAACCAAGGCTTATCATCTTTAGCAAGGTCTACTGAGAATACGTATGCTGGCCTGTCAAGTCTGGATACTGAAATCCGAGGCACAAAGTTGGCAGCTTGAACTTTGATCATGGAGGAAATGGTAGCCAGAGCATCTGCAAACTGATTTTCATCTCGAGGGATATACTCAAGCTTGATTGTTGTGAAGAAAGTCAGTAATCTCCTCGTATAATCCCGGTATGGAATCAGATGCTCCTGGTGAGTGTACCATTTGCCATTGGTTTGATTGATTACCAGAGCTGAATCTACGAACACAGTTAAAGTTTTGATGCTGAGGTCAATGGCTTCCTCAAGACCCATGATACAGGCTTTGTATTCAGCTTCGTTGTTAGTCCAGTTAAAGGTGAGTTTTGCCGAGAAAGGCATTTGAACTCCCTTAGGTGTAATGAGTACTGCACCAACTCCACATCCATTCATATTAAAAGCCCCATCGAACATCATTGTCCATTCTTCTTCTGGGTCAGGCCCTTCAGTTTGAATAGGTTCTTCATGATCTTTTGCTTTTATGAACATGATGTCTTCATCAGGGAAGTCAAATCTCATTGGCTGGTAATCATCAATGGGTTGCTCAGGTAGATAATCAAACAATACACTGCCTTTGATGGCCTTTTGGGATGTGTACTGAATGTCATATTCTGTGAGAATCATTTGCCATCTTGCAACCCGTCCGATAAGTGCTGGCTTCTCAAATATATCCTTGACTAGATCCATTTTTGAGATCAACAAGGTAGTGTGAGTCAACATATACTGTCTAAGTTGGCGAGCAGCCCATGCTAAAGCACAACAAGTTTTCTCGAGCAGTGAATAACGTTGTTCACAGTCGGTAAACCTTTTTCTTAGGTAGTATATTGCATACTCTTTTCGACCAGACTCGTCATGCTGGCCCAGTACACACCCCATTGACTCTTCTAATACTGTCAAGTACATTATTAGAGGTCTTCCTTCAACTGGCGGCATAAGGATTGGAGGCTATTGTAAGTATTCCTTGATTTTGTCAAAAGCTTTCTGGCAGTCTTCATTCCACCTGACCGTTTGTTCTTTTCTTAACAACATAAATAAGGGCTCGCAGGTTGCAGTAAGATGAGATATGAACCTTGAAATGTAGTTCAATCTACCTACAAACCCCCAAACTTCTTTTTCATTCTTTGGTGCAAGCATCTCTTGGATGGCTTTGACTTTGTCAGGGTCAAGTTCAATTCCCTTCTCACTTACAATAAATCCCAGCAGCTTACCGGATCGCACCCCGAATGTGCATTTGTTGGGGTTTAACTTTAATTGGTACTTCCTCAGACGTTCGAACAGCTTTAACAGATTCACCAGGTGATCTTCTTCTGTAAGGGACTTGGCAATCATATCATCCACATAACATTCGATTTCTTAATGGATCATGTTATGGAATAATGTTACCATAGCCCGTTAATAAGTGGCACCAACATTCTTCAGTCCGAATGGCACTACCTTATAACAGAATGTGCCACAGGGTGTGATGAAAGTTGTCTTCTCCATGTCTTCAAGGGACATCTTGATCTGATTATATCCTAAAAATCCGTCCATGAAGGAGAACACCGAGAACTGGACCATATTGTCGACCAATACATCAATGTGAGGTAATGGGAAATCATCTTTTGGGCTAGCTATGTTCAGATCCCGGTAATCCACGCACAACCGTACTTTGCCATCCTTTTTAGGGACAGGTACAATGTTAGCAACCCATGGCGGGTAACTAGTTACAGCAAGGAAACCAGCGTCCCACTGTTTTTGTACCACCTCTTTTATCTTCATGGCCATATCCGGACGAGTACGACGCAACTTCTGTTTTACTGGAGGACAGTCTTCTTTTTGAGGCAGCTTGTGCATAACAATGTCAGTATCCAGACCTGGCATATCTTGATAAGACCAAGCAAAAACATCCACATACTCCCGAAGCATGTCGATAAGTTGTTCCTTCACTGAATCTTTCAAACGGGCCCCTATCTTCACTTCTTTCAAGTCTTCTTCGGTACCAAGATTAATTGTCTCAACCTCCTCCTGATGAGGGATAATTACCTTCTCCTCTTGCCTTAACAACCTAGATAACTCTTCAGGAAACTCATAGTCTTCTTCAACCCCTTCATCGACTTGATTAATTGGATTGTCGAAGTCATACAAGGTCATAGCAGTGCTGTTGTCGGTGCAGTCTGGAGGGTAATCTCTACAAGGGTTTAGATTGGTTCATTTTAGTGATCATTTTTATCTTGCTTAGAAAAATTGAAAATGAAGTTATTATTTTGAAAAACATTGTCATTTTAATTTTGTACAAAAAATGAAAAATGAAAAACAGTGAGCGGGAAAAAAGGAGAGACTCATTTCCAAAAGATGTCCTGATATTCATTAATTGATCGTTTGCACAAAATACAAGATGGCCCGATTACAAAATGAGCCCTGGAATCTTGGGCAAGATGTAGGACTTGATGCATGCTTAAAGACAGGAAATAATAGTTAATCTGCAGGAGTAACTCTTATAATTTCCTGGGAAGACCAACTTGAGACTTGGCTCCCCGGGATCCTTGGACGTATCCAATTTTCTAGGTTGCGTTCGTCTTCTTCCTCATCTTCCAAACTATTCACAACATCCGGGGTAAACGTTCCCCTACTGACAAATTTGGGCTCCGTTGCAGCCTCTGGTTGATCTTGTCGAGTTGGTCTGTAACCCAACCAGAATCTGTCTTCTTTCTTTTCAACTGGCAGCAACTTGCCCCAGGCTTGAGCGGTACCCTCCTCAACAACCTTCCTGGCCTGTTGATATGAAGTGATGGAAGTTCCAGACACAGCAGATGCTTCATTAATGTTGAGGGCCTCAAACCCCTGACTCATGGTCTCATGGATCTCCCCATCCATCTCTATGTACTTATAAGTATCCAGCTGGCTAACAAAGATATCCTCCTCCCCACAGATGGTGATGATCTGGCCTTCCCACTCAAATTTTAACTTCTGGTGAAGGGTAGACGTAACAGCGCCAACGGCGTGAATCCAGGGTCTACCCAACAAACAGCTGTAGGTTGGCTGTATGTCCATCACGAAGAAGGTAGTTTTAAAGGTTTGTGGGCCAATCAACACAGGTAAATCGATCTCTCCAAGCACCGATCTCTTAGAGCCATCAAATGCTCTCACCACCAAATTACTTGGACGCAATGATAAACCGTCATACTCCAACTTCACCAAGGCCTTATTTGGGAGAACATTGAGCGAAGACCCAGTGTCCACCAGTACGTTAGAAAGGACAGCACCTTTGCATTCCAAGGTGATGTGCAAAGCCTTGTTATGGTTGCGCCCCTCCGTTGTTAAATCAACATTTGTAAAGCCAAGTCCATGACTGGTGTTGACATTTGCAACTACAGTTTCTAACTAATTAACAGTAATCTCTCCCGGCATGTATGTTGCGTGCAGGACCTTCAACAATGCGTTCATGTGGGCATCAGAACACATTAACAGTGATAATATAGAGATTTTGGAAGGTGTCTGATGAAGCTGGTCCACCACCTTGTAATCACTCTTCTTTATTATTCTCATGAACTCGTCCACTTCTTGCTTAAAAGACGTCTTCGGAGTTTCTTTGGCAGTTGGCTCTTCAAGTACCACATTCTTCCATTTTGCTTTAGCAGCAGCTTCTGCTTCAGCATTGGGTCTTGGTGTTTGTGAGGCAAAAAGGCGCCCGCTTCTGGTGAAGCCTCCGCCTCCTCCAACATTGTCAACTTGTGGTGAAGAGGTTGATGAATCTAAAGTGATTTTATTTCCGTCGCAGTAGAGATCAGAGCCGTAGTGCCAAGGTATGGCATTACTGCTTTCATAAGGAACGGGTCCTGGCACCGTAATGGTAACCAGACTGATTGCTACCGCGGAAGGAACTGTGATGGTATACGGGTCATAGTAAATTGTGACTGGAGATCTGACAGGAGGTGTTGCAGTTTGTTGTTGGAAATTGTTGTTGGGATGAACATTTGCTGGGTCATAATAAATCGTGACCATTGAGACATCTTCATTAATGTTTGCTGGCGTTGTAGGAGATTTCGTTACTAAAATGGGTGCTGATGTTGTAGAAGAAAAAGTCGTTGAACTCTGATCTGTTGAAATAATGGATGGAGTAATTGCCGGAGTTGTTGATGAATCAGTGGGAATGATAGTTGTTGCTGTTGTAGGTGAATCTGTTGAAGGAAGAATTGTTGATGTTGTAGGAGAATCCATTGTTGCTGAAGAAAGAGTTGTTGAAGGAGCCGTTGTGGTAATTTACAAAATTCCCTCTCTGATGAGGCCATCTATGCCAAACCTTAGCTTCTCACAACCATTAATGACAGTTTTACATGATTCGCAGTAGGCCTCACAGCCCGGGAACACTTGGCATCTCAGGAGTTGAGCTTTGACTTCTGCCAACGGTGTTTTAATATGTGCAACATTATCAATCAATACAGATGGTTGGTCCTCTTCTATGGTATTAATCCTGGGCCCACCATGATTAGGCATAGGATTCCTATTAACATTCGGAGGAGGTGCGAAATTGAGAGCTTTGGAATCGACCAAATCCTGAACCTTCATCTGTAAGGCTCTGCATTTCTCGGTATTGTGACCGGGTGCGTTGGAGTGAAAGGCACACCTGACATTAGCATCATAATTCTTCGGGAGATTGAGGGGATCTGGTGGTGCCAACGTCCTTAACTCAACCAGGTTAAGCTTCAGGATTTGTGGAAATAAAGCAGCATAGGGCATAGGGATGGGGTCAATAACCCTATTTGCTTGAGATGGCCTCTGTTGAAAGGGACGCTGTTGTTGGTTGCTATTGTTGTTGTTGTACGTTCTTTGTTGCGGAAAATGAGATTGTTTATGCTGATAGTGATGTGGTTGTTGTTGTTGAGGATATAATGGTTGTTGTTGAACTGGAGCTGGGATAGTAACAGCTGCCACTGATCTGTGAGAATACTGGGGTCTGCCCCTGCTTGCATGGATAGCATTTGTTTCACCCACCCTTCGGGGTCCTGCAAAAGGTTTTTTGGGGTTGCTGGAGGAACTTGCACCGTTGTCAGAGATTTTGCCCATCTTCAAAAGACTCTCAATTCTCTCACCAGCTATAACTACATCGGCAAAACTGGTGGAAGAGAAAGAAGCAAGTCTATCAATATAAGTTCCCTGCAAGGTGTTCATAAACATGTCAGCCATTTCTCTTTCAGACATGGGTGGCTAGACAGCAGCAGCAAGTTGTCTCCACCTCTGAGCATAATCCCGAAAGCTTTCCCTTGAAGACTGAGACATGCCCATTAGAAGAGTCCTATTGGAGGCCATGTCTAGGTTGTACTGATATTGACGGATGAAGGCTTCGGCCAAGTCTTTCCAACATCTTATAGTGGCCCTTGTCAGATGCGAATACCATTCTCTTGATGCCCCAGTTAGGTTGTCCTCAAAATAGAACATCCATAACATCTCGTCCATGGTATAAGCCTTGAGTCTCCCTAAGAAGGATTGCAGATGAGTACGCGGGCATGAGGTACCATTATATTTCTCAAAGCACGGGGGTTTGAATTTGTGGGGAATCCTCAACCCATCTACCAGCCCCATATCCATCACGTCAAAGCCTAAAGAGTTCTGAGATTCCAAAGACCTTAGCTTTTCAGCAATCTCATCCAGTCTTCTGTCATACACTTCATCCCCAGCCCCAATAACAGTGAACTGTTCTTCTTGGGGATCCTCTTGCAGGATTCTGCCCCCAGCAGTATTACCTTGAACATTCCTCGGGATATTAACATCTGGATTCAAATGGGGCCCGTACTCTGGTGGGTCGATACGAGGCTTCCCCCGTTCATTATTGTTGGTTCCCCCTGTCCCAAGGTGGGGCTCTTCAGGTGTATGCCTTTCTACCAGCTCTCTCAGCCTCTCCTGACTCTGGGCTAAGCCAGTCATCACAGCCATAAACTGAGACATTTGGTTTCTCATTTCGGCCCTTTCATTTACCATCTGATTTCTCACTTCATTCAGATCCTGCTATACCTGCTCCATCTGAATGCCTGGAAGGTTGTTACGAGTTGGGTACCGGTGTGTACGGTTGATAGGGAACACTCGGCGACGAGCAATGTTTCCTGAAACCACAACAGAGTGAGAAAAAATAATAAACAAAAACCTACAAAACAAAGAAAAATGTTACTATGCAATGCAATATGCTTATTTGTTTTCCAAGGTATCCGGTTTGGTTCTTGGTTTTGACCTTTCCAGACCTCGAGGAGATGCTTGATGATGTTGAGAGAAAGTCCACCAAAATAAAACAAACTGATATATATATTACAAAGGATGAAAATACATAGTCTGTTTACAATACATTCCCATGGTGGGTCAAAAATACAACAAAAGGAAAAGTACATCAAAAGAAAAAGAAATACAAGCAAAAAGAATCAGACATCCAGTCCATAGTCATCTTCCCTCACTTCCTTCAGGAGTGCCTCAGTCACTGGACCAGCAGGGTGCTCTGTAATGGTCCTAATGAGGAAGTTCCTGGTAGCAATGGAATTAGTCAACTTCTTATGCCTGTCCTGATCTTTTGATCTCTTTAACCTTGCTCGAAGCTTCAATTCTGAAATCTCCTTCTGAGCTGCCAATAAAGCTTCCTGCTGCTTCTTCTCATTGGCCTCCAACTGATACATCTTGGCCTGAGTCCTCTGGTCTTCTTGTGCACGGGCTTCGGTGATCCTGATCCACCTAGCCTGGATTTCTTCCAGGTAATGCTTAGCCCTAGCTTTCTGAATCTTGGCCTCCTTACAAGCATTCTTCAATATCTGTTCCCCAGATCTTGCTTTCCTTATGTAGCCATATGTCCTCTCAATCTTGGTTAGATGCTCAATCTTGAGTCTTTCCAATCTCTTAATGTCCAGACGACCGTCATTTCTTTCCAAAAGAGTCTTCTTCAGGGCTTCAGATAGCTGATTATTCCTCTCTTTCAGCTTTTCAAATTCCTCCAGGCTAACTGTTGCTGCAGGCTGTACTGTAGATGGTCCAGGTGTGTCTTTCAAGGTGAAAGGCATCCTGGTGATCTGAGATCTAGTACGGGACCATTCAGAGTACTGAGCTGAAGCAACATTGTTACACCTTCCAAGAATGGTTGTCCCTTTGGTCTGGATGTTGTCCCAAGCCGAGGCAGCTTGCCTGACAACAACTGAATTAGGTTGCATTTCACAGTATAGGGTCTCAGCTAAATCCTGCCCTCGGGAGGGTGAGCTAAGGCATATCCCAATTGTCTCTTAAACATTAAAGGGTTGTAATTGATGCAACCTTTTACTCCTATCAGAGGCACATTAGGGTACTGCCCACAGCGGGTGATAATGTCCTTTCCCTTGGTGCTCTGGGTGCACCATCTGATATCATCTGATGTTAAGGCAATGAACCTCTTTGCCCAATTCTTCTGTTGGTGTGGGTTCAAGAAGACATTTGATTTAGGCAGGTGTCGGAGTAGCCAAGAGTAGAACAAGGGAGCACAACATCTGACCAACTTCCCTCTTTGTTTTTCATTTCTCTGATGGATGGAGTAGTAAAAATCCCCTAGCAATGTAGGTATTGGGTTCCTCAGCAGAAACAAGTGGATGGCATTCTTATTGACAAATTTAGGCTCATCTACAAACAATATAGTCCCATATATGCTGAGGGCTAAAAGATCACATACTGCCCTCCATTCTCCCACTGTAGCCTTCAGGGTGGCCTGAGAAATCAAGAAGTCCAGATGTAAACCAGGAATCCCAGCTTTTGTTGTCATGCTTTTCTCAATAAGGGCAGGCTCCAGGTACAATGCCCTTGCTATTTCTTCACTTCTGGGAGCAGTCATCTCTGGGTTGAAGGGGATCCCTCCTCTGATAGGCACTCCAATCAACAAAGAAAATTCCTCCAACAAAGGCCATATCTGAAAGTCTGGAAAGGTGAAGCACCTAAGTGGAGGGTCATAGAACTTCAAGCATGTGTGGATCATGCTTCTCTGAGAAGAATCAAGATCCATGACCATGTCCAGAATGCCTCCATACCATACACGAGTTGATAAGGTGTTGCCCCAGTGGATGTTCTAATTGAGGTACGGTACCTATGCAAGGCAAATGGCAGCATTTTGTGCCAGTCTTTATAAGTAACCACCATCTTTTGTACAATCTTCTTGATATTCTTGTTAGCTGCCTCAACAGCGCCATTCATCTTTGGCCTGTAAGGAGAAGAATTATGGTGTTGAATCTTGAAGTTCCGGCACAGTTCTGCCATTATTTTGTTGTTCAAGTTGGAACCATTATCAGTAATGATTCGCTCAGGCACTCCATACCTACAAATGATGTCTCTTTTCAGGAATCAGGCTACCACTTGCCTGGTGACATTTGAATACGAAGCTGCTTCAACCCAATTGGTAAAATAGTCAATGGCTACCAGGATGAATCTGTGGCCATTTGAACCAGTCGGTTCGATCTTTCCAATCATATCAATGCCCCACATGGCGAAGGGCCAGGGTGAAGACATCACATTCAAAGGATTCAGAGGCACATGCACTTTGTCTGCATAAATCTGGCATTTGTGGCACTTTCTGGAATAAGCACAACAGTCTGCATCCATTGTGATCCAGTAGTAACCTGACCGTAGCAATTTCTTAGCCATTGCATGTCCTCCAGCATGGGTACCGAAAGATCCTTCATGCACCTCGTGCATCAACAAGTCTGCTTCTGCCTTATCAACACATCTGAGAAGTACCATGTCAAAGTTGCGCTTGTACAAGGAGCCATCAGCATTTAGGAAGAAACTACCAGCACACCTTCTTAATGTCTTCTTATCATTGGATGATGCCCCAGGTGGGTATGTTTGATCCTCCAAGAAGCATTTGATGCCATGAAACCAAGGCTTATCATCTTTAGCAAGGTCTACTGAGAATACGTATGCTGGCCTGTCAAGTCTGGATACTGAAATCCGAGGCACAAAGTTGGCAGCTTGAACTTTGATCATGGAGGAAATGGTAGCCAGAGCATCTGCAAACTGATTTTCATCTCGAGGGATATACTCAAGCTTGACTGTTGTGAAGAAAGTCAGTAATCTCCTCGTATAATCCCGGTATGGAATCAGATGCTCCTGGTGAGTGTACCATTTGCCGTTGGTTTGATTGATTACCAGAGCTGAATCTCCGAACACAGTTAAAGTTTTGATCCTGAGGTCAATGGCTTCCTCAAGACCCATGATACAGGCTTCGTATTCAGCTTCGTTGTTAGTGCAGTTAAAGGTAAGTTTTGCCGAGAAAGGCATGTGAACTCCCTTAGGTGTAATGAGTACTGCACCAACTCCATGTCCATTCATATTAACAACCCCATTGAACATCATTGTCCATTCTTCTTCTGGGTCACGCCCTTCAGTGTGAATAGGCTCTTCATGATCTTTTGCTTTTATGAACATGATGTCTTCATCAGGGAAGTAAAATCTCATTGGCTGGTAATCATCAATGGGTTGCTCAACTAGATAATCAGACAATACACTACCTTTGATGGCCTTTTGGGATGTGTACTGAATGTCATATTCTGTGAGAATCATTTTCCATCTTGCAACCCGTCCGGTAAGTGCTGGCTTCTCAAATATATACTTGACTGGATCCATTTTTGAGATCAACAAGGTAGTGTGAGTCAACATATACTGTCTTAGTCGGCGAGCAGCCCACGCTAAAGCACAACAAGTTTTCTCGAGCAGTGAATAACATTGTTCACAGTCGGTAAACTTTTTTCTTAGGTAGTATATTGCATACTCTTTTCGACCAGACTTGTCATGCTGGCCCAATACACACCCAATTGACTCTTCTAATACTGTCAAGTACATTATCAAAGGTCTTCCTTCAATTGGCGGCATAAAGATTGGAGGCTTTTATAAGTATTCCTTGATTTTTTCAAAAGCTTTCTGGCAGTCTTCATTCCACCTGACCGTTTGTTCTTTTCTTAACAACTTGAATAAGGGCTCACAGGTTGCAGTAAGATGAGATAAGAACCTTGAAATATAGTTAAATCTACCTAGAAACCCCCAAACTTCTTTTTCAGTCTTTGGTGCAGGCATCTCTTGAATGGCTTTGACTTTGTCAGGTTCAACTTCAATTCCCTTCTCACTTACAATAAATCCCAGTAGCTTACCGGATCGCACCCCGAATGTGCATTTGTTGGGGTTTAACTTCAATTGGTACTTCCTCAGACGTTTGAACAGCTTTAACAGATTCACCTGGTGAACTTCTTCTATAAGGGACTTGGCAATCATGTCATCCACATAACATTCGATTTCTTTATGGATCATGTCATGGAATAATGTTACCATAGCCCGTTGATAAGTGGCACCAACATTCTTCAGTCCAAATGGCATCACCTTATAACAGAATGTGCCCCAGGGTGTGATGAAAGTTGTCTAAACCATGAATTCAGGGGACATCTTGATCTGATTATATCCTGACAATCCGTCCATGAAGGAGAACACCGAGAACTGAGCCGTATTGTCGACCAATACATCAATGTGAGGTAATGGGAAATCATCTTTTGGGCTAGCTCTGTTCAGATCCTGGTAATCCACGCACAACCGTACTTTGCCATCCTTTTTAGGCACAGGTACAATGTTAGCAACCCATGGCGGGTAACTAGTTACAGCAAGGAAACCAGCGTCCCACTGTTTTTGTACCTCCTCTTTTATCTTCATGGCCATATCCGGACGAGTACGGCGCAACTTCTGTTTTACTGGAGGACAGTCTTATTTTAGAGGCAGCTTGTGCATAACAATGTCAGTATCCAGACCTGGCATATCTTGATAAGACCAAGCAAAAACATCCACATACTCCCGAAGCATGTCGATAAGTTGTTCCTTCACTGAATCTTGCAGACGGGCCCCTATCTTCACTTCTTTCAAGTCTTCTTCGGTACCAAGATTAATTGTCTCAACCTCCTCCTGATGAGGGATAATTACCTTCTCCTCTTGCCTTAACAACCTAGCTAACTCTCCAGGAAACTCATAGTCTTCTTCAACCCCTTCATCGACTTGATTAATTGGATTGTCGAGGTCATACAAGGTCATAGCAGTGTTGTTGTCAGTGCAGTCTAGAGGGTAATCTCTGCAAGGGTTTAGATTGGTTCATTTTAGTGCTCAGTTTTATCTTGCTTAGAAAAAGTGAAAATGAAGTTATTATTTTGAAAAACATTGCCATTTTATTTTTGTACAAAAAATGAAAAATGAAAAAAAACTGAGCAGGTAAAAAGGAGAGACTCATTTGCAAAAGATGTTCTGATATTCATTAATTGATCGTTTGCACAAAATACAAGATGGCCCGATTACAAAATGAGCCCTGACATCTTGGGCAAGATGCAGGACTTGATGAATGCTTAAAGACAGAAAATAATAATTACTCTGCAGGAGTAACTCTTATAATTTCCTGGGAAGACCAGTTTGAGACTTGGCTCCCCAGGATCCTTGGACGTATCCAGTTTTCCAGGTTGCGTTCGTCTTCTTCCTCGTCTTCCAAACTATTCACAGCATCCGGGGTAAGCGTTCCTGTAAACACCCCAAATTTTCCCTCACTCATTTCACCATTGCTTGTGATTATTTTCATTTTGCATAAGTTCAATCATTCCATCTCATATTACATTTTTGCTTCACTACATTGGTTCAAATTCATCTGCATCTAGGGTTTATGATCTGAGCAATCCAGGGGCTATCTGAGCCACTCCAAAGGCCTTCAATCATATCAAGAGGGTCCATGTATGTTCAAGCATCATATTATATCCTCCAAAGATCAAGGAAATCAGAGAATCACAAGAACTGGGAAAGGCATGGAAGCAGAGCCAGGTTTAACTACACAAATAACCTAAAATTAGGGTTTTGGTTTCAGAGGCCATAACTCCAATTTTTTGGTCATTCTTGTTTCTATTGGTCTCTATATGATATGAGGGTCATGCATACCGATTTTCATGAAGAAATTCAATGGGGAAGGCATCTGATCACAAGATGACTTCTTGAGCAAGTCAGTGCAAAATCAGGGCATCTGAGGCCCCCAATTGCCCAACCAAAGGGTCTTATCCATCATTTTGAATGTGTATGATCTTTATTTGATCTTAGAAGATGTTAGAAGTTCACAAAATTGAAGAATTTCAAGCCATTGGCAAAGTTGCCATTTTGGGAAAGTGACTTGTAATGAAAACTTGCCATTTTGGGAAAGTTTTTCAACCTCCTCTTTTTGATCCAAAAATGCTTCAAATAAAAAATATTTGGTCATGAAAGTTGTAGATTGGATCCTCCCATTTTCAAAAAGTACAAGAACTCATTCTAATTCATTTTAGAACAAAAGTTATGGCTTGTCAAAGTTGGGAAAAATCACATAAAACTCACTTATGCACCAAAGAGGGAAACTTGCAAATTCTCATGCCAAGCATTTCTATGACTTCAAAATGACTTCTAAGCATTACATAAACATAACACATGACCTAAAGCTCAGAATGGCCCAAAGAATCATTCATTTTCATGCCTTGATCATTAAGAAATCCAAAAGGGGCCAAAACTCCATGAATTTGCAAAATGATCCAAAGCTTCTCATCCACTTGCCACAGCTCACAAAATCTGATTTCATGACACTCCTTGAATCAAGCTGCAGCAGACATGCCTTTGTCCTAGGCCTGAAACAGCCCATACCTCAAAGGACACATAGCCTTGACTTTTTGCAAAACAAGCCATACCAATCAGCATAGCCCACACCAACTCCACAGGCCTATCACATCTTGATACATGGACCAAACACTAGTCATTTGACATAAGAACATAGCCTGAGCTCTCCCACAAGGCAGCAACCACAAAAATCCCTCTTTTGCATTTTCTATCGAATCTCATAGCTCAGTCACCCATTCTCAAAACTTCTTCCACCATTCATCCCCAAATGCATCACTAATCACAAACCACCCTTTACTTTGCTTTAAAAGTCACCACACACCAAATACGATTTTTCTCCCCTTTGAACTGAACTGAATCAATCTCACAAATCAGCCATAAGAAACTTCAAACAAGCTTTGCAAACTCTTGAGGGAAGTCAGTAGAGGTGATTGGAAGCAAGGAACTAGCCAGAAAGTCCCAAAAGTAAAAGTTCCATCTCAGGTATCTTCTTGAAACTTTTTTCCAGAACTTGTTTCTTTAGTTATAGAATGGTAGAGTGTGTTCCACTGGTCACAATGAACTTTGAATGGTGAAAAATGGTTGAGTTTTGAGTGTGTATGCATGTTCTGAAATTTTGTTCAGTTTTAGGTTTTTTGTTCGAATCTTGTTGTTGATGGAAAAGTAAATGAATTTTGATGCTGGATTCTTGTTCTATGGGGTTTGGGGATCATTTCTGGAGATTTGGGGGGTTTGATTTGGCCTAGGGAGTGTTTTAGCAAAATCTCAGGGGAGAGGTGGCCGGAGAAGATGACCGGAGGTCATTTCCGGCCACCTGAAAGTCATTAATGCCTTAATCTGGATTAGGACTCAGTTTGAATGTGGGCCTTTGATTTGGTTTCCCGCGCGCGAATGGACGACCAAGATTTGTCATTAAACCCTAATTCAGATTAATTAAGTTAATTAATTAGGTTTAAAATTTGAAATGCCCAGAATCAATCCTAGCCATCAAAACGCGCGCGGGTCAACTCCCACCAAAAATCTTTGAATACTGGCCACTGGATTAGCATACTTTTCCATTTAAATTAATTTTATTTCATTTTCTTGCCATTTAATTTGTGCATTTTTTTAAAAATAGTAAAATACATCAAAAAATTCTAAAATTTTTTATCAAATCTTTTATTAATTTTCAAAACCCAAAAATATTTTTAATTTTATTTTTTTGCATCAAAAATTATTTTTAAATCATTTAAATGATTATATTTAATTAGTTAATGAGAATTAATTAATTAAAAATGCATTTAGGTATTTAAAAATCACAAAAAAATTCACATTGCATTTTAATGCATTTAGAAACATTATCAAACTCTTCAAACAAATTTATTTTTGGTTCTTGACATATTTTGACATTTTTCTATGGAATTAAAGTTCTTAAAAGGCAATATTTTTGTTCTAACTTAGAAAAATTCATTCTGCCTAACCATGAAGAGTTTGGTAATGGTTCTTATTGCATTGCATTCTTCATATCATGTAGTTTCTAGGGTAAAATTGATTTGAATTTATCTTTCATTTTCAATTTGATGTGCATTTTTCCTTTTGAAGTGCCTTAAAACCCTAGCCAACTTGAGAAAATCATAACTTCCATTAGGTTAAGACTTAGGTCCCCTCCTTTGGGCAGTGAACTTATGTAGGGTTAGGGTACCTTTGATCCCATTTGCAATTTTTTATCTTGTAATTTGCTTCTGATTTTGAATTTTGCATTGCATAGTGTATGTAAACCCTAATTTTGGCTTTCATTTGCATTCATCTCTCATTTGCTTGCATGAACTTGCCATGACATTTTGTGCATCCACATGCCATATGAGACATCTTAGGACACATTAGAATCATGTTTGATCATTGCATCATTCATTTGCATTGTTATGCATTCACTCCATTTCATAAGTTTTCATGAACTTTCATGGTTCAAAGCTTGCTTCATTTGCATTCTCATCTCTTGTATGATCATCCACAAATTTTGTCTTGTGTTTGCATCATCTCTTAGCATCATTAACATCATGTTTATGCTCCTGGTTTTGGTTTGCATTATTGCATTCATTTCATGTTCACTTCATTTCATTTCTTTTGCTAACTTTTCAGGTGGTAAGTACTTGAGAAGTGAATTTGCCTTCACTTCTCATAACCTCTTCTCATCTCTCTTATGCATCATTGCTGAATTTTACTTGTGAATTAGAGTGAGCTTGCTCATTCATGTTCTTTCTCCTCTTTCTCTCTTCAAGCAACTTATCTTCTTAAGTGAAGTAAGTTGTCTTGCTTCTTTCTGCTTCTCTTTCTTTTCATCCTGCTTCTTCCATGGTGGCTTTTCTTTGAAGATCTCTTGCAAGCCTCATAAACCCTAGGAATACCCAAGCATGATCACAATTAGGGTTTGAGTAGTCCCCCCATTAGTTTTACCTTCGTGTCATCTTTTGAGTCTTCTCTTCTCATCTCATAATCAAGGACTAAACCTTAAAGGTTTTAAGGCTTTGTGATTAAGCTTATGCTTGCATCCTTCTATTAGGATGGAGTGTATAACTTTAATCCTAAGTGTTAAACCCTTAATATGTTTAAATCCTTTAATCAATTCATCTAATAATCACTAAGACATCAAGCTTGTAACTCGGGCCTTGCATTAGGGTTCTAATTCTTCCTTAATTGGTTAAGAAGGACTAACCCTAGTGTTAATGGACATGTCCCCCTCAAGTTGTCTTACAAACCCTAAAAATCACTTCTTAATCTTATCATTAACTAAAATCCACTTTAATAAAGGCCTTGTTTTGTCATGAGGTTAATCCCTAATCATGGATTAAGTTGAGGAGCCTTCCTCAGCTTAAATGTTCTCATCTATTATCCTTCTATTAGGATGGTGTAATGGGTCCATTAAATCCTTGATTATGGCTTAAACTCATTACTTAACACTAAACAAAAACCGCCAAAAACATCTAAATAAATACAAGTAGGTTAATGATCTTAATCCTGCATCATGGTGATTAAGTGTGAGGTGTTTACTTCATACTTAAGGTATTCTCATTACCCCTAATCAGAGGGAGGATGTGATGAGTTTGCTAACCCTTGGTTTAGGCTTAAGCTCATTTTCTTATGACAAACACAAAAAAGCAATAAAAGATTGAAAACACCAAAAACAAACAATAATCGTCTCCTCCGGGATTCTTTTCTCATCATCTTCACTCACAAACGAGAACTTGCTTCTTCCGTCTAATGCAAGACAGTTTGCACCTGAGTCAGACAGGTCATACACTTGAGCATAGACAAGTAAGCAGTTCACAAGTCAATTTATCTTCCAGTCTCTTTGAGTCGAACTACGGTGTTCTGACTTCCTCATTGCACGAGAGGATACGTAGGCATAACTTAACAGTTATCGAACAAAAGTCTCTTTATATCCCCCCCCTTTTTCAAGCATTATCCTTTTAGCCTCATTATCTTGAGCTTTGTACTCTTTCTCCACTGACACCTCTCATATTTCACTTCACATTTCTTCAGCACTAACACTTGCATTCTTTTCCAGCTTTTGCATACAAATTGCACTAACACTATCCCTTTAAAACACAAATCTTTCAAGCGTGGGTCCCGTCGAGTTCGACGGACAATCTGGGTGCTAATACCTTCCCTGGTTGTAACCAACCCCCTTCCTCAGTTTCTCTGGTTCGCGACCGTCTTATCCATATCTTTCTAGGTTTATGCAGCATTACCTTTCCTTCGGGATAAAAATTCCTAGCTGGAGACTCTATTCATTTCCTTCTCTTTCGCCGACCGTTCGCGTCTGTACCCCTTCTGACCCGGGTGTCATTTTGTGGGAGCGACAGTTCCCCTGCTGACAAATTTGGGGTCCGTTGCAGCCTCTGGTTGATCTTGTCGAGTTGGTCTGTAACCCAACCAGAATCTGTCTTCTTTCTTTTCAACTGGCAGCAACTTGCCCCAGGCTTGAGCGGTACCCTCCTCAACAACCTTCTGGGCCTGTTGATATGAAGTGATGGAAGTTCCAGACACAGCAGATGCTTCATTAATGTTGAGGGCCTCAAACCCCTGACTCATGGTCTCATGGATCTCCCCATCCATCTCTATGTACTTATAAGTAGCCAGCTGGCTAACAAAGATATCCTCCTCCCCGCAGATGGTGATGATCTGGCCTTCCCACTCGAATTTTAACTTCTGGTGAAGGATAGACGTAACAGCGCCAACGGCGTGAATCCAGGGTCTACCCAACAGACAGCTGTAGGCCGGCTGTATGTCCATCACGAAGAAGGTAGTTTTAAAGGTTTGTGGGCCAATCAACACAGGTAAATCGATCTCTCCAAGCACCGATCTCTTAGAGCCATCAAATGCTCTCACCACCAAATTACTTGGACGCAATGCTAAACTGTCATACTCCAACTTCACCAAGGCCTTATTTGGGAGAACATTGAGCGAAGACCCAGTGTCCACCAGTACGTGAGAAAGGACATCACCTTTGCATTCCAAGGTGATGTGCAAAGCCTTGTTATGGTTGTGCCCCTCCGTTGTTAAATCAGCATTTGTAAAGCCAAGTCCATGACTGGTGTTGACATTTGCAACTACAGTTTCTAACTGATTAACAGTAATCTCTTCCGGCACGTATGCTGCGTGCAGGACCTTCAACAATGCGTTCCTGTGGGCCTCGTAACACATTAACAGTGATAATATAGAGATTTTGGAGGGTGTCTTATGAAGCTGGTCCACCACCTTGTAATCACTCTTCTTTATTATTCTCACGAACTCGTCCACTTCTTGCTCAAAAGACGTCTTTGGAGTTTCTTTGGCAGTTGGCTCTTCAAGTACCACATTCTTCCATTTTGCCTTAGCAGCAGCTTCTGCTTCAGCATTGGGTCTTGGTGTTTGTGAGGCAAAAAGGCGCCCGCTTCTGGTGAAGCCTCCGCCTCCCCCAACATTGTCAACTTGTGGTGAAGAGGTTGATGAATCTAGAGTGATTTTCTTTCCGTCGCAGTAGAGATCAGAGCCGTAGTGCCAAGGTATGGAATTACTGCTTTCATAAGGAACGGGTCCTGACACCATAATGGTAACCGAACTGATTGCTGCAGCGGAAGGAACTGTGATGGTATGCGGGTCATAATAGATTGTGACTGGAGATCTGACAGGAGGTGTTGCAGTTTGTTGTTGGAAATTGTTGTTGGGATGAACATTTGCTGGGTCATAATAAATTGTGACCGTTGAGACATCTTCATTAATGTTTGCTGGCGTTGTAGGAGATTCCGTTACTAAAATGGGTGCTGATGCTGTAGAAGAAAAAGTCGTTGAACTCTAATCTGTTGAAATAATGGATGGAGTAATTGCCGAAGTTGTTGATGAATCAGTGGGAGTGATAGTTGTTGCTGTTGTAGGTGAATCTGTTGAAGGAAGAATTGTTGATGTTGTAGGAGAATCCATTGTTGCTGAAGAAAGAGTTGTTGAAGGAGCCGTTGTGGTAATTTTCAAAATTCCCTCACTGATGAGGCCATCTATGCAAAACCTTAGCTTCTCACAACCATTAATGGCAGTTTCACATGATTTGCAGTAGGCCTCACATCCCGGAAACACTTGGCATCTCAGGAGTTAAGCTTTGACTTCTGCCAACGGTGTTTGAATCTGTGCAACATTATCAATCAATACAGATGGTTGGTCCTCTTCTATGGCATTAATCCTAGGCCCACCATGATTAGGCATAGGATTCCTATTAACATTCGGAGGAGGTGCGAAATTGAGATCTTTGGAATCGACCAAATCCCGAACCTTCATCTGTAAGGCTCTGTATTTCTCGGTATTGTGACCAGGTGCGTTGGAGTGAAAGGCACACCTGGAATTAGCATCATAATTCTTCGGGAGATTGAGGGGATCTGGTGGTGCCAACGTCCTTAACTCAACCAGGTTAAGCTTCAGGAGTTGTGGCAATAAAGCAGCATAGGGCATAGGGATGGGGTCAATCACCCTATTTACTTGAGATGGCCTTTGTTGAAAGGGACACTGCTGTTGGTTGCTATTGTTGTTGTTGTACGTTCTTTGTTGAGGAAAATGAGATTGTTGCTGTTGATAGTGATGTGGTTGTTGTTGTTGAGGATATAATGGTTGTTGTTGAACTGGAGCTGGGATAGTAACAGCTGCCACTGATCTGTGAGAATACTGGGGTCTGCCCTTACTTGCCTGGATAACATTTGTTTCACCCGCCCTTCGGGGTCCTGCAAAAGGTTTTCTGGGGTTGCTGGAGGAACTTGCACCGTTGTCAGAGATTTTGCCCATCTTCAAAAGACTCTCAATTCTCTCACCAGCTATAACTACATCGGCAAAACTGGTGGAAGAGAAAGCAGCAAGTCTATCAATATAAGTTCCCTGCAAGGTGTTCATAAACATGTCAGCCATTTCTCTTTCAGACATGGGTGGCTGGACAGCAGCAGCAAGCTGTCTCCACCTCTGAGCATAATCCCGAAAGCTTTCCCTTGAAGACTGAGACATGCCCATTAGAAGAGTCCTATTGGGGGCCATGTCTAGGTTGTACTGGTATTGACGGATGAAGGCTTCGGCCAAGTCTTTCCAACATCTTATAGTGGCCCTTGTCAGATGCGAATACCATTCTCTTGATGCCCCAGTTAGGCTGTCCTCAAAATAGAGCATCCATAACTTCTCGTCCATGGTATAAGCCTTGAGTCTCCCTAAGAAGGATTGCAGATGAGTACGCGAGCATTAGGTACCATTATATTTCTCAAAGCATGGGGGCTTGAATTTGTGGGGAATCCTCACCCCATCTACCAACCCCATATCCATCACGTCAAAGCCTAAAGAGTTCTGAGATTCCAAAGACCTTAGCTTTTCAGCAATCTCATCCAGTCTTCTGTCATAAACTTCATCCCCAGCCCCAATAACAGTGAACTGTTCTTCTTGGGGATCCTCTTGCAGGATTCTACCCCCAGCATTATTACCTTGAACATTCCTCGGGATATTAACATATGGATTCAAATAGGGCCCGTACTCTAGTGGGTCGATACGAGGCTTCCCCCGTTCATTATTGTTGGTTCCTCCTGTCCCAAGGTGGGGCTCTTCAGGTGTATGCCTTTCTACCAGTTCTCTCAGCCTCTCCTGACTCTGGGCTAAGCCAGTCATCACAGCCATAAACTGAGACATTTGGTTTCTCATTTCGACCCTTTCATTTACCATCTGATTTCTCACTTCATTCAGATCTTATTGTACCTGCTCCATCTGAATGCCTGGAAGGTTGTTACGAGTTGGGTACCAGTGTGTGCGGTTGACAAGGAACACTCGGCGACGAGAAATGTTTCCTGAAACCACAACAGAGTGAGAAACAAATAATAAACAAAAACCTACAAAACAAAGAAAAATGTTAGTATGCAATGCAGTATGCTTATTTGTTTTCCAAGGTATCCGATTTGGTTCTTGGTTTTAACCTTTCTAGACCTTGAGGAGATGCTTGATGATGTTGAGAGAAAGCCCACCAAAATAAAACAAACTGATATATATTACAAAGGATGAAAATACATAGTCTGTTTACAATACATGCCCATGGTGGGTCAAAAATACAACAAAAGGAAAAATACATCAAAAGAAAAAGAAATCCAAGCAAAAAGAATCAGACATCCAGTCCATAGTCATCTTCCCTCACTTCCTTCAGGAGTGCCTCAGTCACCGCACCAGCTGGGTGCTCTGTAATGGTCCTAATGAGGAGGTTCCTGGTAGCAATGGTATTAGTCAGCTTCTTATGCTTGTCCTGATCTTTTGATCTCTTTAACCCTGCTCGAAGCTTCAATTCTAAAATCTCCTTCTGAGCTGCCAATAAAGCTTCCTGCTGCTTCTTCTCATTGGCCTCCAACTGATCAATCTTGGCCTGATTCCTCTGTTCTTCTTGTGCACGGGCTTCGGTGATCCTGATCCACCTAGCCTGGCTTTCTTCCAGGTAATGCTTAGCCCTAGCTTTCTGAATCTTGGCCTCCTTACAGGAATTCTTCAATATCTGTTCCCCAGATCTTGCTTTCCTTATGTAGTCATCTGTCCTCTCAATCTTGGTTAGATGCTCAGTCTTGAGTCTTTCCAATCTCTCAATGTCCAGGCGACCGTAATTTCTTTCCCAAAGAGTCTTCTTCAGGGATTCAGATAGTTGATTATTCCTCTCTTTCAGCTTTTCAAATTCCTCCAGGCTAACTGTTGCTGCAGGCTGTACTGTAGATGGTCCAGGTGTGTCTTTCAAGGTGAAAGGAATCCTGGTGATTTGAGCTCTAGTACGGGACCAGTCAGAGTACTGAGCTGAAGCAACATTGTTACACCTTCCAAGAATGGCTGTCCCTTTGGTCTGGATGTTGTCCCAAGCCCAGGCAGCTTGCCTGACAATAGCTGAATTAAGTTGCACTTCACAGTATAGGGTCTCAGCTAAATCCTGCCCTTGGGGAGGGTGAACTAAGGCATATCCCAATTGTCTCTTAAACAATAAAGGGTTGTAATTGATGCAACCTTTTACTCCTATTAGAGGCACATTAGGGTACTGCCCACAACTGGTGATAATGTCCTTGCACTTGGTGCTCTGGATGCACCATCTGATATCATCTGATGTTAAGGCAATGAACCTCTTGGCCCAATTCTTCTGTTGGTGTGGGTTCAAGAAGGCATCTGATTTAGGCAGGTGTCGGAGTAGCCAAGAGTAGAACAAGGGAGCACAACATCTGACCAACTTCCCTCTTTGTTTTTCATTTCTCTGATGGATGGAGTAGTAAAAATCCCTAGCAATGTAGGTACTGGGTTCCTCAGCAGAAACAAGTGGATGGCATTCTTACTGAAAAATTTAGGCTCATCTGTAAACAATATAGTCCCATATATGCTGAGTGCTAAAAGTACATAGACTGCCCTCCATTCTCCCACTGTAGCCTTCAGGGTGACCTGAGAAATCAAGAAGTCCAGATGTAAACCAGGAATCCCAGCTTTTGTTGTCATGCTTTGCTCAATAATGGCAGGCTCCAGGTACAATGCCCTTGCTATTTCTTCACTTCTGGGAGCAGTCATCTCTGGGTTGAAGGGGATCCCTCCTCTGATAGGCACTCCAATCAACAAAGAAAATTCCTCCAACAAAGGCCCTATCTGAAAGTCTGGAAAGGTAAAGCACCTAAGTGGAGGGTCATAGAACTGCAAGCATGTGTGGATCATGCTTCTCTGAGAAGAATCAAGATCCATGACCATGTCCAGAATACCCCCATAATGCTCTCTAAACAGTGGGATATGGTCAGGGGTGATGAGTGACTGGACCTGCCTGATACCAGTCAATATGGGCTCAAAAGAGTGATAAGATATGTTGCTTTTCCTTGGAACATCCATGAGTGCTGAAGAGGCTGAAGACAAATGCTGATGAAGACTACAGACTGAAATGCTGGAGATAAGTCTCTGACAGACTGATGCAGGTGAGTCTCTGACAAACTAAAGGAGGTGCTGAAGGAGATAGCTGAAGAAGATGACTGAAGCTGAGGTCTAAACAGAAGAAGGGGTCAAAACCAAAACCAAGATATAATGAGGTGGCTACCCTGAAAAGCAAATAAAAAAATGTTAAATGATGCAATGATGATATATGCAAATGATATGCAAGGGTTTGTGATCAAGAGCTGGATCTGATTATCTGTCTTGATATAAGGTCCATGTATGTTCAAAGGTCCGGATGGAGGCTCAGAAATCCAGTAACCAGGGTGGGGGACTCAAATAAAGAGTCACTTGTCCAGGGTTAATCACAAGAATTGTCCAAAGTGGAGTATTCTTAAACAAAACAGTAACAGGGTATGATGTGGCCATGGGTTCCTGCAAACCTGTAAACAACCCAACCCCCTCACATTTAATGTTCTAGAACAAGGATCCTCAGACTTGGATCAGTTATGAGAAGTTTAAACACTTCTAACCCGGAGGTACAATGTTTACAATAACCATAAAAGATCCTCCTCTAATTCACCCCAGATTCTGAAGGTCATAATAAAGGTCATCTAGACTTAGCAGGCTTCCCAGATAGCCCTAGCACTACAGGAAATCTGTAGCACAAAGTTCTCAAGAAGAAACCCACATCTGAACCGTGTTTCATATTCCCGCACCAGACCGAAATGGAATGGGAAAGAACATGAACCACTCTAGCCTAGGTGTCACTTAGGTCCCAAGTATAGGACTCTAATATCTCAATGGAATCCCACCCACCAAAGAAAACCAGATCCATCAATGACAGTATGACAGTATGATGTATAAAACTGTAAAGAAAGCAGTAAATAAAGCTGTACATAAAGCAATAAATAAAGCAAAATAAATAAGCACAATTAGCACATAACACCCCAGTAAACACAAATCAAAAAAGCGCTAGGAGGAACCCACAAAAAGAACCAGAAGCCCTGGTTATAGTATAAGGGTCCCCAGCAGAGTCGCCAAGTTGTCGCTCCCACCTAATGACACCTGGTCAGAAGGGGTACAGACGCGAACGGTCGGCGAAAGGAGAACATGAGGATGAACTGAAAAGAGTCACCAACTATGCATTTTTATCCCGAAGGACATGTAATGCTGCATAAACCTAGAAAGAAATGGATAAGACGGTCGTGAACCAAAGAAACTGAGAAAGGGGGTCGGTTACAACCTAGGAAGGTATTAGCACCCAGATTGTCCGTCGTACTCGACGGGATCCACGCTTGAAATATTTGTGTTTAAAAGGGGTATTGTCAGTGCTATTCTGTGTGCAAAAGCTGGAAAAGAATGCAAGTGTCAGTGTAAAAGAAATGTGAGGTGAAATAATAGGAGTGTCAGTGCAAGGAAAGAGTGCATAGCTCAAGACTATGAGGCTTAAAGAATAATGCTAGAAAGAGGGGGAATATACAGAGACTTTTGTTCGATAACCGTTAAGTTATGCCTACGTATCCTCTCGTGCAATGAGGAAGTCAGAACACCGTAGTTCGACTCAAAGATACTGAAAGATTAATTGACTTGTGAATTGCTTACTTGTCTATGCTCAAGTGTATGACCTGTCTGGCTCAGGTGCTAACTGTCTTGCATTAGATGGAAGAAGCAAGTTCTTGATTATGAGTGAATGAGGTGAGAAAAGAATCCCGGAGGAGACGATTATTGTTTGTTTTTGGTATTTTCAATATTTTATTGCTTTTTTGAAGTTTGTCATAAGTTAATGAGATTATGCCTAAACCAAGGTTTAGTAAACTCATCATATCCTCCCTTTGATTAGGGATAATGAGAATACCATAAGTATGAGATAAGCACCTCAAACTTAATTACCATGATGTAGGATTAAGATCATTAACCTACTTGATGTTTTTGGAGTTTTTGTTTAGTGTTAAGTAATGAGTTTAAGCCATAATCAAGGATTTAATGGACCCATTACACCATCCTAATAGAAGGATAATAGATGAGAACATTTAAGCTGAGGAAGGCTCCTCAACTTAATCCTTGATTAGGGATTAACCTCATGACAAAACAAAGCCTTTATTAAAGTGGATTTTAGTTAATGGTAAGATTAAGAAGTGATTTTTAGGGTTTGTAAGACAACTTGAGGGGGACTTGTCCATTAAGACTAGTGTTAGTCCTTCTTAACCAATTAAGGAAGAATTAGAACCCTAATGCAAGGCCCAAGTTACAAGCTTGATGTCTTAGTGATTATTAGAAGGATTGATTAAGAGATTTTAAACACATTAAGGGTTTAACACTTAGGATTAAAGTTATACACTCCATCCTAAGAGAAGGATGCAGGCATAACCTTAATCACAAAGCCTTAAAACCTTTAAGGTTTAGTCCCTGATTCTGAGGTGAGAAGAGAAGACACAAGAGATGACACAAAGGTAAAACTAAAGGGGGACTAATAAAACCCTAATTGTGATAATGCTTGGGTATTCCTAGGGTTTATGAGGCTTGCAAGATATCTTCAAGGAAAAACTACCAAGGAAGAAAAAAGATGGAAGGAGGAGAAGCAGAAGAAACAAGTCAACTTACTTCACTTAAGAAGATAAGTTGCTTGAAGAAAGAAAGTGAGGGAGAAACATGAATTAGCAAGCTAAATCTAATACACATACAAAATTCAGCAATGAATGCATAAGAGAGATGAGAATAGATTATAAGAAGTGAAGGCAAATTCACTTTTCAAAGTAACTTACCACCTGAAAAGTTAGTAAAAGAAAGTGAAATGGAATGAAAATGAAAAGAATGAAAGGATGCAAACCAAAACTAGAAGCATGTTCATGATGTTAATGATTCTAAGAGATGATGCAAAGGCATACCAAATGTTATGGATGATCATACAAAGGATGAGAATGCAAATGAAGCATAAAGGAAGCATGAAAGTTCATGAATGCACATGAAACGAAATGAATGCATAACATGGAAAATGGATGATGCAATGATCAAACATGATTCTAATGTGTCCTAAGATATCTTATATGTCATGTGAATGTATGAAATGTCATGGTAAGTTCATGAATGCAAGCATATGCAAGATGAATGTAAATGAAGATACAAAATTAGGGTTATATGAACATGTGAGATGCAAAACTCAAAAACAGAAGCAAATCATAAGATAAAAAATTAAAAATGCACTCAAAGAAACCCTAAACCTATACTAGTTCACCATCTAAAGGGGGAGGTCAGAAGCTAAACCTAAAGGAAGTTATGAATTTCCTAAGTTTCTAGGGTTTTAAGGCTGATCCTCAAGGTAAAATACCAAAAAAATTGAAAATGGAAGATAAAAATGAAACAAAAATGTTTTTAGAAACTAGAAGGCATTATTAGAACAATGCAAAAAGAATCATTCACAAACTCAACTTGGTTTAAAAGTTATGAAGTTTTGAAGTTAGGGTTATAAATGAACAAATTTAAGAACCCTAATTCATTAAAAAAAGTTAAAGCATGATCAAAACCAAAAATAAATTTTAGTGGTGAGTTTGTAAATGCTTCTAAATGTTCAAAGATGTTCTCTGATTTTTTTGATGATTTTTAAATACTTAAATGTATTTTTAATTAATTAAAATCAATTAACTAATTTAAAATAACATTTAAATGATTTAAAATATTTTTTAATGCAAAAAATAAAAATAAAAATATTTTTGGGATCTGAAAATTAATAAAATGCTTGATAAAAATTTTCAGAATTTTTGGATCATTTTTACTATTTTTAAAAATTCGTATAAGAAAAAATAAGAAAAATGCAATAAAAAATACATAAATGGAAAGGTAATCTCATCCAATGCTCCAGATTCAAAGTTGGGACTTTAGGGTTGACTGGCGTGTTTTTTAATGGCCTGGATTCACTCTGGTTTGATTAAACTAATTAATCTTAATTAATTTAATAAAAATGAATTAGGGCTAAGTGAATTAATCTGGGTCGTGCATATCTTAACCTAATCCTCATCCAAGGGCTACGAATCAAGCTGGCAAACTAATTAGGGATTAGGGTTAAACACTTTCAGGTGACCGGAGGGGAGCTCCGGTCATCTTCTCCGGCGGGACAAAAACCCTAAAACCTCCCCTATGCAATTTTAAGCCCTCAAACTTGCCCAGAAACAATCCCCACACCTCTAGCAACTCAAATCAACAATCAAACATCATTTATCAAGCAAGAACAGGCTGAATCGAAACATAACAAAATCAGGGCCAAACTTTCAGACATTCATAAAATACTCATTTTTCACCATTTTCAATTCTAAACATATCACGATGATCCTTAAAGCATGCATTTTCAGTTTATAACAAGAAATCAAAGCTTTGTGAAAAATTGTTCTTGACCATACCTGAGCTGGAAAACTTCAATGGTGAGCTTCCAGAACCTCCCACTTGTGAAAATGAACTCCCTTGGCCCTTCTGAAGCTAGTGGGATGCTTGAAAAGCTTTGATGGTGGCTAGTTTGAAGGTTCCAGTTCTGGTGTAGCAGAACTAGAGGTTTGTGTATGTGATATTTCAGGCTCTTTTAATGGTTGATTCTTGTTCTATGGATGATGTGTGACTTGTTGGTGAAGAAAAAATTAAAGTTTGATGGCTTGTTTGAGAGGATCGAAGAAGGGAAGGATTTGCAAGTTTTGTGAAATTTGATTGTGTATGGGGTCTGAGCTTGTGTGAGGCTTGTTTCATGATCCATATACAAATCCTAAACTATTGGAATGAGTCAGAAGACTTGACATGTACTGTGGGTATGGTATGGAGCAATTGGCCAAAAAGTCAATAGTTGGTGTACTTCAAGCATGGGCCATGACAGAAGCTATCTTAGGGTTGTGTCACTCCCACCAAATGACAAACAAGGTCAGAAGGGGTACAGACGCGAACGGTCGGCGAAAGGGGGGGATGAGAACACACAGGAGTGAACTCAAGAGAAAGAAAAGAGTCGCCAGCTAGGCATTTTTATCCCGAAGGAAAGGTAATGCTGCATAAACCTAAGGATGATATGGATAAGACGGTTGCGAACCAGAGAGACTGAGAAAGGGGGTCGGTTACAACCTGGGAAGGTATTAGCACCCAGATATTCCGCCGTACTCGACGGGATCCATGCTTAAAAGATTGGTGTTTTAAAGGGGTAGTGTCAGTGCAATTTGTGTATCAAAGCTGGAAAGAATGCAAGTGTTGGTGTAAAAGGAAAAGTGAAGTATATGAGAGAAGTGTCAGTGTAAGAATGAGAGTGAAATGCTCAAGATCATGAGGCTTAAAGAATAAAGCTGGAAGAGGGGGAATATATAGAGACTTTTGTTCGATATCCGTTAAGTTATGCCTACGTATCTTCTCGTGCAATGAGGAAGTCAGAACACCGTAGTTCGACCCAAAGAGACTGAAAGATAAATTGACCTGTGAACTGCTTGCTTGTCTATGCTCAAGTGTGTGACCTGTCTGGCTCAGGTGCAAACTGTCTTGCATTAGACGGAAGAAGCAAGTTCTCGTTTGTGAGTGAAGATGATGAGAAAAGAATCCCGGAGGAGACGATTATTGTTTGTTTTTGAGTTTTTAGTCTTTTATTGCTTTTTGTAGTTTGTCATAAGAAAATGAGCTTAAGCCTAAACCAATGGATTAGTAAACTCATCACATCCTCCCTCTGATTAGGGGTAATGAGAATACCTTAAGTGTGAAGTCAGTGTCTCACACTTAATCACCACGGTGTAGGATTAAGATCATTAACCTACTTGTGATTAGTTAAATGATTTTGTTGTTTTTGTTTAGTGTTAAATAATGAGACTAAGCCATAATCAGGGATTAAACAGACTCATTACACCATCCTAATAGAAGGATAATAGATGAGAATGTTTAAGCTGAGGAAAGCTCCTCAACTTAATCCATAATTAGGGATTAACCTCATGACAAAACAAAGCCTTTATTAAATGGATTTTTAGTTAATGATAAGATGAAGAAGTGAGTTTTATGGTTTGTAAGACAACTTGAGGAGGACTTGTCCATTAACACTAGGGTTAGTCATTCTTAACCAATTAAGGAAGAATTAGAACCCTAATGCAAGGCCCAAGTTACAAGCTTGATGTCTTGATGATTATTAAGTGGATTGATTAAAGGATTTAAACATATTAAGGGTTTAACACTTAGGATTAAAGTTATACACTCCATCCTAATAGAAGGATGCAGGCATAAGCTTAATCACAAAGCCTTAAAGCCTTTAGGGTTTAGTCCCTGATTATGAGATGAGGAGAGAAGACTCAATGATGACACAAAGGTAAAACCTAAATGGGGGACTAATCAAACCCTAATTGTTATCATGCTTGGTTGTTCCTAGGGTTAATGAGGCTTAAGAAAGAAGATCTTCAAAGAACCACCAAGGAGAGAAGCAGATGAAAGGAGAAGAAGAAAGAAGAAGCAAAACAACTTGCTTCACTTAAGAAGACAAGTTGCTTGAAGAAAGAAAGTAAGATGAACAAGAATAAGCAAGTTCAATCCAATACACATACAAAATGCAGCAAAAGAAGTGTGAGAGAGATGAAAAGAGAACATGAGAAATGAAGGCAAATTCACTTCTCAAAGTAACTTACCACCTGAAAAGTTAGTGAAAGAAATGAAATGCAATACAAATGAGATGAAATGGCATGATGCAAGACAAAGTCAGAAGCAAATACATGATGTTAATGATTCTAAGAGATGATGCAAACATGAGGCAAGGCACGAGGATGATCATACAAACATATGGATGCAAGAGAAGCATGCTTTGAACCACGAATGTTCATGAAAAGTTATGGAATGCAAAAGACATATAACATGGCAAATGAAAGATGCAATGATCAAACATGATTCTAATATGTCCTAAGATGTATTATGAGTCAAATGGATGCACAAAGTGTCATGGCAAGTCATGGTATGCAAGCAAAGGAGAAATGGATGCAAAGGAAGGCCCAAATTAGGGTTTATGATCAATGCACAAAACAAAATCCAAAATCAGAAGCATATGACATGATAAAAAATTGAAAGTGCACTCAAAGGAACCCTAACCCTACACAAGTTCACTGTCCAAAGGAGGAGACCTAAATCTAAACCTAATGGAAGTTGTGAATTTCCTAAGATTGCTAGGGTTTTAAGGTACCTTGTCAAGAAAAATGCAAAACAAATGGAAAATGCAAGATCAATTCAAACCAATTTTATCCTATAAACTACATGCTATACAAGATGCAATGCAAAAAGAATCATCATCCAACTCTCAATGGTTAGGCAGAAATGAATTTTTGAAGTTTGAAACAAAATATTGCCTTGAAATGAAATTAAATCCAAAGAAAATAATCAAAAGGCATCAAGAACAAAAAAGAAATTTGGTTTGAGAGTTGGACAATGTTTCTAAATGTTTTTAAATGTTACATGAATTTTTTTGTGATTTTTAAATACCTAAATTTATTTTTAATTAATTAATTCTCATTAATTAATTAAAAATAAACATTTAAATGATTTAAAAATAATTTTTAATGCAAAAAATGAAAATAAAATGTTTTTGGGTTTTAAAAATTAATGAAAACCTTGACAAAAATTTTCATAATTTTAAAATGATTTTAGCTATTTTAAAATAAATGTGCAAAACAAATGAAATAAAATGAAATAAAAATACAAATAAAGAGAAAGTCAGCGCATCCTGAGGTTGAGATTCAAATTGGGAATGGAGGGAAAGACTGACGCGCTATCCTACGGCTCTCATTCAAACTGGCCAGATTAAAATAAAACTCAATTAATTAGATTAATGACGTGGATTAGGGTTTTAATGAAACAATCCAGGCCATTAAAACGCGCGGGAGTCAAACAAGGTCAACCAAATCTACGCTCCACATTCAAACTAAACCCTAAACTCAATTAAGACACTAATCACTTTCAGGTGGCCGGAGAAGACTTCCGGTCGTCTTCTCCGGCTAGACCCTCACCTGAAAGTTGCTAACTTCTTCCCCAGGTCCCTAAAACCTAATCTCTCTGCCCAGAATCCATCCCCAAACATCATGGAGCAAGAATCAACAATCAAAACACATTTATTTTTCATAACAAAGCTGAATCGAAGCAAAATGTATTTAGGTCAGAAAAGTTTCAGAAGCATCATACATACTCAATACTCACTCATTTTCGAAACAAAACATATCAGCATGATCAGTGAAGCATAGAGAATCATTTAGGAACCTAAAAACATGTTTATGGAAAAAATGTTCTTGAGCTCACCTGAACTGAAGCTTTGATTTCTGGAACTTTCTGGCTGGCCCTTTGATCCAAAACGCCTCTAATGAACCTCCTGAGAAGTTGGCAATGCTTGGTTGGAGTTTAAAATGGCTGGTTTGAGAGATTGAGCATGTTCTGTTCAGTGAAGTGAGGAAATCGTGTTTCAGTTTGAGGATGTTTCAGGGATGAATGAGGGCAGGGGAATGATCAGGGGAGTATGCTGAGATGTTTTGTGAAGTTTGTTTGAATGTTTGATGCTTGTATGATGAGTTTCGAAGGAAGTTGCATAAGAGGTGGAAAATGAGAATGTTGGCTTGGGGAGAGTTTCAGGCTTGAGTGTCTGGTGTGTTAGGCTGCATTTGGTCCACTTATCACAACTAGAGAGGTCAGAGGAGTTGGTGTGGCACTCTGGGATTGGTATGGCTCAAGTTGCAAAAAGTCATGAAAGTTGTACTTGGAGGTATGGGCAAGTGGCAGGCTGAGATAGGGGCATGGCTATGCGCAACAAGGATCAAGGAGTGTCATGAAATCAGATTTTGTGAGCTGGCTCAAGTGGATGAAGAGTTATGGAGCATTTTGCAAATTTGTGAACTTTTGGCCCTTTTGGAATTTCTTGATCCACAAGTCATGAAAATGAGTGAACTTTTGATGCAATATGATCTTTAGGACTTGGTTTATGTTTGTACAAAGGATAGAAGTCCATTTGATAGCACAATTTGTCTTGGCAAGTGGTTTTGCAACTTTGCCTCTTTGGTGCATAACTTGAAATTATGTGATTTTGGCCAACTTTGACAAGCCATAACTTTTGATCCAAAATGAATTAGGACAAGTTCTTGTAATTTTTGAAAAGGGAATGATCCATTCTACAACTTTCATGACCAAAGTTTTTCCATTTGAAGTATTTTTGAATCAAAAAGCAAGGGTTGAAAAAGTTTCCCAAAATGGCAAGTTTCCATTACAAGTCATTTTCCCAAAAAGTCAACTTTGCAAATGGCTTGAAATTCTTCAATTTTGTGAACTTATAACATCTTCTATGATCAAATAAAGATCATACACATTCAAAATGATGAAGAACACCCTTTGGTTGGGTCATTGGGGGCCTCAGATGCCCTGATTTTGCACTGACTTGCTCAAGAAGTCAACTCTTGATTAGATGCCTTCCCCATGGAATTTCTTCATGAAACTTGATATGCATGATCCTTATGACATATAGAGACCATTAAAAACAAGAATGACCAAAAAAAATTGGAGTTATGGCCTCTGAAACCAAAACCCTAATTCTAGGTCATCTGTGCAGTTAAACCTGGCTCTGCTTCCATGCCTTTCTCAGTTCTTATGATTCTTTGATATTCTTGACTTTGAGAGGATATAATATGATGCTTGAACATACATGGACCCCTTTGAAGTGATTGATGACCTTTGGAGTGTATCAACTGGCTCTTGGATTGCTCATATCACAAACCCTAGATGCAGATGACTTAGAATCAATGCAGTGAATCAAAAATGTGGCATGAGATGCTATGGTTGAGTTTATGCATATGAGAAGATCACAAGCCATGGTGTGAATGAGTGAGGGCAAATTTGGGGTGTTTACAGCTGCCCCTGTTCAAACATGAGTTAGCTGTGCAGGATGTAAGCAACGGCTTAACAGGCAAACAAGTTAACTTGTGGTTGAATACCAAAGACAGTCCAAAATTTGCACTCACAGAATGAAGAAGAAAAGGGATATAGATTGTAAAAGGAAAATAAAGTATAATTATGATGTGCGGGCGACGGAGGACTACCGTCGAGCAGAGGACGACTGCTGGGGAAAGAGCGATGACGGGGACGGCCGACATGCTGGGGATATAAGAGATTATGATGGGACGGCCATCAAGTTAAGCTATATGGTTCTCTGGGGATTATGGGTAAATGAAATAAATGATGAGGCACGGTCATCAAAGGTGAAGGACGATCACCTAGCAGGGGACGGCTGCTCTGTTGGGGATAAGATGAGGGACGGTCATCTGAGGTGAAGGACGATCACCTGGCAGGGTACGGCTGCCGAAAGTATCACAACATAGGACGAATGCCGGATAAAAGGGGTCGACGATGGGGACGGCCATCGGATAAGCATGATGAAGGACGATCATCAAGAGGTGAAGGACGATCACCTAGCAGGGTACGGCTGCTCTCAGGGTATCATGACATAGGACGAATGCCAGATACAAGATCAACGATGGGGACGGCCATCGGATAAAAATGATGAAGGACGATCATCAAGGGGTGAAGGACGATCACCTAGCAGGGGACGGCTGCTAAATATCACGACATAAGACGAATGCCGGATAGAAAAAGGTTCCAATAATGGAGACTCCGCTGGGGAAAGGATGAGGGACGGTCATCCAAAGGTGAAGGACGATCACCTGGCAGGGTACGGCTGCCGAAAGGGTATCATGACATAGGACGAATGTCAGATAGAAAGGAAATAGTTCACTGGGATTCGCTGGGACAAATAAACACGGACGAGTGTCTATATCCAAGAAATGAGAAGTATAATTGTTTGGGTACTGTGTATAGACTAGAGATGCGGACGAGCATCCTTAAGACTATGATACGGACGAGTATCAGGTAGAAACAAAAGCTGACACATGTTCAGAGATGATGATACGGACGAGTATCAACTGGTTAACAAAGAACACAGATGAGTATTGATTCTGCGGGGACTCTTCTGGGGAATAGTAGACACAGACGAGTGTCTAAATTCAAGAAGACATAAGTGTTTGACACGATGTATAGATTAAAGATGCGGACGAGCATCCTTAAGACTATGATACAGACGCGTATCAGGTAGAAACAAACGCTTGACGCATGTTCAGAGATGATGATACGGACGAGTACCAACTGGTTAACAAAGAACACGGACGAGTGTCGAATCTGAGGGGATATAAATAGTGCATGCAAGATACGGACGGGTATCTGTATGAGTGAAACAGGAGTAATAAGTATGAGTGGTGTACGGATGAGTGTTTCAATGTGCTGGGGAGAGTATGACATGGACGAGTGTCGGAAAAAGTATATTATAAACAAGTATATGATTTACAAAGTGTTCAGGTAACTATGTTGGGGAAAGTGACACGGACGGGTGTCAAGAAAGTTGTATATATATGTATTTATGAGTGCAAAGGAGACGCTTTGGCTTTCTACTGGGGATATGACACAGACGGGTGTCAAGAAGTGTCTGTAATATATAAGTGTCTGTTTGTAAAGAAAGCTCGGGCGACTTTACTGGGGAATGATGACACGGACGGGCGCCAAAAGGAGTGTGCATTTGTATTTATGAGTGTAAGGCAAATGTCTTGGCTTTCTGCTGGGGAATTTGGGGAGTTTTCTGCATATCGCTGACGGATTGTCAGTATTTACAAGTGTTTGATTCAGAACATGGCTTATGATTATGCAATATGTTTGATTTTTGCCGTAATGCTCCGTATTAGACGAAATGCTACGCTTGGTGGGGAGAATAATGATGCGAATGCTATGATTATGCAAGAGGTAACCATCCGGGATTGTTGCCATGGAGATCTCTGGCTGATCTGCTTGAAGTGGACATCCCAGCTGGGGATGAGATCATTGGTAGATCTGATAAGATGTATCTGCTTAGGGGAATAGGTCACTGATAGACCCATCCTTGTAATGAGGGACCCAGCTGGGGTTTGTAGAAGCTTCCTTCATTTTGTTGTGAGATCTTCAGACGTTGCTCTTCTGGGTAGAGGCTGAAGCTCTGTGGGGAGATGGTTCCCTGGCTTTTGTACTTGGCTGAGGAGGAGTTAATAAATGGCAACTCAGCTGGGGAGAAAACACCTCCGGTGCTGATTGAGTAAATGATGATTTGCCAACTTGCTGGGGTGAAGCTTTCATGCCCCATATTGTGCTTTGAATACCTGCAATCCTGAAAAGACAGAGAAACGCACAAGTAATCCCGAGGTATCCCTTACCGGATTCCATCATAGGAGTTTAGACACCCCGAGGAGTAAGTATATTTCCTGCAAGCACGTATTTTTTAGAAGAGAAGCATCTGTATTTATGCAATCAATATTTTAAAGACACCGGACATTTTTGCAAATGAAAATAAAATGTACGAGACGAGACATGACTGAAAATCTGATTTTATTAATTCGTATGCCCTGAATTGGCAAGATACAATCAAGGAAACAAATCCCCTAAAATGAGGAGATTGTTACAAATTGAGAAACAAAAGATGTTGGCAATGTTGGCGACGCTTCAAGGAGCTTCCTTTTGCTATGACTCGTATGACATTTGACGTTCTTCTCGTCTTGCTTTCTGAAGAAGGTTGATTCTGAACGAAGCTTGAACCTTTCGGAGCTTACCAGTTGTAAGTGATACAGACGAATTCAGAATGCAATTGTTCGCTTATTCCCTTATTTTTGCATGGATCGCCCTTTCGGGTTTTCAATCCATCGGGATACCCTTTTTTGCCTGAGTTGTCTGATGTGGCTTTTCAACTCAGCGAGTGTAGACTTTTTGTTCATTTTCCCTTATTTTTGCCTGAGTCTCTTATTTTGTTTTTGACTCGCCGGGATGCCCTATTTTTGCCTGGACTTACATTCTGTTCTTATGTCCAGCGGGTCATTTTCATGCGAAGTATTTTTTAACTGCATCTGAATTCACAGGGGACGGGAAGTCTTCACCATCCATAGTACTGAGCATGAGTGCCCCACCGGAAAAAACTTTCTTCACTACGAATGGCCCTTCATAGTTCGGAGTCCACTTGCCCCTGTGGTCTGTATGAGGAGGGAGGAGTCTTTTCAGCACAAGGTCTCCTACTTGGTATTCTCGGAGCCTGACTTTCTGGTCGAAGGCTTTCTTCATTCTTTTCTGATACAGCTGCCCATGACAAACTGCAGCTAACCTCTTCTCTTCAATCAGACTCAGTTGTTCATATCGGGACCTGACCCACTTTGCCTCGTTCAGTTTAACATCCATTAGTACCCGTAGGGAGGGTAATTCAACTTCAACAGGTAGGAATGCTTCCATACCATACACAAGCTGATACGGTGTTGCCCCAGTGGATGTTCTGATTGACGTACGGTACCCATGCAAAGAAAATGGTAGCATTTCATGCCAATCTTTGTAGGTAATCACCATCTTTTGCACAATCTTCTTGATATTTTTGTTAGCTGCCTCAATAGTGCCATTCATCTTTGGCCTGTAAGGAGAAGAATTGTGGTGTTGGATCTTGAAGTCCCGGCACAGCTCTGCCATTATTTTGTTTTTTAAGTTGGAACCATTGTCAGTAATGATTCGTTCGGGCACTCCATACCGACAGATGATATCTCTCTTCAGAAATCGGGCCACCACTTGCCTGGTAACATTTGCATAGGAAGCTGCCTCAACCCACTTGGTAAAATAGTCAATAGCAACCAAGATGAATCTGTGGCCATTTGAAGCAGTCGATTCAATCTTGCCAATCATATCAATGCCCCACATGGCGAAGGGCCAGGGTGAAGACATCACATTCAGAGGATTGGGAGGTACATGCACTTTATCCGCATAAATCTGGCATTTATGGCATTTTCTGGCGTAGGCACAACAATCAGCATCCATTATGATCCAGTAATAGCCTGATCTTAGCAACTTCTTGGCCATGGCATGCCCTCCTGCATGGGTACCAAAGGATCCTTCGTGCACCTCGTGCATCAACAAGTCTGCTTCTGTTTTATCAACGCATTTGAGGAGTATCATATCGAAGTTTCTCTTGTACAGGGAACCGTCAGTATTCAGGAAGAAACTACCAGCTAGCCTTCTTAAAGTCTTCTTATCATTGGAAGATGCCCCAGATGGGTATGTTTGATACTCCAAGAAGCACTTAATGTCATGGAACCAAGGCTTATCATCTTTGGCAATATCTGCTGCAAATACATATGCTGGTCTGTCAAGTCTAGACACTGAAATCCGAGGCACAAAGTTGGCAGCTTGAACTTTGATCATGGATGAAATGGTAGCCAGAGCATCTGCAAACTGATTCTCATCTCGTGGTATGTACTCAAGCTTGACTGTTGTAAAGAAAGTCAATAACCTCCTTGTATAATCCCTGTAAGGTATCAGATGATCCTGGTGTGTGTACCATTTGCCGTTGGTTTGATTGATTACCAAAGCTGAATCTCCGAACACGGTCAAAGTTTTGATCCTGAGGTCAATGGCTTCCTCAAGACTCATAATACAAGCTTCGTATTCAGCTTCGTTGTTAGTGCAGTTAAAGGTGAGTTTTGCCGAGAAAGGCATGTGAACTCCCTTAGGTGTAATGAGTACTGCACCAACACCACGACCATTCATGTTAACAGCCCCGTTAAACATCATAGTCCATTCTTCTTATGGGTCAGGCCTTTCAGTGTGAACAGGCTCTTCTTGATATTTGGCTTTTATGAACATGATGTCTTCATCAGGGAAGTCAAATCTCATAGGCTGGTAATCATCAATGGGTTGCTCAGCAAGATAATCAGACAGTACACTGCCCTTGATGGCTTTCTGAGAGGTGTACTGGATGTCGTATTCTGTGAGGATCATTTGCCATCTTGCAACCCGTCCGGTAAGTGCTGGCTTCTCGAAAATGTACTTAACTGGGTCCATCTTTGATATCAATAAAGTGGTGTGGGTCAACATATACTGCCTTAGTTGGCGAGCAGCCCACGCTAAAGCACATCAAGTTTTCTCGAGCAATGAATAACGCTGTTCATAGTCGGTAAACTTTTTGCTTAGGTAGTATATTGCATACTCTTTTCGACCAGACTCGTCATGTTGGCCCAGCACACACCCCATTGACTTTTCTAATACTATCAAGTACATGATCAGAGGTCTTCCTTCAACTAGAGGCATAAGGATTGGAGGCTCTTGTAAGTATTCCTTGATTTTGTCAAAAGCCCTCTGGCAGTCTTCGTTCCACCTGACCGTTTGTTCTTTTCTCAATAGCTTGAATAAAGGTTCACAGGTCGTAGTAAGATGAGATATGAACCGTGAAATGTAGTTCAATCTACCTAAGAACCCTCGAATCTCTTTTTCCGTCTTCGGTGCAGGCATTTCTTGGATGGCTTTAACTTTATCAGGGTCAACTTCAATCCCTTTCTCACTTACAATAAATCCCAGCAGCTTACCGGATCGCACCCCGAATGTGCATTTGTTGGGGTTTAACTTCAGTTGGTACTTCCTCATACGCTTGAATAACTTCAACAGATTCACCAGGTGGTCTTCTTCTGTGAGGGACTTGGCAATCATGTCATCCACATAACATTCGATTTCTTTATGGATCATGTCGTGGAATAATGTTACCATAGCCCGTTGATAGGTTGCACCAGCATTCTTCAATCTGAATGGCATCACTTTGTAACAGAATGTGCCCCAGGGTGTGATGAAAGTTGTCTTCTCCATGTCTTCAGGTGACATCTTGATCTGATTGTATCCTGAAAATCCGTCCATGAAGGAGAATACCGAGAACTGAGTTGTATTATCAACCAATACATCAATGTGAGGTAATGGGAAGTCATCTTTTGGGCTGGCTTTGTTCAGATCCCGGTAGTCTACACACATTCTCACCTTGCCGTCCTTTTTTAGGCACAGGTACAATATTAGCAACCCACGGCGGATAACTGGTCACAACAAGGAAACCGGCGTCCCACTGCTTTTGTACCTCTTTCTTGATCTTCATTGCCATATCTGGGCGAGTACGGCGCGGCTTCTGTTTTACTGGCGGGCAGTCTTCTCTTAAAGGCAGCTTGTGTGTGACGATATCGGTGTCCAACCCTGGCATATCCTGATAAGACCAAGCGAAAACATCCACATACTCTCGAAGCATATCAATCAGTTGTTCTTTCACTGAGTCTTGTAGGCAGGCCCCGATCTTAACCTCTTTCACGTCTTCTTCCGTACCAAGATTAACCGTTTCAATCTCCTCCCGATGAGGAGTGATAACCTTCTCCTCTTGCCTTAACAACCTGGCTAGCTCTTCAGGAAGCTCATAATCTTCTTCAACCCCTTCATCAGCTTGATTGATTGGATTGTCAAAGTCATACGAAGCCATAGTTGTGCTGTTGTCGGTGCAATCTGAAAGGCACTCTCTGCAAGGGTTTAGATTGTTCATTTTAGTGATCGATTTTAATCTTGTTTAGAAAAAGTGAAATGAAATTTTCATTTTGGAAAACATTGCCATTTTATTTTTGTACAAAAAGAAAAAATGAAAAACAGTGAGCGGAAAAGGAAAAGACTCATTTGCAAAAGATGTCCGATATTCATTGATTGATCTGTTTGCACAAAATTACAAGATGGCCCGATTACAAAATGAGTCTTGTCATTTTGGGCAAGATGCAAGACTTGATGCATGCTTAAAAATACAGGAAATAATAATTACTCTGCAGGAATAACCCTTATAATTTCCTGGGAAGACCAGTTTGAGACATGGCTCCCCGGGGTCCTTGGACGTATCCAGCTCTCCAGGTTGCGTTCATCTTCCGACTCATCTTCCAAGTTGTTCACTGCATCCGGGGTGAGCATTCCCCCGCTGACAAAACTGGGCTTCTTGGCAGCCTCTGATTGATCTTGTTGAGTTGGTTTGTAACCCAACCCAAATCTGTCCTCCTTCTTCTCCACAGGCAGCAGCTTGCCCCAGCCTTGGGCAGTCCCCTCTTCAACAACCTTCCTGGCTTGCTGATAAGATGTCATGGAGGTTCCTAGTACACCAGATGCTTCATTTATGTTCAGGGCCTCAAACCCCTGGCTCATGGTTTCATGGATCTCTCCATCCATCTCAATATACTTGTACGTAGCCAGATGGCTAACAAAGATATCTTCTTCACCACAGATGGTGATGATCTGGCCTTCCCATTCGAATTTCAGCTTCTGGTGAAGGGTAGACGTAACTGCGCCATCGACATGGATCCAAGGTCTACCCAACAAACAGCTGTAGGCCGGCTAAATGTCCATCACATAGAAGGTAATTTTGAAGGTCTGCGGGCCAATCATTACAGGCAGATCAATCTCCCCTAGCACTGATCTTTTAGAGCCATCAAATGCTCTCACCACCAAATTACTTGGACGCAATGCCAAGCCATCGTACTCCAACTTCACCAAGGCTTTCTTTGGTAGAACATTGAGTGAAGACCCAGTGTCCACCAACACATGAGATAGAACAGCACCCTTGCATTCTAGGGTGATATGTAAAGCCTTGTTGTGGTTACGTCCCTCAGTTGTTAAGTCAGCATTGGTGAAGCCCAGTCCATGACTGGTGTTGACATTTGCCAGCACAGTTTCTAGCTGATTAACGGTGATCTCCTCTGGCACGTATGTTGCGTGCAAGACTTTCAGTAATGCATTCCTGTGAGCTTCAGAACACATTAACAGGGATAATATGGAGATCTTTGAGGGAGTTTGGTGAAGCTGATCCACCACCTTGTAATCACTTCTCTTTATGATCCTCATAAACTCGTCTACATCTTGTTCAAAAGATGTCTTCTGAGTTTCTTTGACAATTGGCTCTTCAACTACCACACTTTTTCCTTTTGCTTTGGCAGCAGCTTCTGCTTCGGCGTTAGGTCTTTACAATTGTGAGGCAAAAAGGCGTCCGCTTCTGGTGAAACCTCCGCCTCCCCCAACATTATCAATCTGTGGAGAAGAAGTTGAAGAGTCCAAGGTGATTTTCTCCCCATTGCAGTAGAGGTCAGAGCCATAATGCCAAGGTATGGCATTACTGATTTCATATGGAACTGGTCCAGGCACCGTAATGGTAACTGGACTGACTGCTGCAGAGGAGGGTACTAAAATAGTGTGCGGATCGTAGTAAATGGTGACTGGTGAGCTGGCAGGAAGTGCCACTGTTTGCTGCTGAAAGTTGTTGTCTGGAGGAACACTTGACGGATCATAATAAATAGTGACTGCTGAGATATCTTCACTATTTTCTGTTGGCGTTGTAGAAGATTCTGCCGAATAGAGGGATGCTGATGTTGTAGAAGAAATGGTTGTTGAAACTTGATTTGTTGAAGTGATGGATGAAGCCATTGTTGATGATATTGATGAATTGTTCGGAATGATTGTTGTTGCAGTTGTAGAAGAGTCAGGGATTGTTGTCAAAGGGATTGCTGGATTTGTAGGCGCCGTTGTTGTGATCTGAAGTATACCACTTTTGATAATACCATCTATGCCACTTCTCAAGTTATCACAACCGTTGACTGAAATGTTGCAATATCCACAACCGAGCTCACACCCGGGGAACATTTGACACTCTAGGAGCTGAGCTTTAATTTCAACCAGGGGTGTCCGAATCTGTCCAACACTGGTGATTAAGAAAGATGGCTTGTCTTCCTCAATGGCATTAATTCTTGGTCCTCCATGATTGGGCATGGGATTCTTGGTGACACTTAGAGGGGGTGCAAAGTTGAGAGCCTTAGAATCCACCAGGTCTTGTACCTTCATTTGTAAAGCCCTGCATTTCTCCGTATTGTGGCCAGGTGCATTGGAGTGGAAAGCACATCTGGCGTTGACATCATAATTTCTTGGAAGATTAGAGGGATCTGGTGGTGCCAATGTCCTTAATTCAACCAAGTTGAGTTTCAGGAGTTGTGGCAATAAAGCGGCATAAGGCATAGGGATCAGATCAATCACCCTATTGGCCTGTGATGGTCTTTGCTGAAAGGGTCTTTGCTGTTGATTGTTGTTATTGTTGTTGTAGGTTCTTTGTGGAGGATACTGAACTTGCTGCTGATAATGTGGTTGTTGTGGTGGTTGATATGCTGGTTGCTGAGGAATCGGAGCTGGAATAGTGACAGCTGCTACTGATCTGTGGACATACTGAGGTCTGCCCCTGCTGGCATGAATGGAATTTGTCTCACCGGTTCTTCTGGGTCCCACAAAAGGCTTCCTGGGATTACTGGACAAACTTGCACCATTATCAGAAATCTTACCCATCTTCAGAAGGCTTTCAATTCTTTCTCCAGCTATAACTACGTCTGCGAAGCTGGTGGAAGAAAAGGCAGCTAGCCTGTCAATATATGTTCCTTGCAGAGTATTCATAAACATGTCGGCCATTTCTCTTTCCGACATGGGTGGCTGGACAGCAGTAGCAAGCTGTCTCCACCTCTGGGCATATTCCCTGAAGCTTTCTCTGGAGGACTGAGACATTCCCATCAAAAGGGTCCTGTTAGGAGCCATATCTAGATTGTATTGGTACTGCCTGATGAAGGCCTCAGCTAGGTCCTTCCAGCATCTGATTGTAGCTCTTGTCAAGTGAGAGTACCATTCCCTTGAAGCCCCAGTCAAACTGTCTTCAAAGTAAAACATCCACAGTTTTTCATCCATGGTGTATGCCTTAAGTCTTCCCAGAAAAGATTGTAAGTGGGTTCGTGGACAGGAAGTTCCATTGTACTTCTCGAAGCACGGGGGTTTAAACTTATGGGGAATCCTTACTCCATCCACTAGTCCCATATCCATGACATCAAATCCTAGGGAATTTTGGGACTCCAGAGATCTCAATTTCTCAGCTATTTCATCAAACCTCCTATCATAGGCTTCATCCCCAGCTCCCATTACAGTAAACTGCTCCTCTTGGGGGTCTTCCTGTAAGATCCTGCCTGCAGTAGTATTTCCTTGCACATTAGTCGGGATGTTGATCTCCGGATGCAGATGAGGCCCATATACTGGTGGGTTAACATGAGGCTGACCCCTCTCATTGTTACTTGTTCCTCCAGTTCCCAGATGGGGTTCTTCCGGGGTTTGCCTTTCTACCAATGCCCTCAACCTTTCTTGACTTTGAGCCAAGCCATTCATTACTTCCATGAACTGGGTCATTTGGTTTCTCATCTCCAGCCTTTCATTAACCATTTGAGTCCTGACCTCTGTCAGATCTTGCTGTACTTGATCCATTTGGATACCAGGAAGGTTGTTGCGAGTAGGATACCTGTGTGGACGGTTGAGAGGGAACACCCGACGGCGAGCAATAATTCCTGAACCACAACAGAGTTAGTAACAAACAAAACAAAAATCCTACAAAACAAAACAAGAGTTAGTATGCAATGCAGTATGCTTATTTATTTTCCAAGGTATCCGGCTTGGCTCTTGGTTTTGACCTTTCCAGACCATGAGGAAGATGCTTTGATGTTGCTTGACCTTTCCATACCCTTTTAAAGAAAACCCAAATGGAAACAAACTAACAAATATATTACAAATGGTGTATAACACATAGTTTGTTTTTTACAACACATGCCCCTGAGGGGTCAAAATACAACATAAAAGAAAAGTACATGAAATGGAAATAACAACAAGCAAAGAAGTCAAACATCTAATCCAAACTCATCCTCCTTAACCTCCTTCAAAAGTGCTTCAGTTACAGGACCAGCCGGGTGCTCTGTAATATTTCTGATAAGGAGGTTTCTGGTGGCAATAGCAGTGGTCAGCTTCTTGTGCCTGTCTTGGTCCTTTGACCTTTTTAAACCAGCCCTAAGCTTCAACTCTGAAATTTCCTTCTGCGCTGCCAATAAAGCCTCCTGTTGTTTCTTTTCATTGGCCTCCAATTGCCCAATCCTGTCTTGAGTTCTTTTATCTTCTTGAGTACGAGCTTCAGTGATCCTGACCCACCTAGCTTGACTTTCTTTCAGATAGAGATCAGTCCTAGCCTTCTGAAACTGGGCCTCTTTACTTGCATTCTTCAAAATTTGCTCTCCAGCTCTTGATTTCTTGATGTAGTCCTCTGCTTTCTCAATCCTGGCTAGATGCTCCACTTTAAGCTTTTCTAACCTCTCAATGTCTAGACGACCATCACTCCTCTCCCAGAGTGTCTTCTTCAGAGCTTGAGACAGATTATCATTCCTCTCCTTCAGTTTCTCAAATTCTTCCAGGCTGGCAGTGGCTGGAGGTGGTGCTGTGGATGGTCCGGGTGCATCCTTAATGGTGAAAGGCATCCCAGAAATCTGAGCCCTAGCATGGGACCATTCATAATACTGAGCTGAAGCCACATTGTTGCATCTCCCAAGAATGGCCATCCCTTTGGTCTGGATGTTGTCCCAAGCCCAGGATGCTTGTCTGACAGCAGCTAGATTAGGCTTTATCTCACAATACAGGGTTTCAGCCAAGTCTTGAACTCTAGGAGGATGAACCAAAGCATAACCCAACTGTCTCTTAAACAGCAAAGGGTTGTAGTTGATGCAACCCTTCACTCCTATTAGAGGTACATTGGGGAACTGTCCACAGCTAGTAATTATGTCCCTGCCTTTGGTGCTCTGGGTGCACCATCTAATGTCATCTGAAGTCAAAGCAATAAGTCTCCTAGCCCAATTCTTCTGTTGGTGAGGATTCAGGAAGGCATCAGTCTTGGGTAAGTGTTTGAGCAGCCAGGTATGAAATAGAGGAGCACAACATCTCACCAACCTTCCTCTTTGCTTTTCATTCCTCTGGTGAACAGAATAATAAAAATCTCCCAGCAATGTGGGCACTGGGTTCCTCAAAAGGAAGAGGTGAATGGCATTCTTGCTGATAAACTTGGGCTCATCTGCAAATAATACAACCCCATATATACTGAGGGCCAACAATGCACAAGTTGCCCTCCATTCTCCCAAAGAGGCCTTCAGGATGGCTTGAGAAGTCAGAAAGTCTAGGTGCAAACCAGAGATCCCATCATTTGTTGTCATGTTCTGCTCAATCAAAATAGGCTCCAGGTATAGTGCTTTTGCCACTTCTCCATTGCTCGGAGAAGTCATCTCTGAGTTGAAGGGGATATCACCCCTGACAGGTACTCCAATCAATGATGAGAAATCTTCCAACAAAGGCCCCAGCTGAAAGTTCTGGAAAGTGAAACATCTCAAAGGAGGGTCATAAAACTGTAGGAAAGTGTGGATCAAACTCCTCTGAGAAGGGTCCAAATCCATAATCATGTCAAGGATGCTTCCATAATGCTCTCTGAATAATGGGATGTGGTCTGGAGTGATAAGTGCCTGGACCTGCCTGATGCCAGTCAGCTCAGGCTCAAAGAAATGGTATGAAATGTTGCTCTTCTTGGGTGCCATGACTGCTGATGAAGAGCTGAGACAAAAACTGATGATGAAGACTGATACTGGAGATGAGCCACTACTAGGCTGAAACTGATGATAACAGCAACTGAAGCAGGCAACTGATGAAGATAGTTGAAGCAGATCAAAGGTTTATGCAGATGAAGAGGTCAAAACCAAGCCAGATATAATGTGGATACCCTGAAAAACAAGTAAACAAATGTTAAATGATGCAAATGATGAGTATGCAAATGATATGCAAGGGTTTGTGATCAAGCTGGATCTGATTACTGCCTTGGTATAAGTCCATGTATGTTTAAGAAGTCCGGATGGAGGTTCAAAAGTCCAGTAACTAAGGTGGGGGACTCAAATAAAGAGTCACATGTCCTGGGTTAAATCACAAGAACTGTCTAAAGTGAAGCATTCTTAAACACAATAAGTATCAGGGTATGATGTGGCCAAGGGTACCTGCAAACTTGTAAACAGCCCAACCCCCTCACAGGTGATGCTCTAAAACAAGGATCCTTAGACTTGGATCAGTTATGAGAAGTGTAAACACTTCTAACCCGGAGGTACAGTGTTTACAATAACCATAAAAGATCCTCCTCTAATTCACCTCAGTTTCTGAAGGTCAATAATAAAGGTCATCCAGACATAACAGGCTTCCCAGATAGCCCTAGCACTACAGGAAATATGTAGCACAGAGTTCTCAAGAAGAAACCCACATCTGAACCGTGTTCATATTCCCGCACCAGACCGAAATGGAATGGGAAAGAACATGAACCACTCTAGCCTAGGTGTCACTCAGGTCCCAGGTATAGGACCTTAAACTCTCAGTAGAACCCCACCCAACAAAACAGAAACCAGATCCAGCAAAATGACAGTATGACAGTATGAGGTATAAAGCTGTAAAGAAAGCAGTAAATAACTGTACATAAAGAAAAAATAAATACAAATATACAAACACAATTAGCACATAACACCCCAATAAACACAAATAAAGCAAGCGCTAGGAGGAACCCACAAAAAGAACTAGAAGCCCTGATTACAGTATAAGGGTCCCCAGCAGAGTCGCCAAGCTGTCGCTCCCACCAAATGACAACCAAGGTCAGAAGGGGTACAGACGTGAACGGTCGGCAAAAGGGGGGAATGAGAACACACAGGAGTGAACTTAAGAGAAAGAAAAGAGTCGCCAGCTAGGCATTTTTATCCCGAAGGAAAGGTAATGCTGCATAAACCCGAGGAAGATATGGATAAGACAGTTGCGAACCAGAGAGACTGAGAAAGGGGGTCGGTTACAACCTTGGAAGGTATTAGCACCCAGATTGTCCGCCGTACTCGACGGGATCCACGCTTAAAAGATTGGTGTTTTAAAGGGGTAATGTCAGTGCAATTTGTGTATCAAAGCTGGAAAGAATGCAAGTGTCGGTGTAAAAGGAAAAGTGAAGTATATGAGAGAAGTGTCAGTGTAAGAATGAGAGTGAAATGCTCAAGATCATGAGGCTTAAAGAATAAAGCTGGAAGAGGGGGAATATACAGAGACTTTTGTTCGATAACCGTTAAGTTATGCCTACGTATCCTCTCGTGCAATGAGGAAGTCAGAACACCGTAGTTCGACCCAAAGAGACTGAAAGATAAATTGACTTGTGAACTGCTTGCTTGTCTATGCTCAAGTGTGTGACCTGTCTGGCTCAGGTGCAAACTGTCTTGCATTAGACGGAAGAAGCAAGTTCTCGTTTGTGAGTGAAGATGATGAGAAAAGAATCCCGGAGGAGACGATTATTGTTTGTTTTTGAGTTTTCAGTCTTTTATAGCTTTTTGTAGTTTGTCATAAGAAAATGAGCTTAAGCCTAAACCAATGGATTAGTAAACTCATCATATCCTCCCTCTGATTAGGGGTAATGAGAATACCTTAAGTGTGAAGTCAGTGTCTCACACTTAATCACCATGGTGTAGGATTAAGATCATTAACCTACTTGTGATTAGTTAAATGTTTTTGTTGTTTTTGTTTAGTGTTAAGTAATGAGACTAAGCCATAATCAGGGATTAAACAGACTCATTACACCATCCTAATAGAAGGATAATAGATGAGAATGTTTAAGCTGAGGAAAGCCTTTATTAAATACATGATTAGGGATTAACCTCATGACAAAACAAAGCCTTTATTAAATGGATTTTTAGTTAATGATAAGATGAAGAAGTGAGTTTTATGGTTTGTAAGACAACTTGAGGGGGACTTGTCCATTAACACTAGGGTTAGTCCTTCTTAACCAATTAAGGAAGAATTAGAACCCTAATGCAAGGCCCAAGTTACAAGCTTGATGTCTTGATGATTATTAAGTGGATTGATTAAAGGATTTAAACACATTAAGGGTTTAACACTTAGGATTAAAGTTATACACTACATCCTAATAGAAGGATGCATGCATAAGCTTAATCACAAAGCCTTAAAGCCTTTAGGGTTTAGTCCCTGATAATGAGATGAGGAGAGAAGACTCAATGATGACACAAAGGTAAAACCTAAATGGGGGACTAATCAAACCCTAATTGTTATCATGCTTGGTTGTTCCTAGGGTTAATGAGGCTTAAGAAAGAAGATCTTCAAAGAACCACCAAGGAGAGAAGCAGATGAAAGGAGAAGAAGAAAGAAGAAGCAAAACAACTTGCTTCACTTAAGAAGACAAGTTGCTTGAAGAAAGAAAGTAAGATGAACAAGAATAAGCAAGCTCAATCCAATACACATACAAAATGCAGCAAAAGAAGTGTGAGAGAGATGAAAAGAGAACATGAGAAATGAAGGCAAATTCACTTCTCAAAGTAACTTACCACCTGAAAAGTTAGTGAAAGAAATGAAATGCAATGCAAATGAGATGAAATGGCATGATGCAAGGCAAAGTCAGAAGCAAGTACATGATGTTAATGATGCTAAGAGATGATGCAAACATGAGGCAAGGCATGAGGATGATCATACAAACATATGGATGCAAGAGAAGCATGCTTTGAACCATGAATGTTCATGAAAAGTTATGGAATGTAAAAGATATATAACATGGCAAATGAAAGATGCAATGATCAAACATGATTCTAATATGTCCTAAGATGTATTATGAGTCAAATGGATGCATAAAGTGTCATGGCAAGTCATGGTATGCAAGCAAAGGAGAAATGGATGCAAATGAAGGCCCAAATTAGGGTTTATGATCAATGCACAAAACAAAATCCAAAATCAGAAGCATATGACATGATAAAAAATTGAAAGTGCACTCAAAGGAACCCTAACCCTACACAAGTTCACTGTCCAAAGGAGGAGACCTAAATCTAAACCTAATGGAAGTTGTGAATTTCCTAAGATTGCTAGGGTTTTAAGGTACCTTGTCAAGAAAAATGCAAAACAAATGGAAAATGCAAGATCAATTCAAACCAATTTTATCCTATAAACTACATGCTATACAAGATGCAATGCAAAAAGAATCATCATCCAACTCTCAATAGTTAGGCAGAAATGAATTTTTGAAGTTTGACACAAAATATTGCCTTGAAATGAAATTAAATCCAAAGAAAATAATCAAAAGGCATCAAGAACAAAAAAGAAATTTGGTTTGAGAGTTGGACAATGTTTCTAAATGTTTTTAAATGTTACACGAATTTTTTTGTGATTTTTAAATACCTAAATGTATTTTTAATTAATTAATTCTCATTAATTAATTAAAAATAAACATTTAAATGATTTAAAAATAATTTTTAATGCAAAAAATGAAAATAAAAATATTTTTGGGTTTTAAAAATTAATGAAAACCTTGACAAAAATTTTCATAATTTTAAAATGCTTTTAGCTATTTTAAAATAAATGTGCAAAACAAATGAAATAAAATGAAATAAAAATACAAATAAAGAGAAAGTCAGTGCATCCTGAGGCTGAGATTCTAACTGGGAATGGACGGAAAGACTGGCGCGCTATCCTACGGCTCTCATTCAAACTGGCCAGATTAAAATAAAACTCAATTAATTAGATTAATGACGTGGATTAGGGTTTTAATGAAACAATCCAGGCCATTAAAACGCGCAGGAGTCAAACAAGGTCAACCAAATCTACGCTCCACATTCAAACTAAACCCTAAACGCAATTAAGACACTAATCACTTTCAGGTGGCCGAAGAAGACTTCCGGTCGTCTTCTCCGGCCAGACCCTCACCTGAAAGTTGCTAACTTCTTCCCCAGGTCCCTAAAACCTAATCTCTCTGCCCAGAATCCATCCCCAAACATCATGGAGCAAGAATCAACAATCAAAACACATTTATTTTTCATAACAAAGCTGAATCGAAGCAAAATGTATTTAGGTCAGAAAAGTTTCAGAAGCATCATACATACTCAATACTCACTCATTTTCGAAACAAAACATATCAGCATGATCAGTGAAGCATAGAGAATCATTTAGGAACTTAAAAACATGTTTTTGGAAAAAATGTTCTTGAGCTCACCTGAACTGAAGCTTTGATTTCTGGAACTTTCTGGCTGGCCCTTTGATCCAAAATGCCTCTAATGAACCTCCTGAGAAGCTGGCAATGCTTGGTTGGAGTTTAAAATGGTTGGTTTGAGAGATTGAGCAGGTTCTGTTCAGTGAAGTGAGGAAATCGTGTTTTAGTTTGAGGATGTTTCAGGGATGAATGAGGGCAGGGAAATGATCAGGGGAGTATGCTGAGATGTTTTGTGAAGTTTGTTTTAATGTTTGATGCTTGTATGATGAGTTTCGAAGGAAGTTGCATAAGAGGTGGAAAATGAGAATGCTGGCTTGGGGAGAGTTTCAGGCTTGAGTGTCTAGTGTGTTAGGCTGCATTTGGTCCACTTATCACAACTAGAGAGGTCAGAGGAGTTGGTGTGGCACTGTGGGATTGGTATGGCTCAAGTTGCAAAAAGTCATGAAAGTTGTACTTGGAGGTATGGGCAAGTGGCAGGCTGAGATAGGGGCATGGCTATGCGCAGCAAGGATCAAGGAGTGTCATGAAATCAGATTTTGTGAGCTGGCTCAAGTGGATGAAGAGTTATGGAGCATTTTGCAAATTTGTGAACTTTTGGCCCTTTTGGAATTTCTTGATCCACAAGTCATGAAAATGAGTGAACTTTTGATGCAATCTGATCTTTAGGCCTTGGTTTATGTTTGTACAAAGGTTAGAAGTCCATTTGATAACACAATTTGTCTTGGCAAGTGGTTTTGCAACTTTGCCTCTTTGGTGCATAACTTGAAATTATGTGATTTTGGCCAACTTTGACAAGCCATAACTTTTGATCCAAAATGAATTAGGACAAGTTCTTGTACTTTTTGAAAAGGGAATGATCCATTCTACAACTTTCATGACCAAAGTTTTCCCATTTGAAGTATTTTTGAATCAAAAAGCAAGGGTTGAAAAAGTTTCCCAAAATGGCAAGTTTCCATTACAAGTCATTTTCCCAAAAAGTCAACTTTGCAAATGGCTTGAAATTCTTCAATTTTGTGAACTTCTAACATCTTCTATGATCAAATAAAGATCATACACATTCAAAATGATGAAGAAAACCCTTTGGTTGGGTCATTGGGGGCCTCAGATGCCCTGATTTTGCACTGACTTGCTCAAGAAGTCAACTCTTGATTAGATGCCTTCCCCATGGAATTTCTTCATGAAACTTGATATGCATGATCCTTATTACATATAGAGACCATTAAAAACAAGAATGACAAAAAAAAAATTGGAGTTATGGCCTCTGAAACCAAAACCCTAATTCTAGGTCATCTGTGCAGTTAAACTTGGCTCTGCTTCCATGCCTTTCTCAGTTCTTATGATTCTTTGATATTCTTGAATTTGAGAGGATATAATATGATGCTTGAACATACATGGAACCCTTTTAAGTGATTGATGACCTTTGGAGTGGCTCAACTGGCTCTTGGATTGCTCAGATCACAAACCCTAGATGCAGATGACTTAGAATCAATGCAGTGAATAAAAAATGTGGCATGAGATGTTATGGTTGAGTTTATGCATATGAGAAGATCACAAGCCATGGTGTGAATGAGTGAGGGAAAATTTGGGGTGTTTACAGGCTGCTCTGAGTTCAGATGTCTTCAAGGATGGCCATGGGATGTTTTAGAATGATCAGAAGTGAATGGATGATGAAATGTCACATGTTTTGCAATTTTCACAACTTGTTGCACTTTGAGATTTTTGGTCATGGACATGTCTCATTCCAAGTTGAATTCAGGTCAAGAAATGTTACACGGTGTTATGGTGATGCTTTGAGATCAATTAGAAGTCATGCCAACCCTTGGAAACCATTCTTGCAAGAATTCCCTCTTTTTTGAATTTTATGGAAAATGGCTTATGGAAGCTTGTCATACAAGGCATGAACCTTTGTGAATTTGTGCAATTCTGATTTTGGCAAGTTGTAATGATGCATAGAAGTCATTTAGAAGTCACAAAATGTTTTGGTATGTGGTTTTGCAAAAATCCCTCTTTGGCATGAAACATGAAATTATGTGATTTTTGCCAACTTTGAAAAGCCATAACTTGAGTTCCAAAATGAATTAGATCTTGTTCTTGTACTTTTTGAAAAGGGAATGATCCAATCTACAACTTTCATGACCAACAATTTTTCATTTGAAGCATTTTTGGTTGAGAAAGAGGAGGTTGAAAAACTTTCCCAAAATGGAAAGTTTACATTACAAGTCATTTCCATTTTTGGCAACTTTTGGTTTTGCTCACTTTTCTTCAAATTTATGAACTTCTAAGCACTTCAATGATCAAATAAAGACCATATAACTTCAATTTGATGAAAAATCCACTTTGGTTCCATGTTGGGGGGCCTCAGATGCCCTGATCTGGCTCTGACTTGCTCAGGAAGTTACCCAGTGATCAGATGACTTCCACAATGAATTTTTCCATAAAACTTGGTATGTATGATCCTTATTACATATTAAGACTAATAGAAACAAGAATGACCAAAAAATTTGGAGTTATGGCCTCTGAAACCAAAACCCTAATTTCAGGTCATCTGTGTAGTTAAACCTGGCTCTGCTTCCATGCTTTGCAAGTTCTTGTAATTTTTTTTGGCTTCCTTGATCTTTGGAGGATGAAATATTATGATTTAACATACATGGAACCTCTTGAGATGATTGATAGCCTTTGGAGTGGCTCAGAAGGATCTTGGATTGCTCAGATCACAAACCCTAGATGCAGATGAATTTGAACTAATGCAATGAAGCAAAAATGCAATATGATGTGGTATGATTGAACAAATGCAAATGAAAAGATCACAAGCCATGGTGTGAACTTAGTGAGGGAAAATTTGGGGTGTTTACAGCTGCCCCTATTCAAGCATGAGTTAGTTGTGTAGGATGTAAGCGACGGCTTAACAGACAAACAAGATAACTTGTGGTTGAATACCAAAGACAGTCCAAAATTTGCACTCACTGGGTGAAGAAGAAAAGGGATATAGATTGTAAGAGGAAAGTGTAATATGATTATAAAGTACGGGCGATGGAGGACGACCATCGGGCAGAGGACAACTGCTGGGGATAAAGCGGTGACGGGTACGACCGACATGCTGGGGAAATAAAGAGATCATGATGGGGACGGCCATCAAATAAAATAAACAAGGTTCTCTGGGGATTTTAAAGGTAAAGTCAATGATGGGGACGACCATCAGGTTAACGAAATAAATGATGAGGGACGGTCATAAAAGGTGGAGGACGATCACCTAGCAGGGGACGAATGCTCTGTTGGGGATAAGGATGAGGGACGATCATCCAAGGTGAAGGACGATCACCTGGCAGGGTACGGCTGCCGAAAATATCACGACATATGACAAATGCTGGATAGAAAAAGTCGACGATGGGGACGGCCATCGGATAAGCATGATGAAGGACGATCACCTAGCAGGGTACGGCTGCTCTCGGGGTTTATCATGACATAGGACGAATGTTAGATAACAAGATCAACGATGGGGACGACCACCGGATAAAATGATGAAGGACGATCATCAAAAAGGTGAAGGACGATCACCTGGCAGGGGAAGGCTGCAAAAATATCACGACATAGGACGAATGTCGGACAGAAAAGGGTTCCATTAATGGAGACTCCGCTGGGGGAATGATGAGGGACGGTCATCAAAAGGTGAAGGACGATCACCTGACAGGGTACAGCTGCCGAAAGTATCATGACATAGGACGAATGTCAGATAGAAAAAAGAAATTTTGCTGGAGATTTGCTGGGGAATGGTAAACACGGATGAGTGTTTACATCCAAGAAATGAAATGTATAAGTGTTTGACGTTGTGTATAGATTAAAGATGCGGACGAGCATCCATAAGACTATGATACAGACGAGTATTGGTAGAAACAACTTTGACGCATGTTCAGAGATGATGATACGTACGAGTACCAACTGGTTAACAAAGAACACGGACGAGTGTTGGATATGAGGGGAGATAAGTGTATATACAAGATACGGACGAGTACCTGTATGAGTAAAAATAAGCATAAGTGAGACACAGATGAGTGTTCAACTTGCTGGGGAGAGTATGACACGGACGAGTATCATAAGAGAAAGTGTATAAGTTATGAACTTACAAGTGTAAAAGATATCTGGTGATCTTTGGGGATAGGATGACACAGACGAGTGTCAATGAGAGTGTATTATAAGTGTTTGGGTAACTGTGATGGGGGAAAGGTGACGCGAAAGGGTGTCAATGGAGTGTATATAGATATCTGTTTGTGGAAAGATTGCTTGTGAATTAAGGATATAACTGCCTATGTCAATGCTCAGGTGTTGCAGGCTCGGACGAAGAGTGCGTAACCGTCTTGCAAAATGACAAGAAGAAGCAAGTTCGCGGACGGAGCGAAGGAGATGAGAAGAGAATTCCCGAAGGAAAGACGCTTATTGTTGGTTTGTGTTTTTTATGAGTTTTCTGTTTTGAAGTTTGCATAGGCAAATGTACCTAAGTATTAATCACTGGGATGTGTATGCCTTACATCATCCCGAAATGGAATGCGCAAGAGGCATACCTATATATGGAGGAAATCCCCAAATCTAGTCCCACAAGTGAAGGCTCAGACACACTGACCTACTGGCATTTATTAAGTGTTTTTGTGATTTTTGGTTAAGAACAGTTTTTTATATTTTCTTTGTGAGGTAATCTCATGCTAAGACCTATCCACCACGAGGGATATCCTACACCTCGCCCCGAAACGGAACGCGTGCAAGTATCTCATAGCAAAGTCTCATGTCACATGAGGAGACTCGTCATTTATTAAAGTGATTTAAAGTTACGTTTGAAGATGAGAAGAGAGAGCACCAAAAGGATCTCAAAGGTAAAAGTCTAATGGGGAACTAACCAATCCTAATGTTATCATGCAAAGGAAAACCTAGGTTAGTGAGGTTTACTATCCTAAAGAAGGAAGAGAGAAGAAGAGAAAGATAAGAAAGAAGAGTAGAAGAGGGAGGAAGTAAGTCCTAAGCCCCAACAATCACAAGAATAGTATTAATGAAGAAAGGAGAAGAGATAAGAATTGGAGATGTGGGAATCACATCCACACCTCTCACTTACCAAAGCCCCTGAAATGGTTAGTGACACAAACATAAATGCAACACAAAATGAACATAATGTCAAACTAAAGTCACACAACCAGAAGTGAAGTTTTAAACACAAATTCCAAATGCAAACTCAAAGCACAAGAGTGAGAAAAGAACTATACAACTCAACATGAAGCATTATAAATCACCATGACAAAACAAAGTAAACATGAAAGAATACAAAGCAAACTAGACAAAGCAATATCACAAAGTGCAAGACCAGGACCCTAACATGTTAGGAAAGTGCCTAAGATATCATGTAAGATGGAGAGAAGAAGCACACAAAGTCAAGTATTCACATCATGAGAAGAAAGAAGCAAAGGAAGTGAAGTGAGCATGCAAAAGTGTGGAAGAACTTCAAGAGCAACCATACACAAACTTTCTCAAGGCACAAGCATCAACTCAAGACCAGAGGGGTATCAACAACCTAAGAAGGCTCTAAAAAATTCAAAGAAGTTGGCACAAGTGCCCTTCTAACCTAAGGAGTGACCATATGACCCAAAGGAAGCAAAAAGGGACAAGTAAGGAACAATAATTCAAATCAATTCAAGTATACATCCAAAAATTTCACAAACATGCACAAATGATCTTCAATCATACCATATCATCATGCCAAAAAGAGAGGATCAAAATCAGAAGCTTAGCTATTCAAATGAGGGTTCAAACATAGATTAGGGTTAGAAAGCCTCATGCACAAGTTAGAGACCAAAATCAAATAAGTAAACTTCTAAAAATCAGAACAAAAATCACCAATAAACTACATCTCATCATGAATCCAGAGCAAAAAGAATCATCTCAAAATTCAAATTAATGACCAAGATAGAAAATGAACAAGTCAGCATGCTTCAAAAATGAAATAAAAACAATTAATTAAAGGAAACAATAAATTTCCACGTGGTAATTAAAAATAAATGAAAAATAAAAATGCCAAAAATTAGAGAAAACTCAAAGGACCTTTCATGAATTTTTTTGTAATTTTTGAAGACCTATTTGTATTTTAAAAAAAATAAAGAGCAAACTGAAAATAAAAAAAGAAATAAAAATAAGAGAAACCAGGCTAGGGGTGCATTCAACATTCAAATTCAGTTCATTACGAATCCGGGCCCAAAAGGGAGGTGTACATAGTAACTCTGGGCAAGGCCCACACGAAATCTCATTAACCATCAATAAATATGATTAATTATGTGTTAATATTTACATGTGACAATTGTTTTATTAAAATGAAATAACAAACTTATGTGAACACAGGATCAATTGGTCACACTAGGTTAAGTCACAAGAGGACAAAACACAAAGCAACCACTCAGCCATCACCACGTCCTCATCTTCTTCCCTGGCTCATGAAGAATTCGAACATAAACAAGAAAACAGGACCAATTGCAGCATCAACAACCACACTTCAGAGCACCACAACTCATCCATCTTTCCATGAAAACTCAAGGTATAAAAGCCAAAAACAGAGTCCAACATGCAAGGATCATGAACATGCCATCATATTTTAAAAACAAGCCATAACCAAAGCAAATCGAACAACATAACATTCAACCAGAAAACTATAAATCTCAAATTTAAGCTCAATCAAAGAACTCAAACACTTTAGTCATCTTAAATCTAACCTTAGCAAGTCAAAACAAATGAAAACCAACCAAATCCGAAATGAAGAAGAGTGAATATTCAAACCTGCACTTGAACTTTTCTTGAGATCTTCAGAAATCCAGAGATCCACAAAACTTCCTTATGAACTCCTTGGTCTTGCTTGAGCCAAATAAAGGCTTGCAGATGGAAGGATGAGCAAAACAGAGAGAGTGATTGAACTTCTTTCTTGCTCGAAGCTCCAAGAACTCCTTATATATGTGTAAACACCCCAAATTTTCCCTCACTCATTCACACCATGGCTTGTGATCTTTTCATTTGCATAAAATCAATCATATCATCTCATATTGCATTTTTGCTTCACAACATTGTTTCAAAGCCATCTGCATCTAGGGTTTGTGATCTGAGCCATCCCTGAGCCATTTGAGCCACTCAAAAGGTCTTCAATCATCTCAAGAGGGTCCATGTATGTTTCAAGTATCATATTATATCCTCACAAGGTCAAGAAAATCAAAGAATCACAAGAACTGAGAAAGGCATGGAAGCAGAGCCAATTTAACTGCACAGATGACCTAAAGTTAGGGTTTTGGTTTCAAAGGCCATAACTCCAAATTTTTTGGTCATTCTTGTTTCTATTGGTTTCTATATGTTATGAGGATCATGCATATCAATTTTCATGAAGAAATTCAATGGGGAAGGCATCTGATCACAAGATGACTTCTTGAGCAAGTCAGTGCAAAATCAAGGCATCTGAGGCCCCCAATAACCCAACCAAAGGGATTTCTCCATCATTTTGAATGTGCATGATCTTTATTTGATCATATAAGATGTTAGAAGTTCACAAAATTGAAGAATTTCAAGCCATTTGCAAAGTTGCCTTTTTGGGAAAGTGACTTATAATGAAAACTTGCCATTTTGGGAAAGTTTTTCAACCTCCTCTTTTTTGATTCAAAATTGCTTTAAATGAGAAATCTTTGGTCATGAAAGTTGTAGATTGGATCCTCCCATTTTCAAAAAGTACAAGAACTCATTCTAATTCATTTTAGATCAAAAGTTATGGCTTGTCAAAGTTGGACAAAATCACTAAAATTTCACTTTTACACCAAAGGAAGAAAGTTGCAAAACCTCATGCCAAGGCCAAATGTGACTTCAAACCAGCTTCTAATCATCACACAAACATAATTCATGGCTCATAATTCAGATTTTCCCAAGAAATTTCTCATTTTCATGTTTTGAATTCCAAGTAACCATAAGCCATTTTCCATAAAAGTTCAAAGGGAGGAATACTTGCAAAATGATCCCCAAGGGTTTGTATGGTCTCTAGCTGATCTCAAGGCATTACCATAACCTCATGAAGCATCTCACAACAAAAATTCAGCAAGGAAAGTCACATGTCCATGACCAAAAATCACAAAATATAACAAGTTGCAAAATTGCAAAACATGTGGCATCTCACCCTTCATCCATCCCAGCTCACATCAGAACCTCTAAGGGCATTCCTTGAAGCTGGCTGAGGCAATCCAAACACAGAAATCTTCTCTGCCATGGCCCATACTTATAGTACACCATTTTTGACTTTTTGGCCAATCATCCCATACCAATCCCACAGTGCATACCCGCCCTCCAGAATTGTTGGGATTGCTTATGGATTACATAAGGATCATAAAACACAAGGGGAAGAGGCTCAGAACACACACACAACCAGCTTGCACAAAATTTGTCCAAACCTTCATCTCTTCGAAACTCCTTCCTCAGCCATCAAAATTCCAAAATATCTTCACCAACAAATCACATATCACTCACAGAACAAAACCCACCCCCTGGAACAGCTTGAATTCCCACATACACAAACCTCCATTTCTGCTATACCAGAACTGAAACATTCAAACCAGCCATTATCAAAGCTTCCTAATCTTCATTTCATCATCAGGGTGTTCAAAGAAGTGGGCTTGCACAAAGGGATAGTCCAGAAAGCTCAGAATCAGAGAGTCCCCATCTCAGGTAACATGAAGAACTTTTTTCCCAGAAGCTAGTTTTTAAGTTCTTTTATGATTCTGTATGTTCCCCTGATCATGGGGATGTGCTTACTTTTGAAAATGGTTGCGAAACCATCATGTATGAAGTCTCTGAACTTTTGCCCGTGTTTTACATTTTGCTTCGATTCATGCTTGTGAGGTGAAATAAATGAGTTTTAGATGAGGGTTTAGGTTTGGGATGTCTAGAGGATCAGTTTGGTAAAAGAAATTTTGAGATTGGTGACCTGTAGAAGAAGCTAGGGTTTTGTGCTTGCCGGAGAAGATGACCGGAACCACTGTTCCGGTCATCTGAAAGTGATTAAATTAGGGTTAGGTTTAAGGTGAGTTTGAATGTAGGCCTTTGGATCCCTCTTCCCGCGCGTTGTGAACGGCCCAGATCTTTTGGTTTAGCCCTAATCCATGTCATTAACATTAATTAATTAAGTTTAATTTGAATTTAATCAGAATCAATCCCAGCCACTGAATAGCGCGCGGGTCAACTCCCTCCAATTCTATTTGAATCTCAGCCCTAGGATTTGCATACTTTCCCTTTTATTCAATTTTATTTCATTTTATTTGCATTAAACTTCCACAAATTTTTAAAAATAGCAAAACACATTAAAAAATTCTGAAACTTTTTGCCAAACCTTTTATTAATTTTCTGAACCCAAAAATATTTTTATTTTTTATTTTTTGCATTAAAAATTATTTTTAATTAATTTAAATGTTTATTTTTAATTAGTTAATGGAAATTTATTAATTAAAAATGCATTTAGGTATTTAAAAATCACAAAAAAATTCACATTGCATTTTAAAACATTTAGAAACATTATCAAACTCTCAAAACAAATTTCTTTTTGGTCCTTGATGTATTTTGACATTTTTCATTGGAATAAAAGTTATTTAAAGGCAATATTTTGGTCCTAACTTGAAAAAATTCATTCTGCCTAACCATGAAGAGTTTGATGATGGTTCTTCCTGCATTACATCCTTCATATCGTGTAGTTTCTAGGGTAAAATTGTCATGAATTTATCTTTCATTTCCAATTTGTTTTGCATTTTTCCTTTTGAAGTGCATTAAAACCCTAGTTGACTTGAGAAAATCATAACTTCCATTAGGTTAAGAGTTAATTAGGTCTTCCCCTTTGGGCAGTGAACTTGTGTAGGGTTAGGGTTCCTTTGATCCCATTTTCAATTTTTTATCATGTCATTTGCTTCTGATTTTGAATTTTTGCATTGCATGTTATGTGTAAACCCTAATTCTTGCTTTCCTTTGCATCCATCTCTCATTTGCTTGCATACATGAACTTGCCATGACATTTTATGCATCAACATGACATATACGACATCTTAGGGCATATTAGAATCATGTTTGATCATTGCATCATTCATTTGCCATGTTATGCATCCATTGCATTTCATAAACTTTCATAAACTTCCATGGTTCAAAGCATGCCTCACTTGCATCCTCATCCTTGTATGATCATCCACAACTCTTGGCATGTGTTTGCATCATCTCTTAGCATCTTTAAAATCATGTTTATGCTTCTGACTTTGTCTTGCATCATTGCATTTCATCTCATTTTCATGTCATTTCATTTTCTTGTTGCTAACTTTTCAGGTTGTAAGTCGTTGAGAAGTGAATTTGCCTTCACTTCTCATAACCTCTTATCATCTCTTTTGTGCATCATTGCTGCATTTTATCTTGTGTTTTAGAGTGAGCTTGCTCATTCATGTCTCCCTCTCATCTTCTTCCTTCAAGCAACTTGCCTTCTTAAGTGAAGCAAGTTGGCTTGCTTCTTCTGCTTCTCCTCCTTTCTTCTGTTTCTTCCATGGTGGCTTCTCCTTGAAGATCTCTTGCAAGTCTCATAAACCCTAGGAATACCCAAGCCTGATAACAATTAGGGTTTGATTAGTCCCCCTTTAGTTTTTACCTTTGTGTTATCTTTGTGTCTTCTCTTCTCATCTCTTCATCAGGGACTAAACCCCTAAGGCTTTAAGGCTTTGTGATTAAGCTTATGCCTGCATCCTTCTATTAGGATGGAGTGTATAACTTTAATCCTAAGTGTTAAACCCTTAATGTGTTTAAATCCTTTAATCAATCCACCTAATAATCACTAAGACACCAAGCTTGTAACTTGGGCCTTGCATTAGGGTTCTAATTCTTCCTTAATTGGTTAAGAAGGACTAACCCTAGTGTTAATGGACAAGTCCCCCTCAAGTTGTCTTACCAACCATAAAAATCACTTCTTAATCTTACCATTAACTAAAATCCACTTTAATAAAGGTTTTGTTTTGTCATGAGGTTAATCCCTAATCATGGATTAAGTTGAGGAGCCTTCCTCAGCTTAAGTGTTCTCATCTATTATCCTTCTATTAGGATGGTGTAATGAGTCCATTAAATCCTTGATTATGGCTTAAACTCATTACTTAACACTAAACAAAAACACAAAAAACTTCTAAATAAATGCAAGTAGGTTGATGATCTTAATCCTACATCATGGTGACCAAGTGTGAGGTGCTTACTTCAAACTTAAGGTATTCTCATTACCCTTAATCAAAGGGAGGATGTGATGAGTTTACTAGCCCTTGGTTTAAGCTTAAGCTCATTTTCTTATGACAAACTCCAAAAAGCAATAAAAGATTGAAAACACAAAAACATACAATAATCGTCTCCTCCGGGATTCTTTTCTCATCTCATTCACTCACAAACGAGAGCTTGCTTCTTCCGTCTAATGCAAGACAGTTTGCACCTGAGCTAGACAGGTCATACACTTGAGCATAGACAAGCAAGCAGTTCACAAGTCAATTTATCTTTCAGTCTCTTTGGGTCGAACTACGGTGTTCTGACTTCCTCATTGCACGAGAGGATACGTAGGCATAACTTAACAGTTATCGAACAAAAGTCTCTGTATATTCCCCCTCTTTCCAGCATTATTCTTTAAGCCTCATAGTCTTGAGCTTCATTCATTTCTTACACTGGCACCTATCTTGTTCACTTCACATCTCTTTTGCTTTGACACTTGCATTCTTTCTAGCTTTGATACACAGATTGCACGGACACTACCCCTTTAAAACACAAATCTTATAAGCGTGGATCCCGTCGAGTACGGCGGACAATCTGGGTGCTAATACCTTCCCAGGTTGTAACCAACCCCCTTTCTCAGTTTCTCTGGTTCGCGACCGTCTTATCAATATTTTCCTAGGTTTATGCAGCATTACCTTTCCTTCGGGATAAAAATGCCTAGCTGGCGACTCTATTCATTCCCTCTCTTTTCGCCGACCGTTCGCGTCTGTACCCCTCTTGGCCCCGTGTCATCAGGTGGGAGCGATAATATGTGGTGTGATGATGAAGGTAAGGATGCAAAGGTGTTGAAGATGAGGAATGAGACGAGAGAGAAAGGAAACAGATCTGGAAAATCCTTTGTTGTGATATGCAGTTTTGAACTCAAATAAAAAAGAGAGAGAGAGAGGCGTGTGATCTTGTTGTGTAGTGTGAAAAAATCCCATTCTCTTTTGCCCTAGCTTCTTTTATAGTAAGGATGATGCGTGTGTTTGTTGTGTAGAAAGAATCAAATTAATATCTCACAACCATGAGGCCTGCGTGACTCCCTTGGTTCTTCTTTCAGTTTTCAAATTTAAAAACAATCATGTGCATAATGGTGTATAGTATTATGGTGGTGTGTGATTGTTGTTGGATCATCATTGGATGACGGAAAGAAATGAGAATGAGGGACAGTTGTGATTGGCTGGCTTTAGTGTGGTGCATGGGGTATGACTCACGTGAACTCCCTTCTCTTCTCATTGTGGCGTCCGCGTGAGTGTGAGTGAGGAAGGAAAAGTGTGACCCCAAGGTAAATGAAAAGGGAACATGTGGCAGGCTGAGGTTGGTGGCTTCAACAATGCTGATCTTCTCACTCTTTTCATGTACCATCACCATGCCTCATTCTTTCTATTATTTCCTTATATTTGGTCATGCAACAAGAGTAAAATGGACCCACCAAAAAAATGTGAACAAAATATTCAGGTCACGTCACACATAGCTTATTCAAATAATAAACCCATGGCTAAATGACATGTGTCCACCAAAACCCTAAAAATGCTCCAAACTTCAAAAAAATCATAACTTGAGTTCTAAAAATGCTATGAAAGTATTCTACAACTTTTCAGAAAGGGAAAATCGTGCTCTACAACTTTCGTGTTTACCGGAAAATCATTCGGAGCTTTTTCGCACATGAAATAATAGCTTGAAGTTTCAGAACAAAATAATTTCAAAAAATGGAAACTTCCAAATTTAGTAACTTTTGGCATACTCCCGATTTTTGACATTTAAGCTCAACCGAATTACTCCTTGACATGATATGACCTCAAAAATGATAATCCTGACTAAAAACTCTGAAATCTTCATGTTGACTTTTCTGACTGCACAGTTGACTTTCTTGCTTCACCTTCAAGCAACTGAACCAAACCTTGACTTCTTCAGTGAATTTTTGCCTCAAACTTCATACATAATCCATGCAGACCAAATGAGAGCCTTTGCCCACAAGAAATGGTCAAAATTAAGAAGATATGAGTATCTGGCCCAAAACCCTAATCAGGATTTCCTCATACAGGAGAAAAGTTGCATTTTGGAACTTCTGATGAAATAACTGACTTCCCTAAGGAATTTTATCATCAAACTTCATCCTTATGATCCTCTTGTCATATGAGAGACTTTGCCCCAGATGAAATGGCCAAAGTCACAAAGTTTTCATGCCTGGAACTCAAACCCTAATTTGGGATCATTACGTAGGAGCTTGCCCTAGCTTGAATTCCCTGATAATCTCCCAACCTCTTGGGCTTTTGTGACTGATCTTGAACTTGTGAATGCAATGTAGACCTCTCATAGGACTTGGAAAAATCCACTGGGCCTCTGGTTATAGCTTGAAATGCCTCAAATCCCTCCATAGATGATCATATGCCTAATGCTAGGTCATGAGAATGTTATGCCTCATATTTCCATGCAAAGATGCCAAGGATATGGTATGCTTATGATAATTATGGTATGATGATGATGCTTAAAAACAAGAGGGAAAATTTGGGGTGTTACAGCTGCCCCTATTCAAGCAACTGTTAATTTGAAAAGGACGGTAGCACAAGCTATCGACCGTTCAAGATGAACTGTGGTTGAATACCAAGAAAACCTGAAATTTGCACTCTGCTGGAGAATGCAAGCACTGGGAAATAAACCCAACCAAATGACGCTTTGGTGACTGAAGTGGAGAGAAAGCAGACGAGCTCCTTCCAAGTTGAAACTGTTATTTTGGATAAAGATACTTTGACAGACGAGTCTTCTTCAAACAATCCTGTTACGCCAGGAACTGGACATACGAGCCCTCTCCAAATAAACCTGTTACTCCAGGAATGGACATACGAGCCCTCATATACTTTGGAAAACATATGACTTGAGACAGACGAATCTCCTTCGGATACACCTGTTATGCCAGGACCGATGATGCACTTAAGTCTGTGGGATAGACATGCATAATCAAGGTAGACGAACCCTCCTCATATATTCTCCGTGGATATATGGTCTAAGAGAGATGATCCTTCTTCGAGCAAGCCTATTACGCCAGGACCGGTAACCATTTTGATGTTTAATCCCACTGTCAGGACTTCAAACCTCTTCAACACTGACGAGTATTGGATGATCATCAAGAGAAACACAGACGAGTGCCATAAGTCAATGATACAAACGAATATCAGATGATGATCTAAGAAACACAGACGAGCGCTTCAGGCGATGATACATACGAATATTAGCCACTGGTACAGACGAAGACCAGAGATCCAACACAGACGAGAAATTGGAGTAGCAATACAGATGAGTACCAGGGTAATTATCAAATCAACACATATGGATATAAGCTAACACAGACGAGTGTGAGGGATGATACATATGAGTATCCAAATAATGCAGACGAGCTTCAAACAGATAACAAACACAGACGAGTGCTGGGGAAATGCAGACGAGCAACAACAAATATCAAACACAGACGAGTGTTGGGAAGTGCAGACGAGAAACAACAAATATCAAACACAGACGAGTGTTGGGAAGTGCAGACGAGCAACAACAAATATCAAACACAGACGAGTGTTGGGAATTGCAGACGAGCAACAACAAATATCAAACACAGACGAGTGTTGGGAAGTGTAGACGAGCAACACCAATTACAACCATGGGTAACTGCTGGGGACTCCACCTGCTATGACTTAGCTGGGGAAGATTCTGTTTGGGAGAATGTGACGCCATCCTGCAAAACCTGCAACAACAAGAAAACACATATGTGCCCCGGGGAATTGCATGGTATGATATGTTCATCCATCGTCACCTGACACTCAAAGGGGATTTCAAATGTTTCCCTGTAATGTCATTTTTCTTTTAGAAAACAAATCACCATGTTTTAAATGTAATGCTTATTATTTTTGCCAAAAATTCAGGACATTTTTGCAAACAAAAGATAAACACAACACAACTTTTTGACTGAATATTCTTTTATTGAAAGGCCTCTGAATAGGCAAAGCTTTTACATCAGGAAGCAACCACCTGGAAAGAGGTAGCTACCATTAAATTGAGAAAATAAACTATCCTAATGGCAATGGGCACGGCATCCCATTGAGTTTCCTTTCTGCTATGACCAACATGTCTTCAAAACTCTCCATTCTTGCCTTTGCTTTCTAAGAAGATGAGGGGACTGATTCCTATCCTTCTGATATTTGTCAAACTATACGTAACAATGACTTGGTTCAGATTACTAGGATGGCAGTTGTTCGCTTATTCCCTTGTTTTGCGTGGATCGCTGTCGCTCCCACCAAATGAAGCCGGGTCAAATGGGGTACAGACGCGAACGGTCGGCGAAAGAGGGATGCGAGCACACACAGGAGTGAACTCACAGGGAATGAAAAAAGTCGCCAGCTAGGCATTTTTATCCCGGAGGAAAGGCAATGCTGCATAGACCTAGGAAAGATATGGATAAGACGGTTGCGAACCAGAGAGACTGAGAAAGGGGGTTGGTTACAACCTGGGAAGGTATTAGCACCCAGATTGTCCGCCGTACTCGACGGGATCCATGCTTAAAAAGATTTGTGTTTTAAAGGGGTAGTGTTAGTGCAATTTGTGTATAAAAGAGCTGGAAAAGGATGTACAGCTGTCAGTGTAAAGGAAGTGTGAAGTGTATAAATGTACAGTGTCAGTGTAAGAACGGAGTGAAATGCTCAAGATCATGAGGCTAAAAGAATAAAGCTGGAAAGAGGGGGAATATACAGGGACTTTTGTTCGATAACTGTTAAGTTATGCCTACGTATCCTCTCGTGCAATGAGGAAGTCAGAACACCGTAGTTCGACCCAAAGAGACTGAAAGATGAATTGACTTGTGAACTGCTTGCTTGTCAATGCTCAAGTGTATGATCTGTCTGGCACAGATGCAAACTGTCTTGCATTAGACGGAAGAAGCAAGTTCTCATTTGTGAGTGAATGTGATGAGAAAAGAATCCCGAAGGAGACGATTATTGTTTGTTTTTGATGTTTTCAGTCTTTTATTGCTTTTGAAAGTTTGTCATAAGTTAATGAGCTTAAGCCTAAACCAATGGATTAGTAAACTCATCACATCCTCCCTCTGATTAGGGGTAATGAGAATACCTTAAGTGTGAAGTCAGCATCTCACACTCAATCACCTTTTGATGTAGGATTAAGATCATTAACCTACTTGTGATTATTTAGATGTTTTTGTTGTTTTTGTTTAGTGTTAAGTAATGAGGTTAAGCCATAATCTGGGATTAAACAGACTCATTACACCATCCTAATAGAAGGATAATAGGTGAGAATGTTTAAGCTGTGGAAAGCTCCTCAACTTAATCCATGATTAGGGATTAAACTCATGACAAAACAAAGCCTTTATTAAGTGGATTTTAATTAATGATATGATGATGAAGTGATTTTTAGGGTTTGTAAGACAACTTGAGGGGGACTTGTCCATTAACACTGGGGTTAGTCCTTCTTAACCAATTAAGGAAGAATTAGAATCCTAATGCAAGGCCCAAGTTACAAGTGTGATGTCTTGATGATTATTAAGTGGATTGATTAAAGGAGTTAAACACATTAAGGGTTTAACACTTAGGATTAAAGTTATACACTCCATCCTAATAGAAGGATGCAGGCATAAGCTTAATCACAAAGCCTTAAAGCCTTTAGGGTTTAGTCCTTGATTATGACGTAAGAAGAGAAGACTCAAAAGAGACATAAAGGCAAAAGCTAAGTGGGGGACTAATCAAACCCTAATCATTGTCATGCTTGGTTGTTCCTAAGGTTTGTGAGGTTAACAAGAGAAATCTTCAATGGAACCACCAGGAAGCAGATGAAAGGATCAGGAGAAGCAAAGCAACTTGCTTCATTTAAGAAGACAAGTCACTTGAGGAAAGAAAGTGAGAAGAGAAAGAAAAAGCAAACTCAATCTCAAACACATGACAAAATGCAGCAAAGGTGCATAAAAGAAATGAAAGGAAATTGTGAGAAGTGAAGGCAAATTCACTTCTCAAAGTTGCTTACCACCTGAAAAGTTAGTGAGAAAGATGCAATGCAATGCAAAATGAGATGGAATGGCATGATGCAAACCAAAATCAGAAGCATACATGAGATGAAAATGATGCTATGAGATGATGCAAACATGAAACAAGGCATGGGGATGATCATACAAACATATGGATGCAGATGAAACAAGTTAAGAACCATGAACATACATGAAAAGTTATGAAATGCAAATGGCATACAACATGGCAAATGCAAGATGCAATGATCAAACATGCTTTCAATATGTCTTAAGATGTCTAATGAATCAAATGAATGTACAAAATGCTATGGAAAGTCAAGGTATGCAAGCAAATGCAAGATGTATGCAAAAGGAAGCCCAAATTAGGGTTTATGATCAATGCATCAAACAAAAACCAAAATCAGAAGCAAACATCAAGATAAAAAATTGAAAATACTCTCAAAGGAACCCTAAACCTATACTAACTCACTGCCCAAAGGAGAGGTTCTAACTCTTAACCTAATGTAAGTTATGAATTTCTTAAGTTTTCTAGGGTTTTAGGGTATATTAACAAGAAAAATGCCAAACAAATTGAAAATGAAAGATCAAATCATGCCAATTTAATCTCACAAACTACATGCTAAACAAAATGCAATGCAAAAAGAATCAAAGTCCAACTCTCAATGGTTAGGCAGAAATGATTTTTTGAAGTTTGGATCAAAATAATGCCTTGAAATGATTTTAATTCCATGAAAATTCTCAAAAGACATCAAGATCAAAAAATAAATTTGGTTTGAGGGTTGGACAAATGTTTCTAAATGATTATGAAGGTTTCATGAATTTTTTGGTGATTTTTAAATACCTAAAAGTATTTTTGATTAATTAATTCTCATTAATTAATTAAAAATAAACTTTTAAATGATTTAAAAATATTTTTAATGCAAAAAAATAAAAATAAAAATGTTTTTGGTTTCTGAAAATTAATAAAAGTTTATATAAAAATTTTCAGAATTTTTAAAATTGTTTTACTATTTTAAATAAATTGGAGAAAAGAAATACAAAATAAATGAATTAAAATTAAAGAAAATGAAAAGTAAACGCAATGGAGAGCCAAGATTGAATCTGGGAAATGAATGGTTGACTGCGCGCGCAATCCAAAGGTCACAATTCAAACTGACCTAATTTCTAATTAAATTAAATTAAGCTGAATTAATTAGGTTAATTATAGATTAGGGTTTCTAATGGTGCATCCTGACCATCCAAACACGCGCCAGTCTCCTTTGATCAACTCATCCAACGCATCAGATTCAAACATCAATTAATGACAGGGATTAACCCTAATTGTTTTCAGGTGGCCGGAGAAGACCTCCGGTCGTCTTCTCCGGTGGGAACCCCACCTGAAAATCTCTAAAAACCTCAAAACTTCACCAAAATGAAAACTAAAAGCCCAGAAATCAACCCCATGCCAAACTAAATCAAACCCCCCACTCAAATCTCATTTTTCACTCATCAATCAGCTGAATCGAAACAAAACATGTTTTAGGGCAAAAGTTTCAGACAGTGCATACATCCTGGTTTCTCAACCATTTTCAAAAGTAAGCACATATTCATGATCAGGGGAGTGCATAGAAGCTATTAAGAACTTAAAAACATGTTTCTGGAAAAAAGTTTTGAGTTGACTACCTGAACTGAAGCTTTCGTTTCAGGAGCTTTCTGGCTGTTTCTTTGGCTCAAATGCACTCCAATGATCCCCCTAAGAAGCTTGTAATGTTTGTTTGAAGTTTGCAATGGCTGGCTTGAGAGATGGCAGGAGTTCTGTTCAATGGCAGGTGGTGATCGTGTTTTTGATTCTTTGAGTTTCAGGCTGTTTTGAAGGGTGCTTTGTGACCAGGAAGATGTGTTGAGTTGGTTTGTGAAGTTTGTTTGGGTGTTTGTGGCTTGTGTGATGAGTTTCGAAGGCTCTTGCACATGAAGGTGAAAATGAGAATGCTGAGTTATGGATGGTTTCAGGCTTGTGTTCTAGTTCCTTTGGCTTGCTTTTTCTTTGTATAAACAATTGCCATTGGTCAGATGAAGTGATGTGTGCTTTATTGATTGGTATGGGTCCTTTTGCCAAAATGTCAAAGTTGGTGTAAGAGAAGTATGGGCTACTTTTTAGCCAGGGACAAAGGGTGTGTCCTGCGCAGCATGATGAGGGAAGATGCCTAGGGTGGCTCAGCAGGCTAGCCAGCAAGTGGATGAGAAGCTATGATGAGTTTTGCAACTTGCCTTGCTTTTGATTCTTATGAGATACCTTGCTCCATAAGCCACAAAAATGAGAAACTCCTTGGCCCATTCTGATTTTTGAGTGTTGTGTGATCATGTTGTGAAGTTTAGAAATGCATTTGATAACTAAATTTGCCTTGAGGAGTGAATTTGCAACTTTGCCTCTTTGGTGGAAACTTTGAAATTTTGTGATTTTTGCCAACTTTGCCAAGCCATAACTTTTGATTCAAAATGAATTAGGTCATGTTCTTGTACTTTTTGAAAAGGGAATGATCCATTCTACAACTTTCATGACCAAAGTTTTTCCATTTGAAGCTTTTTTGAATCAAAAAGTAAAGGTTGAAAAAGTTGCCTAAAATGGCAATTTCATTAAAAGTCAAACTTTCCCAAAAAGTCAACTTTGCAAAAGACTTGAAATTCTTCAATTTTGTGAACTTCTAACATCTTCCATGATCAAATAAAGATCATATACAATCAAAATGATGAAGAACACCCCTTGGTTGGGTCATTGAGGGCCTCAGATGCCCTGATTTTGCACTGACTTGCTTGAAAAGTCAACTCTTGATCAGATGACTTCCCCATGGAATTTCTTCATGAAAATTGATATGCATACTCCCTATACCATATAGAGACCAATAGAAACAAGAATGACCAAAAAATGTGGAGTTATGGCCTTTGAAACCAAAACCCTTATTCTAGGTCATCTGTGCAGTCAAACCTGGCTCTGCTTCCATGCCATTCTCAGTTCTTGTGATTCTTTGACATTCATGACTTTGAGAGGATATAATATGATGCTTGAACATACATGGACCCCTTTGAAGTGATTGATGACCTTTGGAGAGGCTCAAGAAGCTCTTGGATTACTCAGATCACAAACCCTAGATGCAGATGACTTTGAACCAATGCAATGAATCAAAAAATGTGATATGAGATGGTATGATTGAGTTTATGCATATGAAATGATCACAAGCCATGGTGTGAATGGGTGAGGGCAAATTTGGGGTGTTTACAGCTGCCCCTATTCAAACATGAGTTAGCTGTGCAGGATGTAAGCAACGGCTTATCAGGCAAACAAAATAACTTGTGGTTGAATACCAAAGACAGTCCGAAATTTGCGCTCACAGAATGAAGAAGAAAAGGGATATAGATTGTAAAATAAAGTAAAGTATATTGTAAAGCGTGGGCGACGGAGGACGACCGTCGAGCAGAGGACGACTGTTGGGTAAAGAGCAATGACGGGGACGGCCGACACGCTGAGAAAAGTGCGAAAAGTATAGCAATGACGGGGACGACCGACATGCTGGGGAAGATGCGGGAAATAAAGCCATGGCGGGGACGGCCGACATGCTGGGAAAAGGAGTTATGATGGGGACGGCCATCATGTAAAGCTATAAGATTCTCTGGGGATTAATGAAAAACGATGGGGACGACCATCAAGTTCATAAAGTAAAGTAACCAACGATGGGGACGGCCATCGGGCTAAAAAGAAAAGGGACCACGACGGGGACGACCATCGGGTCAAAGAATAAATGAAATAAACAGATGATGAGGTACGGTCATCAAAGGTGAAGGACGATCACCTAGCAGGGGACGACTGCTCTGTTGGGGATAAGATGAGGGACAGTCATCTAAGGTGAAGGACGATCACCCGGCAGGGTACGGCTGCCAAAAGTATCGCGACATAGGACGAATGCCGGATAAAAGGTCAACGATGGGGACGGCCATCGGATGAGCATGATGGAGGACGACCATCAAGAGGTGGAGGACGACCACCTAGCAGGGGACGGCTGCTCTCAAGGTTTGTCATGACATAGGACGAATGTCAGATAACCAAAATCAACAATGGGGACGGCCATTGGATAAAATGATGAAGGACGATCATCAAAAGGTGAAGGACGATCACCTAGCAGGGGACGGCTGCTAAATATCACGACATAGGACGAATGTCGGATAGAAAATCAACGATGGGGACGGCCATCGGATGAGCATGATGAAGGACGATCATCAAGAGGTGGAGGACGACCACCTAGCAGGGGACGGCTGCTCTCAAGGTTTATCATGACATAGGACGAATGTCAGATAAAAAGAAAATCGCTTTGTTGACGATCTACTGGGGAATAGCAAACACGGACGAGTGTTTATATCCAAGAAACAAAAGGTATAAGTGTTTTGACGTTTGTGTATAGATTAAAGATGCGGGCGAGCATCCTTAAGACTAAAATACGGACGAGTATCGGGTAGAAACAAATACTGACACATGTTCAGAGATGATGATACGGACTAGTATCAACTGGTTAACAGAGAACACGGACGAGTGTTGAATCTGAGGGGTCCCTTATGGGGAATAGTAGACACAGACGAGTATCTATATTCAAGAAGACAAGAGTGTTTGACACAATGTATGGATTAAAGATGCGGACGAGCATCCTTAAGACTATGATATGGACGAGTATCAGGTAGAAACAAACGCTTGATGCATGTTCTGAGATGATGGTACGGACGAGTACCAACTAGTTAACAAAGAACACGGACGAGTGCCGAATCTGCGGGGATATAAATGGTGTATACAAGATACGGACGGGTATCTGTATGGATATGATTGGTGTACATTTAAGTGTTCAACCTGCTGGGGAGAGCGACACGGACGAGTGTCGAAAGGAGATGAGTATAGTGTAAACAAGTATCTGATATACAAAGTGTTTATGTTACTGTGCTGGGAAAATGACATGGACGGATGTCAAGGAAATGTATATATAAGTATCTGTGAGTGCAAAGGGACGCTTTGGTTTTCTGCTGGGGATATGACACGGACGGGTGCCACAAGGAGTATATACTGGTGTTTGGGAATGTAAGGCAACTGTTTTAGCTTTAGCTCTCCGCTGGGGATTTTGTGGGAGTTTTCTGTATGTTGATGAATTGTTATTATTCACAAGTGTTTGATTCAGAACACGGCTTATAATTATGCTACATGTTAATTTTTTCCGTAATGCTCCGTATTAGACGGAATGCTACGCTTTTTGGGTGAATATGATGCGAATGCCATGATTATGCAAAGATACCAAACCGGGATTTGAATCCCGCTGCTGTGAAGATCTCTGGCCGATCTGCTTGAAATGGACGTCCCAGCTGGGGATGAGATCATTGGTAGATCTGATGAGATGATATCTGCTTGGGGGGGATAGGTCACTGATAGACCCATCCTGATAATGAGAGACCCAGCTGGGGTTTGTAGAAGCTTCCGTCACTCTGTTGCGATTCCTTCATGCATCGCTCTTCTGAATAGAGGCTGGAACTCTGTGGGGGAACGGTTCCCTGGCTTTTGTACTTGGCTGAGGAAGAATGATTGGCAACTCGGCTGGGGAGAAATAGCAAGTGGAAACTCAGCTGGGGATAAAACACTTTGGGTGCTAAGACTAAGTATTGATTTGTCAGCTTGCTGGGATGAAGCTTTCATGCCCCGAGTTGCGTTTTGGATACCTGCAATCCTGCAAAGATAGAGAAACGCACAAGTAATCTCGAGGTACCCTTTACTGGATTCTGTCATAGGAATTTAGACACTTCTGAGAGTAAGTATATTTCCTGCAAGCACATAACTTTTATTTTTGAAGGTAAGCATCTGTATTCATGCAATCAGTTTTTCTTAAGACATCAGACATTTTTGCAAATACAAATGTACAAGATGAAACATGACTGAAAATCTGATTTTATTAACTCATGCGCCCTGGATTGGCGAGATACAGTTAAAGAAACAAATCCCCTGAAATGAGGAGATTGTTACAAAATGAGAAACAAAAGGCTGGCAATGTTGTCGACGCTCCGAGAAGCTTCCCTTTTGCTATGACTCGTATGACATTTGACATTCTTCTCGTCTTGCTTTCTGAAGAAGGCTGATTCTGAGAGAAGCTTGATCCTTTCGAAGCTTACCAAGTTGTAGGTGATACAGACGAATTCAGAGTGCAGTTGTTCGCTTATTCCCTTATTTTGCATGGATCGCCCTTTCGGGTTTTCAATCCATCGGGATACCCTTTTTTTTTGCCTGAGTTGTCCAATGCGGCTTTTCAACTCAGCGGGTGTACATTTTTTTGTTTATTTTCCCTTATTTTTGCCCGAGTCTTTTATTCTGTTTTTGACTCGCCGGGATGCCCTATTTTTGCCTGGACTTACATTCTGTTTTTATGTCCAGCGGGTCATTTTTATGCGAAGTATTTTTTAACTGCATCTAAATTCACAGGGGACGGGAAGTCTTCACCATCCATGGTGCCGAGCATCAGTGCTCCACCAGAGAAAACTTTCTTTACCACGAATGGTCCTTCATAGTTCGGAGTCCATTTTCCCCTGTGGTCTGTATGAGGAGGGAGGATCCTTTTTAGCACAAGATCCCCTACTTGGTACTCTCGGTGCTTGACTTTCTGATCGAAGGCTTTCTTCATTCTTTTCTGATATAACTGCCCATGACAGATTGCAGCCAATCTTTTCTCTTCAATCAGACTCAGCTGTTCATACCGAGACCGGACCCACTCTGCTTCGTTTAACTTAACATCCATCAATACCCGTAGAGAGGGTAATTCAACTTCAACAGGTAGGACTGCTTCCATACCATACACAAGTTGATACGGTGTTGCCCAGTGGATGTCCTGATTGACGTGCGGTACCCATGCAAGGCTAATGGTAGCATCTCATGCCAATCTTTGTACGTAACTACCATCTTCTGCACAATCTTCTTGATATTCTTATTAGCTGCCTCGACAGCGCCGTTCATCTTTGGTCTGTAAGGGGAAGAATTGTGGTGTTGGATTTTGAAGTCCCGACACAGCTCTGCCATCATTTTGTTGTTCAAGTTGGAACCATTATCAGTAATGATTCGCTCGGGAACTCCGTATCGACAGATGATATCTCTCTTCAGAAATCTGGCTACCACTTGCCTTGTGACATTTGCATAGGAAGCTGCTTCGACCCACTTGGTGAAATAGTCAATGGCAACCAGGATGAATCTGTGGCCATTCGAAGCAGTTGGCTCAATTTTGCCAATCATGTCAATGCCCCACATGGAAAAGGTCCAGGGTGAAGATATCACATTCAAAGGGTTGGGAGGCACATGCACCTTATCCGCATAAATCTGGCCTTTATGACATTTTCTGGCGTAAGCACAACAGTCGGCATCCATTGTGATCCAGTAATAACCTGATCTTAGCAATTTCTTGGCCATTGCATGTCCTCCAGCATGGGTACCAAAGGATCCTTCGTGCACTTCATGCATTAAAAAGTCCGCTTCTGTCTTGTCAACGCATCTGAGGAGTACCATATCAAAGTTTCTCTTGTACAGGGAACCATCAGTGTTCAGAAAGAAACTACCAGCAAGCCTTCTCAAAGTCTTCTTATCATTGGAAAATGCCCCAGGTGGGTATGTTTGATCCTCCAAGAAGCACTTAATGTCATGGAACCAAGGCTTATCATCTTTGACAACATCTGCCGCGAACACATATGCTGGTCTGTCAAGTCTGGACACTGAAATCTGCGGTACAAAGTTGGCAGCTTGAACTTTGATCATTAATGAAATGGTAGCCAGGGCATCTGAAAACTGATTCTCGTCCCAAGGGATATACTCAAGCTTGACCGTTGTAAAGAAATTCAGTAACCTTCTTGTATAATCCCTGTAAGGTATCAGATGATCCTGGTGTGTGTACCATTTTCCGTTGGTTTGATTAACTACCAGGGCTGAATCTCCGAATACAGTCAATGTCTTGATCCTGAGGTCAATGGCTTCCTCAAGACCCATAATGCAAGCTTCGTATTCAGCTTCGTTGTTAGTGCAGTTGAAAGTGAGTTTTGCCGAGAAAGGCATGTGAACTCCCTTAGGCGTAATGAGTACTGCACCAACACCACGACCATTCATGTTAACAGCCCCATCAAACATCATAGTCCATTCTTCTTCCGGGTCAGGCCCTTCAGTGTGGATAGGCTCTTCATGATCTTTCGCTTTTATGAACATGATGTCCTCATCAGGGAAGTCAAATCTCATAGGCTGGTAATCATCAATAGGTTGCTCAGAAAGATATTCAGACAATACACGGCCCTTGATGGCTTTCTGAGATGTGTATTGAATGTCATATTCTGTGAGGATCATTTGCCATCTTGCAACCCGTCCGGTAAGCGCTGGCTTCTCGAATATGTACTTAACTGGGTCCATTTTGGAGATCAATAAAGTGGTGTGGGTCAACATATACTGCCTCAGTCGGCGAGCAGCCCACGCTAAAGCACAACAAGTTTTCTCGAGCAGTGAATAACGTTGTTCACAGTCGGTAAACTTTTTGCTTAGGTAGTATATTGCGTACTCTTTTCGACCAGACTCGTCATGCTGGCCCAGCACACACCCCATTGACTCTTCCAATACTGTCAAGTACATGATTAGGGGTCTTCCTTCAACTGGAGGCATGAGGATTGGAGGTTCTTGCAAGTATTCCTTGATCTTGTCAAAAGCCTTCTGGCAGTCTTCGTTCCACCTGACCGTCTGTTCTTTCCTCAACAATTTGAACAAGGGCTCACAGGTTGCTGTAAGGTGAGATATGAACCGTGAAATGTAGTTCAATCGTCCTAAGAACCCTCGAACTTCTTTTTCAGATTTTGGTGCAGGCATTTCTTGAATGGCTTTGACTTTATCTGGGTCAACCTCAATCCCTTTCTCGCTTACAATGAATCCCAGCAGCTTACCAGATCGCACCCCGAATGTGCATTTGTTGGGGTTCAGCTTCAGTTGGTACTTCCTCAGACGCTTGAATAGTTTCAGCAGATTTACCAGGTGGTCTTCTTCTGTGAGGGACTTGGCAATCATGTCATCCACATAACACTCGATTTCTTTATGGATCATATCGTGGAATAATGTCACCATAGCCCGTTGATATGTTGCACCAGCATTCTTCAATCCGAACGGCATCACCTTGTAACAAAATGTGCCCCAGGGTGTGATGAAGGTTGTCTTATCCATGTCTTCAGGTGACATCTTGATCTGATTATATCCTGAAAATCCGTCCATGAAGGAGAATACCGAGAACTGAGCCGTGTTATCCACCAATACGTCAATGTGAGGCAATGGGAAATCATCTTTCGGGCTATCTCTGTTCAGATCCCGATAGTCAACACACATTCTTACTTTGCCGTCCTTCTTAGGCACAGGCACAATATTAGCAACCCACGGTGGATAGCTAGTTACAGCAAGGAACCCGGCGTCCCATTGCTTTTGTACCTCTTCTTTGATTTTCATTGCCATGTCTGGGCGAGTACGACGCAGTTTCTGTTTAACCGGTGGGCATTCTTCTCTTAAAGGCAACTTGTGCATAACAATATCGGTGTCCAACCCTGGCATATCTTGATAAGACCAAGCAAACACGTCCACATATTCTTGAAGCAGGTCAATCAGTTGTCTCTTCACTGAGTCTTGTAAGCAGGCCCCGATTTTAACTTCTTTCATATCTTCTTCTGTACCGAGATTAATTGTTTCAACTTCCTCCTGATGAGGAGTGATAACCCTTTCCTCTTGTCTCAACAACCTGGCTAACTCTTCAGGAAGCTCGTAATCTTCTTCAACCCATTCATCAACTTGATTGATCGGATTGTCAAAGTCATACGAAGTCATAGCCGTGTTGTTGTCGGTGCGGTCTGGAAGGCATTCTCTGCAAGGGTTCAGTTTGTTCATTTTAGTGATTGATTTTAATCTTGTTTAGAAAAGTGAAATAAAGTTGTCATTTTGAAAACATTGCCATTTATTTTTGTACAAAAAGAAAAATGGAAAAAGAGTGAGCGGAAAGGGAAAAGACTCATTTGCAAAAGATGTCTGATATTTCATTGATTAATCTTGTTGCACAAAAATTACAGATGGCCCGATTACAAAATGAGTCTTGTCACCTTGGGCAAGATGCAAGACTTGATGCATGCTATAAAAATATAGGAAATAATAATTACTCTGCAGGAGTAACTCTTATAATTCCCTGGGAAGACCAGTTTGAGATACTGCTCCCCGGGATCTTTGGACGGATCCAACTTTCCAGGTTGCGGTCGCTTTCATCCTCGTCTTCCAAATTGTTGACAGCATCAGGGGTGAGCAACCCCCCACTAACAAAGCTGGGCTTCTTAGCAGCCTCTGCTTGATCTTGTTGAGTTGGTTTGTAACCCAACCCAAATCTATCCTCTTTCTTCTCCACAGGAAACAGTTTGCCCCAGCCTTGGGCAGTCCCATCTTCAACAATCTTCCGGGCTTGTTGATAAGATGTCATTGAGGTTCCAGGTACAGCAGATGTTTCGTTGATGTTCAAGGCCTCAAACCCTTGACTCATAGTTTCGTGGATCTCCCCATCCATCTCAATGTATTTGTATGTAGCCAGGTGGCTAACAAAAATATCTTCCTCTCCACAAATAGTAACGACTTGGCCCTCCCACTCAAATTTTAACTTCTGGTGAAGGGTAGACGTAACTGCGCCAGCGGCATGAATCCATGGTCTACCCAACAAACAGCTGTAGGCAGGCTGAATGTCCATCACGTAGAAGGTCGTTTTGAAAGTTTGTGGTCCAATCGTTATAGGCAACTCAATTTCTCCAAGAACTGATCTCTTAGAGCCGTCAAAGGCTCTTACTACAAAGTTGCTGGGACGTAATGCCAATCCTTCATACTCTAACTTCACAAGGGCTTTTTTAGGTAAGACATTGAGGGATGATCCTGTGTCTACCAGCACATGAGAAAGAACTGCACCCTTACACTCCATGGTAATGTGCAAAGCCTTGTTATGATTGCGGCCTTCCGTAGTCAAATCAGTGTTGGTAAACCCTAGTCCATTACTAGCATTAACATTTCCAACCACAGCTTCCAACTGATTGACGGTGATCTCTTCTGGCACATAAGCTGCGTGCAAGACTTTTAGTAGTGCGTTCCGATGAGCCTCGGAGCACATAAGCAATGATAGAATGGAGATCTTGGAAGGCGTCTGGTGAAGCTGGTACACTATCTTGTAATCAATTTTCTTGATGATTCTCATGAATTCATCAACTTCTTGATCAAAAGGTGTTTTCAAAGCTTCTTTAACAACTTGTTCTTCTTGCACCATGCTCTTCCCTTTTGCCTTGGCAGCAACTTCTGCTTCAGCAGTGGGTCTTTGAATTTGCGGGGCAAAGAGACGTCCGCTTCGAGTGAAGCCTCCGCCTCCCCCCACATTGTCTATTTGTGGTGATGAAGTTGATGATTCAAGAGTGATTTTCTGTCCTTCGCAGTATAGATCGGAGCCGTAATGCCAAGGGATGGCATTACTGCTTTCATAAGGTACTGGTCCAGGCACTGTGATAGTGACTGGACTGATGGCAGCTGCAGAAGGGACCATGATAGTTTGTGGATCGTAGTATATTGTGACTGGCGCTCTGATAGGAGTGGCATTTTGTGAGTTGTAGGCAGAATCATTTGCAGGATCATAATAAATTGTAACCGTTGAGACATTTGCTGTTGAAGTTGTAGGAGACATTGTTGGATGGATGGGTGTTGTTGTTGTAGAAGGTTCTGAATGAAGTGGTGCTGGAGTTGTAGAAGGGATGTTTGCTGATATTTGGTCCGTTGAAGTAACAGATGAAACATTTGTTGATGAAACTGAAGAGTTGTTTGGAACAATGGTTGTTGCAGTTGTAGAAGACTCGGGAACTGTTGTTAAGGAGGTTGCTGGATTTGTAGGAATTGATGTTGTGATTTGAAGCAGGCCACTCTGGATGAGACCATCTATGCCATCCCTCAATTTATCACAACCATTCACTGAAATGTTGCAATAAGCACACCCTAGTTCACACCCCGGGAACATTTGACATTCAAGGAGTTGAGCTTTAATCTCTACCAAAGGTGTCCGAATCTGACCCACACTGGTTATCAAGTAAGACGGCTTGTCTTCTTCAATAGCATTGATTCTGGGTCCTCCGTGGTTTGGCATAGGGTTCTTGTTAACATTTGGTGGTGGTGCAAAGTTTAAAGCCTTAGAATCTACCAAGTCTTGTACCTTCATGTGCAAAGCTCTGCACTTTTCCGTACTATGGCCAGGTGCATTCGAATGAAAAGCACATCTGGCGCTGGCGTCATAATTTCTGGGTAGACTGGCAGGATCTGGAGGTGCCAATGTCCTTAGCTCAACCAGGTTGAGTTTTAGGAGTTGTGGCAATAATGTGGCATAAGGCATAGGGATCGGATCGATCACCCTATTGGCCTGAGAAGGTCTCTGTTGAAATGGTCTTTGCTGATTGTTGTTGCTGGTGTTGTTGTAGTTTCTCTGAGGAGGATACTGAGTTTGTTGCTGGTAATTTTGTTGCTGTGGTTGATAAGCTGGTTGTGGATGAATTGGAGCGGGAATGGTGACTGCTGCCACAAACCTATGAACATATTGGGGTCTGCCCCTGCTGGTATGGATAGCATTGGTCTCACCAGTTCTTCTTGGGCCCACAAAAGGCTTCCTTGTGTTGCTGGATGAGCTGGCACCGTTGTCAGAAATTTTGCCCATCTTTAATAGGCTCTCAATTCTTTCTCCAGCTATAACGACATCTGCAAAGCTGGTAGAAGAAAAGGCAGCTAGCCTATCAATGTATGTCCCTTGGAGGGTGTTCATAAACATAACAGCCATCTCCCTCTCTGACATGGGTGGCTGGACAGCAGCAGCAAGCTGTCTCCACCTCTGGGCGTACTCCCGGAAGCTTTCCCTGGATGACTGTGACATTCCCATCAGGAGGGTCCTGTTGGGAGCCATATCCAAATTATACTGGTATTGTCTAATGAAGGCCTCTGCCAAATCCTTCCAACACCTGATGGTTGCCCTAGTCAGATGAGAGTACCATTCCCTTGAAGCTCCAGTTAAGCTGTCTTCGAAATAAAACATCCACAGCTTTTCGTCCATAGTGTATGCCTTCAGCCTCCCCAGAAAGGATTGTAAGTGGGTCCGTGGACAGGAAGTCCCGTTGTACTTCTCAAAGCACGGTGGTTTAAATTTGTGGGGAATCCTGACCCCGTCCACTAAGCCCATGTCCATAACATCAAAACCCAAGGAGTTTTGAGACACCAAGGACCTTAATTTTTCAGCAATTTCATCTAGCCTTCTGTCATAGGCTTCATCCCCAGCACCCATTACTGTGAACTGATCTTCTTGGGGGTCTTCTTGCAGCACCCTGCCTGTGGTGGCATTCCCTTGTACATTAGCAGGGATGTTGATCTCTGGATGAAGGTGGGGTCCAAATACAGGTGGGTTGATATGAGGCTGAACCCTCTCATTGTTTCTTGTCCCACCAGTCCCTAGATGGGGATCTTCCTGAGTCTGCCTCTCTACCAAGGCTCTTAATCTCTCTTGGCTCTATGCTAAACCATTCATCACCTCCATAAATTGTGTCATCTGATTCCTCATTTCCAATCTTTCATTGGCCATTTGGTTCCTGACCTCTGTAAGGTCCTGTTGTACCTGGTCCATCTGTATACCCGGAAGGTTGTTGCGGGTTGGATATCTGTGTGGACGGTTGAGTGGGAACACCCGTCGTCGAGCAATAGTTCCTGAAGTCACAATAGAGTTAGTAACAAAAACAAAACAAACCTACAAAAAAAACAAAGGTTAGCATGAGATGCAGTATGCTTATTTGTTTCCAAGGTATCCGGCTTGGCACTTGATTTTGACCTTTCCAGACCCTTGAGGAAGATGCTTGTGACATTGCTTGAAAGAAAAATAAGATAAAACAAACTAATACATATATTACAGAAAGTAACTGATACATAGTTTGTTTCTTACAAATCATGCCCTCTGAGGGGTCAAAATACAACATAAGAAAATAAAAGTACATGAAATGAAAGCAACAACAAGCAAAAGTCAGACACCCAGACCAAACTCATCCTCCTGAACTTCCTTTAGAAGTGCTTCAGTCACAGGATCAGCTGGACGCTCTGTGAGGTTTCTAATAAGGAGATTCCTGGTAGCAACAGCTGCAATTAGCTTCTTGTGTTGACTCTGGTCCTTTGACCTCTTCACACCAGCTCTGATCTTCAACTCTGAGATCTCTCTTTGGGCTGCTAGTAGGGCTTCCTGTTGCTCCTTTGCACTAGCCTCCAACTGCTCAATCTTGTCCTGAGTCCTCTTATCTTCCAGAGTACGAGCTTCGGTGATCCTGACCCACCTAGCTTGACTCTCCTTCAGATACAAATCAGTCCTGGCCTTCTGGAACTGAGCCTCCTTGCAGGCATTCTTCAGGATCTGCTCTCCAGCCCTGGACTTCTTAATATAGTCCTCTGACTTCTCAATTCTAGCCAGATGCTCCACCTTTAGCTTTTCCAACCTCTCAATGTCTAGCCGACCATCACTCCTCTCCCAGAGGGTCTTCTGTAGAGCCTGAGTCAGCTTCTCATTTCTCTCTTTTAGTTTCTCAAACTCCTCTAAACTGACAGTGACGGGAGGTGGTGTTGAGGATGGTCCAGGTATATCTTCCATGGTGAAAGGCATCCCAGAAAATTGAGCCCTGGCATTGGACCACTCATAGTACTGTGCTGAGGCCACATTGTTGCATCTCCCAAGAATGGTTACTCCTTTAGTTTGGACATTGTCCCAGGCCCAGGCTGCTTGCCTGACAAAAGCCAGATTGGGCTTAATCTCACAGTAAAGGGTCTCAGCCAAGTCTTGTGCTTTAGGAGAGTGGACCAATGCGTAGCCCAGTTGTCTTTTGAATAGCAGAGGGTTGTAGTTGATGCAACCCTTTACTCCTATCAAGGGTACATTGGCAAACTGCCCACAACTAGTAATGATATCCCTGCCCTTGGTGCTCTGAGTACACCACCTGATATCAGCTGAAGTTAAAGCAGTGAGTTTTCTAGCCCAATTCTTTTGCTGATGAGGATTCAGAAATGCATCAGTCTTAGGCAAATGTTTAAGCAGCCAAGTATGGAACAGGGGAGCACAACACCTCACCAATCTTCCTCTTTGCTTTTCATTCCTTTGGTGAACAGAGTAGTAAAAATCTCCCAGTAAGGTGGGCACTGGGTTCCTCAGGATGAAAAGGTGGATTGCATTCTTGCTAATGAACTTAGGCTCATCTGCAAATAATATGACCCCATATATGCTAAGGGCCAACAAAGCACAGACTGCCTTCCATTCTCCTGAGGAGTCCTTCAGGGTAGCCTGAGAGGTCAAGAAATCCAGATGTAGACCAGAGACTCCAGCCTTGGTAGTCATATTCTGCCCAATCAGAACTGGTTCTAGATACAAGGCCTTTGCCACTTCTTCATTACTTGGAAAAGCCATCTCAGGGTTGAAGGGGACTCCACCCCTGATAGGTACACCAACCAATGATGAATACTCTTCTAATAAAGGCCCCAACTGAAAATCCTGGAAGGTGAAACACCTCAGAGGGGGATCATAGAACTGCAGGCAAGTATGAATCAGGCTCCTCTGTGAAGGGTCCAAATCCATAACCACATCAAGTATGCCTCCATAGTGTTCTCTGAATAGTGGTATATGGTCTGGAGTAATCAGGGTCTGAATCTTCCTGATGTTAGCCAACTCAGGCTCAAAGAAATGGTAGGAGATATTACTCTTCTTGGGTGCCATGTTGCTGAAGAAGAGCTGAAACAGATGCTGAGAGTAACACTGAAGATGGGCCACTGACAGGCTGATGCAGGTGACTGAAGCAGGTAGCTGATAGCTGAAGTAGGTACTGATGAGGATAGGTCTATGCTGATGATGGGGTCAAAACCAAGCCAAAATAAAGTATGGATACCCTGAAAAACAAATAAGCAAATGTTAAAATGATGCAATGATGATGTATGCAAATGATATGCAAGGGTTTGTGACTGAGCTGGATCTGATCAAGTGCTCTGATATAAGTCCAGGTACGTTCAAGAAATCCAGATGGAGGTCCATAAGTTCAGTAACCAAGGTGGGGGACTCAAATAAAGAGTCACATGTCCAGGGTTAAAAATCACAAGAACTGTTCCAACATGGAGTACTCTTAATCAAAACAAAGTAATAGGGTATGCTGAGGCCAAGGGTACCTGCAACCTGTAAACAGCCCAACCCCCTCACAGGTGATGTTCTAAAACAAGGATCCTAAGACTTGGATCAGTTATGAGAAGTGTAAACACTTCTAACCCGGAGGTACAGTGTTTACAATAACCATAAAAGATCCTCCTCTAATTCACCTCAGTTTCTGAAGGTCAATACTAAAGGTCATCCAGACTTAGCAGGCTTCCCAGATAGCCCTAGCACTACAGGAAATATGCAGCACAGAGTTCTCAAGAAGAAACCCATATCTGAACCGTGTTTCATATTCCCGCACCAGACCGAAATGGAATGGGAAAGAACATGAACCACTCTAGCCTAGGTGTCACTCAGGTCCCAGGTATATGACCTCAACTCTCAATAGAACACCCACCCACCAAAGCAACAAAACAGATCCAGCCAGCACAGTATGACAGTATGATATATGTAAAGTTATAAAGAAAGAAGTAAAACAACTGTACATAAAGCAAAAGTAAATACAAAACAAGCACAAATAGCACATAACACCCCAGTAAGCACAAATCAATCAAACGCTAGGAGGAACCCACAAAAAGAACCAGAAGCCCTGGTTACAGTATAAGGGTCCCCAGCAGAGTCGCCAAGCTGTCGCTCCCACCAAATGAAGCCGGGTCAAATGGGGTACAGACGCGAACGGTCGGCGAAAGAGGGATGCGAGCACATACAGGAGTGAACTCACAGGGAATGAAAAGAGTCGCCAGCTAGGCATTTTTATCCCGGAGGAAAGGCAATGCTGCATAGACCTAGGAAAGATATGGATAAGACGGTTGCGAACCAGAGAGACTGAGAAAGGGGGTTGGTTACAACCTGGGAAGGTATTAGCACCCAGATTGTCCGCCGTACTCGACGGGATCCACGCTTAAAAATATTTGTGTTTTAATGGGGTAGTGTTAGTGCAATTTGTGTATAAAAGAGCTGGAAAAGGATGTACAGGTGTCAGTGTAAAGGAAGTGTGAAGTGTATAAATGTACAGTGTCAGTGTAAGAACGGAGTGAAATGCTCAAGATCATGAGGCTAAAAGAATAAAGCTGGAAAGAGGGGGAATATACAGGGACTTTTGTTCGATAACTGTTAAGTTATGCCTATGTATCCTCTCGTGCAATGAACTGCTTGCTTGTCAATGCTCAAGTGTATGATCTGTCTGGCACAGATGCAAACTGTCTTGCATTAGACGGAAGAAGCAAGTTCTCATTTGTGAGTGAAGGTGATGAGAAACGAATCCCGAAGGAGACGATTATGGTTTGTTTTTTATGTTTTCAGTCTTTTATTGCTTTTGAAAGTTTGTCGTAAGTTAATGAGCTTAAGCCTAAACCAATGGATTAGTAAACTCATCACATCCTCCCTCTGATTAGGGGTAATGAGAATACCTTAAGTGTGAAGTCAGCATCTCACACTCAATCACCTTTTGATGTAGGATTAAGATCATTAACCTACTTGTGATTATTTAGATGTTTTTCTTGTTTTTGTTTAGTGTTAAGTAATGAGGTTAAGCCATAATCAAGGATTAAACAGACTCATTACACCATCCTAAAAGAAGGATAATATGTGAGAATGTTTAAGCTGAGGAAAGCTCCTCAACTTAATCCATGATTAGGGATTAAACTCATGACAAAACAAAGCCTTTATTAAGTGGATTTTAATTAATGATATGATGATGAAGTGATTTTTAGGGTTTGTAAGACAACTTGAGGGGGACTTGTCCATTAACACTAGGGTTAGTCCTTCTTAACCAATTAAGGAAGAATTAGAACCCTAATGCAAGGCCCAAGTTACAAGTGTGATGTCTTGATGATTATTAAGTGGATTGATTAAAGGAGTTAAACACATTAAGGGTTTAACACTTAGGATTAAAGTTATACACTCCATCCTAATAGAAGGATGCAGGCATAAGCTTAATCACAAAGCCTTAAAGCCTTTAGGGTTTAGTCCTTGATTATGAGGTAAGAAGAGAAGACTCAAAAGAGACATAAAGGCAAAAGCTAAGTGGGGGACTAATCAAACCCTAATCATTGTCATGCTTGGTTGTTCCTAAGGTTTGTGAGGTTAACAAGAGAAATCTTCAATGGAACCACCAGGAAGCAGATGAAAGGATCAGGAGAAGCAAAGCAACTTGCTTCATTTAAGAAGACAAGTCACTTGAGGAAAGAAAGTGAGAAGAGAAAGAAAAAGCAAACTCAATCTCAAACACATGACAAAATGCAGCAAATGTGCATAAAAGAGATGAAAGGAAATTGTGATAAGTGAAGCCAAATTCACTTCTCAAAGTTGCTTACCACCTGAAAAGTTAGTGAGAAAGATGCAATGCAATGCAAAATGAGATGGAATGGCATGATGCAAACCAAAATCAGAAGCATACATGAGATGACAATGATGCTATGAGATGATGCAAACATGAAACAAGGCATGGGGATGATCATACAAACATATGGATGCAGATGAAACAAGTTAAGAACCATGAACATACATGAAAAGTTATGAAATGCAAATGGCATACAACATGGAAAATGCAAGATGCAATGATCAAACATGCTTTCAATATGTCTTAAGATGTCTAATGAATCAAATGAATGCACAAAATGCTATGGCAAGTCAAGGTATGCAAGCAAATGCAAGATGTATGCAAAAGGAAGCCCAAATTAGGGTTTATGATCAATGCATCAAACAAAAACCAAAATCAGAAGCAAACATCAAGATAAAAAATTGAAAATACACTCAAAGGAACCCTAAACCTATACTAACTCACTTCCCAAAGGAGAGGTTCTAACTCTTAACCTAATGTAAGTTATGAATTTCCTAAGTTTTCTAGGGTTTTAGGGTACCTTAACAAGAAAAATGCCAAACAAATTGAAAATGAAAGATCAAATCATGCCAATTTAATCTCACAAACTACATGCTAAACAAAATGCAATGCAAAAAGAATCAAAGTCCAACTCTCAATGGTTAGGCAGAAATGATTTTTTGAAGTTTGGATCAAAATAATGCCTTGAAATGATTTTAATTCCATGAAAAATTCTCAAAAGACATCAAGATCAAAAAAGAAATTTGGTTTGAGGGTTGGACAATGTTTCTAAATGATTATGAAGGTTTCATGAATTTTTTGGTGATTTTTAAATACCTAAAAGTATTTTTGATTAATTAATTCTCATTAATTAATTAAAAATAAACTTTTAAATGATTTAAAAATATTTTTTAATGCAAAAAAATAAAAATAAAAATGTTTTTGGTTTCTGAAAATTAATAAAAGTTTATATAAAAATTTTCAGAATTTTTAAAATTGTCTTACTATTTTAAATAAATTGGAGAAAAGAAATACAAAATAAATGAATTAAAATTAAAGAAAATGAAAAGTAAACGCAATGGAGAGCCAGGATTGAATCTGGGAAATGAATGGTTGACTGCGCGCGCAATCCAAAGGTCACAATTCAAACTGACCTAATTTCTAATTAAATTAAATTAAGCTGAATTAATTAGGTTAATTATAGATTAGGGTTTCTAATGGTGCATCCTGACCATCCAAACACGCGCCAGTCTCCTTTGGTCAACTCATCCAACGCATCAGATTCAAACATCAATTAATGACAGGGATTAACCCTAATTGTTTTCAGGTGGCCGGAGAAGACCTCCGGTCGTCTTCTCCGGTGGGAACCCCACCTGAAAATCTCTAAAAACCTCAAAACTTCACCAAAATGAAAACTAAAAGCCCAGAAATCAACCCCATGCCAAACTAAATCAAACCCCCCACTCAAATCTCATTTTTCACTCATCAATCAGCTGAATCGAAACAAAACATTTTTTAGGGAAAAAGTTTCAGACAGTGCATACATCCTGGTTTCTCAACCATTTTCAAAAGTAAGCACATATTCATGATCAGGGGAGTGCATAGAAGCTATTAAGAACTTAAAAACATGTTTCTGGAAAAAAAATTGAGTTGACTACCTGAACTGAAGCTTTCGATTCAGGAGCTTTCTGGCTGTTTCTTTGGCTCAAATGCACTCCAATGATCCCCCTAAGAAGCTTGCAATGTTTGTTTGAAGTTTGCAATGGTTGGCTTGAGAGATGGCAGGAGTTCTGTTCAATGGCAGGTGGTGATCGTGTTTTTGATTCTTTGAGTTTCAGGCTGTTTTGAAAGGTGCTTTGTGACCAGGAAGATGTGTTGAGTTGGTTTGTGAAGTTTGTTTGGGTGTTTGTGGCTTGTGTGATGAGTTTCGAAGGCTCTTGCACATGAAGGTGAAAATGAGAATGCTGAGTTATGGATGGTTTCAGGCTTGTGTTCTAGTTGCTTTGGCTTGCTTTTTCTTTGTATAAACAATTGCCATGTGTCAGATGAAGTGATGTGTGCTTTATTGATTGGTATGGGTCCTTTTGCCAAAATGTCAAAGTTGGTGTAAGAGAAGTATGGGCTACTTTTTAGCCAAGGACAAAGGGTGTGTCCTGCGCAGCATGATGAGGGAAGATGCCTAGGGTGACTCAGCAGGCTAGCCAGCAAGTGGATGAGAAGCTATGATGAGTTTTGCAACTTGCCTTGCTTTTGATTCTTATGAGATACCTTGCTCCATAAGCCACAAAAATGAGAAACTCCTTGGCCCATTCTGATTTTTGAGTGTTGTGTGATCATGTTGTGAAGTTTAGAAATGCATTTGATAACTAAATTTGCCTTGAGGAGTGAATTTGCAACTTTGCCTCTTTGGTGGAAACTTTGAAATTTTGTGATTTTTGCCAACTTTGACAAGCCATAACTTTTGATTCAAAATGAATTAGGTCATGTTCTTATACTTTTTGAAAAGGGAATGATCCATTATACAACTTTCATGACTAAAGTTTTTCCATTTGAAGCTTTTTTGAATCAAAAAGTAAAGGTTGAAAAAGTTGCCTAAAATGGCAATTTCATTAAAAGTCAAACTTTCCCAAAAAGTCAACTTTGCAAAAGACTTTAAATTCTTCAATTTTGTGAACTTCTAACATCTTCCATGATCAAATAAAGATCATATACAATCAAAATGATGAAGAACACCCCTTGGTTGGGTTATTGAGGGCCTCAGATGCCCTGATTTTGCACTGACTTGCTTGAAAAGTCAACTCTTGATCAGATGACTTCCCCATGGAATTTCTTCATGAAAATTGATATTCATACTCCCTATACCATATAGAGACCAATAGAAACAATAATGACCAAAAAATGTGGAGTTATGGCCTTTGAAACCAAAACCCTAATTCTAGGTCATCTGTGCAGTCAAACCTGGCTCTGCTTCCATGCCATTCTCAGTTCTTGTGATTCTTTGACATTCTTGACTTTGAGAGGATATAATATGATGCTTGAACATACATGGACCCCTTTGAAGTGATTGATGACCTTTGGAGAGGCTCAAGAAGCTCTTGGATTACTCAGATCACAAACCCTAGATGCAGATGACTTTGAACCAATGCAATGAATCAAAAAATGTGATATGAGATGGTATGATTGAGTTTATGCATATGAAATGATCACAAGCCATGGTGTGAATGGGTGAGGGCAAATTTGGGGTGTTTACAATCGCCCTTTCGGGTTTTCAATCCACCGGGATACCCTTTTTTGCTTGAGCTGTCCGATGTGGCTTTTCAACTCAGCGGGTGGACACATTTTTTTATTTGTTTTCCCTAACTTTTTCCCGAGCTTTTTATTCTTTTTTTAGCTCTCCGGGATGCCCTTTTCTTTCCTGGACTTTAATTCCGTTTTTTGTGTCCAGCGGGTCTTTTTATGCGAAGTATTTTTTAACTGCGTCCGAGTTGACAGGGGATTGGAAATCTTCTTCATCCATAGTGGTGAGCATCAGTGCTCCTCCTGAGAAAACTTTCTACACTATGAATGGTCCTTCGTATTTTGGGGTCCACTTGCCCCTGTGATATGAACCTGGAGGAACAATCCTCTTGAGCACAAGCTCTCCTACTTGATACTCCCGAGTACGTACTCGTTGGTCGAATGCCCGCTTCATTCTCCTATGATAAAGCCGACCATGGCAGATAACCGCTAATCTCTTTTCCTCAACTAAGCATAACTAATTATATCGAGCACGTACCTACTTAGCCTCATCAAGCTTCACATCCATCATCACACACAATGAAGGAATTTCTACCTCAACAGGCAAGACTGCCTCCATACCATATACCAATGAGAAAGGAGTTTCCCCGATCGATGTCCTGACTGACGTTTGGTACCCATGCAACGCAAATGGTAACATCTCATGCCAATCTTTGTAAGTGACAACCATCTTATGCACAATCTTCTTGATATTCTTATTTGCCGCCTCTACCGCACTGTCGCTCCCGATAAATGAAGCCAGGTCAGATAAGGGTACAGACGCGAACGTTCGGCGAAGGGAACAATGAGAACACACAGCCGTGGACTCACTGGAGATGAATAGAGTCGCCAGCTAGGCATTTTTATCCCGGAGGAAAGGTAATGCTACATAGACCTAGAAAAGATGGATAAGACGGTTTGCGAACCAGAGAGACTGAGAAAGGGGGTTGGTTACAACCTGGGAAGGTATTAGCACCCAGATTGTCCGTCGTACTCGACGGGATCCACGCTTAAAAGATTTGTGTTTTAAAGGGGTAGTGTCAGTGTAATTTGTGTATAAAATAGCTGGAAAAGATGTACAGGTGTCAGTGTAAAAGAAGTGTGAAGTGTATAAATGATGTGTCAGTGTAAGAATGAGAATGAATTGCTCATGGCAATGAGGCTAAGAGAAAGATGTTGGAAGAGGGGGAATATACAGAGACTTTTGTTCGATAACTGTTAAGTTATGCCTACATATCCTCTCGTGCAATGAGGAAGTCAGAACACCGTAGTTCGACCCAAAGAGACTGAAAGATGAATTGACTTATGAACTGCTTACTTGTCTATGCTCAAGTGTATGACCTGTCTGGCTCAGGTGCAAACTGTCTTGCATTAGACGGAAGAAGCAAGTTCTCGGTTGTGAATGAAGATGATGAGAAAAGAATCCCGGAGGAGACGATTATTGTTTGTTTTTGAGTTTTCAGTCTTTTATTGCTTTTGAGAGTTTGTCATAAGTTAATGAGCTTAATCCTAAACCAATGGATTTAGCAAACTCATCACATCTTCCCTCTGATCAGGGGTAATGAGAATGCCTTAAGTGTGAAGTCAGCTTCTCACACTTAATCACCTTTGGTATAGGATTAAGATCATTAACCTACTTGGGATTATTTAGATGTTTTTGTTGTTTTTGTTTAGTGTTAAGTAATGAGGTTAAGCCACAATCAAGGATTAAACAGACTCATTACACCATCCTAAAAGAAGGATGATAGAGGAGAATGTTTAAGCTGAGGAAAGCTCCTCAACTTAATCCATGATTAGGGATTAAACTCATGACAAAACAAGCCTTTGATTAAGTGGATTTTATTTAATGGTATGATGATGAAGTGGTTTTTATGATTTGTAAGACAACTTGAGGGGGACTTGTCCATTAACACTAGGGTTAGTCCTTCTTAACCACTTAAGGAAGAATTAGAACCCTAATGCAAGGCCCAAGTTACAAGTGTGATGTCTTGATGATTATTAAGTGGATTGATTAAGAGATTTAAACACCTTAAGGGTTTAACACTTAGGATTAAAGTTATACACTCCATCCTAAGAGAAGGATGCAGGCATAAGCTTAATCACAAAGCCTTAAAGCCTTTAGGGTTTAGTCCCTGATTATGAGATGAGAAGAGAAGACTCAAAGAGAGACACAAAGGTAAAACTATGAGGGGAGACTAATCAAAACCCTAATTCATTGTCATGCTTGGTTGATCCTAAGGTTTATGAGGTTTACAAGAACAATCTTCAATGGAACCACCAGGAAGCAGATGAACATGATCAAGAGAAGCAAAGTGACTTGCTTCATTCAAGAAGTCAAGTCACTTGAAGAAAGAAAGTGGGAGGAAGAAGAATGAGCAAGCTCAAACTCAAGCACATATAGAAATGCAGCAATGTATGCAAGAGATGAAAAGAAAAGTTATGAGAAGTGAGGGCAAATTCACTTCTCAAGTTTACTTACCACCTGAAATGTTAGAAAGAAATGCAATGCAAGATGAGATGAAATGACATGATGCTAGACCAAACCAGAAGCATGTTGATGATGAAAATGATGTTATGAGGTGCTGCAAACATGAGGCAAGACATGGGGATGCTCATACAAGATCATGGATGCAGATGATGCAAGTTAAGAAACATGAATGAACATGAAAAGTTATGAGGCAAGCAAGACAAATGACATGGCAAATATGTGATGCAATGATCAAACATGCTTCCTATATGTCTTAAGATGTCAAATGAATCACAAGAATGCACAAAATGCAAAGACAAGTCATGTTATGCAAGAGAATGCAAGAAGGATGTAAGAGAAAGCCCAAATTAGGGTTTATGGATCAAACATCAAACAAAAACTCAAAACAGAAACAAAACCTAAGATAAAAAATGGAAAATGCTACCCAAAGAAACCCTAAACCCATAATGAACCACTGCCCAAAGGGGAACTCTCAACCCTCAACCAAACTCAAGTTATGAATTTTTTAAGCTATTAGGGTTTTTTAGGGTTCTTAACAAAAGAAATGCCAAACAAATGGAAAATGAAGAGACAAATCATGGCCATTTTACCCTAGAAACTACATGCCAAACACAAAACAATGCAAGAAGAAACAATGTCTCAACCTTCTCCAATAGGCAGAAATGAATTTTTGAACTTAGGATCAAATTAATGCACAAAATATGATTTAATTCAATGAAAAATTCTTAAAATGCATCAAGATCAAAAAAGAAGTTTGGTTTGAAGGTTGGACAATGTTTCTAAATGTCTTAGAACATTTCATGAATTTTTTTGTAATTTTTAAATACCTAAAAGTATTTTTAATTAATTAATTCCCATTAATCAATTAAAAATAATCTTTTAAATATTTAAAAATACTTTTTTAATGATAAAAAATAAAATAAAAATGTTTTTGTGTCATAAAAATTAATAAAACTCAGAGGAAAAAGTTTCATAATTTTTATGTATTTTTTGCTATTTTAAATTAATTATGCAAGTTAATTGAAAAGAAAATGAATAAAAATTAAATAAAAGTGAAAGTAAACAGAATGAGAGGCTGAGATGCAATCTGGAAAGGGGACCATTGACTTGGCGCGTGATCTTGTGGCTCACATTTGAACTGACTTAAACTTAATTAATTAAATAAATTATAGTAATTAGGGTTTAATGACCACATCTGGACCCTTCATGCGCGCGGCAAGTCAACGGGTCAGAGCAATCCTACGGGTGAAATTCAAACTAGCATTAATGACCTGAGATTAGGGCTTAATGACTCAGGCTGCCGGAGAAGACCTCCGGTCGTCTTCTCCGGCCAGCACCTCACCTGAAAACTCCCCAACTCCCTCAAAACGTATCAAAAATGAAAACTAAAAACTGGGAAATGATCCTCAACCTCTCACGAACCAAACCCCTCTCTCAAAACAAATTTATATTTCCTAAATAAGCTGAATCGAATAGGATAAGAACTAGGGCACGCAAGCTTCAGAAGCAAATTAAATGCTCAAATCAAAGCCATTTTCAAAACCAAGGACATCAGGACAATCAGTGAATCACATAGAACAAGTTTGTAACAAGAAAAATGATTTCTGGAAAAATGAATTTCAAGCTACCTGAGATTTGGAGCTTTCAACCTGAGAACTTTCTGGCCAACTCTCCTTGTGCAATCCACTCCTTAGGACCTCTTGTTGATGTTTGAATGCCTTAGAACAATTTATGTAGGCTGGTTGATGAGCTTCGACAGTTTCTGCCTCACCTCAGTCAAGAATGGCTATGATGATTCTGGTAGTTTCAGGCCATTGTGAATGGTGGTTTTGACTCCTTGTGGTATGCTTGACTTGTTGGTGAAGAAAGATGAGGTGTTTGATGGCTGAATAGTGAGATTCGAAGAGAACTGGTTTGGGAGGTGAGAAATGGTGGAACTCAGGTCAGGCTTGTTTCAGGCTTGAGCTTTGGTGGGTTGAGGCCTATGGAGTATGGTGAGTTGAATGGTGAAGATAGTTTGTGTGTTTGCAAGCTGTGGAGGCAGATTCGAAAGCTTATGCAAATGGGAGTGTTTTTGTGAATGTGATTGTGTGAAGTGTTTCAGCCTTGCCTTGTACATGGAATGGCTTGCAAAATGATATGTTATTTTAATCCAAGTGGCCAGAGGATGTGACATGGCCTGTGGTGATTGGGATGTCTACTTTTGCATAAAGTCCACCTTTTGTGTAAGTGAGGCATGGCTCAAGGTCTAGGCAAGTACAAGGCATGGCTCTGGTGCAGCATGGTGTGGTGAGAAGCTAGCTTAGTGCAGTAACCAATGCAGCAAGTTGTAGAAAGTGTGATGAGTGTTTTTGCAAGTTGTCACCTTTTTGAAATTTCATGAAAAATGCCTTGTTACATGAACTAAACACATGTGATCTTTGGTTCAAATCTGATTTTTGTGACTTGGAGGAAGTTTGCATACTGGTTTGGAATGGATTAGAGGTCACAATTGGCTTTGGTCCATGACTTTGCAAAATTTCCATTTGAAGCATGCCTTAGAAATCAATGATTTTTGCCAACTTTGCATTGCCATAACTTTTGATCCAAGAAGAGTTTGATCATGTTCTTGTACTTTTTGAAAAGGGAAAGATGAGATCTACAACTTTCATGACCAAAGTTTTTCCATTTGAAGCCTTTTTGGATCAAGAATCAAGGCTTGAAACATGACCTAAAATGATGCATTCTTGAAAAGTCAACTATGCCCAAAAAGTCAACACTTGCAAAAACCCTAGATTCTTGATTTCTATGAACTTCAACCTTCTTCCATGATCAAATAAAGATCATATACACTCAAAATGATGAAGATCAACCATTGGTTGGGTCATTGGGGGCCTCAGATGCCCTGATTTTGCACTGACTTGTCCAGAAAGTCAACTCTTGATCAGATGACTTCCCCATGGAATTTCTTCATGAAAATTGATATGCATACTACCTATACCATATAGAGACCAATGGAAACAAGAGTGACCAAAAAATTTGGAGTTATGGCCTCTGAAACCAAAACCCTAATTTTCAGTCAACTGTGCAGTCTAGCCTGGCTCTGCATCCACTCAAACCCTAGTTCTTGTGATTCCTTGGCATTCTTGACTTTGAGAGGATGCAATATGATATAAGAACACACATGGACCCCTTTGAAGTGATTGGTGACCTTTGGAGTGGCTCAAAAAGCTCTTGGATTGCTCAGATCACAAACCCTAGGTGCAGATGACTTTGAATCTATGCAGTGAATCAAAAATGAGATGTGAGGTGATATGATTGAGTTTATGCATATGAAATGATCACAAGCCATGGTGTGAATGGGTGAGGGCAAATTTGGGGTGTTTACAGCTGCCCCTATTCAAACATGAGTTAGCTGTGCAGGATGTGAGCAACGGCTTAACAGGCAAACAAGATAACTTGTGGTTGAATACCAAAGACAGTCCAAAATTTGCACTCACAAAATGAAGAAGAAAAGGGATATAGATTGTAAAGGAAAATAAAGTATATTGTAAAGTGCGGGCGACGGAGGACGACCGTCGAGCAGAGAACGACTACTGGGTAAGTAGCAATGACGGGGACGGCCGACATGCTGGGAAGTGCGGAAAATAAAGCAATGACGGGGACGGCCGACATGCTGGGAAAAATAAGAGCTTATGATGGGGACGGCCATCAAGATAAAGTTGCAAGACTCTCCGGGGATTGAATAAAACATGACGGGGACGGCCATCAAGTTCATAAAGTAAAGTAACCAACGATGGGGACGGCCATCGGGCTAAAAAGGAAAGGGACCACGACGGGGACGACCATCGGGTTAAAGAATAAATGAAATAAACAGATGATGAGGTACGGTCATCAAAGGTGAAGGACGATCACCTAGCAGGGGACGGCTGCTCTGTCGGGGTTAAGATGAGGGACGGTCATCTAAGGTGGAGGACGACCACCAGGCAGGGTACGACTGCCGAAAGTATCGCGACACAGGACGAATGCCGGATAAAAAGGTCAACGATGGGGACGGCCATCGGACGAGCATGATGGAGGACGACCATCAAGAGGTGGAGGACGGTCACCTAGCAGGGGACGGCTGCTCTCGAGGTTTCTCATGACACAGGACGAGTGCCAGATAACCAAAAATCAACAATGGGGACGGCCATTGGATAAAATGATGAAGGACGATCATCAAAAGGTGGAGGACGACCACCTAGCAGGGGACGGCTGCTAAAAATCAACGATGGGGACGGCCATCGGATGAGCATGATGGAGGACGACCATCAAGAGGTGGAGGACGACCACCTAGCAGGGTACGGCTGCTCTCAAGGTTTATCATGACATATGACGAGTGTCAGATAAAAAGAAGAAAATTTGCTTTGTTGGCGATCTACTGGGAATAGTAAACACGGACGAGCGTTTACATCCAAGAAATAAAAAGGTATAAGTGTTTAGATGTTGTGTATAGATTAAAGATACGGACGAGCATCCTTAAGACTATGATACGGACGAGTATCGGGTAGAAGCACTGACACATGTTCGGAGATGATGATACGGACGAGTATCATCTGGTTAACAAAGAACACGGACGAGTGTTGAATCTGAGGGGACCCTTCGGGGGAATAGTAGACACAGACGAGTATCTATATTCAAGGAGACGTAAGTGTTTGACACGATGTATGGATTAAAGATGCGGACGAGCATCCTTAAGACTATGATACGGACGAGTATCAGGTAGAAACAAACATCTGACGCATATTCTGAGATGATGGTACGGACGAGTACCAACTGGTTAACAAAGAACATGAACCAACGTCGAATCTGCGGGGATGTAAATGGTGTATACAAGATACAGACGAGTATCTGTATAGGTATGAGTAGCATGAGTATAGATGAATGTTTATCTGCTGGGGAAAGTGATACGGACGAGTGTCAAAAGAGAAAAGTATAATATTAACAAGTATATGGGTTGAAAAAAAGTGTAAGCGAACGTGCTGGGGATATGACACGGACGGGTGCCAAGAAAATGTATATATAAGTATATGTGAGTGCAAAGAGGATGTCTTTGGCTTTCTGCTGGTGATTTGACATGGACGGGCGTCCAAAGGTGTATATACTGGTGTTTGTGATTTGTGAGGCAACCGTTTTTTTGCTGGGACTCTGGTGGGATTTTTGTACAATGATGATGAACAGTTTATTATTCACAAGTGTTACTTCAGGACATGGCTTATGATTATGCTATGCGTTTGATTTTTGCCGTAATGCTCCGTATTGGACGGAATGCTACGCTCTGAGGGGATAGTATGATGCGAATGCTATGATTATGCAAAGAGGCACAGATCCGGGACTCGGATCCCGTTGCCGCGAAGATCTCTGGTCGACCCGCTTGAAGTGAACATCCCAGCTGGGGATGAGATCATTGGTAGATCTGATGATGTATCTGTTTGGGGATATAAGTCACTGATTGACATATCCTTATAATACGGGACCCAGCTGGGGTTTGTAGAAGCTTTCTCCCTCTCTGTTGTGACTTCTCCGTGCGTTGCTCTTCTGAGTAGAGGCTTGAAGCTCTGTGGGGAGATGATTCCCTGATTCTTGCATCTTGCTGAGGAATAGTGGTTGGTACCACAGCTGGGGGGAATGCTGTTGGTAACTCAGCTGGGGAGAGTAATGAGAGGCAACTCGGCTGGGGAGAAAACATCTTGAGTGTTAAACCTGTTTGTTGATTTGCCAGCCTGCTGGACTGTAGCTTATATGCCCCAAAGTTGCGTTTCGGATACCTGCAATCCTGCAAAGATAAGGAAACGCACAAATGGTCCCGAGGTATCCTTTACTGGATTCCGTCATAGGAGATAAGTACTTTCGAGAGTAATCACATTCCCCGTAAGCATGTGCTTTTATTTTTAGAGAAAGGCATCTGTACTTATGCAATTGTATTTCCAGAGATATCAGACAGTTCTTTGCAAAACATAAATGTAAAAAACGAAACATGACTGAAAATCTGATTTTATTAATTCATGTGCCCTGAATTGGCAAGATACAGTCAAAGAAACATATCTCCTGAAATGAGGAGATTGTTACAAATTGAGAAATAAAGTGCTGGCGATGCTGACGACGCTTTCAAGGAGCTTCCTCTCCTGCTATGACTCGTATGACAATGACGTTCTTCTCGTCTTTCTTTCTGGAGAGAGTTGATTCTGATTGAAGCTTGATCCTTTGGAGCTTACCAAGTTGTAGACGATACAGACGAATTCAGAATGCAGTTGTTCGCTTATTCCCTTATTTTACATGGATCGCCCTTTCGGGTTTTCAATCCATCGGGATACCCATTTTTGCCTGAGCTGTCCAATGTGGCTTTTCAACTCAGCGGGTGTACATTTTTGTTTATTTCCCTTATTTTTGCCCGAGTCTTTTATTCTGTTTTTGACTCGCCGGGATGCCCTATTTTGCCTGGACTTACATTCTGTTTTTATGTCCAGCGGGTCATTTTATGCGAAGTATTTTTTAACTGCATCCGAATTCACAGGGGACGGGAAATCTTCACCATCCATGGTGCTGAGCATCAGCGCTCCACCAGAGAAAACTTTCTTTACAACGAATGGTCCTTCATAATTTGGAGTCCATTTGCCCCTGTGGTCTGTATGAGGAGGGAGGATTCTTTTCAACACAAGTACCCCTACTTGGTACTCTCGGTGCCTGACTTTCTGATCGAAGGCCTTCTTCATTCTCTTCTGATATAACTGCCCGTGGCAGATTGCAGCCAATCTCTTCTCTTCGATCAAACTCAGTTGTTCGAACCGGGCCCGAACCCACTCTGCTTCACTCAGTTTAACATCCATTAATACCCGTAGAGAGGGTAATTCAACTTCAACAGGTAGGACTGCTTCCATACCATACACAAGCTGATACGGTGTTGCCCCAGTGGATGTTCTGATTGATGTGCGGTACCCATGCAAGGCAAACGGTAGCATTTCATGCCAGTCTTTGTAAGTGATTACCATCTTCTGCACAATCTTCTTAATATTTTTATTTGCTGCCTCAACAGCGCCGTTCATTTTTGGCCTGTAAGGAGAAGAATTGTGATGTTGGATCTTGAAGTCCCGGCATAATTCGGCCATCATTTTGTTGTTTAAATTGGAACCATTATCAGTAATGATTCGCTCGGGAACTCCATATCGACAGATGATATCCCTCTTCAGAAATCTGGCTACCACTTGCCTCGTAACATTTGCATATGAGGCTGCTTCAACCCACTTGGTGAAATAATCAATGGCAACCAGGATGAATCTATGGCCATTTGAAGCGGTTGGCTCAATCTTGCCAATCATATCAATGCCCCACATAGCAAAGGGCCATGGTGAAGACATGATGTTCAAAGGATTAGGAGGCACATGCACCTTATCTGCGTAGATCTGGCATTTGTGGCATTTTCTGGCGTAAGCACAACAGTCTGCATCCATTGTGATCCAGTAATAGCCTGATCTTAACAACTTTTTAGCCATGGCATGCCCTCCAGCATGGGTACCAAAAGATCCTTCGTGCACTTCATGCATCAACAAATCTGCTTCTGTCTTGTCAACACATCTGAGGAGTACCATATCAAAGTTCCTCTTGTATAAAGACCCATCAGTGTTCAGAAAGAAGCTACCAGCAAGCCTTCTCAAAGTCTTCTTATCATTGGAAGATGCCCCAGGTGGGTATGTCTGATCCTCCAAGAAGCACTTAATGTCATGGAACCAAGGCCTATCATCTTTTACAACATCCGCTGCAAATACATATGCTGGTCTATCAAGTCTAGACACCGAAATCTGGGGTACAAAGTTAGCAGCTTGAACTTTGATCATGGATGAAATGGTAGCCAGAGCATCTGCAAACTGATTCTCGTCCCGAGGGATATACTCAAGCTTGACTTTTGTGAAGAAGGTCAATAACCTTCTTGTATAATCCCTGTAAGGTATCAGATGATCCTGGTGGGTGTACCATTTTCCGGATGTTTGATTGACTACCAGAGCTGAATCTCCGAACACGGTCAATGTCTTGATCCTGAGGTCAATGGCTTCCTCAAGACCCATAATGCAAGCTTCGTATTCAGCTTCGTTGTTAGTGCAGTTGAAAGTGAGTTTTGCCGAGAAAGGCATGTGAACTCCTTTTGGTGTTATGAGTACTGCACCAACACCACGACCATTCATGTTAACAGCCCCATCAAACATCATAGTCCATTCTTCTTTCGGGTCAGGCCCTTCAGTGTGAATAGGCTCTTCGTGATCTTTTGCTTTAATGAACATGATGTCTTCATCAGGGAAGTCAAATCTCATAGGCTGGTAGTCATCAATGGGTTGCTCAGCAAGATATTCAGATAGTACACTGCCCTTGATGGCTTTCTGAGATGTGTACTGTATGTCGTATTCTGTGAGAATCATCTGCCATCTTGCAACCCGTCCGGTAAGAGCTGGCTTCTCGAAAATGTACTTAACTGGATCCATTTTTGAGATTAATAAGGTAGTGTGGGTCAACATATACTGTCTCAGTCGGCGAGCAGCCCACGCTAAAGCACAGCAAGTTTTCTCGAGCAGTGAATAACGCTGTTCACAGTCGGTAAACTTTTTGCTCAGGTAGTATATTGCATACTCTTTTCGACCAGACTCGTCATGCTGACCTAGTACACACCCCATTGACTCTTCTAATATTGTCAAATACATAATCAGAGGTCTTCCTTCAACTGGAGGCATAAGGATTGGAGGTTCTTGCAGATATTCCTTGATCTTGTCAAAAGCCTTCTGGCAATCTTCGTTCCACCTGACCGTTTGTTCCTTTCTTAGCAGCTTGAACAAGGGTTCACAGGTTGCCGTAAGGTGGGATATTAACCGTGAGATATAGTTCAATCGACCTAAGAAACCTCGAACTTCTTTCTCAGTTTTTGGTGCAGGCATTTCTTGAATAGCCTTGACTTTGTCAGGGTCAACTTCAATCCCTTTCTCGCTTACAATAAAGCCCAGCAGCTTACCGGATGGCACCCCGAATGTGCATTTGTTGGGGTTCAGCTTCAGTTGGTACTTCCTCAGACGCTTGAACAACTTCAGCAGATTCACCAGGTGATCTTCCTCTGTAAGGGACTTGGCGATCATGTCATCCACGTAACACTCGATTTCCTTATGGATCATATCGTGGAATAATGTCACCATAGCCCGTTGATACGTGGCACCAGCATTCTTCAGCCCGAATGGCATCACTTTGTAACAGAACGTGCCCCAAGGTGTAATGAATGTTGTCTTCTCCATGTCTTCAGGTGACATCTTGATTTGATTATATCCTGAAAATCCGTCCATGAAGGAGAATACCGAGAACTGAGCCGTGTTATCCACCAATACATCAATGTGAGGTAATGGGAAGTCATCTTTCGGGCTGGCTCTGTTCAGATCTCGGTAATCGACACACATTCTTACTTTACCGTCTTTCTTAGGCACAGGTACTATGTTAGCAACCCACGGCGGGTAGCTAGTCACAGCAAGGAACCCGGCGTCCCATTGCTTTTGTACCTCTTCCTTGATTTTCATAGCCATGTCTGGGCGAGTTCGGCGCAACTTCTGTTTGACCGGTGGGCATTCTTCCCTCAAAGGCAGCTTGTGCATAACAATGTCGGTATCCAACCCTGGCATATCCTGATACGACCAAGCAAACACATCAACGTACTCTTGAAGCAGATCTACCAGTTGTCTCTTCACTGAGTCTTGCAGGCAGGCCCTGATTTTAACCTCTTTCACGTCTTCCTCTGTACCAAGATTAATCACTTCAATCTCCTCCTGGTGAGGAGTAATAACCTTTTCCTCTTGTCTCAACAACCTGGCTAGCTCTTCAGGAAGCTCATATTCTTCATCAACCCCTTCATCAGCTTGATTGATTGGATTGTCAAAGTCATACGATGTCATAGCCGTGCTGTTGTCGGTGCTGTCTGGAAGGCACTCTCTGCAAGGGTTAAGTTTGTTCATTTTAGTGATTGATTTTAATCTTGCTTTAGAAAAAAGTGAAATGAAGTTATCATTTTGAAAACACCGCCATTTATTTTTGTACAAAAAGAAAAATGGAAAAAACAGTGAGCAGAAAAGACTCGTTTGCAAAAAGATGTCTGATATTTCATTAATTTAATCTTGTTTGCACAAAAGTACAGATGGCCCTGATTACAAAATGAGTCTTGTCATCTTGGGCAAGATGCAAGACTTTGATGCATGCTATAAAAATACAGGAAATAATAATTACTCTGCATGAGTAACTCTTATAATTTCCTGGGAAGACCAGTTCGAGACACTGCTCCCCGGGATCTTTGGACGAATCCAATTCTCCAGATTGCGCTCCTCTTCCAGCTCGTCTTCCAGACAGTTGATAGCATCGGGGGTGAGCATCCCCCCACTGACAAATCCAGGCTTCTCAGCAGCCTTTGCTTGATGTTGAGTTGGTCTGTAACCCAACCCAAACTTGTCCTTCTTCTCCTCCACAGCTAAGACCTTGCCCCAGCCCAGGGCAGTTCCTTCCTCAACAACCTTCCGGGCTTGTTGATAAGACGACGTGGAGATACCTGACACAGCAGATGCTTCATTGACATTCAAGGCTTCAAAACCTTGGCTCATTGTTTCATGGATCTCCCCATCCATCTCAATGTACTTGTAAGTAGCCAGATGGCTAACGAAGATATCCTCTTCCCCACAGATTGTGACAACTTGACCCTCCCACTCAAATTTTAACTTTTGGTGAAGGGTAGACGTTATTGCGCCGGCGGCGTGAATCCAGGGTCTACCCAACAAACAGCTGTAGGCGGGCTGAATGTCCATCACATAAAAGATAGTTTTAAAGGTCTGCGGGCCAATTGTCACGGGCAGCTAAATCTCTCCCAGAACCGATCTCTTCGAACCATCAAAGGCTCTCACCACCAGGTTACTGGGTCTCAATGCCAATCCGTCATATTCTAACTTCACCAGAGCCTTCTTTGGTAAGACATTCAGGGAAGAACCTGTGTCCACCAGCACATGAGAAAGGACAGCTCCTTTGCATTCCATGGTTATGTGCAAGGCTTTGTTGTGATTGTGGCCATCCACTGTCAGGTCAGAATTGGTAAACCCTAGCCCATTGCTAGCAGTAACATTTCCAACCACGGTTTCCAATTGGTTGACAGTAATCTCCTCAGGCACGTAAGTTGCGTGCAGGACTTTAAGTAGTGCATTCCGATGGGCTTCGGAGCACATAAGCAGTGAGAGGATAGAGATTTTGGATGGCGTTTGGTGAAGCTGATCCACAACTTTATAATCACTTTTTTTGATGATTCGCATAAACTCATCAACTTCCTGATCGAACGGAGTCTTCAGGGTTTCTTTGGCAGCTGGATCTTCCTGCACCGGGCTCTTTCCCTTTGCCTTAGCAGCAGCTTCTGCTTCGGCTGTAGGTCTTTGGACTTGTGAAGCAAAGAGACGTCCGCTTCGAGTGAAGCCTCCGCCTCCCCCCACATTATCTACTTGTGGTGCAGGTGCTGATGTCTCAAGAGTGATTCTTTTCCCTTCACAGTACACGTCAGAGCCATAGTGCCAAGGGATGGCCCTATTGCTTTCATATGGTACTGGTCCAGGCACCGTGACAGTGACTGGACTGATTGCTGCTGCTGAAGGGACTGTAATTGTTTGTGGATCATAAAAGATTGTAACTGGTGCTCTAACGGGAGCAGCATCTTCCGAATGGTAGGCGGAATTATTTTCAGGATCGTAGAATATGGTAACAGTGGAGACATCTTCATGATTGATTGCTGGTGTTGTAGGAGGTTCTGTTGGAAGGACTGTTGTTGTTGTTGATGGAGATTCGAAATGGAATGAAGCTGAAGTTGTAGCAGGAGAAACTGTTGAAGACTGATCATTTGGGAGGACATATGAAGTACTTGTTGATGTTGCTGATGAATTGTCGGGAACAATAGTTGCTGTAGTTGTAGGAGGTTCTGAAACCGTTGTTGATGAAGTTGTCGGATTTGTCGGAAATGATGTAGTGATCTGTAGCAGGCCACTCTGAATAAGGCTGTCAATGCCATTCCTCAGATCCTCACACCCATTCCATGAAATATTGCAGTAGGGACACCCTAGTTCACACCCCGGAAATATTTGGTTTTCGCGGAGTTGAGCTTTGATTTCCACCAATGGTGTCCTGATCTGATCCACACTAGTTATTAAATAAGACGGTTGGTCTTCTTCAATAGCGTTAATTCGGGGACCACCATGGTTTGGCATTGGGTTTTTACTGACATTGGGCGGAGGCGCAAAATTCAGAGCCTTGGAGTCTACCAAGTCTTGTACCTTCATATGCAGAGCCCTGCATTTTTCTGTACTGTGACCAGGTGCGTTTGAATGAAAAGCACACCTAGCATTGGAGTCATAGTTCCTTGGTAGACTGTTGGGATCCGGAGGTGCCAACGTTCTTAGCTCAACTAGGTTGAGTTTCAGAAGTTGTGGCAACAAGGCAGCATACGGCATTGGGATCGGGTCGATCACTCGGTTAGCTTGGGATGGCCTTTGTTGGAATGGCCTCTGTTGATTGTTGTTGGTGTTGTTGTTGTTGAAGTTCCTTGGAGGATACTGATTCTGATGATACTGAGGTTGTTGTTGGAAGTTTTGTTGCGGAGGTTGATAGACTGGCTGAGGATGGGCTGGAGCAGGGATAGTGACTGCTGCTATTGACCTTTGAACATACTAGGGCCCACCCCTGTTGGTGTGAATGGCACTAGTCTCGCCAGTTCTTCTCGGGCCTGCAAAAGGCTTTCTTGTACCACTGGACGAACTGGCACCATTATCAGAGATCTTACCCATTTTTAACAGGCTCTCAATTCTCTCCCCAGCTATAACAACATCGGCGAAGCTAGTGGAAGAGAAAGCAGCCAACCTGTCAATATACGTTCCCTGGAGAGTGTTCATAAACATGTCTGCCATCTCTCTCTCAGACATTGGTGGTTGAACGGCAGCAGCCAACTGCCTCCATCTCTGGGCATATTCTCGGAAACTTTCCCTTGACGACTGTGACATTCCCATTAGGAGAGTCCTGTTGGGCGCCATGTCTAAGTTGTATTGATACTGTCGGATGAAGGCCTCTGCCAGGTCCTTCCAGCATCTTACAGTTGCCCTTGTCAAATGGGAATACCATTCCCTTGATGCTCCAGTCAAGCTGTCTTCGAAGTAGAACATCCAGAGCTTCTCATCCATCGTATAGGCCTTCAGCCTTCCCAGAAATGATTGCAAATGAGTCCGGGGGCATGAAGTCCCATTATACTTTTCGAAACAAGGAGGCTTGAACTTATGGGGGATCCTGACCCCGTCTACCAAACCCATGTCCATGACGTCGAAACCCAAAGAATTTTGAGATTCTAAGGACCTCAACTTCTCAGCTATCTCTTCCAATCGTCTATCATAAGTTTCCTCTCCAGCACCCATTACTGTAAATTGGTCCTCCTGAGGATCTTCTTGAAGCACCCTGGCTGCAGTGGCTGTTCCCTGAATGTTTGCAGGAATGTTGACCTCAGGATGTAGATGTGGGCCAAACACAGGGGGATTAACATGTGGTTGCACCCTTTCATTGTTACTTGTGCCTGCAGTCCCCACATGAGGCTCCTCTTGATTCCTCCCTTCTACCAAAGCTCTGAGCCTCTCCTGGCTTTGAGCTAAGTTGTTCATCACTTCCATGAATTGTGTTATCTGGGTTCTCATCTCCAACCTTTCGTTGGCCATCTGGTTTCTGACCTCCGTAAGGTCTTGCTGCATCTGGTCCATTTGGATGCCCGGAAGGTTGTTTCTAGTTGGGTACCTGTGTGGCCTGTTGAGAGGAAATACCCGGCGGCGAGCAATAATTCTTGAGTATCACAACAGAGGTTAGTAGCAATAAAACAAAACCTACAAAACAAACAAAAGGGTTAGTATGCAATGCAGTTATGCTTATTTGCTCTCAAGGTATCCGGTTTGGCCTTCAGTTTTGACCCTTCCAGACCCTTGAAGGTGATGCTGTTGAAGTTGCTTTTGAAGTGAACTCAGGTGGAACAAACCAACACAAATATATTACATAAGATGAAATAATACAACTTGTTCATTTTACAACACAAGCCCTTAAAGGGGTCAAAATACATCACAAAAAGGCAAAAGTACATGGGAAAAAAGAACAACAACAAGCAAATGATCAAACTCCAAGGCCAAACTCATCCTCACGAACTTCCTTAAGAAGTGCTTCGGTCACAGGATCAGCCGGATGCTCCGTAAGATTTCTGATGAGAAGGTTTCTTGTTGCAACAGCTGCAGCCAACTTCTTGTTCTGACTTTGGTCCTTAGACCTCTTCACTCCAGCTCTGATTTCTAGCTCTGATATTTCCTTCTGGGCTGCTGCCAGGGCTTTTTCCATCTGTTCCATCTTGTCTTGAGCTCTCTTGTCTTCTAGAGTACGGGCCTCAGTGATCCGGACCCACCTGGCCTGACTCTCTTTCAAATACAAGTCTGTCCTTGCTCTCTGGAACTGGGCTTCTTTACAAGCATTCTTCAGAATCTGTTCACCAGCTTTAGACTTGTTGATATAATCTCCAGACTTCTCAATTTTAGTCAAGTGTTCCAATCTCAACTTCTCCAATCTCTCAATCTCCCTCACACCTTCACTCCTCTCCCGGAGGGTCTTCTGCAAGGCTTGGGTTAACTTCTCATTTCTTTCCTTCAAGCTCTCAAACTCCTCCAAACTGATAGTGGCAGGGGGTGGTGCTGAAGATGACTCAGGTATGTCTTCTATGGTGAAGGGCATTCCAGAGAATTGGGCCCTAGCATGGGACCACTCATAATACTGTGTTGATGCCACATTATTGCACTTCCCCAGAATGGTGATTCCCTTGGTTTGAACATGATCCCAGGCCCAGGCAGCCTGCCTAACAGTTGCCAGACTAACCTTGTTCTCACAGTAGAGGGTCTCCACCAAGTCCTGTGCCCTAGGAGCATGGACCAGTGCATAGCCTAATTGCCTCTTGAACAGTAGAGGGTTGTAATTGATACTTCCCTTAACTCCTATTAAGGGCACATTGGGAAAGTGCCCACAGCTTGTGAGGATATCTTTGCCCTTGGTGCTTTGAGTACACCATCTGATGTCTGCTGAAGTCAGGACAGTGAGTCTCTTAGCCCAGTTACTTTGCTGATGAGGATTTAAAAATGCATCTGTCCTGGGTAGATGCCTGAGAAGCCAAGCATGGAATAATGGAGCACAACACCTCACTAGCCTGCCCCTCTGCTTCTCATTCTTCTGGTGCACTGAGTAATAGAGATCTCCTAGCAAAGTTGGCACTGGGTTCTTCAGGATGAACAAATGGATTGCATTCTTGCTGATGAATCGAGGCTCATCTGCAAACAATACAATTCCATATACACTTAAGGCCAACAGAGCACAAACAACTCTCCACTCCCCCAGGGAAGCCTTCAGACTAGCTTTAGAAATTAGGAAGTCCATATGAAAACCAAGGATCCCAGCTTTAGTGGTCATATGCTGCTCAATCAAAGCAGGTTCCAAGTGCAAAGCTTTTGCTATCTCTCCATTGCTGGGAGAGACCATTTCAGGATTGAAAGGAATTTCCCTCTTGATAGGCAAACCAATCAAAGATGAGTATTCTTCCAATAGAGGCCCCAACTGAAAGTCTTGAAAGGTGAAGCATCTCAATGGGGGGTCATAAAACTGAATGCAGGTGTGGATCAAACTCCTCTGAGATGGGTCCAGATCCATGACCAAGTCAAGTATATCCTCATAGTGTTCTCTGAACAAAGGTATGTGATCTGGAGTGATCAGGGTTTGGATCCTCCTGATGTCTGATAAGTCTGGTTGGAAGAAATGATAGGTGATGTTGCTTTTCTTTGGAGCCATGATGCTGAAGACTGAGTAGAGTGCTGATGAAGATGCTGAGGAGTGGGCCACTGACTGGCTAGTGCAAGTAACTGAAGTATATGGCTGACAAGCTGAAGCAAGTGCTGGTGGAGATAGGTCAATACTGCAAATGGGGTCAAAACCAAAACCAGATGAAAATGGATACCCTGAAACACAAATAAGCACATGTTAATATGATGCAATGAGTATGTATGCAAATGAAATGCAAGGGTCTGTGACTGAGCTGGATCTGATCAAAATGCCCTGATATAGATCCATGTGTGTTCAAGAATTCCAGATGGAGGTCTAAAAATCCAGTAACCAAGGCGGGGGACTCAAATAAAGAGCCACATGTCCAGGGTTTTAGAATCACAAGAATTATCCAACATGGAGTATTCTTAACAAAGTCAAAGTAACAGGGTATTCTGAGGTCAAGGTACCTGCAAACCTGTAAACAACCCAACCCCCTCACAGGTGGTGATCTAGAACAAGGATCCTCAGACTTGGATCAGTTATGAGAAGTGTAAACACTTCTAACCCGGAGGTACAGTGTTTACAATAACCATAACAATTCCTCCTCTAATTCACCTCAGTTATTGAAGGTCAAAACTAAAAGGTCATCCAGACGTAGCAGGCTTCCCAGATAGCCCTAGCATTGCAGGAAATCTGCAACACAGAGTTCTCAAGAAGAAACCCATATCTGAACCGTGTTTCATATTCCCGCACCAGACCGAAATGGAATGGGAAAGAATATGATTCACTCTAGCCTAGGTGTCACTCAGGTCCCAGGTATAGGACCTTAACTCTCAATGAATCACCCACCCACCAAAACAAATAACCAGATCCAGCCAGCAACAGTGACAGTATGATATGTATAAATGCAATAAAAAAAGCAGTAAAGTAACTGTACATAAAACAATAAACAAAAATAAATACAAGCACAAACAAGCACATAACACCCCAGTAAACACAAATCAATCAAGCGCTAGGAGGAACCCACAAAAAGAACCAGAAGCCCTGGTTGCAGTATAAGGTTCCCCAGCAGAGTCGCCAAGCTGTCGCTCCGGATAAATGAAGCCAGGTCAGATAAGGGTACAGACGCGAACGGTCGGCGAAGGGAACAATGAGAACACACAGCCGTGGACTCACTGGAGATGAATAGAGTCGCCAGCTAGGCATTTTTATCCCGGAGGAAAGGTAATGCTGCATAGACCTAGAAAAGATGGATAAGACGGTTTGCGAACCAGAGAGACTGAGAAAGGGGGTTGGTTACAACCTGGGAAGGTATTAGCACCCAGATTGTCCGTCGTACTCGACGGGATCCACGCTTAAAAGATTTGTGTTTTAAAGGGGTAGTGTCAGTGCAATTTGTGTATAAAATAGCTGGAAAAGATGTACAGGTGTCAGTGTAAAAGAAGTGTGAAGTGTATAAATGATGTGTCAGTGTAAGAATGAGAATGAATTGCTCATGACAATGAGGCTAAGAGAAAGATGTTGGAAGAGGGGGAATATACAGAGACTTTTGTTCGATAACTGTTAAGTTATGCCTACGTATCCTCTCGTGCAATGAGGAAGTCAGAACACCGTAGTTCGACCCAAAGAGACTGAAAGATGAATTGACTTATGAACTGCTTACTTGTCTATGCTCAAGTGTATGACCTGTCTGGCTCAGGTGCAAACTGTCTTGCATTAGACGGAAGAAGCAAGTTCTCGGTTGTGAATGAAGGTGATGAGAAAAGAATCCCGGAGGAGACGATTATTGTTTGTTTTTGAGTTTTCAGTCTTTTATTGCTTTTGAGAGTTTGTCATAAGTTAATGAGCTTAAGCCTAAACCAATGGATTTATCAAACTCATCACATCTTCCCTCTGATCAGGGGTAATGAGAATGCCTTAAGTGTGAAGTCAGCTTCTCACACTTAATCACCTTTGGTATAGGATTAAGATCATTAACCTACTTGGGATTATTTAGATGTTTTTGTTGTTTTTGTTTAGTGTTAAGTAATGAGGTTAAGCCACAATCAAGGATTAAACAGACTCATTACACCATCCTAAAAGAAGGATGATAGAGGAGAATGTTTAAGCTGAGGAAAGCTCCTCAACTTAATCCATGATTAGGGATTAAACTCATGACAAAACAAGCCTTTGATTAAGTGGATTTTATTTAATGGTATGATGATGAAGTGGTTTTTATGATTTGTAAGACAACTTGAGGGGGACTTGTCCATTAACACTAGGGTTAGTCCTTCTTAACCACTTAAGGAAGAATTAGAACCCTAATGCAAGGCCCAAGTTACAAGTGTGATGTCTTGATGAATATTAAGTGGATTGATTAAGAGATTTAAACACCTTAAGGGTTTAACACTTAGGATTAAAGTTATACACTCCATCCTAAGAGAAGGATGCAGGCATAAGCTTAATCACAAAGCCTTAAAGCCTTTAGGGTTTAGTCCCTGATTATGAGATGAGAAGAGAAGACTCAAAGAGAGACACAAAGGTAAAACTATGAGGGGAGACTAATCAAAACCCTAATTCATTGTCATGCTTGGTTGATCCTAAGGTTTATGAGGTTTACAAGAACAATCTTCAATGGAACCACCAGGAAGCAGATGAACATGATCAAGAGAAGCAAAGTGACTTGCTTCATTCAAGAAGTCAAGTCACTTGAAGAAAGAAAGTGGGAGGAAGAAGAATGAGCAAGCTCAAACTCAAGCACATATAGAAATGCAGCAATGTATGCAAGAGATGAAAAGAAAAGTTATGAGAAGTGAGGGCAAATTCACTTCTCAAGTTTACTTACCACCTGAAATGTTAGAAAGAAATGCAATGCAAGATGAGATGAAATGACATGATGCTAGACCAAACCAGAAGCATGTTGATGATGAAAATGATGTTATGAGGTGCTGCAAACATGAGGCAAGACATGGGGATGCTCATACAAGATCATGGATGCAGATGATGCAAGTTAAGAAACATGAATGAACATGAAAAGTTATGAGGCAAGCAAGACAAATGACATGGCAAATATGTGATGCAATGATCAAACATGCTTCCTATATGTCTTAAGATGTCAAATGAATCACAAGAATGCACAAAATGCAAAGACAAGTCATGTTATGCAAGAGAATGCAAGAAGGATGTAAGAGAAAGCCCAAATTAGGGTTTATGGATCAAACATCAAACAAAAACTCAAAACAGAAACAAAACCTAAGATAAAAAATGGAAAATGCTACCCAAAGAAACCCTAAACCCATAATGAACCACTGCCCAAAGGGGAACTCTCAACCCTCAACCAAACTCAAGTTATGAATTTTTTAAGCTATTAGGGTTTTTTAGGGTTCTTAACAAAAGAAATGCCAAACAAATGGAAAATGAAGAGACAAATCATGGCCATTTTACCCTAGAAACTACATGCCAAACACAAAACAATGCAAGAAGAAACAATGTCTCAACCTTCTCCAATAGGCAGAAATGAATTTTTGAACTTAGGATCAAATTAATGCACAAAATATGATTTAATTCAATGAAAAATTCTTAAAATGCATCAAGATCAAAAAAGAAGTTTGGTTTGAAGGTTGGACAATGTTTCTAAATGTCTTAGAACATTTCATGAATTTTTTTGTAATTTTTAAATACCTAAAAGTATTTTTAATTAATTAATTCCCATTAATCAATTAAAAATAATCTTTTAAATATTTAAAAATACTTTTTTAATGATAAAAAATAAAATAAAAATGTTTTTGTGTCATAAAAATTAATAAAACTCAGAGGAAAAAGTTTCATAATTTTTATGTATTTTTTTCTATTTTAAATTAATTATGCAAGTTAATTGAAAAGAAAATGAATAAAAATTAAATAAAAGTGAAAGTAAACAGAATGAGAGGCTGAGATGCAATCTGGAAAGGGGACCATTGACTTGGCGCGTGATCTTGTGGCTCACATTTGAACTGACTTAAACTTAATTAATTAAATAAATTATAGTAATTAGGGTTTAATGACCACATCTGGACACTTCATGCGCGCGGCAAGTCAACGGGTCAGAGCAATCCTACGGGTGAAATTCAAACTAGCATTAATGACCTGAGATTAGGGCTTAATGACTCAGGCTGCCGGAGAAGACCTCCGGTCGTCTTCTCCGGCCAGCACCTCACCTGAAAACTCCCCAACTCCCTCAAAACGTATCAAAAATGAAAACTAAAAACTGGGAAATGATCCTCAACCTCTCACGAACCAAACCCCTCTCAAAACAAATTTATATTTCCTAAATAAGCTGAATCGAATAGGATAAGAACTAGGGCACGCAAGCTTCAGAAGCAAATTAAATGCTCAAATCAAAGCCATTTTCAAAACCAAGGACATCAGGACAATCAGTGAATCACATAGAACAAGTTTGTAACAAGAAAAATGATTTCTGGAAAAATGAATTTCAAGCTACCTGAGATTTGGAGCTTTCAACCTGAGAACTTTCTGGCCAACTCTCCTTGTGCAATCCACTCCTTAGGACCTCTTGATGATGTTTGAATGCCTTAGAACAATTTATGTAGGCTGGTTGATGAGCTTCGACAGTTTCTGCCTCACCTCAGTCAAGAATGGCTATGATGATTCTGGTAGTTTCAGGCCATTGTGAATGGTGGTTTTGACTCCTTGTGGTATGCTTGACTTGTTGGTGAAGAAAGATGAGGTGTTTGATGGCTGAATAGTGAGATTCGAAGAGAACTGGTTTGGGAGGTGAGAAATGGTGGAACTCAGGTCAGGCTTGTTTCAGGCTTGAGCTTTGGTGGGTTGAGGCCTATGGAGTATGGTGAGTTGAATGGTGAAGATAGTTTGTGTGTTTGCAAGCTGTGGAGGCAGATTCGAAAGCTTATGCAAATGGGAGTGTTTTTGTGAATGTGATTGTGTGAAGTGTTTCAGCCTTGCCTTGTACATGGAATGGCTTGCAAAATGATATGTTATTTTAATCCAAGTGGCCAGAGGATGTGACATGGCCTGTGGTGATTGGGATGTCTACTTTTGCATAAAGTCCACCTTTTGTGTAAGTGAGGCATGGCTCAAGGTCTAGGCAAGTACAAGGCATGGCTCTGGTGCAGCATGGTGTGGTGAGAAGCTAGCTTAGTGCAGTAACCAATGCAGCAAGTTGTAGAAAGTGTGATGAGTGTTTTTGCAAGTTGTCACCTTTTTGAAATTTCATGAAAAATGCCTTGTTACATGAACTAAACACATGTGATCTTTGGTTCAAATCTGATTTTTGTGACTTGGAGGAAGTTTGCATACTGGTTTGGAATGGATTAGAGGTCACAATTGGCTTTGGTCCATGACTTTGCAAAATTTCCATTTGAAGCATGCCTTAGAAATCAATGATTTTTGCCAACTTTGCATTGCCATAACTTTTGATCCAAGAAGAGTTTGATCATGTTCTTGTACTTTTTGAAAAGGGAAAGATGAGATCTACAACTTTCATGACCAAAGTTTTTCCATTTGAAGCCTTTTTGGATCAAGAATCAAGGCTTGAAACATGACCTAAAATGATGCATTCTTGAAAAGTCAACTATGCCCAAAAAGTCAACACTTGCAAAAACCCTAGATTCTTGATTTCTATGAACTTAAACCTTCTTCCATGATCAAATAAAGATCATATACACTCAAAATGATGAAGATCAACCATTGGTTGGGTCATTGGGGGCCTCAGATGCCCTGATTTTGCACTGACTTGTCCAGAAAGTCAACTCTTGATCAGATGACTTCCCCATGGAATTTCTTCATGAAAATTGATATGCATACTCCCTATACCATATAGAGACCAATGGAAACAAGAGTGACCAAAAAATTTGGAGTTATGGCCTCTGAAACCAAAACCCTAATTTTCAGTCAACTGTGCAGTCTAGCCTGGCTCTGCATCCACTCAAACCCTAGTTCTTGTGATTCCTTGGCATTCTTGACTTTGAGAGGATGCAATATGATATAAGAACACACATGGACCCCTTTGAAGTGATTGGTGACATTTGGAGTGGCTCAAAAAGCTCTTGGATTGCTCAGATCACAAACCCTAGGTGCAGATGACTTTGAATCTATGCAGTGAATCAAAAATGAGATGTGAGGTGATATGATTGAGTTTATGCATATGAAATGATCACAAGCCATGGTGTGAATGGGTGAGGGAAAATTTGGGGTGTTTACACGCACCATTCATCTTTGGTCGGTAAGGAGAAGAATTGTGATGCTGAATATGGAAGTCCCGACACAATTCTGCCATCATCTTATTGTTCAAGTTAGAACCATTGTCAGTAATGATACTTTCGGGCACTCCGTATCTGCAAATGATGTCTCTTTTAAAAAATATGGCTACCACTTGACGAGTGACATTAGCATAAGATGTTGCTTCAACCCACTTAGTGAAGTAATCGATCGCAACCAAGATGAAGCGATGACCATTTGAAGCAGTAGGCTCTATTTTCCCGATCATGTCAATGCCCCGCATAGAAAAGGGCCAAAGAGATGACATGACGTTGAGCGGGATGGGAGGAACATGCACCTTGTTTGCGTAAATCTGGCACTTATGGCACTTACGGGCGTACGAACAACAGTCTGCATCCATTGTCATCCAATAGTACCCCGATCTCAACAACTTCTTAGCCATAACATGCCCTCCTGCATGAGTACCGAAGGATCCCTCGTGGACTTCCTGCATTAACAGGCTTGCTTCGTGTCTATCCACGCATCTGATCAAGACCATGTCAAAGTTCCTCTTATACAAAACCCCATATGTATTCAAGAAGAAGCTAGCAGCGAGTCGTCTTAAGGTCTTCTTGTCGTTGGATGATGCCCCAACTGGGTATTCTTGCTTTTCCAGGAAGAGCTTGATATCAAAGTACCAAGGTTTCTCATCAGACACTGCGTCTACAGAGGAAGCATGAGCTGGTGCGTCAAGCCTGGAGATGTCAATCCTGGGCACATAATTCGAACACAAAACTTTGATGGACGAAGAAAGATTAGCCAATGCGTCGGAAAATTGATTCTCATCTCGCGGTATATACTGAAGCTTAACCGTTGTGAAGAACTTCAACAGTTTTCTGGCATAATCCCTATAAGGAACTAAGTGTTCTTGATGTGTATACCACTTTCCGGTAATCTGATTGATAACGAGGGCTGAATCTCCGAATATATCGAGGGTCTTAATCCGAAGATTAATAGCCTCCTCTATTCCCATTATGCATGCCTCGTATTCCGCTTCATTGTTGGTGCAACCAAAAGTAATTCTGGCAGCGAAGGGAAAGTGAACACCTTCAGGAGTGATAAGAACAGCACCAACTCCACGTCCGTTGATATTGGCTACCCCATCAAACATCAACTTCCATTTGGATTTAGGGTCTGGCCCCTCCTCCGAAAGTGGTTCCTCATAATCATTTGCTTTGAGGTACATGATGTCCTCATCAGGGAAATCAAACTTCATTGGCTGATAGTCATCTTCAAGAGGTTGCTGTGCAAGATAATCCGACAATACACTTCCTTTGATGGCTTTCTGAGAAGTATACTGTATGTCATACTCTGTTAAGATCATTTGCCACCTTGCAACCCTTCCGGTTAATGCTGGCTTCTCAAAGATATACTTGACATGATCCATTTTTGAGATTAGCAGTGTGGTATGGGTCAACATATACTGTCTCAGTCGGCGAGCAACCCATACCAAAGCGTAGCAAGTTTTCTCGAGTAGTGAGTAACGAGATTCACAGTCGGTAAACTTTTTGCTAAGGTAATAAATAGCGTACTCTTTTCGACCAGACTCGTCATGTTGGCCTAGAACACACCCCATTGACCCTTCTAGCACAGTCAAGTACATGATAAGCGGCCGTCCTGGCACTGGAGGCATTAGAATCGGAGGTGTCTACAAATATTCTTTTATCTTTTCAAAGGCTCTTTGACAGTCCTCATTCCACCTGACCGTTTGCTCTTTTCTTAGCAATTTGAATATTGGCTCACACGTGGCAGTTAGATGAGATATGAACCGTGAAATGTAGTTCAATCTCCCTAAAACCCGCACACTTCTTTTTCCTTTTTCGGTGCAGGCATGTCTTGTACTGCTTTTACTTTTGCAGGATCCACCTCGATTCCTTTCTGGCTAACAAAAAAACCCAGCAGTTTTCCGGAACGCACTCCGAAAGTGCACTTGTTTGGATTCAACTCCAGCTTATACTTTATCAGTCCATCAAATAGCTTTTTGAGATTGACCAGATGCTTTTCTTCGTCTCGGGACTTGGAAATCATGTCGTCCACATAACATTCAATCTCCTTGTGTATCATGTCGTGGAACAATGTGACCATAGCCCGCTGATATGTTGCCCCGACGTTCTTCAAACCAAAGGGCATCACCTTGTAGCAGAATGTACCCCACGGGGTAATGAACGTTGTTTTCTCCATGTCTTCCGGGGCCATCTTAATCTGATTATACCCGGAAAAGCCATCCATGAAAGAAAATACCGAGAATTGAGCGGTGTTATCTACCAGCACATTAATGTGAGGTAATGGAAAGTCATCTTTTGGACTTGCTCTTTTTAGATCCCGATAATCAATGCACATCCGAACTTTGCCGTCTTTCTTTGGTACAGGCACAATGTTAGCTACCCAAGGTGGGTAACTAGTTACGGCAAGGAATCTGGCATCCCATTGCTTCTGGACTTCTTCCTTGATCTTCATCGCCATGTCAGGACGAGTTCTTCTCAACTTTTGTTTCACAGGAGGTGTGTCTTCTCTCAATGGTAGCTTATGCACAACAATGTCAGTATCCAACCCTGGCATATCTTGATACAACCAGGCGAAGATATCCACATATTCACGCAGCATACCAATCAACTCTTTCTTTACCTCGGCCTGCAGACTGGCCCCAATCCTTATCTCTTTCTTCACATCTTTAGTTCCAATGTTGATGATCTCTATTTCTTCCTGATGAGGCTAAATGACCCTTTCCTCTTGTTTCAACAACCTGACCAATTCTTCGGGGAGTTCACAGTCTTCCCCAACCCCTTCATCAGCTTGGTAGATAGGATTGTCAAATTCATGCGTGGTCATAGCAGGAACGTTATCACTAGAATCCGGATGATCAACACTGCACAGATGATGTGCTTATTTCAGAATCTGTTTTTTTTTCTTTTCAAACGAGACGCAAACACACAAACAAAAAGAAAAAACACATTGCCATTTTATTTATTTTTTTGTGAAAAATTTTAAAACGAAAGAAAGAGAACACAAATTTCTTGAAAATGTCCTTTATTTCATGGTAAAAAAAATTCATAGAAAGCATGGTGGCCATACAAATGGATCCATGCACCTTGGGCAGAGTGCAGGATTGACATGCAGCACGATAAAAGGAAACAAATGAATTACTCTGATTGCCAGGTAACTTGAACGATGTCCTCAGTAGACCAGTTCTTGAGCTCTTCCCTGGGTGCACACGAGTGAATCCAGCTATCCCAGTCACAGTCACTGTCTCCTTCTCCGCTTGTTGCACAGATATGGTTGCGATCGAGCATCACTGCGCTTGTGAAAATAATAGCTTTACCACTTTGAGGCCAGTTAGACCCACCAGGATGATAACCAAGCCCAAATTTATCATCTTTATTCTCTAATTCCAGCAACCGTCCCCAGCCTTGGGCGCTTCCAGATTGAACCACTTCCTTGGCCTGCTTGTAGGAGTGAATGGAGGTACCTTCTTTCTCATTGTTCCTTTCTACCAGAGCCAAAATGCTGACATTAACCGCTTCAAAGGCCTGACACAGCGTTTCATGGATCTCTCCGTCCATCTCCACATATTTGAAAGTTGATAGGTGGCTCACAAAAATATCTTCTTCCCCACACATAGTGATTACTTGGCCATCAACCACATACTTCAGCTTTTGATGTAACGTGGACGTTACTGCTCCAGCAGCGTGAATCCAAGGACGTCCCAGCAAGAAACTGTACGCGGGTTGAATATCCATGACGTAGAATGTGCTCTTGAATACTTGAGACCCTATTTTCACAGGTAACTCAACTTCTCTGAACACAGACCTTATGGACCCATCAAAGGCTTTAACTATCAAATCACTGAGTCGCAAGACGATGTCATCGACATTCAACTTCATTAAGGCTTTCTTCAGGAGTACATTAAGAGAAGAGCCTGTGTCAACCGGGACATGTGACAAAACAGCACCCTTACACTCCATAGTAATATGCAGTGCTTTGTTGTGATTACGGCCTTCTGAAGTAAGGTCTCTATCTGTAAAGCCCACCCGTAGCTTGCATTCACACTGCCCACTACAACTTCCAATTGATTAACAGTTATCTCTTGAGGAACGTATGCCATCTGCAACACTTTCAGCAAGGCTTCTCTATGTGCCGAAGAACACATCAGCAAAGACAGAATTGATATTTTGGACGGTGTCTGGTTCAACTGCTCCACTACCTTATAATCACTTCTTTATTATCCGCATGAATTCCTCAACTTCTTTCTCAAAGGTACCTTGTCCAGCAGCATGAGTTGTCATTTCTTCAGTCGCTGTTTGCTTTCCCTTAGCCTTTGCCGCAACTTCAGCTTCAGGATCTCCTCTCATAACTAGAGGAGCAAAAAGACGACCACTTCTCGTAAAACCACCAACTCCTCCGACGTTCACCACAGTCGGGTCAATTGTTACTGACTTACTCTCCACCTTTTGTCCTTCCACATACACATCTAAGCCATAATGCCATGGGATAGCTTTATCATCAGTATAAGGAACAGGCCCTGGAACAGTAATAGTAACAGGACTGACTTCTGGAGCATATATAGTCACAGGCTCCCACCTGGCAGGTACTTCGGCTGGATCATAGTAGATTGTTATAGTGGACACACAATCACCTTTATTATCAACTTTATCAAACTGCAACGACCCCTCATTAATCAAATACTGCAGCCTCACCTTCAGGTCTTCACAGCCATTCCTTGAACTCAAACACTTTTCACAATCAGAACCACATCCCGGAAACACTTGTCCTTTTAACAGCCTTTCCTTCACAACCAGCAATGGAGTCTTTACCTCTTCCACGTTCAGAATCAAACTTAACTTCTCACCACCGTCAACATCATTTATTCTCGCCCCTCCATGGTTTAGAATAGGGTTTGATGTAACATTATGTGGTGGTGCGAAATTAATCTCCTTCGAGTCGATCAAATCTTGAACTTTATGCTGTAGCGCCCTGCACTTCTCAGTTGAGTGCCCGGGTGCCCCTGAATGGAATGCGCATCTAGCATTGGCATCATACCCCACTGGAAGCTCTCCAAGCGGAGGTGGTTCCAACGTCCTCAGTTGTATCAAGTTCAGGTCTAGTAATCTCTGCAGCAATGCAGTGTATGTCATGGGAATTGCTTCAAGCACCCTATTAGCCGGACGAGCTTGTCTCGGTTGATAAGGTCTTTGTTGATAATTGTTACGTTGTGGTTGTTGCTGTTGTGGAGTCTGTACCTGCTGCACAGGACTAGAAGGGATAGTGACAGCTGCCACTTGCTCATATGATCTTCTATATCCTCGGCCCCATCCTCGGCCATACACAGCATTGGTTTCACCTTCTCTCCTTCTCGGAGGTCCATTGAAAGCTTTTCTTACACCGCTCGAGCTACTCACACTGGTGTCCTGAATCTTCCCCATTTTCAACAAAGTTTCGACCCTCTCGCCTGCTATTACTATATCATTGAACTTGGTAGTTGAACAAGACGCCAATCTCTCGATAAACACCCCTTGCAATGTTCCCATGAACATATCAGCCATCTCATTCTCCAGCAATGGTGGTTGTACTCTGGCAGCAAGTTGACGCCATCTTTGAGCATACTCCTTAAACCCCTCCTTAGCATTTTGAGGCATGTTCTGCAATTGGGTGCGATTTGGAGCCATGTCCAAATTGTACTGGTATTGCTTCACGAACGCCTCTGCTAGATCCTTCCAGCTCTTGATGTTGACCCTACTCAGCTTCATATACCACTCCAAGGAGGCCCCCACCAGGCTATCCTGGAAGTAATACATCCATAGCTTCTCATCGTCAGTATGGGTAGCAATTCTTCCTACAAAGGACTGGAGGTGAGTCTTTGGACACGCTGTGCCGTTGTACTTCTCGAAAGTCAGGACCTTGAACTTTTAAGGGATTCTAACCCCTGGAACCAAGCCCAAGTCAGTAATATCGAACCCCAGAGAACTCTGAGATTGAATGGCCCTGATCTGTTCAGCCATCTCTTCAAACTTTATGTTCATTTCAACCCCTTGGCCTTCCGCTTCGTCCAGCAAAGTAAATTGTTCGTCTTGACGATCCATCTGTATGTTGTTCAGTCCATCATTGATAATGGTGACCCCTGGTTGTGCCACAGGGATTTCAACTTGACGGGCACCAGCACCGTTATGATTACCTCCATCAACAACCCCGTTGTTCTTGGCTTGACTATTTTCCACCATCTCACGTAAACGTTCCTGATTCTGACCCATCCCTGCCATAAGGGTCATGAAATTGTCCATTCTCAATCTCAAGTCAGCTAAATCAGCCTGCATTTGATCCATGACTCTTTCTCTGTTGACTATTGTGGGATATCTATGTATGATCGACTGTTCTTGAACCTTCCTTGGAGCTATAGTGCCTGAAACAGAAAAGACATTAGGAACCTGTGGTCATACCTGCAAAATAAGAAGAATGGTGATATGTATGCAATGCAATTGTTTATTCTTTCAAACTCCAGGTCATTCATGCCCCGGTTCCGGTATTTAGCAAATATGACAAGATGGTTGTTGATCCCCGACCTTTAGAAACCTTTGCATAGAAATCAAATTCAAATCACCATAACAACATACACAGAAAATAGAGAACTGAATAAAACTGCATAACATAAATCAGCTTACCAGGCAAAAGTAACAGAATTCCCCGTAGGGTACAAGTTTTCTAAAAAGAAAAACAAACAACCAAGACTCCTACAACATGTCTGTAGGTAATCCAAATACTAGGAAAACAAACTAAAAAGCAAGACTGCTGCTCGAAGACTCTGATCCTCCTTAACTAAGTCCCAACTCAGACCTAGCCTTCTTGACTCCAGCCATCAACTTGAGGTCTTCAATCTCCTTAAGCGCTTCTTCTAAGGCTTGCTGACTCTTTGCCAACTGCTGAGTCTTCTCTCTTCGGATCTGGTGGGCTTGTTCCACTTATTCCTTCTTGAAGATCATCTATACCTCGAAAAACTCTTCTTTTTCTTTATACATCTTCTGCTCCTGTTCCCTCTGGCCCTGCAACCAAATAATGGACTAGCGAGCTTCCTTAAGAGTCTTTGAAGTCTTCTTACGTTCCGCTTCCCTCTTTGATTCCATCAGACCCAATCTCTGAAAGTGAGCTTCTCTCCCAGCAAACTCTTTTTCCTTAGCCTCCAAGGTGATCTGCATCTTCTGTAATTTTTCTTCTGCCTCATTCTTAGCACGATTGGCAAGGTGGTACAAATTAACCATTTCAACATTCTCTACCCTGACCTCGTGCAGTTGTGTTTCCAACTTCTTGTATTCTTCTAAGGGAACAGTGGCATTAGACTCAGTAGTTGGAGGAACTGGAGGTGAGAATGGCAGGAATACCCTCCTGGATCTATCCTTCAGCCAAGCCTCGTACTCCGGGAAAGTTTGATTGTTACACTTTCCAAATCTAGCCACTCCTTCTCCTTTGATGCACTTCTAAGCTCCAGCAACTTTTCTCACTAAAGGCATATTGTCCTTCACCGGGAAATAGAAAATAGGGGCCAATTTCAACTCTTCTGGTACCTCTCTCAAGGCATACCCCAACTGTCTCCTCAACAAGACCGGGTTGTAATTGATCCCCCCAGTCACTCCCAACAGAGGTACACTGAGGTAACTCCCACAATTGGTGATGAAACGTACACCCTGAAGCCTCTGAGTAATCCATCTAACATCCTTAGCAAACAACTTCAGCAGCTTCTGAGCCCACACCAAGGTATGGTCACTAAACACACCAGTACTAGGCAAATGCCTCATGAACCATATATGGAATAAAGGAGCGCAGCAGCGAACTAAACCTCCCTTTTTCTTTTGTCTTATAGTGCACCGAGTAATACAAATCTCCGAGCAACGTAGGTACATGATTCTTCAGCAGGAATAGATGGATGGCATTCATGTCTATGAACTTCTCCATATCTGCAAACAAAATGATGCCATAAATAGAGAGAGCCAGAATGGCACACACAGAATCCTACTCTTCTTTAACAGCCAGCTCTTCAACCTTCTTCACTAAAGCCTCCAAAGAGAAACCAGATACACCTCCTTTAATAATAGTCAGAGAATTCACAACAAAAGTTCTCAAATAAAGAGCCTTAGCAATAGCTTCAGGTGCAGGTCTAACCATCTCAGCGTTGAACGGAATCTGGTCTCGAACAGGAACTCCCAAGATCAAAGCATACTCCTCCAGCAAAGGATCTAACTGGAAATCAGGAAAAGTGAAACATCGAAGCTGAGGATCATAGTACTGAAGTAAGGTGTGAATGGCACTTCTTTCAGAGGGATCTAAATCTACCACCATATCTAGAATGCTCCGATAAGCCTTCTTGAACCTCTCCACATGATTGGGCATGATCAACTTCACCATCTTCTTTAATAGGCCAACCTTAGTGTCAAAAAACTTGAAATGAATGTTCTGCTTGCGAGGATCTTCCATCTCTGAGTAGGATACCGGAACCGGAAGCAAGGATATGAACCTGTGAATGAAAACAAAACATGATTAATGATGAAATGATGCAATGCAAATGCAAAGACACATGATCAATCTGGGACTGCCTGGATTCTGGATGTCAGAGCCAAGTGATCAGAAACCCGAATCCTCTGAATAATAACCCATAAACACTCAGATAATCTCAGATAAACCCAATCAAGAACTAGATAAACTCAAGAACTCTGGAATCAAAGTAACCATATCAGATCATAAGACTGCACTAGTAACGAGGGTATGACGAGGTCAAGGGTTCCTGCAAACCTGTAAACCCCTCCCAATCTCACGGGTGTGCTCCGGGTCAAACATTACGGACTCTCAAAGCCGAATAGCAATAGTACTTTCACCATTTCCGAGAAATGGCTCATGACCAAATCAGGGAATCAGTTTGGCATTATGTACTACGCAGGGAGGCCTCAGCTGAGTCCGGGAAAAAACAAGAATCCCTTATAAGACCTAAGCTTCAAGTGCTGAAATCGAGAAACAATAGTACATTCAGCCCGTAGGATACAATACTATTGTCATACGATCAAATGCTTTGACTGAGTTCCTATAAGAGAACCAGACCATCCTATGCGAGTCCCCAGTGGACCCTCGGGTGCGAATGGGTTTGCCACAAAATATGGTCTGCCACTGTCACCACTGGAGAGGGTTGTTTCCACAAAGGTTCTCAATGATCGGTCCCCAGATGCACATAACTACCAAGGTCATATCCCGAAGTGGAGGAAATCCCCACACAAGATATTTCCAAGATGGTCACAGTCTGGGTGTGAAACACATCGCCACTCATCATGTCACATGCGAGTACAATATGCCCACTCTAATCCTACGGTGCACTCAAGCTGGGTATTTGGCTTATCTCTCAGTAACAGTATCACCCGAGCCCACCAAATAGAAAATCCAGTCCAGACAGTCCAGTAATAATATATGATACATGAAAATAAATACTGAAAACTATAAATAAATCTATAAATAAAAATGTAAATAAAATAACAGTAAAATACACAGGCAGCAACAAACAATCAACACCCAACAAAACCGAAACATGCAAGCACTAGGAAAGACTCTAAAGGGAACCAGAGATTCTGGGTTCGATCCCCAGCAGAGTCGCCAGCTATCGCTCCCCGGATTTCCATCCTGGTACAAACGCGAAAGTGGCGCGGAAAGAGGTAGAGTCGCCAGACAGGCATTTTTATCCCGAAGGAACGGGAATAGTAATGCTACACAAACCAGAAGAAAAGAAAAGGAAGGACACGGGTCCTGCAAACCAAAGAGATTGAGTTCGGGAGTCGGTTACGACTTGGGAAGGTATTAGCACCCAGATCGTCCACCGTACCCGACGGGATCCACGCTTGCAAAGGAAATGCTTCAAAGGGTGAAGAAATGAAAGCTGCTGCAAAGAAAATGAAATGAATTGGATAAAAGAAAAGAAAAGGGAACTGAAAAAGAAATGAAAAGGAAAAATGTAGGGAAAAATAAAGATTGTGCTCGAACGGGCCCTACCCCACTGCCTACGTACCTCATCTGGACAATGAGGATCAGAGTCACCGTAGTTCCCCTAACTAGGGGTGGAAAGATTGCTTGTGAATTAAGGCTAGAACTGCCTATGTCAATGCTCAGGTGTTGCAGGCTCGGACGACGAGTGCGTAACCGTCTTGCAAAATGAAAAGAAGAAGCAAGTTCACGGACGGAGCGAAGGAGATGAGAAGAGAATTCCCGAAGGAAAGACGCTTATTGTTGGTTTGTGTTTTTTATGAGTTTTCTGTTTTGAAGTTTGCATAGGCAAGTGTACCTAAGTCTTAATCACTGGGATGTGTACGCCTTACATCATCCCAAAATGGAATACGCAAGAGACACACCTATCTATGGAGGAAATCCCCAAATCTAGTCCCACAAGTGAAGGCTCAGACACACTGACCTATTGGCATTTATTAAGTGTTTTTGTGATTTTTGGTTAAGAACTGTTTTTTATATTTTCTTTGTGAGGTAATCTCATGCTAAGACCTATACACCACGAGGGATATCCTACACCTTGCCCCGAAACGGAACGCGTGCAAGTATCTCATAGCAAAGTCTCGTGTCACATGAGAAGACTCGTCATTTATTAAAGTGATTTAAAGTTAAGTTTGAAGATGAGAAGAGAGAGCACCAAAAGGATCTCAAAGGTAAAAGTCTAATGGGGAACTAACCAATCCTAATGTTATCATGCAAAGGAAAACCTAGGTTAGTGAGGTTTACTATCCTAAAGAAGGAAGAGAGAAGAAGAGAAAGAGAAGAAAGAAGAATAAAAGAGGGAGGAAGTAAGGCCTAAGCCCAAACAATCACAAGAATAATATTAATGAAGAAAGGAAAAGAGATAAGAATTGGAGATGTGGGAATCACATCCACACCTCTCACTTACCAAAGCCCCTGAAATGGTTAGTGACACAAACATAAATGCAACACAAAATGAACATAATGTCAAACTAAAGTCATACAACCAGAAGTGAAGTTATAAACACAAATGCCAAATGCAAACTCAAAGCACAAGAGTGAGAAAAGAACTATACAACTCAACATGAAGCATTATAAATCACCATGACAAAACAAAGTAAACATGAAAGAATACAAAGCAAACTAGACAAAGCAATATCACAAAGTGCAAGACCAGGACCCTAACATGTTAGGAAATTGCCTAAGAGATCATGTAAGATGGAGAGGAGAAACACACAGAGTCAAGTGTTCACATCATGAGAAGAAAGAAGCAAAGGAAGTGAAGTGAGCATGCATAAGTGTGGAAGAACTTCAAGAGCAACCAAACACAAACTTTCTCAAGGAACAAGCATCAACTATAGACCAGAGGGGTATCAACAACATAAGAAGGCTCTAAACAACTCAAAGAAGTTGGCACAAGTGCCCTTCTAACCTAAGGAGTGACCATATGACCTAAAGGAAGCAAAAAGGGACAAACTGAAAATAAAAAAAGAAATAAAAATAAGAGAAACCAGGCCAGGGGTGCATTCAACATTCAAATTCAGTTTATTACGAATCCGGGCCCAAAAGGGAGGTGTACATAGTAACTCTGGGCAAGGCCCACACGAAATCTCATTAACCATCAATAAACATGATTAATTATGTGTTAATATTTACATGTGACAATTGTTTTATTAAAATGAAATAACAAAATTATGTGAACACGGGATCAATTGGTCACGCTAGGTTAAGTCACAAGAGGACAAAACACAAAGCAACTACTCAGCCATCACCACGTCCTCATCTTCTTCCCTGGCTCATGAAGAATTTGAACAGAAACAAGAAAACAGGGCCAATTGCAGCATCAACAACCACACATCAGAGCACCACAACTCATCCATCTTTCCATGAAAACTCAAGGTATAAAAGCCAAAAACGGAGTCCAGCATTCAAGGATCATGAACATGCCATCATATTTTAAAAACAAGCCATAACCAAAGCAAATCGAACAACATAACATTCAACCAGAAAACTATAAATCTCAAATTTAAGCTCAATCAAAGAACTCAAACACTTTAGTCATCTTAAATCTAACCTTAGCAAGTCAAAACAAATGAAAACCAACCAAATCCGAAATGAAGAAGAGTGAATATTCAAACCTGCACTTGAACTTTTCTTGAGATCTTCAGAAATCCAGAGATCCACAAAACTTCCTTATGAACTCCTTGGTATTGTTTGAGCCAAATAAAGGCTTGCAGATGGAAGGATGAGCAAAACAGAGAGAAGGATTGAACTTCTTTCTTGCCCGAAGCTCCAAAACCTCCTTATATATGTGGTGTGATGATGAAGGTAAGGATGCAAAGGTGTTGAAGATGAGGAATGAGATGAGAGAGCAAGGAAACAGATCTGGAAAATCCTTTGTTGTGATATGCAGTTTTAAACTCAAATAAAAAAGAGAGAGAGAGGCGTGTGATCTTGCTGTGTAGTGTGAAAAAATCCCATTCTCTTTTGCCCTAGCTTCTTTTATAGTAAGGATGTTGCGTGTGTTTGTTGTGTAGAAAGAATCAAATTGCTATCTCACAACCATGAGGCCTGCGTGACTCCCTTGGTTCTTCTTTCAGTTTTCAAATTTAAAAACAATCATGTGCATGATGGTGTATAGTATTATGGTGGTGTGTGATTGTTGTTGGATCATCATTGGATGACGGAAAGAAATGAGAATGAGGGACAACTTTGATTGGCTGGCTTTGGTGTGGTGCATGGGGTATGACTCACGTGAACTCCCTTCTCTTCTCATTGTGGCGTCCGCGTGAGTGTGAGTGAGGAAGGAAAAGTGTGACCCCAGGGAAAATGAAAAGGGAACATGTGGCAGGCTGAGGTTGGTGGCTTCAACAATGCTGATCTTCTCACTCTTTTCGTGTACCATCACCATGCCTCATTCTTTGTATTATTTCCTTATATTTGGTCATGCAACAAGAGTAAAATGGACCCACTAAAAAAATGTGAACAAAATATTTAGGTCACGTCACACATAGCATATTCAAATAATAAACCCATGGCTAAATGACACATGTCCACCAAAACCCTAAAAATGCTCCAAACTTCAAAAAAATCATAACTTGAGTTCTAAAAATGCTATGAAAGTATTCTACGACTTTTCGGAAAGGGAAAATCGTGCTCTACAACTTTTGTGTTTACCGGAAATCATTCGGAGCTTTTTCGCACATGAAATAATAGCTTGAAGTTTCAGGACAAAATAATTTCAAAAAATGGAAACTTCCAAATTTAGTAACTTTTGGCATACTCCCGATTTTTGACATTTAAGCTCAACTGAATTACTCCTTGACATGATATGACCTTAAAAATGATAATCCTGACTAAAAACTCTGAAATCTTCATGTTGACTTTTCTGACTGAACAGTTGACTTTCTTGCTTCACCTTCAAGCAACTGAACCAAACCTTGACTTCTTCAGTGAATTTTTGCCTCAAACTTCATACATAAGCCATGCAGACCAAATGAGAGCCTTTTCCCACAAGAAATGGTCAAAATTAAGAAGATATGAGTATCTGGCCCAAAACCCTAATCAGGATTTCCTCATACAGGAGAAAAGTTGCATTTTGGAACTTCTGATGAAATAACTGACTTCCCTAAGGAATTTTCTCATCAAACTTCATCCTTAGGATCCTCTTGTCATATGAGAGACTTTGCCTAGATGAAATGGCCAAAGTCACAAAGTTTTCATGCCTGGAACTCAAACCCTAATTTGGGATCATTGTGTAGGAGTTTGCCCTAGCTTGAATTCCCTGATAATCTCCCAACCTCTTGTGATTTTGTGACTGATCTTGAACTTGTGAATGCAATGTAGACCTCTCATAGGACTTGGACAAATCCAATGGGCCTCTGGTTATAGCTTGAAATGCCTCAAATCCCTCCACAGATGATCATATGCCTAACGCTAGGTCATGAGAATGTTATGCCTCATCTTTCCATGCAAAGATGCCAAGGATATGGTATGCTTATGATAATTATGGTATGATTATGATGCTTAAAAAGAAGAGGGAAAATTTGGGGTGTTACACATTGTCAAAAAGAAAGTACAACATTCAACGAATGTCAATTGAGAATTCTATTTCACAAGAACCTTGTATTGTCTGATATGGGAATTCTTCATCCGTTGATGTTGTAGAATATCATAGCTTTGCATTCTCCGCGCCTAATTCTAAAGAATCAAACCTAGTAGTGAATATTGTACGACCTCAAGATCCTGAGTTTGCTGAAAGATGTCGTGTATTGGAAGAGAAGTTTGATGCCTTAAAAGGACATAATGCTTTTGGTTTGAATGCTTCTGATTTGTGCATAGTTCCTAACATGGAAATTCCTCCAAAGTTCAAAATGCCAGAGTTTGAGAAGTATGGAGGAGATAGTCGTCCAAAGAATTATTTGGTTATATTTTGCAGAAAGATGACCACTCGTACTAAGAATGATAAACTAATGATTCATTATTTCCAAGATAGTTTGAGTGGAGCATCATTGAGTTGGTACGCGCATCTAAAGAGTAGCCACATCCAGTCATGGTTGGACTTGTCCAGTGCTTTTATGAAGCAGTGTGACTACAATCTTGACAAGGCTCCTGACCGCGTGTAGTTACAAGGGATATCTCAAGAAAGCGATGAACCATTCAGAAAGTATGCCCAAAGATGGAGAGAGTTAGTGGCTCATGTTCAACCACCATTTTTAGAGAAAGATTTGGTTGGCTTGTTCATGGACACCTTGCGAAGCCTGTACATCGAAAGGATGATAGGCAGTTCATTTCCTGGCTTTTCACAATTGTTGTCAGTGGGATAACGCATCGAGAGCCTACTAAAGAGTAGAAAATTGCAAGGCACCTCAAACTTCCAGACTAGTGAGAGTGAATCAATTGTCAGTTCCCAAGAGGAAGAAGATGAGAAGGATATTAATGCAACTTGGGAAGCTCCACATGCTCTACCTCCATTGGCTTATCAACAGTACCCATGCAAGTCAGTTGTTCAGAGCCATCAAGCTTATGGATTCCCATATTAGATGAAAATCCCTCCACATGGTCAGCATCCTCCTGTCAATCAAGAATATCCTTAATATCGACAACATATTGCACATCAAAAGCCAATGCAACAATATCATACTCCGCAACAGCGTCCTTACTATGCCAAAAGATAAAAAAGGTGTTTTGATCCATTACCAATGCCACACAGTCACATACTTATGCGATTGATCAACAGTGGATTAGTAGAGCCAAAGAAGCTAGATCCAATGCCTCTTCCACATCGACCAAACTTTGATCCTAATGCCTATTGTGGTTTTCATTCCAACTCACCCAGAAATTCAACTGATGATTGTCAATAATTCAAAAATAAAATTCAGGATCTGATTAATTCTAAGCTAATCTCATTTACGCCTCAAAGCCTTCAAATCAATATCAATCCTTCACTTGGTCATTTGGGTTCATCATCCCATGTTATGTAAGACGTTGTTGATAGTACACACAAAGATAGTTCTCAAACTGATCTCAAAGAGATATTTTGAAGAAGGCTTCCCAGCTGCAAATGAAAGCCCAATTCCTCAACACTGGCAATCTTTAACCCATATCATTACTTTGCATTTGTAGTTTCTTTTCTGTTAAGTTCTACTTGTTTTTAGACTCTGTTGTCTTTAATGGTAATATTAATGTAATGAACATGCATGTTTTGAACTAATCCATTCATTCGTATTCACTCACATTTTTTTAACTCATTGCAAAAAAAATCACAAAAAGAATTCACTTCACTTCCTTTATCACATTGTTGTTTTAGAAAATATTTGAGGGAGGATGACGAAAACTGAATACCCATAACTATTATGGTATGCTTTCGGATAAAACCTCGTCAATGATGTACAAGAATTTTTTCAAATCCCCAAACACTGGAGAGATAAGGAGTTAATCCCTAGTCAACCACTTCGAGCCTAGAAGTAGGAGTTTCTTTGGATATTTCAAAACCCTTACGGTTAACCCATGGCAGGGTAGTGTCAGTTGACCTGACTACACCTTCAAATCGCAAGATGAGATACCCCATCGGATGGACCATCAATAAATGACTTGGAAGTCACAACATTCAAAAAAAGACAAAAAAAAAACAAAGAAAAAAAGAGAAAGCCCGCTAAGTTGAACACCCAAAGAGGCAACTTAGCAAAACTTAGGGCAATCCTGGTGGACCAAGCGCTTCATAGAGAAGTCCAAGCCAATCCTTGTCAATAAACAAAGATAAAGCAAGAAGAGGAACTCAAATCCTCAACAAAGATAAAACGAAGATTATGTGACGACATCAAATCAAAAGGTCAATAACATCCAAAGACGAAATAAGATGACTGCCATTCCAAAAAAGTTTTGAATCATCTTCAACCATTACACCTTCAAGCTCTCTTAGGAGACAAATGTGTGTGTCAATTTTCTGAACGTAGGACTGGAGAACATCACGAAGAGGGGTGGGTATAAAAACATTTGATCCATACACCTTTGTTTCATAAACCATGAACCAGGCCATGATACAACCCTTGAAAGACCTAATTGAGGAAGGGTTTATTCTGAAAGCATACTTTAGCAAGGTTGCGTGAACTGACTCCTAAAATATTTTCTAATATTCTCCTTGTGTTATCACGGATCACTATCTAAATCAGCACTTTGTTTAGACTATCAATCTATTCGACACACACTGTCAAATCATTCAATAAATGATTTCTTTTCAAAACTCACATGAATATTACATTAAAATTTTGCTGAATAAACTAATTTTAATTACAAGCCAGTATTTGGCATCTAAAGAAATTCCAACAAGGAACAATCAAATGGGAACTTGAGCACTCATTGGTGTCGACTCAAATCAAGATCACTCATATGAATTAGGGGCATGATTTCCAATGATTGTATTGACTTGAAAAATTGTTGGCCAGAAATCAAATCTCCAAGCATCAGTGAAACAAGCAGGAAGACTATCTCAAATATACCTATCTGGGGAAAATCATTATGATATGCTGATTTAGGACAAGCCTTTCCAAAAGCTCAAACATGGGCAACTCCCCTTGAGATCCATATATTGGGGAAATTTGCATCGTGCCATGTCATGGTACAATCATTCCCAAGGCTTCCATTTGAGGTGAATTCCTTCAAAGTATCTACGGAGTGAGGCAAGACAGTTTCAAATGGCAATCAACGTGCATTGATTATGTCGCTACACTCATGTGTAAGTCATCCGAGTACATCAGTCAAAGGATTTAAAGTTCTCTCTGTAGCGGTAAAAACATGAGTGTAAGCTATTGATTAACTTAACTTAAAGTAACAGAGTCTCCACCACGCTTTTATTTTATTCCAAGAGGAAAAGGAAAAAAGAGTGAATAAATCCTAATGAATCTAAAAGCAAAAAGAAGAGAAAAAAGAAACACATCAGAGAATGGGTAAGGGGATAAGTTACAAATCGGGAAGGTTTTACGCACCCAAAATGTTCGTGGTACTCCACGAGAGCCCTTTGAAAAATTTACTACTTTTGGTTTGAAAAAGGTTTGTTAAATGAGAGTGGAGGGATGAGAAAAGAATTGTTTTTAGATATTTTTGTGTTTGGAGAGGCTTACCACCTCATGCCTACGTACCCACAAAGTGCAATGTGATATCAAAACCCCGTAGTTCATGGTACAAATAGTGAAAATTTGGTGTGTTGGATTGATTTTAAAAAGTGTAAAAGAAGAGTGCACAAAGGCACAAAAATATTTGAGTGAGTTTAGTTCATTTTATTATATTTTGAATTAAAGTCAAGATGATTAAATTTATTGGTGTTTTGAAAGAAAAGATTAAAATTCACTTGACAAAAGTCAAGGTTTTGCTTATGAATGTGGTCAAGATTTTAAAAGAAAGAAGGTTTGGGAAAAAAGGGAGAAATTTTGAAAATGTAAGAATGGGAGGAGATGAAGGGACTATCCTAAAACTTAAAGTAAACGTTAAAGGAAGAACGATCTAACCGTATGATGAACACTCTTCAAAGCATAAGCAAAAATAGGACTCCATCTTCATAAACAAGTGAACAAAATTGAGGCTAAAGTATTCAATCCATAATAACTCAAGCAAAGGGCAAGATCCTAAAATCTAAGTCTAAAACTCCAAGTCCAATGCTAAGGGTAAAGGCCATAGTCCAAAATTAAAGTCACATGTTTTTTAGAGATTTAATCCTTATTAATATTTTTGTGTCCAAATGGACAAAAGGAAAATCAACAAAGACAATAATAAAAGTAATAAACATAAACATGAGAATGAATGGATAAATCATAATAAAGCATAATAAAATAAAAACAATAAAAAGTGCAAGGAATTAAATGTTAGTAGCAAGAGCAATTAAAGTGCAAGAATATAAAATATTAATAGTAGTAATAGTATAATAATATATACATAATAATGGTATGGTGAACTTAATCAACCACAACCAAAAGAGCGACCAAAATCAAGAGGCAATCAGATCCTCTTAGTATCTTACACTATAGCGACTGATCAAGGCAAACCGAATCAAATTCAATGAAATTTGAAAGGCGATTGGGAGACCCAAAGCACATATGCATCAAATGTTCATAAGTCTTGATTCTAAATGCAAAATGATCAACCACTTTGGGATTACCCGACCAACAAGAGGTCTGGTCCATGAAAGTGCAAGTATCCAATTAGATTTATTCCGAATTCGGGACACATTTAGGTCCATGTTAAGCAATCACCGAGTTATTTACGAAGTAATTACCCTACAAATGAGGCCAGCCACCACCAATTAAGGTGAACAATGTTAGTGCTAATTCATGCGAGATAAACGATATGTAAATCGTTATCCAGACGCGATACCGCATAAAATAAAAGATGAATACCAAATTGAGTCTAACTTATGGTACTCTTCCATCTTTAATTTCAATCTCTGATCTCAGTGGATTCAAGCATGAAAATGTATCACTAATGCAAATTACCTTAAATGGATTAAATAATCAAATTAAAGGTAGTTTTGAATTAATGAACATTAACTACTCTAATCAACACCCAAATTTCATTGAGATTAAAGAGAAATTTCTCCCAAAAGTGCTTCCCAAGGTAAAAATAAAAAGGAGGAAGAAGGAGAAGAAAGAGGAACCAAAAAGGGGCTTAAAACAAGCCAAAAAGTCCATTCTAACTTGTGTTAACCGGTTAACGAATTTGGTTAACCGGTTAACGCAAGAAAAACCTGCGCAATTTTAAAGCTGGTTAACCGGTTAACGGATTTACACTGTAAATGGTTAACCGGTTAACACTGAACCAATAGCAGAAAAATGCAGAAAATTCAGCATGATCCATTTTAAAACCTTTTTACAAACATTTGATGATCATGATCTGAATTTGCACGAATTTTTAAACCAAAATATAGTGAAATCCCTGCAATCAAACAACAATTGAAGATCCAAAGGATCTAGAATCAAAGGCACCAAAAAACTACATCTTGAAGGTTGATGGTGAATATGGGTTTATGGAAAGAGTGAATTACCAAAAGAACTTCTTCAAATTGGACAAATCAAGCTATATCTACTCAATTTGTTGAACAAAAGAAGAATAGGATGCAGGTTTAGCTCAATTTGATCAAGAATTCAATGTGAATTCTTGACAACTTCAAAAGAAAGAAAGTGAGCTTTAGTGAGATTTTTTTTGTTTGGGGGGGGGGGCGTATTTTGCAAGAGATTTGTTGGCTCTCAAAAGCTTATAGAATGAATGAAATTATGGTCCTATTTAAAGACTTTAGGTATGAGAATTTGGTGGAATGGAGCTTGCTTTGGTAATTAAAATTAGGTTTGGTAATTGGAAATTTGGTGGGAAATGGAAAAGAGTGGTGATTAATGAGGGTTTATGATAGGAAATGATCAAAGTGATGTAGAGAAATCAGAAGCCAATGGATCTAGAATATTCTAATTATATAAATGATGCAAGGGTGCTGAATTTGAATAAAAAATTCAAATTTCGCATCGGTTAACTAGTTAACGCATATGGTTAACCGGTTAACCAAGCTAAAATTTGAATTTTTTATTCAAATATGATTGCTTGGTTGTTTCGGCTCGATTCTTTTAGTACGTCAAAGAAGGCATGGAAATAAACACATGAACCTTGGAATTCCTTGAATCAATCAATTAACTTGGGAAATCCTTGATCAGATAAATTTGAATTAATTGCGGATCAACTTCGACTTTTGTTTGTGAAATTTTTCTCGAGCGGTAGGACTGCTATTTTTGGCATTTTCAATTGGTTCCTCTATCTTGAAAATATTAGTGAAAGATAAACAATTTTTTTTTAAATTTTAATTAATGGTTAGTAAACATAAACAAATAAAGCAAATAAAGGCAACGGTGATCCCCAATGAGATATAAACCTACACCCGAGAAGAACCGAGCAACCAGTGCGATCTTGTTTGTATGCAAGATGCATATGAAATGCAAAGAAAATTTAGGGCAAAAATTAGGGTGCTACAGATGCCCCTATTTAAGTTTCTTCAATCTGGAGATATGAAGATTGACATCTTCATCTCCACAAGATGGGAGATACTTAAATACAGAAAAATCCATTTTTTGTCCTAAGAGAACATGATATGATATGAATATGATATGATATGCAAACCCAAGATCTCTATGGGGAAAATACGACCACCAGAGGAAAGCAAAAGCTTGGGGACACAGAAGAAAATTCCGTCGGGGAAAACAACAGACACCAAAAGAGTTTACCAGGAAAAAAAATCACTGGATAACTTACTTAACTTGGGGAAAATAATGATATAATCAAGGTAAAAAGTTCAACAAGGAAGAGTAAACATCCTGCCAAGGAATATCAACCGAACAAAGTATTCGAGTCCAAAGAATGGAGGAATACTGAGTTGGAAAAGAATCATCAGCTACCGGTTTATTGGGTAGGAAATATGTAACGGAGGATCCAACTATCGATTTACTGGATAGGAATAAAACACAAAGAGATAACCTCCACTACCCGTTTACTAGGTAGAAAAATCTGTAGATGTTAAAAGAATTCTCAACTACCGGATTTACTAGGTAGGAAATAATAGACTCAACTATCGGTTTACTGGATAGGAGCAAAACAAAGAGAGATAACTTTTACTACCCGTTTACTAGGTAGAAAAATCTGTAGAAGTTAAAAGAATTCTCAAATACGGGATTTACTGGGTAGGATCCCAAGCAAAAAGCTTGATTAACTTGGTAATATTACCTGCTATCGAAGAATTGATAGCTTAATTCTAAAGTAATATACTCTAGCTGGGGAAAATGTTGCCCACTATCAAACAATGATAGTTTGATTCCAAAGCAATATTTCTCACAAAAGGGACCAAAGTTCAATCCAAGGACAAGTTGGAGAGAAACAATCAAACAAGACTCGTCCCGAGGAGGAAAATCTCAACTGGGGAAATTCCATCCAGATAATAAACTGGGGAGGAAACTGGATCAATATCATCCACGAGGAATATAATTAGTGGGGAATTAGAAAGGATAAACACTTTCTACTTAATGGTCGACACTCTAAACTTGAGAGGAAGAAAACACACACACTCTTTGGGGGAAAATCCACACCAAAGAGCAGGGAACAATGATAAATGAAAGAATGTAAGCAAAGGATGCTATGATTATTCATACGAGTATGCGTATAAATATGTTGACAAAACAAACATAAAGATAAGCAACGGGTGACATAAACACCACAACAACCGAATACTCGGCTAATCCCAGGTCAACAAAGCTAGGGAATCCTGTAGGAGATTCAACTTGAAATCCTGCAGGAGAACATCAAAATCCATCAATTGAATAAAATCCTACTACAAGGCTTAAACCAATACTGAAGAAACATCTGCTAGGGATTGTCTCTCCCAAAGATTTGCATCCTGGTACAAGTGAACGGTCGGCGAAAAGAGAAAATGAAGGTGAATTGAATAGAGTCGCCAGCTAGGCATTTTTATCCCGAAGGAAAGGTAATGCTGCATAAACCTAAGAAAAGATGGATAAGACAGTTGCGAACCAGAGAGAATGAGAAAGGGGGTTGGTTACAACCTAGGAAGGTATTAGCACCCAGATTGTTCGTCGTACTCGACGGGATCCACGCTTAAAAGGTTGTGTTTAAAGGGGTAGTGTATGTGCTATCTGTGTGCAAAAGCTAGGGAAAGAAAGTATAGGTGTCAGTGCAAAAGTGAGAATTGCTCAGGAACTGAGGCTTAAAAGAGAATGCTGAAAGAGGGGGAAGACATAGAGACTTTTGTTCGATAACTGTTAAGTTATGCCTATGTATCCTCTCGTGCAATGAGGAAGTCAGAACACCGTAGTTCGACTCAAAGAGACTGAAAGATGAATTTATTGTGAACTGTCTACTTGTCTATGCTCAAGTGTATGACTCGTCTGGCTCGAGTGCTAACTGTCTTGCATTAGACGGAAGAAGCAAGTTCTCGCTTATGAATGAGTGTGATGAGAAAAGAATCCCGGAGGAGACGTTTGTTGTTTGTTTTTTGTGTTTTCAGTTTTGTTATTTTTTTTGGTGTTTTTGTATAAGTTAATGAGCTTAAGTCTTAATCAAGGACTTGTAAACTCATTATATCCTCCCTTGATTAGGGATAATGAGCCTACTTAAGTATGAGATAAGCATCTCAACTTAATTACCATGATGATGTAGGATTAAGATCATTAACTTACTTGTGATTAATTAGATGTTTTTGGTTTTTTTGTTTAGTGTTAAGTGATGAGTTTAATCTCTAATCACAGATTAGTGAACTCATTACACCATCCTAATAGAAGGATAATAGATGAGAACACTTAAGCTGAGGAAGATACCTCAACTTAATCCATGGTTAGGGACTAAATTCATATATAACAAGCCTTTATTAAATGGATTTTAATTAAAGAGTGAGATTAAGAAATGGATTTTAGGGTTTGTAAGACAACTTGAGGGGGACTTGTCCATTAAACACCATGGTTAGTCCTTCTTAACCATAAGGAAGAATTAGAACCCTAATGTAAGGCCCAAGTTACAAGATAAAGTCTTGATGATTATTAAGTGGTTTGATTAAGAGGTTTAAACAAATTAAAGGTTTAACACTTAGGATTAAAGTTATACACTCCATCCTAAGAGAAGGATGCAAGCATAACCCTAATTCCAAAGTCCTAAATCTTTAAGAGTTTAGTCTCTGATTATTGAGATGAGAAGAGAGACTCAAGGAGACTGAAAGGTAAAAATCTAAGGGGAACTAATTACAACCCTAATCATTATCGTGCTTGTATATCCTATGGTTTGTGAGGCTTAAGAAAGACCTTCAAGGAAGCCACTAATGGAAGAAGCAGATGAAGGGAGGAGGAAGCAGAAGAATAAGTTACTTCAAAGACAAGTTAATATGCATATGAAAGAGATATGGAACACAAGTGAATCCAATTCACTTCAAAGACAAGTTAAAATGCATATGAAAGAGATAAGAAGAAGTGAGAGGTGAAGGCAAATCCACCTCCCAAAATAACTTACCAAAAGTTCCTGAAAAGTTAGTATGGATGCATAAGACTTAAAGCATGAAGAAATGAATTGAAATGAGTTGAAATGAGATGCAAATACAAAAGTAAGAAGTGTTTATGCTATGTAAATGTCATGTGAGATGATGATATGACATACAATGTGCATATGAATGATCATACAAAGATGAGATGGCATGAAAGCATGCTTTGAAGTTTGGAAAACACATGAAAGTTTATGAAATGAAATGAATGCTAAACATGGAAAATGAATGAAGAAATGATCAATAAAGGTTTTATCATGTCTTAAGATTTATAAGATGACATATGAATGCATGAAATGTCATGGCAAGTTTATATGAAGATGATGATTATGCAAGATGAATGCAAATGAACATGAGAAATTAGGGTTTTATGGACATGTGAGATGCAAATGACTAAAACAGAAGCAATAAACATGATAAAAATTTGAAATCAAGCTTAAACAAACTCTAATCCCATATTAGGTGACACCCCAAACGAGAAGGTCAGAAGCCTAACCTATCAAAAGTTATGATTTTCCTAAGTTTTCTAGGGTTTTTGGGTGATTCAAAAGGAAAAATGCAAATCAATTTGAAAATGAAAGATAAATTCATGAGGAAAATGACCTATAAACTACATGTAATATGTAACATAATGCAAAAAGAATCAAGTTCAAACTCTTCTTGGTTAGGCAGAAATGATTTTTCAAAGTTAGGGTTTAAAAATGTGATTTTAAAGACCCTTAATTCAAAGAAAATTTGGAAACTATGATCAAACCTAAAAAGAAATTTGTGTGAAGAGTTTAAAAATGTTTCTAAATGCAATGGAAGTGTTCATGATTTTTTTGGTGATTTTTAGAAACCTAAATGTATTTTTAATTAATTAAAATACTTTAATTAATAAAAATATAATTTAAATATTTAAAAAATACTTTTTTAATGCAAAAAATAAAATAAAAATCATTTTTGGAATGAGAAAAATATTCAAAGTCAGAATGTAAAAGAAAATATTTTTTGGAAATGTTTTGGTATTTTAAATAAATTATGCAAGAAAATGCAATAAAAATGAAATAAAAATGATTTAAATGAGAAATATGATGATCCTAAGACTGAGATTCAAACTAAAAGGGAGGGAGTTGACTAGCGCGTAAATGGGTGGCTGGGATTCAATCTGAGTAATTTAAATTAATTAACTTAATTAAATGAGATTAGGGTTAAGTGGATCAATCCTAGCCATTCGTACACGCGGGTAAAACACATCCAAGGGTCAGATACAAACTGGGCAGCTAAACCCTAATTAGGGTTCTAATCACTTTCAGGTGACCGGAGCTAGCTCCGGTCATCTTCTCCGGCAGGCCAATTACCCTAACTTCTTCCTTATGTCAAATTAAACCCTCTAACTCTCCAGAATCACTCAACTAACAACCCTAAACACGAATCCAACAACAAAATCCATTTATGTTTCATCAAAAGCAAGATTCGAAGCAAAACGGAAAATTACACAAAACTTTCAGAAGTTCAATACATGCTTGATTCTTAACAATTTTCAAAAATAAACATATCAGGATGATCAACTAAACATGTAGAAGCATTTAAGAACTTAAAATAAGAGTTCTGGAAAAATTGTTCATCATAGCTACCTGAGTTGAAGCTTTGTGTTCTTGAGCTTTCTGACCTCTCTCTTGGTTCAAATTAACCCCAATGAACTTCCTGATGATGATGAGAAGCTTAGAGCAAGCTTGTGATGGCTATTTTGAAGTGTTTGGTTCTAAGTATGCAGAAATCGTATTTCTGATTGAGGATGTTTTAGGCTATGGTGAAGGGTGAGAAATGATCCTGAGGTGTTTTTGAGTTGATTGGTGGAGGAAGTTTGAAGTTTCAGTGGTTGGTTTTTGAGATTCGAATAGAGGAAATTTTTGACAAATTTTGTGAATGTTGAGTTCTTGGATGATTCAGGCTCTTGTGTGTTCTGAAATGGCTTGCATAATATTTATTTAAGCCAATGGAAATGGTCAGAAAGTTGTTGTGGCACAGGCTGATTGGTATGGTGTGTTTTGCAAAAAAGTCAATTTTGTGTACTTGAGGTATGGGCCATGGCAGGTCTTGCTTTTTGGGGTGTCTGGCCTCAGCAAGATTCATGGAGAGCCGTAGAATCAAGATTATGCAGCTGGCACAAGTGGATGAGAGGATCCAATGCATTTTGCAATTTTGGAGAGTTTTGGCCCTTTTGTGATTTCTTGAAGTTCAAGTCATGAAAACACTTGGTTCAATGCACAATTCTGATGTTTAGAAGTTCATTTTACATATTGTGAAGTGTTTGTGTACATTTGAAGTCATTAGAATGCTTGAACATGCCAAAATGCAAAATCCCTCTTTGACATGAAACTTGAAATTATAGGATTTTTGCCAACTTTGAAAGGCCATATCTTGAGTTCTATGATGAATCAAGACATGTTCTTGTACTTTTTGAAAAGGGAAAGACCTAATCTACAACTTTCATGACCAAGAATTTTTCATTTGAAGCATTTTTGGTTATGAAAGAGGAGGTTGAAAAACTTTCCCAAAATGGAAAGTTTGCATTTCAAGTCATTTCCAAAAATGGCAAGTTTGCAATTGGCTCAAAATTTATCAATATTGTGAACTTCCAACCACTTCTAAGATCAAATAAAGATCATAGGACTTCAATTTGATGAAAGTACCCCTTTGGTTCCATTGTTGGGGGCCTCAGATGCCTTGATTTTGACTTAACTTGCTCAGGAAGTTACCCAGTGAACAGATGACTTCCACAATGAGTTTCTTCATAAAACTTGGCACACATGATCCTTATAACATATTAAGAACATTAGAAACAAGAATGGCCCAAAAATTTGGAGTTAAGGCCTCTGAAACCAAAACCCTAATTTTGGTCATCTGTGTAGTGAAAACCCTAGCTCTGCTTCCATGCCTTTGCCAATTCTTGTGATCCCTTGTCTTTCATGAACTTTGAGGAGTATAATATGATGATAGAACACACATGGATCCCCTTGGAAAGATTTGAGGCCTTTAGGATGGCTCAGATGGATTCTTGGATTGCTCAGATCACAAACCCTAGATGCAGATGAACTTGAATTTATGCAAATGAAACAAATATGCAATATGAGGTGGTATGCTTATGTTAATTAAAAAATGAAAGATCACAAGCCATGGTATGCTATGAGTGAGGGCAAATTTGGGGTGTTTAAGCTGCCCCTATTCAAACATGAGTTAGCTGTGCAGGGTGTAATTGTCCGGCTTAACAGACAAGCAAGATAACTTGTGGTTGAATACCAAAGACAGTCCAAAATTTGCACTCGCTGGATAGAAGAAGAAAAGGGATATAAATTGTAAAAGTTAGTATAGCATGATTATCAAATGAAAACGACGGAGGAAGAACATCGAGCAGCAGACGACTACTGGTGATAAGGCGGTAAGTAAAGCAATGACGGGGACGACCGACAAGCTGGGGAAATAAAGAGACCATGACGGGGATAGCCATCAGGTAAAGAAACAAGACTCTATGGGGATTTAAAGTAAAGGCAATGATGGGGACGACCATCGATTTAAAGAATAAAAGAAATAATGATGAGGGACGGTCATCAAAGGTGAAGGACGATCACCTAGCAGGGGACGGCTGCTCTTTAACATGACATAAGACGAGTGTCGAATAGAAATGGTCAACGATGGGGACGGCCATCGGGTAAGCATGATGAAGGACGATCATCAAGAGGTAAAGGCCGATCACCTAGCAGGGTACGACTGCTCTCGGGGTTTATCGCAACATAGGACGAATGTCGGATAATAAGATCAACGATAGGGACGACCATCAGATAAAATGATGAGGGACGGTCATCAAAAGGTGAAGGACGATCACCTAGCAGGGGACGGCTGCTAAAGGTATCACGACATAGGACGAATGTCGGATAGAAAGAGGTTCCAATAATGGGGATTCCACTGGGGAAGGGATGAGGTACGGTCATCCAAAGGTGAAGGACGATCACCTGGAAGGGGACGGCTGCCGAAAATATCCCGACATAGGACGAATGTCGGATAGGAGGAAGTTTTTTTGTTGATGACTTACTGGGGAATGGTAAACACGGACGAGTGCTTACACTCAAGAATAAAGGTATAAGTATTTGACGACGTGTATAGATTAAAGATGCGGACGAGCATCCTTAGAACCATGATACGGATGAGTATCGGTAGAAACAAACGCTGACGCGTGTTCAGAGATGATGATACGGACGAGTACCAACTGGTTAACAAAGAACACGGACGAGTGTCGGATCTGTTGAGAAGTAATATAAACGAGATACGGACGAGTATCAAAGACTTATGTATAAGTATGAGTGAGTATTGGTTTGTTGGTGAAGTATGTGCAAGATACGGACGAGTATTTGATCTACTGGGGAATGCATGACACGGACGAGTGTCAAATAAGTATTATATATGAACAGACATTTGTTTCGAGAATGCAAAAAACATGCTATGGCTTTCTGTGGGGATAGGATTACACAGACGGGTATCAAAAAGACATGTTATTGTCGCTCCCCCGAAAAGACACTGGGTCAGATAGGGTACAAACGCGAACGGTCGGCGAAAAGAGAAAAAATGAATGTGAACTGAATAGAGTCGCAAGCTAGGAATTTTTATCTCGAAGGAAAGGTAATGATGCATAAACCTAGAAAGAAATGGATAAGATGGTTGTGAACCAGAGAAACTGAGAAAGGGGGTTGGTTACAACCTGGGAAGGTATTAGCACCCAGATTGTCCGTTGTACTCGACGGGATCCACGCTTAAACGAATGTGTTTAAAAGGGGGTAGGTGTATGTGCTATCTGTGTGCAAAAGCTGAAGAAGAATATACAAGTGTCAGTGCAAAAGGTGAATGCTCAGGAACTGAGGCTAAGAAAAGAATGCTGAAAGAGGGGGAAGACAAAGATAATTTTGTTCGATAACAGTTAAGTTATGCCTACGTATCCTCTCGTGCTATGAGGAAGTCAGAACATCGTAGTTCGACTCAAAGAGACTGAAAAAGAATTGACTGTGAACTACTTACTTGTCTATGCTCAAGTGTATGACTCGTCTGGCTCGAGTGCTAACTGTCTTGCATTAGACGGAAGAAGCAAGTTCTCGTTTGTGAATGAGTGTGATGAGAAAAGAATCCCAGAGGAGACGATTATTGTTTGTTTTTGATGTTTTCAGTTTTTTATTGTTTTTGGCTGTTTTCCATAAGTAAATGAGCTTAAGCCTAAATCAAGGGCTTGTAAACTCATTATATCCTCCCTGATTAGGGATAATTAGCCTACTTAAGTATGAGATAAGCATCTCAAATTAATTGCCATGATGATCTAGGATTAATATCATTAACTTACTTGTGATTATTAAGATGTTTTTGGGTTTTTGTTTAGTGTTAAGTAATGAGTTTAATCTCTAATCACAGATTAGTGAACTCATTACACCATCCTAATAGAAGGATAATAGATGAGCACACATAAGCTGAGGAAGATACCTCAACTTAATCCATGGTTAGGGATTAAATTCATTATATAACAAGCCTTTATTAAGTGGATTTTAATTAAGAGATGAGATTAAGAAGTGAATTTTAAGTTTGTAAGACAACTTGAGGGGGACTTATCCATTAAACACTAGGGTTAGTCCTTCTTAACCATAAGGAAGAATTAGAACCCTAATGTAAGACTCAAGTTACAAGATAAAGTCTTGATGGTTATTAAGATGATTTAATTAAGAGGTTTAAAAAAATTAAAGGTTTAACACTTAGGATTAAAGTTATACACTCCATCCTAAGAGAAGGATGCAGGCATGACCCTAATTCCAAAGTCCTAAAACTTTAAGAGTTTAATCTCTGATTATTGATATGAGAAGAGAGACTCAAGGAGACTCAAAGGTAAAAAGCTAAGGGGGACTAATCACAACCCTAATTATTATCATGCTTGGATGTTCCTATAGTTTGTGAGGCTTAAGAAGGATCTTCAAGGAAGCCACCAATGGAAGAAGCAAATGAAAGGAAGAAGAAGCAGAATAATAAGTTACTTACGTCATTGAAGAAGATAAGTAACTTACAGAAAGAAAGTGAGAAATATGTAACACAAGTGAACAAGTTCACTTAAAAGGAAATCAAGAATTCAAATGAAAGAGATAAGAAGAAGTGAGAAGTGAAGGCAAATCCACTTCTCACAAATAACTTACCAAAAGTTCCTGAAATGGTTGTATGAATGCATAAAGTATAAATCATATAGAAATGAAGTGAAATGAGATGCAATGATCAAAGTCAGAAGTTTTTATGCAATGTAAATGTCATGTAAGATGATGTAAAGGCATACAAAGTTCATATGTATGATCATACAAAGATGAGATGTAAATGGAAGCATGCTTTGAAGTTTGAAAACACCTGAAAGTTAATGAAATGAAATGAATGCAAATCATGGAAAATGAATGAATAAATGATTGAGCAAGGTTCTAACATGTCCTAATATGTCTAAGATGACATATGAATGCAAGAAATGTCATGGCAAGTTCATGTATTGATGCATATGCAAGGTGAATGCAAGTGAACATGAGAAATTAGGGTTACATGGAAGTATGAGATGCACATGACCAAAATAGAAGCATATGACATGATAAAAATTTGCAATCAAGCTCAAACAAACCCTAATCCCATATTAGGTCACCCCCAAAGGAGAAGGTCAGAAGCCTAACCAATCAAAAGCTATGATTTTCCTAAGTTTTCTAGGGTTTTTGGGTGGTTCAAAGGGAAAAATGCAAATCAAATTGAAAATGCAAGATAAATTCATGAGATAAATGACCTATAAACTACATGCAATATGCAAAACAATGAAAAAGGAATCAACCTCAAACTCTTCTTGGTTAGGCATAAATGATTTTTTAAAGTTAGGGTTCAAAAATATGATTTTAATGACCCTTTATTCAAAGAAAATTCACAAACTATGATCAAACCTAAAAAGAAATTTGTGTGAAGAGTTTGAAAATGTTTCAAAATGCATTGGGATGGTTCATGATTTTTTTGGTGATTTTTAGAAACCTAAATGTATTTTTAATTAATTAAAATACTTTAATTAATTAAAAATAACATTTAAATATTTTAAAAATTCTTTTTTAATGCAAAAAATAAAATAAAAATCATTTTTGGAATAAGAAAAATATTTAAAGTTAGAATGCAAAAGAAAATATTTGTGTGATGCTTTTTGATATTTTAAATTAATTATGCAAGAAAATACAAATAAAAATGAATTAAAATGATTTAAATGGATAGTCAATTGATCCTAAGGCTGAGATTCAAATCCAGGGGGTGAGGGTTGACTGTACGCGTGAATCAGTGGTCCAGATCACTCCTAACTAATTAAACCTAATTTATTTAATTAATTATATTTAGGGTTTAATGACTTAATCCTAACCATCCACGTACGCGGGCAAAACAGATCCAAAGGCCACCATTCAAACTGGAAACTAAACCCTAATTAAAACCCTAATTACTCTCAGATGGCCGAAACAAGCTCCGGTCATCTTCTCCGGCCACACCAAAACCTCAACTTCTTCCCTGGGCTAAATCAAAAGCTATAAAGCTCCAGAAATGATCTACTACCCTCCCTTAAGAAGAATCCATCATCAAAACACATTTATCATTCATCAAAAACAAGATTCGAAGCAAATCGTGAAAATAAACAAAACTTTCAGAAGTTCAATACATGCTCATTTCTCAATCATTTTCAAAACAAATCATATCAGGGTGTAAACACCCCAAATTTGCCCTCACCCATTCACACCATGGCTTGTGATCATTTCATATGCATAAGCACAATCATACCATCTCATATCACATTTTTGATTCACTGCATAGATTCAAAGTCATCTGCATCTAGGGTTTGTGATCTGGGCAATCCAAGAGTTTCTGGAGCCACTCCAAAGGTCAACAACCACTTCAAAGGGGTCTATGTGTATTCAAGTATCATATTGAATCCTCTCAAAGTCAAGAATGTCAAAGAATCACAAGAACTAAGAATGGTATGGAAGCAGAGCCAAGTTTGACTGCACAAATGACCTAGAATTAGGGTTTTGGTTTCAGAGGCCATAACTCCAATTTTTTTGGTCATTCTTGTTTCTATTGGTCTCTATGTGGTATAGGGAGTATGCATATCAATTTTCATGAAGAAATTCCATGGGGAAGTCATCTGATCAAGAGTTGACTTTTCAAGCAAGTCAGTGCAAAATCAGGGCATCTGAGACCCCCAATGACCCAACCAAGGGGTGTTCTTCATCATTTTGATTGTATATGATCTTTATTTGATCATAGAAGATGTTGGAAGTTCACAAAATTGAGAAATTTCAAGTCTTTTGCAAAGTTGACTTTTTGGGCAAGTTTGACTTTTAATGAAAATGTCATTTTAGGCAACTTTTTCAACCTTTACTTTTTGATTCAAAAAAGCTTCAAATGGAAAAACTTTGGTCATGAAAGTTGTAGAATAGATCATTCCCTTTTCAAAAAGTACAAGAACATGACCTAATTCATTTTGGATCAAAAGTTATGGCTTGTCAAAATTGGCAAAAATCACAAAATTTCAAAGTTTCTACCAAAGAGGTATTTTGCAAAATGACTTGATCAAGTGTTCTAAAGCTATCAAATGCACTTCTAATCCATACAAAATGATCACACAACATTCAAAAATCAGAATGGGCTAAGGAATCACATGTTTTATGGCTTATGGAGCAAGACTTTTTCATAAGGATCAAAAGCAAGCCAAGTTGCAAAATCCATCATAGCTTCTCATCCACTTGCTGGTGTCGCTCCCGATAAAATGGGACCAGGCCCAGATAAAGGTACAGACGCGAACGGTCGGCGAAAGGGACAATGAGAACACACAGCCGTGAACTCACTGGATATGAAAAGAGTCGCCAGCTAGGCATTTTTATCCCGGAGGAAAGGCAATGCTGCATAGACCTAGAAAGAGATGGATAAGACGGTTGCGAACCAGAGAGACTGAGAAAGGGGGTTGGTTACAACCTGGGAAGGTATTAGCACCCAGATTGTCCGCCGTACTCGACGGGATCCACGCTTAAAAGATTTGTGTTTTAAAGGGGTAGTGTCAGTGCATTTTGTGTATAAAATAGCTGGAAAAAGATGTACAGGTGTCAGTGTAAAAGAAGTGTGAAGTGCATAAGTGAAGTGTGATATGTATAAATGATGTGTCAGTGTAAGAATGAGAATGAATTGCTCAAGATCATGAGGCTTAAAGGATAAGGCTGGAAAGAGGGGGAATATACAGAGACTTTTGTTCGATAACTGTTAAGTTATGCCTACGTATCCTCTCGTGCAATGAGGAAGTCAGAACACCGTAGTTCGACCCAAAGAGACTGAAAGGTGAATTGACTTGTGAACTGCTTACTTGCCTATGCTCAAGTGTATGATCTGTCTGGCACAGATGCAAACTGTCTTGCATTAGACGGAAGAAGCAAGTTCTCGGTTGTGAGTGAATGAGATGAGAAAAGAATCCCGGAGGAGACGATTATTGTTTGTTTTTGAGTTTTCAGTCTTTTATTGCTTTTGAAAGTTTGTCATAAGTTAATGAGCTTACGCCTAAACCAATGGATTTAGTAAACTCATCACATCTTCCCTCTGATTAGGGGTAATGAGAGTACCTTAAGTGTGAAGTCAGATTCTCACACTTAATCACCTTTGATGTAGGGTTAAGATCATTAACCTACTTATGATTATTTAGATGTTTTTTGGTGTTACTGTTTAGTGTTAAGTAATGAGGTTAAGCCATAATCAGGGATTAAACAGACTCATTACACCATCCTAATAGAAGGATAATAGATGAGAATGTTTAAGCTGAGGAAAACTCCTCAACTTAATCCATGATTAGGGATTAAACTCATGACAAAACAAGCCTTTGATTAAGTGGATTTTATTTAATGATATGATGATGAAGTGAATTTTATGGTTTGTAAGACAACTTGAGGGGGACTTGTCCATTAACACTAGGGTTAGTCCTTCTTAACCATTTAAGGAAGAATTAGAACCCTAATGCAAGGCCCAAGTTACAAGTGTGTGTCTTGATGATTATTAAGTGAATTGATTAAGAGATTTAAACACATTAAGGGTTTAACACTTAGGATTATAGTTATACACTCCATCCTAATAGAAGGATGCAGGTACAAGCTTAATCACAAAGCCTTAATGCCTTTAGGGTTTAGTCCCTGATCATGAGATGAGAGGAGAAGACTCAAGAGAGACACAAAGGTAAAACTAAGTGGGGGAATAATCAAAACCCTAATCATTGTCATGCTTGGTTGTTCCTAAGGTTTGTGAGGTTTTCAAGAACAATCTTCAATGGAACCACCAGGAAGCAGATGAAAGGATCAAGAGAAGCAAAGCAACTTGCTTCATTAAAGAAGTCAAGTTACTTAAAGAAAGAAAGTGGGGAGAAGAAGAATGAGCAAGCTCAAACTCAAACACATATAAAAAATGCAGCATGGATGCAAGAGAGATGAAAGGAAAAGTTATGAGAAGTGAAGGCAAATTCACTTCTCAAATTCACTTACCACCTGAAATGTTAGAAAAGAAATGCAATGCAATGCAAAATGGGATGAGATGACATGATGAGAAACAAAACCAGAAGCATGTACATGATGCTAAGGATGCTATGAGATGCTACCAACATGAGGCAACACATGGAAATGATCATACAAGTTTATGAATGCAAATGGAGCAAGTTAGGAAGCATGGACATACATGAAAAGTTATGAAGTGCACATGGCATACAACATGGCAAATACATGATGCAATGATCAAACATGCTTTCAATATGTCTTATGATGTCAAATGAATCAAATGGATGCTTGAAATGTCATGGCAAGTCATGTTATGCAAGAGAATGCAAGATGGATGCATATGGAAGCCCAAATTAGGGTTTATGAACCATACATCAAACAAAAGTCAAAATCAGAAGCAAACCCTAAGATAAAAAATTGAAAATTCCACACAAAGGACCCCTAATCCTATACTAAACCAATGCCCAAAGGAGAAGTCTCAACTCCTAACCAATTTTAAGTTATGGTTTTTACAAGATTCTAGGGTTTTTAGGGTTCCCAAACAAAAGAAATATCAAACAAATTGAAAATGAAAGATCAAATCATGGCCATTTAATCTCACAAACTACATGCTAAACACAATGCAATGCAAAAAGAATAAATGTCCAACTCTTCATGGATAGGCAGAAATGATTTTTGTAACTTTGGATCAAAATAATGCACAAAAATGGTTTTAATTCAATGAAAAATTCTCAAAATGCATCAAGATCAAAAAAGAAATTTGGTTTGAAGGTTGGACAATGTTTCTAAATGTCTTAGAACATTTCATGAATTTTTTGGTGATTTTTAAATACCTAAAAGTATTTTTAATAAATTAATCTTCATTAATCAATTAAAAATAAACTTTTAAATATTTTAAAATACTTTTTAAATGCTAAAAATGAAAATGAAAATATTTTTGTGTTTTAAAAATTAATGAAACTCTTGACAAAAAGTTTCATAATTTTTAAAACAATTTTGCTATTTTAAATAAATTATGCAAAACAAATGAAATAAATATGAAAATAAATGAATTTAAACTGAATTAATGAGAAGTCAGCAAATCCTAGGGACCAGATTCAAACTAAAACGCGCGCGTGTTGACTTGGCGCCAGATCTCACGGCTCAAATTCAAACTCAGCTAATTAATGCTTAAACCCTAATTACGCCGTTAATCACTTTCAGATGACCGGAACAGTGTTCCGGTCATCTTCTCCGTTCACCCCCAAACCTCAAACTCACTCCATACATTACGAAAATGAAATCTAATTGAACAGAAATGTTTCCCACTCACTCACGAATCATAACCCTCAATCAAAACAAATTTATTTTTCCTGGAATGGCTGAATCGAAGCAAACAAGAACTAGGGCAAAAAAGTTTCAGAGACTAATTAAACTCTCATCTCTCCACCATTTTTAAAACTAAAGATATCAGAGCAATCAGTGAAGCATGGAGAACAACTTTAGAACTTAAAAAATCATTTCTGGAAAAAAAGTTCTTGAGCTACCTGAGTTTCGAAGCTTTCAATCCAGCAACTTTCTGACCTCCCCTCTTGATGTAATCCACTCCACTTGATCCTCTGATGATGCTTGAATGCTTAGAAGGAGTTTAAGTTGGTTGGTTGAGGAGTTTGAGCAACTTCTGCTCAAGCTCAGTTGAAAATGGTGATGGTGATTCAGGCTGTTTCTGGCAATGGTGAAGGGTTGTTTGTGGTCAGGGTGATGTTTGGAGAAGGTTTGTAGAGTTTGTTTGAGTGTTTATGGCCTGTGGAGTGAGTTTCGAAGGAAACTGCAAGTTGGAGTGAAAATGGAGGAGCAATATTCTTGCTGGATTCAGGCTTGTGTCTTGTTGGTTTAAGCTCAATGAAACATGGTGAGATGATTAGTGAAACTTGTCTGAATGTTTGTGAGCTATGGAGACAGATTCGAAGAGAAATGCAAAATGGGGTGAGTTTGTGTATGCTGTGCTAGGGCTTGCTTCAGGCTGGCTTGATGTATGAAATGGCCAGCATTTGCTTTGCATAAAAGACTCCCATTGGTCAGATGATGTGACCTGGCCTGCTGTGATTGGGATGTTTACTTTTGCAAAAATTCCACTTTGTTGTAAGAGAGGCATGGCTTGAGTTCTAGCTTGGTACAAGAGGCATGGGCTGCGCAGCAAGATGAGGTGAGAGGCTATGGCTGGTTCAAAGGCCAATGCAGCAAGTGGGTGAAGTGTGATGAGTGGTTTTGCAACTTGGTTACTTTTGAAACTTCATGAAAATGTCTTGCCATACAAACCTTGAACATGAGAGACTTTGGTTCAAATCTGACTTTTAGGTCCCATGTGATGTTTGTACATTGGTTTGAAGTGAACTAGAAGTTACAAATGGCCTTGATACATGATTTTGCAAATTTTCCAATTGGTGCATGTCTTGAAAATTAGTGATTTTTGCCAACTTTGTCACACCATAACTTTTGATCCAAAATGAATTAGGTCATGTTCTTGTACTTTTTGAAAAGGGAAAAATGTATTCTTCAACTTTCATGACCAAAGTTTTTCCATTTGAAGCTTTTTGGATCAAAAATCAAGGCTTGAAAAGTGACCTAAAATGACATATTCTTTGAAAGTCAACCATGCCCAAAAAGTCAACATTTGCAAAAGCTTGTAATTCTTGATTTTTGTGAACTTCTAACTTCTTCCATGATCAAATAAAGATCATATACACTCAAAATGATGAAGATCACCCATTGGTTGGGTCATTGGGGGCCTCAGATGCCCTGATTTTGCACTGACTTGTCCAGAAAGTCAACTCTTGATCAGATGACTTCCCCATGGAATTTCTTCATGAAAATTGATATGCATACTCCCTATACCATATAGAGACCAATGGAAACAATAATGACCAAAAAATTTGAGGTTATGGCCTCTGAAACCAAAACCCTAATTTCAGGTCAACTGTGCAGTCAAACTTGGCTCTGCTTCCATACCAATCCCAGTTCTTGTGATTCTTTGGCATTTTTGACTTTGAGGGGATGTAATATGATACAAGAACACACATGGATCCCTTTGAAGTGATTGGTGGCTTTTGGAGTGGCCCAGGAGGCTCTGGGATTGCTCAGATCACAAACCCTAGGTGCAGATGACTTAGAATCTATGCAGTGAATCAAAAATGTATTATGAGATGCTATGATTGTGTTTATGCATATGAAATGATCACAAGCCATGGTGTGAATGGGTGAGGGCAAATTTGGGGTGTTTACAGCTGGCTAGTTTGCTGAACCACCCTAGGCCTTTTTCCTCATCATGCTGCGCAACACACCCTCCTTGTACTAGGCTAGCAAGTGACCCATGCTTCTCTTACACAAAGTTGACATTTTTGCAAAAGCACCCATATCAATCAATAAAGCACACATCATGTCATCTGACCAATCCCAATTGTTTATGTTAATCAAATGCAAGCCAAACATAAGAAGAAGCAAGCCTGAAACCAGCCATAGCACAACATTCACATTTTCACCCTCTTGAGCAAAAGCTTTCGAAAATCATCACACACCTCACAAACACACAAACTAACTTCATAAACCAACTCAACACATCTCCCTGGTCAAAAAGCACCTTTCAAAACAGCCTGAAACTCAAAGAATCACAAACACGAGTCTCACACCATCTTGAACAGAACTGCTGCAAACTCTCAAACCAGCCATCACAAACTCTTTCTAAGCATCAAGACTTCATCAGGGGCCTAAAAGGAATGGATTGCACAAAGAGAAGAGGTCAGAAAGTTGCAAACTGAAAAGCTTCAAACTCAGGTAGCTTCATGAACTTTTTTTCCAGAAGCATGATTTTAAGTTCTTAATAGCTTCTATGCATTCCCCTGATCATGAATATGTGATTATTTTTGAAAATGGTTGAGAAACCAGGATGTATGCAATGTCTGAAACTTTTGCCCTAAAAATTCTTTTGTTTCGATTCAGTTGATTGGTGAAAGATAAATGAGTTTGGAGTTGGGGTTTTGATCCAGGGGGATGTGGGGATGATTTCTGGTTTGTTAGTTTTCGTTTTAGTGAAGATTTGAAGATTTTAGGGATTTTCAGGTGGGGTTCCCACCGGAGAAGACGACCGGAGGTCTTCTCCGGCCACCTGAAAATAATTAGGGCTAATCCCTATGTTTAATGAAGTTTGAATTTGGTCCCTTGGATGTGTTGACTCGCGCGCGTTTGGACGCCCAGGATCACTCTATTTTGCCCTAATCCTAGTTGACTTTTTTTAATCTGGATTAATTAATTCATAAATGGAAATTAACTCAGTTTGAATATGGACCTTTGGATTGCGCGCGCAGTCAACCTTTTCTTTCCCAGATTCAATCCTGGCTCTCCATTGCGTTTACTTTTCATTTTCTTTAATTTTTAATTCATTTATTTTATATTTCTTTCTCCATTTATTTTAAAATAGCAAAATCATTTTAAAAATTCTGAAATTTTTTGTACAAACTTTTATTTAATTTCAGAAACCAAAAACATTTTTATTTTTATTTTTTGCATTAAAAAATATTTTTAAATCATTTAAAAGTTTATTTTTAATAAATTGATGAGAAATAATTAATTAAAAATACTTTTAGGTATTTAAAAATCACCAAAAAATTCATGAAACATTTAAAAGCATTTAGAAACATTGTCCAATCCTTAAACCAAATTTCTTTTTTGATCTTGATGCATTTTAAGAATTTTTCATGGAATTAAAATCATTTTAAGGCATTATTTTGATCCAAACCTCCAAAAATCATTTCTGCCTAACCATCGAGAGTTGGACCTTGATTCTTTTTGCATTGCATTGTGTTTAGCATGTAGTTTGTGAGATTAAATTGGTATGATTTGATCTTTCATTTTCCATTTGTTTGATATTTTTCTTGTTAAGGAACCCTAAAACCCTAGAAATTTTAGGAAAGTCATAACTTTTGTTAGGTTAAGAGTTGGAACTTCTCCTTTGGGCAGTGAGTTAGTATAAGTTTAGGGATCCTTTGAATGCATTTTCAATTTTTTTTCTTGATGTTTGCTTCTGATTTTGGTTTTTGTTTGATGCATTGATCATAAACCCTAATTTGGGCTTCCATATGCATCCATCTTGCATTTGCATTCATACTTTGACTTGCCATAGCATTTTGTGCATCCATTTGATTCATTTAACATCTTAAGACATATAGTAAGCATGTTTGATCATTACATCTTGTATTTGCCATGTTGTATGTCATTTGCATCTCATAATATTTCATGTATGATCATGGTTCTTAACTTGCTTCATTTGCATTCATAAGTTTGTATGATCATCCCCATGTCTTGTTACATGTTTGTAGCATCTCATAGCATCTTTAACATCATGTTTGTGCTTCTGGTTTTGATTTACATCATGCCATTTCATTTCATTTTGCATTGCATTGCATTTCTTTCACTAACTTTTCAGGTGGTAAGTAACTTTGAGAAGTGAATTTGCCTTCACTTCTCATAACTTCTCTTCATCTCTTTTATGCATCCATGCTGCATTTTGTTATGTGCTTGAGATTGAGCTTGTTCTTTCTTTTTCTTCTTACTTTCTTTCCTCAAGTGACTTGTCTTCTTAAATGAAGCAAGTTGCTTTGCTTCTCCTTATCCTTTCATCTGCTTCCTGGTGGTTCCTCTGAAGATTTCTCTTGTTAACCTCACAAACCTTAGGAACAACCAAGCATGGCAATGATTAGGGTTTTGATTAGTCTCCCCACTTAGTTTTACCTTTGTGTCTCTTTGAGTCTTCTCTTCTCACCTCATAATCAGGGACTAAACCCTAAAGGCTTTAAGGCTTTGTGATTAAGCTTATGCCTGCATCCTTCTATTAGGATGGAGTGTATAACTTTAATCCTAAGTATTAAACCCTTAATGTGTTTAAATCTCTTAATCAATTCACTTAATAAATCATCAAGACATCACACTTGTAACTTGGGCCTTGCATTAGGGTTCTAATTCTTCCTTAATTGGTTAAGAAGGACTAACCCTAGTGTTAATGGACAAGTCCCCCTCAAGTTGTCTTACAAACCCTAAAAATCACTTCATCATCATATCATTAAATAAAATCCACTTAACCAAAGGCTTGTTTTGTCATGAGTTTAATCCCTAATCATGGATTAAGTTGAGGAGCTTTCTTCAGCTTAAACATTCTCATCTATTATCCTTCTATTAGGATGGTGTAATGAATCTGTTTAATCCCTGATTATGGCTTAATCTCATTACTCAACACTAAACAAAAACACCAAAAACATCTAAATAATCACAAGTAGGTTAATGATCTTAATCCTATACCCAAGGTGATTAAGTGTGAGAAGCTGACTTCACACTTAAGGTATTCTCATTACCCCTAATCAGAGGGAAGATGTGATGAGTTTACTAAATCCATTGGTTTAGGCTTAAGCTCATTTTCTTATGACAAATTCTCAAAAGCAATAAAAGACTGAAAACACAAAAACAAACAATAATCGTCTCCTCCGGGATTCTTTTCTCATCATCTTCACTCATAAATGAGAACTCGCTTCTCCCGTCTAATGCAAGACAGTTTGCACCTGAGCCAGACAGGTCTTACACTTGAGCATAGACAAGTAAGCAGTTCACAAGTCAATTTATCTTTCAGTCTCTTTGGGTCGAACTACGGTGTTCTGACTTCCTCATTGCACGAGAGGATACGTAGGCATAACTTAACAGTTATCGAACAAAAGTCTCTGTATATTCCCCCTCCATCCAGCATCATTCTCTTAGCCTCATGATCTTGAGCATTTCATTCTTGTTCTCACACTGAAACTGTATATATTACACTTTGCACTTCTTTTACACAGACACCTGTACATCCCTTCCCAGCTCTTTTATACACAGATTGCACTGACACTACCCCTTTAAAACACAAATCTTTTAAGTGTGGATCCCGTCGAGTACGACGGACAATCTGGGTGCTAATACCTTCCCAGGTTGTAACCAACCCCCTTTCTCAGTCTCTCTGGTTCGCAACCGTCTTATCCATATTTTTCTAGGTCTATGCAGCATTGCCTTTCCTCCGGGATAAAAATGCCTAGCTGGCGAATCTATTCATTCCCCGTGAGTTCACTCCTGTGTGTTCTCACACCCTCTTTCGCCGACCGTTCGCGTCTGTACCATATTTGAGCCAGTCTCATCTTTTGGGAGCGACAGCTTGGCGACTCTGCTGGGGAACCTTATACTGTAACCAGGGCTTCTGGTTCTTTTTGTGGGTTCCTCCTAGCGCTTGATTGATTTGTGTTTACTGGGGTGTTATGTGCTATTTGTGTTTGTATATTTGTTTCATTTTTTGCTTTATGTACAGTTGTTTTATTGCTTTCTTTATGGCTTTACATATATCATAATGTCATACTGTGCTGGCTGGATCTGTTTTGTTGCTTTGGTGGGTGGTTGTTTTATTGAGAGTTTAAGGTCCTATACCTGGGACCTGAGTGACACCTAGGCTAGAGTGGTTCATGTTCTTTCCCATTCCATTTCGGTCTGGTGCGGGAATATGAAACACGGTTCAGATATGGGTTTCTTCTTGAGAACTCTGTGCTGCAGATTTCCTGTAGTGCTAGGGCTATCTAGGAAGCCTGCTAAGTCTGGATGACCTTTACTATTGACCTTCAGAAACTGAGGTGAATTAGAGGAGGATTTTTTATGGTTATTGTAAACATTTTACCTCCGGGTTAGAAGTGTTTACACTTCTCATAACTGATCCAAGTCTGAGGATCCTTGTTTTAGAACATCACTTGTGAGGGGGGTTGGGCTGTTTACAGGTTTGCAGGTACCCTTGACCTCAACATACCCTGTTACTTTGTTTTGTCTAAGAGTACTCCATGTTGGAACAGTTCTTGTGATTTTTAACCCTGGACATGTGACTCTTTATTTGAGTCCCCCACCTTGGTTACTGGACTTATGAACCTCCATCTGGATTTCTTGAACACACCTGGACTTATATCAGAGCACTTGATCAGATCCATCTCAGTCACAAACCCTTGCATATCATTTGCATACATCATCATTGCATCATTTTAACATGTGTTTATTTGTTTTTCAGGGTATCCACCATACATTTTGGCTTGGTTTTGACCCCTTCTTCAGCATAGACCTATTGTCATCAGTATCTATTTCAGTTATCAGCTACCTGCTTCAGTCACCTGCACCAGCCTGTCAGTGGCCCTTCTTCAGTGTTATTCTCAGCATCTGTCTCAGCTCTTCTTCAGCAACATGGCACCTAAGAAGAGTAATATCTCCTACCATTTCTTCGAGCCTGAGTTGGCTAGTATCAGGAAGATTCAGACCCTGATTACTCCAGACCATATACCACTATTCAGAGAACACTATGGAGGCATACTTGATGTGGTTATGGATTTGGACCCTTCACAAAGGAGCTTGATTCATACTTGCTTGCAGTTCTATGATCCCCCTCTGAGGTGTTTCACTTTTCAAGACTTTCAGTTGGGACCTTTATTAGAGGAGTATTCATCATTGGTTGGTATACCTATCAGGGGTGGAGTCCCCTTCAACCCTGAGATGGCTTTTCCAAGTAATGAAGAAGTGGCAAAGGCTTTGCATCTGGAACCAGTCCTGATTGGGCAGAATATGACCACTAAGGCTGGAGTCTCTGGTCTACATCTGGATTTCGTAATATCTCAGGCTACTCTGAAGGCCTCTACAGGAGAATGGAAGGCAGTCTGTGCTTTATTAGCCCTTAGCATATATGGGGTCATATTGTTTGCAGATGAGCCTAAGTTCATTAGCAAGAATGCAATCCACCTTTTCATCCTGAGGAACCCAGTGCCCACCTTACTGGGAGATTTTTACTACTCTGTTCACCAAAGGAATGAAAAGCAGAGAGGAAGATTGGTGAGGTGCTGTGCTCCTTTGTTCCACACTTGGCTACTCAAACATTTGCCAAAGACTGATGCATTCTTGAACCCTCACCAGCAAAGGAACTGGGCTAGAAGACTCACTGCTTTGACCTCAGTTGATATCAGGTGGTGCACTCAAAGCACAAAAGGCAGGGACATCATTACCAGTTGTGGGCAGTTTCCCAATGTACCCCTGATAGGAGTAAAGGGTTGCATCAACTACAACCCTCTGCTATTCAAAAGACAACTGGGCTATGCATTGGTCCACACTCCTAGGGCACAAGATTTGGCTGAGACTCTTTACTGTGAGAACAAGCCTAATATGGCTATTGTCAGGCAAGCAGCCTGGGCCTGGGACAATGTTCAGACTAAAGGAGTAACCATTCTGGGGAAGTGCAACAATGTGGCATCAGCACAGTACTATGAGTGGTCCCATGCCAGGGCTCAATTTTATGGGATGCCCTTCACCATGGAGGATATACCTGGGCCATCCTCAGCACCACCTCCTGTCACTGTCAGTTTGGAGGAGTTTGAAAAATTGAAAGAGAGAAATGAGAAGTTGACTCAGGCTCTACAGAAGACCCTCTGGGAGAGGAGTGATGGTAGGTTGGATATTGAGAGGTTAGAGAAGCTGAAAGTGGAGCATCTAGCCAGAATTGAGAAGACAGAGGATTATATTAAGAAGTCTAGGGCTGGAGAGCAGATCTTGAAGAATGCCTGCAAGGAAGCCCAGTTCCAGAAGGCCAGGACTGATTTGTATCTGAAGGAGAGTCAAGCTAGGTGGGTCAGGATCACCGAAGCTCGTACTCTAGAAGATAAAAGGACTCAGGACAAGATTGAGCAGCTGGAAGCTAGTGCAAAAGAGCAACAGGAAGCCCTGCTAACCGCCCAAAGGGAGATCTCAGAGTTAAAGATCAGAGCTGGTGTGAAGAGGTCAAAGGGCCAGAGTCAACACAAGAAGCTAGCTGCAGCTGTGACTACCAAGAATCTTCTCATCAGGAACCTTACAGAGCGTCCAGCTGATCCTGTGACTGAAGCACTTCTAAAGGAAGTTCAGGAGGATGAGTTTGGTCTTGGTGTCTGACTTTTGCTTGTTGTTGCTTTCATTTCATGTATTTGTATTTTCTTATGTTGTATTTTGACCCCTCAGAGGGCTTGTATTGTTAAAAGAAACAAACTATGTATCAGTTACTTTTTGTAATATATGTGTTGGTTTGTTTTATCTGAATTCTTCGAGCAACATCAACAGCATCTTCAAGGGTCTGGAAAGGTCAAAACCAAGTGCCAAGCCGGATACCTTGGAAACAAATAAGCATAACTGCATTGCATACTAACCTTTTGTTTTGTTTTGTAGGTTTTTATGTTGTTTTGTTACTAACTTTGTTGTGAACTCAGGAACTATTGCTCGACGTCGGGTGTTTCCACTCAATCGTCCACACAGATATCCCACCCGCAACAATCTTCCGGGCATACAGATGGACCAGGTACAGCAGGACCTTAGAGAGGTCAGGAACCAAATGGCCAATGAGAGATTGGAAATGAGGGCTCAGATGACACAATTTATGGAGGTGATGAACAATATGGCTCAAAGCCAAGAGAGATTAAGAGCAATGGTAGAGAGGCAGAATCAGGAAGATCCCCATCTAGGGACTGCTGGGACAAGCAATAATGAGAGAGTTCAACCTCATGTTAATCCTCTGGTCTATGGACCCCACCTTCATCCGGAGATCAACATTCCTGCTAATGTGCAAGGGACTGCCACTGCAGGCAGAGTACTGCAAGAAGACCCCCAGGAAGATCAGTTCACAGTGATGGGAGCTGGGGAGGAAGCATATGACAGAAGGCTAGAAGAGATTGCTGAGAAACTAAGATCCCTAGAGTCCCAGAATTCTTTGGGTTTTGATGTTATGGACATGGGCTTAGTGGACGGGGTCAGGATTCCCCACAAATTTAAACCTCCGTGCTTTGAGAAGTATAACGGAACCTCCTGTCCACGGACCCACTTGCAATCCTTTCTGGGGAGGCTGAAGGCATATACCATGGACGAAAAGCTATGGATGTTTTATTTTGAGGATAGTTTAACGGGAGCTTCAAGGGAATGGTACTCCCATCTGACCAGAGCAACCATCAGATGTTGGAAGGACTTGGCAGAGGCCTTCATTAGACAATACCAGTATAATTTGGATATGGCACCCAACAGGACTCTCCTGATGGGAATGTCACAGTCATCCAGAGAGAGCTTCCGAGAGTACGCCCAAAGGTGGAGGCAGCTTGCTGCTGCTGTCCAGCCACCCATGTCAGAGAGGGAGATGGCTGATATGTTTATGAACACCCTCCAAGGAACATACATTGACAGGCTAGCTGCCTTTTCTTCTACCAGCTTTGCAGATGTTGTTATAGCTGGAGAAAGAATTGAGAGTCTATTAAAGATGGGCAAAATTTCTGACAACGGTGCCAGCTCATCCAGCAACCCAAGAAAGCCTTTTGTGGGCCAAAGAAGAACTGGTGAGACCAATGCTATCCATGCCGGCAGAGGCAGACCCCAATATGTTCATAGGTCTGTAGCAGCAGTCACCATTCCCGCTCCAATTCATCCACAACCAGTTTATCAACCACAGCAACAAAATTATCAGCAACAAACTCAGTATCCCCCTCAGAGAAATTATAACAACAACAACACCAACAACAACAATCAGCAAAGACCGTTCCAACAGAGACCTTCTCAGGCCAATAGGGTGATCGATCCGATCCCTATGCCCTAGGCCACATTACTGCCACAACTCCTGAAACTCAACCTAGTTGAGCTAAGGACATTGGCACCTCCAGATCCTGCCAGTCTACCCAGAAATTATGACGCCAGCGCCAGATGTGCTTTTCACTCAAATGCACCTGGCCACAGTACAGAGAAGTGCAGAGCTTTGCACATGAAGGTACAAGACCTGGTAGACTCCAAAGCTCTAAACTTTGCACCACCACCAAATGTTAACAAGAACCCTATGCCACACCATGGTGGTCCCAGAATCAATGCTATTGAAGAAGACAAGCTGTCTTACTTGATAACCAGTGTGGGTCAGATTCGGACACCCTTGGTAGAGATTAAAGCTCAACTCCTTGAATGCTAAATGTTCCCAGGATGTGAGCTAGGGTGTGCCTATTGCAACATTTCAGTGAATGGGTGTGATAACTTGAGGGATGGCATAGATGGTCTCATCCAGAGTGGTCTGCTTCAAATCACAACATCAATACCTACCAATCCAGCAATCTCCTTAACAACAGTTCCCGAGTCTTCTACAACTGCAACAACCATTGTTCCAAACAACTCTTCAGCTTCATCAACAAATGCTTCATCTGTTACTTCAACACACCAGATATCAACAAACATCCCTTCTACAACTTCAGCACCCCTTCATTCAGAGTCTCCTACAACGACAACACCCATCCTTCCAACAATGTCTCCTACAACATCAGCAGCAAACAATGAGGATGTCTCAACGGTTACAATTTATTATGATCCTGAAAATGATTCTGCCTACAACTCACAAAGTGCCACTCCTATCAGAGCACCAGTCACAATATACTATGATCCACAGACTATCATGGTCCCTTCCGCAGCTACCATCAGTCCAGTCACTATCACAGTGTCTGGGCCGGTACCTTATGAAAGCAGTAATGCCATCCCTTGGCATTACGGCTCTGATCTGTACTGCGAAGGATAGAAAATCACTCTTGATTCATCAACTTCTGCACCACAAATAGACAATGTGGGGGGAGGCGGAGGCTTCACTCGAAGCGGACGTCTCTTTGCCCCACAAATTCAAAGACCCACTGCCGAAGCAGAAGCTGCTGCCAAGGCAAAAGGGAAGAGCATGGTGCAAGAAGAGCAAATTGTTAAAGATGCTTTAAGGACACCTTTTGATCAAGAAGTTGATGAATTCATGAGAATCATCAAGAAAAGTGATTACAAGATAGTGGACCAGCTTCACCAGACGCCTTCCAAGATCTCCATTCTATCATTGCTTATGTGCTCCGAGGCTCATCGGAATGCACTACTAAAAGTCTTGCACGCAGCTTATGTGCCAGAAGAGATCACCGTCAATCAGTTGGAAGCTGTGGTTGGAAATGTTAATGCTAGTAATGGACTAGGATTTACCAACACTGATTTGACTACGGAAGGCCGCAACCATAACAAGGCTTTGCACATTACCATGGAATGTAAAGGTGCAGTTCTTTCCCATGTGCTGGTAGACACAGGATCATCCCTCAATGTCTTACCTAAAAAGGCCCTTGTGAAGCTGGAATATGAAGGATTGGCATTATGCCCCAGTAACTTGGTAGTGAGAGCCTTTGATGGCTCTAAGAGATCAGTTCTGGGAGAAATTGAGTTGCCTGTAACGATTGGCCCACAAACTTTCAAAACGACCTTCTACGTGATGGACATTCATCCTGCCTACAGCTGTTTGTTGGGTAGACCATGGATTCATGCCGCTGGCGCAGTTACGTCTACCCTTCACCAGAAGTTAAAATTCAAGTGGGAGGGCCAAGTCGTTACTATCTGTGGAGAGGAAGATATTTTTGTTAGCCATCTGGCTACCTACAAATACATTGAGATGGATGGGGAGATCCATGAAACGATGAGTCAAGGGTTTGAGGCCTTGAACATAAATGAAACATCTGTTGTACTTGGAACCTCAATGACATCTTATCAACAAGCCCAGAAGGTTGTTGAAGAAGGGACTGCCCAAGGCTGGGGCAAACTTTTGCCTGTGGAGAAGAAAGAGGATAGATTTGGGTTGGGTTACAAACCAACTCAACAAGATCAAGCAGAGGCTGCTAAGAAGCCCAACTTTGTTAGTGGGGGGATGCTCACCCCTGATGCTGTCAACAATTTGGAAGATGAGTCGGAAGATGAGCGCAACCTGGAGAGCTGGATACGTCCAAGGATCCCAGGGAGCAGTATCTCAAACTGGTCTTCCCAGGAAATTATAAGAGTTAGTCCTGCAGAGTAATTATTATTTCCTGTATTTTTATAGCATGCATCAAGTCTTGCATCTCGCCCAAGATGACAAGACTCATTTTGTAATCGGGCCATCTGTAATTTTTTGCAACAAGATTAATCAATGAAATATCAGACATCTTTTGCAAATGAGTCTTTTCCGCTCACTGTTTTTCCATTTTTCTTTTTGTACAAAAAAATAAATGGCAATGTTTTCAAAATGACAACTGCATTTCACTTTTCTAAGCAAGATTAAAATCAATCACTAAAATGAACAAACTGAACCCTTGCAGAGAGTGCCTTCCAGACCGCACCGACAACAGCACGGCTATGACTTCGTATGACTTTGACAATCCAATCAATCAAGCTGATGAAGGGGTTGAAGAAGAATATGAACTTCCTGAAGAGTTAGCCAGATTGTTGAGACAAGAGGAAAAGGTTATCACTCCTCATCAGGAGGAGGTCGAAACGATTAATCTTGGTACATATGAAGATGTGAAAGAAGTCAGAATCGAGGCCTGCTTACAAGGCTCAGTAAAAAGACAACTGATTGACCTGCTTCAGGAATATGTGGATGTGTTTGCTTGGTCTTATCAGGATATGCCAGGGTTGGACACCGACATTGTTATGCACAAGCTGCCTTTAAGAGAAGATTGCCCGCCGGTTAAACAGAAACTGCGCCGTACTCGCCCGGACATGGCAATGAAAATCAAAGAGGAGGTACAAAAGCAGTGGGACGCCGGGTTCCTTGCTGTAACTAGCTATCCACCGTGGGTTGCTAATATTGTGCCTGTGCCTAAGAAAGACGACAAAGTAAGGATGTGTGTTGACTACCGGGATCTGAACAGAGCCAGCCCGAAAGATGATTTCCCATTACCTCACATTGATGTATTGGTTGATAATACGACTCAGTTCTCGGTATTCTCCTTCATGGACGGATTTTCAGGATACAACCAGATCAAGATGTCACCTGAAGACATGGAGAAGACAACTTTCATCACACCCTAGGGCATGTTCTGTTACAAGGTGATGCCATTCGGACTGAAGAATGCTGGTGCAACGTATCAACGGGCTATGGTGACATTATTCCACGATATGATCCATAAAGAAATTGAATGTTATGTGGATGACATGATTGCCAAGTCCCTCACTGAAGAAGACCACCTGGTAAATCTGTTGAAGCTATTCAAGCGTCTGAGGAAGTACCAACTGAAGTTGAACCCCAACAAATGCACATTCGGGGTGCGATCCGGTAAGCTGCTGGGATTTATTGTAAGTGAAAAAGGGATTGAGGTTGACCCAGATAAAGTCAAAGCCATTCAAGAAATGCCTGCACCGAAAACTGAGAAAGAGGTTCGAGGTTTTCTAGGTAGATTGAACTACATTTCAAGGTTCATATCTCACCTTACAGCAACCTGTGAACCTTTGTTCAAGCTATTAAGAAAAGAACAAACGGTTAGGTGGAACGAAGACTGCCAGAAGGCTTTTGACAAGATCAAGGAATACTTACAAGAGCCTCCAATCCTTATGCCTCCAGTTGAGGGAAGACCTCTAATAATGTACTTGACAGTATTAGAAGAGTCGATGGGGTGTGTGCTGGGCCAGCATGACGAGTCTGGTCGAAAAGAGTATGCAATATACTACCTAAGCAAAAAGTTTACCGATTGTGAACAACGTTATTCACTGCTCGAGAAAACTTGCTGTGCTTTAGCGTGGGCTGCTCGCCGACTGAGACAGTATATGTTGACCCACACTACTTTGTTGATCTCAAAAGTGGACCCAGTTAAGTACATATTCGAGAAGCCAGCGCTTACCGGACGGGTTGCAAGATGGCAAATGATCCTCACAGAATACGACATTCAATACACATCTCAGAAAGCCATCAAGGGCAGTGTATTGTCTGAATATCTTGCTGAGCAACCTGTTGATGATTACCAGCCTATGAGGTTTGACTTCCCTGATGAAGACATCATGTTCATAAAAGCAAAAGATCATGAAGAGCCTATTCACACTGAAGGGCCTGACCTAGAAAAAGAATGGATTATGATGTTTGATGGGGCTGTTAATATGAATGGTCGTGGTGTTGGTGCAGTACTCATTACACCCAAGGGAGTTCACATGCCTTTCTCGGCAAAACTCGCTTTCAACTGCACTAACAACTAAGCTGAATACGAGGCTTGTATTATGGGTCTTGAGGAAGCCATTGACCTCAGAATCAAGACATTGACTGTATTCGGAGATTCAGCTTTGGTAGTTAATCAAACCAACGGCAAATGGTACACTCACCAGGACCATCTGATACCTTACAGGGATTATACAAGGAGGTTACTGACTTTCTTTACAACGGTCAAGCTTGAGTATATGCCTCGAGATGAGAATCAGTTTGCAGATGCTCTGGCTACCATTTCATCAATGATCAAAGTTCAGGCTGCCAACTTTGTACCTCAGATTTCAGTGTCCAGACTTGACAGACCAACATATGTGTTCGCGGCAGATGTTGTTAAAGATGATAAGCCTTGGTTCCATGACATTAAGTGCTTCTTGGAGGATCAAACATACCCACCTGGGGCATCTTCCAATGATAAGAAAACTTTAAGAAGGCTTGCTGGTAGTTTCTTCCTGAACACTGATGGTTCTTTGTACAAAAGGAACTTTGATATGGTACTCCTCAGATGCGTTGATAGAACAGAAGCAGACTTGTTGATGCACGAAGTGCACGAAGGATCCTTTGGTACCCATGCAGGAGGGCATGCCATGGCCAAGAAGTTATTAAGATCAGGCTATTACTGGATCACAATGGATGCTGACTGTTGTACCTACGCCAGAAAATGCCATAAATGCCAGATTTATGCGGATAAGGTGCATGTGCCTCCCAATCCTTTGAATGTGATGTCTTCACCTTGGCCCTTTGCCATGTGGGGCATTGATATGATTGGCAAGATTGAACCAACTGCTTCAAACGGCCACAGATTCATCCTGGTTGCTATTGACTATTTTACCAAGTGGGTCGAAGCAGCTTCATATGCAAATGTTACAAGGCAAGTGGTAGCCAGATTTCTGAAGAGAGATATCATCTGTCGGTATGGAGTGCCCAAGCGAATCATTACTGATAATGGTTCCAACTTGAACAACAAAATGATGGCTGAGCTATGCCGGGACTTCAAGATCCAACACCACAATTCTTCTCCTTACAGGCCATAGATGAATGGCGCTGTTGAGGCAGCTAATAAGAATATCAAGAAGATTGTGCAGAAGATGGTAGTCACCTACAAAGACTGGCATGAGATGCTACCATTCGCCTTGCATGGGTACCGCACGTCAATCAGAACATCCACTGGGGCAACACCGTATCAGCTTGTGTATGGTATGGAGGCAGTCCTACCTGTTGAAGTCGAATTACCCTCTCTACGGGTACTGATGGATGTTAAGCTGAACGAAGCAGAATGGGTCCGGTCCCGATACGAGCAACTGAGTCTGATTGAAGAGAAAAGATTGGCTGCAATCTGTCATGGGCAGCTATATCAGAAAAGAATGAAGAGAGCCTTCGATCAGAAAGTCAGGCACCGAGAGTACCAAGTAGGAGATCTTGTGTTGAAAAGAAACCTCCCTCCTCATACAGACCACAGGGGCAAATGGACTCCAAATTATGAAGGACCATTCGTAGTAAGGAAAGTTTTCTCAGGTGGAGCACTGATGCTCAGCACCATGGATGGTGAAGACTTCCCGTCCCCTGTGAATTCAGATGCAGTTAAAAAATACTTCGCATAAAAATGACCCGCTGGACATAAAAACAGAATGTAAGTCCAGGCAAAAATAGGGCATCCCGGCGAGTCAAAAACAGAATAAAAGACTCGGGCAAAAATAAGGGAAATAAATAAAAATTGTACACCCGCTGAGTTGAAAAGCCACATCGGACAACTCAGGCAAAAATGGGTATCCCGATGGATTGAAAACCCGAAAGGGCGATCCATGCAAAATAAGGGAATAAGCGAACAACTGCACTCTGAATTCGTTTGTATCACTTACAACTTGGTAAGCTTCGAAAGGATCAAGCCTCTTTCAGAATCAGCCTTCTTCAGAAAGCAAGACGAGAAGAACGTCAAATGTCATATGAGTCATAGCAAAAGAGGAAGCTCCTTAAAGCGTCGTCAACATTGCCAGCATTTTGTTTCTTAATTTGTAACAATCTCCGCATCTTAGGATATTTGTTTCTTTGATTGTATATTGCCAGTTCAGGGCGCATGAATTAATAAAATCAGATTTTCAGTCATGTTTCGTCTTGTACATTTTTATTTGCAAAAAATGTCTGATGTCTTAAGAAAAACCGGTTGCATGAATACAAATGCTTATCTTTAAAAATATAAAAATATATACGTGCTTGCAGGAAATATACTTACTCTCAGAAATGTCTAAATTCCTATGACGGAACCCAGCAAAGGATACCTCGGGATTACTTGTGCGTTTCTCTATCTTTGCAGGATTGCAGGTATCCAAGATGCAACATGGGGCATGTAAGCTTCACCCCAGCAAGCTGGCAAATCAGCATTCATTCTTAGCACTCAAAGTGTTTTCTCCCCAGCTGAGTGGCCACTTATTGCTTCTCCCAGCCGAGTTGCCAATCATTCTTCCTCAGCCAAGTACAAAAGCCAGGGAACCACTTCCCCACAGAATTTCAGCCTCTACTCAGAAGAGCAACGCATGAAGGAATCACAACAGAGTGACGAAAGCTTCTACAAACCCCAGCTGGGTCCCTCATTTACTGGAATAGGTCTATCATTGACCCATTTCCCCAAGCAGATGCGTCTCATCAGATCCACCAATGATCTTATCCCCAGCTGGGATTTTCATTTCAAGCAGATCGGCCAGAGATCTTCACAGCAACGGGACCCAAATCCCGGTTTGGTATCTTTGCATAATCATGGCATTTGCATCATATTCACCCACAAAGCATAGCATTCCGTTTAATACGGAGCATTACGGCAGAAGTCAAACATATTGCATAATCATAAGCCATGTTTTGAAATCAAACACTTGTGAATAATAACAATCAGCAGTATACAGAAAGCTCCCCAGAGTCCCCAGCAAGAACAGTTGCCTTACATTCCCAAACACCAGTAGATACACCTTGTGGCACCCGTCCGTGTCATGTCCCCAGCAGAAAACCAAAGATATCCCCTTTGCACTCACATATACTTATATATATATATAATTTTCCTTGACATCCGTCCATGTCATTTTCCCAGCATAATTACTCAAACACCTTGTAAAGCATATGCTAGTTTATATTACACCTTTCTCTTTTGACACTCGTCTGTGTCTCTCTCCCCAGCAGATTGAACACTCATCTATACATCACTCATACTCATACAGATACTCGTCCGTATCCTGTGTACACCATTTGTATTCCTTCAGATTCAACACTCGTCCGTGTTCTTTGTTAACCAGTTGATACTCGTCCGTATCATCATCTCTGAACACGTGTCAGTTTTTTGTTTCTACCCGATACTCGTCCGTATCGTAGTCCTAAGGATGCTCGTCCGCATCCTTAATCTATGCACAAACATCTAAACACTTATACCTTTTGCTTCTTGGATATAAACACTCGTCCGTGTTTACTATTCCCCAGTAGATCACCCACAAAGCAATTTTTCTTTTATCTGACATTCGTCCTATGTCATGATAAACCTTGAGAGCAGTCGTCCCCTGCTAGGTGGTCGTCCTCCACCTCTTGATGATCGTCCTTCATCATGCTCATCCGATGGCCGTCCCCATCATTGATTTTCTATCCGAAATTCGTCCTATGTCGTGATATTTAGCAGCCCTCCCCTGCTAGGTGATCGTCCTTCACCTTTTGATGATCGTCCTTCATCATTTTATCCAATGGCCGTCCCCATTGTTGATTTTGGTTATCTGACATTCGTCCTATGTCATGATAAACCTTGAGAGCAGCCGTCCCCTGCTAGGTGGTCGTCCTCCACCTCTTGATGGTCGTCCTCCATCATGCTCATCCGATGGCCGTCCCCATCGTTGACCTTTTATCCGGCATTCGTCCTATGTCGCGATACTTTTGGCAGTCGTACCCTGCCAGGTGGTCGTCCTCCACCTTAGATGATCGTCCCTCATCTTATCCCCAACAGAGCAGCCGTCCCCTGCTAGGTGATCGTCCTTCACCTTTGATGACCGTACCTCATCATCTGTTTATTTCATTTATTCTTTAACCCGATGGCCGTCCCCGTCGTGGTCCCTTTTCCTTTCAGTTTAGCCCGATGGCCGTCCCCATCGTTGGTTACATTACTTTATGAACTTGATGGCCATCCCCGTCATTTTTCATTCATCCCCAGAGAATCTTACAGCTTTACTTGATGGCCGTCCCCGTCATATTTCTTTCTTATCCCCAGCATGTCGGCCGTCCCCGTCATTGCTTTATTTTCCGCACTTTTCCAGCATGTCGTCCGTCCCCGTCATTGCTCTTTACCCAGTAGTCGTCCCCTGCTCGACGGTCGTCCTCCGTCACCCACACTTTACAATATACTTTATTTTCCTTACAATCTATATCCCTTTTCTTCTTCATTCTGTGAAGTGCAAATTTTGGACTATCTTTGGTATTCAACCACAAGTTATCTTGTTTGCCTGTTAAGCCGTAGCTTACATCCTGCACAGCTAACTCATGTTTGAATAGGGGCAGCTGTAAACACCCCAAATTTTCCCTCACCCATTCACACCATGGCTTGTGATCATTTCATATGCATAAGCACAATCATACCATCTCATATCACATTTTTGATTCACTGCATAGATTCAAAGTCATCTGCATCTAGGGTTTGTGATCTGGGCAATCCAAGAGTTTCTGGAGCCACTCCAAAGGTCAACAACCACTTCAAAGGGGTCTATGTGTATTCAAGTATCATATTGAATCCTCTCAAAGTCAAGAATGTCAAAGAATCACAAGAACTAAGAATGGTATGGAAGCAGAGCCAGGTTTGACTGCACAGATGACCTAGAATTACGGTTTTGGTTTCAGAGGCCATAACTCCAATTTTTTTGGTCATTCTTGTTTCTATTGGTCTCTATGTGGTATAGGGAGTATGCATATCAATTTTCATGAAGAAATTCCATGGGGAAGTCATCTGATCAAGAGTTGACTTTTCAAGCAAGTCAGTGCAAAATCAGGGCATCTGAGACCCCCAATGACCCAACCAATAGGTGTTCTTCATCATTTTGATTGTATATGATCTTTATTTGATCATAGAAGATGTTGGAAGTTCACAAAATTGAGAAATTTCAAGTCTTTTGCAAAGTTGACTTTTTGGGCAAGTTTGACTTTTAATGAAAATGTCATTTTAGGCAACTTTTTCAACCTTTACTTTTTGATTCAAAAAAGCTTCAAATGGAAAAACTTTGGTCATGAAAGTTGTAGAATAGATCATTCCCTTTTCAAAAAGTACAAGAACATGACCTAATTCATTTTGGATCAAAAGTTATGGCTTGTCAAAATTGGCAAAAATCACAAAATTTCAAAGTTTCTACCAAAGAGGTATTTTGCAAAATGACTTGATCAAGTGTTCTAAAGCTATCAAATGCACTTCTAATCCACACAACATGATCACACAACATTCAAAAATCAGAATGGGCCAAGGAATCACATGTTTTATGGCTTATGGAGCAAGACTTTTTCATAAGGATCAAAAGCAAGCCAAGTTGCAAAATCCATCATAGCTTCTCATCCACTTGCTGGCTAGTTTGCTGAACCACCCTAGGCCTTTTTCCTCATCATGCTGTGCAGCACACCCTCCTTGTACTAGGCTAGCAAGTGACCCATGCTTCTCTTACACAAAGTTGACATTTTTGCAAAAGCACCCATACCAATCAATAAAGCACACATCATGTCATCTGACCAATCCCAATTGTTTATGTTAATCAAATGCAAGCCAAACATAAGAAGAAGCAAGCCTGAAACCAGCCATAGCACAACATTCACATTTTCACCCTCTTGAGCAAAAGCTTTCGAAAATCATCACACACCTCACAAACACACAAACTAACTTCATAAACAATCTCAACACATCTCCCTGGTCAAAAAGCACCTTTCAAAACAGCCTGAAACTCAAAGAATCACAAACACGAGTCTCACACCATCTTGAACAGAACTGCTGCAAACTCTCAAACCAGCCATCACAAACTCTTTCTAAGCATCAAGACTTCATCAGGGGCCTAAAAGGAGTGGATTGCACAAAGAGAAGAGGTCAGAAAGTTGCAAACTGAAAAGCTTCAAACTCAGGTAGCTTCATGAACTTTTTTTCCAGAAGCATGATTTTAAGTTCTTTATAGCTTCTATGCATTCCCCTGATCATGAATATGTGATTATTTTTGAAAATGGTTGAGAAACCAGGATGTATGCAATGTCTGAAACTTTTGCCCTAAAAATTGTTTTGTTTCGATTCAGTTGATTGGTGAAAGATAATTGAGTTTGGAGTTGGGGTTTTGATCCAGGGGGATGTGGGGATGATTTCTGGTTTGTTAGTTTTCGTTTTAGTGAAGATTTGAAGATTTTAGGGATTTTCAGGTGGGGTTCCCACCGGAGAAGACGACCGGAGGTCTTCTCCGGCCACCTGAAAATAATTAGGGCTAATCCCTGTGTTTAATGAAGTTTGAATTTGGTCCCTTGGATGTGTTGACTCGCGCGCGTTTGGACGCCCAGGATCACTCTATTTTGCCCTAATCCTAGTTGACTTTTTTTAATCTGGATTAATTAATTCATAAATGGAAATTAACTCAGTTTGAATATGGACCTTTGGATTGCGCGCGCAGTCAACCTTTTCTTTCCCAGATTCAATCCTGGCTCTCCATTGCGTTTACTTTTCATTTTCTTTAATTTTTAATTCATTAATTTTATATTTCTTTCTCCATTTATTTTAAAATAGCAAAATCATTTTAAAAATTCTGAAATTTTTTGTACAAACTTTTATTTAATTTCAGAAACCAAAAACATTTTTATTTTTATTTTTTGCATTAAAAAATATTTTTAAATCATTTAAAAGTTTAGTTTTAATAAATTGATGAGAATTAATTAATTAAAAATACTTTTAGGTATTTAAAAATCACCAAAAAATTCATGAAACATTTAAAAACATTTAGAAACATTGTCCAACCCTCAAACCAAATTTCTTTTTTGATCTTGATGCATTTTGAGAATTTTTCATGGAATTAAAATCATTTTAAGGCATTATTTTGATCCAAACCTCCAAAAATCATTTCTGCCTAACCATCGAGAGTTGGACCTTGATTCTTTTTGCATTGCATTGTGTTTAGCATTTAGTTTGTGAGATTAAATTGGTATGATTTGATCTTTCATTTTCCATTTGTTTGATATTTTTCTTGTTAAGGAACCCTAAAACCCTAGAAATTTTAGGAAAGTCATAACTTTTGTTAGGTTAAGAGTTGGAACTTCTCCTTTGGGCAGTGAGTTAGTATAAGTTTAGCGATCCTTTGAATGCATTTTCAATTTTTTTTCTTGATGTTTGCTTCTTATTTTGGTTTTTGTTTGATGCATTGATCATAAACCCTAATTTGGGCTTCCATATGCATCCATCTTGCATTTGCATTCATACTTTGACTTGCCATAGCATTTTGTGCATCCATTTGATTCATTTAACATCTTAAGACATATAGTAAGCATGTTTGATCATTACATCTTGTATTTGCCATGTTGTATGTCATTTGCATCTCATAATATTTCATGTATGATCATGGTTCTTAACTTGCTTCATTTGCATTCATAAGTTTGTATGATCATCCCCATGTCTTGTTACATGTTTGTAGCATCTCATAGCATATTTAACATCATGTTTGTGCTTCTGGTTTTGATTTACATCATGCCATTTCATTTCATTTTGCATTGCATTTCATTTCTTTCACTAACTTTTCAGGTGGTAAGTAACTTTGAGAAGTGAATTTGCCTTCACTTCTCATAACTTCTCTTCATCTCTTTTATGCATCCATGCTGCATTTTGTTATGTGCTTGAGATTGAGCTTGCTCTTTCTTTTTCTTCTTACTTTCTTTCCTTAAGTGACTTGTCTTCTTAAATGAAGCAAGTTGCTTTGCTTCTCCTGATCCTTTCATCTGCTTCCTGGTGGTTCCTCTGAAGATTTCTCTTGTTAACCTCACAAACCTTAGGAACAACCAAGCATGGCAATGATTAGGGTTTTGATTAGTCTCCCCACTTAGTTTTACCTTTGTGTCTCTTTGAGTCTTCTCTTCTCACCTCATAATCAGGGACTAAACCCTAAAGGCTTTAAGGCTTTGTGATTAAGCTTATGCCTGCATCCTTCTATTAGGATGGAGTGTATAACTTTAATCCTAAGTGTTAAACCCTTAATGTGTTTAAATCTCTTAATCAATTCACTTAATAAATCATCAAGACATCACACTTGTAACTTGGGCCTTGCATTAGGGTTCTAATTCTTCCTTAATTGGTTAAGAAGGACTAACCCTAGTGTTAATGGACAAGTCCCCCTCAAGTTGTCTTACAAACCCTAAAAATCACTTCATCATCATATCATTAAATAAAATCCACTTAACCAAAGGCTTGTTTTGTCATGAGTTTAATCCCTAATCATGGATTAAGTTGAGGAGCTTTCTTCAGCTTAAACATTCTCATCTATTATCCTTCTATTAGGATGGTGTAATGAATCTGTTTAATCCCTGATTATGGCTTAATCTCATTACTCAACACTAAACAAAAACACCAAAAACATCTAAATAATCACAAGTAGGTTAATGATCTTAATCCTATACCCAAGGTGATTAAGTGTGAGAAGCTGACTTCACACTTAAGGTATTCTCATTACCCCTAATCAGAGGGAAGATGTGATGAGTTTACTAAATCCATTGGTTTAGGCTTAAGCTCATTTTCTTATGACAAATTCTCAAAAGCAATAAAAGACTGAAAACACAAAAACAAACAATAATCGTCTCCTCCGGGATTCTTTTCTCATCATCTTCACTCATAAACGAGAACTCGCTTCTCCCTTCTAATGCAAGACAATTTGCACCTGAGCCAGACAGGTCTTACACTTGAGCATAGACAAGTAAGCAGTTCACAAGTCAATTTATCTTTCAGTCTCTTTGGGTCGAACTACGATGTTCTGACTTCCTCATTGCACGAGAGGATACGTAGGCATAACTTAACAGTTATCGAACAAAAGTCTCTGTATATTCCCCCTCCATCCAGCATCATTCTCTTAGCCTCATGATCTTGAGCATTTCATTCTTGTTCTCACACTGACACTGTATATATTACACTTTGCACTTCTTTTACACAGACACCTGTACATCCCTTCCCAGCTCTTTTATACACAGATTGCACTGACACTACCCCTTTAAAACACAAATCTTTTAAGCGTGGATCCCGTCGAGTACGACGGACAATCTGGGTGCTAATACCTTCCCAGGTTGTAACCAACCCCCTTTCTCAGTCTCTCTGGTTCGCAACCGTCTTATCCATATTTTTCTAGGTCTATGCAGCATTGCCTTTCCTCCGGGATAAAAATGCCTAGCTGGCGACTCTATTCATTCCCCGTGAGTTCACTCCTGTGTGTTCTCACACCCTCTTTCGCCGACCGTTCGCGTCTGTACCATATTTGAGCCAGTCTCATCTTTTGGGAGCGACACAGGGTGATCAGTGAAGCATGTAGATTCATTTAGGAACTTAAATAGCAAGTTCTGGAAAAAAAGTTCATGAAGCTACCTGAGTTGAAGCTTTGTTTTCTTGAGCTTTCTGGCCTCCCTCTTGGTTCAAATCCATCCCAATGATCTTCCTGATGATTAAGATGAGCTTAGAGCAAGCATGTGATGGCTATTTTGAGGTGTTTGATTCTGAATATGCAGAAATCGTGTTTCTGATTGAGGGTGTTTTAGTCTATGGTGAAGGGTGGGAAATGATCCTGAGATGTTTTTGAGTTGATTGGTGGAAAAAGTTTTGAGTTTTAGTTGCTAGGCAGTGAGATTCGAAGACTTGAAGTTTTTTCAAGTTTTTGGAAATCTGAGCTTAGGGTTGCATTCAGGCTTGTGTGTTATGTTCTTTTAGGTCCATGATGTTTGTATAAGGTGTTCTAATTGGTTCAAAGAGTTGGTGTGGCATAGTTTGATTGGTATGGTGTGTTTTGCAAAAAGTCAAGGAAAGTGTACCACAAGCATGGGCTCGGGTAAGAGGTGATCTAAAGGGTGGATTTGCCTCAGTTGACTTTGTAGAGAGTCATAGGATCAAATTACATGAGCTGGCACAAGTGGATGAAGAGTTTCATAGCATTTTGCAATTCTTGAAAGTTTTGGCCCTTTTGTGATTTCTTGAAGTTCAAGTCATGAAAATACTTGGTTCAATGCACAATTCTGATGTTTAGAGGCCCAATTGACATATTGTGAAGTGTTTGTGTCCATTTAAAGTCATTAGAATGCTTGAACATGCCAATTTGCAAAATCCCTCTTTGACATAAAACTTGAAATTATAGGATTTTTGCCAACTTTGAAAAGGCATAACTTGAGTTCTATGATGAATCAAGACATATTCTTGTACTTTTTGAAAAGGGAAAGACCCAATATACAACTTTCATGACCAAGAATGTTTCATTTGAAGCATTTTTTGGTTAAGAAAGAGGAGGTTGAAAAACTTTCCCAAAATGGAAAGTTTGCAATTCAAGTCATTTCCATTTTTGGCAAGTTTGCAATTGGCTCAAAATTATTCAATCCTGTGAACTTATAGCCTCTTCTAATATCAAATAAAGATCATAGAACTTCAATTTGATGAAAATACCCCTTTGGTTCCATTGTTGGGGGCCTCAGATGCCCTGATTTTGACTTAACTTGCTCAAGAAGTTACCCAGTGAACAGATGACTTCCAAAATGAGTTTATTCATAAAACTTGGTACACATGATCCTTATGACATATTAAGAACATTAGAAACAAGAATGGCCCAAATATTTGGAGTTAAGGCCTCTAAAACCAGAACCCTAATTTTGGTCATCTGTGTAGTGAAACCCTAACTCTGCTTCCATGCCTTTGCCAGTTCTTGTGATCCCTTGACTTTTATGAACTTTGAGGAGTATAATATGGTGATAGAACACACATGAACCCTATTGGAAAGCTTTGAGGCCTTTGGGATGGCTCATATGGATCCTTGGATTGCTCAGATCACAAACCCTAGATGTAGATGAACTTGAACTTATGCAGTGAAGCAAATATGTTAAGTGAGGTTTAATGTTTATGCTTATGCAAAAATGAAAGATCACAAGCCATGGTATGATATGAGTGAAGGCAAATTTGGGGTGTTTACAACTTCCCCTATTCAAGCATGAGTTAGTTGTGCAGGGTGTAAGCGTCTAGAAGTGGTTGGAAGTTCAAAAGGTTGCAAACTTGCCATTTTTGGAAATGACTTGTAATGGAAACTTTCCATTTTGGGAAATATTTTCAACCTCCTCTTTCATGACCAAAAATGCTTCAAATGAAAAATTCCTGGGCATGAAAGTTGTAGATTAGGTCTTTCCCTTTTCAAAAAGTACAAGAACATGTCTTGATTCATCCTAGAACTCAAGATATGGCTTTTCAAAGTTGGAAAAATCACATAATTTCAAGCTTCATGTCAAAGAGGGATTTTTCATATTGGCATTGTAAAGCTTCTAATTGATTTCTAATGTACACAAATATGTTACAACATGTCAAAGCAACTTCTAAACATCAGAATTGGCCCAATTTTGCATTGTTTCATGACTTGATCTTCAAGAAATCTCAAAAAGGCCAAAACTCTCAAAATTTGCAAAATGCCTTGGATCCTTCCATCCACTTATGACAGCTGCATCAAACTCATTCTATGGCTCTCAATGAATCTTGATGAGGCCAGACATCCCAAAAATCCAGCTCTTCCATGGCCCATACCTTAAGTACACATAAGTTGACATTTTTGCATTTCCTCCCATACCACTCAAACTGAGCCACCACCCACTCTCTGACCAATCACAACCTCTTATGCAAACCCTAAGGACTCAATTCCATAACACATTCAAGCCTGAATCATCCCACAAGGAAGAATTCACAAAATCACCTAAGAACTTCCCTTCTTCGATTCTCACACCTCGGCCATCAAAACTCCAAATTTCTTTCACCATTCAACCACACACAACCTAAGGATCCTTCCCCACCCCTCACCATGGCCTGAAACCAGCTCAAACCAAAACACGATTTCTGCATACTCAGAACTGAAACTCATAAACCAGCCATAAAAAAGTTGTTCTAAGCATCATAACATCCTCAGGGGGTCCATTGGAGTTGGTTTGCGCAAGGGAGGAGGCCAGAAAGCTCAAAACTGCAAAGCTTCATCTCAGGTATCATAAAGAACAATTTTTCCAGAACTCTTGTTTTAAGTTCCTAAATGATTCTATATGTTTAGCTGATCACTCTGATATGTTTAGAATTGAAAATGGTTGAGTTTTGAGTATTTAGCTTTCTGAAATTTTGCCCGTGAATATGTTCTTGTTCGATTCTCTTGATTCATGAAAAATAAATGGATTTTGTTGTTGGATTCTTGTTTAGGATGTTTAGTTGAGTGAATCTGGAAGGTTTGATGCATTTTCATGGCGTATTGAGAGAGATAGCATGAGAGGTTGGTCGGAGAAGACGACCGGAGCTTATCTCCGGTCGCCTGAGATTAATTAGGGTTTGGTTTGCCAGTTTGAATGTGAGCCCTTGGATGGTGATTAGTTTAGGTAGCGTACGGTCCATATCATTTCATTAAACCCTAATCCCTTAATTAATTTATTTAATTAGGATTAATTAATAAAATTGCCAGATTGCATCCTGACCTTTCATTAGCGCGCGCAGTCAACATAAATTTCCCCAGTTTGAATCTTTGCCCTCAGATCTTCATACATTCATTTATTTCATTTTTAATTCATTTTCTTTTCATTTATTTTGCTCATTTTATTTAAAATAGGAAAACTCATCACAAAAATATTTCCTTTTGCATTTCTAATCCAAATATTTTTCTCAACCCAAAAATGATTTTTATTTTATTTTTTGCATTTAAAAAGTAATTTTAAAATATTTAAATGTTATTTTTAATTAATTAAAGTATTTTAATTAATTAAAAATGCATTTAGGTTTCTAAAAATCACCAAAAAAAAATCATGAACTATTCCAATACATTTAGAAACATTTTCAAACTCTTCATACAAATTTCTTTTTATGTTTGATCATACTTTCTCAATTTTCTTTGAATTAGGGTTCTTTAAAATCACATTTTCTAACCCTAATTTGAAAATTTCATTTCTCCCTAACCATGAAGAGTTTGAGCTTTATTCTTTTTGCATTGTTTCACATATTGCATGTAGTTTCTAGGTTATGTTTCTCATAAATTTATCTTGCATTTTCAATTTGATTTGCATTTTCCTTTGAGAATACCCCAAAAACCCTAGCAAACTTAGGAAATTTATAACTTTCAATAGGATTAGCTTCTGACCTTCTCCTTTGGGGGTGTGACCTTGTATAGGTTTAGGGTTTGTTTGAGATTGGTTTAAATTTTTTGTCATGTTGTATGCTTCTGTTTTATCCATTTGCATCTCATATGTTCATAAAACCCTAATTTTTCATGTTCATTTGCATTCTCCTTTGCATAGCATCATCATGTGAACTTTCCATGACATCTCAAGCATGCATATGTCATCTTAGACATCTTAGGACATGTTAGAACATTGTTTGATTATTTCTTCATTCATTTGCTATGTCTTGCATTCATTTCATTTCATGAACATCCATGTGTTTTCATGCTTCTAAACATGCTCCCATTGCATCTCATCTTTGTATGATCATTCATGTGCATCTTGTATGACTTTGAATAATCTCATAACACATTTGCATTATATAATCACTTCTGACTTTGGTCTTTGCACCTTCATTGGTCTTATTTCTTTTCATTTCATTCCTTATGCATTCATACTAACATTTCAGGAACTTTGGGTAAGTTATCTGGGAGGTGGATTTGTCTTCACCTACCACCTCTTCTTTCCTTTGAATTTGCATATTTACTTGTCCTTGAAGTGAACATGCTTCACTTATGCTCTCTCCTTCTTACTTTATTTCTTTTAAGTTACTTATCTTCTTTAGGAAGTAAGTAACTTATTCTTCTGCTTCCTCTTCTTTTCATCTGTTTTTTCCATTGGTGGCCTTAAAGATCTTCTCTCTTAAGCCTAACAAACCATAGGATATCCAAGCATGATAATGTTTAGGGTTGTGTATAGTCCCCCCCCTTAGACTTTTACCTTTGAGTCTCCTTGAGTCTCTCTTCTCATCTCAATAATCAGAGACTAAACTCTTAAAGTTTTAGGACTTTGGAATTAGGGTTATGCCTGCATCTTTCTCTTAGGATGGAGTGTATAACTCTAATCCTAAGTGTTAAACATTTACTTTGTTTAAACCTCTTAATCAAATCACACTAATAATCACTAAGACTTTATCTTCTAACTTGGGCCTTACATTAGGGTTCTATCTCTTCCTTATGGTTAAGAGGGACTAACCCTAGTGTTTAATGGACAAGTCCTCCTCAAGTTGTCTTACAAACCATAAAATCCACTTCTTAATCCCACCTATTAATAAAAATCCATTTAATAAAGGCTTGTTATATAATGAATTTAGTCCCTAACCATGGATTAAGTTAAGGTATCTTCCTCAGCTTAAGTGTCTTCATCTATCATCCTTCTATTAGGATGGTGTAATGAGTTCACTAATCCCTGATTATAGATTAAACTCATTACTTAACACTAAACAAAAACCCAAAAACATCTAAATAATCACAAGTAGGTTAATGATCTTAATCCTACATCAACATGGTAATTAAGTTGAGGTGCTTACCTCATACTTAAGTTGGCTCATTATCCCTAATCAGGGAGGATATAATGAGTTTACAACCCTTGATTTGGGCTTAAGCTCACTAACTTATGCAAAACACCAAAAACAATAACAAAACTGAAAACACAAAACCAAACAATAATCGTCTCCTCTGAGATTCTTTTCTCATCACACTCACTCTGAAACGAGAACTCGCTTCTTCTGTCTAATGCAAGACAATTAGAACTCGAGCTAGATGAGTCATACACTTGAGCATAGACAAGCAAGCAGTTCACAGTCAATTTATTTTCAGTCTCTTTGAGTCGAACTACGGTGTTCTGACTTCCTCATTGCACGAGAGGATACGTAGGCATAACTTAACAGTTATCGAACAAAAGTCTCTTTGTCATCCCCCTCTTTCAGCATTTTTCAAAAGCCTCAGTTCCTGAGCAATTCACTCTTTTGCACCGACACCTGTACATTCTTTTCATTCCTAGATTTTGCACACAGATAGCACATACACTACCCCTTTAAACACAATTTTATAAGCGTGGATCCCGTCGAGTATGACAGACAATCTGGGTGGTAATACCTTCCCAGGTTGTAACCAACCCCCTTTCTCAGTTTCTCTGGTTCGCAACCGTCTTATCCATATTTTTCCAGGTTTATGCAACATTACCTTTCCTACAGGATACAAATGCCTAGCTGGAGACTCTATTCACTTCCTTTTCATTTCTCTTTTCGCCGACCGTTCACGTCTGCACCCTAGGACCCTGGTGTCTTTTCGGGGAAGCGACAACACCCAAATGAGAATTTAAGGAAATACACAATATTAAACTTGGGATAGCCCCTGGAATAAAAAGAAAATACTTCAGGCAAATAAATAAAGACCCTCACACACTAGCGGTTACACGACCTGACGATAGAAGAATCTTAATGATATGTGGGGTGGCTCCTTGCTAATATAACATTATTTAGTCAGTATCAGGTTATTATTCAAGTAGATGTTAAGTTGAAAGTAAAGTTATAGAAAATTTTAATTACATGTATAAATGTTTCACAATATTGGGTGACATAGGCATCAAGGATCCAAATCTCTAAACATTCTTAAAGTTATGCATCTTACTTAAAGTTCAAAATTACAATTTTCTTTGATTGAGAGATTTATTGTTTTTTATATTGCAAAGGGGGATATGTGTATGATTAATTTTAAATAGGAAAAATAAATAAATAATTAAATATCTAAGAAGAAATTAAACAGTTATAGCAGAAATTAGAAAAAGTAGAGGGAAAATATATATTTTTAGAAGTTGTACGGATTTGTTGGGATTGAAGTGTCGTAAAACATGAACTTGTATTTAAAAATAAGAAAATAGATGCAACCGTTTTCCTTAATTGTAGCAAGACCCCTCATTTATCAAACTTGAAGGAACTTTTGGAGGAATCATGACTATTAATGTGTCGCAAATATCAATTTTTCTTGGAGTTGTTAAAGGTACAATGTCTTTATTGACTAGAAAATTTCTCTTGATATGTGTGTTGATGTTGATATCGATGCACAATGTACATGGATTGTTTTTGACAACTACTAACGATGAAACCAATAAGTATCGCTCCCGCTAAGAGACACCAAGGTCAGATAGGGTACAGACGCGAACGGTCGGCGAAAGGAGAAGATGAAGATGAGGTGAAAAGAGTCGCCAACTAGGCATTTTTATCCCCGAAGGAAAGGTAATGCTGCATAAACCTAGGAAGGAATGGATAAGACGGACGCGAACCAGAGAAACTGAGAAAGGGGGTTGGTTACAACCTGGGAAGGTATTAACACCCAGATTGTCCGTCGTACTCGACGGGATCCATGCTTAAAAGATTTGTGTTTAAAGGGGGGTAGTGTCAGTGCTATCTGTGTGCAAAAGCTGGAAAAGAATGTATAAGTGTCAGTGCAAGAAAATGAAGTGAGGTGCTCAGGAATGAGGCTTAATAGAATAATGCTGGAAGAGGGGGGAAGAGACAGAGACTTTTGTTCGATAACAGTTAAGTTATGCCTACGTATCCTCTCGTGCAATGAGGAAGTCAGAACACCGTAGTTCGACTCAAAGGGACTGAAAGATAAATTGACTGATGAACTGCTTGCTTGTCTATGCTCAAGTGTATGACCTGTCTGGCTCAGGTGCTAACTGTCTTGCAATAGACGAAAGAAGCGAGTTCTCGTTTGTGAGTGAGAATGATGAGAAAATAATCCCAAAGGAGACGGTTATTGTTTGTTTTTGAGTTTTCAATCTTTTATTGCCTTTTTGGGGTTTGTCATAAGTTAATGAGCTTAAGCCTAAACCAAAGGGGTAGTAAACTCACCATATCCTCCCTTTGATTAGGGATAATGAGAATACCTTAAGTATGAAGTAAGCACCTCAACCTTAATTACCTTGATGATGTAGGATTAAGATCATTAACCTACTTGTAGTTATTTAGATGTTTTTGGTGTTTTTGTTTAGTGTTAAGTAATGCGTTTAAGCCATAATCAAGGATTTAATGGACTCATTACACCATCCTAATAGAAGGATAATAGATGAGCACATTTAAGTTGAGGAAGATACCTCAACTTAATCCATGATTAGGGATTAACCTCATGAAAAAACAAAGCCTTTATTAAAGTGGATTTTAGTTAATGGTAAGATTAAGAAATGAATTTTATGGTTTGTAAGACAACTTGAGGGGGACTTGTCCATTAACACTAGGGTTAGTCCTTCTTAACCAATTAAGGAATAATTAGAACCCTAATGCAAGGCCCAGGTTACAAGCTATTTGTCTTAGTGATTATTAAGATGAATTGATTAAGAGGTTTAAACAATATTAAGGGTTTAACACTTAGGATTAAAGTTATACACTCCACCCTAAGAGAAGGATGCATGCATAACCTTAATCACAAAGCCTTAAAACCTTAAAGGTTTAGTCTCTGATTATGAGGTGAGAAGAGAGACACAAAAGATGACACAAAGGTAAAACTAAAGGGGGACTAATCAAAACCCTAATTATTGTCATGCTTGGATGTTCCTATGGTTTGTGAGGCTTGCAAGAGATCTTCAAGAATAGCCACGAGGAAGAAGCAGTTGAAAGGAGGAGAAGCAGAAGAAACAAGCTAACTTACTTCACTTAAGAAGATAAGTTACTTGAAGAAAGAAACTGGATGATGAACATGAGTGAGCAAGGCTCACTCTAAAGCAAAGATAAAATTCAGCAAGGATGCATAAAAAAGAATGAGAAGTGAAGTGAGAAGTGAAGGCATATTCACTTCTCAAATTACATACCACTTGAAATGGTTAGCATAAAGGAATGAAATGAAATGAAAATGAAGCAAATGCAAAGATGCAAGCCAAAACCAGAAGTATAAACATGATATTAATGATGCTAAGATATGATGCAAATGTATGTCAAGTGCTATGGATGATCATACAAGAGATGAGAATGCAAATGAAGCATGTAAGAAGCATGAAAGCACATGAAAGTTCATGGAATGAAATGAATGCATAACATGGCAAATGGATGAAGAAATGATCAAACATGATTCTAATGTGTCTTAAGATGTCTTAGATGTCATGTGGATGCAAGAAATGTCATGGCAAGTTCTTGAATGAATGCATATGCAAGATGTATGTGAATGAGCATGAGAAATTAGGGTTTTCATGCAACAAGAGATGCAAAAGTCAAAAACAGAAGCAAATGACAAGGTAAAAAATTGAAAATGCATTCAAAGGAACCCTAACCCCATATGATATCACACCCCAAAGGAGGAGACCTAACTCTTAACCTAATAAAAGTTGTGATTTTTCTAAGTTATCTAGGGTTTTAAGGTAGCTAAAGGGGAAAAATGCAAATCAAATCAAAAATGCAAAAGAAATTCATGACAAAATTATGATACATACTACATGCTAAATGAAGATCAATGAAAAAAGAATCAAAGTCATACCATTCATGGTTAGGCAGAAAAGAATTCTTGAAGTTAGGGTTCAAAAATAGGAATTTTATGAACCCTAAATTCAAGAAAATTGTCAAAGATGATTCAAAACCAAAAAGAAATTTGTATGAATGGCATGCCAATGTTTCTAAATGTTCTAAGATGCAATGTGAATTTTTTGGGATTTTTAGAAACCTAAATGATATTTTAATTAATTAATTTCCATTAATTAATTAAAATAAACATTTAAATATTTTAAAAATGATTTTTTAATGCAAAAAATAAAAATAAAAATGTTTTCTGGTTGATAAAAATATTTGAAGTAAAAATGCAAAAGACAATATTTTTTTGGAATTTTCTAGCTATTTTTAATAAATTGTGCAAAACAAATAAGAAAAAATGAAATAGAAATTAAATAAAACAGAAGTATGCGCATCCAAGGGCTTAGATTGATTATGGGGAATTTAGGTTTGACCTGGCACGCAATCTAATGGCTATAATTCAAATCCAATTAAACTTAATTAATTAATAAATTAATCCAGATTAAAAGTTAATGAAATGATCCTGATCGTTCAACACACGCGGGAAACTAACATCCAAGGGCTCTCATTTAAACCTTGCCCTAACCCTAATTAACACATTAATCACTTTCAGGTGGCCGGAGAAGACCTCCGGTCATCTTCTTCGGCCAGACCCTCCCTGAGCAAACCCCAAACTTCAACCCTAGGTTATTTCTGGAGCTATAAAGCTCCAGATCAACTCACCTCACTCTCCTGAACTCAAATCCAACCTCAAAACAAATTTATGATGGCTCAATCTCAAGATTCGAAGGAAAACTCAAAAACGGAAAAAGTTTCAGAAGCTCAGTAAATTCTCAATATGCAACCATTTTCAAAACTAAACGTATCAACATGATCAGCACAACATAATGAACATTCTAAGAACTTAAAATAACATTTCTGGAAAAAAGTTTGAAGAAGCTACCTGAGCTTGAGCTTCCTCAGTTTGGAGCTTTCTGGTCACCTCTCTTGTGCAAACTCACTCTAATGATCCTTCTGAAGAAGCTTTGAGGCTTGGAAGGAGTTTTTTGGCTGGTTTGTGTGATTGCACTTCAACTGGCCAAGAATCATGTTTTGTGTATGGGGTGTTCTTGGCTGTTTTAATGGCTGCTTTATGATCTATTGATGATTCTGAGATGAATGGTGAAAGAAGTTTGAAGATTGAGTATGTGACCTGAGAGCTTCGAAGGAATTTGCAAGTTGGAGTGATTTTGGGAATGCTGAGCTATCTGAGGTTTTCAGCTTGTGTGTCTTATGAAAAATGATCCTTGAAGCATGCTTGTAGAGTCCTGGTTGGGTAGAGAGTGGGTGGTGGAATGTGGTGATTGGTATGGATGTTTTTGCTCAAAGTCAATAAAGTTTGTACTTGAGGTATGGGCTGGGACAGAAATGGTACAAGGGCATGTCTTGGTGTAGTTGAGATTAAGGAGGTCCATAGAACTGGTTTTGAGGCAATTCAACAAGTGGATGAAAGGTTCTATGTCATTTTGCAATTTCATGAAGTTTTGGCCCCTTTTGAAATTCTTGATGTGCAAGACATGGAATGTGATGATTCTTGGGCCAATTCTGACTTTTAGGCAATGTGTTATGTTACTATGATGCTTAGAAGTGTGTTTGAAGTCACAAAATGCCTTGGCAAGTGGTTTTGCAAAAATCCCTCTTTGGTGCATTCTTGCAAATTATGTGAATTTTGCCAACTTTGACAAGCCATAACTTGAGTTCCATAATGAATTAAGACTTGTTCTTGTACTTTTTGAAAAGGGAATGATCTAATCTACAACTTTCATGACCAACAATTTTTCATTTGAAGCATTTTTGGTTGAGAAAGAGGAGGTTGAAAAACTTTCCCAAAATGGAAAGTTTACATTTTAAGTCATTTCCATTTTTGGCAACTTTTGGTTTAGCTCACTTTTCTTCAATTTTGTGAACTTCCAAGCACTTCAATGATCAAATAAAGATCATATTAATTCAATTTGATGAAAAATCCACTTTGGTTCCATTGATGGGGGCCTCAGATGCCCTGATTTTGCTCTGACTTGCTCAAGAAGTTACCCAGTGAATAAATGACTTCCACAATGAATTTATTCATAAAACTTGGTATACATGATACTTATAACATATTGAGACCATTAGAAATAAGAATGACCAAAAAATTTGGAGTTATGGCCTCTGAAACCAAAACCCTAATTTCAGGTCATTTGTGTAGTGAAACCCTAGCTCTGCTTCCATGCTTTGCCAGTTCTTGTGATTGTTTGACTTCCTTGATATTTGAGGGATATAAAATGATGATTGAACACACATGGACACTCTTGGAATGATTTGAGGCCTTTGGAGTGGCTCAGATGAATATTAGATTGCTCAGATCATAAACCCTAGATGCAGATGAACTTGAACTAATGCAGTGAAACAAAAATGCAATATGAGATGGTATGATTATACTAATCCAAAGATGAAAGATCACAAGCCATGGTGTGAACTTAGTGAGGGAAAATTTGGGGTGTTTACAACTGCCCCTATTCAAGCATGAGTTAGCTGTGCAGGATGTAAGCGCCCGACTTAACAAACAAACAAGATAACTTGTGGTTGAATACAAAAGACAGTCCAAAATTTGCACTCACTGGGGAGAAGAAGAAAAGGGATATAAATTATAAAATGAAGTAAAGTATGATTATAAAGTGTGGGCGATGGAGGACGACCATCGAGAAGAGGACGACTGTTGGGGATAAAGCGGTAAGTGAAGCAATGACGGGGACGGCCGTTAAGCTGGGGAAATAAAGATCGTGATGGGGACGGCCATCAAGTAAATAAACAAGATTCTATGGGGATTAAAGACAAAGGCAATGATGGGGACGACCATCAGGTTCATAAGTTAATGTAAACAACGATGGGGACGGCCATAGGATCAAAGAATAAATGAAATATCGATGAGGGACGGTCATCAAAGGTGAAGGACAATCACCTAGCAGGGGACGACTGTTCTTTATCACGACATAGGACGATTGTCGGGTAGAAAAGGTCGACGATGGGGACGGCCATCGGATAATCATGATGAAGGACGATCATCAAGAGGTGAAGGACGATCACCTAGCAGGGTATGACTGCTCTTGGGGTTTATCATGACATAGGACGAATGCCAGATAACAAGATCAACGATGGGGACGGCCATCGGATAAAATCATGAAGGACGATCATCAAAAGGTGAAGGACAATCACCTAGCAAGGGACGACTGCTCTTTATCACGAAATAGGACGAATGTCGGATAGAAAAGGGTTCCAATTATGGAGATTCCGCTAGGGGAAAGGATGAGGGACGGTCACCTAAAGGTGAAGGACGATCACCTGGAAGGGTACGACTGTCGAAAGTATCACGACATAGGACGAATGTCAGATAATAGAAAAGTTACTTTTAGTAGGGAATGGTAAACACTGATGGGTGCTTACGCTTAAGAAATAAAGGTATAAGTGTTTGACGCTGTGTATAGATTAAAGATGCGGACGAGCATCCTTAAGACTATGATACGGACGAGTATCAGTAGAAAAAAATGCTGATGCGTGTTTAGAGATGATGATACGAACGAGTATCGAGAAGAGTATATATGAACTTATATTTGTGTCGGGGAGTACAAAGGGGACGCTTTGGCTTTCTGTTGGGGAAATATGAGATGACACGAATGAGTGTTGAGAAGAACATGTTATGGACAAGTATCTATCTGTAGAAAGTGTTATGGCGACTTTACTGGGGAATGATGGCACATACGAGTGTCAAAAAGGAGCTTGTATCTGTATTTGAGAGTGCAAAGGGGACGCTTTGGCTTTTATGGGGATGTATTTTGTATATTTCTGATGAGTACTATTGGTATTTACAGGTGACTGGTTCGAACCTGACTTGTGATCATGCAATATGTTTGATTTTTGCCGTAATGCTCCGTATTAGACGGAATTCTACGCTCTGGGAAAAAATGATGCGAATGCCATGATTATGCAAAAGAAACCGGTTCGGGATTCAGATCCCGCTGTTGCAAAGATCTCTGGCTAATCTGTTGGAAGGATATCCCAGCTGGGGAAGAGATCATTGGTAGATCTGATAACATATGGTTCTGCATGGGGATTCGATCACTGATAGATATATCTTGTGAGGAGATATCCCAGGTGGCGATGAAGAAGCTTTCGTCACTTTATTGTGTAAGAATTTCAGGCATTGCTCTTCTGGATAGGGTCTGGAGCTCTGTGGGGAGATGGTTCTCTAACCTTGCTGAGGATGAGAGGTCTAGCACTCTGAGGGGAGGAAAGATCACTAAATGATCTTCCTAGAAGTTTCTGTGAGGATCCTGCTGAAGATGAGGAGACTTGACAACTCAGCTGGGGAAATGAGCATTTTCTGATGCTGCTTGAAGAAGATGTGCTAGGGAAGTGATGTTGGCAACTTTGCTGGGAAAAACATTCCAGATACTGTTAGGGGAGGAAGTATGTTTGGCATGCCCCATGTCGCGTATCGAATACCTACAATCCTGTTAAGACAAAGAAGCGCACAAGTGTCCCGAGGCATCCCTTACCGGATTCCGACATAGGAGTTAGATATTCCTGGAAGTAAATACATTTCCTGCAAGCATGTAATTAGAAAGGCACATCTGTTTTATGCAAATATTATGGATATTGGACATTTTTGCAAACGAAACAGAAATGTACAAGACGAAGTGTGACTGAAAACTCTGATTTTATTAATCTAGGTGCCCTGAATTGGCAAGTATAGTTAAAGAAAAAAATCCCCCAGAATGAGGAGAATGTTACAAATTGAGAAAAAGCAAAAGTGCTGGCAATGTTGACGACGCTTCAGCGAGCTTCCTTTGCTATGACCCGTATGACCTTGACACTCTTCTTATCTTGCTTTCTGAAGAAGGTTGATTATGACTGATGCTTTATCCTTTCGAAGCTTACCGTGTTGTGAGTGATACAGACGAATTCAAAATGCAGTTGTTCGCTTATTTCCTTATTTTGCGTGGATCGCCCTTTCGGGTTTTCAATCCACCGGGATACCCATTTTTTCCTGAGCTATCCAATGCGGCTTTTCAACTTAGCGGGTGTACATTTTTTTCAATTTTCCCTTATTTTTGTCCGAGTCTTTTATTCTGTTTCTGACTCGCCGGGATGCCCTATTTTTGCCTGGACTTATATTCTGTTTTTACGTCCAGCGGGTCATTTTATGCGAAGTATTTTTTAACTGCATTTGAATTCACAAGGGATAAGAAATCTTCACCGTCCATAGTAGTGAGCATCAGTGTTCCGCCTGAGAAAACTTTCTTTACTATGAACGGACCATCATAGTTTGGAGTCCACTTGCCCATGTGGTCTGTATGAGGAGGAAGGAGTCTTTTCAGCACAAGATCTCCCACTTGGTATTCCCGAAGCCTGACTTTCTGATCGAAGGCTTTCTTCATTCTTTTCTGATATAACTGCCCATGACAGATTGCAGCTAATCTCTTTTCTTCGATCATACTCAGTTGATTGTACCGAGAACGGACACATTCTGCTTCATTTAGTTTGACATCCATCAGTACCCGTAAGGAGGGTAATTCAACTTCAATCGGTAGGACAACTTCCATACCATACACAAGCTGATACGATGTTGCCCCAGTGGATGTTCGGATTGAGGTACGGTACCCATGCAAGGCAAATGGTAACATCTCATGCCAGTCTTTGTATGTAACCACCATCTTTTGCACAATCTTCTTGATGTTCTTATTAGCTGCCTCAACAGCGCCATTCATCTTTGGCATGTAAGGAGAAGAGTTGTGGTGTTGGATTTTGAAGTCCCGACATAGTTCTGCCATCATTTTGTTGTTCAAACTGGAACTATTATCAGTAATGATTCGCTCGGGTACTCCATATCGACAGATGATGTCTCTTTTTAGGAATCGGGCTACCACTTTCCTGGTGACATTTGCATATGAAGCTGCTTCAACCCATTTGGTGAAGTAATCAATGGCTACCAGGATGAATCTATGGCCATTTGAAGTAGTCGGTTCAATCTTTCCAATCATGTCAATGCCCCACATGGCAAAGGGCCAAGGTGAAGACATTACATTCAAAGGATTTGGAGGTACATGTACTTTGTCTGCATAAATTTGGCATTTGTGGCACTTTCTGGCATAGGCACAACAGTCTGCATCCATTGTGATCCAGTATTAACCTGATCTTAACAATTTCTTAGCCATTTCATGTCCTCCAGCATGGGTACCGAAAGATCCTTCATGCACCTCGTGCATCAGCAAGTCTGCTTCTTTCTTGTCAACACATTTGAGTAGAACCATGTCAAAGTTTCTCTTATATAATGAACCATCAGCATTTAGGAAGAAACTACCAGCCAGCCTTCTTAATGTCTTCTTGTCATTGGATGATGCCCCAGGTGGATATGTTTGATCCTCTAAGAAGCATTTGATGTCATGGAACCAAGGTTTGTCATCTTTTGCAACATCCACGGAGAATACGTATGCCGGTCGGTCAAGTCTGGATACTGAGATTCAGGGCACATAATTGGCAGTCTGAACCTTGATCATGGAGGAAATGGTAGCCAAAGCATCTGCGAACTGATTTTCGTCTCGAGGGATGTACTCAAGTTTGATTGTTGTGAAGAAAGTCAATAATCTCCTCGTATAGTCACAGTATGGACTCAGATGCTCTTGGTGAGTGTACCATTTACCGTTGGTCTGATTGATTACCAAAGTTGAATCTCCGAATACAGTTAAAGTCTTGATCCTGAGGTCAATGGCTTCCTCAAGACCCATGATACAGGCTTCGTATTCAGCTTCGTTGTTAGTGCAGTTAAAGGTGTGTTTTTTCGAGAAAGGCATATGAACTCCTTTAGGAGTAATAAGCACTGCACCAACTCCATGACCATTCATATTGACAGCCCCATCAAACATCATTGTCCATTCTTCTTCTGGGTCAGGCCCTTCGGTGTGAACAGGATCTTCATGATCTTTTGCTTTTAGGAACATGATGTCTTCATCAGGGAAGTCAAATATCATTGGTTGGTAATCATCAATGGGTTGCTCAGCCAGATAGTCAGACAATACACTGCCTTTGATGGCCTTTTGAGAAGTGTACTGAATGTCATATTCTGTCAGAATCATTTGCCCTCTTGCAATCCTTCCGGTAAGTGCTGGCTTCTCAAATATGTAATTGACGGGGTCCATTTTTGAAATCAATAAAGTAGTGTGATTCAGCATATACTGTCTTAGTCGGCGAGCAGCCAACGCTAAAGCACAACAAGTTTTCTCGAGCAGTGAATAACGTTGTTCATAGTCAGTAAACTTTTTGCTTAGGTAGTATATTGCATACTCTTTTCGACCAGACTCGTCATGGTGGCCCAACACACACCCCATTGATCCTTCTAATACTGTTAGGTACATTATTAGAGGTCTTCCCTCAACTAGAGGCATAAGAATCGGAAGTTCTTGTAAGTACTCTTTGATTTTGTCAAAAGCCTTCTGACAATCTTCATTCCACCTAACTGTTTGTTCCTTTCTTAGCAGTTTGAACAGGGGTTCACAGGTTGCAGTAAGATGAGATATGAACCTTGATATGTAGTTCAATCTACCTAAGAACCCCCGAACTTCTTTTTCAGTCCTGGGTGCAGGCATCTCTTGAATGGCTTTGACTTTGTCAGGATCAACTTCAATTCCTTTTTCACTCACAATGAACCCCAGAAGTTTACCGAAACGTACCTAGAATGTGCATTTGTTGGGGTTTAACTTCAACTGATACTTTCTCAGACGCTTGAATAACTTCAGCAGATTTACCAGATGGTCTTCTTCAGTGAGGGACTTGGCAATCATGTCATCCATGTAGCATTCAATTTCTTTGTGGATCATATCGCGGAATAACGTCACCATAGCCCGTTGATAAGTTGCCCCGACATTCTTCAGTCCAAATGGCATCATCTTATAACAGAATGTGCCCCAAGGCGTAATGAAAGTAGTCTTCTCCATGTCTTCGGGTGACATCTTGATCTGATTATACCCGGAAAATCCATCCATGAAGGAAAACACCGAGAATTGAGTTGTGTTGTCAACCAATACATCAATGTGAGGTAATGGGAAGTCATCCTTCGGGCTAGCTCTGTTCAGATCCCGGTAATCCACGCACATCCGTACTTTTCCATCCTTTTTAGGCACTGGTACAATATTAGCAACCCACAGCGGGTAACTAGTCACTGCAAGGAAACCGACGTCCCACTGTTTTTGTACCTCTTCTTTTATCTTCATGGCCATATCCGGACGAGTACGGCGTAGCTTCTGCTTCACTGGAGGACAATCTTCCTTCAAAGGCAGCTCATGCATAACAATCTCAGTATCCAGACCTGGCATGTCTTGATAGGACCAAGCAAAGACATCAACATACTCTCGAAGCATGTTAATAAGTTGTTCCTTCACTGAATCTTGCAGACGGGCCCCGATCTTCACTTCTTTAAAGTCTTCTTCGGTACCAAGATTAATTGTCTCAACCTCCTCCTGATGAGGGATGATCTCTTTCTCTTCTTGCCTCAGCAACCTGGCTAACTCTTCAGGTAACTCATAGTCTTCTTCAACCCCTTCATCGGCTTGATTAATTGGATTGTCGAAGTCATACAAGGTCATAGCAGTGCTATTATCGATGCAATCTGGAGGATGACCTCTACAAGGGTTGAGATTGGTTCGTTTTAGTGATCAGTTTTAATCTTGTTAGAAAAAGTGAAAATGAAGTTGTTATTTTGAAAACATTGCCATTTTATTGTTTTGTACAAAAATGAAAAATGAAAAGACAGTGAACGAAAAAGAGACTCGTTTGCAAAAGATGTCCTGGTATTCATTGATTAATCATTTGCACAAAATACAAGATGGCCCTATTACAAAATGAGTCCTGACACCTTAGGCAAGATGCAGGACTTGATACATGCTAAAAGGACAGGAAATAATAATTACTCTGCAGGAGTAACCCTTATAATTTCCTGGGAAGACTAGTTAGAGACTCGGTTCCCCGGGATCCTTGGACGTATCCAGTTCTCCAGGTTACGGTCACTTTCTTCCTCGTCTTCCAGATTGTTCATAGCATCCGGGGTAAGCATTCCCCCACTGACAAATTTGGGCTCCTTGGCAGCCTCTGATTGATCTTGTCGGGTTGGTCTGTAACCCAACCCGAATCTGTCTTCTTATTTCTCCATCGGCAACAGTTTGCCCCAGCCTCTGGCGTTACCCTCTTCAACAACCTTCTGGGTTTATTAATATGAAGCGATAGAAGTTTCGGACTCAACAGTTGTTTCATTGACATTAAGGGCCTCAAACCCCTGGCTCATAGTCTCGTGGATCTACCCATCCATCTCAATATACTTATAAGTAGCCAGCTGGCTAATGAAAATGTCTTCCTCCCCGCAGATTGTAATGATCTGGCCTTCCCACTCGTATTTTAATTTTTGGTGAAGGGTAGATGTAACAGCGCCAGCGGCGTGAATCCAGGGTCTACCCAACAAACAGCTATAGGCCGGCTAAATGTCTATCACGAAGAAAGTAGTTTTGAATACTTGTGGGCCAATCACCACGGGTAATTCAATCTCTCCAAGAACTGATCTCTTAGAGCCATCAAACGCTCTTACCACCAAGTTACTTGGACGCAATGCCAAACCATCATATTCCAGCTTCACCAAGGCTTTCTTTGGGAGGACATTGAGTGAGGACCCAGTGTCTACTAGCACATGAGAAAGAACAACACCTTTGCATTCTAAGGTGATGTGTAAAGCCTTATTATGATTGCACCCCTCCATTGTTAAATCATCATCTGTGAAGCCTAGTCCATGACTAGTGTTAACATTTGCAACCACTGTTTCCAATTGATTAACCGTGATCTCTTCCAGCACGTAGGCTGCATGCAGGACCCTCAAAAGTGCATTCCTATAGGCTTCAAAACACATTAACAATGACAAGATAGAGATTTTGGAGGGTGTCTGATGAAGCTGGTCCACCACTTTGTAATCACTCTTTTTGATTATTCTCATAAACTCGTCCACCTCTTGGTCAAAAGACGTCTTCGAAGTTTCTTTAACAGCTGGCTCTTCGAGTACCACACTCTTCCCTTTTGCTTTAGCAACAACCTCTGCTTCAGCATTGGGTCCCGGTATTTGTGAGGCAAAAAGGCGTCCGCTTCTGGTGAGGCCTCCGCCTCCCCCAACATTGTCAACTTGTGGTGAAGAGGTTGATGAATCTAGAGTGATCTTCTTTTCGTCACAGTAGAGATCAGAGTCGTAGTGCCAAGGTATGGAATTACTGCTTTCATAAGGAACGGGTCCAGATACCGTAATGGTGACTGGACTGATTGCTGCAGCGGAAGGAACTGTGATGGTATGCGGGTCGTAATAGATTGTGACTGGAGATCTGACAGTAGGTGTTGCAGTTTGTTGTTGGAAATTGTTGTTGGGATGAACAGTTGCCGGGTCATAATAGATTGTGACCGTTGAGACATCTTCGTTAGCGTTTGTTGGTGTTGTAGGAGATTCCATTGATAAGATGGGTGTTGACGTTGTAGAAGTAAGCGTAACTGAAATTTGGTTTGTTGAAATAATGGATGGAGTGATTGCTGGAGTTGTGGATGAATCAGTGGGAGTAATGGTTGTTGCAGTTGTAGGAGGATCTATTGTTGCTGAAGAAAGAGTTGTTGATGTTGTAGACGCCGTTGTGGTAATTTGCAAAATTCCATCTCTGATAAGGCCATCTATGCCAAGCCTTAGCCTCTTGCAACCATTAATAGCAATCTTGCATGATTCGCAGCAGGCCGCACAACCTGGGAATACCTGACATCTTAAGAGTTGAGCTTTGACTTCTGCCAGCGGCGTTCGAATATGTGCAATACTATCAATCAGTGCAGATGGTTGGTCCTCCTCTATGGCATTAATCCTGGACCCACAATGACTAGGCATAGGATTTCTGGTAACATTTGGAGGAGGTGCAAAGTTGAGAGCTTTGGAATCGACCAGATCCTGAACCTTCATTTGCAAGGCTCTACACTTCTCAGTATTGTTACTAGCTGCATTGGAATGAAAGGCACACCTAGCATTTGCATCATAATTCTTCGGGAGGTTGAGAGGATCTGGTGGAGCCAACGTCCTTAACTCAACTAGGTTAAGCTTCAGGAGTTGTGGCAGTAAGGCGGCATATTTCATAGGAATGGGGTCAATCACCCTATTTGCTGGAGATGGCCTCTGTTGAAAGGGGTGTTGTTGTTGGTTGTTGTTGTTATTGTTGTATGATATTTGTTGCGGAAAATGTGGTTGTTGTTGATAGTGTTGTTGTTGCTGTTGTTGTTGAGGAAAAAGTGGTTGTTGTGGAACTGGAGCCGAGATAGTAACGGCTGCTACAAATTTGTGAGAGTATTGGGGCCTTCCCCTGCCTGCATGAATAGCATTTGTTTCACCCGTCCTTCGGGGTCCTGAAAAGGTTTTCTTGTATTGTTGGAGGAACTTGCACCATTGTCTGAGATTTTGCCCATCTTCAGAAGACTCTCTATTCTCTCCCCATCTATGACTACATCATCAAAGCTAGTGGAGGAGAATGCAGCAAGTCGGTCGATATAAGTTCCCTGCAAGGTATTCATAAACATGTCCGCCATTTCCCGTTCAAACATGGGTGGATGGATAGCAGCAGCAAGCTGTCTCCACCTTTGAGCATAATCTCGGAAGCTTTCCCTAGAAGACTGAGACATGCCCATTAGAAGGGTTCTATTGGGAGCCATGTCTAGGTTGTACTGGTACTGATGGATGAAGGCCTCGGCTAAGTCTTTCCAACATCTTATAGTGGCCCTGGTCAGATGCGAATATCATTCTCTTGATGCTCCAGTCAGGCTGTCCTCAAAATAGAACATCCATAACTTCTCGTCCATGGTATAAGCTTTGACTCTCCCCAAGAAATATTGCAGAAGAGTTCGCGGGCAGGAGGTACCATTATATTTCTCAAAGCACGGGGGTTTGAACTTGTGAGGAATTCTCGCCCCATCTACCAGCCCCATGTCCATTACATCAAAGCCTAGGGAATTCTGGGATTCAAGAGACCTCAGTTTCTCAGCAATCTCATCCAGCCTTCGGTCATAAACTTCATCCCCAGATCCAATAACTGTGAACTGATCTTCTTGAGGATCCTCTTGTAAGATCCTGCCTCCAGCAGTGTTACCTTGTGCATTTCTTATGACATTAACATCTGGGTTCAGATGAGGCCCAAATTCTGGTGGATCAATGCGAGGCTGCCCGCGATCATTATTACTGGTACCTCCTGTACCAGGATGGTGTTCATCAGGGGCTTGTCTTTCCACCAATTCCCTTAACCTTTCCTGGCTCTGAGCTAAGCCAGTCATCACAGCCATAAATTGGGTCATTTGATTCCTCATCTCGACCCTTTCGTTTGCCATTTGGGTCCTTACTTCATTCAAGTCCTGCTGTACTTGATCCATCTGAATGCCCAGAAGGTTGTTTCTCATCGGGTACCGGTGTATTCTGTTGACAGGGAACACTCTTCTACGAGAAATGTTTCCTGAAACCACAACAAAGTGAGAAACAACAATAAACAACAATATCTCCAATTGATATTTTGTCATCCAATACCAATTAACAAAATATTAGAGTTATATAAATATCCTCTATTATACTTATTAATATTGGTATGCCCCTTCCATAAATAATTGATCTCTTCAGAGTTCAAGAGTTACTCAATTGACCCTAATTTACAACATACATATCACTTAGGAGTTTCAAATATTCCAATTGACAAAAGATACCATACATAGGAATTTAATTGATCTCAACTGACACCCAAATGATAATTTAAGGAAATATACAATATTACACTTGGGATATCCCCTGGAATAAAAAGAAAATACATCAGGCAAATAATTAAAGATCCTCACACTCTAGCGGTTACACGGCCTGGAGATAGAAGAAACTTAATGCTATATGGGGTGGCTCCTTGCTAATATAACATTATTTAGTCAGTATCAGGTTATTATTCGAGTAGATGTTAGGTTGAAAGTAAAGTTATAAAAAGTTTAATTACATGTATAAATGTTTCACAAGATTGGGTGACAGAGGCGTCAAGGATCCACATCTCTAAAAATTCTTAAAGTTATGCATCTTACTTAAAGTTTAAAATTACAATTTTCTTTGATTGAGATATTTATTGTTTTTTAGATTTCAAAGGGGATATGTGTATGATTAATTTTAAATAGGAAAAATAAATAATTAATTAAATATTTAAGAAGAAATTAAACAGTTATAGCAGAAATTAGAAAAAGTAGAGGGAAATATAATTTTTTTTAGAAGTTGTACGGATTTGATGGGATTGAAGTGCCGTAAAACATGAATTTGTATTTAAAAATAAGAAAATAGATGCAACTGTTTTCCTTAATTGTAGCAAGACCCCTCACTTATCAAACTTGAAGGAACTTTTGGAGGAATCATGACTATTAATGTGTCGCAAATATCAATTTTTCTTGGAATGGTTAAAGGTACAATGTCTTTATTGAATAGAAAATTTCTCTTGATATGTGTGTTGATGTTGAAATCGATGCACAATGTACATGGATTGTTTTTGACAATTACTAACGATGAAACCAATAAGGACTTAACCTTTCATTGTAAATCTAAAGATGATGATCTTGGAGTGCATGTTCTTGATCCTAATAAAACACATGGTTGGAAATTTAAACCTAATATCTGGGGAACAACATTATTCCATTGTACCTTTAGATGGCAAGGAATGACTCACCGGTTTGATATATATGACCATAAAAGAGACGCACTTGAAGCTGAACATTACAACTGGTTTTTAACGGAAAGAGGGCCATGTTTGCGTCTAAAATTTAAATATGTTTGCCATAAATGGAAATAGTAATTATGTAAAAGTTTTTTTATTATGATAAATATTGCATTTGGGGTATTGAGAACCAAATGTTGTATATAAAAATATTTATGTATATTGTATGTTGTATTTCATATGACGATCATTTATATTTAAAATTGATTATGAAATGTGTTTTTGATGTGTATAAAGTCTCGTTATTATTTTAAGTTGTTAACATGAGTCATATGTGTGAAATTTTCTTTATTTTAAGAAATGTATTTCGCAATCAAAACGACTATGAATGTTGAAGGGAATTAACTTGTAAATAAATATGTTGGAAATCAATTATGATAAGAAGTTTTGAATTCACATGGCATGATTTTTCTTGACTGTGTAGAAAAGTATTTTAATACATCATTATTTCATGCATTGGTAGAATATATGATATGGTTTCCTGTGAGTTTTGTTAGTGGTATGTACTTCATGCGAGTTTTATCTCAATCTCTTGGATGATCTTTTATTCAGATGGTTTAAAATTATAGAAACACACATGATTTGCATATGATCTTTTATTTAATTATGGGTAATGCATGGTTATGATATAATTTTTAAAACCATTGTTTAACTGTTTTCGAAAAAATATTTTATACTTCTGTCTTATGGAATTTAATCATTCATCTTAGCTTGTTAAAGTTGTGAAGACACTAACCCTTAAAAAGATTTTTTTATGTATAGAGGAATTAGAAATAGTTTCTTAAGAATTATTATGATGTGTGTTGATGTGACACAAATCTATTTAATAATATTTGTTTTTTGTGGTACTTAATAAAATGTTTTTAATATGTAATAAAACATACTTGTTTGAATGCATATATGAATTTTTCTTCCACTTAATAAAAATAACGTAATAATTATTTTTGATCAATTTAAATTCATTAATTTAATTATAAAAAAAACTTTTATTTTAACATTCAAGTAAATCTAATTTTATGTAACATCTCGACCTACACTGGTGATTAAGAATACATTCACTCGTAAATTATTGTAAAGATGAAGATAAGGGTAAAATATTCATTTTACGAAGAATGAAAATTAACTGGTAACATATATAAAATCTTAAAAGGTAAAATATGGGCTTTTCAACGCTTTTCTAAACATTGAAAAGGGAATTATATTAAATAGCTTAATTATAATTGAATTAAAGTATATTTCTATTATGATTAATAGTTTGCAAAAGAGGCGTTATTACAAGTTCAACCAAATTATACAAACAACTTATAAGAAAATTTTACATAGAGCATTGAAATAGCTTTCCAACGCTTCTGACCGAGCCTCGATCCGAGTTACGGTTCATAAGTTATGAAAGAAACAAGAAATGTGGGAATTATAATTCTGCCATGGTCGTGGTGCGACAGGAAGGTGAGACTGCTTGCTTTGAGTTTGTTGTGCGAGCTTTGAGAGAATTGGAGAAATAAGTAAAATGCATTAGTGGTCGATGTGTGAGCGTAAGGCGAGGCCTCGCCTACAACTCACTGCGAGCTCGCTCTGCTACCTTAGCATAGTTGCAGATAGCTAAGTCTTGATCTACAAGCTCTTCAATTTTCACAATTCCAAATATGTTAAGAGCAGGTCTTCCATGGGCAAAACCTAATTTCGTAAACACCCAACATTCTAAAACACATCCAAACATTTATTCAAGCATGGTATAACATTATTAGGCAGGGATTTCATCATATATCACATAAAAACAACATTTGATTTAATTTTCACAACACCCTAACCCACCAATGTTTTCATATTTTCCCTCCAAAGTTATACTAACTCATGGAATTTACATTGATGAAGATGATTGATTAATTGATGATGGAGACGATGAATCCAAGAACTTCTCTTTCCCTTCCACGAGTTTCTTCTCTTCTTTCCTTTTTCTCTTCTCTTTCTCTTTTCCTCTTTCTTGCCTTCTTTACTATCTTTTTCTTTATTCTTATTCTTACTCATATATATATATATATATATATATATATATATATATATATATATATATATATATCCAATGGTATAAAATATCTCCAATTGATATTTTTTCATCCAATACCAATTAAAAAAATATTAGAGTTATATAATATCCTCTATTATACTTATTAATATTGGTATGTCCCTTCCATAAATAATTGATCTCTTCAGAGTTCAAGAGTTACTGAATTGACCTTAATTTACAACATACATAGCACTTAGGAGTTTCAAATATTCCAATTGACAAAAGATACCGTACATAGGAATTCAATTGATCTCAACTGATACCCAATTGAGAATTTAAGGAAATACACAATATTATACTTGGGATAGCCCCTGGAATAAAAAGAAAATGCTTCAGGCAAATAATTAAAGACCCTCACACTCTAGCTGTTGCACGACCTGACGATTGAAGAATCTTAATGCTATGTGGGGTGGTTCCTTGCTAATATAACATTATTTAGTCAGTAGTAGGTTATTATTCGAGTAGATGTTAGGTTGAAAGTAAATTTTTGTCTGTATGTTGTATGTTATATTTCATATGACGATCATTTATATTTAAAATTGATTATGAAATGTGTTTTTGATGTGTATAAAGTCTCGTTATTATTTTAAGTTGGTAACATGAGTCATATGTGTGGATTTTTCTTTATTTTAAGAAATGTATTTCACAATCAAATCGACTATGAATGTTGATGGGAATTAACTTGTAAATAAATATGTTGGAAATCAATTATGATAAGAAGTTTTGAATACACATGGCATGATTTTTCTTGACTTTGTAGAAAAGGATTTAAATACATCATTATTTCATGCATTGGTAGAATACATGATATGGTTTCATGTGAGTTTTGTTAGTGGTATGCACTTCATGCGAGTTTTATTTAAATCTCTTGGATGATCTTTATTCAGATGGTTTAAAATTATAGAAGCACACATGATTTGCATATTATCTATTATTTAATTATGGGTAATACATGGTTATGATATAATTTTTAAAACCATTGTTTAACTATTTTCGAAAAATGATTTTATACTTCTGTCTTATGGAATTTAAACATTCCTCTTAGCTTGTTAAAGTTGTGAAAACACTAACCCTTACAAAGTTTTTTTTATGTATAGAGGATTTAGAAATAGTTTCTTAAGAATTATTATGATGTGTGTTGATGTGACACAAAGTTATTTAATAATATTTGTTTTTTGTGGTACTTAATAAAATGTTTTTATTATGTAATAAAACATACTTGTTTGAATTTATGTATTTTTTTCATTTTCATACATTTAACTGTTATTGATGGAATTTGATGCCTGGTTTGTGTTTGTAATGACCCTTGGATACTTTCTGGACAATTAGATTGAAGGTTCATGGCCTGAATCATGAAACGCCATTGTTAGGGTTAGAGCTCTCGAATTGGGGGTTCATGATTTAATAAATATAAATGAAATATGACACCATAGTCTAACTTCAAATAACATGAGGATTGCATATGTATGATCCATTTTGAGAATTGTTACAGGTTTGATGCTCATTGAAGAAAACTAGGAAAACCTATGAAAACTGGTTCGCAGGTAAATTCGCAGCAAAATTCTTAGGAAATTTCGCAGGTATAAGGTTGAAGATGAAGTCAGATGGCGCCAATCAGGATTTCAAAAAATGATTATTCTTTTTATTGTTTCGTTTCTATTTAGTTTCAACTAACGTTGCTTTGTCCAGTGGTAGTAGCGTGCACGTGTGATGTCTATAACCTGTGTTCAATTTTTCTCAATTTTTCAATCATTCAATTTACATAATATATTATTATTGTTTGTTGTTCCATAGGCAGACGCGCCCCGTGTGGCTGAATGGCTAGAGCTTTGTTTAAAACCTGAAAGGGTTGGGGTTCGAATCCCACCACCCACCAATTTTTTTTTCCTTTTCATCATATTGTGCAGGTTGAATAGATTATGCATTGTTGTTGATTCTCTACCAACTAGCATACGCAGCCCAGTGGTCATTGCCTTGGTCAGGTAATGGGGAGGTCATGGGTTCAAATCTCTTGCCATTACCTTGGTCAGCAATTACCTTGTTTTTGTTTGATTTTCTTTTTCTTTATTAATTTAATTATTATGTAATTATATTAATTATATTATCTAATTATCTAATTAATTAATTAACTAATTAATTAACCTTAATTTTAACTTAAGTATATTATATCATAAAATATTTTTTGTAAATAAATATTAATTATTCTTTCTAATAATATTTTTTATTAATCTTTATTATATGTAATTTGTAAATAATTTATTTAAATCTTAATTAATTCCTAAACCTAAATTCTTAACCCTAATTTTCTTAATTAAATACTAACCCTAATTTTTCTATTAACCCTAAAATTTAACTTATTTTTTCTAAACCCTAATTAATATATTAATCTTTATCTTTATTAATATGTAAATAATTTAATATTTTGCTTATTATTATTAAATTTGTTATATTTTCTTAATTAATCTCTAAAAAACTTATAATATTTATTTAACCTAAAAATAATTTCTCTTTTAAATTTTAATATTTGATTTCTTTATTTATTATTATTATCATTATATTATTGCTATTATTTTATTATTGCTAATATTTTATTATTGTTTTATTTATTATATTTATTACTATAATTTTTATTTGATTATTATGTATCTGCTAAAGCCATGTAATACTTGTAGGTTTATTTTCCGTCTTTATTTTATTTCGTAAATATTTTATTGTATGGTTAGTAATTTTTGGGTGTGTATAACCTAAATATGATTAAAAATAATTTAGAAAATTAATTTAAATAAGATAAATACTTGAAAATAAACACTCACACATGTAAGTCGATCTTTGATCGCCATCTTGCACTTCCTAGGTTACCCCTCTCAGTTGCCTTAAAAATGGTCAAGTCCCTCGAATATAGGGGTGTCTTAAGCAAAGTCCCTTCATAAAAATCATCAAGTCCCTACAGTTTAAAAGATCAAGTCTCTTCGGTGTTGCCTACGATAAAGATCTTGTCCCTTCGAATAAATGATGATAGTCCCTACGAATTGCTAAAGACACCCCTTAAGTTGCCTTCTATGACCATACGATGACCCTACGCCTGTCCCTTAAAACATCCAAGGTAATGACTACCTATTCCTTAATAATAGGGATAGTCTTACCCTTTGAAAGAACATAAAAGAATAAGAAAGACTTAATCTAGGGTAGGTATCTCATAGTTACTTGCTCACACTCTTCAAAATTTCTTTTACACCTCACAATTTCTAAACTAGGCTTTGTATACACCCATACGAGGGTCATTACAAAGTACTTAAAGAAATTTTTCTAATCACACACTACACATTTCAAAAACAATTTAAGTGAGCTAAGTAACTAAGAGCCCATGGATAACCATGGATATAAAGGGTCCTAACACCTTCCATTTATATAACCCACCCCCCAAACTCAAGTCTTTTAAAATAGGTCTTTCTTGTTCTTTTATGTCCTTTCTTTATGGATAAAATAAAATTCGGTGGCGACTCTTGCTATCCGCAACATTTATAGAAAGTCAGTTCTCCCACCGTGTTACAGAACTGGCGACTCTGCTGGGGAGTTACTAAGTAAAAGAGGGGTACCCTTAGGAATTAGATCACTTAAATTGTTTTCCTTGTTTGCTTTATATTACTTGTTGGGCTTTATGTGTGAAAGATCCTAACCCGGATCTAGTGTACCTTAGGTAAATGGCAATAGACCAAGGAAACTATACGACGTATACCGATATGGTTGATCTGGTGGCCATAGTTAGTGTGACTTCTTGGTTGGTGCTTATGTTCCTTAAGTAAGTTAAGGATAATATGGGGCTGCCATATGTTGTCAATACACTAACTAAGTTTTAGAACCCTAGTTATCCCATCTTGGCCCTTAGAAAGTAGTGAGATAGCCAGCTTTGGAGAAGTCAAAAGTTGGTTGATACTCGATACTACACTCATTGAGATCCTAAACTTGGAGGGTTTTGGTTAGCATGTAAGTTGCCTACTGAACAACCACCCTTGGGAAGGATCATTGATATTGAGATCCCTTAGAACATGGTTACTTTTGTAGGACAGGATGAACCAACTAAACTTCAGGGGAGGGTACTTACCTTTAAACCTCATGCAAGCCTTCAAACCTAGGGATATTGTGTGACTTGTTTGTGTGTGCCACATGTTTGTGATTGAGCATAACATCATAACATCATCATGCATCATAAGCATAGCATTTTCACTAACCATTTCAAGGACCAAAGGATTTATCTTTGTTCTATGTTGCAGGTCATGACTTCTGCTCGTAGGAATACTATCCGGATCAACTTTGTAGGAATACCTCATAAGCTTAAAGAATTGGTCTCTCAAGTTTATGAAAACTCCCAATTCATCAAGAGGCATGGTCACCTACTGGATCTAGTCACTTCAGGGTTCAATGAAGACTCCCAATTCATCAAGAGGCATGGTCACCTACTGGATCTAGTCACTTCAGGGTTCAATGAAGACATGATGAGTGTTCTGTTTCAATTCTTTGATCCTAAACATCATTGCTTCACATTCCCCGACTATCAGCTGGTTCCTACAATGGAAGAATTCTCCAAACTATTGGGTATACCTATCCTTGACCAGAGACCCTTCATAGGCCTAGAAAAAGAGCCTAAACCTGAAGTCATTGCTGTAGCCCTACATCTGAAGAAATCAGACATTGTCCTAGAAACGAGAAGTGGAGTTAAGGGTATCCTTGCTAAGGTATTGATGGAGAAAGCTCAAGTGTTCCTGAAGGCTATGAGCTATGGTGCTTTTGAGGAGATCTTAGCCCTATTGATCTATGGCTTAGTGTTGTTCCCTAATCCAGACCAGTTCATAGATGTACACGCCATCAACATATTTCTGACTCGCAATCCAGTGCCTACATTACTTGGAGACATCTTACATTCTCTCCATACCCGTACTACGAAGGCACGAGGAAATCTGATGTGCTGCATACCTCTATTGTCTAGGTGGTTTATTTCTCACCTTCCTCGATCAGTGATGAAGAATGAACAAGGGTTAAGGTGGTCCAAGAGGATTATGTCACTTTCTCATTCAGATATTCATTCGTGCTCTCGATCTATGGAGAATGTTACTATCATTGACCGTTGTGGGGAGTTCCCTAATGTGCCACTCCTAGGCATAAGAGGCGCATTACTTATAACCCTTCTTTAGCTCTACACCAGTTTGGTTATGCTCGGAGTGATGGTCCTCATGACATGCTTATTCAGGGTATTGTGTTCGACTACGACAACGATCTGCAAGGTTACCGTCAATGGTTCATACGAGCTTGGGATAATGTACACAAGGTTGACAGCAAGACTCTAGAACCAAAGTATTCCATTCCTATGGAACCTTATCTCAGATGGGTACGAGCACGTGCTCAGACGCTTATGATGCCATATCCTGCTATCCTGCCAGTTACCATGGATCCTGTTGTTGAAGGAGATACTCCTTATATCATCCTTCATCCAGACATGCCCCCTGACATGGAAGAGTTGCAGAAGTCCTGGATCCAGTTGAAGGAACAAAGGGATACTTTTGAGACTCATTTCAAAGCTAGTCAAGAAAGAATCCTAGAGCTTACGAGACAACTGCACGAAGAACGAAATCTCAACACATACCTCAATACAAAGAGGAAACTTCCATGGGAGACTTAAAACCCCATCTTTGTATTTATTTACTTTTATTGTAAGCCCAAGAGGCAAACAAGTTTATTGCTTACTAATAAAATTTTCCTTTCTATTTGTTTAAACAAATTTAAATCCTGCGGTCCTTGAAAACATTGCATATGCATCTACATACCATATCATTGCATCACAGGTTTCTTATGAAAATGTATCTTATCTTCTCGCTGTTTATTTCAGTAGAAATGGCTCTCGAACAAACTGTTAAGGATCTCCAGGCTCAGAATGCACAATTCCAAGAACCGATCTTGAACTTATCCAAGGGACAAGATGAGCTGAAGGCACTTCTGACTAAGAAAAAGAAGAAGACTAGAAAATCAGGGGGCCTCATCAACCTGGTAGAAGATTCAGAGGTCCTATCAAGACAAAAGAAGAGGTTGAGGATTTTGAGTCTGAAAATTTTGAGAAAGAAGGAGGTAGTCTCCATGGTACTGTGGAAGATTCTGATTCTGAGGAGAACTATTATCATGATCCTGCTAGTGAGGAGAAGTACAAGAAGTTGGTAGACATAATGAACTCTATGGAACTACAAAAATCTTCTGGGCTTGATTTTGAAGATTTGAGTTTAGTTTCTGGAGTGGTTATACCTATTGGCTTCAAAGTTCCTGTTTTTGTGGTGTATAATGGTGTTTCATGTCCTAAACTGCATTTGAGGTCCTATGTCCAGAGGATTCAACCATATACTGCTGACAAAATGTTGTGGATTCATTTCTTCCAAGAGAGTTTATCTGGAGCTCAATTGGAATGGTATTATCAACTTGAAAGTGTTAATATTCGTGATTGGAATGATCTTGCTGAGGCCATCTATAGGCAATACCAATATAATGTTGATTTAGCACCAACTCGCATGCAGCTCCAAAGCATGTTTATGGGTACTAAGGAGAGTTTCAAAGAGTATGCCCAGAAATGGAGAGACCTGTCTGGCAGAGTTCAACCTCCTCTGACTGACAGGGAGTTGGTGGATATGTTTATGAGTACGTTGAATGGTCCATTTTATAGTCACCTCATTGGAAGCTCATCACCCGGTTTCACTGAGCTGATAATGACTGGAGAACGTGTGGAAAGTGGGATAAGAAGTGGTAAGATACAGGTGGGTGCCTCTTCATCAAGCAATGCTAAGAAGCCCCCTAGTGGAAAGAAGGAGTTTAATGTTGTGTATGGTCAACATAGTCGTAACAGGAGTCACCAATCTGTGGGAGCAGTTCACATCTCCAATCCTGCCCCTACAGCACCAGAGAAACAACAGAACAATCAACAGAAGCCTAGAAGACAGTTCACCAAGATCAACATGTCACTGGTCCAAGCCTTGCAACACATGTTGAAAGGGGAGTTAATTACTTTAAGGGATCCTCCTCAGAATCCTAATACATCCTCTCCTCGGTACAATCCTAATGCAAGATGTGCATATCATTCTAATAGTTCGGGACATGACACCAACAACTGCTGGGTGTTGAAAAACAAGATTCAAGACATGATCGAAGCTGGGGAAATTGAATTTGACCCTCCTGGGACCCCAAATGTGATCATTTCTCCTATGCCAAATCATGAGAAGACTGTTAATGTTGTTGATGAAGTTTCTTATGTTTCCTCAGTAACAGATTTGACTACTCCTCTATCCATTATCAAGAAGAAGCTGGTGCAGGCTGGGTTCTTTCCAGGTTGCAAGGAAGACTGTTTTTATTGTGCCTATAAATCTGATAGTTGCTGGAAGTTGAGGGATGGTATTCAACGCCTCATGGACAATTACACTATATTATTTGAGAGGACTCCTTCTGTGGAAAGTATGTGTGAACATCTGACTCGAAACACGAAGCTTGAAGATGTAGCTATGGTTGATAAAGTACCAGTGAAGATTACCTCCAAAGGTCCTGTCAGGATCACCTTTAAAGGTCCTGTCAGGATAACTTCTGAAGGTCCTGTGAAGATTGTTGCTGAAGCTAGAGTGGCTCCCATGATCATTACCACTCTTGGCCATGTTCCTTATACTTCTGATAAAGCTATACCCTGGAATTATTGATCTGATGTTTATATCCATGGTGTCAAACAAGAACCTTTGACTGATGCACCTGTTACTGATGTTAGTCTTGATGTGGACAACATTGCTGGATCTAGTAAGGTCACCAGAAGTGGAAGAATCTTCTCCCCTCAAGATACCTCTAAAAGTGCAGTTACTCTAACTCATACCTCTAATTCTGAGCCAAGTACTGATGCTCGGGGAAAAGGTCCTGTGGTTGAACCTGTGCAAGCTGAGTCACCAACTGCTGAAAATCTTTCTAAACAGATGGAAGAAGTATTGAAGATCATTCCCAAAAGTGATTATGATATTGTTGACCAGTTGGGGCATACTCCCTCCAAAATCTCCATGTTATCTTTGTTGTTGTGTTCTGAGGCCCATGCTAGAGCCTTAATCAAGTTCTTAAAGGCTGCTCATGTGCCAAATGAAATTTCTGTGGATCAATTTGAGAATTGTGTTGCACATCTGACTAGTGATAATGGGCTGGGCTTTTCTGATGCTAATCTGACTCCTACCAAGAGAAATCATAACAGAGCTCTACATATCTCCATTGAATGTAGGGGCACTAATTTGTCTCATGTACTGGTGGACAATGGTTCTTCATTAAATATGCTCCCTAAAGAGGTTCTGGACAAGCTCAGTCCTGAAGATGTTGTGTTAAGACCAAGTAATGTGGTGGTGAGGGTCTTTGATGGTTCAAGAAGAGTGGTACATGGAGAAGTAGACCTCCCAATAAAAGTAGGCTCTCAAGTCTTCAACTCTACTTTCTATGTGATGGATATTCGTCCTGCGTATTCTTGTTTGCTTGGGCGCCCCTGGATCCATGGGGGCAGGTGCTGTGACTTCCACCTTGAATCAGAAGTTGAAATATCTGGTGAAAAACAAAATTGTCACTGTCTATGGTGAGGGAGAGTACATGGTTAGCCATGTGAATACTTTCAAATATGTAGAAATGGAGGGTGAAATGGTTGAAACTCCATGTCAAACATTTGAAGTTGTTCCTTGCTCTGCTCCTGTTCCTCAGTCTGTCCCTGCTTCTGAAAGAGCTCATGTGGTTACCAGAATACCTCCTGCAATGACCTCCCTCAAAGATGCTAAGGCTGTGGTTGAAAAAGGTGGTTGTGCTATTTGGGGTCAGCTTCCCAACATCCCTTACAAGTCTGACAAGTTTGGTTTGGGTTTTACTGCAGAATCTCAGAGGGCTATTCGTCGTGCTCGTGCTGTTCGTATCACTAATCAAGGAATCATAAGAGATCAAATCAATGTTGTGGATGACCATGATGAAGACTATAACCTGGATGATTGGATCTTTCCTACCATGGGTGATGGGCTCACCAATTGGAAGGCTGGAGACGTTATTCTTATCTCCTTTAGTCAGGAGTAAATACTATTACTATGTTTTGTTTTAAGTTTGTATTTTTGAACAATAAAACTTTTTAAGCCTTGTGTCTTACCCGGGGCACAATGGTATGCTTGTTTCGGGATGTCATTTCATTTGCATACTTCATTCAATAAAATCAATGGACGTTTCGTTTTTGTAAATATTGTGCTCATTGTCTTTCTTTTACTATTATTTCTATTTTATCAGCTATGTGTTCTTACACACACCCACATCACTAAAATGCAGATCCTCATCCACTCTGGATCCTGTTGATAACAGTTATACTATTGCCAATCATAATTTCGAGAATCCGATCTATCAAGCTGAAGATGGAAAGGAGGAGGATCGTTAAGTACCTGTAGAGCTTGTTAGGTTGTTACAACAAGAAGAGAAAACTATACAGCCACACGAAGAGCCAATCGAAGTTGTGAATCTAGGAACTGAGGAAAACAGGAAAGAGGTCAAGATAGGGGCTGAATTAGAAGATGGTGTTAAGAACAGATTAATCCAGATGTTACGTGACTATGTGGAGATCTTTGCTTGGTCATATGAAGATATGCCAGGGTTGGACACTGACATTATGGTTCACCATCTGCCGGTAAAAGAAGACTGTCGTCCAAAGAAGCAAAAGGTTCGTCGCATGCATCCTGAAATGTCAGAAAGGATTAAAGCAGAGGTGATGAAACAATTTGATGCAGGGTTCTTAGTTGTGACTTCTTATCCTCAATGGGTTGCAAACATGGTACCGGTACCTAAGAAGGATGGTAAGGTACACATGTGTGTGGATTACAGGGATTTGAATAAGGCTAGTCCTAAAGATGACTTTCCACTTCCACATATTGATGTTTTGGTAGACAACACTGCTCAGCATAAGGTATTCTCTTTCATGGATGGTTTCTCTGGTTATAATCAGATTAAGATGGCACCAGAAGATTGGAGAAGACTACATTTGTTACACAATGGGACACTTTTTGTTATAAGGTGGTGCCATTTGGTTTGAAGAACGCTGGGGCAACATATCAGCGTGTTATGGTGGCTTTGTTTCATGATATGATTCACCATGAGATAGAGGTATATGTGGATGATATGATAGTCAGGTCCCAGAATGAGGAACAACACCTTTATCATCTGTGAAAGTTGTTTGAGAGGTTGAAGAAGTATAAACTGAGATTGAATCCAAACAAGTGTACTTTTGGAGTTAGGTCTGGTAAACTCCTGGGTTTCATTGTCAGTGGAAAAGGTATTGAAGTGGATCCTGCAAAAGTAAAAGCTATACAAGAGATGCCTGCTCCTCGTACTGAGAAAGAAGTTAGAGGTTTCTTAGGATGACTAAATTACATTGCAAGATTTATTTTCCAGTTAACTGCTACCTGTGAGCCAATCTTCAAGTTGTTGAAGAAAGATTAGGTAATGGAATGGAATGACGAGTGCTAGGTAGCCTTTGATGAGATCAAGAAATACCTCCAAGAACCTCCAATTTTGATACCACCAGTTGATGGAAGACCCTTGATTATGTACTTAACAGTATTAGACAACTCAATGGAGTGTGTGTTGGGGCAACATGACGAGTCTGGTCGAAAAGAGTAGGCAATATACTACCTTAGCAAAAAGTTTACCGACTGTGAAACAAGATACTCATTGCTCGAGAAAACTTGTTGCGCTTTGGCATGGGCTGCTCGCTGACTAAGACAGTATATGTTGACTCAATTACCTTGTTGATTTCAAAGATGGATCCAATCAAGTACATATTCGAGAAACCTGCTCTCTCCGGACGACTAGCGAGTTGGCAAATGATTTTAACAGAATATGATATACAGTACACCACTCAGAAAGCAATTAAGGGCAGTGTGGTAGCTGATCATTTAGCTCATCAGGCAGTGGATGATTATCAGTCTATGAATTTTGAGTTCCCGGATGAAGATATTATGATTGTTACTAAAGAACCTGGACAATATGACAGACCTGAACAGAGATCCAGATGGACTATGGTTTTTGATGGAGCTTCTAATGCGCTTGGTAATGGTGTTGGTGTTGTAATCATTTCCCCTGAAGGTTGTCATACCCCAATTACTTCTAGACTTTGTTTCTATTGTACTAATTACATGGCTGAATATGAAGCACGTATCATGGGTATCAAAGCTGCCATTGAGATGAATATTCAGTTTCTGGACATATATGGAGATTCAGCCATGGTAGTTAGTCAGATTAAAGGATATTGGGATACCAAGCATCCAAATCTCATTCCTTACAGAGAGCATGTGTTGTCTTTAATCCCATATTTTGAAGAGATTACCTTTGAACATATTCCACGGGAAAAGAATCAGTTGGAAGACGCATTAGCCACCATGGCATCTATGTTTGAGATTAGTTGGGATGATGAAGCTCCCAGAATCACTATTGATAGATTTGAGAAGCCTGTATATTGTAATGAGATTGATACTGAAGGAATAGAGGGAAAGCCTTGGTTCTATGAAGTGAAAAGGTATCTTGAAGCTCGGGAGTTCCCTGAAGGGGCATCTGTCAATGATAAGAAGTTTCTTAGGAGGTTTGCTGCTAAGTTCTTTTTGAGTAATGGAATTTTGTACAAGCGCAATCATGATTCAACTTTGCTTCGTTGTGTGGATAAGAAGGAAGCAACAGAGATTATGGAAGACATGCATGATTGGATCTTTGGCACTCATTCTAGTGGTCATACCATGGCAAAGAAGATATTAAGAGCAGGTTACTATTGGTCTACCATGGAATTTGACTGCTATCAACATTCCAAAACATGTCACAAGTGTCAAATTTATGCTGATAAGGTGCATGTACCTCCAGTTCCGTTGAATGTGTTGACTGCTCCTTGGCCTTTTGCCATGTGGGACATTGATATGATTGGTGAAATCAAGCCTACTGCTTCCAATGGACATTGTTTCGTCCTGGTTTCCATTGATTACTTTACAAAGTGGGTGGAAGCAGCCTCATTTGCATCTGTTACTAAGAATGTTGTTGCTCGATTCATTAAGAATAATATCATATGTAGGTATGGCATCCCTGAAAGGATTATCACAGATAATGGCTCAAATCTGAACAACACTATGATTACTGATCTCTGCACGCAGTTCAAGATTAAGCATCATAACTCTTCTCCGTATCGTCAAAAGATGAATGGTGCAGTAGAAGCTGCCAATAAGAACATCAAGAAGATTCTACAGAAGATAACTGTTACGTAAAAGGATTGGCATGAGATGTTACCATTTTCTCTCCATGGTTATCGTACTACAATACGTACTTTAACAGGGGCAACCACATTCTCCTTAGTCTATGGTATGGAAGCAGTTCTACCCATTGAAGTTCAGATCCCTTCCTTAAGAATCATGAAGGATGTAGGCTTGGATGAAGATGAGTGGATTCAGACTCGACTTGACTAGATAAATTTGATTGATGAGAAAAGGTTGGCAGTTGTTTATCACGGTCAGATGTACCAGAAACGGATGACCAAAGCTTTTAATAAGAAGGTTAAGCAAAAGGTATATCAGACTGGTGACTTGGTAATCATGCGTATCATATTACCACAGGGTGATCCTAGGGGCAAGTGGAATCCTACATATGAAGGACCATTTGTAGTCAAAAGGGTATTTTCAGGAGGTGCCATGATGCTTACCACTATGGATGGTGAAGATTTCCCACAACCCGTGAACGCAGACATAGTTAAAAAATACTACGCATAAAAAGAGACCCGCTAGGTTGACTGGCCTAGGAAACAATAAGGGCATCCCGGCGAACCAAAAGGGTTCGGGAAAAATGAGGGATATATATAAAAAAAAGATTGTACACCCGGCAAGTCGAAAACCCGAAAGGGAGGCTTGGGCAAAAACGGGTATCCCGACGGATTGAAAACCTGAAAAGGCAATCCAGGAAAAAGTTAGGGATTAAAGTGTATGACTATATCTCGTTGAATCACTCATGTAACCTCAACCAGTTGTGCTACCTAAATCAAGTTCAAACATATAAAGATCAATCCAATCATTTCCATCTCAACAACAAAGGATGAGATACTTGAAGATAATGGCAATAGTAGAATTGGAACTCAATAGGATTATTTTTCACATAGCTGCTTTTCTTTGTTTTTGTAAAACTTTTATGAAGAATTCCTCTTACTAGGATTTCTGTCTCCTTGTACAAACTTGCCTGTGTATAGGCCATTTCCTAAATAAATAAAGTCTCATGTTTTAATCCAAGTTTACTTTTCCCCTGTTTACTTAAGCGAAAACGTCCATTGGTTATGTTTGAATGTATGTATGCTTTTGAATATGATTGATGTTTACTAGAAATGCATAAAATGCAGTAATAGTATTTACTAAGGACGAGCGAAGGTAGGGATTCAACGAAGCTTCGCCGGTTCATCCCCACAGGGTAATCTTTACGAATATCCATACAGTAATATCTTATACTCGACGAAGTCTTCAAGCAGTTTCATATCCTCCGAAGAATTAAGTCTCCCGGATCTATGTCCATCTCTTTTATCCTCAGTCAGGATATTCAGGAACTTATTCCTTCAATAAAAAGCACGACGAACGAAGACAAGAGGTTCTGAGTACCATATTATTAAACAAAACGGGAACGAAGTCCTCATATTCCTCAGTAACGAACCTAGATTTATTTTCCCCAGCTAGCAGTTGTTATACAAAGATAACCGGACACTTCAGGCTACATGATTCATACATACATCATTTACACCATATCACAACATATGTATCTATAATCCATATGACATTCTTACTTAAGAGCATCATGCTATACATGCATACGTCAAAATAATCTGGCATAAACTAACCTTTTCTTTTCAGGATAGTTGCAGGCAGATAAACACTATCAAACAGTTCAGAGACGATTTATACAAAGATCTAGTGTTGATACTTAATTCAGAGATAATCGCTACGAAGATTTATTTCTGATAATTCAACAAATTGTCCTTGGAAGGTTACGTGAATGATCTATACAGAGATCTAGTGCTTAATCCAGGATATTTCCAGAGGAGATAATCGTTACGAAGATTTATTTCTGATGGTCAACTATCTTTGGGGATAGTGTGTAAATGATCTATACGAAGATCTAGCACTTAATCCAAGAGATTCTTTCAGAAGAAGTTCAGGGATAATCGCCACGAAGATTTGATCCTGATATTCTTTTTGTCCTTGGGAAGGTATGTAAATGGTCTATACGAAGATCTATTACCTAATCCGGGATATTTCCAGAAGAGATAATCGCTACGAAGATTTATTTCTAATGGTCTATGCAACAGTCTATCTGTGGGATGGTACATAAATGATCAATACGAAGATCTTGTACTTAGCCCAAGATATTACCAAAAGCAATTCAGAAAAGATCGCCACGAAGATTTGATTCTGATGCTTAAATTAAAGTATGTTCCTAAAGATGGTTCAGAGTCGATCTATACGAAGATCTAAGTACTGACACTTAATAAAGGATATTCTTTTCCCCCATAGATAATGCAGAGACAATCTATACGAAGATCTAGTGCTGACATTCAACTCAAAACATGTTATAGGAATGATTCAGAGACGGCCTATACGAAGACCTAGTACTGATATCCAGTGACAACATAAAGATACTATCACCTTCTGATATTATGGATGGAATCTATAAGCCCATCTCCAGTTCCTCTAAGTGGCATCTTTAAGCCCACTCCATCTATACAACCAATCAGCAGTGTTACTTTACGCACCGGTGAGTGCAAATTTTTGGGCTTTTGTGTTCAATCCCCTCCAACCTTCCAAGTCACGAATGGCACACAGGCCAATCTAACTCCTCAGGTTTTAGAAAATTGAACAGGGGCAGCTGTTGCACCCCAAAATTTTCCCTCCCCTAGACAAGTCATTGTGTACCAAGGTGTCCCAAGAGGTTCACAAGGTTCAAAAGGTTCACAATTAGTCAGAAAGTTTGACAATTCCCTCAGACAAAGCATCCTCCTAAGCAATGCATCCTAAACTAGGGTTTTGGATTTCATCAGGCTAAATGGACTTTCAAGGCCTCAAGTGAGCTTCATAACATCCTACATGTCTTCAAGAATCCCTATTTCAATTTTCAAGGCTTTCCCAAAAGGTTTGCTCAGTCAAATGATCAGATATGCAAAAATCAATCAAAGTGGTTAAAAAGTCAAACTGAGGTCAACTGTGGTCAAACCAAAGTCAAACTTCATGATTTTTTGCCAACATCAAGTTTATGAAGTAAAATTCATCATTTGATCAAGGGTTGATCATTATTCATCAAGGAAGTTTCAGATCATCAAGAATTAGGAGTTTCTAAATTAGGGTTTTCATAGGAAAAGTCAACTGAACTTTGACCAACCATAACTTTCACATGCTTCATCATAAATTTCCCATATAAATCTCATCTTGAAGGAAATTGAATTCTCTACAACTTTGTGTCTCACAAGCCAAGCCCAAAAATGCTTCATTTGGAAGGTATGAGCTAAAACATTATAGGTCATTTTAAAAGTCAACATCTTCCAAAGGGCATAATTTGAAAATGGTAAAGGATATGGATATGAGACCAAAAAGGTTGGTTAGAGGACTCTTTAAGCTTTCCAAAATGTCCAATAACATCTCCATAGCCTTAAAATTGAGGAATTTGTGCCTTTGCAAAGTTGGGAAATGTTTGGGAGGTATGTGAAGCAAATGAAGCCTTAAAACCAATTTTTGTCAAATGGGCCTACCAAATTGCCATACAAACTTCATGATATCCTCAAGCATGACCGAAACCAAGTATTATCTGATTTTTTTATTTTTTATTTAGTATTTATTTGAATTTTATTCATTAAAATGCAAATTAAATCAAAATCAAATATATAAATCAAATATTTGGATGGGATTGTGGTTCTAGAAGATCATAAACATCATTTAACTTGATTGGATACACTCCAAATTCGTGCAAGGCTTTAAAGAGTATGAAAATATTTTATTTTTCTCACTTTTAAGATCATATCTTTCTTCACCATCAAGTTATCCAAAAAGCCCAACCATTCATCAATTTCTTGACATAATTCTCTTCACTATAAGAGCATGAACCTAACACGATACTAGGGGACGAAAATCAGCAGCCAAAGAGGAGCTTCAAACTTCAAAATTTTCACAAAAAAAATTCAATTCGGATTCTCATTTGCAGGCCATATCAAAGTGTTTTGAAGGTTGCAACGTGTTCCTTGAGCATCACTGATGTTATCCCAATCATTTGCAGCATCAAAAGCATTGCCATACGCATGAACCGAATCGTGTTTTCATCGCTTTATGCATTTTTTCATTTTCATACATTTAACTGTTATTGATTGAATTTGATGTCTGGTTTGTGTTTGTAATGACCCTAGATTACTTTCTGGACAATTAGATTGAAGGTTCATGGCCTGAATCATGAAACGCCATTGTTAGGGTTAGAGCTCTCGAATTGGGGGTTCACGATTTAATAAATATAAATGAAATATGACACCATAGTCTAACTGCAAATAACATGAGGATTGCATATGTATGATCAATTTTGAGAATTGTTACAAGTTTGATGCTCATAGAAGAAAACTAGGAAAACCTATGAAAACTAGTTCGCAGGTAAATTCGCAGCAAAATTCGTAGAAAATTTCGCAGGTATAAGGTTGAAGATAAAGTTAGATGGCGCTGTAACACCCTAATTTTTTCCCTAAGATTTCTTTGCATCTCATCTGCATTGTGCATGCAAACAAGATCGCACTGGTTGCATGGTTCTTCTCGGGTTAGGATTTTGCCTCGCAGAGGATCACCGTTGTCTTTAATTGTTTTATTTGATTGTGTTTACTAACCATTAATCAAAATCCAAAAATATTTTGTTTCCTTTTGCTAATTTTTTTTCAGGAAGAGGAACCATATAAAAATGCAAAAAAAAATATAGCAGTCCTGCAGCTTGAGTAAATTTCACAAAAGTCGAAGATGATCCGCAGATAATTCAAATTTATCAGATCAAGGATTTCCCAAGTTAATTGATTCATTCAAAGGATCTCCAAGGTTCCCGTGTTTATTTCTTCGACGTACACAAGAATCGGGCCGAAACAACCAAGCAACTTTTTTTGAACAGAAAATTCAAAATTCAGCTTGGTTAACCGGTTAACCAGTGCGAAATTTGAATTTTTTATTCAAATTCAGCACCCTTAGATCATTGATTTAATTGGAATATTCTAGATCCATTGGTTTCTGATTTCTCTACATCATTTTGATCATTTCCTACCAAAAACCCTCACTAATCACCACTCTTTTTCATTTCCCACGAAAATTCCAATTACCAAGCCTAAATTCAAATTACCAAAGCAAGCTCCATTCCACCAAATTTCCATACCTAAGGCCTTTAAATAGGACCTCAATTTCATTCATTCCACAAGCTTTTGATAGCCAGAAAACCTCTTGCAAAATTACTCCCCAACACCAAAATTCTCCAAAGCTCATCTTTCTTTCTTTTGAAGTTATCAAGAATTCACATTGAATTCTTGATTAACTTGAGCTAAACCTTCATTCTTTCATTCTCTTGCTCATCAATTTTAGTAGATCTAAGCTTGTGTTGGTTCAATTTGAAGAAAAGCTTTTGGTAATTCATCTTCCTCCATAAACCCATATTCACCGTCAACATTCAAGATGTAGATCTTTGGTGCTTTTGTTTCAAGATCCTTTGGATCTCTATTTGTTGTTTGATTGCAGGGATTCCACTGTATTTTGGTTTTAAAATCCGTGCAAATTCAGATCATGATCATCCAATGTTTGAGAAAAGGTTTCAAAATGGATCATGCTGAATTTTCTGCATTTTTCAGCTTCTGGTACAGCGTTAACCGGTTAACCATTTGGTTAACCGGTTAACCAGTTTAAAAACAGCGTAGATTATTCATGGTTAACCGATTAACACAAGTCAGAATGGTGTTTTTGGCTTGTTTCAAGCCCTTTTTTTGGTTCCTCTTTCTTCTTCTTCTCCCTTTTTATTTTTACCTTGGGAAGTATTTTTGGGAATAATTCCTCTTTAATTTCAATGGACTTTGGGTGTAGATTAGAGTAGTTAATGTTCATTAATTCAAAACCACCTTTAAGTGGATTATTCAATTCATTTAAGGTACTTTGCATTAGTGATACATTTTCATGCTTGAATCCACCAAGATGAGTGATTGAACTTAAGGATGGAAGAATACCATAAGTATGACTCAATTTGGTATTCATCTTTAGTTTTGTGAGGTATCGCGTTCGGATAACGATTTATATATCGTTTATCTCGCATACATTAGCACTAACATTATGCACCTTAATTGGTGGTGGCCGGCCTCATTTGTAGGGTAATTACTTCGTAAATTACTCGGCGATTGCTTAACATAGACCTAAATGTGTCCCGACTTCGGAATAAAAATCTAATTGGGTACTTGCACTTTCGTGGACCGGATCTCTTGTTGATCGCGTAATCCCAAAGTGGTTAATCATATTGCATCAAGAATCGAGACTTGTGAATTTTTTATGTGTAGGTGCTTTGGGTCTCCCAATCGCCTTTCAAATTTCATTGAATTCGGTTCGGTTTGCCTTGATTAATCGCTATAGTGTAAGATGCTAAGCGGATCCGGTTGCCTTCGATTTTGGTTACTTTCTTTTTTGGTTGTGGTTGATTAAGTTCACCATACCATTATTATATGAATATTATTATAATATTACTACTATTAATATTTTAGATTCTTGCATTTTATTTCTTTTGTTACTAACATTTAATTTCTTGCACTATGTCGCTCCCAAAAGATGAGGCTGGGCTCAAATGAGGTACAGACGCGAACGGTCGGCGAGAGGAGGGTGTGAGAACACACAGGAGTGAACTCACAGGGAATGAAAAGAGTCGCCAGCCAGGCATTTTTATCCCGAAGGAAAGGTAATGCTGCATAAACCTAGAAAAATATGGATAAGACGGTTGCGAACCAGAGAGACTGAGAAAGGGGGTTGGTTACAACCTGGGAAGGTATTAGCACCCAGATTGTCCGTCGTACTCGACGGGATCCACACTTAAAAGATTTGTGTTTTAAAGGGGTAGTGTCAGTGCAATTTGTGTATAAAAAGAGCTGGAAAAAAATGTACAGGTGTCTGTGTAAAAGAAGTGTAAAGTGTGATATATATACAATGTCAGTGTAAGGACAAGAGTGAAATGCTCATGATAATGAGGCTAAAGAATGATGCTGAAAGAGGGGGAATATACAGATACTTTTGTTCGATAACTGTTAAGTTATGCCTACGTATCCTCTCGTGCAATGAGGAAGTCAGAACACCGTAGTTCGACCCAAAGAGACTGAAAGATGAATTGATTGATGAGCTGCTTACTTGTCTATGCTCAAGTGTAAGACCTGTCTGGCTCAGGTGCAAACTGTCTCGCATTAGACGGAAGAAGCAAGTTCCTGTTTGTGAGTGAATGAGATGAGAAAAGAATCCCGGAGGAGACGATTATTGTTTGTTTTTTGAGTTTTCAGTCTTTTATTGCTTTTGAAAGTTTGTCATAAGTTAATGAGCTTAAGCCTAAACCAAGGGTTAGTAAACCCATCACATCTTCCCTCTGATTAGGGGTAATGAGAATACCTTAAGTGTGAAGTCAGCTTCTCACACTTAATCACCTTTGATATAGGGTTAAAATCATTAACCTACTTGTGATTAATTAGATGTTTTTGTGGTTTTTGTTTAGTGTTGAGTAATGAGATTAAGCCATAATCAGGGATTAAACAGACCCATTACACCATCCTAATAGAAGGATAATAGATGAGAATGTTTAAGCTGAGGAAAACTCCTCAACTTAATCCATGATTAGGGATTAAACTCATGACAACACAAAGCCTTTATTAAGTGGATTTTATTTAATGGTAAGATGATGAAGTGCTTTTTAGGGTTTGTAAGACAACTTGAGGGGGACTTGTCCATTAACACTAGGGTTAGTCCTTCTTGACCAATTAAGGAAGAATTAGAACCCTAATGCAAGGCCCAAGTTACAAGCTTGATGTCTTGATGATTACTAAGATGAATTTATTAAAGGATTTAAACACATTAAGGGTTTAACACTTAGGATTAAAGTTATACACTCCATCCTAATAGAAGGATGCAGGCATAAACCTAATCACAAAGCCTTAAAGCCTTTAGGGTTTAGTCCCTGATTATGAGGTGAGAAGAGAAGACTCAAAGAGACACAAAGGTAAAACTAAATGGGGGGACTAATCAAAATCCTAATTATTGTCATGCTTGGTTGTTCCTAAGGTTTGTGAGGTTTACAAGAGAAAACTTCAGAGGAACCACCAGGAAGCAGATGAAAGGAGCAAAGAGAAGCAAAGTAACTTGCTTCATTTAAGAAGACAAGTCACTTGAGGAAAGAAAGTAAGATGAAGAAGAAAGAGAAAACTCAATCTCAAACACAAAGCAAAATTCAGCAATGATGCATAAGAGGGGTGAAAGGAAATTGTGAGAAGTGAAGGCAAATTCACTTCTCAAAGTTGCTTACCACCTGAAAAGTTAGTGAAAGAAGTGCAATGCAATGCAAAATGAAATGAAATGGCATGATGCAACTCAAAACCAGAAGCAAATATGAGATGATAATGATGCTATGAGATGATGCAAACATGAAACAAAGCATGGGGATGATCATATGAACATATGAATGCAAGAGAAGCATGCTTAGAACCATGAACATACATGAAAAGTTAACAAATGCAAATGACATACAACATGGCAAATGGAAGATGCAATGATCAAACATGCTTATAACATGTCTTAAGATGTCAAATGGATCAAATGGATGCACAAAATGCTATGGCAAGTCATGGTATGCAAGCAAATGCAAGATGAATGCAAAAGAAAGCCCAAATTAGGGTTTATGATCAATGCACCAAACAAAAACCAAAATCAGAAGCAAACATCAAGATAAAAAATTGAAAATTCATCCAAGGGAACCCTAAGCCTATACAAACTCACTACCCAAAGGAGGGGTCCTAACTCTTAACCTATTGAAAGTTATGAATTTCTTAAGATTTCTAGGGTTTTAAGGCACCTTAACAAGAAAAAAATGTCAAACAAATTGAAAATGCAAGATCAAATCATGCCAATTTAATCCTACAAACTACATGATATGCAAGACACAATGCAAAAAGAATCAAAGTCCAACTCTCAAAGGTTAGACAGAAGTGAATTTTTAAACATTGGAACAAAATAATGCCTTAAAATGAAATTAATTCCATGAAAAATTGTCAAAATGCATTAAGATCAAGAAAGAAATTTGGTTTGAGGGTTGGACAATGTTTCTAAATGATTTTAAAGGTTTCATGAATTTTTTTGTGATTTTTAAATACCTAAAAGTATTTTTAATTAACTAATTCTCATTAATTAATTAAAAATAAACTCTTAAATGATTTAAAAATATTTTTTAATGCAAAAAATAAAAATAAAAATGTTTTTGGTTTCTGAAAATTAATAAAAGTTTGTACAAAAATTTTCAGAATTTTTAAAATTGTTTTGCTATTTTAAATAAAATGGAGAAAAGAAATGAATAAAAATGAAAAATAAAATGGATTTAAATGAAGGTATGCGCATCCAAGGGACAGGATTGGTTCTGGGGATTTTTGGCTTGACTTCGCGCGCAATCTAATGGTCATAATTCAAATCTGGTTAAATCAGGTTTATGAATTAATTAATTGGGATTAATTAAGTCAACGTGGATTAGGGCAAAATGGTGGAATCCTGGCCAACCAAACGCGCGCGGGTCAACACATCCAAGGACCAGAATTCAAACTTCCTTAATTACACAGATTAGGGCTAATCAAACTCAGGTGGCCGGAGAAGACTTCCGGTCGTCTTCTCCGGCGAACCAAAACCCTAGATTTTGCTACAGGTCACCAAACCTGAAATTTCTTCCACAGGAATGATCCTGCCCCCCATCTAAACCTAACCCCTCTTTCAAAAATCATTTATTTTCATTAACAAGCTTGAATCGAAGGCAAATGTGAAACACGGGCAAACTTTCAGAGAGACATGAAATGGTCATCTCTTACTTATTTTCAAATCTAAATACATCCAGATGATCAGTGCAACATATAGATTCAATTTGTAACAAGAAAATGGAGTTCTGGAAAATTTGTTCTTGAGCTACACCTGAGATGGAGCTTTCTGATCCTGTGCTTTTTGGGCTGTTTCTTGGTGCAAACTCACTCCTTTGAACCCTCTGATGATAAAATGAAGCTTAAGAAGCTTTGAGAATGGCTGGTTTTTGAAATGGCAGAAGTTCTGCTCAAGGTGGGGTGGGAATCGTATTTGTGATTCAGGGAGTTTAAGGCAATGGTGATGGGTGCTTTGTGATCAGGAAAGTGTGTTGAGTTGATTTGTGAAGTTGGTTTTTGTGTTTGAGGTTTGTGCAATCAGTTTCGAAAGCTTTTGCCATTTGGAGCAAGAAGTGATAACTATGGCTTGGGTGTGTTTCAGCTTGCAATGTGTGGTGTGTTATGCTGGCTTTGGTCCATGTATCAAAAGGGGATAGGTCAGAAAGTTGTTGGTGGCCTATGGTGATTGGTATGGGTCTTTGGCCAAAATGTCAACTTGATGTGTACTTGAGGTATGGGCAATGGTACAACTTGCTTTTTGGCATGCTTGGGCTCAGCTTGAATCAAGGAATGCTGTGAAAAGAGTTTAGAGGCAATGCAGCAAGTGGTTTGTAACTTATGATGAGTTTTGCAAGTTGGTTCAAGTTTGTTTCCTTTGAGATTTCTTGCTTCATAAGCCATAAAAATGAATGATCCTTTGGTGTAATCTGACTTTTAGGTCTTGGTACATGCTTGTATGAAGATTAGAAGTGTATTTGATAGCTCAATTTTCCTTGACAAGTGAATTTGCAACTTTGCCTCTTTGGTAGAAACTTTGAAATTTTGTGATTTTAGCCAACTTTGACAAGCCATAACTTTTGATTCAAAATGAATTAGGTCATGTTCTTGTACTTTTTGAAAAGGGAATGATCCATTCTACAACTTTCATGACTAAATTTTTTTCATTTGAAGCATTTTTGAATCAAAAAGTAAAGGTTGAAAAAGTTTCCCAAAATGGCAATTTCATTAAAAGTCAAACTTTCCCAAAAAGTCAACTTTGCAAATGACTTGAAATTCTTCAATTTTGTGAACTTCCAACATCTTCTATGATCAAATAAAGATCATATACAATCAAAATGATGAAGAACACCCTTTGGTTGGGTCATTGGGGGCCTCAGATGCCCTGATTTTGCACTGACTTGCTTGAAAAGTCAACTCTTGATCAGATGACTTCCCCATGGAATTTCTTCATGAAAATTGATATGCATACTCCCTATACCATATAGAGACCAATAGAAACAATAATGACCAAAAAATTTGGAGTTATGGCCTTTGAAACCAAAACCCTAATTCTAGGTCATCTATGCAGTCAAACCTGGCTCTGCTTCCATGCCATTTTCAGTTCTTGTGATTATTTGATATTCTTGACTTTGAAAGGATATAATGTGATGCTTGAACATACATGGACCTCTTTGAAGTGATTGATGACCTTTGGAGTGGCTCAAGAAGCTCTTGGATTGCTCAGATCACAAACCCTAGATGCAGATGACTTTGAACCAATGCAATGAATCAAAAATGTAATATGAGATGGTATGATTGAGTTTATGCATATGAGGATATCACAAGCCATGGTGTGAATGGGTGGGGGCAAATTTGGGGTGTTTACACACTATTATTACCTTTATTTTATTTTGCTTTATTCATCCATATCATGTTTATTATTTGCCCTTATTGTTTGTTGATTTGATTTTCTATTTGTCCATTTGGACACAAAAAAAATTAATAAAGGATTAAACCTCTAAAAAAACTTGTGACTTTAATTTCAGACTATGGTTACTATCCTTAGCATTGGAGTTTGGACTTAGATTTTAGGATCTCTCCCTTTGCTTAAGTTGTGATCGATTGAAGACCTTAGCCTCAAATTAAGTTCATTTGTCTTTGAAGATGGAATTCCGGTTACCTTGAAGATAGGTGCATAATATGGTTTGATCGCTCTTCTCTTAACTTTTAATTCAAGTCTTAGGATAGTCACTTCATCTCCTCCCCATTCTTAAATTTTCAAAACTTCTCCCTATTTCAAAAATCTTCTTGGTTTTCAAACTTCAAATGTTTTCATAAGCAAACCTTGACATCGGTCAAGCGATTTTAACCTTTTCACTTTATTTTCTTAATAAATGTTAATCCATGTAAATATATCGAAATTCTTTTTCTTAAATACTTTAAAAAATCCAAAACTCACTCAATTGCTTTTGTGCCTTTTGTGCACTTTTCTTTTCATATGTTTAGATATGATTCATCCTTTCTAGCGGAATTATTCGCTAAAGAATGACGACTTATCTCTACATTTTAAAATCCATTCAACTCATTGTTCTTTTCAAATTTTGTACCACGAACTACGAGGTTTTGATCTCGCATTGCACTTTGTGGGTATGTAGGCATGAGGCATTAAAAACCTCATCAAACACAAAATCATAAAAAAAACATTCTTCTTCTCATCCCTTCAATCTTTTGTCAAGCAAACCAATTTCAAACCAAAAAAGCAATAAATATTTCAAAGGGCTCCCGTGGAGTACCACGGACAAGCCGGGTGCGTAAAACCTTCCCGATTTGTAACCAATCCCCTTACCCATTCTCTGTTTGTTTCTTTTAGCTTTTGCTTTTAGATTCCTAGGTTTTTATTCGTTCTTTTACCTTTTTCCTTTTGGAAATAAATAAAAGCGCGGTGGCGACTCTGTGTACCTTGAGTGAAGTTAATCAATAGCTTACACTCACGATTTTACCGCTACAGGCGCCAATCAGGATTTCAAAAAATGATTATTCTTTTTATTGTTTCGTTTCTATTTAGTTTCAACTAACGTTGCTTGGCCCAGTGGTAGTAGCGTGCGCGTGTGATGTCTATAACCTGTGTTCGATCCTTGGTGACACCATATTTTTCTCAATTTTTCAATCATTCAATTTACATAATATATTATTATTGTTTGTTGTTCCATATGCAGACGCGCCCCATGCAGCCTACTTTGATTTATTTACTGTCGCTCCCGGGATTTTCATCCTAGTACAAACGCGAAAGTGGCGCGGAAAGGTTAGAGTCGCCAGCCAGACATTTTTATCCCGAAAGAATGGGAAAGGTAATGTTGCACAAACCTGAGGAAGAAGGAAAGGACAAAGCCTTGCGAACCAAAGATCGGGGTTCGGGAGTCGGTTACGACCTGGGAAGGTATTAGCACCCCAGATCGTCCGCCGTACCCGACGGGATCCACGCTTGCTTGTTTGTTTCAAAGGGTGATAAAAGTATAACTGCTGCTGAATAAAACCGCTAACTGGAACAAAGGGGATGGAAATGAGAAAGGAATTAAAAAGAATAAAAAGAAAGAATGGGGAAAATGTAGGGAAAATAAAGAGTGTGCTCGAACGGGCCCTACCCCGCTGCCTACGTACCTCATCGGGATAATGAGGATCAGAGTCGACGTAGTTCGCCTAACCTAGGCGGGAACTGTTTGTTTGTGTTTTTTACAGCTGGAACTGCGTATGTCTATGCTCAGGTGTTGCAGGCTCGTCTGGTACGAGTGCGTTAACCGTCTTGCATGCGAGACAAGTCGTCGCGAGTTCGCGTTATGAATGAATGAGATGAGAAGAGAAGTTCCCGCAGGATAGTCGTTTATTGTTTGTTTTTGGCTTTTAAAAGAAGTGTTTTGAATTTTTGTTTGTGAACTGTCTTGTACTAAGACCTATCCATCGCGGGAAGCATTTACACCTCGCCCCGAAACAGGACGCGTATAAACACTCCGCAACAAAGTCTCGTGTCGTACAAGATTGTTCGGTTTTTGTTAAGTGTTTTATTGTTTCTTTTGAGATGAGAAAGAGAATGACTCAAGTTGATAAAAGGAAAAATCTAAGGGACTAAGACTCAATCCTAATGTGTTATGTATTTACAAAGTGATCCTAGTGGTTAGTGAAGTTTTCTACTCCTAATGAAAATAAAACTATTAGAATTCAACTTACTTCTTAATGAAGTTAAGTTGATTCTAAGAACAAATGGGAATCCTATACAAGTTGTAACAATAAAAATAATCAAAAAAAATGAAGTTAAGCATAAGGAACAAAATTCTAAAAAATGCCTTAAAGGCATGACTAAAAAAATATAGACTATTTTCATTTATTCTATTTCTAATGGAAATGAAAATTCACCTAAGTGTTAAATCTAAGTCAAACTTAATGTTCATCCTAAAACAAATTAAACTAAACCTAAGTCTAATATTAATTCTAGGGTTAAACTTAAACTAAACTATTTTATTATTTTTTTATGTATTGAACTATATTTTTTCTAATGGCCTAAATCTAATGGAAATTATGCCTAACTAAGCTTAAAACTAATATTTTAACAAAATACTAAATCCTCTAGAAAAATTATAAAAATTAAATTGTATGATCCTAACACTATCTAAAATATTATATTAAAAGGGATCCTAAAAATACTTATTTTTCTATGTCTAACAATTAATTATTTTCAGCTAGGACTTAACTATTATTTCCTAAAGATTTTATTACCAAAACCTAAGATAAAAATTCCTAAAAATTCTATAAAAAATATTCTAAGAGCTATTAGGGGTCTTCTAATTACAGAAAAAAGAGTGGGCTAAAAAAGTTAATGGAAGTCATTTAAATAAAATAAACAAAATTCTGCACAATTAAGAAGAAATTCAATAAAGTTAAATACAAGAATAATTCAGAATTAATTCAAAAATAAATAAATTCCAGAAAATAAAAATATCATAAATTTCTAAATCCAATTATTAACCCTCCTTAATTTTTTGGGAATTTTCTAATGCTTTTTCCTATTTTTTATGCATTTAATTTGAAACTATAATCATCTTAAACTAAAAATACTACAGGGAGTTCAATAAGTAATTTGTTTAGTTACTTTTGTAAATTGGGCTCAGAGGTGAGGTGCAGAAAGGAAAGGACCAAGGCCCAATTCGCAGCCATGAGAGGGGATGTGCAAACAACAGCTTTCTTAGTTATTTTATGCATTGGGCCTAAAAGTGGGGTGCCAAAATTAAACATACCTTGTAATTAATCTACAATAAAGGGATTTAAATTCTAATCTTATTATAATACTTAATTAAAATCTGAATTAAAAATGAATTAAATCCTAATCTAATATTTTTATATAAACTCTTAGTCTTAAATAATGTTTTCTAAAATATTAGATAAAAAAACATGAATTAAATAATAGTATTTCTAAATCTTAATTTGATTATAGTTTTATTAGATATGAATTATCTTTAATCTAAGAAAAAGAAATAACTAATAATTTGAATTATCTCTATTTCAATTAAGCTAATATTAAGACAAAATAATTAAGCTAATCTTGTGATTAAAATTTCCTAAAATTTACATTTATATTAAATTAAACTTGTAATTTTGACCACTTAATATTCTAATTAAACTTATAAAAAAAAAACACATTTTTAAAGAAATCCTAATTTAAGTAAACCTTAAATTAAACTATTATATATTTTAAAAAGTCTTAAATTAAAGAAAAAATTGAATTAAACTAATAATCTTACAATATAATTTTATAAAATCTTAATATTCTAATATAATTAAACTTAAAAAAACAATAAAACAAAAGCCAAGAACAGCAACCCTAGTTCCCTTCTTTCTTCTCTACTTCCACCGCCGCACTCCCCCTTCCCCGTCATCTTCTCTTCGCTTCGCCACACCGTCCCTCTCTCGGCCTCACTTCTTTCTTCATCACACCTCAGCGCCGCATCCCCTACTTTATCTTCTTCTTCCCGTTTTTCATCACCTTCTAACCTAGCTTCAATTCCGAATCACCTTCTTGTGTCTTCGCCCTCAACGCCACTCACCATCAACCTAAATGCTATCTCTCAGTTTTCTTCTCCATCCTAATGCTACCAACATTGACAAAATCTGACTAAAACCCTAATCCCAAGCAAAACGGCCAAGCCTCATCTCTCACGGCAACAAACCCTACCGGCCTAGCCCGAAACGGGAAGAATAAATCCAGGAACAAACATTGATACGACGGCAGCTACAAAGAAATGGTTTGAATTCGTACCTGGAAGCGAAAGATTTCGTCAAAGATTATGAATGAACAGAGGATGTAGTGCCACGTTCGGATTCGCGAAGGCGAAGATGTATCGGCGTCTTGATTGATGAGCGTATAACAGGCCGAGACAAATGATGCACGAGATGAGAGCTTTCCCGAAACCGCAGCTTCACTTGATGCAATCTCGTGCGTGCGGATTAATGTTTGCACGCTGTTGATGAACAATTCACTGATGAACTGAAGCGACCGTATCTCAGATTGACATAGATTCAACTGCTTCTTCCTCTGCTAACATTGATAAATTCGTAAATCCATTTCCTTCAGGTAACTCTTCTATTTGTTTTTGTTGTTGCGGTTGATTCTTGATGCTGTGAACTGATGCACGTTCTTGTGCTGATCTTTGGCAATTTTTTTTGGCAGGTCTTTGATGATGATGAATGAAGTTGTTGGAGGCGAAAAGTGAGATGATGCCGTTGCCGGATCCGCAGAATGTGACACAGGGAGAAGATGAAGACTGGTTATGGTTTGTTCTTGTTCTTCTCATGTGATTCTGAGTTTCGTCCTAATCATTGATTTTCTTGACGTTTGCGTTTCACTCTCTTTCACAGGTTATTGATGTAGGTACAACAACATGATTAGAGGAGATTGGATCAGGCTGAGGGAAGTTATGAAAATTGGAAATGGAAGAAGGTCCAGGATGATTGAAAAAGAAGAAGGAGCTTGTGAGGGTTAAAGATGGTTATGGGGCTGGTTCATGAGGAAAGAGAGAAATGGTGTGAAAGAAGGTTCAAGGAAAGGAAGAAGAAAAACTGGTGTGAGGTTGGTTCTGATATATAGGCACTGATCACAGAAAACTCCAGAAGTTTCAGGTAAATTCAACTCACTCAATTCAGTTGTGATTCTGTTAGAATTTAGTTATTTGTTTCAATTTCTGTTATGAGCTGTTTTTTGGTTATTTTGCTTTTGAACTTGTGAAAAAAATTAGTTATAAGTTAGTTATTTTCTGTTGTGAAATCAGTTATGAGTTAAAAGTTAGTTATTTGCTGTTGTGATTGTTATGGTATAACCGAAATCGGTCAGTTTGATGTTGACTCTTTTTGAGCTATGTATATGATATTCTCCTGAGTTTTTTCTCTTTGCCAACTTGGTGTAGGTTATTGATTAATTAAAAATAAGTGAAGAAGGATATAGCTGAGGGTGCAGTTAGATGAGGCTCGCAATCGTAGAAGTTTTTGAACCTTTTTGTCTCAGATTACATATTCACTCTCCTTTAATTCCCTTTGGTGATCCGAATCTGAGTTATGCTTTATTGCGTTGCGCTCTATTGTTGATGTATCAAAATCTTCTTGCAGGTTATTTGACCGAGACCGGAATGGAGATGATGATAAAGGTATGGCAATGGATCTAAACTGAAGTTGGGACGGATGCTGAGGCCTGTTGACAACACTAGGATCTCCACTGTTTGGACTGTCGAACGAGACAGCTTCAGCCGTTTGTCCAGCAATTGGAAGGCATCATGTGCGCGAAGGAGACCTTGCAACCAGTTGACGAAGTGCCACTTGCCTCACTGTATCAACATAGAACTGCTCACCAAGTTATGAAGCCAAAACAAATGCAAGTCCCCACAATTGTCCTTCTGGTATATGCTGCGAGGTCTCCGCCCCCTCTTCTTTTGTTCTTTCTATGCTTCTAAAAATATGTTGCTTTTATGTGCAGGTCAATATTTGAAACTGCAGCCACCAAACATTACTACATGAACAGATAATCCGACGTCGAAACATCGAGGACTCGGTTTATTGAATAGCACATCCAGATGAAAGAGTTTAACAATGGCTTCCACATTCCAACTCGTTGGCTCCATTTCTTTAATCACAAGTTCCATGAATATCTGCATCGGTCTCAACGTATGGTGAACTCTAGCATTAACCTCTCCTTGAAGCTTCGTAACGGTCCTTTCAACGTTTTCATCCTGCTTGGTTACTCTTAAACCTCTGCCAACACGTGAGGTGAGATATCAAGTTCTTTCCTTCTTTTCTGTTAATTCTGATACGGGTTTTTTAACTCTTCCACCACAGCTTGACCCGCGGCTCAAATTGAGTCGTTATGGTATGGATTTTGAATCATTTGAAATTCTGCATAGGCTGTTTTATTTGTTGACCAGCTTCACAATCCTTATTACTTACACTTTGAGCTTTTGCTGAATGAATAAATGGATCTGATACTGTGCCTCTTCTGTGATGCAGGCTGCTAACATGATTGATGGTGGCTTGGAGTGTGATGAATGATGAAGATAGTTGAACAATGAACAAAAGAGCCTTTCTTTTTTGGGTGATGGCGTGAAGAGGAAATCAGTTGCCATAAATTTTTCTCAATTTTTTGTTACTGTATTCTCCTTCTCTTTAATTTTTCTATAGAATTTTGTAACATGAATTACTACCAAGACTGTTATCACTTGAGAGTTATGTAATTACCCAAATTTGGACTGATAGAAATTTCATTTGCTTGCTATTTCTATATTTCCTTTACAAGAGACTTTAACAACCAAAAACAAAAAAAAAAAAAAAAAAATGACTTGACAGCACACTATCATAGTAAGGGGTCTTGACCTTTACTTTATTTTGTTTTGACAAATATGAGGCCCAAAGGAATAATTTAATAGCGTTTAAAAAAAATATAATGGTAACAATATAATTAAACGGTATGGACCCTTGAACTTTCGAGAGAGGTTTATAGATTTATTTGAATGATTGGCCGAAAATGAATATGACTTGAAAAATTGAACAAAATGGGTGTAGAATTCAAACGGATATGAACCCTTGGAAACTAGACTAAACTAATGGATCTTAAGAAAGGTGCAGAATGGAATTTAGGCGTGACTTATGTTTAATGCGAACAATGACTACCACAGGGTATACGGGTGTAACCTGGATGTTGAACAACATGTGAATAAAGGAAAAATTGTAGAAATCCCATGACTTGCATAAACAATTTTAGGCCAACTAGAGAATCCAAATCCATCCACCAAATCCCAAATTCATTCACATTGCAACCACAATACCCTAATCACCATAAAGACCTGTACCTTGATCTCTTGTACCACCAACCAACAGTCCTGCCGTGAAACCCTGATTAGATCCGCAAGCAATGATAGAATTCCTCGAATCCCTCTGATAGATGACTACCAGACCCTAATTCCGTAATCCCTATAACCAGATCCATTGAGGTAGAGAAAAAGAAACCAAACTAGTGGAATAGACTGATCCTTCAGGAGACACTGATCTCATACCTTATGAAATGATAAAATGAACTACTATGATGTTCGTGAATTGATGAGGAATGCTAATGAATGCAAAATGATGAGCCAATAGAGGGAATAAATATGAGGGCAAATTTTGAGGTATTACAGCTGCCCCTATTCAATCAACTGCAGACCTGAACGGATGATTGCAACAGCTTTTAGGCGTTCAAGGTATGGAGTGATTGAATACTCGAATAAAACCTGAAAATTTGCACATTGAGGGTAATGGAAATGCTATCTACCCATTTATTTATTTATGTATTTTTTGATTTTGACCTCTGAATAGGTAGCGGAAATAGAACCAGGTGGAAACATGCTGGGAAGATTGCCATCCTCGAATGACAACTCAAAAGAAAATAGGACGGGATGAAACGGGGTCATTGTACTTAAATGATAACCCGAAACGTGACCGTTGTACTGAAACGGAGACACGAGGAAATGAGATTGTTGTACGGAAACAATACTCAAAGACGAGACCATTGTGCTTAAATGGAGACTCGAATGAAATGGGATCGTTGTACTTAAACGAGAGCCCGAGCAAACAGGATCATTGTACTTAAATGATAACCTGAGACGCGACCGTTGTACTGAAACGGAGACGCGAAAGAATGAGACTGTTGTACTGAAACAAGACTCAAATACGAGACCATTGTACTTAAATGGAGACTCGAAATAAACGGGATCGTTGTACTTAAACGAGAGCCCGAGCAAACAGGATCATTGTACTTAAATGGAGACTCGAAAGGAACGGGATCGTTGTACTTAAACGAGAGCCCAAGACGCGACCGTTGTACTGAAACGGAGACGCGAAAAGAAATGAGACTGTTGTACTGAAACAAGACTCAAAGACGAGACCATTGTACTTAAATGGAGACTCGAAAGGAACGGGATCATTGTACTTAAACGAGAGCCCAAGACGCGACCATTATACTGAAACGGAGACGCGAAAAGAAATGAGACTGTTGTACTGAAACAAGACTCAATTGGGGATAACAACAAGACTTGGTAGAAGTATCCACCCGGGGAAATGAGGTTGTATTCTGTGGGGAACACTTCAATCTGATTGGAGATGTAACGAGTCTTATGTAATACCTCAAAACTGGCCCATGCTGGTATGCATATGTTTGAATTTATGGCGTAATGCTCCATGACGATGGAAATGCTACGCTTTGGAGGATGCAAATGTAATGATGAGTACCAGATGCAAATGCAAATGCAAAGGGGTCTCCCGATGAGGAGAAAGCAGGTATCCCAGATAGTTTGATTGGGGAGGAACTAATGATCACTGCATTGATCTGGCTCATCCTGATGAGGAGGAAACAACTCTGCGGGGAAAGTTGTTAATAATTCACTGGCTCTGAATAGCCGCCACTGCCAAAAATAAATTGGACTTTGAGATTGGAGCACCAAGACCCTGCTGGAGGCGGAATCTTCTTGAACTCTGATGGGGAAGTGAGGACTTCCTGGGAACCAAAGGCATGACACTGCTGAGGAAGCAACTGCTGGGGAGGCAAAATACTCTTTACGCTGTTAAGAATTGCCCCTGTCTGCACGGAGACTTCTGCTTGGGGACTGCACCCACTCTTTGCTACCTTGCTGGGTGAAGTTTCAACTGGCACATGGATGGGGATAATTGGAAACACCCTGGGAGACATTTGTTTCTGCTCAAACAAATGGGAATGCCCATCCTGGATAGTGATCTTTTAGCTCTGTTAGCAACACCAGTACTTGTACCTGCATGAACACAATCGATAGTACCTGCAACATAGAGAATTAGTTTGGGACCTGCTTGCCCCAGGCTCCTAGCATGAATCATTGTCTAGGTATCTCAGCACCCTTTCAGAGTTGTATTAAATGTTCCTATTCTCCTGCACGAGTTAGAAAAACATTCAAATGTTCATAACACAATGCAAGTTACCATTTGCTAGACGTTTTCACAATCAATCAATGCAAGATGAAAAAGTAAAAACAAAGAAGCAAAACAAACCAATTGACTGAAAATTGAATTTTTATTGACTTGGAAAGGTGGCCCTGAATGGGCAATACAAAGGAAGCAGTTCCCTGGAATGAGGGAACAACTAAAAGAAAAACAAAACTACCCTATTGGCAATGTGAGAAATGGATCTCATCAAGTCTCAAACCGGTTATGACTCGTATGTCTTCAAGACGCTCCGCTCGCTCTGCCTCTTGAGAAAAAGTAAATGAACTGATCTTTAACCCTTAGTATAGCCTCAACTGTAGGTAGGTCATGAAACTCACAGATCGCAGTCGTTCGTGTTAATCCCTCTTTTGCGTGGATCGCCCTTTCAGGTTTTCAATCCACCGGGATACCCTTTTTTGCCTGAGTTGTCCGATGTGGATTTTCAACTCAGCGGGTGTACATTTTTTTCAAGATTTCCCTAACTTTTGCCCGAGCCTTTTATTCTGTTTTTGGCTCGCCGGGATGCCCATTTTTGCCTGGATCTTTATTCTGTTTTTATCCAGCGGGTCCTTTTTACACGAAGTATTTTCTTACTGCGTCTGCGTTGACAGGGGATGGAAAGTCTTCTCCGTCCATGGTTGTCAGCATTAAGGCTCCGCCTGAGAAAACCTTTTTAACCACGAACGGTCCTTCATAGTTGGGTGTCCACTTGCCCCTGTGATCATTGAGAGGAGGAAGAATCCTTTTCAGCACTAAATCTCCTGGCATGTACCTCTGTGGTCGCACCTTTTTGTCAAAAGCTTGCTTCATTCGTCGCTGATACAACTGTCCATGGCATACAGCTGCTAGACGCTTCTCTTCAATGAGGCTCAATTGATTATATCTGGATCGGAGCCACTCAGCTTCATCTAGTTTGATGTCCATCATCAACCTCAATGAGGGGATTTCCACTTCAATTGGTAGAACTGCCTCCATACCATACACCAATGAGAATGGAGTTGCCCCAGTTGAAGTGCGTACTGATGTTCTATACCCATGCAACGCGAATGGTAACATCTCATGCCAATCTTTGTACGTCACAACCATCTTCTGAACAATCTTCTTGATGTTTTTATTAGCCGCCTCGACGGCGCCATTCATCTTCGGACGATATGGAGAAGAGTTGTGGTGTTCTATTTTGAAGTCTCGACACAAATCAGCCATCATCTTGTTGTTGAGATTAGAACCATTATCAGTAATGATCCTTTCAGGGACTCCATACCGGCAGATGATGTCCCGCTTAATAAATCGAGCGACCACTTGTTTAGTGACATTGGTATAGGAAGCAGCTTCGACCCACTTCGTGAAATAATCAATAGCAACTAGGATGAAGCGATGCCCATTAGAAGCTGTTGGCTCAATCTTTCCAATCATATCGATGCCCCACATAGCGAACGGCCATGGTGAAGACATGACACTCAACGGATTCGGAGGCACATGGACCTTGTCGGCATAAATTTGACACTTATGGCACTTACGAGAGTATCTACAACAATCAGATTCCATGGTAATCCAATAGTATCCCGATCTCAATAATTTCTTGGCCATGGCATGTCCTCCAGCATGGGTACCAAAGGAGCCTTCGTGAACCTCCTGCATTAACAAGTCTGCTTCATGTCTGTCCACACATCTGAGCAGCACCATGTCAAAGTTCCGTTTGTACAACACACCATCCTGATTCAAGAAGAAACCTCCCGCCAGTCTTCTAAGAGTTTTCTTATCTTTACTGGATGCCCCAGCCGGGTATTCTTGAGCCTTCAGGAATTGTTTGATGTCGTGGTACCAAGGCTTGTCATCTTCACCATCACCAACTGCGAAGACATAAGCCGGTCTTTCAAGGCGAGAGATCGAAATTCGAGGCACGAAATTCTCTTGGCATACTTTAATCATGGATGATAAAGTTGCGAGAGCATCGGCGAACTGGTTTTCGTCCCTAGGAACATAGCTCAGCTTTACTTTGGTAAAGAAGGTTAACAGCCTCCTGACGTAGTCTCGGTAAGGAATCAAACGAGCTTGATGAACTAGCCATTTGCCATTGACTTGATTTACTACCAAAGCAGAATCTCCGAAGATCTCAAGGTTCTTGACTCGCAAGTCTATTGCCTCTTCGATCCCCATGATGCAAGCTTCATACTCGGCTTCGTTATTAGTGCACTCGAAGGTCAACCGAGCAGCGAGAGGTGTGTGAACTCCTTCTGGTGAGATAATAACAGCACCGACTCCACTCCCATTCATGTTTACAGCTCCGTCAAACATCAACTTCCATCTGGATTCAGGGTCAGGCCCCTCCTCCGGAAGTGGTTCTTCATGGTCTTTCGACTTGAGGAACATGATGTCCTCATCCGGAAACTCAAACCTCATGGGTTGGTAATCATCAATCGGCTGCTGGGCCAAGTATTCTGACAACACACTCCCCTTGATTGCTTTTTGTGAAGTGTATTGTATGTCATACTCCGTGAGTATCATCTGCCAACGGGCCACTCTTCCTATCAAAGCCGGCTTCTCAAAGATGTATTTTACAGGATCCATCTTGGAAATTAGGAGAGTAGTGTGAGTCAGCATGTACTGTCTTAGTCGGCGAGCAGCCCATGCCAAAGCGCAGCAAGTTTTCTCGAGTAGTGAGTATCGTGTCTCACAATCGGTAAACTTTTTGCTAAGGTAATAAATGGCGTGCTCTTTTCGACCAGACTCGTCCTGCTGACCCAGTACACATCCCATCGATCCTTCCAGCACAGTGAGATACATAATCAGAGGTCTCCCTGGCACTGGAGGCATAAGGATTGGTGGTTCTAACAGGTACTCTTTGATTTGGTCGAAGGCCCGCTGACAGTCTTCATTCCATTTAATGGCCTGATTCTTCCTCAGAAGCTTGAAGATGGGCTCGCACGTGGCCGTCAGGTGAGAAATAAACCGTGCAATGTAGTTTAGTCTCCCTAAGAAGCCACGCACTTGCTTTTCAGTCTTCGGCTCAGGCATTTCTTGGATTGCTTTCACTTTGGCCGGATCGACCTCAATTCCTCGTTCACTCACAATGAAGCCGAGCAACTTGCCAGAACGAACCCCGAAGGTGCATTTATTCGGATTTAACCTCAGTCTGAACTTTCGAAGCCTGTCAAACAATTTTGCTAGGTTGACCAAGTGTTCCTCTTCCGTCTGGGACTTTGTTATCATGTCATCAACATAAACCTCAATTTCATGATGGATCATGTCGTGAAACAACGTCACCATTGCCCGTTGGTAGGTAGCTCCTGCATTCTTTAAACCAAACGGCATGACCTTGTAACAAAAGGTGCCCCAAGGAGTGATGAAAGTTGTCTTTTCCATATCCTCGGGAGCCATCTTGATTTGATTATAGCCTGAGAATCCGTCCATGAAAGAGAACACGGAAAACTGAGCAGTATTATCGACAAGTACATCTATGTGAGGTAGAGGGAAATCATCTTTGGGGCTAGCCCTATTCAAATCCCTGTAATCCACACACATTCTGACTTTGCCATCTTTTTTAGGAACCGGCACAATATTAGCAACCCATGGAGGATAACTAGTCACGGCCAAGAAGCCAGCATCAAACTGTTTTTGCACTTCTTCTTTTATTTTGATTGCCATATCTGGACGTGTACGCCTCAACTTCTGCTTTACCGGAGGACAACCTTCTCTGAGAGGTAGCTTGTGTACCACGATGTCAGTGTCTAAACCCGGCATATCTTGGTAGGACCATGCGAAGACGTCAACGTATTCTCGAAGCATGGCCATCAAACGAGTCTTGACAGATTCTTCCAATGCTGCTCCGATCTTGACTTCTTTCTTGTCCTCTTCAGTACCCAAGTTTATCACTTCAACATCTTCCTCATGCGGCTGAATCATCTTCTCTTCTTGTTTGAGCAGTCTGGCCAATTCTTCGGGTAAATCACAATCCTCTTCACCTTCCTCATCGGCTTGATAAATTGGATTGTCGAAGTCATACTTAGCCATAACAGGGTCGTCATTGATAAGATCCGGTGACGAGCACCTGCATGAATGATGATTCATGCAAGGCTTTAGCAACAACTTGAGAAACTGAGAAACATTGCCATTTTAAAAACTTTTCTTTCTTTTTGAAAACAAAAGTAAAAACGAAAGACAGAGAACAACATGAAATGAATGTGAAACGTCAATTTTATTAATGATTGTGTTAATGAACAAATGAACCCTTACAAAGAGCCACTATGCCCCGGGTAAGACATAGTGCTTTAGTACAGGAAAAATAGAAACAAAACATTATTACTCTTCGAAGGAAGTGACCGAAATAAGCCTTTCCGATGTCCAGTTGCTAAGTTGAGTTCCTGGAGCGGCAGGCCTGATCCATTCATCTAAGTCACAATCACTATCGACGATGTCATCCTGTACAGCACTGATGTTCTCGTAGTTTACTACTCCCGCACTTGTGAAAGTAACTGGGCTCTGAAAATCTTTAGCACTTGATTCAGACGAAGATCTTCCAGGGTGATAGCCAATCCCGAACATGTCCTTCTTCTCTGGTAATTCGATTGGGCTGCCCCACCCTTCTCGCACTCCAGACTCTACTAATTCACGCGCTTGTTTATAAGAGGCTATGGACACCCCCTTCTTCGGCACCTCAGGAGAAGTTGATACGGCGGATGTTTGCTCGGACTTCAAAGGCTCAAAAGCTTGACATGGAGTTTCGACTATTTCGCCATCCATCTCCACATATTTGAATGAGGCTAGATGACTGACGAAGATATCTTCTTCTCCGCTGACTGTCACAACTTGACCTTCCCAGACGAACTTTAATTTCTGATGAAGCGTAGAAGAAACCGCTCCTGCCGAGTGTATCCAGGGCCTTCCAAGTAAACAACTATATGCCGGCTGGATATCCATCACGTAAAACGTGGTATTGAAGACTTGTGGACCTACCTTAATAGGTAACTCCACCTCTCCAAATACCGATCTTCTTGATCCATCAAATGCCCGTACTACTAAATCACTGGGCTTCAACACCACCCCATCATAGTCCAGCTTCATCAATGCCTTCTTAGGCAAGACATTCAGAGATGAACCAGTATCCACCAGCACATGGGAGAGCACTGCACCCTTGCATTCCAGAGAAATATGCAATGCCCGATTGTGAGCACGCCCATCAGAAGTTAAGTCCAAGTCCGTGAAACCCAATCCATGACTGGCATTAACGCTGGACACCACTGTTTCTAACTGGTTTACAGAAATATCCTGAGGCACGTATGCCTTGTTCAGAATATTTAAAAGGGCCTTCCTGTGAGAATCCGAACACATGAGTAATGATAAGATGGAGATCTTTGACGGCGTCTGCTGCAAATGATCTACAATCTTATAGTCACTCTTCTTGATGATCCTCAGGAATTCTTCGGCTTCCTTATCAAAGGTGAGATCTGGATCAGCTGATGGAGTTGGATCATTGGTAACTACTGGTTGCTTCCCCTTGGCTCTAGCTTGGGCTTCGGCAGTATCCCTGGGTGGTATCACATTGCTTCTTAGTGCTTCCGGCGCAAACAATCTTCCGCTTCTAGTAAAACCCCCTACTCCAACATTCTCTACTTGAGCTGGGGTTATACTAGTCGTGGCCAACTCTTGTCTCTGGCCATTGCAATACACTTCGCCACCATAGTTCCAAGGAACTGCTCTGTCACTTTGGTACATTATGGGTCCGGCAGTAGTAATAGTTATTGGCGCCGCTCTGGCACGCGAAGGAACTTGGGATGGATCATAAAAGATAGTCACTGTAGATACTTCACTTTCTTTCACGATCTTGTCAAATTGCAGCATTCCTTCATCAATCATACCTTGAATTCCGGCCTTCAATCGTTTACAACCGTTGGTAACTTCTGTGCATTCTGAACAATCATCCTTGCATCCGGGGAAAATGCCTTTCTTCAACAAGCAAACCTTGATAGCAACCAATGAAGTCTGCAAGTCATCTACATCATCCACCAAATTCAATTTCTCCCCTTCACCAATTGCACCAACCGTGCCCCTGTGAGGAGGCATGGGATTTTCCAGCACATTAGGAGAGGGAGCGAAATTGATCGCTTTAGAATCCAACAAGTCCTGAACAACATGCTTCAATGCTTTGCAATTCTCAGTACTATGGTCGGGAGCTCCAGAATGAAATTCGCATCTAGCATTCGAATCATAACCTTCAGGAATTTGGCCTGGCCTCGGAGGTTGCAAGGTACGGAGCTGAATCATTTGAAGCTGCAGGAGATTCTTCAACAGTTGGGAGTAAGACATTGGTGTAGCTTCAATATGTCTATCTTTCACCCTCTGGGAGTAGTACGGACGAGGGGGTCTTGGCTGGTACCCCTGTGAGCGTTGCGGCTGTGGAGGCTGAATCCGTTGTTGAACTGGAGGTGTTGAAATAGTGACGGGGGCCACTTGCTGATAATATCCTTGGAGCATCATTCCTCTCTGTGCGTATATTGCTCCTGTTTCTCCTTCCCTCCTTTTCACAAAGGGTTTCTTGATACCAGACACTGAAGCGCTTCCATTTTGAATCTTCCCCTGTTTGAGCCAGCTTTCGATTCTTTCTCCAGTCAGGATAATGTCCGAAAAACCACTTGAGGAACAACCAGCCAACCTTTCCATGAAATGCCCTGGGAGGGTATTCAGGAAAAGATCAACCATCTCTCTTTCCAATAAAGGTGGTTGCACTCGGGCGGCCACCTCACGCCACCTCTGTGCATAGTCTTTGAAGCTCTCCGAGCTCCTCTGTGTCAAGCTTTGAAGCTGAGTACGGCTAGGTGCCATGTCAATGTTGTATTGATATTGTCTGAGGAAGGCCTCTCCCAAATCCTTCCAGCTTCTGATAGAACTTCTTTCCAACTTCATGTACCACTCCAAGGACCCTCCAGAAAGGCTGTCCTGGAAATAGTACATCCATAGTTTCTCGTCTCGCGTGTGAGCCGCAATCTTCCTGTAGAAGGCCTGTAGGTGAGTTTTCGGGCAAGAGTTGCCGTTGTATTTATCGAATGCTGGTGGCCGGAACTTGTGTGGAATGACCACCCCAGGTACTAAACCCATATCTGACACGTCAATCCCCAAAGTATCTTTGCACTCTAAGGCCTTGACCTTCTCTGCAAGCACCAAGAAGTCGTTGAGATTTCCGTCACCGCCGAAACCCATATCATTGTTGAAGTACTGGAATTGGTCTTCCTGCCTGTCCTGCACAGGAACATACGTAGCCATAGCTGGATCTGGAACATGAGGTCCACCTGTACCGTTGTTAGTATTGGGAGGAGCCCCTAGTCCACCGGAAGTAGTTGCCTGAGCATTAGTGTTAGGAGGAGTTAACCCTTGAATTGCATTTCTCAGCTCCTGTTGCCCCTGGGCCATCCCCTGCATCAAAGTCATAAATTCTGCCATCTTGGTACGGACATCGTTGAGTTCTGTCTGCATGGCGTCCATTGCTGTTCTTTGATTACTGCGGGTCGCGTACCGATGAGGAATATTTTGTCGAAGGTATCGGGTCTTGGCGGCCCTCGCAATCTTTGCCTGGTGAACACAGATAAATTAGACATCTCGAAGAAAAACCTGCAAAGACAAAGACAAAATGCAAATGATGCGTATGCAATGCAATGTGTTCCTTTTATTCCCGAGTATTTTACTGTGTTCGGTCCTGGCATTAAGAAGATAAGAATTGGGAAGAAGACCCAAATAATATTCAGACACAATGACGGCTGTGAAAAACTGGTGCTCATTACCCCGTGTCGGTGAAAATAACGAACAAGAAATCCGGAACAAATCAATCATATAAACTGGAGTTTGAAAATACAAAGTCCCCGAAGGGTGCCAATCACGATAACAAAAGTACATCACATATAAGAAATCCCACAACAAGCCTGTGGGTAATCCAAGTACAACAATATGAAATTACACACTAGGGAACTCTATATCTTTCAATCTCCAGCTAAAGCATTTGACGCTCTGGAACAGCTGAACCACATCTGGATGACCGGGCTCCTGGATGAGCTTCTGAATGAGGAGGTCCCTCGTATCAGAAGAAGCGTGCAACTCCTCGATCTGCTGTAGAAATGCTGCTTCATTCCTCTTGCTTTGACTTGACTCGGCCTTCGATCTTTTCACATCAGCTTTCAACTTCAAGTCTTCAATCTCCTTTTGAGCTTCCTTCAGTGCCTGCTGACTTTCTGTTACGCGCCGGATACGATCCTCCTCTTGATAATAAGCTTTCCTGATAAGTTCTTTCTGCCCATCTAAAGAATCCTGAAGGCTTTTGACTTCCTGTTTGTGCTTGGCGTCCAACTCTTTTTGTTTCTTCAGATTTTCGTCCCATTTCTCCTGCCATAAAGTAACAGCTTCATTGGCTTCACTAAGATCCTTCTTCTCTCTTCGGCGCTGGGCCGTCTTATGAGTCTCAGCTAAACCTTTCTTTCGGAAGTAGAGCTCTCTATCTTCAAAATCCTTCTGCTTAAGACGGACTATCTCCTCGGCTTGCACAGCTCTATCTTTCAATTGACGGTTCTGGATCATCAGCGCTTGACAAGAATTAAGAGCCTCTTGATTTTCAACCCTCAGTTGCTTAACCAAAGCCTCTAACTTCTGATATTCCTCCAAGGGCACCGTAGTAGGTGGAGGTAATGGCGCAGAGAAAGGGATTAGAGTCACTTGGGCTTTTTCTCTTACCCACGCCTCAAACTCGGGAAACATTTGGTTGTTGCTCCTGCCCAAACGATCTATACCCTTCTTAATAACCGTTTTCCAAGCACCTGCAGCCTCCCGCACCAATGAGAGATTATCCTTCATAGGAAAATAGAAAGTCTGATCCAACTCTGAATCCTTGGGAACATTCTTCAAAGCGTACCCTAATTGTCTTCTCAAGAGTATGGGGTTGTAGTTAATGCAACCTGCTACTCCTAAGAGGGGAACATTAGGATACTTTCCGCAACTGGAGATGAGCTCTTTCCCTTTTAACCTCAAAGTGAACCATCTGATGTCTTTGGCAGTCAACGTGTTGAGCTTCTGCGACCATATTACATTGGGATCCCTAAACACTCCAGCAATAGGGATGTGCCTCATAAACCAAGTGTAGAACAACTGAGCACAACATCTAACCAAGCCACCTCGTCTCTTCTCATTCCTATAGTGCACCGAATAATACAAGTCACCCAGGAGAGTAGGTATCGGATTCTTCAACACAAACAAATGAATTGCATTTATGTCCACAAACTTGTCCATATCAGCAAACAAAACTATCCCGTACACAGATAATGCCAAGATAGCGCAAACTGAATCCCACTGCTTTTCCACGGCACACTCTTCAGCTTTTCCGACCAGAAACTCTAAGGGAAAACCAAGCACCCCGGCCTTGGTGGAAACCAGATTAGCAGATACTTCTGATGGGCTCAAATAAAGAGCCTTAGCAATGTCGGTGTGAGTTGGTCTTGTCATCTCTGAATTGAACGGAATCTGATCCTGAATCGGTAGTCTTAGAATCTCAACATACTCTTCTAGCAACGGACCTAGCTGGAAATCCGGAAATGTGAAACATCGGAGTCTAGGATCATAGTACTGTAGCAAAGTATGAATGGCACTCTTCTGTGAACTATCCAAGCTGAAAACCATATCCAAAATATCACCATACTGCTGTTTGAAGAAATCCAAATGACCCGGGGTAATGAGAGACACCATCTGCTTGAGCAAGTCCACTTTGGTATCAAAAAACTTGTAGAAAATATTCTTCTTTCTGACGTCTTCCATTCTGAAGCAAAGATATGACCAGGAACCGGGAATAATGCAAACCCTGAGAATAAAAGAAACACAAATGATTAATGATGATATGATGTTTATGCAAGGCAAGGCATGTGATCAGTGAAGTGTCTGTGATGTGCCAATCATATAATCAGGTGTCGGTGCACGGTCTCAAAATCCAGATATCACAATAATCATCCCTCTGATCCGGAGTCCATAACTTAAGAACAGAAATCCAGATCACAAAAACTGAACCAAAGGCAAAGTGGGTATGCTGAAGGTACCAGGGTTCCTGCAAACCTGTAAACCCCTCCCAATCTCACGGGTGTGCTACTCGGGTCAACATCACGGACTCTCAAAGCCGAATAGCAATAATACGTTCACCATTTCCGAGAAATGGCTCATGACCAAATCAGGGAATCGGTTTGGCATTATGTACTACTCAGGGAGGTCTCAGTTGAGTCCGGAAAAAACAAGCATCCCTCATAAGTCTCCAGCTTCAAGCACTGAATCGAGAAACAATAGTACATTCATCCCGAAGGGTACAATACTATCGTCATACGAACAGTTTGCTTTAACTGAATTCCTATGAGAGAACCAGGCCATCCTATGCGAGTTCCCAATGGACCCTCGGATGCGAGTGGGTTTGCCAACAAATGTGGTCTGCCACTGTCATCACTGGAGAGGGGTGTTTCCATTAAGGTCCTCGAAGAGCGGTCACCAGATGCACATAACTATCAAGGTCGTACCCTGAAGTGAGGTAATCCCCACACAGAATAGTTCCAAGACGGTCGCAATCCGGGTGTGGAACACATCGCCACCCATCATGGTGAGATACCATAAGAGTACAATGTCTGTCCACGCTAATCTTATGGTGCACTCAAGCCGGGTAGTTGGCTTATCTCACAGTAACTCCCAACCCACAGAAAAAATGAAAACCAGCACAGCCAGACAGTCCAGTATAATATGATGCATGGAAAATAAAATACTGAAAGCGATAAATAAATGCGATAAAGTAAAGCTGTAAATAAAAGCTTTAAATGAAAACGGTAAAGCTAAACTAAAGCACACAGCAACAAACATATAAACACCCAAAGAAACAAAACCAAACAGGCGCTAGGATTGACTCTACAAGGGAAACCGGAAGAATCAGGTTAAATCCCCAGCAGAGTCGCCAGCTGTCGCTCCCGGGATTTTCATCCTAGTACAAACGCGAAAGTGGCGCGGAAAGGTTAGAGTCGCCAGCCAGACATTTTTATCCCGAAAGAATGGGAAAGGTAATGTTGCACAAACCTGAGGAAGAAGGAAAGGACAAAGCCTTGCGAACCAAAGATCGGGGTTCGGGAGTCGGTTACGACCTGGGAAGGTATTAGCACCCCAGATCGTCCGCCGTACCCGACGGGATCCACGCTTGCTTGTTTGTTTCAAAGGGTGATAAAAGTATAACTGCTGCTGAATAAAACCGCTAACTGGAACAAAGGGGATGGAAATGAGAAAGGAATTAAAAAGAATAAAAAGAAAGAATGGGGAAAATGTAGGGAAAATAAAGAGTGTGCTCGAACGGGCCCTACCCCGCTGCCTACGTACCTCATCGGGATAATGAGGATCAGAGTCGACGTAGTTCGCCTAACCTAGGCGGGAACTGTTTGTTTGTGTTTTTTACAGCTGGAACTGCGTATGTCTATGCTCAGGTGTTGCAGGCTCGTCTGGTACGAGTGCGTTAACCGTCTTGCATGCGAGACAAGTCGTCGCGAGTTCGCGTTATGAATGAATGAGATGAGAAGAGAAGTTCCCGCAGGATAGTCGTTTATTGTTTGTTTTTGGCTTTTAAAAGAAGTGTTTTGAATTTTTGTTTGTGAACTGTCTTGTACTAAGACCTATCCATCGCGGGAAGCATTTACACCTCGCCCCGAAACAGGACGCGTATAAACACTCCGCAACAAAGTCTCGTGTCGTACAAGATTGTTCGGTTTTTGTTAAGTGTTTTATTGTTTCTTTTGAGATGAGAAAGAGAATGACTCAAGTTGATAAAAGGAAAAATCTAAGGGACTAAGACTCAATCCTAATGTGTTATGTATTTACAAAGTGATCCTAGTGGTTAGTGAAGTTTTCTACTCCTAATGAAAATAAAACTATTAGAATTCAACTTACTTCTTAATGAAGTTAAGTTGATTCTAAGAACAAATGGGAATCCTATACAAGTTGTAACAATAAAAATAATCAAAAAAAATGAAGTTAAGCATAAGGAACAAAATTCTAAAAAATGCCTTAAAGGCATGACTAAAAAAATATAGACTATTTTCATTTATTCTATTTCTAATGGAAATGAAAATTCACCTAAGTGTTAAATCTAAGTCAAACTTAATGTTCATCCTAAAACAAATTAAACTAAACCTAAGTCTAATATTAATTCTAGGGTTAAACTTAAACTAAACTATTTTATTATTTTTTTATGTATTGAACTATATTTTTTCTAATGGCCTAAATCTAATGGAAATTATGCCTAACTAAGCTTAAAACTAATATTTTAACAAAATACTAAATCCTCTAGAAAAATTATAAAAATTAAATTGTATGATCCTAACACTATCTAAAATATTATATTAAAAGGGATCCTAAAAATACTTATTTTTCTATGTCTAACAATTAATTATTTTCAGCTAGGACTTAACTATTATTTCCTAAAGATTTTATTACCAAAACCTAAGATAAAAATTCCTAAAAATTCTATAAAAAATATTCTAAGAGCTATTAGGGGTCTTCTAATTACAGAAAAAAGAGTGGGCTAAAAAAGTTAATGGAAGTCATTTAAATAAAATAAACAAAATTCTGCACAATTAAGAAGAAATTCAATAAAGTTAAATACAAGAATAATTCAGAATTAATTCAAAAATAAATAAATTCCAGAAAATAAAAATATCATAAATTTCTAAATCCAATTATTAACCCTCCTTAATTTTTTGGGAATTTTCTAATGCTTTTTCCTATTTTTTATGCATTTAATTTGAAACTATAATCATCTTAAACTAAAAATACTACAGGGAGTTCAATAAGTAATTTGTTTAGTTACTTTTGTAAATTGGGCTCAGAGGTGAGGTGCAGAAAGGAAAGGACCAAGGCCCAATTCGCAGCCATGAGAGGGGATGTGCAAACAACAGCTTTCTTAGTTATTTTATGCATTGGGCCTAAAAGTGGGGTGCCAAAATTAAACATACCTTGTAATTAATCTACAATAAAGGTATTTAAATTCTAATCTTATTATAATACTTAATTAAAATCTGAATTAAAAATGAATTAAATCCTAATCTAATATTTTTATATAAACTCTTAGTCTTAAATAATGTTTTCTAAAATATTAGATAAAAAAACATGAATTAAATAATAGTATTTCTAAATCTTAATTTGATTATAGTTTTATTAGATATGAATTATCTTTAATCTAAGAAAAAGAAATAACTAATAATTTGAATTATCTCTATTTCAATTAAGCTAATATTAAGACAAAATAATTAAGCTAATCTTGTGATTAAAATTTCCTAAAATTTACATTTATATTAAATTAAACTTGTAATTTTGACCACTTAATATTCTAATTAAACTTATCAAAAAAAACACATTTTTAAAGAAATCCTAATTTAAGTAAACCTTAAATTAAACTATTATATATTTTAAAAAGTCTTAAATTAAAGAAAAAATTGAATTAAACTAATAATCTTACAATATAATTTTATAAAATCTTAATATTCTAATATAATTAAACTTAAAAAAAACAATAAAACAAAAGCCAAGAACAGCAACCCTAGTTCCCTTCTTTCTTCTCTACTTCCACCGCCGCACTCCCCCTTCCCCGTCATCTTCTCTTCGCTTCGCCACACCGTCCCTCTCTCGGCCTCACTTCTTTCTTCATCACACCTCAGCGCCGCATCCCCTACTTTATCTTCTTCTTCCCGTTTTTCATCACCTTCTAACCTAGCTTCAATTCCGAATCACCTTCTTGTGTCTTCGCCCTCAACGCCACTCACCATCAACCTAAATGCTATCTCTCAGTTTTCTTCTCCATCCTAATGCTACCAACATTGACAAAATCTGACTAAAACCCTAATCCCAAGCAAAACGGCCAAGCCTCATCTCTCACGGCAACAAACCCTACCGGCCTAGCCCGAAACGGGAAGAATAAATCCAGGAACAAACATTGATACGATGGCAGCTACAAAGAAATGGTTTGAATTCGTACCTGGAAGCGAAAGATTTCGTCAAAGATTATGAATGAACAGAGGATGTAGTGCCACGTTCGGATTCGCGAAGGCGAAGATGTATCGGCGTCTTGATTGATGAGCGTATAACAGGCCGAGACAAATGATGCACGAGATGAGAGCTTTCCCGAAACCGCAGCTTCACTTGATGCAATCTCGTGCGTGCGGATTAATGTTTGCACGCTGTTGATGAACAATTCACTGATGAACTGAAGCGACCGTATCTCAGATTGACATAGATTCAACTGCTTCTTCCTCTGCTAACATTGATAAATTCGTAAATCCATTTCCTTCAGGTAACTCTTCTATTTGTTTTTGTTGTTGCGGTTGATTCTTGATGCTGTGAACTGATGCACGTTCTTGTGCTGATCTTTGGCAATTTTTTTTGGCAGGTCTTTGATGATGATGAATGAAGTTGTTGGAGGCGAAAAGTGAGATGATGCCGTTGCCGGATCCGCAGAATGTGACACAGGGAGAAGATGAAGACTGGTTATGGTTTGTTCTTGTTCTTCTCATGTGATTCTGAGTTTCGTCCTAATCATTGATTTTCTTGACGTTTGCGTTTCACTCTCTTTCACAGGTTATTGATGTAGGTACAACAACATGATTAGAGGAGATTGGATCAGGCTGAGGGAAGTTATGAAAATTGGAAATGGAAGAAGGTCCAGGATGATTGAAAAAGAAGAAGGAGCTTGTGAGGGTTAAAGATGGTTATGGGGCTGGTTCATGAGGAAAGAGAGAAATGGTGTGAAAGAAGGTTCAAGGAAAGGAAGAAGAAAAACTGGTGTGAGGTTGGTTCTGATATATAGGCACTGATCACAGAAAACTCCAGAAGTTTCAGGTAAATTCAACTCACTCAATTCAGTTGTGATTCTGTTAGAATTTAGTTATTTGTTTCAATTTCTGTTATGAGCTGTTTTTTGGTTATTTTGCTTTTGAACTTGTGAAAAAAATTAGTTATAAGTTAGTTATTTTCTGTTGTGAAATCAGTTATGAGTTAAAAGTTAGTTATTTGCTGTTGTGATTGTTATGGTATAACCGAAATCGGTCAGTTTGATGTTGACTCTTTTTGAGCTATGTATATGATATTCTCCTGAGTTTTTTCTCTTTGCCAACTTGGTGTAGGTTATTGATTAATTAAAAATAAGTGAAGAAGGATATAGCTGAGGGTGCAGTTAGATGAGGCTCGCAATCGTAGAAGTTTTTGAACCTTTTTGTCTCAGATTACATATTCACTCTCCTTTAATTCCCTTTGGTGATCCGAATCTGAGTTATGCTTTATTGCGTTACGCTCTATTGTTGATGTATCAAAATCTTCTTGCAGGTTATTTGACCGAGACCGGAATGGAGATGATGATAAAGGTATGGCAATGGATCTAAACTGAAGTTGGGACGGATGCTGAGGCCTGTTGACAACACTAGGATCTCCACTGTTTGGACTGTCGAACGAGACAGCTTCAGCCGTTTGTCCAGCAATTGGAAGGCATCATGTGCGCGAAGGAGACCTTGCAACCAGTTGACGAAGTGCCACTTGCCTCACTGTATCAACATAGAACTGCTCACCAAGTTATGAAGCCAAAACAAATGCAAGTCCCCACAATTGTCCTTCTGGTATATGCTGCGAGGTCTCCGCCCCCTCTTCTTTTGTTCTTTCTATGCTTCTAAAAATATGTTGCTTTCATGTGCAGGTCAATATTTGAAACTGCAGCCACCAAACATTACTACATGAACAGATAATCCGACGTCGAAACATCGAGGACTCGGTTTATTGAATAGCACATCCAGATGAAAGAGTTTAACAGTGGCTTCCACATTCCAACTCGTTGGCTCCATTTCTTTAATCACAAGTTCCATGAATATCTGCATCGGTCTCAACGTATGGTGAACTCTAGCATTAACCTCTCCTTGAAGCTTCGTAACGGTCCTTTCAACGTTTTCATCCTGCTTGGTTACTCTTAAACCTCTGCCAACACGTGAGGTGAGATATCAAGTTCTTTCCTTCTTTTCTGTTAATTCTGATACGGGTTTTTTAACTCTTCCACCACAGCTTGACCCGCGGCTCAAATTGAGTCGTTATGGTATGGATTTTGAATCATTTGAAATTCTGCATAGGCTGTTTTATTTGTTGACCAGCTTCACAATCCTTATTACTTACACTTTGAGCTTTTGCTGAATGAATAAATGGATCTGATACTGTGCCTCTTCTGTGATGCAGGCTGCTAACATGATTGATGGTGGCTTGGAGTGTGATGAATGATGAAGATAGTTGAACAATGAACAAAAGAGCCTTTCTTTTTTGGGTGATGGCGTGAAGAGGAAATCAGTTGCCATAAATTTTTCTCAATTTTTTGTTACTGTATTCTCCTTCTCTTTAATTTTTCTATAGAATTTTGTAACATGAATTACTACCAAGACTGTTATCACTTGAGAGTTATGTAATTACCCAAATTTGGACTGATAGAAATTTCATTTGCTTGCTATTTCTATATTTCCTTTACAAGAGACTTTAACAACCAAAAAAAAAAAAAAAAAAAAAAAAAAAAAAAAAAAAAGACTTGACAGCACACTATCATAGTAAGGGGTCTTGACCTTTACTTTATTTTGTTTTGACAAATATGAGGCCCAAAGGAATAATTTAATAGCGTTTAAAAAAAATATAATGGTAACAATATAATTAAACGGTATGGACCCTTGAACTTTCGAGAGAGGTTTATAGATTTATTTGAATGATTGGCCGAAAATGAATATGACTTGAAAAATTGAACAAAATGGGTGTAGAATTCAAACGGATATGAACCCTTGGAAACTAGACTAAACTAATGGATCTTAAGAAAGGTGCAGAATGGAATTTAGGCGTGACTTATGTTTAATGCGAACAATGACTACCACAGGGTATACGGGTGTAACCTGGATGTTGAACAACATGTGAATAAAGGAAAAATTGTAGAAATCCCATGACTTGCATAAACAATTTTAGGCCAACTAGAGAATCCAAATCCATCCACCAAATCCCAAATTCATTCACATTGCAACCACAATACCCTAATCACCATAAAGACCTGTACCTTGATCTCTTGTACCACCAACCAACAGTCCTGCCGTGAAACCCTGATTAGATCCGCAAGCAATGATAGAATTCCTCGAATCCCTCTGATAGATGACTACCAGACCCTAATTCCGTAATCCCTATAACCAGATCCATTGAGGTAGAGAAAAAGAAACCAAACTAGTGGAATAGACTGATCCTTCAGGAGACACTGATCTCATACCTTATGAAATGATAAAATGAACTACTATGATGTTCGTGAATTGATGAGGAATGCTAATGAATGCAAAATGATGAGCCAATAGAGGGAATAAATATGAGGGCAAATTTTGAGGTATTACATTTACTGCTTTGGTTTGACTTGTTTGTTATTTGTTTGTTCCGTTTCGGTTTTGGTGATCCTCTGTGTGAGATAGATTCTAACCCAGATCTGAGTGGAACTTATGATGGACGGCGATATTCGAAGCGATAAGCGATGGAGTAGTCCAAAGCTATATCAATTTGATAATCTCCACTCGGTTAGGCTCTCTTGGACTATCAATGTCATGACGAGTAATCGTACGTGGCATTATTTTCCGACCTTGAGCTGATCATACTGAGGACCGTAGAACCCTTAACCCATCCAAGCCAATTTAGGAACGTAATGCGGAAACTGTCTGGGTGTAATCCAACGTACTGATAATATTCTAAAGATGGCTGTTAACTCCGGGCACCTCTGTTAGCACCCTTTTTGTTTTTTGCAGGTACAATGAAGACAAAACCTTAGTACTACCTGTGTGGGTTGGTGTTCTGTTACCTTGACTTCATGCTCGTGACTCGGAACCTAAGCCCGTGTGCCTTGTGTGATCTTGTTTGTGGTTGTTGCATCTACATATTCATCATGATCATTATCACAACCATTTTTCAAGGAAAATAATTCCGATTATTGCAAATATTGGAAAAAGTAAATTCTCCTTTTTGTCAAGATTTTTCATGACCATATTCTTGATGTTGACTATGTTTGCAATAATCGAGTTGTTTTTCTGAAAATGGAAGTGAACATTGCATATCATTGCATCCTCGCGTATTCTTGCGTTCATCCGAGTTGTGTGGGAACTCATCCCAGTTGTTTCTTTCCTCAGTTGTCTGTTGATCTGTCAAGCTGACTCACCGATTTGATACTCGAGCTAATCGTAGAAGGGTGATGGAAAATTTACAACAAGAGAATCGCGAGCTGCGCGAAGAGGTTACTTATTTGAGGGAAAGCTTGGAAAGAGTTTATGCTATGATGGAAAGTTTGGTGGCTGCTCAGAATCAGCCACCTCCTAATTCTCCTGTTCAGAATACTGTCATCTCCGAGGTTGTTACCGCATCAATTCCTGTTGAGACTGTTATTTCTCCTCGCTATCGTATGCCTGCTAGCACACCTTGGGGCATGCCAGTTGATTTTATTCCTGCTGGTTATCATCCTCCTCATCATCCTGAGACTGCTGCATTTAATACTCTCCCACCAGTGTGGACTACTCTTCCTCCAATTGTGACTACTGCACTGCCTGTGCTGCACACTATTCCGCATCATGATGAAATGATTTACCATGCTGAGCCTAGTGAAGGTGCTGGAGTGGCTGAAAGACTTGATGATTTCCAAGGAAGCTTTGTTGAGATACAGAGGGAGATGAGAGCCTTGAAGCATAAGGATTTGTTCGGAAAAGATGCTTATGACCTTTGTCTGGTCCCTAATGTTAAAGTTCCTTACAAATTCAAGTTACCTGAGTTTGAGAAGTACAAAGGCAACACTTGTCTGTTGAGTCATTTGACTATGTATGCCAGAAAGATGTCTGCTCAGACTGATAATGATAAGCTGCTGATTCACTATTTCCAGGACAGTTTGACCGGTGCACCCATGAGATGGTATATGAGTCTGGATAATAGCCAAATCAAGACCTTCAATGATTTGGGAGAAGCTTTTGTGAGGCAGTACAAGTATAACGTTGATATGACACCAGATAGAGATCAGCTTCGTGCTATGTCCCAGAAGGACAAAGAGACTTTTAAAGAATATGCGCAGAGATGGCGCGAGCTGGCAGCCCAGATTGTTCCTCCGCTGGAAGAAAAAGAAATGACGAAGATCTTCTTGAATACTTTAGGTTCTTTTTATTATGAGAGGATGATAGCAAGCGCTCCTTCTGATTTCACTGAAATGATGAGTATGGGGATGCGTTTAGAAGAAGGTGTCCGTAAGGGACGGTTGAGTCAAGAGAATAGCAATGGCTCAAGCTCTAGAAGGTTCAACTTTGGGAAAAAGAAAGAAAAGGAGACTAATGCAGTATCCCGTGAAAGTTATAGAAGACCTCACATTCGTGGGAATCATCATTCGCAGCATGTAGCTTCTGTAACACCGATGATTAATGTGGCTCCAATTGTGCCAGCAGTTCCAAAGTACCAACCTCGTTATCAACAACCTTCTGTGCAACAAGGTGGTAATCAACAAGTTCGGTCTAAGCCAAGTTTTGATCCTATTCCGATGTCGTATGTGGACTTGCTTCCGTCTTTGATTGCAAAGAATCTTGTGCAAACACGTCCTCCACCTCCAGTTCCAGAGACTATCCCATGGTGGTATAAGCCAGAGGCTCGTTGTGCTTTTCATCAAGGTGCCCCGGGGCACAATGTTGAGAACTGTTATCCATTGAAGTTTGAAGTACAGAAGTTGATGAGGAACAATGTTCTGTATTTTAATGATGTTAATCCAAATGTGCAGAAAAATCCGTTGCCGAAGCATGGTAATGCGTCTGTGAATATGGTTGATGGTTGTCCTGGTTTGTTCAAGATCTATGAGGTCCGTCATATTCGAAGGTATTTGGTTGAGATGCATGCTTTCTTAAGTGAATATCACGATATTGATCACGACTATGTTGGATGTTGTATTTGCTCGGTGAATCCTCGTGGTTGCGTGATTGTTAAGAGAGATATTCAAAAGATGATGGATGATAAGTTGATTGAAGTGACAACAAAAAGAGATGAATATGAAAATGAAGTGAATGTTATTATGCCTCAGTTCAATCTTCCTGAGAGAGTTGCTCCTGAGAGAGTGGTTATTTCTTTTGACAGTCGCAAAAATGTTGTTACTCCATTGGTGATTAATGTGCCTGGTCCAATGCCATATGAGTCTGATAAAGCTGTTTCGTACTGGTATAATGCTACGATGATAGAAAATGGTAGGGAAGTTCCTATTCCTACTCCAAAGTCTGTGGTTAGCATTGCTGATGTTACAAAGGTTACTCGAAGTGGCAGAGTGTATGATTCGGACCCTCCGAAGAGAGTTGAAGATACAAGTGCAAGTAAGCAGATTATGGATGCTGTTGTCCAATCAGGCCAATCTGGTAATAGTGAAGACGAGGTGCTAAAATTGATAAAGAAGAGCGAGTACAACATTACTGAGCAGTTGTTGCATACTCCATCAAAGATATCAGTTTTATCACTCTTGATGTGCTCTGAGGCTCATAGGCAGTCTTTGTAGAAGATTCTTGATCAAGCTTATGTTGACCATGATGAGACTATTGATCAGTTTGATAGTATTGTGGCTAATATCACATCGTGCAACAATTTAAGCTTATGTGATGACGATTTGCCTGAAGAAGGAAGGAATCATAACTTGGCTTTGCATTTTCGGTGAATTGTCAGGAAGATGCCATGTACAAGGTGCTAGTTGATATCGGATCTTCTCTGAACGTCATGCCAAAATCGACTTTGTCAAAGCTTGCGTATCAAGGTGCTCCCATGAGACATAGTGGGATTATTGTGAAAGCGTTTGATGGGTCGAAGAAGACAGTGATTGGTGAAGTGGATCTTCCTATTCTTATTGGACCGTTTATATTCAAAATTACTTTTCAAGTAATGGATATACGTCCCGCTTACAGTTGTCTCCTCGGAAGACCCTGAATCCATGAGGCAGGAGCTGTGACATCCACTCTTCATCAGAAGTTGAAGTTTGTGAGAGAGGGGAAATTGGTGACCATTGAAGGTGAAAGGGCGATGCTTGTGAGAAATTTGTCTTCTTTCTCCTATATTGATGCTGAAGAAGAGGTGGGAACTTCGTTTCAAGCTCTTTCTGTTGTGGATAATGTTGCTAAGAAGAATGCCATGCCCGTGTCTTCTTTCAAGGATGCTCTGCGAGTGCTGGAAGTTGGTCAATATGATGGTTGGGGACGAATTATTGATGATGTCGACAACAAGGAAGGTTTTGGTATCGGCTTTGCACCAGGTGCAGTTCTCAACGACCCTAAGACTATTCAAGAAGGTTTCTGAAGTGCTGGATTTATCAACGATCATTCCGCTGCTGCCATCATTGAAGATGATGAAGATGAAGAAATGCCTGACTTTGTTACGCATGGAAAGATTTGCCAGAACCGGATTGCTGTTGATGTTCCTTTTATTGTTCATTCTTCAAAGTAATTTGTTTTATTTTCTTTCAAAAATCCTTTCACTCTGCCCAAGGTGAAAGTGATGTCTGTCGGGCTTTGTTTCAAATTTTATCATCATCAATAAAATGTTATTTTGTTATTTCCATATGTGTTTTTCCTTTTTGCTTTATTCTGAAAAATGGTAACATAAAAAACCAAAAATAATAATGATTGTTTATCTGCATGTTGTTTGCACTTTTGTTCATACTCTAAAATAAAAATAAAATCATTGTGCAGATTGATTGATAAACCCATTGAAAACAATGATCCTATGCCCTCTCCCAACTTTGAATTCCCTGTGTTTGAAGCTGAGGAAGAGGATGTTGAAGAGATTCCTGATGAAATTTCTCGGTTGCTTGAGCACGAGGAGAAGATTATTCAGCCTCATGAAGAGTCTATAGAGATGGTCAACTTGGGTTCTGAAGATGAAAGAAAGAAGTCAAAGTTGGAGCATTGATGGGTTCTGATGTTAAGAAGAGAATTGTAGAGCTTCTTAAAGAATATGTTGATGTATTCGCTTGGTCTTGTCAAGACATGCTAGGTCTTGACACTGATATTGTGGAGCATAGATTGCCGTTGAAGCCTGAATGTCCACCTGTAAAGCAGAAGCTCAGAAGAACTCATCCCGATATGGCAGTAAAGATCAAAGAGGAGGTTCAAAAGCAGATTGATGCAGGTTTTCTTGTGACGTCAACTTATCCTGAATGGGTGGCCAATATCGTTCCTGTTCCGAAGAAAGATGGAAAAGTATGAATGTGCGTTGATTACAGAGATTTGAACAAAGCCAGTCCAAAAGATGATTTCCCATTGCCACACATTGATATGTTGGTAGATAATACGGCTAAGTTTGATGTGTTCTCTTTTATGGACGGATTTTCCGGTTATAATCAAATAAAGATGGCACCCGAGGACATGGAAAAGACCACATTTATTACACCATGGGGAACATTCTGCTACAGAGTGATGCCCTTTGGATTGAAGAATGCTGGTGCGACATACCAAAGAGCTCTGACCACACTTTTCCATGATATGATGCATAAAGAAATCGAGGTATATGTTGATGATATGATCGCTAAGTCGAAGACTGAAGAGGATTATGTTGAACATTTGATGAAGTTGTTTCAGAGGCTAAGGAAGTTTAAGCTTCGTCTGAATCTGAACAAGTGCACATTTTGTGTACGTTCTGGAAAGTTGTTAGGTTTCATTGTCAGCCAAAGAGGCATTGAAGTTGATCCTGATAAAGTGAAAGCTATTCAGGAAATGCCTGCTCCAACAACCGAAAAGCAAGTAAGAGGATTCTTGGGCCGTTTGAATTATATTTCGAGGTTTATCTCTCACATGACTGCCATATGTGCTCCGATTTTCAAGTTGCTTCGAAAAGATAAAGGTTGTGTCTGGACAGATGATTGTCAGAAAGCGTTTGAAAGTATCAAAGAATATCTGCTTAAACCTCCTATCTTGTCTCCTCCGGTGGAAGGTAGACCGATGATTATGTACTTGACTATGTTGGAAGATTCCATGGGTTGTGTGCTTGGTCAGCAAGATGAATCTGGAAGAAAAGAATATGCAATTTACTACTTGAGTAAAAAATTCACTGATTGTGAGTCTTGGTATTCCATGCTTGAAAAAACTTGTTGTGCCTTAGCTTGGGCTGCAAAGCGTCTTCGCCAGTATATGCTGAATCATACAACTTGGTTGATCTCTAAAATGGTTCCAAATTAAGTATATCTTTGAAAAGCATGCTTTGACTGGGAGGATTGCTCGTTGGCAAATGTTATTGTCAGAATATGATATCAAGTATCGAGCTCAAAAAGCTATAAAAGGTAGTATCTTGGCTGACCATTTAGCACATCAACCGATTGATGATTACCAACCTATCAAGTTTGATTTTCTAGATGAGGATGTGATGTTTTTGAAAGTGAATGATTATGATGAACCTTTGATTGAGGAAGGGCCGGAGCCTGGATCTCGTTGGGGTTTAGTTTTTGATGGTGTTGTGAATGCACGCGGAAGAGGAATTGGGGCAATGATCATTACTCCCCATGGTTCACATATTCCTTTTGCCGCAAGGTTGACTTTTCCTTGTACCAATAATGAAGCTGAGTATGAAGCATGTATTATGGGTCTTGAGGAAGCTATTGATCTGAGGATTAAGCATCTTGATGTGTATGGAGATTCTGACTTAGTAATTAATCAGATCAAGGGTACGTGGGTAACTCATCAACCCCACTTGATCCCCTATAGAGATTATGCCAGGAAGATATCAACTTTCTTCATTAAAGTTGAGTTCCATTATGTTCCTCGTGATAAGAATCAGATGGTAGATGCTTTAGCAACTATAGCTTCTATGATAAAGGTGCACCAGTGGAATGATGTTCCCATGATCAGTGTGATGCGACTTGAAAGACCAGCTTTGTGTCATGGTAGGTTATACCAGCAAAGAATGAAGAAAGCTTTTGACAAGAAGGTCAAACCACGTGTATTCAGAGAAGGAGACCTCGTGCTCAAAAAGATTCAGTCTTTCCTTAAAGATTCTCGGGGCAAGTGGACTCCGAACTATGATGGCCCATATGTTGTCAAGAAAGCCTTCTCTGACGGTTCATTAATTCTTGCAACTATGGATGGTGAGGAGATCACTCGCCCTGTGAATGCGGATGCAATCAAGAAATACTTCGCCTAAAAAAAAGAACAGCTCGCTAAGTTGAAAACCCGAAAGGGCGGCTTAGGCAAAATGAGCGTCTCGGTGGATTGAAAACCCGAAAGGGCGGTCCAGGCAAAAATTAGAGACTTAAACAGAAAAAATTATCCCGGTAGATTGAAAACCCGAAAGGGCAATCTAGGCAAAAGTTAGGGATCATGGCAATTAACTGCGTCGACAGACTGGAATACTTGTAGTAACCGAGGATTTTAGATTCTATCCCTTAAAAGAATTCCCCATCAAAGATTCTTATTCAATCATCCTTGACTGAAGTTTCGGACACAGTGGAATTCAAAGTTGATAGGGAGAATAGTGATCATTGTATTCCAATGTAGCCCTTTTCCATGTATTTACCATTTTTCAAACTTGTAATGATCCATGGAGTCATGCCATTTGCTGACTACCATTCTATCAATGAATTTGAGCTTTTATCCAATTGTTTGCAATTCTTTATATTATTTCTGTTTACAGAATTTCAATTTATTGTTGATGATGATTTTTGAAACAAATTTAATAAATTTAATCTTTGAAGATTTTAAAAACATTTTTCTTTTGATATATGAACAAAGAAAGGATATCAATAGTGACTCCAAGGATGTTAAAGTCTGGATGTGTGAAGCTTGTCTCTCCCAAAGCAGGGTTTGATTCGGTTGTGTCCATGCGAAGTTCCTGGATAGTCTTGACGGGATGATGTTAATGATGTTTTGTTCCCGAACAATAAGCATGACCGGAGATTGTATGTATTCCCTAGAAGAGTTGTTGGAAGGAAGGTTCTTAAGAATCCCTAGTTGTGTTTTGATCTCTTCCTCAGCAAGTTATCTTTAAATTGAGAAGCATTGGGAATCCCCAGCTGAGCTCTTGTTCCTCATTTTGAATTGTTTGCATCCTTGAATATAGAAGTATTGATATAGCAGTCAGTTTAGAGGTTTTCTTGTATCCTATGTTGGGTATAGATTTAAAATCCCTCGTAACTGTGTTTTGGCTATGATGTTAACTTCTGATATCCCCATATGGATCCCCAGTAGGTCTGCATGTGTTGATTTCCAGCAGGTTCCTATGTGATTTTCAACAGGTCTTGCACTCTATCCCCAAATGGAGCAGGAGTGGTATGACAGTTATTCCTCGTGAAGTTTGATTTTTATCAAGAATATTTCCATCCTCAGCAGATTATTACCTTTCCGCAGCAGGATGATATCCCTAGCAGAGGCTGTCTCATCATGATTTAAGCCTTGTAGTAGGATTTTATTCCTTTGATGGCTTATGACAGTCCCCTGCAAGATTTCAAGTTGAATCTCCAGCATGTTTCCCTGCATTGTTGCCTTGGGATTAGCCGAGTATCCGGTTGTTGTGGTGTTCATGTCATCTGTTTCTTATCTTTATGTCTGTTGTGTCAGCATATTCATAAGCTTATTCATACGCATAAGTATAGCATTTGTTTGCTTGCATTCTTGCGTTTATCATTGTTCTCTTCTCTTTGGTGTGGATTTTCCCCACAGAGTGTGTGTGTCGTCTTCCTCTCAAGTTTAGAGTGTCGACCATTAAGTAGAAAGTGTTAATCTTTTCTAATTCCCCACTGAGTTTGTTTCTCGTGGATGATTTTGATTCAGCTTCCTCCCCAGTTTATTATCTGGATGGAATTTTCCCCAGTTGAGATATTTCCTCCTCGGGATGAGTCTTGCTTGACCGTTTCTCTCCAAATTGTTCTTGGATTGAACTTTGGTCCCCTTTTGTGAGTAATATTGCTTTGGAATTAAGCTATCATTGTTTGATAGTGGGTAAAATTTCTCCAGCTTGAGTGTATTACTTTGGAATTAAGCTATCAGTTAATCGATAGTGGGTAATATTACCAAATTGATCAAGTTCTTTTACTTGTACTCCTACCCAGTAAATTCGGTAGTCGAGATCTCTTCCTCTTACCCAGTAAAAAGGTAATAGAGTTTGTTTTCCTCTGCTTAAACTCCTACCCAGTAAATCAGGTAGTTGAGAATTTTTCTACCCAGTAAATCCGGTAGTCGGGATTTCTTTCTTCTTACCCAGTAAAAAGGTAATAGAAGTTGTTTCCCTTTGATTGAGTTCCTACCCAGTAAATCAGGTAGTTGATCATGCTCCTATCCAGTAAATCGATAGTCGAGTCCTTTGTATTTTCTACCCAGTAAATCCGGTAGTTGGAAAATTTTTCTGCCCAGTAAAAAGGTAGTTGAGGTTATCTCTCTGTATTTTACTCCTATCCAGTAAATCGATAGTCGAGTCCTTTATATTTCCTACCCAGTAAATCAGGTAGTTGAAATTCGTTCTGCCCAGTAAAAAGGTAATTGAGGTTATACCTCTGCATTTTGCTCCTATCCAATAAATTGATAGTCGAGTCTGTTATATTTCCTACCCAGTAAACAAGTAGTTGATGTTTCTTTTCCAACTCAGTATTTCTCCATTTCTGGACTCGAATACTTTGTTTGATTGATATTCCTGGCAGGGTGTTTATTTTCCCTGATTGAATTTTGTATCTTGATTTTATCATACCTTTTCCCAACAGGAGTCAGCTATCCAGTGATTTATTTTCCTGGTAAACTCTTTTGTTGTCTGTTGTTGTTTCCCCAGCAGGATTTTCTTCTGTGTCCCCAAGTTTTGCTTTTCTCTGGTGGTCATATTTTCCCCACAGAGATCTTGGGTTTGCATATCATATTCATATCATATCTTGTTCTCTTAGGACAACAATTGGGTTTTCTGTATTTAAGTCTCTCCCATCTTGTAGAGACGAAGATGTCAATCTTCATATCTCCGGATTGAAGAAACTTAAATAGGGGCAGCTGTAACACCCTAATTTTTGCCCTAAGATTTCTTTGCATCTCATCTGCATTGTGCATGCAAACAAGATCACACTGGTTGCACGGTTCTTCTCGGGTTAGGATTTTGCCTCGGAGAGGATCACCGTTGTCTTTAATTGTTTTGTTTGATTGTGTTTACTAACCATTAATCAAAATCCAAAAATATTGTGTTTCCTTTTGCTAATTTTTTTTCAGGAAGAGGAACCAAATAAAAATGCAAAAAAAAATATAACAGTTCTGCAGCTCGAGTAAATTTCACAAAAGTCGAAGACGATCCGCAAATAATTCAAATTTATCAGATCAAGGATTTCCCAAGTTAATTGATTCATTCAAAGGATCTCCAAGGTTCCCGTGTTTATTTCTTCGACGTACACAAGAATCGGGCCGAAACAACCAAGCAACTTTTTTTGAACAGAAAATTCAAAATTCAGCTTGGTTAACCGGTTAACCAAATGGTTAACCGGTTAACCAGTGCGAGATTTGAATTTTTTATTCAAATTCAGCACCCTTAGATCATTGATTTAATTGGAATATTCTAGATCCATTGGTTTCTGATTTCTCTACATCATTTTGATCATTTCCTACCAAAAACCCTCACTAATCACCACTCTTTTTCATTTCCCACCAAAATTCCAATTACCAAGCCTAAATTCAAATTACCAAAGCAATCTCCATTCCACCAAATTTCCATACCTAAGGCCTTTAAATAGGACCTCAATTTCATTCATTCCACAAGCTTTTGATAGCCACAAAACCTCTTGCAAAATTACTCCCCAACACCAAAATTCTCCAAAGCTCATCTTTCTTTCTTTTGAAGTTATCAAGAATTCACATTGAATTATTGATTAACTTGAGCTAAACCTTCATTCTTTCATTCTCTTGCTCATCAATTTCAGTAGATCTAAGCTTGTGTTGGTTCAATTTGAAGAAAAGCTTTTGGTAATTCATCTTCCTCCATAAACCCATATTCACCATCAACATTCAAGATGTAGATCTTTGGTGCTTTTGTTTCAATATCCTTTGGATCTCTATTTGTTGTTTGATTGCAGGGATTCCACTGTATTTTGGTTTTAAAATTCGTGCAAATTCAGATCATGATCATCCAATGTTTAGGAAAAGGTTTCAAAATGGATCATGCTGAATTTTCTGCATTTTTCAGCTTCTGGTACAACGTTAACCGGTTAACCATTTGGTTAACCGGTTAACCAATTTAAAAACAGCGCAGATTATTCAAGTTCTGCTTGTGTTAACCGGTTAACCAATTGGTTAACCAGTTATCACAAGTCAGAATGGTGTTTTTGGCTTGTTTCAAGCCCTTTTTTTGGTTCTTCTTTCTTCTTCTTCTCCCTTTTTAATTTTACCTTGGGAAGTATTTTTGGGAATAATTCCTCTTTAATTTCAATGGACTTTGGGTGTAGATTAGAGTAGTTAATGTTCATTAATTCAAAACTACCTTTAAGTGGATTATTCAATTCATTTAAGGTACTTTGCATTAGTGATACATTTTCATGCTTGAATCCACCAAGATGAGTGATTGAACTTAAGGATGGAAGAATACCATAAGTATGACTCAATTTGGTATTCATCTTTAGTTTTGTGCGGTATCGCGTTCGGATAACGATTTATATATCGTTTATCTTGCATACATTAGCACTAACATTATGCACCTTAATTGGTGGTGGCCGGCCTCATTTGTAGGGTAATTACTTCGTAAATTACTCGGCGATTGCTTAACATAGACCTAAATGTGTCCCGACTTCGGAATAAAAATCTAATTGGGTACTTGCACTTTTGTGGACCGGATCTCTTGTTGATCGCGTAATCCTAAAGTGGTTAATCATATTGCATCAAGAATCGAGACTTGTGAATTTTTGATGCGTAGGTGCTTTGGGTCTCCCAATCGCCTTTCAAATTTCATTGAATTCGGTTCGGTTTGCCTTGATTAATCGCTATAGTGTAAGATGCTAAGCGGATCCGGTTGCCTTCGATTTTGGTTACTTTCTTTTTTGGTTGTGGTTGATTAAGTTCACCATACCATTATTATATGAATATTATTATAATATTACTACTATTAATATTTTAGATTCTTGCATTTTATTTCTTTTGTTACTAACATTTAATTTCTTGCACTATTATTACCTTTATTTTATTTTGCTTTATTCATCCATATCATGTTTATTATTTGCCCTTATTGTTTGTTGATTTGATTTTCTATTTGTCCATTTGGACACAAAAAAAATTAATAAAGGATTAAACCTCTAAAAAAACTTGTGACTTTAATTTCGGACTATGGTTACTATCCTTAGCATTGGAGTTTGGACTTAGATTTTAGGATCTCTCCCTTTGCTCAAGTTGTGATCGATTGAAGACCTTAGCCTCAAATTAAGTTCATTTGTCTTTGAAGATGGAATTCCGGTTACCTTGAAGATAGGTGCATAATATGGTTTGATCGCTCTTCTCTTAACTTTTAATTCAAGTCTTAGGATAGTCACTTCATCTCCTCCCCATTCTTAAATTTTCAAAACTTCTCCCTATTTCAAAAATCTTCTTGGTTTTCAAACTTCAAATGTTTTCATAAGCAAACCTTGACATCGGTCAAGCGATTTTAACCTTTTCACTTTATTTTCTTAATAAATGTTAATCCATGTAAATATATTGAAATTCTTTATCTTAAATACTTTAAAAAATCCAAAACTCACTCAATTGCTTTTGTGCCTTTTGTGCACTTTTCTTTTCATATGTTTAGATATGATTCATCCTTTCTAGCGGGATTATTCGCTAAAGAATGACGACTTATCTCTACATTTTAAAATCCATTCAACTCATTGTTCTTTTCAAATTTTGTACCACGAACTACGAGGTTTTGATCTCGCATTGCACTTTGTGGGTACGTAGGCATGAGGCATTAAAAACCTCATCAAACACAAAATCATAAAAAAAAACATTCTTCTTCTCATCCCTTCAATCTTTTGTCAAGCAAACCAATTTCAAACCAAAAAAGCAATAAATATTTCAAAGGGCTCCCGTGGAGTACCACGGACAAGCCGGGTGCGTAAAACCTTCCCGATTTGTAACCAATCCCCTTACCCGTTCTCTGTTTGTTTCTTTTAGCTTTTGCTTTTAGATTCCTAGGTTTTTATTCGTTCTTTTACCTTTTTCCTTTTGGAAATAAATAAAAGCGCGGTGGCGACTCTGTGTACCTTGAGTGAAGTTAATCAATAGCTTACACTCACGATTTTACCGCTACAGGCGCCAATCAGGATTTCAAAAAATGATTATTCTTTTTATTGTTTCGTTTCTATTTAGTTTCAACTAACGTTGCTTGGCCCAGTGGTAGTAGCGTGCGCGTGTGATGTCTATAACATGTGTTCGATCCTTGGTGACACCATATTTTTCTCAATTTTTCAATCATTCAATTTACATAATATATTATTATTGTTTGTTGTTCCATAGGCAGACGCGCCCCATGTGGCTGAATGGCAAGAGCTTTGTTTAAAACCTGAAAGGGCTGGGGTTCAAATCCCACCACCCACCAATTTGTTTCCTTTTTCATCATATTGTGCAGGTTGAATATATTATGCATTGTTGTTGATTCTCTACCAGCTAGCATACGCAGCCCAGTGGTCATTGCCTTGGTCAGGTAATGGGGAGGTCATGGGTTCAAATCCAGGCCTCCCTTTTTTTTTTTTAAAAACCTTGTTTTTGTTTGATTTTCTTTTTCTTTTTTTATTAATTTAATTATTATGTAATTATATTATCTAATTATCTAATTAATTAATTAACTAATTAATTAACCCTAATTTTAACTTAAGTATATTATATCATAAAATATTTTTTGTAAATAAATATTAATTATTCTTTCTAATAATTTTTTTAATTAATCTTTATTATATGTAATTTGTAAATAATTTATTTAAATCTTAATTAATTCCTAAACCTAAATTCTTAACCCTGATTTTATTAATTAAAATACTAACCCTAATTTTTCCATTAACCCTAAAATTTAACTTATTTTTTCTAAACCCTAATTAATATATTAATCTTTATCTTTCTTATTATGTAAATAATTTAATATTTTGCTTATTATTATTATATTTGTTATATTTTCTTAATTAATCTCTAAAAAACTTATAATATTTATTTAACCTAAAAATAATTTCTCTTTTAAATTTTAATTTTTGATTTCTTTATTTATTATTATTATCTTTATTATTATTGCTATTATTTTATTATTGCTAATATTTTATTATTTATTATTTATTATTTTTATTATATTTATTACTATAATTTTTATTTGATTATTATGCATCTGCTAAAGCCATGTAATACTTGTAGGTTTATTTTCCGTCTTTATTTGATTTCGTAAATATTTTATTGTATGGTTAGTAATTTTAGGGTGTGTATAACCTAAATATGATTAAAAATAATTTAGAAAATTAATTTAAATAAGATAAATACTTGAAAATAAACACTCACACACGTAAGTCGATCTTTGATCGCCATCTTGCACTTCCTAGGTTACCCCTCTCAGTTGCCTTAAAAATGGTCAAGTCCCTCGAATATAGGGGTGTCTTAAGCAAAGTCCCTTCATAAAAATCATCAAGTCCCTACAGTTTAAAAGATCAAGTCTCTTCAGTGTTGCCTACGATAAAGATCTTGTCCCTTCGAATAAATGATGATAGTCCCTACGAATTGCTAAAGACACCCCTTAAGTTGCCTTCTATGACCATACGATGACCCTACGCCTGTCCCTTAAAACATCCAAGGTAATGACTACCTATTCCTTAATAATAGGGATAGTCTTACCCTTTGAAAGAACATAAAAGAATAAGAAAGACTTAATCTAGGGTAGGTATCTCATAGTTACTTGCTCACACTCTTCAAAATTTCTTTTACACCTCACAATTTCTAAACTAGGCTTTGTATACACCCATACGAGGGTCATTACAAAGTACTTAAAGAAATTTTTCTAATCACACACTACACATTTCAAAAACAATTTAAGTGAGCTAAGTAACTAAGAGCCCATGGATAACCATGGATATAAAGGGTGTTAACACCTTCCCTTTATATAACCCACCCCCCGAACTCAAGTCTTTTAAAATAGGTCTTTCCTGTTCTTTTATGTCCTTTCCTTATGGATAAAATAAAAGTCGGTGGCGACTCTTGCTATCCCCAACATTTATAGAAAGTCAGTTCTCCCACTGTGTTACATCGGTACACAATGCTCGAGAAAACTTGTTGTGCTCTAGCTTAGGCAGCTAAACGTCTTCGATAATATATGATCTGTCATACTACTTGGCTCATCTCGGAAATGGATTTGATCAAATATGTGGTCGAATAGCCTACATTAACGGTACAAATCGCTCGTTGGAAAATGTTGTTATCAAAATACAACATTGAGTATCACGCACATAAATTTTTCAAAGGAGGTATCCTAGCTTATCATTTGGCTCATCAGCCCATCCGTAATCAGGATCCAGTCACATTTGACTTCCCAGACAAAGACTTCATGTATCTTAAGATGAAAGATTATGACGAACCACTGCCAGACGAAGGACCTGAACCAGGATCCCTTTGGGGGCTTATCTTTGACGAACCATTTAATTCCTATGGAAAAGGGATTAGGGCAATCATTGTCACTCCAAATGGAACCCACATTCAATTCACTGCCAGATTGGTATTCAAATGTACAAACAACGAGGCTGAGTATGAAGTTTTCATCATGGGTCTCAAGGAAGCAATTGATATCAGGATCAAGAATTTACACGTGTATGGTGACTCTAGCTTAGTGATCAATCAGATCAAAGGAGAATGGGAAATACGACAGTAGGGACTGATCCTTTACAGCGATTACGCAAGGAGATTGCTGCCATTTTTAACATAATTGAATTCCATCACATCCCTCATGAGGAAAATCACATGGCTGACACACTTTCTACTCTTTCTTCCATGATCAGAGTTGATCGATGGAACGACATCCCGAGAATTTGGATTATGCGCCTGGACAGACCGGCACACATCTTCGCAATAAAAAATGCCACTGATGGCAAACCTTGGTATTACGACATTCAACAATTCCTACAGAAAAGGGAATACCAATTTGGATCGTTAAGAAAAGATAGGAAGACCCTCCGAAGACTGGCAGGCAACTTCTTCCTCAACCAAGATGTATTTTACAAGAGAAACTTCGACATGGTTCTACTCAGATATGTAGACAAGCGTGAAGTAGAAATACTCTTGAAAGAAATTCATGAAGGATCCTTTATTACTCACACCAACAGATATATAATGGCAAGAAAAATACTCCGGGCAGGATACTATTGGCTCACAATGGAGGCAGATTGCCGCAAGCATGCGAGGAGATGTCATAAATGCCAAATTTATGCTGATAATATTCACACGCATTCGACACTTCTCAAGGCTCTCTCTTCGCCATGGCCATTTTCAATATGAGGAATCAACATGGTTTGAATGATCGAACCCAAAGCTTCAAACGGACATCGGTTCATCCTAGTAGCCATTGACTACTTTACCAAATGGGTCGAAGTAGCATCATACGCCAATGTAACCCGATAAGTGGTCGTCTGATTTATTAAAAACAATATCATATGCCACTACGGTATTCCAAATTAGCTCATTACTGACAATGGGTCCAACTTGAACAACAAAATGATGAAGGAATTATGTGCAGAGTTCTAAATTGAACACCATAACTCTTCTCCTTATCGGCCAAAGATGAACGGCGCAGTGGAATCCATCAAAAAAATATCAAGAAAATCGTCCAGAAGATGGTCGTGACATACAAGGACTAGCACAAGATGCTCCCTTACGCGCTTCATGGATATCGAACTTCTCTTCGCACTTCAATAGGGGCAACCCCTTTCTCACTAGTATATGGCATGGAATCAATACTCCCCATAGAAGTTGAAATCCTATCATTAAGGATATTGATGAAGGACAAACTCACTGAAGCCGAGTGGTGCCAAAGTAGATTCGACGAGCTCAATCTGATAGAAGAAAAGAGAAAAACTGCCCTCTATCACGATCAGTTATATCAGCAATGAATGCAGAGAGCATTCGATGAGAAAGTTCGACCTCGTGTATTCAAAGAAGGAGATATCATACTCAATAAAATCCAATCATTTATCACCGACTCTCAGGGAAAATGGACTCTGAATTATGATGGCCCATATATGGTCAAGAAAGCCTTCTTATGCGATGCCCTGATACTCGCAACAATGGACGATGAGGAATTCACTTATCCTACTAATGTTGATGCAGTCAAGAAATACTTTGCCTAAAAGTAAGATAAAACACACAACGCGCTAAGTTGAAAACCCGAAAGGGCAACTTAGGCAAAAATGAGCATCTCGGTGGATTGAGAACCCGAAAGGGAGATCCAGGAAAAAATTAGAGACATTCAATATATATATATGTATATATCCCGCTAGAGAAATATAGGCAAAATATTTGGGATTCATGGCAAGTAATTGCATCCAACCAGATTGGATCATCAGATGAAAGTCAATTATCAAGTCATCATCAACAGTAGCTCTGAAGACTCTGAACTCATAATTGGTAGAAGGATAATGATCATTATGTTTCAATGTAGCTTTTTTCTCAATAAATTACCATTTTCTACTTTGTAAATACTCTATGGAATCACGCCTTCGGCTGATTACCACCCTATATATGAAAATTTAAGCCTTTCCCATTTGTTTGCAACTCTTATTTGTATTTGCTTTACAAAATGACTTTTACAAAAAAAAATGATTTATCTTTTTATTGAAATTAAAATGAAATTAATTCACTTTTATTTTTCAAAGTAAAATTTGAAATTTTCCTTGGTCTGTGAACGTAAAAGGAAATCATTAAGTTGCTCCAAAAGAAACCAACTTTTGGAATATCCCAAGAGGATGAACTTGTGACTCCCCGCAGAGCCATGTCTCCAGGAAGCAATAGCAGCAGGAGCTTCCCTCTACAATAAGAAATTCAGCCAAGCCACGGTAATATTACCATCTCCGGATTGGCCCAATATTATCTGTTTTGTCTTGTCAACTTGTGTGTAGTGTCTATCTTTTCAGCATATGCATTCATTCATACATTCATAGTTATGATTGCATTTATATTTTCATAATAATACTCGCATTATCCCATGGGATAAAGAGACTTCTCTCCAGTTCTTTCCTGGATAGAATGTATGTTTTCAAGTTTGGAAAAATTGAACCTCCACAACAATGTTGTAACCAAGCCTTTGTAACCTCAATATTGCCGACAGGATGAACGACCTGGCATCTTAGGATCAAAATTCCGGGTATTTTAAGGTATTTAATCCTCTTGTACCTCGAATCTCCCAATGCTTTCACAATTTGAATCTATGTGTCCAAGAAGATTAAATAGGGGCATCTGTCATACCCTAAATTTTGACACTAAGATGAATGCCTCATCAGAGAAAAACACATTGACCAAAGGATTGTGTCAGACTGGTCTAGACAGTATCCCCACAATGGATCAGGATTCCTGAGACCCTCAAAGGATTTAGGCAAAGGACCAATCATTAATACATAAGATTTTCAACCTTCCAATCACCGTCAAAGGGTTAATTAATCTCAAATAAAAGAAAATCATTCAAAGACTGTACAGAAATTTCAGTGATCTGGCCCTGAGTCATCAGAATCACCAATTAGGGTTTCATTAAACTGAGCCCTCTAGATGAAATTATTCATGGGAAAAGGAGCCAAGGCCTCCATGTATCATCAATAAAGGTTTACATGACTTTGAAAATCCATTTGCATGTACAAAAGGTGCAAAGATTAAGGACTGCAAGATTAGGGTTTCACATTGCCCAAATTAGGGTTTTTGACTAATCGAGGATCCCAAAGTCAAGATTTTCATCTGTACAAGATCCTATACCATAGGAAATGGTTTAAATATCTCATATACATCATGTAATTCCATTTATAAGGTCAAAATACCTCAGAGGATGTTCAGTCAGAAAATCAGGGATATCTAGTGTAGTTTCCATCTGGACCAAAATTTCAAAGTTTGACTATTTTTTCCCCAAAATGACCCCCATGAACTTTATTTCAAGAATTTATGGTCCATGAATGCATTTAATTACAAAAAATCATAAATTTGAAGATCACTTGTAAAAGGACAGTCTTTGAAACTTAGAAATTATTCTAAGTTATGGAAAAAATGTTCAAGTAGTCTACTTCCAAGCCTCATAACTTATGATCCAAGCATTAGATTTTGGTGAACCAAAGCTCAAATGAAAGATATCATCACAAACTAAAAATAATTTAACTACACAAAACTCTAATTCATTATGTATTTTAAGTTGAAGATTGATCAAAATCAAGAAAAATACTGATTTTCAACATTTAGACAAAATTTGTCTAAGTACAAAATCAGCAAATCACCAAAACTTGTAGGGATTTTTCACCTAGTTCCTAGTTGATTTAGATCCTTTTCAAAACACCAATGTTATTGCAAATATTGCCAACAATTCAAAGAACCAATTGGCATGAAAATATCTTGCTTGTACATGAAGAAATCATGGATCAAAGTGACCATCCAAAACTGTTTTTCAAAAAGATATTTTCCAAACCTTTATAATATGATTTTTTGAGTCAAAGGAAAATGTCAAGTGGTCTTAAGCATCTTAGCAATCATTACAAACCTGATCAAAACTGCAAACTCATGATTGCTCCAAGGAATTCCCATAAATGGCATTTATTAATTTCAACACTTATGCATTTTATTCCAAGGGTCACCAAGCTCCAAAATGGCATATTCTTGGATATCTTGTTCAACAAGAAATAGGTGGACACAATCCAAGCAAAAAACTTTTGAGGAGTGTGATTTAGCCTGTTGCATAGGTGAGCAAATTGAGAATCTCATCATTTCACCATTTAAGGCCTTTAATGGCAAAGTATGACTCACAATTGTGATCTTATCTCTTCAAGACTTAACGGCTAAGCAATCTCAACATGTTTGCCTATAAATAGAGACCTCATTTGATCATAAAAAGTATACCAAAGCCTTTGAATCCTAAGCTTTATTTTCTTCACTCCTAAAGACTCAAAACTTGATATTTTGAGCAATCACTACTGGTTTTTGAGTTGTGGCCACTATCAACTCAAAACAATTGCTCAAACACATCACATATGATGTATATAAGGTGTTCAAACACTTAGATCACCTCTGAAACACCTCCAATCCAAAATCACCCTTCAAAATCTCAAAAACACGTTATTTCTACAACTTGAAGGTCACAACTTGAAGGTCACAACTTGATCCAGCCACTTGCAATCAAGTCCAAGTGTTCAAACACACTCCATATGGTGTAGGAAAGTTGTCCAGATCATCACAACATCTTTGTAACACCTCCAGCTCGAAATCACTTCAGCTGCTGCAAGCTCCAAGTCAGGTAAGCCTCAAACTTGGTCATTTCATAATCCATGCATATTTCCTCGCACTATATTTTTGTCATATGTGTATAATCATATTCTAAGTAATTTCCCTCAATCAATTTCACAAAATCATCATCATGTAGAATTTCATGAGGCTCAGGCCAAATTAGGGTTCTTCAGTGTTCATCACTGATTTTTCACTCTACACTAAAAATAAATGAAATTAAGTGTTACCATGTTGTTCATGGGTTAAAATCGAGCAAGTTTGATCTTTATTTCATTCAACTTCATTACATATTCAATGAGATATGAGGGATTTTGCAAAAAAACAGAAATTCTAGGCAAGAACACCATTGCACGTGTTCTTCAGCCATGTTCTTGGTGCCCTTTTTGAAAATTCAAATATTTGAATTTTATCATTTTATTTAATTCATTCCAAAATTAATTTCTCTCTGATTATTTTGAGTTTTAAAATGATTCTTTTTTTATTAATTCTCAAAAATGTTTAAATATTTTATTCCATGAAAAAATCACCAAAAAATATATTTTTTAATATATTTAATATTTTCATAAATAATTAATTTTATTTGTTTCTAAACATTTAAAAAAATCATTTCTTTCACTTGATTTTTCAAACATAAATGATATTCAAGTTATCTCATGGATAAAACAATTTTTTAAACATTGATCCAAGGTTTCAACTTGTTTTTCAATTGTGTTTGAAATTTATCATAGTTTTAAATATTTTTTTAATATTTAAAATATCAAAAAATAGGGTTTTGATTTTTATCACCCTTAAATTGATTTTTATCACTCTTGGGCCTCTATTAGAGAGTAAGACCCATCCTTTTTTTAAAATAGAACCATTAGGGTTCATCTGATCCATTTCAAAAACTCGGCACAATCGCCTTTTTCATCGCATTAAGTTTTCATCTGTGAATTTTTTTTCTGTTAATATCTTTATGCATAACCTTTTATTTTCTAAAATGAATTGTGAAAATGTGTCATGAGGAATCCTTTGTGTTTAGGACTCATTTCTTACTGTCTTAAACTTTCTCCGATTTGTTTTAAACCTCCTCTCGGCTTCCTTATAAGTTTTGAATCCACCAATCGTTTCCTTAAACAGTTATTAATCTCCTAAACAGCGATTCATGAGTATCTGTTTACAAATCTCATCTCCTTTTTCTTTTTTCATCTTTTTGACTAAAGATTTAATACATCGGCAACTAGACTGAGCTTCACTTTGGTGAACTGCTTTATAGGTTGTAGGCAGCTTTTCAGCACCCAAGCCTTACTTTGTGTATGAAATCATTAGATAATTAATTTAAAAAAAACAAATTTCATAGGCATCCTTATGTATAAGCCCTATTATTTCCTTCTGATCCATCTCCCCTCCATCTAACTTCTCATTGTTTTCTTAAAATGTTGTTTCTTGTTAGAATAGGATTGTTTGATCAAATTATCTTTCTTCACCTCATTCTAATGCAAAGATAATAAAATACTTCTTAATGACAAAGAGAATACAATGTAAAGAACATTTATAATCTTTCTCCCTCAGGATTTTGGGCTTTTGCTTCCAAGTGTAACCCCCAACTTCATTCTTAATAAAACATTTAAGAATACTCAAACCATAGCAAAGACATACTAAAAACTGTCAAACACATTCACTGACACCTTTTATTTGTCTGCATCCATATTTATTATATATATATATATATATATATATATATTTGCATCTCTGCTAGAATTTAAGAAATCAGGTTATTGTCACCAGACCTAACCTTTGAACAACTAGAACCCTACTAGGGCAAAACATAGCCTCCTCTTGGCCTTTATTCAAGGACCCTCAGGCCTCTTAAAGGTGTCATCTCTCAGGCTTAGAAGTTACTCGGCCTTTCCCAACCTCCTTTAAGGCTTTGTTCAAGGACCCATGGGCCTCTTATAGGTAACCTAGCCTCCTCTTGGTCTTAAACACAAGACCCTCAAAGGCTTCCTAAAATAATAGGAGCAAATCCTTTAGAATCAAACACATAATGTAGTTTCCCTCTCCCCGATGGATGACCAAGCCAACCTCCTCTTGGGCTTTGTACAATTGAACCTCTCTAGACAAAGGAAAGTCTGTTGACCACATCTCTCATAAATTTCCCAGCAGATAAAACACTCATCATACAGAGTCAGTCTCCCAACAATTTTTCAGCCTCCCATCTTAGGCTTCATATAAGATATAAAGTTAGTCTCTCACAAATAATTTTCACACCTGGGCTTCCAAATCAGGACACATATAAAACTTTCCCTACATAGTCAGTTTTCTTTGTTTAACTTCAACCTTGGGCTTCAATCGAGGCACATATAAAACATTTCCCTCTTTAAAGATGACAAATTATCTCTATTAAGTACCTTTTAGCTTCAACCTTTGGGCTTCAATCAAGGCGCAAATAGTCAATCACTTTACAGTCACTCAAAAAACAGTCATAGTTTTGGACTTTAACTAAGCTAACAAACATCAATACAATCTTAGTCTTGGACTTTAACTAAGCTAATTTCCCAGATTCATAGTCTTGGACTTTAACTAAGCTAAACATACAACCTTTCTTGAGCTATGCAAATCAAGATAACCCATTCAGCTGTCCTGAGCTATGCAATTCAGGACAACCATCCAGTCCTCCTTGAGCTATGCAATTCAGGGTAACAATTCATCCTTTCTTGAGCTATACAAATCAATATATCATTTAGCTTATACATTGAGTTATGAAATTCAAGCAACCAACCAGTCACAAATAACTATTTTCAGCTTCAATCCCGAGCTTTGATTAGGACACAAACAAACATTTCCAGCTTCAATCTTGGGCTTTGATCAAGACACAAATACAAACATTTGAGCATCAACATCTTGTGCTTTAACCAGGATACAAATCAACCTTTTCCTCCTAGATCTAGCCCTTTAGTAGGAACTACAATGCTTTGATCCCTCAATTCTCTTTTTGGGGGTACGTAGGCAAAAGGTCGGAAGATCTTTGCGAGCACACCAAACAAAAAAACAACAATTAGTTTTTCAGACCTATGAAAAACATCAAAAAATTATGATAATACAGAAACACAAAAACATCAACATCATCTTATCTTACCAACACTAATTTCATACTTAGACCCCAAATCAAAGAAACCCCATCAATATCAAAAAGAACAATTTTGCACTAAATCTAAGGTGAAATAATCTAAAGAAGAACCCAAAACCATGTGGGTATCTGTTAAGTAACAGTATGCAAAGCGGGGTGAGTTTAAGATATCTTTTCCTTTCCATAACCAGCTTCACCGAGAAAAAATAAGAAGAAAAAAAAGTAGCAAAAATGCGATAGTGATTAAAGACCACAAAAATCAAGCTACACTTCTCTTCGCGTAAACGAATCCTGAACCTCGACTTGGTTGCAATGACCCCGTCTTTCCTTTCCCCTGGGTTTTTGATGACACTAAATTTTACCGTATTTTTTAATCTGATTTCGCATGCATTCTAAGTCCTTTAGTGCCATTTTGTTATGTTATTACTATGTTTTCCTTTGTTTTCAGGTTTATAGTTTAATCGGAGCCTCGAGCGAGAAAAGGAGCGAAAAATGAGCTAAAAAGAGCTAAAATCAAGAAAATCAGCATTTTGTGCTTGTGGCACCCATTGTGGCGGCCGCCATAGGGTCAGCCATGACGTGGACATATCTCAACCTCTCGTCAACTGCCAATTCCCCGCGATCTCCAACTTCTCCAACTTTTTTTCACATATGGAGGGCGCCATGGAGGAGTGGTGGGCGCCACAAGAGCAAGATTTCCCTCCCAAATTCAAATTCTAGGGGCATCCTTGTCTTTTCCATGCTATTTCCTTGCCAATAAATAGGCCTTTATTTTTCTTTTTTCATGATCCAAACTTAGTTACCTTAAGCATATATCAGTTGTAAAAGTAGTAATCGCTTCACATTGAGTGTTACTACAATCGAGTGATTGAGTCTGTATGTGTTTGTGCGATTAAGTCTTGGAGAACTTTGGAAGGAAGTTAATCATGTTGCCATTTTAATTCCAGTTCGTATTTTATTCAACCCTTCGATTGGAGCAGGTTTTCATTGCTTTAACTTTTGTTTATTTACTTTTCCACACTGCTTTACTTTCCTTTACTTCCTGCACTCGCACTTTACTTAATTTATTTTCCGCACTCGCACTAAATACCTTTTATGAAAAATATTAAAATGAACTATTACTTTACCATGTCTAGCTAATTTTTATAAAGGTTAGAATGTAAGGATCATAATTGAACCGATAATCTGTACAATTGTTTGTAGAAACACTTAAGGACTATTTTGACTTTCAATATAAGTTTTCTTGTTTTTTAAAGTTCCGTTGGGTAAGATCGAAAGTCGTCCGACGTCTATTTAAACTTAATTGTTTTTAACTATTTCAAAAACAGCGAAATCGCTTTTTTTAGTTCATTAGGAGTTTTTAATTCAAAAATATAGGAGATTTTAAAACTATTTTTGGACGCGTTAAGAAGTTTAGAGTCTGGTTCGTAAGAACCTCTTTTTTGATAGAAAATCCAAGTCAAAATACTTTTCAACTTTGTTAAGATACTACATTTCTTAAAAATAGGTTTACTACTCTAACATAATGCGCGCATTTTTATCTGTGACAATAAGAGGGTTTAATTAGGGAGTATAACTCGGTTCTAATTACGCGAAAGGGACAGTTCCCATTAAATTGGTTCTTCTCAAAGTAGAAAACATTGCCCATAAGTAGTTCTATTAGCAAGTACTTGATTATCAATTGATTATGTGAATTACATTTGAACCTGTCTTTATCAATTAACATAAATTTATTACTTTATTTATCATTGTGCACTCCTTGAATCTACTATTTTCAATTGCCTTAGATACACACCATAACAATAGATAGCGATAGATTGACATTTGCTCTTTGTGGATTCGACAATCTTTTATATTACTCTGACGCATTCGTACACTTGCGAAAAAATGGCATCAAGATTTTGACGCCGTTTCCGGGGACCAATTTCGTCAAATTTCATACCCTATTGTGATACCGTTTAGACTAAGGTTGTTACCTGTTGGTCAATGCAAAAGACTCGCAGTACCAGAAGCTTAGTAGACCCTCTAGCTGAACCTGAACATTACGCTCGCGCACGTTTATTTTTCCATAAAATTAGGAGAGTTATGGCCAAAGATCAAAATCAAAGACCTCTTAAGGATTTTGCCCAACCATCCAACGAGGAACCAAGTTCTAGTATAGTAAACCCAACCATCCCAGCTAATAAATTTAAACTTAAACCATCCCTGCTGCAATTAGTACAGCAGAGACAATTTGCAGATCTTGCTACCGAGAACCCAAATCAACATTTAAAAAACTTTCTCCAATTAGCAGACACCTTTAAAACCAATGGAGCCCCTCCTGAGGCGATCCGCTTAAGATTATTTCCTTTTTCCCTCAGAGATAAAGCCCTGTCATGGTTAGATTCCCTTACACCCAATTCCATAACAACTTGGGAAGACCTTAGAAAAATATTCCTTGCTAGATATTTCCCCCCGAGTATGACCGATGTTCTTCGAAACCAAATAACCAAATTTACCCAAAACCAAGGAGAATCGTTGTTCAAAGCCTGGGAGAGATATAAGGAGCTATTAAGAGCATGCCCACATCATGGTTTAGAAAATTAGTTAATCATTCAAACCTTCTATTATGGACTTCACTATAACACTAAGATGACCATCGACGCCGCTGCAGGTGGCGCACTGATGAACAAACCTTACCCTGAAGCTAGTGCCCTTATAGAAGCTAGTGCACTGATGAACAAACCTTACCTTGAAGCTAGAGCAACGGTGGAAAAGAAGGAAGCCCATGGAGGAATACATGAGTTAAGCTCTATAGACATGATGCAAGCTAAAATGGACGCATTGGCCCTTAGAGTTGAGCATATGTGTACAACCCCGAATACTGCAGCTGTAGTTTCGTCAGATTATGAGATATGTGGGACGAAGGGATACCAATCCGCAGAATGTAGTTTGTTAAATGAGACCAGCTCTGAACAAGTGAACTACAACCAAGGGAACCCATTTCTAAACACCTACAACCCAGGATGGAGGAATTACCCAAACTTCTCCTATAAAAATAATAACCCTATCCAAAATACCGCACCTGCGAGATAACAAGGTTACCAAGCCCCAGGATCAAATCAACCTATGCAACCAAGGCCCCCAAAACCGAGCCTTGAAAAAATTGTGGAAAATTTTATCACTGCTCAAGCACAACAAAACAAGGAGTCCATGAACCAAAACGTTCATGTTAACGAACTAATTACCCAGTTAGGGACCAAGGTTGACCAAATAATCACTCACAATAAGATGCTTGAAACCCAGATCTCTCAGGTAGCTTTAAACCAAGCCCCTAAGACTACACCTGGAGGACAATTCCCTGGACAACCTCAACAGAACCCGAAAGGACAAGCAAATGCCATTACTCTACAAAGTGGGACCGCTTATGAGGAACCATTTAACCCAAGATTGAGTGAGCCAAAAACTTCCAAGAGAGATGAATAGAAGGAACCAGAGGAATCTGGAAAATAGGGAAGTCAAGAAAAAGGAGAAGAACCTAAAGACAAAACCTATGTACCACCATACGAACCACCAATACCATACCCGCAAAGACTAAAACAGACCTAGATCAATAACCAGTATCAGAAATTTATTAAGGTTATAGAAAAACTTCACGTAGAAATCCCTTTTACATAAGCCATCACCCAAATACCTTCTTACGCAAAGTTTCTGAAAGACATCCTTAACAACAAACATAGACTCGACGATCCAAAACCCTTGGAATGTAATTCTATTTCCGAGAATAAGTTAGCAAAAAAGGATAAAGATCCCGAAAAATTTTCCATTCCTTGTATTTTAGGGACTCATGTCATCGAAAAAGCCTTTCTAGACTTAGGAGCTAGTGTGAGCTTAATGCCTTTAGCGGTTTGTGAAAGGTTAAACTTAGGAGAATTACAACCTACTAAGATGTCACTTCAATTAGCCGATAGATCCGTTAAATACCATATAGGCATACTTGAAGACGTCCCTGTTAGGATAGGTCAGTTGTTTATCCCTATTGAATTTGTTGTCATGGACATTAAAGAAGATAACGACATACCAATTCTCCTAGGTAGACCATTCTTATCGACTGCTAGAGCCATAATAGATGTTAAAAAAGTAAAATTAACCTTTGAGATGGGAGACGAGAATATAGAATTCATACTCTCAAAATTTCTTATGGTACCTGTAATAGGAGATGCATGTTATGTCATAGATATCATTGATGAATGCATTAGGGAATAAGAACAAGAAGAAGTCACTGAAACAATTAATTTTCCATCAACTCTTATTTGGGAAGATGATGATTTTAGAGAAACCTACATTGATGATAACCTTCACGAATGTCTATCCCTTACCCCATGTCCTATGTCTTACCCCAGGAAACCAACCGTAGAACTTAAGGAACTTCCTAAGAACCTGAGATATGAGTTTCTTGATGAAGAAATGGATCGTCCAGTTATAGTCAGTGCTACCTTGAGTCAAGAGGAAACATACCAATTATTAGATGTTTTATGAAGGTATCCATCATCCTTAGGATATAAGATCTCTGATCTAAAAGGCATAAGCCCATCTGTATGCATGCATCAGATTTGGCTCGAAGAAGATTCAAAACTCTCCAGAGAACATCAGAGAAGAATAAACCCTATGATGAGTATTGTAGTTAAGAACGAAGTTCTTAAGTTACTAGAGGCAGGTATAATATATCAGATCTCGGACAGTAAATGGGTGAGCCCTGTGCATGTAGTACCTAAAAAGGGAGGCATCACAGTGGTGCAAAACGAGAAAGGAGAACATGTAGAAAAAAGGATAGAAGGAGGATGGCGTATGTGCATAGACTATAGAAAATTAAATAAAGCGACCAAGAAGGATCATTTCCCTTTACCGTTCATAGACCAGATGTTGGAGCGCCTAGCCAGACACTCTTACTTTTGTTATCTAGATGGATATTCAGGATTCTTCCAAATACCTATTCAACCCGAAGATCAAGAGAAAACTACCTTTACATGCCCAGTTGGAACTTTTGCCTATGGACGAATGCCTTTTGGACTCTGTAATGCTCCAGCCACTTTCCAACGCTGCATGATGTCAATCTTTGCAGATTATCTAGATGGAATCATGGAAGTATTTATGGACGATTTCTCGGTTTGTGGATTTGATTTAAAAAATTGTCTTGTCAACCTTGAGAAAATTCTGGAAAGATGTGTGGAGGTAAACCTTGTGCTAAATTGGGGAAAATGTCATTTCATGGTTATCGAAGGGATTGTTTTAGGACATATAGTCTCTAAAAAAGGTATAGAGGTAGATAAAGCTAAAATAGAAGTCATAGAGAAACTAAAACCACCAAAGACTATCAGGGAAGTAAGAAGTTTCCTTGGACATGCTGGATTCTACCGACGTTTTATCAATGACTTCTCTAAAATAACAAAACCCTTAACTGGCCTCTTAATGAAAGATGTTGATTCATATTTGATGAAAAATGTAGTGAAGTGTTTAATCTTTTGAAGCAAGCTTTGATTTCAGCACCTATTATGAAACCCCCTGATTGGTCAGAACTGTTTGAGATAATGTCTAACACTAGTGACTATGTTGTTGGAGTCGTCTAGGTCAAAGGAAAGATAAAAAATTACACGTAATTTATTATGCCAGTAGAACCCTAGACGTTGCCCAACTCAACTACATAACAACTAAAAAAGAACTCCTAGTTGTAGTTTTCGCTATAGACAAATTTAGATCTTATCAAGTAGGAGCCAAAATTATAGTTTACACCGACCATGCTGCCATCCGTTACCTACTAAGTAAAAAGGATGCCAAACCCAGGTTACTTCGATGGATTTTGTTACTACAAGAATTTGATTTAGATATCCGTGATAAAAAAGGCACTGGGAATGTAGTAGTTGATCATCTTTCTAGGCTAGAATACTTGAATCTTGACTCAGTACCCATAAATGACGATTTTGCCTATGATAGACTGATAGCTAAACTAGAAACCATTGAAGATGATAACCCAAACCCTCATGAGAATTTCAAAAATCCTTAGCTGTGAGTAACATGCCCTGGTATGCAGACTTTCTTAATTATCTAGCTACTAACATCATACCCCCTGATCTCAATTACCACCAGAAGAAGAAGCTCTTTAGTGATGTAAAAAACTTCTATTGGGACGAACCATTTCTTTTCAAGAGAGGTAAAGATGGCATTTTTCTCCGTTGTGTTCCAGAAGATGAAGTACAAAGTATAATTGAGCATTGTCACTCTGCACCCTATGGTGGACATGCGAGCACCTCTAAGACCTACGCCAAGATTATTCAAGCTGGCCTATTCTGGCCTTCCATGTGGCGTGATGTCCATGCTTGCATTGTCAAATGTGACAAATGCCAACGTACAGGAAATATTTCAAGACGTGATGAAATGCCTCTGAGAAATATCAAAGAAGTAGAACTCTTCGACGTATGGGGTATAGATTTTATGGGACCTTTCCCACCATCTTTAGGAAACAAGTATATCTTAGTAGCTGTAGACTACATGTCTAAGTGGATTGAAGTTATAGTCGCACCAACAAATGACACCAGAGTTGTAATCAAATTATTTAAAAATTATATATTCCCCAGATTTGGAAGACCCCGTTTAGACATAAGCGATGGAGGATCACACTTCATATCAAAAATATTTGATAAACTTTTAAGCAAGTATGGAGTTAAGCATAGAGTAGCAACACCGTTCCACCCACAGACTAGTGGATAAGTGGAAGTGTCTAATAGGGAAATTAAACAAATTCTTGAGAAGACTGTCTCTATATCTAGAAAAAATTGGTCGCAGAAACTTCAAGAAGCATTATGGGCCTACATAACCGCTTTCAAAACCCCTATAGGAACAACCCCCTACCAACTAGTTTATGGAAAATCATGTCATTTACCTTTTGAGTTAGAGCATAAAGCCTATTGGGCCATTAAAACTTTGAATACGGATTACCTAACTGCTGGTGAAAAACGTGTCCTCGACATCCACAAATTTGAAGAACTCAGACAGTCAGCATATGAGAATGCCATTATATACAAAGAAAGAACAAAAGCTTGGCACGACAAAATAATCATAAGAAAATACTTCAATATAGGCGATCATGTTCTCCTGTTCAATTCTAGGTTACGACTTTTCCCATGGAAGCTTCGTTCGAGATGGACTGGCCCCTTTGAAGTATCTAAGATTCTAAGATCTGGAGCTATTGAAATCAAGAATGAGACATGCAAACCATTCATTGTCAATGGACAGAGACTGAAGCTTTATGAAGGAGGAAACATTCCAACAACCTACTCCAGCCACACTCTAAGTGATCCACCAATTCCTACAAAAGATGTATAAGTTCCGGTTGTCAAGCTAACAACGTTAAACAAGCGCTACATGGGAGGCAACCCATGGTTTTCTTATCCTATTTGGCTTTTTTTGAATTTTATTTATTTTCTTTTATCATATTCTGTCAGGACTAATATTTGAAATGTTTGTGTTTTCAAAACCTTTTTCCTAACTCTGTGCATGATGCAGAATTTCGATGATATGCACGTAGCTTTCAGAGATGATACCCAGAAGGAGTGTTACTTTGTTCACTTCAGGCGTCTTATGGCACCTACGCGATACCCATACCAGGTTTGCATGGAGGCTTTGGGGATTGAGTCGAGCATCATATTTTTATGCCACCGGCTCCAATGGGATCAGTTCGATGACATGAATAACACCTACAGGAACCTGAATTTTGAGTTTTTCAGCTCATTTGCTTATGACCCCTGGGCTGGACCTGATGGATGTTCTATTTTTAGGTTATTTGGGACTGAGTACTCTTTCACTCATAGGGAGTTTGGTGACTTGTTAGGTTTTTAGACTACCCCCAATGTTATTCCTGAGACGCCGATGGGATACTTTCTGAGTAGGGAAGTGGAGAAATTCTAGAGCGATATCTCTGGTGGAGGGAGCCAGGATCCTTCCACTTAGCTATCCCAGGTTATCCACAACCCTGCACTGAGGTATTTCTAGATGATTCTATCACACTCTTTCCTTGCTTTACCAGATGTTGAGACTTTGCTTAGTGAAGAGGAGATATTTCTGATGTTTTGTGCGACCCAGTCACGCCCTATGGCATGTGGAAACTTTCTGCTAAAAAGCCTTAGTAGTGTCGCCATATCATCCGTGGGCATTATTCATGTGGGAGGGATTATTACTTAGATTACTTCTGCATTGGGCCTATCTCGCAAGTTGTTACTTCTCTGGACTTTCGGTGGCTATACCACCATGGATATCGATTTCTGCCTAGACAGAGGGTTGATGAGGAGAGCCTCTTGCAACCCCAACCAGTCATATTGTTGATTGATAGCGAGGCTATACATTACTTGACACTACCTGATTCGATGATGACTAGTGTTCACGACCCATCTAACTGGAGTTATGCTTTGGAGGGTTATGGAGAGACTGTCTAAGATCTCTATTTTATCCCTGCTGTTGTGTTCCGAAGCTCATCGGGATGCACTACTCGAAGTTCTGCACGCTGCCTACGTGCCAGAAGAGATCACAGTGAATCAGCTTGAAACAGTGGTGTCTAATGTCAATACTAGCCATGGGTTAGGTTTCACCAATGTTGATTTAACAATAGAAGGACGACACCACAACAAGGCTTTGCACATAACCCTGGAGTGCAAAGGGGTTGTACTCTCTCATGTTCTTGTGGACACTGGGTCTTCACTCAATGTCTTTCCGAAGAAAGCTCTTGTCAAGCTCGAATATGATGGAATAGCTCTTCGACCAAGAAATCTGGTGGTCAGGGCTTTTGATGGCTCCAAGAGGTTTGTTCTTGGAGAGGTGGAGCTGCCTGTGATAATCGGTCTGCAGGTCTTTCAGACTACTTTCTATGTGATGGACATTCAGCCGGCCTAAAGTTGTTTGTTGGGTCGACCATGGATTCACGCCGCAGGCGCAGTAACGTCGACCCTTCACCAGAAATTGAAATATGAGTGGGAAGGACAGATTATCACCGTCTGTGGTGAAGAGGACATATTTGTTAGCCATCTGGCTACATACAAATACATTGAGATGGATGGTGAAATCCATGAAACTATGAGCCAAGGGTTCGAGGCCTTGAACGTCAATGAGGCGACGACTGAAGTATTTAATGCATCCCAGGAGGATAGGATGGGTACTTCAATTGTCTCCTATCAGCAAGCCCGGAAGGTTGTTGAAGATGGTAATGCCCAAGGCTAGGGCAAGCTGATGCCGGTGGAGAAGAAGGAGGACAGATTCGGTTTGGGTTACAAACCATTCCGACAAGATCAATCAGAGACTGCTAAAGAGCCCAAGTTCATCAGTGGGGGATGCTCACCCCGGATGCTGTTAACAACCTGGAAGACGAGGCGGAAAGCGACCGCAACCTGGAGAGCTGGATACGTCCAAGGATCCCGGGGCACCAAGTCCTTAACTGGTCTTACCAGGAAATTATAAGGGTTACTCCTGCAGAGTAATTATTATTTCCTACCTTTTTTCAGCATGCATTAAGTCCTGCATCTTGCCCAAGGTGTCAGGACTCATTTTATAATAGGGCCATATTGTAATTTTGTGCAAATGAATTATCAATGAATATAGGACATCTTTTGCAAACAAGTCTCTTTTTCGCTCACTGTCTTTTCATTTTTTACTTTTGTACAAAACAATAAAATGGAAATGTTTTCAAAATAATAACTTCATTTTCACTTTTCTAAAACAAGATTAAAATTGATCACTAAAACGAACATATCTTAAACCTTGCAGAGATTACCCTCTAGATTGCACCGACAACAGCACCACTATGACCTTGTATGACTTCGACAATCTGATTAATCAAGTCGATGAAGGGGTTGAAGAAGACTATTGTAACACCCCAAATTTTCTCTCTCTTGTTTTATCATCATCAAATCATAAGCATAGCATCAGCATATCATTTTTAGCATCTGGCATAGAAAAATGAGGCATAATAATCACATGTTCTAGCATAAGGCATATGATTAGTTTTCAGACAGTTCAGGATTTTTAAAGTCAAGTCATTGGCCAGGTAGCGTTGCAAGAAGCTCATAAGGTTTTCTCATGTCCTGAACAAACCCAAGGTCATCATTAAAGGTTCAGAGGAGAGAAATTTCATCAGAAGTTCAAAAATGCAGTTTTCTCTTATGTGAGGGAAATCCTGATTAGGGTTTTGGGCCATATCCTCATGTCCTCTTAGCTTTGACCAATTCATGTGGTCAAAGGCTCTCATATGATCTGCATGGCTTACGTATGAAATTTGAGGCAAAAATTCACTGAAGAAGTCAGGAAGTTGTCCAGTTACTTGAAGATGAAGCAAGAAAGTCAACTTTGCAGTCAAAACGTCAACATGAGGATTTCAGGATTTTTTTAATCAGGATCATCAATTTTTGAGGTCATATCATGTCAAGGAATAATTCGGTCGAGTTTAAATGGGAAAAATCGGGAATATGCAAAAGGTTGCTAAATTTGGAAATTTAGAAGTTTCCATTTTTGGAAATATTTGTCCCTAAACTTCGAGCCATTATTTCATGTGCGAAAGAGCTCCGAATGATTTTCCAGTGAACATGAAAGTCGTAGAGCACGATTTTCCCTTTCCGAAAAGTTGTAGAACACTTTCATAGCTTTTTTAGAGCTTGAGATATGATTTTTGGAAGTTTGGGTACATTTTGGGGTTTTATGTGACATTTGTCAAATTACCATTGGTTTCTTTCATTTTTGTGTCACATTTTTTTTATGTCACATTTTATTATTTTCTCACAACTTTTTTCTAATAGGACTTTATTCATCTTCATGTACCTTAATTAATCCATGTTTTTATTGTTGTATTTTCTTTTTTATCTTTTTTATTTTTCTTTATTTTGTTTTATTATAAGAAATTGGCACAAAAGATGAGCACATGGGGGACACCTCATTGGTTGTGAAAAGCCAGCAAATGCACACCCACTAGGATGTCACTTTCTCATTCTGTTATCACCAAAAAGAATTCGTGACATTCCCCTTGCCACTCACGCTATCACACATTGACACCAAGGGAGAAGGAGTGTGTCACGTGAGTTTTTTGGCCATGCAGCTTCATGGATATTATCCAATGGTCATCACTCATTTTTCATCATCTTTCACCATCAAATAATCTTGTGGCCAGCACACATTGAGAGCATGATAACACCATATGCCAGCATGTATTGAGTGTTTTTATTGAATTAAAGTGAGGAGGTGGCACGAAGAGAGGACACCCTGAGTGTACAAAATCCTCAGTCACAACTCAGCAAAAGAGCATCACAAATTCATCACTCTTAAAAATCTCACCAACAAACTTCTCATTCTTTTCCTCAGCATTTTTTTTTCGACACCATTTTCATCACATAATCCATCACTCTTAACTCAGCTTCTCTCTTTCTCTCATGGTGTTCTGACTTTTCCTCCTATCCAAATCAACAACATTTCGGATCCCATTTTTTCAGACTTCAAACCAAGCCACAAGCCTTTATTTGGCTTAGAAAGGAGAACAAGGAAGCTCAACACCTCTGGTTTTCTCAAGATCTTCAGAAAAAGCTTCGAATTAGGTTGGACCTTATCTTTACTTTGCTTTGAATTTGACATATTATTGCTTGTTTCAAGTTGCTTTAGCTTGGCATAAGATGGTTGAAGTGTTATAAAGCTATTTGATGCTTTAGATTATGATTTGTAGTTTTGAGATCCATACATTAAGTCCTCGAATCTCTATTTCTGTTGGTTGTTTGTGAAAACCAGAGGTATGGTTGTGCTCTTCATGTTTCGTAGATGATTTTTTCTTTTTACACTTTGTGATTTCGTTGAGATTTGATGAAGTTGTGTTGAGTTGAGTTGGTAAGGAATGTTGGATTGTTTCAGTTTCATAAGATTGCTTGCCTGGGTTTTTTTCGCGTTTCATTCATGGCTAGGTGAAGAAGACGATGACGTGTCTCATCGTGATTGGCCTTGGTTTTATTTGGTTATTTTGTTTTCATTTATTTTTATTCTTGCAACTTAAATGAGCTGACCGATTGATGATAGTTACATGCGTTTTTCATTACATGTTTTTTCCTTTCCTTTTATTTTATTATTTTATATAAAAAAACTGACTTATATAGTGGTGATGGGTTGATTCCACGTGGGCTTTGCCTAGATTCCTAATTACACCCTCTATTTGAGCCCAATCTGGATTTTAACTGTTTTGGACTGCTTCCTGAACCTCCCTTAGTCCTTTTATTTTGTTTTTATTTTCCTTGTTTAATTGTTTCATTTCCAATTCTTAAAAATACTTAGAGACATTAAAAAATCCTGAGAAAAATTATGAAAACTATTTTTAATTTTCTTTAATTTTCCATGTTTATTTTTCATTTTTTATTATTATTTCTCTTTCCTTAATTAATTGTTGAGTTTATTTCTTTTTTTTAATGCCTTTAATGCACAATATGTCTTGTTTATTTTCTATTTTGAATTTAGTGATAGATATGAATGTGATTCTTTTTGGTATGGATTCTTGTCTGGTTGAAGCATGTTAGAGATTTTAATCATAAATTTTAGGGTTTGTTTGGGGTTATTTTGAGGTATTGCTTTATGAAGAAGTATGTGAAACCCTATTGTATCTTTGAGACATTGTTTGAGTGAGTTTGCTTTTGATTTTTTCTATGAGGTTTTGGTATGTTGTTCTCACATGTTTAAAGTGTCTTGATGCTTAATTGTGGAATTTTTAGGACTTTCTTGATATTTGTTTTGATTTTGTGATTGTCATGTCATTATTTGACGCTTATTTGTTCATAGCTTGTTTTTTAGGATAGGAGGGCACTTGTGCCAACTCCTAAGACTTGTTTTTTGCTTCTTAACTTGATGTTTGATCCCTGGATGTGGTATGAGAAATTTGCTCTTGGTCATGAGTCTTTGCTTGTTCTTGCTTCCTTTGATCTCATTTAGTTTGTGCTTGCCACTTGTGATTTCTTCTAACAGTTTCGGGGGCTTTGGTAAGTGAGAACAACTTAACTTCTTTAGGAGAAGTAAGTTGATTTTCTACCCCTCTTCTTCTTCTTCTTCTTTCTTTTCTTCTTCTTCATTAGGATAGACTTCAAGCCGCACTAACCTATGACTCCTATGCATGATAACATTTAGGATGGATATTCTCCCTTATATTTTTTTCCTTTGAGATCCTTTTGGTACTCTCTCTTCTCATCTTCAAATTTAACTTTAAGTCACTTTAATAAATGACGAGTCTTCTCATGTGACACGAGACTTTGCTATGAGATACTTGCACACGTTCCGTTTCGGGGCGAGGTGTAGGATATCCCTCGTGGTGGATAGGTCTTAGCATGAGATTACTTCACAAAGAAACGCTAAAAAACACTTCTTAACCAAAAATCACAAAAACACTTAATAAATGTCAATAGATCAGTGTGCCTGAGCCTTCACTCATGGGACTAGATTTGGGGATTTCCTCCATAGCTAGGTGTGCCTCTTGCGCATTCCATTTTGGGATGATGTGAGAAGTACACATACCATTAAGTAAGACTTAGGTACACTTACCTATGCAAACTTCAAAGCAGAAAACTCATAAAAAACATTGGACAAACAATAAGCGTCTCTCCTTCGGGACTTCTTTTCTCATCACCTTCACTCTTTTCGTGCGAACTTGCTCCTACTTGTCATTTTGCAAGACGGTAACGCACTTGTCGTCCGAGCCTGCAACACCTGAGCATTGACATAGGCAGTTCAAGCCTTAAGACACAAGCAATCTTTTCCACCCCTAGTTAGGGGAACTACGGCGAATCTGATCCTCATTGTCCAGATGAGGTACGTAGGCAGCGGGGTAGGGCCCGTTTGAGCACAATCTTTATTCTCCCTACATTTTTCCTTTTCATTTCTTTTTCATTTCCCTTTTCGTTTCTTTTATCAAGTTCAGTTTGTTTTCTTTGCAGCAGCTTTCATTTCTTCACCCTTTGAAACAGTTTCTTTGCAAGCGTGGATCCCGTCGGGTACGGCGGACGATCTGGGGGGCTAATATCTTCCCAGGTCGTAACCGACTCCCGAACTCAGTCTCTTTGGTTCGCAGGACCCGTGTCTTTCCTTTTCTTTCTCCTGGTTTGTGCAGCATTACCATTCTCGTTCCTTCGGGATAAAAATGCCTGGCTGGAGACTCTACCTCTTTCCGCGCCACTTTCGCGTTTGTACCAGGATGGAAATCCGGGGAGCGACAGCTGGCGACTCTTCTGGGGACCGAACCCAGAATCTCTGGTTCCCTTGAGAGTCTCTCCTAGCGCTTGCGTGTTTCTGTTTCATTGGGTGTTTTTTGTTTGCTCTTGTGTGTATATTTCACTGTTGTTTATTTACAGTTTTATTTACAACTTTATTTACAGTTTTCAATATTTTATTTTCATGCATCATATTATTACTGGACTGTCTGGACTGGATTTCTTCTGTTTGGTGGGACTCGGGTGATATTGTTACTGAGAGATAAGCCAAATACCCGGCTTGAGTCCACCCTAGGATTAGCATGGACACATTGTACTCGCATGTGGCATGATGAGTGGCGATGTGCTTCACACCCAGACTGCGACCGTCTTGGAAATATCTTGTGTGGGGATTTCCTCCACTTCGGGATAGGACCTTGATAGTTATGTTCATATGGGGACCGATCATTGAGAACCTTTGTGGAAACAACCCTCTCCAGTGGTTACGGTGGCAGACCACATTCTGTGGCAAACCCATTCGCACCCGAGGGTCCACTGGGGACTCGCATAGGATGGCCTGGTTCTCTTATAAGAACTCAGTCAAAGCATTTGGTCGTATGACGATAGTATTGTACCATTCGGGATGAATATACTATTGTTTCTCGATTTCAACGCTCGAAGCTGGGGACTTATAAGGGATGCTTGTTTTTCCCGGACTCAACTAAGGCCTCCCTGCGTAGTATATAATGCCAAACCGATTCCCTGATTTGGTCATGAGCCATTTCTCGGAAATGGTGAAAGTATTATTGCTATTCGGCTTTGAGAGTCCGTGATGTTCGACCCGGAGCGCACCCGTGAAATTAGGAGGGGTTTATAGGTTTGCAAGAACCATTGACCTCATCATACCTTCGTTACCAATGCAGTCTTATGTTATGATACAGTTATTTTGATTCCGGAGTTCTTGAGTTTATCTGGTTCTTGATCAGGTTTATCTGAGATTATTTGAGTGATTATGGGTTATTATTCAGAGGATTCGGGTTTCTGATCACTTGGCTCTGACATCCAGTATCCAGACAGTTCCGGATTGATCATGTGTCCTTGCATTTGCATTGCATCATTCCATCATTAATCATGTTTTGTTTTCATTCACATGTTCATATCATTGCTTCCGGTTCTGGTATCCTGATCAGAGATGGAAGATTCTCGCAAGAAGAACATTCATTTCAGGTTTTTCGACACTAAGGTTGGCCTGTTAAAGAAGATGGTGAAGTTGATCACGCCCAATCATGTGGAGAGGTTCAGGAAGGCTTATGGGAGTATTCTGGATGTGGTGGTAGAGTTAGATCCCTCTGAAAGAAGTGCCATTCATACTCTACTTCAGTATTATGATCCTCAGCTTCGTTGTTTCACTTTTCCTAATTTTCAGTTAGGTCCTTTGCTGGAGGAGTATGCTTTGATCTTGGGAGTTCCTATTCGAGACTAGATTTCGTTCAATGCTGAGATGGCTAGACCTGCACCTAAAGCGATTGCCAAAGCTCTTTATTTGAGCCTTTCTGTTGTGGAGTCTCTGACTATTATTAAAGGGGTGTATCTGGTTTCTCTCTGGAGGCTTTAGTGAAGAAGGTTGAAGAGCTGGCTATTAAAGAAGAGTGGGATTATGTGTGAGCCATTCTGGCTCTCTCTATTTATGGCATCATTTTGTTAGCAGACATGGAGAAATTCATAGACATGAATGCCATCCATCTATTCTTGCTGAGGAATCATGTGCCTACACTATTGGGAGATCTATATTACTCAGTGCACTATAAGACTGAAAAGAAACGGGGGGGGGGGGGGGGTCCGCTGCTTTGCTCCTTTATTCCACATGTGGTTCATGAGGCACTTGCCTAGTACCGGGGTGTTTACTGACCATACTTTGGTGTGGGCTCAGAAGATGGAGAAGTTGTTTGCTAAAGATGTTAGATGGATTACTCAAAGGCTTCAGGGTACATGTTTCATCACCAGTTGTGGGAGTTACTTCAGTGTACCTCTATTGGGAGTGACTGGGGGAATCAATTACAACCCGATTTTGTTGAGGAGACAGTTGGGGTATGCTTTGAGAGAGATCCCAGAAGAGTTGAAATTGGCGCCTACTTTCTATTTCCCGGTGAAGGACAATATGCCTTTGGTAAGAAAAGCTGCTGGAGCTTGGAAGTGCATCAAAGGAGAAGGAGTGGCTAGCTTTGGAAAGTGTAACAATCAAACTTTTCTGGAGTACGAAGCCTGGCTGAAGAATAGGGCCAAGATGGTCTTGCTTCCATTTTCCCCTCCAGTTCCTCCAACGACTGAGCCTAATACCACTGTTCCCTTAGAAGAATACAAGAAGTTGGATACTCAGTTGCACGAGGTCCGGGTAGAGAATTCTGAAATGGTTAACTTGTACCACCTTGCCAATCGTGCTAAGAATGAAGCAGAGGAAAAGCTACAGAAGATGCAGATCACCTTGGAAACTAAGGAAAAGGAGTTTGCTGGGAGAAAAGCTCATTTTCAGAGACTGGGTCTAATGGAATCAAAAAGAGAAGCAGAACGTAAGAAGACTTTGAAGACTCTTAAATAAGCTCGTCAGTCCATTTCTTGGTTGCATGGCCAAAGGGAACAGGAGCAGAAAAAGTACAAAGAAAAGGAAGAGTTCTATGAATCACAGTTGGCTGCCAAGAAGGAAGAGTGGGAACAAGCCCACAAGATCCGAAGAGAGAAGACTCAACAGTTGGTGAAGAGTCAGCAAGCCTTAGAAGAAGCATTTAAGGAGATTGAAGATCTCAAATTGATGGCTGGAATCAAGAAGGCTAGCTCTGAGTTGGGACTTAGTGAGGAAGGATCAGAGCCTTCAAGCAGCAGTCTTGCTTTCTAGTTTGTTTTCTCAGTACCGAATTACCTACAGACATGTTGTAGGAATCTTGATTTTGTATGTTTTTCTCATTTCTTTTAGAATACTTGTACCCTACAGGGAATTATGTGATCCTTGCTGATGCGTGTTTTTCGCAAGTGTACGAACACGTCAGAGTAATATAACAGATTGTCGAATCCACAGAGACCAAGTGTCAATCTATCGTACCTGTTGTTATGGTGTGTATCTAAGGCAACTGAATATAATGGTTTTAAGGAGAGTGCAATGGTAAATAAAATGGTAATTTTAAACAATTAATAAAGACAGGCTCGAATGTAATTCACGTAATCAATAGATATTCTGGTACTTGTTAATAGAACTACTTATGGGCAATGTTTTCTACTTTGAAAAGAACTAATTTAATAGGAACTGCTTTCGCGCATTCAGAACCGAGTTGTACTCTCTAATCATCCCCTCCTATTGTCACGGATAAAAAGGTGCGTACTACGTTAGAGTAGTAAACCTATTTTTAAGAAATATAGTATCTTGACTAAGTTGAAAAGTACTTTAACCTGGATTTCTTAGCAAAAAGAGGTTCTCACGAACCAGACTCTAAACTTCTTAACGCGTCCGAAAATCGTTTTAAAATCTCTTTTCTTTTTAATCTAAAAACTCCTAATGAACTAGACAAAGCGCTTTTGGCTATTTTTGAAATAGTTAAAAACAATTAAACTTAAATTGAAAGTTAAAATAGCCCTTAAGTATTTCTACGAACAGTTGTACGAATTACTGGTTTAATTACGATCCTTACATTCTAACCTTTATGGATTTAGTTAGACATGGTAAAGTAAAAGTTCTTTTTATAATTATTCATAAAAGTAATTAGTGCGAGTGCGGAAAGTAAATAAAAGTAGTGCGAGTGCGGGAAATAAAGGTATTTAAAGCGAGTGCGGAAAATAAATGAAAGTAGTGCGAGTGCGAGAAATAAATAAAGTAAAGCGAGTGCGGGAAATAAATAAAGTAAAGCAGTGCGAGAAATAAATAAAAGTAAAGCAATGCGAAAAAATAAAATACGAACTGGAATTAAAATGGCGGCAGGATTAACTTCCTCCCAGAGTGCTCCAAAACTCGATCACACAGACGTATACATACTCGATCACTCGATTTTAGTAACACCCCGATGTGGAATGATAACTGCTTTAAAACTTATATATGCCTAAGAGATTCTAAGTTTGGATGATTGAAAAAGAAAATCTAAGGCCCTATTTATAGGAAAACAAATAGCAAGAAAAGACCAGGATGCCCCCTCCACTAAAAAGTGGAGGGAAAAGTTTTGGACTTGTGGCGCCCGCCATGAGACTAATGTGGAATGAGAGAGTGGGGATCGTGGGTCTTGGCAGTTGTGGAGTGGTCTTGAGACGTGGCCACGTCATGGCGGACCCCATGGCGCCCTCTGTAAACACCCCAAATTTGCCCTCACCCATTCACACATGACTTGTGATCATCTCATATGCATAAACACAATCACATCATCTCATGTCTCATTTGGTTTCACTGGATAGTTTCTAAGGCATCTGCACCTAGGGTTTGTGATCTGAGCAACCTCAGGGCATCTTGAGCCATTCCAAAGGCCACTAATCAACTCAAAGGGGTCCATGTGTGTTCTTATATCATGTTACATCCTCACAAAGTCAAAATTGCAGAGGGATCACAAGAACTAGGGTTTGAGTGGATGCAGAGCCAGGTTGAACTGCACAGTTGACTGAAAATTAGGGTTTAGGTTTCGGAGGCCATAACACCAAAATTTTTGGTCATTCTTGCTTCCATTGATCTCTATATGGCATAGGGAGTATGCATATCAATTTTCATGAAGAAATTCCATGGGGAAGTCATCTGATCAAGAGTTGACTTTCTGGACAAGTCAGTGCAAAATCAGGGCATCTGAGGCCCCCAATGACCCAACCAATGGGTGATCTTCATCATTTTGAGTGTATATGATCTTTATTTGATCATGGAAGAAGTTTGAAGTTCATAAAAATCAAGAATTTAGGGTTTTTGCAAAAGTTGACTTTTGGGGTTTTGTTGACTTTTCAAGAATGCTCCATTCTAGGTCAATTTTCAAGCCTTGATTCATGATCCAAAAAGGCTTCAAATGGGAAAACTTTGGTCATGAAAGTTGTAGATCTCATCTTTCCCTTTTCAAAAAGTACAAGAACATGATCTAACTCTTCTTGAATCAAAAGTTATGGTGTGTTAAAGTTAGCAAAAATCATTGTTTTTCATGTCATGCACTAAGTGAAAATTTTGCAAAGTCTTGAATCAAGTCAAAATGCAGCCTCTAATTCATGTCAAACCAGCATGCCAACTTCCTCTAAGTCATAAAAATCAGAAATGAACTAGGAATGCCCATGATTTCATGCTTGTTTATGCAAAAAGTCACATGTGAACCATAAGCCAACTTAGTTGCAAAACCACTCATAACCTTATGCCAACTTGCTGCATTGAGCCTTGGGTCAAGCCAACCTCTCACACTCACCATGCTGCACCAGAACCCAATTTGTCCTTGCCTAGTATCATGCCATGCCCTATCTTACACAAAAGTGGATTTTTAGCAAAAGTAGCCTCACCTATCCCTGCAGGCCAGGTCACATCTCACAGCCACTTGCATTAGTTTATTCATTCATTTTGCTGGCCATATCACTAAGCAACCAAGGCTAAAACAACATAACTCATCACATATACAAAAATCTTCCAACTTGCAAGTTCTATCGAATTCCTCTATACAGCCACAAAACACACAAACTTTGATCACCACTCAACTCACCACACCTCAAAGCCCCCAAACCACCAAAACTCAGGCCTGAAACAAGCTTGGCCTGAGCTCCACCATTCACCATCATCAGAACCAGTTCTCTTCGAATCACACCATCCATCCATCAAACACTCCATTTTCCTTCACCAACAAGTCAAGCATGCCATAAAGAGCCAAAACCACCCCTTACTTTGAGTTGAAACAGCCTGTATGCAAAGTGCATTTTCTGCTACACCAGAAGTGAACCACTCAAAATAGCTTGCCAAAGTTCTTTCCAAGCTTGCCATTGACACCAGGGGATCCATTAGAGCTAGCTTGCATCAAGAAAAGGTTCTGGAAGCTCAGAAACAGGGTTTGTCATCTCAGGTAGTCTCAAACTTCAAACTTTTTAAAACTTGTTTTTTTTGTTGCAAATCAAAAATACATGCTCTGGGGATCACTGTGGTATGATTAGAATCAAAAATGGTGAACAAATGGGCATTTTATGCATCTCTGAAACTTGGCCCGTGAATGCTCTTGTCTTCGATTCTCCTTGTTCGTGTTAGATAAATGCCTTTTGATCTTGGATTAGGGTTTAGTTAGGATGGGGGGTTGTTTCTGGGCAGGAAATTTGTTGAATGGTGGCCTGAAACGTTTTCTAGGGTTTGTGGTACGCCGGAGAAGACGACCGGAACCACTGTTCCGGCCGTCTGAGTTTACCCTGCCCTAATTAGGGTTTAGTCCAGTCATTAGTGTTTTTTAAATCTGGGCCATTGGATTGCCCTTCCCGCGCGTAGACCAAGGGACCAGATTGCTCCATTAATCTTAATTTCCACTTAATTAATTTAATTAGGTTTAATTAGGTTAATTAACTAAATTTAGGAAGTTTGAATCCTGGCCATCAGATTGCGCGCCAGTCAACCCACTCACCCTCAGATCAAATCCTGGCCATTCATCCTGCTTACTTTCTTTTTCTTTTAATTTTTATTCTTATTTATTTCAATTAACTTGTACAATTATTTTAAAATAGTTAAAAAATCATAAAAATTATGAAACTTTTTCTTTAAGGTTTTATTAATTTTTATGACACAAAAATATTTTTATTTTATTTTTTATCATTGAAAAAGTATTTTTAAATATTTAAAAGATTATTTTTAATTGATTAATGAGAATTAATTAATTAAAAATACTTTTAGGTATTTAAAAATTACAAAAAAATTCATGAAATGTTCTAAGACATTTAGAAACATTGTCCAACCTTCAAACCAAATTTCTTTTTTGATCTTGATGCATTTTAAGAATTTTTCATGGAATTAAATCATTTTTGATGCACTTTTTTGATCCTAAGTTTGGAAAATCATTTCTGTCTTTTGGTGAAGGTTGAGACATTGATTCTTTTTGCATTGTTTTCCATTTAGCATGAACTTTCAAAGATAAAATGGCCATGATTTGATCTTGCATTTTCTAATTGATTGGCATTTGTTTTGTTACAAACCCTAAAAAACCCTAATAACTTGCAAAAATCATAACCTGAGATTGGTGAAGAGTTGAGAGTTCCCCTTTGGGCAGTGATTCATTATAGGTCTAGGGTTTCCTTGGGTACTATTTTCCATTTTTTATGTTGAGGTTTGCTTCTGTTTTTGGTTTGTGTTTGATGTTTGATCCATGAACCCTAATTTGGGCCTTTCCTTGCATCCTTCTTGCATTCTCTTGTATAACATGGTTTGTCATTGCATTTTGTGCATACTTGTGATTCATTTGACATCTTAAGACATGTATGAAGCATCATTGATCATTGCATCTCATTTTTGCCATGCCATTTGTCTTGTATGATTCATAACATTTCATGTTTGTTCATGCTTCTTAGCTTGCATCATTTGCATCCATGACTTTGCATGAACATATCCATTGTCTTGCCTCATGTTTGCAGCACTTCATAACATCATAATCATCATGTGTATGCTTCTGGTTTGGCCTAGCATCATGTCATTTCATTTCACCTTGCATTGCATTGCATTTCTTTCTAACATTTCAGGTGGTAAGTAATCTTGAGAAGTGAATTTGCCTTCACTTCTCATAACTTTTCTTCTCATCTCTTTTGCATACCTTGCTGCATTCTTATTTGTGCTTGAGTTTGAGCTTGCCCATTCTTCCTTCCCCCACTTTCTTTCTTCAAGTGACTTGACTTCTTGAATGAAGCAAGTCACTTTGCTTCTCTTGATCTTGTTCATCTGCTTCCTGGTGGTTCATCTGAAGATTGTTCTTGAAAGCCTCACAAACATTAGGACCAACCAAGCATGATAATGAATTAGGGTTTTGATTAGTCTCCCCCATAGTTTTTACCTTTGTGTCTCTCCTTGAGTCATCTCCCCTCACCTCATAATCAGGGACTAAACCCTCAAGGCTTTAAGACTTTGTGATTAAGATCATGCCTGCATCCTTCTTTTAGGATGGAGTGTATAACTTTAATCCTAAGTCTTGGACCCTTAAGGTGTTGAACTCTCTTAATTAATCCATCTAATAATCATCAAGACATTACACTTGTAACTTGGGCCTTGCATTAGGGTTCTAATTCTTCCTCAATTGGTTAAGAAGGACTAACCCTAAAGTTAATGGACAAGTCCCCCTCAAGTTGTCTTACAAATCATAAAAAACACTTCATCATCATACCACTAAATAAAATCCACTTAATCAAAGGCTTGTTTTGTCATGAGTTTAATCCCTAATCATGGATTAAGCTGAGGATCCTTCCTCAGCTTAAACACCCTCATCTATTATCCTTCTTTTAGGATAGTGTAATGAGCCTGTTAAATCCCTGATTATGGCTTAACCTCATTACTTAACACTAAACAAAAATCACAAAAAAAAACATCTAATTAATCACAAGTAGGTTAATGATCTTAACCCTACATCAAAGGTGATTAAGTGTGAGAATCTGACTTCACACTTAAGGTAATTCTCATTACCCCTAATCAGAGGGATGATGTGATGAGTTTACCAAATCCATTGATTTAGGTTTAAGCTCATTATCTTATGACAAACTCCAAAAAGAAATAAAAGACTGAAAACTCAAAAAAAACAAACAATAATCGTCTCCTCCGGGATTCTTTTCTCATCATCTTCACTCACAAGCGAGAACTTGCCTCTTCCGTCTAATGCAAGACAGTAAGCACCTGAGCCAGACGGGTCATACACTTGAGCATTGACAAGCAAGCAGTTCACAAGTCAATTCATCTTTCAGTCTCTTTGGGTCGAACTACGGTGTTCTGACTTCCTCATTGCACGAGAGGATACGTAGGCATAACTTAACGGTTATCGAACAAAAGTCTCTGTCCATCCCCCCTCCTTCCAGCTTCATTCTTTAGCCTCATATTCTTGAGCATTTCATTCCTGATCTCACACTGACACTGTACATTTATACACTTCACTTCTTTTGCACTGACACCTGTACATATTGCTTTCCAGCCATTTTACACACAGATTGCACCGACACTACCCCTTTAAAACACAAATCTTTTAAGCGTGGATCCCGTCGAGTACGGCGGACAATCTGGGTGCTAATACCTTCCCAGGTTGTAACCAACCCCCTTTCTCAGTCTCTCTGGTTCGCAAACCGTCTTATCCATCTTTTTCTAGGTTTATGCAGCATTACCTTTCCTCCGGGATAAAAATGCCTAGCTGGCGACTCTTTTCATTCTCCAGTGAGTTCACGGCTGTGTGTTCTCACTGTTCCCCTCGCCGACCGTTCGCGTCTGTACCTTCATTTGATCCATTTGTCATTTGTCGGGAGCGACAGCTTGGCGACTCTGCTGGGGACCCTTATACTGCAACCAGGGCTTCTGGTTCTTTTTGTGGGTTCCTCCTAGCGCTTGATTGATTTGTGTTTACTGGGGTGTTAGGTGTTATTTGTGTTTGTATATTTGCTTTATTTACTGCTTTCTGTACAGCTTTATTTATTGCTTTCTTTACAGTTTTCATATATATCATACTGTCATGCTGTCTGTGCTGGGTCTGGTTTGTTTTGGTGGGTGGGGGTTCCATTGAGAGTTTAGGTCCTACACCTGGGACCTGAGTGACACCTAGGCTAGAGTGAATCATATTCTTTCCCAGTCAATTTTCAGTCTGGTGCGGGAATATGAAACACGGTTCAGATATGGGTTTCTTCTTGAGAACTCTGTGTTGCAGATTTCCTGCAATGCTAGGGGGATCTGGGAAGCCTGCTAAGTCTGGATGACCTTTTAGTATTGACCTTCAGAAACTGAGGTGAATTGGAGGAGGAATTGTTATGGTTATTGTAAACACTGTACCTCCGGGTTAGAAGTGTTTACACTTCTCATAACTAATCCAAGTCTGAGGATCCTTGTTCTAGATCACTACCTGTGAGGGGGTTGGGCTGTTTACAGGTTTGCAGGTACCTTGACCTCAGAATACCCTGTTATTTTGACTTTGTTAAGAATGCTCCATGTTGGATAGTTCTTGTGATTCTAAAACCCTGGACTTGTGGCTCTTTATTTGAGTCCCCTACCTTGGTTACTGGATTTCTTAGACCTCCATCTGGAATTCTTAGACACACATGGATCTATACCAAGGCATTTATTCAGATCCAGCTCAGTCACAAACCCTTGCATTTCATTTGCATGCATACTCATTGCATCATATTAACATGTGCTTATTTGTTTTTCAGGGTATCCATTGTTCATCAGGTTTTGGTTTTGACCCCATCTGCAGCTTTGACCCATTTTCACCAGCATCTGTTTCAGTTTTTAGCTGTCTGCTTCAGCACCAGCCAATCAGTGGCTCTCTCTCTCTTCTCAGCATTGTCATCAGCACTCTACCCAGTCTTCAGCATCATGGCTCCAAAGAAGAACAACATCACCTATCATTTCTTCCAACCAGATTTGTCAGACCTCAGGAGGATCCAAACCCTGATTACACCAGATTACATCCCTTTGTTCAGGGAACATTATGGGGACATACTTGACCTAGTTATGGACATGGACCCGTCTCAGAGGAGCCTGATTCATACCTGCATTCAGTTCTATGACCCCCCATTGAGATGCTTTACATTTCAAGACTTCCAGTTGGGTCCTCTTTTGGAAGAATACTCATCTTTGACTGGTTTGCCTATCAAGAGGGAGATCCCATTCAATCCTGGAATGGATTTTCCCAGCAATGGGGAGATAGCCAAAGCTTTGCACCTGGAACCTGCTTTGATTGAACAACACATGACCTCTAAATCTAGTGTCCCTGGATTACAGCTGGACTTCCTAATCTCTCAAGCTAGTCTGAAGGCCTCCCTGGGGGAGTGGAAAGCTGTTTGTGCTCTGTTGGCTTTAAGTGTGTATGGAATTGTGTTATTTGCAGATGAGCCCAGATTCATCAGCAAGAGTGCAATCCATTTGTTCATCTTGAAGAACCCAGTGCCTACCTTGTTGGGTGATCTCTATTACTCAGTACATCAGAGGAATGAGAAACAGAGAGGGAAGTTAGTGAGGATTTGTGCTCCACTATTCCATGCCTGGCTTCTCAAGCATCTACCTAAGACAGATGCATTCCTAAACCCTCACCAGCAAAGCAACTGGGCAAGGAGACTTTCTGTCCTAACTACAGCAGATATCAGGTGGTGCAATCAAAGTACCAAGGGCAGAGACATAATCACTAGCTGTGGGCATTTTCCTAATGTGCCTTTGGTAGGAGTCAAGGGAAGTATCAATTACAACCCCCTGCTGTTCAAGAGGCAATTAGGTTATGCACTGGTTCATGCTCCTAGGGAAAAGGACTTGGCTGAGACCCTCTACTGTGAGAACAAGGTTAGTCTGGCAACTGTTAGACAGGCTGCCTGGGCCTGGGATCATGTTCAAACCAAGGGAATCACCCTTCTGGGGAAGTGCAATAATGTGGCATCAGCCCAATATCATGAGTGGTCCTATGCTAGGGCCCAAATCTCAGGATTGCCCTTCACCATCAAAGACATGCCTGAGTCATCTTCAGCACCACCTCCAGCAACAGTCAGCCTGGAAGAGTTTGAAAGCTTGAAGGACAGAAATGAGAAGTTATCCCAAGCCTTGCAGAAGACCCTCAGGGAGAGGAGTGAAGGTGTGAGGGAGATTGAAAGATTGGAAAAGTTGAGAGTGGAGCATTTGACCAAGATTGAGAAGTCTGGGGATTATATCAACAAGTCTAAAGCTGGTGAGCAGATTCTGAAGAATGCTTGTAAAGAAGCCCAGTTCCAAAGAGCAAGAACAGACTTGTACTTGAAGGAAAGTCAGGCCAGGTGGGTCCGGATCACTGAAGCCCGTACTCTAGAAGACAAGAGAGTTCAAGATAAGATGGAACAGATGGAAAAAGCCCTGGCAGCAGCCCAGGAGGAAATTTCAGAGTTAAAAATCAAAGCTGGAGTGAAGAAATCCAAAGACCAAAGCCAGAACAAGAAATTGACTGCAGCTGTCGCAACAAGAAACCTTCTCATCAGAAGTCTCACGGAGCGTCCGGCTGATCCTGTGACCGAAGCACTTCTCAAGGAAGTTCGCGAGGATGAGTTTGGCCTTGGAGTCTGATTATTTGCTTGTTGTTGTTTCTATTCCATGTACTTTTGATTTTCTTTTGTAATGTATTTTTGACCCCTTAGAGGGCTAGTGTTGTAAAAAAATGAACAATTTGTATTATTTTACCTTTGTAATATATTTGTGTTTGTTTCCATCTGGGTTCACTTCAAGAGCAACTTCAACAGCATCATCTTCAAGGGTCTGGACGGGTCAAAACTGAAGACCAAGCCGGATACCTTGATAGCAAATAAGCATACTGCATTGCATACTAACCCTTTTTGTTTGTTTTGTAGGTTTTGTTTTATGGTTTCTAACCTCTGTTGTGACATTCAGGAATTATTGCTCGCCGCAGGCTATTCCCTCTCAACAGGCCACACAGGTACCCTACAAGAAACAACCTTCCAGGCATCCAGATGGACCAGTTGCAGCAAGACCTCAATGAGGCCAGAACCCAGATGGCTAATGAAAGGGTGGAGATGAGAACCCAAATAACTCAGTTCATGGAAGTAATGAATAATTTAGCTCAAAGCCAGGAGAGGCTTAGAGTTCTGGTAGAGGGGAGAACTCAAGATGACCCTCATGTGGGGACTGCAGGCACCAGTAATAATGAAAGGGTACAACCACATGTTAACCCCCCTGTGTTTGGTCCACATCTACATCCTGAGATTCATATTCCTGCAAACGTTCAAGGAACAGCTACTGCAGCCAGAGTACTTCAAGAGGATCCTCAGGAGGATCAGTTTACAGTCATGGGTGCTGGAGAGGAAACCTATGATAGGAGATTGGATGAGTTGGCTGAGAAGTTGAGGTCTTTGGAATCCCAAAATTCTTTGGGGTTCGATGTCATGGACATGGGTTTAGTAGAGGGGGTCAGGATCCCTCATAAGTTCAAGCCTCCTTGTTTCGAAAGATATAATGGGACTTCGTGCCCCCGGACTCATTTGCAATCGTTTCTGGGAAGGCTGAAGGCCTATACAATGGATGAGAAGCTCTGGATGTTTTACTTCGAAGACAGTTTGACTGGAGCATCAAGGGAATGGTATTCCCATCTGACAAGAGCAACTGTAAGATGCTGGAAGGACCTGGCAGAGGCCTTCATCAGACAGTATCAGTATAATCTGGATATTGCACCCAATAGGACCCTCCTAATGGGGATGTCACAATCATCAAGAGAGAGCTTCAGAGAATATGCTCAAAGATGGAGACAGCTTGCTGCTGCTGTCCAGCCACCTATGTCTGAAAGAGAGATGGCTGATATGTTCATGAATACCCTTCAGGGAACCTATATTGATAGGCTAGCTGCTTTCTCTTCCACCAGCTTCGCAGATGTTGTTATAGCCGGGGAGAGAATTGAAAGCCTATTAAAGATGGGTAAGATATCTGATAATGGTGCTAGTTCGTCCAGTGGTACAAGAAAGCCTTTTACAGGCCCGAGAAGATCTGGCGAGACCAATGCCGTTCACACCAACAGGGGCAGACCCCAGTATGTTCCCAGAGCAATAGCAGCAGTCACTATCCCTGCTCCAGCCCATCCTCAGCCCGTCTATCAACCTCCTCAACAAAACTTCCAACAACAACCTCAGTATCAGAATCAATATCCTCCGAGGAACAACTACAACAACAACTCCAACAACAACAATCAACAGAGGCCATTTCAGCAGAGACCCTCTCAAGCTAACAGGGTGATAGACCCGATTCCAATGCCGTATGCTGCCTTATTGCCACAACTTCTGAAACTCAACCTGGTTGAGCTAAGAACGTTGGCACCACCGGATCCTAACAGTCTACCAAGGAACTACGATTCCAATGCTAGGTGTGCTTTTCATTCGAACGCACCTGGTCACAGTACAGAAAAATGCAGAGCTCTGCATATGAAGGTACAAGACTTAGTGGACTCCAAGGCTCTGAACTTTGCACCTCCACCCAATGTCAACAAAAACCCAATGCCACACCATGGTGGTCCCCGAATTAATGCCATTGAAGAAGACCAACAGGTTTATTTGATAACTAGTGTGGATCAGATCAGGACACCATTGGTGGAAATCAAGGCTCAGCTCCGTGAAAATGATATATTTCCGGGATGTGAGTTGGGGTGCCCCTACTGCAATATCTCATGGAATGGGTGTGAAGACTTGAGGAATGGCATTGACAACCTTATTAAGAGCGGCCTCTTACAAATCACTACATCATTTCCTGTAAATCCGGTAACTCCATCGACAACGGTTTCAGATCCTCCTACAAATGCAACAACAATTGTTCCCGATAATTCATCAGCAGCATCAGCAAGTACTCCATCTGTCCTACCAAATGATCAGCTTACAACAGTTACTCCTGCTACAACTTCAGCTTCAGTCCACTTCGACTCCCCATCAACAACAACAACAGTTCTTCCAACAGAACCTTCTACAACACCAGCAAACAATCACGAAGATGTCTCCACTGTTACCATATTCTACGATCCAGAAAACAATACCGCTTATCATTCAGAAGGTGCTGCTCCCACTAGAGCACCAGTTACAATCTTTTATGATCCACAGGCAATAACAGTCCCCTCAGCAGCAGCAATCAGTCCAGTCACCGTCACGGTACCTGGACCTGTACCATATGAAAGCAATAGGGCCATCCCTTGGCACTATGGCTCTGACTTGTACTGTGAAGGGAAAAGAATCACTCTGGAAACATCATCACCTGCACCACAAGTTGATAATGTGGGGGGAGGCGGAGGCTTCACTCGAAGCGGACGTCTCTTCGCTTCACAAGTCCAAAGACCCACTGCCGAAGCAGAAGCTGCTGCCAAGGCGAAGGGTAAAGAGCCGGTGCAGGAAGATCCAGCTGCCAAAGAAGCCCTGAAGACTCCATTTGATCAGGAAGTTGATGAGTTTATGCGGATCATCAAGAAGAGTGATTATAAAGTTGTGGATCAACTTCACCAGACGCCATCCAAAATCTCCATCCTCTCACTGCTCATGTGCTCCGAAGCCCATCGGAATGCACTACTGAAAGTCCTGCACGCGGCTTACGTGCCAGAGGAGATTACTGTCAACCAGTTGGAAACGGTGGTTGGGAATGTTACTGCTAGCAACGGGCTAGGGTTTACCAATTCTGACCTGACAGTGGATGGCCGCAATCACAACAAAGCCTTGCACATAACCATGGAATGCAAAGGAGCTGTCCTTTCACATGTGCTGGTGGACACAGGATCATCCCTGAATGTCTTACCAAAGAAGGCTCTGGTGAAGCTTGAATATGATGGACTGGCATTGAGACCCAGCAACCTGGTGGTTAGAGCTTTTGATGGCTCGAAGAGATCGGTTCTGGGAGAGATTGAGCTGCCCGTGACAATTGGCCCGCAGACCTTTAAAACTATCTTTTACGTGATGGACATTCAGCCCGCCTACAGCTGTTTGTTGGGTAGACCCTGGATTCACGCCGCCGGCGCAATAACATCTACCCTTCACCAAAAGTTAAAATACGAGTGGGAAGGCCAAGTTGTCACAATCTGTGGGGAGGAGGATATATTTGTGAGTCATCTGGCTACTTACAAGTATATTGAAATGGATGGAGAGATCGTTGAAACCATGAGCCAAGGTTTTGAAGCCTTGAATGTGAATGAAGCATCTGCTGTATCTGGTACCCCAATGTCGTCTTATCAACAAGCCCGGAAGGTTGTTGAGGAAGGAACTGCCCTAGGCTGGGGCAAGGTCTTAGCTGTGGAGGAAAAGAAGGACAAATTTGGGTTGGGTTACAAACCAACTCAACGTCAAGCAAAGGCTGCTGCAGAGCCTGGTTTTGTCAGTGGGGGGATGCTTACCCCCGATGCTATCAACTGTCTGGAAGACGAGCTGGAAGAGGAGCGCAACCTGGAGAATTGGATTCGTCCGAAGATCCCGGGGAGCAGTGTCTCGAACTGGTCTTCCCAGGGAATTATAAGTGTTACTCGAGCAGAGTAATTATTATTTCCTGTATTTTTAAGCATGCATCAAAGTCTTGCATCTTGCCCAAGATGACAAGACTCATTTTGTAATCAGGGCCATCTGTACTTTTGTGCAAACAAGATTAAATTAATGAAATATCAGACAATCTTTTTGCAAACGAGTCTTTTTCTTTTATGCTCACTGTTTTTCCATTTTTCTTTTTGTACAAAAATAAATGGCAGTGTTTTTCAAAATGACAACTTCATTTCACTTTTTCTAAATAAGACTAAAATCAGATCACTAAAATGAACCAGTTAAACCCTTGCAGAGAGTGCCATCCTGACCGCACCGACAACAGCACAGCTATGACATCGTATGACTTTGACAATCCGATCAATCAAGCTGATGAAGGGGTTGATGAAGAATATGAGCTTCCTGAAGAGCTAGCTAGGTTGTTAAGGCAAGAGGAAAGGGTCATTACTCCTCACCAGGAGGAGGTTGAAGTGATTAATCTTGGTACAGAAGAAAATGTGAAAGAAGTCAAGATCGGGGCCTGCCTGCAAAACTCAGTGAAGAAGCAACTGATAGATCTGCTGCAAGAGTATGTTGATGTGTTTGCTTGGTCGTATCAGGACATGCCAGGGTTGGATACCGATATTGTCATGCACAAGTTGCCTTTGAGAGAAGAATGCCCACCAGTCAAACAAAAGTTGCGCCGAACTCGCCCAGACATGGCTATGAAAATCAAGGAAGAGGTACAAAAGCAATGGGACGCCGGGTTCCTTGCTGTGACTAGCTATCCGCCGTGGGTTGCTAACATAGTACCTGTGCCTAAGAAGGACGGAAAAGTAAGAATGTGTGTTGATTACCGGGATCTGAACAGAGCCAGCCCGAAAGATGACTTCCCATTACCTCACATTGATGTATTGGTGGATAACACGGCTCAGTTCTCGGTATTCTCCTTCATGGATGGATTTTCAGGATATAATCAGATCAAGATGTCACCTGAAGACATGGAGAAGACAACATTCATCACACCTTGGGGCACGTTCTGTTACAAAGTGATGCCATTCGGACTGAAGAATGCTGGTGCCACATATCAACGGGCTATGGTGACATTGTTCCACGATATGATCCACAAAGAAATAGAATGTTACGTGGATGATATGATCGCCAAGTCCCTTACAGAGGAAGACCACCTGGTGAATCTGCTCAAGTTATTCAAGCGTCTGAGGAAATACCAACTGAAGTTGAACCCCAACAAATGCACATTCGGGGTGCGATCCGGTAAGCTGCTGGGATTTATTGTAAGCGAGAAAGGGATTGAGGTTGACCCTGATAAAGTCAAAGCTATTCAAGAAATGCCTGCACCGAAAACTGAGAAAGAAGTTCGAGGGTTCTTAGGTCGATTGAACTACATTTCACGGTTCATATCTCACCTTACAGCAACTTGTGAACCCTTATTCAAGCTGTTAAGAAAGGAGCAAACGGTCAGGTGGAACGAAGACTGCCAGAAAGCTTTTGACAAGATCAAGGAGTATTTGCAAGAACCTCCAATCCTTATGCCTCCAGTTGAAGGAAGACCTCTGATTATGTACTTGACAGTATTAGAAGAATCGATGGGGTGTGTACTAGGTCAGCATGACGAGTCTGGTCGAAAAGAGTATGCAATATACTACCTAAGCAAAAAGTTTACCGACTGTGAACAGCGTTATTCACTGCTCGAGAAAACTTGCTGTGCTTTAGCGTGGGCTGCTCGCCGACTGAGACAGTATATGTTGACCCACACTACTCTATTGATCTCAAAAATGGATCCAGTTAAGTACATTTTCGAGAAGCCAGCTCTCACCGGACGGGTTGCAAGATGGCAGATGATTCTCACAGAATACGACATACAGTACACATCTCAGAAAGCCATCAAGGGCAGTGTACTATCTGAATATCTTGCTGAGCAACCCATTGATGACTACCAGCCTATGAGGTTCGACTTCCCCGATGAAGACATCATGTTCATTAAAGCAAAAGATCACGAAGAGCCTATTCACACTGAAGGGCCTGACCCAGAAGAAGAGTGGACTATGATGTTTGATGGGGCTGTCAACATGAATGGCCGTGGTGTTGGTGCAGTACTCATTACACCTAAAGGGGTTCACATGCCTTTCTCGGCAAAGCTCACTTTCGACTGCACTAACAACGAAGCTGAATACGAAGCTTGCATTATGGGTCTTGAGGAAGCCATTGACCTCAGGATCAAGACATTGACCGTATTCGGAGATTCAGCTTTGGTAGTCAATCAGACCAACGGAAAATGGTACACCCACCAAGATCATCTGATACCTTACAGGGATTATACAAGAAGGTTATTGACTTTCTTCACAACAGTCAAGCTTGAGTATATCCCTCGGGACGAGAATCAGTTTGCGGATGCTCTTGCTACCATTTCATCCATGATCAAAGTTCAAGCTGCTAACTTTGTACCTCAGATTTCAGTATCGAGACTTGATAGACCAGCATATGTATTTGCAGCAGATATTGCTAAAGATGATAAGCCTTGGTTCCATGACATCAAGTGCTTCTTGGAGGATCAAACGTACCCACCTGGGGCATCTTCCAATGATAAAAAGACTTTAAGAAGACTTGCTGGAAGTTTCTTTCTGAACACTGATGGATCTTTATACAAGAGGAACTTTGATATGGTACTCCTCAGATGTGTTGACAAGACAGAAGCGGATTTGTTGATGCATGAAGTGCACGAAGGATCCTTTGGTACCCACGCAGGAGGGCATGCCATGGCTAAGAAGTTGTTAAGATCAGGCTATTACTGGATCACAATGGATGCAGACTGTTGTGCTTACGCCAGAAAATGCCATAAATGCCAGATTTATGCAGACAAGGTGCATGTGCCTCCCAATCCCCTGAACATAATGTCTTCACCATGGCCCTTTGCTATGTGGGGCATTGACATGATTGGCAAAATTGAGCCAACTGCTTCGAACGGCCACAGATTCATCCTGGTCGCCATCGATTATTTTACAAAGTGGGTTGAAGCAGCCTCATATGCAAATGTCACAAGGCAAGTGGTAGCCAGATTTCTGAAAAGAGATATCATCTGTCGGTATGGAGTGCCCGAGCGAATCATTACTGATAATGGTTCCAACTTGAACAACAAAATGATGGCAGAGCTGTGCCGGGACTTCAAGATCCAACATCACAATTCTTCTCCTTACAGGCCAAAGATGAACGGCGCTGTTGAGGCAGCAAATAAGAATATCAAGAAGATTGTGCAGAAGATGGTAGTCACTTACAAAGACTGGCATGAAATGCTACCGTTTGCCTTGCATGGGTACCGCACATCAATCAGGACATCCACTGGGGCAACACCGTATCAACTTGTGTATGGTATGGAAGCAGTCCTACCTGTTGAAGTTGAACTACCCTCCCTACGGGTACTGATGGATGTTAAGCTAAACGAAGCAGAATGGGTTCGGGCCCGATACGAGCAACTGAGTCTGATCGAAGAGAAGAGATTGGCTGCAATCTGCCACGGCCAGCTATATCAGAAAAGAATGAAGAGAGCCTTCGATCAGAAAGTCAGGCACCGAGAGTACCGGGTGGGAGATCTTGTGTTGAAGAGAATCCTCCCTCCTCATACAGACCACAGGGGCAAGTGGACTCCCAATTACGAAGGACCATTTGTTGTGAAGAAAGTCTTCTCTGGTGGAGCACTGATGCTCAGCACCATGGATGGTGAAGATTTCCCGTCCCCTGTGAATTCAGATGCAGTTAAAAAATACTTCGCATAAAATGACCCGCTGGACATAAAAACAGAATGTAAGTCCAGGCAAAAATAGGGCATCCCGGCGAGTCAAAAACAGAATAAAAGACTCGGGCAAAAGTAAGGGAAAATAAATAAAAAAAATTGTACACCCGCTGAGTTGAAAAGCCGCATTGGACAGCTCAGGCAAAAATGGGTATCCCGATGGATTGAAAACCCGAAAGGGCGATCCATGCAAAATAAGGGAATAAGCGAACAATTGCATTCTGAATTCGTCTGTATCACCTACAACTTGGTAAGCTCCAAGGGATCAAGCTGCAATCAGAATCAACTCTCTCCAGAAAGCAAGACGAGAAGAACGTCATTGTCATACGAGTCATAGCAGGAGAGGAAGCTCCTTGAAAGCATCGCCAGCACCGCCAGCACTTTATTTCTCAATTTGTAACAATCTCCTCATTTCAGGAGATATGTTTCTCTGACTGTATCTTGCCAATTCAGGGCACACGAATTAATATAATCAGATTTTCAGTCATGTCTCGTTTTTTTACATTATTGTTTTGCAAAGAGTTGTCTGATGTCTCTAAAAACACAATTGCATAAGTACAGATGCCTCTCTCTAAAAATAAAACACATGCTTGCAGGGAATATACTTACTCTCGAAAGTACTTATTTCCTATGACGGAATCTCAGTAAAAGATACCTCGGGACCATTTGTGCGTTTCTTTATCTTTGCAGGATTGCAGGTATCCAGAACACAACCTGGGGCATGCAAGTTACGTCTCAGCAACTGGCAAATCATTATCAACTCACCTGGCACTGGGAGGTGCCCACTTCCCCAGCAAAGTTGCCAAATCAACGTACAGCATAGGAGACACTCTATCCCCAACTGAGTTTGCTTCTTGTTGCTACCCCCAGCTGAGTTGCCTCTCATAATTCCCCAGCCGAGTAGCCATTATTCCTTAGCAGGATGCGAGAATCGAGGAATCATCTCCCCACAGAGCTTCAAGCCTCTATTCAGAAGAGCAGCGCACGAAGAAGTCACAACAGAGAGAGAGAAAGCTTCTACAAACCCCAGCTGGGTCCCGTATTATAAGAATATGTCAATCGATGACGTATATCCCCAAGCAGATACACCAATAGATCTACCAATGATCCCATCCCCAGCTGGGATGTCTTCCTCAGCAGATCGACCAGAGATCTCCGCGGCAACGGGATCCGAATCCCGGATCGGTGCCTCTTTGCATAATCATAGCATTCGCGTCATATTCACTCCCAGAGCGTAGCATTCCGTCTAATACGGAGCATTACGGCAAAAAAAATCAAATGCATAGCATAATCATAAGTCATGTTGTGATTTGAACACTTGTAAATATTGACAATCTGTCGGCATACAGAATACATCCCCATCAGAGTCCCAGCAAAAGCAGTTGCCCCATATCACAAACACCAGTGCATATCTCCTTTTTGATACCCGTCCGTATCATCATTTCCCAGCAGGTTGCCTGAATACACTTTACAAACCAAGATCACCAGTATTGCAGATACATCCTGACACTCGTCCGTGTCGTGTCACCAGCAGAAAGCCAAAGACACCCTCTTTGCACTTACATATACTTATACACTTTCTTGACACCCGTCCGTGTCATATCCCCAGCGTGGTCGCCTATACTTGTATATACACTTTCCTGACACCCGTCCGTGTCATATCCCCAGCAGATAAACACTCACCTATACATTATATACTCACTACTCATTGGTACACCTACTCAGATACTCGTCCGTATCTTGTATACACCATGTATGTCCCCGCAGATTCGACAGTAGTCCTTGTTCTTTGTTAACCAGTTGGTACTCGTCCGTACCATCATCTCAGAACATCGCGTCTAATGTTTGTTTCTACATGATACTCGTCCGTATCATAGTCTTAAGGATGCTCGTCCGCATTTTTAATCCATACACCGTGTCAAACACTTATGTCTTCGTGAATAAAGATGCTCGTCTGTGTCTACTATTCCCCAGAAGGATACTTTCAGATGCAACACTCGTCCGTGTTCCTTGTTAACCAGTTGATACTCGCCCGTATCATCAGCTCTGAGCACGTGTCAGTTTGTTTCTACATGATACTCGTCCGTATCATAGTCTTAAGGATGCTCGTCCGCACCTTCAATCTATACACAATACCAAACACTTATACCTCTTGTTTCTTGGATGTAAACGCTCGTCCGTGTTTACTATCTCCCCAGTAGATTGCCAACAAATTTTCTTTTTATCTAACACTCGTCCTGTGTTATGATACCTCTGAGAGCAGCCGTACCCTGCTGAGTGGTCGTCCTCCACTTCTTGATGGTCGTCCTCCATCATGCTCATCCGATGGCCGTCCCCATCGTTGATATTTTTAGCAGCCGTCCCCTGCTAGGTGGTCGTCCTCCACCTTTTGATGATCGTCCTTCATCATTTTATCCAATGGCCGTCCCCATTGTTGATTTTGGTTGTCTAACACTCATCCTGTGTTATGATAAACTTTGAGAGCAGCCGTCCCCTGCTGAGTGGTCGTCCTCCACTTCTTGATGGTCGTCCTCCATCATGCTCGTCCGATGGCCGTCCCCATCGTTGACCCTTTCTATCCGATGGCCGTCCCCATCGTTGATATTTTGGCAGCCGTACCCTGCCAGGTGGTCGTCCTCCACCTTTGATGGTCGTCCCCATCATATTTCTTTTATGCCCAACAGAGCAGCCGTCCCCTGCTAGGTGATCTTCCTTCACCTTTGATGGCCGTACCCCATCATCTGTTTATTTCATTTATTCTTTAACCCGATGGCCGTCCCCGTCGTGGTCCCTTTTCTTTTTAACCCGATGGCCGTCCCCATCGTTGGTTACTTTACCTTTGTGAACTTGATGGCCGTCCCCGTCATGTTTCACCAATCCCCAGAGAATGTTACTACTTTATCTTGATGGCCGTCCCCATCATATTATCTTAGTTTTCCCAGCTAGTCGGCCGTCCCCGTCTTAGCTTTATCTTTTATCCCCAGCATGTCGGTCGTCCCCGTCATCGCTTTATTTTACACACTTTCCCCAGCATGTCGGCCGTCCCCGTTTACCCAGCAGTCGTCCTCTGCTCGACGGTCGTCCTCCGTCGCCCACACTTTACAATATACTTTATTTGCTTTTACAATCTATATCCCTTTTCTTCTTCATTTCTGTGAGTGCAAATTTTGGACTGTCTTTGGTATTCAACCACAAGTTATCTTGTTTGCCTGTTAAGCCGCCGCTTACAACCAGCACAGCTAACTCATGCTTGAATAGGGGCAGCTGTAAACACCCCAAATTTGCCCTCACCCATTCACACATGACTTGTGATCATCTCATATGCATAAACACAATCACATCATCTCATGTCTCATTTGGTTTCACTGGATAGTTTCTAAGGCATCTGCACCTAGGGTTTGTGATCTGAGCAACCTCAGGGCATCTTGAGCCATTCCAAAGGCCACTAATCAACTCAAAGGGGTCCATGTGTGTTCTTATATCATGTTACATCCTCACAAAGTCAAAATTGCAGAGGGATCACAAGAACTAGGGTTTGAGTGGATGCAGAGCCAGGTTGAACTGCACAGTTGACTGAAAATTAGGGTTTAGGTTTCGGAGGCCATAACACCAAAATTTTTGGTCATTCTTGCTTCCATTGATCTCTATATGGCATAGGGAGTATGCATATCAATTTTCATGAAGAAATTCCATGGGGAAGTCATCTGATCAAGAGTTGACTTTCTGGACAAGTCAGTGCAAAATCAGGGCATCTGAGGCCCCCAATGACCCAACCAATGGGTGATCTTCATCATTTTGAGTGTATATGATCTTTATTTGATCATGGAAGAAGTTTGAAGTTCATAAAAATCAAGAATTTAGGGTTTTTGCAAAAGTTGACTTTTGGGGTTTTGTTGACTTTTCAAGAATGCTCCATTCTAGGTCAATTTTCAAGCCTTGATTCATGATCCAAAAAGGCTTCAAATGGGAAAACTTTGGTCATGAAAGTTGTAGATCTCATCTTTCCCTTTTCAAAAAGTACAAGAACATGATCTAACTCTTCTTGAATCAAAAGTTATGGTGTGTTAAAGTTAGCAAAAATCATTGTTTTTCATGTCATGCACTAAGTGAAAATTTTGCAAAGTCTTGAATCAAGTCAAAATGCAGCCTCTAATTCATGTCAAACCAGCATGCCAACTTCCTCTAAGTCATAAAAATCAGAAATGAACTAGGAATGCCCATGATTTCATGCTTGTTTATGCAAAAAGTCACATGTGAACCATAAGCCAACTTAGTTGCAAAACCACTCATAACCTTATGCCAACTTGCTGCATTGAGCCTTGGGTCAAGCCAACCTCTCACACTCACCATGCTGCACCAGAACCCAATTTGTCCTTGCCTAGTATCATGCCATGCCCTATCTTACACAAAAGTGGATTTTTAGCAAAAGTAGCCTCACCTATCCCTGCAGGCCAGGTCACATCTCACAGCCACTTGCATTAGTTTATTCATTCATTTTGCTGGCCATATCACTAAGCAACCAAGGCTAAAACAACATAACTCATCACATATACAAAAATCTTCCAACTTGCAAGTTCTATCGAATTCCTCTATACAGCCACAAAACACACAAACTTTGATCACCACTCAACTCACCACACCTCAAAGCCCCCAAACCACCAAAACTCAGGCCTGAAACAAGCTTGGCCTGAGCTCCACCATTCACCATCATCAGAACCAGTTCTCTTCGAATCACACCATCCATCCATCAAACACTCCATTTTCCTTCACCAACAAGTCAAGCATGCCATAAAGAGCCAAAACCACCCCTTACTTTGAGTTGAAACAGCCTGTATGCAAAGTGCATTTTCTGCTACACCAGAAGTGAACCACTCAAAATAGCTTGCCAAAGTTCTTTCCAAGCTTGCCATTGACACCAGGGGATCCATTAGAGCTAGCTTGCATCAAGAAAAGGTTCTGGAAGCTCAGAAACAGGGTTTGTCATCTCAGGTAGTCTCAAACTTCAAACTTTTTAAAACTTGTTTTTTTTGTTGCAAATCAAAAATACATGCTCTGGGGATCACTGTGGTATGATTAGAATCAAAAATGGTGAACAAATGGGCATTTTATGCATCTCTGAAACTTGGCCCGTGAATGCTCTTGTCTTCGATTCTCCTTGTTCGTGTTAGATAAATGCCTTTTGATCTTGGATTAGGGTTTAGTTAGGATGGGGGGTTGTTTCTGGGCAGGAAATTTGTTGAATGGTGGCCTGAAACGTTTTCTAGGGTTTGTGGTACGCCGGAGAAGACGACCGGAACCACTGTTCCGGCCGTCTGAGTTTACCCTGCCCTAATTAGGGTTTAGTCCAGTCATTAGTGTTTTTTAAATCTGGGCCATTGGATTGCCCTTCCCGCGCGTAGACCAAGGGACCAGATTGCTCCATTAATCTTAATTTCCACTTAATTAATTTAATTAGGTTTAATTAGGTTAATTAACTAAATTTAGGAAGTTTGAATCCTGGCCATCAGATTGCGCGCCAGTCAACCCACTCACCCTCATATCAAATCCTGGCCATTCATCCTGCTTACTTTCTTTTTCTTTTAATTTTTATTCTTATTTATTTCAATTAACTTGTACAATTATTTTAAAATAGTTAAAAAATCATAAAAATTATGAAACTTTTTCTTTAAGGTTTTATTAATTTTTATGACACAAAAATATTTTTATTTTATTTTTTATCATTGAAAAAGTATTTTTAAATATTTAAAAGATTATTTTTAATTGATTAATGAGAATTAATTAATTAAAAATACTTTTAGGTATTTAAAAATTACAAAAAAATTCATGAAATGTTCTAAGACATTTAGAAACATTGTCCAACCTTCAAACCAAATTTCTTTTTTGATCTTGATGCATTTTAAGAATTTTTCATGGAATTAAATCATTTTTGATGCACTTTTTTGATCCTAAGTTTGGAAAATCATTTCTGTCTTTTGGTGAAGGTTGAGACATTGATTCTTTTTGCATTGTTTTCCATTTAGCATGAACTTTCAAAGATAAAATGGCCATGATTTGATCTTGCATTTTCTAATTGATTGGCATTTGTTTTGTTACAAACCCTAAAAAACCCTAATAACTTGCAAAAATCATAACCTGAGATTGGTGAAGAGTTGAGAGTTCCCCTTTGGGCAGTGATTCATTATAGGTCTAGGGTTTCCTTGGGTACTATTTTCCATTTTTTATGTTGAGGTTTGCTTCTGTTTTTGGTTTGTGTTTGATGTTTGATCCATGAACCCTAATTTGGGCCTTTCCTTGCATCCTTCTTGCATTCTCTTGTATAACATGGTTTGTCATTGCATTTTGTGCATACTTGTGATTCATTTGACATCTTAAGACATGTATGAAGCATCATTGATCATTGCATCTCATTTTTGCCATGCCATTTGTCTTGTATGATTCATAACATTTCATGTTTGTTCATGCTTCTTAGCTTGCATCATTTGCATCCATGACTTTGCATGAACATATCCATTGTCTTGCCTCATGTTTGCAGCACTTCATAACATCATAATCATCATGTGTATGCTTCTGGTTTGGCCTAGCATCATGTCATTTCATTTCACCTTGCATTGCATTGCATTTCTTTCTAACATTTCAGGTGGTAAAGTAATCTTGAGAAGTGAATTTGCCTTCACTTCTCATAACTTTTCTTCTCATCTCTTTTGCATACCTTGCTGCATTCTTATTTGTGCTTGAGTTTGAGCTTGCCCATTCTTCCTTCCCCCACTTTCTTTCTTCAAGTGACTTGACTTCTTGAATGAAGCAAGTCACTTTGCTTCTCTTGATCTTGTTCATCTGCTTCCTGGTGGTTCATCTGAAGATTGTTCTTGAAAGCCTCACAAACATTAGGACCAACCAAGCATGATAATGAATTAGGGTTTTGATTAGTCTCCCCCATAGTTTTTACCTTTGTGTCTCTCCTTGAGTCATCTCCCCTCACCTCATAATCAGGGACTAAACCCTCAAGGCTTTAAGACTTTGTGATTAAGATCATGCCTGCATCCTTCTTTTAGGATGGAGTGTATAACTTTAATCCTAAGTCTTGGACCCTTAAGGTGTTGAACTCTCTTAATTAATCCATCTAATAATCATCAAGACATTACACTTGTAACTTGGGCCTTGCATTAGGGTTCTAATTCTTCCTCAATTGGTTAAGAAGGACTAACCCTAAAGTTAATGGACAAGTCCCCCTCAAGTTGTCTTACAAATCATAAAAAACACTTCATCATCATACCACTAAATAAAATCCACTTAATCAAAGGCTTGTTTTGTCATGAGTTTAATCCCTAATCATGGATTAAGCTGAGGATCCTTCCTCAGCTTAAACACCCTCATCTATTATCCTTCTTTTAGGATAGTGTAATGAGCCTGTTAAATCCCTGATTATGGCTTAACCTCATTACTTAACACTAAACAAAAATCACAAAAAAAAACATCTAATTAATCACAAGTAGGTTAATGATCTTAACCCTACATCAAAGGTGATTAAGTGTGAGAATCTGACTTCACACTTAAGGTAATTCTCATTACCCCTAATCAGAGGGATGATGTGATGAGTTTACCAAATCCATTGATTTAGGTTTAAGCTCATTATCTTATGACAAACTCCAAAAAGAAATAAAAGACTGAAAACTCAAAAAAAACAAACAATAATCGTCTCCTCCGGGATTCTTTTCTCATCATCTTCACTCACAAGCGAGAACTTGCCTCTTCCGTCTAATGCAAGACAGTAAGCACCTGAGCCAGACGGGTCATACACTTGAGCATTGACAAGCAAGCAGTTCACAAGTCAATTCATCTTTCAGTCTCTTTGGGTCGAACTACGGTGTTCTGACTTCCTCATTGCACGAGAGGATACGTAGGCATAACTTAACGGTTATCGAACAAAAGTCTCTGTCCATCCCCCCTCCTTCCAGCTTCATTCTTTAGCCTCATATTCTTGAGCATTTCATTCCTGATCTCACACTGACACTGTACATTTATACACTTCACTTCTTTTGCACTGACACCTGTACATATTGCTTTCCAGCCATTTTACACACAGATTGCACCGACACTACCCCTTTAAAACACAAATCTTTTAAGCGTGGATCCCGTCGAGTACGGCGGACAATCTGGGTGCTAATACCTTCCCAGGTTGTAACCAACCCCCTTTCTCAGTCTCTCTGGTTCGCAAACCGTCTTATCCATCTTTTTCTAGGTTTATGCAGCATTACCTTTCCTCCGGGATAAAAATGCCTAGCTGGCGACTCTTTTCATTCTCCAGTGAGTTCACGGCTGTGTGTTCTCACTGTTCCCCTCGCCGACCGTTCGCGTCTGTACCTTCATTTGATCCATTTGTCATTTGTCGGGAGCGACACCCTCCATGGTGGATGCCGTAAGTGTAAAAAGCTGAATTTCTTGGTTTTCGTCCGTTTCCACTCCTTTTTCGCTCCTTTTCTCAATTTAGGCCCCGATTACATAGAAAACCTGAAAATAAAGAAAAACAAAGTAATAACATAACAAAATAACAATAAAAGATAAGAATGCATGCGAAATCGGAGTCAAAAATACGGTGAAATTTAGTGTTATCAAATCCTCCCACACTTAGACCTTTGCTTGTCCTCAAGCAAACATTAAAGCTCAAAAATGAAGAAAACTGGTGTCAACACGTGATTTGGGCTAAAGGGCTTCTAAGTTCAAGTCAGGATGCAGTGACAAGTACTAACTAAGTTAACCAAGGGTACCCTAATAACACAGACACAGACTTCATTCCTATATTAACCACCCCATGTCATTCCACAATACCTAGGCCTATCTTCTCATCTCTTTTTGGGTCCTTTTCATTCAGGCGCAATCACATTAAGCCCGTTATCCGTACATGCTTCATAGTAGAGTGACTAGTTAGTGATTCTGATCCATAACGTAAGGTTTCTGGCACATAAGCATGTGTAAACCTGTTTTATTTGACCTAAATGTAACTGCGGGGGATCGGATCGTAATCCGCCCTACCAAGTTCAGTGCCAGATACCTCTGAACCAACTAACAATAGGTGACTGCAATTTTTTATTTTTGTGGCAAACAAATTTTTTTTCTTCTCTTTTTTCGGTTTAAATGACTTTGTGAGGGTCACCTATCCCAGAGTTTGCCTTTTTCTTTTTTATTAGCATTGGATCATTCACTTATGTTCATCGACCCCCTACGTAGAGCATGCTTAGGCCGGAGCTGACTGCTAGAATAAACTACTTAGGACAGTTTTTTAAATGGTAATAAAGGCCATGGTGTGGGGTTTAGGAGTGATTCATATATTCAAGAGGTCTATGGTGCTACAATGGTACTGATGTTTCAAAAAGTTGACCTAAGTCACCACATCCTAATCTAAACCTGTCTCAAAGCCCAAAAAATATGTGAAACATAATTTTTTTGGTAAGGCTAAAGAAATGGGAAAAAAATGAGGATGTACTAAAAATACACTATACTGGTGACTCGTAAGACTCATGCATTATCTAAGAAAAGTTAAACTAGATAACTTACTGGAAAGGGAAATAACAGAAAGCAAATAAATAACTAGAAAGGGAAATGACAGAAAGCAATAAAATCCCCTCCTACACTTAAATCGAACATTGTCCCCAATGTTTCGAAATAAGATAAGGAGGGTAACCTGAAAAACTACTGCGGAGGAGCACTGGTGCCCTCGCCGTCCTACTGTGATGGTCTGGAACGACGGGATCTACTGCGCTGTTGGTCCCTCCGGTCAAGTCGTCCTGATAAGGCAGCCTGGGCACCCCGGACCTCTCGAAGGTTACCTAGGATGGAACCCTGAGTGGCCTCCATAAGTTGGTAGTGTCAGCGGTTGACTTCTCGCTGACGGGCCTGCTCTGATGTGATATCGTTCAAGGCACGGCAAACGTTACTGTGGCACGATCCGAAACCGATTGCGATTGTTGCATGAAGCTCATGTTGTTGTGAAATAGTAGAGAGTAGGTTGTCTCGCCTTTCCTCTCTAGCCGTCATATCAAGCCACATCTCCTCAGTGACATAGAATCCAGGAGCAGCACCTGCAACAGGGTTAGAGGAAGATTGTGCGGTGTGTGACTGTAAAAAAAAATTTGTTCTTTTTTTTTCATTATTGGGTATAAAATAAAATAAAATGAAAGAAAAAGAAAAATGAGATTAGTGCATGAAATAATATCTAAGATAAAATCAAAGTACATGAAAGAGAGTATAATATATGCGATAATATAAGATATGTCTGGAGATGCGAGAAATAAAATAAAGCATGGAAAAGAAATTAAATACTAGGGTAATAATGTCAGTGTAAAACGATCATGTGGTATGCCTCTCTTCCTGGTTCGATCCATCTCAGCTGTCTTCCTCTGAAGCTCTTCAATCTCCTGATATAGAGCATCGGCCTCTGAGGCATGAGTGAGATCAGATACCTCGATCTGTAATGCCAAGTCCGCTACTTCCTGCTTGAGCAGGGCAGTCTCCTTATGGAGCTCATAAATCTGAGTCTATAGATCAGGCGGCTGCAAAGACATATTGTTAGACATAACAGTGATTCAGGGAGAAAGAGGTGTAGGAGTGTACTCAGCGGCGGGAGGTGATTTTGGCTCTTCGACAGTCTCTCCATAACCCTCTAGAGCATAACTCCAATTAGCAGGGTCGTGGACACTGGTCATCAGCGGGTCTGGTAATGTAAAGTAATGTATCACTTCGTCGTCGATCAGTAATCTAAACGTGTTGGACTCAAAAGAGGCATTCCTCATCAGTCCTCTGTCAAGACAAAAGTCAACATCCAGGGTGGTGTAGCAGTAGAAGGTCCTGAGGTGCAATAATTTATGAGACAAACCCAATGCAGTAGCAATCTATGTAACAATCCCACCGACATGTATAATGCCTACAGATGATCTGGCGACACTGGCAAGGCCCTTCAACAGAAAGTTGCCACAAGCAACTGGGCGTGACTGAGTCGCACAAAATAGTAGGAAAATCTCCTCTTCACTCAGCAGAGTCTCTGTATCTGGTAAACCGAGGAAAGAGTGTGCTAGAATCATCTGGAAGTACCTTAACGCAGGGTTGTGGATTACCTGAGAAAACTGAGTGGAAGGATCTTGGCTCCCTCCACCTGAGATGTTAGACCAAAACTTTTCCACTTCTCTGCTCATAAAATACCCCATCGGTGTCTCTGGAATAGCATCAGGAGTAGTCTGAAAACCTAGTAAATCAACAAACTCTTTGTGAGAGAAGGAGTAGTCAATCTCGAACAACTTGAAAACAGCATGTCCATCGGGTCCAGCCCAAGGATCATAATGAAACGAGCTGAGGAACTCTAGAGTCAAGTTCCTGTAAGTGTTGTTCATATCGTCAAACTGGTCCCACTGGAGTTGGTGGCATAAGAATCTGACGCTTGGCTCTATCCCCAAGGCATCCATGCAATCTTGGTCAGGGTACCTGGTAGGAGCCATAGGGTGTCTCATGTGGACATAGTAACGCTCTCTATGTGTGTCGTCTCTAAAGGCCACGTTGTCGCTCCCGATAAGTGGGACTGGCCCAAATAAAGGTACAGACACGAACGGTCGGCGAAAGGGACAATGAGAACACACAGCAGTGAACTCACTGGAGATGAATAGAGTCGCCAGCTAGACATTTTTATCCCGGAGGAAAGGCAATGCTGCATAGACCTAGAAAAAGATGGATAAGACGGTTGCGAACCAGAGAGGCTGAGAAAGGGGGTTGGTTACAACCTGGGAAGGTATTAGCACCCAGATTGTCCGCCGTACTCGACGGGATCCACGCTTAAAAGATTTGTGTTTTAAAGGGGTAGTGTCAGTGCAATCTGTGTATAAAAAGAGCTGGAAAAGATGTACAGGTGTCAGTGTAAAGTGTATAAGTGATGTGAAGTATGGAAGTGTCAGTGTAAGAACAGGGTGAAATGCTCAAGATCAAGAGGCTAAAGAATAATGCTGGAAGAGGGGGGAATGTACAGAGACTTTTGTTCGATAACTGTTAAGTTATGCCTACGTATCCTCTCGTGCAATGAGGAAGTCAGAACACCGTAGTTCGACCCAAAGAGACTGAAAGATGAATTGACTTGTGAACTGCTTGCTTGCCTATGCTCAAGTGTAAGATCTGTCTGGCACAGATGCAAATTGTCTTGCATTAGACGGAGGAAGCAAGTTCTCGTTTGTGAGTGAATGAGATGAGAAAAGAATCCCGAAGGAGACGATTATTGTTTGTTTTTGTATTTTCAGTCTTTTATTGCTTGTGAAAGTTTGTCATAAGTTAATGAGCTTAAGCCTAAACCAATGGATTTAGTAAACTCATCACATCTTCCCTCTGATTAGGGGTAATGAGAATACCTTAAGTGTGAAGTCAGATTCTCACACTTAATCACCTTAGATGTAGGATTAAGATCATTAACCTACTTGTGGTTATTTGAATGTTTTTGGTGTTTTGTTTTAGTGTTATGTAATGAGGTTAAGCCATGATCAAGGATTAAACAGACTCATTACACCATCCTAATAGAAGGATAATAGATGAGAATGTTTAAGCTGAGGAAAACTCCTCAACTTTATCCATGATTAGGGATTAAACTCATGACAAAACAAGCCTTTGGTTAAGTGGATTTTATTTAATGGTATGATGATGAAATGGTTTTTAGGGTTTGTAAGACAACTTGAGGGGGACTTGTCCATTAACACTAGGGTTAGTCCTTCTTAACCAATTAAGGAAGAATTAGAACCCTAATGCAAGGCCCAAGTTACAAGTGTGATGTCTTGATGATTATTAAGTGAATTAATTAAGAGACTTAAACACATTAAGGGTTTAACACTTAGGATTAAAGTTATACACTCCATCCTAATAGAAGGATGCAGGCATAACCTTGATCACAAAGCCTTAAAGCCTTTAGGGTTTAGTCCCTGATTGTGAGATGAGAAGAGAAGACTCAAAAGAGACACAAAGGTAAAACTGAGTGGGGAACTAATCAAAACCCTAATCATTGTCATGCTTGGTTGTTCCTAAGGTTTGTGAGGTTTTCAAGAGAAGTCTTCAATGGAACCACCAGGAAGCAGATGAAAGGATCAAGAGAAGCAAATCAACTTGCTTCATTCAAGAAGTCAAGTCACTTGAAGAAAGAAAGTAAGAAGAAGAGGAGTGAGCAAGCTCAATCTCAAACACATACAAAATGCAGCAAGGATGCATGAAAAGAGATGAGGAGAAGTTATGAGAAGTGAAGGCAAATTCACTTCTCAAAGTCACTTACCACCTGAAAGGTTAGAAAAGAAATGCAATGCAATGCAAAATGGGATGAGATGACATGATGAGAAACAAAACCAGAAGCATTTACATGATGCTAATGATACTATGAGATGCTACAAACATGAGGCAGCACATGGAGATGATCATACAAGTTCATGAATGCAAATGAAGCAAGTTAAGGAGCATGGACATACATGAAAAGTTATGAAGTGCACATGGCATACAACATGGCAAATACATGATGAAATGATCAAATATGCTTTCAATATGTCTTATGATGTCAAATGAATCAAATGGATGCTTGAAATGTCATGGCAAGTCATGTCATGCAAGAGAATGCAAGATGGATGCATGTGGAAGCCCAAATTAGGGTTTATGAACAATACAACAAACAAAAACCAAAATCAGAAGCAAACAACATTATAAAAAATTGAAAATGCACTCAAAGGACCCCTAATCCTATACTAACCCAATGCCCAAAGGAGAGGTTTCAACTCCTAACCAAATTCAAGTTATGATTTTCTTAAGATTTCTAGGGTTTTAGGGTTCCTCAACAAGAAAATTACCAAACAAAAGGAAAATGAAAGATCAAATCATGGCCATTTAATCTCACAAACTACATGCTAAACACAATGCAATGCAAAAAGAATCAAGGTCCAACTCCTCATGGTTAGGCAGAAATTATTTTTTGAAGTTTGGATCAAAATAATGCATAAAAATGATTTTAATTCAATGAAAAATTCTCAAAATGCATCAAGATCAAAAAATAAATTTGGTTTGAAGGTTGGACAATGTTTCTAAATGTCTTAAAACATTTCATTAATTTTTTGGTGATTTTTAAATACCTAAAAGTATTTTTTATAAATTAATTTTCATTAATCAATTAAAAATAAACTTTTAAATATTTAAAAATACTTTTTTAATGTAAAAAAATGAAAATAAAAATATTTTTGTGTCTTAAAAATTAATGAAACTCTTGACAAAAAGTTTCATAATTTTTAAATGGTTTTTGCTATTTTAAATGAATTGTGCAAATTAAATGAGAAAAAAATGAAATAAAAATCAAAATAAACTGAAGTATGCCAAATGAGGGGCTGGGATTGAATCTGGGGAAGGATGTGTTGACTGCGCGCGCAGATCAAAGGCTGGAATTCAAACTTCCTAATTCTGATTTATGAATTAATTAATTGAGGTTAGGGCTTAATGAATGCATCTGGACCATTCACACGCGCGCGAAGTCAACAGAGTCAAAGGATCCAACGTACCAGATTCAAACTTCAATAATTATAGGGATTAAACCCTAATTATTTTCAGGTGGCCGGAGAAGACCTCCGGTCGTCTTCTCCGGTGGGAACCCCACCTGAAAATTTCTAAAACTCTCAAAACATAACTAAAATGGAATCTAAGAACACAGAAATGATCCCCATAATCCACTGAATCAAAACCCCAACACAAACATCATTTATATTTCCTCAAACTCATGAATCGAAACAAACAAGATTTTAGGGCAAGACTTTCAGAACACGATTACATCCTTATTTTCCCACCATTTTCAAAACTAAAGACATATTTATGATCAGGGAAGCATGAATAACAACTTAAGAACTTAAAAAATGATTTCTGGAAAAAATGTTCTTGAGCTACCTGAGTTTCGAAGCTTTCAATCTTGCAACTTTCTGACCCCTTCCTTTGATGCAAACCACTCCCTGTGACCCCTTGATGATGTTTGAATGCTTAGAAGAAGTTTATGTTGGCTGGTTCGAAGGTTTGAGCAGGTTCTGTTCAATGGGGGAGAGAAATCGTATTTGGGATTCTGGAGGTTTTAGGCTATGGTGATGGATGCTTTGTGACCAGGAAGATGAGTTGAGTTGATCTATGAAGTTTGTTTTTGTGTTTGTGAGCTGTGTGATCAGTTTCGAAGGGTTTTGCAAGTGAGGGTGAAAATGTGTATATTGTGCTATGGCTTGCTTCAGGCTTGCTTGTTATGTGAAATGGCCAGCATTTGATCCACATAAACAAAGCTTATTGGTCAGGTGATGTGACTTGGCCTGCTGTGATAGGTAAGTTAACTTTTGCAAAAAGTCCACTCTTGTGTAAGAGAGGCATGGGTTGTGTTCTAGGCTAGTACAAGTGTGTGGGCTGGCGCAGCATGGTGAGGGGAAAGGCTATGGCTGGTTCAGCATCCAAGGCATCAAGTGGATGGAAGTGTTATGATGATTTTGCAACTTGTTTACTTTTGCTTGTTCATGAAAATCTCTTGCTTTGCCAACCATGAACATGTGATATTTTGGTTCAAATCTGATTTTTAGAACTTGTGTGATGCTTGCACATTGGTTTGATATGAACTAGAAGTCACAAATGCCTTGGTACAAAGTTTTTGCAAGTTTCTCATTTGGTGCATGTCTTGAAAATTAGTGATTTTTGCCAACTTTGACACACCATAACTTTTGATCCCAAATGAATTAGATCATGTTCTTGTACTTTTTGAAAAGGGAAAGATCTAATCTACAACTTTCATGACCAAAGTTTTTCCATTTGAAGCATTTTTGGATCAAAAAGCAAGGGTTGAAAAAGTGGCATAAAATGACATTTCATGAAAAGTCAACCATGCCCTAAAAAGTCAACTTTGCAAAAACTTGTAATTCTTGAATTTTGTGAACTTCAACCTTCTTCCATGATCAAATAAAGATCATATACACTCAAAATGATGAAGATCACCCCTTGGTTGGGTCATTGGGGGCCTCAGATGCCCTGATTTTGCACTGACTTGTCCAGAAAGTCAACCTTTGATCAGATGACTTCCCCATGGAATTTCTTCATGAAAATTTATATGCATACTCCCTATACCATATGGAGACCAATGGAAACAAGAATGACCAAAAAAATTGGAGTTATGGCCTTTGAAACCAAAACCCTAATTTTAGGTCAACTGTGCAGTCAAACTTGGCTCTGCTTCCATACCAATCCCATTTCTTGTGATTCTTTGGCATTTTTGACTTTGAGAGGATGTAATATGATATAAGAACACACATGGATCACTTTGAAGTGATTGATGGTCCTTGGAGTGGCTCAAGAGGCTCATGGATTGCTCAGATCACAAACCCTAGGTGCAGATGACTTTGAATCTATGCAGTGAATCAACATTAGGATGTGAGATGATATGATTGTGTTTATGCATATGAAATGATCACAAACCATGGTGTGAATGGGTGAGGGAAAATTTGGGGTGTTTACAGCTGCCCCTATTCAAACATTAGTTAGCTGTGCAGGATGTAAGCTATGGCTTAACAGGCAAACAAGATAACTTGTGGTTGGATACCAAAGACAGTCCGAAATTTGCACTCACAGGATGAAGAAGAAAAGGGATATAGATTGTAAAAGGAAAATAAAGTATATTGTAAAGTATGGGCGACGGAGGACGACCGTCGAGCAGAGGATGACTGCTGGGTAAATAGCAATGACGGGGACGGCCGACATGCTGGGAAAAGTGTGGGAAATAAAGCAATGACGGGGACGGCCGACATGCTGGGGATAAAAGGTAAAGCCAAGACGGGGACGGCCGACTAGCTGGGAAAAATAAGATTATGATGGGGACGGCCATCAAGATAAAGTTGTAAGATTCTCTAGGATTTAATGAAACATGACGGGGACGGCCATCAAGTTCATAAAGCAAAGTAACCGACGATGGGGACGGCCATCGGGTTAAAAAGAAAAGGGACCACGACGGGGACGGCCATCGGGTTAAAGAATAAATGAAATAAACAGATGATGAGGTACGGTCATCAAAGGTTAAGGACGATCACCTAGCGGGGGAAGGCTGCTCTGTTGGGGTTAAGATGAGGGACGGTCATCTAAGGTGGAGGACGACCACCAGGCAGGGTACGGCTGCCTAAAATATCGCGACATAGGACGAATGCCGGATAAAAGGTCAACGATGGGGACGGCCATCGGGCGAGCATGATGGAGGACGACCATCAAGAGGTGGAGGACGACCACCTAGCAGGGGACGGCTGCTCTCGAGGTTTATCATGACATAGGACGAATGCCAGATAACCAAAATCAACAATGGGGACGGCCATTGGATAAAATGATGAAGGACGATCATCAAGAGGTGGAGGACGACCACCTAGCAGGGGACGGCTGCTAAAAATCAACGATGGGGATGGCCATCGGATGAGCATGATGGAGGACGACCATCAAGAGGTGGAGGACGACCACCTAGCAGGGGACGGCTGCTCTCAAGGTTTATCGTGACATAGGACGAATGTCAGATAAGAAGAAAAATTTTGTTTTGTTGGTGATCTACTGGGGAATAATAAACACGGACGAGTGTTTACATCCAAGAAACAAAAGGTATAAGTGTTTGGTATTGTGTATAGATTAAAAATGCGGACGAGCATCCCTAAGACCATGATACGGACGAGTATCGGGTAGAAACAAATACTGACGCGTGTTCAAAAATGATGATACGGACGAGTATCAACGGGTTAACAAAGAACACGGACGAGTGTTGAATCTGAGGGGACTTTTCTGGGGAATAGTAGACACAGACGAGTATCTATATTCAAGAAGACATAAGTGTTTGACACGGTGTATGGATTAAAGATGCGGACGAGCATCCTTAAGACTATGATACGGACGAGTATCATGTAGAAACAAACACTTGACGCATATTCTGAGATGATGGTACGGACGAGTACCAACTGGTTAACAAAGAACATGGACCAATGCCGAATCTGTGGGGATATAAATGGTGTATACAAGATACAGACGAGTATCTGTATAAGTAAAATAAGCATGAGTATGTATAGATGAGTGTTTATCTGCTGGGGAGAGTGACACGGACGAGTGTCAAAAAGGGGAAAAGTATAGTATCAACAAGCATATGGGTTGTAAAAGTGTAAACGACTGCGCCGGGGATACGACACGGACGAGTGTCAAGGAATGTATATAAGGTATATGTGAGTGCAAAAGAGGATGTCTTTGGCTTTCTGCTGGGGATATGACACGGACGGGTGTCAGGAAGTATCTGTAATACGGGTGGTCTTGTTTGTAAAGAGTGTTCAGGCGACTTTACTGGGGAGTGATGATGACACGGACGGGTGTCAAAATGAGTATACACTGGTGTTTGTGATTTGTGAGGCCACTGCTTTTGCTGGGGACTCTGGTGGGGATTTTGGGGAAAGTAATCTGCATTCTGATGAACGGTTATTATTCACAAGTGTTCGATTCACAACATGGCTTATGATTATGCTATGTGTTTGATTTTTGCCGTAATGCTCCGTATTAGACGGAATGTTACGCTTTGTGGGTGAATATGATGCAAATGCCATGATCATGCAACGATATCAAACCGGGATTCGGATCCCGTCGCTGTAAAGATCTCTGGTCGATCTTTCTGAAATGAATATCCCAGCTGGGGATGAGATCACTGGTGGATCCGAAGAGATGTATCTGCTTGGGGAGATAAGTCACTGATAGACCTATCCTGGTAATGAGGGACCCAGCTGGGGTTTGTTGAAGCCGTCTGTACTCTGTTGTGACTCCTTCATGCGTTGCTCTTCTGAGTAGAGGCTGAGGATTCTGTGGGGAGATGATCCCCTGGATTTTGCATTCTGCTGAGGAAGAATGATCGGCACCACGGCTGGGTAAATTGACAAGTGGCAACTTAGCTGGGAGAAGTTATCGGTGGCAACTTGGTTGGGGAGAAAACACCTCTAGTGCCGAGAGTGAGTGTTGATTTGCCAGCTTGCTGGGATGAAGCTTGCATGCCCCAAGGGGCGCTCTGGATACCTGCAAAGATAAGGAAATGCACAAATGGTCCCGAGGTATCCTTTTCTGGATTCCGTCATAGGAGTTAAGCACTTTCGAGAGTAAGTATGTTCCCTGTAAGCACGTGTTTTTTTTTTAGAGAAAAGCATCTGTACTCATGCAATTAGTTTTTTAGAGACATCAGACATTCTTTGCAAATAAAAATGTACAAGACGAAACATGACTGAAAAATCTGATTTTATTAATTTATGCGCCCAGAATTGGCGAGATACAGTCAAAGAAACGAATCTCCTAAAATGAAGAGACTGTTACAAATCGAGACACAAAGTGTTGGCGATGTTGATGACGCTTTAAGGAGCTTCCCTTTTTGCTATGACCCGTATGACTTTTGACGTTCTTCTCGTCTTGCTTTCTGAAGAAAGTTGATTCTGACTGAGGCTCGATCCTTTCGAAGCTTACCAAGCTGTAGGCGATACAGACGAATTCAGAATGCAGTTGTTCGCTTATTCCCTTGTTTTGCATGGATCGCCCTTTCGGGTTTTCAATCCATCGGGATACCCATTTTTTGCCTGAGTTGTCCAATGCGGCTTTTCAACTCAGCGGGTGTACATTTTTTTGTTTATTTTCCCTTATTTTTGCCCGAGTCTTTTATTCTGTTTTTGACTCGCCGGGATGCCCTATTTCTGCCTGGACTTACATTCTGTTTTTATGTCCAGCGGGTCATTTTTATGCGAAGTATTTTTTAACTGCATCCGAATTCACAGGGGACGGGAAGTCTTCACCATCCATGGTGCTGAGCATCAGTGCTCCACCAGAGAAAACTTTCTTTACCACGAATGGTCCTTCATAATTTGGAGTCCATTTGCCCCTGTGGTCTGTATGAGGAGGGAGGATTCTTTTCAGCACAAGATCTCCTACTTGGTACTCTCGGTGCCTGACTTTCTGATCGAAGGCTTTCTTCATTCTTTTCTGATACAACTGCCCATGACAGATTGCAGCCAATCTTTTCTCTTCGATCAGGCTCAGTTGCTCGTATCGGGACCGAACCCATTCTGCTTCGTTCAGTTTAACATCCATCAATACCCGGAGGGAGGGTAATTCAACTTCAACAGGTAGGACTGCTTCCATCCCATACACAAGCTGATACGGTGTTGCCCCAGTTGATGTTCTGATTGATGTGCGGTACCCATGCAAGGCCAATGGCAGCATTTCATGCCAGTCTTTGTAGGTGACTACCATCTTCTGCACAATCTTCTTGATATTCTTGTTTGCCGCCTCAACAGCGCCATTCATCTTTGGCCTGTAAGGAGAAGAATTGTGGTGTTGGATTTTGAAGTCCCGACATAACTCAGCCATCATTTTGTTGTTTAGATTGGAACCATTATCAGTAATGATTCGCTCGGGAACAACATATCGACAGATGATATCTCTCTTCAGAAATCTGGCTACCACTTGTCTTGTAACATTTGCATATGAGGCTGCTTCAACCCACTTAGTGAAATAATCAATGGAAACCAAGATGAATCTGTGGCCATTTGAAGCAGTTGGCTCAATCTTGCCAATCATATCAATGCCCCACATGGCGAAGGGCCATGGTGAAGACATTATGTTCAAAGGATTGGGAGGTACATGCACCTTATCTGCATAAATCTGGCATTTATGGCACCTTCTGGCATAAGCACAACAGTCTGCATCCATTGTGATCCAGTAATAACCCGATCTTAACAACTTCTTAGCCATGGCATGCCCTCCTGCATGGGTACCAAAGGATCCTTCGTGCACTTCATGCATCAACAAATCTGCTTCCGTCTTGTCAACACATCTGAGGAGTACCATATCAAAATTCCTTTTGTATAAAGACCCATCAGTGTTCAGAAAGAAACTACCAGCAAGCCTTCTTAAAGTCTTCTTATCATTGGAATATGCCCCAGGTGGGTATGTTTGATCCTCCAAGAAGCATTTAATGTCATGGAACCAAGGCTTATCGTCTTTGACAACTTCTGCTGCGAACACATATGCTGGTCTATCAAGTCTGGACACTGAAATTTGAGGTACAAAGTTGGCAGCTTGAACTTTGATCATGGATGAAATGGTAGCCAGAGCATCTGCAAACTGATTCTCGTCCCGAGGGATATACTCAAGTTTTACTATTGTAAAGAAAGTCAATAACCTCCTTGTATAATCCCTGTAAGGTATCAGATGATCCTGGTGGGTGTACCATTTGTCGTTGGTTTGATTAACTACCAAAGCTGAATCTCCGAATACAGTCAATGTCTTGATCCTGAGGTCAATGGCTTCCTCAAGACCCATAATGCAAGCTTCGTATTCAGCTTCGTTGTTAGTGCAGTTGAAAGTGAGTTTTGCCGAGAAAGGCATGTGAACTCCCTTAGGTGTAATGAGTACTGCACCAACACCACGACCATTCATATTAACAGCCCCATCAAACATCATAGTCCATTCTTCTTCCGGGTCAGGCCCTTCAGTGTGAATAGGCTCTTCACGATCTTTTGATTTTATGAACATGATGTCTTCATCAGGGAAGTCAAATCTCATAGGCTGGTAGTCATCAATGGATTGCTCAGCAAGATATTCAGATAGTACACTGCCCTTGATAGCTTTCTGAGAGGTGTACTGAATGTCATATTCCGTGAGAATCATTTGCCATCTTGCAACCCGTCCGGTAAGTGCTGGTTTCTCAAATATGTACTTGACTGGATCCATCTTTGAGATCAACAAAGTAGTGTGGGTCAACATATACTGTCTCAGTCGGCGAGCAGCCCACGCTAAAGCACAGCAAGTTTTCTCGAGCAGTGAATAACGTTGTTCACAGTCGGTAAACTTTTTGCTTAGGTAGTATATTGCATACTCTTTTCGACCAAACTCGTCATGCTGGCCCAGCACACACCCCATTGACTCTTCTAATACTGTCAAATACATTATTAGAGGTCTTCCTTCAACTGGAGGCATAAGAATTGGAGGTTCTTGCAGATATTCTTTGATCTTGTCAAAAGCCCTCTGGCAGTCTTCATTCCACCTGACCGTCCGTTCTTTTCTTAACAGCTTGAACAAGGGTTCACAGGTTGCTGTAAGGTGAGATATGAACCGTGAGATGTAGTTCAATCGACCTAAGAATCCTCAAACTTCTTTCTCTGTTTTCGGTGCAGGCATCTCTTGAATAGCTTTGACTTTATCGGGGTCAACTTCAATCCCCTTCTCGCTTACAATAAAGCCCAGCAGCTTACCAGATCGCACCCCGAATGTGCACTTGTTGGGGTTCAATTTCAATTGGTACTTCCTCAGACGCTTGAACAGCTTCAGCAGATTCACCAGGTGGTCTTCTTCAGTAAGGGACTTGGCGATCATGTCATCCACATAACATTCTATTTCCTTATGGATCATATCGTGGAATAATGTTACCATAGCCCGTTGATATGTGGCACCAGCATTCTTCAGCCCGAATGGCATCACTTTGTAACAGAACGTGCCCCAAGGTGTAATGAAGGTTGTCTTCTCCATGTCTTCAGGTGACATCTTGATCTGATTGTATCCTGAAAATCCGTCCATGAAGGAGAATACCGAGAACTGAGCCGTGTTATCCACCAATACATCAATGTGAGGTAATAGGAAGTCATCTTTTGGGCTGGCTCTGTTCAGATCCCGGTAGTCAACACACATTCTTACTTTGCCGTCCTTCTTAGGCACAGGTACTATGTTAGCGACCCACGGTGGATAGCTAGTTACGGCAAGGAACCCGGCGTCCCACTGCTTTTGTACCTCTTCTTTGATTTTCATTGCCATGTCTGGGCGGGTGCGGCGCAGTTTCTGTTTAACCGGTGGGCATTCTTCTCTCAAAGGCAGCTTGTGCACAACAATGTCGGTGTCCAACCCTGGCATATCTTGATACGACCAAGCAAACACATCCACATATTCTTGAAGCAGATCAATCAGTTGTCTCTTCACTGAGTCTTGTAAGCAGGCCCCGATTTTAACCTCTTTCACGTCTTCATCTGTACCAAGATTAATCACTTCAACCTCCTCCTGATGAGGAGTGATAACTTTCTCCTCTTGTCTCAACAACCTGGCTAGCTCTTCAGGAAGCTCATATTCTTCTTCAACCCCTTCATCAGCTTGATTGATCGGATTGTCAAAGTCATACGAAGTCGTAGCCGTGCTGTTGTCGGTGCTGTCTGGAAGACACTCTCTGCAAGGGTTTAGTTTGCTCATTTTAGTGATTGATTTTAATCTTTGTTTAAAAAAATGAAATAAAGTTATCATTTTGAAAACATCGCCACTTTATTTTTTTGTACAAAAAGAAAAATGGAAAAACAGTGAGCGGAAAAGAAAAAGACTCATTTGCAAAAAGATGTCTGATATTTCATTGATTAATCTTGTTTGCACAAAAAGTACAGATGGCCCGATTACAAAATGAGTCTTGTCATCTTGGGCAAGATGCAAGACTTTGATGCATGCTATAAAATACAGGAAATAATAATTACTCTGCATGAGTAACTCTTATAATTTCCTGGGAAGACCAGTTTGAGATACTGCTCCCCGGGATCTTTGGACGAATCCAATTCTCCAGATTGCGTTCTTCTTCCAGCTCGTCTTCCAAATTGTTGATAGCATCAGGGGTGAGCATCCCCCCACTGACAAAACCGGGCTTCTCAGCAGCCTCTGCTTGATTTTGTTGAGTTGGTCTGTAACCCAACCCAAATTTGTCTTTTTTCTCCTCCACAGATAAAACCCTGCCCCAGCCTTGGGCAGTTCCTTCCTCAACAACCTTCCGAGCTTGTTGATAAGATGACATGGAGATCCCAGATACAGCAGATGCTTCATTAACATTCAAGGCCTCAAATCCTTGACTCATCGTTTCATGGATCTCCCCATCCATCTCAATATACTTATAAGTAGCCAGATGGCTAACAAATATATCCTCCTCCCCACAGATAGTAACGACTTGGCCTTCCCACTCAAATTTTAACTTCTGGTGAAGGGTAGACGTTACTGCGCCAGCGGCATGAATCCATGGTCTACCCAACAAACAGTTGTAGGCGGGCTGAATGTCCATCACGTAGAAGATCGTTTTAAAAGTTTGTGGGCCAATCGTTACAGGCAGCTCAATTTCTCCCAGAACCGATCTCTTAGAACCATCAAAGGCTCTTACTACCAGGTTACTGGGACGCAATGCTAATCCTTCATACTCTAGCTTCACCAGGGCCTTTTTCGGTAAGACATTAAGGGATGACCCTGTGTCTACCAGCACATGGGAAAGGACTGCACCTTTACATTCCATGGTGATGTGCAAGGCCTTGTTATGGTTGCGGCCTTCCATTGTCAAGTCAGTATTGGTGAACCCTAGCCCATTGCTAGCAGTAACATTTCCAACCACGGTTTCCAACTGATTGACAGTGATCTCTTCAGGCACGTAAGCTGCGTGCAAGACTTTGAGTAGTGCATTCCGATGGGCTTCGGAGCACATAAGCAATGATAGGATAGAGATCTTGGATGGCGTCTGATGAAGCTGATCCACTATTTTGTAATCACTCTTTTTGATGATTCTCATGAACTCATCAACTTCTTGATCGAATGGTGTTTTCAAAGCTTCCTTAACAGCTTGATCTTCCTGCACCGGGCTCTTTCCTTTTGCCTTGGCAGCAGCTTCTGCTTCGGCAGTGGGTCTTTGAATTTGTGGAGCAAAGAGACGTCCGCTTCGAGTGAAGCCTCCGCCTCCTCCCACATTGTCTATTTGTGGTGCAGGTGTTGATGGTTCAAGGGTGATTTTCTTTCCTTCGCAGTATACGTCAGAGCCGTAGTGCCAAGGGATGGCCCTATTGCTTTCATAAGGTACTGGTCCAGGCACTGTGACAGTGACTGGACTGATGGCAGCTGCAGAAGGGACTGTGATAGTTTGTGGATCATAATAAATTGTGACTGGTGCTCTGATGGGAGCAGCACTTTCTGAGTTGTAGGCAGAGTTGTTTTCAGGATCATAAAATATTGTGACAGTTGAGACATCTTCATGATTTGTTGCTGATGTTGTAGGAGATATTGTTGGAAGGATGGACGTTGTTGTTGTAGGAGATTCAAACTGGAGTGGTGCTGAAGTTGTAGAAGGAAAATTTGTTGATAGCTGATCAGTTGAGATGACAGATGAAGTACTTGTTGATGAAGCCGAAGAGTTGTCAGGAACAATGGTTGATGTAGTTGTAGGAGATACAGGAATTGCTGCTGATGAGATTGCTGGATTTGTTGGAAATGATGTGGTGATCTGAAGTTGGCCACTCTGAATGAGACCATCTATGCCATTCCTCAGGTTATCGCACCCATTTACTGAAATATTGCAGTAAGCACACCCTAACTCACACCCCGGGAACATTTGACATTCGAGGAGCTGAGCCTTAATCTCTACCAACGGTGTCCGAATCTGACCCACACTGGTTATCAAATAAGACGACTTGTCTTCTTCAATAGCGTTGATTCTGGGACCTCCGTGGTGTGGCATAGGATTTTTGTTGACATTGGGTGGTGGTGCGAAATTCAGGGCCTTAGAGTCTACCAGGTCTTGTACCTTCATGTGCAAGGCTCTGCACTTTTTTATACTATGGCCAGGTGCATTTGAATGAAAAGCACATCTGGCGTTGGAGTCATAATTCCTAGGTAGACTGTTGGGATCTGGAGGTGCCAATGTCCTTAGCTCAACTAGGTTGAGTTTCAGGAGTTGTGGCAGCAATGTAGCATATGGCATAGGGATCAGATCGATCACCCTGTTGGCTTGAGATGGCCTCTGCTGGAATGACCTTTGCTGGTTATTGTTGTTGGTGCTGCTGTTGTAGTTTCTCGGAGGATACTGAGCTTGTTGATGGTACTGAGGTTGTTGCTGATAGTTTTGCTGCGGAGGTTGATAGGCTGGTTGTGGATGAGCTGGAGCGGGAATGGTGACTGCTGCCACAGATCTATGAACATATTGGGGCCTGCCCCTGTTGGTGTGGATGGCATTGGTCTCACCAGTCCTTCTTGGGCCCGCAAAAGGCTTTCTTGCATTACTGGATGAGCTTGCACCGTTGTCTGAGATCTTACCCATCTTCAATAGGCTTTCAATTCTCTCCCCGGCTATGACTACATCTGCAAAGCTGGTAGATGAGAAGGCAGCTAGCCTATCAATGTAAGTCCCCTGAAGGGTGTTCATGAACATATCAGCCATCTCCCTTTCTGACATAGGTGGCTGGACAGCAGCAGCAAGCTGTCTCCATCTTTGAGCATACTCTCGGAAGCTCTCTCTAGATGACTGTGACATTCCCATTAGGAGGGTCCTGTTGGGTGCCATATCCAGATTATACTGATACTGTCTGATGAAGGCCTCTGCCAGGTCCTTCCAGCATCTAATAGTTGCTCTTGTCAGATGGGAATACCATTCCCTCGAAGCTCCAGTCAAGCTATCCTCAAAATAGAACATCCACAGCTTCTCGTCCATGGTATAGGCCTTTAGCCTCCCGAGAAAAGATTGTAGATGGGTTCGGGGACAGGAAGTCCCATTATACTTCTCAAAGCATGGTGGCTTAAACTTGTGGGGAATCCTGACCCCATCTACCAAGCCCATATCCATAACATCAAAACCCAAAGAGTTTTGAGACTCTAAGGATCTTAATTTCTCAGCTATCTCATCCAACCTCCTATCATAAGCTTCTTCCCCCGCTCCCATCACTGTGAACTGGTCTTCCTGGGGGTCTTCTTGCAGTACCCTCCCTGCTGTGGCAGTCCCTTGTATATTGACAGGGATGTTGGCCTCTGGATGGAGGTGGGGTCCAAAGACTGGGGGATTGACATGAGGTTGGACTCTTTCATTGTTGCTAGTTCCAGCAGTCCCTGGCTGATGATCTTCCTGATTTCTCCCTTCCACCAGTGCTCTGAGCCTCTCCTGGCTTTGAGCCATGTTGTTCATTACCTCCATAAACTGTGTCATTTGGTTCCTCATTTCCAACCTCTCGTTGGTCATTTGGTTCCTGACCTCTGTAAGGTCCTGCTGCATCTGATCCATCTGTATGCCCGGGAGGTTGTTACGGGTTGGATATCGGTGCAGACGGTTGAGGGGAAATACCCGGCGTCGAGCAATAGTTCCTGAACATCACAACAGAGTTAGCAACAATAAAACAAACACCTACAAAACAAACAAAGGGTTAGCATGCAATGCAGTATGCTTATTTGTTTTCAAGGTATCCGGCTTGGCATTCAGTTTTGACCCTTCCAGACCCTTGAAGATGTTGTTGATGTTGCTTTCGAAGTAAACTCGGATGGAACAAACTAATACATATATTACAAAAGGCCAATGGTACATAGTTTGTTTACAAATACAAGCCCTCTGAGGGGTCAAAATACAATACAAGAAAATAAAAATACATGGAATGAAAGCAACAACAAGCAAATGGTCAAACACCAAGACCAAACTCATCCTCCCGAACTTCCTTGAGAAGTGCTTCGGTCACAGGATCAGCTGGACGCTCCGTGAGGTTCCTGATAAGGAGGTTCCGGGTAGTAACAGCTGTAGTTAGCTTCTTGTGTTGACTTTGGTCCTTTGACCTCTTCACTCCAGCTCTGATCTTCAGCTCTGATATCTCCCTCTGGGCTGCTGCCAGGGCTTCCTGCTGCATTTTTGCACTAGCTTCCAGTTGTTCTATCTTGTCTTGGACCCTCTTGTCCTCCAGAGTACGAGTCTCGGTGATCCTGACCCACCTAGCCTGACTCTCCTTCAGATACAAGTCTGTCCTGGCTTTTTGGAATTGGGCTTCCTTGCAAGCATTCTTCAGGATTTGTTCTCCATCCCTAGATTTCTTAATATAATCCTCAGACTTCTCAATTCTAGCCAAGTGCTCCACCTTCAACTTTTCTAACCTCTCAATATCCAACCTACCATCACTCCTCTCCCAGAGGGTCTTCTGTAGAGCTTGAGTCAGCTTCTCATTTCTCTCTTTCAACTTCTCAAACTCCTCTAAGCTGACAGTTGCTGGAGGTGGTGTTGTGGAAGGCCCAGGCATATCTTCTATAGTAAAGGGCATCCCAGAGAATTGAGCCCTGGCGTGGGACCAATCATAGTATTGTGCTGATGCCACATTGTTACACTTCCCCAGGATGGTTACCCCCTTAGTCTGCACATTGTCCCAGGCCCAGGCTGCTTGCCTAACAATAGCCAGATTAAGCTTGTTCTCACAATAAAGAGTCTCAACCAAGTCTTGTGCCTTAGGAGTGTGGACCAGTGCATAGCCCAGTTGTCTTTTGAACAGCAGAGGGTTGTAATTAATACTACCCTTAACTCCTATTAGGGGCACATTGGGAAAATGCCCACAGCTGGTGATGATATCCCTGCCTTTTGTGCTTTGGGTGCACCACCTGATATCAGCTGAAGTTAGAGTAGTAAGTCTTCCAGCCCAGTTTCTCTGCTGATGAGGGTTCAAAAATGCATCTGTCCTGGGAAAATGCCTGAGAAGCCAAGTATGGAACAAAGGAGCACAACACCTCACTAATCTTCCCCTCTGCTTTTCATTCCTCTGATGCACTGAATAGTAGAGATCCCCCAATAAAGTTGGCACTGGGTTCCTCAGAATGAACAGATGGATTGCATTCTTACTAATGAATCGAGGCTCATCTGCAAATAATACAATCCCATATATGCTCAAGGCCAATAAAGCACAGATTGCTTTCCACTCTCCTAAAGAAGCTTTCAGGGTAGCTTGAGAGATCAAGAAATCCAGATGCAGGCCAGGGATTCCAGCCTTAGAAGTCATATGCTGCCCAATCAGGACTGCTTCCAGATGCAATGCCTTTGCTACCTCTTCATTACCAGGAAAGACCATCTCAGGGTTGAAAGGGGCTCCACCCCTGATAGGTATACCAACTAATGATGAGTATTCTTCCAATAAGGGGCCCAGCTGAAAGTCCTGAAAAGTGAAACATCTCAGTGGGGGATCATAAAACTGAAGGCAAGTGTGGATCAGGCTTCTCTGTGAGGGGTCCAGATCCATAACCATATCAAGTATATCTCCATGGTGTTCCCTGAACAGTGGTATATGGTCTGGAGTGATCAGGGTCTGAATCCTCCTGATGTCAGCTAACTCTGGCTGGAAGAAGTGGTAGGTGATGTTGCTCTTTTTAGGTGCCATGATGTTGAGACTGAGTAGAGGCAAGTGCTGATGATGATACTGAAGAATGGGCCACTGATTGGCTGGTGCAGGTGACTGGAGTAGACAGCTGATAGCTGAAGCAGGTGCTGATGAAGATAGGTCAATACTGAAGATGGGGTCAAAACCAAAACCAAATGAAGATGGATACCCTGAAACACAAATAAACAAATGTCAATATGATGCAATGATTATGTATGCAAATGATATGCAAGGGTTTGTGACTGAGCTGGATCTGATCAAGTGCTCTGATATAAGTCCATGTGTGTAAGAAATCCAGATGGAGGTCTATAAGTCCAGTAACCAAGGTGGGGGGCTCAAATAAAGAGCCACATGTCCAGGGTTTAGAATCACAAGAACTGTTCCAACATGGAGTATTCTTAATCAAATCAAAGTAACAGGATATTCTGAGGTCAAGGTACCTGCAAACCTGTAAACAGCCCAACCCCCTCACAGGTGGTGTTCTAAAACAAGGATCCTCAGACTTGGATCAGTTATGAGAAGTGTAAACACTTCTAACCCGGAGGTACAATGTTTACAATAACCATAAAAGTTCCTCCTCTAATTCACCTCAGTTTCTGAAGGTCAATACTAAAAGGTCATCCAGACTTAGGAGGCTTCCCAGATAGCCCTAGCATTGCAGGAAATCTGCAACACAGAGTTCTCAAGAAGAAACCCATATCTGAACCGTGTTTCATATTCCCGCACCAGACCGAGATGGAATGGGAAAGAATATGAACCACTCTAGCCTAGGTGTCACTCAGGTCCCAAGTATAGGACCTTAACTCTCAATGGAACACCCACCCACCAAAGCAAACAATAGATCCAGCCAGCAGCACAGTATGACAATATGATAATATGCAAAGCTATAAAGAAATCAGTAAAGCAACTGTACATAAAGCAAAAATAAATACAAATATACAAACACAAATAAGCACATAACACCCCATTAAACACAAATCAATCAAGCGCTAGGAGGAACCCACAAAAAGAACCAGAAGCCCTGGTTGCAGTATAAGTCTCCCCAGCAGAGTCGCCAAGCTGTCGCTCCCGATAAGTGGGACTGGCCCAAATAAAGGTACAGACACGAACGGTCGGCGAAAGGGAAAATGAGAACACACAGCAGTGAACTCACTGGAGATGAATAGAGTCGCCAGCTAGGCATTTTTATCCCGGAGGAAAGGCAATGCTGCATAGACCTAGAAAAAGATGGATAAGACGGTTGCGAACCAGAGAGGCTGAGAAAGGGGGTTGGTTACAACCTGGGAAGGTATTAGCACCCAGATTGTCCGCCGTACTCGACGGGATCCACGCTTAAAAGATTTGTGTTTTAAAGGGGTAGTGTCAGTGCAATATGTGTATAAAAAGAGCTGGAAAAGATGTACAGGTGTCAGTGTAAAGTGTATAAGTGATGTGAAGTATGGAAGTGTCAGTGTAAGAACAGGGTGAAATGCTCAAGATCAAGAGGCTAAAGAATAATGCTGGAAGAGGGGGGAATGTACATAGACTTTTGTTCGATAACCGTTAAGTTATGCCTACGTATCCTCTCGTGAAATGAGGAAGTCAGAACACCGTAGTTCGACTCAAAGAGACTGAAAGATGAATTGACTTGTGAACTGCTTGCTTGCCTATGCTCAAGTGTATGATCTGTCTGGCACAGATGCAAACTGTCTTGCATTAGACGGAGGAAGCAAGTTCTCGTTTGTGAGTGAATGAGATGAGAAAAGAATCCCGAAGGAGACGATTATTGTTTGTTTTTGTATTTTCAGTCTTTTATTGCTTGTGAAAGTTTTTCATAAGTTAATGAGCTTAAGCCTAAACCAATGGATTTAGTAAACTCATCACATCTTCCCTCTGATTAGGGGTAATGAGAATACCTTAAGTGTGAAGTCAGATTCTCACACTTAATCACCTTAGATGTAGGATTAAGATCATTAACCTACTTGTGGTTATTTGAATGTTTTTGGTGTTTTGTTTTAGTGTTATGTAATGAGGTTAAGCCATGATCAAGGATTAAACAGACTCATTACACCATCCTAATAGAAGGATAATAGATGAGAATGTTTAAGCTGAGGAAAACTCCTCAACTTTATCCATGATTAGGGATTAAACTCATGACAAAACAAGCCTTTGGTTAAGTGGATTTTATTTAATGGTATGATGATGAAATGGTTTTTAGGGTTTGTAAGACAACTTGAGGGGGACTTGTCCATTAACACTAGGGTTAGTCCTTCTTAACCAATTAAGGAAGAATTAGAACCCTAATGCAAGGCCCAAGTTACAAGTGTGATGTCTTGATGATTATTAAGTGAATTAATTAAGAGACTTAAACACATTAAGGGTTTAACACTTAGGATTAAAGTTATACACTCCATCCTAATAGAAGGATGCAGGCATAACCTTGATCACAAAGCCTTAAAGCCTTTAGGGTTTAGTCCCTGATTGTGAGATGAGAAGAGAAGACTCAAAAGAGACACAAAGGTAAAACTGAGTGGGGAACTAATCAAAACCCTAATCATTGTCATGCTTGGTTGTTCCTAAGGTTTGTGAGGTTTTCAAGAGAAGTCTTCAATGGAACCACCAGGAAGCAGATGAAAGGATCAAGAGAAGCAAAGCAACTTGCTTCATTCAAGAAGTCAAGTCACTTGAAGAAATAAAGTAAGAAGAAGAGGAGTGAGCAAGCTCAATCTCAAACACATACAAAATGCAGCAAGGATGCATGAAAAGAGATGAGGAGAAGTTATGAGAAGTGAAGGCAAATTCACTTCTCAAAGTCACTTACCACCTGAAAGGTTAGAAAAGAAATGCAATGCAATGCAAAATGGGATGAGATGACATGATGAGAAACAAAACCAGAAGCATTTACATGATGCTAATGATGCTATGAGATGCTACAAACATGAGGCAGCACATGGAGATGATCATACAAGTTCATGAATGCAAATGAAGCAAGTTAAGGAGCATGGACATACATGAAAAGTTATGAAGTGCACATGGCATACAACATGGCAAATACATGATGCAATGATCAAATATGCTTTCAATATGTCTTATGATGTCAAATGAATCAAATGTATGCTTGAAATGTCATGGCAAGTCATGTCATGCAAGAGAATGCAAGATGGATGCATGTGGAAGCCCAAATTAGGGTTTATGAACAATACAACAAACAAAAACCAAAATCAGAAGCAAACAACATTATAAAAAATTGAAAATGCACTCAAAGGACCCCTAATCCTATACTAACCCAATGCCCAAAGGAGAGGTTTCAACTCCTAACCAAATTCAAGTTATGATTTTCTTAAGATTTCTAGGGTTTTAGGGTTCCTCAACAAGAAAATTACCAAACAAAAGGAAAATGAAAGATCAAATCATGGCCATTTAATCTCACAAACTACATGCTAAACACAATGCAATGCAAAAAGAATCAAGGTCCAACTCCTCATGGTTAGGCAGAAATGATTTTTTGAAGTTTGGATCAAAATAATGCATAAAAATGATTTTAATTCAATGAAAAATTCTCAAAATGCATCAAGATCAAAAAATAAATTTGGTTTGAAGGTTGGACAATGTTTCTAAATGTCTTAAAACATTTCATGAATTTTTTGGTGATTTTTAAATACCTAAAAGTATTTTTTATAAATTAATTTTCATTAATCAATTAAAAATAAACTTTTAAATATTTAAAAATACTTTTTTAATGTAAAAAAATGAAAATAAAAATATTTTTGTGTCTTAAAAATTAATGAAACTCTTGACAAAAAGTTTCATAATTTTTAAATGGTTTTTGCTATTTTAAATGAATTGTGCAAATTAAATGAGAAAAAAATGAAATAAAAATCAAAATAAACTGAAGTATGCCAAATGAGGGGCTGGGATTGAATCTGGGGAAGGATGTGTTGACTGCGCGCGCAGATCAAAGGCTGGAATTCAAACTTCCTAATTCTGATTTATGAATTAATTAATTGAGGTTAGGGCTTAATGAATGCATCTGGACCATTCACACGCGCGCGAAGTCAACAGAGTCAAAGGATCCAACGTACCAGATTCAAACTTCAATAATTACAGGGATTAAACCCTAATTATTTTCAGGTGGCCGGAGAAGACCTCCGGGCGTCTTCTCCGGTGGGAACCCCACCTGAAAATTTCTAAAACTCTCAAAACATAACTAAAATGGAATCTAAGAACACATAAATGATCCCCATAATCCACTGAATCAAAACCCCAACACAAACATCATTTATATTTCCTCAAACTCATGAATCGAAACAAACAAGATTTTAGGGCAAGACTTTCAGAACACGATTACATCCTTATTTTTCCACCATTTTCAAAACTAAAGACATATTTATGATCAGGGAAGCATGAATAACAACTTAAGAACTTAAAAAATGATTTCTGGAAAAAATGTTCTTGAGCTACCTGAGTTTCGAAGCTTTCAATCTTGCAACTTTCTGACCCCTTCCTTTAATGCAAACCACTCCCTGTGACCCCTTGATGATGTTTGAATGCTTAGAAGAAGTTTATGCTGGCTGGTTCGAAGGTTTGAGCAGGTTCTGTTCAATGGGGGAGAGAAATCGTATTTGGGATTCTGGAGGTTTTAGGCTATGGTGATGGATGCTTTGTGACCAGGAAGATGAGTTGAGTTGATCTATGAAGTTTGTTTTTGTGTTTGTGAGCTGTGTGATCAGTTTCGAAGGGTTTTGCAAGTGAGGGTGAAAATGTGTATATTGTGCTATGGCTTGCTTCAGGCTTGCTTGTTATGTGAAATGGCCAGCATTTGATCCACATAAACAAAGCTTATTGGTCAGGTGATGTGACTTGGCCTGCTGTGATAGGTAAGTTAACTTTTGCAAAAAGTCCACTCTTGTGTAAGAGAGGCATGGGTTGTGTTCTAGGCTAGTACAAGTGTGTGGGCTGGCGCAGCATGGTGAGGGGAAAGGCTATGGCTGGTTCAGCATCCAAGGCATCAAGTGGATGGAAGTGTTATGATGATTTTGCAACTTGTTTACTTTTGCTTGTTCATGAAAATCTCTTGCTTTGCCAACCATGAACATGTGATCTTTTGGTTCAAATCTGATTTTTAGAACTTGTGTGATGCTTGCACATTGGTTTGATATGAACTAGAAGTCACAAATGCCTTGGTACAAAGTTTTTGCAAGTTTCTCATTTGGTGCATGTCTTGAAAATTAGTGATTTTTGCCAACTTTGACACACCATAACTTTTGATCCAAAATGAATTAGATCATGTTCTTGTACTTTTTGAAAAGGGAAAGATCTAATCTACAACTTTCATGACCAAAGTTTTTCCATTTGAAGCATTTTTGGATCAAAAAGCAAGGGTTGAAAAAGTGGCATAAAATGACATTTCATGAAAAGTCAACCATGCCCTAAAAAGTCAACTTTGCAAAAACTTGTAATTCTTGAATTTTGTGAACTTAAACCTTCTTCCATGATCAAATAAAGATCATATACACTCAAAATGATGAAGATCACCCCTTGGTTGGGTCATTGGGGGCCTCAGATGCCCTGATTTTGCACTGACTTGTCCAGAAAGTCAACCTTTGATCAGATGACTTCCCCATGGAATTTCTTCATGAAAATTTATATGCATACTCCCTATACCATATGGAGACCAATGGAAACAAGAATGACCAAAAAAATTGGAGTTATGGCCTTTGAAACCAAAACCCTAATTTTAGGTCAACTGTGCAGTCAAACTTGGCTCTGCTTCCATACCAATCCCAGTTCTTGTGATTCTTTGGCATTTTTGACTTTGAGAGGACGTAATATGATATAAGAACACACATGGATCCCTTTGAAGTGATTGATGGTCCTTGGAGTGGCTCAAGAGGCTCTTGGATTGCTCAGATCACAAACCCTAGGTGCAGATGACTTTGAATCTATGCAGTGAATCAACATTAGGATGCGAGATGATATGATTGTGTTTATGCATATGAAATGATCAAAAACCATGGGGTGAATGGGTGAGGGAAAATTTGGGGTGTTTACACACGTGCATGTCATCGGGGTTCTGCATTCTGCACAAGGTTAGCAAACAAGTCCTGAAATCACATAAAACATTCAATCGTTAGTCCTGACATAATAATAAAGTAAAAAAATTAAAATAAAGGAAAAATAAATAAAAAATACGTAAATAATAAAACCATGGGTTGCCTCCCATGCAGCGCTTGTTTAACGTCATTAGCTCGACGACCGGATTTTATACATCATTCGAAGGATATGGTGGATCACTCAGAGTATGGCATGTGTATGTTGTTGGGATGTCACCTCCTTCGTAGGGCTTCAACCTCTGTCCATTGACGATGAAAGGTTTACATGTTTGGTTCTTGATTTCAATAGCACCAGATCTTAGGATCTTAGATACTTCGAAAGGGCCAGTCCATCTCGAACGAAGCTTCCCTAGAAAAAGTCGTAACCTAGAATCGAACAGGAGAACATGATCGTATATTTTGAAGTCTTTTCTTATGGTTCTTTTGTCATGCCAAGCTTTTGTTCTTTCTTTGTATATGATGGCATTTTCGTAAGCAGATTGTCTGAGCTCTTCTAATTTGTGGATATCAAGGATACGTTTTTCACCAGCGGTCAAGTAATCCAAATTCAAAGTTTTGATGGCCCAATAGGCCTTATGCTCCAATTCAAAAGGTAAGTGACATGATTTTCCATAGACCAGTTGATAAGGGGTTGTTCCTATAGGGGTTTTGAAAGCGGTTCTATAGGCCCATAATGCCTCTTGAAGTTTCTGCGACCAATCTTTTCTAGTTATAGAGATAGTCTTCTCAAGAATTTGTTTGATCTCCCTATTAGATACTTCCACTTGTCCATTGGTGTGTGGGTGGTATGGTGTTGCTACTTTATGCTTAACTTCATACTTGCTTAAAATTTTATCAAATATTCTCGATATGAAGTGTGATCCTCCATCACTTATGACTAAACGGGGGGTTCCAAACCTGGGAAATATATAGTTTTTGAATAATTTGATGACTACTCTGGTGTCGTTCGTGGGTGCGGCGATAGCTTTAATCAATTTAGACACGTAGTCAACAGCTACTAAGATGTACTGATTTCCTAAAGATGGTGGGAATGGTCCCATAAAGTCTATACCCCATACGTCGAAGAGTTCTACTTCTTGGATATTTCTTAGAGGCATTTCATTACGTGTTGAAATATTTCATGTGCGTTGGCATCTATCACACTTGACAATGAAAGCATGGACATCACGCCAAATAGTAGGCCAGAATAGGCCAGCTTGAAGAATTTTGGTGTAGGTCTTAGATGTGCTTGCATATCCACCATAAGGTGCAGAGTGACAATGCTCAATTATATTATGTACCTCTTCTTCTGGAACACAACGGCGGAAAATGCCATCTTTACCTCTCTTGAAAAGAAATAGTTCGTCCCAATAGAAGTTTCTCACATCACTGTAGAACTTCTTCTTCCGATGGTAGTTTAGATCAGGGGGTATGATGTCAGCGGCTAGGTAATTAACAAAGTCTGCATATCAAGGCGCATTACTTATAGCTAAGGATTTATGAGAATGCTCATGTGGGTATGGGTTATCATCTTCAATAGTTTCTAGTTGGGCTATCAGTCTATCATAGGCAAAATCGTCATTTATGGGTACTGAGTCAGGTTTCAGGTATTCTAGCCTAGAAAGGTGATCAGCTACTACATTATTTGTGCCTTTCTTATCACGGATATCTAAATCAAACTCTTGCAGTAATAGAATCCATCGAAGCAACCTAGGTTTGGCATCCTTTTTACTTAGTAAGTAACGAATGGCAGCATGGTCGGTGTAAACTATAATTTTGGCTCCTACTAGATAAGATCTTAATTTGTCTATGGCGAAAACTACAGCTAGGAGCTCTTTTTCGGTTGTTGCGTAGTTGAGCTGTGCAGCGTCTAGGGTTCTACTGGCATAATAAATTACGTGTAACTTTTTATCTTTTCTCTGACCTAGAACGGCTCCAACAGCATAGTCACTAGCGTCACACATTATTTCAAACGGTTCTGACCAATCAGGGGATTTCATTATAGGTGCTGAAATTAGAGCTTGCTTCAGAAGATTAAATGCTTTAGTACATTTTTCATCGAAGATGAATTCAGCATCTTTCATTAAAAGACCAGTTAAGGGCTTTGTTATTTTGGAGAAGTCCTTGATAAAACGTCGGTAAAATTCGGCATGTCCAAGAAAACTTCTTATCTCCCTGATAGTCTTCGGCGGTTTTAGATTCTCTATGACTTCTATTTTAGCTTTGTCTACCTCTATACCTTTTTCGGAAACTATATGTCCTAAAACAATCCCTTCGGTGACCATGAAATGACATTTTTCCCAATTTAGCACAAGGTTTACCTCCACACATCTTTCCAGGATTTTCTCAAGGTTGATAAGACAATTTTTGAAATCAGATCCACAAACTGAGAAGTCGTCCATAAATACTTCCATGATTCCATCTAAATAGTCTGCAAAGATAGACATCATGCAGCGTTGGAAAGTGGCAGGGGCATTACAGAGTCCAAAAGGCATTCTTCTGTAGGCAAAAGTTCCAACTGGGCATGTAAAGGTAGTTTTTTCTTGATCTTCAGGGTGAATAGGTATTTGGAAGAATCCTGAATATCCATCTAGGTAACAAAAGTAAGAGTGTCTGGCTAGACGCTCCAACATTTGGTCTATGAATGGTAATGGGAAATGGTCCTTCCTAGTTGCTTTATTTAATTTTCTATAGTCTATGCACATACGCCAACCTCCATCGGTTCTTTTTGCTACAGGTTCGCCCTTCTCGTTTTGCACGATTGTGATGCCTCCCTTTTTAGGTACTACATGCACAGGACTCACCCATTTACTGTATGAGATCTGATATATTATACCTGCCTCTAGTAACTTAAGAACTTCAGTCTTAACTACTTCACTCATCATAGGATTTATTCTTCGTTGGTGTTCTCTAGAGGGTTTTGAATCTTCTTCAAGCAAAATCTGATGCATGCATACGGATGAGCTTATTCCTTTTAGATCTGAGATCTTATATCCTAAGGCTGAGGGGTACCTTCGTAAAAATCTAATAGTTGGTTTGTTTCCTCTTGTTCTAAGGTAGTGTAAACACCCCAAATTTTCCCTCACCCATTCACACCATGGCTTGTGATCCTTTCATATGCATAAGTTCAATCATAGCATCTCATATCACATTTTTAACACATTGCATTGGTTCAAAGTCATCTGCACCTAGGGTTTGTGATCTGAGCAATCCAAGAGCTTCTTGAGCCACTCCAAAGGTCTTAAATCACTTCAAAGGGGTCCATGTATGTTCAAGCATCATATTGTATCCTCTCAAATTCAAGAATGTCAAAGAATCACAAGAACTGAGAATGGTATGGAAGCAGAGCCAGGTTTGACTGCACAGATGACCTAGAATTAGGGTTTTGGTTTCAGAGGCCATAACTCCAAATTTTTTGGTCATTCTTGTTTCTATTGGTCTCTATATGGTATAGGGAGCATGCATATCAATTTTCATGAAGAAATTCCATGGGGAAGTCATCTGATCAAGAGTTGACTTTTCAAGCAAGTCAGTGCAAAATCAGGGCATCTGAGGCCCCCAGTGACCCAACCAAAAGGTGTTCTTCATCATTTTGATTTTGTATGATCTTTATTTGATCATGGAAGATGTTGGAAGTTCACAAAATTGAAGAATTTCAAGTCATTTGCAAAGTTGACTTTTTGGGAAGTTTGACTTTTAATGGAAATTGCCATTTTAGGAAACTTTTTCAACCTTTACTTTTTGTTTCAAAAATGCTTCAAATGGAAAAACTTTGGTCATGAAAGTTGTAGATTGGATCATTCCCTTTTCAAAAAGTACAAGAACATGACCTAATTCATTTTGAATCAAAAGTTATGGCTTGTCAAAGTTGGCTAAAATCACAAAATTTGAAGTTTTCTACCAAAGAGGCAAAGTTGCAAATTCACTTGCCAAGGCAAATTGAGCTATCAAATAAACTTCTAATCTTCATACAAGCATGTACCAAGACCTAAAAGTCAGATTACACCAAAGGATCACTCATTTTTGTGACTTATGGAGCAAGAAATTTCATAAGAAGCAAAAGTGAGGCAAGTTGCAAAAACTCACTCAAGTGTGAATCCACTTGCTTGCTGACTTCACAAACAATCCTATGGCTCTCCACACATCTTGCTGCGCAGGACACCCCATCTGTCCTTGGCTAGCTAGTAGCCCATGCCTCTCTTACACAACTTTGCCATTTGGGCAACTTGAGCCATACCAATCACAAAAGCACACATCAACTCATCTGACCAATCCCATTAGTTTATACAAACAAAAAGCAAGCCAAAGCACACACAACACAGGCCTGAAAGCACCAGGAACTCAGCTCTCTCATTTTCACCCCATTTTGCAAAAAGCTTTCGAAAAACTCTCCACAAGCTGCAAACACGCAAACCAACTTCACAAATCAACTCAGCATACTTCACTGATCAAAAACCACCCATCACCATAGCCTAAAACTCCCTGAATCAGAAATACGATTTCCATCCCACCTTGAACAAAACTTCTTCCATCTTTCAAACCATCCATTATAAACTTCAAACAAGCATTGAAAGCTTCTCAGGGGGTCCAATGGAGTTGATTAAAAGCAAGAAACCAGCCAGAAAGTACCAGAAACCAAAGCTTCAGTTCAGGTAGCCATCTCAAACTTTTTTTCCAGAAACTCCATTTTGAGTTCTTAAATGCTTCTATGCACTCCCCTGATCATGGGGATGTGATTATTTATGAAAATGGTTGAGAAACCAGGATGTATGGTTGCTCTGAAACTTTTTTGCCCTAGGAATGTTTTGCTTCGATTTGGCTGATTGATGAATGAAAAATGATGTTTGTGTGGGGGTTTTGATTTAGTTTCGAATGGGGATGATTTCTGGGCTTTTAGTTTTCATTTTCATGAAGTTTTGAGGATTTTAGCAACTTTCAGGTGAGGGTCTTGCCGGAGAAGACGACCGGAAGTCTTCTCCGGCCACCTGAAAGTGTTTAGGGCTAATCAGTGTAATTAATGCAAGTTTGAATTTGGTACGTTGGATGGGCTGACTTCTGTTGACTCCCGCGCGTTCCAATGGCCAGGATGCCCTCATTAAACCCTAATCCACGTCATTATCCATTTAATTAGGTTTTATAAATTAATCTAGCCAGTTTGAATTCCAGCCTTTGGATCTGGCGCCAGTCAATGCACGCGCATTCCATTTGAATCTCAGCCTTTGATTCTGATTACTTTCCATTTAATTCATTTTATTTTTCATTTTATTTGATTTGTTTTCTCCAATTTATTAAAAATAGCAAAACATTTTGAAAAATTCTGAAAATTTTTATACAACCTTTTATCAATTTTCAGAAACCAAAAACATTTTTATTTTTATTTTTTGCATTAAAAAATATGTTTAAATCATTTAAAAGATTATTTTTAATTAATTAATGAGAATTAATTAATTAAAAATACTTTTAAGTATTTAAAAATCACCAAAAAATTCATGAAACCTTTAAAACCATTTAGAAACATTGTCCAACCCTCAAACCAAATTTCTTTTTTGATCTTGATGTCTCTTGACAATTTTTCATGGAATTAATTTCATTTCAAGGCATTATTTTGATCCAATCTTTGAAAATTCATTTCTGCCAAGTCTTTAAGAGTTGGACTTTGATTCTTTTTGCATTGTGTCTTACATATCATGTAGTTTATAGGATTAAATTGGCATGTTTTGATCTTGCATTTTCAATTTGTTTGACATTTTTCTTGACAAGGTACCCTAAAACCCTAGAAATCTTAGGAAATTCATAACTTCCACTAGGATAAGAATGGGGTCCCCTCCTTTGGGCAGTGAGTTTGTATAGGTTTAGGGTTCCTTTGAGTGCATTTTCAATTTTTTGTCTTGATGTTTGCTTCTAGTTTTGGTTTTGGTTTTGTGCATTGATCATAAACCCTAATTTGGGCTTCCTTATGCATTCATCTTGCATTTGCTTACATACCATGACTTGCCATGACATTTTATGCATCCATTTGATTCATTAGACATCTTAAGACATGTTAGAAGCATGTTTGATCATTGCATATTCCATTTTCCATGTTGTATGTCATTTGCATTCCATAACTTTTCATGTATGTTCATGGTTCTAAGCATGTTTCTCTTGCATCCATATGTTTGTATGATCATCCCCATGCCTTGTTTCATGTTTGTATCATCTTATAGAATCATTATCAACACACACATGCTTCTGATTTTGGTTTGCATCATGCCATTTCATTTCATTTTGCATTGCATTGCATTGCTTTCACTAACTTTTCAGGTGGTAAGTCACTTTGAGAAGTGAATTTTCCTTCACTTCTCACAATTTCTTTTCATCTCTCTTATGCATCATTGCTGCATTTTGTCTTGTGTTTGAGATTGAGCTTTCTCATTCTTCTTCTTCTTACTTTCTTTCCTCTAGTGACTTGTCTTCTTAAATGAAGCAAGTTACTTTGCTTCTCTTTGCTCCTTTCATCTGCTTCCTGGTGGTTCCTCTGAAGATCTTTCTTGCAAACCTCACAAACCTTAGGAATAACCAAGCATGACAATAATTAGGGTTTTGATTAGTCCCCCACTTAGTTTTACCTTTGTGTCTCATTGAGTCTTCTCTTCTCACCTCATAATCAGGGACTAAACCCTAAAGGCTTTAAGGCTTTGTGATTAAGCTTATGCCTGCATCCTTCTATTAGGATGGAGTGTATAACTTTAATCCTAAGTGTTAAACCCTTAATGTGTTTAAATCCTTTAATCAATTCATCTAATAATCATCAAGACATTAAGCTTGTAACTTGGGCCTTGCATTAGGGTTCTAATTCTTCCTTAATTGGTTAAGAAGGATTAACCCTAGTGTTAATGGACAAGTCCTCCTCAAGTTGTCTTATAAACTCTAAAACTAATTTCTTAATCATATCATTAACTAAAATCCACTTAATAAAGGTTTTGTTTTGTCATGAGTTTAATCCCTAATCATGGATTAAGTTGAGGAGCTTTCCTCAGCTTAAACATTCTCATCTATTATCCTTCTATTAGGATGGTGTAATGAGTCTATTTAATCCCTGATTATGGCTTAATCTCATTACTTAACACTAAACAAAAATAACAAAAACATCTAAATAATCACAAGTAGGTTAATGATCTTAATCCTTCACCATGGTAATTAAGTGTGAGAAGCTGACTTCACACTTAAGGCATTCTCATTACCCCTAATCAGAGGGAAGATGTGATGAGTTTACCAAATCCATTAGTTTAGGCTTAAGCTCATTAACTTATGACAAACTTTCAAAAGCAATAAAAGACTGAAAACTCAAAAAACAAACAATAAACGTCTCCTCCGGGATTCTTTTCTCATCACATTCACTCATAAACGAGAACTTGCTTCTTCCGTTTAATGCAAGACAGTTTGCACCTGAGCCAGACAGGTCATACACTTGAGCATAGACAAGCAAGGAGTTCACGAGTCAATTCATCTTTCAGTCTCTTTGGGTCGAACTACGGTGTTCTGACTTCCTCATTGCATGAGAGGATACGTAGGCATAACTTAACAGTTATCGAACAAAAGTCTCTGTATATTCCCCCTCTTTCAGTATTATTTTCTTAGCCTCATTATCATGAGCATTTCACTCTTGTCCTTACACTGACACTGTACATACTACACTTCACACTTCTTTCACACAGACACCTGTACATCTTTTTTCCAGCTCTTTGATACACAAATTACACTGACACTACCCCTTTAAAACACAAATCTTTTAAGCGTGGATCCCGTCGAGTACGGCGGACAATCTGGGTGCTAATACCTTCCCAGGTTGTAACCAACCCCCTTTCTCAGTCTCTCTGGTTCGCAACCGTCTTATCCATATCTTTTCCTAGGTTTATGCAGCATTACCTTTCCTTCGGGATAAAAATGCCTAGCTGGCGACTCTTTTCATTTCATCCTTTCGCCGACCGTTCGCGTCTGTACCTTATTTGAGCCAGTCTCATCTTTTGGGAGCGACAGCTTGGCGACTCTGCTGGGGACCCTTATACTGCAACCAGGGCTTCTGGTTCTTTTTGTGGGTTCCTCCTAGCGCTTGTTTGATTTGTGTTTACTGGGGTGTTATGTGCTAATTGTGTTTGTATATTTATTTTATTGCTTTATGTACAGTTGTTTTATTGCTTTCTTTATAGTTTTATATACATCATACTGTCATACTGTTCTGGCTGGATCTGGTTTTGTTGCTTTGGTGGGTGGGGTTCTATTGAGAGTTGAGGTCCTATACCTTGGACCTGAGTGACACTTAGGCTAGAGTGGTTCATGTTCTTTCCCATTCCATTTCGGTCTGGTGCGGGAATATGAAACACGGTTCAGATATGGGTTTCTTCTTGAGAACTCTGTGCTACAGATTTCCTGTAGTGCTAGGGCTATCTGGGAAGCCTGCTAAGTCTGGATGACCTTTAGTATTGACCTTCAGAAACTGAGGTGAATTAGAGGAGGATCTTTTATGGTTATTGTAAACACTGTACCCCCGGGTTAGAAGTGTTTACACTTCTCATAAGTGATCCAAGTCTGAGGATCCTTGTTTTAGAACACCACCTGTGAGGGGGTTGGGCTGTTTACAGGTTTGCAGGTACCCTTGACCTCAGCATACCCTGTTACTTTGTTTTGATTAAGAGTACTCCATTTTGGAACAGTTCTTGTGATTTTTTTTGTAACCCTGGACATGTGACTCTTTATTTGAGTCCCCCACCTTGGTTACTGGACTTATGAACCTCCATCTGGATTTCTTGAACATACATGGACTTATATCAAAGCAGTTAATCAGATCCAGCTTGATCACAAACCCTTGCATATCATTTGCATACATCATCATTGCATCATTTAACATTTGCTTATTTGTTTTTTCAGGGTATCCACATCATACATGTTGGCTTGGTTTTGACCCCTTTATTTGATTAGACCCCTGTTCATCAGCTACCTTCTTCAGTCACCTGCATCATCAGTATTAGCCTGTCAGTGGCCCATCTTCTAGTATCAGTCTTCATCATCAGCAGTTATTTTCAGCTCTTCATCAAACATGGCACCCAAGAAGAGCAACATCTCATATCATTTCTTTGAGCCTGAGCTGACTGGCATCAGGAAGATCCAGGCCCTTATTACTCCAGACCATATACCACTATTCAGAGAACATTTTGGAGGCATCCTTGTTGTGGTTATGGATTTGGACCCTTCTCAGAGGAGCTTGATTCACACTTGCCTACAGTTCTATGATCCTCCTTTGAGATGTTTCATTTTCCAGGATTTTCAGTTGGGGCCTTTATTAGAAGAGTATTCATCACTGGTTGGTGTGCCTGTCAGGGGTGGTATCCCCTTCAACCCAGAAATGGCTTTTCCCGGTAATGAAGAAGTGGCAAAGGCACTGTATCTGGAACCTTTTCTGATTGAGCAGAACATGACAACCAAGGCTGGAATCTCTGGTCTACACTTGGATTTCTTGACTTCTCAGGCTACCCTGAAGGCCTCCTTGGGAGAATGGAAGGCAGTCTGTGCACTGTTATCCCTCATCATATATGGGGTTATACTTTTTGCAGATGAGCCTAAGTTTATTAGCAAGAATGCCATTCACCTTTTCATTCTGAGGAACCCGGTGCCCACCTTACTGGGAGATTTCTACTACTCTATTCACCAAAGGAATGAAAAGCAAAGAGGAAGATTGGTGAGATGTTGTGCTCCCCTGTTCCATACCTGGCTGCTCAAACACTTGCCCAAGACTGATGCATTCTTGAATCCTCACCAGCAAAAGAATTGGGCTAGAAGACTCATTGCTTTGACCTCAGCTGACATTAGGTGGTGCACTCAGAGCACCAAGGGCAGGGACATCATTACTAGTTGTGGGCAGTTCCCCAATGTACCCCTGATAGGAGTGAAGGGTTGCATCAACTACAACCCTCTGTTATTCAAAAGACAATTAGGCTATGCATTGGTCCACCCTCCTAGAGCACAAGACCTGGCTGAAACCCTTTATTGTGAGATTAGGCCTAATCTAGCCATTGTCAGGCAAGCATCCTGGGCTTGGGACAATGTCCAGACCAAAGGGATGGCCATTCTTGGGAGATGCAACAACGTGGCCTCAGCTCAGTACTATGAGTGGTCTCATGCTAGGGCACAAACTTCTGGGATGCCCTTTACCATTGAGGATGCACCTGGACCATCCACAGCACCACCTCCTGCCACTGTTAGCCTAGAGGAGTTTGAGAAACTGAAAGAGAGGAATGAGAACCTGACTCAAGCTCTGCAAAAGACCCTCTGGGAGAGGAGTGATGGTCGTCTGGACATTGAGAGGTTAGAAAAGCTAAAGGTGGAGCATCTAGCCAGGATTGAGAAGTCAGAAGACTACATCAAGAAGTCAAGGGCAGGAGAGCAGATTTTGAAGAATGCCTGCAAGGAGGCTCAGTTCCAAAAGGCCAGGACTGATTTGTATCTGAAAGAGAGTCAAGCTAGGTGGGTCAGGATCACCGAAGCTCGTACTCAGGAAGATAAAAGGACTCAGGACAAGATTGAGCAGTTGGAGGCTAGTGCAAAGGAGCAACAAGAAGCCCTGCTAGCAGCCCAGAGGGAGATCTCAGAGTTGAAGATTAGGGCTGGTGTGAAGAGGTCAAAGGACCAGAGTCGACACAAGAAGCTAACTGCAGCTGTTGCTACCAGGAATCTTCTTATCAGGAACCTCACAGAGCGTCCAGCTGATCCTGTGACTGAAGCACTTCTAAAGGAAGTTCAGGAGGATGAGTTTGGTCTTGGTGTCTGACTTTTGCTTGTTGTTGCTTTCATTTCATTGTACTTTTCTTTCTTATGTTGTATTTTGATCCCTTAGGGGCATGTATTGTAAAAAAAAAAAAACTATGTATCATTCACTTTTTGTAATATATGTATTGGTTTGTTTTATCTGAGTTCTTTCAAGCAACATCAAAAGCATCTTCCTCAGGGGTCTGGAAAGGTCAAAACCAAGTGCCAAGTCGGATACCTTGGAGACGAATAAGCATACTGCATTGCATACTAACCTTTGTTTTGTTTTGTAGGTTTTGTTTTGTTTTTGTTACTAACTCTGTTGTGATTCAGGAACTATTGCTCGACGTCGGGTGTTCCCACTCAACCGTCCACACAGATATCCTACCCACAACAACCTTCCGGGTATACAGATGGACCAGGTACAACAAGATCTTACAGAGGTCAGGACTCAAATGGCCAATGAGAGACTGGAAATGAGAAATCAGATGACTCAGTTTATGGAGGTGATGAATGGATTGGCACAGAGCCAAGAAAGATTAAGAGCATTGGTAGAGAGGCAGACTCAAGAAGACCCCCATCTAGGGACTGGTGGAACAAGCAACAATGAGAGGGTTCAGCCTCATGTCAACCCACCCGTGTATGGCCTTCATCTTCACCCAGAGATCAACATCCCTGCTAATGTACAAGGGAATGCTACTACAGGCAGAGTACTACAAGAAGACCCCCAGGAAGATTAGTTCACTGTGATAGGAGCTGGGGATAAAGCCTATGACAGAAGACTAGATGAAATTGCTGAAAAATTAAGGTCCTTGGAGTCTCAAAACTCCTTGGGTTTTGATGTCATGGACATGGGCTTAGTGGACGGGGTCAGGATTCCCCACAAGTTTAAACCTCCGTGCTTTGAAAAGTACAACAGAACTTCCTGTCCGCGAACCCACTTGCAATCCTTTCTGGGGAGGCTGAAGGCGTATACCATGGATGAAAAGCTATGGATGTTTTATTTTGAAGATAGCTTAACAGGAGCTTCAAGGGAATGGTACTCTCACTTGACTAGAGCAACCATCAGGTGCTGGAAGGATCTGGCTGAGGCCTTCATTAGACAATACCAGTACAACTTGGATATGGCTTCCAACAGGACCCTCCTGATGGGAATGTCACAATCATCCAGAGAAAGCTTCCGGGAGTACGCCCAGAGGTGGAGACAGCTTGCTGCTGCTGTCCAACCACCCATGTCGGAAAGGGAGATGGCCGACATGTTTATGAACACCCTCCAAGGGACATACATTAATAGGCTAGCTGCTTTTTCTTCCACCAGCTTCGCGGATGTAGTCATAGCTGGAGAAAGAATTGAGAGCCTTCTAAAGATGGGAAAGATTTCCGACAACGGTGCAAGCTCGTCCAGCAACCCAAGAAAGCCTTTTGTAGGTCCAAGAAGAACTAGTGAGACTAATGCTATCCATACCAGCAGGGGCAGACCCCAGTATGTTCATAGGTCAGTGGCAGCTGTCAACATTCCCGCTCCAATTCATCCACAACCAGCATATCAACCACAGCAACAATCCCACTACCAGCAACAAGCTCAGTATCCACCTCAGAGAAATTATAACAACAACAACACCAGCAACAACAATCAGCAAAGACCTATAGGGTGATTGATCCGATCCCTATGCCTTATGCCACATTATTGCCACAACTCCTAAAACTCAACCTGGTTGAGCTAAGGACATTGGCACCTCCAGATCCTTCCAGTCTGCCCAGAAATTATGACGCCAACGCCAGATGTGCTTTTCACTCAAATGCATCTGGCCACAGTACAGAGAAGTGCAGAGCTTTGCACATGAAAGTACAGGATCTAGTGGATTCCAAAGCTCTAAACTTTGCACCCCCACCAAATGTCAGTAAGAACCCTATGCCCAACCACGGTGGACCCAGAATCAATGCTATTGAAGAAGATAAGTCGTCTTACTTGATAACCAGTGCGGGGCAGATTCGGACACCCTTGGTAGAGATTAAAGCTCAACTCCTTGAATGTCAAATGTTCCCTGGATGTGAGCTAGGATGTGCTTATTGCAACATTTCAGTAAATGGGTGTGATAACTTGAGAAGTGGCATAGATGGTCTCATCCAGAGTGGCCTGCTTCAAATCACAACATCAATACCTACAAATCCAGCAATCTCCTTAACAACAATTCCCGAGTCTTCTACAACTGCAACAACAATTGTTCCAAACAACTCTTCAATCTCATCAACAAATGCTTCGTCTGTCACTTCAACGGATCAAATATCAACAAACATCCCTTCTACAACTTCAGCACCCCTTCATTCAGAACCTTCTACAACTTCAACATCCATCCAGTCAACAGTGTCTCCTACAACATCAACAGCAAATAATGAAAGTGTCTCAACGGTTACAATTTATTATGATCCTGCAAATGATTCTGCCTACAACTCACAAAATGCCACTCCTATCAGAGCACCGGTTACAATATACTATGATCCACATACTATCATGGTCCCTTCTGCAGCTGCTATCAGTCCAGTCACTATCACAGTGCCTGGGCCAGTTCCTTATGAAAGCAGTAATGCCATCCCTTGGCATTACGGCTCCGATCTATACTGCGAAGGACAGAAAATCACTCTGGAATCATCAACTTCTTCACCACAAATAGACAATGTGGGGGGAGGCGGAGGCTTCACTCGAAGCGGACGTCTCTTTGCCCCGCAAATTCAAAGACCCATTGCTGAAGCAGAAGCTGCTGCCAAAGCAAAAGGGAAGAGCACGGTGCAGGAAGAACAAGTTGCTAAAGAAGCTTTAAAGACCCCTTTTGATCAAGAGGTTGATGAATTCATGAGAATCATCAAGAAAAGTGATTACAAGATAGTGGACCAACTTCACCAGACACCTTCCAAAATCTCCATTTTATCATTGCTAATGTGCTCCGAGGCTCACCGGAATGCATTATTAAAAGTCTTGCACGCAGCTTATGTGCCAGAAGAGATTACCGTCAATCAGTTAGAGGCAGTGGTTGGAAATGTTAATGCTAGTAATGGACTAGGATTTACCAACACTGATTTGACTACGGAAGGCCGCAATCACAACAAGGCTTTACACATTACCTTGGAGTGTAAGGGTGCGTTTCTTTCCCATGTACTGGTAGACACAGGGTCATCCTTCAATGTCTTACCTAAAAAAGCCCTTGTGAAGCTGGAATATGAAGGATTGGCATTACGTCCCAGCAACTTGGTAGTGAGAGCCTTTGACGGTTCTAAGAGATCAGTTCTGGGAGAAATTGAGTTGCCTATAATGATTGGCCCACAGACTTTCAAAACGACCTTCTTTGTGATGGATATACAGCCTGCCTACAGCTGTCTATTGGGTAGACCTTGGATTCATGCCGCTGGCGCAGTTACGTCTACCCTTCACCAGAAGTTAAAATTCGAGTGGGAGGGCCAAGTCGTTACCATTTGTGGAGAGGAAGATATCTTTGTTAGCCATCTGGCTACATACAAATACACTGAGATGGATGGGGAGATCCATGAAACTATGAGTCAAGGGTTTGAGGCCTTGAACATAAATGAAGCATCCGATGTACCTGGAACCTCAATGACATCTTATCAGCAAGCCCGGAAGGTTGTTGAAGAAGGGACTGCCCAAGGCTGGGGCAAATTGCTGCCTGTAGAGAAGAAGGAGGATAGATTTGGGTTGGGTTACAAACCAACTCAACAAGATCAAACAGAGACTGCTAAGAAGCCCAATTTTGTCAGTGGGGGGATGCTCACCCCAGATGCCGTAAACAACTTGGAAGACGAGGATGAAAGCGACCGCAACCTGGAGAGCTGGATACGTCCAAGGATCCCGGGGAGCAGTATCTCAAACTGGTCTTCCCAGGAAATTATAAGAGTTACTCCTGCAGAGTAATTATTATTTCCTGTATTTTTAAGCATGCATCAAGTCTTGCATCTTGCCCAAGATGACAAGACTCATTTTGTAATCGGGCCATCTGTAATTTTGTGCAAATAGATCAATCAATGATAATCAGACATCTTTTGCAAATGAGTCCTTTCTCTTTTCCGCTCACTGTTTTTTCCATTTTTCTTTTTGTACAAAAAATAAATGGCAATGTTTTCAAAATGACAACTTTATTTCACTTTTCTAAACAAGATTAAAATCAATCACTAAAATGAACAAACTGAACCCTTGCAGAGAGTGCCTTCCAGACCGCACCGACAGCAGCACGGCTACGACTTCGTATGACTTTGACAATCCAATCAATCAAGCTGATGAAGGGGTTGAAGAAGATTACGAGCTTCCTGAAGAGCTAGCCAGGTTGTTAAGACAAGAGGAAAAGGTTATCACTCCTCATCAGGAAGAGGTCGAAACGATTAATCTTGGTACAGATGAAGAGGTGAAAGAGGTTAAGATCGGGGCCTGCTTACAAGACTCAGTGAAGAAACAACTGATTGACCTGCTTCAGGAATATGTGGATGTGTTTGCTTGGTCTTATCAAGATATGCCAGGGTTGGACACCGACATTGTCATGCACAAGCTGCCTTTAAAAGAAGATTGCCCACCGGTTAAACAGAAACTGCGTCTAACTCGCCCAGACATGGCAATGAAAATCAAAGAAGAGGTACAAAAGCAGTGGGACGCCAGGTTCCTTGCTGTGACTAGCTATCCGCCGTGGTTTGCTAATATAGTACCTGTGCCTAAGAAGGACGGCAAAGTAAGAATGTGTGTTGACTACCGGGATCTGAACAGAGCCAGCCCGAAAGATGACTTCCCAATACCTCACATCGACGTATTGGTGGATAATACGGCTCAGTTCTCGGTATTCTCCTTCATGGACGGATTTTCAGGATACAATCAGATCAAGATGTCACCTGAAGACATGGAGAAGACAACCTTCATCACACCCTGGGGCACGTTCTGTTACAAGGTGATGCCATTCGGACTGAAGAAATTCGGTGCAACATACCAACGGGCTATGGTGACATTATTCCACGATATGATCCATAAAGAAATCGAATGTTATGTGGATGACATGATTGCCAAGTCCCTCACTGAAGAAGACCACCTGGTAAATCTGCTAAAGCTATTCAAGCGTCTGAGGAGGTACCAACTGAAATTGAACCCCAACAAATGCACATTCGGGGTGCGATCCGGTAAGCTGCTGGGATTTATTGTAAGTGAGAAAGGGATTGAAGTTGACCCTGATAAAGTCAAAGCCATTCAAGAAATGCCTGAACCAAAGTCAGAAAAAGAGGTTCGAGGTTTTCTAGGAAGATTGAACTACATTTCAAGGTTCATATCTCACCTTACAGCAACCTGTGAACCTTTGTTCAAGCTGTTGAGAAAAGAACAAACGGTCAGGTGGAACGAAGACTGCCAGAGGGCTTTTGACAAGATCAAGGAATACTTACAAGAGCCTCCAATCCTTATGCCTCCAGTTGAAGGAAGACCTCTAATCATGTACTTGACAGTATTAGAAGAGTCAATGGGGTGTGTGCTGGGCCAGCATGACGAGTCTGGTCGAAAAGAGTATGCAATATATTACCTAAGCAAAAAGTTTACCGACTGTGAACAACGTTATTCACTGCTCGAGAAAACTTGATGTGCTTTAGCGTGGGCTGCTCGCCGACTAAGACAGTATATGTTGACCCACACTACCTTATTGATCTCCAAGATGGATCCAGTTAAGTACATTTTTGAGAAGCCAACACTTACCGGACGGGTTGCAAGATGGCAAATGATCCTCATAGAATATGACATCCAGTACACATCTCAGAAAGCCATCAAGGGCAGTGTATTGTCTGAATATCTTGCTGAGCAACCTATTGATGATTACCAGCCTACGAGATTTGACTTCCCTGATGAAGACATCATGTTCATAAAAGCAAAAGATCATGAAGAGCCTATTCACACTGAAGGGCCTGACCCGGGAGAAGAATGGACTATGATGTTTGACGGGGCCGTTAATATGAATGGTCGTGGTGTTGGTGCAGTACTCATTACGCCTAAAGGAGTTCACATGCCTTTCTCGGCAAAACTCACCTTTAACTGCACTAACAACGAAGCTGAATACGAAGCTTGCATTATGGGTCTTGAGAAAGCCATTGACCTCAGGATCAAGACATTGATTGTATTCGGAGATTCAGCTTTGGTAATTAATCAAACCAACGGCAAATGGTACACACACCAGGATCATCTGATACCTTACAGGGATTATACAAGGAGGTTATTGACTTTCTTTACAACAGTCAAGCTTGAGTATATCCCTCGGGACGAAAATCAGTTTGCAGATGCTCTGGCTACCATTTCATCCATGATCAAAGTTCAAGCTGCCAACTTTGTACCTCAAATTTCAGTGTCCATACTTGACAGACCAGCATATGTGTTCGCAGCCGATGTTGTCAAGGATGATAAGCCTTGGTTCCATGACATTAAGTGCTTCTTGGAGGATCAAACATACCCACCTGGGGCATCGTCCAATGATAAGAAGACTTTAAGAAGGCTTGCTGGTAGTTTCTTTCTGAACACCGATGGTTCCCTCTACAAGAGAAACTTTGATATGGTACTCCTCAGATGCGTTGACAAAACAGAAGCAGACTTGTTAATGCATGAAGTGCAAGAAGGATCTTTTGGTACCCATGCTGGAGGAAATGCAATGGCCAAGAAGTTGCTAAGATCAGGTTATTACTGGATCACAATGGATGCCGACTGTTGTGCTTATGCCAGGAAATGCCATAAATGCCAGATTTATGCGGATAAGGTGCATGTGCCTCCCAATCCTTTGAATGTGATGTCTTCACCCTGGCCCTTTTCCATGTGGGGCATTGATATGATTGGCAAGATTGAACCGACTGCTTCAAATGGCCATAGATTCATCCTGGTTGCCATTGACTATTTCACCAAGTGGGTCGAAGTAGCTTCATATGCAAACGTTACAAGGCAAGTGGTAGCCAGGTTTCTGAAGAGAGATATCATCTGTCGATACGGAGTTCCCGAACGAATCATTACTGATAATGGTTCCAACTTGAACAATAAAATGATGGCAGAGCTATGTCGGGACTTCAAGATTCAACACCATAATTCTTCTCCTTACAGGCCAAAGATGAATGGCGCCGTTGAGGCAGCTAATAAGAATATCAAGAAGATTGTGCAGAAGATGGTAGTCACATACAAAGACTGGCATGAGATGCTACCGTTTGCCTTGCATGGGTATCGCACGTCAATCAGAACATCCACTGGGGCAACACTGTATCAGCTTGGGTATGGTATGGAAGCAGTCCTACCTGTTGAAGTTGAATTACCCTCCCTACGGGTACTGATGGATGTTAAGCTAAACGAAGCAGAGTGGGTCCGGTCCCGATACGAACAACTGAGTCTGATTGAAGAGAAAAGATTGGCTGCAATCTGCCATGGGCAGTTGTATCAGAAAAGGATGAAGAGAGCCTTCGATCAGAAAGTTAGGCACCGAGAGTACCAGGTAGGGGATCTTGTGCTGAAAAGAATCCTCCCTCCGCATACAGACCACAGGGGTAAGTGGACTCCGAATTATGAAGGACCATTTGTAGTAAAGAAAGTTTTCTCCGGTGGAGCACTCATGCTCAGCACCATGGATGGTGAAGATTTCCCGTCCCCTGTGAATTCAGATGCAGTTAAAAAATACTTCGCATAAAACGACCCGCTGGACATAAAAACAGAATAAAAGTCCAGGCAAAAATAGGGCATCCCGGCGAGTCAAAAACAGAATAAAAGACTCGGGCAAAAATAAGGGAAAAATAAACAAAAAGAATGTACACCCGCTGAGTTGAAAAGCCGCATTGGACAACTCAGGCAAAAATGGGTATCCCGATGGATTGAAAACCCGAAAGGGCGGTCCATGCAAAATAAGGGAATAAGCGAACAACTGCATTCTGAATTCGTCTGTATCACCTACAACTTGGTAAACCTCGAAAGGATCAAGTTTCTATCAGAATCAGCCTTCTTCAGAAAGCAAGACGAGAAGAACGTCAAATGTCATACGAGTCGTAGCAAAAGGAAGCTCCTTGAAGCGTCATCAACATTGCCAACATCTTTTGTTTCTCAATTTGTAACAATCTCCTCATTTTAGGAGATATGTTTCTTTGACTGTATCGTGCCAATTCAGGGCACATGAATTAATAAAATCAGATTTTCAGTCATGTCTCGTCTCGTACATTTTATTTTCATTTGCAAAATGTCTGATGTCTTTAGAGATACTGATTGCATAAATACAGATGCGTCTTTCTGAAACTGTGTGCTTGCAGGAAATATACTTATTCCCGGGAGTGTCGGAACTCTCGTGATGGGATCCAGTAAAGGATACCTCGGGATTACTTGTGCATTTCTATCTTTGCAGGATTGCAGGTATTCAAAAGTGCAACATGGGGCATGTAGGCTTCATCCCAACAAGCTGGCAAATCAACACTCACTCAGTCTTAGCACCCAAAGTGTTCTCTCCAGCTGAGTTACCACTTGTTATTTCTCCCCAGCCGAGGTGCCAATCATTCTTCCTCCTCAGCTAAGTACAAAAGCCAGGGAAACACTTCCCCACAGAGTTTCAGCCTATGGCCAGAAGATCAGCGCATGAAGGAATCACAACAGAGTGACGAAAGCTCCTACAAACCCCAGCTGGGTCCCTCATTACCAGGATGGGTCTATCAGTGACCTATTCCCCCAAGCAGATACATCTTGTCAGATCTACCAATGATCTTATCCCCAGCTGGGATGTCCTTTTCAAACAGCTCAACCAGAAATCTTCACAGCAACGGGATCCAAATCCCAGATTGGTATCCTTGCATAATCATGGCATTCGAATCATATTCGCCCCACAAAGCGTAGCATTCCGTCTAAAACGGAGCATTACGGCAAAAATCCAACATATTGCATAATCATAGGTCATGTTCTGAATCAAACGCCTGTGGATAGTAACAATCCATCAACAGTATACAGAAAACCCCCCAGATTCCCCAACCGAGAACTAAAGCTAAAGCAGTTGCTTTACACTCCCAAACATCAGTATATACTCCTTGTGGCACCCGTCCGTGTCATATCCCTAGCATAAAGCCGAAGCGTCCCCTTTGCACTCACAGATACTTGTATATATACAATTCCTTGACACTCGTCCGTGTCACCTTCCCCAGCACAGTAACCTAACACTTTGTATATCAGATATTTGTTTATACTGTACTTTTCTCCTTTCGACACTCGTCCGTGTCACTCTCCCCAACAGTTTAAATACTTGTCTATACGCCGCTCATACTTATTACCTCTCAGATTCGACACTAGTCCTTGTTCTTTGTTAACCAGTTGGTACTCGTCTGTACCAACATCTCAGAACATGCGTCAAGCGTTTGTTTCTACCTGATACTCGTCCGTATCATGGTCTTAAGAATGCTCGTCCGCATTTTTAATCCATACACTGTGTCAAACACTTTTGTCTTCTTGAATATAGACACTCGTCTGTGTCTACTATTCCCCAGAAGAGTCCCCTCAGATGCAACACGCATCCGTGTTCTCTGTTAACCAGTTGATACTCGTCCGTATCATCATCTCTGAACACGTGTCGGTATTTGTTTCTATTCGATACTTGTCCGTATCATAGTCTTAAAGATGCTCGTCCGCATCTTTAACCTATACACAACGTCAAAACACTTATACCTTTTATTTCCTGGATATGAACACTCGTCCGTGTTTACTATTCCCCTGTAGATCGCCAGCCAAGCAAAATTTCTTTGGTTATCTGACATTCGTCCTATGTCATGATAAACCTTGAGAGCAGCCGTCCCCTGCTAGGTGATCGTCCTTCACCTCTTGATGATCGTCCTTCATCATGCTCGTCCGATGGTCGTTCCCATCGTTGACCTTTTATATCCGACATTCGTCCTATGTCGTGATATTTAGCAGCCGTCCCCTGCTAGGTGATCGTCCTTCACCTTTTTGATGATCGTCCTTCATCATTTTATCCGATGGCCGTCCCCATCGTCAATCTTGTTATCTGACATTCGTCCTATGTCATGATAAACCTTGAGAGCAGCCGTCCCCTGCTAGGTGATCGTCCTTCACCTCTTGATGATCGTCCTTCATCATGCTCGTCCGATGGCCGTCCCCATCATTGATCTTTTATCCGGCATTCGTCCTATGTCGCGATATTTTCGGCAGCCGTACCCTGCCAGGTGATCGTCCTTCACCTTTGATGACCATCCCTCATCATTATTTCATTTATTCTTTAACCCGATGGCCGTCCCCGTCGTGGTCCCTTTTCTTTTTCCTGGTGATCGTCCTTCATCAGTTTAGCCCGATGGCCGTCCCCATCGTTTGGGTTTACATTACTTCTTGAACTTGATGGCCGTCCCCATCATTTTTCATTAATCCCCAGAGAATCTTATAACTTTACTTGATGGTCGTCCCCATCATGATCCCTTTTATCCCCAGTATGTCGGCCGTCCCCGTCATTGCTTTGTTTCCCGCACTTTCCTCAGCGTGTCGGTCGTCCCCGTCATTGCTCATCCCCCAGCAGTCGTCCTCTGCTCGACAGTCGTCCTCCGTCGCCCATACTTTATAATATACTTTATTTTCCTTTACAATCTATATCCCTTTTCTTCTTCATTCTGTGAGTGCAAATTTTGGACTGTCTTTGGTATTCAACCACAAGTTATCTTGTTAGCCTGTTAAGCCGCTGCTTACATCCTGCACAGCTAACTCATGTTTGAATAGGGGCAGCTGTAAACACCCCAAATTTTCCCTCACCCATTCACACCATGGCTTGTGATCCTTTCATATGCATAAGTTCAATCATAGCATCTCATATCACATTTTTAACACATTGCATTGGTTCAAAGTCATCTGCACCTAGGGTTTGTGATCTGAGCAATCCAAGAGCTTCTTGAGCCACTCCAAAGGTCTTCAATCACTTCAAGGGGGTCCATGTATGTTCAAGCATCATATTATATCCTCTCAAAGTCAATAATGTCAAAGAATCACAAGAACTGAGAATGGTATGGAAGCAGAGTCAGGTTTGACTGCACAGATGACCTAGAATTAGGGTTTTGGTTTCAGAGGCCATAACTCAAAATTTTTTGGTCATTCTTGTTTCTATTGGTCTCTATATGGTATAGGGAGATTGCATATCAATTTTCATGAAGAAATTCCATGGGGAAGTCATCTGATCAAGAGTTGACTTTTCAAGCAAGTCAGTGCAAAATCAGGGCATCTGAGGCCCCCAGTGACCCAACCAAAAGGTGTTCTTCATCATTTTGATTGTGTATGATCTTTATTTGATCATGGAAGATGTTGGAAGTTCACAAAATTGAAGAATTTCAAGTCATTTGCAAAGTTGACTTTTTGGGAAGTTTGACTTTTAATGGAAATTGCCATTTTAGGAAACTTTTTCAACCTTTACTTTTTTATTCAAAAATGCTTCAAATGGAAAAACTTTGGTCATGAAAGTTGTAGATTGGATCATTACCTTTTCAAAAAGTACAAGAACATGACCTAATTCATTTTGAATCAAAAGTTATGGCTTGTCAAAGTTGGCTAAAATCACAAAATTTGAAGTTTTCTACCAAAGAGGCAAAGTTGCAAATTCACTTGCCAAGGAAAATTGAGCTATCAAATAAACTTCTAATCTTCATACAAGCATGTACCAAGACCTAAAAGTCAGATTACACCAAAGGATCACTCATTTTTGTGACTTATGGATCAAGAAATTTCATAAGAAGCAAAAGTGAGGCAAGTTGCAAAAACTCACTCAAGTGTGAATCCACTTGCTTGCTGACTTCACAAACAATCCTATGGCTCTCCACACATCTTGCTGCGCAGGACACCCCATCTGTCCTTGGCTAGCTAGTAGCCCATGCCTCTCTTACACAACTTTGCCATTTTGGCAACTTGAGCCATACCAATCACAAAAGCACACATCAACTCATCTGACCAATTCCATTAGTTTATACAAACAAAAAGCAAGCCAAAGCACATACAACACAGGCCTGAAAGCACCAGGAACTCAGCTCTCTCATTTTCACCCCATTTTGCAAAAAGCTTTCGAAAAACACTCCACAAGCTACAAACACGCAAACCAACTTCACAAATCAACTCAGCATACTTCACTGATCAAAAACCACCCATCACCATAGCCTAAAACTCCCTGAATCAGAAATACGATTTCCATCCCACCTTGAACAGAACTTCTTCCATCTTTCAAACCATCCATTATAAACTTCAAACAAGCATTGAAAGCTTCTCAGGGGGTCCAGTGGAGTTGATTGAAAGCAAGAAACCAGCCAGAAAGTACCAGAAACCAAAGCTTCAGTTCAGGTAGCCATCTCAAACTTTTTTTTCAGAAACTCCATTTTGAGTTCTTAAATGCTTCTATGCACTCCCCTGATCATGGGGATGTGATTATTTTTGAAAATGGTTGAGAAACCAGGATGTATGGTTGCTCTGAAACTTTTTTGCCCTAGGAATGTTTTGCTTCGATTTGGCTGATTGATGAATGAAAAATGATGTTTGTGTGGGGGTTTTGATTTAGTTTCGAATGGGGATGATTTCTGGGCTTTTAGTTTTCATTTTCATGAAGTTTTGAGGATTTTAGCAACTTTCAGGTGAGGGTCTTGCCGGAGAAGACGACCGGAAGTCTTCTCCGGCCACCTGAAAGTGTTTAGGGCTAATCAGTGTAATTAATGCAAGTTTGAATTCGGTACGTTGGATGGGCTGACTTCTGTTGACTCCCGCGCGTTCCAATGGCCAGGATGCCCTCATTAAACCCTAATCCACGTAATTATCCATTTAATTAGGTTTTATAAATTAATCTGGCCAGTTTGAATCTCAGCCTTTGATTCTGATTACTTTCCATTTAATTCATTTTATTTTTCATTTGATTTGATTTGTTTTCTCCAATTTATTAAAAAAAGCAAAACATTTTGAAAAATTCTGAAAATTTTTATACAACCTTTTATCAATTTTCAGAAACCAAAAACATTTTTATTTTTATTTTTTGCATTAAAAACTATTTTTAAATCATTTAAAATATTATTTTTAACTAATTAATGAGAATTAATTAATTAAAAATACTTTTAAGTATTTAAAAATCACCAAAAAATTCATGAAACCTTTAAAACCATTTAGAAACATTGTCCAACCCTCAAACCAAATTTCTTTTTTGATCTTGATGTCTCTTGACAATTTTTCATGGAATTAATTTCATTTCAAGGCATTATTTTGATCCAATCTTTGAAAATTCATTGCTGCCTAGTCTTTAAGAGTTGGACTTTGATTCTTTTTGCATTGTGTCTTACATATCATGTAGTTTATAGGATTAAATTGGCATGTTTTGATCTTGCATTTTCAATTTGTTTGACATTTTTCTTGACAAGGTACCATAAAACCCTAGAAATCTTAGGAAATTCATAAATTCCACTAGGATAAGAATGGGGTCCCCTCCTTTGGGCAGTGAGTTTGTATAGGTTTAGGGTTCCTTTGAGTGCATTTTCAATTTTTTGTCTTGATTTTTGCTTCTGGTTTTGGTTTTTGTTTTGTGCATTGATCATAAACCCTAATTTGGGCTTCCTTATGCATTCATCTTGCATTTGCTTACATACCATGACTTGCCATGACATTTTATGCATCCATTTGATTCATTAGACATCTTAAGACATGTTAGAAGCATGTTTGATCATTGCATATTCCATTTTCCATGTTGTATGTCATTTGCATTCCATAACTTTTCATGTATGTTCATGGTTCTAAGCATGTTTCTCTTGCATCCATATGTTTGTATGATCACCCCCATGCCTTGTTTCATGTTGGTATCATCTCATAGCATCATTATCAACACACACATGCTTCTGATTTTGGTTTTCATCATGCCATTTCATTTCATTTTGCATTGCATTGCATTGCTTTCACTAACTTTTCAGGCGGTAAGTCACTTTGAGAAGTGAATTTGCCTTCACTTCTCACAATTTCTTTTCATCTCTCTTATGCATCATTGCTGCATTTTGTCTTGTGTTTAAGATTGAGCTTGCTCATTCTTCTTCTTATTACTTTCTTTCCTCTAGTGACTTGTCTTCTTAAATGAAGCAAGTTACTTTGCTTCTCTTTGCTCCTTTCATCTGCTTCCTGGTGGTTCCTCTGAAGATCTTTCTTGCAAACCTCACAAACCTTAGGAATAACCAAGCATGACAATAATTAGGGTTTTGATTAGTCCCCCACTTAGTTTTACCTTTGTGTCTCATTGAGTCTTCTCTTCTCACCTCATAATCAGGGACTAAACCCTAAAGGCTTTAAGGCTTTGTGATTAAGCTTATGCCTGCATCCTTCTATTAGGATGGAGTGTATAACTTTAATCCTAAGTGTTAAACCCTTAATGTGTTTAAATCCTTTAATCAATTCATCTAATAATCATCAAGACATTAAGCTTGTAACTTGGGCCTTGCATTAGGGTTCTAATTCTTCCTTAATTGGTTAAGAAGGACTAACCCTAGTGTTAATGGACAAGTCCTTCTCAAGTTGTCTTATAAACTCTAAAACTCATTTCTTAATCATATCATTAACTAAAATCCACTTAATAAAGGTTTTGTTTTGTCATGAGTTTAATCCCTAATCATGGATTAAGTTGAGGAGCTTTCCTCAGCTTAAACATTCTCATCTATTATCCTTCTATTAGGATGGTGTAATGAGTCTGTTTAATCCCTGATTATGGCTTAATCTCATTACTTAACACTAAACAAAAATAACAAAAACATCTAAATAATCACAAGTAGGTTAATGATCTTAATCCTACACCATGGTAATTAAGTGTGAGAAGCTGACTTCACACTTAAGGCATTCTCATTACCCCTAATCAGAGGGAAGATGTGATGAGTTTACCAAATCCATTGGTTTAGGCTTAAGCTCATTAACTTATGACAAACTTTCAAAAGCAATAAAAGACTGAAAACTCAAAAAACAAACAATAAACGTCTCCTCTGGGATTCTTTTCTCATCACATTCACTCATAAACGAGAACTTGCTTCTTCCGTTTAATGCAAGACAGTTTGCACCTGAGCCAGACAGGTCATACACTTGAGCATAGACAAGCAAGCAGTTCACAAGTCAATTAATCTTTCAGTCTCTTTGGGTCGAACTACGGTGTTCTGACTTCCTCATTGCATGAGAGGATACATAGGCATAACTTAACAATTATCGAACAAAAGTCTATGTATATTCCCCCTCTTTCAGTATTATTTTCTTAGCCTCATTATCATGAGCATTTCACTCTTGTCCTTACACTGACACTGTACATACTACACTTCACACTTCTTTCACACAGACACCTGTACATCTTTTTTCCAGCTCTTTGATACACAAATTGCACTGACACTACCCCTTTAAAACACAAATCTTTTAAGCGTGGATCCCGTCGAGTACGGCGGACAATCTGGGTGCTAATACCTTCCCAGGTTGTAACCAACCCCCTTTCTCAGTCTCTCTGGTTCGCAACCGTCTTATCCATATCTTTTCCTAGGTTTATGCAGCATTACCTTTCCTTCGGGATAAAAATGCCTAGCTGGCGACTCTTTTCATTTCATCCTTTCGCCGACCGTTCGCGTCTGTACCTTATTTGAGCCAGTCTCATCTTTTGGGAGCGACAGGTAGCACTGACTATAACTGGACGGTTCATTTCTTCATCAAGAAATTCATATCTCAGGTTCTTAGGCAGTTCCTTAAGTTTTACGGTTGGTTTCATAGGGCAAGGCATAGGATCTGGGGTAAGAGATAAACATTCATGAAGGTTATCATCAATGTAGGGTTTTTTATAATTGTCACCTTCTAAAATAAGGGTTGATGGCAATTTTATAGATTCAGTTTCTTCTTCTTGTTCTAATTCCCTAATGCATTCATCAATGATATCTAAGGCATAACAAGCGTCTCCTATTACAGGTGCCATAAGAAATTTTGAAAGTACAAATTCTATCTTCTCGTCACCTACCTCAAAGGTTAGTTTCCCTTTTTTAACATCTATTACACCTCCAGCAGTCGATAAGAACGATCTACCTAGGAGGATTGGTATGTCGTCATCTTCTTTAATGTCCATGACAACAAAATCAGTAGGTATAAACAGCTGACCTATCCTAACAGGGACGTCTTCAAGTATGCCTATAGGGTATTTAACGGATCTATCGGCTAATTAAAGTGACATCTTAGTAGGTTGTAATTCTCCTAAGTTTAATCTCTCACAAACTGCTAAAGGCATTAAGCTCACACTAGCTCCTAAGTCTAGAAAAGCGTTTTCGATGACATGATTCCCCAAAACACAAGGAATGGAAAAATTTTCGGGATCTTTATCTTTCTTTGCTAACCTATTTTCGGAAATAGAATTACATTCCACGGGTTTCAGATCTTCAAGTCTACGTTTATTTGTAAGTATGTCTTTGAGAAACTTAGCGTAAGAAGGTATTTGGGTGATGGCTTCTGTAAAGGGGATTTCTACGTGAAGTTTTTCTATAACCTTAACGAATTTTTGATACTGATTATCGATTTGGGTTTTCTTTAATCTTTGAGGGTATGGTATTGGTGGTTTGTATGGCGGTGGTGGTACATAGGTTTTATTTTTAGGTTCTTCTCCTTTTTCTTGACTTTCCGGGTTTTCAGATTCCTCTGGTTCCTTCTCCTCATTTCTCTCAGATGTTTTGGGATCACTTAATCTAGGGTTTAAAGGTTCCTTATAAGCGGTTCCACTTCGTAGAGTAATGGCATTTGCTTGCCCTTTCGGGTTTTGTTGAGGTTGTCCAGGGAACTGTCCTCCAGGTGTAGTCTGAGGGGCTTGGTTTAAAGCTACCTGAGAGATCTGGGTTTCAAGCATCTTGTTATGAGTAATAATCTGGTCAACCTTGGTTCCTAACTGGGTAATTAGTTCGTTAACATGGACGTTTTGGTTCATGTACTCTTTGTTTTGTTGTGTTTGAGCGGTGATAAAATTTTCCATAATTTTCTCAAGGCTCGGACTTGGTGGTACAGGTTGCATAGGTTGATTTGTTCTTGGGGCTTGGTAACCTTGTTGTCTCGGGGGTGCGGTATTTTGGATAGGGTTATTATTTTTATAGGAGAAGTTTGGGTGATTCCTCCATCCAGGGTTGTATGTGTTTGAAAATGGGTTTCTGTGGGTATAGTTCACTTGCTCAGGGCTGGTCTCATTTAAAAAATTGCATTCGGCAGATTGGTGTCCTTGCGTCCCACATATCTCACAATTCGGTGAAACTGCAGCTACAGTATTCGGAGTTATACACAAATGTTCGACTCTAAAGGCCAACGCGTCCATTTTAGCTTGCATCATGTCCATAGAGCTTAGCTCATGTATTCCTCCTTGGGCTTCCTTATTTTCCACTGTCGCTCGTTCTACTCCCTATGATTGATGGTTTTGGGCCATATCCTCGATAAGGGCACTAGCTTCAGGGTAAGGTTTGTTCATCTGTGCGCCACCAGCGGCAGCGTCGATGGTCATCTTAGTGTTATAATGAAGTCCATTATATAAGTTTTGAATGATTAGCCAATTCTCTAAGCCATGATGTGGGCATGCTCTTAATAGCTCTTTATATCTCTCCCAGGCTTCGAACAACAACTCTCCTTGGTGTTGGGTAAATCTGGTTATTAGGTTTTGAAGAAGAGCGGTCTTACTTGGGGGAAAATATCTAGCAAGGAAAACTTTTCTAAGGTCTTCCCAAGTTGTTATGGAATTGGGTGGAAGGGAATCTAACCATGATAGAGCTTTATCTCTGAGGGAAAAGGGAAATAGTCTTAAGCGTATCGCCTCAGGAGGAGTTCCATTGGTCTTAAAGGTGTCTGCTAACTGAAGAAAGTTTTTTAAATGTTGGTTTGGGTTCTCAGTAGCAAGACCTGCGAATTGTCTTTGTTGCACTAATTGCAGCAGGGATGGTTTAAGTTCAAAATTATTGGCTGGGATAGCGGGGTTTACTATACTAGAACTAGGTTCCTCGTTTGATGGTTGGGCGAAGTCCTTAAGAGGTCTTCGGTTTTGATCTTCGGCCATAGCTCTCCTATTCCTATGGAAAAACAAACGTGCGCGAGCGTAACGTTCAGGTTCAGCTAGAGGGTCTACTAAACTTCCGGCACTGCGAGTCTTTCGCATTGACCGGTGGGTAACAACCTTAGTCTAAACGGTATAACTACAGGGTATGAAATTTGACAAAATTGGTCCCCGGAAACGGCGCCAAAAACTTGATGCGTGTTTTTCGCAAGTGTACGAACACGTCAGAGTAATATAAAAGATTTTCGAATCCACAGACACCAAGTGTCAATCTATCGTACCTGTTGTTATGGTGTGTATCTAAGGAAACTGAATATAATGGTTTTAAGGAGAGTGCAATGGTAAATAAAATGGTAATTTTAAACAATTAATAAAGACAGGCTCGAATGTAATTCACGTATGGGCAATGTTTTCTACTTTGAAAAGAACTAATTTAATAGGAACTGTCGCTTTCGCGTATTCAGAACCAAGTTGTACTCTCTAATCAACCCCTCCTATTGTCACGAATAAAAAGGTGCATATTGCGTTAGAATAGTAAACCTATTTTTAAGAAATATAGTATCTTGACTAAGTTGAAAAGTACTTTAACCTGGATTTCTTAGCAAAAAGAGGTTCTCACGAACCAGACTCTAAACTTCTTAACGCGTCCGAAAATCGTTTTAAAATCTCTTTTCTTTTTAATCTAAAAACTCCTAATGAACTAGACAAAGAGCTTTTGGCTGTTTTTGAAATAGTTAAAAACAATTAAACTTAAATTGAAAGTTAAAATAGCCCTTAAGAATTTCTACGAACAGTTGTACGGATTACTGGTTTAATTACGATCCTTACATTCTAACCTTTATGGATTTAGTTAGACATGGTAAAGTAAAAGTTCTTTTTATAATTTTTCATAAAAGTAATTAGTGCGAGTGCGGAAAGTAAATAAAAGTAGTGCGAGTGCGGGAAATAAAGGTATTTAAAGCGAGTGCGGAAAATAAACGAAAGTAGTGCGAGTGCGAGAAATAAATAAAGTAAAGCGAGTGCGGGAAATAATTAAAGTAAAGCAGTGCGAGAAATAAATAAAAGTAAAGCAATGCGGAAAAATAAAATACGAACTGAAATTAAAATGGTGGCAGGATTAACTTCCTCCCAGAATGCTCCAAAACTCGATCACACAGATGTATACAGACTCGATCACTTGATTGCAGTAACACCCCGATGTGGAATGATAACTGCTTTAAAACTGATATATTCCTAAGAGATTCTAAGTTTGGATGATTGAAAACGAAAATCTAAGGCCCAATTTATAGGAAAACAAATAGCAAGAAAAGACCAGGATGCCCCCTCCACTAAAAATGGAGTGAAAAGTTTTGGCCTTGTGGCGCCCGCCACAGGCACATGGCGCCCTCCATGAGACTAATGTGGAATGAGAGAGTGGGGATCGTGGGTCTTGGCAGTTGTGGAGTGGTCTTGAGACGTGGCCACGTCATGGCAGATCCCATGGCGCCCGCCATGGTGGATGCCGTAAGTGTAAAAAGCTGAATTTCTTTGTTTTCGTCCGTTTCCACTCCTTTTTCGCTCCTTTTCTCGATTTAGGCCCCGATTACATAGAAAACCTGAAAATAAAGAAAAACAAAGTAATAACATAACAAAATAACAATAAAAGCTAAGAATGCATGTGAAATCGGAGTCAGAAATACGGTGAAATTTAGTGTTATCACTTGCCTTGGGATGGATTTATGTTATGTGATTTTTATTCAAATCTCTATTTTCTGTACGTGTTGGCATTTGGGCTGTTACAATTATTTGAATCTGATTTCTGCGTAAAGGTCTTCTTAAGTTCGGAGGGTCGAAAGCCATCTGGATTCCCTTGATAAAAAACGGAATCGGGGCATGAATGACCTGGAGTTTGAAAGCGTATACAATTGCATTGCATACATATCACCATTTCTTCTTGTTTTGCAGGTATAACCGCCGGTTCCTAATGTCTTTTCTGTAACAGGAACTATAGCTCCTAAGAAGGTTCAGAGACAGCCAACTATACACAGATACCCTACCAAGGTGAACAGAGAAAGAGCAATGGAACAGATGCAAGCGGATTTGGCTGATTTAAGGACAAGAATGGACAACTTCATGACCCTCATGGCTGGGATGGGTCAAACTCAGGAGCGCTTGCGCGAGATGATAGAGAACAATCAGGCCAAGAACAATGGGACAGTAGATGGAGGTAATCGCAATGGGGCTGGCGCCCGTCAAGTTGAAATCCCTGTGGTGCAACCAGGGGTTACTATTGTCAATGACGGACTAAATAACGTGCAGATGGATGGGCAGGACGAACAATTCACTTTGCTGGACGAGGCAGAAGGCCAAGGGGCTGACATGAATAGAAGGTTTGAAGAAATGGCCGAGCAGATTCGTGCCATTCAATCTCAGAGTTCCCTGGGGTTCGATATCACTGACTTGGGCTTGGTGCCAGGGGTGAGAATTCCCTACAAGTTCAAGGCCCCTACTTTTGATAAGTACAACGGCACGGCTTGCCCGAAAACTCACCTCCAGTCTTTTGTGGGAATGATTGCTGCACATACGGATGATGAGAAGTTGTGGATGTATTACTTCCAAGATAGTCTTGTGGGAGCCTCCTTGGAGTGGTACATGAAGCTGAGCAGGGTTAATGTTCGAAGCTGGAAGGATTTAGCAGAGGCGTTTGTGAAGCAATATCAGTATAATTTGGATATGGATCCAAATCGTACTCAGTTGCAGACCATGTCTCAGAATGCTAAAGAAGGGTTTAAGGAGTACACCCAGAGGTGGCGTCCGCTTGCTGCTAGAGTACAACCTCCCTTGTTGGAAAATGAAATGGCGGACATGTTCATGGGAACACTACAGGGGGTGTTTATCGAGAGGCTGGCATCTTGTTCGGAAACAAAGTTCAATGACATTGTGATAGCTGGAGAGATGGTTGAAACTCTTTTGAAGATGGGGAAGATTCAGGACACCGGTGCGGGTAGCTCAAGAGGTGTAAGAAAAGTTTTTAATGGGCCTCCGAGAAGAAGAGAGGGAGAAACTAATGTTGTGTACGGCCGAGGACGGGGCCGGGGATACAGAGGATCCTATGAGCAAGTGGCAGCTGTCACTATTCCATCAAGTCCTGTGCAACAAACCCAACCACAACAGCAACAACAACAACAGCCACAACTTAATAATTATCAGCAAAGACCCTATCAACAGAGACAAGCTCGTCCAGCTAACAGGGTACTCGAAGCCATCCCAATGACGTACATGGCTCTGCTCCAAAGGTTGTTAGATTTGAACTTGGTTCAATTGAGTACATTAGCACCACCTCCACCTGGAGAGCTTCCAGTGGGGTATGATGCTAACGCAAGATGCGTGTTTCATTAAGGAGATTCCGGGCACTCAACAGAGAAGTGCAGGGCATTGCAGCATAAGGTTCAAGACTTGATTGATTCAAAGGCAATTAACTTTGCATCGCCTCCAAATGTTACATCAAATTCCATTCCAAACCATGGAGGAGCAAGGATAAATGTTGTTGATGTAGGTGAGAGGTTAAGCTTGATTTTGAATGTAGAGGAAGTGAAGACTTCATTGCTGGTGGTTAAAGACAGATTGTTGAAAGGACAAGTATTCCCAGGGTGCGGGTATGACTGTGAGGGGTGTCTGAGTTCAGTTAATGGCTGCGAAGACTTGAAGGATGGGTTACAACATCTGATTGACGAGGGGTCGCTACAGTTTTATAGGGTTAATGATAGAAGCAACTGTGTGTCTACTGTCTCTCCCACCAAATGACACCGGGCCAAGAGGGGTACAGACGCGAACGGTCGGAGAGAGGAGTGAACATGAAGATGAACTGAAAAGAGTCGCCAGCTAGGCATTTTTATCCCGAAGGAAAGGTAATGCTGCATAGACCTAGAAAGATATGGATAAGACATTTGCGAACCAGAGAAACTAAAGGGGCTTGGTTACAATCTGGGAAGGTATTAGCACCCAGATTGTCCGTCGTACTCGAAGGGATCCACACTTAAAAGATTTGTGTTTAAAGGGGTAGTGTCAGTGCTATTCTGTGTGCAAAAGCTGGAAAAGGATGAAAGTGTCAGTGCAAAGAAGTGTAAAGGGAAGAAAAGGAGTGTCAGTGTAAGGAAAGAGTGCAATGCTCAAGACAATGAGGCTTAAAGGAAAAATGCTGGAGGAGGGGGAATATACAGAGACTTTTGTTCGATAACAGTTAAGTTATGCCTACATATCCTCTCGTGCAATGAGGAAGTCAGAACACCATAGTTCGACTCAAAGAGACTGAAGAATGAATTGACTTGTGAATTGCTTACTTATCTATGCTCAAGTGTATGACCTGTCTAGCTCAGGTGCAAACTATCTTGCATTAGACGGAAGAAGCGAGTTCTCGTTTATGAGTGAAAGAGGTGAGAAAAGAATCCCGAAGGAGACGATTATTGTTTGTTTTTGGTATTTTCAATCTTTTATTGCTTTTTGGAGTTTGTCATAAGAAAATGAGCTTAAGCCTAAACCAAGGGTTAGTAAACTCATCACATCCTCCCTCTAATTAGGGGTAATGAGAATACCTTAAGTGTGAAGTTAGCACTTCACACTTAATCACCATGATGTAGGATTAAGATCATTAACCTACTTACAATTATTTAGATATTTTTGGAGTTTTGTTTAGTGTTAAGTAATGAGTTTAAGCCATGATCAAAGATTTAATGGACCCATTACACCATCCTAATAGAAGGATGATAGATGAGAACATTTAAGCTGAGGAAGGCTCCTCAACTTAATCCATGATTAGGGATTAACCTCATGACAAAACAAACCTTTATTAGAGTGGATTTTAGTTAATGATAAGATTAAGAAGTGGATTTTATGGTTGGTAAGACAACTTGAGGGGGACTTGTCCATTAACACTAGGTTTAGTCCTTCTTAACCAATTAAGGAATAATTAGAACCCTAATGCAAGGCCCAAGTTACAAGCTTGATGTCTTAGTGATTATTAAGATGGATTGATTAATAGATTTAAACACATCAAGGGTTTAACACTTAGGATTAAAGATATACACTCCATCCTAAGAGAAGGATGCAGGCACAAGCTTAACCACAAAGCCTTAAGACCTTAAAGGTTTAGTCCCTGATTAAGAGGTGAGAAGAGAAGACACAAAAGATGACACAAAGGTAAAACTAATGGGGGACTAATCAAAACCCTAATTGTTATCATGCTTGGGTTTTCCTAGGGTTTATGAGGCTTGCAAGAGATCTTCAAGAAGATCCACCAAGGAGAAGCAAGATGAAAGGAGGAGAAGCAAAATAAACAAGTCAACTTACTTCACTTAAGAAGATAAGTTGCTTGAAGAAAGAAAGTGAGGAGGAAAATGAATGAGCAAGCTCACTCTAATACAAATACAAAATGCAGCAATGAATTCATAAGAGAGATGAGAAGAAAATGTGAGAAATGAAGGCAAATTCACTTCTCAAAGTACTTACCACCTGAAAAGTTAGCAAAAGGAAATGAAATGAAATGAAAATGAAATGAATGCAAGGATTCAAAGCAAAACCAGAAGCATATTTATGATAAAAATGATGCTAAGAGATGGTACAAATGTATGTCAAGAGATGTGAATGATCATACAAGTAATGAGGATGCATATGAAGCATGAAAGGAGCATGAAAGTTCATGAATGCACATGAAATGAAATTAATGCATAACATGGCAAATGGATGATGCAATGATCAAACATGATTCTAATGTGTCCTAAGATTTCTTAGAAGTCATGTGAATGCAAGAAATGTCATAGAAATTTCTTATATGAATGCTTATGTAAGATGTATGCAAAGGAAGATGAGAAATTAGGGTTTTCATGCAACATGAGATGCAAAACTCAAAAACAGAAACAAATGACAAGATAAAAAAATTGAAAATGCAATCAAAAGAACCCTAACCCCATATGATATCACACCCCAAAGGAGAAGACATAACTCCTATCCCTAAGGAGGTTATGATTTTTCTAAGTTATCTAGGGTTTTAAGGTACCTAAAGGGAAAAAATGCAAATCAATTCAAAAAGGCAGAATAAATTTATGACAAAATTATGTTAGAAAATACATTTCAAATGAAGATCAATGCAAAAAGAACCATGGTCATACCATTCTTGGTTAGGCAGAAAATAAATCTTGAAGTTAGGGTTCAAAAATGGGATTTTATGAACCCTAAATTCAAAGAAAAAATGTCAAAATGATTCAAAACCAAAAAGAAATTTGTGTGGATGGTATGTAAATGTCTCTAAATGTTTAAAGATGCAAGATGAATTTCTTGGGATTTTTTAGAAACCTAAATGATATTTTAATTAATTAATTTTCATTAATTAATTAAAATAAACAATTAAATGTCTAAAAAATGATTTTTTAATGTAAAAAATAAAAATAAAAATATTTTTGGGTTGATAAAATTATTTGGAATTAAAATGATGAATAAAAATATTTTTGGCATTTTTAACTATTTTAAATAATTCGTACAAATAAATGAGAAAAATTGAATTAAAAATAAAATAAATGAGAAGTATGCAGAAGGGAGGGCTGAGATTGATTCTGGGTTTAAAGGGATTGACCTGGCGCCACATCCAATGGGCCATATTCAAACTTAACTAATCCTGTTTAAATAATTAATTAATTCAGATTAATAACTAATGACAAGATCCTAGTCGTTCACTGCACGCGGGAAAGACAAATCCAAGGGCCCTCATTTAAACTCAGCCTAATTACGCAGCTAACCCTAATTATGCCCTAAACACTCTCAGGTGACCGGAACAGTGTTCCGGTCATCTTCTCCGGCCATCCATTTTGCTATCTCACTCAAAACCTCACCCCAAGCCCCCTAAAGCTCCAGAATCACTCAACAAACATCAAGGAACAAGAATCCAAGCACGAAATCCATTTATTTTCAGAAACAAGCATGAATCGAATCAAACTTCTTTTAGGTCAAAAATTTCAGAGATTCGGTTCATGCTCATTTCTTCACCATTTTCAAAAATAACAAGTTCAGTGTACTCAGGGGAACATGGGGAACATTTCTATAACTTAAAAAGAGATTTCTGGAAAAAAAGTTTAAGATGGCTACCTGAAATGGAGCTTCTTAGTTTGGAGCTTTATGACTGCTTCTTCTGTGCTAGATGACTCCAATGACCTCCCTGAGGAAGCTTTGATGCTTGGAGAGCTTTGAGGAAGGCTGGTTTGTGAGTTTGTACTCCACTGGTCAGAAAATAGTGTTTTGCTTGTGGTGTGTTCTTGGCTGTTTTGGTGGGTGGTTTGTGATCAGTGATTGATTTGGAAATGAATGGTGGTGTTTGTTTGAAGATTGAGCAAGTGTGCTGTGTGTTTCGAAGGAAAATGCAAGAGGTGATTTTTGGTAACTAGAGAATGCTGAGGTTTTAGGCTGTGTTCTTGTGTGTTTTGGCTTGGGTTTGGTCCACATATCAACTTATGATAGGTCTGTGGAGTGGTTGTGCCCAATTGTGATTGGTATGGCCTTCTTGCAAAAAAGTCAAAAGTTCTTGTCCTTGAGGTATGGGCTGGTTCAGAGGTGGTACAATGGGGTGTCTGGTTCAGCAAGGATCAAGGAGGTCCATGGAATTCACTTTGAGGCAATTCAGCATGTGGGAAATAAGTTATGGGGTGTTTTGTAATTTTGACAAAGTTTGACCCTTTTGAGATTTCTTCATGGGCAAGGCATGAAAACTTGAGATTCTTTGGGCAATTATGAGTTTTAGATATTGCACAATGTTTGTATGATGCTTAGAAGTGTGTTTGAAGTCAAAATAGCTTGGCAAGAGGTTTTGCAAAAATCCCTCTTTGGTGCATTCTTGAAAATTATGTGATTTTTGCCAACTTTGACAAGCCATAACTTGAGTTCCAAAATGAATTAGATCTTGTTCTTGTACTTTTTGAAAAGGGAATGACCCAATCTACAACTTTCATGACCAATAATTTTTCATTTTAAGCACTTTTGGTTGAGAAAGAGGAGGTTGAAAAACTTTCCCAAAATGGAAAGTTTACATTACAAGTCATTTCCATTTTTGGCAACTTTTGGTTTAGCTCACTTTCCTTCAATTTTGTGAACTTCTAAACACTTCAATGATCAAATAAAGATCATATAAATTCAATTTGATGAAAAATCCACTTTGGTTCCATTGTTGGGGGCCTCAAATGCCCTGATTTTGCTCTGACTTGCTCAAGAAGTTACCCAATGAACAGATGACTTCCCCAATGAATTTCTTCATCAAACTTGGTATGAATGATCCTTATAACATATTGAGACCAATAGAAACAAGAATGACCAAAAATTTTGGAGTTATGGCCTCTGAAACCAAAACGCTAATTTTAGGTCATCTGTATAGTTAAACCCTAGCTTTGCTTCCATGCTTTGCCAGTTCTTGTGATTTTTTGACTTCCTTGATATTTGGTGGATATAATATGATGATTGAACATACATGAACCCTCTTGAAATGATTGAAGACCTTTGGAATGGCTCAGATGGATCTTGGATGGCTCAAGTCACAAACCCTAGATGTAGATGAACTTGAACTAATGCAGTGAAGCAAAAAATGCAACATGAAATGGTATGATTAAACTAATGCAAATATGAAAGATCACAAGCCATGGTGTGAACCTAGTGAGGGAAAATTTGGGGTGTTTACATCTACCATAACAATTTACTTTGATCCTGCTGAAGTTCATGTCCGGAGGGAGCCCGTGACTATCTATGTTCCAAAGGTTAGTCCTGTTACCATTATTGTTCCCGGACCAGTTCTTTACGCTGATGACAAGGCCATCCCGTGGCACTATGGCTCGGATGTGTATGTATAAGGTCAAAAAACAATGATAATTGACCCGGTGGATTTACGAGAAGCGGGCGTCTCTTTGCTCCTCAAGCTCTTAGAGGAGATCCTGAAGTTGAAGCTGCTGCAAAGGCTAAAGGTAAACAGATAGCGACCGAAGAAGTAACAACTCCTGCTGCTGGGCAAGGCACTTTCGAAAAAGAAGTTGAGGAGTTTATGAGGATAATAAAGAAGAGCGACTATAAATTAGTTGAACAGCTGAATTAAACTCCGTCCAAAATATCTATTATGTCCTTGTTGATCTGTTCTCCGGCACACCAGGAAGCTCTGCTGAAAGTGTTACAGATGGCATATGTACCACAAGAGATAACTGTTAACCAATTGGAGGCTGTAGTAGGCAGCGTAAACGCCAGCCATGGGTTGGGTTTCACAGATAGAGATCTTACTTCTGAAGGCCGCAATCACAACAAGGCCCTGCACATCACCATGGAGTGTAAGGGTGTTGTCCTGTCACATGTCTTAGTTGATACCGGCTCTTCTCTCAATGTGCTCCCTAAGAAGGCCTTGATGAAGTTGAATATCGATGGCATTGTTTTGCGACCCAGTGATTTAATTGTGAAAGCCTTTGATGGGTCCCGGAGGTCTGTGTTTGGGGAGGTTGAGCTACCTGTGAAGATAGGATCTCAAGTGTTCAAGAGTACTTTCTATGTCATGGATATTCAACCGGCTTACAGTTGCTTGCTGGGACGTCCCTGGATCCATGTTGTAGGCGTAGTGACATCCACGTTGCATCAGAAGCTGAAGTATGTGGTAGATGGTCAGGTGATCACTGTGTGTGGAGAAGAGGATATTTTTATGAGTCATTTGTCAACTTTCAAGTACGTGGAAATGGACGGGGAAATTCATGAAACATTGTGTCAAGATTTTGAGGCAGTCAATGTTAGTACTTTGGCTCTAGCAGATAGAAACAACGAGAAAGAAGGGACCTCTATCTACTCCTACAAGCAAGCCAAAGAAGTGGTCCAAGCTGGAAATGCCCAGGGTTGGGGCAAGCTCTTAGAAGTGGAAAGAAAAAATGACAAGTTTGGTCTTGGATATCAACCTGGTGGGTCTGTTTGGTCTCAGAGAAATAAGTCCACCACGTTCACTAGTGCTACAATGCTCAACTACAACAATGTTTGTGCATCAAGTGAAGAAAGGGATAGTGATTGCGACTGGGATAGCTGGATTCACCCATGTGCACCCGGGGAGGAGCTCCAGAACTGGTATGCCGAGGATTTCGTTCAAGTTACTTGGAAATCAAAGTAATTTACTTGTTTCTTTTTTATCATGCTGCATGTCAATCCTGCACTCTGCCCAAGGTGCACGGATCCATTTGTAGGGCCACCATGCTTTTAATGCATTTATTTTTTCCATGAAATAAAGGACATTTTTCAAGCAAATTTTGTTCTTTTTCTTTCGTTTTAAAATTTTTTTCACAAAAAATAAAATGGCAATGTTTTCCCTTTTCCTGTGTTTTGTGTGTTTGCGTCTCTTTTGAAAAGAGCAGATTCTGAAATAAGCACATCATCTGTGCAGTGTTGATCATTCGGATTCTAGTGATAACGTTCCTGCTATGACCATGCATGACTTCGACAATCCTATCTACCAAGCTGATGAAGGGGTTGAGGAAGACTGTGAACTCCCGGAAGAATTGGTCAGGTTGTTGAAACAAGAGGAAAGGGTCATTCAGCCTCATCAGGAAGATTTAGAGATCATCAACCTTGGGACTGAAGATGTAAAGAGAGAGATAAGGATTGGGGCCAGTCTGCAGGCCGGGGTAAAGGAGGAGTTGATTGGCATGTTATGTGAGTATGTGGATATCTTCGCCCGGTCGTATCAAGATATGCCAGGACTAGATACTGACATCATTGTACACAAGCTGCCACTAAGAGAAGACTGTCCTCCGGTGAAACAAAAGCTGAGAAGAACTCGTCCTGATATGGCGATGAAGATCAAGGAGGAAGTCCAAAAGCAGTGGGATGTCGGATTCCTTGCTGTAACTAGTTACCCACCTTGGGTGGCTAATATTGTGCCTGTACCAAAGAAAGACGGAAAAGTTCGGATGTGCGTTGATTTTTGGGATCTAAACAGAGCAAGTCCAAAGGATGACTTTCCATTACCTCACATTGATGTGCTGGTAGACAATACCGCTCAGTTCTCGGTATTTTCTTTCATGGATGGCTTCTCCGGGTATAATCAGATCAAAATGGCACCAGAAGACATGGAGAAAACAACGGTCATTACCCCGTGGGGTACATTCTGTTACAAGGTTATGCCCTTTGGGTTGAAGAACGCTGGGGCAACGTATCAGCGGGCTATGGTTACACTGTTCCACGACATGATACACAAGGAAATTGAATGCTATGTGGACGACAAGATTGCCATGTCCCGAGATAAAGAGGAGCATCTGGTCAATCTCAAAAAGCTGTTTGATAGATTGATAAAGTATAAGCTGAGGTTGAATCCAAACAAGTGCACTTTCGGGGTGCGTTCCAGAAAATTGCTGGGTTTTATTGTTAGCCAGAAAGGAATCGAGGTGGATCCTGCAAAATTAAAAGCAATACAAGATATGCCTGCACCGAAAATAGAAAAAGAAGTGCGTGGGTTTTTAGGGAGATTGAACTACATTTCACAGTTCATATCTCATCTAACTGCCACGTGTGAGCCAATATTCAAATTGTTGAGAAAAGAACAAACGGTCAGGTGGAATGAGGACTATCAAAGAGCCTTTGAAAAGATAAAAGAGTATTTGCAGACACCTCCGATTCTAATGCCTCCAGTTCCAGGACGGCCACTTATCATGTACTTGACTGTGCTAGAAGGGTCAATGGGGTGTGTTTTAGGCCAACATGACGAGTCTGGTCGAAAAGAGTATGCTATTTACTACCTTAGCAAAAAGTTTACCGACTGTGAATCCCGTCACTCACTGCTCGAGAAAACTTGTTGTGCTTTGGTATGGGCTGCTCGCCGACTGAGACAGTATATGTTAACCCATACCACACTGCTAATCTCAAAAATGGATCCTGTTAAGTATATTTTCGAGAAACCAGCATTAACCGGAAGGGTTGCAAGGTGGAAAATGATCTTAATAGAGTATGACATACAATATATTTCTCAGAAAGCCATTAAAGGAAGTGTATTGTCAGATTATCTTGCACGGCAGCCCCTTGAAGATGACTATCAGCTAATGAAATTTGATTTCCCTGATGAGGACATCATGTACCTCAAAGCAAAAGATTGTGAGGAACCACCTCCGGAGGAGGGGCCAGACCCTGAATCCAAATGGAAGTTGATGTTTGATGGGGCAGTCAATATCAACAGATGTGGAGTTGGTGATGTTCTTATCACTCCTGAAGGTGTTCACTTTCCCTTCGCTGCCAGAATTACTTTTGGTTGCACCAACAATGAGGCGGAATACGAGGCGTGCATAATGGGAATAGAGGAGGCTATTAATCTTCGGATTAAGACTCTCGATATATTCGGAGATTCAGCCCTCGTTATCAATCAGATTACCGACAAGTGGTATACACATCAAGAACACTTAGTTCCTTATAGGGATTATGCCAAAAGACTGTTGACATTCTTTACAACGGTTAAGCTTCAGTATATACCACGATATGAGAATCAATTTGCCGATGCATTGGCTACTCTTTCTTCGTCCATCAAAGTCTTGTGTTGGAACTATGTACCCAGGATTGACATTTCCCGGCTTGATGCACCAGCTTATGCTTTCTCTGTAGACGCAGTGTCTGACGAGAAACCTTGGTACTTCGATATCAAGCTCTTCCTGGAAAAACAAGAATACCTAGCTGAGGCATCATCCAACGTCAAAAAGACCTTAAAACGACTTGCTGCCAGCTTCTTCTTGAATACAGATGGGGTTTGTATAAGAGGAACTTTGACATGGTCTTGCTTAGATGCGTGGATAGACACGAAGCAAGCCTGTTAATGCAAGAAGTTCACGAGGGATTTTTCGGTACTCATGCAGGAGGACATGCAATGTCTAAGAAGTTGTTGAGATTGGGGTACTATTGGATGACAGTGGATGGAGACTGTTGTTCGTACGCCCATAAGTGCCACAAGTGCCAGATTTATGCAGACAAGGTGCATGTTCCTCCCAGCCCGCTCAACGTCATGTCATCTCCTTGGCCCTTTTCTATGTGGGGCATTGACATGATCGGGAAAATAGAGCCTACTGCTTCAAATGGCCACCTTTTCATTTTGGTGGCGATCGATTACTTCACTAAATGGGTTGAAGCAGCATCCTATGCCAATATCACTCGTCAAGTGGTAGCCAGATTTTTGAAAAGAGACATTATTTGCAGATACGGGGTACCCGAGCGAATCATTACTGATAATGGTTCTAATTTGAACAACAAGATGATGGCAGAGTTGTGTCGGTACTTCCAGATTTAGCATCACAATTCTTCTCCTTATCGACCAAAGATGAATGGTGCGGTAGAGGCAACGAATAAGAATATTAAGAAGATTGTACAAAAGATGGTTGTCACTTACAAGGATTGGCATGATATGTTACCGTTTGCGTTGCATGGGTACCGAACGTCAGTCAAGACGTCAACTGGGGCAAATCCTTTCTCATTGGTATATGGCATGGAGGCAGTCTTGCCTGTCGAGGTGGAAATTCCTTCATTGCGTGTGATGATGGATGTGAAGCTTGATGAGGCTGAATGGGTACGTGCTCGATACAATCAACTATGTCTAATTGAGGAAAAGAGATTAGCAGCTATCTGTCATGGTCAACTTTATCAAAGGAGAATGAAGCGAGCTTTCGACCAACGAGTACATACTCGAGAGTATCAAGTAGGTGAGCTTGTGCTCAAAAGGATCGTTCCTCCAGGTTAAGATCACAGGGGCAAGTGGACCCCAAACTACGAAGGCCCGTTCATAGTAAATAAAGTTTTCTCAGGTGGAGCATTGATGCTCACTACTATGGATGGAGAAGATTTCCAGTCTCCTGTTAACTCGGACGCAGTTAAAAGATACTTCGCATAAAAAGACCCGCTGGACACAAAAACATAATTAAAGTCCAGGCAAGAAAAGGGCATCCTGGCGAGCTAAAAACAGAATAAAAAGCTCGGGCAAAAGTTAGGGAAAACAAATAAAAAGATGTACACCCGCTGAGTTGAAAAGCCACATCGGACAGCTCAGGCAAAAAAGGGTATCCCGGTGGATTGAAAACCCGAAAAGGCGATCCACGCAAAACAAGGGAATAAGCGAACAACTGCGATCCGGGTAATCTGAATCAAATCACCGTTTCGTACAACCTGACAATACTAGAAGGATAGGAATTTGTCCCTTCATCTTCTTCGGAAAGCAAAGGCAAGAACAGAAAGTCTTGAAGACATGTGGGTCATAGCAGAAAGGAAACTCATTGGAATGTCGTGCACATTGCCATTAGGATTGTTTATTTTCTCAATTTTATGGTAGCTACCTCTTTCCAGGTGGTTGCTTCCTGATGTAAAAAAACTTTACCTATTCAGAGGCCTCTCAATAAATGAATATTCAGTCAAAGGTTGTGTTGTGTTTTGTTTACTTTGTTTGCAAAAATGTCCTGAATTTTTGGCAAAAAGAACATTGCATTTGAAACATGGTGATTTTTTATAGTGACAGTGCAGGGAAACATTTAAAATCATCTTTGAGTTTCGGGTGACGATGGATGAACGGATCATACCATGCAAGTCCCCGGGGCATATATGTGTATATTGTTGTTGCAGGATTCGCAGGATGGTATCATATTTCCCCAAGCAGAATATTCCCCAGCTGAGACAGACCAGATAAAGTTGATTCCCCACAAATTTTCAAGGTTGTGCGAAGAGCTGTTTTCCCCAAGCGGATTATCTTTCCACAAGTGAAGTATGCCCAGCAGGCAGTTGAATGTCTGATTTCCCCATAGAGTTCATGTTTAGGTTTCACTCCCATCATCGAAATATTCCCTAGAGAAGTCACCAATTTATGTTTGGTCAATGTGATGATACAAACAGTTATTCATCCCCAGTCAGAGTTAGGCATCGTCAAAGCCTCTTGACCAGGTTCCCCTGCAGAGTCGGGATTTTTGTCGCCAATCAGGGCATTTCGAAGTGTGCTCGTCTGCATTTCCTGGCACTCGTCGGTGTTGGGTATCCGTTTTGTGCTCGTCTGCATTTCCTGGCACTCGTCGGTGTTGGGTATCCGTTTTGTGCTCGTCTGCATTTCCTGGCACTCGTCTGTGTTAGATATTCGCTTTGTGCTTGTTTTCATTTCCTGGCACTCGTCTGTGTTAGATATTCGCTTTGTGCTCGTCTGCATTTCCTGGCACTCGTCTGTGTTAGATATTCGCTTTGTGCTCGTCTGCATTTCCTGGAACTCGTCTGTGTTAGATATTCGCTTTGTGCTCGTCTGCATTTCTTGGCACTCGTCTGTGTTGGATATTTGTTTTGTGCCCGTCTGCATTTCCTGGCACTTGTCTGTGTTGGATATTCGTTTTGTGCTCGTCTGCATTTCCTGGCACTCGTCTGTGTTAGATATTCGCTTTGTGCTCGTCTGCATTTCCTATCACTCGTCTGTGTTGGATATCTGTTTTGTGCTCGTCTGCATTTCCTGGCACTCGTCTGTGTTGGATATCTTCTTTGTGCTCGTCTGCATTTCCTGGCACTCGTCTGTGTTAAATATTCCCTTTGTGCTCGTTTGCATTTCCTGGCACTCGTCTGTGTTAGATATTTGCTTTGTGCTAGTCTGCATTTCCTGGAACTCGTCTGTGTTGGATATCCGTTTTGTGCTCGTCTGCATTTCTTGGCACTCGTCTATGTTAGATATTCGCTTTGTGCTCGTCTGCATTTACTGGCACTCGTCTGTGTTAGATATTTGCTTTGTGCTCGTCTGCATTTCCTGGCACTCGTTTGTGTTGGATATCTGTTTTGTGCTCGTCTGCATTTCCTGGCACTCGTCTGTGTAGATATTTGCTTTGTGCTCATCTGCATTTCCTGGCACTCGTCTGTGTTGGATATCTGTTTTGTGCTCGTCTTCATTTCCTGGCACTCGTCTGTGTTGGATATCTATTTTGTGCTCGTCTGCATTTCCTGGCACTCGTTTGTGTTAGATATTCGCTTTGTGCTCATCTATATTACTACTCCAATTGCTCGTCTGTGTTGGATTTCTGGTACTCGTCTGTATTGCTACTCCAATTGCTCGTCTGTGTTGGATTTCTGGTACTCGTCTGTATTGCTACTCCAATTGCTCGTCTGTGTTGGATTTCTGGTACTCGTCTGTATTGCTACTCCAATTGCTCGTCTGTGTTGGATTTCTGATACTTGTCTGCATTGCTACTCCAAATGCCCGTCGGTGTTGGGTTTCTGGTGTTCGTCTGTACCAGTGGCTGATATTCGTCTGTATCATCTCCTGAAGCGCTCGTCTGTGTTTCTTAGATCATCGTCTAATATTTGTTTGTATCGTTGACTTATAGAACTCGTCTTAGTTCTCTGGATGATCATCCAATGCTCGTCTGTGTTGAAGAGGTTTGAAATCCTGACAGTGGGATTAAACATCAAAATGGTTACTGGTCCTGGCGTAACAGGATTTCCTGAAGAAGACTCATATGTCTTAGACCATATGTCCACGGATAACATATAAAGAGGGTTTGTCTATCCTATTTATGCATGTCTATCCCACATACTTAAGTGAATCACCGGTTCTGGCGTAACAGGTTTATCCGAAGGAGGTTCGTCTGTCTCAGGTCATATATTGCAAAATGCATGAGGGTTCGTATGTCCGGTACCTGGCGTAACAGGTTTACTTGAAGAGAGGTTCGTATGTCCATTTCCTAGCGTAATAGGTTTGTTCGAAGAAGACTCGTCTGTCTAAGTTTTCCTTATCTGGCATAACAATTCAACTTGGAAGGAGCCCGTTTGCTTTCTCCCCACTTCAGTCGCCAAAGCGTCATTTGGTTGGGTTTATTTCCCATTGCTTGCATTCTCCAGCGGAGTGCAAATTTCAGGTCTTCTTGGTATTCAACCACAATTCATCTTGAACGGTCGATAGTCGTGCTACCGTCCTTTTCAGATTAATAGTTGCTTGAATAGGGGCAGCTGTAACACCCCAAATTTTCCCTCTCTTGGTTTATCATCATCAAATCATAAGCATAGCATCAGCATATCATTTTTAGCATCTGGCATAGAAAAATGAGGCATAATAATCACATGTTCTAGCATAAGGCATATGATCAGTTTTCAGATAGTTCAGGATTTTTAAAGTCAAGTCATTGGCCAGGTAGCGTTGCAAGAAGCTCATAAGGTTTTCTCATGTCCTGAACAAGCCCAAGGTCATCATTAAAGGTTCAGAAGAGAGAAATTTCATCAGAAGTTCAAAAATGCAGTTTTCTCTTATGTGAGGGAAATCCTGATTAGGGTTTTGGGCCATATCTCCATGTCCTCTTAGCTTTGACCAATTCTTGTGGTCAAAGGGTCCCATATGATCTGCATGGCTTACGTATGATATTTGAGGCAAAAATTCACTGAAGAAGTCAGGAAGTTGTCCAGTTACTTGAAGATGAAGTAAGAAAGTCAACGTTGCAGTCAAAAAGTCAACATGAGGATTTTAGGATTTTTTTTTTAACCAGGATCATCAATTTTTGAGGTCATATCATGTCAAGGAATAATTCAGTCGAGTTTAAATGGCAAAAATCGGGAATATGCAAAAAGTTGCTAAATTTGGAAATTTAGAAGTTTCCATATTTGGAAATATTTGTCCCTAAACTTCGATTCATTATTTCATGTGCGAAAGAGCTTCGAATGATTTTCCAGTGAACATGAAAGTCGTAGAGCATGATTTTCCCATTCCGAAAAGTCGTAGAACACTTTCATAGCTTTTTTAGAGCTTGAGATATGATTTTTGGAAGTTTGGGTACATTTTGGGGTTTTATGTGACATTTGTCAAATTACCATTGGTTTCTTTCATTTTTGTGTCACATTTTTTTTATGTCACCTTTTATTATTTTCTCACAACTTTTTTCTAATAGGACTTTATTCATCTTCACATACCTTAATTAATCCATGTTGTTATTGTTGTATTTTATTTTTTATCTTTTTTATTTTTCTTTATTTTGTTTTATTATAAGAAATTGGCACAAAAGATGAGCACATGGGGGACACCTCATTGTTTGTGAAAAGCCAGCAAATGCACACCCACTAGGATGTCACTTTCTCATTCTGTTATCACCCAAAAGAAGTCGTGACATTCCCCTTGCCACTCACGCCATCACACATTGACACCAAGGGAGGAGGAGTGTGTCACGTGAGTTTTTTGGCCATGCAGCTTCATGGATATTATCCAATGGTCATCACTCGTTTTTCATCATCATTCACCTTCAAATAATCTTGTGGCCAGCACACATTGAGAGCATGATAACACCATATGCCAGCATGTATTGAGTGTTTTTCTTGAATTAAAGTGAGGAGGTGGCACGAAGAGAGGACACCCTGAGTGTACAAAATCCTCAGTCACAACTCAGCAAAAGAGCATCACAAATTCATCACTCTTAAAAATCTTACCAACAAACTTCTCATTCTTTTCCTCAGCGTTTTTTTTTTCGACACCATTTTCATCACATAATTCATCACTCTTAACTCAGCTTCTCTCTTTCTCTCATGGTGTTCTGACTTTTCCTCCTATCCAAATCAACAACATTTCGGATCCCATTTTTTCAGACTTCAAATCAAGCCACAAGCCTTAATTTGGTTTAGAAAGGATAACAAGGAAGCTCAACACCTCTTGTTTTCTCAAGATCTTCAGAAAAAGCTTCGAATCAGGTTGGACCTTATCTTTACTTTGCTTAGAATTTGACATATTATTGCTTGTTTCATGTTGCTTTAGCTTGGCATAAGATGGTTGAAGTGTTATAAATCTATTTGATGCTTTAGATTATGATTTGTCGTTTTGAGATCCATACATTAAGTCCTTGAATCTCTGTTTCTGTTGGTTGTTTGTGAAAACCAGAGGTATGGTTGTGTTCTTCATGTTTCGTAGATTATTTTTTCTTTTTACACTTTGTGATTTCGTTGAGATTTGATGAAGTTGTGTTGAGTTGAGTTGGTAAGGAATGTTGGATTTTTTCAGTTTCATAAGGTTGCTTGCCTGGGTTTTTTTCGCGTTTCATTCAGGGCTAGGTGAAGAAGACGATGACGTGTCTCATCGTGATTGGCCTTGGTTTTATTTGGTTTTTTTTCATTTATTTTTATTCTTGTAACTTAAATGAGCTGACCGATTGATGATAGTTACATGCGTTTTTCATTACATGTTTTTTCCTTTCCTTTTATTTTATTATTTTATAAAAAAACTGACTTATATAGTGGTGATGGGTTGATTCCACGCGGGCTTTGCCTAGATTCCTAATTACACCCTCTATCTGAGCCCAATCTGGATTTAACTGTTTTGGACTGCTTCATGAACCTCCCTTAGTCCTTTTGTTTTGTTTTTATTTTCCTTTTTTAATTGTTTCATTTCCAATTCTTAAAAATACTTAGAGACATTAAAAAATCCTGAGAAAAATTATGAAAACTATTTTTAATTTTCTTTAATTTTCCATGTTTATTTTTCATTTTTTTTATTATTTCTCTTTCCTTAATTATTTGTTGAGATTATTTCTTTTATTTTAATGCCTTTAATGCACAATATGTCTTATTTATTTTCTATTTTGAATTTAGTGATAGATATGAATGTGATTCTTTTTGGTATGGATTCTTGTCTGGTTGAAGCATGTTAGAGATTTTAATCATAAATTTTAGGGTTTGTTTGGGGTTATTTTGAGGTATTGCTTTATGAAGAAGTATGTGAAACCCTATTGTATCTTTGAGCCATTGTTTGAGTGAGTTTGCTTCTGATTTTTGCTATGAGGTTTTGGTATGTTGTTCTTACATGTTTAAAGTGTCTTGATGCTTAATTGTGGAATTTTTAGGACTTTCTCGATATTTGTTTTGATTTTGTGATTGGCATGTCATTATTTGATGCATATTTGTTCATAGCTTGTTTGTTAGGATAGGAGGGCACTTGTGCCAACTCCTAAGACTTGTTTTTTGCTTCTTAACTTGGTCTTTGATCCCTGGATATGGTATGAGAAATTTGCTCTTGGTCATGAGTCTTTGCTTGTTCTTACTTCCTTTGATCTCGTGGTGGATAGGTCTTAGCATGAGATTACTTCACAAAGAAAAGCTAAAAAACACTTCTTAACCAAAAATCACAAAAACACTTAATAAATGTCAATAGGTCAGTATGCCTGAGCCTTCACTCATGGGACTAGATTTGGGGATTTCCTCCATAGCTAGGTGTGCCTCTTGCGCATTCTATTTCGGGATGATGTGAGAAGTACACATCCCATTAAGTAAGACTTAGGTACACTTACCTATGAAAACTTCAAAGCAGAAAACTCATAAAAAACATTGGACAAACAATAAGCGTCTCTCCTTCGGGACTTCTTTTCTCATCACCTTCACTATTTTCGTGTGAACTTGCTCCTACTTGTCATTTTGCAAGACGGTAACGCACTCGTCGTCCGAGCCTGCAACACCTGAACATTGACATAGGCAGTTCAAGCCTTAAGATACAAGCAATCTTTTCCACCCCTAGTTAGGGGAACTACGGCGACTCTGATCCTTATTCTCCAGATGAGGTACGTAGGCAGCGGGGTAGGGCCCGTTCGAGCACAATCTTTATTCTCCCTACATTTTTCCTTTTCATTTCTTTTTCATTTCCCTTTTCGTTTCTTTTATCCAGTTCAGTTCGTTTTCTTTGCAGCAGCTTTCATTTCTTCACCCTTTGAAATAGTTTCTTTGCAAGTGTGGATCCCGTCGGGTACGGTGGACGATCTGGGGTGCTAATACCTTCCCAGGTCGTAACCGACTCCCGAACTCAGTCTCTTTGGTTCGCAGGACCCGTGTCCTTCCTCTTCTTTCTCCTGGTTTGTGCAACATTACCATTCCCGTTCCTTCGGGATAAAAATGCCTGGCTAGCGACTCTACCTCTTTCCGCGCCACTTTCGCGTTTGTACCAGGATGGAAATCCGGGGAGCGACAACTATGAGTTACCTGAAGAGTTAGCCAGGTTGTTGAGGCAAGAAGAGAAAGTGATTACTCCTCATCAGGAGGAGGTTGAAACAGTTAATCTTGGTACCAAAGAAGATTTGAAAGAAGTGAAGATTGGGGCCGGGCTGCAAGCTTCAGTAAAAGAACAACTCATTGACATGCTTCGAGAATACGTCGACGTCTTTGCTTGGTCCTATCAAGACATGCCAGGTCTAGACACGGATATTGTAATGCACAAGCTGCCATTAAAGGAAGATTGCCCTCCAGTGAAGCAAAAGTTTCGTACTCGTCCAGATATGGCCATGAAGATTAAGGAAGAAGTACAAAACAGTGGGACGCCGGTTTCCTTGCTGCAACTAGTTATTCGCCGTGGGTCGCTAATATTGTACCAGTGCCTTAGAAAGATGGCAAAGTGAGGATATGTGTGGATTACCGGGATCTGAACAGAGCTAGCCCAAAGGATGATTTCCCATTACCTCACATTTATGTATTGGTCGACAACACAACTCAGTTCTTGGTGTTTTCATTCATGGATGGTTTTTCTGGGTATAATCAGATCAGGATGTCACCCGAAGACATGGAGAAGACTACCTTCATCACACCCTGGGGAACATTTTGTTACAAGGTAATGTCGTTCGGACTGAAGAATGTCGATGCTACTTATCAACGGGCTATGGTAACGTTATTCCACGACATGATCCACAAAGAAATTGAATGCTACGTGGATGACATGATTGCCAAGTCCCTCACTGAAGAAGATCATCTGGTAAATCTGCTGAAGTTGTTCAAGCGTCTGAGAAAGTATCAATTGAAGCTAAACCCCAACAAATGCACATTCGGGGTGCGGTCCGGTAAGTTGCTGGGGTTCATCGTAAGTGAAAAGGGAATTGAAGTTGATCCTGACAAAGTTAAAGCCATTCAAATTGTTAAGAAAGGAACAAACGGTCAGGTGGAACGAAGATTGCCAGAAGGCTTTTGACAAGATCAAGGAGTACCTACAGGAACCTCTAATTCTTATGCCTCCAGTTGAAGGAAGACATCTAATAATGTACCTGACAGTATTAGAAGGGTCAATGGGTTGTGTGCTAGGCCAGCATGACGAGTATGGTCGAAAAGAGTATGTTATATACTACCTGAGCAAAAGGTTTACCGACTGTGAACAACGTTATTCACTGCTCGAGAAAACTTGTTGTGCTTTAGCGTGGGCTGCTCGCCGACTAAGGCAGTATATGTTGACTCACACTACTTTATTGATTTCAAAGATGGACCCCGTCAAGTACATATTTGAGAAACCAGCACTTACCGGAAAGGTTGCAAGATGGCAAATGATTCTGACAGAGTATGACATTCAGTACACATCTCAAAAGGCCATCAAGGGCAGTGTATTTGTTTGATTATCTGGTTGAGCAACCCATTGATGATTACCAGCCAATGAGATTTGACTTCCTAGATGAAGATATCATGTACTTAAAAGCAAAAGATCATGAAGAGCCTGTTCACACTGAAGGGCCTGACCCACAAGAAGAGTGGACAATGATGTTTGATGGGGCTGTTAATATGATTGGTCGTGGAGTTGGTGCAGTGCTCATTACACCTAAAGGAGTTCATATGCCTTTCTCGGCAAAACTCACATTTGCATGCACTAACAACGAAGCTGAATACGAAGCCTGTATCATGGGTCTTGAGGAAGCCATTGACCTCAGGATCAAGACATTAACTGTATTCGAGGATTCAGCTTTGATAATCAATCAGACCAACGGCAAATGGTATACTCACCAAGAGCATCTGATCCCATACCGTGACTACACGAGGAGATTATTGACTTTCTTCACAACAGTCAAACTTGAGTACATCCCTCGAGACGAAAATCAGTTCGCAGATGCTTTAGCTACAATTTCCTCCATGATCAAGGTTCAAACTGCAAATTGTGTGCCTCGGATTTCGGTATCCAGACTAGACCAACCAGCATACGTATTCTCTACGGATATTGCTAAAGATGACAAGTCGTGGTTCCATGACATCAAAAGCTTCTTAGAGGATCAAACATACCCACCTGGGGCATCATCCAATGATAAGAAGACATTAAGAAGGTTGGACGGTAGTTTCTTCCTTAATGCTGATGGTTCATTATACAAGCGAAACTTTGACATGGTTCTTCTCAGATGTGTTGATAAGAAAGAAGCAGACTTGCTGATGCACGAGGTGCATGAAGGATCTTTCGGTACCCATGCTGGAGGACATGCAATGGCTAAGAAATTGTTAAGATCAAGTTACTACTGGATTATAATGGATGCAGACTGTTGTGCCTATGCCAGGAAGTGCTATAAATGCCAGATCTACGCAGATAAAGTGCATGTTCCTCCAAATCCTTTGAACATGATGTCTTCACCTTGGCCCTTTGCCATGTGGGGCATTGACATGATTGGAAAGATCGAACCAACTGCTTCAAATGGCCACAGATTCATCCTGGTAGCCATTTATTACTTCACCAAATAGGTTGAAGAAGCTTCGTATGCAAACGTTACCAGACAAGTGGTAGCCAGATTTCTGAAAAGAGACATCATCTGTCGATATGGAGTTCCTGAGCGAATCATTACTGATAATGGTTCCAATTTGAACAACAAAATGATGGCAGAACTGTTTCGGGACTTCAAGATCCAACATCACAACTCTTCTCCTTACAGGCCAAAGATGAATGGCGTTGTTGAGGAAGCTAACAAAAACATCAAGAAGATTGTGCAAAAGATGGTGGTTACTTATAAAGAGTGGCATGAAATGCTACCATTTTCTTTGCATGGGTATCGGACCTCAATCAGAACGTCCACTGGGGCAACACCTTATCAGCTTGTGTATGGTATGGAAGTTGTCTTACCTGTTGAAGTTGCACTACCCTCCTTATGGGTATTGATGGATGTAAAGTTGAATGAAGCAGAATGGGTCTGGTCTTGGTACAATCAACTGAATCTGATCGAAGAAAAGAGATTAGCTGCCATCTGTCATGGGCAGCTATATCAGAAAAGGATGAAGAAAGCCTTCGATCAGAAAGTCAGGCTTCGGGAATACCAAGTAGGAGATCTTGTGCTGAAAAGACTTCTCCCTCCTCATACAGATCACAGGGGCAAGTGGACTCCAAACTACGATGGTCCATTCATAGTAAAGAAGGTTTTATCTGGTGGAGCATTGATGCTCACTACTATGGATGGTGAAGATTTCTTATCCCCTGTGAATTCAGATGCAGTTAAAAAATACTTCGCATAAATAGTCTCGCTGGACATAAAAACAGAATGTAAGCCCAGGCAAAAATAGGGCATCCCGGCGAGTCAAAAACAGAATAAAAGACTCGGACAAAAATAAGGGAAAATTATATAAAAAAATGTACACCCGCTGAGTTGAAAAGCCGCATTGGACAGCTTAGAAAAAAATGGGTATCCCGGTGGATTGAAAACCCGAAAGGGCGATCCACGCAAAATCGGGGAATAAGCGAACAACTGCATTCTGAATTCGTCTGTATCACTCACAACATGGCAAGCTTCAAAAGGACAAAGCATCAGTCATAATCAACCTTCTTCAGAAAGCAAGATGAGAAGAACGTCAAGGTCATACGGGTCATGGCAAAGAAAGTTCACCAAAGCGTCGTCAACATTGCCAGCACTTTTATTTTCTCAATTTATAGCAATCTCCTCATTCCAGGGGATTGGTTTCTTTGACTTTATTTGCCAAATTCAGGGCACCCAGATAAATAAAATCAGAGTTTTCAATCACACCCCATTTTGTACAGTTTTTGTTTTGTTTGCAAAATGTCCAATATCCATGATATAATACTTACATAAAAACAAATGAGCCATTCTTAATAAATGCTCGCGGAAAATATATTTACTTTCAGGAATATCTACCTCCTATGACGGAATCCGGTAAGGGATACCTCGGGATGCTTGTGTGTTTCTTTGTCTTAAGAGGTTGCAGGTATTCAATACGCAGCATGGGGAATGCCAAGCACACTTCCTCAGCATACCTCCTCCCCAAGCAATGTCTAGAATGCTTTTTCCCAACGGAGTTGTCAAAGCCTCTTCTTCCCCAGCACAAGTCTACTCAACAGGAGCTTCCCCAGCCGTGATCCTCACCAGAATGTCAGATCTCTCATCCTTAGCAAAGTTAAAAGAAATATCTCCCCACAGAATTTCCAGCCTCTCCCAAGGAGAGCAACGCCTGAAACTCTTACACAATAAAGTGACGAAAGCTTCCTACTCCCCATCTAGGTTCTCCTTACAGGGTAGATCTATCGATGATCTATTTCCCCAAGCAGAACTACATCTCCTAACAGATCTACCAATGATCTTTCCCCAGCTGGGATATCCCTCCAAGCAGATCAGCCAGAGATCTTGTCTTCAGCGGGATCTGAATCCCGGATCGGTTTCTCTTTCGCATAATCATAGCATTCGCATCATATTCACAAAATAAGCATAGCATTCCGTCTAATACGGAGCATTACGGAAAAAATCAAACATTTGCATGATCATAAGCCAGGTTCAAGCCAGTCACCTGTAAATACCATCAGTATTTCATCAACAATGAATATAAAAGCTCACATCCTTTGCAAATAAAAGCCAAAGCGTCCCCTTTGCACTCGCCAAAACAAATGCCTGTTAGTATATACCTTTTTCGACACTCGTCTGTATCGTATTATTCCACGCAGATATAAAGCCAAAGCGTCCCCTTTGCATTCTCAAATACAGATACCTATACATACTCTTTTGACACTCGTCTGTGTCACCTTTCCCGAGCATGGTTGCCAAATCACTTGTCGCAAACAAAACACTTGTTTATAACACACTCTTTTCGACATCCGTCTGTGTCATCCTATCCCCACAGGTCGCCGAAACACCTTTTACACTCTCACATACAAATATTTGTTCATAACTTATACATATTCTCTTTTGACACTCGTCTGTGTCATACTTTCCCAGCAAGTTAGACACTCGTCCGTGTCTTGCTCATACTTCACCAATATTCACTCATACTCATACAGAAGACTCTGATACTCGTCCGTATCTTATATATATATATATATATATATATATATATATATATATATATATCACTCCTCAAACAGATTCGACACTCATCCGTGCTCTTTGTTAACCAGTTGGTACTCGTCCGTATCATCATCTTTGAACACGCGTCAGCGTTTGTTTCTACTGATACTCGTCTGTATCATGGTCCTAAGGATGCTCGTCCGCATCTTTAATTTATACACAGCATCAAACACTTATACCTTTTATTCTTTAGCGTAAGCACTCGTCCGTGTTTACCATTCCCCAGCAGAACAACTTTTCTTCTATCCGACATTCTTCCTATGTCGTGATACTTTCGGCAGCCGTCCCCTGCCAGGTGATCGTCCTTCACCTTTGGATGACCGTCCCACAACCTTTTCCCAGCGGAGTCTCCATTATTTGAACCTTTTTCTATCCGGCATTCGTCCTATGTCGTGAAATTTAGCAGTCGTCCCCTGCTAGTTGATCGTCCTTCACCTCTTGATGATCGCCCTTCTTCATTTTATCTGATGGCCCTCCCCATCGTTGATCTTGTTATTCGACATTCGCCCTATGTCGTGATAAACCCCGAGACCAGCCGTACCCTGCTAGGTGATCGTCCTTCACCTCTTGATGATCGTCCTTCATCATGCTTATCCGATGGCCGTCCCCATCATCGACCGTTTCTATCCGACATTCGTCCTATGTCGTGATAAAGAGCAGTCGTCCCCTGCTAGGTGATCGTCCTTCACCTTTTGATGACAATCCCTTATCATTATTTCATTTATTCTTTGAACCGATGGTCGTCCCCATCGTTGTTTACTTTACTTTGCAAACCTGATGGTCGTCCCCATCATTGACTTTATCTTTAATCCCTAGAGGATCTTGTTTCTTTACCCGATGGTCGTCCCCGTCGTGGTCTCTTTATTTCCCCGGCTTGTCGATCGTCCCCGTCATTGCTTTGCTTACCGCTTTATCCCCAGCAGTCGTCCTCTGCTTGATGGTCGTCCTCCATCGTTTTCGTTTGATAATCATACTATACTATCTTTTACAATTTATATCCCTTTTCTTCTTCTCGCCAGTGAGTGTAAATTTTGGACTGTCTTTGGTATTCAACCACAAGTTATCTTGTTTGTCTGTTAAGCCAGGCGCTTACATCCTGCACAACTAACTCATGTTTGAATAGGGGCAGCTGTAAACACCCCAAATTTTCCCTCACCTATATCACACCATGGCTTGTGATCTTTCATGTTTGCATTTGCATCGGCATACTACCTCATATTGCATATTTGTTCCATCTGCATAGTTCAAGTTCATCTGCATCTAGGGTTTGTGATCTGAGCAATCCAAGAATCCATATGAGCCACCCCAAAGTCCTCAAAGTGTTCCAAGAGGGTCCATGTGTGTTCTATCATCATATTATGCCTCTCAAAGTTCAAGGAAGTCAAGAAATCACAAGAACTGGCAAGGCATGGAAGCAGAGCCAGGGTTTTCACTACACAGATGACCAAAATTAGGGTTTTGGTTTCAAAGGCTTTAACTCCAAATTTTTGGGCCATTCTTGTTTGTATTGTTCTTAATATGTTATAAGGATCATGTGTACCAAGTTTGATGAAGAAATTCATTGTGGAAGTCATTTGTTTACTGTGTAACTTCTTGAGCAAGTTAGGTCAAAATCAGGGCATCTGAGGCCCCCAACAATGGAACTAAAGGGGTATTTTCATCAAATTGAAGTTCTATGATATTTATTTGATCTTAGAAGAGGTTGGAAGTTTTCGCTCCCCCGAAAAGACACCTGGTCAGATAGGGTACAGACGCGAACGGTCGGCGAAAGGAGAAATGGAGATGAAGTGAATAGAGTCGCCAGCTAGGCATTTTTATCCCGAAGGAAAGGTAATGCTTTATAAACCTGGGAAAAGATGGATAAGACGGCTGCGAACCAGAGAAACTGAGAAAGGGGGTTGGTTACAACCTGGGAAGGTATTAGCACCCAGATTTTCCGTCGTACTCGACGGGATCCACGCTTGAAAGTTTGCGTTAAAAGGGGTAGGTGTATGTGATATCTGTGTGCAAAAGCTGGAAGAGAAATATACAAGTGTCAGTGCAAAAGGTGAATTCTCGGGAGCTGAGGCTTAAAAGAGAATGCTGAAAGAGGGGGAAGACACAGAGACTTTTGTTCGATAACAGTTAAGTTATGCCTACGTATCCTCTCATGCAATGAGGAAGTCAGAACACCGTAGTTCGACTCAAAGAGACTGAAAGATAAATTGACTGACGAACTTCCTGCTTGTCTATGCTCAAGTGTATGACTTGTCTGGCTCAAGTGTTAACTGTCTTGCATTAGACGGAAGAAACAAGTTCTCTCTTGTGAATGAGTGTGATGAGAAAAGAATCCCGAAGGAGACGATTATTGTTTGTTTTTATGTTTTCAGTTTTGTTATTGTTTTTGGTGTTTTGCATAAGTTAATGAGCTTAAGCCTAAATCAAAGGTGTGTAGACTCATTATATCCTCCCTGATTAGGGATAATGAGAATACTTTAAGTATGAAATAAGCATCTCAACTTAATTGCCATGATGATGTAGGATTAAGATCATTAACCTACTTGTGATTATTTAGATGTTTTTTTTGTTTTTGTTTAGTGTTAAGTAATGAGTTTAAGCCATAATAAAGGATTATTGAACTCATTACACCATCCTAATAGAAGGATAATAGATGAGCACACTTAAGCTGAGGAAGATACCTCAACTTAATCCATGATTAGGGATTAACCTCATGACAAAACAAGCCTTTATTAAAGTGGATTTTAATTAAGAGTGAGATTAAGAAGTGAGTTTTATGGTTTGTAAGACAACTTGAGGGGGACTTTTCCATTAAACACTAGGGTTAGTCCTTCTTAACCAATAATGGAAGAATTAGAACCCTAATGTAAGGCCCAAGTTAAAAGTTAGTGTCTTAATGATTATTAGATTGATTGATTAAGAGGTTTAAAAATATTAAGGATTTAACACTTAGGATTAAAGTTATACACTCCATCCTAAGAGAAGGATGCATGCATAACCCTAATTCCAAAGTCCTAAAACCTTAAAGGTTTAGTCTCTAATGATGAGGTGAGAAGAGAGACACAAAGAAGACTCAAAGGTAAAAACTAAGGGGGGACTAATCACAACCCTAATTATTATCATGCTTGGATGTTCCTATGGTTTATAAGGCTTGAGAAAGATCTTCAAAGAAGCCACCAATGGAAGAAGCAGAAGGAAGGAGGAAGAAGCAGAAGAAATAAGTTACTTACTTCATTGAAGAAGATAAGTAACTTAGAGAAAGAAAGTGAGAGATGAACATGAATGAGAAAGCTCACTCAAAGAAAAATAAAAATGCAGCAAAGATGCATATGAAGAAGAGGAAGAGAAATGAGAAGTGAAGGCAAATTCACTTCTCAAATTAACTTACCACCTGAAAATGTTAGCACAATATGCATAAGGAAAGAAATGACATGAAATGATGCATATACAAAGGAAAAGATCAAAACCAGAAGCAATCACATGATGCAAATGATGATATGACATGATGCAAAGGCATACCAAGTGCTATGAATGTTCATACAAAGATGAGATGCAAATGGAAGCATGCTTTGAAGTTTGAAAGTTCATGAAGTTTTAATGAAAGGAAATAAATGCAAATCATGGAAAATGAATGAAGGAATGATCAAGCATGATTTTAACATGTCTTAAGATGTCTAAGAGGACATATGAATGCATGAAATGTCATGGCAAGTTCATGTATGGATGCATATGCAAGATGAATGCAAATGAAGATGCAAAATTAGGGTTACATGAAAGGATGAGATGCAAATGATCAAAACAGAAGCAATTCACATGATAAAAATTTGAAAATGAGCTCAAACAAACCCTAATCCCATATGATATCACAACCCAAAGGAGGAGGCCTAACTCTTAACCTAAAGAAAGTTATGATTTTTCTAAGTTACCTAGGGTGTTTGGGTACCTCAAAAGGAAAAATGCAAATAAATTTGAAAATGAAAGATAAATTCATGACAAAAATATCCTAGATACTACATGATATTTGGAAAACAATGCAAAAAGAATCATCATCAAACCCTTCATGGTTAGGCAGAAAAGATTTTTCAAAGTTAGGGTTCTAAAAAGGGGATTTTATGAACCCTAATTTCAAAGAAAATGTCAAAGTATGTTCAAAACCAAAAAGAAATTTTTATGAATGTTTGACAATGTTTCTAAATGTCTTAAGATGCAATGTGAATGATTTTGTGATTTTTAGAAACCTAAATGGTATTTTAATTAATTAATTTCCATTAATTAATTAAAATAAACATTTAAATATTTTAAAAATGCTTTTTAAATGCAAAAAATAAAATAAAAATGCTTTTGGATGAAGAAAAATATTTGAATCAGAAATGCAAAGTTTGAAATTTTTTGGATGAGTTTTGATATTTTAAAATAATTATGCAAAAAAATAAAAAAAAATGAAATAAAAATGAAATAAATGAGAAGTATGCGCATCTGATGGTTGATATTCAAACTGGGAAATGAGGGAAAGACCACGCGCGTTTTTGAAGGGCTGAGATTGATTCTTGCATTTTTTTAATTAAACCTAATTAATTAAATTAATTAATCTGATTAGGGTTTTAATGAACTAATCATGGCCTTCCATTCACGCGTTAAACTTGATCCTACGGCCTACATTCAAACTGAGTCTTAAACCCTAAAAATTAACCCTAATGACTTTCAGGTGACCGGAGCTAGCTCTGGTCATCTTTTCCGGCAGGACCCTCAACCCAACTTCTTCCCTACGTCATTTTAAGAGCTCTAAAGCTCCAAATCAGATCCCCGACTCACCCTAAGCCTGAATCTACCCTCAAAACAAATTTATATTGCATCATGAACAAGATACGAATCAAAACTCAAAAATGGAAAAACTTTCAGAAACACGATACAGACTCAATACTCAATCATTTTCAAAACCAATAAGTGCAGTGTGATCAGTGAAGCATGTAGATCATTTCTATAACTTAAAAAACAAGTTCTGGAAAATTTGTTCTTGAGGTATACCTGAGATGAAGCTTTTCAGTTTGGCACCTTCTGGACCTCTCTCTTATGCAAATAGCCTCCACTTGATCCCCTGATGATGTTGCAAGGCTTTGAATGAGTTGAAATGAGCTGGATTGAGAGGATGAACTCTTGCTACACCAGAATCGTGTTTTGCTTTCAGGGGCTTTCAAGCTTGTTTAATGGTTGGGAAAGGCTATATTGATGATGGTGAGTTGAATGGTGAAGTTTGTTTGAGGTTTGAGTGGCTGAACAGAGAGAATCGAAAGTTTGAAGGTTGAGGGTGATTTTTGTGAACTTGGCTTATGTATGGTTCTGAACTCCAAGGTTATGTGAATTGGCTTGCTTTTGGTCCATATAACAAGTCTCTATTGGCCAGAGAGTGGGTGGTGGCCTGTGGTGATTGGTATGGGCAAGTTGCAAAAAAGTCAACAACTTGTGTACTTGAAGCATGGGTTGTGGCAGGAGTTGTTCAAGGGCATGTCTTTGTTCAGCTTTGATCAAGGAGGTCCATAGAAACTGATTTGGGGTGCTGAAGCAAGTGTATGAGAAGATTCATGCCATTTTGCAAATTTGAAGAACTTTGGCCCTTTTTGAATTTCTTGAAGTTCAAGGCATGAAAATGAATGATTATTTGGGAAATTCTGATCACAATGCATTGTACTATGTTTGTATGATGCCTAGAGATGCATTAGAGGTCACAAAATGCTTGTCATGTGGTTTTGCAAAAAATCCTCTTTGGTGTGAAAGTGAAAATTATAGGATTTTTGCCAACTTTGCAAAGCCATAACTTGAGTTCCATAATGAATTAGAACATGTTCTTGTACTTTTTGTAAAGGGAATGATCTAATCTACAACTTTCATGACCAACAATTTTTCATTTGAAGCATTTTTGGTTGAGAAAGAGGAGGTTGAAGAACTTTCCCAAAATGGAAAGTTTCCATTACAAGTCATTTCCATTTTTGGCAACTTTTGGTTTAGCTCAAATTTCTTCAATTTTTTGAACTTCCAAGCACTTCAATGATCAAATAAAGATCATATAACTTCAATTTGATGAAAATACCCCTTTGGTTCCATTATTGGGGGCCTCAGATGCCCTAATTTTGCTCTGACTTGCTCAAGAAGTTGCCCAGTAAACAGATGACTTCCACAATGAATTTCTTCATCAAACTTAGTACATATGATCCTTATAGCATCCTAAGAACAATAGAAACAAAAATGGCCCAAATATTTGGAGTTGAGGCCTCTGAAACCAAAACCCTAATTTTGGTCATCTGTGTAGTGAAAACCCTAGCTTTGCTTCCATGCCTTGCCAGCTCTTGTGATTTCTTGACTTCCTTGATCTTTGAGGGATATAATATGATGATATAACACACATGGACCCTCTTGGAATGATTGGAAACCTTTGGAGTGGCTCAAATGGATCCTTGGATTGCTCAGATCACAAACCCTAGATGCAGATGAATTGAACTATGCAGATGAAACAAATATGCAATGTGAGGTGGTATGCTTATGCTTATGCAAACATGAAAGACCACAAGCCATGTTGCAATGAGTGAGGGAAAATTTGGGGTGTTTACAGAAGTTCACAAGATTGAAGAATTTTGAGCCATTTGAAAAGTTGCCAAAAATGGAAATGACTTTGGAAACTTTCCATTTTGGGAAAGTTCTTCAACCTCCTCTTTCTCAACCAAGAATGCTTCAAATGAAATATTTTTGGTCATGAAAGTTGTAGATTAGGTCTTTCCCTTTGCAAAAAGTACAAGAGCATGTTTTGATTCATTATGGAACTCAAGTTATGATCCTTCAAAGTTGGCAAAAATCCTATAATTTTCAAGAATGCACCAAAGAGGGATTTTTGCAAAACCACTTGCCAAGGCTTCTAATGACTTCTAATGTGCCCAAATATGACATAACATGATCATGCAACTTCAAAGTATCAGAATTGGCCCAAGAATTGGAAGGTTTCATGCCTTGAATCACAAGAAATGTCAAAGGGGTAAAATATGCAAAACTCTTACAAACCCTAGTTCCATGTATTCCAGCTCATCAAATCTGATCCATAAGCTTTCCTTGATCTCAGCTGAGCCCAGCCATGCCTTGAAACCACTCCTGCCATGTACCATACCTAAAGTACAACCAAGCTTGACTTTTTGCAAATGAAGCCATACGAATCAGCATAGCCCACAACAATTCTTCTGACCTATCACAACTTCACATACATGCCCTAAGGATCACATTTCATAACTCCTTGGAGCTTGAATCAGGACACACACTCAGATTCACAAAATCCTCAAGAAACTTCATCTCTTCAAAATTCTCAAACCACTCATCCAAACTTAAAAATTATTTCACCAATCATCTCCATACATCCTCCAGATCATTTCCCACCCCTTACACAAGCCTAAAACACCCTAAAACAAAAACACGATTTCACCCCCCTCTGAACTGAAACCTCAAAAAAAAGCCATATAAACTTGTTTCAAGCTTGCCAGAAGCCTCAAGGGTTTCATTTGAGTGGAAAAGCATCAAAAAAGTGGCCAGAAAGCTCCAGTTTCGAAAGCTTCAACTCAGGTAACTTCAAGAACATTTTTTCCAGAAATGTGTTTTTAAGTTTCTAAATGAATCTATGAACTCCCCTGATCATCATGATATGTTTACTTTTGAAAATGATTGAGAAACAATGATGTATCGTGCTTCTGAAAGTTTTGTGAAATTTTCCGTTTTGCTTTGATTCGTGTTCTTGATGTAAAATAAATGAGTTTTGGGGTTGGATTCATGTTTAGGGTTGTTAGATGTTTGATTCTGGAGAGTTTGAGAGCTTGGAGTTGCATTTTGAGCTCGTGTTATTAATGTGTTTTGATTAAGAGGTGTAAACAAATTAAAGGTTTAAACACTAAGGATTAAAGTTATACACTCCTGCCCCTATTCAAACATGAGTTAGCTGTGCAGGATGTAAGCAACGGCTTAACAGGCAAACAAGATAACTTGTGGTTGAATAACAAAGACAGTCCAAAATTTGCACTCACAAAATGAAGAAGAAGAGGGATATAGATTGTAAAGGAAAATAAAGTATATTGTGAAGTGTGGGCGACGGAGGACGACCGTCGAGCAGAGGACGACTGCCGGGGAATGAGCAATGACGGGGACGGCCGACATGCTGGAAAAGTGCGGAAAATAAAGCAATGACGGGGACGGCCGACATGCTGGGGATAAAAGGGATCATGATGGGGACGGCCATCAAGTAAAGCTGCAAGGTTCTCTGGGGATTAATGATAAATGATGGGGACGGCCATCAAGTTCATAAAGTAAAGTAACCAACGATGGGGACGGCCATCGGGCTAAGCTGATGAAGGACGATCATCAGGAAAAGGAAAAGGGACCACGACGGGGACGGCCATCGGGTTAAAGAATAAATGAAATAATGATGAGGGACAATCATCAAAGGTGAAGGACGATCACCTGGCAGGGTACGGCTGCCGAAAATATCGCGACATAGGACGAATGCCGGATAAAAGGTCAACAATGGGGACAGCCATCGGACGAGCATGATGAAGGACGATCATCAAGAGGTGAAGGACGATCACCTAGCAGGGGACGGCTGCTCTCAAGGTTTATCACGACGTAGGACGAACGCCAGATAAAAAGATCAACGTTGGGGACGGCCATCGGATAAAATGATGAAGGACGATCATCAAAAAGATGAAGGACGATCACCTAGCAGGGGACGGCTGCTAAAAAAATATCACGACATAGGACGAATGTCGGATAATAGATCAACGATGGGGACGGCCATCGGATGAGCATGATGAAGGACGATCATCAAGAGGTGAAGGACGATCACCTAGCAGGGTACGGCTGCTCTCAGGGTGTATCATGACATAGGACGAATGTCAGATAGAAAAGTAATTTTGCTTTGTTGGTGATATACTGGGGATATAGTAAACACGGACGAGTGTTTACATCCAAGAAATAAAGGTATAAGTGTTTAGATGTTTGTGTATAGATAAAAGATGCGGACGAACATCCTTAAGACTACGATACGGACGAGTATCGAGTAGAAACAAATACTGACACGTGTTCAGAGATGATGATACGGACGAGTATCAACTGGTTAACAGAGAACACGGATGAGTGTTGAATCTGAGGGGACTCTTCTGGGGAATGGTAGACATGGACGAGTGTCTATATTCAAGAAGACAAGAGTGTTTGACACAGTATGTGGATTAAAGATGCGGACGAGCATCCTTAAGACTATGATACGGACGAGTATCAGGTAGAAACAAACGCTTGACGCATGTTCTGAGATGTCGGTACGGACGAGTACCAACTGGTTAACAAATAATAAGGACTAGCGTTGAATCTGCGAGGATTTAAGTGGTATATACAAGATACAGACGAGTACCTGTATAAGAGTAACATGAGTAGTGAGTATGAGTGATGTATAGATGAGGGTTTAACCTGCTGGGGAGAGTGACACGGACGAGTGTCAAGAGAAAAAAGTGTAGTATAAACAAATATCTGATATACAAAGTGTATGTATCTATGAGTGCAAAGAGGATGCTTTGGCTTTGTGTTGGGGATATGACACGGACGGGTGCCACTAGGAGTATATACTGGTGTTTGTGAATGTGGGGCAACTGCTTCAGCTTTAGCTCCCTGTTGGGGAACCTGGGGAGTTTTCTGTATATTGTTGATGGATTGTCAATACTCACGAGTGTTTGATCCAGAACATGGCTTATGATTATGCTATATGTTTGATTTTTGCCGTAATGCTCCGTATTAGACGGAATGCTACGCTTTGTGGGAAAGATATGATGCGCATGCTATGATTATGCAAGGATACGAATCCGGGATTCGGATCCCGTTGCTGTGAAGATCTCTGGTCGATCTATTTGAAGTGGACATCCCAGCTGGGGATGAGATCATTGGTAGATCTGTCGAGATGCGTCTGCTTGGGGAAATGGGTCAATGATAGACCTATTCCAGTAATGAGGGACCCAGCTGGGGTTTGTAGAAGCTTTCGTCATTCTGTTGTGATCCCTTCATGCGTTGCTCCTCTGATAGAAGCTGAAACTCTGTGGGGAAGTGGTTCCCTGGCTTTTGTACTTGGCTGAGGAGGAAGAATGATCGGCACCTCGGCTGGGGGAAGTAACAAGTGGCAACTCAGCTGGGGAGAAGACACTTCGGGTGCTAGGACTGAGTGAGTGTTGATTTGCCAGCTTGCTGGGACGAAGCTTACATGCCCCATGTTGCGCTTTGAATACCTGCAATCCTGCAAAGACAAAAGACACACAAGTAATCCCGAGGTATCCCTTACCAGATTCCGTCATAGTAGTTTAGACACTCCCGGGAATAAGTATATTTCCTGCAAGCACGTAGTTTTCATTTTTTTTTAAGATAAGCATTTGTATTCATGCAATCAGTTTTTCTTAAGACATCAGACATTTTTTACAAATAAAAATGTACAAGACGAAACATGACTGAAAATCTGCTTTTATTAATTCATGTGCCCTGAATTGGCAAGATACAGTCAAAGAAACATATCCCCTGAAATGAGGAGATTGTTACAAATTGAGAAACAAAATGCTGGCAATGTTGACGACGCTTCAAGAAGCTTCCCTCCTGCTATGACTCGTATGACATTTGACGTTCTTCTCGTCTTGCTTACTGAAGAAGGCTGATTTTGATAAAAGCTTGATCCTTTCGAAGCTTACCAAGTCGTAAGTGATACAGACGAATTCAGCATGCAGTTGTTCGCTTATTCCCTTATTTTGCATGGATCGCCCTTTCGGGTTTTCAATCCATCGGGATACCCATTTTTGCCTGAGTTGTCCAATGCGGCTTTTCAACTCAGCGGGTGTACCTTTTTGTTTATCTTCCCTTATTTTTTCCCGAGTCTTTTATTCTGTTTTTGACTCGTCGGGATGCCCTATTTTTGCCTGGACTTACATTCTGTTTTTATGTCCAGCGGGTCATTTTATGCGAAGTATTTTTTAACTGCATCTGAATTCACAGGGGACGGGAAGTCTTCACCATCCATAGTACTGAGCATCAGTGCTCCACCCGAAAAAACTTTCTTTACTACAAATGGTCCTTCATAATTCGGAGTCCACTTGCCCCTGTGGTCTGTATGTGGAGGGAGAATTCTTTTCAGTACAAGATCCCCTACTTGGTACTCTCGGTGCCTAACTTTCTGATCGAAGGCTTTCTTCATTCTTTTCTGATACAGCTGCCCATGACAGATTGCAACCAATCTTTTCTCTTCAATCAGACTAAGTTGTTCATACCGGGCCCGAACCCATTCTGCTTCGTTCAGCTTAACATCCATCAGTACCCGCGAGGAGGGTAATTCAACTTCAATAGGTAGGACTGCTTCCATACCATATACAAGCTGATACGGTGTTTCCCCAGTGGATCTTCTGATTGACGTGCGGTACCCATGCAAGGCAAACGGTAGCATCTCATGTCAGTCTTTGTAGGTGACTACCATCTTCTGCACAATTTTCTTGATATTATTATTAGCTGCCTCAACAGCGCCGTCCATCTTTGGCCTGTAAGGAGAAGAATTGTGGTGTTGGATCTTGAAGTCCCGGCATAGCTCTGCCATCATTTTGTTGTTTAAGTTGGAACCATTATCAGTAATGATTCGCTCGGGAACTCCGTATCGACAGATGATATCTCTCTTCAGAAATCTGGCTACCACTTGTCTTGTAACGTTTGCATATGAAGCTGCTTCGACCCACTTGGTGAAATAGTCAATGGCGACCAAGATGAATCTGTGGCCATTCGAAGCAGTTGGCTCAATCTTGCCAATCATGTCAATGCCCCACATAGCAAAGGGCCAAGGTGAAGACATCACATTCAAAGGATTGGGAGGCACATGCACCTTATCCGCATAAATCTGGCATTTATGGCATTTTCTGGCGTAGGCACAACAGTCGGCATCCATTGTGATCTAGTAATAACCTGATCTTAGCAACTTCTTGGCCATTGCATGTCCTCCAGCATGGGTACCAAAAGATCCTTCTTGCACTTCATGCATTAACAAGTCTGCTTCTGTTTTGTCAACGCATCTGAGGAGTACCATATCAAAGTTTCTCTTGTAGAGGGAACCATCGGTGTTCAGAAAGAAACTACCAGCAAGCCTTCTTAATGTCTTCTTATCATTGGACGATGCCCCAGGTGGATATGTTTGATCCTCCAAGAAGCACTTAATGTCATGGAACCAAGGCTTATCATCCTTGACAACATCGGCTGCGAACACATATGTTGGTCTGTCAAGTATGGACACTGAAATCTGAGGTACAAAGTTGGCAGCTTGAACTTTGATCATGGATGAAATGGTAGCCAGAGCATCTGCAAACTGATTTTCGTCCCGAGGGATATACTCAAGCTTGACTGTTGTAAAGAAAGTCAATAACCTCCTTGTATAATCCCTGTAAGGTATCAGATGATCCTAGTGGGTGTACCATTTGCCCTTGGTTTGATTAACTACCAGAGTCGAATCTCCGAATACAGTCAATGTCTTGATCCTGAGGTCAATGGCTTCTTCAAGACCCATAATGCAAGCTTCGTATTCAGCTTCGTTGTTAGTGCAGTTAAAGGTGAGTTTTTCCGAGAAAGGCATGTGAACTCCTTTAGGTGTAATGAGTACTGCACCAACACCACGACCATTCATATTAACAGCCCCATCAAACATCATAGTCCATTCTTCTTCCGGGTCAGGCCCTTCAGTGTGAACAGGCTCTTCATGATCTTTGGCTCTTATGAACATGATGTCTTCATCAGGGAAGTCGAATCTCATAGGCTGGTAATCATCAATGGGTTGCTCAGCAAGATATTCCGACAGTACACTGCCCTTGATGGCTTTCTGAGATGTGTACTGGATGTCATATTCTGTGAGGATCATTTGCCATCTTGTAACCCGTCCGGTAAGTGCTGGCTTCTCAAAAATGTACTTAACTGGATCCATCTTTGAGATCAATAAAGTAGTGTGGGTCAACATATACTGTCTCAGTCGGCGAGCAGCCCACGCTAAAGGACAGCAAGTTTTCTCGAGCAGTGAATAACGTTGTTCACAGTCGGTAAACTTTTTGCTTAGGTAGTATATTGCATACTCTTTTCGACCAGACTCGTCATGCTGGCCCAACACACACCCCATTGACTCTTTCAATACTGTCAAGTACATTATCAAAGGTCTTCCTTCAACTGGAGGCATAAGGATGGGAGGCTCTTGTAAGTATTCCTTGATCTTGTCAAAAGCCTTCTGGCAGTCTTCATTCCACCTGACCGTTTGTTCTTTTCTTAGCAGTTTGAACAAGGGTTCGCAGGTTGCTGTAAGGTGAGATATGAACCGTGAAATGTAGTTCAACCGCCCTAAGAACCCTCGAACTTCTTTTTCTGACTTTGGTGCAGGCATTTCTTGAATGGCTTTGACTTTATCAGGGTCAACCTCAATCCCTTTCTCGCTTATGATAAAACCCAGCAGCTTACCAGATCGCACCCCGAATGTGCATTTGTTGGGGTTCAACTTCAGTTGGTACTTCCTCAGACGCTTGAATAGCTTCAGCAGATTTACCAAGTGGTCTTCTTCAGTGAGGGACTTGGCAATCATGTCATCCACATAACACTCAATTTCTTTATGGATCATATCGTGGAATAATGTCACCATAGCCCGTTGATATGTTGTGCCGGCATTCTTTAGTCCGAATGGCATCACCTTGTAACAGAACGTGCCCCAGGGTGTGATGAAGGTTGTCTTCTCTTTATCTTCAGGTGACATCTTGATCTGATTGTATCCTGAAAATCCGTCCATGAAGGAGAACACCGAGAACTGAGCCGTGTTATCAACCAATACATCAATGTGAGGTAAAGGGAAATCATCTTTCGGGCTGGCTCTGTTCAGATCCCGGTAGTCAACACACATTCTCACTTTTCCGTCTTTCTTAGGCACAGGTACTATGTTAGCAACCCACGGCGGATAGTTAGTTACAGCAAGGAACCCGGCGTCCCACTGCTTTTGTACCTCTTCTTTGATTTTCATTGCCATGTCCGGGCGAGTACGGCGCAGTTTCTGTTTAACCGGCGGGCAATCTTCTCTTAAAGGAAGCTTGTGCATGACAATATCGGTGTCCAACCCTGGCATATCCTGATAAGACCAAGCAAACACATCCACATATTTCTGAAGCAGGTAAATCAGTTGTTTCTTCACTGAGTCTTGTAAGCAGGCCCCGATTTTAACTTCTTTCACATCTTCATCTGTACCAAGATTAATCGTTTCGACCTCCTCCTGATGAGGAGTGATAACCTTCTCCTCTTGTCTCAACAATCTGGCTAGCTCTTCAGGAAGCTCGTAATCTTCTTCAACCCCTTCATCAGCTTGATTGATTGGATTGTCAAAGTCATACGAAGTCATAGCCATGCTGTTGTCGGTGCTGTCTGGAAGGCACTCTCTGCAAGGGTTCAGTTTGTTCATTTTAGTGATTGATTTTAATCTTGTTTAGAAAAGTGAAATAAAGTTGTCATTTTGAAAACATTGCCATTTATTTTTTTGTACAAAAAGAAAAATGGAGAAACAATGAGCGGAAAAGAAAAAGACTCATTTGCAAAAGATGTCTGATATTTCATTGATTAATCTTGTTGCACAAAAATTACAGATGGCCCGATTACAAAATGAGTCTTGTCATCCTGGGCAAGATGCAAGACTTGATGCATGCTTAAAATATACAGGAAATAATAATTACTCTGCAGGAGTAACTCTTATAATTTCCTGGGAAGACCAGTTTGAGATACTGCTCCCCGGGATCCTTGGACGTATCCAACTCTCCAGGTTGCGGCCGCTTTCATCCTCGTCTTCCAAGTTGTTCACGGCATCGGGGGTGAGCATCCCCCCACTGACAAAATTGGGCTCCTTAGCAGCCTCTGCTTGATCTTGTTGAGTTGGTTTGTAACCCAACCCAAATCTATCCTCCTTCTTCTCTACGGGCAGTAACTTGCCCCAGCCTTGGGCAGTCCCTTCTTCAACAACCTTCCGGGCTTGCTGATAAGATGTCATTGAGGTTCCAGGCATAGCGGACGCTTCATTTATGTTCAAGGCCTCAAACCCTTGACTCATAGTTTCGTGGATCTCCCCATCCATCTCAATGTATTTGTAAGTAGCCAGATGGCTAACAAAGATATCTTCCTCCCCACAAATAGTAACGACTTGGCCCTCCCACTCGAATTTTAACTTCTGGTGAAGGGTAGACGTAACTGCGCCAGCGGCATGAATCCATGGTCTACCCAACAAACAGCTGTAGGCCGGTTGAATGTCCATCACGTAGAAGTTCGTTTTGAAAGTTTGTGGGCCAATCGTTATAGGAAACTCAATTTCTCCCAGAACTGATCTCTTAGAACCGTCAAAGGCTCTCACTACCAAGTTACTGGGGCGTAATGCCAATCCTTCATACTCCAGCTTCACAAGGGCTTGTTTAGGTAAGACATTGAGGGATGACCCTGTGTCTACCAGTACATGGGAAAGAACTGCACCCTGACACTCCAAGGTAATGTGCAAAGCCTTGTTGTGATTGCGGCCCTCCGTAGTCAAATCAGTGTTGGTAAATCCTAGTCCATTACTAGCATTAACATTTCCAACCACAACCTCCAATTGATTGACGGTAATCTCCTCTGGCACATAAGCTGCGTGCAAGACTTTTAGTAGTGCGTTCCGATGAGCCTCGGAGCACATTAACAATGATAAAATGGAGATCTTGGAAGGTGTCTGGTGAAGCTGGTCCACTATCTTGTAATCACTTTTCTTGATGATTCTCATGAATTCATCAACCTCTTGATCAAAAGGGGTTTTCAAAGCTTCTTTAGCAATTTGATCTTCTTGCACCATGCTCTTCCCTTTTGCCTTGGCAGCAGCTTCTGCTTCGGCACTGGGTCTTGGAATTTGTGGGGCAAAGAGACGTCCGCTTCGAGTGAAGCCTCCGCCTCCTCCCACATTGTCTATTTGTGGTGGAGAAGTTGATGATTCCAAAGTGATTTTCTGTCCTTCGCAGTATAGATCGGAGCCGTAATGCCAAGGGATGGCATTACTGCTTTCATAAGGTACTGGCCCAGACACTGTGATAGTGACTGGACTGATAGCAACTACAGAAGGGACCATGATAGTATGTGGATCATAGTATATTGTGACTGGTGCTCTGATAGGAGTGGCATTTTGTGAGTTGTAGGCAGAATCATTTGCAGGGTCATAATAAATTGTAACCGTTGAGATACTTTCATTGTTTGCTGTTGATGTTGTAGGAGACACTGTTGACTGGATGGATGTTGTTGTTGTAGGAGATTCTGAATGAAGGGGAGCTGAAGTTGTAGAAGGGATGTTTGCTGATATTTGGTTCGTTGAAGTAACAGATGAAGCATTTGTTGATGAGATTGAAGAGTTGTTTGGAACAATTGTTGTTGCAGTTGTAGGAGACTCGGGAACTGTTGTTAAGGAGATTGCTGGATTGGTAGGTATTGATGTTGTGATTTGGAGCAGGCCACTCTGGATGAGACCATCTATGCCATCTCTCAAGTTATCACACCCATTCACTGAAATGTTGCAATAAGCACATCCTAGCTCACATCCAGGGAACATTTGACATTCAAGGAGTTGAGCTTTAATCTCTACCAAGGGCGTCCGAATCTGACCCACACTGGTTATCAAGTAAGACGGCTTATCTTCTTCAATAGCATTGATTATGGGGCCACCGTGGTTTGGCATAGGGTTCTTGTTAACATTTGGTGGGGGTGCAAAATTTAGGGTTTTGGAATCCACTAGATCCTGTACTTTCATGTGCAAAGCTCTACACTTTTCTGTACTGTGGCCAGGTGCATTTGAGTGAAAAGCACATCTGGCGCTGGCGTCATAATTTCTGGGTAGACTGGCAGGATCTGGAGGTGCCAATGTCCTTAGCTCAACCAGGTTGAGTTTCAGGAGTTGTGGCAATAATGTGGCATAGGGCATAGGGATCGGATCAATCACCCTATTGGCCTGAGAAGGTCTCTGTTGATACGGTCTTTGCTGACTGTTGTTGTTGGTGTTGTTGTTGTTATAATTTCTCTGAGGTGGATACTGAGTTTGTTGCTGGTAGTGGGGTTGCTGCTGCGGTTGATAAGCTGGTTGTGGATGAATTGGAGCGGGAATGGTGACAGCTGCCACAGACCTATGAACATACTAGGGTCTGCCCCTGCTGGTATGGATAGCATTAGTCTCACCAGTTCTTCTCGGGCCCACAAAAGGCTTTCTTGGGTTGCTGGATGAGCTCGCACCATTGTCGGAAATCTTACCCATCTTTAGAAGGCTCTCAATTCTTTCCCCAGCTATGACTACATCCGCGAAGCTGGTAGAAGAAAAGGCAGCTAGCCTGTCAATGTATGTCCCTTGAAGGGTGTTCATAAACATGTCGGCCATCTCCCTTTCCGACATGGGTGGTTGGACAGCAGCAGCAAGCTGTCTCCACCTCTGGGCGTACTCCCGGAAGCTTTCTCTGGATGATTGTGACATTCCCATCAGGAGGGTCCTGTTGGGAGCCATATCCAAATTATACTGGTATTGTCTAATGAAGGCCTCAGCCAAATCCTTCCAACACCTGATGGTTGCTCTAGTCAAATGAGAGTACCATTCCCTTGAAGCTCCCGTTAAGCTATCCTCAAAATAAAACATCCATAGCTTTTCATCCATGGTATATGCCTTCAGCCTCCCCAGAAAGGATTGCAAGTGGGTCCGTGGGCAGGAGGTTCCGTTGTACTTCTCAAAGCACGGAGGTTTAAACTTATGGGGAATCCTGACCCCGTCCACTAAGCCCATGTCCATAACATCAAAACCCAAGGAGTTTTGAGACTCCAAGGACCTTAATTTTTCAGCGATTTCATCTAGCCTTCTGTCATAGGCTTCATCCCCAGCTCCCATCACTGTGAACTGATCTTCCTGGGGGGTCTTCTTGCAGTACCCTACCTGTAGTAGCATTCCCTTGTACATTAGCAGGGATGTTGATCTCTGGATAAAGGTGGGGCCCAAATACAGGTGGGTTGATATGAGGCTGAACCCTCTCATTGTTGCTTGTCCCACCAGTCCCTAGATTGGGGTCTTCCTGAGTCTGCCTTTCTACCAAAGCTCTTAATCTTTCTTGGCTCTGTGCCAATCCATTCATCACTTCCATAAACTGAGTCATCTGATTCCTCATTTCCAGTCTCTCATTGGCCATTTGAGTCCTGACCTCTGTAAGGTCCTGTTGTACCTGGTCCATCTGTATACCCGGAAGGTTGTTGCGGGTTGGATATCTGTGTGGACGGTTGAGTGGGAACACCCGACGTCGAGCAATAGTTCCTGAGCCACAACAGAGTTAGTAACAAAACAAATAAAACCTACAAAACAAGACAAAAGGTTAGTATGCAATGCAGAATGCTCATTTGTTTCTAAGGTATCCGGCTTGGTACTTGGTTTTGACCTTTCCAGACCCCTGAGGAAGATGCCTTTTGATGTTGCTTTGAAAGAACTCAGATAAAACAAACTAATGAATATATTACAAAAAGTGAATGATACATAGTTTGTTTTTTACAATACATGCCCCTGAGGGGTCAAAATACAACATAAGAAAATGAAAAGTACAATGAAATGAAAGCAACAACAAGCAAAAGTCAGACACCAAGACCAAACTCATCCTCCTGAACTTCCTTTAGAAGTGCTTCAGTCACAGGATCAGCTGGACGCTCTGTGAGGTTCCTGATAAGAAGATTCCTGGTAGCAACAGCCGCAGTTAGCTTCTTGTGTCTGCCCTGGTCTTTTGACCTCTTCACACCAGCCCTAATCTTCAACTCTGAGATCTCCCTCTGGGCTGCTAGCAGGGCTTCCTGTTGCTCCTTTGCACTAGCCTCCAACTGCTCAATCTTGTCCTGAGTCCTCTTATCCTCCTGAGTACGAGCTTCGGTGATCCTGATCCACCTAGCTTGACTCTCTTTCAGATACAAATCAGTCCTGGCCTTCTGGAACTGAGCTTCCTTGCAGGCATTCTTTAAGATCTGCTCTCCAGCCCTTGACTTCTTGATGTAGTCCTCTGACTTCTCAATCCTAGCTAGATGCTCCACTTTTAGCTTTTCTAACCTCTCAATGTCCAGCCGACCATCACTCCTCTCCCAGAGGGTCTTCTGTAGAGCCTGAGTCAGATTCTCATTCCTCTCTTTCAATTTCTCAAACTCCTCTAGGCTGACAGTGGCAGGAGGTGGTGTTGTGGATGGCCCAGGGGTGTCCTCAATGGTGAAGGGCATCCCAGAAATTTGAGCCCTGGCATGAGACCACTCATAGTACTGAGTTGAGGCCACATTGTTGCATCTTCCAAGAATGGCCATTCCCTTGGTCTGGACATTTTCCCAAGCCCAGGATGCTTGCCTGACAATAGCTAGATTAGGCTTTATCTCACAATAAAGGGTCTCAGCCAAGTCTTGTGCTCTAGGAGTGTGGACCAATGCATAGCCCAATTGTCTTTTAAATAACAGAGGGTTGTAATTGATGCAACCCTTTACTCCTATCAGGGGTACATTGGGGAACTGCCCACAACTAGTAATGATGTCTCTGCCCTTGGTGCTCTGAGTGCACCACCTGATGTCAGCTGAGGTCAAAGCAATGAGTCTTCTAGCCCAATTCTTTTGCTGATGAGGATTCAAGAATGCATCAGTCTTGGGCAAGTGCTTGAGCAGCCAAGTATGGAACAGGGGAGCACAGCACCTCACCAACCTTCCTCTCTGCTTTTCATTCCTTTGGTGAACAGAGTAGTAGAAATCTCCCAGTAAGGTGGGCACTGGGTTCCTCAGGATGAAAAGATGGATTGCATTCTTGCTGATAAACTTAGGCTCATCTGCAAATAATATGACCCCATATATGCTAAGGGCCAATAATGCACAGATTGCCTTCCACTCCCCCAAGGAGGCCTTCAGAATAGCCTGAGAGGTCAAGAAATCCAAATGTAGACCAGAGATTCCAGCCTTGGTAGTCATATTTTGCCCAATCAGAACTGGTTCCAGATACAAGGCCTTTGCCACTTCTTCATTACTAGGAAAAGCCATCTCAGGGTTGAAGGGGACTCCACCCCTAATAGGTACACCAACCAATGATGAATACTCCTCTAATAAAGGCCCCAACTGAAAATCCTGAAAGGTGAAGCACCTCAGAGGGGGATCATAGAACTGAGGGCAAGTATGAATCAAGCTCCTCTGGGAAGGGTCCAAATCCATAACCACATCACGGATGCCTCCATAATGTTCTCTGAATAGTGGTATATGGTCTGGAGTAATCAAGGCATGGATCCTCCTGATGTTAGCCAGCTCAGGCTCAAAGAAATGGTAGGAGATGTTACTCTTCTTGTGTGCCATGTTGCTGAAAGAAGGCTGAAACAGATGCTGAGAGTAATACTGAAGATGGGCCACTGACAGGCTGAGACTGGTAGTGCAGGTGACTGAAGCAGGTAGCTGATAGCTGAAGCAGATACTGATGAGGATAGGTCTATGCTGATGAAGGGGTCAAAACCAAGCCAAAATATATGATGGATACCCTGAAAAACAAATAAGCAAATGTTAAAATGATGCAATGATGATGTATGCAAATGATATGCAAGGGTTTGTGATCAGGCTGGATCTGATCAAGTGCTCTGATATAAATCCATGTATGTTCAAGAAATCCAGATGGAGGTTCATAAGTCCAGTAACCAAGGTGGGGGACTCAAATAAAGAGTCACATGTCCAAGGTTAAAAATCACAAGAACTGTTCCAAGATGGAGTATTCTTAATCAAAACAAAATAACAGGGTATGCTGAGGTCAAGGGTACCTGCAAACCTGTAAACAACCCAACCCCCTCACAGGTGGTGTTCTAAAACAAAGATCCTCAGACTTGGATCAGTTATGAGAAGTGTAAACACTTCTAACCCGGAGGTACAATGTTTACAATAACCATAAAAGACCCTCCTCTAATTCACCTCAGTTTCTGAAGGTCAATACTAAAGGTCATCCAGACTTAGCAGGCTTCCCAGATAGCCCTAGCACTACAGGAAATCTGTAGCACAGATTTCTCAAGAAGAAACCCATATCTGAACCGTGTTTCATATTCTCGCACCAGACCGAAATGGAATGGGAAAGAACATGAACCACTCTAGCCTAGGTGTCACTCAGGTCCCAGGTATAGGACCTTAACTCTCAATAGAACACCCACCCACCAAAGCAAAACCAGATCCAGCCAGAACAGTATGACAGTATGATGTATATAAAGCAATAAAAAGGCAATAAGACAACTGTACATAAAGCAGTAAACAAAATAAATATACAAACACAAATAGCACATAACACCCCAGTAAACACAAATCAAACAAGCGCTAGGAGAAACCCACAAAAAGAACCAGAAGCCCTGGTTACAGCATGGGGGTCCCCAGCAGAGTCGCCAAGCTGTCGCTCCCACTAAATGAGACCGGCTCAAATAAGGTACAGACGCGAACGGTCGGCGAAAGGAGGGTGTGAGAACACACAGGAGTGAACTCACAGGGAATGAAAAGAGTCGCCAGCTAGGCATTTTTATCCCGGAGGAAAGGCAATGCTGCATAGACCTAGAAAGATATGGATAAGACGGTTGAGAACCAGAGAGACTGAGAAAGGGGGTTGGTTACAACCTGGGAAGGTATTAGCACCCAGATTGTCCGCCGTACTCGACGGGATCCACGCTTAAAATATTTGTGTTTTAAAGGGGTAGTGTCAGTGTAATCTGTGTATAAAGAGCTGGAAAAGGATGTACAGGTGTCAGTGTAAGAGAAGTGCAAAGTGTAGTATGTACAGTGTCAGTGTAAGGACAAGAGTGAAATGCTCATGATAATGAGGCTAAAGAATGATACTGGAAGGAGGGGGAATATACAGAGACTTTTGTTCGATAACTGTTAAGTTATGCCTACGTATCCTCTCGTGCAATGAGGAAGTCAGAACACCGTAGTTCGACCCAAAGAGACTGAAAGATGAATTGACTTGTGAACTTCTTACTTGTCTATGCTCAAGTGTATGACCTGTCTGGCTCGGGTGCAAACTGTCTTGCATTAGACGGAAGAAGTGAGTTCTCGATTGTGAGTGAATGAGGTGAGAAGAGAATCCCGGAGGAGACGATTATTGTTTGTTTTTGTGCTTTCAGTCTTTTATTGCTTTTGAAAGTTTGTCATAAGTTAATGAGCTTAAGCCTAAACTAATGGGTTAGTAAACTCATCACATCTTCCCTCTGATTAGGGGTAATGAGAATACCTTAAGTGTGAAGTTAGCATCTCACACTTAACCACCCAGATGTAGGATTAAGATCATTAACCTACTTGTGATTATTTATATGTTTTTGGTGTTTTTGTTTAGTGTTAAGTAATGAGGTTAAGCCATAATCAGGGACTAAACAGACTCATTACACCATCCTAATAGAAGGATAATATATGAGAATGTTTAAGCTGAGGAAAGCTCCTCAACTTAATCCATGATTAGGGATTAAACTCATGACAAAACAAAACCTTTATTAAGTGGATTTTAATTAATGGTGAGATGATGAAGTGATTTTTAGGGTTGTAAGACAACTTGAGGGGGACTTGTCCATTAACACTAGGGTTAGTCCTTCTTAACCAATTAAGGAAGAATTAGAACCCTAACGCAAGGCCCAAGTTACAAGCTTGATGTCTTGATGATTATTAAGTGAATTGATTAGAGGATTTAAACACATTAAGGGTTTAACACTTAGGATTAAAGTTATACACTCCATCCTAATAGAAGGATGCAGGCATAAGTTTAATCACAAAGCCTTAAAGCCTTTAGGGTTTAGTCCCTGATTATGAGATGAGAAGAGAAGACTCAAAGAGACACAAAGGCAAAATCTAAATGGGGGACTAATCCAAAACCCTAATCATTGTCATGCTTGGTTGTTCCTAAGGTTTGTGAGGTTAACAAGAGAAAACTTCAATGGAACCACCAGGAAGCAGATGAAAGGAGCAAAGAAAAGCAAAGTAACTTGCTTCATTTAAGAAGACAAGTCACTTGAGGAAAGAAAGTAAGATGAAGAAGAAAGAGCAAGCTCAATCTCAAACACATAACAAAATGCAGCAAGGATGCATAAAAGAGATGAAAAGAACATGTGAGAAGTGAAGGCAAATTCACTTCTCAAAGTTGCTTACCACCTGAAAGGTTAGTGAAAGAAATGCAATGCAATGCAAAATGAGATGAAATGGCATGATGCAAACCAAAACCAGAAGCATATGTGATATGATAATGATGCTATGAGATGATACAAACATGAAATAAGGCATGGGGATGATCATATGAACAAATGAATGCAAGAGAAGCATGCTTGGATCCATGAACATACATGAAAAGTTATGGAATGCAAATGACATACAACATGGCAAATGAAAGATGCAATAATCAAACATGCTTCTAATATGTCTTAAGATGTCTAATGAATCAAATGGATGCACAAAATGTTATGGCAAGTCATGGTATGCAAGCAAATGCAAGATGAATGCAAAAGGAAGCCCAAATTAGGGTTTATGATCAATGCACAAAACAAAATTCAAAACCAGAAGCAAATATCAAGATAAAAAATTGAAAATGCATTCAAAGGAACCCTAAACCTATACAAACTCACTGCCCAAAGGAGGGGTTCTAACTCTTAACCTAATGAGGGTTATGAAATTCTCAAGATTGTTAGGGTTTTAAGGCACCTTGTCAAGAAAAATGTCAAACAAATTGAAAATGCAAGATCAAATCATGCCAATTTAATCCTACAAACTACATGATATGCAAGACACAATGCAAAAAGAATCAAAGTCCAACTCTTAAAGACTAGGCAGAAATGAATTTTCAAAGATTGGATCAAAATAATGCCTTGAAATGAAATTAATTCCATGAAAAATTGTCAAAAGACATCAAGATCAAAAAAGAAATTTGGTTTGAGGGTTGGACAATGTTTCTAAATGATTTTTAATGTTTCATGAATTTTTTGGTGATTTTTAAATACCTAAAAGTATTTTTAATTAATTAATTCTCATTAATTAATTAAAAATAATCTTTTAAATGATTTAAAAATATTTTTTAATGCAAAAAATAAAAATAAAAATGTTTTTGGTTTCTGAAAATTAATAAAAGGTTGTATAAAAATTTTCAGAATTTTAAAAATTGTTTTACTATTTTAAATTAAATGCACAAATTAAATACAAAATAAATGAAATAAAAATTAAAATAGGAGAAGTATGCAGAATGAGAGGCCAGGATTGAATCTGGGAAATGGTTTGTTGACTGCGCGCGCAATCTAAAGGCTGAAATTCAAACTTCATTAATTCCAATTAAAAATTAATTAATCTGAATTAATAAAGTCAACTGAAGATTAGGGCAAAATAGTGAAATCCTGAGCGTCCAAATGCGCGCGGGTCAACACATCCAATGGGTATTATTCAAACTTCATTAATTACAGGGATTAGCCCTAATTATTTTCAGGTGGCCGGAGAAGACTTCCGGTCGTCTTCTCCGGTGGGACTCCCACCTGAAAGTTTCTAAAATCCTCAAAACTCCATGAAAATGAAAACTAAACACCCAGAAATCATCCCCATACAACACTGAATCAAAACCCCTAACAAAACTCATTTCTCATTCATTAATCATGCGAATCGAAGCCAAACATTTTTAGGTCAGAAAAGTTTCAGAACAAGATTAAATGCTTATTTCTGAACCATTTCAAAAAGTAAAAGCATCAGAGTGATCAGCAAAGCATGAGCAACAACTTAGAAACTTAAAAATTCATTTCTGGAAAAAAAGTTCTTGATATACCTGAGCTTTGAGCTTTCTCAGTTTGCAACTTTCTGACCCTCTCTCTTCGTGCAAACCACTCCTTTTAGGCCCCTGATGAAGTCCTGATGCTTGGAGAAATTTTATGATGGTTGGTTTTTGAGATGGCAGAAGTTCTTCTCAATGTGGGGTGAGAATCGTATTTGTGATTCTGGTAGTTTAAGGCAATGGTGATGGGTGCTTTTTGATCAGGAAAGTGTGTTGAGTTGATTGGTGAAGTTAGTTTGTATGTTTGTGGCTTATGCAATCAGTTTCGAAGGCTTTTGCAATTTGGAGCAAGAAGTGATAACTATGGCTTGGGTGTCTTTCAGCTTGCAATGTGTGGTGTGTTATGCTGGCTTTGGTCCATGTATCAAAAGGGGATAGGTCAGAGAGTTGTTGCTGGCCTATGGTGATTGGTATGGGTCTTTGGCCAAAATGTCAACTTGATGTGTACTTGAGGTATGGGCAATGGTACAACTTGCTTTTTGGCATGCTTGGGTTCAGCTGAGTTTAGGGAGAACCATGGAATGATTTATGAGGCTATTCAGCAACTTGATCAAGGTTTATGTAGTGTTTTGCAATTTCCACAAGATTTGGTCCCTTTGTGAATTCTTGAGATTCAAGGCATGAAATGTGATGCTTCTTTGATGCAATCTGACTTTTAGGTCTTGGTACATGCTTGTATGAAGATTAGAAGTGCATTTGATAGCTTTAGAACACTTGATCAAGTCATTTTGCAAAATGCCTCTTTGGTAGGAACTTTGAAATTTTGTGATTTTTGCCAACTTTGGCAAGCCATAACTTTTGATCCAAAATGAATTAGGTCATGTTCTTGTACTTTTTGAAAAGGGAATGATCCATTCTACAACTTTCATGACCAAAGTTTTCCCATTTGAAGCATTTTTGAATCAAAAATCAAGGGTTGAAAAAGTTTCCCAAAATGGCAATTTTCATTATAAGTCAACTTTCCCAAAAAGTCAACTTTGCAAATGGCTTGAAATTCTTCAATTTTGTGAACTTCTAACATCTTCTATGATCAAATAAAGATCATACACAATCAAAACGATGAAGAACACCCTTTGGTTGGGTCATTGAGGGCCTCAGATACCCTGATTTTGCACTGACTTGCTCAAAAAGTCAACTCTTGATCAGATGACTTCCCCCATTGAATTTCTTCATGAAAATTGATATGCATGATCCCTATACCATATAGAGACCAATAGAAACAAGAATGACCAAAAAATTTGGAGTTATGGCCTTTGAAACCAAAACCCTAATTCTAGGTCATCTGTGCAGTCAAACCTGGCTCTACTTCCATGCCATTCTTAGTTCTTGTGATTATTTGAAATTTTTTACTTTGAGGGGATATGATATGATGCTTGAACATACATGGACCCCTTTGAAGTGCTTGATGACCTTTGGAGTGGCTCAAGAAGCTCTTGGATTTCTCAAATCACAAACCCTAGATGCAGATGACTTTGAACCAATGCAATGAATCAAAATGTGACATGAGATGGTATGATTGAGTTTATGCATATGAGGAGATCACAAGCCATGGTGTGAATGGGTGAGGGCAAATTTGGGGTGTTTACAACTCCATCCTAAGATAAGGATGCATGCATAACCCTAATTCCAAAGTCCTAAAGCTTTAAGAGTTTAGCCTCTGATTAAGAGATGAGAAGAGAGACTCAAGGAGACTCAAAGGTAAAAAGCTAGGGGGACTATATAAAACCTTAAAAGTTATCATGCTTGGATATCCTATGGTTTGTGAGGCTTAAGAGAAATGATCTTCAAGAAAGCCACCATGGAACAGATGAAAAGAGAAGGAGGAAGAAGAATAAGTTACTTACTTCCTGAAGAAGATAAGTAACTTAGGAGAAAATAAAGGAGAAAGAGAGATATAAGTGAAACAAGTTCACTTCAAAGACAAATAAATATTCAAATGAGAGGAAAGAAGAGGTGGGAAGTGAAGGCAAATCCACCTCCCAGACAACTTACCAAAGGTTCCTGAAATGTTAGTATGAATGCATAAGACATAAAGCAAAAGGAAATGAGATGAATAAAGATGCAAGGACCAAAACCATAAGTGATTATGAAATGCAAATTCATACAAGATGCATATGAATGATTATACAAGGATGAGATGCAATGGAAGCATGTTTAGAAGCATGAAAACACATGGATGTTCATGAAATGTAATGGATGCAATGCATACCAAAATGATGCAACAATGATCAAGCAATGTTTCAAACATGTCCTAAGATGTCTAAGATGACATACAAAAGAATTGAATGGCATGATAAGTTCACAAGTTCATGATATGCAAAGAAGAATGCAAATGAAGATGCAAAATTAGGGTTTTAAGGCAACATGAGATGCATATGACCAAAACAGAAGCATTCTCCATGATAAAAAAATTGAAATTGAGCTCAAACAAACCCTAAACACATATGAGATCACACCCCAAAGGAGAAAGTCAGAAACTTAACCTAGTGAAAGTTATGAAATTTCTAATCTAACTAGGGTTTTTGGGTGATTCTTAAGGGAAAATGCAATTCAAATTGAAAATGCAAGATAAAAATATGAGATAAATAACCTAGAAACTAGATGCAATATCTGAAACAATGCAAGAAGAACTAAGTTCAAACTCATCATGGTTAGGCAGAAATGAATTCTTCAAGTTAGGGTTAAAAAATGTGGAATTTATGAACCCTAATTCAAAGAAAATTGTGAAAATGTGACCAAACCTAAAAAGAAATTTGTATGGTGATTTTGAAAATGTTTAAAAATGTTTCATGAATTTTTTGGTGATTTTTAGAAACCTAAATGCATATTTAATTAATTAAAATCAATTAATTAATTAAATAAAACATTTAAATGTTTTTAAAAATAATTTTTTAAGGCAAAAATTAAAATAAAAAATGTTTTTAGGTAAAGAAAAATATTTGAAACAAGAATGCAAAGTTTGATATTTTTTCAATGGTTTTTGCTATTTTAAATAAATTGGACAAAAGAAATGCAATAAAATGAAAATAATGGAAAGTAATCTGATCCAAAGGCTGGGATTCAAACTAGGGAGGAAAGGGTTGACTGCGCACACAGATGGAGGGATGAGATTCATTCTTGGTTTTTAAATTAATTAATCCTAATTAAAACTAATTAATCAGAAATTCGGGCTAATGAGTCAATCTGGGCCACACACGCGCGCGGGTAAAATCAAAACCAAAGGTCCATATTCAAACTGGCATTAATTACACAGATTAGGGCAAATCGTCCTTCACCTTTGATGACTGTCCCTCATCAATATTTCATTTATTCTTTAACCCGATGGTCGTCCCCGTCGTTGTTTACTTTACTTTGCAAACCTGATGGCCGTCCCCGTCATTGCCTTTACTTTAATCCCCAGAGAATCTTGTTTCTTTACCTGATGGTCGTCCCCGTCATGGTCTCTTTATTTCCACAGCTTATTGGCCGTCCCCGTCATTGCTTTATCCCCAGCAGTCATCCTTTGCTCGATGGTCGTCCTCCATCGCCTTCATTTGATAATCATACTATACTAACTTTTACAATTTATATCCTTTTTATTCTTCTATTCAGTGAGTGCGAAGTTTGGACTGTCTTTGGTATTCAACCACAAGTTATCTTGTTTGTCTGTTAATCCAGGCGCTTACATCCTGCACAGCTAACTCATGTTTGAATAGGGGCAGCTGTAAACACCCCAAATTTGCCCTCACTCATATCACACCATGGCTTGTGATCTTTCATTTTTGCATAAGCATAAGCATGCCACCTCATATTGCATTTTTGTTTCATCTGTATAGTTCAAGTTCATCTGCATCTAGGGTTTGTGATCTGAGCAATCCAAGAGTCCATCTGAGCCATCCCAAGGGCCTCAAAGTGTTCCAAGGGGGTCCATGTGTGTTCTATCATCATATTATGTCCCTCAAAGTTCATGGAAGTCAAGAGATCACAAGAACTGGCAAGGCATGGAAGCGGAGCTAGGGTTTTCATAGCACAGATGACCAAAATTAGGTTTTTGGTTTTAGAGGCCTTAACTCCAAATTTTTGGGCCATTCTTGTTTCTAATGTTCTTAAGATCTTATAAGGATCATGTGTACCAAGTTTGATGAAGAAATTCATTGTGGAAGTCATATGTTCATTGGGTAACTTCTTGAACAAGTTAAGTCAAAATCAGGGCATCTGAGACCCCCAACAATGGAACCAAAGGGGTATTTTCATCAAATTGAAGTTATATGATCTTTATTTTATCTTACAAGTGGTTGGAAGTTCACAAGATTGAAGAATTCTGAGCCATTTGCGAACTTGCCAAAAATGGAAATGACATGTAATGGAAACTTTCCATTTTGGGAAAGTTTTTTCAACCTCCTCTTTCTCAACCAAAAATGCTTCAAATGAAAAAAATTTGGTCATGAAAGTTGTAGATTAGGTCTTTCCCTTTTCAAAAAGTACAATGACATGTCTTGATTAATCATAGAACTCAATATATGACCTTTCAAAGTTGGCAAAAATCCTAAAATTTCAAGTTTCATGTCAAAGAGGGATTTTGCAAATTGGCATATTCAAGCATTCTAATGACTTCTAATAGGCACAAATACTTCACAATATGTCAAAAAAAAACTCAAAAGATCATAATTGGCCCATGGTTAGAGGCATTTCATGGCTTGTGATCCAAGAAACATCAAAGTTGGAATTTTGCAAAACATATAATATCTCTTCATCCACTTGAGCCAGCACATCAAAACCATTTACATGGCTCTCCACAAAGTCAGTTGAGGCCAGACACCCCAAGAAATTAGGCCTGCACCATGCCCATACCTCAAAGTACAAAATCTTGACTTTTTGCAAAAGCTCCCATACCAATCACACTATGCCACCACCCACTTTCTGAACACTCTCATATGCTTATACTAATCTTATAGAGCTCATTTCATATAACACACAAGCCTGAATCTTCCCCACACTCAGAATTCACAAAATCATCAAAAACCTTCCTCTCCCCAAAAGAGCAATGCTTGAAACTCTTACACAACAAAGTGATGAAAGTTTCCCTCTCCCCAGCTGAGTTCTCCTTATGGGTAGATCGACCAATGATCTCTTCCCCCAAGTAGAGCTATATCTCCAGGAAGATCCAATGATCTCTTCCCCTGCCGGGACATTCTTCCAAGCAGATCAGCCAGAGATCTTTATCCCAGCGGGATCCGAATCCCGTACCGGTTCCTCTTTTGTATAATCATGGCATTTGCATCATATTCACCAAATAAGCGTAGCATTCCATCTAATACGGAGCATTACGGAAAAAATCAAACATTTGCATGATCATAAGCCAGGTTCGAGCCAATCACCTGCAATTACCGTCAGCATTTCATCAGCAATGTATATAAAAAAACTCATATCCCCTGCAGATACAAGCCAAAACGTCCCATTTGCACTCTCAAGTACAGATACCTATACATGCTCTTTTTAGACACCCGTCCGTGTCATTCTTCCCCAGCAAGGTTGCCAAAACACCTTCTACAAACCAAGTGCTTATTTATAACACACTCTTTTCGACACCCGTCCGTGTCATCCTATCCCCCACAGAAAGCCAAAGAATACACTTTGCGTTCTCAAAACAAATGCTTGTTTATATAATATATATTTGACACTCGTCTGTGTCATGCATTCCCCAGCAAGTTGAACACTCGTTCGTGTCTTGATCATACTTCACCAAATGAAACCAATATTCACTCATACTTATACAGAAGTCTCTTATACTCGTCTGTATGTTGTATATATATCACTCCTCAACAGACCCGACACTCGTCCATGTTCTTTGTTAACCAGTTGATACTCGTCTATATCATTATCTCTGAACATGCGTCAGCATTTGTTTCTACCGATACTCGTCCGTGTCATGGTCCTAAGGATGCTCGTCCGCATCTTTAATCTATACAGAGCGTCAAACACTTATATCTTTTATTCTTGAGCGTAAGCTTTCGTCCGTGTTTACCGTTCCCCAGTAACTCATCAACAGAACAACTTTTCTTCTATCCAATATCCGTCCAATGTCGTGATACTTTCGGCAGCCGTCCCCTTCCAGGTGATCGTCCTTCACCTTTGGATGATTGTACCTCATCCTTTCCTCAGTAGAGTCCCATTAGTGGAACCTTCTTCTATCCGACATTCGTCCTATGTCGTGGTAAAGATCAGTCGTCCCCTACTAGGTGATCGTCCTTCACCTTTTGATGACCGTCCCTCATGATTTTATCTGATGGCCATTCCCATCGTTGACCTTGTTATCCGACATTCGTCCTATGTTGTGATAAACCCCGAGAGCAGTCGTACCCTGTTAGGTGGTCATCCTTCACCTCTTGATGATCGTCCTTCATCATTTTATCCGATGGTCGTCCCCGTCGTTGATCCTTTTCTATCCGACATTCGTCCTATGTCGTGATAAAGAGCAGTCGTCCCCTGCTAGGTGATCGTCCTTCACCTTTAATGACTGTCCCTCATCAATATTTCATTTATTCTTTAACCTGATGGCCGTCCCCGTCGTTGTTTACTTTACTTTGCAAACCTGATGGCCGTCCCCGTCATTGCCTTTACTTTAATCCCCAGAGAATCTTGTTTCTTTACCTGATGTCCGTCCCCGTCATGGTCTCATTATTTCCCCAGCTTGTCGGTCGTCCCCGTCATTGCTTTATCCCCAGTAGTCATCCTTTACTTGATGGTCGTCCTCCATCGCCTTCATTTGATAATCATACTATACTACCTTTTACAATTTATATCCCTTTTCTTCTTCTTTTCAGCGAGTGAAAATTTTGGACTGTCTTTGGTATTCAACCACAAGTTATCTTGTTTGTCTGTTAAGCCAGGCGCTTACATCCTGCACAGCTAACTCATGTTTGAATAGGGGCAGCTGTAAACACCCTAAATTTGCCCTCACTCATATCACACCATGGCTTGTGATATTTCATTTTTGCATAAGCATAAACATGCCACCTCATATTGCATTTTTGTTTCATCTGCATAGTTCAAGTTCATCTGCATCTAGGGTTTGTGATCTGAGCAATCCAAGAGTCCATCTGAGCCATCCCAAGGGCCTCAAAGTGTTTCAAGGGGGTCCATCTGTGTTCTATCATCATATTATGTCCCTTAAAGTTCATGGAAGTCAAGAGATCACAAGAACTGGCAAGGCATGGAAGCAGAGCTAGGGTTTTCACTGCACAGATGACCAAAATTAGGGTTTTTGTTTCAGAGGCCTTAACTCCAAATTTTTGGGCCATTCTTGTTTCAAATTTTCTTAAGATGTTATAAGGATCATGTGTACCAAGTTTGATGAAGAAATTCATTGTGGAAGTCATCTGTTCACTGGGTAACTTCTTGAACAAGTTAAGTCAAAATCAGGGCATCTGAGACCCCCAACAATGGAACCAAAGGGGTATTTTCATCAAATTTAAGTTATATGATCTTTATTTGATCTTAGAAGTGGTTGGAAGTTCACAATATTGAAGAATTTTGAGCCATTTGCAAACTTGCCAAAAATGGAAATGACATGTAATGGAAACTTTCTATTTTGGGAAAGTCTTTTCAACCTCCTCTTTCTCAACCAAAAATGCTTCAAATGAAAAATTCTTGGTCATGAAAGTTGTAGATTAGGTCTTTCCCTTTTCAAAAAGTACAATAACATGTCTTGATTCATCCTAGAACTCAATATATGACCTTTCAATGTTGGCAAAAATCCTAAAATTTCAAGTTTCATGTCAAAGAGGGATTTTGCAAATTGGCATATTCAAGCATTCTAATGACTTCTAATAGGCACAAATACTTCACAATATGTCAAACAAACCTCAAAATATCATAATTAGTCCATGGTTAGAGGCATTTCACTTCTTGTGATCCAAGAAACATCAAAGTTGGAATTTTGCAAAACATATAATATCTCTTCATCCACTTGTGCCAGCACATCAAAACCATTTACATGGCTCTCCACTGTAACACCCCAAATTTGCCCTCTTCATTTTAAGCATCATATCACACCATATTAATCATGAACATACCATATTCTTAGCATCCTAGCATGGAAAGATGAGGCATAACATTCTTCATGTCCTAGCATTAGGCATATGATCATCTGTGGAGGTTCTTGAGGAATTACAAGCTATGACAAGGGTCCCAATGGTTTTGTACAAGTCCTATGATGGTTCTAAATTGCATTTACAAGCTCAAGTTCATGTACAAAAGCTCAGAAGGTTGTATGATCATCAGAGATTCCAGGACAAGGCAAAGCTCCTACACAAGGCACCTGAACTAGGGTTTGAGATTCAAGCATCAAAACTTCACAATTTTGGCCAATTAATTTGGGAAAAGTCTTCTATATGTCAATAGGATCCTAGGTACCAATTTTCATGAGAAAATTCCATGTGGAAGTCAGGAAATTCTTCAGTTGCTTGCAGATGAAGTAATTGGTCAATTGTGCCTTTAAAAAGTCAATTGTGTGATTTCAAGGGGTCCAACCAACTTTTTCTTGCCAAGGGGTGTCCTTACAATGTTATAAGAGGTTTGGAATGTTCAAAGATCAAGAATCATGAATATTTGAGGGTTTTTGCAAAATTGGTGAAAACTTGGTTTTAAGGATTTTCAATTTTTGGCAACTTTTGCCCTAAAATTCAAGTGAGCTTAACATGATCAAAAATTCTTCAAATGGACCAAAGTCAAACATGAAAGTTGGAGATTAAGGGCTCCCATTTTCAAAAAGTACAAGTACTTTTTCATGGGATTCATGGTTTGTTCTCTAGGCTCTTCGAAAAAATGCTTAAAACTAGGGCAAAACCTAAACTTCCATGCATGCACCAAAGCCAATTGTCATGAAACTTAATTTTAAGGCTTGGAATGGATCAAGTGAGGTTTCTAAGTTACAATACATTGCATTTGGCATACTTTTCTCCAAAGAATACCCCAAATTCGTGCAAGGCAAGTTTGTTATTCAAAAAGTGGATATTTTGCAAATTCATGGAGAAAGTGTGACAACTTTGATCTAAGGGCCAGGACTTGTTGGATTATAATCAAGGGTTGGATTTGGATTGCACATGGGCTGAAAGGCCAGGGGGAAGCATGAGCATTGCATGCTCTCACACCAAACTTGCAAGAATTGCAAATTCACAAATTCTCCTCATTCCCACGTGCAAAGGAGCTCATCTTTTCAGCATTGGTTTGTGACTTGGTATATAAGAAATTAGGGTTTCAGAATTGCACAACTCTCTCTCATTCTCTCATTTCAAACTTCTTGCACAACTTGAAATTTCTCTCATATCTCATCATACACTTGCTCAATCAGAAAACAAATTGTAGATCCTTGATCAGTGCAAGCTTAGGATCACAAACATCACCATTGTTCAAGCTTTCCTTCAAGATTAACAACTTTGCCATTTCAGGGCAGGTGTTGGCAAAGCTTCAGATCCAGCCATCTTCAAGGCTTTAGATGCATTTATTTTGCATCTAGAGTGAGTTTAGAGTGATTGTCATCCATCATCTGGTCTTCTATCACATTATTTCCAGATCTGCAACTCAGGTAAGCTTCAAATTCTTCACCTCTGAAAATGAAAATGTTGATGTGCATATTAATCCTTGATGTACACTGATCATGCTGAAAGTTGTAGTTTCGAAAATGGTGCATTGTAGTATGAGATATTTGAGTTTCATTTTTCATGGTGCCAACTATTTTTGTTTGATCCAAGAAATCCATTGGTTTATTTTAAATTTCAGTGTCATTTTCGTGCTCAGCGTGCCCTAATTAGTAGATTTGGAGCTCTTGGTACATTTATATTGTTGTTTGTTCATATTTGTTTGATTTCCGGTGCCGGAGCCCTAGCTCTGATCACCGGAAACTGGAAATGGAGATTAGGGTTTGTGAGGTTGAATAAAGGTCTCTGGCCCTTGGATCCTCATCACACACGCACAGGATGTTGCCACGCGTTTAAGAGCCCATCCTCCCTCTCACGTGTTCTTTCTGTTCTAATTTAATTCAGCATGCTACGCATCCCACCATAAGTATCATGCGCCATCCACTCACAATTCACTAATCGTCCACGTCAATTAATGAGAAGTGTACAGCGTGCGTTGGATTGATCTAACAGATGTGTTATTTTCCTCTGTTTTTCCCTGAATATTCACCATAGGAATTATAAACCTGCGCAGCCTTTTAGGCCTTGGTTCCTTTTCGCACCCCCTCACAGCTAAGCCCAATACCATTTACACTGTAATCCATGCTATTCTCACCTCCCACCTCATTTCTCTTTTAATTTCTTTTTTCATTTTAATTTCTTTATGTCACTTTGCTTTTTGATTATTAAAAATAGTTCCAAGCTTCAAAAAATCCCAAAATAATTCATGTGTGTTCAATTGAGTTTTCTTTATTTTTATACATTTTAATTTTCCATTTATTCCTATTATCCACGTGGCAATTAATTCCTCATTTCAATTAATTCATTTTTAAGTCCTTTTGAGGCAATCTGTCTTGTCCATTTTCCATAGAGTTCATTATTTTGAGTTTCGTGTTCATTCTTTTTGCTCTGGATTCCTAAGATGATGTAGTTCTTATGTGATTTTTCCCCTGATTTTTAGAAACTTTTTCATTGGGTCTTGGTCCTTTGACTTGTGAAGGAAGTTTTTAACCCTAGTTCTTGTTTATGTCTCCATTTGACCTATCTAGTTTCTGAATTTCTTCCAATCCTTTTGGCTAATTGTTATATCATGTTTGAGGATCATTTGATTTGAGTTGTGGAATTTTTAGTGGTTTTGTTGAATTGATGTGGATTTTTGTTCTCACCTTGTCCCATTTTTCTTCTTTGTGATCATTAGCTCTCTTGTAAGCTTAGAAGGGCACTTGTGCCAACTTCTTCTTCTCATTTGGGGTCTCTTTGGGGTATGGGTTCCATTCTGGTCTTGACTTAGGGTTTGTGTCTTAGAAGTTTTTGTGTTTGCTTACCTTTTAAGTCCTTTCATTTCTTAAGTGTATTCATCTCACCTCCTTACTTCTTTCACCTCATTATGTGTTTGTTTGACCTTGTACCTCTCTTCTCTTCATCTCTCTAGCTTCTTAAGCTCTTATTTGATTTGTTTTGGTTCTGGTCTTGGGCATTGAGTCCATGTTTGTGCATTGTTTCTTTGCATCTTCATAAGTTTGCATTTGTTTTATCATTTGTTTCATGTTGCATCATGTTAGCTTGCATGCTTCTTTCCTCATTCTTGTGAGTTGCATTTGCATTGAGCATTTGTACATATCATTTCACTTCTGTTTGTATGATGTTGGCATGTTATCTTGTTCATTTCATTTCACTTGTATGCATGTTACTAACCTTGCAGGGGCTATGGTAAGTGTGAGGTGTGGATGTGAGTTCCACATCTCCAAATCTCATCTCTTCTTCTTATTTCTTTATTGTGACTAACCTTTGCTTGTTGGGCTTAGGCATTTCTCATCTCTTCTTCTATCCTCTTCTTTTCTTCTTCTTTCTTTCTTCTTTAGGATAGGAAACCACACTAACCTTAGGATATCCATGCATGACAACACTTAGGAATCTTTAGTCCCCCATTAGACTTTTACCTTTGTGATCCTTTTGGTTCTTCTTCTCTTCTCATATCATAACCATAAAAAACATCTTAATAAAGTTTGAATTAATACCTTGAGCAATAGCCTTATCCCATGAGGTACTTGTAGTCTTCCCATCTTGGGATAGTACAAGTTTACCTTGTGATGCACAAGTCAGATCAAGGTATCTTCTTCACCAAGAAAAGCATAAAAACACTTCTTCACTGTAAATACCAAAAACACTTAATAAGTTAATGAGTTAGTGAGCTTAGGCCCTAATCTCTGGATTCAAGTTTTGGGGATCTTCTCCTTACTTGAGTGAGCTTGTTATATTATTCCATCTTGGAATGTAGTGACAAGTGCAAATTCCATGGAAAAGAGCTTGAGTTCACTTCCTTGTGACACACTCCTAAAAGCTTCATAAAAAACACAAACAAACAATAAGCATCTTTCCTTCGGGAATTCTTTTCTCATCTCATTCGCTCCGTACACGAACTTGCTCCTACTTGTCATTTTGCAAGACGGTTACGCACTCGTCGTCCGAGTCTGCAACACCTGAGCAATGGCATAGGCAGTTCAAGCCTTAATTCACAAGCAATTTCCTTGTTACCCCTAGTTAGGGGAACTACGGCGTCTCTGATCCTTATTATCCTGAGGAGGTACGTAGGCAGCGGGGTAGGGCCCGTTCGAGCACAATCTTTATTTTCCCTACATTTTTTCTCTTTGTTCTCTTATACAGTTCTTTTCCAGTTCCAGTTTCTTTTCTTTTGCTGTAGCTTTCATACCCTCACCCTTTGAAATAGTTTTCCTTGCAAGCGTGGATCCCGTCGGGTACGGCGGACGATCTGGGTGCTAATACCTTCCCAGGTCGAAACTGACTCCCGAACTCAGTCTCTTTGGTTCACAGGACCCGTGTCCTTCCTTTTCTTTTCTTCTGGTTTGTGCAGCATTAACATTCTCGTTCCTTCGGGATAAAAATGCCTGGCTGGAGACTCTATTCTTTTTCCGCGCCACTTTCGCGTTTGTACCAGGATGGAAATCCGGGGAGCGACATCCACAAAGTCAGCTGAGGCCAGACACCCCAAGAAATCAGGCCTGCATCATGCCCATAACTCAAAGTACAAAATCTTGACTTTTTGCAAAAGCTCCCATACCAATCACACTATGCCACCACCCACTTTCTAAACACTCTCATTGGCTTATACTAATCTTATAGAGCTCATTTCATATAACACACAAGCATGAATCTTCCCCACACTCAGAATTCACAAAATCATCAAAAACCTTCCTCTCCCCAAAAGAGCAATGCCTGAAACTCTTACACAACAAAGTGATGAAAGTTTCCCTCTCCCTAGCTGAGTTCTCCTTATGGGTAGATCGACCAATGATCTCTTCCCCCAAGTAGAGCTATATCTCCAGGAAGATCCAATGATCTCTTCCCTAGCCGGGACATTCTTCCAAGCAGATCAGCCAGAGATCTTTATCCCAGCGGGATCCGAATCCCGGACCGGTTCCTCTTTTGCATAATCATGGCATTTGCATCATATTCACCAAATAAGTGTAGCATTCCGTCTAATACGGGGCATTACGGAAAAAATCAAACATTTGCATGATCATAAGCCAGGTTCGAGCCAATCACCTGCAATTACTGTCAGCATTTCATCAGTAATGTATATAAAAAAACTCATATCCCCTGCAGATACAAGCCAAAACGTCCCTTTTGCACTCTCAAGTACAGATACCTATACATGCTCTTTTTTGACACCCGTCTGTGTCATTCTTCCCCAGCAAGGTTGCCAAAACACCTTCCACAAACCAAGTGCTTATTTATAACACATTATTTTCGACACCCGTCTGTGTCATCCTATCCCCCACAAAAAGCCAAAGCATACACTTTGCGTTCTCAAAACAAATGCTTGTTTATATAATATATATTTGACACTCGTCCGTGTCATGCATTCCCCAGCAAGTTGAACACTCATTCGTGTCTTGATCATACTTCACCAAATGAAACCAATATTCATTCATACTTATACAGAAGTCTCTTATACTCGTCAGTATCTTGTATATATATATCACTCCTCAACAGATCCGACACTCGTCCATGTTCTTTGTTAACCAGTTGGTACTCATCTGTATCATTATCTCTGAACATGCGTCAGCGTTTGTTTCTACTGATACTCGTCTGTATCATGGTCCTAAGGATGCTCGTCCGCATCTTTAATATATACACAGCATCAAACACTTATATCTTTTATTCTTGAGCGTAAGCACTCGTCCGTGTTTACCGTTCCCCAGTAAGTCATCAACAGAAAAACTTTTCTTCTATCCGACATTCGTCCTATGTCGTGATACTTTCGGCAGCCGTCCCCTGCCAGGTGATCGTCCTTCACCTTTGGATGACTGTCCCTCATCCTTTCCTCAACAGAGTCCCATTAGTGGAACCTTCTTCTATCTGACATTCGTATTATGTCGTGGTAAAGAGCAGTCGTCCCCTGCTAGGTTATCGTCCTTCACCTTTTGATGACTGTCCCTCATCATTTTATCTGATGGACGTCCCCATCGTTGACCTTGTTATCCGACATTCGTCCTATGTTTTGATAAACCCAGAGAGAAGTCGTACCCTGTTAGGTGATCATCCTTCACCTCTTGATGATCTTCCTTCATCATTTTATTCGATGGTCGTCCCCGTCGTTGATCCTTTTCTATCCGACATTCGTCCTATGTCGTGATAAAGAGCAGTCGTCCCCTGCTAGGTGATCGTCCTTCACCTTTGATGATTGTCCCTCATCAATATTTCATTTATTCTTTAACCCGATGGCCGTCCTCGTCGTTGTTTACTTTACTTTGAAAACCTGATGGCCGTCCTCGTCATTGCCTTTACTTTAATCCCCAGAGAATCTTGTTTCTTTACCTGATGGTCGTCCCCGTCATGGTCTCTTTATTTCCCCAGCTTGTCGGCCGTCCCCGTCATTGCTTTATCCCCAACAGTCATCCTTTGCTCGATGGTCGTCCTCCATCGCCTTCATTTTATAATCATACTATACTACCTTTTACAATTTATATCCCTTTTCTTCTTCTATTCAGCGAGTGCAAATTTTGGACTATCTTTGGTATTCAACCACAAGTTATCTTGTTTGTCTGTTAAGCCAGGTGCTTACATCCTGCACAGCTAACTCATGTTTAAATAGGGGCATATGTAAACACCCTAAATTTGCCCTCACTCATATCACACCATGGCTTGTGATCTTTCATTTTTGCATAAGCATAAACATGCCACCTCATATTGCATTTTTGTTTCATCTGCATAGTTCAAGTTCATCTGCATCTAGGGTTTGTGATCTGAGCAATCCAAGAGTCCATCTGAGCCATCCCAAGGGCCTCAAAGTGTTCCAAGGGGGTCCATGTGTGTTCTATCATCATATTATGTCCCTTAAATTTCATGGAAGTCAAGAGATCACAAGAACTGGCAAGGCATGGAAGCAGAGCTAGGGTTTTCACATCACAAATGAGCAAAATTAGGGTTTTGGTTTCAGAGGCCTTAACTCCAAATTTTTGGGCCATTCTTATTTATAATGTTCTTAAGATGTTATAAGGATAATGTGTACCAAGTTTGATGAATAAATTCATTGTGGAAGTCATATGTTCACTGGGTAACTTCTTGAACAAGTTAAGTCAAAATCAGGGCATCTGAGACCCCCATCAATGGAACCAAAGGAGTATTTTCATCAAATTGAAGTTATATGATCTTTATTTGATCTTAGAAGTGGTTGGAAGTTCACAAGATTGAATAATTTAGAGCCATTTGCAAACTTGCCAAAAATGGAAATGACATGTAATGGAAACTTTCCATTTTGGGAAAGTTTTTTCAACCTCCTCTTTCTCAACCAAAATTGCTTCAAATGAAAAATTCTTGGTCATGAAAGTTGTAGATTATGTCTTTCCCTTTTCAAAAAGTACAATAACATGTCTTGATTCATCCTAGAACTCTAGATATGACCTTTCAAAGTTGGCAAAAATCCTAAAATTTCAAGTTTTATGTAAAAGAGGGATTTTGCAAATTGGCATATTCAAGCAATTCTAATGACTCTAATAGGCACAAATACTTCACAATATGTCAAACAAACCTCAAAAGATCATAATTGGCCCATGGTTAGAGGCATTTCATGGCTTGTGATCCAAGAAACATCAAAGTTGGAATTTTGCAAAACATATAATATCTCTTCATCCACTTGTGCCATCACATCAAAACCATTTACATGGCTCTCCACAAAGTCAGCTGAGGCCAGACACCCCAAGAAATCAGGCCTGCACCATGCCCATACCTCAAAGTACAAAATCTTGACTTTTTGCAAAAGCTCCCATACCAATCACACTATGCCACCACCCACTTTCTGAACGCTCTCATTGGCCTATACTAATCTTATAGAGCTCATTTCACATAACACACAAGCCTGAATCTTCCCCGCAGTCAGAATTCACAAAATCATCAAAAACCTTACTCTCTTCGAATCTGCAAAATCAGCCATCAAACTTCAAATATTTTTCCACCAATCAACTCAGCATCACCCCAGGATCATTTCCCACCCATCACCATAGCTTAAAACACAGCCAAACACAAACACGAATTCTGCAACTTCAGAAACAAAACCTTCAAACCAGCCATTGCAAGCTTGTTCCAAGCATCAAAGCATTCTCAGGAAGCACATTGGAGTTGATTCGCACCAAAGAGAGGTCCAGAAAGCTCAAGAACTGAAAGTTCAACCTCAGGTAACCTCAAGAACAATTTTTCCAGAACTTGTTTTTTAAGTTACAAATTGATTCTACATGATGTGCTGATCATTGTGATATGTTTACTTTTGAAAATGGTTGAGTATTAAGCATGTATTGAACTTCTGAAAGTTTTGTTCAGTTTTACGATTTGCTTCGAATCTTGTTTTTGGTGAATGATAAATTGTTTTTGATGGCTGATTCTTGTTTATTGATGTTTGGGGAGTGATTCTGGAGAGTTTAAGTTGATTTCATGGAGTTTTGAGAGAGATAGGAAGAGTGAGATGTCGGAGAAGATGATCGGAGGTCTTCTCCGGCCACCTGAAAGTCATTAAACCCTAATCTGTGATTAATTCCCCAGTTTGAATTTAGGTCGTTGGATGTTGTTTCCCGCGTGTGTGGATGGTCAGGATCCTCTCACTTAAACCCTAATCCAATTAATTAAATTAATTAATCTCATTTAGTCAGATTCAATCCAAGCCCTTGATTCATGCGCCAGTCAACCATCACCCTCTGAGTTCAAATCATGGCCTTTGGATACGCTGACTTTCCTTTTATTTCATTTAAATTCATCTTCTTTTTATTTCTTTTGTTCAATTTATTTAAAATAGTTAAAAACATCACAAAAATATTTCCTTTTGCATTTCTGATCAAAATATTTTTCTCATTCCAAAAATGATTTTTATTTTATTTTTTGCATTAAAAAAAGCATTTTTAAAATATTTAAATGTTATTTTTAATTAATTAAAGTCTTTTAATTAATTAAAAATACATTTAGGTTTCTAAAAATCACAAAAAAAAATCATGAATCATCCCAATGCATTTAGAAACATTTTCATACTCTTCACACAAATTTCTTTTTAGGTTTGATCATAGTTTGTGAATTTTCTTTGAATCATTTAAATCATATTTTTGAACCTATAAATCACATTTAAATCATATTTTTAAATCATATTTTGAACCCTAACTTAAAAAAATCATTTATGCCTAACCAAGAAGATTTTGAAGATGATTCTTTTTGAATTGTCTTTCATATTGCATGTAGTTTATAGGTTATTTATCTCATGAATTTATCTTTCATTTTCAAATTGATTTGCATTTTCCCCTTTGAACCAACCAAAAAACCTAGAAACTTAGGAAATTCATAACTTTTGATTGGTTAGGCTTCTGACCTTCTCCTTTGGGGTGTGACCTAGTATGGGATTAGGGTTTGTTTGAGCTTGTTTTCAATTTTCTATCATGTCATATGCTTCTGTTTTGTTCATTTGCATCTTGCATGTCCATAAAACCCTAATTTTATGTGTTCACTTGCATTCATCTTGCATATGCATCCTTACATGAACTTTCTATGACATTTCTTGCATTCATATGTCATCTTAGACATCTTAGGACATGTTAGAACCATGCTTGATCATTTCTTCATTCATTTTCCATGATTTGCATTCATTTCATTTCATTAACTTTCATGTGTTTTCAAACATCAAAGCATGCTTCCATTTGCATCTCATCTTTGTATGATCATACATATGCATTTTGTATGCCTTTGCATCATCTCACATGACATTAACATTTCATAAACACTTCTAACTTTGGTCATTTCATCTCATTGCATCTCATTTCATTTCATTTCTTTATCCTTTACACTTTATGCATTCATACTAACATTTTCAGGTGGTAAGTTACTTTGAGAAGTGGATTTGCCTTCACTTATAATTTCTCTTTATCTCTTTCATATGCATCTTGTTGGTTCTTAAAGTGAACTTGTTCACTTTTGTTCCATTTCTCTCACTTTCTTTCTTTAAGTTACTTATGTTCTTCAATGAAGTAAGTAACTTATTCTCTTTCTCATCCTCCTTTCATTTGCTTCTTCCATTGGTGGCTTCCTTGAAGATCTTTCTCAAGCCTTACAAACCATAGGATATCCAAGCATGATAATTATTAGGGTTGTAATTAGTCTCCCTTATCTTTTTACCTTTGAGTCTCCTTGAGTCTCTCTTCTCATCTCAATAATCAGAGACTAAACTCTTAAAGTTTTAGGACTTTGGAATTAGGGTTATGCATGCATCCTTCTCTTAGGATGGAGTGTATAACTTTAATCTTAAGTGTTAAACCTTTAATTTGTTTAACCCTCTTAATCAAAACACATTAATAATCATTAAGACTTTATCTTGTAACTTGGGCCTTACATTAGTGTTCTAATTCTTCCTTATGGTTAAGAAGGACTAACCCTAGTGTTTAATGGACAAGTCCCCCTCAAGTTGTCTTACAAACATAAAATCCATTTCTTAATCTCATCCCTTAATCAAAATCCACTTAATAAAGGATTTGTTAAATAATGAATTTAATCCCTAACCATGGATTAAGTTGAGGTATCTTCCTCAGCTTAAGTGTTCTCATTTATTATCCTTCTATTAAGATGGTGTAATGAGCCCACTAATCTGTGATTAGAGATTAAACTCATTACTTAACACTAAACAAAAACCCAAAAAAACATCTAATTAATCACAAGTAGGTTAATGATCTTAATCTACATCATCATGGTAATTAAGTTGAGATGCTTATCTCATACTTAAGTAGGCTCATCATCCCTAATTAGGGAGGATATAATGAGTTTACAAGCCCTTGACTTAGGCTTAAGCTCATTAACTTATGCAAAACACCAAAAACAATAACAAAACTGAAAACACAAAAACAAACAATAATCGTCTCCTTCGGGATTCTTTTCTCACCACACTCACTCACAAACGAGAACTTGTTTCTTCCGTCTAATGCAAGACAGTTAGCACTCGAGCCAGACGAGGCATACACTTGAGCATAGACAAGCAAGCAGTTCACAATCAATTTATTTTTCAGTCTCTTTGAGTCGAACTACGGTGTTCTGACTTCCTCATTGCACGAGAGGATACGTAGGCATAACTTAACTGTTATCGAACAAAAGTCTATGTGTCTTCCCCCTCTTTCAGCATTCTTTAAAAGCCTCAGTTCCTGAGCATTCACCCCTTTTCACTGACACTTGTATATTTCTTTTTCAGCTTTTGCACACATATAGCACATACCCCTACCCCTTTAAACACAATCTTTTAAGCGTGGATCCCGTCGAGTACGACGGACAATCTGGGTGCTAATACCTTCCCAAGTTGTAACCAACCCCCTTTCTCAGTTTCTCTGGTTCACAACCGTCTTGTCCATATCTTTCTAGGTTTATGCATCATTACCTTTCCTTCGGGATAAAAATGCCTAGCTTGCGAATCTATTCAGTTCATTTCCTTTTCTCCTTTCACCGACCGTTCGCGTCTGTACCCTATCTTGACCTGGTGTCTTTTTCGGGGGAGCGACAGCTTGGCGACTCTGCTGGGGAAACTCTTATCTTGCAACCAGGGCTTTTGGTGCTTTTTGTGGGTTTCTCCTAGCGCTTGTTTGATTTGTGTTTATGGGGGTGTTATGTGCTACTTTTGCTTTTTGTTTATTGCTTTATTTATTGCTTTTTGTACAGCTTTATTTATTGCTTTCATTTATAGTTTTATGCATTTCATACTGTTATCATCATCTGTGCTGGATCTGTTGTTTCCTTTGGTGGGAGGGATTTTGAGTGATTAAGGTTCCATACCAGGGACCTGAGTGACACATAGGATAGAGTGACTTCGTATTCTTTCCCATTCCATTTCGGTCTGGTGCGGGAATATGAAACACGGTTCAGACATGGGTTTCTTCTTGAGAACTATGTGCTACGGATTTCCTATAGTACTAGGGCTATCTGGGAAGCCTGCTAAGTCTGGATGACCTTTTATGACCTTCAGCATCTAAGGTGAATTAGAGGAGGATCCTTTATGGTTATTGTAAACACTATACCTCCGGGTTAGAAGTGTTTACACTTCTCATAACTAATCAAAGTCTGAGGATCCTTGTTCTAGAACAATACATGTGAGGGGGTTGGGATGTTTACAGGTTTGTAGGAACCCTTGACCTCATCATACCTTGTTACTAGTTTTGTTAAGGTTGTATCATTTTGGACTGTTCTTGTGAAACCCTGGATTTGTGACTCTTTATTTGAGTCTCCCACCTGGTTACTGGTTTTCTAAGCCGTCATCCGGACTTATGAACACACATGGACCCTATCAAGGCAGATAACAGATCCAGCACTTGATCACAAACCCTTTGTATATCATTCTGCATACATCATTTTGCATCATTTAACATTTATCTATTTGTTTTACAGGGTATCCACATCTTATCTTTGGTTTGGTTTTGACCTATTCTACTGCTCAGATTCCTTCAGCTATATTCATCAGTCTCCTTCACCAACATCTTCATCAGTTGCCTTCACCAGAGTTTCTTCTGCAGCACCTTCTACAGCTCTCTTCACCAGTTATCTTTATTAGAGACTGTTCTTTAGTACCTTCCCAGTTATCTCCATTAGTTTTCAGCAATTATCTTCATCAGTTCTCCTCCTCAGTCTTCTTCATCAGCATCCATTGTCAGCATGGACACATCCGGGAAGAGCAACATCACCTATCATTTCTTTGATCCCACTTTGATAGGCATCAGGCATATCCAGTCTCTCATTACTCCTAATCATGTCCCTTTATTCAGGGAACATTATGGAGGCATTATGGACATGGTCATGGATTTGGATGCATCCCAGAGGAGCATGATTCACACATGTCTACAGTTTTATGACCCTCCTCTCAGATGCTTCACTTTCCCATATTTTTAGCTAGGACCATTGATGGAAGAGTTCTCCATGTTGTTAGGTGTCCCTATCAGGAGGGGAATTCCTTTCAACCCTGAGATGGTTGCTCCTAAGAATGAAGATATAGCTAAGGCTTTGCACTTGGAGTCCACCCTCATTTACCAGAGCATGACCACCAAGGCTGGGATTCCAGGCCTTCACTTTGATTTCTTAATCTCTCATGCCACCCTGCATGCTGCAGCAGGGAAGTGGGAAACTATTTGTGCTCTCCTAGCCCTCAACATATATGGAGTTATCTTGTTTGCAGACGAGCCAAAGTTTTTAAGCAAGAGTGCTATTCACCTGTTCTTATTGAGGAACTCAGATCCTACCTTGCTTGGAGACTTTTACTACTCAGTGCATCAAAGGAATGAGAAGCAAAGGGGGAGATTGGTCAGATGATGTGCACCCCTCTTCTATTGTTGGTTGTTAAGACACTTGCCGAAGTCGGACACTTTCTTGAATCCTCATCAGCCAAGGAACTGGGCCAAAAGGATGATTACCCTTACATCAGAAGATATCAGATGGTGCACTCAGAGCACCAAGGGCAAAGATATCATTACTAGCTGTGGGCAATATCCCAATGTACCCTTGATTGGAGTAAAAGGTTGCATCAACTACAACCCTTTGCTTTTCAAGAGGCAATTAGGGTATGCTTTGGTACATCCCCCAAGAGGGAAAGATTTGGAAGAAACCCTCTATTGTGACATTCAACACAACCTTGCCATCGTCAGACAAGCTGCCTAGGCTTGGGACAACATTCAGACTAAGGGAACAACTATCCTTGGCAAGTGCAACAATATAACTTCAGCTCAGTATCTTGACTGGTCTCGTGTCAGGGGACAGATCACCCGTATGCCATTCACCTTAGAGGATGTACCTGGACCATCAGTTGTGGAGCCTACAGCTACTGTCAGTCTAGAGGAGTTTGAGAAATTAAAGGAAAGGAATACTCAGCTCTCTGAAGCCTTGAAGAAGACCCTCTGGGAGAGGAATCACAGTCGTCTAGATAATGAAAGATTAGAGAAGCTCCGGATTGAGAACTTGACCAAGATTGAGAAGACGGACGACTACATCAGAAAGGCTAGAGCAGGGGAGTTAGTGTTGAATAATGCTTGCAAGGAAGCTAAGACTCAGAAGGGCAGAGCTGAGTATTACTTAGAGGAAAGCCAGGCTAGGTGTATCAGGATCACTGAGGCTCGTGCATAGGAAGATTAGATAACCCAAGCTAGGATAGAACAACTAGAGGTTAATGAGAAGAAGAATCAGGCAGCTTTGTTAGCAGCACAGAAGGGGATCTCTGAGTTGAAACTCCGGGCAGGGTTGAAGAGGTCAAAGGATCAGGATAAGCACAAGAAGTTGACCAGTGCCATTGCCACCAGGAACCTCCTCATCAGGACCATTACAGAGCACCCAGTAGGTCCAATGACTGAGGCTCTCCTGAAGGAAGTCAGAGAGGATGACTTTGGATTGGATGTTTGACTCTTTTGTTTGTACTTCATTTTGATTGTATTTCTATTTTTGTTGTATTTTGACCCACCATGGGGACTTTGTTGTAATCAAACTATGTATCTTCACATTATTGTAATATATGGTTTGTATTATTTCATGGGCTTTATCTCTCTGCAACATCATCATTTCCTCGAGGTCTGGAAGGTCAAAACCAAATAACCAAACCGGATACCCTTGGAAGACAAATAGGCATCCTGCATTGCATACTAACATCATTTCTTTGTTTTGTAGGTTTTTGTTTTTGTTATTTCTCACTTTGTTATGGTTTCAGGAAACATTGCTCGTAGAAGAGTGTTCCCCGTCAATAGAGTGCACCGGTATCCAACAAGAAACAACCTTCCGGGATTACAAATGGATAAGGTTCAACAAGACTTGACTGATGTGAGGACCCAAATGGCCAATGAGAGGACAAAGATGAGGGCCCAAATGAATCAATTCATGGCAGTGATGACTAGTTTGGCTCAGAGCCAGGAAAGACTGAGAGAGTTAGTCGAGCGGCAAACTCCCGAGGAAAACCATCCAGGTACAGGGGGTACCAAAAACAACGATCACGTAGAGCCTCGTACTTATCCACCAGAGTTTGGACCTCATCTGAACCCAGACATCAATGCTTAAGAAACACCCAAGGTAACACTAGAGGGAGGGTCTTGCAGGAAGACCCTCGGGAGGAACAGTTTACTGTGGTTGGGGCTGGAGACGAAGTTTATGATCGTCGGTTGGATGAAATAGCAGAATATCTAAGGTCTCTTGAATCCCAAAACTCTCTGGGTTTTGATGCAATGGATATGGTATTAGTGGAAGGGGTTAGAATTCCTCATAAGTTCAAACCGCCTTGTTTTGAAAGATACAATGGCACATCCTGCCCACGTACCCATTGTAACACCCCAAATTTTCCCTCTTCATTTTAAGCATCATATTCATCATGATCATATCATTTTCTTAGCATCCTAGCATGGAAAGATGAGGCATAACATTTCTCATGACTTAGCATTAGGCATATGATCATCTGTGGAAGTTCTTGAAGCATTTCAAGCTATGACAAGGGGACAAATGGTTTTGTACAAGTCCTATGAGGGGTATATGTTGCATTTACAAGCTCAAGTTCATTTGCAAAAGCTCAGAGGGTTGGAAGATCATCAAGGATTCCAGGCTAGGGCAAAGCTCCTACACATTGGTCCTAAACTAGGGTTTGATATTCAAGCTTCAAAACCTCAAAACTTTGGCCATTTCATTTGGGTAAAGTCTTTTATAAGTCAAGAGGATACTAGGTACCAATTTTGGTGAGAAAATTCCTTGTGGAAGTCAAGAAATTCTTCAGTTGCTTGCAGATGAAGTAATTGGTCAAATGTGCCTTAAAAAAGTCAACTGTGTGATTTCAAGGGGTCCAACCCAATTTTTCTTGCCAAGGGATGTTCTTACAATGTTATAAGAGGTTTGGCAAGTTCAAAGATCAAGAATCATGAAGTTTTGAGGTTTTTTGCAAAATTGGTACAAAGTTGGTTTTAAGGAAATTCCATTTTTGGCAACTTTTGCCCTAAATTTCAAGTGACCTTAACTTAATAAAAAATTCTTCAAATGGACCAAATTTAAACATGAAAGTTGGAGATTAAGACCTCCCATTTTCAAAAAGTACAAGTACTTTTTCATAGCCCTCATGGTTTGGAATCTAAGCCCCTCGAAAATTTGGCTAGAATTAGGGCAAATGTTGATTTTCATGCATGCACCAAGAGCAAGAAGGCTTGAATCTCATTTTTGTGTATTGGTACTGTCGCTCCCGATAAATGGGAATGGGCCCAGATAAAGGTACAGACGCGAACGGTCGGCGAGAGGAACAATGAGAACACACAGCCGTGAACTCACTGGAGATGAAAAGAGTCGCCAGCTAGGCATTTTTATCCCAGAGGAAAGGCAATGCTGCATAGACCTAGAAAGATATGGATAAGACGGTTGCGAACCAGAGAGACTGAGAAAGGGGGTTGGTTACAACCTGGGAAGGTATTAGCACCCAGATTGTCCGTCGTACTCGACGGGATCCACGCTTTAAAGATTTGTGTTTTAAAGGGGTAGTGTCAGTGCAATCTGTGCATGAAATAGCTGGGGGGGAAAAATGTACAGGTGTCAGTGTAAGGGAAGTGTGAAGTGTATAAGTGAAGTGTCAGTGTAAGGAAAAGAGTGAAATGCTCATGATAATGAGGCTGAGAAAATAAAGCTGGAAAGAGGGGGAATGTACAGAGACTTTTGTTCGATAACTGTTAAGTTATGCCTACGTATCCTCTCGTGCAATGAGGAAGTCAGAACACCGTAGTTCGACCCAAAGAGACTGAAAGATGAATTGACTAATGAACTGCTTGCTTGTCTATGCTCAAGTGTATGACCTGTCTGGCTCAGGTGCTAACTGTCTTGCATTAGACGGAAGAAGCAAGTTCTCGTTTGTGAGTGAATGAGATGAGAAAAGAATCCCGGAGGAGACGATTGTTGTTTGTTTTTGTATTTTCAGTCTTTTATTGCTTTTGAAAGTTTGTCATAAGTTAATGAGCTTAAGCCTAAACCAATGGATTAGTAAACTCATCACATCTTCCCTCTGATTAGGGGTAATGAGAGTACCTTAAGTGTGAAGTCAGATTCTCACACTTAATCACCTTTGATGTAGGATTAAGATCATTAACCTACTTGTGATTATTTAGATGTTTTTGGTGTTTTTGTTTAGTGTTAAGTAATGAGGTTAAGCCATAATCAGGGATTTAAACAGACTCATTACACCATCCTAATAGAAGGATAATAGATGAGAATGTTTAAGCTGAGGAAAGCTCCTCAACTTAATCCATGATTAGGGATTAAACTCATGACAAAACAAGCCTTTGATTAAGTGGATTTTATTTAATGATATGATGATGAAGTGAATTTTATGATTTGTAAGACAACTTGAGGGGGACTTGTCCATTAACTCTAGGGTTAGTCCTTCTTAACCAATTAAGGAAGAAATAGAACCCTAATGCAAGGCCCAAGTTACAAGTGTGATGTCTTGATGATTATTAGATGGATTGATTAAGGGAGTTAAACACATCAAGGGTTTAACACTTAGGATTAAAGTTATACACTCCATCCTAAGAGAAGGATGCAGGCATAAGCTTAATCGCAAAGCCTTAAAGCCTTTAGGGTTTAGTCCCTGATTATGAGGTGAGAAGAGAAGACTCCAAAGAGACACAAAGGTAAAAACTAAGTGGGGGGACTAATCAATATTCACATGCTCGGATGGTCCTAGGTTAGTGAGGCTTACTATCCTAAAGAAGAAGGAAGAAGACACAGACGAGAGGAGAAGCTCCATGGTGGCCTAAGCACACCTCCAGTCGAGAAAGAATAGAAGAATATGAGGAAAAAGATAAGATGAATAAGAAATAAGATAAGAAGATGAGAATGCGATAAAGATGAGATGAGCAATGTGCAAACAGAGCCTACACCAGTAGGACTTCCAGATGCAACAGCATGCAATAATTAAAATCGGGCTATCAGCGTTACCTAACGGAGAAGGTCCGTTGCCTCTTCAATTCGCAAAAGAAACTCAGGAAAAAAATGTCAAGTCCAGAATGGATCCAAAAGTCAAACAGAATTAACACCAAGAACAAGTCTAAATAAAATCAAGTGCTAAACACAATTTACATCCTCTCATTAGTCCAAACAAGATTATGAAAACGATTTGTCACAGGGTCGTCATCAAGCAATATCCACAATCGTCATAGTCCAGCAATAAGCCTACAAAACATCGGACAAAACTAACACCCAAAATTAAACGCAGTCAAATTAAACGAAATTTAAAAATCAAAGCCAAATGAAGATTAATAAACAAATAAGACTATAATACAATTCTAAATCTAAAACCTAACAAGTGTCACTAAAAAAAAACTAATTAAATATTAATCAAAACTAAAATCATTATTTAAACATAATCCTATTTAATTAACATCAATTAAATTGAAGCTAGATATAAAGTTAAGAAACTTCATCAAAAATTTATAATAAAAATTAACTAGACTAGAGAAACCATATCAAAATTTATAATAGAAATTAACTAGATTAGAGAAACCAAACCAATATTATCTAAATTCTAAAATAAAAATCAAATAACAATATTGTTAAAAACAAGCCAAAGAAAAGACAAGAGAGGGGGGAGGAAATTCGCTGGCTTCATGCTGGAGGAAAGGAACTTCAGTGGGCCTTGAGCCCATCCACACAACCTGATTTGTTTCTATAAAAAAGAAAGAAAAGAAAAGCTTAAAAAGAAAAATAAAATAAAACAGAAACAGGGGTAAAAGAAAATCAGCGATTTCCTTCTTCTTCTTCAAGACCAAACGCAAAGCAAATGTGCCACGCCGCCGCCACCTGTTCACACGAAGCCGCCGCCGATCCAACCGTGACTCTTTCCCTTAACACACCAAGCGACGAAGCTCCTCAATCGAACTCCATGGCGGCGGCCCTGTTATTGTCGACGTTGACGAATACGGTGATGGGAGACGTGATCGGAGCAGCGAGTCGAGGGTACAAGCGGAAAGACACTTGCGACAACGATTAGCAATCGGAGCAAATCACCATGGCTCTCTCGACTCAGTTTCGTATCTTCATCTCAGATCTCACAGCTTCATCTTTTCTTATTTTCTGTTTTTGTTTCTGAACTGAAATTTTCTACTCTTCTCCTTTTATTTTTCTCAATCAGTGTTGTTGATGATGTTCAAACGCAGGTTTGCGTGTTGAACGAATTGTGTTGATGTGCGGGTTGATGATTGAAGCGGCTGGTTTATGCGGTTGTCGTTGTTGAGCAAACAGGGTGGCTGAAGGTTTGCGGTGAAATTTGATTCGGTGGGGTGATTGTCGTTGTTGAGAGCGGTTTGTTGAAGTTGGTGAAGAGTTGGAGAGGTTGAAGTGTTGTTGGTGAGGTTTTGGAAGGTGTGGGCCGAGATAGATGGTTGTTTGCGGTTCACGAAGAAGAACGAGGTTTACGGTGGTGAGTTTCGATTCGGTCTTAAGGTTTGTGTTTCGGTGCGGTTTGCAGGAAAAGCTGATATTTTGAGGCTTGCTGTTTGCTTTTGGCTGAGGTTGGTTTGGCAAAGGCTTGGCACAGCTTGCGTGCGAGAGATGTTAGGCGTGTTGGCTGGCAAAAGTTTGGAAAAGGCTATTTGTTGTTTGTTCGTGCGAAGTCATGTTGAATGCGGCTTGGAAGGCTAGCATTTTCGGCTGGGAAATGGCTTGGCGTGTGGGATGGTTGGAGTGTACGGAGTGTTGTTGATGCAGCGTGAAGTTGGAGAAGCCTTGGGCTGTGTAAGCAAGTTGGGAATTTTTTTGAAGAGAGATGGAGAGTGATGTCTGTGTTATCGTGAGTGTTCTGAAGAAAATGGAGGTTTTGTTGGTTCTTTTTTTTTCTTTGCTGAAATTGTTCTCCCTTTTGCCAACATGTTTCTTTTTTAGGGAACCCTGACATCTCCTTTAAACATCTAGGTCAACTTGTCTTTTCTATCTTTTGCTTAACATGGGCTTAACATAGGATTAAATGGGCTTATTGGTAACAAAGAATGATATAAAATAAAAATGGTTAAGGAAAAATAAATAAATATGACTAATGGTTATATATAAATGGATAATAAGAATAATAATGGATATTTTAATAATAAAATGTGATTTAGAAAATGAAATGAATTAAAATAGTGAATGGATAAAAAAAAATCAAAAAAATGAATATTGGAAATAATGGTTTTATGTGGATAAATGGATGTGAATAAATATAGTGTACTAAATTAATTAAGAAAATGGCAATGAAAAATGTATGGAAGTGGATACTTAGTATGGATTGATAAAAAAAGAAAAGTGTTAATAATGAGTTTAAAAATGACACTGAATAGAAACATGGGTGATGACATTTATGGAGAGAAAAATGTTTAAGAAAGTGGATAATATTTTGTGAATGGATAAAACAAATGGATTGTTTGTTAGAAAATGGATAGATAAAAATGGATATAAGGAAATATGGATAATGGATATTAAAAAAATAATAATAAATAGATATGAATTGGATAATGAAATGGGATGTAATTAAGAAGAGGGATTTGGATGTGGATAAAATAAAAAATGGTAAATGATAAACGGTTTACGAAGGGGATATTCAGATAATCGAAAATATGGACGTGGTGAAATCGTTGTGAAAATGGTTAGGAAATGATGAAACTTATGGGTATGGATATGGATATGATTTATGGAACCCTTCAATATGCGAACAACCCTGAATCTTGAGCTTTTAATTCGAGACCAACTTCCACTGTTTTCTACACACAATAAACAACATGAGCACAACCACCAATGAACTGAACCAACCGCCATCTGAACTATCTAGAAACACTGCCCTGGTTATTGAACACACACACCGACTGAGAAACCAACCACTGAAGCGAATATCTTGAATTTGAAGAAATCTCCTGATAGTTCAACCAAGATTAGGTCAATCATCCATCTGAATTAGACCGCAACTGAACAAACACGCTTGAACTGAAACCAAAACTTTTGAGATAAAAGATAGCCTGGGATGCTGAGAAATCGAGAATATCCCTGTAACTTGAAGAAGAAAATATCCTGGTGATATGCCAGATGCGCAGTGAATAGTCCTTGCAGACATGAAATCCTTGAAGATCACTATTTCAGGGAAATAAACCCTAATTAGTGACAGGAGAAAATAGAGGATGATGCCACTGATGGCTGTATAGCTGAAACTTTGAATTCTCTGATAATCCGCAGATAAAAAACGTGAAACCCAAATTCTTCAGAAAATGTGATCCCATGTCTCAGGAGACTATGCAAATGGTATGCATTCTAAATGTTAATGACCAAATAAAAATGAAAATGAGATGCAAATGAAAGACAGGCGAAGAAAGAAAATCAGAGGGCAAATTTAGGGTGTCTACAGCTGCCCCTATTCAAACATGAGTTAGCTGTGCAGGTTGTAAGCAACGGCTTATCAGGCAAACAAGATAACTTGTGGTTGAATACCAAAGACAGTCCAAAATTTGCACTCGCAAAATGAAGAAGAAAAGGGATATAGATTGTGAAAGAAAGTAAGGTATATTGTAAAGTGCGGGCGACGGAGGACGACCGTCGAGCAGAGGACGACTGCTGGGTAAAGAGCAATGACGGGGACAGCCGACATGCTGGAAAAGGTGCAGAAAATAAGGCAATGACGGGGACGGCCGACATGCTGGGGATAAAAGAAATATGATGGGGACGGCCATCAAGATAAAGCTGTAAAATTCTCTGGGGATTAACAAAACATGACGGGGACGGCCATCAAGTTCATAAAGTAAAGTAACCAACGATGGGGACGGCCATCGGGCTAAACTGAAAGGAAAAGGGACCACGACGGGGACGGCCATCGGGTTAAAGAATAAATGAAAAAAACAGGTGATGAGGTACGGTCATCAAAGGTGAAGGACGATCACCTAGAAGGGGACGGCTTCTCTGTTGGGTTAAGATGAGGGACGGTCATCTAAGGTGGAGGACGACCACCTGGCAGGGTACGGCTGCCGAATATCACGACATAGGACGAATGCCGGATAAAAGGTCAACGATGGGGACGGCCATCGGGTGAGCATGATGGAGGACGACCATCAAGAGGTGGAGGACGACCACCTAGCAGGGGACGGCTGCTCTCAAGGTTTGTCATGACATAGGACGAATGTCAGATGACCAAAATCGACAATGGGGACGGCCATTGGATAAAAATGATGAAGGACGATCATCAAAAGGTGGAGGACGACCACCTAGCAGGGGACGGCTGCTAAATATCAACGATGGGGACGACCATCGGATGAGCATGATGGAGGACGACCATCAAGAGGTGGAGGACGACCACCTAGCAGGGTACGGCTGCTCTCAAGGTTATCACAACACAGGACGAGTGTTTAGATAAAGAGGGAAATTTGTTTTGTTGGCGATCTACTGGGGATGTAGTAAACACGGACGAGTATTTACAACCAAGAAAAGAAAGTATAAGTGTTTAGATGTTTGTGTATAGATTAAAGATGCGGACGAGCATCCTTAAGACTACGATACGGACGAGTATCGGGTAGAAACAAATACTGACACATGTTCAGAGATGATGATACGGACGAGTATCAACTGGTTAACAAGGAACACGGACGAGTGTTGACTCTGAGGGGACTCTTCTGGGGAATATTAGACACAGACGAGTGTCTATATTCATGAAGACAAAAGTGTTTGACACAGTGTATGGATTAAAGATGCGGACGAGCATCCTTAAGACTATGATACGGACGAGTATCATGTAGAAACAAACTCTTGACGCACATTCTGAGATGATGATACGGACGAGTATCAACTGGTTAACAAAGAACATGGACCAATGTTGAATCTGTGGGGATATAAATGGTGTATACAAGATACGGACGAGTATCTGTATAAGTGTAACATGAGTAGTGAGTATGAGTATTGTATAGATGAATACTTTAACTGTTGGGGAGAGTGACACGGACGAGTGTCAAAAGGAGAAAAATATAGTATAAACAAGTATCTGATATACAAAGTGTTTAGGTTACTTGTGCTGGGGAAAGTGACACGGACGGATGTCAAGGAATTGTATGTATGTATATATCTGTGAGTGCAAAGGGGATACTTTGGCTTTCTGGTGGGGATATGACACGGACGGGTGCCACAAGGAGTATACTGATGTTTGTGAATGTGAGGCAACTGTTTTAGCTTTAGCTCTCCGCTGGGGAATTTGGGAAGCATTATGTATACTGTTGACGGGTTGAAAGCTTTTAACTCTGATGGGAACGAAGTGTTGGCAACCTGATGCTTGTTAGAGAGGTTTTCACTGGGGGAAAAACGACTCTGCGTGAGGCATGCTTCGTTTAACTGCTCTGAACATCTGCTGAGGATCTGATCATCCTGCTCTGACTCCACTGGGGAGAATTTCTTCTTGCTCTGTTGAGGAATCCCTTGGAAATGAGAATCCCGATGACTCTATGGGGAAAGATCATCTTTAGACTTGGCTAGGGAAAATGCTTGATCACACCAATCCTGCTGAGGAGGGAATTCTGATAATTCTAACTTTGTGGGGAAACAAGGCCTTCAGCTTTCTATTGGGACAACTTTACTGTGGAAAGATAAGTCCGCTCGGGGACGAAAACGATTCAACTAGCCTTGAAGTTCTGTTGGGGTTATCATCTGCTCTAACTCAGCTGGGGATGTCAACCCTCATGGTTGAGAAAAGATTTGGCAATGCTCTGCTGAGGAGAGACTTTGCTGGAGAATCAAAATATGCCCCAAGTATAGCATAACAGCTGTGTTGGGAAGATATACCAATGAAAATTGGCTTTAACTGAATGCGAATAATCAACTCCTCCTGAAGGAATCCTGTCGGCTGAAAGAAGATCTTTATGCTCGGGGAAGAAATAAACTTCCAATGCCCTGCTGGTAAAATAAATACCAGGCATTCCCTGAGAATTAACACAGTGCTTCAAACTTCTGAGCTCAACAAAAGCATTACTGATCATCCTGAGTGAACTATCATTCCCTTAACTCCCCAATTATACCATACTGCATCATCCATAAAAAGATTGTCTTCGGATGATTTCACAGAAGACTTGGCATCCAGAATTGCCCCAGTGTCTTCAAACTCTCGCAGAAATTCAACAGATCTTGAGATAACTGCCCCAGATTACGTCTTGAAACGATTCTTGCCCCACATCAGAGCTAAAACAGAAACCATGCGATATGAAGATGCAATGCAAATGATGTGCAATGCAGACATATGCTCAATGCCAAGGATATGAAACAAGGATGGTTGGGCGCTAGGGCCAGGTTGATAGATACATATATTTTGGTTGCCAAGCAATTGGACTTTTGAAGGTGAATTACCAGACGAGAACTGGTTTATTAAAGGTAGGCCAACAGACGAGAACTGATGGGCAAAGAATAAGTCGTCAGACGAGAACTGACTACTTGGGGTTCATTGTCAAACGGGAATTGACTCTGAAAAAAGAATGACTACCAGACGGGAACTGGCGTTCAACAGGCTAAATGAAAAGGTGACCAGACGGGAACTGGTTAAAAGATTCGCCTACCAGACGAGAACTGGTATTTGAAATTGGTTTGCCAGACGAGAACTGGACTTTGGGTTTGTCTGCCAAACGAGGACTAGACTTTGAAAAGTTTGCCAGACGGGAACTGGGCTTGAAAAGGTTTGCCAGACGAGAACTGGACTTTGAAATGTTGATAAGTTGGGGTTACGAGGCCCTGGATGAGACTGATGTTTGTGAGGAGTTATGCTCAATGCAATTATGATGCACATGCTCTATATGCGACATGAATAACGTATGCCAATGATTTATGCAATGATTATGAAAAGCTAGAAAAACTCCCAAGGATGGGAAGAAAGGCCCTATGACAAGGCTTCTGGTTGAGAAGGGTGACAAAGGCGACGGTGGATAGCATGATTTCCCGACACTCGTCTTGAACTCGAAGATCACTGATACAAATTGCTCTGTGTAGCTAAAATTTGCCCCTGTTGGCCGAGTCTCTGGACAGACTGTTGCTGATTATCCAATTCTTGGAATAACAGACTTGGATGTTCTCTCGAGGAGAGTTGCACTTAGTGATCTCTGGAAGTGTCCTGCCCCGGTATGAGCGTAGGAAGCGAATTGACTCATTCTGACTGAGCATTGGATGAATTCATCCTTGGTCAACGGAAACTCCGGGTGTCCTGCCCCTGTTTGGGAGATTCAGCTCTGATCAACTGACTTTGAATGACGTTCCTCGATCAACTGATGCTTGGGAACTCTCTTTACCCTGACAGACTCCTTGGTTAACAAAACCACTGGATATCATGCCCCTGATTCATAGGCTGACAAGATGCTCTTGATTTTGGTCATCATTGTTGAATGATCAAGTTTCCTCGCGATTGCTCTTTGTAGGAACTTTCCTGATAACACAGGCTGACTTGCAATTAAAACTGTTCATTTACAAATGGTAATTTTAATGCAGTACACATGCAAGTTTTTTTTTTTGAAAATTTATTTATTTTGATGTTGTGACCGTGTGTGACGAATGGACGATTAGTCCAAACGTAGTGTTGAATAAGCAAACCTTTAGGAGTCAGTTTACACAACCTTGTCGTAGTATGCTTTCAGAATTGAACCTGATTCAATTAGGACTTTCAAGGGTTATAACGTGGTCTGGTTCACGGTTTTAGAAAGAAAGATTTATGGCTCAAAGTTTATTTGTGCCCACCCATTCTCCTTGATGTTCTCCAGTCCTATGTTCAACTAATTCGACTTAAGCGCTCGCTTCTCACAAGGGTTTTGTAATGATTGAGGAACCAATGACGTTGATGGTTTACGCACCAATGAGGTTTCTTGGAGTAACAGTCACCCATTCTGACTTTGTGTCTGGTCACACGATTTTGTTCTCATGGAAGATTCTCTTTCATCATTTTTTTTTACTCCCTAACTTTTGCCTGGACTGATTCTTTTTTGAATTTTTTCGATTTCGAAGTCCAGCGGGATGCCCTAACTTTTGCCTAAGTCATATGTTTTCACATATTTTCGACTTAGCGGGCTTTATTTCTTTTTTTCTTTGATTTTTGTTGAATAAATCGTGTGACACTGGCTTGTCATGACTTGCTTGAAAGGGTAATGACTGCCTCATTCTTTTGTTGGTGAGGGATAACCATTGTGGTTTCACGTCCCTTGACCTCTAGAGGTGTAATGAATAAAGGTAATGGATCCTCGGATGCACACTCCTTTGGAAATTTGAACGCTCGGTCAAATTACCTGATAACTACCCTATCCCGGGTTAAATGTGAGGGTTTTTTCTGTTTAGAAAAGAAACTCCTACTTCAAGGCTCAGAGGGGTTGACGAGGGTCTATCTCCCTTATATCTCCGGTGTTTGGGAATTGAAACAATGCCTGTACATCGTCAACAGGTTCTACCCTGAAAGCATACCTTCAACAATTATGGGTATTCAGTTGTCATCATCCTCCCTCAAACCTGCTAAACAACAGTGAAATAAATGGGAGGTATATGGATGTAATTTTTTTTCCTTTTTTTTTTTTTTTGCAAGTAAAGAAAAATGAGCGAATGCGACATAATTGATTCAAAAGTGCAAGATCACTACATTAACATTACCATTTAAAATAACAGTGCTTAAAAGACAAGCAGCTGCTAACAGGAAAGAAACTATAATGCAAATGATAAAAGGATACAATGATCACCAACTCTGCTGACATACTGTTGTCTGAGCCACTGAAATCAAAATACGCTTTTTCTGAAGTCTTTGAACTCAATCAGGCGAGAGGTTGACGTGCACAACCAAGCTTCCTTCTGGAAAGGAGATGTAGCCCTTGTCGATCAACTGTTGTACTTTGGCTTGAAAAGCTTTGCAATCTTCAGTTGAATGCCCTATTGATCCACCATGATACTCGCACTGCTCATGAGGATTGTACCCTGGAGGGTACGGCCCTGGTAACGGCTTGAGAGGCTTAGGAACCACCAAAGAGCTCTGAATTAGATGCGGCAAGAGTTCATTGTATGCCATGGGGACTGGATGAAGAGGAGCAATCCTTCTTTCCAGGTTGTTACGAGGCCTAGGTTGGCTCTGAAGTTGATTCTGAAGTCTTCGACCAGGAGATTGCAGATTTGGACGAGGAGGAACCCAGGGTTTCTGACATGGTATTCTGAGCATTGCCGAATGCCCATAAGAGTAACCAGATTCGGGAATAGATGATCTCTGAGAAGATGTTGGTCTTGAATATTTGATATTTGCCATGACGGCACTGACATCATCCCATTCTTCCTCTTGGGAGCCAACAACAGACTCACCTTCACTAGCTGGGATATTCGAAAAGTCCTGGATCTTTCCACTTTTGAGCAGGCTCTCAATGCGTACTCCAACTATCATCAAATCAGAGAAGCTTATCATCCCAATGCTACTCAATCTTTCCAAGTATGGACCCTGCAAGGTGCCCACGAATAGGTCAATTAATTCTCTGTCTGAAAGTGGTGGTTGCACTTGGGCTGCCAATTCTCTCCACCGCTGTGCATATTCTCTGAAAGATTCACCACTCCTCTGGGATAGGCTCTGCAAGTGCGTGCGATTGGGCGCCACGTCCATATTGTACTGGTATTGCTTTACGAAAGCTCTGGATAAATCATTCCAAGATCGAATATGACTGCTTTCCAAATCCAAGTACCAACTTAAAGATGCCCCACTTAAACTGTCCTGAAAACAGTGAATCATCAGCTTATCATTGCGGGCATGAGAAGTCATTTTTCTACAAAACATCACCAAATGACGTTTCGGGCAACTGACACCAGTGTATTTCTCAAACTTCGGAGTCTTGAAATCTGGAGGAATGACAAGACCAGGCACCAAACACAGGGTTAGAGCATCAAAACCGAAGGCATCAGGATCCGCTAAGGCTTTGAGTCGCTCGTCCAACATACGAAATCTTTCATCAGGATCAAAAGCTGGTGGATCCTTGGTTTTTACAAAAGGGATTGCCCCTTGGAAGCCTGGCATAGGGAAGGCAAAACTCTGATAATCTGTAGAATCAAGAGAAGACGAAGGTCCACCTCGGACAGCAGATGGTTCAGGTACATTCTGATTCACGATCGGGGTCTGTGCAGACTGAGCTTGAGCAAGATTGTTCACTTGTGGAAAATCTTCATCAGGAGAAAGACCATACAGAGGATTGGTCATTGAAGTGAAACCAGGTGGAAAATCAACATTCTGACGGTTGTTCTCTGACATGGCTACTGACGGCTTCCAATCTGACCCTTTACCTCTTGACACTGCTCAATCTAGCTTCACACACTCCGTTGTCCTCTAACAGTTACCACTTGTTCAAACTGAGTACCGGGAAATCAGCTGGCTGGTCATGGACAAAAGAGGAAGGATGAGCTCTCTGGAGGATGAAAATGCAATGCAGATGCAAATGCAAAATGCAATATGATGATGTAAAAGATGCAAAGACATGGGATCACAGCTGGAAACTGCCTGGAATCTGGAATGCCGGACCAAGAATCGAGTGTTTGTAACCACAAGATCTCTGAATAATAACCCAAAATAGTGACTGAAAACCAGAGGTCAATAACTTCAGGATCATAGTGACCGGATCAAACAATTGTGCTGGTAATGAGGGTATGTTGAGGTCAAGGGTTCCTGCAAACCTGTAAACAGCCCAACCCTCTCACAGGTAGTGTTCTAAAACAACGATCCTCAGACTTGGATCAGTTATGAGAAGTGTAAACACTTCTAACCCGGAGGTACAGTGTTTACAATAACCATAAAAGTTCCTCCTCTAATTCACCTCAGTTTCTGAAGGTCAATACTAAAAGGTCATCCAGACTTAGCAGGCTTCCCAGATAGCCCTAGCATTGCAGGAAATCTGCAACACAGAGTTCTCAAGAAGAAACCCACATCTGAACCGTGTTTCATATTCCCGCACCAGACCGAAATGGAATGGGATAGAATATGATTCACTCTAGCCTAGGTGTCACTCAGGTCCCAGGTGTAGGACCTTAACTCTCAATGAATCACCCACCCACCAAAACAAAAAAACCAGATCCAGCCAGCAGCATGACAGTATGATAAATGAAAAAACAGTAAAGTAAGCAATAAATAAAGCTATACAGAAAGCAGTAAATAAGGCAAATATACACATACAAATAGCACATAACACCCCTAATAAACACAAATCAAACAAGCGCTAGGAGGAACCCACAAAAAGAACCAGAAGCCCTGGTTGCAGTATAAGGTTCCCCAGTAGAGTCGCCAAGCTGTCGCTCCCGATAAATGGGAATGGGCCGAGATAAAGGTACAGACGCGAACGGTCGGCGAGAGGAACAATGAGAACACACAGCCGTGAACTCACTGGAGATGAAAAGAGTCGCCAGCTAGGCATTTTTATCCCAGAGGAAAGGCAATGCTGCATAGACCTAGAAAGATATGGATAAGACGGTTGCGAACCAGAGAGACTGAGAAAGGGGGTTGGTTACAACCTGGGAAGGTATTAGCACCCAGATTGTCCGTCGTACTCGACGGGATCCACGCTTAAAATATTTGTATTTTAAAGGGGTAGTGTCAGTGCAATCTGTGCATGAAATAGCTGGGGAAAAAAAATGTACAGGTGTCAGTGTAAGGGAAGTGTGAAGTGTATAAGTGAAGTGTCAGTGTAAGGAAAAGAGTGAAATGCTCATGATAATGAGGTTGAGAAAATAAAGCTGGAAAGAGGGGGAATGTACAGAGACTTTTGTTCGATAACTGTTAAGTTATGCCTACGTATCCTCTCGTGCAATGAGGAAGTCAGAACACCGTAGTTCGACCCAAAGAGACTGAAAGATGAATTGACTGATGAACTGCTTGCTTGTCTATGCTCAAGTGTATGACCTGTCTGGCTCAGGTGCTAACTGTCTTGCATTAGACGGAAGAAGCAAGTTCTCGTTTGTGAGTGAATGAGATGAGAAAAGAATCCCGGAGGAGACGATTGTTGTTTGTTTTTGTATTTTCAGTCTTTTATTGCTTTTGAAAGTTTGTCATAAGTTAATGAGCTTAAGCCTAAACCAATGGATTAGTAAACTCATCACATCTTCCCTCTGATTAGGGGTAATGAGAGTACCTTAAGTGTGAAGTCAGATTCTCACACTTAATCACCTTTGATGTAGGATTAAGATCATTAACCTACTTGTGATTATTTAGATGTTTTTGGTGTTTTTGTTTAGTGTTAAGTAATGAGGTTAAGCCATAATCAGGGATTTAAACAGACTCATTACACCATCCTAATAGAAGGATAATAGATGAGAATGTTTAAGCTGAGGAAAGCTCCTCAACTTAATCCATGATTAGGGATTAAACTCATGACAAAACAAGCCTTTGATTAAGTGGATTTTATTTAATGATATGATGATGAAGTGAATTTTATGATTTGTAAGACAACTTGAGGGGGACTTGTCCATTAACTCTAGGGTTAGTCCTTCTTAACCAATTAAGGAAGAAATAGAACCCTAATGCAAGGCCCAAGTTACAAGTGTGATGTCTTGATGATTATTAGATGGATTGATTAAGGGAGTTAAACACATCAAGGGTTTAACACTTAGGATTAAAGTTATACACTCCATCCTAAGAGAAGGATGCAGGCATAAGCTTAATCGCAAAGCCTTAAAGCCTTTAGGGTTTAGTCCCTGATTATGAGGTGAGAAGAGAAGACTCCAAAGAGACACAAAGGTAAAAACTAAGTGGGGGGACTAATCAATATTCACATGCTCGGATGGTCCTAGGTTAGTGAGGCTTACTATTCTAAAGAAGAAGGAAGAAGACACATACGAGAGGAGAAGCTCCATGGTGGCCTAAGCACACCTCCAGTCGAGAAAGAATAGAAGAATATGAGGAAAAAGATAAGATGAATAAGAAATAAGATAAGAAGATGAGAATGCGATAAAGATGAGATGAGCAATGTGCAAACAGAGCCTACACCAGTAGGACTTCCAGATGCAACAGCATGCAATAATTAAAATCGGGCTATCAGCGTTACCTAACGGAGAAGGTCCGTTGCCTCTTCAATTCGCAAAAGAAACTCAGGAAAAAAATGTCAAGTCCAGAATGGATTCAAAAGTCAAACAGAATTAACACCAAGAACAAGTCTAAATAAAATCAAGTGCTAAACACAATTTACATCCTCTCATTAGTCCAAACAAGATTATGAAAACGATTTGTCACAGGGTCGTCATCAAGCAATATCCACAATCGTCATAGTCCAGCAATAAGCCTACAAAACATCGGACAAAACTAACACCCAAAATTAAACGCAGTCAAATTAAACGAAATTTAAAAATCAAAGCCAAATGAAGATTAATAAACAAATAAGACTATAATACAATTCTAAATCTAAAACCTAACAAGTGTCACTAAAAAAAACTAATTAAATATTAATCAAAACTAAAATCATTATTTAAACATAATCCTATTTAATTAACATCAATTAAATTGAAGCTAGATATAAAGTTAAGAAACTTCATCAAAAATTTATAATAAAAATTAACTAGACTAGAGAAACCATATCAAAATTTATAATAGAAATTAACTAGATTAGAGAAACTAAACCAATATTATCTAAATTCTAAAATAAAAATCAAATAACAATATTGTTAAAAACAAGCCAAAGAAAAGACAAGAGAGGGGGGAGGAAATTCGCTGGCTTCATGCTGGAGGAAAGGAACTTCAGTGGGCCTTGAGCCCATCCACACAACCTGATTTGTTTCTATAAAAAAGAAAGAAAAGAAAAGCTTAAAAAGAAAAATAAAATAAAACAGAAACAGGGGTAAAAGAAAATCAGCGATTTCCTTCTTCTTCTTCAAGACCAAACGCAAAGCAAATGTGCCACGCCGCCGCCACCTGTTCACACGAAGCCGCCGCCGATCCAACCGTGACTCTTTCCCTTAACACACCAAGCGACGAAGCTCCTCAATCGAACTCCATGGCGGCGGCCCTGTTATTGTCGACGTTGACGAATACGGTGATGGGAGACGTGATCGGAGCAGCGAGTCGAGGGTACAAGCGGAAAGACGCTTGCGACAACGATTAGCAATCGGAGCAAATCACCATGGCTCTCTCGACTCAGTTTCGTATCTTCATCTCAGATCTCACAGCTTCATCTTTTCTTATTTTCTGTTTTTGTTTCTGAACTGAAATTTTCTACTCTTCTCCTTTTATTTTTCTCAATCAGTGTTGTTGATGATGTTCAAACGCAGGTTTGCGTGTTGAACGAATTGTGTTGATGTGCGGGTTGATGATTGAAGCGGCTGGTTTATGCGGTTGTCGTTGTTGAGCAAACAGGGTGGCTGAAGGTTTGCGGTGAAATTTGATTCGGTGGGGTGATTGTCGTTGTTGAGAGCGGTTTGTTGAAGTTGGTGAAGAGTTGGAGAGGTTGAAGTGTTGTTGGTGAGGTTTTGAAAGGTGTGGGCCGAGATAGATGGTTGTTTGCGGTTCACGAAGAAGAACGAGGTTTACGGTGGTGAGTTTCGATTCGGTCTTAAGGTTTGTGTTTCGGTGCGGTTTGCAGGAAAAGCTGATATTTTGAGGCTTGCTGTTTGCTTTTGGCTGAGGTTGGTTTGGCAAAGGCTTGGCACAGCTTGCGTGCGAGAGATGTTAGGCGTGTTGGCTGGCAAAAGTTTGGAAAAGGCTATTTGTTGTTTGTTCGTGCGAAGTCATGTTGAATGCGGCTTGGAAGGCTAGCATTTTCGGCTGGGAAATGGCTTGGCGTGTGGGATGGTTGGAGTGTACGGAGTGTTGTTGATGCAGCGTGAAGTTGGAGAAGCCTTGGGCTGTGTAAGCAAGTTGGGAATTTTTTTGAAGAGAGATGGAGAGTGATGTCTGTGTTATCGTGAGTGTTCTGAAGAAAATGGAGGTTTTGTTGGTTCTTTTTTTTTCTTTGCTGAAATTGTTCTCCCTTTTGCCAACATGTTTCTTTTTTAGGGAACCCTGACATCTCCTTTAAACATCTAGGTCAACTTGTCTTTTCTATCTTTTGCTTAACATGGGCTTAACATAGGATTAAATGGGCTTATTGGTAACAAAGAATGATATAAAATAAAAATGGTTAAGGAAAAATAAATAAATATGACTAATGGTTATATATAAATGGATAATAAGAATAATAATGGATATTTTAATAATAAAATGTGATTTAGAAAATGAAATGAATTAAAATAGTGAATGGATAAAAAAAAATCAAAAAAATGAATATTGGAAATAATGGTTTTATGTGGATAAATGGATGTGAATAAATATAGTGTACTAAATTAATTAAGAAAATGGCAATGAAAAATGTATGGAAGTGGATACTTAGTATGGATTGATAAAAAAAGAAAAGTGTTAATAATGAGTTTAAAAATGACACTGAATAGAAACATGGGTGATGACATTTATGGAGAGAAAAATGTTTAAGAAAGTGGATAATATTTTGTGAATGGATAAAACAAATGGATTGTTTGTTAGAAAATGGATAGATAAAAATGGATATAAGGAAATATGGATAATGGATATTAAAAAAAAAAAAAAAAATAGATATGAATTGGATAATGAAATGGGATGTAATTAAGAAGAGGGATTTGGATGTGGATAAAATAAAAAATGGTAAATGATAAACGGTTTACGAAGGGGATATTCAGATAATCGAAAATATGGACGTGGTGAAATCGTTGTGAAAATGGTTAGGAAATGATGAAACTTATGGGTATGGATATGGATATGATTTATGGAACCCTTCAATATGCGAACAACCCTGAATCTTGAGCTTTTAATTCGAGACCAACTTCCACTGTTTTCTACACACAATAAACAACATGAGCACAACCACCAATGAACTGAACCAACCGCCATCTGAACTATCTAGAAACACTGCCCTGGTTATTGAACACACACACCGACTGAGAAACCAACCACTGAAGCGAATATCTTGAATTTGAAGAAATCTCCTGATAGTTCAACCAAGATTAGGTCAATCATCCATCTGAATTAGACCGCAACTGAACAAACACGCTTGAACTGAAACCAAAACTTTTGAGATAAAAGATAGCCTGAGATGCTGAGAAATCGAGAATATCCCTGTAACTTGAAGAAGAAAATATCCTGGTGATATGCCAGATGCGCAGTGAATAGTCCTTGCAGACATGAAATCCTTGAAGATCACTATTTCAGGGAAATAAACCCTAATTAGTGACAGGAGAAAATAGAGGATGATGCCACTGATGGCTGTATAGCTGAAACTTCGAATTCTCTGATAATCCGCAGATAAAAAACGTGAAACCCAAATTCTTCAGAAAATGTGATCCCATGTCTCAGGAGACTATGCAAATGGTATGCATTCTAAATGTTAATGACCAAATAAAAATGAAAATGAGATGCAAATGAAAGACAGGCGAAGAAAGAAAATCAGAGGGCAAATTTAGGGTGTCTACAGGTACATACCAAATATTGTTGCAATGTTAAAATACAATGTATTTGGCATACTTTGCTCCAAAGAAATTCACAAATTCGTGCCAAGCAAGAATGTTACTTCATAAGTTGATTTTTTGCATGAACATGAAAAGAGTGTGACTCCTTTAATCTAATGGCCAAGATTTGTTGGATTATAATCAAGGGTTCAGATTGGAGTGCACATGGGCAAGAGGCCAAGGAAAGCATGAGTATTACATGAGATCACACAAAATTGCAAAGTTTGCAAAATCACCAAAAACTTGTGATTCCCACGTGCAAACTTCTTCATTTTCTCAGCATTGGCTCATGAGAGGATATATAACAAATTAGGGTTTCAGTTTGAAAAATATATCTCTCGTTCTTCAGCTTCCAAGTTTGTGCATAAATTTCATTTTCTCTCAAATCTCCTCATACACCCACTCTCTTCCAAAACCAATTGTAGATCCTTGATCCTTGGAAGCTCGGGATCATTAATCTCACCATTATTCAAGCAATCTCTCAAGATCAATAACCTTGCCATTTCAGGGCAGTTGGCTACAAAGCTTAAGATCCAGCAAGATTCAAGGCTCTAGTTGCATTTATTTTGCAACTAGAGAGCATTTGGAGTGATTTTTCTTCATTATCTGGACTTCTAGCAAGCATTTTCAAGCTCTGCAAACTCAGGTATGCCTCTGAATCTTCAGATCTGAAATTGAAAATGTTTGTGTGCATCTTGATCTGTGATGTTTGCTTGTCATTCTGCTGTTTGTAGTTTTGGATTTGGTGCATAAATGAGCTTGTGATGTGAGTTTCAATTTTCTTGGTCATTTCTGTTTTCAGTCGATCCAGGAGTTTCATTGATCTTTTGATCTTTTCATGCCCATATTTGAAATCAGAGCACCTTGTTTACCCAATCTGGAGGTCTTGGTTCATTTTAATTAAGTTTTGTTCATCTGGTGTAATTTCCGGTGCCGGAGCCCTAGCTCCGGTCACCGGAATCTGCAAATTCTATGTTAGGGTTTTAAGGTTGAAGAAGGGTCCTTTGCCCTTGGATCTGTTCTCATCTATGCCTGAGATCATGCCACCTCATAAATGAGGAGCCTCCCCTCCACGTGACTTTCTTTTATAATTTTGGTTTCTAAATATGCTTCATGCTTTTCACCACACAATAACTCTTGTGTTCCTCAGCCTCTTAACCAATTAAATGGACACGTCAATTAATGAATCTCTTCACAGGACGTGTTGGATCCATCTCACAGCCAGCTTATTTTCCAGTTATTTTGTGAATTTCCACCATATATTTTGTATACCAGGCTGAGTCCATTGGGCCTAATCTACTCTTCGCACCCCCCACAGCCATAAGCCCAAGTGTTTTGAACTAAAATCCTGACTATTCTCACCTCCCAGTCTTTCCTTTATTTTATTTTCTTTTCTTTTTATTTCTTTTATTATCTTTTGGTTTCCATTTATTAAAAATACCTCCAAGTGTCTAAAAATTCCAAATTAATTTATGGTAGTCCAATTGAGTTTTCTTTATTTTTCCATATTTTTATTTTGCATTTTTTTCTTAATATCCACGTTTCCATTAATTTTCTCTTTTAATTAATTCTTTTTAAGTCCTTTTTGAGTACCCTTCCTTGTCCAATTTCCCTAGGGTTCATCTTTTTGAGTTTGGTGTTGATTCTTTTTGCTCTGGATTCCTAAGATGATGTAGTTTATGTGTGATTTTTACTCTGATTTTTAGAAATTTATTCATTTGGTTTTGATCCTTGGCTTGTGAAGGAAGTTTCTTAACCCTAGTTCATGTTTAAGCCTTAATTTTACCAATCTAGCCTCTGAATTTCTCCCAATCCTTTTGGTGTCTTGTTATATCATGTTTGAGGATCATTTGTCTTAAGTTATGGAATTTTTAGATGCATTGTTGATTTGATGTGAATTTTTGTTCATACCTTGTCCCATTTTGCTTCCTTTTGATCTTAAGGTCTCTTATTGGCTTGGAAGGGCATTTGTGCCAACTTCTTCTTCTCATTTGGGGTCTCTTTGGGGTGTGGGTACATTTCTGGTCTTAGCTTAGGGTTTGTTTCTTAGAAATTTTTGTATTTGGATTATCTCCTAAGTTCTTCCATTATTATGTGCTTTCACCTAATCTCTTTATTTCTTTCCTTCCATTTTGTGATTGTTTGGTCTTGTGCTTCCATTCTCTTCACCTCTCTAGCTTCTTAAGCACTTCTTTGACTTGTTTTGGTTCTGGTCTTGGGATTTGAGTTCTTGTTTTGTGCATTATTGCTTTGCATCTTCTTAAGTGTGCATTTGTTTGCCATATGATTCATGTTGCATCTTAATTGACTTGCATGCTTCTTCTCTCATTTTTGTAACTTGCATATCCATTGAGAATTTTTATATATGACTTCACTTCTGTTTGTATGATGTGGGCATGTCATTTGGTTCATTTTGTTTCATTTTTATGCTTATGTCACTAACCTTTCAGGTGTTATGGTAAGTGGGAGGTGTGGATGTGATTCCCACATCTCCAAATCTCATCTCTTCTTTTCTTATCCTTATTTGTGCTAACCCTTTGTTTGTTGGGCTTAGGCCTTACTCATCTCTTCTTCTTTCTTCTCCTTCTCTTCTTCTTTCTTTCTTCTTTAGGATAGTAAACCACACTAACCTTAGGATATCCATGCATGACAACACTTAGGATTCTTTAGTCCCCCATTAGATATTTTACCTTTAGATCCTTTGGTGCTTTCTCTTCTCATCTTCAAACTTAATTCTAATTCACTTAATAAAGTTTGAGTACTTTCATGTGACATGAGACTTTGCTATGAGATACTTGCATGTGTTCCGTTTCGGGGCGAGGTGTAAGTTATCCCTCGTGGTGGATAGGTCTTAGCATGAGATTACCTCACAAAGAAAAGCTAAAAAACACTTCTTAACCAAAAACCACAAAAACACTTAATAAATGGTAATAGGTCAGTGTGTCTGAGCCTTCACTTGTGGGACTAGCTTTGGGGATTTCCTCCATAGATAGGTGTGCCTCTTGCGCATTCCATTTCGGGGTGATGTGAGACGTACACATCCCAGTGAGTAAGACTTAGGTACACTTACCTATGCGAATTTCATAAAAAGCTTCTAAAAAACAACAAACAAACAATAAGCGTCTTTCCTTCGGGAATTCTTTTCTCATCTCATTCGCTCCGTACGCGAACTTGCTCCTACTTGTCATTTTGCAAGACGTTTACGCACTCGTCGTCCGAGTCTGCAACACCTGAGCAATGGCATAGGCAGTTCAAGCTTTAATTCACAGGAAATTTCTTTTCTACCCCTAGTTAGGGGAACTACGGCGTCTATGATCCTCATTGTCCTAATGAGGTACGTAGGCAGCGGGGTAAGGCCCGTTCGAGCACAATCTTTATTTTCCCTACATTTTTCTCTTTGTTTTCTTATTCAGTTCCTTTCTCAGTTTTCTTTTCCAGTTCCATTTTCTTTTCTTTTGCAGCAGCTTTCATACCCTCACCCTTTGAAATAGTTTCTTTGCAAGCGTGGATCCCGTCGGGTACGGCGGACGATCTGGGTGCTGATACCTTCCCAGGTCATAACCGACTCCCGAACTCAGTCTCTTTGGTTTGCAGGACCCGTGTCCTTCCTCTTCTTTCTTCTGGTTTGTGCAGCATTACCATTCCCGTTCCTTCGGGATAAAAATGCCTGGCTGGCGACTCTATTCTTTTCCGCGCCACTTTCGCGTTTGTACCAGGATGGAAATCCGGGGAGCGACAGCTGGCGACTCTGCTGGGGAACCGAACCCAGAATCTCCGGTTCCCCTGTGAGTCTCTCCTAGCGCTTGATTGCTTCTGTTTCTTTGGATGTTGACTGTTGTTGCTGTGTGTTGTGCTTTACTGTTTTTATTTACAGTTTTGTTTACAGCTTTATTTACAGTTTTCAGTATTTATTTTCCGCATCATATATATATCATACTGGACTGTCTGGACTGGTTTTCTGTGTGGTGGGCTCGGGTGATACTGTTTCTGAGAGATAAGCCAAGTACTCGGCTTGAGTGCACTATAGGATTAGAGTGGACATATTGTACTCACATGTGACATGATGAGTGGCAATGTGTTTCACGCCCATATTGCGACCGTCTTGGAAATATCTCGTGTGGGGATTTCCTCCACTTTGGGATAGGACCTTGATAGTTATGTGCATCTGGGGACCGATCATTGAGAACCTTTGTGGAAACAACCCTCTCCAGTGGTGACAGTGGCAGACCACATTTTGTTGCAAACCCATTCGCACCCGAGGGTCCACTGGGTACTCGCATAGGATGGTCTGGTTCTCTTATAGGAACTCAGTCAAAGCATTTGGTCGTATGACATTAGTATTGTATCCTACGGGCTGAATGTACTATTGTTTCTCGATTTCAGCGCTCGAAGCTGGGGACTTATAAGGATATGCTTGTTTTCCCGGACTCAGCTGAGGCCTCCATGCGTAGTACATAATGCCTAACCGATTCCCTGATTTGGTCATGATCCATGTCTCGGAAATGGTGAAAGTATTATTGCTATTCGGCTTTGATAGTCCGTGATGTTTAACCCGGAGCACACCTGTGAGAATGGGGGGGTTTACAGGTTTGCAGGAACCCTTGACTCCATCATACCCTTGTTACCAGTGCAGTTTCATGTTCTGATACAGTTACTTTGGTTCCGGAGTTCTTGAGTTTATCTGGTTATTGATTGGGAGTATCTGAGCTTATCTGAGTGTTTGTGGGTTGATATTCAGAGGATTTGGGGTTTCTGATCACTTGGCCTTGGTATCCAGATTCCAGACAGTCCCAGATGGATCATATGTCTTTGCATTTGCATTTGCATTGCATCATTTCATCATTAATCATGTTTTGTTTTCATTCACGGGTTCATATCTTTGCTTCCGGTTCTGGTATTCTCTTCAGAGATGGAAGATCCTCGCAAGCAAAATATTCATTTCAAGTTTTTTGACACTAAGGTTGGCTTGTTAAAGAAGATGGTGAAGCTGATCACACCCAATCATATAGAGCTAGATCCTTCTGAGAGAAGTGCCATTCATACCCTGCTTCAGTATTATGATCCTCACCTCCGTTGTTTCACTTTTCCTGATTTTTTAGTTAGGCCCTTTGCTGGAGGAGTATGCTTTGATCTTGGGAGTTCCTGTTCGAGATCAGATTCCGTTCAATGCTGAGATGAGTAGACCTGCACCTGAGGCTATTGCCAAGGCTCTTTATTTGAGCACTTCTGCTGTGAATTCTATGACCATCATTAAGGGATGTGTCCCTGGGTTTTCTTTAGAGGCTTTAGTAAAGAAGGTGGAAGAGTTGGCTGTTGAGGAAGAATGGGATGTTGTCTGTGCCATCATGGTGTCGCTCCCACCAAAATGACACAGGGCCAAGAGGGGTACAGACGCGAACGGTCGGTGAAAGGAGGAGAGAACACACAGGGTGATCTCAGGAGAAAAGAGTCGCCAGCTAGTCATTTTTATCCCGGAGGAAAGGTAATGTTGCATAAACCTAAGAAAAGATGGATAAGACGGTTGCGAACCAGAGAGACTGAGAAAGGGGTTGGTTACAACCTGGGAAGGTATTAGCACCCAGATTGTCCGTCGTACTCGACGGGATCCACGCTTAAAAGATTTGTGTTTTTAAAGGGGTAGTGTCAGTGCAATTTGTGCATCAGAGTTGGAAAGAATGCAAGTTTCAGTGTAAAAGAAGTGTGAAGTGTATAAGTGAAGTGTCAGTGTAAGAACAAAGATGAAATGCTCAAGACTATGAGGCTTAAAGGGTGAGGCTAGAGAAAGGGGGGGAATATACAGAGACTTTTGTTCGATAACTGTTAAGTTATGCCTACGTATGCTCCCGTGCAATGAGGAAGTCAGAACATCGTAGTTCGACCCAAAGAGACTGAAAGATAAATTGACCTATGAACTGCTTACTTGTCTATGCTCAAGTGTATGACCTGTCTGGCTCAGGTGCAAACTGTCTTGCATTAGACGGAAGAAGCAAGTTCTCGTTTGTGAATGAATGAGATGAGAAAAGAATCCCGAAGGAGACGGTTATTGTTTGTTTTTGTATTTTCAATATTTTATTGCTTTTGGATTTGTCATAAGTTAATGAGCTTAAGCTTAAACCAAGGGTTAGTAAACTCATCACATCCTCCCTCTGATTAGGGGTAATGAGAATACCTTAAGTGTGAAGTAAGCACATCACACTTAATCACCAAGATGTAGGATTAATATCATTAACCTACTTGTGATTATTTAGATATTTTTGTTGTTTTTGTTTAGTGTTAAGTAATGATATTAAGCCATAATCAAGGATTTAATGGACCCATTACACCATCCTAATAGAAGGATGATAGATGAGAACATTTAAGCTGAGAAAGACTCCTCAACTTAATCCATGATTAGGGATTAACCTCATGACAAAACAAAGCCTTTATTAAATGGATTTTAGTTAATAATAAGATTAAGAAACGGATTTTATGGTTGGTAAGACAACTTGAGGGGGACTTGTCCATTAACACTAGGATTAGTCCTTCTTAACCAACTAAGGAAGAATTAGAACCCTAATGCAAGGCCCAAGTTACAAGCTTGATGTCTTAATGATTATTAGATGGATTGATTAAAGGATTTAAACACATTAAGGGTTTAACACTTAGAATTAAAGTTATACACTCCATCCTAATAGAAGGATGCAGGCATAAGCTTAATCACAAAGCCTTAAAACCTTTAGGGTTTAGTCCTTGATTATGAGGTGAGAAGAGAAGACTCATTGATGACACAAAGGTAAAAGCTAAATGGGGGACTAATCAAACCCTAATTGTTATCATAATTGGTTGTTCCTAGGGTTTATGAGGCTTGCAAAAGATCTTCAGAGAAACCACCAGGAAGGAAGCAGATGAAAGGAGCAAGGAGCAAGGATAAGCAAAACAACTTGCTTCACTTAAGAAGGCAAGTTGCTTGAAGAAAGAAAGTAAGATGAACATGAATGAGCAATCTCAGTCCAATACACAAGATAAAATGCAGTAATGATACACAAGAAGGATGAAAAGAGATTGTGAGAAGTGAAGGCAAATTCACTTCTCAAAACAACTTACCACCTGAAAAGTTAGCAAAAGAAATGAATATGCAATGCAAATGAGATGAAATGTCATGATGAAAACCAAAGTTAGAAGCATAAACATGATCTCAATGATGTTAAGAGATGGTGCAAACACATGACAAGAGATGAGAGTGAGCATACAAGGATGAGGATGCAAATGAAGCATGCTTTGAACCATAAAGATTCATGAATGTTTATGAAATGCAATGGACATATAACATGGCAAATGAAAGATGCAATGATCAAACATGATTCTAATATGTCCTAAGATGTTTTATGAATCATGTGGATACACAAAATGTCATGGCAAGTCATTGGATGCAAGCAAATGAAAGATGGATGCAAAGGAAGGCACAACTTAAGGTTTATGATCAACACACAAAGCAAAATTCAAAATCAGAAGCAAATGACATGATAAAAAAAATGAAAATGCAATCAAAGATACCCTAAACCTATACAAGCTCACTGCCCAAAGGAGGGGATCCAACTCTTAACCTAATGTGAGTTATGAATTTCCTAAGATTACTAGGGTTTTGGGGTGCCTCATCAAGAAAAACACCAAACAAATTGAAAATGCAAGATCAAATCAAACCAATTTTATCCTATAAACTAAATGCCATGAAGGATGAAATGCAAGAAGAACCATCATCAAACTCTCAATGGATAGGCAGAATAGATTTTTCAAAGTTTGCACAAAAATATTGCCTTAAAATGAATTTAATTCCAATGAAAATGATCAAAAGGCATCAAGAACAAAAATGAAATTTGCTTTGAGAGTTTTATAATGTGTCAAAATGTTTTGGAATGCAATGTGAATTTTTTGGTGATTTTTAAATACCTAAATGTATTTTTAATTAATTAATTTTCATTAACTAATTAAAAATAAACATTTAAATAATTTAAAAATGATTTTTAATGCAAAAAATAAAAATAAAAATATTTTTGGGTTCTGAATATTGATAAAAGATTTGATAAAAAATATCAGAATTTTTAAATGTATTTTACTATTTTTAATAATTCGTAAAAGTTAAATGAAAAGAAAATGAAATAAAATTAAATAAAATAAAAAGTATGCAAATCCTGAGGTTCAAATTCAAACTGGGAGATGGAGGGAAGACTGCGTGCGTCATCCAACATCCTAGGTTCAAACTGACTTAATTAACATAAAACCCTAATTAATTAAACTAATGACGTGGATTAGGGCCTAATGGGGTGATCTGAGCCCTTCAAACACGCGGGAGTCAACGTAGGTCAACCAGATCCATGGTCCAGATTCAAACTTTGCCCTAAACGTGATTAATGCCCTAATGACATTCAGGTGGCCGGAAATGACCTCCGGTCATCTTCTCCGGCCACACCTCCCCTGAGAATTTCCCAAATCACTCCCCAGGCCATTAAAACTTAATCTCTCTGCCCAGAATCCAACCCCATACATCATACAACAAGAATCATCAATCAAAACACATTTATTTTTCGTATCAAAGCTGAATCGAATCAAAATGTTTTTAGGTCAAAAAATTTCAGAAGCTTCATACATACTCAATACTTAACCATTTGCCAAACTAAACATATCAGCATGATCAGCACATCACATAGATTCATTTAGGAACTTAAAAACAAATTTCTGGAAAAAAAGTTCTTGAGCTCACCTGAAATGGAGCTTTCAATCCAGGAGCTTTCTGCCTGCTTCTTTGCTTCAAAATGGCTCCAATGATCCTCTTGATGAAGCTTTGAAGCTTGGTTGGAGTTTAAAGTGGCTGGTTTAAGAGTTTGATGAAGTTCTGTTCAGTGAGGGGTGAGAATCGTTTTTCTGCTTGAGGTGGTTTTAGGGACAAATGAGGGTTGGGAAATGATCAGAGGAACATGTTGAGTGATTCTATGAAGTTTGTTTTGATGTTTGAAGCTTGTGTCATGAGATTCGAAGCAAAATGCATAAGAGGTCAGTTTTGGGAACTATGGCTTGTGGGATGTTTCAGGCTTGTGTGTCTGTTGCTTTGAGTTGCTTTTTGTCCACTTATCACACTGTGATAGGTCTGTGGAGTTGGTGTGGCCTATGCTGATTGGTATGGGCCATTTTGCATAAAGTCAATGTTAGGTGTACTTGAGGTATGGGCAAGTGGGAGGCTGTGATAGGGGCATGGCTTGGCTCAGCTGAGATCATGGAGTTCTTGTGGATCAGATTTTGTGAACTGAGGCAAGTGGATGAGAAGCTTTGATCCATTTTGCAAATTGGCACAACTTTGCCCCTTTTGAAATTACTTGAAGCATAAGTCATGAAAATGGACAAATCTTTGGTGCATTCTGATTTTTGGGTCATGCATTGTGTTTGTATGATGATTAGAGGTCATATTGAAGTCACATAAAGGCTTATCATGAGAATTTGCAAGTTTTCCATTTTGTGCAAAAGTGAAATTTTAATGATTTTATCCAACTTTGCAAGGCCATAACTTTTGATCCAAAATGAATTAGAATGAGTTATTGTAATTTTTGAAAAGGGAATGATCCATTCTACAACTTTCATGACCAAAGTTTTCTCATTTGAAGCATTTTGGAATCAATTTGAGGAGGTTGAAAAACTTTCCCAAAATGGCAAGTTTTCATTACAAGTCACTTTCCCAAAAAGGCAACTTTGCAAATGGCTTTAAATTCCTCAATTTTTTGAACTTCTAACATCTTCTATGATAAAATAAAGATCATGCACATTCAAAATGATGGAGAACACCCTTTGGTTGGGTCATTGGGGGCCTCAGATGCCCTGATTTTACACTGACTTGCTCAAGAAGTCATCCCTTGATCAGATGCCTTCCCCATGGAATTTCTTCATGAAAATTGATATGCATGATCCTCATACATTATAGAGACCAATAGAAACAAGAATGACCAAAAAAATTGGAGTTATGGCCTCTGAAACCAAAACCCTAATTTTAGGTCATCTGTGCAGTTAAACCTGGCTCTACTTCCATGCCTTTTTCAGGTCTTGTGATTCTTTGACTTCTTTGACCTTGTGAGGATATAATATGATGCTTGAACATACATAGACCCCTTTGAAGTGATTAATGACCTTTGGAGTGACTCAAATGGCTCAGGGATAGTTCAGATCACAAACCCTAGATGCAGATGACTTTGAATCAATGCAGTGAAGCAAATATGCAATATGAGGTGATATGATTGAACTTATGCACATGAAAAGATCACAAGCCATGGTGTGAATGGGTGAGGGCAAATTTGGGGTGTTTACAGCTGCCCCTATTCAAACATGAGTTAGCTGTGCAGGATGTAAGCAACGGCTTAACAGGCAAACAAGATAACTTGTGGTTGAATACCAAAGACAGTCTGAAATTTGCACTCACAGAATGAAGAAGAAAATGGATATAGATTGTGAAAGAAAATAAAGTATAATTATAAAGTGCGGGCGACGAAGGACGACCGTCGAGCAGAGGACGACTGCTGGGGATAAAGCAATGACGGGGTCGACCGACATGCTGGGGAAAAATGCGGGAAATAAAGCAATGACGGGGACGGCCGAGAAGCTGGGGATATAAGAGAATGTGATGGGGACGGCCATCAGGTAAAGCTATAAGACTATTTGGGGATTATAGGTAAATGATGAGGTACGGTTATCAAAGGTGAAGGACGATCACCTGGCAGGGGACGGCTGCTCAGCTGGGGATGAGGGTCGGTCATCTAAGGTGAAGGACGATCACCTGGCAAGATATGGTTACCAAAAGGTATCACGACATAGGACGAATGCCGGATAAAAAGGTCGACGATGGGGACGGCCATCGGATAAAATGATGAAGGACGGTCATCAAGAGGTGAAGGACGATCACCTAGCAAGGTACGGCTGCTCTGAAGGTATCATGACATAGGACGAATGTCAGATAACAAGATCAACGATGGGGACGGCCATCGGATAAAATGATGAAGGACGATCATCAGGAGGTGAAGGACGATCACCTAGCAGGGTACGGCTGCTCAAAATATCACGACATAGGACGAATGTCGGATAGAAAAGGGGTTCTAATAAATAGAGACTCCACTGGGGGTGATGAAGGACGATCATCGAAAAGGTGAAGGACGATCACCTGGCAGGGTACGGCTGCCGAAAGGTATCATGACATAGGACGAATGTCAGATAGAAAAGGGGTTCTAATGAATAGAGACTCCATTGGGGGTGATGAAGGACGATCACTTGGCAGGGTACGGCTGCCGAAAGATATCATGACATAGGACGAATGTCAGATAGAAAGGAAATAATTTAAAGGGATTTGCTGGGACTCTTCTGGGGAATAGTAGACACAGACGAGTGTCTAAATTCAAGAAGACATAAGTGTTTGACACGGTGTATAGATTAAAGATGCGGACGAGCATCCTTAAGACTATGATACGGACGAGTATCGGTAGAAACAAACGCTTGACGCATGTTCAGAGATGATGATACGGACGAGTACCAACTAGTTAACAAAGAACACGGACGAGTGTTGATTCTGAGGGGATTTAAGTGGCCTATACAAGATACGGACGAGTATCTGTATGAGTAAAGAGGTATGAATGAGACACAGACAAGTACTCAACTGGCTAAGGAAAGCATGACTCGGACGAGTGCCAGAAAAAGTGTATTATAACAAGTATTTTGATTTCCAAAGTGTTTGGGTAACTATGCTGGGGGAGTGACACGGACGGGTGTCAGGGAATTGTGTATATATATGTATCTGTGAGTGCAAAGGGGATGCTTTGGCTTTCTGTTGCGGATATGACACGGACGGGTGTCAAGAAGTATCTGTAATATACGAGTCGTCTGTTTGTAAAGAATGCTCGGGCGACTTTACTGGGGAATGACGACACGGATGAGTGCCAAAAGGAGTGTGCATCTGTATCTGTAAGGGAACTGCTCTGTCTCTTGGTGGGGAATCGGGGGAATATTCTGTATACTGTCTGATGGGTTGTCAGCATTTACAAGTGTTCAGTCCGACACATGGCTTATGATTTATGCAATATGTTTGATTTTTACCGTAATGCTCCGTATTAGACGGAATGCTACGCTCTGTGGGGAAAATATGATGTGAATGCTATGATTATGCAAAGATACCGATCCGGGATCCAGATCCCGTTGCAGTGGAGATTTCCAGCTGATCTGCTTGAAGTGGACATCCCAGTTGGGGATGGGGATCATTGGTAGATCCGATATGACTTTACTTGGGGAAATAGGTCACTGATAGACCTATCTCAGTAATGAGGGACCCAGCTGGGGTTTGTAGAAGCCTTCTTCACTCTGTTGTGAGTTCTTCATGCATTGCTCTTCTGGATAGAGGTTAAAACTCTGTGGGGATATGGTTCCCGGTCTTTACACTTGGTCGAGAAGGAATGATGACTGGCAACTCAGCTGGGGAGAAAGCACCTCCGGTGCTAATTGGGAGATAGACTGAGTAGATAATGATTTTCCAGCTTGCTGGGGAGAAGCCTTCATGCCCCATGTTGCGCTTTGGACACCTGCAATCCTGCATGACAAAGAAACGCACAAGTATCCCTGGGTATCCCTTACTGGACTCCATCATAGGAGTTTAGACACTCCCGGGAGTAAGTATATTTCCTATAAGTATGTAATTCAGGAAGGACGCATCTGTATTTATGCGATCAACAAATTAATGACATCGGACATTTTTGCAAATGAAAGAGTACGAGACAGTGTGTGATTGAAAATCTGATTTTATTAATTCGAGTGCCCTGAATTGGAAAAATACAGTCAAAGAAACGGATCCCCTGAAATGAGGGGATCGTTACAAATTGAGAAACAAAAAGGTGTTGGCAATATTGATGACGCTTAAAGGAGCTTCCCTTTTGCTATGACTCGTATGACATTTGACGTTCTTCTCGTCTTTCTTTCTGAAGTAGGCTGATTCTGATCAACGCTTGAACCTTTCGGAGCTTACCATGTTATAAGTGATACAGATGAGTTCAGAATGCAGTTGTTCGCTTATTCCCTTATTTTGCGTGGATCGCCCTTTCGGGTTTTCAATCCACCGGGATACCCATTTTTGCCTGAGTTGTCCAATGCGGCTTTTCAACTCAGCGAGTGTACGTTTTTATTTATTTTCCCTTATTTTTTCCTGAGTCTTTTATTCTGTTTTTGACTCGCCGGGATGCCCTATTTTTGCCTGGACTTACATTCTGTTTTTATGTCCAGCGGGTCATTTTATGCGAAGTATTTTTTAACTACATCTGAATTCACAGGGGATAGGAAGTCTTCACCATCCATAGTACTGAGCATCAGTGCTCCACCGGAGAAAACTTTCCTTACTATGAATGGCCCATCATAATTCGGAGTCCACTTGCCCCTGTGGTCTGTATGAGGAGGGAGGAGTCTTTTCAGCACAATATCTCCTACTTAGTACTCTCGGAGCCTGACTTTCTGATCGAAGGCTTTCTTCATTCTTTTCTGATACAGCTGCCCATGACAGATTGCAGCTAATCTCTTCTCTTCAATCAGACTCAGTTGTTCGTATCTGGATCGGACTCATTCTGCTTCACTCAGTTTAACATCCATTAGTACTCGCAGGGAGGGTAATTCAACTTCAACTGGTAGGACTGCCTCCATACCATAAACAAGCTGATACGGCGTTGCCCCAGTGGATGTTCTGATTGACGTACGGTACCCATGCAAAGCAAACGGTAGCATTTCATGCCAATCTTTGTAGGTTACTACCATCTTTTGTACAATCTTCTTGATATTCTTGTTAGCTGCCTCAACAGCGCCATTCATCTTTGGCCTGTAAGGAGAAGAATTATGGTGTTGGATCTTGAAGTCCCGGCATAGTTCAGCCATCATTTTGTTGTTCAAGTTGGAACCATTATCAGTAATGATTCGCTCGGGAACTCCATACCGACAGATGATATCTCTCTTCAGAAATCGGGCTACCACTTGCCTTGTAACATTTGCATATGAAGTTGCTTCGACCCACTTGGTAAAATAGTCAATGGCTACCAGGATGAATCTATGGCCATTTGAAGCAGTCGGTTCAATCTTGCCAATCATATCAATGCCCCACATGGCGAAGGGCCATGGTGAAGACATCACATTCAGGGGATTTGGAGGCACATGTACTTTATCCGCATAAATCTGGCATTTATGGCATTTTCTGGCATAGGCACAACAGTCTGCATCCATTGTGATCCAGTAATAGCCTGATCTCAACAACTTTTTAGCCATAGCATGCCCTCCTGCATGGGTACCACAGGATCCTTTGTGCACCTCGTGCATCAACAAGTCTGCTTCTGTCCTATCAACGCATCTGAGGAGTACCATATCAAAGTTTCTCTTGTACAGGGAACCGTCAGTATTCAGGAAGAAACTACCAGCTAGCCTTCTTAATGTCTTCTTGTCATTGGAAGATGCCCCAGGTGGGTATGTTTGATCCTCCAAGAAGCATTTGATATCATGGAACCAAGGATTATCATCTTTGACAACATCTGCTGCAAATACATATGTTGGTTTGTCAAGTCTGGACACTGAAATCCGAGGTACGAAGTTGGCAGCTTGAACTTTGATCATGGATGAAATGGTAGCCAGAGCATCTGCAAACTGATTTTCATCTCGGGGGATATACTCAAGCTTGACTGTTGTAAAGAAAGTCAATAACCTCCTTGTATAATCCCTGTAAGGTATCAGATGATCTTGGTGGGTGTTCCATTTGCCGTTGGTTTGATTGACTACCAGAGCTGAATCCCTGAATACGGTCAAAGTCTTGATCCTGAGGTCAATGGCCTCCTCAAGACCCATAATACAAGCTTCGTATTCAGCTTCGTTGTTAGTGCAGTTGAAGGTGAGCTTTGCCGAGAAAGGCATGTGAACTCCCTTAGGCGTAATGAGTACTGCACCAACACCATGACCATTCATGTTAACAGCCCCATCAAACATCATAGTCCATTCTTCTTCCGGGTCAGGCCCTTCAGTGTGAACAGGCTCTTCGTGATATTTTGCTTTTATGAACATGATGTCCTCATCAGGGAAGTCAAATCTCATAGGCTGGTAATCATCAATGGGTTGCTCAGCAAGATAATCAGACAATACACTGCCTTTGATGGCTTTCTGAGAGGTGTACTGAATGTCATATTCTGTGAGGATCATTTGCCATCTTGCAACCCGTCCGGTAAGTGTTGGCTTCTCAAAAATATACTTGACTGGATCCATCTTTGAGATCAATAAGGTAGTGTGGGTCAACATACACTGCCTCAGTCGGCGAGCAGCCCACGCTAAAGCACAGCAAGTTTTCTCGAGCAGTGAATAACGTTGTTCATAGTCGGTAAACTTTTTTCTTAGGTAGTAAATTGCATACTCTTTTCGACCAGACTCGTCATGCTGGCCTAGCACACACCCCATTGACTCTTCTAATACTATCAAGTACATTATCAGAGGTCTTCCTTCAACTGGGGGCATAAGGATTGGAGGCTCTTGTAAGTATTCCTTGATTTTGTCAAAAGCCCTCTGGCAGTCTTCGTTCCACCTAACTGTTTGTTCCTTTCTTAACAACTTGAACAAGGGTTCACAGGTTGCTGTAAGGTGAGATATGAACCTCGAAATGTAGTTCAATCTACCTAGGAACCCTCGAAATTCTTTCTCAGTTTTCGGTGCAGGCATTTCTTGAATGGCTTTAACTTTATCAGGGTCAACTTCAATCCCTTTCTCACTTACAATGAATCCCAGCAGCTTACCGGATCGCACCCCGAATGTGCATTTGTTGGGGTTTAGCTTCGGTTGGTACTTCCTCAGACGCTTGAATAGTTTTAACAGATTTACCAGGTGGTCTTCTTCTGTGAGGGACTTGGTAATCATGTCATCCACATAACATTCAATTTCTTTATGGATCATGTCATGGAATAATGTTACCATAGCCCGTTGATAAGTTGCACCCGTATTCTTCAGTCCGAATGGCATCACCTTGTAACAGAACGTGCCCCAGGGTGTGATGAAAGTTGTCTTCTCCATGTCTTCAGGTGAGATTTTGATCTGATTGTATCCTGAAAATCCGTCCATGAAGGAGAACACCGAGAACTGAGCCGTATTATCAACCAATACATCGATGTGAGGTAAAGGGAAGTCATCTTTCGGGCTAGCTCTGTTCAGATCCCGGTAATCCACACACATCCTCACCTTGCCGTCTTTCTTAGGCACAGGTACAATATTAGCAACCCACGGTGGATAGCTAGTCACAGCAAGGAAGCCGGCGTCCCACTGCTTTTGTACCTCTTCCTTTATCTTCATTGCCATATCTGGGCGAGTACGGCGCAACTTCTGTTTTACCGGTGGGAGGTCTTCTTTCAAAGGCAGCTTGTGCATGACAATGTCGGTGTCCAACCCTGGCATATCCTGATAAGACCAAGCGAAAACATCCACATACTCTCGAAGCATATCAATCAGTTGTTCTTTCACTGAGTCTTGTAGGCAGGCCCCGATCTTAACCTCTTTTACGTCTTCTTCCGTACCAAGATTAACCGTTTCGACCTCCTCCTGATGAGGAGTGATAACCTTCTCCTCTTGCCTTAACAACTTGGCTAGCTCTTCAGGAAGCTCATAATCTTCTTCAACCCCTTCGTCAGCTTGATTGATTGGATTGTCAAAGTCATACGAAGCCATAGCAGTGTTGTTGTCGGTGCAATCTGAAAGGCACTCTCTGCAAGGGTTTAGATTGTTCATTTTAGTGATCAATTTTATTCTTGTTTAGAAAAAAGTGAATTGAAGTTATCATTTTGAAAAACATTGCCATTTTATTTTTGTACAAAAAGAAAAATGAAAAGACAGTGAGCGAAAAAGAGACTCGTTTGCAAAAGATGTCCGATATTCATTGATTAATCCATTTGCACAAAATTACAAGATGGCCCGATTACAAAATGAGTCTTGTCATCTTGGGCAAGATGAAAGACTTGATGCATGCTTAAAAATACAGGAAATAATAATTACTCTGCATGAGTAACCCTTATAATTTCCTGGGAAGACCAGTTAAGGACTTGGCTCCCCGGGATCCTTGGACGTATCCAGCTCTCCAGGTTGCGGTCGCTTTCCTCCTCGTCTTCCAAGTTGTTCACTGCATCCGGGGTGAGCATTCCCCCGCTGACAAAATTGGGCTTCTTGGCAGCCTCTGATTGATCTTATTGAGTTGGTCTGTAACCCAACCCAAATTTGTCTTCTTTCTTTTCCACGGGCAGCAGCTTGCCCCAGCCCTGGGCAGTACCCTCTTCAACAACCTTCCGGGCTTGCTGATAAGACGTTATGGAGGTTCCCAGTACAGCAGATGCTTCATTAATGTTCAGGGCCTCAAACCCCTGGCTCATGGTTTCATGGATCTCTCCATCCATTTCTATGTACTTGTACGTAGCCAGATGGCTAACAAAGATGTCTTCCTCCCCACAGATGGTGATGATCTGGCCTTCCCACTCGAATTTCAGCTTCTGGTGAAGGGTAGACGTAACAGCGCCAGCGGCATGGATCCAGGGTCTACCCAACAAACAGCTGTAGGCCGGCTAAATGTCCATCACATAGAAGGTAGTTTTAAAAGTCTGCGGGCCAATCATCACAGGTAGATCAATCTCCCCAAGCACTGATCTTTTAGAGCCATCAAACGCTCTTACCACCAAATTACTCGGACGCAGTGCCAAACCATCATACTACAGCTTCACCAAGGCTTTCTTTGGTAGAACATTGAGCGAGGACCCAGTGTCCACCAGTACATGAGATAGAATAGCGCCCTTGCATTCCAGGGTGATATGTAAAGCCTTGTTGTGGTTACGTCCCTCAGTTGTTAAGTCAGCATTGGTGAAGCCCAGTCCATGACTGGTATTGACGTTTGCCACCACGGTTTCTAGCTTATTAACGGTGATCTCCTCTGGCATGTATGTTGCGTGCAGGACTTTCAATAACGCATTCCTGTGAGCTTCGGAACACATCAACAGTGATAATATGGAGATTTTTGAGGGAGTTTGGTGAAGCTGATCCACCACTTTGTAATCACTTCTCTTTATGATTCTCATGAACTCGTCTACATCTTGCTCAAAAGATGTCTTCTGAGTTTCTTTTATAGCTGGCTCTTCAAATACCACGCTCTTTCCTTTTGCTTTAGCAGCAGCTTCTGCTTCAGCATTAGGTCTTTGTACTTGTGAGGCAAAAAGGCGTCCGCTTCTGGTAAAGCCTCTGCCTCCCCCAACATTATCAATTTGTGGAGAAGAGTTTGAAGAATTCAAAGTGATTTTCTCCCCATTGCAGTAGAGATCAGAGCCATAATGCCAAGGTATGGCATTGCTGCTTTCATAGGGAACTGGTCCAGGTACCGTGATGGTAACTGGACTTACTGCTGCAGAGGAGGGTACTGTAATGATGTGCGGATCGTAGTAAACTGTAACTGGTGACCTGGAAGGTGGTGCCACTGCTTGTTGTTGGAAATTGTTGTTGACAGGAACATCTGATGGATCATAGTAAATGGTGACTGCTGAGACATCTTTGTTAATTTCTGTTGGCGTTGTAGAAGATTCTGCTGGTAAAAGGGATGCTGATGTTGTAGAAGAAATGGTTGTTGACATTTGATTTGTTGAAGTGATGGATGAAGCCATTGTTGATGATATTGATGAATCGGTAGGAATGATTGTTGCTGCTGTTGTAGGAGACTCGGGAATTGTTGTCAAAGGGATTGCTGGATTTGTAGGCGCCATTGTTGAGATCTGAAGGATACCATCCTTGATAAGACTATCTATGCCGCTTCTCAAATTATCACACCCGTTGACTGCAATGTTACAATACCCACAACCGAGTTCACACCCGGGGAACACCTGGCACTCTAGAAGCTGAGCTTTAATTTCGACCAGAGGTGTTCGAATTTGTGCAACACTGGTGATCAAAGTAGATGGTTTGTCTTCCTCAATGGCATTAATCCTCGGCCCACCATGGTTAGGCATAGGATTTCTGTTGACATTTGGAGGAGGTGCAAAGTTGAGGGCCTTAGAATCCACCAGGTCTTGAACTTTCATTTGAAATGCCCTGCACTTCTCCGTATTGTGGCCAGGTGCATTGGAATGGAAAGCACACCTGGCGTTGACATCATAATTCTTCGGGAGATTAGAGGGATCTGGTGGTGCTAATGTCCTTAACTCCACCAAGTTGAGCTTCAGGAGTTGTGGCAATAAAGCAGCATAAGGCATAGGGATAGGGTCAATCACCCTATTTGCCTGTGATGGTCTTTGCTGGAAGGGTCTTTGTTGTTGATTGCTATTGTTGTTGTTGTACGCTCTTTGCGGCGGATACTGAACTTGCTGTTGATAATGGGGTTGTTGTGGTTGTTGATATGTTGGTTGCTGAGGAATCGGAGCTGGAATGGTGACAGCTGCTACTGATCTGTGGATATACTGAGGTCTGCCCCTGTTGGAATGAATGGCATTTGTCTCACCGGTCCTTCGAGGTCCCACAAAAGGCTTCCTGGGATTACTGGACGAACTTGCACCATTATCAGAAATTTTGCCCATTTTTAGCAGACTCTCAATTCTTTCACCGGCTATAACCACGTCTGCGAAGCTGGTGGAAGAAAAGGCAGCCAATCTATCAATGTATGTTCCTTGCAGAGTATTCATAAACATGTCGGACATTTCTCTTTCCGACATGGGTGGCTGAACAGCAGCAGCAAGCTGTCTCCACCTCTGGGCATATTCCCTGAAGCTTTCTCTAGAGGATTGAGACATTCCCATTATGAGGGTCCTGTTAGGAGCCATGTCCAGATTGTATTGGTACTGCCTGATGAAGGCTTCAGCTAAGTCCTTCCAGCATCTGATAGTAGCTCTAGTCAAGTGTGAGTACCACTCCCTCGAAGCTCCAGTCAAATTGTCTTCAAAATAGAACATCCACAGCTTTTCATCCATGGTATATGCTTTAAGTCTCCCCAGAAAGGACTGCAGGTGAGTTCGTGGACAAGAGGTTCCATTGTATTTCTCGAAGCACAGGGGTTTGAACTTGTGGGGAATTCTCACCCCATCCACTAACCCCATATCCATTACATCAAAACCCAAGGAGTTTTGAGACTCCAAGGATCTCAACTTCTCAGCAATTTCATCAAACCTCCTATCATAGACTTCATCCCCAGCTCCCATGATAGTGAATTGCTCCTCTTGGGGGTCTTCTTGTAAGATTCTCCCCCCAGCAGTATTTCCTTGCACATTACCCGGGATATTGACTTCCGGATCTATATGAGGCCTAAATACAGGTGGGTTAACATGAGGTTGTCCCCTATCATTGTTACTTGTTCCTCCAGTCCCAGGATGAGGCTCCTCGGGGGTCTGTCTTTCTACCAATGCCCTTTAACCTCTCTTGGTCTGAGCCAGACCAGTCATTACTGTCATGAATTGGGCCATTTGGTTTCTCATCTCCACCCTTTCATTAGCCATCTGGGTCCTGACCTCGGTTAGGTCTTGCTGTACTTGCTCCATGATAATATCCGGAAGGTTGTTGCGAGTAGGATACCGGTGTTCACGGTTGACGGGGAACACTCTTCTGCGAGCAATATTTCCTGAACCACAACAAAGTTAGAAACAAACAAAATAGTAACAAAACCTACAAAACAAAACAAAAGTTAGTATGCAATGCAGTATGCTTATTTGTTTTCCAAGGTATCCGGCTTGGTTCTTGGTTTTGACCTTTCCAGACCTCAAGGAAGATGCTTTGATGTTGTTGAGAAAAGAAAACCCAAATGGAAACAAACTAAAATATATTACAAATGGTGAATCATACATAGCCTGTTTGTTTTTACAACACATGCCCCTGAAGGGTCAAAATACAACATAAAAGAAAAGTACATCAAATGAAAGCAACAAAAATCAAAGAGTCAGACATCAAGTCCAAACTCATCCTCCTTAACCTCCTTCAAAAGTGCCTCAGTTACAGGACCAGCTGGATGCTCTGTAATGGTCCTGATGAGGAGGTTCCTAGTGGCAATAGCAGCGGTCAGCTTCTTGTGCCTGTCCTGGTCCTTTGACCTCTTCAAACCAGCCCTAAGCTTTAACTCTAAAATCTCCTTCTGGGCTGCCAGCAAAGCTTCCTGTTGTTTCTTTTCATTGGCCTCTAATTGTTCAATCCTGGCTTGAGTTCTCTTATCTTCTTGAGTACGAGCTTCAGTAATCCTGACCCACCTAGCTTGACTTTCTTGCAGATAGAGATCAGTCCTAGCTTTCTGAAGCTTGGCCTCCTTACAGGCATTCTTCAATATTTGCTCCCCAGCTCTTGATTTCTTGATATAGTCCTCTGCTTTCTCAATCTTGGCCAGATGCTCCACCCTAAGCTTCTCCAACCTCCCAATGAATAGACGACCATCACTCCTCTCCCAGAGGGTCTTCTTCAAAGCTTGAGACAGATTCTCATTCCTTTCCTTCAATTTCTCAAATTTTTCCAGGCTGACAGTTGTTGCTGGCTGCACTGTAGAAGGTCCAGGTGTGTCCTCAATGGTGAAGGGCATCCCAGAAATCTGAGCTCTAGCATGAGACCATTCATAATATTGAGCTGAAGCCACATTATTGCACCTCCCAAGAATGGCCATCCCTTTGGTCTGGATGTTGTCCCAAGCCCAGGATGCTTGCCTGACAACAGCTAGATTAGGCTTTATCTCACAATACAGGGTCTCAGCTAAATCTTGAACTCTAGGAGGGTGGACCAAAGCATAGCCCAATTGTCTCTTAAACAGCAAAGGATTGTAGTTGATGCAACCCTTCACTCCTACTAGAGGTACATTGGGGTACTGCCCACAGCTAGTTATTATGTCCCTGCCTTTGGTGCTCTCGGTGCACCATCTGATGTCATCTGAAGTCAGAGCAATAAGTCTCTTAGCCCAATTCTTCTATTGGTGGGGATTCAGGAAGGCATCAGTCTTAGGAGGTGTCTAAGCAGCCAAGTGTGAAATAGAGGAGCACAACATCTCACCAACTTTCCTCTTTGCTTCTCATTCCTCTGATGGATGGAGTAATAGAAATCTCCTAGCATGGTGGGTACTGGGTTCCTCAGAAGGAAAAGGTGAATGGCATTCTTGCTAATAAACCTGGGCTCATCTACAAATAGTATAACCCCATATATACTGAGGGCTAACAATGCACAAACTGCCCTCCATTCTCCCAAGGAGGCCTTCAGGATGGCCTGAGAAGTCAAAAAGTCTAAGTGCAAACCAGGGATCCCAGGCTTTGTTGTCATGTTTTGCTCAATCAAAATAGGCTCCAGGTACAGTGCTTTTGCCACTTCTCCATTGCTGGGAGAAGTCATCTCTGGGTTGAAGGGGACATCACCCCTGAAAGGTACTCCAATCAATGATGAGAACTCCTCCAGCAGAGGTCCTAGCTGAAAGTTTTGGAAAGTGAAACATCTCAAAGGAGGGTCATAGAACTGTAGGCAGGTGTGAATCATACTCTTCTGTGAAGGATCCAGGTCCATAACCATATCAAGGATGCCTCCATAATGCTCTCTGAATAATGGGATGTGGTCTGGAGTGATAAGTTCCTGGACCTGCCTGATACCAGTCAACACAGGCTCACAGAAATGATATGAAATGTTGCTCTTCCTGGGTGCAGACATGAGTGCTGATGAAGAGCTGAAGACAAGTGCTGATGAAGATTAAGACTGGTACTGAAGATGAGCCACTGATAGACTAGTGCTGGTGATGAAAGTAGCTGAAGCAGGCAACTGATAAAGATAACTGAAGCAGATAACTGATGAACAGAGGTCTATGCAGATGAAGGGGTCAAAACCAAGCCAGATATGATGTGGATACCCTGAAAAACAAATAAAAAAAATGTTAAATGATGCAATGATGAGTATGCAAATGATATGCAAGGGTTTGTGACCAAGCTGGATCTGATTTATCTGTCTTGATATAAGTCCATGTATGTTCAAAGAAGGTCCAGATGAAGGTTCAGAAATCCCGTAACCAGGGTGGGGGACTCAAATAAAGAGCCACATGTCCAGGGTTAAATCACAAGAACTGTCCAAAGTGAGGTACTCTTAATCAACAAGTAACAGGGTATGATGTGGCCAATGGTACCTGCAAACCTGTAAACAACCCAACCCCCTCACAGGTAGTGTTCTAAAACAAGGATCCTCAGACTTGGATTAGTCATGAGAAGTGTAAACACTTATAACCCGGAGGTACAGTGTTTACAATAACCATAAAAGATCCTCCTCTAATTCACCTCAGTTTCTGAAGGTCATAATAAAGGTCATCCAGACTTAGCAGGCTTCCCAGATAGCCCTAGCACTACAGGAAATCTGTAGCACAGAGTTCTCAAGAAGAAACCCATATCTGAACTGTGTTTCATATTCCCGCACCAGACCGAAATGGAATGGGAAAGAACATGAACCACTCTAGCCTAGGTGTCACTCAGGTCCCAGGTATAGGAACTTAAACTCTCAGTAGAACCCCACCCACCAAGACAGAAGAACAGATCCAGCAATGATAATGACAGTATGAAAAATGTAAAACTGTAAAGCAATAAATAAAGCTGTACATAAAGCAATAAATAAAGCAGCTATATAAACACAATTAGCACATAACACCCCAGTAAACACAAATCAAACAAGCGCTAGGAGGAACCCACAAAAATAACCAGAAGCCCTGGTTACAGTATAAGGGTCCCCAGCAGAGTCGCCAAGCTGTCGCTCCCAACAAAATGACACAGGGCCAAGAGGGGTACAGACGTGAACGGTCGGCGAAAGGAGGAGAGAACACACAGGGGTGATCTCAGGAGAAAAGAGTCGCCAGCTAGGCATTTTTATCCCGGAGGAATGGTAATGCTGCATAAACCTAAGAAAAGATGGATAAGACGGTTGCGAACCAGAGGGACTGAGAAAGGGGGTTGGTTACATCCTGGGAAGGTATTAGCACCCAGATTGTCCGTCGTACTCGACGGGATCCACGCTTAAAAGATTTTTGTTTTTAAAGGGGTAGTGTCAGTGCAATTTGTGCATCAGAGTTGGAAAGAATGCAAGTGTCAGTGTAAAAGAAGTATGAAGTGTATAAGTGAAGTGTCAGTGTAAGAACAAAGATGAAATGCTCAAGACTATGAGGCTTAAAGGGTGAGGCTAGAGAAAGGGGGGAATATACAGAGACTTTTGTTCGATAACTGTTAAGTTATGCCTACGTATCCTCTCGTGCAATGAGGAAGTCAGAACACCGTAGTTCGACCCAAAGAGATTGAAAGATAAATTGACCTATGAACTGCTTACTTGTCTATGCTCAAGTGTATAACCTGTCTGGCTCAGGTGCAAACCGTCTTGCATTAGACGGAAGAAGCAAGTTCTCGTTTGTGAATGAATGAGATGAGAAAAGAATCCCGAAGGAGACGGTTATTGTTTGTTTTTGTATTTTCAATCTTTTATTGCTTTTGGATTTGTCATAAGTTAATGAGCTTAAGCTTAAACCAAGGGTTAGTAAACTCATCACATCCTCCCTCTGATTAGGGGTAATGAGAATACCTTAAGTGTGAAGTAAGCACCTCACACTTAATCACCATGATGTAGGATTAAGATCATTAACCTACTTGTGATTATTTAGATGTTTTTGTTGTTTTTGTTTAGTGTTAAGTAATGAGATTAAGCCATAATCAAGGATTTAATGGACCCATTACACCATCCTAATAGAAGGATGATAGATGAGAACATTTAAGCTGAGAAAGACTCCTCAACTTAATCCATGATTAGGGATTAACCTCTGTCGCTCCCGATAAGTGACACCGGGTCAAATAAGGGTACAGACGCGAACGGTCGGCGAGAGGGACAATGAGAACACACAGCCGTGAACTCACTGGAGATGAAAAGAGTCGCCAGCTAGGCATTTTTATCCCGGAGGAAAGGCAATGCTGCATAGGCCTAGAAAAGGATGGATAAGACGGTTGCGAACCAGAGAGACTGAGAAAGGGGGTTGGTTACAACCTGGGAAGGTATTAGCACCCAGATTGTCCGTCGTACTCGACGGGTTCCACGCTTAAAAGATTTGTGTTTTAAAGGGGTAGTGTCAGTGCAATTTGTGTATAAAATAGCTGGAAAAGAATGTACGGGTGTCAGTGTAAAGAAATGTGATGTGTATAAATGTACAGTGTCAGTGTGAGATCAGGAATGAAATGCTCATGACCATGAGGCTTAGAGAATATAGCTGGAAGGAGGGGGAATATACAGAGACTTTTGTTCGATAACTGTTAAGTTATGCCTACGTATCCTCTCGTGCAATGAGGAAGTCAGAACACCGTAGTTCGACCCAAAGAGACTGAAAGATGAATTGACTTGTGAACTGCTTACTTGCCTATGCTCAAGTGTATGACCTGTCTGGCTCAGGCGCTTACTGTCTTGCATTAGACGGAAGAAGCAAGTTCTCGGTTGTGAGTGAAGGTGATGAGAAAAGAATCCCGGAGGAGACGATTATTGTTTGTTTTTTTTTGAGTTTTCAGTCTTTTATTGCTTTTGAAGTTTGTCATAAGAAAATGAGCTTAAGCCTAAACCAATGGGTTAGTAAACTCACCACATCTTCCCTCTGATTAGGGGTAATGAGAATACCTTAAATGTGAAGTCAGATTCTCACACTTAATCACCTTTGATGCAAGATTAAGATCATTAACCTACTTGTGATTATTTAGATGTTTTTGGTGTTTTTGTTTAGTGTTGAGTAATGAGGTTAAGCCATAATCAAGGATTAAACAGACTCATTACACCATCCTAATAGAAGGATAATAGATGAGAATGTTTAAGCTGAGGAAAGCTCCTCAACTTAATCCATGATTAGGGATTAAACTCATGACAAAACAAGTCTTTATTAGGTGGATTTTATTTAATGGTATGATGATGAAGTGAGTTTTATGATTTGTAAGACAACTTGAGGGGGACTTGTCCATTAACACTAGGGTTAGTCCTTCTTAACCACTTAAGGAAGAATTAGAACCCTAATGCAAGGCCCAAGTTACAAGTGTAATGTCTTGATGATTATTATGTGGATTGATTAAGAGATCTAAACACGTTAAGGATTCAACACTTAGGATTAAAGTTATTCACTCCATCCTAATAGAAGGATGCAGGCATAAGCTTAATCACAAAGCCTTGAAGCCTTTAGGGTTTAGTCCCTGATTATGAGGTGCGAAGAGAAGACTCAAAGAGACACAAAGGTGAAAGCTAAGCGGGAAAAGTCTAATCCTAATATTCACATGCTCGGATGTCCTAAGGGTTAGTGAGGCTTACTATCCTAAAGAAGAAAGAAAGAAAAAAGAGAAAGTTGAAAGGAGAAACTCCATGGTGGCCTAAGCACACCTCCAGTTAAGAACGAAAAGAAGAAGATGAGAAAGAAGAATTAAGATGAATAAGAATGAAGAGATGAAAATGCTATATGAAGATGATGAACAATGCACAAACAGAGCCTACACCAGTAGGACTTCCAGATGCAACAACATGCGATAATTAAAATTGGTCCTCAGTTATACCTAACGGAGAAGGTCCGTTGCCTCTTCAATAAGCGCAAAAAGAAATCCAAAAATAATTACCAAGAAGATTCACACTATTTCAGTAAGACTCAAATGTTCCGCATCATAAAACTTTCAATGCTCAAACGGAATCAAACAAGATTTGTCAGACCAAATATCCAAAGGGTCCACCAAGATGAGTAATCGTGTCTAAGAAATCAACCACTAAATGCCACTACTTGCATCAAGAACTTCACGAACAAATAACAACAAGACCATCATCAAGGAATTTCCTCCATCATCGCCCTTAAGCATAAAGCCTACAAAACTCCAAACACAAACTAAAACCAAATATTAACCACAATCAAATTAAACAGAATTAAAATCATAAGCCAAATTAATATTAATAAACAAAATACAAATAAAACTCTAATAAAAAACTAAATCTAAATCTTAACCCATGAACTCAAAGAATAAAACTAAATAATTGTTTATTAGATGAAGTCTAAGAGAATAACAAAGAAAAGGCAAAATCAAAACATAAATAAAGGGAAGGGGGACGCAGACATGGGGGGTGCTCTTAGGAGTTCCAATGGGCTTGGCCCATGTCTGTCAATAATGGCCAAGGGAAATACCTGTCTTCAAAAAGAAAAAGGAAAAAAAAATAATACAAATAATCAGATTCAATTTAAAATAAAAATAAAAAGAAAAGAAAATTGAGACACGTTAATAATGAAATTGAGAAAACAAAGGTATCACAAAACAACACTCTTCAAACGCGATTCTAAAAAACCCAAACGCGATTCCCTCTTCTCAACACTGTGCGGCGCGGTAAAACCCTCATTGCCATCCTTCAGCCGCTGTTGCCTACTCCGCCGCCGTGCATGTTTCCTTCCTTCTCCCTTGTTTCTCACTCCGGCTTTCATCTCTGATAATCATAACTCCTCATCGGTGCAAGATCGCGGACAGAAGAAAACTTCACGTGGTGGCTCCGGCGATGTGACCTGTTCTTCTTCACACGAGCCTTCGGATCAAACTCGTAGCAAACCTGTTCTCTCTCCGATCTCGTTCTCCGATCATGGCTTCCTCTCAATCTTTTCCCTGGTTCCGATTCGGAGACCTTCTTCTTCTCTACTTCGGTGAATTTGTTGTTAAGGGTTAAGAGAAGGTGATTGTGTTGTTGCGGTGAAGATTGAAGGAAGGTATCTGAGTTAGAAGTTGAGGGTTGAAGGTTTATGAAGAAGGTTGAAGGGTTTGGGCGGTGAAGTGACGAAGGTTGAAACAGGGAAAAAGAAATTGAATGTTGTCATTTTCGTTTTTGCAGGTGAAAGATTTTTGGGTTGTACTGTTGAGCGAAAATGAGAGATGGCGGTGGTGGTTGTTATTGGTTGTGTGAGTTCGGAAAAGTGAGAGTCGAAAATGAGATTGGGATTTTATGTTGTTGCTGAGTTTGGTTTAAGTGTTGATGTTGTAACAAGGTTGAAGAAGGAAGAATGTTCTGGCTAAAACAAAACAGGGTGAGTTCAGATTTTGGAGGAGGGTCGGAGGTTTTTTCGAGTGATGAAGGCGTGTTGAGGTTATGGCTGTTGTTGTTGTGTGTGCCGTGAGGAACCTGCGTGACGGTCTGGATGAGTTGAAGAGAAGAGTTATTAGAGGTGTTTGTTGAGAAATGAAGAACAAGGTATGCAAAGATGTTGGTTGCACAGTAAGGAGTGGATTGTTATGATGGTGTTGATGAGTTCATGGAGAGGCGCCGTTTGCTGCAACATGTCCCCTGCTCTTCTGTTTTGAAACCAAACTTCCACTTGACGAGGACTCAGATTCAACTGTTTTGCGAGTGCAAGTTTTTGTTTTGGATTTAAGGTGGTGTGCTCTTTGAAGCTTTCTTCAAGAAAAGCTGATTGATCTTTAGAGAGTCTGAGTTTCTTCCGAGTTGACCCGTTTTCATCATCATCACTGGCTCTTTCAGCTTCACCTTCGTTTTCTCTCTTGTTTCTTCCTCCATAATCAGCATTGTTATTCCTCATGTTGAAATCCATTGGAAACGGAGAGACGGAACTGCTGGGTGATGACAGTGACGCGCCGTCGTCGAGATCCTCCGTCATGGCCGGAAAACGGTTTACATCCAGCTCCCTGACCGGTCCACATGGTTGGGTGAGCCATGGAATGGGAAGATGAGAAGAAGGGTGATGAGATCTAAGAACCGGAGTGAAAGGAAGAAGGTCTAGTTGAATAGGAGGATCTGAGGAACTTGTTTTTTTCCTCAGAGAAGAAAACTTGGCGGTAGTGGATCTTTGGTTGGTTTGTCAAGAAAAGAAAAAGGTAATTTTGGTGTGTCACCTAAGCTCAAAGCAAGTTCCATGTTGGTTGTTAGAAATGGAGAACAATGTTTGTGATATACTGTACTATGAAGTTGTTGTTGTGGTTGGTAATAGAGTTTGAGACAAAGTTTGCGGCTGCTACCTTTTTTTGCTGCTGAAATTGTTCTCCCTTTTGCCAACATGTTTCTTTTTTAGGGAACCGTGATATCTCCTTTAAACATCTAGGTCAACTTGTCTTTTCTATCTTTTGTTTAACATGGGCTTAACATGAGATTAAATGGGCTTATTGGTAACAAAGAATGATATAAAATAAAATGGTTAAGGAAAAATAAATAAATATGACTAATGGTTATATATAAATGGATAATAAGAATACTAATGGATATTTTAATAATAAAATGTGATTTAGAAAATGAAATGAATTAAAATAGTGAATGGATAAAAAATCAAAAAAATGAATATTGGAAATGATGGTTTTATGTGGATAAACGGATGTGAATAAATAGGGTAAGGAAAGGGTTTTAAAGAAAAAATGGAAATTTAAATGGTAAATACAACGAACGCGGACATGAATTTGGCTAGAAAATGGAACGAGATAGATATTTGAGATCAAGTTGAAAATTGAATTCTGAGAAGTCCGCATGGCCAAACTCAAACTTGCACCCTCTTTTTTTGTAAACCACTGATTGAATGAATACAACTACCACCAGAAACCCCATAACTGAAATAAACAACCTTCTGAATTAATCCTCCTCTTGACAACATAACTCCCAATCATCTTGAACAACCTGAATCAATCCTTAGGAAAATAAATCCGCAGATGGCCACAACTGAACCTGATGGGCCTTGATGAACTTGATTTCTGAAACAAACCCCACTGGAAACACTGCTTGACAACCTTGTAACTTAAAGAAGAAGAAAATACCCATGATGACGGGCCAGGTGAATCGTGAAATTCTCGAATATCACTTAATCAGGGAAATAAGCCCTAATATAGTGATAAAAGCAATAAGCATGATTCCATTGATGACTGCATAGCTGAAACCTTGAACTCTCTAATAATCCGTAGATAAAGATGTGAAACCCTAATCACCAGGAAATCTCGATCCCATGCCTTAGGAACTTATGCAAATGGTATGCAAAATGCGTATGAATGCAAAACGAAAAGCAGAAAAAGATACAAAAGCCAGAGGGCAAATTTAGGGTGTCTACAGCTGCCCCTATTCAAGCAACTGTTAATCTGAAAAGGATGAGAGCAACGGCTATTAAACGTTCAGGATAAACAGTGATTGAATACCCAAAAGACCCCGAAATTTGCACTCACAGAACGAGGAAGAAAAAGGGATATAGATCGCAAAGGAAAATAAAGTATATTGTAAAGTGTGGGCGACGGAGGACGACCGTCGAGCAGAGGACGACTGCTGGGTAAATAGCAATGACGGGGACGGCCGACATGCTGGGAAAAGTGTGCTAAGTAAAGCGATGACGGGGACGGCCGACATGCTGGGAATAAAAGGTAAAGCTAAGACGGGGACGGCCGACTAGCTGGAAAAAGTAAGATATCATGATGGGGACGGTTATCAAGACAAAGCTGTAAAATTCTCTAGAAATTGATGAATCATGACGGGGACGGCCATCAAGTTCATAAAGCAAAGTAACCAACGATGGGGACGGCCATCAGGCTAAAAAGAGAAGGGACCACGACGGGGACGGCCATCGGGTTAAAGAATAAATGAAATAAACAGATGATGAGGTACGGTCATCAAAGGTGAAGGACGATCACCTAGCAGGGGACGGCTGCTCTGTTGGGTTAAGATGAGGGACGGTCATCTTAGGTGGAGGACGACCACCTGGCAGGGTACGGCTGCCGAAAATATCACGACATAGGACGAATGCCGGATAGAAAATCAACGATGGGGACGGCCATCGGATGAGCATGATGGAGGACGACCATCAAGAGGTGGAGGACGACCACCTAGCAGGGGACGGCTGCTCTCAGGGTTTATCATGACACAGGACGAATGTCAGATAAAAAGAACATTGCTTTGTTGACAATCTACTGGGGAGTAGTAAACACGGACGAGTGTTTATATCCAAGAAATAAAAGGTATAAGTGTTTGGTATTGTGTATAGATTAAAGATGCGGACGAGCATCCTTAAGACTACGATACGGACGAGTATCGGGTAGAAACAAATACTGACACATGTTCAGAGATGATGATACGGACGAGTATCAACTGATTAACAAGGAACACGGACGAGTGTTGATTCTGAAGGGACTCTTCTGGGGAATGGTAGACACAGACGAGTATCTATATTCAAGAAGACATGAGTGTTTGACACGGTGTATGGATTAAAGATGCGGACGAGCATCCTTAAGACTATGATACGGAAGAGTATCATGTAGAAACAAATACTTGACGCATGTTCTGAGATGATGGTACGGACGAGTACCAACGAGTTAACAAAGAACAAGGACCAGTGTTGAATCTGTGGGGATGTATAAGTGGTATATATAAGATATGGACGAGTATCTGTATAAGTGTAATAAGTGTGAGTGGTGTATAGATGAGTGTTTAACTGTTGGGGAGAGTGACACGGACGAGTGTCAAAAGAGGAAAAGTATAATATGAACAAGTATCTGATATACAAAGTGTTTAGGTTACTGTGCTGGGGAAGGTGACACGGACGGATGTCGAGAAAATTATATATATGTATCTGTGAGTGCAAAGGGGATGCTTTGGCTTTCTGCTGAGGATATGACACGGACGGGTGCCACAAGGAGTATATACTGATGTTTGGGAGTGTAAGGCAACTTTTTTAGCTTTAACTCTCCGCTGGGGAATCCGGGGAGCATTCTGTACTGCTGACGAGTTGAAAGCTTTTAACTCTGATGGGAATGAAGTGTTGGCAACCTGATGCTTGTTGGAGAGGTTTCCACTGGAGGAAAGACGACTCTGCGTGAAGTATACTTCGTTTAACTGCTTTGAACATCTGCTGAGGATCTGATCATCCTGCGCTGACTCCACTGGGGAGAATTTCTTCTTGCTCTGTTGAGGAATCCCTTGGAAATGAGAATCCCGATGACTCTATGGGGAAAGATCATCTTTAGACTTGGCTAGGGAAGATGCCTGTTGGGAAAACTTCACTGTGGAAAGATAAGTCCGCTTGAGGACGAAAACGATTCAATTAGCCTTGAAGTTCTGTTGGGGTTATCATCTACTCTAACTCAGCTGGGGATGTGTCAACCCTCTGGCATGGTTGAGAAAAGATTTGGCAATGCTCTGCTGAGGAGAGACTTTGCTGGAGGATCAAAATATGCCCCAAGTATAACATAACAGCTGTGTTGGGAAGATATGCCAATGAAAATTGGCTTTGACTGAATGCGAATAACCAACTCCTCATGAGGGAATCTTGTCGGCCGAAAGAAGATCTTTATGCTCAGGGAAGAAATAAACTTCCAATGCCCTGCTGGTAAAATAAATACCAGACATTCCCTGAGAATTAACACAGTGCTTCAAACTTCTGAGCTCAACAAAAGCATTACTGATCATCCTGAGTGAACTATCATTCCCCTAACTCCTCAATCATACCATATTGCATCATCCATAAAAGGATCGTCTTCAGAGGATTTTACAGAAGACTTGGTATCCAGAATTGCCCCAGTGTCTTCAAACTTTCGCAGAAATTCAACAAGTCTTGAGATAACTGCCCCAGATTACGTCTCGAAACGATTCATGCCCCACATCAGAGCTAAAACAGAAACCATGCGGTATGAAGATGCAATGCAAATGATGTACAATGCAGACGTATGCTCATAACCAAAGGTATGAAACGAGGATGGTTGGGCGCTAGGGCCAGGTTGATAGATATTTATTATTTTTTTTTTTTTTGGTTGCCAAGCAATTGGACTTTTGAAGGTGAAGTACCAGACGAGAACTGGTTTATCGAAGGTAGGCCAACAGACGAGAACTGATGGGCAAAGAATAGGTCGTCAGACGAGAACTGACTCCTTGGGTGTTCATTGTCAAACGAGAATTGACTTTGAAAAAGAATGACTACCAGACGGGAACTGGCGTTCAACAGGTTAAATGAAAAGGTGACCAGACGAGAACTGGTTAAAAGATTCGCCTACCAGACGAGAACTGGTATTTGAAATGGGTTTGCCAGACGAGAACTGGACTTTGAAAAGGCTTGCCAGACGAGAACTGGACTTTGAAAAGTTTGCCAGACAGGAACTGGACTTTGGATTGGTTTGCCAGACGAGAACTGGACTTTGAAAAGGCTGATAAGTTGGGGTTACGAGGCCCTGGATGTGAGATCTGATGTTGCGGGGAATTATGCTCAATGCAATTATGATGCATATGCTCTATATGCGACATGAATAACGTATGCAAATGATTTATGCCATGATTATGAAAAGCTATAAAAACTCCCGAGGATGGGAAGAAAGGTCTCAGTGACAAGGCTTCTGGTTGAGAAGGGTGACAAAGGCGACGGTGGGTGGCATGATTTCCCGACACTCGTCTTGAACTCGGAGATCACTGATATAACCTGCTCTGCATAGCTAAAGTTTGCCCCTGTTGGGTGAGTCTCTGAACAGACTATCACTGATTATCCTATTCTTGGAATAACAGACTTGGATGCTCTCTCGAGGAGAGTTGCATCTAATGAACTCTGGATGTGTCCTGCCCCGGTATGAGCGTGGGAGCGACTTGACTCATTCTGACTGAGCATTGGAAGAATTGACCCTTAGTCAATGGAAACTCCGGGTGTCCTGCCCCTGCTTGGGAGATTTAACTTTGATCAACTAATTCTTGAATGACGTTCCTCAATCAACTGATGCTTGGGAACTTGCTTTACCCTGACAGATACCTTGGTTGACAAAACCACTGGATAACACGCCCCTGATTCATAGGCTGACAAGATGCTCTCGATTCTGGTCAACATTGTTGAATGATCAAGTTCCCTCGTGATTGCTCTTTGTAGGAACTTCCCTGGTGTCACAGACTGACTTGCAATTAAAACTGTTCATTTACAAATGGTAATTTTAATGCAGTACACATACAAGTTTTTTTTTGAAAATTTATTTATTTTGATGCTGTGACAGTGTGTGACGAAAGGACGATTAGTCCAAACGTAGTGTTGAGTTAGTGAATCTTAGGAGTCAGTTTACGCAACCTTGTCGTAGTATGCTTTCAGAATTGAACCTGATTCAATTAGGACTTTCAAGGGTTATGACGTGGTCTGGTTCACGGCTCTAGAAAGAAAGATTTATGGCTCAAAGCTTATCTGTGCCCACCCATTCTCCTTGATGTTCTCCAGTCCTATGTTCAGCTAATTCGACTTAAGCGCTCGCTTCTCACAAGGGTTTTGTAATGATTGAGGAACCAATGGCGTTGATGGTTTACGCACCAATGAGGTTTCTTGGAGTAACAGTCACCCATTCTAACTTTGTGTCTGATCACACGACTTTGTTCTCATGGAAGATTCTCTTTCATCATTTTTTTATTCCCTAACTTTTGCCTGGACTGGTTCCCTTTTTTTGAATTTTTCAATTTTGAAGTCCAGCGGGATGCCCTAACTTTTGCCTAAGTCATATGTTTTCACACATTTTTTCGACTTAGCGGGCTTTATTTCCTCTCTTTTTTTCCTTTGATTTTTGTTGAACAAATCGTGTGACACTGGCTTGTCATGACTTGCTGAAAGGGTTGACTGCCTCATTCCTTTGTTGGTTAGGGATAACCATTGTGGTTTCACGTCCCTTGACCTCTTGAGGTGTAATGAATAAAGGTAATGGATCCTCGGATGCACACTCCTTTTGAACGCTCGGTCAAATTAACTGATGACTACCCTGCCCCGGGTTGAATGTGAGGGTTTTTCGTTCAGAAAAGAAACTCCTGCTTCAAAGCTCAAAGGGGGTGACGAGGGTTTATCTCCCTTATATCTCCGGTGTTTGGGAATTGAAGCAATGCCTGTACATCGTCAACAGGTTCTACCCTGAAAGCATTCCTTGAACAATTATGAGTATTCAGTTGTCATCATCCTCCCTCAAACCTGCTAAACAACAGCGAAATAAATGGGAGGTAAATGGATGCAAATTTTTTGTCTTTTTTTTTTCTTTCTTTTTTCCAATGCAAGTAAAGAAAAATGAGCGAATGCGACATAATTGATTCAAAAGTGCAAGATCACTACATTAACATTACCATTTAAAATAACAATGCTTAAAAGACAAGTAGCTGCGAACAGGAAAGAAACTACAATGCAAATGATAAAAGGATACAGTGATCACCAACTCTGATGACATACTGTTGTCTGAGCCATTGAAATCAAGATACGCTTCTTCTGAAGTCTTTGAACTCAATCAGGTGAAAGGTTGACGTGCACAACCAAGCTTCCTTCTGGAAAGGAAATGTAGCCCTTGTCGATCAATTGTTGTACCTTGGCTTGAAAAGCTTTGCAATCTTCAGTTGAATGCCCCATTGATCCACCATGATACCCACACTGCTCATGAGGATTGTACTCTGGAGGGTATGGCCCTGGTAACGGCTTGAGAGGCTTAGGAACCACCAAAGAGCTCTGAACTAGATGTGGCAAGAGTTCGCTGTATGCCATAGGGACTGGATGAAGAGGAGCAATCCTTCTTTCCAGATTGTTACGAGGCCCAGGCTGGCTCTGAAGTTGATTCTGAGGTCTTCGACCATGAGCTTGTAGATTTGGACGAGGAGGAGTCCAAGGCTTCTGATATGGTGTTCTGAGCATTGCCGAATGCCCGTAAGAGTAATCAGATTCAGGAAAAGATGATCTCTGAGAAGATGTTGGTCTAGAATATTTGATATTTGCCATGACTGCACTGACGTCATTCCATTCTTCCTCTTGGGAGCTAACAACAGACTCACCTTCACTAGCAGGGATATTCGAAAAGTCCTGGATCTTTCCACTTTTGAGCAGACTCTCGATGCGTACTCCAACCATCATCGAATCAGAGAAGCTTGTCATCCCAATGCTACTCATTCTTTCCAAATATGGACCCTGCAAGGTGCCCACGAACAGGTCAATTAATTCTCTGTCTGAAAGTGGTGGTTGCACTTGGGCTGCCAATTCTCTCCACCGCTGTGCATATTCTCTGAAAGATTCATCACTCCTCTGGGATAGGCTCTGCAAGTGCGTGCGATTGGGCGCCACGTCCATATTGTACTGGTATTGCTTTACGAAAGCTCTGGATAAATCATTCCAAGATCGGATATGACTGCTTTCCAAATCCATGTACCAACTTAAAGATGCCCCACTTAAACTGTCCTGAAAACAGTGAATCATCAGCTTATCATTGCGGGCATGAGAAGTCATTTTTCTACAGAACATCACCAAATGACGCTTCGGGCAACTGACACCAGTGTATTTCTCAAACTTCGGAGTTTTGAAATCTGGAGGAATGACAAGACCAGGCACCAAACACAGGTTTAGAGCATCAAAACCAAAGGCATCAGGATCTGCTAAGGCTTTGAGTCGCTCGTCCAACACACGAAATCTTTCAGCAGGATCAATAACTTGTGGATCCTTGGTTTTCACAAGAGGGATTGCCCCTTGGAAGTTCGGCATGGGGAAAGCAAACCTCTGATAATTTGTAGTATCAGAAGAAGATGAAGGTCCACCACGGACAACAGATGGTTCAGGCACATTCTGATTCACGATCGGGGTCTGTACAGGCTGAGCTTGAGCAAGATTGTTCACTTGTGGAAGATCCTCATCAGGAGAAAGACCATACAGAGGATTGGTCATCGAAGTGAAACCAGGTGGAAACTCAACATTCTGACTGTTGTTCTCTGACATAGCTACTGACGGCTTTCAAACTGACCCTTCTTAACTCTTGACACTTCTCAATCTTCCTTCAAACACTGTCGTCTTCCAATAGTTAACACTTGTTCAAACTGAGCACCGGGAAATCAGCTGGCTGGTCATGGACAAAAGAGGAAGGATGAGCTCTCTGGAAGAGGAAAATGCAATGCAGATGCAAATGCAATATGCAATATGATGATGCAAAAGATGCAAAGACATGGGATCACAGCTGGAAACTGCCTGGAATCTGGACTGCCGGACCAAGAATCGAGTGTCTGTAACCACAAGATCTCTGAATAATAACCCAAAATAGTAACTGAGAACCGAAGGTCAAGAACTTCAGGATCATAGTGACCGGATCAACAACTGTACTGGTAATGAGGGTATGTTGAGGTCAAGGGTTCCTGCAAACCTGTAAACAGTCCAATCCCCTCACAGGTAGTGTTCTAAAACAAAGATCCTCAGACTTGGATCATTTATGGGAAGTGTAAACACTTCCAACCCGGAGGTACAGTGTTTACAATAACCATAAAAGTTCCTCCTCTAATTCTCCTCAGTTTCTAAAGGTCAATACTAAAGGTCATCCAGACTTAGCAGGCTTCCCAGATAGCCCTAGCACTGCAGGAAATCTGCAACACAGAGTTCTCAAGAAGAAACCCATATCTGAACCGTGTTTCATATTCCCGCACCAGACCGAGATGGAATGGGAAAGAATATGATTCACTCTAGCCTAGGTGTCACTCAGGTCCCAGGTATAGGACCTCAACTCTCAATAGAACACCCACCCACCAAAGCAAACAAACAGATCCAGCCAGCAGCAATGACAGTATGATATATACAAATGCAATAAAGAAAGCAGTAAAGCAAACTGTACATAAATCAATAAACAAAAATAAATATAAGCACAAATAAGCACATAACACCCCAGTAAACACAAATCAAACAAGCGCTAGGAGGAACCCACAAAAAGAACCAGAAGCCCTGGTTACAGTATAAGGTTCCCCAGCAGAGTCGCCAAGCTGTCGCTCCCGATAAGTGACACCGGGTCAAATAAGGGTACAGACGCGAACGGTCGGCGAGAGGGACAATGAGAACACACAGCCGTGAACTCACTGGAGATGAAAAGAGTCGCCAGCTAGGCATTTTTATCCCGGAGGAAAGGCAATGCTGCATAGGCCTAGAAAAGGATGGATAAGACGGTTGCGAACCAGAGAGACTGAGAAAGGGGGTTGGTTACAACCTGGGAAGGTATTAGCACCCAGATTGTCCGTCGTACTCGACGGGATCCACGCTTAAAAGATTTGTGTTTTAAAGGGGTAGTGTCAGTGCAATTTGTGTATAAAATAGCTGGAAAAGAATGTACGGGTGTCAGTGTAAAGAAATGTGATGTGTATAAATGTACAGTGTCAGTGTGAGATCAGGAATGAAATGCTCATGACCATGAGGCTTAGAGAATATAGCTGGAAGGAGGGGGGATATACAGAGACTTTTGTTCGATAACTGTTAAGTTATGCCTACGTATCCTCTCGTGCAATGAGGAAGTCAGAACACCGTAGTTCGACCCAAAGAGACTGAAAGATGAATTGACTTGTGAACTGCTTACTTGCCTATGCTCAAGTGTATGACCTGTCTGGCTCAGGCGCTTACTGTCTTGCATTAGACGGAAGAAGCAAGTTCTCGGTTGTGAGTGAAGGTGATGAGAAAAGAATCCCGGAGGAGACGATTATTGTTTGTTTTTTTTGAGTTTTCAGTCTTTTATTGCTTTTGAAGTTTGTCATAAGAAAATGAGCTTAAGCCTAAACCAATGGGTTAGTAAACTCACCACATCTTCCCTCTGATTAGGGGTAATGAGAATACCTTAAATGTGAAGTCAGATTCTCACACTTAATCACCTTTGATGCAAGATTAAGATCATTAACCTACTTGTGATTATTTAGATGTTTTTGGTGTTTTTGTTTAGTGTTGAGTAATGAGGTTAAGCCATAATCAAGGATTAAACAGACTCATTACACCATCCTAATAGAAGGATAATAGATGAGAATGTTTAAGCTGAGGAAAGCTCCTCAACTTAATCCATGATTAGGGATTAAACTCATGACAAAACAAGTCTTTATTAGGTGGATTTTATTTAATGGTATGATGATGAAGTGAGTTTTATGATTTGTAAGACAACTTGAGGGGGACTTGTCCATTAACACTAGGGTTAGTCCTTCTTAACCACTTAAGGAAGAATTAGAACCCTAATGCAAGGCCCAAGTTACAAGTGTAATGTCTTGATGATTATTATGTGGATTGATTAAGAGATCTAAACACGTTAAGGATTCAACACTTAGGATTAAAGTTATTCACTCCATCCTAATAGAAGGATGCAGGCATAAGCTTAATCACAAAGCCTTGAAGCCTTTAGGGTTTAGTCCCTGATTATGAGGTGCGAAGAGAAGACTCAAAGAGACACAAAGGTGAAAGCTAAGCGGGAAAAGTCTAATCCTAATATTCACATGCTCGGATGTCCTAAGGGTTAGTGAGGCTTACTATCCTAAAGAAGAAAGAAAGAAAAAAGAGAAAGTTGAAAGGAGAAACTCCATGGTGGCCTAAGCACACCTCCAGTTAAGAACGAAAAGAAGAAGATGAGAAAGAAGAATTAAGATGAATAAGAATGAAGAGATGAAAATGCTATATGAAGATGATGAACAATGCACAAACAGAGCCTACACCAGTAGGACTTCCAGATGCAACAACATGCGATAATTAAAATCGGTCCTCAGTTATACCTAACGGAGAAGGTCCGTTGCCTCTTCAATAAGCGCAAAAAGAAATCCAAAAATAATTACCAAGAAGATTCACACTATTTCAGTAAGACTCAAATGTTCCGCATCATAAAACTTTCAATGCTCAAACGGAATCAAACAAGATTTGTCAGACCAAATATCCAAAGGGTCCACCAAGATGAGTAATCGTGTCTAAGAAATCAACCACTAAATGCCACTACTTGCATCAAGAACTTCACGAACAAATAACAACAAGACCATCATCAAGGAATTTCCTCCATCATCGCCCTTAAGCATAAAGCCTACAAAACTCCAAACACAAACTAAAACCAAATATTAACCACAATCAAATTAAACAGAATTAAAATCATAAGCCAAATTAATATTAATAAACAAAATACAAATAAAACTCTAATAAAAAACTAAATCTAAATCTTAACCCATGAACTCAAAGAATAAAACTAAATAATTGTTTATTAGATGAAGTCTAAGAGAATAACAAAGAAAAGGCAAAATCAAAACATAAATAAAGGGAAGGGGGACGCAGACATGGGGGGTGCTCTTAGGAGTTCCAATGGGCTTGGCCCATGTCTGTCAATAATGGCCAAGGGAAATACCTGTCTTCAAAAAGAAAAAGGAAAAAAAAATAATACAAATAATCAGATTCAATTTAAAATAAAAATAAAAAGAAAAGAAAATTGAGACACGTTAATAATGAAATTGAGAAAACAAAGGTATCACAAAACAACACTCTTCAAACGCGATTCTAAAAAACCCAAACGCGATTCCCTCTTCTCAACACTGTGCGGCGCGGTAAAACCCTCATTGCCATCCTTCAGCCGCTGTTGCCTACTCCGCCGCCGTGCATGTTTCCTTCCTTCTCCCTTGTTTCTCACTACGGCTTTCATCTCTGATAATCATAACTCCTCATCGGTGCAAGATCGCGGACAGAAGAAAACTTCACGTGGTGGCTCCGGCGATGTGACCTGTTCTTCTTCACACGAGCCTTCGGATCAAACTCGTAGCAAACCTGTTCTCTCTCCGATCTCGTTCTCCGACCATGGCTTCCTCTCAATCTTTTCCCTGGTTCCGATTCGGAGACCTTCTTCTTCTCTACTTCGGTGAGTTTGTTGTTAAGGGTCAAGAGAAGGTGATTGTGTTGTTGCGGTGAAGATTGAAGGAAGGTATTTGAGTTAGAAGATGAGGGTTGAAGGTTTATGAAGAAGGTTGAAGGGTTTGGGCGGTGAAGTGACGAAGGTTGAAACAGGGAAAAAGAAATTGAATGTTGTCATTTTCGTTTTTGCAGGTGAAAGATTTTTGGGTTGTACTGTTGAGCGAAAATGAGAGATGGCGGTGGTGGTTGTTATTGGTTGTGTGAGTTCGGAAAAGTGAGAGTCGAAAATGAGATTGGGATTTTATGTTGTTGCTGAGTTTGGTTTAAGTGTTGATGTTGTAACAAGGTTGAAGAAGGAAGAATGTTCTGGCTAAAACAAAACAGGGTGAGTTCAGATTTTGGAGGAGGGTCGGAGGTTTTTTCGAGTGATGAAGGCGTGTTGAGGTTATGGCTGTTGTTGTTGTGTGTGCCGTGAGGAACCTGCGTGACGGTCTGGATGAGTTGAAGAGAAGAGTTATTAGAGGTGTTTGTTGAGAAATGAAGAACAAGGTATGCAAAGATGTTGGTTGCACAGTAAGGAGTGGATTGTTATGATGGTGTTGATGAGTTCATGGAGAGGCGCCGTTTGCTGCAACATGTCCCCTGCTCTTCTGTTTTGAAACCAAACTTCCACTTGACGAGGACTCAGATTCAACTGTTTTGCGAGTGCAAGTTTTTGTTTTGGATTTAAGGTGGTGTGCTCTTTGAAGCTTTCTTCAAGAAAAGCTGATTGATCTTTAGAGAGTCTGAGTTTCTTCCGAGTTGACCCGTTTTCATCATCATCACTGGCTCTTTCAGCTTCACCTTCGTTTTCTCTCTTGTTTCTTCCTCCATAATCAGCATTGTTATTCCTCATGTTGAAATCCATTGGAAACGGAGAGACGGAACTGCTGGGTGATGACAGTGACGCGCCGTCGTCGAGATCCTCCGTCATGGCCGGAAAACGGTTTACATCCAGCTCCCTGACCGGTCCACATGGTTGGGTGAGCCATGGAATGGGAAGATGAGAAGAAGGGTGATGAGATCTAAGAACCGGAGTGAAAGGAAGAAGGTCTAGTTGAATAGGAGGATCTGAGGAACTTGTTTTTTTCCTCAGAGAAGAAAACTTGGCGGTAGTGGATCTTTGGTTGGTTTGTCAAGAAAAGAAAAAGGTAATTTTGGTGTGTCACCTAAGCTCAAAGCAAGTTCCATGTTGGTTGTTAGAAATGGAGAACAATGTTTGTGATATACTGTACTATGAAGTTGTTGTTGTGGTTGGTAATAGAGTTTGAGACAAAGTTTGCGGCTGCTACCTTTTTTTGCTGCTGAAATTGTTCTCCCTTTTGCCAACATGTTTCTTTTTTAGGGAACCGTGATATCTCCTTTAAACATCTAGGTCAACTTGTCTTTTCTATCTTTTGTTTAACATGGGCTTAACATGAGATTAAATGGGCTTATTGGTAACAAAGAATGATATAAAATAAAATGGTTAAGGAAAAATAAATAAATATGACTAATGGTTATATATAAATGGATAATAAGAATACTAATGGATATTTTAATAATAAAATGTGATTTAGAAAATGAAATGAATTAAAATAGTGAATGGATAAAAAATCAAAAAAATGAATATTGGAAATGATGGTTTTATGTGGATAAACGGATGTGAATAAATAGGGTAAGGAAAGGGTTTTAAAGAAAAAATGGAAATTTAAATGGTAAATACAACGAACGCGGACATGAATTTGGCTAGAAAATGGAACGAGATAGATATTTGAGATCAAGTTGAAAATTGAATTCTGAGAAGTCCGCATGGCCAAACTCAAACTTGCACCCTCTTTTTTTGTAAACCACTGATTGAATGAATACAACTACCACCAGAAACCCCATAACTGAAATTAACAACCTTCTGAATTAATCCTCCTCTTGACAACATAACTCCCAATCATCTTGAACAACCTGAATCAATCCTTAGGAAAATAAATCCGCAGATGGCCACAACTGAACCTGATGGGCCTTGATGAACTTGATTTCTGAAACAAACCCCACTGGAAACACTGCTTGACAACCTTGTAACTTAAAGAAGAAGAAAATACCCATGATGACGGGCCAGGTGAATCGTGAAATTCTCGAATATCACTTAATCAGGGAAATAAGCCCTAATATAGTGATAAAAGCAATAAGCATGATTCCATTGATGACTGCATAGCTGAAACCTTGAACTCTCTAATAATCCGTAGATAAAGATGTGAAACCCTAATCACCAGGAAATCTCGATCCCATGCCTTAGGAACTTATGCAAATGGTATGCAAAATGCGTATGAATGCAAAACGAAAAGCAGAAAAAGATACAAAAGCCAGAGGGCAAATTTAGGGTGTCTACAACCTCATGACAAAACAAAGCCTTTATTAAATGGATTTTAGTTAATGATAAGATTAAGAAACAGATTTTATGGTTGGTAAGACAACTTGAGGGGGACTTGTCCATTAACACTAGGATTAGTCCTTCTTAACCAACTAAGGAAGAATTAGAACCCTAATGCAAGGCCCAAGTTACAAGCTTGATGTCTTAATGATTATTAGATGGATTGATTAAAGGATTTAAACACATTAAGGGTTTAACACTTAGAATTAAAGTTATACACTCCATCCTAATAGAAGGATGCAGGCATAAGCTTAATCACAAAGCCTTAAAACCTTTAGGGTTTAGTCCTTGATTATGAGGTGAGAAGAGAAGACTCAATGATGACACAAAGGTAAAAGCTAAATGGGGGACTAATCAAACCATAATTGTTATCATAATTGGTTGTTCCTAGGGTTTATGAGGCTTGCAAAAGATCTTCAGAGAAACCACCAGGAAGGAAGCAGATGAAAGGAGCAAGGAGCAAGGATAAGCAAAACAACTTGCTTCACTTAAGAAGGCAAGTTGCTTGAAGAAATAAAGTAAGATGAACATGAATGAGCAAGCTCAATCCAATACACAAGATAAAATGCAGTAATGATACACAAGAAGGATGAAAAGAGATTGTGAGAAGTGAAGGCAAATTCACTTCTCAAAACAACTTACCACCTGAAAAGTTAGCAAAAGAAATGAATATGCAATGCAAATGAGATGAAATGTCATGATGCAAACCAAAGTCAGAAGCATAAACATGATCTCAATGATGCTAAGAGATGGTGCAAACACATGACAAGAGATGAGAGTGAGCATACAAGGATGAGGATGCAAATGAAGCATTCTTTGAACCATAAAGATTCATGAATGTTTATGAAATGCAATGGACATATAACATGGAAAATGAAAGATGCAATGATCAAACATGATTCTAATATGTCCTAAGATGTTTTATGAATCATGTGGATACACAAAATGTCATGGCAAGTCATTGGATGCAAGCAAATGAAAGATGGATGCAAAGGAAGGCACAACTTAAGGTTTATGATCAACACACAAAGCAAAATTCAAAATCAGAAGCAAATGACATGATAAAAAAAATGAAAATGCAATCAAAGATACCCTAAACCTATACAAGCTCATTGCCCAAAGGAGGGGATCCAACTCTTAACCTAATGTGAGTTATGAATTTCCTAAGATTACTAGGGTTTTGGGGTGCCTCATCAAGAAAAACACCAAACAAATTGAAAATGCAAGATCAAATAAAACCAATTTTATCCTATAAACTACATGCCATGAAGGATGCAATGCAAGAAGAACCATCATCAAACTCTCAATGGTTAGGCAGATGGATTTTTCAAAGTTTGCACAAAAATATTGCCTTAAAATGAATTTAACTCCAATGAAAATGATCAAAAGGCATCAAGAACAAAAACAAAATTTGGTTTGAGAGTTCGATAATGTGTCTAAATGTTTTGGAATGCTATGTGAATTTTTTGGTGATTTTTAAATACCTAAATGTATTTTTAATTAATTAATTTCCATTAACTAATTAAAATTAAACATTTAAATAATTTAAAAATGATTTTTAATGCAAAAAATAAAAATAAAAATATTTTTGGGTTCTGAAAATTGATAAAAGATTTGATAAAAATTTTCAGAATTTTTAAATGTATTTTACTATTTTTAATAATTCGTAAAAATTAAATGAAAAGAAAATGAAATAAAATTAAATAAAATAAAAAGTATGCAAATACTGAGGTTCAAATTCAAACTGGGAGATGGAGGGAAGACTGCGCGCGTCATCCAACGGCCTAGGTTCAAACAGACTTAATTAACATAAAACCCTAATTAATTAAACTAATGACGTGGATTAGGGCCTAATGGGGTGATCTGAGCCCTTCAAACACGCGGGAGTCAACGTAGGTCAACCAGATCCATGGTCCAGATTCAAACTTTTCCCTAAACGTGATTAATGCCCTAATGACATTCAGGTGGCCGGAAATGACCTCCGGTCATCTTCTCCGGCCACACCTCCCCTGAGAATTTCCCAAATCACTCCCCAGGCCATTAAAACTTAATCTCTCTGCCCAGAACCCAACCCCATACATCATACAACAAGAATCATCAATCAAAACACATTTATTTTTCGTATCAAAGCTGAATCGAATCAAAATGTTTTTAGGTCAAAAAATTTCAGAAGCTTCATACATACTCAATACTTAACCATTTGCAAAACTAAACATATCAGCATGATCAGCACATCACATAGATTCATTTAGGAACTTAAAAACAAATTTCTGGAAAAAAAAGTTCTTGAGCTCACCTGAAATGGAGCTTTCAATCCAGGAGCTTTCTGCCTGCTTCTTTGCTTCAAAATGGCTCCAATGATCCTCTTGATGAATCTTTGAAGCTTGGTTGGAGTTTAAAGTGGCTGGTTTAAGAGTTTGATGAAGTTCTGTTCTGTGAGGGGTGAGAATCGTGTTTCTGCTTGAGGTGGTTTCAGGGACAAATGAGGTTTGGGAAATGATCAGAGGAACATGTTGAGTGATTCTATGAAGTTTGTTTTGATGTTTGAAGCTTGTGTCATGAGATTCGAAGCAAAATGCATAAGAGGTCAGTTTTGGGAATTATGGCTTGTGGGATGTTTCAGGCTTGTGTGTCTGTTGCTTTGAGTTGCTTTTTATCCACTTATCACATTGTGATAGGTCTGTGGAGTTGGTGTGGCCTATGCTGATTGGTATGGGTCATTTTGCATAAAGTCAATGTTAGGTGTACTTGAGGTATTGGCAAGTGGGAGGCTGTGATAGGGGCATGGCTTGGCTCAGCTGAGATCATGGAGTTCTTGTGGATCAGATTTTGTGAACTGAGGCAAGTGGATGAGAAGCTTTGATCCATTTTGCAAATTGGCACAACTTTGCCCCTTTTGAAATTACTTGAAGCATAAGTCATGAAAATGGACAAATCTTTGGTGCATTCTGATTTTTGGGTCATGCATTGTGTTTGTATGATGATTAGAGGTCATATTGAAGTCACATAAAGGCTTATCATGAGAATTTGCAAGTTTTCCATTTTGTGCAAAAGTGAAATTTTAATGATTTTATCCAACTTTGCAAGGCCATAACTTTTGATCCAAAATGAATTAGAATGAGTTCTTGTAAGTTTTGAAAAGGGAATGATCCATTCTACAACTTTCATGACCAAAGTTTTCTCATTTGAAGCATTTTGGAATCAATTTGAGGAGGTTGAAAAACTTTCCCAAAATGGCAAGTTTTCATTACAAGTCACTTTCCCAAAAAGGCAACTTTGCAAATGGCTTGAAATTCCTCAATTTTATGAACTTCTAACATCTTCTATGATCAAATAAAGATCATGCACATTCAAAATGATGGAGAACACCATTTGGTTGGGTCATTGGGGGCCTCAGATGCCCTGATTTTACACTGACTTGCTCAAGAAGTCATCCCTTGATCAGATGCCTTCCCCATGGAATTTCTTCATGAAAATTGATATGCATGATCCTCATACAATATAGAGACCAATAGAAACAAGAATGACCAAAAAAATTGGAGTTATGGCCTCTGAAACCAAAACCCTAATTTTAGGTCATCTGTGCAGTTAAACCTGGCTCTACTTCCATGCCTTTTTCAGGTCTTGTGATTCTTTGACTTCTTTGACCTTGTGAGGATATAATATGATGCTTGAACATACATAGACCCCTTTGAAATGATTAATGACCTTTGGAGTGACTCAAATGGCTCAGGGATAGCTCAGATCACAAACCCTAGATGCAGATGACTTTGAATCAATGCAGTGAAGCAAATATGCAATATGAGGTGATATGATTGAATTTATGCACATGAAAAGATCACAAGCCATGGTGTGAATGGGTGAGGGCAAATTTGGGGTGTTTACACTTGGCTCTTTCTATCTATGGCATTATTTTGTTTGCAGATATGGAGAAGTTCATAGATATGAATGACATACATCTCTTTTTGCTGAAGAATCCTGTGCCTACGTTGCTCGGAGATTTGTATTACTCGGTGCACTACAAGACTGAGAAGAAGAAGGGAGGTTTAGTTCGTTGTTGCGCACCTTTATTTCATATATGGTTCATGAGGCATCTGCCTAGTACTTGAGTGTTTAGTGACCATACCTTGGTATGGGCTCAGAAGCTGGAAAAGTTGCTTGCCAAGGATGTCAAGTGAATTACTCAGAGGCTGCAAGGTGCACGTTTCATCACTAGCTGTGGGAGCTATCTTAGTGTACCTTTATTGGGAGTAACTGGAGGGATCAATTACAATCCAATCTTGTTAAGAAAACAGTTGGGATATGCCTTGAGAGAGGTACCAGAAGAACTGAAGTTGACCCCTATTTTCTACTTCCCGGTAAAGGACAATATGCCTTTAGTGAGGAAGGTTGTTGGAGCTTGGAAGTGCATTAAGGGAGAAGGGATAGCCAGTTTTGGAAAGTGCAACAATCAGACATTCTCAGAGTACAAAGCTTGGTTGAAAGACAGAGCCAGAAGAGTATTGCTGCCATTCTCACCTCCAGATCCTCCAGTTGCCGAGTCCAATGATACTGTGTCTTTGGAAGAGTTCAAGAAGTTGGAAGCCCAGCTGCATGAATTCAGGGTGGAGAACACTGAAATGGTTAATCTGTATCATCTTTCCAATCGGGCCAAGAATGAAGCTGAAGAGAAATTGTTGAAGATGCAGACCACCTTGGAGGCTAAAGAGAAAGACTTTGCTGGAAGGAAAGCTCACTTTCACAGGTTGGGTATGATTGAAGCAAAAAGAGAAGCTGAACGAAAGAAGAATTCGAAAACTCTCAAGGAAGCTCGTCAGTCTATTGTCTGGTTGCAGGGACAGAGAGAGCAGGAGTTGAAGAGATATAAAGCAAAACAAGAGTTTTTTGAGGTGCAAATGGCATATAAGAAGGAAGAGATGGAGCAAGTCCACAACATTCGAAGGGAGAAGACTCAGCAGTTAGCAGATAGTCAACAAGCCTTAGAAGCAGCACTTAAAGAGACTGAAGACCTCAAGTTGATGGCTGGAGTCAAGAAGGCTAGGTCTGATGTGGGGCTTAGTGAGGGAGGTTCAGGGTCCTCAGGCAGTGGTTTTGCTTCTTAGTTTGTTTTCCTTGTATCTAGATTACCTACGGGAATGTTGTAGGAATCTTGGTTGTTTGCTTTTCTTCTTTGAAACTTGTATCCTATGGGGAATTCTGTTATGTTTGCCTAATAGGTTGATTTATGTTATGCAGTTTTTCAGTTCACCATTTCTTTCTGTGCCTGCTATTATGGTTTGAATGTGGTTTCTTTGCGAAGGTTTCTGAAAGTCGAGGATCAGTATCCATTTGGTTTTCTTTGCTAAATACCGGAACCGAGGCATGAATGACTTGGGATTGGAAACATAAACAACTGCATTACATACATATCACCTGTTTTCTTGTTTTATAGGTATGGTCACCAGTTCCTAATGTCTTTTCTGTTTCAGGCACTATAGCTCCCAGGAAAGTTCGGGAACAGCCAGTCGCACACAGATATCCAACAAAGGTCAACAGAGAGAGAATCATGGATCAGATGCAAGTTGACTTAGCTGACTTGAGGCTAAGGATGGACAATTTTATGACTCTGATGGCAGGCATGGGTCAAAATCAAGAACGTCTGCGGGAGTTGATAGAAAATGGTCAAGCTAGAAACAACGGTACTGCTGAGGGAGGTAATCGTAACGGTGCGGGCGCACGTCAGGTTGAAATCCCTGTAACACAGCCAGGGGTTACTATAATCAATGATGGACTGAACAATGTTCAAATGGACAGACAGGACGAGCAGTTCACTCTGCTGGACGAAGCTGAGGGTCAGGGGGCTGAGATGAACAGGAAGTTTGAGGAGATGGCAGAACAAATCAAGGCTATTCAATCCTAGAATTCCTTGGGATTTGACATTACTGACTTAGGCTTGGTTCCAGGGGTTAGAATCCCTTACAAGTTCAAGGTTCCAACTTTTGAGAAATACAACGGCACAGCGTGCCCGAAGACTCATCTTCAGTCCTTTGTAGGGAGGATTGTTGATCACACTGATGATGAAAAGCTAGCTTATGCGACCGGTTTGCAGCGACCAAGTCTGCAGGGACCACTATCTGGCCGTTTTTAACTTTGTAAAGATAGCTGATGCGACCGGTATCCAGAGCCAATTCGGGATGAAGGGCTTGTATCTGATCTACAACATTTTGGAAACTAAGCTCATTCAATGAGTTCAGATCTTCCATATCCTGGTCAATCCGAGCAAGAAATTGGGCCCTGGTCACCAAATCCTTGGTATCAGCCTCCTCATCATCCTTCGGGCAAAAGGCGTCCTTCATCTTTTTGTTCTGGTCCAAGGCCCTCCTTTTGTCGACCTCCAGCTTGGCGATAATGTTCCCCCGGTCAGTCAAATCCCTAGCAGAGGCAGCAGCTTCCTCTGAGGCCTTGGTCAGCTTTCCTTCAGCTGCAGCCAGGAGCTCTTTCAACTTTATCACCTCCCTTTCCTGCCCGGGATTTCCTTCGGACATCAGCCAAGCCATGGACAATACCCGCATGACCGCACTTGCATCTTGTTCCAGAGATAAACGTCGGGTAGGGTGATCCATTGCCTCGACAAACAAGGAGTCTGCCCGATCGACCTCCATGCTTGTCCCTTCGAAGAAGTTCCGCTTCACAAAGCAGGGCGGAAGCACGTACTTCGGTTTGGGGGAGCGTTGACCGTCAAATCCACGGTCGCTGTAGATTTATGCCTCTTCATGTGCGAGCCAGTGGACGCACTAGGAGACCCTTGCACCAGGGGGGGCGACCCTGAGCCGCTCGTTTTGGTCAGCTTGGTTTGAACAACTCGCGACCTCTTCTTTTGGTTTTGGTGCAGTCGTTCCTGGATTTTTTCTAAAGGATTCTCCATGGAGCCTGCAAAGAAAAGATACCAAATTAGTCACGAACGCCAAAATTATTGAAACAGAATAACAAACAGAAATGAAAGCAAATACCAAAGAACTCTGACACTTCTTGCCCGGTGTTACACGCAAGGAGATCTGTGACATCTATCAAAGGACGCTCCACGACCTCTCTCCCATCCTGGTCCAACATTATCTTACCCTCCCCGTCCAGCAGAGGGGTCGGAGTAAAAGAGAACACCAACTTCTGAAACTCCTCGAAGCTAGCTGCATCGTCCACGTTCAGGAAATCCCCTACTTGGACGAACTCACTAACCGAGCGCCCGTAATGTGAGTAATTCCATGAGAAGGGAAACAGCCAGAGCCTCCTGTGAATCACCTGCCCTCGATCGTCAAGTATGAGCTCATCATTTTCATCAGTATCTACCCCCAGGAAACTCAGCACTCTCACGGCTTCCTCGCTCGCCAGCTTTACCAGAAAGTAGTCGGTCTTAAAAGCCCGAATAGATTTCGAGTGAGCCTTGAATATCTTGGTCCGTTGCTTGAAGGAAATAAAACCCTTTCGGTCGGTTCCCCGTCCTACCTGGTGCTGCAGCGAGTACAGTCGGAAGAACAGAGGAAGCGTGGCCCCAACACCCAGATGAGCGCACGTCACCTCGAACGCTCTCAGGAACGCGTAAGAGTTGAGGTGCAGCTGAGACGGTGTTACACCCAAATGCCCGAGCACGGCACAAACCAGATCGCTAAAGGGAAATGTTATCCCTATAGTCGATGTCGCGTACTCGCACATTGAGAACTTTCGGCCGCCAAAATCTGAGAATATCCGATCATCATCCCCCGGGCAGGTGATGACCCAATCCTCAGGATCACCAACAGTGGGCAAAGGCTCCACATAGGGTCTTGAAAAGGACGACACCTTGTCGAGCAGGTCCTCCACTACCCATTCCTCGGGCGCGATTATTTTATCCACACCCCGAGGAGTATCAGCCGTTTCTCTAGAGTCAGGGGCCACATCCTCCGTCGTGGTCGCGTCTGATTCATCCGACGAGCTTCCGGAGTCAGAAGGGATTGATGCGGTAGAGTCGGAATCTTCCAAGGACACCTCCTCCGAGGAAATCTCGAGCGGGTTGATAAGCGCAGTTTCACCTGAAAAGTAGAGGAAAGACGTCAATGAATTCGATTAGAATATCAAATCCACCCTTCCACCGCTCAACAAGTGAAAGGGCGCGTACCGACCCAGGAGTAGGATCCCGGGCCATAGCCCTCGGTTAACCATCGCTCAAGGCGATGGCCAGCGCCCGACGACAGGGAGGGTATGATCAAATCCTAGCTGCTTATCAGGTCCCGGATCAAGGTCGGCCAGGACCATCGCCGACCACGAATTAGGGTTCGCAGTCGACGAACAACGAAAACAGAAGATCTATAATCTACTTATTCTAGTCTAAACTACCGGAAAATCTATCCTAAACCACATGCATTGCTAAGATATCAAACATATGACTAAGAAAGGCGCGAAAAGAGTCGTACCTTGAGCTTGAGAGGCCATTAAAAAAGAAGTTGGCTTGAAAATGTGGTGGTCGACAGGTAAATGCGGTGGTCGGCGGCTGAGAACTGTGGCTGAGCTACGAGCAATACGGCAGAGAGGAAGACGAAGCGAAAAAACTTACAGAATACCTTGGGTTCCTATTTATAGGGAAGGGAGCACGTGCAGAAACGCGTGACCCTTATCCCTAGGTAATGATTACCTACGCTCTAGCCCCTAGGCTAGCCGTCAGAACATTGAATGGGCGCGAATTCCCAAACACGCCAACTTTTCGTTTCATCTCCCTCCTTCGTTGAGCAACCGAATAATTGCCCGCCTATCGTGGGTCATCGAACGATCATTCCCTGGTCCACGCACGAAAAACACCAGACGTAATGTGTACGCCTTAGACATAAAACCATCACTAAGTCATCGCTCCTCCCCAGAAGCAACGACTTGGGGGGCTCCTGTTCCGGGCAAGCCCAACTTCCAGAGTTGGGCCAGACAAATTGACAACCTAGCACGCTCATCGTCGAGCACCACGCTGAGGGGAACGGTCCTTGTCGACCAAGGCTATGTCGACCAGAATGAAATCCCCTAACGGCTAGTTTTGACCGTTACCTATTCGTGCGGATTCCACGATCCGCGCCAAACGGTTTGAACCAATAACCATCCACTAACGACAGTATATAAACCCTCTCAGATGAGAGGGCCATGTATTAAAATCTCTCACCTTAATTCTCGTACTTGCACGCTCTTTGCTCAGTCTCTTACTTTAGCATCGGACTGCCTTGCAGGTATACCCCATCCTCTCCTTATCAATCGTCCTTCAAAAACGCTCGACACCAGCCATTTCGGATCCTGATCTCCAGGTACGATCAAAAAGTCTATATCATTTGAACATATGCAAATAGGAAATTCAACTAATGTTTAAATCGACTAGAGAATCAAAAGTACAATGAGACTAAATGTTTGTTTTTATTTACTAATCTGAGCTTACCTAGTAGCATAAATTTTGTGAAATGAATTGTTTGAGAGAACTTATGAAAACACCTTATAGCATTATTCATAGAATTTCTTTCAATTTATTTTCATAAATTCTTAAATATGACTAAGTTTTACTTTTGTATTTTAATATAAAGTATAAAATACTATATAAACATAATAAATTCATTCATATTTAATAAATAGGTCGGTCTGATAGGCTTATAAGGCTTTTTGTATGATTTGTGACCTAGCCTATTTAATTAAGTATGCTTATTAAAAAACCAAAGCCTTTTCTATTTTAAAAAAAAAAAGTTTGGCCTGTACTTGGCCTATCTAGGCCAGGTCGTAGGCCCCTGTTAGTTGGTCTTCCCTATTCCCACCCACTGGTGGTGGTGTAAGAAGTTGAGTGGAAGTTAAGGATGGGTCATTTAAGGTAAAAGGGGTTGCTAAGGGTGTAGTTGAAATACCTGTTGTAGATTTTGGTGTTGTTATTGGTGTAGATCTAGGTGTTGAAATAGGTGCAGACCTGTGTATAGATGATGAAGCTACCATTGCTGCAAATTGCTGAATCATGAGCGTTGTGAGTGCTGCGAAATTATTGTTCATTGTTGTTTCCAAGTTGTTATGGTTGGTGTTGATTTGATCCAGTTGTAAAGCAACAACTTAATTATTAACTTCAATGGAGGATTCAAGGTTTTCATGGGTGGTGATGAGATCTTCAATACATTAGTTAGTGGCATGAAGAGTGTCATCAATGCCTTTGAGTTTGAGATTAATAAGTTTAGGAGATATTGAGGAAGAAGATGAAAGCACTAAATTGATAAGTAGGGTTTTGCTGCTACCATTAACTAGGGTTCTAACCAAAAGAAAATTTGAAACTATAAAAAATAAGATTGATATTATAATTTTGCATTAAAACAAATGCCATCAGCCCTTATATACAAAGTTTTATTGGGCCTAAACTATGGATCAGGCTCACTTGGAGAAAAGATAAAATACAAACGTAATTTGTAAAAATTAATTAGACTTAATCCATGATAAAGTCTTATTGCCAGTTGGGTTTCCTGCAATTTTAATGGGCATTTTTCGCATCTTAACACTAACTTAAACTCATTTGGATGTCATGTTTTAACATTAGGATTCACAATTATGATCCAAATTGTTAGCTTAAATCAAAATATTTAAATCATTATCCACCCTTATGTGTGTGCACTTCTCAACTTGTATGCTTGAAATAAATAAACTTTGGAACATGTATAGATTTACCTCAATGCTACTACATTCAAGAAAATCCTTTATTTTATATAAAGATGCAAGGAGCAATCATCCTTATATGTATCTATGACATGTGGGAGTGACCCACTATTTCTCTTATCTTTAGTGTAGTCAATGGGTGACTTAATAAGAAACTTGAATGCAGTTTTAATCAACTATGGCGAAATCGCTCGGTGGCAAGCAATTTTCTCTTGCAACCATGGTGGCTTGCTTCAAATCCAGGTTGAATGCACATGCAACCAAGGTGATAGCTTAAATGCATATTTTTGGTGATAGTCTAAGTTCAAATCCAAGTTGAATGTACATTTATGAATTTTTTTTCTTAGAATTTTTATGACACGTCAGAAACCAACATTAAAAACATAATATTTTTAAAATTTTGATGACATTGGTGAAAAACATATGACACATCAGATGTCGGCATTGAAAGCGTAAGAGATTATATTGATACTTTTAAAATTAGGGGATCAAACTGAATCCCAAGGTGATGGCTTAAATGCATATTTTTGGTGATAGTCTAAGTTCGAATCCAAGTTGAATGCGCATTTATGAATTTTTTTTCTTAGAATTTTTATGACACGTCAGAAGCCAGCATTGAAGACATTATATTTTCAAAATTTTGATGACATTGGTAAAAAAATATGACACATCAGATATCGACATTGAAGACGTAAGAGATTATATTGATACTTTTAAAATTATGGGATCAAACTGAATCCCAAGATAATGGTAAAGAAAAAAAAAATTATTTTGTCTAAAAAAAAATTAACTCAAACCCATTTTAGTTAAATATGTTTAGTTAAACATAGAAATTTGTTTAGCAAGTTCTCTCTAAGTTTGAAAAGCTTGCTCGTGCAAACACCCGCCTGTCTCTACCGGATTCCAAATTTTCTTCCTCGGGTGACTTTGTGCACTTGAGTCGAAGACCTAAAAATCCTATACCAATTCTCAATTTTGAATGCTATGTTGCTACCACATTGCCATTACCCTTTATAACAAACCATGGGTTCACATTTAAATTTCAGTGACGATATATAACAAAATGGCTGCTGTAAAACAACTCCAATGAATTAGATAATGTTTCCTTGCTTTTGTATGATTTTTGGGTTTAAGAATTAGGTGACAAGCACAATATAGTGTTGTTATAACTTGAGCTATGCAATTTTTACCTAAGTTCTTTCAAACACGCCTAATGACTATTGTTTGTCAATATCAATGGAATGAAATGATTCGTGTTTTATCTGTGTCATGAAATTCTGGTTAATAGTTGAGAGGAAAATCATCTTAAAAACTCGATGAAAATCATGAAGCATGTGTACCACCAACATATTGTGCTTGTCATGCATGATGCATCTATCCTAGTTAGCTAGGATCAAGAACACAACGACATACACACAATTGGTGATATAGATATTTAAAGATTTTGAGTTTAGGTAATCTCAAAAACATTTGCACAAAATTCACAATGTTACTATATATGTAGTATCAAAGATTCAATTCAGAGTTTTTACATATGTAGTATCAAAGATTCAATTCATAGAGTTTTCATAAGCACTGCTAATACAAGTAGGACAAATAGTGAAATCTAACAAGAAAAGCCTTCTTTCTAGCTCACTTTATTCAAAATCATTTGTTAGGAAAAATAAAATACAACAGAAAGTCTCTTAAAAATCTCCTAAACACATGTTCCTGCACCCTCTAGATTTAATGCACATGTGAGGAATGAGTTCCTGTTTTATTTTATCACACCCTCTCAAAGTTGATGACATATCATATGTACCAAACTCGTACATCAATAAATCCGTCTCATATCATTTCTAACAACCTAATATGTAGCAAATCAACAATATGATAAATCTAATATGTCTAGTAATTAAAAATATTTACAAATATCACTAATCATTTTAATACTTACAATAAAGACCATCTTTCAAAATACTAAAGATCAAGTATTGCTACTATCTTTATAAGGATAATTAATATAACTTATTTTAAGAGCATATGCAAGTTAATTTTTAATCTCTATGCATGAAATAGATCAAGTGCAAACTAAAATTTTCTAATTCATGTTAATGGTATATGCCTAATTGCAATTATAAAAAAATTATTTCTTAATATTGTAGAAGTGTGTGGAGGCCCTACCCCTTTCCAAATTGCTTGCTCAACGTGTGGGGTGAATTTGCAATGGTTAAATGACAATTATTCTTTTTTACCGACATTTTACACCCTCAACATCATAGTAAAATAATTGCATGTATTCAACAGATAACTATACAAGATGTAGGAAGGCACTTAATACACAGTTCTACACCAACCACACTAATCGGTTAACCATCTTAAAAGAGGAATAAGAATGGATGAAAAAGATCACAACTCACTCCAACATTAAGCATGGTCTATACCAACCACCATACATCAACCAGGCATCTGGATCACCAATGTAGACTCAACGAACTCCATCACTCTACTGCATCGATAATGAATTACAACAGAATCTACCTAGCAGACAAGATTTAGAGCTTTCAATTATGATAAGTAAAAATGATATGACAACATGCAACACAGTGTCTTTCGATGCTCCCGAAAGATCACTGCATTTTGCCGCTATTGACAAAACGTGCCCCTATTGGAATTCAATCGATGTAACAATGCCAATTGCATCAAAACCAAAGTATATTGCTCTTCAAAATTGCAGTATAACCTACACGAACTATTGGCATCTCAAAATACTCAAATTATTTGACAAAATGCATGAAATAACTTTTTATAGAAAAATGTTATAGTAAAGCACAATTCATATTAGAGACATCATAGAAACACAAATCCATTCTAAGGATGAAGACATTTTGCATAGCAGTAAATAACACAAATCCCTACTCTCTTTCAAACAAACAAATGCACAATAAATAATTAAGTTTTCTTTCAAACAAACAAATGCACAATAAATAATTAAGTTTTGGCATAGCAGTAAAAGATGCAACTCAATTATTAAACATATCCATGAATCATCATCTAGGAAAACTCCCCCCACTGCTTAATTAATTTAATCTAGCCAAGAATGCCGAGAATAACTATTCACACAGGATAAGACCCTTCAACAAAATAAGGTCTAATCCTTGGCTTATGATCAAATAAACTTTTCACCAATTCTTTAAGGGCTCATGATTAACTAATGATGCTAGCTTGGTAATACCTACCTAATTATTATTGTCATATGTAATCATCTATAACAGGAACTCAACTAAAACCATATTTCAATGTTTTTCAAATAACGCAAATACAACAGTGACATTTATGACCAATGGCTCATCTATTAAGATCAACTTTGGTTTTCTATGCCAGACACAATCAAATAATGTATACCTTCAGACAATATTAAGATCAACCCAGACATTTTATGGCAGAGACAATATTGACTTGCAATAATACCTTAGAAGCATGAATACATAATACGACACGGATACAACACGAAACTAATAAGTGATATCATAAAAGTCCAAGGAATTAAATAGACATTTTAGGAGATTGTTTCCTACTCTTATATGAAACTTAGCAGAATATCACATACCGATTTTGCAATAATCTCAGTGCTTTGTTGAATTTCATATGTGACCTCAAATAGCACCCAACCCCATTTGTCACAGTTGCCATTTGCTTCTGTTGTGCAAGGAATGTCACTTTTTCAAGCGGACATTACATTACAAGAGAAGAAGGTCTTGTCGTCTGTTGCTGTTAGAATGTTGCATAGCAGTTATTTCTTATAGTTAGAACTGAAATTCATAATTGTTTAAATATTTTTGTTCCCGGATGTTAACATAATTATACTTAATCATACATATTTAAAAAATAAATCCTGAGTAAATACAAAATTATTTAAAAAGTTTTTTTCTTTTAAAAATACGTTTAATAGAAACTTCTTGTAGACTATAATTATTGACATGCTCTTGTTCTTAAAGTGCATTAGTAAAAAGATTTTCTATTGTGTCAAATCTGGCGGTGTCATTCCCATTCGGCTTTCAACATCTGCAAAACATGAAGCACGAGGTTATCGCAGGAAACATTATGACTGGTGTTTCATTTGTGAATACTTTACATCAAACACTTGCATAAAGTCACACTTAATCTATTTTTTGGTCGTATATACAATATTTTTACACTATTTTAATGCCGCAATTATTGAACAAACTCACGTCTCTGACTCGTGAGAGGAAAATGCTCAGTAAGCAAGTGCATAAGAAGTTTTCTAGGAAGGCAAAAGAGGAACTATACCTGAAGTAGGGTATTGATTTGAAAACTAAAAACGGAAGTTCACAATTGGCATTGCTCATATGGACATATACCAGAGATTTGAACCACGTAAGAGAAAGTGCTGCACTTGTTGGGAAGCTGGTTGGTTTTATTAACACCGGTGAGGCCTCAAAGAAAACTTTCGGACTTGGCTTCTTAATCCGACGTAAAATCAGTCCGCTCACAATACTCTATGCAGCTCCAAGAGAAGTTTTCCACCTACACATGCACAAATATTGATTTTCTAAAATAAAAGGCAATTTTTTTACACGTATTATATATAATATAAATACCATAATAATACAGATGAAATATTAAAATACTGAGTAAAAATTTCAAGCTTATATGACCAAAAATTTATTGAATCGCCACTATGAAGGTTAGGTTATTGTCATATTGAAATACCTTATATATGCCACAAAACTCTACAGCATGCACAATGGACTGCATCAAATACTCTAGCATGGAATGGAAGCCTCTTTGAGCCCATCATTACAACTTATCTCGTCACCTATTAGTGCATTCTGACATTGTTGGCTTCAGCATTCCAAGTTGACCCTGCATCAGTGGCAAGCAAATTCCATTTCATTTAATTTGAAAAGGAATAATTACAGTATTGATTTTCATTAGTCCTCAACAGTTATTCGCAAGGATATGAAAACCATTGTTGCCGCGAAAGACCATGGATTTAATTCCATCATATGAATATCATAATAGAATGAGTGAATTTATTCTTTCGAAAAATTGAAAGGAAAAAAATCACTGCAAAGTGGATATAAAAAAAGTCTAGAATACCTGTCAAATTAGATTTTTTGCCCTCATTTTGTGAGTCCATATCATCTCTGGAGTGTCAAAATCAGAAACCATTGTTGCCGCGAAAGCCGCTGGACCACTACGCTCAAGTACATACAGTAAAGATTCAGGTAGAAGTCCACCAAGAACACTGTGTTTTGCCAAAGGCAGTGAAAAAGAAACTGCAGCCTCTTCGCCACCATGAAATGCTTGATAGACATGGGTGACAACGAAGAGCTTCCCAATTGAAAGTAGATTAGACCCAGGATAAGCTAGCGCGAAGTAAAATGGACAGGTACCGTAATGACGTATCATGGCTTTGGGGTTGCAGGTAACAACAGCCTTCAGCAAAGCAGCAGCTGCTTCAACAATACTTGGTTCCCCAGAAAGAATTGCTTGTGTTCACCACCCCCTCCCAAAAAAAGTCATTTGGATAAGTAGAAAAAACAACAATCAACCAAAATAAGCTGATTCAATATCTTCAAACCAATGTCGAGATGTTGTTTCACGAGCTGAACATCAAACACATAACATAAATAAAACATCACAAGGTATATATATGTTTGACACCAATGTCTATATTATAATCTGCAGAAAAAAAATATGATTAATTGAAATGAAACTCTTAATGGTTCATAACTTCAAAATATGAGGCCCAAACTCTTAATCCCTACTGATCTGCTCCTTAATAACAGCAAGGAGACTAAAGTTCACAAAATTGTTTGTTACAAATGTAAGTAAACATCAATTCTTTAAAGAATACTACTTGGAGCAACCAGCTATAATTAAAAATAATTAGCCATCATACACCTATATTGAGTCAGTTTTCAACTTCAATTTGCAATAGCAATGCCAATATATACATCATTTCTTCAACCTCTACCTCTTATGAAACAGAAACAAAAGAGATAAATAATAAGAATTTCAAACTCTATTTTTTACTCGAACTTAGAAAATGACATTAAATCTACGCACTTTAAACAAAGAGGTTATCTTACGGCTTGTTTCGGCCCATGTTTTTGTGTGGTCTGTGAGTCATATTCATAGAAAGTTGTAAATAACAACAAGGAACTTGCATGGAAGAAATTCTGAAGGTGGTCTAAATCAGATAACGAAAAAAATGGAAAAGATGACTATTAATTGCATTACAGAAGGATGACAATACACTGGTTTATAAAAAGCAAAGAAATCACCCGACAATCAGAAGGATTTTCCTCTTGTCGACTTGGAACTTGAAATGGAAGGCAAAGAGATAATACAAGAGGGATGGGATGCGACTTCCAATACCATGATGTTTCATCCATGTCATTTGGAGCAAACTTTCTTAGGCACAAATAAATGCATAACATCCATGTCATTTGGAGCATACTACTTGTGGAGTAGAATATAAAAAAGTATTCCATTGCAATGAATTAGTGTGAATGTAATACAAGATGAGCTAGATGAGCTAGGTGGTGTAGAATATAAAAAAGTATTCCATTTCATTGAATTATTGTGAAGGTAAAAAAAGTATTCCATTGCAATGAATTATTGTGAATGTAATACAAGATGAGGGAGTAAACAACAATGAGAAAAAATTAAGAACAGGGTGAAATCAAAGTTTCAAGACAGACATTTAGGATGTTTGTAAACCTAGTAACCTTAAGAGTATCATTGTTTGGATCATAAAGAACCCACTTCTTTTTCAAATCCTGTCCCTCTCCAGTTTCCTCAACAGTATCGAGCAGCAGTCGGTCATCCTCAAAAATATACAATGCCTTGTACAAGTCATAAGACTTAGTAGGATGTTGTTGTTGCAGGTAAGAAACGGAGAACAATTTAGTCCAAGAGTCTTGAACTCCATATTCCTTCATGATCCAAATATGATGATCAGAAATTAAGCACAAACAGTCCCTCAAGACAGACAATGACAAGAAATCGGGATTGATCTCTGCATGATTCGGAGGCAAAAGCTTTTGATAAGAGTCGTTACCCAAATGAAAAGAAAGGATGAAGAGGGGACCTTGGCGAAGCCATTGAGTATAAGCCATCCAATTAATGGTACCTCTTACAAATGTTCCGGGTTGTTCATCACATACAGCACCAAAAGGAAAGGTCTCAGTGGTTTTCCAAAAATGGGTGCCCAAAGTAAGAACTTTTACTATAGTTGTGGCAACGGAGTTATATTCGGTGTAGTAAAGAACAACCACTTTGTAATTATCAGAAAAGTGATCATAGCCGAAGCCGAAGGTGGGATAAACATTGGTGTTTACAAAAGGGGGTAATTCCTTGAATATTCTAATAGAAGGATTCCACAATGCAACACGACCTTTACCTTTATCGCAAAGACAAAGGATGCCGTCACAAGAATTAACGATACTGTTGAAAGGAAGACGAAGTTGTTTGACTTTAGTGGAAAAAACGGAATCGAGTGGGTGAGAATTGTGAATCAACTCGTAGGGTTTATTATCGAGTGGTTTATGTTCGTAAGTGGCGTAGTGGATGCGGCGAGTGGTTGAGAGGCTGAGATGCTTTCTGGTGAAACTGCGATCGGAAATTAGAGAATTCCATGACTTGCACATGCATCGGAGCTGTACCAGGAGTTTCACAGGTAGCCTGCACAAGATTTCAGCCATGAGATCGATAGGAAGAGTAGGAACCGCAGAATTAGGGTTTCTTCTTAAACGTTGCCGTTTTCTCCGGTTTTTCATCTTTGATTCATTCGTGCTAGACATGATTCCTGATTTTTCTTTATCGTCTCTATTTCTTATTTATAATTTTTTTTTCAGATTTCTTCCTTAATTTTTGGGCTTCGGCCCTCTTTTTTATTCATTATTTTTCAATCTAAAAAATTTCAATAAATCTAAACTAAATCTAAAAAAATATCATTAGTCTAAACTAAATCTAAAAAACAATTTCTTCCTTAATTTTTGGGCTTCGGCCCTCTTTTTGAGAATTTTTTTTCAATCTTAAAAATATCAATAAATCTAAACTAAATCTAAAAAATATCATTAATCTAAACTAAATCTAAAAAACAATCTAGTCTACTAGGTTATATATATACTCCACATGTATTTTTCAATAAATCTAAAAAATATCATTAGTTATCAAAAAAAAAAATTTTTTAAATAAACATGTCATCAAGAGTTATATTTGATTCATTATTTTCAAATTTCAATATTAAGTTGAGAATCTTTTTTAATAAAATTAAAATATGATATTTATATTATTGATTTGTTAAATATTTTCCTTTAATATAATAAAATCACATTATACCAACGGACCATTTAATTAGTTTTGGAAAAATGATTAGTTTAAAAGTGTTTAAGATTCTTCTTGTTAAAATACTTACAATAAATAAATAAAGGATTAAATTTTTTTTTCATTAATGTACTTGATAAGATTTCAAAATTTTGTGCATAAGTATTTCTGAGTGCTTATGTTTCACGACAGTTGAGAGTCCATGAAAGAAATTATCCTATTCATGATTTGGAATTAGTTACAGTGGTATTAGTATTAATGTTTTGGAGGCATTATTTTTATGGTTCCAAATTCGAAGTATATAGTGATCATAAAAGTTTGAAGTATTTACTTGATCAGAAGGAATTGAACATAAGACTGGGAAGGTGGTTAGAATTCTTACAAGATTATGACTTTAGCTTGAACTATCATTCCGGTAAAGCTAATGTCATGGCTTATGCTTTGAGTCGGAAGTCTTTACATATGTCTGCTATGATGGTTAGGAAGTTGGAATTGATTGAGCATTTCAAAGATATGAGTTTGGTTTGTGAAGGAACGATGTATAGTGTAATATTGGGTATGTTGAGTATCAAAAATGAGTTTCTTAATAGTATCTAAGAGGGTCATAAGTTGGACGTTAAGCTGATGGATTTGATGGTTGAAAATGAACGGGCAGAAGGTAGTGACTTCAGAGTGGATGAACAAGGTGTGTTGAGGTTCCGTGTTAGAATTTGTATTTCGAATGATTCTGAGTTAAAAAGAATGATTCTAGAAGAAAGTCATGGGAGTAGCTTGAGCATTCATCCAAGGGCTACAAAGATGTATCAAGACTTGAAGAAAATATCTTGGTGGCCTGAATTGAAATATGATGTGGCTCAGTTTGTATATGCTTGTTTGACTTGTCAGAAGTCGAATGTCGAACATCATAAACACGTTGGTTTGATGCAACCGTAGGATATTCCAGAGTGGAAATGGGATAGAATTTCTATGGATTTTGTGACTAGATTGCCTAATACTCCGAGAGGGCATGATGTCATTTGGGTGGTGGTGGATAGACTGACGAAGTCGACATATTTTATTCCGATTAATATTAGTTTTTCTTTGCAGAAGTTGGAAGAGATTTATATTCACGTGATTGTGAAGTTGCGTCGAGTTCCGTTGAGTATTATGTCAGATAGAGATATGATGTTCACTTCCATATTTTGGGAGAGTTTGCAAAAAGCTTTGGGTTCAAAGTTGATGTTAAGTTCAACTTATCACCCGCAGACGGATGGACAGACGGAGATAGCCATTTTTCGTTGATTAAGTTCACTTATAATAAGAGTTATCATTCCAGTATTTGAATGGCGCCTTTTGAAGCTTTGTGTGGTCGGAGGTGTTGGACACCTTTGTGTTGGCATGAATCTGGTGAGAGCAAAGTACTTTGACCTGAGATTGTTCAGCAGACTACTGATAAGGTGAAGTTGATTCGGGAAAAGATGAAAGCTTCATATAGTAGGCAGAAGAGTTACCATCATAAGAGGAGGAAGGATATTGAGTTTCAAGAAGGAGACCACGTGTTCTAGAGAGTCACTCTGGTGACCGAGGTGGGACGTGCATTGAAATCGATGAAGCTTACTCCTCGGTTTATTGGTCCATATTAGATTTCTACAAGAGTTGGACCTGTTGCCTACAAAGTGGTGTTGCAATTGTCAAATTTGCATTATGTGTTCCATGTTTCATAGCTTTGGAATTACATTCTGGATCCATCACATGTGATTCTGGTGGATGATATCGAGGTAAGGGATCACCTTACGGTTCAGGCTTTACCAATACGAATTGAAGACCTCAAGGTGAAACAATTGAGAGGTAAAGAAATCATTCTCGTGAAGGTAGTGTGGGAAGGCGCTGCTGATGGAAATATGACTTGGGAGTTAGAGAGCAAGATGCGTGAGTCGTATCTGGAGTTATTCGTATGAGGTAAATTTTCGAGGACTGAAATATTCTAAGCGGGGGATAGTTGTAACGCCCCGATAATTATAATTTATTTGATTGGTGATTATTCGTGATTAATATTGTTTATTAGTGAAGTATGTGATATAATGTGTTTTGGAGAGAACATATGTTGGGTGGTGTAGAACTATAAGGGTATTGAGGTTTATTCTTAATTTAGACAATTTAAATGAAACTATTTAGATTTAAAAACAATTAATTAAAATTTTAGTAATATTAATTAGATAATTATTTTATTTAAATAAATTAGTTGGAATTATTTAGATTTAAATAATTAGTTATAATTATTTTATTAATATAAAATTTGATAGTATAAATAGAGGAATGATGAGGGAAAAATGGTTTTTTACATGAGGTTTAGTAAGGATAAGGAAAAAAGATCGTATGAAGGGTCTAAGTGTTATAATGGGAAATAGAAGGAAATTAGAAAGAGATAATCATTATGAAACGATCATGTCTTGAGAAAAGAGAAATAGAAGAGAGAAGCAGAGCTAGGGCTTAGAGAACCTCCATTAGTGAGCTTTGAGGAATCTTCACTTAAGGTAAGGGTGAGGTTATTTGATCACTTAAGGGGTGAATAATATATGTATGAGGGTGGGTAAATCATTAGTGTTCATAGCGTGAGATAATCAGGGAGAGACGTTGAGTGTTGTGGTTATTAACATAAGAAAGAAAATCAATAAAAATCTTGGTTGTACTGTCACTTTAGGATAAGTGTGGATAAGTTTTTGTTGGTGGTCCACTCTGGCGGTGACACTTGTCATCGTCCGGTAGGACCACCCCTTCCCAACAGCTTGCGTGCAGTCCCATGGTAATAACAGTGTACCCTAAGATGATAGCCTTTCATCATATTATCACCATTTATCCCATAAATCTGACGGACCAGATTGGTCAAACAAGTTGATTGCATACCACACTATGGACTTGCAGGCTCTAGGCGCCTTTGGGCCTAACCTAGTTGTTATTCCACCCCCATATTCTAGGTCCATGCGGTAATGAACATGAATTTTGCTTTCCCATCACCCCCTGACATTTTATTAGAATTTCTTTATTTATTTTAATAATTCTTTCAAAAATCAATTTTTAAAAATTAGTTTCAATATAGAAAAAATTCCAGAAAAATTAATAGTGATATTTCAGCATGTTAAATAATTGTTTGTAATTTTTAATTCTCTATTTTTTGCATTTTATTTCGATTATTTGATTTATATGTGTTTAGATATTTCGTATCTTTGAATATTGATCGTTTTGATACATTTAAGCACAACATTTTGCATACTTACATCATATTCTGCCCACTAATAATCCTTCTTGTTTTGTGAGGTACTAGTTGAGGATTTGATGCTCATGGACTCAAATTTTTGTTGTATTTTGATGTAATTTTATGGTTTTATCGCTTTTATAGCTTAGGTTACCCCTCAGTGGGTCTCTCTTTCTTTTTCTTTTCATCCATGATGTAATAGCTTAGGATATTTTTTATCTTTGATGTATGCTTATATGATACATATAAATAGGGTAGAAAAAGATAATAACAAACGCTTATAAAACCAATTTTCAAAAGAGAAAAAGTAATATTCGATTCAATGTCGAATTACTTTCAAAATAATAAATGGATTTCACATGCTCTTAGGATTTCACACGCATTCACACTCGTTCCACTCCATCAAACCCAAAGAAAAACCTTGTATGATTCGTACCATAAGTCGACTGTCTAGCACATCACAACCGACCCACCCAGATTCATCACTTCACTCCTTTTTCGATTCGTTATACGTTTCACCTACCATAACATAAGAGAGTCATGATCATTATCCCTTTGAATTTTCATATTTCGTGTTTATCATATAATTACCTGTGTTTGCTTTGCATGATCCCTTAGGACTCATACCTTGGATTTAATTCTCGATTAAAGCCAAAGTGTGATAGACTTTAGGATATCCACCAATGTATGTTAACGTAGATAAATTTTCCCTTCAAATCTTCAACCTTAGGATCAACATTCGCGTGCTAACATCAGGGTTTGAGTCTAGTCTCCCCGTACATTTTTATTTATAACTTTGAGTTTCTCTCCTCATCTTCAAGGAAAAGCAAAAAAAAACATTAAATGATAAGAGTGTGCATAGTACGCCACGAGCCTTAAGTTATATAGGAAATGATTAGTGGATGTCTCCTCCACTCTTCTAGAATGCTCTGCAAACGTCCCATTGGGGGCGACCTTGTAAAGTATTCACTTTTGTATCATAGTCTTTAGTATTGTGCATACGACAAAAACATAATCAAGACACTTATTCTAAAAAATAATAAACAGACAACATGTCTTCTCTTCTCATCTCCACTCTTTGCGGACGATTTCTGACTTATCTCAACAATTTGATAACAAGACGGTAACGCACTCGGTTCAGCGAGCCTACAACACCTGAGTTAGAACTATGGCAACGTCACTATAAAAAAAAGCAAATTTTATCCCTAGTTAGGGGAACTACGTGGACTCTGATTTTCACTTCCCATGAGATACGTAGGCAGTGGGGTATGGCACATTCGAGCACACTTTCTTTATTTTCCCTACATTTTTCCCATTCCTTTTCCCTTTCCTTCCAGTTCAGTAGCAGATACCCTCACCCTTTGAAACAGTACAAGCAAACATGGATCCCGTTGATTACGACGGACATGAAGGGATTCTAATACCTTCCCTTCACGTAACTGACTCCCTTAACCGTTTTTTTGGTTCGCGAGACCCCGCTTTCTCCTTTTTTTCGGGTTTGTGCAACATTACCCTTCCTTCGGTATAAAAATGTCTGAATGACAACTCTTCCTTTTCCGTGTCACTTTCGCGTTTGTACCTGGATGGAAATCCTGGGAGCGACAGGCGTCGAATAGGTCATTTAGGTGGTATGAAAGTGGTAGGTTTAGTGGTTGTCTGAGAGGTCGGTAGTAGTGGTTTGTGGGTGGTTTGGGAATTAGAATACGAGTTGATGGCTTTGGGGTAAGTGCTGAAAAAAGGTTTTTGATATTTGGGTTTAGAATCATGAAGTTTGGATTCAATTAATTTAGCTAAACCAATAGCTTATGAGATAAAGACAGACGTGAATTGCAATTTCATGCTGAATATCGGCACGAACACTACAAGAAAATTGGCAAGTTACGATGGTTAATTTTGGCAGGTTACGGCGGTTCCAACTGTCGTAAATTGCTACTCGCGACGATTTTGGTTATGTCACAAAAATGTGTGTCGCCAGACTTTATTACGACAGTTGCCAAAACAGTTGTTCCAACTGTCGTTGTAAGTTGCGACGGTTGTAAATTGAGAAAAACGATCGTTTCAACCGCCGTAATTTTAATTACTAATTTTGAATATAATTTATGCATGTTGGGACAGTTTCAACCGTCATAATTTTAATTACTAATTCTAAATATAATTTATGGTGGTTGCGACGGTTACAACCGTCATAACTTTATCTATAGAATTTCTTTTATATATTTTTTATTTAAATCTCAATTTTTTTATTTAAATTATTATCATCTAAATTTATTTATTTAAATTATTATCATCTCTATTTTCTTATTTAAATTATTATCATCTCAACATGAAGAAATCATCTACATATAATTCAAAAAATAAACAAGGGATTTTTATTATCTTATTATATTTAAAAAATCATAAACACATAACCGCAGTATAATACGCAGAAATATCACTTGGAAAATTTATAATAAGTAGAAATATCTCTACTACTAGCATTCCAAGAAATTCATCTTATACAAAAATCTCATCGAATTGTCTATCATATAATTTCTTAACCATTTGATTCACATTACTTTTCTCTAGCTATTACCAAGAAATCCATTCACAACTATTGCATTTTGTCCATACATCAATGATGAATCCTCAATGAAATGTTTGAGATGTGTTCAAATACAATGAATATTGTGCTTTATGTCTTAAATAAGGTATTCAAATTCTGATAATTGATTTTCCTCAAACTCTTCTGATTAACCATGAACCATCTTTGATTTTGCCCATACGCCACCTTGTACACGTCCCAAATCTCACCGTATTCCTCTAACATTTTCACGAAAGTGATTAATTACCTTATTTTTGTTAATGATAATGTTAAGATTAACCCGTTGATATAAGATTCTTCAAAGATGAAACTGATAATGGAATTTCTCCATAGATGAAATTTGAGCAGACAACAATTTTCTGCAATTGAAAATACTAATTTTAGAAATTTATTCAGCAGTTGAAACTATCTATAAGTAATATTTTTATGTATTAACCACAAGTCAATATGTAACCATTACTTAATTTGTCAAAAACGACATTTATAGTGTGAAATTTATTAGTACATGAGTACATAAACATGAATGGCGTAAAGATACTTCCACAACATTCAGAATTCTATTTTACATTTATAGTGTGAAATTTATCTACTTTGTTGACCACAACATTCAGAATTCTATTTTACTTTTTACATTAATCTTACTTCCAAATATCCAACTAAATATTGCAACACTATTTAATAGATTTAGAACTACAACTGTTTTGTAGTAGCAAATGTAAGTATACTTAGTATATTCAATCGAACTCCGTAAAGATACTTGGTGAAATTTATGGAATAAATAAAATAATAGTTGACCCTTTTGCATCCTAATTTATTAAGGTCTATCCAAACTAAAACTGTTCACATTAATCAACTCTAAAATATTCAGAAACAAAGATCATAATCAAATCTAAAAATAAAAAACAAATTAACCAAATGAAAGGATCAAAGTGGTTATGTTTAGGTAAGCCAAAGCAATATGGGACAGGTTTGGTCAATGTTATACTCATATTAACAAGTCACACAAGTGGTTGATAGAAAATTAGTCATATTCAAACAGGTTCATTATCAACCTACATAATAATTGGTGAAATTTCAAACAAGTTCATTATCAACCTACATAATTGGTTGAACCAAGAATCTAGATAGTTTCACATCATGGACAGTTTCACGCAGAAATAAACAATCATGTTTGCAGAACACAATTCATATATCTACCTCTAATTGTATGTGACAAACTATACTTAGTTTTTAAGTAAAAGTGATGAAGATCAATCTTATTTTACCTAATTTATTAAATGAATTGTGACAAAAGATAAGGTCTAACTTATGTCCTAACTAAATTGAACTAGATGAACATCACCTTTCTAACTACACCATACCTTGATCCAAATAGAGTCACTAGTATTTGATTAATGGGTTTTTCAAATCAATGTGTCTTAGTTAAAAGAAAAAATTTCTCTTCACCTTGAAGTGGGCCAGCAATTTCCTATTCCTCTCCACATCCTGTTTTTGATTATCCTGTTTGAACAACCATATAACAATAGCTTGTTAACAAATTCTAAATTTCCTCAAACAACATTATATTTAGAACCTGTGACTTCTAAATTTCCTTCCACTCTGCAGATTGCCTCAACTAAGTGAATCAATTAGAGAGCTAAATCTACTTAAATTCCAAATCTACTCTTTGATATCAAGCATTCTTATTAACATAATTGAATTGCTATAGAGGTATTAATCAAAGCATTTAAGGAGGGATATATACTTTGAACAGAGAACAACATGGATTATACTTGTTTCGTTTAATCATGAATCTTGACTCACATTACACAAAAATCAAACAATGGTAGTAAACATGGCAAATGACATTCTATACATTACATCCATTGATAAAATAGAAGTATAGATAATCCCATGCCTAAAATGCATAGAGACAATCAAAGCACAATCTGAACCAATAAATCCAATAGTTATATCCTACAACAGAGTTCTCTAGACTGCCGCTGAGACGACAGAGTTCTCTATACGGTATTGTTGTACTTAACACACATTTGACCAAAGATATCATATTATCTTAAATGCATAAGTTCTCTCCCTTCATATAATTTGTATAAATACATATAACACCTATCAAACAATAGACATAATTGCAAATTAGAAAAATCTGTTTTTTTACTTGAAACACAAAATTGCAACAGTAAGTTTGTAAGTACTCTAGCTATAAGCATTGAAAACTGAATTTTCTACTTAGTCTAGAATGCATTCAAATAAAAGAATAATATCTACTTACTTGTATAGTTGTGAGTTATGACAATCAAAAGATAAGAATAAATGGCAACAATAAATTTTCCAGAACCAAGTTCTTTTAATGACTCATATATTTCTTCTATGTCAACCCTCTATACCAAAACTCTCAAAAAAACATCAAGGAAATACAGAATTAGATGATAAAAATATGTGTAATTAAAATCCTAAAATTGATGCTCAAGTGTACCGAAAACTTAAAAATTGCAACTAAAATTTCAATAGAAGCAGATTTAATTTCATACCTAGGTAAAAAAAATACATTTCTTAGCTGAGTTAAAATCAGAACGAGATGGAGAGATTTGATATGCAAGAGGAGATACTTAAGATACAAAGAAGAACAAATGAGATTTGAGATGGGAGAGAGATTTTGGATTTTTTTTATTCAATAAGATCAGAGAAATAGTTTAGGGCATATGAGAGAATTGAATAGAAAAACTAAAAATAGATAAACGTGATGCTGAAAATATTGATGCGCTCTTTGTGTTTTGCATTTTTCACACGGAGTGTTTCATCTTCTTTATTTCTTTAATTAATTATCACGCGTGTGGAAAATTGGATGGACGGCGGTAAAGTTGTTGTCGCAGCTTCGGTAAAAGGACGATTGAAATACCAATTGTCGCCACATTTATAAAAACTGATTAGTCACGTTGTATAAAATTGGGGGACGACGGGTGAGACAACCGTCGCAGCTTAGGTTTTAAGGCGGTTGGGGTTTCTAACTGTCGCAAATTTTTTAATTTCTTAAAAATAAAAGGACGGTTATCCAAAACCGTCGTGGAAACTATCGTAATATAGAAAAGATGACGGTTTTTAAGGAACCGTCGTAACTTATGTGTTGCAAAACCTCTTTTTTCTTGTAGTGGCAGGCCTGAGATAAAACAATTAAGGATTGCCTCTTGGGGTAGCCCCACCACTTGGTTACCCAATTTTTCAAATTTGACTTGATAGTCCATAATAGAGCCCTCTTGCTTTAACTTAAATAGTTCAGCTTGGTGATTAGCATAGGCAGTGGGCCCAAAATGCAGTTCCAATGCCTTAGTGAATGCATGACAATTCATAAGTAATTGATTTTGATATATCCATTTAAATCAACATAATGTCTCACCTTTCATGTAAAAAGAAATCATAGTTAATCGGCTATTCGGTGGTAATTGATAAAAGGTAAAAAAATTGGTCATCTTGAAACAAACACTCTAACAGATTTGAGCCATCAAACATTGCTAATTCGAGTTTTGGTGTTCAAAATTGGGGTAAGGGAGAGGTTTGGGGAATTGAAAAGTTCGGTTGCTTCTGGAAAATTGGGATATGAGGGTTGGAAAAATTGTTAGAGAAAGAAAAATATGGTGGGTCCATCAAGGGTTGGGTAGAAGAAAAATTCCTAGGTATAGGTATAAAAGCGAAATTTGGGGTCTGTCTTAGTGGGACAGAAGTGAAAGGTTGTGGAAAATTTTGGGATAGTGAGGTTGAGTGTATCGTTGGTGTAGTGATAAATGTAAAAATAGGTGAATCATGGAAAATAGTAATAGTAGACAACCCTGAACTAATATGGGTAGTGTTCATAGAAAGGGATGGGCTAACATGTGATATACCTGAAGAACTTGCTTTGGTATGGGTAGGAGTTGAATGGGGTCGTTCCCTTTGCAATGCAAGCTTGTTGAGAAGGCTCATGATAGAATCGAAACATGAATCTGAAACTTGTTTCTCATTATCCATATGAGTATGAATCAATTCTAGATATGTTGGTTTTGTCAAAACGTTCGTCTACCTGCTGTTGTGTTTGATTCATAGCGTTATCGAGATGGATGTGAGCTGTTTGAACAACCTCTTCGATGATTTCCCTTTATGAGGGATTGAGAGATTTAGGAGGAGCCATGAGTAGAGGTGATGAAAGCACCAATTGATAGCTCCCACTAGGTTACCAAATTATCTAAGCTAAAAAGGAAGACAAACTTAAAACAACTTCTGAATAATATTTTCTTGATGGTTGTTGTCGCCAAAGTTACAAAAGGTTAAATAGTAGGATTACTAATAAAACAGACCTGGATCACTAATAGCTAAGAGGCCCAATTACAATAATATGTTGAATTAAATAAAACACCTCCTTAATATTCAATAAAATCCTTGTGCCAATTGGATTTCTTTTTCTCTCTAATGGGCCTTTGGACTGCCCAACTAACACATTGTCCTTGAGAAAAGGAAAATTGAACCTTGTATCCCTACATTTGTCCCCCTACCCTTACATAATTTTTAAGATTACAATTTTGTACTTTCAATATTTATTTAATTATTTTTAATTTTTACCGCGAAGTCAGATTAAAAAAATTTATTTTTTTACATTGGACGAGAAGAACCGGAAGTACCATAGGTAGATTTTCCGGTGTAGAAATTTCCAAACCGGAAGTAGCCAGGATAGGTTATCCAGTTCACAAAAATCCTTCACCGAAAGTAACACGCTTGTGTTATCCGGTTTAGGATTTTCTTAACCGGAAGTAGCTATCTTGGATTTTCCGGTCTTTTTTTTTTATTTTTAATTTTGACAATTTTTGACAATTTTTGACAATACGTGCATGCTGAATCACCTGCCTAACGCTCTGGTGGTAACTGACATAATCAATGACTATGTCTAGTGAATCAATGTCAGGGGATGTGATGGTACGTACTGCTGATATCCAAATTGTCGTAAGCATCTGTCAGGTAAATAAAGGACAGATGTATTGTACCACCGCAGACCATCCTTGTACAAAGTGATATCATCAAAGGGTTTGTGCCTATGATCCTCGAATGAGTGTCATATCACATCACTGAGTGTCAAACAATCTAACTAAGCTCTGATCTCGTCAACCTTCGTCGTCGATTGCTTGTAGCACCACTTCATCGTCCTCGGAAGTCGACTACCAACTCCTGAAATCTCCGAGAATCCTTTCTTCTTAATAGTTGGGCAAAAATTGTCAAAATTAAAATAATTAAAAAAAAATACGAACTGGAAAACCCAAGATAGCTACTTCCGGTTAAGAAAATCATAAACCGGATAACACAAACATGTTACTTCTGATGAATGAATTTTGTGAACCGGATAACCTATCCTGGCTACTTCCGGTTTGGAAATTTCTACACCGGAAAACCTACTCATGGTACTTCCGGTTCTTCTCATCCAACGTAAAAATAATAATATTTTTTTAATCTGACTTCGCGGTAAAAATTAAAAATAATTAAATAAATATTGAAAGGACAAAATTAGAATATTAGAAATTATGTAGGGTAGGGGGACAAATATAGGAGTACAAAGTTCAATTTTTTGAGAAAAGCATTGTTGAAAACTGTCATCAACACTTTTACAGCATCATCAGGCAACTTTATTTCAATTTTAAGAAGTTCCTCTTCTTCACCCTTCTGAATGAGAAGCCATTTAGAATCCTCAAACTTCAAGAGTATTGTCCTTTAGCCTCTTAAATCCTGCAAATTCATTAAAGGAATCTATTGTTATATTTCCTTTCAATGTAAGGCTAGTTGATACTAAAACCTTATCCATAAATATGTTGCAAACATTTCCTGAAAGGAAGCCTGAAATAAAATTTTAGTACAAGCTAATTTGATAAATTTGTGGAGTAGCAATTGATAAAATCAACAGAATGCCATGTGCCTGGCGCCTTTAAGGACAACTTCTGGAGTTTGAAAAGTTTCACATGTATGCATTGCAGCCTCCTCTGGAGATTCTTCTGGACCTTCTTCACTAACAATCCCCTAGTATACAGGAAACTCTTCAGTTATTTATCAATAAAAAAATAAATGGAATTATGAAAACATCAAGGCACAGATAAACAAAAGCCAAAACTTACCACTTTGTTAAGAGTAACTGATATCCAATTTTCCTAGCAAGTGAAGAAAATCCTGCATTTCTGCAATCGGAATAGTATGTCTTCATCATAGGCCTTTTATAACCACTACTTAAGAAGCTGGTTGAAAATACAAATTAAACTTCATATCAACATCATCAATCTGTCTCGGTTTCAGCCTTCTCGAGCATATTGGTGATCGAGTCAAAAATCTGCTTGCGGAAACTGGATTCCTCAGCAAGGAAAGACATTTGGCATTCATCCTCAAAATGTTTGTTATAGTATCATTAGAGCATGCTCTTCTGTTTCTGAAGGTGTAACCATTTTATGTCCAATTCCTTATATAGTATCTACACTCAAAATGGACCCATTTCATCATGCTTTTATACTGTTACGCATAAAATTTCTTAATTCACTTAATTTGTAATTTTAACTATTTATATTTTTTCCAATGCAACATTTAAATCCTTAAAAAAGAAAATGTAACTACTTCTAGCTTAATCCATTTCATTCAACAATAAAAACAAATATTTAAAATGACCTTGTGCCAGGTTTTCCCTCACCATCATTCAATAATGTGCTTTTCGAGTCATCCTATTTACTATCTCTCAGAAGACTGAGGCATTGTTTTCTGCACGAAAAACACACGGAAGATATGAAGAATCAGATTGTCTCTATTTTAAAAAGAAATAAAAGGATTATTGACGGTAGATGGGGTAAGGACTGCTATGCTTATCACCAAAGACAATAATCTTTGTGGCTGTTTTCACTATGGATACTCATGGATTAAGGAAGGAATTTGTGAAAATTGTTTTAAGTAACCATAGTTCTTAGTGAAATTTAGAATTTTAGTGCCTTTTGAATTTAGTAAAATAAACTCATGTGAACATTGTCTTTATTGGTTTTATCAGTTTTAATTACTCTTATTGGTTCATTCTGTTTTGGTTTTTTCAATTTGTTTCTATAATTATGTGATTATGTTTCTACTAGTGCATCATTCTGTTATTTATTTTTCCAATTTGTTTTTATACCTGTGTTTTTGTTTCTGCTAGTGTGTCTTCTATCGATTTTGCTACTGTACATTTTTTTCCTGAAACTGTAACAAATGAAATTCTGTTTTGAAAGTTTTGAGCTAGCTGATCCATAAACTATAAACAGTTTATTTAAAAAATTCTTTTGGCTGAAAATTTATGGAATGTTTCGAGATCAATTTTACTCCCTGTGTCTTATTAAAACCGAAAAAGAGAAATTTGAGAGTTTGAAAGAGAGTAGAGTTATAAAATAGAATCATGTTCGACTAATATAGGATCAAGATTGTTGTATTGCATCATCACATTTGTAGCTGCCCGATTAAGATTGGACGGTCTAAATTTTGAACTATCTCTAGGCCAATTTTAGGGAGTTTTCTTAAAACCATAGTAAAAATATGTTCCACTGTATGCTGATTTTGAAGATTTATTATCCCATTGATTAGTTGATTTTGCCAAAAAGGCAATAGATATAATCAAACCATAGTAAAAAAAAAAAAAACTATATCCCACAAATGGCATGATGACACATATGGGTTGTGATATTCAATCTATACATGATCAAAGAAACTATAGATTTTCAAGTTCTTTCAGTTTGTATGATAACTATAAAAGATCAAAGTTGCCAATGTTTATATAGACATATATAAAGGGTATTTGGTCTTTGTAATGATTTTTGCTATCAAACATATATAAAGGATATTTTAATAGTTATTCCCTAAAAAAAATTAAAAAATATTCTAGGAGTTCAAATTGGTAACCAAACACATTCTTGAAATATTCCAAGGAATATAATTCTCACAATCCGTGAAACAAACACATCTTATCATATTAAGAAAGGAGAATGAGGTTTAAGGGTTTAAATTTTCTGTAAAACACAATGCCACCTAAGGTATTAAAAAATGGTAGTAACCATTGTCACAAAATAGAAAACAAAGACAGTGATCTAAAGATAAGAGCGCTAACTAATAGCATTGTCGTGTAATTCTACTGACGTTTCTTCATAGAACAAAATAGTTGCCATAAAAATTACCTCTAAATTGGACATTTGCAAGCATGTATAAAAACAAATGTGATTGTGTGTGTGCATACCTTGCTAGTCACCACAAAAGGCATATGTTAATAATACAACAAGCTAACTAAATCACATACATGAGAACTTCTCAGATCGAACAGTACCATTAAAATATATTTAGAGAAAAAGTATAATGTTCATGAATAAGAAAATACAAGGCCTTGTCCATATCAATTTCTTCCAACTGTATCTATGGTATTTAAGGGTTCTCATCTCAAGTATTTGCAAGTACAAACTTATGGAAAGCAATAGCAAAAGTCTCAGTTGCATCAGAGTAATAAAATTATATCAACCATATTCATATAAATTCAATTAACCATTAGTAAACAATGATCCATGAAGTAACCAGTAATTAAATCAAGTACAAAATGAATAACAGAAACGAAATTAATCTATAGGCCCTCTTATGCTCAAGTGACATAGCACCGTAATCAAATCCTAGAATTAAGAACAGGGTGATATCAAACTCTCAATGCAGACTTCTGGGCCACCATACTTTGAGACATCTAGGACACCAGACCTTGTATCAAAAAAACTCTTTGGAAATGTAACGAACTTAGAAGTACCAATCCTTGGATCATATACAATCAACTGCATACAACAAAATGTCATTTTACATTGAAGCAACACTTGGCCATCCTCAAAAATATATACCACCTTGGTCAAGAAAAATATCACCTTGGGTAAGAAAAATAACACACTACGATTTCGCATGTATGAAATAGTGAACAATTTGGTCCAAGACTCTTTACTTCCATATCCTTCATAAGCCAAACATCACCATGACCAGCAATCATGCACAAGCAATCCCTCATCACATCCAAGGTCAAAGATATGACATGGATATCTCCATAATTTGGCTGCAAAACCTTGTGATAAGACTCATTGCCCAGATCAAGTGATACAATAGAGCGTGGATATGACTTACACTTAGCCCGACGTAGAGAAGAAGCCAACCAATTGATTGTGCCACTCACGTATTTTCCCGATTTCCGATCAAGGACGGTACCAAAAGGGAACACTTCAATGTTTTTCCAAAATTTGGTGCCCAGAGTATTGACCTTGACTTGAGTTTTCTCAGAGGGATTACAAGCGTTCCATAAAACAACGACAACTTTATAATTATCAGTAACAGAGTCAAAGCCATATGCCATCATAGGATAACCTGGATTTGGTAAAAGGGGCAATTCCTTTAATTTTCTAATGGAAGGGTTCCATAATTGAATGCATTCCTTATATGCAAGACATAGGATGCCATTGCAAGAGCCAACAATTTCCCTTGCCCGTTTACAATTGGCTTAATGAGACCAGAGCTTCTTGACGTTAGTAGACACAGAGGTGTCGAGAAAGAAGTTTGGCGGATAAATAGAGAGAAAGCGGGGATAAGAGAAGCCTAAAGAGCATATGGAGTGTGTGGTTGAATGGGTAAGATGCATTATGGCGAAATTGGAATCACGAGATATTAGAGAATTTCATGATTTGCAGACGCATCGGAGTTGGAGAAGAAGTTTGTCGGGTAGCCTAGAGAGTATTTCTGTTATGAGATCAAAAGGAAGAGTGGGAAGGATGTTAGGGTTTGTTGATAAAGTATCTGACCTGGTGGTGGTTGTTGTTGAGAGCTTAAAGTGTTTTCTGGAAAATTTATGAATAGAATTCTAGAACTTGCACACACATCGGAATTGAATCTGAGTGGGAAGTAAATCATCTTCGTTGAGGTTTTTTCTCGGAATGGAAGATGAGATATCTGAACTTCTGAACTTGTGGTGGTTGTTGAGAGCTTAAGGTATTTTCAGGAGGATATCAGAAAACTCCAGGACTTATAGAAGCATCGATGAAGAGTGAGAAGTGAATCATCTTCTGAATCGGTCAAGTTAGGGTTTTTCGGTATCATCAAATCTAAGTGTGTATGTGTAGGTTAGAGTTAGAATCAGGTGGAAGGGAAAGCAATATACATAATAGAGTACGAGGATGGAAAAGTAATATCATCATCCTGCAGATTGCAAAAATCCTATCGTTTCAAATCTTAAATCATTGCTATAACATTGTTGCCCTCATATTCACAATGGTCGTTTATAAACCACTATATCAACTGTTATAGGGTGAATGAATGCTGATATAACACTATCGAACAACATAGTCAGCACCCAGAAAAATACACATAGGCAAAATATCACTTACCCTTACAAATCTAAATATGTAAAGTTTTGATGTATAATTTTAAAAATAAAAATAAGAAACTTTCTCCATGTATACCCTTCTAGAAGAGTTTCATATAACCTTTGGATATGAGTTAAACATCGAAGAATTGCAGCCAGATAACAGTGTTACCCGTATTGATTAATCCAACACCCTTTTCATCCAACACCCTTTTCTAACTTCATGTCAAGTTGTGGTTCTTTCACATCTGTCACGACACAGATGCAATAGAGGGTGATTTTGTCACAGACACAAATGCAATGGTGGTGGGTGGTTCCGTCAAAGAAACAAATGCAGGGTGGTTCTGTAACATAAACTGATGCAATGGATGATGGTTCTGTAAAAAAACAGATGCAATGGTGGTGGGTGGTTCTGTCAAAGAGATGCAGAGGAAGAGTTCTCAATCATGTGTCCCGCAGATACTAACCAATCGTTTGAAGACCGGTTAGTATCTGACACAGGATCGGAACTCTTCTTCTACATCTCTTTGACAGAACCACTCACCACCATTGCATCTGTTTTTTGACAGAACCCCCTTCATTGCATCAGTTTATATTAGAGAACCACTCACCACCATTGCATCTGTTTTTTTTTACAGAACCACCCACCACCATTCCATTGCTTTTGTGTCTGTCACAAAACCACCCTCCATTGCATCTGATTTCGTGACAGATGCGACAGAACCACAACTTGACATGAAGTTAGATTTCGTGACAGATGCGACCACAACTTGACATGAAGTTAGAAAAATGTGCTAGATTAATCAATATGGTAACACCTGTTATTTGACTGCAATTCTTCCATGTTTAACTCATACCCAAAGGTTATATGAAACTCTTCATATACATGGAGAAAGTTTCTTATTTTTATTTTTAAAATTATACATCAAAAGTTTAACTATTTAGATTTGTAAGTGTCATTTTGGCTGTGTTATATTTTTATGAGTATTTTTCTGTCTTGGGATGGATCTGACTGTGTTGTCGATAGTACCTATATCAGCATTCATTGGCCCTAGCTTTTAGGCTGCTATCTGCTTGCCTATAATAAAGATAATTCTGTCAAAAAAAACAGATGTAATGGTGTGGTGGTTTTGTCATAGTACATAGAAGAAGATGAAGGGACTGGATTTCAAGAAGATAGAAGAGAAGGGAAAAGAAAAGTGAATGGTAAGAGAACTATCGTGTGAATTATAGCAACTTAGACAAGGTAATCAAAGTGACTGCAGTTCATATAACATAACATAAACAAGGGAATGACAAAGGTTTTATTTTGAAGTGACATCTTACAAAAAAAAAAAACACAACTTAAAATTTAAAAGTTCTAAAAAAACTTTTAAAATGCTTTTTTTCTATAAGATGTCTCAACAATATACCAGTTCATCAGAATGAAGTGATATCACAGAACTTGGAATACGAAAGGTTTCAAAAATATCCTTAAAAACTTTTGCCTAATTAAAATTTTAAAAAAATTTACAAAAATTGTTTTTTTTTCTTTCTATAAGATGGTCTCAACAATATGCTTAGCATAAAGCTTTGCTAAGTGAAGTAGCAAAAAATTCAAAATTTGTTTTTTTTAACGAAAAACCTAAGCATAAAGCTTCATAAAATGGACTAGTAAAAGAGGTATGATACCTTGAAGCTTGAAGCTCCACGATGCTCTATTGTTGATACTATGAAGCTCCATGAAGTTCAGTTGTTGATACCAGAAGCTCAATTGAGTGACCGTTAATCATAAGAATGACACCATGAAACTTAATTTGTACCATGAAGAAAGGGGAAGGAAAAACTTGCTCCAACGAAGGGATTTGAATTTGAAAAATGGTCCATATATGTATGGTAATGAAGCAGTTTGCAAAAACAATAAAAACTTGCTCCAATTTAGGGATCTGGAAAATTAGGGATTTGGAAAATGGTAGGTACATGTATGTCAGTGTACGGTGGATATATGAATGGCAATGAAGCTGTTAAGAAGCTAATGCTAAACCCTAACAAATTAGATAAACTAAGAAGCTAAACCCTAACAAATTAGATAAACTAAAATAGGATGAATTATCTTTCTAACTTAATAAATAAGTTATTTAGAAACTAATTCAACTTCCTATTACTCATCCCTTTAAAAACAACTTTATCCTTAAGGTTGTAATAAAGTTAAAGAAAAATAAAGCCATGAAGAGAGTCAAGCTCATCTGTACGGCTCAAAGGCCAAACATGGGGAGGCGAATACCAAAATTTGATGAATCCTGGTCATGGCTATTCTTTAACTCAGCAACACTTATGGCTTTTTTCCAATTCAATACTGACATTGTCAAGCCCATCCATTTCTGATTAGGGATCCCCATTAACCGCTGAATATATTCATCTCTCTTTTGTGAATCAGACTCTGCTTGAACCATGTGAGCAAGAGATTCATAGAAGGAGTGTATTTGATGGGGTTCAAGATCTGCAATAATGATTGTAAGGCCTGATAGAAGTTTCGATACAAATGGCTGATTTTCGCCAACCTGGGTGATCACAAACTTCTGCTTGCACTTCTGAACATTTTTCAAAAAAATGTCACAGGCCTTATCCTGAACTCCTGGATGCATCTCATGCATAAATTTGAACAACTTGTTAACAACAGTTTTAAGAAACTTCCAATGAGCTCTTAAAAATTGTGGATACTGACCAACAACGTACATGATATTTCTTGCAATAACTGCTTTATAATCTTTTCCCTTTGTGATTTCACATCGATTTAATAAATCACGAATTACCATAACCAAAAATCGGTTTTCCTGTTTTTCAATCATAGAACCAGATATATATCCAACTGCCCAACAGAGTGTGTTCAAATTGTTCCATGTCCAATCCTCACCACTGAGTTGTTTATTTAATTTCCCCAACATCTGTTTTTCAGTATCTTCATGGTCAAAATGTGACAAGTAGATAAGAGTCTCCCTCATAATCTTATATTGAACAAGAACATCATTGTCCTTCATGGTCTCACGGAAACTATTCCCATTTTCATCTTCATCATAAGGCCTGCCTCCAAATACCACAAGGTTGTGACGAAATCGGTTTGCATTGACTTTCACTGCTGCTCCGCATATGCCTTTTTGAACATCTGAACCTACTCTTGTGTTTAGGTCAGAAACATTTTCCTCATATACAAGTAAAAATTGACCTGCATTAGAAAAACTGACTGCGCTATTTGTATCATTACACGAGACGACATTTTTGGTCTTGTCTAACACAAACTCGTGATTGGAACCAAAATATCGTAACAAAATGCAAGGTCTGCCAAAGGCTTCACGATAAATGGTGGTAGAAATTCAAATAAAGCAGAAGCCCATGGTGATAGCTGAACATATACCTTATCAGCAACAACACCTTGTCGGAGTGAGTCGTGAATTTCCTTTAAGAGTTCATAGACTACAAGAATGCCCTCAATCATACCTTCTGGAATGAGGATTGCTCTGTGATATTTGTCTTGCTCTGCTCTAGCCTGAACTGCGTCGGAAATCTTTCGTGAAATTTCGAAAAGGGTAAGCTTTGATTGAGCAACCTCCTCCCCGAGAATTACCATGTTTGGATGGGACTGAAGAGTGCATTCCAAAGCAGCATGTGATGCCTTGCATCCCATCAGACAAATGAAATAATAATACTTCTCTGCAAAGAGAACATCGGTGCAGATATTGCTGATGAGCTAGGAATTCACCTTACAAATTGAATCAAAACCAATATTGGTTTCCATAAACTGGTTTTTAGGATCTCTATTTGAAGTCACATGAACACCACACTCATAGGGAAAATCAGCTCGCCGAGGAATCACAGCCCTAACATCCGGATGCCCCTGATTCTTATAAGTAACAAAAGTTTCAGCACAAACAAGAACCCCACTTGAACCATCAGTATCCCAATGAGAAGGACGTGTATCTATTTCTTCTGAATCAGGTTGAGGCACTTCATCAACTTCAATCACAGAATCAGAAACATTGGGAACAACTTCCAGGGCATCAAGCTTTTCATCTAGAGTTTGAACCTCATCCATGTTAGAATTTGCTTGTTGTTGTTTTTGTAGTGAATCAATTTTGCAAACAGTTGGTGGGTGTTGTTGGATAACGACCTTGGCGAGCCTGGTCCGATCGGAAAGGGAGTTCCAAACAGCTTCAGTGTTCTTTCTAATTTCGTCGATTCCATGAGTTTCGAGTAAGGCGTCGTCGGTGGCGGCTTCATGTTAAGAAGCTAATGGTAAACCCTAACTAACTATAGAAACATATATATATATATATATATATATATATATATATATATATATATATATATATATATATATATATATATATATATATATATATATATATATATATTTAATTCATTTATTTTAATAATGATGGAGAGAGAAATAAATGAAACATAATCGCAACCATTAATTTTAAAATCTAATGGTTCAGATTCATTCTCATGTTCTCAAATAAAAATGTCATTCTCACTAGATATGCTCCCTATATATATATATATATATATATATATATATATATATATATATATATATATATATATATATATATATATATATATATATATATATATATATATATATATAAACAAATAAAACCAAAATAGGATGATTATCTTTCTAACTTAACTAAATAAGTTATTTTGAAACTAATTCAACTTTCTATCACAAGCAATCGCAAAACCAAGTGATGTTGCAAAGAGTAGCAGAATGCAGAGTAATTGTCGCCATATGGAGTTTCATTACAAACCTCGACACAAATAACTCTCATACGGGGAATATGCATACTTATAAAACGATTTCAAAACCCTAACGACTTTCTAATAGGCTTTCAGAATAACTTATCCTAAACAAAAAAATTATTCCATACCCTTTAAATTCTTCCCTACCTCCTACAATTTTAATATATTATCATTTTATTCTTTTAACATATCAACTCATTTACTTTTTTTTACCATACTATTAAGTTTTTAGAATTTGAAACATTTTGTACTTCACATATGTTTAGCAAAAATCTCTGAAAAAAAGTCATTTTTTAAGTTTTTTTCTTAACCAATGAACTTATCGTTATGTTCTCCGGTGTCCATTTTTTGTCTCTATAAAATGTAATGGTATGTTATAAGATTTGTAACATGTGTTAGATAATTTAATCTAATGTTATTCGATGACTTTCATTTTATGTTTTGGATTACTTGTCATTAAGTAATTTGGTAGTTTTTTTTTTAACTTTTTTTATGTTGCATATATATTGGAATCCTTTTACATATATGTGATAAAAAATCATATATGTGTAGATATCACTAAAGCATTATCAACTACACACAAATTTGATACACAATAAAAGGTGATAATGTGAAATTAGAAATGAATTAATTGTTATCATCACTCATTCAGATACTGAAACAAGCCAGAGATGGATAAGCGACAAAGTAGTATTTGGTTGTGATAAAGGTGGGAAATAAAAATAAACAGATAGTGGAACACAAAGTACCACTAAGAAATGTGATTGTCCATTCAAAACCAGGTTAACACCGTCAAAAGATGGTTCCGGATGGAAGATTGATGTAAAATATGGACTTCATAACCATAGTTTACCTTATAAATTAGAAGGGCATTTGTTTATTGGTCGCCTAAGCACATATGAACAAAAACATGTTTGTCACACCCCAAATTTTACCCCTAACTGCTCGCATCATACATTCATTTCATTTAGCAGAGAAATTCCAAAAATTTTACTTTGTTGCTTCTAACTCATTTTCAAGTTTTTAAATTTAATTTTAATTTCTTTCCACTTTCAAGTTTTTTTGTATATATTCAATTTCTATTTCACATTTCTAACTCTTTAACTCATGTTTTAATTTTAATTTTAATTTCCTTTTTCTTATTCTATTTTTCAAGTTTCTATTTTCTTTTCAATTTCTACTTCTAATTCTTGTTTCAATTTCTACTTCTTAGTTCTTAATTCATTCTTAAATTTTGAACTTAAATTTTATTTCCATTTCATTTGCAAAGTTTTTTTTATTTCTATTCTCAATTCCAATTTTATTTCCACTTTATTTTCTTCTTCCAAGTTTATATTATAAGTGTTTAATTTTAATTCCAATTTCTATTTCCAATTTCTATTCACAAGCTTCAAGTTCCAATTTAATTCCAATTCCATTTTCAATTTTCAATATTTTAAAATCAAGTTCCAAGTCATGTTCAAGAATCATTTCCAATTTCAATTCAAGAATCAATTCCAATTTTAAAATTTCAAATTCAATCCCATGTCTATACTATCATACTCATATTTCATTATCTCTCATAACTCATTCATAATGTTCAAACCTTGTCTTTTTTTTTAAGTCATTTATCATTCACATAATCACATAAAATTCATTCAATATTTCATAAATTCAAGTTCACAAATTCTTCATCCCTATTTTATCCAAACATAAATACATTCACATAGCATAAGGTTCCTATTCATTCTTGCCATATTCACATCAGCATATGTTACAATTGCATAGAAGAAGAATAAAAAAAAAGAGAAAGAAAAATGCAGCACACAGCAGGACCACAAGGCAATTCAGCCTGCTCCACAGCAACCCACAAGACAAATTCAGCAGGTCTGCAGCCACCCACAGCAGGTCTGCACAACACACAAACTCTGCTCCACCTCCCCACTATTGCTGCAGCATCCAGACCTTGTCCCATAATCCTTCAACCCTTCACCTACAAGTTATTACAGTGCAGAAATTCAAAAACCCTAGAAAGGTACTATATAATATACACTGTTACATTAGAAAAAGGGAGAGAAAAAAAGGCAGCCACCACTTCAAACCAACCCTGCATTTTTTCTCAGAAAAAAACACACAGAGAACAAACAGAACAACCACAAAAGAAAGGGGGAATTGAAGAAAGCAAACCAAAATATAGCAGCATCATCAAAGAAAACATTAGCCACCACTACCAACCGATAATCACAAAGTAGTAGCAAGGAGTGGGGGGAAGAAGCTACACAGAAGAGGGAAGTGCACAAGTGAAGCTTACCATTGCGGATTCTTTACCCCGATAACTTTCGGGTCGGTAATGTTCTTCTTTTCCTCCACCTCTTTTCAGCATTTGTTCATCTTACTTGACTCCGCTTTTAGCCATGTTTATGTTTACGGTTGATTTCGGTTCCAAATAGCTAGACTTCTTTTTTTTTTAGTTTCATTTCGTTACACCTCATCTTGCATACAATACAAAGCCATAAAAAGAAATTTTCAAAAAAACAAAAAAACAACTTCCCACGAAAATAACAAAAATAGAGCAGCCACGAAAATCAAAAGAACTTCATATCCAGCTTACCAAAACTGCGGCAACCACCGAAACCAAACTGGGAATTGCAAACCATTCTTTGTTCTCTGCACATACCTTCAGAAAACCTTCAACTCACGACCACCCTGTCACAAAACAGCAGCCACAAAAAGCTTGACAAACCAAACATAAAACTCCAGCCATAAAACTACACACGCTACACACCAACTTTTTCGCACAACTAAACTCCAAATCGTAAACAACATTCAAACCAACCAAACTGTAAACTGCAAGCCTCACCTTTAAATCTCACAAACAGAACCGTCACCTTCAGCCTATCACACCTTCAATCTCCCCACCAGCACACTCCCTCAGCTCCTTCGCAAAAACCCGCAACCGAAAACAGAACCCTTCCTCAACCTTTCATCATCACCTCCTTCAACTCACTACACACAAACCTCACTGTCACTCTTTTCAACAACCACAAACCACCCTTACAACAACTCTTCACAGCAAGCCTACACACTCTTCATCCACCAACAAGCTGATGGTATGATCACCCTGCATCAAACCTGAAAAACACAAAAAACCAGCAGCAAACTTCATATTAATCTACCACCAAAAATCCCTCAAAACATCAAAGAACCAAAAACTTAGCAAAAAAAGATTCAAACCTTCGTCATTAATCCGCTCTGGCTACCATCGGTTCGCACACCTCCATCATCAACACATACAATAACCATCCAAAACAGAACCAGCTTCAACCATTCCGACACTCACCTTCAACCAATCCGACACTCACCTTCAACCTTCAACCGAAACCATCCCATAATCACAACCAACTCACGGCCAGCTCCTTAACCCGCTTCAACCCCAGCAAATAAACCCAACAACCTTCAATCTAACGCCTCCAAACCGAATCCGCAAAATCACCGTAAGCCGCAAAGAACACAGAATCACCTCTGAAACCTTGCAAACACGGATCGCATAAACCGACCCTCACTGAAACCTTGAAACCAAACAGCATCGCGAATCCCTCCATCGCTAGCTTCCGACAACCCTTTCCGCCTTCAACCCTCTTCGACCATCCCCATATCACCATCGTCCATCTTCGAACAACAATAAATCCAATTCCCCAAATCCGAACTGTGACCCCCACCGTAGATCCTCCGTCACCGTAGAACATTGAACCCTCATGAAAAATCGCCCAGAACAAACCTTCTGCATCATCTACCATCCTCTAACCGCCATCCACCATCACATTAAACATTGAAACCTTGTTGAAACCGCTGCAACCAAATCGAAACCCACCTACAAATCCTTCAAAAATCAAATCCGCAGAATACCCATAGTAACCACCGCACCACCGTGAAGCCTTAAACCATAAGCCGTTGTGAGAACACTTAAACCATTGTGGTCTGAAACTCAAATAAGAGTGTGAACGAGAGCTTGACAGTTGCGTTCGAACTGAACGTTTTTCAGAGATCCAAGAGCGAGCTAGATGGATGAAAGGCCGTGTGATTTAACCGAGTGAGGCCGAGAAATCGCATAAATTCGGACGTGAGCCATGAACACTTGAAACCGAGAGGTGCGGCGGAAGCGTGTTTGATGGTGGGTAAACCCTGTCTGTTTGAGGATCTCAAAGTGATATTTGTTTTTTTTTTGTTTTTTTTTAAAATAAATAAGTTTTTTAAACACTACTTTTGCTTTACTGATACCTATTTCCAAGTTTTGTTTCCTTTTTTTTATATTATTTGGTTGCTGCTTGTTTTTTTGGAACGGGCTTAAGTCCATTTGATTCGCTACACCATATGACCCATTCACAACATTGACCCCTCCTTTCTTTACTATACTGTGTTTTTGTTTTGTTATTTATTTATAATCCTGGTTATTTGTTTTTTTTCCTAAATAGATTGATGGGCTTTATAGCCCATGTTTTACTTCTTTCACCACCCCAGTAATCCACCGCTGCACACCCTCCCTCCTATTTTTATTTATTTCATTTTTAAGCTTATTTGTTAATTTATTTCATTTTTATTTTCTGGTTATTTATTTAGTTCTCAATGCTTGTTAGACATTAAACTCATTAATCTAATTTGTATTTGGGTTTTGTTTATATTTTCATTTCCGGGCCGATGATATGACAAAAAGTCACGATAAATCGTTTCCGATTAATCGTGACCAATATGAGGCCATTTATTTATTTTCATTTTCATTCTATTTAATTTATTTTATTTCACAATTTATTTCACTTTATTTATTATTTATTTCTCGCACTTTTACACCATATTAACTTTAATTTTCAAGATAATAAATCCTTGGTCCAACGCCAAGTGAACTTCACACACTTCACTCACACACGTAAGTCGGTCGTTTTACGATCGCCGTCTGCACAATCTTTACACTTCACAACTTTCCAACTTAAGCAAATTGACGCACCGTGTTTGTCTTCCACCCCGCATTCTCGATCCATATATCGAGTCATAGCCCGGTTACTAAGCCTTTTACCTTGCATTTTCATTTACTTTATTCAATTTATTTTTGCAAGTAGCAACCTATGCCTTAGACTTAGGAGCTTGCACCCTCATTTATTTACTTTATTTTTTCGCATTTCAATCCAAAAGGGAAAGAACTCCTGCAGTTGACTCAATGTCATAGGAAGTTTAGCCATCCCTAGTTACCTTTTTGACCTTAGCCATTAGGACTTTTTATTTTACAACTTTTTGTGACTTTGCTAAAGTCACGTGAGTGTTTGCCATAACACTTACCTTCCCCCGCGAACCTTGAGCGTAACCAAGTGTTCGTTAATCTTTAGGAGAACTACGAGTGCTCTGATTCTATACCCGATACGTAGGCATCGATGCGATGTTGTGCGAACACCATTAGAAATAAAAACCTTAGGTTCCCATAATTTTAGCAAGCAATAAACAACAATAACACAAATATTAGCAAGAGGTTCCCGTAGGATACTGCGGATGCTTAGGATGCTAACACCTTCCCTAGGTATAATCAACCCCCGAACCTAGTTTCTCCTCATTTAGGGTTTTTACGATCTTTTTCCCTTTTCCATTTGGATTAAATTAAAGTCGGTGGTGAACATAAATGTTTTGTGATTCAAGCTTAATCAATAGCTTGATATCCGATTCTCACCGCGACAGAAATGACGACTTCACTGGGGACACTATTTTGAGGGTTAAGCCCACCTTGTATATTTATATATTTGTTGTTGTATTGCTTGTTATTATTTGGGATTTTTGTTGGGTGTTCCATGTGTGGTGAGATAAGTCCTAACCCGGACTTGAGTGCAAAATAAGATAGGACGGTGGTATATTCAAGAAGGCTTGTAGGGAGTTGAGTCCCGACCAAGTTGACTTGAGACACCACCACTCAGCGGAGGCCTCCTCGGATGTAGTTTTGTTGATCGAGTTCAGTCGTGAAAGCATTACTATATTCGATCTGAGAGCCATTAATGCTGAGGACTGTAGAACATTTACCCCCACTTGGCCTTTTAGGGATGTAGTGCGATGACTATGAGGGTGCAAATCCGAAATAGTTGATACGCGATACTACACTCGGATGAGACTCTCTTGAGAATATTATTGATTACCAAGTTGAGTTGGGAAGTCGGTAATATCCGAAAGATGGGACAATGATTCTGGGAACTTTTAGAACCCGTTGTACAGGTACAAATAAACTCATAGTACATACCTTTTGGGAGGGTTGAACCTTCGACCTCATGCAAGCTTTGAACCTAAGCCTTGTGTGTGTTTGTGCATTCACGCATCATGGAGCATCATTTTTACCATTTATTCAAGGAACTCAGAAACTCTATCTTTGCAAATATCGTAGGTATCATCATGGACTTTGGAAGAAGAAAGACTGTCAAGTACACATTCAAAACTCCCAAACTTGAAGACCTAAGGAAATTAAGATATTTTTATTAAACTTTGTTTGGGATTTTTGAAGATGTACTCAAGACTTTGTATCAATTTTTGAATTTAATGAAATCATATCCTTTTGATTATTATGTGTTCCTTGGTATTTGCAAAGTGTTTCTTAAGTTCCTTGAATAAAATTTAATTTTCGCATTGCACTCATACATTTGGCATTTCATTTGCATTTTTCATATAAAACTCATTCCCGTCATCTGCTCTCCAGCTTTCACACTGAGGCTCTCACGCAAATACTACACTCGAGCTCAAGCCAGAAAGAGGATGGCTGAAAGAGACCTAGAGATGGATAGAGTTAACGAGGAGCTTACTGATATTCGTGGAAATATGGGTCAGATGATGGAAATGTTGCAGGTCATTCGAGCGAAGATGGATACCCAACAGACTGTAGTGTCAGAAATTGTCACTGCAACGACTGAGCCTACGTCATCAGTCACTACCCCTGTGACCTGGCCTCCTTTTGGACTTCCTCCTGGATTCGTCCCTCCTCCTCAAGGTTTTGCTTCTTAAAGTGTTATTCCTTCTTCCCAAGGACTTGCTGCTCAGGGTTTCTTTCCTTCTTCCCAAGGACTTACTTCTCAAAGTTTTATACCTTCTTCCCAAGGACTTGCTGCTCAGGGTTTCTTCCCTCCTTCCCAAGGTTTAGCTTCTCAAAGTTTTGCACCTTTTTCTCAGGGTATTGCATTTCCTTCCCAAGGTTTTGTGCCTCTTCCTCAAGGATTTGCTGCTCAACAGACTATTCCTGTGACTAATGAAGAGAACCATGCAGTTGCTAATTTTACACAAGACATTGTGCACACCCGTGCCCAACCATACTTTAATGACCATCAAGTGTATGACGCGCCCGCTATGTCTGAAAACAGAGACGAGAAACATGAGAAAATGCAAGAGAATTTTGAAACCCTTGAAAAAAGGTTAAGAGCGATTGAAGGTGACCAGATCTTTGGGGCCGCTGCTAGAGAGATGTGTCTGGTGTCTGGATTGGTAATACCTCCAAAGTTCAAGATACCCACTTTTGATATGTATGAGGGTGCAACTTGTCCTAAGAACCATCTCTTGATGTACTATCGAAGAATGGCTGCGCAGGTGGACAATGATAAATTAATGATCCACTGCTTCCAGGACAGTCTGAAAGGAATCTCCTCCAAATGGTATCTAACGCTAGACCAGTCGAAGATTCGCAGTTTCCAAGACTTGGCAGATGCTTTCATCCAGCAATACAAATACAATATGGACCTTGCTCCCGATAGGAGGCAACTGTTGAGTATGTCACAAAAAGATTCTGAATCATTTAAAGAATATGCTCAGAGGTGGAGAGGGACCGCTTCTCAGGTAGAGCCTCCATTGACTGAAAGAGAATTAGCTGACTGGTTTGTTGACACTGTGCGACCAGAATTCTATGAGAGAATGGTGGGGAGCATAACTGCTAGTTTTTCTGATCTAGTGGTTGTGGGAATCAAGGTAGAACTCGGTTTGAAGAGTGGAAAGATGATTGGTGCATCTGGTAGTTCCAGCACTAGCAGTGGAAATAATGTCAAGAAATTTACCAGTAATTTCCACAAGAAGAAAGAGGGTGAGACGAATGCCATAATGACAAGTCAAAGAAGAAATCCGCTTTGGCAGAGACCTCCACCTGTGGCTCAACAACGGTATGCTCATCCACCACAGTATGCCCAACATCCTTATGTAGCGGCGGTTCAACCGTCGTATAATCCACAAGTCCCGACAATGTATCAGCAAGCGGCTCCAATGGTTCCACCTTATCAGCCAATGCTCAACAATCCAGGCTATCAACAAGCGCCCAGTGCTTCAGCCTACCAGCAGAGGACTCCAGCTCCTCATCCGAATCCCAACTTCCAGAATAGAAGACCAGGAGGAAGGCCTCCTAATCCTCGGATCCCTATGACTTATACTGAATTATATCCTTCACTGCTGAAGAAAGGTTTGGTTACTCCAAGGCCTTTGGGTCCTCCACCAAATCCGCTCCCACCAAACTACAACTCAAATGCTCACTGTTTATTCCATGAAGGTGCCCCAGGGCATGATTTGGAGGGTTGTTATGCTTTAAAGTACATAGTGAAAGATTTGATGGAGAAGAACATTCTGTCATTTGGGAATACTGGTCCGAATGTCAAAGATAATCCTTTACCCAAGCATGGGTCCATAAATGCCATTGTTGACGAGTCTGACGAAGGTTTGGTTTTCAATGCCACAGAGATCAAGACCCCGCTTCGAGACTTCCATGCAAAATTAGTGGGGGCGGGTATACTGAAGAGTTGTCATAAGAATTGTGAAGGTTGTGTTGATAGTCCAAAGGGATGTGAATTGGTCTTAAAAGATGTTCAAGATTTGATTGATGAAGGTGTCTTACAAGTGAGCGGTCATATGGAGAGGAATGAAGTGGCAGTGATTGAACCCATTTTCAACTTGCCTGAATCTGATTCCACCTTGGTGCCAGTGTTTAACCTGCCTGAGTCCTCAAGGGTTCAACCCATCTTCAACATTCCAGAATCTGTGGTGCCAATTTTCAATATACCTGAGCCAAGATTTGAACAAAGGAGTAACCCTTTCCTTTATGAAGACACTAAAGCAGTTCCATGGAAGTATGATACAGGGAGAGTTCATCAGAAGATTGATAAAGCTAGTTGCCAGGAAGGTTCAAAAGTGGCAAATGCTGACATAGCGGGTGCAGGTCGTTTGACTCGCAGTGGTCGTGTTTATACTCAGCAAGTCAATACTACTCCACTGGTTCCGCCTAAAGAAGTCATTCCAGCTGTTGTCAACCAAGATAAAGAGGTAGTCTTGGGAGAAGAGGATGCAGAATTTCTCAGAATCATTAAGAAAAGTGATTATAAGGTTATTGATCAGCTACATCAAACGCCTTCCAAAATATCTATCCTATCACTTCTTATGCATTCTCCGGCTCATCGAAGTGCGCTGCAGAAGTTGCTAGCTCAAGCACATGTTACGCATGATATAACAGTGAATCAGTTTGATGGAGTCATTGCCAATATCACTGCATGTAATAATCTCAGCTTCAGTATGGAGGATCTTCCAAAGGAGGGCTTGGACCATAACCGTGCTCTCCACATATCTGTAAAATGTCAAGAGGATACTTTAGCAAGAGTTCTTGTGGATACAGGATCTTCATTGAATGTTTTGCTGAAAAGAACGCTTGCCAAGTTATCTTATCAAGGGGCAAAGATGAGGCCCAGTGCACTGATTGTGAAAGCTTTTGATGGGTCAAGGAGGACTGTTATTGGAGAAGTAGACTTACCGATCTTGATTGGGCCACAGGTGTTCAAAATCACTTTCCAGGTTATGGACATTAACCCTAATTACAGTTGCTTGCTGGGAAGACCTTGGATCCATGCCGCTGGGGCAGTCACTTCTACCCTACATCAGAAGATGAAGTTTGTGGTCGATAACAAGCTGGTAACCGTGTCCGGGGAAGAAGATCTCATGGTTAGCAACCTTTCATCCTTTAGCTATATTGAGGCTGATGAAGATGCTTTGGAAACTTCTTTCCAAGCTCTTGAGATAGCCAATGCTGTCCTTTTGGAAGTAGAGGAACCAAAAGGGAAGGGTATCCCATCTTTTGCATCGCTGAAGAGTACCATTTCCACCATTGAAGAAAGAAGCTATGAGGGTTGGGGTGATGTCATTGAAGTCAAACAGAAGCTAGATCGTTGCGGGTTGGGTTACAAACCAACTCATGTGAAGGAAGGAGCGTCAACCTCCGTTAAAGGACGTCTGAAGACCATTCAAGAGGTGTTTTCCAGTGCTGGTTATCAGGTCAATGCAATTGATGGAGTTTCTGAAGATGAAGATGTGAATCATTTGGTGTATCAGTGTGAGGAAGCCTTGGGCAATTGGGAGGCAGTCGAGATCCCAGAAATTTTTCCATTGTCAAAGTAATTTATTGTTTTTTAAGTGTTTTCAAAGTTCCCTAGCTCTGCCCAAGGCTATGGGAGTATTTTGTAGGGCCCCTTCTCATTTTTAAAGTTATTATCAATGAAGGCATTTTGTTAAACTCTTATTTTGATCATTTACTGTTTTTCTCTCTTTTCACTTTTAAAAGAAAATGGCAATCTTTCAAAACCAATAAAAAGCTTTTTCTCTTGCATTTCTCTATTTTCCACTTTTAATAAAAGCAAATCATTATCATATGCAGAAACCCTGTTGAATACAATGACTCTACATTCTCTCCTAACTTTGATTCGCCCATCTACCAAGCGGAAGATGAAAGTGAGGAAGATTGTGACATTCCCGAAGAACTGGCAAGATTAATTGAGTATGAGCACACAGAGCTCCAGCCACATAAGGAGCAGGTAGAGACCATCAATCTTGGCACTGATGAAGACAATAAGGAAGTCAAGATTGGTACAACATTTGGGGCAGACATCAGAGAAAGATTGGTCAAGCTTCTCAGAGAGTATGTAGATGTGTTTGCATGGTCATATCAGGATATGCCCGGGTTAGACACAGACATAGTGGTCCACAAGTTACCTCTTCGACCAGATTGTCCTCCTGTAAAGCAAAAGCTTCGAAGAACAAGACCAGACATGGCTCTGAAGATTCGAGAAGAGGTCAAAAGACAGTTTGATGCTGGATTCCTTGCAGTTGCAAAGTACCCTGAGTGGGTAGCTAATATTGTGCCAGTCCCTAAAAAGGATGGCAAAGTCAGAATGTGTGTGGACTATAGAGATTTGAACAAAGCCAACCCCAAAGACGATTTCCCTCTTCCGCACATTGATACTTTGGTTGACAACACTGCTAAATTTGTTGTTTTCTCCTTCATGGATGGGTTTTCAGGATACAACCAGATCAAGATGGATCCTGACGATATGGAAAAGACCACTTTTATCACACCATGGGGCACTTATTGTTACAAAGTTATGCCATTCGGTCTTAGAAATGCAGGAGCCACTTATCAGAGGGCAATGGTCACCCTTTTCCATGATATGATGCATAAAGATATAGAAGTTTATGTGGATGATATGATTGCCAAATCACAGAGTGAGGAGGATCATTTGAATCATCTCTTGAAGTTATTTGAGCATCTCAGAAAGTTCCAACTGCGTTTGAATCCGGCTAAGTGTACTTTTGGTGTCAGATCAGGAAAGTTACTTGGTTTTATTGTTAGCCAACAAGGTATTGAAGTGGATCCAGATAAGGTCAGAGAAATTCAAGAGATGCCAGCTCCAAAAACAGAAAAGCAAGTCAGAGGCTTCCTTGGAAGATTGAACTACATCTCCAGATTTATCTCCAACATGACTGCTACTTGTGAGCCTTTATTCAAGTTACTCCGGAAGAATCAAGCAATTGAGTGGAGTCCTGATTGTCAGCTGGCTTTTGAGAAGATTAAGGTTTATCTACAGGAACCTCCTATCTTGATCCCACCTACTCCAGGGAAGCCTCTTTTCATGTACCTGACTGTACTCGAGGGATCTATGGGTTGCGTATTAGGCCAACAAGACGAAACTGGTCGTAAGGAGCACGCCATTTATTATTTAAGCAAGAAGTTCACAGATTGTGAAAGCAGATATTCGCTCTTAGAGAAGACTTGTTGTGCCTTGGCATGGGCGGCCAGACGCCTCAGGCAGTACATGATTTGTCACACTACTTTGTTGATCTCGAAAATGGATCCAATAAAGTACATCTTTGAGAAGCCTGCTTTGACTGGAAGACTCGCCCGTTGGCACATGTTGTTATCCGAATATGATATCCAGTATGTAACCCGGAAGTCTATTAAAGGCAGTGTTTTATCTGAATACCTTGCTGATCATCCTGTCGAAGATTATGAACCTTTGAAATTCGATTTCCCGGACGAGGACATTATGTTGGTAAAGGATTGTGAAGTTCCAGGTCCAGATGAAGGTCCCGAGCCAGGGTCTCGTTGGAAGATGATGTTTGATGGTTCCTCTAACTACATGGGGCATGGTGTAGGAGTTGTTTTGATGAATCCTAATGGTGGTTATACTCCTTTCACAGCCAGATTATGTTTCGAATGTACAAACAACATCGCAGAGTATGAAGCATGTGTTTTGGGTATCGAAGCTGCAATTGATACCAGAATCAAGATTCTTGATGTATATGGAGACTCAGCTTTGGTAATATACCAAGTCAAAGGTGAATGGGAGACCCGTGATGAGAAGTTGATCCCTTATCGGGCCCATATTGTGGAATTGATCAAATACTTTGATGAAGTCACTTTTCATCATGTCCCAAGGGCAGAAAATCAAATTGCAGACGCCTTGGCAATGTTGGCCTCTATGTTTCAAGTCAGATTTCTTAATGAAGCTCCACTCATTACAATCGAGCGAAGAACCGCACCAGCCTACTGTCTACTGGTCGAAGAAGAAAATGATGAGAAACCGTGGTTTTATGACATCAAGAACTACTTGCAAATCAGGAGTACCCAGCGGATGCAACAACTCTAGACAAGAAGACTTTAAGAAGATTGGCGTCTAAATTTTTCCTCAGCAACAATGTGCTTTACAAGAGAAATCATGATATGGTTCTGCTCAGAAGTGTGGACAAGCGCGAAGCAGACTTATTGATCAGGGAAATCCATGAAGGATCATTTGGAACACATGCCAATGGACATGCCATGTCCAGAAAGATTTTGAGAGCTGGATACTTCTGGTTGACCATGGAATCAGATTGTTTCAAGTATGCCAGGAAGTGTCATAAATGCCAGATTTATGCCGACAAGGTGCACGCACCTCCAACACTTTTGAATGTTCTGTCATCGCCTTGGCCTTTCTCAATGTGGGGCATTGACATGATAGGGGCAATTGAGCCTAAAGCTTCCAATGGTCACCGATTTATCTTGGTTGCGATCGATTACTTTACCAAATGGGTAGAAGCAGCTTCCTACGCCAATGTGACAAAGCAAGTGGTTGCCCGTTTCATCAAGAACCAAATTATCTGCCGCTATGGGATCCCAAGCCGAATCATAACAGATAATGGGACCAATTTTGTAGATGTCTTGAATTGGCAGAATTTTTGACCAACAAGAATTATTGAATTCAGTTCAGAATGTCCTATCAAATGTTGGGACATTATCAAACAGAGTATGTGAACTTATTTCAGGATGTCTTACCAGATGTTGGGACATTGTATCAATGACTTAAGTTCAGTTTTTCAGGATGTCCCAACAGATGTTGAGACATCTCAAACCTGCTACCAGAATTAATTATTGACTAACTAATCAGAGATATTTAAGGAGAGTTATCTGGAATTAATTAATGATGGATAAAAACAGAACAAGGCGCATCTGTAGGGAGTTTTATATTGAAGATTCAGATTAAAACAGAAGACCTAAATCACCTAGAATCTAGGAAGTAACAAACCCTAAATTCAAGGTGGAAGCTGCATGTGCATTAGGGTTGGATCATCCTACAGAAAGCCCAAATTACAGATACCTATTTAAGCAACAGGAACTCATAGAATTGAGTACGAATTTCAGAAGACCAAATAGGGTGTCTAGTGTTTTTAATAGCAGGTTGTTTTTAATTGTACCACTTGATGAGCTTTTAAGCATAAGTGCATTTGTGACTTGATTGAAACTGTGAAGTAAGATCAAGCTGTATTGTTTGAAGAATGTCTTCAATTTTATTAAACTTGTAAACTTGATCACTGTGTGATTGAGGGGGAGTGAGTAGGGTACTCTTATCTAAGTTGTGACTTAGGTAGAAATTGCATTGGGTAGTTATTAAGTGATAGATTAAACAGAGAGGTTTAAGTCTAGAATTAATATTACTTATAGTGGATTTCCTCCTGGCTTGGTAGCCTCCAGATGTAAGTGTGGTTATACACTGAACTGGGTTAACAAACTTCTATGTTGTTTACTTTTCTTGCTATTTAAGTTTTGGTTAAATCTGTCAAGTGTTGGGACATCTCTTAGGACATCTCATACCTGATCACATAATTTCAAATTTGAACAACAAAACAATGAAAGAGTTGTGTGAGACATTCAAGATTGAACATCATAACTCTTCCCCGTATCGTCCGAAGATGAATGGAGCTGTTGAAGCTGCAAACAAGAACATCAAAAAGATTCTGCAGAAGATGGTAAAAACTTACAAAGATTGGCACGAGATGTTACCATATGCTTTACACGGATACAGAACATCAGTTCGCACTTCAACAGGGGCAACCCCTTTCTCTCTGGTGTATGGGATGGATGCAGTTCTCCCTATTGAAGTAGAGATACCATCTTTAAGAATCTTGATGGAAACCAAACTGGAGGAAGCTGAATGGGTCCAGAACAGGTATGACCAACTGAACCTCATTGATGAGAAGAGAATGACCGCCATGTGCCACGGCCAGTTGTACCAGAAGCGCATCAAGAGAGCATTCGACAAGAAAGTCCGTCTCCGAGAATTCAAAGAAGGAGATCTTGTACTCAAGAAAATCTTGCCAGTCCACAAAGACATGCGTGGAAAATGGAGTCCTAACTATGAAGGCCCATATGTTGTGAAGATGGCATTCTCCGGAGGTTCCTTAATCCTTACAACTATGGATGGTGAACAGCTGAAGCACCCGGTGAATTCTAATGCAGTTAAAAAATATTATGCCTAAATAAAACCCGATAGGTCGAAAACCAGAAATGGCGACCTAGGCAAAAATGGGTATCCCGGTGGATCAAAACCTATGAAGGAGATCCAGGCAAAAGTTAGGGATAAAAAAAAAAAAGAGCTCGCTAAGTTGAAAACCCGAAAGGACGGCTTAGGCAAAAAAGAGCGTCCCGGTGGATTGAAAACCCGAAAGGGCGGTCCAGGCAAAAGTTAGGGACAAAGGCATTTGACTGTAGCAGATGGTGTTTACCATTACTGAAGAATCATACTGGAAGATCAATCCAATTACTCTTGTCAGAAGCAAGGTGTCGGGCAGTCTTAGTTATTAGGGATTGTAGTGGTCGTTGGATTCAATGTAGACCTTTCCCCATTGCCATTTTCAAATTGTAACTTCCCATGGAGTTTTTGCCATTGGCAAGCTACCATTCTTGAATAAGATACAAAATTTGCCTATGAATTTTGTTGTTCAGCTTCTTATTTTCTTTTGTTATGCAAAATGCCATCACTTGATTACAATTTAACTCTGAAAATGACAAGTTTTGTTAAAAAAAAAGGAAATGTTTTTTGAAAACACACTGAAAAACTTTTAAGTTTCTTTGACTTTGGAAAAATTGGAAAAAACCTTCTGTTTCCCCAAGAAGTCCTGGTTTGCAACAACACTTTTATACTATTGTTACCGAAATCCCCACAGAAGTTCAAAACTGATAACACTCTTGGATGGATCCTTGGACCAAGCATGATTTCCAAGTTCGAAGACATCTCCCCAATGTTTTTTCATATTGATCATCTAAGTATTGGTGTTGAGAGCCTACTCCTCATTGAGTCTTGTCAACTCTTTGTCTCTTTAGAGTCAACATTTGCATATCATGATCATTCACATCATGCTCAATCATGCGCATTTGACATTAGCATTTGTCTTTCCCCAGTTGTCGTCTGTCTAACTCCAAGTCCAGATATCATTAGTGTTCAATCTGAAAATTCATTGTCGTTGGTACCCGAAGTTTGGTTTACCATTGTTTTTGTCCCCGGTAATTGCTGGTGTCCCCGGTGGAATTCTAACTGTGGTTGGTATTTGTCTTTATGACCACCATGTATCCTTGAAGCCCAATTGTCATTGGCAAAAAATCTTTTAAGTAGGTCCTGAAACCTTTTGCTTAAAATCCAAGTCCATTTGTTTTTTGCACATACTTGTACCTTTCTCCTGATGGTTCCTGAAGGAATTTCCAGAGGTTGGATGTTTTATCTTATTTGAAAACTCCAACATATTTTGTTGTTACTTCTTTGCGTTAGCCGGTCGCTTAGAGCCGTTGATCTATCTTTGGGTGATTTGCATTCTATCCCCAATGTTAGTTGGTCGCATAGAGCCGCTGCTAAATCACTGTGATTTCCTTCCTTATCCTCGGTGTCGGCAGTTACATTTGAACCTGCTAATTTACCATTTTGAATACTTTGACTACTTTGTCTTTATCATTCTCGGTGTCAACCGGCAATGACCGTTGCACATTCACTTTGAATGTTTATTTTGTTGTATTCTTAGTGTCAGTTGGTCGCATCGAGCCGCTGCGCATTCACTTTGAATATTATGATTATCATTTCCAAGTGACAGTTGGTCGCAGAGAGCCGCTGCACATTTCACTTTGAATGTTTATTGTGGTTGTATTCTTGGTGTCAGTTGGTCGCATCGAGCCGCTGCGCATTCACTTTGAATATTATGTTTATCATTTCCAATGTCAGTTGGTCGCATAGAGCCGCTGCACATTCCCTTTGAATGTTTATTTTGGTTGTATTCTTAGTGTCAGTTGGTCGCATCGAGCCGCTGCACATTCACTTTGAATATTATGTTTGTCATTTTTCAGTGACGGTTGGTCGCATAGAGCCGCTGCACCTTCACTTTGAATGTTTATTTTGTTTTATTCTTAGTGTCAGTTGGTCGCATCGAGCCGCTGCGCATTCACTTTGAATATTGTGTCGTTTCTATTCTTAGTGTCAGTTGGTCGCATTGAGCCGCTGCGCATTCACTTTGAATATTATGTTTATCATTTCCAGTGACAGTTGGTCACATCGAGCCACTGCACATTCATGTTGAATATTTATTTTGTTTTATTCTTGGTGTCAGTTGGTCACATCGAGCCTCTGCGCATTCACTTTGAACATTATGTTTATCATTTCCAGTGACAGTTGGTCGCATAGAGCCGCTGCACATTCACTTTGAATGTTTATTTTTTTGTATTCTTAGTGTCAGTTGGTCGCATCGAGCCGCTGCGCATTCACTTCGAATATGTTGTTGCCTTTTACTTCTCAAAGCCAATTGGTCGCATAGAGCCATTGATCTACCACTTCGATTTATTTCCTTGTCTTATTTGTATTCTTGGTGTCAGTTGGTCGCATCGAGCCACTGTGCTGTCACTTTGAATTGTATTTTGTTGTATTCTTAGTGTCAGTTGGTCGCATCGAGCCACTGTGCAGTCACTTTGAATTTTATTTTGTTTTGTCTGTGTTCGTTGATCCAATGCTTTGGATTTCCTTTTGTTCCCGTCTTTTGTTATTCTTAGTGTCAACAGTTACACTTGAACCTGTTGATTTATCACTTTGAATACTTCCCGTTTTCATTTCTTTGTCCCCAGTGTATGTCATCCCCAGTGAGTCTTGGCTCGTGGTCGTCGATGTATCTCATTCTAATCATTCATACCATATCATCATTCATTTGCATAGTTGTTACAGAGTTAGATAGTTTTGTTAGTCCCGCATAACATTGCATTTAGGGGCAAAATTTCCGGTTATTTCTATATTTAAATATCTTTCACACTGATTCCATGAGGATTACCATCACTCACGCCATCTGGTGAAGTTATTTAAATAGGGGCAACTGTCACACCCCAAATTTTACCCCTAAATGCTCGCATCATACATTCATTTCATTTAGCAGAGAAATTCCAAAAATTTTACTTTGTTGCTTCTAACTCATTTTCAAGTTTTTAAATTTAATTTTAATTTCTTTCCACTTTCAAGTTTTTTTGTATATATTCAATTTCTATTTCACATTTCTAACTCTTTAACTCATGTTTTAATTTTAATTTTAATTTCCTTTTTCTTATTCTATTTTTCAAGTTTCTATTTTCTTTTCAATTTCTACTTCTAATTCTTGTTTCAATTTCTACTTCTTAGTTCTTAATTCATTCTTAAATTTTGAACTTAAATTTTATTTCCATTTCATTTGCAAAGTTTTTTTTATTTCTATTCTCAATTCCAATTTTATTTCCACTTTATTTTCTTCTTCCAAGTTTATATTATAAGTGTTTAATTTTAATTCCAATTTCTATTTCCAATTTCTATTCACAAGCTTCAAGTTCCAATTTAATTCCAATTCCATTTTCAATTTTCAATATTTTAAAATCAAGTTCCAAGTCATGTTCAAGAATCATTTCCAATTTCAATTCAAGAATCAATTCCAATTTTAAAATTTCAAATTCAATCCCATGTCTATACTATCATACTCTTATTTCATTATCTCTCATAACTCATTCATAATGTTCAAACCTTGTCTTTTTTTTAAAAGTCATTTATCATTCACATAATCACATAAAATTCATTCAATATTTCATAAATTCAAGTTCACAAATTCTTCATCCCTATTTTATCCAAACATAAATACATTCACATAGCATAAGGTTCCTATTCATTCTTGCCATATTCACATCAGCATATGTTACAATTGCATAGAAGAAGAATAAAAAAAAAGAGAAAGAAAAATGCAGCACACAGCAGGACCACAAGGCAATTCAGCCTGCTCCACAGCAACCCACAAGACAAATTCAGCAGGTCTGCAGCCACCCACAGCAGGTCTGCACAACACACAAACTCTGCTCCACCTCCCCACTATTGCTGCAGCATCCAGACCTTGTCCCATAATCCTTCAACCCTTCACCTACAAGTTATTACAGTGCAGAAATTCAAAAACCCTAGAAAGGTCCTATATAATATACACTGTTACATTAGAAAAAGGGAGGAAAAAAAAGGCAGCCACCACTTCAAACCAACCCTGCATTTTTTCACAGAAAAAAACACACAGAGAACAAACAGAACAACCACAAAAGAAAGGGGGAATTGAAGAAAGCAAACCAAAATATAGCAGCATCATCAAAGAAAACATTAGCCACCACTACCAACCGATAATCACAAAGCAGTAGCAAGGAGTGGGGGGAAGAAGCTACACAGAAGAGGGAAGTGCACAAGTGAAGCTTACCATTGCGGATTCTTCACCCCAATAACTTTCGGGTCGGTAATGTTCTTCTTTTCCTCCACCTCTTTTCAGCATTTGTTCATCTTACTTGACTCCGCTTTTAGCCATGTTTATGTTTACGGTTGATTTCAGTTCCAAATAGCTAGACTTCTTTTTTTTTAGTTTCATTTCGTTACACCTCATCCTGCATACAATACAAAGCCATAAAAAGAAAATTTCAAAAAAACAAAAAAACAACATCCCACGAAAATAACAAAAATAGAGCAGCCACGAAAATCAAAAGAACTTCATATCCAGCTTACCAAAACTGCGGCAGCCACCGAAACCAAACTGGGAATTGCAAACCATTCTTTGTTCTCTGCACATACCTTCAGAAAACCTTCAACTCACAACCACCCTGTCACAAAACAGCAGCCACAAAAAGCTTGACAAACCAAACATAAAACTCCAGCCATAAAACTACACACGCTACACACCAACTTTTTCGCACAACTAAACTCCAAATCGTAAACAACATTCAAACCAACCAAACTGTAAACTACAAGCCTCACCTTTAAATCTCACAAACAGAACCGTCACCTTCAGCCTATCACACCTTCAATCTCCCCACCAGCACACTCCCTCAGCTCCTTCGCAAAAACCCGCAACCGAAAACAGAACCCTTCCTCAACCTTTCATCATCACCTCCTTCAACTCACTACACACAAACCTCACTGTCACTCTTTTCAACAACCACAAACCACCCTTACAACAACTCTTCACAGCAAGCCTACACACTCTTCATCCACCAACAAGCTGATGGTATGATCACCCTGCATCAAACCTGAAAAACACAAAAAACCAGCAGCAAACTTCATATTAATCTACCACCAAAAATCCCTCAAAACATCAAAGAACCAAAAACTTAGCAAAAAAAGATTCAAACCTTCGTCATTAATCCGCTCTGGCTACCATCGGTTTGCACACCTCCATCATCAACACATACAATAACCATCCAAAACAGAACCAGCTTCAACCAATCCGACACTCACCTTCAACCAATCCGACACTCACCTTCAACCTTCAACCGAAACCATCCCATAATCACAACCAACTCACGGCCAGCTCCTTAACCCGCTTCAACCCCAGCAAATAAACCCAACAACCTTCAATCTAACGCCTCCAAACCGAATCCGCAAAATCACCGTAAGCCGCAAAGAACACAGAATCACCTCCGAAACCTTGCAAACACGGATCGCATAAACCGACCCTCACTGAAACCTTGAAACCAAACAGCATCGCGAATCCCTCCATCGCTAGCTTCCGACAACCCTTTCCGCCTTCAACCCTCTTCGACCATCCCCATATCACCATCGTCCATCTTCGAACAACAATAAATCCAATTCCCCAAATCCGAACTGTGACCCCCACCGTAGATCCTCCGTCACCGTAGAACATTGAACCCTCATGAAAAATCGCCCAGAACAAACCTTCTGCATCATCTACCATCCTCTAACCGCCATCCACCATCACATTAAACATTGAAACCTTGTTGAAACCGCTGCAACCAAATCGAAACCCACCTACAAATCCTTCAAAAATCAAATCCGCAGAATACCCATAGTAACCACCGCACCACCGCGAAGCCTTAAACCATAAGCCATTGTGAGAACACTTAAACCACTGCGGTCTGAAACTCAAATAAGAGTGTGAACGAGAGCTTGAGAGTTGCGTTCGAACTGAACGTTTTTCAGAGATCCAAGAGCGAGCGAGATGGATGAAAGGCCGTGTGATTTAACCGAGTGAGGCCGAGAAATCACATAAATTCGGACGTGAGCCATGAACACTTGAAACCGAGAGGTGCGGCGGAAGCGTGTTTGATGGTGGGTAAACCCTGTCTGTTTGAGGATCTCAAAGTGATATTTGTTTTTTTTTGTTTTTTTTAAAAATAAATAAGTTTTTTAAACACTACTTTTGCTTTACTGATACCTATTTCCAAGTTTTGTTTCCTTTTTTTATATTATTTGGTTGCTGCTTGTTTTTTTGGAACGGGCTTAAGTCCATTTGATTCGCTACACCATATGACCCATTCACAACATTGACCCCTCCTTTCTTTACTATACTGTGTTTTTGTTTTGTTATTTATTTATAATCCTGGTTATTTGTTTTTTTCCTAAATAGATTGATGGGCTTTATAGCCCATGTTTTACTTCTTTCACCACCCCAGTAATCCACCGCTGCACACCCTCCCTCCTATTTTTATTTATTTCATTTTTAAGCTTATTTGTTAATTTATTTCATTTTTATTTTCTGGTTATTTATTTAGTTCTTAATGCTTGTTAGACATTAAACTCATTAATCTTATTTGTATTTGGGTTTTGTTTATATTTTCATTTCCGGGCCGATGATATGACAAAAAGTCACGATAAATCGTTTCCGATTAATCGTGACCAATATGAGGCCATTTATTTATTTTCATTTTCATTCTATTTAATTTATTTTATTTCACAATTTATTTCACTTTATTTATTATTTATTTCTCGCACTTTTACACCATATTAACTTTAATTTTCAAGATAATAAATCCTTGGTCCAACGCCAAGTGAACTTCACACACTTCACTCACACACGTAAGTCGGTCGTTTTACGATCGCCGTCTGCACAATCTTTACACTTCACAACTTTCCAACTTAAGCAAATTGACGCACCGCGTTTGTCTTCCACCCCGCATTCTCGATCCATATATCGAGTCATAGCCCGGTTACTAAGCCTTTTACCTTGCATTTTCATTTACTTTATTCAATTTATTTTTGCAAGTAGCAACCTATGCCTTAGACTTAGGAGCTTGCACCCTCATTTATTTACTTTATTTTTTCGCATTTCAATCCAAAAGGGAAAGAACTCCTGCAGTTGACTCAATGTCATAGGAAGTTTAGCCATCCCTAGTTACCTTTTTGACCTTAGCCATTAGGACTTTTTATTTTACAACTTTTTGTGACTTTGCTAAAGTCACGTGAGTGTTTGCCATAACACTTACCTTCCCCCGCGAACCTTGAGCGTAACCAAGTGTTCGTTAATCTTTAGGAGAACTACGAGTGCTCTGATTCTATACCCGATACGTAGGCATCGATGCGATGTTGTGCGAGCACCATTAGAAATAAAAACCTTAGGTTCCCATAATTTTAGCAAGCAATAAACAACAATAACACAAATATTAACAAGAGGTTCCCGTAGGATACTGCGGATGCTTAGGATGCTAACACCTTCCCTAGGTATAATCAACCCCCGAACCTAGTTTCTCCTCATTTAGGGTTTTTACGATCTTTTTCCCTTTTCCATTTGGATTAAATTAAAGTCGGTGGTGAACATAAATGTTTTGTGATTCAAGCTTAATCAATAGCTTGATATCCGATTCTCACCGCGACAATGTTGATTTGACAAAGCGTCGTGTTTCATCCAGACACATAATGATTTCCTTAAAAGAATGAGATTTAGAAAATGTCACTCGGATCACGCAAATTTATAAATATGAGAGTAAGTTATATAAAAATGTCTTAAAATTGAGATATAAAATTTGTTTAAGTTGACAGAGGATGTAACCCATGTTTAGCAGAGTGGGAGAAGCGATGACTCGGATGTTTTGAGAGATATTTTTTTGGTCCATCCATATTCAGTTGTTGGATATTTTTATTATTTTGTGGTAACGAGTCTGACTATATTTCTCAATCCCTTGATTAACTGGAGCTTTGGGAATGAGTTCACAAACATTGTTTCGTTCAAATTTATTTAACTCTTCTTGGATAGCAAGAGACCAATGTTCATCAATGATAGTCTCGTCTACTCCTTTCAGTTAAATTTGTAAAACAAAGGTCATATAGTTAAATACCTTATTAAGGGAGCGTCTAGTAGGGTCTCTGTTATACATGTCTCCAACAATAATCTAAATAGGACAATCCTTTTCTCATCCTCCATTCTTTCACAAGATCTTGATGGTCTGAATGAGTGTCTATATTTTGATCTTTATTAAGTTCTTCATCCATGACTTGATTTTGACTTTGATCTTGTTATGTTTCTTGATCATTTTCTTCCATATTTGTCTTTTCCAGAATATTTGCATAGTCAATAACTTCTATTTCTAATAGTTTAAGGTTAGTTTCATCAAAAGTAATGTGAATTGGTTCTTTTACTGTCAGTGTTCATTTGTTAAATACTCTAAAAGCTTTACTATGAGTGGAATATACTATAAATATGCCTTCATCATCTTTTACATCAAATTTTTGAGATTATCTTTCCCGTTGTTAAGGATAAAATCTATGCATCCAAAGACAAGTAAGTGAGAAATATTATGCTTTCTTCCTTTATAGTCCGTATGGCGTTTTAGAATTTGTACTCAAAATTAGTAGTCAAGTAATAATATTAAAATTTAAAAAAAAATCTAAAATTAAAGAGAATTATTATAATTAGTATTTATTGTAATTGATTATAGTTAAATAAGTTGAATAAATAAGTTTAAAATGTTAATTTAACTTTTCTAAATTTGTTCTATATTTATATTCTTGAAATTATTATATTTGACACTATATATATTATACTTTATATTCTTGAAATTGATCAGAATTTCATCTTTATTATTTATTATCAAACCAACGTATTATATTTTGTTTAAGTCGAAACATTGGAAATAACATATCTTAACCATATATAAATAAACATCACACAACTTATATGAATAATTTAACTTATATGAATAATTTGTTAAATATATAACAGGAAAGATTTCAAACAACTAGTTTTAATATAAGAATCTCATAAAACTTAGCATTAAAACCATAATTCAAAAATACATTCAACAACAATTTTAGCAGCTTGAAAAACTAACCAAAAGTATTTTTAAAAATTCTATAATCTAATGTGAAATAAATAAAAAAGGATCTATTTAAACATCCTTGCAACAACAAAAAAAACCCGACCAAAACAACCTCGAATCCATTAAATCTCAAATTGTTTTTAATTATTTAGTTCAATCTTTACTTTCTTGGTTGGTTTGGTTTCTTATAATTGAGTGGCTCCAAATAAAACTAACCACACTTTGAAATGGCAAACTTCAAAGTAGTTGCTACAATAAAAGACAGAGCTTCCTAATGACAATCCAAACATAAAATAATTCAAATCAAGGTTAAAGTACCTACATGGTCCTTTAAATTATTTAAAAATATCAAGTTAGTCCCTTATGTTTTTTTATAACGCTTTGGTCCTTTTTTTAAAATCTCGGTTACAATAAATTGCAAACTCATATATCATTTGAACTGGTTTTTCGCGGTTATCATGAATATGTAATTAGTTTTGGATTTGATTGTATATTTTGGTCGAATCGACGATTTTTCATTATGTATTTCGTTTAAAAAAGGATCAAATCATTACAAAAACAAGCGCAAAAGGACTTACTTGTAGCAAGAAAAAATAAAGGACTACATTGTTACAATTAAATAACTTAAAGGACCATATAGGTAATTTAGCCTAAAATCAAATAATAATACTTGTTTAATGCCAACATTCGGTTTACATGGTATAACATATACTTGTTTAAGTTTACAGAAATCCGTTAATGACATATGTTTGGAAATCATAATTTTATATTGTTAATTAGTGCTCCAAACTCCAGATGCACGAAGGAGTTAGAGCCTATATATCATATAAGTATATAACTATTGATATCAATAAAGAAACAAACCCTACTAAAAATATAAAATTATCCTTAATAATGCATGAACAAATCCTAGATTGTTACACATAAGAAATAACAATGGAATAAACCATGTATGTTAGTGTAGGAATTTGGAAAACGGTGGATATATGTATGGTAATGAAGCAGTCGCAACAACAAGTGATGTTGCAACGAGTAGCAGAATGCGGTGTAATTGCCGCCATAAGGAGTTTCATTACAAACCTCTACACAAATAGCTCTCATACAGGGAAGAAGCATACTTATAAAACGATTTCAAAACCCTAACGACTTTCTAATGGGATTTCAGAACAACTTATCCTAAAAAAATATTATTCCATACCCCTTAAATTATTCCCTATCTCCTACAATTTTAAAATATTCTCATTTCATTCTTTTAACATATCAACTCATTAACTTTTTTTACCATACTATTAAGCTTTTAGAATTTGAAACTTTTTGTACTTCACATGTGTTTACCTGAATACTCTGAAAAAAGTCATTTTTTACGTTTTTTTCTTAACCAGTGAACTTATCGTTATGTTCTTCGGTGTCCATTTTTTGTCCCTAGAAAATTTGTTGGTATGTTATAAGATTTGTAACATGTGTTAGATAATTTGGTCTAATGTTATCCGATGACTTCCATTTTATGTTCTAGATTACTTGTCATTAAGTAATTTGGTAGGGTTTTTTTTTTTACTTTTTTTATGTTACATATATATTGAAATCCTTTTACATATATGTGATAAAAAATCTTATATGTGTAGATACCACTAATGCATTATCAACTACACACAAATTTGATACACAATAAAAAGGGTATAATGTGGATTAAGAAGGTTGAAATTAGAAATGAATTAATTGTTATCGTCACTCATTCAAAAAATGAAACAAGCCTGAGATGGATAAGCGACAAAGTAGTATTTGGCTGTGATAAAGGTGGGAAATAAAAAATAAACAGATAGTGGAAGACAAAGTACCACTAATAAATGTGGTTATCCATTCAAAACCAGGTTAACAGCGTCGAAAGATGGTTCTGGATGGAAGATTGATGTAAAATATGGACTTCATAACCATAGTTTACCTTATAAATTAGAAGGGCATATGTTTATTAGTCGCCTAAGCACAAATGAACAAAAACATGTTGATTTGACAAAGCTTCGTATTTCATCCAGACACATAATGATTTCCTTCAATGAATGAGATTTAGATAATGTCACTCGAATCACGCAAATATATGAATATGAGAGTAAGTTACAAGAAGATACAAGAGGTATTAAAACTGAGATATAACATTTGTTTAAGCTGATAGAGGATGTAACCTATGTTTAGTAGAGTAGGAGAAGAGATGACTCAGAAGTTATGAGAGATATTGTTTTGGTCCATCCATATTCAATTGTTGGATATTTTTCTTATTATGTGGTAATGAGTTTGACTATATTTCTCAATCCCTTGATTAACTGAAGCTTTGGGAATGAGTTCACAAACATTGTTTCGTTCAAATTTATTTAACTCTTCTTGGATAGCAAGAGACCAGTGTTCATCAATGATAGTCCCGTATACTCCTTTCAGTTCAATTTGTGAAAGAAAGGCCATATAGTTAAATACCTTATTAAAGGAGCGTCTAGTAGGGTCTTTGTTATACATGTCTCCAACAATAATCTAAATAAGACAATCATTTTTTCGTCCTCCATTCTTTCACAAGATCTTGATGGTCTGAATGAGTACCTATATTTTAATCTTTATTAAGTTCTTCATCCATGACTTGATTTTGACTTTGATCTTGTTATGCTTCATGATCATTTTCTTCCATATTTGTCTTTTCCATAATATTTTCATAGTCAATAACTTCTATTTCTAATTGTTTAAGGTTAGTTTCATTAAATGTAATGTGAATAGGTTCTTTTACTGTCAGTGTTCTTTTGTTAAATACTCCAAAAGATTTACTATGAGTGAAATATACTATGAATATGCCTTCATCATCATTTACATCAAACTTTTTGATGTTATCTTTCCCTTTTTTAAGGATGAAATCTATGCATCCAAAGACAAATGAGAAATATTATGCTTTCTTCCTTTATAGTTCGTATGGCGTTTTAGAATTTGTACTCAAAATTAGTAGTCAAGTAATAATATTAAAATTTTAGAAAAAATATAAAATTAAAGACAATTATTATAATTAGCATTTATTGTAATTGATTATAGTTAAAGAAGTTGAATAAATAAGTTTAAAATGCTAATTTAACTTTTCTAAAATTGTTCTACATTTATATTCTTTAAATTATTATAATTGGAACTATATATACTATACTTTATATTCTTGAAATTGTTCAGAATTTCATCTTTATTATTTATTATCAAGCCAACATATTATATTTTGTTTAAGTCGAAACATTGAAAATAACACATCTTAACCATATATTTAAATAAACATCACACAACTTATATGAATAATTTAACTTATATGAATAATTTTATTAAATCCATAACAGTAAAGATTTCAAACAACTTGTTTTAATATAAGAATCTCATAAAACTTAGCATTAAAACCATAATTAAAAAATGTTTATTTAATTTCCTCAACATCTGTTTTTCAGTATCTTCATGGTCAAAATGTGACAAGTAAATAAGAGTCTCCCTCGTAATCTTATATTGAACAAGAACTTTATTGTCCTTCATGGTCTCATGGAAACTATTCCCATTTTCATTTTCATCATAAGGCCTACCTCCAAATACCACAAGGTTGTGACGAAATCGGTTTTCCATATGGAGTTTCAAATCTAGGGATTAGGGATTTTAAAAATGGTGGGTACATGTATGAATGGTAATGAAGCAGTCACAAAATCGCAGAATATGGAGTGATTGTTGCCATAAGGAGTTTAATTACAAACCTTTACACAAATAGCTCTCATACGGGGAAAAAGCATACTTATAAAACGATTTCAAAATCCTAACGACTTTCTAATGGGCTTTCAGAATAATTTATCCTAAAAAAAATTATTCCATACCCTTTAAATTATTCTCTACCTCCTACAAATTTAAAATATTCTAATTTCAATCTTTTAACATATCAACTCATTAACTTTTTTTTACCATACTATTAAGCTTTTAGAATTTGAAACTTTTTGTACTTCACATGTGTTTACCAGAATACTCTGAAAAAAGTCATTTTTTACGTTTTTTTCTTAACCAGTGAACTTATCGTTATGTTCTCCGGTGTCCATTTTTTGTCCCTAGAAAATTTGTTGGTATGTTATAAGATTTGTAACATGTATTAGATAATTTGGTCTAATGTTATCTGATGACTTCCATTTTATGTTCTAGATTACTTGTCATTAAGTAATTTGGTAGGGTTTTTTTTAAACTTTTTTTATGTTGCATATATATTGAAATCCTTTTACATATACTCCCTACATTCCTATTTATAAGCAAATTTTAACTTTTAAGGTTCATTGAATAATTGATGTATCTAACCTATATGTAATCCAAATACATCATTTATTAAATGAACCTAAAAAGTCAAAATTTGCTTATAAATAGGAATGGAGGGAGTATGTGATAAAAAATCATATATGTATCGATGGCACTAATGCATTATCAACTACACACAAATTTGATACATGATAAAAGGTGATAATGTGGATTAAGAAGGTTGAAATTAGAAATGAATTAATTGTTATCATCACTCATTCAGATACTGAAACAAACCAGATATAGATAAGCGACAAAGTAGTATTTGGTTATGATAAAGGTGGGACATAAAAAGTGGAACACAAAGTACCACTGAGAAATGTGGTAGTCCATTCAAAACCATGTTAACAACGTCGAAAGATAGTTTCGGATGGAAGATTGATGTAAAATATGGACTTCATAACCATAGTTTACCTTATAAATTAGAAGGGAATTTGTTTAATGGTCGCCTAAGCACAAATGAATAAAAACATATTGATTTGACAAAGCTTCGTGTTTCATCCAGACACATACTGATTTACTTAAAAGAATGGGATTTAGATAATGTCACTCGGATCACGCAAATATATAAATATGAGAGTTTGTTACAAAAGATATAAGAGGTCTTAAAACTGAGATATAACATTTGTTTAAGCTGATAGAAGATGTAGCCTATGTTTAGTAGAGTAGAAGAAGAGATGACTCGGATGTCATGAAAGATATTTTTTTGGTCCATCCATATTCGGTTGTTGGATATTTTTCTTATTATGTGGTAATGAGTCTGACTATATTTCTCAATCCCTTGATTAAGTGGAGCTTTGGGAATGAGTTTATAAAAATTATTTTGTTCAAATTTATTTAACTTTTCTTGGATAGAAAGAGACCAATGTTCATCAATGATAGTTCCGTCTACTCCTTTCAGTTCAATTTGTGAAATAAAGGCAATATAGTTAAATACCTTATTAAGGGGGCGTCTAGTAGGGTCTCTGTTATACGTGTCTCCAACAATAATCTAAATAGGACAATCTTTTTTTGTCCTTCATTCTTTCACAAGATCTTGATAGTCTGAATGAATACCTATATTTTGATTTTTATTAAGTTCTTCATCCATGACTTGATTTTGACTTTGATCTTGTTATGCTTCTTGATCATTTTCTTCCATATTTGTCTTTTCCAGAATATTTGCATAGTCAATAACTTCTATTTCTAATAGTTTAAGGTTAGTTTCATCAAAAGTAATGTGAATAGGTTCTTTTACTATCAGTGTTCTTTTGTTAAATACTCTAAAAGCTTTACTATGAGTGGAATATACTATAAATATGCCTTCATCATCTTTTACATAAATTTTTTTAAGGTTATCTTTCCCGTTGTTAAGGATAAAATCTATGCATCCAAAGACAAGCAAGTGAGAAATATTATGTTTTCTTTCTTTATAGTTCGTATGACGTTTTAGAATTTGTACTCAAAATTAGTAGTCAAGTAATAATATTAAAATTTAAAAAAAATCTAAAATTAAAGACAATTATTATAATTAGCATTTATTTTAATTGATTATAGTTAAAGTTGAATAAATAAGTTTAAAATGCTAATTTAACTTTTCTAAATTTGTTCTATATTTATATTCTTGAAATTATTATAATTGGCACTATATATACTATACTTTATATTCTTGAATTTGTTCAGAATTTCATATTTATTATTTATTATCAATCCAACATATTATATTTTGTTTAAGTCAAAACATTGGAAATAACACATCTTAACAATATATAAATAAACATCACACAACTTATATGAATAATTTAATTTATATGAATAATTTGTTAAATCCATAATTCAAAAATACATTCAACAACAAATTTAGCAACTTGAAAAACTAACCAAAAGTATTTTTAAAAAATCCATAATCTAATGTTAAATAACCAAAAAAGGAACTATTTAAAACTTCCTAAATTAAACCTCCTTGCAACGGAAAAAAAACCCGACCAAAACAACCTCAAATCCATTAAATCTCAAATTGTTTTTAATTATTTAGTATAATCTTTACTTTCTTTGTTGGTTTGGTTTCCGATAATTGAGTGACACCAAATAAAACTAACTGTACAATTTTAAATAGCAAACTTCAAAGTAGTTGCTAAAATAAAAGACAAAGCTTCCTAATGACAATCCAAACATAAAATAAGTCAAATCAAGGTTAAATTACCTACAGGGTCATTTAAATTATTTAAAAATATCAAGTTAGTTCCTTAGAGTGTATTTGAATGGAACATTTTAATGAGGGAAAGTAATTTTTTGAGGAAATTTGAAATGATTTGACCACAATCCATTGTTTGGATAAAAAATATGGAGAATTGTTAAAATGATGTAAAATTATGGAGTATTTTATTCATGTTAAATTTAAGAAAATTAAAATGACACCAAAAAGTAAAGAATTTCAAATTGATTAATCACTCTATATAATATGAATGTTAAATTGTTTATTATTAAATTTTCAAATTTTGCAAGATGGTCCTCATATTTTATGAAAATATCAAATTTACCCCTAAAATTAAAAAAAATCAAATGAGTCCCTAATAATTGTTATCCCTAAATTCCGATGCTAGCAATTAATGAGGTTATTTTGGCTTAGTAAATGAGTTATTATATTATGAGCTAAAAATAGGTCTTTGACCTTACTTAATAAAGGATGAGAGTCGAAGGGACCCACCTACTATTTTCATACTTAGTGAAATTCTAAGTTCGAATTATTTTTTAAGTGTTGAGAGGATTCGACCAAGGGCGCGTTCGACGAAGATGGTAGTTACTAAGGGTTTTCACACGTTCAAACTTGGAGGAAAAGTGAGTGATCTTAAATTCAAATACAGAGACAAGTGGCGCAAGATGAAGCTTCTACAACAAGTAGTGGGACAAGTGTCACCATCTTAGGATAGTTTTAGGAAGAAACTATCAAAAATGGTTACTTTGTAATGTATATAAATAGCTACGTTTAGTATGTGAATAATTGTGTGGAAATCATATGTACTAGTAACTCCGTAGACTCAAAGTATCCGTGTGTAGAGAAACAAGTGCATTGAGAATGTACATGATTGAAGTACCACCAAATTTATCTTCATGTCAATTTTATCTTTAATGTCAAATTTACTTTCAAGTATTTTACTTTAAAGTCTTTTATCTTTGAAGTCATTTACTTTCTGCAAACTTTTACATTAAAAGCCTTTTTACATTTCAAAGTCATTTACATATCCAAGCAATTTACTTTTCATGCATTTTACTGCGTTTCTTTACAATTCAAGCATCTTTATATTCCTTGCCTCGTCTTTATATTCATTTAAATTTCAAGTCTTATCTTTACTTTCATTTACATTTGAGCCTTGTCTTTTTACATTCCTTTATTTTTAAGCTTTTGTCTTTTACTTTATTTTCCTTGTTCAAATCAATCTTTGAGTCTTGTTTAAGGATTCATAGACATTTTCCCAAAAACATTGCGATTACGCAAACGATCAAATCTTAACACATGTCCTAGGATCAATCTGGTCGATCCTGCGAGTAACCATGGGTATTCTAGGTATCTTTGGAGGACCAGCGCTTGTTTACCAATTTTGGGGATAAACACTAATTTTCAAAATTTTAAATTGGTCCTTTAAATTTTCAAAATTTGCAAATTGGTCCCTATTTTTCATATTTTAAATTGGGTTAAATATGTTTTTGGTCCCTCTAAATATCTCATTTTTTGAATTAGGTCCCTCTAAATATTTTCTTCAAACATTGGTCCTCCAAAACTTTTCCGTTTCGAAATTTAGTCCCTCCCGTTAGTTTGAACTAACGGATGCTGAGTTGGCAGGCCATGTGTGCGTAAATAATTTGCCATGGTGTAACTGAAAGAACCCACGTGTGAATGCAGTGCAGTGTATATGTAGTCAAACATTAGGGTTCATATTTGCACATAATTTGTAAATTAGGATTCATATTTTCTCTTAGTCACATCCACAAATTCTTCTCCTTCTTCCAAATCGTGATGTCGTCTTCATCTAGGGCAAGTAACTTTAGGTCACAACAATCCATCATTGCCACCAACAATGAAGAGAAAAAGTGTGGGTGCAAGGCAACTTTGATTGCATACATGTGCAAGAAGGGAAAGAATAATGGGAGATTGTTCTGGAGATGCCCATATTGGAAGAATGCGGGAACGTGTAATATGTTCGTCTGGGATGATGAGTATGGCTTAAAGAAGGAAGATTCTGAATGCAACAATGATGAGAGAGATATGCAGTATGTTGATACGTTTAAAGAGCTTTATGAAGCATCATTGAAGAAGAACACCAGGTTGAAGCTGAAGTTAAAGAAGGAGGAATTATTTGGAAAGTTTAAGACCATATGTATTGTAATTTCAATGTTGGTCAACATGTATTTTGTTCTTAGATGTAAATTTTAATGTTGTTTTGAACGAGTAATGTTTAGGTAGTAAGTTGAATTTGTAATGTTTAGGGGCTAATGTTTAGGTACTCTGTAATTTGGTATGTTGGAATGTTTGTAATTTGGTATGTTGGAATGTTATGAACAAATATGTTTGGAAATTTGGTGATGAGTACTTATTTCTTTTTGCACAATATGTTTTTGTTTTGATATACAAATTGCATAATATGTTGTTTTTTACAAATCTGTTAAAACTCCAGATTTTGTTCTGGTCTGCTTTGGTACATAATCTGTTAAACCAGTAAGATTTACACCAGAAACAGAAGTGCATTACAACAAAAATGCATTACAACAAAAAATATCATAATTGTTTAACATTGTACATCATTAAAACAGAAGTGCATTACAACAAAAATATCATAATTGTTTAACATCAAGTACTAAACAAGTAGTGCATTACATCTGAATCCAAAATCAAAAAAACACTTCACACCAGAATTGTTTCTTAGATACTTAATTAAAACAAAAAAAAAAAACAACAAAGAACATGGTTTGCGACTTCATTCAGTTTTTCCCTTGCTTGTGCATACTTCTTCTTCTATAACCAGTGGATCATCAGGTTCTTTTCCAGGCCTTTGTATGTTCTTGGATTTCAAAGTCCTCAACCTCTCACTCTGCCTTTTTTCAGGTAACACATTGCTTCCAGATTTGTACCTGCTTTGTGTCCTATGTTTGATAGGTTCACTGCTCGATGGCCTTGACAAAGCTGTTCTTATCCCTGGTGGTTTGAAAGGAGTAGCTATAAACACCTTTGGTTTCTTCCCAAAAAAAACTCTTGCTCCACTAGGCTTAGTAGGTGATTTGAGAGGTGACCTATCAATTCTAAGAGGTTGAATGTCCAATACACCATCACCTTTAAGTAGGGCAGCCATGATCTCATCCAATGATGTAGGGTTCTCAATGACAATTGGTTGTGGTTCATGATCATCAGTTGTTTGATTCTCAGTTGGCTCAGCTTCATTGACAATTGGTTCTTTCACAGCTGGTTGATGCACAACTGGTTCTTTTATAGGTGGTTCCTTGACAGTAGGTTTTACATTCTCAGTCACACTTGGTTTCTTCATAATTGGTGCATCCTTTGAAGTTGAATTCTCATTCTCATTCACAGGTGGTTCCTTGAGAGTAGGTTTTACATTCTTAGTCACACTTGGTTTCTTCATAATTGGTGCATCCTTTGAAGTTGAATTCCTTTTTGCTACCCCTTGAATTCTGTTCACAGTACCTCTGCTAGTTGTTGCTTCCATGCTAGATTGTGCTCCCTTGGTCTTTTTGGAATCTTTGTTTATGGTGCCCTTGGGCCTCCCCTACAACACATATGATATTAACATTAGAATACACTTAAATTATCATTAGACCTAATAAAAAATCATTATCTCAACATAAGTATTACCCTTTTTTTGCTTGCCACAGTTGAAGGTACATTTGCTTGCCTAGGTATATTCTGAGAAGCTTGGGTAGGAATGTCTTCAACATTAGGCTGTGTTTGTTCAGCAGTAGCATGTCCTGTCTGTGACTTTGATTCTACCTCTTGTTTCAATTTCTTGCAGGTCCTCTTGTTATGTCCCAATTCAAAACAGAATTTGCATCTATGGCTAGTGTTTGTTCTTTTCCACCTAGTTTGTGCAACCTCATCCAATTCCCTCCTTCTCAGTTTCTTTGGTCTACCTGGCCCACGTTTATACCTAGGTGGAAGCATGGTTGCATTCTCAGTCCAAGGCCATTTGTTTTGTCCATTCAATGGAGTTATGATCTCACCATAACAGGCTTGATAAGTGCTCTTGTGATAACACTTGTCTACATACTTTAACGGGTCATCAACCTTCCTATATATTGCAGCTACAACATGCCTACATGGAATACCTACAAGCTCCCAAAAGTTACAAGAACATGTCCTTTTTTCCAAGTCCACAACAAAACTGTCAGTAAACAACACATGGGTGACCTGAAATGTCAACCTACCAGCATAGGTTGCTGTCCAGCTAGCACTTTTCTCTATCTCTCTATCCAATCTCCTTAAGGGTTTTGTCATAATCACTCCCTTATAACCCTCTACTTTTTCCCTAAGTGTGGCAAACCTCCCCATTAGATAATTTCTAAACCACTCCAACATTGTTATGATAGGTTTATCTCGTTGTAACAAGATTGTTTCATTGAAGGACTCACTTAAGTTATTCATTAACACATCACATTTAGAAAAAATAGGAAAGGCATGCTTACACCATTTGTTCTTAGGAATTGATTTTATCCACTCAAATGCTTCCACACTAATCTCTTTGATCATTGACATCTTAGCCTCATGTGCTTCAAAATATGTTGCTTTTGCAGCAGCCATCACGAGATCTCTATACAATGTGCCACCTCCAAACTTCTTCTTAAAGTTTGCATATAGGTGTCTCAAGCAAAACCTATGCTCGTATGCTGGATACTCTTCTTCAAAAACCTGGACCAGACCCTGTTTGTGCAGGCAATAACAATGTTTCAGAATTATTTAGTGCAATAACAGTGTTTCATAATTATTTAGTGCAATAACAATGTTTCAGAATGAATAAGTGCAGGCAATAACAATGTTTCAAACTTAATAATTACAATAACAATGTTTCAAACAAAATATTAAAACTACCTTTTGTTGGTCAGAGATGAAGCACCACCTACGATCACCAATGTCCTCAATTAGAAATTTCATGAACCAGCTCCATGAATCTTTAGTTTCCATCTCTACCACAACAAATGCAATTGGAAGGTACTGATTATTAGGATCTCTGCCAACAGCAATCAAGAGAATCCCTCCATACTTGTGTTTCAAATGACAACCATCCAATCCTATGAAAGGTCTACATGATCTTGTCAAAGCTTTTTTGGTTCCATCTAGGGACATGTAGCATCTTTCAAATCTTGGAGCCATCCCTTTAGTAGGAGTACTTGTGTTTATTTTAAAAGTGTTTCCACTTGATGCCCTTCTCAATTCATCCCCATAAGACCATAGAAGACTAAATTGTTTGCTAGAATCACCTTCAACAATGGCTCTTGCAATATTTCTTGCCTTGAATGCCCTACATGCTGGGATCTCTGTGGCATACCTTTGCCTCACATCAGCTACAACCTCAGTTAACCTCATCTTTGAATTATTCTTTAAACCATCCACAATAACTTTAGCCACCCATTCAGCTCTAGCATTGCTGTTAAAAAATTTCCTTCCACACTTATGTTTTGAATATAAGGTTTTGATTCTAAATGTGGTGGTCTTGAGTACCCTACTACATAACACGGTATAGTCACATTTAGCCTTGTCCTTACACACAATCCTACATCTATTAGAGTTATTTTTCTGAAACTTTACCTCCCTTCCATTCAACACATTATGCTCTAAAATAGCATCTTTGAATTGTCTTAGAGATGAAAACTCCATTCCAACTTTGAAAGCAAAATCTTTGCATAGTGTCTCATCCTCATTATACCTCAAAATAGAAGGCCTCTCATCACCACTTTCATCATCACCTCCACTATCAAGCTCATCCGTTATATATTCATCCTCAATCAAATGCTCCTTACCCATCTCTTGAGTAATAAACACCTTGTCATCTTCTTTACTCTTTCCATCTTCAGAATTACCTACCTTCTTTACATCCTCCCTATTGACAGTTACATCTACAAGACCTTCTTCAAAACCAGCCATCCTTTCATCTTCACTATCCTCAAAGTGTACACCTTCCACTGAATTATCAACAGAATCAGTACTTGATTCACTATCCTCAGCTTTTTCTACACGTTTCACTGCCTTACCTTTCTCTTTATATTTAGTCATGAAACTTTCCTCTCCATCAACCTTAGCTTCACAATAAATCTCTACATCACACTTGTATCCAATTGCATACATGGCTAGCTCATGTGCATCTCCATCATCCATAAAAATTTTTAAGTCTTCTTCAAGCAAACAACCCTCATGCTTCCACCACATGTTAACTTTAGAATAATCAAACTCAGGTTCTATCAATTTCACCAGATCAACAACCTCAAAGAAACTCCAATAATCAGGTTCTTGTCCCCTAAACGCAAATACATCCCCACCCTCATATTTTAACTTAGTGTCTTTTACAAAACGACCCTTTGTGAAGAAAACTATCTTGAACTTATCCATTTACCTGTACACATAATTTAACCTAGGTTTAATATAGGAAATTATAGTAACCCTGAATTTTCACCAAATCAAAATTGAAAACATAAACATGTTGCTATGCCCTAATTCTTTATTCACAGTAACAAACAGTAACAAACAAAAACACTTAATGCATCAAACAACCTAAATCGAAAACAATGGGACCACACAAGTACAACAATGGCAGACAAGATTTACTAACCTGGGACCACCTTCAAGAAAACTACGCTTGCTTGGGACCACTCTGAAAGTTGACTTGGGCAAACTACTATATTCTAAACTTGAGAAGAGAAGACAAAATCAAAGCACTTGGAAAGAAGCTTCAGAAGGAGAAGACAAAATCGCATATAACTTGGAGGTACGTTGACTTATGCTTTCATTACAAAATGCAATGTAACTCTTAACATTTCTCTTCTTATTTACCTTTTCTTTTTTCCATATTATCCACGCTGGCCACATTCATACAACATGGCAAATTATTTACGCACACATGGCCTGCCAACTCAGCATCCGTTAGTTCAAACTAACGGGAGGGACTAAATTTCAAAACGGAAAAGTTTTGGAGGACCAATGTTTGAAGAAAATATTTAGAGGGACCTAATTCAAAAAATGAGATATTTAGAGGGACCAAAAACATATTTAACCCTTTTAAATTTGACCCAAATTTTTTAAAAATGATAAAAATTACCCCAAATATTTTACCATGAATAATTTTAATAGTCTATCCAAAGAAAATAATTTAAAATTGAATGAATTCTAATTGAATCATTTGAATTACCTAGAATTTTAAATTCCTTAAAAAATTTCAATTACCCCATCCAAACACACTCTTAAATTTTTTTTGTAACGCTTTGGTCCTTTTTTAAAAATCTCTGTTACAATAAATTGCAAACTCATATATCATTTGAACTAGTTTTTTGCGGTTATCACGAATATGTAATTAGTTTTGCATTTGATTGTATATTTTGGTCGAATCAACGATTTTTCATTATGTATTTCGTTTAAAAAAGGATTAAATCATTACAAAAACAAGCGCAAAATGACTTACTTGCAGCAAGAAAAACATAAGGGATTACATTGTTACAATTAAATAACTTAAAGGACCCTATAGGTAATTTAGCCTAAAATCAAATAATACTACTTGTTTAATGCCAACATTTGATTTACACCATATAACATATGCTTGTTTAAGTTTACAGAATTTCGTAAATGACATATGTTTGGAAATCACAATTTTATATTGTTAATTAGTGCTCCAAACTCTAGATGCACGAAGGAGTTAGAGCATATATATCATATAAGGAAAAAAAGAACTATTGAAATCAATAAAGAAACAAACCCTACTAATAATGTAAAATTATCCTCATTAATGCATGAACAAATCCTAGATTGTTACACATAAGAAATAACAATGGAATAAAGCATGTATGTTAGTGTAGGGTTTTGAAAAACGATAGATACATGTATGGTAATGCAGCAGTCGCAAAACCAAGTGATGTTGCAATGAGTAGCAAAATGCAAAGTGATTGCCTCCATATGGAGTTTCATTACAAACCTCGACACAAATAGCTCTCATACGGGGATTATGCATACTTATAAAACGATTTCAAAATCCTAACGACTTTCTAATGGGCTTTCAGAATAACTTATCCTAAAAAAATATTATTCCATACCCCTTAAATTCTTCCCTACCTCCTACAATTTTAAAATAATCTCATTTCATTCTTTTAACATATCAACTCATTTACCTCTTTTTACCATACTATTAAGTTTTTAGAATTTGAAACTTTTTGTACTTCACATGTGTTTACCATAATACTCTGAAAAAAGTCATTTTTTAAGTTTTTTTCTTAACCAGACAACTTATTGTAATGTTCTCCGGTGTCCATTTTTTGTCCCTAGAAAATTTGTTGGTATGTTATAAATTTGTAACATCTGTTAGATAATTTGGTATAATGTTCTCCGATGAGTTCCATTTTATGTTATGGATTACTTGTCATTAAGTAATTTGGTAGGTTTTTTTTAAACTTGTTTTATGTTGCATATATATTGAAATCCTTTTACATATATATGATAAAAAAATCATATACGTGTAGATACCACTAATGCATTCTCAACTACACACAAATTTGATACACAATAAAAGGTGATAAGGTGAATTAAGAAGGTTGAAATTAGAAATGAATTAATTGTTATCATCACTCATTCAGATATTGAAACAAGCCAGAGATGGATAAGCGACAAAGTAGTATTTGGTTGTGAGAAAGGTGGGAAATAAAAAAGGGATAATTATACGAAACCCCCTTGCCATTAGGGCGAGATTCGGTTTTGCCCCCCTGAAGTTTTTTTTTATCAACTCCCCCTTATAAAATCAAAAACCATATTTCACCACCCCCTTTTACTTATCTACTGTTCATCATCTTCCCCAACCACTCTCCTTCATCCTCTCCTTCATCACCAAATTAGGGTTCATGAATGCCGTCGAATGTTCAGCTCCCTCCGATGAATCTTCAAAAACGAAAAACGAAAAGCATGATTCACAATCACAACCTTCACTCTACTTAACAAACGCGGTTTTCTTCGGCCTCTTCTTCTCTGTCGCCTACTTTCTTCTTCACCGGTGGCGTGAGAAGATCCGAACCTCTACTCCTCTACATGTACTCACAATCTCCGAGACTGTAGCATTTGTTTCCCTCATAGCTTCAATTTTCTATCTTATGGCTTTCTTCAGCATTAGCTTCATCCTTCATCCCTTCCCCGTGTCTCGTGCCGTTCAGTATGATGAAGAAGATGAAGCAGAGATTGATAAAACTACCGGTTCATGCCTCATCGGAGTTACACCGAAGTTCCCTCCGCTGCCATCGAAAACTACCGTAAAAAAAGTTGCTCCAGCATCGGTGACAGTGCAGCTTTCATCCGATGACGAGGAGGTTGTCCAGGCAATAGTTTCAGGGTCAATTCCGTCTTACTCACTTGAAACCAAACTTGGAGATTGCATGCGTGCATCGACAATTCGTAATCAAGCTGTGGAAAGAGTTACTGGAAGGTCACTTGAGGGTTTACCAATTTATCCCAATTTATTTTTGGATCTGGTTTAATTTAATTTCAATGTTCATGAACCCTAATTTGGTGATGAAGGAGAGGATGAAGGAGAGTGGTTGGGGAAGATGATGAACAGTAGATAAGTAAAAGGGGGTGGTGAAATATGGTTTTTGATTTTATAAGGGGGAGTTGATAAAAAAAAAACTTCAGGGGGGCAAAACCGAATCTCGCCCTAATGGCAAGGGGGTTTCGTATAATTATCCCAATAAAAAATAAACAAATAGTGGAACACAAAGTACCACTAAGAAATGTGGTTGTCCATATAATGATTTCATTGAAAGAATGAGATTTAGATAATATCACTCAGATCACGCAAATATATAAATATGAGAGTAAGTTACAAAAAGATATAAGAGGTCTTAAAACTGAGATATAACATTTGTTTAAATTGATAGAGGATGTAGCCTATGTTTAGTAGAGTAGGAGAAGAGATGACTCAGATGTTATGAGAGTTATTTTTTTGGTCCATCCATATTCAGTTGTTGGATATTTTTCTTATTGTGTGGTAATGAGTCTGACTATATTTCTTAATCCCTTAATTAACTGAAGCTTTGGGAATGAGTTCACAAACATTGTTTCGTTCAAATTTATTTAACTTTTCTTGGATAGCAAAAGACCAATGTTCATCAATGATAGTCTCGTCTAATCCTTTCAGTTCAATTTGTTAAATAAAGGCAATATATTTAAATACCTTATTAAGGGAGCGTCTAATAGGGTCTATGTTATACATGTCTCCAACAATAATCTAAATAGGACAATCCTTTTATCGTCCTCCTTTCTTTCAGAAGATCTTGATGGTCTGAATGAGTACCTATATTTTGATATTTCCATGACTTGATTTTGACTTTGATCTTGTTATGCTTCTTGATCATTTTCTTCCATATTTGTCTTTTCCAGAATATTTGCATAATCAATAACTTCTATTTCTAATAGTTTAAGGTTAGTTTAATCAAAAGTAATGTGAACTGGTTCTTTTACTGTCTGTGTTCTTTTGTTAAATACTCTAAAAGTTTTACTATGAGTAGAATATACTATAAATATGCTTTCGTCATCTTTTACATCAAAATTTTTGTGGTTATCTTTCTCGTTGTTAAGGATAAAATCTATGCATCCAAAGAGTAAGGGAGAAATATTATGCTTTCTTCATTTATAGTTCGTTTGGCGTTTTAGAATTTGTACTCAAAATTAGTAGTCAAATAATATTATTAAAATTATAAAAAAAATCTAAAATTAAAGACAATTATTATAATTAGCATTTATTGTAATTGATTATAATTAAATAAGTTGAATAAATAAGTTTAAAATGTTAATTTAACTTTTCTAAATTTGTTCTATATTTATATTCTTGAAATTGTTATAATTAACACTATATATACTATACTTTATATTTTTGAAATTGTTCAGAATTTCATCTTTATTATTTATTATCAAGCCAACATATTATATTTTGTTTAAGTCGAAACATTGGAAATAATACATCTTAACCAGATATAAATAAACATCACACAACGTATATGAATATTTTAACTTATATGAATAATTTGTTAAATTCATAATTCAAAAATACATTCAACAACAATTTTAGCAGCTTGAAAAACTAACCAAAAGTATTTTAAAATATTCCATAATCTAATGTGAAATAACCAAAAAAGGAACTATTTAAAACTTCCTAAATTAAACATCCTTGCAACGAAAAAAAAACCTTGACCAAAACTGTGAGACATGGCAAGAATTTTGAATGTGTCAAAAACTTGGCATGATTGAAAGTGTGCTTGGTTCACAAAGAAAAATGAAGAAATATCATTTTTGTGAAAATAAACTGAATAAGCCGACTCAAATTCCACCATGATCCGACTCATTCAATGTATTTTATGCTCAAACCACGCAGGTCGCAACAGGCTACCTGAGGCCAAATTTTGGTCGGCTCATTGGGTACGTATGAGCCGGCTCAAAGCCCCTCATGAGCCGACTCATTAAATTGTTTTCTCCCAAATGTGTGCGGGTTTCAATAGGCTGCCTTCCCCCCACTTTTGGCCGACTCACCCAGAATTTTGAGCCGGCTCATTTGCTGATTTGAGCAGGCTCATTCCTGTAAATGTCATATTTTTTTATTAAATCTTGCTTTATATTTTTCTGCCATAAACTAACCAATATAAATAGATGCTTGCATTTCTTTTGAGAGGTTAACAAGAAAAGTGAAAGATATACACACTTTTCTCTTCATCTTCTTCTTCCTTGCATCCATCAACAATCACACACAATAATCTTTGTTGATTAAGGTGTTAGCTTCGAAGATAACGTTCAATCGTGAATTAAAGATTTCGGATTGGGTTTAGAGAGTGTGGGTTTTTCTTGGAAAAATTTTAAGTTAGTCCCTTAAGTTTTTTTTTGTAACGCTTTGGTCATTTTTTAAAAATTTCTGTTACAATAAATTGCAAACTCATATATCATTTGAATTGATTTTTCGCGCTTATCACGAATATGTAATTAGTTTTGTATTTGATTGTATATTTTGGTCGAATCGACGATTTTTCATTATGTATTCCGTTTAAAAAAGGATCAAATCATTACAAAAACAAGCGCAAAAGGACTTACTTGTAGCAAGAAAAACATAAAGGATAACATTGTTACAATTAAATAACTTAAAGGACCATATAGGTAATTTAGCCTAAAATCAAATAATACTACTTGTTTAATGCCAACATTTGTTTTACACGGTATACACATACTTGTTTAAGTTTACAGAATTTCGTTAATGACATATGTTTGGAAATCACAATTTTATATTGTTAATTAGTGCTCCAAACTCCAGATGCACGAAGGAGTTAGAGCATATATATCATATAAGGAAATATATAATTATTGAAATCAATAAATAAACAGACCCTACTAATAGTGTAAAATTATCCTCATTAATGGAATAAAGCATGTATGTTAGTGTAGGGATTCGGAAAATGGTGGATATATATGGTAATGAAGCAGTCGCAACAGCAAGTGATGCTGCAACGAGTAGCAGAATGCAGAGTGATTGCCGCCATATGGAGTTTCATTACAAACCTCTACACAAATAGCTCTCATACAGGGAAGAAGCATACTTATAAAACGATTTCGAAACCCTAACGACTTTCTAATGGGCTTTCAGAATAACTTATCCTAAAAAAAATTATTACATACCCCTTAAATTCTTCCCTACCTCCTACAATTTTAAAATATTCTCATTTCATTCTTTTAAGATATCAACTCATTTACTTTTTTTACCATACTATTAAGTTTTTAGAATTTGAAACTTTTTGTACTTCACATGTGTTTACCAGAATACTCTGAAAAATGTCATTTTTTAACGTTTTTTTCTTAACCAGTAAACTTATCGTTATGTTCTCCGGTGTACATTTTTTGTCCCTAGAAATTTGTTGGTATGTTATAAGATTTGTAACATGTGTTAGATAATTTGGTCTAATGTTATCCGATGACTTCCATTTTATGTTCTGGATTACTTGTCATTAAGTAATTTGGTAGGTTTGTTTTTTTTAACTTTTTTTATGTTGCATATATATTGAAATCCTTTTACATATATGTGATAAAAAATCATATATGTGTAGATACCACTAATGCATTATCAAAATTTGATACACAATAAAAGGTGATAATATGGATTAAGAAGGTTGAAATTAGAAATGAATTAATTGTTATCATCACTCATTCAGATACTGAAACAAGCCAGAGATGGATAAGCGACAAAGTAGTATTTGATTGTGATAAAGGTGGGAAATAAAATATAAAAGGATAGTGGAACACAAAGTACCACTAAGAAATGTGGTTGTCCATTCAAAACCAGGTTAACACCGTCGAAAGATGGTTCCGGATGGAAATCTATGCATCCAAAGACAAGTAAGGGAGAAATATATGCATCCAAAGACAAGTAAGTGAGAAATATTATGCTTTCTTCCTTTATAGTTTGTATGGAATTTTAGAATTTGTACTCAAAATTAGTAGTCAAGTAATAATATTAAAATAAAAATATATATAAAATTAAAGACAATTATTATAATTATCATTTATTGTAATTGATTATAGTTAAAGAAGTTGAATAAATAAGTTTAAAATGTTAATTTAACTTTTCTAAATTTGTTCTATATTTATATTCTTGAAATTATTATAATTGGCACCATATATACTATACTTTATTTTATCCATTACTAAACGGTTATTTAAATATCCATTTATTTTATCTGTGGATATCTATTAAGCTCCCCGCCTCATACCCATGACGGATTTTATCCGCGGATATCTGCGGGTATGGATATTTTTGCCATCCCTACCCACAAATAAGCCAAATGTATCAAAATGCATCACGAGTATACTGGTACATGCTAATAGAACTAAGCTTGAAAGCATGCTCTTATCAATAGAGATTGTCGGCAGAACCAAGTGGTTGGATATCTGCAAGTTGATACTTTAAGTAATTTCTTTTGTTGTTTGGGATAAGACGGGCAACTTTCTCTACCGCATGTAATATCTTTAAAAATCTTTATTACATTCAAAATATTGGGGCAACATTCTTTTCCTCTACGGGGGTAGGGTTTTCAATGAGGCACCCCCTCTTTGTTTTCTTTCAACTTTTATAGCAACGCGTGTTAAAAACTAACTGATAAAACCTTGACCTAAACACTAGACCTCCATAGAAAGATTTTTGCTGCCTCTCAAATTAATACCCGAACACACTATACTTCCATGGGGATATAATTGTCTCTTCTCAAGAAAATAGGAATATGTTGGAATTCCGCAAGAGGACCATTGTTGCCTTGCAAGGCCACACGATCACGTTGGACTTCCACTGAAAGATCCTTGTGGCCTAATGAGGAGAATTCCAATGTTGGAATTCTCTATGAAGGTCTTTTCCGCCCATCGAGGTGATATATTATTATGGACTCCTCTACAAAGTTCATTGTCGCCCCTCGAGGCAATATACAATACTAAACTTCTCAACGAAGGTCCTTGCTACCCTTGATGTGATATCATATAATGTACTTCTACGATGGTCCTTGCCTCCCTTAAAGGCGATGTCATATACTGGACTTTTCTACCAAGGTCATTGTCACCCCTCGAGGCGATATCTGTAACGACCCGTTTTTATTTGATTATCATCTGCGAATTAATTTCGAGTCGCTGTGATTTTTTGTGTGCTTTGTCCTGTGGATATATGTGGTTATGTGTGTTTAGTGAGGTGGCGAATAGTACTAATTAAATCGTATTAGTAGTAGTAATTATTTAACTATTTTTAATTTAAATAATTTAGTTGAGATTATTTACATTTAAATAAATTATTTTAATTATCTTATTAAAATAAGAGTTGATAATATGAATAGAAGGATAAGGAGGACAAAAGAGACTATTCGTGGGGTTTAGTAAGGATAAGAAGGGAATATCATATTAGAGGTCTAAGGGTTATAGTGGGAAAATGAGGAAAAATTAGAAAAGGAGATTCATTTTGTGAATGATCGTGGTTTTGGGAGAACGAGGTACGGAAAGAGGAGCAGAAATAGGGCTTAGAGAGCTTCGAAGAAAATCTTCATCTAAGGTAAGGGTGATATTTCTTTCATCTCTCAAGGGTTAGATGATGTAGGTATTGAGGTAGAAATCGTTAGGTTGACATCCATGGAATTGTTGTGTGGGGTTTGTATGAGGGTTTGCAAGGATTTATGAAAATATGAATGGAATTGATGTTTTGTTGTGTTTAGATTGTTTAGTTGGATTGCGATTGTTATATGTAGACTGTTGTGCAATATCTGTGAAAAAATCCTATTAGAAATCAAGTTTGGTGCAAAATAACATAGGTGAATAGTGGTTGTCATCATAGGGTTCGAATTCTAAAATCGCAGAGCGCACTTAGCGCAGTGTAGCGCACTTAGCGCGATGTAACACACTTAACACGGTCTGAAACATTTTCTCCTCTTCCAGGAAGTGGCGAATGCGCTTAGCACGGTAGAGGCTCGCTTGGCGCGACCTGGAACAGAAAAAATATTATTTTATTAATTCAAAATTATTAGAAATCATATGTTTTATATTTTATAAATGATGTTTGGTTGCGGTGATGTTGTGAGCATGTATTAAAGTGTTATATGCTTGTTTTGTTGATGTTGGTGTGATAATGTGGAATGCATGATTGAATGATGCAAAGATGTGTAGTTGTTGTAGTGACATAATGATGTATGTTCAATGAATACATGTGATTGTTGAGTAGTATTGTGATGGGCTAAAGACGTGTCTGATTATGCGTCTAGCGGTATCTTAACTGCAAGTGCACAGCCTATCGAAGTAATATTTAAGATTATCGATCCACAGGGATTCTATGGTTACCTAGTGCTAGATGAACTTCTAGTTTAGCTAAGGCGAATGGTTGTCACGATTTTTTGTTGATTTTTAAGAATATTAAAGGCGGAATTTAATTTAAGTTTTAATGAAATGATACTAAGGCGGTCGGTATGTAATTATACTAACTTAGGTGGGTCAATCTAACCTAGGCTTATAAAGATGTTTACTTAATCTATTCGGTAGAGATTACCAGTTTAAATACCTTCAACTCACACTCTCGTGGTCTTATATCAGATCTTATCCCTAAACCCCTATGCCTGCTCTCGCTAGCCCATAAGTGTTTAGAGGTAATTTTTGGAAACTAAGTAATTCTAATTTATCTTAAAGCGCTCTCGCTGTGTTTAATTTAAATGCCTAACTTTAGCTATCTGGTTAAAACCTCACACTCTCGTGGTCTTGACCTAACCTAATACTCTTTTCTTACTCTCGTAACGAAAAAGTCTATTTAATTAAAAAGTATCAGCCAGAATGTTAAGTGATTAATTATTTTTAGCCTATGGTTATATTTTACCGGTTAAGTTTGTTCTAACTACATACCGCCCTAAGGTGTTTAGCTACTCATCGATGTTGAACCAGACAGAGACAGAAAATTAAATAATAAAATACTCATGGCAGGAAAATAAATAAACATTATAAATAATTAAATTGCAATATAATAAAAACCTGGTTAACAATATTAGAGCAGACTCCTTCTTCCACAGACCGGAAAGCTCGGAGTTGGCGAAATCAAAAATAAACGAATGCTGAAGGTTTAGAAAAAAATAAATGTATAACAATTTCCTGATGTTGGAAATTGTTATATGGCGGGTTTGGATACAATAAAACGAAACAGAAAATAATGCAGAAATAAGAAACGGGTCGTAAATCAGTTCGGCAGAGCTTCCGCAGGAAATTCAATAAAAATGCTCTGTACATTCTTCATAAAACTGGTGCTATTTATAGAACTCTAAATGGGCTGGATTTTTGGATCTTTGTTGTTTGGGCCTTGCTGAATTTTTGGAGAGAATGCAGGAACGTGGCAAATATTTAGGAAACAGATTCTTCACGTAATGGCTTGACGTAGTCTTGGTCAAAAACCTAATATAATCCTTGTCACGGTCGTGATAATGCTTTCACGTTCGTGTCCTGCAGTTTTTAAGTGTCACGGTCGTGACACTTCTCTTACGGTCGTGATGCTTCCTTTTGGGGTGTCATGGTCGTGACACCCTTGTAACGGTCGTGACTGCTGCAAAATATGCAGTTTTGCAGGAAGCTTCATTTCTTCATCTTTTTATGATTGATTTTGTTCCTTTTTCTCTTAGTTCATGATTTAGCTCCACATGATGGTGTACCTGCAAGATGGTAAGAAAAACTCGAGAAATCGAGTGTTAAAACGATGATTATTCGATAAAACGCTAATGAAACCTAGCAATAAAATCGATACGTTTTCTCGTTATCAAACTTATCCAAACTTAAACCTTTGCTTGTCCTCAAGCAAATAGTCGGTTGAAAATTGGCGGACAAGATGTTATTCACGCATACTCATAACAAATCATACGAGGGATCGTTTTGTCGGATAATCCGATACTTTGATAGAACACTACCGATACACTAATGACACAAGCAACAAGCTATGTCGTCGACTTCCCGTTAAATGAGCCAATCGACAATTACTTTACGATTTCACCTAGAGTTTTTCGATCTTATTTCGCCCGGTTTCATTCTAGCGCAATCACATTAAGCCCTTTGCCTTAGCACGCACGTAGTGGAGTAGCCGGTTATAGACTTTGATCCTTTTTAAGCACGGGGTCTGGTACACGAGTGTGGTAACCCTACATTTTGTATCCGATTTGGAGGTTGTGGGGGATCGAGCCGTAGCACGCCCTACCAAGTTCAGAACCAGTACCTCTGAACCAACCCGCAATGGACTCCTTCTCATATTTCTCGTTTCTTATATGCGACCGTGTACTTTGGTGCAATTTCTTTTCATTTTGCGTCGAGATATGAAGGATCATTATTGATTAGGCATCAAACGCTTATATTCATCGGCTCCCCACGTGGTTTGTGTTCAGACGGTGCTGACTGCTAGTATAAACTACTCGGGGTTACTTTTGAACTGAAACTAGAAGTGTACTCGTAATGGTAATCGGGATAGAATCGCTTAAGTAGGAAGTCAAAGGTGTCAAGATTGTATTGGTCTTGTTTAATCGTTCTCAGCTTCCTAATTACGATTTCGTAGGTAAGTCGGGTAATGCGAATAATTAAAAAAATTTCGGTTATGGCTAAATAAGCGGGGAAAATTCGAAACTAAAGAAAATATCATAAAGATTTTGCACGCTTCATTAACTTACTAAAAGGAAATACAACGGAATTGAAAATACAACGAAATGGAAAAATGCGAAAAGGGAAAATACGGAAATGAAAGGTACCTCTCCCACACTATATCAGACATTGTCCTCAATGTTGTGATATAAATGCGGTTAAAGTACAGTACAAACGACAAAAACGAAAAACAAACATAAGAAAAACTAAAACTATGGCTGCTGAGGACCGCGGGGTCGGCTTCTGGTGCGGGAGCGGCGTCTGGAAGGAGTCGCTTCAGGATCAGAATCGGTGCTGGTGGTCCCAGTGATGTCGATACGCAAGGCGTCTAACTCGCTGAAAATCTCGTTGAACCTCTCATTAGTAGCTGCCTGGTTTGCTGCAATAGTGCCGAGTAAAGCATCGTACTGCTCCGTCTGCCTGCGCTCCAGTGCGGCGTTCATCTGGTTCTGCTGATGAATCGCACGGAGGACATCCTCAAGAGTGAAATCCTGTGCAGGAGGCTGTCGAGTAGATGTCTCTGGTATATCCTGGACAGTCTCAGCTGCATCCATAGCGTCCTGCATCTCATCCGCAGGGAGATCTGCCTGATCATGGATAGGAGCGTGGTCAGCAGCATCAGGTAGAACAAAGAGCCAGTTGGCTCGGCTGGATGGGTCGATGCGGTCGCGGGACGGCAGAATGATATGGTGAAATACGGTGCCATGGACAACAGGGCTATACCTGCCATCCTCTCGCTGTGCAATCAGGTGAGCGGACCTGCAATAACTCTTGGTGAGGAATTCTGCGGCTAAATGAGGCTGATCTGCGACCAAGTCACCAAGCCCCAACTGAATGGCAAGGGTGGTGACAATGCCGCCAATGAAGAACGGAGTGGATCCTCTGTGCGCAATAGCCTGGATGTGGTAAAGCATGAAAGGGGCAACATTGATCGGCTCGTCATTAAGAGCACAATGCAAGAATAGAAGCTCCTTAGAGTTGAGCTTATGGTTGCTTTCTCGAGCGAAGATGGTGTTGCAAATGACTCGGTGGAAGTAGCGGATGGCCGGATTGTGAATGTGCGTAGCGTTGAGGCTTTGGAAGGCGGATGCACGGGTGTTGGTTAAGTCGTGCCATAGAGTGAAAGCTTGTTCACTAAAGTTATCGGGCACGCGACGGTGAGCTTCAGTTCCGTGATCGAAGCCTAATAACTCGGCGATCCTGTCTTGCGAGAGGTTGAACTCTTGGCCATGCAATCTGAATTTTGCAAAACCGGTGAGCTGACTCAGAGAACCGGTACCGGTGATGTAACTGAATGAACTTAAAAACTCCAGTGTCAGAAGCTCGAAGGTTGGCTGAGGTTGACTGCAAAGATCCCAGAGCCCGACTTTTTGAAGCAGGTTCGTAACACTGGCAAGCATTCCGAGTTCCCTCAAACACACAGTGTCAATGTAACGTGTAGGTTGCACACCGCGGCTTTGGAATCGGAGAAATCGTTCTCTCTGAGTTTCTCCAGCATCACCTTCTCTAAAAGTAATAGTATCCATTGCATGCAAGAGCTTAGAGTGAAGAATGAAGATTTTTGAAGTTTTGTGAAAAAATTGGTAAAATGAAAGAAAAATTGATTCGGGATAAATAATGGAGAGTGAGAATGTAGTAGGTTGTGATAATGGGTGATTAATGAGTTTAAAGATGGTAAATGGGGGGTTACGGAGGTTATGGAGAAGATGGGTAGTTTTTTAGGAAGTTATGGAGAAGAAGAAGAAGAGGCACGAAGAGAAACAGTTCTGTTTCTCACGATTCCTGGTATATGGGTCGTCACGGTCGTGACAGGGGTACGACGGTCGTGACACTCAAAATGAACGCGTCACGATCGTTATGGGGCAGTGACGACCGTGAGGGCTTACTTCTTAGAATAATTTCCAGAAAACACTTTCTCACTTGTTTCACATATTTTATAATAATGTATTTTCTTCACTAACACTCATATTAAATTATAAACACCATATAGTATATAGTTTCAACACAGTACTTCAATAACTTGCAAGGCATGAGAGATTGTATATATAATGAATAAATGCAAGCATAGCAGTACATAGAATGAAAAATACATAAATTGCTAAAAATGGAGAAATTTTGGAATTAAAGATGCATTGTATAAAGTAATTGAAAATGAAATTACATAAACGGAAATTTGCGGTAAGAAATTGTTGCGAAAAATAAATCTAACTAGAAACGAAAACAATGGAAAAAATAAACTAAATCACTCATAACATTATCAAAAGCGTTTCTTCAAGTCTTCGATGGCGGAATTCAAGTGATAGAACTGTTCGCAGGTTATGTCAGTCAACCCTATAATATCCAATCGCATGCTCTTAATGTCTTCTTTAAATAAGTTAATGTCAGTTTGGTAAGCATTGAGAGTGTTCATGATGTTTTGCAAGTTGTTAGCATAATCTCCTTGATTCACTTCAGGGGTTTCATAAACTTCTTCAGTGTGGCCAATGTCATGGTAACCAGGAGGTGTCTCAGGGTCAGTTTCGACATCGGTCATTGTATCATCTTTTATCTTGTAAGACTGAGGTGTTTCAGGAGTGGGTGGATAATCAGGTGGTTTTAACTCGTAAAGCCAGTTATCCTTATTGTGAACACTTACTCTAGCATGGTTAGGCAATGTGAACAGGGTTACTACCTCGTTCCGGATTAGGTACTCAAAGGGTGGATGTCCTAAATTCCTTATGATATGTCTATTAAAGCAGAAGTTAAGATCCATAGGACGGATGTTACCTAAACGGTTGCACCTGCGCAATTGGTACCTAAGTCCTAAAGCATCAGCAATCATGGTTACAAGACCTCCTACTAAGATAGGTAATTCAGGTTCTTCTTGGATACGAGTGAAGGTTTGCATCATGAAAGGTACACCATTAACAGGCTGTCCATTAGTGAAACATGACATAATAAATATTTCATCTTTAGAAACTCCGGTAATGTTTTCTTCTTTTCCAAAGAATGTGTGGGCAAGGAATTTATGGAAGTAACGGAGAGCAAGATTATGGATCTCATCATTATTCATGCCATTTGGTTCAGGGTGGTAGTTTCCGGTTAAAGTTCCCCAAAAGAAATCTAGCTCAATATCCATCAATTCTACCTGTGTGGTAGTAAAAGCAAATGGTCCACTAGGGAATCCTAACAAGTCAGCTAGTTCTTTATGGTTAAAGTCATATTCTATTCCAAATAGGCGGAAACTAATAAATCCTTTCCTAAATCCAAAACCGCGCTCAGGTAGGTAAATTAAGGAGCTAAGGAACTCAAGGGTGAGCTCGCGGTAAGTCACAAACTTATGTTGGATCAATGCATTCTCCCATCCGAGTCGGTTAAGCAAGTACATGATGCTATCATGTATTCCTAAGGTTTCCATAGTCCGATCATCCGGGTACAGGGTCAAATCCATTTGCCTCTATGATAACTCTTCAAATTTCATTCTTTGGTTCCTACCCCTAAATTTGGTTTCCATATGGTTAATTGGTTGGTTAGCTATGGTCAGTGCAAATATGAAGGAAACAAATCGGGGGAAGAAGGAAAGTGGAAAAGACTTTTTAGAAAATCTGTAAAAAGTGATTTAAGATAAAAATAAGAAAATGTAATGCATAATGTAATGGCAATAATAGTATTATAAAATAAAACTATAAAATGACAAAACAAATAAACAAATAGTAAAACGATAAATAATAAAATGATAAAGAGAATAATTTAAATAATTAAATGAGTAAATGGGTTGCCTCCCACTAAGCGCTGTTTTTATCGTCAAAAGCCTGACGTAATGCTTAGGTTTAGATTAATCAGGGGATTCAGTGGACAATTCTAAAAGCTTTAGATTATTCGCATAATCTCTATTTTCAACTTTATGATAATGTTTTAAACGTTGTCCGTTTACTATGAATGGTTCACTATTCCTACCCTTAATTTCTATTGCTCCACTCGGGAATACTTTAATTATTTCAAAGGGTCCTGACCATCTAGATTTTAATTTTCCAGGAAAGAGCCTAAGTCTTGAATTAAAGAGGAGTACAACGTCTCCCACACTAAATTCTTTCCTAGATAGGAGTTTATCATGCCATCGCTTAGTTCTTTCTTTATATATCTTAGCATTCTCATAAGCATCTAGCCTTAATTCTTCTAATTCGTTAATGTCTAGGATTCGCTTTTCTCCTGCAGCATTATAGTTTATATTGAGAGTTCTAATCGCCCAATAAGCTTTGTGTTCTAGTTCTACCGGGAGGTGACAAGATTTTCCATAAACTAATTTGAAAGGTGTAGTACCTATGGGTGTCTTGTAAGCGGTCCTATAAGCCCATAAAGCTTCATTAAGTTTAGATGACCAATCTTTCCGAGATATGGCGACAATCTTTTCTAAGATTTGTTTAATTTCTCTGTTTGAGACTTCGACTTGTCCACTTGTTTGTGGATGATATGGTGTAGCCACACGGTGTCTTACTCCATACTTAGATAGTAATTTGTCAAATATTTTTGAGATGAAGTGCGAGCCACCGTCACTTATGACGAGTCTAGGCACACCAAATCTGGGAAAGATTATATTTTTGAAAAGCTTTATTACTACTCGTGTATCGTTTGTAGGAGAAGCTATGGCTTCAATCCATTTCGAAACATAATCAACAACTACGAGTATGTAATTATTACCGAAAGATGATGGGAATGGTCCCATGAAATCTATTCCCCAGACGTCAAAGATTTCTACTTCTAATATTCCTTTTTGAGGCATTTCATCTCTTCTTGAAATATTGCCAGTGCGTTGACACCGATCGCAATTTATAACAGCGATGTGGACATCCTTCCATAGATTAGGCCAGAATAAGCCGGCTTGCAAGATTTTTGCACAAGTTTTGGAAGTGCTTGCATGTCCACCATAAGGAGATGAATGGCATTGAGCAATGACATCTTCTATTTCTTCTTCGGGAATACATCGGCGAAAGATTCCATCGGGTCCTCTTTTGAACAATAATGGTTCATCCCAATAGTAATGTTTCAGATTATGAAAGAATTTCTTTTTCTGCTGATAGGTTAGATCGGGTGGAAGAGCTCCTGCGGCTAGGTAGTTGACAATGTCAGCGTACCATGGCAGTCCTACAGTTGTCTGGATTGTTTCCACGAATTCTGGTTCATTTATGTCTAACTGAGCTAGGTCGCTTCCTAATTGTGCTATCAGCTGTTCATACGGAAAATCATCGTTGATTGGCACTTGTTCGGGTTTAATACCTCCTATTCTAGATAAATGGTCCGCTACGACGTTCTCAGTACCTTTCTTATCTTTTATTTCTAGATCAAACTCTTGTAAAAGTAAAATCCATCTCAAGAGTCTTGGTTTAGCATCTTTCTTAGTTAATAAATATCGGATAGCAGCATGATCTGTGTAAATGATTATTTTCGCTCCAACTAAGTAAGAACGGAATTTGTCAAGCGCAAAGACAACTGCTAACAATTCTTTTTCGGTAGTGGCGTAGTTCATCTGGGCAGAATCTAAGGTTCTACTGGCATAGTAAATCGCATGAAGTTTCTTTTCCTTCCTCTGGCCTAGAACTGCGCCTACAGCATAGTCACTCGCATCGCACATGATTTCAAAAGGTAATCTCCAGTCAGGGGTTGCATGATTGGTGCGGTGATGAGGGCTGTTTTTAGAGTTTCGAATGCTTTAAGACAATCTTCATTGAATATGAACTCAGCGTCTTTCATTAATAAACCAGTAAGAGGTTTAGTAATTTTCGAGAAATCTTTGATGAATCGTCGGTAAAAACCGGCGTGTCCTAAAAAGCTTCGTATTTCTCGAACGGTTTTAGGGGGTTGAAGATCTTTTATTACTTCAATCTTAGCTTTATCAACTTCAATTCCCTTGTCGGATATTACATGACCTAATACGATTCCTTCGTTGACCATAAAATGACATTTCTCCCAGTTAAGCACGAGGTTTACTTTTACACATCTTTCTAATACCATTTCTAAGTTTGATAAACATCCTTCAAAACTTTGCCCGCATACAGAGAAGTCGTCCATGAACACTTCCATGATGTTGTCTATAAAATCTGCGAAGATTGACATCATACATCTTTGAAAGGTTGCAGGAGCGTTGCATAATCCAAAGGGCATTCGTCTATAGGCGAACGTTCCATAAGGGCATGTGAATGTAGTCTTCTCTTGATCATCTGGATGGATAGGGATTTGGAAAAATCCTGAGTAACCGTCAAGATAACAGAAGTAAGAATGCTTGGCTAATCGTTCTAACATTTGATCTATAAAAGGTAGTGGGAAATGATCTTTTCGAGTGGCTTTGTTTAGTTTACGATAATCTATGCATACTCTATATCCCGTCACTACTCTTTGCGATATCGATTCGCCTTGAGCGTTCTTCACAACAGTGATACCTCCTTTCTTTGGCACTACATGTATTGGACTAACCCATTCACTATCAGAGATTGGATATATTATTCCGGCATCTAGTAATTTTTTAACTTCTTCTTTTACTACAGTGCTAAGGGTTGGGTTAATTCTTCTTTGAGATTCTCTGGAGGTTCTGCAATCTTCTTCTAGCAGAATACGATGCATACAAACTGAAGGACTTATTCCTTTGAGATCAGATATGTTATATCCTAATGCAGTTGGATATTTCTTCAAAACATCTAAAAGTTTCTTTGTTTCTATAGTTCCTAAACTGGAATTTATTATAACTGGTCTTTTACATTCAATGTCTAAGAATTCGTACCTTAGGTTATGAGGTAAAGTTTTTAATCCTAATGTAGGTTTTTCTTTACTTGGCATGGGATCCGGTGTAAGTGCTAAACTTTCGCTTAGACTATCATCCTGATATGGTTTACGCCAATTATCATCTTCGAAAATTGGAGGGATTTGAATTTTCATTATTTCAGAATAAGTGGTCTCTTTTAGTTCCATTTCCCTTACACATTCGTCAATTACGTCCAATAGATAGCATGTATCCTCTATAGCTGGTGATTGTAAGAATTGTGTTAAAATAAATCCAACTTTTTCTTCACCTACTTCAAAGGTTAGCTTTCCTCTTTTTACATCTATTATAGCTCCGGCGGTAGCTAAGAATGGTCTTCCTAGTATGATAGGTGTAGTGGAGTCCTCAGAGATGTCCATGATTATAAAATCAGTAGGGATGTAGAATTGTCCTATACGTACTGGGACGTTCTCTAGTATGCCTACAGGATATTTAACAGAGCGATCGGCTAGTTGAACAGACATTTTAGTTGGTCTCAGGTCTCCCATGTCTAGCCTTTTGCAAATCGTTAAGGGCATAACACTGATACTGGCTCCTAAATCGCATAGAGCTTTGTCAATGACGAATTTTCCTATTACACAGGGTATAGAGAAACTTCCTGGATCTTTTAGCTTAGGAGGCATTTTATTCTGAATTATGGCGCTACACTCGGCAGTAAGTGTAACTGTTCCGTTATCCTCTATCTTTTTCTTATTGGATAAGATTTCTTTTAAAAACTTAGCGTACGAGGGTATTTGGGTAATTGCTTCTGTAAACAGAATAGTAATATTCAACTGTTTCAGAAGTTCGACAAATTTCTTAAATTGACCCGTCGTCTTGGAATTTATTAATCTTTGAGGGTACGGAATTGGTGGTTTATAGGGTGGTGGAGGCACATAAGGTTGTTCTTTCTCCACTACCTCTTGATTGTCATCTTCCTTTTCTTCTGGATCATTCACCACTTCAGTCGGTTTATCCGGTTTTTGGTGCATGGCTGGATTGTCAAGTCTTGGATCGGTAGGTCCGTCAAGTTCCTTGCCACTTCTTAATATCACAGCGTTAGCATGTCCTTTCGGATTAGGTTGAGGTTGTCCAGGGAATACTCCAGCTGGTGCAGCAGTAGGTGCTTGTTGTTGAGCTACTTGTGAAATCTGAGTTTCTAGCATTTTGTTATGTGTAGCTAATGCATCTACTTTGCTCACTAATTGTTTGATCTGCTCACTAGTGTGAATGTTTTGGTTTAAGAAGTCCTTGTTTGTTTGAGATTGGTTAGCTATAAAGTTCTCCATCATCAATTCAAGGTTCGATTTTCTAGGGATATTAGGAGCAGTCTTTTGATATCCTGGTGATGTAGCTGGTGCTTGACCTGGTGCGTATAAAGCATTGTTATTCTTATAGGAGAAATTCAGATGATTTTTCCAACCTGGGTTATATGTGTTTGAGTAAGGGTTTCCTTGAGCATAATTCACTTGATCAGTGGGAGTTCCTGTCAATAGTTGACAATCAGAAACTTCGTGTCCTGAAACTCCACATAACTCACAGTTAGGTGTTACTGCAGCCACGTTGGCTGTTGGTGTTATGGCCAAATTGTCGATCTTTTGGCTTAGTTGGTCAAACTTCGCATTGACTTGGTCCATACTACTTACTTCGTACATACCTCCATTTGTTGGTTTCTCAGTTGCGACTCTCTCGCTTCCCCAAAGGTAATGATTTTGAGCCATACTTTCGATGAGTGCATAGGCATCATTATATTCTTTATCCAACAATGCACCGCCCGCGGCAGCGTCAATTGTCATTCTTGTATTGTACAAGAGTCCATTATAGAAGGTATGGATGACCATCCATTCTATTAATCCATGATGTGGACAAAGTCTCAGCAGATCCTTATAGCGTTCCCAAGCTTCGAATAATGATTCACTTTCTCTTTGCTTAAATCCGTTGATCTGAGCTCTCAGCATAGCTGCCTTGCTAGGTGGAAAATATTTGTTCAAGAAAACTCTCTTTAGTTCCTCCCACGTAGTTACTGAGTTCGAAGGCAGAGATTGAAGCCAAGCTCTTGCTCTGTCTCGAAGCGAAAAAGGAAATAAACGTAATCTAATAGCTTCTTGGGTAACTCCATTGGCTTTTACGGTATCGGCATATTGCACAAAGATCGAAAGATGAAGATTCGGATCCTCGGTAGGATTTCCGGCGAATTGATTTTGTTGCACGGCTGATATCAACGAAGGTTTTAGTTCGAAATCGTTTCGGTTGATAGCCGACGCGGCAATGCTTGAATGCGGTTCAGCTTGCGAAGGACTGGCGTAATACTTGAGTGGATGATTCTGTTCTTCAGCCATCTCTACGTCCTTTGATGTTACGACTAGTTTAGGCGGATCTAATTGAAGATCTGGAATATTGTAATTATTTTCGTAATCGAATATACGTCTTCTTACGTGTAAGAAGCGTTCCGATTCAGGGATTAGAGGTTGCAAGTCTTCGCTTTTAGAGCGAGTACTTGGCATACACTCGGAAATTAAATTAAATTAAATAGTTGATACCTTAGTCTAGACAATGCTACCTAAATGCACTAGTAACTAAATTAAGGAATCCCCGGCAACGGCGCCAAAAACTTGATGGGCTAAAGACGTGTCTGATTATGCGTCTAGCGGTATCTTAACTGCAAGTGCACAGCCTATCGAAGTAATATTTAAGATTATCGATCCACAAGGATTCTATGGTTACCTAGTGCTAGATGAACTTCTAGTTTAGCTAAGGCGAATGGTTGTCACGATTTTTTGTTGATTTTTAAGAATATTAAAGGCGGAATTTAATTTAAGTTTTAATGAAATGATACTAAGGCGGTCGGTATGTAATTATACTAACTTAGGTGGGTCAATCTAACCTAGGCTTATAAAGATGTTTACTTAATCTATTCGGTAGAGATTACCAGTTTAAATACCTTCAACTCACACTCTCGTGGTCTTATATCAGATCTTATCCCTAAAGCCCTATGCCTGCTCTCGCTAGCCCATAAGTGTTTAGAGGTAATTTTTGGAAACTAAGTAATTCTAATTTATCTTAAAGCGCTCTCGCTGTGTTTAATTTAAATGCCTAACTTTAGCTATCTGGTTAAAACCTCACACTCTCGTGGTCTTGACCTAACCTAATACTCTTTTCTTACTCTCGTAACGAAAAGGTCTATTTAATTAAAAAGTATCAGCCAGAATGTTAAGTGATTAATTATTTTTAGCCTATGGTTATATTTTACCGGTTAAGTTTGTTCTAACTACATACCGCCCTAAGGTGTTTAGCTACTCATCGATGTTGAACCAGACAGAGACAGAAAATTAAATAATAAAATACTCATGGCAGGAAAATAAATAAACATTATAAATAATTAAATTGCAATATAATAAAAACCTGGTTAACAATATTAGAGCAGACTCCTTCTTCCACAGACCGGAAAGCTCGGAGTTGGCGAAATCAAAAATAAACGAATGCTGAAGGTTTAGAAAAAAATAAATGTATAACAATTTCCTGATGTTGGAAATTGTTATATGGCGGGTTTGGATACAATAAAACGAAACAGAAAATAATGCAGAAATAAGAAACGGGTCGTAAATCAGTTCGGCAGAGCTTCCGCAGGAAATTCAATAAAAATGCTCTGTACATTCTTCATAAAACTGGTGTTATTTATAGAACTCTAAATGGGCTGGATTTTTGGATCTTTGTTGTTTGGGCCTTGCTGAATTTTTGGAGAGAATGCAGGAACGTGGCAAATATTTAGGAAACAGATTCTTCACGTAATGGCTTGACGTAGTCTTGGTCAAAAACCTAATATAATCCTTGTCACGGTCGTGATAATGCTTTCACGTTCGTGTCCTGCAGTTTTTAAGTGTCACGGTCGTGACACTTCTCTTACGGTCGTGATGCTTCCTTTTGGGGTGTCACAGTCGTGACACCCTTGTAACGGTCGTGACTGCTGCAAAATATGCAGTTTTGCAGGAAGCTTCATTTCTTCATCTTTTTATGATTGATTTTGTTCCTTTTTCTCTTAGTTCATGATTTAGCTCCACATGATGGTGTACCTGCAAGATGGTAAGAAAAACTCGAGAAATCGAGTGTTAAAACGATGATTATTCGATAAAACGCTAATGAAACCTAGCAATAAAATCGATACGTTTTCTCGTTATCATATTGTATGATGATGAATATGATATGGATGTGCATTTAGTCATTATATGTTGTCTTTGAGGTGCATATCATTTGCATGATGTTGTTGTTGTTGAGGTGATTGTGTGCCCATTAAGGGTGTGAGTAATCACGATTGTCGTATGCCCATGTGGGATATGAGCGTCTCATTGCATTGATTATAGTCGTGTTGCATGATGTTTGATGTGATTATCTGTGTATGGATTAAAGGGTGTGATATATTGATTGTTGTGATGCCAGTGGATGACTTAATGATGTATGCTTTCATATTTATATCATCTTTCTCTTTTGTTGATTTAAGAATCTCATCCCTTCTGTTTGAATGTTGCCTCTACGTGGGTAACGTGCAGGTAATCAAGAATAGTTAGAGTTCGTGGTCGGTGAAGTCGAAGTACTTCACACGTATGCTCTGATATATAACATTGGGAGTTGGGAACGCTATTTGCATGAGTCGTTTCATTAACAAAGATTTTTGTTATCTTTATAGTTTTCATATGAAGTCTATTTGTTAAAACCATTATACTTGGTTATTGTTTACTTCGATTAATTTTTTCGCTGCATAATAAAAGTAATTTATGGATATACAAAGTATGTTACATGTATTATAAAGAGCAATTTTTTGTGATGAAAGTAATACCTAACTTCTTATGGAAAATATTTTACTCTTATTTGTCTTTTAAATTATGCGGGGGAAGTAGGGTGTTACAATATCCAATGATGAGCTTCTCTACAAAGGTACTTGTCGCCCTCTCGAGACAATATCATATGTTGGACTTTTCTATGAAGGTCTATGTCGCCCATCGAGGCGATATCCAATTGTGGACTTCTCTAAGTAGGTCCTTTCTGCCCCTCGAGGCGATATCTTATCTTGGACTTCTCTATAAAGGTCCTTGTCGTCCCTCGAGGAAATACTATAGGTTGGATTTCTCTACGAAGATCCTTATCACCCCTCGTGGCAATATCATATGATAATTTTCTCTACAAAGGTCCTTTCACCCCCTCAAGGCGATATCGTATGTTGAACTTCTCTACGAAGGCCTTTGTCACCCCTCGAGACGATATTGTAATACCCTAAAATTTGCCTTCTTAATTTATTATCAACCTCAAGTGGTTTATGCTTCGTCATTTAGCATATCCGGTTGTGCATTACATTGCATTAAAAAATAAATAAAAATAAATCACCATCATTTGCATACGCATGAGGCATGTGCTCGAGTGTTTCTTTCCAATCATTGAAGCTCAAGAGAAGAAATAATACCATAAAAATAATCTAAGTCGTTCCCAAGATGTGCAACCAAAGGAATGAAAAATTCATTTTTTTCATCTGTTAGCCGGTTAATGCCTGGGGTTAACCGGTTAATGGAGCCGAATTTTGTGAAAAAATCTTCAAAATTCAGTTGGTTTCTCTTTTCCCTCAACTTTTTTCCCTTCATTTTTCCACTTTGCACCATACTCCACTTTCATATTCCATTTTGCCTTGAAACTTCTACCACTTTCTAGACCCTTCCACACTCTTCCAAGGAATATTCTAGAAACCCTAACTAACTCCAACTAACTCCAAACCTAATTCCTAACCTCATTTCCCAAACCTAATGTCTAAGCTAGCTCCATACCCTAACCTCACTCCAAGCCTAGCTTCTATATAAGTTCATTTCATTCCAAACCAAAGGACTTCAACTTCATTTTCCAAATTTCACTTCTTCTCTCTCATTTTCTCTCAATTTTTCTCTCATTTTCAACCTTTCACCAAAGCTTCTTCATCAAAAGTTCTTCAAGTCTTTGTATTGAAGCTTGAAGAACTTGAAGCTAAACCTTCATCAACATCAAATCTATGGATTATTGAATAAGTTGCTGCTGTTTTGGATTGATTTGAGCTTCTTGGAAGTGTTTTTGTAAGTGTTCATCAAGATCTTCATCAATTGCATTTATTTTGCATTCGCGGATCAAGGCTAAGAATCTCCGGTTTTCTTCTCTGTTTGCATTTTAATCGACATAGCAACAAACACCAAATCAAGCCTCCACTTTGTAGATTGGTGAATCCAAAACCACTTTTCTCTTTAACTTATTCATTCATCTCGCCGTATGGCATTCTTTGATTGCGTTACCGTTTGATTGCATTTTGATCGTTTGTTATGATTTGCTTGCGTTTTACTCATTTGGATTGTTGATAGATAGAACTGTAGCTAGTTCTTGATGCTAATAGGGGCTAGAGGACTAGGTTTGAGTAGAATTTTCATGCTAGCATGTTCATGGATGTATTAGGGGATTTTAGAAGTAGGTTAATGGATAAACGTGCTTATTACATTGTTGGTTTTTGCATTCTGTTTAGTGTTAACCGGTTAACGCTGAGGATTAACCGGTTAACACGTTATATTTTGCCACTGGAATTGAAGTTTTGAAGCCGTTAACCGGTTAACCCCCAACATTAACTGGTTAACACTGTTCAGACTTTGGAAAATTATTTGTTTTATGGCATGCTGGCTTTTCATTGTTCCTTTAATCTCCATGTATTGTTAGATCATGATTTTAGGGAATTTTTAGGACCATTTTAGGTGTATGATTCCATCGTTTCGAGTCCTTTCGACACGTATATTCGATGCTTTTAGTTTTTGTTCTTAATTGTGAAGTGAGTTATGCGTGTTGTTGCCATGTTCAAATTCATTGATTAGCATGTAAATAAGTGCTTCTCATTCTGTTTTGCTTCAGCTTTTATGATCCATGCAAGTTCCAATTGTTTGAATGCTTTGATGCCATGGTGTGTTCACTTGAAAATGCATAATCACACATGTACGATCATTCTTTCTTGCTTGCTTGATTATATTTCTTTGATAATACCAATTCTGAATTTTTGCATCAAAATGCATGTTTACTTGTTGATTCATGGTGATACATATCCACATTTCATGCTTATGTGCTTATTTGCTCAAATCTTGAAATTGCATACTTGTTGCTTTGGTTGCATTATGCATTTTCTTCGATAAACAAATCATTGCGCATGTTCATATCCATGTTATGGTTTCATTTTATTTCCTTTTAATCATTTTATATAATGTTTGTCCATTATTTGTCACTCATTGTGTGCATAAATGAAAATAAATCAAATTTGCCTTGTTTTTCAGTTATGTTTTGAAAAGGTGTTGTTAATTGTGTGTTGTTTATTGTGTTTTCATACTTTTTACACCTATTTTCATGCTGTTTGTTAGCTGTAATAGGTTGTTTGTGTTATGCATTGCATTTCATTGCTGTTTGTGCATTAGTGAGCCGTAATAGCTGCTGGATTTTAGCTTTGCATAGTTTTTAGTACCCCTAGACTTAGGATTGAGTCTAGTTTAGGTCCTAGATGCCTTAGGAATTGTTTGGTATTTGGTTGTCTCATTCCTTTTATCATGCAATACTAATCTTTGTTTTGTAGGGAGGTGGAGGTAAGTTCTCTACAACTTACTCTTTTTACTTCTTTATGCTTTTAATCCGCACTTGCATTTATATTTTATACTTGTGCTAGTATAGGCTTTCCCCTTTTTAGAATCAACTTAGCTTCCTTAGGAAGTAAGTTGAGTTCTAATTTTCTTCACTTTTCTCTTTTTTTTCTCATTAGGATTAGAAACCGCACTAACCTAGGTTCATCCATGCATGACAATACCTAGGATAATTAGTCCCCTTTAGACTTTTCCCTTTGGTTCTCTTTGCTTTCTTTCTCATCTCAAAGAAAATAATAAAGCACATAATAAAGGTTGAATGTTCTAATACGATATGAGACTTTGTCGTGGGTTACTTATACACGTCCTGTTTCGGGGCAAGGTGTAAGGCATCTACCACGATGAACAAGTCTTAGTATGAGAATGTTTCGCAAACAAATTCAAAACACTTCTCTAAAAGACAAAACAAACAATTGGCGTCTTTTCCTGAGGGGATTCATTTCTCACCTCATTCACTCTCAACGCGAACTTGCGATGACTTGTCTCATTTACAAGACGGTAAACGCACTCGCTCAAGGAGAGCCTGCAACACCTGAGCATAGATATAAGCAGTTCCAGCTATAAAAAACACAAACAAAATTCCCGCATGGTTAGGCGAACTACGTCGACTCTGATCCTTATTTTCCCGATGAGGTACGTAGGAAGCGGGGTAGGGCCCGTTCGAGCACATTCTTTATTTTCCCTACATTTCCCCTTTTCTTTTCGATCTTTTTTCCATTTCCCTTTCTCATTTCAGTTCCAGTAGCGGTTTTTATTCATCAACATTTTTATTTCTCACCCTTTGAAAGAAACAAACAAGTGTGGATCTCGTCGAGTACGGCGACCGATATGGGTGCTAACACCTCATTAGGTCGTAACCGTCTCCCGAACCCAGTATCTTTGGTTCGCAGGACCTTGTACTTTCCTTTTCTCTTCGATTTGTGCAACATTACCTTTCCCATTCATTCGGGATAAAAATGTCTGGCTAGCGACTCTACCTTTTCCACGCCACTTTCACGTTTGTACTAGGATGAAAATCCCGGGAGCGACAACTGGCGACTCTGCTGGGGAAAATGGCGAACACAGAATCTCTGGTTTCCCCTTTGAGAGTTAATCCTAGTGCTTGTTTGTTTCTGTTTCTTCGGGTGTTTATCTGTTTGTTGTTGTGTGCTTTAGTTTAGCTTTACTATTTTCATTTATAGCTTTGATTTACAACTTTACTTTACAACATTTATTTACCGCTTTCAGTATTTATTTTCACATGCATCATATATACTGGACTATGTTGGTTTGGATTTTTTCTATTGGTTGGGAGTTACTGTGAGATAAGCCAAATACCCGGCTTGAGTGCACCATAGGATTAGCATGGACAGACATTGTACTCGCATGGTTACATGATGAGTGGTGATGTGTTCCACACCCAGATTGCGACCGTCTCGGAACTATTCTGTGTGGGGGTTTTCCCCACTTCAGGGTACGCCCTTTATAGTTATGTGCATCTGGTGACCGATCATTGAGGACCTTAGTGGAAAAAACCATCTCCAGTGATGACAGTGGCATACCACATTTGTTGGCAAACTCACTCGCATCCGAGGGCCCATTGGGAACTCACATAGGATGGCCTGGTTCTCTCATAGGAATCTAGTTAAAGCAAACTGTTTGTATGACGATAGTACTGTATCCAAAGGGCTGAATGTACTATTGTTTCTCGATTCATTGCTTGAAGCTGAGGACTTATGAGGAATGCTTATTTCCTTGGACTCAGCTGAGACCTCCCAGAGTAGTACATAATGCCAAACTGATTCCCTGATTTGGTCATGAGCTATTTCTTGGAAATGGTAAACGTATTATTGCTATTCGGCTTTGAGAGTCCATGATGTTGAACCGAGTAGCATACTCGTGAGATGGGAGGGGTATACATGTTTGCAGGAACCCTAAAACTTCCAACATACCCATTTTGGCAGTATCGTTTGGTGTTGTAATCTGATTTTATGGTTATTTGATTCTAAGTTCTCGAATTTATGTACAGAGATAACATTATTATGACTTTCCCCAGTTGGTTTACTGCTCAGCACCAACACCAGTTCCTGATCACATGCCTGTTGCATACATGACATCACAACATTTATGCACACATGTTATGTTATTTTCGGGGACAACACATCTGAATCCCGCTGTTGGATTTCTTTTGCATTAAAACTTGAATCCAAGAAGTTAGATTCCCTGGAAATAACCGAACATGGCATTTTCATGCATCCTCACAATCATTACAGGTGTCCGGAGATAGATTCTCATCCTGATTTGGTTTCTCTCTAGAATGGCCAATTTGAATCACAATCGTTAAGGTATAGACATGGAGCAACTCCGAGCGGAGGTGGCTGAAATGAAAATCTGAATGGAACAATTTCTGGTAGGCATGCAGACCTTATATCATGGCCATGTACTACTGAGAGAGAAAGGTTACCAACTGAAGAAGTAGGAGAACCAGACCATGGAAGCTCTGAAGGCAGTACCCAAAGAAGGTTACTATGTTCTCGTTGATGCTACTGAAGTTTTTGCTCCTCCCTGTTCAGTGGGGTGTTTCCAGGACCAGGAAATGTTTCGCGAACATTCTCCTCATCTTTAGACTCCTAAGCCTCTCGACTTGCAGTCGCTTCCGGATCACCAAAGGAAGTGTAAAGGCAGAAACCATGAACAAAGGCCGAAGAAGCCTGAAGCTAAGTTTGACTTGATTCCAATGTCATATGCGTAGTTGCTTCCTTGCTTGCTCTAACTCAATCTGGTTGAACTTGTCACCATGGCAACCCAGCCTAAAAAACATCCTCCAGATTTTGACGCCAGTGCTAGGTGTGGTTTTCATTCTGGTGCACCTGGCCACAATGTGGAGAACTGTAAGAGGTTCAAATATCGGGTCCAGGAGCTCATTGACTCAAAAAAGATTGAGTTCGCTCCAATCGGAGAGAATGTGTCGAGGGACCTCGTATCAACAGCTGCAAAAGAAGGGAATCCTCATTTCCCTACCACGAGGGTCATCTCAAATCAAGGGTGTGTCCCTCCACTTTGGTTCGTAAAATCATCACGCCAGCAACCTCTACCCATTCACCGATCAAACATGGAAAAGAAAATGCAGAAGGAATTTGGATGTTCGAATTAATCTCAACAACAGAGCTATCAGCGACAGGGGAGACTCAGACTCAAGCAGCCCGAAAGAGTGTTTACTCCAAGTCACAACCCTCCTAGCCAAGGGTTTGCTCGTTTGCTCAAGAACTCTTTGACTCATCCATGGAATACCTTGCCAATGCCGTACCCCATTCCCCCAGATTACAATATGGGTGTTATGTGTGAATTCCACTCCGTAACATTCGGGCATACAATTGACGAGTGCAAAGTGTTCAAACACAATGTCCAAGATCTAATTGACTTAGGGGTCACTACACCAGAAGGAGTCCTCAGGAATTGAAGCCTCTTGACCTAGCTGGCCATGCAGACTACACGTGCATCTTTGGAAGCTCAAGACGGGTGTTGATCATACAAATAGTTGATGAACTAGGGGATGTAGAATTCTTTGATGTACTTGGATTTATTTACTATGTTTTGAGATTACCTTCAGAGTTATTGATGGAATCTCCTGTTTGTACCTCTGGTTGTGGCTTTTTCTTGTACTTCGGTATTATTGACATTGGTTGTATGAATTTTTGCATGATTGCGCATTATAGGTATATGGTAATTTGTTTTCGGGTGCCATTGTCTCAACTTTTCCGTTATGGAAATCTTAAGTTCAATAATGAACTCTCAACGTTCAACAATATCTCTACACACAATCACTCAGTATTTTATAGTGTGACATTCTATGGGTGTATCTGTCCCTCCATCTGAATGAAATGCGGATTACTAAGTAGCATTTTCATGCATTCACGCGTATCATTGTTTTGCATACTAACAGGTTACCCGAGTTTCCTAACTTATTTGACTATTTCAGGAAGAATTGAAAGTGTCGTCCACACCAGTATGCTACTCACCGTAATCAAAGGTACATCATGGATACATTGCAAACCGAGCTGAATGAACTTCGCACCAGGATGGGGGAGTTCATGGCAATGATGCATGGTATATCCCTAGGGCAGCAAGAGATGAGGGCTGCTATGCAAAGGATTAACCCCCACAAACCGATCCTCTAGTGGTTACCTTGGACGCTCAAGGCAATCCAATCAACAACACTGTTATTCCACCTACAGGGAACAGACCTCCAACTCCAGAGGGTGGTGGCCAAATTCATGTTCATGTGGAAGACCGGCAGGAAGATCAGTTCACCCTGGTCAATGAAGATGTGGGATTTGGTATTGGGGCCAATAATCAAGACTTCCAAATGTTGGCCGAGAAGGTAAGGGCTCTGGAATGCAGAGATACTCTCAGCATCGACGTCTCTGACATGGGTTTGGTTTCAGGGGTGGTCATCCCTCCAAAGTTTAAACCTCTAAGTTTCGACAAATACAGCGGCAATTCTTGCCCTAAGACTCACTTGCAAGCCTTTTATTGCGAGATCGCTGCACATACCAAAGACGAGAAGCTTTGGATGTACTACTTCCAGGACAACCTGTCTAGGGGCTCACTAGAATGGTACATGAAACTGGAGAAGAACTCTATTTGCAATTGGAAGGTGCTCGGGGAGGCTTTCCTCAAGCAATATCAATATAACATCGATATGGCTCCCAGCCGGACTCAATTACAAAGCCTGTCACAAAAGAGCTCGGAATGTTTCAAGGACTACACGCAGAGGTGGCGCGAAGTCGCAGCTAGAGTTCAACCACCACTGCTGGAAAGAGAAATGGTTGACCTTTTCATGGATACTCTTCCTGGGAACTTCATAGAACGGTTAATAGGCTGTTCGTCCAACAGTTTTTCTGACATCATCCAGACTGGTAAAATAATTGAAAACTAGATGAAGCAGGGAAAGATCCAGAACAACGGTGCCTCTACTTTTGGGACAAAGAAGTCATCTTCAAACGGGAAAAAGAGACAATACGAAGAAGCGGGGGAATTATATGCACAACAAAAGAGAAGAAATTATGGTTCATATTACCAGACAATATTCGCGATTCTCCCAAGGGCAACACATTCGCAATAACAAAACCTTCGCCAGCATAACCCTCAACAGGGTCGTCAGCATCCACAAAAAAGGGAAAGAGTTTTTGACCCTTTTCTAATGTCTTATACCGACCTACTTCAGCATTTGCTTCAGTTGAAACTGATTGAGCTTCGCAAGCTGTCCCCGCCTCCTTTCCCGCTACCGGATGGATGGGATGCTAACTCCCGTTGTGATTTTCATTTCGGGGCACCAGGGCATCATATTGACGGGTGTAAAGATTTTCACCATAAGGTTCTGGATTTAATCGACTCAAAAGCTGTTAACTTTGCACCAAACAGATGATGGAGAGGGGTATTTGTCTTGATTTGAAGCCTTCTTGCCAAAAGTTTGTCAGAAAAGGAACATAAGCAGTAAAGCTAGAAGTATCCCAATACTCTCTGTAATGGCATTGTTTCCTTCACTGCACTTTCATCCGTAATGAGGGGAATTACGCCGCTCTGATTCTTTATTGGTCATGTGTCAATGGAGATACGTAGGCAGAAGATTGTTATGTATTTCCGAGCAACCTTATGGGGCAACTTTATCCCCCAGCTTTACTTTTTCCTTCAGACGTCTCGTGTCAGAGTCAAAATAACTAAAAGAGGAGGTATGATTGCCATGTTGGACATGCGACCATTTCCTTGAAGATTACAAGTCCATGATAAAGCTTCTAATCACTGAAAGTATCCAAGACTGATAAGTCCATATGGAATCAAGTCTCCTAAATTACGGAAATATGCAGTTCCTTTACTGCATTCTCATTTGTAGTTCTTTTATATGCTAAGCATTTGTCTGCATGTATGAAACTTGTTTGCTTTTGAATGTTAACCATAATAAAAATCACATGTTTTCTTGAAGTAATTCATTCATATTCACTTATAGCTTTGTATGTTGCAATACCAATTGTCGTGCTTAAATTCTATGAGGGAGAATGACGAAACAAAAACGCAAAAATCTCTAATTGTGTGCTCTTGAATAAGACCATGTTGATGATGTACATGTTTTGTTTCAAAATCCTAAACACCAGAGATATAAGGGAGATAAACTCTCACCAACCCATTTGAGCCTTGAAGTAGGAGTTTCTTTTTGCACAAAAAACCCTCGCATTTAACCCTAGGATGGGGTAGGTGTCAGCTAGTTTGACCGAGCGTTCAGTGTTCATAAAGGAGTGTGCATCTGAAGAGCCATTACCTTTCATTGTACCAAATCAAGAGGTCCAAAGACCAGAAACCACAATGGTTATACTAATTAAGAGGTCCAAAGAATAGAAACCATAATGGTTATCCTAATCAAGAGGTCCAAAGACCAGAAACCACAATGGTTATCCATCATCAACTGAAAAGTGAGACAGTCACGACCCTTTCAAAGCAATCAAGACAACCAGTGTCACACGATTTATTCAAAATCGAAAGAAAAAAAAAGAAATGTAAGAGCCCGCTAAGTCAAAACTTGAAAACAAGCGACTTAGGCAAAAATTAGGGCATCCCGCTGGACTTTACAATCAAAGATTCAGTCCAGGCAAAAATCAGGGATAAGCAAAAAAATGCAAAATATAAAGACAAAAAGGATTACACAAGAAAGATCCTTGAACATGAACAAAGTCATGTGATACATACACAAAAGACGGCAGGGGTGACTGACTCCCAATAACAACTTGAGTGGTGCTTGAACCGGTAGCAGCAATGGTCCCTCAACCAACACAAAACCCTTATGAAAGGTGAGCGCTTGTGAAAGCTAGCTTTAACGTAGGAATGAAGGACATCACGAAGAGGGGTGGGCACAAATAAAATTTGAGCCTATATCCTTTGTTTCTATAACCGTGAACCAGGCCACGATACAACCCACAAAAGTCATAACTGAAACAGGGTTAGTTTGAGAGCGTACAACCACGGGACCGTGTTCCTGACTCCTATGAGTTGTGCCGAAAGATCTTTGTTGGTATTGCCTGTGCATGCTTTCATTTATTCAAAATAATGTCGCCCACAAAGGTTTACGACATCTTTTTCAATAAGACTTCAAGATTAACGTGTGTGTTGCATTAGAATTTTCATTCTCAGAATAAACATTTTCTGCTTGCATACATTTGTTTGGCATCATAAAAGTTCACATATGGAACCTCAGTCCAGAAGCTTAATCTTTCCAAAGTCGAGAAGTCTGAAACTTTTGAAGGACAAATCATGTCGAGATGCATTTTTCAAGAACTCCATTGAGTAGGGACTTTCCCAACCCGTTGTACGGAGAGTCAGCCAATCTGGGGTAATCACGCCGAGCTTTCCCCTCAAAGTTCAACCAAACTGAGGCAATCACTTCGAGGTCAAATCTCTCAAAGAGCCATTAGTTTGAAGCATTCAGTCACATGTCAGCCAAACCGGGGCAATCACTTCGAGATTCAAATATCTCCAAGAACAATTAGTCTGGGTATTCACTCGAAGCACAGTCAGTTAGAGATGATCACTTCAAGGCTCGTACTGGGGAAGACCACTCTAAAAGCATGAGAAGTACCTTCTCCCGAAGACGGTTAATCAGAAGTACCTATCTAGAATTCAGAATACTGGGGCATAATATCTCACAGTGATATGATGTTTTTCACGAATCCTCGCGAGTCAATCTCTTTCATATACCATGCAGTCTGGGGCAATTATTTCGAGATCCGACGAGTCCCTTCAAGAGTTTGAAGACGCTGAGGCATCTCAGATGCCAGGTTTTCTGTAAAATCTTCTTGGGAAAATTTCTTCCAATAAACCCTAATCGGAGGCAGGTTGAAAAGTACAAGGAACCATTGTTCACTCAGAATCAGTAGGAAGTCGATCAGTCAAGAGGCTGGAAGCAAAGCCATTTCCAGCACAGAACTTCAGGAGTGGTTTCCATAGCAGGCTTCATTAATTAGAATTCTTCAGCAGGTCTCATTAGACCAAATTTTCTCCAACCGAGCAACAAAAAAGGATTGACTCCCTAGCATGGGGCGCCTTCCACTTCTCATCCCCAGCATGAGACGCATCCTACCTCTCACTCCCATCAAGAGGTGATCAAAACTCTTATTTCTAGTAGGAAATATCCCCCAGCGAAATTCTCCGTCATCCCTAGTAAAGTCAGAAGTTGGAATCTTCCCTATCATAGTAATAAAAGACTAAGGTTCTCCCCAAGCAGAGAGTTTTCTTTCTTCAACAGAGAAGTATTCCCCACCAAAGACTTCTTATCTCCAGCGGTACATATAGGTTTCTCATTCCCTAGCAGAGTTGAAGACACAGAAGAGTCTGAGAGTTTTTCTTACCCAACAGGGTTTGCAGTTTTCCCCAGTGGAGTCTCCAAATAAAGTCCAATCCTCATTGGAACCTCTTCCCCAAGTAGAATACTGTGTATCTGAAGGATCCCCCAATATATTTCTTTCTCAGTGGAATACCAGCACATCTGGTTCTCCAGCCAAGTCAGAAAGGTATCACTTTCTTAACGGAGTTCAACGAGTAGTATCAAGTTTATCCTCAACCGGGTCTTGGCTCTCCAATCTCAAAGTCCAATTTATTTTTGGCAATGGCAGCAGTTCAGAGCCAGTGTATCATTAGCGCTATCTCCCCGCAGAGTTGATTCTCCCACACAGGGATTTATCAAATCAGTGCAGGGAATATTCCTTCCCCAACGAAGTTGTCAAGGATACTTGTTATCTCCTCATCATTAGATCCCCATTGCATTTGCATCATCATTATATTTGCATCCTCAAGAGAGCGTAGCATTTCCATCGTTATGGAGCATTACGCCATGGAAAAATTCAAACATATGCATACGAAGCATAAGCCAGTTTTGGTACCTTGCACAAAAGACCTGGAACAACATTTCTGCAACCAGACTGAAGTATCCCCACGGAATGCCAAGTTCATTTCCCAATGTGGTTATTTCTACCAGGTCTTGTTTGTTATCCCTAGTTGAGTCTTGTTTCAGTACAACAGTCTCATTTTTTGCGTCTCTGTTTAAGTACAACGGTCGCATCTCGGGTAATCATTTAAGTACAAAGATCCCATTTTCCTCGAATCCATTTAAGTACAATGGTCTCGTCTTTGAGTCTCGTTTAAGTACAACAGTCTCATTTTTCGCGTCTCCGTTTAAGTACAACGGTTGCGTCTCGGGTAATAATTTAAGTACAATGATCCTGTTTTCTTCAATCCCATTTAAGTACAATGGTCTCTTCTTGAGTCTCGTTTAAGTACAACGGTCTCATTCTTCCGCGTCTCTGTTTAAGTACAATGGTCTCGTGTCGGGTTTTCATTTAAGTACAATGATCCCATTCTTTCTGATCCCATTTAAGTACAACAATTTTGTGTCTTTGAGTCGCCATTTAAGTACAATGGCCTCATTTCCTAGATTCTGTCTCGATACAATGTTCTCATTTTCCTGGTTATGGATCGGTTGATACCATTTCCATGATAGATCGGTTTATCTTACTTGGTTGTGAATCGGTTGATATCACTTTTCTTCGAGCCGTAAATCAGATGATATTACGTTCTCACTTTCCTGGGTATGGATAGGTTGATACCATTTCCATGATAGATCGATTGATATTACTTGAGTTGTGAATCAGTTGATATCACTTCTCTTTGAGCCGTAAATCGAATGATATTACATTCTTGCTTTCCTGGGTATGGATCGGTTGATACCATTTTCATGATAGATCGGTTGATCTTACTTGAGTTGTGAATCGGTTGATATCACTTTTCTTCGAGCCGTAAATCAGATGATATTACGTTCTCGCTTTTCTTGGGTATGGGTTGGTTGATACCATTTCTAGGATAGATCGGTTGATCTTATTTGAGTCGTAAATCGGTTGTTGTTACTTCTCTATTTCCACTTGTACAATTCAATGCTTGTTATCCCAAGTTGAGTTATCATCCATGTTATGATAATCTCTTTTTCATGTTTTATCTCCCACGTAGGATAAATACTTGTTGATTCTGCCAAGTCCGGTTTCGTTGTTCGAGTTATCATCCATGCTATGATAGTCTATTTTTCAGGTTTTATCTCCCACGTGGGATAAATACTTGTCGATTCCGCCAAGTCCGGTTTTGTTTTTCGAGTTATCATCCATGCTATGATAGTCTCTTTTCAGGCTTTATCTCCCGCGCGAGATAAATACTTTTTGATGCCGCCAAGTTTGGTTTCACGTCCTTCCGTTATCATCCAAGTTATGATGGTCTCTTTTCAAGCTCACGGTGCATTTTGTTGAGTTGTCATCCAATAATGACGTTTTTCCCAATCATCTCTCATTCCCACAGAGTACAAATTTTCCGGTTTATTCAGGTATTCAATCACTCCATACCTTGAACGTATGAAAGCCATTGTTATCATCCATTCAGGTCTACAGATGATTGAATAGGGGCAGCTGTAATACCCTAAAATTTACCCTCTTAATTTATTATCAACCTCAAGTGGTTTATGCTTCGTCATTCATCATATCCGGTTGCGCATTGCATTCAAGAATAAATAAAAATAAAAATAAATCACCATCATTTGCATACGCATGAGGCATGTGATCGAGTGTTTCTTGCCAATCATTGAAGCTCAAGAGAAGAAAAAATACGACAAAAATAATCCAAGGAGTTCCCAAGATGTGAAACCAAAGGAATGAAAAATTCAATTTTTTCATCCGTTAACCGGTTAACGCCCGGGGTTAACCGGTTAACGGAGGCGAATTTTGTGAAAAAAACTTCAAAATTCTGTTGGTTTCTCTTTTCCCTCAACATTTTTCCACTTTGCACCATACTCCACTTTCATATTCCATTTTTCCTTGAAACTTCTACCACTTTCTAGACCCTTCCACACTCTTCCAAGGAATATTCTAGAAATCCCAACTAACTTCAACTAACTCCAAGTCTAATTCCTAACCTTATTTTTCAAACCTAATGCCTAAGCTAGCTCCATAACCTAACCTCACTCCAAGCCTAACTTCTATATAAGTTAATTTCATTCAAAACCAAAGGACTTCAACTTCATTTTCCAAATTTCACTTCATCTCTCTCATTTTCTCTCAATTTTTCTCCCATTTTCAACCTTTCACTAAACCTTCTTCATCAAAAGTTCTTCAAGTCTTTGCATTGAAGCTTGAAGAACTTGAAGCTAAACCTTCATCAACATCAAGTCCATGGCTTATTGAATAAGTTGTTGCTGTTTTGGATTACTTTGAGCTTCTTGGAAGTGTTTTTGAAAGTGTTCAAGATCTTCATCAATTGCATTTATTTTGCATTCGCAGATCAAGGCTAAGAATCTCCGATTTTCTTCTCTGTTTGCATTTTAATCGACATAGTAACAAACACCAAAGCAAGCCTCCGTTTTGTAGGTTGGTGAATCTAAAACCACTTTTAGTTTTAACTTATTCACTTCATCTCGCCGTATGGCATTCTTTGATCTCTTTACCGTTTGATTGTGTTCTGATCGTTTGTTACGGTTTGCTTACGTTTTACTCATTTGGATTGTTGATAGATAGAATTGTAGCTAGTTCTTGATGCTAATAGGGGTTAGAGGACTAGGTTTGAGTAAATATTTTGTGCTAGCATGTTCATGGATGTATTAGGGGCTTTTAGAAGTAGGTTAATGGATAAAAGTGCTTATTCCATTGTTGGTTTTTGCATTCTGTTCACTGTGTCCATTAGGGGCTTTGGTTGCATTATGCGTTTTCTTCGATAAACAAACCATTGTGCGTGTTCATATCTATGCTATGGTTTCATTTTATTTCCTTTTAATCATGTTATATAATGTTTGTCCATTATTTGTCACTCATTGTGTGCATAAATGAAAATAAATCAAATCTGCCTTGTTTTTCATAGTTGTGTTTTGAAAAGGTGTTGTTAAATGTGTGTTGTTTGTTGTGTTTTCATACTGTTTACACCTATTTTCATGTTGTTTGTTAGCTGTAATAGGTTGTTTGTGTTATGAATTGCATTTCATTGCTGTTTGTGCATTAGTGAGCCGTAATAGCTGCTGGATTTTAGCTTTGCATAGTTTTTAGTACCCTTAGACTCAGGATTGAGTCTAGTTTAGGTCTTAGATGCCTTAGGAATTGTTTGATATTTGGTTGCCTCATTCCTTTTATCATGCAATAATAATCTTTGTTTTATAGGGAGGTGGAGGTAAGTTCTCTACAACTTACTCTTTTTACTTCTTTATGCTTTTAATTCGCACTTGCATTTACATTTTATACTTGTGCTAGTATATGATTTCCCCTTTTTATAATCAAGTTAGCTTCCTTAGGAAGTAAGTTGAGTTCTAATTCTCTTCCCTTTTCTCTTCCTTTTCTCATTAGGATTAGAAACCACACTAACCTAGGTTCATCCATGCGTGACAATACCTAGGATAAATAGTCCCCTTTAGACTTTTCCCTTTGGTTCTTTTTGCTTTCTTTCTCATCTCAAAGAAAATAATAAAGCACCTAATACAGGTTGAATGTTCTCATACGACATGAAACTTTCCCGTGGGTTACTTATACACATCATGTTTTGTGGTGAGGTGTAAGGCATCTACCACGATGAACAAGTCTTATTATGAGAATGTTTCGCAAACAAATTCAAAACACTTCTCTAAAAGACAAAACAAATAATAAGCGTCTTTTCCTGTGGGAATTATTTTCTCACCTCATTCACTCTCAACGCGAACTTGCGACGACTTGTCTCATTTGCAAGACAGTAAACGCACTCGTTCAAGGCGAGCCTGCAATACCTGAGCATAGACATAAGCAGTTCCAGCTATAAAAAACACAAACAAAGTTCCCGCCTGGTTAGGTGAACTACGTCGACTATGATCCTCATTTTCCCGACGAGGTACGTAGGCAGCAGGGTAGGTTCCGTTCGAGCACATTCTTTATTTTCTGTACATTTCCCTCTTTCTTTTTGATCTCTTTTCCATTTCCCTTTCTCATTTCAGTTCCTGTAGCAGTTTTTATTCAGCATCAGTTTTATTTCTCACCCTTTGAAACAAACAAACAAGCGTGGATCTCGTCGGGTACGGCGGACGATCTGGGTGCTAATACCTTCCCAGGTCGTAACCGACTCCCGAACCCAGTATCTTTGGTTCGCAGGACCTTGTCCTTTCCTTTTCTCTTTGGTTTGTGCAACATTACCTTTCTTATTCATTTGGGATAAAAATGCCTGGCTGGCGACTCTACCTTTTCCACGCCACTTTCTCGTTTGTACTAGGATGAAAATCCCGGGAGCGACAGATATCTTAGACTATAATTCTCTACGAAGGTCCTTGGCGACCCTCAAGGAGATATCTTATGCATGACTTCATAACAAAGGTCAACTTGCCTGCCGATTCAATATTTGGGGCGCTGGACCACGTCCCTAATGCCCGTTGAGGCTTTGCAAGTAACTTAAGACATATGATAAATCATGCCTAAGAGATGTTACCCCATAACAAGCCCTAGAGAATTGATAGACAATCTTGCTCAAGGGATCAATAAAAGACTCAGAGACTTGATAACTAGTCTTGCTCATGGGATCGATAGAAGTCCCACCTAATAGGTAGAACACCTCAACTGAAGGACTTAGTGTCTCATCATCCAGGATATGTATTATCGTGCCTAGAGAAGTTAGACTCCTCAGGCCAACTAAACTCACGCCTTATGGGACTTAATATCTTCTCGGAGGGGATCATATATGATAAATCACGTCTAAGAGGCACGACCAATTTCAAACCCCAAAAACTTGGTTACCAGTATTGCTTGAGGGCTCGATAGAATCCCTGCCCATGAGGTTAAATGCATTGCCTAAGGGACTTAGTGTATAATTTTTTTGGCTACATATTATTGTGCTTGAAAAAATTAGACTCCTAAGGCTATCCCAACTCTCGCCTGAGAGACTTAGTGTCTCCTCGAGCGAGACCAAACTAAGGAAACGTGTGTAAGAGGTGCGACCAATATCCAACCTCGAAAACTTGATCATAAGTCTTGACTGAGGGCTCAACACAAGTCCTGTCGATGAGGTCAAACACCTTTCAAGAGGGACTTAATGTATCATAAACTGGTCTACATATTACCTCACATGGGGACTTAATCATACAAGCAACACAAAGATCAATTTATTTCAAACCATACCATTGAAGAGTAGGAGATTGTTAATTCACTTACAAAAACAATGGTATTCCAATTTTGGGGCTCATGTAACGCTATGTTAAGCAATCGCAAATAGACTTATGTAGAAGTCACGACACTCCGAGGCCGATCAATATGATCTTTGTGCTAATGCATGCTAGAGAAATGATATATAGATCATTCTCCGAAAGAAATACCGCATGAAAAGTGTAGAAATATGGAATATTTTATATATCTTGTAAAGAATACATAAGAGGTATTTATAGACTATAAGTCTATCTAAATAATTATTTTTCCTATAAATGTTAACCTAGTCATAATGAGCTATAATGAGCTATACAAGACAGCAACTAATGAGCTATAATTATTCAAGATATTCTAATAATAATACTAATATTACAATACTCCCCCTCAAGCTAGGGAATGGATATTGATCATCCCTAGCTTGCAAGTAAGATCTCGAAACCGCTCCAAGGGAAGTCCTTTGGTGAGCACATCAGCTAATTGAAGTCCTGATGGAACATACTGTGTAGAAATAAGACCATTATCCAATTTCTCTTTGATGAAGTGTCGGTCTATCTCTATATGCTTTGTTCTGTCGTGTTGGACCGGATTGTGAGCAATACTAATGGTAGACTTATTATCGCAGAAAAGTCTCATAAGAGCTTCATACTTTATTTTCAAGTCATCTAGAATGATCTTCATCCACAACAGTTCACAAACTCCTTGAGCCATGGCTTTAAACTCTGCCTCTGCACTTGATCTGGCAACTACATTCTGTTTCTTGCTCCTCCATGTCACTAAATTTCCACCTAGGAACATACAATATCCAGTGGTGGATCTCCTATCAACAATCGACCCTGCATAATCTGCATCACTATAAACTTCCATAGACAACCGCTCACTTTTCTTGAACAATAGTCCTCTTCCTGAGCTCATATTTAGATACTACAAGATTCTATCCACTGCCTGTAAGTGTCTCTCCTGAGGGTCATACATGAATTGACTGATAACACTAACCGGATAAGCTATGTCAGGCCTAGTGTGAGATAGATAAATGAGTTTTCCCACAAGTCTCTGGTATTGAGCTTTATCAACCCTTGGGCTTTCCTCATCACTCCCAATCCTGTAGTTTTGCTCTATAGGCACTCTGGCGGGTTTACAACCCAACTTGCCAGTCTCTTTGAGAAGGTCAAGGACATATTTTCTCTGAGAAATGAAAATGCCTTGTTTTGAGTATGCTACCTCCATACCTAGGAAATATTTCAACTTTCCAAGGTCCTTCATTTCAAACTGAGTTGCCAACTCCTTCTTCAATTTTTGCTTCTCAAATTCATCATTACCTGCTATGATCATATCGTCTACATAGACCAACAAAAGAGTGAGTTTACCATTTTGAGCATGCTTTATAAAGAGAGTATGATCACCTTGGCTTTGTTTATACCCCAAGGACACCATTACATGAGTGAGCCTCCCAAACCAAGCCCGGGGTGATTGCTTGAGCCCATATATGGCCTTCTTTAACCTGCAAACTTTATTACTTCCTGAAATAAGGTCATATCCGGGTGGGATCTCCATATACACCTCTTCCTCCAAATCTCCATGCAAGAAAGCATTTTTCACATCAAACTGTTGCAACTCCCAATCAAAATGAGCTGCCAAGGAAAGAATGATTCTTACAGTGTTCATTTTTGCTACTGGAGCAAATGTCTCTTCATAATAAATTCCATAGGTCTAGGTGTATCCCTTTGCAACTAGCCTCACCTTATATCTATCAAGAGTACCGTCAGATCGGTATTTTACCGTATATATCCACCTGCAGCCTACTGGCCTCTTGTCATTTGGCTTCTCAATAATCTCCCAAGTCCTATTTTTCTCTAGTGCATGCATCTCTTCATTCATGGCTTGAATCCAGTTCTTATCCTTTAATGCTTCTTGTACTGATGCAGGGACTCTTATAGGGTCAATAGCTGAAATAAAACTATGATGCTGCACATAAAGCTTTTTAGTAGACACAAACTGGGATATAGGGTATTTGGTACAATACCTTTTTTCTTTTCTCAAAGCAATAGGTAGGTCATCAAGGTTTGGCTCACAAGAATTACTAGGCTCAGGGTTAGGAACACTTACCTCAGGTTCAGATGATTGGTCATTAAGGTTTGGCTCACAAGAATTACTAGGCTCAGGGTTAGGAACACTTACCCCAAGGTCAGACGATTGGACTTGTTGGGGCAGAACGGGTTTACCTTTCCTCCTTTTTCGCTGGAACTGTAACTTGTATCTGTCAACATTATTATGCACCGATATTGGTACATCACCACCATCCTCATTAGGCATCAAAGGCTCTTATATTACAGGAATAACAGGAAAAATAGACAAATCAGGAGACGACTCTGGGTCCTGTATTAAAGGAAAAACTGGAAGGACTGAAGACTCAACTTCTTGATTATTCTCCCCCTGAAGTTGAGGACTGGGATAATAAGACTCGGATTCTTGAAAAGTAACATCCATGGATATATAGACACGACGACTAGGAGGATGATAACACTTGTACCCCTCTTATCTGAAGCATATCCTATGAAGATACATTTAATAGCCTGAGGATCTAACTTACCCCGATGAGGACCATGAACATGAACAAAGGCAGAACAACCAAAGACACGATTCTGAAGACTTGACATGATGGGCACGGACGGAAAGAATTGAGTCAAGACCTGCACAGGACTAACACCAGATAACACCCTAGAAGGTAACCTGTTAATTAAATAAGTAGAGGTCAAGACAGCTTCCCCCCAATAAAATTTAGGAACATTCATTTGAAAGCGTAATGCTCGGGTGATTTCAAGAAGATGACGATTTTTTTCTTTCAGCAACCCCATTTTGTTGTGGAGTGTTAACACAAGTCAACTCATGAACAACACCATTAGTTTTGAGAAAATTGTGAAAGATTTGGTTTACATACTCCTTACTATTGTCTGACCGTAACCTTTTAATAGGTTTCCCAAACTGTGTTTTAACCATTTGAAAAAAGTTAATAAATAATTGACACATTTCAGACTTATCTTTCATAAGAAAAACCCATGTAACTCGAGTACAATCATCAATAAAAGTAACATACCATTTTGCACCAGAAATATTGGAAATGGATGAAGGCCCCCATACATCAAAATGAACAAGATCAAAGGGTTCGACACTCCTAGTATCACTAGGGGAATAGGTTGCTCGATGGGATTTGGCAAACTGGAACACATCACAATGAAACGAATTAACAGACACTTTGGTAAACAAGTGAGGGAATAAAGACCTGAGCATGCAGAAAGGAGGATGTCCAAAACGTCTGTGTTGGAGCCATATTTGAGTATTTGCCCATGACTCTGAACCAGCCTGATGACACTTATTTTCCATATGAGGCAGACAATATAACCTGTTCTGTTCCTCAACAATTCCAATCGTCTTCCCTGTGGCAAGGTCCTGAAAAACACAATGAGAATGAAAAAAGGTTACAACACAATTCAAGTCTTTAGTGAGTTTATGGATGGACAAAAGATTGTTAGAAAGCTTAGGGACATGAAGCACATGATTTAGGTGGAGAGATGGGCTTAGGCGGATGTTACCAGATCCAACAATCGGGGTTTGAGACCCATTTGCAACGGTAATATGGCGTTTATCAGGTAAAGGTGAATAAGAAGAGAGATATGACATATATGGAGTCATGTGATCAGTTGCACCAGAGTCAATAATCCAGATATCTTTAGAAGAAGAGGCATTTAAAGCTAAGAAACTAGAGTTCTTACCAGTCATGGTCAGAGAACTAGTGTTAGAGAACTTACTTAAGGAGTCCATAAAGAGAAACAAACCGTCTCGAGCTAAGAGAGGATCAAAGGGATGCCAATGAGAAACACCAACAAAGATGACAACCAAACAATCAAGGGCTGCAAACAGCAAGAAACAGAGGTACAACAATGAAGGTTGTCCTGAAAAACAACAATGAAGGCTGTCCTGAAAAACAACACTGAAGGTGAAACCTGTCCGGATCTGCAACGGCGGTTGAGCGGTGCACGACGGCAGTAAAGTCACCGAGATCACTAGGATTTCAATATAAAGGGAACCTTGACCAAGAAAAATGGGCCGTAATAAGAACGACTAATGTTTTGAGCGCGGAAGCAGAGCCCCTATAATCGGGTGCTCTGATACCATGTAGAAATATGGAATATTTTATATATCTTGTAAATAATACATAAGAGGTATTTATAGACTATAAGTCTATCTAAATAATTATTTTTCCTATAAATGTTAATCTAGTCATAATGAGCTATAATGAGCTATACAAGACAGCAACTAATGAGCTATAATTATTCAAGATATTCTAATAATAATACTAATGTTACAAAAGAAAATAGGTGGTGATATCATCTTAATCAAGAACTCAACAAGAAGTTTAAGATGTATAATATTTTCATTGATCAAAAGAAAGAAAGAAAGAGAAATAGATCAAGAGAAATGCCAAATTGAATTACATTACAAAATTCTTTCATCTTCAAGTTCAATCACTCTTAATTGATGGATTAAAGTACAAAACATATCATCAATTCAAAGCACCTAAAATGAATTGAACAATCCATTTTCAAGATAGATTTGAACCAAAGAATGATAATCTAACTTCATCAACATTCAAAGTCCATTTAAATTGAAGAGAAATTGGTCTTAAAATAGCAATTCAAGGCAAGAACAAGAAGTTAGGGGAAGAAAATGGAAAAAGAATCAAAACAATCCAAAAAACAAGCCAAAAACACATTTTGGACCTGAGTTAGTCGTTTAACCATTTATAACTGGGAATGGTTAATCAATTAACACTGACATAACAACATAAAATCAGCAAAAATTCAGCATTCTCATGATTCAAAACTTTCTTCAAACATCTTATGATCATGAAATTGAACGTGCATGGAAATTCAAAGTAAACAACATCAAATACGAATAATCAAACACAATTGGCAAGATCCAAAGATCAAACAACAAGAATCATTAAAGAATCACATTGTAGGAGCTGAAAATGGAGCTCAACAATGATGGATCAAGAATTTACCACTTCAAATCTGGAAATTGCTTTAAATTACTTCAAGAACCACACTCCAAAGCCTTAATCTACTAGAATTGATGAAGAAAAAGTGTTTGGATGAAGGTTTAGCTCAAAGATTAGTAAGCTTCAATGTGAAGCTTACTAACTTTCAATGGAAGAAAAATGAGCTTTGAGTGAATTTGGTAGAATGGAGAAAAAATTTAGTAAGGTAAATTTGACTATCAAAAGCTTGTAAAATGAATAAAATGAAGGCTCTATTTATAGAGTCTAGGCTTGGAAAATTTGGTGGCTTGGAATTTGATTTGGAATCAAATTTAGGCTTGGAATTCAAATTTCGAGGCAAAATCAAGATTAAGTGGTGTACTTGTGTGATAAAATGATGGTGTATGATGGAATTTAATTGTGATGATGTATGGGAATAAAATGAAAGTAATCTAGAATATTTTCATGATGTCACAAGTGAATTTGGTGCCAAAAATGCTGCGAATTTGAATTTGACTCATTTTCTCAAAATTTCACATGGTTAATCGATTACCCATATAATCGATTAACACAATAAAAAATTGAGAAAATTTTCTTTTTTGTTGCACTGTTGTGGTTCTGGCTCGATTCTTTTACTTGTCAAAGAAGGCATGGAAATAAACACATGAACCTTGGAATCTCTTGAGTAATAGCCAATCAATTCTTGAGAAATCTTTAATCGTATGAATTTGAATTGTTTGTAGATCAACTTTGACTTTGTTCATATGAATTACACTCGAGCTGAGGGTAGGCATGACAACGGGTCGGGGATGGGTTTAACCAACCCCGTAGATGCACCTGCCTCTCTCAAACAGACCCGCCCCTGCCCCCAAACCCAGTTAGGGGTGAAATATTACGACACATACTCGCATCCAATAGAGAACAGGTTCCCCGCCCCCGCCCGTAAAAACTATTTTTATATTTTTTCATAACAATAAAATAATAATTTAATTAAATGCTTAACCATTTTAATAACAAACATGTTCTCTAATAAACATACTTTTAAAGAGTAAAATAATTCTAATAAATTTGTTACTAAATATTAAAATAACTCTAATAAATGTATAATAAAATCATTAAAATGAGGGAATTAAAGTAAATTACAACAGACTAGGCGGGGGCGGGGCGGATAGTAGCATCTCCCGCCTCCGCACCCGTAATAGAAAATCGGGTTTTCCCTGCACCCGCCCCGCACCCAATAAAATCGGATTTTTCTTGTTAATTTCGGGACAAGTCCGGGTTTTCTTGCCATGACTAGTTGAGGGATTGTTATTGATCCAAACTTCTCCCTGAAAAAGTTAGTAAAAGGGAAAAATAATTTTTTTTTTGGATTTTGATTAGGGGTCGATAAACATAAACGAAACATAAAAGCAAATAAGAAACACAGAGACGTTTGGTGATCTCTACGAGGTATAAAACCAAAACTAAAAGGGATAAAAGAACCAATGTGTGATCTTATTTGTATGCAATGATGCAGATGGAATATGGAGAATCTTAGGAGTAAAAATTAGGATATTACAAACGTGTGATCGCACATTATGATAACTTAAGAGTTTAACCTTTTAGTTTGTTTGCCTAATACGCGAGTATAGTATTAGGTTAATTGTGTAATAATAGGTACCTTTGACCGAGTGAACATATAAAATAGAAGATCTCCAAAGAGATAAGATGTATCTCACCTCATATTTTAGGTGGTTCGAGTAAAGATAAGGTAAATGAAAGACACGAAGATCATGAATATTTTGTTGTTTTGCCTTTTGTTTTCCACTGCAATTGTCATTTTTTTTGTAGGATTGATTAGACATCCTTTATGTATATACATTATATTTTGATATTTCGGAAAATATATGTATACATTTGAACACCATTTAGATAATGAATGCACCCAATATAAATTTAACGATTCAATATAATACAATTTTAAACGTGTATTTTATTGGATTGTTACAATATTAAATTGAAACTTTAAACAAAATAATTTAATTTATATTTAAATAGACTAACAAATTAATATATAAATGTGATTAAATTAAATATAAAATTTAATGAAATAATACTATATATTATTTTAGTTTAATTATACTTTATAATTATAAATTTAAATGTTTGTAAAATTAATATTAATTAATAAATTTAATACTCAATTAGCAAATCTATAAATTAACTTAGCTTAATTAGAGTTCGAATCCTCATGAGCGTGCAACAATATTAAAATTTTTGAGGGAGAGTTATGTTGCCTATTATGACTCTCCCCAATTTAGGATTAATCTATGTAGTTACGCGTAGAAAATAATTTATTAATGATAAAAGTATTATTTAATAATGATAAAAACTAATTTATTAATGATAAAAATATTATATATTTTATTTAAATAAATCAATTTGGTGGAGCTAATTTTTATAGTATGAATTTATAAATTAATAAATTTTGAATACATGTAAGGGTATTCATTGGTTAGGGCAAATTCGAATCAAATCGAAATTTAAACTATATCATGATATTTGAGCAGATACTTTTTTAGTTTGGACAAAAACCGAAACAAACCAATTAAATTTGATTTTAATTAGTTTGGATAACAAATTTTTAAAATTCTAACCTCTAGTCCGTCTATCCGAACTAATCATATTAATTCATACTAACGTCTAGACATGCACTCCCCGTGTCCGTTTGTCTGCTTTTTTTTAAGGCGGATATGAATAAAATTATAAATGAGATTTGTTGTGTTTATTTTTAATTTAAATTTAATTTTTTAATAAAAAATTTGAATGAAATAGATGTGTAAACCACCATATAACGATTAACAAAAGAGAAGTTAATAAAAGTGAAGTTAAAGTTTAAAATTTAAAATTCAAAATGAAAAGGGTATAATTGAAATAAAAATAAGCTACACCAAAACCAAGTTTTTCCATTATATATATTATAGATTATAGATAATTTATATCATCATTAGGGCTGTTAAAAAAACCATGAATCATACCAAATCGTCGAATTGAAGGTAAAATAACTGAACCGTTATGTTTGGTTATTAAACTAAATCATATTACGCAAAACATTTCTAGAACCATATCGAACTGAAATCGAACCGAACTGAAACTGTAACCGAAATTGAAATTAAAAAATACTAAAAACAAGTTTTAATTTAAAAAAAAATTGAAAAATAGTTTAATGGTTCGGTTCTTTATTAAATGGTTCGGTTTGAAAATTTTATCTTTTAACGGTTCGGTATGGTTCAAAATTTCTAAAAGGTATATCAAATCAATAATTTTGGTTTGGTTCGATTATAAGTAAATTGAAACAGTTTAGTTCAGTTCGAATAAATTTTTATTATAATTTGATTCGGTTCAGTTCAATTTTCTCCCTAAATTGTAACACGAATAACCATAATCATCCTTATTATGAAAAATAGTATATATATTCAATTACAAGAAAAAAATTAAATGACACTAGCATCTTATATGGAGAAACGAAAAAAAATAATATTTTATATTATTGAAAAAAATTACTTGATGTAAATTAGTTTATTTTAAAGATATTTTTTGGATATTTGTTTTTAATGTGTCCGATAAATCTAATTTAGAAAAAAATGTAAAAATCTATATCAATCAAAATATTTTTGATTGATTTGTACATAGTATTCTTTCAAAATTGATTTAAATCGGATCTAAAAAAAAAATTGATTTAACCCGACCCGCAATAACATCCTAAAATATATGAAAGAGAAAAAAACATGATTTGAGGCTCCTAACATAACTTGAGATATTTTCTTCCTAATTGAAACGATAAGATTTTTGCAATATGCATGATGATGATATTTTCCTTCCTAATTATATAGAGTAAATACTATTGCTTTCCTTTTTCCTTAAGCAAGGAATTATAATAAACGAGTACTTGGGAGTACTCGAACCCTGATATAAAAGGGAAGCAAAAGCTCCGCAAGCGCAGAAACAAATTAAGCACCAATTGAAACTTAGGATAGAAATAGCAAAGGATGTTTGCTAAAATTATAAAAATCACAATTGGAATATTTAATCTCCCCGCCCAAAGACCACCTCCAAAGAAGGTATTTGATGTTTCACACTAGATCCGAAAGAATGCACCTATCATTACTGAAAACCATATTGTTTCTTAAGACCAAATTGCACCAACACGTTGCCAACCATATACACCATTCCCTACCCTTCCTAACCTTCTTTCGATAACAAAAGTCATACCAGAATTTGAAATGAGCCCGAAAATTGATATCTTCTAAAAACCATGTCGCTCCAATCTAATTAGCAATATCCGCTCACACTTTTTTAGTAAAATCACACAAAAAGAAGAGATGCTTGGAATCTTCCAAATGCGAATTACAAAAAAATACACAACGATTGCGACACTGCTATAATACCTCTTTGGACCAAAAGATTTTTGACTGGAAGATGATCCAACAAGAGTCTCCACCTGAACACTTTTATTCTATACGGAGACACTTTCCACACATTACCAGAAGTAGGGGTGTTCGCGGTGCGTTTTGGACGGTTTTCACGCAAAAATCCGAACCGCAAGAGGAAAAAGCATGCGGTTTGGTTTGGTTCGGTTGGCTTTAAGAAATAAAATCGAACCAAACTAAACCAAACCAATGCAGTTTGGATTGGTTCAGTTGGTTCGGTTTTTTACAATATTTTTATTGAGTCATACATACACCTATAGAGAACAACATAATTTTGTATTTAGTCATTCATACATTATCAAATAACAACAAAGCTCATCATATTTAGACAATAACTTCTCATTCAATATACAAAAATAAGATTAGACAAAAATGGAATAAAAAAACATAAAATAGTAGTATGAAACAATATCAAAAATATTACAATAAAAAGAAAAAACAGAGGAGAGGAAAGATTAGAGAAGATGAAAAGGAAAGATCATAAGATATGCGATATTATAGAAGAAATGTGCGATAGAAATGTAATTGGAAAAGAAGACAATAATATAAAAAAGGAGAAGATGAAGATGAAAGAAAGAACATAAGATAAAAGTGATTAGAGTAGAAGATATGAGATGTACATAGCAAATATGATGAAAAGAATGTGCGATACTACTCGAAGAGATTTGAGAAGGTTGAAACTAAAACCCTAGGCGTGAGTAAGAGAATATTTGTATGGTTAAGGCATAATAGGTTTGAGTTTTGGGTTGGATGTGGGATAAGTGAAGTTTGGGCTATAACATAATGCGGTTTGGTTTGGTTTAGTTCGGTTTGCAAAATACAAACCGCAAACCAAACCGAACAGTGCAGTTTTGTTAAAAAAATGGCCCAAATACATACGAACCAAGTGTGGTTTTTTTTTGCGGTTTCGGTTTGGTTTGGTTTGCGGTTTTCTATTGGGTTGGTTTGGTTTTGAACACCCCTAACCAGAAGCAAATTTTCTTTCCATATCAACGTGATGTTGATGCCACACCTCACATAAATCCTTATAACCCAGGTTATCCATGTAATAGTTAGCCCCATTACTACTCCAACACACTCCGCCATGATCACTAGGAACAAGATTGTTATTGTGCAGAATTTACACTAAATCTGTCAAAGATTTCTGCACTGAAACTTATGCAGGTAAAGGGATGTCACAATAGTTCCAAACCCAAGTGTCTTGCTCCCAAAGACCCATGTCGCACACCCTGCCGTCCTGCATCTGAGAAACCGAAAAAAATCTGAAAAAAGGTCTTTCAAACAGCCAATGCCAATTGTCGCTCCCCCGAAAAGACACCAGGTCAGACAGGGTGCAGACGCGAACGGTCGGAGAAAAGAGAAAATGAAGGATGAAGTGAATAGAGTCGCCAACTAGGCATTTTTATCCCGAAGGAAAGGTAATGCTGCATAAACCTAGAAAAGATGGATAAGACGGTTGCGAACCAGAGAAACTGAGAAAAGGGGTTGGTTACAACCTGGGAAGGTATTAGCACCCAGATTGTCCGTCGTACTCGACGGGATCCACGCTTACAAGATTGTGTATAAAGGGGTAGTGTATGTGCTGTCTATGTGCAAAAGCTAAGAAAAGGAAATATAGGTGTCAGTGCAAAAGGTGAAAATTGCTCAGGAACTGAGGCTTAGAAAAGAATGCTGAAAGAGGGGGAAAACACAAAGACTTTTGTTCGATAATAGTTAAGTTATGCCTACGTATCTTCTCGTGCAATGAGGAAGTCAGAACACCGTAGTTCGACTCAAAGAGACTGGATGATTTGACTGTGAACTGCTTGCTTGTCAATGCTCAAGTGTATGACTCGTCTGGCTCAAGTGCTAACTGTCTTGCATTAGACGGAAGAAGCGAGTTCTCGTTTATAGAATGAGTGTGATGAGAAAAGAATCCCGAAGAAGAAGATTATTGTTTGTTTTTGTGTTTTCAGTTTTTTATTGTTTTTTTGGTGTTTTGCATAGGATAATGAGCTTAAGCCTAAATCAAGGGTTTGTAAACTCATTATATCCTCCCTGATTAGGGATAATGAGCCTACTTAAGTATGAGATAAGCATCTCAACTTAATTACCATGATGATATAGGATTAAGATCATTAACCTACTTGTGATTATTAAGATGTTTTTGGGTTTTTGTTTAGTGTTAAGTAATGAGTTTAATCTCTAATCACAAATTAGTGAACTCATTACACCATCCTAATAGAAGGATAATAGATGAGAACACTTAAGCTGAGGAAGATACCTCAACTTAGTCCATGATTAGGGATTAAATTCATTAGATAACAAGCCTTTATTAAGTGGATTTTAATTAAGGGATGAAATTAAGAAATGGATTTTAAGTTTGTAAGATAACTTGAGGGGGACTTGTCCATTAAACACTAGGGTTAATCCCTCTTAACCGTAAAGAAGAGATGGAACCCTAATGTAAGGCCCAAGTTACAAGATAAAGTCTTGATGATTATTAAGTGACTTGATTAAGAGGTTTAAACAAATTAAAGGTTTAACACTTAAGATTAAATTTATACACTCCATCCTAAGAGAAGGATGCAGACATAACCCTAATTCCAAAGTCTTTAAACTTTAAGAGTTTAATCTCTGATTATTGAGATGAGAAGAGAGACTCAAGGAGACTCAAAGGTAAAAAGCTAAGGGGGACTAATTACAACCCTAATCACTATCATGCTTGGATATCCTATGGTTTGTGAGGTTTAAGAAAGATCTTCAAGGAAGCAGATGAAAAGAGGACGAGAATAAGTTACTTACTTCATTGAAGAAGATAAGTAACTTAACGAAAGAAAGTGAGAGATATGGAACATAAGTGAATCAAATTAACTTCAAAGACAAGTTAGAATGCAAATGAAATAGATAAGAAGGAGTGATAGGTGAAGGCAAATCCACCTCCCAAAATAACTTACCAAACCTGAAAGTGTTAGCATGAATGCATAAAGTGTAAAGCATAAAGAAATGAAGTGAAATGAGATGAAAATGAGATGAAATGACCAAGGTCATAAGTGTTTATGCAATGCAAATGTCATGTAATATGATGCAAAGTCATACAAAATGCATATGTGTGATCATACAAAGATGAGATGCAAAGGAGGCATGCTTTGAAGTTTGAAAACACATGGAAGTTTATGACATGTTAGAACCTTGCTCAATCATTTCTTCATTCATTTTCCATGATTATCATTCATCATCAACAAGATTCGAACAAAAACATCAAAACGACAAAAGTTTCAGAACAAGCATACACACTCATCTCTCAACCATTTTCGAAAATAAACATATCAACATGATCAGTGAAGCATACATAATCATTTAGAAACTTAAAAAAGGAGTTCTGGAAAAAATGTTCATCATGGCTACCTGAGATGGAGCTTTGTGTTCTTGAGCTTTCTGGACCTTTCTTTTGTGAAAACCACCTCCTTTGACCCCTCTGAGTCTATTGTCATGCTTGGAATGAGTTTATTTTGGCTGAATCAACAGTTCCAGTTCTAAGTATGCAAAAATCGTATTTTGGCTTGAGGGTGTTTTAGGCTATGGTGATGGGTGGGAAATGATCCTTAGGTCTTGTGGAGATGATTGGTGAAAAAATATTGAAGTTTCAGTGGTTGTGTGATGAAATTCGAAGAAAGGAAGTTTTTGATGGATTTTGTGAATCTGAGTGTATGAGAGTGTTCAGGCTCTTGTGTGTTATCAAATGTGATCCATAATGTTTGTTTAAGCCAATGGGATTGCTCAGAAAGTGGGTGGTGGCACAGGCTGATTGGTATGAGAGTTTTTGCAAAAAGTCAAGATTGTGTACTATGAGGTATGGGCACGGGTCAGAGGAGATTTCATGGGGTGTCTGGCCTCAACTGGGTTCAAGGATGGCCATGGTATTGGTTTTGATGTGCTGGAAGGCTTGGATGAAGAGTTATCACATGTTTTGCAAATTTCCTTCTTTGAAGTTTCTTGGATCATAAGTCATGAAAGCCCTAGGTTCAATGCATAATTCTGATCTTTTGAAGTTCATTTGACATATTGTGAAGTGTTTGTGCACATTAGAGGTCATTAGAATGCTTGAACATGCCAAAATGCAAAATCCCTCTTTGACATGAAACTTAAAATTATAGGATTTTTGCCAACTTTGAAAGGCCATATCTTGAGTTCTATGATGAATCAAGACATGTTCTTGTACTTTTTGAAAAGGGAAAGACCCAATATATAACTTTCATGACCAAGAATTTTTCATTTGAAGCATTTTTGGTTATGAAAGAGGAGGTTGAAAAACTTTCCCAAAATGGAAAGTTTGCATTTCAAGTCATTTCCAAAAATGGCAAGTTTGCAATTGGCTCAAAATTCTTCAATCTTGTGAACTTCCAACCACTTCTAAGATCAAATAAAGATCATTGAACTTCAATTTGATGAAAATACCCTTTTGGTTCCATTATTGGGGGCCTCAGATGCCCTGATTTTGACTTAACTTGCTCAGGAAGTTACCTAGTGAACATATGACTTCCACAATGAGTTTCTTCATAAAACTTGGTACAAATGATCCTTATAACATGCTAAGAACATTAGAAACAAGAATGACCCAAAAATTTGGAGTTAAGGCCTCTGAAACCAAAACCCTAATTTTGGTCATCTGTGTAGTGAAAACCCTAGCTCTGCCTCCATGCCTTTGCCAGTTCTTGTGATCCCTTGACTTTCATGAACTTTGAGGAGAATAATATGATGATAGAACACACATGGACCCTCTTGGAAAGCTTTGAGACCTTTGGGATTGCTTAGATGGATTCTTGGATTGCTCAAATCACAAACCCTAGATGCAGATGAACTTGAACTTATGCAGTGAAGCAGAAATGCAATATGAGATGTAATGCTTATGTTAAAACAAAAAATGAAAGATCACAAGCCATGGTATGATAAAGAGTGAGGGCAAATTTGGGGTGTTTACACCAATTCAGTTGTCTTTCCAAAAGAAAACTTGGCTACCATCTCCCACCTTGAATCTGAGTTTACCATAGAATACATTATCGTCATGCTTCTTTTCCAAATCCATAAGATCCTTCCACCATGTTGAACTTAAACTATTGCACAACTTCAAGTTATCAGAACCTGCCAAACTACCATATCTAGCATGCAAAATATTAACCCACAATGATTTGGTACGATTCAAAAGTCCCCACCTCTATTTCATTAATAAACTAATGTTGAATTAATGGATCCTTTTGAACCCCAAACCAATCTCCTCCATAGGTAAACAAAGTTGATCCCACCCAACCTAGTGGATCTTCCTGCCTTCTGATTTTCCACCCCACAAAAACTGGTTTTGCAGACTTGTGATTTGCTTACAGATTTTCAGAGGAGCCCTGTAAAAAGAGAGGATGAAAACCGGTAAACTACTCCAAATGGACTTTAGAATTGCTATCCTCCCGCAAAAACTCAAGAACCTTGATTTATAATTAAACAACATATTCTGCATTTTTTTGACCACAAATTTCCAAGAAGCAACCCACCTTGGGTTCATGCCAATTGGAATTCCGAGGAAGGTGAATTCAGATGGTTCGACTTTACAGGCAATAAAATTTTCTGCCAACAAAAAGTTATGGTTAACGTTAATTCCAATCAACTTACTCTTGAAGAAATTCACACTGAGTTCCAAAATTAACTCGAAACTTCTAAGCACCGATTTAAGTTCCCAGAGATGCTTCCAACTTCCGTTTCCAGCCAGGAGCGTATCATCCGTAAACTGTAAAATATCCACCACACAACCCTTGACTCTAAACCCCGAGAACTTTCCATGATCCAAAGATTTCTTTACTAAGTCGTTTAACCATTCCTCTACAAGAACGGACAGAAATGGGGATAATGTATCCCCTTTTCTGAGCCCACACTCAGCCTTGAAATCACAATTCGGGTTGTCGTTGACTAGAACAGACAAGTAGCTTGTGAAGATCGTAGCCTCCATCCAATTTAACCATTTTCCTCCGAAACCCATCCTAACAAGCATGTATCTAAGAAAAGCCCAACTGACTTTGTCATACCCCTTATCTTTAATCACAAAATCAACAACTTCGTTCGCAACCAACACACTGTCCAACATGTTTCTCCCGGGAACAAATATTGTTTGGTTGGAGTTAACAACAGAACCAATGACTGACTTCAATCTAGCAACTAGAACCTTGGTTAGCACTTTTTAAATGCAACCCACTAGAAAAATTGGACGGAAGTCATTGAGGCCAATGTGATTAGGTTTCTTAGGGATTAAGGAGATGGAAGATGAATTGATCGCCTTAGAGAGAGTGGGATTAGCATGAAACTCGTTAAAAAAGCGAAACACATCAACCTTGATGAGTTCCCAACAGTTTCTAAGGAAACGAAAATTATAACCATCAGGTCTCGGGCTCTTTGAACCTCCACACGACCAAAAAGCATCCTTAATTTCTGACTCTGAAAAATCAGCCTCCAGCACCTCTCTTTAATTCACTGTTAATCTATTGAATTCAATACCATCCGGAACCATCCTCTATTTGTCCTCCTCCTTGAAAACCTTTTTGAAATTATTAACCACTACATCTTTAACTTCCGACACTCCTTCAACTTGTCCTTCTTCTGTGTTGATAATGTTAATGGCATTGTGAAGCCTTCTTTCCTGCATCACACAATGGAAATATATGTTGTTAACATCTCCTTCAACATTCCATCTAATTCTTTCATTTTGTATCAATATGTTCTCCTTCAACCAAATGTCCATCCAAAACGTTTTCACAACATCCTTCCTATTAACCATTATATCTTTAGTAGATAACTCGTCACAAAAACAAAGAAGCTTATATGCTTCGTTAATTTTCCTACACCCATCTTTTATGTTCAAATCGATCCTTCCAAACACCTAAGTGTTCCATCTTCGTAAAGCTATTCTTAACAACCTAAGTTTCTCCTTTAGCACATAATTTTCCCTTCCCATCACTACCAACTTCTTCCATTCCGCTTCAATGAAAGGAAGGAAATCTTCATTCTCGAACCAAACATTGATAACCCGAAAGGGTTTAGGTCCCCAATCCTCTTTTTTTTGCTGCTAACCAAATCAGACAATGGCCTGAAATATCCATATTACCAATATGTTGTCCCATCACACCCCAAATGGAAATCAAACCTTCTGCGACTAGAAATCGATCAATTCTACTTATTTTCTTCCCATACCTACTATTGTAAACACCCCAAATTTGCCCTCACCCATTCACACCATGGCTTGTGGTCATTGCATATGCATAAACTCAATCATAGCATCTCATAACACAATTTTGATCCACTGCATTGATTCAAAGTCATCTGCATCTAGGGTTTGTGATCTGAGCAATCCAAGAGCTTCTTGAGCCACTCCAAAGATCATCAATCACTTCAAAGGGGTCCATGTGTGTTCTTATATCATATTATATCCTCTCAAAGTCAAGAATGCCAAAGAATCACAAGAACTGGGATTGGTATGGAGGCAGAGCCAGGATTGACTGCACAGATGACCTAAAATTAGGGTTTTGGTTTCAGAGGCCATAACCCCAAATTTTTTGGTCATTCTTGTTTCTATTGGTCTCTATATGGTATATGGAGTATGCATATCAATTTTCATGAAGAAATTCCATGGGGAAGTCATCTGATCAAGAGTTGACTTTCTGGACAAGTCAGTGCAAAATCAGGGCATCTGAGGCCCCCAATGACCCAACCAAGGGGTGATCTTCATCATTTTGAGTGTATTTGATCCTTATTTGATCATGGAAGAGGGTTGAAGTTCACAAAATTCAAGGATTACAAGTTTTTGCAAAGTTGACTTTTTAGGGCATGGTTGACTTTTGAAGAATATGTCATTTTATGCCACTTTTCAAACCTTACTTTTTGATCCAAAAATGCTTCAAATGGAAAAACTTTGGTCATGAAAGTTGTAGATTAGATCTTCCCCTTTTCAAAAAGTACAAGAACATGACCTAATTCATTTTGGATCAAAAGTTATGGTGTGTTAAAGTTGGCAAAAATCACTAATTTTCAAAACATGCACCAAATGGAAAACTTGCAAGAACTTTGTACCAAGGCATTTGTGACTTCTAGTTCATATCAAACCAATATGCAAGCATCATACAAGTTCTAAAAATCAGATTTGAACCAAAAGATCACATGTTTCATGGTTTGTGAAGCAAGATATTTCCATGTGAACCAAAGGTGATCAAATTGCAAAACCATCATAACACTTCCATCCACTTGTTGCCTTGGATGCTGAACCAGCCCTAGCCTTTCCCCTCACCATGCTGCGCCAGCCCACACCTTTGTACTTGGCTAGAAGTTGCCCATGCTTTCTCTTACACAAGAGTGGACTTTTTGCAAAAGCTAGCACACCTATCACAAAAGGCCAAGTCACATCACCTGACCAATAAGCTTTGTTTATGTGGATCAGATGCCAGCCATTTCATACACCAAGCAAGCCTGAAGCAAGCCATAGCATCACATTCCCATTTTCACTCCCTCAAGCAAAAGCCTTCGAATCTCATCTCACAAGCCATAAACACTCAAACAAACTCCACTAATCTTCTCACCATGCCTCACTGAACCCAAACCAGCAAGACATAAGCCTGAAACAAGCAAGAACTCAACTCCCCCATTTTTCACTCTCAAAGCCAAAGCCTTCGAAACTCATTCCACAGGCCACAAACACTTGAACAAACTTCACAAACCTTCTCAAATCATCATCCTGATCACAAAGAACCCCTCACCTTTGCCTGAAACTGCCTAAATCACAAACACCATTCTCACCTGAGCTTGAACAAAACTTGTTCAATCTCCTTAACCAGCCAACATAAACTTCTTCTAAGCATCCAGGCAACATCAGGGGACCAAAGGGAGTGGTTTGCATCAAAGGAAGGAGGCAGAAAGTTGCAAGATTGAAAGCTTCGAAACTCAGGTAGCTCAAGAACATTTTTTCCAGAAATCCTTTTTTAAGTTCTTAAGTTGTTATTCATGTTTCCCTGATCATAAATATGTCATTGGTTTTGAAAATGGTGAGGATATAAGGATGTAATCGTGTTCTGAAAGTCTTGCCCTAAAATTTTGTTTGTTTCGATTCATGAGATTGATGAAATATAAATGATGTTTGTGTTAGGGTTTTGATTCAGTGGGTTATGGGGATCATTTCTGTGTTCTTAGATTTCATTTTAGTTACGTTTTGAGAGTTTTAGAAATTTTCAGGTGGGATTCCCACCGGAGAAGACGACCGGAGGTCTTCTCCGGCCACCTAAAAATAATTAGGGTTTTAACCCTGTAATTAAGGCAGTTTGAATCTGGAACGTTGGATGCCTTGACTTTGTTGACTTCGCGCGCGTGTGTGTGGCTGTGATTCATCATTAGAAACCCTAATCACAATTAATTATTTATTAATTCAGATTAACCAAGTTTGAATGTGGGCCTTTGATCTGCGCGCGCAGTCAACCCTTTCCTGGCCAGACTCAATCTCAGCCATCCATCCAGCATACTTCCATTTATTTTGATTTTAATTTCATTTTTTCTCATTTAATTTGTACAATTTATTTAAAATAGTAAAAACCATTTAAAAATTATGAAACTTTTTGTCAAGAGTTTCATTAATTTTTAAAACACAAAAATATTTTTATTTTCATTTTTAGCATTAAAAAAGTATTTTTAAATATTTAAAAGTTTATTTTTAATTGATTAATGAAAATTAATTTATTAAAAATACTTTTAGGTATTTAAAAATCACCAAAAAATTCATGAAATGTTTTAAGACATTTAGAAACATTGTCCAACCTTCAAACCAAATTTATTTTTTGATCTTGATGCATTTTGAGAATTTTTCATTGAATTAAAATCATTTTGATGCATTATTTTGATCCAAACTTCAAAAAATCATTTCTGCCTAATCATGAAGGGTTAGACCTTGATTCTTTTTGCATTGCATTGTGTTTAGCATGTAGTTTGTGAGATTAAATGGCCATGATTTGATCTCTCATTTTCCATTTGTTTGATAATTTTCTTGTTTAGGAACCCTAAAACCCTAGAAAACTTAGAAAAATCATATCTTGAATTAGGTTAAGAGTTGGGACCTCTCCTTTGGGCAGTGAGTTAGTATGGGTTTAGGGATCCTTTGAGTGCACTTTCAATTTTTTTATAATGTTGTTTGCTTCTGATTTTGGTTTTTGTTTGTTGCATTGTTCATAAACCCTAATTTGGGCTTCCACATGCATCCATCTTGCATTCTCTTGCATAACATGACTTGCCTTGACATTCCATGCCTCCATTTGATTCATTTAACATCTTAAGACATATTGAAAGCATGTTTGATCATTGCATCTTGCATTTGCCATGTTGTATGCCATATGCACTTCATAGCTTTTCATGTATGTTCTTGGTTCTTAACTTGCTCCATTTGCCTCCATAAGCTTGTATGATCATCTCCATTTGTTGTCTCATGTTTGTATCACTTCATAGCATCATTATCATCATAAACATGCTTCTGGTTTTGATTTACTTCATACCATTCCATCCCATTTTGCATTGCATTGCATTTCTTTTCTAACCTTTCAGGTGGTAAGTGATTTTGAGAAGTGAATTTGCCTTCACTTCTCATGCTTTCTTCTCATCTCTCTCTTGCATCCTTGCTGCATTTTGATATGTGTTTGAGATTGAGCTTGCTCATTCTTCTTTTTCTCACTTTCTTTCTTCAAGTGACTTGTCTTCTTCAATGAAGCAAGTTACTTTGCTTCTCCTGATCCTTTCATCTGCTTCCTGGTGGTTTCTCTGAAGATCTTCTCTTGCAAACTTCACAAACTTTAGGAACAACCAAGCATGACAATAATTAGGGTTTTGATTAGTCCCCCACTTAGTTTTTACCTTTGTGTCTCATTGAGTCTTCTCTTCTCACCTCATAATCAGGGACTAAACCTTAAAGGCTTTAAGGCTTTGTGATTAAGTTTATGCCTGCATCCTTCTATTAGGATGGACTGTATAACTTTAATCCTAAGTGTTAAACCCTTAATGTGTTTAACTCCTTTAATCAATTCACATAATAATCATCAAGACATCCCACTTGTAACTTGGGCCTTGCATTAGGGTTCTATTTCTTCCTTAATTGGTTAAGAAGGACTAACCCTAGTGTTAATGGACAAGTCCCCCTCAAGTTGTCTTACAAACCCTAAAATTCACTTCTTCATCATATCATTAATTAAAATCCACCTAATCAAAGGCTTGTTTTGTCATGAGTTTAATCCCTAATCATGGATTAAGTTGAGGAGCTTTCCTCAGCTTAAACATTCTCATCTATTATCCTTCTATTAGGATGGTGTAATGAGTCTGTTTAATCCTTGATTATGGCTTAACCTCATTACTTAACACTAAACAAAAACACCCAAAAACATCTAAATAATCACAAGTAGGTTAATGATCTTAATCCTACATCAAAGGTGATTAAGTGTGAGAATCTGACTTCACACTTAAGGTATTCTCATTACCCCTAATCAGAGGGAAGATGTGATGAGTTTACTAAATCCATTGGTTTAGGCTTAAGCTCATTAACTTATGACAAACTTCCAAAAGCAATAAAAGACTGAAAACTCAAAAACAAACAATAATCATCTCCTCCGGGATTCTTTTCTCATCTCATTCACTCACAAACGAGAACTTACTTCTTCCGTCTAATGCAAGACAGTTCGCACCTGAGCCAGACAGGTCATACACTTGAGCATAGGCAAGTAAGCAGTTCACAAGTCAATTCATCTTTCAGTCTCTTTGGGTCGAACTACGGTGTTCTGACTTCCTCATTGCACGAGAGGATACGTAGGCATAACTTAACAGTTATCGAACAAAAGTCTCTGTATATTCCCCCTCCTTCCAGCATTATTATTTAAGCCTCATGATTTTGAGCATCCTATTCTTGTTCTTACACTGACACTGTATATTCACACCTCACATTCTTCTTACACTGACACCTGTACATCTTTTTCCAGCTATTTTATACACAGATTGCACTGACACTACCCCTTTAAAGCACAAATCTTTTAAGCGTGGATCCCGTCGAGTACGATGGACAATCTGGGTGCTAATACCTTCCCAGGTTGTAACCAACCCCCTTTCTCAGTCTCTCTGGTTCACAACCGTCTTATCCATCTTTCTAGGTCTATGCAGCATTGCCTTTCCTCCGGGATAAAAATGCCTAGCTGGCGACTCTATTCATCTCCAGTGAGTTCACTGCTGTGTGTTCTCATTGTCCCTCTCGCCGACCGTTCGCGTCTGTACCTTTATCTGGGCCCATGTCCCATTTATCGGGAGCGACAACTTGGCGACTCTACTGGGGATCCTTATACTGTAACCAGGGCTTCTGGTTCTTTTTGTGGGTTCCTCCTAGCGCTTGTTTGATTTGTGTTTACTGGGGTGTTATGTGCTACTTGTGTTTGTATACTTGTTTTATTTTTACTGCTTTATGTACAGTTGCTTTATTGCTTTCTTTATAGCTTTTGTATATATCATACTGTCATGCTGTCTGGCTGGATCTGGTTTTGCTTTGGTGGGTGGGGTTCTATTGAGAAATAAGGTCCTATACCTGGGACCTGAGTGACACCTAGGCTAGAGTGGTTCATATTCTTTCCCATTCCATCTCGGTCTGGTGCGGGAATATGAAACACGGTTCAGATATGGGTTTCTTCTTGAGAACTCTGTGTTGCAGATTTCCTGCAGTACTAGGGCTATCTGGGAAGCCTGCTAAGTCTGGATGACCTTTAGTATTGACCTTCAGAAACTGGGGTGAATTAGAGGAGGAACTTTTATGGTTATTGTAAACACTGTACCTCCGGGTTAGAAGTGTTTACACTTCTCATAACTGATCCAAGTCTGAGGATCCTTGTTTTAGAACACCACCTGTGAGGGGGTTGGGCTGTTTACAGGTTTGCAGGTACCCTTGACCTCAGCATACCCTGTTACTTTGTTTGAATAAGAGTACTTCATTTTGGGACAGTTCTTGTGATTTTAACCCAGGACATGTGACTCTTTATTTGAGTCCCCCACCTTGGTTACTGGACTTATGAACCTCCATCTGGATTTCTTGAACATACATGGACCTATATCAGAGCAGTTAATCAGATCCAGCTCAGTCACAAACCCTTGCATATCATTTGCATACATCCTCATTGCATCATTTTAACATGTGTTTATTTGTTTTTCAGGGTATCCATCCTATCATTTTGGCTTGGTTTTGACCCCATCATCAGCTTAGACCTATCGTCATCAACACTTGCTTCAGCTATCAGTCACCTGCTTCAGTCACTTGTATCCTCAGCCTCAGCCTACCAGTGGTCCATCTGCAGTGTTGCCCTCAGTCATCATCATCAACACCCAGTCTTCAGCAACATGGCACCTAAGAAGAGCAATATCTCCTATCACTTCTTTGAGCCTGAGCTAGCCAGCATCAGGAGGATTCAGACCCTGATTACTCCAGACCATATACCATATTTCAGAGAAGATTATGGAGGAATCCTTGATATAGTATTGGATTTGGACCCTTCACAGAGGAGCCTGATACATACTTGCCTGCAGTTCTATGATCCCCCTCTGAGGTGCTTCACATTTCAGAACTTCCAGTTGGGACCTTTGCTGGAGGAGTATTCATCATTGGTTGGTATACCTATCAGGGGTGGAATCCCCTTCAACCTTGAGATGGTTTTCCCAAGTAATGAAGAGATAGCCAAAGCATTACATCTGGAACCAGTTTTGATTGGGCAGAGTTTGACATCTAAAGCTGGAATCTCTGGTTTTCATATAGATTTCTTGATCTCTCAGGCTAGTTTGAAGGCCTCCTTAGGGGAGTGGAAGGCAGTCTGTGCCCTGTTGGCCCTTAGCATATATGGGGTCATACTTTTTGCAGATGAGCCTAGGTTTGTTAGCAAGAATGCAGTCCATCTTTTCATCCTGAGAAACCCAGTGCCTACCTTACTGGGAGATCTTTACTACTCAGTTCATCAGAGGAATGAAAAGCAAAGGGGGAGATTAGTGAGATGCTGTGCACCTTTGTTCCATACTTGGCTGCTCAAGCATTTGCCAAAGACTGATGCATTCCTAAACCCTCACCAGCAGAAGAACTGGGCTAGGAGGCTTATTGCTCTAACCTCAGATGATATCAGATGGTGTACTCAGAGTACCAAGGGCAGAGACATCATTACAAGCTGTGGGCAATTTCCCAATGTGCCTCTAATTGGAGTGAAGGGTTGCATCAATTACAACCCTCTGCTTTTCAAAAGGCAACTGGGCTATGCATTAGTCCATCTTCCTAGAGCACAGGATCTGACTGAGACCCTTTATGTTGAAATCAAGCCTAATCTGACCAGTGTCAGGCAGGCATCCTGGGCCTGGGACAATGTGCAGACTAAGGGGGTAACCATTCTTGGAAGATGCAATAATGTAGCCTCTGCCCAGTACTATGAGTGGTCACATGCCAGGGCTCAGATATCTGGAATGCCTTTCACTATTGAAGATATGCCTGGACCTTCATCAGCACCACCTCCAGCAACTGTCAGCTTAGAGGAGTTTGAGAAATTGAAGGAAAGAAATGAGAAGCTGACTCAAGCTCTACAGAAGACCCTTTGGGAGAGGAGTGATGGTAGGTTGGATATTGAAAGGCTGGAAAAGTTGAAAGTGGAGCATTTGGCTAGAATTGAGAAGTCTGAGGATTACATTAAGAAGTCTAGGGCTGGAGAACAGATCTTGAAGAATGCCTGCAAGGAAGCTCAGTTCTAGAAGGCCAGGACTGATTTGTATCTGAAGGAGAGTCAGGCTAGGTGGGTCAGGATCACCGAAGCCCGTACTCAGGAGGACAAAAGGACTCAGGATAAGATGGAGCAGATGGAAGCTAGTGCAAAAGAGCAACAGGAAGCCCTGGCAGCAGCCCAGAGGGAGATCTCAGAGCTGAAGATTAGAGCTGGAGTGAAGAGGTCAAAGGACCAAAGTCAGCACAAGAGGCTAACCGCAGCTATTGTCACAAGGAATCTCCTTATCAGGAATCTTACGGAGCGTCCAGCTGATCCTGTGACTGAAGCACTTCTCAAGGAGGTTCAGGAGGATGAATTTGGCCTTGGTGTTTGACCTTTTGCTTGTTGTTGATTTCATTTTGTGTATTTTTCTTTATGTTGTATTTTTGACCCCTCAGAGGGCTTGTATTGTAAAAGAAACAAATATTGTATCATTTACCTTTTTGTAATATATGTGTTGGTTTGTTTCATCTGAATTCTTCAAGCAACATCACAAGCATCTTCTTCAAGGGGTCTGGAAAGGTTAAAACCAAGTACCAAGCCGGATACCTTGGAAACAAATAGACACACTGCATTGCATACTAACCCTTTGTTTTGTTTTGTAGGTTTTGTTTTATTGTTACTAACTCTGTTGTGATCTCAGGAATTATTGCTCGACGTCGAGGGTTTCCACTCAACCGTCCACACAGATACCCCACCCGTAACAACCTTCCGGGCATACAGATGGATCAGATGCAGCAGGACCTTACAGAGGTCAGGAATCAAATGACCAACGAGAGGTTGGAAATGAGGACTCAAATGACACAGTTTATGGAGGTAATAAACAATATGGCTCAAAGTCAGGAGAGGTTAAGAGCACTAGTAGAAGGGAGAAACCAGGAAGACCATCAGCCAGGGATTGCTGGGACAAGCAACAATGAACGAGTCCAACCTCATGTCAATCCCCCAGTCTTTGGACCCCACCAGCATCCGGAGATCAACATCCCTGTCAATATACAAGGGACTGCCACAGCAGGGAGGGTACTGCAAGAAGACCCCCAGGAAGATCAGTTCACAGTGATGGGAGCTGGGGAGGAGGCCTATGATAGGAGGCTGGATGAGATAGCTAAGAAATTAAGATCCTTAGAGTCTCAAAACTCTTTGGGTTTTGATGTTATGGATATGGGCTTGGTAGACGGGGTCAGGATCCCCCACAAATTTAAACCACCATGCTTTGAGAAGTATAATGGGACTTCCTGTCCCCGGACCCATCTACAATCTTTTCTCGGGAGGCTAAAGGCTATACCATGGACGAGAAGCTATGGATGTTCTATTTTGAGGATAGCTTGACTGGAGCTTCGAGGGAATGGTACTCCCATCTGACAAGAGCGACTATTAGATGCTGGAAGGACTTGGCAGAGGCCTTTATCAGACAGTATCAGTACAACCTGGATATGGCACCCAACAGGACCCTCCTAATGGGAATGTCACAGTCATCCAAGGAGAGCTTCCGAGAGTACGCTCAAAGATGGAGACAGCTTGCTGCTGCTGTCCAGCCACCTATGTCAGAAAGGGAGATGGCTGATATGTTCATGAACACCCTCCAGGGGACTTACATTGATAGGCTAGCTGCCTTCTCATCTACCAGCTTTGCAGATGTGGTCATAGCCGGAGAGAGAATTGAAAGCCTATTGAAGATGGGTAAGATCTCAGACAACGGTGCAAGCTCATCCAGTAATGCAAGAAAGCCTTTTGCAGGCCCAAGAAGAACTGGTGAAACCAATGCTATCCACACCAACAGGGGCAGGCCCCAATATGTTCATAGATCTGTGGCAGCAGTCACCATTCCCGCTCCAGCTCACCCACAACCAGCTTATCAACCACCGCAGCAAAGTTATCAGCAACAACCTCAGTACCAGCAACAAACTCAGTATCCTCCGAGAAATTACAACAACAGCAACACCAACAACAATAATCAGCAGAGACCGTTCCAACAGAGGCCCTCTCAGGCCAATAGGGTGATCGATCCGATCCCTATGCCCTATGCCACATTATTGCCACAACTCCTGAAACTCAACCTAGTTGAGCTAAGGACGTTGGCACCTCCCGATCCCAACAGTCTACCCAGGAATTATGACTCCAATGCCAGATGTGCCTTCCATTCAAATGCACCTGGCCATAGTACAGAGAAGTGCAGAGCTTTGCACATGAAGGTACAAGACCTGGTAGACTCTAAGGCTCTGAATTTCGCACCACCACCAAATGTCAACAAGAACCCTATGCCACACCATGGTGGTCCCCGAATCAATGCTATTGAAGAAGACAAGCCGTCTTACTTAATAACCAGTGTGGGTCAGATTCGGACACTGTTGGTAGAAATCAAAGCTCAGCTCCTCGAATGTCAAATGTTCCCAGGATGTGAGCTAGGGTGTGCTTACTGCAACATTTCAGTGAATGGTTGCGATAACTTGAGGGATGGCATAGATGGTCTCATTCAGAGTGGCCTGCTTCAGATTACCACATCAATTCCTACCAATCCAGCAATCTCATTAACAACAGCTCCAGAACCTCCTACAACAGCAACAGCCGTTGTTCCAGATAACTCTTTAGCTTCATCAACAAATGTTCCATCTGTCATTTCAACTGACCAGATATCAACGAGCATTCCTTCTACAACTTCAGCACCACTTCATTTCGAATCTCCTACAACAACAACACCCATCCTTCCGACAATGTCTCCTACAACATCAACAGCAAACCATGAAGATGTCTCAACTGTCACAATTTATTATGATCCTGAAAACAACTCCACCTACAACTTGCAAAGTGCTACTCCCATCAGAGCACCAGTCACGATATATTATGATCCACAGACTATCACGGTCCCTTCTGCAGCTGCCATCAGCCCCGTCACTGTCACAGTGCCTGGGCCAGTACCCTATGAAAGCAGTAAGGCCATCCCTTGGCATTACGACTCTGACGTATACTGTGAAGGAAAGAAAATCACTCTTGAACCATCAACACCTGCGCCACAAATAGACAATGTGGGAGGAGGCGGAGGCTTCACTCGAAGCGGACGTCTCTTTGCTCCACAAATTCAAAGACCCACTGCCGAAGCAGAAGCTGCTGCCAAGGCAAAAGGAAAGAGCCCGGTGCAGGAAGATCAAGCTATTAAGGAAACTTTGAAAACACCCTTTGATCAAGAAGTTGATGAGTTCATGAGAATCATCAAGAAGAGTGACTACAAAATAGTGGATCAGCTTCACCAGACGCCTTCCAAGATCTCCATTCTATCGTTGCTTATGTGCTCCGAAGCCCATCGGAATGCACTACTCAAAGTCTTGCACGCAGCTTACGTGCCTGAAGAGATCACCGTCAATCAGTTGGAAACTGTGGTTGGAAATGTTACTGCTAGCAACGGGCTAGGGTTCACCAATACTGATTTGACTACGGAAGGCCGCAACCATAACAAGGCCCTGCACATCACCATGGAATGTAAAGGTGCAGTCCTTTCCCATGTGCTGGTAGACACGGGGTCATCCCTCAATGTCTTACCGAAAAAGGCCCTGGTGAAGCTAGAGTATGAAGGATTGGCATTGCGTCCCAGTAACCTGGTAGTAAGAGCCTTTGATGGTTCTAAGAGATCGGTTCTGGGAGAAATCGAGTTGCCTGTGACGATTGACCCACAAACTTTTAAAACGATCTTCTACGTGATGGACATTCAGCCTGCCTACAGCTGTTTGTTGGGTAGACCATGGATTCATGCCGCTGGCGCAGTAACGTCTACCCTTCACCAGAAGTTAAAATTTGAGTGGGAAGGCCAAGTCGTTACTATCTGTGGAGAGGAGGATATATTTGTTAGCCATCTGGCTACTTATAAGTATATTGAGATGGAGGGGGAGATCCACGAGACGATGAGCCAAGGATTTGAGGCCCTGAATGTTAATGAAACCTCCGCTGTGCTTGGGACCTCTATGACCTCCTACCAACAAGCCCGGAAGGTGGTGGAAGAAGGAAACGCTCAAGGCTGGGGCAAACTGTTGCCTGTGGAGAAGAAAGAAGATAGATTTGGGTTGGGTTACAAACCAACTCAAGAAGATCAAGCAGAGGCTGCTAAGAAGCCCAACTTTGTTAGTGGGGGGATGCTCACCCCTGATGCTATCAACAATTTGGAAGACGAGCTGGAAGAAGAACGCAACCTGGAAAGTTGGATTCGTCCAAAGATCCCGGGGAGCAGTATCTCAAACTGGTCTTCCCAGGAAATTATAAGAGTTACTCATGCAGAGTAATTATTATTTCCTGTATTTTTATAGCATGCATCAAAGTCTTGCATCTTGCCCAAGATGACAAGACTCATTTTGTAATCGGGCCATCTGTACTTTTTGTGCAACAAGATTAATCAATGAAATATCAGACATCTTTTTGCAAATGAGTCTTTTTCTTTTCCGCTCACTGTTTTTCCATTTTTCTTTTTGTACAAAAAATAAATGGCAATGTTTTCAAAATGACAACTTTATTTCACTTTTCTAAGCAAGATTAAAATCAACCACTAAAATGAATAAACTGAACCCTTGCAGAGAGTGCCTTCCAGACAGCACCGACAACAGCACGGCTATGACCTCGTATGACTTTGACAATCCGATCAATCAAGCTGATGAAGGGGTTGAAGAAGATTACGAGCTTCCTGAAGAGCTAGCCAGATTGTTGAGACGAGAGGAGAAGGTTATCACTCCTCATCAGGAGGAGGTGGAAACGATTAATCTTGGTACAGATGAAGATGTGAAGGAAGTTAAAATCGGGGCCTGCCTACAAGACTCAGTGAAGAGACAACTGATTGATCTGCTCCAAGAGTATGTGGATGTGTTTGCTTGGTCTTACCAGGATATGCCAGGGTTGGATACCGATATCGTCATGCACAAGCTGCCTTTAAGGGAAGAATGCCCACCGGTCAAACAGAAACTGCGCCGTACTCGCCCAGACATGGCAATGAAGATCAAAGAAGAGGTACAAAAGCAGTGGGACGCCGGGTTCCTTGCTGTAACTAGCTATCCACCGTGGGTTGCTAATATAGTACCTGTGCCTAAGAAAGACGGCAAAGTAAGGATGTGTGTTGACTACCGGGATCTGAACAGAGCCAGCCCGAAAGATGATTTTCCATTACCTCACATTGACGTATTGGTAGATAATACGGCTCAGTTCTCGGTATTCTCCTTCATGGACGGATTTTTAGGATACAATCAGATCAAAATGTCACCTGAAGACATGGAGAAGACAACTTTCATCACCCCCTGGGGCACGTTCTGTTACAAGGTGATGCCGTTCGGACTGAAGAATGCGGGTGCAACATATCAACGGGCTATGGTAACATTATTCCACGATATGATCCATAAAGAAATCGAGTGTTATGTGGATGACATGATTGCCAAGTCCCTTACAGAGGAAGACCACCTGGTAAATCTGCTGAAGTTATTCAAGCGTCTGAGGAAGTACCAATTGAAGCTGAACCCCAACAAGTGCACATTCGGGGTGCGATCCGGTAAGCTGTTGGGTTTTATTGTAAGCGAGAAAGGGATTGAGGTTGACCCTGATAAAGTCAAAGCTATTCAAGAGATGCCTGCACCGAAGACTGAGAAAGAAGTTCGAGGGTTTCTAGGAAGATTGAACTACATCTCAAGGTTCATATCTCATCTTACGGCAACCTGTGAACCCTTGTTCAAACTGTTAAGAAAAGAACAGACGGTCAGGTGGAACGAAGACTGCCAGAGGGCTTTTGACAAGATCAAAGAATACCTGCTAGAGCCTCCAATCCTTATGCCTCCAGTTGAAGGAAGACCTCTGATAATGTACTTGACAGTATTAGAAGAGTCAATGGGGTGTGTGCTGGGCCAGCATGACGAGTCTGGTCGAAAAGAGTATGCAATATACTACCTGAGCAAAAAGTTTACCGACTGTGAACAACGTTATTCACTGCTCGAGAAAATTTGTTGTGCTTTAGCGTGGGCTGCTCGCCGACTGAGACAGTATATGTTGACTCACACTACTTTATTGATCTCAAAGATGGACCCAGTTAAGTACATATTTGAGAAGCCAGCACTTACCGGACGGGTTGCAAGATGGCAAATGATTCTCACGGAATATGACATTCAGTACACCTCTCAGAAAGCTATCAAAGGCAGTGTACTATCTGAATATCTTGCTGAGCAACCTATTGATGACTACCAGCCTATGAGATTTGACTTCCCTGATGAGGACATCATGTTCATAAAAGCAAAAGATCATGAAGAGCCTGTTCACACTGAAGGGCCTGACCCGGAAGAAGAATGGACTATGATGTTTGATGGGGCTGTTAACATGAATGGTCGTGGTGTTGGTGCAGTACTCATTACGCCTAAAGGGGTTCACATGCCTTTCTCGGCAAAACTCACTTTCAACTGCACTAACAACGAAGCTGAATACGAAGCTTGCATTATGGGTCTTGAGATAGCCATTGACCTCAGGATCAAGACATTGACCGTATTCGGAGATTCAGCTCTGGTAGTTAATCAAACCAACGGAAAATGGTACACCCACCAGGATCATCTGATACCTAACAGGGATTATACAAGAAGGTTATTGACTTTCTTCACAACGGTCAAGCTTGAGTATATCCCTCGGGACGAGAATCAGTTTGCAGATGCTCTGGCTACCATTTCATCCATGATCAAGGTTCAAACTGCCAATTTTGTACCACAGATTCCAGTATCCAGACTCGACAGACCAGCATATGTATTTGCAGCAGATGTTGTCAAAGATGATAAGCCTTGGTTCCATGACATTAAGTGCTTCTTGGAGGATCAAACATACCCACCTGGGGCATCTTCTAATGATAAGAAGACTTTGAGAAGGCTTGCTGGTAGTTTCTTTCTGAACACTGATGGCTCCTTATACAAGAGAAACTTTGATATGGTACTCCTCAGATGCGTTGATAGAACAGAAGCAGACTTGTTGATGCACGAGGTGCACGAAGGATCCTTTGGTACCCATGCTGGAGGGCATGCCATGGCCAAGAAGTTGCTAAGATCAGGCTATTACTGGATCACAATGGATGCAGACTGTTGTGCCTATGCCAGAAAATGCCATAAATGCCAGATCTATGCGGATAAGGTGCATGTGCCTCCCAATCCTCTGAATATAATGTCTTCACCCTGGCCCTTTGCCATGTGGGGCATTGATATGATCGGCAAGATTGAGCCAACTGCTTCGAATGGCCACAGATTCATCCTGGTCGCCATTGACTATTTCACCAAGTGGGTTGAAGCAGCCTCATATGCAAATGTTACAAGGCAAGTGGTAGCCAGATTTCTGAAGAGAGATATCATCTGTCGATACGGAGTTCCCGAGCGAATCATTACTGATAATGGTTCCAACTTAAACAACAAGATGATGGCTGAGTTATGCCGGGACTTCAAGATCCAACACCACAATTCTTCTCCTTACAGGCCAAAGATGAACGGCGCTGTTGAGGCAGCTAACAAGAATATCAAGAAGATTGTGCAGAAGATGGTAGTTACATACAAAGACTGGCATGAAATGCTACCATTTGCCTTGCATGGGTACCGCACGTCAATCAGGACATCCACTGGGGCAACACCGTATCAGCTTGTGTACGGTATGGAGGCAGTCCTACCTGTTGAAGTCGAACTACCTTCCTTGAGGGTATTGATGGATGTTAAGCTGAACGAAGCAGAATGGGTTCGATCCCGGTTCGAACAACTGAGTTTGATTGAAGAGAAAAGATTGGCTGCAATCTGTCATGGGCAGCTATACCAGAAAAGAATGAAGAGAGCCTTCGATCAGAAAGTCAGACACCGAGGGTACCAAGTAGGAGATCTTGTGCTAAAGAGAATCCTCCCTCCGCATACAGACCACAGGGGCAAATGGACTCCAAATTATGAAGGACCATTCGTGGTAAAGAAAGTTTTCTCTGGTGGGGCACTGATGCTCAGCACCATGGATGGTGAAGATTTCCCGTCCCCTGTGAATTCAGATGCAGTTAAAAAATACTTCGCATAAGAAATGACCCGCTGGACATAAAAACAGAATGTAAGTCCAGGCAAAAATAAGGCATCCCGACGAGTCAAAAACAGAATAAAAGACTCGGGCAAAAATAAGGGAAATAAATAGAAAAAATGTACACCCGCTGAGTTGAAAAGCCGCATTGGACAACTCAGGCAAAAATGGGTATCCCGATGGATTGAAAACCCGAAAGGGCGATCCATGCAAAATAAGGGAATAAGCGAACAACTGCATTCTGAGTTCGTCTGTATTACCTACAACTTGGTAAGCATCTAAAGGATCAAGCTCCAATCAGAATCAGCCTTCTTCAGAAAGCAAGACGAGAAGAACGTCAAAAGTCATACGAGTCATAGCGGAAAAGGAAGCTCCTTGAAAGCGTCGTCAGCATCGCCAGCATTATGTTTCTCAATTTGTAACAGTCTCCTCATTTTAGGAGATATGTTTCTTTGACTGTATCCCGCCAATTCAGGGCATTTGAATTAATAAAATCAGATCTTTTAGTCATGTTTCGTCTTGTACATTTTTTATTTTGCAAAGAATGTCTGATGTCTCTAAAAAACTGATTGCATAAATACAGATATTTTTCTTCAAAAAAATAAAAACACGTGCTTGCAGGGAATATACTTACTCTCAGAAGTGCATAACTCCTATGAAGGAATCCAGGAAAGGATACCTCGGGATCACTTGTGCGTTTCTCTGTCTTTGCAGGATTGCAGGTATCCAGAACGCAACTTGGGGCATGTAAGCTTCATCCCAGCAAGCTGACAAATCAACACTCATTCTCAGCATCTGAGGTGCTCTCTCCCCAGCTAAGTTGCCACTTGTCACTCCCCCAGCCGAGTTGCCAATCATTCTTCCTCAGCCAAGTACGAAAGCCAGGGAACCATCTCCCCACAGAGTGTCAGCCTCTATTCAGAAGAGCAACGCATGAAGGAGTCACAACAGAGTACAGAAGGCTTCTACAAACCCCAGCTGGGTCCCTCATTACCAGGATGGGTCTATCAGTGACTTATCTCCCCGAGCAGATACATCTCGTCAGATCCACAAGTGATCTCATCCCCAGCTGGGATGTCCATTCCAAGCAGATCAGCTAGAGATCTTCGCGGCAACGGGATCCGAATCCCGGATCTGTACCCCCGCATAATCATGGCATCTGCATCATACTCACCCACAAAGCGTAGCATTCCGTCTAATACGGAGCATTACGGCAAAAATCAAATACATAACATAATCATAAGCCATGTTGTGAATCGAACACTTGTGAATAATAAAAATCCATCAGTATACAGAAAACTCCCCCCAGAGTCCCCAGCAAAAGCAGTTGCCTCACAATTCACAAACACCATTATACACTCATTTTGACACCCGTCCGTGTCATCCTTCCCCAGTAAAGTCGCCTGAACACTCTTTACAAACAAGACCACCCGTATTACAGATACTTCTTGACACTCGCCCGTGTCATATCCCCAACAGAAAGCCAAAGACATCATCTTTGCACTCACCTATACTTGTATGTACATTTTCTTGACACCCGTCCGTGTCATATCCCCAGCGCAGTCGCCTACGCTTTTACAACCCATATACTTGTTGATACTATACTTTTCTCCTTTTTAACACTCGTCCGTGTCACTCTCCCCAGCAGATAAATACTCATCTGTACAATATTCACACTCGTACTTGTACAGATACTCGTCCGTATCTTGTATACACCATTCATATCCCCACAAATTCGACACTCGTCCGTGTTCTTTGTTAACCAGTTGGTACTCGTCCGTACCATCATCTCAGAGCATGTGTCAAGCGTTTGTTTCTACATGATACTCGTCCGTATCATAGTCTTAAGGATGCTCGTCCACATCTTTAATCCCTACACTGTGTCAAACACTTTTGTCTTCTTGAATCTAGACACTCGTCTGTGTCTACTATTCCCCAGAAGAGTCCCCTCAGATGCAACACTCGTCCGTGTTCCTTGTTAACCAGTTGATACTCGTCCGTATCATCATCTCTGAACACGTGTCAGTATTTGTTTCTACCCGATACTCGTCCGTATCGTAGTCTTAAGGATGCTCGTCCGCATCTTTAATCTATACACAAACATCTAAACACTTATACCTTTTATTTCTTGGATTGAAAACACTCGTCCGTGTTTACTATTCCCCGGTAAGAACAATTTTCTTTTTATCTGACATTCGTCCTATGTCATGATAAAACCTGAGAGCAGCCGTACCCTACTAGGTGGTCGTCCTCCACCTCTTGATGGTCGTCCTCCATCATGCTCATCCGATGGCCGTCCCCATCGTGGATATTTAGCAGCTGTCCCCTGCTAGGTGGTTGTCCTCCACCTCCTGATGATCGTCCTTCATCATTTTATCCAATGGCCGTCCCCATTGTTGATTTTGGTTATCTGGCATTCGTCCTATGTCATGATAAACCCTGAGAGCAGCCGTACCCTGCTAGGTGGTCGTCCTCCACCTCTTGATGGTCTTCCTCCATCATGCTCGTCCGATGGCCGTCCCCATCGTTGACCTTTTATCCGGCATTCGTCCTATGTCGCGATATTTTCGGCAGCCGTACCCTGCCAGGTGGTCGTCCTCCACCTTAGATGACCGTCCCTCATCTTAACCCCAACAGAGCAGCCGTCCCCTGCTAGGTGATCGTCCTTCGCCTTTGATGACCGTACCTCATCATCTGTTTATTTCATTTATTCTTTAACCCGATGGCCGTCCCCGTCGTGGTCCCTTTTCTTTTAGCCCGATGGCTGTCCCCATCGTTGCTTGCATTATTTTATGAACTTGATGGCCGTCCCCGTCATTTTTCATTAATCCCCAGAGAATTGTACAGCTTTACTTGATGGCCGTCCCCATCATAACCCCTTTTTATCCCCAGCATGTCGGCCGTCCCCGTCATCGCTTTACTTCACACATTTTTCCCAGCATGTCGGTCGTCCCCGTCATCGTTCTTTACCCAGCAGTCGTCCTCTGCTAGACGGTCGTCCTCTGTCGCCCGCACTTTATAATATATTTTATTTTCTTTTACAATCTATATCCCTTTTCTTCTTCATTCTGTGAGTGCAAATTTTGGACTGTCTTTGGTATTCAACCACAAGTTATCTTGTTGGCCTGTTAAGCCGTTGCTTACATCCTGCACAACTAACTCATGTTTGAATAGGGGCAGCTGTAAACACCCCAAATTTGCCCTCACCCATTCACACCATGGCTTGTGGTCATTTCATATGCATAAACTCAATCATAGCATCTCATAACACAATTTTGATCCACTGCATTGATTCAAAGTCATCTGCATCTAGGGTTTGTGATCTGAGCAATCCAAGAGCTTCTTGAGCCACTCCAAAGGTCATCAATCACTTCAAAGGGGTCCATGTGTGTTCTTATATCATATTATATCCTCTCAAAGTCAATAATGCCAAAGAATCACAAGAACTGGGATTGGTATGGAGGCAGAGCCAGGATTGACTGCACAGATGACCTAAAATTAGGGTTTTGGTTTCAGAGGCCATAACCCCAAATTTTTTGGTCATTCTTGTTTCTATTGGTCTCTATATGGTATAGGGAGTATGCATATCAATTTTCATGAAGAAATTCCATGGGGAAGTCATCTGATCAAGAGTTGACTTTCTGGACAAGTCAGTGCAAAATCAGGGCATCTGAGGCCCCCAATGACCCAACCAAGGGGTGATCTTCATCATTTTGAGTGTATTTGATCCTTATTTGATCATGGAAGAGGGTTGAAGTTCACAAAATTCAAGGATTACAAGTTTTTGCAAAGTTGACTTTTTAGGGCATGGTTGACTTTTGAAGAATATGTCATTTTATGCCACTTTTCAAACCTTACTTTTTGATCCAAAAATGCTTCAAATGGAAAAACTTTGGTCATGAAAGTTGTAGATTAGATCTTCCCCTTTTCAAAAAGTACAAGAACATGACCTAATTCATTTTGGATCAAAAGTTATGGTGTGTTAAAGTTGGCAAAAATCACTAATTTTCAAAACATGCACCAAATGGAAAACTTGCAAGAACTTTGTACCAAGGCATTTGTGACTTCTAGTTCATATCAAACCAATATGCAAGCATCATACAAGTTCTAAAAATCAGATTTGAACCAAAAGATCACATGTTTCATGGTTTGTGAAGCAAGATATTTCCATGTGAACCAAAGGTGATCAAATTGCAAAACCATCATAACACTTCCATCCACTTGTTGCCTTGGATGCTGAACCAGCCCTAGCCTTTCCCCTCACCATGCTGCGCCAGCCCACACCTTTGTACTTGGCTAGAAGTTGCCCATGCTTTCTCTTACACAAGAGTGGACTTTTTGCAAAAGCTAGCACACCTATCACAAAAGGCCAAGTCACATCACCTGACCAATAAGCTTTGTTTATGTGGATCAGATGCCAGCCATTTCATACACCAAGCAAGCCTGAAGCAAGCCATAGCATCACATTCCCATTTTCACTCCCTCAAGCAAAAGCCTTCGAATCTCATCTCACAAGCCATAAACACTCAAACAAACTCCACTAATCTTCTCACCATGCCTCACTGAACCCAAACCAGCAAGACATAAGCCTGAAACAAGCAAGAACTCAACTCCCCCATTTTTCACTCTCAAAGCCAAAGCCTTCGAAACTCATTCCACAGGCCACAAACACTTGAACAAACTTCACAAACCTTCTCAAATCATCATCCTGATCACAAAGAACCCCTCACCTTTGCCTGAAACTGCCTAAATCACAAACACCATTCTCACCTGAGCTTGAACAGAACTTGTTCAATCTCCTTAACCAGCCAGCATAAACTTCTTCTAAGCATCCAGGCAACATCAGGGGACCAAAGGGAGTGGTTTGCATCAAAGGAAGGAGGCAGAAAGTTGCAAGATTGAAAGCTTCGAAACTCAGGTAGCTCAAGAAAATTTTTTCCAGAAATCCTTTTTTAAGTTCTTAAGTTGTTATTCATGTTTCCCTGATCATAAATATGTCATTGGTTTTGAAAATGGTGAGGATATAAGGATGTAATCGTGTTCTGAAAGTCTTGCCCTAAAATTTTGTTTGTTTCGATTCATGAGATTGATGAAATATAAATGATGTTTGTGTTAGGGTTTTGATTCAGTGGGTTATGGGGATCATTTATGTGTTCTTAGATTTCATTTTAGTTACGTTTTGAGAGTTTTAGAAATTTTCAGGTGGGATTCCCACCGGAGAAGACGACCGGAGGTCTTCTCCGGCCACCTGAAAATAATTAGGGTTTTAACCCTGTAATTAAGGCAGTTTGAATCTGGAACGTTGGATGCCTTGACTTTGTTGACTTCGCACGCGTGTGTGTGGCTGTGATTCATCATTAGAAACCCTAATCACAATTAATTATTTATTAATTCAGATTAACCAAGTTTGAATGAGGGCCTTTGATCTGCGCGCGCAGTCAACCCTTTCCTGGCCAGACTCAATCTCAGCCATCCATCCAGCATACTTCCATTTATTTTGATTTTAATTTCATTTTTTCTCATTTAATTTGTACAATTTATTTAAAATAGTAAAAACCATTTAAAAATTATGAAACTTTTTGTCAAGAGTTTCATTAATTTTTAAAACACAAAAATATTTTTATTTTCATTTTTAGCATTAAAAAAGTATTTTTAAATATTTAAAAGTTTATTTTTAATTGATTAATGAAAATTAATTTATTAAAAATACTTTTAGGTATTTAAAAATCACCAAAAAATTCATGAAATGTTTTAAGACATTTAGAAACATTGTCCAACCTTCAAACCAAATTTATTTTTTGATCTTGATGCATTTTGAGAATTTTTCATTGAATTAAAATCATTTTGATGCATTATTTTGATCCAAACTTCAAAAAATCATTTCTGCCTAATCATGAAGGGTTAGACCTTGATTCTTTTTGCATTGCATTGTGTTTAGCATGTAGTTTGTGATATTAAATGGCCATGATTTGATCTCTCATTTTCCATTTGTTTGATAATTTTCTTGTTTAGGAACCCTAAAACCCTAGAAAACTTAGAAAAATCATATCTTGAATTAGGTTAAGAGTTGGGACCTCTCCTTTGGGCAGTGAGTTAGTATGGGTTTAAGGATCCTTTGAGTGCACTTTCAATTTTTTTATAATGTTGTTTGCTTCTGATTTTGGTTTTTGTTTGTTGCATTGTTCATAAACCCTAATTTGGGCTTCCACATGCATCCATCTTGCATTCTCTTGCATAACATGACTTGCCTTGACATTCCATGCCTCCATTTGATTCATTTAACATCTTAAGACATATTGAAAGCATGTTTGATCATTGCATCTTGCATTTGCCATGTTGTATGCCATATGCACTTCATAGCTTTTCATGTATGTTCTTGGTTCTTAACTTGCTCCATTTGCCTCCATAAGCTTGTATGATCATCTCCATTTGTTGTCTCATGTTTGTATCACTTCATAGCATCATTATCATCATAAACATGCTTCTGGTTTTGATTTACTTCATACCATTCCATCCCATTTTGCATTGCATTGCATTTCTTTTCTAACCTTTCAGGTGGTAAGTGATTTTGAGAAGTGAATTTGCCTTCACTTCTCATGCTTTCTTCTCATCTCTCTCTTGCATCCTTGCTGCATTTTGATATGTGTTTGAGATTGAGCTTGCTCATTCTTCTTTTTCTCACTTTCTTTCTTCAAGTGACTTGTCTTCTTCAATGAAGCAAGTTACTTTGCTTCTCCTGATCCTTTCATCTGCTTCCTGGTGGTTTCTCTGAAGATCTTCTCTTGCAAACTTCACAAACTTTAGGAACAACCAAGCATGACAATAATTAGGGTTTTGATTAGTCCCCCACTTAGTTTTTACCTTTGTGTCTCATTGAGTCTTCTCTTCTCACCTCATAATCAGGGACTAAACCTTAAAGGCTTTAAGGCTTTGTGATTAAGTTTATGCCTGCATCCTTCTATTAGGATGGACTGTATAACTTTAATCCTAAGTGTTAAACCCTTAATGTGTTTAACTCCTTTAATCAATTCACATAATAATCATCAAGACATCCCACTTGTAACTTGGTCCTTGCATTAGGGTTCTATTTCTTCCTTAATTGGTTAAGAAGGACTAACCCTAGTGTTAATGGACAAGTCCCCCTCAAGTTGTCTTACAAACCCTAAAATTCACTTCTTCATCATATCATTAATTAAAATCCACCTAATCAAAGGCTTGTTTTGTCATGAGTTTAATCCCTAATCATGGATTAAGTTGAGGAGCTTTCCTCAGCTTAAACATTCTCATCTATTATCCTTCTATTAGGATGGTGTAATGAGTCTGTTTAATCCTTGATTATGGCTTAACCTCATTACTTAACACTAAACAAAAACACCCAAAAACATCTAAATAATCACAAGTAGGTTAATGATCTTAATCCTACATCAAAGGTGATTAAGTGTGAGAATCTGACTTCACACTTAAGGTATTCTCATTACCCCTAATCAGAGGGAAGATGTGATGAGTTTACTAAATCCATTGGTTTAGGCTTAAGCTCATTAACTTATGACAAACTTCCAAAAGCAATAAAAGACTGAAAACTCAAAAACAAACAATAATCATCTCCTCCGGGATTCTTTTCTCATCTCATTCACTCACAAACGAGAACTTACTTCTTCCGTCTAATGCAAGACAGTTCGCACCTGAGCCAGACAGGTCATACACTTGAGCATAGGCAAGTAAGCAGTTCACAAGTCAATTCATCTTTCAGTCTCTTTGGGTCGAACTACGGTGTTCTGACTTCCTCATTGCACGAGAGGATACGTAGGCATAACTTAACAGTTATCGAACAAAAGTCTCTGTATATTCCCCCTCCTTCCAGCATTATTATTTAAGCCTCATCATTTTGAGCATCCTATTCTTGTTCTTACACTGACACTGTATATTCACACCTCACATTCTTCTTACACTGACACTTGTACATCTTTTTCCAGCTATTTTATACACAGATTGCACTGACACTACCCCTTTAAAGCACAAATCTTTTAAGCGTGGATCCCGTCGAGTACGACGGACAATCTGGGTGCTAATACCTTCCCAGGTTGTAACCAACCCCCTTTCTCAGTCTCTCTGGTTCGCAACCGTCTTATCCATCTTTCTAGGTCTATGCAGCATTGCCTTTCCTCCGGGATAAAAATGCCTAGCTGGCGACTCTATTCATCTCCAGTGAGTTCACTGCTGTGTGTTCTCATTGTCCCTCTCGCCGACCGTTCGCGTCTGTACCTTTATCTGGGCCCATGTCCCATTTATCGGGAGTGACAACTATACCATGAAAACTATTTTCCTTTACAAGGAGGATCCACAAGGTTGGAATTAACCATGAAGTTTGCAAATTACTGCTTCTCAGAACTTCTAGAGTTTACAGAACAACCTCACCTTTCACTATCATGCATAGTCTCATTAAAATCCCCACCAATGCATGACTCCCCGTCAGAGTACTTTGATTGAAAGTCTCTCAAATCACTCTAAAGCCTTCTTCTGAGAGCTACTGTCCCTGGGGCATACACGTTTACAACATAAATGAAAATACCCTTCCACAAGATTTTGATGCCTAAGAAGCCACAACTTTTGAAACTAAATAGCACATTAAATTTTCCCTCCTTCCACATTATGATAAAACCACCCGACTGACCAGTGGAACCTGTGAAAGACCAACCTATGTTATCCTGATTCCAAAATTCTCTGATCGCTTTCGCCGAAACCTCAGGAATTTTAGACTCTTGAATGAAAAATATATATGCCTTTCCTTGAGAAATGATTTTGCTAAAATGCCTCCTCTCGACAGAGCTACAACCCTCCCTGATATTTAAAGCTCCGACAATCATTGGCACAATGTCAATTTCGCCTTCTGACCCTACTTCTTTTTCAAATTGACCTTCTCCGTGATGTCAATGTCCTTGCTAAGCTCTTTGTTTTTTCCTTTATACACAATTCCTAGATTTACAATGTCTTCCAAACCTTGTACCCCATTAAGGAATCCAGATTTTCCATAAATCTATGATTTCAAACCATCATATCTGAATTTGTAGTTGAGTTGCAGTAAAACACTTCACCTCCAGAAAACACCTCCCTTTCATTTGATCCACTAGATACAGATTGAGAGAAAGAAGAATTTACCGCCATGGGCCTAGGGACAAGAGCTGAAGGAAAAAAGGCCCAACACTAGATTGGACAATAGGGCTCACTTCCCTCACAACTCTCTTTTTGGGGATAACTCTCTCTTTTCACTAAAGGCCCACTGAAGTCATAGAGACACCTAATTTTTTTCTTTGTTTCCTTTGACATGATGCCTCTAGTTTTATTAAAAGTCTCTTTCAATGCTTTCTCCAACAAACACTCTACCCGAGATTCAGATGGGACAAAAGAGTTATTTAGGATCAAACCTTCTCTTGAAATTCTCTGAACTTTAACCACCTTTGCCAAACACAAAGCTTCATCAAAAGTACCTCTTACTGTGTCACGTCCATTTTCCTATGTAGACCTACCAACACTTTCCCCCATATTGTTCAGATCCCTAGGAATTCCTTCCCCTTCCACCTCCTTCGTTGAAGATCTCTCTGATACCGCAACAACCGCCCATGCACCGGGGACACCATTAGAAACATTCTCCTCCTCTCCATCAGAAAGACCATGATCTTCAACATCCCAACTTTTCTCTGAATCTGATGAAGAGGTGGCCATCTTCCAATCTACAACAGAAGTGCGATTAAGCCCTAGGAGAAGCGGGCCATAGGAATCCTCAGTAATCTTAATAAAAAATGAAACCCCATCGATCAAAACCTTAATAGTTTTCTCAAGGGAGACCTCCACCGATGTCTGAATCATAATTCTTGCCACATCCAGATTCACAAATTTCAAAGCATGTTCATCTGAGCAAATGTATTTACCTAGATGATTCGCAATCGTGACGAAGAAGTCTATGTTCCAGGATTGGCAAGGAATGACATGTAACCTGATCAAATTTACCCTCTCAGTGTCCACATCTGTTTCCTTCCATTTTTTGATGTCATAAAACCATTGGTTCCACTAGATCCTGCCATCCTTAATAAGATCAGAAATGGCTCCTTCTTCAAACTCTTCTAATAAGCACATATTAGCGCCCAAAGGAGTCACTTTGATTTCAAAGTACCCTTCAATATCGAAACTCATCTGAATGTTGTACGCCATGTCTGCTTCAAGAACTTACCTACATAAGCCTTTCTTAATCTCGCTAGGTCACCCTCCTTTGATTCAAAAGAAAATACCACTTCTTGATATTCTTCAATCACGTCCGCCTTTCCTACCACTTGAGCAAACTTTCTATCTCCATTAACCCTACCTCTGACCCCCTGCTTAAAGAGTCTCTAGGGAACATTTAAGTTAGTAATATACTGCCCTCCTCCGAAAGCTCCACGCCCATTATTCTCCATCCTCGGATTTCTACTGTAACAAGGAGCATTTGTGTGGATTTTGCATCCATCTATGATAAAATTATCAAGTTTGACTCCAAGCAACCTCTCATCCTCCACATTCTTAAATTTTGCAAAACCAAACCTTTTACCCCAGTTGTTTTTCTTGGGAGTGTCGCTTCCGGGATTTTCATCCTAGTACAAACGCGAAAGTGGCGCGGAAAAGGTAGAGTCTCCAGACAAGCATTTTTATCTTGAATGAATGGGAAAGGTAATGTTGTATAAATCAAGGAGAAAAGGAAAGGACAAGATCCTGCGAACTAGAGATTCTGGGTTCGGGAGTCAGTTACAACCTAGGAAGGTATTAGCACCCCAAATTGTCCGCCGTACCCGACGGGATCCACGCTTGTTTGTCTGTTTCAAAGGGTAAAAGAATAAAGTTGCTGCTGAATAAAACCGCTAACTAGAATGAGAATGGAAATGAGAAAGGGAACTGGAAAAGAAATCGAAAAGGAAGGGGGAAAATGTAGGGAAAATAAAGAATATGCTTGAACGGGCCCTACCCAGCTGTTTGGTAGTATTCTTGAGAATGACCTCTATCTTGGCCCCTATACACAACATTTATATCTCATTCTCTTTTTCTTTGGCCATTTCCAAAAGGCTTTTTCACACCAGAACAACTAGCACCACTTGCATTCTGAATCTTTCCCAATTTCAGAATGTTTTCTATCCTTTCTCCAGCAATGACGATATCAGAAAAACCGATGCATAGGCAAGCGGCCAGACAATCCAAGAATACACCTTGCAAGGTGCCCATAAACATGTCGGCCATTTCCCGGTCCAGCAACGAAGGTTGAACCTATGCAGCCAGCTCACGCCACCTCTGGGCATACTATTTAAAACTTTCCTTAGGTCTTTAAGACAAGTTCTGCAACTGGGTGCGGTTTGGAGAATATTAATATTATATTGATACTGTTTGAGAAAAGCTTCTGCTAAATCTTTCCAGCTTCGAATAGAGAGCTTGCTTAACTTCATGTACTAGCTCAATGAAGCTCCAAATAAACTATCTTGGAAGAAATGCATCACAAATTTCTCGTCATCAGTGTGAGTCGAGATTCTTCCAAAATATGCATGAATGTGAGTTCTAGGGTACGTACTGCCATTGTACTTGTCGAATGATGGAACCTTGAACTTAAGAGGGATTCTGACTCCGGGAACTAACCCCAGATTGGTTACATCAATGCCCAGGGAATTCAGACATTCAATGGCCTTAATCTTCTATGCCAGCTCTTCATACCTTCGATTATTGATCTCATTCATGTTACTCATATCCGCATACAGTAGAGTGAACTGGTCCTCTTGTGTTTCTTCTAAAACCACATTACGGGCCGCAGTCCCATTCATATTTGGCTCTTCGTTACGGCCAGCGTTCAGATCAACATTCCCAACAGATGTCCTATTATTAGCATTTACACGGGGTTGCTCAACCATCAATCTGAGATGCTCCTGGTTCTGGGCCATGCGAGTCATCATTTCCATGAACTGATCCATCCTCAGCCGGAGCTCATTCATATCATTTTGCATTCGCTCAACCATTCTTACTCGGTTTCTGCGAGTTGGATATCGATGAATGCGTTGACTAGCTTTATTCCCTGTAGTTGAATAAGTTAGGAAGTCCGGATAACCTGTCATAATGCAAAATATGAAAATCATGCAATGAATGCGTATGACATGTCTATGAGGATGTGACATGCGACCCTGCAAATGAGTAAACACGGGTTAGAAATGCAAGCATGCAAATGATGTTATGCAATGCACTGGTATGTGATCCATAGTCTGGTGATCAATGGTCTGATGTTGGTGCTGATAAGATAACCACGTGTTTGTGAAGAGTCACAACAATATTTCTGTGCAGAACCCCACAATTAGGAACCAAGAAACCACATAGAACTGGATTATCACAAAGTGACACTGGTGAAACGAGTATGTTGAAAGTTTAGGGTTCCTGCAAACCTGTAAACCCCTCCCAATCTCACGGGTGTGATACATCGGGTCAACATCACGGACTCTCAAAGCCGAATAGCAATAATACATTCACCATTTCTGAGAAATGACTCATGACCAAATCAGGGAATCGATTTAGCATTATGTACTACTCAGGGAAGTCTCACCTGAGTCTGGGAAAAAATAATCCCTCATAAGTCCCCAGCTTCAAGCACTGAATCGAGAAACAATAGTACATTCAACCCTTGGGATACAGTACTATCGTCATACGAACAACTTGCCTTGACTGGGTTCCTATGAGAGAACCAGACCATCCTATGCGAGTTCCTATTGGTCCCTCGGATGCGAGTGGGTTTACCAACAAATATGGTATACCACTGTCATCAATGGAGAGGGATGTTTCCTCAAAGGTCCTCAATGATCGGTCCCCACCTGCACATAACTATCGAGGTCGTGTAATGATCAAGAAAGATTCATGTATCAAAACATTTCCAAGACGATCGCAAGTCTGGGTGTGGAACTCACTAATACCAACATAGAAAAATGCCATGAAGCCAAAGTGGAACCACTCTAAGTCCTAGGGTGCACTCGATCCCCGGTTACGAGCTCATCTCACAGTAACAATCCCCAGCCCACCAAAAGAAAACCAATACAGCAAGACAGTCCAGTATATATGATGCATGTAAAATAAATACTAAAAGCGATAAATAAATGCAGTAAAGTAAAGTTGTAATTGAAAACAGTAAAGCTAAACTGAAACACACAGCAGTAAACAACTAAACACCCAAAGAAACAAAAACGAACAAGCGCTAGGATTGACTCTCAAAGGGGAAACTAGAGATTCTGGGTTCGATCCAGAATGTTTCTTGAGGTGGAAGAAATAAATTGGACAAACTGAGGTATTAATGTGGGAATTCAATGAAAAAGAAATCAAATGAAAAATAAAAATAAAATTGAAAAATCACTGAAATATGAAAGTAAGAAAAAAACACAAAAATTCTGGAATGAGTTAAGATGTTTGTGCAATTTTTGTAGAATTTTATCTTGAGTTTTAATATTTGTTTACGGATTAAAACTAAAACTATGCAAAACAGAAATTAAAAAACTAGGAAAAGAAGGAGAGGGGTTTGGACTTAGCAATTTTCTAATTAAAAAAACACTTAGGCCTGACGCAGGGGGGTGCCGATAGCGGGTTGGCAAGGCCCATTGGCGCATCAACTTGGGGGGAGTATGGATGTTATGGTGGAGAGCCATACATGGGAGCAAAGTTCATGGTCCAACCGGACGGTGACACTTGTCACTGCCGGAATGGACCAGAAAAGGAGAATCTTATCTCCAAGGATTTTGATGGTGGAAGTGCATTTTTATGAATCGTTAATTGATTTTAATTTTTTAACATAAATTATCATAATTTATGAGCCATCAATTTTCTATTAATCCAAAAAATCAAATTAAAACGTAACAAATGAACACGCTCTCTCATCTTTCTCACAACAATGCGCCTCTCTCTCTCTCTATCTCTCTCTCTCTCTCACTATTCACGTTCTTTCTCAAGAACCCTAGCGCCGCCGCTAATGACCTATCGGAGACAACAAAATAGTCAACAACACATTCATACCCCTCACGGTCTCCACCCAATCCTCACCTAAACCAGCGTTTCTCTCACAAGTCAAAATCCAATCTCACCCTCTCGACTCGATGCAAACGATAAATCGTGGATCGCAACTGCAAGATCAAACGAAAGCAAGATCTAATGAAAGAACAACATAAGAACAACGCCAGTATAACACAAGAATAGTTCGTACCTTGTAATTTTGACGACGACGAAGACGTGGATCAAACTCTTTGACGACGAGCGAGGCGAAATCAGGTATGTGTTTCAATTTTACTTCTCATTCTTCCTCTGCTTCTTGCTCGTGATTATGACTTATTGTTGTCGAATCTGGATTCTTGATGTGGATTCCTCCATTGAATTGTTGTGTTGATGTCGTTGCTGAATTCAGGTTCTTGAAGTTATGCTGCGGATTAGGAAGGATGGAGATTGAGGAGAACGAAGTGTGATGATGCGTTGATGATGATCGATGAAGATGAGAGTCGGTGTGCGATTGGGGAAGATTGCAGGTTGAGGGCGAGAAAATTGTAAGTGATGAAGTGATGATCGGTTTGGAAAATCTTGTTGAAGGATGAAGATGGTGAATATGGAAGATGAAAAATGGAGGAGATGGTTGAGGATTGAAGGGATTCAGAGTGAATGTTGAATGAAGAAGCTTGAATCAAAGATTGAATAATGAAGGAGAAAATGGTGGTTCTTTTCAATTGAGGTGAGTTGCTGAATTTATATCATTCTCCCCTTTAATTTTCTGTTAGGTTGGTTATGAAGTTAGTTGACAGTTGGATATAGTTTGTTAGGGTGGTTAGGGTTTCTATTATGGCAATTGCAGTTTTTTTCTGATCTCAACTTCTTCTTCTCTTTTCTATGCTTGTATGCCATTATGAAATTGTGGTGAATGATTGTGTAATCTGTTGTTCTTTTTGTTGAATCTTGATGCAGGTTTAATAATAGATGAAGCCGATTAAAGTTGTGGATGTTGAACATTGCAGAAGATTTGCGGATTGGGGAAGAGTTTCGATCTCGATGAGGTTTTGGTATTGAGAGGTTTTTCTGAAGAGGGTGGAGAAGTTGAAGATAGTGTTTTATGGTGATGAAGAACTGTTGTCAATTCTTGAAGGTGCTGAGAGGGCATGAAGACTTGAAGGCGCCGAGATATCACGAGGAAATTGATGAGAGTTGAATACATTTGTTAAGTTATTCAATTCAGAGAGTGATTGAGGGATAGAGTTGTATAAGAGTGTTTTTTGTTATCCCTTTTTCTGTTAGTTACTATTGGAGCTTTTCTTTTAACTAAATTTCTGTTATCAGTTAATTATAACTGACTTTTCCTTGTATGAATTCCGGTGCAAAGTTGTAACTGGATTTTTGTTGGTATTGTGATGAAGTTTTTCTTTTCTGGATCTCATGTTGAAATTTTGATGTAACTCCCTTTCTCATAAAATCCGTTTCCCGTTATTCCATTCAGTTATTTTAAGTTTGTGTTAGCTTTTCTCAACTGAAATTTTCTGGTGTATGGTATAGCTGAAAACTTTGCGTTTTGCACTTGTGAGAACACGGTGGGCCCGTTTGTGGAATATTGTAAGTGTGGGGAATATCAGTGAGCAATGTATGTGTGTGGGTAATATGAAATGTTGTAGGCACAAACGTGTAGACACTTTGGAAAGAAGTATAGCAGCGTGTGGTGGCTGGAGGTCACGAAAAATAATCATATATTTCTTGTAACTCTTTTTTTATGTGGGCTTTGCAAATTGTAACGTGGGCTTAGTGATGACAAAAAAAATTTGTAGATTTTTTTTTGTGTTGGAATGGATATTGTAAATTGGAAATGAATTTAATGGGTAATGGATGAGTTGACAAAATGGTTTAGAAAATGGATATGAAAATAGTTTTATATGGATAGACAAGGTTATGGTAATTGGATTAAAATTGAATTTGGGCCTAAGAATATGGTCTTGGCTTATTTGGTTATTGGATTGAAAGAGTAAACAAAATGGTTAAGTGGACTTTAAAATGATCATGGAATAATGTTTGAATTGACTATGAACCGGGTATCAAAAGTGATGTATTATCTGTCTCGATAAATTGAACTCAAAACAAAACACATGAACACTTCTAATCCCACTTGAATCTATACACTCAAGCCAAATTCTTCAAAATCTATGTCTTCAATGCAACTCTCTGCTTCGTATTGAACTTTCATGGTAACTTACAAATATCGCACAATGATGGAGTCCATTGAGTGACAATATGCCCTAGTGCCATACTTCATAAGGAAACTCTTGATGGCCAAATGATCGGGGAAGTAAACCCTAATAAACCGTTGATGATAAGTACCAAAAAAATTATACCCTTGATCTTTATGCTGGCCAATCCTTGAGAATCCACCTGATAAACATATGCAAAGGAGACAAATCATAACCATTGGTCTTTGTATTTTCCAATGAACCACGCTTGCCAAAGAGATAAATCACAGGGCATTGTAAAACCCTGATTCTTCAAGCTTCTGACCCAAGTAACAAACCCATGACAATGAATACATGACATATTATAGATGACCTAATGGAAAAGGCATGTGAATGCGAGGCATAAATCTGGTTATATGGTTATAAATAAGAGGGAAAATTTTGGGGTGTTACAGCTGCCCCTACTCAATCAATGTAGACCTGAATGGATGATACTAGTTACTTTCAGACGTTTGAGGTATGCAGGGATTGAATAACAGAAACAACCAGAAAATTTGCACTCCGTGGAAGAAGCATAGGGAAATAAATCCAACCATATGAACTTTGCTTGAATATAATTCTGATGGGAAGAAAAGTAAACAGATGAGGCCTTCTGGATGATTCCAGAAGACTACCGACTTGCCACGCTGCGGGTGGACTTTGAAAGCCTGTCTTTTTGAACCACGTCAGACGACTACTGGCCTGCCACACTGTGGGCATGCTTTTGATAGGCTGCAATAGTTCCTTAATGATGTATTATTTTTTGGATGGAGTCGAACGATTAACGACTTGCCACACTGCGGGTGGACCTTTGCCAATCTGCAGTCGAATTTCAAGATACTTTTCCACCCTGAGGACGGACTTTCTCCAATCTGCAGTTGGACTTCAGATAGTTTGCCTTCCTAAGGACGGACTTTCTCCAATCTGAGATTGGACTTTTGCCACACTACAGGGGACTTCTTGCCACACTACGGGGGAATTTTGCCCATTGCGGGGGACTTTTGCTCACTGCAGGAGACTTTTGCCCACTATGGAGGACTTTTGGAAGTTTGCCACCCTGAGGAAGGACTTTTGCCAATCTGCGGTTGGACTTTTGCTCACTGTGGGAGACTTGTTTTGCCCATTGCGGGGACTTTTGCTCATTGCGGGAGACTTTTGCTCACTGCAGGACACATTTGAAGTTTTCCACCCTGAGGATGGACTTTCGCCAATATGCGGTTAGACTTCAGATATTTTTCCACTCTGCGGGTGGATTTTCTCCAATCTGCGGTTGGACTTCAAGATATTATTTTCTACACTACGGGTGGACTTTTTGCCACACTACGGGGGACTTTTGCTACACTACGCGAGACTTCTTGCCACACTATAGGGGACTTTTGCTCACTACGGGAGACTTTTGCATACTTCACCACCCTAAGGATGGACTTTTGCTAATATGCGGTTGGACTTCAAGATATTTTCCACCCAGAGGATAGACTTTGGCCAGTCTACGGCTTGACTAGAAATTTGCCACCCTGAGGATGGACTTTGGCCAGTTTATGGATGGACTTTAGAAATTTTCCACCCCAAGCATGGACTTTGGCCAGTCTACGACTGGACTTTAGAAATTTGCCACCCTGAGGATGGACTTTGGCCAGTCTATGGCTGGACTTTGGAAATTTGCCACCCTGCGGATGGACTTTGGCCAGTCTACGTCTGGACTTCAGAAATCTGCCACCCAGAGGATAGACTTTCGCCAATCTACGGTCGGGCTTTGTAAGATATCAAACTTGGATTATGTTGCATATGTTGAATTGCATGACATGATTCCTTATGACACTGGGGATGTCATGTCTTAGGTATGTCAATGAAATGATGTACGTGCAAAGGGAATTCATGATGAGGAAGTAATAAATCCCTGCTGACTCTGCTGAGAATGAAATGATTGCTAACTCGATCTCGAGAAGCCCTGCGGGGATAACATCTTTGCTGGAGAAAAGCATGAATAATCCATATGTCTTGAATTATCACTTTTGCCAAAAATAAATTGGACTTTTGACTTGAGAGCCCTACTAGGGGATTCTTCAACTACTGGGAATTGCATCTCACCCATAAGACTTCGCTAGGGGATCGACAATTTTCCGACTTAGTTAGGGAAAGGTCTTGTCAAGGCTCTGTTGAGGAGAACTTTCTATCAACTTTAATTTTCCAAACCTCTATGGGGAAAGGAACCGTTTAGCTGGTTGTCGGGAATACGTGAACCCTTGTAAGAAATACTTCATCGTGGGAAGACAACTCTCTTTCTGGGGATTAACAATCCTTATTGCTCTGCTGGAGCAAGGAAATATTCGAGATCTGTTAGGGGAGAGAAAAATTTGTCTGAGATCAGCTGGGGGATATGAGCCACCCTAGATCTGTTGAGGAATAGAATTAGGGAAACCCGTTGAAGAACGAAATTCTGTGATGCCCTCTGCTGGACATAACTTCCATCCGTCTGTTGGGAATAATAAAACTGAAACTCTTCCTATTGGGGAGGAAAGATTTCAAGTAGTTTCGTGTTGGGGATCATTTTCTTTTGTCCGGACTTTACCTTAAGAGGATTCTACAAAAGACTTAGTGTCTTTAAACTCTTAAGTATCGCAGTGACTGTATGAATTGGCATAATAACCTTGTTGGGAAGGTAGTCATCGTCAACACATATGAGCTTGTAGTTGTTGGAAGCACTGAACGAGATAATTAGCTTGACGAGTGACCACTAGAAGGGTACTAAACTTAATCAGTAAGAGTTATGATAGAAGGTGATATAGAAACTCTTCTGGAGTATAGTTGTCCCGGTACTCTGAACTCTAGCTAGGTGTTTTTGATTGTCTATCTTCGGGAAAGAATGAACTCTCGTGCTATTGGGGTGGCCTTCCCCAGTACGAGTATTTGAATAATTTTGTCCTTGACTGACTAATATTTTGAGGGAATACTCAGACTGAATGCTCTTGTAGAGATTTGAATCTCGAAGTGATTGCTCCAGATTGGCTGAGTTATGAAGATATTGCTCGACGTAACTGCCCCAGATTGGATAGCTCTTACCACAATTGGTTAGGAAAGTCCTTACTCAATGGTGTTTTCTCGGTAAAGTGCACCTCAACCTGATTGTCTTTCAGAAGTTTCAGACTTCTCAACTTGGCAAGATTAATCTTCTGGACTGAATTTTCGTATGTAAACTTCTTATGATGTCAAACAAATATATGCAAGGAGAAAATGTTTTATTTTGAGAATGATTATTCCAATACAATACACATGTTAATCTTGTAGTCTTTATTGAAAAGGTGTCGCAAACCTTTGCGAGCGAATCACTAGTTAAGATACAACATTATTTTTTAATAAAAGAAAGCATGCACATGTAATACTAACAAGGATCTTTTAGCTCAACTCATAGGAGTCAGGAACGCGGACTCGTGGTAGTACGCTCTCAAATTAACCGTGTTTCAATTAGGACTTTTGAGGGTTGTATCGTGGTCTGGTTCACGGTTATAGAAACAAATGATATAGGCTCTAAGTTTATAGGTATCCACCCATATTCGTGATGTCCTCCATTCCTGTGTTCAGCTAATTCGGAGTAAACGCCCTCCTTTCATAAGGGTTTCATGATGGTTGAGGAACCATTGACGCTAGCGGTTCAAGCACCACTCAAGTTATTGTTTAGAGTCAGTCACCCCTTTGTCTTTCGTGTCTGTAACACCCCAAAATTTGCCCTTTTATTTATTACCTCTAACTGGCTTATGCTTCACATGCATCATCATCTTTCATTGGGCCATAACACTCATGATCATGCATTTGTATCAAATTCCTAAGGCGTAGGGCCAAGAGGGTGCCTAATGATTTGATTCCGCCACGACCTGAGGATCCACTTGGGTATTGCTTCCAAGATAGAAAGTAAGAGATGACTCAGGACTTCTTGTTTCTTGTGCTGGCTTTATTGATATTAATTAATTGAAGATGGTGATTAGGGTTTTATGGCAAGGATATTTTGGTATTTATGACATGGGGGGATCCGGTTACTTGTTATATGAATTTGAGATTGAAGTTGGAGATTCATTACGAATACAAGTTTAACTTGAATATGAAGATCGATGTGAACTAAGCATGATAATATTTGGTCAGGTGGATTTATTGGAATTAAAGACTATACTTCGTTACTCTTCCATTCTAATCCAACATTTGGATTTATCTCTTCATCCATTTTTCGTAAACCCGCATCCATTATTTAATTCAAACCATAATACTCAAATCTCCATTTTTAGGCCAAGTTAATCTTCCATATCTAAGCTCATCTCAAATTCAAATCCATGTGCCCATAAGGTCCATTTTCATTACCATGTTATGTCCAACCAATATTCATTTTCAACTCTATTCCAAATTTTAAACCATTTTCAGCCCATTAAACCTTTTTTGTCTAAATCTACTCCATTATACAACTCTTAAACGCATTATCCATTTGTCACAAAAGTCCAAGGTTCGCGACCATTTCCGTACCACAAACCGAACCGAATTCATTTTAAATTTAAAAATATTTTTAAACCAATCCCAAGGTGTAAACCTTTCATTGATAATTAAGGAAATGGATGTCACAGGGGTCTTTGCTGAATCATCTAGAGATACGAAAGGTTAACTTAATGCATATTGTTGATTGAGAATTACATAACAAAATTATAATGACAGAAGTTGGAAGATAACGAACTTGTATCAGAAAAATGAAAAAATACATTCTCCATTAAATGAGCAGGGTGTAAAACTTAATTCAAACTCAGAAATACATCAAGGAAAAGATGGATCGAAAACTTACAAGAGAAGATCAAACTTAAAAATTAGAAGAAAAAATGATAGAATACAGTTACATAAATAGGAAAAACTCTCACTGATTTTTTTCAGTAGAGAAGAAATCACAAAAGCAAAAAATCTCCAACAAAATGCATTTTACGGCAAGTTCAGTTACACTATTGATAAATCTCTAAAAAACTGAAAAAATTCAGAGAAGAAAAAGAAATTCAGAAATTCAAAACTATCCTAGCCGATTTCATAACAAACTCCAACAAACTCTTAACCGAAAGAACTTCCAGAAGCTTCAGATTGATCTGTATATAAATCGGGATTCATTCACTTCTTTTGTTTCGGCTTCGACTCTTAGCTCTTCTCTTCATCACTTTTTCCTCCTTGAACTTCATCTTTCTACAACTTACCACAAATCAATCTCCTTCATCAATCTCCGACTCTTCATTATCTTCTCCATCAACAATCATCAAATCCGGAATCTTCATCATCAACTACTTTCAATTCTTCTTTTGTATTCAAAAATTTCATCTTCTGCATCATCAATTAGATCAATAAAAAATCCAGAATCACAGAGCATGAATCATTACAAGGATAAGTCCAAGAGAAACCAACAATAATTTCAGAAGATGGAAAAGAAATTAAAAAGAGAATCGTGATTATGTACATACCAAGAATCAGAGCGCATCGCCGAAGATTGGTGAAATGCATCAACAACCACAAACCGCATCATCATCTTCATCAGGACTCTTCTTCAATTGACTTCAACAAATTCCATCTCTGATCTTAAAAAACCTTCATCGACAATTTTGCAGAACTTCATCAAATTGAACCTGCCACAGAAGGGAGCAACAACATTGTGAAGTCATAACATCAACGGGCCTTCATCGCCTCCTTCGTCTTCGACTTACAAACATCAACGTCCACCTGCAGAACACGGAACACATCAAGATCTTATTTCAGAAACAATCGCATAATATCACAAGAACATCTCAGACGTTGTGAATCATCAATCTACGATCAGAAAATCGCAACAACAATCATAAACAACCAAAAGAAGCACAAGAATATCAAGAACGTACCTGCAATCTCATCGATCAGAGAATCTCCAATACCCTCAATCGAAAAAGAGGACTTCTTCCTTAAATCTGCGGATTTTGTTCGATTCTCCTCAAGTTTGCGGCTTTGCATCAACAGTTAATTTGTCAACCAAAGTACCGCCGAGTTTAGTGATGAAGACGTAACAAAAAAAACCAACGACCGAAACGGAGTCGCAGCTTCTTCAAACTTCATCATTCGAAGACATGGTGCTTTCAACCCCTTATCTCACATCAACTACAATCTTCAATCACCTTTAAAGTTCTTCACTGATTTCAAGCGGCATCATTTCACTCGCACGCGCGCCGCAACGAAAACAAATCAAGGTATGATTTTGTTTTCGTTTTACTTCGTCTCGGGAGATATTTTGCTGTGATATTTTGAGTTCGAGTGGGGTAAAATTGTCACTAGAATTGGATTAAGCGTGGAATAAGGAGGTAGGTTCTTGTGTCATTTCGGTTCGGATGATCGGAGAGGGAGACCGACGCGCGATGACGGCTAGGGTTTTCTTTTGAATAATATGAAATGGTGAGATAGAAGGATGAATGCGTGAGAAGTGAGAGAGAGACAACATGTTTGGCCTCTAATTTTCTTTCTTTTTAAGTTACAAGGTTAATAATTAGCCTTTTGATTTTGGTTTTAATTATTATAAAAAATAATAAAAACAATTAATTGGATTAATGAATAGTTAAAGCATTTATAAAAAATTAATGATTTCTTGGCTGTTTCAATTTAAAAAAAAATGCATAACTCCCATAAGCTTCCACCGCCCCTTCTTTTGAGATAAGATTGGCTTTTTCCGGTCCAATCTGGCGGTGTCACTTGTCACCGTCCGGTTGGATCATTTTTTTTTTGCATATTCTCCTTTTGAATTCCAATGAATCGGACTTATTTAGATTACTATATGCACCACTTTTCTAGGCCCATCCCATTTAACTACAGGAAATTTCTACATTTTCACCCCCTCCTATTTCTAATCTTTTTCTAAATTTTTGTTTTTTACTTGTTTCATTTTAATTCATAAAAAATACCAAAAAGCCTAATAAAATTCCACAAAAATCATAGGAGCTTTCTAACTCATTTTAGAAATTTTCTATGTTTTTACTTTCTGATTTTTGCTATTTTTCAATTTTATTTAGATTTTCCATTTAATTGCTTTTATATGGAATTCTTTCATGAACACTTCATTTTGTACATTTTATTTCTCTGACCTCTTGTATGATTTTTGTCCCATTATTTTTGCTATGATTAGAGGACTAATAATAGTACCTGGAAATATTTTTGGTATATTTTTTAGGCCATTTTATCCACTGCTTTGGTAGTGTGGTTTGTGTGAAATTATGATTGAATCTTAGATAAATTTAAGTGACCATTTGACATAGTTAGGTTATGAATTTTTAGGAGATTAATTTTTTAACACAACATTAGTTTCTGGTTAGAGACCCTAGGGACTTAATTTCATTTTTTTTCCACGACTTTTGCTATTTTTAGTGCCTTGATCTCATTCAACTTTTCCATTGTAAATCCATCTAGTTTAGCTTAGGATTTTATGGTGCATTAGGACATATATTAATTAGGCTTGATCTTAGGATATTAGGATGACTTAGTGTGGTTTAACTACTGATTTTAGAATGTTGATATCATGCAAAATCCTTTAGTTTTAGGACTTAGGCTTAGAAACCGTTCAAGTGCGTTTCCATGAAGCAATTAACCATTATTTCGGTTTTATGCCTTATATGCTTTAGAAATTCTTGCAACTTTTTGTTATTTTAATTCATTTTCAACATATGGTTGCATATGCATCTTCATTTCATTTACTAACATCTTCTTTTTGTGCAAGGTATTTTTTCAAGGATTCGCTTATGAACTTGGATTATTTTTATTATGCCTCGATTATATTTTTGTGGTTTGTACTTTGTGATGTAATAGCTTAGAACTCTTATGCTTGTATAGTTCCTATAATTAGGATAGAAAAGATAAAACGAATCGATAGAAAAGCAAATCTCAAAAATAAAATAAAGAAATACTCGATCCAACGTCGAGTAAATTTTCAAATAAATAAAGTTTCATGTGACTTTAGGATTCCTCGATTACCATTGTTCCACTCCATTACACCAAAAGTAAGCCTAGTATGTTGCACACAATAAGTCGTGCATCTCAGCACCACGCAACCGACCCACCCGATCCATCGTTTCATCTCATTTACGATTTACATACGTTTTTACCCACCATGACCTAGGAGGACCTCGTTCCATTACTTTGTTCATACTCGCTTTTTTCTTTATAATTTGTATCCTCTTAGATAGATTTAATCTTTCAAGCTTCACTAACCATAGGTCACCATTAAAATGCAATTAACTTAGGGTTGTGTCTTAGTTTCCCTTAGAGTTTGTCCTTTTTCAATTTGAGTCTCACTTCTCATCTTAAAGAAAAAAAAATCAAAATACTTAATAAAGGGAAAATGTGTACAATGAGCCACGAGCCTTAAGCTATACGAGAAATGACTAGTGGAGGTCTCCTTCACTCTTCTAGGATAATTTACAAACATTCCATTGGGGGCGACCTTGGAAAGTATTCGCTCATGTATCTAGTCTTTAGTGTTTTACATACAATAAACACAAAATTAAGACATTTCTTCTAAAAAACAATAAATCAACAAGACATCGCATCTTCTCTTCTCATCTCATACTCTTTGCGGACGAATGCGACTTATCTCGACAGTTCAAATAGCGATACGGTAAACACCCTCGAGTCAGAGCCGGTAACACTTGAGTTAGAACTATGGCAACGTCGTCCTAAAACACAAGCAAATTCCCGCCTTAGTTATATGAACTACGGCGACTTTGATCCTCATTTTCCCGATGAGGTACGTAGGCAGTGGGGTAGGGCCCATTCAAGCACATTCTTTATTTTCCCTACATTTCCCCCTTCTTTCCATTTTCTTCTCCAATTCCATTTCTCATCTCAGTTCCCGTTCCAGTTAGCAATTCTTTTCATTCAACAACATCGTATTTCTCACCCTTTGAAACAGACTAACAAACGTGGATCCCGTCGGGTACATCGGACGAATTAGGGTGCTAATACCTTCCTAATTTGTAACCGACTTCTAGACCCAGATCTTTGGTTCGCAAGGCCTCGTCCTTTCCTTCTTTCTTAGGTTTGTGCAACATTACCTTTCCCATTCATTCAGGACAAAAATGTCTGGCTGGCGACTCTATCTTTTCCGCACCACTTTCGCGTTTGTACTAGGATGAAAATCCCAGGAGCGACAGCTGGCGACTCTGCTACGGACCAAACCCAGAATATCTGGTTTCCCCTTTTGAGACTCAATCCTAGCGCATGTCTGTTTCTGTTTTCTTTGGGTGTTTATTCATTTGCTGTTGTGCTTTAGTTTATCTTTACTGTTTTATTTACAGTTCATCGCTTTACTTTACAACTTTATTTACAACTTTTTGCGCTTTACTTTACTGTTGCATATAATGGCATATACTATACTGGCTGTTCTGGTTTTCCTTGGTGGGATGGGATTATTGTGAGATAAGCCAAATACCCGGCTTGAGTATACACATAGGATTTAGAGTGGGCAGTCGTGTGGCTTGCGTGGTCTTAAGCACATGTAGTTTTCACGGTCCTACACCCAGATCAGGCTCTCTTGGGATATGTTCTATACTGCCTAGGTAGACCATAGAATGTTCCCACCTGAGCTGCTAACGCTGGGAACCGATAATCGAGGACCTTAGTGGAAACAACCCTCTCTAGTGGTGACAGTGGCAGACCACATTTTGTGACAAACCCATTCACACCCGAGGGCCCACTGGGAAGTCGCATAGGATGACCTCGTTCTCTCATAGGAACCCAGTTAAAGCAACTGGTCGTATGACGGTAGTATTGTACCCTTCGGGATTAATGTACTATTATTTCTCGACATCAGTGCTTGAAGTCGGGGACTTATGAGGGATGCTTATTTTCCCGGACTCAGCTGAGACCTCCCTGAGTAGTAGATAATGCCAAACCGATTCCCTGATTTGGTCATGAGCCATTTCTCGGAAATGGTGAACGTATTATTGCTGCTCGGCTTTAAGAGTCCATGATGTTGACCCATAGTAGCACATCCGTGAGATTGGGAGGGGTTTACAGGTTTGCAGGAACCCTGGACTTCCAACATACCCGCTTTTTCCAGTGTTACTCCATGATATAATCTGGTCCTATATGATACTTGGTTGGGAATTCTGGAATTTTTGCACAGAGATAACGATATTATGATCTTCACCAACATTTGGTTATCTGATCCACACCAGCGTCAGACCGCTGATCACATGCCAGTTGCATACATGACATCATGGCATTTTAGCATACATGTTCAGTTACTTCTAAGGATCACATATCTAGATTAAACCGTCAGATTTTTTCTGCATTAAAACACGAATCAAAACAAATAGATTCCTTGGAAATAACTGAACATGACATTTGCATACATCCTTATATTCTTGATAGGTGTTCAGGGAAAAATTCTTATCCTGACTTGGTTTCTCTCCAGAATGGCCAACTTGAATCATGAGTGTCAGAGTATGGGCATGGAACAACTCCGAGCGGAGGTGACTGAGATAAAGGCCCAACTGGAGCATTTTATAGTGGACATTCGAGCGTTGTCCCAGGATCAGAAATTGCTGAGAGAAGAATTCAACTTGATGAAGACTCAGATGAAGCTGCTTACGGGAATCATGAATGGTATGTTAAAAAAGGAAAATATCCATGTGTCTGCTTTTCAAACATAAGGTCATGTTTCTCCCATCTCTTTGGGATGTCCACTAAATCAAGAGTTGTTAGGTGGATTTCCTCTACAGTTTGAGTCTCTTCACCAGCAATCACCACATGGCAGTCGGGAAGAGCCTAAGATAAGAACCAACTCCACATTGCTTGATACAAGTGAGTTAAATGATCACACGTCAATCATTTCCAAAGAAGTGAGCACTTTCTTTCCTTATCAAGGATCTTCTTCAACTGCTACGCCTTGGTTTCCAGGAGAAAGACTTCAACAGGATTCGTTTGTAGTTCCTCCATTGGTAGCAACCCGTCATCAACAGGAGCAAGAAAGGGTTATTGATCCAGTACCCGTGTCTTATGCTGAGTTGTGCCTACAACTACTCAAAATGGGGTTGATTGAGTGTCACAAGCTAACTCCTTCTTCTGGTAAACTTCACCAAGGTTGGAGTCCCTACGCCTACTGTGTTTTTCACTCAGGAGCTCCTGGACATGATGTCAATGATTGCAAGGCGTTTAAACATCAAGTGCAATACTTAATTGATGAAGGGGTAATCACTTTTGGACTGACTGGGCCAGAAGTACCGCAAGATGAAGCATGCAGGAATACAAAAGAGGTGCTCAACTTTCCTTCTTCTAGAATCATTGCTCAGACCAAGTCTTCAAAGGGGTTGCATCAACAACTTTCATTGTCTCCTCGGCCGAGTATGAGTAAGAGAGTACAAGGGCATGTCAGGTGCTCAAAGAAATGTCAACAACAAAAGGTTCAACAACATCCTCAAGGTCAACAACAACGGGCACAAAGACCATTTCAGGAAAGAACGAGAGCTAGGAACCGCAGACTCGATCCTATCCCATGTTCATATGCTGTATTTCTTCCAAAGTTGCTGAAGTTGAACATGGTCGAGCTTTGCACCATGAGAGCTTCTTCTGCTGATAATCCACCACCAAATTTTGATTCAAACGCCAGGTGTGAATTCCATTCGGGTGCTCAGGGGCATAGTATTGAGAAATATTGGGCTTTTTAAAACAAGGTACAAGACCTAATTGAGTCCAAGGCAATCAATTTTTCTCCTCATCCAAATGTACTCTAGAATCCAATGCCTAATCACGGCGGAACCGGTGTCACGGTTGTTCTACCAGATGGTCCACATTAAGTTGAAGTCTTCGAGTTAATCACCCAGGACGTCAGGGTATTCATAAAGCAAATAAAGCCAGAAGTATTCTAATACTCTCAGTGATGGCATTTGTGTGTTTGCCTTTATTCATTGTTCTTTTTCATCGCTATTGAGGGGAATTGCGTCGCTCTGATTCTTCATTAGTCATCGGTCAATGGAGATACGTAGGCAGAAGATCGTCAGGTCTTTCCGAGCAACCTTATAAGACAACTTTACTCTCCAGCTTCACTCTTTCCTTCAGACATCTCGTGTCAGAGTTAGAATAACTAGAAGAAGAGGTATGATTGCCATGGTTGGGTATACGGATGCAAATTGAAGATTACAAGGCTGTGAAAATATCCAAGACTGACAGGTCCAGACGGAGTCAAGCCTCCTCAACTACGACAATATTCAGTTTCTTTACTGCATTTCCATTTGTAGTCTCTTTTATGTGCTAAACATTTGTCTACATATGTGAAATTGTTTTGCTTTTGAATTTTAGCAATAATAAAACTCACATGTTTTTCTTGAAGTAATTCATTCGCATTCACTTATAATTTTGCATGTGTACATCGCAATACCAATTGTCGTACTTAAACTCTATGAAGGAGGATGACGAAACAAAAATGCAAGAATCTCTAATTGTGTGCTCTTGAATAAGACCCTGTTGACGATGTACATGCTTTGTTTCAAATCCCTAAATACTGGAGATATAAGGGAGATAGACCCTCGCTAACCCCTTTGATCCTTGAAGTAGGAGTTTCTTTTCGCATGAAAAAACCCTCACATGTAACCCAGGGGCAGGGTAGATGTCAGCTAGTCGGACCAAGCGTTTAGGCTTTCATAAAGGAGTGTATTTGAGGATCCATTCCATTCCATTATGCTAATCAATAGGTCCAAAGATCAGAAACCACAATGGTTATCCAAATTAAGAGGTCCAAAGACTGGAAACCACAATGGTTATCTTTCATCGACCAAAGAATGAGGCAGTCACAAACCTCGCGAAGCAATCAAGACAAACAATGTCACACGACTTGTTCAAAAAGCAAAAAAAATGAAAAAGCCCGCTAAGTCGAAACTTGAAAACAAGTGACTTAGGCAAAAGTTAGGGCGTCCCGCTGGACTTCAAAATCAAAGATTCACAAGAATCAGTCCAAGCAAAAGTTAGGGATAAGAAAAATAATGAAAGGAGAAAAATGCAAAGAGGGTTACACAAGAAAGATCCTTAAGCAAGAACAAAGTCGTGAGGCACAAACACGAAAGATAGAGGGGTGACTGACTCTCAACAATAACCCGATTAGTGATTGAACTCATAACAACAATGGTTCCTCGATCAACACGAAATCCTCATGAAAGGTGAGTGCTTGTGAAAATTAGCTGAACATAGGAATGGAGAACATCACGAAGAGTGGGCGGACACAAAAAAACTTTGAGCCTATATCCTTTGTTTCTATAACCATGAACCAGGGCACGATACAACCCTTAAAAGTCCTAACTGAAACAGGGTTATTTTGAAAGTATACTACCACGAGATAGCGTTCCTGACTCCTATGAGTTGTGCTAAAAGATCCTTGTTGGTATTGCATGTACATACTTTCATTAAAAAATAATGTCGTATCTTAACCAGTGATTCACTCACAATGGTTTGCGACACCCTTTTCAATAAAGACTTCAAGATTAGAATGTGTGTTGCATTAGAATTTTCATTCTAAGAATAAACATATTTTGCTTGCATACATTTGTTTGGCATCATAATGGGTTCACATGCGGAAATTCAGTCCAGAAGCTTAGGCTTGCCAAGTTGAGAAGTCTAAAACTTCTAAAAGACAGTCACGTCGAGGTGCACTTTTCCGAGAAAGCTTCATTGAGTAAGGACTTCCCCAACTAGTCGTGGTAAGAGCTAGCCAATCCGGGGCAATTACGTCAAGCAATCTCTTCAAAATTATGCCAACTGGGGCAATCACCTTGAGAGTCAAATCTCTCTAAGAGTGAAGATTAGTCAGTCAGGTACAAAACTATTCAAACACTCGTACTGGGGCAGGCCACCCCAATAGCGCGAGGATTCATTATTTCCCGAAGACAGACAATCAGAAGCATTTACCCGGAGTTCAGAATATTGCGGTCACTCGTCAAGCCAATTACCTCGTTCAGCGTTTCTTACAGCTCTAAGCTCATCTGCGTTGACAATGGTTTCCTCCTTAGCAAGGTTATTACACCAATTTAGGCAGTCATTGCGATACTTAAGAGTTTAAAGACACTAACTCTTTTGTAAAATCCTCTTAAAGTAAAGTCCCAACAAAAGCAAATGATCCCCAACACGGGACGACTTGAAATCCTTCCTCCTCAGCAGGACATGTTTTAATTTCATTATCCCCAAAAGACGGATGGAAGTTATCTCCAGTAAAGTCGCCAAGCTTTTTCTCTTCAACAGGTTTCCTGGATCCTATTCTGCAGCAGCTAAGGTGGATCTTATTCCCTAGCAGATATCAGACAAATTTCTCTTTCCCAATAGATCATGGAAGATTTCTTTGCTCCAACAGAGCAAAAAGGATTGATAATCCCCAAACAGATAGTTCTCTTCCCGTGGTGAAATATTTCTTACAAGAGTTCATGTATTTCCAGCAACCAGCTAAATGGTTCCTTTCCCCACAGAGGTTCAGAAGATTCAGGTAGACAGAGAGTTCTCCTCATTAGAACATTAACAAAATCCTTCCCCAGCTAAGTCGGAAGGTCATCGATCCCCCAACAGTATTATGGGTGAGATTCAATCTCCAGCAGTTGTGGTATCTCTAAGCAGGTTCCTAAAATCTAAAGTCCAATTTATTTTTGGCAAAGGTGATAATTCGGGACATATGAATTATTCATGCTCTTCTCCAGCAGAGATGTTATCCCCGTAGGGCTTCTCGAGATCGAATTCGCGATCATTGCATTCTCAGCAAAATCAGTAGGGACTTACTATCTCCGCATCAGGAACTCCCTTTGCACTTGCGTCATTTCATTGACATACTCAAGACATAACATCCCCAGTGTCATGGGGCATCATGCCATGTAATTCAACATATGCATACCCAGCATAATCCAAGTTTGATTCCTTAAAGTCCAGCCGCAGACTGGCCAAATTCCATCTTCGGGTGGCAAATTTCTAAAGTTCCCCGCAGTGGGCAAAAGTCTCCCGCAATGAGCAAAAGTCCAGCCGCAGATTGGACAAAGTCCATCTTCGGGTGGCAAATTTCTAAAGTCCCCCGCAGTAGGCAAAAGTCTCCCGCAGTAGGCAAAAGTCTCTCGCAGTCAATAAAAGTCCAGCCGCAGACTGGCCAAAGTCCATCTTCGGGTGGCAAATTTCTAAAGTCCCCCGCAGTGGACAAAGTCTCCCGCAATGTGCAAAAGTCTAGCCGTAGACTGGCCAAAGTCCATCTTCGGGTGGCAAATTTCTAAAGTCCCCTGCAGTGGGAAAAAGTCTCCCACAGTGAGCAAAAGTCCAGCCACGGACTAACCAAAGTCCATATTCGGGTGGCAAATTTCTAAAGTCCCCCGCAGTAGGCAAAAGTCTCCCGCAGTGAGCAAAAGTCCAGCCACAGACTGACCAAAGTCCGTCTTCGGGTGGCAAATTTCAAAAGTCTCCCGTAGCGAGCAGCAACCCCCGTAGTGTGGCAGATTTCAAAAGTCCACCCGTAGTGTGGCAATCTAAAGTCCAACCGCAGATTGGCAAAAGTCTCCCGTAGCGAGTGTTGCACCCCAAAATTTGCCCTCACCAAGACAAGACATTGTGTACTAAGGTATCCCTAGAGGTTCACAAGGTTCACAAGGTTCACAAGATTCACAAGGTATCTCAAGAGGTTCACAAGGTTCACAATTAGTCAGAAAGTTTAATAATTCCCTCAGACAATGCATTCTCCTAAGCAAGGCATCCTAAACTAGGGTTTTGACTTTCATCAGGCTAAATGGGCTTCCAAGACTTCAAGTGAGCTTCATAGCATCCTATATGTGTTCAAGAATCCCCATGTCAAGTTTCAAGACTTTCCCAAAATATTTGCTCAATCAGATGATCAGATAGGCTAAAATCAGTCAAAGCAGTCAAAAGGTCAAACTGAGGTCAACTGTGGTCAAACCAAAGTCAAACTTCATGATTTTTGCCAACATCAAGTATATGAAGTAAAATTCATCATTTGATCAAGGGTTTATCATGATTCATCAAGGAGATTTCAGATCATCAAGAATCAGGAGTTTCTAAGCCCAAAAATGCTTCATTTGGAAGGTATGAGCTAAGACATTATAGGTCATTTCAAAAGTCAACAAAAAGTCAACAACTTCCAAAAGGCATAACTTGAGAATGGTAAAAGATATGGACATGAGACCAAAGAGGTTGGTTATAGGACTCTCTAAGCTTTCCAAAATGTCCAAGAACACCTTCATAGCCTTAAAATTGAGGGATTTGTGCCTTTGCAAAGTTGGGAATTTTTTGGGAGGTTTATGAAGCAAATGGGACCTTAGAACCAAATTTCTCCAAATGGGCTTGTATTTTTATGACCCAAACACTTCCATGACATCATGCACGAATTAAAAATTATTTATTCAAATTTTTATTCATTTTATTTTACTTATTATGATTTTTTACATTAAAAATCATTTTAAATCAAAATAAAATATAAAAATTTCAATATTTGATAGGATTTTGGTTCTAGAAAGTCATAAAGATCAATTTAAAGTGATTGAGATCATGGAAAATCAGATCAACCAAAATGGCAAGGATATATCAATTTTTTTTCAATATTTTGAAGGCATATCTTTTTCAATCTCAAACTATCCAAAAGTCCAAAGTAAAGATTGATTTTTTGACCTAATTATGTCCTATGATATATATACAACATAAACCAATGAAGAGAACACGAATTGCAGCAACCAAGAACAATAATCAAACTTCAAAAAATTTCAAAAAAAGTCACATTCGGATTCCTTGCTAGAGGTCATTCCAAAGCGTTTTGAAGGTTGAGACATGTTCCTTGAACATCATTGAGTGTAACCTGATCCTCATATTCATTAAATACATTGCATATTAAAAAATCCGAATCACATTTTTTCTCACTTTTTGATTTTTTCGTTCTTGCATATTTACGTGTTATTAATCAAGTTTGTCCATTGATTTGTGTTTAGATGAATGCAGTGATTGATTATGGGCAATTAAATTGATGTTTCGATGGCCAATTCATGAAACACCATTTTAGGGTTCATACCTCTTGAATTAGGGTTTCACAATCTAATGACTATAAATGTATTTTGAAACCATAAATCAACTCAATGAACTGTTTGGATCATATTTATGTAATTAATTTGATAAAATTGTGTGTGTTTGGCAAAGTATGAATTTTGCAGGTTCTTCATATGCAGGAAAATTCGCAAGAAAACTTGTATATAAATTCGCAGCAAATTCCACAGGTCTCAAGGAAGAAGATGACCCATTGGCGCCATCTGGAAAATTCAAAAATTTGATTTATTATTTTTAGAATTGTTTTCTATTTTGTTTCAACAAGTGTAGGTTGGCCCAGTGGTAAGGGTTGCGTGTATTGTTGCTCAGGACCTTGGTTCGATTCTTGGTTGCAGCATTCTTTTACTAACTTTTCCATTTATTCGTATAACTTAATATATTATGATTTGTTGTGGATTGTATAGCAGACGCGCCCCATGTGGCTTGGTGGTTGGAGTGTTTGGTTGTTGACTGATGGTTCAGGGGTTCGAATCCAGGTTCCCACATTTTTGTTCATAATTATTTTGTTTTAGCAGGATTAAAATATAATGAATTCGTTCCATAATATTATCACCAGCGCATGCTGGCCTGATTGGTTTTGATGCTGCGTATTGATGTAAAGGACCTAGGTTCAAATCCCAGGTCTTATCTTTTTGACCAATTGTTCATATTTTCTTCCTATTTTCTATTTTTTTCACATAATAAACTTTATTTTGTTTAAATTATTAATTATTAAATCATAAAACTAATTTCTAAATAATATTATACTATTTTCTTTATATTCTTAAAAATCATAATTTATTTTCTTAAATGTAAAATTGTTTCTATTTATTTTGTAATATGTTTATATTATTATTATGTATATTTTTTTGTAAATAAGTGAAATAATTAGGTTTAGATTAATTCCAAAACCCTAATTTCATAAACCCTAATTTTCTAAATCCTAATTTTCTTAATCCTAATTTTTCGTAGATCACTTTAAACTTGTTTGCTTTGTTTGCTTTACTTTACTTGTTGGGTGCTCTTATGTGTGAAAGATCCTAACCCGGATCTAGTGTACCTTAGGTAAATGGCAATAGACCAAGGAAACTGTACGGCGTATACCAATATGGTTGATCTGGTGGCCATAGTTAGTGTGACTTCTTGGTTGGTGCTTATGTTCCTTAAGCAAGTTGAGGATAATATGAGGCTGCCATATGTTGTCAATACACTAACTAACTTTTAGAACCCTAGTCATCCCATCTTAGCCATTAGAAAGTAGTGAGATAACCGACTTTGGTGAAGACTGAAGTTGGTTGATACTCGATGCTACACTCATTGAGATCCTAAACTTTTAGGGTTTTTGTTGGCAAGTAAGTTGCCTACTGAACAACCACCCTTGTTAAGGATCAATGATATTGAGATCCCTTAGAACCTGGTTACTTTATAGGACAGGATGAACCAACTAAAATTCAGAGGAGGGTACTTACCTTTAAACCTCATGCAAGCCTCTAAACCTAGGGCTATTGTGTGACTTGTTTGTGTGTGCCACATGTTTGTGATTGAGCATAACATCATCATGCATCATAAGCATAGCATTTTCACTAACCATTTCAAGGACCAAAGGATTCATCTTTGTTCTTTGTTGCAGGTCATGGCTTCTGCTCGTAGGAATACTATCTGGGTCAACTTTGTAGGAATACCTTCTAAGCTTAAAGAATTGGTCTCTCAAGTTTCTGAAAACTCCCAATTCATCAAGAGGCATGGTCACCTACTGGATCTAGTCACTTCAGGGTTCAATGAAGACATGATGAGTGTTCTGTTTCAGTTCTTTGATCCTAAACATCATTGCTTCACATTCCCCGACTATCAGCTGGTTCCTACAATGGAAGAGTTCTCCAAGCTTCTGGGTATACCTATTCTTGATCAAAAACCTTTCACAGGCTTGGAAAAAGAGCCTAAACCTGAAGTCATTGTTGCAGCCCTACATCTGAAGAAATCAGACATTGTCCTAGAAACGAGAAGCGAAGTTAAGGGTATCCTTGCTAAGGTATTGATGGATAAAGCTCAAGGGTTCTTGAAGGCTCTGAGTTATGATGCTTTTGAGGAGATCCTAACCCTATTGATCTATCGCTTATTATTGTTCCCTGATCCAGACCAGCTCATAGACGCACATGCCATCAGCATATTTCTGACTCGCAATCCAGTGCCTACAATACTTGGAGACATCTTACACTCTCTTCATACCCGTACTACAAAGGCACGAGGAACTCTGATGTGCTGCATACCTTTATTGTCTAGGTGGTTTATTTCTCACCTTCCTCGATCAGTGATGAAGAATGAACAAGGGTTCAGGTGGTCCAAGAGGATTATGTCACTTTCTCATTCAGATATTCATTGGTGCTCTCGATCTATGGAGAATGTTACTATCATTGACCGTTGTGGGGAGTTCCCTAATGTGCCACTTCTTGGCATAAGAGGGGGCATTACTTACAACCCTTCTTTAGCTCTACGTCAGTTTGGTTACGCTCGGAGTGATGGTCCTCATGACATGCTTATTCAGGGTATTGTGTTCGACTACGACAACGATCTGCAAGGTTACCGTCAAAGGTTCATACGAGCATGGGGTAAAGTGAACAAGGTTGACAGCAAGACTCTAGAACCAAAGTACACTATTCCTATGGAACCTTATCTCAGATGGGTACGAGCACGTGCTTAGACTCTTATGATGCCATATCCCGCCATCCTGCCAGTTACCATGGAGCCTGTTGCTGAAGGAGATACTTCTTATATCATTCTTCATCCAGACATGCCCACTGACATGGAAGAGTTACAAAGGTCCTGGATCCAGTTGAAGGAGCAAAGAGATACTTTTGAGACTCATTATAAAGCAAGTCAAGAAAGAATCCTGGAGCTAACAAAACAACTTCACGAGGAGCGGAATCTCAACTCATACCTCAACACAAAGAGGAAACGTCCATGGGAGACTTAAAACCCCATCTTTGTATTCATTTCATTTTTGTTGTAAGCCCAAGGGGCAAACAAGTTTATTTGCTTACTAATAAAAGTTTACTTTTTGGTTGTTTAAACAAATTTAAATCCTGCGGTCCTTGAAAACATTGCATATGCATTTACATACCATATCATTGCATCACAGGTTTTTTATGTACAAGTATCTTATCTTCTCGCTGTTTATTTCAGCAGAAATGGCTCTTGAACAGACTGTCAAAGATCTCCAGGCTCAGAATGCACAATTCCAAGAGTTGATTCTGAATTTTTCCAAGGGACAAGATGAGTTGAAGACACTGCTGGCTAAGAAGAAGACTAGAAGATCAGGAGGCCTTATCAATCTGGGAAGAAGGTTCAGAGGTCCTATCAAGACAAAGGAACAAATTGAGGATTCTGAGTCTGAAAATTCTGAGAAAGAGGGAGGTAGTCTCCATGATACTGTGGGAGATTCTGATTCTGAGGCAAATTATTATCATGATCCTGCTAGTGAAGAGAAGTACAAGATGCTGGTAGACAGAATGAATGCTATGGAACTACAAAAATCTTCTGGGCTTGATTTTGAAGACCTGAGTTTAGTATCTGGAGTGGTTATACCTATTGGCTTCAAGGTTCCTACTTTTGTGGTGTACGATGGTGTCTCATGTCCCAAGCTGCATTTAAGATCCTATATCCGGAGGATTCAACCACATACTGCTGACAAGAAGTTATGGATTCATTTCTTCCAAGAGAGCTTGTCTGGAGCTCAATTGGAATGGTATTACCAACTGGAGAGTGTTAATATTCGTGATTGGAATGATCTTGCTGAGGCCTTCTATAGGCAATACCAATACAATGCTGATTTAGCACCTACTCTCATGCAACTCCAAAACATGTCTATAGATGCTAAAGAGAGCTTCAAGGATTATGCCCATAAATGGAGAGACCTGGCAGGCAGAGTTCAACCTCCTCTGACTGACAGGGAGCTAGTGGATATGTTCATGAGTACGCTGAATGGTCCTTTCTATAGTCACCTCATTGGAAGCTCGTCATCTAGTTTCACCGAGCTGATAATGACAGGAGAACGTGTGGAGAGTGGTATAAGAAGTGGTAAGATACAGGTGGGTGTCTCTTCATCAAGCACTGCTAAGAAGCCCCCTAGTGGAAAGAAGGAGTCTAATGTTGTGTATGGTCAACATAGTCGTAACAGGAGTCACCAATCTGTGGGAGCAGTTCACATTTCCAATCCTACTCCTGAAGCACCAGAGCTACCACAAAACAATCAACAGAAGCCTAGAAGACAATTCACCAAGATCAACATGTCACTGGCCCACGCCTTGCAACACATGTTGAAAGGGGAACTCATTACTTTGAAGGACCCTCCTCAGAATCCTAATACTTCCTCTCCTCGATACAATCCTAATGCACGATGTGCCTATTATTCTAATAGTCCGGGACATGACACCAACAACTGTTGGGTGTTGAAAAACAAAATTCAAGACATGATTGAAGCTGGGGAGATTGAATTTGACCCTCCTGGGACCCCAAATGTGATCACTGCTCCCATGCCCAACCATGAGAAGACTGTTAATGTTGTTGATGAAGTTTCATATGTTTCCTCAGTAGCAGATGTGACTACTCCCTTATCCATTATCAAGAAGAAGCTGGTGCAGGTTGGGTTCTTTCCAGGTTGCAACGAAGACTGTTTTTATTGTGCCTACAAACCTGATAGCTGCTGGAAGTTGAAAGATGGTATTCAACGCCTCATGGACAACTACACTATATTGTTTGAGAGGACACCTTCTATGGAAAGTATGTGTGAACATATAACTCGAGGTACGAAGCTGGAGGATGTGGCCATGGTTGATAAAGTGCCAGTGAAGATTACCTCCAAAGGCCCTGTCAGGATCACCTCTAAGGGTCCTGTCAGGATTACTGCTGAAGGCCCTGTGAAGACTGTTGCTGAAGCTAGAGTGGCTCCCATGATTATTACCACTCCTGGCCCTGTTCCTTATACTTCTGATAAAGCTATACCCTGGAATTATGGTTCTGATGTTTACATCCATGGTGTTAAACATGAACCTTTGACTGATACACCTGTTACTGACAATAATCTTGATGTTGATAATATTGCTGGATCTAGTAAGATCACCAGAAGTGGAAGAATTTTCTCTCCTCCGGCTACCTCAAAAGGTGCAGTTACTCCAACTACTACCTCCACTTCTGAGCCAAGTACTGATGCTCGGGGCAAGGGTCCTGTGGTTGAACCTGTGCAAGCTGAGGCACCAACTGCTGAAAATCTCTCTAAACAGATGGAAGAAGTGCTGAAGATCATTCACAAGAGTGATTATGATATTGTTGACCAGTTGGGGCATAACCCCTCCAAAATCTCCATGGTATCTTTGTTGTTATGTTCTGAGGCTCATGCTAAAGCCTTAATCAAGTTCTTGAAGACTGCTCATGTGCCAAATGAGATTTTTGTAGATCAATTCAAGAATTGTGTTGCACATCTGACTTATGATAATGGGTTAGGCTTTTCTGATGCTGACTTGACTCCTGCCAAGAGAAATCATAACAGAGCTTTGCATATCTCCATTGAATGTAGGGGCACTACCTTGTCTCATGTACTGGTGGACAATGGTTCTTCATTAAATGTGCTCCCCAAAGAGGTTCTGGACAAGCTCAGTCCTAAAGATGTTGTGTTAAGACCAAGTAATGTAGTGGTGAGGGCCTTTGATGGCTCAAGAAGAGTGGTGCATGGAGAAGTAGATCTCCCAATCAAAGTAGGATCTCAAGTCTTTGACTCTACTTTCTATGTAATGGATATTCGTCCTGCGTACTCCTATTTGATTGGGCGCCCCTGGATCCATTGGGCAGGTGCTGTGACTTCCACTTTACATCAGAAGTTGAAATATCCAGTGAAAGGAAAGATTGTCACTGTTTATGGTGAAGAAGAATACATGGTCAGTCATGTGAATACTTTTAAATATGTTGAGGTGGAGGGTGAATATGTTGAGACTCCTTGCTAGACATTTGAGGTAGTTCCTTGGGTCGTTCCTGCTACTGAAGCTCCCCCTGTTGTTAAAAGAGTTCCTGTGGTTACCAGAGTACCTCCTACAATGGCCTCCCTCAAAGATGCTAGAGATATGGTTGAAGAAGGTGGTTGTACTATTTGGGGTCAGCTTCCTGACATCCCTTATAAGTATGACAAGTTTGGTTTGGGTTTCACTACAGAATCCTAGAAGGCTGTTCGTCGTGCTCGTGCTGTTCGTATCACTAATCAAGGGGTCATAAGAGATCAAATCAATGCTGTGGGTGACTGTAATGAAGACTACAACCTGGATGATTGGATCTTTCCTACCGTGGGTGATGGGCTCAACAATTGGAGGACCGAAGACGTTATTCCTATCTCCTTTAGTCAGGAGTAAATACTATTACTGTGTTTTTATTTTTAAGTTTGTAATTTCGAACAATTAAACTTTCAAGCCTTGTGTCTTACCCGGGGCACAATGGTATGCCTGTTTCGGGATGTCATTTCATTTGCATACTTCATTCAATAAAAAAGCAATGGACGTTTCGTTTTCGTAAATATTGTGCTCCTTGTCTTTCTTTTATTTTTTATCTTTGTTTTATCAGCTATGTGTTCTTACACACACCCACATCACTAAAATGCAGATCCTCATCCACTCTGGATCTTGTTGATAACGGTTCTACTATTGCCAATTATAATTTCGAGAATCCGATCTATCAAGCTGAAGATGGAAAGGAGGAAGATTGTGAAGTACCTGTAGAGCTTGCTAGGTTGTTACAACAAGAAGAGAAAGCTATACAGCCACATGAAGAGCCAATCGAAGTTGTGAATCTGGGAACTGAAGAAAACAGGAAAGAGGTCAAGATAGGGGCTGAGCTAGAAGATAGTGTTTAGAGTAGATTAATTCAGATGTTACGTGATTATGTGGAGATATTTGCTTGGTCTTATGAAGATATGTTAGGGTTGGATACAGACATCGTGGTTCACCGTTTACCAGTAAAAGAAGATTGTCGTCCAAAGAAACAGAAGGTGCATCGCATGCATCCTGAAATGTCAGAAAAGATTAAAGCAGATGTGATGAAACAGTTTGATGCAGGGTTCTTAGTTGTGACTTCTTATCCTCAATGGGTTGCAAATGTGGTACCGATACCTAAGAAATATGGTAAGGTACGTATGTGTGTAGATTACAGGGATTTGAACAAGGCCAGCCCTAAAGATGACTTTCCACTTCCTCATATTGATGTTCTGGTAGACAACACTGCTCAGCACAAGGTATTCTCTTTCATGGATGGCTTCTCTGGTTACAATCAAATCAAGATGGTACCTGAAGATATGGAGAAGACTACATTTGTTACATAGTGGGGCACCTTTTGTTATAAAGTGATGCCATTTGGTTTGAAGAGCGCCGGGGCAACATATCAGCGTGCTATGGTGGCTTTGTTTCAAGATATGATTCATCATGAGATAGAGGTATATGTGGATGATATGATAGCCAAGTCCCAGAATGAAGAGAAACACCTTGATCATCTACATAAGCTGTTTGAAAGGTTGAAGAAATACAAGTTGAGATTGAACCCAAACAAATGTACTTTTGGAGTTAGATCTGGTAAACTCATGGGTTTCATTGTTAGTGGAAAAGGTATTGAAGTAGATCCTGCAAAAGTGAAAGCCATACAAGAGATGCCAGCTCCCCGTACTGAGAAGGAAGTTAGAGGTTTCTTGGGACGACTGAATTACATTGCAAGATTTATTTCCCAGTTAACTGCTACCTGTGAGCCAATCTTCAAGTTATTGAAGAAAGATCAGGTGATGGAGTGGAATGATGAGTGCCAGACAGCCTTTGATGAAATCAAGAGATATCTTCTAGAACCTCCAATCTTGATGCGACCAGTTGATGGAAGACCCTTGATTATGTACTTAATAGTATTAGACAACTCAATGGGGTGTGTGTTGGGGCAACATGACGAGTCTGGTCGAAAAGAGCAGGCAATATACTACCTTAGCAAAAAGTTTACCGACTGTGAAACAAGATACTCGCTGCTCGAGAAAACTTGTTGCGCTTTGGCATGGGCTGCTCGCCGACTAAGACAATATATGTTGACTCATACTACCTTGTTGATTTCAAAGATGGATCCAATCAAGTACATATTCGAGAAACCTGCTCTCTCTGGACGAATAGCAAGATGGCAAATAATCTTAACAGAATATGATATACAGTACACTACTCAGAAGGCCATTAAAGGAAGTGTTGTAGCTGATCATTTGGCTCATCAAGCAGTGGATGGTTATTAATCAATGAGTTCCGAGTTCCCTGATGAAGACATTATGATTATTACCAAATAACCTGGACAATATGACGGACCTGAACAAGGATCTCGATGGACTATGGTTTTTGATGGAGCTTCTAATGCACTTGGTAATGGTGTTGGTGTTGTGATCATTTCCCCTGAAGGTTGTCATACCCCGATTACTGCAAGACTTTGTTTCTATTGTACCAATAACATGGCTGAGTATGAGGCATGTATTTTGGGCATCAAAGCTGCCATTGATATGAAGATTCAGTTCCTGGACGTATATGGAGATTCAGCCCTGGTAGTGAGTCAGATTAAAGGAGATTGGGATACCAAGCATGAGAATCTCATTCCTTACAGAGAGCATGTGTTGTCCTTGGTCCCATATTTTGAAGATATTACCTTTGGACATATTCCATGAGGAGAGAATCAGTTGGCAGATGCATTAGCCACCATGGCATCTATGTTTGAGATTAGCTGGGATGATGAAGCTCCTAAGATTACTATTGACAGATTTGAGAAGCCTGCATACTGCAATGAGATTGATACTGAAGGAGGAGAGGAAAAGCCTCGGTTTTATAAGGTGAAAAGATATCTGGAAGCTCAGGAGTTCCCTGAAGGGGCATCTGTCAAAGATAAGAAGTGTCTGAGGAGGTTTTCTGCTAAATTCTTCTTGAGTAATGGAATTTTGTACAAACGCAATCATGATTCGACTTTGCTTCGTTGTGTGGATAAGAAGGAAGCAACATAAATTATGGAAGACATGCATGATGGGATCTTTGGCACTCATTCTAGTGGTCATACCATGGCAAAGAAGATATTGAGAGCGGGTTACTATTGGTATACCATGGAAGCTGACTGCTATCAACATTCTAGAACATGTCACAAGTGTCAAATTTATGCTGATAAAGTGCACATACCTCCAGCTCCATTGAATGTGTTGACTGCTCCTTGGCCTTTTGCCATGTGGGGCATTGATATGATTGGTGAGATCAAGCCTACTGCTTCTAATGGGCATCGTTTCATCCTGGTTGCTATTGATTACTTTACTAAGTGGGTGGAGGAAACTTCATTTGCATCTGTTACTAAGAATGTGGTGGCTCGATTCATTAAGAATAATCTCATATGTAGGTATGGCATCCCTGAGAGGATTATCATAGAAAATGGCTCTAATCTGAACAACACCATGATTACTGATCTCTGCAAGAAGTTCAAGATTAAACATCACAACTCTTCTTCGTATCGTCCGAAAATGAATGGGGCAGTAGAAGCTGCTAATAAGAACATTAAGAAGATTCTATAGAAGATGACTGTTACTTACAAGGATTGGCATGAGATGTTACCATTTGCTCTTCATGGTTATCGTACTACAATACGTACTTCAATAGGGGCAACCCCATTCTCATTAGTCTATGGTATGGAAGCAGTTTTACCCATTGAAGTTCAGATCCCCTCCTTAAGAATCATGAAGGATGCAGGCTTGGATGAAGATGAGTGGATTCAGACTCGACTTGACCAGATAAATTTGATCGATGAGAAAAGGATGGCAGCTGTTTGTCACGGTCAGATGTACCAGAAACGAATGATCAAAGCTTTTAATAAGAAAGTTAAGCAAAAGGTATATCAGACTGGTGACTTGGTAATCAAGCGTATCATATTACCACAGGGTGATCCTAGGGGCAAGTGGACTCCTACATATGAAGGACCATTTGTAGTCAAGATAGTATTCTCAGGAGATGCCATGATGCTTACTACTATAGATGGCGAAGACTTCCCACAGCCCGTAAACACAGACATAGTTAAAAAATACTATGCATAAAAAGAGACCCGCTAGGTTGACTGGCCTAGGCAAAAATAAGGGCATCACGGCGAACCAAAAGGGTTCGGGCAAAAATTAGGGATATATATAAAAAAATGTACACCCGGCAAGTCGAAAACCTGAAAGGGCGGCTTGGGCAAAAAAGGGTATCCCGGTGGATTGAAAACCTGAAAGGGCAATCCAGACAAAAGTTAGGGATTAAAGCGTATGACTATGTCTCGTTTGGATCACTCATGTAACCCCAACCAATTGTGCTACCTAACTCAAGTTCAAACAGATAAAGCTCAATCCAATCGTTTTCGTCTCAACAGCAGAAGATGAGATACTTGAAGATAATGGCAATAGTAGAATTGAAACTCAATAGGATCATTTCTCACATAGCTGTTTTTTTTTGTTTTGTAAAACTTTTATGACGAATTCCTCTTACTAGGATTTCCGTCTCCTTGTACAAACTTGCCTGTGTATAGGTCACTTTATAATATAAATAAAATTTCATCTTTGAATCCAGATTTACTTTTACCCTATTTACATAAACGAAAACGTCCATTGGTTGTGTTTGAATGTATGTATGCTTTTGAATATGATTGATGTTTACCAGAAATGCATAAAATGCAGTAATAGTATTTACTAAAGACGAACGAAGGGAGGAATTCAACGAAGCTGCGCCGGTTTATCTCCACAAGACAACTACAAATCTCCAGTAGAGCAAATCTATCATTATAGATACTTCAAGTTATATCTCCCCTTGAATTTATGTCCATCTCTTTTATCCTCAGTCGGGATACTCAGGAATTTATTCCTTCAATAGAAGTACGACGAACGAAGACGGGAGGTTATAAATACTATACTATCAAACAAGACGGGAACGAGTTCCTCATATTCTTCAGCAACGAATCGGGATTTATTTTCCCTAAGCCAGCAGTTGTTATACGAAGATATCCAGACGCTTCAGGCTGCATGATTCATACATACATCATTTATATCATACCATAACATATCCATAAATGCATAATACATTTACTTAGATGCACCATGCCATGCATGCATACATATTGCATAAAACTAACCTTTTCCTTGCAGGATGGTTATATACAGATAAAATACTATCAACAATTCACAACAGGTCAGAGACGATCTATACGAAGGTCTAGTGCTGATACTTAATTTAGGGATGATCTCCACGAAGATTCATTGCTGATAATCATTACTCAAGTTATCCTTGGATAGTAGGCAAACTGTCTATACGAAGATCTATTCCCTAACCCAGGATATTTCCAGACAGTTTAGAGACGATTTATTCGAAGATCTAGTGCTGATACTTAATTCAGAAAGAAATCGCCACGAAGATTTGGTTCTGACACTTAAATTAAAGTATGTTCTCAGATATGGTTCAGAGACGATCTATACGAAGATCTAAACCCTGACACTTAATGAAGGATATTCTTTTCCCCCAAAGATAATGCAGAGACGATCTATACGAAGATCTAGTACTAGCATTCAATTCAAACCATGTTGCATAAACGATTCAGAGACGGCCTATACGAAGACCTAGTACTGATATCCAGTATCAACATCAAGATATTATCATCTCCTGATAGTATGGATGGCATCTGTAAGCCCATCTCCAGTTCTTCCAAGTGGCATCTTCAAGCCCACTTAAGCATATACAACTAATCATTAGTTTTACTTTACGCACCGGCGAGTGCAAATTTTTGGGCTTTTGTGTTCAATCCCCTTCAACCTTCCAGGTCACGAATGGCACATATACCAATCTAACCCCTCAGGTTTCAGGAAATTGAACAGGGGCAGCTGTTGCACCCCAAAATTTGCCCTCACCAAGACAATACATTGTGTAATAAGGTATCCCTAGAGGTTCACAAGGTTCACAAGATTCACAAGGTATCTCAAGAGGTTCACAGGGTTCACAATTAGTCAGAAAGTTTGAAAATTCCCTCAGACAATGCATTCTCCTAAGCAAGGCATCCTAAACTAGGGTTTTGACTTTCATCAGGCTAAATGGGCTTCCAAGACTTCAAGTGAGCTTCATAGCATCCTATATGTGTTCAATAATCCCCATGTCAAGTTTCAAGACTTTCCCAAAAGATTTGCTCAGTCAGATGATCAGATAGGCTAAAATTAGTCAAAGTAGTCAAAAAGTCAAATTGAGGTCAACTGTGGTCAAACCAAAGTCAAACTTCATGATTTTTGCCAACATCAAGTATATGAAGTAAAATTCATCATTTGATCAAGGGTTGATCATGATTCATCAAGGAGATTTCAGATCATTAAGAATCAGGAGTTTCTAAATTAGGGTTTTCATAGGAAAAGTCAACTGAACTTTGACTAGCCATAACTTTCACATGCTTCATCAAAAATTTCCCATTCAAAGCTAATTTTGAAGGAAATTGAATTCTCTACAACTTTGTGTCTCACAAGCCAAGCCCAAAAATGCTTCATTTGGAAGGTATGAGCTAAGACATTATAGGTCATTTCAAAAGTCAAGAAAAAGTCAACAACTTCCAAAGGGCATAACTTGAGAATGGTAAAAGATATGGACATGAGACCAAAGAGGTTGGTTAGAGGACTCTCTAAGCTTTCCAAAATATCCAAGAACACCTTCATAGCCTTAAAATTGAGGGATTTGTGCCTTCGCAAATTTGGGAAATTTTTGGGAGGTTTATGAAGCAAATGGGACCTTAGAACCAAATTTCTCCAAATGGGCTTGCATTTTTATGACCCAAACACTTCCATGACATCATGCATGAATTAAAAATTATTTATTAAAATTTTATTCATTTTATTTTATTTATTATGATTTTTTACATTAAAAATCATTTTAAATCAAAATAAAATATAAAAATTTCAATATTTGATAGGATTTTGGTTCTAGAAAGTCATAAAGATCAATTTAAAGTGATTGAGATCATGGAAAATCAGATCAACCAAAATGGCAAGGATATATCAAATTTTTTTTCAATATTTTGAAGGCATATTTTTTTCAATCTCAAACTATCCAAAAGTCCAAAGTAAAGATTGATTTTTTGACCTAATTATGTTCTATGATATATATACAACATAAACCAATGAAGAGAACACGAATTGCAGCAGCCAAGAACAATAATCAAACTTCAAAAAATTTCAAAAAAAGTCACATTTGGATTCCTTGCTAGAGGTCATTCCAAAGCGTTTTGAAGGTTGAGACATGTTCCCTGAACATCATTGAGTGTAACCTGATCCTCATATTCATCAAATACATCGCATATTGAGAAATCCGAATCACATTTTTCTCACTTTTTGATTTTTTCGTTCTTGCATATTTACGTGTTATTAATCAAGTTTGTCCATTGATTTGTGTTTAGATGAATGCAGTGATGGATTCTGGGCAATTAAATTGATGTTTCGATGGCCAATTCATGAAACGCCATTTTAGGGTTCATACCTCTTGAATTAGGGTTTCACAATCTAATGACTATAAACATATTTTGAAACCATAAATCAACTCAATGAACTGTTTGGATCATATTTATGTAATTAATTTGATAAAATTGTGTGTGTTTGGCAAAGTATGAATTTCGCAGGTTCATCATATGCAGGAAAATTCGCAAGAAAACTTGTATATAAATTTGCAGCAAATTCCACAGGTCTCAAGGAAGAAGATGACCTATTGGCACCATCTGGAAAATTCAAAAATTTTATTTAATATTCTTAGAATTGTTTTCTATTTTGTTTCAACAAGTGTAGGTTGGCCCAGTGGTAAGGGTTGCGCGTATTGTTGCTCAGGACCTTGGTTCGATTCTTGGTTGCAGCATTCTTTTTACTAACTTTTCCATTTATTCGTATAACTTAATATATTATGATTTGTTGTGGATTGTATAGCAGACGCGCCCCATGTGGCTTGGTGGTTGGAGTGTTTGGTTGTTGACTGATGGTTCAGGGGTTCGAATCCAGGTCCCACATTTTTGTTCATAATTATTTTGTTTTAGCAGGATTAAAATATAATGAATTCGTTCCATAATATTATCACCAGCGCATGCTGACCTGATTGGTTTTGATGCTGCGTATTGAGGTAAAGGACCTGGGTTCAAATCCCAGGTCCTATCTTTTTGACCAATTGTTCATATTTTCTTCCTATTTTCTATTTTTTTTTCACATAATAAACTTTATTTTGTTTAAATTATTAATTATTAAATCATAAAACTAATTTCTAAATAATATTATACTATTTTCTTTATATTCTTAAAAATCATAATTTATTTTCTTAAATGTAAAATTATTTCTATTTATTTTGTAATATGTTTATATTATTATTATGTATATATTTTTGTAAATAAGTGAAATAATTAGGTTTAGATTAATTCCAAAACCCTAATTTCATAAACCCTAATTTTCTAAATCCTAATTTTCTTAACCTTAATTTTCTTAAATAAATATAAACCCTAATTTTTTCAAAACTCTAATTTTTATTAACTTTAATATTTAATTTAATTTTTGTTATAAACCATAATTCAATAATTAATCATGTTTTGTTATAAATAATTAGTATTTGTTTATTATTATTATAAATTTTTTCTAAAATTGTTTATTTAACTTTAAAATAATATCTTCTCTTGAATTTTTATTTCCTTTATATTTTTACTAACCCCTTTTATTATTATTATTATTATGATTATTACTAACCTTCAAATTATCACTTATTTATTATATTTATCATTATTGTTTCTATTATTATGTAATTGCTAAAGCCATGTAATAATCGTAGATTTATTTTTTGTCTCTATTTTATATTTATAAATATTTGTATTGCCATGGTTAGTAATTTTAGGGTGTGTATAACTATGTGTAATTAAAATAATTTAGAAAACTAATTAAATAAGATAAATACTTGAATATAAACACTCACACACGTAAGTCGATTTTTGATCGCCATCTCATACTTTCTAGGGTTACCTCTCATGTTGCCTATTTCAAAAGGTCAAGTAAGGTGTCTTAAGCAAAGTCCCTTCATAAGTATCATCAAGTCCCTTCAGATTATAAGATCAAGTCCCTTCGAGGTTGCCTACGATAAATAATCTTGTCCCTTCGAATAAAAGATGATAGTCCCTACGAATTGCTAAAGACACCTTGCAATTGCCTAAATTCAGATGTCCCTTCACATGTCCCTTAAACATCCAAGGTAATGACTACCTATTCCTTAATAATAGGGATAGTCTTACCATTTAAAGAAGATATAAGAACAGTAAAGACTTAGCATAGGGTAGGTTCCTCTTAAGTACTTGCTCACCTTTTCAAAATACTTCATTACACTTCACATTTCAAACAAATTTTCAAAACAAAGTCTTTATATACATCCATACGAGGATCATTATAAAGTACTTAGAAAATTTTTAATCACACACTACACCTTTCTCAAAACAATTTAAAGTGAGCTAAGTAACTAAAAGCCCATGGATAACCATGGATATAAAGGGTGCTAACACCTTCCCTTTGTATAACCTACCCCCCGAACCCAAAATCTTTTTAAGGTCTTTCCTGTTCTTTTATGTCCTTTCCTTTTGGATAAAATAAAAGTCGGTGGCGACTCTTGATATCCGCAACATTTATAGAAAGTCAGTTCTCCCACCGTGTTACAGCGAGCAGCAACCCCCGTAGTGTGGTAGATTTCCAAAGTCCACCCATAGTGTGGCAATCTAAAGTCCAACAGCAGATTGGCAAAAGTCTCCCGTAGCGAGCAGAAGTCCACCCGTAGTGGGGCAAATTTCTAAAAGTCTCCCGTAGCGAGCGAAAGTCTCCCGTAGTGAGCAGAAGCCTCCCGTAGTGAGCAAAAGTCTCCCGTAGTGAGCAGAAGCCTCCCGTAGCGAGCAAAAGTCTCCCGTAGTGAGCAGCAGCCCCTGTAGTGTGGCAAGATTTCTAAGGCCCCCCGTAGTGTGGCAAAAGTCTCCCGCAGTGAGCAGAAGTCCACCCGCAGTGAGGCAAATTTCTAAAGTCCAACCGCAGATTGGCAAAAGTTCCCCAAAGTGGGCAAAAGTCTCCCGCAGTGAGCAAAAGTCCAGCCACAGACTGGCCAAATTCCATCTTCGGGTGGCAAATTTCAAAATTCCAACCGCAGATTGGCAAAAGTCCGTCCTCAGGGTGGCGAATCATATCGTGAAGTCCAACCGCAGATTGGCAAAAGTCCATCCTCAGGGTGGCAAAGTATCTTAAAATTCGATCGCAAATTGGTAAAAGTCCACCCGCAGCGTGGCAAGTCGTTAGTCATCTGACTCCATCCGAAAGACTTCATTAAGGCATTGTTGCAGCCTATCAAAGTCCACACGTAGCGTGGCAAGTCAGTATCCATCTGACATCACTTAAAAGGCATCCCCGTCTACTACTCCTCCCATCGTAATTATATCCATGCAGAGTTCATTCGATTGAGTTTATTTCCCTGTTCTTCTGCCACATAGTGCAAATTTTTTGGTTGTTTCTGGTATTCAATCCCTGCATACCTTAAATGTCTGAAAGCAATTGATATCATCCATTCAGGTCTATAGTGACTGAAAAGGGGCAGCTGTAACACCCCAAAATTTGCCCTTTTATTTATTACCTCTAACTGGATTATGCTTCACATGCATCAACATCTTTCATTGGGCCATAACACTCACGATCATGCATTTGTATCAAATTCCTAAGGCGTAGGGCCAAGAGGGTGCCTAATGATTTGAGTCCGCCACGGCCTGAGGATCCACTTGGGTATTGCTTCCAAGATAGAAAGTAAGAGATGACTTGGGACTTCTTGTTTCTTGTGCTGGCTTTATTGATATTAATTAATTGAAGATGGTGATTTGTGTTTTATGGCAAGGATATTTTGGTATTTATGACATGGGGGGATCCGGTTACTTGTTAATATGAATTTGAGATTGAAGTTGGAGATTCATTACGAATACAAGTTTAACTTGAATATGAAGATCGATGTTAACTAAGCATGTTAAGATTTGGTCAGGTGAGTTTATTGGAATTAAAGACTATATTTTTGTTACTCTTCCATTCTAATCCAACATTTGGATTTCTCTCTTCATCCATTTTCGTAAACCCGCATCCATTATTTAATTCAAACCATAATACTCAAATCTCCATTTTTAGGCCAAGTTAATCTTCCATATCTAAGCTCATCTCAAATTCAAATCCATGTGCCCATAAGGTCCATTTTCATTACCATGTTATGTCCAACCAATATTCATTTTCAACTCTATTCCAAATTTTAAACCATTTTCAGCCCATTAAACCTTTTTTTGTCTAAATCTACTCCATTATACATCTCTTAAACTCACTATCCATTTGTCACAAAAGTCCAAGGTTTGCGACCATTTCCGTACCACAAACCGAACCGAATTCATTTTACATTTAAAAATATTTTTAAACCAATCCCAAGGTGTAAACCTTTCATTGATAATTAAGGAAATGGATGGCACATGGGTCTTTGCTGAATCATCTAGAGATACGAAAGGTTAACTTAATGCATATTGTTGATTGAGAATTACATAACAAAATTACAATGACAGAAGTTGGAAGATAACAAACTTGTATCAGAAAAATGAAAAAATACATTCTCCATTAAATGAGCAGGGTGTAGAACTTAATTCAAACTCAGAAATACATCAAGGAAAAGATGGGTCGAAAACTTACAAGAGAAGATCAAACTTAAAAATTAGAAGAAAAAATGATAGAATAAAATTACATAAATAGGAAAAACTCTCACTGATTTTTATCAGTAGAGAAGATATCACAAAAGCAAAAAATCTCCAACATAATGCATTTTACGGCAAGTTCAGTTACACTATTGATAAATCTCTAAAAATCTAAAAAAATTCAGAGAAGAAAAAGAAATTCAGAAATTCAAAACTATCCTAGCCGATTTCATAACGAACTCCAACAAACTCTTAACCGAAAGAACTTCCAGAAGCTTCAGATTGATTTGTATATAAATCGGGATTCATTCACTTCTTTTGTTTCAGCTTCGACTCTTAGCTCTTTTCTTCATCATTTTTTCCTCCTTGAACTTCATCTTTCTACAACTTACCACAAATCAATCTCCTTTATCAATCTCTGACTCTTCATTATCTTCTCCATCAACAATCATCAAATCCGGAATCTTCATCATCAACTACTTTCAATTCTTCTTCTATATTCAAAAATTTCATCTTCTGCATCATCAATTAGATCAATCAAAAATACAGAATCACAGAGCATGAATCATTACAAGGATAAGTCCAAGAGAAACCAACAACAATTTCAGAAGATGGAAAAGAAATTAAAAAGAGAATCGTGATTGTGTACATACCAAGAATCGGAGCGTATTGCCGAAGATTGGTGAAACGCATCAACAACCACAAACCGCATTATCATCTTCAACATGACTCTTCTTCAATCGACTTCAAAAAATTCCATCTCTAATCTTCAAAAACCTTCATCGACAATTTTGCAGAACTTCATCAAATTGAACCTGTCACAGAAGGGAGCAACAACATTGTGAAGTCATAACATCAACGGGCCTTCATCGCCTCTTTCGTCTTCGACGCGCAAACATCAACGTCCACCTGTAGAACACGGAACACATCAAGATCTTATTTCAGAATCAATTGCATAATATCACAAGAACATCTCATACGTAGTGAATCATCAATCTACGATCAGAAAATCGCAACAACAATCATAAACAACCAAAAAAAGCTCAAGAATATCAAGAACGTACCTGCAATCTCATCGATCCGAGAATCTCCAATACCCTCAATCGAAAAAGAGGACTTCTTCCTCAAATCTGCATATTTTATTCGATTCTCCTCAAGTTTGCGGCTTTGCATCAATAATTAATTTGTCAACCAAAGTACTGCCGAGTTGAGCGATGAAGACGTAACAAAAAAACCAGCGACCGAAACGGAGCGACAACTTCTTCAAACTCCATCATTCGAACATCAACCACAATCTTCAATCACCTCTAAATTTCTTCACTGATTTCAAGCGACATTATTTCACTCGCACGCGCGCTGCAACGAGAACAAATCAAGGTATGATTTTGTTTTCATTTTACTTTTCTCGGGAGATAGTTCGCTGTGATATTTTAAGTTCGAGTGAGGTAAAATCGTCGCTAGATTTGGATTAAGCGTGGAATAAGGAGGTAGGTTCTTGTGTCGTTTCGGTTCAGATGATCGGAGAGGGAGACCGACGCGCGACGGCGGCTAGGGTTTTCTTCTGAAGAATATGAAATGGTGAGATAAAAGGATGAATGCGTGAGAAGTGAGAGAGAGGCAACGTGTTTGGCCTCTGATTTTCTTTCTTTTTAAGTTACAAGGTTAATAATTAGCCTTTTGATTTTGGTTTTAATTATTATAAAAAATAATAAAAACAATTAATTGGATTAATGAAGAGTTAAAGCATTAAGCAAAAATTAATGAGTTCTTGGCTGTTTGAATTTAAAAAAAAACGCATAACTCCCATAAGCTTCCACCGCCCCTTCTTTTGAGATAAGATTGGCTTTTTCCGGTCCAATCTGGCGGTGACACTTGTCACCGTCCGGTTGGACCATTTTTTTTTGCAAATTCTCCTTTTAAATTACAGCAAATCGGACTTATTCAGATTACTATATGCACCACTTTTCTAGGCCCATCCCATTTAACTACAGGAAATTTCTACATTTCCACCCCCTCCTATTTCTAATTTTTTTCTAAATTTCTGTTTTGTACTTGTTTCATTTTAATTCATAAAAAATACCAAAAGCCTAATAAAATTCCACAAAAATTATAGGAGCTTTCTAACTCATTTTAGAAATTTGCTATGTTTTTACTTTTTGATTTTTGCCATTTTTCAATTTTATTTCGATTTTCCATTTAATTGCTTTTATATGGAATTCTTTCATGAACACTTCATTTTGTACATTTTATTTCTCCCACCTCATGTATGATTTTGGTCCCATTCATTTTGCTATGATTAGAGGACTAATAATAGTACATGGAAATAGTTTTGGTATATTTTTTTAGGCCATTTTATCCACTGATTTGGTAGTGTGGTTTGTGTGAAATTATGATTGAATCTTAGATAGATTTAAGTGACCATTTGACATAGTTAGGTTATGAATTTTTAGGAGATTTTTTAACACAACATTAGTTTCTGGTTAGAGACCCTAGGGACTTAATTTCATATTTTCCCAAGATTTTTTCTATTTTTAGTGCCTTGATCTCATTCAACTTTTCCATTGTAAATCCATCTAGTTTTGCGTAGGATTTTATGGTGCATTAGGACATAGATTAATTAGGCTTGATATTAGGATATTAGGATGACTTAGTGTGGTTTAACTACTGATTTTAGAATGTTGATATCATGCAAAATCCTTTAGTTTTAGGACTTAGGCTTAGAAACCGTTCAAGTGCGTTTTCATGAAGCGATTAGCCATTATTTCGGTTTTATGCCTTATATGCTTTAGAAATTCTTGCAACTTTTTGTTATCTTAATTAATTTTTGACATATTGTTGCATATGCATCTTCATTTCATTTACTAACATCTTCTTTTTGTGCAAGGTAGTTTTTAGAGGATTCGCTTATGGACTTGTATTATTTTTATTATGCCTCGATTATATTTTTGTAGTTTGTACTTTGTGATGTAATAACTTAGAACTCTTATGCTTGTATAGTTCCTATAATTAGGATAGAAAGATAAAACGAATCGATAGAAAACTAAATCTCAAAAATAAAATAAAGAAATACTCGATCAACGTCGAGTAAATTTTCAAATAAATAAATAAAGTTTCATGTGATTTTAGGATTCCTCGATTACCATCGTTCCACTCCATTACACCAAAAGCAAGCCTTGTATGTTGCACACCATAAGTCGTGCGTCTTAGCACCACGCAACCGACCCACCCGATCCATCGTTTCATCTCATTTACGATTTACATACGTTTTTACCCACCATGACCTAGGAGGACCTCGTTCCATTACTTTGTTCATACTCGCTTTTTTCTTTATGATTTGTATCCTCTTAGGTAGCTTTAATCTTTCAAGCTTCACTAACCATAGGTCACCATTAAAATGCAATTAACTTAGGGTTGTATCTTAGTTTTCCTTAGAGTTTGTCCTTTTTCAATTTGAGTCTCACTTCTCATCTTAAAGAGAAAAATCAAAATACTTAATAAAGGGAAAATGTGTACAATGCGCCACGAGCCGTAAGCTATACGTGAAATGACTAGTGGAGGTCTCCTTCACTCTTCTAGGATACTTTACAAACGTTCCATTGGGAGCGACCTTGAAAAGTATTCGCTCCTGTATCTAGTCTTTAGTGTTGTACATACAATAAACACAAAATCAAGACATTTCTTCTATAAAACAATAAATCAATAAGACATCACATCTTCTCTTCTCATCTCATACTCTTTGCGGACGAATGCAACTTGTCTCGACAGTTCAAACAGCGATACGGTAAACACCCTCGAGTCAGAGCCGATAACATCTGAGTGAGAACTATGGCAACGTCGTCCTAAAACACAAGCAAATTCCCGCCTTAGTTAGACGAACTACGGCGACTCTGATCCTTATTTTCCCGATGAGGTACGTAGGCAGTGGGGTAGGGCCCATTCGAGCACATTCTTTATTTTCCCTACATTTTCCCCTTTCTTTCCATTTTCTTCTCCAATTCAATTTCTCATCTCAGTTCCCGTTCCAGTTAGCAATTCTTTTCATTCAACAACATCGTATTTCTCACCCTTTGAAACAGACTAACAAGCGTGGATCCTGTCGGGTACGGCAGACGAATTGGGGTGCTAATACCTTCCTAATTCGTAACCGACTTCCGGACCCAGATCTTTGGTTCTTAAGGCCCCGTCCTTTCCTTCTTTCTTAGGTTTGTGCAACATTACCTTTCCCATTCATTCGGGATAAAAATGTCTGGCCGGCGACTCTATCATTTCCGCGCCACTTTCGCGTTTGTACTAGGATGAAAATCCGGGGAGCGAAAAATGTGTGTATCACATGACTTTGTTCTGGTTTCAGGATCTCTTTTGTGTAATCCTTTTAGTATATTACTTTCTCGTTCTTTTGCTTATCCCTAACTTTTGCCTGGACTGATTCTTGTGAATCTTTGATTGTGGAGTCCAGTGGGATGCCCTAATTTTTGCCTAAATCGCTTGTTTTCAAGTTTCAACTTAGCGGACTTTTTCATTTTTTTGAACAAATCGTGTGACACTGTTTGTCTTGATTGCTTTTCGAGGGTTGTGACTGCCTCATTCTTTGGTCAATGAAGGATAACCATTGTGGCTTCCAGTCTTTGGACCTCTTGATTAGTATAACCATTGTGTTTTCTGGTCTTTGGACCTCTTGATTGGAATGTTGGGATGTAATGGATCCTCAGATACACTCCTTTATGAAAGTCTAAACGCTCGGTTCAACTAGCTGACACCTACCCTGCCCTTGGGTTACATGTGAGGGTTTTTTCGTACAAAAAGAAACTCATACTTCAAGGCTCAAAGGGGGTTAGCGAGGTTCTATCTCCCTTATATCTCAGGTATTTAGGGATTTGAAACAAAACATGTACATCGTCAATAGGGTCTTATTCAAGAGCACACAATTAGAGATTCTTGTGTTTTTGTTTCGTCATTCTCCCTCATAGAGTTTAAACATAACAGTTGGTATTGCAATGCACACATACAAATTTATAAATGAATACACATGAATTACTTCAAGAAAAAATATGTGAGCTTTATTATGATTATCATTCAAAAGTAACAAGTTTCATACATGTAAACAAATGTTTAGCAAATAAAATAAACTACAAATAAAAATGCAGTAAAGAAGTTGAATATTGTCGTATTGAGGAGGCTTGACTTCGCCTGGACCCGAGAGTCTTGGATACTTTCAGTGATCAGTAGCTTTTCATGGACTTGTGATATTCATATAAATGGCTGCATGTCCAACATGGAAATCACACCTCTTCTTCTAGTTATTCTTACACGAGATGTCTGGAGGAAAGAGTAAAGCCAGGGAGTAAAGTTTCCCCATAAGATTGCTCGGAAAGACCTGACGAGCTTCTGCCTACGTATCTCCATTGACCCATGACTAATGAAGAATCAGAGCGATGTAGTTCCCCTCAATAGGGAAGAAAAAAGCATTGAAGAAAGACAAACACACAATTTCCATTACTGAGAGTATTTGAATACTGCTAGCTTTATTTGCTTCTACGAATACCATTGCAACCTGGGTGATTAACCGAAGATTTCAACTTAATGCAGACCATCTGGTATAACAACCTTAACACCTTCATTCGCAAAGTTCGCTCTGGCTCCACCCTGATTAGGCATTGGCTTTTGGAGTACATTTAGGCGAGGGGAGAAATTGATCACCTTGGAGTCAATTAGGTCCTGTAACTTATTCTGAAAAACCCAACATTTCTTAATATTGTGCCCCTAGGCACCCGAATGGAATTCACACCTGGCTGTAACACCCCAAATTTTCTCTCTCCCTTTTATCATCATATTCACATCATAATCATCATAAGCATATCATATCCTTAGCATCTAGCATAGAAAAATGAGGCATAACACTCACATGTTCTAGCATTGGGCATATGATCAATCATATGAGAATTCATGAGTCTACAAGTTAAAGCAAGGGGCCAGGTGACATTGAAAAAGATTCTCAAGGATTCCTCATACCCTATACAAGTTCAAAGTTGCCTACAAGAGCCAAGAAGGGTGAAGGATCACTAGAAGATCAAAGATGTAGTCACTTTCTACACAGGTGAACCCTAAATTAGGGTTTTGCTTTTGAGCAGGGATCTTTTGCATCTTTGACCAATTCTTGTAGTCAAAGTTCTTTATATGGTATTTTAAGCCCAGGGATGAAATTTGGTGAGAAAAATCATTGAGGAAGTCAGTCAATTCATTAGTTACTTGTAAAGGAAGAAATTGGTCAACTGTGCAATTAAGAAGTCAACTTTGAGAATTCAAGGGGTCCAATCCCATTTTTCAAGTCTAGGGATATCCTTAAGGTCAAATAAGGGCGTTGGTGGTGGCAAAAATCAAGAATAAAGAGGTTTTGAAAGACTTTCCATTTTTGGCATATGACTTATAATGAAAGTTACTATTTTTGGCAAGTTTTGCCCTAATCTTCAAAGGCTTCTTTCATAACCAAGATGACCTCAAATGTTTTTTTTCTCAAACATGAACATTGTAGGACATTCCCTCCCCTTTCCAAAAAGTCCAAGAACTTGTTCATAGCATGTATGGTTTGGAAGTTATGGCCTTTTGAAGCTGGACATTTTTGAGGGTTTACCTTATTTTTAAAGCTTCCACCAAGTTGCAAAAAGGTTCAAAACTTGTTTTCCATCTATCTTATGGATCAAGTATGGTCAAAAAAATCCAAGGCAAAACATGAGAAACCTTTTTCTCAAGAAAATACCAAGAGCACGTGCATGGAAGTCATGATATTTTTCAAATTGCAAAAATGCAAAAGCACAAGGAATGCATGTTTCACTTGTTTCCAAGGGCCAAGATTGATCCAAGGGTGGACATTGAATGAATTGGAATCAGATCATGCACATGGACACAAGTTTGCACGAGCAATTCACCTCACCACCACTTTCTTGTCAATTTGCAAAATGATCTCTCTCACACATTTCATGCTACTCTTGCCACTAAAACCCTAATCAAGTGAAAAAACATCAATGATATAAAAGCCAATCATGCACTGAATTCGTGCATATTCCCTCTTATTTTTTAGATCCAAATTTTCTTGCACCAAAGAAAAAGCCTTCGAATTTCACTCTCCAAGCCTGCATTATCTAATCTCTCTCTATATTCTTTATCTAAAAAATCCAAGGACTCAATTCTTCTCATCAATCAAAGCCAAAAGTGAAGAAACAAGAAGTTGTAGTTCAGAGCAAGGACCTTTGAGATATCTAATTCAGACTCTCTCAAGCCTTCTCTTGCATTTATTTTGCAAGAGGAGATCAAAGTGAACGGATCTGCAACATTTGAAGCTCTATTTTGTTGATTTTTAAGTGGTGCAACCTCAGGTATGCCTTGAAATCCTTGGATCTAGAACTTGTTTTTGTTGTGTGCATTATGATCTGTGAACTTTGCTGAGTACACTGCACTAATTAGATTTCAAATTGGTGGAGTATTTAGTGAGAAATCTGGATTTGAAAGTTTGATGTCAAACCTTGATTGCTTCTATTTTCTTAATTCATGGATTGTTTGTGTATTTGAGTGTTTGATTCATGTTTAGGGTGAATAGATGATCCGATCTGGAGATTTGTGGCTTTGTTTATGTTGTTTTATTCATACTGATGAGTTTTCCGGCGCCGGAGCTAGGGCTCCGGTTACCGGTTTCTGGAAATGGTTCTTAATTTGAATTTGAAGAAGATGAGTCCATGGCCACACGATTGCTTGATCTGAATGGTTCCCAAGCTGCCAGCACATTAAAAACGCATTATCTCACCCACGTTCTCTTCCTTTGTGTTTTAATCTGAATAATGTTTCATGTGGTACACCTCATGGTAGCTACTATGCTCACACGCGCTGATTAATTGGATTTGTTGAGTTGGTTGTAGAATTGACTTGATCTCACACTTTAGATTGATCTATTGGCTCTAGTTTTTTGCTGATTTTCTGAATTTCCATAGTAATAAAATGTACATGCACTGGATCCGTTGGGCCTTTTAGTGTTATTCACGCCCCCTGTTTAAGAGCCCAAATCACTTTGAACTGATTTTATTTGCTTCCTGCACCCCATGCCAATTGTTCTTATTTTTATTATTTGTTGGCTTTTAAATTTTTAAAAATAGCTAGAAGTTCCTAAAAATACCAAAAAAATCATGGACATCAATTTTAATTTTCTTTAATTTTGTATATTTTTCTTTTCCATTTATTTTTATTTTTCGTAGTAGAATTATTTGTTTAGTTTAATATTTCTTTTAAAATATGCATGTTGTCTTGTTTAATTTCTATTTTGATCATAGATTTGAATTTTGACTTGGTTCTTTTTTCTCTGGATCATAAACATGGTGTAGTTTTCTGGTGATTTATCTCTTAATTTTTAGGAATTTGTAAGTTGAATTTTGTCAAGTTGCTTTGTGCATGATCTTCAAAACCCTAATTGCAATGAATGATCACCATTACCCTAGTATGCTTCTGTTTGTTGACCTATCCTTTTGGCATGTTGTTTTTATTAGTCTAAGGAACACTTGTGTTTAATTGTGGAATTTTTGAGTTAAGTTTGGATTTAATGTGAATTTTCTTGCTTACTTGCCCTAATTTGTGTCCTTTCTTGTTACTTGCTTGCTTCTTAGGTTAGGAGGGCACTTGTGCCAACTCCTATAGGATGTTTAGAGTCCTCTTGACATGTGTATACGTCTCTTGTCCTTATATGGTGTTTGCATATTGACTTGTTTTGAAGTACCTGTTCTTAAAGATTCTCACATGTGTATGTATGCTCACTTCACTCCTTAGGCCTAGTTGCTTCTCATGTTGAACTTGTGTGCTCCCTCTCTTGATTTATTTTATTGTTTAGGAACTCCTTTGATATGTTAGGGTTATGGTCTTGAATTGTATAATGCTTGTTCACTTTGTATGCTTTGTGTCATCTCATAAGTGTTTTGTTCTTTCATAGTGACTTGAATTGTTTTATGATGAGTTATTTGCTCTAATACTTTCTTGGTTTGGTATGTGTAATCATAGCATATGAATGGTGTGTGTTACTTCTGGTTGTGATGTTTCAAATTGATCTTTTTGGTTTTAATTGTTTTCTTTTATTACTTGTGTATGATCTAACCTTTCCTTGTACGGGCTCATGGTAAGTGAAGTGTGGATGATATCCACATTTCAAGTCTTCATCTCATCTCTTTATTCTTTGCTTTCTCATTTGTCTTTGTGATGTGCCTTATACCATCTTGTGTTTAACTTCATCTTTTCCCCCCTTAGAAACAACTTATCTCCTTTAGAGGAGTAAGTTGTATTCTAGTTCTTCTTCCTTCTCCTTCTTTCTTCTTTCCTTCTTCATTAGGATAGATTCCAAACCACACTAACCTTAGGACCACCTTTGCATGATAAATTTAGGATTAGACTTTCCCCATTAGATTTTACCTTTAAGATCCTTTTGTTTCTTTTCTCTTTTCATCTCAAAATTAAAACCTAAAAAACACTTAATAATGGTTGAGGTAGCCTTGTGTGTATGGACTTATTCCACGGGGAACTTGTAGTCTTCCCATCTTGGGATAGTACAAGCTTGTCTAGCATGATGCACAAGTCTAATCAAGAGACTACTTTCACAAAGAAAAGCATAAAAAAGGACTTCTTCACAAAACATTACAAAAAAAAACACTTAATACAGTCAATGAGTTAGTGAGATTATGCCCTAATCTCTGGGACCAAGTTTTGGGGATCTTCTCCTTACTTGGTGTGCTTGTTCTATTATTCTATCTTGGAATGTAGTAGCAAGTACACATTCCATGGAAAGAGCTTGAGTTCACTTCCTTGTGCCACACTCATAAAAAAAACTCTAAAATACACTAGACAAACAATAAATGTCTCTCCTTCGGGACTTCTTTTCTCATCCCACTCACTCCTTACGTACGAACTTGCCATTACTTGTCACTTTTCAAGACAGTATCACACTCGTTGTTCGAGCCTGCAACACCTCAGCATTGGCATAGGCAGTTCAAGCCTTAACACACAAGCAATTCTTTCCACCCCTAGTTAGGGGAACTACGGAGACTCTGATCCTCATGTCCAGATGAGGTACGTAGGCAGTGGGGTAGGGTCCGTTCAAGCACTATTTATTTTCCCTACATTTTCCCCCTTTATTTTCTTTTCTTATCCAGTTTCATTCCTTCTTTTGCAGCAGCTTTCATTTCTTCACCCTTTGAAACAGATTCTTTGCAAGCGTGGATCCCGTCGGGTATGGAGGACAATCTGGGGTGCTAATACCTTCCCAGGTCGTAACCAACTCTCGAACCTAGTTCTTTGGTTCGCAGGACTTGTGTCCTTCCTTTTCTTTTCCTCTGGTTTGTGCAGCATTACCATTCCCTTTCCTTCGGGATAAAAATGCCTGGCTGGTGACTCTACCTCTTCCGCACCACTTTCGCGTTTGTACCAAGATGGAAATCCAGGGAGCAACACTGGCGTTTGCATTAAAATTGGGTGGTATATTGTTAGGAGAAGGAGCTCTCATGGTATGAAGCTCGACCATGTTCAACTTAAGTAGCTCTAGAAGCAACACAACATACGGAAATGGGATAAGATCAATTTTACGGTCCCTCGCTCTTGCTCTTTGCTGAAATGGTCTTTGTACCTGTTGTTGCTGACCCTGAGGTTGTTGTTGAACCTGTGGCATAATAGTCACTGCAGCTACTTGGTAGTATCCTTGAGAATAACATCTATCTCTGCCCCTATACACAACATTTGTATCTCCTTCTCTTATTATTTGGCTATTTCCAAAAGGCTTTTTCACACCAGAAGAACTAACACCACTTGCATCCTGAACCTTTCCCAATTTCAGAAAGTTTTCTATCCTTTCTCCAGCAATGACGATATCAGAAAAACCGATGGATGGGAAAGAGGCCATACGATCCAAGAATGCACCTTACAAGGTGCCCATAAACATGTCAGCCATTTCTCGGTACAGCAACAGAGGTTGAACCTGTGCAGCCAGCTCACGCTTCCTCTGGGCATATTGTTTAAAGCTTTCCTTAGGTCCTTGAGACAAGTTCTGCAACTGGGTGCGGTTTGGAGAAATATCAATATTATATTGAAAATGCTTAAGAAAAGCTTCAACTAAATCTTTCTAGATTCGAATAGAGACCCTGCTTAGCTTCATGTACCAGCTCAATGAAGCTCCAGATAAACTATCTTGGAAGAAATGCATCCATAATTTCTCGTCATCAGTGTGAGCCGAGATTCTTCCAAAATATCCATGAATGTGAGTTCTAGGGCACGTACTGCCATTGTACTTGTCGAATGATGGCACCTTGAACTTAGGAGGGATTCTGACTCCTGGCACTAACCCCAGATTGGTTACATCAATGCTCAGGGAATTCTGACATTCCATGGCCTTAATCTTCTCTGCCAACATTTCATACCTTTGATTATTGATTGCATTCATGTTACCCATATCCTCATCCAGTAGAGTGAACTGGTCCTCTTGCGTGTCTTCTAAAACCACATTACGGGCCGCAGTCCATTCGGATTTGGCTCTTCATTACAGGTCGTGTTTAGATCCACATTCCCAGCAGGTGTCCTATTATTAGCATTTACCTGGGGTTGCTCAACCATCAATCTGAGACACTATTGGTTCTGGGCCATACCAGCCATCATTTCCATGAACTGATCCATCCTCTGCCGAAGCTCATTGAGATCATTCTGCATTCGCTCAACCATTCTTACTCGGTTTCTGCGAGTTGGATATTGATGAATGCGTTGACCAACTATATTACCTATAGTTGAATAAGTGATCGGTGATTTCCATTTAATATTTCAAGATATGTTAGTTGTTGTTTTTCTATGTTTTTGTGTGTTTTCGAGTCTTATGTTTAGGTTATTTCATGTTATTCCGTTATGTGGCAAGGATGTTACATGTTTATCTTTTATATCGTTGGTGCGTTTAATTTGGTTGTTTTTAGTGTATTTTCAGGCAGATATCAAGTCGGTGATCAGATACTAAGGAAACGGCGATTCGTGTGCAAAGACATAGAGGAAAAAGGTGTTTCAGAAGCCTGACACGGGTGCCCGTGTCACCTGACACGGCTCGTGTCAGGATGGTTATGAAGAGAAGAAAGAATCCAACAGCATGACACGGGTGCCCATGTCACACGACACGGCCCGTGTCATAGTCCCCCATTGAAGGCATGTGTAACCATGAGTCCAGCAACATGACACGGGTGCTCGTGTCACACGACACGGCCCGTGTCATGGCACCTGAATGCAAGATTTTTGTTTTTCTTTAGTCTCTTGTGCTGAGGGCATTTTGGACGTTTTGCATGTAATTTTGTAATCTGATACATTAGGTTGATCGTAACTGGAGAAAAACACTTTTGTATTTTGGGAATTATCACGCAAAGGAAAGAACAAAGGATTTTTAGAGGAGAAGTAGGATCGATCAAACACGGAAGCAATTGACGATCCAATCAATCCTTTATATATTGTAATGTCTCTTTTCCTTATGTATGTGATTTTCATTGTTTTGAATCTGAGTGGCTAAACCCCCCAATGCTAAGGGGTGTCCCTGAGTTTATTGTGTTAGAATAATTATGGTTCTAAACCTCTAAGAGTTTTGATGATAACAATTATTAATATGCAAGAATAGAAGTTCTAATACATACTGAAAATAACTTTCTTTGTTATATGTGTAGAAGTTATAGAAGAGGAAGTTATTGAAAGGAAGACGTGCTTTATTAGAAGAAGCATTGCGCCCTATATAGAAGATACATTAATTGAAGAATCCATCATTAAAGACATGATTTATTGGCTGTGTATCAAGATTTAATTCTCTCTAATTTATGTCCAGAAGACGATGATTCTCATATTAAAGGCATTAATTAAAGAATATATCAATTAATGGTAAAGACAAGTATCTCTTGTTATGGAAGGATTTTATGGTATTAACTAATATCCAAAATTAGCTCAAGATGTCTCCAACGGCTATAACATTCATGCTATATATAAAGGAATCAAATTGAAGATTTGAAGAACAGCTTCTACGAGACATAACTTATTCATTTGTGCTAAACATTCTTGTAACAAATCACATTGTGATTATAGCTTTATTTGAAGCAAGATAGTTATTATTTTATTATTATTGTAAAAGATAAGTTAAATTCCTTGAGTGACTAGTTTCAGTCAGAAGACTCAAGAGGACATTGACTGTAGGTCAATGTGTGTATTCAAATATTGATTAGTGGATTAAGACCTCAGTGATAGAGGCAAAATCACATTGGCGGGTGGACTGGATGTAGTTTGAGTTCAAACGAACCAGGATAAATCAACTAGTCATAGAAGTTAGTTTTAAGTTGTTAAGAAAACCCAATTCCAACCCCCTTTCCTTGTGTTTTACGCCCCTTAAATTGGCATCAGAGCGCTAGGTTTTGAGAAATACACTTAACCGTGTCAGTAAAAGATCCAGAAGTTAAAACACATGGCAGGCGCTGGCAACAACAACAATGACTACCAAAATGACAAGATCAATGCAAAACTTCCGGTGTTCAATGGTGACAACTTTGACTACTGGAAGGATGTTCTGGAAAGTTTCTTTCTAGCTCTGGATGGAGATCTTTGGGACATGGTGACAGATGGATACACTCATCCTGTTGGAGCAGATGGTCAGAAGATTGAAAGAAAAAATATGATAGCTCAACAGAAGAAGGAGTTCAGAAATCATCACAAAGCTAGAACCATACTTCTGAGTGCTATCTCATATACAGAATATGAGAAAATTACAAACAGAGACTCAGCCAAACACATGTTTGATTCCCTGAGGATGACACATGAAGGCAACACTCAAGTCAAGGAGACAAAAGCTCTGGCCCTCATCCAGAAGTATGAAGCATTCAAAATGGAAGAAGATGAGACAATTGAAAAATTGTTCTCAAGGTTCCAAATTCTGGTAGCTGGACTGAAAGTTTTGGACAAAGGCTACTCAACAGCAGATCATGTAAAGAAGATCATCAGAAGCTTTCCAAAGGCTTGGAGGCCCATGGTCACTGCTCCGAAGCTATCAAAAAATTTGAACGAAATATCTTTAGAAGAACTGATCAGCTCCTTGAGAAGTCATGAGATAGAACTAGAAGAAGATGAACCCCAGAAGAAAGGTAAGTCTGTAGCTCTTAAATCTAACAAATTTGATTCTAAAGCTTTACAGGCAGAAGAAGAAGAAAGTTCTGGATGCTCATCAGAAGAAGATGAACTATCTCTTCTATCCAGAAGAGTCCAACAACTCTAGAAGCATTGTCAGAAGAAGTTCATAAATACCAGAAGAACAAGCAATCACTCTGAAGCAACATCTGGTCACAGGAAACCCATAAGCAAAGAAGTAGTGTGCTATGAGTGCAAAGAGCCAGGACATTACAAGAGTGAATGTCCAAAACTCCAGAAAGAGAAACCCAGAAATAAATTCAACAGAGAAAAGAAAAAGAGTCTCATGGCAACATGGGATGATTCTGAATCATCTAAAGCAGAGTCAGATTCAGAAGATGAACATGTCAACATTGCACTAATGGCAAAAATACCAGAAGTTGATCACTCATCAGAATCAGAATCAGAATCAAACTCAGACACAGAAGAGGTATTCTCTAAACTTTCTAGATCTCAATTAGAAGCTAGCCTCTCAGAAATTCTTGAAAAATATCAGAAGCTTCAATTCAAATACAAAGACATGAAACAAAGTCTAGTATCTGAATTAGAAGAAGTTAGAAAACTAAAAACAGAAAACTCTGAGCTGAAAGAAAATATGTTTGAATGCAAAAACTCTCTTGAAAAACTTAAAGCTCAGAAGGAATCTGAATTAGAAGATCTACTCAATTCTGATAGTATCATAAAGCAATAAGACTATAGTTTTCAAAATTTTCTAACTAAAAGCATAGATAGAAGCAAAATTGCATCTATGATCTATGGAGTTAGTAGAAATGATAGAAGAGGCATAGGCTATGTGAAAACTAAAGAAAAGGAAACTCTGAAGTTTAAAAAGATTGATGATGTTGTCATAAAAGTTAATACTCCTCTAAGTTCTAATTTTATCTATGGACATAATTGTAAACACCCCAAATTTGCCCTCACTAATGTCACACCATGGCTTGTGATCTTTTCATTTGCATAAGTTCAATCATATCATCTCATATTGCATCTTTGCTTCACTACATTGGTTCAAAGTCATCTGCATCTAGGGTTTGTGATCTGAGCCATCCCTGAGCTATTTGAGAAATTCCAAAGGTCTTCAATCATCTCAATAGGGTCCATGTATGTTTAAGCATCATATTATATCCTCCCAAGATCAAGAAAGTCAGAAAATCACAAGAACTGAGAAAGGCATGGAAGCAGAGCCAAGCTTAACTGCACAGATGACCTAAAATTAGGGTTTTGGTTTCAGAGGCCATAACCCCAAATTTTTTGTTCATTCTTATTTCTATTGGTCTCTATGTGTTATAAGGATCATACACACCAATTTTCATGAAGAAATTCAATGGGGAAGGCATCTGATCAAAAGATGACTTCTTAAGCAAGTCAGTGCAAAATCAGGGCATCTGAGGCCCCCAATCACCCAACCAAAGGGTCTTATCCATCATTTTGGATGTATATGATCTTTATTTGATCTTAAAAGAAGTTATAAGTTCACAAAATTGAAGAATTTCAAGCCATTTGCAAAGTTGCCATTTTGGGAAAGTGACTTGTAATGCAAACTTGCCATTTTGGGAAAGTTTTTCAACCTCCTCTTTTTGATTCAAAAATGCTTCAAATGAAAAATTCTTGGTCATGAAAGTTGTATATTGGATCATTCCCTTTTCAAAAAGTACAAGAACCTGATCTAATTCATCATAGAACTCAAGTTATGGCCTTTCAAAGTTGGAAAAAATCACAAAATTTCACTTATGCACCAAAGAGGGAAGTTTGCAAAAACACTTGCCAAAGCCAAATGTGACCTCTAATTGACTTCTAACCATTACACAAACATCACACATGACCTAAAATTCAGAATTGCCCAAGGGATTTCTCATTTTTCATGCCTTGAATTACAAGCCACCATAAGGCATTTCTCATGAATCTTCAAGAATGAAATTTTTGCAAAAGGGACTTCTAATGATTGGGTTAGTTGTTAAGTGACCTCAAAACATTATGACAACTTCATGTGGCCCATTTTTGCTGCAATTTGCCCAAGAGTTCATAGGTTTCTTTGCCTTGGTTCACAAATATTTCCAAAGAGGGAAAAGTTGCAAGAGCCATGCTACCACTTGCCTCAGCCATTACAGCTGCACAAAAACAATCCAAAGGCCTTCCTTGATCCATGCTGAGCCCAGACATGACCCTATTCCTCCTCTGACCCGAGCCATACCTATGGTACACAAAGTCATGACTTTTTGCATCTTTGCCCATACCAATCAAACTGTGACATTACCAACCCTCTGCCCAATCAGAACTTAATATGTGGACCTTAAGGACTTGAAACATACACACACACACACAAGCCAACATCCTCCCATAAGAAAGGATTGACAAAAACTGCAAATTTCTTCATCTCTTCGAAACTCTGCCCACAGCCATTAAACCTCAAAAATTTCTTCACCAATAAGTCATATACCATCTATAGATTAAGAATCAAGCACTGAAACAGCCAAAAGCACCACATAAACAACCCTCCAAATCTGCTACACCAGAAACAAAATCATCAAACCAGGCCATACAAGCTTGTTCTAAGCTTCATTTCATCATCAGGGGGGCATAGGAGAGGATTTGCATCAAAGAGGGACCCAGAAAGCCCAGCATCAGGGAGTTCCATCTCAGGTACAACTTATGAACTTTTTTCTCAGAAGTTTATTTTTAAGTTCTTTTTATGATTCCTTGAGTTCCCCTGGTCATGGGGATATGATTATTATTGAAAAAGGTTGAGAAACCACCATGTATGCAAGCTCTGAAATTTCTGCCCGTTTCACGTTTTGGTTCGATTCTTGCTCATGATGTGAAATAAATGTTTTTTGATTGAGGGTTTAGGTTTAGGATTGTTGGGGGATCATTTCTGGGCAAGAAATTTGAGGATTAGAGGCTTAGGGAAGAAGCTAGGGTTTGAGTCCACCGGAGAAGATGACCGGAACACTGTTCCGGTCACCTGAAAGTGCTTAGCCCTAATCTGCATAATTAATGAAGTTTGAATAATGGCCCTTGGATTTGCCCTTCCCGCGTGAGGTGAGTGGTCCAGATTTAGTTACTTAACCCTAATTCAGTTTTATTAATTTAATTAAATGTAATTAGTTTAATTAAACTGAAATGAATCTCAGCCTTTAAAAGGCGCGCGCAGTCAACCTCCCCTTCTCCAGTTCAAATCTAGGCCATCAGATCTACATACTTTCTTTTTAATTCATTTTTATTGCATTTTTATTGCATTTTTCTTGTGTATTTATTTTAAAATAGCAAAACACTTCTAAAAAATTTCATTTTTTGTATCATGACTTAAAATATTTTTCTCATTCTGAAAATAATTTTTATTTTATTATTTGCATAAATTTCGTATTTTTAAAATATTTAAATATTTATTTTAATTAATTAATGAGAATTAATTAATTAAAATACCATTTAAGTTTCTAAAAGTCACCAAAAAAATCACATTGCATTTTGATATATTTAGAAACATTGTCAAACTCTACATACAAATTTCTTTTTGGTTCTTGACCTACTTTGCCATTTTTCTTTGGATTTAGGGTTCTTAAAAGTCAATATTTTTGCCCTAGCTTAGAAAAATCCTTTCTGCCTAACCATGAAGAGTTTGATGATGGTTCTTTTTGTATTGCATTCCTCATGTCATGTAGTTTCTAGGATAAAATTGGTTTGAATTCATCTTTCATTTTAAATTTGTTTTGCATTTATCATTGAGAGGTACCTTAAAACCCTAGCAAACTTGAGAAAATCATAACTTCTATTAGGTTAAGATTTAGGTCTCCCCCTTTGGGCAGTGAACTTGTATAGGTTTAGGGTTCCTTTGATCCTATTTTCAATTTTTTATCTCATGTATTTCTTCTGGTTTTGAATTTTGCATTGCACCTTGTACATAAACCCAAATTTTGCCTTCATTTGCATTCATTCTTCATATGCTTGCATACATGAATTTGCCATGACATTTTGTGCATCCACATGACATATAAGACATCTTAGGACACATTAGAATCATGTTTGATCATTGCATCATTCATTTGCCATGCTTTTACTTTCATTGCATCTTATAAGTTTTATGAACTTTCATGCTTCTTTTATGTCCCATTTGCATCTTCATCACTTGTATGATCATCCTCATCTCTTGACATGCTTTCATACTATCTCATAGCATCATTTTCATCATGAACATGCTTTTGACTTTGGTGTTCATCTTTGCATTTCATTCTCTTTTGCTAACTTTTCAGGTGGTAAGTCATTGAGAAGTGAATTTGCATTCACTTCTCACAATCTCTTCTCATCTCTCTTATGCATCATTGCTGCATTTTACTTTTGTATTAGAGTGAGCTTGCTCATTCATGCTCCCTCCCCTCTTTCTTTCTTCAACCAACTTATCTTCTTAAGTGAAGTAAGTTGTCTTGCTTCTTCTGTTTCTTCCTTCTTCCATCTGCTTCTTCCTTGGTGGCTTTTCTCTTGAAGATCTTTTGCAAGCCTCATAAACCCTAGGAAAATCCAAGCATGATCACAATTAGGGTTGATTAGTCCCCCATTTAGTTTTACCTTTGTGTCATCTTTGTGTCTTCTTTTCTCATCTCATAATCAAGGACTAAATCTTAAAGGTTTTAAGGCTTTGTGATTAAGCTTATGCCTGCATCCTTCTATTAGGATGGAGTGTATAACTTTAATCCTAAGTATTAAACCCTTAATGTGCTTAAATCCTTTAATCAATCCACACTAATAATCACTAAGACATCAAGCTTGTAACTTGGGCCTTGCATTAGGGTTCTAATTCTTCCTTAATTGGTTAAGAAGGACTAACCCTAGTGTTAATGGACAAGTCCCCCTCAAGTTGTCTTACAAACCATAAAATCCATTTCTCAATCTTACCATTAACTAAAATCCATTTCAATAAAGCCTTTGTTTTGTCATGAGGTTAATCCCTAATCATGGATTAAGTTGAGGAGCCTTCCTCAGCTTAAATGTTCTCATATATTATCCTTCTATTAGGATGGTGCAATGGGTCCATTAAATCCCTGATTATGGCTTAAACTCATTACTTAACACTAAAAAAACTCCAAAAACATCTAAATAATTGCAAGTAGGATAATGATATTAATCCTACATCATAGTGATTAAGTGTGAGGTGTTTACTTCATATTTAAGGTATTCTCATTACCCCTAACCAGAGGGAGGATGTGATGAGTTTACTAACCCTTGGTTTAGGCTTAAGCTCATTTTCTTATGACAAACACAAAAATCAATAAAAGATTGAAAACACAAAAAAAATAAACAATAATCGTCTCCTCCGGGATTCTTTTCTCATCTCATTCACTCACAAACGAGAACTTTCTTCTTCCGTCTAATGCAAGACGGTTTGCACCTGAGCCAGACAGGTCATACACTTGAGCATAAACAAGTAAGCAGTTTGCAAGTCAATTTATCTTTCAGTCTCTTTGAGTCGAACTACGGTGTTCTGACTTCCTCATTGCACGAGAGGATACGTAGGCATAACTTAACTGTTATCGAACAAAAGTCTCTGTCCATTCCCCCCTCTCCCAGCATTATTCTTTAAGTCTCATTGTCTGGAGCATTTCATTATTTCTTTACACTGACACTCTTTTACCTTCACTTCACATTTCTTTTACACTGACACTTGTATTCTCTTCCAGCTTCTGCACACAAATAACACTTACACTACCCCTTTAAACACAAATATTTCAAGCGTGGATCCCGTCGAGTACGACGGACAATCTGGGTGCTAATACCTTCCCAAGTTGTAACCAACCCCCCTTTCTCAGTTTCTCTGGTTCGCAACCGTCTTATCCATATCTTTCTAGGTTTATGCAGCATTACCTTTCCTTCGGGATAAAAATGCCTAGCTGGCGACTCTTGTCTTTCCAGTTCACCCTTGTGTGTTCTCTCTTCTCGCCGACCGTTCGCGTCCGTACCCTATTTGACTTAGCCTCATTTAGTGGGAGCGACAGCTTGGCAACTCTGCTGGGGACCCTTATACTGCAACCAGGGCTTCTGGTTCTTTTTGTGGGTTCCTCCTAGCGTTTGTTTGATTCGTGTTTACTGGGGTGTTATGTGCTATGTGTGTTTATTTATTTTTCTTCATTTATTGCTTTATGTACAACTTTATTGCTTTCTTTTACAGTCTTATACATATTTCATACTGTCATTATCATTGCTTTATCTGGTTTCTGTTTTGGTGGGTGGGGTTCCATTGAGAGTTTAAGGTTTTATACCTGGGACCTGAGAGACACCTAGGCTAGAGTGGTTCATGTTCTTTCCCATTCCATTTTGGTCTGGTGCGGGAATATGAAACATGGTTCAGATGTGGGTTTCTTCTTGAGAACTCTGTGCTACAGATTTCCTGTAGTGCTAGGGCTATCTAGGAAGCCTACTAAGTCTGAATGACCTTTATTATGACCTTCAGAAGCTGAGGTGAATTAGAGGAGGATCTTTTATGGTTATTGTAAACACTGTACCTCCGGGTTAGAAGTGCTTACACTTCTCATAACTGATCCAAGTCTGAGGATCCTTGTTTTAGAACATTACCTGTGAGGGGGTTGGGCTGTTTACAGGTTTACAGGAACCCTTGGCCACATCATACACTGTTACTGTATTGTTTAAGAATACTCAACTTTGGACAGTTCTTGTGATTAACCCCGGACATGTGACTCTTTATTTGAGTCCCCCACCCTGGTTACTGGACTTCCAAACCTCCATCTGGACTTTTTGAACATACATGGGCCTTATGTCAAGACAAATAATCAGATCCAGCTTGATCACAAACCCTTGCATATCATTTGCATATATCATCATCGCATCATTTAACATTTTTTTATTTGCTTTTCAGGGTATCCATATCATATCTGGTTTGGTTTTGACCCCTTCTTCTGCATAGACCTCTGCTTCAGTTGTCTTCATCAGTTATCTGCTTTAGCTATCTCCATCCTCACCAGCATCAGCCTGTCAGTGGCTCCTTTCTAGCATCAGTCTGTGATCTTCATCAGCACTTATCTTCAGTTTCTTCAGCAGCACTCATGACTACTCCCAGGAAGAGCAACATATCCTACCATTTCATTGAGCCTGTGTTGACTGGTATCAGGCAAGTCCAGTCACTCATCACACCTGATTACATCCCTTTGTTTAGAGAGCATTATGGAGGAATCCTGGATATGGTCATGGACCTTGACCCTTCTCAGAGGAGCATGATTCACACATGCTTACAGTTTTATGACCCTCCTTTGAGATGCTTCACCTTTCCAGACTTTCAGCTAGGGCCTCTGCTAGAAGAGTTTTCCTCATTGATTGGAGTACCTATTGGGGGTGGAATCCCTTTCAACTCAGAGATGCCAGCTCCCAGAAATGAAGAGATAGCAAAGGCATTGTACCTGGAGCCTGCCTTGATTGAGCAAAGTATGACAACAAAAGCTGGGATCCCTGGTTTGCATTTGGACTTCTTGGTTTCTCAGGCCATCCTGAAGGCTTCATTGGGAGAGTGGAAGGCAGTCTGTGCACTGTTAGCCCTCAGCATATATGGGGCTATACTATTTGCAGATGAGCCTAAATTTGTCAGCAAGAATGCCATCCATTTGTTTCTTCTGAAGAACCCAGTACCTACACTGCTAGGAGATTTTTACTACTCTGTTCATCAGAGGAATGAGAAACAAAGGGGGAAGTTGGTAAGATGTTGTGCTCCTTTGTTTTACACCTGGCTGCTCAAACACCTGCCTAAATCAGATGCTTTCTTGAATCCCCACCAGCAGAAGAATTGGGCTAAGAGGCTCATTGCTTTGACTTCAGATAATATTAGATGGTGCACCCAGAGCACCAAAGGCAAGGACATTATCACCAGCTGTGGACAATACCCAAATGTGCCTATGATAGGAGTAAAAGGTTGCATCAACTACAATCCTTTGCTGTTTAAGAGACAACTGGGTTATGCTTTGGTTCACCCTCCCAGAGGACAAGATTTAGCTGAGACCCTGTATTGTGAAGTGAAACCTAATTCAGCTGCTGTCAGACAAGCATCCTGGGCTTGGGACAACATCCAGACAAAAGGGATGGCTATTCTTGGAAGATGTAATAATGTTGCTTCAGCTCAGTACTACGACTGGTCCCATACTAGAGCTCAAATTACCGGAATGCCTTTTATCTTGGAAGACATGCCTGGACCATCTACAGTACAGCCAGCAACAACTGTCAGCCTAGAAGAATTTGAGAAGCTGAAGGAAAGGAATGAGAAGTTATCTCAAGCCTTGAAGAAGACTTTCTGGGAAAGAAGTGATGGTCGTCTGGATATTGAGAGATTGGAGAAGCTTAGGGTGGAGCATCTTACCAAAATTGAGAAGACAGAGGACTATATCAGGAAAGCAAGAGCTGGGGAATAAATATTGAAGAATGCCTGTAAAGAGGCCAAAATTCAGAAGGCTAGGACTGAGCTCTATCTGCAAGAGAGTTAGGCTAGGTGGGTCAGAATCACTGAAGCCCGTACACAAGAAGACCAAAAGACTCAAGCCAAGATTGAACAGCTAGAGGCCAGTGAGAAGAAGCAGCAGGAAGCTTTGTTGGCAGCCCAGAAGGAGATTACAGAGTTGAAGCTCAGAGCATGCGTGAAGAGATCAAAAGACCAGGACAGGCATAAGAAGTTGACCACTGCCATTGCTACTAGGAACCTCCTCATTAGGACCATTATAGAGCACCCAGCTGGTCCAGTGACTGAGGCACTCCTGAAAGAGGTCAGAGAGGATGAGTTTGGACTGGATGTTTGATTCTTTGTTTGTTGTTATTTCCATTTGATGTACTTTTTCTTTTTTGATGTATTTTGACCCTTCAAGGGCATGTATTAAAAAAAAAACAGACTATGTATTGCTCCATCATTTGTAATATATCTTGGGTTTGTTTTTGTTCGGGTCTTCTCTCAACAACATCAAGCATTTTCCTCGAGGTCTGGAAAGGTCAAAACAAAGAACCAAGCCGGATACCTTGGAAAACAAATAAGCATACTGCATTGTATACTAACTTTTGTTTTGTTTTGTAGGTTTTGTTATTATTTTTGTTTCTAACTCTGTTGTGACTTCAGGAAACATTGCTCGTCGCCGAGTGTTCCCTTTCAACCACACGCACTGGTACCCGACTCGAAACAACCTTCCCGGTATTCAAATGGAACAAGTACAGCAGGATCTGACTGAGGTCAGAAATCAGATGGCTAATGAGAGAGTAGAGATGAGAAATCAGATGTCTCAATTCATGGCAGTGATGACTGGCTTAGCCCAGAGTCAAGAAAGGTTAAGAGAGCTGGTGGAAAGACAAACTCCTGAGGAGCCTCATCTTGGAACAGGAGGGACTAGTAACAATGAGCGGGGCCAACCTCGTATTGACCCACCAGTATTTGGACCTCATATAGATCCGGAAGTTAACATCCCGAGAAATGTGCAAGGTAATACTGTTGGGGGGAGAATCTTGCAAAAGGATCCCCAAGAAGAACAATTTACTGTTATGGGGGCTGGAGATGAAGTATATGACATGAGATTGGACGAAATTGCTGAAAAGTTAAGATCTTTGGAGTCTCAAAATTCCTTGGGTTTCGATGTGATGGATATGGGACTAGTGGATGGGGTGAGAATTCCCCACAAATTCAAACCCCCATGCTTTGAAAAGTACAATGGCACCTCCTGCCCTCGAACTTACCTGCAGTCTTTCCTGGGAAGACTCAAAGCTTATACCATGGATGAAAAGATGTGGATGTTCTACTTTGAAGACAGTCTGACTGGGGCTTCGAGAGAGTGGTATTCACATTTGTCTAGGGCCACCATAAGATGCTGGAAAGATTTGGCTGAAGCTTTCATCAGAAAATATCAATACAACATGGACATGGCTCCCAATAGGACCCTCCTAATGGGAATGTCTCATTCTTCTAGAGAGAGCTTCAGGGAATATGCCCAAAGATGGAGACAGCTTGCTGCTGCTGTCCAACCACCCATGTCAGAAAGGGAAATGGCTGACATGTTCATGAATACATTGCAAGGGACCTACATTGATAGACTGGCTGCTTTTTCTTCTACCAGCTTTGCTGATGTGGTCATAGCTGGTGAGAGAATTGAAAGCCTTTTAAAGATGGGCAAAATTTCCGACAGTGGTGCAAGTTCATTCAGCAATCCCAGAAAGCCTTTTGTGGGACCCCGAAGGGCCGGTGAAACAAATTCCATTCATGTAAGCAGGGGCAGGCCTCAGTATGTGCACTGGTCAGTAGCAACAGTTACCATCCCAGCTCCGATTCCTCAACAATCAACATATCCTCAACAACAACAACCACAGTATCAACAACAAGTTCATTATCCGCAACAGAGAACCTACAACAACGGAAATAACAACCAACAACAACGTCCTTTCCAGCAAAAGCCATCACATGCAAACAGGGTGATTGACCCAATCCCAATGTTGTATGCTGCACTCTTGCCACAACTCCTGAAGCTCAACCTAGTTGAGTTAAGGACATTGGCCCCTCCAAATCCTCTTAATATGCCAAAGAATTATGATGCAAATGCCAGGTGTGCATTTCACTCAAACGCACCGGGGCATAACACTGAAAAATGCAGGGCCCTATAGATGAAAGTCCAAGATCTAGTGGACTCAAAAGCTCTCAACTTTGCACCTCCTCCGAATGTCACAAGGAATCCAATGCCTAGTCACAATGGGCCTAAGATCAATTCTATTGAGGAGGGCAAACCATCCACATTAATCACTAGTGTTGCACAAATCCGAACACCTCTGGTTGAAATCAAAGCTCAGCTGTTAGAATGCCAAGTGTTCCCCGGATGTGAACTCGACTGTGGATTTTGCAATATTGCTGTCAATGGATGTGAGAGACTGAGGAACGGCATAGATTGTCTTATTAAGGATGGAATCCTCCAAATTACAACAACAACGACTACAACTCCAACAATTCCTTCATCAACAATCACAGACACTCCTACAACGTCAGCAACCATTGTTCCAACAGATTCTACTACAACTCCAACAACTGCTCAATCAATCACTTCAATGGATGCAAGTTCAGTCACCATTCCTGCTACAACTTCAACACCCATCCAGTCAACAGTGCCTTCTACAACATCAGCAGCAATTAATGAAAGTGTCTCAACGGTTACAATATACTACGATCCTACAAATGTTCCTGCCAACAACCCACAACAAAATGTTACTCCCATCAGGGCTCCAGTTACCATATATTATGATCCACACACCATTGTGGTCCCCTCTGCAGCTGCTATCAGTCCGGTCACTATCACAGTACCTGGGCCAGTTCCTTACGAAAGCAATAATGCCATCCCTTGGCATTATGGATCAGATCTGTACTGCGAGGGGCAGAAAATCACTTTAGAATCATCAACTCCTTCACCTCAGATAGAGAATGTGGGGGGAGGCGGAGGCTTCACTAGAAGCGGACGTCTTTTTGCCTCGCAAATACCAAGACCCGTAGCCGAAACAGAAGCTGCTGCCAAGGCAAAAGGGAAGAGCATGGTGCAAGAAGAACCAGTTGTTAGGGAAACTTTGAAGACTCCTTTTGATCAAGAGGTTGATGAATTCATGAGAATCATAAAGAAAAGTGATTACAAGGTGGTAGACCAGCTTCACCAAACACCTTCCAAGATCTCCATATTATCATTGCTAATGTGCTCCGAGGCTCATCGAAACACACTATTAAAAGTCCTGCACGCAGCTTATGTGCCGGAGGAGATTACTGTCAATCAGTTAGAGGCTGTGGTTGGAAATGTCAACGCTAGTCATGGACTAGGATTTACCAACGCTGATCTGACGACGGAAGGTCACAATCACAACAAGGCTTTGCACATTACCTTGGAGTGTAAGGGTGCAGTTCTTTCTCACGTATTGGTGGACAAGGGGTCATCACTCAATGTCCTACCCAAGAAAGCCCTTGTGAAGCTGGAACATGATGGATTGGCACTACGCCCAAGAAACTTGGTAGTAAGGGCCTTCGACGGTTCTAAGAGATCAGTTCTGGGAGAGATAGAGTTGCCAATAATGATTGGCCCACAGATTTTCAAAACGACCTTCTTTGTGATGGATACACAGCCTGCCTACAACTGTCTATTGGGTAGACCATGGATACACGCCGCTGGCGCCGTGACGTCAACCCTTCACCAGAAGTTAAAATTCGAGTGGGAGGGCCAAGTCATTACCATTTTTGGGGAAGAGGATATCTTCGTTAGCCAGCTGGCTACTTTCAAATACATTGAGATGGATGGGGAGATCCATGAAACCATGAGTCAAGGGTTTGAGGCCCTGAATATCAATGAAGCATCTGCTGTGCTTGGGACCTCCATCACATCATATCAACAAGCCCAGAAGGTTGTTGAAGAGGGTACCGCTCAAGGCTGGGGCATGTGTAACACGGTGGGAGAACTGACTTTAGTTAAATGTTGCGGATAGCAAGAGTCGCCACCGACTTTTATTTTATCCAAAAGGAAAGGGCATAAAAGAACAGGAAAGACCTTAAAAGATTTTTGGGTTCGGGGGGTAGGTTATGTAAAGGGAAGGTGTTAGCACCCTTTACATCCATGGTTATCCATGGGCTCTTAGTTACTTAGCTCACTTTAAAATGTTTTTTAAATGTGAAGTGTGTGAATAGAAATTTTCTTAAGAGTTTGATAATGATCCATGTACGGATGCGTAAAAAACCTTTGTTTTGAAAATTGTTTAAAATGTGTGAAGTGTTTGAAATGATTTTGAAAAGTGAGCAAGTATCTAAGAGGAACCTACCCTAAGCTTAAGTCTTTTCTGTTCTTTGATCCTTTAAATGGTAAGACTATCCCTATTATTAAGGAATAGGTAGTCATTACCTTGGATGTAAGGGACAAGCGAAGGGTCATCTGTTATTTAGGCAACTGTGGGGTGTATAAGCAATTCGAAGGGACTTATCATCTTTATTCGAAAGGGACCAGATCATTACGAAGGCAACATTCGAAAGGGACTTGATCTTTTATTTTTTAAGGGACTAGATGATGTTAAATTGAGGGACTTTGCTTTATACACCCTACTTGACATTTTGATTAGGCAACATGAGAGGTATCCCTAAGGAAGTGAGATGGCGATCAAAAATCGACTTACGTGTGTGAGTGTACAATTTTAATATTTATCTTTAAATTTAATGAGCTAAATTAATTTTAAATATACAAACATGTTACACTCCCTATTTTTACTAACCATAGCATAAAATAAATAATTAAAAATTACTACTAAATATTACATCCAAGGAACAATTACATAATAATAATTAAAGCAAATTAAATATAATAAGCAAAAATAAATAATAATAATAATTGGGTTAGTGAAATAATAATAATAATAATAAATCACAATGGGGTTAGTAATAATAAAAATAAACATAGTTAATAATATAAGCAAAAATATTAAAAGATTAATGAACAATTATTTTTTAAGGTTAAGAATAAAAAATAAACAATTATACTAATTATTATGAAATTTTAAGTTATATGTAAATTATAAAAATTAAGTTAATTATAAACATATTATAAAATTATAATTACAAAATTAAATTAACAATTATTTAACTATTTCTAAACATATATTAAAAATTACAAAAATTTAATTATAAATAAGCTATAGAATATATGCATATTATGAAAATAAGATTAACTATAATTTTTTTTACAAAAAAAATTATTTTAACAAGTTTTAATTATTTTAAAGCTTATATTGAAAATTATTTATATATAAGAATTAAGTTATAAACAAATTATATAATATACATACATGATTAAATGATAAATTAAAAATTAAAATTATAATAGAATTAAATGTCAAATAGAAGAAAATTAGGGTTTTTGTGAAAATTATTAGGATTTATAAACCAATTAAAATATAAACAAATAAATGATATTTATAATTAGTAGAAAATTAGGATTTATGAAAATATTTTTAGGGTTTATTAAGATAAGGTTTTAATTAAAATTAATAATATTAATAAACAAACAAAACAAATAATGAAGAAAAAGAGAAAAAGAACTTACCTTGGCTGGGAATTGAACCCAGCCCCTTTGCTTTCATGAACTCCAGCCAGCAAGACTAACCACTGGGCCAGCGCGAGCAGGTGCTAAAGAGAGGGGTCCAATTGGTTTTGTTGTTTGTTCCTGAAAATATCATGAAAAAATAAAAACAACACAAAAGGCCTGGGGGGGATCGAACCCAGGACCTTTACTCAATTCACAAACGCGTTTACCATTCCAGCCGGGAGGGCGCTTCTGTCAATAACCTCATCACAATTCATAATATATTAAACCTGCTAATTAACTGAAAAAACAAGAAAAAAGTGGTTTGGCCCAGGAATCGAACCAAGACCCTCAAGCAATACGCGCGCGTTCACAACCAACTAAGCCAGCCACCAACTGTGAAATAATATCAAAATCAAAACAAAAAATATTATATCCAGTATTTAAAATCTGAAATTCGCACCAGGGCATCATCTTCTTCCTTGAATTTCCTGCGAAAATTGATACGATTTTTCCTGCGAAATTTCATGCGTGTTCATAAACCAGAAATCCTAGGTTTTTGAAACATCAAGCAAACAACAATATTAATGCAAATTGACAGTCCAGATCAATCATATGGAGCTTATACATCATAACCATGTTCTTAGAATTCATTTATCTCAAATAAATCGTGAATTCCCAATTTAAGAACTCTAACCCTAACAATGGTGGTTTTCGGTTTAAGGCATGATTCTTCAATGTTCTTGCCCAGAAATCATCTAAACACCACAACAAACAAGATTAACAACACAAAAGCAATTTATAATGGTTAAATGAATGAAATCGAAAATTGAAAAAAAAGTGAAGAACATGAATTCGGTTTATGCAATGTAAGGGGTCTTGGATGCAAATGAGCATTGGTACATGATCAGTGAAGTCCAAGGATCATTCTCATGTCCTTAAAATACCTTTACAAGCCTTGTAATATGGAAACCGAATTTGAGTTTTTTGTGAGATTTTTGAAAACTTGAACTTACTCTTGGAGGCAGAATTTTGTGTCCTTGCATTAGGTTTGTGTTGTATACTTATAGTGTAATGAATTTAGGTCAAAAGAGTGGATCATTGTGTCGAAGATTTGATTGAAAAAGATTGAAAAAGATTCAAGCCTTAAACTTCAAATATTTGAGAATTAGACCTTTCTATTTCAAGCCAATCATCATGATTCTCATACCAATTTGATCTAAATTACTTTTATGACTTTCTAGAAACAAAATCTCATTTAAATATTTAATTTTTCTATTTTATTTAAATTTAAAATGATTTTAAATGAATAAAATAAAAATAAATAAAATAAAATGATGAAAAATCTGAATTTTAGAGATTTGGGTCGTGCATGAAGTATTGGTATGGATTGGATCATCATATGGCAAGCCCATTTAGAAAAAATTGGTTTTAAACCTCCATTTTCTTCATAAACCAACCAAAAATTTCACAACTTTGCAAGGGCACAAATCCTTCAATTTTAATGCTATGAGGGTGTTCTTGGACATGTTGGAAAGCTTGAAGAGTCCTATAACCAACCCCACTGGTTTCATGTCCATATCATTTACCATTCTCATGTTATGCCCTTTTGAAGTTGTTGACTTTTTGTTGACTTTCAAAAGGACCTATAATGTCTTAGCTCATACCTTCCAAATGAAGCATTTTTGGGCTTGGCTTGTGAGGCACAAAGTTGTAGAGAATTAAATTTCCTTCATAATGAGCTTTGGATGGAAAATTGGTGATGAAGCATGTGAAAGTTATGGCTGGTCAAAGTTCAGTTGACTTTTACTAAGGAAACCCTAATTTAGAAACCTTTGATTCTTGATGATCTGAGATATCCTTGATGAATCATGATCAAACCTTGATCAAATGATGAATTTTACTTCATACACTTGATGTTGGCAAAAAATCATGAAGTTTGACTTTGGTTTGACCACAGTTGACCTCAGTTTGACTTTTTAACTGCTTTGACTAATTTTGACTTATCTGATCATCTGACTGAGCAAACCACTGAAAAAAGTCTTGAAACTTGTCATGGGGGTTCTTAGACACATATAAGATGTTATGAAGCTCACTTGAAGTCTTGTAAGTCCATTTAGCCTGATTAAAGTCAAAACCCTAGTTTTGGATGCACTGCTTAGGAGGTGCATTGTCTGAGGGAATTGTCAACTCTTCTGACTATTTGTGAACTTTGTGAACCTTGTGAACCATCATAAAATGTCTTGTGAACCTTGTGGAAGGTATTGTGAACCTTGTGAACCTCATAAAGTATCATGTAGACTTCATAAACCTCATGAAAGGTCTTGTAAGTATTGTGAACCTTGTGAACCTCATAAAGTGTCTTGTAAACTTCATGAACCTCATGAAAGGTCTTGTGAACCTTGTGAACCTCATAAAGTATCTTGTATACTTCATGAACCTCATGAAAGGTCTTGTAAGTATTGTGAACCTCATAAAGTATCTTGTAAATTTCATGAACCTCATGAAGGTCTTGTGAACCTTGTGAACCTCTTAGTACACAAAGCCTTGTATTGTGAGGGCAAATTTTGGGGTGCAACAGCTGCCCCTGTTCAATTTTCTGAAACCTGAGGGGTTAGATTGGTATATTTTCCAGTCGTGACCTGGATGGTTGAAGGGGATTGAACACAAAAGCCCAAAAATTTGCACTCACCGGTGCGTAGAGTGATACTGATGACTAGTTGAATATGCTTGAGTGGGCTTAAAGATGCCACTTGGAGAAAAGTTCTTCAGATATATTTCTTGGAGGATAAAGCAGTCCAAAATATGAAGATATAATGATAGCTTTCAGGAAGATAAACAACGTCCTGAGGTAATGGTGATAGCTTTCAGGAAGATTAACAACGTCCCGAGGTGGTGGTATGCTTTCAGAAGGATAAACAACATTCTGAGGAAATGATATGCTTTCAGGAGGATAAACAACGTCCTGAGGTGATGATATAACCTTTGGGAAGATAAACAATGTCCCAAGGTTATGATATGCTTTCAGGAGGATAAACAACGTCCTGAGGATGTGATGATAGCTTTCAGGAAGATAAACAACGTCCCGAGGAGATAATATGCTTTCAGGAGGATAAACAACGTCCTGAGGTAATGATATGCCTTCAGAAGGATAAACAACATTCTGAGGAAATGATATGCTTTCAGGAGGATAAACAACGTCCTGAGGTATAAGTAGCTTTCAGGAGGATAAACAACATCCTGAGGAAATGATAACTTTTGGGAAGATAAACAACGGCCCAATAGTCACAATTTGTTGATGAAATTTGTCTGCTGGAGAATTAACCTGAAAACAAGGTAACATTTTGTATGATAATATTAGTTTATGCATTATGTATGCATGTATAATATGATGCACTTAAGTAATGTCTTATATATCTATGTATATGTATGATATGATGTAAATGATGTATGTATGCATCATGCAGCCTGAAGCGTCTGGATATCTTCGTATAACAATTGTTGGCCAGGGAAAATAAATCCCGATTCGTTGCTGAAGAGCCTAATGATATAGTATATATAACCTCTCGTCTTCGTTCGATAGTAAGGTATACATAACCTCCCATCTTCGTTCGTCGTACTCCTATTGGAAGAATAAATTCCTGACTATCCGTATGAGGATAAAAGAGATGGATATAAATTCCAGGGGAGATGTGACTTGAAGTTTTTATGAGGATTGATTTGTCCTACTGGGGAACCTGTACTTGTCTTGTGAGGATGAACCGGCGAAGCTTCGTTGCAATCTTTCCCTCGTTCGTCCTTAGTAAATACTATTACTGCATTTTCATGCATTTCTGGTAAACATCAATCATATTAAGCATACATGCATTTCTGGTAAACATCAATCATATTCAAAAGCATACACACATTCAAACACAACCAATGGACGTTTCGCTTATGTAAATAGGGTAAAAGTAAATATGGATTCAAAGATGGAATTTTATTTATATCACAAAGTGACCTATACATAGGTAAGTTTGTACAAGGAGACAGAAATCCTAGTAAGAGGAATTTGTCATAAAGTTTTACAAAACAAAAGAAATCAGCTATGTGAGAAATAATCCTATTGAGTTTCAATTCTACTATTGCCATTATCCTCAAGTATCTCATCTTCTGCTGTTGAGACAGAAACGATTGGATTGAGCTTTATCTGTTCGAGCTTGAGTAAGTAATACAGCAGGTTGCAGTTTCATGGGTGATCCAAACGAGACATAGTCATACGCTTTTAATCCCTAACTTTTGCCTGGATTGCCCTTTCAGGTTTTCAATCCACCGGGATACCCTTTTTTGCCCAAGCCGCCTTTTCAGGTTTTCGACTTGCCGGGTGTACATCTTTTTTTATATATATATCCCTAATTTTTGCCCAAACCCTTTTGGTTTGCCGGGATGCCCTTATTTTTGCCTAGGCCAGTCAACCTAGCGGGTCTCTTTTTATGCGTAGTATTTTTTAACTATGTCTGCGTTTACAGGCTGTGGGAAGTCTTCACCATCCATAGTAGTAAGTATCATGGCACCTCCTGAAAATACTATCTTGACTACAAATGGTCCTTCATATGTAGGAGTCCATTTGCCCCTAGGATCACGCTGTGGTAATATGATACGCTTGATTACCAAGTCACCAGCCTAATATACCTTTGGCTTAACCTTCTTGTTAAAAGCTTTGATCATCCGTTTCTGGTACATCTGGCCATGACAAACTGCTGCTAGCCTCTTCTCATCAATCAAATTTATCTGGTCAAGTCGAGTCTGAATCCACTCATCTTCATCCAAGCCTGCATCCTTCATAATTCTTAAGGAGGGAATCTGAACTTCAATGGGCAGAACTGCTTCCATACCATAGACTAAGGAGAATGGGGTTGCCCCTGTTGAAGTACGTATTGTGGTACGATACCCATGAAGAGAAAATGGTAACATCTCATGCCAATCCTTGTAAGTAACAGTCATCTTCTGTACAATCTTCTTAATGTTCTTATTAGCAGCTTCAACTGCCCCATTCATCTTTGGACGATACGGAGAAGAGTTGTGATGCTTAATCTTGAACTGTATGCAGAGATCAGTAATCATAGTGTTGTTCAGATTAGAGCCATTGTCCGTGATAATCCTTTCAGGGATACCATACCTACATATGAGATTATTCTTAATGAATCGAGCCACAACATTCTTGGTAACAGATGCAAATGAAGCTGCCTCTACCCATTTCGTAAAGTAATCAATAGCAACCAGGATGAAACGATGCCCATTAGAAGCAGTAGGTTTGATCTCACCAATCATATCAATGCCCCACATGGCAAAAGGCCAAGGAGCAGTCAACACATTCAATGGTGATGGAGGTATATGGACTTTATCAGCATAGATTTGACACTTGTGACACGTTCTGGAGTGTTGATGCAATCAGCTTCCATGGTAGACCAATAGTAACCTGCTCTCAATATTTTCTTTGCCATAGTATAACCACTAGAATGAGTGCCAAAGATTCCATCATGCATATCTTCCATAATCTCAGTTGCTTCCTTCTTATCCACACAACGGAGCATAGTTGAATCATGATTGCGCTTGTACAGAATCCCATTACTCAAAAAGAACTTAGCAGAAAACCTTCTCAAAAACTTCCTATCTTTGACAGATGCCCCTTCAGGGAACTCCTGAGCTTCAAGATATCTTTTTACTTCATAAAACCAAGATTTCTCCTCTGCTCCTTCAGTGCCGATCTCATTGCAGTATGCAGGCTTTTCAAATCTATCAATGGTAATCTTGGGAGCTTCATCATCCCAGCTGATCTCAAACATGGATGCCATGGTGGCTAAGGCATCTGCCAACTGATTTTCTCTTCGTGGAATATGTCCAAAGGTAATCTCTTTAAAATGTGGGATCAAAGACAACACATGTTCTCTGTAAGGAATGAGATTATCATGCTTGGTATCCCAATCTCCTTTAATCTGACTAACTACAAAGGCTGAATCTCCATACACATCAAGGAACTGAATCTTCATATCAATAGCAGCTTTAATACCCAGGATACATGCCTCATACTCAGCCATGTTATTGGTACAATAGAAACAAAGTCTGGCAGTAATCGGGGTATGACAACCTTCAGGGGAACTAATCACAACACCAACACCATTACCAAGTGCATTAGAAGCACCATCAAAAACCATAGTCCATCGGGATCCTTGTTCAGGTCCGTCATATTGTCCAGGTTCTTTGGTAATAATCATAATATCTTCATCAGGGAACTCAAAACTCATTGACTGATAATCATCCACTGCTTGATGAGCCAAATGATCAGCAACAACACTTCCTTTGATGGCCTTCTGAGTAGTATACTGTATGTCATATTCTATCAAGATCATTTGCCATCTTGCTATTCTTCCGGAGAGAGCAGGTTTCTCGAATATATACTTGATTGGATCCATCTTCGAAATCAATAAGGTAGTATGAGTCAACATATACTGTCTTAGCCGGCGAGCAGCCCATGCCAAAGCGCAGCAAGTTTTCTCGAGCAGTGAGTATCTTGTTTCACAGTCGGTAAACGTTTTGCTAAGGTAGTATATTGCCTGCTCTTTTTGACCAGACTCGTCATGTTGCCCCAATACACACCCCATTGAGTTGTATAACACTGTTAAGTACATAATCAAGGGTCTTCCATCAACTGGTGGCATCAAAATTGGAGGTTCCAGCAGATATCTCTTGATTTCATCAAAGGCAGTCTGGCATTCATCATTCCATTCCATCACCTGGTCTTTCTTCAGCAACTTAAAGATTGGCTCACAGATGGCAGTTAATTGGGAAATAAATCTTGCAATGTAATTCAATTGTCCCAAGAAACCTCTAACCTCCTTCTCAATACGGGGAGCTGGCATCTCTCGTATAGCTTTCACTTTTGCAGGATCTACTTCAATACCTTTTCCACTGACAATGAAACCTAGGAGCTTACCAGATCTAACTCCAAAAGTACACTTGTTTGGGTTCAATCTCAGCTTGTATTTCTTCAACCTCTCAAACAACTTATGCAAATGATCAAGATGTTGTTCTTCATTATGGGACCTGGCTATCATATCATCCACATATACCTCTATTTCATGATGAATCATATCATGAAACAAAGCCACCATAGCACGCTGATATGTTGCCCCTGCATTCTTCAAACCAAATGGCATCACCTTATAACAAAAAGTGCCCCACTGTGTAACAAATGTTGTCTTCTCCATATCTTCAGGTGCCATCTTGATTTGATTGTAACCAGAGAAACCGTCCATGAACGAGAATACTTTATGCTGAGCAGTGTTGTCTACTAGAACATCAATATGAGGAAGTGGAAAGTCATCTTTGGGGCTAGCCTTGTTCAAATCTCTGTAGTCCACACACATACGCACCTTACCATCTTTCTTAGGTACCGGCACCACATTTGCAACCCACTGAGGATAAGAAGTCACAGCTAAGAACCCTGCATTGAACTGTTTCATTACCTCTGCTTTGATCTTTTCTGACATTTCAGGACGCATTCGACGAACCTTCTGCTTCTTTGGACGATAATCTTCTTTCACTGGTAAACGGTGAACCACAATGTCTGTATCCAACCCTGGCATATCTTCATAAGACCAAGCAAAGATCTCCACATAGTCACGTAACATCTGAATCAACCTGCTCTTGACACTACCTTCTAATTCAGCCCCTATCTTGACTTCTTTCCTGTTTTCTTCAGTTCCCAGATTCACAACTTCGACTGGCTCTTCATGTGGCTGTATAGCTTTCTCTTCTTGTTGTAATAACCTAGCAAGCTCTACAGGTACTTCACAATCTTCCTCATTTCCGTCTTCAGTTTGATAGATCGGATTCTCAAAATTATAATTGGTAATAGTAGAACTGTTATCAACAGGATCCAGAGTGGATGAGGATCTGCATTTTAGTGATGCGGGTGTGTGTAAGAACACATAGCTGATAAAACAAAAATAAAAGAAAAGAAAGACAAGGAACACAATATTTACGAAAACGAAACGTCCACTGATTTTTATTGAATGAAGTATGCAAATGAAATGACAGCCCGTAACAAGCACACCATTATGCCCCGGGTAAGGCACAAGGCGTGAAAGTTTTAATTGTTCAAGAAATTACAAACTTAAAAGCAACAACACAGTAATAGTATTTACTCCTGACTAAAGGAGATAGGAATAACATCTTCAGCTTTCCAATTGTTGAGCCCAACACCCACAGTAGGAAAAATCCAAGCATCCAAGTTGTAGTCTTCATCATAGTCACCCACAACATTGATTTGATTCTTCATAATCCCCTGATTGGTGATACGAACAGCACGAGCACGACGAACAGCCTTCTGGGACTCTTCATCCACCAAAGCTCTAGCATCTTTAAGGGAGGCCATTGTTGGAGGTACTCTGGTGACCACAGGAACTTTCTTGATAACAGGAGGAGCTTCATAATCATTAACAATCCAAGGAACCACTTCAAATGTCTGACACTGAGTTTCAACATATTCACCTTCCACTTCCAGATACTTGAAGGTGTTCACATGGCTAACAAAATATTCTTCCTCTCCATAGACAGTAACAACCTTTCCTTCTACCGGATATCTCAGCTTCTGATGTAATGTAGAGGTTACAGCACCTGCCCCATGGATCCAGGGACGTCCCAGCAAACAAGAATATGACGGACGAATATCCATAACATAAAAGGTAGCATTGAAAACCTGAGAACCAACTTTGATTGGGAGATCAATTTCCCCATGCTCCAGCCTTCTAGAACCATCAAAAGCCTTCACCACTATGTTACTGGGTCTCAACACAGCATCTTCTGGGCTAAGCTTATTCAGGACTTCTTTGGGCAACACATTCATAGAGGAACCATTGTCTATCAATACATGTGACAGGGTAGTGCCCCTGCATTCAATTGAGATATGTAGAGCCCTGTTGTGATCCCTCTTGGCAGGGGTCAAATCAGCATCAGAGAAACCTAACCCATTATCATAGGTCAAGTGTGCAACACAATTTTCAAACTGGTCAACAGAAATTTCATTGGGTACATGAGCAGTCTTCAGAAACTTAATCAAGGCCTTGGCATGAGCCTCAGAACACAACAACAATGACAACATAGAAATCTTGGAGGGAGTATGCCCCAACTGATCAACAATGTCATAATCACTCTTGCGAATGATTTTCAATACTTCTTCCATCTGCTTAGCAAGATCATCAACAACTGGTACATCAGTAGGTGTAGGTTCAATAACAGGACCTTTGCCCCGAGCATCAGTGGTGGAGGTAGCAGCTGGAGTAACTACATTCTTGGAGGTAAATGGAGGGGAGAAAACTCTTCCGCTTCGTGTGATCTTACTAGATCCCGCAATATTATCAACAGGCATATCAGCTAAAGGTTCCTGCTTAACACCATGGATATAAACATCAGACCCATAATGCCAAGGCACAGCTTTGTCAGAAGTATACGGAATAGGACCAGGAGTGGTAATGACCATAGGTGCCACTCTAGCTTCAGCAACAATCTTCACAGGGCCTTCAGCAGTAATCTTAATTGGACCCTTATGAGTGATTTTGACAGGTCCTTTAGAAGTGATCCTTACCGGTACTTTATCAACCATGTCCACCTCTTCAATCTTCCTACCTTTAGTAATATGATCCACCATACTCTCTACAGAAGATGGAGTCCTCTCAAACACTATGGTATATTTATCCATGAGACGTTGAATTCCATCTCTCAATCTCCAACAACTATTCGGCTTATAGGTACAATACAAACAATCTTCACGACAACCTGGAAAGAACCCAGCTTGTACTAACTTCTTCTTGATAACAGACAATGGTGTGGTCAACTCTGCAACTGAATAAATATGTGAATCTTCATCAATTGCATTGACAATCTTCTCATGATTTAGCATGGGAGCAGTGATCACATTTGGAGTACCCGGAGGGTCAAACTCAATCTCTCTTGCCTCAATCATATCTTGAATTTTGTTCTTCAGCACCCAGCAACTATTGGTATCATGTCCCTGGCAGTTTGAATGATATGCACATCGTGCATTAGGATTGTACCTGGGAGAGGTAACATTAGGATTCTGAGGAGCATCTTTCAGAGTGATAAGTTCAGCCTTCAACAAGTGTTGCAATGCCTGAGCCATTGACATGTTGATCTTAGTGAACTGCCTTCTAGCCCTCTGTTAATTGCCCTGTGGCTACTCTGGTGTTGTAGGAGTTGGATTTGAGATATGAACTGGACTCACAGACTGATGTCTTCTATTACGATCAGGTTGACCATAAACAACATTTGACTCTTTCTTCCCAGTGGGATGCTTCTTTGCAGCACCTGATGAAGAAGCACCCACTTGAATCTTGCCACTCCTGATACCATTTTCTACACGCTCTCCTGTCATTATCAACTCAGTGAAGCCAGATGATGAGCTTCCAATGAGATGACTGTAAAAGGGACCATTCAACGTACACATGAACATATCAACTAACTCCCTGTCAGTTAGAGGTGGTTGCACTCTTCCAGCCAAATCTCTCCACTTCTGAGCATACTCCTTGAAACTTTATTTAGCACCCATAGACATGCTCTGAAGTTGCATGCGAGTAGGAGCTAAGTCAGCATTGTATTGATACTGCTTATAGAAGGCTTCAGCAAGATCATTCCAATCACGGATGTTGACACTCTCCAACTGGTAGTACCATTCCAATTGAGCTCCAGATAATCTCTCTTGGAAGAAATGGATCCACAACTTCTTATCAGCAGTATGGGGTTGGATTCTCCTGACATAAGACCTCAAATGCAGCTTGGGACAAGAGACACCATCATAAACAACAAAAGTAGGGACCTTGAAACCAATGGGTATAACCACCCCAGATATCAAACTCAGGTCTTCAAAATCCAGCCCATAAGATTTCTGCAATTCCATAGCATCCATTCTATCCACCAGCATCTTGAACTTGTCCTCATTAGGCTCATGATAGTAGTTAGCCTCAGAATCAGAGTCCCCCATAGTGTTGTGGAGACTGCCTTCCTCTTTCTCAGACTCTTCAGACTCATAGTCCTCAACCTATTCTTTGGTCTTGACAGGACCTCTGAACCTTCTTCCCATGTTGATCAGGCCACCTGACCTTCTAGTCTTCTTAGTCTTCTTGGCCAGCAGTGTCTTCAATTCATCCTGCCCCTTGGACAAGTTCAGGATCAGCTCTTGGAACTGTGCATTCTGTGCCTGGAGATCCTTAACTGTTTGTTCAAGAGCCATTGCTGAAATAAACAGCGAGAAGGTGAGAAACCTGTGCACAAGAAACCTGTGATGCAATGATATGGAATGTAAATGTATATGCAATGTTTTCAAGGACCGCAGGATTTAAATTTGCTTAAACAAACAAGAAGGTAAACTTTTATTAGTAATAAATTTGTTTTGCCTCTTGGGCTTACAGAAAATGAAATGCAATAAATACAAGAGATGGGCTTTTAAGTCTCCCATGGACGTTTCCTCTTTGTGTTGAGGTATGAGTTGAGATTCCGCTCTTCGTGAAGTTGCTTTGTTAGTTCCAAGATTCTTTCTTGGCTTGCTTTGTAATGAGCCTCGAAAGTATCCCTTTGCTCCTTCAACTGGACCCAAGATCTCTGTAAGTCTTCCATGTCAGTAGGCATGTCTGGGTGAAGGATGGTATAAGAAGTATCTCCTTCAGCAACATGTTCCATGGTAACTGGCAGGATAACAGGATATGGCATCATGAGTGTCTGAGCACGAGATCGCACCCATCTGAGATAAGCCTCCATAGGAATAGTGTACTTAGGCTCCAGAGTCTTGCTGTCAACCTTGTTCACTTTTCCCCATGCTCGTATGAATCTCTGACAGTAACCTTGAAGATCGTTGTCGTAGTCAAATACAATGCCCTGAATCAACATGTCATGAGGACCATCACTCCGAGCGTAACCAAACTGTCGTAAAGCTAAGGAAGGGTTGTAAGTAATGCCTCCTCTTATGCCTAGAAGTGGCACATTAGGAAACTCCCCACAACGGTCAATGATAGTGACATTCTCCATAGATCTTGAGCACCAATGAATATCTGAATGCGAGAGTGACATGATTCTCTTGGACCACCTGAACCCTTGTTCATTCTTCATTACTGAACGAGGAAGGTGAGAAATAAACCACCTAGATAGTAAAGGTATGCAGCACATCAGAGTTCCCCGTGCCTTCGTAGTACGAGTATGAAGAGAATGCAGGATGTCTCCAAGCAATGTGGGCACTGGATTGTGACTCAGAAATATGTTGATGGCATGAACATCTATGAACTGATCTGGATTGGGGAACAATACTAAGCCATAAATCAGCAGGGCTAAGATATCCTCAAAAGCATCATAGCTCATAGCCTTCAAGAACACTTGAGCCTTCTCTATCAACACCTTAACAAGAATACCCTTGACTCCGCTTCTTGTTTCTAGAACAATGTCAGCCTTCTTCAGATGTAGAGCTGCAGCAATAACCTCAGGTTTAGGCTCTTTTTCCAAGCCTGTGAATGGTTTCTGATCAAGAACAGGTATACTCAGAAGTTTAGAGAACTCTTCCATGGTTGGAACCAGCTGGTAGTCGGGGAATGTGAAGCAATGGTGTTTGGGGTCAAAGAACTGAAACAGAACACTCATCATGTCTTCATTGAACCCTGAAGTGACTAGATCCAATAGGTAACCATGTCTCTTGATGAACTGGGAATGATCAGACACTTGAGAAACCAACTCTTTAAGCTTAGCAGGTATGCCTACAAAGTTGATCCTGATAGTATTTCTACGAGCAGAAGCCATGACCTGCAACAAAGAACAAAGATAAATCCTTTGGTCCTTGAAATGGTTAGTGAAAATGCTATGCTTATGATGCATGATGATGCTATGATGTTATGCTCAATCACAAACATGTGGCACACACAAACAAGTCACACAATAGCCCTAGGTTTAAAGGCTTGCATGAGGTTCAAAGGTAAGTACCCTCCCCTGAAGTTTAGTTGGTTCATCCTGTCCTATAAAGTAACCAGGTTCTAAGGGATCTCAATATCATTGATCCTTCACAAGGGTGGTTGTTCAGTAGGCAACTTACTTACCAACCAAAACCCTCCAAGTTTAGAATCTCAATGAGCGTAGTATCGAGTATCAACCAACTTCAGTCTTCACCAAAGCCGGTTATCTCACTACTTTTCTAAAGGCCGAGATGGGATAACTAGGGTTCTAAATGTTAGTTAGTGCATTGACAACATATGGCAGCCTCATATTATCCTCAACTTGACTTAAGGAACATAAGCACCAACCAAGAAGTCACACTAACTATGGCCACCGGATCAACCATATCGGTATACGTCGTACAGTTTCGTTGGTCTATTGCCATTTGCCTAAGGTACACTAGATCCGGGTTAGGATCTTTCACACATAAGAGCACCCAACAAGATAAGTATAAAGCAAACAAGGCAAACAATTTAAGTGATCTAATTCCTAAGGGTACCCCTCTTTTATTAATTCCCCAACAGAGTCGCCAGTTCTGTAACACGGTGGGAGAACTGACTTTAGTTAAATGATGCGGATAGCAAGAGTCGCCACCGACTTTTATTTTATCCAAAAGGAAAGGGCATAAAAGAACAGGAAAGACCTTAAAAGATTTTTGGGTTCGGGGGGTAGGTTATGTAAAGGGAAGGTGTTAGCACCCTTTACATCCATGGTTATCCATGGGCTCTTAGTTACTTAGCTCACTTTAAAATGTTTTTTAAATGTGAAGTGTGTGAATAGAAATTTTCTTAAGAGTTTGATAATGATCCATGTACGGATGCGTAAAAAACCTTTGTTTTGAAAATTGTTTAAAATGTGTGAAGTGTTTGAAATGTTTTTGAAAAATGAGCAAGTATCTAAGAGGAACCTACCCTAAGCTTAAGTCTTTTCTGTTCTTTGATCCTTTAAATGGTAAGACTATCCCTATTATTAAGGAATAGGTAGTCATTACCTTGGATGTAAGGGACAAGCGAAGGGTCATCTGTTATTTAGGCAACTGTGGGGTGTATAAGCAATTCGAAGGGACTTATCATCTTTATTCGAAAGGGACCAGATCATTACGAAGGCAACATTCGAAAGGGACTTGATCTTTTATTTTTTAAGGGACTAGATGATGTTAAATTGAGGGACTTTGCTTTATACACCCTACTTGACCTTTTGATTAGGCAACATGAGAGGTATCCCTAAGGAAGTGAGATGGCGATCAAAAATCGACTTACGTGTGTGAGTGTACAATTTTAATATTTATCTTTAAATTTAATGAGCTAAATTAATTTTAAACATACAAACATGTTACACTCCCTATTTTTACTAACCATAGCATAAAATAAATAATTAAAAATTACTACTAAATATTACATCCAAGGAACAATTACATAATAATAATTAAAGCAAATTAAATATAATAAGCAAAAATAAATAATAATAATAATTGGGTTAGTGAAATAATAATAATAATAATAATAAATCACAATGGGGTTAGTAATAATAAAAATAAACATAGTTAATAATATAAGCAAAAATATTAAAAGATTAATGAACAATTATTTTTTAAGGTTAAGAATAAAATATAAACAATTATACTAATTATTATAAAATTTTAAGTTATATGTAAATTATAAAAATTAAGTTAATTATAAACATATTATAAAATTATAATTACAAAATTAAATTAACAATTATTTAACTATTTCTAAACATATATTAAAAATTACAAAAATTTAATTATAAATAAGCTATAGAATATACGCATATTATGAAAATAAGATTAACTATAATTATATTTACAAAAAAAATTATTTTAACAAGTTTTAATTATTTTAAAGCTTATATTGAAAATTATTTATATATAAGAATTAAGTTATAAACAAATTATATAATATACATACATGATTAAATGATAAATTAAAAATTAAAATTATAATAGAATTAAATGTCAAATAGAAGAAAATTAGGGTTTTTGTGAAAATTATTAGGATTTATAAACCAATTAAAATATAAACAAATAAATGATATTTATAATTAGTAGAAAATTAGGATTTATGAAAATATTTTTAGGGTTTATTAAGCTAAGGTTTTAATTAAAATTAATAATATTAATAAACAAACAAAACAAATAATGAAGAAAAAGAGAAAAAGAACTTACCTTGGCTGGGAATTGAACCCAGCCCCTTTGCTTTCATGAACTCCAGCCAGCAAGACTAACCACTGGGCCAGCGCGCGCAGGTGCTAAAGAGAGGGGTCCAATTGGTTTTGTTGTTTGTTCCTGAAAATATCATGAAAAAATAAAAACAACACAAAAGGCCTGGGGGGATCGAACCCAGGACCTTTACTCAATTCACAAACGCGTTTACCATTCCAGCCGGGAGGGCGCTTCTGTCAATAACCTCATCACAATTCATAATATATTAAACCTGCTAATTAACTGAAAAAACAAGAAAAAAGTGGTTTGGCCCAAGAATCGAACCAAGACCCTCAAGCAATACGCGCGCGTTCACAACCAACTGAGCCAGCCACCAACTGTGAAATAATATCAAAATCAAAACAAAAAATATTATATCCAGTATTTAAAAACTGAAATTCGCGCCAGGGCATCATCTTCTTCCTTGAATTTCCTGCGAAAATTGATACAAATTTTCCTGCGAAATTTCATGCGTGTTCATAAACCAGAAATCCTAGGTTTTTGAAACATCAAGCAAACAACAATATTAATGCAAATTGACAGTCCAGATCAATCATATGGAGCTTATACATCATAACCATGTTCTTAGAATTCATTTATCTCAAATAAATCGTGAATTCCTAATTTAAGAACTCTAACCCTAACAATGGTGGTTTTCGGTTTAAGGCATGATTCTTCAATGTTCTTGCCCAGAAATCATCTAAACACCACAACAAACAAGATTAACAACACAAAAGCAATTTATAATGGTTAAACGAATGAAATCGAAAATTGAAAAAAAAGTGAAGAACATGAATTCGGTTTATGCAATGTAAGGGGTCTTGGATGCAAATGAGCATTGGTACATGATCAGTGAAGTCCAAGGATCATTCTCATGTCCTTAAAATACCTTTACAAGCCTTGTAATATGGAAACCGAATTTGAGTTTTTTGTGAGATTTTTGAAAACTTGAACTTACTCTTGGAGGCAGAATTTTGTGTCCTTGCATTAGGTTTGTGTTGTATACTTATAGTGTAATGAATTTAGGTCAAAAGAGTGGATCATTGTGTGGAAGATTTGATTGAAAAAGATTGAAAAAGATTCAAGCCTTAAACTTCAAATATTTGAGAATTAGACCTTTCTATTTCAAGCCAATCATCATGATTCTCATACCAATTTGATCTAAATCACTTTTATGACTTTCTAGAAACAAAATCTCATTTAAATATTTAATTTTTCTATTTTATTTAAATTTAAAATGATTTTAAATGAATAAAATCAAAATAAATAAAATAAAATGATGAAAAATCTGAATTTTAGAGATTTGGGTCGTGCATGAAGTATTGGTATGGATTGGATCATCATATGGCAAGCCCATTTAGAAAAAATTGGTTTTAAACCTCCATTTTCTTCATAAACCAACCAAAAATTTCCCAACTTTGCAAGGGCACAAATCCTTCAATTTTAATGCTATGAGGGTGTTCTTGGACATGTTGGAAAGCTTGAAGAGTCCTCTAACCAACCCCACTGGTTTCATGTCCATATCATTTACCATTCTCAAGTTATGCCCTTTTGAAGTTGTTGACTTTTTGTTGACTTTCAAAAGGCCCTATAATGTCTTAGCTCATACCTTCCAAATGAAGCATTTTTGGGCTTGGCTTGTGAGACACAAAGTTGTAGAGAATTCAATTTCCTTAAAAATGAGCTTTGGATGGAAAATTGGTGATGAAGCATGTGAAAGTTATGGCTGGTCAAAGTTCAGTTGACTTTTACTAAGGAAACCCTAATTTAGAAACCTTTGATTCTTGATGATCTGAGATATCATTGATGAATCATGATCAAACCTTGATCAAATGATGAATTTTACTTCATAAACTTGATGTTGGCAAAAAATCATGAAGTTTGACTTTGGTTTGACCACAGTTGACCTCAGTTTGACTTTTTAACTACTTTGACTGATTTTGACTTATCTGATCATCTGACTGAGCAAACCACTGAAAAAAGTCTTGAAACTTGTCATGGGGGTTCTTAGACACATATAAGATGTTATGAAGCTCACTTGAAGTCTTGTAAGTCCATTTAGCCTGATTAAAGTCAAAACCCTAGTTTTGGATGCACTGCTTAGGAGGTGCATTGTCTGAGGGAATTGTCAACTCTTCTGACTATTTGTGAACTTTGTGAACCTTGTGAACCATCATAAAATGTCTTGTGAACCTTGTGGAAGGTCTTGTGAACCTTGTGAACCTCATAAAGTATCTTGTAGACTTTATAAACCTCATGAAAGGTCTTGTAAGTATTGTGAACCTTGTGAACCTCATAAAGTGTCTTGTAAACTTCATGAACCTCATGAAAGGTCTTGTGAACCTTGTGAACCTCATAAAGTATCTTGTATACTTCATGAACCTCATGAAAGGTCTTGTAAGTATTTTGAACCTCATAAAGTATCTTGTAAATTTCATGAACCTCATGAAGGTCTTGTGAACCTTGTGAACCTCTTAGTACACAAAGCCTTGTATTGTGAGGGCAAATTTTGGGGTGCAACAGCTGCCCCTGTTCAATTTTCTGAAACCTGAGGGGTTAGATTGGTATATTTTCCAGTCATGACCTGGAAGGTTGAAGGGGATTGAACACAAAAGCCCAAAAATTTGCACTCACCGGTGCGTAGAGTGATACTGATGACTAGTTGAATATGCTTGAGTGGGCTTAAAGATGCCACTTGGAGAAAAGTTCTTCAGATATATTTCTTGGAGGATAAAGCAGTCCAAAATATGAAGATATAATGATAGCTTTCAGGAAGATAAACAACGTCCTGAGGTAATGGTGATAGCTTTCAGGAAGATTAACAACGTCCCGAGGTGGTGGTATGCTTTCAGAAGGATAAACAACATTCTGAGGAAATGATATGCTTTCAGGAGGATAAACAACGTCCTGAGGTGATGATATAACCTTTGGGAAGATAAAAAACGGCCCAAGGTTAAGATATGCTTTCAGGAGGATAAACAACGTCCTGAGGATGTGATGATAGCTTTCAGGAAGATAAACAACGTCCCGAGGAGATAATATGCTTTCAGGAGGATAAACAACGTCCTGAGGTAATGATTTGCCTTCAGAAGGATAAACAACATTCTGAGGAAATGATATGCTTTCAGGAGGATAAACAACGTCCTGAGGTATAAGTAGCTTTCAGGAGGATAAACAACATCCTGAGGAAATGATAACTTTTGGGAAGATAAACAACGGCCTAATAGTCACAATTTGTTGATGAAATTTGTCTGCTGGAGAATTAACCTGAAAACAAGGTAACATTCTGTATGATAATATTAGTTTATGCATTATGTATACATGTATAATATGATGCACTTAAGTAATGTTTTATATATCTATGTATATGTATGATATGATGTAAATGATGTATGTATGCATCATGTAGCCTAAAGCGTCTGGATATCTTCGTATAACAACTGCTGGCCAGGGAAAATAAATCCCGATTCGTTGCTGAAGAGCCTGATGATATAGTATATATAACCTCTTGTCTTCGTTCGATAGTAAGGTATACATAACCTCCCATCTTCGTTCGTCGTACTCCTATTGGAAGAATAAATTCCTGACTATCCGTATGAGGATAAAAGAGATGGATATAAATTCCAGGGGAGATGTGACTTGAAGTTTTTATGAGGATGGATTTGTCCTACTGGGGAACCTGTAGTTGTCTTGTGAGGATGAACCGGCGAACCTTCGTTGCAATCCTTCCCTCGTTCGTCCTTAGTAAATACTATTACTGCATTTTCATGCATTTCTGGTAAACATCAATCATATTAAAATGGGGGTTCTTAGACACATATAAGATGTTATGAAGCTCACTTGAAGTCTTGTAAGTCCATTTAGCCTGATTAAAGTCAAAACCCTAGTTTTGGATGCACTGCTTAGGAGGTGCATTGTCTGAGGGAATTGTCAACTCTTCTGACTATTTGTGAACTTTGTGAACCTTGTGAACCATCATAAAATGTCTTTGAACCTTGTGGAAGGTCTTGTGAACCTTGTGAACCTCATAAAGTATCTTGTAGACTTCATAAACCTCATGAAAGGTCTTGTAAGTATTGTGAACCTTGTGAACCTCATAAAGTGCTTGTAAACTTCATGAACCTCATGAAAGGTCTTGTGAACCTTGTGAACCTCATAAAGTATCTTGTAGACTTCATGAACCTCATGAAAGGTCTTGTAAGTATTGTGAACCTCATAAAGTATCTTGTAAATTTCATGAACCTCATGAAGGTCTTGTGAACCTTGTGAACCTCTTAGTACACAAAGCCTTGTATTGTGAGGGCAAATTTTGGGGTGCAACAGCATGCTGCTGCCAGTTGAGAAGAAAGAAGACCGATTGGGGTTGGGTTACAAACCAACTCGACAAGATCAACCAGAGGCTGCAAAGGAGCCCAAGTTTGTCAGCGGGGGGATGCTCACCCCAGATGCTGTGAATAGCTTGGAAGATGAGTCAGAAGACGAGCGCAACCTGGAAAGCTGGATACGTCCAAGGATCCCGGGGAGCCATGTCACAAACTGGTCTTCCGAGGAAATTATAAGGGTTACTCCTGCAGAGTAATTATTATTTCCTGTGTTTTAAAGCATGCATCAAGTCCTGCATCTTGCCTAAGATGTCAGGACTCATTTTGTAATCGGGCCATCTTGTATTTTGTGCAAAGATCAATTAATGAATATCAGGACATCTTTTGCAAATGAGTCTTTTCTTTTTCGCTCACTGTTTTTCATTCTTTATTTTTTGTACAAAAATAAAATGGCAATGTTTTTCAAAATAAATAACTTTATTTCCACTTTTTCTAAACAAGATAAAACTGATCACTAAAAGGAAAAAATCTAAACCCTTGAAGAAAGTGCCCCCCCAGACTGCACCGACAACAACACCGCTATGACTTCGTATGACTTTGACAATCCGATTAATCAAGCCGATGAAGGGGTTGAAGAAGATTATGAGCTACCTGAAGATCTAGCCAGGTTGTTAAGACAAGAGGAGAAGGTTATCACTCCTCATCAGGAGGAAGTTGAAACGGTTAATCTTGGTATGGAAGAAGACTTGAAAGAAGTCAAGATCGGGGCCTGCTTGCAAGATTCAGTGAAAGAGCAACTGATTGACATGCTTCGGGAGTATGTGGATGTTTTTGCTTGGTCTTATCAGGATATGCCCGGGTTGGACACCGACATTGTTATGCACAAGCTGCCTCTGAAAGAAGACTGTCCGTCGGTAAAGCAGAAACTGCGTCGTACTCGTCCGGATATGGCTATGAAGATAAAAGAAGAGGTACAAAAACAGTGGGATGTCGGTTTCCTTGCTGTAACTAGCTATCCGCCGTGGGTTGTTAACATTGTACCAGTGCCTAAGAAGGATGGCAAGGTGAGGATGTGTGTGGATTACCGGGACCTGAACAGAGCCAGCCCGAAAGATGACTTCCCTTTACCTCACATTGATGTATTGGTCGACAATACGGCTTAGTTCTCGGTGTTCTCCTTCATGGATGGATTTTCAGGATATAATCAGATCAAGATGTCACCTGAAGACATGAAGAAGACAACTTTCATCACACCCTGGGGCACATTCTGTTATAAGGTGATGCCATTCGGACTGAAGAATGCTGGTGCCACTTATCAACGGGCTATGGTAACATTGTTCCATGACATGATCCATAAGGAAATTGAATGTTATGTGGATGACATGATTGCCAAGTCCCTTACAGAAGAAGACCACCTGGTGAATCTGTTGAAGCTATTCAAGCGTCTGAGGAAGTACCAATTGAAGTTAAACCCCAACAAATGCACATTCGGGGTGCGATCCGGTAAGCTGCTGGGATTTATTGTAAGTGAGAAAGGGATTGAAGTTGACCCTGATAAAGTCAAAGCCATTCAAGAAATGCCTGCACCGAAGACTGAAAAAGAAGTTCGAGGGTTTCTAGGTAGATTGAACTACATTTCACGGTTCATATCTCACCTTACAGCAACCTGTGAGTCTTTGTTCAAGTTGTTAAGAAGAGAGCAAACAGTCAGGTGGAATGAAGACTGCCAAAGGGCTTTTGACAAAATCAAGGAATACTTACAAGAGCCTCCGATCCTTATGCCTCCAGTTGAAGGAAGACCTCTAATCATGTACTTGACAGCATTAGAAGACTCAATGGGGTGTGTGCTGGGCCAGCATGACGAGTCTGGTCGAAAAGAGTATGCAATATACTACCTAAGCAAAAAGTTTACCGACTGTGAACAACGTTATTCACTGCTCGAGAAAACTTGCTGTGCTTTAGCGTGGGCTGCTCGCCGACTAAGGCAGTATATGTTGACCCATACTACCTTATTGATCTCGAAGATGGACCCAATCAAGTACATATTTGAGAAGCCATCACTTACCGGACGGGTTGCAAGATGGCAAATGATTCTCACAGAATATGACATTCAGTACACATCTCAAAAAGCCATCAAAGGAAGTGTATTGTCTGATTATCTTGCTGAGCAACCCATTGATGATTACCAGCCTATGAGATTTGACTTCCCTGATGAAGACATCATGTTCATAAAAGCAAAAGATCATGAAGAGCCTATTCACACTGAAGGGCCTGACCCAGAAGAAGAATGGACTATGATGTTTGATGGGGCTGTTAATATGAGTGGTCGTGGTGTTGGTGCAGTACTCGTTACACCTAAGGGAGTTCACATGCCTTTCTCGGCAAAAATCACTTTTAACTGCACTAACAACGAAGCTGAATACGAAGCTTGTATTATGGGTCTTGAGGAAGCCATTGACCTCAGGATCAAGACTTTGACTGTGTTCGGAGATTCAACTCTGGTAATTAATCAAACCAACGGCAAATGGTACACTCACCAAGATCATATGATACCTTACCGGGATTATAAAAGGAGGTTATTGACTTTCTTCACTACAGTCAAGCTTGAGTATATCCCTCGAGATGAAAATCAGTTTGCAGATACTCTGGCTACCATTTCATCCATGATCAAAGTTCAAGCTGCCAACTTTGTGCCTTGGATTTCAGTATCCAGACTTGACAGACCAGCATACGTATTTTCAGCAGACCTTGCAAAAGATGATAAGCCTTGGTTTCACGACATCAAATGCTTCTTGGAGGATCAAACATACCCACCTAGGGCATCATCCAGTGACAAGAAGACATTAGGAAAGGCTAGCTGGTAGTTTCTTCCTGAATACTGATGGTTCTTTGTACAAGAGAAACTTTGATATGGTACTCCTCAGATGTGTTGATAGGGCAGAAGCAGACTTGTTGATGCACGAGGTGCACGAAGGATCTTTTGGTACCCATGCGGGAGGGCATGCTATGGCTAAAACGTTGCTAAGATCAGGTTATTACTGGATTACAATGGATGCAGACTGTTGTGCTTATGCCAGAAAATGCCATAAATGCCAGATTTATGCAGATAAAGTGCATGTGCCTCCGAATCCTTTGAATGTGATGTCTTCACCCTGGCCCTTTGCCATGTGGGGCATTGATATGATTGGAAAGATCGAACCGACTTCTTCAAACGGTCACAGATTCATCCTGGTAGCCATTGACTATTTTACCAAATGGGTCGAAGCAGCTTCGTATGCAAACGTCACCAGGAAAGTGGTAGCCCGATTCCTAAAGAGAGACATCATCTGCCGATATGGAGTGCCCGAGCGAATCATTACTGATAATGGTTCCAACTTGAATAACAAAATGATGGCAGAGCTATGCCGGGACTTCAAAATCCAACACCACAATTCTTCTCCTTACAGGCCAAAGATGAATGGCGCTGTTGAGGCAGCTAACAAAAATATCAAGAAGATTGTGCAAAAGATGGTGGTCACTTACAAAGACTGGCATGAAATGCTACCATTTGCCTTGCATGGGTACCGTACGTCAATCAGAACATCCACTGGGGCAACACCGTATCAACTTGTTTATGGTATGGAGGCAGTCCTACCTGTTGAAGTTGAATTACCCTCCTTACGGATACTAATGGATGTTAAATTGAATGAAGCAGAATGGGTCCGATCCCGGTACGAACAACTGAATCTGATTGAAGAGAAGAGATTAGCTGCAATCTGTCATGGGCAGCTGTATCAGAAAAGAATGAAGAAAGCCTTCGATCAGAAAGTCATGCTTCGAGAATACCAAGTAGGGGATCTTGTGCTGAAAAGACTCCTTCCTCCTCATACAGACCACAGGGGCAAGTGGACTCCGAATTACGATGGTCCATTCATAGTAACGAAAGTTTTCTCTGGTGGAGCACTGATGCTTAGTACTATGGATGGTGAAGACTTCCTGTCCCTTGTGAATTCAGATGCAGTTAAAAAATACTTCGCATAAAATGACCCGCTGGACATAAAAACAGAATGTAAGTCCAGGCAAAAATAGGGCATCCCGGCGAGTCAAAAACAGAATAAAAGACTCGGGCAAAAATAAGGGAAAATAAAGAAAAAATGTACACCCGCTGAGTTGAAAAGCCGCATTGGACAGCTCAGGCAAAAATGGGTATCCTGGTGGATTGAAAACCCGAAAGGGCGATCCACGCAAAATAAGGGAATAAGCGAACAACTGCATTCTGAATTCGTCTGTATCACTTACAACATGGCAAACTTCGAAAGGTTCGAGCATCGGTCAGAAACATCCTTCTTCAGGAAGCAAGATGAGAAGAACGTCAATGTCATACAAGTCATAGCGAAAGGGAAGCACTGAAGCGTCATCAACATTGCCAGCATCTTTTTGTTTCTCAATTTGTAACAATCTCCTCATTTCAGGGGATCTGTTCCTTTGACTGTACTTGCCAATTCAGGGCACCCAAATTAATAAATTCAGATTTTCAGTCACATTTCGTCTCGTACATTTTCATTTGCAAAAATGTCCGATGTCCTTAATATAATAGTTGCATAAATACAGATGCGCCTTTTCTTATTACATGCTTTCAGGAAATATATTTGCTCCCGGGAGTGTCTAAACTCCTATGATGGAATCCAGTAAGGGATACCTCGGGATACTTGTACATTTCTTTGTCATACAGGATTGCAGGAATTCAAAGTACGACATGGGGCATGAGAGTTTTTCCCCAGCAAGCTGTCAAATCATTACTTCCTCAACATGTCTTCCAAACAGCATCATAAGGGGCTCATTTCCCCAGCCGATTTCATCATCCTCAGAAGGATCCTCATGGACATCCCTAGGAAGGTCATTCAGTGATCATTCCTCCCCAGTCAAGTGCTAGACAGGGAATCATCTCCCCGCAGAGTTTCAGCTTCTATCCAGAAGAGCAATGCCTAAAGATCCCACAACAAAGTGACGAAAGCTTCAACAGGCCCCAGCTGTGCTCCTCATTACCAAGATAGATCTATCAGTGACCTATTTTCCCCAAGCAGAATCATATATATTAGATCTACCAATGATCTCATCCCCAACTGGGATATTCTTTCAAAACAAGATCAATCAGAGATCTTCACAGCAACGGGATCCGAATCCCGGATCGGTATCTTTGCATAAACATAGCATTCACATCATATTTTCCCCCCAGAGCGTAGCATTCCGTCTAATACGGAGCATTACGGCAAAAGTCAAACATATTGCATAAATCATAAGCCATGTTTTGAATCAAAACACTTGTATATACCAATATCCCATCAGCAATATATACAAAGACTCACAGTCCCAGCGCGAAATCCAAAGCATCCCTTTGCACTTCTAAAAAATACAGATACATGCTCCTTTTGGCACTCGTCCGTGTCATTTTCCCCAGTAAATTCGCCAGAACATTCTCCACAAACAGATATCTATACGCTCTTTGGACACTCGTCCGTGTTACCTTCCCTCAGCATGGTTGCCTAAACACTTATTGTAAACCAAACATTGGTTTATAATACACTTCTTCCGACACCCGCCCGTGTCATTTTATTCCCCACAGAACTTCATAATATCTTTTACACTCATAAGTTCATAACTTATACATTTTCTCTTATGATACTCGTCTGTTTCATACTCTCCCCAGCAAGTCGAACACTCGTCTGTGTCTCACTCATACATACTTTACTCATACAGATACTCGTCCGTATCTTGTATACACCGCTTATCTCCCTCAGATTCGACACTCGTCCGTGTTCTTTGTTAAGCAGTTGGTACTCGTCCGTACCATCATCTCTGAGCATGCGTCAACGTTTGTTTCTACCGATACTCGTCCGTATCGTAGTCTTAAGGATGCTCGTCCGCATCTTTAATCCATACATAGCGTCAAACACTTATACCCTTTCTTTCTTGAAATTAGACACTCGTCTTTGTCTACCATTCCCCAGAAAAGTTCCCAGCAAATCCCGATAAATTATTTCCTTTCTATCTGACATTCGTCCTATGTCATGATACTTCTGGCAGTCATACCCTGCCAGGTGATCGTCCTTCATCTTTTGATGATCGTCCTTCATCATTTTATCCGATGGTCGTCCCCCATCGTTGATCTTATTATCTGACATTCGTCATGATAAAACCCGAGAGCAGCCGTCCCCTGCCAGGTGATCGTCCTTCACCCTGTTGATGATCGTCCTTCATTATGCTTATCCGATGGCCGCCCCCATCGTCGACTCTTCCTATCCGACATTCGTCATATATCGTGATACTTTCTGCAACCGTACCTTGCCAGGTGATCGTCCTTCACCTTAGATGACCGTCCCTCATCTTATCCCCAACAGAGCAGCCGTCCCCTGCTAGGTGATCGTCCTTCACCTTTGATGACCGTCCCTCATCATTCATTTCAAACCTGATGGCCGTCCCTATCGTTGCCTTTATCTTTAAAACCCCAAAGAGTCTTTTTCCTTTACTTGATGGCCGTCCCCATCATGATACCTCCATTTCTCCAGCATATCGGCCGTCCCCGTCATTGCTTTATACCCAGCAGTCGTCCTCTGCCCGACGATCGTCATCCGTCGCCCGCACTTTATTATCATACTTTACTTCCTTTTACAATCTATATCCCTTTTCTTCTTCATAATCAGTGAGTGCAAATTTTGGACTGTCTTTGGTATTCAACCACAAGTTATCCTGTTTGCCTGTTAAGCCGTCGCTTACATCCTGCATAACTAACTCATGCTTGAATAGGGGCAGCTGTAAACACCCCAAATTTGCCCTCACTAATCTCACACCATGGCTTGTGATCTTTTCATTTGCATAAGTTCAATCATATCATCTCATATTGCATCTTTGCTTCACTACATTGGTTCAAAGTCATCTGCATCTAGGGTTTGTGATCTGAGCCATCCCTGAGCTATTTGAGCAATTCCAAAGGTCTTCAATCATCTCAAGAGGTTCCATGTATTTCAAGCATCATATTATATCCTCCCAAGATCAAGAAAGTCAGAAAATCACAAGAACTGAGAAAGGCATGGAAGCAGAGCCAAGCTTAACTGCACAGATGACCTAAAATTAGGGTTTTGGTTTCAGAGGCCATAACCCCAAATTTATTGGTCATTCTTGTTTCTATTGGTCTCTATGTGTTATAAGGATCATACACACCAATTTTCATGAAGAAATTCAATGGGGAAGGCATCTGATGAAAAGATGACTTCTTAAGCAAGTCAGTGCAAAATCAGGGCATCTGAGGCCCCCAATCACCCAACCAAAGGGTCTTCTCCATAATTTTGGATGTATATGATCTTTATTTGATCTTAGAAGAAGTTATAAGTTCACAAAATTGAAGAATTTCAAGCCATTTGCAAAGTTGCCAATTTGGGAAAGTGACTTGTAATGCAAACTTGCCATTTTGGGAAAGTTTTTCAACCTCCTCTTTTTGATTAAAAAATGCTTCAAAAGAAAAATTCTTGGTCATGAAAGTTGTACATTGGATCATTCCCTTTTCAAAAAGTACAAGAACTTGATCTAATTCATCATAGAACTCAAGTTATGGCCTTTCAAACTTGGGAAAAATCACAAAATTTCACTTATGCACCAAAGAGGGAAGTTTGCAAAAACACTTGCCAAAGCCAAATGTGACCTCTAATTGACTTCTAACCATTACACAAACATCACACATGACCTAAAATTCAGAATTGCCCAAGGGATTTCTCATTTTTCATGCCTTAAATTACAAGCCACCATAAGGCATTTCTCATGAATCTTCAAGAATGGAATTTTTGCAAAAGGGACTTCTAATGATTGGGTTAGTTGTTAAGTGACCTCAAAACATTATGACAACTTCATGTGGCCCATTTTTGCTGCAATTTTCCCAAGAGTTCATAGGTTTCTTTGCCTTGGTTCACAAAGATTTCCAAAGAGGGAAAAGCTACAAGAGCCATGCTACCACTTGCCTCAGCCATTACAGCTGCACAAAAACAATCCAAAGGCCTTCCTTGATCCATGCTGAGCCCAGCCATGCCCTTATTCCTCCTCTGACCCAAGCCATACCTATGGTACACAAAGTCATGACTTTTTGCATCTTTGCCCATACCAATCAAACTGTGACATTACCAACCCTCTGCCCAATCAGAACTTAATATGTGGACCTCAAGGACTTGAAACATACACACACACAAGCCAACATCCTCCCATAAGAAAGGATTGACAAAAACTGCAAATTTCTTCATCTCTTCGAAACTCTGCCCACAGCCATTAAACCTCAAAAATTTCTTCACCAATAAGTCATATACCATCTATAGATTAAGAATCAAGCACTGAAACAACCAAAAGCACCACATACACAACCCTCCAAATCTGCTACACCAGAAACAAAATCATCAAACCAGGCCATACAAGCTTGTTCTAAGCTTCATTTCATCATCAGGGGGGCATAGGAGAGGATTTGCATCAAAGAGGGACCCAGAAAGCCCAGCATCAGGGAGTTCCATCTCAGGTACAACTTATGAACTTTTTTCTCAGAAGTTTATTTTTAAGTTCTTTTATGATTCCTTGAGTTCCCCTGGTCATGGGGATATGATTATTATTGAAAATGGTTGAGAAACCACCATGTATGCAAGCTCTGAAATTTCTGCCCGTTTCACGTTTTGGTTCGATTCTTGTTCATGATGCGAAATAAATGTTTTTTGATTGAGGGTTTAGGTTTAGGATTGTTGGGGGATCATTTCTGGGCAAGAAATTTGAGGATTAGAGGCTTAGGGAAGAAGCTAGGGTTTGAGTCCACCGGAGAAGATGACCGGAACACTGTTCCGGTCACCTGAAAGTGCTTAGCCCTAATCTGCATAATTAATGAAGTTTGAATAATGGCCCTTGGATTTGCCCTTCCCGCGTGAGGTGAGTGGTCCAGATTTAGTTACTTAACCCTAATTAAGTTTTATTAATTTAATTAAATGTAATTAGTTTAATTAAACTGAAATGAATCTCAGCCTTTAAAAGGCGCGCGCAGTCAACCTCCCCTTCTCCAGTTCAAATCTAGGCCATCAGATCTACATACTTTCTTTTTAATTCATTTTTATTCATTTTTATTGTGTATTTATTTTAAAATAGCAAAACACTTCTAAAAAATTTCATTTTTTGCATCATGACTTAAAATATTTTTCTCATTCTGAAAATAATTTTATTTTATTTTTTGCATAAATTTCGTATTTTTAAAATATTTAAATGTTTATTTTAATTAATTAATGAGAATTAATTAATTAAAATACCATTTGAGTTTCTAAAAATCACCAAAAAAATCACATTGCATTTTGATATATTTAAAAACATTGTCAAACTCTTCATACAAATTTCTTTTTGGTTCTTGACCTACTTTGACATTTTTCTTTGGATTTAGGGTTCTTAAAAGTCAATATTTTTGCCCTAGCTTAGAAAAATCCTTTCTGCCTAACCATGAAGAGTTTGATGATGGTTCTTTTTTCATTGCATTCCTCATATCATGTAGTTTCTAAGATAAAATTGGTTTGAATTCATCTTTCATTTTCAATTTTTTTTGCATTTATCATTGAGAGGTACCTTAAAACCCTAACAAACTTGAGAAAATCATAACTTCTATTAGGTTAAGATTTAGGTCTCCCCCTTTGGGCATTGGACTTGTATAGGTTTAGGGTTCCTTTGATCCTATTTTCAATTTTTTATCTCATGTCTTGCTTCTGGTTTTGAATTTTGCATTGCACCTTGTACATAAACCCTAATTTTTGCCTTCATTTGCATTCATTCTTCATATGCTTGCATACATGAATTTTCCATGACATTTTGTGCATCCACATGACATATAAGACATATTAGGACACATTATAATCATGTTTGATCATTGCATCATTCATTTTCCATGCTTTTGCTTTCATTGCATCTTATAAGTTTTATGAACTTTCATGCTTCTTTTATGTCCCATTTGCATCTTCATCACTTGTATGATCATCCTAATCTCTTGACATGCTTTCATAATATCTCATAGCATCATTTGCATCATGAACATGCTTCTGACTTTGGTGTTCATCTTTGCATTTCATTCTCTTTTGCTAACTTTTCAGGTGGTAAGTCATTGAGAAGTGAATTTGCCTTCACTTCTCACAATCTCTTCTCATCTCTCTTATGCATCATTGCTGCATTTTACTTTTGTATTAGAGTGAGCTTGCTCATTCATGCTCCCTCCCCTCTTTCTTTCTTCAAGCAACTTATCTTCTTAAGTGAAGTAAGTTGTCTTGCTTCTTCTGTTTCTTCCTTCCTCCATCTGCTTCTTCCTTGGTGGCTTTTCTCTTGAAGATCTTTTGCAAGCCTCATAAACCCTAGGAACATCCAAGCATGATCACAATTAGGGTTGATTAGTCCCCCATTTAGTTTTACCTTTGTGTCATCTTTGTGTCTTCTTTTCTCATCTCATAATCGAGGACTAAACCTTAAAGGTTTTAAGGCTTTGTGATTAAGCTTATGCCTGCATCCTTCTATTAGGATGGAGTGTATAACTTTAATCCTAAGTGTTAAACCCTTAATGTGCTTAAATCCTTTAATCAATCCACACTAATAATCACTAAGACATCAAGCTTGTAACTTGGGCCTTGCATTAGGGTTCTAATTCTTCCTTAATTGGTTAAGAAGGACTAACCCTAGTGTTAATGGACAAGTCCCCCTCAAGTTGTCTTACAAACCATAAAATCCATTTCTCAATCTTACCATTTACTAAAATCCATTTCAATAAAGGCTTTGTTTTGTCATGAGGTTAATCCCTAATCAGGGATTAAGTTGAGGAGCCTTCCTCAGCTTAAATGTTCTCATCTATTATCCTTCTATTAGGATGGTGCAATGGGTCCATTAAATCCCTGATTATGGCTTAAACTCATTACTTAACACTAAACAAAAACTCCAAAAACATCTAAATAATTGCAATTAGGATAATGATCTTAATCCTACATCATGGTGATTAAGTGTGAGGTGTTTACTTCATATTTAAGGTATTCTCATTACCCCTAACCAGAGGGAGGATGTGATGAGTTTACTAACCCTTGGTTTAGGCTTAAGCTCATTTTCTTATGACAAACACAAAAATCAATAAAAGATTGAAAACACAAAAAAAAAACAATAATCGTCTCCTCCGGGATTCTTTTCTCATCTCATTCACTCACAAACGAGAACTTGCTTCTTCCGTCTAATGCAAGACGGTTTGCACCTGAGCCAGACAGGTCATACACTTGAGCATAGACAAGTAAGCAGTTCACAAGTTAATTTATCTTTCAGTCTCTTTGAGTCGAACTACAGTGTTCTGACTTCCTCATTGCACGAGAGGATACATAGGCATAACTTAACTGTTATCGAACAAAAGTCTCTGTCCATTCCCCCCTCTCCCAGCATTATTCTTTAAGTCTCATTGTCTTGAGCATTTCATTCTTTCTTTACACTGACACTCTTTTACCTTCACTTCACATTTCTTTTACACTGACACTTGTATTCTCTTCCAGCTTCTGCATACAAATAGAACTGACACTACCCCTTTAAACACAAATCTTTCAAGCATGGATCCCGTTGAGTACGACGGACAATCTGGGTGCTAATACCTTCCCAGGTTGTAACCAACCCCCTTTCTCAGTTTCTCTGGTTCTCAACCGTCTTATCCATATCTTTCTAGGTTTATGCAGCATTACCTTTCCTTCGGGATAAAAATGCCTAGCTGGCGACTCTTGTCTTTCTAGTTCACCCTTGTGTGTTCTCTCTTCTCGCCGACTGTTCGCGTCCGTACCCTATTTGACTTAGCCTCATTTAGTGGGAGCGACAATAATCATGACTTAATATATACTAGTGAGTCATCTTGTTCCACAAGTTCTGATTTGAAACCTAAAATAAATCAGAAGATTGTGAAAACTAACAAAAAGGACCCAAAAAAATATGGGTACCCAAAGATAAAATTGTGTATGTTGCAGATGTCTTTAACACCAAAACTGAAACACCAATCTTGGTACCTGGACTCTGGATGCTCACGACACATGACGGGAAGAAAGCATATGTTCCAAAGTCTTGAATTAAAAGCTGGAGGCCAATTAGGTTTTGGAGGCAACCAAAAAGGAAAAATAATTGGCTCTAGAACTATTGGTAATGGAAATCTTCCCTCTATCTCTAATGTTCTATTGGTAGAAGGATTAATGCATAATCTATTATCCATAAGTCAATTAAGTGATAATGGCTATGACATAATCTTCAATCAAAAGTTCTGTAAAGTTGTTAGTCAGAAAGATGGAACAATCCTCTTCAGTGGAAAGAGAAAGAACAACATATATAAAATAAAACTTTCTGAATTAAAATATCAGAATGTAAAATGTCTAATGTCTATGGAAACTGAACAATGGATCTGGTACAGAAGATTGGGACATGTTAATATGAGAAGATTATCTCAACTTAACAAACTCAATCTGGTCAGAGGACTTCCAAACTTGAAGTTCAACTCAGAAGCTCTGTGTGAAGCATGTCAGAAAGACAAATTTTAAAAACCTGCCTTTAAAACTAAAAATGTTGTATCTTCCTCTAGACCACTAGAACTTCTGCACATTGACTTGTTTGGACCAGTGAAAACTGCTTCAGTCGGTGGCAAGAAGTATGGATTGGTGATCGTAGATGACTTCAGCAAATGGACATGGGTAAAGTTCCTGAGACACAAGGATGAGTCAATTGCTGTATTCTCTAACTTCTGCAAACAAGTTCAAAATGGAAAAGAATTTAAAATTATTAAAGTCAGAAGTGATCATGGTGGAGAATTTGAAAACAAAAAATTAGAATCATTCTTTAATGAAAATGGCATCTCTCATGATTTTTCCTGTCCTAGAACTCCACAACAAAATGGGGTTGTAGAACGTAAGAATAGAACATTGCAAGAGATGGCCAAAACCATGATCAATGGGACTAACATGGCTAAACATTTTTGGGCAGAAGCAGTAAATAAAGCATGCTATATTCAGAATAGAATCTCTATAAGACCTATTCTTGAAAAGACTCCTTATGAATTGTGGAAGAACAGAAAGCCCAACATTTTATATTTTCATCCTTTTGGGTGCAAGTGTTTTATTCTGAATACTAATGATCCTCTGAATAAATTTGATTCTAAGGCACATAAGTGTTATATGTTAGGATACTCTGAACGTTCAAAGGGATACAAAGTATACAACACAGAAACACGTATAGTCATAGAGTCTATTTATGTCAGATTTGATGATAAGCTTGGTTCTGAAAAACCAAAGCAGAATGAATCTCTTGCAGATATAGAAGTTGAAATCTCTACAAACAGAACATATGAAGAAAAATCACCTACAGAACAAAATAAGACAATCACTCCAACAAGCTCTGAAGAACCCACTCAGAAGAAACTATCCAGAAGCAAGCTGAATCACCCAGAAGACAAAATCTTGGGAAAGAAGGATGAACCAATCAGAACAAGATCATCATTCAGAAACTCTAAAGAATCTCTAATGGGACTAGTCTCCCTGATTGAACCAACTTCTGTAGAAGAAGCTCTCTCAGAAAATGATTGGATTCTGGCTATGCAAGATGAACTTAATCAATTCACCAGAAATGATTTATGGGATCTAGTTCCTAGGCCCAGAGGATTCAACATCATTGGCACCAAGTGGGTATTCAGAAACAAGCTAAATGAGCAAGGAGAAGTTGTCAGAAATAAAGCACGACTGGTTGCACAAGGTTATAGTCAATAGGAAGGAATTGACTACACAGAAACCTATGCCCCAGTCGCCAGGTTAGAATCTATTAGACTTCTAATTTCATTTGCTGTAAACCATAATATCATTCTATATCAAATGGATGTCAAGAGTGCATTTTTAAATGGTTATATTGATGAATAAGTGTATGTACACCAACCCCCTGGTTTTGAAAATACAAAATTTCCAGAACATGTCTTCAAACTCAAAAAATCTTTATATGGTCTGAAGCAAGCTCCCAGAGCTTGGTATGAAAGACTAAGCAATTTTCTTCTGGAAAATGATTTCATCAGAGGGAAAGTGGATACAACACTCTTCAGTAAAAACATTAAAAATGACATTCTGATATGCCAAATTTATGTAGACGATATAATATTTGGTTCTACTAAAAGTGCTATGGGAAAGGAGTTTGCTAAGTCTATGCAGGCAAAATTTGAAATGAGCATGATGGGAGAATTAAAGTTCTTTCTGGGAATCCAAATCAATCAAACATCAGAAGGAACATATATTCATCAAAGCAAATATGTCAAAGAACTTCTGAAGAAATTTGATTTATCAGAAAGTACCATCTCTAAAACTCCTATGCATCCTACATGTATTCTGGAGAAAGAAGAGGTAAGTAAGAGAGTAGATCAGAAAATCTACAGAGGTATGATTGGATCTCTTCTCTATCTAACTGCTTCTAGACCAGATATTCTATACAGTGTTTGTTTATGTGCTAGATTCCAATCAGATCCTAGAGAAACTCACTTAACAACAGTTAAGAGAATTTTTAGGTATCTGAAAGGTACTACTAATCTTGGTCTATGCTACAGAAGATCCAAAGATTACAAACTTGTAGGATACTGTGATGCTGATTTTGCTGGAGACAGAACAAAAAGAAAAAGTACTTCTGGAAGTTGTCAATTTCTGGGAGATAATCTAATTTCTTGGTCTAGCAAAAGGCAGTCAACCATAACATTATCAACTGCAGAAGCTGAATACATTGCAGCAGCTGGATGCAGTACTCAGATGCTCTGGATGAAAAATCAGCTTGAGGACTTCAATATTTATGAGAGTAACATTCCCATCCTCTGTGATAATACTTCTGTTATCTATCTCTCTAAAAATCCAATTTTACACTCTAGAGCTAAACACATAGAAGTTAAACATCATTTCATTAGGGACTATACTCAGAAGGGAATCTTAATGTTAAAATTCATAGACACAAATCACCAATGGGCTGATATTTTTACAAAACCCCTTCCTGAAGATAGATTTAATTTCATTATAACCAACCTTAGTATGAAATTATGTCCAGAATGAAAATGCTTTAATTGTATGTTTGTATCTCTCAGAAGTTCTGAACTTAATCCTCTGTTTTATTCTTTCAGAAGTTATAGTTTCTTTTATTCTAACTGTTTAATTCTGAGAACTTCTGTTCAAAAGAATAACATGCAGATTTTCACATCAACATGTGTCAACAAAGCTCTAAGGAATCCTATCAGAATCAGAATATGTGTCCAAACTATGGAAAGTGACAGAACATGCAATTGAACAATTGTCCTCTACAGAAAGACACCTGTTCAAATTCTGGGAAACTGAAAAGGCTGACTTGACACAATAGAGGCAAAAATCTTTTTGGTAATTGTTCCAAAATCTTTACGCCTTCCCTTTTGTCAGCTGCATTTATTACTTTCCATCATTATGTTTTTTAAATTAATATTTTCCACTAATTACTCGTAGTATTAAATGAAATTTTTTCCTATACAAACACTTTTTTATCCTCACTTTTCTCTTTTACCTTCATTGTTATTTTACTGTCAAATTTTTTCACCTTCATCTTTTCATCTTCTCTGAAATTTTTTAGAAACCCTAAACCCTCATCTTAGTAACTATGTCTTCCACCTCTCAACCACCAAAGGATTCATCAACAGATGTGCTATATGTTTCTCCTGTGAAAACTCTTCTCACACCCACTGAAAAGCTTGAAGTCTTGTATGAATTGTTCGTGGATTTTGATAGTTTGAAAGAGAATGGTTTTGATTTGCTTCCCGCCGTCAAAGCTCAAGGCTGGGAAAAATACTTTGATCGTCTTATGGGACCAGTCTTCCCCAAGCTGGTTAAAGAATTCTGGGTTTTTGCAAGCGCTTCAAATTCTCACGTTACTTCTTATGTTCTGGGGAAGAGAATAATTATCTCAGAAGACCATATTGCTAGACTCATTGAATCTGATGGAAACGGGATCAAGTGCAGTGAGATGGATAAACTATCAGACACAAAACTGATAGCAAAAGAAATTTACACAAATGGGCAACCTTCAAACAAAATCAAGGATCTGAAGGATCATCTCAGAATATGGGCTAAGATCATCCTTGGTAGCATCTGTCATAGAAAAGCAACCAACTCCCTTGACTACATCAACATGGATCATCATTTCTTGCTTTACTTCATTGCCAAGAAGAAGAAGGTAAACCTAGCCCACTCTTTATTTAATCATCTGAAAAATAGTGTCAAAGAAACAAGAGAAGGAGAAAAGACCAAGAGGGACTGGATACCTCTAGGACGCTTAATTTCTGATATCCTCAATGAAAACAAATTGGTGGATTATCTGATTGAAGTTAAGCAGGTAGAACTTCTAGAACCTGATGTTGGAAAGCCTCTCAACGCTAAGAATCTCAAGAAGATGAAATTCATCACTTCTATCAAGAAGGACACAATCTTGTACTCCAGGGAGGTTATCACAACAAGGAAGATTCCTCTACAGAACTTCCCATTATTTTCTGCTGGCACACCTCTAGAGGTTGTGGTAAGATATTTAGATTCTTGCAAACAAGATGGTGTGGATCCCATGTTCAAACCAGAAGAACTCAATCAACCAGCTCCAGATGCTGCATCAACAAGGAGCAAGAAAAGGAAAGCCGGAGAAGGAACTTCTCAGAAGGCTCCTAAAACTATCAAAAAGACAGGTAACACTTCTTCCTCTACTCCTGATTTCATTTCTGTGGTAGAAGCAATAACAGTGGTCATGTCTGAAGCACCTTCTGACCCAATTCCTTCTGACCCAATTCCTTCTGACCCAATTCCTTCTGACCCAACTCCATCTGAACCAATCCCTCCTTCTGAACCCATTCCACCTTATGACCCTATTCCCTCTGTGATACCTACAACTTCTGTTGTCTCCTCTATCTTAACTTCACTATATCCACCTGAACATGAAACTCATCAACCATAAACTCTATCTGACTTTGATATACCCATTGATCCAACACCACTCTCTGATATAGACCGTTCCCCATCCGCTGAAACACACACTGCCCTCTAAAATGTTCTTTCTGATATTGATGCATTCCAACCTCCTGAATCCCAACAAATTCCACCTTTTCGAACTTTTGAAACAAACCCACCTAGCAGTTTCCATCATCTGAATGCTGATGGCCTAGTTTTTAACCTCTCACCCATTAGAGAAAGCTCTATGTCCTCCTATGAATCAACCCCACCAAACTCACCAACATTCATAACTATACCAGACACACCTCCAGAAGAATCTGAGCCTGAAAACCCTCTTAGAACATCCATCAACATAGAAGCTCTCCATAAATTATCTTTTGTTTCCAATAAAACTGCCATTCCAGCCCCAAAACCAAAACCAACCAAAACAGACATTGATGCACTACTACTTGCCTTTGAAGAAGAAATGAAAATCAAGTTAGAGGATCTGAAAGTTGCTTGTTCAGAGCTTCCTGATCTAGCAGCTTTTGATTTTCTTTGGGCTACATTCAGAAAATGTTTCAATGTTGAGACCAAAAGGTCGAAGGATATCTGCTATGATATTGCTCATCAGAACTTTTGTGAGTACCTCAAAGCAGTCGTCTCCAACATTGAAAAGAAAGAGCAAGCCATTCCTTCTGGATAACAAACCCTGGACTGAATCAGAACCTCTGGAATCATACTCTGGACTTCAGATGGTTTTAGTTCCTTCTGATGAAGCTCAGGATGTTGACTCTGCTCCACCACCAGCAACTGAAGAAAATTCTGGGAATCAAGCTGCTACAGAAACTGAAGAACCTCTACCAACATCTCTTGTGCTGAAGACTTTAGAAGAATTGAAAAAGGAAAATGAGATGGTCAAGCAAAGGTTGGACAAACAGGATGAAACTAATGCTGAACTGAAGACTATGATTAGCAAGCAAGTGGAATCTTCTTCTGAAATCAAGTCTCTTCTAGAAGCATTATTTAATAAGATGAATCCCCTTCCCTGATTTTCTGTTTTATCTTCTCTTTATCATATCTGTTTAATTCCTACTGGTTGTTTTCTTTTTGGCTATGCCTCTGTTTAATGAAAACTTTTTTTCATTTTGCTTCTTCACTCTTTTTGTTTTTTTCCTTCTGCATCTTTTACTTTTTGATTATGACTAAAAGGGGGAGAAACATAGAAGATTTTGATCTATAGCAGTTATCAAGATTAAACCTCTAACATATATTTATTCTAATAAAACTGTTTGAGTTGTGACTCTAAAATAGAAACAGATCAAGTAACCAACTTAGGGGGAGCTAAAGCTGATAAAACTTCTGAAGGATAAAACTTCTAAAGATACCTCTAATGGAAATATCTGAATTAAATTAATCAAAGGGAGTTCTTATAATCCTATTAAACTCTATTCTTAAAATCTAAATAAATGTTTTGTCATTATCAAAAAGGGGGAGATTGTTAGAACAATTATGGTTCTAAACCTCTAAGAGTTTTGATGATAACAATTATTAATATGCAAGAATAGAAGTTCTAATACATACTGAAAATAACTTTCTTTGTTATATGTGTAGAAGTTATAGAAGAGGAAGTTATTGAAAGGAAGATGTGCTTTATTAGAAGAAGCATTGCGCCCTATATAGAAGATACATTAATTGAAGAATCCATCATTAAAGACATGATTTATTGGCTGCGTATCAAGATTTAATTCTCTCTGATTTATGTCCAGAAGATGATGATTCTCATATTAAAGGCATTAATTAAAGAATATATCAATTAATGGTAAAGACAAGTATCTCTTGTTATGGAAGGATTTTATGGTATTAACTAATATCCAAAATTAGCTCAAGATGTCTCCAACGGCTATAACATTCAAGCTATATATAAAGGAATCAAATTGAAGATTTGAAGAACAGCTTCAACGAGACATAACTTATTCATTTGTGCTAAACATTCTTGTAACAAATCACATTGTGATTATAGCTTTATTAGAAGCAAGATAGTTATTATTTTATTATTATTGTAAAAGATAAGTTAAATTCCTTGAGTTACTAGTTTCAGTCAGAAGACTCAAGAGGACATTGACTGTAGGTCAGTGTGTGTATTCAAATATTGATTAGTGGATTAAGACCTCAGTGATAAAGGCAAAATCACCTTGGCGGGTGGACTGGATGTAGTTTGAGTTCAAACGAACAAGGATAAATCAACTTGTCATAGAAGTTAGTTTTAAGTTGTTAAGAAAACCCAATTCCAACCCCCCTTCCTTGTGTTTTACGCCCTTCATATTGTAATGACATTGAACTTGATTTTATGAATTTCACTGCTTCTATATTCATTATGTTGATTGATTGATTTTATTGTAAGAAAAATCAATATTGGAAAATTAGATTTTTAATCATCGGTTGACAGATGGTAGGAATTCCCTGTTAACGTTTTTCAATCAAAACTTTTTATCGTATATCCCCAAGGAATTGTGATATCATATTTAACCGTAAAAACTTTCGATATGCAAATGCTTGGTATTCATTCTATACGATCAAGGAATTGGGTATAGAAGGAATACCAAAGGGTTTTCCTTAAAGGAATTTTTGAAAAACTAATCTTGAAAGGCGGTAATGATTTAGTTGCGGTGACATTTGAACGATTATAAACAATTAGTCATTATAAGAATTTCTCATACACCTTCCCTAACATAATTTTCATATTTGTCATCCTTAGTATTTTCATAGATTTTATATTTACAAGTCTTTTGAGAAGATCTAAACAAACCCCCAAAAACTTTTGTTCAACTTGAAATAGTAAAAACTTAATTTGATACGCAGTCCTCAAGATCAATATTCGGGGAATTTTCCTTAAGATTACTACAGTGGGAAAAATAGTACACTTGCTATTTTCTCATCAAGTTTTTGGCGCCGTTGCCGGGGACTGTCAAAAATTATGTTAATTTTCTTATTTCAATTGAAATTTTGTTGCTCTGTGACTAAAATTTTATTGTATTCTCAGTTTATTATTTTAGTGTTATTGAAATTTTGTTATCTAACCTGTGTCTAACTGTTTATGCGAGGTCGGACCTCAGCTAAGTTTTCCTTTGACGCAGAACCAGAAATAACTTTGCATGAGAGACGCCGCAAGGCAAGAATTTATAGACTGGCAGCTGTTGGTCCAAGTGTCCCGAATCAGGAAACAGAGGACGACATATCTGTGCATTCTGAGCACAATGACTCTGACTCAGACAGGGAGACAAATCCAGGATTTGATAACATGGCAGGAAATCAACCTCCTGTAGAAAGGCTGTTAGGTGCCTATGGAGGGGCTAATGCCCAACCTAACCGATGACTATTGTTAACCAACCGGTGAATGTTGCTCATTTCCAGTTACATCCGTTCACCATTCGCCATTTGGAGAGCAAACCTTTCGCTGGAAGAATCAATGAGGATGCCAACAAGCATCTTCAGAGATTCCTGACTACCACTACATCTTTGAAGATTTAAGGTCACTCTGAAGAGGCAAAAAGACTTGTGATGTTTCCATTTACGCTTACTGATGATGTAGAAGAGTGGTTCTACTCACTCCCATCTGCTAGTATCACGACATGGCTAGAGATGGAAACAACATTCCTAAACGAATATTTTCCTGCTTCAGTTTTCATCCGAAAAAGATACAATATTGTCAATTTTAAACAAAAAGAGGGTGAATCACTTGGAGATGCATACAAAAGATTTAAAAGGTGTTTGACCGCGTGTCCTACTCATATTATGGACGTGACCGAGCAGATGCAAAACTTTGTGAATGGGTTGCGACTCAAGACAAAACAGCTTATAGATACTGCTGCAGGTGGCTCAACAAACTTTTCAACAGCCATTGGTTTCAAAAGAATCATAGAAGCAATTGCTGCTAATGAACATCTTGAATTGTATGATCGCACCGTGAGTCAACCAGATGGTAAGATTGATTTAAAGCTGACAGAGCATGTTGTGAAAATGGAAGATCAAATAGCTGCAGAAGTTGAAAGAAGGCTGAAGAAAATGAATATTAGCACACAGACAGTGGCCCAGGTGGAACCAGTTCAAGCGGTGATTTGTGAGATTTGTTGTGGACCACACTTTGCCATGCATTGTTTGGCAACTCAAGAACAGGTTGAACAGATTAATATGTTAAGGCAGAACAATCCGTATGCCAACACATATAATCCGGGGTGGAAAAATCACCCCAACTTCTCATGGAAAGATCAACAAGGGAACATTCAGAAACCGGTTCAAGGCCAACAACAATATCAGCCACAACAACAACAATACTAGCCACCAGTTCCAAGAAAGGAAGATTGGGAAATTGCCATTGAAAGATGGCCGCTCACAATTCTCAATTCCAAGAAGAAACAAGGAGTAACTTCAAGAATATTGGAGCCTCTATCAAGAACCTTGAAGTGCAAATGAGCCAAATTGCCCAACATCTTGCTATTCCCCAAACTCCAGGGGCTCTTCCAAGTGCAACTGTAACAAATCCAAGAGATAATCACAAAGTCAATGCAGTCACAACACGAAGAGGTAAAGATACTGAAGAGGTGAAAGATGATTCTGAGAGTGAAAATCAAATGATTGAAGTGGAACTGGAAATAAAAGAGAATGAATTTGTTGAAGAAGAGGAATAAGTAACCCCAACACCGGAAATCAAAGAAAAAACGGTAGAACCAAAACCGGTGATCAAACTTCCTTATCCAACAAAAAACAAAAAGAAAGGACATCAAGAGAAGAATTTTGAGAAATTCCTAGAGTTGTTCAAGAAGCTGGAGCTGAATATTCCATTATTTGAAGCACTTGAGCAAATGCCCACCTATGCCAAATTCATGAAAGATATCATTGCTAAAAAGAGGACCATGGAAGCTGAACCTATTATTCTAACCGAAACTTCTAGTATTATTTTGCAGGGACTAAAGATTCCGGTGAAGAAAAAAGACAGAGGAGCTGTCACCATTCCATGCAATATTGGTGACCGATCATTCAAGAGAGCTCTCATTGATTTGGGAGCAAGCATTAGTTTAATACCTCTATCCATCTACAAAAAGTTGGGTATTGGTGTTGTTCAAGACACTCGGATGACTCTCTAGTTTGCAGATCATTCTGTGAGGCGGCCTTATGGAGTAGTCCATGATGTCCTGGTGAGAGTGGACAAGTTTGTGTTTCCGGTTGATTTCGTGATTCTTGAAATGCCTGAAGATGAAGAAGTTCCATTAATTTTGGGCAGACCATTCTTAGAAACCGGGAGAGTTCTGATAGACATGGAAGGGGGAACACTTACTTTGAAAGTGTACGATGAAGAGTTAAAAATTGACGTTAGGAACACTTTGAAGTATAAAGATGATGTCGGCACTAGTAGCAACATACAAGTGTTAGAGCAAGTGGAAGCGAGTGAACATTTAGAAAGTGTATCCCAATTGCCATTAGAGAGGGTACTGAGTATGTCTATTTTTGAGGATGATAAGGAATTTGAAAGTAGTGATATGGAAGTGGTAGCAATGCTTGAAACTCAACCAATCCTAAAAAGAGTTAGAATTCATCAGTGGGAAGAGCTAAGACAACCTATAGTGGTTGATGAAGGTGAAGACAAGCCGAAGAGATCAAAATTAAAACAACTACCTGAAAATCTCAAATATGTCTTTCTCGACACTGAAGAAAAATGTCCCGCTATTATTAGCGCTAATTTGAAAAGTGTGCAAGAGGACAAGTTGATTGGAGTTCTTAAGAAATTTAAGGGAGCAATTGGATGGAAAATTGAAGACCTTAAAGGTATAAGTCCTACTGTGTGCATGCACAAAATACTCATGGAGGAGGATCACAAACCGGTTGTGCAACCCCAAAGGAGATTTAATCCTGTGATGAAGGAGGTTGTGAGAAAGGAAGTTGTTAAGCTGTTAGATGCAGGATTGATCTATCCTATATCAGATAGTGCTTGGGTGAGCCTGGTCCATGTGGTGCCCAAAAAGGGAGGAACAACCGTAATAACTAATGAAAAAACTGAGTTGATTCCTACTAGAACTGTTACTGGATGGAGAGTTTGCATTGATTATAGAAGGTTGAACTTGGCTACGAGAAAATATCATTTTCCATTGCCGTTCATTGACCAGATGTTGGAGAGACTAGCGGGGCATGATTACTATTGTTTTTTGGATGGTTACTCCGGATACAACCAAATTGCAGTTGCACCGGAGGATCAAGAGAAGATGGCGTTTACATGTCCATATGGTGTTTTTGCATATAGGAGGATGCCATTCGGGCAATGTAATTCCCTCGCTACATTCCAAAGATGCATGACATCCATTTTTGCTGATATGCTAGAGAAACACATGGAAGTGTTCATGGATGACTTCTCAGTGTTTGGATCTTCATTTGATAACTGTTTAGCTAACCTTTCACTTGTTTTGCAGCGATGTCAGGAAAGTAATTTAATCCTTAACTGGGAAAAATGTCATTTTATGGTACGAGAAGGCATTGTTCTTGGTCACAAGATCTCACAAAAAGGGATCGAAGTTGATCAAGCGAAAGTGGAAGTAATCTCAAAGCTGCCACCGCCGATTAACGAGAAAGGTATAAGAAGCTTCTTAGGACATGCGGGTTTTTACCACAGGTTCATAAGAGACTTCTCGAAGATAGCCAAACCTTTAACTACTCTATTGGTTAAAGATAAGACTTTTGTGTTTGATAAGAAGTGCACCGATGCTTTTGAGACACTAAAAAAAGAATTAGTGTCGGCACCTATTGTTATTGCTCCCGATTGGTCTCTACCCTTTGAAATTATGTGCGATGCCAGTGATATTGCGGTTGGAGCTGTATTGGGGCAGCATAGGAATAAGCTGCTGCATGTTATTTATTATGCGATTCACGTTTTGAACCCTGCACAGATTAATTACGCGACTACCGAAAAGGAGTTGTTAGTCGTGGTTTATGCCTTTGATAAATTCAGGCAATATCTATTGGGTTCAAAAGTGATTGTTTATACTGACCATGCTGCTTTGAAATATCTTTTTGCCAAACAGGATTCAAAACCTAGGCTATTAAGGTGGATTTTACTCCTTCAAGAATTTGATGTCGAGATTCGTGATAAAAAAGGTTGTGAGAACACTGTAGCAGATCACCTGTCGCGAATGTCACCGATTGAAGAAAATGAGGACAAGCGTCCTATAAAGGATGAGTTCGCAGACGAACACATCCTATCTATGATTGGTGTTCCATGGTTTGGGATTATGCGAACTATCTGGTCGGTGGTATTATACCTAACGATTTTGACACTAACAGAAGAAAAAAGTTTGTTCATGATTGCAGGTTTTATCTGTGGGATGATCCTTTTCTGTATAAAAGAGGAGCAAATGGTTTGGTCAGAAGGTGTGTACCCGAAGAAGAACAGAAAGATGTATTAAAATCATGTCATGATTCCGAGTACGAAGGGCATTTTAGTGGTGACAGGACAGCAGGTAAAGTCCTTCAATCAGGGTTATATTGGCCTACCTTATTCAAAGATGCTCATCGGTTGGTAAAGGAGTGTGATAGATGTCAGAGGACCGGGAACATATCAAGAAGAAATCAAATGCCCCAAAACTCTATGCTTGAAGTAGAGCTATTTGATGTGTGTGGGATAGACTTCATGGGACCATTTCCTCAGTCATTCGGAAAGACATACATTTTGGTTGCGGTGGATTACGTGTCAAAGTGGGTTGAAGCGGTAGCACTACCCACCAACGATGCGAAAGTGGTTAAAAAATTCTTAAAGGATAATATATTCACAAGATTTGGTGTACCGAGAGCTTTAATATGTGATGGAGGAACCTATTTCCTAAATCACCTCATGGAGAGGCTCCTACAAAAGTATAACGTGAAACACCGAGTAGCCACTCCATACCATCCGCAAACAAGTGGCCAAGTGGAGGTATCAAATAGAAAACTCAAACAAATTCTGGAAAAGACTGTGAACTCATCTCGAAAGGATTGGTCTATTAAGTTGGATGATGCTCTATGGGCATACTGAACGGCTTTCAAAACACCGATCGACATGTCACCATATCAGTTGGTTTATGGAAAGGCATGTCATTTACCGTTGGAACTTGAACACAAGGCTTTTTGGGCTTATAAGTACTTGAATATGGACCTATCTAATGCCAGAAGATCTCGCATACTCCAACTGCATGAATTAGAGGAATTCCGGAACCGGGCATATGAGAATGCTAAGATGTACAAAGATCAAACAAAAAAATGGCATGACAAGAGAATTCAAACGAAAGAATTTTTCGAAGGACAACTTGTCTTACTGTATAACTCAAGGCTGAAACTCTTTCATGGGAAACTAAAATCTAAGTGGTCGGGGCCATTTGAGGTGCATCTAGTTTTCACGTATGGGGCAGTCGAGATAAAGAATCAATCTAATGGAGACATCTTCAAAGTGAACGGGCAAAGGTTGAAGCCTTATTTTCAAGGACAACCTAGAGATCATGCCATTGTCATTCGTCTTATCCGGTAGGACGAATGACCGTCGAGCCATGCGACGTTAAATGCAGCGCTGCGTGGGAGGCAACCCACGATGTTTTTATTTAATCTTTATTTGTTCATTTTGTAGGTATGTCGAATAAATGTCTCACAGAGTCGGTAGAGGAAAGACAAGAAAGAAAAATGGTCCAAATGGTGCAAAACGCATTTTTCGGAGGAAAATCAGGGCCCTGACACGGGTGCCCGTGTCACGTGACACGGCCCGTGTCAGGAGGATGCGTGGATTTGGGTTTGTAAAAAGTCAGGGGTGCAACACAGGTGCCCGTGTCGCGCAACACGACCCGTGTTGCAGAGCCTGGGCCTTCCCTTCTTTGCTGATTTTATTTTTCTCATGCAGGGGCCTGACACGGGTGCTCATGTCACGCGACACGGCCCGTGTCAGAGGAGCGGATCCAAAATTTCAAATTTTTTTAATCCCTTTAATGAGTGAGGCCCACTAATTTTTATCACACAACCACTCATTTGCCATTGGTTGTCATTTTCAGAATTATTTTCACAAAGGTTCACCTTCTTCTCCACACTCTTCCTTTCTAAAACCCTAGCCTCCATTTTTCTCCACACTTAAAACCTTCAATTGCTCTAACACCCATTCACCCAAACACTATACTCGCTTCATAAAAAGTGCTCCACTCATCTTCCTTGTCACTCCTACGGTGACGTTTTCTCCTAATCCGAATTTCGAAATTTGTGTGTTTATTTTTGCAGGAAGTTGAGAATGCCTCCACGAAGGGACACTGGAATGGTCGTGGCTGAACCATCTCGCCCCCAAAAGAGGGCCCACCGTATGGCAAATGCTCATGACATTTTGTTCGAGGAGCCTAAGCATCAGCGGAAATACTCCGTATTGGTCAAGCGTAAGTTAATTCCGACAAGGTATATCTGTAATGACACGCTTGATAATTTATGAATGAGATTCGAAGTGCATATGATGTTTAATACTTTAGGCATGCTTGAATTTATGCAATTTGAAGCGCCGACCTATGAGCGCATAACCTTTGAATTTTTGAGTTCTTTGGAGTTTCAGTTGAAGCACAGGTGGACGAGTTCTGATGAGGAATATTTTGGAACATTAAGGTTTCGTCTATTTAATACTACTCACTCATTATCCTTGGTGGAACTGGGAGAAGTTCTGAAGCTGCCTGGCTTCGGACCTAGAGCTCCCCCAAGTACTTTTGCTGCAGGTGATTTCTGGAAAGCTATCACGGATAATCCTGAGTATGTCGCAAAGGCGACAAAGGCATCCTGCATCCACAACCCTTGCTTCAGATATGCACAGAAAGGCTTGGCATATACCTTAATCTGTAGAGGGGACAACACGGGAGTAGCAACTCAGAAAGAGTTCTACCTGTTATATGGCATGGCCAACAAAGAGCTGATCAATGTCGCGGCTTTTGCGGCTGACCATCTGAAAAGAGTGGCAAATGCTAACTCGGGTGAGATATCAGTGGGAGGCATGATAACTCAAATTGCCGACCACTTTGGATATGGTGCTCTACTGAGGGAAGAACCTATTGTTACAGGTAAAACAAAAATTGACCTTGCTACTCTCACAACACAAGGTATGATTAAGGTCTTTAATGATTATTAATCTTTGGTTAGCCGTAACCATCATTTGTTAGCATTGCCTGCGCCTGATTTTATAAGCATTGAAAACGAGGCTAATTGGATATATGAGAGTCCTGTACAGGAGGAAGAAGTTGTTTTTGAGGATGTTGTAGGTACAGATGACGAAGAAGGTTATCAACCGAAAATGGAACCTATACCGCCAGTTGATAACTCAGCTAATCAAAGAACAGGTTCGTCGTGGAGTATGGGTGAAAAGGACTTGGAATGGATGCAAAATGAAATGTGCTACCTCCGAAGTGAGCAAACCCGACAAGGGAGAGAGCAAATCCGACAAGGCAAACTTATCGGAAAAATGCACGAATGGTTGAAGCAAATGCATCTGCGAGACCAACCACCTCAACCACCTCAGTAGTCTCTGTGAGTCCCCTATTTGCACTAGTTCTCCATCAGTGGGGACACTGATGAGTTCTGGCGTGGGAGGGTTTTATTTAGTTATTTTGTCGATTTTATTTAACTATTTTGTCTTGTTGAGTTGTTTTATGTTTTTACCGTTAATTTTAATTGCGAGTCTGTACTGCTTGAATGAATAATTGGAATCATTTGTGAAATCACCCCCGAGCTGGAAAAAATAAAATAATGATAATTTGTCTTGCGAGTGAGGTGAGGAGAAAGTGTAGAGGGTTAAGTGAAAAAGAATCGGGTGAAGAAATTAGAAAAATCTTGATGTGAAAGTATAATGCAAACACACTGAATCCGCTGAGTAAGTAACGAGTCCTACATGTAGATTTGTGCCATGTTACTTCAATCTGAGAAGTACCCCTTAGTAGTTTATCATGACAGTCAGGCTTCATTTATACTAGTTGTTGTGCAAGGTTGATCTAAAAAAAGAGAGAGAAAAGACACCGAAAAAAAAGAGAGATAAATAAACAATCGATCCTTCTAAGTTGGGTAACTCTCACCCGGTTATTCAGCCTAACGGCGGTTGAACCTAAAAGTCGGTGTCTCAAAAAAATAAATAATAGCGTTGGTTGACCAACCTTGTGCATACAATGAAAAATCGCAAAAAGTCTTAAAACGAGTGTCCGAATGAAAAGGGGGAAAATTGATAGGAAGACCTAAGCCCAAAGCATAGTCGGAGAGGTTACCGAAAAGAGGATTGAGGTCCATGGTGTTACCGCAGTTCAGTGTTTGCGAGATATTTTCATTGAGAGAGAAGTACTAAAGTATCCGTCCGATGATTTGGATCATAACTCAAGTACGAGTATCCTCATTTCATCTCGATAGTCATCAGTTATGAATGGTTAACTTGTGCAGTTATGCAAGCTTTCTGCTTGAGGACAAGCAAAAATTCAAGTTCGGGGGAGTTTGATTGGTGATTTCCAATTAATATTTCAAGATATGTTAGTTGTTGTTTTTCTATGTTTTTGTGTGTTTTCGAGTCTTATGTTTAGGTTATTTCGTTATGTGGCAAGGATGTTACATGTTTATCTTTTATATCATTGGTGCGTTTAATTTGGTTGTTTTTAGTGTATTTTCAGGCAGATATCAAGTCAGTGATCAGATACTAAGGAAGCGGCGATTCGTGTGCAAAGACATAGAGGAAAAGGGGGTTTCAGAAGCCTGACACGGGTGCCCGTGTCACCTGACACGGCCCGTGTCAGGATGGCTATGAAGAGAAGAAAGAATCCAGCAGCATGACACGGGTACCCGTGTCACACGACACGGCCCATGTCATAGTCCCCCATTGAAGGCACGTGTAACCATGAGTCCAGCAGCATGACACGAGTGCCCGTGTCACACAACACGACCAGTGTCATGGAACCTGAATGCAATATTTTTGTTTTTCTTTAGTCTCTTGTGCTGAGGGCATTTTGGACGTTTCGCATGTAATTTTGTAATCTGATACATTAGGTTGATCGTAACTGGAGAAAAACACTTTTGGATTTTGGGAATTATCACGCAAAGGAAAGAACAAAGGATTTTTAGAGGAGAAGTAGGATCGATCAAACGCGGAAGCAATTGACGATCCAATCAATCCTTTATATATTGTAATGTCTCTTTTCTTTATGTATCTGATTTTCATTGTTTTGAATATGAGTGGCTAAACCCCTCAATGCTAGGGGGTGTCCCTGAGTTTATTGTAATGACATTGAACTTGATTTTATTCATTTCACTGCTTCTATATTCATTGTGTTGATTGATTGATTTTATTGTAAGAAAAATCAATATTGGAAAATTAGATTTTTAATCATCGGTTGACAGATGGTAGGAATGCCCTGTTAACGTTTTTTAATCAAAACTTTTTATCGTATATCACCAAGGAATTGGGATATCATATTTAACCGTAAAAACTTTCGATATGCAAATGCTTGGTATTCATTCTATACGATCAAGGAATTGGGTATAGAAGGAATACCAAAGGGTTTTCCTTAAAGGAATTTTTGAAAAACTAATCTTGAAAGGCGGTAATGATTTAGTTGCAGTGATATTTGAACGATTATAAACAATTATTCATTATAAGAATTTCTCATACACCTTCCCTAGCATAATTTTCATATTTGTCATCCTTAGTATTTTCGTAGATTTTATATTTACAAGTCTTTTGAGAAGATCTAAACAAACCCCCAGAAACTTTTGTTCAACTTGAAATAGTAAAAACTTAATTTGATACGCAGTCCTCGAGATCAATATTCGGGGAATTTTCCTTAAGATTACTATAGTGGGCAAAAATAGTACATGTAGATGTTTAAGAATTGGCAGAATTTTTGACCAAACAAGAAATGTTAAATTCAGTTCAGAATGTCCTATCAGATGTTGGGACATTAGCAAACAGAGTATGTGAACTTATTTCAGGATGTCCTACCAGATGTTGGGACATTGTGTAAATAACTTAAGTTCAGTTTTCCAGGATGTCCCAACAGATGTTGAGACATCTCAGACCTGCTTCCAGAATTAATTATTGATTAACAGATCAGAGATATTTAAGGAGAGTTATCTGGAATTAATTAATGATGGACAAAAACAGAACAAGGCGCATCTGTAGGGAGTTTTATATTGAAGATTCAGAATAAAACAGAAGACCTAATGCACCTAGAATATAGGAAGTAACAAACCCTAAATTCAAGGTGACAGCTGCTGCACATTAGGGCTGGATCATTCTACAGAAAGCCCAAAATTCAGATACCTATTTAAGCAACAGAAACTCATAGAATTGAGTACAAATTTCAGAAGACTAAATAGGGTGTCTAGTGTTTTAATAGCAGGTTGTATTTTATGTACCACTTTATGAGCTTTTAAGCAAAAGTGCATTTGTGACTTGATTGAAACTGTTAAGTAAGATCAAGCTGTTTTTGTTTGAAGGATGTCTTCAATTTCAGTAAACTTGTAAACTTGATCACTGGGTGATTGAGGGGGAGTGAGTAGGGTACTCTTATCTAAGTGAGTCTTAGGTAGAAATTGCATTGGGTAAGTATTAAGTGATAGATTAAACAGGGTGGTTTAAGTCTAGAATTAATATTACTAATAGTGGATTTCCTCCTGGCTTGGTAGCCTCCAGATGTAGGTGTGGTTATACACTGAACTGGGTTAACAAACTTCTGTGTTGTTTACTTTTCTTGTTGTTTAAGTTTTGGTTAAATTTGTCAAATGTCCTATTAAGTGTTGGGACATCTCTTAGGACATCTCATACCTAACCACAGAATTTCAATTGGCATCAGAGCAGGCACCCTGCCTGTTTATACTGGGTGAGATCTAGGGAATACAAATTCTGTAACATGGATAGAGATTTAGGGTCAGTAAATAGACCACCTATTCTGGATGGATCTAATTATGACTACTGGAAGCCAAGAATGATTGCATTCTTAAGGTCACTTGACAACAGGGCATGGAGAGCAGTTAATGTTGGATGGGATCATCCTGTCCAAGACACCAAAGATGGATCAAAAGTGCTGAAACCTGAAGAAGAATGGAGTAAGGAGGAAGAAGACTCAGCACTAGGCAACTCAAAAGCCTTAAATGCTTTATTCAATGGCATTGATAGAAACATTTTCAGACTTGTGCATCATTGTGAGCTGGCCAAAGATGTTTGGGATACTCTCAAAACAACTCATGAAGGAACATCAAATGTAAAAATGTCAAGACTTCAACTTCTCACCACCAAGTTTGAAAACTTGAGAATGAAGGAAGATGAATCAATTCATGAGTTCTATATGAACATCTTGGATATAGCCAATACATCTGGAGCTTTGGGAGAAAAAATGACTGATGAAAAGCTTGTAAGAAAGATTCTCAGATCTTTACCAAAAAGATTTGACATGAAAGTCACTGCAATAGAAGAAGCTCAAGACATATGCTCCATGAAAGTTGAAGAACTCATTGGTTCTCTTCAAACTTTTGAGATGGGAATGAATGACACAAATGTCAAAAAGAACAAAAGCATAGCCTTGGTGTCAAATACAGATGAAGAAGAAGATGATGAACCAGCAAATGATAAAAGCTTATCAGAAAATCTTGCCTTGATTGGAAGACAATTCAAACAGATTCTCAGAGGAATGGAAGGAAAATCCAAACCTAGTGGAAGAAACACAAACTCTGAGAACAGAAGACCTTATGATGCTAACAAAAGATTAAAGTATGCTGAAAAGACCAGTCAAGATAAAGGAGTCAAATGCCATGAATGTGAAGGATATGGACACATCAAGTTTGAATGTCCTACCTACTTAAAGAGGCAAAAGAAAGGACTCTCTGTGACCTGGTCTGATGAAGACTCAGGAGAGTCAGAAGAAGAATCAGCTAAGCATATTACTGCTCTAGCTGGACTGTGTGAATATGATAGTGATTCCAGTTGTGGAGAGCTTACTTATGAAGAACTTGAGCAAGCATTCAAAGATCTATACAAAAGAAGCTCTGAAATATGCAGTGAGGTTATAAAGCTAAAGAAGCAGAATGAGGTATTAGAAGATGAAAAAGCAAGTGATCAAGTAATCATTGATACCTTGAAAAGTGAAGTAACTCTTCTCAACTCTAAGTTGGAACATATGTCAAAATCTGTTAAAATGTTGAACAGTAGCTCAAATACACTGGATGTTATTCTCAGCAATAATAAACATTCAGGGGACAAAAGTGGACTGGGATATAACAGAGATGAAGCCAGCTCTAGCAAAGCTACTGCAAAAACTACTCAGTCAAACAAGATGTCCCAACAGATGCTCCAACATCAGAACACAAAGACAAACATAATGTTCCAACAGATGTCTCAACATTCTGGAAAGAACAAGATGAAGAAGAAGTATCAAAGATGGAGATGCCATCACTGTGGAAGATTTGGACATATCAAACCTCACTGTTATAAGCTACATGGATATCCAAATCAGATGTGTCAGCAACCTTCCAAGCAGAAAGTAGAAAGTACCAAGAAAGTGCTGCATAGAAATCAGCAACCTCCTAAGCAAAAGACAGAGGTCATCAAGAAAGTTTGGAGACCAAAAGCTGACATTCAGACTGATCAAAGCCACATACCCAAGAACAAGATCAACAATCAAGCTTGGAGATCAGCTGAACAACACTCAGAGCAGAGGCATCAAAAGAAATCTCAACTCATCTGGTCAAAGAAAAGTACTGCATACATAGCACATACATCATTGAAAGTATCAGCTAAAGAAGACTGGTACTTTGACAGTGGATGCTCAAGACACATGACTGGATTGAAGAATTTGCTAGTAAACTTAAAGTCACATTCATCCAGGTATGTTACCTTTGGAGATGGAGCCAAAGGAGAAATCAAGGGAGTTGGAACCTTGGACTGTCAAGATGTTCCAAGACTAGATGATGTGCTGCTAGTTAAAGGTTTAACTGCTAACCTGATCAGCATAAGTCAACTATGTGATCAAGGATACAGTGTAAACTTTACCAAATCTGAATGCATAGTGATTAACAAAGAACAAGAGGTTGTCATGAAAGGAGCCAGATCTAAAGACAACTGTTACATGTGGGAATCTCAAAATCTCAGTCTCACTTCAACTTGCTCTCTAGCTAAGGAAGAAGAAGTGAAACTGTGGCATCAAAGACTAGGTCATCTTCATTTCAGAGGCATAAAGAAGATCATATCTATGGATGCTGTAAGAGGTATTCCTAAACTGAAGATTGATGATGGCAAAATATGTGGTGAATGTCAAATAGGCAAGCAAACTAAGATGTCCCATCCAAAGCTCCAACATCTGACAACTTCCAAAGTTTTGGAACTTCTACATATGGATCTTATGGGACCTATGCAAGTTGAAAGTCTTGGTGGTAAGAGGTATGCCTATGTTGTGGTTGATGATTTTTCAAGATATACATGGATAAACTTCATCAAAGAAAAGTCAGATGTATTTGATGTATTCAAAGAATTATGTCAAAGATTGCAAAGGGAAAAATCCAGCTGTGTGATCAGAATAAGAAGTGATCATGGAAAAGAATTTGAGAATCAAAAGTTCTTAGATTTCTGTTCTTCAGAAGGAATCAACCATGAGTATTCTTCACCTATCACTCCTCAACAGAATGGGATTGTTGAAAGGAAGAATAGAACCATTCAAGAATCAGCAAGAGCTATGATCCATGCTAAAAAGTTACCTCTGTATTTCTGGGCTGAAGCTATGAACACTGCCTGCTACATCCATAACAGAGTTACTTTAAGGAAAGGAACTTTGTCCACAATATATGAAGTATGGAAGGGCAGAAAACCCACAGTGAAGTACTTTCATGTATTTGGAAGTAAATGCTATATTCTGGCAGATAGGGAGCAAAGGAGAAAAATGGATCCTAAAAGTGATGAAGGAATTTTCCTTGGATACTCTATAAACAGCAGAGCATATAGAGTATTTAACTACAGAACAAATGTTATCATGGAGTCCATAAATGTGATAATTGATGATGCTCCTACAGATGTCCTAGAAGATGTTGGAACATCTGCTGATATCAAGATTGAAGCTGAAGAAAAGAATGATCAATATAACTTCACTCAAAATGATACAAGGTCAGAAGATTCAAGCAAACCTCCCTCCATCAGAATACAGAAGGATCATCCCAAAGATTTAATAATTGGTGATCCCAACAGAGGTGTGAGCACTAGATCAAGAGAAGTGATTTCAGGTTCTTGTTTTGTTTCCAAAATAGAACCTAAAAATATCAAGGAAGCTCTCACTGATGAATACTGGATTTGTGCTATGCAAGAGGAATTAGGTCAATTCACAAGGAATGAAGTGTGGAATCTTGTACCTAGACCTGATGACATAAATGTGATTGGTACAAAATGGGTGTATAAGAACAAGTCAAATGAACAAGGAATTGTTACAAAGAACAAAGCTAGACTTGTGGCTCAAGGATACACTCAAATTGAAGAGATAGACTTTGATGAAACCTTTGCACCAGTAGCAAGGCTTGAATCAATAAGACTACTGTTGGGAATTGCTTGTATCTTAAAGTTCAAGCTATTTCAAATGGATGTGAAAAGTGCCTTTCTTAATGGTTATCTTAATGAAGAGGTATATGTAGAACAACCTAAAGGATTTGTTGATCCAAGCTGTCCAAATCATGTATACAAATTAAAGAAAGCACTTTATGGTCTGAAGCAAGCTCCAAGGGCATGGTATGAAAGACTGACCACATTTCTTATCAAGCAAGGATACAGAAAAGGTGGGATTGATAAAACCCTATTTGTTAAAGATGAAGAAGGAAATGTCATGATTGCACAAATATATGTTGATGACATTGTGTTTGGTGGGATGTCTGATAAGATGGTCAAACATTTTGTCAAGCAGATGGAATCTGAATTTGAAATGAGTCTAGTAGGAGAGTTAACCTATTTTCTTGGTCTGCAAATAAAGCAAATGAAAGACTCAATGTTCATCTCACAAAGCAAATATTCCAAGAACATAGTCAAGAAATTTGGAATGGAAAATGCTGCTCACAAGAGAACTCCTGTCCCCACACATTTAAAGCTGACTAAAGATGAAAAGGGTGAGAATGTAGATCAAAGCTTATACAGAAGCATGATTGGAAGTTTGTTATACTTAACTGCTAGCAGACCAGACATTGCATTTGCAGTAGGAGTTTGTGCAAGATATCAAGCTGATCCAAAAGTCAGTCATCTCAATCAAGTCAAGAGAATCCTTAAATATGTTAATGGTACTTGTGACTATGGCATAATGTACTTTCATGGTTGAAAACCAATTCTCACTGGCTTCTGTGATGCTGATTGGGCAGGAAGTGCTGATGACAGAAAAAGCACTTCAGGAGGATGCTTCTTTCTAGGAAACAATCTGATTTCTTGGTTCAGTAAGAAACAGAATTGTGTATCCTTATCTACAGCTGAAGCTGAGTACATAGCAGCAGGTAGCAGTTGTTCTCAGTTGGTTTGGATGAAGCAAATGCTCACTGAGTACAATGTCCCACAGGATGTCATGACATTGTACTGTGACAACTTAAGTGCAATCAACATATCAAAGAATCCTATCCAACATAGCAGGACAAAGCATATTGATATCAGACATCATTTCATCAGAGATCTTGTAGAAGAAAAGGTGATTTCATTGGAGCATGTTGCTACAGATTTGCAATTAGCTGATATCTTTACCAAAGCATTGGATGCTACACAATTTGAGAACTTAAGGGGCAAACTTGGAATCTGTTTATGTGAGATTTAGCAATTAATGAGATGTGCCAACATGTCATATGACATTGCATGGCATAAGTTCCAGATGGCAAAGCTAGTCTGGACTAGATCCTTGGGAATTCCATCCCTAATCATTTGGACTGTAACGGCTACATATTTAGTAACTACTTATAAGAATCTATCAAGATTCTCATCATACCATCACAAGCGAATCACATTAACTCTCAATTCTCCAGAGATCATAAACCCTAAAGTCTTTCTTTCATCTTCTTCAACAATGTCTCAAAACCCTAAAACAGCTGAGGAAATTCTCAACAAGGAAGACGTGGTTCATGCCACTCCAATCTCTGTTGTGCCAATGTCATCAACACCATTGGACGAGATCAGGGGAAGCGCCTCTCACACTAAAAAGGCAAGAACTCCAAAGAGATGTAAAGATCAAATCAGAAGCAAAGCTAAAGGCATTCCCTCCTCCTCAAAATTCTCCAAATATGTTGATGATTCCATCAAGGAGATTGTCAACCAAGTTTTCTCTGAACAAAGAGTGGTGAAAGGGATCTCTGTTCCTTTGAACACCATTCCTGCACCTCAAGAAGAACCAGCTCAAGATACAGAGGACACTGCTGCAGAACAAGATGTCCCAACAGATGTTGGAACATCTGCAGATGAGAAAGCAAACTCATCTGATGTTGATACTGAACAGGCTGAGGACAAGAAAGAGGCCTCAAGTGAAAGTGATAAAGAAGTTTCTGTGGAACAGGCTAAAGACTCAAATGAAGATCAAACTTCTGCTGATCAACAAGCTGATGAGGAGACTGCTCAATCCCCTCCAGTAGTCAATCTGGAGCAGGACTCTGATGCAGAGATCATATCATCTGTGAAACCCAGCATTGCTAAAAGACTAAGGTCCAGGAAAGGAAAGATGCAAGCTGAACCTGTCATCCCTGAGAAGAAGAAGGCTAGTCCAAAGAAAGGCAAAGCTAAAGCTACCTTTGGTCCAACAAAACCCTGGAGCAAAGTCCAATCCCAGAAGAGAAAAGCTGCCACACCATCAGATTCAGATGTTGAATCAGATGTCCCAACATCTCCTCCCAAGAAAAGACCAACACCAGCAAGAGCTTCAACTGCTGTTCCAGAAGCTCCCTTGGACAACATATCATTCCATCTTGTCTCTAGTGTCAACAGATGGAAGTATGTGTACCAAAGAAGGGTTGCCCTGGAAAGAGAACTGAGCAGCAATGCACTTGAGTGCACAGAACTCATTGACCTAATCTCTGCTGCAGGACTATTCAAGACAGTCTCAGAGTTCTCTCCCTGCTATGAACTTCTTGTCAAAGAGTTCATTGTGAATCTTCAGGAGGATTGCTCCAATGGTAAGTCCTCAGAGTTCAGAAAGGTATTTGTGAGAGGTAAGTGTGTTGAGTTCTCTCCCCAAATCATTAATCAGTATCTAGGAAGGGACACAGATGGACCCAATGAGCTAGGGAAAACAGATAATCAAATCTGTAAGGTGATCACTGCAAACCAGGTCAAAGCTTGGCCTGTGAAGGGAAAGCTCTCTGTGAGCATGCTTACCAGAAAGTATGCCATGCTTAACAGGATTGGAACTGCTAATTGGGTGCCTACCAATCACACTTCCTCAATCTCAACTGGTCTGGCCAGATTCATCTATGCTGTGGGAACTCAAACCAAGATGGATTATGGAGCATACATTTTTGATCAAACCTTGAAGCATGCCAGCTCCTCTGCAACAAAGCTGCCCATAGCTTTTCCCTCATTGCTGTGTGGTATTGTTCTAAGTCAATACCCTGGGATTTTAAATGAAAAAGATACTGTCTGCAAGAGAGAGAGCCCCCTGGCTTTTCACTACAAATTATTTCTCAGTCACCATGCTACAGATGTTGAAGCACCTTCTGGGACATCTGCTAGTCCCTCAACTGCTAAGAATCCAATCTCCAAGAAGACTTTAATTGCTGAACTCAAAAGCACCTGCAAAGAGCTTGAAGCTAGAAATCAGAAGCTTGAGGAAATCATCAAAAGGTTGGAAAGTGAAGAAGATCAGAATGTTGCATCTGGTGAAGAAAGTGAGGCTGATGAAGAAAGTGAAGCTGATAAAGATGAAGACACTGAAGTGGAGGAAGCAACTGAGAGTGATGAATCTGAGTGATCTTTGTATGTGAGGCAAATTGTAATGACAACACTGCTTTGTATTTCTGGATAATAGTGTCTTTGGCCCCAAATTTTGTGACTAACAAGGGGGAGAACAACAACAACAAATTGTACTGCTGTTTAATTATAAATGAAAAATCTGTTTGTTTCTGCCTGAACTGAATAAGTGTGAATATTTCTGTTGAAACAAGACTGGACTCATATATGTTTGAGGGGGAGTAAAACTCAAATATGAATCAACAGAAAATTAATGATATACTCTGATAAAAAGAACTTCTGCTGCACTCTGAAATCCAGAAAAGATGTTAGCCAAAAATTAGCCAAAGGGGGAGTTTGTAGATGTTTAAGAATTGGCAGAATTTTTGACCAAACAAGAAATGTTAAATTCAGTTCAGAATGTCCTATCAGATGTTGGGACATTAGCAAACAGAGTATGTGAACTTATTTCAGGATGTCCTACCAGATGTTGGGACATTGTGTAAATAACTTAAGTTCAGTTTTCCAGGATGTCCCAACAGATGTTGAGACATCTCAGACCTGCTTCCAGAATTAATTATTGATTAACAGATCAGAGATATTTAAGGAGAGTTATCTGGAATTAATTAATGATGGACAAAAACAGAACAAGGCGCATCTGTAGGGAGTTTTATATTGAAGATTCAGAATAAAACAGAAGACCTAATGCACCTAGAATATAGGAAGTAACAAACCCTAAATTCAAGGTGACAGCTGCTGCACATTAGGGCTGGATCATTCTACAGAAAGCCCAAAATTTAGATACCTATTTAAGCAACAGAAACTCATAGAATTGAGTACAAATTTCAGAAGACTAAATAGGGTGTCTAGTGTTTTAATAGCAGGTTGTATTTTATGTACCACTTTATGAGCTTTTAAGCAAAAGTGCATTTGTGACTTGATTGAAACTGTTAAGTAAGATCAAGCTGTTTTTGTTTGAAGGATGTCTTCAATTTCAGTAAACTTGTAAACTTGATCACTGGGTGATTGAGGGGGAGTGAGTAGGGTACTCTTATCTAAGTGAGTCTTAGGTAGAAATTGCATTGGGTAAGTATTAAGTGATAGATTAAACAGGGTGGTTTAAGTCTAGAATTAATATTACTAATAGTGGATTTCCTCCTGGCTTGGTAGCCTCCAGATGTAGGTGTGGTTATACACTGAACTGGGTTAACAAACTTCTGTGTTGTTTACTTTTCTTGCTGTTTAAGTTTTGGTTAAATTTGTCAAATGTCCTATTAAGTGTTGGGACATCTCTTAGGACATCTCATACCTGACCACAGAATTTCAGTACACTTACTATTTTCCCATCAATAAGTTAGGATGTCTGGATAACCTGTCAAAATGCAAAATATGAAAATCATGCAATGAATGCGTATGACATGTCCATGAGGATGTGACATGCGACCCTGCCAATGATGCTATGCAATGCACTGGCATGTGATCCATGGTCTGGTGATCAATGGTCTGATGTTGGTGCTGAGAAGATAACCACGTGTTGGTGAAGAGTCATAACAACAATATCTTTGTGCAGAACCCCACAATTAGGAACCAAGAAACCACATAGAACTGGATTATCACAAAGTGACACTGGTGAAACGGGTATGTTGAAAGTTTAGGGTTCCCGTAAACCTGTAAACCCCTCCCAGTCTCACGTGTGTACTACCTCGGGTCAACATCATAGACTCTTAAAGCCGAATAGCAATAATACATTCACCATTTCCGAGAAACGGCTCATGACCAAATCAGGGAATCAGTTTAGCATTATGTACTACTCAGGGAGGTCTCAGCTGAGTCAGGAAAAAAAGAATCCCTCATAAGTCTCCAGCTTCAAGCACTGAATCGAGAAATAATAGTACATTCAGCCCTTGGGATACAATATTATTGCCATACGAACAACTTGCCTTGACTGGGTTCCTATGAAAGAACCAGGCCATCCTATGCGAGTTCCCAGTGGGCCCTCGGATGCGATTGGGTTTGCCAACAAATGTGGTCTGCCACTGTCATCACGGGAGTGGGATGTTTCAACAAAGGTCCTCAATGATTGGTCCCCAAATGCATATAACTATCGAGGTCATGTAATGATCAAGAAAGATTCCTCTATCAAAACATTTCCAAGACGGTCGCAAGTCTGGGTGTGGAACTCACTAATACCAACATAGCAAAATATGAAGCCAAAGTGGAATCACTCAAAGTCTTAGGGTGCACTCGAGCCCCGGATATGAGCTCATCTCACATTAACAATCCCCCGCCCACCAAAAGAAAACCAACACAACCAGTCAGTCTAGTATATTTGACGCATGTAAAATAAATACTGAAAGCGGTAAATAAATGTTGTAAAGTAAAGCTGTAAATGAAAACAGTAAAGCTAAACTAAAACACACAGTAGTAAACAACTAAACATCCAAAGAAACAAAAAAGAACAAGCACTAGGATTGACTCTCAAAGGGGAATCATAGATTCCGGGTTCGATCCCCAGTAGAGTTTCCAGCTGCCGCTCCCAGTATTTTCATCCTAGTACAAACGCAAAAGTGGCACAAAAAAGGTAGAGTCGCCATCCAGGCATTTTTATCCTGAATGAATGGAAAAGGTAATGCTGCACAAACCGAGGAGAACAGGAAATGACAAGGTCCTGCGAACTAGAGATTTTGGGTTCGGGAGTCGGTTACGACCTGGGAAGGTATTACCACCCCAAATTGTCTGCCGTATCCGATGGGATCCACGTTTGTTTGTATGTTTCAAAGGGTAAAAGAATAAACCTACTGCTAAATAAAACCGCTAACTGGAATGAGAATGAAAATGAGAAAGGGAACTGGAAAAGAAATCGAAAAGGAAGGGGGAAAACGTAGGGAAAATAAAGAATGTGCTCAAACGGACCCTACCACGCTGCCTACGTATCTCATGGGAAATGAGAATCAGATTCGACGTAGTTCGCCTAACTAAAGCCGAAACTTGTTTGTGTTTTTTATGATGATGTTGCCATAGCTCTAACTCAAGTGTTGTCGGCTTGCTGATCGAGGGTGTTACCGTATTGTTGTTGAACTGTTGAGACAAGTCACGATCGTCCGCAAAGAATGAGAAATGAGAAGAGAAGACGTGGTGTCTTTGTTTATTGTCTTTTAGAAGAAGTGTTTTGATTGTTTTTTGTTTATGAAAATAGCCTCATAATTAGACTTGTACATCATTCTAGATAAGCTTGTACTATCTCCAACATGGGATGAATATAAGTTCTTCATGGAATAAGTCTCTGCATCTAAGACTACTTCAATCTTTATTAAAGTGTTTTTTAGCTTTTTCTTTGAGATGAGAAAGAGGACTCATGCCGAGAAAGGGAAAAACGAAGGGGACTAAGACCAACTCTAAGTTGTTTATTGCATGCAAAAGGGTATCCTAAGGGTTTATGTAGTTTTCTAATCCTAATGAGAAAAGGAAAAGAAGAAAAGTGAATTAGAATTCAACTTACTTCCTAAGGAATGTAAGTTGTTTCTAAAAAGGGGGAAGCCTATACAAGCAAAGCACAAGGTGCTAAGGCAAATACAATTAAAAAGCACAAATAAATGAAGGAGAAGTATATAACCAAGGCTTACCTCAATCTCCCTACAAAACAAATGTTAACTTCACAAAGTATATTAAACACGTAAAGCATAGCAAAATTCAAGCAAAGCCCAAACTAACTAAGGAAAGGCATTAAAAGCTTCCTAGGGTTAATTCCTAAAACTGAAGGATTTGAAATGATAACAAGCTTCTAAAAATCATTAGCTAAACCCTATTAAAATGTTCTAAGGTTAGAAGATCAATCAACTAAAAACTATGCCCTAATGAGGTGTTAAAACCCTAAAGAAAATCAACATGCAGTTAGATGGAAATAAAAACACCAAACAAATAGCAATGGTCATGGAAAAAAATGAAATTAATTCCCTAAAGTCATCAACCAGAATCCAACAATGTGTTAAATTATCTCCCAAAAATTCACAATTTAACTCTACCAAATGGTCACTCAAAGTTACCTAATGATTATTTGCAAATTTGTACAAACAAGGCTTCCAAAACAATGGACAAAATGAGTTCAAAAATATAACAAAAATATTTTTAAGTTCCTTTTGAAGTATTTTAAAAGGTGTAAAAAGAATGGAGTGAAAATGTTTCTTGACGTGGAAGAAATAAATTGGACAAACTGAGGTATTAATGTGGGAATTCAATGAAAAAGAAATCAAATGAAAAATCAAAATAAAATTGAAAAATCACTGAAATCAGAAAGTAAAAAAAACAAAAAAATTCTAAAATGAGTTAAGATGTTTTTAACAGGACACTGTTTTTAACAGCAATTATCATAATTTATGAGCCATCAATTTTCTATTAATCCAAAAAATCCAATTAAAACGTAACAAATGAAAACGCTCTCTCATCTTTCTCACAACAATGTTCTTCTCTCTCTCTCTCTCTCTCTCTCTCTCTCACACTATTCACGTTCTTTCTCAAGAACCCTAGCGCTGCCACTAATGACCATTTGGAGACAATAACACAATCAATGGCACCATCTCACCCCTCACGGTCTCCACCCAATCCTCACCTAAACCAGTGTTTCTCTCACAAGTCGAAATCCAATCTCACCCTCTCGACTCGATGCAAACGATAAATCGCGGATCGCAACCGTAAGAACAACCGAAAGCAAGCTATAATGCAAGAACAACATAAGAACAACACCAGTATAACACAAGAATAGTCCGTACCTTTTAATTTTGCCGACGATGAAGACTCAAATCAGACTCATTGACAATGAGCAAGGCGAAATCAAGTATGCGTTTCAATTTTACATCTCATTCGTCCTTTGCTTCTTGCTCGCGATTATGACTTATTGTTGTCGAATCTGGATTCTTGATGTGGATTCCTCAATTGAATTGTTGTGTTGATGTCGTTGTTGAATTCAGGTTCTTGGTGTTATGTTGCGGATTAGGAAGGATGGGGATTGAGGAGAACGAAGTGTGATGATGCAATGATGATGATCGGTGAAGATGAGAGTCGGTGTGTGATTGGTGAAGATTGCAGGTTGAGGGCATGAAAATTGTAAGTGATAAAGTGATGATCGGTTCAGAAAATCTTGTTGAAGGATGAAGATTGTAACACTCTTCTACCCCAAAGTAAAATATTTAGAGTAATATCAGAATAATAAGAAGAAGGGTAATACATTTCTTCGGAAAACATCAAATAACAGTGTTCTGTCTCAGAATACGGGTTAATCAACATCATAAAATTATATATAATCATTTTGTAGCGGAACTAAAACTTTATGATTCAAAAGTCAATACTTTATTTCATGCACATATCATCAATCATCCAGAGTTTTAACATCATAAAATAAAAGAAATATTCTTCAAATAATACTATCACTGAAAAAAGTCTAATAACTAAAACCCCATATCGGTGTTACATGACACAAAGCAGGACACAAAAACTCCAGACCACTCCTATAGTAATATAACATACGCTTCGAGACTCTGAAAAACTCTTCTTGTGGTGCGAGACTATTCTTTATCATCTTCAAGTTACCCACATACGAGGAAACATTTCCAAGCAGGTAGGGTGAGTAATCATAATTAGAATACAAAATATAAGTAAATTAGCATAAGCACGTCATAACATCATCACCATAAAATTCAGCAATAACAACATAATCATGAACACATTATAAAAATTCAGCAGCAACAACACAATCGTGAATTCATCCAGAAATATGCAATCCCAACTATCATGATATGCAATTATGCATGTGGTACCAATTTCATCGTGAGATGGATACATGGCCATCAACCCTACACAAGGGAGCACACCGTAATCATCGAGACACTTCAATCCACACAATGGGATTGAAGCTACCAAATAGGTCGAAGCCCCATCGTGAATGTTATGAAATGCAATGATGCATTACACCGTAAAATTCATCGAGAAATCAATTGTGCATCATTAATTTCATATCAACAGCCCAACATCGATTTAATCATATATTTCTATCGTAATAACACGTCAACAAAACCTCATTTAATTAGCTACCTCAACTCATCAAGACATAACCCAACCTCGGTAAAAATATAATGTAATTTAATCATTTTCCTAAAAACTCCGTTCATAAAATTATATCATTTCTCTCCTTTTCATTCACCAAAATAAAGTTTACTTTATGCTCTTTCTGACGCTTCAAACGGAATGCGAATCAGACTTACGGTTTAAAAATTACTAATTTTCAAAGAATTCAAAATTATCTCCAATACAATGTTAACCGGTTAACCCATAGCGTTAACCGGTTAACGCCTGTACGTTTTCAGAAAATCCCAATTTTTTTCAATGGTTAATCGGTTAACCTATAACGTTAACCGGTTAACACACATTTTTCAGCAGCTTTTCTGCTGTTACGAAATCAGCATTAAAAACCCCCAAATTTTCATACGTTTTTCATCCCAATTCCTTCCAAAACTCATTTACATCATCAATCAAATACAAACAACATCGAGACATCAATTCACACATCAATTACATGATTCTAACACATTCTATTTACTCCAATTTCATCAATTAGGCATCGTAAACTCAACCTAAGTCAAAACCCCTAAAACTCACAAAAACTCATACAATTCTAATATACTCATAATCTAGTTCCTATATAATTACAATAGATTATGAAAACTCCCCATACCTTATAGAATTTCGCCAATTAATACACCTCTCCAAGGTCCTTCGTAACTTCCTGATTCTGAGCTTCTTCTCCTTCCTTTCTTCAGAGCTCATTTCCAAAAACACGATAGGTCCAATTTTGATCGTATTCTCACTTTTACAAAAGCTATCCCAGTTTATGCTTTTCCCAACTTAACCTTACTCTTTCCTCATAAAGACCACCTTGCCCTTTTTCTCAATATTTTTATTAAATAATAATAATAATATAATAATACACAAATTATCCATATTATATAAAAGTACTCCTTATATTCCCAATTGAGCAACATAACCTCCATACCCCCACTTCTATTATTATTAAATAATAAACAATAATTTGAATAATACTACATGATTATTCTTATTATTAATATTATTAAAATAATATCACCGCAATGCATAGGGCCACATAACCACCTATTTGTCAAAATCATCATATATCCTCAAATAAGCAACAACTACTCATAATCGAATTTGGGGTGTTACAACTCTCCCCCACTTAAAGAATTTTCGTCCCCGAAAATTACCTGGAGTAGACAGAGTCAGATGCAACTCCCTCATCTAATCTTCTCGCTTGGAACTCAAGTGCTTTTCTCCTCTTATCATGATAACTCTTCTGATGACCCTGAAACGTCTTCATCCTTTCCCGAATCATTCTTATCTTCTCAGTTGTTTCTTGGACAATCTCAGGCCCAAGCACCGACTCTCTCCTGACTCATACCAACACAACAGAGTACAACAACGTCTACCATACAACGCTTTATATGTAGTCATTCCAATACCAACATGAAAATTGTTGTTGTATGTAAACTCAACCAACGACAAATGACTATCCCAAGATCCTCCTTGGTCCAATACACCAGCTCTCAGCTAATCTTCTAAAGATTGGGTCGTTCTTTCTATCTGACCATCCAGTTGTGGGTGATAAGCAGAACTCATCCTCAACTTAGTACCCAAGGCATCTTGTAAACTCTTCCAAAAACCTTGACGTAAACCGCAGATCTCTATCTGATACAATGCTCGAAGGTACACCACATAACTTCATAATTTCCTCAATATGAACCCTGCTAACCTTTGCATGGAATGATTAATATTCATCGGCAAGAAATGCACCGACTTATTTAATTGATCAATAATTACTCAAATCGATTCACTACCTCTTGTAGTCTTAGGTAACCCCGTCATAAAATCCATGGGAATGTTATCCCGCTTCCACTCAGGAACATTCAATGGTTGCATCATACCCGAAGGTCTCTGATGTTCAATCTTTGACTTCTGGCATGTCAAACAAGCATATACAAATTCAACAATATCTCTTTTCATACCCGGCCACCAAAACAATTTGCGTAAATCCCGATACATCTTCGTAGCACCAGGATGAATACTCAGTCAACTTTTATTTCCTTCCTCTAAAATACTCTTTTTAATTTCCGGAATATCGGGAACACATACTCTATCTCAGAATCTCAAAACACTCTCTTCACCAATTCGGAAGTCACCTTCATTACCTTGATCAACCAACATCAATTGATCAACTAATTTCAAATCAGATTTCTGACCTTCTCGAATCTCTTCCAGAATCTCACTGGTCAGCTTTAACATACCCAACTTCACACTATCAATAGCCGTTTCACACAACAAACTCATGTCTCTGAATTGCTTAATCATTTCCAGTTCTCTCACCATAAGCATCGAAATATGCAATGACTTCCTACTCAAAGCATCAGCCACGACATTTGCCTTACCAGGATGATAATTCAAATCCAAATCAAAATCTTTCAATAATTCAAGCCACCGCCTCTGCCTCATATTTAACTCTTTCTGAATTCGTTCCAACAGGTATTTTACTCTCGTAGCTACTGTAAACACCCTAAATTTTCCCTCACTCTTTCTCACACCATGGCTTGTGATCTTTTCATATTACATTGCATAAGCATATCATCTCACATTGCAAAGTTTATTTCATCTACATAAGTTGCATAATTAGGGTTTGTGATCAGGAGAATCCAAGAATTGATCTGAGCTATCTCAATGGTCTTGAAGCATTCCAAGAGGGTCCATGAGTGATCTATGATCTTATTACATCCCCAAGAAGTCTTTGAAGTCACAAAATCACAAAGGATTGCACAGAGATCCAGGCAGGCTAGGGTTTTCTGCACAGATGACCTAAAATTAGGGTTTTGGGTTTGAGGCCCTTAACCTCAAATGTTTTTGGTCATTCTTGATTCTAATGGTCTTAATATGTTATAAGGAGCATTTGTACCAAATTTGATGAAGAAATTCATTGTGGAAGTCATCTGATCAACTGGTAACTTGTTGTGCAAGAAAAGTCAGAATCAGGGCATCTGAGGCCACCACCAATGGCACCAAAGGGTCATTTTCATCAATTTGAGGTTCTATGATATTTATTTGATCTTAGAAGTGGTTATAAGTTCACAATATTGAAGAATTTCAAGCCATTTGCAAACTTTCCATTTTTGGACATGACTTGTAATGGAAACTTTCCATTTTGGGAAAGATTTTCAACCTCCTCTTTCTTGATCAAAAATTCTTCAAATGAAAAATCCTTGAACATTAAAGTTGTAGATTGGATGTTTCAAAATGAAAAATCCTTGAACATGAACTTGATCAAAAATTCTTCAAAAAGTACAAGAACTCCTCTTGATTCATCCTAGAACTCAAGATATGATGTTTCAAAGTTGGCAAAAATCTTGTAATTTTCAAGTATGTGCCAAAGAGGGATTTTTGCAAAATCAAGTTTCAAGACTTCTAATGACCTCTAATCCACTTCTAAGCATCATTACATGATAACACAACTTGCCTTTATCATAATTTGGCATTGGACCTAAGGTCTTCATGACTTGTGATCCAAGAAACTTCAAAGTTGTGAAATTGCAAAACACATGCTATCTTGCAATCCAAGTGTTGCAGTTCATCATAAACCATCCAAGGGCCATCCTCAAACTTAGCTGAAGTAGATAAAGCCATGAAATCCCCTCTATCCTGGCCCATACCTCAAGTTGCCAACTTTTGACTTTTTTGCAAAACAAGCCATACCAATCAGCCTGTGCCACAACAACTCTCTGGCCAATCAGCACATCTTATGCAAACCCTAAGGACCTCATTTCACACAACATTGAAGCCTGCAAGCACTCATACACTTAGAATCACAAAATCTTCAAGAAACCTTCATCACTTCGAATCACACTGCACAACCATCAAACTTTGTTTCTTTCTTCACCAATCAACTCAAAATCACCTAAGGATCATATCCCTCCCCTTGCCATGGCCTGAAACACTCCATAACCAAAACATGAATTATGCTTCATCGAAACTGGAGCATTCAAAATAGGCTAAACAAGCTTGTTCCAAGCATCTCATTAACCTCAGGGGACTCAAAGGACTTGTTTTGCACAAAGGAAGAGGTCAGAAAGCTCAAGTTTGGGAAGCTTCATCTCAGGTAACTCTCTCAAATAATTTTTCCAAAACTCTTATTTTAAGTTATAAAATGAATCTAAATACTCTCCTGATCACAATGAACTTTGAATGATGGAAAATGATTGAGAATTGAGTGTGTATTTAGCTTCTGAAATTTTTGCCAGTTTTCCGTTTTGCTTCAATTCTTGTTATTGATGCAAAATAAATGAATTTTGTTGCTGGATTTGTGTTTAATGTTGTTTAATGATGCATTCCGAAGAGTTTGATGCATTTTCATGGGGGGTTTTGAGTGAGATAGGGTGAAAGGGAGACCGGAGAAGATGATCGGAGCTTTCTCCGGTCACCTGAGAGTGATTAGGGTTTTAATTAGGGTTAGCGTGCCAGTTTGAATGTGGACCATTGGATGCGTGTTTAGATTAAGCCTCGGACGGATCAGATTGTTTCATTTAGCCCTAATTGTATTTAATTAATATAAATCAAATTAATTAGCTAGATTCAATCCTGACCAACCATTCACGTGCGCAGTCTTCCCCAATTTGAATATGAGCCATAGATCTTGCTTACTTTTCATTTTCTTTCATTATATTTTCATTTTATTTCTTTTATTTTATCCATTTATTAAAAATAGCAAAAAACATTTTTAAAATATCATTTTCTGCATTTTCACTTCAAATATTTTTCTAAACCCAAAAACATTTTTATTTTTATTTTTGCATTAAAAAAGTATTTTTAAATCATTTAAATGTTTTATTTAATTAATTAATTGATTTTAATTAATTAAAAATACATTTAGGTTTCTAAAAATCACAAAAAAATTCATGAAGCATTCTCATACATTTAGAAACATTTATAAACTCATCACACAAATTTATTTTTAGGTTTGATCACATTTTCACAATTATCTTTGATTAGGGTTCATAAAAATCACATTTTTCTAACCCTAACTTGAAAAAATCATATCTGATCAACCATGATGAGTTTAAACTTGGTTCTTTTTGCATTCTTTCATATATTGCATCTAGTATCTAGGTTATTTAACACATAATTTTGCATTTCATTTTCAATTTGATTTTCATTTTTCCTTTAGAACCATCCAAAAACCCTAGTTAACTTAGGAAATTCATAACTTCCTCTAGATTTAGCTTCTGACCTTCACCTTTGTGGAGTGATCTTGTGTGTGTTTAGGGTTTGTTTGAGTTCAATTTCAATTTTTTATCATGATGTATGCTTCTATTTTGATCATGTGCATCTTATACATTCATAAAACCCTAATTTCTCATGTTCATTTGCATTCATCTTTGCATATCTCAATCATGTGAACTTGCCATGACATTTCAAGCATTTGTATGACATCTTAGACATCTTAAGACATGCTTTAACATTTCTTGATCATTTCTTCATTCATTTGGTATGCTTTGCATTCATTACATTTCATGTTCATCCATGTGTTTTCAAGCTTCTTAAATGCTTCCTTTGCATCTCATTTCTTGTATGAACATTCATATGCATCATGTATGGATTTGCATAATTCCATAACAAATTTGCATTGCATATTCACTTATGGTTTTGGTCTTTTCACTTCCATTTGTTTTATTTCCTTTTGCTTTGCATCTTATGCATTTATACTAACATTTCAGGGGCTTATGGTAAGTTGATTGGGATGTGGATTTGCCTTCACATCCCACCTCTTCTCATCTCTTTATTTGCATATTTATTTTTCTTTGAAGTGAAATTGCTTCACTTGTGCCCTCTTGCTCCTATCTCTTTCTTCTAGGTTACTTATCTTCTTCAGGAAGTAAGTAGTCTATTCTTCTTTCTCTTCTCTTTTCATCTTCTTCTTCTTCCTTGGTGGCCTCCTGAAGATCTTTTCTTAAGCCTCACAAATCATAGGAACATCCAAGAATGAAAACTTTTAGGGTTGTATATATTTCCCCCTAGTCTTTTACCTTTGAGTCTCCTTGAGTCTCTCTTCTCATCTTATAATCAGAGGCTAAACACTTAAAGCTTTAGGACTTTGAATTAGAGTTATGCCGACATCCTTATCTTAGGATGGAGTGTATAACTTTAATCCTTTGTGTTAAACCTTTAATTTGTTTACACCTCTTAATCAAAACACCTAATAACTATCAAAACTTAAGCTTGTAACTTGGGCCTTATATTAGGGTTCCATCTCCTCCGTTTGGTTAAGAGGGACTAACCCTAGTGTTTAATGGACAAGTCCCCCTCAAGTTGTCTTACAAACTTGAAACCCACTTCTTAATATCATCTTTAATAAAATCCACCTAATAAAGGCTTGTTATCTAATGACTTTAGTCCTTAACCATGGATTAAGTTGAGGAGTCTTCCTCAGCTTAAGTGTTCTCATCTATCACCCTTCTCTTAGGATGGTGTAATGAGTTCACTAATCCCTGATTAGAGATTAAACTCATTACTTAACACTAAACAAAAACCCAAAAACATCTTAATAATCAACAAGTAGGTTAATGATCTTAATCCTATATCATCATGGTAATTAAGTTGAGATGCTTATCTTATGCTTAAGTAGGCTCATTATCCCTAATCAGGGAGGATATAATGAGTTTACAACCCTTGATTTAGGCTTAAGCTCATCATCTTATGTAACACACCGGAAAAAAAAACTGAAAATACAAAAACAAACAATAATCGTCTCCTCCGGGATTCTTTTCTCATCACACTCATTCTATAAACGAGAACTTGCTTCTTTCGTCTAATGCAAGACACTTAGCACTCGAGCCAGACGAGTCACACACTTGAGCATAGACAAGCTAGCAGTTCACAGCAAATCATTCAGTCTCTTTGAGTCGAACTATGGTGTTCCTACTTCCTCATTACACGAGAGGATACATAGGCATAACTTAACAGTTATCGAACAAAAGTCTCTTTGTCTCCCCTCCCCTTCCAGCTTTATTTCTAAGCCTCAGTCTTGAGCATTTCACCATTTCTTTTGCACTGACACACATTCTTTTCTTCCTAGCTTTTCATACACATATAGCACATACACTACCCCCTTTTAAACACAATCAAGTAAGCATGGATCCCGTCGAGTACGACGGACGATTTGGGTGCTAATACCTTCCCAGGTCGTAACTAACCCCCTTCTCAGTTTCTTTGGTTCCCAACCGTCTTATCCATACCCTTCTAGGTTTATGCAACATTACCTTTCCTTCGGGATAAAAATGCCTAACTGGCGACTCTATTCAACCTCAACCTCCAACATCGCCGACAGTCCGCGTCTGTACCGGGACTTAAAGTTCGGGGAGCGACACCTTGGCGACTCTATTGGGGAATTTTGCAACCAGGGCTTCTGGTTCTCTTGTGGGTTTCTCCTAGCGCTTGTTTGATTTTGTTTACTAGGGGTGTTATGTGCTATGTGTGCTCTTGTTTATTGCTTTATTCATTGCTTTCTGTACAACTTTATTTATTGCATTTAATTTATCGCTTTCATTTACCGCTTTATGCATTTCATTTTATTATCATAGCATGTGCTGGTTTGTTGGTTTGCCTTGGTGGGAGGGGTATTCTAGTGAGAAAGGTCAAACACAAAGGCCTGAGTGACAAACATAGGATTAGAGTGGCTTCATATTCTTTCCCATTACATTTCGGTATGGTGCGGGAATATGAAAACACGGTTCAGACATGGGTTTCTTCTTGAGAACTCTTTGCTACAGATCTCCTATAGTGCTAGGGCTATCTGGGAAGCCTTCTAAGTCTGGATGACCTTTTTAGATGACCTTCAGCATCTGAGGTGAATTAGAGGAGGATCCTTTATGATTAGGGTAAACACTGTACCTCCGGGTTAGAAGTGTTTACACTTCTCATAATAGATCTGAACCTGAAGATCCTTATTCTAGAACAATACCTGTGAGTGGGTGGGGTTGTTTACAGGTTTGCAGGAACCCTTGGCCTCATCATACCCTGTTACTATAATTGTTTTAAGGTTACACTATTTTGGACTGATTCTTATGAAACCCTGGACTTGTGACTCTTTATTTGAGTCCCCCACCTGGTTACTAGTTCTCAAGCCTTCATCCGGATTTCTGAACACTCATGAACCCTACCAAAAGCAACTGACAAATCCAGCACCTGATCACAAACCCTTCCATATCATTCAGCATACATCATATTGCATCATTTAACATTTGTCTATTTGTTTTATCGGGTATCCACATCTTCTTTGATTTGGTTTTGACCGTTCTTCTGCTCAGATATCTTCTTCAACACTTCTTCAACTATCCTCTTCAGCTATCTGCTTTGTCTATCTTCTCCAGTTATCTTCATCAGCATATCTTCAATATGGATTCAACAAGAAAGAGCAACATCACCTACCATTTCTTTGAGTACCCTCTGACAGGCATCAGGCAGATTCAGGCCCTTATCACTCCTGATCATGTTCCTCTATTCAGAGATCATTATGGTGGTATCCTGGACATGATCATGGACTTGGACACATCACAAAGGAGCATGATTCAAACCTGTCTTCAGTTTTATGACCCTCCTCTCCGTTGTTTCACTTTCCCGTATTTTCAGATAGGCCCTCTGTTGGAAGAGTATTCTATGTTGTTGGGTGTCCCTATCAAAAGAGGAATTCCTTTCAACCCTGAGATGACTGCTCCTAAGAATGAAGACATAGCCAAAGCATTACATTTGGAAGACACCATCATTGATTAGCATATGACCACCAAGGCTGGAATACCAAGCATTCATCTGGACTTCTTAATCACTCAGGCTATCATTCATGCTGCAATAGGGAAGTGGGAAACTGTTTGTGCTCTCATGGCTCTTAGTATATATGGTATCATCTTGTTTGCAGACGAGCCTAAGTTTATAAGCAAGAATGCCATCCACATCTTTATGCTCAATAATCTAGTACCCACCTTGTTAGGAGATTTCTATTACTCAGTTCATCAGAGGAATGAGAAGCATAGAGGAAGACTGGTCAGATGTTGTGCACCTCTTTTCTATTGTTGGTTATTGAGACACATGCCGAAGATGGAAGCTTTCTTGAATCCACATTGTAAACACCCCAAATTTGCCCTCACTCATTTTCACCATGGCTTGGGATCTTTGCATCTGCATAGATTCAATCATATCATCTCATATTACATTTTTGCTTCACTGCATAGGTTCTAAGTCATCTGCACCTAGGGTTTGTGATCTGAGCAATCCAAGAGCCATTTGAGCCACTCCAAAGGACACCAATCATATCAAGAGGGTCCATGTATGTTCAATCATCATATTATATCCTCCAAAGATCAAGGAAATCAGAAAATCACAAGAACTGAGAAAGGCATGGAAGCAGAGCCAAGTTTAACTGCACAGATGACCTGAAATTAGGGTTTTGGTTTCAGAGGCCATAACTCCAAATTTTTTGGTCATTCTTGTTTCTATTGGTCTCTATATGATATGAGGATCATGCATACCAATTTTCATAAAGAAATTCAATGGGGAAGGCATCTGATCAATGGATGACTTCTTGAGCAAGTCAGTGCAAAATCAGGGCATCTGAGGCCCTCAATCATCCAACCAAGGGGTATTCTCCATCATTTTTAATGTGTATGATCTTTATTTGATCTTAGAAGAAGTTATAAGTTCAAAAAATTGAAGAATTTCAAGCCATTCGCAAAGTTGCCATTTTGGGAAAATGACTTGTAATGTAAACTTGCCATTTTGAGAAAGTTTTTCAACCTCCTCTTTTTGATTCAAAAATGCTTCAAATGAAAAATTATTGGTCATGAAAGTTGTAGATTGGATCCTCCCATTTTCAAAAAGTACAAGAACTCATTCTAATTCATCATAGAACAAAAGTTATGGCCTTGCAAAGTTGGATAAAATCACATAATTTCATATTTCATGCCAAAGAGGGATTTTTGCAAAACCTCTTGCCAATTCATTTTTGTGACCTCAAATTTACTTCTAACCATCATATAAACATAACACATTGCCTAAAACTCAGAATTGGCCCAAGAATTTCCAAATTTCATGACTTGCATATAAAGAAATCTCAAAATGGCCAAAAGTTCACAAATTTGCAAAACCTCCCATAACCTTTCACAAACTTGCTGATTTGCCTCAAAGTGATTTCCATGGACATCCTCAATCCCAACTGCAACAGACACCCATTTGTCCTTGGCCTGAACCAGCCCATACCTCAAAGTACAACTTTGTTGACTTTTTTGCAAGAAGGCCATACCAATCAGCATAGCCCACACCAACTCCACAGACCTATCACAGCTTGATATGTGGACAAAATGAAACTCAAAACACACAAGAAGCAAGCCTGAAACGACAACATTGCCATAGTTCACAAAAACTCCCTCTTTTGCATTTTCTATCGAATCCCATAACTCAGCCATTTATTCTCAAAACTTCTTCCACCATTCATCTCAAAATGCTTCACTGATCATTTCTCACCCATCAAAGCAGCCTGAAACAACCCCAAACAGAAATACGATTTTTCACTTCCTTTGAACTGAGCTTCAGCAAACTTCCCATAAAGGCTATATAAACTCCAACCAAGCACTGCAAACTCTTGAGGAAGATCATTGGAGGTGATTGGAAGCAAGGAACTGGCCAGAAAGCTCCAAAGGTGAAAGCTCCAGTTCAGGTATCACCAAGAAATTTTTTTCCAGAACTTGTATTTCTTGTTATAAAGTTGTTCTCCATGCTTCACTGGTCATGCTGCTCTTTTTATTTTTGAAAATAGTTGAGAAATGAACATGTTATGACTCTCTGAAACTTTGTTCAGTTTTCTGTTCTTCTTCGATTCTCCATGTATGCTTGTTATAAATTATGTTTGGATGGTGGTTTGAATTCGTTTTGAGTGGGGGATCATTTCTGGGCATTTAATTTAGGGTGGGGTAGCTTATAGAGAGAGTTAGGGATTTGGCCTCGCCGGAGAAGACGACCGGAACCACTGTTCCGGTCGTCTGAAAGTAATTAATGTTAATTAGGGTTTAGTGGTGTAGATGTTTAAGAATTGGCAGAATTTTTGACCAAACAAGAAATGTTAAATTCAGTTCAGAATGTCCTATCAGATGTTGGGACATTATCAAACAGAGTATGTGAATTTATTTCAGGATGTCTCATCAGATGTTGGGACATTGTGTGAATAAATTAAGTTCAGTTTTTCAGGATGTCCCAACAGATGTTGAGACATCTCAGACCTGCTACCAGAATTAATTAATGATTAACTGATCAGAGATATTTAAGGAGAAGTATCTGGAATTAATTAATGATGGATAAAAACATAACAAGGCGCATCTGTAGGGTGTTTTATATTGAAGATTCAGATTAAAACAGAAGACCTAAATCACCTAGAATATAGGAGGTAACAAAACCCTAAATTCAAGGTGACAGCTGCTGCACATTAGGGCTGGATCATTCTACAGAAAGCCCAAAATTCAGATACCTATTTAAGCAACAGAAACTCATAGAATTGAGTACGAATTTAAGAAGACCAAATAGGGTGTCTAGAATTTTAATAGCAGGTTGTTTTTAATTGTACCACTTTATGAGCTTTTAAGCAAAAGTGCATTTGTGACTTGATTGAAACTGTTAAGTAAGATCAAGCTGTATTGTTTGAAGGATGTCTTCAATTTTAGTAAACTTGTAAAACTTGATCACTGTGTGATTGAGGGGGAGTGAGTAGGGTACTCTTATCTAAGGTGTGTCTTAGGTAGAAATTGCATTGGGTAAGTATTAAGTGATAGATTAAACAGGGTGGTTTAAGTCTAGAATTAATATTACTAATAGTGAATTTCCTCCTGGCTTGGTAGCCTCCAGATGTAGGTGTGGTTATACACTGAACTGGGTTAACAAACTTCTGTGTTGTTTACTTTTCTTGTTATTAAATTTGTCAAGTGTCCTATCAAGTGTTGGGACATCTCTTAGGACATCTCATACCTGATCACAGAATTTCAATTGGCATCAGAGCAGGCACCCTGCCTGTTTATACTGGGTGAGATCTAGGGAATACAAATTCTGTAACATGGACAGAGATTTAGGGTCAGTAAATAGACCACCTATACTGGATGGATCTAATTATGACTACTGGAAGCCAAGAATGATTGCATTCTTAAGGTCACTTGACAACAGGGCATGGAGAGCAGTCAATGTTGGATGGGATCCTCCTGTCCAAGACACCAAAGATGGATCTAAAGTGCTGAAACCTGAAGAAGAATGGAGTAAGGAGGAAGAAGACTCAGCACTAGGCAACTCAAAAGCCTTAAATGCTTTATTCAATGGCATTGATAGGAACATTTTCAGACTTGTGCATCATTGTGAGCTGGCCAAAGATGTTTGGGATACTCTCAAAACAACTCATGAAGGAACATCAAAAGTAAAAATGTCAAGACTTCAACTTCTCACCACCAAGTTTGAAAACTTGAGAATGAAGGAAGATGAATCAATTCATGAGTTCTATATGAACATCTTGGATATAGCCAATACTTCTGGAGCTTTGGGAGAAAAGATGACTGATGAAAAGCTTGTAAGAAAGATTCTCAGATCTTTGCCAAAAAGATTTGACATGAAAGTCACTGCAATAGAAGAAGCTCAAGACATATGCTCCATGAAAGTTGAAGAACTCATTGGTTCCCTTCAAACTTTTGAGATGGGAATGAATGACACAAATGCCAAAAAGAACAAAAGCATAGCCTTGGTGTCAAATACAGATGAAGAAGAAGATGATGAATCAGCAAATGATAAAAGCTTATCAGAAAACCTTGCCTTGCTTGGAAGACAATTCAAACAGATTCTCAGAGGAATGGAAGGCAAATCCAAACCTAGTGGAAGAAACACAAACTCTGAGAACAGAAGACCTTATGATGCTAACAAAAGATTAAAATATGCTGAAAAGACCAGTCAAGATAAAGGAGTCAAATGTCATGAATGTGAAGGATATGGACACATCAAGTTTGAATGTCCTACCTACTTAAAGAGGCAAAAGAAAGGACTCTCTGTGACCTGGTCTGATGAAGACTCAGGAGATTCAGAAGAAGAATCAGCTAAGCATATTACTGCTTTAGCTGGACTGTGTGAATATGATAGTGATTCCAGTTGTGGAGAACTTACTTATGAAGAACTTGAGCAAGCATTCAAAGATCTATACAAAAGAAGCTCTGAAATATGCAGTGAAGTTATAAAGCTAAAGAAGCAGAATGAGACTTTAGAAGATGACAAAGCAAATGATCAGGAGATCATTGAAACCTTAAAAAGTGAAGTAAGCCTTCTCAATTCTAAGTTGGAACATATGTCCAAATCTGTTAGAATGTTGAACAGCAGCTCAAACACACTGGATGTTATTCTCAGCAATAATAAACATTCAGGGGACAAAAGTGGACTGGGATATAACAGAGATGAAGCCAGCTCTAGCAAAACTACTTCAAAAACTACACAGTCAAACAAGATGTCCCAACAGATGCTCCAACATCAGAACACAAAGACAAACATAATGTTCCAACAGATGTCTCAACATTCTGGAAAGAACAAAATGAAGAAAAAGTATCAAAGATGGAGATGCCATCACTGTGAAAGATTTGGGCATATCAAACCTCACTGTTATAAGCTACATGGATATCCAAATCAGATGTATCAGCAACCTTCCAAGCAGAAAGTAGAAGGTACCAAGAAAGTGCTGCATAGACTTCAAAGAAATCAGCAATCTCCTAAGCAAAAGACAGAGGTTATCAAGAAGGTTTGGAGACCAAAAGCTGACATTCAGACTGATCAAAGCCAAATACCCAAGAACAAGATCAACAATCAAACTTGGAGATCAGCTGAACAACACACAGGGCAGAGGCATCAAAAGAAATCTCAGCTCATCTGGTCAAAGAAAAGTACTGCATACATAGCACATACATCTCTGAGAGTATCAGCTAAAGAAGACTGGTACTTTGACAGTGGATGCTCAAGACACATGACTGGATTGAAGAATTTGCTAGTAAACTTGAAATCACATTCATCCAGGTATGTTACCTTTGGAGATGGAGCTAAAGGAGAAATCAAGGGAGTTGGAACCTTGGATTGTCAAGATGTTCCAAGACTAGATGATGTGCTGCTAGTTAAAGGTTTAACTGCTAACCTGATCAGCATAAGTCAACTATGTGATCAAGGATACAGTGTAAACTTTACCAAATCTGAATGTATAGTGACTAACAAAGAACAAGAGGTTGTCATGAAAGGAGCCAGATCTAAAGACAACTGTTACATGTGGGAATCCCAAAATCTCAGTCTCACTTCAACCTGCTCTCTAGCTAAAGAAGAAGAAGTGAAACTATGGCATCAAAGACTAGGTCATCTTCATTTCAGAGGCATAAAGAAGATCATATCTATGGATGCTGTAAGAGGTATTCCTAAAATAAAGATTGATGATGGCAAAATATGTGGTGAATGTCAAATAGGCAAGCAAACCAAGATGTCCCATCCAAAGCTCCAACATCTGACAACTTCCAAAGTTTTGGAACTTCTACATATGGATCTTATGGGACCTATGCAGGTTGAAAGTCTTGGTGGTAAGAGGTATGCCTATGTTGTGGTTGATGATTTTTCAAGATATACATGGATAAACTTCATCAAAGAAAAGTCAGATGTATTTGATGTATTCAAAGAATTATGTCAAAGATTACAAAGGGAAAAATCCAGCTGTGTGATCAGAATAAGAAGTGATCATGGAAAGGAATTTGAGAATCAAAAGTTCTTAGATTTCTGCTCTTCAGAAGGAATCAATCATGAGTATTCTTCACCTATCACTCCTCAACAGAATGGGATTGTTGAAAGGAAGAATAGAACCATTCAAGAATCAGCAAGAGCTATGATCCATGCTAAAAAGTTACCACTATACTTTTGGGCTGAAGCTATGAACACTGCCTGTTACATCCATAACAGAGTTACTTTAAGGAAAGGAACTTTGTCCATAATATATGAAGTATGGAAGGGCAGAAAACCCACAGTTAAGTACTTTCATGTTTTTGGAAGTATCTGTTATATTCTGGCAGATAGGGAGCAAAGAAGAAAAATGGATCCTAAAAGTGATGAAGGGATTTTCCTTGGATACTCCATAAACAGCAGAGCATATAGAGTATTTAATTCTAGAACCAAGGTTATCATGGAATCCATAAATGTGATAATTGATGATGCTCCTACAGATGTCCCAGAAGATGTTGGAACATCTGCTGATATCAAGATTGAAGCTGAAGAAAAGAATGATCAATATAACTTCACTCAAACTGATACAAGGACAGAAGAATCAAGCAAACCTCCTTCCATCAGAATACAAAAGGATCATCCCAAAGACTTGATAATTGGTGATCCCAACAGAGGTGTGAGCACTAGATCAAGAGAAGTGATTTTAGGTTCTTGTTTTGTCTCCAAAATAGAACCTAAAAATATCAAGGAAGCTCTCACTGATGAATACTGGATCTGTGCTATGCAAGAGGAATTAGGTCAATTCACAAGGAATGAAGTGTGGAATCTTGTTCCTAGACCTGATGACATAAATGTAATTGGAACAAAATGGGTGTATAAGAACAAGTCAAATGAACAAGGAGTTGTTACAAAGAACAAAGCTAGACTTGTAGCTCAAGGATACACTCAAATTGAAGGGGTAGACTTTGATGAAACCTTTGCACCAGTAGCAAGGCTTGAATCAATCAGACTATTGTTGGGAATTGCTTGTATCTTGAAGTTCAAGCTATTTCAAATGGATGTGAAAAGTGCCTTTTTAAATGGCTATCTTAATGAAGAAGTATATGTAGAACAGCCTAAAGGATTTGTTGATCCAAGCTGTCCAAATCATGTGTACAAACTCAAGAAGGCACTTTATGGGTTGAAGCAAGCTCCAAGGGCATGGTATGAAAGACTGACCACATATCTTATCAAGCAAGGATACAGAAAAGGTGGGATTGATAAAACCCTGTTTGTTAAAGATGAAGAAGGAAATGTCATGATTGCACAAATATATGTTGATGACATTGTCTTTGGTGGGATGTCTGACAGGATGGTCAAACATTTTGTCAAGCAGATGGAATCTGAATTTGAAATGATCCTAGTAGGAGAATTAACCTACTTTCTTGGTCTGCAAGTAAAGCAAATGGAAGATTCAATGTTCATCTCACAAAGCAAGTATTCCAAGAACATAGTTAAGAAATTTGGAATGGAAAATGATGCTCACAAGAGAACTCCTGCCCCCACACATTTAAAGCTGACTAGAGATGAAAAGGGTGAGAATGTAGATCAAAGCTTATACAGAAGCATGATTGGAAGCTTGTTATACTTGACTGCTAGCAGACCAGACATTGCTTTTGCAGTAGGAGTTTGTGCAAGATATCAAGCTGATCCAAAAGTCAGTCACCTCAATCAAGTCAAGAGAATCCTTAAATATGTTAATGGTACTTGTGACTATGGCATAATGTACTTTCATGGTTGGAAACCAATTCTCACTGGCTTCTGTGATGCTGATTGGGCAGGAAGTGCTGATGACAGAAAAAGCACTTCAGGAGGATGCTTCTTTCTAGGAAACAATCTGATTTCTTGGTTCAGTAAGAAACAGAATTGTGTATCCTTATCTACAGCTGAAGCCGAGTATATAGCAGCAGGTAGCAGTTGTTCTCAGTTGGTTTGGATGAAGCAGATGCTCACTGAGTACAATGTCCCACAGGATGTCATGACATTGTACTGTGACAATTTAAGTGCAATCAACATATCAAAGAATCCTATCCAACATAGCAGGACAAAGCATATTGATATCAGACATCACTTCATCAGAGATCTTGTAGAAGAAAAGGTGATTTCATTGGAGCATGTAGCTACAGATCTGCAGTTAGCTTATATCTTTACCAAAGCATTGGATGCTACACAATTTGAGAACTTAAGGGGCAAACTTGGAATCTGTTTATGTGATATTTAGAAGTTAATGAGATGTGCCAACATGTCATATGACATTGCATGGCATAAGTTCCAGATGGCAAAGCTAGTCTGGACAAGATCCTTGGGAATTCCATCCCTAATCATTTGCTCTGTAACGACTACTTATTTAGTAACTACTTATAAGAAGCTATCAAGATTCTCATCATACCATCACAAGCGAATCACATTAACTAGCAATCCTTCAGAAATCATAAACCCTAAAGCTGTTCATCCATCTCCCTCTACAATGTCTCAAAACCCTAAAACTACTGAGGAAGTTCTCAACCAGGAAGACGTTGTTCATGCCACTCCCATCTCTGTGGTACCAATGCAATCAACACCATTGGAAGAACTCAGGGGAAGTGTTTCTCACACTACAAAGGCAAGAACTCCAAAGAGAGCTAAAGATCAAGTACGGAGCAAAGCAAAAGGAATTCCTTCTCCTGCTAACAGGACCCCAAACTCTTCAAAATATGTTGATGATTCCATCAAGGAGATTATCAACCAAGTTCTTTCTGAACAAAGAGTGGTGAGAGAGATATCTGTTCCTTTGAACACCATTCCTGCACCTCAAGAAGAACCAGCTCAAACTGCAGAAGATATTCCTGCAGAACAAGATGTCCCAATGAATGTTGGAACATCTGCAGAAGAGAAAGAAAGTTCATCTGATGCTGATACTGAACAGATTGAGGACCAGAAAAAGGCCTCTAGTGAAAGTGATAAAGAAAACTCTGAGGATCAGATCAAAGCCTCAAATGAAGATCAAATCCCTGCTGATCAAATAGCTGAAGAGGAGACTGCTCAATCTCCTCCAGTAGTCAATCTGGAGCAGGACTCTGATGCAGAAATCATAGCATCTGTTAAACCCAGCATAGCTAAAAGGCTCAGGTCCAGAAAAGGCAAGATGCAAGCTGAAGCAGCAATCCCTGAGAAGAAAAAGGCTAGTCCAAAGAAAGGCAAGTCTAAAGCTAACTTTGGTCCAACAAAACCATGGAGCAAAGTTCAAACCCAGAAGAGAAAAGCTGCAACACCATCAGATTCAGATGTTGGATCAGATGTCCCAACATCTCCTCCCAAGAAGAGACCAGCACCAGCTAGAGCTTCAACTGTTGTTCCAGAAGCTCCCTTGGACAACATATCATTCCATCATGTCTCCAGTGTCAACAGATGGAAATATGTGTACCAAAGAAGGGTTGCTCTAGAAAGAGAACTGAGCAGCAATGCACTTGAGTGCACAGAACTGATTGACCTCATCTCTGCTGCAGGACTATTCAAAACAGTCTCAGACCTCTCTCCCTGCTATGAACTTCTTGTCAAAGAGTTCATTGTGAATCTTCAGGAGGATTGCTCAAATGGTAAGTCTTCTGAGTTTAGAAAAGTTTTTGTTAGAGGTAAATGTGTACAGTTTTCTCCTCAAATCATCAATGAGTATCTAGGAAGAGAAACAGATGGACCCAATGAGCTAGGTAAGACAGATAATCAAGTCTGTAAAGTGATCACTGCAAACCAGGTCAAGGCATGGCCTGTGAAGGGTAAGCTCTCAGTGAGCATGCTTACCAGAAAGTATGCCATGCTGAACAGGATTGGAACTGCTAATTGGGTGCCTACCAACCACACTTCTTCAATCTCAACTGGTCTGGCCAGATTCATCTATGTTGTGGGAACTCAAACCAAGCTGGACTATGGAGCTTTTATCTTTGATCAAACCATGAAGCATGCCAGCTCCTCAGCAACAAAGCTTCCAATAGCCTTTCCATCATTGCTGTGTGGTATAGTGCTCAATCAATACCCTGGCATTCTCACTGACAAGGATACAGCATGCAAAAGAGAAAGCCCCCTGGCTTTTCACTACAAATTATTTCTCAGTCATCATGCAGCAGATGTTGAAGCACCTTCTGGGACATCTGCAGGTCCTTCAACTACTAAGAATCCAATCTCCAAGAAGACTTTAATTGCTGAACTCAAAAGCACATGCAAAGAGCTTGAAGCTAGAAAGCAGAAGCTTGAGGAAATCATTAAAAGGTTGGAAAGTGAAGAAGATCAGAATGCTGCATCTGATGAAGACAGTGAAGCTGATGAAGAAAGTGAAGCTGATGAAGAAACTGAAGTGGAGGAAGAAACTGAGAGTGATGAATCTGAGTGATCAATGTATGTGAGGCAAATGTAATGACAGCAATGTATTTGGAATAGTGTCTTTGGCCCCTAATTTTGTGTCTACCAAGGGGGAGAACAACATCAAATTATTGTAATTGCTGTTTAAGTATGAATGAAAAAATCTGTTTGTTTGCTTCTGAACTGAATAAGTATTTTTCTGTTGCAACAAGATTGGATACATATATGTTTGAGGGGGAGTAATCTCAAATAAGAATCAACAGAAAAGTAATGTTATACTCTGATAAAAAGAACTTTTGCTGCACTCTGAAAACCAGAAAAGATGTTAGCCAAAAATTAGCCAAAGGGGGAGTTTGTAGATGTTTAAGAATTGGCAGAATTTTTGACCAAACAAGAAATGTTAAATTCAGTTCAAAATGTCCTATCAGATGTTGGGACATTATCAAACAGAGTATGTGAATTTATTTCAGGATGTCTCATCAGATGTTGGGACATTGTGTGAATAAATTAAGTTCAGTTTTTCAGGATGTCCCAACAGATGTTGAGACATCTCAGACCTGCTACCAGAATTAATTAATGATTAACTGATCAGAGATATTTAAGGAGAAATATCTGGAATTAATTAATGATGGATAAAAACATAACAAGGCGCATCTGTAGGGTGTTTTATATTGAAGATTCAGATTAAAACAGAAGACCTAAATCACCTAGAATATAGGAGGTAACAAACCCTAAATTCAAGGTGACAGCTGCTGCACATTAGGGCTGGATCATTCTACAGAAAGCCCAAAATTCAGATACCTATTTAAGCAACAGAAACTCATAGAATTGAGTACGAATTTAAGAAGACCAAATAGGGTGTCTAGAATTTTAATAGCAGGTTGTTTTTAATTGTACCACTTTATGAGCTTTTAAGCAAAAGTGCATTTGTGACTTGATTGAAACTGTTAAGTAAGATCAAGCTGTATTGTTTGAAGGATGTCTTCAATTTTAGTAAACTTGTAAAACTTGATCACTGTGTGATTGAGGGGGAGTGAGTAGGGTACTCTTATCTAAGGTGTGTCTTAGGTAGAAATTGCATTGGGTAAGTATTAAGTGATAGATTAAACAGGGTGGTTTAAGTCTAGAATTAATATTACTAATAGTGAATTTCCTCCTGGCTTGGTAGCCTCCAGATGTAGGTGTGGTTATACACTGAACTGGGTTAACAAACTTCTGTGTTGTTTACTTTTCTTGTTATTAAATTTGTCAAGTGTCCTATCAAGTGTTGGGACATCTCTTAGGACATCTCATACCTGATCAAAGAATTTCAAGTGGTAAGTTTGAACCTGGAGCGTACGATCTGGCTTCCCGCGCGTGAACCAATGGACCAGATTGCTCATTAAACCCTAATTCTTTTTTAATCAGGATTAGTTTTAATTAATTAAGTTTAAGAAATTCAAATTTCCAGTTTCAATCCCAGCCGTCCCTTCGCGCGCGGGTCAACTCCCTCCAAAAATATTTGAACCCTGGCTCTTGGATCTGTTTACTTTTCATTTAATTCCATTTTATTTTCTTTTTAATTCATTTGTTTTGCCCATTTAATTTAAAATAGTAAATCATTTCCAAAAAAATCTCATTTTTTGCATCACACCTTAAAATATTTTTCTCTTTCTGAAAACAATTTTTGTTTTATTTTTTGCATAATTTTAGTATTTTAAAAATATTTAAATGATTATTTTAATTAGTTAATGAGAATTAATTAATTAAAATAGCATTTAAGTTTCTAAAAATCACAAAAAAAATAAAATTTCATTTTGATACATTTAGAAACATTATCAAACTCTTCAAACAAATTTCTTTTTGGTTCTTGACCTATTTTGACATTTTTCTTTGGAATTAAAGTTCTTAAAAGGCAATATTTTTGACCTAACTTAGAAAAATTCATTTTGCCTAACCATGAAGAGTTTGATGTTGGTTCTTTTTGCATTGCATTCTTCACATCATGTAGTTTCTAGGGTAAAATTGGTTTGAATTTATCTTTCATTTTCAATTTGATGTGCATTTTTCATTTTGAGGTGCCTTAAAACCCTAGCAAACTTAAGAAAATCATAACTCCCATTAGGTTAAGAGTTAGGTCCCCTCCTTTGGGAAGTGAACTTGTGTATGGTTAGGGTTCCTTTGATCCCATTTTCAATTTTTTATCTTGTCATGTGCTTCTGATTTTGGATTTTGCTTTGTGTATTGTGCATAAACCCTAATTCTTGCCTTCATTAGCATCCATCCTCTCATTTGCTTGCATACATGAACTTGCCATGACATTTTGTGCATTCACATGACTCCTAAGACATGTTAGGATACATCAGAATCATGTTTGATCATTGCATCATCCATTTGCCATGCTTTTGCTTTCATTTCATGTCATATGCTTTCATGAACTTTCATGGTTCAAAACATGCTCCATTTGCACCTTCATCCTTGTATGATCATCCACAACTCTTGACATGTGTTTGCATCATCTCTTAGCATCACTAAAATCATGTTTATGCTTCTGACTTTGGTTTGCATCATTGCATTCATCTCATTTTCATTTCATTTTCACCTCTTATTACTAACTTTTCAGGTGGTAAGCTTTTGAGAAGTGAATTTGCCTTCACTTTTCACAATCTCTTGTCATCCCTCTTATGCATTCATTGCTTCATTTTACTTGTGTATTAGAGTGAGCTTTCTCATTCATGCTCCCTCCTCATCTTCTTTCTTCAAGCAACTTATCTTCTTAAGTGAAGTAAGTTGTCTTGCTTCTTCTTGCTTCTCCTTCCTTCATCCTGCTCCTTCCTTGGTGGTTTCTCTGAAGATCTTCTTGCAAGCCCCATAAACCCCATTAGCTTTACCTTTGTGTCATCTTTGTGTCTTCTCTTCTCATCTCATAATCAAGGACTAATCCTTAAAGGCTTTAAGACTTTGTGATTAAGCTTATGCCTGTATCCTTCTATTAGGATGGAGTGTATAACTTTAATCCTAAGTGTTAAACCCTTAATGTGTTTAAAATCCTTTAATCAATCCATCTAATAATCATCAAGACATCAAGCTTGTAACTTGGTCCTTGCATTAGGGTTCTAATTCTTCCTTAATTGGTTAAGAAGGACTAACCCTAGTGTTAATGGACAAGTCCCCCTCAAGTTGTCTTACAAACCATAAAATCCACTTCTTAATCTTACCATTAGCTAAAATCCACTCTAATAAAGGCTTTGTTTTGTCATGAGGTTAATCCCTAATCATGGATTAAGTTGAGGAGCCTTCCTCAGCTTAAATGTTCTCATCTATCATCCTTCTATTAGGATGGTGTAATGGGTCCATTAAATCCTTGATTATGGCTTAAACTCATTACTTAACACTAAACAAAAACACCAAAAACACCTAAATAAATGCAAGTAGGTTAATGATCTTAATCCTATACCATGGTGATTAAGTGTGAGGTGTTTACTTCACACTTAAGGTATTCTCATTACCCCTAATCAGAGGGAGGATGTCATGAGTCTACTAACCCTTGGTTTAGGCTTAAGCTCATTTTCTTATAACAAACTTCAAAATGCAATAAGAGATTAAAAACATCACAAACAAACAATAATCGTCTCCTCCGGGATTCTTCTCTCACCTCATTCATTCACAAACGAGAACTTGCTTCTTCCATCTAATGCAAGACAGTTTGCACCTGAGCCAGACAGGTCATACACTTGAGCATTGACAAGTAAGCAGTTCACAAGTCAATTTATCTTTCAGTTTCTTTGAGTCGAACTACAATGTTCTGACTTCCTCATTGCATGAGAGGATACGTAGGCATAACTTAACAGTTATCGAACAAATGTCTCTGTATATTCCCCCTCCTTCCAGCATTATTCTTTAAGCCTCAGTATCTTGAGCATTTCATTCTTATCCCTACACTGACACTTCTCTTATACACTTCACATTTCTTCCACACTGACACTTGCATTCTTTTCCAACTTTTGCACACAGATAGCACTGACACTACCCCTTTAAAACACAAATCTTTCAAGCGTGGATCCCATCGAGTACGGTGGACAATCTGGGTGCTAATACCTTCCCAGGTTGTAACTAACCCCCTTTCTCAGTTTCTCTGGTTCGCAACCGTCTTATCCATCTTTTCTAGGTCTATGCAGCATTACCTTTCCTTCGGGATAAAAATGCCTAGTTGGCGGCTCTTTTCCTTTCAGTTCACCCCTGTGTGTTCTCTCCTTTCGCCGACCGTTCGCGTCTGTACCCTACTTGAGTTAGCCTCATTTAGTGGGAGCGACACACATCAGTCAAGGAATTTGGCTAAGAGGATGATTGCCCTTACTTCCGAAGACATCTGGTGGTGTACTCAGAACACCAAGGGCAGGGACATAATTACAAGCTGTGGACAATATCCTAATGTGCCTCTTATTGGAGTAAAGGGTTGCATCGACTATAATACTTTGCTTTTCAAAAGACAATTGATATATGCATTGATACATCCACCAAGGGAGCAAGACTTAGCAGAGTTTCTTTACTGTGCTATTCTAAACAATCATGCTACTGTCCGACAAGAAACCTAGGCTTGGGACCATATACAGACAAAAGGGACTGCTATTTTGGGGAAGTGTAACAACATAGCTTCAACTCAATACATTGAATGGTCTCGCATCAAAGGACAGATTACTCGCATGCCATTCACCTTGGAAGATGTGCCAGGGCCATTAGCAGTGGAGCCCATAGCTATAGTAAGTCTGAAGGAATTTGAAAAGTTGAAAGAAAGGAATACTCAGCTTTTTGAAGCTCTGAAGAAGACCCTTTGGGAAAGGAATGACGGTCATCTAGACATTGAGAGATTAGAGAAGCTCTGAATCGAGCATGTGACCAAGATTGAGAAGACAAAGGACTTCATCAGAAAATCCCGAGAAGGGGAGTTGGTATTAAAGAATGCTTGCAAAGAGGCCAGGATTCAGAAGGCCAGAGCTGAGAACTACCTAGAAGAGAGTCAGGCTAGATGGATCAGGATCACTGAAGCTCGTTTACAAGAAGATCAGAAGACACATGCTAAGATAGAGCAGCTGGAAGCCAATGAGAAGAAGAGTCAAGAAGCCCTTTTAGAAGCACAGAAGGAAATCTCCGAGTTGAAACTCCGGGCGGGGTTGAAGAGATCAAAAGACCAACACAAGTACCAGAAGATGACTAGTGCCATTGCAACCAGGAACCTTATTATCAGGACCATCACAGAGCATCCAGTTGGACCAGTGACTGATGATCTCCTGAAAGAAGTCAAGGAGGATGAATTTGGGCTGGATGTTTGATTTTTCCTTTACTTGTATTGGTTGTACTTTAATTCTCCATAGTGATTTTATTTCTATTCTTGACTTGATTGTATTTTGACCCACCATGGGAAATTGTTGTAATCATAAACTATGTATTTTAGCATTTTATAATGTATGGTTTATGTGTTACCTGGATCTACTTGTGGACTTCATTTCTCTTCAACATCTTCATCATTCTCAGAGGTCTGGAAGGTCAAACCAAAGAACCAAACCAGGATACCCTCTGAAGACAAATAGACATACTGCATTGCATGCTAATCATTTGTTTTACAGGAGTTTTTGTTGTTGTTTTCTCACTTTGCTGTGTGTTTCAGGAAATATTGCTCGCAGGAGAGTCTTTCCCGTCAACCGCATCCACCGGTATCCAACCAGAAACAACCTTCCGAGCTTACAGATGGATCAACTTCAGCAAGAACTGACAGATGTAAGGACCCATATGACTGATGTGAGGAGTCAGATGAATCAATTCATGGTTGTAATGACTGGGCTAGCACAAACCTAGGAAAGATTGAGGGAGTTAGTCGAGCGGCAAACTTCAGAGGATAACCATGCTGGTACCGGGGGTACAAGTAACAACGCGCGCGATCAGCCGCAAACAAACCCACCAGAGTTTGGGCCCCATATCAACCCTGAAGTCAATGTCATTGGGAATACCCAGAGAAACAATAGAGATCATGTTATGCAGGAAGATCCTCAGGACGAGCAATTTACAGTGTTGGGTGTTGGAGCTGATGAAGTTTATGATCGTCTCCTGGACGAGATATCTGAGAAGCTGAGATCCTTGGAGTCCCAAAACTCTTTGGGATTTGATGTGATGGATATGGGTTTAGTGGAATGAGTCAGGATCCCTCACAAGTTCAAACCTCCTTGCTTTGAGAAGTATAATGGTACCTCCTGTCCTCGTACCCATCTTCAATCCTTTCTGGAGAGATTGAAAGCTTATACCATGGATGAAAAGTTGTGGATGTTCTACTTCGAAGACAGTTTGACCGGGGCATCCCGAGAGTGGTATTCTCACCTATCCAGAGCTACTGTCAGAAACTGGAAGGACTTAGTCAAGGCTTTTATATGCCAATACCAGTACAACTTGGATATGGCACCCAATAGGACCCTCCTGATGGGTATGTCTCAATCCTCGAGAGAAAGTTTCAGGGAATATGCCCAAAGGTGGAGACAACTTGCTGTTGCTGTCCAGCCACCTATGCCGGAAAGAGAGATGGCTGACATGTTCATGAATACATTACAGGGAACCTACATTGACCGACTTGCTGCTTTCTCTTCCACCAGTTTTGCTGATGTGGTTATAGCTGGTGAAAGGATTGAAAGTCTTTTGAAAATGGGTAAGATCTCTGACAACGGTGCCAGTTCCAGCAATGTCAGGAAACCTTTCTCGGGACCTTGTAGAACAGGTGAGACTAACTTAATACATATGGGCAGAGGTAGACCCAAGTACATGCAAAGATCAGTAGCTGCTGTCACTATCCCTACTCCAGCACCTCAGCAACAATATCCTTAACAACAACAGTATCCTCAGCAACAACAGTTTCCTCAACAACAGAGATCTTATGGCAACAACAACAATAATCAACAACAACGTCCATTTCAACAAAGGACTTCACAAATCAACAGGGTTATCGATCTCATCCCGATGCCCTGTGAAACTCTACTTCCATAGTTGCTGAAGCTCAACCTGGTTGAATTAAGGACCTTGACTCCACCTGATCCTCAGAATCTTCCAAGGAACTATGATGTCAACGCCAGATGTGCTTTCCACTCCAATGCACCTGGCCATACAATAGAGAAATATGGGGCATTGCACATGAAAGTTCAGGACTTAGTTGATTCCAAGGCTTTGAATTTTTCACCTCCTCCAAATGTCACAAAGAATCCTATACCGAATCACGGTGGACCGAGGATTAATGCCATTGAGGAAGACCAACCATCAGTCCTAACTGATGACATTGCAGACATTCAAACACCACTGGCCGAAGTGAAAGCTCAGCTATTGAAGTGCCAAGTGTTTCCAGGTTGTGAGGCCTGTTGTGAAGCTTGCAAAGTCTCTACCAATGGTTGTGCAAACCTGAGGAATGGTATCAACGGTCTTATCAGAGAAGGCATTCTACAAATCACTTCAACAGTTCCAACTTCTACAACTCCAACAAACATCTCTTCTACAACACCAACAAACACCATTTCAAAGGAATCTCCTACAAATTCAGAAAACATCATTCCAACGAAGTCTACTACAACAACAACAACCATCAATGACGACATCTCAACAGTCACCATTTACTATGATCCATTAACAGTTCATGTCCCAGATTCTTCCAACAATTTTCAGCAACATCAACATCAACATCAACAACTCCATGCACCTGTGTTATCTGCAATCAGACCTCCTGTCACAATATATTATGATCCACAAACTGTCACAACTCCTTCTTCCGCAGCAATCAATCCGGTTACTATCACGGTGCCTGGACCAGTTCCATATGACAGCAGCAGTGTCGTGCCTTGGCATTACGGCTCAGATCTTTATTGCAACGGAAAGAAAGTCACTCTTGATTCCTCAACTTCTGCACCACAAATTAATAATGTCGGGGGAGGCGGAGGCTTCACTCGAAGCAGACGTCTCTTTGCTTCACAGGTTCCGAGAGTTAATGCTGAAGCAGAAGCTACTGCCAAAGCAAAAGGCAAGAATGTGGCGCCTGAAGAACCAGTTGCCAAGGAAACTAAGAAGACATCCTTTGATCAGGATGTGGATGAGTTCATGAGAATTATCAAGAAGAGTGACTACAAGGTTGTGGACCAGCTCCATCAGACACCCTCCAAAATCTCCATTTTATCTCTGCTTATGTGTTTCGAAGCCCACGGGAATTCATTACTCAAAGTCTTGCATGCAACTTATGTTCCTGAGGAGATTACAGTTAATCAGCTAGAAACGGTGGTTTCAAATGTCAATACTAGTCATGGGCTAGGGTTCACCGATGCTGATCTGACTATGGAGGGTCGTAACCACAAAAAGGCCTTACATATTGTAGCGGTAAAATCATGAGTGTAAGCTATTGATTAACTTAACTCGATATACACATAGTCGCCACCGCGCTTTTATTTATTTCCAAAAGGAAAAAGGCAAAAAGAACGAAGAAAGCCTAATGAATCTTAAAAGCTAGAAAGCTAAAAGAATCAAACAGAGAATGGGTACGGGGATTGGTTACAAATCGGGAAGGTTTTAAGCACCCGACTTGTCCGTGGCACTCCACGGGAACCCTTTGAAATGTTTACTGCATTTTTTGGTTTGAAATGGTTTGCTTGAAAAAAAAGATTGAGGAGATGAGAAGAAGAATGTTTTTTAAGATTTTGGTGTTTGAAGAGACGAACTTCTCATGCCTACGTACCCACAAAGTGCAATGCGAGATCAAAACCCCGTAGTTCGTGGTATAAATTGTAAAAAGGCAAATGAGTTGAGTTGATTTTAAAATGTAAAGATAAGTCGTCATTCTTTAGCGAATAATTCCGCTAGAAAGGATGAATCATATCTAAACATAAAAAATGGTTAAAAGAAACGTGCACGAGAGCACAAAAACAATTGAATGAGTTGTGAATGTTTTAAAGTTTTTTTTGAGAAAGAAAGTTTCGATATGCTTATGTGGTTTAACATTTATTAAGAAATGAAATGAAAAGGTAAAAGCACATGACCGAAGTCAAGGTTTGATTGAGAAAATGTTTGAAGTTAGAAAACAAAGAAAGTTTTGAAAATAGGAAGGAGATTTGAAAATTGAAGAAGATGGGAAGAGATGAAGGGACTATCCTAAAACTTGAAAATAAAAGCTAAAGGAAGAACGATCAAACCATATGGAAAGCATCTTTGAAACAATTGGATTTCCATCTTCATGATCAAGTGAACTTAACCGGAGCCAAAATCTTCAATCCATAACAATTCGAGCAAGGGAATGATCCTAGAATCTAAGTCCCACTCCAAGTCTCATGCTAAGGATAGTAACCGTAGTCCGAAATTAAAAGTCACCCATTTTTTAGATGTTTAATCCGTTATTAGTGTTTTGGTGTCCAAATAGACAAAGGAAAAATAACAAGCAACAATATAAACAATAAGCAATATGATGAATGATATAGAAGCATAATAAGAGAGATAGGGAACAAGAGATTGAAATATAAGAGGATAAGGTGCGAGAGATTAAAATTAAATGTTAGTATATTCACATTATAATATTTACAGTATAAGTGGTATGATGAACTTAATCAAGCACAACCACGAAAAGAAAAATAAAATCGAGGCAAACGGATCCAAGTGGATCTTTAATCCGAATCGGGAAAACTTTAGGTCTATGTTAAGCAATCGCCGAGTAATTTACGGAGTAATTACCCTACAAATGAGGCCGGCCACCACTAATTAAAGTGGAAAATATTCGTGTTAATACATGTTAGAGAAACGATATTATGGATCGTTCTCCGAAAACATGCCACACTAAAAGAAAGAGAATGGTCTAATCTTAATCGAGATTATCGTTGAATTTATTGAAAAGCAACCTATCACGATCTCAAAGTATGGAGAATGATCCAAATGATCATTCATCCATAGATTTGAAATAATGAAGATTAAACCGATCGGAAATCAACAATCGCGAATCGGAGATTGTCATCGACCAAAATTAAAAAAAAGATGAAGAAAAAAATGGATCTAAAAGTAGATCCATAAAAGAAATCAAAATATTTTTTAAATTCTTCTTAAAAAATCTATTTCTAAACTCTTTTCTAAACATCTTTTTTTTTTAAAACACTTTTCTTAAAATATCTTTCAAATACTTCTAAAAACAATTTTCTAAATCCTTTTTTAAAGCATATTCTAAAATTTATATATATATATATATATATATATATATATATATATATATATATATATATATAATAGGATAATACAATATTATAAAAAAATATGAAAGGAATTAGAACAAAAATAAAAAAAGAACATAGAAAGGGGAGGGGGGAGTAGGGATCCGCGGGTAGGGTGGTGGTGATAATAGATCCAAACGGATCTTAAGCCCAAACCAAAACTCACTTATCAGTTTTTTTTTTATAAAAAAAAACAAGAACAAATGCCAATTATTAAAACAATAGAAAAATACAGTAAGAAGAAATGGTCTTCTTCTTCAATGCGTTAATGGCGGAGACAGGGGAAGGATGCTCAAATCGGCGAGCCTCACCTCAAAAAAAAATCAACAAGCCGCAACACTTCTCACTTCTTCTCTCACGCCGTGATTTCCTCTTTCAATTTCAACTTCTTCTTATTTAGGGATTTGGTTTTGTTTTAGGTTTTGAGATGGTTCCAATTGAAGGTGAAGGAGATTGAAAAAATGGTGTTGAAGCTTTGATACGATTTTGGCAGGGGTTGTTTGGCTGTGAAAAGCTTGTTAAATGAAGAGGAGAAAGGTCCTTTAAATAGAAGGAAAGAGGAATTCGAAGGCTGCCGTTTTGAATTGTTCTTCACTGCGTTTTGGTCCTTCACAGGAATCTCGTGTTCACGTTTGCATTTCCAGGCTTACTATGCGTTTTGCTTTTGTTGTTTTTGCGTTTTGATTATTTGCTTTTGAATGTGTTTTGCAAGTGAATTGAAGCCATTGTCGTTTGAGGTCTGTTCGGTGTGGGGCTTGGAGAAATTGGATACGGCGTGCGTGTTTTGCGAAAAGCTGTTGTGGCTGAGAATTTATTGCGTATTCAGCTTGTGTTGTAGGCTTGAGGCTGGCTTGCGGATGGAGTGTATGCTGGGAATGTTGTTTTTGTTGTTGGCTGTACAGAATGGCTTGGGCTGAGGAAATTGGTGTGGAAGGCTTAGGAGATGCTTGTTGTTTGTAGTCGTGCGATGGATTTGTGAAGCTGGCGTGCGGCATGTTGTTCTTTGTGTGGATGTTAACTCAGTTGGCTTGGTGTGATGCTTGCAAGCTGATGATTGTTGTGCGTGTGGAAAATGCTTGGCTGCGGCTTATTCTTGCTGAAGCTTGACTTGGGCGTACGATGCTTTAGGAAATGGTTTATTGGCTTGCAGCTAGTGATGTGAGGAAAAGGCTATTGGTGTCACATGAAAAAGGCTGTTATTTGTCTTGAAAAAATATTGGAAAAGGTTGAAAATGCTAATTCATGTTTTTTTATATTTGTTATGTAAAACTAAAAAAAATCTTAAGAAAATAATAATAAAAAAAAGGTATTAAAAAATATTATGGACTTAAGATCTAATGGGCTTATAGAAAAAAAGTAGATGGATGGGTTTGAAATAAATGAAATGGTTATGAATGAGATATTTGAAATGGATAGGAAAAAAGAAATTAAAAAAAATAATAGTGAATATAACATTGGGTATAAAAAAATTAGAACAATCATTTGAATAATTGAACTAGAAAATGCATAAATCGAGGAATCGAGAAAAATGGATAATGGATATATGTAAAAAGGTGATGGTTTATGGATGGAAAAAAAAGGATGGAACAGATAAATGGATATGAATTGATGATTTTTAAACCCACGACCAATTCCTGATTTTTCTTGCACCAACCACTGAAAATGATGGAAACAGCCAAACATGAACAACTTGCCACTTAAGCCACAAACACTTGCAATCTGTCTGAACATTGTCCTGATAACTTGAATTCATACTGAGGAAAATAAATCCTCAAATGAACCACTGATGAACTGATAAACTTGCAGATTCAAAACAAATTTCACACAGAATACCGCCTGATAAACTGATGATCTTCGTACACAACACAACTTGAACTTTGAATACGCACAGCCTGAGAAACAGACCACTGGCACACACAACATGCAGTCGAAACAATCTCTTGATAGTTTGACCAAGATTAGGTCAAACGTCCATCTGAATCGAATTGTGACTGAACAAATGCCTCTGAATTGAAATCACTGCCCTGTCTTTTAAATCCTGCAACACAGAAGAAGAAGAAGAAGCTGCAACATATATTTTTTTGTATTTTGGTTAGAGGTTAGTGAATATAAACAAATAACAGAAATTAAAGGCGGTGATCCTCTGCAAGGCAAAGACCTGCACCTGAAAAATAATAAACGAACAGTGCGTGATCTTGTTTGTATGTAAAATGCAGATGAGATCCGAAAAATCTTAGGTCAAAAATTAGGGTCTGACACATATTACCTTGGAGTGTAAAGGTGATGTACTTTCTCATGTCTTGGTTGACACTGGGTCATCTCTCAATGTCCTTCCAAAGAAAGCCTTGGTCAAGATGGAATATTATGGTCTTGCACTCCGCCCGAGTAACCTAGTTGTGAGAGCCTTTGATGGTTCTAAGAGATCGGTTCTTGGAGAAATTGAGTTGCCTGTGGTAATTAGCCCACAATTTTTCAAAACTATCTTCTATGTGATGGACATTCAGCCGGCCTACAACTATTTGTTGGGTCGACCCTGGATTCATGCTGCTAGCACCGTAACATCGACCCTTCACCAGAAGTTAAAATACGAGTGAGAGGGCCAAGTTATCACCATCCGTGGAGAGGAGGACATCTTCGTCAGTCATCTAGCCACCTATAAATATATTGAGATGGATGGGGAAATCCATGAGACAATGAGTCAGGGTTTTGAAGCTCTCAATGTTAATGAAGCAACGGCTGAAGTGTCTGGAACTTCTATTGCTTCTTACAAACAAGCTCGGAAGGTTGTTGAAGATGGGAATGCCCAAGGCTGGGGCAAGCTGCTGCAAGTTCAGATCAAAGAAGAAAATTTTGGTATGGGTTATAGACCATCCCGACAAGCTCAAGAGGAGGCTTCTAAAGCTCCTAAGTTTATCAGTGGGGGAATGCTGACCCCGGATGCTATCAACAATATGGAAGACGTGGCTGAAAGAAACTTCAACCTGGAAAGCTGGATTAGTCCAAGAGTCCTGGGCCAACAAGTCCTCAACTGGTATTCCCAGGATATTATAAGGATTACTGTTGTAGAGTAATTATTATTTCCTGTTTAAGCATGCATCAAGTCCTGCATCTTGCCCAAGGTGTCAGGACTCATTTTGTAATAGGGACATATATGTATTTTGTGCAAATGGAATATTAATGAACAATGGACATCTTTTGCAAACAATGTTTTCGCTCATTGTCTTTCATTTTTGTTATTTTCGCACAAAACAATAAATGGCAATGTTTTTCTTAATAAACTTCATTCACTTTTTCTAAATAAGATAAAATCAATCACTAAAATGAAAAAACCTCAACCCTTACAGAGATAGTCCTCCAGAATGCACCGGTAACGACACTGATATGACCTTGTATGACTTCGACAATCCAATTAATCAAGCAGATGAAGGGGTTGATGAAGACTATGATTTGCCTGAAGAGTTGGCCAGGTTATTGAGACAAGAGGAAAAAGCAATTGCTCCTCATCAGGAGGAAGTTGAAACTATCAATCTTGGTACCGAGGAAGATGTGAAAGAGGTGAAGATCGGGGCCAATCTGCAAGCTTCAGTGAAAGAACGGCTCATCAGTATGCTTCGAGAGTATGTCGACGTCTTTGCTTGGTCCTATCAAGATATGCCAGGTCTGGATACGGATATTATCATGCACAGACTGCCACTGAAAGAAGATTGTCCGCTAGTTAAATAGAAATTACGCTGTACTCGCCCAGACATGGCCATGAAAATCAAAGCAGAAGTATAAAAGCAGTGGGATGTCGGTTTTCTCGCTGTAACTAGTTACCCGCCGTGGTTTGCTAACATTGTAACCGTATCTAAGAAGGATGGCAAGGTGTGCATGTGTGTGGATTACCGGGATCTGAACAGAGCTAGCGCGAAAGATGATTTCCCATTACCTCACATTGATGTATTGGTAGACAACACAACTCAGTTCTCGGTATTTTCCTTCATGGACGGATTTTCTGGATTCAATCAGATTAAGATGTCACCTGAAGACATGGAGAAGAAAACTTTCATCACACCCTGGGGCACGTTCTGCTACAAGGTAATTCCGTTTGGTCTGAAGAACGTCGGTGCAACTTATCAACGGGCTATGGTAACATTATTCCACGATATGATCCATAAAGAAATCGAATGTTATGTGGATGATATGATTGCCAAGTCCCTTACATAGGAAGATAATCTGGTGAATATGATGAAACTATTCAAGCGTCTGAGAAAGTATCAGTTAAATTTGAACTCCAACAAATGCACATTTGGGGTACGTTCTGGTAAGCTGTTGGGTTTTATTGTAAGTGAAAAAGGAATTGAGGTTGATCCCGACAAAGTCAAAGCTATTCAGGAAATGCCTGCACCTAAGACTAAGAAAGATGTTTGAGGGTTCTTAGGTAGATTTAACTACATCTCAAGGTTCATATCTCATCTCATTGCAACCAGCGAACCCTTGTTCAAGTTGTTAAGAAAAGAACAAACAGTCAGGTGGAACGATGACTGTCAGGGAGCTTTTGACAAGGTTAAAGAATATCTGCAAGAACCTCCAATTCTCATGCCTCAAGTTAAAGGAAGACCTCTAATAATGTACTTGGCAGTATTAGAAGAGTCAATGGGGTGTGTGTTGGGCTAGCATGATGAGTCTGGTCGAAAACAGTATGCAATATACTACCTAAGCAAAAAGTTTACCGACTGTGAACAACGTTATTCACTGCTCGAAAAAACTTGTTGTGCTTTAGCGTAGGCTGCTCGCCGACTAAGACAATATATGTTGACTCATACTACCTTATTCATCTCAAAGATGGATCCAATCAAGTACATATTTGAGAAGCCAACACTTATCAGAAGGGTTTCCAGGTGGAAAATGATTCTAACAGAATATGAAATCCAGTACACCTCTCAGAAAGCCATCAAGGGCAGTGTATTGTCTGACTATCTGGCTGAGCAACCCATTGATGATTACCAGCCTATGAGATTTGACTTCCCTGATGAAGACATCATGTTCTTGAAAGCAAAATATTGTGAAGAGCTTATTCACACTGAAGGGCCTAACCCAGAAGAAGCATGGACTATGATGTTTGACGGGGCAGTTAATTGCAACGGTCGTGGGGTTGGTGCAGTGCTTATTACACCCAAAGGAGTTCATATGCCTTTCTCAACAAGGCTCACCTTTGCATGCACTAACAATGAAGCAAAATACGTAGCTTGTATCATGGGTCTTGAGGAAGCCATTGACCTCAGGATCAAAACCTTGAATGTATTTAGAGATTCAGCTTTTGTAATCAACCAGACCAACGACAATTGGTACACTCATCAGGAGCATCTGATTCCCTACCGTGACTATACAAGGAGATTGTTGACCTTCTTCACAACAATTAAGCTTGAATACATCCCTCGAGATGAGAGTCAGTTTGCAGACGCTTTGGCTACCATTTCATCCATGATCAAAGTACAGGTCGCCAGTTATCTACCTTGGATTTTGGTATCCAGACTGGACAGACCGACATATGTATTCTCTGTGGACAATGTCACTAACGAAAAGCCTTGGTACCATGACATCAAATGCTTCTTGGAGACTCAGACATACCCACCTGGGGCATCGTCAAACAATAAGAAGACATTAAGAAGGCTAGCCGACAGTTTCTTCCTCAATACTGATGGTTCTTTGTACAAGAGAAACTTCGACATGGTCTTGCTCAGGTGTGTTAACAAGAAGGAAGCAGACCTACTAATGCACGAAGTACATGAAGGTTATTTCGGTACCCATGCCGGAGTACATGCAATGGCAAATAAGTTATTAAGATCGGGTTACTACTTGATCACAATGGATGCAGATTGTTGTGCCTATGCCAGAAAATGCCACAAATGCCAGATCTACGTAGATAAAGTGCATGTGCCTCCGAATCCTTTGAATGTAATGTTTTCACCTTGGCCCTTCACCATGTGGGGCATTGATATGATTGGAAAGATTGAACCGACTACTTCAAATGGTCACAGATTCATCCTGGTAGCCATTGATTACTTCACCAAATGGGTTGAAGCAGCTTCGTATGCAAATGTCACCAGACAAGTGGTAGCTCGATTTGTGAAAAGGGATATCATATTTCGATATGGAGTTCCCGAGCGAATCATTACTGATAATGGTTACAATTTGAATAATAAGATGATGGCAGAACTTTGTCGGGACTTCAAAATTCAACATCACAACTCTTCTCCTTACAGGCCAAAGATGAATGGCGTTGTTGAGGCAGCTAACAAGAATATCAAGAAGATTGTGCAAAAGATAGTAGTCACCTACAAAGACTGGAATGAAATGCTACCATTTGCCTTGAATGGGTACCGAACCTCTATCAGAACATCTACTGGGGCAACACCTTATCAGCTTGTGTATGGTATGGAAGTTATCCTACCTGTTGAAGTTGAACTACCTTCCTTGCGGATGATGATGGATATGAAACTGGATGAAGCAGAATGGGTCCGATCTCGATATAATCAACTGAGTCTGATTGAAGAAAAGAGATTAGCACCCATCTGTCATGGGCAGTTATATCAAAAGTGAATGAAGAAAGCCTTCGATCAGAAAGTCAGACCTCGGGAATACCAAGTGGGAAAGCTTGTTCTGAAAAGACTTCTTCCTCCTCATAAAGACCATAGGGGAAAATGGACACCGAACTACGAAGGCCCATTCATAGTAAAGAAAGTTTTCTCTAGTGGGGCACTGATGCTCACTACTATGGATGGCGAGGATTTCTTATCTCATGTGAATTCAGATGCAGTTAAAAAATACTCCGAATAAAAGACCCATTGGACATAAAAACAGAATGTAAGTCCAAGAAAAAATAGGGCATCCTGGCGAGTCAAAAACAAAATAAAAGACTCGGGAAAAAATAAGGGAAAAAAATGTACACCCGCTGAGTTGAAAAGCCACATCGGACAACTCAGGACAAAATGGGTATCCCGGTGGATTGAAAACCTGAAAGGGCGATCAACGCAAAATCATGAGAAAAGCGAACAACTGCATTCTGAATTTTTCTGTATCACTCACAACTTGGCAAGCTTCAAAAGGACAAAGCGTCAGTCAGAATCAACCTTCTTCAGAAAGCAAGATAAGAAGAACGTCAAGGTCATACAGGTCATAGCAAAGGAAGCTCACTGGAGCATCAACTTTAACATTGCCAACACTTTTATTTTCTCAATTTACAGCAATCTCCTCCTTTTAGGGATTCGCTTCTTCACTATAATTGCCTATTCAGGGCACACAAATATAAAATCGGAATTTTCAGTCACACTTTGTTTTGTACATTTTTGTTTCGTTTACAAAATGTCCAAAGTTCATAATACAACACTTGCATGAAAACATATAAGCCATTTTTAACATATGCTTGCAGGAAATATGCACTCTTGAGCAAATCTAACTCCTATGACGGAATCCGGTTGAGGATACCTCGGGACACTTGTGCGTTTCTTTTTTTAACAGGTTGCAAGTACTCAAGGAAGACAATCTCACAACATGGTGCATATCAGGTATTATATCCCCATCCAAGTCAACAATCACCCCACATATATCTTCCCCCAGAGCGCCACAGGGTTCCCTAGGAAGATCGTTCGGTGATCCTCTCTCCCCACAGATCGGCCAATGATCTCTTTCCCCAACGGAGTTCTTCCTCTAGACGGATTGCCCATAGATCTTTCTCCCCGCAGGATCTGGATCTCGGATAGGTTCTCTCATCTTGCATAATCATAGCATTCGCATCATTTTCCCCAAACTAAGCATAGAATTCCATCTAATACGGAGCATTACGGCAAAAATCAAACATTTACATGATCATAAGCCAGGTCCGAGTTAGTCACCTGCAAATACAAAATCACTTCACCAGCAATATACAAAACTCATATTCCCTGCAGACAAAACCATAATACCTTTTTCACTCTCAATACAGATATTTGTTCATACTTGTACATATTATTTTTGACATTCGCCTGTGTCATACTTCCCCGGCAAGTCAAACACTCGTCCGAGTCCCTTGCCCAATATTTTTGACATTCGTCCATGTCTTGTACATATTTCCCCAGCAGGTCAAACACTTGTACATACTTATACACAATCCTCTGATAATCGTTTGTATCTTGTATATATTACCTCCCCAGCAGATCAACACTCGTCTGTGTTCCTTGCTTAATTGATTGATACTCGTCTGTATCATCATCCTTAAATATGTGTCAGCGTTTGTTTCTATCGATACTCGTCCGTATCGTGGTCCTAAGGATACTCGTCTGAATCTTTAGTCTATACACACTGTCAAACACTTATACCTTTTATTTCAGAGCGTAAACACTCGTCCGTGTTTACCATCCCCCAGTAAGTCACTAACAAAACAACTTTTCTATCTGGCATTCGTCTTATGTCGTGATACTTTCGGTAGCCGTCCCCTACCAGGTGATCGTCCTTCACCTTTTGATGATCGTCCTTCATCATGCTTATCCGATGGCTGTCCCCATTGTTGATCCTCTTATCCGACATTCGTCTTATGTCGCGATACTTTCGGCAGCCGTCCCCTGCCAGGTGACCGTCCTTCACCTTCGGATGACTGTCCCTCATCCTTTCCCAGTGGAATCCCCATTGTTGGAACTTTCTATCTAGAATTCGTCCTATGTCGCGATATTTTCGGCAGTCGTCCCCTACTAGGTGATCATCCTTCGCCTTATGATGACCGCCCCTCATCATTTATACGATGGCCGTCCCTGTCATTGACCTTTGTTATCCAACACTCGTCCTATGTCGAGATAATCCCCAAGAGCAGCCGTACCCTTCTAGGTGATCGTCCTTCACCCCTTGATGATCGTCCTTTATCATGCTTATCTGATGGTCGTCCCCATCATTGATCTTTTTTCTATCCGGCATTCGTCCTATATCGTGCTATTTTCAGCAGCCGTCCCCTGCTAGGTGATCGTCCTTCACCTTTTGATGACCATCTCTCATCATTATTTCATTTATTCTTTTATACGATGGCCGTCCCCGTCGCGGTTTATTTACCCTTTAACCTGATGGTCGTCCCTGTCAGCGCTTTACTCATATCTTTAATCTCCAGAGAGTTTTATTTATTTACCCGATGGTCGTCCCCGTCGTGGTCTCTTTATTTTTCAGCATGATGGTCGTCCCCGTCATTGCTTTACTTACCGTTTTTCATCCCCAACAGTCGTCCTCTGCTCGATGGTCGTCCTCCATCACTTTCATTTGATACTCATACTATACTGCCTGTTACAATTTATATCCCTTTTCTTCTTCTCCCCAGTGAGTGCAAATTTCGGACTGTCTTTGGTATTCAACCAAAAGTTATCTTGTTTGTCTGCTAAGTCAGGCGCTTACACCCTGCACAGCTAACTCATGCTTGAATAGGGGCAGATGTAAACACCCCAAATTTGCCCTCACTCTTTGTCACACCATGGCCTGTGATCTTTTCATATTACATTGCATAAGCATATCATCTCACACTGCATAGTTTATTTCATCTACATAAGTTGCATAATTAGGGTTTGTGATTAGGAGAATCCAAGAAGTGATCTGAGCTATCTAATTGGTCTTGAAGCATGCCAAGAGGGTCTATGAGTGTTCTATGATATTATTACATCCCCAAGAAGTCTTTGAAGTCACAAAATACAAAAGGATTGCACAGAGATCCAGACAGGCTAGGGTTTTCTGCACAGATGACCTAAAATTAGGGTTTTGGGTTTGAGGCCCTTAACCTCAAACTTTTTTTGGTCATTCTTGATTCTAATGGTCTTAATATGTTATAAGGAGCATGTGTACCAAATTTATGAAGAAATTCATTGTGGAAGTCATCTGATCAACTAGTAACTTGTTGTGCAAGAAAAGTCAGAATCAGGGCATCTGAGACCACCACCAATGGTACCAAAGGGTCATTTTCATCAATTTGAGGTTCTATGATCTTTATTTGATCTTAGAAGTGGTTATAAGTTCACAATATTAAAGAATTTCAAGCCATTTGCAAACTTTCCATTTTTGAACATGACTTGTAATGGAAACTTTCCATTGTGGGAAAGATTTTCAACCTCCTCTTTCTTGATCAAAAATGCTTCAAGTGAAAAATCCTTAAACATGAAAGTTGTAGATTGGATCTTCCCATTTTCTAAGAGTACAAGAACTCCAATTGATTCATCCTAGAACTCAAGATATGATGTTTCAAAGTTGGCAAAAATCTTGTAATTTTCAAGTATGTGCCAAAGAGGGATTTTTGCAAAATCAAGTTTCAAGACTTCTAATGACCTATAATCCACTTCTAAGCATCATTACATGATAACACAACCTGCCTTGATCAGAATTGGGCATTGGACCTAAGGTCTTCATGACTTGTGATCCAAGAAACTTCAAAGTTGTGAAATTTCAAAACACATGCTATCTTGCAATCCAAGTGTTGCAGTTCATCATAAACCATCCAAGGGACATCCTCAAACTTAGCTGAAGCAGATCAAGCCATGAAATCCCCTCCGTCTTGGCCTGTACCTCAAGTTGCCAACTTTTGACTTTTTTGCAAAATAAACCATACCAATCAGCCTGTGCCACAACAACTCTCTGGCCAATCAACACATCTTATGCAAATCCTAAGGACCTCATTTCACACAACATTGAAGCCTGCAAGCACTCATACACTCAGAATCACAAAATCCTCAATAAACCTTCATCTCTTCGAATCACACTTGTTGCACCCCAAAATTTGCCCTCCCCTAGTAAAGGTATTGTGTAACAAGGTGACCCAAGAGGTTCACAAGGTTCACAAGGTATCCCAAGAGGTTCACAAGGTTCACAAGGTTCATAATTAGTCAGAAAGCTTGGAAGTTCCCTCAGACAAAGCCTCCTCCTAAGCAATGCACCCTAAACTAGGGTTTTGGATTTCATCAGGCTAAATGGACTTACAAGGCCTCAAGTGAACTTCATAACATCCCATATGTCTTCAAGAATCCCTATGACAAGTTTCAAGGCTTTCCCAAAAGGTTTGCTCAGTCAGATGATCAGATATGCAAAAATCAGTCAAAGTAGTTAAAAAGTCAAACTAAGGTCAACTGTGGTCAAACCAAAGTCAAACTTCATGATTTTTTGCCAAAATCAATTATATGAAGTAAAATTCATCATTTTATCAAGGGTTGATCATGATTCATCAAGGAGATTTCAGATCATCAAGAATCAAGAGTTTCTAAATTAGGGTTTTCATAGGAAAAGTCAACTGAACTTTGACCAGCCATAACTTTCACATGCTTCATCAAAAATTTCCCATTTAAAGCTCATTTTGAAGGAAATTGAATTCTCTACAACTTTTTTCTCACAAGCCAAGCCCAAAAAAGCTTCATTTGGAAGGTATGGGCTAAGACATTATAGGTCATTTTAAAAGTCAACAAAAAGTCAACATCTTCCAAAGGACATAACTTGAGAATGATAAAATATATGGATATGAGACCAAAGAGGTTTGTTAGAGGACTCTTTAATATTTCCAAAATGTCCAAGAACACCTTCATAGCCTTAAATTTGAGGGATTTATGTCTTGTCAAAGTTGGGAAATTTTTGAGGGGTTTATTGAGCAAATGGGATCTTAAAACTAATTCTTTCCACATGGGCTTGCATTTTTATGACCCAATCACTACCATGACATCATGCACGAGATAAAAATCATTTATTCAGATTTTTTATTTATTTTATTTTATTTATTTTGATTTTATTCATTTAAAATCATTTTAAATCAAAATAAAATATAAAAAGTCAATCTAAAAATCTGATTTTTGTTCTAGAATGATTGAAACATCATTTAATGATTGAGAGGATCAAATTTCGTGTAAAGTCTCTAAGGCATGGAAATATTTGATTTTTATCACTTTTGGAATCATATCTTTCTTCAATCTCAAGTTATCCAAAAGCCCAAAGGAGAGATAAGTTTTATGACCTAAAATCATTCACTATAAGACCATGAACTAATCACAATGCTAGGGGACGAATTTTGCAGCCTCCAAGAGTAAGAACAAAGTCTCAATTTTCACAAAAAAAGTGGCATTCGGTTTTGAACTTAGAGGCATTTTCAAAGCAAAATAAAGGTTGTTTTAGCTTCCTTGAGACTTCCTGATCGTATCCCCATCATCACCTTCATCCATAGCATCACAAAATGCATAAACCGAATCAATGTTATCACACTTTTATGATTTTTTCGTTTTCTATTATTTGTGCATTATAAATTATGTTTGATGATTGTTTTGTGTTTGTGATAAGCTCAGGAACGTTTCTGGACAATTTAATTAGAGTTTCATGGCCAAACCATAAAGACACCATTGTTAGGGTTCCAAGCTTCGAATTAGGGTTTCACGATTAACCAAATATAAATGGATTCAAAGAACATGGATAAACTGTATGAATCATGAGGAATGCATTAGCATAGTTAATTTGATGAAATTGTACTGTTTGGTTGATGTTTGAAATTCGCAGGTCATGAACATGAAATAATTCGTAAGAAAAACCGCAGCTGAATTCATATGAATTTTCGCAGGTAATTCAAATGAGGAAGACGTTGCTTGGCGCGAAAATCTGACTTGAAATTTGGGTTTATTTTATTATGAATTGTTTGTATAATATTTCACAAAAGCAGCGTTGGCTCAGTTGGTTTGTGTGCGTGTGTGTAATGTTGATGGTCCTGGGTTCAAATCCCCCCAGGCCATTTTGTTTTGCTGCGTTTTATTTAATTTTTACAGGGTTTTAATAAAAGGAATACTACCTGTATCATGACACAAGGACTTGCTTGGCCTGGTTGTTGTGGTTAAGGGACTGAAAGATTGAAGCCTAGGGCCTGGGTTCGAACCCCATCCCCAAGTATGTTTATTTTTTCAATATTTTTCATTATTTTGTTTATTTTATATTTGTTTAATTTAATTAATTTATTAAATAATAAATTCTTAAAAAAAATGTTCATATTATTTTTATAACAAACTTATTCTTTTATTTCACAATTTATTTTTCTCAAAAAAATCAAATTATTTATATTTTATTTCATTATATATATTTATATTATTGTTGTATATATCTTATAAATACCAACAATTTATTGTTGTATATATCTTTGTAAATTAATAATTAAAACCCCAATTTTTCTTAAGTAAAATATAAACCCTAGTTTCTAAAAAACCTAATTTCATTAAACCCTAATTTTTATTAACCCTATTTCATTAACCCTAATTTTTATTAACCTTAATTTTTGACTTAATTTTGTTATTGTTGCACCCCAAAATTTGCCCTCACCTAGACAAGAAATTGTGTACTAAGGTATTTCAAGAGGTTCACAAGGTTCACAAGGTATCTCAAGAGGTTCACAAGGTTCACAATTGGTCAGAAAGTTTGACAATTCCCTCAGACAATGCATCCTCCTAAGCAATGCATCTTAAACTAGGGTTTTGGATTTCATCAGGCTAAATGGACTTCCAAGGCTTCAAGTGAGCTTCATAGCATCCTATATGTCTTCAAGAATCCCTATGTCAAGTTTCAAGGCTTTCCCAAAAGGTTTGCTCAGTCAGAAGATCAGATATGCAAAAATCAGTCAAAGTGGTTAAAAAGTCAAACTGAGGTCAACTGTGGTCAAACCAAAGTCAAACTTCATGACTTTTTGCCAACATCAATTATATGAAGTAAAATTCATCATTTGATCAAGGGTTGATCATGATTCATCAAGGAGATTTCAGATCATCAAGAATCAGGAGTTTCTAAATTAGGGTTTTCATAGGAAAAGTCAACTGAACTTTGACCAGCCATAACTTTCACATGCTTCATCAAAATTTTTCCATCCAAATCTCATTTTGAAGGAAATTGAATTCTCTAAAACTTTGTGTCTCACAAGCCAAGCCCAAAAATGCTTCATTTGGAAGGTATGAGCTAAGACATTATAGGTCATTTTAAAAGTAAACAAAAAGTCAACATCTTCCAAAGGACATAACTTGAGAATGATAAAGGATATGGACATGAGACCAAGGAGGTTGGTTAGAGGACTCCCTAAGCTTTCCAAAATGTCCAAGAACACCTTCATAGCCTTAAAATTGAGGGACTTATGTCTTTGCAAAGTTGGGAAATATTTGAGAGGTTTATGAAGCAAATGGGACCTTAGAACCAAATTTCTCCAAATGGGCTTGCATTTTTATGACCCAATCACTACCATGACATCATGCACGAATTAAAAATCATTTATTCAAATTTTTATTAATTTTATTTTATTTATTATGATTTTATACATTAAAAATCATTTTAAATCAAAATAAAATATAAAAGTCTCAATATTTGATATGATTTTTGTTCTAGAAATTCTTAAAGGCCATTTAGAGATGATTGAAATCATATAAGATCAGATCAACCAAAAATAGTAAGAAGATATCAAATTTTTTCAATATTTTGAAGCATATCTTTCTTCAATCTCAAGTCATCCAAAAGTCCAAAGTGAGATTTGATTTTTTGACCTAATTACACTCACTACATATACATGAAGACATCACAATGCTGAGGGACGAATTTGGCTGCCTCCAAGAGTAAGAACAATACTTCTAATTTTCAAAAAAAAACTCACAATTCGGATTCTATTTTGCAGGCTATATTAAAGTGTTTTGAAGGTTGCAATCTCTTCCTTGATCATCCTTGATGCTATCTCAATGCATTACATCATCCAAAACTCATTAAAATGCATAAACCGATTTCATCTTTTAGCTTAAAAATTGATTTTTCGATTTCAATGCTACAAGCAATATAAATGAAGTTTGATTATATATTATTGTTCATGATGATGTTTGCAATGTTTCTGGATAGTTTGATTTGAGGTTTGATGCAGGAACGGCTAAACGCCATTGTTAGGGTTCATAAAACCATGGATTAGGGTTTCATGAAATAAGTAATTTCAGACAAATTATGGACCTATTTGGACTTAGAGGACATATATTAATCGATTTACACCCTTAGAATAAATTTATATTATGTGTGTTGTGTTTTGAATCTCCAAGACATGTAGCTACGGAAAAGATCCGTCACTATAAGCTCTAGTGACAGATGAAGTGTCACTATAGCCTAATACGACGGCTGGAGGAAGAGGATGAGCTTGGCGCGAAAATATAATTTGAAAATTGAGTTTATTTTATTATGTATTATTTGCATTATGTTTCACAAACGTTGCAGTGGTTCAGTTGGTAAAGCATACGCGCGTGTGAAGCTAGTGTCAAGGGTTCGAGTCTGGCCTGAAGCAGTTTTTTTTTTATTTTTTAATCCATTTATTTTGCAGGTTGTGTATATTATATCTTCTAGTCATCACTTCTTCAAGCCGCGCGCTTAGCCCAGTGGTCTTGGCCTCTTGCTGGTAATGGGGAGGTCCTGGGTTCAAATCCAGGCCTCCCCCATTTTTTTAAGACTTGTTTTTGTTATTTTTCTTAATTATTTTAATTATATATTATCTATTTATTTAATTTGTTTTATATTATAAACTCAATTAAAATGTTAATCAAAAACTTTATTTTTGTTAATATCATAATATGTTTTTATAAATAATTTTATATATAATTTTATTATTTATAATTTGTAAATAATTTATTTAAGTTTTAATTAACTATTTAAACCTAAAATATAAACCCTAATTTCTAAAAACTAATTTTGTTAACCCTAATTTTTTAACCTTAATTTTTATTAATTTTAATATTTAACTTAATTTTGTTATAAACTATAATTATATATTTAATCATTTTTTTATGTAAATAATTAGTACTTGTTTATTATTATCATAATTATTCTATTTTCTTCTAAAACTTTTCTCTAAATATTTATTTAACTTAAAAAATAATATTTTCTCTTGAATTTTTATTTCCTTTTTTTATTTTCACTAACCCTTTTATTATTATTATTATTATTATTATTATTATTATTATTATTATTATTATTATTACTAACCATTTATATTATTGATTATTTATTATTATTTATCATTATTTATATTTCTCGATTATATTGTAACTATCTTATAGCTTTGTAATAGTTTAGGTTTATATTCTTGCTTTATTTTTATTGTAAATATATTAACTGTATGGTTAGTAATTCTAGGGTGTGCATAACATGTTTGTGATTAAAATTGACTTAGAATAACTAATTTAAAAAGATAAATATTTGAATACAAACACTCACACTCGTAAGTCGATCTTTGATCGCCATCTTGCACTTTCTAGGGTTACCTCTCATGTTGCCTATTTCTAAGGTCAAGTAAGGTGTCTTAAGTAAAGTCCATTCACAAATATCATCAAGTCCCTTCAAATTTATAAGATCAAGTCCCTTCGAGGTTGCCTACGATAAATGATCTTGTCCCTTCGAATAAAAGATGATAAGTCCATACGAATTGCTAAAGACACCTTACAGTTGCCTACATTCAGATTGTCCCTATGCATGTCCCTTATCACATCCAAGGTAATGACTACCTATTCCTTAATAATAGGGATAGTCTTACCATTGAAAGAATATATTAGAACAGTAAAGACTTAGTATAAGGTAGGTTCCTCTTAATTACTTGCTCAACTTTTCAAAATACATTTTACACTTCACATTTCAAACAAATTTTCAAAACAAAGTATTTATATACATCCATACGAGGATCATTATAAAGTACTTAGAAAATTTTTAATCACACACTACACCCTTCTCAAAACAATTTAAAGTGAGCTAAGTAACTAAGAGCCCATGGATAACCATGGATATAAAGGGTGCTAACACCTTCCCTTTGTATAACCTACCCCCCGAACTCAAAATCTTTTTAAGGTCTTTCCTGTTCTTTTATGTCCTTTCCTTTTGGATAAAATAAAAGTCGGTGGCGACTCTTGCTATCCGCAACATTTAACTAAAGTCAGTTCTCCCATCGTGTTACAGTTATAAACTATAATTAAATAATTAATCATTTTTTTTATTTTATGTAAGTAATTATTATTTGTTTATTATTATCATAATTGTTATATTTTCTTCTAAAAAATTTTCTAAATGTTTATTTAACTTAAAAATAATATTCTCTATTAAATTTTTATTTTCTTTATATTTTTACTAACCCTTGCTTATTATTATTATTTCTAACCTTTAAATTATTGCTTATTTATTTTCTATTTTATCGTTATTATTATTTTTTCTCGATTATATTGTAACTGTCCCGAAGCTTTGTAATAGTTTAGGCTTATATTTTTGCTTTATTTTTATTATAAATATATTTACTGCATGGTTAGTAATTATAGGGTGTGTATAACATGTTTGTAATTAAAAATTAACTTAGAATAATTAATTTAAAAAGATAAATATTTGAATACAAACACTCACACACGTAAGTCGATCTTTGATTGCCATCTTGCACTTTCTAGGGTTATCTCTCATGTTGCCTATTTCAAAGGTCAAGTAAGGTGTCTTAAACAAAGTCCCTTCATAAATATCATCAAGTCCCTTCAGTTTATAAGATCAAGTCCCTTCGAGGTTGCCTACGATAAATGATCTTGTCCCTTCGAATAAAAGATGATAAGTCCCTACGTATTGCTAAAGACACCTTACAGTTGCCTATATTCAGATTGTCCCTATACATGTCCCTTCTCACATCCAAGGTAATGACTACCTATTCCTTAATAATAGGGATAGTCTTTCCATTGAAATAATATAAGAACAGTAAAGACTTAATATAGGGTAGATTTCTCCTAATTACTTGCTCACCTTTTCAAAATACTTTTTACACTTCACATTTCAAACAAATTTTCAAAACAAAGTCTTTATATACATCCATACGAGGATCATTATAAAGTACTTAGAAAATTTTTAATCACACACTACACCTTTCTCAAAACAATTTAAAGTGAGCTAAGTAACTAAGAGCCCATGGATAACCATGGATATAAAGGGTGCTAACACCTTCCCTTTATATAACCTACCCCCCGAACTCAAATTTTTTTAAAGGTCTTTCCTGTTCTTTTATGTCCTTTCCTTTTGAATAAAATAAAAGTCGGTGGCGACTCTTGCTATCCGCAACATTTATATAAAGTCAGTTCTCCCACCGTGTTACAGAACTGGTGACTCTGATGGGGACTAATAAAAGAGGGGTACCCTTAGGAATTAGATCACTTTAAATTTGTTTGCTTTGTTTTCTTTACTTTACTTGTTGGGTGCTCTTATGTGTGAAAGATCCTAACCCGGATCTAGTGTACCTTAGGTAAATGGCAATAGACCAAGGAAACTGTACGGCGTATACCAATATGGTTGATCTGGTGGCCATAATTAGTGTGACTTCTTGGTTGGTGCTTATGTTCCTTAAGCAAGTTGAGGATAATATAAGGCTGCCATTTGTTGTCAATACACTAACTGACTTTTAGAACCCTAGTCATCCTATCTTGGCCTTTAGAAAGTAGTGAGATAACCGGCTTTGGTGAAGACTGAAGTTGGTTGATACTCGATGCTACACTCATTGAGATCCTAAACTTGGAGGGTTTTGGTTGGCAAGTAAGTTGCCTACTGAACAACCACCCTTGTGAAGGATCAATGATATTGAGATTCCTTAGAACCTGGTTACTTTATAGGACAGGATGAACCATCTAAACTTCAGTAGAGGGTACTTACCTTTAAACCTCATGCAAGCCTTCAAACCTAGGGCTATTGTGTGACTTGTTTGTGTGTGCCACATGTTTGTGATTGAGCATAACATCATAACATCATAATGCATCATAAGCATAGCATTTTCACTAACCATTTCTAGGAGCAAAGGATTTATCTTTGTTCATTGTTGCAGGTCATGGCTTCTGCTCGTAGGAATACTATCCGGATCAACTTTGTAGGAATACCTCCTAAGCTTAAGGAGTTGGTCTCTCAATTTGCTGAAAACTCCCAGTTCATCAAGAAGCATGGTCACCTATAGGATCTAGTCACTTCAGGGTTCAATGAAGACATGATGAGTGTCTTATTTCAGTTCTTTGATCCTAAACATCATTGTTTCACATTCCCCGATTAACAGCTGGTTCCTACGATGGAAGAGTTCTCCAAGCTTCTGGGTATACCTATCCTTGATCAGAAACCCTTCACAGGCTTAGAGAAGGAACCTAAACCTGAAGTCATTGTTGCAGCCCTACATCTGAAGAAATCAGACATTGTCCTAGAAACAAGGAGTGGAGTTAAGGGTATTCTTGCTAAGGTATTGATGGAGAAAGCTCAAGTGTTCCTGAAGGCTATGAGTTATGATGCTTTTGAGGAGATCTTAGCCCTATTGATCTATGGCTTAGTGTTGTTCCCCAATCCAGACCAGTTCATAGACATGCACGCCATCAACATATTTCTAACTCATAATCCAGTGCCTACATTACTTGGAGACATCTTACACTCTCTTCATACCCGTACTACAAAGGCACGAGGAACTTTGATGTGCTGCATACCTTTATTGTCTAGGTGGTTTATTTATCACCTTCCTTGATCAGTGATGAAGAATGAACAAGGGTTAAGGTGGTCCAAGAGGATTATGTCACTTTCTCATTCAGATATTCATTGGTGCTCTAGATCTATGGAGGATGTTACTATCATTGATCGTTGTGGGGAATTCCCTAATGTGCCACTCCTTGGTATAAGAGGGGGAATTACTTACAACCCTTCTTTAGCTCTACGTCAGTTTGGTTATGCTCGGAGTGATGGTCCTCATGACATGCTTATTCAGGGTATTATGTTCGACTACGACAACGATCTGCAAGGTTACCGTCAAAGGTTTATACGAGCATGGGGTAAAGTGAACAAGGTTGATAGCAAGACTCTGGAACCAAAGTACACTATTCCTATTGAACCTTATCTCAGATGGGTGCGATCTCGTGCTCAGACTCTTATGATGCCATATCCTGCTATCCTGCCAGTTACCATGGAGCCTGTTGCTGAAGGAGATACTTCTTATATCATTCTTCATCCAGATATGCCCACTGACATGGAGGAGTTACAAAGGTCCTGGATCCAGTTGAAGGAGGAAAGAGATACTTTTGAGACTCATTTCAAAGCAAGTCAAGAAAGAATCCTGGAGCTAACAAAACAACTTCACGAGGAGCGGAATCTCAACTCATACCTCAACACAAAGAGGAAACGTCCATGGGAGACTTAAAACCCCATTTTTGTATTCATTTCATTTTAGTTGTAAGCCCAAGAGGCAAACAAGTTTATTGATTACTAATAAAAGTTTACTTTCTGATTGTTTAAACAAATTTAAATCCTACGGTCCTTGAAAACATTGCATATGCATTAACATACCATATCATTGCATCACAGGTTTCTTATGAACATGTATCTTATCTTCTCGCTGTTTATTTCAGCAGAAATGGCTCTTGAACAGACTGTCAAAGATCTCCAGGCTCAGAATGCACAATTCCAAGAGTTGATTCTGAACTTGTCCAAGGGGCAAGATGAGCTAAAGACACTGCTGACTAAGAGGAAGAAGAAGACTAGAAGATCAGGAGGCCTTATCAATCTGGGAAGAAGATTCAGAGGTCCTATCAAGACAAAGGGACAGATTGAGGATTCTGAGTCTGAAAATTCTGAGAAAGAGGGAGGTAGTCTCCATGATACTGTGGGAGATTCTAATTCTGAAGCAAATTATTACCATGATCCTGCTAGTGAAGAAAAGTACAAGATGCTGGTGGACAGAATGAATGCCATGGAACTACAAAAATCTTCTGGGCTTGATTTCGAAGATTTGAGTTTAATTTCTGGAGTGGTTATACCTATTGGCTTCAAGGTTCCTGTTTTTGTGGTGTATGATGGGGTTTCATGTCCCAAGCTTCATTTAAGATCCTATGTCCGGAGAATTCAACCACATACTGCTGATAAAAAACTGTGGATTCATTTCTTCCAAGAGAGTTTGTCTGGAGCTCAATTGGAATGGTACTATCAATTGGAAAGTGTTAATATTCGTGATTGGAATGATCTTGGTGAGGCCTTCTATAGGCAATACCAATATAATGCTGATTTAGCACCAACTCGCATGCAACTCCAAAGAATGTCTATGGGTGCTAAAGAGAGTTTCAAGGAGTATGCCCAGAAATGGAGAGACCTGGCTGGCAGAGTTCAACCTCCTCTGACTGACAGGGAGCTGGTGGATATGTTTATGAGTACGCTGAATGGTCCTTTCTATAGTCACCTCATTGGAAGCTCATCATCTGGTTTCACCGAGCTGATAATGACTGGAGAACGTGTGGAGAGTGGTATAAGAAGTGGTAAGATACAGGTGGGCGCCTCTTCATCAAACACTGCAAAGAAGTCCCCTAGTGGGAAGAAAGAGTCTAATGTTGTGTATAGTCAACATAGTCGTAACAGAAGTCATCAATTTGTGGGAGAAGTTCACATATCTAATCCTGCTCCTGCGGCACCAGAGCCACCACAAAACAATCAACAGAAGCCTAGAAGACAGTTCACCAAGATCAACATGTCACTAGCCTAAGCCTTGCAACACATGTTGAAAGGGGAACTCATTACTTTGAAGGACCCTCCTCAGAATCCTAATACTTCCTCTCCTCGATACAATCCTAATGCAAGATGCGCCTATCATTCTAATAGTCCGGGACATGACACCAACAACTGCTGGGTGTTGAAAAACAAGATTCAAGATATGATTGAAGTTGGGGAGATTGAATTTGACCCTCCTGGGACTCCAAATGTGATCACTGCTCCCATGCCCAATCATGAGAAGACTGTTAATGTTGTTGATGAAGTTTCATATGTTTCCTCAGTAGCAGATGTGACTACTCCCTTATCCATTATCAAGAAGAAGCTGGTACAGGCTGGTTTCTTTCCAGGTTGTAATGAAGACTATTTTTATTGTGCCTACAAACCCGATAGCTGCTGGAAGTTGAAAGATGGTATTCAACGCCTCATGGACAATTACACTATATTGTTTGAGAGGACACCTTCTCTGAAAAGTATGTGTGAACATCTAACTCGAAGTACGAAGCTTGAAGATGTAGCCATGGTTGATAAAGTGCCAGTGAAGATTACCTCCAAAGGTCCTGTCAAGATCACTCCTAAAGGACCTGTCAGGATTACTGCTGAGGGCCTGGTGAAGATTGTTGCTGAAGTTAGAGTGGCTCCCATGATTATTACCACTCCTGGCCCTGTTCCTTATACTTCTGATAAAGCTATACCCTGGAATTATGGTTCTGATGTTTATATCCATGGTGTCAAACAAGAACCTATGAATGATGTACCTGCTATTAATGTTAGTCTTGATGTTGATAATATTGCTGGATCTAGTAAGATCACCAGAAGTGGAAGAATCTTCTCTCCTAAGGCTACCTCCAAAAGTGTAGTTACTCCAACTACTACCTCCACTTCTGAGCCAAGTACTGATGCTCAGGGCAAAGGTCCTGCGGTTGAACCTGTGAAAGCTGAGGCACCGACTGCTTAAAATCTCTCTAAGCAGATGGAAGAAGTGCTGAAGATCATTCGCAAGAGTGATTATGATATTATTGACCAGTTGGGGCATACTCCCTCCAAAATATCCATGTTATCTTTGTTGTTGTGTTCTGAGGCTCATGTTAAAGCCTTAATCAAGTTCTTGAAGACTTCTCATGTGCCAAATGAGATTTATGTGGAACAATTTGAGAATTGTGTTGCACATCTGACTTATGATAATGGGTTAGGCTTTTCTGATGCTGACTTGACTCCTGCCAAGAGAAACCATAACAGAGCTTTGCATATCTCCATTAAATGTAGGGGCACTACCTTGTCTCATGTGCTGGTGGACAATGCTTCTTCATTAAATGTGCTCCCCAAAGAGGTTCTGGACAAGCTCAGTCCTGAGGATGTTGTGTTAAGACCAAGTGATGTAGTGGTGAGGGCCTTTGATGGCTCAAGAAGAATGGTACATGGAGAAGTAGATCTCCCGATCAAAGTAGGCTCTCAAGTCTTCGACTCTACTTTCTATGTAATGGATATTCGTCCTGCATACTCCTATTTGCTTTGGCGCCCCTGGATCCATGGGGCAGGTGTTGTGACTTCCACTTTACATCAGAAGTTGAAATATCCGGTGAAAGGAAAGATTGTCACTGTTTATGGTGAAGAAGAATACATGGTCAGTCATGTGAATAATTTTAAATATGTTGAGATGGAGGGTGAATTTGTTGAGACTCCTTGCCAGACATTTGAGGTAGTTCCTTGGGTCGTTCCTACTACTGAAGCTCCCCCTGTTGTTAAAAGAGTTCCTGTGGTTACCAGAGCACCTCCTACAATGGCCTCCCTCAAAGATGCTAGAGTTGTGGTTGAAGAAGGTGGTTGTACTATTTGGGGTCAGCTTCCTGACATCCCTTACAAGTCTGACAAGTTTGGTTTGGGTTTCACTGCAGAATCCCAGAAGGTTGTTCGTCATGCTCGTGTTGTTCGTATCACTAATCAAGGGGTCATAAGAAATCAAATCAATGTTGTGGGTGGCTGTAATGAAGACTACAACCTGGATGATTGGATATTTCCTACTTTGGGTGATGGGCTCAACAATTGGAAGACCGAAGACGTTATTCCTATCTCCTTTAGTCAGGAGTAAATACTATTACTGTGTTTTTATTTTAAGTTTGTAATTTCGAACAATTAAACTTTTAAGCCTTGTTTCTTACCCGGGGCACATTAGTTTGCTTATCTCGGGATGTCATTTCATTTGCATACTTCATTCAATAAAAATCAATGGACGTTTCGTTTTCGTAAATATTGTGCTCCTTGTCTTTCTTTTATTTTTATTTTTGTTTTATCAGCTATGTGTTCTTACACACACCCACATCAATAAAATGCAGATCCTCATCCACTCTGGATCCTGTTGATAACAGTTCTACTATTGCCCATTATAATTTCGAGAATCCGATCTATCAAGCTGAAGATGGAAAGGAGGAAGATTGTAAAGTACCTGTAGAGCTTGCTAGGTTGTTACAACAAGAAGAGAAAGCTATACAGCCACATGAAGAGCCAATCGAAGTTGTGAATCTGGGAACTGAAGAAAACAGGAAAGAGGTCAAGATAGGGGCTGAACTAGAAGATGGTGTCAAGAGCAGACTAATTCAGATGTTACGTGATTACGTGGAGATCTTTGCTTGGTCTTATGAAGATATGCCAGGATTGGATACAGACATTGTGGTTCACCGTTTACCAGTAAAAGAAGATTGTCGTCCAAAGAAGCAGAAGGTTCGTCGCATACGTCCTGAAATGTCAGAAAAGATTAAAGCAGAAGTGATGAAGCAGTTTGATGCAGGGTTCTTAGCTGTGACTTCTTATCCTCAATGGGTTGCAAATGTGGTACCAGTACCTAAGAAAGATGGTAAGGTACGCATGTGTGTGGATTACAGAGATTTGAATAAGGCCAACCCTAAAGATGACTTCCCACTTCCTCATATTGATGTTCTGGTAGACAACACTGCTTAGTATAAGGTATTCTCTTTCATGGATGGTTTCTCTAGTTACAATCAAATCAAGATGGCACCTGAAGATATGGAGAAGAATACATTTGTTACACAATGGGGGACCTTTTGTTATAAAGTGATGCCATTTGGTTTGAAGAATGTCGGGGCAACATATCAGCGTGCTATGGTGGCTTTGTTTCACGATATGATTCATCATGAGCTAGAGGTATATGTGGATGATATGATAGCCAGGTCCCAGAATGAAGAACAACACCTTGATCATCTGCATAAGCTGTTTGAAAGGTTGAAGAAATACAAGCTGAGATTGAACCCAAACAAATGTACTTTTGGAGTTAGATCTGGTAAACTCCTGGGTTTCATTGTCAGTGGAAAAGGTATTGAAGTGGACCCTGCAAAAGTGAAAGCTATATAAGAGATGCCAGCTCCCCATACTAAAAAGGAGGTTAGAGGTTTCTTGGGACGACTAAATTACATTGCAAGATTTATTTCCCAGTTAATTGCTACCTGTGAGCCAATCTTCAAGTTATTGAAGAAAGATCAGGTGATGGAATGGAATGACGAATGCCAGACAACCTTTGATGAAATCAAGAGGTATCTTCTAGAACCTCCAATCTTGATGCCACCGGTTAATGGAAGACCTTTGATTATGTACTTAACAGTGTTAGACAATTCAATGGGGTGTGTGTTGGGGCAACATGACGAGTCTGGTCGAAAAGAGCAGGCAATATACTACCTTAGCAAAAATTTTACCGACTGTGAAACAAGATACTCACTGCTCGAGAAAACTTGTTGCGCTTTGGCATGGGCTGCTCGCCGACTAAGACAGTATATGTTGACTCATACTACCTTGTTGATTTCCAAGATGGATCCAATCAAGTACATATTCGAGAAACCTGCTCTCTCCGGACGAATAGCAAGATGGCAAATGATCTTAACAGAATATGATATACAATACACTACTCAGAAGGCCATTAAGGGTAATGTGGTAGCTGATCATTTAGATCATCAAGCAGTGGATGATTATCAATCAATGAACTTTGAGTTCCCGGATGAAGACATTATGATTATTACCAAAGAACCTAGACAATATGACGAACCTGAACAAGGATCCCGATGGACTATGGTTTTTGATGGAGCTTCTAATGCGCTTGGTAATGGTGTTGGTGTTGTGATTATTTCCCCTGAAGGTTGTCATACCCCAATTACGGCAAGACTGTGTTTTTATTGTACCAATAACATGGTTGAATATGAAGCATGTATCATGTGTATCAAAGCTGCCATTGAGATGAAGATTCAGTTCCTGGACGTATATGCGGATTCAGCCCTTGTAGTGAGTGAGATTAAAGGAGATTGGGACACCAAGCATGAAAATCGTATTCCTTACAGAGAGCATGTGTTGTCTTTGATCCCATATTTTGAGAAGATTACCTTTGGACATATTCCACGAGGAGAGAATCAATTGGCATATGCATTAGCCACCATGGCATCTATGTTTGAGATTAGTTGGGATGATGAAGCTCCCAAGATCACTATTGAAAGATTTAATAAGCTTGCATACTGCAATGAGATTGACATTGAAGAAATATAAGGAAAGCCTTGGTTCTATGAAGTGAAAAGATATCTTGAAACCCAGGAGTTCCCTGAAGGGGCATCTGTCAAAGATAAGAAGTTTCTGAGGAGGTTTTCTGCAAAGTTCTTCTTGAGTAATGGAATTTTGTACAAGCGCAATCATGATTCAACTTTGCTTCATTGTGTGGATAAGAAGGAAGCAACAGAGATTATGGAAGACATGCATGATGGGATTTTTGGCACTCATTCTAGTGGTCATACCATGGCAAAGAAAATATTGAGAGCAGGTTACTATTGGTCTACCATGGAAGCTGACTGCTATCAACATTCTAAAACATGTCACAAATGTCAGATTTATGCTGATAAGGTGCATATACTTCCAGTTCCATTGAATGTGTTGACTGCTCCTTGGCCTTTTGCCATGTGGGGCATAGATATGATTGGTGAGATTAAGCCTACTGCTTCTAATGGGCATCGTTTCATCCTGGTTGCTATTGATTACTTTACAAAGTGGGTGAAGGAAGCTTCATTTGCATCTGTTACTAAGAATGTGGTGGCTCGATTCATTAAGAATAATCTCATATGTAGGTATGGCATCCCTAAAAGGATTATCACCAACAATGGCTCTAATCTGAATAACACCATGATTACTGATCTCTGCACGCAGTTCAAGATTAAACATCACAACTCTTCTCCGTATCGTCCGAAAATGAATGGGGCAGTAGAAGCTACTAATAAGAACATCAAGAAGATTCTACAGAAGATGATTGTTACTTACAAGGATTGGCATGAGATGTTACCATTTTCTCTTCATGGTTATCGTACTACAATACGTACTTCAACAGGGGCAACTCCATTCTCCTTAGTCTATGGTATGGAAGAAGTTCTACCCATTGAAGTTCAGATACCCTCCTTAAGAATCATGAAGGATGCAGGCTTGGATGAAGATGAGTGGATTCAGACTCGACTTGACCAGATAAATTTGATTGATGAGAAAAGGCTGGCAGCTGTTTGTCATGGCCAGATGTACCAGAAACGGATGATCAAAGCTTTTAATAAGAAGGTTAAGCAAAAGGTATATCAGGCTGGTGACTTGGTAATCAAGCATATCATATTACCACAGGGTGATCCTAGGGGCAAGTGGACTCCTACATACGAAGAACCATTTGTAGCCAAGAGGGTATTCTCAGGAGGTGCCATGATGCTTACTACTATGGATGGTGAGGACTTCCCACAACCTATAAACGCAAACATAGTTAAAAAATACTACGCATGAAAAGAGACCCGCTAGGTTGACTGGCCTAGGCAAAAAAGGGTATCCCGGTGGATTGAAAACCTGAAAAGGCAATCCAGGAAAAAATTAGGGATTAAAGCGTATGACTATGTCTCGTTTGGATCACTCATGTAACTTCAACTGATGGTGCTATCTAAATCAAGTTCGAATAGATAAAGATCAATCCAATCGTTTCCGTCTCAACAGGAAAGGATGAGATACTTGAAGATAATGGCAATAGTAGAATTGAAACTCAATAGGATTATTTCTCACATAGCTGTCTTTCTTTGTTTTTGTAAAACTTTTACGACAAATTCCTCTTACTAGGATTTCTGTCTCCATGTACAAACTAACCTGTGTATAGGTCACTTTATAATATAAATAAAATCTCGTCTTTGAATCCAGATTTACTTTTACCCTGTTTTCCTAAACGAAAACGTCCATTGGTTGTGTTTGAATGTACAAATCCCCAGCAAGACAACTACAAATCCCCAGCAGTGCAAATCTATCGTTATAGTTACTTCACGTTACATCTCCCCTTGAATTTATGTCCATCTCTTTTATCCTCAATCAAGATACTCAGGAACTTATTCCTTCAATAGAAGTACGACGAACGAAGACGGGAGGTTATAAATACTATACTATCAAACAAAACGGGAACGATGTCCTCATATTCTTCAGCAACGAATCAGGATTTATTTTCCCTAGCCAGCAGTTGTTATATAAAGATATCCAGACATTTCTAGTAACATGATTCATACATACATCATTTACATCATACCATAGCATATCCTTAAATGCGTAATCCATTTACTTATGTAGATCATGCCATACATGCATACATATTGCATAAACTAACCTTTTCTTTTCATGATAGGTACAGGCAGATAAACACTATTAACAACTCAAAACAGTTCAGAGACGATCTATACGAATGTCTAGTGCTGATACTTAATTCATTCATGATGATCAATACTCAAGTTATCCTTGGAGGGGTACGTAAATGATCTATACGAAGATCTGGTGCTTAATCTAGGATATTTCCAAGGGATATAATCGTCACGAAGATTTAATCCTGATATTCTTTTATCCTTGGATGGTAGGTAAATGGTATATACGAAGATCTATTACCTAATCCAGGATATTTCCAGAAGAGATAATCGTTACGAAGATTTGTTTCTACTGGTCTATTTAACAACTCAAAACAGTTCAGAGAAGATCTATACGAAGGTCTAATGTTGATACTTAATTCAGAGATAATCACTATGAAGATTCATTTCTGATGATCAATACTCAAGTTGTCCTTGGAGGGGTAAATGGCCTATACGAAGATTTATTACCTAATCCAGGATATTTCCAGAAGAGATAATCGTTACGAAGATTTATTTCTACTGGTCTATTAACAATTTATCTTTGGATGGTACATGATGATCAATACGAAGATCCTGTACTTAGTCCAAGATATTACCAAAAGCAACTCAGAGATGATCGCAACGAAGATTTGATTCTGATGCTTAAGTTAAAGTATGTTCCTAAAGACGGTTCAGAGACGATCTATACGAAGATCTAAGCACTGACACTTAATGAAGGATATTATTTTCCCCCAGAGATAATGCAGAGATGATCTATACGAAGATCTAGTGCTGGCATTCAACTCAAACCATGTTACATGAATGATTCAGAGACGGCCTATACGAAGACCTAGTACTGATATCCAATGACAACATAAAGATACTATTGTGGATGGCATCTATAAGCCCATCTCCATTTCAGCCAAGTGGCATCCTCAAGCCCACTCAAGCATATACAACTAATCATCAGTGTTACTTTACGCACCGGCGAGTGCAAATTTTTGGGCTTTTGTGTTCAATCCCCTTCAACCTTCCAGGTCACGAATGGCACATATGCCAATCTAACCCCTCAGGTTTCAGAAAATTGAACAGGGGCAGCTGTTGCACCCCAAAATTTGCCCTCCCCTAGTCAAGGAATTGTGTACCAAGGTGTCCCAAGAGGTTCACAAGGTATCCCAAGAGGTTCACAAGGTTCACAATTAGTCAGAAAGCTTGGAAGTTCCCTCAGACAAAGCCTCTTCCTAAGCAATGCACCCTAAACCAGGGTTTTGGATTTCATCAGGCTAAATGGACTTCCAAGGCCTCAAGTGAACTTAATAACATCCCATATGTCTTCAAGAATCCCTATGACAAGTTTCAAGGCTTTCCCAAAAGGTTTGCTCAGTCAGATGATCAGATATGCAAAAATCAGTCAAAGTAGTTAAAAAGTCAAACTAAGGTCAACTGTGGTCACACCAAAGTCAAACTTCATGATTTTTTGCCAACATCAATTATATGAAGTAAAATTCATCATTTTATCAAGGGTTGATCATGATTCATCAAGGAGATTTCAGATCATCAAGAATCAGGAGTTTCTAAATTAGGGTTTTCACAGGAAAAGTCAACTGAACTTTGACCAGCCATAACTTTCACATGCTTCATAAAAAATTTCCCATACAAATCTCATTTTTAAGGAAATTGAATTATCTACAACTTTGTGTCTCACAAGCCAAGCCCAAAAATGCTTCATTTGGAAGGTATGGACTAAGACATTATAGGTCATTTTAAAAGTCAACAAAAAGTCAACATCTTCCAAAGGGCATAACTTGAAAATGGTAAATGATATGGATATGAGACCAAAGAGGGTTGTTAGAGGACTCTTTAAGATTTCCAAAATGTCCAAGAACACCTTCATAGCCTTAAAATTGAGGGATTTATGTCTTGTCAAAGTTGGGAAATTGTTGAGGGGTTTATTGAGCAAATGGGATCTTAAAACTAATTCTTTCCACATGGGCTTGCATTTTTATGACCCAATCACTACCATGACATCATACACGAGATAAAAATCATTTATTCAGATTTTTTATTTATTTTATTTTATTTATTTTGATTTTATTCATTTAAAATCGTTTAAAATCAAAATAAAATATAAAAAGTCAATCTAAAAATCTGATTTTTGTTCTAGAATGATTGAAACATCATTTAAAGATGATTGAGAGGATCAAATTTCGTGTAAAGTATCTAAGGCATGAAAATAGTTGATTTTTCTCACTTTTGGAATCATATCTTTCTTCAATCTCAAGTTATCCAAAAGCCCAAAGGAGAGATAGGTTTTATGACCTAAAATCATTCACTATAAGACCATGAACTAATCACAATGCTAGGGGACGGATTTTGCAGCCTCCAAGAGTAAGAACAAAGTCTCAATTTTTACAAAAAAAGTGGCATTCGGTTTTGAACTTAGAGGCACTTTCAAAGCAAAATAAAGGTTGCTTTAGCTTCCTTGAGACTTCCTGATCGTATCCCCATCATAACCTTCATCCATAGCATCACAAAATGCATAAACCGAATCAATGTTATCACACTTTTATGATTTTTTCGTTTTCTATTATTTGTGCATTATAAATTATGTATGATGATTTTTTTGTGTTTGTGATAAGCTCAGGGACGTTTCTGGACAATTTAATTAGAGTTTCATGGCCAAACCGTAAAGACACCATTGTTAGGGTTCCAAGCTTCGAATTAGGGTTTCACGATTAACCAAATATAAATGGATTCAAAGAACATGGATAGACTGTATGAATCATGAGGAATGCATTGGCATAGTTAATTTGATGAAATTGTACTGTTTGGTTGATGTTTGAAATTCGCAGGTCATGAACATGAAAGAATTCGTAGGAAAAACCGCAGCTGAATTCATATGAATTTTTGCGGGTAATTCAAATGAGGAAGACGAAGCTTGGCGCGAAAATATGACTTGAAATTTGGGTTTATTTTATTATGAATTGTTTGTATAATATTTCACAAAAGCAGCGTTGGCTCAGTTGGTTTGTGTGCGTGTGTGTAATGTTGATGGTCCTGGGTTCGAATCCCCCCAGGCCATTTTGTTTTGCTGCGTTTTATTTCATTTTAACAGGGTTTTAATAAAAGGAATACTACATGTATCATGACAGAAGGACGTGCTTGGCCTGGTGGTTGTGGTTAATGGACTGAAAGATTGAAGCCTAGGGTCTGGGTTCGAATCCCAGCCCCAGGTATGTTTATTTTTTCAATTTTTTTCATTATTTTGTTTATTTTATATTTGTTTAATTTAATTAATTTCTTAAATAATAATTTCTTAAAATAAAATGTTCATATTATTTTTATAACAAACTTATTATTTTATTTCACAATTTATTTTTCTCAAAAAAATCAAATTATTTATATTTTATTTCATTATATATATTTATATTATTGTTGTATATATCTTATAAATAAATTGATTTTTGTAAATTAATAACTAAAACCCCAATTTTTCCTAAGTAAAATATAAACCCTAGTTTCTAAAAAACCTAATTTCATTAACCCTATTTCATTAACCCTAATTTTTATTAACCTTAATTTTTGAATTAATTTTGTTATAAACTATAATTAAATAATTAATCATTTTTTTTATTTTATGTAAGTAATTATTATTTGTTTATTATTATCATAATTGTTATATTTTCTTCTAAAAAATTTTCTAAATGTTTATTTAACTTAAAAATAATATTCTCTATTAAATTTTTATTTTCTTTATATTTTTACTAACCCTTGCTTATTATTATTATTTCTAACCTTTAAATTATTGCTTATTTATATTCTATTTTATCGTTATTATTATTTTTTCCCGATTATATTGTAATTATCCCGAAGCTTTGTAATAGTTTAGGCTTATATTTTTGCTTTATTTTTATTATAAATATATTTACTGCATGGTTAGTAATTATAGGGTGTGTATAACATGTTTGTAATTAAAAATTAACTTAGAATAATTAATTTAAAAAGATAAATATTTGAATACAAACACTCACACACGTAAGTCGATCTTTGATTGCCATCTTGCACTTTCTAGGGTTACCTCTCATGTTGCCTATTTCAAAGGTCAAGTAAGGTGTCTTAAACAAAGTCCCTTCATAAATATCATCAAGTCCCTTCAGTTTATAAGATCAAGTCCCTTCGAGGTTGCCTACGATAAGTGATCTTGTCCCTTCGAATAAAATATGATAAGTCCCTACGTATTGCTAAAGACACCTTACAGTTGCCTATATTCAGATTGTCCCTATACATGTCCCTTCTCACATCCAAGGTAATGACTACCTATTCCTTAATAATAGGGATAGTCTTGCCATTGAAAGAATATAAGAACAGTAAAGACTTAATATAGGGTAGATTTCTCCTAATTACTTGCTCACCTTTTCAAAATACTTTTTACACTTCACATTTCAAACAAATTTTCAAAACAAAGTCTTTATATACATCCATACGAGGATCATTATAAAGTACTTAGAAAATTTTTAATCACACACTACACCTTTCTCAAAACAATTTAAAGTGAGCTAAGTAACTAAGAGTCTATGGATAACCATGGATATAAAGGGTGCTAACACCTTCCCTTTATATAACCTACCCCCCGAACTCAAATTTCTTTTACGGTCTTTCCTGTTCTTTTATGTCCTTTCCTTTTGGATAAAATAAAAGTCGGTGGCGACTCTTGCTATCCGCAACATTTATATAAAGTCAGTTCTCCCACCGTGTTACAACACTGCACAACCATCAAACTTTGTTTCTTTCTTCACCAATCAACTCAAAATCACCTAAGGATCATCTCCCTCCCCTTGACATGGCCTGAAACACTCCATAACCAAAACATGAATTCTGCTTCATCAGAACTGGAGCATTCAAAATAGGCCAAACAAGCTTGTTCCAAGCATCTCATTAACCTCAGGGGACTCAAAGGACTTGTTTTGCACAAAGGAAGAGGTTAGAAAGCTCAAGTTTGGAAATCTTCATCTCAGGTAACTCTCTCAAATAATTTTTCCAAAACTCTTATTTTAAGTTATAAAATGAATCTAAATGCTCTCCTGATCACAATGAACTTTGAATGATGGAAAATGATTGAGAATTGAGTGTGTATTTAGCTCCTGCAATTTTTGCCAGTTTTCCGTTTTGCTTCGATTCTTGTTGTTGATGCAAAATAAATGAATTTTGTTGTTGGATTTATGTTTAATGTTGTTTAATGATGCATTAAGGAGAGTTTGATGCATTTTCATGAGGTTTTGAATGAGATAGGGTGAAAGGGTGACCGGAGAAGATGACCGGAGCTTTCTTCGGTCACCTGAGAGTGGTTAGGGTTTTAATTAGGGTTAGCGTGCTAGTTTGAATGTGGACCATTGGTGCGTGTTTAGATTAAGCCTTGGACGAATCAGATTGCTTCATATAGCCCTAATTGTATTTAATTAATATATATCAAATTAATTATCCAGATTCAATCCTGACAGTCCATTCACATGCGCAGTCTTCCCCGGTTTGAATCTGAGCCATAGATCTTGCTTACTTTTCATTTTCTTTCATTTTATTTCTTTTATTTCATCCATTTATTAAAAATAGCAAAAAAACATTTTTAAAATCTCATTTTCTGCATTTTCACTTCAAATATTTTTCTAAACCCAAAAACATTTTTTATTTTAATTTTTGCATTAAAAAAGTATTTTTAAATCATTTAAATGTTTTATTTATTTAATTAATTGATTTTAATTAATTAAAAATACATTTAGGTTTCTAAAAATCACCAAAAAATTCATGAAGCATTCTCATACATTTAGAAACATTTACAAACTCATCACACAAATTTATTTTTAGGTTTGATCACATTTTCACAATTATCTTTGAATTATCTTTGAATTAGGGTTCAACCATGATGAGTTTGAACTTGGTTCTTTTTAAATTCTTTCATATATGGCATCTAGTATCTAGATTATTTAACTCATAATTTTGCATTGCATTTTCAATTTGATTTTCATTTTTCCTTTAGAACCATCCAAAAACCCTAGTTAACTTAGGAAATTCATAACTTCCTATAGGTTTAGCTTCTGACCTTCACCTTTGGGGAGTGATCTTGTGTGTGTTTAGGGTTTGTTTGAGTTCAATTTTAAATTTTTATCATGATGTATGCTTCTGTTTTGATCATATGCATCTCATACATTCATAAAACCCTAATTTCTCATGTTCATTTGCATTCATCTTTGCATATCTCAATCATGTGAACTTGCCATGACATTTCAAGCATTTCTATGACATCTTAGACATCTTAAGACATGCTTGAACATTGCTTTATAATTTCTTAATTCATTTGGCATGCTTTGCATTCATTACATTTCATGTTCATCCATGTGTTTTCAAGCTTCTTACATGCTTCCTTTGCATCTCATTTCTTGTATGAACATTCATATGCATCATGTATGGATTTTCATCATTCCATAACACATTTGCATTGCATATTCACTTCTAGTTTTGGTCTTTTCACTTCCATTTGCTTTATTTCCTTTTGCTTTGCATCTTATGCATTCATACTAACATTTCAGGGGCTAATGGTAAGTTGCTTGGGATGTGGATTTGCCTTCACATCCCACCTCTTCTCATCTCTTCATTTGCATATTTATTTGTCTTTGAAGTGAACTTGCTTCACTTGTGCCCTCTTGCTCCTATCTCTTTCTTCTAGGTTACTTATCTTCTTCAGGAAGTAATTAACCTATTCTTCTTTCTCTTCTCTTTTCATCTGCTTCTTCTTCCTTGGTGGCCTCTTGAAGATATTTTCTTAAGCCTCACAAATCACAGGAACATCTAAGCATGATAATGTTTAGGGTTGTATATAGTTCCCCCTAGTCTTTTACCTTTGAGTCTCCTTGAGTCTCTCTTCTCATCTCATAATCAGAGGCTAAACACTTAAATCTTTAGGACTTTGAATTAGGGTCATGCCTGCATCCTTATCTTAGAATGATGTGTATAAATTTGATTTAAGAGGGACTAACCCTAGTGTTTAAAGGACAAGTTCCCCTCAAGTTGTCTTACAAACTTAAAACCCACTTCTTAATCTCATCTTTAATAAAATCCACTTAATAAAGGCTTGTTATCTAATGAATTTAGTCCCTAACCATCGATTAAGTTGAGGAGTCTTCCTCAGCTTAAGTGTTCTCATCTATCATCCTTCTCTTAGGATGGTGTAATGAGTTCACTAATCCCTGATTACAGATTAAACTCATTACTTAACACTAAATAAAAACCCAAAAACATCTTAATAATCAACAAGTAGGTTAATAATCTTAATCCTATATCATCATGTTAATTAAGTTAAGAGGCTTATCTTATGCTTAAGTAGGCTCATTATCCCTAATCAGGGAGGATATAATGAGTTTACAACCCTTCATTCCATCATGCATCGATTCATGCTGTAAGAATGGTTCTGGAATTTCTTCTATAAATCGACACATACAAACATGCATCGATTCATTGTTTGTTTATTTCTCTTTTTTTGTTCATCTGTTCAGTATGTATCGGTTCATGATAATATGTATTGATACATAACAATATCAATACCATTATGCATCGATTCATTCGTGTCTTGAATCGATTCATTTTTCTGTTTTTACTTCTAACATAATCTGCATAGTATATGTTGTTGTTTCTGTTAGTGCAGCAAAAACACACAGAAATTGCATACGAATTTCAAAGTCAAGGATCATTGAAGAACACATCAAGAAAAGGAATTTTGAGTGTGAACAATTCAATGTTGAGCAGGATTGAAACCTAGAATCAAATTTATCTTCATCATCTTCTCAAATACCTTAATTCAAGAACATCAACAAGGAATTAAGTGTTGTTCTATGAATTGAAGGTTTATGAGATAACGTTCAGTGGTACGATCGAAGATCCAGCTGAGTTGAAGAGTGATAGAAGGTTTCAAGGAAAAACCAGCTGGGTTTTCCTTCAAGAACGGGCGTGTTCTTGAGGGTTTGTTAGTCACGTTTACAAGACAGATTCAGCCGCAGCGTAAGATTTGGAAATTGGGAGAATTCGCAAATAGATTGTGGAACCGGTGAATTGTTTGTATTACTTGCAAGGAATCTTTATTTGGCTCAGATCAAGTGAAGGTTGATACAATAGGAAGATCTAGGTGTATAGATTTCTGGTGTTTGTATAGCAACCTTGTTAACGACAATTTTCAGCAATATTGATATAAAAGTTATCAATTTCGGTTTGAAATTGAGAGGGAGATGTGCCCACACGCGAGGACGAACGTGGGGGAACTTCCTTACCAAATCTCTGCGTATTGTATTCCTTCTCCATCTCTATTTATGTTTTTAATCGTTTTTTATTCATTGGAAATAACTTTTGTGATATGTGCATTCAACTGTTTTACAGCTTGTGTGTTTAAAACTTTATCATCTCAATTGTAAATCCAACACGTTATCACATGTCCGGTCTTCTAGTGGCTGGTCCAGAATAAACGCTAGTATATTTGGGACCGTTGTTTCCGTTAATCTTTGAAAACTCTGAAAAATCTTTTAAATCCTTGTAAACAAGGAGGTGATCCATTCACCCCCCTCTAGATCACTAGCCACATCGTCTAACAAGTGGTATCAGAGCACCGGTTCGCTGGTGCTTTGTGGCTGCCTGTAACGTTATGGATTCTGAACCAAAGGGGGCGTATAATAGAGCTCCTGTTTTCAATGGTGAAAATTATGGCTACTGGAAAGACTGCATGCGAGTTCACATAAATTCTGTGGATAGGCGCGTATGGACTACCATTCAAAATGGTCCTTTTCAAATTACCATGATGAATGAGGCAGGTGCCATAGTACCTAAACCAGAAGATGATTGGGATGAGAAAGATGAGAAAAAGTGGTCAAGTGATTGGAGAGCTCGAAATATGCTAATTTCAGCACTTAGTGCAAATGAGTATTACCGAGTTTCCCATTGCTCGACAGCTAAAGAAATGTGGGACGCTTTAGAAATTGCACATGAAGGTACAACTGAAGTAAAACAGTCCCGCATTAACACACTTAATCAAGAGTTCGAACTCTTTCGCATGAAACAAGGAGAATCTATTCCCGACATGCAAAAGAGATTTGTTCATCTCATTAATCATTTGAATGCATTTGGAAAACCTGTTTCCAATGAAATTGCTACTAATAAAATTTTGAGATGTCTTAGCAGGGAATGGCAACCTAAAGTAACAGCTATCAAGGAAGCCAACAATCTAACGACACTCACAATGACTACTTTGTTTGGAAAGCTGGAGGAACATCAGCAAGAACTAGAAAGTCTAGAAAAGTTTGAGAATAAAAGTAAAAAGGGAAAGGAGAAGAATAAAGACAAAGAGGATGAGAAGAGGCCTATAGCTCTTGTGGCTTCTAACTCAAAGTCCTCACAAAAAGAGCTAAGCAACAATGAGTCAAGTAGTGACGAAGACTCCGGTGACAAAGAAATGGGACTTTTTGTTAGGAGATATAATAGATTCATTCGAAAGAATGGAATCAAGCATTCCGACAAAAATCTCATAAAGTTTAGAAGACAATCTATAGATTCAAAAAAGGAAGAGATTAAGAAGAATAGAGAAAGAGGGTCTTGCTTTAATTGTGGCAAGTCCGGAAATCATAAAACGGATTGTCCTTTAAAGAAAAAGGATAAAGGAAAAGCTCCACCAAAAAGGTATAATAAGCAAAGAAGAGCTTACATTGCTTGGGAAAGTGATAGTGATTCATCAAGTACACAATGCTCAAGTGATAGCGATGAAATCGCAAATTTGTGTCTTATGGCTCACACCAAAAATCAGTCCCACCACAAGAAGAAAAGTGATGATAAAAAGGTAAAACAAGCTTACTATAACAATTTCTCTTCTATGTCCTTTTCTGAATTGAAAATAGCTTTTGAAAAACTGCATAATGAAGCTATAGAAGCATTTAAAAGATTATCTTCCGATAAACAAATTTTTTCATACTTGGAAGGTAAAGTACAACATGCTGAAAAAGATTTAGAATACTTGAAAGCTAGCATTGCAGAAAATTCAAAAACTATTGATATTGATGGTTGTAGTAAAATAAGGCATTGTGAAGCTTGTCACATTTGGCAACAAGAGGTTATTTCTCTTAAATTCAAATTGGAAAAAGCCTTGTAACTTAAGATTACTTATGCCATTGATACTAGGTTGTTCAAAAAGTCATTAAATCCTCCATATGCAAAATATTCTTTTGTTCCAAAGGATTTAAGGACCAATCATAAACAACAACATTATCGTAGTGTTTGTCATTATTGTTGTCATGCTGGCCATACCATTGAAAAATGCAAATTTAGAAGATTTCTAGTGCCTAAAGGCATTTATCAATGGAAGCCTAAAGACAACCATGTTAGCACTTATCCACTTGGACCCTATAAAAATTGGGTACCTACCTCTCTCTTTTGATATTGTAGGATGAATGTCTTGCATCCATGGAAAGAAGATGGTTTCTGGACAACGGGTGTTCAAGGCACATGACGGGTGACATATCACTTTTTATTGACTTCAAAGAAAAGAAGAAGGGGTATGTTACTTATGGAGACAATAACAAAGGAGCTATACTTGGTAAAGATAGTGTAGGAAATCCCTCTACCACTACTATTTCTGATGTCCATCTTGTAGAGGGACTTAAACACAATTTGTTGAGTATAAATCAACTATGCGAAAAAGGTTATAAAGTTTCTTTCACAAAAACTTGTTGCAAAATTGAACATACCGAACAAAATGTTGTGTTTAAGGGTGTAAGAGTAAACAACATATATATGCTTGATCTTTTGAGTGTATCTTTAACAAGCACTAAATGTCTAGTTGCCCTAAATGATGATTCATGGCTGTGGCATAGACGCTTAGCGCATGTTAATTTCGATTTGTTTAATAAGGTTGTATCCAAGGATCTAGTTGTAGGTCTTCCAAAAATAAAATTTTCAAAAGACCACCTATGTGATGCTTTCCAAATGGGGAAACAAACAAGGGTCTCCTTTAAATCTAAAAACATAATTTCAACTTCAAGACCCCTTGAGCTTCTCCATGTGGACCTCTTTGGACCATCTAGGACAAAGAGCTTAGGTGGAAACTATTATGGTTTCGTAATAGTAGATGACTACTCTAGATTCACTTGGACTATATTCCTTCATAGCAAAGATGAAACTTTTTCTGCTTTTAAAAGTTTGTCAAAGCTGTCCCAAAACAAAATGAATTCTAAAATAGTTATAATCTGAAGCGATCATGGAGGTGAATTTCAAAACCATCTCTTTGATACGTATTGTGACAAGTATAGCATTGAGCACAACTTTTCAGCTCCTCGAACTCCACAACAAAATGGTGTTGTGGAGCGCAAAAATCGAGTTTTAGAAGAATTGGCAAGAACAATGCTTAATGAGGGTGGACTACCAAAATATTTTTGGGTTGATGCAATTAGCACATCTTGTTATGTTCTGAACAGGATTTTAATTCGTCCTATTTTGAATAAAACCCCTTATGAAATTTTAAAAGGTAGAAAGCCAAACTTGTCTCATCTTCATGTGTTCGGTTGTAAATGTTTTGTTTTGAATAACGGTAAGGAAAATCTTGGGAAGTTTGATGCCAAAGCTGATGAAGGTATTTTTCTTGGATACTCTCAATCAAGCAAAGCATATAGAGTGTATAATAGGCGTTTACTTTCTGTTGAAGAATCTGTCCATGTTTCTTTTGATGAGTCTTACCCAAAAATTGTCGGAAAAGGTATCTCTTTTAATGATGCAGGTGTATCTACAGAAGACATACTCAAAGAAGCTGTTTCGGAAATTGATCAATCTGAAACGGCTGAAATTGAGAAGGAGGAAGATACTAGTCATGAAAAAGATAAAGAGGAAGAAACATCTAAAGTAAAGGATCTTCCACCAGCTTGGAAATCCTCTAAAGACCACCCTATAGACAATATATTGGGAGATATTTCTAAGGGAGTATTGACTCGTTCTAAGATAAGTAACTTTTGTTCTCACTTCGCTTTTGTATCACAAGTGGAACCTAAAAATGCTAAAGAGGCCTTGATTGATGAATTTTGGCTAATGGCCATGCAAGAAGAGCTTAATCAATTTAAAAGAAATGACGTTTGGGAACTTGTCCCTCGTCCGCGAGATCATCATATCATAGGTACTAAATGGGTGTTTAGGAATAAACTTGATGAAAGCAGAGTGATAACTAGAAACAAGGCACGCTTGGTAGCACAAGTGTATAACCAAGAGGAGGGCATAGATTATGAGGAGACTTATGCTCCAGTGGCTCGCCTTGAAGCTATACGTCCTTTACTTTCTTATGCGTGTTCTATGAATTTCAAGCTTTATCAAATGGACGTAAATAGTGCGTTTTTAAATGGTGTCATAAATGAAGAAGTATATGTTTCATAACCTCCCGGTTTTGAAAATTCTGAATATCTAGATCATGTTTACGAATTAAAGCGTGCTTTATATGGTCTTAAGCAAACACCCCGTGTGTGGTACGAAAGACTTAGCATATTTCTACTTGATCATGGATATTCTAGAGGTAAAGTGGATAATACACTCTTCATTAAACACAAAGGAAAGCACATTCTTTTAGTTCAAGCTTATGTAGACGATATAATTTTTGGTTCAACTAACATACACTTGGTCGAAGAATTTTCAAATGTTATGCATGGTGAGTTTGAGATGAGTCTCATGGGGGAGTTGAAATACTTCTTAGGCCTCCAAATAAAGCAACTCGATGAAGGTACAACAGTATGTCAAACAAAATACTGCAGAGAGCTGCTCAAGCGTTTTGGAATGAATAATTCAAAATCAATTGACACTCCCATGCCTACCAACGGAAACTTGGACAAAGATGAACATGGTAAGTGTGTTGATGTCAAAAGGTATAGAGGTATGATTGGGTCTCTCTTGTATCTTACTACTTCTAGACCAGACATCATGTTTAGTGTGTGTATGTGTGCACGATATCAATCAAATCCTAAGGAATCTCACTTAAAATCAGTCAAGCGTATATTTAGGTATCTTAATGGAACACCTAAATATGGGCTTTGGTATTCCAAAGGGAGCGATTGTAGCTTAGTAGGTTACTCTGATTCTGATTTTGATGGCTGCAAATCAGATAGGAAAAGCACTATTGGTACATGCCATCTGTTTTCAAATTCGTTAATAAGTTGGCATAGTAAAAAGCAAGTATCCGTAGCTTTGTCTACTGCAGAGGCTGAGTATGCTGCAGCCGGTAGCTGTTGCGCTCAAATTTTGTGGCTAAGACAACAACTACAAGATTTTGACATTGAACTTAAACGCATTCCAATTAAGTGTGACAACACTAGTGCCATTAATCTCACTAAGAATCCTGTTTTACACTCACACACCAAACATATAGAGATTAGACTTCACTTCCTTCGCGATCATGTTGAAAAAGGAGATGTTGTTTTTGAGCATGTTGATACTAAAAATCAACTTGCTGACATTTTCACTAAACCTTTGGCAACTGAACCATTCTTCAACATTTGTCACGAATTAGGGATTCTTGATCTCTCCGCATTGGTGTCTTAAGTTTGTTTGATGTAGTTTATATTTATCTCATCGTGTTTACTAAGTTCTGGATGTAGACTTCACTAGTACCTCATGAGATTAATACGACGGAGGTAATATTGTTCCCCTCTTCACTTTGTTGATATTGCGTGATCAATGTATGTTTGAGCAATTAATTCTCGATTACATGTACTTCTTTACATATTAATGTTTGAGCGTTGATATTTTGTTTGTAAAGTATTCTTAAGCATCCATACAATGTTATGATTCATTCTGCATTTTGCATAATGTTTGTTTTGCATATTCATTTTTGTGTCAAATTCATGCTAAATTTCTTTTATCACTGAAAAATTATTACAGTATGTATCGATCCCAACCATCTTGTATCGATTCAAGTTCACTTTCTTTTAATTCTCTCAAAATTGTTACAGTATGAATCGATACATTTGTGGCTTGTATCGATACATAGCCACTTGAATTTCAAATATTTCGCATTATGAATCGATCACATCCATATTGAATCGATTCATGTTCATTTTCTTTTAAATCTGTCAAAATAGTTACAGTATGTATCGATACATTCGTGGTTTGTATCGATACATAGCAACCTGGATTTCAAAAAAAAATCGTCAAATGAGTCGATTCATAAGGTCATGAATCGACGCATACTGTTTTAAATTCAATTTATTTCTTATGAATCGACACATCAACAACTGCTATGACATGTCCATTAGTTATAAAACTCCATTTTGTCTTTCTCATCATCCCATTTGCATCATTTTCGTTTCTAAACCCTAACTGCCACAAAACCCCTCTTCTCTCAAAACCCTAATCTCATCATTATGCCTCTAAGAGTCATGCTTCCTAGAGAAAAAGGAAAACGTAAAGGCAAAGAACCTGTTGAGTCTTCCCATCAAGCTCCTTCTGTTCCCGAAATTCCTCCCTCTGGGGCTGTCATTCTTCATCCTGCCATTGTTGAAGAATTTGAGGTTTCTTTTAAGACGAGGTTAGTCATGAAACCACATGTTTTCAATACTTGTGATGTACGTACTCTTTGTTTAGAAGAAGTTGCTAATTTAATCGATGCACAAAATCTGGGGTACTTTTTAACTGCTAATGATGATTACCATGAGGACTTTATACGTGCGTTTTATGCTGGTGTGAAAACTGGTAAAGGTTACATGTTCAAGTGTTCTATTGGAACCAGAACTTACCGTTTTGAGGCTGATGATTGGCCCAAAGTGTTCAAACTGCCATCTCTGTTGCCTGAGTTGCAGATGTGGCATGATCAGAACTTTGAAACACAGTTTAATCTGAAGACATATTGTGCATCCATTTCAAAATTAGAAAGACCTCTTGGTGATGATGAGCCTCTGACTTCTGGTATGATTAAAAGCGTTCCAAGAATTCTGCATTGGATTCTTTCACATATCTTGCGTCCAAGGTCCGGTGGGCACTCTTGATTGGATAAGCCGGACATCCATCTATTGTATATTCTGCAGAAGAAGATACCATTAAACTGGCCCAATTACTTTGTCAAGCGCATCTTTCTTACGCGAAATAGCTCAAAGAACATCACTCTTGCATATGCCGCCCAGATTATGCGGATCCTTAAGTTTTGGAAAGTGGTTTTCCCTCCTGTGCCTCTCTCATCTTCTTCTAGTGTTCAAGAATTCAACAATGCTACTCTCTCTCACATGTGATATAGGTGGGATATCGAGCGTCGCTGCTATTATTTCTTTGAACGTAGCACTAGAACCAGAATCTACAACTTTGATATTCCCTCTGAACAGATTTATGTTGAAGAACAAATGGATGAAGATATGGAGGATGATGAAAATCCTCCTGTTGCAAATGCCAACACTGGTTGGGGTGAGTGGGTACCACAAAGGTGGTCTCCTACAAACTATGAACCGGCTCCTTCATCGGCTCCACCGACTTCATCTACTACTGCTCCTGCATATCTTACTCAAATGTTTGAGCAGATGGAAATTGCAAACAATGCCCGACATGAAGAAGCCCGTGCGTGGCATATCCAACAAACGGAATGGCATAAAGAGCACCAAGAATGGCATGATGAACACACAAGGATGTATCATAATCAGCACTCATGGCATACCAACTTGGTTAAGTGGCATCAAGTTTTCTACAATGAGATGTCTGGTTTCATGGATGATTGTCGTTCGCATCCGGGGATTATGGAAAGATTTCAAAGCATAGAGGTTCAGAGACTGTTCAGGCGTTACGCCTTCATGGGGAAGAATCCTGATGAAATGCCTCCTCCACCTCCTCCTCCAAGTTTCCGAGACCCCGATAGAGATGATGTGGAGTCTTGTGGTGGCCACTTTCCTCATTGAGCCTGCATTTCATTTTGCATAACATCATTGTTTCTTGCTTAAGTTTCTTTGTTTTTTTTATGTTTAAACATTGTATCAGTTTGGTTTGTTTCTGTAATTCGTAACTCTAATTAACAATTTCAATGCCTATGCTTGTTTGCTGCTTTCGACTAATTTGTTTGCCCTTTATGTTTCATTCTTTGTGAGTGAATTCTGCTTATATATCTTGGTATTGCTGATTTTTTGCTTCACCTATGCATTCTTTCTTGATGTTGACAAAAGGGGAGAAAGGCGAGTGTGAAAAATGACAGGCATGCACAAACTCAGGGGGAGTGCACAAACTCAGGGGGAGTGATTCTTACACTTCAAAAAATTTGTCATCATCAAAAAGGGGGAGTTTGTGAGAAACTCTAGTTTTGTATGATTATAAATTTTAGGTGTTTGTGCTTTTATTATATGCTTCATATTAAGACAAAATGCTAGCCTTTATATCTCTTGTCTCATTTTTAATAATGTCTTTGTTTTTCTGAAAATACGCAAAATGAATCAATTCATTCCATCATGTATCGATTCATGTTGTAGAAATGATTCTGGAAATTCGCAAAATGAATCGATTCATTCCATCATGCATCGATTCATGCTGTAAGAATGGTTCTGGAATTTCTTCTATGAATCGACACATACAAACATGCATCGATTCATTGTTTGTTTATTTCTCTATTTTTTGTTCATCTGTTCAATATGTATCGATTCATGATAATATGTATTGATACATAACAATATAAATACCATTATGCATCGATTCATTCGTGTCTTGAATCGATTCATTTTTCTGTTTTTACTTCTAATAGAATCTGCATAGTATATGTTGTTGTTTCTTTTAGTGCAGCAAAAACACACAGAAATTGCATACGAATTTCAAAGTCAAGGATCATTGAAGAACACATCAAGAAAAGGAATTTTGAGTGTGAACAATTCAATGTTGAGCAGGATTGAAACCTAGAATCAAATTTATCTTCACCATCTTCTCAAATACCTTAATTCAAGAACATCAACAAGGAATTAAGTGTTGTTCTATGAATTGAAGGTTTATGAGATAACGTTCAGTGGTACGATCGGATATCCAGCTGAGTTGAAGAGTGATAGAAGGTTTCAAGGAAAAACCAGCTGGGTTTACCTTCAAGAACGGGCGTGTTCTTGAGGGTTTGTTAGTCACGTTTACAAGACAGATTCAGCCGCAGCGTAAGATTTGGAAATTAGGAGATTTCGCAAATAGACTGTGGAACCGATGAATTGTTTGTATTACTTGCAGGGAATCTTGATTTGGCTCAGATCAAGTGAAGGTTGATACAATAGGAAGATCTAGGTGTATAGATTTTGCTGTTTGTATAACAACCTTGTTAACGACAATTTCAGCAATATTGATATAAAAGTTCTCAATTTCGGTTTGAAATTGAGAGGGAGACGTACCCACACGCGAGGACGAACGTGGGGAACTTCCTTACCAAATCTCTGCGTATTGTAATCCTTCTCCATCTCTATTTACGTTTTTAATCGTTTTTTATTCATTGGTAATAGCTTTTGTGATAGGTGCATTCAACTGTTTTACAGCTTGTGTGTTTAAACCTTTATCATCTCAATTGTAAATCCAGCATGTTATCACATGTACGGTCTTCTAGTGGCTGGTCCAGAATATACGCTAGTATATTTGGGACCGTTGTTTCCGTTAATCTTTGAAAACTCTGAAAAATATTTTAAATCCTTGTAAACAAGGAGGTGATCCATTCACCCCCCCTTTAGATCACTAGCCACAACGTCTAACAGTCAACACATACACTACCCCCTTTTAAACACAATCAAGTAAGCGTGAATCCCGTCGAGTACGACAGACGATTTGGGTGCTAATACCTTCCCAGGTCGTAACCAACCCCCTTTCTCAGTTTCTTTGGTTCGCAACTGTCTTATCCATACCCTTCCAGGTTTATGCAGCATTACCTTTCCTTCTAGATAAAAATACCTAGTTGGCGACTCTATTCAACCTTAACCTCCAAAATCGCCGACAGTCCACGTCTGCACCGGGACGTAAAGTCCGGGGAGTGACATCTACCGAATACCTCCAACTTAGATTCCTAAGACAACATCTCTGAACGTTCAACATAAATACAACCGCGACAACTTCCAAATTTTGGACAAATATTTATATACTTCATGAATTTCCAATTATCCTCAATGCAACTACAACTTTACCATCTTAAAATAACACATCCTTCGAAAATCACCTTAAACACACTACATCATTATGACAATATAAGGTGCACCCATACAACAACTTCCACAAGATAACTCATATTTATTTTCCGCTAACTAATTCAACATATCGAATCCTCGATTCTTATTCATACTAACACGGCCTTTCACAAATTCCTATCCGAACCAACGCAACCAAAACAACTATCCTTGTTCTAATCAAAACTACGATTTAATAAACCCACTTATAATTTCACTTTGTCATGATTCTTGCAACTCAACTCTATCCTACATTCTTGAAAATCTTGGTTTTACTTTTCCATATACTCTTCTTTTGAATCGTCTCAAGAAAACTTCAAGCCTTTTTCCATCTAATTCATCACAAACAACATTCTCATTACCCAGAGTTCAACTACGACTTTACATAATACTATTTAATTCCAACGCAACTTCATACCATCATTCTTGAATCTGACTAACATTCTTATATATGATTCTTCATTGACAACTCAAACAATACACAAACGCTCAGCTCTACTTCAACCGATTTAACTCATATACTTTACTAGTTGGCATGACACATCTATCCCTCAATTATGATTTTGTCTACAATCAACAATAGATTAAGGGTGATCAGTCCCTCAATATGTCAATAGATATTCGACAATCATAACAGTGGCATAAGTCATCATTACCCAACGTAATAGCATACTTCAACTTGCACCCATAGTCCGTAAGCGTAAAGCTTTGTCAACTCTCTACGGCTCATCTAAGTATTCTTAGTGTCCTTACTTCCAACTTCGTCGATTACACCAAAACATCCAAAATCTAATACACAATATATCATACATGCTCCTCGTACAACAAAACTTTAAATATTCTTATAACACCGGAGTCACTACAACATAAAGCATAGTCCAATTTGGTTCTCTTCCAATTACGACTTTCTTTCCAATTATAATTCTTAACAGCACAATTCAAACATTTGTATTCCTCTCAACATTATTATCATCCAACATCGGCACTTTAATCATCCTCATTCAACATAAATCACGTCTCTATTCACTCCCCAACACCGTTACGCTCTCACAAATACCCACATTTCATCCTCAATAATATTTCACACTGGTTTTCATCATTCCAAAATTTTCAGCAATAGTCGCTCAACTTCGACCATAATTATCTCTTTTGATAGAGATATCCCAAACACAAAGTCATATTTCAAAATAAAGATAATTTTGTGTAGATTCCAGAACTTCGGGAATCGCTTGAATCCGACTTACGAGTAAAAAGTTATCCTCATCGCAATGGGACTGAACAACAATTCTCGTATGTAGAAGTTTTCCAAAATCAGCAGCAGGCCCAACTATTAAAACCTACTTATCTTCCTCATCATAAACCTCCCGAATACGAATCTTATATGAAAAGTGTAGGAAATTCTGTAAGCTTTCCAAAACGTCTAGGATCGCTTCAATCTGAATCACGGTTAAATAGTTATGCCACTTCCAGTGACAGCTGCTCCAAGATTGCAAAAACCAAAATTTTGAGATTGATGAACATAAGTTCCATCTCTCCCTCTCTTATTTCCAAGTTCTACAAGGAATCTTACTCTATCTTCAACTTCGAAAATTACTCGACTTAATCCAACTATACTAAAAGCAAAACAATCTACCGACTTGGTCCATCAAACAATTCCCATCTAAAATATATGCACTTCTCAAATCCTACCGATACGAATTCAGGAGTCCAAACTCCTGTCGGTCCATAACAACATCGCCTTCTTAACCTTAAACCTTCACAACCAACATCAACTCGAACCAACTTCTTCATACCAATAACATTCCGGGAGCTAGCCTCTCCCCCCTTAATTCCAAACTAATCTCTACAAACAACAGCTAGAAACCAACAAACAAGTGATGACCATGTTTCACACACATATCACACAGTAGGGAAATAAACGACATTAACGACACTGGCCGGACAGACCGACCTGCTCTGATACCACTAATGTAACACCCTTCTACCCCAAAGTAAAATATTTAGAGTAATATCAGAGTAACAACAAGAAGGGTAATACATTTCTTCGGAAAACATCAAATAACAGTGTCTTGTCCCGGAATACGGGTTAATCAACATCATAAAACTAAATATAATCATTTTGCAGCGGAACTAAAACTTCATGATTCAAAAGTCAATACTTTATTTCATGCACATAACATCAATCATCCTGAGTTTTAACATCATAAAATAAAGGAAATATTCTTCAAATAATACTATCACTGAAACAAGTCTAATAAATAAAACCCCATCCCGGTGTTACATGACACAAAAACTCCAAACCACTCCTAAAGTAATATAAGGTACACTTCGAGACTCTGAAAAACTCTTCTTGCGGTGCGAGGCTATTCTTTATCATCTGCAAGTTACCCACATACGAGGCAACATTTCCAAGAAGGTAGGGTGAGTAATCATAATTTATCATAAATATAATAGAATACGGAATATAAGTAAATTAGCATAAGCACGTCATAACATCATCACCATAAAATTCAGCAATAACAACATAATCATGAACACATTATAAAAATTCAGCAACAACACAATCGTGAATTCATCCAGAAATATGCAATTCCAACTATTATGATATGCAATTATGCATGTGGTACCAATTTCATCATGAGATGGATACATGACCATCAACCCTCCACAAGGGAGCACACCGTAATCATCGAGATACTTTAATCCACACAATAGGATTGAAGCTACCAAATAGGTTGAAGCCCCATCGTGAATGTTATGAAATGTAATGATGCGTTACACTGTAAAATTCATCGAGAAATCAATTGCGCATCATTTATTTCATATCAACAGCCCGACATCGATTTAATCATATATTTCTATCGTAATAACACGTCAACAAAACCTCATTTCATTAGCTACCTTAACTCGTCAAGACATAACCCAACCTCGGTAAAAATATAATGTAATTTAATCATTTTCCTAAAAACTCCGTTCAGAAAATTATATCATTTCTCTCTTTTTCATTCACCAAAATATAGTTTACTTTATGCTCTTTCCGACGCTTCAAACGGAATGCGAATCGGACTTATGGTTTAAAAATTACGAATTTTCAAAGAATTCAAAATTGCCTCCAATACAGTGTTAACCGGTTAACCCATAGCGTTAACCAGTTAACGCCTGTACGTTTTCAGAAAATCCCAATTTTTTTCAATGGTTAACCGGTTAACCTATAGCGTTAACCGGTTAACGCACGTTTTCTAGCAGCTTTTCTGCTGTTACGAAATCAGCACTAAAACCCCCCAAATTTTCATACTTTTTCATCCCAATTCCTTCCAAAATTCATTTACAACATCAATCAAATACAAACAACATCGAGACATCAATTTACACATCAATTACATGATTCTAACACATTCTATTTACTCTAATTTCATCAATTAGGCATCGTAAACTCAACCTAAGTCAAAACCCCTAAAACTCACAAAAACTCATACAATTCTAATCTACTTATAATCCAATTCCTATATAATTACAATAGATTATGAAAACTCCTCATACCTTAGAGAATTTCGTCGATTGATACACCTCAGCAAGGTCCTTCGTAACTTCCTGACTCTGAGCTTCTTCTCCTTCCTTTCTTTAGAGCTCTTTTCCAAAAACACGATAGGTCTAATTTTGATCGTATTCTCACTTTTACAAAAGCTATCCCAGTTTATGCTTTTCCCAACTTAACCTTACTCTTTCCTCATAAAGACCGCCTTGCCCTTTTCCTCAATATTTTTATTAAATAATAATAATAATATAATAATACACTAATTATCCATATTATATAAAAATACTCATTATATTCCCAATTGACCAACATAACCTCCATACCCCCACTTCTATTATTATTAAATAATAAACAATAATTTCGAATAATACTACATGATTATTCTTATTAATATTATTAAAATAATATCACCACAATGCATAGGGCCACATAACCACCTATTTGTCAAAATCATCATATATCCTCAAATAATCAACAACCACTCATAATTGAATTTGGGGTGTTACAAAGATGGTGAATGTGGAAGATGAAGAATGGAGGAGATGGTTGAGGATTGAAGGGATTCAGAGTGAAGGTTGAATGAAGAAGCTAGAATCAAAGATTGAATAATGAAGGAGAAAATGGTGGTTCTTTTCAATTGAGGTGAGTTGCTGAATTTATATCTTTCTCCCCTTTGATTTCCTGTTAGGTTGGTTATAAAGTTAGTTGATAGTTGGATATAGTTTGTTAGGGTGGTTAGGATTTCTATTATGGCAGTTGCAATTTTTTTTCCTGATCTCAGCTTCTTCTTCTCTTTTCTATGCTTGTATGCCATTATAAAATTGTGGTGAACGATTGTGTAATCTGTTGTTCTTGTTGTTGAATCTTGATACAGGTTTAATAATTGATGAAGATGATTGAAGTTGTGGATGTTGAACGTTGAAGAAGATTTGCGGATTGGGGAAGAGTTTCGATCCCGATGAGGTTTTGGTATTGAGAGGTTTTTTTAAGAGGGTGGAGAAGTTGAAGATAGTGTTTTATGGTGATGAAGAACATTTGTCGATTATTGAAGGTGCTTAGAGGGCATGAAGACTTGAAGGCGTCGAGATATCACGAGGAAATTGATGAGAGTTGAAGACATTTGTTAAGTTATTCAATTCAGAGAGTGATTGAGGGATAAAGTTGTAGAAGAGTGTTTTTTGTTATCCCTTTTTCTGTTAGTTACTATTGGAGCTTTTCTTTTAACTGAATTTTTGTTATCAGTTAATTATAACTGACTTTTCCTCGTATGAATTCTGGTGCAAAGTTGTAACTGAATTTCTGTTGGTATTGTGATGGAGTTTTTCTTTTCTGAATCTCATGTTGAAATTTTGATGTAACTCCCTTTCACATAAAATTCGTTTCACGTTATTCCATTCAGTTATTTTAAGTTTGTGTTAGCTTTTCTCAACTGAATTTTTTGGTGTATGGTATAGCTGAAAACTTCGCGTTTTGCACTTGTGAGAACACGGTGAGTCCGTTTGCGGAATATTGTAAGTGTAGGGAATATCAGTGAGCAATGTATATGTGTTGGTAATATGAAATGTTGTAGGCACGAATTTGTAGACACTTTGGAAAGAAGTATAGCAGTGTGTGGTGGCTGGAGGTCACGAAAAATACTCATATATTTCTTGTAACTCTTTTTTTATGATGGATTTGAAAATTGTAACGTGGGCTTAGTGATGACTAATTATTTTTGTAGAAATTATTTTTGTGATGGAATGGATATTGTAAATTGGAAATGAATTTAATGGGTAATGGATGAGTGGACAAAATGGTTTAGAAAATGGATATGAAAATGGTTTTATGTGGATAAACAAGGTTATGGTAATTGGATTAAAATTGAATTTGGGCCTAAGAATATGGTCTTGGCTTATCTGGTTATTGGATTGAAAGAGTAAACAAATGGTTAACTGGACTTTAAAATGATCATGGAATGATGTTCTAATTGACTATGAATCAGGTATCAAAGAGTGATGTATTATCTGTCTCGATAAATTGAACTCAAAACAAAACACATGAACACTTCTAATCTCATTTGAATCTATACACTCAAGCCAAATTCTTCAAAATATATGTCTTCAATGCAACTCTCTTCTTCGTATTGAATTTTCATGGTAACCCACAAACATTGCACAATGATGGAGTCCATTGAGTGACAATATGCACTAGTTCCATACTTCATAAGGAAACTCTTGATGGCCAAATGATTGGGGAAGTAAACCATAATCAACAGTTGATGATGAGTACCAAAAAAATAATACCCTTGATCTTTATGTTGGCCAATCGTTGAGAATCCACCTGATAAACATATGCATAGGAGACAAACCATAACCATTGGTCTTTGTATTTTCCAATGAACCACGCCTGCCAAAGAGATAAATCACAGGGCATTAGAAAACCCTGATTCTTCACGCTTCTGACCCAAGTAACAAACCTATGACAATGAATGCATGACATGTTATAGATGACCTAATGGAAAATGCATGTAAATGCGAGGCATAAAGCCGGTTAAATGGTTATAAATAAGAGGGCAAATTTTGGGGTGTCACAGGGAGGAATGACCACCTTAACTACCTCCCCAATGCAACCAAAAAGCTTAAAAACATGGCAAGCCTGTATTCTGTCAGGGATTTCTAAAAATAAGAATGATGATATGCTACCTTGATCCTCCATCTCCCACCGTTTGTTAGCCGGAAACTATCTCATATTGAGTTAATATGTCTAAAACCATTGCGTTTAGCCTGTTGCAATTTCATCCCATGGCTAGCCTTACTCATATAATATCCCTTAAACTTGATTCTAACCTACACAGACGCACTTAGATATGATGATACCAAAAAACCCTAACTTGGCCGATTCAAAAGATGATTCACTTCTGACTCTTCATTGATGCTTCTATAAGTTCTGGAATTCTATTCATAAATGTGCCTAAAAACACTTTAAGCTCTCAAGAATAACCACCACGAGGTCAGATACTTCATCATTTAATCCTAACATCCTTCCTACTCTTCCTTTTGATCTCATAATAGAAATAATCTCTAGGCTACCAGTCAAACGTTTTCTTCTCCAACTCCGATGCGTCTGCAAATCATGGAATTCACTAATATCTCATGATCCCAATTTCGCCAAAAAGCATCTTACCCACTATACCACGGACTCCATCAGCTCTTTATCTTCTCTTATCCCGACTTTCTCACTATTTATCCGCCAAACTTTTTCTCGAAACCTTTGTGTCTACTAATGTCAAGCAACTCTCCACTCATTCAGCCAATTGTAAATGGGCAAGGGAAATTATTGGCTCTTGCAATGGCATCCTATGTATTGCCTATAATGAATTCATTCTATTATGGAACCCTTCCATTAGAAAAAGAAAGGAATTGCCCCTTTTACCAAATCCACATTATCGTAAAGAAATTTACATCTCTTATGGATTTGGCTATGCCTCTGTTACCGATAATTATAAAGTGGTTGTTGTTTTATGGAACAATTGTGGTCATTTCCTCGAAGTGAAGGTCAATACTATGGGTACTGAAATTTGGAAAACATTGAGGAGTTCCCTTTTGATACTATCCCCGCTCATAAATCCAGAAAATATGTGAGTGGCATAATCATTTGGTTGGTTTCTTCTCAACTTTTCTCAAGCTCTCCATGCCTTATTACTGTTAAACTATAGTTCCTTGTTTCAAAGTGTCGAACAAGTGTATGTATCGAAATAGGTGTTTCACACATATTTGATTTTTATTCTATTTAGATTTGTTTTAGATCTAGATTAGATTTGATTTGATTTAGTTCAAAATATGTATTTTAGGCTTTTATAGTTTTTGGGATTTGTATTGAGATGCAAGCAAACCTAACTCTATAAATAAGAAGTTTCCCTCATTGTATCAAATAATCCCAACACATTGTATTTTTCTCATAGAATTCTGCAGTTGCAGAGTTAAGAATAAAGAAAGAAAGTCCCACAATTTGTGGGCAGCAACAACATTCATCTTTCCCAATTTTCTCAAGAATCCTAACTTATTTTCTTCTTCTTTCTTTTGTTTTAATGTGTGATAGCTATGGAATTCCCATAGGTTTTGGGTTAATTCCAACATCTGGTATCTCGAGCTCCGGTTGAGATTCAAGGGCAAGAACGCGATGGCGATGAATCATCCGAATGAGCATTTTCCGGCGAGTCTTCTGATTCTCAAGAAAGATAACTATGAGAACTGGTGCAAGTAGATGAAGGTTGTGTTCTGTTATCAAGATCTATGGAATCTTGTGAAAGAAGGAGTAGCAACGCTTGTAGAAAAAGCGACGGAAGCGGAAAGATTGCGCATAGAAAATTGAAGAAGGAAGATTATAAAGCTCTCTTTATAATTCATCAATGTGTTGATCCAGATAATTTTGAAAAGGTTAGTGATGTTAATTCCGCAAAAGAAGCATGTGAGATTCTTGAGAAGTCATTTGGAGGCGCGAAGAAGGTGAAAGAGGCGAGGCTACAAACTCACAAAAGGGCTTATGAATTGTTTCAGATGGAAGACAATGAAAGCATAGAAGATTTATTTACAAGAGTTACGAAACTTGTGAATCAAATCAAAGTATGTGGATAAGTGCTGACGACGAAAGCAGTAGTCTCAAAGATTTTGAGATTGTTGGCTCCAAAGTTCGACCATGTGGTAGTAGCCTTAGAAGAGTCGAAAGATTTGTCGAAGGTGACTAAAGAAGAGCTTCAAGGGAAACTTGAATCTTATGAGCAAAGAATGGCTAAAATAGCAGTAGGAAAGTTGAAGAATGATGTGGCTTTACAGGAGCATTCAATAAGAGATAGTAAAGGCAAAGAAAAGATGTTCGACAATAAAGGCAGAGGTGGCTACAACATTTGGACTAGTTAAAATCAGCAAGAATAAATCTGGTTGAATCAGAGAAAACCCTAGAACCAAGGCAACAAAAGAGGTGGTGGTCGAAAGCCATACAAAAGTCACATTCAATGTTTCAACTGTCAGAAGTATGGTCACTATTCTAGTGGTTGTTCAGAAAAGCAAAAGAATCAAGATTCTGATGTTAAGTTTGCGAAGCATGAAGAAGAAGAGATGTTGTTGATGGTCACAACAAAAGATGAAGAGAGATTCCATGAACAATGGTACTTGGACTCAGGATGCTCATCACACATGACTGGTAGGAAATATTGGTTTATCAACATGAAGCCCTCAATGAAGAACACGACGAAATTTGCAAATGACAATACTCTAGCAGCTGAAGGTATTGGTAATGTTCTGATTAAGAGGAAAGGTGGAAAGAGGTCAGTAATTTCCAACGTTTTGTATATACCAGGCATGAAGAGCAATTTGCTCAGTAGAGGGCAGTTGGTCGAAAAGAACTACAAGGTGTCGGTCGAAGACAAGGTAATGAGAGTATTCGACATAGGAGGAAGGTTGATCTTGAAGGCTCCAATGTCTCAGGATAGGACCTTTAAGATTGAGCTCAATGTGATGCAGCATAAGTGCCTTGCAAGTGCGGCAAGAAGAGATGAATGGTTATGGCACTATAGACTTGGTCATCTCAATTTCAAAGACATCAGAGATTTGAAGAGAAGAAATATGGTTTCAAGATTGCCAGAAATCGACATCCCAAATGAAGTGTGTGAAGAATGTGTTCAGTCAAAACAACACAAGAATAGCTTCAGCAAGGATGCAAAAAGTAGGTCGAAGGCAATTCTTGAAGTCATATACTCGGATGTATGTGGTCCTATCCAGGTGGATTTTATTGGAGGTAACATGTACTTTGTCACTTTCATAGGTGATTTTAGTCAAAAATTATGGACTTACCTGATCAAGAAGAAAAATGAAGTGATCAATGTATTTGCCAAGTTTAAATCTATGGTCGAAAGACAAAATGGTCAAAAACTCAAGATCTTGAGGACTGATGGTGGTTGAGAGTATGTGTTGAAAGATTTTGCTGCATTATGTGTAAAAGAAGGGATTGTGCATGAGGTGGTGCCACCCTACACTCCACAGCAGAATGGAATTGCAGAAAGGAAGAATTGAACCATCATGAACCTGGTGAGAAGTATGTTGAATGGCAAACATATACCCAAAGAACTATGGGGAGAAGCTGTGTCGACTGAAACGTATATTTTAAACAAATGTTCGACGAAGAAGCTAGAAGGAGTTACGCTAGAAAAGTGTTGTTCTGGTCTCAAGCCTAGCTTGAGTCATCTGAAGGTATTTGGATCTATAGCACATAAGCATGTGCCATATCGGTTGAGAAGGAAGCTTGATGCTAAGTCTAGTCAAATGATTGTGATAGGATATCATTCGACTGGAGGTTATAAGTTGTTCGACCCAGCAAACAAGCAGGTTGTGATCAGCGGGGATGTGATAATATATGATCTTAAAGAATGTGATTGGACTGAAAATGTCAAGAAAGATTCAGTTGGAATCTTATGTGAAGAACTAGCTAGTGAAGTCGAAAGAGATGTTTGACAAGAATATGTTAGAGGTGAAGTAGGCCCAAGCAAACCTTAAAGAACAAGACACATGCCTGCAAGGTTGCAAGAATGTGTGATTACATCAGATGATATGGTTGATGAAGAAGGTGAGTTGATACATTATGCTTTCTATGCAGATGTCGAACATGTCAATGCAGCTGAGGTATTGAAAGATTCGAAGTGGGTGAAAGCAATGAATGAGGAGATAAAGTCCTTCGAAGTCAATAACACTTGGTCACTTGTCGAATTGCCTTAAGGAAAGAAGGAAATTGATGTGAAGTGAGTATATAAGGTGAAGCTGAATCCCAGAGGGGAAGTGACTCGACACAAGGAGAGACTTGTGGCGAAAGGTTTTCTTCAGAAGGAAGGAATTGACTTCGACAAAGTATTTGCTCCTGTTGCTAGGATCGAAAAAATCAGGTTGGTTGTTGGCCTAACAAACATGAGCAACCGGCATATGTGTCAGATGGATATGAAGTGTGCATTCCTAAATGGCCCCTTAGACGGAGAAGTTTATGTTGCACAACCAGTTGGGTTTGTGAAACAAGGCAAAGAGAGAAAGGTGCAGAGGCTGCATAAAGCTCTGTATGGACTAAAGCAAGCTCCAAAAGCTTGGAATAAGAAGATAGACAACTTTCTAAGGGAGAAGGAATTTGTGAAGTGCTCAACTAAGCATGGAGTATATGTAAAAAGAAGCAATGGTGAATTGCTTATACTATTTCTCTATGTCAATGACATGTTGATAAAAGGAAGTTGCAAAAAGGAGATTGAATATTTCAAACATGACCTAAGTGAGGAGTTTGAAATGTCAAACTTGGGAAACGTCTCATATTTCCTTGGCATCGAATTCTACAAGAGTGGTAGATGTTTGATGATGCATCAAAGAAGATATGCATGTGAAATACTCAAGAGATTTGAGATGCAAGATTGCAACCTAACTTCGACTCCAGTTGAGCCCAGATTACAACTGTTGAAGGATTCAGAAGAAGATGATGTCGACCCAACCCAATACATAAAACTTATTGGGTCACTTTGATACCTTTGTCACGCAAGGCCTGACTTAGCATACAGTGTTGGTATGGTGAGTAGATTCATGCAGAAGCCAAATGTATCACACCTAGCAGCATCGAAGATGATACTAAGGTATTTGAAAGGAACTCTCGACTATGTCATTTTGTTTCCAACAGCTGATGAAGGAAAAGAATGAAAGTAAGTGGGATACACAGATTCCAGTTGGTGTAGTGATATTGAGGATCGAAAATCCACAACTGGATATGTGTTTATGTTAGGTGGTACACCAGTTTCTTGGAGTTCGAGAAAGGAGCCAGTAGTGGCATTATCATCGTGTGAAATAGAGTATATAGTTGCTTCTCTCTATGCATGTCAAGCAACATGGATGGTGAATCTGATTGAAGAGATTACAACAAAGAGTCATGGAGTGGTTACTACGAAGATCGACGCATGTCAACTATCAATTTTGAGAAGAATCCGGTAACGCATGGTCGAAGAAAGTACATCGAAATGAGATTCCATTATCTTCGAGAGTGTAAACACCCCAAATTTGCCCTCACCCATTCACACCATGGCTTGTGATATCCCCATATACATAAATTCAATCATAGCATCTCATACCACATTTTTGATTCACTGCATTGATTCTAAGTCATCTGCATCTAGGGTTTGTGATCTGAGCAATCTAAGAGCCATTTGAGCCACTCCAAAGGCCATCAATCACTTCAAAGGGGTCCATGTATGTTCAAGCATCATATTATATCCTCTCAAAGTCAAGAATGTCAAAAAATCACAAGAACTGAGATTGGCATGGAAACAGAGCAAGGTTTAACTACACAAATGACCTAGAATTAGGGTTTTAGTTTCAAAGGCCATAACTCCAAATTTTTTGGTCATTCTTGTTTCTATTGGTCTCTATATGGTATAGGGATCATGCATATCAATTTTCATAAAGAAATTCCATGGGGAAGTCATCTGATCAAGAGTTGACTTTTTGAGCAAGTCAGTGCAAAATCAGGGCATCTGAGGCCCCCAATGACCCAAACAAAGGGTGTTCTTCATCATTTTGATTGTGTATGATCTTTATTTTATCATAGAAGATGTTATAAGTTCACAAAATTGAAGAATTTCAAGCCATTTGCAAAGTTGACTTTTTGGGAAAATGACTTGTAATGGAAACTTGCCATTTTGGGAAACTTTTTCAACCCTTGCTTTTTGATTCAAAAATGCTTCAAATGGGAAAACTTTGGTCATGAAAGTTGTAGAATGGATCATTCCCTTTTCAAAAAGTACAAGAACTCATTCTAATTCATTTTGGATCAAAAGTTATGGCTTGTCAAAGTTGGGAAAAATCACATAATTTCAAGTTTTCTACCAAAGAGGCAAAGTTGCAAAATCACTTGCCAAGGAAAATTTTTCTACCAAATGGACTTCTAATATTCATACAAACATGAACCAATGCCTTAAAATCAGAATTCACCAAGAGTTTGCTCATTTTTGTGACTTGTGGAACAAGAAACTTCAAAAGGGCCAAAGATGAAGCAAGTTGCAAAACCTCACTCAAACCCTAATCCACTTGCTTGCTGACTTTAGAATTGATCCTAGGGCTCTCCACACTTCTTGCTGCGTAGGACACCCCACTTGTCCTTGGCTAGCTATGAGCCCATACTTCTCTTACACAAAGTTTGACATTTTGGCAACTTGCCCATACCAATCACAATAGGCCAACACCCACTCTCTGACCTATCACACTTCTTTATGTGGATCAAATGCAAGCAAAAGCACACAACAATTCATGCTGAAGATCTCTCACCACCATAGTTCCAAGTTTATGCCCCATATGCAAAACCATTCGAAACACTCTCCACAAGCATCACACACACAAACAAACTTCACAAAACATCTCAACATGACTCACTGATCACAAACCAACCATTGAAACAGCCCAGAACCTCACACAAACCAAATACGATTTTCTCACTTCACTGAACAGAACTCTGCCAATCTCTCAAACCAGCCATCCTCAAAGCTTTCTAAGCTTCATTTCATCATCAGAGGATTCAAAGGAGTGGATTTGCAGCAAAGGAAAGGCCAGAAAGCCCCGAACAAGGAGATTCCATCTCAGGTAGCCATCTCAAACTTTTTTCCAGAAACTCCATTTTAAGTTCTTAAACGATTCTATGTGCTCCCCTGATCATGGGGATATGATTATTTTTGAAAATGGTTGAGAAACCAGGATGTATGGTTGTTCTGAAACTTTCTGACCTAAAAATTGTTTGCTTCGATTCATGATGTTCTTGAGTGATAAATGATTTTTGAGGATTGATTCATGTTTAGGGTTGTTTAAGGTTTGATTTTGGAGCTTTTGGTGAAGTTTCATGGCGTTTTGAGGGATTCAGGGGAAGGGATTGGCCGGAGAAGATGACCGGAGCTTGCTCCGGTCACCTGAGAGTGATTAGGGTTAGTTAATTAGGGTTTAATCTTAATTACGTAAGTTTGAATGTGAGCCGTCCAAACGCGCGCCAAGTCCACTCGCGCGTCCCTGAATTTGAATCTCAGCCATCAGATTGGCTGACTTTCTATTTTTCTATTTAAATTCATTTTATTTTCATATGTTTTGCATTTATTTTCTTCATTTTATTTAAAATAGCAAAATACATTGACAAATTCTAAAATTTTTATCAAACCTTTTATTAATTTTCATAAACCAAAAATATTTTTATTTTTATTTTTTGCATCAAAAATTATTTTTAAATCATTTAAAAGTTTATTTTTAATTAATTAATGAGAGTTAATTAATTAAAAATACTTTTAGGTATTTAAAAATCACAAAAAAAATCATGAAACATTTAAAAACATTTAGAAACATTGTCCAACTCTCAAACCAAATTTATTTCTTGTTCTTGATGCCTTTTGATTATTTTCTTTTGAATTAAATTCATTTCAAGGCATTATTTTGATTCAAACTTCAAAAATTCATTTCTGCCTAACCATTGAGAGTTGGACAATGATTCTTTTTGCATTGCATCTTGTATAGCATGTAGTTTGTAGGATTAAATTGGAATGATTTGATCTTGCATTTTCATTTTGTTTGGCATTTTTCTTGACAAGGTACCTTAAAACCCTAGCAATCTTAGAAAATTCATAACTCTCATTAGGTTAAGAGTGGGGTCCCCTCCTTTGGGCAGTGAGTTTTTATAGGTCTAGGGTATATTTGATTGTATTTTCAAATTTTTATCATGATGTTTGCTTCTGGTTTTGGTTTTTGCTTTGTGTATTGATCATAAACCCTAATTTATGCCTTCCTTTGCATCCATCTTCCATTTGCTTGCATACCATGATTTGCCATGACATTTTGTGCATCCATTTGACCCATAAAACATCTTAGGACATATTATAATCATGTTTGATCATTGCATCTTTCATTTGCCATGTTATATGTCATTTGCATTCCATAACTTTTCATGAACATTCATGGTTCAAAGCATGTTTCTCTTGCATCCATATGTTTGTATGATCATCCTCATGCCTTGCCTCATGTTGGCATCATCTCTTAGCATCATTAACATCATACTCATGCTTCTGGTTTTGGTTTGCATCATCACATTTCATCTCATTTGCATTGCATTTCATCTCTTTTGCTAACATTTCAGGTGGTAAGTTGTTTGAGAAGTGAATTTGCCTTCACTTCTCACAATCTCTTTTCATCTCTCTTATGCATCATTGCTGCATTTTTGTATGTGTATTAGATTGAGCTTGCTCATTCTTGTTCATCTCACTTTCTTCCTTCAAGCAACTTGTCTTCTTAAGTGAAGCAAGTTGTTTTGCTTCTCTTTGCTCCTTTCATCTGCTTCCCTCCTTGGTGGTTCTTTGAAGATCTTTCTCTTAAACCTCACAAACCCTAGGACTTCCAAGCATGATAACATTTTAGGATTGTTTAGTCCCCCACTTAGCTTTTACCTTTGTGTCTCTTTGAGTCCTCTTTTCTCACCTCATAATTAGGGACTAAACCCTAAAGGCTTTAAGGCTTTGTGATTAAGCTTATGCCTGCATCCTTCTATTAGGATGGAGTGTATAACTTTAATCCTAAGTGTTAAACCCTTAATGTGTTTAACTCCTTTAATCAATTCACTTAATAATCATCAAGACATCAAGCTTGTAACTTGGGCCTTGCATTAGGGTTCTAATTCTTCCTTAATTGGTTAAGAAGGACTAACCCTAGTGTTAATGGACAAGTCCCCCTCAAGTTGTCTTACAAATCATAAAACTCACTTCTTCATCTTATCATTAACTAAAATCCACTTAATAAAGGCTTTGTCTTGTCATGAGTTTAATCCCTAATCATGGATTAAGTTGAGGAGTCTTCCCCAGCTTAAACATTCTCATATATTATCCTTCTATTAGGATGGTGTAATGAGTCTGTTTAATCCCTGATTATGGCTTAATCTCATTACTCAACACTAAACAAAAACAACAAAAACATCTAAATAATCACAAGTAGGTTAATGATCTTAATCCTACATCAGGGTGATTAAGTGTGAGAAGCTGACTTCATACTTAAGGTATTCTCATTACCCCTAATGATGAGTTTACTAACCCATTGGTTTAGGATTAAGCTCATTAACTTATGACAAATGTCCAAAAGCAATAAAAGACTGAAAACTCAAAAACAAACAATAATCGTCTCCTCCGGGATTCTTTTCTCATCACACTCATTCACAACCGAGAACTTGCTTCTCCCGTCTAATGCAAGACAGTTTGCACCTGAGCCAAACAGATCATACACTTGAGCATAGACAAGTAAGCAGTTCCCAAGTCAATTCACCTTTCAGTCTCTTTGGGTCGAACTACGGTGTTCTGACTTCCTCATTGCACGAGAGGATACGTAGGCATAACTTAACAGTTATCGAACAAAAGTCTCTGTATATTCCCCCTCTTCCAGCATTATTCTTTAAGCCGCATAGTCTTGAGCATTACTTTCTTGTTCCTACACTGACACTTCTCTTATACACTCCACTTTTCTTTTACACTGACACTTGCATTCTTTCCAGCTTTGATACACAAATTACACTGACACTACCCCTTTAAAACACAAATCTTTTAAGCGTGGATCCCGTCGAGTACGACGAACAATCTGGGTGCTAATACCTTCCCAGGTTGTAACCAACCCCCTTTCTCAGTCTCTCTGGTTCGCAACCGTCTTATCCATATCTTTTTCTTAGGTTTATGCAGCATTACCTTTCCTCCGGGATAAAAATGCCTAGCTGGCGACTCTTGTCTTCTGAGTTCACCCTTGTGTGTTCTCATATATCCTTTTCACCGACTGTTCGCGTCTGTACCCCTTTCTGACCTGAGGTGTCATTTTGGTGGGAGCGACAGCTTGGCGACTCTGCTGGGGACTATAGGTGTAACCAGGGCTTCTGGTTCTTTTTATGGGTTCCTCCTAGCGCTTGTTTGATTTGTGTTTACTGGGGTGTTATGTGCTATTTGTGTTTGTATATTTGTTTTGTTTACTGCTTTATGTACAGTTATTTATTGCTTTCTTTACAGCTTTATATATCATACTGTCATATTGTCATCTGGCTGGATCTAGTTTTTGCTTTGGTGGGTGGGGTTCTATTGAGAGTTTAAGGTCCTATACCTGGGACCTGAGTGACACCTAGGCTAGAGTGGTTCATGTTCTTTCCCATTCCATTTCGGTCTGGTGCGGGAATATGAAACACGGTTCAGATATGGGTTTCTTCTTGAGAACTCTGTGCTACAGATTTCCTGTAGTGCTAGGGCTATCTGGGAAGCCTGCTAAGTCTGGATGACCTTTATTATGACCTTCAGAAACTGAGGTGAATTAGAGGAGGGTCTTTTATGGTTATTGTAAACACTGTACCTCCGGGTTAGAAGTGTTTACACTTCTCATAACAGATCCAAGTCTGAGGATCCTTGTTTTAGAACACTACATGTGAGGGGGTTGGGTTGTTTACAGGTTTGCAGGTACCCTTGGCCACATCATACCCTGTTACTTGTTTTGATTAAGAGTACCTCATTTTGGAAAGTTCTTGTGATATAACCCCGGACCCGTGACTCTTTATTTGAGTCCCCCACCTTGGTTACTGGATTTCTGAACCTCCATCTGGACTTCTTGAACATACATGGACTTTATATCAAGGCAGATAATCAGATCCAGCTTGATCACAAACCCTTGCATATCATTCTGCATACATCATTTTGCATCATTTTAACATTTGTCTATCTGTTCTACAGGGTATCCACATCTTCTTTGGTTTGGTTTTGACCGTTCTTCTTTTCAACATCTGCACCTCTTCCAAGGGGTATGGAAGGTCAAAACCAAGAACCAAACCGGATACCCTCGAAGAACAAATAGACATACTGCATTGCATGCTAACCTCATCTCTTTTATTTTATAGGAGTTTTATTGTTTGTTTCTCACCTCGTTGTGTACCTCAGGAAACATTGATCGTAGAAGGGTCTTTCCCGTCAATCACATCCACAAACATCCGACCCGTAACAACCTCCCGAGCTTACAGATGGATCAGCTTCTAGAAATCACTTCAACAGTTCCCACTCCTACAACTTCAACAAACATCTCTCCTACAACATCAACAAACATCATTCCAGTGGAGATTACTACAACAACAACAACCATCAAGGAGGACATCTTTGTCAGCCACCTGGCTACACATAAGTACATTGAGATGGATGAAGATATCCATGAGACAATGAGTCAGGGTTTCGAAGCTCTCAATGTCAATGAGGCAACAGTTGAAGTGTCTAGAAACTCAATAGCCTCATACAAACAAGCTCGGAAGGTTGTTGAAGACGGGGATTCCCAAGGCTGGGGCAAGCTGCTGCAAGTTCAGATGAAAAAGGACAAATTCGGTTTGGGTTACAAACCATCCCGACAAGTGCAAGAAGAGGCTGCTGAAGCTCCCAAGTTCATCAGTGGGGGAATGCTAGCCCCAAATGCTATCAATAATGTGGGAGACGAGGCTGAAAGTGACTTCAACCTGGAGAGCTGGATACGTCCAAGGATCCCGGGGAGCCAAGTCCTTAACTGGTATTCCCAGGAAATTATAAGGGTTACTCCTGCAGAGTAATTATTATTTCCTGTATTTTTAAGCATGCATCAAGTCTTGCATCTTGCCCAAGATGTCAAGACTCATTTTATAATCGGACCATCTTGTAATTTTGTGCAAATGGATTAATCAATGAATATCAGACATCTTTTGCAAATGAGTCTTTCTCTTTTCCGCTCACTGTTTTTCATTTTTCTTTTTGTACAAAGATAAAATGGCAATGTTTTCCAAAATGACAACTTCATTTCACTTTTATCTAAACAAGATTAAAATCAATCACTAAAATGAACAATCTAAACCCTTGCAGAGAGTGCCTTCCAGACTGCACCGATAACAACACGGCTATGACTTCGTATGACTTTGACAATCCAATCAATCAAGCTGATGAAGGGATTGAAGAAGATTATGAGCTTCCTGAAGAACTAGCCAGGTTGTTAAGGCAAGAGGAGAAGGTTATCACTCCTCACCAGGAGGAGGTTGAAACGGTTAATCTTGGCACGGAAGAAGACGTGAAAGAGGTCAAGATCGGGGCCTGCCTACAAGACTCAGTGAAAGAACAACTGATTGATATGCTTCGGGAGTATGTGGATTTCTTTTCTTGGTCTTATCAGGATATGCCAGGGTTGGACACCGATATTGTCATGCACAAGCTGCCTTTAAAAGAAGACTTCCCGCCAGTAAAGCAGAAGTTGCACCGTACTCGCCCGGATATGGAAATGAAGATAAAGGAAGAGGTACAAAAGCAGTGGGACGCCGGGTTCCTTGCTGTGACTAGTTATCCGCCGTGGGTTGCTAATATTGTACCTGTACCTAAGAAAGACAACAAGGTGAGGATGTGTGTGGACTACCGGGATCTGAACAGAGCCAGCCCAAAAGATGACTTCCCATTACCTCACATTGATGTACTGGTTGATTATACGACTCAGTTCTCGGTATTCTCCTTCATGGACGGATTTTCAGGATACAATCAGATCAAAATGTCACCTAAGGACATGGAGAAGACAACTTTCATCACACCCTGGGGCATGTTCTGTTACAAGGTGATGCCATTCAGACTGAAGAATGTTGGTGCAACATACCAACGGGCTATGGTAACATTATTCCACGATATGATCCATAAAGAAATCGAATGTTATGTGGATGACATGATTGCCAAGTCCCTCACAGAAGAAGACCACCTGGTGAATCTGTTGAAGTTATTCAAGCGTCTGAGGAAGTACCAACTAAAGTTGAACCCCAACAAGTGCACATTCGGGGTGCGATCCGGTAAGCTGCTGGGATTTGTTGTGAGTGAGAAGGGGATTGAAGTTGACCCTGACAAAGTTAAAGCCATTCAGGAAATGCCTGCACAAAAACTAAGAAAGAAGTTCGGGGGTTTCTAGGTAGATTGAACTACATTTCACGGTTCATATCTCACCTTACAGCAACTTGTGAACCTTTGTTCAAGCTATTGAGAAAAGTGCAAACGGTCAGGTGGAACGAAGACTGCCAGAAGGCTTTTGACAAGATCAAGGAATACTTACAAGAGCCTCCAATCCTTATGCCTCCAGTTGAAGGAAGACCTCTAATAATGTACTTGACAGTATTAGAAGAGTCAATGGGGTGTGCGTTGGGCCAGTATGACTAGTCTGGTCGAAAAGAGTATGCAATATACTACCTGAGCAAAAAGTTTACCGACTGTGAACAACGTTATTCACTGCTCGAGAAAACTTGTTGTGCTTTAGCGTGGGCTGCTCGCCGACTAAGACAGTATATGTTGACCCACACTACTTTATTGATATCAAAGATGGATCCAGTCAAGTACATTTTTGAGAAGCCAGCACTTACCGGACGGGTTGCAAGATGGCAAATGATCCTCACAGAATATGACATCCAGTACACATCTCAGAAAGCCATCAAGGGCAGTGTACTGTCTGATTATCTTGCTGAGCAACCCATTGATGATTACCAGCCTATGAGATTTGACTTCCCTGATGAAGACATCATGTTCATTAAAGCAAAAGATCATGAAGAGCCTATTCACACTGAAGGGCCCGACCCGGAAAAAGAATGGACGATGATGTTTGATGGGGCTGTTAATATGAACGGTCGTGGTATTGGTGCAGTACTCATTACACCTAAGGGAGTTCACATGCCTTTCTCGGCAAAACTCACCTTTAACTGCACCAACAACAAAGCTGAATACGAAGCTTGTATTATGGGTCTTGAGGAAGCCATTGACCTCAGGATCAAGACTTTGACTGTATTCGGAGATTCAGCTCTGGTGATTAATCAAACCAACAGTAAATGGTACACCCACCAAGATCATCTGATACCTTACAGGGATTATACAAGGAAGTTGTTGACTTTCTTTACAACGGTCAAGCTTGAGTACATCCCTCGGGACGAGAATCAGTTTGCAGATGCTCTGACTACCATTTCATCCATGATCAAAGTTCAAGCTACCAACTTTGTGCCTAGAATCTCAGTATCCAGACTTGACAGACCAGCATATGTATTTGCAGCAGATGTTGCCAAAGATGATAAGCCTTGGTTCCATGACATTAAAAGCTTCTTGGAGGATCAAACATACCCATCTGGGGCATCTTCCAATGATAAGAAGACATTAAGAAGGCTAGCTGGTAGTTTCTTTCTGAACACTGATGGTTCCCTGTACAAAAGAAACTTTGATACGGTACTTCTCCGGTGCGTTGATAGAACAGAAGCAGACTTGTTGATGCACGAGGTGCACGAAGGATCCTTTGGTACCCATGCAGGAGGGCATGCCATGGCCAAGAAATTGCTAAGATCAGGTTATTACTGGATCACAATGGATTCCGACTGTTGTGCCCATGCCAGAAAATGCCATAAATGCCAGATTTATGCGGATAAAGTGCATGTGCCTCCGAATCCTCTGAATGTGATGTCTTCACCCTGGCCCTTTGCCATGTGGGGCATTGATATGATTGGCAAGATTGAACCGACTGCTTCAAACAGCCACAGATTCATCCTGGTAGTCATTGACTATTTCACCAAGTGGGTTGAAGCAGCCTCCTATGCAAATGTTACAAGGCAAGTGGTGGCCCTATTTCTGAAGAAAGACATCATCTGTCGGTATGGAGTTCCCGAGCGAATCATTACTGATAATGGTTCTAACTTAAACAACAAAATGATGGCAGAACTATGTCGGTACTTCAAGATCCAACACCACAACTCTTCTCCTTACAGGCCAAAGATGAATGGCGTTGTTGAGGCATCTAACAAGAATATCAAGAAGATTGTGCAGAAGATGGTAGTCACCTACAAAGACTGGCATGAGATGCTACCATTTGCCTTGCATGGGTACCGCACATCAATCAGAACATCTACTGGGGCAACACCGTATCAGCTTGTATATGGTATGGAGGCAGTCCTACCTGTTGAAGTTGAATTACCCTCCTTGCGGGTACTGATGGATGTTAAGCTGAACAAAGAAGAATGGGTCCGATCCCGATACGAACAACTGAATCTGATTGAAGAGAAGAGATTGGCTGCGATCTGTCATGGGCAGTTATATCAGAAAAGAATGAAGAAAGCCTTCGATCAGAAAGTCAGGCTCCGAGAGTACCAAATAGGAGATCTTGTACTGAAAAGACTCCTCCCTCCTCATACAGACCACAGGGGCAAGTGGACTCCGAACTATGAAGGACCATTCGTAGTAAAGAAAGTTTTCTCGGGTGGAGCACTGATGCTCAGCACCATGGATGGTGAAGACTCCCTGTCCCCTGTGAATTCAGATGCAGTTAAAAAATACTTCGCATAAAATGACCCGCTGGACATAAAAACAGAATGAAAGTCCAGGCAAAAATAGGGCATCCCGGCGAGTCAAAAACAGAATAAAAGACTCGGGCAAAAATAAGGGAAAATAAACAAAAAAAAATGTGTACACCCGCTGAGTTGAAAAGCCGCATTGGACAACTCAGGCAAAAATTGGTATCCCGATGGATTGAAAACCCGAAAGTGCGATCCATGCAAAATAAGGGAATAAGCGAAAAACTGCATTCTGAATTCGTCTGTATCACTCACAACTTGGTAAGCTTCGAAAGGTTCAAGCTTCGTTCAGAATCAACCTTCTTCAGAAAGCAAGACGAGAAGAGCGTCAAATGTCATACGAGTCATAGCGGAAGGAAAGCTCCTTAAAGCATCATCAACATTGCCGATTATCTTTTGTTTTTCAATTTGTAACGATCTCCTCATTCTAGGGGATTTGTTTCTTTGATTGTATCTTGCCAATTCAGGGTACACGAATTAATAAAATCAGATTCTCAGTCACACACTGTCTCGTACTCTTTTATTTGCAAAATGTCTGATGTTCTTAAGATACTGATTGCATAAATACTGTAAACACCCCAAATTTGCCCTCACCCATTCACACCATGGCTTGTGATCATCTCATATGCATAAACACCATCATATCATCTCATAGTACATTTTTGATTCACTGCATAGCTTCTAAGGCATCTGCACCTAGGGTTTGTGATCCGAGCAATCCCAAGGCATCTTGAGCCATTCCAAAGGCCACCAATCAACTCAAAGGGGTCCATGTGTGTTCTTATATCATATTCCATCTCCTCAAAGTCAAAAATGCAGAGGAATCACAAGAACTAGGGTTTGAGTGGATGCAGAGCCAGGCTAGACTGCACAGTTGACTGAAAATTAGGGTTTTGGTTTCAGAGGCCATAACCCCAAATTTTTTGGTCATTATTGTTTCCATTGCTCTTTATATGGAATAGGGAGTATGCATATCAATTTTCATGAAGAAATTCCATGGGGAAGTCATCTGATCAAGAGTTGACTTTCTGGACAAGTCAGTGCAAAATCAGGGCATCTGAGGCCCCCAATGACCCAACCAATGGGTGATCTTCATCATTTTGAGTGTATATGATCTTTATTTGATCATGGAAGAAGGTTGAAGTTCATAGAAATCAAGAATTTAGGGTTTTTGCAAATGTTGACTTTTTGGGCATAGTTGACTTTTCAAGAATGCATCATTTTAGGTCATTTTTCAAGCTTTGATTCTTGATCCAAAAATGCTTCAAATGGAAAAACTTTGGTCATGAAAGTTGTAGATCTCATCTTTCCCTTTTCAAAAAGTACAAGAACATGATCAAACTCCTCTTGGATCAAAAGTTATAGCAAGACAAAGTTGCCAAAAATCACTTATTTTCAAGATATGCACCAAGTGTGAAAATTGCAAAATCATGTACCAAGTCAAATTGCAGCTTCTAATTGGTATCAAACCTTCACATAAACATCATGTAAGTCCTAAAATTCAGAATGAACTAGGCATTGCTCATGTTTCATGACTTTTGGAACAAGATCTTCACATGTGAACCATAAAGTAACAAGTTGCAAAACCACTCATTTCTCTTCACCAACTTGCTGCATTGGTCCTTGAATCAAGCTAGCCTCACACACTCATCATGCTGCGCAGCCCATGCCCATTGTACTTGCCTAGAGTCAAGCCATGCCTCACTTACACAAAAGGTGGACTTTATGCAAAAGTAGACATCCCAATCACCACAGGCCATGTCACATCCTCTGGCCACTTGGATTAAAATAACATATCATTTTGCAAGCCATTTCATGTACTAAGCCAGCCTGAAACACTTCATAACATGACATTCACAAAATCACCCCACATGGCATAAGCCTTCGAATCTCTCTGCCCAGCCACCAAACACTCAAGCCAACTTCACCATTCAACTCACCTTGCTCCATAGACCACAAAGCACCAAGAACCAAAGCCTGAAACAACCAGAATACTCCATAGCCATTTCTCACCTCAGCCTGCATTTCTCTTCGAAACTCTCACCACAGCTTGCAAACATCTAAACAAACCTTTTAAAGCTTCTCCATTCACCCTCAGGATCACAAACAACCCCTCACCATGACCTGAAAGTGCCTAAAACACCATTGCCATTTCTGATCAAGCTTGAGCAGAAGCTGTCGAATCTCACTATCCAGCCAACTTAAACTCTCATTGAGCATTCAAACATCTTCTGGGGATCAAGTGGAGTAGTTTGCACTGAAGGAAGTGGCCAGAAAGTCCTCAAGTTGAAAGCTCCAAATCTCAGGTAGCTTGAAAATTATTTTTCCAGAAATCATTTTTCTTGTTACAAACTTGTTCTATGTGATTCACTGATTATCCTGATGTCCTTAGTTTTTGAAATGGCTTTGATTTGAGCATTTAATTTGTCTCTGAAGCTTGCGTGCCCTAGTTTTTATTTCTTTCGATTCAGCTTGTTTAGGAAGAAGAAATGTGTTTTGAGAGAGGGGTTTGATTCGTGAGAGGTTGGAGATCATTTCCCTTGTCTTAGTTTTCATTTTTGATACGTTTTGAGGGAGTTGGGGGATTTCCAGGTGAGGTGCTGGCCGGAGAAGACGACCGGAAGTCTTCTCCGGCCGCCTGAGTGATTAGCCCTAATCTCAGGTCATTAATGCCAATTTGAATGTGGGACGTTAGATGGGGTGGACCGTTTGACTTCGCGCGCGGATAGAGGGCTCAGATCATTTGGATTAGCCCTAATTCATTTTTTTATCATTAATTAATTACAATTAATTTAATTGGCTCAGAAGAAATCCTGGCCCTTAGATCTGGCGCCAGTCAACCAGTTCAAATCAGGATCCAATCCCAGCCCTTCCTTGCGTTTACTTTTCCATTTTTATTAGATTTTAATTCATTTCTTTTCATTTAACTTGTACAATTATTTTAAAATAGCAAAAAATACATAAAAATTATGAAACTTTTTCCTCTGAGTTTTAATAATTTTTATGACACAAAAACATTTTTATTTTATTTTTTATCATTAAAAAAGTATTTTTTAATATTTAAAAGATTATTTTTAATTGATTAATGGGAATTAATTAATTAAAAATACTTTTAGGTATTTAAAAATTATAAAAAAATTCATGAAATGTTCTAAGACATTTAGAAACATTGTCCAACCTTCAAACCAAATTTCTCTTTTTATCTTGATGCATTTTAAGAATTTTTCATTGAATTAAATCATTTTTTATGCATTATTTTGGTCCTGAGTTCAAAAATTCATTTCTGCCTATCTAAGAAGGTTGTGACATTGATTCTTTTTGCATTGTTTTCTATTTAGCATGTAGTTTCTAAGATAAAATGGCCATGTTTTGTTTCTTCATTTTCCAATTGTTTGGCATTTCTTTTGTTAAGAACCCTAAAAAACCCTAATAACTTAGAAAATCCATATCTTGAGATTGGTTAAGAGTTGAGAGTTCCCCTTTGGGCAGTGGTTCATTATAGGTTTAGGGTTTCTTTGGGTAGCATTTTCCATTTTTTATCTTAAGGTTTCCTTCTGTTTTTGGTTTTTGTTTGATGTTTGTTTCATAAACCCTAATTTGGGGCTTTCTTTTGCATCCTCCTTACATTCTCTTGCATAACATGACTTGTCTTTGCATTTTGTGCATGCTTATGATTCATTTGACATCTTAAGACATATAGAAAACATGTTTGATCATTGCATTGCATATTTGCCATGTCATTTGTCTTGTATGCTTCATAACTTTCTATGCTTGTTCATGCTCCTTAGCTTGCATCATTTACATTCATAATCTTGTATGAGCATCTCCATGCCTTGCCTCATGTTTGCAGCACCTCATAGCATCATTATCATCATCAACATGCTTCTGGTTTTGTTTAGCATCATGTCATTTCATTTCATTTAGCATTGCATTGCATTTCTTTCTAACATTTCAGGTGGTAAGTAACTTGAGAAGTGAATTTGCCTTCACTTCTCATAACTTTTCTTTTCATCTCTCTTGCATCCATTGCTGCATTTATGTTTGTGTTTGAGGTTGAGCTTGCTCATTCTTGTTCCTCCCACTTTCTTTCTTCAAGTGACTTGACTTCTTGAATGAAGCAAGTCACTTTGCTTCTCTTGATTCTGTTCATCTGCTTCCTGGTGGTTCTTCTGAAGATTTGTTCTTGCAAACCTCACAAACCTTAGGAACAACCAAGCATGACAATGAATTAGGGTTTTGATTAGTCCCCCTCATAGTTTTTACCTTTGGGTCTCTCTTTGAGTCTTCTCTTCTCATCTCATAATCAGAGACTAAACCCTAAAGGCTTTAAGACTTTGTGATTAAGCTTATGCCTGCATCCTTCTCTTAGGATGGAGTGTATAACTTTAATCCTAAGTATTAAACCCTTAATGTGTTTAAATCTCTTAATCAATTCACTTAATAATCATCAAGACATCACACTTGTAACTTGGGCCTTGCATTAGGGTTCTAATTCTTCCTTAAGTGGTTAAGAAGGACTAACCCTGGTGTTAATGGACAAGTCCCCCTCAAGTTGTCTTACAAACAATAAAATTCACTTCATCATCATACCATTAAATAAAATCCACTTAATCAAAGGCTTGTTTTGTCATGGGTTTAATCCCTAATCATGGATTAAGTTGAGGAGCTTTCCTCAGCTTAAACATTCTCATCTATTATCCTTCTATTAGGATAGTGTAATGGGTCTGTTTAATCCTTGATTATGGCTTAACCTCATTACTCAACACTAAACAAAAATCCCAAAAAAACATCTAAATAATCACAAGTAGGTTAATGATCTTAACCCTACACCAAAGGTGATTAAGTGTGAGAATCTGACTTCACACTTAAGGTAATTCTCATTACCCCTAATCAGAGGGAAGATGTGATGAGTTTACTAAATCCATTGGTTTAGGCTTAAGCTCATTTTCTTATGACAAATTTCCAAAAGCAATAAAAGATTGAAAACACAAAAAACAAACAATAATCGTCTCCCCCGGGATTCTTTTCTCATCATCTTCACTCACAAACGAGAACTCGCTTCTTCCGTCTAATGCAAGACAGTTAGCACCTGAGCCAGACAGGTCATACACTTGAGCATAGACAAGAAAGCAGTTCACAAGTCATTTTATCTTTCAGTCTCTTTGGGTCGAACTACGGTGTTCTGACTTCCTCATTGCACGAGAGGATACGTAGGCATAACTTAACAGTTATCGAACAAAAGTCTCTGTATATTCCCCATCTTTCTAGCTTTATTCTTTAGCCTCATGATCTTGAGCATTTCACTCTGTTCTTACACTGACACTTTCATACTTCACATCACTTATACACTTTACACTGACACCTGTACATCCTGTTCCAGCTATTGTATACACAGATTGCACTGACACTACCCCTTTAAAGCACAAATCTTTTAAGCGTGGATCTCGTCGAGTACGGCGGACAATCTGGGTGCTAATACCTTCCCAGGTTGTAACCAACCCCCTTTCTCAGTCTCTCTGGTTCGCAACCGTCTTATCCATCTTTTTCTAGGTTTATGCAGCATTACCTTTCCTCCGGGATAAAAATGCCTAGCTGGCGACTCTATTCATCTCCAGTGAGTTCACGGCTGTGTGTTCTCACTGATCCCTTCGCCGACCGTTCGCGTCTGTACCCTTATCTGACCTGGTGTCACTTATCGGGAGCGACAGCTTGGCGACTCTGCTGGGGACCCTTATACTGCAACCAGGGCTTCTGGTTCTTTTTGTGGGTTCCTCCTAGCGCTTGATTGATTTGTGTTTACTGGGGTGTTATGTGCTTGTTTGTGCTTGTATTTATTTTTGTGTATTGCTTTATGTACAGTTGCTTTACTGCTTTCTTTATTGCATTTATATACATGATTCTGTCATTGTTGCTGGCTGGATCTGTTGTTTGCCTTGGTGGGTGGGTGTTTCATTGAGAGTTAAGGTCCTATACCTGGGACCTGAGTGACACCTAGGCTAGAGTGAATCATATTCTTTCCCATTCCATTTCGGTCTGGTGCGGGAATATGAAACACGGTTCAGATATGGGTTTCTTCTTGAGAACTCTGTGTTGCGGATTTCCTGCAATGCTAGGGCTATCTGGGAAGCCTGCTAAGTCTGGATGACCTTTTAATATTGACCTTCAGAAACTGAGGTGAATTAGAGGAGGAATTGTTATGGTTATTGTAAACACTGTACCTCCGGGTTAGAAGTGTTTACACTTCTCATAACTGATCCAAGTCTGAGGATCCTTGTTCTAGATCACCACCTGTGAGGGGGTTGGGCTGTTTACAGGTTTGCAGGTACCTTGACCTCAGAATACCTTGTTACTTTGACTTTGTTAAGAATACTCCATGTTGGACAGTTCTTGTGATTCTAAAACCCTGGACATGTGGCTCTTTATTTGAGTCCCCTACCCTGGTTACCGGATTTTTTAGACCTCCATCTGGAATTCTTGAACACACATGGATCTATACCAAGGCAGTTAATCAGATCCAGCTCAGTCACAAACCCTTTGCATTTCATTTGCATACATACCCATTGCATCATATTAACATTTGCTTATTTGTGTTTCGGGGTATCCACCTTCATCTGGTTTTGGTTTTGACCCCATCTGCAGTTTTGACTTATCTCCACCAGCACTTGCTTCAGCTTGTCAGCCATATACTTCAGTTGCTTGCACTAGCCAGCCAGGGGCCCACTCCTCAGCATCTTCATCAGCACTTATTCTACTCAGTCTCAGCACTCATGGCTCCAAAGAAAAGCAATGTCACCTATCATTTCTTCCAACCAGACTTATCAGACATCAGGAGGATCCAAACCCTGATCACTCCAGATCACATACCTTTGTTCAGGGAGCATTATGGGGATATACTTGACTTGGTCATGGATCTGGACCCATCTCAGAGGAGTTTGATCCACACCTGCATTCAGTTTTATGACCCTCCATTGAGATGCTTCACCTTTCAAGACTTCCAGTTGGGCCCTCTATTAGAAGAATACTCATCTTTGGTTGGTTTGCCTATCAAAAGGGAAATCCCTTTCAACCCTGAAATGGTCTTTCCCAGCAATGGAGAGGTGGCAAAAGCTCTGCACCTGGAACCTGCTTTGATTGAGCAGCATATGACCTCTAAAGCTGGGATCCCTGGTTTTCATCTGGACTTCTTAATTTCTCAAGCTAGTTTGAAGGCTTCCCTGGGGGAGTGGAGAGCTGTTTGTGCTCTGTTGGCTTTAAGTGTATATGGAATTGTATTGTTTGCAGATGAGCCTCGATTCATCAGCAAGAAGGCAATCCATTTGTTCATCCTGAAGAACCCAATGCCAACCTTGTTGGGTGATCTCTATTACTCAGTACATCAGAAGAATGAGAAGCAGAGGGGGAGGCTAGTAAGGTGTTGTGCTCCATTATTCCATGCTTGGCTTCTCAAGCATCTACCCAGGACAGATGCATTTCTAAATCCTCATCAACAAAGCAACTGGGCTAAGAGACTCACTGTCCTAACTTCAGCAGATATCAGATGGTGTACTCAAAGCACCAAGGGCAGAGATATAATCACCAGCTGTGGGCACTTTCCCAATGTGCCCTTAATAGGAGTTAAGGGAAGTATCAATTACAACCCTCTGCTGTTCAAGAGGCAATTAGGCTATGCACTGGTCCATGCTCCTAGGGTACAGGACTTGGTGGAGACCCTCTACTGTGAGAACAAGATTAGTCTGGCAACTGTTAGGCAGGCTGCCTGGGCCTGGGATCATGTTCAAACCAAGGGAATCACCATTCTGGGGAAGTGCAATAATGTGGCATCAATCCAATATTATGAGTGGTCCCATGCTAGGGCCCAATTCTCTGGAATGCCCTTCACCATAGAAGACATGCCTGAGTCATCTTCAGCACCACCCCCTGCCACTATCAGTTTGGAGGAGTTTGAGAGCTTGAAAGAAAGAAATGAGAAGCTAACCCAGGCTTTGCAGAAGACCCTCCGGGAGAGGAGTGAAGGTGTGAGGGAGATTGAGAGATTGGAGAAGTTGAGAGTGGAACACTTGACTAAGATTGAGAAGTCTGGAGATTATATCAATAAGTCTAAGGCTGGTGAGCAGATTCTGAAGAATGCTTGTAAAGAAGCCCAGTTCCAGAGAGCAAGGACAGACTTGTATTTGAAAGAGAGTCAAGCCAGGTGGGTCCGGATCACTGAGGCCCGTACTCTAGAAGACAAGAGAGTTCAGGACAAGATGGAGCAGATGGAAAAAGCCCTGGCAGCAGCCCGGAAGGAAATATCAGAGCTAGAAATCAGAGCTGGAGTGAAGAGGTCTAAAGACCAGAGTCAGAACAAGAAGTTGACTGCAGCTGTTGCAACAAGAAACCTTCTCATCAGGAATCTTACGGAGCGTCCGGCTGATCCTGTGACCGAAGCACTTCTTAAGGAAGTTCGTGAGGATGAGTTTGGCCTTGGAGTTTGATCATTTGCTTGTTGTTGTTCCTTTTCCATGTACTTTTGCTTTTTTGTGATGTATTTTGACCCCTTAGAGGGCTGGTGTTGTAAAATGAACAAGTTGTATTATTCCACCTTTTGCAATATACTTGTGTTAGTTTCCATCTGAGTTCACTTCGAAAGCAACTTCAACAGCATCATCTTCAGGGGTCTGGAAGGGTCAAAACTGAAGACCAAACCGGATACCTTGAGAGCAAATAAGCATAACTGCATTGCATGCTAACCTTTTATTTGTTTTGTAGGGTTTTGTTTTGTTGTTACTAACCTCTGTTGTGATACTCAGGAACTATTGCTCGCCGCCGGGTATTTCCTCTCAACAGGCCACACAGGTACCCAACTAGAAACAACCTTCCGGGAATTCAGATGGACCAGATGCAACAAGACCTTACGGAGGTCAGAAACCAGATGGCAAACGAAAGACTGGAGATGAGAACCCAGATAACACAATTCATGGAAGTGATGAACAATTTAGCTCAAAGCCAGGAGAGGCTCAGAGCTTTGGTAGAAGGGAGGAATCAAGATGAGCCCCATGTGGGAACTGCAGGCATAAGTAACAATGAAAGGGTACAACCCCATGTTAACCCTCCTGTGTTTGGCCCCCACCTCCATCCTGAAATCAATATTCCTGCAAACGTCCAAGGGACAGCCACTGCAGCCAGGGTACTTCAAGAAGATCCTCAGGAGGATCAATTTACAGTAATGGGCGCCGGAGAGGAAACTTATGATAGGAGATTGGATGAAATGGCTGAAAAGTTGAGGTCCTTAGAATCTCAAAATTCTTTGGGTTTCGACGTCATGGACATGGGTTTGGTAGAAGGGGTCAGGATCCCCCATAAGTTCAAGCCTCCTTGTTTCAAAAAGTATAATGGGACTTCATGCCCCCGGACTCATTTGCAATCATTTCTGGGAAGGCTGAAGGCCTATACAATGGATGAGAAGCTCTGGATGTTCTACTTCGAAGACAGCTTGACTGGAGCATCAAGGGAATGGTATTCCATTTGACAAGGGCAACTGTAAGATGCTGGAAGGACCTGGCAGAGGCCTTCATTAGACAGTATCAATACAACTTAGACATGGCACCCAACAGGACTCTCCTAATGGGAATGTCACAGTCGTCAAGGGAAAGTTTCCGAGAATATGCCCAGAGATGGAGGCAATTGGCTGCTGCCGTTCAACCACCTATGTCTGAGAGAGAAATGGCAGACATGTTTATGAACACTCTCCAGGGAACGTATATTGACAGGTTGGCTGCTTTCTCCTCCACTAGCTTCGCAGATGTTGTCATAGCTGGGGAGAGAATTGAGAGCCTTTTAAAAATGGGTAAGATCTCTGATAATGGTGCCAGCTCGTCCAGTAGCACGAGAAAGCCTTTTGCAGGCCCGAGAAGAACTGGCGAGACCAATGCCATTCACACCAACAGGGGTAGGCCCCAATATGTTCAGAGGTCAATAGCAGCAGTCACTATTCCTGCTCCAGCTCATCCTCAGCCAGTCTATCAAACTCCGCAACAAAACTTCCAACAACAACCTCAGTATCAGCAGAATCAATATCCTCCAAGAAACTACAACAGCAACAACACCAACAACAACAATCAACAGAGGCCATTCCAGCAAAGGCCATCCCAATCTAACCGAGTGATCGACCCGATCCCAATGCCGTATGCTGCCTTGCTGCCACAACTTCTGAAACTCAACTTGGTTGAGCTAAGAACGTTGGCACCTCCGGATCCCAACAGTCTACCAAGAAACTATGACTCTAATGCTAGGTGTGCTTTTCATTCAAACGCACCTGGTCACAGTACAGAAAAATACAGAGCTCTGCATATGAAGGTACAAGACTTGGTAGACTCCAAGGCTCTGAATTTTGCACCTCCGCCCAATGTCAATAAAAACCCTATGCCAAACCATGGTGGTCCTCGAATTAACGCTATTGAAGAAGACCAACCGTCTTATTTAATAACTAGTGTGGATCAGATTCGGACGCCATTGGTGGAAATCAAAGCTCAACTCCGTGAGAACCAAATATTTCCGGGGTGTGAACTAGGGTGTCCCTACTGCAATATTTCATGGAATGGGTGTGAGGATCTGAGGAATGGCATTGACAGCCTTATTCAGAGTGGCCTGCTACAGATCACTACATCATTTCCGACAAACCCGACAACTTCATCAGCAACGGTTTCAGACCCTCCTACAAATGCAGCAACTATTGTTCCCGACAATTCACCAGAAACATCAACAAGTACTTCATCTGTCCTCCCAAATGATCAGTTTTCAACAGTTTCTCCTGCTACAACTTCAGCTTCATTCCATTTCAAATCTCCATCAACAACAACAACAGTCCTTCCAACAGAACCTCCTACAACACCAGCAATCAATCATGAAGATGTCTCCACTGTTACCATATTCTACGATCCTGAAAATAATTCCGCCTACCATTCGGAAGATGCTGCTCCCGTTAGAGCACCAGTTACAATCTTTTATGATCCACAAACAATAACAGTCCCTTCAACAGCAGCAATCAGTCCAGTCACTGTCACGGTGCCTGGACCAGTACCATATGAAAGCAATAGGGCCATCCCTTGGCACTATGGCTCTGACGTGTACTGTGAAGGGAAAAGAATCACTCTTGAAACATCAGCACCTGCACCACAAGTAGATAACGTGGGGGGAGGCGGAGGCTTCACTCGAAGCGGACGTCTCTTTGCTTCACAAGTTCAAAGACCCACTGCCGAAGCAGAAGCTACTGCCAAGGCAAAAGGAAAAGGCCCGGTGCAGGAAGATCCAGTTGCCAAAGAAACCCTGAAGACTCCATTTGATCAGGAAGTTGATGAGTTTATGCGAATCATCAAAAAGAGTGATTATAAAGTTGTGGATCAGCTTCACCAGACGCCATCCAAAATCTCTATCCTCTCACTACTTATGTGCTCCGAAGCCCATCGGAATGCACTACTTAAAGTTTTGCACGCAGCTTACGTGCCTGAGGAGATTACTGTCAACCAATTGGAAACCGTGGTTGGAAATGTTACTGCTAGCAATGGGCTAGGGTTTACCAATTCTGACCTGACAGTGGATGGCCGCAACCACAACAAAGCCTTGCACATAACCATGGAATGCAAAGGAGCTGTCCTTTCTCATGTGCTGGTGGACACAGGTTCTTCCCTGAATGTCTTACCAAAGAAGGCTCTGGTGAAGTTAGAATATGATGGATTGGCATTGAGACCCAGCAACCTGGTGGTAAGAGCCTTTGATGGTTCGAAGAGATCAGTTCTGGGAGAGATCGAGCTGCCCGTGACAATTGGCCCGCAGACCTTTAAAACTATCTTTTATGTGATGGACATTCAGCCCGCCTACAGCTGTTTGTTGGGTAGACCCTGGATTCACGCCGCCGACGCAATAACGTCTACCCTTCACCAAAAGTTAAAATTTGAGTGGGAAGGTCAAGTTGTCACAATCTGTGGAGAAGAGGATATCTTTGTTAGCCATCTGGCTACTTACAAATACATTGAGATGGATGGAGAGATCCATGAGACAATGAGCCAAGGTTTTGAAGCCTTGAATGTCAATGAAGCATCTGCTGTGTTGGGTATCTCCATGTCATCTTACCAACAAGCCCGGAAGGTTGTTGAGGAAGGAACTGCCCTAGGCTGGGGCAAGGTCTTAGCTGTGGAGGAAAAGAAGGACAAATTTGGGTTGGGTTACAGACCAACTCAACATCAAGCAAAGGCTGCTGCAGAGCCAGGTTTTGTCAGTGGGGGGATGCTTACCCCCGATGCTATCAACTGTCTGGAAGACGAGCTGGAAGAGGAGCACAATCTGGAGAATTGGATTCGTCCAAAGATCCCGGGGAGCAGTGTCTCGAACTGGTCTTCCCAGGAAATTATAAGGGTTACTCATGCAGAGTAATTATTATTTCCTGTATTTTTATAGCATGCATCCAAGTCTTGCATCTTGCCCAAGATGACAAGACTCATTTTGTAATCAGGGCCATCTGTACTTTTGTGCAAACAAGATTAAATTAATGAAATATTAGACATCTTTTTGCAAACGAATCTTTTTCTTTTCTGCTCACTGTTTTTTCCATTTTTCTTTTTGTACAAAAATAAATGGCGATGTTTTCAAAATGATAACTTCATTTCACTTTTTTCTAAAGCAAGATTAAAATCAATCACTAAAATGAACAAACTTAACCCTTGCAGAGAGTGCCTTCCTGACAGCACCGACAACAGCACGGCTATGACATCGTATGACTTTGACAATCCAATCAATCAAGCTGATGAAGGGGTTGATGAAGAATATGAGCTTCCTGAAGAGCTAGCCAGGTTGTTGAGACAGGAGGAAAAGGTTATTACTCCTCACCAGGAGGAGATTGAAGTGACTAACCTTGGTACAGACGAAGACGTGAAAGAAGTTAAAATCGGGGCCTGCCTGCAAGACTCAGTGAAGAGACAACTGATAGATCTGCTTCAAGAGTATGTTGATGTGTTTGCTTGGTCGTATCAAGATATGCCAGGGTTGGATACCGACATTGTTGTGCACAAGCTGCCTTTGAGGGAAGAATGCCCACCAGTCAAACAGAAGTTGCGCCGAACTCGCCCAGACATGGCTATGAAAATCAAGGAAGAGGTACAAAAGCAGTGGGACGCCGGGTTCCTTGCTGTAACTAGCTATCCGCCGTGGGTTGCTAATATTGTGCCTGTGCCTAAGAAAGACGGAAAAGTAAGGATGTGTGTTGACTACCGGGATCTGAACAGAGCTAGCCCGAAAGACGATTTCCCATTACCTCACATTGATGTATTGGTGGATAACACGGCTCAGTTCTCGGTATTCTCCTTCATGGATGGATTTTTAGGATATAATCAGATCAAGATGTCACCTGAAGACATGGAGAAGACAACATTCATTACACCTTGGGGCATGTTCTGTTACAAAGTGATGCCATTCGGACTGAAGAATGCTGGTGCAACATATCAACGGGCTATGGTGACATTATTCCACGATATGATCCACAAAGAAATAGAATGTTATGTGGATGATATGATTGCCAAGTCCCTTACAGAGGAAGAACACCTGGTGAATCTGCTGAAGTTGTTCAAGCGTCTGAGGAAGTATCAACTGAAGCTGAACCCCAACAAATGCACATTCGGGGTGCGATCCGGTAAGCTGCTAGGCTTTATTGTAAGCGAGAAAGGGATTGAAGTGGATCCTGATAAAGTCAAAGCTATTCAAGAGATGCCTGCACCGAAAACTGAGAAAGAAGTTCGAGGGTTCTTAGGTCGATTGAACTACATTTCACGGTTCATATCTCACCTTACAGCAACCTGCGAACCCTTGTTCAAGTTGCTAAGAAAGGAACAAACGGTCAGGTGGAACGAAGACTGCCAGAAAGCTTTTGACAAGATCAAGGAGTACTTGCAAGAACCTCCAATCCTTATGCCTCCAGTTGAAGGAAGACCTCTGATTATGTACTTGACAGTATTAGAAGAGTCAATGGGGTGTGTGCTGGGCCAGCATGACGAGTCTGGTCGAAAAGAGTATGCAATATACTACCTAAGCAAAAAGTTTACCGACTGTGAACAACGTTATTCACTGCTCGAGAAAACTTGCTGTGCTTTAGCGTGGGCTGCTCGCCGACTGAGATAGTATATGTTGACCCACACTACCTTATTAATCTCAAAAATGGATCCAGTTAAGTACATTTTCGAGAAGCCAGCTCTTACCGGACGGGTTGCAAGATGGCAGATGATTCTCACAGAATACGACATACAGTACACATCTCAGAAAGCCATCAAGGGCAGTGTACTATCTGAATATCTTGCTGAGCAACCCATTGATGATTACCAGCCTATGAGATTTGACTTCCCTGATGAAGACATCATGTTTCTGAAAGCAAAAGATCATGAAGAGCCTGTTCACACTGAAGGGCCCGACCCGGAAGAAGAATGGACTATGATGTTTGACGGGGCTGTTAACATGAATGGTCGTGGTGTTGGTGCAGTACTCATTTCACCAAAGGGAGTTCACATGCCTTTCTCGGCAAAACTCACTTTCAACTGCACTAACAACGAAGCTGAATACGAAGCTTGCATTATGGGTCTTGAGGAAGCCATTGACCTCAGGATCAAAACTTTGACTGTATTCGGAGATTCAGCTTTGGTAGTCAATCAAACCAACGGAAAATGGTATACACACCAGGATCATCTGATACCTTACAGGGATTATACAAGAAGATTACTGACTTTCTTTACAACAGTCAAGCTTGAGTATATCCCTCGAGACGAGAATCAGTTTGCAGATGCTCTTGCTACCATTTCATCCATGATCAAAGTTCAAGCTGCTAACTTTGTACCCCAGATTTCAGTGTCTAGACTTGATAGACCAGCATATGTATTTGCAGCAGATGTTGTCAGAGATGATAAGCCTTGGTTCCATGACATTAAATGCTTCTTGGAGGATCAAACATACCCACCTGGGGCATCTTCCAATGATAAGAAGACTTTAAGAAGGCTTGCTAGTAGTTTCTTTCTGAACACTGATGGGTCTTTATACAAAAGGAACTTTGATATGGTACTCCTCAGATGTGTTGACAAGACGGAAGCAGATTTGTTGATGCATGAAGTGCACGAAGGATCTTTTGGTACCCATGCAGGAGGGCATGCCATGGCTAAAAAGTTGTTAAGATCAGGCTATTACTGGATCACGATGGATACAGACTGTTGTGCATACGCTAGGAAATGCCACAAGTGCCAGATTTATGCAGATAAGGTGCATGTGCCTCCCAATCCTTTGAACATCATGTCTTCACCATGGCCCTTTGCCATGTGGGGCATTGATATGATCGGCAAGATTGAGCCAACTGCTTCAAATGGCCACAGATTCATCTTGGTCGCCATTGATTATTTCACCAAGTGGGTTGAAGCAGCCTCATATGCAAATGTTACAAGACAAGTGGTAGCCCGATTTCTGAAAAGAGATATCATCTGTCGATATGGAGTTCCCGAGCGAATCATTACTGATAATGGTTCCAACTTGAACAACAAAATGATGGCAGAATTATGCCGGGACTTCAAGATCCAACATCACAATTCTTCTCCTTACAGGCCAAAGATGAATGGCGCCGTTGAGGCAGCTAATAAGAATATCAAGAAGATTGTGCAGAAGATGGTAGTCACTTACAAAGACTGGCATGAAATGCTACCGTTTGCCTTGCATGGGTACCGCACATCAATCAGAACATCCACTGGGGCAACACCGTATCAGCTTGTGTACGGTATGGAAGCAGTCCTACCTGTTTAAGTTGAATTACCATCCTTACGGGTATTGATGGATGTTAAACTGAGTGAAGCAGAATGGGTTCGGTCCCGATTCGAACAACTGAGTCTGATCGAAGAGAAGAGATTGGCTGCAATTTGCCACGGGCAGTTATATCAGAAGAGAATGAAGAAAGCCTTCGATCAGAAAGTCAGGCACCGAGAGTACCAAGTAGGGGATCTTGTGTTGAAAAGAATCCTCCCTCCTCATACAGACCACAGGGGCAAGTGGACTCCAAATTATGAAGGACCATTCGTCGTAAAGAAAGTTTTCTCTGGTGGAGCACTGATGCTCAGCACCATGGATGGTGAAGATTTCCCGTCCCCTGTGAATTCAGATGCAGTTAAAAAATACTTCGCATAAAATGACCCGCTGGACATAAAAACAGAATGTAAGTCCAGGCAAAAATAGGGCATCCCGGCGAGTCAAAAACAGAATAAAAGACTCGGGCAAAAATAAGGGAAAATAAATGAAAAATGTACACCCGCTGAGTTGAAAAGCCGCATTGGACAACTCAGGCAAAAATGGGTATCCCGATGGATCGAAAACCCCAAAGGGCGATCCATGCAAAATAAGGGAATAAGCGAACAACTGCATTCTGAATTCGTCTGTATCACCTACAACTTGGTAAGCTCCAAAGGATCAAGCTTCAATCAGAATCAACTCTCTCCAGAAAGCAAGACGAGAAGAACGTCATTGTCATACGAGTCATAGCAGAAGAGGAAGCTCCTTGAAAGCGTCGTCAACATCGCCAATACTTTGTTTCTCAATTCGTAACAATCTCTTCATTTCAGGAGATTTGTTTCTTTGACTGTATCTTGCCAATTCAGGGCACACGAATCAATAAAATCAGATTTTCAGTCATGTTTCGTTTTTTACATTTATGTTTTGCAAAGAATTGTCTGATACCTCTAAAAATACAATTGCATAAGTACAGATGCCTTTCTCTAAAAATAAAAGCACATGCTTACAGGGAATATACTTACTCTCAAAAGTACTTATCTCCTATGACGGAATCCAGTAAAGGATACCTCGGGACCATTTGCGCGTTTCCTTATCTTTGCAGGATTGCAGGTATCCAGAACGCAACTTGGGGCACATAAGTTACAGTCCAGCAAGCTGGCAAATCAACAAACAGGCTTAACACTCAAGATGTTTTCTCCCCAGCCGAGTTGCCTCTCATCACTCTCCCCAGCTGAGTGACCAACAACCTTCCCCAGCCTCTATTCAGAAGAGCAACGCACGAAGAAGTCACAACAGAGAGGGAGAAAGCTTCTACAAACCCCAGCTGGGTCCCATATTATAAGAATATGTCAACCAGTGACATGCGTCCCCAAGCAGATACATCATTAGATCTACCAATGATCTCATCCCCAGCTGGGATGTTCACTTCAAGCAGATCAACCAGAGATCTTCGCAGCAACGGGATCCGAATCCCGGATCTGTGCCTCTTTGCATAATCACAGCATTTGCATCATATTATCCCCCCAGAGCGTAGCATTCCGTCTAATACGGAGCATTACGGCAAAAATCAAATACATAGCATAATCATAAGTCATGTTGTGAATTGAACACTTGTGAATAACGACAATCTATCGGCATACAGAATGTGTACAGAAAGATCCCCACCAGAATCCCAGCAAAAGCAGTTGCCTCTCCAATCACAAACACCCGTGTATACACCTTTGGACACTCGTCCGTGTCAAATCACCAGCAGAAAGCCAAAGACATCCTCTTTGCACTCACATATACCTATATATACACTTTCTTGACACCCGTCCGTGTCGTATCCCCAGCGCAGTCACTTATACCTTCATCAACCCATATACTTGATAATGTTATACTCCTTTTGACACTCGTCCGTGTCACTCTCCCCAGCAGATAAACACTCATCTATATACTCACTACTCATTGGTACACTTATACAGATACTCGTCCGTATCTTGTATAAATCATCACTTATATCCCCGCAGATTCGACAATAGTCCTTGTTCTTTGTTAACCCGTTGGTACTTGTCCGTACCATCATCTCAGAACATTGCGTCTAGCGTTTGTTTCTACGTGATACTCGTCCGTATCATAGTCTTAAGGATGCTCGTCCGCATCTTTAAATCACACACCGTGTCAAACACTTGTGCCTTCTTGAATATAGATACTCGTCTGTGTCTATTATTCCTCAGAAGAGTCCTTTCAGATACAACACTCGTCCGTGTTCTTTGTTAACCAGTTGATACTCGTCCGTATCATCATCTCTGAACATGTGTCAGTTTGTTTCTACATGATACTCGTCCGTATCATAGTCCTAAGGATGCTCGTCCGCATCTTTAATCTATACACAATACCCAAACACTTGTACCTTTTATCTCCTGGATGTAAACGCTCGTCCGTGTTTACTATCCCCAGTAGATCGCCAACAAATCTTCTTTTTATCTAACACTCGTCCTGTGTTATGATAACCCTGAGAGCAGCCGTACCCTGCTGAGTGGTCGTCCTCCACTTCTTGATGGTCGTCCTCCATCATGCTCATCCGATGGCCGTCCCCATTGTTGATTTTCAGCAGCCGTCCCCTGCTAGGTGGTCGTCCTCCACCTTTTGATGATTTTCCTTCATCACTGTATCCAATGGCCGTCCCCATTGTTGATTTTGGTTATCTGACACTCGTCCTGTGTCATGACAAACTTTGAGGGCAGCCGTCCCCTGCTGAGTGGTCGTCCCCCACTTCTTGATGGTCGTCCCCCATCATGCTCGTCCGGTGGCCGTCCCCATCGTTGACCTTTTCTATCCGGCATGCGTCCTATGTCGCGATATTTTCGGCAGCCGTACCCTGCCAGGTGGTCGTCCTCCACCTTTGATGGCCGTCCCCATCATATTTCTTTTATCCCAACAGAGCAGCCGTCCCCTGCTAGGTGATCGTCCTTCACCTTTGATGGCCGTACCCCATCATCTGTTTATTTCATTTATTCTTTAACCCGATGGCCGTCCCCGTCGTGGTCCCTTTTCCTTTTTAGCCCGATGGCCGTCCCCGTCGTTGGTTACTTTACCTTTACTTTATGAACTTGATGGCCGTCCCCGTCGTGTTTCATTTGATTCCCAGAGAACTTTACAGCTTTATCTTGATGGCCGTCCCCATCATAATATCCTATTCTCCCCAGCTAGTCGGCCGTCCCCGTCTTAGCTTTACCTTTTATCCCCAGCATGTCGGCCGTCCCCGTCATCGCTTTACTTCACACACTTTTCCCAGCATGTCGGTCGTCCCCGTCGTTGCTCCTTAACCAGCAGTCGTCCTCTGCTCGACGGTCGTCCTCCGTCGCTCACACTTTACAATATACTTTGTTTTCCTTTTACAATCTATATCCCTTTTCTTCTTCATTCCGTGAGTGCAAATTTTGGACTGTCTTTGGTATTCGACCACAAGTTATCTTGTTTGCCTGTTAAGCCGTCGCTTACATCCTGCACAGCTAACTCATGTTTGAATAGGGGCAGCTGTAAACACCCCAAATTTGCCCTCACCCATTCACACCATGGCTTGTGATCATCTCATATGCATAAACACCATCATATCATCTCATAGTACATTTTTGATTCACTGCATAGCTTCTAAGGCATCTGCACCTAGGGTTTGTGATCCGAGCAATCCCAAGGCATCTTGAGCCATTCCAAAGGCCACCAATCAACTCAAAGGGGTCCATGTGTGTTCTTATATCATATTCCATCTCCTCAAAGTCAAAAATGCAGAGGAATCACAAGAACTAGGGTTTGAGTGGATGCAGAGCCAGGCTAGACTGCACAGTTGACTGAAAATTAGGGTTTTGGTTTCAGAGGCCATAACCCCAAATTTTTTGGTCATTCTTGTTTCCATTGCTCTTTATATGGAATAGGGAGTATGCATATCAATTTTCATGAAGAAATTCCATGGGGAAGTCATCTGATCAAGAGTTGACTTTCTGGACAAGTCAGTGCAAAATCAGGGCATCTGAGGCCCCCAATGACCCAACCAATGGGTGATCTTCATCATTTTGAGTGTATATGATCTTTATTTGATCATGGAAGAAGGTTGAAGTTCATAGAAATCAAGAATTTAGGGTTTTTGCAAATGTTGACTTTTTGGGCATAGTTGACTTTTCAAGAATGCATCATTTTAGGTCATTTTTCAAGCTTTGATTCTTGATCCAAAAATGCTTCAAATGGAAAAACTTTGGTCATGAAAGTTGTAGATCTCATCTTTCCCTTTTCAAAAAGTACAAGAACATGATCAAACTCCTCTTGGATCAAAAGTTATAGCAAGACAAAGTTGCCAAAAATCACTTATTTTCAAGATATGCACCAAGTGTGAAAATTGCAAAATCATGTACCAAGTCAAATTGCAGCTTCTAATTGGTATCAAACCTTCACATAAACATCATGTAAGTCCTAAAATTCAGAATGAACTAGGCATTGCTCATGTTTCATGACTTTTGGAACAAGATCTTCACATGTGAACCATAAAGTAACAAGTTGCAAAACCACTCATTTCTCTTCACCAACTTGCTGCATTGGTCCTTGAATCAAGCTAGCCTCACACACTCATCATGCTGCGCAGCCCATGCCCATTGTACTTGCCTAGAGTCAAGCCATGCCTCACTTACACAAAAGGTGGACTTTATGCAAAAGTAGACATCCCAATCACCACAGGCCATGTCACATCCTCTGGCCACTTGGATTAAAATAACATATCATTTTGCAAGCCATTCCATGTACTAAGCCAGCCTGAAACACTTCATAACATGACATTCACAAAATCACCCCACATGGCATAAGCCTTCGAATCTCTCTGCCCAGCCACCAAACACTCAAGCCAACTTCACCATTCAACTCACCTTGCTCCATAGACCACAAAGCACCAAGAACCAAAGCCTGAAACAACCAGAATACTCCATAGCCATTTCTCACCTCAGCCTGCATTTCTCTTCGAAACTCTCACCACAGCTTGCAAACATCTAAACAAACCTTGCAAAGCTTCTCCATTCACCCTCAGGATCACAAACAACCCCTCACCATGACCTGAAAGTGCCTAAAACACCATTGCCATTTCTGATCAAGCTTGAGCAGAAGCTGTCGAATCTCACTATCCAGCCAACTTAAACTCTCATTGAGCATTCAAACATCTTCTGGGGATCAAGTGGAGTAGTTTGCACTGAAGGAAGTGGCCAGAAAGTCCTCAAGTTGAAAGCTCCAAATCTCAGGTAGCTTGAAAATTATTTTTCCAGAAATCATTTTTCTTGTTACAAACTTGTTCTATGTGATTCACTGATTATCCTGATGTCCTTAGTTTTTGAAATGGCTTTGATTTGAGCATTTAATTTGTCTCTGAAGCTTGCGTGCCCTAGTTTTTATTTCTTTCGATTCAGCTTGTTTAGGAAGAAGAAATGTGTTTTGAGAGAGGGGTTTGATTCGTGAGAGGTTGGATATCATTTCCCTTGTCTTAGTTTTCATTTTTGATACGTTTTGAGGGAGTTGGGGGATTTCCAGGTGAGGTGCTGGCCGGAGAAGACGACCGGAAGTCTTCTCCGGCCGCCTGAGTGATTAGCCCTAATCTCAGGTCATTAATGCCAATTTGAATGTGGGACGTTAGATGGGGTGGACCGTTTGACTTCGCGCGCGGATAGAGGGCTCAGATCATTTGGATTAGCCCTAATTCATTTTTTTATCATTAATTAATTACAATTAATTTAATTGGCTCAGAAGCAATCCTGGCCCTTAGATCTGGCGCCAGTCAACCAGTTCAAATCAGGATCCAATCCCAGCCCTTCCTTGCGTTTACTTTTCCATTTTTATTAGATTTTAATTCATTTCTTTTCATTTAACTTGTACAATTATTTTAAAATAGCAAAAAATACATAAAAATTATGAAACTTTTTCCTCTGAGTTTTAATAATTTTTATGACACAAAAACATTTTTATTTTATTTTTTATCATTAAAAAAGTATTTTTTAATATTTAAAAGATTATTTTTAATTGATTAATGGGAATTAATTAATTAAAAATACTTTTAGGTATTTAAAAATTATAAAAAAATTCATGAAATGTTCTAAGACATTTAGAAACATTGTCCAACCTTCAAACCAAATTTCTCTTTTTATCTTGATGCATTTTAAGAATTTTTCATTGAATTAAATCATTTTTTATGCATTATTTTGGTCCTAAGTTCAAAAATTCATTTCTGCCTATCTAAGAAGGTTGTGACATTGATTCTTTTTGCATTGTTTTCTATTTAGCATGTAGTTTCTAAGATAAAATGGCCATGTTTTGTTTCTTCATTTTCCAATTGTTTGGCATTTCTTTTGTTAAGAACCCTAAAAAACCCTAATAACTTAGAAAATCCATATCTTGAGATTGGTTAAGAGTTGAGAGTTCCCCTTTGGGCAGTGGTTCATTATAGGTTTAGGGTTTCTTTGGGTAGCATTTTCCATTTTTTATCTTAAGGTTTCCTTCTGTTTTTGGTTTTTGTTTGATGTTTGTTTCATAAACCCTAATTTGGGGCTTTCTTTTGCATCCTCCTTACATTCTCTTGCATAACATGACTTGTCTTTGCATTTTGTGCATGCTTATGATTCATTTGACATCTTAAGACATATAGAAAACATGTTTGATCATTGCATTGCATATTTGCCATGTCATTTGTCTTGTATGCTTCATAACTTTCTATGCTTGTTCATGCTCCTTAGCTTGCATCATTTACATTCATAATCTTGTATGAGCATCTCCATGCCTTGCCTCATGTTTGCAGCACCTCATAGCATCATTATCATCATCAACATGCTTCTGGTTTTGTTTAGCATCATGTCATTTCATTTCATTTAGCATTGCATTGCATTTCTTTCTAACATTTCAGGTGGTAAGTAACTTGAGAAGTGAATTTGCCTTCACTTCTCATAACTTTTCTTTTCATCTCTCTTGCATCCATTGCTGCATTTATGTTTGTGTTTGAGGTTTAGCTTGCTCATTCTTGTTCCTCCCACTTTCTTTCTTCAAGTGACTTGACTTCTTGAATGAAGCAAGTCACTTTGCTTCTCTTGATTCTGTTCATCTGCTTCCTGGTGGTTCTTCTGAAGATTTGTTCTTGCAAACCTCACAAACCTTAGGAACAACCAAGCATGACAATGAATTAGGGTTTTGATTAGTCCCCCTCATAGTTTTTACCTTTGGGTCTCTCTTTGAGTCTTCTCTTCTCATCTCATAATCAGAGACTAAACCCTAAAGGCTTTAAGACTTTGTGATTAAGCTTATGCCTGCATCCTTCTCTTAGGATGGAGTGTATAACTTTAATCCTAAGTATTAAACCCTTAATGTGTTTAAATCTCTTAATCAATTCACTTAATAATCATCAAGACATCACACTTGTAACTTGGGCCTTGCATTAGGGTTCTAATTCTTCCTTAAGTGGTTAAGAAGGACTAACCCTGGTGTTAATGGACAAGTCCCCCTCAAGTTGTCTTACAAACAATAAAATTCACTTCATCATCATACCATTAAATAAAATCCACTTAATCAAAGGCTTGTTTTGTCATGGGTTTAATCCCTAATCATGGATTAAGTTGAGGAGCTTTCCTCAGCTTAAACATTCTCATCTATTATCCTTCTATTAGGATAGTGTAATGGGTCTGTTTAATCCTTGATTATGGCTTAACCTCATTACTCAACACTAAACAAAAATCCCAAAAAAACATCTAAATAATCACAAGTAGGTTAATGATCTTAACCCTACACCAAAGGTGATTAAGTGTGAGAATCTGACTTCACACTTAAGGTAATTCTCATTACCCCTAATCAGAGGGAAGATGTGATGAGTTTACTAAATCCATTGGTTTAGGCTTAAGCTCATTTTCTTATGACAAATTTCCAAAAGCAATAAAAGATTGAAAACACAAAAAACAAACAATAATCGTCTCCCCCGGGATTCTTTTCTCATCATCTTCACTCACAAACGAGAACTCGCTTCTTCCGTCTAATGCAAGACAGTTAGCACCTGAGCCAGACAGGTCATACACTTGAGCATAGACAAGAAAGCAGTTCACAAGTCATTTTATCTTTCAGTCTCTTTGGGTCGAACTACGGTGTTCTGACTTCCTCATTGCACGAGAGGATACGTAGGCATAACTTAACAGTTATCGAACAAAATTCTCTGTATATTCCCCCTCTTTCTAGCTTTATTCTTTAGCCTCATGATCTTGAGCATTTCACTCTGTTCTTACACTGACACTTTCATACTTCACATCACTTATACACTTTACACTGACACCTGTACATCCTGTTCCAGCTATTGTATACACAGATTGCACTGACACTACCCCTTTAAAGCACAAATCTTTTAAGCGTGGATCCCGTCGAGTACGGCGGACAATCTGGGTGCTAATACCTTCCCAGGTTGTAACCAACCCCCTTTCTCAGTCTCTCTGGTTCGCAACCGTCTTATCCATCTTTTTCTAGGTTTATGCAGCATTACCTTTCCTCCGGGATAAAAATGCCTAGCTGGCGACTCTATTCATCTCCAGTGAGTTCACGGCTGTGTGTTCTCACTGATCCCTTCGCCGACCGTTCGCGTCTGTACCCTTATCTGACCTGGTGTCACTTATCGGGAGCGACAAATACAAATGCTTTTCTTCTAAAAATACGTGCGTGCAGGAAATATACTTACTCCCGGGAGTGTCTGAACTCCTATGACGGAATCCGGTAAGGGATACCTCGGGATTACTTGTGCGTTTCTCTATCTTTTCAGGTATTCAAAGCACAACATGGGGCATGGAAGCTTCACCCCAGCAAGCTGGCAAATCATTATCCACTCAGCCTTAGCACCAGAGATGGTTTTCCCCAGCTGAGTTATCAAGTATCATCCTCAGCAGGACCCCTACAGAAATCTCCAGGAAGACCTTCCCATGGTCTTTCTTCTTCCCCAACCGAGTTGCCATTTGCTATTCCTCCACAACCAAGTGCAAAAGCCAGGGAACCATCTCCCCACATGGTGTTAGCCTCTACCCAGAAGAGCAACGTGCGAAGGAATCACAACAGAGTGAAGAAGAGCTTCTGCAAACCCCAGTTGGGTCCCTCATTACAAGGATATGTCTATCAGTGACCTATTTCCCCAAGCAGAGTCATATATGCTAGATCTACCAATGATCTCATCCCCAGCTGGGATGTTCACTTCAAGAAGATCAATCAGAGATCTCCTTAGCAACGGGATCCAAATCCCGGATCGGTATCTTTGCATAATCATAGCATTCGCATCATATTTTCCCCACAAAGCGTAGCATTCCATCTAATACAGAGCATTACGGCAAAAAATCAAACATATTGCATAATCATAAGCCATGGTCTGAATCAAACACTTGTGAATACTCAATCCACCAACAATATACAGAAAACTCCCCAACATTCCCCGGCAGAGAGCCCAGACCTTTCTCTTACAAATACAAATACTTCCCGACACCCGTCCGTGTCATTTCCCCACCAGAGAGCCAAAGCACACTCCTTTTGGCACCCGTCCGTGTCATCGTTCCCCAGTAAAGTCGCCCGAGCATTCTTTGCAAACAGACCACTCATATTACAGATACTTCTTGACACCCGTCCGTGTCATACCCCCAGCAGAAAGCCAAAGCGTCCTCTTTGCACTCACAGATACATATATCCAATACAAATTCCTTGACACTCGTCCGTGTCACTTTCCCCCAACATAACTACCTGAATACTTTGTAAAGCATATACTTGTCTATAATATACCTTTTTACACTCGTCTGTGTCACCCTCCCCAGCAGTTTAAACACTCTCCCATACACAACTCATACTCATTTCACTCATACAGATACTCGTTCGTATCTTGTATATACCACTTATACATCCACAGAATCAACACTCGTCCGTGTTCTCTGTTAACCGGTTGATACTCGTCCGTATCATCATCTCAGAACATGCGTCAAGCGTTTGTTTCTACCTGATAAGGATGCTTGTCCGCATCTTTAATCTATACACCGTGTCAAACACTTATGTCTTCTTGAGTGTAGACACTCGTCTGTGTCTACTATTCCCCAGAAGAGTCCCCTCAGAATCAACACTCGTCCGTGTTCCTTGTTAACCAGTTGATACTCATCCGTATCATCATCTCTGAACACGTGTCAGTATTTGCTTCTACCCGATACTCGTCCGTATCGTAGTCTTAGGGATGCTCGTCCGCATCTTTAATCTATACACAACGTCAAAAAACTTATACCTTTTATTTCTTGGATGTAAACACTCGTCCGTGTTTACTATTCCCCGGTAGGTCGCCAGCAAAGCAACCTTTGTCTATCTGACATTCGGCAGCCGTACCCTGCCAGGTGATCTTCCTTCACCTTTGGATGACCGTCCCTCATCCTTTCCCCAACGGAGTCTCTATTCATTAGACCCCCTTTTCTATCCGGCATTCGTCCTATGTCGTGATTTTTAGCAGCCGTACCCTGCTAGGTGATCGTCCTTCACCTTTTGATGATCGTCCTTCATCATTTTATCCGATGGCCGTCCCCATCGTTGATCTTGTTATCTGACATTCGTCCTATGTCATGATAAACCTTGAGAGCAGCCGTCCCCTGCTAGGTGATCGTCCTTCACCTCTTGATGATCGTCCTTCATCATGCTCATCTGATGGCCGTCCCCATCGTCGACCTTTGATCCGGCATTCGTCCTATGTCGCGATACTTTCGGCAACCGTACCCTGCCAGGTGATCGTCCTTCACCTTAGATGACCGTCCCTCATCTTATCCCTTTCAGAGAAGCCGTCCCCTGCTAGGTGATCGTCTGTCACCTTTGATGACCGTCCCTCATCATTATTTCATTTATTCTTTAACCCGATGTCCGTCCCCGTCGTGGTCCCTTTTCCTTCTCCTGGTGATCGTCCTTCACCTTTTGATGACCGTCCCTCATCATTATTTCATTTATTCTTTAACCCGATGGTCGTCCCCATCGTTGTTTGCATTACTTTATGAACCTGATGACCGTACCTCATCATTTATTTTTACCTCCAATCTCCAGAGAATCTTATAGCTTTACATGATGGGCGTCCCCATCATAATCCCTTATATCCCCAGCACGTCGACCGTCCCCGTCGTTGCTTTATTTCCCGCATTTTCCCCAGCATGTCGGTCGTCCCCGTCATTGCTTTATTTCCCGCATTTTCCCCAGCAGTCTTCCTCTACTCGACGGTCGTCCTCCGTCGCCCGCACTTTATATACATGTTTTATTTTCTTTTACAATCTATATCCCTTTTCTTCTTCGTTCTGTGGGTGCAAATTTTGGACTGTCTTTGGTATTCAACCACAAGTTATCTTGTTTACCTGTTAAGCCGTCGCTAACATCCTGCACAGCTAACTCATGTTTGAATAGGGGAAGCTGTAAACACCCCAAATTTGCCCTCACCCATTCACACCATGGCTTGTGATATCCCCATATACATAAATTCAATCATAACATCTCATACCACATTTTTTATTCACTGCATTGATTCTAAGTCATCTGCATCTAGGGTTTGTGATCTGAGCAATCCAAGAGCCATTTGAGCCACTCCAAAGGCCATCAATCACTTCAAAGGGGTCCATGTATGTTCAAGCATCATATTATATCCTCTCAAAGTCAAGAATGTCAAAAAATCACAAGAACTGAGATTGGCATGGAAACAGAGCCAGGTTTAACTGCACAGATGACCTAGAATTAGGGTTTTGGTTTCAAAGGCCATAACTCCAAATTTTTTGGTCATTCTTGTTTCTATTGGTCTCTATATGGTATAGGGATCATGCATATCAATTTTCATAAAGAAATTCCATGGGGAAGGCATCTGATCAAGAGTTGACTTTTTGAGCAAGTTAGTGCAAAATCAGGGCATCTGAGGCCCCCAATGACCCAACCAAAGGGTGTTCTTCATCATTTTGATTGTGTATGATCTTTATTTAATCATATAAGATGTTAGAAGTTCACAAAATTGAAGAATTTCAAGCCATTTGCAAAGTTGACTTTTTGGGAAAATGACTTGTAATGGAAACTTGCTATTTTGGGAAACTTTTTCAACCCTTGCTTTTTGATTCAAAAATGCTTCAAATGGGAAAACTTTGGTCATGAAAGTTGTAGAATGGATCATTCCCTTTTCAAAAAGTACAAGAACTCATTCTAATTCATTTTGGATCAAAAGTTATGGCTTGTCAAAGTTGGGAAAAATCACATAATTTCAAGTTTTCTACCAAAGAGGAAAAGTTGCAAAATCACTTGCCAAGGTAAATTGTGCTACCAAATGGACTTCTAATCTTCATACAAACATGAACCAATGCCTAAAAATCAGAATTCACCAAGAGTTTGCTCATTTTTGTGACTTGTGGAACAAGAAACTTCAAAAGGGCCAAAGATGAAGCAAGTTGCAAAACCTCACTCAAACCCTAATCCACTTGCTTGCTGACTTCAGAATTGATCCTAGGGCTCTCCACACTTCTTGCTGCGCAGGACACCCCACTTGTCCTTGGCTAGCTATGAGCCCATACTTCTCTTACACAAAGTTTGACATTTTGGCAACTTGCCCATACCATTCACAATAGGCCAACACCCACTCTCTGACCTATCACACTTCTTTATGTGGATCAAATGCAAGCAAAAGCACACAACAATTCATGCTGAAGCTCTCTCACCACCATAGTTCCAAGTTTTGCCCCATATGCAAAACCATTCGAAACACTCTCCACAAGCATCAAACACACAAACAAACTTCACAAAACATCTCAACATGACTCACTGATCACAAACCAACCATTGAAACAGCCCAGAACCTCACACAAACCAAATACGATTTTCTCACTTCACTGAACAGAACTCTGCCAATCTCCCAAACCAGCCATCCTCAAAGCTTTCTAAGCTTCATTTCATCATCAGAGGATTCAAAGGAGTGGATTTGCAGCAAAGGAAAGGCCAGAAAGCCCCGAACAAGGAGATTCCATCTCAGGTAGCCATCTCAAACTTTTTTCCAGAAACTCCATTTTAAGTTCTTAAACGATTCTATGTGCTCCCCTGATCATGGGGATATGATTATTTTTGAAAATGGTTGAGAAACCAGGATGTATGGTTGTTCTGAAACTTTCTGACCTAAAAATTGTTTGCTTCGATTCATGATGTTCTTGAGTGATAAATGATTTTTGAGGATTGATTCATGTTTAGGGTTGTTTAAGGTTTGATTTTGGAGCTTTTGGTGAAGTTTCATGGCGTTTTGAGGGATTCAGGGGAAGGGATTGGCCGGAGAAGATGATCGGAGCTTGCTCCGGTCACCTGAGAGTGATTAGGGTTAGTTAATTAGGGTTTAATCTTAATTACGTAAGTTTGAATGTGAGCCGTCCAAACGCGCGCCAAGTCCACTCCCGCGTCCCTGAATTTGAATCTAAGCCATCAGATTGGCTGACTTTCTATTTTTCTATTTAAATTCATTTTATTTTCATATGTTTTGCATTTATTTTCTTCATTTTATTTAAAATAGCAAAATACATTGAAAAATTCTGAAAATTTTTATCAAACCTTTTATTAATTTTCAGAAACCAAAAATATTTTTATTTTTATTTTTTTTATCAAAAATTATTTTTAAATCATTTAAAAGTTTATTTTTAATTAATTAATGAGAGTTAATTAATTAAAAATACTTTTAGGTATTTAAAAATCACAAAAAAATTCATGAAACATTTAAAAACATTTAGAAACATTGTCCAACTCTCAAACCAAATTTATTTCTTGTTCTTGATGCCTTTTGATTATTTTCTTTTGAATTAAATTCATTTCAAGGCATTATTTTGATTCAAACTTCAAAAATTCATTTCTGCCTAACCATTGAGAGTTGGACAATGATTCTTTTTGCATTGCATCTTGTATATCATGTAGTTTTTAGGATTAAATTGGCATGATTTGATCTTGCATTTTCAATTTGTTTGGAATTTTTCTTGACAAGGTACCTTAAAACCCTAGCAATCTTAGAAAATTCATAACTCTCATTAGGTTAAGAGTGGGGTCCCCTCCTTTGGACAGTGAGTTTGTATAGGTCTAGGGTATCTTTGATTGTTTTTTCAAATATTTATCATGATGTTTGCTTCTGGTTTTGGTTTTTGCTTTGTGTATTGATCATAAACCCTAATTTATGCCTTCCTTTGCATCCATCTTCCATTTGCTTGCATACCATGATTTGCCATGACATTTTGTGCATCCATTTGACCCATAAGACATCTTAGGACATATTAGAATCATGTTTGATCATTGCATCTTTCATTTTCCATGTTATATGTCATTTGCATTCCATAACTTTTCATGAACATTCATGGTTCAAAGCATGTTTCTCTTGCATCCATATGTTTGTATGATCATCCTCATGCCTTGCCTCATGTTGGCATCATCTCTTAGAATCATTAACATCATACTCATGCTTCTGGTTTTGGTTTGCATCATCACATTTCATCTCATTTGCATTGCATTTCATCTCTTTTGCTAACATTTCAGGTGGTAAGTTGTTTGAGAAGTGAATTTGCCTTCACTTCTCACAATCTCTTTTCATCTCTCTTATGCATCATTGCTGCATTTTTGTATGTGTATTGGATTGAGCTTGCTCATTCTTGTTCATCTCACTTTCTTCCTTCAAGCAACTTGTCTTCTTAAGTGAAGCAAGTTGTTTTGCTTCTCTTTGCTCCTTTCATCTGCTTCCCTCCTTGGTGGTTCTTTGAAGATCTTTCTCTTAAACCTCACAAACCCTAGGACTTCCAAGCATGATAACATTTTAGGATTGTTTAGTCCCCCACTTAGCTTTTACCTTTGTGTCTCTTTGAGTCCTCTTTTCTCACCTCATAATCAGGGACTAAACCCTAAAGGCTTTAAGGCTTTGTGATTAAGCTTATGCCTGCATCCTTCTATTAGGATGGAGTGTATAACTTTAATTCTAAGTGTTAAACCCTTAATGTGTTTAACTCCTTTAATCAATTCACTTAATAATCATCAAGACATCAAGCTTGTAACTTGGGCCTTGCATTAGGGTTCTAATTCTTCCTTAATTGGTTAAGAAGGACTAACCCTAGTGTTAATGGACAAGTCCCCCTCAAGTTGTCTTACAAATCATAAAACTCACTTCTTCATCTTATCATTAACTAAAATCCACTTAATAAAGGCTTTGTCTTGTCATGAGTTTAATCCCTAATCATGGATTAAGTTGAGGAGTCTTCCCCAGCTTAAACATTCTCATCTATTATCCTTCTATTAGGATGGTGTAATGAGTCTGTTTAATCCCTGATTATGGCTTAATCTCATTACTCAACACTAAACAAAAACAACAAAAACAACAAAAACATCTAAATAATCACAAGTAGGTTAATGATCTTAATCCTACATCAGGGTGATTAAGTGTGAGAAGCTGACTTCATACTTAAGGTATTCTCATTACCCCTAATCAGAGGGAAGATGTGATGAGTTTACTAACCCATTGGTTTAGGCTTAAGCTCATTAACTTATGACAAATGTCCAAAAGCAATAAAAGACTGAAAACTCAAAAACAAACAATAATCGTCTCCTCCGGGATTCTTTTCTCATCACACTCATTCACAACCGAGAACTTGCTTCTCCCGTCTAATGCAAGACAGTTTGCACCTGAGCCAGACAGGTCATACACTTGAGCATAGACAAGTAAGCAGTTCCCAAGTCAATTCACCTTTCAGTCTCTTTGGGTCGAACTACGGTGTTCTGACTTCCTCATTGCACGAGAGGATACGTAGGCATAACTTAACAGTTATCGAACAAAAGTCTCTGTATATTCCCCCTCTTCCAGCATTATTCTTTAAGCCTCATAGTCTTGAGCATTACTTTCTTGTTCCTACACTGACACTTCTCTTATACACTCCACTTTTCTTTTACACTGACACTTGCATTCTTTCCAGCTTTGATACACAAATTACACTGACACTACCCCTTTAAAACACAAATCTTTTAAGCGTGGATCCCGTCGAGTACGACAGACAATCTGGGTGCTAATACCTTCCCAGGTTGTAACCAACCCCCTTTCTCAGCCTCTCTGGTTCGCAACCGTCTTATCCATATCTTTTTCCTAGGTTTATGTAGCATTACCTTTCCTCCGGGATAAAAATACCTTGCTGGAGACTCTTGTCTTCTGAGTTCACCCTTGTGTGTTCTCATATATCCTTTTCGCTGACCGTTCGCGTCTGTACCCCTTTCTGACCTGAGGTGTCATTTTGGTGGGAGCGACAGAGAGCAGGTAGCAGATGGGAAGATGAATTTGGAACACTACAGAACTGAGAATCAGATTGCAGATATTGTGACAAAGGGAGTGCAAGTCGAAGTATTAAATAAGCTAAGGTCTATGATGAATATAGATAACTTAGACATAATGAATTAAGTGGTGTGTTAAATTGCAATTCCTTGTGTTGAAGTTTCAAACAAGGGTATGTGTCGAAATAGGTGTTTCACACATATTTGATTTTGATTCTATTTAGATTTGTTTTAGATTTAAATTTGATTTGATTTGATTTAGTTCAAAATAGGTATTTTGGGATTTTATAGTTTTTGGGATTTGTCGATGCAAGCAAACTTAACTCTATAAATAAGGAGTTTCCCTCATTGTATCAAATAATCCCAACACATTGTATTTTTCTCACATAATTCTGCAGTTACAGAGTGAAGAATAAAGAAAGAAAGTCTCAGAGTTTGTGGGCAGCAACAACATTCATCTTTCCCAATTTTCTCAAGAACCCTAACTTCTTTTCTTCTTCTTCTTCTTTATTTACTTCTTATTTCTTTTGTTTTACTGCGTGATAGCTATGGAATTCCCATAGATTTTGGGTTAATTCCAACAATTGTATCTCTTGATTTGGGTAATGAATCTTATCAGACAGTTTTATTGCCTGATTATGGAGAGGGCGATGCCAATTCCTCCTTGACCTTGGATGTGTTGAGGGATTGCTTGTGCATAATTTCTCATAGTTGTAAACACCCCAAATTTGCCCTCACTCTCTTTCATTTGATACTCATACTATAATATCTGTTACAATTTATATCCCTTTTCTTCTTCTCCCCAGCGAGTGCAAATTTCGGACTGTCTTTGGTATTCAACCACAAGTTATCTTGTTTGTCTGTTAAGTCAGGCGCTTACATCCTGCACAACTAACTCATGCTTGAATAGGGGCAACTGTAAACACCCCAAATTTTCCCTCACTATTTCTCAAACCATGGCTTGTGATCTTTCATTTTTGCATTAGCATAAGCATACCATCTCATATTGCATATTTGTTTCATCTGCATAGTCCATTTCATCTGCATCTAGGGTTTGAGATCTGAGCAATCCAAGAAGTGATATGAGCCATCCCAAAGGTCTTGAAGCTTGCCAAGAGGGTCCATGTGTGTTCCATGATCATAATATGCTCCCCAAAGTTCATGAAAGTCAAGAGATCACAAAGAATGGCAAAGGCATAGAGGCATAGCTAGGGTTTTCCTGCACAGATGACAAAAATTAGGGTTTTGGTTTCAGAGGCCTTAATCCCAATTTTTTTGGTCATTATTGTTTCTAATGGTCTCAATATGTTATAAGGATCATGTGTACCAAGTTTGATGAAGAAATTCACTGTGGAAGTCATCTGATCATTGGGTAACTTCTTGAGCAAGTAAAGTTAAAATCATGGCATCTGAGGTCCCCAACAAGGGTACCAAAGGTTCACAATCATCATTTTGAGTCTCTATGATCTTTATTTGATCTTAGAAGTGGTTAGAAGTTCACAATATTTAAGGATTTCAAGCAAAATGCAAACTTGCTATTTTTGGAAAGGACTTGTAATGGAAACTTTCCATTTTGGGAAAGATATTCAACCTATTCTTTCATGACCAAAAATGCTTCAAATGAAAAATTCTTGGACATGAAAGTTGTAGATTATGTCTTCCCATTTTCAAAAAGTACAATAGCATGTCTTGATTCATCCTAGAACTCAAGATATGGACTTTCAAAGTTGGCAAAAATCCTATAATTTTCAAGTTCATGCCAAAGAGGATTTTTTGCAAATTCAAGTTTCAAGCCATTTCATGACCTCTAATTAATTGCTAAACATCATACAAACATAGTGCAATGCATTTGAACCAAAATTGTGCCTTGGATTTCAAGATTCATCAAGACATTTTCACAAAATTCTCAAAGAGGGAAAGTTGCAAAACCTCTTGGAACCTTTCATCCACTTGTGCCAGCTCATGTAATCTGATCCTATGGCCATCCTTGATGCAAGCTGACGCCAAGACACCCCTTTGAGTAGATCTGACCCGTGCCATACCTCCAAGTACACAAAATTGACTTTTTTTGCAAAACCTCTCATACCAATCAAGTTTTGCCACACCAACTCTCTAAACCAATCACATTTGTTTATACAAATCTCAAGCACTCCAAAGGACAAGACACACAAGCTCAGAACATCCCACTAGTCAGATTGCCCAAAATCCACAAAAAGCTTCCCTTCTTCGATTCTCAAAAACCAGCCATCAAACCTCAAAACAAACCTCACCAATCATCTCAATATCACTCATAGAACACAAAGCAGCCCTTAAAATGGCCTGAAAGCTCACAAAACCAAAACAGGATTCCTGCACTATCAGAACTGAATCTTCCAAACCAAGCCATTTAAACTTCATTCAAGCATTCCAGAAGCCTAAGGGGATCCATTGGAGTGATTTTGCATCAAGGAATGACCCAACAAGCTCAGAATCTCAAAGCTTCAACTCAGGTATACCTCAAGAACATTTTTTCCAGAAGCTTTGTTTTTAGTTCTTAAATGATTCTATGTCTTCCCCTGAGCATGTTGATCTAATTTGTTTTGAAAATGGTTGAGATTCGAGAGTGTATGAAGCTTCTGAAAATTTGCCCGTAAAATTTGTTTGCTTCGATTCAGCTGATTCGTGAAAAATAAATTGTTTTTGTTTGTGGATTCTTGTTGTATGATGTTTAAAGTTTGATTCTGGAGCATTTGGTGAAGTTTTGTGGCATTTTGAGGGATTCAGGGGAGAGGACTGGCCGGAGAAGATGACCGGAGCTTGCTCCGGTCACCTGAATGTTGTTAGGTTTCTAATTAGGGTTCAGGGATCAGTTTGAATGTGGACCTTAGGATCTTTGTTTCGTGCGTGGATGGATGGCCCAGATTGGTCATTAAAACCCTAATCCTATTTAATTAGATTAATTAGGATTAATTAATGAAATTAACCCAGATTGAATCCCAGCCCTTGAAACATGCGTGCTGTCAACTCCCTCTATCTCAGTTTGAATCCTGGCCCTCAGATATGCATACTTCCAGTTAAATTCATTTTATTTTCATTTTTATTGCATTTTCTTTCTCATTTTATTTAAAATATCAAATCTCATTCAAAATATCTCATATTTTGCATTTCTGATACAAATATTTTTCTCAACCTGAAAATGATTTTTATTTTATTTTTTGCATTTAAAAAGTATTTTTAAAATATTTAAATGTTATTTTTAATTAATTAATGGATTTTAATTAATTAAAAATGCATTTAAGTTTCTAAAAATCACCAAAAAAATCATGAACCATTCCAATACATTTAGAAACATTTTCAAACTCATCATAAAAATATCTTTTTAGGTTTGATCATAATTTCATAATTTTCTTTGAATTAGGGTTCTTAAAAATCACATTTTTTAACCCTAACTTGAAAAAATCATTTCTGCCTAACCATGATGAGTTTGAACTTGATTCTTTTTGCATTGTTTGACATATTGAATATAGTTTCTAGGTTATTTTTCTCATGATTTTATCTTGCATTTTCAATTTGATTTGCATTTTCCCTTAAGAATCACCCAAAAACCCTAACAAACTTAGAAAATTCATTACTCTCATTAGGTAAAGTTTCTGACCTTATCCTTTGGGGTGTGATCTTATATGGTATTATGGTTTGTTTGAGCTTGATTTAAATTTTTTTATCATGTTCAATGCTTCTGTTTTGGTCATATGAATCTCATGTTGCCTTAAAACCCTAATTTTGCATCTTCATTTGCATTCTTCTTTGCATATCATAAACTTGTGAACTTGCCATGACATTTCATGCATTCGTATGACATATTAGACATCTTAAGACATGCTTGAATATTGCTTGATCATTTCTTCGTTCATTTTCTATGTTTTGCATTCATTACATCCCATGAAAATCCATGTGTTTTCATGCTTCTAAACATGCTTCCATTGCATCTCATTCTTGTATGATCATTCATATGCATCTTGTATGATTTTGCATCATCTCATAACACATTTGGATTGCACATTCACTTCTGAATTTGATCTTTACATCTTAGTTCAATTCATTTCCTTTTGCTTTATGCCTTATGCATCCATACTAACATTTTCAAGAACTTTTGGTAAGTTATTTGGGAGGTGGATTTGCTTTCACTTCCCATCTCTTATCATCATTAATATGCATATTTACTTGTCTTTGAAGTGAACTTGTTTCACTTGTGTTCCATTCTTCTTACTTTCTTTCTTTTAAGTTACTTATCTTCTTCAGGAAGTAAGTAACTTGTTCTTCTTCCTCCTTCTCTTTTCATCTGCTTCTTCCATTGGTGCCCTTGAAGATCCTTTCTCTTAATCCTAACAAACCATAGGACACCTAAGCATGATAACTTTTAGGGTTGTATATTGTCCCCTTAGTCTTTTTACCTTTGAGTCTCCTTGAGTCTCTCTTCTCATCTCAATAATCAGAGACTAAACTCTTAAAGCTGTAGGACTTTGAATTAGGGTTATGCATGCATCCTTCTCTTAGGATGGAGAGTATAACTTTAATCCTAAGTGTTAAACCTTTAATCTGTTTACACCTCTTAATCAAATCAAATTAATAATCACCAAGACTCTATCTTGTAACTTTGGCCTTACATTAGGGTTCTATCTCTTCCTTATGGTTAAGAGAGACTAACCCTAGTGTTTAATGGACAAGTCCCCCTCAAGTTGTCTTACAAACTTAAAATCCATTTCATAAAGGCTTGTTATATAATGTATTTAATCCCTAACCATGGATTAAGTTAAGGTATCTTCCTCAGCTTAAGTGCTCTCATCTATCATCCTTCTATTAGGATGGTGTAATGAGTTCATTAATCTGTGATTAGAGATTAAACTCATTACTTAACACTAAATAAAAAAAAATATCTAAATAATCACAAGTAAGTTAATGATCTTAATCCTACACCATCATGGTAATTAAGCTCATTATCCCTAATCAGGGAGGATATAATGAGTTTATAACCCTTGATTTAGGCTTAAGCTCATTAACTTATGCAAAACACAAAAAATAATAAAAAACTGAAAAACATCAAAAACAAACAATAATCGTCTCCTATGGGATTCTTTTCTCATCACACTAATTCACAAACGAGAACCTTCTTCTTCCGTCTAATGCAAGACAGTTAGCACTCGAGCCAGACGAGTCATACACTTGAGCATAGGCAAGCAAGCAGTTCACAGTCAATTCATTTTCAGTCTCTTTGAGTCAAACTACGGTGTTCTGACTTCCTCATTGCACGCGAGGATACGTAGGCATAACTTAACAGTTATCGAACAAAAATCTCTTTGTCATCCCCCTCTTTCAGCATTCTTTTTCTAGGCCTCAGTTCCTGAGCAATTCATACCCTTTTGCACTACACTTGTATTTTATTTTCCTAGCTTTTGCACACAGATAGCACATACACTTATCCCTTTTAAACACAATCTTGTAAGCGTGGATCCCGTCGAGTACGACGGACGATCTGGGTGCTAATACCTTCCCAGGTCGTAACCAACCCTCTTTCTCAGTTTCTCTGGTTCGCAACCATCTTATCCATCTCTTTCCATGTTTATGCAACATTACCTTTCCTTCGGGATAAAGTTTCCTTGATGGCGACTCTATTCAATTCAACCTCATTTTCTCTTTTCGCCGACGGTTCGCGTTTGCACCGGGATGCAAATCTTTGGGAGCGACAGCTTGGCGACTCTGCTGGGGAAGTATCTCTTGCAACCAGGGTTTCTGGTTCTTTTTGTGGGTTTCTCCTAAAGCTTGTTTGATTTGTGTTTATGGGGGTGTTATGTGTTATGTGTGCTTTTGTTTATTGCTTTATTTATTGCTTTCTGTACAACTTTATTTATTGCTTTCATTTACTATTTTTTATGCATTTCATATTATTGTCATCATATCACCTGTGCTGGATTTGTTGCCTTGGTAGGAGGGACATTTAGTGAGTAAGGTTCCATACCGGGAGCCTGAGTGACACATAGGATTAGAGTGGCTTCATATTCTTTCCCATTCCATTTTGGTCTGGTGCGGGAATATGAAACACGGTTCAAACATGGGTTTCTTCTTGAGAACAATGTGTTACGGATTTCTTGTAGTACTAGGGCTATCTGGGAAGCCTGCTAAGTCTGGATGACCTTTTTAGATGACCTTCAACATCTGAGGTGAATTAGAGGAGGATCCTTTATGATTAATGTAAACACTGTACCTCAGGGTTAGAAGTGTTTACACTTCTCATAACTGATCCAAGTCTGAGGATCCTTTTTCTAGAACAATACATGTGAGGGGGTTGGGATGTTTACAGGTTTGCAGGAACCTTTGACCTCATCATACCCTGTTACTAATATTGTGAAGGTTACACTATTTTGGACTGATCTTATGAAACCCTGGACTTATAACTCTTTATTTGAGTCACCCCACCTGGTTACTGGTTCTCTAAGATTTCATCTGGATTTCTGAACACACATGGGCCTTATCAAAGCAGATAACAGATCCAACACCTGATCACAAACCCTTGCATATCATCCTGCATACATCATTTTGCATCATTTTAACATTTGTCTGTATGTTTTACAGGGTATCCACATCTTATCTTTGGTTTGGTTTTGATTGTTCTTCTGCTCAGCCACCTTCATTAGGTATTTTTCTCAGAGATCTTCTTCATCAGATATCCTCATCAGTTATCTTCATCAAAGATCTTCTTCAGTATCTTCTACAGTTGCCTTCATTAGTGTTTCTCCTCAGTTATCTTCATCAACATCCATTGTCAGTATGGATTCATCCAGGAAGAGAAACATCACTTATCATTTCTTTGAGCCCTCCCTAGCAGGCATCAGGCAGATCCAGACACTTATCACTCCTGATCATGTCCCTTTATTCAGGGAACATTATGGTGGTATTATGGACATGATCATGGATTTGGATGCATCACAGAGAAGCATGATCCACACTTGCCTTCAGTTATATGACCCTCCTTTCAGATGCTTTACTTTCCCAGACTTTCAATTGGGTCCTTTGTTAGAAGAATTTTCCATGTTGTTGGGTGTCCCCATCAGGAGAGGGATTCCTTTCAACCCTGAGATGACTGCTCCTAAGAATGAAGACATAGTTAAGGCTCTGTATTTGGAAACCACCATCATTGATCAGAATATGACTACCAAGGTTGGAATCTCAAGCCTCCATTTGGACTTCTTAATCACTCAGGCCACCAGTCATGCTGCAACAGGGAAGTGGGAAAATGTTTGTGCTCTCTTGGCCCTTAGCATATATGGTATCATCTTTCTTGCAGACGAGCCTAAGTTTGTAAGCAAGAATGTTATCCATCTCTTCTTGCTGAAGAATCCAGTTCCTACCTTGCTAGGAGATTTCTATTACTCAGTGCATCATAGAAATGAGAAGCAGAGGGGAATATTAGTTAGATGTTGTGCACCTCTCTTCTACTGTTGGTTATTGAGACACTTGCCAAAGACAGAAGCTTTCCTAAATCCTCATCAGTCAAGAAATTGGGCTAAGAGAATGATTGCTCTCACTTCAGAAGACATCAGGTGGTGCACTCAGAGCACCAAGGGCAGGGACATAATTACAAGTTGTGGGCAGTATCCCAATGTATCTCTTATTGGAGTGAAGGGTTGCATCAACTTCAATCCTTTGCTTCTCAAAAGGCAGCTAGGGTATGCCTTAGTACATCCACCAAGAGAGCAGGATTTGGCAGAGACCCTTTACTGCGATGTTCAAAATAATCATGCCATCACCCGACAAGCAGCCTGGGCTTGGGATAACATTCAGACAAAAGGGACTGCCATTCTTGGCAAGTGCAACAACATAGCTTCAGCTCAGTATATTGATTGGTCTCGTATCAGAGGACAGATAACCCACATGCCATTCACCCTGGAGGATGTGCCAGGACCATCAGCAGTAGAGACTGTAGCTACAGCCAATTTAGAGGAATTTGAGAAGCTGAAAGAGAGGAATGCTCAGCTCTCTGAAGCCCTAAAGAAAACCCTATGGGAGAGGAATGATAGTCGTTAGGAAAATGAAAGGTTAGAGAAGCTCCGAATCGAGTATATGACCAAGATTGAGAAGACAGATGATTACATCAGAAGGGCCCGAGCGGGGGAGTTGGTATTGAAGAATGCTTGCAAGGAAGCTAAGATTCAGAAAGCCAGAGCTGAGCACTACTTAGAAGAGAGTCAGGCTAGATGGATCAGAATTACTGAGGCTCATTCACAGGAAGATCAGAAGACCCAGACTAGGATAGAGCAGCTGGAAGCTAATGAGAAGAAGAGTCAAGAGGCCTTGTTAGCAGCACAGAAGGAACTCTCAGAGTTGAAACTCCAGGCGGGGTTGAAGAGATCAAAAGACCAAGACAAGTATAAGAAGTTGACAAGTGTCATTGCCACCAGGAACCTTCTTATCAAGACCATCACAGAACACCCAGTTGGACCAGTGACTGACGCTCTCCTGAAGGAAGTCAAAGAAGATGACTTTGGGCTGGATGTTTTATTTCTTTGTACCTATACTTCATTTTGTTTGAATTTTTTGATTTTGTTGTTGTATTTTGACCCACCATGGGGATTTGTTTGTAATCATAAAACTATGTACCTTTGCATTTGTAATATATGGTTTGTGTGTTATCCTTTGGGCTTCATTTCTCTTCAACATCATCATTCTTCAAAGTCTGGAAGGTCAAAACCAAAGAACCAAACCGGATACCCTTGGAAGACAAATAGACATATTGCATTGCATACTAACCTCATTTCTTTGTTTTGTAGGTATTTTCTGTTGTTTGTTTTCTCACTTTGCTGTGGTTTCAGGAAACATTGCTCGTAGGAGGGTTTTCCCCATCAACAGAGTTCACCAGTATCCAACCAGAAACAACCTTCCGAGCTTACAGATGAACCAAGTTCAGCAAGATTTGACTGACGTGAGAACTCAGATGGCTAATGAAAGAACTGAAATGAGGGCTCAGATGAACCAGTTCATGGCAGTAATGACTGGGTTGGCCCAAATCCAAGAAAGATTAAGACAGTTGGTCGAGCGGAAAACTCCTGAAGAGAATCATCCAGGTACAGGAGGTACCAGCAACAATGATCACGTGCATCCACGTACTGACCCCCCGGGAGTTTGGGCCTCATCTCAACCTTGAGGTCAATGCTATCAAGAATACTCAAGGTAACACTGGAGGTCGTGCCTTGCAAGAGGACCCTCAAGAGGAACAGTTTACTGTAATTGGTGTTGGGGATGAAGTCCATGATCGTCGTCTAGACGAAATAGTAGAAAAGCTGAGATCTCTGGAGTCCCAAAACTCCTTGGGATTTGATGTTATATGGGTCTAGTTGAGGGAGTCAGGATTCCTCACAAATTCAAACCTCCTTGCTTTGAAAGATATAATGGAACCTCTTGCCCACCGTAAACACCCCAAATTTTCCCTCACTAAGTTCACACCATGGCTTGTGATCTTTTCATTAGCATAAGTTCAATCATATCATCTCATATTGCATTCTTACTTCACTGCCTTGGTTCAAAGTCATCTACATCTAGGGTTTGTGATCTGAGCCATCCCTAGGCCATCTGAGTCACTCCCAAAGGTCTTCAATCATCTCAAAAGAGTCCATGTATGTTCAATCATCATATTATATCCTCCTAAGATCAAGGAAGTCAGAAAATCACAAGAACTGGCAAGGCATGGAAGCAGAGCCAGGCTTAACTGCACAGATGACCTAAAATTAGGGTTTTGGTTTCAGAGGCCATAACTCCAAATTTTTCGGTCATTCTTGTTTCTATTTCTCTCAATATGATATAAGGATCATGCATACCAAGTTTGATGGAAAAATTCATTATGGAAGTCCTCTGATCACTGGGTAACTTCCTGAGCAAGTCAGAGAAAAATCAGGGCATCTGAGGCCCCCCAACATGGAACCAAAGTGGATTTTTCATCAAAATGAAGTTATATGGTCTTTATTTGATCATTGAAGTGTTTAAAAGTTCACCAATTTGAAGAAAAGTGGGCTAAACCAAAAGTTGCCAAATATGGAAATGACTTGTAATGTAAACTTTCCATTTTGGGAAAATTTTTCAACCTCCTCTTTCTTAACCAAAAATGCTTCAAATGAAAAATTCTTGGTCATGAAAGTTGTAGATTGGATCATTCCCTTTTCAAAAAGTACAAGAACAAGATCTAATTCATTTTGGAACTCAAGTTATGGCTTTCCAAAGTTGGCAAAAATCACATAATTTCATGTTTCATGCCAAAAGGGATTTTTTGCAAAACCTCATGCCAAACCATTTTGTGACCTCAAATTGACTTCTAACCTTCATACAAACATAACACATGACTTGAAACTCAGAATTGGCCCAAGAATCCCAAGATTTCATAACTTGCACATGAAGAAATTCCAAAGGACCAAAAGTTCACAAAATTGCAAAACCTCCCACAACTTCCCACAAGCTTGCCAAATTGCCTCAAACTGATTTCTATGGACATCCTTGAATCAAGCTGCGCCAGACACCCCCTTGTCCTTGGCCTAAAACAGCCCATACCTCAAAGGAAACATAACCTTGACTTTGTGCATTTTCACCCATAGCAATCACACTATGCCACAACCACTCTCTGAACCAATTGCATTTGTTTATACTAATCAAAAGCAAGCCAAACACAACAAGAAGCGATCCTGAACTCTCCCATAACTCAGCATTCACCAAAACCTCCCTCTTTGCATTTTCTATCGAATCTCACAACTCAGCCATTCATTCTTCAAATCAACACCACCATTCATCTCAGCATCAATCACTGATCATTTCCCACCCTTCATTTTGCCCTAAAAGCCATCATACACAAAACACGATTTCCTCCCCCTTTGAACTGAACTTCATCAAACTTCAAAAGGAGGACACAAACACTTCAGCAAAGCTTCAAAGCTTCTTCAGGGAGGTCATTGGAGGTGTTTTGAAGCAAAGAAGCAGCCTGAAAGCTCCAGGGTTGAAAGCTTCACCTCAGGTAGCCATGCGAATTCATTTTTCCAGAAGCTTTATTTTAAGTTCTTAAATGGTTAAGTTTGATCCCCTGAGTGCAATGAACTTGTTATTTTTGAAAATGATGATGAATTGAGAGTGTATTGCTTGTCTGAAAGTTTCACATGTTTTGTTCTTGGCTTCGAATCTTGACAATGACTGAAAATAAATTCTGTTTGAGGGTGGATTTGGGCTTAGGGAAGTGAGAGGAAGCAATCTGGTGCTTTAGAGCTCCAGAAATGGCCTGGGGAGTGAGTTGTAAAATTCTCAGGGGAGGTGTGGCCGGGAAGATGACCGGAGGTCATTTCCGGCCACCTGAAAGTAATTAATGTCTAATTAGGGTTTTGGGTTAAGTTTAAACGTGAGTCTTTGGATTTGATCTGCCCGCGTGTTTGGATGGCCAAGATTCAGTGTTAAAACCCCAATCTTTTAATTAATATTAATTAATTAGGTTTAATTAAAAAATGCCAGATTGAACCACAGCCTTAGGATTGCGCGCGTAGTCAACTTAAATTCCCCAGCTTTGAATGTGAGCCCTCAGATTAGAATACTTTCATTAATTCACATTTTTATTTCATTTTTTCTATTTTATTTTGCACGAATTTTTAAAAATAGTAAAAATAGTCAAAAAATTCTGAAAATGTTTATCAAACATTTCATTAATTTTCAGAACCTAAAAATATTTTTTTTTTGCATTAAAAAAATAATTTTAAATCATTTAAATGTTATTTTTAATTAGTTAATGAAAATTAATTAATTAAAATTACATTTAAGTATTTAAAAATCACACAAAAAATCAGAGAACCTTTTCAAACATTTAGAAACATTTACAAACTCACCACACAAATTTCTTTTTGGTTTTGATCATGCTTTGACATTTTTCATTTGAAATAGGGTTCTTAAAATTGCATATTTTTAACCCTAACTTCAAAAATTCATAACTTTTGATCCAAGTTGAGTTTGTGAATGATTCTTTTTGCATTGTGCTATACATGGTTCCAAGCATATAAAAACATTTTTGTTTCCTTTTTATCTTTCATTTTCAATTTGTTTGGCATTTTACCCTTGGGATCACCCTTTAAACCCTAGAAACTTAGGAAATTCATAACTTCCTTTAGGTATAGCTTCTGACCTCCCCCTTTAGATGGTGAGCTAGTATAGGTTTAGGGTTCCTTTGAGTGCATTTTCAATTTTTTATCTTATGTTTTGCTTCTGGTTTTGAATTGTGCATCTCACATGTTCATATAACCCTAATTTTGCATCGCATTTGCATCCATCTTGTATAAGCTTGTATACATGAACTTGCCATGACATTTTGTGCATCCACATGACATATAAGACATCTTAGGACACATTAGAATCATGTTTGATCATTGCATCATCCATTTGCCATGTTATGCTTTCATTTCATTTCATGTGCATTCATGAACTTTCATGCTTCCTTTATGCTTCATTTGCATTCCCATCCCTTGTATGATCATCTTCATATCATGACATACATTTATATCATCTATTTTCATCATTAGCATCATGAACATGCTTCTGACTTTGGTTTTAATCTTTGCATTTCATTTCATTCTCATGCCATTTCATTTCCTTTTGCTAACATTTCAGGTGGTAAGTGTTTAAGAAGTGAATTTGCCTTCATTTCTCATAACCTCTTCTCATTTCTCTTATGCCTTCATTTCTGCATTTTACTTTTGTATTAGAGTGAGCTTGCTCATTCATGTTCCCTCCTCACCTTCTTTCTCCAAGCAACTTATCTTCTTAAGTGGAGTAAGTTGTCTTGCTTCTTTCTGCTTCTCCTCCTTCCATCTTCCTTCTTCCTTGGTGGCTTTTCCTTGAAGATCTCTTGCAAGCCTCATAAACCATAGGAATACCTAAGCATGATAACAATTAGGGTTTGATTAGTCCCCCCATTAGCTTTACCTTTGTGTTGTCTCTTGTGTCTTCTCTTCTCATCTCATAATCAAGGATTAAACCTTAAAGGTTTTAAGGCTTTGTGATTAAGGTTATGCTTGCATCCTTCTATTAGGATGGAGTGTATAACTTTAATCCTAAGTGTTAAACCCTTAATGTGTTTAATTCCTTTAATCAATCCACTTTAATAATCACTAAGACACCAAGCTTGTAACTTGGGCCTTGCATTAGGGTTCTAATTCTTCTTTAATTGGTTAAGAAGGACTAACCCTAGTGTTAATGGACAAGTCCCCCTCAAGTTGTCTTGCAAACCATAAAACCCACTTCTTAATCTTACCATTAACTAAAATTCACTTAAATAAGGGCTTTGTTTTGTCATGAGGTTAATCCCTAATCATGGATTAAGTTGAGGAGTCTTCCTCAGCTTAAATGTTCTCATCTATTATCCTTCTATTAGGATAGTGTAATGGGTCCATTAAATCCTTGATTATGGCCTACATCATGGTGATTAAGTGTGAGGTGTTTACTTCACACTTAAGGTATTCTCATTATCCCTATTCAGAGGGAGGATGTGATGAATTTACTAACCCTTAGTTTAGGCTTAAGCTCATTTTCTTATGACAAACTCCAAAATCAATAAAAGATTGAAAATACCAAAAACAAACAATAATCGTCTCCTTCGGGATTCTCTTCTCATCTCATTCACTCACAAACAAGAACTTTCTTCTTCCGTCTAATGCAAGACAGTTAGCACCTGAGCCAGACAGGTCATACACTTGAGCATAGGAAAGCAAGCAGTTCTTCATTCAATTTATCTTTCAGTCTCTTTGAGTCGAACTACGGTGTTCTGACTTCCTCATTGCACGAGAGGATACGTAGGCATAACTTAACGGTTATCGAACAAAAGTCTCTGTGTATTCCCCCCTTCTTTTAGCTTTATTCGTTAAGCCTCATAGTCTTGAGCTTTGCACTCTTTCCTTGCACTGACACTCCTTTATTTCACTTCACACTTCTTTCCAGCACTGACACTTGCATTCTTTTCCAGTTTTTTTTGCACACAGAATAACACTGACACTACCCCTTTAAACACAAACTTTCAAGCGTGGATCCCGTCGAGTACGGCGGACAATCTGGGTGCTAATACCTTCCCAGGTTGTAACCAACCCCATTTCTCAGTCTCTCTGGTTCGCAACCGTCTTATCCATCTTTTCTTAGGTTTATGCAGCATTACCTTTCCTTCGGGATAAAAATGCCTAGCTGGCGACTCTTTTCAGTTCATCTTCATGTTATCTCTTTCGCCGACCGTTCGCGTCTGTACCCCTCTTGGCCATGTGTCATCAGGTGGGAGCGACACCCACATACACACATGCAATCCTTCCTGGGAAGATTAAAGGCTTACACCATGGACGAAAAGTTATGGATGTTCTACTTCGAGGATAGTCTGACCGAGGCATCCCGTGAATGGTACTCTCACCTGACAAGAGCAACGGTCATAAATTAGAAGTATTTGGCCGAAGCTTTCATACGCCAATATCAATACAACTTAGACATGGCTCCCAACAGAACTCTCCTAATGGGTATGTCAAATTCCTCAAGAGAAAGCTTCAGGGAGTATGGCCAGAGATGGAGACGGTTTGCTGCTGTTATTCAACCTCCAATGTCGGAAAGAGAAATGGTAGATATGTTCATGAATACCCTACAAGGGACATACATTGATAGGCTTGCTGCTTTCTCTTCCACTAGCTTTGCTGATGTGGTCATAGAAGGAGAGAGAGTTGAAAGTTTGTTAAAGATGGGCAAGATTTCTGATAATGGCGCCAGCTCTAGCAGCACAAGGAAATCTTTTGCAGGGCCTCGCAGGTCGGGTGAAACCAATTCAATACACATGGGCAGAGGTAGGCCCCAGTACATGTCGAGATCAATAGTCGCTGTCACTATTCCCACTCCATCACCTCAACAACAATACACTCCACAACCACAACATTTCCCTTAACAACAACAATTTCCTCAACAAAGATCATACAACAACAACCAACAGCAACATCCTTTCCAGCAAAGTCCATCTCAAATCAACAGGGGAATCGATCTTATCCCGATGCCCTTTGCCACTTTACTACCACAACTTTTGAAACTCAATCCTGTTGAATTGAGGACTCTGGCTCCACCAGATCCTCATAACCTTCCAAGGAATTACGACGTCAACGCCAGATGTGCCTTCCATTCCAATGCACCTGGCCATACAACAGAAAAGTGCAGAGCCTTGCACATGAAGGTCCAGGATTTAGTTGATTCCAAGGCTTTAAATTTTGCACCTCCTCCTAATGTCACAAAGAATCCTATGCCTAGCCATGGTGGGCCCATGATAAATGCAATTGAGGAGGATCAACCAATGAACCTAATTGAAGATACTGCAAGTATTCAAACACCTCTAACTGAGGTTAAAGCCCAGCTTTTAAAGTGCCAGGTGTTCCCAGGTTGTGAGGCCTACTGTGAATCTTGCAAAGTTTCCGCCAATGGTTGTGCAAGTTTAAGAAGTGGCATCAATGATCTTATCAGAGAATGTATTCTGCAAATCACGTCAACGGTTTCAGCTTCTACGACATCAACAACTTTTGCTCCTACAACATCAGCAAACGCCTCCCCTACAACTTCAAAAACAATTGTTCCGACAGACTCTTCTACAAAATCAACAAACATCCCTTCTACCACTTGAACAAACATTAGTTCAACCACATCCGCCTCTACAACAACAACAACCATCGAGGATGACATGTCCACAGTCACCATATCTATGACCCGACAATGGTCCCCGATTCCAACAACTTTCAACAACAATCTCAACAACAACCCAACTTCAGACTTTCACCACCACCACCAGTCAGAAATCCTGTTACTATCTATTACGATCCACAGACAATAACAGTTCCTACTGCCGCCGCAGTCAGTCCAGTCACCATCACGGTACCTGGACCCATTCCGTATGAAAAAGATAATGATGTACCATGGCACTATGGTTCAGACCTCTATTGCAACGGGAAGAGAGTCGCTCTTGATTCTTCAACTTATACACCGCAGATTGATAATGTCGGGGGAGGTGGAGGCTTCACTCGAAGTGGACGTCTCTTCGCGTCATAAGTTCCAAGAGTTAATGCTGAGGCAGAGGCTGCTGCCAAGGCTAAAGGCAAAAGTGTGGTGCCTGAAGAACCAGTTGCGAAAGAAGCTCAGAAGATGTCCTTTGATCAGGATGTGAACGAGTTTATGAGGATAATCAAGAGAAGCGATTATAAGGTTGTGGATCAGATCCACCAGACTCCCTCCAAGATCTCTATCCTATCACTGCTATTGTTTTCCGAAGCTCATCGGGATGCATTACTTAAAGTCCTGCACGCGGCCTACGTGCCTGAGGAGATCACGGTTAATCAGCTAGAGACGGTGGTTTCTAATGTTAATACTAGTCGTAGGCTAGGCTTCACCAATGCTGATTTGACTACAGAGGATCGTCATCATAATAAAGCTTTGCACATTACTCTAGAGTGTAAAGGGGCCATGCTTTCATATGTTCTAGTTGACACTGGGTCCTCACTCAATGTCTTGCCAAATAAAGCCCTTGTTAAGCTTGAATATGGTGGTCAGAGTTTTTGATGGTTCCAAGAGGTTTGTTCTTGGAGAAGTGGAGCTTCCTGTGATAATTGGCCCACAAGTCTTTCAAACTACTTTCTACGTGATGGACATTCAGCCGGCCTACAACTGTTTGCTTGGTCGACCTTGGATTCACGCCGCTGGCGCAGTTACGTCGACCCTTCACCAGAAATTAAAATACGAGTGGGAAGGGCAAATTATCACAATCTATGGAGAGGAGGACATTTTTGTTAAGCCATCAGGCTACCTACAAATATATTGAGATGGATGGTGAGATCCACGAGACCATGAGCCAAGGTTTCGAAGCACTAAATGTCAACGAGGCGACAACTCAAGTATTTGCTGCATCCCAAGAGGATAGGATGAGTACTTCAATCGTCTCCTACCAAAAAACTCGGAAGGTTGTTGAAGATGGGAACACCCAAGGTTGGGGCAAGATGCTACTTGTGGAGAAGAAAGAAGAAAAATTCGGTTTGGGTTACAAACCATCCCGACAAGATCAAGCAGAGGCTGCTAAAGAGCCCAAGTTCGTAAGTGGAGGAATGCTGACCCTAGATGTTGTCAATAATGTGGAAGACGAGGCTGAAAGCGACCTCAACCTGGAAAGCTGGATTCTTCCAAGAGTCCTGGGCCAACAAGTCCTTAACTGGTCTTCCCAGTAAATTATAAGAGTTACTCCTGCAGAGTAATTATTATTTCCTGCTTAAGCATGCATCAAGTCCTACATCTTGCCCAAGGTGTCAGGACTCATTTTGTAATAGGGACATATTTGTATTTTGTGCAAATGGAATATCAATGAACAATGGACATATTTTTTGCAAACGATTTTCTTTTTCGCTCACTATCTTCCATTTTTGTTATTTTCGCACAAAACAATAAATGGCAATGTTTTCAAAATAATAACTTCATTCACACTTTTTCTAAACAAGATTAAAATCAATCACTAAAATAGAAAAATCTCAACCCTTGCAGAGATAATCCTCCAGATTGCACCGACGGCAGCACTGTTGTGACCTTGTATGACTTCAACAATCCAATTAATCAAGAAAATGAAGGGGTTGATGAAGACTACGATTTGCCTGAAGAGTTGGCCAAGTTGTTGAGACAAGAGGAAAAAGTAATTACTCCTTATCAGGAGGAGGTTGAGACCATCAATCTTGGTACCGAAGGAGATGTGAAGGAAGTGAAGATTGGGGCCAGTCTGCAAGCTCCAGTAAAAGAACAGCTCATCAGTATGCTTCGGGAATATGTCAACGTCTTTGCTTGGTCCTATCAAGATATGCCAGGTCTAGATACGAATATTGTCATGCACAGGCTACCATTGAAAGAAGATTGCCCGCCAGTTAAACAGAAGTTGCGCCGCACTCGCCCAGATATGGCCATGAAAATTAAGGAAGAAGTACAAAAGCAGTGGGACACTGGTTTTCTTGTTGTAACTAGTTACCCGCCGTGGGTTGCTAACATTGTACCCGTACCTAAGAAGGATGGCAAGGTGCATATGTATGTGGATTACCGGGACCAGAACAGAGCTAGCCCGAAGGATGATTTCCCATTACCTCACATTGATGTATTGGTAGACAACACAACTTAGTTCTCGATATTTTCTTTCATGGATGGATTTTCTGGGTACAATCAGATCAAGATGTCACCCGAAGACATGGAGAAAACAACTTTCATCACACCTTGGGGAACATTTTGTTACAAGGTAATGCTGTTTGGATTGAAGAACGCCAGTGCAACATATCAACGGGCTATGGTGACATTATTCCACGATATGATCCACAAAGAAATAGAATGTTATGTGGATGATATGATTGCCAAGTCCCTTACTGAAGAAGATCATCTGATGAATCTACTGAAGTTGTTTAAGCGTCTGAGGAAGTATCAGCTGAAGTTGAACCCCAACAAATGCACATTTGGGGTACGTTCTGGTAAGTTGCTGGGTTTTATTGTAAGAGAAAAGGGAATTGAGGTTGATCCCAATAAAGTGAAAGCTATTCAGGAAATTCCTGCACCTAAGACTGAGAAAGAAGTTTGAGGGTTCTTAGATAGATTGAACTACATATCAAGGTTCATATCTCATCTCATTGCAACTTGTGAACCCTTGTTCAAGCTGTTAAGGAAAGAACAAACAGTCAGGTGGAACGATGATTGTCAGAGAGCTTTTGACAAGATCAAGGAATATCTGCAAGAACCTCCAATTCTCATGCCTCCAATCGAAGGAAGACCTCTAATCATGTACCTGACAGTTTTAGAAGGGTCAATGGGATGTGTGTTGGGCCAGCATGACGAGTCTGGTCGAAAAGAGTATGCAATATACTACCTAAGAAAAAAGTTTACCGACTGTGAACAACGTTATTCACTGCTCGAGAAAACTTGTTGTGCTTTAGCGTGGGCTGCTCGCCGACTAAGACAATATGTGTTGACTCATACTACCTTATTGATCTCAAAGATGGACCCCGTCAAGTACATATTTGTGAAGCCAGCACTTAACGGAAGGGTTGCAAGGTGGCAAATGATTCTAACAGAATATGACATTCAATACACCTCTCAGAAAGCCATCAAGGGCAGTGTATTGTCTGACTATCTGGCTGAGTAACCCATTGATGATTACCAGCCTATGAGATTCGACTTCCCTGATGAAGACATCATGTTCTTGAAAGAAAAAGATTCTGAAGAGCCAGTTCACACTGAAGGGCCTGACCCAGAAGAAGCATGGACTATGATGTTTGACGGGGCAGTAAATTGCAACGGTCGCGGAGTTGGTGCAGTATTTATCACACCTAAAGGAGTTCATATGCCTTTCTCAGCAAAACTCGCCTTTTCCTGCACTAACAACGAAGCGGAATACGAAGCATGTATCATGGGTCTTGAGGAAGCCATTGACCTCAGGATCAAAACTTTGAAGGTATTCGGAGATTCAGCTTTGGTAATCAACTAGACCAACGACAAATGGTACACTCATCAGGAGCATCTGATTCCATACTGTGACTATACGAGGAGATTGTTGACTTTCTTCACAACAGTTAAGCTTGAATACATCCCTCAAGATGAGAATCACTTTGCAGACACTTTGGCTACCATTTCATCCATGATCAAAGTACAAGCTGCCAATTATGTGCCTCAGATTTTGGTATCCAGACTGGACCGACCGACATATGTATTCTCTGTGGACACTGCTAGTAACAACAAGCCTTGGTACCATGACATCAAATTCTTTTTGGAGAATCAGGAATACCCACCTGGGGCATCATCAAATGATAAAAAGACATTAAGAAGGTTGGCCGACAGTTTCTTCCTCAATGCTGATGGTTCATTATACAAGCGAAACTTTGACATGGTCTTGCTCAGATGTGTTGACAAGAAGGAAGCCGACCTACTGATGCACGAGGTACATGAAGGTTCTTTCGGTACCCATGTCGGAGGACATGCAATGGCAAAGAAGTTATTAAGATCGGGTTACTACTAGATCACAATGGATGCAGACTGTTGTGCCTATGCCAGAAAATGCCATAAATGCCAAATCTACGCAGATAAAGTGCATGTGCCTCTGAATCCTTTGAACTTAATTTCTTCACCATGGCCCTTCGCAATGTGGGGCATTGACATGATTTGAAAGATTGAACCGACTGCTTCAAATGGTCACAGATTCATCCTGGTAGCCATTGATTACTTCACCAAATGTGTCGAAGCAGCTTCGTATGCCAACGTCACCAGACAAGTGGTAGCTAGATTTCTGAAAAGGGATATCATCTGTCGATATGGAGTTCCCGAGTGTATCATTACTAATAATGGTTCCAATTTGAACAACAAGATGATGGAAGAACTTTGTCGGGACTTCAAAATTCAACATCACAACTCTTCTCCATACAGGCCAAAGATGAATGGCGTTGTTGAGGCCGCTAACAAGAACATCAAGAAGATTATGCAGAAGATGGTAGTCACCTACAAAGACTGGCATGAAATGCTACCATTTTCCTTGCATGGGTACCCAACCTCAATCAGAACGTCTACTAGAGCAACACCTTATCAGCTTGTGTATGGTATGGAAGTTGTCCTACCAGTTGAAGTTGAGTTACCCTCCTTACGAGTAATGATGGACGTGAAACTGGATAAAGCAGAATGGGTCAGGTATCGATACAATCAACTGAATCTGATTGAAGAGAAAAGATTAGCAGCCATCTGTCATGGGAAGTATATCAGAAGCGAATGAAGAAAGCCTTCGATCAGAAAGTCAGACCTCGGGAATACCAAGTGGGAGAGCTTGTTCTGAAAAGAATCATTCCTCCTCATACAGACCACAGGGGCAAGTGGACACCAAATTATGAAGTTCCCTACGTAATAACCAAAGTCTTCTCAGGTGGGGCACTGATGCTCGCAACCATGGATGGTGAAAACTTCCCTTCTTCTGTGAATTCAGATGCAGTTAGAAAATACTTCGCATAAAAAGACCCGCTGGACATAAAAATAGAATGTAAGTCCAGGAAAAAGTAGGGCATCCCGACGAGTCAAAAACTGAATAAAAGACTCGGGAAAAAATAAGGGAAAAATAAAAAAAATGTACACCCACTGAGTTGAAAAGCCACATCGGACAGCTCATGCAAAAATGGATATCCCGGTGGATTAAAAACCCGAAAGGGCGATCCACGCAAAATCAGGGAATAAGCGTACTACTGCATTCTGAATTCGTCTGTATCGCTCACAAAATGGCAAGCTTCGAAAGGATAAAGCATCAGTCAGAATCAACCTTCTTCAGAAAGCAAGATAAGAAGAACATCAAGGTCATACGGGTCATAGCAAAGGAAGCTCACTGGAGTGCCATCTTCAACAATGCCAACATTTCTATTTTCTCAATTTACAGTAATCTCCTCCTTTCAGGGGATTCGCTTCTTTGACTGTACTTTCTTATTCAGGGCACACAAATCAATAAAATCAGAATATTCAGTCACACTTTGTTTTTACCTTTTGTTTTGTTTGCAAAATGTCCAGAGTTCGTAATACAACATTTGCATGAAACTTATAGGCCATCTTTAACAAAATGCTTGCAGGAAATATGAATTCTTAAGCAAATCTACTTTCCTTTTTAAATGTTTTTTTGATTTTTCTTTAAGATGAGAAGTGAGACTCAAGTTGAAAGGAAAAACTCTAAAGGGAGACTATGACACAACCCTAAGTTAGTTGAGTTTAAGGGTGACCTATGGTTAGTGAAGCTTGAAAGATTAAAGCTACTTAGGGATATAAATCATAAAGAAAGAAGCGAGTATGAACAAAGTAATGGAACGAGGTCCTCCTAGGTCATGGTTGGTGATAACGTGCATAAATCATAAATGGGATGAAATTATGGATCGGGTGGGTCGGTTGCGTGGTGCTGAGATGCACGACTTATGGTGTGCAACATACAAGGCTTGCTTTTGGTGTAATGGAATGGAGCGATGGTAATCGAGGAATCCTAAAGTCACATGAAACTTTATTTATTTATTTGAAAATTTACTCGACATTGGATCGAGTATTTCTTTATTTTATTTTTGAGATTTGGTTTTTTATCGATTCATTTTTATCTTTTCTATCCTAATTATAGGAACTATACAAGCATAAGAGTTCTAAGATATTACATCATAAAGTACAAACCACAAATATATAATCGAGGCATAATAAAAATAATCCAAGTCCCTAAGCAAATCCTCGAAAAATACCTTGCACAAAAAGAAGATGTTAGTAAATGAAATGAAGATGCATATGCAACAATATGTCAAAAATGAATTAAGGTAAAAACAAGTTGCAAGAATTTCTAAAGCATATAAGGCATAAAACCGAAATAATGGCTAATCGCTTCATGGAAACGCACTTGAATGGTTTCTAAGCCTAAGTCCTAAAACTAAAGGATTTTTGCATGATATCAACATTCTAAAATCAGTAGTTAAGCTATTTAAGTCCTTCTAATATTCTAAGATCAAGCCTAATTAATCTATGTCCTAATGCACCATAAAATCCTAAGCTAAATTAAATGGATTTACAATGGGAAAATTGAATGAGATCAAGGCACTAAAAAATAGCGAAAAGTCCTGGAAAAAATATGAAATTAATTCCCAAAGGTCCCTAACCTGACTATAACGTTGTGTTAAAAAATCTTCTAAAAATTCATAACCTAACTATATCAAATGGTCACTTAAATCTATCTAAGATCTATTCACAATTTTGCACAAACAACACTACCAAAACAGTGGATTAAATGGCCTAAAAAATATACCAAAAATTATTCTAGGTCCTATTACCAGTCCTCTAATTATAGCAAAAAGAATGGGACAAAAATATTATAGGAAGTGGGAGGAATAAAATGTACAAAATTATGTGTTCATGAAAGAAATCAATATAGAACTAATTAAATGGAAAATCGAAATTAAATTCAAAAATACCAAAATTCAGAAAGTAAAAATGTAGAAAAGTTATAAATTGAATTAGGATCATACTGTAATTTTTATGGAATTTTATCGAGTGTTTTACTATTTTTATGAATTAAAATTGAAAAGGTAATAAACCAGAAAATTAAAAAGATTAGAAATAGGAAAGGGGTGGAAGAAAGTAATTTTTTTAGTTAAATGATGAGATGGGCTTAACCTGGGGGTGCGAAAAGCAGGCACCAAAGCCCAATTTTGCTGGAACCAAGGCGGAAGTATATCAAAAACGGTTCAACCGGACGGTGACAAGTGTCACCGCCGGATTGGACCCAAAACAAAGAATCTCATCCCAAACGGACCAAAGGACGGTGGCCATTAAGAGTCTTTATGCATTCCTTTTAAAAAAAATCAAACGGTGTCATAACCACCATTTAATCATTGTTTGATGAGTTTTTATTATTCTTTGTGTCCATTAAACTTTTTGATTAATTCTGATTATTATAATTAACCAAAACTTAAAGGGGCTAATCTAACACATAAGAACAAGTCACACAAGTCTCTCTCTCTCTCTTAGACTTCACTCGCCTCTTTCCTCCCTCTTTTCATGTTCATCTTCACCAACAAAACCTAGCCGCCGCTCAATCAAGAGGACCTAACCTCCGGCGAAATCCTCACTTCTTCCATAACCCTAACCTAAACCTCACAATCTATCCCTATCCTTAATCGCGATAACTTAAACTATTGTCTTTCTTCGGATCCGAAACGAAATCCCCACTCCCCTCACACCAGTGTGTTTGATAATCACGCAAATTACACCCTAACCATGATACGAGAACGTAAACGACTCGTACCTTGCAAACGATGAAGATGTTGACTGAGGAACAGGGACGAAGTCGCTTCAATATTTCTAATTTGAAGATGATTAAGACGGATGAACGAGGATGCGTTTAAGAGGCTTTTGTTGCTTCGACTCCGCCGCGGTTCGAGAACCAGTTTCGGTATGTGTTTGACTTCACTTCTGCTTCTTCTTTGAATTCTTTCTGCAATTTTTACTCTGAAATTGATGTGAATCTATGATATGTCCTTGATTTATTACAGCATGATGAGGATGGATTCATTGTCGTTGTCGAATATCGATTGCAAAAGCGTGATGGACGGTGGGGAATAGTGAAGATAGTGATGAAGGTTTTGCTTTTGTGAAGTTGAAGATGGACGATGATGATGACGAGGATGAAGGAGGTTGTTCATGGTATGTTGCTTTCTCGATGCAATTTTGGTTCGTTTCGTTTTGCTCGTCAATTTGGTTTTTTCTTTTTGTTGATGGCTTGGTTGTTGCAGGATGATGGAGATGTGAAGATGATGACGTAGAGAGATTGATGAAGGCTTATGGTAGGTTGATGTTGTTGTTGAAGATTTCAGAGGGTTGAGAATTGAAGGATGTTCTTGATGTAGCTTAAATGAATCATTGAAGATCGGGGTTTAGATTTTTTTTTGTAGATCCAGAAAAGCAGAGTGATGATCCTCTTTTATAGAAGATGACTTGAGGTAAATCTGCTTAGGAATTCAGTTAACTTTCTGTTAAAGTTTGTTAGATGTCTAACTGAATTCGGTTATGGGATTTTTCTTAATGCATTTTTCTGATCAATTTTCTATTTGAACCTTACTTATGACTCTTCTTTTGTGTTGAATGTACATGTGCTGCGATTCTATATGTTTTAAGTTGATAATTTTCAAATGCCTCTGAAATCCTCTCCTTTTTTTTCGAGTTCTCCCTTTTCATCTGCTATATACTTTTTCCTTTTGGTTACCATTTTGAGAGGTTGGATTTTTTTATTGACTTCTGAATTTTGTAATTTCCTTTTGTTATATTTCTTTTCGAGGTTTTTCGTGTTGCATTCAGTTATCAGTTGATGATGTAATTCTGATATGAGTTCTTGCAGGTGATTCACAGGTGCTGATGAAATGTGAAGTTGACGATGTCGAGAATGGCGAAGATTGGAGTCGGTGCTGACTATTGGCGCATGGAGGTTGATGAATTATAGAAGCTTGAAGACGAAGGTGAGGATGGTGAAATTGATGAAGAAGCTTGAAGTTTTGTAGGTAGTGATGAAAGTTGGAAATTGAGGATGGGATTTAAGAAGAGTTTTCTAGTATTTTGTTTCCATCTCCATTTGTAACTGATTTTTTCCTGTGAATCCTCCTCTTTTCTCTTTTGATATAAATGTTATGAGCTATCCCTTGAAGAAGTTCTTGCCTTTCTCTTCTTACTATGCTATCATTTATGTAATGGAATTTTGTTCACATTTTCCTGTTATTTCCCGCATTTTTGTTTACTTCCATGTGCTTTGTTCATGGAAAATTTGCATTTCGGTCATTGAGGAAGTCACGTGTGAGTTTTGTAAAGCTTGGCCTGAAGTGTTTTGATAATGGCTTATTGAAACTGCGGAACCGGCTTAAGCTGGAGTTACACGTCTCATGAGGCTGTATTCACCATTTCATCATTTTTTCTTGTATAATCTCTAAATGGGCTTGAAATGTGAAAAGAGGATGATCAATTAAGAGTGGGCTTGACAAGTTAGGACTTGAGAAATGGGGACTACATGTAATATTTGGATTAAATTTGAATTAAAAAAGTCAATACATATGAACATGGTTCTTAACTCATTTAAAAATAAAAAACTCAATGAATTTGATAAAGAAAATGGATGAGTAGTATATGCACATGGTTCTTAATTCATTTGAAAATAAAAACTCAATGAATTTGATAAAGAAAATGGATGAGTAGTCTTAAATGGATTTAGTGAATTGGTAATAGAATTTGGATGTTAGTGATGCATTAAATTATGAAATGGTAAAATTGGATAAAATGAATATTTATCAAATTTGATTTGAGTATGAAAATGGATAGGGATATGGATGTGGATTTGAATGTGGTTTTTTTAAAGAAATGAAATACAAACACTTGGATGGTGAAGACGGACCATGAAATGGATTTACGAATTTTGGTCTTAAAAATGGAAAATGGGAGGATCGACAAATGATCTTAAATTAACGAAGTTAATTTTTGGACAACAAAATTCTAATAATTATATTGAGAATGTAACTGAAACGGGTAATGAACCAAAACGAATATTAATATAAAAAGGGGTCGATGAAATTCAAGTAATCCATGTGACCAATCCTATCATGCTCGTTTCACCTCCAACCTTCCATCAAACTCGTATCCTTAATGAATCTCAATTTTTAGCCCAACTTCAACCCCAAACTTCGTTAACTTGTATTACATGAGATGAATTATTGAGGGGATCACGCTGCCCTGATTATCACATGAGTGCACCATTAGATCCCTTGTACTATAATACAATGCCTTGCCAGTTAATACACATGTATCATCCTCTGAAGTCCAATGATCTTAACAAATCCTTGAGAAAACCTTGAAGATGCATGTGAGGTCTGTAACATAGAAAGAAGCGCCACCACCAGGATATTCTTAAACCCTAATTCCTTAATCCTTGAACGAACCAGTTAGAATAATCTATGATATAGTGGAAACCATAAACCAGAAGTAAACCCTAAATCTCACAGGGCCTTGATCCCACTTCTTAGTAGCTCCCTGCCAACAAGTGATTTGTTAGTTATGACCTAATGGAATAGGCGGATGGATGTGAACCGAAAACCAACTAAATGGTTATAAGTAGGAGGGCAAATTTTGGGGTGTTACAGCTGCCCCTATTCAATCACTGTAGATGTGAATGGATGATAGCATTTGCTTTCAGACATTTGAGGTATGCAGGGATTGAATACTAGAAACAACCAGAACATTTGCACTTTGTGGCAGAGGTACAGGGAAATAAACTCAACCGAATGAACCCTGCTTGGATATAATTACGACGGTAAGAATAGTAAACAGGGGATGCCTTTTGAGTGATGTCAGATGACTACTGACTTGCCACGCTGCGGGTGGACTTTCATCAATTTGCGATCGAATTTTAAGATACTTTGCCACCCTGAGGATGGACTTTTCCCAATCTGCGGTTGGACTTCACGATACGATTTGCCACGCTGCAGGTGGGTTTTCGCCAATCTACGGTTGGACTTCAAATACTTCGCCACACTGCAGGAGTTGCTGCCCACTACGGGAGACTTTTGCCCACTGCGGGGGACTTTTGCTCACTACAGGAGACTTTTGCTCTCTACAGGAGACTTTTGCTCACTATGGGAGACTTCTGCTCGCTACAGGAGACTTTTCGAATTCTTTCCACACTACGAGGGTTGCTGCTCACTACGAGAGACTTATGCTCACAACGGGAGGCTTCTGCTCCATACGGGAGACTTTTGCCCACTTCGGGGGACTTTAGAAATTTGTCACCTGAAGATGGACTTTGGCTAGTCTGTGGCTGGACTTTTGCTCACTACGTGAGACTTTTGCCCACTGCGGGGGACTTTAGAAATTTGCCACCCAAAGATGGACTTTGGCCAGTCTGTGGTTGGACTTTTGCTCATTGCGGGAGACTTTTGCCTACTGCGGGGGACATTAGAATTTTGCCACACTACGAGTGGACTTATGCTCGCTACGGGAGACTTCTGCCTACTACGGGGGACTTTAGAAATTTGCCACCCGAAGATGGACTTTGGTCAGTCTGTGGCTGGACTTTTGCTTACTGCGGGAGACTTTTGAGATTCGCCACCTGAAGATGGACTTTGGCTAGTCTGTGGCTGGACTTTTGCTCACTACGAGAGACTTTTGAGACTCGCCACCCGAAGATGGACTTTGGCCAGTCTGCGGCTGGACTTTTGCTCACTGCGGGACACTTTTGAAATTTGCCACACTGCGGGTGGACTTCTGCTCACTGTGGGAGACTTTTGCCCACTTCGGGGGAATTTAGAAATTTGCCACCCGAAGATGGACTTTGGCCAGTCTGTGGCTGGACTTTTGCTCACTGCGGGAGACTTTTGAGATTCGCCACCCGAAGATGGACTTTGGCCAATCTGCGGCTGGACTTTTGCTCACTGCGGGAGACTATTGAAATTTGCCACACTGCGGGTGGACTTCTGCTCACTGCGGGAGACTTTTGCCCACTGCGGGGGACTTCTGCTCACTACGGGAGACTTTTCGAATTCTTGCCACACTACGGGGGTTGTTGCTTACCACGAGAGACTTTTGCTCACTACGGGAGGCTTCTACTCCCCACGGGAGACTTTTGCCCACTACATGGGACTTTAAAAATTTTCCATCCGAAGATGGACTTTGGCTAGTCTGTGGCTGGTATTTTGCTCACTGCGGGATACTTTTGCCCACCACGGGGGACTTTAGAAATTTGCCACCCGAAGATGGACTTTGGCCGGTCTGTGGCAGGACTTTTGCTCACTGCGGCAGACTTTTGCCCACTGCGGAGGACTTTAGAAATTTGCCACCCGAAGATGGACTTTGGCTAGTCTGTGGCTGGACTTTTGCTCACTGCGGGAGACTTTTGCCCACTGCGGGGGACTTTAGAAATTTGCCACTCGAAGATGGACTTTGGCCAGTCTGTGGTTGGACTTTTGCTCACTGCGGGAGACTTTTGCCAACTGCGGGGGACTTTAGAAATTTTCCACACTACGGGTGGACTTCTGCTCGCTACGAGAGACTTCTGCCCACCGCGGGGGACTTTAGAAATTTGCCACCCGAAGATGGACTTTGGCTAGTCTGTGGCTGGACTTTTGCTCACTGCGGGAGACTTTTGAGATTCACCACCCGAAGATGGACTTTGGCCAGTCTGCGGCTGGACTTTTGCTCAATGCAGAAGACTTTTGAAATTCGCCACCCGAAGATGGACTTTGGCCAGTCTACGGCTGGACTTTTGCTCACTGCGGGAGACTTTTGAGATTCGCCTCCCGAAGATGGACTTTGGTCAGTCTGCGGCTGGATTTTTGCCCACCACGGGGGACTTTAGAAATTTGCCACCCGAAGATGGACTTTGGCTAGTCTGTGGCTGGACTTTTGCTCACTGCGGCAGACTTTTGCCCACTGCGGGGGACTTTAGAAATTTGTCACCCGAAGATGGACTTTTTCCATTCTGCGGCTGGACTTTTGCTCACTGCGGGAGACTTTTGAGATTCGCCACCCGAAGATGGACTTTGCCCATTCTGCGGCTGGAATTTTGCTCACTGCGGGAGACTTTTGAAATTTTCCACACTGCGGGTGGACTTCTTCTCACTGCAGGAGACTTTTGCCCACTGAGGGGGACTTCTGCTCACTACGGGAGACTTTTGCTCTCTACGGGAGACTTCTGTTCACTACAGGAGACTTCTGCTCGCTACGGGAGACTTTTCGAATTCATCCCACACTACGAGGGTTGTTGCTCACTACGGGGGACTTTTGATCACTATGGGAAGCTTTTGCTCCCTACGGGAGACTTTTTTCCACTGCGGGGGACTTTTGAAATTTGCCACCCGAAGATGGACTTTGGCCAGTCTGTGGCTAGACTTTTGCTCACTGCGGGAGACTTTTGCCCACTGCGGGGGACTTTACAAATTTGCCACCCGAAGATGGACTTTGGCCAGTCTGTGGCTGGACTTTTGCTCACTGCGGGAGACTTTTGAGATTCGCCAACCGAAGATGGACTTTGGCCAGTCTGCGGCTGGACTTTTGCTCACTGCGGGACACTTTTGAAATTTGCCACACTACGGGTGGACTTCTGCTCACTGCGGGAGACTTTTGCCCATTGCGGGGGACTTTAGAAATTTGCCACCCGAAGATGGACTTTGGCCAGTCTGCGGGTGGACTTTTGCTCACTGCGGGAGACTTTTTGAAATTTGCCACGCTGCGGGTGGACTTCTGCTCACTGCGGGAGACTTTTGCCCACTGCGGGGGAATTTAGAAATTTGCCACCCGAAGATGGACTTTTGCCAGTCTGTTGCTGGACTTTGCAAGATATTAAACTTGGATTATGCTGGGTATGCATATGTTGAATTACATGGCATGATGCCCCATGACACTGGGGATGTTATGTCTTGAACATGTCAATGAAATGACGGAAGTGCAAAGGGAGTTCCTGATGCGGACATGATAAGTCCCTATTGACTCTATGGGGAAACACAATGATCGCGGATTCGATCTCAAGAAGCCATGTGGGGATAACATCTCTGTTGGAAAAGAGCGTGAATAATTCATCTGTCCCGAATTATCACCTTTTCCAAAAATAAATTGGACTTTAGATTTGAGGACCCTGCCATGGGATACCTCGACTATTGGGGATTATCCACTCTTATGGATCTGCTGGGGAAGAGAATGATTTATGTGAAATTTGCTAGGGGAATAGGAGTTACCTTAGATCTGTTGAGGAACCGAGATCAAGGAAATCAGCTGAAGGAAAAACTTGGTGACTTTACTGGGGATAACCTTCATTCGTCTATTGGGGATGACAAAACCGAGACACGTTCTGCTGAGAAGGAAAGATTCCAAGTCGTCTCATGCTGGGGATCATTTGCTTTTGTCGGTACTTTACCTTAAGAGGATTTTACAAAAGACCAGGTGTCTTTAAACTCTTAGGTATCGCAGTGATTGCTTGAATTGGCGTAATAACCTGGCTGAGGAGGTAACCATTGTCAACCTAAATGAGCTAGGAGCTGTCGGAAGCACTGAACGAGATAATTGGCTTGACGAGCGACCGCTAGATGGGTAATGGACTCAAATAGTAAGAGTTATGACAAAAGGGTGCCATAGAAACTCTTTGAGGATATAACTGTCTCGGTACTTTGAACTCCGGGTAGCTGAACTCCGGGTAGATGCTTCCGATTGTCTGTCTTCGGGAAAGAATGAATTCTCATGCTATTGGGGTGGCCTGCCCCAGTACGAGTACTTGAATAGATTTTCACTTGACTGACTGATCTTAGCTCTTGGAGAGATTTGAATCTCGAGGTGATTGCCCCAGTTTGGCTGAATTTGGAAGAGATTGCTCGATGTAACTGCCCCGGATTGGCTAGCTCTTACCATGACTAGTTGGGAAAGTCCTTACTCAATGGAGCTTTTCTCGGAAAAGTGCACCTCGACGTGACTGTCTTTAAGAAGTTTTAGACTTCTCAACTCGACAAGCTTAAGCTTCTGGGTTGAATTTCCGCATGTGAACCAATTATGATGCCAAAAATATGTATGCAAGCAAAAAATGTTTATTCTTAGAATGAAAATTCTAATGCAACACACATGCTAATCTTGAAGTCTTTATTAAAAAGGGTGTCGCAAACCTCTGTGAGCGAATCACTGGTTAAGATCATTATTTTTTTGAATGAAAGTATGTATATGCAATACCAACAAGGATCATTTTAGCACAACTTATATGATTCAGGAACGCGGTCTCGTAGTAGTATATTCTCAAATTAACCCTGTTTCAGATAGGACTTTTGAGGGTTGTATCGTGGCCTGGTTCACGGTTATAGAAACAAAGGATATAGGCTCGAAGTTTATTTGTGCCCACCCACTCTTCGTGATGTTCTCCATTCCTATGTTCAACTAATTTTCACAAGCACTCACCTTTCATAAGGATTTCATGTCGATTGAGGAACCATTGTTGCTATAAGTTCAATCACTAATCGGGTTATTGTTGAGAGTCAGTCACTCCTCTATCTTTCGTGTCTGTGCCACACGACTTTGTTCTTTCTTAAGGATCTTTCTTGTGTAATCCTCTTTGCATTTTCGCCTTTCAGTCTTTTGCTTATCCCTAACTTTTTCCTGGATTGATTCTTGTGAATCTTTGATTGTAAAGTCCAGCGGGATGCCCTAACTTTTGCCTAAGTCGCTTGTTTTCAAGTTTCGACTTAGCGGGCTTTTTCATTTCCTTTTTTTTCTTTTTGTTTTTTGAACGAGTCGTGTGACACTATTTGTCTTGATTGCTTTGTGAGGATAGTGACTGCCTCATTCTTTGGTCGATGAAGGATAACCATTGTGGTTTTCAATCTTTGGACCTTTTGACTTGGATAACCATTGTTGTTTCGGGTCTTTGGACCTCTTGATTAGCATTGTAGAATGTAATGGATCCTCAAATACACTCCTTTATGAAAGCCTGAACGCTTGGTCCGACTAGCTGACATCTACCCTGCCCCTGGGTTACATGTGAGGGTTTTTCATGAATAAAAACTCCTACTTCAAGGCTCAAAGGGGTTAGCGAGGGTTTATCTCCCTTATATCTCCAGTGTTTAGGGATTTTAAACAAAGCATGTACATCGTCAACAGGGCTTTACTCGAGAGCACACGCTTAGAGTTTAAGCACGACAATTGGTATTGAGATGTACACATGCAAAATTATAAGTGAGTGCGAATGGATTACTTCAAGAAAAACATGTGAGTCTTATTATTGCTAACATTCAAAAGCAAACAAATTTCGTACATGTAGACAAATGTTTAGCACATAAAAGAAACTACAAATGGAAATTCAGTAAAGAAACTGAATATTGCCGTAGTTTAGGAGGCTTGACTCCGTCTGGACCTGTCAATCTTGGATACTTCCAGTGACCAATAGATCTTTCACAAACTTGTAATCTTCAAGTTGCAGCCGTATACCCAACCATGGCAATCATACCTCTTTTTCTAGTTATTCGGACCCTTACACGAGACGTCTGAATGAAAGAGTAAAGCTGGGAAGTAAAGTTGCTCCATAAGGTTGCTCGGAAAGACCTAGCGATCTTCTGCCTACGTATCTCCATTGACCAGATGACCAATAAAGAATCAGAGCGGCGTAGTTCCCCTTAATAGGGATGAAAACGAACAATGAAGAAAGACAAACACACGAATGCCATCGCTAAGAGTATTTGAATACTGCTGGCTTTATTTCTTTTGCGGATACCCTTGCAAATCTGGGTGATTAACTCGAAGACTTCAACTTAACATGGACCATCTGGTAGAACAACCATGACATCGGTTCCGCCGTGATTAGGCATTTGGATTCTGGAGTACATTTGGATGAGGAGAAAAATTGATTGCCTTGGACTCAATTAGGTCTTGTACCTTGTTCTGAAAAGCCCAACATTTCTCAATATTGTGCCCCTGGGCACCCGAATGGAACTCGCACCTGGCATTTGAATCAAAATTTGGTGGTAGATTATCAACAGAAAGAGCCCTCATGGTACGGAGCTCAACCAGGTTCAACTCCAACAGCTCTAGAAGCAATACAACATATGGACACGGGATAGGATCAAGTATGCGGTTCCTCGCTCTTGTTCTTCTTTGAAATGGTCTTTGTTCCTGTTGTTGCTGACATTGAGGTTGTGGTCGAACATTTTGTTGTTGATGTTGCTTTGAGTGCCTAAGCTACCCCTGCACTCTCTTACTCATACTCGGCCGAGGAGAGAATTAAGGTTGTTGATGTAACCCCTTTAAAGACTTGGTATGAGCAATAACTTTAGAAGAAGGAAAGTTGACCACCTCTTTTATATTCCTGCATGCTTCATCTTGCGACACTTCTGGCCCGGTCAGTCCAAAAGTGATTACTCCTTCATCAATTAAATCTTGCACTTGATGTTTGAACGCCTTGCAATCATTAACATCATGTCCAAGAGCTCCAGAGTGAAAAACACAGCAGGTGTAGGGATTCCAACCTTGGTGAAGTTTATCAAAAGGAGGAGTTAGCTTGCGACACTCAATCAAACCCATTTTGAGAAGTTGGAGGCACAACTCAGCGTAGGACACGGGTACCGGATCAATAACCCTTTCTTGCTCCTGTTGATGACGAGTTGCTACCAATGGAGGAGCTACAAGCGAAACCTGTTGAAGTTTTTCTCCTGGAAACCAATGCGCAGCAGCTGAAGAAGATCTCTGGTAAGGAAATAAAGTGCTCACTTCTTTGGCAGTGATTGATGTAGGATCACTTAGCTCACATGTGGAGTTGGTTCCTATCTTATGCTCTTCCTGAATGCCAAGTGGTGATTGCTGGTGAAGAGACTCAAACTGTAGAGGAAAATCACCTAACAACTCTTGATTTAGTGGACATCCCAAAGAGATGGGAGAAACACGACCTTCTGTTTGAAAAGAAGACACACAACTATTTTACTTCTTCAACATAACATTCATAATTCTTGTAAGCAGCTTTATCTGAGTCTTCATCAAGTTGAATTCTTCTATCAGTAATTTCTGATCCTGGGACAACGCTCGAATGTCTACTATAAAATGCCCCAGTTGGGCCTTCATCTCAGTCACCTCCACTCGGAGTCGTTCCATGCCCATACCCTGACAATCATGATTCAAGTTGGCCATTCTGGAGATAAACCAAGGCAGGATAAAAATATGTTCCTGAACACCTGTTACAAATGCAAGGATGTATGCAAATGCCATGTTCGGTTATTTCCAAGGAATCTGTCTGTTTTGATCCATGTTTTGATGCAGAAAAAATCCGACGATTTAACTCAGATATGTGATCCTTAGAAATGACTGAACATGTATGCTAAAATGCCATGATGTCATGTATGTAACTGTCATGTGATCAGCGGTCCGATGCTAGTGTGGATCAGATAACCAAATGTTGGTGAAGAGTCATAATATCATTATCTCTATGCAAAAATTCCATAATTCTCAACCAAGTATCATATAGGACCGGATCATTTCATGGAGTAACAATGGTAAGGCGGGCATGTTGGAAGTTTAGGGTTCCTGCAAACCTGTAAACCCCTCCCAATCTCACGGGTGTGCTACTACGGGTTGTAAACACCCCAAATTTGCCCTCACCCATTCACACCATGGCTTGTGATCATTTCATATGCATAAACTCAATCATACCATCTCATATCACATTTTTGTTTCACTGCATTGCTTCTAAGTCATCTGCATCTAGGGTTTATGATTTGAGCAATCCAAGGGCTTCTTGAGCCACTCCAAAGGCCACCATTCACTTCAAAGGGGTCCATGTGTGTTCTTATATCATATTACATCCTCTCAAAGTCAAAAATTCCAAAGAATCACAAGAACTGGGATTGGTATGGAAGCAGAGCCAGGTTTGACTGCACAGATGACCTAAAATTAGGGTTTTGGTTTCAGAGGCCATAACTCCAAATTTTTTGGTCATTATTGTTTCTATTGGTCTCTATATGGTATAAGGAGTATGCATACCAATTTTCATGAAGAAATTCCATGGGGAAGTCATCTGATCAAGGGATGACTTTTCAGACAAGTCAGTGCAAAATCAGGGCATCTGAGGCCCCCAATGACCCAACCAAGGGGTGATCCCCATCATTTTGAGTGTATTTGATCTTTATTTGATCATAGAAGAAGTTGGAAGTTCACAAAATTCAAGAATTTGAAGTTTTTGCAAAGTTGACTTTTTTGGGCAAGGTTGACTTTTAATGAAATGTCATTTTATGCAACTCTTTTAACCCTTACTTTTTGATCCAAAAATGCTTCAAATGGAAAAACTTTGGTCATGAAAGTTGTAGATTAGATCTTTCCCTTTTCAAAAAGTACAAGAACATGACCTAATTCATCTTGGATCAAAAGTTATGGTGCATCAAAGTTGGCTAAAATCACTAATTTTCAAGTTAGGCACCAAATGAGAAATTTGCAAAACCTTGTATCAAAGGCATTTGTGACCTCTAATTGGTATCAAACCATTACACAAACATCACATGTGACCTAAAAATCAGAATGGGCCAAGGGTTTCTCATTTGTTTGGCCTTTGGAGCAAGCTATTTTCATAAAGATTCAAAAGCAAGCAAGTTGCAAAAGCTCATGATCACTTCCATCTACTTGCTGCCTATGTTGCTGACCACTCCTAGCCTTTCTCCCTCACCTTGCTGCACAGCCCACACCTCTTGTACTTGGCTGAAACATGACCCATGCCTCTCTTACAAGAAGTTGACATTTTGGCAAAAGTAGCTACACCTATCACAAAAGCACAAGTCACATCCTCTGACCAATGGCATTTGTTTATACAAAGAAAATGCAAGCCAAACAACATAACACAAGAGCCTGAAACCAGCAAGAACAACAGATTCACATTTTCACTCTCCCTTGCAAGAGCATTCAAAACTCACTCCACAGGCCATAAACACTCAAACAAACTCCACAAACCTTCTCACCATACTTCACTGATCACAAACAAACCATTGTTTTGGCCTGAAACCTCCCATATCACAAATACGAATTTCACATTCCCTTGGCCTGAGCTTCTGCCAACTTTCTCTAGAGGCTATATAAACTCCAACCAAGGGTCAAAAGCTTCTAAGGAGGATCATTGGGACTTGTTTGAGCCAAAGAAGCAGCCAGAAAGCACCTGAATCGAAAGCTCAATCTCAGGTAGCTTCATGAACCTTTTTTTCCAGAACTCTATTTTCTTGTTAGAATCTTGTTTTGTATGTTGCACTGATCATTGGGATCTATTTACTTTTGAAAATGAGCAAGAAATAAGCGTGTTATGGTGTTCTGAGAGTTTGACCTAAAAACTTCTTCGTTTCGATTCGTGTTTGTGTTTGAGTTTAAACATGATTTTGTGCTGGATTCGTGTTTGGGGTGGGTAGGAGATGATTTCTGGAGAGTTAGAGCTTCTAAAATGGCCTGGAGAGGGAGATTGGATTTTTGGGTGAACGGAGAAGATGACCGGAACACTGTTCCGGTCACCTGAGGGTCATTAACGGTGGGATTAGGGCTTAATCATTAATTAGCTGAATTTGAATGCTGGCCGTGGGATCTGGCGCCAAGTCAATGCGCGCGTGTTTCAGTTTGAATGAGGGCCATTGGATCTGATTACTTTTCCTTTTTCAGTTTAAAATTCATTTTATTTTCATATTAATTACATTGTTTTCTATATTTTATTTAAAATAGCAAAACTTATTTAAAAAATCTGAAATTTTTTGTACAAGTTATTATTAAATTTCAGAACACAAAAATATTTTTATTTTCATTTTTTGCATTAAAAAAGTATTTTTAAATATTTAAAAGTTTCTTTTTAATTAATTAATGAGAATTAATTAATTAAAAATACTTTTAGGTATTTAAAAATCACCAAAAAATTCATGAAACATTTAAAAATATTTAGAAACATTGACCAACCCTCAAACCAAATTTCTTTTTTGATCTTGATGCATTTTGAGAATTTTTCATGGAATTAAAATCATTTTTATGCATTATTTTGATCCAAACTTCAAAAAATCATTTATGCCTAACCCTAAAGAGTTGGACTTTGATTCTTTTTGCATTGCATTGTGTTTAGCATGTAGTTTGTGAGATTAAATGGCCATGATTTGATCTTTCATTTTCCATTTGTTTGGCATTTTTCTTGTTAAGAAACCCTAAAACCCTAGAAAACTTAGGAAAATCATAACTTGAATTTGGTTAAGAGTTAGAACTTCCCCTTTGGGCAGTGAGTTAGTATAGGATTAGGGATCCTTTGAATGCATTTTCAATTTTTTATCTTAATGTTTGCTTCTGATTTTGGTTTGTGTTTGATGCTTTGATCATAAACCCTAATTTGGGCTTCCATATGCATCCATCTTGCATTTGCATTCATACTTTGATTTGCCATAGCATTTTGTGCATCCATTTGATTCATTTAACATCATAAGACATATTGAAAGCATGTTTGATCATTGCATCTTGCATTTGCCATGTTGTATGCCATTTGCATATCATGACTCTCCATGTATGTTCATGTGTCTTAACTTGCATCATTTGCATCCATAAGCTTGTATGATCATCCTCATGTATTGTTTCATGTTTGCATCATCCCATAGCATCATTAACATCATGTATGTGCTTCTGGTTTTGTTCCTCATCATGCCCTTTCATTCCATTTGACATTTGTATTGCATTCCTTTATTAACTTTTCAGGTGGTAAGTAACTTTGAGAAGTGGATTTGCCTTCACTTCTCATAACTTCTCTTCATCTCTCTCTTGCATTCCATGCTGCATTTTGACATGTGCTTGAGATTGAGCTTGCTCATTCTTCTTCTTCTTACTTTCTTTCTTCAAGTGACTTGTCTTCTTCAAAGAAGCAAGTTACTTTGCTTCTCCTGATCCTTTCATCTGCTTCCTGGTGGTTCCATTGAAGACTTCTCTTGTAAACCTCACAAACCATAGGAACAACCAAGCATGACAATGATTAGGGTTTTGATTAGTCCCCCATTTAGTTTTACCTTTGTGTCTCTCTTGAGTCTTCTCTTCTCATCTCATAATCAGGGACTAAACCCTAAAGGCTTTAAGGCTTTGTGATTAAGCTTATGCCTGCATCCTTCTATTAGGATGGAGTGTATAACTTTAATCCTAAGTGTTAAACTCTTAATGTGTTTAACTCCTTTAATCAATCCACTTAATAATCATCAAGACATCACACTTGTAACTTGGGCCTTGCATTAGGGTTCTAATTCTTCCTTAATTGGTTAAGAAGGACTAACCCTAGTGTTAATGGACAAGTCCCCCTCAAGTTGTCTTACAAACCCTAAAAATCACTTCATCATCATATCATTAATTAAAATCCACTTAATCAAAGGCTTGTTTTGTCATGAGTTTAATCCCTAATCATGGATTAAGTTGAGGAGCTTTCCTCAGCTTAAACATTCTCATCTATTATCCTTCTATTAGGATGGTGTAATGAGTCTGTTTAATCCGTGATTATGGCTTAACCTCATTACTCAACACTAAACAAAAACACCAAAAACATCTAAATAATCACAAATAGGTTAATGATCTTAATCCTATATCAAAGGTGATTAAGTGTGAGAATCTGACTTCACACTTAAGGTATTCTCATTACCCCTAATCAGAGGGAAGATGTGATGAGTTTACTAACCCATTGGTTTAGGCTTAAGCTCATTAACTTATGACAAACTTCAAAAAGCAATAAAAGACTGAAAACTCAAAAAAACAAACAATAATCGCCTCCTTCGGGATTCTTTTCTCATCTCATTCACTCACAAACGAGAACTTGCTTCTTCCGTCTAATGCAAGACAGTTTGCATCTGTGCCAGACAGATCTTACACTTGAGCATAGACAAGCAAGCAGTTCACAGGTCAATTCACCTTTTCAGTCTCTTTGGGTCGAACTACGGTGTTCTGACTTCCTCATTGCACAAGAGGATACGTAGGCATAACTTAACAGTTATCGAATAAAAGTCTCTGTTTATTCCCCCTCCTTCTAGCCTTATTCTTTAAGTCTCAAAGTCTTGAGCATTTCACTATTGTTCTTACACTGACACTGTACATTTACACACTTCACACTTCTTTTACACTGACACCTGTACATTTTCTTCCAACCATTTTATACACAAATTGCACTGACACTACCCCTTTAAAACACAAATCTTTTAAGCGTGGATCCCGTCGAGTACGACGGACAATCTGGGTGCTAATATCTTCCCAGGTTGTAACCAACCCCCTTTCTCAGTCTCTCTAGTTCGCAACCGTCTTATCCATATCTTTCTAGGTCTATGCAGCATTGCCTTTCCTCCGGGATAAAAATGCCTAGCTGGCGACTCTATTCATTCCCTGTGAGTTCACTCCTGTGTGTTCTCACATCCCTCTCTCGCCGACCGTTCGCGTCTGTACCTTTATCTGGGCCATTCCCCATTTATCGGGAGCGACAGCTTGGCGACTCTGCTGGGGACCCTTATACTGCAACCAGGGCTTCTGGTTCTTTTTGTGGGTTCCTCCTAGCGCTTGTTTGATTTGTGTTTACTGGGGTGTTATGTGCTATCTGTGTTTGCATTTTTGTTTTATTTACTGCTTTATGTACAGTTTTGTTTATTACTTTCTTTATAGCTTTGTGCACATATATCATACTGTCATGCTGTCTGGCTGTGGTCTGGTTTTGCTTTGGTGGGTGGGGTTCTATTGAGAGATAAGGTCCTATACCTGGGACCTGAGTGACACCTAGGCTAGAGTGGTTCATATTCTTTCCCATTCCATCTCGGTCTGGTGCGGGAATATGAAACATGGTTCAGATATGGGTTTCTTCTTGAGAACTCTGTGTTGCAGATTTCCTGCAATACTAGGGCTATCTGGGAAACCTGCTAAGTCTGGATGACCTTTAGTATTGACCTTCAGAAACTGAGGTGAATTAGAGGAGGAACTTTTATGGTTATTGTAAACACTGTACCTCCGGGTTAGAAGTGTTTACACTTCTCATAACTGATCCAAGTCTGAGGATCCTTGTTCTAGAACATCACCTGTGAGGGGGTTGGGCTGTTTACAGGTTTGCAGGTACCCTTGACCCCAGCATACCCTGTTACTTTGTTTTGATTAAGAGTACTCCATGTTGGAATAGTTCTTGTGATTTTAACCCTGGACATGTGACTCTTTATTTGAGTCCCCCACCTTGGTTACTGGACTTATAGACCTCCATCTGGATTTCTTGAACATACATGGACCTATATCAAGGCAGTTAATCAGATCCGACTCAGTCACAAACCCTTGCATATCATTTGCATACATCCTCATTGCATCATTTTGACATGTGTTTATTTGTTTTTCAGGGTATCCATCCTATCATTTTGGCTTGGTTTTGACCCCTTCTTCAGCTTAGACCTATCTTCATCAGCACTTGCTTCAGCTATCAGCCACTTGCTTCAGTCACTTGCATCCTCAGCCTCAGCCTATCAGTGGCCCATCTTCAGTGTTGTCCTCAGTTATCATCATCAGCACCCATTCTTCAGCAACATGGCACCTAAGAAAAGTAACATCTCCTACCACTTCTTTGAGCCTGAGCTAGCTAGCATCAGGAGGATTCAGACCCTGATTACTCCAGACCATATACCATATTTCAGAGAACATTATGGAGGAATCCTTGACATGGTATTGGATTTGGACCCTTCACAGAGGAGCCTGATACATACTTGCCTGCAGTTCTATGATCCCCCTCTGAGGTGCTTCACCTTTCAGAATTTCCAGTTGGGACCTTTGCTGGAGGAGTATTCATCATTGGTTGGTGTGCCCATCAGGTGTGGAATCCCTTTCAACCCTGAGATGGCTTTCCCAAGTAATGAGGAGATAGCCAAAGCATTACATCTGGAACCAGTTTTGGTTGGGCAGAATTTGACATCTAAAGCTGGAATCTCTGGTTTTCATCTGGATTTCTTGACCTCTCAGGCTAGTTTGAAGGCCTCCCTAGGGGAGTGGAAGGCAGTCTGTGCTCTGTTGGCCCTTAGCATATATGGGATCATACTTTTTGCAGATGAGCCTAGGTTTGTTAGCAAGAATGCAATCCATCTTTTCATCCTGAGGAACCCAGTGCCCACCTTACTGGGAGATCTTTACTACTCAGTTCATCAAAGGAATGAAAAGCAGAGGGGGAGATTAGTGAGATGCTGTGCACCTTTGTTCCATACTTGGCTGCTCAAGCATTTGCCAAAGACTGATGCATTATTGAACCCTCACCAGCAGAAGAACTGGGCTAGGAGGCTTGTTGCTCTAACCTCAGATGATATCAGATGGTGTACTCAGAGCACCAAGGGCAGAGACATCATTACAAGTTGTGGGCAATTTCCCAATGTGCCTCTGATTGGAGTGAAGGGTTGCATCAATTACAACCCTCTGCTTTTCAAAAGACAACTGGGCTATGCATTGGTCCATCCCCCTAGAGCACAAGATATGACTGAGACCCTTTATGTTGAAATCAAGCCTAATCTGGCTAGTGTCAGGCAAGCATCCTGGGCCTGGGACAATGTGCAGACTAAGGGGGTAACTATTCTTGGAAAATGCAATAATGTAGCCTCTGCCCAGTACTATGAGTGGTCTCATGCCAGGACTCAAATTTCTGGAATGCCTTTCACTGTTGAAGATATGCCTGGACCTTCCACAACCCCGCCTCCAGCAACTGTCAGCTTAGAGGAGTTTGAGAAATTGAAGGAGAGAAATGAGAAGTTGACTCAAGCTCTACAGAAGACCCTCTGGGAGAGGAGTGATGGTAGGTTGGATATTGAGAGGCTAGAAAAGTTGAAAGTGGAGCATCTGGCTAGAATTGAGAAGTCAGAGGAGTACATTAAGAAGTCTAGGGCTGAAGAACAGATCTTGAAGAATGCCTGCAAGGAAGCTCAGTTCCAGAAGGCCAGGACTGATTTGTATCTGAAGGAGAGTCAGGCTAGGTGGGTCAGGATCACCGAAGCCCGTACTCAAGAGGATAAAAGGACTCAGGATAAGATTGAGCAGATGGAAGCTAGTGCAAAAGAGCAACAGGAAACCCTGGCAGCAGCCCAGAGGGAGGTCTCAGAGTTGAAGATCAGAGCTGGAGTAAAGAGGTCAAAGGACCAGAGTCAGCACAAGAAGCTAACTGCAGCTGTTGCCACAAGGAATCTCCTTATCAGGAATCTTACAGAGCGTCCAGCTGATCCTGTGACTGAGGCACTTCTCAAAGAAGTTCAGGAGGATGAATTTGGCCTTGGTGTTTGACTTTTTGCTTGTTGTTGTTTTCATTTTATGTACTTTTCTTCATGTTGTATTTTTAACCCCTCAGAGGGCTTGTATTGTAAAAAGAAACAAACTATGTATCATTTGCCTTTTTGTAATATATGTATTGGTTTGTTTCATCTGAATTCTTCAAGCAACATCACAAACATCTTCTTCAAGGGGTCTGGAAAGGTCAAAACCAAGTACCAAGCCGGATACCTTGGAAACAAATAGACACACTGCATTGCATGCTAACCTTTTGTCTTGTTTTGTAGGTTTTGTTTTATTGTTACTAACTCTGTTGTGATCTCAGGAATTATTGCTCGACGTCGAGGGTTTCCACTCAACCGTCCACACAGATACCCCATCCGCAACAATCTTCCGGGCATACAGATGGATCAAATGCAGTAGGACCTTACAGAGGTCAGGAATCAAATGACCAACGAGAGGTTGGAAATGAGGAATCAAATGACACAGTTTATGGAGGTAATGAACAATATGGCTCAAAGTCAGGAGAGGTTAAGAGCACTGGTAGAAGGGAGAAACCAGGAAGACCATCAGCCAGGGACTGCTGGGACAAGCAACAATGAAAGAGTCCAACCTCATGTCAATCCCCCAGTCTTTGGACCCCACCAGCATCCAAAGATCAACATCCCTGTCAATATACAAGGGACTGCCACAGCAGGGAGGGTACTGCAAGAAGACCCCCAGGAAGATCAGTTCACAGTGATGGGAGCTGGGGAGGAAGCCTATGACAGAAGGCTGGATGAGATAGCTGAGAAATTAAGATCCTTAGAGTCTCAAAATTCTTTGGGTTTTGATGTTATGGACATGGGCTTGGTAGACGGGGTCAGGATTCCCCACAAGTTTAAGCCCCCTTGCTTTGAGAAGTATAATGGGACTTCCTGTCCCCGGACCCATCTACAATCTTTTCTGGGGAGGCTGAAGGCCTATACCATGGACGAAAAGCTATGGATGTTCTATTTTGAGGATAGTTTAACTGGAGCATCGAGGGAATGGTACTCCCACCTGACAAGAGCAACTGTTAGATGCTGGAAGGACCTGGCAGAGGCCTTTATCAGACAGTATCAGTACAACCTGGATATGGCACCCAACAGGACCCTCCTAATGGGGATGTCACAGTCATCCAGGGAAAGCTTCCGAGAGTACGCTCAAAGGTGGAGACAGCTTGCTGCTGCTGTCCAGCCACCTATGTCAGAGAGGGAGATGGCTGATATGTTCATGAACACCCTCCAGGGGACTTACATTGACAGGCTAGCTGCCTTCTCCTCCACCAGCTTTGCAGATGTAGTCATAGCCGGGGAAAGAATTGAAAGCCTATTGAAGATGGGTAAGATCTCAGACAACGGTGCAAGCTCATCCAGCAACCCAAGAAAGCCTTTTGCAGGCCCAAGAAGAACTGGTGAGACCAATGCCATCCACACCAACAGGGGCAGGCCCCAATATGTTCATAGGTCTGTGGCAGCAATCACCATTCCCGCTCCAGCTCATCCACAACCAGCTTATCAACCACCGCAACAAAATTATCAGCAACAACCTCAGTACCAGCAACAAACTCAGTATCCTCCGAGAAATTACAACAACAGCAACACCAACAACAATAATCAGTAGAGACCGTTCCAACAGAGGCCCTCTCAGGCCAATAGGGTGATCGATCCGATCCCTATGCCCTATGCCACATTACTGCCACAACTCTTGAAACTCAACCTAGTTGAGCTAAGGACATTGGCCCCTCCGGATCCTAACAGTCTGCCCAGAAATTACGACGCCAGCGCCAGATGTGCCTTTCACTCAAATGCACCCGGTCATAGTACGGAAAAGTGCAGAGCTTTGCACATGAAAGTGCAGGATCTAGTGGATTCCAAGGCTTTAAACTTTGCACCACCACCAAATGTCAACAAGAACCCTATGCCACACCATGGTGGTCCCCGAATCAATGCTATTGAAGAAGACAAGCCGTCTTACTTGATAACCAGTGTGGGTCAGATTCGGACACCCTTGGTGGAGATTAAAGCTCAGCTCCTCGAATGTCAAATGTTCCCAGGATGTGAGCTAGGGTGTGCTTACTGCAACATTTTAGTGAATGGTTGTGATAACTTGAGGGATGGCATAGATGGTCTCATCCAGAGTGGCCTGCTTCAAATTACAACATCAATTCCTACCAATCCAGCAATCTCATTAACAACAGCTCCAGAACCTCCTACAACTGCAACAACCATTGTTCCAGACAACTCTTCAGCTTCATCAACAAATGTTTCATCTGTCGTTTCCACTGACCAGATATCAACGAACATCCCTTCTACAACTTCAGCACCACTTCATTTTGAATCTCCTACAACAACAACACCCATCCTTCCAACAATGTCTCCTACAACATCAGCAGCCAACCATGAAGATGTCTCAACAGTCACGATTTATTATGATCCTGAAAATGATTCTGCCTACAACTCACAAAGTGCTACTCCCACCAGGGCACCAGTCACAATATATTACGATCCACAGACTATCACCGTCCCTTCTGCAGCTGCCATCAGTCCAGTCACTGTCACAGTGCCTGGACCAGTACCTTATGAAAGCAGTAATTCCATCCCTTGGCATTACGGCTCTGATTTATACTGCGAAGGACAGAAAATCACTTTTGAATCATCAACTTCTGCACCACAAATAGGCAATGTGGGAGGAGGCGGAGGCTTCACTCGAAGCGGACGTCTCTTTGCCCCGCAAATTCAAAGACCCACTGCCGAAGCAGAAGCTGCTGCCAAGGCAAAAGGGAAGAGCATGGTGCAAGAAGAGCAGGTTGTTAGAGAAGCTTTAAAAACACCTTTTGATCAAGAAGTTGATGAGTTCATGAGGATCATCAAGAAAAGTGATTACAAAATAGTGGACCAGCTTCACCAGACGCCTTCCAAGATCTCCATTCTATCACTGCTTATGTGCTCCGAGGCTCATCGGAACGCACTACTAAAAGTCTTGCACGCAGCTTATGTGCCAGATGAGATCACCGTCAATCAGTTGGAAGCTGTGGTTGGAAATGTTAATGCTAGTAATGGACTAGGATTCACCAACACTGATTTGACTTCGGAAGGCCGCAATCATAACAAAGCCTTGCACATTACCATGGAATGTAAAGGTGCAGTCTTTTCCCATGTGCTGGTGGACACTGGGTCATCCCTCAACGTCTTACCCAAAAAGGCTCTTGTGAAGTTGGAATATGACGGATTGGCATTACGACCCAGTAACTTGGTAGTGAGAGCTTTTGACGACTCTAAGAGATCAGTCCTGGGGGAAATTGAGTTACCTGTAACGATTGGCCCACAAACTTTCAAAACGACCTTCTACGTGATGGACATTCAGCCTGCCTACAGCTGTTTGTTGGGTAGACCATGGATTCATGCCGCTGGCGCAGTAATGTCTACCCTTCACCAGAAGTTAAAATTTGAGTGGGAAGGCCAAGTCGTTACTATCTGTGGAGAGGAGGATATATTTAGCCATCTGGCTACTTATAAGTATATTGAGATGGATGGGGAGATCCACGAGACGATGAGTCAAGGGTTTGAGGCCCTGAATATTAATGAAACCTCTGCTGTGTTTGGGACCTCTATGACATCCTACCAACAAGCCCGGAAGGTGGTGGAAGAAGGAAGCGCTCAAGGCTGGGGCAAACTGTTGCCTGTGGAGAAGAAAGAAGATAGATTTGGGTTGGGTTACAAACCAACTCAAGAAGATCAAGCAGAGGCTGCCAAGAAGCCCAACTTTGTTAGTGGGGGGTTGCTCACCCCTGATGCTGTCAACAACTTGGAAGACGAGTTGGAAGAAGAACGCAACCTGGAAAGCTGGATTCGTCCAAAGATCCCGGGGAGCAGTATCTCAAACTGGTCTTCCCAGGAAATTATAAGAGTTACTCATGCAGAGTAATTATTATTTCCTGTGTTTTTATAGCATGCATCAAAGTCTTGCATCTTGCCCAAGATGTCAAGGCTCATTTTGTAATCGGGCCATCTGTACTTTTTGTGCAACAAGATTAATCAATGAAATATCAGACATCTTTTTGCAAATGAGTTTTTTTCTTTTCCGCTCACTGTTTTTCCATTTTTCTTTTTGTACAAAAAATAAATGGCGATGTTTTCAAAATGACAACTTTATTTCACTTTTCTAAACAAGATTAAAAATCAATCACTAAAATGAACAAACTGAACCCTTGCAGAGAGTGCCTTCCAGACCGCACCGACAACAGCACGGCTATGACTTCGTATGACTTTGACAATCCGATCAATCAAGCTGATGAAGGGGTTGAAGAAGATTACGAGCTTCCTGAAGAGCTAGCCAGATTGTTAAGACAAGAGGAAAAGGTTATCACTCCTCATCAGGAGGAGGTGGAAACAATTAATCTTGGTACAGATGAAGATGTGAAAGAAGTTAAAATCGGGGCCGGCCTACAAGACTCAGTGAAGAAACAACTGATTGACCTGCTTCAAGAATATGTGGATGTGTTTGCGTGGTCTTATCAAGATATGCCAGGGTTGGACACCGATATCGTCATGCACAAGCTGCCTTTAAGAGAAGAATGCCCACCGGTCAAACAGAAACTGCGCCGTACTCGCCCGGACATGGAAAAGAAGATCAAAGAAGAGGTACAAAAGCAGTGGGACGCCGGGTTCCTTTCTGTAACTAGCTATCCACCGTGGGTTGCTAATATAGTACCTGTGCCTAAGAAAGACGGCAAGGTGAGGATGTGTGTCGACTACCGGGATCTGAACAGAGCCAGCCCAAAAGATGATTTCCCATTACCTCACATTGATGTATTGGTGGATAATACGGCTCAGTTCTCGGTATTCTCCTTCATGGACGGATTTTCAGGATACAATCAGATCAAGATGTCACCCGAAGACATGGAGAAGACAACCTTCATCACACCCTGGGGCACTTTCTGTTATAAGGTGATGCCATTCGGGTTGAAGAATGCTGGTGCAACATATCAACGGGCTATGGTAACATTATTCCACGATATGATCCATAAGGAAATCGAGTGTTATGTGGATGACATGATTGCCAAGTCCCTCACAGAAGAAGACAACCTGGTAAATCTGCTGAAGCTATTCAAGCGTCTGAGGAAATACCAACTGAAATTGAACCCCAACAAATGCACATTCGGGGTGCGATCCGGTAAACTGCTGGGTTTTATCGTAAGCGAGAAAGGGATTGAGGTTGACCCTGATAAAGTCAAAGCCATTCAAGAAATGCCTGCACCGAGAACTGAGAAAGAAGTTCGAGGTTTCTTAGGTCGATTGAACTACATCTCAAGGTTCATATCTCACCTTACTGCAACCTGTGAACCCTTGTTCAAACTGTTGAGAAAGGAACAGACGGTCAGGTGGAACGAAGACTGCCAGAGGGCTTTTGACAAAATCAAAGAATACCTGCAAGAGCCTCCAATCCTTATGCCTCCAGTTGAAGGAAGACCTCTGATAATGTACCTGACAGTATTAGAAGAGTCGATGGGGTGTGTGCTGGGCCAGCATGACGAGTCTGGTCGAAAAGAGTATGCAATATACTACCTAAGCAAAAAGTTTACCGACTGTGAACAACGTTATTCACTGCTCGAGAAAACTTGCTGTGCTTTAGCGTGGGCTGCTCGCCGACTGAGACAATATATGTTGACCCACACTACTTTGTTGATATCCAGAATGGACCCAGTCAAGTACATTTTCGAGAAGCCAGCTCTTACCGGACGGGTTGCAAGATGGCAAATGATTCTCACAGAATATGACATCCAGTACACCTCTCAGAAAGCTATCAAGGGCAGTGTATTATCTGAATATCTTGCTGAGCAACCAATTGATGACTACCAGCCTATGAGATTTGACTTCCCTGACGAAGACATCATGTTCATAAAAGCAAAAGATCATGAAGAGCCTGTTCACACTGAAGGGCCTGACCCGGAGGAAGGATGGACTATGATGTTTGATGGGGCTGTTAATATGAATGGTCGTGGTGTTGGTGCAGTGCTCATTACACCTAAAGGAGTTCACATGCCTTTCTCGGCAAAACTCACTTTCAACTGCACTAACAATGAAGCTGAATACGAAGCTTGCATTATGGGTCTTGAGGAAGCCATTGACCTCAGGGTCAAGACATTGACTGTATTCGGAGATTCAACTCTGGTAGTCAATCAAACCAACGGCAAATGGTACACCCACCAGGATCATTTGATACCTTACAGGGATTATACAAGAAGGTTACTGACTTTCTTCACAACGGTCAAGCTTGAGTATATCCCTCGGGACGAAAATCAGTTTGCAGATGCTCTTGCTACCATTTCATCCATGATCAAAGTTCAAGCTGCTAACTTTGTACCTCAGATTTCAGTGTCCAGACTTGATAGACCAGCATATGTGTTCACAGCAGAAGTTGTCAAAGACGATAAGCCTTGGTTCCATGACATTAAGTGCTTCTTGGAGGACCAAACCTACCCACCTGGGGCATCTTCCAATGATAAGAAGACTTTGAGAAGGCTTGCTGGTAGTTTCTTTCTGAACACTGATGGTTCTCTATATAAGAGAAACTTTGATATGGTACTCCTCAGATGCGTTGATAGAACAGAAGCAGACTTGTTGATGCACGAAGTGCACGAAGGATCCTTTGGTACCCATGCAGGAGGTCATGCCATGGTTAAGAAATTGCTAAGATCAGGTTATTACTGGATCACAATGGATGCCGACTGTTGTGCCTATGCCAGGAAATGCCAGATTTATGCAGACAAGGTGCATGTGCCTCCCAATCCTTTGAACATAATGTCTTCACCATGGCCCTTTGCTATGTGGGGCATTGATATGATCGGCAAGATTGAGCCAACTGCTTCAAACGGCCACAGATTCATCCTGGTCGCCATTGACTATTTTACCAAGTGGGTTGAAGCAGCCTCATATGCAAATGTTACAAGGCAAGTGGTAGCCAGATTTCTGAAGAGAGATATCATCTGCCGGTACGGAGTTCCCGAGCGAATCATTACTGATAATGGTTCCAACTTAAACAACAAAATGATGGCCGAGCTATGTCGGGACTTCAAGATCCAACACCACAATTCTTCTCCTTACAGACCAAAGATGAACGGCGCTGTTGAGGCGGCTAATAAGAATATCAAGAAGATTGTGCAGAAGATGGTAGTCACCTACAAAGACTGGCACGAGATGCTGCCATTTGCTTTGCATGGGTACCGCACGTCAATCAGAACATCCACTGGGGCAACACCGTATCAGCTTGTGTATGGTATGGAGGCAGTCCTACCTGTTGAAGTTGAACTACCCTCCCTACGGGTACTGATGGATGTTAAGCTGAACGAAGCAGAGTGGGTCCGATCCCGATACGAGCAACTGAGTCTGATTGAAGAGAAAAGATTGGCTGCAATCTGTCATGGGCAGTTATATCAGAAAAGAATGAAGAGAGCCTTCGATCAGAAAGTCAGACGCCGAGAGTTCCAAGTAGGAGATCTTGTGCTGAAAAGAATCCTCCCTCCTCATACAGACCACAGGGGCAAATGGACTCCAAATTATGAAGGACCATTTGTTGTAAAGAAAGTTTTCTCTGGTGGAGCATTAATGCTCAGCACCATGGATGATGAAGACTTCCCGTCCCCTGTGAATTCAGACGCAGTTAAAAAATACTTCGCATAAAATTGACCCGCTGGACACAAAAACAGAATGTAAGTCCAGGCAAAAATAGGGCACCCCGGCGAGTCAAAAACAGAATAAAAGACTCGGGCAAAAATAAGGGAAATAAACAAAAAAATGTGTACACCCGCTGAGTTGAAAAGCCGCATTGGACAACTCAGGCAAAAATGGGTATCCCGATGGATTGAAAACCCGAAAGGGCGATCCATGCAAAATAAGGGAATAAGCGAACAACTGCATTTTGAATTCGTCTGTATCACTTACAACTTGGTAAACCTCGAAAGGATCAAGCTTCGGTCAGAATCAGCCTTCTTCAGAAAGCAAGACGAGAAGAGCGTCAATAGTCATACGAGTCATAGCAAGAGGAAGCTCCTTCAAAGCATCGTCAACATTGCCAGCATTTTGTTTCTCAATTTGTAACAATCTCCTCATTTCAGGAGATATGTTTCCTTGACTGTATCTTGCCAATTCAGGGCACATGAATTAATAAAATCAGATTTTTCAGTCATGTTTTGTCTTGTACATTTTATTTGCAAAAATGTCTGATGTCATAAAAATTGGTTGCATGGATACAAATGTTTATCTTCAAAAATAATAAAACACATGCTTGCAGGAAATATACTTACTCTCGAAAGTGTCTCACTCCTATGACGGAATCCAGTAAGGGATGCCTCGGGATTGCTTGTGCGTTTCTCTGTCTTTGCAGGATTGCAGGTATTCAAAAGCGCAACATGGGGCATGAAAGCTTCATCCCAGCAAGCTAGCAAATCAACATTCACTCAATCTTAGCACTCAAGGTGTTTTCTCCCCAGCTGAGTTGCCACTTGCTGCTTCTCCCAGCCGAGTTGCCAACAATTCTTCCTCAGCTGAGCACAAAAGCCAGGAAATCATCTCCCCACAGAGCCTTAGCCTCTATCCAGAAGAGCAACGCATGAAGGAGTCACAACAGAGTAAAGAAAGCTTCTACAAACCCCAACTGGATCCCCTCATTGCCAAGGATGGGTCTATCTGTGACCTATCTCCCCAAGCAGAATTATCTCATCAGATCTACCAATGATCTCATCCCCAGCTGGGATGCCCATTTCAAACAGATCAGCCAGAGATCTTCGCCGCAACGGGATCCGAATCCCGGTTTGGTATCTTTGCATAATCATGGCATTCACATCATATTCACCCCACAAAGCGTAGCATTCCGTCTAAAACGGAGCATTACGGCAAAAATCAAACATATAGCATAATCATAAGCCGTGTTTTGAATCGAACACTCGTGAATAGTAAAAATCTGTCAGTATACAGAAAACTTACTCCCCAGAGTCCCCAGCAAAAGCAGTTGCCTCATATTCACAAGCACCATTATATACTCCCTTTTACACCCGTCCGTGTCACATTCCCAGCAGAAAGCCAAAGACATTCCCTTTGCACTTACATATACTTATATATATACATTCCCTTGACATCCGTCCATGTCACTTTCCCAGCACAGTAATGTAAACACTTTGTATACCAGATATTTTTTTATACTATACTTTTCTCCTTTTGACACTCTCCCCAGCGGATTGAACACTCAGATATATATCACTCATACTTTTCACTCTCACTTCACTTATACAGAAACTCGTCCGTGTCTTGTATACATCATTTATATCCCCGCAGATTCGACACTAGTCCGTGTTCTTTGTTAACCAGTTGGTACTCGTCCGTATCATCATCTCAGAACATGCGTCAAGCGTTTGTTTCTACATGATACTCGTTCGTATCATAATCTTAAGGATGCTCGTCCGCATCTTTAATCCATACACTGTGTCAAACACTTACGTCTCCTTGAATATAGATACTCGTCTGTGTCTACTATTCCCCAGAAGAGTCCCCTCAGATTCAACACTCGTCCGTGTTCTCTGTTAACCCGTTGATACTCGTCCGTATCATCATTTCTGAACACGTGTCAGTTTTTGTTTCTACCTGATGCTCGTCCGTATCATAGTCTTAAGGATGCTCGTCCGCGTCTTTAATCTATACACAATACCAAACACTTATACCTTTTATTTCTTGGATGTAAACACTCGTCCGTGTTTACTATTCCCCAGTTAAACAATTTTCCTTTATCTGACATTCGTCCTATGTCATGATAAACCCTAAGAGCAGCCGTACCCTGCTAGGTGGTCGTCCTCCACCTCTTGATGGTCGTCCTCCATCATGCTCATCCGATGGCCGTCCCCATCGTTGTTTTTAGCAGTCGTCCCCTGCTAGGTGGTCGTCCTCCACCTCCTGATGATCGTCCTTCATCATTTTTTATCCAATGGCCGTCCCCATTGTTGATTTTGGTTATCTGACATTCGTCCTATGTCATGATAAACCTCGAGAGCAGCCGTCCCCTGCTAGGTGGTCGTCCTCCACCTCTTGATGGTCGTCCTCCATCATGCTCGCCCGATGGCCGTCCCCATCGTTGACCTTTTCTATCCGACGTTCGTCCTATGTCGCATTATTTTCGGCAGTCGTACCCTGCCAGGTGATCATCCTTCACCTTAGATGACCGTCCCTCATCTTAACCCTAACAGAGCAGCCGTCCCCTGCTAGGTGATCGTCCTTCACCTTTGATGACCGTACCTCATCATCTGTTTATTTCATTTATTCTTTAACCCGATGGCCGTCCCCGTCGTGGTCCCTTTTCTTTTAGCCCGATGGCCGTCCCCATCGTTGGTTACTTTGATTTGTGAACTTGATGGCCGTCCCCGTCATGTTTCATTAATTCCCAGAGAATCTTACAACTTTATCTTGATGGCCGTCCCCATCATAATACCTTTTATCCCCAGCGTGTCGGCCGTCCCCGTCATTGCTATTTCCCCAGCAGTCATCCTCTGCTCGACGGTCGTCCTCCGTCACCCACACTTTACAATATACTTTGTTTTCTCTTACAATCTATATCCCTTTTCTTCTTCATTCTGTGAGTGCAAATTTTGGACTGTCTTTGGTATTCAACCACAAGTTATCTTGTTTGCCTGTTAAGCCGTTGCTTACATCCTGCACAGCTAACTCATGTTTGAATAGGGGCAGCTGTAAACACCCCAAATTTGCCTTCACCCATTCACACCATGGCTTGTGATCATTTCATATGCATAAACTCAATCATACCATCTCATATCACATTTTTGTTTCACTGCATTGCTTCTAAGTCATCTGCATCTAGGGTTTATGATTTGAGCAATCCAAGGGCTTCTTGAGCCACTCCAAAGGCCACCATTCACTTCAAAGGGGTCCATGTGTGTTCTTATATCATATTACATCCTCTCAAAGTCAAAAATGCCAAAGAATCACAAGAACTGGGATTGGTATGGAAGCAGAGCCAGGTTTGACTGCACAGATGACCTAAAATTAGGGTTTTGGTTTCAGAGGCCATAACTCCAAATTTTTTGGTCATTCTTGTTTCTATTGGTCTCTATATGGTATAGGGAGTATGCATACCAATTTTCATGAAGAAATTCCATGGGGAAGTCATCTGATCAAGGGTTGACTTTTCAGACAAGTCAGTGCAAAATCAGGGCATCTGAGGCCCCCAATGACCCAACCAAGGGGTGATCCCCATCATTTTGAGTGTATTTGATCTTTATTTGATCATAGAAGAAGTTGGAAGTTCACAAAATTCAAGAATTTGAAGTTTTTGCAAAGTTGACTTTTTTGGGCAAGGTTGACTTTTAATGAAATGTCATTTTATGCAACTCTTTTAACCCTTACTTTTTGATCCAAAAATGCTTCAAATGGAAAAACTTTGGTCATGAAAGTTGTAGATTAGATCTTTCCCTTTTCAAAAAGTACAAGAACATGACCTAATTCATCTTGGATCAAAAGTTATGGTGCATCAAAGTTGGCTAAAATCACTAATTTTCAAGTTAGGCACCAAATGAGAAATTTGCAAAACCTTGTATCAAAGGCATTTGTGACCTCTAATTGGTATCAAACCATTACACAAACATCACATGTGACCTAAAAATCAGAATGGGCCAAGGGTTTCTCATTTGTTTGGCCTTTGGAGCAAGCTATTTTCATAAAGATTCAAAAGCAAGCAAGTTGCAAAAGCTCATGATCACTTCCATCCACTTGCTGCCTATGTTGCTGGCCACTCCTAGCCTTTCTCCCTCACCTTGCTGCGCAACCCACACCTCTTGTACTTGGCTGAAACATGACCCATGCCTCTCTTACAAGAAGTTGACATTTTGGCAAAAGTAGCTACACCTATCACAAAAGCACAAGTCACATCCTCTGACCAATGGCATTTGTTTATACAAAGAAAATGCAAGCCAAACAACATAACACAAGTGCCTGAAACCAGCAAGAACAACAGATTCACATTTTCACTCTCCCTTGCAAGAGCATTCGAAACTCACTCCACAGGCCATAAACACTCAAACAAACTCCACAAACCTTCTCACCATACTTCACTGATCACAAACCAACCATTGTTTTGGCCTGAAACCTCCCATATCACAAATACGAATTTCACATTCCCTTGGCCTGAGCTTCTGCCAACTTTCTCTAGAGGCTATATAAACTCCAACCAAGGGTCAAAAGCTTCTAAGGAGGATCATTGGGACTTGTTTGAGCCAAAGAAGCAGCCAGAAAGCACCTGAATCGAAAGCTCAATCTCAGGTAGCTTCATGAACTTTTTTTCCAGAACTCTATTTTCTTGTTAGACTCTTGTTTTGTATGTTGCACTGATCATTGGGATCTATTTACTTTTGAAAATGAGCAAGAAATAAGCGTGTTATGGTGTTCTGAGAGTTTGACCTAAAAACTTCTTTGTTTCGATTCGTGTTTGTGTTTGAGTTTAAACATGATTTTGTGCTGGATTCGTGTTTGGGGTGGGTAGGAGATGATTTCTGGAGAGTTAGAGCTTCTAAAATGGCCTGGAGAGGGAGATTGGATTTTTGGGTGAACGGAGAAGATGACCGGAACACTGTTCCGGTCACCTGAGGGTCATTAACGGTGGGATTAGGGCTTAATCATTAATTAGCTGAATTTGAATGCTGGCCGTGGGATCTGGCGCCAAGTCAATGCGCGCGTGTTTCAGTTTGAATGAGGGCCATTGGATCTGATTACTTTTCCTTTTTCAGTTTAAAATTCATTTTATTTTCATATTAATTACATTGTTTTCTATATTTTATTTAAAATAGCAAAACTTATTTAAAAAATCTGAAATTTTTTGTACAAGTTATTATTAAATTTCAGAACACAAAAATATTTTTATTTTCATTTTTTGCATTAAAAAAGTATTTTTAAATATTTAAAAGTTTCTTTTTAATTAATTAATGAGAATTAATTAATTAAAAATACTTTTAGGTATTTAAAAATCACCAAAAAATTCATGAAACATTTAAAAATATTTAGAAACATTGTCCAACCCTCAAACCAAATTTCTTTTTTGATTTTGATGCATTTTGAGAATTTTTCATGGAATTAAAATCATTTTTATGCATTATTTTGATCCAAACTTCAAAAAATCATTTCTGCCTAACCCTAAAGAGTTGGACTTTGATTCTTTTTGCATTGCATTGTGTTTAGCATGTAGTTTGTGAGATTAAATGGCCATGATTTGATCTTTCATTTTCCATTTGTTTGGCATTTTTCTTGTTAAGAAACCCTAAAACCCTAGAAAACTTAGGAAAATCATAACTTGAATTTGGTTAAGAGTTAGAACTTCCCCTTTGGGCAGTGAGTTAGTATAGGATTAGGGATCCTTTGAATGCATTTTCAATTTTTTATCTTAATGTTTGCTTCTGATTTTGGTTTGTGTTTGATGCTTTGATCATAAACCCTAATTTGGGCTTCCATATGCATCCATCTTGCATTTGCATTCATACTTTGATTTGCCATAGCATTTTGTGCATCCATTTGATTCATTTAACATCATAAGACATATTGAAAGCATGTTTGATCATTGCATCTTGCATTTGCCATGTTGTATGCCATTTGCATATCATGACTCTCCATGTATGTTCATGTGTCTTAACTTGCATCATTTGCATCCATAAGCTTGTATGATCATCCTCATGTATTGTTTCATGTTTGCATCATCCCATAGCATCATTAACATCATGTATGTGCTTCTGGTTTTGTTCCTCATCATGCCCTTTCATTCCATTTGACATTTGTATTGCATTCCTTTATTAACTTTTCAGGTGGTAAGTAACTTTGAGAAGTGGATTTGCCTTCACTTCTCATAACTTCTCTTCATCTCTCTCTTGCATTCCATGCTGCATTTTGACATGTGCTTGAGATTGAGCTTGCTCATTCTTCTTCTTCTTACTTTCTTTCTTCAAGTGACTTGTCTTCTTCAAAGAAGCAAGTTACTTTGCTTCTCCTGATCCTTTCATCTGCTTCCTGGTGGTTCCATTGAAGACTTCTCTTGTAAACCTCACAAACCATAGGAACAACCAAGCATGACAATGATTAGGGTTTTGATTAGTCCCCCATTTAGTTTTACCTTTGTGTCTCTCTTGAGTCTTCTCTTCTCATCTCATAATCAGGGACTAAACCCTAAAGGCTTTAAGGCTTTGTGATTAAGCTTATGCCTGCATCCTTCTATTAGGATGGAGTGTATAACTTTAATCCTAAGTGTTAAACTCTTAATGTGTTTAACTCCTTTAATCAATCCACTTAATAATCATCAAGACATCACACTTGTAACTTGGGCCTTGCATTAGGGTTCTAATTCTTCCTTAATTGGTTAAGAAGGACTAACCCTAGTGTTAATGGACAAGTCCCCCTCAAGTTGTCTTACAAACCCTAAAAATCACTTCATCATCATATCATTAATTAAAATCCACTTAATCAAAGGCTTGTTTTGTCATGAGTTTAATCCCTAATCATGGATTAAGTTGAGGAGCTTTCCTCAGCTTAAACATTCTCATCTATTATCCTTCTATTAGGATGGTGTAATGAGTCTGTTTAATCCGTGATTATGGCTTAACCTCATTACTCAACACTAAACAAAAACACCAAAAACATCTAAATAATCACAAATAGGTTAATGATCTTAATCCTATATCAAAGGTGATTAAGTGTGAGAATCTGACTTCACACTTAAGGTATTCTCATTACCCCTAATCAGAGGGAAGATGTGATGAGTTTACTAACCCATTGGTTTAGGCTTAAGCTCATTAACTTATGACAAACTTCAAAAAGCAATAAAAGACTGAAAACTCAAAAAAACAAACAATAATCGCCTCCTTCGGGATTCTTTTCTCATCTCATTCACTCACAAACGAGAACTTGCTTCTTCCGTCTAATGCAAGACAGTTTGCATCTGTGCCAGACAGATCTTACACTTGAGCATAGACAAGCAAGCAGTTCACAGGTCAATTCACCTTTTCAGTCTCTTTGGGTCGAACTACGGTGTTCTGACTTCCTCATTGCACAAGAGGATACGTAGGCATAACTTAACAGTTATCGAATAAAAGTCTCTGTTTATTCCCCCTCCTTCTAGCCTTATTCTTTAAGTCTCAAAGTCTTGAGCATTTCACTATTGTTCTTACACTGACACTGTACATTTACACACTTCACACTTCTTTTACACTGACACCTGTACATTTTCTTCCAACCATTTTATACACAAATTGCACTGACACTACCCCTTTAAAACACAAATCTTTTAAGCGTGGATCCCGTCGAGTACGAAGGACAATCTGGGTGCTAATACCTTCCCAGGTTATAACCAACCCCCTTTCTCAGTCTCTCTAGTTCGCAACCGTCTTATCCATATCTTTCTAGGTCTATGCAGCATTGCCTTTCCTCCGGGATAAAAATGCCTAGCTGGCGACTCTATTCATTCCCTGTGAGTTCACTCCTGTGTGTTCTCACATCCCTCTCTCGCCGACCGTTCGCGTCTGTACCTTTATCTGGGCCATTCCCCATTTATCGGGAGTGACACGGGTCAATATCACGGACTCTCAAAGCCGAGTAGCAATAATACGTTCACCATTTCCTAGAAATGGCTCATGACCAAATCATGGAATCGATTTGGCATTATGTACTACCCAGGGAGGCCTCAGTTGAGTCCGGAAAAACAAGCATCCCTCATAAGTTCCCAGCTTCAAGTACTGAAGTTGAGAAACAATAGTACATTCATCCCGAAGGGTACAATACTACCGACATACGACCAGTTGCTTTAACTAGGTTCCTATGAGAGAACAAGGTCATCCTATGCGATTTCCTAGTGGGCCCTCGGGTGCGAATGGGTTTGCCACAAAATATGGTCTGCCACTGTTACCACTGGAGAGGGTTGTTTCCACTAAGGTCCTCGATGATCGGTTCCCAGCGTTAGGATCTTAGGTGGGAACATTATATGGTTTGCCTAGGCAGTATAGAACATATCTCAAGAGAGCCCGATCTGGGTGTGGGACTCGTGAAAACTACACGTGCTCAAGACCACGCAAGCCACACGACTGCCCACTCTAAATCCTATGTGTATACTCAAGCCGAGTATTTGGCTTATCTCACAATAATGCCATCGCGCCAAGGAAAACTAGAACAGCCGGTACAGTATATGCCAGCGTATGCAACAGTAAAGTAAAGTGTAGAAAGCTGTAAATAAAGTTGTAAAGTAAAGCGATAAACTGTAAATAAGACAGTAAAGATAAACTAAAGCACAACAACAAACAAATAAAAACCCAAAGAAAACAGAAATAGACAAGCACTAGGATTGACTCTCAAAGGGGAAACCAGAGATTCTGGGTTTGTTCCCCAGCAGAGTCGCCAGTTGTCGCTCCCGGGATTTTCATCCTAGTACAAACGCGAAAGTGGCACGGAAAAGGTAGAGTCGCCAGCCAAACATTTTTATCCCGAAGGAATGGGAAAGGTAATGTTGCACAAACCTAAGGAAGAAAGAAAGGAAGAGTGAAATTCTGGGATCAAATATGTGATGTCGAACCAGATGTTTAGACACTGATATCCCAAACAAAAATTAATAAGCTAGTAAATTAAATAACACAGGAAATTGTTAACCCAGTTCAATGTATCTCCACACTTACATCTGGGGGCTACCAAGCCAGGAAGGAAATCCAATATAAGTAATATTAATTATGGAGTTAAACCAACCAGTTTAATCCTTCACTTAATATCTACCCAAGGCAATTTCTACCTAAGACTCTACTTAGATATGAGTACCTACTCACTCCCCCTCAATCACACAGTGATCTTTAACTTAGGATGATTAATAAATTTGAAGGCACATTTCAGGACACACCAGCTTGATCTTACTTAAAAGTTTCAATCAAGACACAATTCACTTTTTGCTTAAAAGCTTATAAAGTGACTAACAATTAAAACCTGCTTAAAAATAACTAGCTTCACTAACACCCTTGACAGTCTTCTTAAATTCGTGAGATTTTCTTGAGTGTTTCAGTTTCTTAAATAGATGCTTGGTTTGTGGGCTTTTTGCAAATTATCCATACTTTGATAAATCCCACAGTCATCTCCTTGAATTAAGGTGAGTTAGTTTGTTATCTCCTTGAATCAAGGTGAGTTAGTTTTTCTGTTTCCTTTACACTGGAACCAGATAACTAAGCTTCCTAAAGATGCGCCTTGGAGTGCTTATCCTTTTACAATTAATTCCAGATATTTTCTCATGATTTTAATCACTTATATCACGCATCATTTAAGTCAGATAGCAGGTTTGCGATGTCACAACATCTGGTGTGACATCCTGATGTCCTGAACTAAGTTCATAACTTTTACTTTGTTTGTCAATGTCACAACATCTGGTGTGACATCCTGATGTCCTGAACTAAGTTCATAACTTCTTGTTTGTCAAAAATTCTGCCAATTTCTAACATCTACAAACTCCCCCTTTGGCTAATTTTTGGCTAACATATTCTTCTGATTTTGTTAGAGAGCAGCGGAGTTCCTTTCTGTTGGATCATGTGAGAGCTAATAATTTTCTCCCCCTCAAACATGTATGTATACTGCTATGACTTGGCCCAACAGACTTTGATATACCAATGAAAATTCAAATTCAACTTAGTTCAGCAGACAGACATTAACAGCATTGTTCAAGCATTGTTCAATACACTTATCCCCCTTGTTAGACATAAATTTGGGGCCAAACATTACAGAAACAGAAAAAAAACATTCAGAATTACAATGCAGAACAAACAATACATTTTCCACCACAAACAGCTTCACTCAGACTCAGTATACTCTGTATCCTCTGTATCCTCAGACTCAGCATCAGATCCATCAACATTCCCAGCAACCTCTTCCAACTCCAGTCTTTGAATTATGTTCTCAAGCTTCTTCTTCCTTTCATCCAGCTCTTTGCAGGTTGTCCTGAGCTCTGCAATTAAGGCTGCCTTTGATATAGGTGTCTTGACAGCAGATGTCGCAGCATATGTCCCACCTGGTGCTTCAACATCTCCAGCATGATGACCTAGAAACAATTTGTAATGAAAGGACAGTGGACTCTCCCTTTTACAGACAGAATCCTTGTCAGTAAGGATGCCTGGATATTGGTTGAGAATCACCCCACAAAGTAGTGATGGGAAGGCTATTGGAAGCTTGATGGTTGAGGTTCCTGCATGCTTGAGAGTCTGGTCAAAGATATATGCCTCATAATCCAGCTTGGTTTGGGTGTCTACAGCATAGATAAACCTCCCAAGCCCAGTAGCTATAGATGAGGTGTGGTTGGTTGGAACCCAGTTGACTGTTCCAATTCTGTGCAGCATTGCATACTTCCTGGTTAACAAGCTGACTGAGAGTTTCCCTTTGACTAGCCATGTCTTGACTTGGTTAGCTGTGATTATTTTGCATATTGATTGTCAGTCTTGCCAAGCTCATTTGGCCCATATGCTTCTCTCCCCAGGTACTGATTGTAAACACCCCAAATTTTCCCTCACCCATTCACACCATGGCTTGTGATCTCTTCATATGCATAAGTTCAATCATAGCATCTCATATTGCATTTTTGATTCACTGCATTACTCCTAAGTCATCTGCATCTAGGGTTTGTGATCTGGGCAATTCAAGAACTATTTGAGCCACTCCAAAGGTCTTCAATCACTTCAAAGGGGTCCATGTATGTTCAAGCATCATATTGTATCCCCACAAAGTCAAGAAAGTAAAAGAATCACAAGAACTGAGAATGGCATGGAAGCAGAGCCAGGTTTAACTGCATAGATGACCTAGAATTAGGGTTTTGGTTTCAGAGGCCATAACTCCAAATTTTTTGGTCATTCTTGTTTCTATTGGTCTCTATATGGTATAGGGATCATGCATATCAATTTTCACGAAGAAATTCTATGGGGAAGGCATCTAACCAAGAGTTGACTTCTTGAGCAAATCAGTGTAAAATCAGGGCATCTGAGGCCCCCAATGACCCAACCAAAGGGTGTTCTTCTTCATCTTGAATGTGTATGATCTTTATTTGATCATAGAAGATGTTGGAAGTTCACAAAATTGAAGAATTTCAAGCCATTTGCAAAGTTGCCTTTTTGGGAAAATGACTTGTAATGTAAACTTGCCATTTTGGGAAACTTTTTCAACCCTTTCTTTTTGTTTCAAAAATGCTTCAAATGGGAAAACTTTGGTCATGAAAGTTGTAGAATGGATCATTCCCTTTTCAAAAAGTACAAGAACTCATTCTAATTCATTTTGAATCAAAAGTTATGGCTTGTCAAAGTTAGGAAAAATCACATAATTTCAAGTCTTGCACCAAAGAGGCAAAGTTGCAAAACCCCTTGCCAAGGTAAAATGAGACCTCAAAGTGACTTCTAATCTTTGCACAAACATAAACCAATGCCTAAAAGTCATAATTCACCAAGAGTTTGTCCATTTTCATGACTTGTGCTTTAAGAAATCACAAAAGGGGCAAAAAGTCACAAAGTTGCAAAACCTATCACAAACCCTAATCCACTTGCTGTATTGCTTCTAATCCATTTCCATGGCTCTCCCTAAACTCAGCTGAGCCAAACCATGCCCCTATCACAGCCTCACACTTGCCCATACCTCAAGTACACCTAACTTGGACTTTATGCAAAAACACCCATACCAATCCCACAGTGCCACACCAACTTCTCTGACCCATCCAAATGTGATAAGTGGACCAAAAGGAACACAACACAACAGACACACAAGCCTGAAGCATCCTCCAAGCCATAGCTCCAAGTTTTCACCTCTTATGCATTTTCATTCGAAACACACTCCACAAGACACAAACACCAAAACAAACTTCATAGAACATCTCAGCATGTTCCACTGATCATCCCTGACCCTTCACCTTGCCCTAAAACCCCCTGAAATCAAAACACGATTCTCACCCCTCACTGAACAGAACTCCATAAAACTCACAAATCAGCCACTTTCCAATCCAACTAAACCTCAAAGCATCTTCAGGAGGTCCATTGGAGAAGCTTTGAAGCAAGGAGGCAGCCTGAAAGCTCCAAACTGAAAGCTTCACTTCAGGTAGCTTCGAAAATTATTTTTTCCAGAAACCTTATTTTAAGTTACTAAAATGATCTACATGCTTCCCTGAATGCAATGAGCTTTGAATTTTTGAAAATGATGTAGAAATGAGGATGTATGGTCTGTCTGAAACTTTGCCCGTGAATTTGATTTTTGCTTGTTCTTCGTGATTCATGAAAAATAAATAAGTTTTGTTGTTGGATTCTTGTTTAGGATGTTTGGTTGAGTTGATCTAGAGATTTTGGCACGTTTTAGTGAGGTTTTGAGAGAAATAGGTTGAAGGTCTCGCCGGAGAAGACGACCGAAAGTCTTCTCCGGCCACCTGAGGGTCATTAAACCCTAATCTGTGTAATTAATCAACTTTGAATTTGGACCCTGGATCCTGTTGACTTCCATTGACTCCCGCGTGAATGAACGCACCAGATCCTTCATTAAACCCTAATTCAGATTAATTAGGTTAATTAATTAGGTTTAATTTTGAATTTCCCAGAAGCAATCTCAGTCGTCCATGAGCGCGCGCAGTCTTTCCCTCCCCCCTGAGTTTGAATGCTGGCCCTTGATTGTGTTGACTTCCCCCTTTTATTCATTTTAATTTCTTTTCTTTTCATTTCTTTTCCTCATTTTATTTAAAATAGCTAAAATCATTTAAAAATTATGAAATTTTTTGTCAAAGATTTCATTAATTTTTAAAACCCAAAAATATTTTTATTTTTATTTTTTGCACTGAAAATTATTTTTAAATCATTTAAATGTTTATTTTTAATTAATTAATGAAAATTAATTAATTAAAAATGCATTTAGGTATTTAAAAATCACAAAAAAATTCACATTTCATTTAGAAACATTTAGAAACATTGTCCAACTCTCAAACCAAATTTCTTTTTTGCTTTTGATCCCTTTTGATCATTTTCATTGGATTTAATTTCATTTCAAGGCAATATTTTGTTCCAAACTTCAAAAATTTCTTTCTGCCTAACCATTGAGAGTTGAAGGATGATTCTTCTTGCATTGCACTCTTCATAGCATGTAGTTTATAGGATAAAATTGGTTTGATTTGATCTTGCATTTTCAATTTGTTTAGCATTTTTCTTGGTGAGGTACCCCAAAACCCTAGCAATCTTAGGAAATTCATAACTTTAACTAGGTTAAGAGTTGGATCCTCTCCTTTGGGCAGTGAGTTTGTATAGGTTTAGGGTATCTTTGACTGAATTTTCAAATTTTTATCATGTCATTTGCTTCTGGTTTTGGACTTTTGCTTTGCATGATGCATGTAACCCTAATTTGTGCCTTCCTTTGCATCCATTTCTCATTTGCTTGCATCCAATAACTTTCCATGACATTTTGTGCATCCACATGATTCATAATACATCTTAGGACATATTAGAATCATGTTTGATCATTGCATCTTTCATTTGCCATGTTGAATGTCCATTACATTTCATAACTTTTCATGTACATTCATGGTTCAATGCATGCCTCATTTGCATCCTTATGCTTGTTTGATCATTCTCATGCCTTGCCTCATGTTTGTATCATCTCTTAGCATCATTAACATCATACTTATGCTTCTGGTTTTGGTTTGCATCATGACATTGTGCCTCATTTGCATTGCATTTCATTTTCTTATGCTAACATTTCAGGTGGTAAGTTGTCTGAGAAGTGAATTTGCCTTCACTTCTCACAATCTCTTCTCATCTCTCTTGCATCTTTGCTGCATTTTATCTTGTGTATTGGATTGAGCTTGCTCAATCTTGTTCATCTTACTTTCTTTCTTCAAGCAACTTGTCTTCTTAAATGAAGCAAGTTGTTTTGCTTCTCTTTGCTTCTTGCTCCTTTCATCTGCTTCCTTCCTGGTGGTTTCTCTGAAGATCTTTCTCTTAAGCCTCATAAACCCTATGATCTCCAAGCATGATAAAAATTAGGGTTTGATTAGTCCCCCATTTAGTTTTACCTTAGTGTCATCTTTGAGTCTTCTCTTCTCATCTCATAATCAGGGACTAAACCCTAAAGGCTTTAAGGCTTTGTGATTAAGCTTATGCCTGCATCCTTCTATTAGGATGGATTGTATAACTTTAATCCCAAGTGTTAAACCCTTAATGTGTTTAAATCCTTTAATCAATTCATCTAATAATCATCAAGACATCAAGCTTGTAACTTGGGCCTTGCATTAGGGTTCTAATTCTTCCTTAATTGGTTAAGAAGGACTAACCCTAGTGTTAATGGACAAGTCTCCCTCAAGTTGTCTTACAAATCATAAAATCCATTTCTTAACCCCATCATTAACTAAAATTCACTTAATAAAGGCTTTGTTTTGTCATGAGTTTAATCCCTAATCATGGATTAAGTTGGGGAGTCTTTCTCAGCTTAAATGTTCTCATCTATTATCCTTCTATTAGGATGGTGTAATGGGTCCATTAAATCCTCGATTATGGCTTAAACTCATTACTTAACACTAAACAAAAACAACAAAAACATCTAAATAATCACAAGTAGGTTAATGATCTTAATCCTCCATCATGGTGATTAAGTGTGAGGTGCTTACTTCGTACTTAAGGTATTCTCATTACCCCTAATCAGAGGGAGGATGTGATGAGTTTACTAACCCATTGGTTTAGGCTTAAGCTCATTAACTTATGACAAACTTCAAAAAGCAATAAAAGATTGAAAACACAAAAAACAAACAATAATCATCTCCTCCGGGATTCTTTTCTCATCTCTTTCACTCACAAACGAGAACTTGCTTCTTCCGTCTAATGCAAGACAGTTTGCACCTGAGCCAGACAGGTCATACACTTGAGCATAGATAAGTAGGCAGTTCACAAGTCAATTTATCTTTCAGTCTCTTTGGGTCGAACTACGGTGTTCTGACTTCCTCATTGCACGAGAGGATACGTAGGCATAACAACAGTTATCGAACAAAAGTCTCTGTATATCCCCCCTCTTCCCAGCCTTATTCTTTAAGCCTCATGGTCTTGAGCTTTTCATTCTTATTCATACACTGACACTTCACTTATACACTTCACACTTCTTCTACACTGACACTTGCATTCTTTTCCAGCTTTGATACACAGATTGCACTGACACTACCCCTTTTGAACACAAATCTTTTAAGCGTGGATCCCATCGAGTACGGCGGACAATCTGGGTGCTAATACCTTCCCAGGTTGTAACCAACCCCCTTTCTCAGTCTCTCTGGTTCGTAACCGTCTTATCCATCTTTCCTTAGGTTTATGCAGCATTACCTTTCCTTCGGGATAAAAATGCCTAGCTGGCGACTCTATTCATTCCTTCTCCTTTCGCCGACCGTTCGTGTTTGTACCCCATTTGACCTAGCCTCATTTGGTGGGAGCGACAGCTTGGCGACTCTGCTGGGGAACCTTATACTGTAACCAGGGCTTTTGGTTCTTTTTGTGGGTTCCTCCTAGCGCTTGTTTGATTTGTGTTTACTGGGGTGTTATGTACTAATTGTGTTTATATATTTGCTTTATTTACTGCTTTATGTACAGTTATTTATTGCTTTCTTTATAGTTTTATACATCATGTTGTCATACTGTCATCTTGCTGGATCTGGTTTTTGTTTTGGTGGGTGGGGTTCTACTGAGAGTTTAAGGTCCTATACCTGGGACCTGAGTGACACCTAGGCTAGAGTGGTTCATGTTATTTCCCATTCCATTTCGGTCTGGTGCGGGAATATGAAACACGGTTCAGATGTGGGTTTCTTCTTGAGAACTCTGTGCTACAGATTTCCTGTATTGCTAGGGCTATCTGGGAAGCCTGCTAAGTCTGGATGACCTTTGTTATGACCTTCAGAAGCTGAGGTGAATTAGAGGAGGATCTTTTATGGTTATTGTAAACATTGTACCTCCAGGTTAGAAGTGTTTACACTTCTCATAATTGATCCGAGTCTGAGGATCTTTGTTCTAGAACACCACCTGTGAGGGGGTTGGGCTGTTTACAGGTTTGCAGGTATCATTGGCCACATCATACCCTGTTACTATTTGGTTTAAGAGTACCTCATTTTGGACAGTTCTTGTGATTGAACCCTGGACATGTGACTCTTTATTTGAGTCCCCCACCTTGGTTACTGGTTTTCTGAACCTCCATCTGGACTTCTTAAACATACATGGACTTATATCAAGACAGATAATCAGATCCAGCTTGATCACAAACCCCTTGCATATCATTTGCATGCTCATCATTGCATCATTTAACAGTTGTTTATTTGTTTTTCAGGGTATCCATATTGAATCTGGCTTGGTTTTGACCCCTTCATCTGCATAGACCCCTGTTCATCAGTTATCTGCTCCAGCTATCTTCATCAGTTGCCTGCTTCAGCTACTTTTATCACCAGCCTCAGCCTATCAGTGGCTCATCTCCAGTATCAGTCTTCATCATCAGCATTTGTTTTCAGCTCTTCATCAGCAGTCATGGCGCCCAAGAAGAGCAACATTTCATACCATTTCTTTGAGCCTGTGCTTACTGGCATCAGGCAGGTCCAGACACTTATCACTCTAGACCACATCCCATTATTCAGAGAGCATTATGGAGGCATCCTTGATATGGTTATGGACCTAGACCCTTCTCAGAGGAGTTTGATCCACACCTGCCTACAGTTCTATGACCCTCCTTTGAGATGTTTCACTTTCCAGAACTTTCAGTTAGGACCTCTGCTGGAGGAATTCTCATCATTGATTGGAGTACCTGTCAGGGGTGGTGTCCCCTTCAACCCAGAGATGACTTCTCCCAGCAATGGAGAAGTGGCAAAAGCACTGTACCTAGAGCCTATATTGATTGAGCAGAACATGACCACAAAGGCTGGGATCCCTGGTCTGCACTTAGACTTTCTGACTTCTCAGGCCATCCTGAAGGCCTCCTTGGGAGAATGGAGGGCAGTTTGTGCATTGTTAGCCTTCAGTATATATGGGGTTATACTATTTGCAGATGAGCCCAAGTTTATCAGCAAGAATTCCATTCATCTCTTCCTTTTGAGGAACCCAGTACCCACATTGCTGGGGGATTTCTATTATTCTGTTCACCAAAGAAATGAGAAGCAAAGAGGAAAGTTGGTGAGATGCTGTGCTCCTCTATTTCACACTTGGCTGCTTAAACACTTACCCAAGACAGATTCCTTCCTGAATCCTCACCAACAGAAGAATTGGGCTAAAAGGCTTATTGCTTTGACTTCAGATGACATCAGATGGTGTACCTAGAGCACCAAAGGCAGGGACATAATAACTAGCTGTGGGCAGTACCCTAATGTACCCCTAGTAGGAGTGAAGGGTTGCATCAACTACAATCCTTTGCTGTTTAAGAGACAATTGGGCTATGCTTTGGTTCACCCTCCTAGAGTGCAAGACTTGGCTGAAACCCTGTATTGTGAGATAAAACCTAATCTAGCTGTTGTCAGACAAGCATCCTGAGCTTGGGACAACATCCAGACCAAAGGGATGGCCATTCTTGGGAGGTGCAATAATGTGGCTTCATCTCAATACTATGAATGGTCCCATGCTAGAGCTCAGATTTCTGGGATGCCTTTCACCATTGAGGATGCACCTGGACCATCCACAATACCACCTCCAGCCACTGTCAGCCTGGAAGAATTTGAGAAGCTGAAGGAAAGGAATGAGAATCTGTCTCAAGCTCTGAAGAAGACCCTCTGGGAGAGGAGTGATGGTCGTCTAGACATTGAGAGGTTGGAAAAACTTAAGGTGGAGCATCTGGCCAAGATTGAGAAAGCAGAGGACTACATCAAGAAATCAAGAGCTGGGGAGCAAATATTGAAGAATGCCTGTAAGGAGGCCAAGCATCAGAAGGCTAGGACTGATCTCTATCTGCAAGAAAGTCAAGCTAGGTGGGTCAGGATCACTGAAGCTCGCACTCAAGAAGATAAGAGAACTTAAGTTAGGATTGAGCAGTTGGAGGCCAATGAAAAGAAGCAACAGGAAGCTCTGCTGGCAGCCCAGAAGGAGATTTCAGAATTGAATCTTAGGGCTGGTCTGAAGAGGTCAAAGGACCAGGACAGGCACAAGAAGCTGACCACTGCTATTGCCACCAGAAACCTTCTTATCAGAAACATTACAGAGCATCCGGCTGGTCCTGTAACCGAAGCACTTTTGAAGGAGGTTAAGGAGGATGAGTTTGGATTAGATGTTTGACTTTTTTGCTTGTTGTTATTTCCATTTCATGTACTTTTCTTTTTTATGTTGTATTTTGACTCTTCAGGGGCATATGTTGTAAAAACAAACTATGTATGATCCACCATTTGTAATATATTTGTTAGTTTGTTTCATTGAGTTTCGTTTCTCAAGCAAACATCAGAACATCTTCCTCGGAGTCTGGAAAGGTCAAAACCAAGAGCCAAGCCGGATACCTTGGAAAGCAAATAAGCATACTGCATTGCATGCTAACTTTTGTTTTGTTTTGTAGGTTTTTGTTTTGTTTGTTACTAACTCTGTTGTGGTTCAGGAATTATTGCTCGTCGTCGGGTGTTCCCTCTAAACCGTCTGCACCGGTATCCTACTCGCAACAATCTTCCTGGTATCCAAATGTATCAAGTACAGCAGGACCTGACAGAGGTCAGAACTCAGATGGCTAACGAAAGAGTGGAGATGAGGAACCAAATGGCCCAGTTCATGATTGTGATGACTAACCTGGCTCAAAGTCAAGAGAGGTTAAGGGCATTGGTAGAAAGACAGACCCCCGAAGAACATCATCCTGGCACTGGAGGAACCAACAACAATGAGGGAGGTCAGCCTCATGTTAACCCACCAGTATTTGGACCTCATCTAGATCCAGAGGCCAACATCCCAAGGAATGTACCAGGCAACACAGCTGCAGGCAGGATCTTGTAAGAAGATCCTCAAGAGGAGCAGTTTACTGTAATGGGAGCTGGGGACGAAGTTTATGATAGGAGGTTTGATGAAATTGCTGAGAAATTGAGATCTTTGGAGTCTCAAAACTCTTTGGGTTTTGATGTAATGGATATGGGGTTAGTGGATGGGGTAAGGATTCCCCACAAGTTTAAACCCCCGTGCTTCGAGAAGTACAATGGAACTTCCTGTCCGCGAACTCACTTACAATCCTTTCTGGGAAGACTTAAAGCATATACCATGGATGAAAAATTGTGGATGTTTTACTTTGAAGACAGTTTGACTGGGGCTTCAAGGGAGTGGTATTCACACTTGACCAGAGCTACTATCAGATGCTGGAAGGACCTAGCTGAAGCCTTCATCAGGCAGTACCAATACAATTTGGACATGGCTCCTAATAGGATCCTTTTGATGGGAATGTCTTAATCCTCCAAAGAAAGCTTCAGGGAATATGCCCAGAGGTGGAGACAGCTTGCTGCTGCTGTCCAGCCACCCATGTCGGAAAGAGAAATGGCCGACATGTTCATGAACACCCTGCAAGGAACATATATTGATAGGCTAGCTGCCTTTTCTTCCACCAGTTTCGCTGACGTAGTTATAGATGGAGAAAGAATTGAAAGCCTGTTGAAAATGGGTAAGATTTCTGATAATGGTGCAAGTTCGTCCAGTAATCCCAGGAAGCCTTTTGTGGGACCCCGAAGGACCGGTGAGACAAATACCATTCATGCCAGCAGGGGCAGACCTCAGTATGTTCATAGATCAGTGGCAGCTGTCACTATTCCAGCTCCGATTCCTCAGCAACTAGTATATCAACCACCGCAACAACCCCACTACCAACAGCAAGTTCAGTATCCGCCACAGAGAACCTACAACAACAATAGCAACAGCAATCAACAACAAAGACCTTTTCAGCAAAGACCGTCACAGGCAAATAGGGTGATTGACCCTATCCCTATGCCTTATGCCGCCTTATTGCCACAACTCCTAAAGCTCAACCTAGTTGAGTTAAGGACATTAGCACCACCAGACCCCTCCAATCTGCCAAGAAATTATGATGTCAATGCCAGATGTGCTTTCCACTCCAATGCACCTGGCCACAATACGGAAAAATGCAGGGCTTTACAAATGAAAGTACAAGATCTGGTGGATTCCAAAGCCCTCAACTTTGCGCCCCCTCCAAGTGTCACCAAGAACCCCATGCCCAATCATGGAGGGCCAAGAATTAATGCCATTGAGGAAGACAAACTATCTTTCTTGATAACCAGTGTTGGACAGATTCGGACACCTCTGGTCGAAATTAAAGCTCAGCTTCTAGAGTACCAGATATTCCCCGGGTGTGAGCTCGGTTGTGGGTATTGAAACATTGCAGTCAACGGGTGTGATAACTTGAGAAGCGGCATAGATGGTCTTATCAAGGATGGTATCTGTAAACACCCCAAATTTTCCCTCACCCATTCACACCATGGCTTGTGATATCCTCATATGCATAAACACAATCATAGCATCTCATCCCACATTTTTTATTCACTGCATTGTCTCAAAGTCATCTGCATCTAGGGTTTGTGATCTAAGCAATCCAAGAGTTTTTTGAGTCACTCCAAAGGTCTTCAATCACTTCAAAAGGGTCAATGTATGTTCAAGCATCTACTATGTCCTCTCAAAGTCAAGAATGTAAAAAAATCACAAGAACTGAGAATGATGTGGAAGCAGAGCCAGGGAGCATGCATATCAATTTTCATGAAGAAATTCCATGGGGAAGTCATCTGATCAAGAGTTGACTTTCTAGGCAAGCCAGTACAAAATCAGGGCATTTGAGGCCCCCAATGACCCAACCAAAGGGTGTTCATCATCATTTTGATTATGTATGATCTTTATTTGATCATGGAAGATGTTAGAAGTTTACAAAATTGGAGAATTTCAAGTCATTTGCAAAGTTGACTTTTTGGGAAAGTTGACTTATGTTGAAAATTGCCATTTTGGGAAACATTTTCAACCCTTGCTTTTTGATTCAAAAATGCTTCAAATGGAAAAACTTTGGTCATGAAAGTTGTAGAATGGATCATTCCCTTTTCAAAAAGTACAAGAACTTGACCTAATTCATTTTGGATCAAAAGTTATGGCTTGTCAAAGTTGGCTAAAATCACAAAATTTGAAGTTTTCTACCAAAGAGACATTTTGCAAAATGGTTTGATCAAGTGTTCTAAAGGCCTCAAATGTGTACCATTTATTCACAACATGATCATATGACCTCTAAAATTCAGAATAGGCCAAAGAACTTTGCACTTTGATGCTTTGAAACTCAAGAAATCCCAAAGGAACCAAACTTGAACCAACTTGCAAAACTTATCACAAGTTACAAACCACTTGCTGCATTGCCTCTAAATCTTTTTCATAGCATTCCTTGATTCAAGCTGAGCAAAAGCAAGCCAAAAAGCAAGTTGTACCATAGCCCATGCTTCAAGTACACATCAAGTTGACATTTTGGCCAAAGACCCATACCAATCACCATAGGCCACCAACAACTTTCTGACCTATCCCCTTTTGATACATGGACAAAACCCAGCCTAACACAACACACAACCCATTCTGATCTTGCCCACAAGCCATAGTTATCAAAACCTCTTCCATTTGCAAAAGCCTTCGAAACAGTCTCCATAAGCTGCAAACACACAAACCAACTTCACAAACAATCTCAGCAGGCTTCACTGATCACAAATCACCCATCACCATGGCCTGAAACTCACTGAAATCAAAATACGATTTCCACCCCACCTTGAACAGAACTTCTGTGATCTTCCAAACCAGCCATCACAAACTTCTTCCAAGTATCAAGACTTCATTAGGAGCTCAAGAGGAGTGAGTTTGCACCAAGAAACAGCCCAGAAAGCCCAGAACCAGAAGGTTCCATCTCAGGTATAGCTCAAGAACAAATTTTCCAGAACTTCATTTACTTGTTATAAATTGATTCTACATGTTATCCTGATCATCATGATGTGTTTGAAATTGAAAATGAGTGGAAAATGAGGATGTATTGATGTTCTGAAATTTCTCCCGTGAAAAATGTTTGCTTAGATTTGCTTGATTCATGAGGTTTAAATGTTGTTTGATGGTTGATTTATGTTCCATGATGTTAGAGGATCATTTCCCTGTGTTTAATTTGAAGTGGGGTGGCTTGTAGTGAAACCTAGGGTTTTGGTTCGCCGGAGAAGACGACCGGAAGTCTTCTCCGGCCACCTGAGAACCATTAGCCCTAATCTGTGTCATTAAATGAGATTTGAATTTGGAACGTAGGATGAGTTGACCAAGGCTGACTGGCGCGCGTTTGAATGGCTAGGATGTGTCCTCAGAAACCCTAATCCTCATTAACTTAATTAATCCAAATTAATTAATTCATAAACCTGATTTAACCAGGTTTGAACTTGGGCCATTGGATGTGGCGCCAAATCAACCTTCCCTTGCCCAGAACGCATCTGATCCATCCATTGCTCATACTTTTCATTTTATTAATTTTTATTTCACATTTTTCTTATTTAAATTGTGCATTTTATTAAAAATAGTAAAAATCATTCAAAAATTCTGAAAATTTTTATGCAAGCTTTTATTAATTTTCAGAAACCAAAAACATTTTTAGTTTTATTTTTTGCATTTTAAAATATTTTTAAATCATTTAAAAGATTATTTTTAATTAATTAATGAGAATTAATTAATTAAAAATACTTTTAAGTATTTAAAAATCACCAAAAAATTCATGAAACCTTTAAAATCATTTAGAAACATTGTCCAACCTTCAAACCAAATTTCTTTTTTGATCTTGATGTCTTTTGACAATTTTCCATGGAATTAATTTCATTTCAAAGCATTATTTTGATCCAATCTTCAAAAATTCATTTCTGCCTAGCCTTTAAGAGTTGGACTTTGATTCTTTTTGCATTGTATCTTGCATATCATGTAGTTTATAGGATTAAATTGGAATGATTTGATCTTGCATTTCCTATTTGTTTGGCATTTTTCTTGACAAGGTGCCTTAAAACCCTAGCAAACTTGAGAAATTCATAACCCTCATTAGGTTAAGAGTTAGAACCCCTCCTTTGGGCAGTGAGTTTGCATAGGTTTAGGGTTCCTTTGAATGCATTTTCAATTTTTTATCATGATGTTTGCTTCTAGTTTTGATTTTTGTTTTGTGCATTGATCATAAACCCTAATTTGGGCTTTCATTTGCATCCATCTTCCATTTGCTTGCATACCATGACTTGCCATGACATTTTGTGCATTCATTTGATTCATATTACATCTTAAGACATGTTAGAATCATGTTTGGTCATTGCATCTTGCATTTGCCATGTTGTATGTCATTTACATTTCATAACTCTTCATGTATATCCATGGTTCTAAGCATGCTTCTCTTGCATCCATGTGTTTGTATGATCATTCCCATGCCTTGTTTCATGTTTGCATCATCTCATAGCATCATTAACATCATGTATATGCTTCTGGTTTTGATTTTTATCATGCCATTTCATCTCATTTTGCATTGCATTGCATTTCTTTCACTAACTTTTCAGGTGGTAAGTTACCTTGAGAAGTGAATTTGCCTTCACTTCTCACAATTTCTTTTCATCCCTCTTATGCATCATTGCTGCATTTTGTCTTGTGTTTGAGATTGAGCTTGCTCATTATTCTTCATCTTACTTACTTTCTTCAAGGGACTTGTCTTCTTAAATGAAGCAAGTTACTTTGCTTCTCTTTGCTCCTTTCATCTGCTTCCTGGTGGTTTCTCTGAAGATATCTCTTGTAAACCTCACAAACCTTAGGAACAACCAAGCATGATAATAATTAGGGTTTGATTAGTCCCCCGTTTAGCTTTTACCTTTGTGTCTCATTGAGTCTCCTCTTCTCATCTCATAATCAGGGGTTAAACCCTAAAGGCTTTAAGGCTTTGTGATTAAGCTTATGCCTGCATCCTTCTATTAGGATGGAGTGTATAACTTTAATCCTAAGTGTTAAAACCTTAATATGTTTAAATCCTTTAATCAATTCACTTAATAATAATCAAGACATCAAGCTTGTAACTTGGGCCTTGCATTAGGGTTCTAATTCTTCCTTAACTGGTTAAGAAGGACTAACCCTAGTGTTAATGGACAAGTCCCCCCCAAGTTGTCTTACAAACCATAAAACTCACTTCTTCATCATATCTGTAGATGTTTAAGAATTGGCAGAATTTTTGACCAACAAGAAATGTTGAATTCAGTTCAGAATGTCCTATCAGATGTTGGGACATTATCAAACAGAGTATATGAACTTATTCCAGGATGTCTCATCAGATGTTGGGACATTGTGTAAATAACTTAAGTTCAGTTTTTCAGGATGTCCCATCTCTGTAGTACCAATGCAGTCAACCCCATTGGACGAACTCAGGGGAAGCGTTTCTCACACTAAAAAGGCAAGAACTCCAAAGAGAGCTAAAGATCAAGTACGCAGCAAAGCAAAAGGCATTCCCTCTCCTGCTAACAGGCCCCCAAACTCTTCAAAATATGTTGATGATTCCATCAAGGAGATTATCAACCAAATTCTAATTGAACAAAGAGTGGTGAGTGGGATCTCTGTTCCTTTGAACACCATGCCTGCACCTCAAGAAGAACCAGCTCAAACTGAAAATGACACTCCTGCAGAACAAGATGTCCCAACAGATGTTGGAACATCTGCAGATGAGAAAGAAAATTCATCTGATGCTGATACTGAACAGACTGAGGACCAGAAAAAGGCCTCAAGTGAAAGTGATAAAGAAAACTCTAAGGATCAGATCAAAGCCTCAAATGAAGATCAAATCCCTGCTGATCAAACAGCTGAAGAGGAGACTGCTCAATCACCTCCAGTGGTCAACCTGGAGCAGGACTCTGATGCAGAAATCATAGCATCTGTTAAACCCAGCATAGCCAAAAGGCTCAGGTCCAGGAAAGGCAAGATGCAAGCTGAAGCAGCAATTCCTGAGAAGAAGAAAGCCTCTCCAAAGAAAGGCAAAGCTAAAGCCACTTTTGGGCCAACAAAACAATGGAGTAAAGTCCAAACTCAGAAAAGGAAAGTTGTAACCCCATCTGACTCAGATGTTGAATCAGATGTCCCAACATCTCCTCCCAAGAAGAGACCAGCCCCATCTAGGGCTTCAACAGTTGTTCCAGAAGCTCCATTAGACAACATATCTTTCCACCATGTCTCTAGTGCGAACAAGTGGAAATTTGTGTACCAAAGAAGAGTTGCCCTAGAAAGAGAACTGAGCAGCAATGCACTTGAGTGCACTGAACTGATTGACCTCATCTCTGCTGCAGGACTATTCAAAACAGTCTCAGACCTCTCTCCCTGCTATGGACTTCTTGTCAAAGAGTTCATTGTGAATCTTCAGGAGGATTTCTCAAATGGTAAGTCATCTGAGTTCAGAAAAGTGTTTGTGAGAGGTAAGTGTGTTGAGTTCTCTCCTCAAATCATAAATCAGTACCTAGGAAGAGAAACAGATGGACCAAATGAGCTAGGTAAGACAGATAATCAAGTCTGTAAAGTGATCACTGCAAACCAGGTCAAGGCATGGCCTGTGAAGGGAAAGCTCTCAGTGAGCATGCTTACCAGAAAGTATGCCATGCTAAACAGGATTGGTACAGCTAACTGGGTGCCTACCAACCACACCTCTTCAATCTCCACTGGTCTGGCCAGGTTTATATATGCTGTGGGAACTCAAACCAAGATGGACTATGGAGCTTTCATTTTTGATCAAACCATGAAGCATGCTAGCTCTTCTGCAACAAAGCTGCCAATAGCTTTTCCATCATTGCTGTGTGGTATTGTGCTCAATCAATACCCTGGAATTCTCACTGACAAGGATACAACCTGCAAAAGAGAAAGCCCATTGGCTTTTCACTACAAGTTATTCCTCAGTCATCATGCAGCAGATGTTGAAGCACCTTCTGGGACATCTGCAGGTCCTTCAACTGCTAAGAATCCAATCTCCAAGAAGGCTTTAATTGCTGAACTCAAAAGCACCTGCAAAGAGCATGAAGCTAGAAAGCAGAAGCTTGAGGAAATCATTAAAAGACTGGAGAGTGAAGAAGATCAGAAGGCTGCATCTGATGAAGACAGTGAAGCTGATGAAGAAAGTGAAGCTGATAAAGAAACTGAAGTGGAGGAAGAAACTGAGAGTGATGAATCTGAGTGATCAATGTATGTGAGGCAAATGTAATGACAGCAATGTATTTGGAATAGTGTCTTTGGCCCCAAATTTTGTGTCTACCAAGGGGGAGAACAACATCAAATTGTAATTGTTGTTTAAGTATGAATGAAAAAATTCTGTTTGTTTGCTTCTGAACTGAATAAGTTTTTTTCTGTTGCAACAAGATTGGATACATATATATTTGACGGGGAGTAATCTCAAATAAGAATCAACAGAAAAGTAATGCTATACTCTGATAAAAAGAACTTCTGCTGCACTCTGAAAACCAGAAAAGATGTTAGCCAAAAATTAGCCAAAGGGGGAGTTTGTAGATGTTTAAGAATTGGCAGAATTTTTGACCAACAAGAAATGTTGAATTCAGTTCAGAATGTCCTATCAGATGTTGGGACATTATCAAACAGAGTATATGAACTTATTTCAGGATGTCTCATCAGATGTTGGGACATTGTGTAAATAACTTAAGTTCAGTTTTTCAGGATGTCCCAACAGATGTTGAGACATCTCAGACCTGCTACCAGAATTAATTATTGATTAACTGATCAGAGATATTTAAGGAGAATTATCTGGAATTAATTAATGATGGATAAAAACAGAACAAGGCGCATCTGTAGGGAGTTTTATATTGAAGATTCAGATTAAAACAGAAGACCTAAATCACCTAGAATCTAGGAGGTAACAAACCCTAAATTCAAGGTGGAAGCTGCTGCGCATTAGGGCTGGATCTTCTACAGAAAGCCCAAAATTCAGATACCTATTTAATTAACAGAAACTCATAGAATTGAGTACGAATTTCAGAAGACCTAATAGGGTGTCTAGTGTTTTTAATAGCAGGTGTTTTATTGTACCACTTTATGAGCTTTTAAGCAAAAGTGCATTTGTGACTTAATTGAAACTGTGAAGTAAGATCAAGCTGTTATTGTTTGAAGAATGTCTTCAACTTTATTAAACTTGTAAACTTGATCACTGGGTGATTGAGGGGGAGTGAGTAGGGTACTCTTATCTAAGGTGTGTCTTAGGTAGAAATTGCATTGGGTAGTTATTAAGTGATAGATTAAACAGGGTGGTTTAAGTCTAGAATTAATATTACTTATAGTGGATTTCCTCCTGGCTTGGTAGCCTCCAGATGTAGGTGTGGTTATACACTGAATTGGGTTAACAAACTTCTGTGTTGTTTACTTTTCTTGCTATTTATGTTTTGGTTAAATTTGTCAAGTGTCCTATCAAGTGTTGGGACATCTCTTAGGACATCTCATACCTGATCACAGAATTTCAATTGGCATCAGAGCAGGCACCCTGCCTGTTTATACTGGGTGAGATCTAGGGAATACAAATTCTGTAACATGGACAGAGATATAGGGTCAGTAAATAGACCACCTATACTGGATGGATCTAATTATGACTACTGGAAGCCAAGAATGATTGCATTCTTAAAATCACTTGACAACAGGGCATGGAGAGCAGTCAATGTTGGATGGGATCATCCTGTCCAAGACACCAAAGATGGATCAAAAGTGCTGAAACCTGAAGAAGAATGGAGTAAAGAGGAAGAAGATTCAGCACTAGGCAACTCAAAAGCCTTAAATGCTTTATTCAATGGCATTGATAGAAACATTTTCAGACTTGTGCATCATTGTGAGCTGGCCAAAGATGTTTGGGACACTCTCAAAACAACTCATGAAGGAACATCAAAAGTAAAAATGTCAAGACTTCAACTTCTCACCACCAAGTTTGAAAACTTGAGAATGAAGGAAGATGAATCAATTCATGAGTTCTATATGAACATCTTGGATATAGCCAATACTTCTGGAGCTTTGGGAGAAAAGATGACTGATGAAAAGCTTGTAAGAAAGATTCTCAGATCTTTGCCAAAAAGATTTGACATGAAAGTCACAGCAATAGAAGAAGCTCAAGACATATGCTCCATGAAAGTTGAAGAACTCATTGGTTCCCTTCAAACTTTTGAGATGGGAATGAATGACACAAATGTCAAAAAGAACAAAAGCATAGCCTTGGTTTCAAATACAGATGAAGAAGAAGATGATGAATCAGCAAATGATAAAAGCTTATCAGACAACCTTGCCTTGCTTGGAAGACAATTCAAACAGATTCTCAGAGGAATGGAAGGCAAATCCAAACCCAGTGGAAGAAACACAAACTCTGAGAACAGGAGACCTTATGATGCTAACAGAAGGTCAAAGTATGCTGAAAAGACCAGTCAAGATAAAGGAGTCAAATGCCATGAATGTGAAGGATATGGACACATCAAGATTGAATGTCCTACCTACTTAAAGAGGCAAAAGAAAGGACTCTTTGTGACCTGGTCTGATGAAGAATCAGGAGATTTAGAAGAAGAATCAGCTAAGCATATTACTGCTTTAGCTGGACTGTGTGAATATGATAGTGATTCCAGTTGTGGAGAACTTACTTATGAAGAACTTGAGCAAGCATTCAAAGATCTATACAAAAGAAGCTCTGAAATATGCAGTGAGGTTATAAAGCTAAAGAAGCAGAATGAGGCATTAGAAGATGACAAAGCAAATGATCAGGAGAACATTGACACCTTAAAAAGTGAAGTAAGCCTTCTCAACTCTAAGTTGGAACATATGTCCAAATCTGTTAGAATGTTGAACAGCAGCTCAAATACACTGGATGTTATTCTCAGCAATAATAAACATTCAGGGGACAAAAGTGGACTGGGATATAACAGAGATGAAGCCAGCTCTAGCAAAACTACTTCAAAAACTACACAGTCAAACAAGATGTCCCAACAGATGCTTCAACATCAGAACACAAAGACAAACATAATGTTCCAACAGATGTCTCAACATTCTGGAAAGAACAAAATGAAGAAGAAGTATCAAAGATGGAGATGCCATCACTGTGGAAGATTTGGGCATATCAAACCTCACTGTTATAAGCTACATGGATATCCAAATCAGATGTATCAGCAACCTTCCAAGCAGAAAGTAGAAGGTACCAAGAAAGTGCTGCATAGACATCAAAGAAATCAGCAACCTCCTAAGTAGAAGACAGAGGTCATCAAGAAGGTTTGGAGACCAAAAGCTGACACTCAGACTGATCAAAGCCACATACCCAAGAACAAGATTAACAATCAAGCTTGGAGATCACCTGAACAACACACAGGGCAGAGGCATCAAAAGAAATCTCAACTCATCTGGTCAAAGAAAAGTACTGCATATATAGCACATACATCACTAAGAGTATCAGCTAAAGAAGACTGGTACTTTGACAGTGGATGTTCAAGACACATGACTGGATTGAAGAATTTGCTTGTAAACTTAAAATCACATTCATCCAGGTATGTGACCTTTGGAGATGGAGCTAAAAGAGAAATCAAGGGAGTTGGAACCTTGGATTGTCAAGATGTTCCAAGACTAGATGATGTGCTGCTAGTTAAAGGTTTAACTGCTAACCTGATCAGCATAAGTCAATTATGTGATCAAGGATACAGTGTAAACTTTACCAAATCTGAATGCATAGTGACTAACAAAGAACAAGAAGTTGTCATGAAAGGAGCCAAATCTAAAGACAACTGTTACATGTGGGAATCCCAAAATCTCAGTCTCACTTCAACTTGCTCTTTAGCTAAAGAAGAAGAAGTGAAACTATGGCACCAAAGACTAGGTCATCTTCATTTCAGAGGCATAAAGAAGATAATATCCATGTATGCTGTAAGAGGTATTCCTAAACTGAAGATTGATGATGGCAAAATATGTGGTGAATGTCAAATAGGCAAACAAACCAAGATGTCACATCCAAAGCTCCAACATCTGACAACTTCCAAAGTTTTGGAACTTTTACATATGGATCTTATGGGACCTATGCAAGTTGAAAGTCTTGGTGGTAAGAGGTATGCCTATGTGGTGGTTGATGACTTTTCAAGATATACATGGATAAATTTCATCAAAGAAAAGTCTGATGTATTTGATGTATTCAAAGAATTATGTCAAAGATTACAAAGGGAAAAATCCAGCTGTGTGATCAGAATAAGAAGTGATCATGGAAAGGAATTTGAGAACCAAAAATTCTTAGATTTCTTCTCTTCAGAAGGAATCAATCATGAATATTCTTCACCAATCACTCCTCAACAGAATGGGATTGTTGAAAGGAAGAATAGAACTATTCAAGAATCAGCAAGAGCTATGATCCATGCTAAAAAGTTACCTCTGTACTTCTGGGCTGAAGCTATGAACACTGCCTGCTATATTCATAACAGAGTTACTTTATGGAAAGGAACTTTGTCCACAATATATGAAGTCTGGAAGGGCAGAAAACCCACAGTTAAGTACTTCCATGTATTTGGAAGTAATTGTTATATTCTGGCAGATAGGGAGCAAAGAAGAAAAATGGATCCTAAAAGTGATGAAGGGATTTTCCTTGGATACTCCATAAACAGCAGAGCATATAGAGTATTTAATTCTAGAACCAAGGTTATCATGGAGTCCATAAATGTGATAATTGATGATGCTTCTACAGATGTCCCAGAAGATGTTGGAACATCTGCTGATATCAAGATTGAAGCTGAAGAAAAGAATGATCAATATAACTTCACTCAAACTGATACAAGAACAGAAGAATCAAGCAAACCTCCCTCCATCAGAATACAGAAGGATCATCCCAAAGACTTGATAATTGGTGATCCCAACAGAGGTGTGAGCACTAGATCAAGAGAAGTGATTTCAGGTTCTTGTTTTGTTTCCAAAATAGAACCTAAGAATATCAAGGAAGCTCTCACTGATGAATACTGGATTTGTGCTATGCAAGAGGAATTAGGTCAATTCACAAGGAATGAAGTGTGGAATCTTGTTCCTAGACCTGATGACATAAATGTGATTGGTACAAAATGGGTGTATAAGAACAAGTCAAATGAACAAGGAGTTGTTACAAAGAACAAAGCTAGACTTGTAGCTCAAGGATACACTCAAATTGAAGGGGTAGACTTTGATGAAACCTTTGCACCAGTAGCAAGGCTTGAATCAATCAGACTGCTGTTGGGAATTGCTTGTATCTTGAAGTTCAAGCTATTTCAAATGGATGTGAAAAGTGCCTTTTTAAATGGCTACCTTAATGAAGAAGTATATGTAGAACAGCCTAAAGGATTTGTTGATCCAAGCTGTCCAAATCATGTATACAAACTAAAGAAGGCACTTTATGGGTTGAAGCAAGCTCCAAGGGCATGGTATGAAAGACTGACCACATTTCTTATCAAGCAAGGATACAGAAAAGGTGGGATTGATAAAACCCTGTTTGTTAAAGATGAAGAAGGAAATGTCATGATTGCTCAAATATATGTTGATGACATTGTCTTTGGTGGGATGTCTGACAGGATGGTCAAACATTTTGTCAAACAGATGGAATCTGAATTTGAAATGAGCCTAGTAGGAGAGTTAACCTACTTTCTTGGTCTGCAAATTAAGCAAATGGAAGACTCAATGTTCATTTCCCAAAGTAAGTACTCCAAGAACATAGTCAAGAAATTTGGAATGGAAAATGCTTCTCATAAAAGAACTCCTGCCCCCACACATTTAAAGCTGACTAAAGATGAAAAGGGTGAGAATGTAGATCAAAGCTTATACAGAAGCATGATTGGAAGCCTGTTATACTTGACTTCTAGCAGACCAGACATTGCATTTGCAGTAGGATTTTGTGCAAGATATCAAGCTGATCCAAAAGTTAGTCATCTCAATCAAGTCAAGAGAATTCTTAAATATGTTAATGGTACTTGTGACTATGGCATAATGTACTTTCATGGTTGCAAACCAATTCTCACTGGCTTCTGTGATGCTGATTGGGCTGGAAGTGCTGATGACAGAAAAAGCACTTCAGGAGGATGCTTCTTTCTAGGAAACAATTTGATTTCTTGGTTCAGTAAGAAACATAATTGTGTATCCTTATCTACAGCTGAAGCTGAATATATAGCAGCTGGAAGCAGTTGTTCTCAGTTGGTTTGGATGAAGCAAATGCTCACTGAATACAATGTCCCACAGGATGTCATGACATTGTACTGTGACAACTTAAGTGCAATAAACATATCAAAGAATCCTATCCAACATAGCAGGACCAAGCATATTGATATCAGACATCATTTCATCAGAGATCTTGTAAAAGAAAAAGTGATTTCATTGGAACATGTAGCTACAAATCTGCAGTTAGCTGATATCTTTACTAAAGCACTGGATGCTACACAATTTGAGAACTTAAGGGGCAAACTTGGAATCTATTTATGTGATATTTAGCAGTTAATGAGATGTGCCAACATGTCATATGACATTGTATGGCATAAGTTCCAGATGGCAAAACCAGTCTGGACAATATTCTTGGGAATTCCATTCCTAATCATTTGCACTGTAACGGCTACTTATTTAGTAACTATTTATAAGCAGCTATCAAGATTCTCATCATACTATCACAAGCGAATCACATTAACTAGCTATCCTTCAGAAATCATAAACCCTAAAGCTGTTCATCCATCTTCCTCAACAATGTCTCAAAACCCTAACACAACTGAGGAAGTTCTCAACAAGGAAGACGTAGTTCATGCCACTCCCATCTCTGTAGTACCAATGCAGTCAACCCCATTGGACGAACTCAGGGGAAGCGTTTCTCACACTAAAAAGGCAAGAACTCCAAAGAGAGCTAAAGATCAAGTACGCAGCAAAGCAAAAGGCATTCCCTCTCCTGCTAACAGGCCCCCAAACTCTTCAAAATATGTTGATGATTCCATCAAGGAGATTATCAACCAAATTCTAATTGAACAAAGAGTGGTGAGTGGGATCTCTGTTCCTTTGAACACCATGCCTGCACCTCAAGAAGAACCAGCTCAAACTGAAAATGACACTCCTGCAGAACAAGATGTCCCAACAGATGTTGGAACATCTGCAGATGAGAAAGAAAATTCATCTGATGCTGATACTGAACAGACTGAGGACCAGAAAAAGGCCTCAAGTGAAAGTGATAAAGAAAACTCTAAGGATCAGATCAAAGCCTCAAATGAAGATCAAATCCCTGCTGATCAAACAGCTGAAGAGGAGACTGCTCAATCACCTCCAGTGGTCAACCTGGAGCAGGACTCTGATGCAGAAATCATAGCATCTGTTAAACCCAGCATAGCCAAAAGGCTCAGGTCCAGGAAAGGCAAGATGCAAGCTGAAGCAGCAATTCCTGAGAAGAAGAAAGCCTCTCCAAAGAAAGGCAAAGCTAAAGCCACTTTTGGGCCAACAAAACAATGGAGTAAAGTCCAAACTCAGAAAAGGAAAGTTGTAACCCCATCTGACTCAGATGTTGAATCAGATGTCCCAACATCTCCTCCCAAGAAGAGACCAGCCCCATCTAGGGCTTCAACAGTTGTTCCAGAAGCTCCATTAGACAACATATCTTTCCACCATGTCTCTAGTGCGAACAAGTGGAAATTTGTGTACCAAAGAAGAGTTGCCCTAGAAAGAGAACTGAGCAGCAATGCACTTGAGTGCACTGAACTGATTGACCTCATCTCTGCTGCAGGACTATTCAAAACAGTCTCAGACCTCTCTCCCTGCTATGGACTTCTTGTCAAAGAGTTCATTGTGAATCTTCAGGAGGATTTCTCAAATGGTAAGTCATCTGAGTTCAGAAAAGTGTTTGTGAGAGGTAAGTGTGTTGAGTTCTCTCCTCAAATCATAAATCAGTACCTAGGAAGAGAAACAGATGGACCAAATGAGCTAGGTAAGACAGATAATCAAGTCTGTAAAGTGATCACTGCAAACCAGGTCAAGGCATGGCCTGTGAAGGGAAAGCTCTCAGTGAGCATGCTTACCAGAAAGTATGCCATGCTAAACAGGATTGGTACAGCTAACTGGGTGCCTACCAACCACACCTCTTCAATCTCCACTGGTCTGGCCAGGTTTATATATGCTGTGGGAACTCAAACCAAGATGGACTATGGAGCTTTCATTTTTGATCAAACCATGAAGCATGCCAGCTCTTCTGCAACAAAGCTGCCAATAGCTTTTCCATCATTGCTGTGTGGTATTGTGCTCAATCAATACCCTGGAATTCTCACTGACAAGGATACAACCTGCAAAAGAGAAAGCCCATTGGCTTTTCACTACAAGTTATTCCTCAGTCATCATGCAGCAGATGTTGAAGCACCTTCTGGGACATCTGCAGGTCCTTCAACTGCTAAGAATCCAATCTCCAAGAAGGCTTTAATTGCTGAACTCAAAAGCACCTGCAAAGAGCATGAAGCTAGAAAGCAGAAGCTTGAGGAAATCATTAAAAGACTGGAGAGTGAAGAAGATCAGAAGGCTGCATCTGATGAAGACAGTGAAGCTGATGAAGAAAGTGAAGCTGATAAAGAAACTGAAGTGGAGGAAGAAACTGAGAGTGATGAATCTGAGTGATCAATGTATGTGAGGCAAATGTAATGACAGCAATGTATTTGGAATAGTGTCTTTGGCCCCAAATTTTGTGTCTACCAAGGGGGAGAACAACATCAAATTGTAATTGTTGTTTAAGTATGAATGAAAAAATTCTGTTTGTTTGCTTCTGAACTGAATAAGTTTTTTTCTGTTGCAACAAGATTGGATACATATATATTTGAGGGGGAGTAATCTCAAATAAGAATCAACAGAAAAGTAATGCTATACTCTGATAAAAAGAACTTCTGCTGCACTCTGAAAACCAGAAAAGATGTTAGCCAAAAATTAGCCAAAGGGGGAGTTTGTAGATGTTTAAGAATTGGCAGAATTTTTGACCAACAAGAAATGTTGAATTCAGTTCAGAATGTCCTATCAGATGTTGGGACATTATCAAACAGAGTATATGAACTTATTTCAGGATGTCTCATCAGATGTTGGGACATTGTGTAAATAATTTAAGTTCAGTTTTTCAGGATGTCCCAACAGATGTTGAGACATCTCAGACCTGCTACCAGAATTAATTATTGATTAACTGATCAGAGATATTTAAGTAGAATTATCTGGAATTAATTAATGATGGATAAAAACAGAACAAGGCGCATCTGTAGGGAGTTTTATATTGAAGATTCAGATTAAAACAGAAGACCTAAATCACCTAGAATCTAGGAGGTAACAAACCCTAAATTCAAGGTGGAAGCTGCTGCGCATTAGGGCTGGATCTTCTACAGAAAGCCCAAAATTCAGATACCTATTTAATTAACAGAAACTCATAGAATTGAGTACGAATTTCAGAAGACCTAATAGGGTGTCTAGTGTTTTTAATAGCAGGTGTTTTATTGTACCACTTTATGAGCTTTTAAGCAAAAGTGCATTTGTGACTTAATTGAAACTGTGAAGTAAGATCAAGCTGTTATTGTTTGAAGAATGTCTTCAACTTTATTAAACTTGTAAACTTGATCACTGGGTGATTGAGGGGGAGTGAGTAGGGTACTCTTATCTAAGGTGTGTCTTAGGTAGAAATTGCATTGGGTAGTTATTAAGTGATAGATTAAACAGGGTGGTTTAAGTCTAGAATTAATATTACTTATAGTGGATTTCCTCCTGGCTTGGTAGCCTCCTGATGTAGGTGTGGTTATACACTGAACTGGGTTAACAAACTTATGTGTTGTTTACTTTTCTTGCTATTTAAGTTTTGGTTAAATTTGTCAAGTGTCCTATCAAGTGTTGGGACATCTCTTAGGACATCTCATACCTGATCACAGAATTTCAATATCATTAAATAAAATCCACTTAACAAAGGCTTTGTTTTGTCATGAGTTTAATCCCTAATCATGGATTAAGTTGAGGAGCTTTCCTCAGCTTAAACATTCTCATCTATTATCCTTCTATTAGGATGGTGTAATGAGTCTGTTTAATCCCTGATTATGGCTTAATCTCATTACTTAACACTAAACAAAAACACCAAAAACATCTAAATAATCACAAGTAGGTTAATGATCTTAATCCTACACCATGGTGATTAAGTGTGAGAAGCTGACTTCACACTTAAGGCATTCTCATTACCCCTAATCAGAGGGAAGATGTGATGAGTTTACTAAATCCATTGGTTTAGGCTTAAGCTCATTAACTTATGACAAACTTTCAAAAGCAATAAAAGATTAAAAATACAAAAAAACAAGCAATAAGCGTCTCCTCTGGGATTCTTTTCTCATCTCACTCACTCATAAACGAGAATTCGCTTCTTCCGTCTAATGCAAGACAGTTTGTACCTGAGCCAGACAGGTCATACACTTGAGCATAGACAAGTAAGCAGTTCACAAGTCAATTTATCTTTCAGTCTCTTTGGGTCAAACTACGGTGTTCTGACTTCCTCATTGCACGAGAGGATACGTAGGCATAACTTAACAGTTATCGAACAAAAGTCTCTGTATATTCCCTCTCCTTCTAGCCTTATTCTTTAGCCTCATTATCATGAGCATTTCATCTTTGTTCTTACACTAACACTTCACCTATACACTTCACTTCTCTTACACTGACACCTGTACATCCTTTTCCAGCTCTTTTATACACAAATTGCACTGACACTACCCCTTTAAAACACAAATCTTTTAAGCGTGGATCCCGTCGAGTACGACGGACAATCTGGGTGCTAATACCTTCCCAGGTTGTAACCAACCCCCTTTCTCAGTCTCTCTGGTTCGCAACCGTCTTATCCATATCTTCCTAGGTTTATGCAGCATTACCTTTCCTTCGGGATAAAAATGCCTAGCTGGCGACTCTTTCTTTCTCTTGGGTTCACTCCTGTGTGTTCTCATTTCATCCTTTCGCCGACTGTTCGCGTCTGTACCCTTATCTGAGCCGGTCTCATTTATCGGGAGCGACAACTTGGCGACTCTGCTGGGGACCCTTATACTGTAACCAGGGCTTCTGGTTCTTTTTGTGGGTTCCTCCTAGCGATTGTTTGATTTGTGTTTACTGGGGTGTTATGTGCTATTTGTGTTTGTATATTTGTTTTATTTATTGCTTTATGTACAGTTTGTTTACTTCTTTCTTTACAGCTTTATATACATCATACTGTCATATTGTTCTGGCTGGATCTGGTTTTGTTGCTTTGGTGGGTGGGTGTTCTATTGAGAGTTTAAGGTCCTATACCTGGGACCTGAGTGACACCTAGGCTAGAGTGGTTCATGTTCTTTCCCATTCCATTTCGGTCTGGTGCGGGAATATGAAACACGGTTCAGATATGGGTTTCTTCTTGAGAACTCTGTGCTACAGATTTCCTGTAGTGCTAGGGCTATCTGGGAAGCCTGCTAAGTCTGGATGACCTTTATTATGACCTTCAGAAACTGAGGTGAATTATAGGAGGATCTTTTATGGTTATTATAAACACTGTACCTCCGGGTTAGAAGTGTTTACACTTCTCATAACTGATCCAAGTCTGAGGATCCTTGTTTTAGAACACCACCTGTGAGGGGGTTGGGCTGTTTACAGGTTTGCAGGTACCCTTGACCTCAGCATACCCTGATACTTTGTTATGTTTGAGAATGCTTCACTTTGGACAGTTCTTGTGATTTAACCCAGGACATGTGACTCTTTATTTGAGTCCCCCACCTTGGTTACTAGACTTATGAACCTCCATCTGGATTTCTTGAACATACATGGACTTATACCAAGGCAGTAATCGGATCCAGCTTGATCACAAACCCTTGCATATCATTTGCATACATCATCATTACATCATTTAACATGTGCTTATTTGTTTTTCAGGGTATCCATATCACATTTGGCTTGGTTTTGACCCCTTTATCTGCATAGGCCCTTTGTTCACCAGCCATTTGCCTCAGCAACCTTCATCAGCTACCTTGCTTCAGTCACCTGCATCACCAGTATCAGCCTGTCAGTGGCCCATCTCCAGTGTTAGTCTCCATCATCAGCATCTGTCTCAGCTCTTCATCACCAGACATGGCACCCAAGAAGAGCAACATCTCCTACCATTTCTTTGAGCCTGAGCTGGCTGGCATCAGGAAGGTCCAGGCCCTGGTTACTCACGACCATATACCACTATTCAGAGAACATTATGGAGGCATCCTTGATGTGGTTATGGATTTGGACCCTTCCCAGAGAAGCTTGATTCATACCTGCCTGCAGTTCTATGATCCCCCTCTGAGGTGCTTCACTTTCCAGAATTTTCAGTTGGGACCCTTGTTGGAAGAGTATTCATCACTGATTGGTGTACCTATCAGGGGTGGAGTCCCCTTCAACCCTGAGATGACTTTTCCTAGTAATGAAGAGGTGGCAAAGGCATTGTATCTGGAACCAGTTCTGATTGAGCAAAACATGACAACAAAGGCTGGAATCTCTGGTCTACACTTGGATTTCTTGACCTCTCAGGCTACCCTGAAGGCCTCCTTGAGAGAATGGAAGGCAGTCTATGCATTATTAGCCCTTAGCATATATGGGGTCATATTATTTGCAGATGAGCCTAAGTTTATTAGCAAGAATGCAATCCATCTTTTCATCCTGAGGAACCCAGTGCCCACCTTACTGGGAGATTTCTACTACTCTGTTCACCAAAGGAATGAAAAGCAAAGAGGAAGATTGGTGAGATGCTGTGCTCCCCTATTCCATACCTGGCTGCTCAAACACCTGCCCAAGACTGATGCCTTCTTAAATCCTCACCAACAGAAAAATTGGGCTAGGAGGCTTGTTGCTCTGACCTCAGATGACATCAGGTGGTGCACCCAGAGCACCAAGGGCAGGGACATCATTACTAGTTGTGGGCAGTTCCCCAATGTACCTCTGATAGGAGTGAAGGGTTGCATCAACTACAACCCTCTGCTATTCAAAAGACAATTGGGCTATGCATTGGTCCATCCTCCTAGAGTACAAGATCTAGTTGAGACCCTTTATTGTGAGATCAAGCCTAATCTGGCTATTGTCAGGAAAGCATCCTGGGCTTGGGACAATGTCCAGACTAAAGGGGTAACTATTCTTGGGAGATGCAACAATGTGGCCTCAGCTCAGTATTATGAGTGGTCTCATGCTAGGGCTCAAATTTCTGGGATGCCCTTCACTATTGAAGATGTACCTGGACCATCCACAGCACCACCTCCAGCCACTGTCAGCCTGGAGGAATTTGAAAAGCTAAAAGAGAGGAATGAGAATTTGTCTGAAGCCTTGAAGAGAACCCTCTGGGAGAGGAGTGATGGTCGTCTGGACATTGAAAGGTTAGAAAAGCTTAAGGTGGAGAATCTAGCTAGGATTGAAAAGTCAGAGGACTACATCAAGAAGTCCAGGGCTGGAGAGCAGATTTTGAAGAATGCCTGTAAAGAGGCCCAGTTCCAGAAGGCTAGGACTGATATCTATCTGAAGGAGAGCCAAGCTAGGTGGGTTAGAATCACTGAAGCTCGCACTCAGGAGGATAAGAGAACCCAGGACAAGATTGAGCAGTTGGAGGCTAATGCGAAGGAGCAACAGGAAGCCCTACTAGCAGCTGTCGCTCCCGATAAAAGAGAATAACCCAAATAAAGGTACAGACGCGAACGGTCGGCGAAAGGATGATATGAGAACACACAGGAGTGAACTCATAAGAAAGAAAGAGTCGCCAGCTAGGCATTTTTATCCCGAAGGAAAGGTAATGCTGCATAAACCTAAGAAAAGATATGGATAAGACGGTTGCGAACCAGAGAAACTGAGAAAGGGGGTTGGTTACAACCTGGGAAGGTATTAGCACCCAGATTGTCCGTCGTACTCGACGGGATCCACGCTTAAAAGATTTGTGTTCTAAAGGGGTAGTGTCAGTGCAATTTGTGTATCAAAGCTGGAAAGAATGCAAGTGTCAGTGTAAAGGAAGTGTGAAGTGTGTAAATGTACAGTGTCAGTGTAAGAAAAGGAATAAGATGCTCAAAATCATGAGGTTAAAAGAATAATACTGAAAGAGGGGGAATATACAGAGACTTTTGTTCAATAACTGTTAAGTTATGCCTATGTATCCTCTCATGCAATGAGGAAGTCAGAACACCGTAGTTCGACCCAAAGAGACTGAAAGAAACTGACCTGTGAACTGCTTACTTGTCTATGCTCAAGTGTATGACCTGTCTGGCTCAGGTGCTAACTGTCTTGCATTAGACGGAAGAAGCAAGTTCTCGTTTATGAGTGAATGAGATGAGAAAAGGATCCCGGAGGAGACGATTATTGTTTGTTTTTGAGTTTTCAGTCTTTTATTGCTTTTGACAGTTTGTCATGAGTTAATGAGCTTAAGCCTAAACCAGTGGATTTAGTAAACTCATCACATCTTCCCTCTGATTAGGGGTAATGAGAATACCTTAAGTGTGAAGTCAACTTCTCACACTCAACCACCCTGATGCAGGATTAAGATCATTAACCTACTTGTGATTATTTAGATGTTTTTTGTTGTTTTTGTTTAGTGTTAAATAATGAGATTAAGCCATAATCAGGGATTAAACAGACTCATTACACCATCCTAATAGAAGGATAATAGATGAGAGTGTTTAAGCTGAGGAAAGCTCCTCAACTTAATCCATGATTAGGGATTAAACTCATGACAAAACAAAGCCTTTATTAGATGGATTTTAGTTAATGATAAGATGATGAAGTGAATTTTATGATTTGTAAGACAATTTGAGGGGGACTTGTCCATTAACACTAGGGTTAGTCCTTCTTAACCAATTAAGGAAGAATTAGAACCCTAATGCAAGGCCCAAGTTACAAGCTTGATGTCTTGATGATTATTAGATGAATTGATTAAAGGATTTAAACGCATTAAGGGTTTAACATTTAGGATTAAAGTTATACACTCCATCCTAATAGAAGGATGCATGCATAAGCTTAATCACAAAGCCTTAAGGCCTTTAGGGTTCAGTCCTTGATTATGAGGTGAGAAGAGAAGACTCAATGAGACACAAAGGTAAAAACTAATAGGGGGGACTAATCAAGACCCTAATTATTGTCATGCTTGGTTATTCCTAAGGTTTGTGAGGTTTACAAGAAAGATCTTCAGAGGAACCACCAGGAAGCAGATGAAAGGAGCAAGAGAAGCAAAACAACTTGCTTCACTTAAGAAGTCAAGTTGCTTGAGAAAAGAAAGTAAGATGAAGAAGAATGAGCAAGCTCAAACTCAAACACAAGACAAAATGCAGCAATGATGCATAAGAGGGATGAAAAGAAATTGTGAGAAGTGAAGGCAAATTCACTTCTCAAAGTTACTTACCACCTGAAAAGTTAGTGAAAGAAATGCAATGCAATGCAAAATGAGATGAAATGGCATGATACAAATCAAAACCAGAAGCATATACATGATGTTAATGATGCTATGAGATGATGCAAACATGAAACAAGGCATGGGAATGATCATACAAATACATGGATGCAAGAGAAGCATGCTTAGAACCATGAACATACATGAAAAGTTATGGAATGCAAATGACATACAACATGGCAAATGGAAGATGCAATGATCAAACATGATTCTAATATGTCTTAAGATGTCATATGAATCAAATGAATGCACAAAATGTCATGGCAAGTCATGGTATGCAAGCAAATGGAAGATGAATGCAAAAGGAAGCCCAAATTAGGGTTTATGATCAATGCACCAAACAAAAACCAAAACCTGAAGCAAACATCAAGATAAAAAATTGAAAATGCATCCAAGGGAACCCTAAACCTATACAAACTCACTGCCCAAAGGAGGGGTTCTAACTCTTAACCTAGTGAGGGTTATGAATTTCTTAAGAATGCTAGGGTTTTATGGTACCTTGTCAAGAAAAATGTCAAACAAATTGAAAATGCAAGATCACATCATGCCAATTTAATCCTATAAACTACATGCTAAACAAGATGCAATGCAAAAAGAATCAAAGTCCAACTCTTAAAGACTAGGCAGAAATGAATTTTCAAAGTTTGGATCAAAATAATGCCTTGAAATGAAATTAATTCCATGAAAAATTGTCAAAAGACATCAAGATCAAAAAAGAAATTTGGTTTGAGGGTTGGACAATGTTTCTAAATGATTTTAAATGTTTCATGAATTTTTTGGTGATTTTTAAATACCTAAAAGTATTTTTAATTAATTAATTCTCATTAATTAATTAAAAATAACCTTTTAAATGATTTAAAAATATTTTTAAATGCAAAAAATAAAAATAAAAATGTTTTTGGTTTCTGAAAATTAATAAAAGGTTATATAAAAATTTTCAGAATTTTCCAAAATGTTTTACTATTTTTAATAAATTGAACAAAACAAATGAAATTAAAGGAAAATAAAACTGAATTTAAATGAAAGTCAGCGCATCCAATGGTCAGCATTTAAACTTCGAATGGAGGGAAAGACTGCGCGCGTGATCCTAGGGCTGAGATTCAAACTGACTAAAATGGATTAATTAATTTAATTAAGTGAGATTAGGGCTAAGTGGAAGATCTGGACCATTGAACACGCGCGGGAATTGACTAAGTCAGCAACATCTACGCTCCACATTCAAACTTCATTAATTACACAGATTAAACCCTAATCACTTTCAGGTGGCCGAAGAAGACTTCCGGTCGTCTTCTCCGGCAAGACCCTCACTTGAAAGTTGCTAAATCCCTCAAAACTTCATGAAAATGAAATCTAATTGCCCAGAATCAAACCCCATTCCAAACTAAATCAAAACCCCCAAACAAAAACCATTTTTCATTTATTAATCAGACAAATCGAAGCAAAACATTTCTAGGGAAAAAAAGTTTCAGAGCATTCATACATCCTGGTTTCTCAACCATTTTCAAAAATAATCATACCCCCATGCTCAGGGGAGTACATAGAAGCATTTAAGAACTTAAAATGGAGTTTCTGGAAAAAGGTTTGAGATGGCTACCTGAGATGGAAACTCCTGGTCCTGAGCTTTCTGGCCTTTCCTTTGCTGCAAGCCCACTCCTTTGAACCCTCTGATGATGAAATGAGGCTTAGAAAGCTTTGAGGATGGCTGGTTTGTGAGATGGCAGAAGTTCTGTTCAAGGGAGGGTGGTGATCGTGTTTTTGTTTTAGGGACTTTCAGGCTATGGTGATGGGTGGTTTGTGACCAGTGAAGTATGCTGAGTTGATTTGTGAAGTTGGTTTGTGTGTTTGCAGCTTGTGGAGAGTGTTTCGAAAGCTTTTGCAAAATGGGGTGAAAATGAGAGAGCTGTGTTCTTGGTGCTTTTAGGCTTGCTTGTTGTGTGCTTTGTCTTGTTTTTGGTTTGTATAAACAAATGGGATTGGTCAGATGAGTTAATGTGTGCTTTTGTGATTGGTATGGCTCAAGTTGCCAAAATGTCAAGTTTGTGTAAGAGAGGCATGGGCTACTAGCTAGCCAAGGACAGATGGGGTGTCCTGCGCAGCAAGATGTGTGGAGAGCCATAAGATTGATTGTGAAGTCAGCAAGCAAGTGGATTCACACTTGAGTGAGTTTTTGCAACTTGCCTCACTTTTGTTTCCTTTGAGAAATCTTGCTCCATAAGTCATGAAAATGAGTGATCCCTTGGCCCATTCTGAATTTTAGATTTCATATGATCATGTTGTGAATAAATGATACACATTTGAGGCCTTTAGAACACTTGAACAAACCATTTTGCAAAATGTCTCTTTGGTAGAAAACTTCAAATTTTGTGATTTTATCCAACTTTGACAAGCCATAACTTTTGATCCAAAATGAATTAGGTCATGTTCTTGTACTTTTTGAAAAGGGAATGATCCATTCTACAACTTTCATGACCAAAGTTTTTTCATTTGAAGCATTTTTTAATCAAAAAGTAAAGGTTGAAAAAGTTTCCCAAAATGGCAATTTCATTAAAAGTCAACTTTCCCAAAAAGTCAACTTTGCAAATGACTTGAGATTCTTCAATTTTGTGAACTTCCAACATCTTCTATGATCAAATAAAGATCATACACAATCAAAATGATGAAGAACACCCTTTGGTTGGGTCATTGGGGGCCTCAGATGCCCTGATTTTACACTGACTTGCTTGAAAAGTCAACTCTTGATCAGATGACTTCCCCATGGAATTTCTTCATGAAAATTTATATGCATGCTCTCTATACCATATAGAGACCAATAGAACCAAGAATGACCAAAAAAATTGGAGTTATGGCCTCTGAAACCAAAACCCTAATTCTAGGTCATCTGTGCAGTTAAACCTGGCTCTGCTTCCATACCATTCTCAGTTCTTGTGATTCTTTGACATTCTTGACTTTGAGAGGACATAATATGATGCTTGAACATGCATGGAACCCTTTGAAGTGATTGATGACCCTTGGAATGGCTCAAGAAGCCCTTGGATTGCTCAGATCACAAACCCTAGATGCAGATGACTTTGAACCAAAGCAATGAATCAAAAATGTGGTATGAGATGCTATGATTGGATTTATGCATATGAAATGATAACAAGCCATGGTGTGAATGGGTGAGGGCAAATTTGGGGTGTTTACAGCTGCCCCTATTCAAACATGAGTTAGTTGTGCAGGATGTAAGCAACGGCTTATCAGGCAAACAAGATAACTTGTGGTTGAATACCCAAGACAGTCCAAAATTTGCACTCATAGAATGAAAAAGAAAAGGGATATAGATTGTAAAAGAAAATAAAGTATAATATAAAGTGCGCGCGACGGAGGACGACCGTCGAGCAGAGGACGACTGCTGGGGAAAGAGCAATGACGGGGACGACCGACATGCTGGGGATATAAGAGATTATGATGGGGACGGCCATCAAGTAAAGCTGTAAGATTCTTTGGGGAATATGTAAAAAGTAAATGATGAGGTACGATCATCAGGTTCATAAAGTAATGCAAACAACGATGGGGACGGCCATCGGGCTAAACTGATGAAGGACGATCATCAGGAAAAGGAAAAGGGACCACGACGGGGACGGCCATCGGGTTAAAGAATAAATGAAATAATGATGAGGGACGGTCATCGAAGGTGAAGAACGATCACCTAGCAGGGGACGGCTGCTCTGTTGGGGATAAGATGAGGGACGATCATCTAAGGTGAAGGACGATCACCTGGCAGGGTACGGCTGCCGACAATATCGTGACATAGGACGAATGCCGGATAAAAAGGTCAACGATGGGGACGGCCATCGGACGAGCATGATGAAGGACGATCATCAAGAGGTGAAGGACGATCACCTAGCAGGGGACGGCTGCTCTCAAGGTTTATCATGACATAGGACAAATGTCAGATAACAAGATCAACGATGGGGACGGCCATCGGATAAAATGATGAAGGACGATCATCAAAAGGGTGAAGGACGATCACCTAGCAGGGGACGGCTGCTAAATATCACGACATAGGACGAATGTCGAATAGAAAAGGGGTTCTAATGAATAGAGACTCCACTGGGGGTGATGAAGGACGATCCTCAAAAAAGGTGAAACACGATCACCTGGCAGGGTACGGCTGCCGGAAGGTATCATGACATAGGACGAATGTCAGATAGAGAGGAAATTTTGCTTTGCTGGCGACTTACTGGGGAATGGTAAACACGGACGAGTGTTTATTTCCAAGAAATGAAAGTTATAAGTGTTTTGGTGTTGTGTATAGATTAAAGATGCAGACGAGCATCCCTAAGACCGCGATACGGACGAGTATCGGGTAGAAACAAATACTGACACGTGTTCAGAGATGATGATACGAACGAGTATCAACTGGTTAATCAAAGAACACGGACGAGTGTTGACTCTGAGGGGACTCTTTTGGGGAAGAGTAGACACAGACAAGTGTCTAAATTCAAGAAGACATAAGAGTGTTTGACACAGTGTATGGATTAAAGATGCGGACGAGCATCCTTAAGACTATGATACGGACGAGTATCAAGTAGAAACAAACGCTAGACGCATGTTCTGAGATGATGGTACAGACCAGTACCAATTGGTTAACAAAGAACACGAACGAGTGTTGAATCTGAGAGGATATAAGTGGTGTATACAAGATACGGACGAGCATCTGTATAAGTGAAATAAGATTAATAAGTATGAGTGGTGTATATATGAGTGTTCAACCTGCTGGGGAGAGTGACACAGACGAGTGTCCAGAGGTATATTATAAACAAGTATATGCTTTACAAAGTGTTTAAGTAATTATGTTGGGGAAGGTGACACGGACGGATGTCAAGAAAGTTATATATATATATATATATATATATATATATATATATATATATGCATCTGTGAGTGCAAAGGGGATACTTTGGCTTTCTGCTGGGGATGTGACACGGACGGGTGCCACAAAGAGTATGTACTGATGTTTATGGGTGTAAGGCAACCGCTTTAGCTCTTTGCTGGGGAATCTGGGGAGTATTCTGTATATTGTTGATGGGTTGTCATTATTCACAAGTGTTCGATTCAGACCATGACTCATGATTATGCAACATGTTTGATTTTTGCCGTAATGCTCCGTATTAGACGGAATGCTACGCTTTGTGGGGTGAATATGACGCGAATGCTATGTTTATGCAAAAGATACCGATCCCGGATTCGGATCCCGTTACTGCGAAGATCTCTGGCCGATCTGCTTGAAGTGGACATCCCAGCTGGGGGTAAGATCATTAGTAGATCTGATGAGATGTATCTGCTTGGGGGGATAGGTCACTGATAGACCCATCCTTGATAATGAGGGACCCAGCTGGGGTTTGTAGAAGCCTTCGTCACTCTGTTGTGATTCCTTCGCGTGTTGTACTTCTGGATAGAGATTGACACTTTGTGGGGAGACGGTTCCCTGGCTTGATTGTGGAGGAATAGTAAATGGTAACTCGGCTGGGGAGAAAACATTTCTGGTGCTAAGGCTGAGTGAGTATTGATTTGCCAGCTTGCTGGGAGTGAAGTTTTCATGCCCCATGTCGTATTTTGAATACCTGCAATCCTGCAAAGATAGGAACGTACAAGTAATCCCGGGGTATCCCTTACCAGATTCCATCATAGGAGTTCATACACTTCCGGGAGTAAATATATTCCCTGCAAGCACACATTCTTTAGAAAAGAAGCATCTGTATTTATGCAATCACTATCTCAAAGACATCGGACATTTTGCAAATGAAAATAAAATGCACGAGACGAGACGTGACTGAAAATCCGATTTTATTAATTTATATGCCCTGAATTGGCAAGATACAGTCAAAGAAACATATCCCCTAAAATGAGGAGATTGTTACAAATTGAGAAACAAAATGTTGGCAATGTTGACGACGCTTCAAGGAGCTTCCCTTTTGTTATGACTCGTATGACATTTGACACTCTTCTCGTCTTGCTTTCTGAAGAAGGCTGATCCTGAAAGAAGCTTGATCCTTTCGAAGCTTACCGAGTTGTAAGTGATACAGACGAATTCAAGATGCAGTTGTTCGCTTATTCCCTTATTTTGCATGGATCGCCCTTTCGGGTTTTCAATCCATCGGGATTCCCATTTTTGCCTGAGTTGTCCAATGCGGCTTTTCAACTCAGCGGGTGTACACTTTTTGTTTATTTTCCCTTATTTTTGCCCGAGTCTTTTATTCTGTTTTTGACTCGCCGGGATGCCCTATTTTTGCCTGGACTTTCATTCTGTTTTTATGTCCAGCGGGTCATTTTATGCGAAGTATTTTTTTACTGCATCTGAATTCACAGGGTATGGGAAGTCTTCACCATCCATAGTGCTGAGCATGAGTGCTCCACCAGAGAAAACATTCTTTACTACGAATGGTCCTTCATAGTTCGGAGTCCACTTACCCTTGTGGTCTGTATGAGGAGGGAGGAGTCTTTTCAGCACAAGATCTCCTACTTGGTATTCTCGGAGCCTAACTTTCTGATCGAAGGCTTTCTTCATTCTTTTCTGATATAACTGCCCATGACAGATTGCAGCTAATCTCTTTTCTTCGATCAGATTCAATTGTTCGTATCGGGATCGGACCCATTCTGCTTCGTTCAGCTTAACATACATCAGTACTCGCAGGGAGGGTAATTCAACTTCAACAGGTAGGACTGCTTCCATACCATACACAAGCTGATACGGTGTTGCCCCGGTGGATGTTCTGATTGACGTGTGGTACCCATGCAAGGCAAACAGTAGCATCTCATGCCAGTCTTTGTAGGTGACTACCATCTTCTTCACAATCTTCTTGATATTCTTGTTAGCTGCCTCAACAGCGCCGTTCATCTTTGGCCTGTAAGGAGAAGAATTGTGGTGTTGGATCTTGAAGTTCCGGCATAGCTCTGCCATCATTTTGTTGTTCAGGTTGGAACCATTATCAGTAATGATTCGCTCGGGAACTCCGTATCTACAGATGATGTCTCTCTTCAGAAATCGGGCTACCACTTGCCTTGTAACATTTGCATAGGAAGCTGCTTCAACCCACTTGGTAAAATAATCAATAGCAACCAAGATGAATTTGTGGCCGTTTGAAGCAGTCGGCTCAATCTTGCCAATCATGTCAATGCCCCACATAGCAAAGGGCCAGGGTGAAGACATCACATTCAGAGGATTAGGAGGCACATGCACCTTATCCGCATAGATCTGGCATTTGTGGCATTTTCTGGCATAGGCACAAAAGTCGGCATCCATTGTGATCCAGTAATAGCCTGATCTTAGCAATTTCTTAGCCATGGCATACCCTCCTGCATGGGTACCAAAAGATCCTTCGTGCATCTCGTGCATCAACAAGTCTGCTTCTGTTCTATCAACGCATTTGAGGAGTACCATATCAAAGTTTCTCTTGTATAGGGAACCATCAGTATTCAGGAAGAAACTACCAGCAAGCCTTCTTAATGTCTTCTTATCATTGGAAGATGCCCCAGGCGGGTATGTTTGATCCTCCAAGAAGCACTTAATGTCGTGCAACCAAGGCTTATCATCTTTGACAACGTCTGCCGCAAATACATATACTGGTTTGTCGAGTCTGGACACTGAAATCCGAGGCACAAAGTTGGCAGCTTGAGCTTTGATCATGGATGAAATGGTAGCCAAAGCATCTGCAAACTGATTCTCGTCCCGGGGGATATACTCAAGCTTGACCGTTGTAAAGAAAGTCAATAACCTCCTTGTATAATCCTTGTAAGGTATCAGATGATCTTGGTGTGTGTACCATTTTCCGTTGGTTTGATTAACTACCAGAGCTGAATCCCTGAATACAGTCAATGTCTTGATCCTGAGGTCAATGGCTTCCTCAAGACCCATAATGCAAGCTTCATATTCAGCTTCGTTGTTAGTGCAGTTAAAGGTGAGCTTTGCCGAGAAAGGCATGTGAACTCCCTTAGGTGTAATGAGCACTCCACCAACACCACGACCATTCATATTAACAGCCCCATCAAACATCATAGTCCATTCTTCCTCCGGGTCAGGCCCTTCAGTGTGAACAGGCTCTTCATGATCTTTTGCTTTTATGAACATGATGTCTTCATCAGGGAAGTCAAATCTCATAGGCTGGTAATCATTAATAGGTTGCTCAGCAAGATAATCAGACAGTACACTGCCCTTGATGGCTTTCTGAGATGTGTACTGGATGTCATATTCTGTGAGGATCATTTGCCATCTTGCAACCCGTCCGGTAAGTGCCGGCTTCTCAAAAATGTACTTAACTGGGTCCATCTTTGATATCAATAAAGTAGTGTGGGTCAACATATACTGTCTCAGTCAGCGAGCAGCCCACGCTAAAGCACAGCAAGTTTTCTCGAGCAGTGAATAACGTTGTTCACAGTCAGTAAACTTTTTGCTTAGGTAGTAAATTGCATACTCTTTTCGACCAAACTCGTCATGCTGGCCCAGCACACACCCTATTGACTCTTCTAATACTGTTAAGTACATTATCAGAGGTCTTCCTTCAACTGGAGGAATAAGGATTGGAGGTTCTTGCAAGTACTCCTTGATCTTGTCAAAAGCCCTCTGGCAGTCTTCGTTCCACCTGACCGTTTGCTCTTTTCTTAATAGCTTGAACAAGGGTTCACAGGTTGCAGTAAGGTGAGATATGAACCTTGAGATGTAGTTCAATCTACCTAGGAACCCTTGAACTTCTTTTTCTGTCTTCGGTGCAGGCATCTCTTGAATGGCTTTGACTTTATCAGGGTCAACCTCAATCCCTTTCTCTCTTACAATAAATCCCAGCAGCTTACCAGATCGCACCCCGAATGTGCACTTTTTGGGGTTCAATTTCAGTTGGTATTTCCTCAGACGCTTGAATAGTTTCAGCAGATTTACCAGGTGGTCTTCTTCTGTGAGGGACTTGGCAATCATGTCATCCACATAACACTCGATTTCTTTATGGATCATATCGTGGAATAATGTTACCATAGCCCGTTGATATGTTGCACCTGCATTCTTCAGTCCGAATGGCATCACTTTATAACAGAACGTGCCCCAGGGTGTGATGAAAGTTGTCTTATCCATGTCTTCAGGTGACATTTTGATCTGATTGTATCCTGAAAATCCGTCCATGAAGGAGAACACCGAGAACTGAGCCGTATTATCAACCAATACATCAATGTGAGGTAATGGGAAATCATCTTTCGGGTTGGCTCTGTTCAGGTCCCGGTAGTCAACACACATCCTTACTTTGTCGTCTTTCTTAGGCACAGGTACTATATTAGCAACCCACGGCGGATAGCTAGTTACAGCAAGGAATCCAACTTCTGCTTTACTGGCGGGCAGTCTTCTTTTAATGGCAGCTTGTGCATGACGATATCGGTGTCCAACCCTGGCATATCCTGGTAAGACCAAGCAAACACATCCGCATACTCCCGAAGCAAATCAATCAGTTGTTCTTTCACTGAGTTTTGTAGGCAGGCCCCGATCTTAACCTCTTTCACGTCTTCATCCGTACCAAGATTAACTGTTTCAATCTCCTCCTGATGAGGAGTGATAACCTTCTCCTCTTGCCTTAACAACCTGGCTAGCTCTTCAGGAAGCTCAAAATCTTCTTCAACCCCTTCATCGGCTTGATTGATTGGATTGTCAAAGTCATACGAAGCCATAGCTGTGTTGTTGTCGGTGCAGTCTGAAAGGCACTCTCTGCAAGGGTTTAGATTGTTCATTTTAGTGATTGATTTTAATCTTGTTTAGAAAAAGTGAAATGAAGTTTATCATTTTGAAAACATTGCCATTTTATTTTTGTACAAAAAGAAAAATGAAAAACAGTGAGCAGAAAAGAAAAAGACTCATTTGCAAAAGACATCCGATATTCATTGACTGATCTGTTTGCACGAAATTACAGATGGCCCGATTACAAAATGTGTCTTGTCATCTTGGGCAAGATGCAAGACTTGATACATGCTTAAAAATACAGGAAATAATAATTACTCTGCGGGAGTAACCCTTATAATTTCCTGGGAAGACCAGTTTGAGATATGGCTCCCCGGGGTCCTTGGACGTATCCAGCTCTCCAGGTTGCGCTCATCTTTCGACTCATCTTCCAAGTTGTTTACAGCATCAGGGGTGAGCATCCCTCCACTAACAAAACTGGGCTTCTTAGCAGCTTCTGATTGATCTTGTTGAGTTGGTTTGTAACCCAACCCAAATCTGTCCTCTTTCTTCTCTACGGGCAACAGCTTGCCCCAGCCCTGGGCATTCCCCTCTTCAACAACCTTCCTGGCTTGCTGGTAAGATGTCATGGAAGTCCCAAGTATAGCAGATGCTTCATTAATGTTCAGGGCTTCGAATCCCTGACTCATGGTTTCATGGATCTCTCCATCCATCTCAATATATTTGTATGTAGCCAGATGGCTAACAAAAATATCTTCTTCACCACAAATGGTGGTGATCTGGCCCTCCCACTCGAATTTTAACTTCTGGTGAAGGGTAGACGTAACTGCGCCAACGACATGAATCCAAGGTCTACCCAACAAACAGCTGTAGGCCGGCTGAATGTCCATCACATAGAAGGTTATTTTAAACGTCTGTGGGCCAATCATCATAGGTAGATCAATCTCTCCTAGCACTGATCTCTTAGAGCCGTCAAATGCTCTCACTACCAAATTACTTGGACGCAGTGCCAAGCCATCATACTCCAGCTTCACCAAGGCTTTCTTTGGTAAGACATTGAGTGAAGACCCAGTGTCTACCAATACATGTGATAGAACAGCACCCTTGCATTCCAGGGTGATATGTAAAGCCTTATTGTGGTTACAACCCTCAGTTGTTAAATCAGCATTGGTAAAACCCAATCCATGGCTGGTATTGACATTTGCTACCACGGTCTCCAGCTGATTAACGGTGATCTCCTCCGGCACATATGCTGCGTGCAAGACTTTTAGTAATGCATTCCGGTGAGCTTCGAAACACATCAGCAGGGATAGAATGGAGATTTTGGAGGGAGTTTGGTGAAGCTGATCCACCACCTTGTAATCACTCCTCTTGATAATTCTCATAAACTCGTCTACATCTTGTTCAAAAGATGTCTTCTGTGTTTCTTTGAGAATGGGTTCTTCAGCTATTACACTCTTCCCTTTTGCTTTGGCAGCAGCTTCTGCCTCGGCATTGGGTCTTTGTGATTGCGAGGCAAAAAGGCGTCCGCTTCTGGTGAAGCCTCCGCCTCCCCCGACATTGTCAATCTGTGGTGAAGAGGTTGAAGAGTCAAGAGTGATTCTCTCCCCATTGCAGTACAGGTCGGAGCCATAATGCCAAGGGATGGCATTAGTGCTTTCATATGGAACAGGCCCAGGTACCGTGATGGTAACCGGGATGACTGCAGCAGAGGATGGTGTTGCAATAGTATATGGATCATAGTAGATAGTGACTGGTGTCCTGGCAGGAGATGCCACTGCTTGTTGTTGAAAATTGTTGTTCGGAGGAATACTTGATGGATCATAATAAATAGTAACTGCTGAGATATTTGCTGGTGTTGTAGAAGAAGATTCTGAATAAAGGGGTGTTGATGTTGTAGAAGTAATGTTTGTTGATGTCGGACTTGTTGAAGTGATAAATGAAGCATTTGTTGATGAAACTGAAGAATTGTTTGGAATAATTGCTGTTGCAGTTGTAGGAGACTCTGGAACCGTTGTTGGAGGGATTCCCGGATTTGAAGGTATTGATGTTGTGATTTGAAGTAGACCATTCTGGATAAGACTGTCTATGCCGCTTCTCAAGTTATCACATCCATTTACCGAAATGTTACAATAACCGCACCCGAGCTCACACCCAGGGAATATCTGACATTCAAGGAGTTGAGCTTTAATCTCTACCAGGGGTGTCCGGATCTGCCCAACACTGGTTATCAAGAAAGACAACTTATCTTCCTCGATAGCATTAATTCTGGGCCCTCCATGGTTGGGCATGGGGTTTTTATTAACATTTGGCGGGGGTGCAAAGTTTAGAGCTTTAGAATCTACCAAGTCTCGTACCTTCATCTGTAAAGCTCTGCACTTCTCTGTACTGTGGCCAGGTGCGTTGGAGTGAAAAGCGTATCTGGCGTTGGCGTCGTAATTTCTTGGCAAACTGGAAGGATCAGGTGGTGCCAACGTCCTTAACTCAACCAAGTTGAGCTTCAGGAGCTGTGGCAGTAAAGCGGCATAAGGCATAGGGATCGGGTCGATCACCCTATTGGCCTGAGATGGTCTCTGTTGAAATGGTCTTTGTTGATTGTTGTTGTTGTTGCTGTTGTAGTTTCTTTGAGGAGGATACTGAGTTTGTTGCTGATAGTGAGGTTGTTGTTGTGGTTGATATGTCGGTTGCTGAGGAATTGGAGTGGGAATGGTGACTGCTGCCACTGACCTATGAACATATTGTGGTCTGCCCCTGCTGGCCTGAATAGCATTAGTCTCACCGGCTCTTCTTGGACCTACAAATGGTTTTCTGGGGTTGCTGGACGAGCTCGCACCATTGTCAGAAATTTTGCCCATCTTTAACAGGCTTTCAATTCTTTCTCCAGCTATGACTACGTCAGCGAAGCTGGTGGAAGAGAAGGCAGCTAGCCTGTCAATGTATGTCCCTTGAAGGGTGTTCATAAACATGTCGGCCATTTCTCTTTCCGACATGGGTGGCTGGACAGCAGCAGCAAGCTGTCTCCACCTTTGGGCGTATTCCCGGAAGCTTTCCCTGGATGATTGAGACATTCCCATTAGGAGGGTCCTGTTAGGAGACATATCCAAGTTGTACTGGTATTGTCTGATAAAGGCCTCAGCCAGGTCGTTCCAGCATCTGATGTATGCTCTAGTCAAGTGAGAGTACCATTCCCTTGAAGCTCTTGTTAAGCTATCTTCAAAATAAAACATCCATAGCTTTTCATCCATGGTATATGCCTTTAGCCTCCCCAGAAAGGATTGTAAATGGGTGCGGGGACAGGAAGTTCCGTTGTACTTCTCGAAGCACGGAGGTTTAAACTTGTGGGGAATCCTTACCCCGTCCACTAGACCCATGTCCATAACATCAAAGCCCAAGGAATTCTGAGACTCCAGGGATCTCAATTTCTCAGCAATTTCATCTAGCCTTCTTACATAGGCTTCATCCCCAGCTCCCATCACAGTGAATTGATCCTCTTGGGGGTCTTCTTGTAATACTCTGCCTGCAGTGGCATTCCCTTGGACATTAGCGGGGATGTTGATCTCTGGATGAAGGTGAGGCCCATACACTGGAGGATTAACATGAGGCTGAACCCTCTCATTGTTGCTTGTTCCCCCAGTCCCCAGATGGGGTTCCTCCTGGGTCTGCCTTTCCACTAATGCCCTTAATCTCTCTTGGCTCTGTGCCAGTCCATTCATAACCTCCATGAACTGGGTCATCTGATTTCTCATCTCCAGTCTCTCATTGGCCATTTGAGTCCTGACCTCTGTAAGGTCCTGCTGTACTTGGTCCATTTGTATACCCGAAAGGTTGTTGCGAGTGGGATATCTGTGTGGACGGTTGAGTGGGAACACCCGTCGTCGAGCAATAGTTCCTGAATCACAACAGAGTTTGTAACAAACAAAACTAAAACCTACAAAACAAAACAAAAGTTAGTATGCAATGCAGTATGCTTATTTGTTTCCAAGGTATCCGGCTTGGCATTTGGTTTTGATCTTTCCAGACCCCTGAGGAAGATGCTTTGTTGTTGCTTGAGAGAAAAAGAACTCAGATGAAACAAACTAATGAATATATTACAAATGGAGAATCATACATAGTTTGTTTTTTACAATACATGCCCCCTGAGGGGTCAATAAATACAACATAAAATAAAAGTACATGAAATGAAACAACAACAAGCAAAAGTCAGACACCAAGACCAAACTCATCCTCCTGAACTTCCTTTAGAAGTGTTTCGGTTACAGGGTTAGCTGGATGCTCTGTGAGGTTCCTGATTAGAAGATTCCTGGTGGTGATAGCAGTGGTTAGCTTCTTGTGTCTGCCCTGGTCCTTTGACCTCTTCACACCAGCCCTGAGCTTCAATTCTGAGATCTCCCTCTGGGCTGCTAATAGGGCTTCCTGTTGCTCCTTTGCATTAGCCTCCAACTGCTCAATCTTGTCCTGAGTTCTCTTATCTTCCTGAGTGTGAGCTTCAGTGATCCTGACCCACCTAACTTGGCTCTCCTTCAGATAGAGATCAGTCCTAGCTTTCTGGAACTGGGCCTCTTTACAGGCATTCTTCAAAATCTGTTCTCCAGCCCTTGACTTCTTGATGTAGTCCTCTGACTTTTCAATCCTGGCTAGATGCTCCACCTTAAGCTTTTCTAACCTTTCAATGTCCAGACGACCATCACTCCTCTCCCAGAGGGTTCTCTTCAAGGCTTCAGAAAAATTCTCATTCCTCTCTTTTAGCTTTTCAAACTCCTCCAGGCTGACAGTGGCTGGAGGTGGTGCTGTGGATGGTCCAGGTACATCCTCAATGGTGAAGGGCATCCCAGAAATTTGAGCCCTAGCATGTGACCACTCATAATACTGAGCTGAGGCCACATTGTTGCATCTCCCAAGAATGGTTACCCCTTTAGTCTGGACATTGTCCCAAGCCCAGGATGCTTGCCTAACAATAGCCAGATTAGGCTTAATCTCACAATAAAGGGTTTCAGCCAAGTCCTGCACTTTAGGAGGGTGAACCAGAGCATAGCCCAACTGTCTTTTGAATAGCAAAGGGTTGTAGTTGATGCAACCCTTCACTCCTATCAGAGGTACATTGGGAAATTGCCCACAACTAGTAATGATGTCCCTGCCCTTGGTGCTCTGGGTGCACCACCTGATGTCATCTGAGGTCAAAGCAACAAGTCTCCTAGCCCAATTCCTCTGTTGATGAGGATTCAAGAATGCATCAGTCTTGGGCAAGTGCTTGAGCAACCAGGTATGGAACAAGGGAGCACAGCACCTCACCAATCTTCCTCTTTGCTTTTCATTCCTTTGGTGAACAGAGTAGTAGAAATCTCCCAGTAAGGTGGGCACTGGGTTCCTTAGAATGAAAAGATGGATTGCATTCTTGCTAATAAACTTAGGCTCATCTGCAAATAATATAACCCCATATATGCTAAGGGCTAATAATGCACAGACTGCCTTCCATTCTCCCAAGGAGGCTTTCAGGGTAGCCTGAGAGGTCAAGAAATCCAAGTGTAGACCAGAGATTCCAGCCTTTGCTGTCATGTTTTGCTCAATCAGAACTGGTTCCAGATACAATGCCTTTGCCACCTCTTCATTACTAGGAAAAGCTATCTCAGGGTTGAAGGGGACTCCACCCCTGATAGGTACACCAATCAGTGATGAATACTCTTCCAACAAGGGTCCCAACTGAAAATTCTGGAAGGTGAAGCACCTCAGAGGGGGATCATAGAACTGCAGGCAAGTATGAATCAAGCTCCTCTGGGAAGGGTCCAAATCCATAACCACATCAAGGATGCCTCCATAATGTTCTCTGAATAGTGGTATATGGTCTGGAGTAATCAGGGCCTGGACCTTCCTGATGCCAGCTAGCTCAGGCTCAAAGAAATGATAGGAGATGTTGCTCTTCTTGGGTGCCATGTCTGGTGATGAAGAGCTGAGACAGATGTTGATGATGATGACTAACACTGGAGATGGGCTACTGACAGGCTAATACTGATGATGCAGGTGACTGAAGCAGGTAGCTGATGAAGGTAGCTGAAGCAGATAGCTGGTGAACCAAGGCCGATGCAGATGAAAGGGGTCAAAACCAAGCCAAATGTGATATGGATACCCTGAAAAACAAATAAACACATGTTAAATGATGCAATGATGATGTATGCAAATGATATGCAAGGGTTTGTGATCAAGCTGGATCTGATTACTGCCTTGGTATAAGTCCATGTATGTTCAAGAAATCCAGATGGAGGTTCATAAGTCCAGTAACCAAGGTGGGGGACTCAAATAAAGAGTCACATGTCCAGGGTTAAAAATCACAAGAACTGTCCCAAAATGGAGTACTCTTAATCAAAACAAAGTAACAGGGTATGCTGAGGTCAAGGGTACCTGCAAACCTGTAAACAACCCAACCCCCTAACAGGTGATGTTCTAAAACAAGGATCCTCAGACTTGGATCAGTTATGAGAAGTGTAAACACTTCTAACCCGGAGGTACAGTGTTTACAATAACCATAAAAGATCCTCCTCTAATTCACCTCAGTTTCTGAAGGTCATAATAAAGGTCATTCAGACTTAGCAGGCTTCCCAGATAGCCCTAGCACTACAGGAAATCTGTAGCACAGAGTTCTCAAGAAGAAACCCATATCTGAACCGTGTTTCATATTCCCGCACCAGACCGAAATGGAATGGGAAAGAACATGAACCACTCTAGCCTAGGTGTCACTCAGGTCCTAGGTATAGGACCTTAAACTCTCAATAGAACACCCACCCACCAAAGCAACAAAACCAGATCCAGCCAGAACAGTATGACAGTATGATGTATATAAAGTTGTAAAGAAAGCAGTAAACAAACTGTACATAAAGCAATAAATAAAACAAATATACAAACACAAATAGCACATAACACCCCAGTAAACACAAATCAAACAAGCGCTAGGAGGAACCCACAAAAAGAACCAGAAGCCCTGGTTACAGTATAAGGTTCCCCAGCAGAGTCGCCAAGCTGTCGCTCCCGATAAATGAGAATAACCCAAATAAAGGTACAGACGCAAACGGTCGGCGAAAGGATGATATGAGAACACACAGGAGTGAACTCATAAGAAAGAAAGAGTCGCCAGCTAGGCATTTTTATCCCGAAGGAAAGGTAATGCTGCATAAACCTAAGAAAAGATATGGATAAGACGGTTGCGAACCAGAGAAATTGAGAAAGGGGGTTGGTTACAACCTGGGAAGGTATTAGCACCCAGATTGTCCGTCGTACTCGACGGGATCCACGCTTAAAAGATTTGTGTTCTAAAGGGGTAGTGTCAGTGCAATTTGTGTATCAAAGCTGGAAAGAATGCAAGTGTCAGTGTAAAGGAAGTGTGAAGTGTGTAAATGTACAGTGTTAGTGTAAGAAAAGGAATAAGATGCTCAAAATCATGAGGTTAAAAGAATAATACTGAAAGAGGAGGAATATACAGAGACTTTTGTTCGATAACTGTTAAGTTATGCCTACGTATCCTCTCGTGCAATGAGGAAGTCAGAACACCGTAGTTCGACCCAAAGAGACTGAAAGAAATTGACCTGTGAACTGCTTACTTGTCTATGCTCAAGTGTATGACCTGTCTGGCTCAGGTGCTAACTGTCTTGCATTAGACGGAAGAAGCAAGTTCTCGTTTATGAGTGAATGAGATGAGAAAAGGATCCCGGAGGAGACGATTATTGTTTGTTTTTGAGTTTTCAGTCTTTTATTGCTTTTGACAGTTTGTCATGAGTTAATGAGCTTAAGCCTAAACTAGTGGATTTAGTAAACTCATCACATCTTCCCTCTGATTAGGGGTAATGAGAATACCTTAAGTGTGAAGTCAACTTCTCACACTCAACCACCCTGATGCAGGATTAAGATCATTAACCTACTTGTGATTATTTAGATGTTTTTTGTTGTTTTTGTTTAGTGTTAAATAATGAGATTAAGCCATAATCAGGGATTAAACAGACTCATTACACCATCCTAATAGAAGGATAATAGATGAGAGTGTTTAAGCTGAGGAAAGCTCCTCAACTTAATCCATGATTAGGGATTAAACTCATGACAAAACAAAGCCTTTATTAGATGGATTTTAGTTAATGATAAGATGATGAAGTGAATTTTATGATTTGTAAGACAATTTGAGGGGGACTTGTCCATTAACACTAGGGTTAGTCCTTCTTAACCAATTAAGGAAGAATTAGAACCCTAATGCAAGGTCCAAGTTACAAGCTTGATGTCTTGATGATTATTAGATGAATTGATTAAAGGATTTAAACGCATTAAGGGTTTAACATTTAGGATTAAAGTTATACACTCCATCCTAATAGAAGGATGCATGCATAAGCTTAATCACAAAGCCTTAAGGCCTTTAGGGTTCAGTCCTTGATTATGAGGTGAGAAGAGAAGACTCAATGAGACACAAAGGTAAAAACTAATAGGGGGGACTAATCAAGACCCTAATTATTGTCATGCTTGGTTGTTCCTAAGGTTTGTGAGGTTTACAAGAAAGATCTTCAGAGGAACCACCAGGAAGCAGATGAAAGGAGCAAGAGAAGCAAAACAACTTGCTTCACTTAAGAAGTCAAGTTGCTTGAGGAAAGAAAGTAAGATGAAGAAGAATGAGCAAGCTCAAACTCAAACACAAGACAAAATGCAGCAATGATGCATAAGAGGGATGAAAAGAAATTGTGAGAAGTGAAGGCAAATTCACTTCTCAAAGTTACTTACCACCTGAAAAGTTAGTGAAAGAAATGCAATGCAATGCAAAATGAGATGAAATGGCATGATAAAAATCAAAACCAGAAGAATATACATGATGTTAATGATGCTATGAGATGATGCAAACATGAAACAAGGCATGGGAATGATCATACAAATACATGGATGCAAGAGAAGCATGCTTAGAACCATGAACATACATGAAAAGTTATGGAATGCAAATGACATACAACATGGCAAATGAAAGATGCAATGATCAAACATGATTCTAATATGTCTTAATATGTCATATGAATCAAATTAATGCACAAAATGTCATGGCAAGTCATGGTATGCAAGCAAATGGAAGATGAATGCAAAAGGAAGCCCAAATTAGGGTTTATGATCAATGCACCAAACAAAAACCAAAACCAGAAGCAAACATCAAGATAAAAAATTGAAAATGCATCCAAGGGAACCCTAAACCTATACAAACTCACTGCCCAAAGGAGGGGTTCTAACTCTTAACCTAGTGAGGGTTATGAATTTCTTAAGAATGCTAGGGTTTTATGGTACATTGTCAAGAAAAATGTCAAACAAATTGAAAATGCAAGATCACATCATGCCAATTTAATCCTATAAACTACATGCTAAACAAGATGCAATGCAAAAAGAATCAAAGTCCAACTCTTAAAGACTAGGCAGAAATGAATTTTCAAAGTTTGGATCAAAATAATGCCTTGAAATGAAATTAATTCCATGAAAAATTGTCAAAAGACATCAAGATCAAAAAAGAAATTTGGTTTGAGGGTTGGACAATGTTTCTAAATGATTTTAAATGTTTCATGAATTTTTTGGTGATTTTTAAATACCTAAAAGTATTTTTAATTAATTAATTCTCATTAATTAATTAAAAATAACCTTTTAAATGATTTAAAAATATTTTTAAATGCAAAAAATAAAAATAAAAATGTTTTTGGTTTCTGAAAATTAATAAAAGGTTATATAAAAATTTTCAGAATTTTCCAAAATGTTTTACTATTTTTAATAAATTGAACAAAACAAATGAAATTAAAGGAAAATAAAACTGAATTTAAATGAAAATCAGCGCATCCAATGGTCAGCATTTAAACTTGGAATGGAGGGAAAGACTGCGCGCGTGATCCTAGGGCTGAGATTCAAACTGACTAAAATGGATTAATTAATTTAATTAAGTGAGATTAGGGCTAAGTGGAAGATCTGGACCATTGAACACGCGCGGGAATTGACTAAGTCAGCAACATCTACGCTCCACATTCAAACTTCATTAATTACACAGATTAAACCCTAATCACTTTCAGGTGGCCGGAGAAGACTTCCGGTCGTCTTCTCCGGCAAGACCCTCACCTGAAAGTTGCTAAATCCCTCAAAACTTCATGAAAATGAAATCTAATTGCCCAGAATCAAACCCCATTCCAAACTAAATCAAAACCCCCAAACAAAAACCATTTTTCATGCATTAATCAGACAAATCGAAGCAAAACATTTCTAGGGCAAAAAAGTTTCAGAGCATTCATACATCCTGGTTTCTCAACCATTTTCAAAAATAATCATACCCCCATGCTCAGGGGAGTACATAGAAGCATTTAAGAACTTAAAATGGAGTTTCTGGAAAAACATTTGAGATGGCTACCTGAGATGGAAACTCCTGGTCCTGAGCTTTCTGGCCTTTCCTTTGCTGCAAGCCCACTCCTTTGAACCCTCTGATGATGAAATGAGGCTTAGAAAGCTTTGAGGATGGCTGGTTTGTGAGATGGCAGAAGTTCTGTTCAAGGGAGGGTGGTGATCGTGTTTTTGTTTTAGGGACTTTCAGGCTATGGTGATGGGTGGTTTGTGACTAGTGAAGTATGCTGAGTTGATTTGTGAAGTTGGTTTGTGTGTTTGTAGCTTGTGGAGAGTGTTTCGAAAGCTTTTGCAAAATGGGGTGAAAATGAGAGAGTTGTGTTCTTGGTGCTTTTAGGCTTGCTTATTGTGTGCTTTGTCTTGCTTTTGGTTTGTATAAACAAATGGAATTGGTCAGATGAGTTGATGTGTGCTTTTGTGATTGGTATGGCTCAAGTTCCAAAATGTCAAGTTTGTGTAAGAGAGGCATGGGCTACTAGCTAGCCAAGGACAGATGGGGTGTCCTGCGCAGCAAGATGTGTGGAGAGCCATAGGATTGATTGTGAAGTCAGCAAGCAAGTGGATTCACACTTGAGTGAGTTTTTGCAACTTGCCTCACTTTTGTTTCCTTTGAGAAATCTTGCTCCATAAGTCATGAAAATGAGTGATCCCTTGGCCCATTCTGAATTTTAGATGTCATATGATCATGTTGTGAAGAAATGATACACATTTGAGGCCTTTAGAACACTTGAACAAACCATTTTGCAAAATGTCTCTTTGGTAGAAAACTTCAAATTTTGTGATTTTAGCCAACTTTGACAAGCCATAACTTTTGATCCAAAATGAATTAGGTCATGTTCTTGTACTTTTTGAAAAGGGAATGATCCATTCTACAACTTTCATGACCAAAGTTTTTTCATTTGAAGCATTTTTGAATCAAAAAGTAAAGGTTGAAAAAGTTTCCCAAAATGGCAATTTCATTAAAAGTCAACTTTCCCAAAAAGTCAACTTTGCAAATGACTTGAGATTCTTCAATTTTGTGAACTTCCAACATCTTCTATGATCAAATAAAGATCATACACAATCAAAATGATGAAGAACACCCTTTGGTTGGGTCATTGGGGGCCTCAGATGCCCTGATTTTACACTGACTTGCTTGAAAAGTCAACTCTTGATCAGATGACTTCCCCATGGAATTTCTTCATGAAAATTGATATGCATGCTCCCTATACCATATAGAGACCAATAGAACCAAGAATGACCAAAAAATTTGGAGTTATGGCCTCTGAAACCAAAACCCTAATTCTAGGTCATCTGTGTAGTTAAACCTGGCTCTGCTTCCATACCATTCTCAGTTCTTGTGATTCTTTGACATTATTGACTTTGAGAGGACATAATATGATGCTTGAACATACATGGACCCCTTTGAAGTGATTGATGACCCTTGGAATGGCTCAAGAAGCCCTTGGATTACTCAGATCACAAACCCTAGATGCAGATGACTTTGAACCAAAGCAATGAATCAAAAATGTGGTATGAGATGCTATGATTGGATTTATGCATATGAAATGATCACAAGCCATGGTGTGAATGGGTGAGGGCAAATTTGGGGTGTTTACAGCATCCCAGAGGGAGATCTCAGAATTGAAGCTCAGGGCTGGTGTGAAGAGGTCAAAGGACCAAAGCAGACACAAGAAGCTAACCACTGCTATCACCACCAGGAATCTTCTCATCAGGAACCTCACAGAGCATCCAGCTAATCCTGTGACTGAAGCACTTTTGAAGGAAGTCCAGGAGGACGAGTTTGGTCTTGGTGTCTGACTTTTGCTTGTTGTTGTTTTCATTTCATGTACTTTTATTTTATGTTGTATTTATTGACCCCTCAGAGGGCATGTATTGTAAGAAACAAACTATGTATGATTCTCCATTTATAATATATTCATTAGTTTGTTTCATCTGAGTTCTTTTTCTCTCAAGCAACATCAAAGCACCCTCTTCAGGGGTCTGGAAAGGTCAAAACCAAATGCCAAGCCGGATACCTTGGAAACAAATAAGCATACTGCATTGCATACTAACTTTTCTTTTGTTTTGTAGGTCTTTGTTTTGTTTGTTACTAACTCTGTTGTGATTCAGGAACTATTGCTCGACGATGGGTATTCCCACTCAACCGTCCACACAGATATCCCACTCGCAACAACCTTCCGGGTATACAAATGGACCAAGTACAACAGGACCTTACAGAGGTCAGGACTCAAATGGCCAATGAGAGACTGGAGATGAGAAATCAGATGACCCAGTTTATGGAGGTGATGAATGGATTGGCACAGAGCCAAGAGAGATTAAGGGCATTAGTAGAAAGGCAGACCCAGGAGGAACCCCATCTAGGGACTGGGGGAACAAGCAACAATGAGAGGGTTCAGCCTCATGTTAATCCTCCAGTGTATGGGCCTCACCTTCATCCAGAGATCAACATCCCCGCTAATGTACAAGGGAATTCCACTGCAGGCAGAGTATTACAGGAAGATCCCCAGGAGGATCAGTTCACTGTGATAGGAGCTGGGGATGAAGCCTATGACAGAAGGTTAGATGAAATTGCTGAAAAATTGAGATCCCTGGAGTCCCATAATTTCTTGGGCTTTGATGTTATGGACATGGGTCTAGTGGACGGGGTAAGAATTCCCCACAAGTTTAAACCTCCGTGCTTCGAGAAGTACAACGGAACTTCCTGTCCCCGAACCCATTTACAATCCTTTCTGGGGAGGCTGAAGGCATACACCATGGATGAAAAGCTATGGATGTTTTATTTTGAAGATAGCTTAACAGGAGCTTCAAGGGAATGGTACTCTCACTTGACTAGAGCAACCATCAGATGCTGGAAGGACCTGGCTGAGGCCTTTATCAGACAATACCAGTACAACTTGGATATGGATCCTAACAGGACCCTCCTGATGGGAATGTCTCAATCATCCAGGGAAAGCTTCCGGGAATACGCCCAGAGGTGGAGACAGCTTGCTGCTGCTGTCCAGCCACCCATGTCGGAAAGGGAAATGGCCGACATGTTTATGAACACCCTTCAAGGGACATATATTGACAGGCTAGCTGCCTTTTCTTCCACCAGCTTCGCTGACGTAGTCATAGCTGGAGAAAGAATTGAAAGCCTGTTAAAGATGGGCAAAATTTCTGACAATGGTGCGAGCTCGTCCAGCAACCCCAGAAAACCTTTTGTATGTCCAAGAAGAACCGGCGAGACTAATGCTATTCAGGCCAGCAGGGGCAGACCACAATATGTTCATAGGTCAGTGGCAGCATTCACCATTCCCACTCCAATTCCTCAGCAACCAGCGTATCAAACACAGCAACAACCCCATTACCAACAACAAACTCCATATCCACCTCAGAGAAACTACAACAACAACAGCAACAATCAACAAAGACCATTTCAACAGAGACCATCTCAGGCCAATAGGGTGATTGATCCGATCCTTATGCCTTATGCCGCTTTACTGCCACAGCTCCTGAAGCTCAACTTGGTTGAGTTAAGGACGTTGGCACCACCAGATCCTTCCAGTCTGCCAAGAAATTACGACACCAATGCCAGATGCGCTTTTCACTCCAATGCACCTAGCCACAGTACAGAGAAATGCAGAGCTTTACAGATGAAGGTACAAGACTTGGTAGATTCTAAAGCTCTAAACTTTGCACCCCCGCCAAATGTTAACAAAAACCCTATGCCCAACCATGGAGGGCCCATAATTAATGCTATTGAGGAAGATATGCCGTCTTTCTTGATAACCAGTGTTGGGCAGATCCGGACACCCCTGGTAGAGATTAAAGCTCAACTCCTTGAATGCTAGATATTCCCTGGGTGTGAGCTCGGGTGCGGTTATTGCAACATTTCGGTAAATGGATGTGATAATTTGAGAAGCGGCATAGACAGTCTTATCCATAATGGTCTACTTCAAATCACAACATCAATACCTTCAAATCCGGCAATCCCTCCGACAACAGTTCCAGAGTCTCCTACAACTGCAACAACAATTATTCCAAACAATTCTTCAGTTTCATCAACAAATGCTTCATTTATCACTTCAACAAGTCAGACATCAACAAACATTACTTCTACAACGTCAGCACCCCTCTATTCAGAATCTTCTCCTACAACACCAGCAAATATCTCAGCAGTCACTATTTATTATGATCCGTCAAGTATTCCTCCGAACAACAATTTTCAACAACAAACAGTGGCATCTCCTGCTAGATCACCGGTCACTATCTACTACGATCCACATACTATTGCAACACCCTCCTCTGCTGCAGTCAGCCCAGTTACCATCACGGTACCTGGGCCTGTTCCATATGAAAGCAGTAATGCCATCCCTTGGCATTATGGCTCTGACCTTTACTGCAATGGGGAGAAAATCACTCTTGACTCTTCAACCTCTTCTCCACAGATTGATAATGTCGGGGGAGGCGGAGGCTTCACCAGAAGCGGGCGCCTTTTTGCCTTGCAATCACCAAGACCTAATGCCGAAGCAGAAGCTGCTGCCAAAGCAAAGGGAAAGAGTGTAATAGCTGAAAAGCCCATTCTCAAAGAAACACAGAAGACATCTTTTGAACAAGATGTGGACGAGTTTATGAGAATTATCAAGAGGAGTGACTACAAAATGGTGGATCAGCTTCACCAAACTCCCTCAAAAATCTCCATTCTATCCCTGCTGATGTGTTCCGAAGCTCACCGGAATGCATTACTAAAAGTCTTGCACGCAACATATGTGCCGGAGGAGATCACCGTTAATCAGCTGGAGACCGTGGTAGCAAATGTCAATACCAGCCATGGATTGGGTTTTACCAATGCTGATTTAACAACTGAGGGTTGTAACCACAATAAGGCTTTACATATCACCCTGGAATGCAAGGGTGCTGTTCTATCACATGTACTGGTAGACACTGGGTCTTCACTCAATGTATTACCAAAGAAAGCCTTGGTGAAGCTGGAGTATGATGGCTTGGCATTGCGTCCAAGTAATTTGGTAGTGAGGGCATTTGACGGCTCTAAGAGATCAGTGCTAGGAGAGATTGATCTACATGTGATGATTGGCCCACAGACGTTTAAAATAACCTTCTATGTGATGGACATTCAGCCGGCCTACAGCTGTTTGTTGGGTAGACCTTGGATTCATGCCGCTGGCGCAGTTACGTCTACCCTTCACCAGAAGTTAAAATTCGAGTGGGAGGGCCAGATCATCACCATTTGTGGTGAAGAAGATATTTTTGTTAGCCATCTGGCTACATACAAATACATTGAGATGGATGGGGAGATCCATGAGACCATGAGTCAGGGATTTGAAGCCCTGAACATTAATGAAGCATCCGCTATACTTGGGACCTCCATGACATCTTACCAGCAAGCCAGGAAGGTTGTTGAAGAAGGGAACGCCCAGGGCTGGGGCAAGCTGTTGCCCGTAGAGAAGAAGGAGGACAGATTTGGGTTGGGTTACAAACCAACTCAACAAGATAAATCAGAGGCTGCTAAGAAGCCCAACTTTGTTAGTGGGGGAATGCTCACCCCTGATGCTGTCAACAACTTGGAAGATGAGTTGGAAGATGAGCGCAACCTGGAGAGCTGGATACGTCCAAGGATCCCGGGGAGCCGTATCTCAAAATGGTCTTCCCAGGAAATTATAAGGGTTACTCCTGCAGAGTAATTATTATTTTCTGTATATTTTAAGCATGCATCAAGTCTTGTATCTTGCCCAAGATGACAAGACTCATTTTTTAATCGGGTCATCTTGTAATTTTGTGCAAACAGATCAATCAATGAATATCAGATGTCTTTTGCAAATGAGTCTTTTTCTTTTCTGCTCACTGTTTTTCATTTTTTCTTTTTGTACAAAAATAAAATGGCAATGTTTTCAAAATGATAAACTTCATTTCACTTTTTCTAAACAAGATTAAAATCAATCACTAAAATGAACAATCTGAACCCTTGCAGAGAGTGCCTTTCAGACTGCACCGACAACAGCACAGCTATGGCTTCGTATGACTTTGACAATCCAATCAATCAAGCTGATGAAGGGGTTGAAGAAGATTACGAGCTTCCTGAAGAGTTAGCCAGGTTGTTAAGGCAAGAGGAGAAGGTTATCACTCCTCATCAGGAGGAGATTGAAACGGTTAATCTCGGCACGGATGAAGATGTGAAAGAGGTTAAGATTGGGGCCTGCCTACAAGACTCAGTGAAGGAACAACTGATTGATTTGCTTCGGGAGTATGCAGATGTGTTTGCTTGGTCTTACCAGGATATGCCAGGGTTGGACACTGATATCGTCACGCACAAGCTGCCTTTGAAAGAGGACTGCCCGCCAATAAAACAGAAGTTGCGCCGTACTCGCCCGGATATGGCAATGAAGATAAAGGAAGAGGTGCAAAAGCAGTGGGACGCCGGATTTCTTGCAGTAACTAGCTATCCGCCGTGGGTTGCTAATATAGTACCTGTGCCTAAGAAAGATGGCAAAGTGAGGATGTGTGTTGACTACCGGGATCTGAACAGAGCCAGCCCGAAAGATGATTTCCCATTACCTCACATTGACGTATTGGTTGATAATACGGCTCAGTTCTCGGTGTTTTCCTTCATGGACGGATTTTCAGGCTACAATCAGATCAAGATGTCACCTGAAGACATGGAGAAGACAACCTTCATCACTCCCTGGGGCATTTTCTGTTATAAGGTGATGCCATTCGGACTGAAGAATGCAGGTGCAACATATCAACGGGCTATGGTAACATTATTCCATGATATGATCCATAAAGAAATCGAGTGTTATGTGGATGACATGATTGCCAAGTCCTTCACAGAAGAAGACCACCTGGTGAATTTGTTGAAGTTATTCAAGCGTCTGAGGAAGTACCAGCTGAAGTTGAACCCCAACAAATGCACATTCGGGGTGCGATCTGGTAAGCTGCTGGGATTTATTGTAAGCGAGAAAGGGATTGAGGTTGACCCAGATAAAGTCAAAGCCATTCAAGAAATGCCTGCACCGAAGACAGAAAAACAAGTTCGAGGGTTTCTAGGTAGATTGAACTACATTTCAAGGTTCATATCTCACCTTACAGCAACCTGTGAACCATTGTTCAAGCTGTTAAGAAAAGAACAAACAGTCAGGTGGAACGAAGACTGCCAGAGGGCTTTTGACAAGATCAAGGAGTATTTACAAGAGCCTCCAATCCTTATGCCTCCAGTTGAAATAAGACCTCTGATAATGTACTTGACAGTATTAGAGGAGTCGATGGGGTGTGAGCTGGGCCAGCATGACGAGTCTGGTCGAAAAGAGTATGCAATTTACTACCTGAGCAAAAAGTTTACCGACTGTGAACAACGTTATTCACTGCTCGAGAAAACTTGTTGTGCTTTAGCGTGGGCTGCTCGCCGACTAAGACAGTATATGTTGACCCACACCACTTTATTGATCTCCAAGATGGACCCAGTTAAGTACATTTTCGAGAAGCCAGCACTTACCGGACGGGTCGTAAGATGGCAAATGATCCTCACAGAATATGACATCCAGTACACATCTCAGAAAGCCATCAAGGACAGTGTATTGTCTGATTATCTTGCTGAGCAACCTATTGATGATTACCAGCCTATGAGATTTGACTTCCCTGATGAAGACATCATGTTCATAAAAGCAAAAGATCATGAAGAGCCTATTCACACTGAAGGGCCTGACCCGGGGGAAGAATGGACTATGATGTTTGATGGGGCTGTAAATATGAATGGTCGTGGTGTTGGTGTAGTACTCATTACGCCTAAGGGAGTTCACATGCCTTTCTCGGCAAAGCTCACCTTTAACTGCACTAACAACGAAGCTGAATACGAAGCTTGCATTATGGGTCTTGAGGAGGCCATTAACCTCAGGATCAAAACATTGACTGTATTTGGAGATTCAACTCTGGTAGTTAATCAAACCAACGGCAAATGGTACACCCATCAGGATCATCTGATACCTTACAGGGATATTACAAGGAGGTTATTGACTTTCTTTACAACGGTCAAGCTTGAGTATATCCCTCGAGATGAGAATCAGTTTGCAGATGCTCTTGCCACCATTTCATCCATGATCAAAGTTCAAGCCGCCAACTTTGTACCTCAGATTGCAGTGTCCAGACTTGACAGACCAGCATATGTATTTGCAGCAGACGTTGTCAAAGATGATAAGCCTTGGTTCCATGACATTAAGTGCTTCTTGGAGGATCAAACATACCCACCTGGGGCATCTTCCAATGATAAGAAGACTTTAAGAAGGCTTGCTGGTAGTTTCTTCCTGAATACTGATGGTTCCCTATACAAGAGAAACTTTGATATGGTACTCCTCAGATGCATTGATAGAACAGAAGCAAACTTGTTGATGCACGAGGTGCACGAAGGATCCTTTGGTACCCATGCAGGAGGGCATGCCATGGCTAAGATATTGCTAAGATCAGGCTATTACTGGATCACAATGGATGCCGACTATTGTGCCTATGCCAGAAAATGCCATAAATGCCAGATCTATACGGATAAGGTGCATGTGCCCCCAATCCTCTGAATGTGATGTCTTCACCCTGGCCCTTTGCTATGTGGGGCATTGACATGATTGACAAGATTGAACCGACTGCTTCAAACGGCCATAGATTCATCCTGGTTGCCATTGACTATTTCACCAAGTGGGTCGAAGCAGCTTCCTATGCAAATGTTACAAGGCAAGTGGTAGCCCGATTTCTGAAGAGGGATATCATCTGCCGGTATGGAGTGCCCGAGCGAATCATTACTGATAATGGTTCAAATCTAAACAACAAAATGATGGCGGAGCTATGCCGGGACTTCAAGATCCAACACCACAATTCTTCTCCTTACAGGCCAAAAATGAACGGCGCTGTTGAGGCAGCTAACAAGAATATCAAGAAGATTGTGCAGAAAATGGTAGTCACCTACAAAGACTGGCATGAGATGTTACTGTTTGCCTTGCATGGGTACCGCACGTCAATCAGAACATCCCCCGGGGCAACACCGTATCAACTTGTGTATGGTATGGAAGCAGTCCTACCAGTTGAAGTTGAACTACCCTCCCTACGGGTACTGATGGATGTTAAGCTGAACGAAGCAGAGTGGGTCCGATCCCGATACGAACAACTGAGTCTGATTGAAGAGAAAAGATTGGCTGCAATCTGTCATGGGAAGTTGTATCAGAAAAGAATGAAGAAAGCCTTCGATCAGAAAGTCAGGCTCCGAGAATACCAAGTAGGAGATCTTGTGCTGAAAAGACTCCTCCCTCCTCATACAGACCACAGGGGCAAGTGGACTCCGAACTATGAAGGACCATTCGTAGTAAAGAAAGTTTTCTCTGGTGGAGCACTCATGCTCAGTACTATGGATGGTGAAGACTTCCCGTCCCCTGTAAATTCAGATGCAGTTAAAAAATACTTCGCATAAAATGACCCGCTGGACATAAAAACAGAATGTAAGTCCAGGAAAAAATAGGGCATCCCGGCGAGTCAAAAACAGAATAAAGGACTCGGGCAAAAATAAGGGAAATAAATATTTAAAAAAATGTGTACACCCGCTGAGTTGAAAAGCCGCATTGGACAACTCAGGCAAAAATGGGAATCCCGATGGATTGAAAACCCGAAAGGGCGATCCATGCAAAATAAGGGAATAAGCGAACAACTGCATCCTGAATTCGTCTGTATCACCTACAACTTGGTAAGCTTCGAAAGGATCAAGCCTCTTTCAGAATCAACCTTCTTCAGAAAGCAAGACGAGAAGAACGTCAAATGTCATACGAGTCATAGCAAGGGGAAGCTCCTTGAAGCATCGTCAACATTGCCAACATTTTGTTTCTCAATTTGTAACAATCTCCTCATTTTAGGGGATATGTTTCTTTGACTGTATCTTGCCAATTCAGGGCACATGAATTAATAAAATCAGATTTTCAGTCATGTCTCGTCTCGTACATTTTATTTTCATTTGCAAAATGTCCGATGTCTATAAGATTCTGATTGCATAAACACAGATGTTTCTTTCCTAAAGAATGTGTGCTTGTAGGGAATATATTTACTCCCGGGAGTGTCTGAACTCCTATGATGGAATCCGGTAAGGGATACCTCGGGATTACTTGTACACTCCTATCTTTGCAGGATTACAGGCATTCAAAGCACGACATGGGGCATGAAAACTTCACCCCCAGCAAGCTGACAAATCAGCACTCACTCAGTCTTAGCACCCAAAGTGCTTTCTCCCCAGCCGAGTTACCATTTACTATTCCTCCACAGTCGGGTGCAAGGCCGGGAAACCATCTCCCCACAGAGCTTCAACCTTTATCCAGAAGCGCGACGCACGAAGGAATCACAACAGAGTAAAGAAAGCTTCTACAAACCCCAGTTGGGTCCCTCATTACCAAGAAGGGGTCTATTGGTGACCTATTCCTCCAAGAAGATACATCTCAATGGTCTCATCCCCAGCTGGGATTTCCACTTCAAACAGATCGGCCAGAGATCTTCGCAGCAACGGGACCCGAATCCCGGATCGATATCTTTTGCATAATCATAGCATTCGCATCATTATTCTCCCCACAAAGCGTAGCATTCCGTCTAATACGGAGCATTACGGCAAAAATCAAACATATTGCATAATCATAAGCCATGGTCTGAATCGGACACTTGTGAATAATGACAATCCATCAACAATATACAGAATGCTCCCCAGATTCCCCAGCGAAGAGCTAAAGCAGTTGCCTTACACTCACAAACACCAGTACATACTCCTTGTGGCACCCGTCCGTGTCATATCCCCAGTAAAAAGCCAAAGCGTCCCCTTCGCACTCACAGATGTATATATATATAATTTTCTTGGCATCCGTCCGTGTCACCTTCCCCAGCATAATTACCTAAACACTTTGTAAAACCATACACTTGTTTATATTACACTTCCCTCTTTTGACACTCGACCGTGTCACTCTCCCCAGCAGGTTGAACACTCAACTATACACCACTCATACTTATTTCATTTATACAGATACTCGTCCGTATCTTGTATACACCACTTATATCCTCTCAGAGTCAACACTCGTCCGTGTTCTTTGTTAACCCGTTGGTACTCGTCCGTACCATCATCTCAGAACATGCGTCAAGCGTTTGTTTCTACCTGATACTCGTCTGTATCATAGTCTTAAGGATGCTCGTCCGCATCTTTAACCCATACACATGTCAAACACTTATGTCTTCTGGAATTGAGACACTCGTTTGTGTCTACTATCCCCCAGAAGGGTCCCCTCAGAATCAACACTCGTTCGTGTTCCTTGTTAACCAGGTGATACTCGTCCGTATCAACATCTCTGAACGCGTGTCAGTATTTGTTCTACCCGATACTCGTCTGTATCGCAGTCTTAGGGATGCTCGTCCGCATCTTTAATCTATACACAACGTCAAAACACTTATACCTTTTATTTCTTGGATATAAACACTCGTCCGTGTTTACTATTCCCCGGTAGGTCACCAGCAAAGAAATTTTCTTTTTGTCTGACATTCGTCCTATGTCATGATAAACCCTGAGAGCAGCCGTACCCTGCTAGGTGATCGTCCTTCAACTCTTGATGATCGTCCTTCATCATGCTCGTCCGATGGCCGTCCCCATCGTTGACCTTTTATCCGGCATTCGTCCTGTGTCGTGATATTTTAGCAGTCGTCCCCTGCTAGGTGATCGTCCTTCACCTTTTGATGATCATCCTTCATCATTTTATCCGATGGCCATCCCCATCGTTGATTTTGTTATCTGACATTCGTCCTATGTCATGGTAAACCTTGAGAGCAGCCGTCCCCTGCTAGGTGATCTTCCTTCACCTCTTGATGATCGTCCTTTATCATGCTCGTCCGATGGCCGTCCCCATCGTTGATCTTTATCCGGCATTCGTCCTATGTCGCGATACTTTCGGTAGCCGTCCCCTGCCAGGTGATCGTCCTTCACCTTAGATGACCGCCCCTCATCATTATTTCATTTATTCTTTAACCCGATGGCCGTCCCCGTCGTGGTCCCTTTTCCTTTTCCTGATGATCGTCCTTCATCAGTTTAGCCCGATGGTCGTCCCCATCGTTGTTTGCATTACTTTATAAACTTAATGACCGTACCTCATCATTTACTTTTTACATACTCCCTAGAGAATCTTACAGCTTTACTTGATGGCCGTCCCCATCATAATCTCCTATATCCCCAGCATGATGGCCGTCCCCGTCATGGCTTTACTTCACACACTCTCCCCAGCATGTCGGTCGTCCCCGTCATTGCTCTTTCCCCAGCAGTCGTCCTCTGCTCGACGGTTGTCCTCCGTTGCCCGCACTTTATTGTTATACTTTATTTTCCTTTACAATCTATATCCCTTTTCTTCTTCACTCTGTGAGTACAAATTTTGGACTGTCTTTGGTATTCAACCACAAGTTATCTTGTTTGCCTGATAAGCCGTCGCTTACATCCTGCACAGCTAACTCATGCTTGAATAGGGGCAGTTGTAAACACCCCAAATTTGCCCTCACCCATTCACACCATGGCTTGTGATATCATCATATGCATAAACACAATCATAGCATCTCATCCCACATTTTTTATTCACTGCATTGTCTCAAAGTCATCTGCATCTAGGGTTTGTGATCTAAGCAATCCAAGAGTTTTTTGAGTCACTCCAAAGGTCTTCAATCACTTCAAAAGGGTCCATGTATGTTCAAGCATCATACTATGTCCTCTCAAAGTCAAGAATGTCAAAAAATCACAAGAACTGAGAATGATGTGGAAGCAGAGCCAGGGAGCATGCATATCAATTTTCATGAAGAAATTCCATGGGGAAGTCATCTGATCAAGAGTTGACTTTCTAGGCAAGCCAGTACAAAATCAGGGCATCTGAGGCCCCCAATGACCCAACCAAAGGGTGTTCATCATCATTTTGATTATGTATGATCTTTATTTGATCATGGAAGATGTTAGAAGTTTACAAAATTGGAGAATTTCAAGTCATTTGCAAAGTTGACTTTTTGGGAAAGTTGACTTATGTTGAAAATTGCCATTTTGGGAAACTTTTTCAACCCTTGCTTATTGATTCAAAAATGCTTCAAATGGAAAAACTTTGGTCATGAAAGTTGTAGAATGGATCATTCCCTTTTCAAAAAGTACAAGAACTTTACCTAATTCATTTTGGATCAAAAGTTATGGCTTGTCAAAGTTGGCTAAAATCACAAAATTTGAAGTTTTCTACCAAAGAGACATTTTGCAAAATGGTTTGATCAAGTGTTCTAAAGGCCTCAAATGTGTACCATTTCTTCACAACATGATCATATGACCTCTAAAATTCAGAATGGGCCAAAGAACTTTGCACTTTGATGCTTTGAAACTCAAGAAATCCCAAAGGAACCAAACTTGAACCAACTTGCAAAACTTATCACAAGTTACAAACCACTTGCTGCATTGCCTCTAAACCTTTTTCATAGCATTCCTTGATTCAAGCTAAGCAAAAGCAAGCCAAAAAGCAAGTTGTACCATAGCCCATGCTTCAAGTACACATCAAGTTGACATTTTGGCTAAAGACCCATACCAATCACCATAGGCCACCAACAACTTTCTGACCTATCCCCTTTTGATACATGGAAAAAACCCAGCCTAACACAACACACAACTCATTCTGATCTTGCCCACAAGACATAGTTATCAAAACCTCTTCCATTTGCAAAAGCCTTCGAAACAGTCTCCATAAGCTGCAAACACACAAACCAACTTCACAAACAATCTCAGCAGGCTTCAGTGATCACAAATCACCCATCACCATGGCCTGAAACTCACTGAAATCAAAATACGATTTCCACCCCACCTTGAACAGAACTTCTGTGATCTTCCAAACCAGCCATCACAAACTTCTTCCAAGTATCAAGACTTCATTAGGAGCTCAAGAGGAGTGAGTTTGCACCAAGAAACAGCCCAGAAAGCCCAGAACCAGAAGGTTCCATCTCAGGTATAGCTCAAGAACAAATTTTCCAGAACTTCATTTACTTGTTATAAATTGATTCTACATGTTATCCTGATCATCATGATGTGTTTGAAATTGAAAATGAGTGGAAAATGAGGATGTATTGATGTTCTGAAATTTCTCCCGTGAAAAATGTTTGCTTCGATTTGCTTGATTCATGTGGTTTAAATGTTGTTTGATGGTTGATTTATGTTCCATGATGTTAGAGGATCATTTCCCTGTGTTTAATTTGAAGTGGGGTGGCTTGTAGTGAAACCTAGGGTTTTGGTTCGCCGGAGAAGACGACCGGAAGTCTTCTCCGGCCACCTGAGAACCATTAGCCCTAATCTGTGTCATTAAATGAGATTTGAATTTGGAACGTAGGATGAGTTGACCAAGGCTGACTGGCGCGCGTTTGAATGGCTAGGATGTGTCCTCAGAAACCCTAATCCTCATTAACTTAATTAATCCAAATTAATTAATTCATAAACCTGATTTAACCAGGTTTGAACTTGGGCCATTGGATGTGGCGCCAAGTCAACCTTCCCTTGCCCAGAACGCATCTGATCCATCCATTGCTCATACTTTTCATTTTATTAATTTTTATTTCACATTTTTCTTATTTAAATTGTGCATTTTATTAAAAATAGTAAAAATCATTCAAAAATTCTGAAAATTTTTATGCAAGCTTTTATTAATTTTCAGAAACCAAAAAACATTTTTAGTTTTATTTTTTGCATTTTAAAATATTTTTAAATCATTTAAAAGATTATTTTTAATTAATTAAAAATACTTTTAAGTATTTAAAAATCACCAAAAAATTCATGAAACCTTTAAAATCATTTAGAAACATTGTCCAACCTTCAAACCAAATTTCTTTTTTGATCTTGATGTCTTTTGACAATTTTCAATGGAATTAATTTCATTTCAAAGCATTATTTTGATCCAATCTTCAAAAATTCATTTCTGCCTAGCCTTTAAGAGTTGGACTTTGATTCTTTTTGCATTGTATCTTGCATATCATGTAGTTTATAGGATTAAATTGGCATGATTTGATCTTGCATTTCCTATTTGTTTGGCATTTTTCTTGACAAGGTGCCTTAAAACCCTAGCAATCTTGAGAAATTCATAACCCTCATTAGGTTAAGAGTTAGAACCCCTCCTTTGGGCAGTGAGTTTGCATAGGTTTAGGGTTCCTTTGAATGCATTTTCAATTTTTTATCATGATGTTTGCTTCTGGTTTTGATTTTTGTTTTGTGCATTGATCATAAACCCTAATTTGGGCTTTCATTTGCATCCATCTTCCATTTGCTTGCATACCATGACTTGCCATGACATTTTGTGCATTCATTTGATTCATATTACATCTTAAGACATGTTAGAATCATGTTTGGTCATTGCATCTTGCATTTTCCATGTTGTATGTCATTTACATTTCATAACTCTTCATGTATATCCATGGTTCTAAGCATGCTTCTCTTGCATCCATGTGTTTGTATGATCATTCCCATGCCTTGTTTCATGTTTGCATTATCTCATAGCATCATTAACATCACGTATATGCTTCTGGTTTTGATTTTTATCATGCCATTTCATCTCATTTTGCATTGCATTGCATTTCTTTCACTAACTTTTCAGGTGGTAAGTTACCTTGAGAAGTGAATTTGCCTTCACTTCTCACAATTTCTTTTCATCCCTCTTATGCATCATTGCTGCATTTTGTCTTGTGTTTGAGATTGAGCTTGCTCATTCTTCTTCATCTTACTTACTTTCTTCAAGGGACTTGTCTTCTTAAATGAAGCAAGTTACTTTGCTTCTCTTTGCTCCTTTCATCTGCTTCCTGGTGGTTTCTCTGAAGATATCTCTTGTAAACCTCACAAACCTTAGGAACAACCAAGCATGATAATAATTAGGGTTTGATTAGTCCCGCATTTAGTTTTTACCTTTGTGTCTCATTGAGTCTCCTCTTCTCATCTCATAATCAGGGGTTAAACCCTAAAGGCTTTAAGGCTTTGTGATTAAGCTTATGCCTGCATCCTTCTATTAGGATGGAGTGTATAACTTTAATCCTAAGTGTTAAACCCTTAATGTGTTTAAATCCTTTAATCAATTCACTTAATAATCATCAAGACATCAAGCTTGTAACTTGGGCCTTGCATTAGGGTTCTAATTCTTCCTTAACTGGTTAAGAAGGACTAACCCTAGTGTTAATGGACAAGTCCCCCCCCAAGTTGTCTTACAAACCATAAAACTCACTTCTTCATCATATAATTAAATAAAATCCACTTAACAAAGGATTTGTTTTGTCATGAGTTTAATCCCTAATCATGGATTAAGTTGAGGAGCTTTCCTCAGCTTTAACATTCTCATCTATTATCCTTCTATTAGGATGGTGTAATGATTCTGTTTAATCCCTGATTATGGCTTAATCTCATTACTTAACACTAAACAAAAACACCAAAAACATCTAAATAATCACAAGTAGGTTAATGATCTTAATCCCACACCATGGTGATTAAGTGTGAGAAGCTGACTTCACACTTAAGGCATTATCATTACCCCTAATCAGAGGGAAGATGTGATGAGTTTACTAAATCCATTGGTTTAGGCTTAAGCTCATTAACTTATGACAAACTTTCAAAAGCAATAAAAGATTAAAAATACAAAAAAAACAAGCAATAATCGTCTCCTCTGGGATTCTTTTCTCATCTCACTCACTCATAAACGAGAATTCGCTTCTTCCGTCTAATGCAAGACAGTTTGCACCTGAGCCAGACAGGTCATACACTTGAGCATAGACAAGTAAGCAGTTCACAAGTCAATTTATCTTTCAGTCTCTTTGGGTCGAACTACGGTGTTCTGACTTCCTCATTGCACGAGAGGATACGTAGGCATAACTTAACAGTTATCGAACAAAAGTCTCTGTATATTCCCCCTCCTTCTAGCCTTATTCTTTAGCCTCATTATCATGAGCATTTCATCTTTGTTCTTACACTGACACTTCACCTATACACTTCACTTCTCTTACACTGACACCTGTACATCCTTTTCCAGCTCTTTTATACACAAATTGCACTGACACTACCCCTTTAAAACACAAATCTTTTAAGCGTGGATCCCATCGAGTACGACGGATAATCTGGGTGCTAATACCTTCCCAGGTTGTAACTAACCCCCTTTCTCAGTCTCTCTGGTTCGCAACCGTCTTATCCATATCTTCCTAGGTTTATGCAGCATTACATTTCCTTCGGGATAAAAATGCCTAGCTGGCGACTCTTTCTTTCTCTTGGGTTCACTCCTGTGTGTTCTCATTTCATCCTTTCGCCGACCGTTCGCGTCTGTACCCTTATTTGAGCCGGTCTCATTTATCGGGAGCGACAATATCCTTCAGATCTCAACAACGACGCCTACAAATCCAGCAATTCCTTTGACAATAATTCCTGAGTCTCCTACAACAGCAGCAACAATCATTCCGACCGATTCATCAATATCATCAACAATGGCTCCATCCCTCACTTCAACAAATCAAATGACAACAACCCTTTCTTCTACAACATCAACATCCATTTATTCAGCAGAATCTTCTACAACACCAGCAGAAATTAATGAAGATATCTCAGCAATCACCATCTACTATGATCCGTCAAATGTTCCTCCAAACAACAATTTCCAGCAACAAACAGTGGCACCTCTTGCCAAGTCACCAGTCACCATTTACTACGATCCACACACCATTCCAGTACCCTCCTCTGCTGCAGTCAGTCCAGTTACTATCACGGTGCCTGGGCCAGTTCCATATGAAAGCAGTAATGCCATACCTTGGCATTATGGTTCTGATCTTTACTGCAACGGGGAGAAAATCACTTTGGATTCTTCCACCTCTTCTCCACAAATTGATAATGTTGGGGGAGGCGGAGGCTTCACCAGAAGCGGATGCCTTTTTGCCTCACAATTGCAAAGACCTAATGCCGAAGCAGAAGCTGCTGCCAAAGCAAAGGGAAAGAGTGTGATATATGAAGAACCAATTATCAGAGAAACTCAGAAGACATCTTTTGAGCAAGATGTAGACGAGTTTATGAGGATTATAAAGAGAAGTGATTACAAAGTGGTGGATCAGCTTCACCAAACTCCCTCAAAAATCTTCATATTATCCATGTTGATGTGTTCTGAAGCTCACAGGAATGCATTATTGAAAGTCTTGCACGCAGCATACGTGCCAGAGGAGATCACTATTAATCATCTAGAAACTGTGGTGGCGAATGTCAACACCAGTCATGGACTAGGCTTTACCAATGCTGACTTAACAACTGAGGGACGTAACCATAACAAGGCTTTACATATCACCTTGGAATGCAAAGATGCTGTTCTATCTCATGTGCTGGTGGACATTGGGTCCTCACTCAATGTTTTGCCAAAGAAAGCCTTAGTGAAGCTGGAGTATGATGGCTTGGCATTGCGTCCAAGTAATTTGGTGGTGAGAGCATTTGATGGCTCTAAAAGATCAGTGCTTGGGGAGATTGATCTGCCTGTGATGATTGGCCCGCAAACCTTCAAAATTACCTTCTATGTGATGGACATTCAGCCGGCCTATAGTTGTTTGTTGGGTAGACCCTGGATCCATGCCCCTGGCGCTGTTACGTCTACCCTTCACCAGAAGCTGAAATTCGAGTGGGAAGGCCAGATCATCACCATCTGTGGTGAAGAAGACATCTTTGTTAGCCATCTGGCTACGTACAAGTACATTGAGATGGATGGAGAATCCATGAAACTATGAGCCAAGGGTTTCAGGCCCTAAACATTAATGAAGCGTCTGCTGTACTGGGAACCTCCATGATATCTTATCAGCAAGCCAGGAAGGTTGTTGAAGAGGGTACTGCCCAAGGCTGGGGCAAGCTGCTGCCCGTGGAGAAGAAGGAGGACAGATTTGGGTTGGGTTACAAACCAACTCAACAAGATCAATCAGAGGCTGCCAAGAAGCCCAATTTTGTCAGCGGTGGAATGCTCACCCCGGATGCAGTGAACAACTTGGAAGACGAGGAGGAAAGCGACCGCAACCTGGAGAACTGGATACGTCCAAGGATCCCGGGGAGCCAAGTCCTTAACTGGTCTTCCCAGGAAATTATAAGGGTTACTCCTGCAGAGTAATTATTATTTCCTGTATTTTTTAAGCATGCATCAAGTCTTGCATCTTGCCCAAGATGACAAGACTCATTTTGTAATCGGGCCATCTTGTAATTTTGTGCAAACAGATTAATCAATGAATATCGGACATCTTTTGCAAATGAGTCTTTTTTCTTCTCCGCTCACTGTTTTTCATTTTTCTTTTTGTACAAAAATAAAATGGCAATGTTTTCCAAAATGATAACTTCATTTCACTTTTTTCTAAACAAAATTAAAATTGATCACTAAAATGAACAATCTAAACCCTTGCAGAGAGTGCCTTTCAGACTGCACCGACAATAGCACAGCTATGACTTCGTATGACTTTGACAATCCAATCAATCAAGCTGATGAAGGGGTTGAAGAAGATTATGAGCTACCTGAAGAGCTAGCCAGGTTGTTAAGGCAAGAGGAGAAGGTTATAACTCCTCATCAGGAGGAGGTTGAAACGGTTAATCTTGGTATGAAAGAAGATGTGAAAGAGGTTAAGATCGGAGCCTGCTTACAAGATTCGGTAAAGGAACAACTGATTGATATGCTTCGGGAGTATGTGGATGTCTTTGCTTGGTCTTATCAGGATATGCCAGGGTTGGACACCAATATTGTCATGCACAAGCTGCCTTTAAAGGAGGACTGCCCGCCAGTAAAACAGAAGTTGCGCCGTACTCGCCCAGATATGGTAATGAAGATAAAAGAAGAGGTACAAAAACAGTGGGATGCCGGTTTCCTTGCTGTAACTAGCTATCCGCCGTGGGTTGCTAATTTTGTACTTGTGCCTAAGAAAGACGGCAAGGTAAGGATGTGTGTGGACTACCGGGATCTGAACAGAGCCAGCCCAAAAGATGACTTCCCTTTACCTCACATTGATGTATTGGTTGATAATACGGCTCAGTTCTCGGTGTTCTCCTTCATGGACGGATTTTCAGGATATAATCAGATCAAGATGTCACCTGAAGACATGGAGAAGACCACTTTCATCACACCCTAGGGCACGTTCTGTTATAAGGTGATGCCATTCGGACTGAAGAACGCTGGTGCAACTTACCAACGGACTATGGTAACATTATTCCATGACATGATCCATAAAGAAATTGAATGTTATGTGGATGACATGATTGCCAAGTCCCTCACAGAAGAAGACCACCTGGTGAATCTGTTGAAGTTATTCAAGCGTCTGAGGAAGTACGAACTGAAGTTAAACCCCAACAAATGCACATTCAGGGTGCGATCCGGTAAGCTGCTGGGATTTATTGTAAGTGAGAAAGGGATTGAAGTTGACCCTGATAAGGTTAAAGCCATTCAAGAAATGTCTGCACCAAAAACTGAGAAAGAAGTTCGAGGGTTCCTAGGTAGATTAAACTACATTTCACGGTTCATATCTCATCTTATAGCAACCTGTGAACCCTTGTTCAAACTGTTAAGAAAAGAACAAACGGTCAGGTGGAACGAAGACTGCCAGAAGGCTTTTGACAAAATCAAGGAGTACTTACAAGAACCTCCAATCCTTATGCCTCCAGTCGAAGGAAGACCTCTAATAATGTACTTGACAGTATTAGAAGAATCAATGGGGTGTGTGTTGGGCCAGCATGACGAGTCTGGTCGAAAAGAGTATGCAATATACTACCTAAGCAAAAAGTTTACCGACTGTGAACAACGTTATTCACTGCTCGAGAAAACTTGTTGTGCTTTAGCGTGGACTGCTCGCCAACTAAGGCAGTATATGTTGACCCACACTACTTTATTGATATCAAAGATGGAACCAGTTAAGTACATTTTTGAGAAGCCAGCACTTACCGGACGGGTTGCAAGATGGCAAATGATCCTCACAGAATATGACATTCAGTACACATCTCAGAAAGCCATCAAGGGCAGTGTATTGTTTGATTATCTTGCTGAGCAACCTATTGATGATTACCAGCCTATGAGATTTGACTTCCCTGATGAAGACATCATGTTCATAAAAGCAAAAGATCATGAAGAGCCTGTTCACACTGAAGGGCCTGACCCAGAAGAAGAATGGACTATGATGTTTGATGGGGTTGTTAACATGAATGGTCGTGGTGTTGGTGCAGTACTCATTACACCTAAGGGGGTTCACATGCCTTTCTCGGTAAAACTCACCTTCAACTGCACTAACAACGAAGCTGAATACGAAGCTTGCATTATGGGTCTTGAGGAAGCCATTGACCTCAGGATCAAGACTTTGACCGTATTCGGAGATTCAGCTTTGGTAGTTAATCAAACCAATGGCAAATGGTACACACACCAAGATCATCTGATACCTTACAGGGATTATACAAGGAGGTTATTGACTTTCTTCACAACGGTCAAGCTTGAGTATATCCCTCGGGACGAAAATCAGTTTGCAGATGCTCTGGCTACCATTTCATCCATGATCAAAGTTCAAGCTGCCAATTTTGTGCCTCGGATTTCAGTGTCCAGACTTGACAGACCGGCGTATGTATTTGCAGCAGATGTTGTTAAAGATGATAAGCCTTGGTTCCATGACATTAAGTGCTTCTTGGAGGATCAAACATACCCACCTGGGGCATCTTCCAATGACAAGAAGACACTAAGAAGGCTAGCTGGTAGTTTCTTCCTGAATACTGATGGTTCCCTGTACAAAAGAAACTTTGATATGATACTCCTCAGATGCGTTGATAGAACAGAAGCAGACTTGTTGATGCACGAGGTGCATGAGGGATCCTTTGGTACCCATGCAGGAGGGCATGCCATGGCTAAAAAGTTGTTAAGATCAGGCTATTACTGGATTACAATGGACGCAGACTGTTGTGCTTACGCCAGAAAATGCTATAAATGCCATATTTATGCGGACAAAGTGCATGTGCCTCCGAATCCCCTAAATGTGATGTCTTCACCCTGGCCTTTTGCTATGTGGGGCATTGATATGATCGGCAAAATTGAACCGACTGCTTCCAATGGCCACAGATTCATCCTGGTAGCCATCGACTATTTTACCAAGTGGGTCGAAGCAGCTTCATATGCAAATGTTACAAGGCAAGTGGTAGCCTGATTTCTCAAGAGAGACATCATCTGTCGGTATGGAATGCCTGAGCGAATCATTACTGATAATGGTTCCAACTTGAACAACAAAATGATGACAGAGCTATGTCGGGACTTCAAGATCCAACACCACAATTCTTCTCCTTACAGGCCAAAGATGAATGGCGTTGTTGAGGCAGCTAACAAGAATATCAAGAAGATTGTACAAACGATGGTGGTTACCTATAAGGATTGGCACGAAATGCTACCGTTTGCCTTGCATGGGTACCGTACGTCAATCAGGACATCCACTGGGGCAACACCGTATCAGCTTGTGTATGGTATGGAGGCAGTCCTGCCTGTTGAAGTTGAATTACCCTCCATGCGGGTATTGATGGATGTTAAACTGAATGAAGCAGAATGGGTCCGAGCCCGTTACGAACAACTGAATCTGATTGAAGAGAAGAGATTGGCTGCAATCTGTCATGGGCAGTTGTATCAGAAAAGAATGAAGAAAGCCTTCGATCAGAAAGTCAGGCTCCGAGAGTACCAAGTAGGAGATCTTGTGCTGAAAAGACTCCTCCCTCCTCATACAGACCACAGGGGCAAATGGACTCCAAACTATGAAGGGCCATTCGTAGTAAAGAAAGTTTTCTCCGGTGGAGCACTAATGCTCAGTACTATGGATGGTGAAGACTTCCTGTCCCATGTGAATTCAGATGCAGTTAAAAAATACTTCGCATAAAAATGACCCGCTGGACATAAAAACAGAATGTAAGTCCAGGCAAAAATAGGGCATCTCGGCGAGTCAAAAACAGAATAAAAGACTCGGGCAAAAATAAGGGAAAATAAATAAAAAATGTACACCCGCTGAGTTGAAAAGCCGCATTGGATAACTCAGGCAAAAATGGGTATCCCGGTGGATTGAAAACCCGAAAGGGCGATCCACGCAAAATAAGGGAATAAGCGAACAACTGCATTCTGAATTCATCTGTATCACTTACAACATGGTAGGCTCCGAAGGTTCAAGTTTCGTTCAGAATCAACCTTCTTCAGAAAGCAAGATAAGAAGAACGTCAAATGTCATACGAGTCATAGCAAAGGGGAAGCTCCTTGAAGAGTCATCAACATTGCCAGCATCTTTTTGTTTCTCAATTTGTAACGATTCCCTCATTTTAGGGGATTCTTTCCTCTGACTGTATCTTGCCAATTCAGGGCACACAAATTAATAAAATCAGTTTTTCAGTCATGTTTCGTCTTATACATTTTATTTTCGTTTGCAAAAACGTCCGATGTCTTTAAGATATTGATTGCATAAATACAAATGCTTCTCTTCTCAAAAATACGTGCTTACAGGAAATATACTTACTCCCGAGAGTGTCTAGACTCCTATGATGGGATCTGGTAAGGGATACCTCAGGATACTTGTGCGTTTCTTTGTCTTTACAAGATTGCAGGTATTCAAAGCACAACATGGGGCATGAAAACTTCTCCCCGGCAGGCTGCCAAATCATTATTTCCTCAGCAAATATTCCAAATAGAACCAGAGATGCTTGCCCCCCACCAGAGCTGCCATGCATCACTTCTACAGCAGAGCAATACCAGAAGGTGCTCATATCCCCAGCTGAGTTGCCAACCATCATCCATCCTCAGACAAGTGCAAAGCCAGGGCTGCTTTCTCTCCACCTAAGCTGCCAGGCATCACTTCTACAGCATTTCCTTTGGAGCAGTACCAGAAGGTGCTCACATCCCCAGCCAAGTGCCAACCGGGAACTACCTCCCCACAGAGTTTCAACCTCTATCCAGAAGAGCAACGCATGAAGAACTCACAACAGAGTAAAGAAAGCTTCTACAAACCCCAGCTGGGATATCCACTTCAAGCAGATCAGCCAGAGATCTTCACAGCAGCGGGATCCGAGTCCCGGATCGCTATCTTTGCATAATCATAGCATTCGCATCATATTTTCCCCACAAAGCGTAGCATTCCGTCTAATACGGAGCATTACGGCAAAAATCAAACATATTGCATAAACATAAGCCATGTTCTAAATCAAATGCTTGTAAATACTGACAATCCATCAACGATATACAGAAAACTTCCCAAATCCCCCGGCAGAAAGCCAGGGCATTTTCCCTAAGGATAAGATACTTCCTGACGCCCGTCCGTGTCATATCCCCAGTAGAAAGCCAAGGCGCCCCCTTTGCACTCACAGATACTTGCACACAACTTCCTTGGTACACATACACTTGTTTATATTACACTTTTCTCTTTTTGACACTCGTCCGTGTCACTCTCCCCAGCAAGTTAAACACTCGTATGTACACCACTTATACTTGTCACTCCTGTTTTACTCATGCAGATACTCGTCCGTATCTTTTATACACCATTTATATCCCCTCAAATTCGACACTCGTCCGTGTTCTTTGTTAACCAGTTGGTACTCGTCCGTATATCATCTCTGAACATGCGTCAGCGTTTGTTTCTACTGATATTCGTCCGTATCATGGTCTTAAGGAGGCTCGTTCGCATCTTTAATCCATACACAATGTCAGATACTTTTACCTCTTTTTAGAGTTTAGACACTCGTCTGTGTCTATTATTCCCCAGAAGAGTCCCCGCAGAATCAATACTCGTCCGTGTTCTTTGTTAACTAGTTGATACTCGTCCGTATCATCATCTCCGAACATGTGTCAGCATTTGTTTCTACCTGATACCCGTCCGTATCATAGTCTTAAGGATGCTCGTCCGCATCTTTAGTCTATACACAGTACCCAAACAAATTATACCTCTCATTTCTTAGATGTAGACACTCGTCCGTGTTTACTTTTCCCAAGCGAAGTCCCCAACGAAACTTGTTAAACTATTACCTTTCTATCTGACATTCGTCCTGTGTCATGATACCATTTCGGCAGCCGTACCCTGCCGGGTGATCGTCCTTCACCTCTTTGATGATCTTCCTTCATCAACCCCCAGTGGAGTCTCTATTCATTAGAACCCCTTCTTATCCGACATTCGTCCTATGTCGCGATATCTTTGGCAGTCGTCCCCTGCTAGGTGATCGTCCTTCACCTTAGATGACCGTCCCTCATCTTAACCCCAAGAGCAGCCGTACCCTGCTAGGTGATCGTCCTTCACCTCCTGATGATCGTCCTTCATCATTTTATCCGATGGCCGTCCCCATCGTCGACCTTGTTACCCGACATTCGTCCTATGTCGTGGAACATACGGCAGCCGTACCCTGCCCGGTGATCGTCCTTCACCTTAGATGATCGTCCCTTATCTTATCCCCAACAGAGCAGCCGTCCCCTGCCAGGTGATCGTCCTTCACCTTTGATGACCGTACCTCATCATTTATTTCATTTACCTATAATCCCCAGAGAGTCTTATAGCTTTACCTGATTGTCGTCCCCATCATAATCTCTTATATCCCCAGCATGTCGGTCGTCCCCGTCATTTCTCTTTCCCCAGCAGTCGTCCTCTGCTCGACGATCGTCTTCCGTCGACCGCACTTTATAAACATACTTTATTTTCCTTTTACAATCTATATCCCTTTTCTTCTTCATTCTGTGAGTGCAAATTTTGGACTGTCTTTGGTATTCAACCACAAGTTATCTTGTTTGCCTGTTAAGCCGTCGCTTACATCCTGCACAGCTAACTCATGTTTGAATAGGGGCAGCTGTAAACACCCCAAATTTGCCCTCACCCATTCACACCATGGCTTGTGATCTCTTCATATGCATAAGTTCAATCATAGCATCTCATATTGCATTTTTGATTCACTACATTACTCCTAAGTCATCTGCATCTAGGGTTTGTGATATGGGCAATCCAAGAACTATTTGAGCCACTCCAAAGGTCTTAAATCACTTCAAAGGGGTCCATGTATGTTCAAGCATCATATTGTATCCCCACAAAGTCAAGAAAGTCAAAGAATCACAAGAACTGAGAATGGCATGGAAGCAGAGCCAGGTTTAACTACACAGATGACCTAGAATTAGGGTTTTGGTTTCAGAGGCCATAACTCCAAATTTTTTGGTCATTCTTGTTTCTATTGGTCTCTATATGGTATAGGGATCATGCATATCAATTTTCACGAAGAAATTCCATGGGGGAGGCATCTAACAAAAAGTTGACTTCTTGAGCAAGTCAGTGTAAAATCAGGGCATCTGAGGCCCCCAATGACACAACCAAAGGGTTTTCTTCTTCATCTTGAATGTGTATGATCTTTATTTGATCATAGAAGATGTTGGAAGTTCACAAAATTGAATAATTTCAAGCCATTTGCAAAGTTGCCTTTTTGGGAAAATGACTTGTAATGTAAACTTGCCATTTTGGGAAACTTTTTCAACCCTTTCTTTTTGTTTCAAAAATGTTTCAAATGGGAAAACTTTGGTCATGAAAGTTGTAGAATGGATCATTCCCTTTTCAAAAAGTACAAGAACTCATTCTAATTCATTTTGAATCAAAAGTTATGGCTTGTCAAAGTTAGGAAAAATCACATAATTTCAAGTCTTGCACCAAAGAGGCAAAGTTGCAAAACCCCTTGCCAAGGTAAAATGAGACCTCAAAGTGACTTCTAATCTTTGCACAAACATAAACCAATGCCTAAAAGTCAGAATGCACCAAGAGTTTGTCCATTTTCATGACTTGTGCTTTAAGAAATCACAAAAGGGGCAAAAAGTCACAAAGTTGCAAAACCTATCACAAACCCTAATCCACTTGCTGTATTGCTTCTAATCCATTTCCATGGCTCTCCCTAATCTCATCTGAGCCAAACCATGCCCCTATCACATCCTCACACTTGCCCATACCTCAAGTACACCTAACTTGGACTTTATGCAAAAACACCCATACCAATCCCACAGTGCCACACCAACTTCTCTGACCCATCCAAATGTGATAAGTGGACCAAAAGGAACACAACACAACAGACACACAAGCCTGAAGCATCCTCCAAGCCATAGCTCCAAGTTTTCACCTCTTATGCATTTTCATTCGAAACACACTCCACAAGACACAAACACCAAAACAAACTTCATAGAACATCTCAGCATGTTCCACTGATCATCCCTGACCCTTCACCTTGCCCTAAAACCCCCTGAAATCAAAACACGATTCTCACCCCTCACTGAACAGAACTCCATAAAACTCACAAATCAGCCACTTTCCAATCCAACTAAACCTCAAAGCATCTTCAGGAGGTCCATTGGAGAAGCTTTGAAGCAAGGAGGCAGCCTGAAAGCTCCAAACTGAAAGCTTCACTTCAGGTAGCTTCGAAAATTATTTTTTCCAGAAACCTTGTTTTAAGTTACTAAAATGATCTACATGCTTCCCTTAATGCAATGAGCTTTGAATTTTTGAAAATGATGTAGAAATGAGGATGTATGGTCTGTCTAAAACTTTGCCCGTGAATTTGATTTTTGCTTGTTCTTCGTGATTCATGAAAAATAAATAAGTTTTGTTGTTGGATTCTTGTTTAGGATGTTTGGTTGAGTTGATCTGGAGATTTTGGCACGTTTTAGTGAGGTTTTGAGAGAAATAGGTTGAAGGTCTCGCCGGAGAAGACGACCGGAAGTCTTCTCCGGCCACCTGAGGGTCATTAAACCCTAATCTGTGTAATTAATCAACTTTGAATTTGGACCCTGGATCCTGTTGACTTCCATTGACTCCCGCGTGAATGAACGCACCAGATCCTTCATTAAACCCTAATTCAGATTAATTAGGTTAATTAATTAGGTTTAATTTTGAATTTCCCAGAAGCAATCTCAGCCGTCCATGAGCGCGCGCAGTCTTTCCCTCCTCCCTGAGTTTGAATGCTGGCCCTTGATTGTGTTGACTTCCCCCTTTTATTCATTTTAATTTCTTTTCTTTTCATTTCTTTTCCTCATTTTATTTAAAATAGCTAAAATCATTTAAAAATTATGAAATTTTTTGTCAAAGATTTCATTAATTTTTAAAACCCAAAAATATTTTTATTTTTATTTTTTGCACTGAAAATTATTTTTAAATCATTTAAATGTTTATTTTTAATTAATTAATGAAAATTAATTAATTAAAAATGCATTTAGGTATTTAAAAATCACAAAAAAATTCACATTGCATTTAGAAACATTGTCCAACACTCAAACCAAATTTCTTTTTTGCTTTTGATCCCTTTTGATCATTTTCATTGGATTTAATTTCATTTCAAGGCAATATTTTGTTTCAAACTTCAAAATTTTCTTTCTGCCTAACCATTGAGAGTTGAAGGATGATTCTTCTTGCATTGCACTCTTCATAGCATGTATTTTATAGGATAAAATTGGTTTGATTTGATCTTTCATTTTCAATTTGTTTAGCATTTTTCTTTGTGAGGTACCCCAAAACCCTAGCAATCTTAGGAAATTCATAACTTTCACTAGGTTAAGAGTTGGATCCTCTCCTTTGGGCAGTGAGTTTGTATAGGTTTAGGGTATCTTTGACTGCATTTTCAAATTTTTATCATGTCATTTGCTTCTGGTTTTGGACTTTTTCTTTGCATGATGCATGTAACCCTAATTTGTGCCTTCCTTTGCATCCATTTCTCATTTGCTTGCATCCAATAACTTGCCATGACATTTTGTGCATCCACATGATTCATAATACATCTTAGGACATATTAGAATCATGTTTGATCATTGCATTTTCATTTTCCATGTTGAATGTCCATTACATTTCATAACTTTTCATGTACATTCATGGTTCAATGCATGCCTCATTTGCATCCTTATGCTTGTTTGATCATTCTCATGCCTTGCCTCATGTTTGTATCATCTCTTAGCATCATTAACATCATACTTATGCTTCTGGTTTTGGTTTGCATCATGACATTGTGCCTCATTTGCATTGCATTTCATTTTCTTATGCTAACATTTCAGGTGGTAAGTTGTCTGAGAAGTGAATTTGCCTTCACTTCTCACAATCTCTTCTCATCTCTCTTGCATCTTTGCTGCATTTTATCTTGTGTATTGGATTGAGCTTGCTCAATCTTGTTCATCTTACTTTCTTTCTTCAAGCAACTTGTCTTCTTAAATGAAGCAAGTTGTTTTGCTTCTCTTTGCTTCTTGCTCCTTTCATCTGCTTCCTTCCTGGTGGTTTCTCTGAAGATCTTTCTCTTAAGCCTCATAAACCCTAGGATCTCCAAGCATGATAACAATTAGGGTTTGATTAGTCCCCCATTTAGTTTTACCTTAGTGTCATCTTTGAGTCTTCTCTTCTCATCTCATAATCAGGGACTAAACCCTAAAGGCTTTAAGGCTTTGTGATTAAGCTTATGCTTGCATCCTTCTATTAGGATGGAGTGTATAACTTTAATCCCAAGTGTTAAACCCTTAATGTGTTTAAATCCTTTAATCAATTCATCTAATAAAGACATCAAGCTTGTAACTTGGGCCTTGCATTAGGGTTCTAATTCTTCCTTAATTGGTTAAGAAGGACTAACCCTAGTGTTAATGGACAAGTCTCCCTCAAGTTGTCTTACAAATCATAAAATCCATTTCTTAACCCCATCATTAACTAAAATTCACTTAATAAAGGCTTTGTTTTGTCATGAGGTTAATCCCTAATCATGGATTAAGTTAGGGAGTCTTTCTCAGCTTAAATGTTCTCATCTATTATCCTTCTATTAGGATGGTGTAATGGGTCCATTAAATCCTCGATTATGGCTTAAACTCATTACTTAACACTAAACAAAAACAACAAAAACATATAAATAATCACAAGTAGGTTAATGATCTTAATCCTCCATCATGGTGATTAAGTGTGAGGTGCTTACTTCATACTTAAGGTATTCTCATTACCCCTAATCAGAGGGAGGATGTGATGAGTTTACTAACCCATTGGTTTAGGCTTAAGCTTATTAACTTATGACAAACTTCAAAAAGCAATAAAAGATTGAAAACACAAAAAACAAACAATAATCGTCTCCTCCGGGATTCTTTTCTCATCTCTTTCACTCACAAACGAGAACTTGCTTCTTCCGTCTAATGCAAGACAGTTTGCACCTGAGCCAGACAGGTCATACACTTGAGCATAGATAAGTAGGCAGTTCACAAGTCAATTTATCTTTCAGTCTCTTTGGGTCGAACTACGGTGTTCTGACTTCCTCATTGCACGAGAGGATACGTAGGCATAACTTAACAGTTATCGAACAAAAGTCTCTGTATATCCCCCCTTTTCCCAGCCTTATTCTTTAAGCCTCATGGTCTTGAGATTTTCATTCTTATTCATACACTGACACTTCACTTATACACTTCACACTTCTTCTACACTGACACTTGCATTCTTTTCCAGCTTTGATACACAGATTGCACTGACACTACCCCTTTTGAACACAAATCTTTTAAGCGTGGATCCCGTCGAGTACGGCGGACAATCTGGGGTCTAATACCTTCCCAGGTTGTAACCAACCCCCTTTCTCAGTCTCTCTGGTTCGCAACCGTCTTATCCATCTTTCCTTAGGTTTATGCAGCATTACCTTTCCTTCGGGATAAAAATGCCTAGCTGGCGACTCTATTCATTCCTTCTCCTTTCGCCGACCGTTCGCGTATGTACCCCATTTGACCTAGCCTCATTTGGTGGGAGAGACACTGATTTATCACCCTAGGAGAAAAATCTACACATTTTCCCCTGACATACACTTTCCTGCAATCCTCAGATTTCCCATCAGCACACCATTCTTGTAAGTTAACTATGAATTCTTTTACCAGCAGTTCATAACAAGGAGAAAAGTTGGAGACAGTCTTGAATAGTCCAGCATTGGAGATTAAATCAATTACATCAGTGCATTCCAAGGCATTGCTACCCAGCTCTCGTTCCAGAGCCACCCTTCTTTGATAGACATATTTCCACTTGCTTACACTAGAGACATGGTGGAAGGACACATTGTCCAGGGGTGCCTCATGGATAGCAGTGGCATTCCTAGGAGGTGCTGGCCTCTTTCTGGGTTGAGATGTTGGGACATCCTCCTCAACATCAGAATCAGATGAAGTTGTGGCCTTCCTCTTCTGTGTGTTGACCTTACTCCATTGCTTTGTAGGTCCAAAAGCAGTTTTGACCTTGTCCTTCTTGGGAGTTGACTGTCTTTTCTCAGGAGTTGCATGAGCAGCTGGCTTCTTATCCTTCCTAGCCCTAAGCCTCTTGGCTATGCTAGGATCAACAGATGCTATGATCTCTGTGTCAGAATCATCATCCAGGTTTTCAACTGGTGGAGGTTGGGAAGCCTCATTCTTAGCAGCTTGATCATCAGGAGCTTGATCATCAGTAGCTTTATCATCAGTAGCTTGATCATTATCATTTGGGGCTTTGTCCTAGCCCTCAGTTGTTTCAACATTGCTTGGGACATCCTATGGAGCAGGTATGTCCTCTTCAGCTTGGTTGCTTGGGTCATCTTGAGGAGCAGGCATACTGTTCAGGGGAACTGACACCCCAGGCACAACCCTTTGTTCCGCCAGGATTCTGGTTACAAGCTTTTTGATTGATGCGTCCATGTAAGCAGAAGCTTTGGGGGTACTGGAAGATGAAGGGGTTCCCTTACTTTGCTGAAGACTGGCTCCTTGGGTCTTCTTGCATGGGGAGTCCTGGGCTTTTGAGCAATGGGAATGCTTCCTCTGATCACATTTATAGGTGTAGCATCCATTGGTACTACAGATAATGGAGTGGCATTCACTACGTCTTCCTGAATGAGACCCTCATCAATGGAGTTAGGGTTCTGATGTTGAGACATTTTTTTCGATTGTAGTGGAAATGTGTAAAGGTTTGATAGATTTGGATGAGTTTAGAGTTTCAGCTGTAGCATGCAAAAGGTTCAGTGTTGCTAATGAGAATGTGAGAAGCTGAAAGCACGTTTGTACATAAATAGAACCCGTTGCTATTGGAATTTTTAAAATTGGAATACAAACAGTTATTGGCCAGACTGGTGCTGCCATCTGGTGATCATGCCATACGATGTCATGAGACATGCTGGCACTTATCCATAATTGCTATATGTCACATATGCAGATTCCCAATTTACCCCTTAAGTTTTCAAATTGGGTATCATCCAAAGCCTTTGTAAATATGTCAGCTAATTGCAGCTCTGTGGCTACATGCTCCAATGTGATCACCTTCTCCTCCACAAGGTCTCTGATGAAGTGATGTCTGATATCTATGTGCTTAGTCCTGCTATGTTGGATAGGATTTTTGGAGATATTAATAGCACTTAAATTGTCACAGTACAATGTCATGACATCTTGTGTGACATTGTATTCTGTGAGCATTTGTTTCATCCATACCAGTTGTGAACAACTGCTACCAGCTGCAATATATTCAGCTTCAGCAGTGGATAAGGACACACAATTCTGTTTCTTACTGAACCAAGAAATTAAATTGTTCCCTAGAAAGAAGCATCCTCCTGATGTACTCTTTCTATCATCAGCACTTCCAGCCCAGTCAGCATCACAAAACCCAGTGAGGATTGGTTCACAACCATGAGAGTACATTATGCCATAGTCATAAGTACCATTTACATATTTCAAGATCCTCTCAACCTGGTTTAGATGGCTCACTTTTGGTTCAGCTTGATACCTTGCACACCCACCTACTGCAAAAGCTATATCTGGTCTGCTAGCTGTAAGATATAGTATACTTTCAATCATGCTTCTGTACAAGCTTTGGTCCACACTCTCACCTTTGTCATCCTTTGTCAATTTTAAATGAGTGGGGGCAGGTGTTCTCTTGTGACTTGCATTGTCCATCCCAAACTTCTTGACAGTGTTCTTTGCATACTTGCTTTGGGATATGAACATGGAGTCCTCCATCTATTTGATTTGCAGTCCAAGGAAGTAAGTTAGTTCTCCCACTAGGCTCATTTCAAACTCAGACTCCATTTGAGTCATAAAATGTTTAACCATCCTGTCTGACATCCCACCAAACACTATGTCATCCACATATATCTGAGCAATCATAACCTTTCCCTCTTCATCCTTTACAAACAGGGTTTTGTCTATTCCTCCTTTTCTGTATCCATGTTTAATGAGAAAGGTGGTCAGTCTTTCATACCATGCTCTGGGAGCTTGCTTTATACCATACAGAGCCTTCCTCAACTTATATACATGGTCTGGACAGCTTGGATCAACAAATCCCTTTGGTTGCTCCACATATACTTCCTCATTAAGGTACCCATTTAGGAAGGCACTTTTAACATCCATCTGAAATAGTTTGAACTTTAGGATGCAAGCAATTCCTAGGAGTAGTCTGATGGATTCAAGTATTGCTACTGGTGCAAAAGTTTCATCAAAATCTACCCCCTCAATTTTTGTATATCCTTGAGCTACAAGCCTAGCCTTGTTTTTTGTAACTACTCCCTGCTCATTAGACTTGTTTTTGTACACCCACTTAGTGCCAATCACATTAATGTCATCAGGCCTAGGAACAAGATCCCATACTTCATTCCTTGTAAACTGGCCTAATTCTTCCTGCATAGCAGAGATCCAGTACTAATCATTCAGAGCTTCCTTGATGTTCTTAGGTTCTATCTTTGAAACAAAGCAAGAGCCTGAGATCATCTCTCTTGATCTAGTGATGACACCACTGTTGAGATCACCAATTATCGGTTCTTTAGGATGATCTTTCTGGATTCTGATGGAGGGAGGTTTGTTGGATTGCTCTGACCTTGCCTCAGTTAAAGTGAAGTCAAGATTATCACTTTCTATTTCAACTTCAGTTTGATTGTCAGCAGATGTTCCAACATCATCAGCAACATCTCTCTTTGCATAGGTATCATCAATAATCACATTTATTGACTCCATTATAACCTTGGTTCTGGAGTTAAATACTCTGTAAACTCTGCTATTTATGGAGTATCCAAGAAATATCCCTTCATCACTCTTAGGGTCCATCTTCCTTCTTTGATCCCTGTCAGCCAGAATGTAGCACTTACTTCCAAATACATGAAAGTACTTGACTGTAGGTTTTCTACCCTTCCAGACTTCATAGATGGTGGATAGAGTTCCCTTTCTTAGTGTGACTCTATTGTGGATGTAGCATGTTGTGTTCATAGCTTCAGCCCAAAAATACAGGGGTAACTTCTTGGCATGAATCATGGCTCTAGCTGACTCCTGAATAGTTCTGTTTTTCCTTTCTACAATCCCATTCTGTTGAGGGGTGATGGGAGAAGAATACTCATGGTTGATCCCTTCTGAAGAACAGAAGTCTGAGAATTTTTTATTCTCAAACTCCTTTCCATGATCACTTCTTATTCTGACCACACAGCTTGCTTTTTCTCTTTGGATCTTATGGCACAGATCTTTAAATACCTCAAACACATCAGACTTTTCTTTGATGAAGCTTATCCAGGTATATCTTGAGAAGTCATCAACAACCACATAGGCATATCTTTTTCCACCAAGACTCTCTACCTGCATTGGTCCCATAAGGTCCATGTGCAATAATTCCAAGACTTTGGAGGTTGTCAGATGTTGAAGCTTTGGGTGTGACATCTTGGTTTGCTTACCTATTTGACACTCACCACACACTTTACTTTCATCAATCTTAAGTCTTGGGATCCCTCTTACAGCCTCTATAGATATGATCTTCTTTATTCCTCTAAGATGGAGATGACCCAGTCTTTGATGCCACAGCTTCACTTCTTCTTCTTTGGCTAAGGAACAAGTAGATGTGAGGCTGAAATCTTGGGGTTCCCATGTAACGCCCAAAATAGTTATCTATTAATTTTAAGTAATTATTGTGGTTAGTAGGAATATTTTAATGTTGTAGTTAAAAAAAAAAATTAATCGATAAGTCGGAAATTTAGTCGAAAAATCGTAGAAAGTATTATTAGAATTAATTATAATAGTTATTGTGTTAATTTAAGTAATGGGCTCGAAACCATGTTTGGATTAGCAAAATAGGGGGGATATTATGTTAGGCCCATTATAAATTATAATAGTTTATTAATTTATTAAAATAAAAATAATAGAAGTTATAAGAAACCAAAAAGAGACAGAAAGGGGGAAGTTAGAAAATCAAGGAAGAAAAAAAGGAATTGGAAACTACTGCACGAACGTGAGAGGAGGAGAAGCAAATTCCAAAATCCAACCGTAAGAACAACTTCCAATCCAATCTAAGGTAAGGGTGGGTTCGATTATTATAATCGGATATGAATTTCAATCCGGTGATGTGGGTAGTTAGATCATAATAATTAAATTACTGTTCTTGATGTTGTGTAGAAATTTTATAAGTGATGATTAGAAATGTCGATTGTGAAAGAAAAAAAAAATTGATTAATTGATTGTTAGTTTTAGGGATTTATTAAGTTAATGGGAGGAAAAACTATTACTGAAAGTGCCATTAATTAATCACTTAGATCATAATAATAATGTAATGCCATGTTATTAGAAAAAGAAAAAAAAAATTAAACGGTGTTAATGTTTCCGTCCCAGGTGCCGGCGTAGGCCATAAGGCCTCTTTCTTTTTCCCACATCATGCACACGTAATGGAGTCTGGGAAGAGTCAAGGGGTTCTTTTATGGAAATCCCCTCATTCATTCTTAAATTAATTTTCCTATTAAAATATAATGAGTTATATTATCAAATAATTAAGGTAATTATTTAGGGGATATTAGTTCAATTAAGTTGAATATACATAGATGTAAAATAAATTACAGTTAGTAATGAGGTTTAGTATTCTGATATAATTATATAATTCGAACAGTAGAATCCAATTTTTAGAATAATAAGGTAGTGCATAGTTAGTAGAAAATACAGGTGTAATACGTTAATAGAAAAAAATGGTGGCAATACGATTTCCAAGACGGACGATTTAATAGAACATATGGAAATAATAGTTTAGTAGAAAAATCATATTAGTCGCAAAAAGTCAAAAAAATAGTGTCGAATTAGTCGGATCGGCTGAATTAGACGGAAAATGAAGTTGCTCGGATTTTAATGAAATTCGTTGGAGTAAGTCGGGTAATATTATAGTTAATTTTGATGAGTAATTTTGTTAGAATTATGTTATGAAATGTCGATACAGGTATGACTGAGTTATTAAGTTATTCTGTGTACGGAAAGTTGTTAAAGTTACTAAGTTGTAAACTTGATGAGACAAAGTTGATTATAAGTTGATTATGTTGAAAATATTGTTGTGTTGCTATTATTATTATGTTGTCGGAGTTTTAAAGTCATGTATGTCATGTAAATTCATATGCATTTTCGTCGGAGCCGTTGCTCACACCATGTTGGCCTGGATTGGCAAAAAGTTGAAAGTTGAAGGCTTATGCCTTGATGCCTCGTTAAATTGGCAAATTTTAAGTTGGGAGTTTTACTCCGAATGGTACCACATGCATAACTAGTTGAGTCTCATTGAAGTTGCATAATTGTTGGTTTATTGTGTTGATATTTGATTAATTTGTGAAGTGGTGTTTGTTACTATTCTTATTCGCTGTATTGTTGTTCATATACTAATTATAATAATTGTAACTCACCCCTTCTGTTGAATGTTGTCATTATGTGACAACGTGCAGGTAATCCTGAGAAGTAGCCGGTTACCTTTGGTCGAGTCGGTGGTCAGTCGCTCTGATACGTAGCACTCGGGTGGGGATTGTCGCATGTCTGCTTGTGATCTTTTAATTATTACCGAGTTTTAATTATTTGAAGAATTTATGGTTGCTTATTTCTATTTTAAGTTGTTATTATGTTGCTTAAAGATAATAAGAATTATTTTATGAATCCGCTGCGTAAGAATTTATGAAGTTGAATTATTTGAGTGAATGACATTATTTTGTCGAATTAATAAAAAGTGTTATGTATTGTTATGATTTTCTTAAAGTAGGAAAGGTTCAAAGTTGATTATGTAATAACCCATTGTAGAAATTTTACGACTCTGATTTTGTTGTTATAATTCGTGGGTAGAAAATGGGGTGTTACATCCCACATATAGCAGTTATCTTTTGATCTGGCTCCTCTCATGACCACTTTCTGCTCTTTATTAGAAACTATGCACTCAGCTTTGGTGAAGTTGACACTGTAACCTTGGCACATAACTGACTTATGGTGATCAAGTTAGCAGTTAATCCTTTTACCAACAACACACCATCTAGACTTGGTACACCTGAGCAGTCCAGGGTCCCAACTCCCTTGATTTCCCCCTTTGCTCCATCTCCAAAGGTTAGATAGCTGGATGAGTGTGACTTTAAGTCTACCAGCAGATTCTTCAGTCCAGTCACGTGCCTTGAGCAGCCACTGTCAAAATACCAGTCTTCCTTAGCAGATACTCTGAGATGTGTGTGCTATAGAGGCAACAACCTGCTTGGACCATTTGTGCTTGTTGTGAGGTTTCCTTTGATGCATCTGCCCTGGGTAGTGTCCATCTCTAGAGTTCCAAGGTTGCCTGGTGAACTTGTTCTTTTGCTTAGGCATGTACTGGTAGCTTTGATCAGTATAAAGTCTAGCTTTAGGTATCCAAATTTTCCTGGTGACCTCTGTCTTCTGCTTAGGAAGGTGCCGGGAACTCTGATTGGGGTATCCATGCAGTTTGTAGAAAAAAGGTTTGATGTGACCAAACCTTCCACAGTGATGGCATCTCCATCTTTGATATTTCTTTTTCGTCATGTTTTTCTCATGATGTTGAGACATCTGCTTGAACATCTTGTTTGACTTCATGGGATCTGGAGTTGTTTGGCTGGTGCTAGTCTCAGAGTTTTGAGCTTTATTAAATCCCAGCCCAGTTCTATCCCCTGAGTGCTTGTTGTTGTTGAGAATGGCATCCAGTGTGTTTGAGCCACTGTTCAGCATTTTGACAGATTTGGACATATTCTCCATTTTGGAGTTGATTAGGCTGACTTCATTTTTCAAAGTGTCAATGATCTCTAAATGACTTACCTTTTCAACCTTTAATTCCTCAATCTGCTTCTTCTGCTGTTTACTTTCCATACATACTTCAGTGCTCCTTTCACACAGCATCCTGTAAGATGTTTCAAGCTCTTCAAATGTCAGATCCTCATCACTGGATCCCCCTTCAGTTTCACATACTCCAACTAGAGCAGTGATGTGCTTTGCAGATTCTTCTTCTAACTCACTGCCTGAGTCTTCATCTGACCAGGACACAGAAAGACCTTTCTTTTGCTTCTTTAGATAGGTTGGGCATTCACTTCTAATGTGTCCATAACCTTCACATCCATGACATTGGATCCCTTTTCCTTGGTTAGTCTTCTCATCATAGTTTGACCTTCTATTAGAATCATAAGATCTTTTATTCTCAGAGGTTGAGTTTCTTCCACTTGGTCTGGGCCTGTTGTCCATTCTTTTGAGAATTTTGTTAAATTGTCTCCCAAGCATAGCAATTGAATCTGATAAGTTGTCTTCAGAGCCTGCTTCATGACTTTCTTCTTCCTTATCAGTGTTTGAGACCAGGGCTATGCTTTTATTTTTCTTCACAATAGTATCATTCATTCCCATCTCAAGGGTTTGAAGGGAACCAATGAGCTCCTCAACTTTCATTGTGCAGATGTCCTGAGCTTCTTCTATGGCAGTGACCTTCATGTCAAAACTCTTTGGCAGTGATCTGAGAATCTTCCTTACCAACTTTTCATCACTCATCTTCTCTCCCAAGGCACCAGAAGTATTAGCAATCTCCAGTATGTTCATGTAAAAATCATGAATGGTCTCATCTTCCTTCATCCTCAAGTTCTCAAACTTGGTGGTGAGAAGTTGAAGTCTTGACATCTTCACCTTTGATGTTCCTTCATGAGTAGTTTTGAGGGTGTCCCAAACATCCTTGGCTAGCTCAGAGTGATGCACATGCCTAAATATGTTCCTGCCAATGCCATTGAACAAGGCATTTAAGGCTTGGGAATTTCCAAGTGCTGACTCTTCTTCCTCCTTGCTCCACTCTTCTTCAGGCTTCATCACTTTTGCCCCATCCTTATTGTCTTTGACAGGGTGCTCCCATCCTTTGTTAACTGCTTTCCAAGCCCTGCTATCAAGAGATTTCAATAATGCTACCATTCTTGGCTTCCAGTAATCATAGTTGGATCCATCCAAGATAGGTGGTCGATTCACAGATCCTACATCTCTGTCCATGTTCCCAAAATTTGCAGTCCCTAGATCTCACCCAGTTATACAGGCAGGGTGTCTGCTCTGATACCAATTGAAATTCTGGGATCAGATATGTGATGTCGAACCAGATGTTTAGACACTGATATCCCAAAAAAAATTAATAAGCTAGTAAATTAAATAACGCAGGAAATTGTTAACCCAGTTCAGTGTATCTCCACACTTACAACTGGGGGCTACCAAGCCAGGAAGGAAATCCAATATAAGTAATATTAATTATGGAGTTAAGCCAATCAGTTTAATCCTTCACTTAATATCTACCCAAGGCAATTTCTACCTAAGACTCTACTTAGATATGAGTACCTACTCACTCCCCCTCAATCACACAGTGATCTTTAACTTAGGATGATTAATAAATTTGAAGTCACACTTCAGAACACACCAGCTTGATCTTACTTAAAAGTTTCAATCAAGACACAATTCACTTTTTGCTTAAAAGCTTATAAAGTGACTAACAATTAAAACCTGCTTAAAAATAACTAGCTTCACTAACACCCTTGACAATCTTCTTAAATTCGTGAGATTTTCTTGAGTGTTTCAGTTTCTTAAATAGATGCTTGGTTTGTGGGCATTTTGCAAATTATCCAGACTTTGATAAATCCCACAGTCATCTCCTTGAATTAAGGTGAGTTAGTTTGTTATCTCCTTGAATCAAGGTGAGTTACTTTTTCTGTTTCCTTTACACTGGAACCAGATAACTAAGCTTCCTAAAGATGCGCCTTGGAGTTCTTATCCTTTTACAATTAATTCCAGATATTTTCTCCTGATTTTAATCACTTCTGTTACGCATCATTTAAGTCAGATAACAGGTTTGCGATGTCACAACATCTGGTGTGACATCCTGATGTCCTGAACTAAGTTCATAACTTTTACTTTGTTTGTCAATGTCACAACATCTGGTGTGACATCATGATGTCCTGAACTAAGTTCATAACTTCTTGTTTGTCAAAAATTCTTCCAATTTCTAACATCTACAAAGAGGCCTTGCGAACCAAATATCTAGGTCCGGAAGTCGGTTACGAATTGGGAAGGTATTAGCACCCCAATCCGTCTGCCGTACCCAACGGGATCCACACTTGTTAGTCTGCTTCAAAGGGTGAGAAATAATATGCGGTTTGAATGAAAGAATGACTATCTGGAATGGAACGGAAATGAGATCGAAAAGAAAGGGGAAAATGTAAGGAAAATAAAGATTGTGCTCTAATGGGCCTTACCCCACTGCCTATGTACCTCATCGGGAAAATGAGGATCAGATTCGTCGTAGTTCGTATAACTAAGGCGGAGATTTGTTTATGATTTTTAGGATGACGTTGGCATAGCTCTAACTCAGGTGTTACCGGCTCTTACTCGAGGGTGTTTAACATATTGTTGTTTGAACTGTCGAGGCAAGTCACATTCGTCCACAACGAGTATGAGATGAGATGAGAAGACGTGATGTCTTGTTGGTTTATTGTCTTTTATGAGAAGTGTTTTTGAGTTTGTGTTTATTGTATGTACAACACTAAAGACTATGATACAGGAGCGAATACTTTCCAAGATCACCCCCAATGGAACGTTTGTAAAGTACCCTAGAAGAGTGGAGGAGATCTCTGTCGTACCTCGAAAAATACGATCCTCGCGAAAGACGCGGAAAAACAGACAAACAGAGTCGCCACCTAATTTTAATCTATTCCTAATAAAGGAAAAGGGAAATATAGATAAAACCTAAAAAGGAGCGAACTTGGTCGTCGAAACCAAATTCTGAGTTCGAGAGTTGGTTACGCAAGAGGAAGGTATTAGCACCTCCTACGTCCGTTGTATTCAACGGGAACCTCTTAGTCTAATCTGCGATCGAATACTAACTTATATTAATGTCTTCTTAATGGTAAACAGTATGTTAAGGAAAATGGGTGATTTTAGTCTTAGGGTGCTCGGCAAGGATCGAGATCTGTGTGCCTACGTATTCCCTTGTGCAATGGGAAAGTCAGAGCCTCGTAGTTCGTGGTGTTAAGTTTGGTTTGTTTTGATGAACGATTATTTAGATCGTATTCTAACTGCTAAGCGTTGGCTCGTCTGCTCACGATAGAAGGCGGAAGCGCTAGCTTGTTTGTGAGATAGAAGGGATTTAAATAATGATCGCTTAAAAAAATGTTTAATTTAATTGATGTTTTAGGGATGGAAGGGTGAATGAACCACGTCCTGTGGGGCGAGCCTCAGGAGAGTCCATTCAAGAATTCGAGGAATGCTGGACTCCATAATTCAGTTCTTTCGTCATTTGATATATGAATTTAGGTGTTTTAAACGCGAAAGATCGAATGAACTGCGTCCTATGGAGCGAGCCTCAGGAGAGTTCATTCAGGAATTCGAGGAATGCTAGACTCCAGAATTCCATTCTTTAGATATTTGATTTAGAAATTATTTGGTTAAATTGTGTTTGCTTTAGGGTTTTAGAACTTAGTACGGAAATAGACACGTTATCTTGATTTAATTTTTTAAAAGTTTGGAAAAGTTCAGGAAAGCGAGAATTGTGCAGACGGCGATCGGATCATGATCGACTTACATGTGTGTATGTGTAATTATATAAATTCACATGGCTTTGGACCAAAATTTCACTTATCTAAAAAAAATGAGTAGTCTTAGCGTGCATTCGCATTTTACTTGACAATTTATCGTCAAAATGCAAACGTAAATCTCACAAATAAAGTTACCATCCTCTCACAAGAAAGAAAAATCGAGCACATACAAAAATTTATCACACACACACAAAAATTGATCAAAAAGGTAAAGGTTGATTTAACTAAGTTAAATAAAACTATTAAATTAAACAACAAAAAATATTCTTGATATTTTTGATGCAAAAGGGAAATAATTAATCAATTAAATAAAATAAAATAATTTAATAAAATTAATTAATAGATTAATCAATTATATTAAAGGACATTATTTAATATAATTAACTAATTAAGAAAATTAGTGGTTATTTAGATTTTTTTTATAAAGGCAAAACAAAAATTAAAATTTAATGGGCTTGGTTGAAGAAGATAATGGGGTGTTGATAGAAACAGAAACACAGGCCCAGGAATTAATGGCCCAAACGAAAATTAGGGTTTATGGAGAACCTCAGTCAACCCAGGTTGACCTCTCCGGCGAATCTCACCGTGACAAGTGTCATAATGGGACACCCACCACCGATTCCATAAACCGCTGGAACTTTGGGCAGCGCAAGGTCATGTCTTGGCAGGAATAACCAATTAATTAATCCAACATTAAATGCACTCGGTAAACGAAAACGACGGATGTGCATTCTTATCAACGCCTGTTCTCAATGCAACACAATTATCTTACTTAAAAAAAAAAAGGTCAGAGGAATATGAAACACGCAACAACTTCCACCGAATCCCCTTCTCTTTCTGCTTCAATTCAGTTTTCACAACAAAACTTTATTCTCAGCTCAGCCATGGCTTTTGAGAAGCCTGACTTCATCGCGTCATTGATAACACAGCCTATTAACCCTTAATCCCCAAAATACACAAAACCTAACCCTAACATTTATCAATAATACCAATAAATCATGAATCAAACAACACAGGAGAATGAAAACATGAAGAAACTCAAGGATGATGCGTAAAGAAGGAGACGGGGTTGCTACCTGCTCGTAACGTTTTCAGAGAGAGGATTCAGCCCAGGTAACCTTCTTTTGACTCAAACTTCTCTTTGTGCGCTTGTTTCGAGTCTTCTTCTTCTACTCCTTGTTCGTTGTTGGATTGATGTTGTAGTTTAAGCTCCTCACACTTTGATTTTCAATGCGAAAATCAGAGCTGAGAATAGAACTGAGCTTTAGTGATTAGGGTTGATGATTTTCGTGTTTTGATATTTCTGATTCTTTCTAGGGTTTTTTCTTTAGGTGATGGTGGCGTCCCCAATCATTGCCAATGATTGGGTTTTTATAGGAGGGCTTGAAGGAATCTGATACGTGTGAAGAAGAAGATTTGGTATCAAGTTGGTTACAAGATACGTGTGAGCCAAAATCATAAATCCGTTAGGGAATTTTTGGGAGGAGATTTTGTGGGGACCTCTTGAGAGTGACAGGTATGAGCTGGATTTTTCTGTGTTATGTGAAATAGACTTTTGTAAAAACAAATGGTCCCCCCTTTGTAAATTCGATCTTCACTGAGTTTTTCCTAACTGTGAAATTTTTTACTGTCACAAAACCAACTTTTTACTAATGATAAAAAACATGACGGTGTTATTTTGTTTCGAAACTTGTATTATGATGACTTTGGCAAATATTGTGATCAAAGCCTTTTGACTCTTCCTTGGCCCTGATTATTTGCTGAACAAATTCTTGTATTTTAAACTTAGCTTGATGCTTGTTGCACTTATGAGATAAATTCTTGAAATTTTGTCCTCCTTCCTTCCTAAACATTGACCATTATTTCTGTGTTTGGCTGCAGGTCCTGCAAAACATTAGTTAAAGTAATAATATATCCAATTCCTTGGGCAGTTGGTTATGGAGGGCCCACGACAGAGTTCTATATCTTGGGTATGTTGAGCACACCATTGTCTTGCTCTGTTTTTTCATTATGCATACGGAGTTTTGCTCAATACCCCTGTTTGTAGTACACATTGTATATGATGAGCATTTTGTAAAGGCTCACTTGAATTGGAGACATGAATAACCTTCAGCTTGCTTTAATTTGAGTACCACATGTTTTTTACTATGCTCCTATTTTCATGTACTTTTTTGAAGAGCCTATCACTAAGTTCAGAGCTTTAAGTTGATGAAGACTTGGATGGTAACTTTCCGTGTACAGAACAATTCAGATGAGGAGATTTAGAAGTGAGGGTTTTGGTTCAAGAAGTTTTGACCTGAGCTTGGAATGAGGTACCTCTTAATGCGTCTGTTGTGCTTTCTTTACAATTCTTCTCATTCCAAATTCAGTCATTTATCCCTAATTGTGATGAGAAAACTGATCATGATGATGGATTGATTTTCTTGGCATTCTGCAGGTCTTGACATAGTCGTATGACCAATGCTTTGGCAGAATTATTGTGGAGTTTCTAGCAGGTTAATCGTGGTGTCAAGCACCAGGTAGTAAAGAGACCTACTAGGCATATGCAATCCTTTTGCATACTCTGGCTATTGTTTCAACTGAATACTGCAGGGTGTAATAAACCTCAATTGGTCTTATTCTTTTCCTCAAGTCTTGCTGTTAATCTGAGTGCAAAAAGTTGAATCGTGATAACTCGAATTTCTCCAAAAATTGATACCTCATTGTTTGTTCTTTTCTCGATGGGCTTATGCATTGGATCAATGTTTATTGCAGGTTATTATTGTGACTTTGCAAAATGAAGATGATGGCTAGCTTAGAGTGATGACGACTATCGGGTTGGAGCTTGGTGCGATGGAAGCAAAACAAATAGAACTCATCATTGATGTGAAGAAACAAGCAAACCGCGTGGCAATGTGAAAACTAGTTAATGGAGCTTGATGAAATGGATCGAGCAAAAGAGCTTGACATTGATTTTGGACCGAGGGAAGCTTGAGAATGCACTTCCTGAACTTATGTCTGATTCAATTTTTGTTATCTATTAGAAAATTTTTATTGTTCAGTAATTAACTCTTCCAGCCATGCACCTCTTGAACATTTGTAATTGACTTCGTGATACTTAGAAAATCATTCCTTTGGATCTTGCATTTTAAATATCTTCATTTTATGGTCCTTTTGAACTTGAAGCTTCCATGCCTTTGAATGTATTCATTTTGGAAACTACACTGGGACCTTGTACCACACGCAACTTCGACTTTACATCTCAACATTTCCATTAAATATTATTCTCTAACAAACTTGCACTTGTATTTTATACTCTTAAGTTTATCACTGTTTGAAGTTTTTCTTATATTAATTTGTACCAAACATGCATCCTAATGATATCTTAAATCCAAGCATTATGTCTCATTCCTTTTGAATTGGATGAGAAAAAAAACCTTTAAGCCTTGAAACCATTCCAAACACATCATGAGTTCCTCTTGCATTTGTTTGGTAACCTTGAATTCTCATAAATAAATATTGGATTCACATAAAATCAATCTTGGTTCTACTAGTCTTATGGTCTTAAAGTTGCTTTGGAAACTTGTTAATGAGGCTTGAAACCATGGTTCAGAAGAATTTCTCTTGAAACAAATTTAGAAACATTTGAGGCAATCGGTTGTTGCTTGGTTTGAATTTCCCTCGTATTTAGTTCACCCTTGTCTCAATAGCCTTGACTGAATTATGACTCATCTTTGAAAAGTTATGAGTTTGATACACACAAAAAAAAACAAATGAAAGATACAACACATTTTTTTGATTTTTTCATAATGGGTTAGTAAGCATAAAAAAACTAAAATGAATATAAAATTATACGGGTAGGAAAAATTTAGGGTATGACAACCTCCACTAGTCATTTCCCGTATAGCTTAAGGCTCGTGGCGTATTGTACTTACTTTCCTTTTTAAATGTTTTTTTTATTTTTCTTTAAGATGAGAAGTGAGACTCAAGTTGAAAGGAAAAACTCTAAAGGGATACTATGACACAACCCTAAGTTAGTCGAGTTTAAGGGTGACCTATGGTTAGAGAATCTTGAAAGATTAAAGCTACATAGGGATATAAATCATAAAGAAAGAAGCGAGTATGAACAAAGTAATGGAACGAGGTCCTCCTAGGTCATGGTTGGTGATAACGTGCGTAAATCATAAATGGGATGAAACTATGGATCGGGTGGGTCGGTTGCGTGGTGCTGAGACACACGACTTATGGTGTGCAACATACAAGGCTTGCTTTTGGTGTAATGGAATGGAGCGATGGTAATCGAGGAATCCTAAAGTCACATGAAACTTTATTTATTTATTTATTTGAAAATTTACTCGACGTTGGATCGAGTATTTCTTTATTTTATTTTTGAGATTTGGTTTTCTATCAATTTGTTTTTATCTTTTCTATCCTAATTATAGGAACTATACAAGCATAAGAGTTCTAAGCTATTACAACATAAAGTACAAACCACAAAAATATAATCGAGGCATAGTAAAAATAATCCAAGTCCATAAGAAAATCCTCGAAAAATACCTTGCACAAAAAGAAGATGTTAGTAAATGAAATGAATATCAATATGCAACAATATGTCGAAAATGAATTAAGGTAAAAACAAGTTGCAAGAATTTCTAAAGCATATAAGGCATAAAACCGAAATAATGGCTAATCGCTTCATGGAAATGCACTTGAAAGTTTTCTAAGCCTAAGTCCTAAAACTAAAGGATTTTTGCATGATATCAATATTCTAAAATCAGTAGTTAAGCTATATTAAGTCCTTCTAATATTCTAAGATCAAGCCTAATTAATCTATGTCCTAATGCACCATAAAATCCTAAGCTAAATTAGATGGATTTACAATGGGAAAATTGAATGAGATCAAGGCACTAAAAAAATAGCAAAAGTCATGGAAAAAATATGAAATTAATTTCCTAAAGTCCCTAACCTGACTATAACGTTGTGTTAAAAAAACTTCTAAAAATTCATAACCTAACTATATCAAATGGTCACTTAAATCTATCTAAGATCTATTCACAATTTTGCACAAACAACACTACTAAAACAGTGGATAAAATGGCCTAAAAAATATACCAAAAATTATTCTAGGTCCTATTACCAGTCCTCTAATTATAGAAAAAAGAATGGGACAAACATATTATAGAAAGTGGGAGGAATAAAACGTACAAAATTATGTGTTCATAAAAGAAATCAATATAGAACTAATTAAATGAAAAATCGAAATTAAATTGAAAAATACCAAAATTAAGAAAGTAAAAATGTAGAAAAGTTTTAAATTGAGTGTTTTACTGTAATTTTCATGGAATTTTATTGAGTGTTTTACTATTTTTATGGAATTAAAATTGAAAAGGTAATAAAACAGAAAATTAAAAAGATTAGAAATAGGAAAGGGGTGGAAGAAAGTAGTTTTTTTAGTTAAATGATGAGATGGGCTTAACCTGGGGGTGCAAAAAGCAGGCACAAAGCCCAATTTTGCTGGAACCAAGGCAGAAGTATATCAAAAACGGTTCAACCGGACGATGACAAGTGTCACCGTCGGATTGGACCCAAAACAAAGAATCTCATCCCAAACAGACCAAAGGACGGTGGCCATTAAGAGTCTTTATGCATTCCTTTTTTAATAAAAAAAATTTCAAACGGTGTCATAACCACCATTTAATCATTTTTTTATGAGTTTTTATTATTCCTTGTGTCCATTAAACTTTTTGATTAATTCTGATTATTATAATTAAACAAAACTTAAAGGGGCTAATCTAACACATAAGAACAAGTCACACAAGTCTCTCTCTCTCTCAGACTTCACTCGCCTCTTTCCTCCCCCTTTTCATGTTCATCTTCACCAATAAAACCTAGTCGCCGCTCAATCAAGAGGACCTAACCTCCGGCGAAATCCTCACTTCTTCCATAACCCTAACCTAAACCTCACAATCTATCCTTATCCTTAATCGCGATAACCTAAACTATCGTCTTTCTTCGGATCCGAAACGAAATCCCCACTCCCCTCACACCAGTGTGTTTGATAATCACGCAAATTGCACCCAAACCATCACACGAGAATGTAAACAACTCGTACCTTGCAAACGATGAAGATGTTGACTGAGGAACAGGGAAGAAGACGCTTCGATATTTCTAATTTGAAGATGATTAAGACGGATGAACGAGGATGCGTTGAAGAGGCTTTCTTTGCTTTGACTCCGCCACGGTTCGAGAACCAGTTCCGGTATGTGTTTGACTTCACTTCTGCTTCTTCTTTGAATTCTTTCTGCAATTTTTACTCTGAAATTGATGTGAATCTATGATATGTCCTTGATATATTGCAGCGTGATGAGGATGGATTCATTGTCGTTGTCGAATCTCGATTGCGGAAGCGTGATGGACGGTGGGGAATGGTGAAGACCGTGATGAAGGTTTTGCTTTTGTGAAGTTGAAGAGGGATGATGATGATGACGAGGATGAAGGAGGTTGTTCATGGTATGTTGCTTTCTCGCTGCAATTTTGGTCCGTTTCATTTTGCTCGTCGATTTGGTTGTTTCTTTTTATTGATGATTTGGTTGTTGCAGGATGATGGAGATGTGAAGATGATGACATGGAGAGATTAATGAAGGCTTATGGCAGGTTGATGTTGTTATTGATGATTTCAGAGGGTTGAGAATTGAAGGATGTTCTTGATGCAGCTTGAATGAATCATTGAAGATTGGGGTTTAGATTTTTTTTTGTAGATCCAGAAAAGTAGAGTGATGATCCTCTTTTATAGAAGATGACTTGAGGTAAATCTGCTTAGGAATTCGGTTAACTTTCTGTTAAGGTTTGTTAGATGTCTAACTGAATTCGGTTATGGGATTTTTCTTAATGGATTTTTCTGATCAATTTTCTATTTGAACCTTACTTATGACTCTTCTTTTGTGTTGAATGTACCTGTGCTCCGATTCTATATGTTTTAAGTTGATAATTTTCAAATGCCTCTGAAATCCTCTCCTTTTTTTCGAGTTCTCCATTTTCATCTGCTATATACTTTTTCCTTTTTGTTACCATTTTGAGAGGTTGGATTTTTTTATTGACTTCTGAATTTTGTAATTTCCTTTTGTTATATTTCTTTTCGAGGTTTTTCGTGTTGCATTCAGTTATCAGTTGATGCTGTAATTCTGATATGAGTTCATGCAGGTGATTCACAGGTGTTGATGAAATGTGAAGTTGACGATGCCGAGAATGGCGAAGATTGGAGTCGATGCTGACTGTTGGCGCAGGGAGGTTGATGAATTATAGAAGCTTGAAGACGAAGGTGAGGATGGTTAAATTGATGAAGAAGCTTGAAGTTTTGTAGGTAGTGATGAAAGTTGGAAATTGAGGATGGGATTGAAGAAGAGTTTTCTAGTATTATGTTTCCATCTCCATTTGTAACTGATTTTTTCCTGTGAATCCTCCTCTTTTTTCTTTTGATATCAATGTTATGAGCTATCCCTTGAAGAAGTTCTTGCCTTTCTCTTCTTACTATGCTATCATTTATGTAATGGAATTTTGTTCACATTTTCCTGTTATTTCCCGCATTTTCGTTTACTTCACTGTGCTTTGTTCATGGAAACTTTGCGTTTCGGTCATTGAGGAAGTCACATGTGAGTTTTGTAAAGCTTGGCCTGAAGTGTTTTGATAATGGCTTATTGAAACTGCGGAACCGGCTTAAGCTGGAGTTACACGTCTCATGAGGCTGTATTCACCATTTCATCATTTTTTTTTCTTGTATAATCTCTAAATGGGCTTGAAATGTGAAAAGAGGATGATCAATTAAGAGTGGGATTGACATGTTAGGACTTGAGAAATGGGGACTACATGTAATATTTGGATTAAATTTGAATTAAAAAAGTCAATACTTATGAACATGGTTCTTAACTCATTTAAAAATAAAAAAACTCAATGAATTTGATAAAGAAAATGGATGAGTAGTATATGCACATGGTTCTTAATTCATTTGAAAATAAAAACTCAATGAATTTGATAAAGAAAATGGATGAGTAGTCTTAAATGGATTTAGGGAATTGGTAATAGAATTTGGATGTTAGTCATGCATTAAATTATGAAATGGTAAAATTGGATAAAATGAATATTTATCAAATTTGATTTGAGTATGAAAATGGATAGGGATATGGATGTGGATTTGCATGTGGTTTTTTTAAAGAAATGAAATACAAACACTTGGATGGTGAAGACGGACCATGAAATGGATTTAAGAATTTTGGTCTTAAAAATGGCAAAGGGGAGGATCGACAAATGATCTTAAATTAACGAAGTTAATTTTTGGACAACAAAATTCTAATAATTATATTGAGAATGTAACTGAAGCGGGTAATGAACAAAAACGAATATTAATATAAAAAGGGGTCGATGAAATTCAATTTATCCATGTGACCAATCCTATCATGCTCGTTTCACTGCCAACCTTCCATCAAACTCGTATCCTTAATGAATCCTCAATTTTTAGCCCAACTTCAACCCCAAACTTCGTTAACTTGTATTACATGAGATTAATTATTGAGGGGATCACGCTTCCCTAATTATCACATGAGTGCACCATTAGATCCCTTGTACTATAATCCAATGCCTTGCCACTTAATACACATGTATCATCCCCTGAAGTCCAATGATCTTAACAAATCCTTGAGAAAACCTTGAAGATGCATGTGAGGTCTGTAACATAGAAAGAAGCGCCACCACCAGGATATTCTTAAACCTAATTCCTTAATCCTTGAACGAACCAGTTAGAACAATCTATGATATAGTGGAAACCATAAACCAGAAGTAAACCCTAAATCACACAGGGCCTTGATCCCACTTCTTAGTAGCTCCCTTCCAACAAGTGATTTGTTAGTTATGACCTAATGGAATAGGCGGATGGATGTGAACCGAAAACCAGCTAAATGGTTATAAGTAGGAGGGAAAATTTTGGGGTGTTACACATGTCCCTTGCCCAATCTTTCGACACTCGTCTGTGTCTTGCACATACATCACCAGCAGGTCAAACACTTGTATGTACTTATACAGAAATCTTTGATACTCGTTTGTATCCTGTATATATTACTCCCCGGCAGATTCAACACTCGTTTGTGTTCCTTTCTTAACCGATTGATACTTGTCTGTATCATCATCCTTAAACACGCATCAGCGTTTGTTTCTATTGATACCCGTCTTTATCCTGGTCCTAAGGATGCTCGTCCGCATATTTAATTTATACGCACCGACAAACACTTGTACCTTTTATTTTATAAAAGCGTAAGCACTCGTCTGTGTTTACCATTCCCCAGTAAGTCGCCAACAAAACAATTTTCTTCTATCCGACATTCATCCTATGTCGTGATACTTTCAGCAGCCGTCCCCTTCCAGGTGATTGTCCTTCACCTTTGGATGACCGTCCCTTATCCTTTCCCCAGTGGAATCCCCATTGGTGGAACCTTCTATCTGACATTCGTCCTATGTCGTGATAAAGAGCAGTCGTCCCCTGCTAGGTGATCGTCCTTCACCTTTTTGATGATCTTCCCTCATCATTTATCCGATGGCCGTCCCCATCATTGATCTTGTTATCCGACATTCATCTTATATCGTGATATACCCCAAGAGCAGCCGTACCCTGCTAGGTGATCGTCCTTCACCTATTGATGACCGTCTTTCATCATGTTTATCTGATGGTCGTCCCCATCGCTGATCTTTTCTATCCGGCATTCGTCCTATGTCGTGATATTTTCAGCAGCCGTACCCTGCTAGGTGATCGTCCTTCACCTTTTTGATGACCGTCCCTCATCATTATTTCATTTATTCTTTTACCCGATGGTCGTCCCCGTCGCGGTTTATTTACCCTTTAACCTGATGGCCGTCCCCGTCAGTGCTTTTCTCACTTCTTCAAATCCCCAGAGAGTTTTATTTTTCTTTACCCGATGGTCGTCCCCGTCGTGGTCTTTTCTCTTTTGATGATCGTCCTTCATCGCTTTACCCGATGGCCGTCCCCGTCGCGGTTTCTTTATTTTCCAGCATGATGGTTTTCCCCGTCATTGCTTTGCTTATCGTTTACCCCCAACAGTCGTCCTCTGCTCGATGGTCGTCCTCCATAGCTTTCATTTGATACTCATACTATACTATCTGTTACAATTTATATCCCTTTTCTTCTTCTCCCCAGCGAGTGCAAATTTCAGACTGTCTTTGGTATTCAACCACTAGTTATCTTGTTTGTCTGTTAAGCCAGACGCTTACATCCTGCACGGCTAACTCGTGCTTGAATAGGGGCAGCTGTAAACACCCCAAATTTTTCCTCACTATTTCTCACACCATGGCTTGTGATCTTTCATTTTTGCATTAGCATAAGCATACCATCTCATATTGCATATTTGTTTCATCTGCATAGTGTAAACACCCCAAATTTTCCCTCACTAAGTTCACACCATGGCTTGTGATCTTTCATATTTGCATTAGTTTAAGCATATCATCTCATATTTCATTTTTGTTTCATTTGCATAGTTCAAGTTCATCTGCATCTAGGGTTTATGATCTGAGCAATCCAAGGATCCATCTGAGCCACTCCAAAGGTCTCCAATCATTCCAAGAGGGTCCATGTATGTTCAATCATCATATTATATCCTTCAAAGATCAAGGAAGTTAAAGAATCACAAGAACTTGGAAAGCATGGAAGCAGAGCTAGGGTTTCACTGCACAGATGACCTGAAGTTAGGGTTTTGGTTTTAGAGGCCATAACCCTAAATTTTTTGGTCATTCTTGTTTCTAATTGTCTCAATATGTTATAAGGATCATGTGTACCAATTTTGATGAAGCAATTCATTGTGGAAGTCATATGTTCACTGGGTAACTTCTTGAGCAAGTCAGAGCAAAATCAGGGCATCTGAGGCCCCCATCCAAGGAACCAAAGTGGATTTTTCATCAAATTGAAGTTATATGATCTTTATTTGATCATTGAAGTGCTTGGAAGTTCACCAAATTGAAGAAAAGTGGGCTAAACCAAAAGTTGCCAAAAATGGAAATGACTTGTAATGTAAACTTTCCATTTTGGGAAAGTTTTTCAACCTCCTCTTTCTCAACCAAAAATGCTTCAAATGAAAAATTGTTGGTCATGAAAGTTGTAGATTGGATCATTCCCTTTTCAAAAAGTACAAGAACAAGTCCTAATTCATTATGGAACTCAAGTTATGGCTTGTCAAAGTTGGCAAAAATCACATAATTTTCAAGAATGCACCAAAGAGGGATTTTTTGCAAAACCACTTGCCAAGCTATTTTGTGACTTCAAACACACTTCTAAGCATCATAAAAACATTTTGCATTGTCTAAAACTCAGAATTGCCCAAGGAATCTCAAGATTTCATGCCTTGCCCATGAAGAAATTACAAAGGGGCCAAACTTTCTCAAAATTGCAAAATGACATAGAACCTTTCACAAACTTGCTGAATTGCCTCAAAATGGATTCTATGGACCTCCTTGATCTCAGTTGCACCAAGAAAAGCCAAAAAGCCAGCTGCACCATTGCCCATACCTCAAGTACACAAGTTGGTGACTTTTTGCAACTTGCCCCATACCAATCAGCTGCAGCCACCACCCACTCTCTGGCCTATCACTACTTGTTATGTGGATCACACACAAGCCATAACACACAACATTGCAGCCTGAAACCTCAGAATCCTCAGCATACACAAAATCACTCCAACTTTCAAAAGCTTTCGAAACTCTCAGCTCACTCACTCAAACCAAAAACTTCTTTCACCAAACAACACAGCACCACAAGAGAACCATTTCCCAGCCTTCAAACAAGCCTCAAAGCACCCATAGAGAAAACACGATTCTTGACCAGTTGAGTTGCTACCACTCAAACCAGCCACTCTCAAAGCCTTCCAAGCATCAAAGCTTCATCAGGAGGTCAAAGGGAGTCATTTTGCACAAGTAAGAGGTCCAGAAAGCTCTGAACCAGGAAGCTTCACCTCAGGTAACATGATGAATTTTTTTTCCAGAACCTTGTTTTCTTGTTAAAATATTGTTCTATATGTTGCCCTGGTCATGGGGATGTGTTTACTTTTGAAAATGGTTGCGTATTGAGCATTTATTAAACCTCTGAAACTTTTTCAGTTTTTGAGTTTTGATTCGTATCATGAGAATTAGCAATTAGAAATTTGTTTTGAGAGTGGATTTGAGTTTAGGGAAGTGAGAGGAGTTGATCTGGAGCTTTAGAGCTCCAGAAATGACCTAGGGGTGGAGTTTTGGGATTGCTCAGGGAAGAGCTGGCCGGAGAAGATGACCGGAGGTCTTCTCCGGCCACCTGAATGTGATTAGGGCATAATCAGTGTAATTAGGGTTAGTTTAAATTTTGGTCGTAGGATCTGATCTGCCCGCGTGTTTGAATGGCTGGGATGTCATCATTAAAACCCTAATTCCTTTTTAATTAAATTAATCATAATTAATTAATGAATTAACCCAGAGTGAATTGTGGCCCTTGGATTTGGCGCTGGTCAACACTTTCCCCCTCATATTCAAATGTGAACCATTAGATCATCATACTTCTGTTTTTATTCATTTTTATTTCATATTTTCTCATTTGTTTTGCACAATTTATTATAAATACCTAGAAAATCCTAAAAAATATTTTCCTTTTGCATTTTTAATTCAAATAATTTTCTTCACCCAAAAATATTTTTATTTTTATTTTTTTTGCATTAAAAAATCATTTTTAAAACATTTAAATGTTTATTTTAATTAATTAATGGAAATTAATTAATTAAAATACCATTTAGGTTTCTAAAAATCCCAAAAAAATTCACATTGCATCTTAGGATAGTTAGAAACATTGTCAAACCATTCACACAAATTTCTTTTTGGTTTTGAACAATCTTTGACATTTTTCTTGAATTTAGGGTTCATAAAATTCCTATTTTTGAACCCTAACTTCAAGAATTCTTTTCTGCCTAACCATGAATGGTATGACTTTGATTCTTTTTGCATTGATCTTCATTTAGCATTTAGTATCTAGCATACTTTTGTCACAAATTTATCTTGCATTTTTTATTTGATTTGCAATTTTTCCCTTTAGGTGCCTTAAAACCCTAGATAACTTAGAAAATTCATAACTTTCATTAGGTTAAGAGTTAGGTCTCTTCCTTTGGGGTGTGATATCATATGGGGTTAGGGTTCCTTTGAATGCATTTTCAATTTTTTATTTTGTCATTTGCTTCTGTTTTTGACTTTTGCATCTCATGTTGCATTAAAACCCTAATTTCTCATGTTCATTTGCATACATCTTGCATATGCATTCATATGAGAATTTGCCATGACATTTTATGCATTCACACGACTTATAAGACATCATAGGACACACTAGAATCATTCTTGATCATGTCTTCATCCATTTGCCATGATATTCATTCATTTCATTTCATAAACTTTCATGTGCTTTCATGCTTCCCACATGCCTCATTTGCATTCTCATCACTTGTATGATCATCCATAGCCTTTGACATGACTTTGCATTATCTCATAGCATCATTTGCAACATGTTTATGCTTCTGGTTTTGGTTTGCATCTTTGCATTTGCTTCATGTTCATTTCATTTCATTCCTTTGTGCTAACTTTTCAGGTGGTAAGTAATTTGAGAAGTGAATTTGCCTTCACTTCTCATTTCTCTTCTCTTTTCTTTTATGCATCCTTGCTTCATTTTCTTTTGCTTTAGAGTGATATTTCTCACTCATGTTCTTCATTCACTTTCTTTTTTCAAGTAACTTATCTTCTTAAGTGAAGTAAGTTAACTTGTTTCTTCTGCTTCTCCTCCTTTCATCTGCTTCTTCCTTGGTGGCTTTTCTTGAAGATCTCTCTTAAGCCTCACAAGCCATAGGATCATCCAAGCATGACAATGATTAGGGTTTTGATTAGTACCCCTTTAGTTTTAACTTTGTGTCTTCTTTTGTGTCTCTCTTCTCATCTCATAATCAGAGACTAAACCTTTAAGGTTTTAAGGCTTTGTGATTGAGGTTTTGCATGCATCCTTCTCTTAGGATGGAGTGTATAACTTTAATACTAAGTTTTAATCCCTTAATATGTTTAAACCTCCTAATCAATCCATCTTAATAATCACTAAGGCAATAAGCTTGTAACTTGGACCTTGCATTAGAGTTCTAATTCTTCCTTAATTGGTTAAGAAGGACTAACCCTAGTGTTAATGGACAAGTCCCCCTCAAGTTGTCTCACAAACCATAAAACTCACTTCTTAATCTTACCATTAACTAAAATCCACTTTAATAAAGGCTTGTTTTGTCATGAGGTTAATCCTTAATCATGGATTAAGTTGAGGTATCTTCCACAACTTAAATGTGCTCATCTATTATCCTTCTATTAGGATGGTGTAATGGGTCCATTAAATCCTTGATTATGGCTTAAACTCATTACTTAACAATAAACAAAAACCCCAAAAACATCTAAATAATAACAAGTAGGTTAATGATCTTAATCCTGAAGGTGCGCAAAACACAAGGAAGGGGGGTTGGAATTGGGTTTTCTTTAACAACTAAAAATAACTTCTAATGACAAGTTAATTTATCCTGGTTCGTTTGAACTCAAACTACGTCCAGTCCACCCGCCAAGGTGATTTTGCCTCTACTGAGGTCTTAATCCACTATTCAACAAATGAATACACACATTGACCTAGTCAATGTCCTCTTGAGTCTTCTGACTGAAACTAGTCACTCAAGGAATATTACTCAACTATTACAATGATAATAAGATAGTAACTAATTTTCTTCTTATCAAGCTAAGATCACTAAGTGATAGTTACAATATTTTAGCACAAAATGATTTAGTCTTTTTGCTCGTGAGTGTATTGTCTTCAAATCTTCAATTTGATTCCTTTATATAGTCCTTGAATAAATGTAGTCGTTGGAGACATCTTGAGCTAATTTAGGATATTAGTTAATACCATAAATTCTTTCCAAAGCAAGAGATACTTGTCTTAATCATTAATTAAAATATTCTTTAATTAATGTCTTCATTATGAATATCATCATCTTCTAGACATAAATCAGAGATAGTAAATATTTGATGCGCAACCAATTAATCACGTCATTAAATGATGGATTCTTCATTAAGTGTATCTTCTATATATATGGTACAATAAATCTTCTAGTAATGCACGTCTCCTTTAATTAAATTTCTCTTCTACACAAGAATAAAGGTAGTCATTAGAACTTCTATTCTAGCATAATAATATTTGTTATCATCAAAACTATTAGAGGTTTAGAACCATAATTGTTCTAACAATCTCCCCCTTTTTGATGATGACAAAACATTTATTTAGATATAGAGAATAGAGTTTAATTGGATTTAGAAGAACTCCCTTTGGTTGAATAAAATCAAATATTTCTTTTAAAGATCTCTTCAGAAGTTTTCTCCTTCAGAAGTTTCATTAGCCTTAGCTCCCCCTGAGTTGATTACTTGACCTGTGTCTATTTTAGAATCACAACTCAAATAGTTTTATTAGAATTTTATATGTAAGAGGCAAATCATGGTAAACTGCTATAGATCAGGATCTTCTACGTTTCTCCCCCTTTTTGTCATAATCAAAAAGAATAGATGCAAAAGAAAAAATGCAAGTGTATAGAAGCAAAATACGTTACCATTAAATATAATTAAAAAAAACCAGTAATAACAAAACCAGTAGAACTTTAAAAAGTCATGAAGAGACAGAAAACAGAAAAATCTAAAGCAGAGAATAAGCTGAAAAAATCAGGAGTGCATCTTAGTTACTAAGGCCTCCAGCAAAGACTTGATCTCGGATGATGATTCCACTTACTTGCCAAGCATTTTCTTCAACTCAACAGTGGTTTCATCTTGCTTATCCAGGCGTTGCTTAACCATTTCATTTTCTTTCTTCAACTCTTCCAAGGTCTGCAGAACAAGATTTGTTGGCAGAGGTTCTTCAACTTATGGAGCAGCTTGATTCTCAGGAACTTCTACATTTGCTGGTGATTGAGCAGGTTCATCATCATGATCTTCTTCAGAAGGTACCATAACCATTTGAAGTCCAGAGTTTTCTTCCAGAGGTACTAACTCTGTCCAGGGTTTATTGTCCTGCATTATTCTGTTCAATGTTAGAAACAACTGCTTTGAGATACTCACAGAAGTTCTGGTGAGCAATGTCATAGCAGATGTCCTTGAGTCTCATTGTCTCATAATCAAACCATTTTCTGAAGGTGTCCCACAGAAAGTCAGAAGCAGCTGGATCTGGAAGTTTTGAGCAAACAGACTTCAGATCCTCTAACTTCAGTTTCATTACTGTTTCAAAAGCAATTAACAAAGCAGAAATGTCTGTTTTTGAGGGCTTTGGTTTAGGTGCAGGTATTGCAGTTTTGTTAGAGACAGAGGACAATTTTTGTAAGGCTTCAATGTTAACAGAGGTTCTAAGTGGATTTTCATGTTCAACTTCTTCTGGTGGTGTGTCAGGGATGATTATAAAAGTTGGTGAGTTGGGAGGGGTAGACTCATATGAAGATAGTTAACTTTCTTTTATAGGGGAAAGATTTGAAACATTTTCAGAGGATAGGATATGGACAGATTCTGGGGGTTGGAAATTATTAATGTCAGAGAGGACATGTTGCAGGGCAGTTTGTGTTTCAGTTGTTGGTGAGCGGTCAATATCATAAAGTGGTGTTGTATCTATTGGGATATCAAAATCATAAATTATTTGTGGTTGAGGGTGTTCTTCTTCTGGTGGATAAAGTGATGATAGAATGGATGAGATAGCAGCAGTAGCAGGTATTTCAGATGGAATAGGATTAGAGGATTGAGGTGGTTCAGAAGATGGGATAGGTGCAGAAGGAATGTCAATAGAAGGTGTTGGGTCAGAAGGGTTTTCAGACACTTCTACAGTAATTGCTTCTACTATAGAAATGAATTCAGAGTTAGAGGTAGAAGTTTTACCTGATCTTCTGGTTGATTTGGGAGTCTTCTGAGACGATCCTTCTCCAGCCTTTCTTTTCTTGGTTCTTGCAGAGGCAACATCTAGAGTTTTCTGAGCGAGTTATGTTGGCTTGAACATTGGGTCCACACCATGTTGCTTGCATGTATCCAAGTAATTCACCACAACCTCTGGAGGTGTGTCAGAGGAGAAGAGGGGGAAGTTCTCCAGGGGAATCTTCCTGGTGGTGATAACTTCTCTAGAATGGAGGACAGGTTCTTGCTGGATAGAAGTTATAAACTTCATCTTCTTCAGATTCTTCGCATTCAGAGGTTTACCAACATCTGTTTCAAGAAATTGTGTGTGCCTTAAATCTGCCAGAAAGTCCACCAACTTATTTTGACAAAGAATTTCAGATATTACACGTCCTAGAGGAATCCAATCCCTCTTGGTTTTCTCCCCATCTCTAGTTTCCTTCACACTAGTTTTCAGATGTTGAAACAGAGTGTGTGCAAGGTTGATCTTCTTCTGTTTGGCAATGAAGTACAGCAGAAACTGCTGATCCATGTTGATATAGTCTGGAGAGTTTGTAGCTTTCCTGTGGCAGATTGTTCCTAGAATGATCTTGGCCCAAATTCTGAGAGGAGTCTTCAGATCCTTTATCTTATTAGAAGGTTGGCCAGAAGTGAAGATTTCCTTGGCTATCAGCTTTGTATCAGACATTCTGTACATGTCACTACACTTAATACCATTGCCATCAGCTTCTATGAGTTTGGCAATGTGATCTTCAAAAATTATTATTCTTTTACCCAGCACGTATGAGGTAACTTGAGTGTTGTGGGCTGTCGCATATGCCCAGAATTCCTTTACCAGTTTTGGGAAAACTGGTCCCATTAGACGATCAAAGTACTTCTCCCAGCCTTGAGCTTGAACGGCCGGAAAGAGATCAAAACCATTATCCTTCAGGCTGTTGAAATCCACAAAGAGCTCACAAAGAACTTCCAGTTTGTCAGCAGGAGTAGTAAGGGTCTTCATGGGTTCAACGTAGAACACATCAGAGAAGTCTTTTCGTTGTTGAGAAGAGGAAGCCATTGTTACTAAGATGAGGTTTTTGAGGTTTAGGGTTTTAGAAAATTTTCAGAGAGAACGTAAAAGTGAGAGTGAAAGACTTTTTCAGTAAAAATGCAATTAGGGTAAAAAGTGAAAGTGAAAATGAAAAGTTACTTATATAGAAAAAAAATGCATTTAATAATATGAGAAATTAGTGGGAAAAATTAAGTTTTAAAAACATAATGATTATATGCAATAAATGCTGCTGACATAGGGTAAGGCGTAAAAGATTCTGAAACAGTTACCCAAGAGATTTTTGCCTTTTTGGTGTCAAGTTAGCCATATCAGTTTCCCAGAAGATCAACAGATGTCATTCTGTAGAGGACAGTTGTCCAATGCATGTACTGTCACTCTTCAGAATTTGGACACTTGTTTTAATTCTGATGGGATTCCTTAGAGCCTTGTTGACACTTGTTGATTTGAAGATCTGCATGTTATTCCTTTGAACAGACGTTCTCCGAATGAAACAGTTAGAACATAGTATCTTCTGAGATAATAATATAGAGGATTAATTTCAGAACTTCTAAGAGTTAAAGACATATAATTAAAGCATTTTCATTCTGGACATAATTTCATGCTAAGGTTAGTTAGTATGAAATTAAATCTATCTTCAGGAAGGGGTTTTGTAAAAATATCAGCCCATTGGTGATTTGTATCAATGAATTTTAACATTAAAATTCCCTTCTGAGTATAGTCTTGTCAGACCCTAATTTTTGACCCTAAGATTTTTCGCATCTCATCTGCATTTCGCATACAAACAAGATCACGCACTGTTCGTTTATCCTTTTTCAGGTGCAGGTCTATGCCTTGCAGAGGATCACCATGTTTAATTGTCGTTATTTGTTTATATTTACTAACCTCTAACCAAAATACAAAAAAATATGTTGCAGTTGCTTCTTCTTCTTCTTCTGTGTTGCAGGATTTCAAAAATAGGGCAGTGATTTTTAATTCAAATGTGGCTGTTCAATTATGATTCGATTCAAATGGACGTTTGACCTAATCTTGGTCAAACTATCAAAATATTGTTTCAACTGCAAGTTATGTGTGCCAGTGGTCTATTCCTCAGACAGTGCGTATATCAAAGTTCAAGTTGTTGTGTGTTGGAAATCATCAGTTTATCAGGCAGTTTTCTGTGTAAAGTTCGGTCTGAATCTTCGGGTTTATCAGTGTTCATCAGTTCATCTGTGGATTTATTTTCCTCAGCATGAATTCAGATCGTCAGGGTAGTTTTCAGTTGATTCAAGTAGTTGTGGCTTAGGTTACAAAGTGGCAAGTTATTCAGTGGTTCAGTAATGGTTGTGTTTAGTTTAATCAAGTGACTTGTGCAAGAATAATCAAGATCTGGTTTTGGGGTTAAAAATCAACGCTTCGTTCATATTTTTTATTATTCACCTTTCAATTTCCATTATTTTTCTAATCCTTTTTTTTCCTTTCTCGATTAAACCATCATTTTTTATTCATACCGATTATTCATTTTTTACCTCCATATTAAATCCACCTTTACAATTTTAATAGCCATTTCCAAATATCCATTTATTCCAAAAATTTATTTCTTTTATTCATTTTCTCTACATTTTTAGAAATTTAATATCCCTTTCACCATTTTTTTACCATAATATAAATTCATTTATTTTTTTAGGGTCCATTTGATACAAAACAAAACAAAAGAAAATAAATACAAGCCCATTTTATTTTTTTATAAACAAAAAAAAAAGAAAGGAAATTTTTTTTTGAGGGAGGCCCATCGGCCCATTTTTCTAATATCAGTCACTTGAAGCTCTTCAATTAGCTTCAAACATTCCAGCTACTCCATCACGTGCACAATAAAGCCTCACTAGCAGCCTTCACACAATGCCTCCAAGTCAACTACCGTACACTTTTTTTTCCAGCCACACTCAATAAGTCATCAAGCCAAGACTTCAACTCTCAGCTAACATCCGCACACCAACATCACTTGAAGCCACTTGCTGCAACACATCAACAAACATTCACTCCAGCTAGCTTCAGTCGTACACTCAAATCCAGCCGCAGCATTGTACACACGTGAACCAGCCAAACTTCATTATGCCTTCAAGCCACATCCAAGAACACATCAAGCCTTCCGTACGCAAACCCAGAAACGCAGCTGAACACTAAAACACGCTAGCCATCTAACAGCATCACTTTCGCAAGCCTTCCGCAGCCCATAACAGTCAAAACGCCTTCACTTCAGCCGACCCGAAACGCAAATCATCAAGCCTACCGCAGGCCCAAACGCAAGAAAAAACTCAGAATAGAACACGCTTTCCTCACCTTTCCAAAACGCAGCAAACTGAACAAAACGGCAAGCCTCATTCTCATTAATCCCTCTATAAAACCAACTCGTTCCCCTCTCATTTTCACCAAGCTTTAACAGCCCCTCAAATTTCTGCAAAAATGAGAACTCAAGTTTCAAAGTTCTAAAAAACTCACAGATTCAACCAATTTCTCTTCCCCGCAATTCAATCTTCCAATTCACCAGAACCTTCATCAAGTCAAATCTGAAAAAAATAAAAAAAAACTGCAAATCAACAACACCTTCAAGCATCTCGCAAACGGATCTCACACTGTTTTGCATCAATAATCATATCCACTCCGCATCACTGCGTCATACGATCTCGTGAAAATCAATAGAACCGAATTGTAAAAGTTGAGGAGGAGAAAACAAAGAGCGATTGGCGGAGGGAGTAGTTCATGACGATTGTGAGAGAAAGAGATTTGCGGATGAGTGGAGAATCGCCGATTTAATTTCTTGAAGGTGAGGATGGCGACGGATTTTTTTATTTTTCCCTCTTGTAGTGAACAGTGGTCGCGGCACCTTTGAAGAAGAAGAAGATCCGCCTCTTCTATTTTTTCCTTTTTTTGTATAACTTGTTTTTTTTTTTTAAAGATATTAAGTGTTTGGGCCTGTTTTGCTTTGGATCTAATTCTTACTATACATACTCCTAAAATCCTGCACATCTCTCCATTATAATTCCATCTTATTTTCAATTTTTATTTTTCTTATAAAAAATGAATTAGGTTTTTTTAATAGAATTCTCTAATATTCTTTTTCCTATTTTACTCAAATTTCTTTTAGAAAATGTTATTTGAAAAGGTCATTATAAAAATTTATGTTAAGTTTTTTTTAATGGTTGATTTCATCTTTTTATAGCAATTGGTAATTTTATTTCTATTTGTTGATTTTTTTTTTGGTGTGGATTCTATTTTAGATCCACTGTCTTATTCATTCTTTTTTTCTTTTTGGTCGATGAGATCTCCGATTCGCGATTATTGGTTTTCGAAGATGTTTAATCTTTATTATTTCAAATCTATGGATGAATGATCATGTGGATCATTCTCCATACTTTGGAATCGTGATAGGTTGCCTTCGATAATCCAATGAGAAATCTCGATTAAGATTAAACCGTTACCTTTTCTTTTCGTGCGACATGTTTTCGGAGAATGATTCCTAATATCATTTCTCTAACATGTATTAGCACAAATATTTTCCACCTTAATTGGTGGTGGCCGGCCTCATTTGTAGGGTAATTACTTCGTAAATTACTCGGCGATTGCTTAACATAGACCTAAACTTGTCCCGAATTCGGAATGAGATCCATTTGGATCCGGTTGCCTCGATTTTGGTTCTCTTTTTGTGGTTGTGTTTGATTAAGTTCATCATACCATTTTCTATGTAAATATTATTATACTATTAATATACTAACCATTTAAATTCAATCTCTCGCACCTTATCCTCTTTATTTCAATCTCTCGTTCCTTATCTCTCTTATTATGCTTCTATATCATTCATCATATTGTTTATGTTTATATTGTTATGCTTGTGATTTTTCTTTTGTCCATTTTGGACACAAAAACATTAATAAAGGATTAAACACCTAAAAGATTTGTGACTTTAATTTCGGACTATGGTTACTATCCTTAGCATTGGACTTGGAGTTTCGGACTTAGATTTTAGGATCTATCCCTTTGCTTGAGTTGTTAGGGATTGAAGACTTTGGCTCCGATTGAATTCACATGTTTATGAAGATGGAAATCCCATTGTTCTCAAAGAATGTTCACCACACGGTTTGATCGTTTTTCCTTTAGCTTTTACCTTCAAGTCTTAGGATAGTCCCTTCATCTCCTCCCACTTCTTAAATTTTCAAATCTTCTTCCTATTTTCAAAATCTTTCTTTGTTTTCAAACTTCAAACATTTTCGCAATCAAACCTTGACTTAGGTCATGCGGTTTTACCTTTTCATTTCATTTTCTTAATAAATGCTAAACCACATAAGCATATCGAAACTTTCTTCTCAAAAAACTTTAAAACTTTCAAAACTCATTCAATTGTTTTTGTGCCCTCGTGCACGTTTATTTTAACCATTTTTTATGTTTAGATATGATTCATTCTTTCTAGCGGAATTATTCGCTAAAGAATGACGACTTATCTTTACACTTTAAAATCAATTCAACTCATTGTTCTTTTCACAATTTGTACCACGAACTACGGGGTTTTGATCTCGCATTGCACTTTGTGGGTACGTAGGCATGAGACGTTCGTCTCTTCAAACACAAAAATCTTAAAAAACATTCCTCTTCTCATCTCTTCAATCTTTTTCAAGCAAACCAATTTCAAACCAAAAAAGCAGTAAATATTTCAAAGGGTTCCCGGGGAGTACCACGGACAAGTTGGGTGCGTAAAACCTTCCTGACTTGTAACCTATCCCCTTACCCGTTCTCTGTTTGTTTCTTTTAGCTTTTGCTTTTAGATTCCTTAGGTTTTTATTCGTTCTTTTACCTTTTTCCTTTTGGAAATAAATAAAAGCGCGGTGGCGACTCTGTGTACCTTGAGTTAAGTTAATCCATAGCTTACACTCACGATTTTACCGCTACAGAAAAGTGGCGACTCTGCTGGGGAGTCAATCTCTAAGTGGATTCGGCCTACTTTGATTTGTTTACTGCTTTAGTTTGATTTGTTTGTTACCTGGTTGTTCTGTTTCGGTTTTGGTGATCCTCTGTGAGATAGATTCTAACCCGGATCTGAGTGGAACTTATGATAGGACGGCGATATTCGAAGCGATACGCGATGGAGTAGTCCAAAGCGATATCAATTTGATAATCTCCACTTAGTTAGGCTCTCTTGGATTATCAATGTCATGACGAGTAATCATACGTGGCATTATTTTCCGACCTTGAGCTGATCATACTGAGGACCGTAGAACCCTTAACCAATCTAAGCCAATTTAGGAACGTAGTGCGGAAACTATCTGAGTGTAAACTTAAGGTGGTTGTCACGCGATACTACACTCGGACGAGGTCTATTTTAAGAATGTTATCGGTTGGGGAGTAATCCAACGTACCGATGATATTCTAAAGATGGTTGTTAACTCCGGGAACCTCTGTTAGCACTCTTTTGGTTTTTTGCAGGTACAATGAAGACAAACCTTAGTACATGCCTGTGTGGGTTGTTGATTCTTATCCCTTGACTCCATGCTCGTGATCCGAACCTTTGAACCTGTGTGCTTTGCGTGATCTTGTTTGTGTTTGTTGCATCTACATATTCATCATGATCATCGTCACAACCATTTTTCAAGGAAAATAATTCCGATTATTGCAAATGTTAGAAAAAAGTAAATATTCCTTTTTGTCAAGATTTTTCATGACTGTATTCTCGATGTTGACCATGTTTGCAATAATCGAGTTGTTTTTCTGAAAATGGAAGTGAACATTGCATATCATTGTATCCTCGCATATTCTTGCGTTCATCCGAGTTGTGTGGGAACTCATCCCGGTTGTTTCTTTCTTCAGTTGTCTGTTGATCCGTCAAGCTGACTCCTCATCACAGATATGGTACTAGAGCTGCTAACAGATTGAGAGCTATCAGATTGAGAATGGAACACCAAGAACAACATAATATGGAAGTCCGGATGGAGATTGATGAGTTAAAGGCCGGTATGACCAGGCTCACTGAAATGATGCAAGTTCTGATTGCTCGAGGTGAACCACCTCAAAGGACTGTTATCTCTGAAGTTTTTACTGCTGTTGTTGACCCTCCTGTTACTCAGCAACCGGTTTCTACTTGGCCAGAATATGGGTTACCTCCGGATTATGTTCCAGTTTCTGCTAATGCTCAAATGGGTGGTCCATCTGTTGTGCCAGTCTTTTCAGCTCCAACTTTTGTCGAACCTCAACTTGTTGTGCACACTACTGCTCAGACTACTTATCAGAATTCTCCTTTTTTGTACCAAGCTGCTGGTCCACAAGCTGAAAGTCAGGGTGAACCTGGATATATGGACGAAGTTAGAGAACAATGTTTGACTCTTGAGAAGAGGGTAAGAGGTCTAGAAGGAAAGGATGTCTTTGGTTCTGCTGCGATAGACATGTGTTTAGTTTCCGACTTGGTTCTGCCTGATAAGTTCAAAGTTCCTGTATTTGAGAAGTACAATGGTCATACTTGTCCAAAGATTCATCTGCTAATGTATTGTCGCAAAATGCCTGCACATGCCAAGGATGACAAATTGCTTATTCACTATTTTCAAGATAGTTTGAGTGGTGCTTCTATGAAGTGGTATGTGGGACTTGAGAAGAGTCACATCCGAAGCTGGAAAGATTTATCTGATGCTTTTGTAAGGCAGTATAAATACAATCTGGACATGGCGCCTGATCGTCGTCAACTTCAAAACATGTCATAGAAAGAGAAAAAATCGTTCAAAGAGTATGCTCAGCGTTGGAGAGAGCTAGCTGCTCAAGTGGAACCACCTTTGCCCGAAAAGGAATTAACTGGTTTGTTCATGGACACTCTTCAACCGTTCTTTTCGGAAAAAATGGTAGGAAGTGTTTCATCTGGTTTTTCTGATCTAGTCACTATTGGAGAAAGACTAGAGGAAGGTATCAAGAAAGGTAAGATTACCAATTCTGAATCTCCTAATGCTGTAAGAAAGTCTTTTGGGAACTTTCACAAGAGAAAAGATGGTGATGCTTATGCTGTTTCAACTGAGAGGAGGCCTTATCGCCCGCAACAACGATATGTTCAACCATATGTAGCTGCAGTTGCTCCTGTTGTCAAAACTCAACCTGCTCAAACTCAAGCTCAAGGTCAAGTTCAACGAGCTCAAGCCCAAGTTCAGATTCGAGCTCAAGCTCAGGCTCCTCATCCTGCTGCTGGACAAAATCAGTATCGCAATAGGCCAAACTTTGATCCAATCCCGATGCCTTACACTGAGTTGTTTCCTTCCTTGATTAAGAGTGGTTTAATTACTACTAGGCCTCCGCCTCCTGTTCCAAATCCTCTTCCGGTTGGTTATAGATCAGATCTTCGCTGTGAGTTTCATCAACGTGGAACTGGTCATGACCTGGAACATTGCTTTGCACTGAAGGCTAAAGTGCAAGAACTTATCAGGAACAACATCTTTTACTTTAATGACACTAATCCCAATGTTATCAACAATCCTTTACCGAAGCTTGGGAAGTGAATCTTCTAGAAGACTTCAACAGTCAAATTTTCTTCAAGGCCAGAATATCAGACGGGACAACTCATCCTTGTTGCTGATGGATCACTAGGCTATTGTTTCTTCATGTTTGCAATTTTTCTTCAATCATATTAAGTTGTTTGCTTTTAAGCTTGTTTGTACTTTCATGTTGATTTTAATGAAATGAGCATTACTTTGTTCTGATTCAATTTCATTTACTATTTGCATCTTTATGCTTTATATCTCAAGTTCATTTTCTTTTCTCAAGCTTTTACAATGATTGGAGGGAGGATGATGAAAACGAGATACCCATAATTGTTGTTGGTATGCTTTCAATTGAGACTTGGCTGATGATATACAGGCATTGTTTCAAATTCCAAACACCGGAGAAATAAGGAAGTTAATCCTTTGTCAACCCCTTTGAGCCTTGAAGTTGGAGTTTCTTTCTATTCGAAAAAACCTGCAATTTTAACCCGGGGATGGGTAGTTCTCAATTAATTCGAATATGCATTCAAGTACAAGAGAATCATTCAAGACGCCTTTCAATAAAGTTTGCAATCTCAAATTTTTCTTCACACACATCAAAGAAGTGTTGAAGATGTTTCTCAATTCAAAAGTCAATGATGGTTCTTCGTAATCATTAAGCCATGCAGTCATTATCTTTCAAAAAAAAATTATTGAAAAGAAAATCAAAGCCCGCTAAGTCAAAACCTATGAAGGAAACTTAGGCAAAAACTGGGGCATCCCGCTGGCTGTAAGATCAAATGACACAGTTCAGGCAAATGTTAGATTTACCAAGAGGTCATCAAAATCCTCAGCAAAAATAAGTTGAGTTGACCAAAATCCTCACTAGAAATAACAAAAGGGAAAGATGTGATTGCTATCTCAAAATCCTTTGGCTTATGAATCATCTTCATCTGTGCAATCCCAAAAAATGCTTGGAACTTGAATGCATAGGCTGAATTAATTGAATGTAGGACTGGAGTTCATCATGAAGTTGGGTTGGGTACAAATAAACTTTGAGCCTATATCTTTTATTTCATAAACCGTGAACCAGACCTCGTTATAACCTTCAAAAGTCCTAATTGAATCTAGGTTTCTTTTGGAAAGCATACTACAACAAGGTTGCATAAACTGACTCCCAAGTTCGTTACTAATCATTTGTTTCTTACCTTTGCTTTATCTTTAATTTTTGTCTCAACCTCCGTGTTTTGACAATGCTTTCATTTACTTTACATCAATAAATTTCATTCCAAAAATGATTCTTGATTTCAAACTTTGCATTGAACTTTGCATTAAAATTACCAGGTTTGTACAAACATTTTATTTGCAAATAAACTTTCCTCATCAAGGAATTTTCAAAAAGTTGAGAAACTTAGTCAGTGATCTTATCAGGGGCAAGTCCTTCCTGGGTCCTATGGATTCAAGAGTTGTTGCTCAATGCAAGTTATTCTCAGATTTGGTTAGTTAGAAGATTCTCTGCAAGTTTCATACTGGGTTATTTTCTCCGCATTCATTTCAAGAGCTGAAGCCATGATCAGTTTATTTTCTCAACATTCATCTCAAGAGCTGAAGCCATGATCAGTTTATTTTCTCAACATTCATCTCAAGAACTGAAGCTATGATCAGTTTATTTTCTCAACATTCATTTCAAGAATTGAAGCCATGATCAGTTTATCTTCTCAACAGTTACCTCAAAGATGTAATTATTTTTCTCCAGCAGTAGTCAAGAACTGAATCCATTATCAGTTTACCTTCATCAGTCATTGAACTTGGGGCAACTTTCTTCAAGAATCCCCAAGCAGCGTTGCATGACTTCTCTCAAAAGATTTTCAACTAGGTACAGTTTACTGGCGTGACAGAGATTTGTTCAGCAGTAGCATCTCTAATTTCTGAACAGAATGGCAGTGATCTCTGTGTTGAGGAATCAGTCTTCCATTTCTTTTCCACTCCTCTAAGAGTCTAAACTGGTTGTCATCATTTTCTCTCATTTTCTCTCTTTGGGGTGTGTTATTCCCCAGTCTGGTTTATGTTTGCATATTTGAGTGTTTTAGTCCTCATTATGCATTTTCTTGGGTGTGTTATTCCCCAGTCTTGTTTATGTTTGCATATTTGAGTGTTTTAGTCCTCATTATGCGTTTTCTTGGGTGTGTTATTCCCCATTCTTGTTAACGTTTTCATATTTGAGTGTTTTAGTCCTCATTATGCGTGTTCTTGGGTGGTTTAGTCCCCATTTTCGTAAATGTTTGCATACTGAGTGTTTTAGTCCTCATATGCATTTCTCGAGGTCTTGTTGTTTTCAACTTCTTACTTTGTGATCAACGTCCAACTTACTTGGCATTTGTCTGTCTCTTCAGAACTTTTTCTTCATATACTTGCTGTTTCTTCTTAGATATTACATCTCTTATCCGATTGCCATTCTCGGATGTCCATAGTGAAGTCATCATTAATTTGATGTACTTTCCCGAATTTTTCCCATTTCATTCAGTTATGTTGCTGAATATTGTGATTCACATTTTATCCAATTGCTATTCTTGGATGTTGTGATCACTTGCCTTCCGATTGCCATTCTCGGATGTCCATAGTGAAGTCATCATTGATTTGATGTACTTTCCCGAACTTTCTCCCATTTCATTCAGTTCGGTTCCTGAATGTTGTGATTCACGCATTTTATCTGATTGCTATTCTCAGATATTGTGATTACCTTTTTTCGATTGCCATTCTCGGATATTCCTAGTTAAAGTCAGTAATCTCATCCTTGGATGCTTCTGGTGTACTTTTTCGGGACTTTTCTCACTTCCTTCAGTGCCATTCCTAGATGTTGTGACCCTTTATGTCCAATTGCCATTCTTGGACATCTTCGCCTCAGCTAAGCCATGTTATGGTCTCTAGCATGTTATTTTTCCTGTCGGAGTCTTATGCTCCTTATCCCCAGCGTTTATTCTTTTTCATGTGTCGTCTTATCCCTCACGGATTTCTCTGCATTTCATATACATTTCATAATTTTCTCATAACAGCTCATGTGCCTTCATATATTTTCATATGCTTTCATAAACAGTTTCATATGCTTCATATCATTTCCATATCATCTTCATATCATTTCATATCGTTCATTTCATTTCATTCCAGTTTTTGGCATCTTAGGATCAAAAATTGGGTTTTTTGATATTTAAGTATCTTCCATCTGGTCGAAACGAAGATTTCAATCTTCATTATCTCTGGATTGAAGAAACTTAAATAGGGGCATCTGTCAGACCCTAATTTTTGACCCTAAGATTTTTCGCATCTCATCTGCATTTCGCATACAAACAAGATCACGCACTGTTCGTTTATCCTTTTTCAGGTGCAGGTCTATGCCTTGCAGAGGATCACCATGTTTAATTGTCGTTATTTGTTTATATTTACTAACCTCTAACCAAAATACAAAAAAATATGTTGTAGTTGCTTCTTCTTCTTCTTCTTCTTCTGTGTTGAAGGATTTCAAAAATAGGGCACTGATTTTTAATTCAAATGTGGCTGTTCAATTATGATTCGATTCAAATAGACGTTTGACCTAATCTTGGTCAAACTATCAAAATATTGTTTCAACTGCAAGTTATGTGTGCCAGTGGTCTATTCCTCAGACAGTGCGTATATCAAAGTTCAAGTTGTTGTGTGTTGGAAATCATCAGTTTATCAGGCAGTTTTCTGTGTAAGGTTCGGTCTGAATCTTCGGGTTTATCAGTGTTCATCAGTTCATCTGTGGATTTATTTTCCTCAGCATGAATTCAGATCGTCAGGGCAGTTTTCAGTTGATTCAAGTAGTTGTGGCTTAGGTGACAAAGTGGCAAGTTATTCAGTGGTTCAGTAATGGCTGTGTTTAGTTTAATCAAGTGACTTGTGCAAGAATAATCAAGATCTGGTTTTGGGGTTAGAAATCACCGCTTCGTTCATATTTTTTTATTATTCACCTTTCAATTTCCATTATTTTTCTAATCCTTTTTTTTTCCTTTCTCGATTAAACCATCATTTTTTATTCATACCGATTATTCATTTTTTACCTCCATATTAAATCCACCTTTACAATTTTAATAGCCATTTCCAAATATCCATTTATTCCCAAAATTTATTTCTTTTATTCATTTTCTCTACATTTTTAGAAATTTAATATCCCTTTCACCATTTTTTTACCATAATATAAATTCATTTATTTTTTTTAGGGTCCATTTGATACAAAACAAAACAAAAGAAAATAGATACAAGCCAATTTTATTTTTTTATAAACAAAAAAAAAGAAAGGAATTTTTTTTTTGAGGGAGGCCCATCGGCCCATTTTACTAATATCAGTCACTTGAAGCTCTTCAATTAGCTTCAAACATTCCAGCTACTCCATCACGTGCACAATAAAGCCTCACTAGCAGCCTTCACACAATGCCTCCAAGCCAACAACCATACACTTTTTTTCCAGCCACACTAAATAAGTCATCAAGCCAAGACTTTAACTCTCAGCTAACATCCGCACACCAACATCACTTGAAGCCACTTGCTGCAACACATCAACAAACATTCACTCCAGCTAGCTTCAGCCGTACACTCAAATCCAGCCGCAGCATTATACACACGTGAACCAGCCAAACTTCATTATGCCTTCAAGCCACATCCAAGAACACATCAAGCCGTCCGTACGCAAACCCAGAAACGCAGCTGAACACTAAAACACGCTAGCCATCTAACAACATCACTTTCGCAAGCCTTCCGCAGCCCATAACACTCAAAATGCCTTCACTTCAGCCGACCCGAAACGCAAATCATCAATCCTTCCGCAGGCCCAAACGCAAGAAAAAAACTCAGAATAGAACACGCTTTCCTCACCTTTCCAAAACGCAGCAAACTGAACAAAACGGCAAGCCTCATTCTCATCAATCCCTCTATAAAACCAACTTGTTCCCCTCTCATTTTCACCAAGCTTTAACAGCCCCTCAAATTTCTGCAAAAATGAGAACTCAAGTTTCAAAGTTCTAAAAAACTCACAGATTCGACCAATTTCTCTTCCCCCCAATTCAATCTTCCAATTCACCAGAACCTTCATCAAGTCAAATCTGGAAAAAAACAAAAAAAAACAGCAAATCAACAACACCTTCAAGCATCTCGCAAACGGATCTCACACTGCTTTGCATCAATAACCAATAGAACCGAACTGTAAAAATTGAGGAGGAGAAAACAAAGAGCGATTGGGGGAGGGAGTAGTTCATGACGATTGTGAGAGAAAGAGATCTGCGGATGAGTGGAGAATCGCCGATTTAATTTCTTGAAGGTGAGGATGGCGACATATTTTTTTATTTTTCCCTCTTGTAGTGAACAGTGGCCACGGCACCTTTGAAGAAGAAGAAGATCCGCCTCTTCTGTTTTTTCCTTTTTTTGTATAACTTGTTTTTTTTTGTTTGTTTTTTTAAAAGATATTAAGTGTTTGGGCTTGTTTTGCTTTGGATCTAATTCTTACTATACATACTCCTAAAATCCTGCACATCTCTCCATTATAATTCCATCTTATTTTCAATTTTTCTTTTTCTTATAAAAAATGAATTAGGTTTTTTTAATAGAATTCTCTAATATTTTTTTCCTATTTTACTCAAATTTCTTTTAGAAAATGTTATTTGAAAAGGTCATTATAAAAATTTATGTTAAGTTTTTTTTAATGGTTGATTTCATCTTTTTATAGCAATTGGTAATTTTATTTCTATTTGTTGATTTTTTTTTTGGTGTGATTCTATTTTAGATCCACTTTCTTATTCATTCTTTTTTTCTTTTTGGTCGATGAGATCTCCGATTCGCGATTATTGGTTTTCGAAGATGTTTAATCTTCATTATTTCAAATCTATGGATGAATGATCATGTGGATCATTCTCCATACTTTGGAATCGTGATAGGTTGCCTTCGATAATCCAATGAGAAATCTCGATTAAGATTAGACCGTTACCTTTTCTTTTTGTGCGACATGTTTTCGGAGAATGATTCCTAATATCATTTCTCTAACATGTATTAGCACAAATATTTTCCACCTTAATTGGTGGTGGCCGGCCTCATTTGTAGGGTAATTACTTCGTAAATTACTCGGCGATTGCTTAACATAGACCTAAACTTGTCCCGAATTTAGAATGAGATCCATTTGGATCCGGTTGCCTCGATTTTGGTTCTCTTTTTGTGGTTGTGTTTGATTAAGTTCATCATACCATTTTCTATGTAAATATTATTATACTATTAATATACTAACCATTTAAATTCAATCTCTCGCACCTTATCCTCTTTATTTCAATCTCTCGTTCCTTATCTCTCTTATTATGCTTCTATATCATTCATCATATTGTTTATGTTTATATTGTTATGCTTGTGATTTTTCTTTTGTCCATTTTGGACACAAAAACATTAATAAAGGATTAAACACCTAAAAGATTTGTGACTTTAATTTCGGACTATGGTTACTATCATTAGCATTGGACTTGGAGTTTCGGACTTAGATTTTAGGATCTATCCCTTTGCTTGAGTTGTTAGGGATTGAAGACTTTGGCTCCGATTGAATTCACATGTTTATGAAGATGGAAATCCCATTGTTCTCAAAGAATGTTCACTACACGGTTTGATCGTTCTTCCTTTAGCTTTTACCTTCAAGTCTTAGGATAGTCCCTTCATCTCCTCCCACTTCTTAAATTTTCAAATCTTCTTCCTATTTTCAAAATCTTTCTTTGTTTTCAAACTTCAAACATTTTCGCAATCAAACCTTGACTTAGGTCATGCGGTTTTACCTTTTCATTTCATTTTCTTAATAAATGCTAAACCACATAAGCATATCGAAACTTTCTTCTCAAAAAACTTTAAAACTTTCAAAACTTATTCAATTGTTTTTGTGCCCTCGTGCACGTTTCTTTTAACCATTTTTTATGTTTAGATATGATTCATTCTTTCTAGCGGAATTATTCGCTAAAGAATGACGACTTATCTTTACACTTTAAAATCAATTCAACTCATTGTTCTTTTCACAATTTGTACCACGAACTACGGGGTTTTGATCTCGCATTGCACTTTGTGGGTACGTAGGCATGAGACGTTCGTCTCTTCAAACACAAAAATCTTAAAAAACATTCCTCTTCTCATCTCTTCAATCTTTTTCAAGCAAACCAATTTCAAACCAAAAAAGCAGTAAATATTTCAAAGGGTTCCCGGGGAGTACCACTGACAAGTTGGGTGCGTAAAACCTTCCTGACTTGTAACCTATCCCCTTACCCGTTCTCTGTTTGTTTCTTTTAGCTTTTGCTTTTAGATTCCTTAGGTTTTTATTCGTTCTTTTACCTTTTTCCTTTTGGAAATAAATAAAAGCGCGGTGGCGACTCTGTGTACCTTGAGTTAAGTTAATCCATAGCTTACACTCACGATTTTACCGCTACAGAAAAGTGGCGACTCTGCTGGGGAGTCAATCTCTAAGTGGATTCGGCCTACTTTGATTTGTTTACTGCTTTAGTTTGATTTGTTTGTTACCTGGTTGTTCTGTTTCGGTTTTGGTGATCCTCTGTGAGATAGATTCTAACCCGGATCTGAGTGGAACTTATGATAGGACGGCAATATTCGAATCCATACGCGATGGAGTAGTCCAAAGCGATATCAATTTGATAATCTCCACTTAGTTAGGCTCTCTTGGATTATCAATGTCATGACGAGTAATCATATGTGGCATTATTTTCCGACCTTGAGCTGATCATACTAAGGACCGTAGAACCCTTAACCAATCTAAGCCAATTTAGGAACGTAGTGCGGAAACTATCTGAGTGTAAACTTAAGGTGGTTGTCATGCGATACTACACTCGGAAGAGGTCTATTTTAAGAATGTTATCGGTTGGGGAGTAATCCAACGTACCGATGATATTCTAAAGATGGTTGTTAACTCCGGGAACCTCTGTTAGCACTCTTTTAGTTTTTTGCAGGTACAATGAAGACAAACCTTAGTACATGCCTGTGTGGGTTGTTGATTCTTATCCCTTGACTCCATGCTCGTGATCCGAACCTTTGAACCTGTGTGCTTTGCGTGATCTTGTTTGTGTTTGTTGCATCTACATATTCATCATGATCATCGTCACAACCATTTTTCAAGGAAAATAATTCCGATTATTGCAAATGTTAGAAAAAAGTAAATATTCCTTTTTGTCAAGATTTTTCATGACTGTATTTTCGATGTTGACCATGTTTGCAATAATCGAGTTGTTTTTCTGAAAATGGAAGTGAACATTGCATATCATTGCATCCTCGCATATTCTTGCGTTCATCCGAGTTGTGTGGGAACTCATCCCGGTTGTTTCTTTCTTCAGTTGTCTGTTGATCCGTCAAGCTGACTCCTCATCACAGATACGGTACTAGAGCTGCTAACAGATTGAGAGCTATCAGATTGAGAATGGAACACCAAGAACAACATAATATGGAAGTCCGGATGGAGATTGATGAGTTGAAGGCCGGTATGACCAGGCTCACTGAAATGATGCAAGTTCTGATTGCTCGAGGTGAACCACCTCAAAGGACAATTATCTCTGAAGTTTTTACTGCTGTTGTTGACCCTCCTGTTACTCAGCAACCGGTTTCTACTTGGCCAGAATATGGGTTACCTCCGGATTATGTTCCAGTTTCTGCTAATGCTCAAATGGGTGGTCCATCTGTTGTGCCAGTCTTTTCAGCTCCGACTTTTGCTAGAGATAAAGGGAAGATTTCCATTACCAATAGTTCCAGAGCCAATTATTTTTCCTTTTTGATTGCCTCCAAAACCTACGTGGCCTCCATCTTTTAATTCAAGACTTTGGAACATATGCTTTCTTCCCGATATGTGTCGTGAGCATCCAGAGTCCAGGTACCATGATTGGTGTTTCAGTTTTGCTGTTAAAGACATCTCTTCTGAATCTGATTCTGATTCTGATGAGTGATCATCTTCTGGTATGTTTGCCATTAGTGCAATATTAGCTTGTTCATCTTCAGAATCTGACTCTGCTTCAGATGATTCAGAATCATCCCATGTTGCCATGAGACTCTTTTTCTTTTCTCTGCTGAATTTGTTTCTGGGTTTCTCTTTCTAGAGTTTTGGACATTCACTCTTGTAGTGTCCTGGTTCTTTGCATTCATAGCACACAACTTCTTTGCTTCTAGGTTTCTTGTGACCAGATGTTGATTCAGAATAGATGTTGGTTCTTCTGGTATTTCTGAACTTCTTCTGACGATGCTTCCAGAGTTGTTGGACTCTTCTGGATAGGAGAGATAATTCATCTTCTTCTGATGAGCATCCAAAACTTTCTTCTTCTTCTGCCTGTAAAGCTTTAGAAATAGATTTGTTAGATTTGAGAGCTACAGACTTACCTTTCTTCTGGGGTTCATCTTCTTCTAGTTCAATCTCATGACTTCTTAAGGAGCTGATCAGTTCTTCTAAGGATATTTCATTCAGATTTTTAGATAGCTTTAGAGAAGTGACCATGGGCCTCCAAGCTTTTGGTAAACTTCTGATGATTTTCTTCACATGATCTGCTGTTGAGTAGCCTTTGTCCAGAACTTTCAGTCCAGCTACCAGAATTTGGAACCTTGAGAACATTTTTTCAATTGTCTCATCTTCTTCCATTTTGAAAGCTTCATACTTCTGGATGAGGGTTAGAGCTTTAGTCTCCTTGACTTGAGTGTTGCCTTCATGTGTCATCCTCAGAGAATCAAACGTGTGTTTAGCTGAATCTCTGTTTGTGATCTTCTCATATTCTGTATATGAGATAGCACTTAGAAGTATGGTTCTAGCTTTGTGATGATTTCTGAATTCCTTCTTCTGTTGAGCTGTCATATTTTTTCTTTCAATCTTCTGACCATCTTATCCAACAGGATGAATGTATCCATCTGTCACCATATCCCAGAGATCTCTATCCAGAGCAAGAAAGAAACTTTCCAAAACATCCTTCCAGTAGTCAAAATTGTCACCATTGAAAACTGGAGGTTTAGCGTTGATCTTGTCATTTTGGTAGTCATTATTGTTATTGCCAGCTTCTGCCATGTGTTTTAACTTCTGGATCTTTTACTGACACGGTTAAGTGTTTTTCTCAGAACCTAGCGCTCTGATGCCAATTGAAGGTGCGCAAAACACAAGGAATGGGGGTTGGAATTGGGTTTTCTTTAACAACTAAAAATAACTTCTAATGACAAGTTAATTTATCCTGGTTCGTTTGAACTCAAACTACGTCCAGTCCACCCGCCAAGGTGATTTTGCCTCTACTGAGGTCTTAATCCACTATTCAACAAATGAATACACACACTGACCTAGTCAATGTCCTCTTGAGTCTTCTGACTGAAACTAGTCACTCAAGGAATATTACTCAACTATTACAATGATAATAAGATAGTAACTAATTTGCTTCTTATCAAGCTAAGATCACTAAGTGATAGTTACAATATTTTAGCACAAAATGATTCAGTCTTTTTGCTCGTGAGTGTATTGTCTTCAAATCTTCAATTTGATTTCTTTATATAGTCCTTGAATAAATGTAGCCGATGGAGACATCTTGAGCTAATTTAGGATATTAGTTAATACAATAAATTCTTTCCAAAGCAAGAGATACTTGTCTTAATCATTAATTAAAATATTCTTTAATTAATGTCTTCATTATGAATATCATCATCTTCTAGACGTAAATCAAAGATAGTAAATATTTGATGCGCAGCCAATTAATCACGTCATTAAATGATGGATTCTTCATTAAGTGTATCTTCTATATATATGGCACAATAAATCTTCTAGTAATGCACGTCTCCTTTAATCAAATTTCTCTTCTACACAAGAATAAAGGTAGTCATTAGAACTTCTATTCTAGCTTAATAATATTTGTTATCATCAAAACTATTAGAGGTTTAGAACCATAATTGTTCTAACAAATCCTACATCATGGTAATTAAGTTTGAGGTGCTTACTTCATACTTAAGGTATTCTCATTATCCCTAATCAAAGGGAGGATATGATGAGTTTACTAACCCTTTGGTTTAGGCTTAAGCTCATTAACTTATGACAAACATAAAAAAAGCAATAAAAGATTGAAAACAAAAAAAGAAACAATAATCATCTCCTTCGGGATTCTTTTCTCATCATCTTCACTCACAAACGAGAACTCGCTTCTTCCGTCTAATGCAAGACAGTTAGCACCTAAGCCAGACAGGTCATACACTTGAGCATAGATAAGTAAGCAGTTCATCAGTCAATTTATCTTCCAGTCTCTTTGAGTCGAACTACGGTGTTCTGACTTCCTCATTGCACGAGAGGATACGTAGGCATAACTTAACTGTTATTGAACAAAAGTCTCTTTCTCTTCCCTCCTCTTCCAGCATTATTCTTTTAAGCCTCATTCTTGAGCATTTTCACTTCACTCTTTTACATTGACACTTGTACATTCTTTTCCAGCTTTTGCACACAGATAGCACTGACACTACCCCTTTAAACACAAATCTTTTAAGCATGGATCCCGTCAAGTACGACGGACAATCTGGGTGTTAATACCTTCCCAGGTTGTAACCAACCCCCTTTCTCAGTTTCTCTGGTTCGCGACCGTCTTATCCATTTCTTTCTAGGTTTATGCAGCATTACCTTTCCTTCGGGATAAAAATGCCTAGTTGGCGACTCTTTTCACTTCATTTCATTTCTCTCCTATCATCGACCGTTCACGCTTGTACCGGGATGCAAATATTTGGGAGCGACGGCTTGGCGACTCTGCCGGGGACCCTTATACTGCAACCAGGGCTTCTGGTTCTTTTTGTGGGTTCCTCCTAGCGCTTGTTTTATTTGTGTTTACTGGGGTGTTATGTGCTAATTGTGTTTATTTTATTTTCTCTATTTATTTCTTTATGTACAGCTTTATTTATTGCTTTCCTTTACAGTTTTATTGCATTTTCATACTGTCATTATCATTATGTTGGATCTGGTTTTCCTTGGTGGGTGGGGTTTCATTGAGTGATTAAGGTCCTATACCTGGGACCTGAGTGACACCTAGGCTAGAGTGGCTTCATATTCTTTCCCATTCCATTTCGGTCTGGTTCAGGAATATGAAGCACAATTCAGATGTGGGTTTCTTCTTGAGAACTCTGTGCTACGGGTTTCCTGTAGTACCAGGGCTATTTGGGAAGCCTGCTAAGTCTGGATGACCTTTTTATGACCTTCAGAATCTGGGGTGAATTAGAGGATGATCCTTTATGGTTATTGTAAACATTGTACCTCCGGGTTAGAAGGTGTTTACACTTCTCATAACTGATCCAAGTCTAAGGATCCTTGTTCTAGAACATTACATGTGACGGGGTTGGGTTGTTTACAGGTTTGCAGGAACCCTTGTCCACATCATACCATGTTACTGTTTTGTTTTAATAATGCACCACTTTGGACAATTCTTGTGATTACCCCAGACTTGTGACTCTTTATTTGAGTCCCCCAACCTGGTTACTGGATTTCTAAGCCTCCATCCGGACCTTTGAACATACATGGACTTTTACCAAGGCAGATAATCAGATCCAGCTCTTGATCACAAACCTTTGCATATCATTTGCATACATCATCATTGCATAATTTAACATTTGCTTATTTTTTTTACAGGGTATCCATCATTTCATATTTGGTTTGGTTTTGACCCTTTCTGCTGCTCAGACTGCTTCAGTTATCTTCTTCAGCATCTCCTTCAGTTATCCTCTTCAGCATATCCGTCAATTTTCTTCTTCAGCTTCTCCATCAGTTTGTCAGTGGTTCTTCTCCAGCACCTGCATCAGTCTGTCAGAGACTTACCTCTAGCTTCTCAGTTAGTTACCTTCATCAGCAGTTGTTCTTAGCTTCTTCATCAGCACCCATTACCAGTATGGACACTTCAAGAAAGAGCAACATTACTTACCACTTCTTTGAGCCCACCTTGACTGGCATCAGGCAGGTCCAGTCCCTTATTACACATGGCCATATCCCACTATTCAGAGAGCACTATGGAGGTATATTGGACATGGTCATGGATCTTGATGCATCTTAGAGGAGCATGATCCATACGTGCTTGCAGTTTTATGATCCTCTACTCAGGTATTTCACATTTCCTAGTTTCCAGTTGGGTCCTCTGTTGGAAGAATTTTCTATGCTGTCAGGAGTTCCCATCAGGAGAGGGATCCCTTTCTACTCAGAGATGACTGCTCCCAGAAATGAAGATATAGCTAGGGCATTGCATTTGGAGCCTGCCCTCATTGAGCAGAACATGACAACCAAGGCTGGGGCTCCAGGCCTCCACCTTGACTTCTTGATCTTCCAGGCTACCTTACAGGCTGCTATAGGAGAATGGAAGGCTGTCTGTGCATTTTTAGCCCTCAGTATATATAGGGTTATCTTGTTTGCAGATGAGCCCAAGTTTGTGAGTAAGAATGCCATCCACCTGTTCTTGCTGAGGAACCCTGTTCCAACCTTGTTGGGAGACTTCTACTACTCAGTCCATCAAGGGAATGAAAAACAAAGAGGGAAGTTGGTCAGATGTTGTGCTCCTTTTTATTACTCTTGGCTGCTCAGACACTTGCCAAAGTCAGATGCCTTCTTGAACCCCCATCAGCAGAAGAGCTGGGCTAAGAGGTTCATTGCCTTGACATCAGATGACATTATATGGTGTACTCAGAGCACCAAGGGCAAGGACATCATTACCAGCTGTGGGCAGTATCCTAATGTGCCTTTGATAGGAGTGAAAGGTTGCATCAACTACAACCCTTTACTGTTTAAAAGACAATTGGGATATGCTTTGGTTCATCCTCCCAGAGGACAAGATTTGGCTGAGACTCTTTACTGTGAGATCCAACTTAACTCTGCTGTTGTCAGGCAAGCTGCCTGGGCTTGGGACAACATCCAGACTAAAGGGACAGCCATCCTTGGCAAGTGCAACAACATTGCTTCAACACAGTATTCTGATTGGTCCCGTACTAGAGCTCAGATCACCCGGATGCCTTTTACTTCAGAAGATGTACCTGGACCTTCTACAATGCAACCTGCAGCAACTGTCAGCCTGGAAGAGTTTGAAAAGCTGAAAGAGAAGAACACTCAGCTAGCTAAAGCCTTGAAGAAGACTCTCTGGGAGAGAAATGACAGCCGTCTAAATATTGAGAGATTGGAAAGACTCAATATTGAGCATCTAACCAAGATTGAGAAGACAAATGACTACATTAGGAAGGCAAGAGCAGGGGAGTTAGTATTGAAGAATGCCTGTAAGGAGGCAAAGACTCAGAAGGCTAGGGCCGAGCATTATCTAGAGGAAAGTCAGGCAAGGTGGATCAGGATCACTGAAACCCGTGCACAAGAAGACCGAAGGACTCAGGCTAAGATAGAGAAGTTAGAGGCTAGTGAGAAGAAGCAGCAGGAGGCTTTGTTGGCAGCTCAGAAGAAGATATCTGAATTGAAACTCTGGGCGGGGTTGAAGAGGTCAAAGGATCAGGATAAGTATAAAAAGATGACCAGTGTTATTGCTACCAGGAACCTCCTCATCAGGACTATCACAGAGCATCCAGTGGGTCCTGTGACTGAGGCCCTCTTGAAGGAAGTCAGAGAGGATGACTTTGGATTGGATGTATGATCTTTTTTCTTGTACTTTTCTCTTTTATTGTACTTTTCTCTTTTGTTGTACTTTTCTTTTGTTGTTGTATTTTGACCCACCATGGGCATGTATTGTAATCAAACTATGTATTTTCATCCGTTTTGTAATATATCAGTTTGTGTTATTTATTGGTGGGCTTTATCTCAACATCATCAGCATTTCCTCGAGGTCTGGAAAGGTCAAAACCAAATAATCGAACCGGATACCCTTGGAAGACAAATAAGCATATTGCATTGCATACTAACATTTTCTTTGTTTTGTAGGTTTTTGTTTTATTTGTTGTTTCTCACTTTGTTGTGGTTTCAGGAAACATTGCTCGTAGACGAGTGTTCCCTGTCAACAGAATACACCGGTACCCAACGCGAAACAACCTTTCGGGTCTCCAGATGGATCAAGTGCAGCGGGACTTGAATGAAGTAAGGAACCAAATGGCTAATGAGAGGGTTGAGATGAGGAACCAGATGGCCCAATTCATGACTGTGATGACTAGTTTAACTCAGAGTCAGGAAAAGCTAAGGGAACTGGTTGAAAGACAAACCCCTGAAGAACATCATCCAGGTATAGGAGGAACCAGTAACAATGATCGTGGGCAGCCTCGTATTGACCCACCAGAGTTTGGGCCTCATTTAAACCCAGATGGTAATGTCATAAGGAATACACAGGGTAACACTGCTGGAGGTAGGATCTTGCAAGAGAATCCTCAAGAAGAGCAGTTCACAGTTATGGGAGCTGGGGATGAACTTTATGACCGTAGGCTGGATGAGATTGCTGAGAAGCTGAGGTCTCTAGAATCCCAGAACTCCCTAGGCTTTGATGTAATGGACATGGGACTGGTGGAAGGGGTAAGAATTCCTCACAAGTTCAAACCCCCGTGTTTTGAAAAGTATAATGGCACATCTTGCCCACGCACCCACCTGCAATCATTCTTGGGAAGGTTAAACGCATACACCATGGACGAAAAGTTGTGGATGTTTTACTTCGAGGATAGTCTAACTGGGGCATCCCGAGAATGGTATTCCCACCTGACTAGAGCCAAAGTAAGAAGCTGGAAAGACTTAGCTGAAGCTTTTATCCGGCAGTATCAGTACAACTTGGACATGGCTCCAAACAGGACCCTCCTGATGGGGATGTCTCAATCTTCCCGTGAAAGCTTCAGGGAATATGCCCAAAGATGGAGACAGCTTGCTACTGCTGTTCAACCTCCCATGTTTGAGAGAGAAATGGCTGACATGTTTATGAACACTCTCCAAGGAACATATATTGACAGACTTGCTGCTTTCTCTTCCACCAGTTCTGCTGATGTAGTTATAGCTAGTGAGAGAATTGAGAGTCTTTTGAAGATGGGTAAGATCTCAGATAATGGTGCCAGTTCCAACAATACAAGGAAACCATTTGTTGGGCCCCGTAGAGCCGGTGAGACAAACTCAGTTCATGTGGGCAGAGGTAAGTCCCAGTACATGCCCAGAACAGTTGCTGTTGTTACCATCCCTACTCCATCTCCTCAGTATGTTCAACAATCACAACAACACTTTCTGCAACAACAACAATTTCCGTAACAGAGATCTTATAACAATAACAACAATCAACAACAACAACGCCCACTTCAACAGCAACCATCCCAGGTCAACCGGGTGATTAATCCCATTCCTATGTCATATGCTGCACTATTGCCACAACTCCTGAAGCTCAATCTGGTTGAGTTAAGGACATTGGCTCCACCTGATCCTCAAAACCTGCCAAGGAACTATGATGTTAATGCTAGGTGTGCTTTCCACTCTAACGCACCTGGTCATTCTACTGAAAAATGCAGAGCCTTGCATATGAAGGTTCAGGATCTGGTTGATTCAAAAGCCCTGAACTTTGCACCTCCTCCAAATGTAATGAAGAATCCTATGCCAAGTCAAAGTGGCCCAAGGATTAATGTTGTTGAGGATGGTTCACCCGAGAGTTTAATAGAAGGCATTGCATGCATTCAAACACCTCTGGCAGAGGTTAAAGCCCATCTTTTAAAGTGCCAAGTGTTTCCAGGTTGTGAGGCCTGTTGCGAATCATGCAAACTTTCTGAGAATGGGTGTGCTAGCTTAAGGAAAGGCATCAATGACTTGATTAAGGAAGGCATTCTGCAGATTACGACCACAACATCTACAACACCAACAACCATTTGTCCAAGTGAATCTTTTTCAACAACCATTTTTCCAAGTGAATCTCCTACAACTTCAACAACCATATGTCCAACTGTTTCTTCTACAACACCAACAACCATTCTTCCAAGTTTTTCTTCTACAAATGCCACAACCACCTATCCAAGTGTATCTTCTACAACAGCAACAACCATTTTTCCAACCAATTCAGCTACAACTTTAGCAATCATTCCATCTGTTACTTCAACATACAACAATTCATTTGCACCATCTGCTACAACTTCAAAAACCAACAATGACATTTCCACTGTCACAATTTACTATGACCCGGCAGCGGTCCCGAGTTCCAACAACTTTCAACAGTCTCAACAAAGCTTCAATTCACCTTCACCTACTCCCACCAGAGGTCCTGTAACAATCTTTTATGATCCACAGACCATTGTAGTCCCAACAACAGCTGCAGTAAGCCCAGTCACTATCACAGTGCTCGGGCCGATCCCATACGACAAAGATAGTGCTATACCATGGCATTATGGTGCTGATCTATACTGCAATGGAGAGAAAGTCCTTCTTGATTCTCCAGTTCTCACTCCCCAAGTGGACAATGTTGGGGGAGGCGGAGGCTTCACCCGGAGCAGACGTCTCTTTGCATCACAAGTCCCTAGAACCAATTCAGAGGCAGAAGCTGCTGCTAAAGCCAAGGGGAAGAATGTGATATCGGAAGAATCTGCACCCAAGGAAACTCATAAGTCATCCTTTGACCAAGATGTGGATGAGTTTATGAGAATCATCAAAAGAAGTGACTATAAATTTGTGGACCAGCTCCATCAAACTCCTTCAAAGATCTCAATCCTATCATTGCTGTTGTGTTCCGAGGCCCATCGGGATGCACTTCTCAATGTTCTGCACGCTGCCTACGTGCCAAAAAAGATCACTGTCAATCAGCTGGAACAGTGGTATCAAATGTCAACACTAGCCATGGGCTAGGTTTTACTGATTCTGATTTGACATCTGAAGGACGTCTCCACAACAAGGCTTTGCATATAACCCTGGAGTGCAAAGGAGCTGTCTTATCTCATGTGATGGTAGACACTGGGTCCTCCCTCAATGTCCTACCAAAGAAGGCCCTTGTCAAGCTAGAGTATGATGGGATAGCTCTTAGGCCAAGTAATCTTGTGGTTCGGGATTTTGATGGCTCTAAAAGATCTGTGCTGGGAGAGGTAGAGTTGCTAGTGATAATCGGTCCACAAATCTTCAAGACAGTTTTCTACGTGATGGACATATAGCCAGCATATAGCTGTTTGCTAGGTCGACCCTGGATTCACGTCGCAGGCGCAGTAACGTCGAATCTTCACCAGAAGCTGAAGTACGAATGGGAAGGACAGGTTATCACAATTTGTGGGGAGGAGGATATCTTCGTCAGTCATCTAGCTACTTACAAGTATATTGAGATGGACGGAGAAATCCATGAGACAATGAGCCAAGGGTTTGAGGCCCTAAATGTTAATGAGGCTACTGGAGTTTTGGCTGCGTCCCAGGAGGACATAATGGGAACTTCAATAATTTCTTATCAACAGGCCCGGAAGGTTGTTGAAGAAGGTACCGCTCAAGGATGGGGCAAGCTGCTGCCAGTGGAAAAGAAGGAAGATAGATTCGGGTTGGGTTACAGACCAATCTGACAAGATCAATTAGAGGCTGCCAAGAAGCCCAAATTTGTCAGTGGGGGGATGCTCACCCCAGATGCTGTGAACAGTCTGGAAGACGAGGAGAAAAGTAACCGCAACCTGGAAAACTGGATACGTCCAAGGATCCCGGGGAGCCAAGTCTCTAACTGGTCTTCCCAGGAAATTATAAGAGTTACTCCTACAGAGTAATTATTATTTCCTGTCTTTTTAGCATGCATAAAGTCCTGCATCTTGCCCAAGGTGTCAGGACTCATTTTGTAATAGGGTCATGTTGTATTTTGTGCAAATGATTAATCAATGAATATCAGGACATCTCTTGCAAACGAGTCTCTTTTTTGCTCACTGTCTTTTCATTTTTTTATTTTTTGTACAAAACAATAAAATGGCAATGTTTTCAAAATAAACAACTTCATTTTCATTTTTTTTTATTTTAAAAATATTAAAACTGATCACTAAAACGAACCAATCTCAACCCTTGCAGAGATTATCCTCCAGATTGCACCGACAACAGCACTGCTATGACCTTGTATGACTTCGACAATCCGATTAATCAAGTCGATGAAGAGTTGAATAAGACTATGAGTTACCGGAAGAGTTCGCCAGGTTGTTAAGGCAGGAAGAGAAGGTGATCATCCCTCATCAGGAGGAAGTTGAAACAATTAATCTTGGTACCGAAGAAGACTTGAAAGAAGTGAAGATCGGGGCCAGTCTCCAAGATTCAGTGAAGGAACAGCTTATTGACATGCTTCGAGAGTACGCCGACGTCTTTTCTTGGTCCTATCAAGACATGCCAGGTCTGGATACTGACATTGTTATACACAGGCTGCCTTTGAAAGAAGATTGTCCTCTAGTGAAACAGAAGCTACGTCGTACTCATCCGGATATGGCCATGAAAATTAAAGAAGAAGTACAAAAACAGTGGGACGCCGGTTTTCTTACTATAACTAGTTACCCGCCGTGGGTTGCTAATATTGTACCAGTGCCTAAGAAGGATGGCAAAGTAAGGATGTATGTGGATTACCGGGATCTGAACAGAGCTAGCCCGAAGGATGATTTCCCATTACCTCGCATTGATGTATTGGTCGACAACACAGCTCAGTTCTCTGTATTCTCTTTCATGGATGGATTCTCCGGGTATAATCAGATCAGAATGTCACCTGAAGATATGGAAAAGACTACCTTCATCACACCTTGGGGCACATTCTATTATAAGGTAATGCCTTTTGGATTGAAGAATGTCGGTGCTACTTATCAACGGGCTATGGTGACATTATTCCACGACATGATCCACAAAGAAATTGAATGCTACGTAGATGACATGATTGCCAAATCCCTCACTGAAGAAGACCATCTGATAAATCTGCTGAAGTTGTTCAAGCGTCTGAGAAAGTATCAGCTGAAGTTAAACCCCAACAAATGCACATTCGGGGTACGGTCCGGTAAACTGCTGGGATTCATTGTAAGTGAAAAAGGAATTGAAGTTGACCCTGACAAAGTCAAAGCCATTCAAGAGATGCCTGCACCTAGGACTGAAAAGGAAGTTCGGGGGTTCTTAGGTAGGTTGAACTACATATCAAGGTTCATCTCTCACCTCACTGCAACCTGTGAACCCCTGTTCAAATTGTTAAGAAAGGAACAAACGGTCAGGTGGAACGAAGATTTTCATAAGACTTTTGACAAAATCAAGGAGTACTTACAAGAACCTCCAATCCTTATGCCTCCAGTTGAAGGAAGACCTCTATTAATGTACCTGACAGTATTAGAAGGATCAATGGGGTGTGTGTTGGGCCAGCATGACGAGTCTGGTCGAAAAGAGTATGCAATATACTACCTAAGCAAAAAATTTACTGACTGTGAACAACGTTATTCATTGCGCGAGAAAATTTGATGTGCTTTAGCATGGGCTGCTCGCCGACTAAGACAGTATATGTTGACCCACACTACTTTATTGATTTCAAAGATGGACCCAGAAAAGTACATATTCGAGAAGCCAGCACTTACCGGAAGGGTTGCAAGATGGAAAATGATTCTGACAGAATATGACATTCAGTACACATCTCAAAAGGCCATCAAGGGCAGTGTACTGTCTGACTATCTAGCTGAGAAACCCATTGATGATTACTAACCAATGAGAATTGACTTCCCTGATGAAGACATCATGTTCCTAAAAGTAAAAGATCATGAAGAGCCTGTTCACATTGAAGGGCCTGTGTAACAGCCCGGGCCCCTCTCAAGGCAATCCCGACACTGCCACCTCACGATCTTCTCTACTCCCCTCACTAATAGAGTTTTTGCCTTCCGTGGGAATCGAACCTTGTACCCTGGGGTTCAAGTACTTGTTCAGTCCATTCCCACTACCAATTGAGCTACTAGCTCTATTGGTAGTGGGAATGGATTGAACAAGTACTTGAACCCCAGGGTACAGGGTTCGATTCCCACGGAAGGCAAAAACTCTATTAGTGAGGGGAGTAGAGAAGATCGTGAGGTGGCAGTGTCGGGATTGCCTTGCGAGGGGCCCGGGCTGTTACAAAAAAAAAGGCGCCTTTTTTTGTAACAGCCCGGGCCCCTCGCAAGGCAATCCCGGCACTGCCACCTCACGATCTTCTCTACCCCTCTCACTAGTAGAGTTTTTGCCTTCCGTGGGAATCGAACCTTGTACCCTGGGGTTCAAGTACATGTTCATTCCATTCCCACTACCAATTGAGCTAGTAGCTCAATTGTTAGTGGGAATGGATTGAACAAGTACTTGAACCCCAGGGTACAAGGTTCGATTCCCACGGAAGGAAAAAACTCTACTAGTTAGAGGGGTAGAGAATATCGTGAGGTGGCAGTGTCGGGATTGCCTTGCGAAGGGCTCGGGCTATTGCCTTGCGAGGGGCCCGGGCTGTTACAAATACTAGCTCAATTGGTAGTGGTAATGGATTGAACAAGTACTTGAACCCCAGGGTACAGGGTTCGATTCCCACGGAAGGCAAAAACTCTACTAGTGAGGGGGGTAGAGAAGATCGTGAGGTGGCAGTGCCGGGATTGCCTTGTGAGGGGCCCGGGTTGTTACAAGCTCAACTAGTAGTGGGAATGGAATGAACATGTACTTGAACCCCAGGGTACAAGGTTCAATTCCCACGGAAGGCAAAAACTCTACTAGTGAGGGGGGTAGAGAAGATCGTGAGGTGGCAGTGCCGGGATTGCCTTGAGAGGGGCCCGGGCTGTTACAAAAAAAAGGCGCCTTTTTTTGTAACAGCCTGGGCCCCTCGCAAGGCAATCCCGGCACTTCCACCTCACGATCTTCTCTACCCCTCTCACTAGTAGAGTTTTTGCCTTCCGTGGGAATCGAACCTTGTACCTTGTGATTCAAGTACTTGTTCAATCCATTCCCACTACCAATTGAGATAGTAGCTCAATTGATAGTGGGAATGGATTGAACAAGTACTTGAACCCCAGGGTACAAGGTTCGATTCCCACGGAAGGCAAAAACTCTACTAGTGAGAGGGGTAGAGAAGATCGTGAGGTGGCAGTGCCGGGATTGCCTTGCGAGGGGCCCGGGCTGTTACAGCCTGACCCAGAAGAAGAATGGACAATGATGTTTGATGGGTCTGTTAATATGAATGCTCGTGGAGTTGGTGCATTACTCATTACACCTAAAGGAGTTCATATGCCTTTCTCGGAAAAACTCACTTTTGCATGCACTAACAACGAAGCCGAATACGAAGCCTGTATCATAGGTGTAACACCCCAAAATTTGCCCTCTTATTTATAATCTTAATTGGCTTATGTTTGCATTCCTCTGCGCCTTCGTTAGGTCATGAACTCATCTTGCATTTATTCGTTTGCATGGAGACTTAAAAGACATGGAAACAAGGGATTGTGGTTCTCTCAGTTGCTTGGTGCTCTTGGTACAGATTGTTAATTAGGTTGACTGAAGTTTGGTTGATTAAGTACGAGCTAATTTTGGATTTGGAATTTGATTGGGAGTTAACATGTTATAATTGATCGTAATGCAAGACACGGGTTCGTTAAAAAAACATGTACATGACAAGCCCATACCTATAATCACATTTAAGTTTGATCTCCAAAGACTCATTTTTGTTAATCGATTTCACTCTTCCATGCCCGCATCATTTCCTTTAATTCCAACTTCTTATGAGCCATTTAGAACATTTTAATGGTCACTAACAATATTTGTTTCATTTCCAAAGCTCATTGTTTATTCAGTAATGTTAAGCCCATTTACAGTGAGTTTAACCCATTACCATAAATTAAAAATAGTGATAAGAAAACATTTTTTAGAGAAAAAAAAACCAATTTTTACCCCAATTGAGAAACTTATGGAACTTGGTGACTTCATTTCTACTCTACTGGTGTCTCTAATGGTCAGTATTATCAGTATTTTAATTTCACTTCAGATTCTTACCAATAAATTTGGTTCTATTAATTCCATTATATCTATCGAAAGAGAAATATAACAAGTTTTAGTATGGACTCCCTCTCTCCATTTTTTTTATATCCATAACATATCTTGGGCCATAACAAGATTCCATGAACCAAAATTGCCAAAACCATTTTGAAGTGATCGGTTTCAGGTTACAAGAAGCTTTGTCGAAAATAATAGGACTGCATCACAATTCAATGCAGCAAAAAAGTAACGAAACTAACACAAGAGTGGTGAACATAATTTTTCAAACAAAAAAGTACAGAAAAAAGCTTACACCAGAACAGATTCACCAAGGAGTAAATTAATACAAAAAAAACTTCAAAAGATCAAGGCAAAAACAGATACAAATCCTAACCAAAATCAGTCCAAACTATAACAAAATTACAACAAAAAACAATTATAACTAACTAACTAATCTAACAGAATCCATAACTAATTTCAGTGAAAAAATCCAAAAGGGATTCTTCAACCCATCTACTATAAATCGGGAGTTTACTGCAGATTGGGGGGAGAGATTTTTTTCCACTATCCTTCTTCTTTCATCTTCTTTTTTCATTCAATATTCCTCTTAACTCTCAGAGCTTCATCTTCCATTTCTTGCATCTTCATCTTTTCTTTTCCTCATTCTTCATCACTCTCTACATCTTCATCTCTCTGAATCTTCCACCATTTTCTTCCTCTTCTTCAATCCATTTGCCAACTTCAATTTCTATTCACAACTTCAATAACCTCCACCAACCTGCAATTGAAAACTAACAATCTCAAAATTATGAAGAGAAAAGGGAAATAACTAAAGCAACAATGATTCAGAAATTTTCAGATTCACACATGGTATGAAGAACTTACGCATAAAGGATGAGTTTGATTACTCTTTCGAAACTGCAATTTGAAATCAAAGTTGTGAAACGCAGCAAGATCAACAAACAGAAGCACAGCCAAAGCTTCAATCTTTCCCTCAATCCAATCATCTTCATAAATCACACAAACTACATCATCAACAAAGAGACAAGAAAAACGAATCAGCAAGAATGAGCAAATAATCGAAACTGATTCATCAGAGCAACATACCGTGAACGCAGTCATCTTCACAGCATCACCTTCGAACTTCGTCGTCATCTTCACGGCATCACCTTCGAACATCACGCGTCATCAACAACTTTTCCCTCCTTCACATCTTCATCTAGAACATCGCAACCCTAACACCACATCGGTTCGGCAAAGATCCTGCAAGCATCCAATAATGGCGCATAAATTCAACAATTTCAAAAACTCGTCACAAAGGAAAAACTGAAATAGAGAAGGAGGATACGAAGGATTGAAGAGCTGAGACGCCACACAAGCTCGAAGGTACATGAGTTCGCCGACGCCTTCAAGTTTCATTTTCAGAACCGCTTCGGAATAAAGGAAATCAAATTTTGTTGTTGTTCTTCAACCTCCAACGCGAGGGCAAGCCGCGTCATCATCAATCTTCTGCGTCGAAGACGTTAAGCACCTCCAACACCGGTTTTTGCAGGAGAGATTCATGGCTCTTTAGCTAATTTAGGGGGAAGTGTGATTTAGGTTTAGGGATTCACAAGGTGACGGTGGATTCGATTGATTAGAATGGATTTTCGTTAAGAGGTGAGCGGAAGGTTGAGAGTTGTGGGGCGAGATATTCTCCGGTGGGGTAGGTTGGCGACGGTAGAATTAGGTTTTGGGGATGAAGAAGATGGAGGGATGAGAAAGGGGGCGGCGAGAAGAAGAAGGGTATAGGGTTTGTGTGAAGACGTTCTTAATTTGTCTTTCTGTTTTTATGTTAACTAAGGTATAAGAATTATATTAGGTTTAATGAAATTAATAGTAATAAATAGGATTAATCCACCTTAAAGAATTGTAATCCACTATAATTATCTTAATTGCACCATTAAAAATAATAAATCTCATGAAAGTATGATCTTTTCCACCGGCCTTTTGATTTCGTGGATAAGATGTGTTTCAGGTCCAATCCGGCGGCAACAAGTGTCACCATCCGGTTGGACCACTTGATTCCAATCCCATGCATTGCTCCCCACAGCAGCTACCATATTCCCCCAGGCTGGTGCATTTTGGGCTTTGCGAAATTGCTATTTCCACCCCTATCTCAAGCCCAGTCCCATTTTCAACTAAAAACATTACTTTTATCACCCCCTTTTCTATTCTCATTTCATTTTAAATTTCTATTTTATACCATTTCAAATTAATTCAACAAAAAATACTAAAATTCATATTAAAATTCCACAAAAATTAGGATAGAATATTAATTGAATTTAGAACTTTTCCCAATTTTTACTTTCTAAATTTTTTCATTTTCGAATTTAATTTCGATTTTTCATTTTAATTGATTTATATTTAATTCCTTCATAAACACATAAATTTGTGCATTTTATTTCTGCCACCTCCTATAACATTTTTGATCCATTCTTTTTGTTATGGTTAAAGGACAAATAAGAGTACCTAGAATATTTTTGATGTAATTTTTAGGGCATTTTATCTATAGTTTTGGTAGTGTGATTTGTATAAATTTAGGATTGAATCTTAGATAGATTTAAATGATCATTTGACATAGTTAGACTTAGAACATTTAAGATATTTTTTAACACAATGTTATAATCAGGTTAGAGACCCTAGGGAATTAATTTCACATTTTTTCCATGACTTTTGATATTTTTGTCATTTTAATTCATTTCCATCATATTATGCATATTCATGATTCATCTCATTTACTAACTATTTTCTTTTTGTGCAAGGTATTTTTCAAGGATTTGCTTATGGACTTGGATTATTTTTATGCCTCGATTATACTTTGTGTACTTTGTGATGTAATACTTGTATGCTTTTATAGTTTCTATAATTAGGATAGAAAAGATAAAACGAATCGATAGAAAACCAAAAATCTCAAAAAATAAATGAAAGACTCGATTCAACGTCGAGTAAATTTTCAAAATAAATAAAGTTACGTGTGACTTTAGGATTCCTCGATTACCATTGTTCCATTCCATCACACCCAAAAGCAAGCCTTGTATGTTGCACACCATAAGTCATGCGTCTCAGCACCACGCAACCGACCCACTCGATCCATCGTTTCATCCCATTTATGTTTCATACATGTTTTACCCACCATGACTTAGGAGGACCATATTGTTCACTATTACTTTTTGTACTTGTATTTCTAGTTTAATATCTCTTAGGTAGATTTAATCTTTCAAACCTCACTAACCATAGGTCATCCATGAATTCAACTAACTTAGGGTAAGTCTAGTTTCCCTTAGAATTTTTCCTTTTATAACTTGAGTCTCACTTCTCATCTTAAAAGAAAATCAAAACACTTAATAAAGGAAAAGGTGTACAATGCACCACGAGCCTTAAGCTATACGGGAAATGATTAGTGGAGGTCTCCTTCACTCTTCTAGGATGCTTTACAAACGTTCCATTGGGGGCGATTTTGGAAAGTATTCGCTCCTGTGTCATAGTCTTTAGTGTTGTACATACGAAAAACACAATCTCAAAACATTCATATAAAAGACAACAAACCAAGAAGTCACGTCTTCTCATCTCATACTCTTTTCGGACGAACATGACTTATCTCGACAGTTCAAACAGCAATACGGTAAACACCCTCGAGTCAGAGCCGATAACACCTGAGCTAGAGCTATGGCAACGTCATCCTAAAAATCACAAACAAGTGTCAGCCTTAGTTAGACGAACTACGGCGTCTCTGATCCTCATTTATCCTGATGAGGTACGTAGGCAGTGAGATAGGGCCCATTCGAGCACAATCTTTCTTTTTCCCTACATTTTCCCCTTTATTCCCATTTTTTAATTTCATTTCTTCTCTCATTTCCATTTCATTCCAGATAGCCATTCCTTTATTCAAACAGCATATTATTTCTCACTCTTTGAAAACAGACTTATAAGCGTGGATCCCGTCGGGTACGGCGGACGGATTGGGGTGCTAATACCTTCCCAATTTGTAACCGACTTCCGGACTCATATCTTTGGTTTGCAAGGCTTCGTCCTTTTCCTTCTTCCTTAGGTTTGTGCAACATTACCTTTCCCATTCCTTCGGGATAAAAATGTCTGGTTGGAGACTCTAACTTTTCCGCGCCACTTTCGCGTTTGTACTAGGATGAAAATCCCGGGAGCGACAGCTGGCGACTCTGCTGGGGACTTTTAGAAATTCTGATTTCCCCTTTGAGAGTCAATCCTAGCGCTTGTCTGTTTCTGTTTTCTTTGGGGTGTTTATTCGTTTACTGATATGTTTTAGCTTAGCTTTACTGTTTTATTTACAGTTTATCGCTTTCCTTTACAACTTTATTTACAGCTTTCTGCACTTTACTTTACTGTCGCATATACTGGCATATACTGTACTGGTTGTTCTGGTTTTCCTTGGCGGGATGGGATTATTGTGAGATAAGCCAAATACTCGGCTTGAGTATACACATAGGATTTAGAGTGGGCAGTCGTGTGGCTTGCGTGGTTTTGAGCACGTGTAGTTTTCACGAGTCCCACACCCAGATCAGGCTCTCTTGACATATGTTATATACTGCCTAGGCAGACCATAGAATGTTCTCACCTGAGCTGTTAACACTGGGAACCGATCATCGAGGACCTTAGTGGAAATAACCCTCTCCAGTGGTGACAGTGGCAGACCACATTTTGTGGCAAACCCATTCGCACCCGAGGGCCCACTAGGAAATCGCATAGGATGACCTTGTTCTCTCATAGGAACCTAGTTAAAGCAACTGGTCGTATGACGGTAGTATTGTACCCTTCGGGATGAATGTACTATTGTTTCTCGACTTCAGTGCTTGAAGCCGGGAACTTATGAGGGATGCTTGTTTTTCCAGAATTCAGCTGAGGCCTCCCTGAGTAGTACATAATACCAAACCGATTCCCTGATTTGGTCATGAGCCATTTTTCGGAAATGGTGAACGTATTATTGCTATTCGGCTTTGAGAGTCTGTGATGTTGACCCGTAGTAGCATACCCGTGAGATTGGGAGGGGTTTATAGGTTTGCAGGAACCCTAAAACTTCCAACATACCCGTTTTTGCCAATGTTGCTCTATTATATGATCCAGTCATATATGATACTTGGTTGAGAATTCTGGAATTTCTGCACAGAGATACTGATATCATGATCTTCACCAACACTTGGTTATCTGATCCACACCAGCGTCGGACAGCTGACCACATGCCAGTTGCATACATGACATCATGGCATCTTAGCATACATGTTCAGTTACTTCCAAGGATCACATATCTGAATTAAATCGTCGGATTTTTCTGCATTTAAAATTGGGTCAAAGCAGATAGATTCCTTGGAAATAACCGGACATGGCATTTGCATACATCCTTGCATTTTTGGCAGGTGTTCAGGTACAAATTCTTATCCTTACTTGGTTTCTCTTCAGAATGGTCAATTTGAATCACGATTGTCAAGGTATAGACATGGAACAACTCTGAGCGGAGGTGACTGAGATGAAGGCCCAACTGGGGCATTTTATAGTGGACATTCGAGCGTTGTCCCAGGATCAGAAATCGCTGAGAGAAGAATTCAATTTGATGAAGACTCAGATAAAGTTGCTTACATGAATCATGAATGCTATGTCAAAAAAGGAAAATAGCCGTGTGTCTGCTTTTCAAACAGAAGGTCATGTTTCTCCCATCTCTTTGAGATGTCCACTAAATCAGGGTTCTTTAGGTGGATTTCCTCTACAGTTTGAATCTCTTTACCAGCAATCACCAATCGGCAGTCAGGAAGAGCATCAGATAGGAACCAACTCCACATGTGAGATAAATGATCATGCACCAACCTTTACCAAAGAAGTGAGCACTTTCTTTCCTTATCAGGGATCCTCCTCAGCTGATACGCCTTGGTTTTTAGGAGAAATACTTCAACAGGTTTCGTCTATAGCTCCTCCATTGGTAGCAACCCGTCATCAACAGGAGCAAGAAAGGGTTATTGATCTGATACCCGTGTCTTATGCTGAATTATGTCCACAACTATTCAAAATGGGGTTGATTGAGTGTCACGAGCTAACTCCTCCTTCCGGTAAACTTCACCAAAGTTGGAATCCCTACGCCTACTGTGTTTTTCATTCTGGAGCTCCCGGACATGATGTTAATGATTTCAAGGCGTTTAAACATCAAGTGCAAGACTTAATTGATGAAGGCGTAATCACTTTTGGACTGACCGGGCCGGAAGTTCCGCAAGATAAAGCATGCAGGAATACAGAAGGGATGGTCAATTTTCCTTCGTCCAGAATCATTGCACAGGCCGAGTCTTCAAAGGGGCTACATCAACAACCTTCATTCACTCCTCGGCCGAGTATGAGTAAAAGAGTACAGGGACTTGTCAGGCGTCCAACACAATGTCAACAACGAAATGTTCGATCACGATCTCAGGGTCAGCAACAACAGGCACAGAGACCATTTCAGGAAAGAACAAGAGCGAGGAACCGCAGACTCGATCCTATCCCATGTCCATATGTTGTATTGCTTCCAGAACTTCTGAAGTTGAACCTGGTTGAGCTTCGTACCATGAGGGCTCCTTCTGCTGATAATCTACCACCAAATTTCGATTCGAACTCCAAGTGCGAATTCCATTCAGGTGCCCAGGGGCACAGTATTGAGAAATGTTGGGCATTTCAGAACAAGGTACAAGACCTAATTGAGTTCAAGGCAATCAATTTTTCTCCTCATCCAAAGGTACTCCAAAATACGATGCCTAATCACGACAGAACCGGTGTCACGGTTGTTCTACCAGATGGTCCACGTTAAGTTGAAGTCTTTGAGTTAATCACCCAGGACGCTAGGGCATTCATGAAGTAAATAAAGCCAGCAGTATTCAAATACTCTCAGTGATGGCATCTATGTGTTTGCTTTTCTTCATTGTTTGTTTTCATCCCTATTGAGGGGAACTACGTTGCTCTGATTCTTCATTGGTTATCAGTCAATGGAGATACGTAGGCAGAAGATCGTCAGGTCTTTCCGAGCAACCTTATGGGGCAACTTTACTCCCTAGCTTCACTCTTTCCTTCAGGTGTCTCGTGTCAGAGTCAGAATAGCTAGAAGAAGTATGACTGCCATGTTTAGGTATACAACTGCGGATTGAAGATTACAAGTCTGTAAAAGAGCTATTGATCACTGAAAGTATCCAAGACTGTCAGGTCCAGATGGAGCCAAGTCTCCTCAACTACGGCAATATTCAGTTTCTTTACTGCATTTCCATTTGTAGTTTCTTTTATATGCTAAACATTTGTCTACATGTATGAAATTTGTTTGCTTTTGAATGTTAGCAATAATAAAACTCACATGTTTTTCTTGAAGTAAATTCATTTGCATTCCCTTATAATTTTGCATGTGTACATCGCAATACCAATTGTCATGCTTAAATTCTATAAAGGAGGATGACGAAATAAAAACGCAAAATCTCTAATTGTGTGCTCTCGATTAAAGGCCCTATTGACGATGTATAGGCTTTGTTTCAAATCCCTAAACACTGGAGATATAAGGAAGATAGACCCTTGCTAACCCCTTTGAGCCTTGAAGTAGGAGTTTCTTTTCACATGAAAAACCCTCACATGTAACCCAGGGGCAGGGTAGATGTCAGCTAGTCGGACCAAGCGTTCAGGCTTTCATAAAGGAGTATATTTGAAGATCCATTGCATTCTACTATGCTAATCAAGAGGTCCAAAGACCCGAAACCACAATGGTTATCCAAGTCAAAAGGTCCATAGACTGAAAACCACAAATGGTTATCCTTTGACGACCAAAGAATGAGGTTGTCACAACCCTCGCAAAGCAATCAAGACAAGCAGTGTCACACGACTCGTAAAAAAAAAAAAAAGAAAAAAAAGAAAAAAGCCCGCTAAGTCGAAACTTGAAAACAAGCGACTTAGGCAAATGTTAGGGCATCCTGCTGGACTCCACAATCAAAGATTCACAAGAATCAGTCCAGGCAAAAGTTAGGGATAAAGCGAAATAACGCAAAAGCGAAAGACAGAAAGGATTACACAAGAAAGATCCTCAAATGAGAACAATTTGTGTGGCACAGACCCAAAAGATAGAGGAGTGACAGACTATCAACAATAACCTGATTGGTGCTTGAACTCATAGCAGCAATGGTTCTTCAATTAACACGAAATCCTTATGAAAGGTGAATGCTTGTGAAAACTATCTGAGCATAGGAATGGAGAACATCACGAAGAGTGGGTGGGCACAAATAAACTTCGAGCTTATATCCTTTGTTTCTATAACCATGAACCTGGTCGCGATACAACCCTTAAAAGTCCTAACTGAAACAGGGTTAATTTGAGAGTCTACTACTACGAGGCCGCGTTCCTGACTCCTATGAGTTGTGCTAAAAGACATTTGTCAGTATTGCATGTACATACTTTCATTAAAAATAATGTCGTATCTTAACTAGTGATTCGCTCACGAAGGTTTGCGACACCTTTTTCAATAAATACTTCAAGTTTGACATGTGTGTTGCATTAGAATTTTCATTCTAGGAATAAACATTTTTTGCTTGCATACATTTGTTTGGCATCATAAATGGTTCACATGCGGAAATTCAATCCAGAAGCTTAAGCTTGCCAAGTTGAGAAGTCTAAAACTTCTGAAAGACTGTCACGTCAAGGTGCACTTTTCCGAGAAAAGCTCCATTGAGTAAGGAATTTCCCAACTAGTCATGGTAAGAGCTAGCCGATCCGGGGCAGTTACATCGAGCAATCTCTTCAAATTTCAGTCAAACTGGGGCAATCACTTCGAGATTCAAATCTCTCCAAGAGCAAAGATTAGTCAGTCGAGTGAAAAACTATTCAAGTACTCGTGCTGGGGTAGGCCACCCCAATAGTACGAGAGTTCATTCTTTCCCGAAGACAGACGATCAGAAGCATTTACCCGGAGTTTAGAATACTGTGGTCACTTGTCAAGCCAACTATCTCGTTCAACACTTCTGACAGGTACAAACTCATCTGTGTGGGAAATGGTTACCTCCCCAACAAGGTTATTACGCTTATTCATGCAATCCTTACGATACCTAAGAGTTTAAAGACATCAAGTCTTTTGTAAAATCCTCTTGAGGTAAAATCCATACAAAAGCGACTGATCCCCGGCACGAGACAACTTGAAATCTTTCCTCCTCAGCAGGACGTGTCTCGGTTTTGTCATCCCCAACAGACGAATGGAAGTTATCCCCAGTAAAGTCACCAAGTTTTTCCTTCCGCTGGCTTCCTCGATCTCGGTCCCTCAATGGATCTGAGGAAACTCATATTCCCCTAACAAATTTCAGATAAAATCACTCTCTTCCCCAGCAGTTCCATAAGAGTGAATAATCTCCAATAGTCGAGATATCCCATGGCCCGGTTCTCAAATCTAAAGTCCAATTTATTTTTGGCAAAGGTGGTAATTCGGGACAAATGAATTATTCACGCTCTTCTCCAACAGAGATGCTATCCCCACAGGACTTCTTGGGATCGAATATGCGATCATTGTGTTTTCCCACAGAGTTAGCAAGGACTTATTACTTCCGCGTCAGGAATTTCTTTTACATTCACACCAGTCCATTAACAATACTTAAGACATAACATCCCCAGTATCATGGGGCAACATGCCATGCAATTCAACATATGCAAAGCCCAGCCACATACTGGCCAAAGTCCATCTTCGGGTGGCAGATTTCAAAGTCCAGCCACAGACTGGCCAAAGTCCATCTTCGGGTGGCAATTTTCAAAAGTCCCCCACAGTGGGCAAAAGTCTCCCACAGTGAGCAAAAGTCCAGCCACAGACTGGCCAAAGTCCATCTTCGGGTGGCAATTTTCAAAAGTCCCCCACAATGGGCAAAAGTCTCCCACAGTGAGCAGAAGTCCACCCGCAGTGTGGCAAATTTCCGAAGTCCACCTGCAGTGTGGAAAATTCTCAAAGTCCACCCGCAGCGTGGCAATTCATTCAAAGTCCAACTGCAGATAAGCCAAAGTTCATCCTCTGGGTGGCAAATTCTTAAAATCCAGCCGCAGACTGGCCAAAGTCCATCCTCCGGGTGGCGAATTATCAAAGTCTCCCGTAGTGAGCAACAACCCCTGTAGTGTGGCAAGAAATCGAAGTCTCCCGTAGTGAGCAAAAGTCTCCCGTAGTGAGCAGAAGTCTCCCGTAGTGAGCAGCAACCCCCGTAGTGTGGCAAGAAATCGAAGTCTCCCATAGTGAGCAAAAGTCTCCCGTAGTGAGCAAAAGTCTCCTGTAGTGAGCAGAAGTCTCCCGTAGTGAGCAGCAACCCCCGTAGTGTGGCAAGAAATCGAAGTCTCCCGTAGTGAGAAAAAGTCTCCCACAGAGAGCAGAAGTCCACCCGCAATGTGGCAAATTCTTAAAGTCCACCCGCAGTGTGGCAAATTATCCAGCAATCCACCCGTAATGTGGTAAAGTATCTGAAGCCCATCCGCAGATTAGCAAAAGTCCATCCCCAAGGTGGCAAAGTATCTCAAAATTCGATCGCAAATTGTTAAAAATTCTGCCCGCAGTGTGGCAAGTCAGTAGCCATCTGACATCACTCAAAAGGCATCCCCGTGTTTACCATTCTTCCCACCTATAATTATATCCAAGCAGAGTTTGTTCGGTTGAGTTTATTTCCCTAATCTCCTGCCACAGAGTGCAAATTTTCTGGTTGTTTCTGGTATTCAATCCCTGCATACCTCAAATGTCTGAAAGCAACTGCTATCATCCATTCACGTCTACAGTGATTGAATAAGGGCAGTTGTAACACCCCAAAATTTGCCCTCTTATTTATAATCTTAATTGTCTTATGTTTGCATTCCTCTGCGCCTTCGTTAGGTCATGAACTCATCTTGCATTTATTCGTTTGCATGGAGACTTAAAAGACATGGAAACAAGAATTTTCTTATTTAGAGGTGACCTATCGGGCTATGTTACACTCAATGTTGAAGTAAAAGGTGAGCGCATACCAACATAAGAATCTCCTTCAAGGTTTCTCAACATCATCAAATGACAAGCTAATAAATATGTGAATTAGGGTTTTGATTCATGGTTATTGAAGAGCTTATCTGCATCAAGCCACCAGGGCTAGTCTTCTCCAAAATTCACAAGATTTTGAATTAGAGTTTACTTCTCTGTATTTCTCATAAAATCAAAGTGTGAACCCATATGGTAATCAAGGGATTGTGGTCTCTCAGTTTCTTGGTGCACTTGGTACAGATTGTTAATTAGGTTGACTGAAGTTTGGTTGATTGAGTACGAGCTGATTTTGGATTTGGAATTTGATTGGGAGTTAACATGTTATAATTGATCAGAATGCAAGACACGGGTTCGTTAAAAAAACATGTACATGACAAGCCCATACCTATAGTCACATTTAAGTTTGATCTCCAAAGACTCATTTTTGTTAATCGATTTCACTCTTCCATGCCCGCATCATTTCCTTTAATTCCAACTTCTTATGAGCCATTTAGAACATTTTAATGGTCACTAACAATATTTGTTTCATTTTCAAAGCTCATTGTTTATTCATTAATGTTAAGCCCATTTACAGTGAGTTTAACCCATTACCATAAATTAAAAATAGTGATAAGAAAACATTTTGTAAAGAAAAAAAACCATTTTTTACCCCGATTGAGAAACTTATGGAACTTGGTGACTTCATTTCTACTCTACTGGTGTTTCTAATGGTCAGTATTATCAGTATTTTAATTTCACTTCAGATTCTTACCAATAAATTTGGTTCTATTAATTCCATTATATCTATCGAAAGAGAAATATAACAAGTTTTAGTATGGACTCCCTCTCTCCATTTTTTTTATATCCATAACATATCTTGGGCCATAACAAGATTCCATGAACCAAAATTGCCAAAACCATTTTGAAGTGATCGGTTACAGGTTACAAGAAGCTTTGTCGGAAATAATAGGACTGCAGAATAATTCAGTGCAGCAAAAAAGTAACGGAACTAACACAAGAGTGGTGAACAGAAGAAGTATTCGAATGTAAAAAACTAAGTTACATAATCGATAGCAAAAAATCCTATTGAGAAATTTTTCAAACAAAAAAGTACAGAAAAAAGCTTACACCAGAACAGATTCACCAAGGAGAAAATTAATACAAAAAAAAACTTCAGAAGATCAAGGCAAAAACATATACAAATCCTAACCAAAATCAGTCCAAACTATAACAAAATTACAACAAAAAACAGTTATAACTAACTAACTAATCTAAACAGAATCCATAACTAATTTCAGTGAAAAAAACCAAAAGGGATTCTTCAATCCATCTGCTATAAATCGGGAGTTTACTGCAGATTGGGGGGAGAGATTTTTTTCCACTATCCTTCTTCTTTCATCCTCTTTTTTCATTCAAAATTCCTCTTAACTCTCAGAGCTTCATCTTCCATTTCTTGCATCTTCATATTTTCTTTTCCTCATTCTTCATCACTCTCTACATTTTCATCTCTCTGAATCTTCCACCATTTTCTTCCTCTTCTTCAATCCATTTTCCAACTTCAATTTCTATTCACAACTTCAATAACCTCCACCAACCTGCAATTGAAAACTAACAATCTCAGAATTATGAAGAGAAAAGGGAAATAACTGAAGCAACAATGATTTGGAAATTTTCAGATTCACACATTGTATGAAGAACTTACGCATAAAGGATGTGTTTGATTACTCTTTCGAAACTGCAATTTGAAATCAAAGCTGTGAGACGCAGCAAGATCAACAAACAAAAGCACAACCAAAGCTTCAATCTTTCCCTCAATCCAATCATCTTCATAAATCACACAAACTACATAATCAACAAAGAGACAAGAAAAACGAATCAGCAAGAATGAGCAAATAATCGAAACTGATTCATCAGAGCAACATACCGTGAACGCAGTCATCTTCACAGCATCACCTTCGAACTTCGTCGTCATCTTCACGACATCACCTTCGAACATCACGCGTCATCAACAACTTTTCCCTCCTTCACATCTTCATCTAGAACATCGCAACCCTAACACCACATCGGTTCGGCAAAGATCCTGCAAGCATCCAATAATGGCGTATAAATTCAACAATTTCAAAAACTCGTCACAAAGGAAAAACTGAAATAGAGAAGGAGGATACGAAGGATTGAAGAGCTGAGACGCCACACAAGCTCGAAGGTACATGAGTTCGCCGACGCCTTCAAGTTTCATTTTCAGAACCGCTTCGGAATAAAGGAAATCAAATTTTGTTGTTGTTCTTCAACCTCCAACGCGAGGGCAAGCCGCGTCATCATCAATCTTCTGCGTCGAAGACGTTAAGCACCTCCAACACCGGTTTTTGCAGGTGTGATTCATGGCTCTTTAGCTAATTTGGGGGGAAGTGTGATTTAGGTATAGGGTTTAATAAGGTGATGGTGGATTCGATTGATTAGAGTGGATTTTCGTTAAGAGGTGAGCGGAAGGTTGAGAGTTGTGGGGCGAGATATTCTCCGGTGGGGTAGGTTGACGGCGGCAGAATTAGGTTTTGGGGATGAAGAAGATGGAAGGATGATAAAGGGGGGCGGCGAGAAGAAGAAGGGTATAGGGTTTGTGTGAAGACGTTCTTAATTTGTCTTTCTGTTTTTATGTTAACAAAGGTATAAGAATTATATTAGGTTTAATGAAATTAATAGTAATAAATAGGATTAATCCACCTTATAGAATTGTAATCCACTATAATTATCTTAATTGCACCATTAAAAATAATAAATCTCATGAAAGTATGATCTTTTCCACCGCCCTTTTGATTCCGTGGATAAGATGTGTTTCAGGTCCAATCCGGCGGTGACAAGTGTCACCGTCCAGTTGGACCACTTGATTCCAATCCCATGCATTGCTCCCCACAGCATCTACCATACTCCCCCAGGCTGGTGCGTTTTAGGCTTTGCGAAATTTCTATTTCCACCCCTATCTCAAGCTCAGTCCCATTTTCAACTAAAAACATTACTTTTATCACCCCCTTTTCTATTCTCATTTCATTTTAAATTTCTATTTTATACCATTTCAAATTAATTCAACAAAAAATACTAAAATGCATATTAAAATTCCACAAAAATTAGTATAGAATATTAATTCAATTTAGAACTTTTCCCAATTTTTACTTTCTGAATTTTTGCATTTTCGAATTTAATTTCGATTTTTCATTTTAATTGATTTATATTGAATTCCTTCATAAAAACATAAATTTGTACATTTTATTTCTGCCACCTCCTATAACATTTTTGATCCATTCTTTTTGCTATGGTTAAAGGACAAATAAGAGTACCTAGAATATTTTTGATGTATTTTTTAGGACATTTTATCTACTGTTTTGGTAGTGTGATTTGTATAAATTTAGGATTGAATCTTAGATAGATTTAAATGATCATTTGACATAGTTAGACTTAGAATTTTTAAGATATTTTTAACACAATGTTATAATCAGGTTAGAGAACCTAGGGAATTAATTTCACATTTTTCCATGACTTTTGATATTTTTGTCATTTTAATTCATTTCCATCATATTATGCATATTCATGATTCATCTCATTTACTAACTATTTTCTTTTTGTGCAAGGTATTTTTCAAGGATTTGCTTATGGACTTGGATTATTTTTATGCTTCGATTATACTTTGTGTACTTTGTGATATAATACTTGTATGCTTTTATAGTTTCTATAATTAGGATAGAAAAGATAAAACGAATCGATAGAAAACCAAAAATCTCAAAAAATAAATGAAAGACTCGATTCAACGTCGAGTAAATTTTCAAAATAAATAAAGTTTCATGTGACTTTAGGATTCCTCGATTACCATCGTTCCATTCCATCACACCCAAAAGCAAGCCTTGTATGTTACACACCATAAGCCGTGCGTCTCAGCACCACGCAACCGACCCACCCGATCCATCGTTTCATCCCATTTATGTTTCATACACGTTTTCCCCACCATGACTTAGGAGGACCATATTGTTCACTATTACTCTTTGTACTTGTATTTCTAGTTTAATATCTCTTAGGTAGATTTAATCTTTCAAACCTCACTAACCATAGGTCATCCATAAATTCAACTAACTTAGGGTAAGTCTAGTTTCCCGTAGAATATTTCCTTTTATAACTTGAGTCTCACTTCTCATCTTAAAAGAAAATCAAAACACTTAATTAAGGAAAAGGTGTACAATGCGCCACGAGCCTTAAGCTATACGGGAAATGATTAGTGGAGGTCTCCTTCACTCTTCTAGGATGCTTTACAAACGTTCCATTGGGGGCGATTTTGGAAAGTATTTGCTCCTGTGTCATAGTCTTTAGTGTTGTACATACGAAAAACACAATCTCAAAACATTCCTATAAAAGACAACAGACCAAGAAGTCACGTCTTCTCATCTCATCTCATACTCTTTTCGGACGAACATGACTTGTCTCGACAGTTCAAACAGCGATACGGTAAACACCCTCGAGTCAGAGCCGGTAACACCTGACCTAGAGCTATGGCAACGTCATCCTAAAAATCACAAATAAGTGTCAGCCTTAGTTAGACGAACTACGGCGTCTCTGATCCTCATTTATCCCGATGAGGTACGTAGGCAGTGGGGTAGGGGCCATTCGAGCACAATATTTCTTTTATCCTACATTTTCCCCTTTATTCCTATTTTTTAATTTCATTTCTTCTCTCATTTCCATTTCATTCCAGATAGCCATTCCTTTATTCAAACATCATATTATTTCTCACCCTTTGAAAACAGACTTATAAGCGTGGATATCATCGGGTATGGCGGACGGATTGGGGTGCTAATACCTTCCCAATTCGTAACCGACTTCCGGACTCAGATCTTTTGTTCGCAAGGCCTCGTCCTTTTCCTTCTTCCTTAGGTTTGTGCAACATTACCTTTCCCATTCCTTCGGGATAAAAATGTCAGGCTGGCGACTCTAACTTTTCCACGCCACTTTCGCGTTTGTACTAGGATGAAAATTCCGGGAGCGATAATGGGTCTTGAGGAAGCCATTGACCTCAGGATCAAGACTTTAACTGTATTCGGAGATTCAGCTCTGGTAATCAATCAGACCAACGGCAAATGGTACACTCACCAAGAGCATATGATTCCATACCGTGACTATACGAGGAGATTATTAACTTTCTTCACAATAGTCAAACTTGAGTAAATCCCTCGAGACGAAAATCAGTTCGCAGATGCTTTAGCTACCATTTCCTCCATGATCAAGGTTCAGACTGCCAACTTAGTGCCTCAGATTTCAGTATCCATACTAGACCGACCGACATACGTATTCTCCGTGGGCATTGCTAAAGATGACAAGCCTTGGTTCCATGACATCAAAAGCTTCTTAGAGGATCAGACATACCCACCTGGGGAATCATCCAATGACAAGAAGACATTAAGAAGGCTGGCTGGCAGTTTCTTCCTGAATGCTGATGGTTCGTTATACAAGAGAAACTTTGACATGGTTCTTCTCAGATGTGTTGACAAGAAAGAAGTGAACTTGCTGATGCACAAGGTGCATGAAGGATCTTTTGGTACCCATGCTGGAGGACATGCAATGGCTAAGAAATTATTACGATCAGGCTACTACTGGATCACAATGGATGCAGACTGTTGTGCCTATGCCAGAAAGTGCCACAAATGTCAGATCTATGCAGAAAAAGTACATGTGCCTCCAAATCCTTTGAATGTAATGTCTTCACCTTGGCCCTTCGCCATGTGGGGCATTGACATGATTGGAAAGATCGAACCAACTGCTTCAAATGGCCACAGATTCATCCTGGTAGCCATTGATTACTTCACCAAATGGGTTGAAGCAGCTTCGTATGCAAACGTCACCAGACAAGTGGTAGCCAGATTCCTGAAGAGAGACATCATCTGTCGGTATGGAGTACCTGAGCGAATCATTACTGATAATGGTTCCAACTTGAACAATAAAATGATGGCAGAACTGTGCCGGGACTTCAAAATTCAATACCACAACTCTTCTCCTTACATGCCAAAGATGAATGGCGCTGTTGAGGCAGCTAACAAGAACATCAAGAAGATTGTGCAGAAGATGGTGGTTACATATAAAGACTGGCATGAAATGCTACCATTTGCCTTGCATGGGTATCGAACCTCGATCAGAACGTCCACTGGGGCAACACCGTATCAGCTTGTGTATGGTATGGAAGCAGTCCTACCTGTTGAAGTTGAACTACCCTCCTTACGGGTACTGATGGATGTCAAGTTGAATGAAGCAGAATGGGTTCGTTCTCGATACAATCAGCTGAACCTGATCGAAGGAAAGAGATTAGCTACAATCTGTCATGGGCAGTTATATCAGAAAAGAATGAAGAAAACCTTCGATCAGAAAGTTAGGCTTCAGGAATACCAAGTAGGAGATCTTGTGCTGAAAAGTCTTCTTCCTCCTCATACAGACCACAGGGGCAAGTGGACTCCAAACTACGATGGCCCATTCATAGTAAAGAAAGTTTTCTCTGGTGGAGCACTGACGCTCACTACTATGGATGGTGAGGATTTCTTGTCCCCTGTGAATTCAGATGCAGTTAAAAAATACTTCGCATAAAATGACCCGCTGGACATAAAAACAGAATGTAAGTCCATGCAAAAATAGGGCATCCCGGTGAGTCAAAAACAGAATAAAAGACTCGGGCAAAAATAAGGGAAAATCAAAAAAAAATGTACACCCGCTGAGTTGAAAAGCCGCATTGGACAGCTCAGGCAAAAATGGGAATCCCGGTGGATTGAAAACCCGAAAGGGCGATCCACGCAAAATTAGGGAATAAGCGAACAACTGCATTCTGAATTCGTCTGTATCACAACAACATGGCAAGCTTCGAAAGGTTAAAGCATCGGTCAGAATCAACCTTCTTCAGAAAGCGAGATGAGAAGAACGTAAAGGTCATACGGGTTATAGTAAAGGGAAACTCACCGAAGCGTCGTCAACATTGCCAACACTTTTACTTTTTCTCAATTTGTAACAATCTCCTCATTCCAGGGGAACTGTTTCCTTGACTGTATTTGCCAATTCAGGGCACCCAGATTAATAAAATCAGATTTTCAGTCACTCTTCGTCTTGTACATTTTTGTTTCGTTTGCAAAATGTCCAGTATCCATGATATAATATATGCATAAAACAGATGTGCCTCTTTAATAATTGCTTGCAGGGAATGTATTTGCTCTCAGGAAAATCTAACTCCTATGACGGAATCCGGTAAGGGATACCTCGGGATACTCGTACGTTTCTTTGTCTTAACAGGTTGCAGGTATTCAAATACATAACATGGGGCATGCCAAGCATCACTTCCCCAACACATCTTCTCCAAGCAGTATCTGGAATAATTTTCCCAACAGAGTTGTCAAAGCCTCCTCATCCCTAGCCGGGATCCCCACAGAGTTCTCTAGGAAGATCGTCCAGTGATCTTTCATCCCCCCAGAGTACCAAATCTCTCATCCTCAGCAAAAGACAAGGGAACCATCTCCCCACATAGCTCCAGCCTCTCCCGGAAGAGCAATGTCTGAAATTCTCACACAACAAAGTGACGGAAGCTTCCTCATCCCCAGTTGGGATATCTCCTTACCGGATAGATCTATCAGTGATCTAATTCTCCAAGCAGAACCATATGTTTTATCAGATCTACCAATGATCTCATCCCCCGGCTGGGATGTCCTTCCCAGCAAATCAGCCAGAGATCTTTTCAGCAGCGGGATCCGAATCCCGAATTGGTATCTTTTGCATGATCATAGCATTCGCATCATATTTCACTACAAAGCGTAGCATTCCGTCTAATACGGAGCATTACGGTAAAAAAATCAAACATATTGCATGATCACAAGTTAGGTTTTGAGCCAGTTACCTGTAAATACCTACAGTACCTCTTCAGCAATATACAAAATGCATTCTTTGCACTTAAAAGCCAAAGCGCCCCTTTGCACTCTCAAATACAGATACATACTCCTTTTGACACTCGTCCGTGTCATTATTCCCCAGTAAAGTCACCATAACACTTTCTACCAACAGATACTTGTCCATAACACGTTCTTCTCGACACTCGTCCGTGTCATTTCATATTTCCCCAACAGAAAGCCAAAGCGTCCCCTTTGCACTCACAAATACATGTTCACAAATACACTCTTTCGACACTCGTCCGTGTCATATCATTCCCCTGCAGATATAAACCACAAATAGATACCTATATACACTCTCTTGATACTCTTCCGTGTCACCCCCCCCCCCAGCATGGTTTCCTAAACACTTGTTTATAATACACTCTCATCGACACCCGTCTGTGTCATCTTATCCCCACAGGTCACCAGGTTACCTTTTACACTCTCACAAATGTTTGTTCATAACTTATACACTTTTTCTTCTGACACCCGTCCGTGTCACACTTTTCCCAGCAAGTTGAACACTCGTCTGTGTCTTGCTCATACTTCACAATACTTGTTTCATACTTTATATAGATACTCGTCTGTATCTTGTATATACACTTGTTCCCCACAGATTTGACACTCGTCCGTGTTCTTTGTTAACCAGTTGGTACTCGTCTGTATCATCATCTCTGAACACGCGTAAGCGTTTGTTTCTACTGATACTCGTCCATATCATGGTCTTTAGGATGCTCGTCCGCATCTTTAATCTATACACAGCGTCAAATGCTTATACCTTTTATTTCTTGGATGTAAACACTCATCCGTGTTTACTATTCCCCAGCAAATCGCCAGCAAAGCAACTTTTCTTTTATCTGACATTCGTCCTATGTCATGATACTTTCGGCAGCCGTACCCTGCCAGGTGATCGTCCTTCACCTTTGGATGTTCGTCCCTCATCCTTTCCCCATCGGAGTCTCCATAATTGGAACCCTTTTCTATCCGAAATTCGTCCTATGTCGTGATAAAGAGCAGCCGTCCCCTGCTAGGTGATCGTCTTTCACCTTTTGATGATCGCCTTTCATAATTTTATTCGATGGCCATCCCCATCGTTGATCTTGTTATCTTACATTCGTCCTATGTCATGATAAACCCCAGGAGCAGTCGTACCCTGCTAGGTGATCGTCCTTCACCTCTTGATGATCGTCCTTCATCATGCTTATCCGATGGTCGTCCCCATCGTCGACCTTTTCTATCCGACATTCGACCTATGTCATGGTAAAGAGCAGTCGTCCCCTGCTAGGTGATCGTCCTTCACCTTTGATGACCGTCCCTCATCATTATTGCATTTATTCTTTAACCCGATGGTCGTCCCCATCGTGGTCCCTTTTCCTTTTCCTGATGATCGTCCTTCATCAGTTTAACCCGATGACCGTCCCCATCGTTGTTTACCTTTTACTTTGCAAACCTGATGGTCGTCCCCATCATTTCCCTTATTTTAAATCCCCAGAAAACCATGTCACTTTACTTGATGGCCATCCCCATCATGATCTCTTTATTTCCCCAGCATGTCGGTCGTCCCCGTCATTGCCTTATCACCAGCAGTCGTCCTCTGCTTGATGGTCGTCCTCCATCGCCTTCATTTGATAATCATACTATACTTTCTTTTACAATTTATATCCCTTTTCTTCTTCTCCCCAGTGAGTGCAAATTTCGGACTGTCTTTGGTATTCAATCACAAGTTATCTTGTTTGTCTGTTAAGCCAGGCGCTTACATCCTGCACAGTTAACTCATGTTTGAATAGGGGAAGCTGTAAACACCCCAAATTTGCCCTCACTAAGTTCACACCATGGCTTGTGATCTTTCATATTTGCATTAGTTTAAGCATATCATCTCATATTGCATTTTTGTTTCATCTGCATAGTTCAAGTTCATCTGCATCTAGGGTTTGTGATCTGAGCAATCCAAGGATCCATCTGAGCCACTCCAAAGGTCTCCAGATGACCTGAAGTTAGGGTTTTGGTTTAAGAGGCCATAACCCTAAATTGTTTGGTCATTCTTGTTTCTAATGGTCTCAATATGTTATAAGGATCATGTGTACCAAGTTTGATGAAGAAATTCATTGTGGAAGTCATTTGTTCACTGGGTAACTTCTTGAGCAAGTCAGAGCAAAATCAGGGCATCTGAGGCCCCCATCCATGGAACCAAAGTGGATTTTTCATCAAATTGAAGTTATATGATCTTTATTTGATCATTGAAGTGCTTGGAAGTTCACAAAATTGAAGAAAAGTGGGCTAAACCAAAAGTTGCCAAAAATGGAAATGACTTGTAATGTAAACTTTCCATTTTGGGAAAGTTTTTCAACCTCCTCTTTCTCAACCAAAAATGCTTCAAATGAAAAATTGTTGGTCATGAAAGTTGTAGATTGGATCATTCCCTTTTCAAAAAGTACAAGAACAAGTCCTAATTCATTATGGAACTCAAGTTATGGCTTGTCAAAGTTGGCAAAAATCACATAATTTTCAAGAATGCACCAAAGAGGGATTTTTTGCAAAACCACTTGCCAAGCTATTTTGTGACTTCAAACACACTTCTAAGCATCATACAAACATTGTGCATTGTCTAAAACTCAGAATTGCCCAAGGAATCTCAAGATTTCATGCCTTGCCCATGAAGAAATTACAAAGGGGCCAAACTTTCTCAAAATTGCAAAATGAAATAGAACCTTTCACAAACTTGCTGAATTGCCTCAAAATGGATTTTATGGACCTCCTTGATCTCAGTTGCACCAAGACAAGCCAAAAAGCCAGCTGCACCATTGCCCATACCTCAAGTACACAAGTTGGTGACATTTTGCAACTTGCCCCATACCAATTAGTTGCAGCCACCACCCACTCTCTAGCCTATCACTACTTGTTATGTGGATCGCAAACAAGCCATAACACACAACATTGCAGCCTGAAACCTCAGAATCCTCAGCATACACAAAATCACTCCAACTTGCAAAAGCTTTCGAAACTCTCAGCTCACTCACTCAAACCAAAAACTTCTTTCACCAAACAACTCAGCACCACAAGAGAACCATTTTCCACCCTTCAAACAAGCCTCAAAGCACCCATAGACAAAACACGATTCTTGACCAGTTGAGTTGCTACCACTCAAACCAGCCACTCTCAAAGCCTTCCAAGCATCAAAGTTTCATCAGGAGGTCAAAGGGAGTCATTTTGCACAAGTAAGAGGTCCAGAAAGCTCTGAACCAGGAATCTTCACCTCAGGTAACATGATGAACATTTTTTCCAAAACCTTGTTTTCTTGTTAAAATATTGTTTTATATGTTGCCCTGGTCATGGGGATGTGTTTACTTTTGAAAATGGTTGCGTATTGAGCATTTACTAAACCTCTGAAACTTTTTCAGTTTTTGAGTTTTGATTCATATCATGAGAATTAGCCATTAGAAATTTGTTTTGAGAGTGGATTTGAGTTTAGGGAAGTGAGAGGAGTTGATCTGGAGCTTTAGAGCTCCAGAAATGACCTAGGGGTGGAGTTTTTGGATTGCTCAGGGAAGAGCTGGCCGGAGAAGATGACCGGAGGTCTTCTCCGGCCACCTGAATGTGATTAGGGCATAATCAGTGTAATTAGGGTTAGTTTAAATTTTGGCCGTAGGATCTGATCTGCCCGCGTGTTTGAATGGCTGGGATGTCATCATTAAAACCCTAATTCCTTTTTAATTAAATTAATCATAATTAATTAATGAATTAACCCAGAGTGAATTGTGGCCCTTGGATTTGGCGCTGGTCAATACATTCTCCTTCAGATTCAAATGTGAACCATTAGATCATCATACTTCTGTTTTTATTCATTTTTATTTCATATTTTCTCTTTTTTTTTTGCACAATTTATTAAAAATACCTAGAAAATCCTAAATATATTTTTCTTTTGCATTTTTAATTCAAATAATTTTCTTCACCAAAAAATATTTTTATTTTTATTTTTTTGCATTAAAAAATCATTTTTAAAACAATTAAATGTTTATTTTAATTAATTAATGGAAATTAATTAATTAAAATACCATTTAGGTTTCTAAAAATCCCGAAAAAAATCACATTGCATCTTAGGACATTTAGAAACATTTTCAAACCATTCACACAAATTTATTTTTGGTTTTGAACAATCTTTGACATTTTTCTTGAATTTAGGGTTCATAAAATTCCTATTTTTGAACCCTAACTTCAAGAATGTTTTTCTGCCTAACCATAAATGGTATGACTTTGATTCTTTTTGCATTGATCTTCATTTAGCATGTAGTATCTAGCATAATTTTTTCACAAATTTATCTTGCATTTTTTATTTGATTTTCATTTTTTCCCTTTAGGTGCCTTAAAACCCTAGATAACTTAGAAAATTCATAACTTTCATTAAGTTAAGAGTTAGGTCTCTTCCTTTGGGGTGTGATATCATATGGGGTTAGGGTTCCTTTGAATGAATTTTCAATTTTTTATCTTGTAATTTGCTTCTGTTTTTGACTTTTGCATCTCATGTTGCATTAAAACCCTAATTTCTCATGTTCATTTGCATACATCTTGCATATGCATTCATATGAGAATTTGCCATGACATTTTATGCATTCACATGACTTCTAAGACATCATAGGACACACTAGAATCATGCTTGATCATTTCTTCATCCATTTGCCATGATATGCATTCATTTCATTTCATATATTTTCATGTGCTTTCATGCTTCCCATATGCCTCATTAGCATTCTCATCACTTGTATGATCATCCATAGCATTTGACATGACTTTGCATCATCTCATAGCATCATTTGCACCATGTTTATGCTTCTGGTTTTGGTTTGCATCTTTGCATTTGCTTCATGTTCATTTCATTTCATTCCTTTGTGCTAACTTTTCAGGTGGTAAGTAATTTGAGAAGTGAATTTGCCTTCACTTCTCATTTCTCTTCTCTTTTCTTTTATGCATCCTTGCTGCATTTTCTTTTGCTTTAGAGTGAGCTTGCTCACTCATGTTCTTCATTCACTTTATTTCTTCAAGTAACTTATCCTCTTAAGTGAAGTAAGTTAACTTGTTTCTTCTGCTTCTCCTCCTTTCATCCGCTTCTTCCTTGGTGGCTTTTCTTGAAGATCTCTCTTAAGCCTCACAAGCCATAGGAACATCCAAGCATGACAATGATTAGGCTTTTGATTAGTCCCCCTTTAGTTTTACCTTTGTGTCTTCTTTTGTGTCTCTCTTCTCATCTCATAATCAGAGACTAAACCTTTAAGGTTTTAAGGCTTTGTGATTGAGGTTATGCCTGCATCCTTCTCTTAGGATGGAGTGTATAACTTTAATCCTAAGTGTTAATCCCTTAATGTGTTTAAACCTCCTAATCAATCCATCTTAATAATCACTAAGGCAATAAGCTTGTAACTTGGGCCTTGCATTAGGGTTCTAATTCTTCCTTAATTGGTTAAGAAGGACTAACCCTAGTGTTAATGGACAAGTCCCCCTCAAGTTGTCTCACAAACCATAAAACTCACTTCTTAATCTTACCATTAACTAAACTACACTTTAATAAAGGCTTGTTTTTTCATGAGGTTAATCCCTAATCATGGATTAAGTTGAGGTATCTTCCTCAGCTTAAATGTGCTCATCTATTATCCTTCTATTAGGATGGTGTAATGGGTCCATTAAATCCTTGATTATGGCTTAAACTCATTACATAACACTAAACAAAAACCCCAAAAACATCTAAATAATCACAAGTAGGTTAACGATCTTAATCCTACATCATGGTAATTAAGTTTGAGGTGCTTACTTCATACTTAAGGTATTCTCATTATCCCAAATCAAAGGGATGATATGATGAGTTTACTAACCCTTTAGTTTAGGCTTAAGCTCATTAACTTATGACAAACATAAAAAAGCAATAAAAGATTGAAAACAAAAAAACAAACAATAATCGTCTCCTTCGGGATTCTTTTCTCATCATCTTCACTCACAAACGAGAACTCGCTTCTTCCGTCTAATGCAAGACAGTTAGCACCTAAGCCAGACAGGTCATACACTTGAGCATAGACAAGTAAGCAGTTCATCAGTCAATTTATCTTTCAGTCTCTTTGAGTCGAACTACGGTGTTTTGACTTCCTCATTGCACGAGAGGATACATAGGCATAACGTAACTGTTATCGAACAAAAGTCTTTTTCTCTTCCCTCCTCTTCCAGGATTATTCTTTTAAGCCTCATTCCTGAGCATTTTCACTTCACTCTTTTACACTAACACTTGTACATTCTTTTCTAGCTTTTGCACACAGATAGCACTGACACTACCCCTTTAAACACAAATCTTTTAAGCGTGGATCCCGTCGAGTACGACGAACAATCTGGGTGCTAATACCTTCCCAGGTTGTAACCAACCCCCTTTCTCAGTTTCTCTGGTTCGCGACCGTCTTATCCATTTCTTTCTAGGTTTATGCAGCATTACCTTTCCTTCGGGATAAAAATGCCTAGCTGGCGACTCTTTTCACTTCATTTCATTTCTCTCCTCTCGCCGACCGTTCGCGCTTGTACCGGGATGCAAATCTTTGGGAGCGACACATAGTCCATTTCATCTGCATCTAGGGTTTTAGATATGAGCAATCCAAGAAGTGATCTGAGCCATCCCAAAGGTCTTGAAGCTTGCCAAGAGGGTCCATGTGTGGTCCATGATCATAATATGCTCTCCAAAGTTCATGAAAGTCAAGAGATCACAAAGAATGGCAAATGCATATAGGCATAGCTAGGGTTTTCCTACACAGATGAGCAAAATTAGGGTTTTGGTTTCAGAGGCCTTAATCCCAAAAAATTTGGTCATTCTTGTTTCTAATGGTGTCAGTATGTTATAAGGATCATGTGTGCCAAGTTTGATGAAGAAATTCACTGTGGAAGTCATCTGATCATTGGGTAACTTCTTGAGCAAGTAAAGTCATCAGGGCATCTGAGGCCCCCAACAAGGGTACCAAAGGTTCACAATCATCATTTTGAGTCTCTATAAACTTTATTTGATCTTAGAAGTGGTTAGAAGTTTACAAGATTGAAGGATTTTAAGCCAAATGCAAACTTGCTATTTTTGGAAAGGACTTGTAATGGAAACTTTCCATTTTGGGAAAGATATTCAACCTATTCTTTCATGACCAAAAATGCTTCGAATGAAAAATTCTTGGACATGAAAGTTGTAGATTATGTCTTCCCGTTTTCAAAAAGTACAAGAACATGTCTTAATTCATCCTAGAACTCAAGATATGGCCTTTCAAAGTTGGCAAAAATCCTATAATTTTCAAGTTCATGCCAAAGAGGATTTTTTGCAAATTCAAGTTTCAAGCCATTTCATGACCTCTAATTGATTGCTAAACATCATAAAAACATAGTGCAATGCATTTGAACCAAAATTGTGCCTTGGATTACAAGATTCATCAAGACATTTTCACAAAATTCTCAAAGAGGGAAAGTTGCAAAACCTCTTGGAACATTTCATCCACTTGTGCCAGCTCATGTAATCTGATCCTATGGCCATCCTTGATGCAAATTGAGGCCAAGACACCCCTTTGAGAAGCTCTGACCCGTGCCATACCTCCAAGTACACAAAATTGACTTTTTGCAAAACCTCCCATACCAATCAAGTTATGCCACACCAACTCTCTGAACCAATCACATTTGTTTATACAAACCTCAAGCACTCCAAAGGACAAGACATACAAGCTCAGAACCTCCCACAAGTCAGATTGCCCAAAATCCACAAAAAGCTTCCCTTCTTCGATTCTCAAAAACCAGCCATCAAATCTTAAGACAAACTTCACCAATCATCTCATATCACTTATAGAACACAAAGCAACCCTTAAAATGGCCTGAAAGCTCACAAAACCAAAACACGATTCATGCATTATCAGAACTGAATATTCCAAACCAAGCCATTTAAACTTCATTCAAGCATTCCAGAAGCCTAAGGGGATCCATTGGAGTGATTTTGCATCAAGGAAAGGCCCAGCAAGCTCAGAATCTCAAAGCTTCAACTCAGGTATACATCAAGAACATTTTTTCCAGAAGCTTTGTTTGTAGTTCTTAAATGATTCTATGTATACCCCTGAGCATGCTGATGTAATTTATTTTGAAAATGGTTGAGATTTGAGAGTGTATGAAGCTTCTGAAAATTTTCCCGTAAAATTTGTTTGCTTCGATTCAGCTGATTCATGAAAAATAAATTGTTTTTGTTTGTGGATTCTTATTGTATGGTGTTTAAAGTTTGATTCTGGAGCATTTGGTGAAGTTTCATGGCATTTTGAGGGATTCAAGGGAGGGGACTGGCCGAAGAAGATGAATGGAGCTTGCTCCGGTCACTTGAATGTTGTTAGGGTTCTAATTAGGTTTTAGGGATCAGTTTGAATGTGGACCTTAGGATCTTTGTTTCGCGCGTGGATGGATGGCCCAGATTGGTCATTAAAACCCTAATCCTATTTAATTAGATTAATTAGGATTAATTAATGAAATTAACCCAGATTGAATCCCAGCCCTTGAAACACGCACGCGGTCAACTCCCTCCATCCCAGTTTGAATCCTGACCCTCAGATATGCATACTTCCATTTAAATTCATTTGATTTTCATTTGTATTGCATTTTCTTTCTCATTTTATTTAAAATAACAAATCTCATTCGAAAAATCTCATATTTTGCATTTCTGATCCAAATATTTTTCTAAACCTGAAAATGATTTTTATTTTATTTTTTGCATTTAAAAAGTATTTTTAAAATATTTAAATGTTATTTTTATTTAATTAATGGATTTTAATTAATTAAAAATGCATTTAGGTTTCTAAAAATCACCAAAAAAATCATCAATACATTTAGAAACATTTTCAAACTCATCATACAAATTTATTTTTAGTTTTGATCATAATTTCATAATTTTCTTTGAATTAGGGTTCTTAAAAATCACATTTTTTAACCCTAACTTGAAAAATTCATTTCTGCCTAACCATGATGAGTTTGAACTTGATTCTTTTTGCATTGTTTCACATATTTCATATAGTTTCTAGGTTATTTTTCTCATAATTTTATCTTGCATTTTCAATTTGATTTGCATTTTCCCTTAAGAATCACCCAAAAACCCTAGCAAACTTAGAAAATTCATAACTCTCATTAGGTTAAGTTTCTGACCTTCTCCTTTGGGGTGTGATCTTATATGGGATTAGGGTTTGTTTGAGCTTGATTTAAATTTTTTATTATGTTCAATACTTCTGTTTTGGTCATATGCATCTCATGTTGCCTTAAAACCCTAATTTTGCATCTTCATTTGCATTCTTCTTTGCATATCATGAACTTGTGAACTTGCCATGACATTTCAAGCATTTGTATGACATCTTAAGACATGCTTGAATATTTCTTGATGAGTTCTTCATTCATTTTCTATATTTTGCATTCATTACATCCGATGAACATCCATGTATTTTCATGCTTCTAAACATGCTTCCATTGCATCTCATTCTTGTATGATCATTCATATGCATCTTGTATGATTTTGCACCATATCATAACACATTTTCATTGCACATTCACTTCTGAATTTGGTCTTTACATCTCATTTCAATTCATTTACTTTTGATTTATGCCTTATGCATCCATACTAACATTTTCAGGAACGTTTGGTAAGTTATTTGGGAGGTGGATTTGCCTTCACTTCCCATCTCTTCTCATCATTCATATGCATATTTACTTGTATTTGAAGTGAACTTGTTTCACTTTGTTCCATTCTTCTTACTTTCTTTCTTTTAAGTTACTTATCTTCTTCAGGAAGTAAGTAACTTGTGATTCTTCCTCCTTCTATTTTCATCTACTTCTTCCATTGCTGCCCTTGAAGATCCTTCCTCTTAAGCCTAATAAACCATAGGAAACCCAAGAATGATAACTTTTAGGGTTGTATATAGTCCCCTTAGTATTTTTACCTCTGAGTCTCCTTGAGTCTCTCTTCTTATCTCAATAATTAGAGACTAAACTCTTAAAGCTTTAGGACTTTGAACTAGGGTTATGCCTGCATCCTTCTCTTAGGATGGAGTGTATAACTTTAATCCTAAGTGTTAAACCTTTAATCTGTTTACATCTCTTAATCAAATCACATTAATAATAACCAAGACTTTATCTTGTAACTTGGGCCTTACATTAGGGTTCTATCTCTTCCTTATGGTTAAGAGGGATTAACCCTAGTGTTTAATGGACAAGTCCCCCTCAAGTTGTCTTACAAAATTAAAATCCATTTCTTAATTTCATCCTTTAATTAAAATCCATTTCATAAAGGCTTGTTATATAATGAATTTAATCCCTAACCATGGATTAAGTTGAGGTATCTTCCTCAGCTTAAGTGCTCTCATCTATCATCCTTCTATTAGGATGGTGTAATGAGTTCACTAATCTGTGATTAGAGATTAAACACATTACTTAACACTAAGCAAAAAAAAACATCTAAATAATCACAAGTAGGTTAATGATCTTAATCCTACATCATCATGGTAATTAAGTTGAGATGCTTATATCATACTTAAGTAGGCTCATTATCCCTAATCAGGGAGGATATAATAAGTTTATAACCCTTGATTTAGGCTTAAGCTCATTAACTTATGCAAAACACCAAAAACAATAAAAAACTGAAAAACATCAAAAACAAACAATAATCGTCTCCTCCAAGATTATTTTCTCATCACACTTATTCACAAACGAGAACTTGCTTCTTTCGTCTAATGCAAGACAGTTAGCACTCGAGCCAGACGAGTTATACACTTAAGCATAGGAAAGCAAGCAGTTCATAGTCAATTCATTTTCAGTGTCTTTGAGTCAAACTACGGTGTTCTGACTTCCTCATTGCACGCGAGGATACGTAGGCATAACTTAACGGTTATCGAACAAAAGTCTCTTTGTCATCCCCCTCTTTCAGCATTCTTGTTCTAGGCCTCAGTTCCTGAGCAATTCAGACCCTTTTGCACTGACACTTGTATTTTCTTTTCCTAGCTTTTGCACACAGATAGCACATACACTTACCCCTTTTAAACACAATCTTGTAAGCATGGATCCCTTCGAGTACGAAGGACGATCTGGGTGCTAATACCTTCCCAGGTCGTAACCAACCCCCTTTCTCAGTTTCTCTGGTTCGCAACCGTCTTATCCATCTCTTTTCAGGTTTATGCAGCATTACCTTTCCTTCGGGATAAAAATGCCTAGCTGACGACTCTATTCAATTCAACCTCATTTTCTCTTTTCGCCGATGGTTCACGTTTGCACCGGGATGCAAATCTTTGGGAGCGACAATCGTGATGTTTGGCTTTGAAGGAATATGGAAAAAAAAGTCTTGGACCAAATTGTTCACTATTTCATACAAGTAAGATCCTAGCATGAGGTATTTCTTGACCAAGGTGGTCTATGTTTTTTAGGATAGCCAGGTGTTGCTTCAATGTAAAATGCCATATGTTCCTCCCCATTTGATTGTATATGATCCAAGGATTGGTACTTTTAATTTCGTTACATTTTCAAAGAGTTTTTTTGATCCAAGGTCTGGTGTCCTAGATGTCTCAAAGTATGGTGGCCCAGAAGTTTGCATTGAGAGTTTGATATCACCCTGTTCTTAATTCTAGGATTTGGATACGGTGCTATGTCACTTGAGCATAAGAGGGCCTATAGGTTAATTTAGTTTATGTTATTCATTTTCTACTTGATTTAATTACTGGTTACTTCATGGATCATTGTTTAATAATGGTTAATTGAATTTATATGAATATGGTTGATATAATTTTATTACTCTGATGCAACTGAGACTTTTCTATTGTTTTCCTTAAGTTTGTACTTGCAAATACTTGAGATGAGAACCATTTAATACCATAGATACAGTGTTGGAAGAAATTCATATGGACAAGGCCCTGTATTTTATTTTTCATGAACTTTAATCTTTTTCTCTAAATTTATTTTAATGGTACTATTCGATCTGAGAAGTTGATCTCAGCAGCCAAGAAATTCTCATGTATGTGATTTAGTTAGCTTGTTGTATTATTAACATATGCCTTTTGTGGTGACTAGCAAGGTATGCACACACACAATCACATTTGTTTTTATACATGCTTGCAAATGTCCAATTTAGAGGTAATTTTTATGGCAACCATTTTTTTCTATGAAGAAAAGTCAGTAGAATTACACGACAATGCTATTAGTTAGCACTCTTATCTTTAGATCACTATCTTTGTTTTGTATTTTGTGACAATGGTTACTACCATTTTTAATACCTTAGGTGGCATTGTGTTTTACAGAAAATTTAAACCCCTAAACCTCATTCTCCTTTGTTTGTTTCATGGATGGAAAAATTATTAGTATAGTTTTTCTTGTGAGAATTATATTCCTTGGAATATTTCAAGAATGTATTTGGTTACCAATTTGAACTCCTTCTAGTCCTTCTCTATTTTTCATTCTCACTAACTCTGACAATGACTACCGATCTGATTGTGGATTTTAGAGATGGCACCCTGAGACGCCATTATGAAGTCTTAGCCTAAAGACCTATGACCCTGACCAAATTTGTCCATGGACCTACCATAAAAGCTTTAGGCATAGGTGCTAGCATTGACTACTTGTTTAACCAGCTAGGTTGAGACGGATTTGCACTTAGGAAACATTGGACCTATTATGAGTTAACCTTAGAATTTCTGAGTTCACTAGTTTACAACCCCAATTGTGGAAAAACGTTTTATAAGAGGAAGGATATCATTCAGACTATTTGGATATCCTTGTGAGTTTAACATTCATGAGATGAATAACCTTTTAGATTTTCCAGATGGCCCAACTGTTTTCTCGGAACCACAGGAAAACTTGCTTGCACAAGATGAGCTAGACCGTTTTTGGAGTAGTATCTCAGGATGACCTGACCATTATTTATACCCTATGTTGTCCACTGAGATCCACAACCCAGCTATTAGGTATTTCCATGTGATCCTGGCCTACACATTGTTTGGAAAGACTGAAAGTGATACCAATGTTTCGAGAGATGAATTGTTCACCATGTTTTGTGCTTTTACATCCAGAAGGGTTAATGGGGCGACTTTCATGTTTGCCAATTTCTGTAGGATTATTTAGAATGAACACCGTCCAATCCTAATAGGTTTCCTAGTTACCAAGATTATTGATGAAATGGGATTAAGGGACCACCTTTCTAAGATTAACCCACTTGGAGCATTCAGACCAATGAACATCACATTCTGTTTTGAGAGAGCTATGTTGTATGACCGCGGACCTGACCATTTTAAGCTTTTGATCAATGGCGTAGTTGTGCCACATTTAACTTTACCTGAACATGAGCGCACAAGTGTGCATAATAAGCACAACTAGCTATATGGTATAGATGAGCCAATTTATGAACTAGAAGATGCTAGGTCTAAAGTTGAGATAGATCCTAAGACTCCTTCGAATTATTATGATTTAGAACATCCTGAGGATATGATTGAAGAGGAGGAAAAACCTAAACATGTTGAGATACCTACACCTACACCTGCACCTACTCCAGCCAATCCTGAGCTTACCTTGGAGAATCTTTGTACTGAGATACAAATCATGCAATATGACATTCGCAACTTACGTATAGACATCATCACTTTGAGAGATATAACCATAGAACAATTCGACCATCTGAGTCAAGCTTTAGAGTCAACCCGCAACCATCATGGTTAATTGCCAATTTCAACACTCATCAGAATTTTCCAACATTTTTTTATTTGAATTCAGCATTTTAATTTTAGTTCAATTTGATTTTTAGTTGTTTTTTGATTTTCAGTTTGTTTCAACTTATGACTACTGCATTTCTCTAAGTTTTAATAAAGATTTTGGCTCTGTTTTATTTATATGTGCCCTGAAGTTATAAGTGTTCAGCAGTGTGTTACAAGTATTATGTTTCAAATAAATTTCTATCATTGTCTCTTATATGCATTAGTACTATTACTGTCAATTTTTATTCTTCTACTATAAATATAATGCACTGCTATTTAATTATGTACCACTGTTGTAATTGCTTTATGCTACCTAAAATATATAGTGTGTGAGAAATAGTGAAGAATTAATAGAATTAAGTGTGAAGAATTAGAGGAAAGCCCAGTAGCACGTTACCCATTTTACAAGGGTGATGATTGTCTCAACCTTGTGACAATCGTCCTGGCATCCTGACGACCGTCATGATGGTCAAACGATTGTCACACATCCAGAACCCCATAACGGTTATCTGCAACTTTCTTATGACCGTTGGAGCTCCACTACTCCACTTCCTCTCCAACGTTCACATGTTCCACCCCTATAAATAGGAACCTTTACTTCCACTTTCTCACCAACTCCTCAACCACCCCACTTCCGTAGCATTTTTAGCAACCACTCTTGCATTCTGTTTCTTTTTATACCAGTACGAGCACCATTTTCATATCACCATATTCTTTCTTCACAAAAACCAGTCTTTTATTTTTCTTTTCATCTCCTTTCATTTTCCAACCTTCCGAATCAATAGAAAAACAAACTCCTATCAACATCCTTTCCCGTGATGGTGAAGTCGTAGAAATCTAACGCCAATGATTCATCGACTATCGCGAAATAACGGTCGAAGTAACTCGTTATACTGACGAGGAGTGCCTAACCCAACTTGGGCTCCTTGACAGTGTTAACTGGTTACTCTCGAATACTGGTCTAACATTGCTTTGCAAAAGTAACAGTTCGATGTACGCCACTCTGACTCTAGAGTTTTTAAGCTCATATGCTTACAACACTCTAAACGACACAACTAGGTACCTGGTCGGTAATGCTATGTTTCCCTTTCTTGGAACAAAGTATATCGTTACTCAGGAAACCTTCAGCGAGTGGTTCAGATTACAACAAGGCAAAAGTGTGCACCTCTGTTTTCCTAGAGACGCAGATTGGCAGGCAGAAGCTTTTCAGTTTTGGGAGGATCTGTTAGGAGAAAGACAGTCGGCGTGGGACGAGCTCTACGCCACTCACATCCAAAACACCGCCGTCTGTTATTTTCAGAGGGTCATGAGCAACATTATTTTTGGAAGATACAACAACCATAAGGTAAACCAAAGGGAGTCGTTCCTGCTCCGATATGCTTTTCTTTCCATCCTTGTGAATCCAGTAGCCTTCATATTGTCCAACATCCAGCTTACATGTATGAGAGGGAAGGCTCCTTTCTGTTTTGGCAGGATGATCACCGACATCGCACTGAATATTGGTCTAGGTGATCGTCTTGGTCATTTGCGAGCCACTCCCGCCTTATTTCTTGATATGGAGTACTACAAGAACAACCGCCACATCAAGTAGTAGAGAGATGGAAGATACAACTTGGTAGTACACAACCGAGTTATTCGAAGCATCATCCTGCCCTGTCATACCTGCACAGATGCAAAAATCAGAGCCAGCTGGCATTACGATCTTGATGCCCCTTCACCAGGTGTTGCTGCTCCAGAAGAACAACCAGATGACAGAATAGATGAGATGAAGCAGGCTATGGATGATGAAGATGTTTCACATACGCCGACCACTGATTTTTCCAGTACCAACACCTCTATCAGACACCGCCGTAGGAATCAACAACCCACATCTATGGATGACACCCTTGTAGCGATCATTCAGAACAATGAGCAACACCAGAGGCACTACACTAAGATGATGGAGCGTATGGGACGGATCGAGCTTGAACAAATAACATAAGGCGAAAGAATCACTAGTGCTATAGAAGGATTAGGTGATGTGACACAAGAAGTCAAGGTGCTATGTGACTATATCCATCATGCGGGTATACTCTATCATATAGCGATGTACGGGCAGAGAACCCTTAGAGGCAGACCAAGAAGAAGAGAACCACATCAGTAGTTTAGTTTTTCTTTTTATTGTTTTTATTGTTTTTGTTATTTTTTCCTTTTATTTTCTAGTTTACCTATATCTCTCAATATTGAGGACAATGTCTGAGATAGTGTGGGAGAAGGGTAATTAGAATTTCCTTTCCTTGTACGAAACTCTATTATTAATTGACGTATTTAGTTATTTAAATTTTCTCCAGTATTTTTAGCCATAACAAATTTTTTTTATTCCTATTAGAATGCTTCATTAAACATACCCTACGAGTATAAAGGTTGATATGCTTTGTTAGAAAACTGAGAAAAGACTTAACAAAATTGATACAATCTTGACACCATAGAACCTTAGATATATGATATCAATTTGGATACCTTTTATACCGAAATCTGAAGCTGTAGTTCTAAATTAGCCCCAAGTAGTTTATATTAGTAGTTAGCACCGCCTGAAGCACAAGCTACATGGAGAGTCGATGCAAATAAGTGATTGATCGCAAATATGCCAAAAAGAAGAAAAAGAATAATCTTAAGATTATGCAAGCCATTGGTAAAACAATCAAGCTACACATATTCTAAAGAATGCAAAAATATGAGGAAAAGGCAAAGTGAAATCTGTTGTTAGTTGGATTAGTGGAATCTGGTTCTGAACTCGGTAGGGCGAATTACTATTCAATCCCCCACAACTTGCACTCAGTATGTTTAAGGGTTACCACACTTATGTACCAGACCCCGTGTTAGAAAAAGATCAAACTCACCAACAGGTTACTCCATTATACGCGTGTGTTGTACCCCAAAATTTTCCCTCACATATTCAAGACAATATATCTCCAGAGGTCTCCTAATGGTCACAAGATCCACAATTGCTCAAAAGGATTTCAGGTTTCATCAAACAAAGCCTCCTCTTAAGCAATGGATCTGAAACTAGGGTTTTGAGTTTCATAAAGCAAAGTGGACTTCCAAAGCCTCAAGTGGACTTCATGACATCCCATATACCTCAAAGAATCCTCATGTCAAGTTTCAAGGCATTCCCTACAAGTTTGGTCAGTCAGATGCTTGGATAATCAAAAATCAATAAACCTGGTTAAAAAGTCAATTGTGGTCAACATAAAGTCAAACTTCAAGATTTTTGGTCAACTTCAATATTATGATGTGAAATTCATCATTTGATCAAGGGTTGATCATGATTCATCAAGGAAACCTCATAATCATCAAGAATCTGGAGTTACTAAATTAGGGTTTTGTGAAGGAAAAATCAATTGTACTTTGACCAGCCATAACTATCACATACTTCATCAAAAATTTCCCATCCAAAGCTCATTTTTAAGGAAATTCAATCCCTTACAACTTTGTGTCTCACAAGCCAAGGCCAAAAATACTTCATTTGAGAGATATGAGCCAAGACATTACAGGTCCTTTTAAAAGTCAACCTTTTCAAAAGCTCATAACTTAAAAATGGAATATCAAATGGACATGTGACCAAAAGGAGAAGTTAATGGACACTCTAAACTTTCTAAAAAGTCCTAGAACACCTTCATGGGATAAATATGAGAGATTTATGCATGGTTGAAGTTGGGCAATTTTGAGGAGGTGTATGAAGCAAAAATGGCCAAAACTCAAGTTTCTTCCAAATGGGCCATATTCTTTCAACCCAAACTCAATTATAAGATGATGCACGACCCATAGATCATAATATCTTATTTTTTATATTTATTTTATATTATATTGGATTTAATTCATTTAAATTCAATTTTAATTAAAATAAATATTGAAAAATCAAATATTTGATCTTAGGTCTATTTTGGGATCAAATATTTGATGTTTATGATGATTGAAAGTTTCCAAATTCATGCAAGACCAAAAGAGTATGATTTTATCTAATTTTTGGACCAAAATAGAAGTTACTTTTCTTCATCCTCAAGCAACCAAACTTCCTTCACCCAAGCCCAAAATTTTTGGCCTAAATTATACTTCTATATATACTTATCATACACACAATCCATGGGAACAAAATTCTTACACACAAAAAAAACTTAAGAGAAATTCCAAAAAGTGTGAAAACTAGGGCAAACTATAAAACAATTTACAGCAAGTTTCAACCTTCTTTTCACGTTCATTCCTTGCTAAAATCATCCCAGGAGACCATTCATATTGCTATTGAAGGATGGAACAACCTGAAACACATGTTACACGCCATGGTCGTTCATTAACTTTTTGATCTTTGAAATCTTTATTACACTGCATTTACATCAATTTTATTCATAAAATTATGTTCATTATCATATATATATATATATATATATATATATATATATATATATATATATATATATATGTATATATATATATATATATATTTTATATATATTTATATATATATATATATATATATATATATGTCTTGATCAGGTTTTTGTGAACCATAATGCAGGAATTGAAATATGTCATTGTTAGGGCACCATAGAAAACTAAATTGTTGGTTAATCTGTTGTAATCTGTTTCCGCTGATACTTTGAAGGCTGCAGTAGTGATAAGAATTCCAGTCTGACAGGTAAGTCAGGTAAGTGCTACTGTTTCGATTTACTCTGAATTTTTTCCAGAAGTTCTGAAAAAATCGAAGAACAATACTCTTTTAGAATAAAAATCTAAAAGATTTCGACCCTCAAAATCGCAAATTCCTCTTTTTTCTATTTTATTTGATTTATTTTCTATTTCCATATTTTAAAAATAATCTGGAAAAAAAATCATGCGCTCTTTATTTGATTTTATTAGATTTTTAGCATTGTTTTAATATTTTTTAGATTTCATTTTAATCGTTTTTCTTATTTTCCATTATTTTAAAATCTATAGTGATTTTATCTGACTTTGTTTATTTATTTTTATTCTTCTGGTAGCATGATAAAAACATATCCTCCTCTCATCTCAAAGATTTAATATTCTTCCGATCTTTTCGTTTCGATTATTTTACGATTTCTAAAGATAATGTAACTGCTAAAGCCTTGTAATAGTTTAGGTTTATTTTCCGCACTTTACGTTTTCTGTCAGGTTTTATTTATGTATCTCTCCTAAAGTCATGTAATAGTTTAGGGTTTTTATTTTCCGCTTTTAATTTCCGCAAAATATAAACTGTGTGGTTAGTAAACTAGGGAGTGAAAAGATATGTATACAAAATCAAATTGGACTTAGCCCACTAATCCAAAAGATAAATATCTGAAATTAATATTCACACACGTAAGTCGATCGTTATACGATTTCCATCTGCACCTCCTAGGGTTTCTCCTCTTTGTTTCCTTACAATATGGTCAAGTCCATTGAATGTGAGGGTATCTTATTAATAAATTTGCCTACGAATAAAATCATCAAGACCCTTCGATATAAATATCATAGTCCCTCGTTGTCCCTTCAAGTCCCTACGAATAAATGATCTTGTCCCTCGATGATGACTCTATGTCCCTTTAAACATCCAAGGTAAAGACTACTTACTCACTATAGTAAGGACAGTTTTACCCCTAAAGGAAATAAATAACAAGAAAGACCTTATAAACTTAGGGTAAGTAGTTTTTAAGTACTTGCTCACTTCTTTTTTCAAAATACTCTTTAAACCCCATTTTTTTTCAAATACTTTCAAACTAAACACTTTGTATACATCCATAAGAGGATCATTACAAAGTTAAAGACTTCTGAAATATTTTTCTAAATACACCTCCACTATTTTCAAACAAAGTAAAGTGAGCTAAGCAGTTAAGAGCCCATGGATAACTATGGATACAAAGGGTGTTAACACCTTCACTTTGTATAACCTACCCCCGAACTCAAATATTTTTAAAAGGTCTTTCCTGTTCTTTTATTCCTTTTCCTTATTGGATAAAATAAAAGTAGGTGGTGACTCTTGCTTACCACAACATAAATAAAAATTAAGTTCTCCCACCGTGTTACAAAACTGGCGAATCTACTGGGGAGTGTCGCTTCCGGGATTTTCATCCTCGTACAAACGCGAAAGTGGCTCGGAAAAGGTAGAGTCACCAGCCAGACACCATGACCAGGAAATGCGAGAATGTAATATCATCTGATTTACATCTCGAAGAGAAGTGATATCAACTGATTCATAACTCAAATAAGATCAACTGATCTATCATGGGGATGGTATCAACCGATCCATGACCAGGAAATGCAAGAATGTAATATCATCCGATTTACATCTCGAAGAGAAGTGATATCAACCGATTCACAACTCAAATAATATCAACCAATCTATCATGAGGATGGTATCAACCGATCCATGACCAGGAAATGCGAGAATGTAATATCATCTGATTTACATCTCGAAAAGAAGTGATATCAACTGATTCACAACTAAAATAAGATTAACCGATCTATCATGGAGATGGTATCAACCGATCCATGACCAGAAAATGCGAGAATGTAATATCATTCAATTTACATCTCGAAGAGAAGTGATATCAACCGATTAAAAACTCAAATAACATCAACCGATCTATCATGGAGATGGTATCAACCGATCCATGACCAGGAAACGAGACCATCATGCTGAGACAGAATCTAGGAGATGAGACCATTGTACTTAAATGGAGACTCGAGAGAAATAGGATCGTTGTACTTAAACGATGACCTGCGTCGCGACCATTGTACTTAAACGGGGACACGGAAAAAAATGAGATCGTTGTACTTAAACGAGACTCAGAACGTGATAACAAACAAGACTGTGTAGACATGAACACACTGGGAAATGAACTTGGCATTCTGTGGGGATACTTCGCATTGTTTGAAGAAAATATGTTTCGGGCTTCCGTGCATGGTACCAAAACTGGCTTATGCTTCACATGCATATGTTTGAATTTTTCTATGGCGCAATGCTCCATAACGATGGAAATGATACATGTTTGAGGATGCCAATGCAATGATGATTATGCATATGCAAATGCGAAGAGATATCCTGATAAGGAGATAACAGGTATCCCAGGTGGCTTGACTGGGGAAAAATGATGATCACTGCATTGATCTAGTTAATCCTTGTCAGGAGAAAACAAGTATGCGGGGGATAGTGTTAATGACACACCGGCTCTAAACTGCTGCCATTTCCAAAAATAAATTGGACTTTGAGATTGAAGCCAAAACCCTGTTAGGGATGAACTTGATTTGAGAAGTACGTTACTCGTTGAACTCTGTTAGGGAATTGATAACCTTCTGGCTTGGCTGGGGAACCAGATGTGTGGTCATTCTCCTGGAAGAAATCTGCTTGGGAAACCCCTCATACACAATCTTCTGCTCGGGGAAGAGATGTCTCCATATATTGTCGGAGATAGGAGTACTCTGATGAGGGAATGCTCCTTTGTTGAAGGAAATTCTCTACTTGAGGAGGACATCATTCTTCTATTACTTTGTTGGGGAAGATTTCAACTTCTGGCTCTACTGGGGATGATGGATAACATCAAATGAGAATACCTCCTTTCTGCTCGGGAAGGATCCATCTTTTTACTGCTTTATCGGATGAGACCTACTGAGGAAGTTTTGCTCAATGATCTGCTGAGGAAAACTTCTTCCCAATGTTTTGTGCTGGTAATGGATTTGCTTTTAGCCTCTGGGCCGATCGACTGCCTATTGACCATGAGTGAACAATGGTTCCTTGCAATTTTCAACTCGCCTCAGACTAAGGCCCACTGGAAGAAAATGTCTCAAGAGGATTTTACAGAAAACATGACATCCGAGATGCCCCAGTGTCTTCAAACTCTTGGAGAGATTTGTCGGATCTCAAAATAACTGCCCCAGACTGCATGGTCTGTGAAAGAATTTGCTTCGCGAGGATTCGGGAAAAACCTCATATCACGGAGAAATGTTATGCCCCTGTATTTTGAACCCTAGAAAGGCGTCTCTGATTAATCGTCTTCGGGAGAGAGCAAATTTTAGTTCTCCTGGAGTGGTCAGCCCCAATACGAGCCTTTGAGTAGTTTCGTCCCTGAATGGATGTTTTTTGAGTGAATACCCAGTCCAATTGTGTTTGGAGAGATTTTAATATCGAAGTGATTTCCCTAGTTTGGCTGAACATTGGAGAGATTGCTCGACGTGATTTCCCCAAATTAGTTGGCTCTTACCACAACTGGTTGGGAAAGTCTCTACTCAATGGAATTTTCTTGAAAAAGAGCATCTTCATATGCTGGTCCTTTGGAAGTTTCAGACTTCTCAAATTTGGCAAGATTAAGCTTCTAGACTGAGGTTCCGTATGTGAACTCCTTTGATGTTAAACAAATGTATGCAAGCAGAAAATGTTTATTCTGAAAATGAAAATTCTAATGCAACACACATGTTAATCTTGAAGTTTTTATTGAAAAGATGTAGCAAACCCTTATGAGCGAATCTCTAGTTAAGATACGACATTAAATTTTTATGAAAGCATTCGCATACAACACCCACAAATATTTTTTTAGCACAACTCATAGGAGTCAGGAACGCGGTCTCGTGGTAGTATGCTCTCAAAATAACCTTGTTTCAGTTAGGACTTTTAAGGGTTGTATCGTGGCCTGGTTCACGGTTATAAAAACAAAGGATATATGCTCGAATTTTATAGGTACCCACCCATCTTCGTGATGTCCTTTATTCATATGTTCAAGCTAGCTTTCACAAGCGCTCACCTCTCAAAAAGGGTTTTGTGATGGTTGAGGAACCAATGACACTAACGGTTTCAAGCACCAATCATGTTATCGTTTGAAGTCAGTCACCCCTATTTGTCTTTTGTGTGTGTATCACACGACTTTGTTCTTGTTTAAGGATCTTTCTTATATAATCCTCTTTGTCTTTTGCCTTTCATTCTTTTGCTTATCCCTAACTTTTTCCTGTACAGATTCTTGTGAATCTTTGATTGTGAAGTCCAGTGAGATGCCCTAATTTTTGCCTAAGTCGCTTGTTTTCAAGTTTCGACTTAGCGGGCTTTTTCAATTTTTTTTTGAACAAATCGTGTGACACTGTTTGTCTTGATTGCTTCGCGAGGGTTGTGATTGTCTCATTCTTTGGTCGATGAAGGATAACCATTGTGGTTTCCATTTTTTGGACCTCTTACTTGGGATAACCATTGTGGTTTTTGGTCTTTAGACCTCCTGATTTGGTACAACGAAAGGTAATGGATCCTCATATGTACACTCCTTTTTGAAATTCGAACGCTCGATCAAACTAATTGACGCCTACCCTGCCCCTGGGTTAAATGCAAGGGTTTTTTCATGCGAAAGTAAACTCCTACTCCAAGGCGCAAATGGGTTGGTGAGGGTTTATCTCCTTTATATCTCCGGTGTTTAGGATTTGAAACAATGCATGTACATCGTCAACAGGGTCTTTCTCAAAAGCATGGAATTAGAGATTTTTCTGTGTTTCCATTTCATCATCCTCCCTCATAGAGTCTAAACATAACAGTTGGTATTGCAATGCACACACACAAAATTATAAGTGAATACAAATGAATTACTTCAAGAAAAACATGTGCATTTTATCATGATTAACATTCAAAAGCAAACAAATTTCGTACATGTATACAAATGTTTTGCAAATAACAGAAACTACAAATGAAAATGCAGTAAAGAAGCTGAATATTGTCGTTGTTGAGGAGACTTGGCTCCGTCTGGACCTGTCAGTCTTGGATACTTTCAGTCATCAATAAATTTCTCACATACTTGTAATCTTCAAGTAGCGGTTGTATACCCAACCACGACAATCATACCTCTACTTCTAGTTATTTTGTCTCTGACATGAGACGTCTGAAGGAAAAGAGTAAAGCTGGGGAGTAAAGTTTCCCCATATGGTTGCTCGGAAAGACCTGATGATCTTATGCCTACGTACCTTCGTTGACCAATGAAGAATCAGAGCGACGTAGTTCCCCTCAATAAGGGTGAAAATGCTTTGAGAGAAACAATGCCATTACTGGGAGTATTGGGATACCCTTTTTCCTCTTCTATTTGGTGCAAGGTTGATAACTTTTGAATAGATCAAATCATGCACCTTATAATGAAAAGCTATACATCCATCGATATGATGTCTTGTTGCCCCAGAATGAAAATCACAGTGGGCGTTGACATCCCATCCATCCGGTAATGGGAAAAGAGGTGGGGACAGCTTGCGAAGCTCAATCAGTTTCAACTGAAGCAAGTGATGTAGTAGGTCGGTATGAGACATTGGCAAAGAGTCGAAAATTCTTTCCCTCCTTTTTGGATGCTGACAACCTTGTTGAGGGTTATGTTGTAGACGATTTGGCTGTTGCAATTGGGTTTCCCTTTGGAGGATCACATATGTTGTCTGGTAATATGAACCTTGATTTCTCCTCTTTCGTTGACCATAGACTGCTCCGGCTTCTTCGTACAGTCTCTTTTGCCCGTTTGAAGATTGACTTCTTGGTTCCGGAAGTAGAAGCGTCATTGTTCTAGATTTTTCCTCGCTTCATCCAGTTTTCAACTCTTTCACCAGTCAGGATGACATTAGAGAAACTGTTGGACAAACAGCCTACCAACCATTCTATAAAGTGCCCAGGAAGAGTATCCATGAAAAGGTCCACCATTTCTCTTTCCAGCAACAGTGGTTGTACTCTGGTTGCGACCTCACGCCATCTCTACGCGTACTCCTTAAAGCTCTTGGAGTTCTTTTGAGACAGGCTCTGAAGCTGAGTTCGGCTGGGAGCCATGTCAATATTATACTAATACTGCTTGAGAAAGGCCTCCCCAAGTTCCTTCCAGTTATGAATAGAATTCTTCTCCAGCTTCATATACCACTCAAGTGAGCCCCCGGACAGGCTGTCCTGGAAGTAATACATCCACATCTTCTCGTCCTTGGTGTGCGCAGCGATCTTGCGGTAAAAGGCCTGCAAGTGAGTTTTCGGGCAAGAGTTGTCACCGTACTTATCAAAAACAGGAGGTCTGAACTTTGGAGGGATGGCCACTCTTGAAACCAGCCCCATGTCAGCAATGTCAATGCCAAGGGTGTCTCTGCATTCCAGAGCCCTTACCTTCTCGGCTAGCATCTAGAAGTCTTGGTTATTGGCCCCAGAACCGAATCCCATATCTTTATTGAGCAAAGTAAATTGATCCTCCTGTCGGTCTGCTACACGAACAGGAATTGGACCAACGCCTTCAGGAGTAGGAGGCCTATTCTCCGTAGGTGGAATGACAGTATTGTTGATCGAATTGCCTTGGGCGTCCAAGGTAATCATTGGAGGATCATCTTGCTGGTGATTAAGCCTCTGCATGGAGGTTCTCATTTCTTGCTTCCCCTACACTATACCCTGCATCACTACCATAAACTCACCCATCTGAGTGCGAAGCTCATTCAGCTCAGTTTGTACAGTATTCATGATTTGGCTCGAGTAATGTATTGGTATGGCCGACACTTCTCCTGAAATGGTCAAATAAATTAGGAAATCCAGGTAACTCGTTAGTATGCAAAAATGATATGTATTAAAATGTCATGTCACTGATCCCACTTCATTCATATGGGAGGGCAGATACCCCATAAAGTGCCACACTATCAGATAAAGTGTTGGGTGAGTGTGCCGGAGGACGTGTTGAGCGTTGGGAGTTCAATATCAAAATAAAATTGCCAGGATAAAAAGGTTGAAACAATGGCACCTGAAAACTTCCATAAAGCAAAAATACGCCAACATGCGAAATCTTATACAATCACTTGTCAATAATACTGAAATACAGGAAAAGGTCACAATCCACAACAGAAAAACAAAAGATTCCTTCAACAGCTCTGAAGGTAATCTCGGAATACAATAAAAAAATTCACATGCATCAAAGAAATCAACGTCTCCTAAATTGAGCTTCATGCATCTTGCATGACCAGCTTGGTCAAGAGGCTTCAGCTCCTGAGGTACCCCTTTGGTGTAATGATCCCTGAATCAATTAGATCTTGAACATTATGCCTGAAGGCTTTGCACTCGTCGATGGTATGCCCGAATGTTCTGGAACGAAATTCACACGTAACACCCATATTGTAATCTGGGGGAATGGGGTAGGGCATTGGAAAGACATTCCTTGGATGAATCAAAGAACTCTCGAGCAAACGGGCAAACACTTGACTATGAGGGTTGATACTTGGAGTAAACACTCCTTAAGGCTGCTTGAGTTTGAGTTTTCCCCGTTGTTGAGAGTTCTGATGTTGAGATGAATTCAAACACCCGAGGTCCTTTTGCACTTTCTTCCTTATGTTGGATCATGAATGGGAAGAGGTGACTGGTGTGATGTCTTTACGACCCAGAGTGGAGGGACACACCCATGATTGGGGATAATTTTTACGGTAAGGAAAGGAGGAGTACCTTCATTTGATATGAGATCCATTGACACATCCCCGCTAATTGGTCCAAACTCGATCACCTTTGAATCAATGAGCTCTTGAACTTGATATTTGAACCTCTTACAGTTCTCCACATGGTGACCAGGTGCCGCAGAATGGAAGACACATCTAGTACTGGCATCAAATTCTAGAGGAAGATTTTTGGGCGTAGTTGTCATGGTGACAAGTTCAATAAGATTAAGCTCGAGAAAACAAGGAAGCAGTTGCGCATATGACACCGGAATCAAATCATACTTGGCTTCAGGCTTCTCCGGCCTTTGTCCGCAGTTTTTGCCTTTACCCTTCCTTTGGTGAGCTGGAGGTGCCTGCAAGTTGAGAGGCTTAGGAACCCAAAGTTGAGGAGAATTTCTATGAAACACTTCCTATTATTAGAACAAAACCACTTAACGGGGAGGACCAACAACTTCAGCAGCAGTAAAGGGGACATGGTGTCCTTCTTTGAGTACCACCTCTGGAGCTTCCATGGTCTGGTTCTCTTGTTTCTTCCGTTGGTAAACTTTCTCAATCAATAGCATGTGGCCGTGACACAAGGTCTGCATGTCCACTAGGAGTTGTTCCATTCGGATTTTCATTTAAGCTATCTTTGCTTGGCATTACTCCATGTCCATCTCTTGATGACTGTGATTGAAACTGGCCATTTTGGAGAATAACCAAATCAAGATGAGAATCTATCCCCAGACACTTGTAATGATTGTAAGGATGAATGCAAATGACATGCGCGATTATTTCCAAGGGATCCATCTGCTTTGATTCCAGTTTGGAACATATAATGACACGGTTCAGATATGGGATCTTTGGAAACAATCGAACATGTATGCTAAAATGCCATGATGTCATGTATGCAGTAGGCATTTGATCAAACATCTGATATTGGTGTTGAGCGGTGAGCCAACTGTGGATAGCCATAATAACTTCATCTTTGTGCATACACTCTAGAACTCAAACTCAATGTAACATAAAACCAGAACATACTACTGAACAATACTAGCGAGGTGGGTGTGTTGGAAGTTTCAGGGTTCATGCAAACCTGTAAACCCCTCCCATCTCACGAGTGTCCTACTCGGGTCAACATCACGGACTCTCAAAGCCGAATAGCAATAATACGTTCACCATTTCCGAGAAATGGCTCATGACCAAATCAGGGAATCGGTTTGGCATTATGTACTACTCAGGGAGGTCTCAACTAAGTCCAAGGAAACAAGCATCCCTCATAAGTCCCCAGCTTCAAGCACTGAATCGAGAAACAATACTACATTCATCCCGAAGGGTACAATACTATCGTCATACGAACAGTTTTCCTTAACTGGGTTCCTATGAAAGAACTAGGCCATCCTATGCGAGTTCCCTGTGGGCCCTCAGATGCGAGTGGGTTTGCCAATAAATGTGGTCTTCCATTATCATCACTGGAGAGGGATGTTTCCACAAAGTTTCTCAATGATTGGTCCCCGAAATGCACATAACTATCAAGGTTGTGTATTTCCCCAGAAAGATTTTGGTATCAATACATTTCAAAGAAGGTCGCAAGTCTGGGTGTGGAACTCACTACTACCAACATAGCAAGATGCCATGAAGCCAAAGTGGAACCACTCTAAGTCCTAAGGTGCACTCGAGCCCCGATTACGAGCTCATCTCACAGTAACAAAGCCCATCCCACACAAAAATGAAACCAGCGCAGTCCAGTATATGATGCATGTAAACATAAATACTGAAAGTAGTAAATAAATGTTGTAAAGTAAATTGTAAATGAAAACAGTAAATAAACACACAACAGCACACACATAAACACCCAAAGAAACAAAAGAAAACAAGCGCTAGGATTGAATCTACAAGGGAAACCAGAGATTCTGGGTTCGATCCCCAACAGAGTCGCCAGCTGTCGCTCCTGGGATTTTCATCCTAGTAAAAACGCGAAAGTGGCATGGAAAAGGTAGAGTCTCCAGTTAGACATTTTTATCCCGAAATAATAGGAAAGGTAATGTTGCACAAGCCTGAGGAAGAAGGAAAGGACGAGGCCTTGCGAACCAAAAATCTGGGTTCGGGAGTCGGTTACGGCCTGGGTAGGTATTAGCACCCCAGATTTTTCGCTGTACCCGACGGGATCCATGCTTGTTTTTTTGTTTCAAAGGGTGAGAAATAAATTGCTGCTGAATAAAACCGCTGACTGGAACTGGAAATGAGGATGGAATTGGAATAAGAGAACGAAAATAAATAGGGGGAAGTGTAGGGAAAATAAATAATATGCTCGAACGGGCCCTACCACGCTGCCTACGTACCTCATCGGGAAAATGAGGATCAGAGTCGACATAGTTCGCCTAACTAAGGAGGGAACTATTTGTTTGTATGTTTTATGCGCTGGAATTGCGTATGTCTATGCTCAGGTGTTGCAGGCTCGCCTTGAACGACTGCATTTACCGTCTTGCATGCGAGACAAGTCATCGCAAGTTCGCGTTGAGAATGAGTGAGATGAGAAGAAAAGTTTCCGCAGGAAAGTCGCTTATTGTTTGCTTTGTCTTTTAAGAGTTTTTAATGAATTGGGCACAAGGAAGTGAATTCAAACTCTTTTCCATGGAATGTATACTTGTTACTACATTCCAATATGGAATAGTAGAACAATCACACCAAGTAAGGAGAATTTATCCAAGAATTGTTTCCAAGGAGTAGGGTCTAAGTTCACTAGCTTGTTGAACTTATTACATGTTTTTGTAGTTTTTGAAGAAATGTTTTTTTATGTTTTCTTTGTGAAGATAGTCTCATGATTAGACTTGTACATCATGCTAGACAAACCCATATTATTCCAAGATGGAATAAATATGAGTGCCCCATGGAATAAGGCTATACACACGAGACTATTTCAATCCTTTATTGAATGTCTTTTGGATTTTTGTTTGAAGATGAGAGAAGAAGACTCAAATGGAGAAAGGACAAAACTAAGAGGGACTAAGACACAACCCTAAGTTATTAATTCAAAGATATCCTATGGTTAGTGAGGTATTCTAAACCTAATAAGAAAAGGAAAAGAAAGAAGAAAAAGGACACAATTTACTTCCTAAGGGAGATAAGTTGGTCCTAGCCAAAAGGGGAAATCCTACCAAACACACATATGGACGGTAAAGAAAATTAAATGCATACTAAATGCATAAAAAATAAAAGGATAAGGCATAAGGAAACATACCTCAAACTCCCTACAAAACAACGATTAACATGGTAAACATGATAAAAAATAAGGTAAACAATTACCAAATTAATCTTGAGGGGACTAAGACCTAAACTAGACTCAATTTAAGGTTTAGAGGACCTAAAAAAACAATGCAATGCAAAATTCAGCAACCTATAACAGCTACCAAATGCAAAAACAGCAAGGAAATGCAATATGCAATGCAACAACTTACTACAGCACCTAAAATAGCATGCAAGTAGGTGTAAAAGGTCACAAACAGCATGAACAACATAACAAACAGCATGTATTTTACAACACAAATATGCAAAGTCAGCTATGAAATGTAAAATGCAGATTTGATTATTTTCATTTTTTTATGCACAAACTCAATGAAAAATATACCGATTAATCATGAATATGCAACATGAACATGGATCAACATACATAATTGGGTGAACATTGTTATTTTTGAGGGATTATGCAAGAATGCCCACATGATTTATTATGCAACAAGTATGCAAAATATGGCACATGAACATGGCATATGAACATAATGAACATTGATCATGAATATGCAACATGATAGATCAACAAGAATGCCAAGCTTAATGCAAAATTCAGAACTGAATTGATGTAAGAATTTGATTAAGGGTGCAAACATACCACAAAAAATGCAAGAAAATGCACATGATCATATGAAATGCAACATTAAGCATGTGATGCAATGATGCAAATGTATTAACGAAACACGCGAAGAATGCAAAAACAAAATGCAAAATGATTATTTACATGCTAAATGATGTATTGAACATGACAACAATTAAGCACTAAACATTTCATGCACAAATGAACACTAAATGCACAATATGCGAAATGAACAGAATTGTGTCGAAACGACTCGAAATGGCGGAATGAGCTACTGAAACTAACCTCAAAAATTCCCTAAAATCAATACCTAAACATACATGGAAGTTAAAGGTACAAGGAAACAAGAACAAGCAACTAAATAAGCTGAAAATGCAAATTCTTACAGCTTTAACCGGTTAACGGAATTGGTTAACCGGTTAATGGACCCCAGACAACAATGATTTGTGGCAAAATGCATGTGTTAACCGGTTAACCAAATGCGTTAACCGGTTAACACTGAACAAAAAGTGAAAATTTGCTTTGAAAAAAGTGCTTTTGGCCACAAACTTACTTCTAAACATACCTAACATACACATGAACATGTTAGCACGAATTTCTACTCAATTATGGCTTATTAACACATGCTAGAACCTATGACAAGTGTCGCTCCCGATAAATGGGAAATGGCCCAAATAAAGGTACAGACGCGAACGGTCGGCGAAAGGAGGATGTGAGAAAACACAGGAGTGAACTCACAGGGAAATGAATAGAGTCGCCAGCTAGGCATTTTTATCCCGGAGGAAAGGCAATGCTGCATAGACCTAGAAAGATATGGATAAGACGGTTGCGAACCAGAGAGACTGAGAAAGGGGGTTGGTTACAACCTGGGAAGCTATTAGCACCCAGATTGTCCGTCGTACTCGACGGGATCCACGCTTAAAAGATTTGTGTTTTAAAGGGGTAGTGTCAGTGCAATTTGTGTATAAAAGAGCTGGAAAAGGATGTACAGGTGTCAGTGCAAAAGGAATGTAAAGTGTATAAGAGAAGTGTCAGTGTAGGAACAAAAGTAAAATGCTCATGACTATGAGGCTAAAAGAATGATGCTGGAAGGAGGGGGAATATACAGAGACTTTTGTTCGATAACCGTTAAGTTATGCCTACGTATCCTCTCGTGCAATGAGGAAGTCAGAACACCGTAGTTCGACCCAAAGAGACTGAAAGGTGAATTGACTTGTGAACTGCTTACTTGTCTATGCTCAAGTGTATGACCTATCTGGCTCAGGTGCAAACTGTCTTACATTAGACGGAAGAAGCAAGTTCTCGCTTATGAGTGAATGAGGTGAGAAAAGAATCCCGGAGGAGACGATTATTGTTTGTTCTTGAGTTTTCAGTCTTTTATTGCTTTTTGAATTTGTCATAGATTAATGAGTTTAAGCCTAAACCAATGGATTTAGTAAACTCATCACATCTTCCCTCTGATTAGGGGTAATGAGATTACCTTAAGTGTGAAGTCAGCTTCTCACACTTAATCACCATGGTGTGGGATTAAAATCATTAACCTACTTGTGATTATTTAGATGTTTTTGTGGTTTTTTGTTTAGTGTTGAGTAATGAGATTAAGACATAATCAGGGATTAAACAGACTCATTACACCATCCTAATAGAAGGATAATAGAGGAGAATGTTTAAGCTGAGGAAAGCTCCTCAACTTAATCCATGATTAGGGATTAAACCCATGACAAAACAAAGCCTTTATTAAGTGGATTTTAGTTAATGGTAAGATGAAGAAGTGATTTTTAGGGTTTGTAAGGCAACTTGAGGGGGACTTGTCCATTAACACTAGGGTTAGTCCTTCTTAACCAATTAAGGAAGAATTAGAACCCTAATGCAAGGCCCAAGTTACAAGCTTGATGTCTTAGTGATTATTAGATGAATTGATTAAAGGATTTAAACACATTAAGGGTTTAACACTTAGGATTAAAGTTATACACTCCATCCTAATAGAAGGATGCAGGCATAAGCTTAATCACAAAGCCTTAAAACCTTTAGGGTTTAGTCCCTGATTATGAGATGAGAAAAGAAGACTCAATGATGACACAAAGGTAAAACTAAATGAGGGAATAATCAAAACCCTAATTATTGTCATGCTTGGTTGTTCCTAAGGTTTGTGAGGTTCAAGAAAGAAGTCTTCAGAGGAACCACCAGGAAGCAGATGAATGGAGCAAAGAGAAAGCAAAGTAACTTGCTTCATTCAAGAAGTCAAGTCACTTGGGGAAAGAAAGTAAGATGAAGGAGAATGAGCTAGCTCACCCTCAAACACATAACAAAATGCAGCAAGGATGCATAAAGGAGATGAAAAGAAATTGTGAGAAGTGAAGGCAAATTCACTTCTCAAAGTTGCTTACCACCTGAAAAGTTAGTGAAAGAAATGCAATGCAATGCAAAATGAAGTGAAATGGCATGATGCAAATCAAAACCAGAAGCACATACATGATGTTAATGATGCTATGAGATGATGCAAACATGAAACAAAACATGGGGATGATCATACAAACTCATGGATGCAAATGGAGCAAGTTAAGAACCATGATCATACATGAAAAGTTATGGAATGCCAATGACATACAACATGGCAAATGAAAGATGCAATGATCAAACATGTTTACAATATGTCTTAAGATGTCAAATGAATCAAATGGATGCACAAAATGCTATGGCAATTCAAGGTATGCAAGCAAATGCAAGATGGATGCATATGGAAGCCCAAATTAGGGTTTATGATCAATGCAACAAACAAAAACCAAAATCAGAAGCAAACATCAAGATAAAAAAATTGAAAATGCACTCCAAGGAACCCTAACCCTTCACAAACTCACTGCCCAAAGGAGGGGTTCTAACTCTTAACCTAATAAAAGTTATGAATTTCCTAAGATTTCTAGGGTTTTAGGGTACCTTAACAAGAAAAATGCCAAACAAATGGAAAATGAAAGATCAAATCAAACCAATTTAATCTTACAAACTACATGATATGCAAAGCATAATGCAAAAAGAATCAAAGTCCAACTCTCAAAGACTAGGCAGAAATGATTTTTTGAACATTGGATCAAAATAATGCTTAAAAATGAAATTAATTCCATGGAAAATTAACAAAATGTATCAAGATCAAAAAAGAAATTTGGTTTGAGGGTTGGACAATGTTTCTAAATGATTTTAAAGGTTTCATGAATTTTTTGGTGATTTTTAAATACCTAAAAGTATTTTTAATTAATTAATTCTCATTAATTAATTAAAAATAAACTTTTAAATGATTTAAAAATAATTTTTAATGCAAAAAATAAAAACAAAAATGTTTTTGGTTTCTGAAAAATTAATAAAAGTGTGTATAAAAAATTTCAGAATTTTTAAGATTGTTTTGCTATTTTAAATAAAATGGAGAAAATAAATGAAATAAAAAGAAAATAAAATTGAATTAATGAGAAGTCAAACAGATCAATGGTCAGCATTCAAATGAAACACGCGCGCGTTTGACTTGGCGCCACATCCAAGGGCTGAGATTCAAACTTCCATAATTATGATTAGCCCTAATTAATTATGCCCTAATGACTTTCAGGCGACCGGAACACTGTTCCGGTCGTCTTCTCCGGCCATCTCAAATCTCAAACTCTCTCTACACGCATCCAAAACAAAATCTAACTACCCAGAATTCATCCCCACTTAAAAACGAATCAAACCCCTCAATCAAACAACATTTCTCATTCATTAATCAGCCAAATCGAATCAAAACATTTTTTAGGGCAAAAGTTTCAGACAGTGCATACATCCTGGTTTCTCAACCATTTTCAAAAGTAAGCACATATTCATGATCAGGGGAGTGCATAGAAGCTATTAGGAACTTAAAAACATGCTTCTGGAAAAAAGTTTTGAGTTGACTACCTGAACTGAAGCTTTCGATTCAGGAGCTTTCTGGCTGTTTCTTTGGCTCAAATGCACTCCAATGATTCCCCTAAGAAGCTTGCAATGCTTGTTTGAAGTTTGCAATGGCTGGTTTGAGAGATGGCAAGAGTTCTGTTCAATGGCAGGTGGTGATCGTGTTTTTGATTCTTTGAGTTTCAGGCTATGGTGAAGGGTGCTTTGTGACCAGGAAGATGTGTTGAGTTGGTTTGTGAAGTTTGTTTTTGTGTTTGTGGCTTGTGCTGAGAGTTTCGAAGGCTCTTGCAAATGGAGTGAAAAATGAGAATGTTGTGCTATGGAGTGTTTCAGGCTTGTGCTCTTGTTGCTTTTGCTTGCTTTTGGCTTGTATAAACTATGATGATTGGTCAGAAGAAGTGATGTGTGCTTTATTGATTGGTATGGGTCTTTTTGCTAAGATGTCAAAGTTGGTGTAAGAGAAGTATGGGCTACTTCTAGCCAAGTACAAAGAGTGTGTCCTGCGCAGCAGGATGTGGGGAAAGGCCTAGGATGGTTCAGCAAGCTAGCAAGCAAGTGCATGATAAACTATGATGAGTTTTGCAACTTGCTTTGCTTTTGATCTTTATGAAATAACTTGCTCCATAAGCCATAAAACATGTGATTATTTGGGTGCAATCTGACTTTTAGGACTTGTGTGATCATGTGGTGAAGTTTAGAAGTCAATTTGATAACTTAATTTGCCTTGAGAAGTGAATTTGCAACTTTGCCTCTTTGGTGGAAAACTTCAAATTTTGTGATTTTAGCCAACTTTGACAAGCCATAACTTTTGATCCAAAATGAATTAGGTCATGTTCACTTACTTTTTGAAAAGGGAATAATCCATTCTACAACTTTCATGACCAAAGTTTTTTCATTTGAAGCTTTTTTGAATCAAAAAGTAAAGGTTGAAAAAGTTGCCTAAAATGGCAATTTCCTTAAAAGTCAAACCTTCCCAAAAAGTCAACTTTGCAAAAGACTTGAAATTCTTCAATTTTGTGAACTTCCAACATCTTCCATGATCAAATAAAGATCATATACAATCAAAATGATGAAGAACACCCTTTGGTTGGGTCATTGGGGGCCTCAGATGCCCTGATTTTACACTGACTTGCCCAGAAAGTCAACCCTTGATCAGATGACTTCCCCATGGAATTTCTTCATGAAAATTGATATGCATACTCCCTATACCATATAGAGACCAATAGAAACAAGAATTACCAAAAAATTTGGAGTTATGGCCTCTGAAACCAAAACCCTAATTTTAGGTCATTTGTGCAGTCAAGCCTGGCTCTGCTTCCATCCCATTCTCAGTTCTTGTGATTTTTTGACATTCTTGACTTTGAGAGGATATAATATGATGCTTGAACATACATGGACCCCTTTGAAGTGATTTATGGCCTTTGGAGTGGCTCAAGAAGTCCTTGAATAGCTCAGATCACAAACCCTAGATGCAGATGACTTAGAACCAATGCAGTGAATCAAAAATGGGGTATGAGATGCTATGATTGAGTTTATGCATATGAAGAGATCACAAGCCATGGTGTGAATGGGTGAGGGCAAATTTGGGGTGTTTACAGCTGCCCCTATTCAAACATGAGTTAGCTGTGCAGGATGTAAGCGACGGCTTAACAGGCAAACAAGATAACTTGTGGTTGAATACCAAAGACAGTCCAAAATTTGCACTCACAGAATGAAGAAGAAAAGGGATATAGATTGTAAAAGAAAATAAAGTATATTGTAAAGTATAGGCGACGGAGGACGACCGTCGAGCATAGGACGACTGCTGGGTAAAGAGCAATGACGGGGACGGCCGACATGCTGGACAAAGGTGCGGGAAATAAAGCGATGACGGGGACGGCCGACATGCTGGGGATAAAAGGAATTATGATAGGGACGGCCATCAAGTAAAGCTGTAAAATTCTCTGGGGATTAATGAAAAATGACGGGGACGGCCATCAAGTTCATAAAGCAACCAACGATGGGGACGGCCATCGGGCTAAAAAGAAAAGGGACCACGACGGGGACGGCCATCGGGTTAAAGAATAAATGAAATAAACAGATGATGAGGTACGGTCATCAAAGGTGAAGGGCGATCACCTAGCAGGGGACGGCTGCTCTGTAAGGGTTAAGATGAGGGACGGTCATCTAAGGTGGAGGACGACCACCTGGCAGGGTACGGCTGCCGAAAGTATCGCGACATAGGACGAATGCCGGATAGAAGGTCAACGATGGGGACGGCCATCGGATGAGCATGATGAAGGACGATCATCAAGAGGTGGAGGACGACCACCTAGCAGGGTACGGCTGCTCTCAAGGTTTATCATGACATAGGACGAATGTCAGATAACCAAAATCAACAATGGGGACGGCCATTGGATAAAATGATGAAGGGCGATCATCAAAAGGTGAAGGACGATCACCTAGCAGGGGACGGCTGCTAAATATCACGACATAGGACGAGTGTCGGATAAAAAGGTCAACGATGGGGACGGCCATCGGATGAGCATGATGAAGGACGATCATCAAGAGGTGGAGGACGACCACCTAGCAGGGTACGGCTGCTCTCAGGGTTTATCATGACATAGGACGAATGTCAGATAAAAAGGAAATTCACTTTACTGGGGAGTAGTAAACACGGACGAGTGTTTACATCCAAGAAATAAAAGGTATAAGTGTTTGGTATTGTGTATAGATTAAAGATGCGGACTAGCATCCTTAAGACTATGATACGGACGAGTATCAGGTAGAAACAAATACTGACACGTGTTCAGAGATGATGAGACGGACGAGTATCAACTGGTTAACAGAGAACACGTACGAGTGTTGAATCTGAGGGGACTCCTCTGGGGAATAGTAGACACAGACGAGTGTCTATATTCAAGAAGACAAAAGTGTTTGACACAGTGTATGGATTAAAGATGCGGACGAGCATCCTTAAGACTATGATACGGACGAGTATCAGGTATAAATAAACGCTTGACGCATGTTCTGAGATGATGATACGGACGAGTACCAACTGGTTAACAAAGAACACGGACTAGTGTTGAATCTGCGGGGATATAAATGGTGTATACAAAATACGGACGAGTATCTGTATGAGTGAAATAAGTAATAAGTGGTGTACAGGAGAGTGTTTAACCTGCTGGGGAGAGTGACACGGACGAGTGTCAAAAGAGAAACGTGTAATATAAACAAGTATATGGTTTGCAAAATGTTTAGGCAACTATGCTGAGGAAAGTGACACGGACGGATGTCAAGAAAATTATATATATATGTATCTGTGAGTGCAAAGGGGATACTTTGGCTTTCTGCTGGGGATACGACACGGACGGGTGTCGAGAAGTATCTGTAATATATAAGTGTTTGTTTGTAAAGAAAATCTCGGGCGACTTTACTGGGGAATGATGACACGGACGGGTGCCACAAGGAGTGTGTATTCGTATTGGTGAATGTGAGGCAACTGCTTTAGCTCCTGCTGGGGAATCCGAGGAGTATTCCGTATATTGTTGATGGGTTGCCATTATTCACAAGTGTTTGATTCAGAACATGGCTTATAATTATGCAATATGTTTGATTTTTGCCGTAATGCTCCGTATTAAACGGAATGCTATGCTTTGTGGGGTGAATATGATGCGAATGCTATGATTATGCAAAAGATACCGATCCGGGATTCGGATCCCATCGCTGCAAAGATCTCTGGTTGATCTGTTTGAAGTGAACATCCCAGCTGGGGATGAGATCATTGGTAGATCTGATGAGATGATTCTGCTTGGGGAAATAGGTTACTGGTAGACCTATTCTTGGTAATGAGGGACCCAGCTGGGGTTTGTAGAAGCCTTCGTCACTCTGTTGTGCTTCCTTCGTGCGTTGCTCTTCTGAATAGAGGTTGACACTCTGTGGGGAAGTAGTTTCCTGGCTTTTGTACTCGGCTGAGGAAGAATGATCGGCAACTTGGCTGGAAGAAGCAAACAAATGGTAACTCAGTTGGGGAGAGAACACTTTGAGTGCTAAGACTGAGTGTTGATCTGCCAGCTTGCTGGGATGAAGCTTACATGCCCCATGCTGCGCTTTGAATACCTGCAATCCTGCAAAGACAAGAGATGCACAAGTAATCCCGAGGTATCCCTTACCGGATTCCGTCATAGGAGTGAGACACTCCCGAGAGTAAGTATATTTCCTGCAAGCACGTAGTTTTTATATTTATTTTTTTAGGATAAGCATTTGTATTCATGCAATCAGTATTCTTGAAGATATCAGACATTTTTGCAAATAAAATGAAGTGTACGAGGTGAAACTTGACTGAAAATCTGTTTTTATTAATTCATATGCCCTGAATTGGCAAGATACAGTCAAAGAAACATATCTCCTGAAATGAGGAGATTGTTACAAATTGAGAAACAAAAGATGTTGGCAATGTTGGTGACGCTTCAAGGAGCTTCCCTCTTGCTATGACTCGTATGACATTTGACGTTCTTCTCGTCTTGCTTTCTGAAGAAGGCTGATTCTGACAGAAGCTTGATCCTTTCGAGGTTTACCAAGTTGTAGGTGATACAGATGAATTCAGAATGCAGTTGTTCGCTTATTCCCTTGTTTTGCATGGATTGCCCTTTCGGGTTTTCAATCCATCGGGATACCCTTTTTTGCCTGAGCTGTCCAATGCGGCTTTTCAACTCAGCGGGTGTACATTTTTTGTTTATTTTCCCTTATTTTTGCCCGAGTCTTTTATTCTGTTTTTGACTCGCCGGGATGCCCTGTTTTTTCCTAGACTTACATTCTGTTTTTCGTGTCCAGCGGGTCATTTTTATGCGAAGTATTTTTTAACTGCGTCTGAATTTACAGGGGACGGGAAGTCTTCACCATCCATGGTGCTGAGCATGAGTGCTCCACCAGAGAAAACTTTCTTTACTACAAATGGTCCTTCATAATTTGGAGTCCACTTGCCCCTGTGGTCTGTATGAGGAGGGAGGATTCTTTTCAGCACAAGATCCCCTACTTGATACTCTCGGTGCCTGACTCTCTGATCGAAGGCTCTCTTCATTCTTTTCTGATACAACTGCCCATGACAGATTGCAGCCAATCTCTTCTCTTCAATCAGACTCAGTTGTTCGTATCGGGACCGAACCCATTCTGCTTCGTTCAGCTTAACATCCATCAATACCCGTAGAGAGGATAATTCAACTTCAACAGGTAGGACTGCCTCCATACCATACACAAGCTGATACGGTGTTGCCCCAGTGGATGTTCTGATTGACGTGCGGTACCCATGCAAGGCAAATGGTAGCGTCTCATGCCAATCTTTGTATGTAACTACCATCTTCTGCACAATCTTCTTGATATTCTTATTAGCTGCCTCGACAGCGCCATTCATCTTTGGCCTGTAAGGAGAAGAATTGTGGTGTTGGATCTTGAAGTCCCGGCATAGCTCAGCCATCATTTTGTTGTTTAAGTTGGAACCATTATCAGTAATGATTCGCTCGGGCACTCCATACCGACAGATGATATCTCTCTTCAGGAATCGGGCTACCACTTGTCTTGTAACATTGGCATAAGAAGCTGCTTCAACCCACTTGGTAAAATAGTCAATGGCTACCAGGATGAATCTGTGGCCATTTGAAGCAGTCGGTTCGATCTTGCCAATCATATCAATGCCCCACATGGCAAAGGGCCAGGGTGAAGACATTATATTCAAAGGATTGGGAGGCACATGTACTTTATCCGCGTAGATCTGACATTTATGGCATTTCCTGGCATAAGCACAACAGTCGGCATCCATTGTGATCCAGTAATAACCTGATCTTAGCAACTTTTTAGCCATGGCATGCCCTCCCGCATGGGTACCAAAGGATCCTTCGTGCAGCTCGTGCATTAACAAGTCTGCTTCTGTTCTATCAACGCATCTGAGGAGTACCATATCAAAGTTTCTCTTGTACAGGGAACCATCGGTGTTCAGAAAGAAACTACCAGCAAGCCTTCTTAAAGTCTTCTTATCATTGGAAGATGCCCCAGGTGGGTATGTTTGATCCTCCAAGAAGCACTTAATGTCATGGAACCAAGGCTTATCATCTTTGACAACATCTGCTGCGAGCACATATGCTGGTCTGTCGAGTCTGGACACTGAAATCTGAGGCACAAAGTTGGCAGCTTGAACTTTGATCATTGACGAAATGGTAGCCAGAGCATCTGCAAACTGATTCTCGTCCCGAGGGATATACTCAAGCTTGACCGTTGTGAAGAAAGTCAATAACCTCCATGTATAATCCCTGTAAGGTATCAGATGATCCTGGTGGGTGTACCATTTGCCGTTGGTTTGATTAACTACCAGAGCGGAATCTCCGAACACGGTCAAAGTCTTGATCCTGAGGTCAATGGCTTCCTCAAGTCCCATAATGCAAGCTTCGTATTCAGCTTCGTTGTTAGTGCAGTTGAAAGTGAGCTTTGCCGAGAAAGGCATGTGAACTCCCTTAGGTGTAATGAGCACTGCACCAACACCACGACCATTCATATTAACAGCCCCATCAAACATCATAGTTCATTCTTCTTCCGGGTCAGGCCCTTCAGTGTGAATAGGCTCTTCATGATCTTTTGCTTTTATGAACATGATGTCTTCATCAGGGAAGTCAAATCTCATAGGCTGGTAGTCATCAATAGGTTGCTCAGCAAGATATTCAAACAATAAACTGCCCTTGATGGCTTTCTGAGATGTGTACTGAATGTCATATTCCGTGAGAATCATTTGCCATCTTGCAACCCGTCCGGTAAGAGCTGGCTTCTCGAAAATGTACTTGACTGGGTCCATTTTGGATATCAATAAAGTAGTGTGGGTCAACATATACTGTCTCAGTCGGCGAGCAGCCCACGCTAAAGCACAACAAGTTTTCTCGAGCAGTGAATAACGTTGTTCACAGTCGGTAAACTTTTTGCTCAGGTAGTATATTGCATACTCTTTTTGACCAGACTCGTCATGCTGGCCCAGCACACACCCCATCGACTCTTCTAATACTGTCAAGTACATTATCAGAGGTCTTCCTTCCACTGGAGGCATAAGGATTGGAGGTTCTTGCAGGTACTCTTTGATCTTGTCAAAAGCCCTCTGGCAGTCTTCGTTCCACCTGACCGTTTGCTCTTTTCTCAACAGCTTAAACAAAGGTTCACAGGTTGCTGTAAGGTGAGATATGAACCTTGAGATGTAGTTCAATCTACCTAGAAACCCTCGAACTTCTTTTTCAGACTTCGGTGCAGGCATCTCTTGAATGGCTTTGACTTTATCAGGGTCCACCTCAATCCCTTTCTCGCTTACAATAAAACCCAGCAGCTTACCAGATCGCACCCCGAATGTGCACTTGTTGGGGTTCAGCTTCAGTTGGTACTTCCTCAGACGCTTGAATAACTTCAGCAGATTTACCAGGTGGTCTTCTTCTGTGAGGGACTTGGCAATCATGTCATCCACATAACACTCGATTTCTTTATGGATCATATCGTGGAATAATGTTACCATAGCCCGTTGATATGTTGCACCAGCATTCTTCAATCCGAATGGCATCACCTTGTAACAGAACGTGCCCCAGGGTGTGATGAAGGTTGTCTTCTCCATGTCTTCAGGCGACATCTTGATCTGATTGTACCCTGAAAATCCTTCCATGAAGGAGAATACCGAGAACTGAGCCGTATTATCAACCAATACATCAATGTGAGGTAATGGGAAATCATCTTTCGGGTTGGCTCTGTTCAGGTCCCGGTAGTCAACACACATCCTCACTTTGCCGTCTTTCTTAGGCACAGGTACTATATTAGCAACCCACGGCGGATAGCTAGTTACAGCAAGGAATCCGGCGTCCCACTGCTTTTGTACCTCTTCTTTGATTTTCATTGCCATGTCTGGGCGAGTACGGCGCAGTTTCTGTTTGACCGGTGGGCATTCTTCCCTCAAAGGCAGCTTGTGCATAACAATGTCGGTTTCCAACCCTGGCATATCCTGATAAGACCAAGCAAACACATCCACATATTCTTGAAGCAGGTCAATCAGTTGTTTCTTCACTGAGTCTTGTAAGCAGGCCCCGATTTTAACTTCTTTCGCATCTTCATCCGTACCAAGATTGATCGTTTCGACCTCCTCCTGATGAGGAGTGATAACCTTCTCCTCTTGTCTCAATAACCTGGCTAGCTCTTCAGGAAGCTCGTAATCTTCTTCAACCCCTTCATCAGCTTGATTAATCGGATTGTCAGAGTCATACGAAGTCATAGCCGTGCTGTTGTCGGTGCTTTCTGGAAGGCACTCTCTGCAAGGGTTCAGTTTGTTCATTTTAGTGATTGATTTTAATCTTTTTTAGAAAAGTGAAATAAAGTTGTCATTTTGAAAACATTGCCATTTATTTTTTGTACAAAAAGAAAAATGGAAAAACAGTGAGCGGAAAAGAAAAAGACTCATTTGCAAAAGATGTCTGATATTTCATTGATTAATCTTGTTGCACAAAAATTACAGATGGCCCGATTACAAAATGAGTCTTGTCATCTTGGGCAAGATGTAAGACTTGATGCATGCTTAAAATATACAGGAAATAATAATTACTCTGCAGGAGTAACCCTTATAATTTCCTAGGAAGACCAGTTTGAGATACGGCTTCCCGGAATCCTTGGACGTATCCAGCTTTCCAGGTTGCGCTCATCTTCCGACTCATCTTCCAAGTTGTTGACAACATCAGGGGTGAGCATCCCCCCACTAACAAAGTCGGGCTTCTTAGCATCCTCTGCTTGATCTTGTTGGGTTGGTTTGTAACCCAACCCAAATCTATCCTCTTTCTTCTCCACAGGCAACAGTTTGCCCCAGCCTTGAGCATTCCCTTCTTCAACAACCTTCCTGGCTTGCTGGTAGGATGTCATGGAAGTCCCAAGTACAGCAGAGGTTTCATTAATATTCAAGGCCTCAAACCCTTGACTCATCGTTTCGTGGATCTCCCCATCCATCTCAATGTATTTGTATGTAGCCAGATGGCTAACAAAAATGTCTTCCTCTCCACAAATAGTAACGACTTGGCCCTCCCACTCAAATTTTAACTTCTGGTGAAGGGTAGACGTAACTGCGCCAGCGGCATGAATCCATGGTCTACCCAACAAACAGCTGTAGGCCGGCTGAATGTCCATCACGTAGAAGGTCGTTTTGAAAGTTTGTGGGCCAATCGTTATAGGCAACTCAATTTCTCCCAGAAATGATCTCTTAGAACCGTCAAAGGCTCTCACTACTAAGTTGCTGGGACGTAATGCCAATCCTTCATACTCCAGCTTCACAAGGGCTTTCTTAGGTAAGACATTGAGGGATGACCCTGTGTCTACCAGTACATGTGAAAGAACTGCACCCTTACACTCCATGGTAATGTGCAAAGCCTTGTTGTGATTGCGGCCTTCCGTAGTCAAATCAGTGTTGGTAAATCCTAGTCCATTACTAGCATTAACATTTCCAACCACAGCTTCCAACTGATTGACGGTAATCTCTTCCGGCACATAAGCTGCGTGCAAGACTTTTAGTAGTGCGTTCCGATGAGCCTCGGAGCACATAAGCAATGATAGAATGGAGATCTTGGAAGGCGTCTGGTGAAGCTGATCCACTATCTTGTAATCACTTTTCTTGATGATTCTCATGAATTCATCAACTTCTTGATCAAAAGGTGTTTTCAAAGCTTCTTTAACAATTTGCTCTTCTTGCACCATGCTCTTCCCTTTTGCCTTGGCAGCAGCTTCTGCTTCAGCAGTGGGTCTTTGAATTTGCGGGGCAAAGAGACGTCCGCTTCGAGTGAAGCCTCCGCCTCCCCCCACATTGTCTATTTATGGTGAAGAAGTTGATGATTCGAGAGTGATTTTCTGTCCTTAGCAGTATAGGTCGGAGCCATAATGCCAAGGGATGGCATTACTGCTTTCATAAGGTACTGGCCCAGGCACTGTGATAGTGACTGGACTGATGGCAGCTGCAGAAGGGACCATGACAGTATGTGGATCATAGTATATTGTGACTGGTGCTCTGATAGGAGTGGCATTTTGTGAGTTGTAGGCAGAATCATTGGCAGGATCATAATAAATTGTAACCGTTGAGACATTTTCATTGCTTGCTGCTGATGTTGTAGGAGACATTGTTGACTGGATGGGTGTTGTTGTTGTAGGAGACTCTGAATGAAGGGGTGCTGAAGTTGTAGAAGGGATGTTTGTTGATATTTGGTCCGTTGAAGTAACAGATGAAACATTTGTTGACGAGATTGAAGAGTTGTTTGGAACAATGGTTGTTGCAGTTGTAGAAGACTCTGGAACTGTTGTTAAGGAGATTGTTGGATTGGTAGGTATTGATGTTGTGATTTGAAGCAAACCACTCTGGATGAGACCATCTATGCCATCTCTCAAGTTATCACACCCATTCACTGATATGTTGCAATAAGCACATCCTAGCTCACATCCCGGGAACATTTGACATTCAAGGAGTTGAGCTTTAATCTCTACCAAGGGTGTTCGAATCTGACCCACACTGGTTATCAAGTAAGACGGCTTGTCTTCTTCAATAGCATTGATTCTGGGTCCTCCGTGGTGTGGCATAGGGTTCTTGTTAACATTTGGTGGTGGTGCAAAGTTCAGAGCTTTAGAATCTACCAAGTCCTGTACTTTCATGTGCAAAGCTCTGCACTTCTCTGTACTGTGGCCAGGTGCATTTGAGTGAAAAGCACATCTGGCGCTGGCGTCATAATTTCTGGGTAGACTGGCAGGATCTAGAGGTGCCAATGTCCTTAGCTCAACCAGGTTGAGTTTCAGGAGTTGTGGCAGTAATGTGGCATAGGGCATAGGGATTGGATCGATCACCCTATTGGCCTGAGAAGGTCTCTGTTGAAATGGTCTTTACTGATTGTTGTTGCTGGTGTTGTTGTTGTTATAATTTCTCTGAGGAGGATACTGAGTTTGTTGCTGGTAATTTTTTTGCTGTGGTTGATAAACTGGTTGAGGATGAATTGGAGCGGGAATGGTGACTGCTGCCACAGACCTATGAACATATTGGGGTCTGCCTCTGCTGGTATGGATAGCATTGGTCTCACCAGCTCTTCTTGGGCCCACAAAAGGCTTTCTTGTGTTGTTGGATGAGCTAGCACCGTTGTCAGAAATTTTGCCCATTTTTAACAGGCTCTCAATTCTTTCCCCGGCTATGACTACATCAGCAAAACTAGTGGAAGAAAAGGCAGCTAGCCTGTCAATGTATGTCCCTTAGAGGGTGTTCATAAACATATCAGCCATCTCTCTCTCTGACATGGGTGGCTGGACAGCAGCAGCAAGCTGTCGCCACCTCTGAGCGTACTCCCGGAAGCTTTCCCTGGATGATTGAGACATCCCCATCAGGAGGGTCCTGTTGGGAGCCATATCCAAATTGTACTGATATTGTCTGATAAAGGCCTCAGCCAAGTCCTTCCAGCACCTGATGGTTGCTCTGGTCAGGTGAGAGTACCATTCCCTTGAAGCTCCTGTTAAGCTATCCTCAAAATAAAACATCCATAGCTTTTCGTCCATGGTATATGCCTTCAGCCTCCCCAGAAAGGATTGTAAATGGGTTCGGGGACAGGAAGTTCCGTTGTATTTCTCAAAACACGGAGGTTTAAATTTGTGGGGAATCCTGACCCCGTCCACTAGTCCCATGTCCATAACATCAAAACCCAAAGAATTTTGGGACTCTAGGGATCTCAGTTTCTCAGCAATCTCATCTAGCCGTCTGTCATAGGCATCCTCCCCAGCTCCCATCACTGTAAATTGATCTTCCTGGGGGTCTTCTTGTAACACTCTGCCTGCAGTGGCAGTCCCTTGCACATTAACATGGATGTTGATCTCTGGATGAAGGTGGGGTCCATAGACTGGAGGATTAACATGAGGTTGAACTCTCTCATTATTGCTTGTCCCAGCAGTCCCTAGATGGGGGTCTTCCTGATTCTGCCTCTCTACCAGTGCTCTTAATCTCTCTTGGCTTTGAGCCATATTATTCATCACCTCCATAAACTGAGTCATCTGATTCCTCCTTTCTAGTCTTTCATTGGCCATTTGGGTCCTGACCTCTGTAAGGTCCTGCTGTACTTGGTCCATTTGTATACCCGGAAGGTTGTTGCGGGTTGGATATCTGTGTGGACGGTTGAGTGGAAACACCCGACGTCGAGCAATAGTTCCTGAGATCACAACAGAGTTAGTAACAAAAACAAAACAAACCTACAAAACAAACAAAGGTTAGTATGCAATGCAGTATGCTTATTCGTTTCCAAGGTATCCGGCTTGGCACTTGGTTTTGACCTTTCCAGACCCTTGAGGAAGATGCTTGTGATGTTGCTTGAAAGAAACTCAGATAAAACAAACTAATGAATATATTACAAAAGTGAATGATACATAATTTGTTTTTTTACAATTCATGCCCCTGAGGGGTCAAAATACAACATAAGAAAATGGAAAGTACAATGAAATGAAAGCAACAACAAGCAAAAGTCAGACACCAAGACCAAACTCATCCTCCTGAACTTCCTTTAGAAGTGCTTCAGTCACAGGATCAGCTGGACGCTCTGTGAGATTCCTGATGAGAAGATTCCTGGTGGCAATAGCTGCAGTTAGCTTCTTGTGTCTGCCCTGGTCTTTCGACCTCTTCACACCAGCTCTGATCTTCAATTCTGAGATCACTCTCTGGGCTGCTAGCAGGGCTTCCTGTTGCCCTTTTGCACTAGCCTCCAACTGCTCAATCTTATCCTGAGTTCTCTTATCCTCCTGAGTGCGAGTTTCGGTGATTCTGACCCACCTAGCTTGACTCTCTTTTAGATACAAATCAGTCCTAGCTCTCTGGAATTGGGCCTCTTTGCAGGCATTCTTCAAGATCTGCTCTCCAGCCCTTGACTTCTTGATATAGTCTTCTGACTTCTCAATCCTGGCTAGATGCTCCACCTTTAGCTTTTCCGACCTTTCAATGTCCAGCCGACCATCACTCCTCTCCCAGAGGGTCTTCTGTAGAGCCTAAGTCAGATTCTCATTCCTTTCTTTCAATTTCTCAAACTCCTCCAGGCTAACAGTAGCTGGAGGTGGTGTTGTGGAGGGTCCAGGCACATCTTCAAGGGTGAAGGGCATTCCAGAAACTTGAGCCCTGGCATGAGACCACTCATAGTACTGAGATGAGGCCACATTGTTGCATCTCCCAAGGATAGTTACCCCTTTAGTCTGGACATCGTCCCAAGCCCAGGATGCTTGCCTGACAATAGCCAGATTAGGCTTGATCTCACAATAAAGGGTCTCAAGCAGATCCTGTGCTCTAGGAGGGTGGATCAATGCATAGCCCAGTTGTCTTTTGAATAGCAGAGGGTTGTAGTTGATGCAACCCTTCACTCCTATCAAAGGTACATTGGGAAAATGCCCGCAACTAGTAATGATGTCTCTGCCCTTGGTGCTCTGAGTGCACCACCTGATATCATCTGAGGTTAGAGCAACAAGCCTCCTAGCCCAGTTCTTCTGCTGGTGAGGGTTCAAGAATGCATCAGTCTTTGGCAAATGTTTGAGCAGCCAGGTATGGAACAAAGGAGCACAGCATCTCACTAATCTTCCCCTTTGCTTTTCATTCCTTTGGTGAACAGAGTAGTAAAAATCTCCCAGTAAGGTGGGCACTGGGTTCCTCAGGATGAAAAGATGGATTGCATTCTTGCTAATAAACTTAGGCTCATCTGCAAATAATATAACCCCATATATGCTAAGGGCTAATAATGCACAGACTGCCTTCCACTCCCCCATGGAGGCCTTCAGAATAGCCTGAGAGGTCAAGAAATCCAAGTGAAGACCAGAGACTCCAGCCTTGGCTGTCATGTTCTGCCCAATCAGAACTGGTTCCAAATACAATGCCTTTGCTACCTCTTCATTACTAGGGAAAGCCATCTCAGGGTTGAAGGGGACTCCATCCCTGATAGGTACACCAATCAGTGATGAATACTCTTCCAACAAGGGTCCCAACTGAAAATTCTGGAAGGTGAAGCACCTCAGAGGGGGATCATAGAACTGCAGGCAAGTATGAATCAAGCTCCTTTGTGAAGGGTCCAAATCCATAACCACATCAAGGATTCCTCCATAATGTTCTCTGAAAAGTGGTATATGGTCTGGAGTAATCAGGGTCTGAACCTTCCTGATGCTAGCTAGCTCAGGCTCAAAGAAATGATAGGAGATGTTGCTCTTCTTAGGTGCCATGTTGCTGAAGAAGAGCTGAGACAGATGCTGAGAATAACACTGAAGATGGGCCACTGACAGGCTGGGACTGGTGATGCAGGTGACTGAAGCAGGTAGCTGATAGCTGAAGTAAGTACTGATGAAGATAGGTCTATGCTGATGAAGGGGTCAAAACCAAGCCAAAATATATGATGTGGATACCCTGAAAAACAAATAAGCAAATGTTAAAACGATGCAATGATGATGTATGCAAATGATATGCAAGGGTTTGTGACTGAGTTGGATCTAATTAACTGCCTTGATATAGGTCCATGTATGTTCAAGAAATCCAGATGGAGGTTCATAAGTCCAGTAACCAAGGCGGGGGACTCAAATAAAGAGTCACATGTCCAGGGTTAAAAATCACAAGAACTGTTCCAAAATGGAGTACTCTTAATCCAAACAAAATAACAGGGTATGTTGAGGTCAAGGGTACCTGCAAACCTGTAAACAACCCAACCCCCTCACAGGTGATGTTCTAAAACAAGGATCCTCAGACTTGGATCAGTTATGAGAAGTGTAAACACTTATAACCCGGAGGTACAGTGTTTACAATAACCATAAAAGATCCTCCTCTAATTCACCTCAGTTTCTGAAGGTCAATACTAAAGGTCATCCAGACTTAGCAGGCTTCCTAGATAGCCCTAGCACTACAGAAAATCTGCAGCACAGAGTTCTCAAGAAGAAACCCATATCTGAACCGTGTTTCATATTCCCGCACCAGACCGAAATGGAATGGGAAAGAACATGAACCACTCTAGCCTAGGTGTCACTCAGGTCCCAGGTATAGGACCTCAACTCTCAATAAAACACCCACCCACCCACCCAAGCAACAAAACAGATCCAGCCAGCACAGTATGACAGTATGATATATGTAAAGCTATAAAGAAAGCAATAAAACAACTGTACATAAAGCAAAAATAAATACAAATACAAGCACAAATAGCACATAACACCCCAGTAAACACAAATCAAACAAGCGCTAGGAGGAACCCACAAAAAGAACCAGAAGCCCTGGTTACAGTATAAGGGTCCCCAGCAGAGTCGCCAAGTTGTCGCTCCCGATAAATGGGAAATGGCCCAAATAAAGGTACAGACGCGAACGGTTGGCGAAAGGAAGATGTGAGAACACACAGGAGTGAACTCACAGGGAAATGAATAGAGTCGCCAGCTAGGCATTTTTATCCCGGAGGAAAGGCAATGCTGCATAGACCTAGAAAGATATGGATAAGACGGTTGCGAACCAGAGAGACTGAGAAAGGGGGTTGGTTACAACCTGGGAAGGTATTAGCACCCAGATTGTCCGTCGTACTCGACGGGATCCACGCTTAAAAGATTTGTGTTTTAAAGGGGTAGTGTCAGTGCAATTTGTGTATAAAAGAGCTGGAAAAGGATGTACAGGTGTCAGTGCAAAAGGAATGTAAAGTGTATAAGAGAAGTGTCAGTGTTGGAACAAAAGTAAAATGCTCATGACTATGAGGCTAAAAGAATGATGCTGGAAGGAGGGGGAATATACAGAGACTTTTGTTCGATAACCGTTAAATTATGCCTACGTATCCTCTCGTGCAATGAGGAAGTCAGAACACCGTAGTTCGACCCAAAGAGACTGAAAGGTGAATTGACTTGTGAACTGCTTACTTGTCTATGCTCAAGTGTATGACCTGTCTGGCTCAGGTGCAAACTGTCTTACATTAGACGGAAGAAGCAAGTTCTCGCTTATGAGTGAATGAGGTGAAAAAAGAATCCCGGAGGAGACAATTATTGTTTGTTCTTGAGTTTTCAGTCTTTTATTGCTTTTTGAATTTGTCATAGATTAATGAGTTTAAGCCTAAACCAATGGATTTAGTAAACTCATCACATCTTCCCTCTGATTAGGGGTAATGAGATTACCTTAAGTGTGAAGTCAGCTTCTCACACTTAATCACCATGGTGTGGGATTAAAATCATTAACCTACTTGTGATTATTTTGATGTTTTTGTGGTTTTTTGTTTAGTGTTGAGTAATGAGATTAAGCCATAATCAGGGATTAAACAGACTCATTACACCATCCTAATAGAAGGATAATAGAGGAGAATGTTTAAGCTGAGGAAAGCTCCTCAACTTAATCCATGATTAGGGATTAAACCCATGACAAAACAAAGCCTTTATTAAGTGGATTTTAGTTAATGGTAAGATGAAGAAGTGATTTTTAGGGTTTGTAAGACAACTTGAGGGGGACTTGTCCATTAACACTAGGGTTAGTCCTTCTTAACCAATTAAGGAAGAATTAGAACCCTAATGCAAGGCCCAAGTTACAAGCTTGATGTCTTAGTGATTATTAGATGAATTGATTAAAGGATTTAAACACATTAAGGGTTTAACACTTAGGATTAAAGTTATACACTCCATCCTAATAGAAGGATGCAGGCATAAGCTTAATCACAAAGCCTTAAAACCTTTAGGGTTTAGTCCCTGATTATGAGATGAGAAAAGAAGACTCAATGATGACACAAAGGTAAAACTAAATGGGGGACTAATCAAAACCCTAATTATTGTCATGCTTGGTTGTTCCTAAGGTTTGTGAGGTTCAAGAAAGAAGTCTTCAGAGGAACCACCAGGAAGCAGATGAATGGAGCAAAGAGAAAGCAAAGTAACTTGCTTCATTCAAGAAGTCAAGTCACTTGGGGAAAGAAAGTAAGATGAAGGAGAATGATCTAGCTCACCCTCAAACACATAACAAAATGCAGCAAGGATGCATAAAGGAGATGAAAAGAAATTGTGAGAAGTGAAGGCAAATTCACTTCTCAAAGTTGCTTACCACCTGAAAAGTTAGTGAAAGAAATGCAATGCAATGCAAAATGAAGTGAAATGGCATGATGCAAATCAAAACCAGAAGCACATACATGATGTTAATGATGCTATGAGATGATGCAAACATGAAACAAAACATGGGGATGATCATACAAACTCATGGATGCAAATGGAACAAGTTAAGAACCATGATCATACATGAAAAGTTATGGAATGCCAATGACATACAACATGGCAAATGAAAGATGCAATGATCAAACATGTTTACAATATGTCTTAAGATGTCAAATGAATCAAATGGATGCACAAAATGCTATGGCAAGTCAAGGTATGCAAGCAAATGCAAGATGGATGCATATGGAAGCCCAAATTAGGGTTTATGATCAATGCAACAAACAAAAACCAAAATCAGAAGCAAACATCAAGATAAAAAATTGAAAATGCACTCCAAGGAACCCTAACCCTTCACAAACTCACTGCCCAAAGGAGGGGTTCTAACTCTTAACCTAATAAAAGTTATGAATTTCCTAAGATTTCTAGGGTTTTAGGGTACCTTAACAAGAAAAATGCCAAACAAATGGAAAATGAAAGATCAAATCAAACCAATTTAATCTTACAAACTACATGATATGCAAAGCATAATGCAAAAAGAATCAAAGTCCAACTCTCAAAGACTAGGCAGAAATGATTTTTTGAACATTGGATCAAAATAATGCTTAAAAATGAAATTAATTCCATGGAAAATTAACAAAATGTATCAAGATCAAAAAAGAAATTTGGTTTGAGGGTTGGACAATGTTTCTAAATGATTTTAAAGGTTTCATGAATTTTTTGGTGATTTTTAAATACCTAAAAGTATTTTTAATTAATTAATTCTCATTAATTAATTAAAATAAACTTTTAAATGATTTAAAAATAATTTTTAATGCAAAAAATAAAAACAAAAATGTTTTTGGTTTCTGAAAATTAATAATAGTGTGTATAAAAAATTTCAGAATTTTTAAGATTGTTTTGCTATTTTAAATAAAATGGAGAAAATAAATGAAATAAAAAGAAAATAAAATTGAATTAATGAGAAGTCAAACAGATCAATGGTCAGCATTCAAATGAAACACGCGCGCGTTTGACTTGGCGCCACATCCAAGGGCTGAGATTCAAACTTCCATAATTATGATTAGCCCTAATTAATTATGCCCTGATGACTTTCAGGCGACCGGAACACTGTTCCGGTCGTCTTCTCCGGCCATCTCAAATCTCAAACTCTCTCTACACGCATCCAAAACAAAATCTAACTACCCAGAATTCATCCCCACTTAAAAACGAATCAAACCCCTCAATCAAACAACATTTCTCATTCATTAATTAGCCAAATCGAATCAAAACATTTTTTAGGGCAAAAGTTTCAGACAGTGCATACATCCTGGTTTCTCAACCATTTTCAAAAGTAAGCACATATTCATGATCAGGGGAGTGCATAGAAGCTATTAGGAACTTAAAAACATGCTTCTGGAAAAAAGTTTTGAGTTGACTACCTGAACTGAAGCTTTCGATTCAGGAGCTTTCTGGCTGTTTCTTTGGCTCAAATGCACTCCAATGATTCCCCTAAGAAGCTTGCAATGCTTGTTTGAAGTTTGCAATGGCTGGTTTGAGAGATGGCAAGAGTTCTGTTCAATGGCAGGTGGTGATCGTGTTTTTGATTCTTTGAGTTTCAGGCTATGGTGAAGGGTGCTTTGTGACCAGGAAGATGTGTTGAGTTGGTTTGTGAAGTTTGTTTTAGTGTTTGTGGCTTGTGCTGAGAGTTTCGAAGGCTCTTGCAAATGGAGTGAAAAATGAGAATGCTGTGCTATGGAGTGTTTCAGGCTTGTGCTCTTGTTGCTTTTGCTTGCTTTTGGCTTGTATAAACTATGATGATTGGTCAGAAGAAGTGATGTGTGCTTTATTGATTGGTATGGGTCTTTTTGCTAAGATGTCAAAGTTGGTGTAAGAGAAGTATGGGCTACTTCTATCCAAGTACAAAGAGTGTGTCCTACGCAACAGGATGTGGGGAAAGGCCTAGGATGGTTCAGCAAGCTAGCAAGCAAGTGGATGATAAACTATGATGAGTTTTGCAACTTGCTTTGCTTTTGATCTTTATGAAATAACTTGCTCCATAAGCCATAAAACATGTGATTATTTGGGTGCAATCTGACTTTTAGGACTTGTGTGATCATGTGGTGAAGTTTAGAAGTCAATTTGATAACTTAATTTGCCTTGAGAAGTGAATTTGCAACTTTGCCTCTTTGGTGGAAAACTTCAAATTTTGTGATTTTAGCCAACTTTGACAAGCCATAACTTTTGATCCAAAATGAATTAGGTCATGTTCTTGTACTTTTTGAAAAGGGAATGATCCATTCTACAACTTTCCTGACCAAAGTTTTTTCATTTGAAGCTTTTTTGAATCAAAAAGTAAAGGTTGAAAAAGTTGCCTAAAATGGCAATTTCCTTAAAAGTCAAACCTTCCCAAAAAGTCAACTTTGCAAAAGACTTGAAATTCTTCAATTTTGTGAACTTCCAACATCTTCCATGATCAAATAAAGATCATATACAATCAAAATGATGAAGAACACCCTTTGGTTGGGTCATTGGGGGCCTCAGATGCCCTGATTTTACACTGACTTGCCCAGAAAGTCAACCCTTGATCAGATGACTTCCCCATGGAATTTCTTCATGAAAATTGATATGCATACTCCCTATACCATATAGAGACCAATAGAAACAAGAATTACCAAAAAATTTGGAGTTATGGCCTCTGAAACCAAAACCCTAATTTTAGGTCATTTGTGCAGTCAAGCCTGGCTCTGCTTCCATCCCATTCTCAGTTCTTGTGATTTTTTGACATTCTTGACTTTGAGAGGATATAATATGATGCTTGAACATACATGGACCCCTTTGAAGTGATTTATGGCCTTTGGAGTGGCTCAAGAAGTCCTTGAATAGCTCAGATCACAAACCCTAGATGCAGATGACTTAGAACCAATGCAGTGAATCAAAAATGGGGTATGAGATGCTATGATTGAGTTTATGCATATGAAGAGATCACAAGCCATGGTGTGAATGGGTGAGGGCAAATTTGGGGTGTTTACAGCTGCCCCTATTCAAACATGAGTTAGCTGTGCAGGATGTAAGCGACGGCTTAACAGGCAAACAAGATAACTTGTGGTTGAATACCAAAGACAGTCCAAAATTTGCACTCACAGAATGAAGAAGAAAAGGGATATAGATTGTAAAAGAAAATAAAGTATATTGTAAAGTATAGGCGACGGAGGACGACCGTCGAGCATAGGACGACTACTGGGTAAAGAGCAATGACGGGGACGGCCGACATGCTGGACAAAGGTGCGGGAAATAAAGCGATGACGGGGACGACCGACATGCTGGGGATAAAAGGAATTATGATGGGGACGGCCATCAAGTAAAGCTGTAAAATTCTCTGGGGATTAATGAAAAATGACGGGGACGGCCATCAAGTTCATAAAGCAACCAACGATGGGGACGGCCATCGGGCTAAAAAGAAAAGGGACCACGACGGGGACGGCCATCGGGTTAAAGAAAAAATGAAATAAACAGATGATGAGGTACGGTCATCAAAGGTGAAGGACGATCACCTAGCAGGGGACGGCTGCTCTGTAAGGGTTAAGATGAGGGACGGTCATCTAAGGTGGAGGACGACCACCTGGCAGGGTACGGCTGCCGAAAGTATCGCGACATAGGACGAATGCCGGATAGAAGGTCAACGATGGGGACGACCATCGGATGAGCATGATGAAGGACGATCATCAAGAGGTGGAGGACGACCACCTAGCAGGGTACGGCTGCTCTCAAGGTTTATCATGACATAGGACGAATGTCAGATAACCAAAATCAACAATGGGGACGGCCATTGGATAAAATGATGAAGGGCGATCATCAAAAGGTGAAGGACGATCACCTAGCAGGGGACGGCTGCTAAATATCACGACATAGGACGAGTGTCGGATAAAAAGGTCAACGATGGGGACGGCCATCGGATGAGCATGATGAAGGACGATCATCAAGAGGTGGAGGACGACCACCTAGCAGGGTACGGCTGCTCTCAGGGTTTATCATGACATAGGACGAATGTCAGATAAAAAGGAAATTCACTTTACTGGGGAGTAGTAAACACGGACGAGTGTTTACATCCAAGAAATAAAAGGTATAAGTGTTTGGTATTGTGTATAGATTAAAGATGCGGACGAGCATCCTTAAGACTATGATACGGATGAGTATCAGGTAGAAACAAATACTGACACGTGTTCAGAGATGATGATACGGACGAGTATCAACTGGTTAACAGAGAACACGTACGAGTGTTGAATCTGAGGGGACTCCTCTGGGGAATAGTAGACACAGACGAGTGTCTATATTCAAGAAGACAAAAGTGTTTGACACAGTGTATGGATTAAAGATGCGGACGAGCATCCTTAAGACTATGATACGGACGAGTATCAGGTAGAAATAAACGCTTGACGCATGTTCTGAGATGATGATACGGACGAGTACCAACTGGTTAACAAAGAACACGGACTAGTGTTGAATCTGCGAGGATATAAATGGTGTATACAAAATACGGACGAGTATCTGTATGAGTGAAATAAGTAATAAGTGGTGTACAGGAGAGTGTTTAACCTGCTGGGGAGAGTGACACGGACGAGTGTCAAAAGAGAAAGGTGTAATATAAACAAGTATATGGTTTGCAAAATGTTTAGGCAACTATGCTGAGGAAAGTGACACGGACGGATGTCAAGAAAATTATATATATATGTATCTGTGAGTGCAAAGGGGATACTTTGGCTTTCTGCTAGGGATACGACACGGACGGGTGTCGAGAAGTATCTGTAATATATAAGTGTTTGTTTGTAAATAAAATCTCGGGCGACTTTACTGGGGAATGATGACACGGACGGGTGCCACAAGGAGTGTGTATTCGTATTGGTGAATGTGAGGCAACTGCTTTAGCTCCTGCTGGGGAATCCGGGGAGTATTCCGTATATTGTTGATGGGTTGCCATTATTCACAAGTGTTTGATTCAGAACATGGTTTATAATTATGCAATATGTTTGATTTTTGCCGTAATGCTCCGTATTAAACGGAATGCTACGCTTTGTGGGGTGAATATGATGCGAATGCTATGATTATGCAAAAGATACCGATCCGGGATTCGGATCCCATCGCTGCAAAGATCTCTGGTTGATCTGTTTGAAGTGAACATCCCAGTTGGGGATGAGATCATTGGTAGATCTGATGAGATGATTCTGCTTAGGGAAATAGGTTACTGATAGACCTATTCTTGGTAATGAGGGACCCAGCTGGGGTTTGTAGAAGCCTTCGTCACTCTGTTGTGCTTCCTTCGTGCGTTGCTCTTCTGAATAGAGGCTGACACTCTGTGGGGAAGCAGTTTCCTGGCTTTTGTACTCGGCTGAGGAAGAATGATCGGCAACTTGGCTGGAAGAAGCAAACAAATGGTAACTCAGTTGGGGAGAGAACACTTTGAGTGCTAAGACTGAGTGTTGATCTGCCAGCTTGCTGGGATGAAGCTTACATGCCCCATGCTGCGCTTTGAATACCTGCAATCCTGCAAAGACAAGAGATGCACAAGTAATCCCGAGGTATCCCTTACCGGATTCCGTCATAGGAGTGAGACACTCCCGAGAGTAAGTATATTTCCTGCAAGCACGTAGTTTTTATATTTTTTTTTTAGGATTGTATCTGTATTCATGCAATCAGTATTCTTGAAGACATCAGACATTTTTGCAAATAAAATGAAGTGTACGAGGTGAAACTTGACTGAAAATCTATTTTTATTAATTCATATGCCCTGAATTGGCAAGATACAGTCAAAGAAACATATCTCCTAAAATGAGGAGATTGTTACAAATTGAGAAACAAAAGATGTTGGCAATGTTGGTGACGCTTCAAGGAGTTTCCCTCTTGCTATGACTCGTATGACATTTGACGTTCTTCTCGTCTTGCTTTCTGAAGAAGGCTGATTCTGACAGAAGCTTGATCCTTTCGAGGTTTACCAAGTTGTAGGTGATACAGATGAATTCAGAATGCAGTTGTTCGCTTATTCCCTTGTTTTGCATGGATTGCCCTTTCGGGTTTTCAATCCATCGGGATACCCTTTTTTGCCTGAGCTGTCCAATGCGGCTTTTCAACTCAGCGGGTGTACATTTTTTGTTTATTTTCCCTTATTTTTGCCCGAGTCTTTTATTCTGTTTTTGACTCGCCGGGATGCCCTGTTTTTGCCTGGACTTACATTCTATTTTTTGTGTCCAGCGGGTCATTTTTATGCGAAGTATTTTTTAACTGCGTCTGAATTTACAGGGGACGGGAAGTCTTCACCATCCATGGTGTTGAGCATGAGTGCTCCACCAGAGAAAACTTTCTTTACTACAAATGGTCCTTCATAATTTGGAGTCCACTTGCCCCTGTGGTCTGTATGAGGAGGGAGGATTCTTTTCAGCACAAGATCCCCTACTTGATACTCTCGGTGCCTGACTCTCTGATCGAAGGCTCTCTTCATTCTTTTCTGATACAACTGCCCATGACAGATTGCAGCCAATCTCTTCTCTTCAATCAGACTCAGTTGTTCGTATCGGGACCGAACCCATTCTGCTTCGTTCAGCTTAACATCCATCAATACCCGTAGAGAGGGTAATTCAACTTCAACAGGTAGGACTGCCTCCATACCATACACAAGCTGATACGGTGTTGCCCCAGTGGATGTTCTGATTGACGTGCGGTACCCATGCAAGGCAAATGGTAGCGTCTCATGCCAATCTTTGTATGTAACTACCATCTTCTGCACAATCTTCTTGATATTCTTATTAGCTGCCTCGACAGCGCCATTCATCTTTGGCCTGTAAGGAGAAGAATTGTGGTGTTGGATCTTGAAGTCCCGGCATAGCTCAGCCATCATTTTGTTGTTTAAGTTGGAACCATTATCAGTAATGATTCGCTCGGGCACTCCATACCGACAGATGATATCTCTCTTCAGGAATCGGGCTACCACTTGTCTTGTAACATTGGCATAAGAAGCTGCTTCAACCCACTTGGTAAAATAGTCAATGGCTACCAGGATGAATCTGTGGCCATTTGAAGCAGTCGGTTCGATCTTGCCAATCATATCAATGCCCCACATGGCAAAGGGCCAGGGTGAAGACATTATATTCAAAGGATTGGGAGGCACATGTACTTTATCCGCGTAGATCTGACATTTATGGCATTTCCTGGCATAAGCACAACAGTCGGCATCCATTGTGATCCAGTAATAACCTGATCTTAGCAACTTTTTAGCCATGGCATGCCCTCCCGCATGGGTACCAAAGGATCCTTCGTGCACCTCGTGCATTAACAAGTCTGCTTCTGTTCTATCAACGCATCTGAGGAGTACCATATCGAAGTTTCTCTTGTACAGGGAACCATCGGTGTTCAGAAAGAAACTACCAGCAAGCCTTCTTAAAGTCTTCTTATCATTGGAAGATGCCCCAGGTGGGTATGTTTGATCCTCCAAGAAGCACTTAATGTCATGGAACCAAGGCTTATCATCTTTGACAACATCTGTTGCGAGCACATATGCTGGTCTGTCGAGTCTGGACACTGAAATCTGAGGCACAAAGTTGGCAGCTTGAACTTTGATCATTGACGAAATGGTAGCCAGAGCATCTGCAAACTGATTCTCGTCCCGAGGGATATACTCAAGCTTGACCGTTGTGAAGAAAGTCAATAACCTCCTTGTATAATCCCTGTAAGGTATCAGATGATCCTGGTGGGTGTACCATTTGCCGTTGGTTTGATTAACTACCAGAGCTGAATCTCCGAACAAGGTCAAAGTCTTGATCCTGAGGTCAATGGCTTCCTCAAGTCCCATAATGCAAGCTTCGTATTCAGCTTCGTTGTTAGTGCAGTTGAAAGTGAGCTTTGCCTAGAAAGGCATGTGAACTCCCTTAGGTGTAATGAGCACTGCACCAACACCACGACCATTCATATTAACAGCCCCATCAAACATCATAGTCCACTCTTCTTCCGGGTCAGGCCCTTCAGTGTGAATAGGCTCTTCATGATCTTTTGCTTTTATGAACATGATGTCTTCATTAGGGAAGTCAAATCTCATAGGCTGGTAGTCATCAATAGGTTGCTCAGCAAGATATTCAGACAATACACTGCCCTTGATGGCTTTCTGAGATGTGTATTGAATGTCATATTCCGTGAGAATCATTTGCCATCTTGCAACCCGTCCGGTAAGAGCTGGCTTCTCGAAAATGTACTTGACTGGGTCCATTTTGGATATCAATAAAGTAGTGTGGGTCAACATATATTGTCTCAGTCGGCGAGCAGCCCACGCTAAAGCACAGCAAGTTTTCTCGAGCAGTGAATAACGTTGTTCACAGTCGGTAAACTTTTTGCTCATGTAGTATATTGCATACTCTTTTCGACCAGACTCGTCATGCTGGCCCAGCACACACCCCATCGACTCTTCTAATACTGTCAAGTACATTATCAGAGGTCTTCCTTCCACTGGAGGCATAAGGATTGGAGGTTCTTGCAGGTACTCTTTGATCTTGTCAAAAGCCCTCTGGCAGTCTTTGTTCCACCTGACCGTTTGCTCTTTTCTCAACAGCTTAAACAAAGGTTCACAGGTTGCTGTAAGGTGAGATATGAACCTTGAGATGTAGTTCAATCTACCTAGAAACCCTCGAACTTCTTTTTCAGACTTCGGTGCAGGCATCTCTTGAATGGCTTTGACTTTATCAGGGTCCACCTCAATCCCTTTCTCGCTTACAATAAAACCCAGCAGCTTACCAGATCGCACCCCGAATGTGCACTTGTTGGGGTTCAGCTTCAGTTGGTACTTCCTCAGACGCTTGAATAACTTCAGCAGATTTACCAGGTGGTCTTCTTCTGTGAGGGACTTGGCAATCATGTCATCCACATAACACTCGATTTCTTTATGGATCATATCGTGGAATAATGTTACCATAGCCCGTTGATATGTTGCACCAGCATTCTTCAATCCGAATGGCATCACCTTGTAACAGAACGTGCCCCAGGGTGTGATGAAGGTTGTCTTCTCCATGTCTTCAGGCGACATCTTGATCTGATTGTACCCTGAAAATCCGTCCATGAAGGAGAATACCGAGAACTGAGTCATATTATCAACCAATACATCAATGTGAGGTAATGGGAAATCATCTTTCGGGCTGGCTCTGTTCAGGTCCCGGTAGTCAACACACATCCTCACTTTGCCGTCTTTCTTAGGCACAGGTACTATATTAGCAACCCACGGCGGATAGCTAGTTACAGCAAGGAATCCGGCGTCCCACTGCTTTTGTACCTCTTCTTTGATCTTCATTGCCATGTCTGGGCGAGTACGGCGCAGTTTCTGTTTGACCGGTGGGCATTCTTCCCTCAAAGGCAGCTTGTGCATAACAATGTCGGTTTCCAACCCTGGCATATCCTGATAAGACCAAGCAAACACATCCACATATTCTTGAAGCAGGTCAATCAGTTGTTTCTTCACTGAGTCTTGTAAGCAGGCCCCAATTTTAACTTCTTTCGCATCTTCATCCGTACCAAGATTGATCGTTTCGACCTCCTCCTGATGAGGAGTGATAATCTTCTCCTCTTGTCTCAATAACCTGGCTAGCTCTTCAGGAATCTCGTAATCTTCTTCAACCCCTTCATCAGCTTGATTAATCGGATTGTCAGAGTCATACGAAGTCATAGCTGTGCTGTTGTCGGTGCTGTCTGGAAGGCACTCTCTGCAAGGGTTCTGTTTGTTCATTTTAGTGATTGATTTTAATCTTGTTTAGAAAAGTTAAATAAAGTTGTCATTTTGAAAACATTGCCATTTATTTTTTGTACAAAAAGAAAAATGGAAAAACAGTGAGCGGAAAAGAAAAAGACTCATTTGCAAAAGATGTCTGATATTTCATTGATTAATCTTGTTGCACAAAAATTACAGATGGCCCGATTACAAAATGAGTCTTGTCATCTTGGGCAAGATGTAAGACTTGATGCATGCTTAAAATATACAGGAAATAATAATTACTCTGCAGGAGTAACCCTTATAATTTCCTGGGAAGACCAGTTTGAGATACGGCTTCCCGGAATCCTTGGACGTATCCAGCTTTCCAGGTTGCGCTCATCTTCTGACTCATCTTCCAAGTTGTTGACAGCATCAGGGGTGAGCATCCCCCCACTAACAAAGTCGGGCTTCTTAGCAGCCTCTGCTTGATCTTGTTGGGTTGGTTTGTAACCCAACCCAAATCTATCCTCTTTCTTCTCCACAGGCAACAGTTTGCCCCAGCCTTGAGCATTCCCTTCTTCAACAACCTTCCTGGCTTGCTGGTAGGATGTCATGGAAGTCCCAAGTACAGCAGAGGTTTCATTAATATTCAAGGCCTCAAACCCTTGACTCATCGTTTCGTGGATCTCCCCATCCATCTCAATGTATTTGTATGTAGCCAGATGGCTAACAAAAATGTCTTCCTCTCCACAAATAGTAACGACTTGGCCCTCCCACTCAAATTTTAACTTCTGGTGAAGGGTAGACGTAACTGCGCCAGCGGCATGAATCCATGGTCTACCCAACAAACAGCTGTAGGCCGGCTGAATGTCCATCACGTAGAAGGTCGTTTTGAAAGTTTGTGGGCCAATCGTTATAGGCAACTCAATTTCTCCCAGAACTGATCTCTTAGAACCGTCAAAGGCTCTCACTACTAAGTTGCTGGGACGTAATGCCAATCCTTCATACTCCAGCTTCACAAGGGCTTTCTTAGGTAAGACATTGAGGGATGACCCTGTGTCTACCAGTACATGTGAAAGAACTGCACCCTTACACTCCATGGTAATGTGCAAAGCCTTGTTGTGATTGCGGCCTTCCGTAGTCAAATCAGTGTTGGTAAATCCTAGTCCATTACTAGCATTAACATTTCCAACCACAGCTTCCAACTGATTGACGGTAATCTCTTCCGGCACATAAGCTGCGTGCAAGACTTTTAATAGTGCGTTCCGATGAGCCTCGGAGCACATAAGCAATGATAGAATGGAGATCTTGGAAGGCGTCTGGTGAAGCTGATCCACTATCTTGTAATCACTTTTCTTGATGATTCTCATGAATTCATCAACTTCTTGATCAAAAGGTGTTTTCAAAGCTTCTTTAACAATTTTCTCTTCTTGCACCATGCTCTTCCCTTTTGCCTTGGCAGCAGCTTCTGCTTCAGCAGTGGGTCTTTGAATTTGCGGGGCAAAGAGACATCCGCTTCGAGTGAAGCCTCCGCCTCCCCCCACATTGTCTATTTGTGGTGAAGAAGTTGATGATTCGAGAGTGATTTTCTGTCCTTAGCAGTATAGGTCGGAGCCATAATGCCAAGGGATGGCATTACTGCTTTCATAAGGTACTGGCCCAGGCACTGTGATAGTGACTGGACTGATGGCAGCTGCAGAAGGGACCATGACAGTATGTGGATCATAGTATATTGTGACTGGTGCTCTGATAGGAGTGGCATTTTGTGAGTTGTAGGCAGAATCATTGGCAGGATCATAATAAATTGTAACCGTTGAGACATTTTCATTGCTTGCTGCTGATGTTGTAGGAGACATTGTTGACTGGATGGGTGTTGTTGTTGTAGGAGACTCTGAATGAAGGGGTGCTGAAGTTGTAGAAGGGATGTTTGTTGATATTTGGTCCGTTGAAGTAACAGATGAAACATTTGTTGACGAGATTGAAGAGTTGTTTGGAACAATGGTTGTTGCAGTTGTAGAAGACTCTGGAACTATTGTTAAGGAGATTGTTGGATTGGTAGGTATTGATGTTGTGATTTGAAGCAAGCCACTCTGGATGAGACCATCTATGCCATCTCTCAAGTTATCACACCCATTCACTGATATGTTGCAATAAGCACATCCTAGCTCACATCCCGGGAACATTTGACATTCAAGGAGTTGAGCTTTAATCTCTACCAAGGGTGTTCGAATCTGACTCACACTGGTTATCAAGTAAGACGGCTTGTCTTCTTCAATAGCATTGATTATGGGTCCTCCGTGGTGTGGCATAGGGTTCTTGTTAACATTTGGTGGTGGTGCAAAGTTCAGAGCTTTAGAATCTACCAAGTCCTGTACTTTCATGTGCAAAGCTCTGCACTTCTTTGTACTGTGGCCAGGTGCATTTGAGTGAAAAGCACATCTGGCGCTGGCGTCATAATTTCTGGGTAGACTGGCAGGATCTGGAGGTGCCAATGTCCTTAGCTCAACCAGGTTGAGTTTCAGGAGTTGTGGCAGTAATGTGGCATAGGGCATAGGGATTGGATCGATCACCCTATTGGCCTGAGAAGGTCTCTGTTGAAATGGTCTTTACTGATTGTTGTTGCTGGTGTTGTTGTTGTTATAATTTCTCTGAGGAGGATACTGAGTTTGTTGCTGGTAATTTTGTTGTTGTGGTTGATAAACTGGTTGAGGATGAATTGGAGCGGGAATAGTGACTGCTGCCACAGACCTATGAACATATTGGGGTCTGCCTCTGCTGGTATGGATAGCATTGGTCTCACCAGCTCTTCTTGGGCCCACAAAAGGCTTTCTTGTGTTGTTGGATGAGCTAGCACCGTTGTCAGAAATTTTGCCCATTTTTAACAGGCTCTCAATTCTTTCCCCGGCTATGACTACATCAGCAAAACTAGTGGAAGAAAAGGCAGCTAGCCTGTCAATGTATGTCCCTTAGAGGGTGTTCATAAACATATCAGCCATCTCCCTCTCTGACATGGGTGGCTGGACAGCAGCAGCAAGCTGTCGCCACCTCTGAGCGTACTCCCGGAAGCTTTCCCTGGATGATTGAGACATCCCCATCAGGAGGGTCCTGTTGGGAGCCATATCCAAATTGTACTGATATTGTCTGATAAAGGCCTCAGCCAAGTCCTTCCAGCACCTGATGGTTTCTCTGGTCAGGTGAGAGTACCATTCCCTTGAAGCTCCTGTTAAGCTATCCTCAAAATAAAACATCCATAGCTTTTCATCCATGGTATATGCCTTCAGCCTCCCCAGAAAGGATTGTAAATGGGTTCGGGGACAGGAAGTTCCGTTGTATTTCTCAAAACACAGAGGTTTAAATTTGTGGGGAATCCTGACCCTGTCCACTAGTCCCATGTCCATAACATCAAAACCCAAAGAATTTTGGGACTCCAGGGATCTCAGTTTCTCAGCAATCTCATCTAGCCGTCTGTCATAGGCTTCCTCCCCAGCTCCCATCATTGTAAATTGATCTTCCTGGGGGTCTTCTTGTAACACTCTGCCTGCAGTGGCAGTCTCTTGCACATTAACAGGGATGTTGATCTCTGGATGAAGGTGGGGTCCATAGACTGGAGGATTAACATGAGGTTGAACTCTCTCATTATTGCTTGTCCCAGCAGTCCCTAGATGGGGGTCTTCCTGATTCTGCCTCTCTACCAGTGCTCTTAATCTCTCTTGGCTTTGAGCCATATTATTCATCACCTCCATAAACTGAGTCATCTGATTCCTCCTTTCTAGTCTTTCATTGGCCATTTGGGTCCTGACCTCTGTAAGGTCCTGCTGTACTTGGTCCATTTGTATACCCGGAAGGTTGTTGCAGGTTGGATATCTGTGTGGATGGTTGAGTGGAAACACCCGACGTCGAGCAATAGTTCCTGAGATCACAACAGAGTTAGTAACAAAAACAAAACAAACCTACAAAACAAACAAAGGTTAGTATGCAATGCAGAATGCTTATTCGTTTCCAAGGTATCCGGCTTGGCACTTGGTTTTGACCTTTCCAGACCCTTGAGGAAGATGCTTGTGATGTTGCTTGAAAGAAACTCAGATAAAACAAACTAATGAATATATTACAAAAGTGAATGATACATAATTTGTTTTTTTACAATTCATGCCCCTGAGGGGTCAAAATACAACATAAGAAAATGGAAAGTACAATGAAATGAAAGCAACAACAAGCAAAAGTCAGACACCAAGACCAAACTCATCCTCCTGAACTTCCTTTAGAATTGCTTCAGTCACAGGATCAGTTGGACGCTCTGTGAGATTCCTGATGAGAAGATTCCTGGTGGAAATAGCTGCATTTAGCTTCTTGTGTCTGCCCTGGTCTTTCGACCTCTTCACACCAGCTCTGATCTTCAATTCTGAGATCTCTCTCTGGGCTGCTAGCAGGGCTTCCTGTTGCCCTTTTGCACTAGCCTCCGACCTTTCAATGTCCAGCCGACCATCACTCCTCTCCCAGAGGGTCTTCTGTAGAGCCTAAGTCAGATTCTCATTCCTTTCTTTCAATTTCTCAAACTCCTCCAGGCTAACAGTAGCTGGAGGTGGTGTTGTGGAGGGTCCAGGCACATCTTCAAGGGTGAAGGGCATTCCAGAAACTTGAGCCCTGGCATGAGACCACTCATAGTACTGAGATGAGGCCACATTGTTGCATCTCCCAAGGATAGTTACCCCTTTAGTCTGGACATCGTCCCAAGCCCAGGATGCTTGCCTGACAATAGCCAGATTAGGCTTGATCTCACAATAAAGGGTCTCAAGCAGATCCTGTGCTCTAGGAGGGTGGATCAATGCATAGCCCAGTTGTCTTTTGAATAGCAGAGGGTTGTAGTTGATGCAACCCTTCACTCCTATCAAAGGTACATTGGGAAAATGCCCGCAACTAGTAATGATGTCTCTGCCCTTGGTGCTCTGAGTGCACCACCTGATATCATCTGAGGTTAGAGCAACAAGCCTCCTAGCCCAGTTCTTCTGCTGGTGAGGGTTCAAGAATGCATCAGTCTTTGGCAAATGTTTGAGCAGCCAGGTATGGAACAAAGGAGCACAGCATCTCACTAATCTTCCCCTTTGCTTTTCATTCCTTTGGTGAACAGAGTAGTAAAAATCTCCCAGTAAGGTGGGCACTGGGTTCCTCAGGATGAAAAGATGGATTGCATTCTTGCTAATAAACTTAGGCTCATCTGCAAATAATATAACCCCATATATGTTAAGGGCTAATAATGCACAGACTGCCTTCCACTCCCCCATGGAGGCCTTCAGAATACCCTGAGAGGTCAAGAAATCCAAGTGAAGACCAGAGACTCCAGCCTTGGCTGTCATGTTCTGCCCAATCAGAACTGGTTCCAAATACAATGCCTTTGCTACCTCTTCATTACTAGGGAAAGCCATCTCAGGGTTGAAGGGGACTCCACCCTGATAGGTACACCAATCAGTGATGAATACTCTTCCAACAAGGGTCCCAACTGAAAATTCTGGAAGGTGAAGCACCTCAGAGGGGGATCATAGAACTGCAGGCAAGTATGAATCAAGCTCCTCTGTGAAGGGTCCAAATCCATAACCACATCAAGGATTCCTCCATAATGTTCTCTGAAAAAGTGGTATATGGTCTGGAGTAATCAGGGTCTGAACCTTCCTGATGCTAGCTAGCTCAGGCTCAAAGAAATGATAGGAGATGTTGCTCTTCTTAGGTGCCATGTTGCTGAAGAAGAGCTGAGACAGATGCTGAGAATAACACTGAAGATGGGCCACTGACAGGCTGAGACTGGTGATGCAGGTGACTGAAGCAGGTAGCTGATAGCTGAAGTAAGTACTGATGAAGATAGGTCTATGCTGATGAAGGGGTCAAAACCAAGCCAAAATATATGATGTGGATACCCTGAAAAACAAATAAGCAAATGTTAAAACGATGCAATGATGATGTATGCAAATGATATGCAAGGGTTTGTGACTGAGCTGGATCTGATTAACTGCCTTGATATAGGTCCATGTATGTTCAAGAAATCCAGATGGAGGTTCATAAGTCCAGTAACCAAGGCGGGGGACTCAAATAAAGAGTCACATGTCCAGGGTTAAAAATCACAAGAACTGTTCCAAAATGGAGTACTCTTAATCCAAACAAAATAATAGGGTATGTTGAGGTCAAGGGTACCTGCAAACCTGTAAACAGCCCAACCCCCTCACAGGTGATGTTCTAAAACAAGGATCCTCAGACTTGGATCAGTTATGAGAAGTGTAAACACTTATAACCCGGAGGTACAGTGTTTACAATAACCATAAAAGATCCTCCTCTAATTCACCTCAGTTTCTGAAGGTCAATACTAAAGGTCATCCAGACTTAGCAGGCTTCCCAGATAGCCCTAGCACTACAGGAAATCTGCAGCACAGAGTTCTCAAGAAGAAACCCATATCTGAACCGTGTTTCATATTCCCGCACCAGACCGAAATGGAATGGGAAAGAACATGAACCACTCTAGCCTAGGTGTCACTCAGGTCCCAGGTATAGGACCTCAACTCTCAATAAAACACCCACCCACCCAAGCAACAAAACAGATCCAGCCAGCACAGTATGACAGTATGATATATGTAAAGCTATAAAGAAAGCAATAAAACAACTGTACATAAAGCAAAAATAAATACAAATACAAGCACAAATAGCACATAACACCCCAGTAAACACAAATCAAACAAGCGCTAGGAGGAACCCACAAAAAGAACCAGAAGCCCTGGTTACAGTATAAGGGTCCCCAGCAGAGTCGCCAAGTTGTCGCTCCCGATAAATGGGAAATGGCCCAAATAAAGGTACAGACGCGAACGGTCGGCGAAAGGAGGATGTGAGAACACACAGGAGTGAACTCACAGGGAAATGAATAGAGTCGCCAGCTAGGCATTTTTATCCCGGAGGAAAGGCAATGCTGCATAGGCCTAGAAAGATATGGATAAGACGGTTGCGAACCAGAGAGACTGAGAAAGGGGGTTGGTTACAACCTGGGAAGGTATTAGCACCCAGATTGTCCGTCGTACTCGACGGGATCCACGCTTAAAAGATTTGTGTTTTAAAGGGGTAGTGTCAATGCAATTTGTGTATAAAAGAGCTGGAAAAGGATGTACAGGTGTCAGTGCAAAAGGAATGTAAAGTGTATAAGAGAAGTGTCAGTGTAGGAACAAAAGTAAAATGCTCATGACTATGAGGCTAAAAGAATGATGCTGGAAGGAGGGGGAATATACAGAGACTTTTGTTCGATAACCGTTAAGTTATGCCTACGTATCCTCTCGTGCAATGAAGAAGTCAGAACACCGTAGTTCGACCCAAAGAGACTGAAAGGTGAATTGACTTGTGAACTGCTTACTTGTCTATGCTTAAGTGTATGACCTGTCTGGCTCAGGTGCAAACTGTCTTACATTAGACGGGAGAAGCAAGTTCTCGCTTATGAGTGAATGAGGTGAGAAAAGAATCACGGAGGAGACGATTATTGTTTGTTCTTGAGTTTTCAGTCTTTTATTGCTTTTTGAATTTATCATAGATTAATGAGTTTAAGCCTAAACCAATGGATTTAGTAAACTCATCACATCTTCCCTCTGATTAGGGGTAATGAGATTACCTTAAGTGTGAAGTCAGCTTCTCACACTTAATCACCATGGTGTGGGATTAAAATCATTAACCTACATGTGATTATTTAGATGTTTTTGTGGTTTTTTGTTTAGTGTTGAGTAATGAGATTAAGCCATAATCAGGGATTAAACAGACTCATTACACCATCCTAATAGAAGGATAATAAAGGAAAATGTTTAAGCTGAGGAAAGCTCCTCAACTTAATCCATGATTAGGGATTAAACCCATGACAAAACAAAGCATTTATTAAGTGGATTTTAGTTAATGGTAAGATGAAGAAGTGATTTTTAGGGTTTGTAAGACAACTTGAGGGGGACTTGTCCATTAACACTAGGGTTAGTCCTTCTTAACCAATTAAGGAAGAATTAGAACCCTAATGCAAGGCCCAAGTTACAAGCTTGATGTCTTAGTGATTATTAGATGAATTGATTAAAGGATTTAAACACATTAAGGGTTTAACACTTAGGATTAAAGTTATACACTCCATCCTAATAGAAGGATGCAGGCATAAGCTTAATCACAAAGCCTTAAAACCTTTAGGGTTTAGTCCCTGATTATGAGATGAGAAAAGAAGACTCAATGATGACACAAAGGTAAAACTAAATGGGGGACTAATCAAAACCCTAATTATTGTCATGCTTGGTTGTTCCTAAGGTTTGTGAGGTTCAAGAAAGAAGTCTTCAGAGGAACCACCAGGAAGCAGATGAATGGAGCAAAGAGAAAGCAAAGTAACTTGCTTCATTGAAGAAGTTAAGTCACTTGGGGAAAGAAAGTAAGATGAAGGAGAATGAGCTAGCTCACCCTCAAACACATAACAAAATGCAGCAAGGATGCATAAAGGAGATGAAAAGAAATTGTGAGAAGTGAAGGCAAATTCACTTCTCAAAGTTGCTTACCACCTGAAAAGTTAGTGAAAGAAATGCAATGCAATGCAAAATGAAGTGAAATGGCATGATGCAAATCAAAACCAGAAGCACATACATGATGTTAATGATGCTATGAGATGATGCAAACATGAAACAAAACATGGGGATGATCATACAAACTCATGGATGCAAATGGAGCAAGTTAAGAACCATGATCATACATGAAAAGTTATGGAATGCCAATGACATACAACATGGCAAATGAAAGATGCAATGATCAAACATGTTTACAATATGTCTTAAGATGTCAAATGAATCAAATGGATGCACAAAATGCTATGGCAATTCAAGGTATGCAAGCAAATGCAAGATGGATGCATATGGAAGCCCAAATTAGGGTTTATGATCAATGCAACAAACAAAAACCAAAATCAGAAGCAAACATCAAGATAAAAAAATTGAAAATGCACTCCAAGGAACCCTAACCCTTCACAAACTCACTGCCCAAAGGAGGGGTTCTAACTCTTAACCTAATAAAAGTTATGAATTTCCTAAGATTTCTAGGGTTTTAGGGTACCTTAACAAGAAAAATGCCAAACAAATGGAAAATGAAAGATCAAATCAAACCAATTTAATCTTACAAACTACATGATATGCAAAGCATAATGCAAAAAGAATCAAAGTCCAACTCTCAAAGACTAGGCAGAAATGATTTTTTGAACATTGGATCAAAATAATGCTTAAAAATGAAATTAATTCCATGGAAAATTAACAAAATGTATCAAGATCAAAAAAGAAATTTGGTTTGAGGGTTGGACAATGTTTCTAAATGATTTTAAAGGTTTCATGAATTTTTTGGTGATTTTTAAATACCTAAAAGTATTTTTAATTAATTAATTCTCATTAATTAATTAAAAATAAACTTTTAAATGATTTAAAAATAATTTTTAACGCAAAAAATAAAAACAAAAATGTTTTTGGTTTCTGAAAAATTAATAAAAGTGTGTATAAAAAATTTCAGAATTTTTAAGATTGTTTTGCTATTTTAAATAAAATGGAGAAAATAAATGAAATAAAAAGAAAATAAAATTGAATTAATGAGAAGTCAAACAGATCAATGGTCAGCATTCAAATGAAACACGCGCGCGTTTGACTTGGCGCCACATCCAAGGGCTGAGATTCAAACTTCCATAATTATGATTAGCCCTAATTAATTATGCCCTAATGACTTTCAGGCGACCGGAACACTGTTCCGGTCGTCTTCTCCGGCCATCTCAAATCTCAAACTCTCTCTACACGCATCCAAAACAAAATCTAACTACCCAGAATTCATCCCCACTTAAAAACGAATCAAACCCCTCAATCAAACAACATTTCTCATTCATTAATCAGCCAAATCGAATCAAAACATTTTTTAGGGCAAAAGTTTCAGACAGTGCATACATCCTGGTTTCTCAACCATTTTCAAAAGTAAGCACATATTCATGATCAGGGGAGTGCATAGAAGCTATTAGGAACTTAAAAACATGCTTCTGGAAAAAAGTTTTGAGTTGACTACCTGAACTGAAGCTTTCGATTCAGGAGCTTTCTGGCTGTTTCTTTGGCTCAAATGCACTCCAATGATTCCCCTAAGAAGCTTGCAATGCTTGTTTGAAGTTTGCAATGGCTGGTTTGAGAGATGGCAAGAGTTCTGTTCAATGGCAGGTGGTGATCGTGTTTTTGATTCTTTGAGTTTCAGGCTATGGTGAAGGGTGTTTTATGACCAGGAAGATGTGTTGAGTTGGTTTGTGAAGTTTGTTTTTGTGTTTGTGGCTTGTGCTGAGAGTTTCGAAGGCTCTTGCAAATGGAGTGAAAAATGAGAATGCTGTGCTATGGAGTGTTTCAGGCTTGTGCTCTTGTTGCTTTTTCTTGCTTTTGGCTTGTATAAACTATGATGATTGGTCAGAAGAAGTGATGTGTGCTTTATTGATTGGTATGGGTCTTTTTGCTAAGATGTCAAAGTTGGTGTAAGAGAAGTATGGGCTACTTCTAGCCAAGTACAAAGAGTGTGTCCTATGCAACAGGATGTGGGGAAAGGCCTAGGATGGTTCAGCAAGCTAGCAAGCAAGTGGATGATAAACTATGATGAGTTTTGCAACTTGCTTTGCTTTTGATCTTTATGAAATAACTTGCTCCATAAGCCATAAAACATGTGATTATTTGGGTGCAATCTGACTTTTAGGACTTGTGTGATCATGTGGTGAAGTTTAGAAGTCAATTTGATAACTTAATTTGCCTTGAGAAGTGAATTTGCAACTTTGCCTCTTTGGTGGAAAACTTCAAATTTTGTGATTTTAGCCAACTTTGACAAGCCATAACTTTTGATCCAAAATGAATTAGGTCATGTTCTTGTACTTTTTGAAAAGGGAATGATCCATTATACAAATTTCATGACCAAAGTATTTTCATTTGAAGCTTTTTTGAATCAAAAAGTAAAGGTTGAAAAAGTTGCCTAAAATGGCAATTTCCTTAAAAGTCAAACCTTCCCAAAAAGTCAACTTTGCAAAAGACTTGAAATTCTTCAATTTTGTGAACTTCCAACATCTTCCATGATCAAATAAAGATCATATACAATCAAAATGATGAAGAACACCCTTTGGTTGGGTCATTGGGGGCCTCAGATGCCCTGATTTTACACTGACTTGCCCAGAAAGTCAACCCTTGATCAGATGACTTCCCCATGGAATTTCTTCATGAAAATTGATATGCATACTCCCGATACCATATAGAGACCAATAGAAACAAGAATGACCAAAAAATTTGGAGTTATGGCCTCTGAAACCAAAACCCTAATTTTAGGTCATTTGTGCAGTCAAGCCTGGCTCTGCTTCCATCCCATTCTCAGTTCTTGTGATTTTTTGACATTCTTGACTTTGAGAGGATATAATATGATGCTTGAACATACATGGACCCCTTTGAAGTGATTGATGGCCTTTGGAGTGGCTCAAGAAGTCCTTGAATAGCTCAGATCACAAACCCTAGATGCAGATGACTTAGAACCAATGCAGTGAATCAAAAATGGGGTATGAGATGCTATGATTGAGTTTATGCATATGAAGAGATCACAATCCATGGTGTGAATGGGTGAGGGAAAATTTGGGGTGTTTACAACAAGCTACAACCTAGCTTCTAATCCATTAAAAGACCACGAATCGCAAGCAAAATGTAACGAAAACGTAATCAACCACAAGTAATACGAAAAGCGCTTAAAGAATGCCGAAATGGCGAGATAAAGAGAATAATTTAAAGCAAGCATGGTTTTAGATCACCAACCTATGAAGCGGTGAAGTGCTTCGGTTAGTGTTGCAAGAATTGGAGCTTGATCGAAGAGAAATCCGAAGAATTCGCGAATACGCAAAATAAATGCGTTCTTGATGCTTGAGGCTTCTTGCACTTCTGATAAGTCGAAATCTCACAAAAAATCAGTAGCTTCTTCTTCTACAATGCCCAAATCAATGGAGGTTGGAGGCTAAGCTTTAAGTTCTTCAATTTTCAATGTGAAACTTGAAGAGCTTCTTTGAAAAAAAGCTTTGGTGAAAAGGGAAATGGAGGAAAAGTTAGAGAGAAAAGTGATTCTAGAAGTAAGAATTGTGAAATTATGAGAGAGTGAAAAATTCGGAACCTTTTGCATTGAAGTGATTAATGATTATATAGAGGCTAGGCTTGGAGCTAGGTTTAGGAATGGAGTTAGGTTTAGGAATGGAGTTAGGTTTAGGAATGGAGTTAGGTTTGTAGTTAGTTAGGGTTAGGGTTGGAGAGGGAATATTCCTTGGAATATTCATTGGAATACTCTAGAAGGTTGTAGAACATGGTAAAAGCATCCAAGGGAAATGGAGTGGAATTGAAGTAGAAAAATAAGATGGGAAGGAATGAAAGGAAATGTGGAAGGAAAGTCGAAGGAAAATGGAGGGAAAGGTGAAACCAACCACTTTTCAAATGATTTTTTCCCAATTCTTTATTTTCTTGGAAGGAATTCTCATGGAATCGATTCGTATTATTTTTGTAGTGTCTTTTCTTCTCTTGAGCCCCGAATATCCTCAAGCCTTGCCCAACCACATGCCTCATGCACATGAAAATTCTCATGATTTATTTTTATTTTTTATTTTTTATGTTATGCAATGCTCGAATGCTCATGCAAAATGTCGAAGCATAAACCACTTCAGGTTGGCAATAAATTAAGAGGGCAAATTTTGGGGTATTACAGGGAGTACTAAGTAAAAGAGGGGTTACCTTAGGATTAGATAACTTTACTTGTTTGACTTGTTTTCTTTATTTTTAAGGGCTTGTTGTGGGGTTACTGTGTGAAAGATGCTAACCTGGATATATTGTACCTTAGGTAAGTAGAAATAGACCAAGGAAACTGTACAACATATACTGATATGGTTGATCTGGTGGCTACAGTTAGTGTGACTTCTTGGTTGGTTCTTATGTTCCTTAAGTCAGTTGAGGATAACATGAGGCGGCCATATGTTGTCATTAACACTAACTTACTTTTAGAACCCTAATTGACCCATATTGGCCATTTGAAAGTAGTGAGATAACCGACTTTGGTGAAGTCTAAAGTTGGTTGATACTCGATTCTAAGCTCATTGAGATTCTAATCTGGGGATGTTTTGGTTGGCAAGTCAGTTGCCATACTGAATAACATCCTTTGAGAAGAATCACTGATATTAAGATCCCTTAGAACACGATTACTATTGATAGGACATGATGAATCAACTAAACTTCAGTGGAGAGGGAACTTACCTATGGACTTCATGCAAGCCTTTAAACCTAAGGCCATTGTGTGACTTGTTTGTGTGTTCCACTAGCTTGTGTGTGAACATAACATCATAAAAACATGACATCATAAGCATAACATTCTCACTAACCATTTCAAGGACCAAAGGATTTATCTTTGTTCTTTGTTGCAGGTTATGGCTTCCGCTCGTAGGAATACTATCCGAGTCAACTTTATAAGAATACATTCTAAGCTTAAGGAGTTGGTCTCAAAAGTTTCTGAAAGATCTCAATTCATCAAGAAGCATGGTTATCTACTTGACTTGGTTACCTCGGGGTTTGATGAAGATTTTATGAGTGCTTTGTTCCAGTTCTTTGATCCTAAACATCATTGCTTCACATTTCCCGATTATCAGCTAGTGCCCACAATGGAAGAATTCTCCAAACTACTTGGTATGCCTATCCATGATCAGAAACCTTTCACAGGCTCAGAGAAGGAGCCTAAACCTGAAGTTGTTTCAGCAGCCTTACACCTAAAGAAATCAGACATTGAACTAGAAACCAGAAGTGGAACCAAGGGTATTCTTGATAAAATATTGATGGAGAAGGCTCAAGTGTTCTTGGATGATATGAGTTACGATGCTTTTGAGGAGATCTTAGTCTTGTTGATTTATGGTTTGGTATTGTTACCTAATCCAGACCAATTCATAGATGTGCACGCGATCAACATATTTCTGACTCACAATCTTGTGCATACCTTGCTTGGAGATATCTTACACTCTCTTTGTAACACCCAATTTTCCCAAATTCAAAAATAACATTTTTCTCAAAAAAAATCAGAGTTTAAACAAAAGTGGAATGCTACCTTTCCAAACATAAAACTCAAATAAAGTTCTTCATTAAACAGCGGAAGTAAATAATTCATCATCTTATATGTTCATCGGCATAGACATTTCAAAAACCAAAATATGTCTTTAGTTTATTACATAGATACATAACTAACAAATTCGGAAAATAGAAATAAAAACAGAACAACAAAAGTCTCCATTCATGTGTTACGTATCAGAGCGTCCTATGACTCGAATAAGCAACACCAAAGCATTCTCATGTACCTGGGTTATCTGTACTTTCCAAGAAGTACATACACAACAACAAAAACAAAGGGGTGAGAAAACGATTTAATATATTAGCGGTGCAAATAACATTTTGAAAGAGTAATCTTATGCCATTCAATAACACATATCATAAACCATTCATTCAATCATATGCAAGGTGACTACATGACACAATGCAAATGCAGTACCGACTCAACATTGGTTCATCAATTCGAACCCCGGATGCATCGCTTACGCTCCTACTGAGACACGATCATCCTTGCACCATTGATTCACAATGAATCCGGATAATCACTTACGCTCCATCCGAGACATGATTATTCCACCAAACATGTATGCGTATGCAAGACTCGATTACACATACAAAAGCATATACACGCATGAATAAAATCATGCATAACACGATCCTCATGATCTTCATCAGTTATCAACCATTCCATCATATAGTTTGTACAAAACATATAATAAACATTTTCATAATCAACACAATCAAATTTACCTATAACAAAGTCATACAATTCAAAATAATCACATATAACTTAAATACTAATTGTTAGTTGTCAGGTACTATAGCTACACATGGATGCTATCCTCAATGCCTTAGACTAATGGTATAAATATTGACCGAGAAAATGGGACGAAACCATCTTTAGGATATCAAAAATTTCCAAAACCATAGGCCTGACACGGCCCCTCATGTCCCCTGACACGGCCCGTGTCGTATGGCTTGAGGCTCCCCTCAGAAATCACATTTTAATCAAAGACAGAAGGCTAACACAGTCATTTGGGTCATGTGACACGGTCCGTGTTAGGCCCTCTGAAGCTCATCCCTCCAAAATTCCACAAAATCCTTTTCCCGTAGCCTGACACGGCCACACATGTCCTATGACATGGCCCGTGTCAGGAGCCCTGCGCCCCAAAAATCATGTTTTCTCGAAAACCACTTTTTCCTCCCACTTTCACACCAGTTCAAATTCAGTCACTTATACCTCATTCTTAATACCCAAAACAGTTCCATTATGGTTCTTATTATCATTTTACACCTCTAACACTACACCATCTCCTAGCCTAACATTTACTATTCAAATTAGGGAATCTTAGGTTTCTCTTCATCTTCTCCCTTTGCTTTATCATCACAACATTCATTAACACATTCTCATGATACACATACATCATACAATTCAATTATCAAACTTCAAGCATATACAATCAATAATTTACAATATGCATACTCATATCACAAATTCATCAAAATCAATCAAATTCATACAATCCCAAAGAGAGTAAGGAACTCCCAATTACCCTTCCATGTTAGGTCACCAATAAAAAATACCTTTCTCCCCCTTACCTCGAATTCAAACGATTTCTTGAAAACTCTTGCTCTTGGAACTCTAAGATTCTTGATCTCCTTTCCTCTTTCTCCAGAGCCAACTGCTTCCTTGTCAAAAAGGCACAATGTGAGGAATTTAATAACAATATTATGATAATACCACCGTATTATTATATTATTATTTAAATAAAATAATTTCTTTACTTATCATTTCACATATATACCACCATATCACAATAATTATTTTATTAAATAATTTATGAAATCGGGGTGTTACACTTTTCACACTCGTACTACAAAGGCGGAATGAACTCTGATGTGTTGCATACCTCTACTATCAAGGTGGTTTATTTCACACATTCTTCGAGTTGTGATGAATAATGAACAAGGTTTGAGGTGGTCTACAAGGATAATGTCACTCTATCATTCAGACATTCATTGGTGTTCCCGGTCTATGGAGAATATTACTATCATTGATCGTTGTGGAGAGTTCCCTAATGTACCACTCCTTGGCATAAAAGGGGGCATTACCTACAATCCTTCGTTAGCACTACGTCAGTTTGGTTATGCTCGGAGTAATGGTTCTCATAACATGCTTATTCAAGGTATTGTGTTTGATTATGACAACGATCTTCAAGGTTACCGTCAAAGGTTTATACGAACTTGGACCAAGGTGAACAAGATCAACAAAAATACTTTAGAACCAAAACACTCCATCCCTATGGAACCTTACCTCAGATGGGTGCGATCTCGTGCTCAGACTCTTATGATGCCATATCTTGATGTTCTACCAGTAATTGTTAAGCCTATTGTTGAAGGAGATGTTCCTTATAATATTCTTCATCCTGACATGCCTACGGATCTGGAAGAGCTGCAGAAATCTTGGATTCAAATGAAAGAGGAAAGGGGTACTTTTGAGGCTCAGTTCCATGATTACAAATAGAAAGTGTTGGAGCTAACGAAGCAACTTCACAAGGAGCGGAATCTCAATACATATATCAACCCAAAGAGAAAGCGTCCATGGGAGACTTGAGTCCCAGATGTTCTTATTTTTCTTTGTAACTTTTGTTTTCTTTCATTGTAAGCCCAAAGGGCAATATTATTTCAAACTTACTAATAAATTTTTTTGTTATTGTTTGTTTTTAACAAATTTAAATCCTATGTGGTCCTTGAAAACATTGCATATGTATCTACATACCATATCATTGCATAACAGGTTTCTGCGACAGGTTTCTTATCTTCTCGCTGTTTATTTTAGCAGAAATGGCTCTCGAATATCCTGTCAAAGATCTTCAAGCTCAGAACTTCCAATTTCAAGAGATGATCCTGAATTTGTCCAAGGGGCAAGAAGAGTTGAAAGCCATCCTTACAAAGGATGCGAAAGAGAAGAATCCTGAAGATAGCAAGGGTGATCAGTTGGAACAACTGCAAGTTGAGATGGCAGAGATGAGAATCTAGATGAATGGCCAGATGGCTCTTATCCAAAACTTAGCCCAGGGGAAAGAAGATCTGATAGTCTTCGTCAATAAACTTCAAGGTAACGGAGTCGGGAATCTAATCATCAGTCAACCTCCAATGAAACAAGCTGACTTGGTTAAAAGGAATATGAGGATAAGAGAAGGAAAGAGACAGACTTACTACTGATAATTCTTCAATTAAAGGAAGAAGGTCTAATAATCCGCCTCAACACAAGGAATATAAAAGACAGTTTATCAAAATCAATATGCCAATGTCGCAAACTTTGCAATGCTTATTGGAGATGAAGCTAATTACCTTTAAAAGCTCTCCTCTGAATCCCAATACTTCCTCTCCTGGATATAATCCCAATGCAAGGTTTGCATATCACTCCAATTGCCCTGGACATGACACTAATAACTGTTGGGCATTAAGGAATAAGATTGAAGACCTGATTGACGAAGGAGTCCTCGAGGTTACGCCAGAAGACCAGATTGAATTCTCCTATCGTCCATCAAACATCGAAGCTACAAGAAAAATCACTTGAGGTAGCAAGAAAGAAAGCCTACATATCCTTGTTGAAGGTTGGGATACCTTAGGACAACCAAGTGGCATATTTGATTTCATGGTAAAATATACCGCTCCTGAAAGTTCATAGATTGCAATCGAAGACATTCAGTCAACTGGATGGGATATCATTTGATTTCTTCAGTTGTAATTTCTTTTGTTTGCTCAAACACTTACTATTATGTCAAACTTTGTTTTCACATTAATGCATTGCGTATGTTTGTCTTGAATTAATCCATTTGTTCCACTATATTTAAATTATGCTTATTACTTCTCTTTTGTGGTATTTAACTCTTGTTAAAGCTATAAGCCTGTAGAGGGAGGATGACGAAGACGATACCATAATTTCATGTAGTATGCTTTTGAACAGACTATGATGACGATGTGTAGACATTGTTTCAATTCCTAAATAGTGGAGATATAAGGAAGTTAATCCCTAGTCAACCCTTTTGAGCCTATGAAGTAGGAGTTTTCGTTCTCACGAAAATTAAAACCCTCAATCATAACCTGGGGCAGGGTAGTTCCTCGGTTAACTCAATTATGCCAGTTGTCTTTTTTGTACATAACTAATGATGGTTCCCTGTAATCATTAAGTCTGACAGTCAATATATATCAAAGTAAAATCTCACTAAGTCAAAACCTATGAAGGAGACTTAGTAAAAAATTGAGACATCCCTCTGACTGTAATCTTGAAACAAACAGTTCAGGTAAAAGGAAAGGATAACAATTTCAAAAGAAAAAGAGGTCACTATAAATCCTTAAAAAAAAGATGACTGACTTCTCAAATAAACTTCTGGTTTCTGAACCATCGCAAATGTCAGTGTTACAATTACAAACTTTTTTGGAGCCTCAATGCATAAGTTAACTAAACATAGGACTAAAGAACATCACGAAGGATGGGTTGGGTACAAATAAAATTTGAGCCTTTATCCTTTGTTTATTATACTATGAACCAAGCCACGTTACAACCCTTTAAAAGTCTTAACTGAAGTATGGTTAGTTCGAAAGTGTACTGCTACAAAAAGGTATCCTGACTCCTTTAGGGCTTATTATAAATCTTGAGTTAATATCACAGTTTTTACAAACATTGTTTTGCTAAAATATTTCTTTTTCAAAACATCAAGACAAACATAAGTGTTGCATTTTGAATATCATTGCTTGCATATAACTGAGTGTTTGACAGCAGATAAGCTTGCATGATGAACATTCAATAAACCAAAGTCCTCCTGATAGACAAAGTTTCTTCTTGGGCCTGACTCAGTTGGATCAAATACAATGTATACAAGAGGCATGGTCATTATCTTCCACTCAATGGGGCATACCATTTGGGGCAGGTCTCCTCATTTGAATTCCCATAAGTAACATTAGCAAGTTCACGATGTCAGAGGCATATTATTGTGGGGCATTTTGTTTGTTTCTCTTGAGGTAGACCTTTCCAAATACTTCCCTTCTGGAAAAAATCATCCTCAGTTAGGGGCAACGCTCTCTTTTCAAATCTAACCAGATCAAAGTCGGTTTCAAGATCCTTAACCATTACATAGGGCGTACACGATCCACCGCAGTCTAAAAACACATTCCTCTCATTACATTTCCTTTATACCGGGTGTTAGAAAAAGCCATTATGGAAATTAATTGTCTGTGCCAATAGTATCAGATGGTGTCAGTATCATGTCTTCAGATTCAGTCATGATAATTCCTAGAAAATTACTCTGGGAAGTCAAGAATATCAGAAATTTTGAAACCATTGATTATTTTGAACGAATGTATGCTTTTGAATATGATTGATGTTTACTAAAATGCATAAAATTAAAATAATAAGGACTCTCGGAGGTAGGAGTCCCCAACAAAGTTCATATCCAACTAATCTTCGCAGGTTCATCCCCACAAAGTAATCTTTACGGATTTATTTCAGCGAAGTATTCCAAGTAGCCTCTTATACTTCCAACTCTATGAGATCCCCAAGCAGATTTCTCTCAAGCCTGATATCCTCTGAAGAATTGACACTTGGCCGGATAAGTCTCTCACAGGAATGTTCGTCTCTTTTATCCCCAGTTAGGGTATTTAGGAATTTAATCTTTCAATAAAAAGTACGACGAACAAAAATTGAAAGGTCCTAGGTACAATATTCTGAAATAAGATGGGAATGTCGTCTTCATATTTCTCAGTAACAAATCGGGATTTATCTTCCCCAACCAGCAGTTATTATATGAAGATGTTAGTGTGCTTCAACTACATAATTCATACATACATCATTTACATCATATCATGCCATACGCAACCATAATACATACGACATTCTCACTCACATTAAAAATATCATGTCATATATGCATACATCAAATAATCTTGCATAAACTAACTTTTTCTTTTCAGGATAGTTCACAGTTAGATAAACATTATCAACTCCTTGAGGCAGTTCAGAGACGATCCAAACGAAGATCTAGTGATGATGCTTAGTGCATGATGCTTTTCTTTCCAGAGACAGTTCAGAGACGATCTAAACGAAGATCTAGTGCTGATACTTAGTGCAGGATATTGTCCAGAAGCAATTCAGAGATAATCGAAAAGAAGATTTAGTTCTGATGCTTAATTCAAGATATTGTCCTTGAGACAGTTCAGAGACGATCTAAACGAAGATCTAGTAATGATACTTAGTGCATGATATTTTCTAGAGGCAATTCAGAGATAATCGAAACGAAGATTTAGTTTTGATGCTTAATTCAAGATATTTTCCTTGAGACAGTTCAGAGACGATCTAAACGAAGATCTAGTACCGATACTTAGTGCAGGATATTGTCCATAAGCAATTCAGAGATAATCTAAACGAAGATTTAGTTCTGATGCTTAATTCGAGATATTGTCTTAGAGACAGTTCAGAGAATATCTAAACTAAGATCTAGTGTTGATACTTAGTGCAGGATATTGTCCATAAGCAATTCAAAGATAATCTAAATGAAGATTTAGTTCTGATGCTTAATTCGAGATATTGTCCTAGAGACAGTTCAGAGACGATCTAAATGAATATCTAGTGTTGATACTTAGTGCATGATATTGTCCAGAAGCAATTCAGAGATAATCGAAACGAAGATTTAATTTTGATGCTTAATTCAAGAAATTGTCGTTGAGACAGTTCAGAGACGATCTAAACGAAGATCTAGTGTTGATACTTAGTGCATGATACTTTCCAAAAGCAGTTCAGAGATAATCAAAACGAAGATTTATTTCTGATAACTAATTCAAGATATTTTTCCAGAGACAGTTCAGAGACGATCGAGACAAAGATCTAGTGCTGATACTTAGTTCAGAGTATCTTTTCCCCCATAGACAGTTCAGAGACGATCTAAACAAAGATCTAGAGCTGATATTTAGTTTGGATATGTTACAGAGACAGCTCAGAGAAGGTCGAGACGAAGATCTAATTCTGATACTTAGTGCAATAACAACATTCAGATAAAGTGAAACATAGACACATTCTGACACTCCTATCAACAAATACTTTGGATGGCATCTACAAGCCTATCTCCAATCACTCTGAATGACATCTTTAAGCCCATGCAAGCAATACAATCAACCAACAATATTACTTCGCGCACCGGCGAGTGCAAATTTTTGGGCTTAAGTGTTCAATCCTTTTCCAAGAAAACCCCTTTGTATACTATTGTACCCCAAAATTTTCCCTCACATCTTCAAGACAATATATCTCATGAGGTCTCCTAATGGTCACAAGATTCACAATTGCTCAAAAGGATTTCAGGTTTCATCAGACAAAGGCTCCTCTTAAGCAATGGATATGAAACTAGGGTTTTGAGTTTCACAAAGCAAAGTGGACTTCCAAATCCTCAAGTGGACTTCATGACATCTCATATACCTCAAAGAATCCTCATGTCAAGTTTCAAGGTTTTCCCTACAAGTTTGGTCAGTCAGATGCTTGGATAATCAAAAATCGGTTAACTTGGTCAAAAAGTCAACTGTGGTCAACATAAAGTCAAACTTTAAGATTTTTGGTCAACATCAATATTATGAGGTGAAATTCATCATTTTATCAAGGTTTGATCATGATTCATCAAGGAAACCTCAGAATCATCAAGAATCAGGAGTTACTAAATTAGAGTTTTGTGCAGGAAAAGTCAACTATACTTTGACCAGCCATAACTTTCACATACTTCATCAAAATTTCCCATCCAAAGCTCATTTTGAAGGAAATTCAATCCCCTACAACATTTTATCTCACAAGACAAGGCCAAAAATGCTTCATTTGAGAGTTATGAGTCAAGACATTACAGGTCCTTTTAAAAGTCAACAACAAGTCAACTTTTTCCAAAAGCTCATAACTTAAAAATTAAAGATCAAATGGACATGAGACTAAAAGGATAAGTTATAGGACACTCTAAGCTTTCTAAAAAGTCATAGAACACCTTCATGGGATAAAAATTGAGGGAGTTATGTATTGTTGAAGTTGGACAATTTTGAGGAGATGTATGATGCAAAAATGGCCAAAACTCAAGTTTCTTCCAAATGGGCCCATATTCTTTCAAACCAAACTCGATTATAAGATCATGCACGGCCCATAGATCATAATATCTTATTTTTTATATTTATTTTATATTATATTGGATTTAATTCATTTAAATTCAATTTTAATTAAAATAAATATTGAAAAATCAAATATTTGATCTTAGGTTTATTTTGGGATCAAATTTTGATGTATATGGTGATTGAAAGTGTCCAAATTAGTTCAATACCAAAAGAGTATGATTTTATCTAATTTTTGGACCAAAATAGAAGTTACTTTTCTTCATCCTCAAGCAACCAAACTTCCTTCACCCAAGTCCAAAATTTTTGACCTAAATTACACTTCTATATATACTCATTATACACACAAGTCATGGGAACAAAATTCTTACATAGAAAAAAAACCAAGAGAAAATCCAAAAAGTGTGAAAACAAGGGCAAACTATAAAACAATTTGCAGCAAGTTTCAACCTTTTTTCACGTTCATTCTTTCCTAAAATCATCCCAGAAGACCATTCATATTGTTCTTGAAGGATGGAACAACATGAAACACATGCTACACCCCATGGTCGTTCCTTAACTTTTTTATCTTTGAAATCTTTATTACATTGCATTTACATCAATTTTATTCATATAATTATGTTCATTATCATATATATATATATATATATATATATATATATATATATATATATATATATATATATATATATATACATGTCTTGATCAGATTTTTGTTAACCATAATGCAGGAATTGAAATATGTCATTGTTAGAGCACCATGGAGAACTAAAATGTTGGTTAATCTGATGTAATCTGTTTTCGCCTATACTTTGAAGGTTGCAGTAGTGATAAGAATTCCAGTTTAGCAGGTAAGTCAGGTAAGTGCTACTGTTTCAATTTACTTCGAATTTTTTCCAGAAGTTCAGGAAAAAAATCGAAGAACAATACTCTTTTAGAATAGAATTCTAAAAGATTTTGACCCTTAAATTCGCAAATTCCTCTTCTTCTTTTTTATTTGATTTATTTTCTATTTCCATATTTTCAAAAGAATATGAAAAAGATTATGCACTCTTTTTTTGATTTTATTAGATATTTAGCATCGTTTTAATATTTTTTTGATTTTATTTTAATCGCTTTTCTTATTTTCCATTATTTTAAAATCTGCAGTGATTTCATCTGACTCTGTTTATTTTTTATTTATTCTTTTGATAGCATGATAAAAAAACATATCCTCCTCTCATCTCAAAGACTCAATATTCTTCCGATCTTTTCGTTTCGACTATTTTACGATTTCTAAAGATAATGTAACTACTAAAGCCTTGTAATAGTTTAGGTTTATTTTCTGCACTTTACGTTTTCTGTCAGGTTTTATTTATGTATCTCTCCCAAAGACATGTAATAGTTTAGGGTTTTTATTTTCTGCTTTTAATTTCCTAAAAAATATAAACTGCGTGGTTAGTAAACTAGGGTGTGAAAAGGTATGTATGCAAAATCAAATTGAACTTAGCCCACTAATCCAAAAGATAAATATCTGAAATTAATATTCACACACGTAAGTCGATCGTTTTACGATTTCCATCTGCACCTCCTAGGATTTCTCCTCTTTGTTGCCTTACAATATGGTCAAGTCCCTTGAACATGGGGGAATCTTAGTAAAGTTGCATACGAATAAAATCATCAAGTCCCTTCGATATAAAGATCATAGTCCCTCGTTGTCCCTTCAAGTCCCTACGAATAAATGATATTGTCCCTCGATGACCCTACGAAAATGATGATAGTCCCTTCGAATTACTAATATACCCTACAAGGTTTCCTTCCATGACCATACGATGACCCTACGCCCGTCCCTTTAAACATACAAGGTAAAGACTACTTAATCACTAATAATAAGGACAATCTTACCCTTAAAGGAAATAAATAACAAGAAAGGCCTTATAAACTTAGGGTAAGTATTTCTTAAGTACTTGCTCACTTATTTTTTCAAAATACTCTTTACACCCCACTTTATTTTTCAAATACTTTCAAACTAAACACTTTGTATACATCCATACGAGGATCATTACAAAGTTAAAGACTTCTGAAATATTTTTCTAAATGCACCTCCACTATTTTCAAACAAAGTAAAGTGAGCTAAGAAGTTAAGAGCCCGTGGATAACCATGGATACAAAGGGTGCTAACACATTCCCTTTGTATAACCTACCCCCTCGAACTCAAATCTTTTTAAAAGGTCTTTCCTGTTCTTTTATTCCTTTTCCTTATTGGATAAAATAAAAGTCGGTGGCGACTCTTGCTTACCGCAACATAAATAAAAAGTTAGTTCTCCCACCGTGTTACAACATGTGTAGACAGTGATTTTCGACGATACATGTATAAAAAGGAAAATGTTGATGAAAGGGAGATTTCAACGCGGACAACAAGAAATGACGTTTTTACATTTTTTAGACAAAGGAGAATAAAGGCTTATGTTTCGATAACATGACATGATTAGTCAGTCGAAGGAGTTTGTTTGTGATAGTTTCGACGGACGTTGAATAAAAGACATCAATTCAAATTGAAAGGAGAAGTTCAAAGTGTAAAGTTGCAACATTTGGCAAAAGGACACGTGGAAGCATCCAGAGGAACGAAAGCATGCCGAAAGGCCAAGTGTCAAATTATTAAAATTTTCCTGTTAGTGGCAGTTAGTTTAGTTTCCTATATATATAGGATAATTGTTGTTAGTTTATGTGTGTGAAATATTTGTACAAATTCCTATTGAACTCAAAGTACCCACATGAGAGAAAAAAGTGTGATTCTGGAAAATGTACATGTGAAAAACACCATCTTTATTTTCTTTAAGTTTCAATAAATTCCATGTTTATTTAATTCCCTTACCATTTCATAGTTTTTAGTTAATTTATAAGTCCTTTGTTTTGACGCATTACATTACTTATTTTCAATTGCTTTAAAACATTCCCAGAAGTTACTTCTTTAAATTATGTCAAGTTTATTCTATTCTTGTGTTTAGTCTTGTGAATCATACAACGTACTTGAGAAAATTGAATGAAAGTGAAATCATTGAGAATGACACAACCAATACATTCGACCAGATAAAACACACACTTATGTCCTAGGATTTGTATGGTTGATCCTACAAGTTAACTAATTTAAAAATTGAATTAGAAACCAGCGGTTGTTCGTCGGAAAACACCAGCGAACAACGTGTAAAGGTATTGCGTCAGAATGAAACCGGGTGAACAGAAACAAGAGCATTAGGTTGAGCTATGATAGTATGATTCAGACTGGTTTGTATAGGGGGTTTATGAACATTATAAGTTTTAGTGTCACTAGTGTATCTTTAGTGTTTGAGTTACTATTAGTTCATTTAGCAAAATGCCTCACAACCATGTATGGATAGGTAGTGTGTTTCGTGTCTGTATTTAAAGGATATTTTTCAAAACCATTTGATTGTTTGCTTGAGGACAAGAAAAGATTCAATTCTGGGGGAGTTTGATAGCACAAATTTGTATCGATTATTTAGTATGGTTTCCGATCATTTAAGTTATTAATTTCTTTATTTCAAACAATATTATACGAGGTTTGTGTTTATTTTGTAGGTATTCAGTTACACTTGACTTGTGGAAGCAAATAATGAAAATGAGACAGAAACATGACTTGTTGCACAAGAAATGAGGCAAAACTCCAAAAGAAATGAAGTTTATGGTTTTTTTACTGTAGGACGACCGTCACAGAAGCAAGATGACCGTCTCACATCCCAAACGATCGTCACATGCCCAAGACGATCGTCACAAGCTTTATTCCAGAAACCTAACTATGCATCAATTCAGTCAAAACCAGAGATATTCGTTGCGCGCGTTCTTCTCATTTAATAGAGATTATTCCTCAACCCTACTCAACCTCAGTCCAACTAAAGTAGTCAAGGCCCAACAAGTTTCACTATGTATCATTCTCAACAAACTAAAGTTGCAGAAGCTATAAATAACAGCTTCCCCTAAATTGCAAAGGGAGCTTCTTTTCTACACCAAATTGCTGCCTAATTTCCGTTCGAAGTTCAGAGTTTATTTTATTTCAGTATTGCTTTTACTTTTCCATTACCAAACCATAGCCTCCTTCATTGGGAAGCTATCGCCATTTTATTTCTTTCTAGCCACTTCATATTTGTTTTAGTTTAAGTTTCTGCAAGTTTGGTTGATCAAGAATACTTCAGTCAGGTTTCTAATTTTAATACTTTATAATTTAATTATTATGTTATTTATTTTTAGGGTTAAATATATTTTTGGTCCCTAAAAATATCCCATTTTTTGAAATTGGCCCCTCTAAATATTTTCTTCAAACATTGGTCCTCCAAAACTTTTCCGTTTCGAAATCTAGTCCCTCCCATTAGTTTTTACTAACGGAGGCTGACTTTACAAGCCATGTGTGCGTAAGTTATTTGCCATGGTGTAACTCAAATAATCCACGTGTGAATGCATTGCAGTGTATATGTAGTCAAATATCCCCTTCCAGTATGTTCAAACCCTAAATCACATCTTTCCACAGAAATTGTAAACTAGGGTTCATATTCGGTCTTCATCTCTTCGTCACTTCTTCCATAATTTCTTCTCCTTCTTCCAATTCGTCATGTTGTCTTCATTTAGGGTAGCTAATTTCGAGTCACAACAATCCATCATTGCCACCAACAATGAAGGGAAAAGTTTGGATGTAATGGTACTTTTATTGCATACATGTGCAAGAAGGGAAAGAATAATGGGAGATTGTTCTGGAGATACCCATTTTGGAAGAACGCGGGAACGTGTAATATGTTCGTCTGGGATGATGAGTATGGCTTAAGGAAGGAAGATGGCAAAGTTTTGGAATATGAATGCAACAATGATGAGAGAGATATGCAGTTTGTCGATACGTTTAAAGAGCTTTATGAAGCATCATTGAAGAAGAACACCAGGTTGAAGCTGAAGTTAAAGAAGGAGGAATTATTTGGAAAGTTCAAGACCATATGTATAGTAATTTCAATGTTGGTCAACATGTATTTTGTTCTTAGATGTAAGTGTTAGGTACTAAGTTGAAGCTATAATGTTTAGGTACTATGTAATGTTTAGGTACTTTGTAATTTGGTATGTTAGAATGTTATGAACAAGTATTTCTTTTTGTACGATATGTTTCTGTTTTGATATACAAATTTTAGTTAGGTTGTTGATTTGAAATACAAAGGCATACATCAAAACTTAATTACATCAAAATACAAATTATTTTTTGGTCTGCTATGGTATAGATTTTGTTAAACCAGTAAGATTACACCAGAAGAAGTACATTAAAATTTCAAAACATTAGTGTATATCATTACACCAGAAGTACATAAAACTAGTACATTAAACCAGAAGTGCATTACATCAAAATATCAGGATTGTTTAACAACAAGTACTAAACAACTAGTGCATTACATCTGAATCCAAAACCAAAAAAAGCACTTCACACCAGAATTGTTTCTTAGATACTTAATTAAAATAAAACAAAAAACAAAGAACATGGTTTGCCACTTCATTCAGTTTGTCCCTTGCTTGTGCACTCTTCTTCTTCTATCACCACTGGATCATCCAGTTATTTTCCAGGCCCTTGTATGTTCTTGGACTTCAAAGTCCTCAACCTCTCATTATGCCTTTTTTCAGGTAACACATTGCTTCCAGATTTGTACCTGATTTGTGTCCCATGTTTGATTGGTTCATTGCTTGATGGCCTTGACAAAGATGTTCTTATCCCTGGTGGCTTGAAAGGAGTAGCTCTAAACATTTTTGGTTGCTTCCCAAAAAAAACTCTTGTTCCACTAGGCTTAGATGGTGATTTGATAGAATATTTGAGAGGTGACTTATCAATTCTCAGAGGTTGAATGTCCAATAATCCACCACCTTTAAGTAGGGATGCCAAGATCTCATCCAATGATGTAGGGTTCTCAATGACAATTGGTTGTGGTTCAGGTTATCAGTTGTTTGATTCTTAGTTGGCTCAGCTTCATTCACAGTTGCATCTGCTTCATTCACAGTTGGGTGATCCATTTCAGCAACAGTTGGTTCCTTAACAGTTGGTTCCTTCACACCTGGTTCCTTAACAATTGGTTCCTTCACACTTGGTTTCTTCATAGTTGGTGCTTCCTTTGAATTCTCTATCCTTCACACTTTGTCATCTTCTTTACTCTTTCCATCTTCAGTTTCAAAATTCTTTATCTTCTTTACCTCCTCCCTATTAACAATTACATCAACAAGACCTTCTTCAAAACCAACCATCCTCTCATCTTCATTATCCTCAAAGTGTACATCTTCCACTGAATTATCACTAGAATCAGTACTTGATTCACTAAAAATCTAAGCTTTGTCTACACATTTTACTCCCTTACCTTTCTCTATATATTTAGTCATGAAACTTTCCTCTCCATCAACCTTAGCTTCACAATAAATCTCTACATCACACATGTATCCAATTGTATACATGGCTAGATCATGTGCATCTCCATCATCCATAAATTTTTTTAAATCTTCTTCAAGCAAACCACCTTCATACGTCAACCACATGTTAACTCTAGTATAATCAAATTCAGGTTCTATCACTTTCACTAGATCAACAGCCTCAAAGAAACTCCAATAATCAGGGTCTTGTCCACTAAACTCAAATATATCCCCACCCTCATATTTTAAGTTAGTGTCTTTTACAAAACGACCCTTTGTGAAGAAAACTATCTTGAACTTATCCATTAACCTCTACAACTTAATTTAACCTAGGTTTAATATAGGAAATTACATTAACCCTGAATTTTTACCAAATCTAAATCGAAAACATAAACATGTTGTTATGCCCTAATTATTTACTCATAGTAACAAACACACGCAGTTAATGCATCGAACAACCTAAATAGAAAACAATGGGACCACACAAGTACAACGCTTGCTTGGGACCACTTAACAAGCTGAAAGTTGACTTGCGCAAACGATAAGATTTGAAACTTGAGAAGGAGAAGACAGAATCACAATGCTTGGATTATGTTGACTAGGGCTTGGATTACAAAATGCAATGGTTGGATAACGCTGACAAAATGTGACTCTTAACATTACTCTTCCTATTTACCTTTTTTTTTCATATTATCCACGCTGGCCATATTCACACAAATCAGTAAATAATTTGGGCACACATGGATTTCCATGTCAGCCTGCGTTAGTAAAAACTAACGGGAGGGACTAGATTTCGAAACGGAAAAGTTTTGGAGGACCAATGTTTGAAGAAAATATTTAGAGGGGCCAATTTCAAAAAATGAGATGTTTGTAGGGACCAAAAACTTATTTAACCCTTATTTTTATGCAATTCTTCTTCTACCTTTCTTCGCATTTATTTAATATGTCTGGCTAAACCGTTAATCGGTATGTGATTGTCTAATCGAAACAAAATCAATAGAACTAGGCTAAGACCTTAACTTAAGTTACTTTTTGGTTTCGATTTCTTAATATAAACAACTTTTGTTACGGGAGTAAGAAAGCATAAAAGGTTAGGATTAAGACCACGAGAGTGTGAAATTATAACCGGATAGATGAAATCGAGCATTGCTTTTAAATACAGCGGAAGTGCTTTAAAACCAATTAGAACCTCTAGATTTCCAAAAAGTATTTCTAACTTGAATTGACACAGTGAGAGCGCTCAATTGAACTTATAAGTATAGTAATAGGCAATACCACGAGAGTGTGAGTTAACGACTTTTAAACCGACAGTTTCTATAGAAAGATAACTTGACAAATCTTAATAAGCTGATCCTTTATTGAATTCGCGAAGGCGAACCAATTACGTACCGATACCCTTATTATTAATTTAACTTAATCTAAAATTATTATTTTCTCGTCCTTTAAAACTAAAATATCACTCACCTTAGCTAAACATAGTGACACCCGTTAGCACTAGGTTGATTATCGAGTCTCCGTGGGATCGGTATCTTTTATTACTACGGGATTAGGCTGTATACTTGCAGTTAGAATCTTTAGACTCGGAAAGTCGCGATCAATGTCAAAAATCCCCAAATATATATGACAATTTTCCAATTTCGATTCCAAATCAAACCAATCGAAAATACAAGCATTGGTAAGTGATACCACACATATAAAACTCATGGTGTCAAGATTATAACACATTTCAACCGTTAGATTTCATTGTTTAGCAAATTCATCATTTTCTCACAACTTAACCTAACTCTTAGAAGATCAAGAACTCTAAGAAAAGAAAGGTTTCTAACTAGAACCCACCTCTAATCATGAAGAAGAGTTTGATGAAGATGAAGATTGATGAAGAAATGGTGATGATCCAAGCATTTCCTCTTCTAGGGTTTTCTTCCTATTCTTTATCTTTTTCTCTTCTCTTTTCCCCTTCTTTCCTTTTCCTCTTCTTAATGACTTTCTCACACATAACTTGTTTTTCTTTTATAATACAAACAATTGTTATACTGATATAACAATTAACTAGTAACCTAACGGGTCCAAATTGAGAGTATCCAAAAATGTCTCTGAGTCAATTATTTAATAAAACCTCTGAGTTAGATAATACTGATTAATTAATTTGAGTTCGTCAGTTGCTCTAATTATTTAAGTTAAAAACTCTCAAAGCACACTGGAACCCTATTAATCATAATTAATATTATCCAGAGCATTTATTAAAATACGGGGTATTACAACGAGACCCCAATTTCTCCTTCTTCCAGGTTTGTGCAATATTATCCTTCTTTCGGGATAAAAATGTCTGGCTGACGACTCTTCCTTTTCCGCGTCACTTTCGCGTATATACCAGGATGGAAATCCCGAGAGCGATAGTAATATGAATAATCATTGCACCATCAACACATGTCACCAAGGTAGGAAACATTTTGTCTTCTCAAGACAAATCCCTTTCTGCTAGTGTCTTTGGAACTTCCTCACATACCAGCTGCCCGACATTTTGTGGAGTCTTTAAGATGGTCACCTGATCGCAACACGTTAACCAAAACTAGCATCGACCATCCCCTCATTCTCGACATTGTGCTTACTTAAGTCACTGCCCTACACGAGCGCAACGACTTGGGGAACTCCTGTTCTGGACTGACCTAACTGGTTCCCTGCGGCCAATTGAGGCCCAATCCAGTTCAGCTTTGGGTGCAAGCCCAACAAGCGATCCAAGAACTTGTGACGTTGAGGAATATAGTCGACGATGATCTCCCCCACACACACTTAACGACTATCACGCGACCAACTTCCCTCTGAAATTACTGGAGGTAGTTAGACTTAGTCAAGAGCTACGCGTCTGCATACTACGACCAGATGCCCTTATAAATACCCTCCACCTTTGTAGGGTTAGATATTCAATTCTATTCGCTTACATATTTTCCTAATGCTTTAGTTTGCTTTCACATCGAAACTTACTTGAGCGCCGGAGTACCTTGCAGCACACCATCCCTTATCCTATACCCATCGTTGTAGCCCCAGCTGAAGGCCACGAGGACCTGTCCGCATCATATATGTACACTTTTATTTATTAACTCTGATATAACGCTAATTTATTAATGATAAAAATATTATATATTTATTTATTTAAATAATTCTATTTGGTGGAACTAATTTTGTTATAGTTTGAATTTATAAATTAATAAATTTTGAATATATGTAAGGGCATTCATTAGTTCAGATAAATTCGAAATAAATCGGAATTCAAACCAAATCATGATATTTGAACAAATATTTTTTTAGTTTGGACAAAATCGAACCAAACAAATAAATTTCGATGTTAATTAGTTCGGATAATGGATTTTTAAAATTCTATCTTCTAGTACGTCTACCCGATCTAACCATATTAACTCATATAATTTATTTCATGATAAGTAATATATAAATATTTAATTACAAAGAAAATATTAAATGATATTTATGACATTAACTTCTTATATGGAGAAACCAAAAAAATTAATATTTTATATTATTGGAAAAAATTAGTCGTAGTAAATTAGATTTTTTTTAATAATATTTTTGTATATTTGTTTTTAATGTGGTAGATAATCTAATTTAAACTAACATATTATTTTTCGATTTAATTCAATTGGGATTTTATAAAATATTAATTTTTTTGGTTTCTCCATATAAGAAGTTAATGTCATAAATATCATTTAATTTTTTCTTTGTAACACCTGTTATTTGGCTACAATTCTTCAATGTTTAACTCATACCCAAAGGTTATATGAAACTCTTCACATACATGGAGAAAGTTTCTTATTTTTATTTTTAAAATTATACATCAAAATTTTAACTATTTAGATTTGTAAGTGTCAGTGATATTTTGACTAGCTTTACATATTTTGACTAGCTCCACGATGCTCTATTGTTGATACTATGAAGCTCCATGAAGTCCAGTTGTTGATACCATAAACTCAATTGAGTGACCGTTAACCATAAGAATGACACCATGAAGCTTAATTTGTACCATGAAGAAAGGGGAAGGAAAAACTTGCTCCAACGAAGGGATTTGAATTTGAAAAATGGTCCATATATGTATGGTAATGAAGCAGTTTGCAAAACACAATAAAAACTTGCTTCAATTTAGGGATCTGGAAAATTAGGGATTTGTGGTGGGTACATGTATGTCAGCGTACGATGAATATATGTATGGTAATGAAGCTGTTAAGAAGCTAATGTTAAACCCTAACAAATTAGATAAACAATAAAAACTAATTAATAAAATAAAGAAAAGTATGTATGGTAATGAAGCTGTTAAGAAGCTAATGTTAAACCCTAACAAATTAGATAAACAATAAAAACTAATTAATAAAATAAAGAAACTTTTCGTTCATTTCATAATTTTTCTCATTTCTCAATATATATATATATATATATATATATATATATATATATATATATATATATATATATATATATATATATATATATATATATATATATATATATATATATATATATATATATATTAATGGATAATATAATAATGGATAATATAATAAGTTATCTTAATTTTCCAAATCCCTAATTTTTTTAGGATAAGTTATTTTAAAAGCCTATTAGAAAGACGTTAGGATTTTGAAATCATTTTATAAGTATGCTTTTTCCTTGTATGCGAGCTATTTGTATAGAGGTTTGTAATGAAACTCCATATGACGGTAATTACTTAATATTCTGCTACTCGTTGCAACATCACTTGCTTTTAAAACTGATTCATTACCATACATATGTCCATCGTTTTTCAAATCCATACACTGACATACATGTACCCACCATTTTCCAAATCCCTAAATTTGAGCAACTTTTTATTGTTTTTGCAAACTGTTTTATTACCATACATATGGACCATTTTTCAAATTCGAATCCCTTCGTTGGAGCAAGTTTTTCCTTCCCCTTTTTTCATGGTACAAATTAAGTTTCATGGTGTCATTCTTATGGTTAATGGTCACTCAATTGAGCTTCTGGTATCAACAACTGAACTTCATGGAGCTTCATAGTATCAACAATAGAGCATTGTGGAGCTAATCAAAATATGTAAAGCTAGTCAAAATATCACTGACACTTCCAAATCTAAATAGTTAAAGTTTTTTTCCAAATTGAAACTATAGGATATTTGCAATCTGCAGGATGATGATATTACTTTTCCATCCTCGTACTCTATTTATGTATATTGCTTTCCCTTCCACCTGATTCTAACCTACACATACGCACTTAGATATGATGATACCGAAAAACCCTAACTTGACCGACTCAGAAGATGATTCACTTCCAACTCTTCATGGATGCTTCTATAAGTCCTGGAGTTTTCTAATATCCTCCAGAAAATACCTTAAGCTCTCAACAACCCCCACAAGTTCAGATATCTCATCTTCCATTCCGAGAAAAAACCTCAACGAAGATGATTTACTTCCCACTCAGATTCAATTCCGATGTGTGTGCAAGTTCTGGAATTCTATTCATAAATTTTCTAGAAAACACTTTAAGCTCTCAACAACAACCACCACGAGGTCAGATACTTTATCAACAAACCCTAACATCCTTCCCACTCTTCCTTTTGATCTCATAACAGAAATACTCTCTAGGCTACCCGTCAAACTTCTTCTCCAACTCCGATGCGTCTGCAAATCATGGAGTTCTCTAATATCTCGTGATTCCAATTTCGCCAAAAAGCATCTTACCCATTCAACCACGCACTCCATCTGCTCTTTAGGCTTCACTTATCCTGGCATTCTCACTATTTATCCGCCAAACTTCTTTCTCGACACCTCTGTGTCTACTAATGTCAAGAAGCTCTGGACTCATCCATCCAATTGTAGAGAGGCAAAGGAAATTGTTGGCTCTTGCAATGGCATCCTATGTCTTGCATATATGGAATTCATTCGATTATGGAACCCTTCCATTAGAAAATTAAAGGAATTGCCCCTTTTACCAAATCCAGGTTATGCTAAGACGGCATATGGCTTTGGCTTTGACTCTGTTACTGATAATTATAAAGTTGTCGTTGTTTTATGGAACCCTTGTACTCCCTCTAAGAAAAAAACTCAAGTCAAGGTCAATACTCTGGGTACCAAATTTTGGAAAAACATTGACGAGTTCCCTTTTGGTACCCTGCCTGAGCAGAAATCAGGAAAATATGTGAGTGGCACAATCAATTGGTTGGCTAAGTGTAAGTCATATCCACGCTCTATTGTATCACTTGATCTGGGCAATGAGTCTTATCACAAGGTTTTGCAGCCAGATTATGGAGAGGTCCATGTCATATCTTTGACCTTGGATGTGATGAGGGATTGCTTGTGCATGATTGCTGAATATGATGCTGGTCATGATGTTTGGCTTATGAAGGAATATGGAAGTAAAGAGTCTTGGACCAAATTGTTCACTATTTCATACATGCGAAATCCTAGTGAGTTAGTTTTCTCAACCGAGGTGAGATTTTTCTTGACCAAGGTGGTATATGTTTTTGAGGATGGCCAAGTGTTGCTTCAATGTAAAATGACATTTTGTTGTACGCAGTTGATTGTATATGATCCAAGGATTGGTACTTTTAAGTTGGTTACATTTTCAAAGAGTTTTTTTTATCCAAGGTATTGTGTCCTAGATGTCTCAAAGTATGGTGGCCCAGAAGTCTGCATTGAGAGTTTGATATCGCCCTGTTCTTAATTCTAGGATTTGGATACAGTGCTATGTCACTTGAGCATAAGAGGGCCTATAGGTTAATTTCGTTTATGTTATTCATTTTGTACTTGATTTAATTACTGGTTACTTCATGGATCATTGTTTACTAATGGTTAATTGAATTTATATGAATATGGTTGATATAATTTTATTACTCTGATGCAACTGAGACTTTGCTATTGCTTTCCTTAAGTTTGTACTTGCAAATACTTGGGATGAGAACCATTTAATACCATACATACAGTTTTGGAAGAAATTCATATGGACAAGGCCCTGTATTTTCTTTTTCATGAACTTTATACTTTTTCTCTAAATATATTTTAATTAATGGTATTGTTCGATCTTGACAAGTTGATCTCAGCAGCCTAGAAATTTTCATGTATATGATTTTTCTTGTGAGAATTATATTCCTTAGAATATTTCAAGAATGTGTCTGGTTACCAATTTGAACTCCTAGAATATTTTTTTAATTTTTTTTGGGAATAACTATTAAAATATCCTTTATATATGTTTGATAGCAAAAATCATTACAAAGACCAAATACCCTTTATATATGTCTATATAAACATTGGCAACTTTGATCTTGTATAGTTTTCATACAAACGGAAAGAACTTGAAAATCTATAGTTTCTTTGATCATGTATATATTGAATATCACAACCCATATGTGTCATCATGCCATTTGTGGGATATAGTTTCTTTTTTTATACTATGGTTTGATTATATCTATTGCCTTTTTGTGCAAAATCAACGAATCAATGGGATAGTAAATCTTTAAAATCAGCATACAGTGGAACATATTTTTACTATGGTTTTAAGAAAACTCCCTAAAATTGGCCTAAATGTCAGTTAGTTAACAACAAATATAACACTCAAGCTTTCCTAAAACAGAGAAAGTCAAAGCATCCTTGACACAATCAAAGAAGCAATAATTCTAGAGATAGTTCAAAATTTAGACCGTCCAATCTTAATCGGGCAGTTACAAATGTGATGATGCAATACAACAATATTGATCCTATATTAGTTGAACATGATTCTATTTGATAACTCTACTCTCTTTCAATCTCTCAAATTTCTCTTTTCTAGTTTTTATCGAAAATTTCCATAAATTTTCAGCCAAAAAATTTTTTAAAAATAAACTGTTTATAGCTTATGGATTAGCTAGTTCAACGCTTTCAAAACAAAATTTCATTTGTTACAGTTTCGGGAAAAATGCACAGTAGCAAAATCGATAGAAGACACACTAGCAGAAACAAAAACATAGGTATAAAAACAAATTGGAAAAATAAATAACAGAATGATGCACTAGTAGAAACATAATCACATAATTATAGAAAAAAATTGAAAAAATCAAAACAGAATGAAGCAATAAAAGTAATTAAAACTGATAAAACCAATAAAGGCAATGTTCACATGAGTTTATTTTACTAAATTCAAAAAGCACTAAAATTCTAAATTTCACTTAGAACTATGGTTACATAAAACAATTTTCACAAATTCCTTCCTTAATTCATGAGTATCCATAGTGAAAACAGTCACGGAGATTATTGCCTTTGGTGATAAGCATAGCAACCCTTACCCCACCGCCAACAATCCTTCTATTTCTTTTTTAAAATAGAGACAATTTGATTCCTCATATCTGCCGTGTGTTTTTCGTGCAGAAAACAATGCCCCAATCTTTTGAGAGATAGTATACAAGATGACTCGGAAAGCAAATTATTGAATGATGGTGAGGGAAAACCTAAACTGAACTGGCACAAGGTCATTTTAAATATCTGTTTTTATTGTTGAATGAAATGGATTAAGCTAAAAGTTGTTACATTTTCTTTTTTAAGGATTAAATGTTGCATTGGAATAAATATAAATAGTTAAAATTGCAAATTAAATGAATTATGAAATTTTATGTGTAACAGTATAAAAGAATGATGAAATGGGTCCATTTTGAGTGTAGATACTATAGAAAATCAAGGAATTGGACATAAAATGGCTACATCTTCATAAACGGAAGAGCGTGCTCCAAAGATACTATAACAAACATTTTGAGGATGAATGCCAAATGTCTTTCCTTGCTGAGGAATCCAGTTTCCGCAAGCAGATTTTTGACTCGATCACCAATATGCTCGAGAAGGCTGAAACCGAGACAGATTGATGATGTTGATATGAAGTTTAATTTGTATTTTCAACCAGCTTCTTAAGTAGTGGTTATAAAAGGCCTATGATGAAGACATACTATTCCGATTGCAGAAATGCAGGATTCTCTTCACTTGCTAGGAAAATTGGATATCAGTTACTCTTAACAAAGTGGTAAGTTTTGGTTTTTGTTTATCTGTGCCTTGATGTTTTCATAATTCCATTTATTTTTTTATTGATAAATAACTGAAGAGTTTCCTGTATACTAGGGGATTGTCAGTGAAGAAGGTCCAGAAGAATCTTCAGAGGAGGCTGCAATGCATACATGTGAAACTTTTCAAACTCCAGAAGTTGTCCTTAAAGGCGCCAGGCACATGGCATTCGGTTGATTTTATCAATTGCTACTCCACAAGTTTATCAAATTAGCTTGTACTAAAATTTTATGTCAGGCTTCCTTTCAGGAAATGTTTGCAACATATTTATGGATAAGGTTTTAGTATCAACTAGCCTTACATCGAAAGGAAATATAACAATAGATTCCTTTCATGAATTTGCAGGATTTAAGAGGCTAAAGGACAATACTCTTGAAGTTTGAGGATTCTAAATGGCTTCTCATTCAGAAGGGTGAAGAAGAGGAACTTCTTAAAATTGAAATAAAGTTGCCTGATGATGCTGTAAAAGTGTTGATGACAGTTTTCAACAATGCTTTTCTCAAAAAATTGAACTTTGTACTCCTATATTTGTCCCCCTACCCTACATAATTTCTAATATTCTAATTTTGTCCTTTCAATATTTATTTAATTATTTTTAACTTTTACCGCGAAGTCAGATTAAAAAAATATTATTATTTTTACGTTGGATGAGAAGAACCGGAAGTACCATGAGTAGGTTTTCCGGTGTAGAAATTTCCAAACCGGAAGTAGCCAAGATAGGTTATCCGGTTCACAAAAATCATTCACCAGAAGTAACATGTTTGTGTTATCCGGTTTATGATTTTCTTAACCGGAAGTAGCTATCTTGGGTTTTCCAGTTCGTATTTTTTCTTAATTATTTTAATTTTGACAATTTTTTGCCAACTATTAAGAAGAAAGGATTCTCGAAGATTTCAGGAGTTGGTAGTCGACTTTTGAGGACGATGAAGTGGTGCTACAAGCAATTGACGACGAAGGTTGACGAGATCAGAGCTCAGTTAGATTTTTTGACACTCAGTGATGTGATATGACACTCATTCGAGGATCATAGGCACAAACCCTTTGATGATATCACTTTGTACAAGGATGGTCTGCGGTGGTACAATACATTTGTCCTTTATTTACCTGACAGATGCTTACGACAATTTGGATATCAACAGTACGTACCATCACATCCCCTGACATTGATTCACTAGACATAGTCATTGATTAGGTCAGTTACCACCAGAGCGTTAGGCAGGTGATTCAGCATGCACGTATTGTCAAAAATTGTCAAAAATTGTCAAAATTAAAAAAAAACGACCAGAAAATCCAAGATAGCTACTTCCGGTTAAGAAAATCCTAAACCGGATAACACAAGCGTGTTACTTTCAGTGAAGGATTTTTGTGAACTGGATAACCTATCCTGGCTACTTCCGGTTTGGAAATTTCTACACCAGAAAATCTACCTATGGTACTTCCGGTTCTTCTCGTCCAATGTAAAAAAATAAATTTTTTTAAACTGACTTTGCGGTAAAAATTAAAAATAATTAAATAAATATTGAAAGTACAAAATTGTAATCTTAAAAATTATGTAAGGGTAGGGGGACAAATGTAGGGGTACAAGGTTCAATTTTCCTTTTCTTAAGGACAATGTGTTAGTTGGGCAGTCCAAAGGCCTATTAGAGAGAAAAAGAAATCCAATTGGCACAAGGATTTTATTGAATATTAAGGAGGTGTTTTATTTAATTCAACATATTATTGTAATTGGGCCTCTTAGCTATTAGTGATCCAGGTCTGTTTTATTAGTAATCCTACTATTTAACCTTTTGTAACTTTGGCGACAACAACCATCAAGAAAATATTATTCAGAAGTTGTTTTAAGTTTGTCTTCCTTTTTAGCTTAGATAATTTGGTAACCTAGTGGGAGCTATCAATTGGTGCTTTCATCACCTCTACTCATGGCTCCTCCTAAACCTCTCAATCCCTCATAAAGGGAAATCATCGAAGAGGTTGTTCAAACAGCTCACATCCATCTCGATAACGCTATGAATCAAACACAGCAGCAGGTAGACAAACGTTTTGACAAAACCAACATATCTAGAATTGATTCATACTCATATGGATAATGAGAAACAAGTTTCAGATTCATGTTTCGATCCTATCATGAGCCTTCTCAACAAGCTTGCATTGCAAAGGGAACGACCCCATTCAACTCCTACCCATACCAAAGCAAGTTCTTCAGGTATATCACATGTTAGCCCTTCCCTTTCTATGAACACTACCCATATTAGTTCAGGGTTGTCTACTGTTACTATTTTCCATGGTTCACCTATTTTTACATTTATCACTACACCAACGATACACTCAACCTCACTATCCCAAAATTTTCCACAACCTTTCACTTCTGTCCCACTAAGACAGACCCCAAATTTCGCTTTTATACCTATACCCAGGAATTTTTCTTCTACCCAACCCTTGATGGACCCACCATATCTTTCTTTCTCTAACCGTTTTTCCAACCCTCATATCCCAATTTTCTAGAAGCAACCGAACTTTTCAATTCCCCAAACCTCTCCTTTACCCCAGTTTTGAACACCAAAACTCGAATTAGCAATGTTTGATGGCTCTAATCTGTTAGAGTGTTTGTTTCAAGATGACCAATTTTTTTACCTTTTATCAATTACCACCGAATAGCCGATTAACTATGATTTCTTTTTACATGAAAGGTGAGACATTATGTTGGTTTAAATGAATGTATCAAAATCAATTACTTATGAATTGTCATGCATTCACTAAGGCATTGGAACTGCATTTTGGGCCCACTGCCTATGCTAATCACCAAGTTGAACTATTTAAGTTAAAGCAAGAGGGCTTTATTATGGACTATCAAGCCAAATTTAAAAAATTGGGTAACCAAGTGGTGAGGCTACCCCAAGAGGCAATCCTTAATTGTTTTATCTCAGGCCTGCCACTACAAGAAAAAAGAGGTTTTGCGACACATAAGTTACGACGGTTCCTTAAAAACCGTCATCTTTTCTATATTACGATAGTTTCCACGATGGTTTTGGATAACCGTCCTTTTATTTTTAAGAAATTAAAAAATTTGCGACAGTTGAAACCCCAACCGCCTTAAAACCTAAGCTGTGACGGTTGTCTCACCCGTCGTCCCCCAATTTTATACAACGTGACTAATTAGTCTTTATAAATGTGGCGACAATTGGTATTTCAATCGTCCTTTTACCGAAGCTGCGACAACAACTTTACCGCCGTCCATCCAATTTTCCACACGCGTGATAATTAATTAAAGAAATAAAGAAGATGAAACACTCCGTGTGAAAAATGCAAAACACAAAGGGCACATCAATATTTTCAGCATCACGTTTATCTATTTTTAGTTTTTCTATTCAATTCTCTCATATGCCCTAAACTATTTCTCTGATCTTATTGAATAAAAAAATCCAAAATCTCTCTCCCATCTCAAATCTCATTTGTTCTTCTTTGTATCTTAAGTATCTCCTCTTGCATATCAAATCTCTCCATCTCGTTCTGATTTTAACTCAGGTAAGAAATGTATTTTTTTTACCTAGGTATGAAATTAAATCTGCTTCTATTGAAATTTTAGTTGCAATTTTTAAGTTTTTAGTTGAAATTTTTACCTAGTTTTCATACAAACTGAAAGAACTTGAAAATCTATAGTTTCTTTGATCATGTATAGATTGAATATCACAACCCATATGTGTCATCATGCCATTTGTGGGATATAGTTTTTTTTTTTTACTATGGTTTGATTATATCTATTGCCTTTTTGGCAAAATCAACTAATCAATGGGATAATAAATCTTCAAAATCAGCATATAGTGGAACATATTTTTACTATGGTTTTAAGAAAACTCCCTAAAATTGGCCTACATGTCAGTTAGTTAACAACAAATATAACACCCAAAAGCTTTCCTAACACAGTCAAAGCATCCTTGACACAATCAAAGAAGCAATAATCTTAGAGATAGTTCAAAATTTAGACCGTCCAATCTTAATCGGCAGCTACAGATGTGATGATGCAATACAACAATCTTGATCCTATATTAGTCGAACATGATTCTATTTGATAACTCTACTCTCTTTCAAACTCTCAAATTTCTCTTTTCCAGTTTTAATAAGACACTGAGAGTAAAATTGATCTCGAAACTTTCCATAAATTTTCAGCCAAAAGAATTTTTAAAAATAAACTGTTTATAGTTTATGGATCAGCTAGCTCAAAACTTTCAAAACAGAATTTCATTTGTTACAGTTTCAGGAAAAAAATATACAGTAGCAAAATCGATAGAAGACACACTACTAGCAGAAACAAAAACACAGGTATAAAAACAAATTGGAAAAATAAATAACAGAATGATGCACTAGTAGAAACATAATCACATAATTATAGAAACAAATTGAAAAAACCAAAACAGAATGAAGCAATAAGAGTAATTAAAACTGATAAAACCAATAAAGAGAATGTTCACATGAGTTTATTTTACTAAATTCAAAAAGCACTAAAATTCTAAATTTCACTAAGAACTGTGGTTACTTAAAACAATTTTCACAAATTCCTTCCTTAATCCATGAGTATCCATAGTGAAAACAGCCACGAAGATTATTGTCTTTGGTGATAAGCATAGCAGCCCTTACCCCATCTATCGTCAGTAATCCTTTTATTTCTTTGCCTCAGTCTTCTGAGAGATAGTAAATAGGATGATTCGGAAAGCACATTATTGAATGATGGTGAGGGAAAACCTGGCACAAGGTCATTTTAAATATCTGTTTTTATTGTTGAATGAAATGGATTAAGCTAGAAGTAGTTACATTTTCTTTTTTAAGGATTAAATGTTGCATTGGAAAAAATATAAATAGTTAAAATTACAAATTAAGTGAATTAAGAAATTTTATGCGTAACAGTATAAAAGCATGATGAAATGGGTCCATTTTGAGTGTAGATACTATATAAGGAATTGGACATAAAATGGCTACACCTTCAGAAACGGAAGAGCATGCTCTAAAGATACTATAACAAACATTTTGAGGATGAATGCCAAATGTCTTTCCTTACTGAGGAATCCAGTTTCCGCAAGCAGATTTTTGACTCAATCACCAATATGCTCGAGAAGGCTGAAACCGAGAGATTGATGATGTTGATATGAAGTTTAATTTGTATTTTCAACCAGTTGATGAGTTCTTAAGTAGTGGTTATAAAAGGCCTATAATGAATACATACTATTCCGATTGCAGAAATGCAGAATTCTCTTCACTTGCTAGGAAAATTGGATATCAGTTACTCTTAACAAAGTGGTAAGTTTTGGCTTTTGTTTATCTGTGCCTTGATGTTTTCATAATTCCATATCTTTTTTTATTGATAAATAACTGAAGAGTTTCCTGTATACTAGGGGATTATCAGTGAAGAATGTCTAGAAGAATCTCCAGAGGAGGCTGCAATGTATACATGTGAAACTTTTCAAACTCCATAAGTTGTCCTTAAGGCACATGGTATTCTGTTGATTTGATCAATTGCTACTCCACAAGTTTATCAAATTAGCTTGTACTAAAATTTTATTCCAGGCTTCCTTTCAGGAAATGTTTGCAGCATATTTATGGATAAGGTTTTAGTATCAACTAGCCCAACATTGAAAGGAAATATAGCAATAGATTCCTTTCATGAATTTGCAGGATTTAAGAGGCTAAAGGACAATATTCTTGAAGTTTGAGGATTCTAAATGGCTTCTCATTCAGAAGGGTGAAGAAGAGGAACTTCTTAAAGTTGAAATAAAGTTGCCTGATGACGTTGTAAAAGAGTTGATGACAGTTTTCAACAATGCTTTTCTCAAGGACAATGTGTTAGCTGGCAGTCCAACAACCCATTAGAGAGAAAAAGAAATCCAATTGGCACAAGTATTTTATTGAATATTAAGGAGGTGTTTTATTTAATTCAATATATTATTGTAATTGGGCCTCTTAGCTATTAGTGATCCAGGTCTGTTTTATTAGTAATCCTACTATTTAACCTTTTGTAACTTTGGCGGCAGCAGCCATCAAGAAAATATTATTCAGAAGTTGTTTTACGTTTGTCTTCCTTTTTAGCTTAGATAATTTGGTAATCTAGTGAGAGCTATCAATTGGTGTTTTCATCACCTCTACTCATGACTCCTCTTAAACCTCTCAATCCCTCATCAAGGCTCACATCCATCTCGATAACGCTATGAATCAAACACAGCAGCAACTATATGAACGTTTTGACAAAACTAACAGATCTAGAATTAAATCATACTCGTATGGATAATGAGAAACAAGTTTCAAATTCACGATTTGATTCTATCATGAGCCTTCTCAACAAGCTTGTATTGCAAAGGGAACAACCTCATTCAACTCTTACCCATACCAAAGCAAGTTCTTCGGGTATATCACATGTTAACCCATCCATTTGTATGAACACTACCCATATCACTACACCAACAATACACTCAACCTCACTATCCTAAAATTTTCCACTACCTTTCACTTCTGTCCCACTAAGATAGACCCCAAATTCCGCTTTTATACCTATACCCAAATATTTTTCTTCTTCCCAACCCTTGACGGACCCACCCTATCTTTCTTTCTCTAACAATTTTTCCAACCCTCATATCCCAATTTTCCAAAAGCAACCGAACTTTGCAATTCCCCAAATCTCTCCCTTACCCCCTTTTCAAACACCAAAACTCGAATTAGCAATGTTTGACGGCTCTAATATGTTAGAATGGTTGTTTCAAGATAACCAATTTTTTACCTTTTATCAATTACCACCGGATAGCCGATTAGCTATGATTTATTTTTACATGAAAGGTGAGGCATTATGTTTCTTTAAATGGATGTATCAAAATCAATTACTTACGAATTGACATGCATTCACTAAGGCAATGGAACTGCGTTTTGGGTGCCTATGCTAATCACCAAGCTGGACTATTTAAGTTAAAGCAAGATGGCTCTATTATGGACTATCAAGCCAAATTTAAAAAATTGGTAACCAAGTGGTGGGGCTACCCCAATAGGCAATCCTTAATTGTTTTATCGCAGGCTTGCGCGTTGATATTCAACACAAAATTGAAATTCACAAGTCTATCTTTATCTTACAAGCTATTGGTTTAGCTAAATTAATTGAATTCAAACTTCATGATGCTAAACCCAAATATCAAAAACCTTTTTTCAGCACTTACCCTAAAGCCAGCAGCCCATATTCTAATTCCCAAACCACCCACAACCCACTACTACCGATATCTCAGACAACCACTAAACCTACCACTCCCATACCACCTAAATTACCTATTCGACGCCTGTCGCTCTCGGGATTTCCATTCTGGTACAGACGCGAAAGTGACGCGGAAAAGGAAGATTCGTCAGCCGGGCATTTTTATCCTGAAGGAAGGGTAATGCTCCACAAACCCGGAAAGAAGGAGAAAGCGGGGTCTCGCGAATCAAAAAGAACGGTTAAGGAAGTCAGTTACGTGAAGGGAAGGTATTAGCACCCCTTCATGTCTGTCGTACTCGATGGGATCCACGATTACTTGTATTGTTTCAAAGGGTGAGAGTATCTGCTACTGAACTGGAACTGTTACTAGAAGTAAAGGGAAAAGAAATGAGAAAAATGTAGGAAAAATAAAGAAAGTGTGCTCGAATAGGCCCTACCCCACTGCCTACGTATCTCATGGGAAGTAAGAATCAGAGTCGACGCAGTTCGCCTAACTAGGGATGAAATTTGTTTGTTTGTTTTTTTACAGTGACGTTGCCATAGTTCTAACTCAGGTGTTGCAGGCTCTCTGAACCGAGTGTGTTATCGTCTTGTTATTGAACTATCGAGACAAGTCATAAATTGTTCGCAAATAGTGGAAAATGAGAAGAGAAGACATGTTGTCTGTTTATTTTTTTTAGAAGAAGTGTCTTGATTATGTGTTTGTTGTATGCACAACATTAATATGATACAAGAGTGAATACTTTACAAGGTCGCCCCCAATGGGATGTTTGCAAAGCATTCTAGAATAGTGGAGGGGACCTCCACTAATCATTTCCTATATAGCTTAAGGCTCGTGGCGTACTATGCACACTCTTATCATTAAGTGTTTTTTTTCTTTTCTTTGAAGATGAGGAGAGAGACTCAAAGGTATAAAGAAAATTCTACGGGGAGACTAGACTCAAACCCTAATGTAAGCACGCGAATGTTGATCCTAAGGTTGAGGATTTGAAGGGAAAATTTATCTACGTTAGCATACATGGATGGTGTTGTACCCCAAAATTTTCCCTCACGTCTTCAAGACAATATGTCTCACGAGGTCTCCTAGTGGTCACAAGGTTCTCAATTGCTCAAAGGGATTCAATGTTTCATCAAACAAAGCCTTCTCCTAAGTTATGGATCTTAAATTAGGGTTTTGAGTTTACCAAGGTAAATTGGACTTCCAAAGCCTCAAGTGGACTTCATGGTACCACATATACATCAAAGGATCCTCATGTCAAGTTTCAAGGCTTGCCCTACAAGTTTGGTCACTCAGATGCTCAAATATTCAAAAATATGTTAACTTGGTCAAAAAGTCAAATGTGTTCAACATACAGTCAAACTTCAAGAGTTTTGGTCAACATCAATATTATTAAGTAAAATTCATCATTTGATCAAGGGTTGGTCATGATTCATCAAGGAAACTTTAAATTCATCAAGAACCAGAAGTTACAAAATTAGGGTTTTTACAGGAAAAGTCAATTGTACTTTGACCATCCATAACTTTCACATGCTTCATCAAAAATTTCCCATCCAAATCTAATTATTAAGGAAATTCAATTCCCTACAACTTTGTGTCTCACAAGCCAATTCCATAAATGCTTCATTTGAGAGATATGAGCAAAGACATTACAGGTCCTTTAAAAAGTCAACAAAAGTCAACTTTTTTCAAAAGCTCATAAGTTGAACATGGAAGATCAAATGGACATGGGACCAAAAAGAGTAGTTAGAGGACACTCTAAGCTTTCTAAAAAGTCCAAGAACACATACATGGGATAAAAAAATAGAGAATTATGCATTGTTGAAGTTGGGCAAATTTGAGGAGGCGTATAAGGCAAATAATGACCAAAACTTAAGCTTTTGCCAAATGGGCCCATATTTTTCTAACCCAAACTTAATCATGAGATAATCCATGACCCATAAGTTATATATTATGATTTTTTATATTTATCTTATATTTTATTGGATTTAATTTATTTAAATTCAATTTTAATTAGAATAAATATTAGAAAATCAAATATTTGATCTTAGGATTATTTTAGGATCAGATTTTGGTGTTTATGATCATTATATGGATCCCAAATTCGTGCACATCAAGGGAAATGTCATAAAATCAAAATTTTCACTAAGATATTGATCTTACCTGATCAGGAGGGCCTTCCAAGGTCTTGATGAATGGGCCAGAGAATGAAATGAGGAGGGGGGTGTACCTGCAAGGTGCTCCAATGCTTAAGTCAGAAGAGGTACAGAAGAAGGTTATCAGAGTGTAAGTTAGAATACCTGCCCTTTTTCCATAAAAGGGGTATTTATATTGAGCCCCCAGCGCTGGGCCAAGGCTCCTAATGGGCTGGATTAGCTAGGCCCAAGGAGGAGCTGCCAGGGGACGCGTAAGAAGCGTTAAGACCTAGACCAAGGTCTGCCCCCTGGTCCAACTGCCCCTATCCCTAAGGAGGTAATGTAGGGGAGTTGGGTGACGTGGTAAGTGAGGTGCCGTTATGGCTCTGCCCGACACAACCTAGATGCCCGCAATGTGGGTTGATGATTTGTGGACGGAGACCACGGGACGGGAAACACGCTCTTTGCCCGACCCGTAGTTAGAAAGTCGAGGAGACGTTCCTCGGGTGAATGGTCCTTCGCCTGACGTGTCCTCGTGCTTGGTCGTTTGGACATGGGCCTGACGAGCATTGGGCCATGCCGTGCATAATGTCATGGCCCAGTCCAGAACAGGAGCCCCCCAAGTCGAGTCTCTGAGCCAGAGCGATGACTTATGTTTCAACTAAGGGTTCCCCGAGATGACGGGAAAGTGTGATCGTTCGGTAGGTGAGGTCGTAACAGATTTATTCATGACTTCCCCTTTCGTCGGGAATGTCGGGGATGGAGGTGATCGGTTGGTCTGCACCTTCCTAGTAACAGGCGAGGGTACGACGCGGGGACATGGTGTCTTGATGAGTCGAGGAGACGGATAGGTGCCCGGCGTCGTTTCAGTTTCTTATTTTGGAGAGACGTGTCTCAGACTTAATGGTGTCGCTTCGTTTATTGTGCAAAGACGGCGTAGGCAGGGTAGGTAATGATGACCTAGCGCGTTGGTCCACGCGCCAGGCACTATAAAAAGGGGTTGAGTAACTTCATTTCTACTTTTTCGCTCATACGTTCACCGGAGTTCTCCACATCCTTTCCTGTTTGCTCGCTCAGCCGTCTGAACCGCCGTCTCCGCCCGTCCTCCTATCTGAACCACCGTCTGCTGCTCGTGCACCACCGTCCCTTTTTCAACTTCACTATGTCAGGTATGATTTTCCCTCTGTGATTCATTGTTTTTCCTTGTTGTTTTCCGTCAAATGCATGTTATTTTTGTAGAAATGTGGTTAGGTTTGACTTAGGGGTAGTGTGATGGATTGTAGATGGTAGAAATTAGGGTTAGGATCATACTGTACCGGGCATAAATTTCATACGTCGGGCAATATTTGTATAGGCTGTATGAGTTCTCTGCCCGGCCTCCATAGAATGTGCGTGTCCCTGAGTTGAACATAGTTAGTGTCCGTCGCCGCCACGCCCTTTCACTTGACTTGCGGTGGAGGGGTGGATTTGATATGACGTCGAATTCACTCTTTCTGTCTGCGTTTCAGGTGCTACCGGGCGCTTACGACCGAGGAGGGAAGATTCTGGGTCTTCGACCGAAGATGCGACAATCGCTCGTCTCCCTGTCGGGGATGGGAGTGTCCGGGATGGTACCGAACACGCCTCCTCTTCCGGGCAGGCTGACTTCTCCTGGGTTGCGGACGAGCCTTTGGAGGAGGAATCAGATTTCTGCGACGAGGCCATCACTGCTTACGCTGTGGTCGAGGATATAAGCCGGGAGGATCCACCGAATTGGTACTGCTGCGCCCCCAAGGAAAAAGACCGCATCTGCCATCATTTCCCGGGGAAGCAGTTCACCATGTATGAATTTGCTTTCCGTGAGGCGGGGATTAGACTGCCCTTCAACTCCTTCCAGATGTCGGTCTTCAAGTGGCTTCGGCTGGCGCCGTCCCAACTGCATCCTAATGCTCTCGCCTTTATGCGGGCATTTGAGTTGGTCTGCCAGTTCCTCGGTATTGGTTGTACCCGGGCCCTCTTCTTCCATGTCTTCCATCTCCAGCGGTCCGGCTCCCGTGGGCGTCACAGCTGGGTCTCTTTCAAACAGCCCGTGCGTCTGTTCAAGACGTACGTGGACTCTGTTCGTCACTTCAAAAACCGATGGTATGTGGTGATGCCGATCACTCGTGCCGCCCTTCACTCTCTGTACTACTATCAGCGGAAACCAGACGGGGAGGAAACACTGATGTCGAAGATACCGCTGAGGTGGCAGCGTGATCATTTCGACCTCTCCACGGCCCATTACCGGATAAAATATGCGATGCTCGGTCAGGAGGATAGGCTCGCCTATAAGAAGCTGGTTGATTACGTGCAGAGCTTTAGTTTGGGGTTCTGGGCGAATCGACAGGGTGTGCCCTATCTGGATGAGGCCGGGGAACTAATCACCGAGACGCGCTACATCAATACGAAGGCTCTGCTCGAGTGCGATATCGAGGAAGAAGCTCAAGCGTTATTGAGTAGGCAGACTTTGTTTATCTTTTTATTTTTGTTTATGTCTTCGCTCGCTAATGTTTGTGTGTAATATTTTGCAGGTGCCATGCCCAGTACACGTGATCGGGTGTTGAAGCTAGCAAATCAGGTCGGCGCTCCTGACCGGGTGCCCAAGAAGAAGAAGAAAACTGTGGCCCGTGTCTTGGAGACTGCTGGTGATGCTGGGGCCGGTCCTTCGCACGTGGCGAGCGTGACTCCTCCCTCTCCTCCTCGGTCTAACCCGATCGACATTCCTGACAGTCCGTCGCCAGCGGCTTCTCCCCTCCACAAACGGAAGCGTCCGGCGGGGACTCTTACCAGGTCGTCACTAGGAAGCCCGAATGGACCGGGCAGCTATCTGCTACCTCCTTGCTACGTGGAACGGTCGTTCTTCAAGGCTGAGGAGGCGATTGCTGTGCCTGCGCCCGAGGCTAAGGCTATTCTGGATCAGGATGCTGGTGCCCGAAGAAAAGATCTGGCCAGGGACATTGCCGCTGTCATCCGGGTGATGGAGACGGCGATGGTTTTGACCGACACTTCGGTCTCCACTGCCTCGCTGGAGGATGCCCTTTTTCAGGTTCGGGCGGAGAAGGACAAACTGTCTAAAGACCTGTCGGATTATAAAGAGGAGCATCAGCTGCAGGAAGGGCTGAGCCAGAAGCTGGATGAGGTAGAGAAGGAGAGGGACCAGTTGAAGGCCGCTAAGGCGAGCTTGGAAGAGCAGGTGGCCGACCATCAGAAGCTGACCGAGGACAATGCTGGCCTGCGGGCTCAGATTGAGTCTCTCGAGGAAAAGGTCCGTTCACTGGCTGACGAGACCGAGGAGGAACGCGCCCTTGGTTCGCGGGGTGAGCTGCTGGGGCATATCCGCTCTCTCAACCAAGATCTCGTGGCCGTTTTCAAAGAGGGTTTCGACAATGCTATCGAGCAACTTGGGCTTCTGAACCCTGAGTTGGTGACAGCAGGGTCGGCCCATAACTACTGTGTCAGGGATGGTGAGATTGTCTGCCCGTTCGAAGCGGAGGAAGAGCTAGGGGGTGAGGAAGAGGAGGAGGAAGAAGAAGTGCTCCGAGCGGAGTCTTAATTATGTAATTTTAATTTATAGTTTTGTTATGGCCTGCGTGCCCGTCATATATATTGGCCTTCGGGCATTTGTAATATGGCCTTCGGGCGTACTTGGCTTCGGCCGCGTTTTTAATGTATGAATGTTTTTGTTGTCATTCATTGTGTTCGTTTATGTTTGATATTTGCCTTTATGAATTCGCACTCTGCTCGACCTCGGTAATCTCCTCGGTTTAGGGAACCGACGAAGTGCCGGGCTTGGTGCCCGTTGGGATCGAAGCCCGGGTTCGTTGTATGAACCCCGGCCTCGAGGCTTGGGTTTTCCCATCGCGAGCTGGGTGCCCTGCCTGTCCTGGTACTTCGACGTTGAGTCTTGGTCAAGATCTCACTCGTCGGGGAGGGTTGTGTTCGCTATGTGACCCCGGCTCGTTCCGGGTCTCGCGGTTCCTCTCTGGGGTTTTGGAGACGAAGAGCGTGGTCGTACCACCCACGTTTCCCCGTGATACATTTAGCTGTAATATTGTCTAAGTTTTTCTGCGTTCCATGGTCGAGCGAGTTGTTCCCCTTGTAGGTTTTCTAGGTAATAGGCCCCGTTGCTCGTCTTGTCGCGGACGCGGTAGGGGCCTTCCCAGTTGGCTGCCAGTTTGCCCTCTCTTGGGTTTTTCTGGTTTCTTCTGAGGACCAGGGTGCCGACCTGGAACTCTCTTCTTATGACCTTCGCGTTGTGGCGTAGTGCTACTTTTTGTTTGAGGGTCGTTTCCCTGAGGGCTGCTTCGGAACGGATCTCCTCGACTAGGTCGAGCTCGGCTCTAAGGGTTTCGTCGTTCATTTCCTCGTCTAGGGGTTCCTCTACCCTCCTCGTCGGTGCCCGTATTTCCACCGGGATGACTGCTTCGGTGCCGTAAGTCAGTCGGAACGGGGTTTCCCCGGTGGTAGAATATGGTGTTGTGCGGTAAGCCCATAGGACACTATGTAGCTCCTCGACCCACGCCCTCTTCGCCTCGCCGAGCCTGCGCTTAAGGCCACGTAAGATTACTCTGTTGGCCGCCTCTGCTTGCCCGTTCGTCTGTGGATGTTCGACAGACGTGAAATGCTGTTTAGTGCCTAGGCTGGCAACGAAGTCCTGGAATCCCCCGTCCGTGAATTGTGTCCCGTTATCCGTGACAAGTGCCTGGGGTATGCCGAACCGAGCGAGGATGTTGCGTTTAAAGAACCGGAGAATGTTCTGCGCGGTTATTTTAGCCAGTGCCTCCGCTTCGATCCATTTGGTAAAGTAATCCACCCCGACGATGAGGTATTTATTCTGGTATGATCCGGTGACGAAGGGTCCGAGGATGTCCATGCCCCACCACGCGAAGGGCCACGGGGAAGACAGTGATTTTAGGTCGTTTGGGGGTGCGAGGTGCATGTCGGCGTGTCGTTGGCATTTGTCACACCTTTTGACGTGCTCCTTTGAATCGCTTTGCATGGTCGGCCAGTAGTAGCCCGCTCGAAGGGCCTTTCTTGCGAGCGATCGCCCGCCGAGGTGCTGAGCGTTGATTCCCCGGTGTATCTCTCCAAGTATGTCGGGGACTTTCTCTTCCTCGACACATTTAAGTAACGGGATAGAGAATCCTCTCCTATAGAGTTTACCTTCGAGGAGTACGTACGAGCACGCTCGTCGTTTGACAATGGCCGCCTCTTTCGGGTCAGTTGGGAGTTCGTCTCATGTGAGGTAATTGTAGATGGGCGTCATCCAACAGTGAACATCCCCGATGGCATTGACCTCGAATGGAGGAGGTAGTTTGTCAATGCTAGGTCGAGGGAGGATTTCTTGAATTACTGATTTATTCCCACCCTTTTTCCTCGTGCTGGCTAGTTTCGAGAGGATGTCTGCCCGTGTGTTGTGCTCGCGAGGTATGTGTTGAACTTCCCACTTTTCAAATTTATCAAGTTTTTCTTTGACAAGGGACAGGTACTCGACGAGGTTGTCGTTCTTGGTTTGGTATTCTCCTCGCACTTGAGAGGCCACGAGCTGGGAGTCTGTGGATATTGTCACTTCTTTTGCTCCCAGGTCCTCGGCTAACCTCAGGCCTGCGATAAAAGCCTCGTATTCGGCTTGGTTGTTCGACGTCGAGAAAGCCAGTGCTAATGAAACCTCGATCAGGATCCCATCCTCGTTTTCGAGGATGATCCCGGCTCCGCTACCTGACGAGCTAGAGGCGCCGTCGACGAAGATCGTCCATTTGTGGGCGCCCTCTGCTGGTGTCGGGCAGTGGGTCATTTCTGCGACGAAGTCGGCCAGTGCCTGTGCCTTCAGGGCCTTCCTGCTTTCGTATTGTATGTCGAATTCAGAGAGTTCTAGCGACCACTTGAGCATTCTCCCGGCCATATCTGGTCGTCCGAGCAACTGTTTGATTGGCTGGTCGGTTCTCACCTTTATTGTGTGTGCGAGGAAGTAATATCGTAGTCTCCTTACCGCATTGATGAGGGCCAGGGCAACCTTTTCGATTTGCTGATATCGGAGCTCGGGGCCTTGGAGTGCTTTGCTCGTAAAATAGATGGGCTTTTGTCCCTCGTCGGTCTCTCTTATTAGAACGGCGCTGACGGCCTCGGTCGCCACGGACAGATATAGGTATAAGGTTTCCCTTTCTAATGGTCGCGATAGGACCGGGGCTTCGGATAGAACCTTCTTCAGATGGAGTAATGCTTGCTCGCATTCGTCGGTCCAGTCGAAGATAGCCTCCTTGCGAAGGAGTCTGAAGAATGGTAATGCGTGCTGGGCGGATTTGGCGATGAAACGGGAGAGTGAGGCGAGCACTCCATTGAGGGATTGGATCGATTTCTTGGTCCTCGGGGTCGGGAATTCCGAAAATGCCCGGCACTTGTCGGGGTTGGCCTCGATTCCTCTTTCGGTGAGGTAGAAACCGAGGAACTTTCCTGCCCGTACCCCGAACGTGCATTTTTCGGGATTGAACCTCATTCTGCACTACCTCGCCTGCTCGAACACTTTGGTTAGATGTCGAGCATGGGTACTCTCCTCGTGTGATTTGACGATCATGTCGTCCATGTATACTTCGAGCATGTCCCCTATTTCATCCTTGAAGACTTTGTTCATCATGCGTTGGTACGTAGCACCAGCGTTCTTGAGCCCGAACGGCATGACGTTGTAATAGTAATTGCCCGTTGGGGTCATGAATGCTGTGTGTCTCTTGTCTGTGGGCGACATAGGGATTTGATTGTATCCACTATATGCGTCCATGAAGGACAAGAGTTTAAAACCTGCAGAATTGTCGACGAGCATATCTATATTAGGGAGGGGGAAAGCATCTTTCGGGCAAGCCCTATTAAGATCAGTATAATCAACACACATACGCCATTTTCCATTATTTTTCTTAACGAGGACTACATTAGAGAGTCAGGTTGTGTACTGGGCTTCAGAAATAAAATTTGCCTCTAAGAGGTCTTTTACAGCTCGTTCGGCAGCTTCTGCCTTTTCGGGCGACTGTTTGCGCCTACGCTGTGCTATGGGCTTGGCTGCCCGGTCTAAAGCTAGCTTGTGACACGCGATCTCAGGATCCAGTCCGGGCATTTCTGCGGCATTCCATGCGAAGAGGTCAGAATTCTCTTTGAGGCATGCCACGAGCTTCTCCCTTGTTTCCTCGGGCAATCCCTTGCCTATCTTCACTGTCCTTTCTGGATCGTCCCCAAGGGGAATGAGCTCGAACTCTCCGTCGGGGATTGGTCGGACCGGGTGTTCGAGAGATATTTCCTTGGTGGACTTCCCTTCTTCGGTTTCGTCTAGCCCAATACGACAGTCGAGGTCGATGGCGTTAACTCCCCGGGGAGGGTCTTCGGTCCTTAGTTTTTTGTTGCTGGAACTGTTCTTTGTGCTAATCACGGCCTGTCCTTTTACTGCAGCGTCGTAGCATCGCCGGGCAGCTTCGATGTCGCCGTGGATGGTGACCACACGGCCCAATTTGGTGTAGTATTTCATCTTCAGGTGGACGGTGGACGGGACCGCAGTAAGTTCAGCCAGTGTTGGGCGTCCAAAGATGCAATTGTACAGGGACGGGCAGTCCACGACCAGGAATTGGATCTTGATTTCCCTGGCCGTCTCTTGTTCCCCAAAGGTGACGAGGAGTTCGACATACCCCCACGGCCTAGTCGTTGCTCCATTGAATCCTTGGAGGTCGGATCCGACGTAGGGGGCCAGGTTGGTCTTGTCTAATTTCAGAGTGTTGAAGAGGTGGACGTACATGATATCCACTGAGCTGCCTTGATCGACTAGGATGCGTCGGACGTCGAACTGGGCCATCTTTGCTCTGATCAATAGTGGGATGCCCGAGTTCGGGGATCCGCCCGGGAGTTCCTCCAGGAAAAAGGATATCGGGTTGGATTTTCCCCGGTACTTTGTCAATGTCGCCTTTTGCTCGGGGGCGGTTAATAGGAGTTCATCGAACTTGCGTTTGACTGAGAGGGCAGCGGTTTCGCCATTAACTCCCCCACCTGATATTACCAATGCGGTTGGGAAGTCCTCCCAAGGGCTGAGTGCAGCGATTCTTCCTTCGGGCAGTGGCTCGGGGAGGAAGAAATCTTCCGGGCGTGACACGCAGAGGGCCACTTGGTATGGAGAGTTGTCGGGGGGCGTTTCTTCCCGGGGTCTCTTCTTTTCTGCCTCGTCGTGTCTGGGGGTTTCGTTCTTCCTCGTATACTGCTTTAGGTGCCCCTCTTGGATTAAAATCTCTATTGCATCCTTCAGATGGACGCAGTCTTCGGTCACATGCCCGTGACTTCTGTGGAAGCGGCAGTATTTAGATTTGTCGGTGTGAGGCTTTGGCGCAGATGGTTTTGGGAACCTGACTCTGCCCTGTTTGAATTCAGAGTTGATGCATTCTGCGAGGATGCGCTCTCGAGGGGCTGTCAGTAAGGTGTATTCGCTATATCGGCCCGCAGGGCCCCTTCCTTCTCGGAGCTCGCGAGGTCTTTCCTCTCTTCGCTTGTCCCCGTTGCGACGGGGAACGCTCGGGTCCTCGCGTTTGGAGTGCTCGATGTCCCCAGCATTACGTCCGCTGCGAGCATTGTGTGCCACCTGTTTTTCTTCGTATCTAATGTAGGCCTGGGCCTTGTGCAGAAGTTCGTTCAGTGTGCGGGGAGGCTCGATCCCGACGGCTCTGCTCAGCTCGCTACCGGGCAAGAGTCCTCTTTCGAGGAGGTACTTTTTCATGTGTTCGGTGGTGTCCACCTCGACAGCTTCTTGGTTGAATCGCTCGATGTACGAGCGCAGTGTCTCATTCTTCTTTTGCACTATGGCTTCAGGGGTCGCCTCGGTCTTGGGGTGACGACGGGAAGTCGTGAAGTGCCTTGTGAACATGGACCTCATGACTCTCCATGATGTAATGGATTCGGGAGCCAAGCTTTTGTACCAGGCCATGGCTCCTTTCCTGAGGGTCGTTGAAAACAGCCGGCATTTGAGATGCCCGGTGATGTCATTGCGGTAGTCGAGCATCGCGTTGACGTTGTCGACGTGGTCGTCGGGATCTGTAGTCCCGTCGTATACAGCTAGATTGGGTGGTTTCTCCATGCCTTTGGGGAGCGGGGCTTCCATTATTGCCCGAGATAGGGGACAGTGCTGGTCTTCTTCGTCGCTCCTTAATGGAGATAGCTCGTTGTTGTCGGGTGTAAACACCCCAAATTTGCCCTCACCCATTCACACCATGGCTTGTGATCATCCTCATATGCATAAACACAATCATATCATCTCACATCTCATTTTTTATCCACTGCATAGCTTTCAAGGCATCTGCACCTAGGGTTTGTGATCTGAGCAACCTCAGGGCATCTTGAGCCATTCCAAAGGACATCAATCAACTCAAAGGGGTCCATGTGTGTTCTTATATCATATTTCATCTCCTTAAAGTCAAAAATGCAGAGGAATCACAAGAACTAGGGTTTGAGTGGATACAGGGCCAGCTTGAACTGCACAGTTGACTGAAAATTAGGGTTTTGGTTTCAGAGGCCATAACTCCAAATTTTTTGGTCATTCTTGTTTCCATTGATCTCTATATGGTATAGGGAGTATGCATATCAATTTTCATGAAGAAATTCCATGGGGAAGTCATCTGATCAAGGGTTGACTTTTCAAACAAGTCAGTGCAAAATCAGGGCATCTGAGGCCCCCAATGACCCAACCAATGGGTGATCTTCATCATTTTGAGTGTATATGGTCTTTATTTGATCATGGAAGAAGATTGAAGTTCATAGAAATCAAGAATTTAGGGTTTTTGCAAATGTTGACTTTTTGGGCATAGTTGACTTTTCAAGAATGCATCATTTTAGGTCATTTTTCAAGCTTTGATTCTTGGTCCAAAAAGGCTTCAAATGGAAAAACTTTGGTCATGAAAGTTGTAGATCTCATCTTTCCCTTTTCAAAAAGTACAAGAACATGATCAAACTCTTCTTGGATCAAAAGTTATGGCAATGCAAAGTTGGCTAAAATCATTAATTTTCAAGGCATGCCCTAAGTGAGAACTTTGCAAAAATCTTGGACAAATGCATTATGTGACTTCTAATTCCTCTCAAACCATTACATAAACATTCTATGGGCCTAAAAAATCAGAATTGGACCAAGTTCCCTTCATGTTTTGGTTCATGTAACAAGATTTTCTTTCATGGGAACCATAAAGCAACAAGTTGCAAAACCACTCATTTCACTTCCTACAAACTATGACATTGGATGCTGACTTTGGCTAGCCTCTCACCTCACCCTTTGCTGCGCAGCCCATGCCATGTACTTGCCTAGACCTTGAGCCATGCCTCACTTACACAAAACTTGACTTTTTGCAAAAGCAAACTTACCAATCACTATAGGCCAGGTCACATCATCTGACCTATAGGATTAAAATACATTATCATTTTGCAAGCCATTTCATGTACAAGGCAAGGCTGAAACATACACATTCACCACATTCACAAAAACTCACCATCTTGCAACTTGCTTCGAATTCCTCTCCACAGCCACAAAACACTCAAACTTTTTCCTCCATTCAACTCACCATGTATCACTGAGTGGAAACCACCCAAAGCACAAGCCTGAAACAGCCAGAAAACTCCATTGCCATCATTCACTTCAGTTTGCAGTTTCATTCGAAACTCTCACCTTAGCTCACAAACACACAAACAAACACCACAAACCTTCTCCATTCATCATCAGGACCTCAAACCTTCATTCACCATGACCTGAAAGTGCCAGAATCTCCATTGCCATTTTTGACTGAACTGAAGCAGGAGCTTTCGAAACTCATCATCAAGCCAACTTAAACTCCATTTGAGCATTCAAACATCTTCTGGGGACCAAGTGGAGCAGCTTGCACAAAGAAAGGTGGCCAGAAAGTTCCTAAACTGAAAACTTCGAATCTCAGGTAACCTGAAATTTATTTTTCCAGAAGTTGTTTTTCTTGTTACAAACTTGTTCTTTGTGTTGTCCTGATTATCCTGGTGCTTTTAGTTTTTGAAATGGTTGTGATTTGAACATTTAATTTGACTCTGAAACTGGTTTGCCCTAAAAATGTTTGCCTTCGATTCATGCGATTGATGAAGAATAAATTTGTTTGGGGTTAGGGTTTTGATTCAGGAGATCATGGGGTTCATTTCTATGTGCTTAGATTTCATTTTTGATACGTTTTAAGGAAGTTTGGAGGTTTTCAGGTGGACTTCCCACCGGAGAAGACGACCGGAGGTCTTCTCCGGCCACCTGAAAATATTTAGGGTTTTAATCCTGTAATTAAGGCAGTTTAAATTTCGTGCGTTGGATCAGTGGACTTTGTTGACTTCGCGCGCGTGTGTGTGGCTGAGATTCATCATTAAACCCTAAATCTCAATTAATTAATTCATAATTATGTTTAGCCACGTTTGAATTTCAGCCTTTGATCTGCGCGCGCAGTCAATGGCTCCATCTCCAGATTCAATCTCAGCCATCCTTCTTGATTACTTTCATATTTATTTGATTTTTTATTTCATTTTATTTCATTAACTTGCATAATTATTTTAAAATAGCAAAATTATCTTAAAAATTATGAAACTTTTTCTTTAAAGTTTTATTAATTTTTAAGACCCAAAAATATTTTTATTTTATTTTTCATCATTAAAAAAGTATTTTTAAATATTTAAAAGATTATTTTTAATTGATTAATGAGAATTAATTAATTAAAAATACTTTTAGGTATTTAAAAATTACAAAAAAATTCATGAAATGTTCTAAGACATTTAGAAACATTGTCCAACCTTCACACCAAATTTCTTTTTTGATCTTGATGCATTTTAAGAATTTTTCATTGAATTAAATCATTTTTTATGCATTATTTTGATCATGGATTCAAAAATTCATTTCTGCCAATTGGTGAAGGTTGAGACATTGATTCTTCTTGCATTGTCTTTTGTTTTGCATGTAGTTTCTAGGGTAAAAAGGCCATGAATTGTTCTTGCATTTTCAAGTTGTTTGGCATTTGTTTTGTTAAGAACCCTAAAAAACCCTAATAACTTAGAAAATTCATATCTTGAGTTTGGTTGTGAGTTGAGAGCTCCCCTTTGGGCAGTGGTTCATCATAGGCCTAGGGTTTCTTTGGGTGCCATTTTCCATTTTTTATCTTAGGGTTTGCTTCTGTTTTTGGTTTGTGTTGGATGTTTGATCCATAAACCCTAATTTGGGCTTTCTTTTGCATCCTTCTTGCATTTCCTTGCATAACATGACTTGTCATTGCATTTTGTGCATTCTTATGATCCATTTGACATCTTAAGACATGTATAAAGCATCTTTGATCATTGCATTGCATATTTGCCATGTCATTTGTCTTGTATGATTCATAACTTTTCATGCTTGTTCATGCTTCTTAGCTTGCATCATTTGCATTCATAATCTTGTATGAACATCCCCATTGTCTTGCCTCATGTTTGCAGCACCTCATAACATCATAATCATCATCAACATGCTTCTGGTCTTGCTTTGCATCATAATCTCATCTTGCATTGCATTGCATTTCTTTCTAACATTTCAGGTGGTAAGTAAACTTGAGAAGTGGATTTGCCTTCACTTCTCATACCTTTTCTTTTCATCTCTCTTGCATCCATTACTGCATTCTTATATGTGTTTGAGTTTGAGCTTGCTCATTCTTCTTCCTCCCACTTTCTTTCTTCAAGTGACTTGACTTCTTGAATGAAGCAAGTCACTTTGCTTCTCTTGATCCTGTTCATCTGCTTCCTGGTGATTCCTTTGAAGATTGTTCTTGGAAACCTCACAAACCTTAGGAACAACCAAGCATGACAATGAATTAGGGTTTTGATTAGTCCCCCCATAGTTTTCTACCTTTGTGTCTCTCTTTGAGTCCTCTCTTCTCACCTCATAATCAGGGACTAAACCCTAAAGGCTTTAAGACTTTGTGATTAAGCTTATGCCTGCATCCTTCTCTTAGGATGGAGTGTATAACTTTAATCCTAAGTATTAAACCCTTAAGGTGTTTAAATCTCTTAATCAATTCATCTAATAATCATCAAGACATCACACTTGTAACTTGGGCCTTGCATTAGGGTTCTAATTCTTCCTTAAGTGGTTAAGAAGGACTAACCCTAGTGTTAATGGACAAGTCCCCCTCAAGTTGTCTTACAAATCATAAAAAACACTTCATCATCATAGCCATTAATCTAAATAAAATCCACTTAAGCAAAGGTTTGTTTTGTCATGGGTTTAATCCCTAATCATGGATTAAGTTGAGGAGTTTTTCTCAGCTTAAACATTCTCATCTATTATCCTTCTTTTAGGATGGTGTAATGAGTCTGTTTAATCCTTGATTATGGCTTAACCTCATTACTCAACACTAAACAAAATCACAAAAACATCTAAATAATCACAAGTAGGTTAATGATCTTAATCCTACATCAAAAGGTGATTAAGTGTGAGAATCTGACTTCACACTTAAGGTATTCTCATTACCCCTAATCAGAGGGAAGATGTGATGAGTTTACTAAATCCATTGGTTTAGGCTTAAGCTCATTTTCTTATGACAAAAATCCAAAAAGAAATAAAAGACTGAAAACTCTCAAAAACAAACAATAATCGTCTCCTCCGGGATTCTTTTCTCATCACCTTCACTCACAATCGAGAACTCGCTTCTTCCGTCTAATGCAAGACAGTAAGCACCTGAGCCAGACAGGTCACACACTTGAGCATAGGCAAGCAAGCAGTTCACAAGTCAATTCATCTTTCAGTCTCTTTGGGTCGAACTACGGTGTTCTGACTTCCTCATTGCACGAGAGGATACGTAGGCATAACTTAACGGTTATCGAACAAAAGTCTCTGTACATTCCCCCTCCTTTCAGCATTATTCTTTAAGCCTCATAATCATGAGCATACTCTTTCTTACACTGACACTATACATATTACACTTCACACTTCTTTTGCACTGACACCTGTACATTCTTTTCCAGCTATTTTACACACAGATTGCACTGACACTACCCCTTTAAAACACAAATCTTTTAAGCGTGGATCCCGTCGAGTACGGCGGACAATCTGGGTGCTAATACCTTCCCAGGTTGTAACCAACCCCCTTTCTCAGTCTCTCTGGTTCGCAAACCGTCTTATCCATATCTTTCTAGGTCTATGCAGCATTGCCTTTCCTCCGGGATAAAAATGCCTAGCTGGCGACTCTTTTCATCTCCAGTGAGTTCACGGCTGTGTGTTCTCACTGTTCCCTTCGCCGACCGTTCGCGCTTGTACCAGGATGCAAATCTTTGGGAGCGACATCGGGGCTACGCCCGCGCCTTGGTGGTGTTCCCGCTCGACAGTTGTCACGACGAGCGCGCGCCCTGATGACGTGAGGTTCTGGAGAGCGACGTCCTCGCTTCTTTGTTGGTTCTGGACGTTGTTGTGTCCTCCTCTCCTGCTGGGGTCGGGCCTCTTGTCGCTCGGCTTCGAGGGCCATGATTCGTTCGTGCTGCTGATAGAGCATTGAACCGGCCTGATTGAGGGCATTCACCATGGCAATCATTGTGGCGTCTCCTTCAACGGGAACGGGGATGGGATGAAATGTCTCTGCCTCTAAGTTTTGAGCGTGAGGGGCATCCCCGTTATTTTGGGGCTCTGGAGACGGGGTGGCTGGACGACCGTCTCGGGCGTCTGTTTCATGAGATGGTGGGCCGTCGTCCATAGTGTAGTCGACGAGGGGACGGCTGCGCTCGCTGGGTTGTTCTCCGGCCATGTTGGAAGGACAGAAAAAAAATGAGCTTTGATCCTCTGTTGATGAAGATGGGGATATCTAAGTTCCCACAGACGGCGCCACTGATCTTACCTGATCAGGAGGGTCTTCCAAGGTCTTGATGAATGGGCCAGAGAATGAAATGAGGAGGGGGGTGTACCTGCAAGGTGCTCCAATGCTTAAGTCAGAAGAGGTACAGAAGAAGGTTATCAGAGTGTAAGTTAGAATACCTGCCCTTTTGCCATAAAAGGGGTATTTATATTGAGCCCCCAGCGCTGGGCCAAGGCTCCTAATGGGCTGGATTAGCTAGGCCCAAGGAGGAGCTGCCAGGGGACGCGTAAGAAGCGTTAAGACCTAGACCAAGGTCTGCCCCCTGGTCCAACTGCCCCTATCCCTAAGGAGGTAATGTAGGGGAGTTGGGTGACGTGGTAAGTGAGGTGCTGTTATGGCTCTGCCCGACACAACCTAGATGCCCGCGATGTGGGTTGATGATTTGTGGACGGAGACCACGGGACGGGCAACACGCTCTTTGCTCGACCCGTAGTTAGAAAGTCGAGGAGACGTTCCTCGGGTGAATGGTCCTTCGCTTGACGTGTCCTCGTGCTTGGTCGTTTGGACATGGGCCTGACGAGCATTGGGCCATGTCGTGCATAATGTCATGGCCCAGTCCAGAACAGATATAAAGTTTCTTTCTTCATTCCAAAGCAACCAATTTCTCTTCATCCAAGCCCAAATTTTTTGACCTAAAATACACTTCTATATATACTCATGAACTCCACAAGCTACAAGGACGAAATTCTTACACACATAAACCCTAAAAGATTTTTTTCAAAAAAAGGCAAATTAAAGCAAAATCCAAAAAGACTCCATAGCAAATTTTCAGCCTCCCTCTTCATCCAATTATCATCAAGAAAATTCCAGGAGGTCATCCCAAGCATTATTGAAGGTTGAGAATGCATGAGACATAGCCAATGAATACATGCCGCCATTAACAATTTCTTGGATTTAAATCTTTCGTTTCATGATATTTTAATGTATTTTTTCTTCATAATATTGTTCATGATAATGTTTAGATGCTTTTTGATCTTTTGATTATGAGTTATAGTGTAGGATTAAGGAAACTCCATTGTTAGGGCATAAAGAAGCAAATCTCTGAATCTCCTAATCCAAGCATTTTTAGGCCAAACAAATTGCACCATTAAATTTATGAGGTTGAAATTAGTAGGAATATGTGGTTCATATGCGTTCATACTTGCGTTTTTGATGTTTTAATTTCAGGAAATATTTGTCATGAAAATCGCAGCAAAAATCGCAGCAAAAATCGTAGCAAATTTCGCAGCAAAGCTCGCAAGTGGTGAGGAAGAAGACGATGATGTGGCACAGTTTGGTTAGCTGGTTCTGAGTTTTGATATTTGTTTAATATATAATTATTTGTTCTTATTTTTTGTCACACACAGGTGGTGGCTCAGCTGGTAAGGCGTTACACCTTTCACCTTTGGGGGGCGGGTTCGATACCCAGCGACCCTCCCCCCTATTTTTTTGCCTATTTTTTTGGTTATTTGATTTTTTTCCCTTCATATATTCTAGTTTTTCTTTATTATTTTCTTTTAGTTTATTTCAATTAATTAATTAAACTAATAACTAATTAGTTTTTTTAAAACCAATAATAATTAAAATCAATAACTTTTTGCTTTTATTTTGTAAATAAAAATAATTTTTTTTAATTAATTAGGTTAATAAATAATCATTTTTTTATTAATTACTTTTTTTTAAACTAACCATCAAATTAAAAAAAATCAATATTTCTTTTGTAAATACCAAACTTTTTTAATTAAATTAATAGTTTCAAATTTTTAAACAAAAAAATCATAGAAAATATTTTTTACAAAAAAAACTCAATTAATGAATTCTAAATCAAATTTAATTAATTGATTTTGTTAATCCATTTCTCAATATTTCTCATTTCCCGTTCTCGATTTTAATTTCCTTATTATTTATTTTTTTATTAGAAAAAAGTATAGGGTTATTATATATCTTGTAACATTTAATTTTCCGCACTCCCCGATTTAAAATATGTATCCCCCTCCCCATGATGTAATAGTTTGGAGTTATTTTTCCGCTTTTAATTCCGTAAATTATTTATTGCGTGGTTAGTAATAATAAGGTGTGAATAGACTTCTATGCGATTAAAAACGGACTTAGCCCATTAATCAAAAGATAAAATAACTGAATACAACACACTTTTCACACATCCACCCCTAGGGTTTCTCCTCTTGTTGCCTCAAAAAAATGGTCAAGTCCCTCGAACGTAGGGGTGTCTTAGCACGGTTGCCTAAGTAAAAATCATCAAGTCCCTTCGAATAAAAGATCATAGTCTCTTGTTGTCCCTTCGAGTTGCCTACGAATAAATTATCCGTCCCTCGATGACCCTACGGGAAATGATGATCGTCCCTTCGAATTGCTAAGACACATTTACAAGGTTGTCTTCTATGACCATACAATGAGCCTACACATGTCCCTTCAAATCCAAGGATAAGACTACTTACTAACTAATAGAGAGAAACTTAGGGCGAGAGAGAGGATACTTGAGAGAGTGATAGGAAATGAATTTTATAAAAGTTTTTTGAAAAGAACTCAGTTTAACTTTTCTAGGTATATGACCGTTGCAAGAGTGTTGTTGATTGGTGGCTATGTGCGGCGGTGACATGTGTCGCCACAGTGGACACATGTCACCGCCAAGTGTTTGTCCAGCCACAGTGGACACATGTCACCGCCAAGTGTTTGTCCAGGTGGTTCCCTTTTAATCCAGCGTGTGTTCCTCATGTCCTTACCGTGTATCCATGCATCATCACCGTTTATCCTAGTCAATTGGTTATTTTTTTTTCTTTTTAATCAACGACCCAGATTCTTTCTATAGTCAACAAGGTTGACCGAACCTTATATGATGCACCCTATCCGAGTGGGCTTCCTCTGTGTGGGCCTTGTATTTTCTGCTTCATACGCCTATGTTTCTAACACGATGAACCAACCCTTTTTCTTCATTAATTTATTTAATTTGATTTTCTCTTATAAAAAATTCTATAAAAAAACATTTTATTAATTAGTTATTTTAAATAATTTTATTTAATCTAATCTAATTAATTAATTAATTAATTTTATTAAATATTTTCATTTAATTTAATTAATTAATCTTTTCTCTTTAAACTATTCAAAAATTCAAAAAAAAACATTTTCTTAACCATTTTGTTCAAATTTTAATCTTTCGATTAATTTCTATTTCGAATATAAAAAAAATCCAAAAACATTTTCATTGATTAATTTAATTAAATAGATTTATTTAATTCGGTTAAGTAATTCGATAATTAATCTAATTAAATATTTCTATTTAATTTGATTAATTAATTTTTCTCCCTTGATTGTTTATGTGTGTGATGAATGTTTGTGCATGTTCGATCCTTCTTACTTGTGATATGATGATATGCTTACTTGTGTGATTTAATTTTTCATTTTTACGATAAATTGCTAAGTAAAAAACGAACGCACACTAAGACTAATCATTTCAAAGATAAACGAAATCTTTGGTCCAACGCCAAGTAAATATTCATACGCATTTCACTTCATACACACACGTAAGTCGATCATTCTTTGATCGCCATCCGCACCACTTTGCACTTCACACTTTTTCTTAACCTTTTTCAACTTAACAAATCAACGCATCACGCTTGTTTTCCGTAGCTAGTCTTTAGCTTACTTGATCCACGTATCAAGACTTCCAACCTTGCGAGCCGAGCGCATTGTGCCTCGCTAACAAACTAGATAAATAAACCTCCATTTGCATTCACCATTGTTGAGCGCATTGTGCCTCACAATTAACCTAAAAAAAACCAAAACGTCTCTTTAGACCCAAACTCTTGATCCAACGTCAAGTGGTCTTAGGTAATAAAACACTTTAATAATACGAGAAGAATTGTACACCACGAACCTTAAGTGGTAGAAAGGAGGGTAATGAGCATCTCGTTATTCGCTCCGATTATTTCGTCGCAAGACGCTCGTTTTATTGGTTCGGAATAATCACCTATACCCATAGTCTTTAGTGCGATTCGACTCCTAAATCCTTTTTTCGATGAAAGGTAATAAAAACAACATCAATCACCCTTAGCAGGCTGAACTATGAAGCTTTGACTTTCCCATTACACGGAGGAATACGTAGGCACAAGGATCTCAATCCTTGCCGAGCCCCTAGGATCAATAAACCCCTTAGTTTAGCAAGTAATTCATAAGCATAGACATCGCGCGTGACAACTTAGATGGTTCCCATCAAGTATGATGGATGTAGGGGGTGCTAATACCTTCCCCTTACATAACCGACTTCCGAACCCAGGCAATGGTTACATTGCCTTATTCCTTTCTTAGCGGTTTTATCTATCCTCTTGGGGAATAAATAAAATTAGGTGACGGCTCTCATGTCAGCCCAGCCGCGACCGCGTTCGCGAGGATCATATTTTTCGAGGTACGACACAACCCCTTAAAAGTCCTAACTAAAGCATGGTTAGTTTGAAAGCATACTGCTACAAAAAGGTATCCCGATTCCTTTAGGGCTTATTATAAATCTTGAGTTAATATCACAGTTTTTACAAACATTGTTTTGCTAGGGTGTGAACTAGGGTGCCCATACTGCAATATTTCATGGAATGGGTGTGAGGACCTGAGGAATGGCATTGACAGCCTTATTCAGAGTGGCCTGCTACAGATCACTACATCATTTCCGACAAATCCAGCAACTTCATCAACAACGGTTTCAGAACCTCCTACAACTGCAGCAACTATTGTTCCCGACAATTCATCAGCACCATCAACAAGTACTCCACCTGTCCTCCCAAATGATCAGTTTTCAACAGTTTCTCCTGCTACAGCTTCAGCTTCAATCCATTTCGACTCTCCATCAGCAACAACAACAGTCCTTCCAACAGAACCCCCTACAACACCAGCAATCAATCATGAAGATGTCTCCACTGTTACCATATTCTACGATCCTGAAAATAATTCCGCTTACCATTCAGAAGGTGCTGCTCCCGCCAGAGCACCAGTTACAATCTTTTATGATCCACAAACAATAACAGTCCCTTCAGCAGCAGCAATCAGTCCGGTCACTGTCACGGTGCCTGGACCAGTACCATATGAAAGCAATAGGGCCATCCCTTGGCACTATGGCTCTGACGTGTACTGCGAAGGAAAAAGAATCACTCTTGAAACATCAACACCTGCACCACAAGTAGATAATGTGGGGGGAGGCGGAGGCTTCACTCGAAGCGGACGTCTCTTTGCTTCACAAGTTCAAAGACCTACTGCCGAAGCAGAAGCTGCTGCCAAGGCAAAAGGAAAAGGCCCGGTGCAGGAAGATTCAGCTGCCAAAGAAACCCTGAAAACTCCATTCGATCAGGAAGTTGATGAGTTTATGCGAATCATCAAGAAGAGTGACTACAAAATTGTGGATCAACTTCACCAGACGCCATCCAAAATCTCCGTCCTCTCACTGCTTATGTGCTCCGAAGCCCATCGGAATGCACTACTTAAAGTCCTGCACGCAGCTTACGTGCCTGAGGAGATTACTGTCAACCAATTGGAAACCGTGGTTGGAAATGTTACTGCTAGCAACGGGCTAGGGTTTACCAATTCTGACTTGACAGCGGATGGCCGCAACCACAACAAAGCCTTGCACATAACCATGGAATGCAAAGGAGCTGTCCTTTCTCATGTGCTGGTGGACACAGGTTCTTCCCTGAATGTCTTACCGAAGAAGGCTCTGGTGAAGCTTGAATATGATGGATTGGCATTGAGACCCAGCAACCTGGTGGTAAGAGCCTTCGATGGTTCTAAGAGATCGGTTCTGGGAGAGATTGAGCTGCCTGTGACAATTGGCCCACAGACCTTTAAAACTATCTTTTATGTGATGGACATTCAGCCCGCCTACAGCTGTTTGTTGGGTAGACCCTGGATTCACGCCGCTGGCGCAATAACGTCTACCCTTCACCAAAAGTTAAAATTTGAGTGGGAAGGCCAAGTTGTCACAATCTGTGGAGAGGAGGACATTTTTGTCAGCCACCTGGCGACCTATAAGTACATTGAAATGGATGGAGAGATCCATGAAACAATGAGCCAGGGGTTTGAAGCTTTGAATGTGAATGAAGCATCTGCTGTATCTGGTACCCCAATGTCATCTTACCAACAAGCCCGGAAGGTTGTTGAAGAAGGAACTGCCCTAGGCTGGGGCAAGGTCTTAGCTGTGGAGGAGAAGAAGGACAAATTTGGGTTGGGTTACAGACCAACTCAACATCAAGCAAAGGCTGCTGCAGAGCCTGGTTTTGTCAGTGGGGGGATGCTTACCCCCGATGCTATCAACTGCCTGGAAGACGAGCTGGAAGAGGAGCTCAATCTGGAGAATTGGATTCGTCCGAAGATCCCGGGGAGCAGTGTCTCGAACTGGTCTTCCCAGGAAATTATAAGAGTTACTCATGCAGAGTAATTATTATTTCCTGTATTTTTATAGCATGCATCCAAGTCTTGCATCTTGCCCAAGATGACAAGACTCATTTTGTAACCAGGGCCATCTGTACTTTTGTGCAAACAAGATTAAATTAATGAAATATCAGACATCTTTTTGCAAACAAGTCTTTTTCCTTTTATGCTCACTGTTTTTCCATTTTTCTTTTTGTACAAAAATAAATGGCGGTGTTTTCAAAATGATAACTTCATTTCACTTTTTTTTCTAAAGCAAGATTAAAATCAATCACTAAAATGAACCAACTTAACCCTTGCAGAGAGTGCCTTCCAGACTGCACCGACAACAGCACGGCTATGACATCGTATGACTTTGACAATCCGATCAATCAAGCTGATGAAAGGGTTGATGAAGAATATGAGCTTCCTGAAGAGCTAGCCAGGTTGTTGAGACAAGAGGAAAAGGTTATTACCCCTCACCAGGAGGAGATTGAAGTGATTAATCTTGGTACTGACGAAGACGTGAAAGAGGTTAAAATCGGGGCCTGCCTGCAAGACTCAGTGAAGAGACAACTGACAGATCTGCTTCAAGAGTATGTTGATGTGTTTGCTTGGTCGTATCAAGATATGCCAGGGTTGGATACCGACATTGTTGTGCACAAGCTGCCTCTGAGGGGAGAATGCCCACCAGTTAAACAGAAGTTGCGCCGAACTCGCCCAGACATGGCTATGAAAATCAAGGAAGAGGTACAAAAGCAATGGGACGCCGGGTTCCTTGCTGTGACTAGCTACCCACCGTGGGTTGCTAATATAGTACCTGTGCCTAAGAAAGATGGCAAAGTAAGAATGTGTGTTGACTACCGGGATCTGAACAGAGCCAGCCCGAAAGATGACTTCCCATTACCTCACATTGATGTATTGGTGGATAACACGGCTCAGTTCTCGGTATTCTCCTTCATGGATGGATTTTCAGGATATAATCAGATCAAGATGTCACCTGAAGACATGGAGAAGACGACATTCATTACACCTTGGGGCACGTTCTGTTACAAAGTGATGCCATTCGGACTGAAGAATGCTGGTGCAACGTATCAACGGGCCATGGTGACATTATTCCATGATATGATCCACAAGGAAATAGAATGTTATGTGGATGATATGATCGCCAAGTCCCTTACAGAGGAAGATCACCTGGTGAATCTGCTGAAGTTGTTCAAGCGTCTGAGGAAATATCAGCTGAAGTTGAACCCCAACAAATGCACATTCGGGGTGCGATCCGGTAAGCTGCTGGGCTTTATTGTAAGCGAGAAAGGGATTGAGGTTGACCCTGATAAAGTCAAGGCTATTCAAGAAATGCCTGCACCGAAAACTGAGAAAGAAGTTCGAGGGTTCTTAGGTCGATTGAACTATATTTCCCGGTTCATATCTCACCTCACAGCAACCTGTGAACCCTTGTTCAAGCTGTTAAGAAAGGAACAAACGGTCAGGTGGAACGAAGATTGCCAGAAGGCTTTTGACAAGATCAAGGAATATCTGCAAGAACCTCCAATCCTCATGCCGCCAGTTGAAGGAAGACCTCTGATTATGTACTTGACAGTGCTAGAAGAGTCAATGGGGTGTGTGCTGGGCCAGCATGACGAGTCTGGTCGAAAAGAGTATGCAATATACTACCTAAGCAAAAAGTTTACCGACTGTGAACAGCGTTATTCACTGCTCGAGAAAACTTGCTGTGCTTTAGCGTGGGCTGCTCGCCGACTGAGGCAGTATATGTTGACCCACACTACCTTATTAATCTCAAAAATGGATCCAGTTAAGTACATTTTCGAGAAGCCAGCTCTTACCGGACGGGTTGCAAGATGGCAAATGATTCTCACAGAATACGACATACAGTACACATCTCAGAAAGCCATCAAAGGCAGTGTATTATCTGAATATCTTGCTGAGCAACCCATTGATGACTACCAGCCTATGAGATTTGACTTCCCTGATGAAGACATCATGTTCATTAAAGCAAAAGATCATGAAGAGCCTGTTCACACTGAAGGGCCCGACCCGGAGGAAGAATGGACCATGATGTTTGATGGGGCTGTTAACATGAATGGCCGTGGTGTTGGTGCGGTACTCATTACACCAAAAGGAGTTCACATGCCTTTCTCGGCAAAACTCACTTTCAACTGCACTAACAACGAAGCTGAATACGAAGCTTGCATTATGGGTCTTGAGGAAGCCATTGACCTCAGGATCAAGACATTGACCGTATTCGGAGATTCAGCTTTGGTAGTCAATCAAACCAACGGGAAATGGTACACCCACCAGGATCATCTGATACCTTACAGGGATTATACAAGGAGGTTATTGACTTTCTTCACAACAGTCAAGCTTGAGTATATCCCTCGAGACGAGAATCAGTTTGCAGATGCTCTTGCTACCATTTCATCCATGATCAAAGTTCAAGCCGCTAACTTTGTACCCCAGATTTCAGTGTCTAGACTTGATAGACCAGCATATGTATTGGCAGCAGATGTTGTGAAAGATGATAAGCCTTGGTTCCATGACATTAAGTGCTTCTTGGAGGATCAAACATACCCACCTGGGGCATCTTCCAATGATAAGAAGACTTTGAGAAGGCTTGCTGGTAGTTTCTTTCTGAACACTGATGGGTCTTTATACAAGAGGAACTTTGACATGGTACTCCTCAGATGTGTTGACAAGACGGAAGCAGATTTGTTGATGCATGAAGTGCACGAAGGACCTTTTGGTACCCATGCTGGAGGGCATGCCATGGCTAAGAAGTTGTTAAGATCAGGCTATTACTGGATCACAATGGATGCAGACTGTTGTGCTTACGCCAGAAAATGTCACAAATGCCAGATCTACGCAGACAAGGTGCATGTGCCTCCCAATCCTTTGAACATCATGTCTTCACCATGGCCCTTTGCCATGTGGGGCATTGATATGATTGGCAAGATTGAGCCAACTGCTTCGAATGGTCACAGATTCATCCTGGTCGCCATTGACTATTTCACCAAGTGGGTTGAAGCAGCCTCATATGCTAATGTTACAAGGCAAGTGGTAGCCCGATTTCTGAAAAGAGATATCATCTGTCGGTATGGAGTGCCCGAGCGAATCATTACTGATAATGGTTCCAACTTAAACAACAAAATGATGGCAGAGCTATGCCGGGACTTCAAGATCCAACATCACAATTCTTCTCCTTACAGGCCAAAGATGAACGGCGCTGTTGAGGCGGCAAATAAGAATATCAAGAAGATTGTGCAGAAGATGGTAGTCACATACAAAGACTGGCATGAAATGCTACCATTTGCCTTGCATGGGTACCGCACATCAATCAGAACATCCACTGGGGCAACACCGTATCAACTTGTGTATGGTATGGAAGCAGTCCTACCTGTTGAAGTTGAATTACCCTCTCTACGGGTATTAATGGATGTTAAACTGAGTGAAGCAGAATGGGTTCGGTCCCGATACGAACAACTGAGTCTGATCGAAGAGAAAAGATTGGCTGCAATCTGCCATGGGCAGTTATATCAGAAGAGAATGAAGAAAGCCTTCGATCAGAAAGTCAGGCACCGAGAGTACCAAGTGGGAGATCTTGTGCTGAAGAGAATCCTCCCTCCTCATACAGACCACAGGGGCAAATGGACTCCAAATTATGAAGGACCATTCGTTGTAAAGAAAGTTTTCTCTGGTGGAGCACTGATGCTCAGCACCATGGATGGTGAAGATTTCCCGTCCCCTGTGAATTCAGATGCAGTTAAAAAATACTTCGCATAAAATGACCCGCTGGACATAAAAACAGAATGTAAGTCCAGGCAAAAATAGGGCATCCCGGCGAGTCAAAAACAGAATAAAAGACTCGGGCAAAAGTAAGGGAAAAAAATGTACACCCGCTGAGTTGAAAAGCCGCATTGGATAGCTCAGGCAAAAATGGGTATCCCGATGGATTGAAAACCCGAAAGGGCGATCCATGCAAAATAAGGGAATAAGTGAACAACTGCATTCTGAATTCGTCTGTATCACCCACGACTTGGTAAGCTCCAAAGGATCAAGCTTCAATCAGAATCAACTCTCTCCAGAAAGCAAGACGAGAAGAACGTCATTGTCATACGAGTCATAGCAGGAGAGGAAGCTCCTTAAAGCGTCGTCCGCACCGCCAGCACTTTATTTCTCAATTTGTAACAATCTCCTCATTTCAGGAGATATGTTTCTTTGACTGTATCTTGCCAATTCAGGGCACATGAATTAATAAAATCAGATTTTTCAGTCATGTCATGTTTTCACATTTATGTTTTGCAAAGAGTTGTCTGATATCTCTAAAATACAATTGCATAAGTACAGATGCCTTTCTCTAAAAATAAAAACACATGCTTACAGGGAATATACTTACTCTCGAAAGTACTTATCCCCTATGACGGAATCCAGTGAGGGATACCTCGGGACCTTTTGTACGTTTCTTTACCTTTGCAGGTTTGCAGGTATCCAGAATGCAACCTGGGGCATGCAAGTTACGTCTTAGCAAGCTGGCAAATCATTATCAACTCGGTCTATCTTCCACATGGCACTAGAAGGTGCCCATTTCCCCAGCGGAGCTGCCAAATCAGCATGCACTCAATCTCAGCATCTGAAATGCTCTATCCCCAGCTGAGTTGCCTCTTGTTGCTCTCCCCAGCTGAGTTGCCTCTCACAATTCCCCAGCTGAGTTGCCAGTCTTCCTCAGCAGAATGAAGATATCAGGGAATCATCTCCCCACACCTTCCCCAGCCTCTATCCAGAAGAGCAACGCACGAAGAGATCACAACAGAGTGAAGAAAGCTTCTACAAACCCCAGCTGGGTCCCGTATTATAAGGATATGTCAATCGGTGGCATATATCCCCAAGCAGATACCTCATTAGATCTACCAGTGATCTCATCCCCAGCTGGGAGGTCCATTTCCAGCAGATCGACCAGAGATCTTCGCGGCATTGGGATCCGAATCCCGGATCTGTGCCCCTTTGCATAATCATGGCATCCGCATCATATTCACCCCCCAGAGCGTAGCATTCCGTCTAATACGGAGCATTACGGCAAAAATCAAATGCATAGCATAATCATAAGTCATGTTGTGAATTGAACGCTTGTGATTAGTAACCATTCATCAGAATACAGATTACTTTCCCCAAGAGTCCCCACCAGAGTCCCAGCAAAAGCAGTTGCCCCACAATCACAAACACCCGTATATACACCTTTTGGCACCCGTCCGTGTCATCTTTCCCCAGTAAAGTCGCCTGAACACCCTTTACAAACAAATCACCCTCATTACAGGTATGTTCTGGCACCCGTCCGTGTCATAACTCCCAGCAGAAAGCCAAAGACATCCTCTTTGCACTCACATATACTTTCTTGACACCCGTCCGTGTCATATTCCCCAGCGCAGTCGCCTAGACTTTGCATAGCAGATACTTGTTAATATTATACTTTTCTCTCTTGACACTCGTCCGTGTCACTCTCCCCAGCAGATAAACACTCATACTACTCTTGGTACACTTATACAGATACTCGTCCGTATCTTGTATACATCATCACTCATAACCCCACAGATTCGACAGTAGTCCTTGTTCTTTGTTAACCAGTTGGTACTCGTCCGTACCATCATCTCAGAACATTGCGTCCAGTGTTTGTTTCTACATGATACTCGTTCGTATCATAGTCTTAGGGATGCTCGTCCGCATCTTTAATCCATACACTGTGTCAAACACTTATGTCTTCTTGAATATAGATACTCGTCCGTGTCTATTATTCCCCAGAAGAGTCCTTTCAGATGCAACACTCGTCCGTGTTCTTTGTTAACCAGTTGATACTCGTCCGTATCATCATCTCTGAACATGTGTCAGTTTGTTTCTACGTGATACTCGTCCGTATCATAGTCTTAAGGATGCTCGCCCGCATCTTTAATCTATACACAATACCAAACACTTATACCTTTTGTTTCTTGGATGTAAACGATCGTCCGTGTTTACTATCTTCCCAGTAGATTGCCAACAAATTTTCTTTTTATCTAACACTCGTCCTGTGTTATGATACCTTTGAGAGCAGCCGTACCCTGCTGAGTGGTCGTCCTCCACTTCTTGATGGTCGTCCTCCATCATGCTCATCCGATGGCCGTCCCCATCGTTGTTTTTAGCAGCCGTCCCTTGCTAGGTGGTCGTCCTCCACCCTTTTGATGATCGTCCTTCATCAACTTTATCCAATGGCCGTCCCCATTGTTGATTCTTGGTTATCTAACACTCGTCCTGTGTTATGACAAACCTCGAGAGCAGCCGTCCCCTGCTGAGTGGTCGTCCTCCACTTCTTGATGGTCGTCCTCCATCTTGCTCGTCCGATGGCCGTCCCCATCGTTGACCTTTTCTATCCGATGGCCGTCCCCATCGTTGATATTTTCGGCAGCCGTACCCTGCCAGGTGGTCGTCCTCCACCTTTGATGGCCGTCCCCATCATATTTCTTTTATTCCCAACAGAGCAGCCGTCCCCTGCTAGGTGATCGTCCTTCACCTTTGATGGCCGTACCCCATCATCTGTTTATTTCATTTATTCTTTAACCCGATGGCCGTCCCCGTCGTGGTCCCTTTTCCTTTTTAGCCCGATGGCCGTCCCCATCGTTGGTTACTTTGCCTTATGAACTTGATGGCCGTCCCCGTCATGTTTCATTAATCCTCAGAAATTTTACAGTTTTATCGTGATGGCCGTCCCCATCATGATTTTACTTTCCCCAGCTAGTCGGCCGTCCCCTTCTTAGCTTTACTTGTTTTACTCCCCCCAGCTAGTCGGTCGTCCCCGTCTTAGCTTTACCTTTTATCCCCAGCATGTCGGCCGTCCCCGTCATCGCTTTGCTTCATATACCACTTTACCCAGCAGTCGTCCTCTGCTCGACGGTCGTCCTCCGTCGCCCACTTTACAATATACTTTATTTTTTCTTTTTACGATCTATATCCCTTTTTCTTCTTCATTCTGTGAGTGCAAATTTTGGACTGTCTTTGGTATTCAACCACAAGTTATCTTGTTTGGCCTGTTAAGCCGTCGCTTACATCCTGCACAGCTAACTCATGTTTGAATAGGGGCAGCTGTAAACACCCCAAATTTGCCCTCACCCATTCACACCATGGCTTGTGATCATCCTCATATGCATAAACACAATCATATCATCTCACATCTCATTTTTTATCCACTGCATAGCTTTCAAGGCATCTGCACCTAGGGTTTGTGATCTGAGCAACCTCAGGGCATCTTGAGCCATTCCAAAGGACATCAATCAACTCAAAGGGGTCCATGTGTGTTCTTATATCATATTTCATCTCCTCAAAGTCAAAAATGCAGAGGAATCACAAGAACTAGGGTTTGAGTGGATACAGGGCCAGCTTGAACTGCACAGTTGACTGAAAATTAGGGTTTTGGTTTCAGAGGCCATAACTCCAAATTTTTTGGTCATTCTTGTTTCCATTGATCTCTATATGGTATAGGGAGTATGCATATCAATTTTCATGAAGAAATTCCATGGGGAAGTCATCTGATCAAGGGTTGACTTTTCAAACAAGTCAGTGCAAAATCAGGGCATCTGAGGCCCCCAATGACCCAACCAATGGGTGATCTTCATCATTTTGAGTGTATATGGTCTTTATTTGATCATGGAAGAAGATTGAAGTTCATAGAAATCAAGAATTTAGGGTTTTTGCAAATGTTGACTTTTTGGGCATAGTTGACTTTTCAAGAATGCATCATTTTAGGTCATTTTTCAAGCTTTGATTCTTGGTCCAAAAAGGCTTCAAATGGAAAAACTTTGGTCATGAAAGTTGTAGATCTCATCTTTCCCTTTTCAAAAAGTACAAGAACATGATCAAACTCTTCTTGGATCAAAAGTTATGGCAATGCAAAGTTGGCTAAAATCATTAATTTTCAAGGCATGCCCTAAGTGAGAACTTTGCAAAAATCTTGGACAAATGCATTATGTGACTTCTAATTCCTCTCAAACCATTACATAAACATTCTATGGGCCTAAAAAATCAGAATTGGACCAAGTTCCCTTCATGTTTTGGTTCATGTAACAAGATTTTCTTTCATGGGAACCATAAAGCAACAAGTTGCAAAACCACTCATTTCACTTCCTACAAACTATGACATTGGATGCTGACTTTGGCTAGCCTCTCACCTCACCCTTTGCTGCGCAGCCCATGCCATGTACTTGCCTAGACCTTGAGCCATGCCTCACTTACACAAAACTTGACTTTTTGCAAAAGCAAACTTACCAATCACTATAGGCCAGGTCACATCATCTGACCTATAGGATTAAAATACATTATCATTTTGCAAGCCATTTCATGTACAAGGCAAGGCTGAAACATACACATTCACCACATTCACAAAAACTCACCATCTTGCAACTTGCTTCGAATTCCTCTCCACAGCCACAAAACACTCAAACTTTTTCCTCCATTCAACTCACCATGTATCACTGAGTGGAAACCACCCAAAGCACAAGCCTGAAACAGCCAGAAAACTCCATTGCCATCATTCACTTCAGTTTGCAGTTTCATTCGAAACTCTCACCTTAGCTCACAAACACACAAACAAACACCACAAACCTTCTCCATTCATCATCAGGACCTCAAACCTTCATTCACCATGACCTGAAAGTGCCAGAATCTCCATTGCCATTTTTGACTGAACTGAAGCAGGAGCTTTCGAAACTCATCATCAAGCCAACTTAAACTCCATTTGAGCATTCAAACATCTTCTGGGGACCAAGTGGAGCAGCTTGCACAAAGAAAGGTGGCCAGAAAGTTCCTAAACTGAAAACTTCGAATCTCAGGTAACCTGAAATTTATTTTTCCAGAAGTTGTTTTTCTTGTTACAAACTTGTTCTTTGTGTTGTCCTGATTATCCTGGTGCTTTTAGTTTTTGAAATGGTTGTGATTTGAACATTTAATTTGACTCTGAAACTGGTTTGCCCTAAAAATGTTTGCCTTCGATTCATGCGATTGATGAAGAATAAATTTGTTTGGGGTTAGGGTTTTGATTCAGGAGATCATGGGGTTCATTTATATGTGCTTAGATTTCATTTTTGATACGTTTTAAGGAAGTTTGGAGGTTTTCAGGTGGACTTCCCACCGGAGAAGACGACCGGAGGTCTTCTCCGGCCACCTGAAAATATTTAGGGTTTTAATCCTGTAATTAAGGCAGTTTAAATTTCGTGCGTTGGATCAGTGGACTTTGTTGACTTCGCGCGCGTGTGTGTGGCTGAGATTCATCATTAAACCCTAAATCTCAATTAATTAATTCATAATTATGTTTAGCCACGTTTGAATTTCAGCCTTTGATCTGCGCGCGCAGTCAATGGCTCCATCTCCAGATTCAATCTCAGCCATCCTTCTTGATTACTTTCATATTTATTTGATTTTTTATTTCATTTTATTTCATTAACTTGCATAATTATTTTAAAATAGCAAAATTATCTTAAAAATTATGAAACTTTTTCTTTAAAGTTTTATTAATTTTTAAGACCCAAAAATATTTTTATTTTATTTTTCATCATTAAAAAAGTATTTTTAAATATTTAAAAGATTATTTTTAATTGATTAATGAGAATTAATTAATTAAAAATACTTTTAGGTATTTAAAAATTACAAAAAAATTCATGAAATGTTCTAAGACATTTAGAAACATTGTCCAACCTTCAAACCAAATTTCTTTTTTGATCTTGATGCATTTTAAGAATTTTTCATTGAATTAAATCATTTTTTATGCATTATTTTGATCATGGATTCAAAAATTCATTTCTGCCAATTGGTGAAGGTTGAGACATTGATTCTTCTTGCATTGTCTTTTGTTTTGCATGTAGTTTCTAGGGTAAAAAGGCCATGAATTGTTCTTGCATTTTCAAGTTGTTTGGCATTTGTTTTGTTAAGAACCCTAAAAAACCCTAATAACTTAGAAAATTCATATCTTGAGTTTGGTTGTGAGTTGAGAGCTCCCCTTTGGGCAGTGGTTCATCATAGGCCTAGGGTTTCTTTGGGTGCCATTTTCCATTTTTTATCTTAGGGTTTGCTTCTGTTTTTGGTTTGTGTTGGATGTTTGATCCATAAACCCTAATTTGGGCTTTCTTTTGCATCCTTCTTGCATTTCCTTGCATAACATGACTTGTCATTGCATTTTGTGCATTCTTATGATCCATTTGACATCTTAAGACATGTATAAAGCATCTTTGATCATTGCATTGCATATTTGCCATGTCATTTGTCTTGTATGATTCATAACTTTTCATGCTTGTTCATGCTTCTTAGCTTGCATCATTTGCATTCATAATCTTGTATGAACATCCCCATTGTCTTGCCTCATGTTTGCAGCACCTCATAACATCATAATCATCATCAACATGCTTCTGGTCTTGCTTTGCATCATAATCTCATCTTGCATTGCATTGCATTTCTTTCTAACATTTCAGGTGGTAAGTAAACTTGAGAAGTGGATTTGCCTTCACTTCTCATACCTTTTCTTTTCATCTCTCTTGCATCCATTACTGCATTCTTATATGTGTTTGAGTTTGAGCTTGCTCATTCTTCTTCCTCCCACTTTCTTTCTTCAAGTGACTTGACTTCTTGAATGAAGCAAGTCACTTTGCTTCTCTTGATCCTGTTCATCTGCTTCCTGGTGATTCCTTTGAAGATTGTTCTTGGAAACCTCACAAACCTTAGGAACAACCAAGCATGACAATGAATTAGGGTTTTGATTAGTCCCCCCATAGTTTTCTACCTTTGTGTCTCTCTTTGAGTCCTCTCTTCTCACCTCATAATCAGGGACTAAACCCTAAAGGCTTTAAGACTTTGTGATTAAGCTTATGCCTGCATCCTTCTCTTAGGATGGAGTGTATAACTTTAATCCTAAGTATTAAACCCTTAAGGTGTTTAAATCTCTTAATCAATTCATCTAATAATCATCAAGACATCACACTTGTAACTTGGGCCTTGCATTAGGGTTCTAATTCTTCCTTAAGTGGTTAAGAAGGACTAACCCTAGTGTTAATGGACAAGTCCCCCTCAAGTTGTCTTACAAATCATAAAAAACACTTCATCATCATAGCCATTAATCTAAATAAAATCCACTTAAGCAAAGGTTTGTTTTGTCATGGGTTTAATCCCTAATCATGGATTAAGTTGAGGAGTTTTTCTCAGCTTAAACATTCTCATCTATTATCCTTCTTTTAGGATGGTGTAATGAGTCTGTTTAATCCTTGATTATGGCTTAACCTCATTACTCAACACTAAACAAAATCACAAAAACATCTAAATAATCACAAGTAGGTTAATGATCTTAATCCTACATCAAAAGGTGATTAAGTGTGAGAATCTGACTTCACACTTAAGGTATTCTCATTACCCCTAATCAGAGGGAAGATGTGATGAGTTTACTAAATCCATTGGTTTAGGCTTAAGCTCATTTTCTTATGACAAAAATCCAAAAAGAAATAAAAGACTGAAAACTCTCAAAAACAAACAATAATCGTCTCCTCCGGGATTCTTTTCTCATCACCTTCACTCACAATCGAGAACTCGCTTCTTCCATCTAATGCAAGACAGTAAGCACCTGAGCCAGACAGGTCACACACTTGAGCATAGGCAAGCAAGCAGTTCACAAGTCAATTCATCTTTCAGTCTCTTTGGGTCGAACTACGGTGTTCTGACTTCCTCATTGCACGAGAGGATACGTAGGCATAACTTAACGGTTATCGAACAAAAGTCTCTGTACATTCCCCCTCCTTTCAGCATTATTCTTTAAGCCTTATAATCATGAGCATACTCTTTCTTACACTGACACTATACATATTACACTTCACACTTCTTTTGCACTGACACCTGTACATTCTTTTCCAGCTATTTTACACACAGATTGCACTGACACTACCCCTTTAAAACACAAATCTTTTAAGCGTGGATCCCGTCGAGTACGGCGGACAATCTGGGTGCTAATACCTTCCCAGGTTGTAAACAACCCCCTTTCTCAGTCTCTCTGGTTCGTAAACCGTCTTATCCATCTTTTTCTAGGCCTATGCAGCATTGCCTTTCCTCCGGGATAAAAATGCCTAGCTGGCGAATCTTTTCATCTCCAGTGAGTTCACGGCCGTGTGTTCTCACTGTTCCCTTCGCCGACCGTTCGCGTCTGTACCTTCATATGATCCATTTTCATTTGTCGGGAGCGACAGCTTGGCGACTCTGCTGGGGATGCCTTATATTGCAACCAGGGCTTCTGGTTCTTTTTGTGGGTTCCTCCTAGCGCTTGATTGATTTGTGTTTACTGGGGTGTTATGTGCTTATTTGTGCTTGTATTTATTTTTGTTTATTGCTTTATGTACAGTTGCTTTACTGCTTTCTTTATTGCTTTTGTACATATCATGCTGTCATGCTGCTGGCTGGATCTGTTGTTTGCTTTGGTGGGTGGGTGTTCTACTGAGAGTTAAGGTCCTATACTTGGGACCTGAGTGACACCTAGGCTAGAGTGAATCATATTCTTTCCCATTCCATTTCGGTCTGGTGCGGGAATATGAAACACGGTTCAGATATGGGTTTCTTCTTGAGAACTCTGTGTTGCAGATTTCCTGCAATGCTAGGGCTATCTGGGAAGCCTGCTAAGTCTGGATGACCTTTTAGTATTGACCTTCAGAAACTGAGGTGAATTAGAGGAGGAACTTTTATGGTTATTGTAAACACTGTACCTCCGGGTTAGAAGTGTTTACACTTCTCATAACTGATCCAAGTCTGAGGATCCTTGTTTTAGAACACCACCTGTGAGGGGGTTGGGCTGTTTACAGGTTTGCAGGTACCTTGACCTCAGAATACCCTGTTACTTTGACTTTGTTAAGAATGCTCCATGTTGGATAGTTCTTGTGATTCTGAACCCTGGACTTGTGGCTCTTTATTTGAGTCCCCCACCCTGGTTACTGGATTTATAGACCTCCATCTGGAATTCTTGAACACACATGGATCTATACCAAGGCAGTTAATCAGATCCAGCTCAGTCACAGACCCTTGCATATCATTTGCATACATACTCATCGCATCATATTAACATTTGCTTATTTGTGTTTCAGGGTATCCATATTCATCTGGTTTTGGTTTTGACCCCATCTGCAGTATTGACCTATCTCCACCAGCACTTGCTTCAGCTTGTCAACCATATACTTCAGTTACTAGCACTAGCCAGCCAGTGGCCCACTCCTCAGCATCTTCATCAGCACTTATCCTACTCAGTCCTCAACATCATGGCTCCAAAGAAAAGCAACATCACCTATCATTTCTTCCAACCAGACTTGTCAGACATCAGGAGGATCCAAACCCTGATCACTCCAGATCACATACCCTTGTTCAGGGAGAGTTATGGAGATATACTGGACATGGTTATGGATCTGGACCCATCTCAGAGAAGCCTGATCCACACCTGCATTCAGTTTTATGATCCTCCATTGAGATGTTTCACCTTTCAAGACTTTCAGTTGGGGCCTCTTCTGGAAGAATACTCATCTTTGGTTGGTTTGCCCATCAAGAGGGAAATCCCCTTCAACCCTGAAATGGTCTTTCCCAGCAATGGAGAGGTAGCCAAAGCTTTGCATCTGGAACCTGCTTTGATTGAGCAGCATATGACCTCTAAAGCTGGAGCCCCTGGTTTTCATCTTGACTTCCTGATTTCTCAAGCTAGTCTGAAGGCCTCCTCGGGGGAGTGGAAAGCTGTTTGTGCTCTGTTGGCCTTAAGTGTATATGGAATTGTGTTGTTTGCAGATGAGCCCCGTTTCATTAGCAAGAATGCAATCCACTTGTTCATCCTGAAGAACCCTGTGCCAACTTTACTGGGTGATCTCTATTACTCAGTCCATCAGAGAAATGAGAAGCAGAGGGGAAGATTAGTGAGGATTTGTGCTCCATTATTCCATGCTTGGCTTCTCAGGCATCTACCCAGGACAGATGCATTTCTCAATCCTCATCAGCAAAGCAACTGGGCTAAGAGGCTCACTACTCTCACTTCAGCAGATATCAGATGGTGTACTCAGAGCACCAAGGGCAGAGATATGATCACCAGCTGTGGGCACTTTCCCAATGTGCCTTTGATAGGAGTTAAGGGAAGTATCAACTACAACCCTCTGCTGTTCAGGAGACAATTGGGCTATGCACTGGTCCACACTCCTAGGGTACAAGACTTGGTTGAGACCCTCTACTGTGAGAACAAGATTAGTTTGACTGTTGTTAGGCAGGCTGCTTGGGCCTGGGATCATGTTCAAACCAAGGGAATCACCATTCTGGGGAAGTGCAATAATGTGGCATCCGTCCAATATTATGAGTGGTCCCATGCTAGGGCCCAGTTCTCTGGAATGCCCTTTACCATAGAAGACATGCCTGAGTCATCTTCAGCACCACCCCCTGCCACTATCAGTTTGGAGGAGTTTGAGAGCTTGAAGGAAAGAAATGAGAAGTTAACCCAAGCCTTGCAGAAGACCCTCCGGGAGAGGAGTGAAGGTGTGAGGGAGATTGAAAGATTGGAGAAGTTGAGAATGGAACACTTGACCAAGATTGAGAAGTCTGGAGATTATATCAACAAGTCTAAAGCTGGTGAACAGATCCTGAAGAATGCTTGTAAAGAAGCCCAGTTTCAGAGAGCAAGAACAGACTTGTACCTGAAGGAGAGTCAGGCCAGGTGGGTCCGGATCACTGAGGCCCGTACTCTAGAAGACAAGAGAGCTCAAGACAAGATGGAGCAGATGGAAAAAGCCCTGGCAGCAGCCCAGGAGGAAATATCAGAGCTAGAAATCAGAGCTGGAGTGAAGAGGTCTAAGGACCAAAGTCAGAACAGGAAGTTGACTGCAGCTGTTGCAGCAAGAAACCTTCTCATCAGAAGTCTCACGGAGCATCCGGCTGATCCTGTGACCGAAGCACTTCTCAAGGAAGTTCGTGAGGATGAGTTTGGCCTTGGAGTTTGATCATTTGCTTGTTGTTGTTCCTTTTCCATGTACTTTTGCTTTTTGTGATGTATTTTGGCCCCTTTTGAGGGTTTGTGTTGTAAAATGAACAAATTGTATTATTTCACCTTTGTAATATATTTGTGTTGGTTTCTATCTGGGTTCACATCAAAAGCAACTTCAACAGCATCATCTTCAAGGGTCTGGAAGGGTCAAAACTGAAGGCCAAACCGGATACCTTGAGAACAAATAAGCATAATTGCATTGCATGCTAACCCTCTTGTTTGTTTTGTAGGTTTTTGTTTTGTTGTTGCTAACCTCTGTTGTGATGTTCAGGAATTATTGCTCGCCGCCGGGTATTTCCTCTCAACAGGCCTCACAGGTACCCAACTAGAAACAACCTTCCGGGAATTCAGATGGATCAGATGCAGCAGGACCTTACGGAGGTCAGAAACCAGATGGCCAACGAAAGGTTGGAGATGAGAACCCAGATAACACAATTCATGGAAGTGATGAACAATTTAGCTCAAAGCCAGGAGAGGATCAGAGTTTTGGTAGAAGGAAGGAATCAAGAGGAGCCCCATGTGGGAACTGCTGGCACAAGTAACAACGAGAGGGTCCAACCTCATGTCAATCCCCCAGTTTTTGGACCCCATCTCCATCCAGAGGCCAACATCCCAGTCAACATCCAAGGGACAGCCACAGCAGCCAGAATACTTCAAGAAGATCCTCAGGAGGACCAGTATACGGTAATGGGTGCTGGAGAGGAAACATATGATAGACGATTGGAAGAAATAGCTGAGAAGTTGAGATCACTAGAATCTCAAAACTCTTTGGGGTTTGACGTCATGGACATGGGATTGGTAGAAGGGGTCAGGATTCCCCACAAGTTCAAGCCTCCATGTTTCGAAAAGTATAATGGGACTTCATGCCCCCGGACTCATTTGCAATCATTTCTGGGAAGGCTGAAGGCCTATACAATGGATGAGAAATTGTGGATGTTTTACTTCGAAGATAGCTTGACTGGAGCATCAAGGGAATGGTATTCCCATCTGACAAGAGCAACTATTAGATGCTGGAAGGACCTGGCAGAGGCCTTCATCAGACAGTATCAGTATAATCTAGATATGGCACCCAACAGGACCCTCCTAATGGGAATGTCACAGTCTTCAAGGGAGAGCTTCAGAGAATATGCTCAGAGATGGAGACAATTGGCTGCTGCCGTTCAACCACCAATGTCTGAGAGAGAAATGGCAGACATGTTTATGAACACTCTTCAGGGAACGTATATTGACAGGTTGGCTGCTTTCTCTTCCACCAGCTTCGCAGATGTTGTCATAGCTGGGGAGAGAATTGAAAGCCTGTTAAAGATGGGAAAGATCACAGACAATGGTGCAAGCTCGTCCAGTGGTACAAGAAAGCCTTTTGCAGGCCCGCGAAGAACTGGCGAGACCAATGCCATTCACACCAACAGGGGTAGGCCCCAATATGTTCAAAGGTCAATAGCAGCAGTCACTATCCCTGCTCCAGCTCATCCTCAGCCAGTCTATCAACCTCCTCAACAAAACTTCCAACAACAACCTCAGTATCAGCAGAATCAGTATCCTCCAAGGAACTTCAACAACAACTCCAACAACAACAATCAGCAAAGGCCATTCCAACAAAGACCATCCCAAGCTAACCGAGTGATCGACCCGATCCCAATGCCGTATGCTGCCTTGCTGCCACAACTTCTGAAACTCAACCTGGTTGAGCTAAGAATGTTGGCACCTCCGGATCCCAACAGTCTACCAAGGAACTATGACTCCAATGCTAGGTGTGCTTTTCATTCCAACGCACCTGGTCACAGTACAGAAAAATGCAGGGCTCTGCATATGAAGGTACAAGACTTGGTAGACTCCAAGGCTCTGAATTTTGCACCTCCGCCCAATGTCAATAAAAACCCAATGCCAAACCATGGTGGTCCCCGAATTAATGCTATTGAAGAAGACCAATTGTCTTATTTGATAACTAGTGTGGATTAGATCAGGACACCATTGGTGGAAATCAAAGCTCAACTCCGTGAAAACCAGATATTTCCGGGGTGTGAACTAGGGTGCCCATACTGCAATATTTCATGGAATGGGTGTGAGGACCTGAGGAATGGCATTGACAGCCTTATTCAGAGTGGCCTGCTACAGATCACTACATCATTTCCGACAAATCCAGCAACTTCATCAACAACGGTTTCAGAACCTCCTACAACTGCAGCAACTATTGTTCCCGACAATTCATCAGCACCATCAACAAGTACTCCACCTGTCCTCCCAAATGATCAGTTTTCAACAGTTTCTCCTGCTACAGCTTCAGCTTCAATCCATTTCGACTCTCCATCAGCAACAACAACAGTCCTTCCAACAGAACCCCCTACAACACCAGCAATCAATCATGAAGATGTCTCCACTGTTACCATATTCTACGATCCTGAAAATAATTCCGCTTACCATTCAGAAGGTGCTGCTCCCGCCAGAGCACCAGTTACAATCTTTTATGATCCACAAACAATAACAGTCCCTTCAGCAGCAGCAATCAGTCCGGTCACTGTCACGGTGCCTGGACCAGTACCATATGAAAGCAATAGGGCCATCCCTTGGCACTATGGCTCTGACGTGTACTGCGAAGGAAAAAGAATCACTCTTGAAACATCAACACCTGCACCACAAGTAGATAATGTGGGGGGAGGCGGAGGCTTCACTCGAAGCGGACGTCTCTTTGCTTCACAAGTTCAAAGACCTACTGCCGAAGCAGAAGCTGCTGCCAAGGCAAAAGGAAAAGGCCCGGTGCAGGAAGATTCAGCTGCCAAAGAAACCCTGAAAACTCCATTCGATCAGGAAGTTGATGAGTTTATGCGAATCATCAAGAAGAGTGACTACAAAATTGTGGATCAACTTCACCAGACGCCATCCAAAATCTCCGTCCTCTCACTGCTTATGTGCTCCGAAGCCCATCGGAATGCACTACTTAAAGTCCTGCACGCAGCTTACGTGCCTGAGGAGATTACTGTCAACCAATTGGAAACCGTGGTTGGAAATGTTACTGCTAGCAACGGGCTAGGGTTTACCAATTCTGACTTGACAGCGGATGGCCGCAACCACAACAAAGCCTTGCACATAACCATGGAATGCAAAGGAGCTGTCCTTTCTCATGTGCTGGTGGACACAGGTTCTTCCCTGAATGTCTTACCGAAGAAGGCTCTGGTGAAGCTTGAATATGATGGATTGGCATTGAGACCCAGCAACCTGGTGGTAAGAGCCTTCGATGGTTCTAAGAGATCGGTTCTGGGAGAGATTGAGCTGCCTGTGACAATTGGCCCACAGACCTTTAAAACTATCTTTTATGTGATGGACATTCAGCCCGCCTACAGCTGTTTGTTGGGTAGACCCTGGATTCACGCCGCTGGCGCAATAACGTCTACCCTTCACCAAAAGTTAAAATTTGAGTGGGAAGGCCAAGTTGTCACAATCTGTGGAGAGGAGGACATTTTTGTCAGCCACCTGGCGACCTATAAGTACATTGAAATGGATGGAGAGATCCATGAAACAATGAGCCAGGGGTTTGAAGCTTTGAATGTGAATGAAGCATCTGCTGTATCTGGTACCCCAATGTCATCTTACCAACAAGCCCGGAAGGTTGTTGAAGAAGGAACTGCCCTAGGCTGGGGCAAGGTCTTAGCTGTGGAGGAGAAGAAGGACAAATTTGGGTTGGGTTACAGACCAACTCAACATCAAGCAAAGGCTGCTGCAGAGCCTGGTTTTGTCAGTGGGGGGATGCTTACCCCCGATGCTATCAACTGCCTGGAAGACGAGCTGGAAGAGGAGCTCAATCTGGAGAATTGGATTCGTCCGAAGATCCCGGGGAGCAGTGTCTCGAACTGGTCTTCCCAGGAAATTATAAGAGTTACTCATGCAGAGTAATTATTATTTCCTGTATTTTTATAGCATGCATCCAAGTCTTGCATCTTGCCCAAGATGACAAGACTCATTTTGTAACCAGGGCCATCTGTACTTTTGTGCAAACAAGATTAAATTAATGAAATATCAGACATCTTTTTGCAAACAAGTCTTTTTCCTTTTATGCTCACTGTTTTTCCATTTTTCTTTTTGTACAAAAATAAATGGCGGTGTTTTCAAAATGATAACTTCATTTCACTTTTTTTTCTAAAGCAAGATTAAAATCAATCACTAAAATGAACCAACTTAACCCTTGCAGAGAGTGCCTTCCAGACTGCACCGACAACAGCACGGCTATGACATCGTATGACTTTGACAATCCGATCAATCAAGCTGATGAAAGGGTTGATGAAGAATATGAGCTTCCTGAAGAGCTAGCCAGGTTGTTGAGACAAGAGGAAAAGGTTATTACCCCTCACCAGGAGGAGATTGAAGTGATTAATCTTGGTACTGACGAAGACGTGAAAGAGGTTAAAATCGGGGCCTGCCTGCAAGACTCAGTGAAGAGACAACTGACAGATCTGCTTCAAGAGTATGTTGATGTGTTTGCTTGGTCGTATCAAGATATGCCAGGGTTGGATACCGACATTGTTGTGCACAAGCTGCCTCTGAGGGGAGAATGCCCACCAGTTAAACAGAAGTTGCGCCGAACTCGCCCAGACATGGCTATGAAAATCAAGGAAGAGGTACAAAAGCAATGGGACGCCGGGTTCCTTGCTGTGACTAGCTACCCACCGTGGGTTGCTAATATAGTACCTGTGCCTAAGAAAGATGGCAAAGTAAGAATGTGTGTTGACTACCGGGATCTGAACAGAGCCAGCCCGAAAGATGACTTCCCATTACCTCACATTGATGTATTGGTGGATAACACGGCTCAGTTCTCGGTATTCTCCTTCATGGATGGATTTTCAGGATATAATCAGATCAAGATGTCACCTGAAGACATGGAGAAGACGACATTCATTACACCTTGGGGCACGTTCTGTTACAAAGTGATGCCATTCGGACTGAAGAATGCTGGTGTAACGTATCAACGGGCCATGGTGACATTATTCCATGATATGATCCACAAGGAAATAGAATGTTATGTGGATGATATGATCGCCAAGTCCCTTACAGAGGAAGATCACCTGGTGAATCTGCTGAAGTTGTTCAAGCGTCTGAGGAAATATCAGCTGAAGTTGAACCCCAACAAATGCACATTCGGGGTGCGATCCGGTAAGCTGCTGGGCTTTATTGTAAGCGAGAAAGGGATTGAGGTTGACCCTGATAAAGTCAAGGCTATTCAAGAAATGCCTGCACCGAAAACTGAGAAAGAAGTTCGAGGGTTCTTAGGTCGATTGAACTATATTTCCCGGTTCATATCTCACCTCACAGCAACCTGTGAACCCTTGTTCAAGCTGTTAAGAAAGGAACAAACGGTCAGGTGGAACGAAGATTGCCAGAAGGCTTTTGACAAGATCAAGGAATATCTGCAAGAACCTCCAATCCTCATGCCGCCAGTTGAAGGAAGACCTCTGATTATGTACTTGACAGTGCTAGAAGAGTCAATGGGGTGTGTGCTGGGCCAGCATGACGAGTCTGGTCGAAAAGAGTATGCAATATACTACCTAAGCAAAAAGTTTACCGACTGTGAACAGCGTTATTCACTGCTCGAGAAAACTTGCTGTGCTTTAGCGTGGGCTGCTCGCCGACTGAGGCAGTATATGTTGACCCACACTACCTTATTAATCTCAAAAATGGATCCAGTTAAGTACATTTTCGAGAAGCCAGCTCTTACCGGACGGGTTGCAAGATGGCAAATGATTCTCACAGAATACGACATACAGTACACATCTCAGAAAGCCATCAAAGGCAGTGTATTATCTGAATATCTTGCTGAGCAACCCATTGATGACTACCAGCCTATGAGATTTGACTTCCCTGATGAAGACATCATGTTCATTAAAGCAAAAGATCATGAAGAGCCTGTTCACACTGAAGGGCCCGACCCGGAGGAAGAATGGACCATGATGTTTGATGGGGCTGTTAACATGAATGGCCGTGGTGTTGGTGCGGTACTCATTACACCAAAAGGAGTTCACATGCCTTTCTCGGCAAAACTCACTTTCAACTGCACTAACAACGAAGCTGAATACGAAGCTTGCATTATGGGTCTTGAGGAAGCCATTGACCTCAGGATCAAGACATTGACCGTATTCGGAGATTCAGCTTTGGTAGTCAATCAAACCAACGGGAAATGGTACACCCACCAGGATCATCTGATACCTTACAGGGATTATACAAGGAGGTTATTGACTTTCTTCACAACAGTCAAGCTTGAGTATATCCCTCGAGACGAGAATCAGTTTGCAGATGCTCTTGCTACCATTTCATCCATGATCAAAGTTCAAGCCGCTAACTTTGTACCCCAGATTTCAGTGTCTAGACTTGATAGACCAGCATATGTATTGGCAGCAGATGTTGTGAAAGATGATAAGCCTTGGTTCCATGACATTAAGTGCTTCTTGGAGGATCAAACATACCCACCTGGGGCATCTTCCAATGATAAGAAGACTTTGAGAAGGCTTGCTGGTAGTTTCTTTCTGAACACTGATGGGTCTTTATACAAGAGGAACTTTGACATGGTACTCCTCAGATGTGTTGACAAGACGGAAGCAGATTTGTTGATGCATGAAGTGCACGAAGGACCTTTTGGTACCCATGCTGGAGGGCATGCCATGGCTAAGAAGTTGTTAAGATCAGGCTATTACTGGATCACAATGGATGCAGACTGTTGTGCTTACGCCAGAAAATGTCACAAATGCCAGATCTACGCAGACAAGGTGCATGTGCCTCCCAATCCTTTGAACATCATGTCTTCACCATGGCCCTTTGCCATGTGGGGCATTGATATGATTGGCAAGATTGAGCCAACTGCTTCGAATGGTCACAGATTCATCCTGGTCGCCATTGACTATTTCACCAAGTGGGTTGAAGCAGCCTCATATGCTAATGTTACAAGGCAAGTGGTAGCCCGATTTCTGAAAAGAGATATCATCTGTCGGTATGGAGTGCCCGAGCGAATCATTACTGATAATGGTTCCAACTTAAACAACAAAATGATGGCAGAGCTATGCCGGGACTTCAAGATCCAACATCACAATTCTTCTCCTTACAGGCCAAAGATGAACGGCGCTGTTGAGGCGGCAAATAAGAATATCAAGAAGATTGTGCAGAAGATGGTAGTCACATACAAAGACTGGCATGAAATGCTACCATTTGCCTTGCATGGGTACCGCACATCAATCAGAACATCCACTGGGGCAACACCGTATCAACTTGTGTATGGTATGGAAGCAGTCCTACCTGTTGAAGTTGAATTACCCTCTCTACGGGTATTAATGGATGTTAAACTGAGTGAAGCAGAATGGGTTCGGTCCCGATACGAACAACTGAGTCTGATCGAAGAGAAAAGATTGGCTGCAATCTGCCATGGGCAGTTATATCAGAAGAGAATGAAGAAAGCCTTCGATCAGAAAGTCAGGCACCGAGAGTACCAAGTGGGAGATCTTGTGCTGAAGAGAATCCTCCCTCCTCATACAGACCACAGGGGCAAATGGACTCCAAATTATGAAGGACCATTCGTTGTAAAGAAAGTTTTCTCTGGTGGAGCACTGATGCTCAGCACCATGGATGGTGAAGATTTCCCGTCCCCTGTGAATTCAGATGCAGTTAAAAAATACTTCGCATAAAATGACCCGCTGGACATAAAAACAGAATGTAAGTCCAGGCAAAAATAGGGCATCCCGGCGAGTCAAAAACAGAATAAAAGACTCGGGCAAAAGTAAGGGAAAAAAATGTACACCCGCTGAGTTGAAAAGCCGCATTGGATAGCTCAGGCAAAAATGGGTATCCCGATGGATTGAAAACCCGAAAGGGCGATCCATGCAAAATAAGGGAATAAGCGAACAACTGCATTCTGAATTCGTCTGTATCACCCACGACTTGGTAAGCTCCAAAGGATCAAGCTTCAATCAGAATCAACTCTCTCCAGAAAGCAAGACGAGAAGAACGTCATTGTCATACGAGTCATAGCAGGAGAGGAAGCTCCTTAAAGCGTCGTCCGCACCGCCAGCACTTTATTTCTCAATTTGTAACAATCTCCTCATTTCAGGAGATATGTTTCTTTGACTGTATCTTGCCAATTCAGGGCACATGAATTAATAAAATCAGATTTTTCAGTCATGTCATGTTTTCACATTTATGTTTTGCAAAGAGTTGTCTGATATCTCTAAAATACAATTGCATAAGTACAGATGCCTTTCTCTAAAAATAAAAACACATGCTTACAGGGAATATACTTACTCTCGAAAGTACTTATCCCCTATGACGGAATCCAGTGAGGGATACCTCGGGACCTTTTGTACGTTTCTTTACCTTTGCAGGTTTGCAGGTATCCAGAATGCAACCTGGGGCATGCAAGTTACGTCTTAGCAAGCTGGCAAATCATTATCAACTCGGTCTATCTTCCACATGGCACTAGAAGGTGCCCATTTCCCCAGCGGAGCTGCCAAATCAGCATGCACTCAATCTCAGCATCTGAAATGCTCTATCCCCAGCTGAGTTGCCTCTTGTTGCTCTCCCCAGCTGAGTTGCCTCTCACAATTCCCCAGCTGAGTTGCCAGTCTTCCTCAGCAGAATGAAGATATCAGGGAATCATCTCCCCACACCTTCCCCAGCCTCTATCCAGAAGAGCAACGCACGAAGAGATCACAACAGAGTGAAGAAAGCTTCTACAAACCCCAGCTGGGTCCCGTATTATAAGGATATGTCAATCGGTGGCATATATCCCCAAGCAGATACCTCATTAGATCTACCAGTGATCTCATCCCCAGCTGGGAGGTCCATTTCCAGCAGATCGACCAGAGATCTTCGCGGCATTGGGATCCGAATCCCGGATCTGTGCCCCTTTGCATAATCATGGCATCCGCATCATATTCACCCCCCAGAGCGTAGCATTCCGTCTAATACGGAGCATTACGGCAAAAATCAAATGCATAGCATAATCATAAGTCATGTTGTGAATTGAACGCTTGTGATTAGTAACCATTCATCAGAATACAGATTACTTTCCCCAAGAGTCCCCACCAGAGTCCCAGCAAAAGCAGTTGCCCCACAATCACAAACACCCGTATATACACCTTTTGGCACCCGTCCGTGTCATCTTTCCCCAGTAAAGTCGCCTGAACACCCTTTACAAACAAATCACCCTCATTACAGGTATGTTCTGGCACCCGTCCGTGTCATAACTCCCAGCAGAAAGCCAAAGACATCCTCTTTGCACTCACATATACTTTCTTGACACCCGTCCGTGTCATATTCCCCAGCGCAGTCGCCTAGACTTTGCATAGCAGATACTTGTTAATATTATACTTTTCTCTCTTGACACTCGTCCGTGTCACTCTCCCCAGCAGATAAACACTCATACTACTCTTGGTACACTTATACAGATACTCGTCCGTATCTTGTATACATCATCACTCATAACCCCACAGATTCGACAGTAGTCCTTGTTCTTTGTTAACCAGTTGGTACTCGTCCGTACCATCATCTCAGAACATTGCGTCCAGTGTTTGTTTCTACATGATACTCGTTCGTATCATAGTCTTAGGGATGCTCGTCCGCATCTTTAATCCATACACTGTGTCAAACACTTATGTCTTCTTGAATATAGATACTCGTCCGTGTCTATTATTCCCCAGAAGAGTCCTTTCAGATGCAACACTCGTCCGTGTTCTTTGTTAACCAGTTGATACTCGTCCGTATCATCATCTCTGAACATGTGTCAGTTTGTTTCTACGTGATACTCGTCCGTATCATAGTCTTAAGGATGCTCGCCCGCATCTTTAATCTATACACAATACCAAACACTTATACCTTTTGTTTCTTGGATGTAAACGATCGTCCGTGTTTACTATCTTCCCAGTAGATTGCCAACAAATTTTCTTTTTATCTAACACTCGTCCTGTGTTATGATACCTTTGAGAGCAGCCGTACCCTGCTGAGTGGTCGTCCTCCACTTCTTGATGGTCGTCCTCCATCATGCTCATCCGATGGCCGTCCCCATCGTTGTTTTTAGCAGCCGTCCCTTGCTAGGTGGTCGTCCTCCACCCTTTTGATGATCGTCCTTCATCAACTTTATCCAATGGCCGTCCCCATTGTTGATTCTTGGTTATCTAACACTCGTCCTGTGTTATGACAAACCTCGAGAGCAGCCGTCCCCTGCTGAGTGGTCGTCCTCCACTTCTTGATGGTCGTCCTCCATCTTGCTCGTCCGATGGCCGTCCCCATCGTTGACCTTTTCTATCCGATGGCCGTCCCCATCGTTGATATTTTCGGCAGCCGTACCCTGCCAGGTGGTCGTCCTCCACCTTTGATGGCCGTCCCCATCATATTTCTTTTATTCCCAACAGAGCAGCCGTCCCCTGCTAGGTGATCGTCCTTCACCTTTGATGGCCGTACCCCATCATCTGTTTATTTCATTTATTCTTTAACCCGATGGCCGTCCCCGTCGTGGTCCCTTTTCCTTTTTAGCCCGATGGCCGTCCCCATCGTTGGTTACTTTGCCTTATGAACTTGATGGCCGTCCCCGTCATGTTTCATTAATCCTCAGAAATTTTACAGTTTTATCGTGATGGCCGTCCCCATCATGATTTTACTTTCCCCAGCTAGTCGGCCGTCCCCTTCTTAGCTTTACTTGTTTTACTCCCCCCAGCTAGTCGGTCGTCCCCGTCTTAGCTTTACCTTTTATCCCCAGCATGTCGGCCGTCCCCGTCATCGCTTTGCTTCATATACCACTTTACCCAGCAGTCGTCCTCTGCTCGACGGTCGTCCTCCGTCGCCCACTTTACAATATACTTTATTTTTTCTTTTTACGATCTATATCCCTTTTTCTTCTTCATTCTGTGAGTGCAAATTTTGGACTGTCTTTGGTATTCAACCACAAGTTATCTTGTTTGGCCTGTTAAGCCGTCGCTTACATCCTGCACAGCTAACTCATGTTTGAATAGGGGCAGCTGTAAACACCCCAAATTTGCCCTCACCCATTCACACCATGGCTTGTGATCATCCTCATATGCATAAACACAATCATATCATCTCACATCTCATTTTTTATCCACTGCATAGCTTTCAAGGCATCTGCACCTAGGGTTTGTGATCTGAGCAACCTCAGGGCATCTTGAGCCATTCCAAAGGACATCAATCAACTCAAAGGGGTCCATGTGTGTTCTTATATCATATTTCATCTCCTCAAAGTCAAAAATGCAGAGGAATCACAAGAACTAGGGTTTGAGTGGATACAGGGCCAGCTTGAACTGCACAGTTGACTGAAAATTAGGGTTTTGGTTTCAGAGGCCATAACTCCAAATTTTTTGGTCATTCTTGTTTCCATTGATCTCTATATGGTATAGGGAGTATGCATATCAATTTTCATGAAGAAATTCCATGGGGAAGTCATCTGATCAAGGGTTGACTTTTCAAACAAGTCAGTGCAAAATCAGGGCATCTGAGGCCCCCAATGACCCAACCAATGGGTGATCTTCATCATTTTGAGTGTATATGGTCTTTATTTGATCATGGAAGAAGATTGAAGTTCATAGAAATCAAGAATTTAGGGTTTTTGCAAATGTTGACTTTTTGGGCATAGTTGACTTTTCAAGAATGCATCATTTTAGGTCATTTTTCAAGCTTTGATTCTTGGTCCAAAAAGGCTTCAAATGGAAAAACTTTGGTCATGAAAGTTGTAGATCTCATCTTTCCCTTTTCAAAAAGTACAAGAACATGATCAAACTCTTCTTGGATCAAAAGTTATGGCAATGCAAAGTTGGCTAAAATCATTAATTTTCAAGGCATGCCCTAAGTGAGAACTTTGCAAAAATCTTGGACAAATGCATTATGTGACTTCTAATTCCTCTCAAACCATTACATAAACATTCTATGGGCCTAAAAAATCAGAATTGGACCAAGTTCCCTTCATGTTTTGGTTCATGTAACAAGATTTTCTTTCATGGGAACCATAAAGCAACAAGTTGCAAAACCACTCATTTCACTTCCTACAAACTATGACATTGGATGCTGACTTTGGCTAGCCTCTCACCTCACCCTTTGCTGCGCAGCCCATGCCATGTACTTGCCTAGACCTTGAGCCATGCCTCACTTACACAAAACTTGACTTTTTGCAAAAGCAAACTTACCAATCACTATAGGCCAGGTCACATCATCTGACCTATAGGATTAAAATACATTATCATTTTGCAAGCCATTTCATGTACAAGGCAAGGCTGAAACATACACATTCACCACATTCACAAAAACTCACCATCTTGCAACTTGCTTCGAATTCCTCTCCACAGCCACAAAACACTCAAACTTTTTCCTCCATTCAACTCACCATGTATCACTGAGTGGAAACCACCCAAAGCACAAGCCTGAAACAGCCAGAAAACTCCATTGCCATCATTCACTTCAGTTTGCAGTTTCATTCGAAACTCTCACCTTAGCTCACAAACACACAAACAAACACCACAAACCTTCTCCATTCATCATCAGGACCTCAAACCTTCATTCACCATGACCTGAAAGTGCCAGAATCTCCATTGCCATTTTTGACTGAACTGAAGCAGGAGCTTTCGAAACTCATCATCAAGCCAACTTAAACTCCATTTGAGCATTCAAACATCTTCTGGGGACCAAGTGGAGCAGCTTGCACAAAGAAAGGTGGCCAGAAAGTTCCTAAACTGAAAACTTCGAATCTCAGGTAACCTGAAATTTATTTTTCCAGAAGTTGTTTTTCTTGTTACAAACTTGTTCTTTGTGTTGTCCTGATTATCCTGGTGCTTTTAGTTTTTGAAATGGTTGTGATTTGAACATTTAATTTGACTCTGAAACTGGTTTGCCCTAAAAATGTTTGCCTTCGATTCATGCGATTGATGAAGAATAAATTTGTTTGGGGTTAGGGTTTTGATTCAGGAGATCATGGGGTTCATTTCTATGTGCTTAGATTTCATTTTTGATACGTTTTAAGGAAGTTTGGAGGTTTTCAGGTGGACTTCCCACCGGAGAAGACGACCGGAGGTCTTCTCCGGCCACCTGAAAATATTTAGGGTTTTAATCCTGTAATTAAGGCAGTTTAAATTTCGTGCGTTGGATCAGTGGACTTTGTTGACTTCGCGCGCGTGTGTGTGGCTGAGATTCATCATTAAACCCTAAATCTCAATTAATTAATTCATAATTATGTTTAGCCACGTTTGAATTTCAGCCTTTGATCTGCGCGCGCAGTCAATGGCTCCATCTCCAGATTCAATCTCAGCCATCCTTCTTGATTACTTTCATATTTATTTGATTTTTTATTTCATTTTATTTCATTAACTTGCATAATTATTTTAAAATAGCAAAATTATCTTAAAAATTATGAAACTTTTTCTTTAAAGTTTTATTAATTTTTAAGACCCAAAAATATTTTTATTTTATTTTTCATCATTAAAAAAGTATTTTTAAATATTTAAAAGATTATTTTTAATTGATTAATGAGAATTAATTAATTAAAAATACTTTTAGGTATTTAAAAATTACAAAAAAATTCATGAAATGTTCTAAGACATTTAGAAACATTGTCCAACCTTCACACCAAATTTCTTTTTTGATCTTGATGCATTTTAAGAATTTTTCATTGAATTAAATCATTTTTTATGCATTATTTTGATCATGGATTCAAAAATTCATTTCTGCCAATTGGTGAAGGTTGAGACATTGATTCTTCTTGCATTGTCTTTTGTTTTGCATGTAGTTTCTAGGGTAAAAAGGCCATGAATTGTTCTTGCATTTTCAAGTTGTTTGGCATTTGTTTTGTTAAGAACCCTAAAAAACCCTAATAACTTAGAAAATTCATATCTTGAGTTTGGTTGTGAGTTGAGAGCTCCCCTTTGGGCAGTGGTTCATCATAGGCCTAGGGTTTCTTTGGGTGCCATTTTCCATTTTTTATCTTAGGGTTTGCTTCTGTTTTTGGTTTGTGTTGGATGTTTGATCCATAAACCCTAATTTGGGCTTTCTTTTGCATCCTTCTTGCATTTCCTTGCATAACATGACTTGTCATTGCATTTTGTGCATTCTTATGATCCATTTGACATCTTAAGACATGTATAAAGCATCTTTGATCATTGCATTGCATATTTGCCATGTCATTTGTCTTGTATGATTCATAACTTTTCATGCTTGTTCATGCTTCTTAGCTTGCATCATTTGCATTCATAATCTTGTATGAACATCCCCATTGTCTTGCCTCATGTTTGCAGCACCTCATAACATCATAATCATCATCAACATGCTTCTGGTCTTGCTTTGCATCATAATCTCATCTTGCATTGCATTGCATTTCTTTCTAACATTTCAGGTGGTAAGTAAACTTGAGAAGTGGATTTGCCTTCACTTCTCATACCTTTTCTTTTCATCTCTCTTGCATCCATTACTGCATTCTTATATGTGTTTGAGTTTGAGCTTGCTCATTCTTCTTCCTCCCACTTTCTTTCTTCAAGTGACTTGACTTCTTGAATGAAGCAAGTCACTTTGCTTCTCTTGATCCTGTTCATCTGCTTCCTGGTGATTCCTTTGAAGATTGTTCTTGGAAACCTCACAAACCTTAGGAACAACCAAGCATGACAATGAATTAGGGTTTTGATTAGTCCCCCCATAGTTTTCTACCTTTGTGTCTCTCTTTGAGTCCTCTCTTCTCACCTCATAATCAGGGACTAAACCCTAAAGGCTTTAAGACTTTGTGATTAAGCTTATGCCTGCATCCTTCTCTTAGGATGGAGTGTATAACTTTAATCCTAAGTATTAAACCCTTAAGGTGTTTAAATCTCTTAATCAATTCATCTAATAATCATCAAGACATCACACTTGTAACTTGGGCCTTGCATTAGGGTTCTAATTCTTCCTTAAGTGGTTAAGAAGGACTAACCCTAGTGTTAATGGACAAGTCCCCCTCAAGTTGTCTTACAAATCATAAAAAACACTTCATCATCATAGCCATTAATCTAAATAAAATCCACTTAAGCAAAGGTTTGTTTTGTCATGGGTTTAATCCCTAATCATGGATTAAGTTGAGGAGTTTTTCTCAGCTTAAACATTCTCATCTATTATCCTTCTTTTAGGATGGTGTAATGAGTCTGTTTAATCCTTGATTATGGCTTAACCTCATTACTCAACACTAAACAAAATCACAAAAACATCTAAATAATCACAAGTAGGTTAATGATCTTAATCCTACATCAAAAGGTGATTAAGTGTGAGAATCTGACTTCACACTTAAGGTATTCTCATTACCCCTAATCAGAGGGAAGATGTGATGAGTTTACTAAATCCATTGGTTTAGGCTTAAGCTCATTTTCTTATGACAAAAATCCAAAAAGAAATAAAAGACTGAAAACTCTCAAAAACAAACAATAATCGTCTCCTCCGGGATTCTTTTCTCATCACCTTCACTCACAATCGAGAACTCGCTTCTTCCGTCTAATGCAAGACAGTAAGCACCTGAGCCAGACAGGTCACACACTTGAGCATAGGCAAGCAAGCAGTTCACAAGTCAATTCATCTTTCAGTCTCTTTGGGTCGAACTACGGTGTTCTGACTTCCTCATTGCACGAGAGGATACGTAGGCATAACTTAACGGTTATCGAACAAAAGTCTCTGTACATTCCCCCTCCTTTCAGCATTATTCTTTAAGCCTCATAATCATGAGCATACTCTTTCTTACACTGACACTATACATATTACACTTCACACTTCTTTTGCACTGACACCTGTACATTCTTTTCCAGCTATTTTACACACAGATTGCACTGACACTACCCCTTTAAAACACAAATCTTTTAAGCGTGGATCCCGTCGAGTACGGCGGACAATCTGGGTGCTAATACCTTCCCAGGTTGTAACCAACCCCCTTTCTCAGTCTCTCTGGTTCGCAAACCGTCTTATCCATATCTTTCTAGGTCTATGCAGCATTGCCTTTCCTCCGGGATAAAAATGCCTAGCTGGCGACTCTTTTCATCTCCAGTGAGTTCACGGCTGTGTGTTCTCACTGTTCCCTTCGCCGACCGTTCGCGCTTGTACCAGGATGCAAATCTTTGGGAGCGACATCGGGGCTACGCCCGCGCCTTGGTGGTGTTCCCGCTCGACAGTTGTCACGACGAGCGCGCGCCCTGATGACGTGAGGTTCTGGAGAGCGACGTCCTCGCTTCTTTGTTGGTTCTGGACGTTGTTGTGTCCTCCTCTCCTGCTGGGGTCGGGCCTCTTGTCGCTCGGCTTCGAGGGCCATGATTCGTTCGTGCTGCTGATAGAGCATTGAACCGGCCTGATTGAGGGCATTCACCATGGCAATCATTGTGGCGTCTCCTTCAACGGGAACGGGGATGGGATGAAATGTCTCTGCCTCTAAGTTTTGAGCGTGAGGGGCATCCCCGTTATTTTGGGGCTCTGGAGACGGGGTGGCTGGACGACCGTCTCGGGCGTCTGTTTCATGAGATGGTGGGCCGTCGTCCATAGTGTAGTCGACGAGGGGACGGCTGCGCTCGCTGGGTTGTTCTCCGGCCATGTTGGAAGGACAGAAAAAAAATGAGCTTTGATCCTCTGTTGATGAAGATGGGGATATCTAAGTTCCCACAGACGGCGCCACTGATCTTACCTGATCAGGAGGGTCTTCCAAGGTCTTGATGAATGGGCCAGAGAATGAAATGAGGAGGGGGGTGTACCTGCAAGGTGCTCCAATGCTTAAGTCAGAAGAGGTACAGAAGAAGGTTATCAGAGTGTAAGTTAGAATACCTGCCCTTTTGCCATAAAAGGGGTATTTATATTGAGCCCCCAGCGCTGGGCCAAGGCTCCTAATGGGCTGGATTAGCTAGGCCCAAGGAGGAGCTGCCAGGGGACGCGTAAGAAGCGTTAAGACCTAGACCAAGGTCTGCCCCCTGGTCCAACTGCCCCTATCCCTAAGGAGGTAATGTAGGGGAGTTGGGTGACGTGGTAAGTGAGGTGCTGTTATGGCTCTGCCCGACACAACCTAGATGCCCGCGATGTGGGTTGATGATTTGTGGACGGAGACCACGGGACGGGCAACACGCTCTTTGCTCGACCCGTAGTTAGAAAGTCGAGGAGACGTTCCTCGGGTGAATGGTCCTTCGCTTGACGTGTCCTCGTGCTTGGTCGTTTGGACATGGGCCTGACGAGCATTGGGCCATGTCGTGCATAATGTCATGGCCCAGTCCAGAACAGATATAAAGTTTCTTTCTTCATTCCAAAGCAACCAATTTCTCTTCATCCAAGCCCAAATTTTTTGACCTAAAATACACTTCTATATATACTCATGAACTCCACAAGCTACAAGGACGAAATTCTTACACACATAAACCCTAAAAGATTTTTTTCAAAAAAAGGCAAATTAAAGCAAAATCCAAAAAGACTCCATAGCAAATTTTCAGCCTCCCTCTTCATCCAATTATCATCAAGAAAATTCCAGGAGGTCATCCCAAGCATTATTGAAGGTTGAGAATGCATGAGACATAGCCAATGAATACATGCCGCCATTAACAATTTCTTGGATTTAAATCTTTCGTTTCATGATATTTTAATGTATTTTTTCTTCATAATATTGTTCATGATAATGTTTAGATGCTTTTTGATCTTTTGATTATGAGTTATAGTGTAGGATTAAGGAAACTCCATTGTTAGGGCATAAAGAAGCAAATCTCTGAATCTCCTAATCCAAGCATTTTTAGGCCAAACAAATTGCACCATTAAATTTATGAGGTTGAAATTAGTAGGAATATGTGGTTCATATGCGTTCATACTTGCGTTTTTGATGTTTTAATTTCAGGAAATATTTGTCATGAAAATCGCAGCAAAAATCGCAGCAAAAATCGTAGCAAATTTCGCAGCAAAGCTCGCAAGTGGTGAGGAAGAAGACGATGATGTGGCACAGTTTGGTTAGCTGGTTCTGAGTTTTGATATTTGTTTAATATATAATTATTTGTTCTTATTTTTTGTCACACACAGGTGGTGGCTCAGCTGGTAAGGCGTTACACCTTTCACCTTTGGGGGGCGGGTTCGATACCCAGCGACCCTCCCCCCTATTTTTTTGCCTATTTTTTTGGTTATTTGATTTTTTTCCCTTCATATATTCTAGTTTTTCTTTATTATTTTCTTTTAGTTTATTTCAATTAATTAATTAAACTAATAACTAATTAGTTTTTTTAAAACCAATAATAATTAAAATCAATAACTTTTTGCTTTTATTTTGTAAATAAAAATAATTTTTTTTAATTAATTAGGTTAATAAATAATCATTTTTTTATTAATTACTTTTTTTTAAACTAACCATCAAATTAAAAAAAATCAATATTTCTTTTGTAAATACCAAACTTTTTTAATTAAATTAATAGTTTCAAATTTTTAAACAAAAAAATCATAGAAAATATTTTTTACAAAAAAAACTCAATTAATGAATTCTAAATCAAATTTAATTAATTGATTTTGTTAATCCATTTCTCAATATTTCTCATTTCCCGTTCTCGATTTTAATTTCCTTATTATTTATTTTTTTATTAGAAAAAAGTATAGGGTTATTATATATCTTGTAACATTTAATTTTCCGCACTCCCCGATTTAAAATATGTATCCCCCTCCCCATGATGTAATAGTTTGGAGTTATTTTTCCGCTTTTAATTCCGTAAATTATTTATTGCGTGGTTAGTAATAATAAGGTGTGAATAGACTTCTATGCGATTAAAAACGGACTTAGCCCATTAATCAAAAGATAAAATAACTGAATACAACACACTTTTCACACATCCACCCCTAGGGTTTCTCCTCTTGTTGCCTCAAAAAAATGGTCAAGTCCCTCGAACGTAGGGGTGTCTTAGCACGGTTGCCTAAGTAAAAATCATCAAGTCCCTTCGAATAAAAGATCATAGTCTCTTGTTGTCCCTTCGAGTTGCCTACGAATAAATTATCCGTCCCTCGATGACCCTACGGGAAATGATGATCGTCCCTTCGAATTGCTAAGACACATTTACAAGGTTGTCTTCTATGACCATACAATGAGCCTACACATGTCCCTTCAAATCCAAGGATAAGACTACTTACTAACTAATAGAGAGAAACTTAGGGCGAGAGAGAGGATACTTGAGAGAGTGATAGGAAATGAATTTTATAAAAGTTTTTTGAAAAGAACTCAGTTTAACTTTTCTAGGTATATGACCGTTGCAAGAGTGTTGTTGATTGGTGGCTATGTGCGGCGGTGACATGTGTCGCCACAGTGGACACATGTCACCGCCAAGTGTTTGTCCAGCCACAGTGGACACATGTCACCGCCAAGTGTTTGTCCAGGTGGTTCCCTTTTAATCCAGCGTGTGTTCCTCATGTCCTTACCGTGTATCCATGCATCATCACCGTTTATCCTAGTCAATTGGTTATTTTTTTTTCTTTTTAATCAACGACCCAGATTCTTTCTATAGTCAACAAGGTTGACCGAACCTTATATGATGCACCCTATCCGAGTGGGCTTCCTCTGTGTGGGCCTTGTATTTTCTGCTTCATACGCCTATGTTTCTAACACGATGAACCAACCCTTTTTCTTCATTAATTTATTTAATTTGATTTTCTCTTATAAAAAATTCTATAAAAAAACATTTTATTAATTAGTTATTTTAAATAATTTTATTTAATCTAATCTAATTAATTAATTAATTAATTTTATTAAATATTTTCATTTAATTTAATTAATTAATCTTTTCTCTTTAAACTATTCAAAAATTCAAAAAAAAACATTTTCTTAACCATTTTGTTCAAATTTTAATCTTTCGATTAATTTCTATTTCGAATATAAAAAAAATCCAAAAACATTTTCATTGATTAATTTAATTAAATAGATTTATTTAATTCGGTTAAGTAATTCGATAATTAATCTAATTAAATATTTCTATTTAATTTGATTAATTAATTTTTCTCCCTTGATTGTTTATGTGTGTGATGAATGTTTGTGCATGTTCGATCCTTCTTACTTGTGATATGATGATATGCTTACTTGTGTGATTTAATTTTTCATTTTTACGATAAATTGCTAAGTAAAAAACGAACGCACACTAAGACTAATCATTTCAAAGATAAACGAAATCTTTGGTCCAACGCCAAGTAAATATTCATACGCATTTCACTTCATACACACACGTAAGTCGATCATTCTTTGATCGCCATCCGCACCACTTTGCACTTCACACTTTTTCTTAACCTTTTTCAACTTAACAAATCAACGCATCACGCTTGTTTTCCGTAGCTAGTCTTTAGCTTACTTGATCCACGTATCAAGACTTCCAACCTTGCGAGCCGAGCGCATTGTGCCTCGCTAACAAACTAGATAAATAAACCTCCATTTGCATTCACCATTGTTGAGCGCATTGTGCCTCACAATTAACCTAAAAAAAACCAAAACGTCTCTTTAGACCCAAACTCTTGATCCAACGTCAAGTGGTCTTAGGTAATAAAACACTTTAATAATACGAGAAGAATTGTACACCACGAACCTTAAGTGGTAGAAAGGAGGGTAATGAGCATCTCGTTATTCGCTCCGATTATTTCGTCGCAAGACGCTCGTTTTATTGGTTCGGAATAATCACCTATACCCATAGTCTTTAGTGCGATTCGACTCCTAAATCCTTTTTTCGATGAAAGGTAATAAAAACAACATCAATCACCCTTAGCAGGCTGAACTATGAAGCTTTGACTTTCCCATTACACGGGGGAATACGTAGGCACAAGGATCTCAATCCTTGCCGAGCCCCTAGGATCAATAAACCCCTTAGTTTAGCAAGTAATTCATAAGCATAGACATCGCGCGTGACAACTTAGATGGTTCCCATCAAGTATGATGGATGTAGGGGGTGCTAATACCTTCCCCTTACATAACCGACTTCCGAACCCAGGCAATGGTTACATTGCCTTATTCCTTTCTTAGCGGTTTTATCTATCCTCTTGGGGAATAAATAAAATTAGGTGACGGCTCTCATGTCAGCCCAGCCGCGACCGCGTTCGCGAGGATCATATTTTTCGAGGTACGACACAACCCCTTAAAAGTCCTAACTAAAGCATGGTTAGTTTGAAAGCATACTGCTACAAAAAGGTATCCCGATTCCTTTAGGGCTTATTATAAATCTTGAGTTAATATCACAGTTTTTACAAACATTGTTTTGCTAAAATAATTCTTTTTCAAAACTTCAAGACAGACATAAGCGTTGCATTTTGAATATCATTGTTTGCATGTGACTAAGTGTTTGACAGAAGAGAAGCTTACATGATGAATATTCAATAAACAAAAGTCCTTCCGACAAACAATGTTGTTTCATGGGCCCGACTCATTTGGATCAAAGCCAATGTATACAAGGGGTACAATAAATATCTTTCAATCAAGGAGCATGCCATGTTATTGTCCAATTCATTCGGGGCAGTCAGGTCAAGATTCAACGATGCTTAATAGCCAGGGGCATGTCTCCTCATCTGAATTTCCATAGGTAACATTACCGAGTTCATGATGCCAAGGGCATATTATTATGGGGCATCTCGTTTATTTCTCTTGAGGCAACTCTTTTCAAATACTTCCATTCTGGGAAAAATCATCCTCATCTAGGAGCAACACTCTCTTTTCAAATCAAATTCAGTTGCAAGATCCTTAACCATTACCCAGGACGTACACGATCCACCACAGTTCGAAAGCACATTCGTCTCATTACATTGCCTTAAAAATGGGTTTCACTAGAAGCTATTGTGGAAATTGATTGTTTGTGCCAATAGTATCAGATGGTGTCAATGTCATGTCTTCGGATTCAATCATGATAATTCCTAGAAAATTACTCGGGGAAGTCGAGAATATCAGAAATTTTGAATCCATTGATTACTTTGAATGAATATATGCTTTCGAATATGATTGATGTTTACCAAAATTACATTAATAGCATTTACTAAAGACTCTTGGAGGTTAGAATCCCCAGAAAAGTTCATATCCAACAGATTTTCGCAGGTTGATCCCCACAAAGTAATCTTTACGGATTTATTCCAGCAAAGTATTCCGCGTAGCCTCTTGTACTTCCAGCTCTACAAAGTTCCAGACAAATTTCTCTCAAGCCTGATATCCTCAGAAGAATTGACACTTGGTCGGATAACTCTCTCAGAGGAATGTCCGACTATTTTATCATCAATCAGGGTATTTAGGAATTTAATCTTTCAATAAAAAGTATGACGAACGGAAGTCAAAAAATCCTAAGTACAATATTCTGAAACAAGACGGGAACATGTCTTCATACCCCTTAGCAACGAGTCAGGACTTATTTTCCCCAGCTAGAATTTTGTTATACGAAGCTACTAATGTGCTTCAACTACATAATTCATCCATATATCATTCACAACATATTATGGCATACACATCTATAATGCATACGACATTCTCATCTACGTTAAGAATGTCATGCCATGCATATATCAAATGACCTCACATAAAGCTAACTTTGCCATTTCAAGATAGGTTGTGATCAGAGGAACATTGTAGATTCCTAGAGACAGTTCAGAGACGATCAAAATGCAGGTCTCTGAACTAAGGACCATACTACTCAGCTAGGTCTTCACGCTTCTCACGCGTTCCTTGGCAGTTCTTCCTTGGGCCTAGCTGATCCAGCCCAGGGAAGGGCCTTGGCCCAGCACTGTGGGCTCTCTATAAATACCCTTTCTCGTTAAAGGGTTAGGTATTCTAATTGACTCTACTAACTCACATACTTATTGTACCTCTATTAACTTTGACATCGGAGTGCCTTGCAGGTACACCCCCATTCTCTCCATCCACTTGTTGTTATAACCGATTGCTGGAAGGCCCTCCTGATCAGGTAAGATCAGTTTGTTTCTTTATTGATATCAATAGTTTTATATATATATATATATATATATATATATATATATATATATATATATATATATATATATATATCCTTATATGATATATAGGCTCTAACTCCTTCGTGCATCTGGAGTTTGGAGCACTAATTAACAATATAAAATTATGATTTCCAAACATATGTCATTAACGGATCTCTGTAAACTTAAACAAGTATATGTTATACCATGTAAACCAAATGTTGGCATTAAACAAGTATTATTATTTGATTTTAGGCTAAATTACCTATAGGGTCCTTTAAGTTATTTAATTGTAACAATGTAGTCCTTTATTTTTTCTTGCTACAAGTAAGTCCTTTTGCGCTTGTTTTTGTAATGATTTGATCCTTTTTTAAACGAAATACATAATGAAAAATCGTCGATTCAACCAAAATATACAATCAAATCCAAAACTAATTACATATTCGTGATAAGCGCGAAAAACCAGTTCAAATGATATATGAGTTTGCAATTTATTGTAACCGAGATTTTTAAAAAAGGACCAAAGCGTTATAAAAAAACATAAGGGACTAACTTGATATTTTTAAATAATTTAAAGGACCATGTAAGTACTTTAACCTTGATTTGACTTATTTTATGTTTGGATTGTCATTAAGAAGCTCTGTCTTTTATTGTAGCAACTACGGGGAGACTAGAATCAAACCCTAATGTTAGCACGCGAATGTTGATCCTAATGTTGAGGATTTGAAGGGAAAATTTATCTACGTTAGCATACATGGATGGTGTTGTACCCCAAAATTTTCCCTCACGTCTTCAAGACAATATGTCTCACGAGGTCTCCTAGTGGTCACAAGGTTCTCAATTGCTCAAAGGGATTTAAGGTTTCATCAGACAAAGCCTTCTCCTAAGTTATGGATCTTAAATTAGGGTTTTGAGTTTCACAATGTAAATTGGACTTCCAAAGCCTCAAGTGGACTTCATGGTACCCCATATACATCAAAGGATCCTCATGTCAAGTTTCAAGGCTTGCCCTACAAGTTTGGTCACTCAGATGCTCAAATATTCAAAAATCAGTTAACTTGGTCAAAAAGTCAACTGTGGTCAACATACAATCAAACTTCAAGAGTTTTGGTCAACATCAAGATTATTAAGTAAAATTCATCATTTGATCAAGGATTGATCATGATTCATCAAGGAAACTTCAAATTCATCAAGAACCAGAAGTTACTAAATTAGGGTTTTTACTGGAAAAATCAATTGTACTTTGACTAGCCATAAATTTCACATGCTTCATCAAAAATTTCCCATCCAAATCTAATTATGAAGGAAATCCAATTCCCTACAACATTGTGTCTCACAAGCCAATGCCATAAATGCTTCATTTGAGAGATATGAGCAAAGACATTACAGATCCTTTAAAAAGTACCCAAAAGTCAACTTTTTTCAAAAGCTCATAACTTGAACATGGAAGATCAAATGGACATGGGACCAAAAGGAGTAGTTAGAGGACACTCTAAGCTTTCTAAAAAGTCCAAGAACACATACATGGGATAAAAAATTAGAGAATTATGCATTGTTGAAGTTGGGCAAATTTGAGGAGGCGTATAAGGCAAATAATGACCAAAACTTAAGCTTTTGCCAAATGGGCCCATATTTTTCTAACCCAAACTTAATCATGAGATAATCCACGACTCATAAGTCATATATTATGATTTTTTATATTTATCTTATATTTTATTGGATTTAATTTATTTAAATTCAATTTTAATTAGAATAAATATTAGAAAATCAAATATTTGATCTTAGGATTATTTTAGGATCAGATTTTGGTGTTTATGATCATAATATGGATCCCAAATTCGTGCACATCAAGGGAAATGTCATAAAATCAAAATTTTCACTAAGATAGAAAGTTTCTTTCTTCATTCCAAAGCAACCAATTTCTCTTCACCCAAGCCCAAATTTTTTGACCTAAAATACACTTCTATATATACTCATAAACTCCACAAGCTACAAGGACGAAATTCTTACACAGATAAACCCTAAAAGATGTTTTTTCAAAAAAAAGGCAAATTAAGGCAAAATCCAAAAAGACTCCATAGAAAGTTTTCAACCTCCCTCTTCATCCAATTATCATCAAGAAAATTCCAGTAGGCCATCCCAAGCATTATTGAAGGTTGAGAATGCATGAGACATAGCCAATGAATACATGTCGCCATTAACAATTTCTTGGATTTAAATCTTTCGTTTCATGATATTTTAATGTATTTTTTCTTCATAATATTGTTAATGATAATGTTTAGATGATTTTTGATCGTTTGTTTATGAGTTATAATGCAGGATTAAGGAAACTCCATTGTTAGGGCATAAAGAAGCAAATCTCTGAATCTCCTAATCCAAGCATTTTTAGGCCAAACAAATTGCACTATTGAACTCCTGAGGTTGAAATTAGTAGGAATAGGTGGTTCATATGCGTTCATACTTGCGTTTTTTGATGTTTTAATTTCAGGAAATATTTGCCATGAAAATAGCAGCAACAATCGCAGCAAAATTCGTAGCAAATTTCGCAGCAAAGCTCGCAGGTGCTGAGGAAGAAGACGATGATGTGGCACAGTTTGGTTGGCTGTTTCTGAGTTTTGATATTTGTTTAATATATAATTATTTGTTCTTATTTTTTGTCACACGCAGGTGGTGGCTCAGCTGGCAAGGCGTTGCACCTTTCACTTTGGGGGGGCAGGTTCGATACCCAGCGACCCCCCCCCCTATTTTTTTGGTTATTAGATTTTTTTTCCTTCATATATTCTAGTTTTTCTTTATTATTTTCTTTTAGTTTATTTCAATTAATTAATTAAACTAATAACTAATTAGTTTTTTTAAAACCAATAATAATAATTAAAATCAATAACTTTTTGCTTTTATTTTGTAAATAAAAATATATATTTTTAATTAATTAGGTTAATAAATAATCATTTTTTTTATTAATTACTTTTTTTTAAACTAACCATCAAATTAAAAAAATCAATATTTCTTTTGTAAATACCAAACTTTTTAAATTAAATTAATAGTTTCAAATTTTTAAACAAAAAAATCATAGAAAATAGTTTTTACAAAAAAAAACTCAATTAATGAATTCTAAATCAAATTTAATTAATTGATTTTGTTAATCCATTTCTCAATATTTCTCATTTCCCGTTCTCGATTTTAATTTCCTTATTATTTATTTTTGTATTTTTTTTATTAGAAAAAAGTATAGGGTTATTATATATCTTGTAACATTTAATTTTCCGCACTCCCCGATTTAAAATATGTATCCCCCTCCCCATGATGTAATAGTTTAGAGTTATTTTTCCGCTTTTAATTCCGTAAATTATTTATTACGTGGTTAGTAATAATAGGGTGTGAATAGACTTCTATGCGAATAAAAACGGACTTAGCCCATCAATCAAAAGATAAAATAACTGAATACAACACACTTTTCACACATCCACCCCTAGGGTATCTCCTCTTGTTGCCTCACAAAAATGGTCAAGTCCCTCGAACGCAGGGGTGTCTTAGCACGGTTGCCTAAGTAAAAATCATCAAGTCCATTCGAAGAAAAGATCATAGTCCCTCGTTGTCCCTTCGAGTTGTCTACATATAAATGATCTCGTCCCTCGATGACCCTACGGGAAATGATGATCGTCCCTTCCAATTGCTAAGACACATTTACAAGGTTTCCTTCTATGACCATACAATGAGCCTATGCATGTCCCTTCAAATCCAAGGATAAGACTACTTACTAACTAATAGAGAGAAACTCAGGGTGAGAGAGAGGATACTTGAGAGAGTGATAGGAAATGAATTTTATAAAATTTTTTTGAAAAGAACTCAGTTTAACTTTTCTAGGTATATGACCGTTGCAAGAGTGTTGTTGATTGGTAGCTATGAGCGGCGGTGACAGGTGTCGCCACAGTGGACACATGTTACCGCCAAGTGTTTGTCCAGGTGGTTCCCTTTTAATCCATCGTGTGTTCCTCATGTCCTTACCGTGTGTCCATGCATCATCATCGTTTATCCTAGTCAATTGGTTGTTTTTTTCTTTTTAATCAACGACCCAGATTCCTTCTATAGTCAACAAGGTTGACCGAACCTTATATGATGCACCCTATCCGAGTGGGCTTCCTCTGTGTGGGCCTTGTGTTTTCTGCTTCATACGCCCATGTTTCTAACACGATGAACCAACCCTTTTTCTTCATTAATTAATTTAATTTGATTTTCTCTTATAACAAATTCTATAAAAAAAATACATTTTATTAATTAGTTATTTTAAATAATTTTATTTTATTTAATCTAATTAATTAATTAATTTTATTAAATATTTTCATTTAATTTAATTAATTAATCTTTTCTCTTTAAACTATTCAAAAATTCAAAAAAAAAAACATTTTCCTAACCATTTTGTTCAAATTTTAATCTTTCGATTAATTTCTATTTCGAATATAAAAAAATCCAAAAACATTTTCAATGATTAATTTAATTAAATAGATTTATTTAATTCTGTTAATTAATTCGATAATTAATCTAATTAAATATTTCTATTTAATTTGATTAATTAATTTTTCTCCCTTGATTGTTTATGTGTGTGATGAATGTATGTGTATGCTCGATCCTTCTTACTTGTGATATGATGATATGCTTACTTGTGTGATTTACTTTTACATTTTGACGATAAATTGCTAAGTAAAAAACGAACGCACACTAAGACTAATCATTTCAAAGATAAACGAAATCTTAGGTCCAACGCCAAGTAAATATTCATACGCATTTCACTTCATACACACACGTAAGTCGATCATTCTTTGATCGCCATCCGCACCACTTTGCACTTCACACTTTTTCTCAACCTTTTTCTACTTAACAAATCAACGCATCACACTTGTTTTCCGTAACTAGTCTTTAACTTACTTGATCCACATATCAAGACTTCCAACCTTGCGAGCCGAGCGCATTGTGCCTCGCTAACAAACTAGATAAATAAACCTCCATTTGCATTCACCATTGTTGAGCGCATTGTGCCTCACAATTAACCTCAAAAAAACCAAAACGTCTCTTTAGACCCAAACCCCTGATCCAACATCAAGTGGTCTTAGGTAATAAAACACTTTAATAATACGAGAAGAATTGTACGCCACGAGCCTGGAGTGGTAGAAAGGAGGGTAATGAGCATCTCGTTATTCGCTCCGATTATTTTGTCGCAAGACGCTCGTCTTGTTGGTTCAGAATAATCACCTCTACCCATAGTCTTTAGTGTGATTCGACTCCTAAATCCTTTTTTCGAAGAAAGGTAATAAAAACAACATCAATCACCCTTAGCAGGCCGAACTACGAAGCTCTGACTTTCCCATTGCACGAGGGAATACGTAGACACGAGGATCTTAATCCTTACCGAGCCCCTATGATCAATAAACCCCTTAGTTTATCAAGTAATTCATAAGCATAGACATCGCGCATGACAACTTAGATGGTTCCCATCGAGTACGATGGATGTAGGGGGTGTTAATACTTTCCCCTTACATAACCAACTTCCGAACCCAAGCAATGGTTTGCGACGACCTTGCCTTATTCCTTTCTTAGAGTTTTTATCTATATTTACCATTTCCCTCTTCGGGAATAAATAAAATTAGGTGGCGGATCTCATGTCAGCCCAACCGCGACCGCGTTCGCGAGGATCGTATTTTTCGAGGTACGACACAACCCCTTAAAAGTCCTAACTGAAGCATGGTTAGTTTGAAAGCATACTGCTACAAAAAGGTATCCCGATTCCTTTAGGGCTTATTATAAATTGATTGTTTGTGCCAATAGTATCAGATGGTGTCAGTGTCATGTCTTCGGATTCAGTCATGATAATTCCTAGAAAATTACTCGGGGAAGTCGAGAATATCAGAAATTCTGAATCCATTGATTACTTTGAATGAATATATGCTTTCGAATATGATTGATGTTTACCAAAATTACAATAATAGCATTTACTAAAGACTTTTGGAGGTTGGAATCCCCAAAAAAGTTCATATCCAACAGATCTTCACAGGCTCATCCCCACAGAGTAATCTTTACGGATTTATTCCAGCGAAGTATTTCGGGTAGCCTCTTGTACTTCCAGCTCTACAAAGTCCCAGACAGATTTATCTCAAGCCTGATATCCTCAGAAGAATTGACACTTGGTCGGATAACTCTCTCAGAGGAATGTCCGACTCTTTTATCATCAGCCAGGGTATTTCGGAATTTAATCTTTCAATAAAAAGTACGACGAACGGAAGTCAAAAAATCTCAAGTACAATATTTTGAAACAAGACGGGAACATGTCTTCATACCCCTTAGCAACGAGTCGGGATTTATTTTCCCCAGCTAGAATTTTGTTATACGAAGCTACTAATGTGCTTCAACTACATAATTCATCCATACATCATTCATAACATATTATGGCATGCACATCCATAATGCATACGACATTCTCATCTACATTAAGAACGTCATGCCATGCATATATCAAATGACCTCGCATAAAGCTAACTTTTCCTTTTCAAAATAGTTTGTGATTAGAGGAATGTTGTAGACTCCTAGAGACAGTTCAGAGATGATCAAAACAAAGATCTAGTTCTGATACATAGTTTATGATTTTTTTCCAGAGACAGTTCAAAGACGATTAAGACGAAGATCTAGTTCTGATACTTAGTCCTGATATTTTTCCGAGACAGTTCAGAGACGATCGAGACAAAGATCTAGTTCTGATACTTAGTTCAGGATATTTTTCCAGAGACTGTACATAGACGATCAAGACGAAGATCTAGTTCTGATACTTAGTTCTGACATTTTCCAGAGACAGTTCAAAGACGAGTGAAACAAAGATCTAGTTTTGATACTTAGTTCACGATGATTTCCAAAAATGGTTCAGAGACGATCAAAGCAAAGATCTAGTTCTAATACTTAGTTCAAGATATTTTACAGAGACAATTCAGAGATGATCAAAGCGAAGATCTAGTTCCGATACTTAGTTTAGTAACAACATTCAGATATAGTCAAACATAAACACATTCTGATATTCCTATCAACAGACACTTTAGATGGCATCTATAAGCCCATCTCCAATTACTCCAAATGGCATCTTTAACCCCATTCAAGAATTACAAAAAACCAACAGTTTTACTCCGCACCAGTGAGTGCAAATTTTTGGGCTTTAAGTGTTAAATCCTCTTCCACGTTTAGGTCACGAATGACGTACATGCCAATCTAACTCCTCAGGTTTCAAAAAATTGAACATGGGCAGATGTTGTACCCTAAAAGTTTCCCTCACATCTTCAATATAATATGTCTTAAGAGGTCTCCTAGTGGTCACAAGGTTCTCAATTGCTCAAAGGGATTCAAGGTTTCATTAGACAAAGCCTTCTCCTAAGCTATGGATCTTAAATTAGGGTTTTAAGTTTCCCAAGGTAAATTGGACTTCCAAATCCTCAAGTGGAATTCATGGTACCCCATATACTTCAAAGAATCCTCATGTCAAGTTTCAAGGCTTTCCCTACAAATTTGGTCACTCAGATGCTCAAATATTCAAAAATCAGTTAACTTGGTCAAAAAGTCAACTATGGTCAACATACAGTCAAACTTCAAGATTTTTGGTCAATATAAAGATTATGAAGTAAAATTCATCATTTGATCAAGGGTTGGTCATGATTCATTAAGGAAACTTCAAATTCATCAAGAACCAGAAGTTACTAAATTAGGGTTTTTATAGGAAAAGTCAACTGTACTTTGACTAGCCATAACTTTCACATGCTTCATCAAAAATTTTCCATCCAATTCTAATTTTTAAGGAAATTTAATTCCCTACAACTTTGTGTCTCACAAGCCAAGGCCAAAAATGCTTCATTTGAGAGATATGAGCCAAAACATTACAGGTCCTTTAAAAAGTCAACAAAAGTCAACTTTTTTCAAAAGCTCATAACTTGAACATGGAATATCAAATGGATATGGGACCAAACATAGTAGTTAGAGGACACTCTAAGATTTCTAAAAAGTCCAAGAAAACATCCATGGGATAAAAATTGAGAGAGTTATGCATTGTTGAAGTTGGGCAAATTTGAGGAGGTGTATAAGGCAAATAATGATCAAAACTTAAGCTTTAGCCAAATGGGACCATATTTTTCTAACCCAGACTTAATCATGAGATAATCCACGACCCATAAGTCATATATTATGATTTTTAATATTTATGTTATATTTTTATTAGATTTAATTTATTTAAATTCAATTTTAATTAGAATAAATATTAGAAAATCAAATATTTGATCTTAGGATTATTTTAGGATCAAATTTTGGAGTTTATGATCATAATATGGATCCCAAAATCGTGCATATCAAGGGAAAGGTCATAAAATCAAAATTTTCACTAAAATAGAAAGTTTCTTTCTTAATTCCAAAGCAACCAATTTCTCTTCACCCAAGCCCAAATTTTTTGACCAAAAATACACTTCTATATATACTCATGAACTCCACAAGTTACAAGGACGAAATTTTTACTCACATAAACCCTAAAAAAAATTTAAAAAAAAAGGCAAATTAGGGCAAAATCTAAAAAGACTTCATAGCAAGTTTTCAGCCCCCCTCTTCATCCAATTATCATCAAGAAACTTCCAGGAGGTCATCCCAAGCATTATTGAAGGTTGAGAACACATGAGACATAGCCAATGAACACATGCCGCCATTAACAATTTCTTGGATTTAAATCTTTCGTTTCATGATATTTTAATGTATTTTTTCTTCATAATATTGTTCATGATAATGTTTAGATGCTTTTTGATCGTTTGATTAAGAGTTATAGTGCATGATTAAGGAAATGTCATTGTTAGGGCATAAAGAAGCGAATCTTCGAATCTCCTAATCCAAGCATTTTTAGGCCAAACAAATTGCACCATTGAACTCCTGAGGTTGAAATTAGTAGGAATAGATGGTTCATATGCGTTCATACTTGCGTTTTTTGATGTTTTAATTTCAGAAAATATTTGCTACGAAAATCGCAGCAAAATTCTTAGCAAATTTCGCAGCAAAACTTTTAGGTGTTGAGGAAGAAGACGATGATGTGGCGCAGTTTGGTTGGCTGGTTCTGAGTTTTGATATTTGTTTAATTTATAATTATTTGTTCTTATTTTTTGTCACACGCAGGTGGTGGCTCAGTTGGCAAGGCGTTGCACCTTTCACCTTTGGGGGGCGGGTTCAATACCCAGCGACCCTCCCCCCTATTTTTTGGTTATTTGATTGTTTTTCTTCTTCTTCTTCATATTTTCTAGTTTTTCTTTATTATTTTGTTTTAGTTTATTTCAATTAATTAATGGAACTAATAACTAATAACTATTTTTTAAAACCAATAATAATAATTAAAATCAATAACTTTTTGCTTTTATTTTGTAAATAAAAAAAAACTTTTTAATTAATTAGGTTAATAAATAATCACTTTTTTTATTAATTTTTATTTTAAACTAACCATCAAATTAAAAAAATCAATATTTCTTTTGTAAATACCAAACTTTTTTAATTAAATTAATAGTTTCAAATTTTTAAACAAAAAAATCATAGAAAATATTTTTTACAAACAAAACTCAATTAATCAATTCTAAATCAAATTTAATTAATTGATTTTGTTAATCCGTTTCTCAATATTTCTCCTTTTCCGTTCTCGAATTTAATTTCCTTATTATTTATATTTGTATTTTTTATTAGAAAAATGTATAGGGTTATTATATATCTTGTAACATTTAATTTTCTGCACTCCCCGGTTTAAAATATGTATCCCCATCCCCATGATGTAATAGTTTAGGGTTATTTTTCCGCTTTGAATTCCGTAAATTATTTATTGTGTGGTTAGTAATAATATTGTATAAAAAGACTTGTATGCGAACAAAACCGGACTTAGCCCATTAATCAAAAGATAAAATAACTGAATACAACACACTTCTCACACATCCATCCCTAGGGTTTCTCCTCTTGTTGCCTCACAAAAATGGTCAAATCCCTCGAACGTATGGGTGTCTTAGCACGATTGCCTAAGTTAAAATCATCAAGTCCTTTCAAATAAAAGATCATAATCCCTCGTTGTCCCTTCGAGTTGCCTACGAATAAATGATCTCGTCCCTCGATGACCCTACAGAAAATGATGATCGTCCCTTCGAATTACTAAGACACCTTTACAAGGTTGCCTTCTATAACCATACGATGACCCTACGCATGTCCCTTCAAATCCAAGGATAAGACTACTTACTAAATAGTAAGGATAGTTTTATCCCTAAGGAAATGAAATAACAAGAAAGACCTTACGACTTAGGGTAAGTAACTTTTAAATGTTTGCTCACAACTTTCAAAACAAATACTTTTTACACCCCACTCTTTTTTTCAAAATAATTTCAAACAAGTAAACACTTTGTTTACATTCATACGAGAACCATTACAAAGTTAAATCTTTACGAAAATATTTTAAACCACACACTACACTTTTCAAACAAAACAAATAAAGTGAGCTAAGCAATTAAGAGCCCATGGATATCCATGGATACAAAGGGTGCTAACACCTTCCCTTTGTATAACTTACCCCCCGAACTCAAAATATTTTTCAAAGGTCTTTCCTGTTCTTTTATGCCTTTCTTTATTGGATAAAAAAAAAGTCGGTGGCGACTCTTGCTATCCGCAACATAGTTTTTGTGAAAACAAAAACGACCAAGTCAGTTCTCCCACAGTGTTACAAATGACTATCCTAAATTCTATCACACCTTGGCTTTAATCGAGAATTAAATCCAAGGTATGAATCCTAAGGGATCATGCAAATCAAACACATGTAAGTATATGATAAACACGAAATATGAAAATTCAAAGGGATAATGATCATGACTCTCTTATGTTATGGTAGGTGAAACGTGTAACGATTCGAAAAAGGAGTGGAGTGATGGATATGGGTGGGTCGATTGCGATGTGCTAGACAATCGACTTATGATACAAATCATACAAGGTTTTGCTTAGGGTTTGATGGAGTGAAACAAGTGTGAATGCGTGGGAAATCCTAAGAGCATGTGAAATCCATTTATTATTTTGAAAGTAATTCGACGTTGAATCGAATATTACTTTTTCTTTTGAAAATTGGTTTTCTAAGCATTTGTTTTTATCTTTTTCTATCCTATTTATATGTATCATACAAGCATACATCAAAGATAAAAAATATCCTAAGCTATTACATCATAGATGAAAAGAAAAAGCAAGAGAGACCCACCGAGAGGTAACCTAAGCTATAAAAGCGATAAAACCATAAAAATATATCAAAATACAACAAAATTTGAGTCCATGAGCATCGAATCCTCAAGTAGTACCTCACAAAACAAGAAGGATTATTAGTGAGGCAGAATATGATGTAAGTATGCAAAATTCTATGCGTAAATGTATCAAAACGATCAATATTCAAAGATGCGAAATATTTAAACACATGTAAATCAAATAATCTAAATAAAATGCAAAAAATCGAGAAATCAAGAATTTAAAATTACCAACAATTATTTAACGTGCTAAAATATCACTATTAATTTTTCTAGAATTTTTTTTTGTATTGAAACTATTTTTTAAAATTGATTTATGAAAGAATTATTAAAAGAAATAAAGAAAATCTAATAAAATGTCAGGGGGTGATGGGAAAGCAAAATTCATGTTCATTATCGCATGGGCCTAGAATATGGGGGATGAATAACAACCAGGTTAGGCCCAAAGGCGCCTAGAGCCTGCAAGTCCATAGTGTGGTATGCAGTCAACTTGTTTGACCAATCTGGTCCGTCAGATTTATGGGATAAATGGTGATAATATGATGAAAGGCTATGATCTTAGGGTACACTGTTATTACCATGGGACTGCATGCAAGTTGTTGGGAAGGGGTGGTCCTATCGGACAATGACAAGTGTCACCGCCGGAGTGGACCACCAACAAAAACTTATCCACACTTATCCTAAAGTGACGGTGCAACCAATATTTTTATTGATTTTCTTTTTTATGTTAATAACCACAACACTCAACGTCTCTCCCTCATTCTCTCACGCTATGAACACTAATGATTTATCCACCCTCATACATATATTATTTACCCCTTAAGTGATCAAAGAACCCCACCCTTACCTTAAGTGAAGATTCCTCAAAGCTCTCTAATGGAGGTTCTCTAAATCATAACTCTGTTTCTCTCTTCTATTTCTCTTTTCTCCAGACATGATCGTTCCATAATGATCCTCTCTTTCTAATTTTCTTCTATTTCCCACTATAACCCTTAGACCCTTCATATGATCTTCTTTCCTTATTCTTACTAAATCTCATATAAAAGACCATTTTGCCCTCACTATTCCTCTATTTATACTATCAAATTTTATATTAATAAAATAATTATAACTAATTATTTAAATCTAAATAATTCCAACTAATTTATTTAAATAAAATAATTATCTAATTAATATTACTAAAATTTTAATTAATTGTTTTTAAATCTAAATAGTTTCATTTAAATTGTCTAAATTAAGAATAAGCCTCAATACCCTTATAGTTCTACACCACCCAACACATGTTCTCTCCAAAACACATTATATCACATACTTCACTGATAAACGATATTAATCATGAATAATCACCAATCAAATAAATTATAATTATCGGGGCATTACAACTATCCCCCGCTTAGAATATTTCAGTCCTCGAAAATTTACCTCATACGAATAACTCCGGATACGACTCACGCATCTTGCTCTTTAACTCCCAAGTCATATTTCCACCAGCAACGCCTTCCCACACTACCTTCACGAGAATGATTTCTTTACCTCTCAATTGTTTCACCTTGAGGTCTTCAATTCGTATTGGTAAATCCTGAACCGTAAGGTGATCCCTTACCTCAACATCATCCACCAGAATCACATATGATGGATCCAAAGGCGTCTAACACCTCCGACCACACAAAGCTTCAAAAGGCGCCATTCAAATACTGGAATGATAACTCTTATTATAAGTGAACTCAATCAACGAAAAATGGCTATCTCAAGCACATTCTTGTTCAAGAGCACAAGCCCTCAACAAATCCTCTAAAGATTGAATGGTTCTCTCCGTCTGTCCATCCGTCTGCGGGTGATAAGTTGAACTTAACATCAACTTTGAACCCAAAGCTTCTTGCAAACTCTCCCAAAATATGGAAGTGAACATCATATCTCTATCTGACATAATACTCAATGGAACTCGACGCAACTTCACAATCACGTGAATATAAATCTCTGCCAACTTCTGCAAAGAAAAACTAATATTAATCCGAATAAAATATGTCGACTTCGTCAGTCTATCCACCACCACCCAAATGACATCATGCCCTCTCGGAGTATTAGGAAATCCAGTCACAAAATCCATAGAAATTCTATCCCATTTCCACTCTGGAATATCCTACGGTTGCATCAAACCAACGTGTTTATGATGTTCGACATTCGACTTCTGACAAGTCAAACAAGCATATACAAACTGAGCCACATCATATTTCAATCCAGGCCACCAAGATATTTTCTTCAAGTCTTGATACATCTTTGTAGCCCTTGGATGAATGCTCAAGCTACTCCCATGACTTTCTTCTAGAATCATTCTTTTTAACTCAGAATCATTCGAAATACAAATTCTAACACGGAACCTCAACACACCTTATTCATCCACTCTGAAGTCACTACCTTCTGCCCGTTCATTTTCAACCATCAAATCCATCAGCTTAACGTCCAACTTATGACCCTCTTAGATACTATTAAGAAACTCATTTTTGATACTCAACATACCCAATATTACAATATACATCGTTCCTTCACAAACCAAACTCACATCTTTGAAATGCTCAATCAATTCCAACTTCCTAACCATCATAGCAGACATTTGTAAAGACTTCTGACTCAAAGCATAAGCCACGACATTAGCTTTACCAGAATGATAGTTCAAGCTAAAGTCATAATCTTGTAAGAATTCTAACCACCTTCCCGGTCTCATGTTCAATTCCTTCTAATCAAGTAGATACTTCAAACTTTTATGATCACTATATACTTCGAATGAGGAACCATAAAGATAATGCCTCCAAAATTTTAATACTAATACCACCGTAGTTAATTCCAAATCATAAGTAGGATAATTTCTTTCATGGACTCTCAACTGTCGTGAAGCATAAGCACTCGAAAATACTTTTCACAAAATTTTGAAATCTTATCAAGCATTAATAAAAAAAAATATTTTTAATCCTTTATTTATTTATTGTAAGTATTTTAACAAGAAGAAATTTAAACACTTTTAAACTAATCATTTTTCCAAAACTAATTAAATGGTCCGTTGGTATAATGTGATTTTATTATATTAAAGGAAAATATTTAACAAATCAATAATATAAATATCATATTTTAATTATATTAAAAAAGATTCTCAACTTAATATTGAAATTTGAAAATAATGAATCAAATATAACTCTTGATGACATGTTTATTTAAAAAAAAAAAAACTTTTTGATAACTAATGATATTTTTTAGATTTATTGAAAAATACATGTGGAGTATATACATAACCTAGTAGACTACATTGTTTTTTAGATTTAGTTTAGATTAATGATATTTTTTAGATTTAGTTTAGATTTATTGATATTTTTTGGATTGAAAAAAAATTCTCAAAAAGAGGGCCGAAGCCCAAAAATTAAGGAAGAAATTGTTTTTTAGATTTAGTTTAGACTAATGATATTTTTTAGATTTAATTTAGATTTAGATTGAAAAATAATGAATAAAAAAGAGGGTCGAAGCCCAAAAATTAAGGAAGAAATCTGAAAAAAAAAATTATAAATAAGAAATAGAGACGACAAAGAAAAATCAGGAATCATGTCTAGCACGAATGAATCAAAGATGAAAAACCGGAGAAAACGGCAACGTTTAAGAAGAAACCCTAATTCTGCGGTTCCTACTCTTCCTATCGATCTCATGGCTGAAATCTTGTGCAGGCTACCTGTGAAACTCCTGGTACAGCTCCGATGCATGTGCAAGTCATGGAATTCTCTAATTTCCGATCGCAGTTTCACCAGAAAGCATCTCAGCCTCTCAACCACTCGCCGCATCCACTACGCCACTTACGAACATAAACCACTCGATAATAAACCCTACGAGTTGATTCACAATTCTCACCCACTCGATTCCGTTTTTTCCACTAAAGTCAAACAACTTCGTCTTCCTTTCAACAGTATCGTTAATTCTTGTGACGGCATCCTTTGTCTTTGCGATAAAGGTAAAGGTCGTGTTGCATTGTGGAATCCTTCTATTAGAATATTCAAGGAATTACCCCCTTTTGTAAACACCAATGTTTATCCCACCTTCGGCTTCGGCTATGATCACTTTTCTGATAATTACAAAGTGGTTGTTCTTTACTACACCGAATATAACTCCGTTGCCACAACTATAGTAAAAGTTCTTACTTTGGGCACCCATTTTTGGAAAACCACTGAGACCTTTCCTTTTGGTGCTGTATGTGATGAACAACCCGGAACATTTGTAAGAGGTACCATTAATTGGATGGCTTATACTCAATGGCTTCGCCAAGGTCCCCTCTTCATCCTTTCTTTTCATTTGGGTAACGACTCTTATCAAAAGCTTTTGCCTCCGAATCATGCAGAGATCAATCCCGATTTCTTGTCATTGTCTGTCTTGAGGGACTGTTTGTGCTTAATTTCTGATCATCATATTTGGATCATGAAGGAATATGGAGTTCAAGACTCTTGGACTAAATTGTTCTCCGTTTCTTACCTGCAACAACAACATCCTACTAAGTCTTATGACTTGTACAAGGCATTGTATATTTTTGAGGATGACCGACTGCTGCTCGATACTGTTGAGGAAACTGGAGAGGGACAGGATTTGAAAAAGAAGTGGGTTCTTTATGATCCAAACAATGATACTCTTAAGGTTACTAGGTTTACAAACATCCTAAATGTCTGTCTTGAAACTTTGATTTCACCCTGTTCTTAATTTTTTCTCATTGTTGTTTACTCCCTCATCTTGTATTACATTCACAATAATTCATTGCAATGGAATACTTTTTTTACCTTCACAATAATTCAATGAAATGGAATACTTTTTTATATTCTACACCACCTAGCTCATCTAGCTCATCTTGTATTACATTCACACTAATTCATTGCAATGGAATACTTTTTTATATTCTACTCCACAAGTAGTATGCTCCAAATGACATGGATGTTATGCATTTATTTGTGCCTAAGAAAGTTTGCTCCAAATGACATGGATGAAACATCATGGTATTGGAAGTCGCATCCCATCCCTCTTGTATTATCTCTTTGCCTTCCATTTCAAGTTCCAAGTCGACAAGAGGAAAATCCTTCTGATTGTCGGGTGATTTCTTTACTTTTTATAAACCAGTGTATTGTCATCCTTCTGTAATGCAATTAATAGTCATCTTTTCCATTTTTTTCGTTATCTGATTTAGATCACCTTCAGAATTTCTTCCATGCAAGTTTCTTGTTGTTATTTACAACTTTCTATGAATATGACTCACAGACCGCACAAAAACATGGGCCGAAACAAGCCGTAAGATAACCTCTTTGTTTAAAGTGCGTAGATTTAATGTCATTTTCTAAGTTCGAGTAAAAAATAGAGTTTGAAATTCTTATTATTTATCTCTTTTGTTTCTGTTTCATAAGAGGTAGAGGTTGAAGAAATGATGTATATATTGGCATTGCTATTGCAAATTGAAGTTGAAAACTGACTCAATATAGGTGTATGATGGCTAATTATTTTTAATTATAGCTGGTTGCTCCAAGTAGTATTCTTTAAAGAATTGATGTTTACTTACATTTGTAACAAACAAGTTTGTGAACTTTAGTCTCCTTGCTGTTATTAAGGAGCAGATCAGTAGGGATTAAGAGTTTGGGCCTCATATTTTGAAGTTATGAACCATTAAGAGTTTCATTTCAATTAATCATATTTTTTTTCTGCAGATTATAATATAGACATTGGTGTCAAACATATATATACCTTGTGATGTTTTATTTATGTTATGTGTTTGATGTTCAGCTCGTGAAACAACATCTCGACATTGGTTTGAAGATATTGAATCAGCTTATTTTGGTTGACTGTTGTTTTTTCTACTTATCCAAATGACTTTTTTTGGGAGGGGGTGGTGAACACAAGCGATTCTTTCTGGGGAACCAAGTATTGTTGAAGCAGCTGCTGCTTTGCTGAAGGCCGTTGTTACCCGCAACCCCAAAGCCATGATACGTCATTACGGTACCTGTCCATTTTACTTCGCGCTAGCTTATCCTGGGTCTAATCTACTTTCAATTGGGAAGCTCTTCGTTGTCACCCATGTCTATCAAGCATTTCATGGTGGCGAAGAGGCTGCAGTTTCTTTTTCACTGCCTTTGGCAAAACACAGTGTTCTTGGTGGACTTCTACCTGAATCTTTACTGTATGTACTTGAGCGTAGTGGTCCAGCGGCTTTCGCGGCAACAATGGTTTCTGATTTTGACACTCCAGAGATGATATGGACTCACAAAATGAGGGCAAAAAATCTAATTTGACAGGTATTCTAGACTTTTTTTATAGCCACTTTGCAGTGATTTTTTTCCTTTCAATTTTTCGAAAGAATAAATTCACTCATTCTATTATGATATTCATATGATGGAATTAAATCCATGGTCGCGGCAACAATGGTTTTCATATCCTTGCGAATAACTGTTGAGGACTAATGAAAATCAATGCTGTAATTATTCTTTTTCAAATTAAATGAAATGGAATTTGCTTGCCACTGATGCAGGGTCAACTTGGAATGCTGAAGCCAACAATGTCAGAATGCACTAATAGGTGACGAGATAAGTTGTAATGATGGGCTCAAAGAGGCTTCCATTCCATGCTAGAGTATTTGATGCAGTCCATTGTGCATGCTGTAGAGTTTTGTGGCATATATAAGGTATTTCAATATGACAATAACCTAACCTTCATAGTGGCGATTCAATGAATTTTTGGTCATATAAGCTTGAAATTTTTACTCAGCATTTCATTGTGGCATATTTGTGCCTAAGAAAGTATGCTCCAAATGACATGGATGAAGTCGCATCCCATCCCTCTTGTATTATCTCTTTGCCTTCCATTTCAAGTTTCAAGTCGACAAGAGGAAAATCCTTCTGATTGTCGGGTGATTTCTTTATTTTTTATAAACCAGCGATTGTACAATTTTCAATATTGTCATCCTTCTGTAATGCAATTCTGATTTTAAGTAGAAAATACTAATCTCACATTTAAAGCAATTCTGATTTTAAGTAGAAAATACTAATCTCACATTTAAAGAAGAAAAATAATCTAAGTTAGTCTTTCATGTTCGAATATGACAAAATATTGGATTAGCTTGTTTTTATAGTGTACAAGTGTATGATTATGATCAATATGTTAAGTAGAGGAGAATGCTGGCTGAGTAACTATTTTTAGTAAATATAAAGTAAAAGTTTATTATATATGTCAGCATTACATGTCTTCAAACAAATTTTATCAACTTTGGGATTTCTTGCCTTTGCAGCCAGTATGTCGACCTCATTATTTCTTTGTTATACCTCTGTCAAGATTGACAAGAACAGAATTCAAAAGAAATGACCGGTAAAGGGGTTTGATGCATTAAATAATAAGTAGGAATCCACTCTTTTAATTCTGAACAGAATGATGGTGATGATGAAGAGATGCAACTGAGCATGGATGAAATTTATCAGCCACAATTTCTCGGGCACCAAGCAGCTGATGCAAATAATTCGAAAAAATGTATTGAAGCTAGTTTTTGACTTTCCAATAATGTTAGGCTATCAAGATTGACAACAGAATTCAAAAGAAAAGACCGGTAAAGGGGTTTGATGCATTAAATAATAATCTAGAGATTATGCTTTGTTATGCTTTAGTGAAACTCATGATTGTGAATTTTGTACTCATGCTTTTCATAGTTTTTAAGATGATTTTCATCAAGTTTTTAAGATGATTTTCATCACAACTATTAACCAGAATTGCATGATATGGATACAATATGAATCATTTTATTCCATTGATATTGACAAACAATAGTCATTAGGCGTGTTTGAAAGAACTTGGGTAGAAATTGCATAACTCAAGTTATAACAACACTATATTCAAAAGCAGCCTAATTCTTAAACCCAAAAATCATACAAAAGCATATATTCAAATGGAAGGAAATATTATCTAATTCATTGGACTTGTTTTGCAGCAATCATTTTGTGAACTCATGGTTTGTAATAAATGATAGTGGCAATGTGGTAGCAGCATATCATTCAAAATTGAGAATTGGTATAGTTTTTTTAGGACTTTGACTCAAGTGCACAAAGTCATCCGAGGAAGAAAGTTTGGAGTCAGGCGTGTTTGCACGAGCAAGCTTTTCAAACTTAGAGAGATGAACATGCTAAACAAATTTCTAAGTTGTTTATTTTTCGATGTGATTTTTTTTTCTTTCAAAACGAAGTATATTTAGCTAAAATGGGCTTGAGTTAATTTTTTTATAGAAAAAATAGCCTTTTTGGTCTTTATCTTTATCTAAGTTTGATCCATTGATTTTTAAAAGTATCAATATTATAGTTCCTTATGTCTTCAATGTTGACAACCGACGTGTCGGACTTGTCATATGTCAAAGTTCATCAGAATTCTAAAAAAATTATATTTTTGAAGTTGGTATCCGGATACTGGTTTACGTGTCCTAAAAATTCTAAAAAGACAAATTCTTATATATTCACTTGAAAAAGTTGGATATCTTTACCCATCTTATTTGTCAACTATTGTAGATGTATCAATCAAACTTTTTATATTATTAATAATAGATGTGATTATTTTATAATTACAAATTTACCTCAAATATATTTAATGCATGTTATCATTTCCAATTCAATTAACTATTCAATTTTCAACAATTTTCATGTCTCCACCCACTTCAATCGAGTGTTCATTCTTTCCATGGCCTCAATCACGTACATGTGTGTATGTCTATGTTATTCCACTTCAAGATTTTAGATTAATATACAAATGCCACCATTCTTTTAATAATAAATTTACAAAGATTGTATTTTTGATATTTTTAAAAGTACATAAAATATATTAAAATAAATTATTAATATATTTATTATATTTAAAATAAGGGAAATACTAACTAGTATCCTCAAGATATTTTTTAAGAACTTTAAATATTAAAGTTTTATAAAAGTATATACATTAATGGATAATAATATGCATTGGAAATTGAACTGTTTGAATTTTTTAAAGAATATTTTTTAAATTATGAAATACTTTAAATAGTGCCCAACAAGACCCTTAAAATAAACTAATATCAATTTAAAACAAACTAATATAATTAATTATTTTATATTAAATTGTGAGACATAATCCAGTAACTATTTTAAATTGATCTAACAAAAGAAAAAATATATAATTTTTAAATTATATTTTTCTCAAATATAATAATAGACTTACAATCTTTTATAAAAAAATTATCAATTTCACCTATTATCAAAATTATATAATTTATATATTTTTTTAAATTAATATAGTTATTTTAAAAAATATATATTAACAAAATTATCAATCCATTTATTTTAAATAATCAAAATATTATTATTTAGAATATATTATATTTAATATAATTTGACATCAAAAATATTATTTTGAAGGTTTTGGATAGTCACATGCTCTGAAAAAATTATCAATCCATTTAGGTTTGTTAGTCCGTTTTAAGGGTTGTGGACGGTCCGTTGTTGAAAACTCGAGTCTGTGTTCGTATAGGGTTGAAAGAGCTAGTGGAGAAGGACCTTTTCTAATGTGACACTTTTGAATTTTGATATGAGAAGGTGATGACGGGCTTCCGAGAGTCCAATTGTTTTAAGATTATAATTTCTATGTTTGTTAGTCAGTTTTACAGGTTATAGACGGTTTAATGTTAAAAATTCGTGTCAGTGTTTGTTTAAGGTGAAGGAAAATGTGCGATTCAAAATGCAACAGAAAATAAAAAATTCTCCTTTAATGATCCTTACGAATGATTATGATTAGTCATAGAACAATTACCTCTTGTGGCGATGAAATCTTTGATTAAGAATCAAATGAGTCATCACGAGCGATGTATGATGAACATCGACTCTACTCAATCCACACGAACAAATTCCTTCAATCTCAGTGCTAGCTAATACGATTGAAGGATTTGAGTGTGTGTGAGATAGAAGGAAAGATACGGCTAGGGTATCATAGACCAAATTTTCATCAAGTGTGAATGCTTCTGCACAAGGATTATATTTATAGAACCACTTGTGTGGGCCACGAGCTAAAAAATCCACTTAAGTGCACACACACCATATCTTATGGTGTACCGTATATTACTTAAACGTGTGGTACCTTACCACTTTCTGTATTTTACTTAAGTGCATCGTACCTTACGGTGTTCTATATTTACTAGCACTAAAGCCAATCAGGCATACCCCTAATACCCATATATATAGTATGGCCATCATGCTTCTGTTATGCAAGAGGATTTGTTAGTGTGTCAATTTCCTTTGCTACATTTGAGGCAACAATGTACTCGACATCGGTTGTAGAATTAGCAATTGTTATTAGCAATGTACTTATAGAGCATAAGTTTGACATATGACCCCACCTCAACCAGAGGTACCAGTCCGACACGAAGAGAGGTTGGACGAGACAATCGACCAAGAACCTCAGGAGGTCAAACCGATGCCTATGGTGGCCCAACGACCTCTCGTCATGTTAGTTAACAGAAACCAAGATCCCGACCACGTTATCAGGCAAGTTCGACAGAATTCAATGGCCGGAGAACAAAACCTAGAAGCCATTGTCGAGCGAATCATGGTTCAAAATGGTGTGAACCATGACCTTCAAATTTCACTTGTCCATGGCTCCCCCTCAAAAGAAAATGACTAAGCCTCTCAATCGCTTTCTTTTTGTTAGAATTCAATGACAAAAATGGAAGAAGTTGTTTTTCTTATATGTTTCATTTTTTATATAAAGAAAAAAAATTCATCATATTCAACTGTACACCCAAATTCTTCATCCTCTTCAAAAAATTCAAAATCTAGAAAAAACAAAAAAAAAATGAATTTAAAATTGAGGGTCCAAAATCGAAAAAGAAAAGGGATAATAAAGAGACTAAAATTACTATTAAGCCTTTATTAAAAAATCATTAGTTTTTTTTAATAAAAATTAATAATTATTTTATTGAATTTGACTCATAAGTAATGTCAAGTGGGTAAGTTCGCAGTTGTATATTTGAATTACGTAAGTATTGTGTTTTTAGAAAACAAAACATTGTAGAGTTTGTTTCAAGACCAGGCAACACAAGACTAAGTGAATTTTAGACAATGTCAATTCTGATGTCTAGGAGCCTACAAAAGATCCCTCCGTTGGAGTCAATAAAGTTATTGACTGGTGTCAGGTATGTACCTGAACTTAAGAGAATTTTGATTTTTCTTGGAGATTTCGACAAGACAGAATATGTTTTCAAAGGAAAGCAAAGTATCCTAAGAAATTTGGTTATGAATATCTCATAGCATTCACCTTAATCTCTGCAAATGAGGTTCTTGACGAACAAACTATAGACTACAAAGAAGTTGTGAGGAATCAAAACAAGAATGAAGGGCTGAAAGACATACATGGTGAAATGAAATCTCTTCATGATAATAAAACTTGGGAGCTGATCGAGAAACCTGTTGGATCCAGGTTAGTCAAATGTAAATGTATTTTCAAGTTCAAAGAAGGAACCGAATGAGAGATATCTAAGCGATTTAAGGCAAGGTTGATTGCTAGAAGCTTCACTAAAAAAAGAAGGTGTCAACTTTAATGATGTGTTCTCATCTGTTGTAAAGCGGGGATTGTAGCACCCCGATTTCATAAATTATTTAATAAAATAATTATTGTGAATATGGTGGTATATTTGAAATGATAAGTAAGGAAATTATTTTATTTAAATAATAATATGATAATAAGTTAGTATTATTAGAATATTGTTATTAAATAAATAAAATAATAAATTGGAGGTCTAAGGGGCAATGTGGTAATTGTGTTGTGTTATGAAAAAGGATGAACGATTCTTTTCCTCACACCGTGCCTTTTTGACAAAGAAGCAGTTGACTCTGGAGAAAGAGGAGAGGAGAAAGGAGATCAAGAATCTTAGAGTTCCAAGATCAAGAGTTTGCAAGGAATCATTTGAATTCAAGGTAAGAGGGAGAAAGAGATTTTATATTGGTGATCTAACATGAAAGGGTAATTAGGAGTTCCTTACTCTCTTAGGGATCGCATGAACTTGATTGATTTTGGTGAAATTATGATATGAGTATGAATATCGTAATTATTGATTGTGTATGTTTGAAGTTTTGATGTTGAATTATATGATGTGCGTGTATTGTGAAAAAATCTGTTTATGAATGTTGTTGATGATAAAGCCAATGGAGAAGATGAAGAGAAACCTAAGATTTCCTAATTTAATTAGTGAATGTTAGGTTGGAAGATAGTGTAGTATAAGAGGTATAAAATGAGAATAAGAACCACAATTGGACTGTTTTGGGTGATAGAAATGAGGCATAATTGATTGAATTCGGACTGGTGTGAAATTGGGGGGAAAAGTGAACTTTTTGGAAAAAGTGATTTTTGGACGCAGGGTCCCTGACACGGGCCGTGTCGTGTGACACGGGTGGCCGTGTCGTGTGACACGGGTGGTCGTGTCAGGCTTCTGACTTATGGAAAATGTGGAATTTTGGGAGTTTGGATCACATGTGACCTAACACGAGCCGTGTTGCACGACACGAGTGGCCGTGTCAGCCTTCTGTGTTTTGTGAAACTTTGATTTTTGAGGGAAGCGTTCAGGCCGTGTGACACGGGGGACCGTGTCAGGCCTCTGTTTTTGGAATTTTTTTGATATTTTAAGATGGTTTCGTTCCGTTTTCTTGGTCAATATTGTTGGATTTATAAATTCAGCGTCACCCTTAGGGATCCGATGGGCTTAACATCCCAACCCATGGCGCTTAATAGGCGCATCCCCTTGAGGGCTCTATACTATAAGGAAATAAAGTTGCGCCTTCACTAACAGCAATTGCTTTTAGTGCAGTGGTAAGCGCTTGATCCTTTAAGTGGTATCAGAGCAAGGTCATGGGTTCGAATCCCCCCGGCTGACACTGGGGGGGAGATTGTTGGATTTATTAATTCAGCGTCACCCTTAGGGATTCGATGGGCTTAACATCCCAACCCATGGCGCTTAATAGGCGCAGCCCCTTGAGGGCTCTATACTATAAGGAAATAAAGTTGCGCCTTCACTAACAGCATTTGCTTTTAGTGGAGTGGTAAGCGCTTGATCCTACAAATATTTGTACCATTAGTCTAAGGTATTGAGGGTAGTACCCTTGGGTATTTATAGGACATGACAACCAATATTTAGTGCTTAAGTTTTATATGATTGTTTTGATTTGTATAACCTTGTTAATAGATCAATTGGATCGTGTTGATTATGAAAAATGGCAATTGTATGTTTTATGTGAACTATATGCTTGAATGATTGGTAACTTATGCAGATCAGGAGGATCGTGTTATGTATGATTATATTCATGTGTGTATGTGCCTTTGTATGTGTAATTGAGTTTTGCATACGCATACATGTTGGTGGGATAATCATGTCTCAGATGGAGCGTAAGTGATTATCCGGATTCATTATGAATCGATGGTGCAGGGATGATCGTGTCTCAGTAGGAGCGTAAGTGATGCATTCGGGGTTCGAATTGATGAACCAATGTTGAGTCAGTACCTCATTTGCATTGTGTCATGGATTTACTTTGCATATGATTGAATGAATGATCTATGATATGTGTGAATGAATTATGTGAGATTACTCTTTCAAAATGTTATTTGCACGAATAATATATTGAATTATTTTCTCACCCCTTTGTTTTTGTTGTTGTGTCTATACTCCTTGGGAAGTACAGATAACTCAGGTACATGAGAATGCTTTGGTGTTGCTTATTCGAGTCATAGGGCGCTTTGATACGTAACACAGGAATGAGGACTTTTGTTCTATTTTTATTTCTACTTTTTGAATTTGTTAGTTACGTATCTATGTAATAAACTAAAGACATGTTTTGGTTTTTGAAATGTCTATGCCGATGAGCATATAAGATGATGAATTATTTACTTCCGCTGTTTAATGAAGAACTTTATTTGAGTTTTGTATTGGAAGAGTAACATTCCACTTTGGTTTAAACTCTGATTTTTATTGAGAAAAACGTTATCTTTTGAATTTTGGGAAAAATGGGTGTTACATGGATCCATTAGAATGTTGTTAGCCATGGTGGAAATATTTGACCTAGAACTTGAATATATGGATGTGAAAACAACCTTCCTGTATGGTGATCTAGATGAAACAATCCTGATAAGGCGACCTGAAGGGTTTGCAGAAAATAGAAAGGAGGATTGTGTGTGCAACCTGAATAGGTCTTTGTATGGCCTGAAAAAATCTCCTTGACAACATAATAAAAGATTTGACAAATTCATGGCACACATAGGTTTCACTAGGAGAAAGTTCAAGCTAAGTATGACTCAAAGTCCTAATAATCAAGTCAAAAGATCTTATATGAATATCATTCCATATGCTAGTATAGTAGGTTCTTTGATGTATTTTATGGTCTGTATGAGGTCAGACATAACGTACAGAGTGAGCCTTGTAAGCATGTATATGGCCAATCCTGCGACGACACACTAGCAAACATTAAAGTGGATCCTAAGGTACATAAATTGGTATCTGAGTCTAGTCCTAATTTATGGCGGAGCCTGTGGTGATGATAGAAAAATCGAAATCGAAGGATTTGTCAACTCTGATTATGCAGGTTGTATGGATTCCATAAAATTTATTTCTGGATATATGTTCATTATGTTTGGCCCACACTGAAGTTGCCTTAGCAACCACTGAAGCAAAGTATATGACACTCACTGAAGTTGTGAAAGAAACATTGTGGCTTGAAGGTTTTGCTAATGAGATGAAACATCAAAATCAAGTTATCATTGTTAAATGTGATAGTCAAAATATCATACATTTGTCGAAGAATTCATCCTATCATGAGCGAACCAAGAACATCGATGTGATGCGGCATTTTGTCAAGGAAATAATCGAGTGTGGAGAATTCCAAATACTGAAGGTTTCGACTGATGACAATGGTGTTGATATGATCATCAAGACATTGTCGAGTAAGAAGTTCTTCCACCGTATGTAGTTGATAAAGTTACATGATGAAAACTAGTTTGTTCCCTTGTTAGTATAAAGTTTGTTCCAAGGTGGAGACTTGTGGTATTTTTGGTTGAACTCTAGTCTCGATAGGGATAACTTCATGTTTCGATATGAATTGTGTATGTTGTAGTCAAAGTTTGTTCAAGCATGCAAGAGTCAAAGATGTGCGTGTTGTAGTTGAAGTTTGTTCTAATATGTTGTCGAAATATGTTAGCTTGTAGTTTAAGTTAGCATGTCGAGTTAGATCAGTCTGTTGGACCAATTGTTTAGTATGTTAGTTGAAAACTAGGATTTAGTTCTTATAAGTAACATACTAGTTCTCACTTCTAAATCAAATCCCTGATAATCTTAATCAGAGGGAGAAAGTGGTGTGATTGAAATTAAATTGTAAATATTATTCTCTAATATGTAATTGAATCAAAAATCCAGTTTTTAGCCACTTAGAATTGTCTTTCTCTTCTCTATTTTCTTTTACTATTGTCTTTCTCTTCTCTATTTTCTTTTACTTTGTGGTTTTCTTGTTAATTAAAAAATCGATCATACTATTTTCTTGGACATTGTTTCACAACAAGACTAAATTTATGCTAAGATTTTTGTTTTTGAGTATTCTAGAGACATTTTTTTGTCAAAATAATGTGAGTCAAAACAAATTCAAATAGAACTTGTAAAAGGGTAAAAACATCAACAAAACATCACAATACTTTAAGATTTAACAAATGACAAAGACATTTAGTGAAATCCAAGAGTGAGACACCCGGGACCAAAGGAATTTTCCATAATTGTAGAAGTTGGTAAACATTGATAATTCAAACCGAAAAATAGCTATTGCAATGTACAAAATATAGATTTTCTTTGTATATAATTCAGGAAAGAGAAAACAAAATCACATGTGATGCTCTACTACTTTTGCTAACCTTACTTGAATTGTATTTGTATAGTACTATAGTAGGTTAAATAAAATTTGACCATAAAAAAAATTCAATTTAACTTCTTTGCCATTTCTTTTCATAGTTTTCACCATTCAAACATACCTTGAAACAACAAGATTTTAGCATACCCAAAACCAACAATGTTTATGTGAGTCACATGAATCAAGTGATAACCACATTAAAAAACAACAGCACAAAGTATATAGACAGAAGAGTTTTTAACTCTTAATCTGACAACACATTACAATGTCACATGTTTTCTGTGGTAAGTGAAAAACCACAATTCACAAGAACTTTACAACTCTTCTACAGTTCTACTAATACCATTACTCAAGGTTATTGCTGTAACTTATAGCCTTGTAACATATTTGAATTAACGTGAATTTGACAGAATCACGTTTTGCTATCGGTTTGAGGCGGATTCAACAAAATCATCGTGATTTCATCAAACTCGGCGTCAATTCGAATATGCACTTACTTATTAGTATCTCTCGTAGTGAGAGGTTATTAAATTAGGCCAACTTGAATTATTTTCCTTGTTCCCAATGAGCTTTGAAGTTTTTCTTTGGCAACCCTTAATGCATCTAGAGCTTCAAACACATTTTCTTGAACTTGTTTGTGATTAGTTCTAGCTTGAGATGTTGCTGTCATATTCACAGTCACAGGAACTAATGCCAGAGAATTATCAATGGAATCTGCATGATCACTCTCATTCTCTGTCACTGATGAGTTTGTGCTTAAACTAGAAAGCCTGAAACACAATCCCCAAAATTCCAAACTTGGTAACAAGCTCAAAAAATACAATTAAAAGACAAAACAATTCATCATCTCATGAAAGTTTTAAAAAACAGTCTAATACTGCGAGAACGACCGCGACAAAACTGTATCGGAAAGTGCCGATATTGATAGAGTTATTCAGAGTTGTTATGATGAAAAAGAAATTGTGGTTAATTCACACCACGACGACTGCAATTAGTATACCGACCGAAATCGCAAAAGTCTTTACGCAACTGCGACCGTTATTTAAAACATTAAACATTCACATCACATGTTCAAATCAAATCTAACAATACCTGATTTCATCATTCTTCAAATCCTTAGACTCAAAGCTCAGATTTGAAATCTGGCTCTGATTCTTTAGAGAAGAACAACCACGTTCTGAATAATTACTACTTGAACTATTATCAGTAATCTGAGAATCACAATCTTTTGTACATGATGAACCATTCTCTGACCCTGAAGCTGAAACACTATGATTTGCCACTAAATTTTCTGCCAAAGCCGAATCTTTCGCACAATTTCCAGCTTCATTTGCTTCTGAATTTTTCGAATTTGAACTAAGTGATGATGAACCACAAGAATTTTCACTCTTTTGTGAAGAATCAGAATGCCCCAATTGGCTTAATTTCCAGGATTTGTTTGAAGAAGATTCAAGCTTTTTCCTTAACAATTTAAGCTTTCTCTCAGATTTATCTCTTAATTTAATCTCTTCTTTAACCAATTTCTCCAACTCAACCAACTGTAAACAAAAGTGATTTTCATTTTTAATTAAAAAAAAAAAAAAACACAAACATAAAAACAGAATAAAGTTTTGTCAGAAAAAAAAAACATGTTGATGATCTAAGCAATGTCACAGAAAGTAAAAAAAAAGACCTTTTTGCCCATTGATTCTGCTTGTTCCTTAGCCACTTTTGAAGCATGTCTTTCTGCTAATAACCTCCCTCTTAGACATGCAACAGTGTTCAAATTCAAACCTTCATCTACTTCCATTTTCTTGCCACTGAAAATCAATAATTGAACATTAATGTGATTCAGTTTTTCACAATTCAATTAAAGAGAGAGAAAGAGAGAGAGAAACATACCTGCATTTGTGGTCCACTTTGGTGGTAGCATCTATGACATGGTTTTGCTTATGATCTGAAGTTTCAGTTTCATCACAGAAAGTACCCATTTTTCTGAAATTCAGATTCAAACAACAAAAAAATGGGAAGTGTGATGGTTATGGTTTCTTTGCTGTTGAATGTGTTAATTCAAAAATAAAAATAAGGGGGTGAGAGTGGAATTTTGGTGGTAAGTTTCAAGTCATTGTCTCTTATCTATAAATAATTAAGTATCCACCTCCAAGTACGGTTCCTTTGTTTTTTAGCACTTATTTACAGTAAATTTTTTAAATTTCATTTTAGTGCTTTAGGGGTAATAAAAAAGAATTTCAAAATACATCTATTTTTTAAATGCAAATTGGAATTCACTAGGTTATATTTATATAAGTTTGTATGACTTTGATTGATAAATTAATTTGTATGATTTATTAAGGTCAAAAGAGAAGAGAGTATGCAATTTTTTTGTTTTTCAACTACATGACCTTTTTCTATGATTGTGACTGTTCACCGATCAAAACAATTATATATAGCTAAACATGCCTAAATTGTATGTTTATGTCAAGAGATTTATTTATTATTTATTTATTTCTTTATTATGAATTCCTATAAAAAAATTATTTAAAAAATTATTAAAAATATATATTAACCATGTGATTAATATACTATTTACTATTTATCTAATGTTATGTCTTTCAAACCACTCAAAGGTTTATATAGTGGTTTTAAAAATATTTTGGTTTCATAAAGTAAACAATTAGTATAATGGAAAATGGAAAATCAACATGTGTCAATTGACTTAGTTTGTAATGAGTTGGTTCATCCCAAAGGTCATTATTGAAACATGATTTACAATATTGAGATAGAAGAGAAAAAGTATATTTTAAACTGAAGAAATAAAAAAGACGTTTAAATAGTTAAAGAAGACGGTAGGATTAGTCAGAACTGCAAGAAGGCAATATGATGGAGGTGGTCGACGGTGAAGAGTGACGCCCGCTGGAAATAGAGAAAGTGGTGTATGATAGTCGTCGAGATCATAATTGCAGCAACACTAGAGTCGTAAGGTGGCGGGCCAACAAGAGTCGGTTGTCAATGGTGGTTTGTGATGGGAGGATGACATTTGGGTCGGTTTGTGAACAATGATCGTCAATCGGGTTGGTCGATTAGCGGCAACTAAAAGTCGAGTTAGTTGGTGAGTGGTGGCTAGCGGCCAGGTTGATCGGTGGCGACAGTTCCGATTGGTTAGCGACAATTCGGGTTTCGCTCCATATCATGTTTTCTCATTTCGTGTGTATTGTGCTTTTTTTTGTGTGGATCTGTTATCTTATGAGTTATGTTTTTAGTTTGTTATGAATCTGTTGGATTTCTGTAGTTTTTTTTGTTGGATGTAAAACCAAATTCCACTAAGTAACAGTAGAAACAGTACAGGCATGCTCCACCAAACTTGGTATAAAACCAGACCAGTTTCTAGATCCTACGGATCTCCCTACATTAACCAAGTGATGAGCATTAACATTACAATTACGAGAAATAAACATAACAGTCACATTAACAAGTTCAGACATGATAGCACGACAATCTCCCACGACAAGATCTAAATCAGAATTCACAGTTACACCATTAATACAATCAACAACCGCTAGAGCATCCGATTGAAGAATAAAGCTTGTGAGATTTAAATCTTTCGCAATCTTCAGAGCCCAGCGAATGGCTAAAGCCTCTGCCAAAGAAGGACCCGCCATGCTGGAAATTCTGTTCGTCGTCGCATGGAAAATGCTAGAGGTAGGATCTTTGATGACGCATCCAAAATAAACAACGCCGTCATCAAAACAACCAACATCCGTTTGCACCAACCAACCTTTAATACCTTCACACACTGATTGCACAACGCGAATCGACGCTGAATCTTCTTCCTGCACAGCACACCAAACCTCCATTGCCACTAACTATGCTTCTGGTTTGGCATTCCTAAAAACAACACAATTGCGAATATGCCAAATTTTCCACAATGCCGTCGCAACATATTGCCCCAATCTCATATCTTTCTTGGCAAGAATCTCTCCAAACCAATCAGTAATATCCCCCGTTTCGGGAACCTGGATGCCCAAAGGATCCGCAAACAGAATTCTTCGCACAAAATTACAATGAAGAAAAAGATGGGAAGAATTTTCGACATCAGAATTGCAGAAGGAACAAAACATATCATAATGCATACCTTTCTTCATCAGATTAGACTTAGTAGGTAAGATATCCTTGAGAAGTCTCCACATAAAACTTTTGATTCTAGGATTCACCTTTAGCTTCCACAAATGTTTCCAAAGGAATTGATTCGTCTTCGAAGAACAAGGTTTGTTACTTCTTTTTTGCTCACCAAGCCAATGATATGCTGACCTGACCGAATAATCACCGTCGATTTCATGGTGCCAAACCAGCTTATCAACAGGAAGCCTAAAGGATAACAAAATGCTACAAATGTGGGCTACAACTTGTTCATCCACAATTGCTTTTATAGCCTCCAAGTTCCAGCACGCCAAGTATGAATCAATAAGATCTTTAACGGTAGCATGCTGATCAAAATCACCACTAGGAATCAGTAGCTTGTGTCGCTCCAGGGATTTTCATCCTAGTACAAACGCGAAAGTGGCGCGAAAAAGGTAGAGTCGCCAGCCAGGCATTTTTATCCCGACCGAACGAGAAAGGTAATGCTGCACAAACCTAAGGAAGAAGGAAAGGACAAGGTCCTGCGAACCAAAGATCTGGGTTCGGGATTCGGTTACGACCTGAGAAGGTATTAGCACCCCAGCCTGTCCACCGTACCAGACGGGATCCACGCTTGTTTGTTTTGTTTCAAAGGGTGAGGAATAAGATGCTGCTGAATAAAACTGCTAACTGGAACTAGAATGGAAATGAGAAAGGAACTGGAAAAAGAGAATGAGAATAAAAAGGGGAAATGTAGGGAAAATAAAGAATGTGCTCGAACGGGCCCTACCCCGCTGCCTACGTACCTCATCGGGAAAATGAGGATCAGAGCCGACGTAGTTCGCCTAACTAAGGCGGAGATTTGCTTATGTTTTTTAGGATGACGTTGCCTTAGCTCTAGCTCATGTGTTACCAGATCTGACTCGAGGGTGTTACCGTATCGCCATTTGAACTGTCGAGGCAAGTCACATTCGTCCGCAAAGAGTAGGAGATGAGAAGAGAAAACATGATGTCTTTGTTCGTTGTCTTTTATGAGAAGTGTTTTGAATTTAATGTTTGTGAACATCCTCATACTAAGACTTATCCATCGTGGTAGATAAATTACACCTCGCCTCGAAACGGGACGTGCATAAGTAATTCGCAACAAAGTCTCATGTCGTATGAGAACATTAAACCTTTATTAGGTATTTTATTATTTTCTTTATGAGATGAGAAAGAAAGACTCAAGTGGAAAAAGGACAAAGAAACTAAGGGGGACTAAGACACAACCCTAAGTAATTCATTCAAAAGATGCCCTATGGTTAATGAGGTTTCTAATCCTAATAAGCAAAAGGAAAAGAAAAAGGAATAGAATGCAACTTACTTCCTAAGGAAGTTAAGTTGACTCTAAAGAACAAAGGGGAATCCTACCAAACACAAACATGAAAGGTAAATGAAATAAATGCATAAAGAAATGCATAAAAGAATTAAAAGGATAAGGTGTAAGGAAACATACCTCAACCTCCCTACAAAAAAAAGGGTTAGTGGTGTATATTTAATAAAAAGGAATGAGGTAAACACCTACCAAATAATTCCTAAGGAAACCTGGACCTAAACTAGACTCAATCTTAAGTTTAAGGGTGCCTACACTATGCTAAACTAAAATTCAACAGCTATTTACAACACTTAAACACACAATCAGCTATGAAAGACAACACACAATACCTACAACATAATACAGCTATCAAACAACATGAAAGTAGGTGTAAAAAATCACAAACAACATGAACTGCACAACAAACATCATACATTTTACAGCTCCTATATGTAGAGACAGTTATGAAATGTAAAATGCAGCATTGGTTATTTTCATTTTTTATGCACAAATTCAATCATGAAATGCTCAATTAACATGAATATGCAATATGAATATGGATCAAGCACATAATTGAATGTCATGATTATTTTTTGAGGGATTATGCAAGAATGCACCACATGATTTGTTATGCAACAAGTATGCAAAATATGGCACATGAACATGGCATATGAACATTGATCATGAATATGCAACATGATACATCAACAAGAATGCCAAGCTTAATGCAAAAATTCAGAATTGAATTGATGTGAATGATGTGATCAAACATGCAACCAAATGCACATACATACATGGTTATGTTAAATGCAACATATACATTGATACAATGAAATGCAAATGAGTTAACGAAACGTGAGAAATATGCAAAAACAAAATGCAACATGATTATTTACATGACAAAAGGTGCATGGACATAGCAACAATATGCAATACGTCAATTCATGCACAAAATATGCGAAATGGACGGAAGCGTGTCGAAACGACTCGAAATGGAGGAATGAGATGTCGAAACTAATCTTGAAAATTCCCTAAAATCAGGACCTATCAATATATGGTGGTAAAGGGGGAAGTAATGCCCAAGAAAGAGGGAAAAAACACTTCTTGCAATCGACTTATTTCCTAAAGCTCCTAATGTAACTATTATCTAGTGAGCACAAATTTTACACCTAAAAGCCATGATCTAAACCTTAATGGCTCCTAGGATAAGCTATAATTCTAACTAAGAACAAACAAAGTTATCAAATCGTAATCAAGACGAGATTAAACGGTCAAGTGCATACACAACGATAAACACACGAAGAATGCCGTCATGGCAAGATGAAGAGAATAAGTTAAATCAAGAAGTGGATTTAGATCACCAACCTACGAAGCGGAGGATTGCTTTGGTGAGTGTTGCGATGTAGATCGGAATGCAAACGGAGAAGAAAACCGGAGAGTCGAAGCTTCGATCCGCGAACGCGCAAAATAAATGCGATTGATGGTGCTTCTTCATGAACACTTGATCAATAACCTCCAATAAGCTCAAAACTCTTCCAAAATCAGAATTGATTCTTCAAATAAGCTTCACAATGAGATGATTAATGGAGGTTTTAGCTTCAAGTTCTTCAAATTCCAATGAAGAATTTGAAGAACTTCTTATGAAGAAGCTTTGGTGAAGGTTGAAAATGGTGGAAAAATGTGGGAGAAGAATGAAAGAGATGAAGTGAAAATGAAGAAGAATTGTAAAAAAAATGGGAGAGAGCTTTGCTTTGGGATGGTTTAGGTTTATATAATGTGTAGGCTTGGCAGGAGGTTTGGGAATGGAGGTTGCTTAGGAGTTAGGCTAGGTTTGGAGTTAGTTAGGATTCTAGAGAGTTCTAGAGTATTCTTTGGAATATTCCTTAATATTCCTTGGAATATTCTTTGGAATAATCTAGAAGGTGGTAGAAGATGGTGAGCTGTCTCTTCTAGAACTTTCACACTTGAGCTGAATCCAATGTGCATTGGAGCATGTTACTTGTGGTGAGGATAAGTGGAATGAAGGTGCCGCCTGTTTGCAACTCAATTGATCAATGATTGATGCCTCAATGTTTTGCTCAATACATGACAATTATGGTGGTGGTATTTGCAGCCAATTGCAGCCCATATGCAATGTCTTTTGATGCCAAATGCAATTATAACATGAACCAACCATAAACCAGCTTGAAATTCCATAAAAATGCAGAAAAATGCAGAAAAAACTGGTTTTTCTACAGCATGCGTCGATACATAAGCCTATGCGCCGATACATAGCCTCAGGATGCATCGATACATAGCTCAGATGCATCAATACATAAGTTTTGGAGTTAATTATGTATCGATACATAGGCTTATGCGTCGATACATGGGCCTTTTATGCGTCGATACATAAGTCGTATGCATCGATACATAGCCTGTTGTATTGCCTTATTTTTGCCCAAACTTTGAACGACCATATCTCTCTCAATTTTGATCCTATGAAGGAGTTCCACATATGGATTTGAAGCTTAGGATGCCCTATTTCATTTTCTCAAGGTAGAATTTTCATAGGCCTCTTATTTTGGGAAAAAACCTTTCTTGAAGTGGCTGCAAAAATGACCAAAACTTGCCATTTTTGGAAACCTAAAATTTCCAAAAATGGTAAGTTTTAGTTTTCTTGATTTTTCATGATCCCTCCATCATTTCTTGATCAAATTTGAACCATAGGATCCTTGTAACCCTAATTTCATGATTCAGATCTCAAAAAGTCAGGAATTAACTTTTTCTTCAGCATGGTTGACTTTTCCCCAAATCCCTGATTTTTAGTCATCTGGCCAATTGAACCTCTTCCAAAATGAAATTGTGGATGAAATTTGAACCCTTTGCACAATGTTGAGAAGCTCTGTGGCCCTTTGAATGCCTTTGTATAGCCTTCAATTTCTCCAATCATCGATCACATACCTATTCCTTAGCTATGCTACACATGATGCAATGTTGTTGGTTATTTTATGAATTTATGTATGCTAAATGCTATGCAAAATGTTGAGGGAATGAGAGGGAAAATTTTGGGGTGTTACAACTTGAACTGCGACATAGTAGAAATCCAACTATCCCCAAAGATGCTGATTTTCTCACCATTACCTACTCTCCATCTTGCTCCTTGTAAAACCAAATCCTTGGAACTCAAGATACTCCTCCAAGCGTAACTAGGATGAAAAATAATCGGAGCATCCTCAATGGAACATCTCGGATAATAGCGACCTTTGAAGAATCTTTCCAGTAAAGAACCATCATCTTGCAACAGGCGCCAAAATTGTTTACCTAAGAGGCTGGAATTAAAATCATGAATCCCTCGAAACCTGATGCCTCCATCCCCTTTTGATTGACCCATCTTATCCTAACTCAAACAGTGTATCTTTCGATTCCCATCGTTTGACCCCTACCAAAATTTAGCAAGCATTGACTCAATCTCCTTACAACAGCTTTCTGGAATACAGTAACAACTCATGATATACGTGGGAATGGCTTATACGATAGACTTGATTAGAACTTCTCTTCCTGCTTGAGACAAAAACTTCTCCTTCCAACATTTAACTTTCTTCCACACCCTATCAACAACCAACTTAAAAATAGCTTTCTTAGATCTACCAAAAACAACAAGCAACCCTAAGTACCTAGAATGGTTCTGGACACCTTGGAAACCCAATTTCTCCTTGATAGAAACCTTTACACTCTCCAAAACATTGTTGCTATAAGAAATCTCATACTTCTTAGCATTCACAACCTGGAACGAAGCTTCTTGATAAGCATGAAGGATATTTTGGATATGGCTTGCCTCTTTCCCACACACTCTAGCAAACAGGAGGCAATCATCCGCAAAAAATAAGTGAGAAATCACCGGAGACTCGCGAGCAACTTTGATTCCATGAATCTTTTTATCAATGACATATCTTCGAAGCATCCCGGAAATCACATCTACACAAATAAAAAATAAATAGGGTGAGAGCGGGTCTCCTTGTCGGAGACCCCGTTCAGGAACAAACTGCTGGTTGGGCTGCCCATTGATAAGCAGTTGATAGGACACAGTGAAAATGCACTTGAAAATCAGAGATATCAAATATTCGGGAAACTCCATTTTTCTCAACGCCTCTATCACAAAACTCCATTCAAGTCTATCATAGGCTTTGGACATGTCATATTTCAGTGCCATAGTGCCCTTCCTACCCTTCTTCTTGTGCTTCATCCAGTGAAAGCACTCCATGGCTATTAGAGCATTATCAGTAATGAGTCTACCCCGGATGAAAGCACTATGATCTTCACTAATCAGCTATGGCAAGACAAACTTCAACCGGTTGGTTATCGCTTTTGTAACCACCTTCATGATGACATTACACAAACTAATGGGACGAAAATCACATGGCCTTGCAGGATTTTTCTTCTTCGGAATGAGAGTGATGAAAGTGTTATTAATGGTGTTAGGATCCTTGTTATTAAGAATTCCCAACGTAAATGAAATCACATCATGACCAACAGTAGTCCAATATTTTTGAAAAAAAAAGGGCGGGAAGCCCATCAGGTCTAGGTGACTTGTTTGGGTGCATTTGGAAAACCGCTTCGCAAACTTCAGCAGCGAAGAAAGGACTAGCACAAAGAATTTTATCACTTTCCTTGAGCCTCCCTTGAGCAATGTTACAAAACTCCACAATATTAACAGGATTAGAGGAGGAGAAAATGTTTTTGAAATAGCCAATCAGAATTTGTTCACAGTTGGAGAGACCCATCTTCCAAGATCCATTCTCATCCTTAAGCCTCTTGATCAAATTATTTCGTCTTCTCTGATCAGCTTTGAAGTGGAAGAACTTTGTATTTTTATCCCCGTCCTTGAGCCAGACCGCTCTACTTCTTTGTCTCCATAATGTTTCCTCAATCTTCAACAAATTGTCTCTTTGCCTCTCTAAAGATTTGTACCATTGAATCTCGATTACATCACTCAACCATCTCATATCTTCCTTAATCAGAGCCTTTAGTCTACAAATCTCCTTTCTGATGTTGTTAGTCCTGAGCTCCTTGAAAGAGAATTGGAGATCCTACATATCCTTAAACTTGAGAAGGATAAAATAAAATCTCCACAAGAGTCCTGCTTCGACCAGGCTTCTTCAAACCGAAAGAGATATTGGCGTTTGTCTTCAGAGCTCTCCTTTTGAATTAGAATACACAAAGCTGCATGATATGATCCATATCTTTCCAAATGGATGACCTTAGAAAGAGGAAGGCACTGCAAAAATTCCATAGAACATAAACTTTTATCCAGACGACATTGAACATTGTTCTCCCCTCTTCTACTATTCGTCCATGTAAACGGATATCCTTCAAAGAAAACTTCTATCAACCCACACACCTCCAAAGTATCTCTGCACCATTGAATTTGGGAGCCAGACCTAGCCACTCCTCCATATTTATCAGACTCATGAAGAGTGTCATTAAAATTATCGAAGAAAATTATCTGTTTGTTCCCAACTTCCCTTACATTCTTAACCAACTCCCAAGTATCCTTCTTACAGCCTTCCTCCGGAAAACCGTAAATTCCTGCAAAAGACCAAACTTCATCATCATCCTCTTGTTGGCAAAAACCTACAATGTGATTCTGAGAATAAGACGAAATCTGGACAATTAAATAATCATTCCACCAAAGGCTCAAGCCACCAGCTCTAGATTTTCCAGCACCTCTACAATCTACAAAAATTTCATGACCAAAATTAGATTTGTTTTCACAGAAACCACTTTATCGCGTTTGAGCTTCGTCTCCATTAAGAACACCACCTGGGGATTTACGGACCGAATGAGCCGAGCAAGGGCTCGAACTTCACGGGGCTCCCTAGACCCCTGCAGTTCCAACTTAAGAGTTTCATTGGGGAAGGCGGTGTTGGTCATCCAACACCATCTCTGGTAAATTGTGACAAGCACTTCTTTCTTCACCTTGCTTACGTTTCTTATCACCCAAAAAACTCTCCTCGATAGGCCCTTCCGTGATCATGACATCCACCAGTTGGTGTTTAGATAACTTTGTTTTCGTTATTTTCCCTGCCTCCCCTTTCCCAGCCTTAATAGCTTTCTTCCTGGTCCACTTCCTCTTCTGAACCCCATCCTGAGGAGATGGGTTATGTTGAGATGGTTTTTCCTTTGACAGAACAACAACTCCAAGGGATTCCGCTACTATCTCTACATCAACATTGTTAGAGACAATAACTCCTTTCTGCCCACCTACGCATTCCTTAGCATTAACAAGATTCTTACTTTGCTGCACCTCTTGCTCATCACCTATACATTTCCCTTTCGATTTACATCTACCATGGCTTGAAGATGCATTGAAAAGTTCACGGCTACACAGGCTAGAACTAAAATATTTCCTTGTTGTCTCATCCGTAATCTTCGGGAGAGGTGAGGCACGAAGCCATTGTCCAAAAGATAAATCCTGCTCTTCCAACTCCTCGAAACCCTCTTTGTTCAAATCTTCCACAGCCTCACAGTCTTTGATTTGATGGCCCAATCTACCACACATAAAACAGAAGGTTGACAATCTTTCGTATCTGAAGTGAACTCGTAAATATTTCTCTTTGAACTTGACCACAGTGCAGCGTTTGAGAGGCTCTTTGAGGTCAAGTGTAACTTTCAACCGCAAAAATCTTCCATTACGATGCGCTTCCTTGATATCCAAATCTTCAAAGACACCAATGATGTTACCCAGTTTTTTGGCCATAGCTTCAGATATAAGGATAAGAGGTAAATCATAAACCCGTACCCAAAAAGAGCTATAATGCAAATTCAAATCAGACGGTTGTTCCTTGCCCAAAATCCTTTTCAACACTAGGAGAGCTCTATCGAAACTCCATGGCCCGGATCTAAGAACAAACTCCAGATCCCTATTTGAGCTGAACTTGAAAAGGAACAAATTCTTACTTAGGTCCTGAACATCAACTGCATTTTTTAATTTCCAGGCATTCACCATTGTGGTCTTGAAGGCTCTACTGTTAAAGCTACTTTCTGTCCACAACTTACCAACAAGGGTCCTTTGAAAGGACTCATCTTCATAGATTTTTTCCTCATCAACTACAACTCCCTCCTCCTTCTCCTATGAAAGAGTAAAGACCTTCCATTTCTCCATGACCCCAGAACCCAACACCAAACAAATAGAAGAAAAAAGTTCGCCCACAGGGAACAGAAAGAGAGAATCTCAAACTGAGATGGTAGAAAGCTTCGACCAATAAGAGAAGAAGAAAATAACAAGGATTTAAAGAACTAGAAAACTGGGAAAAACCAGCCAAAAACCCTAGCAAGGAAAGCTAAGCGGCGGAAAAGAACACGCTAAGGTTTAGAGAGAAGATGGACTCTATCTCTCTCTCTAAGACACATGGAAAGATATTTGGATTTTCGTAGTTATAAATATACATCTATATTATTCTTATTGTAACTAGGGATGATAATGGGTACCCATGGGGACGGGTACTAGTACCCCGCTATCCACCCCGTTTAATAAAAATGATATAAGTATCTGTCCCATATTTGTGCGGGTATCTGTCAGATATACACATGTATTAACAGATATCCATGGATATTTTTTTAATTGTAATTTATTAATTTTTTTATTAAATAAAATTTTTACCTTTTTGTAATTAGAAGATTATGTGTAAATAGAAAATCTACCTATATCTTTCCATGAAAACCATGATTTAGCAAGCTTTAAACAAATATATATTGAAACTATGCTTTGTGAATGTGAGAAAAATGATCACAAAATATATATTAATTTATAGAAACATCAAAGAAATAACAACATATTACACATGTGATTTAATACAAATACTATAAATTACACATGTGATTTAGTAGAATCTATTCAATAATACATGATTAATTTTTCCAAAGGAAAAAGAATTAGTATATATTAATTTTAAAGAATATTTAATTAATTTTGCTAATTATAAACGAATACCTGCAGGTATGAGTACTATTAAATTCGTATTCATGCCCATAATGAAACGGGTAATTAAATATCTATTTATATTATTCGTGGATACCCGTTAAGCCATCCTACCCGTACCCGTTGAGAAATTTAACCGCGGGTACGAGTTTTTTTTGACATCCCTAGTTGTAATAACCTTGAGAACTTTAGCGTCAAAGACAAAGAGAAGAGTTTGTGAATCTTGGTGATAATCTTAGAGAGGCAAGGATAAATTTTTAAGAATGTGTTTTTGGAATTTGGGAAATCCTTGGAGGTACCTAAAAAATATTAGGAAATAAATACTTTGGACTTGTATGATTCATATATAGAAAGTTCAAGATATTGAGAAACACTTGGATGAAAAATAAGGCTTGTTCTTAGGAACTAGGGTAAATATGTTCTTGTAACTCATTTGTAATATTGTGTAATAAGTTTTGTAAGTATAGTGAATCGTAGAATTTCTATCTCCCCCATAGTAGATCGTTTGATTGAACTGAGTAAACAAGTTAGTGTGTTTCTTGTCTTTTATCTTCTTATTCTAAGTTAAGTTATTGTCTTGTGTTTCTTATCATTTATTTTGGTTGCCACTATTCTTTGTCCCCACACATCCAATTTCTTTGTGTTATTGAACCTTTAATTACACAACAAGTGACACACACCAATGGCAAAGGGATTTTCTTACAAGTGAGTATCATGGGTTCTAAATAGAAAATTGAGAAGTTTTTTAAAGACAACGATTTTAGGTTGTGAAAACTGAATATGAAAGTATTCTTAACTCAAGAGATATGTGTGAAAGTATTGAAGGGTTATACATTGATGCATCCATGCCTAACAAAAGCAAAGAAAATTTGAGATGGTGGATAAGACCCAAAGTGTCTTTATCTTTCTCCTCAGGGATAAAATCTTAAGGGAAGTTGCATGGGAAAATAATTTAGCTTTAATATGGACAAAAGAAGAATCATTGTATATAACAAAGTATTTTACTCACAAATTATGTATGAAACAACAACTCTACTCATTTAGAATGGTAGATAACAAATCTATAATGGAGTAGTTGATAGAATTTTTCATGAGCATTGATGATCTAGAGAATATTGAGGCATATATTGAAGATGAGGGGGAGACTTTGCTCTTGTTGAGTTTTTTACCAAATTCGTTGATCCCTTTAAGTATTTTCTTCTTTAAGATAAATAATACACTATTACTTTGGATGGAGACCAAATGACTGTGAGATCTAATGAATTTTCAAAGGTGATAGATTTGAATATTGACGTTAGGGGTGAAGGTTTGAGTGTGTCCAGAGGAGGAAGTGAACATAGAGGCATTACTACAGAAAACCCTTTTCACAACAGTTGAAAAAAAGGGTAGCATCACGCCGATCATATCATTATTAAGTAGAGTGTCGCTGTAAGTTCGCTATTTCTACAACGGTCTGGAAACCGTTATTGAAAGTTAGGTCGCATGCCACATATTACAACGGTTATGCTTATAAACTATTTTGATATATACACTTAGCTACTGGGTTCAAAACCCATCATCAACAATTTAGCCAAAAACAAAAATTACCTTTAACCTCGGTTACAATAGATAATTGTCGTTGAAAGTACCCTGAGTTTATTATATTATATATAGATTGCTTGTTTTCCATACACCTCACTAAATAACTACATGGATTTAAATTGATGAAGAAGTATATAATCTGAAAATTAACCTATTCTAGAAAACCAATTTAATCAAACCATTATTGTTTTTGAATTGCATGCGTCTTGTCATTCATCTCGTGCTGTTTACATATATTATATGATTTGTCTCCTTAGATACATTATTATCTTCGATTATAGTTAAATTTCGTTAACAACAATTTATTGGATAGTCTACCTTCTCCTCATCACTTATCATCGTAACTTTTATAATCATAATTTTTATGATTATCAGTGATGAGAAGGAGGTAGACTATCCAATAAATTTTTGTTATGGAAATTTAATTATAATCGAATTCATTGATGCATCTAAGGAGCTAGATCATTATACCATAATATATGTAAACCAGACGGGATGAATGACGAGACTCATGCAATTCAAAAACAACAATGGTTTGTTTAACTTGGTTTTCAAATACAACTTAATTTACAGATTATAAGTATCTATATCAATTTAAATGAATGTATTTTTAGTGAGGATTAGTGAACCAAACAATCTATATAAGATATAATAAACTCAAACAACATCACACACCAAAACCAGATATTATAAATTTATCAACAAAACCCTAACCACATACAATGTCACAAATTATGTTCAAATGTTTCAAGAACACACCTTTTATTGAAAGTTATCGCGAAACTATGAATTTCATCTAGTTTGTGAAGCAATTAAAAAAAAATACAAGGTGGATGAAGTTTCTACAATGAATTCACTCTTCTTGTATTTTTTTCTATTTCTACAAAAACCATATGAACCTTATCATATCATACTATACGCTTCCTACCACCACTTTCTATCACCATGTATCATTCCCTTAATCTGCAAACTTCAACAATGAGCATCTTCAGTTAAAACCAAACCCTAAAACCACAATCCAATGAAGAGTAAAGAGAGATTTAAAGATAGAGCAGGAGAATATACCATCTTCCCCGCCGTTGAGTGTGGGTTGTACCATGAATTTCCAAACTATGAATTTCATCTAGTGTGTGAAACAATGAAAAAGAAATACAAGATGGAAAAAGCTTACACAAAATCTTCACACTTCTTATATTTCTTTTCATTGTTTCTAAAACTGGATGAAGTTTGGTGCCACATTTGTTTCATCATTTACTAACATCTTATTTATAAAGCTATGAAGAAAAAGTACAAGGTGGATGAAGTTTCCATCATAGGTTCATGCTTCTTGTACTTTTATCCATAGCTACACAAACATTATATACCACATCCAAAGTATAGTCTTTGTTAAGGCAGTGAAGACGGATCTGGAAAAATGAGAATAATCAACAAAAGTAATCATGGAACAGGAATCAAATATGATGTTCATCTAGTTTGTGAAGCCATGATAAAGAAATATAAGGAGGAAGAAGCTTACACAAATTCAAACTTCTTATATTTATTTTCATGGGTTCTAAGACTATATGAATTTTGATGCCACTGTTGTTTTTTCATTTACTAACATTTTATTTGTGAAGCTATGAAAAGGAAGAAGTACAAGGTGGATGAAGTTTTCATCATAGCTTCTTGTACTTTTTTTCATAGCTACACAAAAATTATGTATGATAGCCAAATTATGAGTAATATCTAACAATAGATGGAAGAAAAATTCCTTAATGTATGAAGCAAAGGATTCATGCCTAATGGCGAAGAAGAAGAGAACAAATGAGTTCTAGGGTTTCGTTATGAAGGAAACGATGCTATTGTCAATATGTGAAAGTTAATTCACTTATATATGGATAAATAATTTCAAAACGGTTAAAAATAAGGACTGTAATGATAAGTATTAAATTAGGGTTAATAGCATTTTACCCCCTGCCATATAGGCGTCTTTTAGGTTTGTACCCTATATTTGTTGTTGTAAACCTTTTAGTAAACTGGTACATGTCAAATGCTTATGTGTCATGATTAGTGACATTTATTTTTATATTTTTCATTTATTTTAAATGACACATAAGCAATATTTTTGTCACATGGATTTTTTATTTTTTTAATTTAATTTTAAATTCAATATAGATTTTTTTTAAAATTTTTATTATTTATTTATTTAATTATTATTATTATTGTGGCGGTTTCAAATAGTTCTATTGTGGCGGTTTCAACAGCCATAATCTACCAAAATGGCATTTTTTTTCAAATGATAAAATATATTGGATTATATTAGTTCATTACTTATCTCTGTAACAAAAAATTATGTCGGATAAAATGACACTTTTAGAGTAAAATCTAATATGAAGAAATCTAAAAAACACAAAACTGCGTTTGCCGGGAGTCGAACCCGGGTCTATTGCTTGGAAGACAATTATCCTAACCGTTGGACTACAAACGCATTCATGTTTTGCTGCACTATTTTTGATTATTCGGATGTTTCTTTAACCTCCTAATATTCACATACCTTCGTAGCTACCATTATTTTCACCACTAGCTTCCAAGCCAACAAACCCCTTAGAATGACTCGTTAGAATTTTCTCTGGTTTTAAAACCTATTATTGGGTTGTGAAATTTTAATTATAAATGTATCACCTGTTATTTTTCTCTCTGGACATATAATTTTTTCTGTGATATTTTCATTCATTCATGTATTTATGAAATCATATATCATGTTTAAATTTTATTAATTTCTATCTTAAAAATACTAGTAAGTTTTACACCTTGGTGTTTTATACCATTATTAATTGGTATCTTAAAAATAATAAATTTTACAGTGAAGTTTGATTCATATGATTGAGGTACTATATATGTTTGCTAGTGAGTTAAGATCTCACACACTAACAACATCTAGTGATACTATATTGGTAAATGTTTCATTTATTAGAAACGAATATTAAAAATCAAATTTTAGTACTAATAGAATGACCCATATGAAACAAATTTTCTTTGCTCTTGAATGATCCTTCTGGATCTTTTTCAATCTTCAATTAATGGAATAAGAAGACACATTATATAACAATGAGAAAATAAAATACAATCCTGAAAACATCATTTACTTGGAAGTTAATTGTAGGGTTACTATTTAGTAGACCTTACCTCGAAAAATGACACTTTTAGAATAAAATATAATATAAAGAAATCTAAAAGTGTTTTTTATCCAGCACAATTTTTATTATAGAGATAAGTAATAGACTTCTTAACACAAATTTTGGATTTTACTAAATTATTAGGCTTAGTACGTTAAGAATAATTTAAGAAACCATGCTAGTTACTTTATGACAGGGAAAAAGCCCTAACGCTTGTTGCATTTGTAAAAGGCACTTTGAAAGATACATGAGTGATTGACTATAGATTTTCACTTTAGGGCTTGAACTAATAAGCCAAAAGATTTAGACTTTATCATTTGAAAAAAAAAGTCAATTTGGTAGATTATGGAGGTTGAAACCGCAACAATATTAAAAAAAATTATAATTTAAATAAAAATTAATAAAAAATCTATTTGAAATTTAAAACTAAACAAAAAACTAAAAATTCCACGTGGCAAAAATATTGCTTATGTGTCATTTAAATTAAATGAAAAATAAAAAAATATCCACTCAGCTTGCCACATAAGCGTTTGGCATGTGCCAGTTTACTAAAAGGTTTAAAATCTATATTTGCTATTAGAGAAGGCAATAACCTTATCAAGGATCCAACCTATATCAAAGTTGATACGAGGGATTTTTTCAACCATAAATTTATGAGTTCTGGCACGAACATGCCAAAGATTGGTTTAGGTGATATCCCTAAATTAACAGAGTTGGAGAAGGAGGGGGCTAGAGGTTGATTTTTCGAGGGAGGATATTTATGAAGTGGTTTGTCAGTTCGATCGTAACAAGTTATCCTGGAACTGACGGGTTCAATTTTAACTTCTTGAAACATTGTTGGAACGTAGTTAGCCTTGACGTAACAAACTGTGTTTTACATTTTTTCAAGATTGCTTCTCTACCCAAAGCTTTCATCTCTGCCTTTATCACTTTGGTGCCAAAAGTAGACAACCCTCAAGATTTCCTTGACTTCAGACCTATAAGTCTTATTGGACGTATTTTGAAGATTATTTCGAAATTGTTGGCTAATAGGTTGAGTCGGTGTATTCATAGTTTGGTAACGTCTTCCCAAACAACGTTTATACTGGGGCGTCAAATTCTGGATGGTATTCTCGTCGCTAATGAAATTATTGACCTGGCTAGGAGATCAAAGAAGAATCATTGTATATAACAAAGTATTTTACTCACAAATTATGTATGAAACAACAAATCTACTCATTTAGAATGGTAGATAACAAATCTATAATGGAGTAGTTGATAGAATTTTGCATGATCGTTGATGATCTAGAGAATATTGAGGCATATATTGAAGATAAGGGGAAGACTTTGCTCTTGTTGAGTTTATTACCAAATTCGTTAATCCCTTTAAGGATTTTCTTCTTTAAGATAAATAATACACTATTACTTTGGATGGAGACCAAATGATTGTGAGATCTAATGAATTTTCAAAGGTGATAGATTTGAATATTGACGTTAGGGGTGAAGGTTTGAGTGTGTCTAGAGGAGGAAGTGAACATAGAGGCACTACTACAGAAAACCCTTTTCACAACGGTTGAAAAAAGGGTACCATCACGCCAATCATATCATTGTTATGTAGAGTGTCGCTGTAAGTTCGCTGTTTCTACAACGGTCTGGAAACCGTTATTGAAAGCCAGGTCGCACGCCACATATTACAATAGTTATGCTTATAAACTATTGTGATATATACACTTAGCTACTGGGTTCAAAACCCATCATCAACAATTTAGCCAAAAATAGAAATTAACTTTAACCTCAGTTACAATAGATAATTGTCGTTGAAAGTACCCTGAGTTTATTATATTATATATAGATTACTTGTTTTCCATACACCTGTCGCTCCCCAGATTTTCATCCCGGTGCAAACGCGAACGGACGAGGCAAAGAGAAGAAAGGTTAGAATCACCAGCTAGGCATTTTTATCACGAAGGAAAGGTAATGTTGCATAAACCCGAAAAAGAGTGGATAAGACGGTTGTGAACTAAAGAGACTGAGTAAGGGGGTAAGTTACGACCTAGGAAGGTATTAGCACCCAGATCGTCCGTCGTACTCGACGGGATCCACACATACCTGATTGTGTTTAAGAAGGGGGTAGTGTATGTGCTAACAATGTACAAAGTGACAGTGCAAAGAGAATAGGAGTTCAAACTGAGGTTAAGAAAGGAAAGCTAGAAAGAGAAGAGGGGGAGACCTGAGGACTTTTGTTCGATAACCGTTAAGTTATGTCTACGTATCCTCTCGTGTAATGAGGAAGTCAGAACACCGTAGTTCGACTCAAAGAGACTTAGTGTTTTGGTGTGAACTACTTGCTTGTCTATACTCAAGTGTATGACTCGTCTGGCTCGAGTGCTGACTGTCTTACATTAGACGGAAGAAGCGAGTTCTCGTTTTCAGAGTGAGTGTGGTGAGAAAAGAATCCCGGAGGATATGTTTATTTGTTTGTTTTTTGTGTTTTCAGTTTTTTTATTGTTTTTGGTGTTTTGCATAGGATAATAAGCTTAAGCCTTAATCAAGGGTCGTAAACTCATTATATCACCCCTGATTAGGGATAATGAATCTACTTAAGTATGAGATGAAAATCTCAGCTTAATTACCCTAATGATGCAGGATTAAGATCATTAACCTACTTGTGATTATTAAGTGTTTTTGGATTTTTGTTTTGTGTTAAGTAATGATTTTAATATTTAATCAGGGATTAGTGAACTCATTACACCATCCTAAGAGAAGGATAATAGATGAGAACACTTAAGATTAGGAAGACTCCTCAACTTAATCCATGGTTAGGGATTAAAATCATTATATAACAAGCCTTTATTAAAGTGGATTTTAATTAAAGGTGGGATTAAGAAATGGATTTTATGTTTGTAAGACTAAACCTGAGGGGGACTTGTCCATTAAACACTAGGGTTAGTCCCTCTGAACCAATAGGCAGAGATATAACCCTAATATAAGGCCCAAGTTACAAGCTTAAGTCTTAATAATTATTAGGTGTTTTGATTAGGAGGTGTAAAAAACTTAAAGGTTCAACACTAAGTATTAAAGTTATACACTCCATCCTAAGATAAGGATACATGCATAACCCTAATTCAGAGTCTTAAAATTTTAACTGTTTAGCCTTGATTATGAGATGAGAAGCAGAGACTAAAGGAGACTCAAAGGTAAAAACTAGGGGAGACTATGTACAACCCTAAAGTTATCATGCTTGGATATTCCTATGGTTTGTGAGGCTTAAGAAAAGATCTTCAAAAAGTCTTCAAATGGCCACCAAGGAAGAAGAAGCAGATGAAAAGAGAAGAGAATGGAGAATAGGTTACTTACTTCCTGAAGAAGTTAAGTAACCTAAGAGAAAGAACAAGAGCAAGAGCAAGAGAGAGCAGAAGTGATTCAAACTCATTTCAAAGACAATAAAGATGCAAATGAAGAGATAAGAAGAGTTTGGATGTGGAGGCAAATCCACATCCTAAACAACTTACCTGAAGCCCCTGAAATGGTTAGGATGAATACATAAGATATGAAGAAAAAGGAAATAAGGAAAATGAGAATGCAATGATCAAGACCAGAAGTGCAAACGCAATGCTAATGTGTTATGAAATGATGCAAAGACATGTACAATGTTCATGCATGATCATGCAATAGATGAGATGCAAAGGAAAACATGTTAGAAACATGAAATCACATGAATACACATAAGAAGTAATGAATGAAAAACATACCAAATGGATGCAACAATGATCAACCAATGTTCACACATGTCCTAAGGTGTCTAATATGACATACAAAATGCATGAGATGTCATGACAATTTCGTATAATGAAGGTACGCAAAGATGAATGCAAATGAACATGGCAAATTAGGGTTTTAAGGAAGTATGAGATGTATATGATCAAAATAGAAGCAAAACACATGGTAAAAAATTGAAATTTCAACCAAATGAAACCCTAAACACACACTAGAATACTCCCCAAAAATGGAGGTCAGAAGCTATACCAAAGTCAAGTTATGGTTTTTCTAAGTTAGGCTAGGGTTTTGGGTACTTCTTCATGAAAAATGCCAAACAAATGGAAAATGCAATGCAAACATATGAGTTAAATACCCTAGATACTACATCAAAGTATGAAATAATGCAAAAATAACCATGCACAAACTCATCTTGGTTGATCAGAAATGAATTTTTGAAGTTAGGGTTAGAAAAATAAGAAATTTGGAAACCCTAATTCATGGTTAATTGTCAAAACATGATCAAACCCTAAAATAAATTTGTAAGATGAGTTTGTAAATTGTTCTAAATGTGTAAGAATGCTTCATGATTTCTTTGGTGATATTTAAATACCTAAAAGTATTTTTAATTAATTAAAATGAATGAATTAATTAAATAATACAATTAAATGATTTAAAAATATATTTTTAATGCAAAAATTAAAAATATAAATGTTTTTGGTTTATGAAAATTATTGAAAGACAAAATGCAAAAGATCATAATTTTTGAAAATGATTTACTATTTTAAATAAATAAAGAAAATGAAATGAAATAAAAAGAAAATAAAATGCAAAGTATGCTGAATGGAGGGTCAGGATTGCATGGGAAGGGGATAAAGGGCTAAGATCTCAAGTCAGCTTGACTTGAGGTATGAAGATCTAAGGGCCTAGATTCAAATCTACCACACGCGCGTTATCCAATGGCCCATGTTCAATCTGGGAATTTAATTATAATTAATTTTAGTTAATTAGGATTAGGGTTAATGAAATAATCTGGATCGTCCGTCCCCTAAACTAATCAAGATCATGTGGCTCTCATTCAATCTGGAAACAAAACCCTAATTAATCTCAGGCGACCCGAGATAAGCTCTGGTCGTCTTCTCCGGCCAACCCCAACCCTAACTTCCTCTAAAGCTTACTAAAATGTATCAAACCTGCCCAGAAATGATCCTCTAACATCATGGAACATGAATCAATCATCAAACAACATTTAAACTACATGAATCAAGCAAATCGAAGCAAACCTTTTTCACGGGCAAAACTTCAGAACATCAATACATACTCATTTTCCACTCATTTTCAATTCTAAACACATCATGATGATCAGGATAACATGTATAATCAATTTATAACAAGTAAATGAAGTTCTGGAAAATTTGTTCTTGATGGATACCTGAACTGAAGTTCTTCAAACAGGAGCTTTCTGAGCCTTTCCTTGGTGCAAAATGACTTCTCTGGTCCCCCTTGTGCTAATGGCAAGCTTGAATGGAGTTTATAATGGTTATTTTGAGAGGTTCAGTTCTGGTTCAACAGAAATCGTGTTTCTTGTTTAAGGTGTTTCAGGCCATGGTGATGGGTGGGAAATGTTCCTTAGGTCATGTATTATTGAATGGTGAAAGAAAATTTGAGGTTTGATGGTTGTGTGATGAGATTCCAAGAGATGAAGTTTTTAGAGGATTTTTGCAATCTGAGCTTGTGTGTGTTCTAAGGTTGAAGTGAGCTGCTATATCTCTCCCATAATCTTTGAGTAGGTTATGGAGCAGGTTTATAGAGGTTGCTGATCACTATTCCAAGAGTATGGGAGAAATTGCAAAAAGTCAAGGTTTGGTATACTTGAGGTATGACATAGTGCATAAGTGGTTTTCTGGCTGGATTGTGTTCAGCTGGCTTCAAGGAGGTCCTTTGGATCAAATGCTATGAGCTGTGCAGCTTGATGTCGCTCCCGATAAATGGGACTGGCCCCAAATAAAGGTACAGACGCGAACGGTAGGCGAGAGGGACAATGAGAACACACAGCCGTGAACTCACTGGAGATGAATAGAGTCGCCAGCTAGGCATTTTTATCCCGGAGGAAAGGCAATGCTGCATAGACCTAGAAAGACATGGATAAGACGGTTGCGAACCAGAGAGACTGAGAAAGGGGGTTGGTTACAACCTGGGAAGGTATTAGCACCCAGATTGTCCGTCGTACTCGACGGGATCCACGCTTAAAAGATTTGTGTTTTAAAGGGGTAGTGTCAGTGCAATCTGTGTACAAAAGAGGCTGGAAAAGATGTACAGGTGTCAGTGTATAGTATATAAGTGATATAAAGCATGAAAGTGTCAGTGTGAGAACAAGAATAAAATGCTCATGATCATGAGGCTAAAATAATAATGCTGGAAAGAGGGGGAATATACAGAGACTTTTGTTCGATAACCGTTAAGTTATGCCTACGTATCCTCTCGTGCAATGAGGAAGTCAGAACACCGTAGTTCAACCCAAAGAGACTGAAAGATGAATTGATTTGTGAACTGCTTACTTGTCTATGCTCAAGTGTATGACCTGTCTGGCTCAGGTGCGAACTGTCTTGCATTAGACGGAAGAAGCAAGTTCTCGTTTGAGAGTGAATGAGATGAGAAAAGAATCCCGGAGGAGACGATTATTGTCTGTTTTTGTGTTTTCAGTCTTTTATTGCTTTTGAGAGTTTGTCATAAGTTAATGAGCTTAAGCCTAAACCAATGGATTTAGTAAACTCATCACATCTTCCCTCTGATTAGGGGTAATGAGAATACCTTAAGTGTGAAGTCAGCTTCTCACACTTAATCACCATGATGTAGGATTAAGATCATTAACCTACCTGTGATTATTTAGATGTTTTTGATGTTTTTGTTTAGTGTTAAGTAATGAGGTTAAGCCATAATCAAGGATTAAACAGACTCATTACACCATCCTAAAAGAAGGATAATAGATGAGAGTGTTTAAGCTGAGGAAAGCTCCTCAACTTAATCCATGATTAGGGATTAAACTCATGACAAAACAATGCCTTTATTAAGTGGATTTTATTTAAGGATATGATGAAGAAGTGAGTTTTATGATTTGTAAGACAACTTGAGGGGGACTTGTCCATTAACACTAGGGTTAGTCCTTCTTAACCAATTAAGGAAGAATTAGAACCCTAATGCAAGGCCCAAGTTACAAGCTTGATGTCTTGATGATTATTAAGACGAATTGATTAAAGGAGTTAAACACATTAAGGGTTTAACACTTAGGATTAAAGTTATACACTCCATCCTAATAGAAGGATGCAGGCATAAACTTAATCACAAAGCCTTAAAGCCTTTAGGGTTTAGTCCCTTATTATGAGGTGAGAAGAGAAGACTCAAAGAGACACAAAGGTAAAACTAAGTGGGGGGACTAAACAAAACCCTAATCATTGTCATGCTTGGTTGTTCCTAAGGTTTGTAAGGTTTACAAGAGAAGTCTTCAATGGAACCACCAGGAAGCAGATGAAAGGATCAGGAGAAGCAAAGTAACTTGCTTCACTTAAGAAGTCAAGTCACTTGAAGAAAGAAAATAAGGAGAAAAAGAATGAGCTAGCTCAAACTCAAACACAAACAAAAATGCATCAAGGATGCATAAATGAGATGAAGAGAAGTTATGAGAAGTGAAGGCAAATTCACTTCTCAAAGTCACTTACCACCTGAAAAGTTAGAAAAGAAAATGCAATACAATGCAAAATGAAATGAAATGGTATGATGAAAAACCAAACCAGAAGCACATACATGATGTTAATAATGCTATGAGATGCTACAAACATGAAACAACACATGGGGATGATCATGCAAGCTTATGAATGCAAATGAAGCAAGTTAAGACACATGAACATACATGAAAAGTTATGAGATGCATATGGCATACATCATGGCAAATGAAAGATGCAATGATCAAACATGTTTTCAATGTGTCTTAAGATGTCTAATGAATCAAATGGATGCACCAAATGCTATGGCAAGACATGGTATGCAAGCAAATACAAGATGGATGCATATGGAAGCCCAAATTAGGGTTTATGATCAATGCATCAAACACAAACCAAAATCAGAAGCAAACATCAATACAAAAAATTGAAAATGCACTCAAAGGATCCCTAAACCTATACTAACTCACTTCCCAAAGGAGAAGTCTCAACTCTTTACCAAATTCAAGATATGATTTTTCTGTTTTCTAGGGTTTTAGGGTTCCTTAACAAGAAAAATACCAAACAAATGGAAAATGAAAGATCAAACCATGGCTATTTAATCTCACAAACTACATGCTAAACACAATGCAATGCAAAAAGAATCAAGGTCCAACTCTTTAGGGTTAGGCAGAAATGATTTTTGGAAGTTTGGATCAAAATAATGCATCAAAATGATTTTAATTCCATGGAAAATTCTCAAAATGCATCAAGATCAAAAAATAAATTTGGTTTGAGGGTTGGACAATGTTTCTAAATGGTTTTAAATGTTTCATGAATTTTTTGGTGATTTTTAAATACCTAAAAGTATTTTTAGTTAATTAATTCTCATTAATTAGTTAAAAAGAAACTTTTAAATATTTAAAAATACTTTTTTAATGCTAAAAATGAAAATAAAAATATTTTTGTGTTTTAAAAATTAATGAAACTCTTGGCAAAAAATTTCATAATTTTTAAATGATTTTTGCTATTTTAAATAAATTGTACAAATTAAATGGAAAAAAATGAAAATAAAAATAAATAAATGAAGAAGTAAGCAGATCTGATGGCTAGTATTCAAACTGGGGTGAAAATGATTGACTGGCGCGTCATCCAAGGGCTGAGGCTTATCCTGATTAAATTAACCTAATTAAAATTAATTAAACCAATAAATGAGGATTAGGGCAAAATGAATGAATCTGGGCCAGACGTTCACGCGCCAAGTCAACAAGGTCAAGGGATCCAACGCTCAGCATTCAAACTGCACTTAATTACAGGATTAGGGTTAACAACATTCAGGTGACCGGAGGGAAGCTCCGGTCATCTTCTCCGGCGGGTTGAAAACCCTAAATCACGATTCAGGCCACCACTCATCAAATTAAAAGCAGGGAAATGTTCCTCTACCCAAACCCCACTCAAATCACCTCTCAAACTAAATTTATCATGCTTAAACAAAGAGAATCGAAACCAACAAGATCCACGGGAAAAATTTCAGAGCCTTGGTAAATCCTCATTTCTTACTCATTTTCAATTCTAAGCACACCCTCATGATCAGCAAGACATACACAACCAAATTATAACTTAAAAAGCAAGCTCTGAGAGAAAAAGTTCATGGCCATACCTGAGATGGAAGCTTCTGTTTCTGGGCTTTCTGAGCTACTCTTTGGTGCAAACTTACTCCACTGATTCCCCTGGTGCTAATGGCAGGCTTGGATGGAGCTTAAGCAAGCTATTTTGAGAGGTCCAGTTCTGGTGTATCAGAAAATGAGGTCTGTGTGTGTGAGGTTTCAAGCTCTACTAATGGTTGATTCTGGTTCCTTTTTGTGTGTTTGATTTGTTGGTGAAGAGAAAATGGATGTTTGATGGCTGAAAAATGAGATTCGAAGAAGGGAAGCTCTTTGATAGTTTTCGTGAAGGCTGTGTTCTGGCTTGTCTCAAGGGCTAATGCTTTGCTATAATCTTCCCAAGTTGTGTGAATAGCCTGTGGAGCAGGTCAGTAGGGGTGGCTGCTTACTGTTCCATGAGTATGGGAGTTTTGGCCAAAAAGTCAAGTTGGCTTGTACTTGCAGCATGGGCTATGGCAGCAGCAGTTTGAGGTCATGTCTGGCTTCAGCTTGGGTTAGGGATAGCCCTTGGATTGCTTGAGAGTGACTGCAACATATGGATCATGAGCTATGCTAGCTTTTGCAACTTGCCCTCTTGTGCTTTCTTTGAGATTTTGCACTTGTAATGAAAAATGACTTAAAGATCTTTGAAAACCAAAGCAAGCAATGCAAAATCCCTTGGGCCAATTCTGTTTTTTAGGTCATGTATGATCATGTGATGAAGTTTTGAAGCCATTTTGAAGTCACTAGAATGCTTGGTACATGAATTTGCAAGTTTTCCATTTGGTGCATAACTTGAAATTTAGTGATTTTTGCCAACTTTGATGAACCATAACTTTTGATCCAAGATGAATTAGGTCATGTTCTTGTACTTTTTGAAAAGGGAAAGATCTAATCTACAAATTTCATGACCAAAGTTTTTCCATTTGAAGCATTTTTGGATCAAAAAGTGAGGGTTGAAAAGTTGCCTAAAATGACAAATTCCTTAAAAGTCAAACTTACCCCAAAAAGTCAACTTTGCAAAAACTTGTAATCCTTAAATTTTGTGAACTTCAACCTTCTTCTATGATCAAATAAAGATCAAATACACTCAAAATGATGAAGATCACCCCTTGGTTGGGTCATTGGGGGCCTCAGATGCCCTGATTTTGCACTGACTTGTCTGAAAAGTCAACTCTTGATCAGATGACTTCCCCATGGAATTTCTTCATGAAAATTGATATGCATCCTCCCTATGCCATATAGGGACCAATAGAAACAAGAATGGCCAAAAAATTTGGAGTTATGGCCTCTGAAACCAAAACCCTAATTTTAGGTCACCTGTGCAGTCAAACTTGGCCCTGCTTCCACAACAATCCCAGTTCTTGTGATTCTTTGGCATTCTTGACTTTGAAAGGATATAATATGATACTTGAACACACAAGGACCTCTTTGAAGTGATTGATTACCTTTGGAGTGGCTCAAGAGGCTCTTGGACTGCTCAGATCACAAACCCTAGATGCAGATGACTTAGCACCAATGCAAAGACTCAAAATTGTGGTATGAGATGTTATGATTGTGTTTATGCATATGAAATGATCACAAGCCATGGTGTGAATGGGTGAGGGAAAATTTGGGGTGTTTACACTTGATTCAAGAGTTCTCATAGATTTTGCATTTTTCCAACTTTGACATTTCTTTGAGAAGCAAGTCATGAAAACCCTAGGTTCTTGGCCCAATTCTGATCTTTAGAAGTTGTTTAATCATGACATGATATATTTGAGTGGATTAGAGGTCACATAAAGGCTTGAAATACCATTTTGCACATTTCCCTCTTTGACATGAACTTGAAAATTATGTGATTTTTCCCAACTTTGATCCATCATAACTTGAGTTCTAGGATGAATCAAGAGGAGTTCTTGTACTTTTTGAAAATGGGAAGATCCAATCTAAAAATTTCATGTTTGAAGAAAATTCATTTGAAACCTTTTTGATCAAGAAAAAGGAGGCTGAAAATCTTTCCCAAAATGGAATGTTTTCATTACAAGTCATGTCCAAAAATGGAAACTTTTGCAATGGCTCAAAATTATTCAATTTTGTGAACTTTCAAACATTCCTAATATCAAATAAAGATCATAGTACCTCAAATTGATGATGATGACCCTTTGGAACCCTTGTTGGTGGCCTCAGATGCCTTAATTCTGACTTTTCTTACACAACAAGTCACCATTTGATCAGATGACTTCCACAATGAATTTTTGCTTCAAATTTGATACACATGCTCCTTATAACATATATAGACCAATAGAATCAAGAATGGCCAAAAAATTTGAGTATAAGGGCCTCAAACCCAAAACCCTAATTTTTGGTCATTTGTGCAAGAGCCCTGAGCCTGCCTGGGTAACTGTGCAATCCCCTAAGATTTTGTGACTTCAAAGCAAACTTGGAGGTATAATATGATCATAGAACACTTATGGACCCTCTTGGCATGCTTCATGGCCTCTGAGATAGCTCAAACCATTTCTAAGATTCACCTGATCACAAACCCTAGCTATGCAGCTATAAAGTGAAATAATTATGCAGTGTGAGATGATATGCTTATGCAATGCAACATGAAAGATCACAAGCCAAGGTGTGAGAAAAAGAGAGAGGGAAAATTTGGGGTGTTTACAACACCTCACTAAAGAACTACAGGGATTTAAATTGATGAAGAAGTATATAATCTGCAAATTAACCTATTCTTGAAAACCAATTTAATCAAACCATTGTTGTTTTTGAATTGCATGCGTCTCGTCATTCATCTCGTGCTATTTACATATATTATATGATTTGGCTCCTTAGATACATTATTGTCTTCGATTATAGTTAAATTTCGATAACAACAATTTATTGGATAGTCTACCTTCTCCTCATCACTTATCATCGTAATTTTTATAATCATAATTTTTATGATTATCAGTGATGAGAAGGAGGTAGACTATCCAATAAATTTTTGTTATGGAAATTTAATTATAATAGAATTCATCGAAGCATCTAGGTAGCTAGATTATTATACCATAATATATGTAAACAAGACGGAATGAATGACGAGACTCATGCAATTCAAAAACAACAATGGTTTGTTTAACTTAGTTTTCAAAAATACAACATAATTTAAAGATTATAAGTATCTATATCAATTTAAATGAATGTATTTTAAGTGATGATTAGTGAAACAAACAATCTATATTAGATATAATAAACTCAAACAACATCACACACCAAAACCAGATATTATAAATTTATCAACAAAACCCTAACCACATTCAATGTCACAAATTATGTTAAAATGTTTCAAGAACACACCTTTTATTGAAAGTTATTGCGAAACTATGAATTTCTTCTAGTTTGTGAAGCAATGAAGAAAAAATACAAGGTGGATGAAGTTTCCACAATGGGTTCATTCTTCTTGTATTTTTTTTTCTATTTCTACACAAACCATATGAACCTTATCATCTCATACTATACGCTTGCTACCACCACTTTCTATCACCATGTATCATCCCCTTAATTTGCAAACTTCAATAATGAGCATCTTCAGTTAAAACCAAACCCTACAACCATAATCCAATGAAGAGTAAAGAGAGATTTAAAGATAGAGCAGGAGAACATACCATCTTCCCCGCCGTTGAGTGTGGGTTGTACCATGAATTTCCAAACTCTGATTTTCATCTAGTGTGTGAAACAATGAAAAAGAAATACAAGATGGAAGAAGCTTACACAAAATCCTCACACTTTTTATATTTCTTTTCATTGTTTCTAAAACTGGATGAAGTTTGGTGCCACAGTTGTTTCATCATTTACTAACATCTTATTTGTAAAGAAATGAAGAAAAAGTACAAGGTGGATGAAGTTTCCATCATAGGTTCATGCTTCTTGTACTTTTCTCCATAACTACACAAACATTATGTACCACATCAAAAGTATTGTCTTTTTTAAGGCATTGAAGACGGATCTAAAAAAAGAGAATAATCAACAAAAATAATCATGGAACAAGAATCAAATATGATGTTCATCTTGTTTGTGAAGCCATGATAAAGAAATATAAGGAGGAAGAAGCTTACACAAATTCAAACTTCTTATATTTCTTTTCATGGGTTCTAAGACTATATGAAGTTTGATGCCACTATTGTTTTTTCATTTACTAACAGTTTATTTGTGAAGCTATGAAAAGGAAGAAGTACAACGTGGATGAAGTTTTCATCATAGCTTTTTTCTTCTTGTACTTTTTTTTAATAGCTACACAAAAATTATGTATGATAGCCAAACTATGAGTAATATCTAACAATAGATGGAAGAAGAAGAATGCCTTAATGTATGAAGCAAATGATTCATGCCTAATGGTGAAGAAGAAGAGAACAAATGAGTTCTAGGGTTTCACTATGAAGGAAACGATGCTATGTCAATATGTGAAAGTTAATTCGCTTATATATGGATAAATAATTTCAAAACGGTTGAAAATAAGGACTGTAATGATAAGTATTAATTTAGGGTTAATAGCATTTTACCCCCTGACATATATGCGTCTTTTAGGTTTTCCCCCTATATTTTTTGTTGTTGTAAAAACACCCTTGCCATTCTAAGATTTTGTCACTTTAAACCTTTTAGTAAACTAGTACATGCCAAACGCTTATGTGTCACGATGAGTGACATTTTTTTTTTATATTTTTCATTTATTTTAAATGACACATAAGCAATATTTTTGTCACATGGATTTTTTATTTTTTTTGTTTAATTTTAAATTCCATATATATTTTTTATTTTTTTCTAATTTTTTTAAATTAATATTATTTATTTATTTAATTATTATTATTATTATTGAGGCGGTTTCAAATAGTGCTATTGAGGCGGTTTCAACAGGGTACGGCTGCCGAAAATATCACGACATAGGACGAATGCCGAATAAAAGGTCAACGATGGGGATGGCCATCGGATGAGCATGATGGAGGACGACCATCAAGAGGCGGAGGACGACCACCTAGCAGGGGACGGCTGCTCTCAAGGTTTATCATGACATAGGACGAATGCCAGATAACCAAAATCAACAATGGGGACGGCCATTGGATAAAATGATGAAGGACGATCATCAAAAGGTGGAGGACGACCACCTAGCAGGGGACGGCTGCTAAATATCAACGATGGGGACGGCCATAGGATGAGCATGATGGAGGACGACCATCAAGAGGTGGAAGACGACCACCTAGCAGGGTACGGCTGCTCTCAGGGTTTATCATGACACAGGACGAGTGTCAGATAGAAAAAGAATTTGCTTCGTTGGCGATCTACTGGGGAATAGTAAACACGGATGAGTGTTTACATCCAAGAAATAAAGGGTATAAGTGTTTAGATGTCTGTGTATAGATTAAAGATGCGGACGAGCATCCTTAAGACCATGATACGGACGAGTATCAGGTAGAAACAAAAACTGACACGTGTTCAGAGATGATGATACGAACGAGTATCAACTGGTTAACAAAGAACACGGACGAGTGTTGAATCTGAGTGGACTCTTCTGGGGAATAGTAGACACGGACGAGTGTCTATATTCAAGAAGACAAGAGTGTTTGACACAGTGTATGGATTAAAGATGCGGACGAGCATCCTTAAGACTATGATACGGACGAGTATCAAGTAGAAACAAACGCTTGCCACATGTTCTGAGATGATGGTACGGACGAGTACCAACTGGTTAACAGAGAACATGAACTAGTGCTGAATCTGCGGGGATATAAATGGTGTATACAAGATACGGACGAGTATCTGTATAAGTGTGAGTGGTGTACAGATGAGTGTTTAACTGCTGGGGAGAGTGACACAGACGAGTGTTAAAAGGAGAAGTGTGTGATATGAACAAGTATCTGATATACAAAGTCTAGACGACTGCGCTGGGGATATGACACGGACGGGTGCCAAAGGATTATCATATGTAAGTATATGTGAGTGCAAAGAGGACGTCTTTAGGGTTATGACACAGACAGGTGTCAAAAAGTATCTGTAATACGAGTGGTACTGTTTGCACAGAGTGTTTAGGTGACCTTACTGGGGAGTATTGACACGGACGGGTGCCAAAGAGAGTATATACTGGTGTTTGTGAATGTGAGGCAACTGATTTTGCTGGGGAATCTCTGCTGGGGATTTGGGGGGAGTATTCTGTATATTGTTGAGATGTCATTATTCACAAGTGTTAATTCAAAACATGGCTTATGATTATGCTATATGTTTGATTTTTGCCGTAATGCTCCGTGTTAGACGGAATGCTACGCTTTGTGGGTGAATATGATGCGAATGCCATGATTATGCAAAAGGTGCCAAACCGGGATTCGGATCCCGATACTGCGAGGATCTCTGGCCGATCTGTTTGAAATGGACATCCCAGCCGGGGGTGAGATCGTTGGTAGACCTGATGAGATGATATCTGCTTGGGGATATGGGTCAATGATAGACCTATCTCGGTAATGAGGGGACCCAGCTGGGGTTTGAAGAAGCTTTCTTCACTCTGTTGTGATCCTTCATGCGTTGCTCTTCTGGATAGAGGCCGAAGCTTTGTGGGGAGATAGTTCCCTGACTTTTGTACTCGGCTGAGGATGAAATGACAACTCGGCTGGGGAGAAAGAGAGATCACTGAAAGACCTCCCTAGAAATTCTGTTGAGGTGGATTCTTGACTCAGCCGGGGATATGGGTGCCTTCTGGTACCGCCCTGTTGGAGAAGTGATGCCTGGCAACTCTGATGGGGAGAAGTAATAAGGGGCAAATCAGCTGGGGAGAAGACACTTTGGGTGCTAAGGCTGAGTGTCAATTTGTCAGCTTGCTGGGATGAAGCTTACATGCCCCAAGTTACGTTCTGGATACCTGCAATCCTGCAAAGATAGGGAGACGCACAAGTAATCCCGAGGTATCCCTTACTGGATTCCGTCATGGGAGTTTGGACACCTCTGAGAGTAAGTATATTTCCTGCAAGCACGTGTTTTTATTTTTGAAGATAAACATCTGTATTTTATGCAATCAATTTTCTCTTAAGACATCAGACATTTTTCGCAAAAATAGAAAATGTACAAGACGAGACGTGACTGAAAATCTGATTTTATTAATTCATATGCCCTAAATTGGCGAGATACAGTCAAAGAAACAAATCCCCTGAAATGAGGAGATCGTTACAAATTGAGAAACAAAATGCTGGCAATGTTGATGACGCTTTAAGGAGCTTCCTCTTTACTATGACCCGTATGACTTTTGACGTTCTTCTCATCTTGCTTTCTGAAGAATGCTGATTTTGATTGAAGCTTGATCCTTTCGAAGCTTACCAGGTTGTAAACGATACAGACGAATTCAAAATGCAATTGTTCGCTCATTCCCTTATTTTGCATGGATCGCCCTTTTGGGTTTTCAATCCATCGGGATACCCATTTTTGCCTGAGTTTGTCCAATGCGGCTTTTCAACTCAGCGGGTGTACGTTTTTTTTTGTTTATTTTCCCTTATTTTTGCCCGAGTCTTTTATTCTGTTTTTGACTCGCCGGGATGCCCTATTTTTGCCTGGACTTACATTCTGTTTTTATGTCCAGCGGGTCATTTTATGCGAAGTATTTTTTAACTGCATCTGAATTCACAGGGGACGGGAAGTCTTCACCATCCATGGTGCCGAGCATCAGTGCTCCACCTGAGAAAACTTTCTTTACCACGAATGGTCCTTCATAGTTTGGAGTCCACTTGCCCCTGTGGTCTGTATGAGGAGGAAGGATTCTTTTCAGCACAAGATCTCCTACTTGGTACTCTCGGTGCCTGACTTTCTGATCGAAGGCTTTCTTCATTCTCTTCTGATATAACTGCCCATGGCAGATTGCGGCCAATCTTTTCTCTTCAATCAGACTCAGTTGTTCGTATCGGGACCGGACCCATTCGGCTTCGTTCAGCTTAACATCCATCAATACCCGTAGGGAGGGTAATTCGACTTCGACAGGTAGGACTGCTTCCATACCATATACGAGCTGATACGGTGTTGCCCCAGTGGATGTTCTGATCGACGTGCGGTACCCATGCAAGGCAAATGGTAGCATTTCATGCCAGTCTTTGTAGGTGACTACCATCTTCTGCACAATCTTCTTGATATTCTTATTAGCTGCCTCAACAGCGCCATTCATCTTTGGCCTGTAAGGAGAAGAATTGTGATGTTGAATCTTGAAGTCCCGGCATAGCTCTGCCATCATTTTGTTGTTTAAATTGGAACCATTATCAGTAATGATTCGCTCGGGAACTCCATACCGACAGATGATATCTCTTTTCAGAAATCTGACTACCACTTGTCTGGTAACATTTGCATAGGATGCTGCTTCGACCCACTTGGTGAAATAGTCAATAGCAACCAAGATGAATCTGTGGCCGTTCGAAGCAGTTGGCTCAATCTTACCAATCATGTCGATGCCCCACATAGCGAAGGGCCAGGGTGAAGACATCACATTCAAAGGATTGGGAGGCACATGCACCTTATCCGCATAAATCTGGCATTTATGGCATCTTCTGGTGTAGGCACAACAGTCTGCATCCATTGTGATCCAGTAATATCCTGATCTGAGCAACTTCTTAGCCATGGCATGCCCTCCCGCATGGGTACCAAAGGATCCTTCGTGCACTTCATGCATTAGCAGATCTGCTTCTGTCCTGTCGACGCATCTGAGGAGTACCATATCAAAGTTTCTCTTGTACAAGGAACCATCAGTGTTCAGAAAGAAACTACCGGCAAGCCTTCTCAAAGTCTTCTTATCATTGGAAGATGCCCCAGGTGGGTATGTTTGATCCTCCAAGAAGCACTTGATGTCATGGAATCAAGGCTTATCGTCTTTGACAACATCTGCTGCAAATACATATGCTGGCCTGTCAAGTCTGGACACTGAGATTTGAGGTACAAAGTTGGCGGTCTGAACCTTGATTATTGATGAAATGGTAGCCAGAGCATCTGCAAATTGATTCTCGTCCCGAGGGATATACTCAAGCTTGACTATTGTAAAGAAAGTCAATAACCTCCTTGTATAATCCCTGTAAGGTATCAGATGATCCTGGTGGGTGTACCATTTGCCGTTGGTTTGATTGATTACCAAAGCTGAATCTCCGAACACGGTCAATGTCTTGATCCTGAGGTCGATGGCTTCCTCAAGACCCATAATGCAAGCCTCGTATTCAGCTTCGTTGTTAGTGCAGTTGAAAGTGAGCTTTGCCGAGAAAGGCATGTGAACTCCTTTAGGTGTAATGAGTACTGCACCAACACCACGACCATTCATATTAACAGCCCCATCAAACATCATAGTCCATTCTTCTTCCGGGTTAGGCCCTTCAGTATGAACAGGCTCTTCATGATCTTTTGCTATTATGAACATGATGTCTTCATCAGGGAAGTCAAATCTCATAGGTTGGTAATCATCAATGGGTTGCTCAGCAAGATATTCAGACAATACACTGCCCTTGATGGCTTTCTGAGATGTGTATTGGATGTCATATTCTGTGAGGATCATTTGCCATCTTGCAACCCGTCCGGTAAGCACTGGCTTCTTAAATATGTACTTAACAGGGTCCATCTTTGAGATCAACAAGGTAGTGTGGGTCAACATATACTGTCTCAGCCGGCGAGCAGCCCACGCTAAAGCACAACAAGTTTTCTCGAGCAGTGAATAAGGTTGTTCACAGTCGGTAAACTTTTTGCTTAGGTAGTATATTGCATACTCTTTTCGACCAGACTCGTCATGCTGGCCCAGCACACACCCCATTGACTCTTCTAATACCGTTAAGTACATTATCAGAGGTCTTCCTTCAACTGGAGGCATAAGGATTAGAGGCTCTTGTAAGTATTCTTTGATTTTGTCAAAAGCCTTCTGACAGTCTTCGTTCCACCTGACCGTTTGCTCTTTTCTCAACAATTTGAACAAAGGCTCACAGGTTGCTGTAAGGTGAGATATGAACCTTGAGATGTAGTTCAATCGACCTAAGAACCCTCGAACTTCCTTCTCTGTCTTTGGTGCAGGCATCTCTTGAATAGCTTTGACTTTATCAGGGTCAACTTCAATCCCTTTCTCACTCACAATAAACCCCAGCAGCTTACCGGATCGCACCCCGAATGTGCATTTGTTGGGGTTCAACTTTAGCTGGTACTTCCTCAGACGTTTGAACAATTTCAGCAGATTCACTAGGTGATCTTCTTCAGTAAGGGACTTGGCAATCATGTCATCCACATAACATTCGATTTCTTTATGGATCATATCGTGGAATAATGTTACCATAGCCCGTTGATACGTCGCACCGGCATTCTTGAGCCCAAATGGCATTACCTTGTAGCAGAACGTGCCCCAGGGTGTGATGAAGGTCGTCTTCTCCATGTCTTCAGGTGACATTTTAATCTGATTGTATCCTGAAAATCCGTCCATGAAGGAGAATACCGAGAACTGAGCCGTGTTATCCACCAATACATCAATGTGAGGTAATGGGAAGTCATCTTTCGGGCTGGCTCTGTTCAGATCCCGGTAGTCAACACACATTCTTACTTTTCCATCTTTCTTAGGTACAGGTACTATATTAGCAACCCACGGCGGATAGCTGGTTACAGCAAGGAACCCGGCGTCCCATTGCTTTTGTACCTCTTCTTTGATCTTCATTGCCATGTCTGGGCGAGTACGGCGCAGTTTCTGTTTGACCGGTGGGCATTCTTCTCTTAAAGGCAGCTTGTGCATGACGATATCGGTGTCCAACCCTGGCATATCTTGATAAGACCAAGCAAACACGTCCACATACTCTTGAAGCAGGTTAATCAGTTGTCTCTTCACTGAGTCTTGCAAGCAGGCCCCGATTTTAACTTCTTTCACGTCTTCATCTGTACCAAGATTGATCGTTTCAACCTCCTCCTGGTGAGGAGTAATAACCTTTTCCTCTTGTCTTAACAACCTGGCTAGCTCTTCAGGAAGCTCATATTCTTCTTCAACCCCTTCATCAGCTTGATTGATTGGATTGTCAAAGTCATACGAAGTCATAGCCGTGCTGTTGTCGGTGCTGTCTGGAAGGCACACTCTGCAAGGGTTCAGTTTGTTCATTTTAGTGATTTGATTTTAATCTTGTTTAGAAAAGTGAAATAAAGTTGTCATTTTGAAAACACTGCCATTTATTTTTTTGTACAAAAAGAAAAATGGAAAGACAGTGAACGGAAAAGAGAAAAGACTCATTTGCAAAAAGATGTCTGATATTTCATTGATTAATCTTGTTGCACAAAAAGTACAGATGGCCCGATTACAAAATGAGTCTTGTCATCTTGGGCAAGATGCAAGACTTTGATGCATGCTATAAAAATACAGGAAATAATAATTACTCTGCATGAGTAACTCTTATAATTTCCTGGGAAGACCAGTTCGAGATACTGCTCCCCGGGATCTTTGGACGGATCCAACTCTCCAGGTTGCGGTCGCTTTCATCCTCGTCTTCCAAATTGTTGACAGCATCAGGGGTGAGCATCCCCCCACTAACAAAGTTGGGCTCCTTAGCAGCCTCTGCTCGATCTTGTTGAGTTGGTTTGTAACCCAACCCACATCTATCCTCTTTCTTCTCTACCGGTAACAGTTTGCCCCAGCCTTGGGCAGTTCCTTCTTCAACAACCTTCCGGGCTTGTTGGTAAGATGTCATTGAGGTTCCAGGTACAGCAGATGTTTCGTTTATGTTCAAGGCCTCAAACCCTTGACTCATTGTCTCGTGGATCTCCCCATCCATCTCAATGTATTTGTAGGTAGCCAGATGGCTAACAAAAATGTCCTCCTCTCCACAGATAGTAACGACTTGACCCTCCCACTCGAATTTTAACTTCTGGTGAAGGGTTGAGGTCACGGCGCCAGCGGCGTGAATCCATGGCCTTCCCAATAGATAGCTGTAGGCAGGCTGTATATCCATCACGTAGAAGGTCGTTTTGAAAGTTTGTGGGCCAATCGTTATAGGCAACTCAATCTCGCCCAGAACCGATCTCTTAGAACCATCAAAGGCTCTCACTACCAGGTTGCTGGGGCATAATGCCAATCCGTCATACTCTAGCTTCACAAGGGCTTTTTTAGGTAAGACATTGAGGGATGATCCTGTGTCTACCAGCACATGGGAAAGAACTACACCTTTACATTCCATGGTAATGTGCAAAGCCTTGTTATGATTGCGGCCTTCCGTGGTCAAATCAGTGTTGGTGAACCCTAGTCCATGACTAGCATTAACATATCCAACCACAGCTTCCAACTAATTGACGGTGATCTCTTCAGGCACATAAGCTGCGTGCAGGACTTTTAGTAGTGCGCTCCGATGAGCTTCGGAGCACATAAGCAATGATAGGATTGAGATCTTGGAAGACGTCTGATGAAGCTGATCCACTATTTTGTAATCACTTTTCTTGATGATTCTCATGAACTCATCAACTTCTTGATCAAAGGGTGTTTTCAGAGCTTCCTTAACAACCTGCTCTTCCTGTACCAAGCTTTTCCCTTTTGCCTTGGCAGCAGCTTCTGCTTCGGCAGTGGGTCTTTGAATTTGTGGGGCGAAGAGACGTCCGCTTCGAGTGAAGCCTCCGCCTCCTCCCACATTGTCTATATGTGGTGCAGGGGTTGATGATTCAAGGGTGATTTTCTGTCCTCCGCAGTATAGATCAGATCCGTAATGCCAGGGGATGGCATTACTGCTTTCATAAGGTACAGGCCCAGGCACCGTGATGGTGACTGGACTGATGGCAGCTGCAGAAGGGACTGTGATAGTCTGTGGGTCGTAGTATATCGTGACTGGTGCTCTGATGGGAGTAGCACTTTGTGAGTTGTAGGCAGAATCATTCTCAGGATCATAATAAATTGTAACTGTGGAGACATCTTCATGGTTTGTTGCTGATGTTGTAGGAGACATTGTTGGAAGGATGGGTGTTGTTGTTGTAGGAGATTCAAAATGAAGTGGTGCTGAAGTTGTAGAAGGAATGTTCATTGATATCTGGTCAGTTGAGATGACAGATGAAGCATTTGTTGATGAAACCGAAGAGTTGTCGGGAACAATGGTTGTTGCAGTTGTAGGAGATACTGGAATTGTTGCTGATGAGGTTGCTGGATTTGTTGGAATTGATGTTGTAATTTGAAGCAGACCGCCCTGGATGAGACCATCTATGCCATCCCTCAAGTTATCACAACCATTCACCGAAATATTGCAGTAGGCACACCCTAGCTCACATCCCGGGAACATTTGACATTCGAGGAGTTGAGCCTTAATCTCTACCAACGGTGTCCGAATCTGACCCACACTGGTTATTAAGTAAGACGGCTTGTCTTCTTCAATAGCATTGATTCTGGGACCTCCGTGGTGTGGCATAGGGTTTTTGTTAACATTTGGTGGTGGTGCAAAATTCAGAGCCTTGGAGTCTACCAAGTCTTGTACCTTCATGTGCAAAGCTCTGCACTTTTCTGTACTATGGCCAGGTGCATTTGAATGAAAAGCACATCTGGCGTTGGAGTCATAATTTCTGGGTAGACTATTAGGATCTGGAGGTGCCAACGTCCTTAGCTCAACTAGGTTGAGTTTCAGGAGTTGTGGCAATAATGTTGCATAGGGCATAGGGATCGGATCGATCACCCTATTGGCCTGAGAAGGTCTCTGTTGGAATGGTCTTTGCTGATTGTTGTTGTTGGTGTTGTTGTAGTTTCTCGGAGGATACTGAGCTTGTTGCTGGTACTGAGGTTGTTGCTGATAATTTTGTTGCGGTGGTTGATAAGTTGGTTGTGGGTGAGTTGGAGCGGGAATGGTGACTGCTGCCATAGACCTATGAACATATTGGGGCCTGCCCCTGCTGGCATGGATAGCATTGGTCTCACCAGTTCTTCTTGGGCCTACAAAAGGCTTCCTTGTATTGCTGGATGGGCTGGCACCGTTATCAGAGATCTTGCCCATTTTTAACAAGCTCTCAATTCTCTCTCCAGCTATAACAACATCTGCAAAGCTAGTAGAAGAGAAAGCAGCCAGCCTGTCAATGTATGTTCCCTGGAGGGTATTCATAAACATATCTGCCATCTCCCTCTTTGACATAGGTGGTTGGACAGCAGCATCCAATTGCCTCCATCTCTGGGCATACTCTCGGAAACTTTCTCTAGACGACTGTGACATTCCCATTAGGAGGGTCCTGTTGGGTGCCATATCCAAATTGTACTGGTATTGTCTGATGAAGGCCTCTTCCAAGTCTTTCCAACACCTGATGGTCGCTCTAGTCAGATGGGAGTACCATTCCCTTGACGCTCCAGTCAAACTATCCTCGAAATAAAACATCCATAGCTTCTCGTCCATGGTATATGCTTTCAATCTTCCCAAAAAGGATTGTAAGTGGGTCCGTGGGCAGGAAGTCCCGTTGTATTTCTCAAAACAAGGAGGCTTAAACTTATGGGGAATCCTGACCCCGTCTACCAAGCCCATGTCCATAACATCGAAACCCAGAGAGTTTTGAGACTCCAAGGATCTTAATTTCTCAGCTATCTCATCCAGCCTTCTGTCATAAGCTTCCTCCCCGGCACCCATTACTGTGAACTGATCCTCTTGGGGGTCTTCTTGCAGCACTCTGCCTGCAGTGGCAGTCCCTTGCACATTAGCAGTAATGTTGACCTCTGGATGAAGGTGGGGTCCAAATACCGGGGGGTTGACATGAGGTTGGACCCTCTCATTGTTGCTTGTGCCAGCAGTCCCTACATGGGGATCTTCTTGATTCTGCCTTTCCACCATTGCTCTCAATCTTTCTTGGCTCTGAGCCATGTTGTTCATCACTTCCATAAACTGCGTCATCTGAGTTCTCATTTCCAATCTTTCGTTTGCCATTTGGTTTCTGACCTCTGCAAGGTCCTGTTGTACCTGATCCATTTGTATGCCCGGAAGGTTGTTACGGGTTGGATATCGGTGTGGACGGTTGAGGGGAAATACCCGGCGTCGAGCAATAGTTCCTGAGTATCACAACAAGGTTAGTAACATTAAGACAAAAGCCTGCAAAACAAAACAAAAGGTTAGCATGCAATGCAGTATGCTTATTTGTTTTCAAGGTATCCGGCTCGACATTCAGTTTTGACCCTTCCAGACCCTTGAAGATGCTGTTGATGTTGCTTTTGAAGTAAACTCGGATGGAACAAACTAATACATATATTACAAAAGGCAAATGGTACATAGTTTGTTCTTTTACAAAACGCGCCCTCAGAGGGGTCAAAATACATCACAAGAAAATAAAAATACATAGAATAAAAGCAACAACAAGCAAAAAGTCAAGCACCAAGACCAAACTCATCCTCCTGAACTTCCTTGAGAAGTGCTTCAGTCACAGGATCAGCTGGACGCTCCGTGAGATTCCTGATAAGGAGATTCCGGGTAGTTACAGCTGTAATTAGCTTCTTGTGTTGAATTTGGTCCTTTGACCTCTTCACTCCAGCTCTGATCTTCAGCTCTGAGATCTCCCTCTGGGCTGCTGCCAGGGCTTCCTGCTGCTCTTTTGCACTAGCTTCCAGATGCTCTATCTTGTCTTGGACCCTCTTATCCTCTAGAGTACGAGCTTCGGTGATCCTGACCCACCTAGCTTGACTCTCCTTCAGATACAAGTCAGTCCTGGCTTTCTGGAACTGGGCTTCCTTGCAAGCATTCTTCAGAATTTGTTCTCCAGCCCTAGACTTCTTGATGTAATCCTCAGACTTCTCAATTTTAGCCAGATGCTCTACTCTCAGTTTCTCTAACCTCTCAATATCCAACCTACCATCACTCCTCTCCCAGAGGGTCTTCTGCAAAGCCTGAGTCAACTTCTCATTTCTCTCTTTCAAACCCTCAAACTCCTCCAAACTGACAGTGGCAGGGGGTGGTGCTGAGGATGATCCAGGCATATCCTCCATGGTAAAGGGCATTCCAGATAATCGAGCCCTGGCATGGGACCACTCATGGTATTGTGATGATGCTACATTGTTGCACTTCCCCAGAATGGTTACTCCCTTAGTTTGAACATTTTCCCAGGCCCAGGCTGCCTGCCTGACAATGGCTAGATTGGGCTTGCTCTCACAGTAAAGAGTCTCAGCCAAGTCTTGTGCCTTAGGAGTGTGGACCAGTGCATAGCCCAGTTGTCTTTTGAGCAGCAGAGGATTGTAATTAATGCAACCCTTAACTCCTATCAGGGGCACATTGGGAAATTGCCCACAACTGGTAATGATATCCCTGCCCTTTGTGCTTTGAGTGCACCACCTGATATCAGCTGAAGTCAGAACAGTGAGTCTTCTAGCCCAGTTTCTCTGCTGATGAGGATTCAAAAATGCATCTGTCTTGGGCAAATGCTTGAGAAGCCAAGTATGGAACAAAGGAGCACAACACCTCACTAATCTTCCCCTCTGCTTTTCATTCCTCTGGTGCACTGAGTAGTAAAAATCCCCCAATAAAGTGGGCACTGGGTTCCTCAAGATGAAAAGATGGATTGCATTCTTGCTAATGAATCTAGGTTCATCTGCAAATAATATAATCCCATATATGCTCAGGGCCAATAAAGCACAGACTGCTTTCCACTCTCCCAAAGAAGCTTTCAGGGTAGCTTGAGAGATCAAGAAATCCAGATGCAGGCCAGAGATTTCAGCCTTAGTAGTCATATGCTGCCCAATCAGAACTGGTTCCCGATGCAATGCCTTTGCTATCTCCTCATTGCTTGGGAAAGCCATCTCCGGGTTGAAGGGGACTCCACCCCTGATAGGTATACCAATCAATGATGAGTATTCTTCCAATAAGGGTCCCAACTAGAAATCTTGAAAAGTGAAGCACCTCAGTGGGGGATCATAAAATTGCAGGCAAGTATGAATCAGGCTCCTCTGTGAAGGGTCCAAATCCATAACCACATCAAGTATGTCTCCATAGTGCTCCCTGAAAAGTGGTATATGGTCTGGAGTGATCAGGGTCTGAATCCTCCTGATGTCAGCTAGCTCAGGTTGGAAGAAGTGGTAGGAGATGTTGCTCTTTTTAGGTGCCATGATGTTGAAGGAGAGTTGAGACAGGTGCTGATGATAACACTGAAAATGGGCCACTGACTGGCTGGTGCAGGCGACTGAAACAGGTAGCTGATAACTGAAGCAGATGCTGATGAAGATAGGTCTGTACTGATGGTGGGGTCAAAACCAAGCCAGAAATGAAGAATGGATACCCTGAAACACAAATAAGCAAATGTCAAAATGATGCAATGATTATGTATGCAAATGATATGCAAGGGTTTGTGACTGAGCTGGATCTGATCAAGTGCTCTGATATAAGTCCAGGTATGTTCAAAAAATCCGGATGGAGGTCTATAAGTCCAGTAACCAAGGCGGGGGACTCAAATAAAGAGTCACATGTCCAGGGTTTAGAATCACAAGAACTATTCCAACATGGAGTACTCTTAATCAAACAAAGTAACAGGGTATGTTGAGGTCAAGGGTACCTGCAAACCTGTAAACAGCCCAACCCCCTCACAGGTGATGTTCTAAAACAAGGATCCTCAGACTTGGATCAGTTATGAAAAGTGTAAACACTTCTAACCCGGAGGTACAGTGTTTACAATAACCATAAAAGTTCCTCCCCTAATTCACCTAAGTTTCTGAAGGTCAATACTAAAGGTCATCCAGACTTAGCAGGCTTCCCAGATAGCCCTAGCATTGCAGGAAATCTGCAACACAGAGTTCTCAAGAAGAAACCCATATCTGAACCGTGTTTCATATTCCTGCACCAGACCGAGATGGAATGGGAAAGAATATGAACCACTCTAGCCTAGGTGTCACTCAGGTCCCCGGTATAGGACCTCAACTCTCAATAAAACACCCACCCACCAAAGCAACAAACATATCCAGCCAGCAGCACAGTATGACAATATGATATAATGCAAAGCTATAAAGAAAGCAGTAAAACAAACTGTACATAAGGCAAAAATAAATACAAATACACAAACACAACCAACACATAACACCCCAGTAAACACAAATCAAACAAGCGCTAGGAGGAACCCACAAAAAGAACCAGAAGCCCTGGTTACAGTATAAGGTTCCCCAGCAGAGTCGCCAAGCTGTCGCTCCCGATAAATGGGACTGGCCCCAAATAAAGGTACAGACGTGAACGGTCGGCGAGAGGGACAATGAGAACACACAGCCGTGAACTCACTGGAGATGAATAGAGTCGCCAGCTAGGCATTTTTATCCCGGAGGAAAGGCAATGCTGCATAGACCTAGAAAGACATGGATAAGACGGTTGCGAACCAGAGAGACTGAGAAAGGGGGTTGGTTACAACCTGGGAAGGTATTAGCACCCAGATTGTCCGTCGTACTCGACGGGATCCACGCTTAAAAGATTTGTGTTTTAAAGGGGTAGTGTCAGTGCAATCTGTGTACAAAAGAGGCTGGAAAAGATGTACAGGTGTCAGTGTATAGTGTATAAGTGATATAAAGCATGAAAGTGTCAGTGTGAGAACAAGAATAAAATGCTCATGATCATGAGGCTAAAAGAATAATGCTGGAAAGAGGGGGAATATACAGAGACTTTTGTTCGATAACCGTTAAGTTATGCCTACGTATCCTCTCGTGCAATGAGGAAGTCAGAACACCGTAGTTCGACCCAAAGAGACTGAAAGATGAATTGATTTGTGAACTACTTACTTGTCTATGCTCAAGTGTATGACCTGTCTGGCTCAGGTGCGAACTGTCTTGCATTAGACGGAAGAAGCAAGTTCTCGTTTGAGAGTGAATGAGATGAGAAAAGAATCCCGGAGGAGACGATTATTGTCTGTTTTTGTGTTTTCAGTCTTTTATTGCTTTTGAGAGTTTGTCATAAGTTAATGAGCTTAAGCCTAAACCAATGGATTTAGTAAACTCATCACATCTTCCCTCTGATTAGGGGTAATGAGAATACCTTAAGTGTGAAGTCAGCTTCTCACACTTAATCACCATGATGTAGGATTAAGATCATTAACCTACCTGTGATTATTTAGATGTTTTTGATGTTTTTGTTTAGTGTTAAGTAATGAGGTTAAGCCATAATCAAGGATTAAACAGACTCATTACACCATCCTAAAAGAAGGATAATAGATGAGAGTGTTTAAGCTGAGGAAAGCTCCTAAACTTAATCCATGATTAGGGATTAAACTCATGACAAAACAATGCCTTTATTAAGTGGATTTTATTTAAGGATATGATGAAGAAGTGAGTTTTATGATTTGTAAGACAACTTGAGGGGGACTTGTCCATTAACACTAGGGTTAGTCCTTCTTAACCAATTAAGGAAGAATTAGAACCCTAATGCAAGGCCCAAGTTACAAGCTTGATGTCTTGATGATTATTAAGACGAATTGATTAAAGGAGTTAAACACATTAAGGGTTTAACACTTAGGATTAAAGTTATACACTCCATCCTAATAGAAGGATGCAGGCATAAACTTAATCACAAAGCCTTAAAGCCTTTAGGGTTTAGTCCCTTATTATGAGGTGAGAAGAGAAGACTCAAAGAGACACAAAGGTAAAACTAAGTGGGGGGACTAAACAAAACCCTAATCATTGTCATGCTTGGTTGATCCTAAGGTTTGTGAGGTTTACAAGAGAAGTCTTCAATGGAACCACCAGGAAGCAGATGAAAGGATCAGGAGAAGCAAAGTAACTTGCTTCACTTAAGAAGTCAAGTCACTTGAAGAAAGAAAATAAGGAGAAAAAGAATGAGCTAGCTCAAACTCAAACACAAACAAAAATGCAGCAAGGATGCATAAATGAGATGAAGAGAAGTTATGAGAAGTGAAGGCAAATTCACTTCTCAAAGTCACTTACCACCTGAAAAGTTAGAAAAGAAAATGCAATACAATGCAAAATGAGATGAAATGGTATGATGAAAAACCAAACCAGAAGCACATACATGATGTTAATAATGCTATGAGATGCTACAAACATGAAACAACACATGGGGATGATCATGCAAGCTTATGAATGCAAATGAAGCAAGTTAAGACACATGAACATACATGAAAAGTTATGAGATGCATATGGCATACATCATGGCAAATGAAAGATGCAATGATCAAACATGCTTTCAATGTGTCTTAAGATGTCTAATGAATCAAATGGATGCACCAAATGCTATGGCAAGACATGGTATGCAAGCAAATACAAGATGGATGCATATGGAAGCCCAAATTAGGGTTTATGATCAATGCATCAAACACAAACCAAAATCAGAAGCAAACATCAATACAAAAAATTGAAAACGCACTCAAAGGATCCCTAAACCTATACTAACTCACTGCCCAAAGGAGAAGTCTCAACTCTTTACCAAATTCAAGATATGATTTTTCTAAGTTTTCTAGGGTTTTAGGGTTCCTTAACAAGAAAAATACCAAACAAATGGAAAATGAAAGATCAAACCATGGCTATTTAATCTCACAAACTACATGCTAAACACAATGCAATGCAAAAAGAATCAAGGTCCAACTCTTTAGGGTTAGGCAGAAATGATTTTTGGAAGTTTGGATCAAAATAATGCATCAAAATGATTTTAATTCCATGGAAAATTCTTAAAATGCATCAAGATCAAAAAATAAATTTGGTTTGAGGGTTGGACAATGTTTCTAAATGGTTTTAAATGTTTCATGAATTTTTTGGTGATTTTTAAATACCTAAAAGTATTTTTAGTTAATTAATTCTCATTAATTAATTAAAAAGAAACTTTTAAATATTTAAAAATACTTTTTTAATGCTAAAAATGAAAATAAAAATATTTTTGTGTTTTAAAAATTAATGAAACTCTTGGCAAAAAATTTCATAATTTTTAAATGATTTTTGCTATTTTAAATAAATTGTACAAATTAAATGGAAAAAATGAAAATAAAAATAAATAAATGAAGAAGTAAGCAGATCTGATGGCTAGTATTCAAACTGGGGTGAAAATGATTGACTGGCGCGTCATCCAAGGGCTGAGGCTTATCCTGATTAAATTAACCTAATTAAAATTAATTAAACTAATAAATGAGGATTAGGGCAAAATGAAAGAATCTGGGCCAGACGTTCACGCGCCAAGTCAACAAGGTCAAGGGATCCAACGCTCAGCATTCAAACTGCACTTAATTACAGGATTAGGGTTAACAACATTCAGGTGACCGGAGGGAAGCTCCGGTCATCTTCTCCGGCGGGTTGAAAACCCTAAATCACGATTCAGGCCACCACTCATCAAATTAAAAGCAGGGAAATGTTCCTCTACCCAAACCCCACTCAAATCACCTCTCAAACTAAATTTATCATGCTTAAACAAAGAGAATCGAAACCAACAAGATCCACGGGCAAAATTTCAGAGCCTTGGTAAATCCTCATTTCTTACTCATTTTCAATTCTAAGCACACCCTCATGATCAGCAAGACATACACAACCAAATTATAACTTAAAAAGCAAGCTCTGAGAGAAAAAGTTCATGGCCATACCTGAGATGGAAGCTTCTGTTTCTGGGCTTTCTGAGCTACTCTTTGGTGCAAACTTACTCCACTGATTCCCCTGGTGCTAATGGCAGGCTTGGATGGAGCTTAAGCAAGCTATTTTGAGAGGTCCAGTTCTGGTGTATCAGAAAATGAGGTCTGTGTGTGTGAGGTTTCAAGCTCTACCAATGGTTGATTCTGGTTCCTTTTTGTGTGTTTGATTTGTTGGTGAAGAGAAAATGGATGTTTGATGGCTGAAAAATGAGATTCGAAGAAGGGAAGCTCTTTGACAATTTTTGTGAAGGCTGTGTTCTGGCTTGTCTCAAGGGCCAATGCTTTGCTATAATCTTCCCAAGTTGTGTGAATAGCCTGTGGAGCAGGTCAGTAGGGGTGGCTGCTTACTGTTCCATGAGTATGGGAGTTTTGGCCAAAAAGTCAAGTTGGCTTGTACTTGCAGCATGGGCTATGGCAGCAGCAGTTTGAGGTCATGTCTGGCTTCAGCTTGGGTTAGGGATAGCCCTTGGATTGCTTGAGAGTGACTGCAACATATGGATCATGAGCTATGCTAGCTTTTGCAACTTGCCCACTTGTGCTTTCTTTGAGATTTTATGCTATGTACATGAGGCATTTCTTGCTGAATTTTGTTACATGATGTCTCAATTGGTCATGGCAATGCATAGAAATCAGTTGGTAATCACATGACCCTTTGGAAAATGACTTTGCCAAAAATCCATCTTTTGCACTTGTAATGAAAAATGACTTAAAGATCTTTGAAAACCAAAGCAAGCAATGCAAATCCCTTGGGCCAATTCTGTTTTTTAGGTCATGAATGATCATGTGATGAAGTTTTGAAGCCATTTTGAAGTCACTAGAATGCTTGGTACATGAATTTGCAAGTTTTCCATTTGGTGCATAACTTGAAATTTAGTGATTTTTGCCAACTTTGATGAACCATAACTTTTGATCCAAGATGAATTAGGTCATGTTCTTGTACTTTTTGAAAAGGGAAAGATCTAATCTACAACTTTCATGACCAAAGTTTTTCCATTTGAAGCATTTTTGGATCAAAAAGTGAGGGTTGAAAAGTTGCCTAAAATGACAAATTCCTTAAAAGTCAAACTTACCCCAAAAAGTCAACTTTGCAAAAACTTGTAATCCTTGAATTTTGTGAACTTCAACCTTCTTCTATGATCAAATAAAGATCAAATACACTCAAAATGATGAAGATCACCCCTTGGTTGGGTCATTGGGGGCCGCAGATGCCCTGATTTTGCACTGACTTGTCTGAAAAGTCAACTCTTGATCAGATGACTTCCCCATGGAATTTCTTCATGAAAATTGATATGCATCCTCCCTATGCCATATAGGGACCAATAGAAACAAGAATGGCCAAAAAATTTGGAGTTATGGCCTCTGAAACCAAAACCCTAATTTTAGGTCACCTGTGCAGTCAAACTTGGCCCTGCTTCCACAACAATCCCAGTTCTTGTGATTCTTTGGCATTATTGACTTTGAAAGGATATAGTATGATACTTGAACACACAAGGACCTATTTGAAGTGATTGATGACCTTTGGAGTGGCTCAAGAGGCTCTTGGACTGCTCAGATCACAAACCCTAGATGCAGATGACTTAGCACCAATGTAAAGACTCAAAATTGTGGTATGAGATGTTATGATTGTGTTTATGCATATGAAATTATCACAAGCCATGGTGTGAATGGGTGAGGTCAAATTTGGGGTGTTTACACTTGATTCAAGAGTTCTCATAGATTTTGCATTTTTCCAACTTTGACATTTCTTTGAGAAGCAATCATGAAAACCCTAGGTTCTTGGCCCAATTCTGATCTTTAGAAGTTGTTTAATCATGACATGATATATTTGAGTGGATTAGAGGTCACATAAAGGCTTGAAATACCATTTTGCACATTTCCCTCTTTGACATGAACTTGAAAATTATGTGAATTTTCCCAACTTTGATCCATCATAACTTGAGTTCTAGGATGAATCAAGAGGAGTTCTTGTACTTTTTGAAAATGGGAAGATCCAATCTAAAAATTTCATGTTTGAAGAAAATTCATTTGAAACCTTTTTGATCAAGAAAAAGGAGGCTGAAAATCTTTCCCAAAATGGAAAGTTTTCATTACAAGTCATGTCCAAAAATGGAAACTTTTGCAATGGCTCAAAATTATTCAATTTTGTGAACTTGCAAACATTCCTAATATCAAATAAAGATCATAGTACCTCAAATTGATGATGATGACCCTTTGGAACCCTTGTTGGTGGCCTCAGATGCCTTAATTCTGACTTTTCTTACACAACAAGTCACCATTTGATCAGATGACTTCCACAATGAATTTTTGCTTCAAATTTGATACACATGCTCCTTATAACATATATAGACCAATAGAATCAAGAATGGCCAAAAAATTTGAGTATAAGGGCCTCAAACCCAAAACCCTAATTTTTGGTCATTTGTGCAAGAGCCCTGAGCCTGCCTGGGTAACTGTGCAATCCCCTAAGATTTTGTGACTTCAAAGCAAACTTGGAGGTATAATATGATCATAGAACACTCATGGACCCTCTTGGCATGCTTCATGGCCTCTGAGATAGCTCAAACCATTTCTAAGATTCACCTGATCACAAACCCTAGCTATGCAGCTATAAAGTGAAATAATTATGCAGTGTGAGATGATATGCTTATGCAATGCAACATGAAAGATCACAAGCCAAGGTGTGAGAAAAAGAGAGAGGGCAAATTTGGGGTGTTTACAACACCTCACTAAAGAACTACAGGGATTTAAATTGATGAAGAAGTATATAATCTGCAAATTAACCTATTCTTGAAAACCAATTTAATCAAACCATTGTTGTTTTTGAATTGCATGCGTCTCGTCATTCATCTCGTGCTGTTTACATATATTATATGATTTGGCTCCTTAGATACATTATTGTCTTCGATTTTAGTTAAATTTCGATAACAACAATTTATTGGATAGTCTACCTTCTCCTCATCACTTATCATCGTAATTTTTATAATCATAATTTTTATGATTATCAGTGATGAGAAGGAGGTAGACTATCCAATAAATTTTTGTTATGGAAATTTAATTATAATAGAATTCATCGAAGCATCTAGGGAGCTAGATTATTATACCATAATATATGTAAACAAGACGGAATGAATGACGAGACTCATGCAATTCAAAAACAACAATGGTTTGTTTAACTTAGTTTTCAAAAATACAACATAATTTAAAGATTATAAGTATCTATATCAATTTAAATGAATGTATTTTAAGTGATGATTAGTGAAACAAACAATCTATATTAGATATAATAAACTCAAACAACATCACACACCAAAACCAGATATTATAAATTTATCAACAAAACCCTAACCACATTCAATGTCACAAATTATGTTAAAATGTTTCAAGAACACACCTTTTATTGAAAGTTATTGCGAAACTATGAATTTCTTCTAGTTTGTGAAGCAATGAAGAAAAAATACAAGGTGGATGAAGTTTCCACAATGGGTTCATTCTTCTTGTATTTTTTTTTCTATTTCTACACAAACCATATGAACCTTATCATCTCATACTATACGCTTGCTACCACCACTTTCTATCACCATGTATCATCCCCTTAATTTGCAAACTTCAATAATGAGCATCTTCAGTTAAAACCAAACCCTACAACCATAATCCAATGAAGAGTAAAGAGAGATTTAAAGATAGAGCAGGAGAACATACCATCTTCCCTGCCGTTGAGTGTGGGTTGTACCATGAATTTCCAAACTCTGATTTTCATCTAGTGTGTGAAACAATGAAAAAGAAATACAAGATGGAAGAAGCTTACACAAAATCCTCACACTTTTTATATTTCTTTTCATTGTTTCTAAAACTGGATGAAGTTTGGTGCCACAGTTGTTTCATCATTTACTAACATCTTATTTGTAAAGAAATGAAGAAAAAGTACAAGGTGGATGAAGTTTCCATCATAGGTTCATGCTTCTTGTACTTTTCTCCATAACTACACAAACATTATGTACCACATCAAAAGTATTGTCTTTTTTAAGGCATTGAAGACGGATCTAAAAAAAGAGAATAATCAACAAAAATAATCATGGAACAAGAATCAAATATGATGTTCATCTTGTTTGTGAAGCCATGATAAAGAAATATAAGGAGGAAGAAGCTTACACAAATTCAAACTTCTTATATTTCTTTTCATGGGTTCTAAGACTATATGAAGTTTGATGCCACTATTGTTTTTTCATTTACTAACAGTTTATTTGTGAAGCTATGAAAAGGAAGAAGTACAACGTGGATGAAGTTTTCATCATAGCTTTTTTCTTCTTGTACTTTTTTTTAATAGCTACACAAAAATTATGTATGATAGCCAAACTATGAGTAATATCTAACAATAGATGGAAGAAGAAGAATGCCTTAATGTATGAAGCAAATGATTCATGCCTAATGGTGAAGAAGAAGAGAACAAATGAGTTCTAGGGTTTCACTATGAAGGAAACGATGCTATGTCAATATGTGAAAGTTAATTCGCTTATATATGGATAAATAATTTCAAAACGGTTGAAAATAAGGACTGTAATGATAAGTATTAATTTAGGGTTAATAGCATTTTACCCCCTGACATATATGCGTCTTTTAGGTTTTCCCCCTATATTTTTTGTTGTTGTAAAAACACCATTGCCATTCTAAGATTTTGTCACTTTAAACCTTTTAGTAAACTAGTACATGCCAAACGCTTATGTGTCACGATGAGTGACATTTTTTTTTTTTTATATTTTTCATTTATTTTAAATGACACATAAGCAATATTTTTGTCACATGGATTTTTTATTTTTTTTGTTTAATTTTAAATTCCATATATATTTTTTATTTTTTTCTAATTTTTTTAAATTATTATTATTTATTTATTTAATTATTATTATTATTGAGGCGGTTTCAAATAGTGCTATTGAGGCGGTTTCAACAGGGTACGGCTGCCGAAAATATCACGACATAGGACGAATGCTGGATAAAAGGTCAACGATGGGGACGGCCATCGGATGAGCATGATGGAGGACGACCATCAAGAGGCGGAGGACGACCACCTAGCAGGGGACTGCTGCTCTCAAGGTTTATCATGACATAGGACGAATGCCAGATAACCAAAATCAACAATGGGGACGGCCATTGGATAAAATGATGAAGGACGATCATCAAAAGGTGGAGGACGACCACCTAGCAGGGGACGACTGCTAAATATCAACGATGGGGACGGCCATCGGATGAGCATGATGGAGGACGACCATCAAGAGGTGGAGGACGACCACCTAGCAGGGTACGGCTGCTCTCAGGGTTTATCATGACACAGGACGAGTGTCAGATAGAAAAAGAATTTGCTTCGTTGGCGATCTACTGGGGAATAGTAAACACGGACGAGTGTTTACATCCAAGAAATAAAGGGTATAAGTGTTTAGATGTCTGTGTATAGATTAAAGATGCGGACGAGCATCCTTAAGACCATGATACGGACGAGTATCAGGTAGAAACAAAAACTGACACGTGTTCAGAGATGATGATACGAACGAGTATCAACTGGTTAACAAAGAACACGGACGAGTGTTGAATCTGAGTGGACTCTTCTGGGGAATAGTAGACACGGACGAGTGTCTATATTCAAGAAGACAAGAGTGTTTGACACGGTGTATGGATTAAAGATGCGGACGAGCATCCTTAAGACTATGATACGGACGAGTATCAAGTAGAAACAAACGCTTGCCACATGTTCTGAGATGATGGTACGGACGAGTACCAACTGGTTAACAGAGAACATGAACTAGTGCTGAATCTGCGGGGATATAAATGGTGTATACAAGATACGGACGAGTATCTGTATAAGTGTGAGTGGTGTACAGATGAGTGTTTAACTGCTGGGGAGAGTGACACGGACGAGTGTTAAAAGGAGAAGTGTGTGATATGAACAAGTATCTGATATACAAAGTCTAGACGACTGCGCTGGGGATATGACACGGACGGGTGCCAAAGGATTATCATATGTAAGTATATGTGAGTGCAAAGAGGACGTCTTTGGGGTTATGACACAGACAGGTGTCAAAAAGTATCTGTAATACGAGTGGTACTGTTTGCACAGAGTGTTTAGGTGACCTTACTGGGGAGTATTGACATGGACGGGTGCCAAAGAGAGTATATACTGGTGTTTGTGAATGTGAGGCAACTGATTTTGCTGGGGAATCTCTGCTGGGGATTTGGGGGGAGTATTCTGTATATTGTTGAGATGTCATTATTCACAAGTGTTAATTCAAAACATGGCTTATGATTATGCTATATGTTTGATTTTTGCCGTAATGCTCCGTGTTAGATGGAATGCTACGCTTTGTGGGTGAATATGATGCGAATGCCATTATTATGCAAAAGGTGCCAAACCGGGATTCGGATCCCGATACTGCGAGGATCTCTGGCCGATCTGTTTGAAATGGACATCCCAGCCGGGGGTGAGATCGTTGGTAGACCTGATGAGATGATATCTGCTTGGGGATATGGGTCAATGATAGACCTATCTCGGTAATGAGGGGACCCAGCTGGGGTTTGAAGAAGCTTTCTTCACTCTGTTGTGATCCTTCATGCGTTGCTCTTCTGGATAGAGGCTGAAGCTTTGTGGGGAGATAGTTCCCTGACTTTTGTACTCGGCTGAGGATGAAATGACAACTCGGCTGGGGAGAAAGAGAGATCACTGAAAGACCTCCCTAGAAATTCTGTTGAGGTGGATTCTTGACTCAGCCGGGGATATGGGCGCCTTCTGGTACCGCCCTGTTGGAGAAGTGATGCCTGGCAACTCTGATGGGGAGAAGTAATAAGGGGCAAATCAGCTGGGGAGAAGACACTTTGGGTGCTAAGGCTGAGTGTCAATTTGTCAGCTTGCTGGGATGAAGCTTACATGCCCCAAGTTACGTTCTGGATACCTGCAATCCTGCAAAGATAGGGAGACGCACAAGTAATCCCGAGGTATCCCTTACTGGATTCCGTCATGGGAGTTTGGACACCTCTGAGAGTAAGTATATTTCCTGCAAGCACGTGTTTTTATTTTTGAAGATAAACATCTGTATTTTATGCAATCAATTTTCTCTTAAGACATCAGACATTTTTCGCAAAAATAGAAAATGTACAAGACGAGACGTGACTGAAAATCTGATTTTATTAATTCATATGCCCTAAATTGGCGAGATACAGTCAAAGAAACAAATCCCCTGAAATGAGGAGATCGTTACAAATTGAGAAACAAAATGCTGGCAATGTTGATGACGCTTTAAGGAGCTTCCTCTTTACTATGACCCGTATGACTTTTGACGTTCTTCTCATCTTGCTTTCTGAAGAATGCTGATTTTAATTGAAGCTTGATCCTTTCGAAGCTTACCAGGTTGTAAACGATATAGACGAATTCAAAATGCAATTGTTCGCTCATTCCCTTATTTTGCATGGATCGCCCTTTTGGGTTTTCAATCCATCGGGATACCCATTTTTGCCTGAGTTTGTCCAATGCGGCTTTTCAACTCAGCGGGTGTACGTTTTTTTTTGTTTATTTTCCCTTATTTTTGCCCGAGTCTTTTATTCTGTTTTTGACTCGCCGGGATGCCCTATTTTTGCCTGGACTTACATTCTGTTTTTATGTCCAGCGGGTCATTTTATGCGAAGTATTTTTTAACTGCATCTGAATTCACAGGGGACGGGAAGTCTTCACCATCCATGGTGCCGAGCATCAGTGCTCCACCTGAGAAAACTTTCTTTACCACGAATGGTCCTTCATAGTTTGGAGTCCACTTGACCCTGTGGTCTGTATGAGGAGGAAGGATTCTTTTCAGCACAAGATCTCCTACTTGGTACTCTCGGTGCCTGACTTTCTGATCGAAGGCTTTCTTCATTCTCTTCAGATATAAATGCCCATGGCAGATTGCGGCCAATCTTTTCTCTTCAATCAGACTCAGTTGTTCGTATCGGGACCGGACCCATTCGGCTTCGTTCAGCTTAACATCCATCAATACCCGTAGGGAGGGTAATTCGACTTCGACAGGTAGGACTGCTTCCATACCATATACGAGCTGATACGGTGTTGCCCCAGTGGATGTTCTGATCGACGTGCGGTACCCATGCAAGGCAAATGGTAGCATTTCATGCCAGTCTTTGTAGGTGACTACCATCTTCTGCACAATTTTCTTGATATTCTTATTAGCTGCCTCAACAGCGCCATTCATCTTTGGCCTGTAAGGAGAAGAATTGTGATGTTGAATCTTGAAGTCCCGGCATAGCTCTGCCATCATTTTGTTGTTTAAATTGGAACCATTATCAGTAATGATTCGCTCGGGAACTCCATACCGACAGATGATATCTCTTTTCAGAAATCTGGCTACCACTTGTCTGGTAACATTTGCATAGGATGCTGCTTCGACCCACTTGGTGAAATAGTCAATAGCAACCAAGATGAATCTGTGGCCGTTCGAAGCAGTTGGCTCAATCTTACCAATCATGTCGATGCCCCACATAGCGAAGGGCCAGGGTGAAGACATCACATTCAAAGGATTGGGAGGCACATGCACCTTATCCGCATAAATCTGGCATTTATGGCATCTTCTGGCGTAGGCACAATAGTCTGCATCCATTGTGATCCAGTAATATCCTGATCTGAGCAACTTCTTAGCCATGGCATGCCCTCCCGCATAGGTACCAAAGGATCCTTCGTGCACTTCATGCATTAGCAGATCTGCTTCTGTCCTGTCGACGCATCTGAGGAGTACCATATCAAAGTTTCTCTTGTACAAGGAACCATCAGTGTTCAGAAAGAAACTTCCGGCAAGCCTTCTCAAAGTCTTCTTATCATTGGAAGATGCCCCAGGTGGGTATGTTTGATCCTCCAAGAAGCACTTGATGTCATGGAATCAAGGCTTATCGTCTTTGACAACATCTGCTGCAAATACATATGCTGGCCTGTCAAGTCTGGACACTGAGATTTGAGGTACAAAGTTGGCGGTCTGAACCTTGATTATTGATGAAATGGTAGCCAGAGCATCTGCAAATTGATTCTCGTCCCGAGGGATATACTCAAGCTTGACTGTTGTAAAGAAAGTCAATAACCTCCTTGTATAATCCCTATAAGGTATCAGATGATCCTGGTGGGTGTACCATTTGCCGTTGGTTTGATTGATTACCAAAGCTGAATCTCCGAACACGGTCAATGTCTTGATCCTGAGGTCGATGGCTTCCTCAAGACCCATAATGCAAGCCTCGTATTCAGCTTCGTTGTTAGTGCAGTTGAAAGTGAGCTTTGCCGAGAAAGGCATATGAACTCCTTTAGGTGTAATGAGTACTGCACTAACACCACGACCATTCATATTAACAGCCCCATCAAACATCATAGTCCATTCTTCTTCCGGGTTAGGCCCTTCAGTATGAACAGGCTCTTCATGATCTTTTGCTTTTATGAACATGATATCTTCATCAGGGAAGTCAAATCTCATAGGTTGGTAATCATCAATGGGTTGCTCAGCAAGATATTCAGACAATACACTGCCCTTGATGGCTTTCTGAGATGTGTATTGGATGTCATATTCTGTGAGGATCATTTGCCATCTTGCAACCCGTCCGGTAAGCACTGGCTTCTTAAATATGTACTTAACAGGGTCCATCTTTGAGATCAACAAGGTAGTGTGGGTCAACATATACTGTCTCAGCCGGCGAGCAGCCCACGCTAAAGCACAACAAGTTTTCTCGAGCAGTGAATAAGGATGTTCACAGTCGGTAAACTTTTTGCTTAGGTAGTATATTGCATACTCTTTTCGACCAGACTCGTCATGCTGGCCCAGCACACACCCCATTGACTCTTCTAATACCGTTAAGTACATTATCAGAGGTCTTCCTTCAACTGGAGGCATAAGGATTGGAGGCTCTTGTAAGTATTCTTTGATTTTGTCAAAAGCCTTCTGACAGTCTTCGTTCCACCTGACCGTTTGCTCTTTTCTCAACAATTTGAACAAAGGCTCACAGGTTGCTGTAAGGTGAGATATGAACCTTGAGATGTAGTTCAATCGACCTAAGAACCCTCGAACTTCCTTCTCTGTCTTTGGTGCAGGCATCTCTTGAATAGCTTTGACTTTATCAGGGTCAACTTCAATCCCTTTCTCACTCACAATAAACCCCAGCAGCTTACCGGATCGCACCCCGAATGTGCATTTGTTGGGGTTCAACTTTAGCTGGTACTTCCTCAGACGTTTGAACAATTTCAGCAGATTCACTAGGTGATCTTCTTCAGTAAGGGACTTGGCAATCATGTCATCCACATAACATTCGATTTCTTTATGGATCATATCGTGGAATAATGTTACCATAGCCCGTTGATACGTCGCACCGGCATTCTTGAGCCCAAATGGCATTACCTTGTAGCAGAACGTGCCCCAGGGTGTGATGAAGGTCGTCTTCTCCATGTCTTCAGGTGACATTTTAATCTGATTGTATCCTGAAAATCCGTCCATGAAGGAGAATACCGAGAACTGAGCCGTGTTATCCACCAATACATCAATGTGAGGTAATGGGAAGTCATCTTTCGGGCTGGCTCTGTTCAGATCCCGGTAGTCAACACACATTCTTACTTTGCCATCTTTCTTAGGTACAGGTACTATATTAGCAACCCACGGCGGATAGCTGGTTACAGCAAGGAACCCGGCGTCCCATTGCTTTTGTACCTCTTCTTTGATCTTCATTGCCATGTCTGGGCGAGTACGACGCAGTTTCTGTTTGACCGGTGGGCATTCTTCTCTTAAAGGCAGCTTGTGCATGACGATATCGGTGTCCAACCCTGGCATATCTTGATAAGACCAAGCAAACACGTCCACATACTCTTGAAGCAGGTTAATCAGTTGTCTCTTCATTGAGTCTTGCAAGCAGGCCCCGATTTTAACTTCTTTCACGTCTTCATCTGTACCAAGATTGATCGTTTCAACCTCCTCCTGGTGAAGAGTAATAACCTTTTCCTCTTGTCTTAACAACCTGGCTAGCTCTTCAGGAATCTCATATTCTTCTTCAACCCCTTCATCAGCTTGATTGATTGGATTGTCAAAGTCATACGAAGTCATAGCCGTGCTGTTGTCGGTGCTGTCTGGAAGGCACACTCTGCAAGGGTTCAGTTTGTTCATTTTAGTTATTTGATTTTAATCTTGTTTAGAAAAGTGAAATAAAGTTGTCATTTTGAAAACACTGCCATTTATTTTTTTGTACAAAAAGAAAAATGGAAAGACAGTGAACGGAAAAGAGAAAAGACTCATTTGCAAAAAGATGTCTGATATTTCATTGATTAATCTTGTTGCACAAAAAGTACAGATGGCCCGATTACAAAATGAGTCTTGTCATCTTGGGCAAGATGCAAGACTTTGATGCATGCTATAAAAATACAGGAAATAATAATTACTCTGCATGAGTAACTCTTATAATTTCCTGGGAAGACCAGTTCGAGATACTGCTCCCCGGGATCTTTGGACGGATCCAACTCTCCAGGTTGCGGTCGCTTTCATCCTCGTCTTCCAAATTGTTGACAGCATCAGGGGTGAGCATCCCCCCACTAACAAAGTTGGGCTCCTTAGCAGCCTCTGCTCGATCTTGTTGAGTTGGTTTGTAACCCAACCCACATCTATCCTCTTTCTTCTCTACCAGTAACAGTTTGCCCCAGCCTTGGGCAGTTCCTTCTTCAACAACCTTCCGGGCTTGTTGGTAAGATGTCATTGAGGTTCCAGGTACAACAGATGTTTCGTTTATGTTCAAGGCCTCAAACCCTTGACTCATTGTCTCGTGGATCTCCCCATCCATCTCAATGTATTTGTAGGTAGCCAGATGGCTAACAAAAATGTCCTCCTCTCCACAGATAATAACGACTTGACCCTCCCACTCGAATTTTAACTTCTGGTGAAGGGTTGAGGTCACGGCGCCAGCGGCGTGAATCCATGGCCTTCCCAATAGACAGCTGTAGGCAGGCTGTATATCCATCACGTAGAATGCTTGGTACATGAATTTGCAAGTTTTCCATTTGGTGCATAACTTGAAATTTAATGATTTTTGCCAACTTTGATGAACCATAACTTTTGATCCAAGATGAATTAGGTCATGTTCTTGTACTTTTTGAAAAGGGAAAGATCTAATCTACAACTTTCATGACCAAAGTTTTTCCATTTGAAGCATTTTTGGATCAAAAAGTGAGGGTTGAAAAGTTGCCTAAAATGACAAATTCCTTAAAAGTCAAACTTACCCCAAAAAGTCAACTTTGCAAAAACTTGTAATCCTTGAATTTTGTGAACTTAAACCTTCTTCTATGATCAAATAAAGATCAAATACACTCAAAATGATGAAAATCACCCCTTGGTTGGGTCATTGGGGGCCTCAGATGCCCTGATTTTGCACTGACTTGTCTGAAAAGTCAACTCTTGATCAGATGACTTCCCCATGGAATTTCTTCATGAAAATTGATATGCATCCTCCCTATGCCATATAGGGACCAATAGAAACAAGAATGACCAAAAAATTTGGAGTTATGGCCTCTGAAACCAAAACCCTAATTTTAGGTCACCTGTGCAGTCAAACTTGGCCCTGCTTCCACAACAATCCCAGTTCTTGTGATTCTTTGGCATTCTTGACTTTGAAAGGATATAATATGATACTTGAACACACAAGGACCTCTTTGAAGTGATTGATGACCTTTGGAGTGGCTCAAGAGGCTCTTGGACTGCTCAGATCACAAACCCTAGATGCAGATGACTTAGCACCAATGCAAAGACTCAAAATTGTGGTATGAGATGTTATGATTGTGTTTATGCATATGAAATGATCACAAGCCATGGTGTGAATGGGTGAGGGCAAATTTGGGGTGTTTACACTTGATTCAAGAGTTCTCATAGATTTTGCATTTTTCCAACTTTGACATTTCTTTGAGAAGCAAGTCATGAAAACCCTAGGTTCTTGGCCCAATTCTGATCTTTAGAAGTTGTTTAATCATGACATGATATATTTGAGTGGATTAGAGGTCACATAAAGGCTTGAAATACCATTTTGAACATTTCCCTCTTTGACATGAACTTGAAAATTATGTGATTTTTCCCAACTTTGATCCATCATAACTTGAGTTCTAGGATGAATCAAGAGGAGTTCTTGTACTTTTTGAAAATGGGAAGATCCAATCTAAAAATTTCATGTTTGAAGAAAATTCATTTGAAACCTTTTTGATCAAGAAAAAGGAGGCTGAAAATCTTTCCCAAAATGGAAAGTTTTCATTACAAGTCATGTCCAAAAATGGAAACTTTTGCAATGGCTCAAAATTATTCAATTTTGTGAACTTGCAAACATTCCTAATATCAAATAAAGATCATAGTACCTCAAATTGATGATGATGACCCTTTGGAACCCTTGTTGGTGGCCTCAGATGCCTTAATTCTGACTTTTCTTACACAACAAGTCACCATTTGATCAGATGACTTCCACAATGAATTTTTGCTTCAAATTTGATACACATGCTCCTTATAACATATATAGACCAATAGAATCAAGAATGGCCAAAAAATTTGAGTATAAGGGCCTCAAACCCAAAACCCTAATTTTTGGTCATTTGTGCAAGAGCCCTGAGCCTGCCTGGGTAACTGTGCAATCCCCTAAGATTTTGTGACTTCAAAGCAAACTTGGAGGTATAATATGATCATAGAACACTCATGGACCCTCTTGGCATGCTTCATGGCCTCTGAGATAGCTCAAACCATTTCTAAGATTCACCTGATCACAAACCCTAGCTATGCAGCTATAAAGTGAAATAATTATGCAGTGTGAGATGATATGCTTATGCAATGCAACATGAAAGATCACAAGCCAAGGTGTGAGAAAAAGAGAGAGGGCAAATTTGGGGTGTTTACAACACCTCACTAAAGAACTACAGGGATTTAAATTGACGAAGAAGTATATAATCTGCAAATTAACCTATTCTTGAAAACCAATTTAATCAAACCATTGTTGTTTTTGAATTGCATGCGTCTCGTCATTCATCTCGTGCTGTTTACATATATTATATGATTTGGCTCCTTAGATACATTATTGTCTTCGATTATAGTTAAATTTCGATAACAACAATTTATTGGATAGTCTACCTTCTCCTCATCACTTATCATCGTAATTTTTATAATCATAATTTTTATGATTATCAGTGATGAGAAGGAGGTAGACTATCCAATAAATTTTTGTTATGGAAATTTAATTATAATAGAATTCATCGAAGCATCTAGGGAGCTAGATTATTATACCATAATATATGTAAACAAGACGGAATGAATGACGAGACTCATGCAATTCAAAAACAACAATGGTTTGTTTAACTTAGTTTTCAAAAATACAACATAATTTAAAGATTATAAGTATCTATATCAATTTAAATGAATGTATTTTAAGTGATGATTAGTGAAACAAACAATCTATATTAGATATAATAAACTCAAACAACATCACACACCAAAACCAGATATTATAAATTTATCAACAAAACCCTAACCACATTCAATGTCACAAATTATGTTAAAATGTTTCAAGAACACACCTTTTATTGAAAGTTATTGCGAAACTATGAATTTCTTCTAGTTTGTGAAGCAATGAAGAAAAAATACAAGGTGGATGAAGTTTCCACAATGGGTTCATTCTTCTTGTATTTTTTTTTCTATTTCTACACAAACCATATGAACCTTATCATCTCATACTATACGCTTGCTACCACCACTTTCTATCACCATGTATCATCCCCTTAATTTGCAAACTTCAATAATGAGCATCTTCAGTTAAAACCAAACCCTACAACCATAATCCAATGAAGAGTAAAGAGAGATTTAAAGATAGAGCAGGAGAACATACCATCTTCCCCGCCGTTGAGTGTGGGTTGTACCATGAATTTCCAAACTCTGATTTTCATCTAGTGTGTGAAACAATGAAAAAGAAATACAAGATGGAAGAAGCTTACACAAAATCCTCACACTTTTTATATTTCTTTTCATTGTTTCTAAAACTGGATGAAGTTTGGTGCCACAGTTGTTTCATCATTTACTAACATCTTATTTGTAAAGAAATGAAGAAAAAGTACAAGGTGGATGAAGTTTCCATCATAGGTTCATGCTTCTTGTACTTTTCTCCATAACTACACAAACATTATGTACCACATCAAAAGTATTGTCTTTTTTAAGGCATTGAAGACGGATCTAAAAAAAGAGAATAATCAACAAAAATAATCATGGAACAAGAATCAAATATGATGTTCATCTTGTTTGTGAAGCCATGATAAAGAAATATAAGGAGGAAGAAGCTTACACAAATTCAAACTTCTTATATTTCTTTTCATGGGTTCTAAGACTATATGAAGTTTGATGCCACTATTGTTTTTTCATTTACTAACAGTTTATTTGTGAAGCTATGAAAAGGAAGAAGTACAACGTGGATGAAGTTTTCATCATAGCTTTTTTCTTCTTGTACTTTTTTTTAATAGCTACACAAAAATTATGTATGATAGCCAAACTATGAGTAATATCTAACAATAGATGGAAGAAGAAGAATGCCTTAATGTATGAAGCAAATGATTCATGCCTAATGGTGAAGAAGAAGAGAACAAATGAGTTCTAGGGTTTCACTATGAAGGAAACGATGCTATGTCAATATGTGAAAGTTAATTCGCTTATATATGGATAAATAATTTCAAAACGGTTGAAAATAAGGACTGTAATGATAAGTATTAATTTAGGGTTAATAGCATTTTACCCCCTGACATATATGCGTCTTTTAGGTTTTCCCCCTATATTTTTTGTTGTTGTAAAAACACCCTTGCCATTCTAAGATTTTGTCACTTTAAACCTTTTAGTAAACTAGTACATGCCAAACGCTTATGTGTCACGATGAGTGACATTTTTTTTTTTTATATTTTTCATTTATTTTAAATGACACATAAGCAATATTTTTGTCACATGGATTTTTTATTTTTTTTGTTTAATTTTAAATTCCATATATATTTTTTATTTTTTTCTAATTTTTTTAAATTATTATTATTTATTTATTTAATTATTATTATTATTGAGGCGGTTTCAAATAGTGCTATTGTGGCGGTTTCAACAGCCATAATCTACCAAAATGACATTTTTTTTCAAATGATAAAATCTATTGGCTTATTAGTTCATTACTTATCTCTATAACAAAAATTATGTTGGATAAAATGACACTTTTAGAATAAAATTTAATATGAAGAAATCTTAAAACACAAAACTGCGTTTGCCGGGAGTCGAACCCGAGTCTATTGCTTGGAAGGCAATTATCCTAACCGTTGGACTACAAACGCATTGATGTTTTGTTGCACTGTTTTTGATTATTAGGATGTTTCTTTAACCTCCAATTATTCACATACCTTCGTAGCTACCATTATTTTCACCACTAGCTTCCAAGCAAGCAAACCCCTTAGAATGACTCGTTAGAATTTTCTCTGGTTTAAAATCTATTATTGGGTTGTGAATTTTTAATTATAAATGTATCACCTGTGATTTTTCTCTCTGGCCATATAATTTTTTTCTGTGATATTTTCATTCATTCATGTATTTATGAAATCATATATCATGTCTAAATTTTATTAATTGGTATCTTAAAAATACTAGTAAGTTTTACATCTTGGTGTTTTATACCATTATTAATTGGTATCTTAAAAATAATAAATTTTACAGCGTAGTCTGATTCATATGATTGAGGCACTATATATGTTTGCTTGTGAGTTAAAATCTCACATACTGATAACATCTAGTGTTACTATATTGGTAAATGTTTCATTTATTAGAAACAAATATTAAAAATTAAATTTTAGTACTAATAGAATGACCCATATGAAACTAATTTTCTTTGCTCTTGAATGATCCTTCCGGATCTTTTTCAATCTTCAATTAATGGAATAAGAAGACACATTATATAACAATGAGAAAAGAAAATACAATCCTGAAAGCATCATTCAGTTGGAAGTTAATTGTAGGGTTACTATTTAGTAGACCTTGCCTCGAAAAATGACACTTTTAGAATAAAATATAATATAAAGAAATCTAAAAGTTTTTTTTATCCAGCACAATTTTTATTATAGAGATAATTAATGGACTTCTTAACACAAATTTTGGATTTTACTAAAATATTAGGCTTAATACGTTAAGAATATTTTAAGAAACCATGCTAGTTACTTTATGGCAGGGAAAAAACCCTAACGCTTGTTGCATTCGTAAAAGGCACTTTGAAAGATACATGAGCGCTTGACTAGAGATTTTCACTTAGGGCTTGAACTAATATGCCAAAAGATTTAGACTTTATCATTTGAAAAAAAAAGTCAATTTGGTAGATTTTGGCGGTTCAAACCGCCACAATATTAAAAAAATAATAATAATTAAAAAAATTATAATTTTTAAAAAAATATTAATAAAAAATATATTTGAAATTTAAAACTAAATAAAAATTAAAAATTTCACATGGAAAATATTGCTTATGTGTCATTTAAATTAAATTAAAAATAAAAAAAATATCCATTCAGCTTGCCACATAAGCGTTTGGCATGTGCCAGTTTACTAAAAGGTTTAAACTCTATATTTGCTATTAGAGAAGGCAATAACCTTATTGAGGATCCAACCTATATCAAAGTTGCTGCAAGGGATTTTTTCAACCATAAATTTAAGAGTTCTGGCACGAATATACCTAAGATTGGTTTAGGTGATATCCCTAAATTAACAGAGTTGGAGAAGGAGGGGGCTAGGGGTTGATTTTTCGAGGGAGGATATTTATGAAGTGGTTGTCAGTTCAATCGTAACAAGTGTCCTGGAACTGACGGGTTCAATTTTAACTTCTTGAAACATTGTTGGAACGTAGTTGGCCTTGACGTAACAAACTGCGTTTTACATTTTTTCAAGACTGCTGCTCTGCCCAAAGCTTTCGTCTCTGCCTTTATCACTTTGGTGCCAAAAGTAGACAACCCTCAAGATTTCCTTGACTTCAGACCTATAAGTCTTATTGGACGTATTCTGAAGATTATTTCGAAATTGTTGGCTAATAGGTTAAGCCGGTGTATTCATAGTTTGGTATCGTCTTCCCAAATAGCGTTTATACCGGGGCGTCAAATTCTGGATGGTATTCTCACCACTAATGAAATTATTGATCTGGCTAGGAGATAAAAAAGAAGGTGCTTGTTGTTTAAAGTCGATTTCGCGCAGGCTTACGACTACGTTGAATGGGATTTTCTTATTGATATGCTTGGTGCTATGGGGTTTGGTCAGAATTGGTTGAGGTGGATTAAAGGGGTGGTTTGCAATAGTTATATGTTAGTTTTGATTAGTGGCAGCCCTTCGTTGGATTTCAAGGCTTCGCGGGGCTTAAAACAAGGAGATTCGTTGTCTTTTTGCCTTTTTGCTATTGTGGCTGAAGGGTTGGAAGTTATTGTTAGTAGGGCTGCTGATTTAAATATCCTATCTGGGTTCAAGCTTAACGGTAACGACGATATTAATATGCTTCAATTCGCGGACGATACGTTAATGATATGTGATGGAGTATATTCTAACCTATGGGATTTTAAATCATTTCTTCGTGGATTTGAATTAATATCGAGGTTGAAAATTAATTTTGCTAAGTGTTGTATCTATGGAGTGGGAGTTAAGGTGGAATTTCTTCAGGCTACGGAAAGATTTCTGTTTTGTAATTCAGGGTTGTTACCTTTCAAATTCCTAGGTATTGTGATGGGTGCGAATCATAGGAAGCTCTCTTTTTGGAATCCTGTTATTCCGTGTTTGAAGGTGCGTCTATCGGCTTGGATTGGCCGTAACTTATCGATAGATGGCAGGGTAACTCTCATTAATTCTATTTTAGCTAATCTGTCCATTCACCATCTCTCTCTTTTCAAGGCTCCGCGGAAGATTGTGAAGGAAATTATAGCGATACAACACCAATTTCTTTGGTCCGGATCGGCTAATACCATATGCATTGCTTGGGTTAGTTGGAGTTCTATTTGCAAATCAAAAAAGTTGGTGGTTTAGGTATTAAACATGCAGGTAAATTCAATATGGCTATGATTTCGAAGTGGTTATGGAAGTTTATGCAAGATGGTAACGAAATTTGGAGGCCCATTCTAAAATTCAGATACAAAAATTTAGTTAACTAGATGCTAATTGATTATAATGTTACTAGATCTCGTAAAATGTCGTTGAGGATGCGTGACTTATTGTTGGCTAATAAACCCTATAATGAGGTTAACTTCTCTAAGTTAATTTCTGCCAAGATTGGTTGTGGTACTGCTGTCCCATTTTGATCCTGTAAATGGATTGGGAGTGTTGCTCTTTGTTATGTCTATCTGGAATTATTCGATAATACGGAATACAAAGGTTGGATGGTCCATGATATGGGAGTGTGGGAGAAGGGATTTAGAGGTGGGATGTGAGGAAGGCTCAGTTTTGTGACTACCCAAATCTGGATCGCGATTTGACGAAATTGGATAATATATTGGTTGTTGTCCATCTGCATCAGTCTCGGGAAGACTCTTGGTTGTGGAACTTGGACGTGAGTAATACGTATCCAATAAAATCGTATTATGAGCAGTTAGTGAATGCTGAATTTTCTGTGTCGTTGGAGGAGCTGATTCTAGTCGCTTTAGATTTATTATGGAAGTGTTTTATCCCTTTGAAAGTCCAAATTTTTGCTTGGCGGTTGTTTCTCAATAGATTGCCGATCTATATGAACCTTGCGATTAGGGGTATTGTGGAATCTAATCACGATAAGGTGTGTGTTCTTTGCTTTAATGTTGTCGAGGATATTGCACATGTATTCTTCTTGTGTCACAAAGCTCAATTAATTTGGAAGAGAGTTTTTGATTGGGTCAATTTACCTTGGTTTAGCAAAGTCAATGCACATAATCATGTTATGTCGTGGTTCTTGAAATTGAAGGGGAAGTGCAAGGTAGAGTATATCTGTTCCATTTGGTTTGTAACTTGCTGGAATATTTGGAGAGTGAGAAATCGTATTATGTTCGATGCCGAATACTTTAATGTCGACACAGTTTTTTATAGTATTGTGGTGGGTTCTTGAAAGTGGCTTGCCATAGGTGATAATATGCATATGAGATGTAGTTTGTACGATTGGACTAGATGTCCTCTCGATTTTTTGTAAGATTGTTGTTTAGTTATTATCTTTTATTTGGTTGTTTTGTATTGGGATGGAGAACCCCCTTTTCTCCCTTTTCAATATATTACTTATAAAAAAAAGGTTTAAAGTAACGAAATCTTAGAATGACAAGGGTGTTTTACAACAAAATAAAATTATAGGGGGCAAAACCAAAAGATGCCTATATGACAGAGGATAAAATGCCATTAACCTATTAATTTATAATAAATATATCATAACAGTTTACTAGAAGAACCATAGTGATATCCCACTTATTTGTGATTTTTTTAAAAAAAAGGTGCGCCTTAACGTTAAAAAAATAAAATATTTTATAATAAATATATCATAACGGTAAACCAGGAGAACCGTAGTGATAAGTATTAATTTATAATTAATTTATCACAACAGTTAACAAGTAGAACCGTAGTAATATCCCTCTTATTTGTGAATTTTAAAATAAATAAAAAAGAAAAGATGCGGCTTAACGTTAAAAGAATAAAATATTTTATGGCGTTGAGGTTCGAACCGATGAAAGTTTGATTGTATAACAATGATTGGTTATGTAACCGTTGTTATATACTAATAACTTTTAATCAAAAAGCAAAATAAATATGGGAGCGTCTTAGTAAAGATATGTCACAACGGTGTATATGAATCCGTTGTAAACCTGACGTTGTTGTTTGTGCGTTTTGTAGTAGTGAGGTGTAACACCCTAAAGTCGAATTTAATTATGTTGATGTGTTTTCTTGTGAATTTTGATGTTTATGAGGTTATTAGATATTTTGTGAAGTTTGGGGTAGCTTAATATTTTAATAATAATTAGAATAATTAAGTATATGGGGTTTAGTGGATTATTTGGGAGTTAATTAAATAAATAAAAGGAATTATAGGATGAGGGCATTATGGTCTTTTGGTTGAGGATAAGTGAGGGTTTTATGGGGAAAGACTAAAAGAGGTCCTAAGGACAAGAGTGACAAAAGAGGGAAAAGTTGGAGAGAACGATCATTTGGAACGATCACATAATTGGAAAAGAGCTCTGGAGAAGAGGGAAGAAGCTAGGGCATGAAAGATTGAGAGATTTGCGAAGAGGTTATCGAAAAGCTTACAAAATTGAGGTATGAGGAGTATTTTACATTCGATAATATAATGTGGGAATGAAATTGGGGGTTTTGTGGTGTTGTTTAGGTTTTTGAATTCATGATTTTGTGTTGTTGATGATGATGTTATGATGAATTAGATGAATATAAATGATGTAGATGATGTTATTAGGATGAATGTTGATGTTAATGAGGTTCTGGTGTAATGCTGCTGAATTTTGGGTTTTGGGGTAGTTTAATTGCAGAAGGGAGAAGGCTGAATCGCAGAAAAATTCTGCAGAAATCGCGAAGCTCGTTTAGCGAAAAGAGTCAAGGATGTAGGCTATAAGCGAGCGTGATGTCTCGCTTAGCGAGCCTGAGAAATATTGGAAAAATGTTTTTTGGTAAAAATTTATAGGTTGCTAGAGTGATGTGAAGTTGTCAAATGATATGCCTTGAAGTCTATATGAGTAGAGTTAATATTTAATTGAAGAATTATGATTTATTTGATATTCTTTGAGTTAGGATGTATGATTTTATGATGTAGAGATATGAGGTAAGATGGGAGTGTTATATGATGTCTTATGAGTATGTATTTGATGTTATGATTGATTTTTGAGGGATGATTATTAATAATGAACGCGGATGCATTTTTTTTGATGTTTCGAGGATGTTGTGTGTATATTGCGTCTTGCATTCATGGCATTGATTTTATGAGGGGACTTCGGTCCATTGGTAGCTTCAATCCTATTGTGTGGATTGAAGTGATATGATGTTTATGATGTGCTCCCTTTTGGGGAGTATTTTACATTCGATAATATAATGTGGGAATGGAATTGGGGGTTTTGTGGTGTAGTTTCAGTTTTTGAATTCATGATTTTATGTTGTTTATGATGATGTTATGTTGAATTAGATGAATATAAATGATGTAGATGGTGTATATGATGTTATTAGGATGAATGTTGATGTTAATGAGGTTCTGGTGTAATGCTGCTGAATTTTGGGTTTTGGGGGAGTTTAATTGCAGAAGGGAGAAGGCTGAATCGCAGAAAAATTCTGCAGAAATCGCGAAGCTCGCTTAGCGAAAAGAGTCAGGGATGTAGGCTTTTAGTGAACGTGAGGTCTCGCTTAGCGGGCCTGAGAAATATTGGAAAAATGTTTCTTTGTTAAAAAGTTATAGGTTGCTAGAGTGATGTGAAGTTGTCAAATGATATGCCTTGAAGTCTATATGAGTAGAGTTAATATTTAATTGAAGAATTATGATTTATTTGATATTCTTTGAGTTAGGAGGTATGATTTTATGATGTAGAGATATGATGTAAGATGGGAGTGTTATATGATGTCTTATGAGTATGTATTTGATGTTATGACTGAGTTTTGAGGGATGATTGTTAATAATGAACGCGGATGCATTTTTTTTGATGTTTTGAGGATGTTATGTGTATATTGCGTCTTGCATTCATGGCATTGATTTTATGAGGGGACTTCGGTCCATTGGTAGCTTCAATCCCATTGTGTGGATTGAAGTGATATGATGTTTATGATGTGCTCCCTTTTGGGGAGGGATGATGGCCCAATGTCCATTACATGAGGATGTTCCGGTACCACATTTATTAGTACGAGGTTGCATTCCATTCTAAATGACATAGCATGAGTAAATTGGTGTTTTGTGTAAAGATGAGATGTAATTGATGATGTGTATTAGATATGTATGATGAGTATTTTTATGATGTAAGGATGATGATAAAGATATGTCTAAATGAGTTATAAATGAGATGTTGTTGTTAATTTTGTTTTGAAATCTTATTTCTATATTATATTATGGAATGTGAATTTACTCACCCTGCCTGCCTTCTGGTGATGGTCTATTATTCCATCCTGTAGATAATCAAGGTTAGCGCGGTGCGTGCTTAGCTCGGAGATAGTGAGTCGTCGAGTTAGTTAGAAGTGGAGTCCTGCTCTGTGGCCAGTAACATCGGGATGAGTCTCGTTTTGAGTGTTTATGTTTTATTTGAATTAAGATGCTGAATTTTGTTTTAAAATATTTTGATAAATGATATTTGAGATGATTATATGATTTTGTTTAATTAAAGATGATTTCTTCGACTTAATTGTTTTTTCGCTGCATAATTATAAAGAAAAGGTTTATGAATGTTTTCATGGTTTTTGTGAACCTGTGTTACGGGACAGAACTTTATGTGATGTTTGACTTTTGAGTTTTAGAAGTAAATGTGATGCCCTTTGATGTGTTGAACTCTGATAATTGATTTAAATTTTTTTATTTCGTGATGGGGTAGAAATGGTGTTACATTAGTGGTATCAGAGCAGGTCGGCCGTGTCATATCGTTGTTAGTCGTGTCAGTTATTGAGTTTAAGTGTTTTGAGGATGGAGTTGTTTTCTGATGTTGTCGGTGATTTGTAGAATGACTTCGAATCGTGCTCTTATGGATGTGGTAGCTTCACTTGCTCATGCTACGACGCAGAACAACGTTCAGGACGCGTTTCATGCTTTTGGGGGGCTTTCAGAGGAATAACCCACCTAAGTTTGAGGGTTCTCATGAACCGGAGAACACACATAAGTGGATGAAGGCAATTGAGAAGATTTTCAGGTCTATGGCGTGCTTCGATGCTCATAAGGTGTAGTTCGGCACCCATATGCTGGATGAGGAAGTTGAGGATTGGTGGGATAATACCCGTCAGAGATTGGAAGGGGTTGGGGCTGCGATAACTTGGAATGTGTTCAGGAGATAATTTATGAGTAAGTATTTTCCTAAAGACGCTCGTGACAAGAAAGAGGTAGATTTCTTAGAATTGAAGCAGGGGAATATGACGCTGGCAGAGTATGCCGCCAAGTTCGAGAGGTTGGTGAAGTTCCGTCCTCACTACAACCGTGATGATGCTGAGTTATCCAAGTGTTTGAAGTTTGAGAATGGGCTGAGACCGGAAATCAAACAAGCGATTGATTGTCAGCAGATCCACAGGTATTGCTGAACTTGTGGATAAGATCATAATATATGATGAGGATAGTCGAGCTCGATCTGCTCACTATAAGCAGGTGAGTGAAAAGAGAGACAAAGGTCAGTTTCGAGGGAAGCCTTATGTGACTCCGAATGAGAAAGGGAATCAGAAGGGTAATGATGGTAAGAAGCCATGTGGGGGAGCAGGTTCTACTCCTCTCAAGTGCTATAAGTGTGGTGAAGCAGGTCACAAATCTAATGTGTGCATTGCTACTGTGATAAGATGTTATAAATATGGAAAGAAGGGCCATATGAAGAATGAGTGTACGAGTGCTGAACCAACTTGTTTTAATTGCGGCGAAGAAGGACATATCAGTACTCAATTCCAGAAACCAAAGAAGGTTTCTACTGCGGCTCAGACTACTGGTAGAGTATTTGCCTTGAGTGGCTCATATGCTCAGAAGAAAGATAACTTGATTAGAGGTACTTGTTTTATTAATGTTGTTGAATTGGTTGCTATAATTGATACTGGAGCTACTCACTCATTTATTTCAATTGAGTGCACGACCAAGTTGAATTTGCCTTTGAATGTTATGAATGGTAATATGTTGATTGAAATTCCTGCTGACGGTTCAGTTATGACTGACCGTGTATGTTTGAAGTGTCCTTTGACCATTTATGGTAAGGATTTCTTGATGGATTTAGTGTGTTTGCCTTTGTGCCATATGGATGTTGTGATGGGAATGAATTGGTTGGAATTTAACTTTATGCATATCAACTACTATGCAAAGACGGTCGATTTTCCAGAGTTGAGTGATTGCAGAGAGATGATGTTTCTATCTTCGAAGCAAGTGGATAAACTCCTAGCAGATGAAACCCAAATGTTTTCCTTGTTTACAGTGTTACAAGTTGACCGTAAACAGGTGAGTGTTGAATTAATTGTTTTCCGAGAGTTTCTTGATGTGTTTCTGGATGACATTAGTGATTTACCGCCAGAGCGTGAAGTAGAGTTTTCTGTGGATTTAGTACCTGGTACTAGTATAATGTAGATGGCCCCTTATAGGATGTCAGCTTCTGAATTAAGTGATTTGAAGAAACAACTTAAAGAACTTCCTGAGAAGAAATTTGTCTGTCCAAGTGTTTCTCCGTGGGGTGCTCCTGTGTTATTGGTTAAGAAGAAGGATGGTAGTATGAGGTTGTGTGTCGATTATCGACAATCGAATAAGGTGACTATTAAGAATAAATATACACTTCCGAGGATTGATGATTTGATGGATCAGTTAGTGGGAGCTTGTGTTTTTAGCAAGATTGATTTGAGGTCGGGTTATCATCAGATTCGAGTTAAAGCAGACGATATTCCGAAGAAAGCTTTCCGGACGAGGTATGGTCACTATGAATAATACGATGATGCCTTTTGGTGTATCCAATGCACCTGGTGTATTCATGGAATATATGAATCAGACTTTTCATGAGTATTTGGATAAGTTTGTGGTGGTTTTTATTGATGATATCCTGATTTATTCGAAGTCAGAAGAGGAACATGAAGGACATCTGAGGATTGTATTGCAGGTGTTGAGAGAGAAGGAGCTTTATGCTAAGTTTTCGAAGTGTAATTTCTGGTTGAGTGAAGTGAGTTTCCTTAGCCATGTGATTTCTAGTGGAGGAATTTCTGTGGATCCTTCGAAGATTGATACTGTGTTGAATTGGGAAACTCCGAAGTGTGCTATAGAGATTAGAAGTTTTCTAGGTTTGGCCGGTTATTACCGGAAGTTTATAGAAGGTTTTTCTAAGTTGGCATTGCCACTAAAGCAATTGACTCGAAAGGGTCAAGCTTATGTATGGGATGTTACTTGCGAGAAGAGTTTTGTTGAGCTAAAGAAAAGGTTGAGTATTGCTTCAGTTTTAATTTTGCCGAATCTGAGTGAATATTTTGTGGTGTACTGTGATGCTTCTAAGATGGGTCTTGGTGGTGTTTTGATGTAAAATGGTCAAGTAGTTGCTTATGCTTCTAGACAGTTACGTGTTCATGAGAGGAGCTACCCTACCCATGACTTAGAATTAGAAGTCGTGGTTTTTGTGTTAAAGATCTAGAAGCACTATTTGTTTGGATCGAGGTTTAAGGTGTTCAGTGATCGTAAGAGTTTGAATTACTTGTTTGATAAGAAGGAACTAAATATGAGGCAGAGAAGATGGTTGGAAATATTGAAGGATTTTAATTTTGAATTAAGTTACCACCCTGGTAAAGCTAATGTAGTCGCAAATGCCTTGAGTAGAAAGACTTTGCACATGTCGATAATGATGGTGAAAGAGCTTGAGATGATTGAACAATTCAGAGACATGAATTTGTTGTGTGAGACTACGCCTGAGAGCGTGAAGCTAGGTATGCTGAAATTGACTAATGATATTATGGAAGAGATCCGTTTAGGACAACAATCAAACTTAAAGTTGGTTGATCATATGACTTTGATTAACCAAGGTAATGGAGGAGAGTTTCGTTTAGATGAGAATGGTATGATGAAGTTTCGAGATCATGTGCGTATTCCTGATATTCTAGAATTGAAAAAGAGTATTCTAGAGGAAGGGCACCGAAGTAGGTTGAGTATTCATCCTGGTGCGACTAAGATGTATCATGATTTGCAAAAGCTGTTTTGGTGACTGAGTATGAAGAGGGATATTGCGGAGTTTGTGTACACGTGTTTGGTCTGTCAGAAATCAAAGGTTGAACATCAAAAGCCTTTAGGTATGATGAAACCATTGAGTATTCCGGAATGGAAATGAAATAACATTTCTATGGATTTTGTGACGGGTTTTCCGAAGACGGTGAAGGGGAATGATTCCATTTGGGTGATTGTGGATCGATTAACTAAGTCAGCGCATTTCTTGCCGATGAAGATTAATCATTCTATGTCGAAACTAACAGAGATGTATATTGAGGAGATTGTGAAGTTGCATGGGATACCGTAGAGTATCGTGTCGGATAGAGATCTGCGATTTACATCTAGATTTTGGAAGAGTTTATAAGATGCTTTGGGAACTAATTTGAGGATGAGTTCTGCTTACCACCCACAGACAGATGGTCAGACATAAAGACTATCCAATCATTAGAAGATTTGATGAGGGCTTGTGTATTGGATCATGGATGTGCATGGGATGATCATTTACCTTTGATTAAGTTTACTTACAACAATAGTTTTCATGTGAGCATTGGTATGGCTCCGTATGAAGCATTGTATGAGAGGCGGTGTAGGAGTCCATTGTGTTGGTATGAGTCAGGCGAGAGTGTTGTGCTCATACTTGAGATTGTGCAAGAGACGTAAAAAAAGATTAAGATGATTCAGGAAAGGATGAAGACTTCTCAAAGTCGTCAGAAGAGTTATCATGATAAGAGGAGGAAAACACTTGAATTTTAAGAAGGAGATCATGTGTTCCCGAGGGTTACTCCAATGACTGGTGTCAGGTGATCTCTGAAGTCTAGAAAGCTCACTCCGTGTTTCATTGGACCGTATCATATTTCACAGAGGGTCGGAGAGGTGGCATATTGGATTGCATTACCACTGTCATTTGCGAATTTGCATGATGTGTTTCATGTGTCGCAATTAAGGACGTACATTACAGATCCATCGCATGTGATTCAAATGGATGATGTAAGGGTAAGAGATAATTTGAGTGTAGAGGTTTCACCAGTGCGAATTGATGTCAGAGAAATGAAGCGATTAAGAGGTAAATAGATTTCGTTAGTGAAGGTATTGTGAGGTGGACCAGCTGACGATAGTTGGACTTGGGAGCGGGAGGTTCAGATGAAGGAGTCGTATCCGACACTGTTTGCTTCAGGTACATTTTCGAGGATGGAAATTTGTAAGTGGGGGAGAGTTGTAACACCCCAAAGTCGATTTTAATTATGTTGATGTGTTTTATTGTGAATTTTGATGTTTATGAGGTTATTAGATATTTTGTGAAGTTTGAGGTAGCTTAATATTTTAATAATAATTAGAATAATTAAGTATATGGGGTTTAGTGGATTATTTGAGAGTTAATTAAATAAATAAAAGCAATTATAGGATGAGGACATTATGTTCTTTTGGTTGAGGATAAGTGAGGGTTTTATGGTGAAAGACTAAAACAGGTCCTAAGGGCAAGAGTGACAAAAGAGGGAAAAGTTGGAGAGAACGATCATTTGGAACGATCGCATAATTGGAAAAGAGCTCTGGAGAAGAGGGAAAAAGCTAGGGCTTGAAGGATTGAGAGATTTGCGAAGAGGTTATCGAAAAGCTTACGAAATTGAGGTATGAGGAGTATTTTACTTTCGATAATATAATGTGGGAATGTAATTGTTTTTTTTTTTGCTGTAGTTTAGGTTTTGAATTCATGATTTTGTGTTGTTGATGATGATGTTATGATGAATTAGATGAATATAAATGATGTAGATGATGTTATTAGGATGAATGTTGATGTTAATGAGGTTTTCTGGTGTAATGCTGCTGAATTTTGGGTTTTGGGGGAGTTTAATCGCAGAAGGGAGAAGACTGAATCGCAGAAGGGAGAAGGCTGAATCGCAGAAAAATTATGCAGAACTCGCGAAGCTCGCTTAGCGAAAAGAGTCTGGGAAGTAGGCACTTAGCGAGCGTAAGGTCTTGCTTAGCGAGCCTGGGAAATCTTGGAAAAATATTTTATTTTTAAAAATTGTTTTTTTGGTAGTATGTTATAGGTTGCTAGAGTGATATGAAGCTGTCAAATGATGCGCCTTGAAGTCTATATGAGTAAAGTTAATATTTAATTGACGAATTATGATTTATTTGATTTTCTTTGAGTTAGGATGTGTGATTTTATGATGTAGAGATTTGAGGTAAGATAAGAGTGTTATATGATGTCTTATGAGTATGTATTTGATGTTATGATTGAGTTTTGTGGGATGATTGTTAATAATGAATGTGGATGCAATTTTATGATGTTTTGAGGATGATATGTGTATATTGCGTCTTGCATTCATATCATTGATTTTGATGAGGGGACTTCGGTCCATTGGTAGCTTCAATCCCATTGTATGGATTGAAGTGATATGATGTTTATGATGTGCTCCCTTTTGGGGAGGGATGATGGCCCAATGTCCATCACATGAGGATGTTTCGGTACCACATGCATTAGTACGAGGTTGCATTCCATTCTAAATGACATAGCATGAGTGCATTGGTGTTTTGTTTAAAGATAAGATGTAATTGATGATGTGTATTAGATTTGTATGATGAGTATTTTTATGATGTAAGGATGATGATAATGATATGTATAAATAAGTTATAAATGAGCTGTTGTTGTTAATTTTGTTTTGAATTCTTATTTCTATATTATATAATGGAATGTGAATTTACTCACCCTGCATGCCTTCTGGTGACGGTCTATTATGTCATCCTGCAAATAATCAAGGTTAGCGCGGTGCATGCTGAATTTTGTTTTAAAATATTTTGATAAATGATGTTTGAGATGATTATCGGATTTTGTTTAATTAAAGATGATTTCTTCGACTTAATTGTTTTTCTGCTTCATAATTATAAAGAAATGGTTTATGAATGTCTTCATGGTTTTTGTGAACCCGTGTTACGGGACAGGACTCTATGTGATGTTTGACTTTTGAGTTTTAGAAGTAAATGTGATGCCATTTGATGAGTTGAACTCTGATAATTGATTTAAATTTATTTATTTCGTGATGGGGTAGAAAGGGTGTTACATGAGGCGTGTCCAAATAAAATAGATTTGACAAGTTAAGGTTAAAATGATTGATTGTTTGAAACACAGTCACATTAAGAGGGATAATGCCCAGATGGAAGACAATGAAGATTTTATTCATAATTTTGATTCCTCAAATGATGATAGTCATGAGAGTGTTAGTGTATTAGTGATGTTGAGTTTCTAGACTGGAGAGGGTTGGTTCAAGAACTCAGGTAACTCTTATCACACATGTTTAAGAAAAATATACTTTGAGACTTTGAAGCTAGAGGAAGGTGGGGTAGTTCACCTTGGTGACAATAAGGCTTTCAAGGCTCATGGTATTGGTTTGTTCAGACTTACAATATTCAACGATCATGATTTTCTTATTCACTATGTGAGGTATGTTTCAAAGCTCAGGCAAAATTTGTTATCCATAAGCATGTTTGATTATATAGGCTATTGAACTAGAGTTGAACATGGAATGTTGAAGATTTCACATGGTGAAAAATTCTAGCTAAAGGGTCTAGAATATGTGACTTATTTATTTTAGAAGGTTTCAATGTTAGTTTTCATTCATCATGTGCTACTGAAGACTATCGTGAAAAGAACAAGCTATGAGATTTGTGGTCAAGCAAGGTGGATATCATAAGGTTGTTTCAAATCACTTTAATGAGTTTTTTAGAAGATAGGGGATGAAAACTATTTTGACCCCTGAGTTGTCATGAAGTTTCTATGGTAAGACTAATGTCAAAGAAATTTAACCAATCAATATATATATATATATATATATATATATATATATATATATATATATATATATATATATATATATATATATATATATATTCATTTAGAGAAATATATTTCAAAACACTTATGAAGGTTTGGAGTAGGAATATTGTAACCTACTATGTTTTCAAAGTCGTTAAAACTTTACATATTGATTAAATCAAGTTAATCTAACTTGATGGTGAAGTTGTGAATTGTGTCTTAATCAGTTATCCAAGAGGTAAGAAGGGCTATGAGTGATTGGGAGTGAAATTTGGAGGATCAAAGTTCATCTATCGCATATGCATTACTTTTTATGTCGATGGAAAAAGAGTTAATACATATGGATGGATTTTTTAAGATAGAGAAAACATAGTTTGATGTGAAGGTTCATACTAGAGATACTAGTTGTGGTGTGATAACGGCTATGGAGACATTTGATTATCATTAATTTGACTCGTGATAAGGTATTGAAGGAGATTATACCATAACAATGGGATAATTATGTTGCCTTTGAGTGTCATGCTTTGAATTTGGTTAAATGGTTGCAAGACTCTAGAATAAGGATCTTCAAGGAGGCATTCGAAAGCAGGTGAAATCCAAATTGGTTGAAGAACCATACTTGAGGGTTTGTCCGACTATTGAAACCGAAAAAGAATTGGTTATAGAAAGTGGATTTAAGTAGCAAAATCAAGGTTGAAATGAGGCTTGAACTTGATAAATATTATTCAATAAATATTAAATTGGCAGATAAACAATTATAGTATGCTTTTAATCTTGATATCTTATTACATAAAAAGTTATTGTTTTTTAGGACCATTTATTTTGATTATCATTGTTATTGTTATAATGTGATTGAACTTTTCAATTTTATAATATTTATTATTAATAAAATTCACTTAAAGATGAATGTTAGAGATATTTCAAATTCAAATTACCTCTAAATTACATTTTAAATTGCTAGTCATTTTTCCTTAAATAATGTTACAGTAACGTGGATACAAATTAAACTCTTGTGATATAGAACCATGGTCTTGGGCGGTTTGTTTCCATATATGATTCATAGGCCTGCAGTTACAGAGGGAGTGTTTTGTGTGATAAAGACACATAATTTTAGCAGCATTTATTGTATCTATATGAAACCATAAGGTTAACTTTAAATTTTGAATTTTGCATGCAAAGGTGAGATGATTCTGCTTGTACATCTTTGATTCTTTAACATTTATTATAATTGTATATACATGTCACGTGATGTTCTTGAATTCTTGAATTGTCTTTTTCTTTCTCAACCATCCTTAATCTCATTGTAATATATTCTGTATGATCCCTTCTGTAAAAGTATAATTTACCACACTATTATTATACTGTTCAAACTATTTTAAAAGGAAAAAAAAGTATAATTTTCTTAAATTTGCAACTTTTTTTTTTGTCTTAACTTTACCATTTTTGGAAAAATAGACCCATATGATATGAAGTTCTAAGAGTTCAATAAAGTCTAACTTTTGTTTTTTTTTTCAACAAGAGATCTTATAAGAGAACTTTTGTTCCCCATTGAAAGCTTTTCGCAATCTACGATATGGATGATAACGAGCTAGAAATTTTCTATGTTCAAGATAAACAGTTTTCTTTCCTTTCTCAAGTTGGAGGTAACTTGTGTCTTCTTCACATATAGGACATGCATTATGCCCTTTAACTTTATAACCAGACAAATTACCATACGCCGGAAAATCGTTGATGGTGCAAAACAACATGGCATGCATATTGAAATGTTCACCAGAATACGCATCAAAAACATCCACCCCTTCATCCCATAATACTCTTAAATCATCAATCAAGGGACTTAGATAAACATCTATGTCATTTCCCGGTTGTTTTGGCCCCGAAATCATCATGGATAACATAATATATTTACGCTTCATGCATAACCTAGGAGATAGGTTGTAAATCATCAGGAGAACAGGCCAAGAAGAATGATTAGTACTTAGATTACCAAACGGATTCATTCCATCAGTAGAAAGTCCAAGTCTAAGGTTTCTGGACTCTTTGCCAAAATTTGGAAACAAAGAATCTATTTTCTTCCACTGCAAAGAATCAGCTACATGACGAATTTGTCCATCACATTTTCTTTCTTCGGCATGCCATCTAAGATTCCTTGCGTCATTTGCATTTGCGAAGAGTCTCTTGAACCTTGGAATTATTGGTAGGTACCATACCACTTTCGCGGGAGGACCCTTTTTGACAACCTCATCATCACTAGAATCACCATCTTTCTTTTTGTAGCGTGACGCCTTGCACTTCGGACAATGATCATAGTTTACATACTCTTTTCTGTATAATATGCAATCATTAGGACATGCATGTATCTTTTCATACTCCAAACCCATTGGACACAATATCTTTTTTGCCTCATAATAACGATTTGGCAATACGTTACCTTCTGGAAGCATCTGTGTCAACAATTCAAGCAATTCGGAAAAACTTTTGTCAGTCCACCCATTATTTGCCTTCAAATTAAACAATTTTAACACGGCTGACAAACGTGTAAAATTAGTGCATCCCGGGTACAAAGGTTGATCCTTGTCACTGCATAAAGTATCATACACATGTGCCTTTTTAAACGAATCTTGTCCAATATCACGCATCATGTCTTCCAGACGATCATCATCCATTTCTACACCAATATTATCTTTTTGGGACACATTTGACTTTTCTACTACCTCACCGTGCCATATCCATTGTGTATAAGTTTGACAAATCCCATGACAAATTAGATGATCCATGATTGTCTTCTTATTAAGTTTTGGTTCGCGATTTGCGCAACGAACACATGGACAGAGAAAAATCACATCAACACTTTTTTCACCATTACTTTTAGGAGGAGGAAGATTTTTTTTAGCATTGCTCTCAGCAAACTGTAGAAATTCCTTCACTCCATGTTCGTACTCAACACTTAATCTATTAGCTTTTATCCAACTACGATTCATACCTATGTTCCGGAATTAATGCATACAGATCAGATAAATCATTTAGACACCTATAATAGTCGCTCTCAAGAACAATAGAAAAAATGCAAAAGTCTCTACGTGCAAACACATGACATGCATAGAGAAGAAGTGAGAGGTTATAAATAATTAAAAAAGAACCTGTAATATGGTGCGGCCGGTCGGATGACTCACGGATGACGATGCAGAAGTTCTCGTCGACACACAATTTCTACAAGAAACAATATCATCACAATATGTATAAAATAAACATGGCTATATATATATATATATATTCTAAAACAATATATATATTCTAAAACTATATATATATATACAAAACTATATATATATATTCTAAAACTATATATATATATATATATATATATATATATATATATATATATATACAAAACTATATATATATTCTAAAACTATATATATATATATATATATATATATATATATATATATATATATATATATATATATTCAAAATCAATAATGAGGAAGAAGAAGATGAACAGATCTTTTACCGGCGCGGCGAACGGAAGCGAAGACGACGGACGGCGGAAGGTGAAGCGAAGACGGCGGACGGTAACACGTGGAAACAGGCAGCGGCGGCGGCTAACCGATTAAGGGACGACGGACGGCGGAAACTGTAGAAATCCGCAAACAGCGCAGCGAACAGCGGCGGCGGCCGTAACACGTGGAGCGGCCAGCGGCGAGCGGCAAGCGGCGAGCGGCGGTTTACAGACGGGAGCAGGAGGAATCCGCAACAGGCAGTAGTGAAGGGGCGGCGCGGCGCAACAACAAGAGTGAAGGAGGAATAGTGTTTCTACAGTAAATAAAATTTAAGTTTTAGATTTAGGGTTTATTTTTTTAATTTTTTTTAATAAAACATGTTACATCGGTTATATCAACAACCGATTTAATATCTTTTTTTAACATTGATGCGAGCAACCTATTACATCGGGTATCAAAACCCACCGATGTAAAATGTTTATTTTTATATTTATTTTAAGATTTTTTTGGAAGACCTTTTACATCGGGTTTTATACACAACCGATGTAAAATGTTGTTTTATTTTTACTTTTATTTTATGATTTTTTTGGAAGACCTTTTACATCGGGTTTTATACACAACCGATGTAAAATGTTGTTTTTTTAAATTTTTTTTTAAGAAACATTTTAAATCGGTTTTTAATATAACCGATGTAATATGTATTTTGATTTTTTTGATTTTTTTTTATTGTTTTTTAATATGGTTTTTTACATCAGTTTTAGAAAAACCGATGTAAAAGGCTTTAGATGAATTTTTTTGTTATTTACAAAACTGCCACCGCGTTATTTTTTACATCGGTTTTATCAATACCTGATGTAAAATCATTTAACCAAATGTCTTTTTTTTAGTAGTGTTAATTGAATTTATATTTAGATTAGCAAAGATAAATGTTTTCTTTCAAAGTAACAAAAAAAAACATTGATAATTTAATGGAAAAAAACAAAAACAAATGAACAAAAAGATAGAAGGACATCTCTTATCTTAAGGTTAGAATTTGGATGTTTCTTTTTAATCACTTCGTTGTTAGAGCTCTCATGTTTAGAGGGTGTGGATTGTCATGAATATTATAGCTCAGTTTCACATAGTATCAAAGATCAAATTCTATACTATTATAATACTCAAGTAGGGTATATAACAAATCACACATAGACGCGACCTTTTACTTGGTATATATCACAAAAATGGTATCTACTATTATACTCACATTGTAAGGTTAGGTTAAATATTCTTGGACCGCATCTTTTTAAAAGTTATGTTGACCTAGCCATTATTTCACGATGGAGGCCACATGTGTTACATCTATTTCTGGAAATTAGAAACCCCTTATTAAGATGCTAACCATTAAACTGCGTCGCCCAACATCTACAAGCAATTCTCTAGACCAACCAGCAACATAAACGACAAGATGATATATTCCTAGGGGCTTCTAGCGGCAAGATTAAAACTTTATTTACATAACTAGTGGGAAACCCGTGCTTTCGCACGGGTACTTGTCGGTAACACGAATTATTGGAAGAAAAAATTATTCAGCAATATTAGAATAAAAAAAAAATACAGAGTTTGGGATTGTTGGCGAACAAAATTGAAGATATAGTATTGAATGGACATGAAACATAATAATATTAGCATTTCAAAAGTCTTAGAATAGGTAGGTAATTAAGACATGAGATATATCAAATTTTGGTTTGAGAATATTTATAAAGACATATCAATAATAAAATTGTTTTCATTTATAAAAAAATTTGAATCAACACTATATAAATATTATTAATAGTAGTTATAAAATTTTTAAAAATTAATGAAAAGTTAATATATTAAAAATCAAATAACATTCCATTAAGATTTAATGTTTAATTGAATTCAATAATAACATGAATGAATAGGAGAATAAAAAAAATTCAGCTATGAAATTTAGTATGTAACCCTTTTTAAGATCTAATATTAAATATTTACTTTGACACTATTTATAAAAAAAATTAATCAATAAGATTCTCTAAATTGAATTTGCAAACCGTCTTCCTAACAGGTGGGAATTAAATAAGTAACTTAGAAAAATGAAATAAGAAATTGAAACATCACAACCAATGTTGGGGCATTGCAACCAAGTACCATATATCAGTGTCCATGATACATTAAATTTAACCCAATTATATATGGGAATTTTACTTTGTTTCAATAACTTTTGACATACACAACTAACCATACAATTATAACCATAGATCATATATCATTGAATGAGCATGAAACATAAAAATATTAGCATTTCAAAAGTATTAGAATAGGTAGGTAATTAAGACATGAGATATTAGAATTACAACAGAAACATGAAACCTAATTATCAAATCTAAACCGACGCGCTGATATGAAGTTGGACCACGACCAATCTTGTTCGTCATCGTCACTTGAACCAAAAATAGAATAGTCCTCCTCATCAACGTCACTGTCGCAGGAGAAATGAGATCTCTTTCTTTTGGATGTTTTTTTCTTGTTCTTTTTCTTGCGAACCTGCTGCTGCCGCGACTCAGAAGATGAAAGAACATGATGTTCGACTTGCTGGAAAAAAAAGAAGTAAATGCAGAATCAGTAAATAGTAACATGGGGTGCAGAATAGGAACAAAACAAAATAAGTGATCGTGAAATTGTGCCTGCTGTTGTATTTGTACTTGTTGATCCTCAGGAGGTTGAGGAAGAAGTGGTTCGATCACCACCGGCTCAACCTTTTGGTCGTCCACCGGATTCGGCAGAGGATTTTGCAGTGGAGGTTTCTCCTCAGTTGTGACATGATTCTGCAGAGGCATAAGCGGTGAATGTGGCTGGGGAACCTCGTCGACGTCGGTGGGAAGATCGTTCGAGGCCATGGTAGTACCTGAGATGCTGAGTCAAATAGATATTGAAAAAGGAATTATGGGTTGCGGTATATATAAGAAAATAAAGTGTCTGTTGATGTTCTCCATGGCATTAAAAATATGGAATCTTTATTGCATTGAAATTAGAAATATGTTAATAATGGTGGGAAAAGCAATATTGTAGAAAACCGTCCAACTTCCAATTAATTGCAGAAAGACTGCAGCATAAATGTTTTTATGAAAAGAAAGGAAAATGAAAAGACTGTTATTAAAAACCTTTGAATTGTGAGGCCACTGAAGTTACATGACAGTCACGCTGCATCATGTAATGATTTTGTGTAATGAATAAAACCTTTGATTGAGCAATACAGATTTTTAAAAGACAAAGATTAATAAATGCTGGTGATGTTTAGAAAGCATGGATGAAGCAATAAATGTTGATGTGCCTGAAGAGTTGCAAAAGGCATTGGAAGCTGGAAAAATTCTGGAACCGGTACAGTACTGCGCAGGCTTTGCAGTATGGTAGTTTCTTTAATGTACAACCAAAGGAATTTTCAATTGCCATGTAATAGGCATTTACATTTTCGGTTCGAGAAGGACAGTTGCTACATGAAGGATCAACCAACCTGGCCAGCCATAAGCAAGAATGATTTGGAAGAATGATTATGAGGCCACTGAAGTTACATGATAGTCACGCTGCATCATGTAATGATTTTGTGTAATGAATAAAACGTTTGATTGAGCAATACAAATTTTTAAAAGACAAAGAATAATAAATAAAATAGTATTAAACTTTAGAAGCATAATTAAAATTTAAAGTATTTCAAACAAAAACATAGACCAATGTTAACTAAAACTGAAGATTATATTTAACAGACCAAAGTGTTAGTAACTATAACACATTTGAAGGAGTAGTGGCCTTGAACAGAACCGAAACAGGATAATGACATAAACCGGGTGGCGCGAAACCACTGATGTGGTGAAAAAATGCAGATGCGAGAGTGCCGAAATATTACAACGGCAAATATAGTCCTATATCATTTGTAAAAATATGCTTTGAGGGTTGTGTGATTTTAACGTGGACCATGAAATACATGAACATTGATCAGAGCCGGAAACGGTAAATAAAAACGTTATAATGGGAAAGTAGAGGTGAGTTATCAGGTGAGCCAGTTGTTAAACTGGAGTAAACATACCATTTGTTGTGCCTTGCAAAAGAAGTTGTTGGAGTAGTCTATAATATAAGTTTTATGGAGATCCATGTAGCCTATTCCTTGCTGTGTGTAAATTTCCAAGGAGCTTCCTGTTAAAGTGGAGGCTGCAAACCTCATTTTAGTATGAGTAAACTTTAAAATGAACTATACCCGAAAACATTGCAACAAAAAGTATAATATATGGTGAATGAGAGATATGAATAATATGTCAAAAGAGGGGGTTGTTAACATTGCCATTTAGATTAAGAACGATTCAACTTTTTGACAATGATGTTGTAAGCCCGGGCTCTGAGACAGAGAATGCGAGTCAATCGGCCCATGTAAGACGTTCGATATCATCAAAATGTAACGAAACGCGACCAATAAACATGAGGGATTAGTACTTAGTGTAACAGAATGGCAGCGGTTCCTTATCGACCGCCTATACGGGTAAATCAGAAAACGAAGTCACACCACTAATAAACCGTTTCGATGTAAGGGTTAATGCCATAGAATGATTCCCCACTTAGATGGTGATGTGAACATTGCCGTAGTAAACCACTGCACATGATGAATGTTTATGCACAGTGATGATTGGGAGGCATGAATGAGTGGTGTGTAAAATTGCATACAAACATGTAATTCTATGGATGCATGATACTCTTGTTTGCAGAATCGTTTAGATTAATGTAATGTCAAACAAAGTTTTGTAAATGTAAAGTGTGGAAGGCCTAAAGATGACAAATATTTAAGCTCAAACAATAACAAAGGAAGCATATGTTTAGTATTACTATATGTACACGAAAAGGCATCAAAGTATGAATTGACAGAGTTAGCTGTAAAGAGAAAGTAATGTGTTACCTTGAATTATCCATTGTGGAAGATGGATTAGAGCAGACAATGAGGTAGACTGAAGGTGGTTGTTAATGGAAAGGAGGTTCTGGTGCGCAAGACGATGGGAAGCAGTAGCAGAAAATGCATCACAATGGGGAGAAACTAAAATTTGGGGAATACATAAATTACTTTGTGTAAGAAGGTAGGTCCAGGCAATCTCCCGAGACAAACAAAATCCAGTGGGCACTAATGTGACACATTTAAAACACAATGTGTAAAACCTCACCCTGTAATAAAAAGCAATAAAATAAATGTTGTTTAATAAAGTAGGTATTAACAGGGTGTCTGTGTGTAGAAATGAAATGAGTAACATTGATAAAAAAACAAAATGGAAAGGAAAAGTAATAATAAGATCAAACAACCTTCTCATTGGATGTGTACATAGTTGTAAGGAAAAAAGGAAAAAATATAAATGGTTGAATAGTATAAAGTGAGGTTGTCACAGTGGGAGTTGAACTGTTAAGAAGGAGAAAAAAAGTGAAAGGATTAAATGATGGGAGTGGTTACATTAGGCATTGGTAACTTGCACACAATTAAGGAAAATTTATTATGAAGCATGGGCTACAGAGGTTACACAATGGTTACATCAGTGAATATGTGATATATTAAGGAAAATCCATATCTATATAAGAGGTAAGAATGGTAGCAGAGGCATAGTTGTCCCCATTCATTACAACCTGCGAATTGCTTAAAATGGGAGTGGGGAAAAAGCAGATGAATGAGTCAGAGTAAGAGGGTGAGCCATATAATATTTGTATAATTTTTGTGCATGAATTGTTTCACAGACTTTAGTTTCATAAACTGTTTAGCTCGAGCAGTGAAATTGTGGGAAGTATGGATGATACCCAAGCTGTCATTGATAACTTGATCCAAGAAGTTCTCCAAGAACAGAGAGACAGTGTGAAAGGAAAGGATTCGAAGAGCGACATGCGGGTTGTGGAGCCGAGAGTGGAGGAAGATATGGTTGCAGGAAGGTAGTAAGAATTTTACATAACCACTGTGATTTGTCGATAAGAAATGTGTATTAACGGAAAAATGTGTTTCACCAATGGTGTGCAGGAAAACAGTTGACAGTGGGATTCCTGCGCCTAAGAACGTGACGTTTTCTACTGCTCCGGTACAAATCTTCAGCTACACCGATGGTCATTCATTCCGAATGGAAGGGTAAGTTTTTGAAAAGACCACCTTGAATAATAGAAAGATCAGGATACATGTGATTGTATGTTATGTTGATGTTATCGCAAAGCAGGGATCAGAACATGGAAATAAACGAAAGCGGTGAAGAGGATGGTGTAGGCGATACGTTTAAGGAGCATGTTCGAGGAGAAGGATCAGAATCTGGTGGCTCAGACGTTGGTGATGGTACCGAGGAAGAAACAGTTGCAACGGAAGATCTAATTCCCGATCACACTGAATGGGAAAAGGAGGTGAGCTTTGGCTACAAAGTGACGAACAACGTGATGGTAAGTTGTAACTCTAAAACCAAAAACCGTTTGCATGCAGAATATGTTTATTCCCAGTGAATAATGATATAGATAATTTGGTAGCAGCATTTTCCGAAGTTCGTGAGTGAGAGGTTTCTTGGATTGAATCAGAAGGACATCATCTTGGAGGATGGAGACTACGGATTCCTCTATGTTGCGAAGATCAAATGTGCCAGGCGCAACGGAAAGATCATGAAGATGGAAAAATACATGTACCGCGGGTGGCATGAATTTTCCAAGTACCATCAGCTTTGGATGGGCGACATTTTTAAGTTCAGAATAGATAAACCTGGTGACCGAGTAACCGTTAGTGTGCGGAAAAATAACGTGAGTTAGTTGATTTTGTTCCATGGCTGCAGGGGCCAAAGTGTCTATCTAATAGATTAGAAATGAGAAAGGGTGTTTAGGTATGAGCATAGGTCAACTGGGAGACAGAATTACCTTAGTTGCGAAGAAAAAGAACGCGACCTTGTCGGTCCAGTTGCAGGTTTCCAGGGGGTGTAGTTTATGTGTAATAGTAAGGGTATTTTGTTTTAGCATGTATATTAGGGTTTGAGTTTTAAGAAAGTTGTAAAGAGCACTGGTAATATCCGGCTCTGTGAATGTAAAGACAATGTTTAATGTTTAAATGAGGAGCAGTGCATTATTGTTATCATGTTGTTGAAGTTAATCCATAAACATTGGTGAAAACATGTTAATAGCAATCATTGTTGTTATGAGTATGAACAATAAAATTGTATAAAGATGGATAGGTGTTAGTAAAAGTAAGGCCAGTGTTTTTGGCAATTTTAACCGAATATCTGCATTATTAACAGACAATGCGAAGGCTTGAAATATAGGATGGCAAGAGTGCAAAGATGTAACGGTAAAATAGGTCGGAAATGTAATTGGAGAAATGGATGCAACAGTAGTTGGACAATGGTTAATGTTAGTTTTAATGAAAGATAAGCATCGTTTGACCATGGAAGAGTTATATATTTTTGGTTACAAAAGCAGAAGTCTGACTATTATAATTAGTAAGGAATAACATAATGGTGAAATAAAGATTACAATGGAGGCATGACAGAAGCACAAGAACAATTAAAATATCACAAAACTGCATAAAATACAACAAATATTTGTAATGTACAATTCAAAAGTTGAACAGAATCCTGGCATAGAATCCCCGGAAGTGCTGAACGCTGGCTACACCGGCCGACCATGATAGATGCAGCAGGTATCGAAGTTTGTTATAAGGGTCATACACATAAAAGGAGGAAACACGGATTTTACAATTGCTTCAGCAGGGTTCATGAAGATATTTTAGGGCGGTATCATAAACTGATGTCAGAATAAAAGTTTATGCAGATTATAAAGTAAGGCACGCACTACATGTTTTTGTTGTGTAGAACGGAAAAAAAATGTATGCAATGTGTTGATGCGAAAGTAGTGGGTAGAAAAGCAGGCAGTTGAGTAATACCAAAAACATAAGTACGGTAATGTCTATACATTGTTGAAAACCTCTTTGTAGACGACATTTTCTGTAGTTGATTTGGGTTTGTTGTCGTCGTCATGAATGAGTATTTTGATTCCCCTCTTGGTAGTGACTCGTGATATTGCAACATAAAGTTGGCCATGACTGAAGAGATCCTTAGGTAAGTAAAGGCCAACCCAATCCAAAGATTGACCTTGAGATTTATTGATTGTCATGGCATAAGAAACGATGATCGGGAATTGTCTTCTACTGAGTTTGAAAGGCCATGGCGATTGGGACGGCGACATATCCATGTGTGGGATGTATATAACTTTTCCATTTCCTTTTCCACCCATAATTTCCGCTTCAATAACATGGTTTGCCATCCTGGTAACAATAAGCCTAGTCCCGTTACATAGACCCTCCGCCGGGTCGATGTTTCGCATAAGCATAATTGGAGTTCCGATTTTTAATTTGATGTGATGTCCTGGCAGTCCAGAAGTACGAAGGGTGCTGAGAAATTCAAGGCTTAAGACATTCATTATGGTGTCATCGTGTATCTCCGAGCGGTCCACAGAGTTGGAGCTATAGTAATCTCTTCCTTCGTCTACACATAGAGGAAAATAATAAGAAAGCAATAATTAGAAGTCTGTTAAAGTTTATTGAGGTCATTTTATATTAGGGCCGGGTGAGAGGGTGAGTTGAAACAGACCTGGCATCAAGTCTAGGACATGGTTGTTGATTTGGTCAACTACCTGAATGGTGGAAGCCATAATGGCTCTACTTTTCAAGTAGTCATAAGATTTGTAATTATCCAGGAAAGCAGGATAGATGCTCTCGACTATTGCGACAATCGGGTTAGCGTAATGCAAAAGAAGAATATCGAAAGGAATTTCTATTTCGGCATATCCATCGTTAGGATCAGAAACCCTCCCCTCGCCCAACCGCAAGAGCCAATTTGAGAATTCAGCAATTTCAAGAGATTCGTGGATGTCACGTCCGGCCCTAAGCCGCATATTCTGCGTTAAGGTCAGAACCTCACACGAATCCAAAATGTATGAAACGTTGATCACAGAATGAACAATTTCGGATCTGGTCCCCTTGGGAGTAACAAGTAAAATTTGTCTAAAGTCTTCTCCGAAAACAATGACCTTACCTCCGAAAATGACATCTGAATTACCGTGTCTACTCATGACATCCCTTAGAGTCTTATCCAGTGCTTCGAGAGTGAATTTTCTTGCCATAGGTGCCTCGTCCCAAATAATCAACTTTGTTTGCTGGAGTAATTGGGCATGTTCATCACCATAATCAATTCTACATGTATAATTCTCCAAAGTTGGGACCGATATTTTAAATTTGGAATGTGTCGTTCTACCACCAGGAAACAAAAGGGAAGCAATACCACTCGTTGCAACCGTCAAAACAATTTCATGTTTCGATCGCAAATGAGCTGCAAGCGTTCTCCATATATAAGTTTTACCTGTTCTGCCAAAACCATGGAGGAAGAAGACCCCTCCTGTTTGATTATTGACGGCCATAATGATTTTGTTGAAAATCTGGTGTTGTTCTCCTATTAAGAAACCAAATAAGAAAAAGAGATCAGGAAGACTGGGATTTCAAGTTGAAACATGCATATAGCATGGGAAAGTAAAAACCTGTTAGTGAATCAAAAAGCTTGTCGAATTCTTCTTTATAACGGTAGTGTCGTAACTCCTCTCTTCATATATTAGTCCGTTACCAAGCTGTTGGAGAATATAACCGTTAGGTGTTGGAAAGGGCTTGAATTCCACGAGGCTTCTGCGGTTGGCCTGTAGTAATGCTTTAATTTCAATGAGTGTAAAATTCTGCAGGTCAGTTACCTCTAGATGGAGATCTACAAAATGAGTAAGGGTATTATGCATACAATACAAACAGGGTATGAAAATAAAGCATAAAGAATGATACAGATCATACAACCTTGGTTATTCGCAATCTGTCTCTGTCAGTGTAAAAGCCCATCCGATAATAATAACCATGTCTCATTCCAAACATGTAGAGGTCTGTTGATTGTTCCTGAGAGAAGCATGATGACAAATAATTTTCTGAGAAAATGGCCTGATCCCTAATGACTTGCATCCTTAATGGCTCCTATGTATTCCTTATCGTCGTCAAGGAACCCCATGGCGTAGCATGCATCCCTAAATGAATCATATTGTATTTTGCCAACCTTATGAATGTCCTCATAATTCTTTGGTCCCTTGACAATTGTGAGCATCATCCTTAGGTAATAGAGTTCGCCCGTGGTGGGGGGAACCCATATTAACCGACCTATTGTGAAGCCCTTTTGACGTGGCTTCCAGCATATTTTACCTTTGACGTAAACAAATTTGGAGACGAATTGAGAATAAGTGATATTTTGTGCTTCTGCATAAATATTATTTGCAACAAACCAGGAGGTGAACATTGAGTCGGTGATGCTTTCCTTTTCCAAAATGTTTTCCATTGTGGCGTGGTCGGTATAGTAAATAGGTTCCTCACCTATAAAGTTGTAAAACATTCGTTCTACCACAGGACTTCTCCCATACTGTTTGTAAGAGAAAATCCTCCATGTAGCCTCACTCGGAGAAACATATCTATAGTCCAAGTATTCTTTAATTTGATCAACTTCATCATGTGCTTGTGGAAATGAATTTGATGCAGTAACTATTGACGCGGTGATCCGGTCATATCCTTTGTGGATGTACTTGAACAGGTACTTGATGGAAGTACTTTGATTACACCACTCCATGTTGATGTGTGCTTCATATTTAAGTAGTAACCGTGTGTTGTAGGGGACGACGTACCTATTATCCAATGTAATTCCAGATTTCACAACTGTATGAGATTGAGATCTTTTTCGGTAAAGCGGAAAGCCGTCGGCATCGACCATCGTGCAGTTGTTGAATTTTTTTGGAAAAAACTTAGAGCATCTTCTATTTTTCATGCACGGGGAAGTGAGCCTGGCAAAACCGCACGGTCTGTGGATCATGTGTGATTTAACTAACTGGTACAACCTTGGATGCTTGATAGGATCAGGTATTTCCGCAGAAATAATGTTGTCAATGTCCTGAGGCGTAGGATACTTACTAAGTGGATGTAAGAACAACAGAATGTGTGCGTGTGACAAGCCCCTCTTTTGAAATTCGATGGTATAAATGGCTACAGAAGGCATGAAAAACACGTTAATATGTATATCATGTACACAGAAGATAAAAAAGATATAAGCAATTGTATATGACTTACATCCTACAACTTTACTAAGTACTTGGCGTTTTGTGAGGTCAGACATTAGTTCATCAAACTTAATTTTAAAGACTTTGGAAACAATATTAGGCCTGTCGTAAGGCTTTAAGTTATCCTTTGAAAGGTGCCGTGTAATCTCAGGCCAAGTGGGATTGCATGTAAAAGTAATAAATAAGTCAGGAAATCCCAGTGCACTCGAAATGGCCATACCGTCGAAGTATAGTTGATCCATGTAACGTTTCCCCCCTACAAAAGAAGACGGCAGAACAACTCTTCGGCCGGTTTTATTTTGTTGGTTATCCCCTGCATTGGTATGTGCATCACGAACTTGCCTATACTTGCCGACTCTAAGATTCCATCATTGCATAACCGTCAACCAAAAATTGTTGGAACAATCTTCTCGAATGCAGAAGTTTTTTTGCCTCTTCAGTCCGTTCATGCAAACGGAAGCAAAGCCAATCCTTTATTGTCTGTCGATTTTCCCTTGTGACAATCTGTTGATGCCTATACCTGTGCAGTATGTTAGGCCGATAACCATCTTCACCATAAGGGAAAATCAAAGGATACTACAATGCCATGTAAGTTGGGTGGAATTCATCGATCCTTTGTAATCCACCTTCACTCAGGTGAAGTATGATGTCTCTCTTAGAGGCCGAATCAACATCGCCTACAATTAGAGCCGCAACTTCCGAGACAGTTGGAGTGTTGTAGATGCGACCATCTGTGGATCTATCAGAAATAAGTTTTAGTTTCAAATCTTGGAAAGCACTATCACTCAACATGTCCCTTGCCATCCAGAATGCCCTTGCATGAGGATTAAATTCATCCAAACAACATTTGAGAGTGAAAGAGAACATAACATTATAGGTTCGTAGGTTGCTCTGAAAATTCTTTGCATACCGACAATTTTTATCAAATAGTAATTTATGCAATTGAGGCGGTGGAGCCTTAAGCAACGGGAGTTCAATTTTTCCTCCCTTGCAACACAGGCCAAACTTAGGTAAAGTTGTGTGCCTTCCCTTAGACCTTCGCTCCTGATACCATATAGTCGCACGACAATGTTGGCATTCCCAGAAAGGGTCTCCAATATCATAATAATCTGCAATTAATAGGTATAATTAAAGTGATATGTGTGAAGATGTATTGCATTTCAAATTTTTTGAACATGAAAGCTAAATTTCATATGGCATCATTAAACCATATTGTACGTAATTGTAAGTAGTAGGCACGATAAGAAGGTGAATTGGTGGATACCTTGATCAAAAGAGTTTCCCAACAAAAGAGACTCATTATGTCCTTCATGTTCACAGTTGTCCTCAAAGATGTCTTCGTCCCCTGAATTTAAGTCATTGTCGGTTTCAGATGGTGAACCGGCAATAATGTTAGGACTGGGACCTTCCCGAATGGTACCGGGGGAGGCAACAGGAGTCAAAATTGGAGTTGTTGGAGGGTGAATTAAACAGGTGTTATTGAGTTGTGCAACGGCGTTGAATTGGTTGTAGAGATTTCCATGAGATGTTAGTGCCAGCCTACTCCTTTTAAACCTGTCTTTGTCGAGGTGATGACGATTAGAGGATCTTGAACAATTTTGTGCATTGGTTAAGTCTATAGTCAGTGGAGAAATGAATGTACCACGACGTAATGATCCAGGAGTAGAGACATCTGAATGTGTGGTTAGAGGAAAATGATTCTCCTTGTTATAATGAGGAAGATGGTTGGATCTTTTGGCGTTGAGGTAGGCCTTCCTTTTACGTCTCGCTGAAGCAGCTGCAGAATTAGCAGGGTTGTTAAAGTTTGAATCCATTGGGTAAAATGCAATCAATATGTAAGGCAGAGAGTGATAAGCCAGAGAGTAAGTGTGGTTTGATGGTTTATACGAAATAAAGTTGAGTTGATGAGGATGTCACAGAGGGTTTGATTGTCATGGTTGTATAAAAAAGAATTGGTGTTTATGTGTTAATTATATGCAGGGACGTATGGCAACAGGAGAACTAGTTGTAGGATATTATGGAGGTCTTAGGTCTTGAACAGGCCGGTTGGGAAAGTTCCAGAGAAGTAAAATAAGTTGTGCAAGGGAAGAAATTCAAAAAGGCCAATGGCGGGAGTCCGATCAAAAGAGGGAAAAAGTACAGTTAGTAAAAGGTATGGGGAGCTGTAAAAAATGCAGTGGCTATAGCAATCAGTCATAGTTTGATGTGTATAAGTAGGTTGATAGAAGGTAGTCTGTTAAAAGTGAAGGCATTGATGAATGAAGTGATGTAGTAGATAGTAAATAGTATATAATCTAAAAATTGTCAGAGAAGGTGCAAAATTGTTTGAAATAATCTGTTTGAGATTTGGCGTAACCGGTCGTAGTTTGATCTGCCGTTTAGGAATTTGTATTTCTGTTGTAACCTGCCAAGTTATGATTAACTAATGTGGGAATTCAAAAAGATGCAAGTTGTGAAATAAATCATGTTAGAATCAACAGTCGGTCGTTGTTTGATATATTGTTAGGAATTAGTATAGCTGCTGTAGCTTGCAAACTTTTGTTAACGTAATGTGGGAATTTTAAAAGATGGAAGTTGAGTAAAATTTCATGTTTGTATCAACAGGATTTTACAGGAAGGTAAAAGATGATGCACTTGTGTAGTAGATATTTTATATTGAATACAGTTAGAACAGTAATGCAGTTATATTGGAGGTTGATATGGACAAATTGAGATGCAGAGAATACATTATAAAATCCAGGGAAATGAAGTCGCCATGTTTAATTGAAAAAGACAAAAGGCCTAAATTAATATTACACATGTTATCATTAATGATGTTCACACAAAAATTTTAGAATTAATTTCATTAGAGTTGTCCCAATTGTATCGTTGTTGAAATGAAGAATCAACGGGAAACATTACTTCTCGACTTTGATAATTTTGTTGAGTTTGGTTGCTGAAAGCTGAAAATCATCATCGACATTTGAAGTTGTAGCAGCATCTGATTCAGGGGCCACCATCCTTTTTGAACTTGAACTCGGTGTAACGGGTTCGGGGTGAAAACAGGAGGTAACGTCTAGTTCCTGCAAAATGGAAAACCACAACAGGGGAAATTTGACCACATTAGAAACCAAACGACCAACAATTATATGTTGCTGCGCATATAACATGGTAGCATACCGTGACTAAATCCCACTGTTCTATTGGAACAACCTCGGAAACACTTTCTACAATCTGCAATTCCAGAGTTAATATTCGTCAGTATGAATGAAAAAAAGTGTGAAACCAAAAGATCAAAAAGTATATGAGTATCATTAGAAAGGAGCTGAAGGTTGCACCTGTTGATCGTGCAAAGAAACCATTGGAGTAGACGAAACAGACTGTTGGGCAAGGGAAGATATGCGTAATGTTATTCATAAATATGTTGGAAACGATAATGTGAATAAGAAATGTGAAATTGTTACCGAAACTGGTGTAAAGGATGATTCCAGCTGTTTAATGGCATTTTCATCTCTAAATATGGAAACAACAGATGCATTTGTCCATGAAGGTTGCCACTTCACTTTGAAAGCCAGTTTGATACCCACCAAAGCGTCAAGCGCTAAAGGATATTCAAGAGGATCGGTGACACCGACCTAAAATTGTAGGTTTGAAAATATAGTCAGTGTGGATTAAGACAAATCAGAAACTCTAAAGCTGTGACATTGATAAACATGTTACCTTAAGCATGGTGGCTCGCAAAAGATCAGCAGATATGTCCAACAATTCAGAACACTCACGGTCCCACAATACAAATGTGGCACATCATGAATGATGAACGCCATCAAGCAGAATTTTATACCTGAATATTTCTGTTTCGGTGGTATGTCCAGCACTACAAATGTAAGGAGCAGTGAGACCCTTTGCGACCCTGGGGCATTCATGACATGCTTGGTAATACCAACCTCCCTGGGAGGTTTTTAGCTTGTCAGTAGTTGCAACGGTAACACATTGGGTGATCTGGTATCGATATAAATGGCAAACAGTGAAAAGTATGATCATATTCAATTGACAGACGTTTAAAGGACTTCAATGCTAAAAGTAAAATAATGGACTCACGTCTTTAAGTTGGACAATTTTTGAAAGTGGGAGCACGACAGCCTTAAACATAAATTTATCATACGGAGTGAATTGAGAAGAACCAGAAGTTTGGGACCAGTTGGTTGACAGGGACTTTAAAGTTGATGAAGAGTCTTGGAAGCCAAGAATGTCTTTAATGCTGTGTTATACAATAAACATACTTATAAGGCTCGGTATACGTAAAGATTAAAGGAAACATAAATATCAAACATAAAGTAAAGTTTGAATGAGGACCTATTAATAAATGTCATAATTGTCGCTCCCGATAAGTGACACAGGGTCAAATAAGGGTACAGACGCGAACGGTCGGCGAAGGGGACAGTGAGAACACACAGCTGTGAACTCACTGGAGAATGAATAGAGTCGCCAGCTAGGCATTTTTATCCCGGAGGAAAGGTAATGCTGCATAAACCTAGAAAGAGATGGATAAGACGGTTTGCGAACCAGAGAGACTGAGAAAGGGGGTTGGTTACAACCTGGGAAGGTATTAGCACCCAGATTGTCCGCCGTACTCGACGGGATCCACGCTTAAAAGATTTGTGTTTTAAAGGGGTAGTGTTAGTGCAATCTGTGTATAAAATAGCTGGAAAAGATGTACAGGTGTCAGTGTAAAGAAATGTGATGTGAAGTATGGAAGTGTCAGTGTAGGAATGGAGTGAGATGCTCAAGATAATGAGGCTAAAAGAATGAAGCTAGAAATAGGGGGAATGTACAGAGACTTTTGTTCGATAACTGTTAAGTTATGCCTACGTATCCTCTCGTGCAATGAGGAAGTCAGAACACCGTAGTTCGACCCAAAGAGACTGAAAGAAATGACTGGTGAACTGCTTGCTTGTCAATGCTCAAGTGTATGACCTGTCTGGCTCAGGTGCAAACTGTCTTGCATTAGACGAAAGAAGCAAGTTCTCGTTTATGAGTGAAGGTGATGAGAAAAGAATCCCGAAGGAGACGATTATTGTTTGTTTTTGAGTTTTCAGTCTTTTATTGCTTTTGAAAGTTTGTCATAAGTTAATGAGCTTAAGTCTAAACCAATGGGTTAGTAAACTCATCACATCTTCCCTCTGATTAGGGGTAATGAGGATACCTTAAGTGTGAAGTCAGATTCTCACACTTAAACACCTTTGGTGTAGGATTAAGATCATTAACCTACTTGTGATTATTTAGATGTTTTTGTTGATTTTGTTTAGTGTTAAGTAATGAGGTTAAGCCATAATCAAGGATTAAACAGACTCATTACACCATCCTAATAGAAGGATAATAGATGAGAATGTTTAAGCTGAGGAAAACTCCTCAACTTAATCCATGATTAGGGATTAAACTCATGACAAAACAAGCCTTTGATTAAGTGGATTTTAATTAATGATATGGTGATGAAGTGATTTTTATGATTTGTAAGACAACTTGAGGAGGACTTGTCCATTAACACTAGGGTTAGTCCTTCTTAACCAATTAAGGAAGAATTAGAACCCTAATGCAAGGCCCAAGTTACAAGTGTAATGTCTTGATGATTATTAGATGGATTGATTAAGAGATTTAAACACATTAAGGGTTTAACACTTAGGATTAAAGTTATACACTCCATCCTAAGAGAAGGATGCAGGCATAAGCTTAATCACAAAGCCTTAAAGCCTTCATGGTTTAGTCCCTGATTATGAGGTGAGAAAAGAAGACTCAAAGAGAGACACAAAGGTAAAAATATGAGGGGAAACTAATCAAGACCCTAATTCATTATCATGCTTGGTTGTTCCTAAGGTTTGTGAGGTTTTCAAGAACAATCTTCAAAGGAGCCACCAGGAAGCAGATGAATGAGATCAAGAGAAGCAAAGTGACTTGCTTCATTCAAGAAGTCAAGTCACTTGAAGAAAGAAAGTGGGATGAGAAAGAATGAGCAAGCTCAAACTCAAACACATATAAGAATGCAGCAATGGATGCAAGAGAGATGAAAAGAAAAGTTATGAGAAGTGAAGGCAAATTCACTTCTCAAGTTTACTTACCACCTGAAATGTTAGAAAGAAATGCAATGCAATGCAAAATGAAATGAAATGGTATGATGCTAGACCAAACCAGAAGCATGTTGATGATGATTATGATGCTATGAGATGCTATGAACATGAGGCAGCATATGGGAATGTTCATACAAGGGCATGGATGCATATGATGCAAGCTAAGGAGCATGAACAAGCATAGAAAGTTATGAAGCATACAAGGCAAATGACATGGCAAATATGAGATGCAATGATCAAACATGCTTCCTATATGTCTTAAGATGTCAAATGAATCATAAGCATGCACAAAATGCAAAGACAAGTCATGTTATGCAAGAGAATGCAAGAGAAAGCCCAAATTAGGGTTTATGGATCAAACATCAAACAAAAACCAAAAACAGAAGCAAACCCTAAGATAAAAAAATGGAAAATGCCACTCAAAGAAACCCTAGACCTATAATGAACCACTGCCCAAAGGGGAACTCTCAACTCTCAACCAAACTCAAGATATGAATTTTGCAAGTTATTAGGGTTTTTTAGGGTTCTCAACAAAAGAAATGCCAAACAATTTGAAAATGCAAGAACAAATCATGACCATTTAACCCTAGAAACTACATGTCAAACATGAAACAATGCAAGAAGAATCAATGTCCAACTCTTCTCAAATAGGCAGAAATGATTTTTTGAACTTATGATCAAAATAATGCACAAAAAATGATTTAATTCAATGAAAAATTCTTAAAATGCATCAAGATCAAAAAAGAAATTTGGTTTGAAGGTTGGACAATGTTTCTAAATGTCTTAGAACAATTCATGAATTTTTTTGTAATTTTTAAATACCTAAAAGTATTTTTTATTAATTAATTCCCATTAATCAATTAAAAATAATCCTTTAAATATTTAAAAATACTTTTTTAATGATAAAAAATAAAATAAAAATATTTTTGTGTCATAAAAATTAATAAAACTTTAAGGAAAAAGTTTCATAATTTTTAGGAATTTTTTGCTATTTTAAAATAATTGTGCAAGTTAAATGGAAATAAAATGGATTAAAAATCAAATAAAATAAAAGTAATCAGAATGAGAGGCTGAGATGCAATCTGGGGAGGGGACCATTGACTTGGCGCGTGATCTTGTGGCTCACATTCAAACTTGGTTAATCACAGTTATGAATTAATTAATTACAGTTAGGGTTTCTAATGATGAATCTGGGCCATTCACTAGCGCGCGGGAAGCAACATCCAAGGGCCCAGGTTCAAAATTGCCTAATTAATGACAATTAGCCCTAATCAAACTCAGGCTGCCGGAGAAGACTTCCGGTCGTCTTCTCCGGCGAGCAGCTCACCTGAAAACCTCCCAAACCTCTCAAATCGTAACAAAAATGAAACCTAAGACCTGGTAAATGATCCTCACATCCTCACGAATCAAACCCCTATCCTAAAACACATTTATATTTCCTAAATAAGCTGAATCGAAGAAAAAGAAAACTAGGGCACGCAGGTTTCAGAGAGAAATTAAATGCTCATTTCAAAGCCATTTTCGAAAACAAAGACATCAGGATGATCAGTGAATCACATAGAACAAGTTTGTAACAAGAAAAATGATTTCTGGAAAAAATAATTTCGAGCTACCTGAGATTTGGAGCTTTCAACCTGAGAACTTTCTGGCCACCTCTCCTTGTGAAATCCACTCCTTAGTACCTCTTGATGATGTTTGAATGCCTTAGAACAATTTATGTTGGCTGGATAGTGAGATTCGACAGCTTCTGCTCAAGCTTGGTCAGAAATGGCAATGGAGTTTCTGGAGGTTTCAGGCCATTGTGAATGATGGTTTGTGGTCCTGAGGATGAATGGAGAAGGTCTGTGGTGTTTGTTGGTGTGTTTGTGGTTTGTGGAAGGAGATTCGAAAGAAAATGCAGCTTGGTGTGAGAAATGGCTATGGAGTATTCTGGTTGTTTCAGGCTTGGGTTCTTGGTGCTGGGTGGTCTATGGAGCAAGGTGAGTTGAATGGTGAAGATAGTTTGAGTGTTTGCAAGCTGTGGAATCAGATTCGAAGCAAGTTGCAATGTGGTGTGTTTTTGTGAATGTGTGGAATGAGAGAGTTTCAGCCTTGCTTAGTGCTTGGAATGGCTTGCAAAATGATATGTTATTTTAATCCTATAGGTCAGATGATGTGACCTGGCCTATAGTGATTGGTAAGTTTAATTTTGCATAAAGTCCAACTTTTGTGTAAGGCAAGTATGGTGAGGTGCTAGGCAAGTACAATGGGCATGGGCTGCGCAGCATGATGAGGGTGTGAGGCTAGCTTGATTCAAGGACCAATGCAGCAAGTTGGTGAAGAGAAATGAGTGGTTTTGCAACTTGTTATAACTTTGGTTCACATGTGATTTTCTTGTTCCAAAAGTCATGAAACATGAGCAATGCCTAGTTCATTCTGAATTCTAGGACTTACATGATGTTTATGTGCTGGTTTGAAGTGAATTAGAAGTCACATAATGCATTGGTTCATGACTTTGCAAAATTTCCAAATGAGGCATGCCTTGAAAATCAATGATTTTTGCCAACTTTGCATTGCCATAACTTTTGATCCAAGAAGAATTTGATCATGTTCTTGTACTTTTTGAAAAGGGAAAGATGAGATCTACAACTTTCATGCCCAAAGTTTTTCCATTTGAAGCTTTTTTGGATCAAGAATCAAGGCTTGAAAAATGACCTAAAATGAGGCATTCTTGAAAAGTCAACTATGCCCAAAAAGTCAACATTTGCAAAAACCCTAAATTCTTGATTTTTATGAACTTCAACCTTCTTCCATGATCAAATAAAGATCATATACACTCAAAATGATGAAGATCAACCATTGGTTGGGTCATTGGGGGCCTCAGATGCCCTGATTTTACACTGACTTGTCTGAAAAGTCAACCCTTGATCAGATGACTTCCCCATGGAATTTCTTCATAAAAATTGATATGCATACTCCCTATACCATATAGAGACCAATGGAAACAAGAATGACCAAAAAATTTGGGGTTATGGCCTCTAAAACCAAAACCCTAATTTTAGATCAACTGTGCAGTCTATCCTGGCTCTGCATCCACTCAAACCCTAGTTCTTGTGATTCCTTTGCATTTTTGACTTTGAGGAGATGGAATATGATATAAGAACACACATGGACCACTTTGAAATGATTGGTGGCCTTTGGAATAGCTCAAGATGCTCTTGGATTGCTCAGATCACAAACCCTAGGTGTAGATGACTTAGAAACTATGCAGTGAATCAAAAATGAGATATGAGGTGATATGATTGTGTTTATGTATATGAGAATGATCACAAGCCATGGTGTGAATGGGTGAGGGCAAATTTGGGGTGTTTACAATAATCTCTGAAGAATCATCATTGATACGTAACTTGGTGACGTTGAAAGTGTTCGAAACACATAAGGGGTATTTACCTACGACAGAACAAAAGAAAATAGAAACAATTATGTTATTTAAATGTTATAAAACAAAAAGCAGGTTACACCGAGTCAGTAAAATAGTATGTATACCTTCCTCCTTAACCTTTGCATATTGCAGAATGACAACAGTAGGTAAAGACGGGTCTTTTCTTTTTTGAAGGAAGTCATTAAACTCCAAAGTATAACCCTCCCACAACGTACAATGGAGAGTGTTGTTGCTGTAAAAAAAACTTTAGATACAGTCGCAATAGAGACTTCATATTCGAGAACGATAAATGTGCGATGATATAGATGTGCAATGCACCACATACCCCAAATCTTTCAGGACCAGATTGATCTGTTGTTTTCTGATGCCTCCTTCTAGCTGTGTGTAACCGATATCCATCACCATCCCAATGATATCTACGAACATGGGTAAATCTACACATAACAAACAGGAGTACAGGATTGCAATGAAGACATAAAGAAGACCACATTGAAAGAATTAAACCAAACAAACCTATTAAGACATCCCGTTTCCACTTTCCGCAGATTATATCAGCAAATGATGTAAAGTGAATAACCTTAGCAGGAATGATGTGCTTGTTAGTGTCGGCTACGGATGTGCCGCCCGTGAAGACCAAAAGATATCTGTGTTGAGATGGTTTGAATACCAGATCATTAAGAATGACCATGAAGTTCGCAATGGTATAAGTATTATCGACGATTAATACTTTGTCAAAGGCCTGTTTAAAGACGGAGGGGACTCGGACATGGACATCATTTCCCTGAATACACAACAATGCAAATAGAAAAGTTAGAGAAACAATAATGAGAAAATGTTAAATCCAGAAAGCATGTAATGGCAGTGATGCAGTTAGGGACGACAAAAAAGGAAACAGAAATATGTCGTTGGACAAGCATCATGTATATTCATGGGATGCATAAAATTAAATTGTTTGCAATCGCGGTTACGGTTTCAGAATATAAAACACAATAGGCATATAAGGATGAAGAACAAAAAGAAACATAGATGGTGATAGGCAGTGTTCTTGAAAAAGAACATATGAAACCATGGTTGTCTGTCAAGAGTTTCGTATAATGTTGTATACATATTCATATTCCATAGCATAAAACCATTGGTCTACAATACGAAGAATGCGACATGAGTAAGAATTTTGAAGCAGGAACGTAACCAAATGACTAACCTCGATATCGATTACTACCATTTCGAAATGTTCTTTGGACCTGGAAACCACAGTCCATTTGTGCTAGATCCGTACAGCAATCTTCCATGTCTCCTTGATGTCATTGATGTCCTTGATCATTGCAAACGGTCTGGCCATTGTTGTAGTTGAAGTGTGCGAAGGATGTAAGTTGTGTTTAGTTTGAAAAGAAAAATATGAGAGTAGGAGAGACAATAGGGTATTGTTTACAATTGAGGCAAAGAAGAAATATGGTGATGTTTAGAAAGCATGGATGAAGCAATTAATGTTGATGTGCCTGAAGAGTTGCAAAAGGCATTGGAAGCTGGAAAAATTCTGGAACCGGTACAGTACTGCGCAGGCTTTGCAGTATGGTAGTTGCTTTAATGTACGACCAAAGGAATTTTCAGTTGCCATGTAACAGGCATTTACATTTTCGGTTCAAGAAGGACAGTTGCTACATGAAGGATCAACCAACCTGGCCAGCCATAAGCAAGAATGATTTGGAAGCTGAAAACAGAAGGGCATGCTGGTCTTTTGCAGAACAACTGGAATTCCTATATTATAGATATTATTTCTTCTTGCTAAATTTCCTTGTCCCCGGTAGGCAACTTTTGGATGGTGTTTTAGTTTCAAATGAAGTGGAGGATCTTTGTAAAAATGAGGGTAAAAGGTGCACTTTTTTCAAAGTGGACTTTGAAAAAGCTTACGACAAAGTCAATTGGAATTTTCTTAGGTACTTGATGAAAATGATGGGATTCGGGGTAACTTGGATGAGATGGATGGATTTGTTGATCTTCAATAGAAATATGTCGGTCCTTGTTAATGGTAGTCCAACTAAGGAGTTTAAGGTCGAAAATGGATTGAGACAAGGTGATTCTTTATCACCTTTTCTTTTTGTTATTGTTGCGGAGGATCTTTCGGGTTTGGTTAAGAAGGTGTCGGAAATTGGGGTGTATGAAGGTGTCCTTATCAATAGGACTTTCACGGTTGATATTCTTCAATTTGCGTACGACACTTTGTTAATTGGTGGGAGTAGTTGGAAACATATATGGGCGATTAAGGCGATTCTTAGAAGCTTTGAGCTCGTTTCGGGCCTAGGGATCAACTATCATAAATTATGATCCATATTTCTTGGATGCAGCGACTTGTTTCTTCTCTTGTAGAAAGGAGGAAAGTAGCTTCAAATTTCTTGGTATTCCGATCAGGCCTAGTCCGAGGAGGTTATCCATGTGGAGTAGATTGGTGAACAAGATCAAAAAGAGGTTATCTAGTTGGAAGTGTCAAACTCTTAGTTTTGGGGGTCGTATAACTCTTTTGAAATCGGTTTTATGTTCTTTGTCCATTTTTATGTTGTCTTTTTATAAAGTTCCGGTGAAGATTGATAGATAAATCACTTCTTTGCAAAGTAACTTTTTATGGGGTGGTTTAGACGGTAGAAGAAGGATTCACTGGATTGCTTGGAGCGATGTGTGTTTAACATTGGAGAATGGTGGTTTAGGTGTGTGTAGCATTGAGGATTTTAATGTTGCGCTTATTCTCAAATGGCGTTGAAGGATATTGGAAGGAGCGAAATTTATGTGATATAACATTTTGAGGGCTCGATATGGTGACATTTGTTTGAATATGTTCAAGGGGATTGAAGATGATGGGTATAAGGTTTCAAAATCGGATTGGTGAAAAGATCTAGGCGCCATTGATAGAAAGATTCTGGTTGACATTTTTGCGAATAATTGTAAAGTGGAGATAGGTAATGGCTTTATCACTTCTTTTTGGTATTCTAACTGGTTGGGAAATTTTGCTTTGAAGGATAAATTTTCGGTCTTGTTTTCCGCATCTAGGCTTCAAAAGGTATCAGTGGTCGGTATGGGTAATTGGGTGGATGGGGGTTGAAGATGGGACGATTTTGGAGTCGGAGAGTCTGTTGACCTTGCGGTGGAAAACAACCAAACGTCCCTTAAAGAGCTTTTGTTGAATGCAGGTTGTAATACCGTAATTTTTTCCCTATGGTTTTTTCGCATTTCATCTGCCTCTTGCATACAAACAAGATCGCACTGGTTGCTCGGTTCTTCTCAGATGTAGGTTTGTGCCTCACAGGGGATCACCGTTGTTTTTAGTTGTTTTATTTGTTTATGCTTACTAACCATTAATTAAAATCCAAAAATATTTTGTTTTCTTTCACTAACATTTTCAGGAAGAGGAACAGTTGAAAATACCAAAAATAGCGGTCCTGCAGCTCGAATAAAATTTCACAGATAAAAGTCGAAGTTGATCCGCAAATAATTCAAATTTATCTGATCAAGGATTTCTCAAGTTAATTGATTTATTCAAGGAATTCCAAGGTTCATGTGTTTATTTCCATGCCTTCTTCGACGCACAAAAGAATCGAGCCACAACAACCAAGCAATCACATTTAAATAAAATATTCAAATTTTAGCTTGGTTAACCGATTAACCCTATGCGTTAACCGGTTAACCAGTGCGAAATTTGAATATTTTGTTCAAATTCAGCACACTTTTGATCATTGATCTCATTTGGAATATTCCAGATCCATTTCCCTCTGAATTTTCTACATCACTTTGATCATTTCCTACCATAAACCCTCACTAATCACCACTCTTTTCCATTTCCCACCAAATTTTCAATTACCAAGCCTAATTTGAATTACTAAAGCAAGCTCCATTCCACCAAATTCCCATACCTAAAGTTTTTTAATACACCCTAATTTCATTCATTCAACAGGCTTTTGAGAGCCAACAAATCTCTTGCAAAATATCCTCCCAAACCAAAAATTTCACTAATGCTCTTATTTTCATCTTTTGAAGTTATCACGAATTCACATTGAATTCTTGATCAACTTGAGCTAAACCTTCATCCTACTCTTTTCTTGTTCATCAATTTTAGTAGATCTAGCTTGATTTGGTCCAATTTGAAGAAGTGTTTTTTGTAATTCACTCTTTCCATGATTCCATCTTCATCATCAACATTCAAGATGTATATCTTTGGTGCCTTTTATTTTAGATCCATTAGATCTTATATTGTTGTTTGATTGCAGGGATTTCACTGTATTTTGGTTTTAAAATTCGTGCTAATTCAGATCATGATCATCGAGTGTTTGAAAAAAGGTTTTCAAAATGGTCATGCTGAATTTCAACATTTTTTTTGCTACTGGTACAATGTTAACCGGTTAACCATTTCCAGTGCATTTTGGTAACCGGTTAACTAGTGTTATTTGGCGCAGGATTTGAAAACTGGCAGTGTTAACAGGTTAACCTATTTGGTTAACTGGTTAACACAAGACCAGAAGCTGTTTTGGCTTGTTTTGAACTTATTTTTGGTTACTATTTCTTCTTCTTATCCCTCTTTTTTTATTTTTACCTTGGGGAGCACTTTTGGGAGTGATTTCTCTTTAATTTCAATGGACTTTGGGTGTAGATTAGAGTAGTTAATGCTCATTAATTCAAAACTACCTTTAAGTGAATTATTTAATTCATTTAAGGTACTTTCCATTAGTCAGACATTTCCAAGCTTGAATCCACCAAAATGAATGATTGAACTTAAAGATGGAAGAATACCATAAGTGTAACTCAATTTGGAACCACTTTAGCCCGTAAAACTGACTCTACTAGTTGAACGATAGGAAAATCGAAATAGAGCACATCTGATTTTGAGCCAGCTGTGACAGGCCAACCCCTGAGAGCATCTGAAAGGCCTTCTGCTGCTAAGATATAAATAGTCAGCGGAGCTACAACAACCACAAGGTCTTCAGTTACCGAGACAGAAACAGGCGATGCTGGATGTCACACCCCAAATTTTACCCCTAACTTTCATTCACTCATTTCGTCTCATCATTAACGTATCATTGTGCATATTAGTCATGTTGGGGATGTCAGGTTAGGATTTTAGCTGTAAAATGAGAGGTAGGGTTTGGTTCGTTTCGTGTATTCATTCATAATCTAATGAGAGGTTGACCTAATTCATGGTTATATAGTCGAGACCATTTGGTTCTATGCAAGTTTAGAACATTTTGCTAATTTTAAATTCCATTTTATTTTTAAGGTAATTTTCAAGTTCATTTTTTTCCCTTTCGTAATTCAAGTTCAATTCATGTTCCTTTATATATTCAATTGCATTTTTTTTATTATTATTGCAACTTCTACTCTAGGTTTAATTTTCAAAGTCTAGTTGTCTTTCCTTTTTTATTTTTTATTATTTATTCCAAGTTCGAATTCCAAAACTTATTCCAAATTACTAATCTCATTTTTTTTTTAAAAATTTAGCTTATTCCTACACTTCAAGGTTTATTTTCGTTCCAATTCCATTCAGGCCTAAATACAAGTTCTCAATTTAATCTTTTTGTCCTCATTTTCAAATCCCAACCCATTTCTTTTTTATTATTCAATCACAATTCTTGTTCTAATTTTAAGATTTCATTTCAGTTTCTATGTCCCATTTTAAATCATGTTTCTATATCCCATTTTCCTTCCCCTCTTGTGATGTGTCCCAAGAAGGGAATCATTTGTAACAAAGCAGTGCAACGTTTATTTTTTAAAAGTTATAAAGGGTTGATTAGATCATTACAACAATTTGGTTTTGCACATGTGCTAGACATATATTGTCAAGGGTTGACATCAAGCAAAGAAGAGTTTCAGCATGACAGAGAATTGGTTGAATTGCAGTATGAGTAAGCTTGGCGTGCTGAAATTGTGGGATTTCATTTTAAGTGTGTTTGGTTCCATTTTAGGGCCACGTGGGATCAGATTACGAAGGTCCTTCAGGTTTTAGTTTATCAAGTCACATTTGTTTTAATCACAAGAGATGTGGCTAACTTCAAGCCATCTCACAAGCGCCATTACAATAACATTTGTGACATTTCACTTTCATTACTCAGAGCAATACAAAATATCAGCAAGAAGTTCACAATTAAAAAAAACTGCTAGATAAAAAAAATATTTAAATCCCATGAAAAGGAAAGTGTTTTGTTTAATGAAATATTGAAGTCATTATCTAGAAATTTTCGGAGATTAATGCAGACAGTATTTCAAGATATTACAAGAAAAACTACTTGAAGGGCATTTGAGTACAATGGGCAAAATGCCAAGTATTGTTGAAGATTTGTCTTTTACTCTACTTTGTGGACCTAAACCTGTAATGTCAAAACTGCAACATCAGCACCAAAACAAGCTTGGACATACTACAGAAGGCTAAAAAGGGAAATGGCTTATCTGTGCATAATTTGCCTATCCTCTCTTCTTAGTCCACAGCAAGCCAGAATGACGCCCTGCACCTCTACTTTAGCTACAACAGCAGGTTGCACCAAAGTAGACCAAGACCAACTGCAAGGAAAAGATTCACGAAAATGAGAAAAAGTCCTATCGGATATTTTGTTTGCAAAGAGAAAACACAACAAGAATTGATGTCAAATCCACAACAGGCTGGCTGTGGTTTTCCAACTATCCTACCTTGCTGCAATTTCGAGCAAAACACCATTTCGGAAACTTTAAAGTCAAACCCCATCCTGCACAAGCCAGGACCACACCTGCATCATAAAAAAAAACAAAAGAAAGAACGATATCAGAAATCCGCAGAAAGGAAGACAAGAAAGGAGAAAGTGCAGTAGGACCCTTTTTTCCCAAGAGTCATAATAAGCTGAAAAGAGGAAGTACAGACCTGCTGCTGCAAAAGCAGGGTCGCAGTCTGCACCTATCATGAAAATAACCCTTTTTTTTATCAACATCGATGACCTGCATTTTGTTATACCAGAAGGTGAAAGAATGTTGTTCCACAAGCAAAACCTGCCACCGAAAGAAACCTCTCATCAGTAAAACAAATTCCGATACCTTAAGGATTGGGGATAAGTTTCAACTAAAAAGTTCAAAAAGTGGAAGCCCTAGTCCTATTGGTATAAAGAAGAAGGGTTGGTTATCAAGAACGGGGGGGCCAAAAAAAACTCTTGACTACCATCCCTCCAACCGTGAACCAAGCAACACAGAAAAATCTGAACCATAAAAGGCTCTTCCAAGCTGAAAAACCTTGAATCATCTCCTGCTCCTTCAAGTCAACATAGCTCCAACCCCATTACGAAAACCCCCCTTTCACCGTCTATCACAAACCTGCAGACTTCTCGCCGCTACCAAAACTCTCCACCATCACCGAATTGAATCCACCACCATCTAAACGTCTTTGCTATCAAACCCCAACTTTTCTCATCCAAAACTGCACATTTACCATCACACCTTCGCAACACCCATCGCAATCCTTCAGTCCCTATTAAGCGAACAAAAGCGATCAAAAAATGAGAAAGAAGTAGAGAAGAAATTGGCGAACCAGGACGAGACGCACAGAAGAAGCAAGGAGAGGTAGGCCGAAGAAAAGGGGGAAAAGTCCATTGAAGGAGAAATCATAAATTTTACCTCAAAGTCGTCTGCTGAAGCTTGAAGGAGTTGTCGTCATAGGTCCAATTTCTAAAAAAATCCATATTTGATTGTTTGTCTTTTTTTCCCTTGAATATATGCTGAATCTGTTTGTTGCCTATGTTTGTTCATGAATTGTTGGTTTAAGTTTTTGCTTTCGGTCATCAGTGTTGAGGTTTTGATTTGATAAGATTTTCGGATGAATTTTTTTGAAAATGGAGAGTTTTGAGTGGCGATCAATGTGAGTCTGGTCGTTGATTGTTGTTGTTTAACGTAGAAGAACGATTGCGAGTGAGGAGAGTTACAGAGTGGAGCGAAAGGAAAGTATGAGCAGGAGAGAGTTGGGTGTCTGAGAGGAGAGCGCCGTTTCTGGGTTCATAGGAATCTCCACCGTTTTGTTACTTAGGGTTTCCTACCCATATTTTTGTTTTGCTCAAATCGGATCTTCCGACCCGCCTCCAGCTTCCATTGGGCCTCTCGGCCATTTTGCTCCCTTGGACTCCGGTCCTAGTTTTTTTTAGAGAGAAAAGGAAAACCATTACTAAACTTTTGTGTTTTTTTACTACTCCAAAATTTCTTAACATTTCTTTTTATTTATTACAAAAAACAATTCTTTTTAAAAAAAAAATGTTTTCGTGTTAGTAAGTTTTATTAATTAATTTTATGACTTTTGTGAACTCTTTTAGTTTGTTTTTTTAGATAAGTTATGACTATGGCAAGTTTGTTTATATTTCTTTGTTCATTTACCTAGTTGTTTTGACAGTAATATACGATTAGTATAATGTGAATCTCCTTCTCGTTTTCCGATTAAATCGTTAAGTAGAACGTGAGCATAATATTTTAATTACAATCACCACCAAAAAACAATTTCTCGGTCCAACGCCAAGTGAAAAATCTATTTACGCCTACACTACACACACGTAAGACGGTTTTATGATCGCCATCTGCACAATCCTTTTTACGCGCCATAATTAGATTACGAAAGAAGGAACTCCGGAGTCTAGCATTCCGCACGTTCTGGATTGAACCACAAATGGGCTAGCCTCACGCGTTGGTTCAATCACCATTCGTATATAAAAAATCTTCAAATCATCTATTTAAATTAATTTACGAAAAAAGGAACCCCGAAGTCTAGCATTCCGCACGTTCTGGATTGAACCGCAAATGGGCTAGCCTCACGCGTTGGTTCAATCACCATTCGTATAAAATATATCCAAATCATCTATAAATTAAATTACGAAAGAAGGAATTCCGGAGTCTAGCATTCCGCACGTTCTGGATTGAACCGCAAATGGGCTAGCCTCATGCGTTGGTTCAATCACCATTCGTATAAAAAATATTCAAATCCTTTAATAAATTACGAAAGAAGGAATTCCGGAGTCTAGCATTCCGCACGTTCTGGATTGAACCGCAAATGGGCGCCTCACGCGTTGGTTCAATCACCATTCGTATAAAAAATATTCAAATCCTTTAATAAATTACGAAAGAAGGAACTCCAGAGTCTAGCATTCCGCACGTTCTGGATTGAACCGCAAATGGGCTAGCCTCACGCGTTGGTTCAATCATCATTCGTATACCAACAAATTTAAATCATTTTTATAATTAATCACGAAAGACAGAACTCCGGAGTCTAGCATTCCGCACCTTCTGGATTGGACCGCAACATGGGCTAGCCCCACGCGATGTGTTCAATCGCCATTTCGTTTAAAACATCTTAACAAAGTCAAACATTTTCTCAAACGAACATTGTTTAAATCATTCTATCTCTCGAACAAGCTAGCGCTTCAGCCTCCACCGTGAGTATAAGACGACGCTTATCAGTAGAATGCATTTCAAACAATCGTTCAATTAAAAAATTGCAAACCGTAGCAGCACGAACTACGGAGCTCTGACTTTCCCATTGCACAAGGGAATACGTAGGCACAGGGATTTTAATCCTTCGCGAGCACCCTAATAAAAAATTTAACTATTTCTCCGTTTAAAAACTTTAATCCTTTCTCCGTCCTAATTAATTCAAACTTTAACAAACATATTTAATAATCATTTAGAAGACAAAAACTTAAGATCAAACATTTAATCGCATAATTAGCTAAGAGGTTCCCGTTGAGTACAACGGACGTGAGGGGTGCTAATACCTTCCCCTCGCGTAACCGACTCCCGAACTTAGAATTTGGTTTCGTAAACCATTTCTTATCCTTCCTTTAGGTTGTATCTATATCTCCCTTTTCTCTCGTAGAATAAATAGAATTAGGTGGCAGCTCTGTTGTTTTGTTTTAGGATCGTATTTTTCAAGGTACGACAGTTGGCGACTCTGCTGGGGACTAGCTCCATGCTAGAGAGAGTCGAGCCTAACTTAGCATTATGTGTTTATTTGTTTGATCTTGTCTTCTCTGTGTTTATTATTTATGTTGTTTATTTGTTCTTTTATCGCTTTCCTTTTATTTTCTCATTATATTATATTTGTCTGTGGGTTCTCGGGGCCACGTTACAAGTAAATTTGAGTGGTGGAAAAAGCAGAGGGAACACCTAAGTTTAGAATTGGATGTTATTAGTGTTAGTCTCCAAGGACTCGCTCCTTGCACGCCTAACATGAAAGCTCCCCCAGATAGTTAGACTTTTCATAGATCTTGTCACAACGCAGCTAGCCTGTCGCGGGACCTGATTCATGAAAGGGCTGTGATTCTGGGACCCCTTAGAACCTGTTTCAATATTGGTAGTTGTGTAATGTTAGGCTCCAAGGACTCGCTCCTTGCACGCCTAGCATGAGAACTCCACTCAAGGTAGATCTTATCGTTATTATCGTCACAATGCAGCTAGCCTGCGGCGGGGCGTTAGTACGATAAACGTCCGTGACCTTGAGTTTCCTTAAACCATCACCATAGAAACTATCCTGTGAGTGGGACTTATGGGTAGTAAAACGTAGAACAACTCTCTTACAGCCCACCTGTTAAGAAGGTTCCGAATTTACCTTGCACCCTTGCAGCCCTGCATTTTTGCATCTTAGCATCATATGCATCATTTTAGCAAATGTTTCGAGGAACAAAGAAGTTTTATTACAAACCTCATAAAATTTTACCTGGAATGGATTTCAGTCCATTAGTTTTGGGAAATAACAAGAAACTTTACCCATTTTGACATTTTGCAACAAACTTCTTAAGTCCCTTGAGGCATTTGCTAAATTTTTTTTTACTCATGTTTGCATCTCTGCATCTGCATTCTGTCAAAACTCATTCTCGTCAACTCCTTTCCAGCTGTCACACTGAGGATCTCACGCAAGTATTCAACCCGAGCCCAGGCCAAGAAGAAGATGGCTGACAGGGACCCCGAAATGGACAAAGTTAATGAAGAGCTTTCTGACCTACGTGGAAATATGGGTCAGATGATGGAAATGCTGCAGGTTATCCGAGCAAAATTAGACACCCAACAGACTGTAGTGTCAGAGATTGTCACTGCAACGACCGAGCCTACGTCATCAGTCACTACTCCTGTGACCTGGCCTCCTTTTGGGCTTCCTCATGGATTTGTACCTCCTCCTCAGGGTTTCGCTTCTCAAAGTTTTATTCCTTCCTCTCAAGGACTTACTGCTCAGGGTTTTTTCCCTCCTTCCCAAGGTTTCGCTTCTCAAAGTTTTATTCCCTCTTCTCAAGGACTTACTGCTCAGGGTTTCTTCCCTCCTTCCCAAGGTTTCGCTTCCCAAAGCCTCACACCTCCTTCTCAGGGTTTTGCGTTCACTTCCCAAGGTTTTGTACCTCCCCCTCAAGGGTTTGCTGCTCAACAGACTATTCCTGTGACTAATGAAGAGAACCACGTGGCTACTAATTTTACACCAGACATTGTGCACACCCGTGCCCAACCATACTTCAATGACCCTCAGGTGTATGACGTGCCAGATATGTCGGAAAATGGAAATGATAAACAGGAGAAGATGCAAGAGAATTTTGAGACTATTGAGAAAAGGTTAAGAGCAATCGAAGGCGACCAGATCTTCGGGGCTGCTGCTAGAGAGATGTGCCTGGTTTCTGGATTGATAATTCCTCCAAAGTTCAAGATACCCACTTTTGACATGTACGAGGGCGCGACATGTCCTAAGAACCACCTCTTGATGTATTATCGAAGAATGGCTGCGCAGGTGGATAATGACAAATTAATGATCCACTGTTTCCAGGACAGTCTGAAGGGAATCTCCTCCAAGTGGTATCTAACGCAAGACCAGTCGAAGATTCGCAGTTTTCAAGACCTGACAGATGCTTTCATCCAACAGTACAAATACAATATGGACCTTGCTCCCGATAGAAGGCAGTTGTTGAGTATGTCGCAGAAGGATTCCGAATCATTTAAAGAATACGCTCAGAGGTAGAGAGGGACCGCTTCTCAGGTAGACCCCCCGTTGTCTGAAAAGGAGTTAGATGATTGGTTTGTTGACACTGTGCGACCAGAATTCTACGAGAGAATAGTGGGGAGCATAACTGCTAGTTTCTCTGATCTAGTGGCCGTGGGAATCAAGGTAGAACTTGGTTTGAAAAGTGGAAAGATGAGTGGTGCGTCTGGCAGTTCCAGCAATGGTAGTGGAAATAATGTCAAGAAATTTACCAGTAACTTCCACAAGAAGAAAGAGGGTGAGACAAACGCAATAATGGCAAGTCAAAGGAGAAATCAGCTTTGGCAGAGGCCTCCACCTGTGGCTCAACCCCAGTTTGTCTACCCACCGCAGTTTGTTCAACATCCTTATGTGGCGGCGGTTCAACCGTCATATAATCCACAAGCTCCGATATATCGGCCAACTCAAGCAGTACCGATGTATCAGTGAGCGGCTCCAGTGATTCCAGCTTATCAACCAATGCTCAACAATCCAGGCTATCAACGAGCGTCCAATGCTCCAGCTTACCAGCAGAGGTCTCCAGCTCCTCATCCGAATTCCAACTTTCAGAATAGAAGACCAGGAGGAAGAGCTCCTCATCCTCGGATCCCTATGACCTATACTGAATTGTATCCCTCACTATTGAAGAAAGGCTTGGTTACTCCAAGGCCTTTAGGTCCTCCACCAGATCCACTCCCACCAGGTTACAATTCAAATGCCCATTGTTTGTTCCATGAAAGTGCTCCGGGGCATGATTTGGAAAGTTGTATTGCTTTGAGGTATGCTGTGAAGGATCTAATGGATAAGAACATTTTGTCATTCGAAGACACTGGTCCGAATTTTAAAAATAATCCTTTACCTAAGCATGGGTCCATAAATGCCATTGTCGACGAGTCTGACGAAGGTTTGATTTTCAACGCCACAGAGATCAAAACCCCACTTAGAGACTTCCATGCGAAGTTGGTAGAGGTGGGTATTCTGAAGAACTGTCATAAGAATTGTGAAGCTTGTGCGAATAATCCCAAGGGATGTGAATTGGTCTTGAAAGATGTTCAAAGTTTGATTAATCTGGGTGTTTTACAAGTGAGTGGTCGTGTGAAGAGGAATGAAGTGGCAATGATTGAACCCATTTTCAACTTACCTGAATCTGATTCTACTTTGGTGCCAATGTTTAATCTGCCTGAGCCCTCCAGGATTCAACCTATCTTTAATATGCCAGAACCTGTGGTACCCATTTTCAATATACCTGAATCAAGGATTGAGCAGAGGAGGAACCCTTTCCTTTATGAAGATACCAAAGCAGTTCCGTGGAAGTATGATACAGGAAGAATTCATCAGAAGTTTGAACAAGCTAGTTCAAAAGTGGCAAGTGCTGACATAGCAGGGGCAGGTCGTTTAACTCGCAGTGGTCGTGTTTACACTCAGCAAGCCAATACAGTTCCGCCTAAAGAAGTAATTCCTGCTGTTGTCAACCAGGATAAAGGGGTGGTCTTGGGAGAAGAGGATGCAGATTTTCTCAGAATCATTAAGAATAGTGATTATAAGGTTATTGATCAGCTACATCAAACGCCTTCCAAGATATCTATCTTATCACTTCTTATGCATTCGCCGGCCCATCGAGGTGCTCTCCAGAAATTACTAGCCCAAGCTCATGTTACGCATGATATAACTGTGAATCAGTTTGATGGAGTCATTGCCAATATCACTGCATGTAACAATCTCAGCTTCAGTATGGAGGACCTTCCAAAGGATGGCTTGGACCATAATCGTGCTCTTCACATATCTGTAAAATGTCAGGAGGATACTTTAGCAAGAGTTCTTGTGGATACAGGATCTTCATTGAATGTTTTGCCGAAAAGAACGCTTGCCAAGTTATCTTATCAAGGGGGAGGGATGAGGCCCAGTGCACTGATTGTGAAAGCTTTTGATGGGTCAAGGAGGACTGTTATTGGAGAAGTTGACTTGCCAATCTTGATTGGACCACAGGTGTTCAAGATCACTTTCCAGGTCATGGACATTAATCCTAATTATAGTTGTTTGCTGGGAAGACCTTGGATCCATGCTGCTGGGGCAGTCACTTCTACCTTACACCAGAAGATGAAGTTTGTGGTCGATAATAAGCTGGTAACTGTGTCTGGTGAAGAAGATCTCATGGTCAGCAACCTTTCCTCCTTTAGCTACAGTGAGGCTGATGAAGATGCTTTGGAAACTGCTTTCCAAGCTCTAGAGATAGCCAATGTCGTCCTTATGGAAGTAGAGGAACCAAAGGAGAAAGGTATTCCATCCTTTTCATCATTGAAGAGTACCATTTCCACAATTGAAGAAGGAAGCCATGAAGGTTGGGGTGATGTCATTGAAGTCAAGCAGAAGCTAGATCGTTACGGGTTGGGTTACAAACCAACTCAGATGAAGGAAGGAGCATCAACCTCCGTCAAAGGACGTCCAAAGACCATTCAAGAAGTGTTTTCCAGTGCCGGCTACCAGGTCAATGCAATTAATGGGGATGCAGAAAATGAAGATGTGGATCATTTGGTTTATCAGTGTGAAACAACTTTGGGCAATTGGGAGGCAGTTGAGATCCCAGAATTTTTTCCATTGTCAAAGTAATTTATTTGTTTTCTTTAAGTGTTTTCAAAGTTCCCTAGCTCTGCCCAAGGCTATGGGATCATTTTGTAGGGCCCCTTCTCATTTTTCAAGTTAATCAATCAATGAAGGCATTTTGTTAATTCTTACTTTGTTTTTATTTACTGTTTTCCGCTTTTCACTTTTAAAAGGAAATGGCAACCTTTCAAAGCTAATAAAAAGTTTTCTTGCATTCCTCTATTTTTCACTTTTAATAAAAAACAAATCATTCCCATATGCAGAACAAATGAAAACCCTGTTGAATCCAATGACTCTATATTCTCTCCTAACTTCGATTCGCCCGTCTACCAAGCGGAAGATGAAAGTGAGGAAGATTGTGACGTTCCCGAAGAACTGGAAAGATTAGTTGAGGATGAGCACACAGATCTTCAGCCACATAAGGAGCAAGTTGAGACCATCAACCTTAGCACCGATGAAGATAAGAAGGAAGTCAAGATTGGTACAACACTTGGGGCAGACATCAGAGAAAGATTGGTCAAGCTTCTCAAAGAGTATGTGGATGTTTTTGCATGGTCGTATCAGGATATGCCTGGTTTGGACACAGACATAGTTGTTCATAAGTTGCCGCTTCGACCAGATTGTCCTCCTGTAAAGCAAAAGCTCCGAAGAACGAGACCAGACATGGCTCTGAAGATTCGAGAAGAAGTCAAAAGACAGTTTGATGCTGGATTCCTCGCAGTTGCAAAGTACCCCGAGTGGGTAGCTAACATCGTGCCAGTCCCCAAGAAGGATGGAAAGGTTAGGATGTGCGTGGACTATCGAGATTTGAACAAAGCCAGTCCAAAGGATGATTTCCCTCTTCCGCATATTGATACATTGGTTGACAACACTGCTAAGTTTGTTGTTTTCTCCTTCATGGACGGATTTTCGGGATATAACCAGATCAAGATGGATCCTGATGATATGGAAAAGACCACTTTTATCACACCATGGGGCACGTATTGTTACCAAGTTATGCCATTTGGTCTTAGAAATGCGGGATCCACTTATCAAAGGGCAATGGTCACCCTTTTTCATGATATGATGCATAAGGAGATAGAAGTTTACGTAGATGATATGATTGCCAAATCACAGAGTGAGAAGGATCATTTGAGTCATCTCCTGAAGTTATTTGAGCGTCTCAGAAAGTTCCAACTGCGTCTGAATCCAGCTAAGTGTACCTTTGGGGTCCGATCAGGGAAGTTACTCGGTTTTATTGTTAGCCAGCAAAAAATTGAGGTAGATCCGGATAAGGTCAGAGCAATTCAAGAAATGCCAGCTCCAAAAACAGAAAAGCAAGTCAGAGGCTTCCTCGGGAGACTGAACTACATCTCCAGATTCATATCCAACATGACTGCTACTTGTGAGCCTTTATTCAAGTTACTCCGGAAGAATCAAGCAATTGAGTGGAGTCCTGATTGTCAACTGGCTTTTGAGAAGATCAAGGTTTATCTGCAAGAACCTCCTATCTTAATCCCACCTACTCCAGGGAAACCTCTCTTCATGTATCTGACTGTGCTTGAGGGATCTATGGGTTGCGTATTAGGCCAACAAGATGAAACCGGTCGTAAGGAGCACGCCATTTATTACTTAAGCAAGAAGTTCACAGACTGTGAAAGCAGATATTCGCTTTTAGAGAAGACTTGCTGTGCTCTGGCGTGGGCGGCCAAACGTCTCAGGCAGTATATGATTTGTCACACCACTTTGTTGATCTCGAAGATGGATCCGATAAAGTACATCTTTGAGAAGCCTGCTTTGACTGGAAGACTCGCCCGTTGGCACATGTTGTTATCTGAATATGACATCCAGTATGTAACCCAAAAGTCTATTAAAGGTAGTGTTTTGTCTGAATACCTTGCTGATCATCCTGTCGAAGATTATGAACCTCTGAAGTTCGATTTCCCAGACGAGGACATTATGTTGATAAAGGACTGTGAAGCTCCAGGTCTAGATGAAGGTCCCGAGCCAGGTTCTCGTTGGAAGATGATGTTTGATGGTTCCTCTAATTACATGGGGCATGGTGTAGGGGCCGTTTTGATGAATCCTGATGGTGGTTACACTCCTTTCACGGCCAGATTGTGTTTTGAATGTACAAACAACATTGCTGAGTATGAAGCATGTGTTTTAGGTATCGAAGCTGCAATCGATACCAGAATCAAGATCCTTGAAGTGTATGGAGACTCAGCCTTAGTAATCTACCAAGTCAAAGGTGAATGGGAGACCCGTGATGAGAAGTTGATCCCTTACCGTGCCCACATTGTGGAATTAATCAAATACTTTGATGAAGTCACTTTCCATCATGTTCCAAGGGCAGAGAATCAAATTGCAGACGCTTTAGCTATGTTGGCATCTATGTTCCAAGTCATATTTCTTAATGAAGCTCCACTCATTACAATCGAGCGAAAAACCTCACCAGCCTACTGCCTACTGGTCGAAGAAGAAACTGATAAGAAACCGTGGTTCTATGACATCAAGAACTACTTGCAAAATCAGGAGTACCCAGCTGATGCAACAACTCTGGACAAGAAGACTCTGAGAAGATTGGAATCCAAGTTTTTCCTCAACAACAATGTACTTTACAAGAGAAATCATGATATGGTTCTGCTCAGATGTGTGGACAAGCGCGAAGCAGACTTATTGATCAAGGAAATCCATGAAGGATCATTTGGAACACATGCCAATGGACATGCCATGTCCAGGAAGATTTTGAGAGCTGGATACTTCTGGTTGACCATGGAATCAGATTGTTTCAAGTATGCCAGGAAGTGTCATAAATGCCAGATTTATGCCGACAAGGTGCACGTACCTCCGACACTTTTGAATGTTCTGTCATCGCCTTGGCCTTTCTCAATGTGGGGCATCGACATGATAGGGGCAATTGAGCCTAAAGCTTCCAACGGTCACCGGTTTATCTTGGTTGCAATCGATTACTTTACCAAATGGGTAGAAGCAGCTTCCTATGCCAACGTGACGAAGCAAGTGGTTGCCCGTTTCATCAAGAACCAAATTATCTGCCGCTATGGGATCCCAAGCCGGATTATCACAGATAATGGGACCAATTTGAACAACAAGACAATGAAGGAGTTGTGTGACACATTCAAGATTGAACATCATAACTCTTCCCCTTACCGTCCGAAGATGAATGGAGCTGTTGAAGCTGCGAACAAGAACATCAAGAAGATCTTGCATAAGATGGTGAAGACTTACAAAGATTGGCACGAGATGTTACCATACGCCTTACACGGATACAGAACATCAGTTCGCACTTCAACGGGGGCAACCCCTTTCTCTTTGGTATATGGGATGGATGCAGTTCTCCCTATCGAAGTAGAGATACCATCTTTGAGGATCTTGATGGAAACCAAACTGGAGGAAGCTGAGTGGGTCCAAAGCAGATATGACCAGCTGAACCTCATTGATGAGAAGAGAATGACCGCCATGTGCCATGGCCAATTGTACCAGAAGCGCATCAAGAGAGCATTTGACAAGAAAGTCCATCTCCGAGAATTCAAAGAAGGAGACCTTGTACTCAAGAAAATCTTGCCAGTCCACAAAGACATGCGTGGGAAGTGGAGTCCTAACTATGAAGGCCCATATGTTATGAAGGTGGCATTTTCCGGAGGTTCCCTAATCCTCACAACTATGGACGGTGAACAACTGAAACACCCGGTGAATTCCGATGCAGTCATAAAATATTATGCCTAAATAAAGCCCGATAGGTCGAAAACCAGAAATGGCGACCTATGCAAAAATGGGTATCCTGGTGGATCATAACCTATGAAGGAGATCCAGGCAAAAGTTAGGGATAAAAATGAAAAAATAGAGCTCGCTAAGTTGAAAACCCGAAAGGGCGGCTTAGGCAAAAAAGAGCGTCCCGGTGGATTGAAAACCCGAAAGGGCGGTCCAGGAAATAGTTAGGGACAAAGGCATTTGATTGTATCAGATGGTGTTTATCATTAAAGATCAATACTTGAAGACCAATCCATTCGCTCTTGTCAGAAGCAAGGTGTTGGGCGGTTTTAGTTATTAGGGATTATAGTGGTCGTTGGATTCAATGTAGACCTTTCTCCATTGCCATTTTCAAATTGTAATTTTCCATGGAGCTTTTGCTATTGGCAAGCTACCATTCTTGAATGAAATACAACCTTTGCCTTTAAACTTTGTCTTTTAGTTCTTATTTTCTTTGTTATGCGAAATGTCTTTACTGAATTACAATTTAACTTTGAAAATGACAAAAAAAAGAAAATTTTCAACAGTTTTGAAAACATACTGGAAAACATTCAAATTTCTTTGATTTTAGAAAATTAAAAGATTTTCTGTCTTCTAAAAGCCCTTTGGCTTGCAGCAACACTCTCATGCAATTATTACAGAAATCCCCACAGAGGATTAACAGCTGGTAGCACTCTTGGATGGATCCTTGGATCAAGTATCAATTTCCAAGTTTGAAGACATCTCCCCAGCATCTTTCTTTTTACTCGTCTGAGTATTTGTGTTGAGATCCTACTCTTCCTGCTTTACCAAAACTCTCTGTCTCTCCATAGAGTCAGCACTTGCATATCATGGTCATTCGCATCATGTACATCGCATACGCATTTGACATAATCATCTGTCTACCCCCCAGTTGTCATCTGTCTAACCCTAGCTCAAGATTACTGTCTTCTGTTATTTTAAGTCCACTGTTTGTTGGTACATCACAGTGCGGTTAACCGAGTCTGTTGCCCAGCAACACTGGTATCCCCTGCAGAGGCCCTCCTTGATGTACTTTGGTACAACCAATACTTCTTTTAAGCCCAATTATCATTGGCATGAATCCTTCAAGCTGTTTGCTTAAGACTTAGAATTGTCTAATTCAGATGTGTCTGTGCTTCCCTGATAGTTTTTTCTAAAAGTTCTTTGTTTTAAGAATTTCCTGAGGTTGGTCGTTTATCCCGCCGAAGACTCCAAAATTTATTCTTATCTTCTAGTTTGGTCGCTCAGAGCCATTTGATTTATCTTTAAACGCTTTGCATGCTACTCCCAGTGTCAGTGTGTATGCACAGAGCCACTGCCTGAATACTATTTTCATTTTTCAATTCTTAGTTTCAACAGCTACGCTTGAACCTGTTGATTTACTATTTTAGACAAATGACAGTTATTTATTTCTCCAACCACCGTGTTTATTTTATTTCCTGACCACCGCGTCTTTGCCTGAATTTTATTTCCTGACCACCGCGTCGTTGCCTGTTATTTTATTTCCAGACCACCGCGTCTCTGTCTGCTATTTTATTTCCAGACCACCGCGTCTCTATCTGTCTTTTATTCCCTGACCACCGCGTCTTTGCCTGTCTTTTATTTCCTGACCACCGCGTCTTTAGCTGTTATTTTTATTCCCTGACCACCGCGTCTTTGCCTGTCTTTTATTTCCTGACCACCGCGTCTTTGTTTGATATTTTATTTCCTGACCACCGTGTCGTTAGCTGTTATTTTTATTCCTGACCACCGCGTCTTTAGCTGTTATTTTATTCCCTGACCACCGCGTCTTTGCCTGTCTTTTATTTCCTGACCACCGCGTCTTTGTCTGATATTTTATTTCCTGACCACCGTGTCGTTAGCTGTTATTTTTATTCCTGACCACCGTGTCGTTGCCTGTTATTTCTAGACCACCGCATCTTTGTCTGTCACTTTATTTCCAGACCACCGCGTCTCTATCTGTCTTTTATTTCCAGACCACTGTGTCATTACCGGAAATTTTATTTTCCTGACCACCGCGTCTTTGTCTGTCTATTATTTTATTTCCTGACCACCGCGTCTCTGTCTATTATTTTATTTTCCTGACCACCGCGTCTCTGTCTATTATTTTATTTCCTGAACATCGCGTCTCTGTCTGTTATTTTATTTCCAGACCACCGCGTCAATGCCTGTTATTTTTATTATTTCCAGACCACTGTGTCATTACCTGAAATTTTATTTTCCTGACCACCGCGTCTTTGCCTGTCTATTATTTTATTTCCAGACCACCGCGTCTTTGTCTGTCATTTTATTCCCAGACCACCGCGTCTCTATCTGTTATTTTATTTCCAGACCACCGTGTCATTGCCTGTCTTTTATTTTCCTGACCACCGTGTCGACATCTGTCACTTTATGATCACAATATCGATGTTTGTTTATTCCTGACCGTTATGTCGATGCCTGCTATTTTGGTTCACCTGACTGCCGAATCGAGATCAGTTCTATTTTTCTCAATCACCAAATTGTTGCATTGGGATCCCCAGCACCACCTTGAACTTGCTAACTCATCATTTCAGTTAGTCTGTCTTTAATCTTACGCCTTGTTTTCCGTCTTCTGTCATTCTCAGTGCCAGCAGTTACACTTGAACCTGCTGATTTATTACTTTGAATACGTCATGTTTTCGTCTTGTCATCCCCAACATGTTGTTATCCCCAGTGAATCTTCACCCTTGTTATCGTTTATGTGGATCACTGTTTGCATTTGTCCTCATCATACCATATTCAAAAATCAGCATGTTAGGTTTCCTTGCATCTCGCATATCATATCCCCGGCAGGAGTCCCTCATAGTTCATAGCATATCGTTGCATTTAGGGGCAAAATTTTCGGTTATTTCTATATTTAAATACCTTTCACTCAGATTTTATGAGGATTAACATCACTCATTCTATCTTGGTCAAGTTATTTAAATAGGGGCAACTATCACACCCCAAATTTTACCCCTAACTTTCATTCACTCATTTCGTCTCATCATTAACGTATCATTGTGCATATTAGTCATGTTGGGGATATCAGGTTAGGATTTTAGCTGTAAAATGAGAGGTAGGGTTTGGTTCGTTTCGTGTATTCATTCATAATCTAATGAGAGGTTGACCTAATTCATGGTTATATAGTCGAGACCATTTGGTTCTATGCAAGTTTAGAACATTTTGCTAATTTTAAATTCCATTTTATTTTTAAGGTAATTTTCAAGTTCATTTTTTTCCCTTTCGTAATTCAAGTTCAATTCATGTTCCTTTATATATTCAATTGCATTTTTTTAATTATTATTTCAACTTCTACTCTAGGTTTAATTTTCAAAGTCTAGTTGTCTTTCCTTTTTTTATTTTTTATTATTTATTCCAAGTTCGAATTCCAAAACTTATTCCAAATTACTAATCTCATTTTTTTTTAAAATTTAGCTTATTCCTACACTTCAAGGTTTATTTTCGTTCCAATTCCATTCAGGCCTAAATACAAGTTCTCAATTTAATCTTTTTGTCCTCATTTTCAAATCCCAACCCATTTCTTTTTTATTATTCAATCACAATTCTTGTTCTAATTTTAAGATTTCATTTCAGTTTCTATGTCCCATTTTAAATCATGTTTCTATATCCCATTTTCCTTCCCCTCTTGTGATGTGTCCCAAGAAGGGAATCATTTGTAACAAAGCAGTGCAACGTTTATTTTTTAAAAGTTATAAAGGGTTGATTAGATCATTACAACAATTTGGTTTTGCACATGTGCTAGACATATATTGTCAAGGGTTGACATCAAGCAAATAAGAGTTTCAGCATGACAGAGAATTGGTTGAATTGCAGTATGAGTAAGCTTGGCGTGCTGAAAGTGTGGGATTTCATTTTAAGTGTGTTTGGTTCCATTTTAGGGCCACGTGGGATCAGATTACGAAGGTCCTTCAGGTTTTAGTTTATCAAGTCACATTTGTTTTAATCACAAGAGATGTGGCTAACTTCAAGCCATCTCACAAGCGCCATTACAATAACATTTGTGACATTTCACTTTCATTACTCAGAGCAATACAAAATATCAGCAAGAAGTTCACAATTAAAAAAAACTGCTAGATAAAAAAAATATTTAAATCCCATGAAAAGGAGAGTGTTTTGTTTAATGAAATATTGAAGTCATTATCTAGAAATTTTCGGAGATTAATGCAGACAGTATTTCAAGATATTACAAGAAAAACTACTTGAAGGGCATTTGAGTACAATGGGCAAATTGCCAAGTATTGTTGAAGATTTGTCTTTTACTCTACTTTGTGGACCTAAACCTGCAATGTCAAAACTGCAACATCAGCACCAAAACAAGCTTGGACATACTACAGAAGGCTAAAAAGGGAAATGGCTTATCTGTGCATAATTTGCCTATCCTCTCTTCTTAGTCCACAGCAAGCCAGAATGACGCCCTGCACCTCTACTTTAGCTACAACAGCAGGTTGCACCAAAGTAGACCAAGACCAACTGCAAGGAAAAGATTCACGAAAATGAGAAAAAGTCCTATCAGATATTTTGTTTGCAAAGAGAAAACACAACAAGAATTGATGTCAAATCCACAGCAGGCTGGCTGTGGTTTTCCAACTATCCTACCTTGCTGCAATTTCGAGCAAAACACCATTTCGGAAACTTTAAAGTCAAACCCCATCCTGCACAAGCCAGGACCACACCTGCATCATAAAAAAAAAACAAAAGAAAGAACGATATCAGAAATCCGCAGAAAGGAAGACAAGAAAGGAGAAAGTGCAGTAGGACCTTTTTTTCCCAAGAGTCATAATAAGCTGAAAAGAGGAAGTACAGACCTGCTGCTGCAAAAGCAGGGTCGCAGTCTGCACCTAACATGAAAATAACCCTTTTTTTATCAACATCGATGACCTGCATTTTGTTATACCAGAAGGTGAAAGAATGTTGTTCCACAAGCAAAACCTGCCACCGAAAGAAACCTCTCATCAGTAAAACAAATTCCGATACCTTAAGGATTGGGGATAAGTTTCAACTAAAAAGTTCAAAAAGTGGAAGCCCTAGTCCTATTGGTATAAAGAAGAAGGGTTGGTTATCAAGAACGGGGGGGCCAAAAAAAAAAAACTCTTGACTACCATCCCTCCAACCGTGAACCAAGCAACACAGAAAAATCCGAACCATAAAAGGCTCTTCCAAGCTGAAAAACCTTGAATCATCTCCTGCTCCTTCAAGTCAACATAGCTCCAACCCCATTACGAAAACCCCCCTTTCACCGTCTATCACAAACCTGCAGACTTCTCGCCGCTACCAAAACTCGCCACCATCACCGAATTAAATCCACCACCATCTAAATGTCTTTGCTATCAAACCCCAACTTTTCTCATCCAAAACCGCACATTTACCATCACACCTTCGCAACACCCATCACAATCCTTCAGTCCCTATTAAGCGAACAAAAGCGATCAAAAAATGAGAAAGAAGTAGAGAAGAAATTGGCGAGCCAGGACGAGACGCACAGAAGAAGCAAGGAGAGGTAGGCCGAAGAAAAGGGGGAAAAGTCCATTGAAGGAGAAATCATAAATTTTACCTCAAAGTCGACTGCTGAAGCTTGAAGGAGTTGTCGTCATAGGTCTAATTTCTAAAAAAATCCTTATTTGACTGTTTGTCTTTTTTTTCCTTGAATATATGCCGAATCTGTTTGTTGCCTATGTTTGTTCATGAATTGTTGGTTTAAGTTTTTGATTTCGGTCACCAGTGTTGAGGTTTTGATTTGATAAGATTTTCGGATGAATTTTTTTTGAAAATGGAGAGTTTTAAGTGGCGATCAATGTGAGTCTGGTCGTTGATTGTTGTTGTTTAACATAGAAGAACGATTGCGAGTGAGGAGAGTTACAGAGTGGAGCGAAAGGAAAGTATGAGCAGGAGAGAGTTGGGTGTCTGAGAGGAGAGCGCCGTTTCTGGGTTCGTAGGAATCTCCACCGTTTTGTTACTTAGGGTTTCCTGCCCATATTTTTGTTTTGCTCAAACCGGATCTTCCGACCCGCCTCCAGCTTCCATTGGGCCTCTCGGCCATTTTGCTCCCTTGGACTCCGGTCCTAGTTTTTTTTTAGAGAGAAAAGGAAAACCATTACTAAACTTTTGTGTTTTTTTACTACTCCAAAATTTCTTAACATTTCTTTTTATTTATTACAAAAAACAATTCTTTTTAAAAAAAAAAATGTTTTCGTGTTAGTAAGTTTTATTAATTAATTTTATGACATTTGTGAACTCTTTTAGTTTGTTTTTTTAGATAAGTTATGACTATGGCAAGTTTGTTTATACTTCTTTGTTCATTTACCTAGTTGTTTTGACAGTAATATACGATTAGTATAATGTGAATCTCCTTCTCGTTTTCCGATTAAATCGTTAAGTAGAACGTGAGCATAATATTTTAATTACAATCACCACCAAAAAAAAATTTCTCGGTCCAACGCCAAGTGAAGAATCTATTTACGCCTACACTACACACACGTAAGTCGGTCTTATGATCGCCATCTGCACAATCCTTTTTACGCGCCATAATTAGATTACGAAAGAAGGAACTCCGGAGTCTAGCATTCCGCACGTTCTGGATTGAACCGCAAATAGGCTAGCCTCACGCGTTGGTTCAATCACCATTCGTATATAAAAAATATTCAAATCATCTTTTTAAATTAATTTACGAAAAAAGGAACCCCGGAGTCTAGCATTCCGCACGTTCTGGATTGAACCGCAAATGGGCTAGCCTCACGCGTTGGTTCAATCACCATTCGTATATAAAAAATATTCAAATCATCTTTTTAAATTAATTTACGAAAAAAGGAACCCCGGAGTCTAGCATTCCGCACGTTCTGGATTGAACCGCAAATGGGCTAGCCTCATGCGTTGGTTCAATCACCATTCGTATAAAATATATCCAAATCATCTATAAATTAAATTACGAAAGAAGGAATTCCGGAGTCTAGCATTCCGCACGTTCTGGATTGAACCGCAAATGGGCGCCTCACGCGTTGGTTCAATCACCATTCGTATAAAAAATATTCAAATCCTTTAATAAATTACGAAAGAAGGAACTCCGGAGTCTAGCATTCCGCACGTTCTGGATTGAACCGCAAATGGGCTAGCCTCACGCGTTGGTTCAATCATCATTCGTATACCAACAAATTTAAATCATTTTTATAATTAATCACGAAAGACAGAACTCCGGAGTCTAGCATTCCGCACCTTCTGGATTGGACCGCAACATGGGCTAGCCCCACGCGATGTGTTCAATCGCCATTTCGTTTAAAACATCTTAACAAAGTCAAACATTTTCTCAAACGAACATTATTTAAATCATTCTATCTCTCGAACAAGCTAGCGCTTCAGCCTCCACCGCGAGTATAAGCCGACGCTTATCAGTAGAATGCATTTCAAACAATCGTTCAATTAAAAAATTGCAAACCGTAGCAGCACGAACTACGAAGCTCTGCCTTTCCCATTGCACAAGGGAATACGTAGGCACGGGGATTTTAATCCTTCGCGAGCACCCTAATAAAAATTTTAACTATTTCTCCGTTTAAAAACTTTAATCCTTTCTCCGTCCTAATTAATTCAAACTTTAACAAACATATTTAATAATCATTTAGAAGACAAAAACTTAAGATCAAACATTTAATCGCATAATTAGCTAAGAGGTTCCCGTTGAGTACAACGGACGTGAGGGGTGCTAATACCTTCCCCTCGCGTAACCGACTCCCGAACTTAGAATTTGGTTTCGTAAACCATTTCTTATCCTTCCTTTAGGTTGTATTTATATCTCCCTTTTCTCTCGTAGAATAAATAGAATTAGGTGGCGGCTCTGTTGTTTTGTTTTAGGATCGTATTTTTCGAGGTACGACACTGGAACATCAAGGAAACCAGAACCAAAGACAAAACCTGTTGTTGCAAATGGTTCTGGAGCTAACTGATTTTGTTTTATCTCCAAATCATGACAACCAAAATCCCCCCACCTCCATTGACCCTCCACCCAACCTTCCATCGACGCAACCAAAACATTCTGCAAAAGCGATATTGAATACGCATATGGAAAAATCCATGAAAGAGAGCCCATCCCCGTCCACTCATCCTTTCAAAAATAAGAATCATACCCATTGCCCAAAATAACTTTGCAATTATCCACCAAAAAGTCGTTCGAACTCGGTTTAGAAAAGAAGAGTAAATATGAAAACCAAGTGGATGACAAAATTCCTTTGTTAATAAGAGAACCTTCGTTCCTCATCATCAATTGAATATCCCTGTATCTAGCCTTTAAAACTCGAAACCATAAATCATCCAAACTGACAATAATTATCCATCTCCATTTTTAAAGAAGAGCCTTATTGAAAGTGTCCAATCTTTTCAAGTTTAATCCTCCATTGATATAAGGCAAACATAGAGTTTTCCAATTGATCCAATGAATCCTCCGTTTGGAATCCGAGCTACCCCAAAGGAATCTACATTGAATCCTCATCATCTTCTTCCAAATTTTCACTGGAGCTTTGATAAAGGAGAGATGAAAAATAGTGAAACTACTAAGTACCGATTTGATCAAGGTAATTCTTCCACCGAAAGACAAAAACCTCCCATTCCAAGATGGCGGTCTTTTACCAAATGTAGTGAGCACAGAGGTCCAAGAGGAAATCCTCCTCATATTAGAGCCAATTGGGATCTCAAGGAAAGAAAATTGATGGGATTAGGTTCTACAAGAGAGAAAAGTCATCACTGCCTCAAGAAAACTCCCGTTAACATTAATTCCGATTAGTTTTCTCTTGCGGAAATTAATACCAAAGCTTGATACTATTTCAAACGCTTTAAGCACTACCTTTATTTCCCACATGTGTCTCTGTCGTACCCCAAATTTGTCCTACCCGCACTATTTTATTTTTCTGTCTAACAATATTCCAAAAAAATCAAAAATATGCACTACTTTATTTTTCTATTATCTCAAAAATCCAAAAGATATGTGCCGTTTTATTTTACTGTCTAACCTTTGTTCAAAATTAAAAAAAAATGTACTACTTTATTTTTATTTTTTATTTTTATTTTTATTTTTGTGATTTTTATTAACTATTTTTATCACATTTCTTTATTTATCACCAAATTCTATAACAAAAATCCATTTTTTTCATTTTATTTTATTACATATTCCATTTCACATCTTTTTAAACCGCATTCCGATTTAGAGTCCATATTCTCGATGCTTCCATTTCTCTATTTCTCATTTATTAGAAATTCATTCTCATTTTTAATTAAAAATCATAAAACCCATTGTCATTTTTCTTCTTAAAGCTTAAAGTCACAAAAATTTCATTAGTATTATTATTATTATTATTATTATTATTATTATTATTTATTTTTATTATTCTAATTTATTATAGTTTTTTATTATTGTTATTATTACTATTTTTATTATTTTTAATATTATTATTATTATTAATGTTATTTATTTTATTATTATTATTATCAAAGTTAGAACTTTATTCAAAACTAAAGTAACCAGTAACACGTCATTTCAATAGTACAGCAGCTTTTTTTTTCTTCTTAATCACACAAAACAATATCAATTACAGCACAACACAGCCTGTCCTCCCACTCCCACACACATCTTGTACGATTTTTCCACAGCTACACACAATCCTCCACGCAATCTGCATCACAAGCCCACTGAATCCTTTCCGTTTCAACCTCAACAACTTTTTTTTCTTTTTTCAGCCAGCACTTATGCAGAACAAATTTCTCACATAGTATTAAAGGGAGAGCCTTCACCATAACCCAAGAACATTTTTTTCCAGCAACGCATCCTTCCTAAAAAAAACACAGGAAATAAATCTTTTCCTCCTTCACTCACCGCTCAACAACTCGGAACCACCCTTTCTGCAACCTTTAAACTCACCATCATCAACATTATAGCACCGCAAAACGCCTCGCAACTTCAGCCACCCCTTGCCAAAACCCCCACACAGAGCTCATCCACCAGAAGCACAAACCTTCGTCACCTCCAAACCCTCTTCATACTTATTCCAACCTTTTATACCACTTTCATAAAACCCAAAAACCAACAAAACCTCCATTAACCGAACCAGCCTTTCCGAAAATGTGAACCACGATAACCCAACCAACCACTCAATCGATCCCTCAACAAGCATCCAAACCCGGCTGGAACCACATCTGTGAGAGGTGAGATTTGTCGCATAATACCATTGATGTGAAACGAACCTGAGAGAGAGATAATCGCGAGTGAAATAAACACAGATCCGAGAGCAAAGAAAAAAGCGTTGTGAAATTCCATGAGGGGCCACGAAGCCGTTCACGAGTTTCGAGGGAGGACAGATCAAGCAAGATCGTGGAAGAAACCATTCGCGAGAGGGAAAGGTCTCCGTAAGCGCCACTGAGCTATAGGGTTGGATGTCCTTCTGATTTTCCTTAGAGAAGGAGAGAGACATCGAGTTTTACTGAAAGGGGAAGTAAGAATCATGACTTTCCCCTTTGTTAATGCACTTCTATTTTTTAAAAAAGGATTTTGGTTTTATTTATTTATTTTTATATTGGCTCAAAATTTTCATTGCTGGCCATATACTTAATTCAACCTATAATCCGAAATTACACTACACACATACAGATTAATTGATTCCCCCTTCCTGCATTTTATTATTTGCTCTATTTTAGTTATTATTTCATTATTTTATTTATTTTTGTTTTATAAATTTTTTGTTGGGCTTGAGGCCCATGTGTAAGCTCATAATTTCGACATGTTGGAATTTGGAACTTGAAGTCATTTTCTGTTGTTGAGAAGATGATCAGCAGAATAAGGAAAGTGAAGATATTCAAGAAATGTTGACAAGGTTAAAAGCTCAAGTGTTTCGACAGAAGGACAAATGGTATTCTGACAGGACAAGTTTGGAAAATTTTTTATGGCTGGGCATTTGACAAGATGACTATATCTTTCGACACTTCGACAGAGAAGAGTTGTTGGACAGAAGCATTATTTGGCAGATTTTGAAAGGGTTCTTCTTCTTTGAGACTTCGACAGATTGAAGAGGTTCAAGGTTTCGTCACCAAAGGGAAGAATTCAAATTCAAAAGTTGCAACCTTTGACAGTTGGACACATGGAAGGTTCAGGGAAGGAAATTGCATGCAGGCTGACACTTGTCATTTAATTATGATTTTTCCGTTCTAGGCAGTTACTTTGTTTGTATATAAATATGATAGTTTGTGTTTAGAATGTGTGTGTGAAAACTTATACAAAATTCCTGTAAATACTCTAAGTACCCAGTGTGAGAGAAAATGAGTTTGATATTTGGAACCATGTACGTTTGAACACCATTTCTCTTTTAAATTATCAGTTTTGTTTCATTAAGTTTATTTTATCTTCAAGCTTTATTTACTTTCCTGCAAATTACATCTTTCGCCATTTTTCTTACTTTTGTTTAAAACTTCAACTTTATTTTATTTTCAAACTCAAAGCATTTAACACTTTGATATTATTAACAAAACAAACCACAAATCATTCACGACACTAAGAGTAGTTCGACAAAATAATTGCACATGTGTCCTAGGACTTGTTTGGTTGGTCCTGCAAGTAACCCAGTTTTCTGAGAGATTGGTTAACCAGAGGTTGTTCGTCAGAAATCACTGCGAACAAATTGGCACACCTGGTGGGACTAGTGCAGTTAATAAGAATTAATAGAGAACCCTCTTAGACAAATTGTTCCTTGCTGCGTTGTATGATTCTTAGAAGCGGTAAACTAGCCGTAACCGACGTAGAAAGACCAAAGAGAACAAGAGGAAGAAGGATGGCTAACTTGCCAAATACTCCAAACAATCCTGACGAAACCATTCCCGTTTCCAATCCCATCCCTTCGTCAGGAGGAATACCAGTTTCTGGCCCTGTTTTAGAATAGATTAGGCCTCCAATAGGAGATTCAATACCAACGGGTTCAGGGTCCCAGAATGCGCCTAGTTCTTCCACCATGGGACATGCCAGACCCATTGGAACCCCTCCCCCTGGAGGAAGCACCTTCAGGCCATATCTTAATTATTCTCTGCCCATGTCAGGGAGAGAACAGCCATATGGAATGCCAACTTCAATGATGGCAAGTCTACATAATTTGTCACCATTATTCTCTGATGCTATGGTTCAAATGTCATCACCATTGCAGGGATCAGGATATGGTGGAAATGGAAATAGAATAAATCAAGTTCCACCAGGTTTCCATATGCCCACTATGAAAAACCATTCTGCACAAGTAATTCATCAACAGATGGATGAAAGCAATCATGATATGGTGTAGGAATTGACACAACAAATGGGGGAAGTGTTCAATCCTTTAATACAAAATACTACCCAAACAAACCAGATATTGGCAGAACAGATGGCACGCATTGCTGACTTTTTTGGAGTCCCTCAAGCACAGCAAAGAATGCAATTGAATCAAAATCCTGCAAATAGGCCTGTCGAAGAGGAACTTACTATAAACCAAAGGCCATTAGGAAACCCTCAAGAAAATCCCAGGGGACAAGAAGTAATAGTCGAACAGCCTAATGTAGAGGAACCCATTCGACAGGAACCAAGAAGAATAATAGTCCAAAGAGACCAAAATGCTGATGAAATATTACAGCAGAGAATGCGTTACAACAACCTGCCTGTCGAAAATAATATTGCAACTATGGTTGAGAGAATAATGGCGTAAAATGGAGTGAACGTAGGATTACAAAGGCCTAGTTATACTTCCCCTTTGTCTGAATACGTTTTGCAACAAGAATTACCACCAAGGTGGAAAGTCCTCAAATTCACCAAATTCTCAGGGGATACTAGTGAGTCCACCATAGAACACGTAGCGCGTTATTTGATAGAGGCAGAAGAGATTGCTAATAATGAGAACTTAAGGATGAAATATTTCCCAAGTTCTTTGACAAAAAATGCTTTCACTTGGTTTACTTCTCTTCCTGCAACTTCAATATTCACATGGACCCAATTAGAAAGATTGTTCCATGAACAATTCTATATGGGACAAACTAAGATAAGTTTGAAAGAATTGGCAAGTGTCAAAAGAAAATTCTCTGAACCTATAGATGATTACTTGAATAGGTTTAGATTATTAAAAGCCAGATGCTTCACACAAGTGCCGGAACAAGAACTAGTCGAAATGGATGCAGGGGGTCTAGATTATTCCATAAGGAAAAAACTAGATACCCAGTACTTGAGAGACATGGCACAACTAGCAGACAGAGTAAGGCAAATAGAAAGGCTAAAAAATGAAAAATTTAGATCAAACAAAAACAAGAAGGAAAGAGTGGCCTATGTAGGAATAGTTCAAGAAGATGATTATGACGAAAACGAACCAGTCATTTTCGACCAGCAAGAAATTGATCTGGCAGAACTAAAACAAGGCCCTCCATATTCCTGTAAAGTTTTAGCCCCGTCGAATGGAAAAAATCCAGTCGAAGTGGAAAAGAATGACAGGTTCCCTAAAAGAACCTATACATTCGACATCACCAAATGTGATGAAATTTTTGATTTATTAGTCAAAGATGGTCAGTTAATAAAACCAGCAGGCACTAAGGAGCCTCCTGTAGACCAACAGAAAAAGAGAGGTTTTTGCAAATACCATAATTTTTTGGGTCATAAAACTTCTCAATGTTACCTTTTCAGGGATCTGGTCCAGAATGCAATCCAGAATGGAAGGTTGAAGTTTGGAGACAAAGCTAAGCAACAGATGAGAATTGACTCCAATCCCATGCAAGTTGTGGAGGCCAATTATGCTGAACCAGAAATGGTGAATATGGTCGAATTGGAAGTCATGCTTGAGGAAAGCTTTGAGATAGTAGAAGCCACTGAAGGTTTCAACACCAACTTCAACATGATAGAGGCCGTTGAGGGCTTCGACACCCATGTAAATATGTGGAGGGGGCTGATGACCTTACTGACCAGGTTAAGGAGGAAGAAGTCAAAGCTTCTGAAGACTTCGACAGAGAGAACACCATTGAAACTACTGAAGGTTTTGACGGAAGAAATACATTCAAGGTGGGCAGAAGCTTCGACAAGAAAAACTATAAAAGAGATGTTGAGCAGGGGGTGATCTGGGACACTCTAGGAGAATCAAATGGGAAGTTCGACTTCATGGTGAAATATTCAGCACCACCAAGCTCCAAAACGGATATCAGCAAAATCAAACCCACGGGATGGGGAGATTCTTTCAAAAATGATAATAAAGAGGAAGATAACAAAACCCTCATTGTCCAAAAAGAGGCCCCTGAAGGCCTTGGTCATGACAAGATCAAAAGAACAGAGACTGCTGACAATGTCCACATTGTCGAACCAATAAACAAAAGTACCACCAAAACTGAAGAAGATTCTGTCGAAGGTGTTGCACAGTGCTGCAAATACATCTATAAGGGCTTACACCCAAAGGGCATTGTGAATCAGTTAAAGGAGAACATCCTTGAGGAAATGATGCTAGTCGAAAAAATGAACAAATTGAAAATCACAACTGAACAAAATGCGAGGATTCATATGGTGGAAGTCACTCAGAAGATAGGACCAGACACCAACAAGGGAAAGAAATATCAAGAGAAGCATCAGAAGCTGGTGTACCCAGAAGAGAATGAAAGTCTTGTCGAATTCATCCAGAGGTGCCAGAAGAAGAACGCAAAAGTTATGCTTTGCCCAAGATGCAACGCTGTGTTCGACAGGAAAGCAGCTGATGACTTAGAGGCAACAGAAAAAACCCAAAAGAAAAGAAACTGGGGAACAGTCCCACAAATCAGAAATGAAAGGTTCGACCCAAGAAGAAGGGAGCATCACAACCTTATAATGGGAGAAAGACGTTACAGCACCTATAAACCATCCAACAAACCGAACGATGACAAATGGGTCCAACCTATAAGGGATGCCCAAGGTCAGAAGAGATGGAAAAGTTTTGAAGTGAACAGGGGTGCCTCAATAGAAGTGAAAAAGGAGGGAGAGAAAGCAAAGCCCAAATACGTTTCTGAAAACTACAAAGGGAAGAATCCTATGTCCAGATCCCAATGGAGAAGATTCCAAAGGCAGAAGAGAATTGAAAAAGAAACTGCAGAACAAAAAAGGATTGGTGAGAATAAGGTTGGGTCAAGCAGGTGTGTGCAGATAATAAACAAAGGGAAATCCCTGGCAGAAGAAGAACTCCCTCAGAAAAATAAATCTAGTGACACAACAGAAATGCAGAAAATAAACAAAATGCCTGAAGACGAAGAAGTTACTGATGACTTCAGTTCAGAATCTGACGCGTCTTTCGACGTAACTTGCAATGTGGTTTTTGTGTTGCCCAGAGACTATGACAGGATAATGGAGGTCGAAGACGAAGAGGATGATATGGCAGATGATAGCATAGGACTTAAGCCTGTATGCTACTACATAATGAATAATGGTTGTGTCGAAGAGCAAAATGCTTTCTTCGAAAAGCCAGATGATGCAATGAAGGCTCATTTAAAGCCTTTGTTCATAAAAGGAAAAGTAGAAAACGTGGGTGTCAACAAAATCCTGATAGATGGAGGAGCAGCTGTGAACCTAATTCCTCATTATATGATAAAGAGGATTGGAAAAGATGACTTAGACACCAAGCCTCACAACATGGTGTTGTCCAACTATGAAGGTAAGGTAGGGACAACGCTGGGGGTAATACAATTGAACTTGACTGTAGGATCCATTACCAGGCCTACAATGTTTGTGGTGATAGCATCAAAAGCAAATTACAACTTGTTGTTGGGAAGAGAGTGGATCCATGGAATTGGGGTTGTGCCATCCTCCATGCATCAAAGGATAGCAATCTGGAGGCCAGATGGGATTGTCGAAAACATAGAAGCAGATCAAAGTTACTTCGGCTGATGTGAACAATGTCACTAGTCGTAACTTCGACAAGAAAATGGCCCACATAGCACCATGAAATCCTGCTGGTTTCGACCTAACAGCCTCCGACAACGCTTACTGTTCCATGTACCTCCACCATACGCATGGTTTCCAGTGGGATAAAGAAATAATTGGAGAGACAAATTACACTTGGGGAACTGCCCATGTCAACCCAACTGGGTGGGGGAGTGAGTTCAGTGAAAATGACTGAAGCATCAACAATAGAAAAGATTACGACTTATATAGCCGAAAAACAACTCAAGGCGGCCCTTGAGGCCGAAGTAAGAAACATGGCTTTTGAAGCCAGCACACAAGTTGTCGAAGATTTTTTTTTTGGTCATTTAATTATGATTTTTCCGTTCTAGGCAGTTACTTTGTTTGTATATAAATAGGATAGTTTGTGTTTAGAATGTGTGTGTGAAAACTTATACAAAATTCCTGTAAATACTCTAAGTACCCAGTGTAAACAAATTGTCGAAGAACAACATCCTCAAGAAAATATTGAGGAACAATATACAAAGCAGAGTTTTGAAGAAGACTCTAATGGCGAATGGCAGAGTCAAAGACTTGATGCCATTTATGATGACGAACCCTTGGGGTTTGAAAAAGATCCAGCCCCAACCAATATGAAAATGGTGGCACAGGATCCCTTGGAAGAGATCAATCTGGGACTGGGGGCAGAGAAAAGGCCAACTTACATCAGTGCCAAGATGGATCCTCAGCTCAGAGTCGAAATAATCCAACTGCTGAATGAGTTTAAAGACTGTTTCACACGGGATTATGACGAAATGCCTGGTTTAGACAGAAATCTGGTTGAATTGAAGTTGCCAATACTAGAAGGAAAAAAGCCAATAAAGCAGACTCCTAGACGTTTCGCACCTGAAATTCTGTCGAAAATCAAAGAGGAAGTTGAAAGACTTCTAAAATGCAAGTTCATCCGTACCACAAGGTATGTCGAATGGATTGCTAATATTGTTCCTGTGATTAAGAAAAATGGCAAACTTAGGGTGTGCATTGATTTTAGAGATCTAAACTCAGCTACCCCTAAGGATGAATATCCTATGCCAGTAGCAGAAATGCTTGTAGATTCTGCAGCAGGCCATGAGTATTTAAGTATGCTTGATGGGTATTCTGGCTATAACCAGATTTTTATTGCTGAAGAAGATGTTCCAAAAACAGATTTTAGGTGTCCAGGGGCAATAGGAACTTATGAGTGGGTAGTCATGCCCTTTGGTTTAAAAAATGCTGGAGCTACTTACCAAAGGGCCATGAATTCTATTTTTCATGATTTCATTGAAACATTTATGCAAATTTATATAGATGATATTGTGATTAAATCTGCCTCAGGCTCAAAACATATTGACCATCTTCGACAATCCTTTGAAAGGATGAGGAAGTTTGGTTTAAAAATGAATCCCCTTAAATGTGCTTTTGGTGTGCAGGCAGGTGACTTCTTAGGCTTTGTGGTACACAAGAAAGGAATTGAAATTAATGAAAACAAAGCCAAGGCCATAATGGAAGCGAAAGCGCCATCGACAAAGAAGGAATTGCAGTCTCTACTAGGGAAAATCAACTTTCTTAGAAGGTTCATCTCCAACCTTAGTGGAAAAACACAGGCCTTCTCACCTCTACTTCGACTAAAGAAGGGCTTCACTTGGGGGCAAGAACAGCAAGATGCCTTCGACAAGATCAAAGAATATCTGGCAAGTCCTCCAGTTTTAATGTCTCCTTGTCGAAAAAGAAGTATGAGGCTCTACATCTCAGCATCCGACAGAACATTGGGAAGCATGCTTTGTCAGGAAGATGAATATGGCGTCGAAAGAGCCATCTATTATCTCAGCAGAGTCTTAAATGATGCTGAAACTAGATATAGTATGATAGAGAAATTATGTTTATGTGTATATTTCTCTTGTATAAAGTTAAAGCATTATATAAAACCCATTGATGTATATATATCTTCTCATTTCGACGTAATAAAACATATGTTGTCTAAATCTATTCTACATAGTCGAATTGGAAAATGGGCTTTAGCCTTGACTGAGTATTCTTTAAAATATATGCCTCTAAAAGCTGTCAAAGGACAAGTGGTTGCTGACTTTATAGCTGACCACTCCATAGTGGGGGATGAAATAAAATATGTCGAAAGAGAACCTTGGAGATTATATTTCGACGGTTCCAGTCATAAGAATGGAACAGGTGTTGGGGTATTAATTATTTCTCCCAATAAAATTCCAACAAAGTTCAAGTACAAAATAGAAGGTTGTTGTTCGAATAATGAAGCAGAATATGAAGCTTTAATTGCTGGACTTGAAATATTGTTGGAATTGGGGGCAACAGAGGTCGAAATAATGGGTGACTCTGAGTTGGTAATAAAACAATTGACAAAAGAATACAAATGTGTCAAAGAAAATTTGATCATGTATTTTGTGATAGCCAACAGACTCCTCAAAAGATTCGACAGTGCAGCCTTTAGACACATTCCTAGGTTAGAAAATCAGGAAGCAAATGATTTGGCTCAACTAGCATCAGGCTACAAAGTGTCGAAGGAAAACCTGGAGAAAGTTGTCGAAGTAAGAGGAAAAGTATTATCCACTAGACTGTCCCCATCTGATTTGGAAACCATAAGACTGGGATATGGTGATGAAGAAAATTTTGAAATTTTCAATATAGACGATCCAGGGGTAGGAGATTGGAGAAAACCTATTAAGGATTATTTACAAAATCCAAACCAGACAGTCGAAAGAAAGATAAAGTATAGAGCTTTAAGCTATGTACTCTTTGGAAATGAGTTGTTTAAAAAGACTGCAGAAGGAGTCTTACTAAAGTGCTTAGGAGAGACTGAAGCTTATATAGCTTTGTCGAACGTGCATAGTGGTGCATGTGGTGCACACCAGGCAGGGCACAAGATGAAATGGTTGCTATTTCGACAGGGGATGTATTGGCCAACAATGTTGAAGGATTGTGTCGAATTTGCAAAGGGATGTCAAGAATGTCAAATTCATGCAGGCATACCTCATGTGCCTGCAAATGAGTTACATTCCATTATAAAGCCTTGGCCATTCAGAGGTTGGGCTTTAGATTTGATTGGTGAAATTCGACCAGCCTCTTCAAAAGGGCATAAGTACATTTTAGTTGGGGTAGACTACTTCACTAAGTGGATTGAAGCCATACCACTGACGAATGTAGATCAGGAAGCAGTCATAGACTTCATCCAGAAACATATAATGTATAGATTTGGAATACCAGAGACTATAACCACTGATCAAGGATCTGTGTTTACTGGAAGAAATATGCAGGCATTTGCAAAAGAGACAGGTTTTAAGTTGCTGACTTCGACACCTTATTATGCCCAAGCAAATGGTCAGGTCGAAGCAGCCAACAAAGTGGTGATAAATCTAATAAAGAAGCACGTGGGTAAAAAACCTAGGAATTGGCACAAGACTCTGGATCAAATCCTTTGGGCTTGTCGAACGTCTCCTAAGGAGGCAACTAATTCTACCCCATTTAAATTAACATACGGACATGATGCAGTATTACCAGTCGAAATCTGTTTACAGTCAATACGAATTCAAAGGCATCATGAGATTCCATATGAGATTTATTGGAGTATGATGATGGATGAGTTGGTTGATTTAGATGAAGAAAGGTTACGTGCTTTAGAATTAATAAAAAGGCAGAAAGAAAGAGTCGAAAAGTTTTACAATAAGAAAGTAAAATTTAAAGCCTTTTTAGTTGATGATTTAGTTTGGAAAGTAATTTTGTCCATGGAGAAGAAAGATAGATTGATGGGAAAATGGTCCCCTAAATGGGAAGGACCTTTCAAAATTTTAAGAGTTTTTTCAAACGGTGCATATGAAGTCGAAGAAATGGAAAAAGACAGGAGAGTGCTGAAAATAAATGGCAAATATTTGAAGAAGTATAAGCCAACATTGCAAGAAATAAAGATAGGAACAGAATAAAATTGTAAACAAAAGCTTGTCTTCGCCAAACAGATGGCGTTAAGTAACATTACATATGAAAATGCTAAAATTCTTAGAACAATAAAATTTCCTATTTTTCTATTACAAACTACTGTTGAAGGAAAGTTGCTTTGAGTTCGTCAAATTTCTTCTTTTGAAGCTGAATTCGACGTTCGCAGAGACGTTTACTAACAGTCAGTTCGTCAATTTCTTTATGGAGTTGTTGGGTTGTTTCTGCATGTTGGAGACCCTTTTGAAGCTCCCTGTCGATTTCTTCTTGGTTGGGCTGTTGGAGGCTGGCTTGACGTTCCTTCTCTTGGAGGATCTTCTTCTGAAGTTCAGCAATCTGAGCTTGATAAGCCTGGATGTTGTTTTCGCACTCAGCAGCAGCTTTAGAATAATCTTCAGAAAGCTTGTTTAGCTCTGAGATTCTGTCTGTCGAAGAGGCTACAACATTCCATTCTGAGACTTGTTCTTCAGATTTGGCTGTGATGTTCTGAGAAAATTCTCTTTGAAGAACCAGGTCAGCACTTACAGAGTCAATCATAGACATCAGGTCCATCACCAGACGACTCTCTTCAGTCGAAGCCTCCAGGAGATTGGCTTGTTTTAGGAGTTTCTTCAAGTCATATTGTGCAGAAGGGTTTTCAGCCAAAGTCTCAAATAGATCCACCCCAAGGATTTTTGCCTTGATCTCAGCCATGATAACACTGATGGGTTGAATTTCAGAAGTAGCCCCTGAAGCTGTCGAACTACTGTAGGAAGAGTCTTGGAAGTTGTACCTAGAACTGAGTAAGGCTTTGAGATACTCCAGAGGCTTTCTTACTTTCAAGCTCTCAATTTCCTCATGTGACAAGCTTGTCGAACCCGTATCCAAAGGGGTTTCTGCTGGAGTTTCTGTTGGAGTAGGAACAGTTTGGGTACTTCCTCCAGGGTTCAAGGTTGTGTCTGGTTGCTTCGATAGATCATCCTCTTCTTCGACAGTTTCTCTATCAGCCTCTGTTGTGTCAGTTGGCCCTTGAGGTTGTACATCCTGGTCTGGGGCAGCCTTTTCGACTTCTGTTGTATCAATTGGCCCTTGAGGTGGTGCATCCTGGTCTGGGGCAGTCTTTTCCTCCACAGTAAAATCTGGACGAAGAGGAGAGTTATTGCCAGAAGACTCAGAGTCACTGATGTCGAAATCGTCGAAAGTTTGAGGGCCATGGACACCAGCATCTGGAGTGGCTTCTTCTTGAAGCCTTTCAGCCAAAGTCTTCTCAGAGTCAGAAGGAATAACTTCTTCTTGAACCCTGGAGGTTTCTTCGACATCAATAATAACCTGAGGAAAACAGAAAAGGGAAGTTTAAGATAAAATAAAAAAAAAGACAATGCAGTTAAGACTATGAATATTGTTAGTCGAAAATTAATACCTGAGGGATCTCAGTGTGAGTGCTTGAATCCCCACTTTTCTCACTTCTTGAAGGGATTTTGTTGGTTGGACTAGCAGGAGGAGTTCGTCTATGAACTATGGATCTCTGGGAGGCCACTGTTTTTATTCTCATGCCTTTGTTTCTTTTCAAAGGTTGAGGTTCAGGAGATTCATCCTCAGACTCTTCGACACTCACCTCTTTTTCTTCTTGTTTTCTTTTCTTGGCTGGTGTGCGAGGTACCTGAGGTATGCAAAAAGAAAACGTATTCAGTATGGAAAATATTGAAATATGTACAAAAGAAGAGGGAGGTGTCTTTATTGGTCGAAACCTTTTTGGCAGCTACGGGTGATTTTTCGACCTGCTTGGAAGAGGTCCCTTCACCAGGAGTTTTCTTGATGATTCTAACAGCTGAAAGAGAAAGAATTGCATAAACATTGATATAAAACATAAAATGAGTTAGAAATAAGAGGAGGAATATAATTTCTTCGACACCTTCAAGAATGGGTTCTTCCACACTAACATGTTCTATCCCAACATGAAGGTGCCCAGTGAAGTTGCCCAAGTAATACTTCGTCGGAACCACACGTTCGACAAGTTTCTTGCTGGACTCGCGAAGCAGTTTTAAATGAGATCCACACACAAACCAATCTGGGAATGGAGGGCACAAGGCCACACCAAATTCTGCAGAAGGGAGTGGGGGAAACCTTGGAGGAAAGGAGGTGAAAGGAAAGTTGTAACGTGCATGTGGTGGAATGTATGAAGGCACCCCCAACCTATCCAATTTTTCTGAAAATTTGTGTTTTAAAGTTACTGCTGCTTCGCCTATGGTTCGACGAAGATCACTGGGCCTGTAAATAGTTTCAAAATATTTTTGAAATTTTTGAATTTCTTTGATATGCTTATCCGTACCTTTCTTCTTCTTATCCTGCACAAAAGCAAAGGCATTCGTCAGGAGAGTGTTGAAAGTTGCTACATCAAAGAATTTGTTAATATAATACTCCTTCCACCAAACGTCGAAATCTTCAGTGCATAAGAAGTTTGGTCGAAATATGGTGGGGTAAACCTCCAAAGATGCATCGAAGAACTTGTTGTACAATTCTAAACTTCTCTCAAAATTTTGAAATGAGTTGTAGAACAGAATAGAGCCTTTCTTGTGGTAAATGGGTTTCGTCTTCGTCTGTGTTAGCCCAAATTGCCTAGCCACCAGGTTAGGTTGGTAGACAATGAGAGAAACTTTAGTGTTGTTGAGACTATGATGGGAGAAAAGGTGTCTTGGCATAAGGAAAGCCTCCCAGATAGATATGTAGGAGTCTTCTTCTTTTTGGTTTTCGACTGGGAGTTGTCTTGTGAACCATCTGGGACCCACAGTCCTGTTGGCAAAGGGTGCCATAGATGGGGTGAACTTGTAACGTTTGGCGAACATCATTATGTAACTTGTGAAGGCTTGTCGAAGACCAACACTTTCGTCAGTAGGTGTCATTTGAACTAACCTAGGCCATTCGACGCGCCTGTCTTTCACCTCTTCTTCGTTAACTGGCATTTTGATAGGGGTGCAGGCTTCGAAGGTTGCATTCAGCCATAACTGTAAGAGCCAGAAGGGACCTGTGAGATTGATGGTTCCTTTGTCCTTAAGAGTCTTTAAGTTACTCACACTTTCACTCAGAGATTCATAGAGATTTTCCAGAAGCAATTCACTCAGACAAAATGCAACTCCATTATGAAGTCGATTAGCCATGATGATATAGCTTCTGGAAACCTGGAGTGACCTAGTGCAGAAGACGAACTTGGCTAGCCATAGAGTAAGAAAAGCAATGTGTTCTCTGTCGGACACTTCCTCCGTACCTTCGCCTTGGTGATAAGCAATGAATACGGAATAGCCAGCGTGCTTGGTGTCGAATCCTATGGGATCTTTATTTAGGTGCTCAGGATTAAAAATTTCTCCTAAGGGACTGAGGCCAGTGATGGCTGCTATGTCGAAAAGGGTAGGAGTAACTATACCACATGGTAGATGGAAGTTGTTGTAGGTACTATCCCAGAAATACAAAGAGGCCAGCAACATATTCTGACAATAGCGTGGACCTTCATTCGACAGTTGGATCAGATCGTAAATGCCAGTTTTCTTCCAGAATTTCTCTTTGACCTTTTCGACTCTAGTGAGCCAAGCTAAATAGTCTGAAGGATCTTTTGTTAGGGGAGGGCTCCTAAAAATCCTAGCTTGATTTAAGTAGGACAGATCTAATTCTGTCGAAGCTATGGGAATTTTAGGTTTCTTGGATGATGTTTCGACAGACCTAGGGTTCTTACTAGCAGCTATTGGTTTAGAGGCATAATAGCAAGGATAAAAATCCTTTAAACGATTTGGGTCAGCATTAGGATCAAAGATGGGACCTAGCATTCCATGGTGAACTCCAGAAACTGAGATAGGGATCATTACCTGAGATATGTAGATACTAGCTTTCTCCCTCTCATTTGGGGGTTCTGGGATGTATTGTTGTTGCTGCACTTGCATGGGTCCAGACAGTGTGTGAGCAGGAGGGAGGTCAGCAGTTTTCTTTGCTTTCTTGGCACTACGGTCAGCAACAGTTTTTGGAGGCGCCATTGTGGTGAGAAGCTTGGGGTTGGAAGAACAGAAAGCTTGAGAAGGTTTCAATTGAGATTTTCTTTTGTTAAAGAGAAGAAGAGTTTGAGAGTGTAAAAGGAAGAAAGGTTTTGAAAGTTGGTATTTATAGAAGGTGATAAGATATAAAAAATAAATAAAAAAGAAAAGAAAGACTTTTCAGTTTAGGAAATGGGGGGACATGCGTTTGATCCAATGGTGTTGATTAAAGGTGACGGTTGGTAGGGAGCCATGATTTAGCTAGGATGTAGGGTTATGGAAGGTTGTGTAAACGTGGGCTAGACATGACGTTTTTCAGAAAGTGGAAATCATGGTGTTTTCTTGGGACTCAACAAAGTCACTTTATAATTAATGAGACTGACATGGTGACAGAAGTCATTTCGACAACAAAAGATATTTCTCCAGAATTAGTCGAAAACATCTTTGCTGGGGGGAAATTTGTAAGCTCATAATTTCTACATGTTGGAATTTGGAACTTGAAGTCATTTTCTGTTGTTGAGAAGATGGTCAGCAGAATAAGGAAAGTGAAGATATTCAAGAAATGTTGACAAGGTTAAAAGCTCAAGTGTTTCGACAGAAGGACAAATGGTATTCTGACAGGACAAGTTTGGAAAATTGTTTATGGCTGGGCATTTGACAAGATGAATATATCTTTCGACACTTCGACAGAGAAGAGTTGTTGGACAGAAGCATTATTTGGCAGATTTTGAAAGGGTTCTCCTTCTTTGAGACTTCGACAGATTGAAGAGGTGCAAGGTTTCGTCACCAAAGGGAAGAATTCAAATTCAAAAGTTGCAACCTTTGACAGTTGGACACATGGAAGGTTCAGGGAAGGAAATTGCATGCAGGCTGACACTTGTCATTTAATTATGATTTTTCCGTTCTAGGCAGTTACTTTGTTTGTATATAAATAGGATAGTTTGTGTTTAGAATGTGTGTGTGAAAACTTATACAAAATTCCTGTAAATACTCTAAGTACCCAGTGTGAGAGAAAATGAGTTTGATATTTGGAACCATGTACGTTTGAACACCATTTTTCTTTTAAGTTATTTAAATTATCAGTTTTGTTTCATTAAGTTTATTTTATCTTCAAGCTTTATTTACTTTCCTGCAAATTACATCTTTCGCCATTTTTCTTACTTTTGTTTAAAACTTCAACTTTATTTTATTTTCAAACTCAAAGCATTTAACACTTTGATATTATTAACAAAACAAACCACAAATCATTCACGACACTAAGAGTAGTTCGACAAAATAATTGCACATGTGTCCTAGGACTTGTTTGGTTGGTCCTGCAAGTAACCCAGTTTTCTGAGAGATTGGTTAACCAGAGGTTGTTCGTCAGAAATCACTGCGAACACCATGTTGATTTGCTACATGTACACACATTTATCCAGTATTTTACACCCCTGTTATCCTATTTATGCTTTATAGTAATTGGGCTCGGCCCACCAGATCCTGCTAGCATACCACCCATGTTTTTCTATTTTTTATTATTACCTAATTTCTATTGTTTTTTAACTTATGTTTCTTGTTCTTGTTTCTATATTTTATTAACTAATTTTTCAGTTTTTTTTCTTACCTTACTTTATTTTTAATAGCATTTTAAAGATTGTTTTAAACTTTCATTATTCTATTTTTATTATTATTATTATTATTTCCATTTCGTGATTTATGTGGCCAATGATATAAAAAAACAAAGTTAATTTATTTTCAATTTTTTTTATGAGAAAATTTAATTAAAATATGAGGCTTTCTTTCTTTGTTTAATATAATTCAAATTTCAAAATTTTTTAATCTAACTTTTATTTTATTATATTATTCCATTTGTTTAATATCCTAATAAATTCAATTTAATTTAAACTTTTTCATATATATTTTTTCTAAATTGTTGCAATATAATTTGAACTCTTATTTTTTTTTTCTTTTTATCGCTTAAATTAAATCACGAACCATGTAAGCCGAGCATCGTGCCTCGCCATCAACTTTTCTGAATTCGGTACTCAAATATTTCTCATAAATCAAAATATCGGATAAACTGAATTCTGGAGTCTCGCATTCCTCGAATTCTTGATTGAACCCTCCCGAGGCTCGCCCCGCGGGATGTGGTTCATTCGACTTTCCGTAATTAAAATCTTTTAATTCTCATATCAAATAATGAAAGAATTGAATTCTAGAGTCTCGCATTCCTCGAATTCTCGAATAAATTCTCCTGAGGCCCGCCCCTCAAGACACAGTTTATTTACCCTTTCATTCTTGAAAACTCCAATCGAATCAAACATCTTTTTAAGTGGACATTATTTAAATCCCTTCTAACTCACAAACAAGCTAGCGCTTCAGCCTCCTATCGCGAGCAGACAAGCCAACGCTTAGCAGTTAGAATGTGATTTAAATACTCGTTCATTTAAAACAAACCAATCAACCTTAGTACCACGAACTACGAAGCTCTGACTTTCCCATTGCACAAGGGAATACGTAGGCACACGGATCTTACTCATTGCCGAGCACCCTAGGAACAAAATAACCCATTTCTCCTATTAACCTTATATTAGAATCTTTCGCATTTATTTTAATATTCGAAGAAAACAGAAGGCAATTGTTAACATTAAATCGCAAATTAAACTAAGAGGTTCCCGTTGAGTACAACGGTTGTAAGGGGTGCTAATACCTTCCCCTTACGGAATCGACTCCCGAACCTAGAATCTGGTTTCAAAGACCTTGTTCTATCCGTTTTTCAAAAGGTTTCTCGATATTTTCCTTTTCCTTAATTGGAATAAAATAAGTTCGGTGGCGACTCTATTGTTTTAATTTTCATTCGCGGTAATTTTTTATCGCGAGGTCGTATTTTTCGAGGTGCGACAGTCTCCATTCACCGTCATCCACCAATAAAGTATTGTCTGCATATTGAAGAACATCAATAAAATAACTCCGATTAATGTTGAAACCGAAGAAATCACCTAAAATTACCGAATTTTGGATCAACCTCGACAATCCCTCTGCAACCACCACAAATAAAAACGAAGATAAAGGATATCCTTGCCTTAAATTTCTCTCCACTACAAACTCCTTGGTCGGACTCCCGTTGACCAACATTGACATCTGACTAGAGAAAACCAAAACTTCTATCCAACCCATCCAAATATCATCGAGCCCCAATCTCCTTAAGATATATCTAAGAATGCTCCATGAGACTTTGTCATAAGCATTTTCAAAGTCGAATTTGAAAAGCATGCATTCTGTCTTTTCCTTAATCGCGAAGTCTACCAATTTGTTAGCCACAAGAACACTATCTAGCAGTTGACGACCCAGAACAAAAGCGGTTTGATAAGGCGCAATAATAGACTTTAAGACTGACTTCAACCTAGATGATAAAAGCTTGGACAACGCCTTATAAAGGCAAGCCACGGGGAAAATAGGCCTATAATCATCAAGGCCCAACGAATTATCACATTTCAGAATTAATGTAAGAAACGACAATACAAAAGATTTGGATAAACCAACACCTTGATGAAAATCCTTGAAAAAATGAGTAAAATCGTCTTTTAATAAATGCCAATAATTCTTGAAAAAAGTGAACGAGTAACCATCCAAACCCGGACTATTAGATCCAGCACAACTCAACACCGCCTCCTTAATCTCCTCCTCCGAGAAACGAGCTTCTAACCACTCTTTCTCCAAAGAAGTAATAGAATTGAAATTCTCCCCATCTAAAGTAGGTCTAGAATTCTCGGGCTCAGTAAACTTCCTCACAAAATGGTCAAACACCTCCTTTTTTAGAGTACCAATAATCATTTAATCAATGAAGTATTCACCAACCCACCTTCCTTAATCGCCCTATTCTCTCTTTCCAATTCATCTAATTTTGAAACGTAATCCATATTCGATTCTGAAAAAACAATTCCAAGATTAATTATAGCCTCTAACAATTTGTCCCCCACCATAGAACCCAAATTGTTCCATAATCTAGCGATATTAGAGTTGATACCCGACTCTTCTGAATTTTGACCACGAAATAGTGTATGAGCCATACTGCTTTCGCTATTCAAAATAAAATTAGAGGAACATTCAAAATTAGAAATATTTTCCGCATATGAGATCGGGTCAGAGATTTGAGAGGATCTCCTCAAAACCTTCCTCGTGGGCTTTATCTTCCTATTACTTCTTCTAAGCCCAAAAATACCCTCCACCTTTTTGTACTTCATTTTCTTTAAAAAGGAGGTTTACTAACCTTGTGTCCCCCACACTCTTTCAAGATCGCAGGACTCAAAGCTACAACAGAACTACCATCACGACTTTTCATGCTTTGAGAAGAGTAATGAGAAGTATCTTTACCTTTGGTATGATTAGAAATACTGAGACCAACTTTTTCTTGGATTTATTTCCAGAATGTCCCATATTCCAAAAATAAATACCAATATAGCCCATTATGAATTTTTTCCCCAAAATACCCCATTTTTAGGGCATGCTCTGCCATGTAGATGCCAAGCACATGAAGGAGAAAAATCCTTGTGTGTGCTCGGCCTTTGAGTTACCAAGCACCTATTTTTTTCGTTTTTATTTTTTTAAGTGTTTTTAAATTAGTTTTTTTTTAAATAATTTTAATTATAATAAATATTTATAATTTAATATATATTAAAATTTAATATTTTTTTAAAAAAAAAATTATTTATTTTATAACTAAATTAAGTTTTTTTTTTTAATTTTAAATATTTATAATTATGCTATAAAAAAATATAAAGTAGATGGAATAAATTTTCATTGAGACAATATAAATAATACAACATCATTGATTACATTTCATTGGTTATTTATGGCCGCCTGTTCCACAACCAGGTTTCTTATGATTCGTTTTGGTCTGGTCGGGTCTCTTTGAGATGGTGATGAAGGAGGAGGAGATGAATCAGATGACATATCTTCATTGTGATGTGTTACAGGGGGTCCACATTAGCCATAAGATCTTCAATGTTATAATTTTACATATTCAAAAGTTGGTCATCTGTGAGCAAAAAATTTTGGAATGAATTTGTTTGTTGTGAGAAGGTTTCAGGTTGGGTCTCTTGCATTGGTGGGTAATAGACGTTATCAGTGGTGAACATGGACGTGGGTTGGGAGTATGTTGTGTTGGATGTGTGTTGTTGGGATTATGGGTTTGAGTATTCGAAGTTTGGTGGAGGAATTGGAGTAAACTGTAAGGGTGGTCGATGGGTGGATTGTTGCTGGAATTGTTGGTTGTAGGAGTAGTTTGGTTGTTGGAATAGAGTGTAGGGAGTTTGATGTTGGGATGTGGTTGCACAAAAGGTGTGTTGTGTGTAATGGTATGTATGTTGTGTGGATGAAGTTGCTTGTCCCCCAAATTGGGATGTATACACTGGTGGAACATCTTCATATTGAGACTCGGTAGTGTGTTGAGTTTGGTAGGAGGTACGTTGGCGGGGGTTGTTCAGAAATTGGTCGGGAGCAACATGGACATGTGGAATTGAATGTAACCAATTCAAATAATCTTGACTTGGCTTATGCTCACCTACTACCACTGTACCATGCAATACTAAATACTTTCTATTTCTCCATTCACGCACTTCCTCTTCGTTGAGTTGCTGCCAATGGACTTTTTGGGCCTTTTTCATATTCATTTTGTGTTGTTCCCTTAGACACCTTGGTTGTGAAGGGATCCGTTGTTCAAACCCAAACTGGAGTTTAACTCTATCTTTATGATGCATTTCAACTATAAAGAAGCGTATGATATGAGTTATTGCACTCCAAACTTGTGAATCTCTAAGACCTGGTGTAACACGGTGGGAGAACTGACTTTAGTTAAATGTTGCGGATAGCAAGAGTCACCACCGACTTTTATTTTATCCAAAGGAAAGGGCATAAAAGAACAGGAAAGACCTTAAAAAGATTTTGAGTTCGGGGGGTAGGTTATACAAAGGGAAGGTGTTAGCACCCTTTATATCCATGGTTATCCATGGGCTCTTAGTTACTTAGCTCACTTTAAATTGTTTTGAGAAAGGTGTAGTGTGTGATTAAAAAATTTCTAAGTGCTTTATAATGATCCTTGTATGGATGTATATAAAGACTTTGTTTTGAAAATTTGTTTGAAATGTGAAGTGTAAAATGTATTTTGAGAAGGTGAGCAAGTAATTAAGAGGAACCTACCGTATATTAAATCTTTACTGTTCTTATATGTTCTTTCAATGGTAAGACTATCCCTATTATTAAGGAATAGGTAGTCATTACCTTGGATGTAATAAGGGACATGTGAAGGGACATCTGAATTTAGGCAACTGCAAGGTGTCTTTAGCAATTCGTAAGGACTTATCATCTTTTATTCGAAGGGACGAGATCATTTATCGTAGGCAACCTCGAAGGGACTTGATCTTATAATTTGAAGGGACTTGATGATATTTTATGAAGGGACTTTTCTTAAGACACCTTACTTGACCTTAAAAATAGGCAACATGAGAGGTAACCTTAGAAAGTGTAGGATGGCGATCAAAGATCGACTTACGTGTGTGAGTGTTCATGTTCAAGTATTTATCTTATTTAATTAATTTTCTAAATTAATTTTAATCACAAACATGTTATGCACACCCTATAGTTACTAACCACACAGTTAATATATTTACAATAAATAAACAACAAAATACTATGACTATTACACGGCTTGCACAGTTACATAATAATAAGAACAATTTAAATAATAATAATAAAATAAAATAATAAACATAAGCAATAAATAAAAGGGTTAGTAATAATAAAAAAAAGGTTAGCACAAAATATAAAGTATATACAAGCTAATTAAAATTAAATAAACATTTTTTAGAATTTTTTTGAGATGAAAATAGAATAATAAAGATAATAATAATAAATCATATATTAATTTATTTACAAGATAAACTATGATTAATGATTTAATTATATATATTAGAAATATTTATTAAGTATAATTAAACAAAAATAATTAAAGTGAGAAATTAAAGTTTTAAAAGAAATTAGGGTTTTTAGAAAATTAGAAAATAAATTAGGGTTAAGGATAATTAGGGTTACTTAATTAAAATATTAGGGTTAGAGATTAATTTAAATATAATTGGTGAAATTATATACAAAAATATATATACATATTTTAATTTAAAAGAAACTAATATTAAGAAATTTTTTAGAAAATAACTTAGGATTTTTTTAGGAAAATATGAACCTATACATATATTTACATATTATTATTTATAATTATTTTTTTATTGGTTATAATTAATTAGAAAATAATAACAATAAAACAAAATAATTAAAGAAGCAAAAAAACTAAAACTTACCTGGGCATGGTTCGAACCCACGCCTTAGGCATCACCACCCTTAGACCAGCCTGCCTTCCACTGGGCTGCGTGCGCACTTGTGAATATGAATCAGGCAATGATTATTATATTTTTAAACCTGCGAAAATATTGAAAAAATAAAAACAAAACCAAAATGGCCTGGGGAGGTTTTGATCCCAGGACCATTCCTTTGCCAGCCAAACGCGCACACCAATTGAGCCAAGTGTTCTAGTTGTAATATAACATAACATAATTCAAAAAATATTAAAACAATAATTTGAATTTCTGCAGATGGCGCCAATGGTCTTCATCTTCTTCCTCATACCTGCGAATTTTCATACGTTTTTACCTGCGAATTTTCCTTCGAAATTCATCATGTACAGAACCTACGAATTTCAAACATCAACAAAACAGTGAAATTTTTCCAAATTGATTAATGAAACATGATCCTCAGAGCTCATACAATCTTCCTATGTTCTTAAAATTAATTTATTTTAGCTCAGTCGCAAAACCCTAATGGAGGCCGAAGACCCTAACAATGGTGGATTTTGCTATAGTCCATAAAAATCAAATCAAACCATCCAGAAAGCTTCGAAACTTCATAACAAACACAAATCAATAGTTAGTTTCAATTTATAATGCTTAAATATATGAAATCGAAAACAAGTTATATGAGTATGAAAATGCATTCGGTTATGCCATATGAGCAAGCTTCAGGTGTTTTGGAGAGCTGGGATATGTTTAGTGATGTCTGTCGCTCCCACCTGATGACACAGGGCCAAGAGGGGTACAGACGCGAACGGTCGACGAAAGAGGAGAGAACACACAAGGGTGAACTCAGAAAGGAAAGAGTCGCCAGCTAGGCATTTTTATCCCGAAGGAAAGGTAATGCTGCATAGACCTAGAAAGATATGGATAAGACGGTCGCGAACCAGAGAAACTGAGAAAGGGGGTTGGTTACAACCTGGGAAGGTATTAGCACCCAGATTGTCCGCCGTACTCGACGGGATCCACGCTTAAAAGATTTGTGTTTTAAAGGGGTAGTGTCAGTGCAATCTGTGTATCAAAGCTGGAAAGAATGCAAGTGTCAGTGTAAAAGAAGTGTGAGGTGTATAAGAGAAGTGTCAGTGTAAGAAAAAAAGTATGAAGCTCAAGACTTTGAGGCTTACAAGAATAATGCTGGAAGGAGGGGGAATATACAGAGACTTTTGTTCGATAACTGTTAAGTTATGCCTACGTATCCTCTCGTGCAATGAGGAAGTCAGAACACCGTAGTTCGACCCAAAGAGACTAAAAGATAAATTGACTTGTGAACTGCTTGTTGGTCTATGCTCAAGTGTATGACCTGTCTGGCTCAGGTGCAAACTGTCTTGCATTAGATGGAAGAAGCAAGTTCTCGTTTATGAGTGAATGAGATGAGAAAAGAATCCCGGAGGAGACGATTATTGTTTGTTTTTGTGTTTTTAGTCTTTTATTGCTTTTTGATATTTGTCATAAGTTGATGAGCTTAAGCCTAAACCAATGGGTTAGCAGACTCATCACATCTTCCCTCTGATTAGGGGTAATGAGAATACCTTAAGTATGAAGTATGCACCTCACACTTAGTCACCATGGTGTAGGATTAAGATCATTAACCTACTTGCAACTATTTAGATGTTTTTGTTGTTTTTGTTTAGTGTTAAGTAATGAGCTTAAGCCATAATCAAAGATTAAACAGACTCATTACACCATCCTAATAGAAGGATAATAGATGAGAATATTTAAGCTGAGGAAGGATCCTCAACTTAATCCATGATTAGGGATTAACCTCATGACAAAACAAAGCCTTTATTAAATGGATTTTAGTTAATGGTAAGATTAAGAAGTGATTTTTATGATTTGTAAGACAACTTGAGGGGGACTTGTCCATTAACACTGGGGTTAGTCCTTCTTAACCAATTAAGGAAGAATTAGAACCCTAATGCAAGGCCCAAGTTACAAGCTATTGTCTTAGTGATTATTAGGATGGATTGATTAAGAGATTTAAACACATTAAGGGTTTAATACTTAGGATTAAAGTTATACACTCCATCCTAATAGAAGGATGCAGGCATAAACTTAATCACAAAGCCTTAAAGCCTTTAGGGTTTAGTCCCTGATTATGAGATGAGAAGAGAAGACTCAAAGATAACACAAAGGTAAAATCTAAATGGGGGACTAATCAATACCTAATTGTTATCATACTTGGGGACCCTAGGGTTTGTGAGGCTTAAGAGAGAAAGATCTTCAAGGAACCACCAAGGAGAGGAGCAGATGAAAGGAGCAAGAAGCAAAGAGAAGCAAAACAACTTGCTTCACCTAAGAAGACAAGTTGCTTGAAGAAAGAAAGTAAGAGATGAACATGAATGAGCAAGATCAATCCAATACACAAGATAAAATGCAGCAATGATGCAAGAGAGATGAGAAGAGATTGTGAGAAGTGAAGGCAAATCCACTTCTCAAAACAACTTACCACCTGAAAAGTTAGCCAAAAGAAATGAAATGCAATGCAAATGAGATGAAATGCCATGATTCAAACCAAAGTCAGAAGCACTTACATGATGTTAATGATGCTAAGAGATGATACAAACATGAGGCAAGACATGAGAATGATCATACAAGGACATGGATGCAGATGAAGCATGCTTTGAACCATGAATGTACATGAAAAGTTATGAAATGCAATGGACATATAACATGGAAAATGAAGGATGAAATGATCAAACATGATTCTAATATGTCCTAAGATGTCTTATGAACCATGTGGATGCACAAAATGCCATGGCAAGTCATTGGATGCAAGCAAATGAGAAATGGATGCAAAGGAAGGCACAAATTAGGGTTACATACAACATGCAAAGCAAAAACTCAAAACCAGAAGCAAATGACATGACAAAAAAAATTGAAAATGCAATCAAAGATACCCTAAACCTATACAAGCTCACTGCCCAAAGGAGGGGATCCAATTGTTAACCTAGTGAAAGTTATGAATTTCCTAAGATTGCTAGGGTTTTGGGGTACCTCACCAAGAAAAATGCAAAACAAATTGAAAATGCAAGATCAATTCAAACCAAATTTATCCTATAAACCACATGCCATGAAGGATGCAATGCAAAAATAATCATCATCAAACTCTCAAGGGTTACGCAGAATGAATTTTTCAAAGTTTGCACAAAAGTATTACCTTAAAATGAATTTAATTCCAAAGAAAAGGATCAAAATGCATCAAGAACAAAAAATAAATTTGGTTTGAGGATTTGATAATGTTTCTAAATGTTTCTAAATGCAATGTGAATTTTTTTGTGATTTTTAAATACCTAAATGTATTTTTAATTAATTAATTTTCATTAACTAATTAAAAATAAACATTTAAATGATTTAAAAATAATTTTTAATGCAAAAAATAAAATTAAAAATATTTTTGGGTTTTAAAAATTGATGAAATCTTTGACAAAATTTTTCATAATTTTTAAATGATTTTTGCTATTTTAAATAAAATGTACAAATTAAATGAAATAAAATGAAAATAAAAATGAATTAATGAGAAGTCAATAGATCCTGAGGCTCACATTCAAATGGATAGCGCGCGAATTGACTGGCGCCAGATCCTGTGGTCCAGATTCAAACTGGCCTATTTAAAATTAAAACCTGATTAATTAACTTAATGACGTGGATTAGGGCTTAAGTGATGGATCTGAGCCATGCATTCGCGCACGGGTCAACACAATTCCACATGATCTATGGTTCACATTCAAACCAAACCCTAATCGTAATTAAAGCCCTAATGACTTTCAGGTCACCGGAGAAGAGCTCCGGTCGTCTTCTCCGGTGACATCCCTCCCTGAAAATTGCCATCTTCTTCCCTAGGTCATTTCTGGAGCTCTAAAGCTCCAGATCACTTCCTCTCACTCCCCTAAACCTGAATCCAACCTCAAATGGAATTTATATTCACTCCTAAACAGGATTCGAAGCCAAGAACACAAAACTGTAAAACTTTCAGACAAGCAATACACCCTCATCTCTCCATCATTTTCAATAATTTCCAGTTCATTACACTCAGGGGATCAAACACAACCAAATAAGAACTTAAAATAAAGGTTCTGGAAAAAAGTTTCAAGAGGATACCTGAGATGGAGCTTTTGCTTTTGGAGCTTTCTGGCCAGTTCCTTGCTTCCAATCACCTCTACTGACTTCCCTCAAGAGTTTGCAAAGCTTGTTTGGAGTTTTTTATGGCTGGTTTGGGAGATTGATTCAGTTCAGTTCAAGAAGGGGAAAAATCGTGTTTGGTGTATGATGGCTTTTAAGGCAAGGTAAGGGGTGGTTTGTGATCAGTGATGCATTCTAAGATGAATGGTGGAAGAAGATTTAAGTTTGAGTTGCTGGGTTGAGAGATTCGATAGAAAATGCAAAGGGAGGGATTTTTGTGTATGCTGAACTGTGGGAGAGCTCAGGCTTGCCTCTTGTGTGCTTTGAGTCTCATTTTGTCCACTTATCAAACTGTGATAGGGCAGAGAGTTGGTGGTGGCACAGTGTGATTGGCATGGTCCCTTTTGCAAAAAGTCAAGTCTAGGTGCAAGAGAGGTATGGGTCAATGGTAGGCCAAGGACAAAGGGGTGTCCTGCGCAACAAGGATTGAGGAGAGCCATAGAATCAGTCTTGAGGCCAATTAGCAAGTGGATTAGGGTTTGTATGAGGTTTTGCAACTTTGTGATCCTTTGGCCCTTTTGTGATTACTTGAAACATAAGACATGAAAATGGACAAATATTTGGTGCATTCTGATTTTTAGGCCATGATTCATGTTTGTGCAAAGGTTAGAAGTCCATTTGAAGTCACATTTTGTCTTGGCAAGAGGTTTTGCAACTTTGCCTCTTTGGTGCAAAACTTGAAATTATGTGATTTTTCCCAACTTTGACAAGCCATAACTTTTGATCCAAAATGAATTAGAATGAGTTCTTGTACTTTTTGAAAATGGGAGGATCCATTCTACAACTTTCATGACCAAATTTTTCTCATTTGAAGCATTTTTGAATCAATTTGACGTGGTTGAAAAACTTTCCCAAAATGGCAAGTTTTCATTACAAGTCACTTTCCCAAAATGGCAACTTTGCAAATGGCTTGAAATTCTTCAACGTTGTGAACTTATAACACCTTCTATGATCAAATAAAGATCATACAAATTAAAAATGATGAAGAACACCCTTTGGTTGGGTCATTGGGGGCCTCAGATGCCCTGATTTTACACTGAGTTGCCCAAGAAGTCAACTCTTGATCAGATGCCTTCCCCATGGAATTTCTTCATGAAAATTGATATGCATGATCCCTATACCATATAGAGACCAATAGAAATAAGAATGACCAAAAAATTTGGAGTTATGGCCTTTGAAACCAAAACCCTAATTCTAGGTCATCTGTGTAGTTAAACCTGGCTCTGCTTCCATGCCTTTCTCAGTTCTTGTGATTCTTTGATTTCCTTGACCTTATGAGGATATAATATGATGATTGAACATACATGGACCCCTTTGAAGTGAATGAAGACCTTTGGAGTGACTCAAGTGGCTCTTGGATGGCTCAGATCACACACCCTAGATGCAGATGACAGTGAATCAATGCAGTGAATCAAAAATGTAATATGAGATGCTATGATTGAATTTATGAAAATGAAGGGATCACAAGCAATGGTGTGAATGGGTGAGGGCAAATTTGGGGTGTTTACAGCTTCCCCTATTCAAGCATGAGTTAGCTGTGCAGGATGTAAGCAACGACTTAACAGGCAAACAAGATAACTTGTGGTTGAATACCGAAGACAGTCCAAAATTTGCACTCACAGAATGAAGAAGAAAAGGGATATAGATTGTAAAAGAAAACAAAGTATGACTATAAAGTGCGGGCGATGGAGGACGTCCGCCGGGCAGAGGACGACTGCTGGAGATAAAGCAATGGAGGGGACGACCGACATGCTGGGGACGATGCGGGAAATAAAGCAATGACGGGGACGGCCGACAAGCTGGGGATATAAGAGATTATGATGGGGACGGCCATCAGGTAAAGCTATAAGACTTTATGGGGATTAAAAGATAAATGAAATGAATGATGAGGTACGGTCATCAAAGGTGAAGGACGATCACCTAGCAGGGGACGGCTGCTCTGTTGGGGATAAGATGAGGGACGGTCATCAAGAGGTGAAGGACGATCACCTAGCAGGGTACGGCTGCCGGAAATATCACGGCATAGGACGAATGCCGGATAAAAAAAGGTCGACGATGGGGACGGCCATTGGATAAGCATGATGAAGGGCGATCATCAAGAGGTGAAGGGCGATCACCTAGCAGGGTACGGCTGCTCCGAGGGTATCATGACATAGGACGAATGTCAGATAACAAGATCAACGATGGGGACGGCCATCGGATAAAATGATGAAGGACGATCATCAAGAGGTGAAGGACGATCACCTAGCAGGGGACGGCTGCTAAAAACATCACGACATAGGACGAATGCCGGACAGGAAAAGGGTTCCAATAATGGAGACTCCGCTGGGGAAATGATGAAGGACGATCATCAAAAGGTGAAGGATGATCACCTGGCAGGGTACGGCTGCCGAAAAGGTATCATGACATAGGACGAATGTCAGATAGAAGGGAAATAATTCATGGGGACTTGCTGGGATTCTTCTGGGGAATAGTAGACACAGACGGGTGTCTAAATTCAAGAAACTGAAAGTGCTTGACACGGTGTATAGATTAAAGATGCGGACGTGCATCCTTAGGACTATGATACAGACGAGTATCGGTAGAAACAAACGCTTGACGCATGTTCAGAGATGATGATACGGACGAGTACCAACTGGTTAACAAAGAACACGGACGAGTGTCGGATCTGAGGGGATATAAGTGGCATATACAAGATACGGACGAGTATTAGTATGAGTGAGACACAGACGAGTGTTTAACTTGCTGTTGAGATCACGACACGGACGGGTGTCGGAAAAAGGTTTATTATAAACAAATTTTTAGGTAACTATGTTGGGGAAGGTGACACGGACGGGTGTCAAGGAATTGTGCATGTATGTACACAGATGTTGCGAGTGCAAAGGGGACGCTTTGGCTTTCTGCTGGGGATATGACACAGACGAGTGTCAAAAAGAGTATCTGTAATGTATAAGTGTCTGTCTGTAAGGGATGCTCGGGCGACTTTACTGGGGAATGATGACACGGACGGGCGCCAAAAGGAGTGTGCATTTGTATTTGTGAGTGTAAGGCAAATGCTTTTGGCTCTCTGGCGGGGAATCGGGAAATATTCTGTATATTGTTGACGGATTGTCGGTATTTACAAGTGTTCGATTCAGCACATGGCTTGTGATTATGCAGTATGTTTGATTTTTGCCGTAATGCTCCGTATTAGACGGAATGCCACGCTTTGTGGGGAAAATATGATGCGAATGCTATGATTATGCAAAGATGCCGATCCGGGATCCGGATCCCGGTGATGTGGAGATCTCTGGCTGATCTGCTTGAAGTAGACATCCCAGCTGGGGATGAGATCGTCGGTAGATCTGACATTCATGACTCTGTATGGGGAAGTAGGTCATCGATAAACCTATCTTGGTAATGAGGGACCCAGCTGGGGTTTTTAGAAGCTTTCGTCACTCTGTTGTGAGATCTTCAGGTATCGCTTTTTTGGATAGAGGTTGAAACTCTGTGGGGAGATGGTTCCCTGCCTGTGCACTTGGCTGGGGAAGAAGGAAGATCACTGAAAGATCCTCCTAGAGATTTCTGTGGGGATCCTGCTGAGGATGATACTTGACAACTCAGCTGGGGATATGAACACCTTCTGGTGTTGGGAACTCTGATGGGGAGAAAGCAGCTCTGGGGCTGTTTGGAAGGTGTGCTGAGGAAACAGTGATTTGGCAGCCTACTGGGGGGACGCTTTCATGCCCCATGTCGCGCTTTGAATACCTGCAATCCTGTAAAGACAAAGAAACGCACAAGTATCCTGAGGTATCCCTTACTGGATTCCATTATAGGAGTTTAGGCCATCCTAGGAGCAAATATATTTCCTGTAGGCATGTATTTTTTTAGAAGGGAGGCATCTGTATTTATGCAATCAAAATCTTTAAAGACATCGGACATTTTGCAAACGAAAATAAAATTGCGCGAGACAAGACATGACTGAAAATCTGATTTTATTAATTTGCGTGCTCTGAATTGGCAAATACAGTCATAGAAACAAATCCCCTAAAATGAGGAGATTGTTACAAATTGAGAAACAAAAGGTGCTGGCAATGTTGATGACGCTTCAAGGAGTTTCCCTTTTGCTATGACTCGTATGACATTTGACCTTCTTCTCATCTTGCTTTCCGAAGGAGGCTGATTCTGACTGATGCTCGAACCTTTCGAAGCTTGCCATGTTATAAGTGATACAGACGAATTCAGAATGCAGTTGTTCGCTTATTCCCTTGTTTTGCGTGGATCTCCCTTTCGGGTTTTCAATCTACCGGGATACCCATTTTTGCCTGAGCTGTCCAATGTGGCTTTTCAACTCAGCGGGTGTACATCTTTTATTTATTTTCCCTTATTTTTGCCCGAGTCTTTTATTCTGTTTTTGACTCGCCGGGATGCCCTATTTTTGCCTGGACTTACATTCTGTTTTTATGTCCAGCGGGTCATTTTATGCGAAGTATTTTTTAACTGCATCTGAATTCACAGGGGACAGGAAATCTTCACCATCCATAGTACTGAGCATCAGTGCTCCACCGGAGAAAACTTTCTTTACTACGAATGGCCCTTCATAGTTTGGAGTCCACTTGCCCCTGTGGTCTGTATGAGGAGGGAGGAGTCTTTTCAGCACAAGATCTCCTACTTGGTACTCTTGGAGCCTAACTTTCTGATCGAAGGCGTTCTTCATTTTTTTCTGATACAGCTGCCCATGACAGATTGCAGCTAATCTCTTCTCTTCAATCAGACTCAGTTGTTCGTATCGGGACCGGACCCATTCTGCTTCGTTCAACTTAACATCCATCAATACTCGCAGGGAGGGTAATTCAACTTCAACAGGTAGGACTGCTTCCATACCATACACAAGCTGATACGGTGTTGCCCCAGTGGATATTCTGATTGACGTACGGTACCCATGCAAGGCAAATGGTAGCATTTCATGCCAATCTTTGTAGGTAACCACCATCTTCTGCACAATCTTCTTGATATTCTTGTTAGCTGCCTCAACAACGCCATTCATCTTTGGCCTGTAAGGAGAAGAGTTGTGGTGTTGGATCTTAAAGTCCCGGCATAGTTCTGCCATCATTTTGTTGTTTAAGTTGGAACCATTATCAGTAATGATTCGCTCGGGAACTCCGTACCGACAAATGATATCTCTCTTCAGAAATCGGGTTACCACTTGCCTTGTAACGTTTGCATAAGAAGCTGCTTCAACCCACTTGGTAAAATAGTCAATGGCTACCAGGATGAATCTGTGGCCGTTTGAAGCAGTCGGTTCAATCTTCCCAATCATGTCAATGCCCCACATGACAAAAGGGCCAGGGTGAAGACATCACATTCAGAGGATTTGGAGGCACATGCACTTTATCAGCATAAATCTGGCATTTATGACATTTTCTGGCATAAGCACAACAATCTGCATCCGTTGTGATCCAGTAGCAGCCTGATCTTAACAACTTTTTAGCCATTGCATGCCCTCCAGCATGGGTACCAAAGGATCCTTCGTGCACCTTGTGCATTAACAAATATGCTTCTGTCCTATCAACGCATCTGAGGAGTACCATATCAAAGTTTCTCTTATAAAGGGAACCATCAGTATTCAAAAAGAAACTACCAGTAAGCCTTCTTAATGTCTTCTTATCATTGGAAGATGCCCCATGTAAGTATGTTTGATCCTCCAAAAAGCACTTAATGTCGTGGAACCAAGGCTTATCATCTTTAACAACATATGCTGCAAATACATATGCTGGTCTGTCAAGTCTGGATACTGCAATTTGAGGCACAAAGTTGGCAGCTTGAACTTAGATCATGGATGAAATGGTAGCCAAGGCATCTGCAAACTGGTTCTCGTCTCGAGGGATATACTCAAGCTTGAATGTTGTGAAGAAAGTCAGTAACCTCTTTGTATAATCCCGGTAAGGTATCAGATGATCTTGGTGGGTGTACCATTTTCCGTTGGTTTGATTGATTACCAGGGCTGAATCTCCGAATACAGTCAAAGTCTTGATCCTGAGGTTAATGGCTTCCTCAAGACCCATAATACAAGCTTCGTATTCAGCTTCGTTGTTAGTGCAGTTAAAGGTGAGTTTTGCCGAGAAAGGCATGTGAACTCCTTTAGGTGTAATGAGTACTGCACCAACACCGCAACCATTCATGTTAACAGCCCCATCAAACATCATAGTCCATTCTTCTTCCGGGTCAGGCCCTTCAGTGTGAACAGGCTCTTCATGATCTTTTGCTTTTATGAACATGATGTCTTCATCAGGGAAGTCAAATCTCATATGCTGGTAATCATCAATGGGTTGCTCCGCAAGATAATCAGACAATACACTGCCTTTGATGGCTTTCTGAGATGTGTACTGAATATCATATTCTGTGAGAATCATTTGCCATCTTGCAACCCGTCCGGTAAGTGCTGGCTTCTCAAAAATGTACTTAACTGGGTCCATCTTTGAGATCAATAAGGTAGTGTGGGTCAACATATACTGTCTCAGTCGGCGAGCAGCCCACGCTAAAGCACAGCAAGTTTTCTCGAGCAGTGAATAACGTTATTCACAGTCGGTAAACTTTTTGCTTAGGTAGTATATTGCATACTCTTTTCGACCAGACTCGTCATGCTGGCCCAGCACACACCCCATTGATTCTTCTAATATTGTCAAGTACATGATTAAAGGTCTTCCTTCAACTGGAGGCATAAGGATTGGAGGCTCTTGTAGGTATTCCTTGATTTTGTCAAAAGCCCTCTGGCAGTCTTCGTTCCACCTGACCGTTTGTTCTTTTCTTAGCAGCTTGAGCAATGGTTCACAGGTTGTTGTAAGGTGAGATATAAACCGTGAAATGTAGTTCAATCTACCTAGGAACCCCCGAACTTCTTTTTTCATTTTTCGGTGCAGGAATTTCTTGAATGGCTTTGACTTTATCAGGGTCAACTTCAATCCCCTTTTCACTTACAATAAATCCCAGCAGCTTACCAGATCGCACCCCAAATGTGCACTTGTTGGGGTTCAACTTCAGTTGGTACTTCCTCAGACGCTTGAATAATTTTAATAGATTCACCAGGTGGTCTTCTTCTGTGAGGGACTTGGCAATCATGTCATCCACATAACATTCGATTTCTTTGTGGATCATGTCATGGAATAATGTTACCATAGCCCGCTGATAAGTAGCACCAGCATTCTTCAGTCCGAATGGCATCACCTTATAACAGAACGTGCCCCAGGGTGTGATGAAAGTTGTCTTCTCCATGTCTTCAGGTGACATTTTAATTTGATTGTATCCTGAAAATCCATCCATGAAGGAGAACACCGAGAACTGAGCCGTATTATCAACCAATACATCAATGTGAGGTAAAGGGAAGTCATCTTTCGGGTTGGCTCTGTTCAGGTCCCGGTAATCCACACACATTCTCACCTTGCCATCTTTCTTTGGTACTGGTACAATGTTAGAGACCCACGGCGGGTAGCTAGTCACAGCAAGGAACCCGACGTCCCACTGTTTTTGTACCTCTTCTTTAATCTTCATTGCCATGTCTGGGCGAGTACGGCGCAGTTTCTGTTTTACTGGTGGGCATTCTTCTTTTAAAGGCAGCTTGTGCATAACAATATCGGTGTCCAACCCTGGCATATCCTGATAAGACCAAGCAAAAACAACCACATACTCCCGAAGCATATCAATCAGTTGCTCTTTCACTGAATCTTGTAAGCAGGCCCCGATCTTAACCTCTTTCACCTCTTCTTCCGTACCGAGATTAACCGTTTCAATCTCCTCCTGATGAGGAGTGATAACCTTCTCCTCTTGCCTTAACAACCTAGCTATCTCCTCAGGAAGCTCATAATCTTCTTCAGCCCCTTCATCAGCTTGATTGATTGGATTGTCAAATTCATACGAAGTCATAGCTGTGCTGTTATCGGTGCAGTCTGAAAGGCACTCTTTGCAAGGGTTTAGATTGGTTTATTTTAGTGATCGATTTTAATCTTGTTTAGAAAAAGTGAAATGAAGTTATCATTTTGGAAAACGTTGCCATTTTATTTTTGTACAAAAAGAAAAATGGAAAACAGTGAGCGGAAAAGAAAAAGACTCATTTGCAAAAGATGTCCGATATTCATTAACTGATCTGTTTGCACAAAATTACAAGATGGCCCGATTACAAAATGAGTCTTGACATCTTGGGCAAGATGCAAGACTTGATGCATGCTTAAAAATACATGAAATAATAATTACTCTACAGGAGTAACCCTTATAATTTCCTGGGAAGACCAGTTAAGGACTTGGCTCCCCGGGATCCTCGGACGTATCCAGCTCTCCAGGTTGCGGTCGCTTTCCTCCTCGTCTTCCAAGTTGTTCACAACATCTGGGGTGAGCATTCCCTCGCTGACAAAATTGGGCTTCTTGGCAGCCTCTGATTGATCTTGTTGAGTTGGTTTGTAACCCAACCCAAATCTGTCTTCTTTCTTTTCCACGGGCAGCAGCTTGCCCCAGCCTTGGGCAGTACCCTCTTCAACAACCTTCCTGGCTTGCTGATAAGATGTCATGGAAGTCCCCAGTACAGCAGATGCTTCATTAATGTTCAGGGCCTCAAATCCCTGGCTCATAGTTTCATGGATCTCTCCATCCATTTCTATGTATTTGTACGTAGCCAGATGGCTAACAAAGATATCTTCTTCCCCACAGATGGTGATGATCTGGCCTTCCCACTCGAATTTCAACTTCTGGTGAAGGGTAGATGTAACAGCGCCAGCGGCATGGATCCAGGGTCTACCCAACAAACAGCTGTAGGCCGGCTGAATGTCCATCACATAGAAGGTAATTTTAAAAGTCCGCGGGCCAATCATCACAGGCAGATCAATCTCTCCAAGCACTGATCTTTTAAAGCCATCAAATGCTCTCACCACCAAATTACTTGGACGCAGTGCCAAACCATCGTACTCCAGCTTCACTAAGGCTTTCTTCGGTAGGACATTGAGTGACGACCCAGTGTCCACTAGTACATGAGACAGAACAACACCCTTGCACTCTAGGGTGATATGTAAAGCCTTGTTGTGGTTATGTCCCTCAGTTGTTAAATCAGCATTAGTAAAACCCAGTCCATGACTAGTGTTAACATTTGCTACCACAGTTTCTAGCTGATTAACGGTAATCTCCTCTGGCACGTATGCCGCGTGCAGGACTTTCAGTAATGCATTCCTGTGAGCTTCAGAACACATCAACAGGGATAATATGGAGATCTTTGAGGGAGTTTGGTGAAGCTGATCCACCACCTTGTAATCACTTCTCTTTATGATTCTCATAAACTCGTCTACATCTTGTTCAAAAGATGTCTTCTGAGTTTCTTTGATAGCTGGCTCTTCAAGTACCACACTCTTTCCTTTTGCTTTGGCAGCAGCTTCTGCTTCAACATTAGGTCTCTGAGTTTGTGAGGCAAAAAGGCGTCCACTTTTGGTGAAGCCTCCGCCTCCCCCAACATTATCAATTTGTGGAGAAGAGGTTGAAGAATCCAAAGTGATTTTCTCCCCGTCGCAGTAGAGGTCAGAGCCATAATGCTAAGGTATGGCATTACTTCTTTCATATGGAACTGGTCCGGGCACCGTAATGGTAACTGGACTGACTGCTGCAGAGGAGGGTACTGAAATGGTGTGCGGATCGTAGTAAATGGTGACTAGTGACATGGCAGGAGGTGCCACTGTTTGTTGTTGAAAGTTGTTGTTTGGAGGAACATTTGATGGATCATAGTAGATGGTGACTGCTGAGATGTCTTCATTAATTTATGCTGGCATTGTAGAAGATTCTGTTGAATAAATGGATGCTGATGTTGTAGAAGAAAGGGTTGTTGACATTTGATTTGTTGAAGTGATGGGCGAAGCCATTGTTGATGATATTGATGAATCGGTCGGAATGATTGTTGTTGCAGTTGTAGGGAACTCAGGAATTGTCGTCAAAGGAATTGCTGGATTTATAGGCGCCGTTGTTGAGATCTGAAGGATTCCATCCTATAAGACCATCTATACCTCTTCTCAAATTATCACACCCATTGACTGCAATGTTGCAATACTCACAACCGAGCTTACACCCGGGAAACACCTGGCACTCTAGAAGCTGAGCTTTAATTTCGACCAAAGGTGTTCGAATTTGTGCAACACTGGTGATCAAGACAGATGGCTTGTCTTCCTCAATGGCATTAATTATTGGCCCTCCATGATTAGGCATGGGATTCTTGTTGACATTTGGAGGGGGTGCAAAATTGAGGGCTTTGGAATCCACCAGATCTTGGACTTTCATTTGTAAAGCCCTGCATTTCTCAGTATTGTTGCCAGGTGCATTGGAGTGGAAAGCACACCTGGCGTTGACATCATAATTCCTTGGGAGATTGGAAGGGTCTGGTGGTGCCAATGTCCTTAACTCAACCAAGTTGAGCTTCAGGAGTTGTGGCAATAAGGCAGCATAAGGCATAAGGATAGGATCAATCACCCTGTTTTCCTGTGATGGTCTTTGTTGAAAGGGTCTTTGTTGTTGATTGTTGTTGTTGTTGTTGTTGTAGGTCCTCTGTGGCGGATACTGAACTTGCTGTTGATAATGTGGTTGCTGTTGTGGTTGATATGCTGGTTGCTGAGGGATTGGAGCTGGAATTGTGACAGCTGCCACTGATCTGTGAACATACTGAGGTCTGCCCCTGTTGGCATGAATGGCATTTGTCTCACCGGTTCTTCTAGGTCCCACAAAAGGCTTCCTGGGATTACTGGACGAACTTGCACCATTATCAGAAATCTTACCCATCTTCAAAAGGCTTTCAATCCTTTCCCCAGCTATAACTACGTCAGCAAAACTGGTAGAAGAAAAGGCAGCTAGCCTATCAATATATGTCCCTTGCAGAGTATTCATGAACATGTCGGCCATTTCTCTTTCCGACATGGGTGGTTGGACAGTAGCAACAAGCTGTCTCCACCTTTGGGCATATTCCCTGAAGCTTTCTTTGGAGGATTGAGACATTCCCATCAGAAGGGTCCTGTTAGGGGCCATGTCTAGATTATATTGGTACTGCCTGATGAAAGCTTCAGCTAGGTCCTTCCAGCATCTGATAGTAGCTCTGGTCAAGTGTGAATACCACTCTCTTGAAGCTCCTGTCAAGCTATCTTCAAAGTAGAACATCCACAGCTTCTCATCCATGGTATATGCTTTAAGTCTTCCCAGAAAAGACTGCAGGTGAGTTCGTGGACAGGAAGTTCCATTGTATTTCTCAAAGCACGGGGGCTTGAACTTGTGGGGAATTCTCACCCCATCCACTAACCCCATGTCCATTACATCAAAACCTAAGGAATTTTGAGACTCCAGTGATCTCAATTTCTCAGCAATTTCATCATACCTCCTATCGTAGACTTCATCTCCAGCTCCCATTACAGTAAACTGCTCCTCTTGAGGATCTTCTTGCAAGATCCTGCCTGCAGCAGTGTTGCCCTGTACATTCCTTGGGATGTTGGCCTCCGGATCTAGATGAGGTCCAAACACTGGTGGGTTAACATGAGGCTGTCCTCCTTCATTGTTGCTGGTTCCTCCAGTTCCAGGATGAGGTTCCTCGGGGGTTTGTCTTTCTACCAATGCCCTTAGCCGTTCCTGACTTTGAGCCAGGTTAGTCATTACAGTCATGAATTGGGCCATTTGATTCCTCATCTCCGTTCTTTCATTAGCCATCTGAGTTCTGACCTCAGTCAAATCTTGCTGTACTTGGTCCATTTGGATTCCAGGAAGGTTGTTGCGAGTAGGATACCGGTGCGGACGGTTGAGAGGGAACACCCGGCGGCGAGCAATAATTCCTGAACCACAACAGAGTTAGTAACAAACAAACTAATAACAAAAACCTACAAAACAAAACAAAAGTTAGTATGCAATGCAATATGCTTATTTGTTTTCCAAGGTATCCGGCTTGGTTCTCGGTTTTGACCTTTCCAGACCTCGAGGAAGATGCTTTGATGTTGTTTGAGAAAGGAAATCCCAAAAAATGGAAACAAACCAGAATATATTACAAAGGGTGGATCATACACAGTTTGTTTTACAACATATGCCCTTGAAGGGTCAAAATACAACAAAAGAAAAGTACATCAAATGAAAACAACAACAATCAAAAAGTCAGACATCAAGTCCAAACTCATCTTCCATAACCTCCTTCAGAAGTGCCTCGGTCACTGGACCAGCTGGATGCTCTGTGATGTTTCTGATGAGGAGGTTTCTGGTGGCAATGGCAGTGGTCAGCTTCTTGTGCCTGTCCTGGTCCTTTGACCTCTTCAAACCAGCCCTGAGCTTCAACTCTGAAATCTCCTTCTGGGCTGCCAACAAAGCTTCATGTTGCTTCTTTTCAATGGCCTCTAACTGCTCAATCCTGGCCTGAGTTTTCTTATCTTCTTGAGTACGAGCTTTAGTGATCTTGACCCACCTAGCCTGACTTTCTTGTAGATAAAGATCAGTCCTAGCCTTCTGAAACTTGGTCTCTTTACAGGCATTCTTCAATATTTGCTCCCCAGCCCTTGCTTTCTTGATGTAGTCTTCTGCTTTCTCAACCTTGTCCAGATGCTCCACCTTAAGTTTCTCTAACCTTTCAATGTCTAGACGACCATCACTCCTTTCCCAAAGAGTCTTCTTCAGAGCTTGAGACAGATTCTCATTCCTTTCCTTCAGTTTCTCAAATTCTTCCAGGCTGACAGTTGCTGGAGGTGGTACTGTAGAAGGTCCAGGTATGTCCTCAATGGTGAAGGGCATTCCGGTAATCTGAGCTCTAGTACGGGACCAATCATAGTACTGAGCTGAAGCAACATTATTGCACCTTCCAAGAATAGCCATCCCTTTTGTCTGGATGTTGTCCCAAGCCCAGGATGCTTGTCTGACAGCAGCTAGATTAGGCTTTATCTCACAATACAGTGTCTCAGCTAAATCTTGCACTCTAGGAGGGTGAACCAAAGCATAGCCTAGTTGCCTTTTAAACAACAAAGGATTGTAGTTGATGCTACCCTTTACTCCTATCAGAGGTACATTTGGGTATTGACCACAGCTAGTGATTATGTCCTTGCCTTTGGTGCTCTGGGTGCACCATCTAATGTCATCTGAAGACAAAGCAATAAGCCTCTTAGCCCAATTCCTCTGTTGGTGAGGATTCAGGAAGGCATCTGTCTTAGGCAAGTGTTTGAGCAGCCAGGTGTGAAACAAAGGAGCACAACACCTCACTAACTTCCCCCTTTGTTTCTCATTCCTCTGATGAATGGAGTAATAGAAATCTCCCAGCAATGTGGGTACTGGGTTCCTTAGAAGGAAAAGATGAATGGCATTCTTGCTGATAAATTTGGGCTCATCTGCAAATAGTATAACCCCATATATGCTGAGGGCTAACAACGCACAGACTGCCCTCCATTCTCTTAAGGAGGCCTTCAGGATGGCCTGAGAAATCAAGAAATCCAAATGCAAACCAGGGATCCCAGCCTTTGTTGTCATATTTTGTTCAATCAAGGCAGGCTCTAGGTATAATGCTTTTGCCACTTCTCCATTGCTGGGAAAAGTCATTTCTGGGTTGAAGGGGATTCCACCCCTGACAGGTACTCCAATCAATGATGAAAATTCCTCCAACAGAGGTCCTAGCTGAAAGTCTGGGAATGTGAAGCCTCTCAAAGGAGGGTCATAAAACTGTAAGCATGTGTGGATCATGCTCCTCTGAGAAGGGTCCAGGTCCATAACCATATCTAGGATACTTCCATAATGCTCTCTGAATAAAGGGATGTGGTCAGGGGTGATAAGTGACTGGACCTGCCCGATGCCAGTCAGCACAGGCTCAAAGAAATGGTATGAAATGTTGCTCTTCCTGGGTGCCATGACTGCTGATGAAGAACTGAAGACAAATGCTGATGAGGATCAAGACTGGTACTGGAGATGAGCCACTGATGGGCTGATGCTGGTGATGATGAAGATGACTGAAGCAAACAACTGATGAAGATAGTTGAAGTAAATAACTGATGGAACAGAGGTCTATGCAGATGAAGGGGTCAAAACCAAGCCAGATATAATGTGGATACACTGAAAAACAAATAAACAAATGTTAAATGATGCAATGATGATGTATGCAAATGATATGCAAGGGTTTGTGATCAAGCTGGATCTGATTATCTGTCTTGATATAAAGTCCATGTATGTTCAAGAAGTCCAGATGGAGGTTCAGAAATCCAGTAACCAAGGTGGGGGACTCAAATAAAGAGTCACATGTCCAGGGTTAAGTCACAAGAACTGTCCAAAGTGAAGCATTCTTAAACAGAACAAGTATCAAGGTATGATGTGGCCAATGGTACCTGCAAACCTGTAAATAGCCCAACCCCCTCCCAGGTGGTGTTCTAAAACAAGGATCCTTAGACTTGGATCAGTTATGAGAAGTGTAAACACTTCTAACCCGGAGGTACAATGTTTACAATAACCATAAAAAATCCTCCTCTAATTCACCTCAGTTTCTGAAGGTCATAATAAAGGTCATCCAGACTTAGCAGGCTTCCCAGATAGCCCTAGCACTACAGGAAATCTGTAGCACAGAGTTCTCAAGAAGAAACCCACATCTGAACCGTGTTTCATATTCCCGCACCAGACCGAAATGGAATGGGAAAGAATATGAACCACTCTAGCCTAGGTGTCACTCAGGTCCCCGGTATAGGACCTCAAACTCTCAATAGGACCCCGCCCACCAAGACAGAAGAACAGATCCAGCAATGATAATGATAGTATGACAGTATGATATATAAAACTGTAAAGAAAGCAATAAATAAATGTACATAAAGCAGTAAATAAAGCAACTGTATAAACACAATTAGCACATAACACCCCAGTAAACACAAATCAAACAAGCGCTAGGAGGAACCCACAAAAAGAACCAGAAGCCCTGGTTACAGTATAAGGTTCCCCAGCAGAGTCGCCAAGCTGTCTCTCCTACCTGATGACACAGGGCCAATGGGTTAGCAGACTCATCACATCTTCCCTCTGATTAGGGGTAATGAGAATACCTTAAGTATGAAGTATGCACCTCACACTTAGTCACCATGGTGTAGGATTAAGATCATTAACCTACTTGCAACTATTTAGATGTTTTTGTTGTTTTTGTTTAGTGTTAAGTAATGAGCTTAAGCCATAATCAAAGATTAAACAGACTCATTACACCATCCTAATAGAAGGATAATAGATGAGAATATTTAAGCTGAGGAAGGCTCCTCAACTTAATCCATGATTAGGGATTAACCTCATGACAAAACAAAGCCTTTATTAAATGGATTTTAGTTAATGGTGAGATTAAGAAGTGATTTTTATGATTTGTAAGACCACTTGAGGGGGACTTGTCCATTAACACTGGGGTTAGTCCTTCTTAACCAATTAAGGAAGAATTAGAACCCTAATGCAAGGCCCAAGTTACAAGCTATTGTCTTAGTGATTATTAGGATGGATTGATTAAGAGATTTAAACACATTAAGGGTTTAATACTTAGGATTAAAGTTATACACTCCATCCTAATAGAAGGATGCAGGCATAAACTTAATCACAAAGCCTTAAAGCCTTTAGGGTTTAGTCCCTGATTATGAGATGAGAAGAGAAGACTCAAAGATAACACAAAGGTAAAATCTAAATGGGGGACTAATCAAAACCTAATTGTTATCATACTTGGGGACCCTAGGGTTTGTGAGGCTTAAGAGAGAAAGATCTTCAAGGAACCACCAAGGAGAGGAGCAGATGAAAGGAGCAAGAAGCAAAGAGAAGCAAAATAACTTGCTTCACCTAAGAAGATAAGTTGCTTGAAGAAAGAAAGTAAGAGATGAACATGAATGAGAAAGCTCAATCCAATACACAAGATAAAATGCAGCAATGATGCAATAGAGATGAGAAGAGATTGTGAGAAGTGAAGGCAAATCCACTTCTCAAAACAACTTACCACCTGAAAAATTAGCCAAAAGAAATGAAATGCAATGCAAATGAGATGAAATGCCATGATGCAAACCAAAGTCAGAAGCACTTACATGATGTTAATGATGCTAAGAGATGATACAAACATGAGGCAAGACATGAAAATGATCATACAAGGACATGGATGCAGATGAAGCATGCTTTGAACCATGTATGTACATGAAAAGTTATGAAATGCAATGGACATATAACATGGCAAATGAAGGATGCAATGATCAAACATGATTCTAATATGTCCTAAGATGTCTTATGAACCATGTGGATGCACAAAATGTCATGGCAAGTCATTGGATGCAAGCAAATGAGAAATGGATGCAAAGGAAGGCACAAATTAGGGTTACATACAACATGCAAAGCAAAAACTCAAAACCAGAAGCAAATGACATGACAAAAAAAATTGAAAATGCAATCAAAGATACCCTAAACCTATACAAGCTCACTGCCCAAAGGAGGGGATCCAATTCTTAACCTAGTGAAAGTTATGAATTTCCTAAGATTGTTAGGGTTTTGGGGTACCTCACCAAGAAAAATGCAAAACAAATTGAAAATGCAAGATCAATTCAAACCAAATTTATCCTATAAACCACATGCCATGAAGGATGCAATGCAAAAAGAATCATCATCAAACTCTCAAGGGTTAGGCAGAATGAATTTTTCAAAGTTTGCACAAAAATATTACCTTAAAATGAATTTAATTCCAAAGAAAAGGATCAAAATGCATCAAGAACAAAAAAGAAATTTGGTTTGAGGGTTTGATAATGTTTCTAAATGTTTCTAAATGCAATGTGAATTTTTTTTTGTGATTTTTAAATACCTAAATGTATTTTTAATTAATTAATTTTCATTAACTAATTAAAAATAAACATTTAAATGATTTAAAAATAATTTTTAATGCAAAAAATAAAAATAAAAATATTTTTGGGTTTTAAAAATTGATGAAATCTTTGACAAAAATTTTCATAATTTTTAAATGATTTTTGCTATTTTAAATAAAATGTACAAATTAAATGAAATAAAATGAAAATAAAAATGAATTAATGAGAAGTCAACAGATCCTGAGGCTCACATTCAAATGGATAGCGCGCGAATTGACTGGCGCCAGATCCTGTGGTCCAGATTCAAACTGGCCTATTTAAAATTAAAACCTGATTAATTAACTTAATGACGTGGATTAGGGCTTAAGTGATGGATCTGAGCCATCCATTCGTGCGCGGGTCAACACAATTCCACATGATCTATGGTTCACATTCAAACCAAACCCTAATCGTAATTAAAGCCCTAATGACTTTCAGGTCACTGGAGAAGAGCTCCGGTCGTCTTCTCTGGTGACATCCCTCCCTGAAAATTGCCATCTTCTTCCCTAGGTCATATTTGGAGCTCTAAAGCTCCAGATCACTTCCTCTCACTCCCCTAAACCTGAATCCAACCTCAAATGGAATTTATATTCACTCCTAAACAGGATTCGAAGCCAAGAACACAAAACTGTAAAACTTTCAGACAAGCAATACACCCTCATCTCTCCATCATTTTCAATAATTTCCAGTTCATTACACTCAGGGGATCAAACACAACCAAATAAGAACTTAAAATAAAGGTTCAGGAAAAAAGTTTCAAGAGGATACCTGAGATGGAGCTTTTGCTTTTGGAGCTTTCTGGCCAGTTCCTTGCTTCCAATCACCTTTACTGACTTCCCTCAAGAGTTTGCAAAGCTTGTTTGGAGTTTTTTATGGCTGGTTTGGGAGATTGATTCAGTTCAGTTCAAGAAGGGGAAAAATCGTGTTTGGTGTATGATGGCTTTTAAGGCAAGGTAAGGGATGGTTTGTGATCAGTGATGCATTCTAAGATGAATGGTGGAAGAAGATTTAAGTTTGAGTTGCTGGGTTGAGAGATTCGATAGAAAATGCAAAGGGAGGGATTTTTGTGTATGCTGAACTGTGGGAGAGCTCAGGCTTGCCTCTTGTGTGCTTTGAGTCTCATTTTGTCCACTTATCAAACTGTGATAGGGCAGAGAGTTGGTGGTGGCACAGTGTGATTGGCATGGTCCCTTTTGCAAAAAGTCAAGTCTAGGTGTAAGAGAGGTATGGGTCAATGGTAGGCCAAGGACAAAGGGGTGTCTTGTGCAGAAAGGATTGAGGAGAGCCATAGAATCAGTCTTGAGGCCAATTAGCAAGTGGATTAGGGTTTGTATGAGGTTTTACAACTTTGTGATCCTTTGGCCCTTTTGTGATTACATGAAACATAAGACATGAAAATGGACAAATCTTTGGTGCATTCTGATTTTTAGGCCATGATTCATGTTTTTGCAAAGGTTAGAAGTCCATTTGAAGTCACATTTTGCCTTGGCAAGAGGTTTTGCAACTTTGCCTCTTTGGTGCAAAACTTGAAATTATGTGATTTTTCCCAACTTTGACAAGCCATAACTTTTGATCCAAAATGAATTAGAATGAGTTCTTGTACTTTTTGAAAATGGGAGGATCCATTCTACAACTTTCATGACCAAATTTTTCTCATTTGAAGCATTTTTGAATCAATTTGAGGTGGTTGAAAAACTTTCCCAAAATGGGAAGTTTTCATTACAAGTCACTTTCCCAAAATGGCAACTTTGCAAATGACTTGGAATTCTTCAACTTTGTGAACTTCTAACACCTTCTATGATCAAATAAAGATCATACACATTCAAAATTATGAAGAACACCCTTTGGTTGGGTCATTGGGGGCCTCAGATGCCCTGATTTTACACTGACTTGCCCAAGAAGTCAACTCTTGATCAGATGCCTTCCCCATGGAATTTCTTCATGAAAATTGATATGTATGATCCCTATACCATATAGAGACCAATAGAAACAATAATGACCAAAAAATTTGGAGTTATGGCCTTTGAAACCAAAACCCTAATTCTAGGTCATCTGTGTAGTTAAACCTGGCTCTGCTTCCATGCCTTTCTCAGTTCTTGTGATTCTTTGATTTCCTTGACCTTGTGAGGATATAATATGAGGCTTGAACATACATGGACCCCTTTGAAGTGAATGAAGACCTTTGGAGTGACTCAAGTGGCTTTTGGATGGCTCAGATCACACACCCTAGATGCAGATGACTGTGAATCAATGCAGTGAATCAAAAATGTAATATGAGATGCTATGATTGAATTTATGAAAATTAAGGGATCACAAGCCATGGTGTGAATGGGTGAGGGCAAATTTGGGGTGTTTACAATGTCCAAAGATCCTTCATGTGTTCTTAAAATACCTTTAAACACCTTGTAATGAGAAAACCGAATTTGAGTTTTGAATGGTTTTTGTGAAGTTTGAACAATGTGCAAGAGGCTGGGAATTCGTGAATAGTGCTTGGCATCATGTTGTTTATATATGGGTGAATGAATTAGGTCAAAATCTTTAACAAATTTGTGGATATTTGATCTTTGGGAGATTGAAAAAGATTAGCTCTTAAATTTTGAAATATCTTGATCTAGCCTTGCTATTTTAGGATGATCCTCATTATTCTTGTATCAATCAAGTCTAAATATATTTTAAGACTTTCTAGAAACTAAATCAATTTAAATCTCCATTATTTTATATTTTATTTGAATTTAAAATGATTTTTAACATAAAAAATCATAATAAATAAAAATAAAATGAATAAAATTATGAATAAATCAATTTAATTTCGTGCATGATGTCATGGAAGTAATTGGATCATAAAAAAGCAAGCCCATTTGGTGAATTATGGTTTTAAGACCCCATTTGCTTCGTAAACCTCCCAAAAATTTCCCAACTTTGCAAGGGCACAAATATTTCAATTTTAATGCTATGAAGGTGTTCTTGGACATTTTGGAAATCTTAAGGAGTCCTCTAACCAACCTCTTTGGTCTCATGTCTATATATTTTACCATTTTCAAGTTATGCTCTTTGGAAGTTGTTGACTTTTTGTTGACTTTTAAAAGGACCTATAATGTCTTAGCTCATACCTTCCAAATGAAGCATTTTTGGGCTTGGCTTGTGAGACACAAAATTGTAGAGAATTCAATTTCCTTAAAAATGAGCTTTGGATGGAAATTTTTTGATGAAGCATGTGAAAGTTATGGCTGGTCAAAGTTCAGTTGACTTTTCCTGTGAAAACCCTAATTTAGAAACTCTTATTCTTGATGATCTGAAATCTCCTTGATGAATTATGATCAATACTTGATCAAATAATGAATTTTACTTCATATAATTGATGTTGGCAAAAAATAATGAAGTTTGACTTTGGTTTGACCACAGTTGACCTCAGTTTGACTTTTTAACTACTTTGACTGATTTTAACTTATCTGATCATTTGACTGAGCAAATCTTTTGGGAAAGTCTTGAAACTTGACATGGGGATTCTTGAACACATATAAGATGCTATGAAGCTCACTTGAAGTCTTGGAAGTCCATTTAGCCTGATGAAAGTCAAAACCCTAGTTTAAGATGCATTGCTTAGGAGAATGCATTGTCTGAGTGAATTGTCAAACTTTCTGACTAATTGTGAATCTTGTGAACCTTGTGAACCTCATGAGATGTCTTGTGAACCTTGTGAGCCTCTTAGTACACAATGTCTTGTCTTGTGGAGGGCAAATTTTGGGGTGCAACACCTGGCACCGGGAATTCAAGGTAAGGCCTCCAAAGAAACTGAATGTTTTTTATTAAAGTTATATTATAAATAAGAAGTAATGGAAAATATATAGGTTGTATTGTTTCACACTTACATCACGTGCCTCCATATGATCTATTACGATTCGATATCCACGAAGATTATGATGGGGATTACTTCGATAATTCATTCTTCGATGACACCACCTTGCATTTAAAAAAAGAATGTTAGGTATAATTTAATAAATGTTATGTATATTTAATAAGAAGCTTAAAATGTATATACATATTAGGAATACCTTTGAGCGTATGGAAATGATGGATTCACGGTAGTAATGGGAGCAAGCAAAGTTATACGCGTGAATGCCCAGATTTGGAGTAGTAATATGCACCCCCATGCTTTTAACATTGTTCTTGGACGCCTTGCACATATTTATGTACAATGTAGCCAAGCAAGCCGACCCCTAATTATATTTGCCGCAAGTTTGCAGATCACCCACCATAGGTATCCAAGATGCATGCAACAGGTTGTGACTTTTGTCTGGGCACAACAAAGTAGAAATGATGCGCAAAATATACAGTTTGGCACATAAAATATTTTCTTCCTCAGTTGGGGAAGCTTTTTCATTTAACTCGGCAAAAAGACGCTCTACCAAAAAATTCGGACACAACATCTATTCATGTCATCCTCTATAGGTTGTACCCCTAAATGGTCTATGAAAATTTCTGGGTACACTTCTGTGGGGCCATTTACACATTTACCATTAATATAGAGACCAAGTAACATATTAACATCCTCCATTGTTATTGTGAATTTACCAGTAGGTAAATGAAATGTATGTGTCTCTGGTCTCCATCTCTCTAATAGAGCTACGATTAGACTAGAGTTCAGTGGTAAATTCATAATTTTTGCGATATTCACAAAACCGACTACTTGCAAATAAGAGATAATTTCAGCTCTCAGTTGAATATGTGCATGTACATTGACTCGGAACCAGCAATCCATCTAAAAAAATAATTAATACAACAAAGTGAAAAAAAATTAACTTAATAATAACTATGATAAAGAAAAAAAAATATCTTAATAATTATCTTAATAATTAAGAAACTTACATCAGCCGCGATATTTGTGGGTGTACCATAATGTGACTCTCCCATCCACAACAAAGACATTGTTAAAATATTAGAGAAGTGAAGAAATTATATTGTGAAATGTTGCAAGTGAGTATTTGTGATAGTAAAAAAAATTGATCATATAATTTATAGAGGTGGTGTGTTTGCTGAAAAATTATTTGACAAGATGATCACAGATACATATTCATTCAAAATTCATGTGAATTCTGATTTTTTGCATTTCAAAGATAGGATGGAAAAGAAGCTACAATGATGTGTGGGGGAGATTATTTATCGTCATCCATTCCTTGATGGCGATAATGTATTTTACATTATGGCCGCGATTAAAAATGACGAAGACGTGAAAGCAATGTTTCAACGTCATGTTATATTTACTCAATTAGATACGATTGAGGTATATGTTCGTCTACTAGAGGATACCGAAGCATGTCCTACACAACATACCATGTCACATCAATATGGGTTGAGTCAAACATCCGACGACGAACCAACACAAAACAATGAACCTTTCATACCCAATGAAGTGGTCAGAGAAGATAGTTATGATCAACTCGAAGAGGTCACAATGCAACAAATTTTTGGCAACAATGATAGTAACGACAACGACGATGACGTTCTGACACAGGCACTTATAGTCGAACCCATAAATTTGTACAACCCACCTGGGCATATGAAAAATATATGTCTCGAGGATGTTGAACCACTCTCCGTGTTTGGAATTGTCACACCAAACCATATAGGCGACTGTAACACGGTGGGAGAACTGACTTGAGTGTTTTTGTATTGACAAAAACTATGTGCGGATAGCAAGAGTCGCCACCGACTTTTATTTCATCCAATAAGGAAAAGGAATAAAAGAACAAAAAATACCTTTTTTTTAAAATATTTGAGTTTGGGGGGTAAGTTATATAAAGGGAAGGTGTTAGAACCCTTTGTATCCATGGTTATCCATGGGCTCTTAATTACTTAGCTCACTTTACTTTGTATGAAAAAAAAATGTGTAGTGTATTTAGAAAAGATTTTCATAAGTCTTTAACTTTGTAATGGCCCTCGTATGGATATATACAAAGTGTTTAGCTTTGAAAACTGTTTAGAAAAGTGGGGTGTAAAGAGTATTTTTTGAAAGAGTGAGCAAGTATTTAAGTGCTACCTACCCTAAGTTTGTAAGGTATTTCTTTTTATTTATTTCCTTTAAGGGTAAGACTGTCCCTACTATTAAGGAGTATGTAGTCATTTAACTTGGATTTATGAAGGGACGGGCGTAGGGTCATCGTATGGTCATAGAAGGCAACATGTAGGGGTATCTTAGTAATTTGAAGGGACTATCATCATTTTTGTAGGGTCATCAAGGGACAAGATCATTTATTCGTAGGCAACTTCAAAGGGACTATGATCTTTTAATCTTGAAAGACTATGATGATTTTTAATCTGTAGGGATATTTATTAAGACACCCCCACATTCAAGGGACTTGACCAACATTTTTCGTAAGGCAACAAGAGGAGATACCCTAGAGGTGCATGTGTGAAAAGAGTGTGTTAGTTACAGTTATATTAATCTTTGAGTTAGTGATCTAACGATTGATTTTATCTCACCATACAATCCTATTATTCATACATCTAACAGTTATAGGGTGAAAAAAGTAAAGTGCGGAGAATAAATCCTATGACTATTACAGGGCTTTTGGACAATTACATAATAAGGTGCAGAAAGTAAAAATCTTAAGTTATTACATCCCATGAGCAGTTAAATCATTTAGAGGAAAAAATGCAAGAAAATAAATCTACACTATTACATAATTTGCACACCCTATACAATTTTCTAAGGAAATTAAATAGTAAGAATGAAAATTAAAATCGAAGAGGAATAAGGATGAAGAAAGAAGAAATATCGAAAATTCACGTAAAATCGATTGGTGAGATTTTTTAGAAAAGATAAATCTTAATGATTGATTTTTTTTTAAGAAAATTTAATTTTAAGAAAAAAAATTCAATTTGATTATTAAGATAAAAAAATTATTGATATTTTATGGTTTTAAAAAAATATTAAGTTTTCCTATTTCTTTATTGGTTTAAACATTCATTAAATTAATTAATTGGTTTAAAATAAAAAATGGAAAGAAATAAGAAAAGAACTAAAAAATATAAGAAACATATGTTAGAAAAAAGCACGTTAGTACATTATATATATATATATATATATATATATATATATATATATATATATATATATATATATATATATATATATATATATATATATATATATATATATATATATATATATATATATATATATATAATGTACTAACGTTTTTTTTGTTAACATACATATGTTATTTTTAAAAATTGTTTCTTATACAAGTCATATATATATATATATATATATATATATATATATATATATATATATATATATATATATATATATATATATATATATATATATATATAACCATAATCATTATAAGAAACCATAAACAACATTATAATAAAAAACTAATGAATATATTGAACAATGTGCATGGATTTCAAATATAATTAAAATAGATCTGAGTATACATATTAAAGTAAAACATATGTTATGCATGACACAGTGAAACAAATATAGTTTTACACGTTGGAAACCGAACACATTTATATGGCCGGAAAAAAAAAGAACAATAGGAGTTCACATAAACAAACCAATAAGTATGTAATTAAACGAGAAAAATAAGCAACTGAAAATGTACCTGGGCATAAAAATATGGAACAACAGCGATCCGAAAGAATACTGTCCCTGCTTTATTTTTGGTTCTTTTTTTTTGTTTTGTTTCTCGGGTTTGTTTCTCCCTGAGGCAAGATTTTTTTTTCCATCCTTGAGGTTGGTGAAGGTCATGAGTTTATATAGGAGAAGAAAATAGGTTAAAAAGGTTGGGTCTTGTTGATGAATTTGAGGTTGCTTAAGGATGAAGTTAGGAAATTTTCATTTTGGTCAAAATTTGGTATTAAGACATACTCTTTTGGTTTTTAACGAAATTGGATCCTTATAATGATCATAAACATTAAATATTTGATCCTAAAATAGTCATAAGATCAAATATTTGATTTTTCAATATTTATCTTAATTAAAATTGAATTTAAATGAATTAAACCCAATATAATATAAAATAAATATAAAAAATCAGATATTATGATCTATGTGTAAACACCCCAAATTTGCCCTCACCCATTCACACCATGGCTTGTGATCATTTCATATGCATAAACTCAATCATAGCATCTCATATCACACTTTTGATTCATTGCATTGGTTCAAAGTCATCTGCATCTAGGGTTTGTGGTCTGAACAATCCAAGAGCTTCTTGAGCCACTCCAAAGGTCATCAATAACTTCAAAGGGGTCCATGTGTGCTCAAGTATCATATTATATCCTCTCAAAGTCAAGAATGTCAAAGAATCACAAGAACTGAGAATGGTGTGGAAGCAGAGCCAGGCTTGACTGCACAGATGACCTAGAATTAGGGTTTTGGTTTCAGAGGCCATAACTCCAATTTTTTTGGTCATTCTTGTTTCTATTGGTCTCTATATGGTATAGGGAGTATGCATATCAATTTTCATGAAGAAATTCCATGGGGAAGTCATCTGATCAAGAGTTGACTTTTCAAGCAAGTCAGTGCAAAATCAGGGCATCTGAGGCCCCCAATGACCCAACCAAAGGGTGTTCTTCATCATTTTGATTGTATATGATCTTTATTTGATCATAGAAGAAGTTGGAATTTCACAAAATTCAAGAATTTCAAGTTTTTGCAAAGTTGACTTTTTGGGCAAGTTTGACTTTTAATGAAATTGCCATTTTAGGCAACTTTTTCAACCTTTACTTTTTGATTCAAAAAAGCTTCAAATGGAAAAACTTTGGTCATGAAATTTGTAGAATGGATCATTCCCTTTTCAAAAAGTACAAGAACATGACCTAATTCATTTTGGATCAAAAGTTATGGCTTGTCAAAGTTGGCAAAAATCACAAAGTTTCAAAGTTTCTACCAAAGAGGCATTTTGCAAAATGACTTGATCAAGTGTTCTAAAGCTATCAAAGGGACTTCAAAACCACACAACATGATCATACAACTTCTAAAAATCAGAATGGGCCAAAGAACTTTGCATTTTCATGCCTTGGATTTCATGAATTCATAAAGGGGCCAAACCTTGTACAACTTGCAAAACTCATCATGAGACACAACCCACTTGCTGGCTGACTTGCTGAACCATCCTAGGGTTCCCCCCACATCATGCTGCGCAGGACATGCCTTTTGTCCTTGGCTAGAAAGTAGCCCATTTCCTTCTTACACAAACATTGACATTTTGGCAACTTGAGCCATACCTATCAATAAAGCACACATCACATCTTCTGACCAATGGAAATTGTTTATACAAATCAAATGCAAGCCAAACATAACAAGGAGCAAGCCTGAAACACTCCATAACACAGCATTCTCATTTTCCACCTCTTGTGCAAGAGCTTTCGAAACTCATCACACAAGTCACAAACACACAAACTAACTTCACAGATCAACTCAACACATCTTCCTGGTCATAAAGCACCCATCACCATTGCCTTAAACTCCCAGAATCACAAACACGATCACCACCTGCCATTGAACAGAACTCCTGCCACCTCTCAAACCAGCCATTGAAAACTTCAAACAAACATTGCAAGCTTCTTAGGGGGATCATTGGAATGCATTTGGGCCAAAGAAACAGCCAGAAAGCTCCTGAATCGAAAGCTTCAGTTCAGGTAGTCAACTCAAAACTTTTTACAGAAACATGTTTTTAAGTTCTTAATAGCTTCTATGCACTCCCCTGATCATGAATATGTGCTCATTTTTGAAAATGGTTGAGAAACCAGGATGTATGCATTGTCTGAAACTTTTGCCCTAAAAAATGTTTGATTCGATTCTCTCTGTTTCTGAATGATAAATGTTGTTTGATTGAGGGGTTTGATTCGTTTTTGAGTGGGGATGATTTCTGGGTAGTTAGATTTTGTTTTGGATGCGTGTAGAGAGAGTTGGAGATTTGAGATGGCCGGAGAAGACGACCGGAACAGTGTTCCGGTCGCCTGAAAGTCATTAGGGCATAATTAATTAGGGCTAATCATAATTAAGCCAGTTTAAATGTCAGCGTTTGGATATGGCGCCAGGTCAATTCGCGCGCGTGCATATTTGAATCTGGACCCTTAGATTTGCATACTTTCCTTTTTTCAGATTAAATCCAATTTTATTTTACATTTTTATTTCATTTGTTTTCTCATTCATTTAAAAATAGCAAAACAATTCTAAAAATTCTGAAATTTTTTACATAAACTTTTATTAATTTTCAGAAACCAAAAACATTTTTATTTTTGTTTTTTTCATTAAAAAATATTTTTAAATCATTTAAAAGTTTATTTTTAATTAATTAATGAGAATTAATTAATTAAAAACACTTTTAGGTATTTAAAAATCACAAAAAAATTCATGAAACCTTCATAATCATTTAGAAACATTGTCCAACCCTCAAACCAAATTTATTTTTTCATCTTGATGTCTTTTGAGAATTTTTCATGGAATTAAAATCATTTCAAGGCATTATTTTGATCCCAACTTCAAAAAATCATTTCTGCCTAACCATTGAGAGTTGGACTTTGATTCTTTTTGCATTGAATTTTGTTTAGCATGTAGTTTGTGAGATTAAATTGGCATGATTTGATCTTCCATTTTCAATTTGTTTGGCATTTTTCTTGTTAAGGTACCCTAAAACCCTAGAAAACTTAAGAAATTCATAACCCTAATTAGGTTAAGAGTTAGAACCCCTCCTTTGGGAAGTGAGTTTGTATAGGATTAGGGTTACTTTGAGAGCAATTTCAATTTTTTATCTTGATGTTTGCTTCTGATTTTGGTTTTTGTTTGATGCATTGGTCATAAACCCTAATTTTGGGCTTCCTTTTGCATTCATCTTGTATTTGCATTCATACCTTGACTTGCCATAGCATTTTGTGCATCCATTTGATTCATTAGACATCTTAAGACATATTTAAAGTATGTTTGATCATTTCATCATGTATTTGCCATGTTGTATGCCATTTGCATTTCATAACTTGTCATGTGTGTTCATGGTTCTAAACTTGCTTCATTTGCATCCACATGTTGGTATGATCATCCTCATGCCTTGATTCATGTTTGCATCATCTCATAGCATCATTATCATCTCATATATGCTTCTGGTTTTGATTTTCATCATGCCATTTCATTCCATTTTGCATTGCATTGCATTCCTTTCACTAACTTTTCAGGTGGTAAGCAACTTTGAGAAGTGAATTTGCCTTCACTTCTCACAATTTCTTTTCATCTCTCTTATGCATCATTGCTGCATTTTACTTTGTGTTTGAGATTGAGCTTGCTCATTCTTCTTCTTCTTACTTTCTTTCTTCAAGTGACTTATCTTCTTAAATGAAGCAAGTTACTTTGCTTCTCCTGATCCTTTCATCTGCTTCCTGGTGGTTCCATTGAAGATTTCTCTTGTTAACCTCACAAACCCTAGGAACAACCAAGCATGACAATGATTAGGGTTTTGTTTAGTCCCCCACTTAGTTTTTACCTTTGTGTCTCATTGAGTCTTCTCTTCTCGCCTCATAATCAAGGACTAAACCCTAAAGGCTTTAAGGCTTTGTGATTAAGCTTATGCCTGCATCCTTCTATTAGGATGGAGTGTATAACTTTAATCCTAAGTGTTAAACCCTTAATGTGTTTAAATCCTTTAATCAATTCATTTAATAATCATCAAGACATCAAGCTTGTAACTTGGGCCTTGCATTAGGGTTTTAATTCTTCCTTAACTGGTTAAGAAGGACTAACCCTAGTGTTAATGGACAAGTCCCCCTCAAGTTGTCTTACAAACCCTAAAAATCATTTCATCATCTTATCATTAACTAAAATCCACTTAATAAAGGCTTTGTTTTGTCATGGGTTTAATCCCTAATCATGGATTAAGTTGAGGAGATTTCCTCAGCTTAAACATTCTCATCTATTATCCTTCTATTAGGATGGTGTAATGAGTCTGTTTAATCCCTGATTATGGCTTAATCTCATTACTTAACACTAAACAAAATCACAAAAACATTTAAATAATCACAAGTAGGTTAATGATCTTAACCCTACATCAAAGGTGATTAAGTGTGAGAAGCTGACTTCACACTTAAGGTATTCTCATTACCCCTAATCAGAGGGATGATGTGATGAGTTTACTAAATCCATTGGTTTAGGTTTAAACTCATTAACTTATGACAAACTTTCAAAAGCAATAAAAGACTGAAAATACAAAAACAAACAATAATCGTCTCCTCCGGGATTCTTTTCTCATCTCACTCACTCATAAACGAGAACTCGCTTCTTCCGTCTAATGCAAGACAGTTTGCACCTGAGCCAGACAGGTCATACACTTGAGCATAGACAAGCAAGCAGTTCACAAGTCAATTCATCTTTCAGTCTCTTTGGGTCGAACTACGGTGTTCTGACTTCCTCATTGCACGAGAGGATACGTAGGCATAACTTAACAGTTATCGAACAAAAGTCTCTGTATATTCCCCCTTCTTCCAGCTTCATTCTCTTAAGCCTCATAGTCATGAGCATTTCACTCTCATCCTTACACTGACACTGAATATATCACACTTTACACTTCTTTTACACTGACACCTGTACATCCTTTTCCAGCTCTTTTATACACAAATTGCACTGACACTACCCCTTTAAAACACAAATCTTTTAAGCGTGGATCCCGTCGAGTACGACGGACAATATGGGTGCTAATACCTTCCCAGGTTGTAACCAACCCCCTTTCTCAGTCTCTCTGGTTCGCAACTGTCTTATCCATATCTTTCTAGGTCTATGCAGCATTACCTTTCCTCCGGGATAAAAATGCCTTGCTGGCAACTCTTTTCATTCCCTGTGAGTTCACTCCTGTGTGTTCTCACATCCTCCTCTCGCTGACCGTTCGCGTCTGTACCATATTTGAGCCCAGTCTCATCTTTTGGGAGCGACAGCTTGGCGACTCTGCTGGGGATCCTTATACTGCAACCAGGGCTTCTGGTTCTTTTTGTGGGTTCCTCCTAGCGCTTGATTGATTTGTGTTTGCTGGGGTGTTATTTGCTATTTATGTTTGTATTTGTATTTATTTTTTGCTTTATGTACAGTTGTTTTATTGCTTTCTTTATAGCTTTACATATATCATACTGTCATACTGTGCTGGCTGGATCTGTTTTGTTGCTTTGGTGGGTGGGTGTTCTATTGAGAGTTGAGGTCCTATACCTGGGACCTGAGTGACACCTAGGATAGAGTGGTTCATGTTCTTTCCCATTCCATTTCGGTCTGGTGCGGGAACATGAAACACGGTTCAGATATGGGTTTCTTCTTGAGAACTCTGTGCTGCAGATTTCCTGTAGTGCTAGGGCTATCTGGGAAGCCTGCTAAGTCTGAATGACCTTTATTATGACCTTCAGAAACTGAGGTGAATTAGAGGAGGATCTTTTATGGTTATTGTAAACACTGTACCTCCGGGTTATAAGTGTTTACACTTCTCATAACTGATCCAAGTCTGAGGATCCTTGTTTTAGAACACCACCTGTGAGGGGGTTGGGTTGTTTACAGGTTTGCAGGTACCCTTGACCTCAGCATACCCTGTTACTTTGTTTTGATTAAGAGTACTCCATGTTGGAACAGTTCTTGTGATTTTTAACCCTGGACATGTGACTCTTTATTTGAGTCCCCCACCTTGGTTGCTGGACTTATGAACCTCCATCTGGATTTCTTGAACATACCTGGACTTATATCAGAGCACTTGATCAGATCCAGCTCAGTCACAAACCCTTGCATATCATTTGCATACATCATCATTGCATCATTTTGACATTTGCTTATTTGTTTTTCAGGGTATCCATACTTTATTTTGGCTTGGTTTTGACCCCATCATCAGCTTAGACCTATCTACTTCAGCTATCAGCTACCTGCTTCAGTCACCTGCACCAGCCTGTCAGTGGCCCATCTTCAGTGTTATTCTCCATCATCAGCATCTGTCTCAGCTCTTCTTCAGCAATATGGCACCTAAGAAGAGTAACATCTCCTATCATTTCTTTCAGCCTGAGCTAGCTGACATCAGGAAGATTCAGACCCTGATTACTCCAGACCATATACCACTATTCAGAGAACACTATGGAGGCATACTTGATGTGGTTATGGATTTGGACCCTTCACAGAGGAGCCTGATTCATACTTGTCTGCAGTTCTATGATCCACCTCTGAGGTGTTTCACTTTTCAGGATTTTCAGTTGGGACCTTTATTAGAGGAGTATTCATCATTGGTTGGTATACCTATCAGGGGTGGAGTCCCCTTCAACCCAGAGATAGATTTTCCCAGTAATGAAGAAGTGGCCAAGGCATTATATCTGGAACCAGTTCTGATTGGGCAGAATATGACTACCAAGGCTGGAATCCCTGGTCTACATTTGGATTTCTTGACCTCTCAGGCTACTCTGAAGGCCTCCTTGGGGGAGTGGAAGGCAGTCTGTGCATTATTAGCCCTTAGCATATATGGGGTTATTTTATTTGCAGATGAGCCTAAGTTTGTTAGCAAGAATGCAATCCATCTTTTCATCCTGAGGAACCCAGTACCCACCTTACTGGGAGATTTCTACTACTCTGTTCACCAAAGGAATGAAAAGCAAAGAGGAAGATTGGTGAGGTGTTGTGCTCCCCTGTTCCATACCTGGTTGCTCAGGCATTTGCCCAAGACTGATGCATTTTTGAATCCTCACCAGCAAAGGAACTGGGCTAGAAGACTCACTGCTTTAACTTCAGCTGATATCAGATGGTGCACTCAAAGCACAAAGGGCAGGGACATCATTACCAGTTGTGGGCAGTTTCCCAATGTACTTCTAATAGGAGTAAAGGGTTGCATCAATTATAACCCTCTGCTATTCAAAAGACAACTGGGCTATGCATTGGTCCACCCTCCTAAAGCACAAGACTTGGCTGAGACTCTTTACTATGAGATTAAGCCTAATCTGGCTATTGTCAGGCAAGCATCCTGGGCTTGGGACAATGTCCAGACTAAGGGAGTAACCATTTTGGGAAGATGCAACAATGTGGCCTCAGCACAGTACTATGAGTGGTCCCATGCCAGGGCTCAATTTTCTGGGATGCCCTTCACCATGGAAGATATACCTGGACCATCCTCAGCACCACCTCCTGTCACTGTCAGTTTAGAGGAGTTTGAGAAACTAAAAGAGAGAAATGAGAAGCTGACTCAGGCTCTACAGAAGACCCTCTGGGAGAGGAGTGATGGGCGCTTGGACATTGAAAGGTTAGAAAAGCTAAAGGTGGAGCATCTGGCCAGAATTGAGAAGTCAGAGGATTACATCAAGAAGTCTAGGGCTAGAGAGCAGATCTTGAAGAATGCCTGCAAGGAGGCTCAGTTCCAGAAGGCCAGGACTGATTTGTATCTAAAGGAAAGTTAAGCTAGGTGGGTCAGGACCACCGAGGCTCGTACTCTGGAAGATAAGAGGACTCAGGACAAGATTGAGCAGTTGGAGGCTAGTGCAAAGGAGCAACAGGAAGCCCTGCTAGCAGCCCAGAGAGAGATCTCAGAGTTGAAGATTAGAGATGGTGTGAAAAGGTCAAAGGACCAGAGTCAACACAAGAAGCTAACTGCAGCTGTTACTACCAGGAATCTCCTTATCAGGAATCTCACAGAGCGTCCAGCTGATCCTGTGACTGAGGCACTTCTAAAGGAAGTTCAGGAGGATGAGTTTGGTCTTGGTGTCTGACTTTTGCTTGTTGTTGCTTTCATTTCATGTACTTTTATTTTCTTACGTTGTATTTTGACCCCTCGGGGCATGTATTGTAAAGAACAGCTATGTATTATTCACTTTCTGTAATATATGTATTAGTTTGATTCTATCTGAGTTTCTTTCAAGCAACATCACAAGCATCTTCCTCAGGGGTCTGGAAAGGTCAAAACCAAGTGCCAAGCCGGATACCTTGGAAACAAATAAGCATAATGCATTGCATGCTAACCTTTGTTTGTTTTGTAGGTTTGTTTTGTTTTTGTTACTAATTCTGTTGTGATCTCAGGAACTATTGCTCGACGTCGGGTATTCCCACTCAACCGTCCACACAGATATCCCACCCGCAACAACCTTCCGGGTATACAGATGGACCAGGTACAACAGGACCTTACAGAGGTCAGGAACCAAATGGCCAATGAGAGATTGGAAATAAGGAATCAGATGACACAATTTATGGAGGTGATGAATGGTTTAGCTCAAAGCCAAGAGAGATTGAGGGCTTTAGTAGAGAGGCAGACTCAGGAAGATCCCCATCTAGGGACTGGTGGGACAAGCAACAATGAGAGGGTTCAACCTCATATCAACCCACCTGTATTTGGACCCCACCTTCACCCAGAAATCAACATCCCTGCTAATGTTCAAGGGAATGCTACCACAGGCAGAGTGCTGCAGGAAGACCCCCAGGAGGATCAGTTCACAGTGATGGGAGCTAGGGAAGAAGCCTATGACAGAAGGCTAGATGAAATTGCTGAAAAATTAAGGTCCTTGGAGTCTCAAAACTCCTTGGGTTTTGATGTTATGGACATGGGCTTAGTGGACGGGGTCAGGATTCCCCATAAATTTAAACCACCGTGCTTTGAGAAGTACAACGGGACTTCCTGTCCACGGACCCACTTACAATCCTTTCTGGGGAGGCTGAAGGCATATACCATGGACGAAAAGCTATGGATGTTTTATTTCGAGGATAGCTTGACAGGAGCTTCAAGGGAATGGTACTCTCATCTGACTAGAGCCACCATCAGGTGTTGGAAAGACTTGGCAGAGGCCTTCATTAGACAATACCAGTACAATTTGGATATGGCACCCAACAGGACCCTCCTGATGGGAATGTCACAATCATCCAGAGAAAGCTTCCGGGAGTACGCCCAGAGGTGGAGACAGCTAGCTGCTGCTGTCCAGCCACCCATGTCAGAGAGGGAGATGGCTGATATGTTTATGAACACCCTCCAAGGGACATACATTGATAGGCTAGCTGCCTTTTCTTCTACCAGCTTTGCAGATGTCGTTATAGCTGGGGAAAGAATTGAGAGCCTATTAAAGATGGGCAAAATTTCTGACAACGGTGCCAGCTCATCCAGCAACACAAGGAAGCCTTTTGTGGGCCCAAGAAGAACTGGTGAGACCAATGCTATCCATACCAGCAGGGGCAGACCCCAATATGTTCATAGGTCTGTGGCAGCAGTCACCATTCCCGCTCCAATTCATCCACAACCAGCTTATCAACCACAACAACAAAATTATCAGCAACAAACTCAGTATCCTCCTCAGAGAAACTACAACAACACCAGCAACAACAATCAGCAAAGACCGTTCCAACAGAGACCTTCTCAGGCCAATAGGGTGATCGACCCGATCCCTATGCCTTATGCCACATTATTGCCACAACTCCTAAAACTCAACCTGGTTGAGCTAAGGACATTGGCACCTCCAGATCCTGCCAGTCTGCCCAGAAATTATGACGCCAGCGCTAGATGTGCTTTTCACTCAAATGCACCTGGTCATAGTACAGAGAAGTGCAGAGCTTTGCACATGAAGGTACAGAACTTGGTAGATTCTAAGGCTCTAAACTTTGCACCACAACCAAATGTTAACAAGAACCCTATGCCAAACCATGGTGGCCCCAGAATCAATGCTATTGAAGAAGACAAGCCGTCTTACTTAATAACTAGTGTGGGTCAGATTCGGACACCCTTGGTGGAGATTAAAGCTCAACTCCTCGAATGTCAAATGTTCCCGGGATGTGAGCTAGGGTGTGCTTATTGCAACATTTCAGTGAATGGATGTGATAACTTGAGAGATGGCATAGATGGTCTCATCCAGAGTGGCCTGCTTCAAATCACAACATCAATACCTACCAATCCAGCAATCTCCTTAACAACAGTTCCCGAGTCTTCTACAACTGCAACAACCATTGTTCCAAACAACTCTTCAGTTTCATCAACAAATGCTTCATCTGTTACTTCAACGGACCAAATATCAGCAAACATCCCTTCTACAACTTCAGCACCCCTTCATTCAGAATCTCCTACAACAACAACACCCATCCATTCAACAATGTCTCCTACAACTTCAACAGCAAATGTCTCAACAGTTACAATTTATTATGATCCTGAAAATGATTCTGCCTACAACTCACAAAGCGCCACTCCTATCAGAGCACCAGTCACAATATACTATGATCCACAGACTATCATGGTCCCTTCTGCAGCTGCTATCAGTCCAGTCACTATCATAGTGCCTGGACCGGTACCTTATGAAAGCAGTAATGCCATCCCTTGGCATTACGGCTCTGATCTATACTGCGAAGGACAGAAAATCACTTTGGAATCATCAACTTCTTCACCACAAATAGACAATGTGGGGGGAGGCGGAGGCTTCACTCGAAGCGTAAGTCTCTTTGCCCCTCAAATTCCAAGACCCGGTGCCGAAGCAGAAGCTGCTGCCAAGGCAAAAGGGAAAAGCATGGTGCAAGAAGATCAAGTTGCTAAAGAAGCTTTGAAAACCCCGTTCGATCAAGAGGTTGATGAATTCATGAGAATCATCAAGAAAAGTGATTACAAGATAGTGGACCAGCTTCACCAGACACCTTCCAAGATCTCCATTTTATCATTGCTAATGTGCTCTGAGGCTCATCGGAACGCACTACTAAAAGTCTTGCACGCAGCTTATGTGCCAGAAGAGATCACAGTCAATCAGTTGGAAGCTGTGGTTGGGAATGTTAATGCTAGTAATGGACTAGGATTCACCAACACTGATTTGACTACGGAAGGCCGCAATCATAACAAGGCTTTGCACATTACCATGGAGTGTAAGGGTGCAGTTCTTTCCCATGTGCTGGTAGACACAGGATCATCCCTCAATGTCTTACCTAAAAAAGCCCTTGTGAAGCTAGAGTATGAAGGATTGGCATTACGTCCCAGCAACCTAGTAGTGAGAGCCTTTGAAGGTTCTAAGAGATCAGTTCTGGGAGAAATTGAGTTGCCTATAACGATTGGCCCAAAACTTTCAAAACGACCTTCTACGTGATGGACATTCAGCCTGCCTACAGCTGTTTGTTGGGTAGACCATGGATTCATGCCGCTGGCGCGGTTACGTCTACCCTTCACCAGAAGTTAAAATTCGAGTGGGAGGGCCAAGTCGTTACTATTTGTGGAGAGGAAGATATCCTTGTTAGCCATTTGGCTACATACAAATACATTGAGATGGATGGGGAGATCCACGAAACAATGAGTCAAGGGTTCGAGGCCTTGAACATAAATGAAACATCTGCTGTACCTGGAACCTCAATGACATCTTATCAACAAGCCCGGAAGGTTGTTGAAGAGGGGACTGCCCAAGGATGGGGCAAGTTGTTGCCTGTAGAGAAGAAGGAGGATAGATTTGGGTTGGGTTACAAACCAACTCAACAAGATCAAACAGAGGCTGCTAAGGAGCCCAACTTTGTTAGTGGGGGGATGCTCACCCCTGATGCTGTCAACAATTTGGAAGACGAGGATGAAAGCGACCACAACCTGGAGAGTTGGATACGTCCAAAGATCCCGGGGAGCAGTATCTCAAACTGGTCTTCCCAGGAAATTATAAGAGTTACTCCAGCAGAGTAATTATTATTTCCTGTATATTTTAAGCATGCATCAAGTCTTGCATCTTGCCCAAGATGACAAGACTCATTTTGTAATCGGGCCATCTGTAATTTTTGTGCAACAAGATTAATCAATGAAATATCAGACATCTTTTGCAAATGAGTCTTTTTCTTTTCCGCTCACTGTTTTTCCATTTTTCTTTTTGTACAAAAAATAAATGGCAATGTTTTCAAAATGACAACTTTATTTCACTTTTCTAAACAAGATTAAAATCAATCACTAAAATGAACAAACTGAACCCTTGCAGAGAGTGCCTTCCAGACTGCACCGACAACAGCACGGCTATGACTTCGTATGACTTTGACAATCCAATCAATCAAGCTGATGAAGGGGTTGAAGAAGATTACGAGCTTCCTGAAGAGCTAGCCAGATTGTTGAGACAAGAGGAAAGGGTTATCACTCCTCATCAGGAGGAGGTAGAAACGATCAATCTTGGTACAGATGAAGATGTGAAAGAAGTTAAAATCGGGGCCTGCTTACAAGACTCAGTGAAGAGACAACTGATTGACCTGCTTCAAGAATATGTGGACGTGTTTGCTTGGTCTTACCAAGATATGCCAGGGTTGGACACCGACATTGTTGTGCACAAGCTGCCTTTGAAAGAAGATTGCCCGCCGGTTAAACAGAAACTACGCCGTACTCGCCCAGATATGGAAATGAAGATCAAAGAAGAGGTACAAAAGCAGTGGGACGCCGGTTTCCTTGCTGTAACTAGCTATCCACCGTGGGTTGCTAATATAGTACCTGTGCCTAAGAAGGACGGCAAAGTGAGAATGTGTGTTGACTACCGGGATCTGAACAGAGCTAGCCCGAAAGATGACTTCCCTTTACCTCACATTGATGTATTGGTGGATAATACGGCTCAGTTCTCGGTATTCTCCTTCATGGACGGGTTTTCAGGATACAATCAGATCAAGATGTCGCCTAAAGACATGGAGAAGACAACCTTCATCACACCCTGGGGCACGTTCTGTTACAAGGTGATGTCGTTCGGACTGAAGAATGCTGGTGCAACATATCAACGGGCTATGGTGACATTATTCCACGATATGATCCATAAAGAAATCGAATGTTACGTGGATGATATGATTGCCAAGTCCCTCACTGAAGAAGACCACCTGGTAAATCTGCTGAAACTATTCAAGCGTCTGAGGAAGTACCAACTGAAGTTGAACCCCAACAAGTGCACATTCGGGGTGCGATCGGGTAAGCTGCTGGGTTTTATTGTAAGCGAGAAAGGGATTGAAGTTGACCCTGATAAAGTCAAAGCCATTCAAAAAATGCCTGCACCAAAGTCAGAAAAAGAGGTTCGAGGTTTTCTAGGAAGATTGAACTACATTTCAAGGTTCATATCTCACCTTACAGCAACCTGTGAACCTTTGTTCAAGCTGTTGAGAAAAGAACAAACGGTCAGGTGGAACGAAGACTGCCAGAGGGCTTTTGACAAGATCAAGGAATACTTACAAGAGCCTCCAATCCTTATGCCTCTAGTGGAAGGAAGACCTCTAATCATGTACTTGACAGTATTAGAAGAGTCAATGGGGTGTGTGTTGGGCCAGCATGACGAGTCTGGTCGAAAAGAGTATGCAATATACTACCTAAGCAAAACGTTTACCGACTGTGAACAACGTTTATCACTGCTCGAGAAAACTTGCTGTGCTTTAGTGTGGGCTGCTCGCCGACTGAGACAGTATATGTTGACCCACACTACTTTATTGATCTCCAAAATGGACCCAGTTAAGTACATATTCGAGAAGCCAGCGCTTACCGGACGGGTTGCAAGATGGCAAATGATCCTCACAGAATATGACATCCAGTACACTTCTCAAAAAGCCATCAAGGGCAGTGTATTGTCTGAATATCTTGCTGAGCAACCCATTGATGATTACCAGCCTATGAGATTTGACTTCCCTGATGAAGACATCATGTTCATAAAAGCAAAAGATCATGAAGAGCCTGTTCACACTGAAGGGCCTGACCCAGAGGAGGAATGGACTATGATGTTTGATGGGGCTGTTAATATGAATGGTCGTGGCGTTGGTGCAGTACTCATTACACCTAAGGGAGTCCACATGCCTTTCTCGGCAAAACTCACCTTCAACTGCACTAACAACGAAGCTGAATACGAAGCTTGCATTATGGGTCTTGAGGAAGCCATTGACCTCAGGATCAAGACATTGACTGTATTCGGAGATTCAACTCTGGTAGTTAATCAAACCAATGGCAAATGGTACACCCACCAAGATCATCTGATACCTTACAGGGATTATACAAGGAGGTTATTGACTTTCTTTACAACGGTCAAGCTTGAGTATATCCCTCGGGACGAGAATCAGTTTGCAGATACTCTGGCTACCATTTCATCAATGATCAAAGTTCAAGCTGCCAACTTTGTACCTCGGATTTCAGTGTCCAGACTTGACAGACCAGCATATGTGTTCGCAGCAGATGTTGTCAAAGATGATAAGCCTTGGTTCCATGACATTAAGTGCTTCTTGGAGGATCAAACATACCCACCTGGGGCATCTTCCAATGATAAGAAGACTTTGCAAAGGCTTGCTGGAAGTTTCTTTCTGAACACTGATGGTTCCCTGTACAAGAGAAATTTTGATATGGTACTCCTCAGATGCGTTGATAGAACAGAAGCAGACTTGTTAATGCATGAAGTGCACGAAGGATCCTTTGGTACCCATGCTGGAGGGCATGCCATGGCTAAAAAGTTGCTAAGATCAGGTTATTACTGGATCACAATGGATGCTGACTGTTGTGCCTACGCCAGAAAATGCCATAAATGCCAGATTTATGCGGATAAGGTGCATGTGCCTCCCAATCCTCTGAATGTGATGTCTTCACCCTGGCCCTTTGCTATGTGGGGCATTGATATGATTGGCAAGATTGAACCGACTGCTTCAAATGGCCACAGATTCATCCTAGTTGCCATTGACTATTTCACCAAGTGGGTCGAAGCAGCTTCCTATGCAAATGTTACAAGGCAAGATGTAGCCAGATTTCTGAAGAAAGATATCATCTGTCGATACGGAGTTCCCGAGCGAATCATTACTGATAATGGTTCCAACTTGAACAACAAAATGATGGCAGAACTATGCTGGGACTTCAAGATTCAACACCACAATTCTTCTCCTTACAGGCCAAAGATGAATGGCGCTATTGAGGCAGCTAATAAGAATATCAAGAAGATTGTGCAGAAGATGGTAGTCACCTACAAAGACTGGCATGAGATGCTACCATTTGCCTTGCATGGGTACCGCACGTCAATCAGAACATCCACTGGGGCAACACCGTATCAGCTTGTGTATGGTATGGAAGCAGTCCTACCTGTTGAAGTTGAATTACCCTCCCTACGGGTGTTGATGGATGTTAAGCTGAACGAAGTAGAGTGGGTCCGATCCCGATACGAGCAACTGAGTCTGATTGAAGAGAAGAGGCTGGCTGCAATCTGTCATGGGCAGTTGTATCAGAAAAGAATGAAGAGAGCCTTCGATCAGAAAGTCAGGCACCGAGAGTACCAAGTAGGAGATCTTGTGCTGAAGAGAATCCTCCCTCCTCATATAGACCACAGGGGCAAGTGGACCCCGAACTATGAAGGACCATTTGTAGTAAAGAAAGTTTTTTCTGGTGGAGCACTGATGCTCAGCACCATGGATGGTGAAGATTTCCCGTCCCCTGTGAATTCAGATGCAGTTAAAAAATACTTCGCATAAAAATGACCCGCTGGACATAAAAACAGAATGTAAGTCCAGGCAAAAATAGGGCATCCCGGCGAGTCAAAAACAGAATAAAAGACTCAGGAAAAAATAAGGGAAAATAAACAAAAAAAATGTACACCCGCTGAGTTGAAAAGCCGCATTGGACAACTCAGGCAAAAATGGGTATCCCGATGGATTGAAAACCCGAAAGGGCGATCCAGGCAAAATAAGGGAATAAGCGAACAACTGCATTCTGAATTCGTCTGTATCGTTTACAACTTGGTAAGCTTCAAAAAGATCAAGCTTCTTTCAGAATCAACCGACTTCAGAAAGCAAGATGAGAAGAACGTCAAATGTCATACGAGTCATAGCAAGAGGGAAGCTCCTCGAAAGCGTCGTCAACATTGCCAGCATTTTGTTTCTCAATTTGTAACAATCTCCTCATTTCAGGGGATATGTTTCTTTGATGTATCTTGCCAATTCAGGGCATTTGAATTAATAAAAACAGATTTTTCAGTTACACGATGTCTCGTACATTTTATTTGCAAAGAATGTCTGATGTCTTTAAAATATTGATTGCATAAATACAGATGCTTCTCTTCTAAAAACTATGTGCTTGCGGGAAATATACTTACTCTCAGAAGTGTCTAAACTCCTATGATGGAATCCGGTAAGGGATACCTCGGGATTACTTGTGCGTTTCTCTATCTTTGCAGGATTGCAGGTATCCGAAGCGCAACTTGGGGCATGAAAGCTTCACTCCAACAAGCTGACAAATCAACACTCAGTCTTAGCACCCAAAGTGTTTTCTCCCCAGCCGAGGTGCCAACCTTTTTTCTTCCTCAGCCGAGTACAAAATTCAGGGAACCATCTCCCCACAGAGCTCCAGCCTCTATCCAGAAGATCAGCGCATGAAGGATCACAACAGAGTGAAGAAAGCTTCTACAAACCCCAGCTGGGTCCCTCATTATCAGGATGGGTCTATCAGTGACCTATCCCCAAGCAGATACATCTCATCGGATCTACCAGTAATCTCATCCCCCAGCTGGGATGTCCGTTTCAAGCAGATCGGCCGGAGATCTTCGCAGCATCGGGATCTGAATCCCGGTTTGGTCTTTGCATAATCATGGCATTCGCATCATATTCACCCACGAAGCGTAGCATTCCGTCTAACACGGAGCATTATGGCAAGAATCAAACATATAGCATAATCATAAGCCACGATTTGAATCAAACACTTGTGAATATTGACAATCCGTCAACAATATACGGAATACCTCAGATTCCCCAGCAAACACAGTTGCCTTACATGCCCAAACACCAGTATATACTCCTTGTGGCACCCGTTCGTGTCATATCCCCAGCAGAAAGCCAAAGACATCCTCTTTGCACTCACATATACTTATATAATTTCCTTGACATCCGTCCGTGTCATTTTCCCCAGTGCAGTAACATAAACACTTTGTACATCAGATACTTGTTTATATTATACTCTTCTCCTTTTGACACTCGTCCGTGTCACCCCCCCAGCAGTTTGAATGCTCATCACTCATACTTACTACTCATGTTACTCATACAGATACTCGTCCGTATCTTGTATACACCATTTATATATCCCCGCAGATTCAACACTCGTCCATGTTCTCTGTTAACCAGTTGATACTCGTCCGTATCATCATCTCTGAACACGTGTGAGTATTTGTTTCTACTCGATACTTGTCCGTGTCGTAGTCGTAGGGATGCTCGTCCGCATCTTTAATCTATACACAAACATCTAAACACTTATACCCTTTATTTCTTGGATGTAGACACTCGTCTGTGTTTACTATTCCCCAGTAGATAGCCAGCAAAGCAAAATTTCTCTTTTATCTGACATTCGTCCTGTGTCATGATAAACCTGGAGAGCAGCCGTACCCTGCTAGGTGGTCGTCCTCCACCTCTTGATGATCGTCCTTCATCATGCTCATCTGATGGCCGTCCCCATCGTTGATCTTCTATCCGACATTCGTCCTATGTCGTGATATTTAGCAGCCGTCCCCTGCTAGGTGGTCGTCCTCCACCCTTTTGATGATCGTCCTTCATCATTTTATCCAATGGCCGTCCCCATTGTTGATTTTGGTTATCTGGCATTCGTCTTATGTCATGACAAACCTTGAGAGCAGCCGTCCCCTGCTAGGTGGTCGTCCTCCACCTCTTGATGATCGTCCTTCATCATGCTCGTCCGATGGCCGTCCCCATCGTTGACCTTTTATCCGGAATTCGTCCTATGTCGCGATATTTTCGGCAGCCGTACCCTGCCAGGTGATCGTCCCTCACCTTAGATGACTGTCCCTCATCTTATCCCCAACAGAGCAGCCGTCCCCTGCTAGGTGATCGTCCTTCACCTTTGATGACCGTACCTCATCATCTGTTTATTTCATTTATTCTTTAACCCGATGGCCGTCCCCGTCGTGGTCCCTTTTCCTTTTTCTGATGATCGTCCTTCATCGGTTTAGCCCGATGGCCGTCCCCATCGTTGGTTACTTTACTTTATGAACTTGATGGCCGTCCCCGTCATGTTTCATTAATCCCCATAGAATTTTACAGCTTTACTTGATGGCCATCCCCATCATAATTCTTTTTATCCCCAGCATGTCGGCCGTCCCCGTCATTGCTTTATTTTCCGCACTTTTCCCAGCATGTCGGCCGTCCCCGTCATTGCTCTTTCCCCAGCAGTCGTCCTCTGCTCGACGGTCGTCCTCCGTCGCCCATACTTTATAACATACTTTATTTTCTTTTACAATCTATATCCCTTTTCTTCTTCATTTTGTGAGTGCAAATTTTGGACTGTCTTTGGTATTCAACCACAAGTTATCTTGTTTGCCTGTTAAGCCGTTGCTTACATCCTGCACAGCTAACTCATGTTTGAATAGGGGCAGCTGTAAACACCCCAAATTTGCCCTCACCCATTCACACCATTGCTTTTGATCATTTCATATGCATAAACTCAATCATAGTATCTCATATCACACTTTTGATTCATTGCATTGGTTCAAAGTCATCTGCATCTAGGGTTTGTGGTCTGAACAATCCAAGAGCTTCTTGAGCCACTCCAAAGGTCATCAATCACTTCAAAGGGGTCCATGTGTGTTCAAGTATCATATTATATCTTCTCAAAGTCAAGAATGTCAAAGAATCACAAGAACTGAGAATGGTGTGGAAGCAGAGCCAGGCTTGACTGCACAGATGACCTAGAATTAGGGTTTTGGTTTCAGAGGCCATAACTCCAATTTTTTTGGTCATTCTTGTTTCTATTGGTCTCTATATGGTATAGGGAGTATTCATATCAATTTTCATGAAGAAATTCCATGGGGAAGTCATCTGATCAAGAGTTGACTTTTCAAGCAAGTCAGTGCAAAATCAAGGCATCTGAGGCCCCCAATGACCCAACCAAAGGGTGTTCTTCATCATTTTGATTGTATATGATCTTTATTTGATCATAGAAGAAGTTGGAAGTTCACAAAATTCAAGAATTTCAAGTTTTTGCAAAGTTGACTTTTTGGGCAAGTTTGACTTTTAATAAAATTGCCATTTTAGGCAACTTTTTCAACCTTTACTTTTTGATTCAAAAAAGCTTCAAATGGAAAAACTTTGGTCATTAAAGTTGTAGAATGGATCATTCCCTTTTCAAAAAGTACAAGAACATGACCTAATTCATTTTGGATCAAAAGTTATGGCTTGTCAAAGTTAGCAAAAATCACAAAGTTTCAAAGTTTCTACCAAAGAGGCATTTTGCAAAATGACTTGATCAAGTGTTCTAAAGCTATCAAAGGGACTTCAAAACCACACAACATGATCATACAACTTCTAAAAATCAGAATGGGCCAAAGAACTTTGCATTTTCATGCCTTGGATTTCATGAATTCACAAAGGGGCCAAACCTTGTACAACTTGCAAAACTCATCATGAGACACAACCCACTTGCTGGCTGACTTGCTGAACCATCCTAGGGTTCCCCCCACATCATGCTGCGCAGGACATGCCTTTTGTCCTTGGCTAGAAAGTAGCCCATGCCCTTCTTACACAAACATTGACATTTTGGCAACTTGAGCCATACCTATCAATAAAGCACACATCACATCTTCTGACCAATGGAAATTGTTTATACAAATCAAATGCAAGCCAAACATAACAAGGAGCAAGCCTGAAACACTCCATAACACAGCATTCTCATTTTCCACCTCTTGTGCAAGAGCTTTCGAAACTCATCACACAAGTTACAAACACACAAACTAACTTCACAGATCAACTCAACACATCTTCCTGGTCATAAAGCACCCATCACCATTGCCTTAAACTCCCAGAATCACAAACACGATCACCACCTGCCATTGAACAGAACTCCTGCCACCTCTCAAACCAGCCATTGCAAACTTCAAACAAACATTGCAAGCTTCTTAGGGGGATCATTGGAGTGCATTTGGGCCAAAGAAACAGCCAGAAAGCTCCTGAATCGAAAGCTTCAGTTCAGGTAGTCAACTCAAAACTTTTTCCAGAAACATGTTTTTAAGTTCTTAATAGCTTCTATGCACTCCCCTGATCATGAATATGTGCTCATTTTTGAAAATGGTTGAGAAACCAGGATGTATGCATTGTCTGAAACTTTTACCCTAAAAAATGTTTGATTCGATTCTCTCTGTTTCTAAATGATAAATGTTGTTTGATTGAGGGGTTTGATTCGTTTTTGAGTGGGGATGATTTCTGGGTAGTTAGATTTTGTTTTGGATGCGTGTAGAGAGAGTTGGAGATTTGAGATGGCCGGAGAAGACGACCGGAACAGTGTTCCGGTCGCCTGAAAGTCATTAGGGCATAATTAATTAGGGCTAATCATAATTAAGCCAGTTTAAATGTCAGCCTTTGGATATGGCGCCAGGTCAATTCGCGCGCGTGCATCTTTGAATCTGGACCCTTAGATTTGCATACTTTCCTTTTTTCAGATTAAATCCAATTTTATTTTACATTTTTATTTCATTTGTTTTCTCATTCATTTAAAAATAGCAAAACAATTCTAAAAATTCTGAAATTTTTTACATAAACTTTTATTAATTTTCAGAAACCAAAAACATTTTTATTTTTGTTTTTTGCATTAAAAAATATTTTTAAATCATTTAAAAGTTTAATTTTAATTAATTAATGAGAATTAATTAATTAAAAACACTTTTAGGTATTTAAAAATCACAAAAATTCATGAAACCTTCATAATCATTTAGAAACATTGTCCAACCCTCAAACCAAATTTATTTTTTGATCTTGATGTCTTTTGAGAATTTTTCATGGAATTAAAATCATTTCAAGGCATTATTTTGATCCCAACTTCAAAAAATCATTTCTGCCTAACCATTGAGAGTTGGAGTTTGATTCTTTTTGCATTGCATTTTGTTTAGCATGTAGTTTGTGAGATTAAATTGGCATGATTTGATCTTCCATTTTCAATTTGTTTGGCATTTTTCTTGTTAAGGTACCCTAAAACCCTAGAAAACTTAAGAAATTCATAACCCTAATTAGGTTAAGAGTTAGAACCCCTCCTTTGGGCAGTGAGTTTGTATAGGATTAGGGTTACTTTGAGAGCAATTTCAATTTTTTATCTTGATGTTTGCTTCTGATTTTGGTTTTTGTTTGATGCATTGGTCATAAACCCTAATTTTGGGCTTCCTTTTGCATTCATCTTGTATTTGCATTCATACCTTGACTTGCCATAGCATTTTGTGCATCCATTTGATTCATTAGACATCTTAAGACATATTGAAAGTATGTTTGATCATTGCATCATGTATTTGCCATGTTGTATGCCATTTGCATTTCATAACTTGTCATGTGTGTTCATGGTTCTAAACTTGCTTCATTTGCATCCACATGTTGGTATGATCATCCTCATGCCTTGATTCATGTTTGCATCATCTCATAGCATCATTATCATCTCATATATGCTTCTGGTTTTGATTTGCATCATGCCATTTCATTCCATTTTGCATTGCATTGCATTCCTTTCACTAACTTTTCAGGTGGTAAGCAACTTTGAGAAGTGAATTTGCCTTCACTTCTCACAATTTCTTTTCATCTCTCTTATGCATCATTGCTGCATTTTACTTTGTGTTTGAGATTGAGCTTGCTCATTCTTCTTCTTCTTACTTTCTTTCTTCAAGTGACTTGTCTTCTTAAATGAAGCAAGTTACTTTGCTCCTCCTGATCCTTTCATCTGCTTCCTGGTGGTTCCATTGAAGATTTCTCTTGTTAACCTCACAAACCCTAGGAACAACCAAGCATGAAAATTTATTAGGGTTTTGTTTAGTCCCCCACTTAGTTTTTACCTTTGTGTCTCATTGAGTCTTCTCTTCTCACCTCATAATCAAGGACTAAACCCTAAAGGCTTTAAGGCTTTGTGATTAAGCTTATGCCTGCATCCTTCTATTAGGATGGAGTGTATAAATTTAATCCTAAGTGTTAAACCCTTAATGTGTTTAAATCCTTTAATCAATTCATTTAATAATCATCAAGACATCAAGCTTGTAACTTGGGCCTTGCATTAGGGTTTTAATTCTTCCTTAACTGGTTAAGAAGGACTAACCCTAGTGTTAATGGACAAGTCCCCCTCAAGTTGTCTTACAAACCCTAAAAATCATTTCATCATCTTATCATTAACTAAAATCCACTTAATAAAGGCTTTGTTTTGTCATGGGTTTAATCCCTAATCATGGATTAAGTTGAGGAGCTTTCCTCAGCTTAAACATTCTCATCTATTATCCTTCTATTAGGATGGTGTAATGAGTCTGTTTAATCCCTGATTATGGCTTAATCTCATTACTTAACACTAAACAAAATCACAAAAACATTTAAATAATCACAAGTAGGTTAATGATCTTAACCCTACATCAAAGGTGATTAAGTGTGAGAAGCTGACTTCACACTTAAGGTATTCTCATTACCCCTAATCAGAGGGATGATGTGATGAGTTTACTAAATCCATTGGTTTAGGTTTAAACTCATTAACTTATGACAAACTTTCAAAAGCAATAAAAGACTGAAAATACAAAAACAAACAATAATCGTCTCCTCCGGGATTCTTTTCTCATCTCACTCACTCATAAACGAGAACTCGCTTCTTCCGTCTAATGCAAAATAGTTTGCACCTGAGCCAGACAGGTCATACACTTGAGCATAGACAAGCAAGCAGTTCACAAGTCAATTCATCTTTCAGTCTCTTTGGGTCGAACTACGGTGTTCTGACTTCCTCATTGCACGAGAGGATACGTAGGCATAACTTAACAGTTATCGAACAAAAGTCTCTGTATATTCCCCCTTCTTCCAGCTTCATTCTCTTAAGCCTCATAGTCATGAGCATTTCACTCTCATCCTTACACTGACACTGAATATATCACACTTTACACTTCTTTTACACTGACACCTGTACATCCTTTTCCAGCTCTTTTATACACAAATTGCACTGACACTACCCCTTTAAAACACAAATCTTTTAAGCGTGGATCCCGTCGAGTACGACGGACAATATGGGTGCTAATACCTTCCCAGGTTGTAACCAACCCCCTTTCTCAGTCTCTCTGGTTCGCAACTGTCTTATCCATATCTTTCTAGGTCTATGCAGCATTACCTTTCCTCCGGGATAAAAATGCCTTGCTGGCAACTCTTTTCATTCCCTGTGAGTTCACTCCTATGTGTTCTCACATCCTCCTCTCGTCGACCGTTCGCGTCTGTACCATATTTGAGCCCAGTCTCATCTTTTGGGAGCGACAGCTTGGCGACTCTGCTGGGGATCCTTATACTGCAACCAGGGCTTCTGGTTCTTTTTGTGGGTTCCTCCTAGCGCTTGATTGATTTGTGTTTGCTGGGGTGTTATTTGCTATTTATGTTTGTATTTGTATTTATTTTTTGCTTTATGTACAGTTGTTTTATTGCTTTCTTTATAGCTTTACATATATCATACTGTCATACTGTGCTGGCTGGATCTGTTTTGTTGCTTTGGTGGGTGGGTGTTCTATTGAGAGTTGAGGTCCTATACCTGGGACCTGAGTGACACCTAGGATAGAGTGGTTCATGTTCTTTCCCATTCCATTTCGGTCTGGTGCGGGAACATGAAACACGGTTCAGATATGGGTTTCTTCTTGAGAACTCTGTGCTGCAGATTTCCTGTAGTGCTAGGGCTATCTGGGAAGCCTGCTAAGTCTGAATGACCTTTATTATGACCTTCAGAAACTGAGGTGAATTAGAGGAGGATCTTTTATGGTTATTGTAAACACTGTACCTCCGGGTTATAAGTGTTTACACTTCTCATAACTGATCCAAGTCTGAGGATCCTTGTTTTAGAACACCACCTGTGAGGGGGTTGGGTTGTTTACAGGTTTGCAGGTACCCTTGACCTCAGCATACCCTGTTACTTTGTTTTGATTAAGAGTACTCCATGTTGGAACAGTTCTTGTGATTTTTAACCCTGGACATGTGACTCTTTATTTGAGTCCCCCACCTTGGTTGCTGGACTTATGAACCTCCATCTGGATTTCTTGAACATACCTGGACTTATATCAGAGCACTTGATCAGATCCAGCTCAGTCACAAACCCTTGCATATCATTTGCATACATCATCATTGCATCATTTTGACATTTGCTTATTTGTTTTTCAGGGTATCCATACTTTATTTTGGCTTGGTTTTGACCCCATCATCAGCTTAGACCTATCTACTTCAGCTATCAGCTACCTGCTTCAGTCACCTGCACCAGCCTGTCAGTGGCCCATCTTCAGTGTTATTCTCCATCATCAGCATCTGTCTCAGCTCTTCTTCAGCAACATGGCACCTAAGAAGAGTAACATCTCCTATCATTTCTTTCAGCCTGAGCTAGCTGACATCAGGAAGATTCAGACCCTGATTACTCCAGACCATATACCACTATTCAGAGAACACTATGGAGGCATACTTGATGTGGTTATGGATTTGTACCCTTCACAGAGGAGCCTGATTCATACTTGCCTGCAGTTCTATGATCCACCTCTGAGGTGTTTCACTTTTCAGGATTTTCAGTTGGGACCTTTATTAGAGGAGTATTCATCATTGGTTGGTATACCTATCAGGGGTGGAGTCCCCTTCAACCCAGAGATGGCTTTTCCCAGTAATGAAGAAGTGGCCAAGGCATTATATCTGGAACCAGTTCTTATTGGGCAGAATATGACTACCAAGGCTGGAATCCCTGGTCTACATTTGGATTTCTTGACCTCTCAAGCTACTCTGAAGGCCTCCTTAGGAGAGTGGAAGGCAGTCTGTGCATTATTAGCCCTTAGCATATATGGGGTTATTTTATTTGCAGATGAGCCTAAGTTTGTTAGCAAGAATGCAATCCATCTTTTCATCCTGAGGAACCCAGTACCCACCTTACTGGGAGATTTCTACTACTCTGTTCACCAAAGGAATGAAAAGCAAAGAGGAAGATTGGTGAGGTGTTGTGCTCCCCTGTTCCATACCTGGTTGCTCAGGCATTTGCCCAAGACTGATGCATTTTTGAATCCTCACCAACAAAGGAACTGGGCTAGAAGACTCACTGCTTTAACTTCAGCTGATATCAGATGGTGCACTCAAAGCACAAAGGGCAGGGACATCATTACCAGTTGTGGGCAGTTTCCCAATGTACTTCTAATAGGAGTAAAGGGTTGCATCAATTATAACCCTCTGCTATTCAAAAGACAACTGGGCTATGCATTGGTCCACCCTCCTAAAGCACAAGACTTGGCTGAGACTCTTTACTGTGAGATTAAGCCTAATCTGGCTATTGTCAGGCAAGCATCCTGGGCTTGGGACAATGTCCAGACTAAGGGAGTAACCATTCTGGGAAGATGCAACAATGTGGCCTCAGCACAGTACTATGAGTGGTCCCATGCCAGGGCTCAATTTTCTGGGATGCCCTTCACCATGGAAGATATACCTGGACCATCCTCAGCACCACCTCCTGTCACTGTCAGTTTAGAGGAGTTTGAGAAACTAAAAGAGAGAAATGAGAAGCTGACTCAGGCTCTACAGAAGACCCTCTGGGAGAGGAGTGATGGGCGCTTGGACATTGAAAGGTTAGAAAAGCTAAAGGTGGAGCATCTGGCCAAAATTGAGAAGTCAGAGGATTACATCAAGAAGTCTAGGGCTGGAGAGCAGATCTTGAAGAATGCCTGCAAGGAGGCTCAGTTCCAGAAGGCCAGGACTGATTTGTATCTAAAGGAAAGTCAAGCTAGGTGGGTCAGGATCACCGAGGCTCGTACTCTGGAAGATAAGAGGACTCAGGACAAGATTGAGCAGTTGGAGGCTAGTGCAAAGGAGCAACAGGAAGCCCTGCTAGCAGCCCAGAGAGAGATCTCAGAGTTGAAGATTAGAGCTGGTGTGAAAAGGTCAAAGGACCAGAGTCAACACAAGAAGCTAACTGCAGCTGTTACTACCAGGAATCTCCTTATCAGGAATCTCACAGAGCGTCCAGCTGATCCTGTGACTGAGGCACTTCTAAAGGAAGTTCAGGAGGATGAGTTTGGTCTTGGTGTCTGACTTTTGCTTGTTGTTGCTTTCATTTCATGTACTTTTATTTTCTTACGTTGTATTTTGACCCCTCGGGGCATGTATTGTAAAGAACAGCTATGTATTATTCACTTTCTGTAATATATGTATTAGTTTGATTCTATCTGAGTTTCTTTTAAGCAACATCACAAGCATCTTCCTCAGGGGTCTGGAAAGGTCAAAACCAAGTGCCAAGCCGGATACCTTGGAAACAAATAAGCATAATGCATTGCATGCTAACCTTTGTTTGTTTTGTAGGTTTGTTTTGTATTTGTTACTAATTCTGTTGTGATCTCAAGAACTATTGCTCGACGTCGGGTATTCCCACTCAACCGTCCACACAGATATCCCACCCACAACAACCTCCCGGGTATACAGATGGACCAGGTACAACAGGACCTTACAGAGGTCAGGAACCAAATGGCCAATGAGAGATTGGAAATGAGGAATCAGATGACACAATTTATGGAGGTGATGAATGGTTTAGCTCAAAGCCAAGAGAGATTGAGGGCTTTAGTAGAGAGGCAGACTCAGTAAGATCCCCATCTAGGGACTGGTGGGACAAGCAACAATGAGAGGGTTCAACCTCATATCAACCCACCTGTATTTGGACCCCACCTTCACCCAGAAATCAACATCCCTGCTAATGTTCAAGGGAATGCTACCACAGGCAGAGTGCTGCAGGAAGACCCCCAGGAGGATCAGTTCACAGTGATGGGAGCTGGGGAAGAAGCCTATGACAGAAGGCTAGATGAAATTGCTGAAAAATTAAGGTCCTTGGAGTCTCAAAACTCCTTGGGTTTTGATGTTATGGACATGGGCTTAGTGGACGGGGTCAGGATTCCCCATAAATTTAAACCACCGTGCTTTGAGAAGTACAACGGGACTTCCTGTCCACGGACCCACTTACAATCCTTTCTGGGGAGGCTGAAGGCATATACCATGGACGAAAAGCTATGGATGTTTTATTTCGAGGATAGCTTGACAGGAGCTTCAAGGGAATGGTACTCTCATCTGACTAGAGCCACCATCAGGTGTTGGAAAGACTTGGCAGAGGCCTTCATTAGACAATACCAGTACAATTTGGATATGGCACCCAACAGGACCCCACCAGAATCCCAGCAAAAAGTAGTTGCCTCTCAAATCACAAACACTATCATATACACCTTTTGATACCCGTCCGTATCATCATTCCCCAGTAAAATCGCCTGAACACTCTTTGCAAACAAAATCGCCCGTATTACAGATACTTCATGACACCCGTCCGTGTCACACCACCAGCAGAAAGCCAAAGACGTTTTCTTTGCACTCACATTTACTCACATATACACTTTCTTGGCACTCGTCCGTGTCATATCCCCAGCGCAGTCGCTTACACTTTTACAACCCATATACTTGTTCATAGTACACTCTTCTCCTTTTGACACTCGTCCGCGTCACCCCCCCCCCCCCCAGCAGATAATCATTCATCTATATACCATTCTCACTACTCATATTATACTTACACAGATACTCGTCCGTATCTCACATACACCGTTTATTTCCCCACAGATTCGAAAATAGTCCTTGTTCTTTGTTAACCAGTTGGTACTCGTCCGTATCATCATCTCAGAACATTGCGTCTAATGTTTGTTTCTACATGATACTCGTCTGTATCATAGTCTTAAGGATGCTCGCCCGCATCTTTAATCCATACACTGTGTCAAACACTTTTGTCTTCTTGAATATAGACACTTGTCCGTGTCTACTATTCCCCAGAAGAGTCCCTTCAGATGCAACGCTCGTCCGTGCTCCTTGTTAACCAGTTGATACTCGTCCGTATCATCATCTCTGAACATGTGTCAGTATTGTTTCTACATGATACTCGTCCGTATCATAGTCTTAAGGATGCTCGTCCGCATCTTTAACCTATACACAATACCAAACACTTATACTTTCCTTTCTTGGTTGTGAACGCTCGTCCGTGTTCACTATATCCCCAGTAGATCACCAGCAAGGCATTTTTCTTTTATCTAACACTCGTCCTGTGTTATGATATCCTTGAGAGCAGCCGTACCCTGCTGAGTGGTCGTCCTCCACTTCTTGATGGTCGTCCTCCATCATGCTCATCCGATGGCCGTCCCCATCGTTGATTTTTAGCAGCCGTCCCCTGCTAGGTGGTCGTCCTCCACCTTTTGATGATCGTCCTTCATCACTTTATCCAATGGCCGTCCCCATTGTTGATTTTGGTTATCTGGCACTCGTCCTGTGTTATGATAAACCTTGAGAGCAGCCGTACCCTGCTGAGTGGTCGTCCTCCACTTCTTGATGGTCGTCCTCCATCATGCTCGTCCGATGGCCGTCCCCATCGTTGACCCTATGTCGCGATATTTTCGGCAGCCGTACCCTGCCAGGTGGTCGTCCTCCACCTTTGATGGCCGTCCCCATCATTTTTCTTTTATACCCAACAGAGCAGCCGTCCCCTGCTAGGTGATCGTCCTTCGCCTTTGATGGCCGTACCCCATCATCTGTTTATTTCATTTATTCTTTAACCCGATGGCCGTCCCCGTCGTGGTCCCTTTTTCTTTTTAGCTCGGTGGCCGTCCCCATCGTTGATTACCTTGCTTTATGAACTTGATGGGCGTCCCCGTCATGTTTCATTAATCCCCAGAGAATTTTACAACTTTATCTTGATGGCCGTCCCCATCATGATGTTTTTTTTCCCCAGCTAGTCGGCCGTCCCCGTCTTAGCTTCACCTTCTATCCCCGGCATGTCGGCCGTCCCCGTCATTGCTTTATTTTCATATACTTTTCCCAGCATGTTGGCCGTCCCCGTCATTGCTATTTACCCAGCAGTTGTCCTCTGCTTGACGGTCGTCCTCCGTCGTCCACACTTTACAATATACTTTATTTTCCTTTACAACCTATATCCCTTTTCTTCTTCGTTCTGTGAGTGCAAATTTTGGACTGTCTTTGATATTCAACCACAAGTTATCTTGTTTGCCTGCTAAGCCATTGCTTACAACCTGCACAACTAACTCATGTTTGAATAGGGGCAGCTGTAAACACCCCAAATTTGCCCTCACCCATTTCACCATGGTTTGTGATCATCTCATATGCATAAACACAATCATACCACCTCATATCTCATTTTTGATTCACTGCATAGATTCAAAGTCATCTGCACCTAGGGTTTGTGATCTGAGCAATCCCAAAGTCTCTTGAGCCATTCCAAAGGTCACCAATCAATTCAAAGGGGTCTACATGTGTTCAAGCATCATATTCCATCTTCTCAAAGTCAAAAATTCCAAAGAATCACAAGAACTAGGGTTTGAGTGGATGCAGAGCCAGGATAGACTGCACAGTTGACTGAAAATTAGGGTTTTGGTTTCAGAGGCCATAACTCCAAATTTTTTGGTCATTCTTGTTTCCATTGGTCTCTATATGGTATAGGGAGTATGCATATCAATTTTCATGAAGAAATTCCATGGGGAAGTCATCTGATCAAGGGTTGACTTTTCAGACAAGTCAGTGCAAAATCAGGGCATCTGAGGCCCCCAATGACCCAACCAATGGGTGATCTTCATCATTTTGAGTGTATATGATCTTTATTTGATCATGGAAGAAGGTTGAGGTTCACAAAAATGAAGAATTTAGGGTTTTTGCAAATGTTGACTTTTTGGGCATAGTTGACTTTTCAAGAATGTTTCATTTTTGGTCATTTTTCAAGCCTTGATTCTTGATCCAAAAATGCTTCAAATGGAAAAACTTTGGTCATGAAAGTTGTAGATCACATTTTTCCCTTTTCAAAAAGTACAAGAACATGATCAAACTCTTTTTGGATCAAAAGTTATAGCAAGACAAAGTTGGCAAAAATCATTGATTTTCAAGGCATGCTTCAAATGGAAATTTTGCAAGATCATGAACCAAAGCCCAATGTGACTTCTAATTCACTTCAAACCAGTATGCAAACATTACATAGACACTAAAAATCAGATTTGGACCAAGAATCCCTTATGTTTATGGTTTGTGTAGCAAGAATAGTCACATGTGAACCAAAAGCCACAACTTGCAAAAACTCATGATCATTCTTCCTACAACTTGCTGCATTGGTTACTGCACTAAGCTAGCCTCTCACCTCATCTTGCTGCACCAGAGCCATGCTTTGTACTAGCAATAGATCAAGCCATACTTTCTCTTACAAAGAAGTTGACATTTTGCAAAAGGTGACCTACCTATCACAGCAGGCCATGTCACATCCCCTGACCTATGGGATTAAAATATACTTTCCATATGCTGGCCATAAGACAGATCAAGCAAGGCTGAAACTGATTGATTCATCACATACACAAAAACACACCAAGCTGCATTTTGCTTCGAATCCCTCTGCCCAGCCACAAAACATCCAAACCATTTCCATACTTCAAATCACCATGATCCATTGAGAAGAAACCAGCCAAGAACCAGGCCTGAAACCAACCACAAGGCCACTTCACCATTTTCACCTCAGCCTGCATTTCTCTTCGAATCACCTTCCACAGTTTACAAACATCCAAACAAACCTTGCAAAGCTTCTCCATTCACCCTCAGGATCACAAACAACCCCTCACAATGACCTGAAACTGCCTGAAACTCCATTGCCATTTCTGACTGAGCTTGAGCAGAAGCTTGTCAAACTCCTCATCCAGCCAACATAAATTGTTCCAAAGCATTCAAACATCATCTGGGGATCAAGTGGAGTGGATTGCACTGAAGGAAGTGGCCAGAAAGTCATCAGAGTGAAAGCTTCGAATCTCAGGTAGCTTGAAAAATATTTTTCCAGAAATCATTTCTTTTGTTCTAAACTTGTTCTTTGTGTCTTCCTGATCATGAGTATGCTTTTGGTTTTGCAAATGGCTTTGAAATGAGTATTTAATTAGCTTATGAAACCTGCGTGCCCTAGAATTTGTTTTGCTCGATTCATGGATTTGAGGAAGAATAAATTAGTTTTGACTTAGGGTTTTAATTCAGGGGATCATGGGAATCATTTCTGTATGCTTAGGTTTCATTTTTGTTACGATTTGAGGGAGTTTGAAGTTTTTCAGGGGGGATGCTGGCCGGAGAAGACGACCGGAAGTCTTCTCCGGCCACCTGAGAGTGTTTAAGCCCTAATCACGTGATTAATGACCATTTGAATTTGGACCGTGAGATGCCTTTGACCCGTTGACTTCGCGCGTGGGTGTGTGGCCTGGATCTTCCTGATTATGCCCTAATCCACGTGTTTATCCTAATTAATCCATAATTAATTTAATCTGATCAGAAGCCATCTGGACCCTTCATTTGCGCGCTGGTCAACAATTTTGAATCCAGACCCAATCCTGGCCCTCCATCCTGATTACTTTCATTTTATTTATTTTTATTTCATTTTATTTTCATTTAACTTGCATATTTATTTTAAAATAGTAAAAAATTCTTAAAAATTATGAAACTTTTTCCTCTGAGTTTTATTAATTTTGTAGACCCAAAAATATTTTTATTTTATTTTTTATCATTAAAAAAGTATTTTTAAATATTTAAAATATTATTTTTAATTGATTAATGGAAATTAATTAATTAAAAATACTTTTAGGTATTTAAAAATCACCAAAAAAATTCATGAAATGTTCTAAGACATTTAGAAACATTGTCCAACCTTCAAACCAAATTTCTTTTTTGATCTTGATGCATTTTAAGAATTTTTCATTGAATTAAATCATATTTTGTGCATTATTTTGATCATAAGTTAAAAAAATCATTTCTGCCTATTTGAGAAGAGTTGGACATTGATTCTTTTTGCTTTGTCTTGTGTTTATCATGTAGTTTCTAGGATTAAATGGCCATGATTTGATTCTTCATTTTCAATTTGTTTGGCATTTCTTTTGTTTAGGAGCCCTAAAAACCCTAATAACTTAGAAAAATTCATAACTTGAGATTGGTTAAGAGTTGAGACCTCCCCTTTGGACCTTGGTTTAGTATAGGTTTAGGGTTTCTTTGGATGGCATTTTCCATTTTTTATCTTAGGGTTTGCTTCTGTTTTTGGTTTTTATTTGTTGTTTGATCCATAAACCCTAATTTGGGCTTTCATTTGTATCCTTCTTGCATTCTCTTGCATAACATGACTTACCATGACATTTCAAGCATTCATGTGATTCATTTAACATCATAAGACATGTAGAAAGTATGTTTGATCATTGCATTACATATTTGCCATGTTGTATGCTTTGTATGCTTCCTAACTTGTCATGTGTATCCATGCCTCTAAGCTTGCACCATTTGCACCCATGAACTTGTATGAACATTCCCATGCCTTGATTCATGTTTGTAGCACTTCATAGCATCATTATCATCATCAACATGCCTCTGGTTTTGTTTAGCATCATACCATTGCATCTCATTTGGCATTGCATTGCATTTCTTTCTAACATTTCAGGTGGTAAGTAAACTTGAGAAGTGAATTTGCCTTCACTTCTCATAACTTCTCTTTTCATCTCTCTTGCATCCATTGCTGCATTTATGTATGTGTTTGAGATTGAGCTTGCTCATTCTTGTTCCTCCCACTTTCTTTCTTCAAGTGACTTGACTTCTTGAATGAAGCAAGTCACTTTGCTTCTCTTGATCCTTTCATCTGCTTCCTGGTGGCTCCTTTGAAGATTGTTCATGTTAAACCTCACAAACCTTAGGAACAACCAAGCATGACAATGAATTAGGGTTTAGATTAGTCTCCCCTCTTAGTTTTACCTTTGTGTCTCTTTGAGTCTTCTCTTCTCACCTCATAATCAGGGACTAAACCCTAAAGGCTTTAAGGCTTTGTGATTAAGCTTATGCCTGCATCCTTCTCTTAGGATGGAGTGTATAACTTTAATCCTAAGTGTTAAACCCTTAATGTGTTTAAATCTCTTAATCAATTCACTTAATAAGTATCAAGACATCACACTTGTAACTTGGGCCTTGCATTAGGGTTCTAATTCTTCCTTAATTGGTTAAGAAGGACTAACCCTAGTGTTAATGGACAAGTCCCCCTCAAGTTGTCTTACAAACCATAAAAATTCACTTCATCATCATATCATTAATTAAAATCCACTTAATCAAAGGCTTGTTTTGTCATGAGGTTAATCCCTAACCATGGATTAAGTTGAGGAGCTTTCCTCAGCTTAAACATTCTCATCTATTATCCTTCTATTAGGATGGTGTAATGAGTCTGTTTAATCCCTAATTATGGCTTAATCTCATTACTCAACACTAAACAAAAACAACAAAAACATCTAAATAATCAACAAGTAAGTTAATGATCTTAATCCTACTCCATGGTGATTAAGTGTGAGAAGCTGACTTCACACTTAAGGTATTCTCATTACCCCTAATCAGAGGGAAGATGTGATGAGTTTACTAACCCATTGGTTTAGGCTTAAGCTCATTAACTTATGACAAACTTCAAAAAGCAATAAAAGACTGAAAACTCAAAAACAAACAATAATCGTCTCCTCCGGGATTCTCTTCTCATCTCATTCACTCACAAACGAGAACTCGCTTCTTCCGTCTAATGCAAGACAGTTTGCATCTGTGCCAGACAGATCATACACTTGAGCATAGGCAAGTAAGCAGTTCAGCAGTCAATCTATCTTTCAGTCTCTTTGGGTCGAACTACGGTGTTCTGACTTCCTCATTGCACGAGAGGATACGTAGGCATAACTTAACAGTTATCGAACAAAAGTCTCTGTACATTCCCCCTCTTTCCAGCATTATTCTTTAAGCCTCATTGTCATGAGCAATTCATTCTCACACTGACACATCATTTATACACTTCACATTTCTTTTACACTGACACCTGTACATCCTTTCCCAGCTATTCTATACACAGATTGCACTGACACTACCCCTTTAAAACACAAATCTTTTAAGCGTGGATCCCGTCGAGTACGACGGACAATCTGGGTGCTAATACCTTCCCAGGTTGTAACCAACCCCCTTTCTCAGTCTCTCTGGTTCGCAAACCGTCTTATCCATCTTTTTCTAGGTCTATGCAGCATTGCCTTTCCTCCGGGATAAAAATGCCTGGCTGGCGACTCTATTCATCTCCAGTGAGTTCACGGCTGTGTGTTCTCATTGTCCCTCTCGCCGACCGTTCGCGTCTGTACCTTTATTTGACCCCGTTTCATTTATCGGGAGCGACAGCTTGGCGACTCTGCTGGGGACCCTTATATTGCAACCAGGGCTTCTAGTTCTTTTTGTGGGTTCCTCCTAGCGCTTGTTTGATTTTGTGTTTACTGGGGGGTTATGTGCTTATTTGTGTTTATGTTTTATTTTTGCTTTTATGTACAGTTTGCTTTACTGCTTTCTTTATTGCATTTGTGTATATCATACTGTACTGCTGGCTGGATCTGGTTTTCCTTTGGTGGGTGGGTTTCTATTGAGTGTTGAGGTCCTATACCTGGGACCTGAGTGACACCTAGGCTAGAGTGAATCATATTCTTTCCCATTCCATTTCGGTCTGGTGCGGGAATATGAAACACAATTCAGATGTGGGTTTCTTCTTGAGAACTCTGTGTTGCAGATTTCCTGCAATGCTAGGGCTATCTGGGAAGCCTGCTAAGTCTGGATGACCTTTAGTATTGACCTTCAGAAACTGAGGTGAATTAGAGGAGGAATTGTTATGGTTATTGTAAACACTGTACCTCCGGGTTGGAAGTGTTTACACTTCTCATAACTGATCCAAGTCTGAGGATCCTTGTTCTAGAACACCACCTGTGAGAGGGTTGGGCTGTTTGCAGGTTTGCAGATACCCTGACCTCAGAATACCCTGTCACTTTGATTTGTTAAGAGTACTCCATGTTAGACAGTTCTTGTGATTCTAAACCCTGGACATGTGGCTCTTTATTTGAGTCCCCCCACCCTGGTTACTGGATTTATAGACCTCCAACTGGAATTCTTGAACACACTTGGACCTATATCAGAATATTTTGGCCAGATCCAGCTCAGTCACAAACCCTTGCATTTCATTTGCATACATAATCATTGCATCATATTGACATTTGCTTATTTGTGTTTCAGGGTATCCATCTTTATTTTTGGCCAGTTTTGACCCCATCTTCAGTATTGGCCCATCCTCACCAGCACCTGCTTCAGTTGTCAGCTGTCTGCTTCAGCTATCACCAGCATCAGCCAGTCAGTGGCCCTCTCTTCAGTATCAGTATCAGCACCTGTCTCTACTCAGTCTTCAGCATCATGGCTCCTAAAAAGAGCAATGTCACCTATCACTTCTTCCAACCAGAGTTATCAGACATCAGGAGGATTCAGACCCTGATCACTCCAGACCACATACCCTTGTTCAGGGAGCATTATGGGGATATACTTGACATGGTTATGGATCTGGACCCATCACAAAGAAGCCTGATCCACACTTGCATTCAGTTCTATGATCCCCCATTGAGATGTTTCACCTTTCAAGACTTTCAGCTGGGCCCTCTGTTAGAAGAATACTCATCATTGGTTGGTTTGCCTATCAGGGGTGGAATCCCTTTCAACCCTGAGATGGTCTTTCCTGCTAATGGAGAAGTAGCAAAAGCTTTACATCTGGAGCCTGTCCTGATTGAGCAACATATGGCCTCTAAAGCTGGGATCCCTGGTTTTCATCTGGACTTCTTAATTTCTCAAGCCAGTCTGAAGGCTTCCCTGGGGGAGTGGAAAGTTGTTTGTGCTTTGTTGGCCTTAAGTGTATATGGAATTGTGTTGTTTGCAGATGAGCCTCGATTCATTAGCAAGAATGCAATCCATCTGTTCATCCTGAAGAACCCAGTGCCAACTTTATTGGGGGATCTTTACTATTCAGTGCATCAGAGGAATGAGAAGCAGAGGGGGAGATTAGTGAGGTGTTGTGCTCCATTGTTCCATACTTGGCTTCTCAGGCATCTACCCAGAACAGATGCATTTTTAAACCCTCATCAGCAGAGCAACTGGGCTAAGAGGCTCACTACCCTAACTTCAGCAGATATCAGATGGTGTACTCAAAGCACCAAGGGCAGAGATATCATCACCAGCTGTGGACATTTTCCCAATGTGCCTTTAATAGGAGTTAAGGGTAGTATCAATTACAACCCTCTGCTGTTCAGGAGGCAACTGGGCTATGCATTGGTCCATACTCCTAGGGCACAGGACTTGGTGGAGACTCTCTATTGTGAGAACAAGATTAGTTTGACTGTTGTTAGGCAGGCTGCCTGGGCCTGGGATAATGTTCAAACCAAGGGAGTCACCATTCTAGGGAAGTGTAATAATGTGGCATCAGCACAATATTATGAGTGGTCCCGTGCCAGGGCCCAATTCTCTGGAATGCCCTTTACCATAGAAGACATGCCTGAGTCGTCTTCGATACCACCCCCTGCCACCATCAGTTTGGAGGAGTTTGAGAGCTTGAAGGAAAGAAATGAGAAGCTAACCCAGGCTTTGCAGAAAACCCTCCGGGAGAGGAGTGAAGGTGTGAGGGAGATTGAGAGGTTGGAGAAGTTGAGAGTGGAGCATCTGACTAAGATTGAGAAGTCTGGGGATTATATCAAAAAGTCTAAGGCTGGTGAACAAATTCTGAAGAATGCTTGCAAAGAAGCCCAGTTCCAGAGAGCAAGGACAGACTTGTATTTGAAGGAGAGTCAAGCCCGGTGGGTCAGGATCACCGAGGCTCGTACCCTGGAGGACAAGAGAGTTCAAGACAAGATGGATCAACTGGAAGCTAGTGCAAAAGAACAGCAAGAGGGCCTGGCAGCAGCCCAGAGGGAGATATCAGAATTGAAGATCAAAGCAGGGGTGAAGAGGTCCAAGGACCAAACTCAGCACAAGAAGCTAGCAGCAGCTATTGCAACCCGGCACCTCCTTATCCGGAATCTCACGGAGCGCCCGGCTGATCCTGTGACCGAAGCACTTCTCAAGGAAGTTCGTGAGGATGAGTTTAGCCTTGGTGTTTGACCATTTGCTTGTTGTTATTTCTATTCCGTGTACTTTTACCCTTTTTGTGATGTATTTTGACCCCTGAGGGGGCTTGTGTTGTAAAATGAACAAGTTGTATTATTTCACCTTCTGTAATATATTTGTGTTAGTTTGTTCCATTCAAGTTTACTTCGGCAGCAACATTCAACAGCATCTTCAAGGGTCTGGAAGGGTCAAAACTGAAGGCCAAACCGGATACCTTGAGAACAAATAAGCATAACTGCATTGCATGCTAACCCTTTGTTTGTTTTGTAGGTTTTTGTTTTGTTGTCGCTAACCTCTGTTGTGATGTTCAGGAACTATTGCTAGGCGCCGAGTATTTCCCCTCAACCGTCCGCACCGTTATCCAACCCGAAATAACCTTCCGGGAATTCAAATGGATCAGGTACAGCAGGACCTTGCAGAGGTCAGAAATCAGATGGCAAACGAAAGATTAGAAATGAGAACGCAGATGACGCAGTTCATGGAAGTTATGAACAACATGGCTCAGAGCCAGGAAAGATTGAGGGCCATAGTGGAGAGGCAAAATCAAGAGGATCCACACATAGGGACTGCCGGCACCAGTAACAATGAAAGGGTACAACCTCATGTTAACCCCCCTGTGTTTGGACCACATCTGCATCCCGAGATCAACATTCCTGCAAATGTTCAAGGGACAGCCACTGCAGCCAGGTACTTCAGGAAGACCCTCAAGAAGACCAGTTCACAGTAATGGGTGCTGGAGAAGAGGCTTATGATAGAAGGTTGGAAGAGATAGCTGAGAAGTTGAGGTCCTTAGAATCTCAAAATTCTTTGGGTTTTGACGTGATGGATATGGGCTTGGTAGACGGGGTCAGGATCCCCCATAAGTTCAAGCCTCCTTGTTTCGAAAAGTATAATGGGACTTCATGCCCCCGGACTCATCTACAATCATTTCTGGGAAGGCTGAAGGCCTATACAATGGATGAGAAGCTCTGGATGTTCTATTTCGAAGACAGTTTGACTGGAGCGTCAAGAGAATGGTACTCTCACCTGACAAGGGCAACTATTAGATGCTGGAAGGACCTGGCAGAGGCCTTCATCAGACAGTATCAGTATAATCTAGACATGGCACCCAACAGGACCCTCCTAATGGGAATGTCACAGTCTTCAAGGGAGAGTTTCCGAGAATATGCCCAAAGATGGAGGCAATTGGTTGCTGCTGTTCAACCACCTATGTCTGAAAGGGAAATGGCAGACATGTTTATGAATACCCTTCAGGGAACCTATATTGACAGGTTGGCCGCTTTCTCTTCCACTAGCTTTGCAGATGTTGTCATAGCTGGGGAGAGAATTGAGAGCCTGTTGAAAATGGGTAAGATCTCAGACAATGGTGCCAGCTCGTCCAGTAATGCAAGAAAGCCTTTTGCAGGCCCAAGAAGAACTGGCGAGACCAATGCCATCCACACCAACAGGGGCAGGCCCCAATTTGTTCAAAGGTCAATAGCAGCAGTCACCATCCCTGCTCCAGCTCATCCTCTACCAGTCTATCAACCTCCTCAACAAAACTATCAACCACAACCTCAGTACCATCAGCAAAATCAGTATCCTCCAAGAAATTACAACAACAGCAACACCAACAACAACAGTCAACAGAGGCCATTTCAACAAAGGCCATCTCAAGCTAACAGAGTGATCGATCCGATCCCCATGCCATATGTTACCTTGCTGCCACAACTTCTGAAACTCAACCTGGTTGAGCTAAGAACGTTGGCACCTCCGGATCCCAACAGTCTACCAAGAAACTATGACTCCAATGCTAGGTGTGCTTTTCATTCAAACGCACCTGGCCACAGTACAGAAAAATGCAGGGCTCTGCATATGAAGGTACAAGACCTGGTAGACTCCAAAGCTCTGAATTTCGCACCACCACCCAATGTCAATAAGAACCCGATGCCGAATCACGGTGGTCCTAGAATTAACGCTATTGAAGAAGACCAGCCGTCTTATTTAATAACCAGTGTGGGACAGATCAGGACACCGTTGGTGGAAATCAAAGCTCAGCTCTTGGAATGTCAAATGTTCCCGGGGTGTGAGTTGGGTTGTGCTTACTGCAATATCTCGGTAAATGGGTGCGATAATTTGAGGAATGGCATAGATAGCCTTATTCAGAGTGGCCAACTTCAGATCACCACATCATTTCCAACAAATCCAGCAATATCATCAGCAACGGTTTCAGAACCTCCTACAACTGCAGCAACCATCGTTCCTGACAATTCTTCGGCTTCTTCAATAAGTACTTCATCTATTATCTCAACTGATCAGTTTTCAACAAATTTTCCTGCTACAACTTCAGCTTCACTCCATTTCGAACCTCCTACAAAGACAACATCCATTCTGCCACCATTATTTCCTACAACACCAGCAACAAATCATGAAGATGTCTCAACTGTCACCATATTTTATGATCCTGAAAACAACTTTGCCTACCATTCAGAAGGTGCTGCTCCCATCAGAGCACCAGTTACAATCTTTTATGATCCACAAACAATTACAGTCCCTTCAGCAGCAGCAATCAGTCCAGTCACTGTCACGGTGCCTGGACCTGTACCATATGAAAGCAATAGGGCCATCCCTTGGCACTATGGCTCTGACGTGTACTGCGAAGGAAAAAGAATCACTCTTGAAACATCAACACCTGCACCACAAGTAGATAATGTGGGGGGAGGCGGAGGCTTCACTCGAAGCGGACGTCTCTTTGCTCCACCAATTCAAAGGCCTACTGCCGAAGCAGAAGCTGCTGCCAAGGCAAAAGGAAAGAGCCCGGTGCAGGAAGATCAAGATGTTAAAGAAGCCTTGAAGACACCATTCGATCAAGAAGTTGATGAGTTTATGAGAATCATCAAAAAGAGTGATAACAAAATTGTGGATCAGCTTCACCAAACGCCATCCAAAATCTCTATCCTCTCACTGCTTATGTGCTCCGAAGCCCATCGGAATGCACTACTCAAAGTCTTGCACGCAGCTTACGTGCCTGAAGAGATTACTGTCAACCAGTTGGAAACCGTGGTTGGAAATGTTACTGCTAGCAATGGGCTAGGGTTCACCAATACTGACTTGACAGCGGATGGCCGCAACCACAACAAAGCCTTGCACATAACCATGGAATGCAAAGGAGCTGTCCTTTCTCATGTGCTGGTAGACACAGGTTCATCCCTGAATGTCTTACCAAAGAAGGCTCTGGTGAAGCTTGAATATGATGGATTGGCATTGAGACCCAGCAACCTGGTGGTAAGAGCCTTTGATGGTTCAAAGAGATCGGTTCTGGGAGAGATTGAGCTGCCTGTGACAATTGGCCCACAGACCTTTAAAAATATCTTTTATGTGATGGACATTCAGCCCGCCTACAGCTGTTTGTTGGGTAGACCCTGGATCCACGCCGCCGGCGCAATAACGTCTACCCTTCACCAAAAGTTAAAATTTGAGTGGGAAGGCCAAGTTGTTACAATTTGCGGGGAGGAGGATATATTTGTTAGCCATCTGGCTACTTATAAGTATATTGAGATGGATGGGGAGATCCATGAAACAATGAGCCAAGGATTTGAAGCCTTGAATGTCAATGAAGCATCTGCTGTATCTGGGATCTCCATGTCATCATACCAACAAGCCCGGAAGGTTGTTGAGGAAGGAACTGCCCTAGGCTGGGGCAAAGTTTTAGCTGTGGAGGAGAAGAAGGACAAATTTGGGTTGGGTTACAGACCAACTCAACCTCAAGCAAAGGCTGCTGGAGAGCCTGGTTTTGTCAGTGGGGGGATGCTTACCCCCGATGCTATCAACTGTCTGGAAGACGAGCTGGAAGAGGAACGCAACCTGGAAAGCTGGATTCGTCCAAAGATCCCGGGGAGCAGTGTCTCGAACTGGTCTTCCCAGGAAATTATAAGTGTTACTCGAGCAGAGTAAATATTATTTCCTGTATCTTATAAGCATGCATCAAAGTCTTGCATCTTGCCCAAGATGACAAGGCTCATTTTGTAATCGGGCCATCTGTACTTTTTTGTGCAAACAAGATCAATTAATGAAATATCAGACATCTTTTTGCAAACGAGTCTTTTTCTTTTCGTTCACTGTTTTTCCATTTTTCTTTTTTGTACAAAAAATAAATGGCGTTGTTTTCAAAATGATAACTTCATTTCACTTTTCTAAATAAGACTAAAATCAGATCACTAAAATGAACCAACTTAACCCTTGCAGAGAGCACCTTCCAGACAGCACCGACAACAGCACGGCTATGACATCGTATGACTTTGACAATCCGATCAATCAAGCTGATGAAGGGGTTGATGAAGAATATGAGCTTCCTGAAGAGCTAGCCAGGTTATTAAGACAGGAGGAAAAGGTTATTACTCCTCACCAGGAGGAGGTTGAAGTGATTAATCTTGGTACAGAGGAAAATGTGAAAGAAGTCAAGATCGGGGCCTGCCTGCAAGACTCAGTGAAGAAGCAACTGATAGATCTGCTCCAAGAGTATGTGGATGTGTTTGCTTGGTCGTATCAAGACAAGCCAGGGTTGGATACCGACATTGTTGTGCACAAGCTGCCTTTGAGAGAAGAGTGCCCACCGGTCAAACAGAAGCTACGCCGTACTCGTCCAGACATGGCCATGAAAATCAAGGAGGAGGTACAAAAGCAATGGGACGCCGGGTTCCTTGCTGTGACTAGCTATCCACCGTGGGTTGCTAATATAGTACCTGTGCCTAAAAAGGACGGTAAGGTAAGAATGTGTGTTGACTACCGGGATCTGAACAGAGCTAGCCCGAAAGATGATTTCCCATTACCTCACATTGACGTATTGGTTGATAATACGGCTCAGTTCTCGGTATTCTCCTTCATGGATGGATTTTCAGGATACAACCAGATTAAAATGTCACCTGAAGACATGGAGAAGACAACATTCATCACACCCTGGGGCACGTTCTGCTACAAGGTAATGCCATTTGGGCTCAAGAATGCTGGTGCCACGTATCAACGGGCTATGGTAACATTATTCCACGATATGATCCACAAAGAAATAGAATGCTATGTGGATGATATGATTGCCAAGTCCCTTACTGAAGAAGATCATCTGGTGAATCTGCTCAAGTTGTTCAAGCGTCTGAGGAAGTATCAACTGAAGCTGAACCCCAACAAATGCACATTCGGGGTGAGGTCTGGTAAACTGCTGGGCTTTATTGTAAGCGAGAAAGGGATTGAAGTTGACCCTGATAAAGTCAAAGCCATCCAAGAGATGCCTGCACCGAAAACAGAGAAAGAAGTTCGAGGGTTCTTGGGTCGATTTAACTACATTTCAAGGTTCATATCTCACCTCACAGCAACCTGTGAACCCTTGTTCAAGCTGTTAAGAAAAGAACAGACGGTCAGGTGGAACGAAGACTGCCAAAGGGCTTTTGACAAGATCAAGGAGTATCTGCAAGAACCTCCAATCCTTATGCCTCCAGTTGAAGGAAGACCTCTAATCATGTACTTGACAGTATTAGAAGAGTCAATGGGGTGTGTGCTGGGCCAGCATGACGAGTCTGGTCGAAAAGAGTATGCAATATACTACCTAAGCAAAAAGTTTACCGACTGTGAACAGCGTTATTCACTGCTCGGGAAAACTTGCTGTGCTTTAGCGTGGGCTGCTCGCCGACTAAGGCAGTATATGTTGACCCACACTACCTTGTTAATCTCAAAAATGGACCCAGTCAAGTACATATTTGAGAAGCCAGCTCTTACCGGACGGGTTGCAAGATGGAAGATGATTCTCACAGAATACGACATACAATACACATCTCAGAAAGCCATCAAGGGCAGTGTATTGTCTGAATATCTTGCTGAGCAACCCATTGATGATTACCAGCCTATGAGGTTTGACTTCCCTGATGAAGACATCATGTTCATTAAATCAAAAGATCACGAAGAGCCTATTCACGCTGAAGGGCCTGACCCAGAAGAAGAATGGACTATGATGTTCGACGGGGCTGTTAACATGAATGGCCGCGGTATTGGTGCAGTACTCATTACGCCTAAAGGAGTTCACATGCCTTTCTCGGCAAAGCTCACTTTTAACTGCACTAACAACGAAGCTGAATACGAAGCTTGCATTATGGGTCTTGAGGAAGCCATTGACCTCAGGATCAAGACATTGACCGTATTCGGAGATTCAGCTTTGGTAATCAATCAGACCAACGGAAAATGGTACACACACCAAGATCATCTGATACCTTACAGGGATTATACAAGAAGGTTATTGACTTTCTTCACAACGGTCAAGCTTGAGTATATCCCTCGGGACGAGAACCAGTTTGCAGATGCTCTTGCTACCATTTCGTCCATGATCAAAGTTCAAGCTGCTAACTTTGTACCTCAGATTTCAGTATCGAGACTTGATAGACCAGCATATGTGTTTGCAGCAGATGTTGTCAAAGATGATAAGCCTTGGTTCCATGACATTAAGTGCTTCTTGGAGGATCAAACATACCCACATGGGGCATCTTCCAATGATAAGAAGACTTTGAGAAGGCTTGCTGGAAGTTTCTTTCTGAACACTGATGGATCTTTATACAAAAGGAACTTTGATATGGTACTCCTCAGATGTGTTGACAAGACGGAAGCAGATTTACTGATGCATGAAGTGCATGAAGGCTCCTTTGGTACCCATGCCGGAGGACATGCAATGGCCAAGAAGTTGTTAAGATCAGGCTATTACTGGATCACAATGGATGCAGACTGTTGTGCCTACGCCAGAAAATGTCATAAATGCCAGATCTATGCAGATAAGGTGCATGTGCCTCCGAATCCTTTGAACATCATGTCTTCACCATGGCCCTTCGCCATGTGGGGCATTGATATGATTGGCAAGATTGAGCCAACTGCTTCGAACGGCCACAGATTCATCCTGGTCGCCATCGACTATTTCACAAAGTGGGTTGAAGCAGCCTCATATGCAAATGTCACCAGGCAAGTGGTAGCCCGATTCCTAAAAAGAGATATCATTTGTCGGTATGGAGTTCCCGAGCGAATCATTACTGATAATGGTTCCAATCTAAACAACAAGATGATGGCTGAATTATGCCGGGACTTCAAAATCCAACATCACAATTCTTCTCCTTACAGGCCAAAGATGAATGGCGCTGTTGAGGCAGCAAATAAGAATATCAAGAAGATTGTGCAAAAGATGGTAGTCACCTACAAAGACTGGCATGAAATGCTACCATTTGCCTTGCATGGGTATCGCACATCAATCAGGACATCCACTGGGGCAACACCGTATCAGCTTGTGTATGGTATGGAGGCGGTCCTACCTGTCGAAGTCGAGTTACCCTCTCTGCGGGTATTAATGGATGTCAAACTGAGTGAAGCATAATGGGTTAGGTCCTGATACGAGCAACTGAGTCTGATCGAAGAGAAAAGATTGGCTGCAATATGCCATGGGCAGTTGTATCAGAAGAGAATGAAGAAATCCTTCGATCAGAAAGTCAGGCATCGAGAGTACCAAGTAGGAGATCTTGTGCTGAAAAGAATCCTCCCTCCTCATACAGACCACAGGGGCAAATGGACTCCGAACTATGAAGGACCATTCGTGGTAAAGAAAGTTTTCTCTGGTGGAGCACTGATGCTCAGCACCATGGATGGTGAAGATTTCCCATCCCCTGTGAATTCAGATGCAGTTAAAAAATACTTCGCATAAAAATGACCCGCTGGACATAAAACAGAATGTAAGTCCAGGCAAAAATAGGGCATCCCGGCGAGTCAAAAACAGAATAAAAGACTCGGGCAAAAGTAAGGGAAATAAATAAAAAAAAACGTACACCCGCTGAGTTGAAAAGCCGCATTGGACAACTCAGGCAAAAATGGGTATCCCGATGGATTGAAAACCCGAAAGGGCGATCCATGCAAAATGAGGGAATAAGCGAACAACTGCATTCTGAATTCGTCTGTATTGTCAGCAACTTGGTAAGCTTCGAAAGGATTAAGCTTCAATCAGAATCAGCCTTCTTCAGAAAGCAAGGTGAGAAGAACGTCATTGTCATACGAGTCATAGCAGAAGAGGAAGCTCCTCAAAGCGTCATCAGCACTGCCAGCACTTTGTTTCTCAATTTGTAACAATCTCCTCATTTCAGGAGATATGTTTCTTTGATTGTATCTTGCCAATTCAGGGCACATGAATTAATAAAATCAGATTTTTCAGTCATGTTTCGTTTTGTATATTTTTATTTGCAAAGGATGTCTGATGTCTCTAAAAATCAATTGCATAAGTACAGATGTTTTTCTCCAAAAAATATATAATAATAAAACACATGCCTACAGGGAATATACTTACTCTCGAAAGTACTTAGCTCCTATGACGGAATCCAATAAAGGATACCTCGGGACCGTTTGTGCGTTTCCTTGTCTTTGCAGGATTACAGGTATCCAGAACGCAACTTGGGGCATGCCAGCTACATCCCCGCAAGCTGGCAAATCAACAAAAGATCTCAGCATCCGAAATGCTATATCCCCAGCTGAGTTGCCTCTCATTACTCTCCCCAGTTGGGTTACCAACAACATTCCTCAGCTTCCCTCCAGAAGAGCAATGCATGAAGAGGTCACAACAGAGTACAGAAGGCTTCCACAAACCCCAATTGGGTCATATTACAAGGATATGTCAATCAGTGACCTATATCCCCAAGCGGATACATCACTCCAAGTCTGTCAATGATTTTACCCCCAGCTGGGAGGTCCATTTCAAATAGATCAGCCAGAGATCTTCACGGCAACGGGATCCGGATCCCGGTTTGATATCTTTGCATAATCATGGCATTTGCATCATAATATCCCCTCAGAGCGTAGCATTCCGCCTAATACGGAGCATTACGGCAAAAATCAAACGCATAGCATAATCATAAGCCATGTTCTGAATTAACACTTGTGAATAATAACCGTTCATCATCATCGTACAAAAAAATCCCCACCAGAATCCCAGCAAAAAGTAGTTGCCTCTCAAATCACAAACACTATCATATACACCTTTTGATACCCGTCCGTATCATCATTCCCCAGTAAAATCGCCTGAACACTCTTTGCAAACAAAATCGCCCGTATTACAGATACTTCATGACACCCGTCCGTGTCACACCACCAGCAGAAAGCCAAAGACGTTTTCTTTGCACTCACATTTACTCACATATACACTTTCTTGGCACTCGTCCGTGTCATATCCCCAGCGCAGTCGCTTACACTTTTACAACCCATATACTTGTTCATATTACACTCTTCTCCTTTTGACACTCGTCCGCGTCACCCCCCCCCCCCCAGCAGATAATCATTCATCTATATACCATTCTCACTACTCATATTATACTTACACAGATACTCGTCCGTATCTCACATACACCGTTTATTTCCCCACAGATTCGAAAATAGTCCTTGTTCTTTGTTAACCAGTTGGTACTCGTCCGTATCATCATCTCAGAACATTGCGTCTAATGTTTGTTTCTACATGATACTCGTCTGTATCATAGTCTTAAGGATGCTCGCCCGCATCTTTAATCCATACACTGTGTCAAACACTTTTGTCTTCTTGAATATAGACACTTGTCCGTGTCTACTATTCCCCAGAAGAGTCCCTTCAGATGCAACGCTCGTCCGTGTTCCTTGTTAACCAGTTGATACTCGTCCGTATCATCATCTCTGAACATGTGTCAGTATTGTTTCTACATGATACTCGTCCGTATCATAGTCTTAAGGATGCTCGTCCGCATCTTTAACCTATACATAATACCAAACACTTATACTTTCCTTTCTTGGTTGTGAACGCTCGTCCGTGTTCACTATATCCCCAGTAGATCACCAGCAAGGCATTTTTCTTTTATCTAACACTCGTCCTGTGTTATGATATCCTTGAGAGCAGCCGTACCCTGCTGAGTGGTCGTCCTCCACTTCTTGATGGTCGTCCTCCATCATGCTCATCCGATGGCCGTCCCCATCGTTGATTTTTAGCAGCCGTCCCCTGCTAGGTGGTCGTCCTCCACCTTTTGATGATCGTCCTTCATCACTTTATCCAATGGCCGTCCCCATTGTTGATTTTGGTTATCTGGCACTCGTCCTGTGTTATGATAAACCTTGAGAGCAGCCGTACCCTGCTGAGTGGTCGTCCTCCACTTCTTGATGGTCGTCCTCCATCATGCTCGTCCGATGGCCGTCCCCATCGTTGACCCTATGTCGCGATATTTTCGGCAGCCGTACCCTGCCAGGTGGTCGTCCTCCACCTTTGATGGCCGTCCCCATCATTTTTCTTTTATACCCAACAGAGCAGCCGTCCCCTGCTAGGTGATCGTCCTTCGCCTTTGATGGCCGTACCCCATCATCTGTTTATTTCATTTATTCTTTAACCCGATGGCCGTCCCCGTCGTGGTCCCTTTTTCTTTTTAGCTCGGTGGCCGTCCCCATCGTTGATTACCTTGCTTTATGAACTTGATGGCCGTCCCCGTCATGTTTCATTAATCCCCAGAGAATTTTACAGCTTTATCTTGATGGCCGTCCCCATCATGATGTTTTTTTTTCCCAGCTAGTCGGCCGTCCCCGTCTTAGCTTCACCTTCTATCCCCGGCATGTCGGCCGTCCCCGTCATTGCTTTATTTTCATATACTTTTCCCAGCATGTTGGCCGTCCCCGTCATTGCTATTTACCCAGCAGTTGTCCTCTGCTTGACGGTCGTCCTCCGTCGTCCACACTTTACAATATACTTTATTTTCCTTTACAACCTATATCCCTTTTCTTCTTCGTTCTGTGAGTGCAAATTTTGGACTGTCTTTGATATTCAACCACAAGTTATCTTGTTTGCCTGCTAAGCCATTGCTTACAACCTGCACAACTAACTCATGTTTGAATAGGGGCAGCTGTAAACACCCCAAATTTGCCCTCACCCATTTCACCATGGTTTGTGATCATCTCATATGCATAAACACAATCATACCACCTCATATCTCATTTTTGATTCACTGCATAGATTCAAAGTCATCTGCACCTAGGGTTTGTGATCTGAGCAATCCCAAAGTCTCTTGAGCCATTCCAAAGGTCACCAATCAATTCAAAGGGGTCTACATGTGTTCAAGCATCATATTCCATCTTCTCAAAGTCAAAAATTCCAAAGAATCACAAGAACTAGGGTTTGAGTGGATGCAGAGCCAGGATAGACTGCACAGTTGACTGAAAATTAGGGTTTTGGTTTCAGAGGCCATAACTCCAAATTTTTTGGTCATTCTTGTTTCCATTGGTCTCTATATGGTATAGGGAGTATGCATATCAATTTTCATGAAGAAATTCCATGGGGAAGTCATCTGATCAAGGGTTGACTTTTCAGACAAGTCAGTGCAAAATCAGGGCATCTGAGGCCCCCAATGACCCAACCAATGGGTGATCTTCATCATTTTGAGTGTATATGATCTTTATTTGATCATGGAAGAAGGTTGAGGTTCACAAAAATGAAGAATTTAGGGTTTTTGCAAATGTTGACTTTTTGGGCATAGTTGACTTTTCAAGAATGTTTCATTTTTGGTCATTTTTCAAGCCTTGATTCTTGATCCAAAAATGCTTCAAATGGAAAAACTTTGGTCATGAAAGTTGTAGATCACATTTTTCCCTTTTCAAAAAGTACAAGAACATGATCAAACTCTTTTTGGATCAAAAGTTATAGCAAGACAAAGTTGGCAAAAATCATTGATTTTCAAGGCATGCTTCAAATGGAAATTTTGCAAGATCATGAACCAAAGCCCAATGTGACTTCTAATTCACTTCAAACCAGTATGCAAACATTACATAGACACTAAAAATCAGATTTGGACCAAGAATCCCTTATGTTTATGGTTTGTGTAGCAAGAATAGTCACATGTGAACCAAAAGCCACAACTTGCAAAAACTCATGATCATTCTTCCTACAACTTGCTGCATTGGTTACTGCACTAAGCTAGCCTCTCACCTCATCTTGCTGCACCAGAGCCATGCTTTGTACTAGCAATAGATCAAGCCATACTTTCTCTTACAAAGAAGTTGACATTTTGCAAAAGGTGACCTACCTATCACAGCAGGCCATGTCACATCCCCTGACCTATGGGATTAAAATATACTTTCCATATGCTGGCCATAAGACAGATCAAGCAAGGCTGAAACTGATTGATTCATCACATACACAAAAACACACCAAGCTGCATTTTGCTTCGAATCCCTCTGCCCAGCCACAAAACATCCAAACCATTTCCATACTTCAAATCACCATGATCCATTGAGAAGAAACCAGCCAAGAACCAGGCCTGAAACCAACCACAAGGCCACTTCACCATTTTCACCTCAGCCTGCATTTCTCTTCGAATCACCTTCCACAGTTTACAAACATCCAAACAAACCTTGCAAAGCTTCTCCATTCACCCTCAGGATCACAAACAACCCCTCACAATGACCTGAAACTGCCTGAAACTCCATTGCCATTTCTGACTGAGCTTGAGCAGAAGCTTGTCAAACTCCTCATCCAGCCAACATAAATTGTTCCAAAGCATTCAAACATCATCTGGGGATCAAGTGGAGTGGATTGCACTGAAGGAAGTGGCCAGAAAGTCATCAGAGTGAAAGCTTCGAATCTCAGGTAGCTTGAAAAATATTTTTCCAGAAATCATTTCTTTTGTTCTAAACTTGTTCTTTGTGTCTTCCTGATCATGAGTATGCTTTTGGTTTTGCAAATGGCTTTGAAATGAGTATTTAATTAGCTTATGAAACCTGCGTGCCCTAGAATTTGTTTTGCTCGATTCATGGATTTGAGGAAGAATAAATTAGTTTTGACTTAGGGTTTTAATTCAGGGGATCATGGGAATCATTTCTGTATGCTTAGGTTTCATTTTTGTTACGATTTGAGGGAGTTTGAAGTTTTTCAGGGGGGATGCTGGCCGGAGAAGACGACCGGAAGTCTTCTCCGGCCACCTGAGAGTGTTTAAGCCCTAATCACGTGATTAATGACCATTTGAATTTGGACCGTGAGATGCCTTTGACCCGTTGACTTCGCGCGTGGGTGTGTGGCCTGGATCTTCCTGATTATGCCCTAATCCACGTGTTTATCCTAATTAATCCATAATTAATTTAATCTGATCAGAAGCCATCTGGACCCTTCATTTGCGCGCTGGTCAACAATTTTGAATCCAGACCCAATCCTGGCCCTCCATCCTGATTACTTTCATTTTATTTATTTTTATTTCATTTTATTTTCATTTAACTTGCATATTTATTTTAAAATAGTAAAAAATTCTTAAAAATTATGAAACTTTTTCCTCTGAGTTTTATTAATTTTGTAGACCCAAAAATATTTTTATTTTATTTTTTATCATTAAAAAAGTATTTTTAAATATTTAAAATATTATTTTTAATTGATTAATGGAAATTAATTAATTAAAAATACTTTTAGGTATTTAAAAATCACCAAAAAAATTCATGAAATGTTCTAAGACATTTAGAAACATTGTCCAACCTTCAAACCAAATTTCTTTTTTGATCTTGATGCATTTTAAGAATTTTTCATTGAATTAAATCATATTTTGTGCATTATTTTGATCATAAGTTAAAAAAATCATTTCTGCCTATTTGAGAAGAGTTGGACATTGATTCTTTTTGCTTTGTCTTGTGTTTATCATGTAGTTTCTAGGATTAAATGGCCATGATTTGATTCTTCATTTTCAATTTGTTTGGCATTTCTTTTGTTTAGGAGCCCTAAAAACCCTAATAACTTAGAAAAATTCATAACTTGAGATTGGTTAAGAGTTGAGACCTCCCCTTTGGACCTTGGTTTAGTATAGGTTTAGGGTTTCTTTGGATGGAATTTTCCATTTTTTATCTTAGGGTTTGCTTCTGTTTTTGGTTTTTATTTGTTGTTTGATCCATAAACCCTAATTTGGGCTTTCATTTGTATCCTTCTTGCATTCTCTTGCATAACATGACTTACCATGACATTTCAAGCATTCATGTGATTCATTTAACATCATAAGACATGTAGAAAGTATGTTTGATCATTGCATTAAATATTTGCCATGTTGTATGCTTTGTATGCTTCCTAACTTGTCATGTGTATCCATGCCTCTAAGCTTGCACCATTTGCACCCATGAACTTGTATGAACATTCCCATGCCTTGATTCATGTTTGTAGCACTTCATAGCATCATTATCATCATCAACATGCCTCTGGTTTTGTTTAGCATCATACCATTGCATCTCATTTGGCATTGCATTGCATTTCTTTCTAACATTTCAGGTGGTAAGTAAACTTGAGAAGTGAATTTGCCTTCACTTCTCATAACTTCTCTTTTCATCTCTCTTGCATCCATTGCTGCATTTATGTATGTGTTTGAGATTGAGCTTGCTCATTCTTGTTCCTCCCACTTTCTTTCTTCAAGTGACTTGACTTCTTGAATGAAGCAAGTCACTTTGCTTCTCTTGATCCTTTCATCTGCTTCCTGGTGGCTCCTTTGAAGATTGTTCATGTTAAACCTCACAAACCTTAGGAACAACCAAGCATGACAATGAATTAGGGTTTAGATTAGTCTCCCCTCTTAGTTTTACCTTTGTGTCTCTTTGAGTCTTCTCTTCTCACCTCATAATCAGGGACTAAACCCTAAAGGCTTTAAGGCTTTGTGATTAAGCTTATGCCTGCATCCTTCTCTTAGGATGGAGTGTATAACTTTAATCCTAAGTGTTAAACCCTTAATGTGTTTAAATCTCTTAATCAATTCACTTAATAAGTATCAAGACATCACACTTGTAACTTGGGCCTTGCATTAGGGTTCTAATTCTTCCTTAATTGGTTAAGAAGGACTAACCCTAGTGTTAATGGACAAGTCCCCCTCAAGTTGTCTTACAAACCATAAAAATTCACTTCATCATCATATCATTAATTAAAATCCACTTAATCAAAGGCTTGTTTTGTCATGAGGTTAATCCCTAACCATGGATTAAGTTGAGGAGCTTTCCTCAGCTTAAACATTCTCATCTATTATCCTTCTATTAGGATGGTGTAATGAGTCTGTTTAATCCCTGATTATGGCTTAATCTCATTACTCAACACTAAACAAAAACAACAAAAACATCTAAATAATCAACAAGTAGGTTAATGATCTTAATCCTACTCCATGGTGATTAAGTGTGAGAAGCTGACTTCACACTTAAGGTATTCTCATTACCCCTAATCAGAGGGAAGATGTGATGAGTTTACTAACCCATTGGTTTAGGCTTAAGCTCATTAACTTATGACAAACTTCAAAAAGCAATAAAAGACTGAAAACTCAAAAACAAACAATAATCGTCTCCTCCGGGATTCTCTTCTCATCTCATTCACTCACAAACGAGAACTCGCTTCTTCCGTCTAATGCAAGACAGTTTGCATCTGTGCCAGACAGATCATACACTTGAGCATAGGCAAGTAAGCAGTTCAGCAGTCAATCTATCTTTCAGTCTCTTTGGGTCGAACTACGGTGTTCTGACTTCCTCATTGCACGAGAGGATACGTAGGCATAACTTAACAGTTATCGAATAAAAGTCTCTGTACATTCCCCCTCTTTCCAGCATTATTCTTTAAGCCTCATTGTCATGAGCAATTCATTCTCACACTGACACATCATTTATACACTTCACATTTCTTTTACACTGACACCTGTACATCCTTTCCCATCTATTCTATACACAGATTGCACTGACACTACCCCTTTAAAACACAAATCTTTTAAGCGTGGATCCCGTCGAGTACGACGGACAATCTGGGTGCTAATACCTTCCCAGGTTGTAACCAACCCCCTTTCTCAGTCTCTCTGGTTCGCAAACCGTCTTATCCATCTTTTTCTAGGTCTATGCAGCATTGCCTTTCCTCCGGGATAAAAATGCCTGGCTGGCGACTCTATTCATCTCCAGTGAGTTCACGGCTGTGTGTTCTCATTGTCCCTCTCGCCGACCGTTCGCGTCTGTACCTTTATTTGACCCCGTTTCATTTATCGGGAGCGACACCACCCATGTCAGAGAGGGAGATGGCTGATATGTTTATGAACACCCTCCAAGGGACATACATTGATAGGCTAGCTGCCTTTTCTTCTACCAGCTTTGCAGATGTCGTTATAGTTGGGGAAAGAATTGAGAGCCTATTAAAGATGGGCAAAATTTCTGACAACGGTGCCAGCTCATCCAGCAACACAAGGAAGCCTTTTGTGGGCCCAAGAAGAACTGGTGAGACCAATGCTATCCATACCAGCAGGGGCAGACCCCAATATGTTCATAGGTCTGTGGCAGCAGTCACCATTCCCGCTCCAATTCATCCACAACCAGCTTATCAACCACAGCAACAAAATTATCAGCAACAAACTCAGTATCCTCCTCAGAGAAACTACAACAACACCAGCAACAACAATCAGCAAAGACCGTTCCAACAGAGACCTTCTCAGGCCAATAGGGTGATCGACCCGATCCCTATGCCTTATGCCACATTATTGCCACAACTCCTAAAACTCAACCTGGTTGAGCTAAGGACATTGGCACCTCCAGATCCTGCCAGTCTGCCCAGAAATTATGACGCCAGCGCCAGATGTGCTTTTCACTCAAATGCACCTAGCCATAATACAGAGAAGTGCAGAGCTTTGCACATGAAGGTACAGGACTTGGTAGATTCTAAGGCTCTAAACTTTGCACCACCACCAAATGTTAACAAGAACCCTATGCCAAACCATGGTGGCCCCAGAATCAATGCTATTGAAGAAGACAAGTCGTCTTACTTAATAACTAGTGTGGGTCAGATTCGGACACCCTTGGTGGAGATTAAAGCTCAACTCCTCGAATGTCAAATGTTCCCGGGATGTGAGCTAGGGTGTGCTTATTGCAACATTTCAGTGAATGGATGTGATAACTTGAGAGATGGCATAGATGGTCTCATCCAGAGTGGCCTTCTTCAAATCACAACATCAATACCTACCAATCCAGCAATCTCCTTAACAACAATTCCTGAGTCTTCTACAACTGCAACAACCATTGTTCCAAACAACTCTTCAGTTTCATCAACAAATGCTTCATCTGTTACTTCAACGGACCAAATATCAGCAAACATCCCTTCTACAACTTCAGCACCCCTTCATTCAGAATCTCCTACAACAACAACACCCATCCATTCAACAATGTCTCCTACAACTTCAACAGCAAATGTCTCAACAGTTACAATTTATTATGATCCTGAAAATTATTCTGCCTACAACTCACAAAGTGCCACTCCTATCAGAGCACCAGTCACAATATACTATGATCCACAGACTATCACGGTCCCTTCTGCAGCTGCTATCAGTCCAGTCACTATCATAGTGCCTGGACTGGTACCTTATGAAAGCAGTAATGCCATCCCTTGGCATTACGGCTCTGATCTATACTGCGAAGGACAGAAAATCACTTTGGAATCATCAACTTCTTCACCACAAATAGACAATGTGGGGGGAGGCGGAGGCTTCACTCGAAGCGTACGTCTCTTTGCCCCTCAAATTCCAAGACCCGGTGCCGAAGCAGAAGCTGCTGCCAAGGCAAAAGGGAAGAGCATGGTGCAAGAAGATCAAGTTGCTAAAGAAGCTTTGAAAACCCCGTTCGATCAAGAGGTTGATGAATTCATGAGAATCATCAAGAAAAGTGATTACAAGATAGTGGACCAGCTTCACCAGACACCTTCCAAGATCTCCATTTTATCATTGCTAATGTGCTCCGAGGCTCATCGGAACGCACTACTAAAAGTCTTGCACGCAGCTTATGTGCCAGAAGAGATCACAGTCAATCAGTTGGAAGCTGTGGTTGGGAATGTTAATGCTAGTAATGGACTAGGATTCACCAACACTGATTTGACTACGGAAGGCCGCAATCATAACAAGGCTTTGCACATTACCATGGAGTGTAAGGGTGCAGTTCTTTCCCATGTGCTGGTAGACACAGGTTCATCCCTCAATGTCTTACCTAAAAAAGCCCTTGTGAAGCTAGAGTATGAAGGATTGGCATTACGTCCCAGCAACCTAGTAGTGAGAGCCTTTGAAGGTTCTAAGAGATCAGTTCTGGGAGAAATTGAGTTTCCTATAACGATTGGCCCAAAACTTTCAAAACGACCTTCTACGTGATGGACATTCAGCCTGCCTACAGCTGTTTGTTGGGTAGACCATGGATTCATGCCGCTGGCGCAGTTACGTCTACCCTTCACCAGAAGTTAAAATTCGAGTGGGAGGGCCAAGTCGTTACTATTTGTGGAGAGGAAGATATCCTTGTTAGCCATTTGGCTACATACAAATACATTGAGATGGATGGGGAGATCCACGAAACAATGAGTCAAGGGTTCGAGGCCTTGAACATAAATGAAACATCTGCTGTACCTGGAACCTCAATGACATCTTATCAACAAGCCCGGAAGGTTGTTGAAGAGGGGACTGCCCAAGGCTGGGGCAAGTTGTTGCCTGTAGAGAAGAAGGAGGATAGATTTGGGTTGGGTTACAAACCAACTCAACAAGATCAAACAGAGGCTGCTAAGGAGCCCAACTTTGTTAGTGGGGGGATGCTCACCCCTGATGCTGTCAACAATTTGGAAGACGAGGATGAAAGCGACCGCAACCTGGAGAGTTGGATACGTCCAAAGATCCCGGGGAGCAGTATCTCAAACTGGTCTTCCCAGGAAATTATAAGAGTTACTCCAGCAGAGTAATTATTATTTCCTGTATATTTTAAGCATGCATTCTCTTAAGCCTCATAGTCATGAGCATTTCACTCTCATCCTTACACTGACACTGAATATATCACACTTTACACTTCTTTTACACTGACACCTGTACATCCTTTTCCAGCTCTTTTATACACAAATTGCACTGACACTACCCCTTTAAAACACAAATCTTTTAAGCGTGGATCCCGTCGAGTACGACGGACAATCTGGGTGCTAATACCTTCCCAGGTTGTAACCAACCCCCTTTCTCAATCTCTCTGGTTCGCAACCGTCTTATCCATATCTTTCTAGGTCTATGCAGCATTACCTTTCCTCCGGGATAAAAATGCCTAGCTGGCGACTCTTTTCATTCCCTGTGAGTTCACTCCTGTGTGTTCTCACATCCTCCTCTCGCCGACCGTTCGCGTCTGTACCATATTTGAGCCCAGTCTCATCTTTTGGGAGCGACACTATGGGTCGTGCATGATCTTATACTTAAGTTTTGGTCATTATTTGCTTCATACACCTCCTCAAAATTTCCCAACTTCAATAATGCATAACTCTCTCAACTTTTATCCCATGTATATGTTCTAGGACTTTTTAGAAAGCTTAGAGTGTCCTTTAACTTCTCCTTTTGGTCGCATATCCATTTGATCTTCCATTTCAAGTTATGAGCTTTTGATGAAGTCTACTTTTTGTTGACTTTTTAAAGGAACTGTAATTTCTTGACTCATACCTCTCAAATGAAACATTTTTTGCCTTGGCTTGTGAGACACAAAGTTGTAGGGAATTTAATTTCCTTCAAAATGAGATTTCAATGGGAAATGTTTGATGAAGTATGTGAAAGTTATGGCTGGTCAAAGTACAATTGACTTTTCCTATATAAACCATAATTTAGTAACTCCTGATTCTTGATAATTCTGAGGCTTCCTTGATGAATCATGATCAAACCTTGATCAAATGATTAATTTCACCTCATAATCTTGATGTTGACCAAAAATCTTGAAGTTTAACTTTATGTTGACCACAACTGACTTTTTGACCAAGTTAACTGAGTTTTGGGTATCTGAGCATCTGACTGGCCAAACTTGTTGGGAAAGCTTTGAAACTTGACATGAGGATTATTTAGGGCATATGGGATGTTATGAATCTCACTTGAGGCCTTTGAAGTCTATTTAGCTTGTAGAAATTCAAAACCCTAGTTCTGGGTGTATTGTTCAGGAGGAGGCTTTGTTTGATGAAACCTTCAATCTTTTTGACCAATTGAGGACCTTGAGAACCTTGTGATCATTGAGATAACTATTGAGAAATTTTTACTTGATTGTGGGAGGGAAAGTTTTGGGGTACAACAGCTGCCCCTGTTCAATTTTCTGAAACCTGAGGAGTTAGATTGGCATGTACGCCATTCGTGACCTTAAGATTGAATGGGATTAAACACTAAAGCCCAAAAATTTGCATTCACCGGTGCGTAGAGTAACACTGTTGGTTGGTTGTATTTCTTGAATGGGATTAAAGATGCCATTTGGAGAAAAAGTTCTTCAGATATACTTCTTGGAGAATAAAGTTGTCCAAAGAGTAGATTGATGCAATCTTGGGGGGATGTAGCAGCCCAAGATTATCCTGGGGGTTTATAGAAGCCCAAGATATTGTGATATAGATTTTGGGGGGATATAGCAGCCCAAGTTATTGTGATATAACTTTTGGGAGGATAAATTAGCCCAATGTATTATAATATAGATTTTGGGAGGATAAAGTAGCCCAAGGTATTGCGATATAACTTTTGGGAGGATAAAGCAGCCCAAGGTATTGTGATATAGCTTTTGGGAGGATAAAGCAGCCCAAGGTATTGTGATATAGCTTTTGGGTGGATAAAGCAGCACAAGGTATTGTGATATAACTTTTGGGGGGATAAAGTAGCCCAAGGTATTATGATATAACTTTTGGGAGGATAAAGTAGCCCAAGGTATGGTGATATGTATTCCTGGAGGATAGAGCAATCCAAGATATTATAAGATAGACCTTGGGGGGATATATCAGCCCAAGGTATTGGTATACATATTCTTGGAGGATTCAGCAGTCTAAGATCATCCTGGGTGATTTATAGCAGCCCAAGATATTGATACACATACTCCTGGAGGATAGAGCAGTCCAAGATATTGTAAGATAGCCCTTGGGGGGATATAGCAGCCCAAGGTATTGGTATATGTATTCCTGGAGGATAGAGAAATCCAAGATTTTGTTTGAAGCAACCCTTGGGGGGATATAGCAACCCAAGAATAAGTTGTTGATGACGTTTGTCTGCTGGAGAATTAACCTGAAAAACAAGATTAGTTATATGCAAATATCATGATATATATAACACTTTGCAAGATGATATTCTTATAATAATGTTGTATGCGTATGATATGATGTAAATGATGTATGTATGAATTATGTAGTTGAAGCGCATGAGTAGCTTCATAGAACAACTGCTGGCTGGGGAAAATAAATCTCGATTCATTGTTGAGGAATATGAAGACTTCGTTCTCGTCTTATTTTGGAATATCGTACTTAGAACCTCCCGTTTTCGTTCGTCATACTTCTTATTGAAGGATTAAGTTCCTGAATATCCTGACTAAGGATAAAAGAGATGGATATTTCTCCAGGAGACTTATCCGATCAAGTATCAATTCTTCGGAGGATATGAAATTGCTTGAAGACTTCATAGAGTTGGAAATACAAGATACTACTTGAAGTATTCCATAGGAATATCCATAAAGATTACTCTGTGGGGATGAACCGGCGAAGATTCGTTGGATTCCTGTCTCCGATCGTCCTAGGTAAATATCATTATTGTATTTTATGTATTTCTAGTAAACATCAATCATATTCAAAAGCATATATACATTCTTACATAATCAACAGACGTCTTCGCTTAAGTAAAAGGGAAAAGTAAACCTGAATTCGGAGATAACATTATATCAATTTTGAAGGTGTATACTCATTCAAAGTAACCAATGGATTTAGGACTTCTGAGATTCTCGACTTCCCAGAGTAATTCTCTAGGAATTATCATGACTGAATTCGAAGACATGATATTGACACCATCTGATACTACTGGCGTAGACAGTTAATTTCCACAATGGCTTCTACTGAGAATCTAATATCCAGGCAATATAATGAGAGGAACGTGCTTTCATACTGTGATGGACCATATACGCTTCGGTTATTAGATTTTGAAAGAGAGTGTTGCCCCCTTGTTGAGGATGATTTGTCCCATAATGGAAGTATCTGAAAGGAGCTACCTCAAGAGAAATAAGCAGAATGCCCCACAATAATATGCCACTCGCATCATGAACTCTGTAATGTTACCTTTGGTAATTCAGATAGATGAGTAAACCCACCCTTGGCTACTTAAGCATGGTTGAATCTTGACCTGATTTCCGTAAATGAATTAGACAGTGACATGGCATGCCCTCTTGAGTGGAAGATAGTGACCATACCTCCTTATATACATTGGCTTTGATCTAAGAAGCAACTTTGTCTATCGGGAGGACTTTGGTTTATTGAATATTCATCATGTAAGTTTCTCGGTTGTCAAACACTTAGTTATATGCCAACAATGATATTCAAAATGCAACGCTTATATCTGTCTTGAAATTTTGAAAAAGAATTATTTTAGCAGAACAATGTTTATAAAACTGTGATATTAATTCAAGATTTATAATAAGCCCTAAAGGATTCAGGATACCTTTTTGTAGAAGTATGCTTTCGAACTAACCATGCTTCAGTTAGGACTTTTAAAGGGTTATAATGTGGCCTGGTTCGCGGTTTAAGAAACAAAGGATAAATGCTCAACTTTTATTTGTACCCAACCCATTCTTCATGATGTTCTTCAGTCCTATGTTTGGTTAACTTATGCATTGGGACTGACATTTGTAATGATTTAGAAACCATAACTTTATTTGAAAAGTCATCTCTTTTTTTTTGTTGAGGATTTGTAGTGACCTCTTTTTCTTTTGACTTTGTTATCCCTTCCTTTTGCCTGAACTGTTTGTCTCAAGATTACAATCAGCGACATGTCTCAATTTTTACTAAGTATCCTTCATAGGTTTTGACTTAGTGAGTTTTTCTTTTGATAGTTATTGGCTGTCAGACTTAATGATTACAGGGGACCATTATTAGTCGTATGCAATTGACATAATTGAGTTAACCGAGGAACTACCCTACCCCAGGTTATAATTGAGGGTTTTAATTTGCATGAGAATGAAAACTCCTACTTCATAGGCTCAAAAGGGTTGACTAGGGATTAACTTCCTTATATATCCACTGTTTAGGAATTGAAACAATGTCTGTACATCGTCAGCATAGTCTGTTCAAAAGCATATTGCATAAGATTATGGTATTGTTTTCGTCATCCTCCCTCTAAAGGCTTACAACTTTTAGCAAGAGTTAAGTATCACAAAAGAGAAGTAAGAAGCATATTTTAAATTTAGTGAAACGAATTGATTAATTCAAGACAAACATACGCAATGCATTAATGTGAAAACAAAGTTTAACATCATAGTAAATTTTTGGACAGACAAAAGAAATTACAACTGAATAAATCAAATGATGTCCCATCCAGTTGGCTGAATGTCTTCGATTGCAATCTATCAACTTTTAGGAGCAGCATATTTCACCATGAAGTCAAACATGCCACTGGGCTGTCCCAAGGTGTCCCAAACTTCAGCAGGGGTTGGTGAGCTTTCTTTCTGGCTCCCTCAGGTGATTTGTCTCGTAGCTTCGATGTTTGATGAATGATAGGAGAATTCAATTTGATCTTCTGGCGTAACCTCGAGGATTCCTTCATCAATCAGGTCTTGAATCTTATTCCTCAATGCCCAACAATTATCAGTGTCATGTCTAGGACAATTGGAGTGATACACACATCTTGCATTGGGATTATAGCAAAGGGAGGAAGTATTGGGATTTCGAGGAGAATTTTCCAAGGAAATTAGCTCCATCTCCAGCAAGCATTGCAAAATTTGTGACATTGGCGTGCTGAATTGGATGAATTGTCTTATACTTTCCTTGTGTTGAGGTGAATTAACCTTAAAGGACCTTCTTTCTTCAATTGAAGAACTATCAGTAGTAGCATGTCTCTTTCTTTCTCTTATCCTCATCTTCCTTTCAACCAAGTCAGCTTGTTTCACTAGAGGTTGACTCATGATTAGATTCCCGACTTTGTTGTCTTGAAGTTTATTGACAAAGATTATCAACTCTTCTTGCCCCTGGGCTAAGCCCTGGATAAGATCCACCTGGCCATTCATCTGGATTCTCATTTCTGCTATCTCAGTTTGCAGCTGTTCCAACTGATCAACCTCGCTGTCTTCAGGATTCTTCTTTTTCATGTCCTTAGTGTGGAGGGCTTTCAATTCTTCTTTCCCTTTGGAAAAATTCAGGATCATCTCTTGAAATTGAGCAATCTGAGTTTGGAGATCTTTGATAGATTGTTCGAGAGCCATTTCTGCTGAAATAAACAACGAGAAGATGAGAAACCTGTTGTGAAAACCTGTTATGAAATGATATGGTATGTAGATGCATACACAATGTTTTTAGGGACCGCAGGATTTAAATTTGTTAAAATAAACAAAAACAAAACTCTTATTAGTACACTTGAAATAATATTTCCCCTTGGGCTTACAAATTAAAATAAAGAAAATTTATAAAGAAAATAAAACATCTGAGATTTAAGTCTCCCATGGATGCTTCCTCTTTGTGTTAAGGTAGGTGTTAAGATTCCGCTCCTCGTGAAGTTGCTTTGTCAGCTCTAACACCCTTTCTTGGCTAATCCTGAATTGGGCTTCAAAGGCATCTCTTTGCTCCTTCAGTTGGATCCAGGACTTCTGCAGCTCTTCCAAATCAGTGGGCATATATGGGTGAAGGATGGTGTAGAACCCCAAATTTTCCCTCTTCATTTTAAGCATCATAATACACCATTTTCATCATAAGCATATCATATATATAGCATTATAGCATAGAAAAATAAAGCATGACAAGCATCAAGCCCTAGCATGAGGCATATGGCCATCTGGGGAGGTGTTGAAGGCCATTTAAGCCAAGACAAGGGTTCCAATGGATTTGTGAGAGGCTTATGATGCGTCTAGACTCCTTTGGCAAGGCCAAGTTCACTTGCAAAAAGCTCAGAAGATTGCTTAATCATCACAAGTTTCAAGACAATGCAAGGCTCCTAGGCAGTGCGACCAAATTAGGGTTTTGGTTTCAAGGGCCTTAATCTCATAATTTTGGCCAAATCTTTTGGGCAATGTCTTCTATATGATGAGAGGTTCCTACCTGTCAATTTTCATGGAAAAATTCCAAGTGGAAGTCAGTCATTGCCTCAGTTACTTGCAGATGAGGCAGAAAGTCAACTGGGCCCAGAAAAAGTCAACTGTGCCATTCCAAGGGGTCCAACCCAACTTTTTTGGCCAAATGAGGTCTATTCAATGTTATAAGATGTTTGGTGAGCTTAAAATGCAAGAATTTTGGTGGTTTGAGGGGTTTTGGCAAAAGTGCACAAATTTGGTTATGGAAAAGTTACTATTTTTGGCTATTTTGACCTAAAACTTCACAAGGCCTTAACTTGATCAAAAAATCTTCAAATGGACCAAAGGTAAACATGAAAGTTGGAGATTAAGGGCTGCCATTTTTAAAAAGTATAAGAGCATTTTCTGGAGATTCATAGATTTTCCTCTAAGGCCTTCGAAAAAATGGGTATTCTATGACAAATTTCAAAAATTCAAGGCCAAGCCATTTGCACAAAGGCTCAAAAGTGGATAGTTTGTTATGCTATGTCCAAAGTAAGTTTACACAATCAAAATACATCTCATTTAGGTCATCTGGCTCAAAGAAAAGTGGCAAAATTCGTGCACATGAGAAAGTTCCATAAAACTTGCATTTTACACTTGGATTTGTACAAGGCATGACAATTATGTGATAGCTTACATCCAAGGGCTGAAATTGCTTGCTTTGAATCATGGGTGGGATGGTGAATGCACATGCAGAGGAGGCCAGCAAATCATGAGCTTGGCATGCTTATGGCACACTTGGGTCAAATTTGCATTTTTGAAAAAATCAGCTCTCTCTCACGTGCATTTGATCTAATCCTTTTGCATTGCCTTATATATTGCATAACAACTAGAATTAGGGTTAGAGGCAGCCAGAATACACACTCACTCTCTCATTCTCATCTCTTGTGCAAAATTGCTTATTCTCCACAAACTTTTGCTACAAGACTCCATTCACAAAACTCTTGCTGGATTCTTGATCCTCATCACTCATAAATCATTTCCATACCATTTTTTGGATTATTCTTCAAGAATCATTCATTTCCCATTTCTTGTGCACATTTGCATTTTGTGCCATAACTTTTTATCTAGGCAAGCTTTCTTCAATCCAAGACCATATCCCTACTCCTTTCATCTCAAGGATCATTAAGCACCCATGGATCTAGATTTATTGTGGAGTTTGCTCAAGTGGCCATTTGAGGGGCTTTGAAGCACAAGGAGGCTTATTGCTGGATTCACAAGCTTGCAAAGCCTTAGATGCATTTATTTTGCATCTAAGGGGATAAGGAGACCATTTGCCATCATTTTATACCATTCTTGACTTCTAATTTTGGACAACACCTCAGGTATGCTCAAAATTCGCATCTCATAGAAATGTGTTTGATTGTGTGTTTTAGAATCCTCATGTTGCGCTGGTTGCACTGCTGCTTGTAGTTTGTGAAATGGTTGAGTATTTACAAAGTTATGTTGATTTAAAGTTTGATGGACAATTTTATTTTCACTCATATCTTGAGATTCTTTGAGTTTTGTTCCAATCCAAGCATGTATTCATGTTTAGGGGTGTTGGATTATGCATTCTGGAGAGTTTGATGGCTTGCCGTGGCTTGGTTTGAGTTTTCGTATGGCTAGGGTTAGGGTTAGGGTTCTTGGTTCATTAATGGTGGAGAGAGGGTTAGGGTTTGCGTGAAGAAGAAGGTGTAGCAGGTTCAGCGCTATCCGCACCCCCCTGCGAGGCCCATGAAGTTTTTTAACTGGGCGTAGTTGCTCTTTGCACCCCCTTGGCCCATTTGTTTTATTTTTATTTCTTTTCTTTACCAATTTATTTCATTTGCTTTTAATTCATTTTAAATATTTCTTTAACTCTAAAATTTCCAAAAAAATTCATATACATTCCTTGATTCATCTAGTTTTTTATCATGATTTTTCCAAATTTTTATTTTCATCCCACGTGGCCAAATAAATTCAACATTGAACATTGTTTTTTTGTGAACTCTCATAGACCAATCTGCCTTGTCCAATTTCTATTTTACTCATCCTTTAAGCTATGAACCCCATTCTTTTTGCACTCAAATCCTAAGACACTCTACTATCTTCATGATTTATATTGGATTTTTCACAAACTTCCTTGCTGGATTTTGCTTGAGTTACTTGTGCCTTAAGTTTCAAAACCCTAAATGGTAATACCTTGCATCCTTGAGCTTCATTGACCTAGTTTGGTGCTGTATTTTTGCAAACCCTTTTGGATTCTCATTTCCTTGTGTTTGGAGAGTGTTTTTCTGGTTGGGTAGAATTTATAAGTGCTTGGATCTTTTTCTTGGACATTTTCTTCCTCACCTTGCCTTGTTTTGCATCCTTTGAGTCTTCTAGTCTCTTTTAAGCCTAAAAGGGCACTTGTGCCAACTTCTCTTCATCTTTTGGGGTCCTTTAGAGGTTTATGGTTGCTCCTGGTCTTAGGATAGGGTTTGAATTTCCTTGAGTCTTGGTGTTGGGTCCCTTTTATGTGCTTTATTTCTTTAAGTGTTATGCATGCTTTCTTTGCACTTGTTTCACTTCTAATCATCTCAATGTGATCTTATGTTGCTTTGCTTATCATATTGTGAACTCATTGCCATGCCTATATGCTTGAGTAGCTTCTGACTTGTTGGTTTATGCCTTGATTTTATGTTATTACACTAACCTTGCAGGGGCTATGGTAAGTTTGAGATGTGGGAATTGAGTTCCACATCTCCATTTCTCACCTCTTCTCATATTGTTTATATGGACTAACATCTTCTTGTTGGGCTTAGGCCTTTCTCATCTCTCCTTTTATCTTATTCTTCTTCTCTTGAGATCCTTTTTTAGGTTAGAAAGACCTCACAAACCCTAGGAACTCCATGCATGCTAACTTAGGATAGAAACTTCCCCCTAGTTTTTCCTTTTTGCTCCTTTGGTTCTCTTTCTCTTCTCATCTCATAACTCTAAAAAACACTTTAATAAGTTTGAAGTGATGCATTGATCCATAGCCTTATCCCATGAGGTATGCTTGTAGTCTTCCCATCTTGGGATAGTACAAGTTTACCTTGTGATGCACAAGTCTGATCAAGGTATCTTCTTCATAAAAGAAAAACCTAAAAAACACTTCTTCATCTGTAAATAATCAAAACACCTTATAAGTAAGCAAGTTAGTGAGCCTAAGCCCTAACCTGTGGGTTCAAGTTTTGGGGATCTTCTCCTTACTTGAGTGTGCTTGTTCTATTATTCCATCTTGGAATGTAGTGACAAGTGCACATTCCATGGAAAAGAGCTTGAGTTCACTTCCTTGTGACACACTCCTAAAAGCTTCATAAAAAACACAAACAAACAATAAACGTCTTTCCTTCGGGAATTCTTTTCTCATCTCCTTCGCTCCGTCCGCGAACTTGCTCCTACTTGTCATTTTGCAAGACGGTTACGCACTCGTCGTCCGAGTCTGCAACACCTGAGCAATGGCATATGCAGTTCAAGCCTTAATTCACAAGCAATTTCCTTGTTACCCCTAGTTAGGGGAACTACGACGTCTCTGATCCTCATTATCCTGATGAGGTACGTAGGCAGCGGGGTAGGGCCTGTTCGAGCACAATCTTTATTTTCCCTACATTTTCCCTTTTGTTTCTTATTTCAGTTCTTTTCCAGTTCCAGTTCTCTTTTCATTTTCATTTCTTTGCAGCAGCTTTCATACCCTCACCCTTTGAAACAGTTTCTTTTGCAAGCGTGGATCCCGTCGGGTACGGCGGATGATCTGGGTGCTAATACCTTCCCAGGTCGTAACCGACTCCCAAACTCAGTCTCTTTGGTTCGTAGGACCCGTTTCCTTCCTTTTCTTTCTTCTAGTTTGTGCAGCATTACCATTCCCTTTCTTCGGGATAAAAATGCCTGGCTGGCGACTCTATTCTTTTTCCGCGCCACTTTCGCGTTTGTACCAGGATGGAAATCCGGGGAGCGACAAATGGTATAAGGAACATCTCCTTCAGCAACAGGCTCCATGGTAACTAGTAGAACAACAGGATATGGCATCATAAGAGTCTGAGCACGAGACCGCACCCATCTGAGGTAAGGTTCCATAGGAATGGAGTACTTTGGTTCCAAAGTCTTTCTATAAACCTTGTTTACTTTACTCCAAGCCCGTATAAAACTTTGACGATAACCCTAAAGATCTTGTCATAATCAAACACAATTCCTTGAATAAGCATGTCATAAGGGCCATTACTCCAAGCATAACCAAACTGACGTAGAGCTAAAGAAGGGTTATAAGTAATGCCCCCTATAATGCCAAGGAGTGGCACATTAGGGAACTTTCCACAATGGTCAATGATAGTAACATTCTCCATAGACCGAGAGCACCAATGAATGTCTGAATGAGAAAGTGACATGATCATCTTAGACCATCTGAACCCTTATTCATTCTTCATCACTGATCGAGGAAGGTGAGAAATAAACCACCTGGATAATAAAGGTATGCAACACATCAGAGTTCCCCTCGCCTTCGTAGTACGAGTGTGAAGAGAGTGCAAGATGTCTCCAAGCAAGGTAGGCACAGGATTGTGAGTCAGAAATGTGTGGATGGCGTGTACGTCTATGAATTGGTCTGGATTAGGGACAACACCAAACCATAGTTCAGCAAGGCTAAGACCTCCTCAAAAGCATCATAGCTCATAGCATCCAAGAACACCTGAGCTTTATCCATCAATACCTTAGCAAGAATACCCTTAACTCCACTTCTCATTTCTAGGACAATGTCTGATTTCTTCAAATGTAGGGCTGCAGCAATGACTTCAGGTTTAGGTTCTTTCTCTAAGCTTGTGAAGGGACTCTGATTAAGGATAGGCACACCCAGTAGCTTGGAGAATTCCTCCATTGTAGGTACCAGCTGATAGTCGGGGAATGTGAAGCAATGATGTTTAGGATCAAAGAACTGGAATAGGACACTCATCATGTCTTCATTAAACCCTGAGGTAACCAAGTCAAGTAGATAACCATGCTTCTTGATGAACTGGGAGCTTTTAGGAATTTTTGAGATCAAATCCTTAAGCTTGAGAGGTATCACTACAAAGTTGATCTGAATAGTGTTCCTACGATTGGAAGCCATAACCTACAACAAAGAACAAAGATAAATCCTTTGGTCCTTGAAATGGTTAGTGAAAATGATATGCTTATGATGTCATGATGTTATGATGTTATGTCCAATCACAAACATGTGGCACACACAAGCAAGTCACACAATAGTCTTAGGTTTAGAGGCTTGCATAAGGTTTAAAGGTAAGTATCCTCCCCTTGAAGTTTAGCGGGTTCATCCTGTCCTACAAAAGTAACCAGGTTCTAAGGGATCTCAATATCATTGATCTTTATCAAGGGTTGTTGTTCAATAGGCAACTAACTTTCCAACCAAAAGCTCCCAAGATTAGAATCTCAATGAGCGTAGCATCGAGTATCAACCAACTTTAGACTTCACCAAAGCCGGTTATCTCACTACTTTCTAAAGGCCAAGATGGGTTACCTAGGGTTCTACAAAGTTAGTTAGTGTAATGACAACATATGGCAGCCTCAGGTTATCCTCAACTTACTTAAGGAGCATAAGAACCAACCAAGAAGTCACACTAACGTAGCCACCAGATCAACCATATTGGTATACGTCGTACATTTTCCTTGGTCTATTGCTACTTACCTAGGGTACACTAGATCCGGGTTAGGATCTTTCACACAAAATCCCAACAGATAATATAAAGAAAACAAAGCAAACAATTAAGTGATCTAATTCCTAAGGGTACCCCTCTTTAAGTATTCCCCAGCAGAGTCGCCAGTTCTGTAACACGGTGGGAGAACTGACTTGAGTGTTTTTGTATTGACAAAAACTATGTGCGGATACCAAGAGTCGCCACCAACTTTTATTTTATCCAATAAGGAAAAGGAATAAAAGAACATGAAAGACCTTTTTTAAAAAGATTTGAGTTCGGGGGGGTAAGTTATACAAAGGGAAGGTGTTAGCACCCTTGTATCCATGGTTATCCATGGGCTCTTAATTACTTAGCTCACTTTACTTTGTTTGAAAAAAATGTGTAGTGTATTTAGAAAATATTTTCATAAGTCTTTAACTTTGTAATGACCCTCGTATGGATATATAAAAAGTGTTTAGCTTTGAAAAATGTTTTGAAAAGTGGGGTGTAAAGAGTGTTTTTTGAAAGAGTGAGCAAGTATTTAAGTGCTACCTATCCTAAGTTTGTAAGGTCTTTCTTGTTATTTATTTCCTTAAAGGGTAAGATTGTCCCTACTATTAAGGAGTAGATAGTCATTTACCTTGGATTTATTAAGGGACAGACATAGGGTCATCGTATGGTCATAGAAGGCAACATGTAGGGGTGTCTTAGTAATTCGAAGGGACTATCATCATTTTTGTAGGGTCATCGAAGGACAAGATCATTTATTCGTAGGCAACTTCGAAGGGACTATGATCTTTTAATATTGAAAGGACAATGATGATTTTTAATCTGTAGGGACATTTATTAAGACACCCCCACGTTCGAGGGACTTGACCAATATTTTTCGTCAGGCAACAAAAGGAGATACCCTAGAGGTGCATGTGTGAAAAGAGTGTGCTAATTACAATTATGTTAATCTTTGAGTTAGTGATCTAACGATTGATTTTATCTCACCATACAATCCTATTATTCATACATCTAACAGTTATAGAGTGCAAAAAGTAAAGTACCGAGAATAAATCCTAAGACTATTACAGGACTTTGGGGCAATTACATAATAAGGTGCAGAAAGTAAAAATCCTACGTTATTACATCCCATGAGTAGTTACATCATTTAGAGGAAAATATGCAAGAAAATAAATCTACACTATTATATAATTTGCACACCCTATACAATTTTCTAAGGAAATTAAATAGTAAGAAAGAAAATTAAAATCGAAGAGGAATAAGGATGGAGAAGGAAGAAATATCGAAAATTCACGTAAAATCGATTAATAAGATTTTTTAGAAAAGATAAATCTTAATGATTGATTTTTTTAAGAAAACTTAATTTTAAGAAAATAAATTCAATTTGATTATTAAGATAAAAAATTATTGATATTTTATGGTTTTAAAAAAATATTAAGTTTTCCTATTTCTTTATCGGTTAAAACATTCATTAAATTAATTAATTGGTTTAAAAGAAATAAAAGAAATAAAAATGAAAAAAAAAATAAGAAAAGAACTAAAAAAAATATAAAATATATTGTAGAAAAAAAAGCGCGCGCGCGCGCACACACATACACACACTAATATATATATATATATATATATATATATATATATATATATATATATATATATATATATATATATATATATATATATATATATATAATCATAATCATTATAAGAAACCATAAACAACATTATAATAAAAAACTAATGAATATATTGAACAATGTGCATGGATTTAAAATATAATTGAAATACATCTAAGTATATATATATATATATATTAAAGTAAAACATATGTTATGTATGACACAATGAAACAAATATAGTTCTACACGTTGGAATCGAACAAATTTATATGGCCGAAAATAAAAAGAATAATAGGAGTTCACATAAACAAACCAATAAGTATATAATTAAACGAGAAAAATAAGCAACCGAAAATGTACCTGGGCATAAAAATATGGAACAACAGTGATCCGAAAGAATACTGATGCTGCTTTATTTTTTGGTTCTTTTTTTTCGTTTTATTTTTCAGTTTTGTTTCTCCCTGAGGCAAGATTTTTTTTCCGTCCTTGAGGTTGATCAAGGTCATGAGTTTATATAGGAGAAGGAAATAGGTTAAAAAGGTTGGGCATTGTTGATGGATTTGAGGTTACTTGAGGATGAAGTTAGGAAATTTCCATTTTGGTCAAAATTTGGATATTAAGACATACTCTTTTGGTTTTGAACGAAATTAGATCCTTATAATGATCATAAACATCAAATATTTGATCCTAAAATAGTCATAAGATCAAATATTTGATTTTTCAATATTTATCTTAATTAAAATTGAATCTAAATGAATTAAATCCAATATAATATAAAATAAATATAAAAAATCAGATATTATGATCTATGGGTCGTGCATGATCTTATAATTGAGTTTGGGTTAGAAAAATATGGGCCCATTTGGAAGAAACTTGAGTTTTGGTCATTATTTGCTTCATACACCTCCTCAATATTTCCCAAATTGAATAATGCACAACTCTCTCAATTTTTATCCCATGTATATGTTCTAGGATTTTTTAGAAAGGTTAGAGTTTCCTTTAACTTATCCTTTTGGTCCCATATCCATTTGATATTCCATTTTCAAGTTATGAGCTTTTGAATAAGTTGACTTTTTGTTGACTTTTTAAAGGACCTGTAATGTCTTGACTCATACCTCTCAAATGAAGCATTTTTGGCCTTGGCTTGTGAGACACAAAGTTGTAGGAAATTTAATTTCCTTCAAAATGAGATTTGGATGGGAAATGTTTGATGAAGTATGTGAAAGTTATGGCTGGTCAAAGTACAGTCAACTTTTCCTGAAAAACCATAATTTAGTAACTCTTGATTCTTGATGATTCTGAGGCTTCCTCGATGAATCATGATCAAACCTTGATCAAATGATGAATTTCACCTCATAATCTTTATATTGACCAAAAATCTTGAAGTTTGACTTTATGTTGACCACAGTTGACTTTTTGACCAAGTTAAATGATTTTTGGGTATTTGAGCATCTGACTGGCCAAACTTGTTGTGAAAACTTTGAAACTTGACATGAGGATTATTTAGGGCATATGGGATGTTATGAAGCTCACTTGAGGCCTTGGAAGTCAATTTATCTTGGAGAAATTCAAAACCCTAGATCTTGATGTATTGTTCAAGAGGAGACTTTGTCTGATGAAACCTTCAATCTTTTTGACCAATTGAGAACCTTGTGATCATTGAGATAACTCTTGAGACATATTGCCTTAATTGTGGGAGGGAAAATTTTGGGTTACAACAGCGATGAAATAGAAGAGGGGATGGAGTTTGAAAATAAGGAAGCATGTGTTGCATTTCTACAACATTGACATATCACACACAGTGTTGACTACTTAGTGTATCAAGCTTACAACGTACGATAAGTAATTAAATGTAAGAAACCAGAATGCAAATTCAAATGCAGAGCTTCACTGAGAAAGAAAAACTCAAAATGGAAGATTGGTACGCTAACTAGGCCCCACACATGCACATCCACATCAATGTCACAAGACCATAGGAATCTTGATTCAAAAACGATTAGTCGCAAAATCAAAGAGATTGTTACCGGCGACGCTTCGATAAAGGTTAAAGTCATTATTGCCCATATTGTCGAAAAATACAAGTACATAATATCATACAGGAAAGCATGGATCGCAAAGACTAAGGCCATAGAATCGTTGTACAAAAATTGGGAAACATCTTACAACGACCTGCCACAATGGTTATTGGTAATGAAAACGTTTCTTCCAGGAACTATAATTGAGTTGGAAACCATGCCTGTAATTTCTAGCAATGGAACCCAAATAGCTGATGTGCGGATCTTCCATCGTCTCTTTTGTGCGTTTCGGCCATGCATCTATGGTTTCTCCTACTATAAACCTATTGTACAAGTTGACGGAACATGGTTATATGATGGCTGTTGCTCAAGATGGAAACAGAAACATTTTCCTGATAGCGTTTGCATTGGTTGAAGGCGAGACAAAGGAGGCTTGGGGCTTCTTTCTTAAAAACTTGAGACAACATGTGACACCGCGGGTAGGTTTGTGTGTAATCTCAGATAGACATGAAACAATAAAGAGTGCATATAACAATCCTGAAAGTGGATGGCATGATCCCCCATCTTCACATGTATATTGTATTAGACACATTGCAAAAAACTTCATGCGTGAGATTAAAGACAAGGATCTACGCAAAAAACTTGTTAACATGGGTAAGAACATACTTTTAGGTTACTTTGATACTTGGTCAATTTTGTATTATACATTTTAATAACATTTCTATTACAGGTTATGAGTTAACAAAGGCTACCTTTAAATACTATCACGGAGAAATTAGGAGCACAAACATTGCAGTTTCACGTTGGATAGACAACATCCCAAAGGAGAAGTGGGAAAGAGCATATGATGGTGGGCAATGTTGGGGACACATGACAACCAACTTGGAAGAAGCAATGAACGCGGTACTCAAGGAAACCAGAAACCTTCCAATCACTGCATTGGTCCAGTCTACGTACTATCGGTTGGGATCGCTCTTTGGTAAAAGAGTACACATGTGGACAAAAAAGTTGCCTTCTGGTCAGATTTTCACAGATGGTTGCAATAAGGGCATGTCTGAAGAAGTGGCTAAAGCTAACACCCACAATGTCATGCAATTTGATTGTGAAAATTTCTATTTCATGGTCAATGAAAAAATTAATCTAAATGACAGTAGGCCTAGTGCTACTTTCCACGTTGATCTACAGAAGCAGTGGTGTGATTGTGGGAAATTTCAGGCATTTCACTTGCCTTGCTCCCACGTCATTGCAGTATGTTCAAGTATACGCCAAGACTACACCATTCACATTCCAGACGTCTTCAAAATTTATAATGTATTCAACGTTTATAAGGAAAGCTTCCTAGGACTACCCCACGAGGAAAACTGACCATGTTATGAAGGATTTACTCTTTGTCACGACGAATCGATGAGAAGTAAGAAGAAGGGACGGCCAAATAGTACGCGGAAATGAACTGAAATGGATGACATTGAAAAAGAATAGAGAAGATATGGGCTTTGTCGAGAAATTAGCCATATGCGTCGAAAATGTCCAAACTTCGTTGGTCCGTCTAACAGACACATGTAGTTTAGTTTGTTTGTTTCTTTTCAATCTTTTAGTAATGGATTTACCTTTCATACGTCTCCTTTTAATTCGTCATTCAACTAACAATATTAAACATGCAACAACAGAACAACAAGACGATAAATAAAATAACGATTAAACATCTAAACATGCCTAGGAGAGAACAACCATCAATATAATATCTTGTTCATACATCATCAAATTAACAAACTAATCAACAACAACAACCAGCGTAAGTGGGTTGTCGACTCCTCTGTTGACTTCACCACTGTGTGCTGAAAACATACATTGGACATATTCATCATTTTCGACACGATCCATGTAATACATGTACGTACCATCAGGGCTAGCATCAGTCAACATTATGTATGGACAATGATACTCAACTTTTCTCACCTTCAAGCGACGACCTCCTACCTGTCGATGACCCGTGTTGATGGATGCAATCAGTGTTCTAAATTCCATTGCGGATCTAGGTAAATACTGATTCTTTTGTCTTGCTCGTAGAAAGCAACAGCCCAAACAGACATTTCTAAAAATACAAATTGATATTGGTGATGATTTTTAGTGAAACGTGAAACACCCCCTTTCTCTATCCCCAAATAATCAATTAAATCATTTAGGCACATATTAAAAATTTCATCAAAGTATATTTGAAACATGGTATAAAAGGAGTATGCCACATTATACTTGAAATTAAAACATACAACACTTGCTCATTAAAGATATGCAACAAACGAGGTAACTTGCAACAGAAGGATTTCATCCTTACACCCATATTCAATAAATTCAAATAACAGCGAAAACTCATATAACAACTTCAAACTTATATATATACTTCTCATAAATATATCAACAAGTTTGATTCACCAAATATTTCATTTTTACATAAAACATTCATCACCAAAATACATATACAAAATGTATCACAAAAGACATCAAGCCGACCCTAGCTACCCGGTGCTACATATCAGAGCAGACCGACCAAAAGAATAAAGGCAAGCTTCACAAAAGACCTCCGGCAACCTACTCTGCAATGCCTCATAGAGCATCATGAAACAACAGAAGGGTGAGAAACATTATCATAATAACATTGCATATAATTATATATCTCAACATATAAAATACACATAAAACATGTTCTCACCACAATCACTCATCACCTATATACATCACAATGTATATATATATATATATATATATATATATATATATATATATATATATATATATATATATATATACATATATATATACATATATATATATATATATATATATATATATATATATACATATATATATATATATATATATATATATATATATATATACATATATATATATATATATATATATATATATAAGAATAAATAAATAAATAAATAAATATATATATATATATAATAAATAAATAAATATATATATATAATAAATATATATATATATATATATATATATATATATATATATATATATATATATATATATATATATATATATATATATATATATATATATATATATATATATATATATAAACAAGCATGTTTTCATTAATACACACTTTCATCTCCATATAAACATATATATATATATATATATATATATATATATATATATATATATATATATATATATATATATATATTCATGTTTATTTCATCATTTCACAATTCAGATGATAAATGCAAATCATAGAGACCGACTCATAACTCTATGCAGATGCAAATGCGGTACCGACTCAATCATCATCAAGTTCACTCAGGAACTAATTGGAACCATCGCTTGTTACCTAAAGTAACTCCCCTTCGGGCATACGATGTTCACCCATTGCTCACACCCCACATGGGCACACAATGTTTATGGATTGCTCACACCCCACACGGGCACACAATCTGATTGCTCACACCCCACACGAGCACACAATCAATGTGAATAAATTACCCATTGCTCACACCCCACACGGGCACACAATGTTTATGGATTGCTCACACCCCACACCGACACACAATCCGATTGCTCACACCCCACATGGGCACACAATCATGTTGTAGTCATCGCTCACACTCCACATGAGCACATGATGCTACAACGGATTCACAAAGAATCCGACAACACAAGAATGCATACATTATGCTTCACATGCAAAATGACACACAACATTCTTTAAAATGCATACATTATTCCCAACATAATTATGCATTCAACTCAATCAATTAGCATACATTGACATTCAGTTCAAGCAATGTATTCATTTGCCAAACGACCACAACATCACGTCGAACCCATATTTCCATAATTAACTTATTTACGTTTTATCGGAAAAGTCAGATGAAAGTCGGCTAAAAATTACTTTTCTCAACATCATTAGTTTCTACACGTTTTTAGCTTCAAATCGATATAAAGAACGCCTAAAACGGATAACCGAAACTAAACTTACGAATTAAAACACAAAACCTCCCAAAAACCTCCAGGCTCGCTGAGCGCCCTTCTCGCTCGCTGAGCGAGATAATCTCTGGAAAGCTCGCTGAGCGAGGACAGCTTGCTGAGCGACAACAGCGTTTCCAAAATTTCTCAACTGCGTGACAGTTAGCTCTAACTACCCAAAACTCAACCAAAACCCAAATAATCATGATTAACAACATGTATCTAACATCATACTTCGATTATAACAACTTCTAACCGATTAATCTACCATTCTCTCACTATTTCATCAAAACCCTAACTATTCATTTTCTCTAAACTTCATCAAAATTAAAATCCAATCATCCACATACATACATAATCATATACAAGATTAAGATAACAATATTTATCACCCTTACCCGATTATTCTGATTCCTATGAGCAATCTTGATGAATTTCCATCTTTTCCTTCTTCCCTCCTCTTTTCTCTTCTTTTCCTTTTCTTTCTCCTATTTTTCTTTCTATTTCTCACACTTATAACTTTTTCTTTCTATCTTTCTATTTTTCTCTCTTGCTAACTATTTCTACACTTAACTCATTTTCTTCTCTTTTCCACTAAATATCATTTTCTCACAAAAATATAATTCTACACAAATTCTAACTTATCCTTAATTAGTAAATATCTAAAATACCCTCCAATCTAATTTTACCCGAAAATTCACAAAACGGTAAAATCACATATCATACCAACATACCACATTAACACATAACATATCATATTATCATGTCAATTTACAAATAAGATACTTATCACTCAAATAAAATAAAAGACTCAACAAAATTGGGAAATATCGAATCGGGGCGTTACAACTCTCCCCCACTTTAGAAATTTTCGTCCTTGAAAATATTACCTGATTCAAACAACTCCGGATACGACTCGCGCATCCCATTCTCTAATTCCCAAGTCATATTGCCTTCTGCAGCTCCTCCCCACGCTACTTTCACAAGCGCAATATCCTTGCCTCTTAACTTCTTGATTTCACGATCCAAAATCCTAATCGGCAAAGCTTCCACCGTAAGGTTATCTCTTACTTCAACCTCGTCCATAGAAATAACATGTGACAGATCCTAAACATACTTCCGAAGTTGCGAAACATGGAACACATCATGCAAATTCGAAAGATTTGGAGGCAACACCACACGATAACCCACAACACCAACTCGTGCAGTAATCTGATACGGCCCAATAAAACGAGAAGTCAACTTCTTCGACTTCAAAGCACGACCCACACTCGTAACCGATGTAACTCTCAGAAACACATGATCTCCCTCCTGAAACTCAAGATCTTTCCTTCTCTTGTCATGATAACTCTTTTGTCTACTTTGAGAAGCTCTTATCTTCTTCCGAATAAACTTCACTTTTTCCGTCGTTTGTTGTACCATCTCCGATCCAACTACCGTTCTCTCTCCGGTTTCATGCCAACACAAAGATGTTCGACATCTCCAACCATACAATGCCTCAAATGGTGCCATACTAATACTCGAATGAAAACTGTTATTGTAGGTGAACTCAATCAACACTAAATAACTATCCCAAACACCACCTTGCTCTAGCATACAAGCACGCAACAAATCCTCCAACGATTGAATTGTCTTCTCGGTTTGACCGTCCGTTTGCAGATGGTAAGCCGAACTCAATCTTAGCTTATAACCCAAAGCCTTTTGCAAACTTTCCCAAAACCGCGATGTAAATCTAGGATCTCTATCTGATACAATACTCTTAGGAACTCCATGTAACTTCACAATCATAGAAACATAAATCTCGGCTAGCTTTTCCAAAGGATAACTAATATCAATCGGAATAAAGTGAGCAGATTTAGTAAGTCTATCCACAATCACCCAAATAGCATTATGACATCTTTGCATATTCAACAATCCCGTAACAAAATCCATCGATATACTATCCAATTTCCATTGCGGAATATCCAACGGTTGCATCAAACCACTAGGCTTCTGATGTTCCACCTTAGACTTCTGACAAGTCAAACACGCATACACAAAATGAGCTACATCTCTCTTCAATCTGGACCACCAAAAGATCTTCTTCAAATCTTAGTACATCTTATTTGCTCCCAGATGTATACTTAAATTACTTCGGTGTCCCTCTTCCAATATCATCTTTTTCAACTCCTCATCACCGGGAATACAAATACGACCACGGAATCTTAAAACTCCAAAATTATCAACCTTGAAATCCTCATTCTCATTCATCATCAAATCAACAAATTTCAAATCCAAATTTTGCTTCTCACGCACGGTTGCAAGAAAATCATTCGTAACATGTAGCATACCAAGTCTCACGCTTCTCGGCGTCATCTCGCAAACCAAACTCAAGTCTCTAAAATCCTCCAAAAGTTCCCATTCTTTTATCATCAATGCGGACATGTGTAACAACTTACGACTTAAGGCATCGGCCACCACATTCGCCTTACCCGAATGGTAATTCAAACCAAAATCATAATCCTTCAAAATCTCTAACCACCTCCTTTGTCTCATGTTCAATTCCTTTTGATCAAATAAATACTTCAAACTCTTGGGATCACTAAAAACTTCAAATCTCGCACCATAAAGATAATGCCTCCAAATTTTCAAAACAAACACCACAACCGCTAATTCCAAATCATGCGTAGGATAATTCTTTTCATGCACCATCAATTGTCTTGAAGCATAAGCTACAACTTTTCCATCTTGCATCAAAACACCACCTAACCCAAACAATGAAGCATCACAAAACACCACAGATGGTTCCGTCGGATTCTGCAAAATCAAGACCAGAGCCGTTGTTAACCTTCTCTTAAGTTACATGAAACTCTCCTCACAATGAATATCCCAAGTGAAAGCCTTTCCCTTACAAGTCAACTGCGTTAACGGAAGTGCCAACTTTGAAAATCCTTCGATAAACCTTTGATAATAACCCGCCAAGCCTAAAAAGCTTCGAATCTTCGTAACTGGTCTAGGAACTTTCCATTGCATTACCGCATCAATTTTGGATGGATCCACACTAATACCACCATCGGAAATAACATGTCCAAGAAAACTTACCTTCGACAACCAAAACTCGCACTTTGAAAACTTAACATACAATTTCTTCTTCAATTCTACCAACTCTGAAGCTGACATACGATACGGTGTCATCGAAATCGGTCTAGTACCCGAAACTAGATTAATAGAAAACTCAACTTCTCTTTCCGGCGGTACATCCTTAATATCCTCCGGAAACACTTATGGAAAATCACATACCACTGGAAACCTACTGAGCTCCACTTCGCTTTCCACTGACAACGATGCAAACAAGCCAAACAATTGAGCTTGGTCCACTAAAAGTTTCTTCAACTCTTTCGTGGATAGGAAAATCTCATCTTCACCATCATCCAAAGAAGGAAACCTTACTAACTTATGATAGCAATATATATGAACTCGATTAAATTGCAACCAGTTCATACCCAAGATTACGTCCAAACCCTCCAACGGCAAACAAACTAAATCCATAAAAAAATCTTTACCATACATGGTCAAAGAACAACTTACACATACCAAATAAGTAGTTACCGACCCTGAAGTAAGAGTCTCAATAACCATCTCACCACCCCAAGAAGACATAAACGAATTCAAATGCTTAGCACACTCAAGAGAAATGAACGAATGAGTCGTTCTCGTATCAATGATAGTAACTAAAGGCATATTATTAATAAAACATGTACCTTTAATCAAACGGTTTGCACTAGTAGTGTCCTTCCCTGCTAATGCAAACACCTTACGGCCCTCCTGAGCTTGCTTCGGCTTAGTACACTTAGTACTAATGTGACCAACTTCTCCACAATTAAATCACTTCACCACATTCCTTCTACACTCGGTAGTAGCATGTCCAAGGCCTCCGCAGTTTGAACATTTCACAATATTCTTCCCACACTCAAAAGACTTATGGCCCAAATCTCCACACTTGTAACACTTAACGGGACCAGAAATCCCTCCACCAGATCTCTTATCAAAGTTTACCCTATACTTGCCCTTATCAGCGGGTGTCACATAAGGCCCACTTCTAGATTGTTGCTTCCCTTTCCTCTCATTCAAACTCTTGTAATGTGTAGAACGAGCTTTGCTATCTTCCTAAAAAATTCTACAATATTCCGTCAAATCCGGAAACCTTCTAATTCTTTGATATCCCACAACTTGCTTAATCTCAGGACGCAAACCATTCTCATACTTAATACACTTCGAAAACTCAACAGTAGCAGCAGCATAATGAGGATGAAACTGAACCAACTCTACAAACTTAGCAGTATAGTCAACCACTGACATACTACCTTGCTTCAGTCCAAGGAACTCCATCTCCTTCTTTCCCTTCACACTCTCAGGTTAGTACTTCCCTAAGAACTCAGTACAAAAAACATCCCAAGTTATCTCTTCATCATCCTTCTCAAGAGCTTGACTTCTACCGACCCATCAATCATCGGTTTCTTCCTTCAGCATGTGAGAACCAAGCCTCACCTTACTCTCTTCAGCATAGTCCATGACCCTGAAGATTCTTTCAATCTCCTTCAACCAATTCTGAGCACCATCGAGATCAAATCGTCCTTTGAAGACCGGTCGTTGATTCTTCCTGAACTCATCATTAACATTCACATTTGGCGCTCCATGCACCTCCCTAGCCATTGCTTCCAAAGCAGCAGCCATCGTATTGTCATTTCTACCATCCATATTCTGACCATTCTCAAAGACAACAACAAGATTAAACAAAAGTTCAATCATCACAACAGCAAGACAGACACAACTAACTCGAACACTGGCTCTGATACCACTTAATGTAACACCCTTTTTCTATACCCCCAAATAATCAATTAAATCATTTAGGCACATATTAAAAATTTCATCAGATTATATTTGAAACATGGTATAAAAGGAGTATGCCACATTATACTTGAAATTAAAACATACAACACTTGCTCATTAAAGATATGCAACAAACGGGGTAACTTGCAACAGAAGGATTTCATCCTTACACCCGTATTCAATAAATTCAAATTACAGCGGAAACTCACATAACAACTTCAAACTCATATATATATATATATATATATATATATATATATATATATATATATATATATATATATATATATATATATATATATATATATATATATATATATATATATATATATATATATATATACTTCTCATAAATATATCAACAAGTTTGATTCACCAAATATTTCATGTTTACATAAAACATTCATCACCAAAATACATATATAAAATATATCACAAAAGGCATCAAGCCGACCCTAGCTACCCGGTGCTACATATCAGAGCCGACCGACCAAAAAAATGAAGGCAAGCTTCACAAAAAGACCTCCAACAACCTACTCTGCAATGCCTCATAGAGCATCATAAAACAACAGAAGGGTGATAAACATTATCATAATAACATTGCATATAATTATATATCTCAACATATACAATACACATAAAACATGTTCTCACCACAATCATTCCTCATCACCTATATACATCACAATGTATACATATACATATATATATATATATATATATATATATATACATATATATATATATATATATATATATAAACAAACATGTTTTCATCAATACACACTTTCATCTCCATATATAAATATATATATATATATATATATATATATATATATATATATATATATATATATTCATGTTTATTTCATCATTTCACAATTCGGATGATAAATGCAAATCATAGAGACCGACTCACAACTCTATGCAGATGCAAATGCGGTACCGACTCAATCATCATCAAGTTTACTCAGGAACTAATTTAAACCATCGCTTGTTACCTAAAGTAACTCCCCGTCGGGCATACGATGTTCACCCATTGCTCACACCCCACATGGGCACACAATATTTATGGATTGCTCACACCCCACACGGGCACACAATCTGATTGCTCACACCCCACACGGGTGTAAACACCCCAAATTTGCCCTCACCCATTCACACCATGGCTTGTGATCATTTCATATGTATAAACACAACCATACCATCTCATATCTCATTTTTGATTCACTGCATAGATTCAAAGTCATATGCATCTAGGGTTTGCGATCTGAACAATCCAAGAGCCTCTTGAGCCACTCCAAGGGTCATCAATCACTTCAAAGGGGTCCATGTGTGTTCAAGTATCATATTACATCCTCTCAAAGTCAAAAATGCCAAAGAATCACAAGAACTGGGATTGGTGTGAAGGCAGGACCAGGTTTGACTGCACAGTTGACCTAAAATTAGGGTTTTGGTTTCAGAGGCCATAACTCCAAATTTTTTGGTCATTCTTGTTTCCATTGGTCTCTATATGGTATAGGGAGTATGCATATCAATTTTCATGAAGAAATTCCATGGGGAAGTCATCTGATCAAGGGTTGACTTTCTGGACAAGTCAGTGCAAAATCAGGGCATCTGAGGCCCCCAATGACCCAACCAAGGGGTGATCTTCATCATTTTGAGTGTATATGATCTTTATTTGATCATGGAAGAAGGTTGAAGTTCACATAATTCAAGAATTACAAGTTTTTGCAAAGTTGACTTTTTTGGGCATGGTTGACTTTTAAGGAATTTGTCAATTTAGGTCACTTTTCAAACCTTACTTTTTGATCCAAAAATGCTTCAAATGGAAAAACTTTGGTCATGAAAGTTGTAGAATACATTTTTCCCTTTTCAAAAAGTACAAGAACATGACCTAATTCATTTTGGATCAAAAGTTATGGTGTGTCAAAGTTGGCAAAAATCACTAATTTTCAAGATATGGACCAATTGGAAAATTTGCAAAATCATGTATCAAGGCCATTTGTGACTTCTAGTTCACATCAAACCATTACACAAGCATCATGTAAGTCCTAAAGTTCAGATTGGACCAAAGTTTCTCATGTTTCATGGCTTGTATGGCAAGATAGTTTCATATGAACCAAAGTTGATCAAGTTGCAAAACCATCATGACACATCCTACCAACTTGTTGTCTTGGCTGCTGAACCTTCCTAGCACCTCTCACACACCATGCTGCGCCAGCCCCCATGCTTGTACTAGCCTAGAACCAAGCCCATGCTTTCCTTACACAAGAGTGGACTTTTTGCAAAAGTGAACATCCCAATCACAGCAGGCCAGGTCACATCATCTGACCAATTGGAATTGTTTATACTATCCATTTGCTAGCCATTTCACATAAGGAGCCAGCCTGAAACAAGCCCTAGCAAGACATACACAAACTCACCCCATTTTGCATTTCTCTTCGAATCTCTCTACACAATTCACAAACGCAAAAACCAACTCCACTGATCAACTCACCTTACTTCACTAAGTCAAAACTAGCAAGACCTAAGCCTGAAACCAGCAAGAACATTGCTTCTCCATTTTTCACCCCCAAAGCAAAAGTTTTCGAATCTCATTCCACAGCTCACAAACACCTGAACAAACTTCATAAACCTTCTCCATTCATCATACTGGTCATAAAGAACCCTTCACCTTTGCCTGAAACAGCTTGAATCACCATCACCATCTTCAACTGAGCTTGAGCAGAAACTGTGCAAACTCCCTAACCAGCTAACTTAAACTCCTTCTAAGCATTCAAGCATCATCAGAGGATCAAGTGGAGTGGATTGCATCAAGAGGGGAGGTCAGAAAGTTGCAAGAGTGAAAGCTTCGAAACTCAGGTAGCTCAAGAACATTTTTTCCAGAAATCATTTTTTAAGTTCTTAAGTTGTTCTTCATGATTCACTGATTGTTCTGATGTCTTTAGTTTTGAAAATGGTTGGAAAATGAGGATGTAATCGTGTTCTGAAACTCTGTGACCTAAAAAATGTCTGTTTCGATTCATGAACTTGAGGGAATATAAATGTTGTTTGTGATGGGGTTTTGATTCAGTGGGTTATGGGAATCATTTCTGTATGCTTGGTTTTCATTTTGGTTGCGTTTTGAGGTTTTTAGGGATTTTCAGGTGGGGTTCCCACCGGAGAAGACGACCGGAGGTCTTCTCCGGCCACCTGAAAATCATTAGGGTTTAATTATGTCATTAATGAGATTTTGAATCTGGAGCGTTAGATTGCCTTGACCTGTTGACTTGTCGCGCGTGTGTGTGGCTGAGATGCAGTCATTAAACCCTAATCACCATTATTTATTTAATTAAATGAGATTAATTCAGTTTGAATATGGGCCATCAGATGGCGCGCGCAGTCAACCATTTTGAATCCAGATTGAATCCTGGCCCTCCATCCTGCATACTTCAGTTTATTTTCATTTTTATTTCATTTCTTTTCTTTTAATTTGCATAATTTATTTAAAATAGTAAAAATTGTTTAAAAATTATGAAACTTTTTCTCAAGAGTTTCATTAATTTTTAAAACACAAAAATATTTTTATTTTCATTTTTAGCATTTAAAAAGTATTTTTAAATATTTAAAAGTTTATTTTTAATTGATTAATGAGAATTAATTTATTAAAAATGCTTTTAGGTATTTAAAAATCACCAAAAAAATTCATGAAATGTTCCAAGACATTTAGAAACATTGTCCTACCTTCAAACCAAATTTATTTTTTGATCTTAATGCATTTTGAGAATTTTTCATTGATTTAAAATCATTTTTATGCATTAATTTGATCCAAAGTTCAAAAAATCATTTCTGCCTATCCATGAGGAGTTGGACATTGATTCTTTTTGCATTGCATTGTGTTTAGCATGTAGTTTGTGAGATTAAATGGCCATGATTTGATCTTTCATTTTCCATTTGTTTGGTAATTTTCTTGTTTAGGAACCCTAAAACCCTAGAAATCTTAAGAAAACCATAACTTGAAATTGGTTAAGAGTTGAAGCTTCTCCTTTGGGCATTGGTTTAGTATAGGATTAGGGGTCCTTTGAGTGCATTTTCAATTTTTTATAATGATGTTTGCTTCTGGTTTTGGTTTTTGTTTGTTGCATTGATCATAAACCCTAATTTGGGCTTCCCTTGGCATTCATCTTGCATTTGTTTGCATAACATGACTTGCCATGACATTTCAAGCATCCATTTGATTCATTTGACATCATAAGACATATTGAAAGCATGTTTGATCATTGCATCATGTATTTGCCATGTTGTATGCCATGTGCACTTCATAACTTTTCATGTATGTTCATGGTTCCTAACTTACTTCATTTGCATTCATGAACTTGTATGATCATTTCCATGTGCTGCCTCATGTTTGTAGCATCTCATAACATCATTACCATCTCATATATGCTTCTGGTTTTGGTTTGCATCATGTCATTCCATCCCATTTTGCATTGCATTGCATTCCTTTTCTAACTTTTCAGGTGGTAAGTGATTTTGGGAAGTGAATTTGCCTTCACTTCTCATAACTTTTCTTTTCATCTCTCTTGCATCCATTGCTGCATTTTTGTTTATGTTTGAGATTGAGCTTGCTCATTCCTCTTCCTCTTACTTTCTTTCTTCAAGTGACTTGTCTTCTTAAATGAAGCAAGTTACTTTGCTTCTCTTGATCCTTTCACCTGCTTCCTGGTGGTTCCATTGAAGACTTCTCTTGAAAACCTCACAAACCTTAGGAACAACCAAGCATGACAATGATTAGGGTTTTGATTAGTCTCCCCACTTAGTTTTACCTTTGTGTCTCTTTTGAGTCATCTCTTCTTATCTCATAATCAGGGACTAAACCCTAAAGGCTTTGTGATTAAGCTTATGCCTGCATCCTTCTCTTAGGATGGAGTGTATAACTTTAATCCTAAGTGTTAAACCCTTAATGTGTTTAAATCTCTTAATCAATTCACTTAATAATCATCAAGACATCACTTGTAACTTGGGCCTTGCATTAGGGTTCTAATTCTTCCTTAATTGGTTAAGAAGGACTAACCCTAGTGTTAATGGACAAGTCCCCCTCAAGTGGTCTTACAAATCATAAAATCCACTTCATCATCATACCATTAAGTAAAATCCACCTAATAAAGGCTTGTTTTGTCATGAGTTTAATCCCTAATCATGGATTAAGTTGAGGAGCTTTCCTCTGCTTAAACATTCTCATCTATTATCCTTCTCTTAGGATGGTGTAATGAGTCTGTTTAATCCTTGATTATGGCTTAACCTCATTACTCTACACTAAACAAAAACACCAAAAACATCTAAATAATCACAAGTAGGTTAATGATCTTAATCCTACACCAAAGGTGATTAAGTGTGAGAATCTGACTTCACACTTAAAGTATTCTCATTACCCCTAAACAGAGGGAAGATGTGATGAGTTTACTAACCCATTGGTTTAGGCTTAGGCTCATTAACTTATGACAAATTCAAAAGCAATAAAAGACTGAAAACTCAAAAACAAACAATAATCGTCTCCTTCGGGATTCTTTTCTTATCACCTTCACTCATAAACGAGAACTTGCTTCTTCCGTTTAATGCAAGACAGTTTGCATTTGTGCCAGACAGATCATACACTTGAGCATAGACAAGCAAGCAGTTCACCAGTCAATTCATCTTTCAGTCTCTTTGGGTCGAACTACGGTGTTCTGACTTCCTCATTGTACGAGAGGATACGTAGGCATAACTTAACAGTTATCGAACAAAAGTCTCTGTATATTCCCCCCTCCTTCCAGCTTTATTCTTTAAGCCTCATGATCTTGAGCATTTCACTTCTTTCTTACACTGACACTTTCATACTTCACACCACTTATACACTTTACACTGACACCTGTACATTTTCTCCCAGCTATTTTTACACACAGATTGCACTAACACTACCCCTTTAAAACACAAATCTTTCAAGCGTGGATCCCGTCGAGTACGGCTTACAATCTGGGTGCTAATACCTTCCCAGGTGGTAACCAACCCCCTTTCTCAGTCTCTTTGGTTCGCAACCGTCTTATCCATCTCTTTTCTAGGTCTATGCAGCATTGCCTTTCCTCCGGGATAAAAATGCCTAGCTGGCGACTCTATTCATCTCCAGTGAGTTCACGACTGTGTGTTCTCATTGTCCCTCTCGCCGACCGTTCGCGTCTGTACCCTATCCGACTTAGCTTCATTTAGTGGGAGCGACAACGGGCACACAATCAATTTGAATAAATCACCCATTGCTCACACCCCACATGGGCACACAATGTTTATGGATTGCTCACACCCCACATGGGCACACAATCCGATCGCTCACACCCCACATGGGCACACGATCGTGTTGTAGTCATCGCTCACACTCCACATGAGCACACGATGCTACAACGGATTCACAAAGAATCCGACAACACAAGAATGCATACATTATGCTTCACATGCAAAATGACACACTACATTCTTGAAAATGCATACATTATTCACAACATAATTATGCATTCAACTCATTCAATTAGCATACATTGACATTCAATTCAAGCAATGTATTCATTTGCCAAACGGCCACAACATCACGTTGAACCCATATTTCCATAATTAACTTATTTACGTTTTATCGGAAAAGTCGGGTGAAAGTCGGCTAAAAATTACTTTTCTTAGCATCATTAGTTTCTACACGTTTTTAGCTTCGAATCGATATAAAGAACGCCTAAAACGGATAACCGAAACTAAACTTACGAATTAAAACACAAAACCTCCCAAAAACCTCCGGGCTCGCTGAGCGCCCTTCTCGCTCACTGAGCGAAAAAATCCCTGGAAAGCTCGCTGAGCAACAACAACGTTTCCAGAATTTCTCAGCTGCGTGACAGTCAGCTCTAACTACCAAAAACTCAACCAAAACCCCAATAATCATGATCAACAACATGTATGTAACATCATACTTCGATTATAACAACTTCTAACCGATTAATCTACCATTCTCTCACAATTTCATCAAAACCCTAACTATTCATTTTCTCTAAACTTCATCAAAATCAAAACCCAATCATCCATATACATACATAATCATATACAAGATTAAGATAACAATGTTTATCACCCTTACCCGATTATTCTGATTCCTAGGAGTAATCTTGATGAATTTCCAACTTTTCCTCCTTCTCTCCTCTTTTCTCTTCTCTTCCTTTTCTTTCTCCTCTTTTTCTTTCTATTTCTCACACTTATAACTTTTTCTTTCTATCTTTCTATTTTTCTCTCTTACTAACTATTTCTACACTTAACTCATTTTCTTCTCTTTTCCACTAAATATCATTTTCTCACAAAAATATAATTCTACACAAATTCTAACTTATCCTTAATTAGTAAATATCTAAAATACCCTCTGTTCCAGCTCGGCCCAATTCTTATTGGGCCAGAAAGATTGGCCCATTTATTTCGGTCGACGTCGAGCACAATCAATAAAAGTGGTCCCCAGTCGACCACCAATGATCCGATCATAAAGAGACTCTCTAACGGCTAGTATTGACCGTTTCCTATCTTCACGGACCCCTCGATCCGCACATCATAAAACGAACCAATAATCTTCTAGCTGGTCTTCTATATAAACTCTCTCATTTGAGAGGGTCAGGTATTCAATTCTCAACCCCTAATACTAGTACTTGCTCACTCTTGCTCAGATACTTACTTTGGCATCGGAGTGCCTTGCAGGTACACCCCTTTTTCTCCCCGACGATCACTTCCGCCCGCTCTCGAGTCCAGCCGCATCGGATCCTGATCTCCAGGTACGATCAGGTGGCGCCGTCTGTGGGAATTCTAACTTCCCCGTTCTTCTTTCAAGATCCTTAAAGAACAAAAGTTTTAACAAGATCCATGGCTGCTCGGGACAACCAGGAAAATCGATCGAATGATGGCATGATTCTCACGCAACATGAGAGCAACGTCCAACCTGCCCTACATGATGATACCACGCACGACCAACCAGAAGGGAAGGCAGCATCGCCTTCACCCGATCGTGATCAACCCTTGGAGAGTCGCCCGGAAACTCTCGTTCCTTCGACTCCTTCGGGATCAGATTTCGCAGCGCTGGCCGAAATCCTAAATCAAACAAACTTGTTACTCCTCGCTCATGGTGAAAAGATCGCCCGACTTGAAAATAACTCTCGTCAACCTCATTCTTCCAAGAGACCCCAAGGGGAGCACACTCCGTCTCCTCCGAAGAAAAGGAGAGGAAATACCGACAAATCAACAGGCAACAAACGGTTTCGTCAGTCATCTCCACGACCCTCTCCTAAAAGAAAATCAAGAAGGAGCAGATCAAGATCCGCTTCCCCTCGAAGAACAAAGAGACGTGATCACAGATCATCACTCGTTTCCAGCGACGACGAAGACGCTCGGGGCCCCTTATCTTCTGAGATTATGGCGGCCAAACTCCCGAGAGGCCTGGAGAAACCTCCTCCTTTAGGTTCGTACGACGGGACGACCGACCCAGACGAACACATCGAGAACATCGATGCCTTGCTCGACTATCGGGGTGTTCGGGGAGCTATTAAATGTCGGCTCTTTCCCACGACGCTGAGGAAAGGGGCAATGACATGGTACAAGAGCCTTGAGGCTGAATCCATCACGTCGTGGAAACAACTTGGGCGCACGTTCTCTAGGCATTTTACTGCGTCAAGACGACACCCTAAGACAGAGGCTTCGCTCGAAGCAATAATCCAAGGGAGAGACGAGCCTTTACGAACCTACATCGAAAGGTTCAATAAAGAGGCGGTTCAAGTATCCACAACCGACGACATGAAAAAGTATCTGCTTGAACGGGGGCTACGTCCCTCGACCGATTTTCATCGGGCGGTCGGTATTGAAACCCCGGCGACCCTCGACGCATTCCTGCTAAAAGCCCAAGCTTACATCCAATATGAAGAAAAGCAAGCGGCCAGTTCTGTAAGAGACGCCCGACGTCGGGAGGACGCCAAACCACATCGAGCTGAGGAACCCTCGACATCTCGTCGGGGAGGGGACAAAAGAAAGGATGATCGCTCTCGTGAACCGCGGGAGCACCGGGGACCTATCGGTCGGTTCCACGAATACACACCTCTCCTAGCCTCCAAGGAGAAAATATTGTCTGAGTGCGCCAATTCGGAATTCAAACAGGCAGGAGTACGTTTTCCGAGGCAACAACCTACCAAGCCCGGCACAGATAAAACGAAATACTGTAGATTCCACAAGAGTCACAGGCACAACACGGAGGATTGCATCCACCTCAAGGACGCGATCGAAATCCTCATCAAAGACGGGCATCTGAAGCAGTTCACAAAGTCCAGAGAAAATCCTCGGCAGGACACGCAAGAAACCCAGAAAATCGAAGAGGCCGTGCCCATCCCCGCGGACGCTAACATGCAGATCGCCCTGAGCATTTATCGCCCGAAAGACTTCTTCTTACCAGACCACACCAAGAGCACAGGATACCTTTCCTCTCACAGTCCATGGGAAGTTTTCCCTTCGGCGATGGTCATATCAGGAGGAGGATTCAATAAAATCACGGTCGGTTCTGTGAAGAGAAAATTCGACCAGCTGATCGCCTAAGGGCCCGCGCAAAACGCCACCTTAGATCCTCCGAGGGAAGGTTCCGTACCCCTCGCATTCTATCGAGAAGAGCTCCTGGGAGGAGCACCAAACGCCAGCATCCCTTTACTCATACGAGCACGCATGGCGAACTTCGACGTAAGGAGGATATTGGTAGATCAAGGAAGTTCATGCGACATCATGTACTCCCAACTGTTTTCAACGCTCCAACTGAACGAAACACATCTGACTCCATACGTCGGATCCGACTTGCAAGGTTTCAACGGAGCAGTATCCCGACCATGGGGTTATGTTGACCTGTTTGTCACTTTCGGGGCAGGCGAAACGGCCAGGACGGTTAGAGTCCAATTTCTTGTCGTGGATTGCCCGTCGTTATACCAGTGCATATTAGGACGACCAACTCTGGCCGAGTTGATAGCCGTGTCATCCACCATTCACTTGAAGATGAAGTACTATACTACGTCCGGCAGAGTTGCCACATTGCACGGGGATGTCGATGCTGCCCGCAGATGTTTCGAGGCAGCATCAAAAGGCCTCAGCTCAATATCATATCAACCAGTCTCCCCGACACTGGATCCACCAGATGTGCCCAAGGCCTTCCCTCAAGTCGATTCAATCGACTTAGACTGCAGGTTTTCAAACAATAGCGAGAGCATCCAGAGACCAGCAGAGGCCTTAACCCAACCAATACCGGACGAAGACTTCGAGCTAATTCCTTTGGGAGAAGATCCTGCCCGGTGCGTCAAGATTGGGGCACACCTGCCCGAGTTAGTGAAGCGACAGTTGGAAGCTTGCCTCAAAGGGAACGCAGATTTGTTCGCATGGAGCGCCGCAGAAATGCCAGGGATCGACCCCGAAACAGCTTGTCATCACCTCTCTATCGACCCAACATATAAAGCGGTTGCTCAACGCAGGAGAAAACAGTCGAGCAAGAAGACTGAAGCTGCCGAATCTGCCGTTAAAGACCTCTTAGAGGCAAAATATGTAACTGAGGCCAGGTATACAACCTGGCTCTCAAACGTTGTACTCGTGAAAAAATCTAATGGAAAATGGAGAATGTGCGTTGATTATACCGATCTCAATCGGGCATGCCCGAAAGATGCATACCCTTTACCTAACATCGACAAATTGGTCGACAATTCGTCCGGATACAAATTACTATCCTTCATGGACGCATACTCGGGTTACAATCAAATACCCATGGCCGTGTCCGACAAAAAATACACGGCCTTCATGACCGAGTCGGGCAATTATTTTTACAACGTTATGCCTTTCGGTCTAAAAAACGCAGGAGCAACGTACCAGCGCATGATGAATAAAGTTTTCCGAATTGAAATCGGAGATATGCTCGAAGTATACATGGACGACATGATCGTCAAATCTCAACGGGAGACGGACCACGCGTCCCATTTGCGAAAAGTCTTCGACCAAGCACGAAAATGCAAAATGCGTTTCAACCCTGAGAAATGCACCTTTGGTGTCCGAGCGGGAAAATTCCTCGGATTCTATTTGACCGAGCGAGGCATTGAGGCTAATCCCGATAGGTGCCGAGCGTTCGCGATGTTCCCAACTCCCACGTCAAAGAAATCTATACAATCACTAAATGGGGTCATCACTTCCCTTGCCCGATTCGTGGCAAAATCTGCTCAACACGCCCTCCCCTTTTACAAACTGCTCCGTAAGGAAGCGACGTTCAAATGGACAACAGAGTGCGAGCTAGCACTATCCCACCTGAAAAGGGCATTAAGTGAACCCCCAGTCTTATCCAGACCAGAGGAAGGGGAAACTCTATATCTCTACCTCGCAGTCGCCAACGAAGTAGTAAGCGCGGCCCTTGTGCGCGAACGACCCGAAGGGCAAAAACCCGTGTATTTCACGAGCAAAGCTCTCCACAGTCCAGAAGTTCGGTACCTTCAGATAGAAAAGGTCGCATTGGCCCTCCTTCTCGCGGCTAGAAGACTACGCCACTACTTCCTGGCTCACACCATCATCGTAAGGACCGATCAACCCATAAGACAGTTGCTCGGTCGACCAGACATGGCCGGCCGAATGTTAAAATGGTCACTAGAACTATCTGAATTCGATATCAAATTCGAAGGAAGACAAGCCCTCAAAGCGCAAGCACTAGCCGACTTCGTGGCTGAACTTACCTTCACCGAGCAAGACACGCAAGCTTCGTCCAAGTGGGTTATTTTCGTAGACGGTGCATCTGGCCCGACGGGCAGTGGGGCCGGTATCATTCTGGAGAACAAAGAAGGGAACGTCATCGAAGTATCTTTAACTCTATCTTTCCCTACTTCTAACAACCAGGAGGAATACGAAGCCTTCCTAGCGGGCATGCGGCTCGCGAACGACCTAGAAGCAGAAGAGATCACAATTTGCATAGACTCCCAATTGGTCGCGAGCCAAGTCCGTGGAGATTTCCAGGCCAGGAGTGACAGCATGGCCGAATATCTGGCCCTCGTAAAAGACGAAATAAAGCAGTTTAAGAGTGTGGAAATCAAACACGTTCCACGAGAAAGCAACGCCCGCGCAGATATCCTATCCAAGCTGGCGAGCACTAAAAGGAAAGGAAACAACAAGTCCGTCATACAGAAACTGCTCCCCCAACCAAGTATCGGACATTCATCACCCTGCACACACATTAACCTAGTGGGCGACACGAGTTGTTGGATGACCCCAGTATTCAACTACCTAACTAAAGGAGAATTACCAACCGACCCGAAAGAGGCTAGTACCGTACGACGGAGGGCGTGCTCATATTCTTTAGTAGGCAGACGCATGTACCGTCGAGGATTCTCTACGCCCCTCCTCAGGTGCGTAGAAGAGGAAAACATTCCACACGTTCTAAGGGAAGTCCACGAGGGAATCAATGCGCAACATCCGGGCGGACGTTCGTTAGCTCGGAATATTCTGAGGGCAGGATACTACTGGCCCACCCTACAGCACGATGCAAAGGAACATGTAAAAAGATGCGATAAATGCCAACGACATGGAGACGTGCACGTAGCACCTCCTTCCGAGCTAAAATCGTTATCATCACCCTGGCCATTCGCATGGTGGGGAATGGACATTCTAGGACCCTTTGTCGTTGGGTCTGGTCAGAACAAATACTTAATTGTAGGCGTCGACTATTTCACCAAATGGATAGAAGCTGATGCCCTGACCAAAATTACCGCACTCAATATACTTCGATTCTTCAAAAGAAACATCCTCGCCCGGTTTGGAGTCCCCCTCGCTATTGTGACCGACAACGGAACTCAATTCACGGATAAACATTTCAAAGAATTCGTCGCGTCAATAGGGACAAAACAACATTTCGCGTCAGTCGAACATCCCCAAACTAACGGGCAAGCCGAGGCCGCAAACAGGGTAATCCTGAGAGGTCTGAAACGAAGGTTAGACGAGCATAAGAAACACTGGGTCGAGGAACTACATAGCGTGTTGTGGGCGTATAGTACCACTCCCCATTCAACGACCGGAGAGTCCCCGTTTCGATTAGCGTATGGGACCGAAGCAGTAATTCCAATAGAAATGCATGTCCGTTCAAGACGCACGGAATTCCCCATGGAACAAGATGTCAATAATGAAGCTTTAAGAGACGAGCTCGACATGGTCGAAGAAATTCGATCAGAAGCCGCCCTTCGAGAAACCACTCTCAAACAAAAGATAGCCGCTCGGTATGATTCCAAGGTCATCAGGCGGACGTTCGAAGTAGGCAGCCTCGTCCTTAGGAGAAACCATAGGGATCCCCGCGAGGGAAAACTAACGCCCAACTGGGAGGGCCCATATCGCGTTCGAGCGAAAACCGAGAACGGTGCTTATTACTTAGAAAATTTACACGGGGAAGAGCTCGCTCGACCTTGGAACGCCGAGAAACTCGAACAGTACTATAGTTAAATCAACCACCTTGCTCAGCTACCAAGCAAAGAGAAGGAGAGACTAACGAAAAACTGCGTGCCTAGGTACGAGCACGTCAGCCTAAATTTAACAAAGCAAGCAAGACCTCTTTTCGAGCAAAAGGGAGACTTGTCGCACGAACGGATACTCAAACGAGTCCGACGTCGCCTAAGTACCACGACCAGGCAGAACCCCAGCTCGTGATGGGACGTTCACGCCACGGAGTCCGGGCCTTTATCTTGGCTCGAGCACCGATCGAGGGTAAAACCCCCAACACTGATTGGTTCCCCTAACCAACAGACCGACCATACTCCCCCGTATCTATCCAATCGCTTCTGACTAACGCGAACACGAGCGCCAAACACTTAATAAAAATTAAATAAACTATGTCCTCCGACGGACGCATTATTACGAGCAAACAATATATGCAACCGACCTCCAGGGTCAAACACTTAACATTTAAAATAAATGCGGCACCAAAAGGCCGACTTGTTCGGAATTACAAATAAAGGGGGCCACGCCCCCCAAAACAAGATACATTATCAAATACAAGGCGCACAGGCCACAAATTAATTATCTTCATCTGCCGGGCGATCTTCCTCCGCACGAGCTTCCTCATGGCCCGGCTGCTCCTCTGGCTGATCAGGCTGGACAATCGTCCCCGGCTGAGAGTCGGCCACCACCAAGTCCGCAGGCACCACAATCTGACCGTCCACCACCTTGTAAAGATAGTTAATTCGATCAACATCCAAGGCGAGGTCAGGGTGGAGAGCTTTCACTTGGTCCACCGCATTCTGAAAACTGAACTCAGTAGACGCGTTCAGATCTTCTATATCCTGGTCGATCCGAGCGAGGAACTGAGCCCTCGTAATCAAATGTTTGGTGTCCTCGTCTTCATCCTCTTTGGGGAAAAAGGCATTTTTTAGCTTTTTATTCTGCTCGAGCAACTTTCTCTTGTCGACCTCTAATTTGGCGATGATCGTTGCTCGCTCAGCAGACTCTGTGGTAACCCTTTTCACCTCCTCGGTGGACGCCGTCAGCTTGGCCTCAGAAGCAGCCAATTGCTCTTTGAGCTTGCTGTTCTCCCGCTCCAGCATAGGAGACCCCTCAGCCGTCATCCAGGCCATAGTCAGGACCCGCATCACCGCGCTCGCGTCCTGGGCCAAAGAGAGCCGCCGAGCAGGGCGATCCATCCCCTCCAGGAACAAAGAATCCGCCCGGTCCACATCCATTGTATTCCCCTCGAAAAAGTTCCGAACGACGAAACACGGGGGTATCCCATGCCTTGGCTTTGGAGGAGCGCCGGCCGTCAGATCCACAGTGGCCGCCGCTTTATGTTTCTTCATTAAAGAACCGGTGGAAGCCCCCGGAGAGCCCTGAACCAATGGACCCGAACCTGAACCGCTTGCCTCAGTCAATCTGGTCTGCACGACCCTCGACCGCTTTCGCTGCTGCTGGACTAGCCGCTCATGGATTTTGTCCAGAGGATTAGTCAAAGAACCTGAAAAGAGGAACAAAACCAAAATTAGCTACGAGCAACAAAGTCAAATAAAAAACTTAACGAGCATAAGCAAACAGATACCAAAAAAATCAGCTATCTCCTGCCCGTTATTACAGGCCAGCAGATCAGTAACATTGATCAGGGGACGCTCCAAAGCTTCTCCCCCATCCTGATCGACCATAACTTTGCCTTCCCCGTCCAATAGAGGGGTCGGAGTAAAAGAAGCTATCAACTTCCTAAAAGCTTCGAAGCTGGCCGCATCATCATCGTTTAGGGTGTCCCCCACCTGAACGAACTCCCCCACTGGCCGCTCATAATGCACGTAACTCCAAGAGAAGGGGAACATCCATAACCTCCTCGGAATCACTTCCCCTTGGTCGTCCAATCTGGGCTCGTCGTTTTCATCGGTATCAATCCCAAGAAAACTCATAGCTCTCACAGCCGCATCACTCGCAGGTTTTATTAAGAAGTAATCGGTCTTGAAAGCCCGGATAGACTCCGAGTGGGCCTTGAAAATCTTGGTCCGTTGTTTAAAAGACACGAACCCCTTCCGATCGGTCCCTCGCCCGACTTGGCGCTGTAGGGAAAAGAGGCGAAAGAAGAGGGGAAGCGTGGCCCCGACGCCCAGGAAAGCGCATGTCATCTCAAACGCCCTGAGGAAGGCGTATGAGTTCGGATGCAGCTGAGAAGGGGCTATGCAGAGGTGTCCGAGCACAGCGCTCACAAAATCACTGAAGGGCAGCGTTGTAACACGGTGGGAGAACTGACTTTAGTTATGTTGCGAATAGCAAGAGTCGCCACCGACTTTTATTTTATCCAAAGGAAAGGCATAAAAGAACAGGAAAGACCTTTTAAAAGATTTTTTGGGTCCGGGGGGTAGGTTATGTAAAGGGAAGGTGTTAGCACCCTTTACATCCATGGTTATCCATGGGCTCTTAGTTACTTAGCTCACTTTGAATTGTTTTTGAAAAGTGTAGTGTGTGAATAGAAATCTTCATAATAGTTAATAATGATCCATGTACGGATGCGTAAAAACTTGTGTTTGAAAATTTGTTTGAAATTGTAAAGTGTTTGAAAAGTTTTGAATGAAGTGAGCAAGCAACTATGAGGTACCTACCCTAAAGTTTAAGTCTTTCGGTTCTTTATCCTTTAAGTGGTAAGACTATCCCTATTATTAAGGAATAGGTAGTCATTACCTTGGATGTAAGGGACATGTGAGGGACATCTATTTATGTAGGCAACTGTGGGGTGTATTAAGCACTTGGAGGGACTGTCATCATTATTCGAAAGGGACAAGATCATATTGAAAGGCAACCATTAAGGGACTTGATGACTTTTCTTTTAAGGGACTTTGCTTTATACACCCCACTTGACCTTTTTGAATAGGCAACATTGAGAGGTAGCCCTAGAAAGTGAGATGGCGATTAAAAATCGACTTACGTGTGTGAGTGTTCAATTTAATATTTATCTTTAAATTTAAATGATCTAAAGTAATTTTAAATAACATACATGTTTACACTCCCTATTTTTACTAACCATGACATAAAAATAAATAATTTAAATATTACAAAATATTACATCCAGGAGCAATTACAATAATAATAATAATAAAGCAAATTAAATAAATAGCAAAATAAATAGATAAATAAAATAAATAAGCAATTATAATTGGGTTAGTGAAACAATAATAATAATAATAAATCACAATGGGGTTAGTAATAATGATAATAATAAATCACAATATATCTAAATGGGGTTAGTAATAACAAAATAGATATGAAAATAAATAGCATTAATGATAAAATAAATAAGAATATTAGCATAATAATTACAAGATCAAATTTTTATGGACAATTATTATTTAAGATTATGAAGAAGATATAAACAATTAATTATCATAAAGTTTTAAATGCTATAAAAATTAAGTTAATTATAAACATATTATGAAAATAAATTATATTAAATTAACAAGTTTTAATTATTAAAAATTATTTACATGCATAATTAGATTATAAACAATTATAGAATATTTACATATTAAAAAATAAATTAAACATTTTAATTTTTAGATTTTATGTACAAATTATTAAATTATTTTTAAACATATTATAATTAGATTATCATAGGTTTAATTACAAATTATTTATATATAATTTAGATTATAAACAAAGTATAAAAAAAATATATATATATATTTACATATCATATAGAACAAATTTGATTATAATTATATTTACTGAAATTAATTGTATTAAATAAACATGCTCATGATAATTATATTTACAAGATTTTATATTAAATATTATATATACAACAAGATTAGAAATTTAAATCATAAAATCAAATTAATTTTTATTATCTAGAAAATAAATTAGGTTTTACAAAATCAGGGTTTTAGGGTTTATTAGAAAAATACTTTAAAAGTTTATAATAATATACAAAATTATATATACATATATTATGATTCAATTACATAAAAGAAATAATTTTTGAAGAAAATATGATTTTTTTGAATATTATAAACATTGAGTAACATTTTATTGAATTATTTTATTATATATAATTATTAATAAAACCTAAATTAATTGAACAAAATAAAATAAAAGAAAACAAACCTGGCTGGGATTTGAACCCAGGAGGCTTTGTTCACCAGCAACCACACTCACCACTTGGTCATCACACACGCATGCAGCAAATAAGGGAGTAGAATTGCTTTTGTTCCTTGTCATGAAAAATCCAGAAAATAAAAGAAGCAAAAAGGCCTGGGTGAGGATTGAACCCAGGACCTTTGAACACTCAAACGCACGCATAACCATCCGGCTGGGAGAGCCCATCTGATATTTGAATGACAATTGAACATAATATATTATACTTCATAGTTAACCTGAAAAAATAGAAAAAATAATGGTACGAGGCAGGATTCGAACACAGGTTTCGTAACCAAACACAAACGCCTCTTTCCACTGGGACACATGCTTCTGTGTGACAAATAACCAAGATGAATACATAATATTTTAAATCAACATTTTAAATATAACATTCGCGCCAGAACGCCTTCATCTTCAACCTTAAATTCGTAGGGTTTCCTGCGAATTTTTCTGGGAAAACTCCTACGGATTTTCATGCCATTCAAACCTGCGAATCACATACAACGTCATACAAGTGAAATTTCTTCAAATTGAACCTGCAAACATGATCTACACAACAATTACAGTCCAAATATGAGTCCATTATCAATTTATATTAAGTATTCTATGAATCCCTAATTTTGAAGCTTTAACCCTAATCATGGCGGATTGCTATTTAGGTCACGAAACTCCAATCTCTTTGTCCAGAAACCTTCACAAGCTTAATACAAACATCATAAACCAAACAAAATTCATTGAAATACATTAAATTAGTGAAACCGAAAAAAATATATTCAAGAACAAATAGAACTCGGATTATGCATTATGGAGTGATTTTGATGCGTATGAGTGATGGTTTTGCTTCAAGGAGGTCCAAGGAACATTGCTATGTTCTTATTTTACCTTAAAACACCTTGTATGAATGGATCCGAATATGAGTTTTGGAAGAGATTTTTGATTTTATGAACTTACTCTTAGTGCAGAAAAAATCCTCCCTTTTCAATAGAGTTAAGTTTAGTACTTATAGGAGAGTAAATTAGATCAATAAAATTGAATGGTTGTATGAAGAATTTGATTCAAAAAGATTCACAATGATCATGCTTTAAAATCCAAATATTCATGTATGAATGCTTGCTATCTTTGGCCAAATCTCATGATTTCTTTCCTCTTCAATTCAAATCAACATTTAAGATCTTCTAGAAACTCAATCTCCATCAAATATTACATTTTCATATTTTATTTTTATTTAAAATGATTTTTAATGAATTAAATCAAAATAAATAAAAATAAAATAATTAAAATTCAGATTTTTAATGGTTTGGGTCGTGCATGAAGTTGGTGTATGGGTTGGGTCATCATTTGGCAAGCCCATTTGGAAGAAATTGGTTTTAGACCTCCTTTTTCATCATAAACCAACTCAAAATTTCCCAACTTTGCAAGGGCACATATCCTTCAATTTTAATGCTATGAAGGTGTTCTTGGGCATTTTGGAAAGCTTAAAGAGTCCTCTAAACAACCCCATTGGTTTCATGTACATATCATTTACCAATCTCAAGTTATGCCCTCTTGAAGTTGTTGACTTTTTGTTGACTTTCAAAAGAACCTATAATGTCTTAGCTCATACCTTCCAAATGAAGCATTTCTGGGCTTGGCTTGTGAGACACAAAGTTGTATAGAATTCAATTTCCTTAAAAATGAGCTTTGAGTGGAGACTTGGTGATGAAGCATGTGAAAGTTATGGCTGGTCAAAGTTCAGTTGACTTTTACTGAGGAAACCCTAATTTAGAAACTCCTGATTCTTGATGATCTGAAATCTCCTTGATGAATCATGATCAACCCTTGATCAAATGATGAATTTTAATTCATATACTTGATGTTGGCAAAAAATCATGAAGTTTGACTTTGGTTTGACCACAGTTGACCTCAGTTTGACTTTTTAACTGCATTGACTGATTTTGACTTATCTGATCATCTGACTGAGCAAACTTTTGAGAAAAGTCTTGAAACTTGTCATGGGGGTTCTTACACACATATAAGATGTTATGAAGCTCACTTGAAGTCTTGGAAGTCCATTTAGCCTGATTAAAGTCAAAACCCTAGTTTTGGATGCACTGCTTAGGAGGTGCATTGTCTGAGGGAATTGTCAACTCTTCTGACCAATTGTGAACTTTGTGAACCTTGTGAATCATCATAAGATGTCTCGTGAACCTCATGGGAGGTATTGTGAACCTTGTGAACCTTGTGAACCTCATAAAGTGACTTGTAGACTTCATGAACCTCATAAAAGGTCTTGTAAGCATTGTGAATCTTGTGAACCTTGTGAACCTTCACAAAGTAACTTGTAGACTTCATGAACCTCATGAAAGGTCTTGAAAGCATTGGGAAGCTTGTGAACCTTGTGAACCTTCTTAGAACACAAAGTCTTGTATTGTGAGGGCAAATTTTGGGGTGCAACAGCTGCCCCTGTTCAATTTTCTGAAACCTGAGGGGTTAGATTGGTATATGTGCCAGTCGTGACCTGGAAGGTTGAAGGGGATTGAACACAAAAGCCCAAAAATTTGCACTCACTAGTGCATAGAGTGATACAGATGGCTAGTTGAATATGCTTGAGTGGGCTTAAAGATGCCACTTGGAGAAAAGTTCTTCAGATACATTTCTTGGAGGATAAAGCAGTCCAAAATATGGAGGTATAATGATATCTTTCAGGAGGCTAAAGCAATCCTGAAGTAATGAGAGGCTGTCAGGAGGATAAAACAATTCTGAATATGAAAGTATAATGATAGATGTCAGGAGGCTGGAGCAGTCCTGAGGTATTGATGTGATTTCAAGAGGATTGAGCAGTCCTGATGTATAAGAAGCTGTCAGGAGGCTGGAGCAGTCCTGAGGTAATAATATGATTTCAGGAAGATAGAGCAGTCCTGAATATGAAAGTATAATGATAGCTGTCAGGATGCTGGAGCAGTCCTGAGGTAATAATATGATTTCAGGAGGATATAGCAATCCTGATGTATAAGGAGCTGTCAGGAGGCTGGAGCAACCCTGAGGTGACGATAAAGCAGTTCTGAAGTAATAAGAAGCTATCAGGAGGATAAAGTAACCCTGAGGTGACGATAAAGCAGTTCTGAAGTAATAAGAAGCTATCAGGAGGATAAAGTAACCCTGAGGTGACGATAAAGCAGTCCTGAAGTAATAAGAAGCTGTCAGGAGGATAAAGTAACCCTGAGGTGACGATAAAGCAGTCCTGAAGTAATAAGAAGCTGTCAGGAGGATAAAGTAGCCCTGAGGTGACGATAAAGCAGTCCTGAAGTAATAAGAAGCTGTCAGGAGGATAAAGTAACCCTGAGGTGACGATAAAGCAGTCCTGAAGTAATAAGAAGCTGTCAGGAGGATAAAGTAACCCTGAGGTGACGATAAAGCAGTCCTGAAGTAATAAGAAGCTGTCAGGAGGATAAAGTAACCCTGAGGTGACGATAAAGCAGTCCTGAAGTAATAAGAAGCTGTCAGGAGGATAAAGTAACCCTGAGGTGACGATAAAGCAGTCCTGAAGTAATAAGAAGCTATCAGGAGGATAAAGTAACCCTGAGGTGACGATAAAGCAGTCCTGAAGTAATAAGAAGCTGTCAGGAGGATAAAGTAACCCTGAGGTGACGATAAAGCAGTCCTGAAGTAATAAGAAGCTATCAGGAGGATAAAGTAACCCTGAGGTGACGATAAAGCAGTCCTGAAGTAATAAGAAGCTGTCAGGAGGATAAAGTAACCCTGAGGTGACGATAAAGCAGTCCTGAAGTAATAAGAAGCTATCAGGAGGATAAAGTAACCCTGAGGTGACGATAAAGCAGTCCTGAAGTAATAAGAAGTTGTCAGGAGGATAAAGTAACCCTGAGGTGACGATAAAGCAGTCCTGAAGTAATAAGAAGCTTTCAGGAGGATGAAGCAATCCTGATGTATTGATGTGCTTTCAGGAGGATAGAGCAGTCCTGATGATCATAAGTTTGTTTGCTGGATAATCAACCTGAAAACAAGGTAGCATTCTGTATAAATAGTATTAGTTCATGTATTATGTATGTATGTATAACATGATGCACCTAAGTAATGTATTATGTATTCATGGGTATGTATGCTATGGTATGATGTAAATGATGTATGTATGATATGACACTGCTGGAAATGTCTGGATATCTTCGTATAACAACTGCTGGCCAGGGAAAATAAATCCCGATTCGTTGTTGAAGAATATGAGAAACTCGTTCCCACCTTGTTTGATAATGTGTTATAAATAACCTTCCGTATGATGGGGATGGCAAGGTATATATAACCTCCCGTCTGCTGGGGATAGCAAGGTGTATATAACCTTCGCCTTCGTTTGATAGTAGGGTAGATATAGCATCCCGTCTTCGTTCGTAGTAATTTCCCGTATATCCGTATGAGGATAAAAGAGATGGATATAAATTCCAAAGGAGACTTTTTGAAGATAGATTCGTCCTACTGAGGGTTTTGTAACTGTCTTGTAAAGATGAACCGGCGAAGCTTCGTTGAAATCTTTCCCTTGTCCGTCCTTAGTAAATACTATTACTGCATTTTCATGCATTTCTGGTAAACATCAATCATATTCAAAAGCACACATACATTCAAACACAACCAATGGACGTTTCGCTTAGGGTAAAAGTAAATCTGGATTCAGAGAGAAAAGTAAAGCTGAACTTGAAAACAGAATCGTTTCAACTTTCGAGAGCGTATAACCAAATGGATTTAGAGCTCCTGAAATCCTTAACTTTCCTGAATACCTTCCCAGAAATCTTCATGGTTGGATCTGAAGACATGATACTGACACCATCTGATACTAATGGCATAGACAATTAACTTCCATAATGGCTTCTGCTGAGAATCCAATATCAAGGTAATGTAATGAGAGGAATGTGTCTTCAAATTGTGATGGACCATATACGCTCCGGGTATTTTGAAGAGAAAGCATTGCCCCTTGGTTGAGGACGAATTATACCATAATGGAAGTAAGTAATGAGCTACCTCAAGAGAAACAAGCAGAATGCCCCATAAGCATATGCCCCTGGCATTGTGAACTCTGTCATGTCACCTTTGGTAATTCACTTGTATGAGAAAAAAAAATGCCCCTGGCTATTAAGCACAGCTGAGTCTGGACCTAATTGCCCCAACTGAATTGAACAGTAACTTGGTATGCCTCTTGACTGGGAAACAGTGACTATGCCCTTGGCATTATGAACTTTGTAATGTTACCCTTGGCACTTCAGATAGATGAGGAGACCTGCCTCTGGCTGCTTAAACATAGTTGAATCTTGTCCTGATTGCCCCAAATGAGTTAGGAAGTATCATGGCCTGCCCCCTTGATTGGGAGATAATGACTATGCCCCTTTGTATACAGGGACTTTGATCCAGGAAGCAACTTTGTTTATCGGAAGGACTTTAGTTCATTGAACATTCACCCTGTAAGCTTCTCCATTTCTCAAACACTCAGGTATAAGCAAACAAATATATTCAAAAATGCAATGCTTATGTCTGTCTTGAAGTTTTGAAACAAGTTATTTTTAGAAAAACTGTTTTTTTTTTAACTGTGATATTAACTCAAGTTTTATAACAAGCCCTAAAGGAGTCAGGATACCTTTTTGTAGCAGTACGCTCTCGAACTAACCATGCTTCAGTTAGGACTTTTAAAGGGTTATAACGTGGCCTGGTTCATGGTTTAAGAAACAAAGGATAAAGGCTCAAATTATATTTGTACCCAACCCAATCTCCATGATGTTCTTCAGTCCTATACTCAGTTAACTTATATATTGAGGTTCCAAAGTAGTTTGGTATCGTAACACTGATATTTGTGATGGTTCAGCAACCCAAAATTTATTTGAATATTCAGTCATCTTTCTTTGTTGAGGATTCATACTGATCCCTTTTTTTTTCAATTTTATTATCCCTTCCTTTGGCTGAACTGTTTATTTCAAGGTTACAGTCAGCGGGATGTCTTAATTTGTCTTTACTAAGTCTCCTTCATAGGTTTTGACTTAGTGAATTTTTCTTTTGCTGGATATTGACTGTCAGGTTTAATGATTACAGAGAACCATCGTTAGTTGTGTACAACACATATAATTGGCATATTTGAGTTAACCGAGTAACTACCCTGCCCCAGGTTATGAATAAGGGTTTTAATTTGTGCGAGAATAAAAACTCCTACTTCATAGGCTCAAAAGGGTTGACTAGGGATTAACTTCCTTATATCTCCACTGTTTAGGAATTGAAACAATGCCTGTACATCGTCAGCATAGTCTGTTCAAAAGCATACTGCATAAGATTATGGTATTGTTTTCGTCATCCTCCCTCTACAGGCTTATAGCTTTATCAGGAGTTGAATATCACAAGATAGAAATAAGAAGCATAATTCAAAATATAGTGGAACGAATGGATTAATTCAAGACAAACATATGCAATGCATTAATGAAAACAAAAGTTTAACATAATAGTAAGTGTTCAAACAAATAAAAGAAATTACAAATGAAAATTCAAATGTTGTCCCATCCAGTTGGCTGAATGTCCTCAATTGCAATCTGTGAACTTTGAGGAGCAGTATACTTCACCATGAAATCAAATTTTCCACTTGGATGCCCCAAGGTGCCCCATATCTCAATAGGCATAAGTATTCTTCCTCTCTTGTTACTTTGGGCTACTTGTCTTGCAGCTTCGGTATTTGATGGACGATAGTAAAATTCAACTTGACCTTCTGAAGTAACCTCTAGGATTCCTTCGTCAATCAGATCTTGAATCTTCTTATTCAATGCCCAACAGTTATTAGTATCATGTCCAGGACTGTTGGAGTGATACTTACACCTTGCCTTGGGATTATAGCGAGGAGAAGAGGTGTTAGGATTTTTAGGAGAATTTTCCAAGGAAATTAGCTTCATCTCCCACAGGCATTGCAAAACTTGTGACATTGGTGTGCTGAACTTGATAAACTTCCTTCTACATTCCTTGTGTTGAGGTAGATTAACCTTATCAGGTCTTTCTTCTTCAACTGAAGAACAATCAATGGCAGCCGGTTTCTTACCTTCTTTTATCCTCATCTTCCTTTCAACCAAATCAGCTTGTTTTAACGGAGGTTGATTGACAATTAGATTCCTGACTCCATTACTTTGAAGTTTTTGGACAAAGGTTCTCAGCTCTTCTTGCCCATGAGCTAAACTTTGAATAAGGACCATCTGGTCATTCATCTGGATCCTCATTTCTGTCATCTCAGCTTGTAGTTGTTTCAGCTGACCATCCTTGTTGTCCTCAGGACTCTTCTTCTTAGCCAGCAGTGTCTTCAACTCATCTTGTCCCTTGGACAAGTTCATAACCAACTCTTGGAATCGGGCATTCTGAGCCTGGAGATCTTTGACTGTTTGTTCAAGAGCCATTGCTGAAATAAACAGCGAGAAGATAAGAAACTTGTGCACAAGAAACCTGTGATGCAATGATATGGTATATAAATGCGTATGCAATGTTTTTCAAGGACCGCAGGATTTAAATTTGCTTAAACAAACAAGAAGGTAAACTTTTATTAGTAATAACTTTGTTTCGCCTTTTGGGCTTACAAAAATGAAATGCAATAAATACAAGAGATGGGGTTTTAAGTCTCCCATGGACGTTTCCTCTTTGTGTTGAGGTATGAGTTGAGATTCCGTTCCTCGTGAAGTTGCTTTGTTAGTTCCAGGATTCTTTCTTGGCTTGCTTTGTAATGAACCTCAAAAGTATCCCTTTGCTCCTTCAACTGGATCCAGGATCTCTGTAAGTCTTCCATGTCAGTAGGCATGTCTGGGTGAAGGATGGTATAAGCAGTGTCTCCTTCAGCAACAGGTTCCATGGTAACTGGCAGGATAGCAGAATATGGCATCATGAGAGTCTGAGCACGAGATCGCACCCATCTGAGATAAGCTTCCATAGGAATAATGTACTTAGGCTCCAGTGTCTTGCTGTCAACCCGGTTTACTTTTCCCCAAGCTCGTATGAATCTCTGACGGTAACCTTGAAGATCGTTATCATAGTCAAACACAATACCTTGAATCAGCATGTCATGTGGACTATCACTCCGAGCATAACCAAACTGTCGTAAAGCTAGAGAGGGGTTGTAGGTGATGCCCCCTCTTATGCCTAGAAGTGGCACATTAGGAAACTCCCCACAACGGTCAATGATAGTGACATTCTCCATAGATCTGGAGCACCAATGGATATCTGCATGAGAGAGTGACATAATCCTTTTGGACCATCTGAACCCTTGCTCATTCTTCATTACTGAGCGAGGAAGATGAGAAATAAACCACCTAGAAAGCAAAGGTATGCAGCACATCAAAGTTCCTCTTGCCCTTGTAGTACGGGTATGAAGAGAATGTAGAATGTCTCCAAGCAATGTAGGCACTGGATTGTGACTCAGGAATATGTTGATGGCATGAACGTCTATGAACTGATCTGGATTGGGGAACAATACTAAGCCATATATCAGCAAGGCTAAGATCTCCTCAAAAGCATCATAGCTCATGACCTTCAAGAACATTTGAGCCTTATCCATTAGCACCTTGGCAAGAATACCCTTGACTCCACTTCTCGTTTCTAGGACAATGTCAGACTTCTTCAGATGTAAGGCTGCAGCAATAACCTCGGGTTTAAGCTCCTTCTCCAAGCCTGTGAATGGCTTTTGATCAAGAACAGGTATACCCAGAAGTTTAGAGAACTCTTCCATTGTAGGAACCAGCTGGTAGTCGGGGAATGTAAAGCAGTGGTGCTTAGGGTCAAAGAACTGAAACAGCACACTCATCCTGTCTTCACTGAACCCTGAAGTGACTAGATCCAATAGGTGACCATGTCTCTTGTTGAACTGGGAATGATCAGACACTTGAGAAACCAACTCTTTAAGCTTGGGAGGTATCCCTACAAAGTTGATCCTGATGGTGTTTCTACGAGCAGAAGCCATGACCTGCAACAAAGAACAAAGATAAATCCTTTGGTCCTTGAAATGGTTAGTGAAAATGCTATGCTTATGATGCATGATGATGTCATGATGTTATGCTCAATCACAAACATGTGGCACACACAAACAAGTCACACCATAGCCCTAGGTTTAAAGGCTTGCATGAGGTTTAAGGTAAGTACCCTCCCCTGAAGTTAGATGGTTCATCCTGTCCTACAAAAGTAACCAGGTTCTAAGGGATCTCAATATCATTGATCCTTCACAAGGGTGGTTGTTCAGTAGGCAACTTACTTGCCAACCAAAACCCTCCAAGTTTAGAATCTCAATGAGCGTAGTATCGAGTATCAACCAACTTCAGTCTTCACCAAAGCCGGATATCTCACTACTTTTCTAAAGGCTAAGATGGGATAACTAGGGTTCTAAAAGTTAGTTAGTGCATTGACAACATATGGCAGCCTCATATTATCCTCAACTTGACTTAAGGAACATAAGCACCGACCAAGAAGTCACACTAACTATGGCCACCAGATCAACCGTATCGATATACGTCGTACAGTTTCCTTGGTCTATTGCCATTTACCTAAGGTACACTAGATCCGGGTTAGGACCTTTCACACATAAGAGCATCCCAACAAGTAATATAAAGCAAACAAGGCAAACAATTTAAAGGTGGTCTAATTCCTAAGGGTACCCCTCTTTAATTTTAGTCCCCAGCAGAGTCGCCAGTTCTGTAACACGGTGGGAGAACTGACTTTAGTTATGTTGCGAATAGCAAGAGTCGCCACCGACTTTTATTTTATCCAAAGGAAAGGCATAAAAGAACAGGAAAGACCTTTTAAAAGATTTTTTGGGTCCGGGGGGTAGGTTATGTAAAGGGAAGGTGTTAGCACCCTTTACATCCATGGTTATCCATGGGCTCTTAGTTACTTAGCTCACTTTGAATTGTTTTTGAAAAGTGTAGTGTGTGAATAGAAATCTTCATAATAGTTAATAATGATCCATGTACGGATGCGTAAAAACTTGTGTTTGAAAATTTGTTTGAAATTGTAAAGTGTTTGAAAAGTTTTGAATGAAGTGAGCAAGCAACTATGAGGTACCTACCCTAAAGTTTAAGTCTTTCGGTTCTTTATCCTTTAAGTGGTAAGACTATCCCTATTATTAAGGAATAGGTAGTCATTACCTTGGATGTAAGGGACATGTGAGGGACATCTATTTATGTAGGCAACTGTGGGGTGTATTAAGCACTTGGAGGGACTGTCATCATTATTCGAAAGGGACAAGATCATATTGAAAGGCAACCATTAAGGGACTTGATGACTTTTCTTTTAAGGGACTTTGCTTTATACACCCCACTTGACCTTTTTGAATAGGCAACATTGAGAGGTAGCCCTAGAAAGTGAGATGGCGATTAAAAATCGACTTATGTGTGTGAGTGTTCAATTTAATATTTATCTTTAAATTTAAATGATCTAAAGTAATTTTAAATAACATACATGTTTACACTCCCTATTTTTACTAACCATGACATAAAAATAAATAATTTAAATATTACAAAATATTACATCCAGGAGCAATTACAATAATAATAATAAAGCAAATTAAATAAATAGCAAAATAAATAGATAAATAAAATAAATAAGCAATTATAATTGGGTTAGTGAAACAATAATAATAATAATAAATCACAATGGGGTTAGTAATAATGATAATAATAAATCACAATATATCTAAATGGGGTTAGTAATAACAAAATAGATATGAAAATAAATAGCATTAATGATAAAATAAATAAGAATATTAGCATAATAATTACAAGATCAAATTTTTATGGACAATTATTATTTAAGATTATGAAGAAGATATAAACAATTAATTATCATAAAGTTTTAAATGCTATAAAAATTAAGTTAATTATAAACATATTATGAAAATAAATTATATTAAATTAACAAGTTTTAATTATTAAAATTTATTTACATGCATAATTAGATTATAAACAATTATAGAATATTTACATATTAAAAAATAAATTAAACATTTTAATTTTTAGATTTTATGTACAAATTATTAAATTATTTTTAAACATATTATAATTAGATTATCATAGGTTTAATTACAAATTATTTATATATAATTTAGATTATAAACAAAGTATAAAAAAAAATATATATATATTTACATATCATATAAAACAAATTTGATTATAATTATATTTACTGAAATTAATTGTATTAAATAAACATGCTCATGATAATTATATTTACAAGATTTTATATTAAATATTATATATACAACAAGATTAGAAATTTAAATCATAAAATAAAATTAATTTTTATTATCTAGAAAATAAATTAGGTTTTACAAAATCAGGGTTTTAGGGTTTATTAGAAAAATACTTTAAAAGTTTATAATAATATACAAAATTATATATACATATATTATGATTCAATTACATAAAAGAAATAATTTTTGAAGAAAATATGATTTTTTTGAATATTATAAACATTGAGTAACATTTTATTGAATTATTTTATTATATATAATTATTAATAAAACCTAAATTAATTGAACAAAATAAAAGAAAAGAAAACAAACATGGCTGGGATTTGAACCCAGGAGGCTTTGTTCACCAGCAACCACACTCACCACTTGGTCATCACACACGCATGCAGCAAATAAGGGAGTAGAATTGCTTTTGTTCCTTGTCATGAAAAATCCAGAAAATAAAAGAAGCAAAAAGGCCTGGGTGAGGATTGAACCCAGGACCTTTGAACACTCAAACGCACGCATAACCATCCGGCTGGGAGAGCCCATCTGATATTTGAATGACAATTGAACATAATATATTATACTTCATAGTTAACCTGAAAAAATAGAAAAAATAATGGTACGAGGCAGGATTCGAACACAGGTTTCGTAACCAAACACAAACGCCTCTTTCCACTGGGACACATGCTTCTGTGTGACAAATAACCAAGATGAATACATAATATTTTAAATCAACATTTTAAATATAACATTCGCGCCAGAACGCCTTCATCTTCAACCTTAAATTCGTAGGGTTTCCTACGAATTTTTCTGGGAAAACTCCTACGGATTTTCATGCCATTCAAACCTGCGAATCACATACAACGTCATACAAGTGAAATTTCTTCAAATTGAACCTGCAAACATGATCTACACAACAATTACAGTCCAAATATGAGTCCATTATCAATTTATATTAAGTATTCTATGAATCCCTAATTTTGAAGCTTTAACCCTAATCATGGCGGATTGCTATTTAGGTCACGAAACTCCAATCTCTTTGTCCAGAAACCTTCACAAGCTTAATACAAACATCATAAACCAAACAAAATTCATTGAAATACATTAAATTAGTGAAACCGAAAAAAATATATTCAAGAACAAATAGAACTCGGATTATGCATTATGGAGTGATTTTGATGCGTATGAGTGATGGTTTTGCTTCAAGGAGGTCCAAGGAACATTGCTATGTTCTTATTTTACCTTAAAACACCTTGTATGAATGGATCCGAATATGAGTTTTGGAAGAGATTTTTGATTTTATGAACTTACTCTTAGTGCAGAAAAAATCCTCCCTTTTCAATAGAGTTAAGTTTAGTACTTATAGGAGAGTAAATTAGATCAATAAAATTGAATGGTTATATGAAGAATTTGATTCAAAAAGATTCACAATGATCATGCTTTAAAATCCAAATATTCATGTATGAATGCTTGCTATCTTTGGCCAAATCTCATGATTTCTTTCCTCTTCAATTCAAATCAACATTTAAGATCTTCTAGAAACTCAATCTCCATCAAATATTACATTTTCATATTTTATTTTTATTTAAAATGATTTTTAATGAATTAAATCAAAATAAATAAAAATAAAATAATAAAAATTCAGATTTTTAATGGTTTGGGTCGTGCATGAAGTTGGTGTATGGGTTGGGTCATCATTTGGCAAGCCCATTTGGAAGAAATTGGTTTTAGACCTCCTTTTTCATCATAAACCAACTCAAAATTTCCCAACTTTGCAAGGGCACATATCCTTCAATTTTAATGCTATGAAGGTGTTCTTGGGCATTTTGTAAAGCTTAAAGAGTCCTCTAAACAACCCCATTGGTTTCATGTACATATCATTTACCAATCTCAAGTTATGCCCTCTTGAAGTTGTTGACTTTTTGTTGACTTTCAAAAGAACCTATAATGTCTTAGCTCATACCTTCCAAATGAAGCATTTCTGGGCTTGGCTTGTGAGACACAAAGTTGTATAGAATTCAATTTCCTTAAAAATGAGCTTTGAGTGGAGACTTGGTGATGAAGCATGTGAAAGTTATGGCTGGTCAAAGTTCAGTTGACTTTTACTGAGGAAACCCTAATTTAGAAACTCCTGATTCTTGATGATCTGAAATCTCCTTGATGAATCATGATCAACCCTTGATCAAATGATGAATTTTAATTCATATACTTGATGTTGGCAAAAAATCATGAAGTTTGACTTTGGTTTGACCACAGTTGACCTCAGTTTGACTTTTTAACTGCATTGACTGATTTTGACTTATCTGATCATCTGACTGAGCAAACTTTTGAGAAAAGTCTTGAAACTTGTCATGGGGATTCTTACACACATATAAGATGTTATGAAGCTCACTTGAAGTCTTGGAAGTCCATTTAGCCTGATTAAAGTCAAAACCCTAGTTTTGGATGCACTGCTTAGGAGGTGCATTGTCTGAGGGAATTGTCAACTCTTCTGACCAATTGTGAACTTTGTGAACCTTGTGAATCATCATAAGATGTCTCGTGAACCTCATGGGAGGTATTGTGAACCTTGTGAACCTTGTGAACCTCATAAAGTGACTTGTAGACTTCATGAACCTCATAAAAGGTCTTGTAAGCATTGTGAATCTTGTGAACCTTGTGAACCTTCACAAAGTAACTTGTAGACTTCATGAACCTCATGAAAGGTCTTGAAAGCATTGGGAAGCTTGTGAACCTTGTGAACCTTCTTAGAACACAAAGTCTTGTATTGTGAGGGCAAATTTTGGGGTGCAACAAGCGTCACCCCCAAGATCGAGGTAGCATATTCATACATAGAAAACGCTCGGCCGCGAAAGTCTGAGAAGATGCGGTCGTCGTCTCCCGGGCAGGTCACGACCCAGTCAGCAAGATTCCCAACAATTGGCAGCGGCTCCGACCGAGGCCTCGAGAAAGAAGACACTTTGTCCAGCAAGTCTTCAACCACCCATTCTTCGGGCGAGACCCTCGACCGGGTAGGACACTGAGGCGATTCTGTCGACTGCCCCGTGGTACTTGTACTCAAACTGTCAAAAGAACCTCCCGAGCCTGAGGGTATGGACGCAGACGATTCCGTACTCTCCGAGGACGTATCCTCAGAAAGCACAACCAGCGGGTCCTCGAGCAAGTTATCACCTGAAAAGCAGAGGAAAGGCATCAGTGAATTCGATTAAGAATATCAAATCCACCCTTCCACCGCTCAACAAGTGAAAGGGCGCGCCTCAGCTCAGAAACTATGTTCCGAGCTGTAGCCCTGGCTAACCGTTGCTCGTGGCAACAGCTGACGCCCAACAGTACAGATAATAAATCTATCAAAAAATCTAAAGCCTAAGTCGACCAAGGTCTGCGTCGACCCTAAAGTTAGGGTTCACAGCCGACCAGTTACGGTGGCAAGAACTTTAAAGTTTTCTAATTCCAAATCCTAAAACTACCGGTAAAATCACCCTAAACCACATGCATTCTACAGAAACTACGCTATATACACTCAAGAGAAAGGAAAAGAACGGTTCCTTGAGCTTGAAAAGACATTTTGGAAGAGATTGAGCTTCTGCGAAGGGTGGTCGGTAAAAACTGGCGGTGGTCGACGGCTGAAGCAAACGGCGGTTGAACGAGCAGAGTTTTGAGAGAAGAGATGAAACGAAAAGGTCAAAATGGGCCCTGGGAATCCTATTTATAGGAAAGAAGACACGTGTGCGCACGCGTGACCCCTACACGCTAGCCCCTAGGCTAGCCGTCAAATCATTAATAGGCGCGAATATCCAGATATCCCAACTTTTCGTTTCATATTCCTCTGCCGAGTAACGTACCGTCTGCCCGGAAAACCAACAGCATAGATCCTCGATCACAACGTCACACTCCGTCGACCACTTCGTCGTTTTTAAGTCATTGCTCGATAGCACGAGCAATAACTTGGGGGGCTCCTGTTCCAGCTCGGCCCAATTCTTATTGGGCCAGAAAGATTGGCCCATTTATTTCGGTCGACGTCGAGCACAATCAATAAAAGTGGTCCCCAGTCGACCACCAATGATCCGGTCATAAAGAGACTCTCTAACGGCTAGTATTGACCGTTTCCTATCTTCACGGACCCCTCGATCCGCACATCATAAAACGAACCAATAATCTTCTAGCTGGTCTTCTATATAAACTCTCTCATTTGAGAGGGTCAGGTATTCAATTCTCAACCCCTAATACTAGTACTTGTTCACTCTTGCTCGGATACTTACTTTGGCATCGGAGTGCCTTGCAGGTACACCCCTTTTTCTCCCCGACGATCACTTCCGCCCGCTCTCGAGTCCAGCCGCATCGGATCCTGATCTCCAGGTACGATCACCCTCCAATCTAATTTTACCCAAAAATTCACAAAACGGTAAAATCACGTATCATACCAACATACCACATTAACACATTAACATATCATATTATCATGTCAATTTAAAAAAATAAGATACTTACCACTCAAATAAAATAAAAGACTCAACAAAATTGGGAAATATCGAATCGGGGTGTTACAAAACGTATCAGACTATTTATAATCAAATATTACATGATAACTTGGTTATTCAATGACCGATCAACTTTTACTGTTCGGGTATTCAATGACCGAGCAACTCTTACTCCTCGTCTGTTCAATGGCCGAGTATTTTTTATAAAAAAAAGTTAGTTTAGTTATAAAATATATAATTTAAAATTATTATAATTATAAATAAATAATTATTAAAATTATTAAAAAAAAAATATTCAAATTAAATAATTATTATAAAATATATAAAATAAATAATTTAAAATTATTAAAATTGTTATAATATATATTAAATTATAAATATTTATTATAATAAAAATTATTTAAAAAACTAATTTAAAAACACTTAAAAAATAAAAACAAAAAAGTAATAAAAAAATGGGTGCTTGGTAATTCAAAGGCTGAGCACACACAAGGATTTTTCTCCTTCATGTGCTTGACATCTGCATGGTCGAGCATGCCCTAAAAATGGGGTATTTTGGAAAAAAAAAATCATAATGGGGTATATTGGTATTTATTTTAGGAATATGGGGCATTTTGGAAAAAAAAAATCCCTTTTTCTTTGGATATAGCCTCATCAAAGCTTCCTTCCCTTTTGGATAAATTATCATTGCCCACCTTCTGAACCCTACCATAATCACTGCTATTCTTCCATGCTATACCTCCACAGGCTGCCTCCGCATCACCATCATCTTTCATGTCCCTGTCTATGATGTGACCACTCACAATTTTGGGAACACCATTTGCAAAGTCGTCTTCCCTCTCCGACTCTTCACTGCCCATCTCCTAAAAACCTCCCAAGGTCGAATCAAAAGAAGATGATTCAGATACAACCCCCTTGTTGGGCTCTAAGGCGAAGGAAATCCTCATAGGACTATGAGTGTCCTCTCTCAGTAAGATAGTGTAATCTTTTCCATCAATGGTGACCAAGAATTTTTCTTGAAGAACAAAGTTCATAGGAACTCTGATCATCACCCTAGCCAAATCCATATTCACCCCCTTTGCAGTGTTACCATCAGAACAAATATAACTACCAAAAGTGTTAGCTAAGGTTTTGAAAAATTCTTAGCACCAAGCATGACATGGAACACTATAAATCTGAATCCACATCACCTTTTCTTCATCAATATCATCTTCCATCCATTCTCTAATGGAACTGAACCACTAATTCCACCAAAAACTTGCATCGACAATAATATCCCTCATGACACCCTTTTCTTTTTCTTCTAAAAGACACAGTCTGGTCCTTAGAGGTGTAACACTGATGTAGAAAATCCTCTGCATATAGAAAGGCGTTTCGGGAGAGTGAATGAAGCCAACATAAGCATTCTTCATTCAGTCATTGACATGAGGGAGTGAATGAAACATAATAAAATCAGTCTGCGCTGATTGTTTGTTCCTCACAACTTCAGCAAAGGACTTGGACTTGACAAAAGAAGAAGAGGAACCCTTTCTGATTTGGGACTGTATTGCAGTGTGTTCTTCAAACTTGACCGTAACTTTAGCATTTGAGTCCATATGAATCCTCCAAATCTCCTTCTTAGTATCCCTCTCAAATCTAGGAGGATTAGCATGTATTTTCCTCCCATCAATCATAACATTATCAAGCTTAACTCCCAACAATCGAACATCCTCAACGTCCCTAAATCTCGCAAAATCAAATTGCCTACCAATCTTGTTTCTCCTTGGAAAGATCACCACCTCCGCAACCTTACCAATACAACCGAACAAAACTTAAAGATATCTCGCAATGATCCTATTAGGAAACTCTGAAATGAAATAAGAGCAGGTCTCTTTCCCCTTCATCTCTTTCTCCGCAATCCCACCGCCAAATGAAAAAATATCCCACTTCGATACCTCTTTGTGGGCTCTCCTTCCCCTAACATTTATCCAAGTCATGACATAACACACTACCACCAAAGAAAGATAAAACTGTTGCAAAACGTTTCTTCAGATGCTTAATGAAACATCAACAAAGTTAGAGAAAAGACATAACCTCTCTCTAACCTTTTTTTGAAGTGACCTAATATTAAAATGTAATATTTGACTATTTTGACACAATTTCATAAAATTTTATTTAACCACAATTTAACCCATTCTAAATTTTAAATCTACATAATCCATCTTACACTTTCTTAAAGATGATATCACTTGTGTAGGGATTGTATCGAAATTAAAAATTAATTGAATAGATATTTTAGTAACGATTTTGCTGCTGGCCCACGATAGAACTTAATTATTTTGCTTATATTTGTCTATCAAAATTTTATTTATTTATTTTATATTCCTTTAATTTTAAGTTTCAATTTTAAAAAGCTGAGCCTGCTGCTCTGGGAGCATTTGCAACCAAACAAGAAAGTAGGTCCAATACTAATACTAATAATGATTTAGTTACGCAATGCAAAACCGTGAAAATGGTTGCAATATAATTGACGTTTCCATGAATGTATAACAAAAGCATAATTACAAATTATGTATATTATTTGGCTTGCACTGCACTCAACGAAAAGAGCCAGCATTTGCAGCTCTTTATATAATTTAGCACTGTAGAAAAAATACTTCAACCGAATACATTATAGTTAGTTATATATCCATTTGAATACATAAATGCTGGAAATTTAAGCATTCACCTTTTAATTATTCGACTATATAGGACCACTATTCCTTTACTTAGAGGACGATCCTTTTGAATAGGTCTTGTAGACCAGGATATGCAACTTTTCTAATAATGTTGCTTACTAGCTCCATCGAATGAGATGTTTGAAGTTAGATGATCTTTCTTTGATTTGTATTTAAATAGATGTTTACCGTTGTTTTGGATAATTTAAGTGTTCGGTAATTGGATAGAAAGTTCAAGAGTAAAGTGCGTTAGAATTTTGGGTCACGGATATAACATTTAAGTTTGTGGTTAAAAAAAATAAATATAATGAAATATTGGATTATTGTATAGATATCATAAGTCAATATCTAATTTGACGAGGGATCAAATTAGAATATTGAAAATTAAGAAATAACCCTAATTTTATTTAAATAGGTTATGGTTCTCATTTATAGTGTACGATGAAATAAAGTTTGAGGTTTTTTATCTTCATCTCCATCGGAGGAGATTCAAGGAATCCTAAGAAATTCTATAAATTGAAAGATCGCATACCTCTTTATTAGAAATCCAATCTACAGAGATGCTCGTTCAAATTAACTCTGATTCGACTCATCCATTTTTAGACATATTTCTAAACTCTTATTCAACTTATTTTTTATATTGCGATTCTATAACCTTTTTGTTGCATTGTAACCAATATTATTCTATTTTTAAAAATTGGGCATTTAATATGTTCCAAGTCTTTTATTGAAACGACGGGTAGCATCGTTGAACTTTTATGTACATGTTGATTTCTAAATATATACTAGGCCCCTAAGTATGAAAGAATATTCAAAATCCTAAGGAAATTTCAGCTTGAGCATTATTTGTTTTCACAACCTACTGTTCTTAAAGAAGAATCAATTGAAGGGGAATAAAAATCAAGGAGAAAAATAAGAAGTTATGATAAACCCAGTGTCAGTAAACTATATGGGCAATTTCCACAAGAACAACAACCCATATAGCAACACATATAATATAATCCAATATGGAGGACTCACCCCAATTTCTTTCTTAAAATCAGTTGAAACCTCAAATACCTTAAGTACCTTTTGGTTTCTTCACCTAAAATCATAACGTGGTACAAACATAAAAGAGAATTTCTTTATCCACTATATGTATTTCTTAGTCACCTGCTGCATTTTCAATTATATTTTTTCGTTCTGCTGATATATTTCCGGACGTACTATATTTTTGTTTTATATTGAAATTTTCTGCAGATATATATGTGGAACTAGTGAAAAAACATTTTTTTTTAATTAAGTCAAACTAAATAGTCGTATATATATATATATATATATATATATATATATATATATATATATATATATATATATATATATATATATATATATATATATATATATATATATATATATAATTTTATAGAGACTAAAAACATACATTTAAAGTCAACATGCTGAAAATCTTGAGTCAATGGATTAAGTTTTCCGTCAATAGAAAATTTTGTTATCTGTATCTCTTCAATGTGTTGTTTTGGAGTAGTCATTAATCTTTATTCAATGTGTTGTATGATGACAATAAATTCACTGCAGATCAACTACATAGTTTGACTAATAACTTATGTTACACGTAACAATATTATTTATTTGTTTCTTAAATAATGTCTTTTAAATTATTATTGTTTTCATTTAATTTTGAAGTCCTTCTCTGTCTTGGATAACGTCAAAGAAATAATATTTTAATGTTATCCAAGACAGATAATAGAGTGGATAAAAGTAAACTAATGATATTGTTACGTGTAGCATAAGTTATTAGTCAACCTCTGTAGTTGATCTGTAGTGAATCTATTTTCATCATACAACACATTGAATGAAGATTATTGGCTACACCAAAACTGTTAGATCTTGTATTGGGGGTCTGCTGCAAAACTTGAATATGAAGAAGACGAAGATGTTATGATGAAAGATGCACAAAATAAATTCCAAAGCATGTGTTTACACTAAGCTTTAGGTTCGATTCTCCCCCACCAATTTAGGCAAATTGGATGCAAATGAGTTAATCGACAAATCCCCTTCAGGATACTTTGGAAACCTTAACATGAATCGCATATTCACATTAAGCATATTGAACAAAGATATTTTACAGAATAAAGTTCTCTCATTTATTATTGTACACTAGAAAAATAAAAGAATGACTTAGATATAATTTTTGACCCGACTTGTCCCAATAGGCGAGGAGAAACAACGTTTCAATAATTTAACATGACCATTCACGAACCATTATACATCAATAATAGCAAACATTTTCATGAAAAGTTATGTTAATCTAATGGTGACACCTTATGACCATACACCCATTCACTATAAGGTATCTCATTTGATTCCAAGTAATTGCATCTTTTGACCATATTTGTTAATGATAATTTAACAAACAATTCATAAAATTAATTAAATCATTAATATTTTGGAAATTTATATAACAATCCCCTACCATTTTCAAAATATATCTAAATCCATTATTCAGGAAATTCCATGGTTTCAGATAAATGTATCTTACGATTTGAACCATTACTTAGTAAACTAAGTTTTCACTCATCCCCAAATAGATTGGTAGACAAGTTTTGAACCAATTATCCATTAGAACAAGTGTGCATAACTCAAACATGAAATCTCGGTACCATTGATCGAATTATTAATATGTCACATTTAATAAGACCTTGTGTCCCATATCTTTTTCATGAGAATTTAAGAGTCAAGCCCTTGAACTCTATGAAGCGGTACCACTTCATTCTCATTTAGGTAGACTACATCAGAAATGCATCCATAATTATGCGTTCCAACAAACTTATGTTATATGTCTATTAAGAGAAAAACTTCACCCTACCACGTTTTTCTTATGGTCCAAGTACTTTTACCCTTTGGGATGTATCTATCATTAAGTACTTCAATCATTCTAATAATGTACTTTCTTCATTGAACTCAAGACTCAATATTAATCAAGTGTGAGTTGAGTTTCCACTATCAATGATTAATTAGATATGAGTTTGTTCCACATCCCTAATGATGTCTTCATTGTATATTCAATTATATCCAAAGACATCAAATCTTTGTCAATCCTTTCGTTAAAAAATTGTATGATTTTTCCAAACTTTAATAAATTTTGAATATTCAATTTTCCAACTAATCATGCATATGATTACTTTATGTACTCTTGATAGTATTTATCATCTATCATCAAATCATGACACTTTTATGATATTAGTACAATTATTATATACATCATATATTATATATTCTTGATAGTTTCGATAAATCATCATCATGACACTTTTGTCATTCATTTTGTCATATACACTTATTTTATGTCATTATTTATTTGCTAACCTTTTTAATTTGAAGTTTTACTTCCACTTAAATATATCCAAAATATATTTAATGCATTTTATAGCAATTGACAACCACAGTCATACAAACTTATCATGACTAACTTTTATTTCATGAAGTGGGTTCAAACATGTAATTCATAAGTTCCATATAAATACAACATCATAGAATTTATTTCTATTCTTTTAAAATCAACAATTCTCTTACATATCTAACACATGCATAGCAAATTCTATGTAATAAATTAATGTTTCATGTTTACAAATGTTTATGATATATCCAAATAAAATTCACAATACAAAATAAACAATTAATTCACTTCATTAATATTTTCTATAATCTTTCTCCATAAATATTTGTCAACTTACAATCATCTAAAATGATCCAAATTACTTTTAATATCAAGATGAATATTTTTATATTGTGATACACATATAATATGAGATAAATCATTTTAAATATAATAAATTCGTGCATAAATAAAATTAGGGTTAATAGGCATTCACCCCCTGCAATATGAGCGTGTTTCGGTTTACCCCCTACCGTTGTCAAATGCAGGTTTTGGCAACGATTTTTTTGAAAAAATTGTTGCCCAAAGGCAGGGAGGGGGAAAAGTAAAATTCGCTAACATTACAGGGGTGTAAATGCCTATTAACCCATAAAATTATACAATTTAACCATATCCTTGATATTTTCAAATTTTTATTTACATTCAAATTCATGATTTTTTTCACCAAATCTTTTTATCCAAAATTAATGCATTATTAATTTAAAAAAATTATTTGAACTAAAGAAAAATATTTAATACATTTTACATTCAAGTTTATAACATAAACTAAACATATTCATCATTTTTTTCATTTCACATATTTGAATAGTTTATAAATCACGCATGTATAAATTTAATATCACAAGTTAAACTTAACATTAATACACATTATTTTCATCATATAATATTATACATGGATTTAAAACATTATACGAATATGTATTAATTTAATAGAATTATTATGTACCTTTCACCATGGTTATGAATAAGGAAGCATGAATTCATTTCTTCATCAAAGTTGCAACCATAAATTAATCACAAAAAATCATAAATCGAACCTAAAGATTGTTAGAACTTATGTTGGGGGTCTGTTGCAAAACTTGAATATGAAGAAGATGAAGATGTTAAGATGAAAAATGCACAAAATAAATTCCAAAGTGTGTGTTTATACTAAACTTTAGGTTCGATTTGCCCCACCAATTTAGGCAAATTGGATGCAAATGGGTTAACCGACGAATCCCCTTCAAGATACTTTGGAAATCTTAAGATGAATCGCATATTCATATTAAACATATCGATCAACGATATTTTACAAAATAAAGTTCTCTCATTTATTCTTGTGTACTAGAAAAATAAAAGAATGACTTAGATATAATTTTTGACACTTGAAATAAGTTATTTTTGTGTGTATTTTATTCCTAACAAGTATCTCTATTTATAGAAAAACTTGTACCAATTGGTGAGGAGAAACAATGTTCCAATGATTTAACATGATCATTCACGAACCATTATACATCAATAATAGCAAACCTTTATACATATAACAAAATTATCTATTGGAAAAAAACCTAATACATTGACTCAAGATCTTCATCATGTTGACTTTAAGTACATGTTCAAGCCCAATAGATGAGAATCAAGAATCTAGATATCAAATAAGAAAAATTTGATATTGCATGCATTTCTAGGATAATTGGAGCTTTTCTTAGCACTATTGAAAGTCCATCCTCAACTTCCGGAACAAAAAAAAAACAAGGAAACATGCAAAGTCATATCACTAAGGTGTGACAAGAAGTATGAAGGGGCGAGTATAGTGTCGCTCCCGGGATTTTCATCCTAGTACAAATGCAAAAGTGGCGCGGAAAAGGTAGAGTCGCCAGCCATGCATTTTTATCTCGAAGGAACGGGAAAGGTAATGCTGCACAAACCTGAGGAAGAAGGAAAGGACAAGGTCCTGCGAACCAAAGATCGGGGTTCGGGAATCGGTTACAACATGGGAAGGTATTAGCACCCCAAATCGTCTGTCGTACCCGACGGGATCCACATTTGCTTGTTTGTTTCAAAGGGTGAGAAATAAGATGCTATTGAACAAAGAACTGCTACTGAAAATGGAACTGAAATGAGAAATGGAACTGGAAAAGAGAGAATGAAAAGAATGGGGAAAATGTAGGGAAAATAAAGAATGTGCTCGAACGGGCCCTACCCCGCTGCCTACGTACCTCATCGGGAAAATGAGGATCAGAGTCGACGTAGTTCGCCTAAATAAGGCTGAAACTATTGTTTGTATTTTTTATGGTTGGAACTGCGTATGTCTATGCTCAGGTGTTGCAGGCTCGTCTGGTACGAGTGCGTTTACCGTCTTGCATGCGAGACAAGTCGTCGCAAGTTCGCGTTCAGAATGAGTTAGATGAGAAAGAGAAGTTCCCGCAGGATAGTCGCTTATTATTTGTTTTTGTCTTTTTATGAGAAATGTTTTGAATTTGTTTGTGAACATTCTCATACTAAGACCTATCCATCGCGGTAAATACTTAAACCTCGCCCCGAAACAGGACGCGTATAAGCACTCGGCAACAAAGTCTCGTGTCGTACAAGAACATTCGGTTTTTGTTAAGTGTTTTATTGCTTTTCTTTATGAGATGAGAAAGAAAAAATCAAGTTGCAAAAGGTAAAAACTAAGGGACTAAGACTCAATCCTAATTTTGTTTATTTATTCAAAAGTTGTCCTAATGGTTTATGTGGTTTTCTAATCCTAATGAATGAAAGGAACTAGGAACTACTAGAATTCAACTTACTTCCTAAGGAAGTTAAGTTGATTCTAAGAACAATGGGAAAACCTATACAAGTGAGAAATTCAAATAATAAGGCAAAGCATTAAAATTGGAATAAAGAAATGAATTCTAAAAAATGCATACTAAGGTATAAAACCAAAAACAAACTTAAACTTCACTTAAATCTATTTATTAGAAATTCTAAGCCTAAGTCTTAAAACTAAGGGAACTATCTAATATTATCATTCTAAAAATCAGTAATTAAACTATACTAAGTCACTTTAAAATCCTAAGACTAAGCCTAATTAAACTAATCCTTAATGGAACACAATATCCTACACTAAACTAGGTGAATTTTACATGTAAAAATAACCTAAAGATTAATGCACTAAAAATATTAAAAGTCCTGGAAAAAATATGAAATTAATTCTATAGGGTCCTAAAACTGACTATAACATTGTGCTAAAAAATATCCTAAAAATTCAGAAGTTAACTATACTTAAAAGTCACTTAAATCTACCTAAGGATTAACTACAATTTTGCATGAATTAAGCTACCAAAATAGTGGATAAAATGGCCTAAAAATCTACCCAAAAATATCCTAAGTCCTATTATTAGCCCTCTAATCATAGCAAAAAGAATGGACTAAAAAACCTACAGGAAGTGGAAAAAATAAAATGAACAAAAACAAGTACAATTAAAGGAATTCAATAAAATGCTAATTAAGTGAAAAATCGAAATTAAATAAAAAATAACCAAAATTCAGAAAATAAAATTGTCACAAATTTTTAAAATGAATTATTAAGATACTGGAATTTTTATAGAATTTTCTTATGATTTTTATTATTTTTTAATGAATTATTTCTAACCTATATTAACTAAAAATTTAAAATCTAAAAAGAAATAGAAGGGGGTGAGTTTAGTGATTTTTTCTAGTTATTATTCTATTTGGGCTTGAAAAAGGGGTGTCATTAGCAAAGTGCTAGGGCCCATGCGCAGAAAAATGAGGAACATATGGTGGACTTCCGGTCAACAATGTTGACTCAAACAGGACCATTTGATCTGGCCCTCTCCTATGGGTATTCTAATCATGAGATGCATAGCTGCAGGAACGTGGTATTATGGTGTACCACCCACATACAAACGACCGAACCAAGAGCCAACCGGACGGTGACACGTGTCACCGCCGGTATGGCTAGGGAATCTCAAAAATCCACCCTTATCCTATCCCGTTAGAATTCAAACCGGTGCAATTATTTGGATTGATTAACATTAATACCATTAATTCCTTCATTAATCCCCTAATATTCCTATGATTCTAACCATTTTAATTAAACTTATAAAAACAAAAGAAACAAAAGGGCTAAAATGTTACAGCAAAAAACCCTAGCTCTTCTTTCCCCCTCTCTTCGCCGTCATCCCCTAACCTTTCACCCTGAACTTCTTCTTCTTCACTCCTTCACGCCGCCTCCTCCCTTAACGCCTTCAGCTTCTTCATCTTCATCTTCTTTCTCTTATTAACCTAGCGCCGCCGCACCTCCAACAACCTAACCTTAGCCACCATCAAGCTCAGCCTCCTCCCTTAACGCCTTCCGTCTACCTCTCTAAACCTTCTTCCTTCACGCCGCCACCATACTTTCACCTTCATCCTAAAACTAAAGCTACCGCCGCTATCTACGAGCGCCGCCCAACCTCAAACAAGCCTATGCTCTTAACTAGGATCCGAAAAAAACTCTTCCCGAAACTCAATCAAAGAGAGGTTGGCGCAATCAACACCAATGACGTCGAAATGACGATACGGAAAACAAAATCTCAAAGAAAGCTCACGCTCGTACCTTGTCAATCGGAGATGAACCAATAAAAGTCACGGCAAGGTTCATCTTCAACTTCTCCTCTTTCTTCCGCGAGTCTTACGTGAATTTGTCAATACTGTAGATGCTGATTGAGTGCGCTAACGTAGCCACAACGAAGACGCGATTAAAGAGGCTTTGAATGTAAAAGCTTGCTCTTCCTTTTTGGTTTCAATTCAGAATAGTGAGGAACCTTGATTCTCTGATTGATGTGTGCGATATTAGTTTTGTAGAATCATTGATTAAACGGTATTATTCCTCGTTCAAATGCAGATCGCAGGTGGCATTTAACGATGATGCTATGATGAGTAGTGAAATTATTCAGAGATGGAGAACCATGGAAATTGATGAGATTCATTGAACAAAAGCCGCGAGAAATGAAGATAAGGGAAAGGATCAAGAAGAGATGAAGGATGAGGTTCAGAATGATGAATATGGTTGAGAAAGATATGTGTAGAAGGATTGAAGAAGTTGTCAGAAGATAGATGAAGATGGAGATTGTAGAGGTTATGAGAAAGAGAAACATAATGGTGAAGGAGAGGTTTTTGAAGAAAGATGAATGAATCGAAAAACTGTGAAGAGATTGAGAAAATGTGTGGGAGAGGTTGAAGAAAAAAAAGATTGAAGATGGTGTCTTTTGATTTATAGCAACGAAAAATGCAGCTTCTGAAGATTTTTCAGGAAAAGTTTCCAGAAAAAGTTTGTTATGATTCTGTTATGAATTAGTTAGCATCATTTTCTTTTTTCTGATTCTGTTATGAACTGATTTGGTGAAATTATGTTATGCAGGTTGTGGAGGGTGAATACTGGTGGTGATTGAGTGACTTTGATGAAGCTGTGTTGAAGTTTGTGAAGGTTGTAGAACTGAGTTTGAAGAAGAGGGATTGAGAGGTTTTGTGGAAGAATCTGCAGTTGTTTTTAGAGGTTGATGATGAATCCCCATGTGTAACTCTATCTTTTTTTTTGTTATCCGATTCCAATTTATCAGTTTTGGTAACTGATGTTTTCCTGCATTTTTTGTTATGATTTAATAGATTTCCTGTGACTCTATTAGTTTCAGTTAGCTCTCCCTAACTGAATTTATTTTCTCATAATTGAATTGAGAGCTTTTCTTTTTGTCAATGTTTTATTTTTCTGTTATGTATTAAAAGAGATCCCACTCAACTGATTTTCCTGATAAAAAACTTCTTCTGTGAATTTCTGTTGGCAAACTCTATAACTGAAAGTTTTGTATCAGATCTCCCCTTGGTTTGTAACTGATTTTCTAGTTTTGGTAACTCATCCTGTTTATTTCTAGTATGAAATGTGGTTTCAATCCACCAACTTGCAGAATCATAACCCCATGAATTAGCAACCTAAAAAGAAAATGGCCCTAAAGTGCCCCTACAAATAATACTTGAACTAAGTACTTTGAAACTAAATTTCAAAATGATTTGAAACTTCTCGATGAATCACGAACCATGAATCTGATCCACTATAATGACTCAAAGCCTGAATAAATGTTATCTTGAAACTGAATTTGAAATTAAAAACGGACTAAATGTCAATGAGGTTCTATCTTGTAATGTCTGAAACAAATTCTCGAAAAACTTGATGAATGATATGAAGGTAAGGTTCAAACCGATTAGAAACCTTGGGACCATACTTCGTAGTGATAAAACAAACCAAAATACTTGACATTCTTGAAGGTCCTTAAATAAGATGAATTTGAAGGAGAACTCCACGTTGTTTATGAACTAAGACTCTAGTTCTATATAACATGCTCATAGAGGGACTAGGTGAATTTAGCTTTTAGAAACCTTTAATCCAATATAGCATCCCCAACACCAAGCTTCCATGATGCCTTAGTCAATACCTTAATCTATTTCCTTGTGGCTTCAATGAAATGTATGATTATGATTTTTATGACCTAATATGAGATGCATATGGATGAAGCACAAGCCAGTTAGGGTAATAAATATGAGGGCAAATTTTGAGGTATTACAGCTGCCCCTATTCAATCATCTGCGAGCCTAAACTAATAATTGCGACAGCTTTTGGACATTCAAGGCATGCAGTGATTGAATACTCGAATAAAACCTTGAAATTTGCACACTGTGGGTAATAAAATACGCTGGGAAGAATGCCATCCACGAAAGACAACTCACAAAAGATCCTCAAATCAAGCACTAAAACCATTCCCGAATGGAGACGCAATGGTATACTGGCCTCAGGCGATAACCAGAAACACGGAGACTGACCTCGGACAGACTTTGCAAAAAGAGACAAACTGACCTCAATCAATAAACTCAAAAGTGGTATGTCATCCTCGAATGATAGCCACAACAAACACAAACAAGACCAACCTCGGAAGGACTTGAAGAAAAGAATGCCATCCTCGAATGACAATTCTCAAAAGATCCTCGGATCTAACACAAAACCATCCTCGAATGGAGACGCAATGGTATACCAGCCTCAGGCGGTAACCAGAAACACAAAAACTGACCTTAGACAGACTTTGCAAAAGAGACAAATTGACCTCAATCAATAAGCTAAAAATGGTCTATCATCCTCAAATGATAACCACAACAAACACAAACAAGACCAACCTCAGAAGGACTTGAAGAAAAGATAGTCATCCTCGAATGACAATTCTCAAAAGATCCTAGGATCTAACACGAAACCATCCTCGAATGGAGACGCAATGGTATACCAACCTCAGACGGTAACCAGAAACACAAAGACTGACCTTAGACAGACTTTGCAAAAGAGACAAACTGACCTCAATCAATAAGCTCAAAATGGTCTATCATCCTCGAATGATAGCCACAACACACACAAACAAGACCAACCTCAGAAGGACTTGAAGAAAAGAATGCCATCCTCGAATGATAATTCTCAAAAGATCCTCGGATCTAACACGAAACCATCCTCGAATGTAGACGCAATGGTATACCAGCCTCAGGAGGTAACCAGAAACACAAAGACTGACCTCAGATAGACTTTGCAAAAGAGACAAACTGACCTCAATCAATAAGCTTAAAATGGTCTATCATCCTCGAATGATAACCACGACAAACACAAACAAGACCAACCTCGGAAGGACTTGAAGAAAAGAATGTCATCCTCGAATGACAATTCTCAAAAGGTCCTCGGATATAACACGAAACCATCCTCGAATGGAGACGCAATGGTATACCGGCCTCAGGCGGTAACCAGAAACACAAAGACTGACCTCAGACAGACTTTGCAAAAGAGACAAACTGACCTCAATCAATAAGCTCAAAAATGGTCTATCATCCTCAAATGATAGCCACACCAAACACAAACAAGACCAACCTCGGAAGGACTTGAAGAAAAGAATTCCATCCTCGAATGACAATTCTCAAAAGATCCTCGGATCTAACACGAAACCATCCTCGAATGGAGACGCAATGGTATATCGGCCTCAGGCGGTAACCAGAAACACAAAGACTGACCTCAGACAGACTTTGCAAAAGAGACAAACTGACCTCAATCAATAAGCTCAAAATGGTCTATCATCCTCGAATGATAACCACAAAAAACACAAACAAGACCAACCTCGGAAGGACTTGAAGAAAAGAATGTCATCCTCGAATGACAATTCTCAAAAGATCCTCGGATCTAACACGAAACCATCCTCGAATGGAGACGCAATGGTATACTGGCCTCAGGCGGTAACCAGAAACACAAAGACTGACCTCAGACAGACTTTGCAAAAGAGACAAACTGACCTCAATCAATAAGCTCAAAAATGGTCTATCATCCTCGAATGATAGCTACAACAAACACAAACAAGACCATCCTCGGAAGGACTTGAAGAAAATAATGTCATCCTCGAATGACAATTTTCAAAAGATCCTCAGATCTAACACGAAACCATCCTCAAATGGAGACGCAATGGTATACCGACCTCAGGCGGTAACTAGAAAAACAATGGAAATATGACAAGATGGAACGGGATCATTGTACATAAACGAGAGCCCAGGCAAACAGGACCGTTGTACAAAACAAGAACCTGTGATGCGACTGTTGTACCAAACAAGACGCGGAATAAATGAAAAACATTGACTTGAGAAGACAAGGATATTTGAAAAATGATTTTGGTATCCTCGATGCGGAGTACTTCAGGTTGAGAAGATGTTCGTAATATACCTCAAAACTGGCACATGCTGGCATGCATATGTTTGAATTTATGGCGTAATGCTCCATGATGATGAAAATGCTACGCTTTTGAGGATGCAAATGTAATGATGATTACTAGATGCAAATGCAAATGGGTCTCCCGATGAGGAGACAACATATATCCCAGATGGCTTGACTGGGGAAAATTGGTGATCACTGCACTGATCTGGTCCATCCTGATGAGGAGGAAACAACTCTACGGGGAAAGCTGTCAATGATACACCGGCTCTGAACAGCCGCCATTGCCAAAAATAAATTGGACTTTGAGATTGGCGTGCCAAGACCCTGTTGGAGATGGACCCTTCTTGAACTCTGATGGGGAAGTGAAAACCTTCTGACTTGGCTGGGAACCAGAGGCATGACATTGCTGAGGGAGAAAACTGCTGGGGAGGAATGACACTCCTTGTACTACTGGGAAGTTCCCCTTCATTTATAGGAAAGCTTCTGCTTGGGAAGGACACCCATATTATGCTGCCTTGCTAGTAGAGATTTCAACTTCCACTTTATTGGGGATGACTGGAGGCACCCTGGGAGACACCTGCTCTTGTTCAAGCATAAAGAAATGTTCCTCCTGGGAATCTGTTTTTAGCTCCGCTAGCAACACCTGTACCTGTACCTGCAAAAACACAATCGATAGTGCCTACAACATGGAAAGTTAGTTTGGGACCTGCCTGCCCCAGGCTCGTAGCATGAATTATTATCTGGGTATCTTGACACCCTTTCAGAGTTGTATTAAATGTTTTTGTCCTCCTGCATGAGTTAGAAAGCATTCAAATGTTCACAACACAATATAAATCACAATTTGTTGGACGTTTTCGCAATCAATCAATGCTAGATGAAAAACAAAAACAAAAAGCAAACAGTCACAAGTTGATCGAAGTTGAATTTTTATTGATTCGGAAAAATGGCCATGAATAGACAATACAAAGGAAGTAGTTCCCTGGAAAGAGGAAATATCCAAAAAGGAAAACAAACTATCCTATTGGCAATGTGAGAAGTGGATCTCATCAAGTTTCAACCCGGTTATGACTCGTATATCTTCAAAACGATATGCTCGCTCTGCCCCTCGAAAAAGGTAATTGAACTGATCTTCAACCCTTAGAATAACCTTAGCTACAGATAAGTTACGGATCTCGCAGATCGCAGTCGTTCGTGTTAATCCCTCTTTTGCGTGGATCGCCCTTTCAGGTTTTCAATCCACCGGGATACCCTTTTTTGCCTGAGTTGTCCGATGTAGCTTTTCAACTCAGCGTGTGTACATTTTTTTAAGATTTCCCTAATTTTTTCCCGAGCCTTTTATACTGTTTTTGGCTCGCCGGGATGCCCATTTTTGCCTGGATCTTTATTCTGTTTTTATCCAGCGGGTCCTTTTACACGAAGTATTTTCTTACTGCGTCTGTGTTGACAGGGGATTGGAAGTCTTCTCCGTCCATGGTTGTCAGCATCAAGGCTCCACTTGAGAAAACCTTTTTAACCACAAACGGTCCTTCATAATTAGGTGTCCACTTGCCCCTATGATCGTTAAGAGGAGAAAGAATCCTTTTCAGCATCAAGTCACCTGGTATGTACCTCTGTGGTCATACCTTCTTGTCAAAACCCTGCTTCATCCGCCGCTGATACAACTGTCCATGGCATACAGCTACTAGACGTTTTTCTTCAATGAGGCTCAATTGATTAAACCTGGACCGAAGCCACTCAACTTCATCTAGCTTAATGTCCATCATTAACCTCAACGAGGGGATTTCCACTTTGATTGGTAGGACTGCCTCCATACCATACACCAATGAGAACGAGGTTTCCCCTATTGAAGTACGCACTGATGTTCTGTACCCATGCAACGCAAATTGTAGCATCTCATGCCAGTCTTTGTATGTCACAACCATCTTTTGCACGATCTTCTTGATGTTCTTGTTGGCCGCCTCGACGGCGCCATTCATCTTCGGGCGATATGGAGAAGATTTGTGATGCTCTATTTTGAAATCCTGACACAAATTAGCCATCATCTTGTTGTTGAGATTAGAACCATTATCAGTAATGATTCTTTCAGGAATTCCGTACCGGCAAATGATGTCTCTTTTAATAAATCGGGCTACCACTTGTTTAATGACATTGGTGTAAGATGTCGCTTCAACCCACTTTGTGAAGTAGTCTATAGCAACCAGGATGAAATGGTGATTGTTCGAAGCTGTCAGCTCGATCTTGCCAATCATATCAATGCCCCACATGACGAACGGCCATGGTGAAGACATGACACTCAACGGATTCTGAGGCACACGGACCTTATCGGCATAAATCTGACACTTGTGACACTTATAGGAGTATTTACAGCAATTGGATTCCATAGTGATCCAATAATATCTCGATCTCAACAATTTCTTGGCCATAGCATGTCCTCCAGGATGGGTACCAAAGGAGCCTTCATGAACATCTTGCATCAATAGGTCTGCTTCGTGTCTATCCACACATCTGAGCAGAACCATGTCGAAATTTCGCTTGTATAGCACACCATCTTGATTCAAGAAGAAACCACCTGTCAGTCTTCTGAGGGTCTTCTTGTCCTTACTGGATACCCCAGCCGGGTATTCTTGAGCCTTCAAGAATTGCTTGATATCATGATACCAAGGTTTGTTATCTTCACCACCATCAACTGCAAAGACATAAGCAGGTCTTTCAAGACAGGAGACCATGATTCGAGGCACGAAATTCTCTTGACAAACTTTAATCATAGATGACAAAGTTTCTAGAGCATCGGCGAATTGGTTTTCATCTCGAGGAATATAAATCAACTTGACTTTGGTGAAGAAAGTTAACAGCCTCCTGACATAATCTCTGTAAGGAACCAAGTGAGGTTGATGAACAAGCCATTTTCCATTGACCTGATTCACCACCAGAGCAGAATCTCCGAAGATCTCGAGGTTCTTGACTCGCAAGTTGATTGCCTCTTCGACCCCCATGATGCAAGCTTCATACTCTGCCTCATTGTTAGTGCATTCGAAAGTCAATCGAGCATCTAAAGGTGTATGGACCCCTTCTGGAGAGATGATAACAACACCTACTCCACTTCCATTCATGTTCACTGCTCCGTCAAACATCAACTTCCATTTCGACTCAGGGTCTGGCCCCTCCTCCGGAAGTGGTTCTTCATAGTCTTTCATCTTGAGGAACATGACGTTCTCATCCGGAAACTCAAACTTTACGGGTTGATAATCATCGATTGGCTGCTGAGCCAAGTATTCTGACAATACACTCCCTTTGATTGCCTTTTGCGAAGTGTAATGTACATCATACTCTGTTAGTATCATCTGCCATCGGGCTACCCTTCTTTTCAGAGCCGGCTTCTCAAAAATGTATTTCACAGGATCCATCTTAGAAATTAAGAGAGTGGTGTGAGTCAACATGTACTGTCTTAGTCAGCGAGTAGCCCATGCCAAAGCGCAGCAAGTTTTCTCGAGTAGTGAGTAGCGTGTCTCACAATCGGTAAACTTTTTGCTAAGGTAATAAATGACATGCTCTTTTCGACCAGACTCGTCCTGCTGACCCAGCACACATCCCATCGATCTTTCAAGTACGGTAAGATACATAATCAAAGGTCTCCCTAGCACTGGAGGCGTGAGAATTGGAGGTTCTAGTAGGTATTCTTTGATTCGGTCAAAGGCTTGCTGGCAGTCTTCGTTCCATTTAATGGACTGATTCTTCCTCAGAAGCTTAAAGATGGGCTCACACGTGGCCGTTAAGCGAGAGATAAATCGTGCAATGTAGTTTAGTCTCCCTAAGAAACCACGCACTTGCTTTTTAGTCTTTGGCTCAAGCATCTCTTGGATGGCTTTCACTTTGGCTGGATCGACCTTAATTCCTCGCTCACTAATGATGAAGCCGAGTAGCTTGCCAGAACGGACCCCGAAGGTACACTTATTCAGATTCAGCCTCAATCTGAACTTCCGAAGTGTGTCAAACAACTTTGCTAGATTAACCAAGTGCTCTTCTTCTGTTTGGGATTTCGCTATCATATCATCAACATAAACCTCAATTTCATGATGAATCATGTCGTGAAATAGCGTCACCATCGCCCGTTGATAAGTGGCTCCAGCATTCTTCAAACCAAATGGCATAACCTTGTAACAGAAGGTGCCCCAAGGCGTGATGAAAGTTGTCTTTTCCATATCATTGGGAGACATCTTAATCTGGTTATAACCAGAAAATCCGTCCATGAAAGAGAACACAGAAAACTGAGCAGTATTATCGACGAGTACATCTATGTGAGGTAGAGGGAAATCATCTTTGGGGCTGGCCCTATTCAAATCCCTGTAGTCTACATACATCCTGACTTTACCATCTTTCTTAGGGACCGACACAATGTTGGCAACCCACGGAGGGTAACTGGTCACGACCAAGAAACCAACATCAAACTATTTTTGTACTTCTTCTTTTATTTTGATTGCTATATCAGGACGTGTACGCCTCAACTTCTGTTTCACTGGAGGACAATCTTCTCTGAGAGGCAGCTTGTGTACCACAATGTCAGTGTCTAGACCAGGCATATCTTGGTAGGACCATGCAAAGACATCAACATACTCTCGAAGCATAGTAATTAAACGAGTCTTGACAGATTCTTCTAATGCGGCCCCGATCTTGACTTCTTTCTTGTCTTCTTCAGTACCCAGGTTTATCACCTCGACAGCTTCTTCATGCGGCTGAATCATCTTCTCCTCCTGTTTAAGCAGTCTGGCCAATTCGTCAAGTAGTTCGCAATCCTCTTCACCTTCCTCATCGGCTTGATAAATTGGATTGTCAAAGTCATACTCAGCCATAACAGGGTCGTCATTGATAAGATCCGGTGACGAGCACCTGCATGAATGGTGATTCATGCAAAGCTTTAGCAAAAACTTGAGAAAATGAGAAACATTGCCATTTTAAAACTTTTCTTTCTTTTTGAAAAACAAAAGCAAAAAATGAAAGACAAAGAACAACATGGATGAATGTGAAACGTCAACTTTATTTATGATTATGAATTGTGTTAAGAACAAAAGAACCCTTACAAAAAGCTACTATGCCCCGGGCCAGACAAAGTGCTTGAATACAGAAAAACAGAAACAAAAATTATTTCTCTTTGAAAGAGGTGACTGAGATAAGCCTTTTTGATGTCCAATTGCTAAGTTGAGTCCTTGGAACAGCATGCCTGATCCAATCATCTAGGTCACAATCACTATCAAGTGCATCATCCTACACGACAGTGATGTTTCCAAAATCCACCACTCCCGCACTCGTGAAAGTAATCGGGCTTTGACAACCTTTACCACTTGGTCCAGACGATGACTGCCCAGGATGATAACCGATTCCGAACATATCTTTCTTTTCTGGCACTTCTACTGGACTTCCCCAACCTTCTCGCACCCCTGACTCTACCAACTCAAGAGCTTGCGTATAAGAGGCCACGGAAACTCCCTTCTTCAGTTCTTCAGGAGAAGCTGCCACTGCAGATGCTTGTTCAGTTTTCAAGGGCTCAAAAGCCTGACATGGAGTTTCAACTATTTCTCCATCCATCTCCACATACTTGAATGAAGCCAGATGACTAACAAAAATGTCTTCTTCCCCACTGACATTTACAATTTGATCCTCCCAGATGAACTTTAGCTTTTGATTAAGTGTGGACGATACTGCTCCTGCTGAATGTATCCAAGGTATTCCGAGCAAACAACTGTATGCAGGTTGTATATCCATTACGTAGAACGTGGTATTGAAGATTTGTGGACCTACTTTAATTGGTAACTCCACCTCCCCGAACACCGATCTCCTCGACCCATCAAATGGTCGAACTACCAGGTTGTTAGGCTTTAGAACTACTCCATCGTAATCCAACTTCATCAACGCTTTCTTGGGCAGAACATTCAACAACGATCCGGTGTCTACCAACACGTTAGAAAGTACTGCACCTTTACATTCTAAAGAGATATGCAGTGCCCGATTATGAGCACGCCCTTCAGATGTTATATCCATGTCCGTAAAGCCCAATCCGTGACTAGCATTGGCATTAGATACCACCTCTTCCAACTGATTTACTGAAATATCCTGAGGCACATACGCCTTGTTCAGAATATTCAAGAGAGCCTTCCTGTGGGAATCAGAACACATGAGCAAGGACAAGATGGAAATCTTCGACGGAGTCTGCTGTAGATGGTCCACAATCTTGTACTCGCTCTTTTTGATAATTCTCAGAAATTCTTCAGCTTCTTTATTAAAGGTAAGGTCTGGATTAGTTACTGGTGCGGGATTATTGACAACCCCTGACTGCTTCCCTCTTGCTTTAGCCTGGGCTTCTGCGGTGTCTCTGGGTGATATCACACTATTTCTTAGTGTTTCCGGCGCGAATAACCTTCCACTTCTAGTAAAGCCCCCTACTCCAAATTTTCTACTTAAGCTGGGGTTGTACTAGACGTGGCCAACTCTTGCTTCTGGCCGTTATAGTATACTTCGCCACCATAATTCCAGGGAATGGCTCTATCGCTCTGATACATTACTGGTCCTGTAGTGGTGATGGTTATCGGTGCCACTCTGGACCTTTGAGGAACTTGAGATGGATCATAGAAGATGGTTACTGTAGAGACTTCGCTTTCTTTTACAACCTTGTCAAACTGCAACACTCCCTCATCAATCATGCTCTAGATCCCTGATTTCAACTGCTCACAACCATTTGTAGCTTCAGCACACCTCGGACAATCAACTTTACACCCAGGAAAGATACCTTTCTTTGACAAGCAAAATTTAACAACACTCAACGGAGTCTGTAGATCGTTGACATCACACACCAAGTTTAGATTCTCCTCTTCATCAACTGCCCCAACCGTACCTCCGTGAGAAGGCATGGGTTTCTGTATTACATTAGGAGTATGAGCGAAATTAATCGCTTTAGAATCCAGTAGGTCTTGAACAACATGCTTCAGTGCTTTGCAGTTCTCTGTGGTTTGCCCGGGAGCTCCGGAATGAAATTCGCATCTGGCGTTTGTATCATAACCCTCGGGGATTTGGCCTGGCTTCGGGGGTTGTAGAGTTCGAAGTTGAATCATTTGGAGCTGTTGGAGATTCTTCAAAAGTTGTGAATAGGACATCGGAGGAGCTTCGAAATGTCTTTCTCTGTTCTTCTGGGGGTAGTATAGACGAGGAGCTCTTTGTTGATACCCTTGTTGATGTTGCGACTGCGGTGGTTGGACTTGCTGTTGAACAGATTGAGTTGAGATAGTGACAGGGGCCACTTGTGATAAAAACATCTGTTACTACCTCCCCTCTGCGCGTACACTGCCCCGGTCTCTCCTTCTCTTCTCTTCACGAAGGGTTTCTTGATACCAGAATTTGAAGTGCCTCCGTTCTGAATCTTCCCTTGCTTGATCCAACTTTCTATCCTCTCGCCAGTTAAAATGATATCTGAGAATCCACTTGAAGAACATCCAGCTAGTCTTTCCATGAAATGCCCAGGGAGGGTATCCAGGAACAGGTCTACCATTTCTCTCTCCAACAAAGGAAGTTTCACTCTAGCGGCCTCTTCATGCCACCTTTGTGCGTAATCTTTGAAACTCTCAGAGCTTTTCTGAGCCAGACTCTGAAGTTGAGTGCGACTGGGCGCCATGTCGATATTATACTGATATTTCTTAAGGAATGCTACTCCCAATTCCTTCCAGTTTCTTACAGAGCTTCTCTCTAGCTTCATATACCATTCCAAAGACCCTCCGGAGAGGCTATCCTGGAAGTAGTACATATAGAACTTTTCATCCCTAGTATGGGCAGCGATCTTCCGATAGAATGCCTGCAAGTGAGTCTTTGGGCAAGAGCTACCATTATACTTGTCAAAAGTAGGCGGACTGAATTTGTGAGGAATGACCTCCCCGGGGACCAGGCCCATATCAGACACATCTATCCCCAAAGTATCCCTACACTCGAGGGCTTTGACTTTCTCAGCAAGCATCAAAAAGTCTTGAAGATTTCCTTCTCCACCGAACCCCATGTCATTGTTGAAAGAAGGGAACTGATCCTCCTGTCTGTCTTGTATTGGAATGAAAGTTTTCGTGCCCTCTTCTAGAATTTGAGGTCCACCTGGGCCATTGTTGGTGTTGGGAGGATTCACTTGCACATCAAGAGTGGTTACAAGAGGATTAGTCTGAGGAGGGTTGAGCCCTTGAATTGCATTCCTTAACTCTTGCTGTCCCTGAGCCATCCCTTGCATCATGACCATGATTTCTCCCATTCTGGTGCGAAACTCATTAAGCTCAGTTTTCATAGCGTCCATGACTGTCCTCTGGTTGCTGCGAGTTGCATAGCGATGTGGGATATCTTGTCGGAGATGCCGGGTCTTGGAAGCTCTCACAATCTTTGCCTGTAACACATATAAGTTAAGCATCCTGTAGAAAAACCTGCAAAAACAAAGAAGAAATGCAAATGATGCGTATGCAATGCAATGCGTTCCTTTTATTCCCAAGGCTTTCCTTTTTCCGGTCCTGGTATTAAGAAAATAATAATTGGGAAGAAGACCCAAGTGATGTTCAAATAAAGTGACGACCGTGGAGAATTGGTGCTCATTACCCCGTGTCGATGCAACAAATAACAAAAAAGAGATTCAAAGCAAGTCAATCACATAAATTGAAGTTTGAAACAACAAAGTCCCCGAAGGGTGCCAATTGAAAGAACAAAAAAAAGTATATCAATAAAAGGAATCCCACAACAAGCCTGTGGGTAATCCAAGTACAATAGCATGAAACTAAACTCTAGGGAGCTCTAAGTCTTGCAGCCTCCAGCTAAGACGCTTGACATTCTAGAACAACTGAGCTATATCCGGATGATCGGGCTCCTGGATGATTCTCTGGATGAGGAGGTCCCTTAGATCAAAGGAAGCATGTAATTCTTTAATCTGCTGCAGGAAAGCCATATTATTCTCTTTGCTCGGACTCGGTTCGGCCTTTGACTTCTTCACATCAGCATGAAGCTTCAGCTCTTCAACTTCTTTTTGGACATCTTCAACTATTTGTTGACTCTTTGTCATATGATGAAGGTATTCTCTCTATTGCTCTTGTGCCTTATGAACTAACTTCCCTTGCTCAACCAAAGCATCCTAGAGGTTCTTGATCTTCAACTTGAATTCAGCTTCTACCTCCTTTTGCTTTTTCTGATTATCACTCCACTTCTCCTGCCAAAGTGTGATGGCTTCATTAGCCTCATTCAGTTCTTTCTTATCCCTCCGGCGCTGACGCGCCTTATGGATCTCGGCCAATCCTCTCTTCCTAAAGTATAACTCTCTTTCCTCGAAGTCCTTCTGCTTAAGCCGAACTGTCTCTTCAACTCGGAGAGCTCTATCTTCTAACTGCTGGTTCTAAATCATCAATTTCTGACAAGAATTGTAAGCCTCTTGATTCTCAACTCTAAGCTGCTTGACCAAAGCTTCCAATTTCTGGTAATCTTCCAAAGGCCCAGTTGCTGGAGGTGGAGTTGGTATATAAAAAGGGACTAGAGCTGTTTGAACCTCCTCCTTTATCCAAGCTTCGAATTCATGGAACATCCGGTTATTGCTCTTGCTTAGACATATCGTGTCTTTTCTTTTGATCACCTTCCAAGAACCTGCAACTTTTCTATCCAACGGAAGATTAACTTTTACCGAGAAGTAAAAAGTTTGGAATAACTCGGATTCATCGGGGATCTCTTTGAGCGCGTACCCTAACTGTTTTCTTAAGAGAATGAGATTGTAGTTGATACCTCCTGACACTCCTAACAAAGGCATATTGAGGTAATTCCCACAGCTGATAATTAAACTCTTTCCTTTCAACCTCAAAGTAAACCATCTAATATCTCTGGCAGACAATGTACTTAGCTTCTGGGCCCAAGTAGTATTAGGATCAGTAAAACTCTCAGTGGTAGGAAAATGTCTCATGACCCACTTGTAGAATAAGGGAGCACAACATCTAACCAGACCTCCTCGCTTATTCTCATTGCTTTGGTGGTAGACATATTTGCAGATACTTAATATGAGCTCAAATAAAGAGCTTTAGCGATGTCAGCATGGGTTGGTCTTGTCATCTCTGAGTTTAAAGGAATCTGATCCTTAATTGACACTCCCATAATCTCAGCATACTCTTCCAGTAAAGGACCAACCTGAAAGTCATGAAATGTGAAACACCTGAGTCGTGGATTGTAATACTGCAACAAAGTGTGAATGGCGCTTCTTTGAGAGCTATCCAAGTTGAATACCAAGTCCAGAATATCACCCTACTTTTCCTTGAAGTATCCCAGATGACCCGGGGTAATAAGAGACACCATTTGGTTGATCAAGTCCACTTTGGTATCAAAAAAATTGTAGTGCACAGTCCTTTTTCTGACGTCTTCCATTCTGCAGTAATGATATGACCAGGAACCGGGAGTAATGCAAACCCTGAGAATAAAAGAAACACAAATGATTAATGATGTTATGATGCTTATGTAAGGCGAGGCATGTGATCAGTGAAGTGTCTGTGATGTGCCGATCATATAATCAGGTGTCGGTTCAAGGCCGCAATATCAACATATCACAATAACAATTCCTCTGATCCGGGATCCATATCTTAGAACCAGAGAACCAGATCACAAAACTGAACCAATGGCAAAGTAGGTATGTTTAAGGTCTTAGGGTTCCTGCAAAACCTGTAAACCCCTCCCAATCTCACGGGTGTGCTACTCGAGTCAACATCACAGACTCTCAAAGCCGAATAGAAATAATACATTCACCATTTCCGAGAAATGGCTCATGACCAAATCAGGGAGTCGGTTTGGCATTATGTACTACCCAGGGAGGCCTTAGCTGAGTCCGGAAAACAAGCATCCCTCACAAGTCCCCAGCCTCAAGCACTGAATCGAGAAATAATAGTACATTCATCCCGAAGGGTACAATACTACCGTCATACAAACAGTTTGCTTTAACTGGATTCCTATGAGAAAAACAGGCCATCCTATGCGAGTTCCCAATGGACCCTCGGATGCGAGTGGGTTTGCCAACAAATATGGTCTGCCACTGTCATCATTAGATAGGGCTGTTCCCATTAAGGTCCTCGAAGATCAGTCACCAGATGCACATAACTATCAAGGTCGTACCATGAAGTGGAGAAGAACCCCCACACAGAATAGTCCCAAAACGGTCGCAGTCTGAGTGTGGAACACATCGCCACTGATCATGTAACCATGCGAGTACAACTGTCCATGCTAATCCTATAGTGCACTCAAGCCGGGTATTTGGCTTATCTCACAGTAACTCCCATCCCGCAGAAAAAATGAAAACCAACACAACCAGACAGTCCAGTATAATATGATGCATGGAAAATAAATACTGAAAGCAGTGAATAAATGCGGTAAAGTAAAGCTGTAAAGTAAAACTGCAAATAAAAACAGTAAAGCTAACTAAAACACACAGCAACAAACAAATAAACACCCAAAGAAACAAAACCAAACAGGTGCTAGGATTGACTCTACAAGGGAAACCAGAGATTCTGGGTTCGGTCCCCAGCAGAGTCGCCAGTTGTCGCTCCCGGGATTTTCATCCTAGTACAAACGCGAAAGTGGCGCGGAAAAGGTAGAGTCGCCAGCCATGCATTTTTATCTCGAAGGAACGGGAAAGTTAATGCTGCACAAACCTGAGGAAGAAGGAAAGGACAAGGTCCTGCGAACCAAAGATCGGGGTTCGGGAGTCGGTTACGACCTGGGAAGGTATTAGCACCCCAAATCGTCCGCCGTACCCGACGGGATCCACACTTGCTTGTTTGTTTCAAAGGGTGAGAAATAAGATGCTATTGAACAAAGAACTGCTACTGGAACTGGAACTGAAATGAGAAATGGAACTGGAAAAGAGAGAATGAAAAGAATGGGGAAATGTAGGGAAAATAAAGAATATGCTCGAACGGGCCCTACCCCGCTGCCTACGTACCTCATCGGGAAAATGAGGATCAGAGTCGATGTAGTTCGCCTAAATAAGGTGAGAACTATTGTTTGTGTTTTTCATGGCTGGAACTGCGTATGTCTATGCTCAGGTGTTGCAGGATCTTCTGGTACGAGTGCGTTTACCATCTTGCATGCGAGACAAGTCGTCGCAAGTTCGCATTCAGAATGAGTTAGATGAGAAAGAGAAGTTCCCACATGATAGTCACTTATTATTTGTTTTTGTCTTTTTATAAGAAATGTTTTGAATTTTTTTGTGAACATTCCCATACTAAGACCTATCCATCGCGGTAAATACTTACACCTCGCCCCGAAACAGGACGCGTATAAGCACTCCGCAACAAAGTCTCGTGTCGTACAAGAACGTTCGGTTTTTGTTAAGTGTTTTATTGCTTTTCTTTATGAGATGAGAAAGAAAGACTCAAGTTGTAAAAGGTAAAAACTAAGGGACTAAGACTTAATCCTAATTTTGTTTATTTATTCAAAAGTGGTCCTAATGGTTTATGTGGTTTTCTAATCCTAATGAATGAAAGGAACTAGGAACTACTAGAATTCAACTTAATTCCTAAGGAAGTTAAGTTGATTCTAAGAACAATGGGGAAACCTATACTAGTGAGAAATTCAAATAATAAGGCAAAGCATTAAAATTGGAATAAAGAAATGAATTCTAAAAAATGCATACTAAGGTATAAAACCAAAAACAAGCTTAAACTTCACTTAAATCTATTTATTAGAAATTCTAAGCCTAAGTCCTAAAACTAAGGGAACTATCTAATATTATCATTCTAAAAATCAGTAATTAAACTATAATAAGTCACTTTAAAATCCTAAGACTAAGCCTAATTAAACTAATCCTTAATGGAACACAATATCCTACACTAAACTAGGTGAATTTTACATGTAAAAATAGCCTAAAGATTAATGCACTAAAAATATTAAAATTCCAGGAAAAAATATGAAATTAATTCCATAGGGTTCTAAAACTGACTATAACATTTTGCTAAAAAATATCCTAAAAATTCAGAAGTTAACTATACTTAAAAGTCACTTAAATCTACCTAAGGATTAACTACAATTTTGCATGAATTAAGCTACCAAAACAGTGGATAAAATGGCCTAAAAATCTACCAAAATATATCCTAAGTCCTAGTATTAGTCCTCTAATCATAGCAAATAGAATGGGCTAAAAAACCTACAGGAAGTGGAAAAAATAAAATGAACAAAAACAAGTGCAATTAAAGAAATTCAATAAAATGCTAATTAAGTGAAAAATCTAAATTAAATAAAAAATAACCAAAATTCAGAAAATAAAATTGTCACAAATTTCTAAAATGAATTATTAAGCTACTGGAATTTTTATAGAATTTTCTTATGATTTTTATTATTTTTTAATGAATTATTTCTAACCTATATTAACTAAAAATTTAAAATCTAAAAAGAAATAGAAGGGGGGTGAGTTTAGTGATTTTTTCTAGTTATTATTCTATTTGGGCTTGAAAAAGGGGTGTCATTAGCAAAGTGCTAGGGCCCATGCACAGAAAAATGAGGAGCATATGGTGGACTTCCGGTCAACAATGTTGACTCAAACAGGACCATTTGATCTGGCCCTCTCCTATGGGTATTCTTATCATGAGATGCATAGCTGCAGGAACGTGGTATTATGGTGTACCACCCACATACGAACGACCGGACCAAGAGCCAACCGGACGGTGACACGTGTCACCGCCGGTATGGCTAGGGAATCTCAAAAATCCACCCTTATCCTATCCTGTTAGAATTCAAACCGGTGCAATTATTTGGATTGATTAACATTAATACCATTAATTCCTTCATTAATCCCCTAATATTCCTATGATTCTAACCATTTTAATTAAACTTATAAAAACAAAAGAAACAAAAGGGCTAAAATGTTACAACAAAAAACCCTAGCTCTTCTTTCCCCCTCTCTTCTCCGCCATCCCCTAACCTTTCACCCTGAACTTCTTCTTCTTCACTCCTTCATGCCGCCTCCTCCCTTAACGCCTTCAGCTTCTTCACCTTCATCTTCTTTCTCTTCTTAACCTAGCGCCGCCGCACCTCCAACAACCTAACCCTAGTCGCCATCAAGCTCAGCCTCCTCCCTTAACGCCTTCCGTCTACCTCTCTAAACCTTCTTCCTTCACGCCGTCACAATACTTTCACCTTCATCCTAAAACTAAAGCCACTGCAGCTATCTACGAGCACCGCCTAACTTCAAACAAGCCTATGCTCTTAACTAGGATCCGAAAACAACTCTTCCCGAAACTAAATCAAAGAGAGGTTGGCGCAATCAACACCAATGACGTCGAAATGACGATACGGCAAACAAAATCTCAAAGAAAGCTCACGCTCGTACCTTGTCAATCGGAGATGAACAGATAAAAGTCACGACAAGGTTTGTCTTCAACTTCTCCTCTTTCTTCCGCGAGTCTTACACGAATTTGTCAATATTGTAGATGATGATTGAGTGCGTTAACGTAGCCACAACGAAGACGCGATTAAGGAGGTCGTGAATACATATGCTTGCTCTTCCGTTTCGGTTTCAATTCAGAATAGTGAGGAACCTTGATTCTCTGATTGCTGTGTGCGATATTAGTTTTGTAGAATCATTGATTAAACGGTATTATTCCTCGTTCAATTGCAGATTGCAGGTGGCATTTAGTGATGATGCTATGATGATTGGTGGAAATATTCAGAGATGGAGAACCATGGAAATTGATGAGATTCGTTGAACAAAAGCCGCGAGAAACGAAGATTAAGGAAAGGATCAAGAAGAGATGAAGGATGAGGTTTAGAATGACGAGTATGGTTGAGAAAGATATGTGTAGAAGGATTGAAGAAGTTGTCAGAAGAGAGATGAAGATGGAGATTGTAGAGGTTATGAGAAGGAGAAACAAAATGGTGAAGGAGAGGTTTTTGAAGAACGATGAATGAATCGAAAAACTGTGAAGAGATTGAGAAAATGTGTGGGAGAGGTTGAAGAAAAAAAAGTTTGAAGATGGTGTCTTCTGATTCATAGTAACGAAAAATGCAGCTTCTGAAGATTTTTCAGGTGAAGTTTCCAGAAAAGGTTTGTTATGATTCTATTATGAATTAGTTAACATCATTTTGTTTTTTCTGATTCTGTTATGAACTTATTTGGTGAAATTCTGTTATGCAGGTTGTGGAGGGTGAATACTGGTGGTGATTGAGTGACTTTGATGAAGCGGTGTTGAAGTTTGTGAAGGTTGTAGAACTGATTTTGAAGAAGAGGGATTGAGAGGTTTTGTGGAAGAATCTGCAGTTGTTTTTAGAGGTTGATGATGAATCCCCATGTGTAACTCTATCTTTTTTTTTGTTATCCGATTCCAATTTATCAGTTTTGGTAACTGATTTTTTCCTTCATTTTTTGTTATGATTTAATAGATTTCCTGTGACTCTATTACTTTCAGTTAGCTCTCCCTAACTGAATTTATTTTCTCATAATTGAATTGAGAGCTTTTCTTTTTGTCACTGTTTTATTTTTCTGTTATGTATTAAAAGAGATCCCACTCAACTGATTTTCCTGATAAAAAACTTCTTCTGTGAATTTCTGTTGGCAAACTCTATAACTGATTTTTTGTTAAGTTTTGTATCAGATCTCCCCTTGGTGTGTAACTGATTTTCTGGTTTTTGTAACTCATCCTGTTTATTTCTAGTATGAAATTTGGTTTCAATCCACCAACTTGCAGCATCATAACCCCATGAATTAGCAACCTAAAATGAAAATGGCCCTAAAGTGCCCCTACAAATAATACTTGAACTAAGTACTTTGAAACTAAATTTCAAAATGATTTGAAACTTCTCGATGAATCACGAACCATAAATCTGATCTACTATAATGACTCAAAGCCCAAATAAATGTTATCTTGAAACTGAATCTGAAATTAACAACAGACTAAATGTCAATAAGGTTCTATCTTGTAATGTCTCAAAATATTTCTCGAAAAACTTGATGAATGATATGAAGGTAAGATTCAAACCGATTAGAAACCTTGAGACCATACTTCGTAGTGATAAAACAGACCAAAATACTTGGCATTCTTGAAGGTCCTTAAATAAGATGAATTTGAAGGAGAACTCCACGTTGTTCATGAACTAAGACTCTAGTTCTATATAACATGCTCATAGTGGGACTAGGTGAATTTAGCTTGTAGAAACCTTTAATCCAATATAGCATCCCCAACACCAAGCTTCCATGATGCCTTAGTCAATACCTTAATCTATTTCCTTGTGGCTTCAATGAAATGTATGACTATGATTTTTATGACCTAATATGAGATGCATATGGATGAAGCACAAGCCAGTTAGGGTAATAAATATGAGGGAAAATTTTGAGGTATTACATATAGCAGATCTAGTTAATGGATATGTTGAAGCATTAGTAGAAATCACTCGTGGTATATAATCAGAACACCCCAAAACTATAACATAATATTCAAATATTGAAAAAGGAGAACTAACCAAAAGAGTAAATGGTCAACAAGTCCTTTTTAATAAGTATCCTGATGAAGAAGTTGATGCTTGTTCACTAATAATAAGTGGATTTCTTTGGTTCAAAAATAATATTTGCAAGACCATGATTATTTAAAGAAATATTTAGAACCTTTTTATGGTAAGTAATTTATTTATGAATCCTAAGTGGACCACTTAATGCAAGTTGGTAAATAATTTCGAATCTTTAGAGATCACTATGTACTGACACTTAATGCACTTGTAACTTTTCAAAGATGAAGCATGACCTTGTTTTCATATTTGTTTGAATCATCCTTGGATGTTTTATCTATCTTTGGTGAATCCTTTCATAAATGTTAAGATAATCTAGAGTTAGTGCTTCCAAGGTGTGAAGATAGAAATCTTGTGATAAATAACACTTTATGGTTAAGAAAGATGTGGATAACAAATTGGCAGATCATATGTCACGAACGTGGTCATCAAAAGGATTTCATAAAATGAACAATTATTGCTGATATCAAGTATCATGACACCTTGTTGGGCATATATAGTCTACTACTTGATCAGTTACTATGTATGCCTAGAATTTAATTTATAGAAAAGGAAGAAATTCTTTAATTTGAGAATTTTTTATGCACCATGTAAATTTATAAAAATGTCCATGTTTTCGGAGATGTACATTCTGACACACTATATCACACATTCAATAAACGTCATTCTGAGTTACACCATTTCTTTTGGTTTAATTTATTTCAGATATGCATCTTCGGAATAATTTCGTAGTTATATCTATGAAGGCATACCAGAAACAAATTCAACAGAAACATAACTTTCCCAAATGAAATCGAAATTCATAACATAAAATAATCATTACAATGGAAAAATCAATATTACATTTCAATATCCCGATGGACACTTGCATATCTTCAGGATATCTTCGACCGATTTTTGTAGCGTCTCTTGCAACTCGAACGGAACTTTCTCTTTGAATTTGAAAACGTATCCCACATAGCCCTAACATTCGCTTGCGTTTTGAGCTCAAATTTGTTAAACTTAATGTTCCCTTCATTGTCAACCAGTGAAAGATATTCGCGCTTCACATTATTTCGATTGTCTCTCTAAGGTAGGAGATGTTGGATTTCGTTTTTGATATATTCGAGGGAGGTGAAGTCGGTGAGATTGAACGTTCGCCCGAGTGTAGAGCCAGAGAAGGGGACATTTAAGACATACTAATAGATTTTTATTTGTGACATTTGAGACATTTTGAGATTGTGTGAAATATAACATTAGAGCACATAAATTTATAGAAGGCAACGATCACTCCGGACCACTTATTAACTAGCATATACATTCTGGAGATATATCTCCGAAACTGCACCCCATTATCTTGTTTCGGAGATGCATCTCTGAAACTTCTCCTAAACCAGTATCACAGTAGAAACATATAACAAAACCTTTTTTTCATTTACAAAGTATGAAGGATAAACTTTGTTAACGTGTTCAAAGTCTAAAGGAGACCGTGTAGTCGAGTTGTCATTCGGTGTAGGCTTCATTTTCTTCGAAGCACCTTTTGTTTTTACTGGTTGAGAAGTGTGGAATCAAGATTCTCAGGATCATTTTTTGTTTTGATTAAGACAAACCACTTGACAAGAAGGCAAATATGCTCACTCATTTTCAAAGCATCATGTTAAAGCAAAGAATCAAGACAAAGACTTGATATGAAGAACAATCTCCTTGAAAGTTATAATGAAAATCTTCATCAAGTATTTAAGTCATAGTTGCTCAATTAATCAAAAATCATTTGCTTTACATGATCACACTTTCAAAAACTTTGTTTTCAAATTTTTTCTAAGTTTTGGCCAGAGCAATCGATTGCAGCTTTGGAGCAATCGATTGCATGTTCACATTTTTTCAAAATACTGGCTACTGGTTTATGGTGCAATCGATTGACACAAAGGTGCAATCGATTACATGCTTGAAAACTCTTATTATTTTTGCTTCTGTTTGTGGTGAAATCGATTGGTACTTATGTGAAATCGATTTCTCATTGTACCTTTTTGAAAAATTGTTCTGAAAAATTGCGCTTCTTCATTCATTCTTTCATGAATTGTTTCCTATGAATCATGGCAATCGTTCATGATATTTCCTAAAGAATTGTATGATGTTTCAAAGGGTGCTTATGATCTTAAAAATACATAAAATTTAAGTTTTCAAAAACACCTCTTTCAAAATCTCTTTCTAAAATCTTTGCATAAACTCTCACTTTCCACATCTTGAACAAGTCATTTTCATAAGAATTTTTCTGCATATTTTCGTATCATTTGAACAAAAAACTCTTGAGCAATAAAGACTTAAGTATTTGTGGAAATTATCATTGAAAGAGAATATCAATAATTGAATTGATAACATTTTATATACAACTCTCAAACACATTATAAATCAAATATTGTAATTACTTCCATTGCTATTCAGGATTGTTGAAAGCAAGTGTGTGAATTGAAGAAGATTGTTCTTCTTGCCCTTAAAGGTGTTAAGAGCCTTTAATCTATCTATATGTTAGATAGTAAGCATCACCATTAGTGTCAATAGGCTATACAATAATTCTAACTATAGTGAAATCTCTTTCGGTTGGATATGGGACTGGATATACCTTCAGTTTGTGGAGGGAACCAGGATAAACCATTGTGTCATTTACTTTCTGCACATTATTGCTTTCATAGCCTTATTACAATCCATAAAAAGAATAACCTTCATCGATAAAAATTCAAAAACTTTTTAAAGAACCTAATTCACCTCCTCTTAGGTGCAACTCAAACTATCAATTGACATCAGAGCAGGTTTTAGGTAACCTGTTCCTAATTGATTCAGAATGGCTTCCGCAAACAACAATATTGTGTTTAAAGATGGTGGTAGTAGAAACAAGCCTCCACTGTTTTGTAGTGAATACTTTGACTTCTGGAAAATTCGCATGAAGGCTCATTTAGAAGCACAAGGAGATGAAAAATGGGATGCAATCCAAAATGGCCCTTTCGTTACTTCTACGGTTGTTAATTGTGTTGGATCGGCAAAGCCTAAAGGTTCATGGGATGATGATGATAAAAAGAAGATTCTCTATGGAAAAAAGTCAATCAATCTTCTACAAAGTGCACTAAGCATGGATGAATTCTTTCGTGTCTCAACATGTACATCGACAAAACAAATCTAGGATACTTTGGTAGAAACTCATGAAGGAACCGCTGAAGTTAAAGATCGAGATTAAATATGTTAAGTCAGGAATACGAGTTCTTCAGAATGCAGCCAGAAGAATCAATCATTGATTTGTATAATAGATTCGTGCACTTAACAAATCATGTGACATCACTTGGTAAGACTTTAACTAACGATGAACTTAATCTTAAAGTGCTTAGACTTTGTCCATAGAATGGCAACCCAAAGTGACGACAATATCCGAAAAGAAAAGTCTATCCACGATAACATCAAGCTACATTGTTCGGAAAACTTCAAGAATATGAGACGAAACTTGGGAGATTGGAAAAGCATGAGAATCAAGAGAAGAAATCTAAAAGCATCGCATTAAAGGTTTATTCCAAAGAAGTCGAGAAAAAAGACAACTCAGTTGAAGACAAAAAAATTATGCTTCTTGTAAAAAGGTTAGGAAAATATTTTGGTTCTAATAATAATATTGGTAATTCTAACTATATTAAAAGGAATAAATTTTCAAAGAACAAGTAGAAGGAAGCGTCAACATCCACATAAGATATCAAGTGCTATGAATGTGGAAAACAATGCCACGTCAAACCGGATTGTCCTAAACTCTCAAAGAACGATGGCTATAAAGGCAAAAAGGATTACAAGAAAAGTAAGGCATGTGTTTCTTGGGAGGATAACAAGATAAGCTCTTAATCAGACTCGAACAGTGATCAAAGCGAAAGTCTAGCATTGATGGCCTCACACCATTCCGACAATGAAGACGATGAGGTTAGTAATAATTTTTCAATTTATGATAGGGATGATCAAGGAGCAATTGATGAACTCTTAAGTGAATGCAAAAATTTTACAAAACAATTTCATCACAAAAGAAACAAATCTCAACTTTAGAAGAAAAGGTTTAGACAATGGAAAATGATTTCAAAGATGAAAAACAAAAATTAATAGTAATAAAAAAAACAAAATTTTGTATGCACAAAGTGTGAGTCACTTTCCTTCCAAAATGTCAAATTAAAAAGAGTCCTTGAAAGGTATGAAAAATGAAAAATTGGATTAGAGTGTGTTCTTAGTCAACAAAGACACTCAAATGATAAGAGTGGTCTTGGTTACTCAAAAGTTTCTAAACCAAGTTCTAACAAGACCATATTTGTAAAGGCTAGTGAAAAAATCCCAAAAGAGAAAGTGAACAAGTCTAAAGTGGTTCATCAATATCCTAAGAAGAAAATATTTAGTAAAAAGAAGTTTTATCCTCCCAGATACAAAATTAATTTTAAGCCCACTTGTTTTTATTGTGGTATTAAAGGTCATATACCTAATGCATGTTATGTAAGAAATTTTAGTGTAGCAAAAGGGCATTATGTGTGGGTTAAGAAAGACACTAACTATGAAGGACCTAAGGCAATTAGAGTACCTAATGAAACTTAAATTTGTTTTGTAGGTATGCTTGTGTTAGCTCCTAATTTGACACCTAGTTGACTTGATAAAACATTGACTTTAGCATCATGTTTTAGTAGAAACGAAAAGGCTTTGACTAAAGTAAAGCTGAGGAGGCCTAATTCGAAGACACAAGGAAGTATAAGGACATAGACTTAGAATATTTTCTTAGTATAAAAGAATCACCTTCGATCGCGTATCCTTAGAATGGCAAGCATGCAGCACTTGAGATCTACGTTGGAGAGAAAGTTATGTTTCTTTCAAAATTTGAATAAAGACAAATGGTACTCAATGGAATTTAAAGAACATGAAAAGTGCCAAGTGGCATATTTTTAGGAGTAAACTGCCAATAGCGGTTACTTTCGACTAGTATAAATAAATTAGTTATAGTGTTAGAATTGTGTGTGAATCATATTGTACAAGTTACTCCATAAACACTCAAAGTACTCGTGTGTAGAGAAACGAGTGAAGGCGATAATGTACGTGATGAGATCACCATCCTTTTTCATATCAATGCAATTTATATACAAGTTTTTACTTGAACTCTTTTTATATTGCATTCTCTTTACTTTCAAGCAAGTTTATTATTCTGCCTTGTATTGTCTTTTTACTTGATTTCTCTACATTTCCTTGTCATTTACACTTTATTGCAGTTTACTTTTGACTTAAATTGTTTTGAGTCTTGTTTGTTTTGTTTTCTCTTTTTTACTAAAATACTTCATGAAGTCTGTCGAAAAGTTTATGACACTATTCCTGAAAAACCAATTAAAACATATTTACAGCACATCTCCTAGGATCAACCTGGTCGATCATGTGAGTGACTGAAAACAATGTGTTGTTTTTAAAGGACCAACGGTTGTTTACAATTTTCAGGGTAAACAAATTGGCATGCTCAGTGGGACAATGCTATAAGTAAACAACTTTTGGGAGTTTTATTAACTTCCTTCTATATAACCAACTTTTAGAAGTTTATAACTTCCTTTTCTTTACGTATTCGATTGATCAAAGTATGGTATAATCTTTTATTCCGTACATTTGAGAAGTGGAAAGGTAGCAACCACAGACGAATACATACCAAAGAAAAGAAATACGAGGAAAATGGCGTCCAATCAAGGGAATACAAGTAATCCCAATCCCCATACGATTGGGTTGAATCTTCAACAAAGTGGTTCAACTGCTCCAAGCACCAACATCAATCCACAAGATATTCCTAGGAGTGATGCGGTGCCCCTCCCAAATCCTTCGACACGGGGATCAACAACACCAGCTATGGTTTTGGAGCCGGTCTCTTCAATGGCAGGAACAAGAGGAATGGTATATAGAGCTTATACTCACTAGTGTTGGAATACATTGGAGCAAATCCCTAAACTCCACCTCCAAACACAACAATGTTTATGTATTTTTCTCCCTCTGGGTTTTCCCAACCATTTCCTAAGAACCCAGTCTATGGCATGTCGACGACAGTGATACAAACCCTACACAACGCGTATGCAATATTTTCAGAAAATATGATGGTTTCGCCTTTGCAGGAATCAGAGCCTAAAGTGAACATGGGTCAAAATAGCCAAACCATAGGGTTGAGCATTCTGCCCAGGGTCCTGCCTTGAAAAATGAATCTGCAAACTATTTGAGACAACAATTGGATGAAAGAAATATGCAAATGGTACAAACTTTCTCTCAAACTATGGGGGAAGTCTTTCAACCATTGATTCAAAGTACCACACAAACTAATCAGCAATTAGCATTCCAGATGGCTCAAATAGCAGAATTCATGGGGGCACCTGCCCCTCCTTGACACCCAACTAGACAATATATGAGAGAAAATCATGGTGTCGAATTTAGAGAGAACATCCAACAGGCGAACCCAGAACATCAAGGGATAGTCGACCCACCCAGGGTCGAACCCCCTAGAAATTGCATTCCTTTTGTTGAAGAAGAAGAACTAAGGGTGATAATGGTAAATAGGAACCAAAATGCAGATAATGTGGTTCAGCAGGTTCGATATAATAAATGGCAGCGGAGAATAATCTTGCAACCATTGTCGAAAGGATAATGGCTCTAAATGGAATGAATACAGGTTTTGCTAGGCCAAACTTTACCTCACCCATAGTATACTACATACTTCAATTTGAATTACCTCCTAGGACGAAGGTCCCAATGTCCTACAAGTTTTCAGGTGATACAACTGAATCCACCGTCGAGCATGTGGCACGTTACCTGATCGAAGCTGGGGAAATAGCAAACGATGAGAGTTTAAAGATTGTATACTTCCCTAGTTCTCTCACTAAAAATTCTTTTACATGGTTTACTACCTTACCACCAGGTTCGATTTGTAATTGGACTTAGTTGGAACGTTTATTCCATGAGCAATTTTATATGGGTCAGACTAAAATTAGTTTGAAAAAGTTGGCTAGTGTTAAGAGAAAGTTTAATGAGACAATTTATTATTATTTGAATAGGTTTCTACTCCTTAAGGCTAGATGTTTTACACAAGTACTTGAAAGCGAGCTAGTCGAAATGACCGCTGGTGGCCTCAATTACTCTATTAGGAAGAAACTGGGCACTCAGTACTTGAGAGATATGACCCAATTGGCTGATAGAGTTCGACAAGTAGAGCGTCTAAGAGACAAAAAGGTTAGGGCAAATAAAAACAAGAGAATAGCCTACGTTGGATATCATGAGGGGGTTGAAGAAATATATAATGAACCCATAGATTTTGACGAAAGTGAAATAGACCTAGCTAAATTGAAGCAGGGTATCCCTATTCATGTAAATTGCTAGTTCCCTCAAATGGAAAAAACCCTGTCGAAATTGAAGAGACTGATAGGTTTCCAAAGAAAACATACACTTTAGATATCACTAAATGTGACGAAATATTTGATTTGTTAATTAAGGATGGACATATATTGGTGCCTCCGTGTGCTAAAGTGCCACCTTTAGAATAAAGAAAAAAGAGAGGTTTTTGCAAATACGATAACTTTTTGGGCCATAAAACTTCTCAATGTTTTTTCAGGGATTTGGAGCAGAATGCAATTCAAGAAGGGAGACTCAGGTTCGGTGAGAAGCCCAAGAACCATATGAAGATCGACTCAGATCCTTTTCAAGTTACAAAAACTAACTTCAATGAACTTGGTGATGTTAACCTGCTAGAAGTAACAGAGCATTCTGACAGCAGCACAAGTAGTGTCGACGCTGATGAAGCTATGGGTCCAAATGTTGTACGGAGAAAAATCACTAAGGAGTTCCTCGATGATGCTATGTTCTACAGTTTCACTGAAGAAATTGATGACTTTCAGATGGAACACTTCGTCTGCATGGCTGCTGAATACTACTTCAAAACATCACCTGATGTCGAGAAGTTTGGTGTGGGAACAACTGTCGAAAATTATGAGGATGTTCAAGGGTCGAGTCTCCAGCTGATAACTAAGGAAACTGCTGATAGTTTCATTAGGATGGACAAGGCTACTGAAGGCCTTGGAATTGACTTGTCCAAAATTAATTTGAAGGATGAGGTCGATATAAACATGGTTGAAATCAAGAATGAACATACCATGACTACTTAGGACTTAGTTCGTCAAGAAGAATACAAAAAGGTGGCAAATCCTAAGGAGGACGATACTATTGTCGACTTCTTGCAAAGATGTCAGAAGAAAAACTCTGAAGTAATGTTGTGCTCTAGGTGCAGTTCCATCTTTGATAAAAGTCTACCCACAACATTTAGAGAGTGAGGGAAGCTAAAGCTAACCAAGAGCGAAGGAATGCTCAAAAGCCAAGGGGTTTCGACCCAAGGCTAACCACCCAAGGGCAACACATTGTTGCAAAGCCCCAGGTTCCTAAAGCAATTTCAAGCCTAGTGGCGAAGTGCCAAAAAATAAATGGATCAAGTCTGTCGACGCCAAAGTAAAAGGGAAGTTGAAATGGACCAACTTCGATATAGAGTAAGGTTCCTCGATGGACTATAGGAAGGAATATATGTCATCAAAAAAGGCTTATATCTCTGAGAATGACAAGGGTAAAAATCCACAATGGCGAAGGGAACAAAGGCGCAAAGGGATGCCTTAGTGAAAGATCAAGCTCAATCTAGCACCAACATGTTAGCAGGCAATACATAAGTTTATGAAGACAAGACAACTAACAAGGTGCTTGTGGGGTGCAAATTATTCAATAAAGAGGAGGCTGAGCTAAAAGTTGAAGATGAGAATATGACAGACAACTTCGACTCAGACTTAGAAGCCTCCATTGACGTGATAGTGAATATGGTTTCAGATATGCCAAGGGAGTATGACAGGATAACTGAGGTCGAAAACTTGGATGCTAACACTGAAGTTGAGATGGCAGCACATAAACCAGTCTGCTACTATGTGATGAACAATGGCTGCATCGAAGAGCATAATGTTTTATTTGAAAGGCCAACTGACGCCATCAAAGGGCATTTAAAACCTCTCTATATCATTGAAAATTGGAAAATGTGGCTGTCAACAAGATATTAGTGGATTGTGGTGTAATTGTTAACCTGATACCACATTACTTGCTGACAAAGATTGGCAAGTTCGACACCAATCTGAAGCCTCATAATATGGTTCTTTCCAATTATGAAGGGGAAATTGGCGCTACTTTGGGAGTCCTACATGTCGATTTGACTGTTGGAGTAGTGACTAGACCTACCTTATTTATGGTGGTCGAAAGCAAGGCCAATTACAACCTTCTGATGGGAAGGGAATGGATCAATGGCATTGAGGCAATGCCTTTTGTAAACACCCCAAATTTGCCCTCACCCATTCACACCATGGCTTGTGATCATTCTCATATACATAAACACAATCATATCCCCTCATATCTCATTTTTGATTCACTGCATAGTTTCTAAGTCATCTGCACCTAGGGTTTGTGATCTGAGCAATCCAAGAGCATCTTGAGCCATTCCAAAGGCCACCAATCATTTCAAAGTGGTCCATGTGTGTTCTTATATCATATTCCATCTCCTCAAAGTCAAAAATGCAGAGGAATCACAAGAACTAGGGTTTGAGTAGATGCAGAGCCAGGTTTGACTGCACAGTTGACTGAAAATTAGGGTTTTGGTTTCAGAGGCCATAACTCCAAATTTTTTGGTCATTCTTGTTTCCATTGGTCTCTATGTGGTACAGGGAGTATGCATATCAATTTTCATGAAGAAATTCCATGGGGAAGTCATCTGATCAAGGGTTGACTTTTCAGACAAGTCAGTGTAAAATCAGGGCATCTGAGGCCCCCAATGACCCAACCAATGGGTGATCTTCATCACTTTGAGTGTATATGATCTTTATTTGATCATGGAAGAAGGTTTAAGTTCATAGAAATCAAGAATTTAGGGTTTTTGCAAATGTTGACTTTTTGGGCATAGTTGACTTTTCAAGAATGCATCATTTTAGGTCATTTTTCAAGCCTTGATTCTTGATCCAAAAAGGCTTCAAATGGAAAAACTTTGGTCATGAAAGTTGTAGATCTCATCTTTCCCTTTTCAAAAAGTACAAGAACATGATCAAACTCTTCTTGGATCAAAAGTTATGGCAAGGCAAAGTTGGCAAAAATCATTGATTTTTAAGGCATGCTTCAAATGGAAATTTTGCAAAGTCATGAACCAATGCATTATGTGGTTTCTAATTCACTTTAAACCAGCACACAAACATTCTCTAAGTCACAAAAATCAGAATTTGACCAAGGTTCACATGTGTTTAGTTCATGTAACAAGACATTTTTATCATGAAAATCCATAAAGTAACCAAGTTGCAAAACACTCATGACACTTCCCTCAACTTGCTGCCTTGGCCTTTGGACCTTGCTGGCTCTCTCACCACACCATGCTGCGCCAGCCCTAGCCTTTGTACCAAGCTAGTATCAAGCCCATGCCTCTCTTACAAGATTTTTGACTTTTGGCAAAAGCAAACATCCCAATCACCACAGGCCATGTCACATCCTCTGGCCACTTGCATTTGTTTATTGTATCCTTTGGCAAGCCATAACACTAAGCAAGCAAGGCTGAAGCTAGACATACACACACATTCACAAAACACTCCCAACTGCATAAGCTTTCGAATCTGCCTCCACAGCCACAAAACACTCAAGCCAACTTCACTAATCATCTCACCTTGCTCCATAGACCAAAAAGCACCAAGAACACAAGCCTGAAACAACAAGAATCCCCCATTGCCATTCTTCACCTCAGCCTGCATTTTCTTTCGAATCTCCTTCCACAAACTACAAACACACCAACAAACACCACAGACCTTCTCCATTCATCCTCAGGACCACAAACCATCATTCACAATGGCCTGAAACCTCCAGAAACTCCATTGCCATTTCTGACCAAGCTTGAGCAGGAGCTTTCGAAACTCACTATCCAGCCAACTTAAACTCCCATTGAGCATTCAAACATCATCTGGGGACCAAGTGGAGTAGTTTGCACTGAAGGAAGTGGCCAGAAAGTCCTCAAACTGAAAGCTTCGAATCTCAGGTAGCCTGAAATTTATTTTTCCAGAAATTGTTTTTCTTGTTATAAACTTGTTCTATGTGCTTCACTGATCATCCTGGTATCATTGGTTTTGAAAATGGCTTTGATTTGAGAGTTTAATTTGTCTCTGAAGCTTGCGTGCCCTAGTTTTTATTCCTTTCGATTCAGCTTGTTTAGGAAGAAGAAATGTGTTTTAGGATAGGGGTTTGATTCGTGAGGATGTGAGGAACATTTCCCAGTTTTTAGTTTTCATTTTTGATACGTTTTTAGGGAGTTTGAAGTTTCTCAGGGAGAGAGCTGGCCGGAGAAGACGACCGGAAGTCTTCTCCGGCAGCCTGAGTGTGATTAGGGCTAATGGTCATTAATTAGTGAACTTTGAATCTGGTCCCTTGGATGGACTCTCCCGCGCGCGAATGAAAGGCTGAGATGAGCCATTAGAAACCCTAATCCTGATTATCCATTTAATTCCTGATTAATTAATTCATAATTTTAATTTAACCAAGTTTGAATTTGGACCACAAGATCATGCGCCAAGTCAATGGTCCCTTCCCCAGATTGCATCTCAGCCTCTCATTCTGATTACTTTTATTTTATTTGATTTTTAATTCATTTTATTTCATTAAACTTGCATAATTATTTTAAAATAGTTAAAAATTCTTAAAAATTATGAAACTTTTTCCTAAGAGTTTTAATAATTTTTAAGACCCAAAAATATTTTTATTTTATTTTTTATCATTAAAAAAGTATTTTTAAATATTTAAAAGATTATTTTTAATTGATTAATGGGAATTAATTAATTAAAAATACTTTTAGGTATTTAAAAATTACAAAAAAATTCATGAAATGTGCTAAGACATTTAGAAACATTGTCCAACCTTCAAACCAAATTTCTTTTTTGATCTTGATGCATTTTAAGAATTTTTCATTGAATAAAATCATATTTTGTGCATTAATTTGATCCTAAGTTCAAAAATTCATTTCTGCCTATGGGTGAAGGTTGAGACATTGATTCTTCTTGCGTTGTTTTGTGTTTGGCATGAAGTTTCTAGGGTAAAATGGCCATGATTTGATCTTGCATTTTCTAATTGTTTGGCATTTCTTTTGTTAAGAACCCTAAAAAACCCTAATAACTTGCAAAATTCATATCTTGAGTTTGGTTGAGAGTTGAGAGTTCCCCTTTGGGAAGTGGTTCATTATGGGTCTAGGGTTTCTTTGGGTGGCATTTTCCATTTTTTATCTTAGGGTTTGCTTCTGTTTTTGGTTTTTGTTTGATGTTTGATCCATAAACCCTAATTTGGGCTTTCATTTGCATCCTTCTTGCATTCTCTTGCATAACATGACTTGCCATGACATTCCATGCTTCCATTTGATTCATTTGACATCATGAGACATGTAGAAAGTATGTTTGATCATTGCATCTCATATTTGCCATGTCATTTGCTTTGTATGTTTCATAACTTTTCATGTTCATTCATGCTCCTTAACTTGCATCCTTTGCATCCATAAACTTGTATGAGCATATCCATGCCCTGCCTCATGTTTGTAGCACTCCATAGCATCATTATCATCATCAACATGCTTCTGGTTTTGTTTGGCATCATACCATTTCATTTCATTTTGCATTGCATTGCATTCCTTTCTCTAACTTTTCAGGTGGTAAGTTACTTTGAGAAGTGAATTTGCCTTCACTTCTCATAATCTCTTTTCATCTCCCTTATGCATCATTGCTGCATTTTGTCTTGTGTTTGAGATTGAGCTTGCTCATTCTTGCTCTTCTTACTTTCTTTCTTCAAGTGACTTGTCTTCTTAAATGAAGCAAGTTACTTTGCTTCTCTTTGCTCCTTTCATCTGCTTCCTGGTGGTTTCTCTGAAGATATTTCTTGCAAACCTCACAAACCTTAGGAACAACCAAGCATGACAATGATTAGGGTTTTGATTAGTTCCTCCCACTTAGTTTTACCTTTGTGTCTCATTGAGTCTTCTCTTCTCACCTCATAATCAGGGACTAAACCCTAAAGGTTTTAAGGCTTTGTGATTAAGCTTATGCCTGCATCCTTCTATTAGGATGGAGTGTGTAACTTTAATCCTAAGTGTTAAACCCTTAATGTGTTTAAATCCTTTAATCAATTCACTTAATAATCATCAAGACATCAAGCTTGTAACTTGGGCCTTGCATTAGGGTTCTAATTCTTCCTTGATTGGTTAAGAAGGACTAACCCTAGTGTTAATGGACAAGTCCCCCTCAAGTTGTCTTATAAACCATAAAAATCACTTCTTCATCATATCATTGAGTAAAATCCACTTAATCAAAGGCTTGTTTTGTCATGAGTTTAATCCCTAATCATGGATTAAGTTGAGGAGCTTTCCTCAGCTTAAACACTCTCATCTATTATCCTTCTATTAGGATGGTGTAATGAGTCTGTTTAATCCTTGATTATGGCTTAATCTCATTACTTAACACTAAACAAAAACAACAAAAACATCTAAATAATCACAATTAGGTTAATGATCTTAATCCTACATCAAAGGTGATTAAGTGTGAGAATCTGACTTCACACTTAAGGTATTCTCATTACCCCTAATCAGAGGGAAGATGTGATGAGTTTACTAACCCATTGGTTTAGGCTTAAGCTCATTAACTTATGACAAACTTTCAAAAGCAATAAAAGACTGAAAATACAAAAACAAACAATAATCGTCTCCTTCGGGATTCTTTTCTCATCATCTTCACTCACAAACGAGAACTTGCTTCTTCCGTCTAATGCAAGACAGTTTGCACCTGAGCCAGACAGGTCATACACTTGAGCATAGACAAGCAAGCAGTTCACAAGTCATTTCATCTTCAGTCTCTTTGGGTCGAACTACGGTGTTCTGACTTCCTCATTGCACGAGAGGATACGTAGGCATAACTTAACAGTTATCGAACAAAAGTCTCTGTATATTCCCCCTCTTTCCAGCTTTATTTTCTTTAGCCTCATGATCTTGAGCATCTCACTTTCATCCTTACACTGACACTTTCATACTTCACATCACTTATACACTTTACACTGACACCTGTACATTCTTTTCCAGCTATTTTACACACAGATTGCACCGACACTACCCCTTTAAAACACAAATCTTTTAAGCGTGGATCCCGTCGAGTACGGCGGACAATCTGGGTGCTAATACCTTCCCAGGTTGTAACCAACCCCCTTTCTCAGTCTCTCTGGTTCGCAAACCGTCTTATCCATCTTTTTCTAGGCCTATGCAGCATTGCCTTTCCTCCGGGATAAAAATGCCTAGCTGGCGACTCTATTCATTCTTCAGTGAGTTCACGGCTGTGTGTTCTCACTGTCTCCTTCGCCGACCGTTCGCGTCTGTACCCTTATTTGACCCTGTGTCACTTATCGGGAGCGACAGCTTGGCGACTCTGCTGGGGACCCTTATATTGCAACCAGGGCTTCTGGTTCTTTTTGTGGGTTCCTCCTAGCGCTTGATTGATTTGTGTTTACTGGGGTGTCATGTGCTTATTTGTGTTTGTATATATTTTAGTTATGTACAGTTTGCTTTATTGTTTTCTTTATTGCATTTGTATATATCATACTGTACTGCTGGCTGGATCTGGTTGTTTGCTTTGGTGGGTGGGTATTTCATTGAGAGTTAAGGTCCTATACCTGGGACCTGAGTGACACCTAGGCTAGAGTGAATCATATTCTTTCCCATTCCATTTCGGTCTGGTGCGGGAATATGAAACACGGTTCAAATATGGGTTTCTTCTTGAGAACTCTGTGTTGCAGATTTCCTGCAATGCTAGGGCTATCTGGGAAGCCTGCTAAGTCTGGATGACCTTTAGTATTGACCTTCAGAAACTGAGGTGAATTAGAGGAGGAATTGTTATGGTTATTGTAAACACTGTACCTCCGGGTTAGAAGTGTTTACACTTCTCATAACTGATCCAAGTCTGAGGATCCTTGTTCTAGAACACCACCTGTGAGGGGGTTGGGCTGTTTACAGGTTTGCAGGTACCTTAACCTCAGAATACCCTGTTACTTTGGTTTGTTAAGAATACTACATGTTGGATAGTTCTTGTAATTCTAAAACCCTGGACATGTGGCTCTTTATTTGAGTCCCCCTACCTTGGTTACTGGTTTTATAGACCTCCAACTGGAATTATTGAACACACTTGGGCCTATATCAGAGTACTTTGGCCAGATCCAGCTCAGTCACAGACCCTTGCATTTCATTTGCATACATACTCATTGCATCATATTGACATTTGCTTATTTGTGTTTCAGGGTATCCCTCTTTATTTTGGCCAGTTTTGACCCCATCTTCAGTATTGGCCCATCTTCACCAGCACCTGCTTCAGTCATCAGTAGTCTGCTTCAGCTATCACCAGCACCAGCCAACCAGTGGCTCATCACTTCAGCATTGTCATCAGCACCTGTCTCTACTCAGTCTCAGCATCATGGCTCCTAAAAAGAGCAACATCACCTATCACTTCTTCCAACCAGACTTGTCAGATATCAGGAGGATCCAAACCCTGATCACTCCAGACCACATATCCCTGTTCAGAGAGAATTATGGAGACATACTTGACTTGGTTGTGGATCTGGACCCATCCCAGAGGAGCCTCATCCACACTTGCATTCAGTTCTATGATCCCCCACTGAGATGTTTCACCTTTCAAGACTTTCAGTTGGGCCCTCTTTTAGAAGAATACTCCTCATTAGTTGGTATGCCTATCAGGAGAGAAATCCCTTTCAACCCTGAGATGGTCTTTCCTACCAATGGAGAGGTAGCAAGAGCTTTACATCTGGAGCCTGTCCTAATTGAGCAGCATATGACTTCTAAAGCTGGGATCCCTGGTTTCCATCTGGACTTCTTAATTTCTCAAGCCAGCCTGAAGGCCTCCCTGGGGGAGTGGAAAGCTGTTTGTGCTTTGCTGGCCTTATGCATATATGGAATTGTGTTGTTTGCAGATGAGCCTCGATTCATCAGCAAGAATGCAATCCACCTGTTCATCCTGAAGAACCCAGTGCCAACTTTATTGGGGGACCTTTACTATTCAGTGCATCAGAGGAATGAGAAGCAGAGGGGGAGATTAGTGAGGATTTGTGCTCCATTATTTCATACTTGGCTTCTCAAGCATCTACCCAGAACAGATGCATTTCTCAACCCTCATCAGCAAAGCAACTGGGCTAAGAGGCTCACTACTCTCACTTCAGCTGATATCAGATGGTGTACTCAAAGCACCAAGGGCAGAGATATCATCACCAGCTGTGGGCACTTTCCCAATGTGCCCTTAATAGGAGTTAAGGGAAGTATTAATTACAACCCTCTGCTGTTCAGGAGGCAACTGGGTTATGCCTTAGTCCATACTCCCAAGGTACAGGACTTAGTGGAGACTCTCTATTGTGAGAACAAGATCAGTTTGACTATTGTTAGGCAGGCTGCTTGGGCCTGGGATAATGTTCAAACCAAGGGAGTCACTGTTTTGGGGAAGTGTAATAATGTGGCATCAGCACAATATTATGAGTGGTCCCGTGCCAGGGCTCAATTCTCTGGAATGCCCTTTACCATAGAAGACATGCCTGAGTCATCTTCAGCACCACCCCCTGCCACCATCAGTTTGGAGGAGTTTGAGAGCTTGAAGGAAAGAAATGAGAAGCTAACCCAGGCTTTGCAGAAGACCCTCCGGGAGAGGAGTGAAGGTATGAGGGAGATTGAGAGATTGGAGAAGTTGAGAATAGAGCATCTGACTAAGATTGAGAAGTCTGGGGATTATATCAAAAAGTCTAAGGCTGGTGAACAAATTCTGAAGAATGCTTGTAAAGAAGCCCAGTTCCAAAGAGCAAGAACAGACCTGTACTTGAAAGAGAGTCAAGCCCGGTGGGTCAGGATCACCGAGGCTCGTACCCAGGAGGACAAGAGAGTTCAAGACAAGATGGATCAACTGGAAGCTAGTGCGAGAGAACAGCAAGAAGCCCTGGCATCAGCCCAGAGGGAGATATCAGAACTGAAGATCAAAGCAGGGGTGAAGAGGTCCAAAGACCAAACTCAGCACAAGAAACTAGCAGCAGCTATTGCAACCCGGAACCTCCTTATCCGGAATCTTACGGAGCGTCCGGCTGATCCTGTGACCGAAGCACTTCTCAAGGAAGTTTGTGAGGATGAGTTCAGCCTTGGTGTTTGACCATTTGCTTGTTGTTGTTTCTTTTCCATGTACTTTTACCTTTTTGTGATGTATTTAGACCCCTAAGGGGGTTTGTGTTGTAAAATGAACAATTTGTATTATTTCACCTTCTGTAATGTATTTGTGTTCGTTTTGTTCCATCCAAGTTTACTTCGGAATCAACATCAACAGCATCTTCAAGGGTCTGGAAGGGTCAAAACTGAAGACCAAACCGGATACCTTGGGAACAAATAAGCATAACTGCATTGCATGCTAACCCTTTGTCTGTTTTGTAGGGTTTTGTTTTATTGTTGCTAACCTCTGTTGTGATGTTCAGGAACTATTGCTAGGCGCCGAGTATTTCCCCTCAACCGGCCGCACCGTTATCCAACCCGAAATAACCTTCCGGGAATTCAAATGGATTAGGTACAGCAGGACCTAGCGGAGGTCAGAAATCAGATGGCAAACGAAAGGTTAGAGATGAGAACGCAGATGACGCAGTTCATGGAAGTTATGAACAACATGGCTCAGAGCCAGGAGAGACTGAGGGCCATGGTGGAGAGGCAAAATCAAGAGGAGCCTCATGTAGGAACTGCAGGCACCAGTAACAATGAAAGGGTGCAACCCCATGTTAATCCCCCTGTGTTTGGCCCACATTTGCATCCTGAGACCAACATTCCTGCGAATGTTCAAGGCACAGCCACTGCAGCCAGGGTACTTCAGGAGGACCCTCAAGAAGACCAGTTTACAGTAATGGGTGCTGGAGAAGAAGCTTACGATAGAAGGTTGGATGAGATAGCTGAGAAGTTGAGGTCCTTAGAAACTCAAAATTCTTTGGGTTTTGACGTAATGGATATGGGCTTGGTAGATGGGGTCAGGATCCCCCATAAGTTCAAGCCTCCTTGTTTCGAAAAGTATAATGGGACTTCATGCCCCCGGACTCATCTACAATCATTTCTGGGAAGGCTGAAGGCCTATACGATGGATGAGAAGCTTTGGATGTTCTACTTCGAAGATAGCTTGACAGGGGCCTCAAGAGAATGGTACTCTCACCTAACAAGGGCAACTATTAGATGCTGGAAGGACCTGGCAGAGGCCTTCATCAGACAGTATCAGTATAACTTAGACATGGCACCCAACAGGACCCTCCTAATGGGAATGTCACAGTCTTCAAGGGAGAGTTTCCGAGAATATGCCCAAAGATGGAGGCAATTGGCTGCTGCTGTTCAACCCCCTATGTCTGAAAGGGAAATGGCAGATATGTTCATGAATACCCTTCAGGGAACCTATATTGACAGGTTAGCTGCTTTCTCTTCCACTAGCTTTGCGGATGTTGTCATAGCTGGGGAGAGAATTGAAAGCCTGTTGAAAATGGGAAAGATCTCAGACAACGGTGCAAGCTCGTCCAGTAATGCAAGAAAGCCTTTCGCAGGCCCGAGAAGAACTGGCGAGACCAACGCCATCCACACCAACAGGGGTAGGCCCCGATATGCTCAAAGATCAATAGCAGCAGTCACCATCCCTGCTCCCGCTCATCCTTTACCAGCCTATCAACCTCCTCAGCAAAACTATCAACCACAACCTCAGCAAAATCAGTATCCTCTAAGAAATTACAACAACAACAACAGCAACAACAGTCAACAGAGGCCATTTCAGCAGAGGCCATCTCAAGCTAACAGAGTGGTCGATCCGATCCCAATGCCATATGCTACTTTGCTGCCACAACTTCTGAAACTCAACCTGGTTGAGCTAAGAACGTTGGCACCTCCGGATCCCAACAGTCTACCAAGGAACTATGACTCCAATGCTAGGTGTGCTTTTCATTCAAACGCACCTGGTCACAGTACAGAAAAATGCAGGGCTCTGCATGTGAAGGTACAAGACCTGGTAGACTCCAAGGCTCTGAATTTCGCACCGCCGCCCAATGTCAATAAAAACCCCATGCCAAACCATGGTGGTCCCCGGATTAACGCTATTGAAGAAGACAAGCCGTCTTATTTAATAACCAGTGTGGGACAGATCAGGACACCATTGGTAGAAATCAAGGCTCAGCTCTTGGAATGTCAAATGTTCCCGGGTTGTGAGTTGGGTTGTGCTTACTGCAATATCTCGGTCAATGGGTGTGGTAATTTGAGGAATGGCATAGATGGCCTTATTCAGAGTGGCCAACTTCAGATCACCACATCATTTCCAACGAATCCAGCAATCTCATCAGCAACGGTTTCAGAACCTCCTACAACTGCAGCAACTATTGTTCCTGACAATTCTTCGGCTTCATCAACAAGTACTTCATCTATCATCTCAACTGATCAGTTTTCAACGAATGTTTCTTCTACAACATCAGCTTCACTCCATTTTGAGACTCCTACAACAACAGCATCCGTTCTTCCACCATTATCTCCTACAACACCAGCAACAAATCATGAAGACGTCTCTACTGTCACCATATTCTATGATCCTGAGAACAACTCTGCCTACCATTCAGAAGGTGCTGCTCCCGTCAGAGCACCAGTTACAATCTTTTATGATCCACAAACAATTACAGTCCCTTCAGCAGCAGCAATCAGTCCGGTCACTGTCACGGTGCCTGGACCAGTACCATATGAAAGCAATAGGGCCATCCCTTGGCACTATGGCTCTGACGTGTACTGCGAAGGAAAAAGAATCACTCTTGAAACATCAACACCTGCACCACAAGTAGACAATGTGGGCGGAGGCGGAGGCTTCACCCGAAGCGGACGTCTCTTCGCTCCACCAATTCAAAGACCTACTGCCGAAGCAGAAGCTGCTGCCAAGGCAAAAGGAAAGAGCCCGGTGCAGGAAGATCAAGCTGTTAAAGAAGCCTTGAAGACCCCGTTCGATCAAGAAGTTGATGAGTTTATGCGAATAATCAAAAAGAGTGATTACAAAATTGTGGATCAGCTTCACCAAACGCCATCCAAAATCTCTATCCTTTCACTGCTTATGTGCTCCGAAGCCCATCGGAATGCACTACTCAAAGTCTTGCACGCAGCTTACGTGCCTGAAGAGATTACTGTCAACCAGTTGGAAACCGTGGTTGGAAATGTTACAGCTAGCAATGGGCTAGGGTTCACCAATACTGACTTGACAGCGGATGGCCGCAACCACAACAAAGCCTTGCACATAACCATGGAATGCAAAGGAGCTGTCCTTTCTCATGTGCTGGTGGACACAGGTTCATCCCTGAATGTCTTACCAAAGAAGGCTCTGGTGAAGCTTGAATATGATGGATTGGCATTGAGACCCAGCAACCTGGTGGTAAGAGCCTTTGATGGTTCAAAGAGATCGGTGCTGGGAGAGATCGAGCTGCCTGTGACAATTGGCCCACAGACCTTTAAAACTATCTTTTATGTGATGGACATTCAGCCCGCCTACAGCTGTTTGTTGGGTAGACCCTGGATTCACGCCGCCGGCGCAATAACGTCTACCCTTCACCAAAAGTTAAAATATGAGTGGGAAGGCCAAGTTGTTACAATCTGCGGGGAGGAGGATATATTTGTTAGCCATCTGGCTACTTATAAGTATATTGAAATGGATGGGGAGATCCATGAGATGAGAACGCAGATGACGCAGTTCATGGAAGTTATGAACAACATGGCTCAGAGCCAGGAGAGACTGAGGGCCATGGTGGAGAGGCAAAATCAAGAGGAGCCTCATGTAGGAACTGCAGGCACCAGTAACAATGAAAGGGTGCAACCCCATGTTAATCCCCCTGTGTTTGGCCCACATTTGCATCCTGAGACCAACATTCCTGCGAATGTTCAAGGCACAGCCACTGCAGCCAGGGTACTTCAGGAGGACCCTCAAGAAGACCAGTTTACAGTAATGGGTGCTGGAGAAGAAGCTTACGATAGAAGGTTGGATGAGATAGCTGAGAAGTTGAGGTCCTTAGAAACTCAAAATTCTTTGGGTTTTGACGTAATGGATATGGGCTTGGTAGATGGGGTCAGGATCCCCCATAAGTTCAAGCCTCCTTGTTTCGAAAAGTATAATGGGACTTCATGCCCCCGGACTCATCTACAATCATTTCTGGGAAGGCTGAAGGCCTATACGATGGATGAGAAGCTTTGGATGTTCTACTTCGAAGATAGCTTGACAGGGGCCTCAAGAGAATGGTACTCTCACCTAACAAGGGCAACTATTAGATGCTGGAAGGACCTGGCAGAGGCCTTCATCAGACAGTATCAGTATAACTTAGACATGGCACCCAACAGGACCCTCCTAATGGGAATGTCACAGTCTTCAAGGGAGAGTTTCCGAGAATATGCCCAAAGATGGAGGCAATTGGCTGCTGCTGTTCAACCCCCTATGTCTGAAAGGGAAATGGCAGATATGTTCATGAATACCCTTCAGGGAACCTATATTGACAGGTTAGCTGCTTTCTCTTCCACTAGCTTTGCGGATGTTGTCATAGCTGGGGAGAGAATTGAAAGCCTGTTGAAAATGGGAAAGATCTCAGACAACGGTGCAAGCTCGTCCAGTAATGCAAGAAAGCCTTTCGCAGGCCCGAGAAGAACTGGCGAGACCAACGCCATCCACACCAACAGGGGTAGGCCCCGATATGCTCAAAGATCAATAGCAGCAGTCACCATCCCTGCTCCCGCTCATCCTTTACCAGCCTATCAACCTCCTCAGCAAAACTATCAACCACAACCTCAGCAAAATCAGTATCCTCTAAGAAATTACAACAACAACAACAGCAACAACAGTCAACAGAGGCCATTTCAGCAGAGGCCATCTCAAGCTAACAGAGTGGTCGATCCGATCCCAATGCCATATGCTACTTTGCTGCCACAACTTCTGAAACTCAACCTGGTTGAGCTAAGAACGTTGGCACCTCCGGATCCCAACAGTCTACCAAGGAACTATGACTCCAATGCTAGGTGTGCTTTTCATTCAAACGCACCTGGTCACAGTACAGAAAAATGCAGGGCTCTGCATGTGAAGGTACAAGACCTGGTAGACTCCAAGGCTCTGAATTTCGCACCGCCGCCCAATGTCAATAAAAACCCCATGCCAAACCATGGTGGTCCCCGGATTAACGCTATTGAAGAAGACAAGCCGTCTTATTTAATAACCAGTGTGGGACAGATCAGGACACCATTGGTAGAAATCAAGGCTCAGCTCTTGGAATGTCAAATGTTCCCGGGTTGTGAGTTGGGTTGTGCTTACTGCAATATCTCGGTCAATGGGTGTGGTAATTTGAGGAATGGCATAGATGGCCTTATTCAGAGTGGCCAACTTCAGATCACCACATCATTTCCAACGAATCCAGCAATCTCATCAGCAACGGTTTCAGAACCTCCTACAACTGCAGCAACTATTGTTCCTGACAATTCTTCGGCTTCATCAACAAGTACTTCATCTATCATCTCAACTGATCAGTTTTCAACGAATGTTTCTTCTACAACATCAGCTTCACTCCATTTTGAGACTCCTACAACAACAGCATCCGTTCTTCCACCATTATCTCCTACAACACCAGCAACAAATCATGAAGACGTCTCTACTGTCACCATATTCTATGATCCTGAGAACAACTCTGCCTACCATTCAGAAGGTGCTGCTCCCGTCAGAGCACCAGTTACAATCTTTTATGATCCACAAACAATTACAGTCCCTTCAGCAGCAGCAATCAGTCCGGTCACTGTCACGGTGCCTGGACCAGTACCATATGAAAGCAATAGGGCCATCCCTTGGCACTATGGCTCTGACGTGTACTGCGAAGGAAAAAGAATCACTCTTGAAACATCAACACCTGCACCACAAGTAGACAATGTGGGCGGAGGCGGAGGCTTCACCCGAAGCGGACGTCTCTTCGCTCCACCAATTCAAAGACCTACTGCCGAAGCAGAAGCTGCTGCCAAGGCAAAAGGAAAGAGCCCGGTGCAGGAAGATCAAGCTGTTAAAGAAGCCTTGAAGACCCCGTTCGATCAAGAAGTTGATGAGTTTATGCGAATAATCAAAAAGAGTGATTACAAAATTGTGGATCAGCTTCACCAAACGCCATCCAAAATCTCTATCCTTTCACTGCTTATGTGCTCCGAAGCCCATCGGAATGCACTACTCAAAGTCTTGCACGCAGCTTACGTGCCTGAAGAGATTACTGTCAACCAGTTGGAAACCGTGGTTGGAAATGTTACAGCTAGCAATGGGCTAGGGTTCACCAATACTGACTTGACAGCGGATGGCCGCAACCACAACAAAGCCTTGCACATAACCATGGAATGCAAAGGAGCTGTCCTTTCTCATGTGCTGGTGGACACAGGTTCATCCCTGAATGTCTTACCAAAGAAGGCTCTGGTGAAGCTTGAATATGATGGATTGGCATTGAGACCCAGCAACCTGGTGGTAAGAGCCTTTGATGGTTCAAAGAGATCGGTGCTGGGAGAGATCGAGCTGCCTGTGACAATTGGCCCACAGACCTTTAAAACTATCTTTTATGTGATGGACATTCAGCCCGCCTACAGCTGTTTGTTGGGTAGACCCTGGATTCACGCCGCCGGCGCAATAACGTCTACCCTTCACCAAAAGTTAAAATATGAGTGGGAAGGCCAAGTTGTTACAATCTGCGGGGAGGAGGATATATTTGTTAGCCATCTGGCTACTTATAAGTATATTGAAATGGATGGGGAGATCCATGAGACAATGAGCCAAGGATTTGAAGCCTTGAATGTGAATGAAGCATCTGCTGTATCTGGGATCTCCATGTCGTCTTACCAACAAGCCCGGAAGGTTGTTGAGGAAGGAACTGCCCTAGGCTGGGGAAAAGTTTTAGCTGTGGAGGAGAAGAAGGACAAATTTGGGTTGGGTTACAGACCAACTCAACATCAAGCAAAGGCTGCTGGAGAGCCTGGTTTTGTCAGTGGGGGAATGCTTACCCCTGATGCTATCAACTGTCTGGAAGACGAGCTGGAAGAGAAGCGCAACCTGGAGAATTGGATTCGTCCGAAGGTCCCATGGAGCAGTGTCTCGAACTGGTCTTCCCAGGGAATTATAAGTGTTACTCGAGCAGAGTAATTATTATTTCCTGTATTTTATAAGCATGCATCAAAGTCTTGCATCTTGCCCAAGATGACAAGACTCATTTTGTAATCAGGGCCATCTGTACTTTTGTGCAAACAAGATCAATTAATGAAATATCAGACATCTTTTTTGCAAACGAGTCTTTTTCTTTTATGTTCACTGTTTTTCCATTTTTCTTTTTGTACAAAAAAATAAATGGCAGTGTTTTCAAAATGACAACTTCATTTCACTTTTCTAAATAAGACTAAAATCAGATCACTAAAATGAACAACCTAACCCTTGCAGAGAGTGCCATCCTGACAGCACCGACAACAGCACGGCTATGACATCGTATGACTTTGACAATCCGATCAATCAAGCTGATGAAGGGGTTGAAGAAGAATATGAGCTTCCTGAAGAGCTCGCCAGGTTGTTGAGACAGGAGGAAAAGGTTATTACTCCTCACCAGGAGGAGGTTGAAGTGATTAATCTTGGTACAGAGGAAAATGTGAAAGAAGTCAAAATCGGGGCCTGCCTGCAAGACTCAGTAAAGAAGCAACTGGTTGATCTACTTCGAGAGTATGTGGATGTGTTTGCTTGGTCGTATCAAGACATGCCAGGGTTGGATACCGATATTGTTGTGCACAAGCTGCCTTTGAAAGAAGAGTGCCCTCCAGTCAAACAAAAGCTACGCCGTACTCGTCCAGACATGGCTATGAAAATCAAGGAGGAGGTACAAAAGCAATGGGATGCCGGATTCCTTGCTGTGACAAGCTACCCGCCGTGGGTTGCTAACATAGTACCTGTGCCTAAGAAGGACGGTAAGGTAAGGATGTGTGTTGATTACCGGGATCTGAATAGAGCTAGCCCGAAAGATGATTTCCCATTACCTCACATCGATGTATTGGTGGATAATACGGCTCAGTTCTCGGTATTCTCCTTCATGGATGGATTTTCAGGATACAATCAGATTAAAATGTCACCTGAAGACATGGAGAAGACAACATTCATCACACCTTGGGGCACGTTCTGCTACAAAGTAATGCCATTTGGGCTCAAGAATGCCGGTACAACATATCAACGGGCTATGGTAACATTATTCCACGATATGATCCATAAGGAAATCGAGTGTTATGTGGATGACATGATTGCCAAGTCCCTTACAGAGGAAGACCATCTGGTGAATCTGCTCAAGTTGTTCAAGCGTCTGAGGAAGTATCAACTGAAGTTGAACCCCAACAAATGCACATTCGGGGTGCGATCCGGTAAGCTGCTGGGATTTATTGTAAGCGAGAAGGGGATTGAGGTTGACCCTGATAAAGTCAAAGCCATCCAAGAGATGCCTGCACCAAAAACTGAAAAAGAAGTTCGAGGGTTCTTAGGTAGATTGAACTACATCTCAAGGTTCATATCTCACCTCACAGCAACCTGTGAACCCTTGTTCAAGCTGTTAAGAAAAGAACAGACGGTCAGGTGGAATGAAGACTGTCAAAAGGCTTTTGACAAGATCAAGGAGTATCTGCAAGAACCTCCAATCCTTATGCCGCCAGTGGAAGGAAGACCTCTGATTATGTATTTGACAGTATTGGAAGAGTCAATGGGGTGTGTGTTGGGCCAACATGACGAGTCTGGTCGAAAAGAGTATGCAATATACTACCTAAGCAAAAAGTTTACCGACTGTGAACAGCGTTATTCACTGCTCGAGAAAACTTGTTGTGCTTTAGCGTGGGCTGCTCGCCGACTAAGGCAGTATATGTTGACCCACACTACCTTGTTAATCTCAAAGATGGACCCAGTCAAGTACATATTTGAGAAGCCGGCGCTTACCGGACGGGTTGCAAGATGGCAGATGATTCTTACAGAATACGACATACAGTACACTTCTCAGAAAGCCATCAAGGGCAGTGTACTATCTGAATATCTTGCTGAGCAACCCATTGATGATTACCAGCCAATGAGGTTTGACTTCCCTGATGAAGACATCATGTTCATTAAAACAAAAGATCATGAAGAGCCTATTCACACTGAAGGGCCTGACCCAGAAGAAGAGTGGACTATGATGTTCGACGGGGCTGTTAACATGAATGGCCGTGGTGTTGGTGCAGTACTCATTATACCCAAAGGAGTTCACATGCCTTTCTCGGCAAAACTCACTTTCAACTGCACTAACAACGAAGCTGAATACGAAGCTTGCATTATGGGTCTTGAGGAAGCCATTGACCTCAGGATCAAGACATTAACCGTATTCGGAGATTCAGCTTTGGTAATCAATCAGACCAACGGAAAATGGTACACACACCAAGACCATCTGATACCTTACAGGGATTATACAAGGAGGTTACTGACTTTCTTCACAACAGTCAAACTTGAGTATATCCCTCGGGACGAGAATCAGTTTGCAGATGCCTTGGCTACCATTTCGTCCATGATCAAAGTTCAAATTGCTAACTTTGTACCCCAGATTTCAGTATCGAGACTTGATAGACCAGCATATGTATTTGCAGCGGAAGTTGTTAAAGATGATAAGCCTTGGTTCCACGATATTAAATGCTTCTTGGAGGATCAAACATACCCACCTGGGGCATCTTCCAACGACAAGAAGACTTTGAGAAGGCTTGCTGGGAGTTTCTTTCTGAACACTGATGGATCTTTATACAAAAGGAACTTTGACATGGTACTCCTCAGATGTGTTGACAAGACGGAAGCAGATTTGCTGATGCATGAAGTGCACGAGGGCTCTTTTGGTACCCATGCTGGAGGGCATGCAATGGCTAAGAAATTGCTGAGATCAGGCTATTATTGGATCACAATGGATGCAGACTGTTGTGCCTATGCCAGGAAATGCCACAAATGCCAGATCTACGCAGATAAAGTGCATGTGCCTCCAAATCCTCTGAACATAATGTCTTCACCCTGGCCCTTCGCCATGTGGGGCATTGATATGATTGGCAAGATTGAGCCAACTGCTTCGAATGGCCACAGATTCATCCTGGTCGCCATCGACTATTTTACAAAGTGGGTTGAAGCAGCCTCATATGCAAACGTCACCAGGCAAGTGGTAGCCAGATTTCTGAAAAGAGACATCATCTGTCGGTATGGAGTTCCCGAGCGGATCATTACTGATAATGGTTCCAATTTAAACAACAAAATGATGGCTGAATTATGCCGGGACTTCAAGATCCAACATCACAATTCTTCTCCTTACAGGCCAAAGATGAATGGCGCTGTTGAGGCGGCAAATAAGAATATCAAGAAGATTGTGCAAAAGATGGTAGTCACCTACAAAGACTGGCATGAAATGCTACCATTTGCCTTGCATGGGTACCGCACATCAATCAGGACATCCACTAGGGCAACACCTTATCAACTTGTGTACGGTATGGAAGCAGTCCTACCAGTTGAAGTTGAATTACCCTCCCTACGGGTATTAATGGATGTCAAATTGAGTGAAGCAGAATGGGTTCGGGCCCGATACGAGCAATTAAGTCTGATAGAAGAAAAAAGGTTGGCTGCAATCTGCCATGGGCAGCTATATCAGAAGAGAATGAAGAGAGCCTTCGATCAGAAAGTCAGGCCTCGAGAGTACCAAGTGGGAGATCTTGTGCTGAAAAGAATCCTCCCTCCTCATACAGACCACAGGGGCAAATGGACTCCTAACTATGAAGGACCATTCGTGGTAAAGAAAGTTTTCTCTGGTGGAGCACTGATGCTCAGCACCATGGATGGTGAAGATTTTCCGTCCCCTGTGAATTCAGATGCAGTTAAAAAATACTTCGCGTAAAAATGACCCGCTGGACATAAAAACAGAATGTAAGTCCAGGCAAAAATAGGGCATCCCGGCGAGTCAAAAACAGAATAAAAGACTCGGGCAAAAATAAGGGAAATAAATAAAAAATGTACACCCGCTGAGTTGAAAAGCCGCATTGGACAACTCAGGCAAAAATGGGTATCCCGATGGATTGAAAACCCGAAAGGGCGATCCATGCAAAATAAGGGAATAAGCGAACAACTGCATTCTGAATTCGTCTGTATTGTCAACAACTTGGTAAGCTTCGAAAGGGTCAAGCTCCGATCAGAATCAACTCTCTCCAAAAAGAAAGACGAGAAGAACGTCATTGTCATACGAGTCATAGTGGAAGAGGAAGCTCCTCAAAGCGTCATCGACACTGCCAGCACTTTGTTTCTCAATTTGTAACAATCTCCTCATTTCAGGAGACATGTTTCCTTGACTGTATCTTGCCAATTCAGGGCACAGGAATTAATAAAATCGAATTTTTCAGTCATGTTTCGTTTTGTATATTTTATTTGCAAAGGATGTCTGATGTCTCTAAAAATCAATTGCATAAGTACAGATGTTTTTCTCCAAAAAAAATATATATAATAGTAAAACACATGCTTACAGGGAATATACTTACTCTCGAAAGTACTTAGCTCCTATGACGGAATCCAATAAAGGATACCTCGGGACCATTTGTGCGTTTCCTTGTCTTTGCAGGATTGCAGGTATCCAGAGCTCAATTTGGGGCATGCAAGTTATATCTCAGCAAGCTGGCAAATCAACAAAAGATCTCAGCATCCGGAGTGCTCTATCCCCAGCTGAGTTGCCTCTCATTACTCTCCCCAGCTGAGTTACCAACAACATTCTTCCCAGCCGTAGTACCAATCATCCTTCCTCGGCAGAATACAGGAATCAGGGAATCATCTCCCCACGAGATCCTCAGCCTCTATCCGGAAGAGCAACGCACGAAGAAGTCACAACAGAGTACAGGAAGCTTCTACAAACCCCAGCTGGGTCCCATATTACAAAAATATGTCAATCAGCGACCTGTATCCCCAAGTGGATACACATCTCACCAGATCTACCGATGAACTCATCCCCAGCTGGGATGTCCATTTCAAACAGATCAGCAACGGGATCCGAATCCCGGTTTGATATCTTTGCATAATCATGGCATCTGCATCATATTATCCCCTCAGAGCGTAGCATTCCGTTCAATACGGAGCATTACGGCAAAAATCAAACGCATAGCATAATCATAAGCCATGTTCCGAATTGACACTTGTAAACATGTACAGTTCATCAACATACAGAAAAAATCCCACCAGGGTCTCAGCAAAAGCAGTTGCCTCACAAATCACCGAACACCAGTATATATTTCCTTTTGATACCCGTCCGTATCATCACTCCCCAATAAAGTCGCCTGAACACTCTTTACAAACAAGACCACCCGTATTACAGATACTTCATGACACCCGTCCGTGCCAAATCCCCAGCAAAAGCCAAAGACATCCTCTTTGCACTCACATATACCTATATACACTTTCCTGACACCCGTCCGTGTCATATATCCCCAGCGCAGTCGCTTACACTTTTACAACCCGTATACTTGTTGATATTATACTTCTCTCCTTTTGACACTCGTCCGTGTCACTCTCCCCAACAGTTAAACACTCATCTATATATACTCATGCTACTCATATCTCATACAGATACTCGTCCGTATCTTGTATACACCACTCATAAACCCACAGGTTCGGCAATAGTCCTTGTTCTTTGTTAACCAGTTGGTACTCGTCCGTACCATCATCTCAGAACATTGCGTCTAATGTTTGTTTCTACATGATACTCGTCCGTATCGTAGTCTTAAGGATGCTCGTCCGCATCTTTAATCCATACACGTGTCAAACACTCCTGTCTTCTTGAATTTAGACACTCGTCTGTGTCTACTTTTCCCCAGAAGAGTCCCTTCAGATTCAACACTTGTCCGTGTTCTTTGTTAACCCGTTGATACTCGTCCGTATCATCATCTCTGAACATGTGTCAGTTTGTTTCTACATGATACCCGTCCGTATCATAGCCTTAAGGATGCTCGTCCGCATCTTTAATCTATACACAATACCAAACACTTATACTTTCCTTTCTTGGTTGTGAACGCTCGTCCGTGTTCACTATATCCCCAGTAGATCGCCAACAAAGCAAATCGTTTCCTTTTTATCTGACACTCGTCCTGTGTTATGATAAACCCTGAGAGCAGCCGTACCCTGCTGAGTGGTCGTCCTCCACTTCTTGATGGTCGTCCTCCATCATGCTCATCCGATGGCCGTCCCCATCGTTGATTTTTTTAGCAGCCGTCCCCTGCTAGGTGGTCGTCCTCCACCCTTTTGATGATCGTCCTTCATCACTTTATCCAATGGCCGTCCCCATTGTTGATTTTGGTTATCTGACATTCGTCCTGTGTTATGATAAACCTTGAGAGCAGCCGTACCCTGCTGAGTGGTCGTCCTCCACTTCTTGATGGTCGTCCTCCATCATGCTCGTCCGATGGCCGTCCCCATCGTTGACCTTTTCTATCCGGCATTCGTCCTATGTCGCGATATTTTCGGCAGCCGTACCCTGCCAGGTGGTCGTCCTCCACCTTTGATGGCCGTCCCCATCATGTTTCTTTTATTCCCAACAGAGCAGTCGTTCCCTGCTAGGTGATCGTCCTTCACCTTTGATGACCGTACCTCATCATCTGTTTATTTCATTTATTCTTTAACCCGATGGCCGTCCCCGTCGTGGTCCCTTTTCCTTTTTAGCCCGATGGCCGTCCCCATCGTTGGTTACTTTGCTTTATGAACTTGATGGCCGTCCCCGTCATGTTTCATTAATCCCCAGAGAATTTTACAGCTTTATCTTGATGGCCGTCCCCATCATAATCTTATTTTCCCAGCTAGTCGGTCGTCCCCGTCTTAGCTCTACCTTTTATCCCCAGCATGTCGGCCGTCCCCGTCATTGCTTCATTTCCTGCACTTTACCAGCATGTCGGCCGTCCCCGTCATTGCTCTTTACCCGGCAGTCGTCCTCTGCTCGACGGTCGTCCTCCGTCGCCCACACTTTACAATATACTTTATTTTCTTTTGCAATCTATATCCCTTTTCTTCTTCATTTTGTGAGTGCAAATTTTGGACGGTCTTTGGTATTCAACCACAAGTTATCTTGTTTGCCTGTTAAGCCGTTGCTTACATCCTGCACAGCTAACTCATGTTTGAATAGGGGCAGCTGTAAACACCCCAAATTTGCCCTCACCCATTCACACCATGGCTTGTGATCATTCTCATATACATAAACACAATCATATCCCCTCATATCTCATTTTTGATTCACTGCATAGTTTCTAAGTCATCTGCACCTAGGGTTTGTGATCTGAGCAATCCAAGAGCATCTTGAGCCATTCCAAAGGCCACCAATCATTTCAAAGTGGTCCATGTGTGTTCTTATATCATATTCCATCTCCTCAAAGTCAAAAATGCAGAGGAATCACAAGAACTAGGGTTTGAGTAGATGCAGAGCCAGGTTTGACTGCACAATTGACTGAAAATTAGGGTTTTGGTTTCAGAGGCCATAACTCCAAATTTTTTTGTCATTCTTGTTTCCATTGGTCTCTATGTGGTACAGGGAGTATGCATATCAATTTTCATGAAGAAATTCCATGGGGAAGTCATCTGATCAAGGGTTGACTTTTCAGACAAGTCAGTGTAAAATCAGGGCATCTGAGGCCCCCAATGACCCAACCAATGGGTGATCTTCATCACTTTGAGTGTATATGATCTTTATTTGATCATGGAAGAAGGTTTAAGTTCATAGAAATCAAGAATTTAGGGTTTTTGCAAATGTTGACTTTTTGGGCATAGTTGACTTTTCAAGAATGCATCATTTTAGGTCATTTTTCAAGCCTTGATTCTTGATCCAAAAAGGCTTCAAATGGAAAAACTTTGGTCATGAAAGTTGTAGATCTCATCTTTCCCTTTTAAAAAAGTACAAGAACATGATCAAACTCTTCTTGGATCAAAAGTTATGGCAAGGCAAAGTTGGCAAAAATCATTGATTTTTAAGGCATGCTTCAAATGGAAATTTTGCAAAGTCATGAACCAATGCATTATGTGGTTTCTAATTCACTTTAAACCAGCACACAAACATTCTCTAAGTCACAAAAATCAGAATTTGACCAAGGTTCACATGTGTTTAGTTCATGTAACAAGACATTTTTATCATGAAAATCCATAAAGTAACCAAGTTGCAAAACACTCATGACACTTCCCTCAACTTGCTGCCTTGGCCTTTGGACCTTGCTGGCTCTCTCACCACACCATGCTGCGCCAGCCCTAGCCTTTGTACCAAGCTAGTATCAAGCCCATGCCTCTCTTACAAGATTTTTGACTTTTGGCAAAAGCAAACATCCCAATCACCACAGGCCATGTCACATCCTCTGGCCACTTGCATTTGTTTATTGTATCCTTTGGCAAGCCATAACACTAAGCAAGCAAGGCTGAAGCTAGACATACACACACATTCACAAAACACTCCCAACTGCATAAGCTTTCGAATCTGCCTCCACAGCCACAAAACACTCAAGCCAACTTCACTAATCATCTCACCTTGCTCCATAGACCAAAAAGCACCAAGAACACAAACCTGAAACAACAAGAATCCCCCATTGCCATTCTTCACCTCAGCCTGCATTTTCTTTCGAATCTCCTTCCATAAACTACAAACACATCAACAAACACCACAGACCTTCTCCATTCATCCTCAGGACCACAAACCATCATTCACAATGGCCTGAAACCTCCAGAAACTCCATTGCCATTTCTGACCAAGCTTGAGCAGGAGCTTTCGAAACTCACTATCCAGCCAACTTAAACTCCCATTGAGCATTCAAACATCATCTGGGGACCAAGTGGAGTAGTTTGCACTGAAGGAAGTGGCCAGAAAGTCCTCAAACTGAAAGCTTCGAATCTCAGGTAGCTTGAAATTTATTTTTCCAGAAATTGTTTTTCTTGTTACAAACTTGTTCTATGTGCTTCACTGATCATCCTGGTATCATTGGTTTTGAAAATGGCTTTGATTTGAGAGTTTAATTTGTCTCTGAAGCTTGCGTGCCCTAGTTTTTATTCCTTTCGATTCAGCTTGTTTAGGAAGAAGAAATGTGTTTTAGGATAGGGGTTTGATTCGTGAGGATGTGAGGAACATTTCCCAGTTTTTAGTTTTCATTTTTGATACGTTTTTAGGGAGTTTGAAGTTTCTCAGGGAGAGAGCTGGCCGGAGAAGACGACCGGAAGTCTTCTCCGGCAGCCTGAGTGTGATTAGGGCTAATGGTCATTAATTAGTGAACTTTGAATCTGGTCCCTTGGATGGACTCTCCCGCGCGCGAATGAAAGGCTGAGATGAGCCATTAGAAACCCTAATCCTGATTATCCATTTAATTCCTGATTAATTAATTCATAATTTTAATTTAACCAAGTTTGAATTTGGACCACAAGATCACGCGCCAAGTCAATGGTCCCTTCCCCAGATTGCATCTCAGCCTCTCATTCTGATTACTTTTATTTTATTTGATTTTTAATTCATTTTATTTCATTAAACTTGCATAATTATTTTAAAATAGTTAAAAATTCTTAAAAATTATGAAACTTTTTCCTAAGAGTTTTAATAATTTTTAAGACCCAAAAATATTTTTATTTTATTTTTTATCATTAAAAAAGTATTTTTAAATATTTAAAAGATTATTTTTAATTGATTAATGGGAATTAATTAATTAAAAATACTTTTAGGTATTTAAAAATTACAAAAAAATTCATGAAATGTGCTAAGACATTTAGAAACATTGTCCAACCTTCAAACCAAATTTCTTTTTTGATCTTGATGCATTTTAAGAATTTTTCATTGAATAAAATCATATTTTGTGCATTAATTTGATCCTAAGTTCAAAAATTCATTTCTGCCTATGGGTGAAGGTTGAGACATTGATTCTTCTTGCGTTGTTTTGTGTTTGGCATGAAGTTTCTAGGGTAAAATGGCCATGATTTGATCTTGCATTTTCTAATTGTTTGGCATTTCTTTTGTTAAGAACCCTAAAAAACCCTAATAACTTGCAAAATTCATATCTTGAGTTTGGTTGAGAGTTGAGAGTTCCCCTTTGGGAAGTGGTTCATTATGGGTCTAGGGTTTCTTTGGGTGGCATTTTCCATTTTTTATCTTAGGGTTTGCTTCTGTTTTTGGTTTTTGTTTGATGTTTGATCCATAAACCCTAATTTGGGCTTTCATTTGCATCCTTCTTGCATTCTCTTGCATAACATGACTTGCCATGACATTCCATGCTTCCATTTGATTCATTTGACATCATGAGACATGTAGAAAGTATGTTTGATCATTGCATCTCATATTTGCCATGTCATTTGCTTTGTATGTTTCATAACTTTTCATGTTCATTCATGCTCCTTAACTTGCATCCTTTGCATCCATAAACTTGTATGAGCATATCCATGCCCTGCCTCATGTTTGTAGCACTCCATAGCATCATTATCATCATCAACATGCTTCTGGTTTTGTTTGGCATCATACCATTTCATTTCATTTTGCATTGCATTGCATTCCTTTCTCTAACTTTTCAGGTGGTAAGTTACTTTGAGAAGTGAATTTGCCTTCACTTCTCATAATCTCTTTTCATCTCCCTTATGCATCATTGCTGCATTTTGTCTTGTGTTTGAGATTGAGCTTGCTCATTCTTGCTCTTCTTACTTTCTTTCTTCAAGTGACTTGTCTTCTTAAATGAAGCAAGTTACTTTGCTTCTCTTTGCTCCTTTCATCTGCTTCCTGGTGGTTTCTCTGAAGATATTTCTTGCAAACCTCACAAACCTTAGGAACAACCAAGCATGACAATGATTAGGGTTTTGATTAGTTCCTCCCACTTAGTTTTACCTTTGTGTCTCATTGAGTCTTCTCTTCTCACCTCATAATCAGGGACTAAACCCTAAAGGTTTTAAGGCTTTGTGATTAAGCTTATGCCTGCATCCTTCTATTAGGATGGAGTGTGTAACTTTAATCCTAAGTGTTAAACCCTTAATGTGTTTAAATCCTTTAATCAATTCACTTAATAATCATCAAGACATCAAGCTTGTAACTTGGGCCTTGCATTAGGGTTCTAATTCTTCCTTGATTGGTTAAGAAGGACTAACCCTAGTGTTAATGGACAAGTCCCCCTCAAGTTGTCTTATAAACCATAAAAATCACTTCTTCATCATATCATTGAGTAAAATCCACTTAATCAAAGGCTTGTTTTGTCATGAGTTTAATCCCTAATCATGGATTAAGTTGAGGAGCTTTCCTCAGCTTAAACACTCTCATCTATTATCCTTCTATTAGGATGGTGTAATGAGTCTGTTTAATCCTTGATTATGGCTTAATCTCATTACTTAACACTAAACAAAAACAACAAAAACATCTAAATAATCACAAGTAGGTTAATGATCTTAATCCTACATCAAAGGTGATTAAGTGTGAGAATCTGACTTCACACTTAAGGTATTCTCATTACCCCTAATCAGAGGGAAGATGTGATGAGTTTACTAACCCATTGGTTTAGGCTTAAGCTCATTAACTTATGACAAACTTTCAAAAGCAATAAAAGACTGAAAATACAAAAACAAACAATAATCGTCTCCTTCGGGATTCTTTTCTCATCATCTTCACTCACAAACGAGAACTTGCTTCTTCCGTCTAATGCAAGACAGTTTGCACCTGAGCCAGACAGGTCATACACTTGAGCATAGACAAGCAAGCAGTTCACAAGTCATTTCATCTTCAGTCTCTTTGGGTCGAACTACGGTGTTCTGACTTCCTCATTGCACGAGAGGATACGTAGGCATAACTTAACAGTTATCGAACAAAAGTCTCTGTATATTCCCCCTCTTTCCAGCTTTATTTTCTTTAGCCTCATGATCTTGAGCATCTCACTTTCATCCTTACACTGACACTTTCATACTTCACATCACTTATACACTTTACACTGACACCTGTACATTCTTTTCCAGCTATTTTACACACAGATTGCACCGACACTACCCCTTTAAAACACAAATCTTTTAAGCGTGGATCCCGTCGAGTACGGCGGACAATCTGGGTGCTAATACCTTCCCAGGTTGTAACCAACCCCCTTTCTCAGTCTCTCTGGTTCGCAAACCGTCTTATCCATCTTTTTCTAGGCCTATGCAGCATTGCCTTTCCTCCGGGATAAAAATTCCTAGCTGGCGACTCTATTCATTCTTCAGTGAGTTCACGGCTGTGTGTTCTCACTGTCTCCTTCGCCGACCGTTCGCGTCTGTACCCTTATTTGACCCTGTGTCACTTATCGGGAGCGACACCTTTCTCCATGCACCAAAGGGTAACCATATGGAGGCCTAGTGGGATAGTGGAGAACATTGAAGGGGATCAAGGGTACTTCAAAGTACCTATGAATCATATTGATGGAGTTGAATTCGACAAGAACTTGGCACATATTACGCCATGTATCCTAGTAGAGTTTGAATTTACCCCTGACGACCATGTATTATTTTCATTATACCTGCATCCTGTGGAGGGCTCTAAATGGGATAGAGAGATTGTAGAGGATGAAGTAAATTTCCCACCCTACTTTGGAGAGACATAGACATGCCCCACAGGTTGAGAAAGCGAGGGAAGTAATTAGGACTGAACTCGAAGCACTACAAAGAATTTCGGCCTATGTGGCTGAAACTAAGTTACAAGCGGCCTTGGAAGCTGCACAAAATCACATGGCTGCTTAAGCCAGTATAAAGTGTATCCAAGGTGGTCATGGTAAAGACTTCGACCCCGAACCACCTGATAAAGTTCTAATCGAAGAACTAGACCAAAGGCTTGATTCCATCTATGACAATGAGCCGTTAGGTCTTGAGAAGAATCTTTTTTCGGAAAAAATCAAAATGATGGCTCAAGATCCTTTGGAAGAAGTCAACTTAGGGGAATGTGAGGTTAAAATGACTACATACATCAGTGTTAACCTTGACCCACATCTCAAAGTCAAAGTATTCTAGTTACTGAAGGAGTTCAAAGACTGTTTCGCATGGGATTCTGACGAAATGCCTGGTTTGAAAAGAGAGTTTGTCAAACATAAGTTGCCAATCAAACATGGGAAGAAGCATGTCAAGAAAAATCCAAGACGGTTCGTCCCAAAAATCCTCTCCAAAATAAAAGAGGGAATTGAAAGGATGCTTCGATGCAAGTTCATCTGTACGGCCAGGTATATCAATTGGTTAGATAATATTGTACCAGTTATAAAAGAGAATGGCTCTTTAAGGGTTTGTATTGATTTTAGAGATTTAAATTGTGCAACCTTTAAATATGAGTATTTGATGCCTGTAGCAGAAATGCTAGTCGATTCTGCTGCATGACATAGTACCTTAGCATGTTGGATGGTTATTCCGGGTACATTCACATATTCATTGCTAAAAAAGATGTCCCAAAGACTGCTTTTCGATGTCAAGGAGCCTTAGGCACCTACGAATGGGTAGTAATGACTTTTGGTTTAAAAAATGTTGGGGAAACTTATCAAAGGGCAATGAATTCGATCTTCCATGATTTTATCGACACTTTTAAGCAAATTTATATTGATGATATTATTGTTAAGTCTATTTCAGGGAAAGATTACATAGACCATCTTCGACATTCCTTTGAAAGGATGAGAAAGCATGGTCTTAAAATGAATTCTCTTAAGTGTGCTTTTTGTGTACATGTTGGGGACTTTTTAGGCTTTATGGTCCACAAGAAAGGGATCGAAATCAACCAAAATAAGACCAAAACCTTATGGAAACGAAAGCGCCATCCACAAAGAGGGAGTTTCAATCACTATTAGGGAAGATTAATTTCTTGAGGATATTTATATCCAACCTAAGTGGCAAAACGCAAGCCTTCTCACCTTTGCTTCGAATCAACAAAGAAGGGTTCGAATGGGGGAAAACACAACAAGAAGCCTTCGACAAGATCAAGGAATATTTGAGCCACCATCTTATTCTCACACCACCTTGTAGGAGGAAGAGTATGAGGTTGTACATAGCTACATCAGATAAGACTTTGGGGAGCACGTTGGCTCAAAAGGATGATGATGGCGTCGAAAGGTCCATTTATTACCTTAGTAGAATTTTAAATGATGCAGAAACTAGGTATAGCATAGTAGAAAAGTTATGTTTATGCTTATACTATTCATGTACAAAATTGAAGTAATATATAAAACCAGTTGATGTTTATGTTTCTTCTCGTTTCGACGTTATTAAACATATGTTATCTAAGCCTATTTTGCATAGTCGAATTGGTAAATGGGCATTGGCATTAATTGAATATTCTTTGACATATAGGCCTTTAAAGGAAATTAAAGGACAAGTAGTGAAACACTTTATTGTCGACCACTCTGTTAATGAAAATGCATTGAACTATCTTGAGGTCGAACTTTGGAAGTTATACTTCGATGGGTCTAGTCATAGAGATGGGACATGCATAAGGGTACTTGTTATTTCTCCTTACAAAATTCCAAAAACATTCAAGTATAAAATCGAAGGTTGTTGTTCAAACAATGAGGCTGAATATGAGGCTTTGATAGCTGGACTTGAGGTATTGTTGGAATTGGGGGAAACTCATGTCGAAATAATGGGAGATTTTGAGTTGGTTATAAAACAAGTTACCAAAGAATACAAGTGCATAAATGAAAACCTAATCACGTACTTTGTAGTGGTGAATCGACTGCTTAAGAATTTTGAAGCAGTTAGCTTTCGACACATCCCAAGATTGGAAAACCAAGTTGCAAATGACTTGGCTCAGATTGCATAAGGATACAAAATTTCGAAAGAAAAAATTGCAAGATGCAATAGAAGTCAAATGGAGAGTAGTATCAGTTGGGTTAGCCCCATTAGACTTAGAAGAAACAAAGTTGGAATACACTGATAAAAACAACTTCACCATTCTAGCAGTCGATGCTCTTACAATCAAGGATGGGACAAAACCTATAGTAGAATATCTCCAAAATCCAACATCCTCGACAAATCAAAAGGTTAGGTATCAAGCTTTCAGTTATGTCTTGTTAGGTAATGAATTGTTTAAAAAGACTCGTGAGGGAGTGTTGCTCAAGTGCCTTAGTGAGTTAGAAGCATATTTGGCTCTTTCAATTGTACACAGTGGGGCATGTGGAGCACATCAAGTAGGTCACAAAATGAAATGGCTTTTGTTTCGGCAAGGCATGTATTGGCTTACTATGTTAAAAGATTGTATTGAATTTGCTAAGGGCTATCAAGAGTGCCAAATTCATGCCGACATCCAACATGTCCCTGCAAGTGAACTACATTTTATTGTCAAACCATGGCCTTTTAGAGGTTAGGCTTTGGATTTGGTTGGAGAAATTCGACCAACATCTTCTAAGAACCAGTAATACGTTTTGGTAGCTATTGACTATTTCACCAAATGGGTCGAGGCAATACCTTTGCCAAATGTTGACCAGGAAGATGTAATTGAGTTTATTCAAAAGCATATCATTTATAGGTTTGGAATTCCAAAAACTATCACAACAGACCAGGGGTCAGTTTTCACTAGCCGAAAGATGCAATAATTTTCTAAGGAAATGGGTTTCAAACTTCTAACCTCTACGACTTATTATGCTCAAGAAAACCGTCAAGTCGAAGCAGCAAATAAGGTGGTTATTGGATTGATAAAAAAACATGTGGGAAAAAAGCCAAAGAATTGGCATAAGACATTGGACCAAATTATGTGGGCATGTCGAACCTCCCCTAATAAGGTAACCAATACCACCCCATTTAGACTTACATTTGGCCATAATGTTGTTTTGCCTGTAGAAATTTATTTGCAGTCTACAAGGATTCAAAAGACATCATGAGATTCCTTCTTAAACTTATTGGAACATGTTGTTAGATGAATTGGTAAACCTAGATGAGGATATGCTCCATGCTTTGGAGTTGCTTAAAAGGAAAAAGAAGATGGTAGAGAAGTCTTACAATAAAAAGGTGAAGGTTAAAACCTTCTCGGCTGGGTAATTGGTATGAAAAGTCAGCTTACCTATGGATCGAAAGACCAAATCTCTAGGGAAATGGTCCCCAAAATGGGAAGGTCGTTTTGAGGTTATCAACACATTTACCAACAATGCATATGAGATTCAGGAAATTGATGTTGATCAAAGAATATTAAAAGTAAATGGTAAGTATTTGAAGAAATATAGGCCTATCCTACAAGATATTCAGATTAAAGCATAACTTTATTATTAGAAGAAGCCAAAATAGGCTGAAATGGCCAAAATGGCATACATGAGCTTCAAAGAAATAAAGATGCATAAAGTACATAGAGAGGATAAATTATTCATGTCTCTTCCAAGGTCTTGAACAAAGATAATTCATGCAGTCCTCATCAGGCTCACCATAAGAGTCCTCCCTTTTGACATGAGAGTCTTATTTTTTTGACACAACTCTTAGAGGTCCCTACTTTGTTACCAGGTTTTTTGTTGGTTGCAGTAGACTCCATGGATGTGTTCATCCAAGAGGATGGCATGGTTGAGGCATTAACCCTTGCCTCATTTTCTTCCACTTTAACAACCTTCTTGTTGGTAGAAAATTTGGTGGAAATGCTCATGTTGAATGTCAAATGTGATGAGTAAAAGACTAGTTGAGAGGCTCTTTATAGAGAATTTCAGGGTCATAAATACTAGTCAAATTGGACCTTGGGAACATATGGAGTTTTTCCTAGAAATTTGTTCCAAGGATTTGCTATTGATATTTCCCAAAATATGGGGACTTGTGTCATTGGAGCACATGAATATTGAAGCGAAATATGGTCTAAAAATTAAATTTTGGCTAAATAAGGCAAAATCTCTATGATATAGAGACAACACCTTTAGGACAATCGTCAAAATACTTAGCCATGAGTTTGGGTGAGAGAGGAGTATTAAAACCTGGCAGAAATATAAAAATACAGATCGAAGGTTGAAAACATAAATAAGGACAAATAAATAAAAGGGGCAGAGAGCACCAACATTGTCATAATTACATAACTACCACTGAAGGGTTATTGGAAATTGTTCTTGAAAGCAATAGGATGATAAACAAGTAGTTAAAAGGGAAGCTTCACCTTTAGACCGAGGAAATCTGTCTTTTGGTCTGCAGACACAATTCGAGCAACTCTTTCTCCAAACTTATTGCGACAGGATATTTCTCCAGGAATTGGGCTTCATCGACGTACCCCATGGCTCGTCCCATTTCCAGGTCCAACTCTGTTTCAGGAGACTCCTTCAGCTCTTCGATCCTCCTCTCAACTCTGGAGATCTTGGTCTTCAATTCTTCGATTTGTAGCTTCCAAGCATTAATATTTTTTCTGAGAGAATCCCGTTCTGTATGCCCATCAGCTTTAGCTTTCTTCATCTTCTCCATAGTAGCATTGGACTCAATTGCCCTCGACCAAGCTGAAGCCTCAAGTTCACAAGTTGCCTCAATGGATTTTTGAATATTGGGCAGCTTCTTAAGGTCCTCATTCAGCTGATTCACAACTAAGGTTAGCTCTAGTAGGAAGCTAGAGATAGAAGATGCAAGGGTTGAGAGCTCGAATTTCTGAAGGATATCCTTCAAGAAAAGATGGTCAGTTTGATCAGACTCTAAATTTTTGAGAATGTCCCCCTTAAAGAATTTATTCTTAATTGTTTGAAGGATGAGACTAACAAAGTCATCAGAACTTGGAGCCTCAGAATGGGTCAAACCACTCATATTCTGCTCAGAGGAACTCTCTCCTTGAAAACACCAATCTGATAAATTCTCTGGGATTGGAGATTCTGAGGGTTTCCAGCGGAGCATCAATCATGGTGGTTGTAGAAGTGGGAATCATATCAGTTCTTGGGGAGTGGTTTCCTTGGCATGTTCGACCTCCACACCCTCCATAGGAGTTTGCTTATCCTTTTCAGCATCACTTTCACCCCCTTCATCTTCCTCATCATTCTCAGCATTCTCTCCTTGGTCACCTACAAGTTCAGACTGAAGTTGGGGCTCTCCTTCACTGTCCATGAAACCCGCCAAAGGCTGATTGACAAAGGGATCACGAGGGGAGTGTTCATCCTCAACAAGAGCTTGTTCTTGTTTCATGTGAGTGGTGTAACACCCCAATTTCATAATTTAATTATTTATGTAATTATTTATGAATAAATGGTAATTGGTGGTATTTTGTGGAATATTAAGAAGAAGGAATTATTTTATTAAAATAGTGATATTATAATAATTGGATATTATTTAAATATTATTATTATAAATAAAATAAAAGAAGTTGGAGGTCTAAAGGGTAAAGTTTCCTTTTGAGTAATTTATGAGAAAAGAGGATTACGATCAAAATTTCTCATAATCGTGTTTTGGTGAAGGTTGAGGTTTGCTCTGAAGAACAAGGAGACCAAAGGGGAATTGCTCAAGAAGTGAAAGAGAAAGCTCAATCGATTAAGGTATAGGAAGTAGTTCTCTTTCAATGTCTGTAATATATGGATTGTTTAATGAGGAAAGGGGATTTTTGAGGGGAAACCTTAGGGTTGGATAATTTGTTGATTGATTTTGAAGTATTGTTGTTTTTAGGGGTTATAATCGATGATTATATGATGAGAATAGGTTGTATGGTCATTTTCTGCTGTTATTTGGTGTAATTAAAGGTTTTGGGCATGTCTCAGTCGTATAGAAAATCTTAGGGTTTTCATGGAAAAATCGCCTCCTCGCTTAGCGAGCAAGTGGATTTTTGGAGAGTTCGCAAACAAAGAGTTGCTCGCTTTGCGAGAAAGCTGTCTCGCTTAGAGAGACCTGTAGTCTTTTGAAAAAAAACTCTCTCATTGGATGGCTTGTGATGCTTTGTTTTGTTGTGCCATGTTGTTGTGTTGTTGTTGTGAGTTATTACCATGATATATTAGGCTAAATGTGTAATAATAATGATGAAATGATGTTATGATGAATATGTTGTAAAATGATGTCATGTAGTATTAGTAATATGAATAGAAGAAGTAAATGTATAATGTGGAATGCTGATGCAAATGTTGATGAAGATGATTATGTTGTTGTTGTTGTTGCATCGTGCATTTATGGCATTATTATGTTGTTTGAGGATTAAATTCCATTGTGTGGATTGAGGTGTTGTTGATTATGTTGTGCTCCCTTGTGGAGGGTTGATGGCCAGAGTCCAACACATGTTGAAAATCGATACCACATGCATTTATGAAGTTGCATTTTATTCTATGTGGCATAACATGATTCCAATTGTTGTATGATGACGTGGCTTGTTGTTGTTGTTGTTGTATGTGGGTGAGATTTGATGTAAATGATGTATGATTATATGTTGTCTTATAATTTCTTCTTTTTATTATGTATATTGAATGTGGATTACTCACCCTTCCTGCCTTTCATGATGGTCTATTATGCCATCCTGCAGACTCTCAAGAATAATACAGTGATTCAGAAGTAGCTCGGAGTGTGTCTCTTGTTGTTTATAGAGTCTAGGTGGTGTCCTGTTCTGAGTCGTGTAACATTGGGGAACTTAACGCTTGGTTTATTTTGTCTTTTTTGTTTATTTTGATCACTTGTTGACGATGTTTTGGATTATAATTGAATCCTTTTTAACATGATGTTTTAAGACGTTGAATAATGATTCGTTGCCATGAGTTGAGACTTTATTTTATTTATACAAAAAAAGTTGCAACCTGTGTTATGGGACAAGACACATACATGATGTTTACTTGATTATTATGTTGAAAATGTGATGCCCTTGTGTTGATCTCTGATTTATTTAAGTAACATGTTTGAATTTGTTGTGCGGTAAAAAGGGTGTTACATTAGTGGTATTAGAGCAGGTCGGTTTGTTAGGTCGTGTGTCATTGTTGTTGGTTTGTTGTCAGTCGTTAATTGTTAACGATTATTTCTTTTCTGATGTTCAGAGTGTTGTGTAGAATGGCTGGAAACAACACGCGTGATCTTGCGGAAGTTGTTACGGTGTTGGCTGAGGCTATAACTAGGAATAATGAACAGGATGAGTTTTGTGCTTTGGAGAAGTTCCAGAGTAATAGTTTGTCGGTGTTTGAAGGTGATCATGAACTACATAATGCACAGAAGTGGCTCAAGGCAACTGAGAATATCTTTAGGGTGATGGCGTTTATGGATGTGCATAAGGTACATTTTGGTACCCACATGTTGTTTGAAGAGGCTGAAGACTGGTGGGATAATACCCGTTAGTGTTTGAAGGATGCTGGTACTACTGTGACTTTGGAAGTGTTCATGAGGGAGTTTTTGGGAAAGTATTTTTCAGAAGATGCTCATGGTAATGTGGAGGTAGAATATCTTGAGTTGAAGCAAGGAAGTATGAAGGTAGCATAATAAAAAGAAGAAATTATAAGACAACATATATGCTGAATTGGTGAATTGGATGCTCACGGTGAAGTATTGTCCTCATTACAACCGTGTTAATGCTGAGTTGTCGAAGTGTCTCAAGTTTAAGAATGGGTTGAGACTAGAGATTAAGCAGGGAATTGTACTTCAGAAGATCCACAGATATGCTGAATTGGTGGATAAGAGTAGAGTTTATGATGAAGATAGCTGAGCTCGATCTGCTCATTACAAGCAACTGAGTGAGATGAAAAAGAAAGGCCAGTTTAGAGGAAATCCTTATGTGACTCCAGCCGAGAAGGGGAAGCAGAAGGTTTCATATGGGAAGAAGTCAAGTGGGGAGTAGGTTCCATTCTTCCTAAGTGTCATAACTGTGGTGAATCCGATCACAAGTCGGATGCATGCATTAATTTAGTGGTGCGATGCTATAGGTGTGGCAAGAGAGGTCACCGGGTTGGTGATTGTCCGAATGAAGGTCTAACTTATTTTAATTGTGGTGAATAGGGACATATCAACACCTAATGCCAGAAGCCTAAGAAGACTGCTATTGTTTCTCAGACCAATGACAGAGTGTTTGCTTTGAGTGGTTCTGAAGTTCCTAAGAAGGACAACATGATTCGAGGTACATGCTATATTAATGGTGTTGAGTTGATTTCAATTATTGATACTGGTGTTACACATTCTTTTATTTATCTTGAATGTAATTATAAGTTGGGTTTGTAGTTGTCTAGTATGAATGGTAGTATGGTAATAGAAACGCCAGTTAATTGTTATGTTACTACTACACTTGTGTGTCTGAAATTTCCTTTGACTATTTTTGAGAAGGACTTCTTGATGGATCTGGTGTGGTTGCCCTTACACCAAATTGATGTTATTCTTAGAATTAATTGGCTAAAGTTCAATTTTGTGCATATCAATTGCTATGTGAAGACTGTTGAGTTTCCTGAAATTGATGATCATGGTGAGCTGATGTTCATGATGGCTAAGCAAGTAGATGAACTGTTAGAAGACGAAGCTCAAATGTTTGAAATGTTTGCATCATTACAAGCCGAATGGAAGACTTCGAGTATTGATTTACCGGTTGTTCAAGAGTTTCCAGATGTATTTCTGAAGGATATATGTGCTTTACCTTTAGAGCCTAAAGTTGAGTTTGCAGTGGATTATTACCTGGTACTAGTCCTATGTCTATGGCTCTATATCGGATGTATGTTGTAGAATTAAGTGAGTTGAAGAGGCAACTAGAAGAGTTTTTAGAGAAGAAGTTTATTCTACCTAGTGTTTCTCCATGGGGTGCTCCATTGTTGTTAGTTGAGAAGAAAGATGGTAGCCTGAGGTTGTGTGTTGATTATCGGCAATTAAACAAGGTTACTATCAAGAATAAGTATCCACTTTTGAGAATTGACGATTTGATGGATCAGTTGGTAGCAGCTTGTGTATTCAACAAGATTGATTTAAGGTCGGGTTACCTTCAGATTCACATTAAGTCTGATGATATTCCAAAGACAACTTTCAGAATGAGGTATGGTCATTATGAGTATACGGTCATGTCATTCAGTGTATCCAATACACCTGATGTTTTCATAGAGTAAATGAATAGAATATTTCATGAATACTTGGATATATTTGTGGTAGTTTTTATTGAGGATATTCTTATTTATTCCAAGACAAAAGAGGATCATGCAGGGAATTTGAGAATTGTGTTGCAAGTGTTGCGAGAGAAGAAGTTGTATGTGAAGTTGTCAAAGTGTGAGTTCTGGTTGCAAGAAGTAAGTTTTATGGGACATGTAATTTATAGTGGTGGAATTGTTATAGATCCATTGAAGATTGATGCAGTGTTTTAGTGGGAGACTCCTAAGTCTGCTACTGAGATTAGAAATTTTCTGGGTTTAGCATGTTATTATAGGAAGTTTATTGAAGGTTTTTCGAAGTTGGCGCTACCTTTAACTCAATTGACTCAAAAGAGCCAAACTTATGTGTGGGATGTTGCGTGTGAAAAGAGTTTTGTAGAGTTGAAGAAGAAGTTGACAACAATTCCGGTGTTGATTTTGCCTAATCCAAATAAGTCATCAGTGGTGTATTATGATGCGTCGAAGATGGGACTTTGAGGAGTTTTGATGCAAAATGGTCAAGTGGTTGCTTATACTTCAAGAAAATTGAGAGTTCATGAACGGAATTATCCTACGCATGATTTAGAGTTAGCAGTTGTGGTATTCGTGTTGAAGATCTAGAGACATTATCTCTTTGGTTCGAAATTTGAAGTGTTCAGTGATCACAAGTGTTTGAAATATTTGTTTGATCAGAAGGAACTGAATATGAGGTATACAAGGTGGTTATATTTGTTAAAAGACTTTGATTTTGATTTGAATTACCATCTTGGTAAGGAAAATGTGGTTGCAAATGCTTTGAGTAGGAAGACATTGCATATGTCGATGTTGATGGTGAAAGAACTTAAAATGATTGAACAGTTTTGAGATATGAGTTTGTTGTGTGAAGCTACATCTGAGAGTGTGAAGTTGGGAATGCTGAAGTTGACCAGTGAAATTGTGGAAAAGATCCGTGATAGACAACAATCTGACTTAAAGTTGGTTGATCAGTTGACTTTGATTAACCAATGTAACGGAGGTGAATTCAGAGTTGATGAGAATGATGTGATGAGATTCTGGGATAGAGTGTGTATTCATGATGTTCTGGAAATTAAGAAGAGTATTTTAGTAGAAGTACATCGTAGTAGATTGAGTATCCATCCTGGTGCTACGAAGATGTACTATGATCTGCAAAAATTGTTTTGGTGGCCATGTATGAAGAAGGATGTTGCTGAATTTGTGTATGCATGCTTGACTTATCAAAAGTCGAAGATTGAACATCAGAAACCGTTAGGTATGATATAGTCGTTGAATATTCCATAATGGAAGTGGGATAGAATTTCCATGGATTTTGTGACATAGCATTTCTCAGCTCTTGCTGCCCTTGGGCCATGCCCTGCATCATAACCATAAACTCTCCCATTCGAGTGCGAAGTTTGTTGAGTTCTGTTTGCACAATGTCCATGATGTTTCTTTGATTGTTGCGGGTAGCGTACCAGTGAGGAATGCTTTGTCTGGTATGACGGGTCCTGGCTGCTCTTGCAATCTTTCCCTGAAAATGGATAAGTTAAGTAGCCTGAACAACCTGAAAAAAGAAAGAAAATGCAAATGATATGAATGTATGCAATGTTGTATTCCTTTTATCCTCAAGGGTTCTGTTTTACTTTCCTGTTCTGGTATTTAGAGAATAACCTTTGGATGAATAACTCGTATGACATTCAGATGTGAAAAATTGGCGTTTATTACCCCGTGTCCATGCAAAAGATAATAATCAACGATCCAAGACAAGTCAATGAAATATGAAATAACAAACTCCCCGTAGGGTGCCAGTTCATACATTAAAAGGCAAAGTACATCAATAAAAGAGGAATCCCACAACTGGCATGTGGATAATCCAGATACAAGATCACGAGACTAAACCCTAGGAAGTTCTATGTCTTACAACCTCCAGCTAAGGCGCTTGACACCTTGGAGCAACTGGGCTATGTCTGGATGATCTGGATCTTGTATGAGTTTCTGGATTAGGAGATCTCTGAGATCAAAAGAGGCATGCAACTCTTCAATCTGCAGTAGGAACACCCTTTCACTTTCTTTGCTTGCACTTGACTCGGTCTTGATTTTCTTTGCATGCTAAGGGAAATGATTCTATTTGGGTAATTGTAGATAGATTGACTAATTCGGCCCATTTCATGTCGATGAAGATTAATCATTCTATGCAGAAGCTAGTTGAGTTGTATATTGAAGAGATTGTGAAGTTGCATGGGATACCGCTGAGTATCGTATCTGATAGAGATCTACGGTTTACTTAGAGGTTTTGGAAGAGTTTACAAGATGCTTTGGGTAATAAATTGAGGATGATCCCTTCTTATCATCCGCAGACAGATGGTCAGACAGAGAGGAGTATCCAATCTTTAGAGGATTTATTGAGGGCTTGTGTGTTAGATCAATAAATCCTCTAAAGATTGGATACTCCTCTCTGTCTGACCATCTGTCTGCAGATGATAAGAAGGGATCATCCTCAATTTATTACCTACAATAATATTTATCATGCTAGTATTGGAATGGTACTGTATGATGCGTTGTATGGAAGAAGATGTCGGACTCCATTGTGTTGGTATGAATCAGGCGAGAGTGTATTACTCGGACCTGAGATTATGCAAGAGACAATTGAGAAGATTAAGTTGATATGAGAAAGAATGAAAGCTTTTCAGAGTCGACAGAAGAGTTATCATGATAAGAGAAGAAAGGCACTTGAGTTCCAAGAGGGAGATCATGTGTCCTTGAGAGTTACTCTGATGACTGGTGTTAGAAGAGCTTTAAAGTCTAGAAAGCTCACACCGTGTTTTATTGGCCTGTATCTGATTTCGCAAAGGATCGAAGAGGTAGCATATCAGATTGTGTTACCACCATCGCTTGTGAATTTGCATGACGTGTTTCATGTGTCACAATTGAGGAAGTATGTGTGCGATCCATCGCATGTGATTCAGATGGATGACATTCAGGTAAGAGATAATTTGAATGTGGAAGCTTTACAATTATGGATAGATGGCCGAGAAATGAAGCAGTTGCGAGGAAAAGAGATTGCCTTGGTAAAGGTATTATGGGGTGGACCAGCAGGTGAAAGTTGGACTTGTAAACGTGAAGATCAGATGAAGGAGTCGTATCCGACTCTATTTATTTTAGGTAACATTTTCTAAGACGAAAATTCCTAAAGTGGGGGGAGAGTTGTAACACCCTAATTTCATAATTTAATTATTTATGTAATTTTTTATGAATAAGTGGTAATTGGTGGTATTTTGTGGAATATTAAGAAGAAGGAATTATTTTATTAAAATAGTGATATTATAATAATTGGATATTATTTAAATATTATTATTAAAAATAAAATAAAAGAAGTTGAGGTCTAAGGGGTAAAGTTGTCTTTTGAGTAATTAATGAGAAAAGAGGATTACGATCAAAAAATTTCATAATCGTGTTTTGGTGAAGGTTGAGGTTTTCTCTTAAGAACAAGGAGACCAAAGGGGAATTGCTCAAGAAGTGAAAGAGAAATCTCAATCGATTAAGGTATGGGTAGTAGTTCGCTTTCAATGTCTGTAATATCTGGATTGTTTTATGAGGAAAGGGGATTTTTGAGGGGAAACCTTAGGGTTGGATAATATGTTGATAGATTTTAAGGTATTGTTGTTGTTAGGGGTTATAAGAGATGATTATATGATGATAATGGGTTGTATGGTCGTTTTCTGTTGTTTTTGTTGTTGTTGTTATTTGGTGTAATTGAAGGTTTTGGGCGTGTCTGAGTTGTACAGAAAATCGCAGGGTTTTCATGGAAAAATCGCCTCTTCACTTAGCGAGCAAGTGGAATTTTGGTGTAATACCCATATATAAAATACATACATCAAAGTATATTTTTCATATATAAGTTCAATTTTGGTACCGAAATACAATAAGTTCTTAGTACAACACATTGTAATATTTTAGCCAACTAAAATACACAAGGTACTACAACAAAAGGCTAACAATAATACAAGATGTCAAAAAAAAAGAAACTAAGAACTAGATCTGAAGATCTCAAAATATCCACAGTAGAAGAAAGCCATCGACAAGAAGGGATAATCAAACGGCTTTATCCTTGCCATTCGCGGAACCTGAAGTACCTGTAAAAAAATATAACAACAACATGGGTTGACCGACAGTCAGTGGCTGAAAAAATAAGTTTTTAACATACATAATTTCCCCAAAACTTATCCAATTCATCATCCAACACCAAAAAAATAACCACAAAGGTTCGTACACCTAATATCAGCATACTCATGCATTTTAATCGATTTTCAACCGTTCAAACTCTCGATTCTACGATTTTGTAGCATTTTTTCCTAACCTCAAAAATCTAAAAAACTCTAGAAAATAAAAGTATCTAATTAGAACCCACCTCTACCAAAGATGATTGAGAAGATTGAGAGATGAATGGATGATTAACATCAAGAATCAAGAGCTTCTTCTTCTTCTTCTTCAAGCTTTTCCTCTTCCTCCCTTTTCTCTTCTTCCTTTTCCTTTTTTCTTTCCTCTTGTTATGTTTCTATGTTATGAGACATAAGGAAAACAAAAACTTAGGTTTATACGGGAAAACATATTTTCCCCCACAACGGGTCCAAATAAAGAGTATCAAAAAATATCTCTTAATCAATAATTTAATAAAACCTCTGAGTCAGATAACATTATTTAATATAAATAAGTCCTGCTGATTGCTCTAATTATTTTTGTTAAAATCTCTCAGAGCAACATGGAACTTTATTGATATCAAATAATTATTATTCAGAGCATTAAATAATTTACGGGGTATTACATCCTCCCACCCTTAAATAGAAATTCGTCCTCGAATTTAGCGATTACCTGAACAGGTGAGGATACACTTCTCGTATCTCTGATTCCAGCTCCCACGTAGCATCTCCCGGATGTGTCACATCCCATTGTACCTTAACAAGTGGAATCTCTTTGTTTCTCAACACTTTGGTTTGTCTTCCAACAATGTGACTTAATTAGGGTTCAAAAGTCAAGTCCGTTTCTATCTCGATAGAATCCGGTAGAATAGGCTGAAGAGGATCAGGAACAAACCTATGAAGTTGAGTTACATGAAAAACATCATGTATTTCAGACAGAGGGGATGGTAAGGCTAATTTATAAGCCACTTCACCAATCCTTTCTAAGATCTGATACGGTCCTACGTATCTCGGACTTAAATTGTGCAACTTGAACGGTCCTTTCAATCTCAATCTCGGAGTAACTTTCAAATAAACATGGTAACCTTCATCAAATTCCAAAGGTTTCCTTCGATTGTCAGCATAACTCTTCTAACGATCTTGGGCTTGCTTAATTTTCTCTTAAATCATTCTAATATTTTCCGTAGTCTCTTGAATTACCTCAGATCCCAAAATTCTATTTTCACCCACTTCCGACCAACACAAAGGCATTCTATACTTTCTTCCATATAAAGCCTCATACGGAGCAATACCAATGCTTGCATGGTAACTATTATTGTAGGAGAACTCGATCAAAGGTAAAAGTTCCTTCCAATTTCCTTTACTTTCCAACACATAATCCCTTAACATGTCCTCCATCGTTTGAATTGTATGCTCCGTCTGACCATCTGTTTGAGGATGATTAGAAGTGCTAAAATGTAAATTCGTACCCGTAGCTCGCTAGAACACTTTCCAGAACCTCTAAGTAAACTTTGGATCTCTATCAGACACAATGCTAAACGGAACACCATGCAACCTTACAATTTCAGCAATAAACAACCTCACAAGATGACTTGCCTTGTACATAGTCTTAACATCCAACAAATGCGCAGATTTTGTTAGTCGATCTACAATCACCCAAATAGATTCATAACCACCTTGAGTACTAGGTAATCCCACTGCAAAGTCCATATAAATATTATCCCACTTCCAAATTGGAATATTCAAAGGTTGTAACAAACCACCTGGTCTTTGGTGCTCAATCTTCACTTGTTGGCATACCGCACATTCCGACACAAACACAATAATATCCTTCTTCATATCAGATCAACAATACTCTCTCTTCAAGTCTTGATACATCTTTGAAGAACCTGGATGTATTGTAAAAGTAACTTTATGGTCTTCTTCCAAAATCTTCCTCTTTAACGCATCATCATTCGGAATACAAATTCTTTAGTTAAATAGGATAATCCCATCCAACGCTCTTACAAAACCCGGTTAGAATTGATATTCAAATTTCCCATAATCACACCATTCGGAGTCCATACAAATTGAAGATTAAGATCTTAAAACTTCTCCAATAATGCATATTCCAACACCATCAACTCGGCACCATGAATCACTTTCCGGCTTAAAGTATCTGCCACTTTGTTCGCTTTTCCCAGATGATACTTAAATTCTAGGTCATAATCCTTCAAGTACTCCATCCACCTTCTTTGTCTCATATTCAATTCCTTCTGATTAAAAAGATACTTCAAACTTTTATGGTCGCTGAACATCTCAAAGCGCACACCATACAGATAAAGCCGCCACACTTTTAGAGTAAACACCATGGCTGCCAATTCCAAATCATGAGTTGCATAATTCTTCTCATGAACTTTCAACTGTCTAGAAGCATAAGCTACAACTTGACCTTCCTGCATAAGAACACCTCCTAATCCCATCATAGAAGCATTGCCAAACACTTTGTAATACTTGTTGGGATCGAGAATAATCAACATCGGAGCAATTGTGAATCTTTCCTTTAGATACATGAAACTTTGTTCACAACCAGAATTCCATTCGTAAGAGAAATCCTTTCTAGTAAGCTTAGTCAATGTTAACGCCAACTGAGAAAAACCTTTGATGAACCTTCTTGTAACCTGCCAAACCAAAGAAACTTCTAACTTCCTAAGCATTCCTTGGTCTCTCCCAATTTATCATAGCTTCGATCTTTGACGGATCCACTGCTACACCTCCTTGAGATATAACATTTCCAAGAAATTTGACTTCTGACATCCAAAACTCACACTTGCTAAACTTAGCAAAAAGTTGCTTCTCTTGCAATATAAATAGGACAATCCTCAGATGCTCTTCGTGCTCTTCGTGCTCTTGTGGAGTACGAAAATAAATAAAAATATCATCAATAAAGATTACAAAAAAATGATCCAAATAAGCTTGAAATATTTGGTTCATGTAATCCATAAAAATAGTTGGAGCATTCGTCACACCGAAAGGCATCACTAGAAATTCATAATGACCATAACAGGTTCTGAACATAGTCTTCGGTACATTTGAACTCTTTACACACATCTGGTGATAGCCCGACCTCAAATCAATCTTTGAGAACACACAGGCTCCTTTCAATTGATCCAAAAGGTCGTCTATCCTAGTGTCGCTCCCACCAAATGACACCTGGCCAAGAGGGGTACAGACGTGAACGGTCGGCGAAAGAGGAGAACACAAGGGTGAACTGAAAAGAGTCGCCAGCTAGGCATTTTTATCCCGAAGGAAAGGCAATGCTGCATAAACCTAAGAAAAGATGGATAAGACGGTCGCGAACCAGAGAAACTGAGAAAAGGGGTTGGTTACAACCTGGGAAGGTATTAGCACCCAGATTGTCCGCCGTACTCGACGGGATCCACGCTTGAAAGATTTGTGTTTAAAGGGGTAGTGTCAGTGCTATCTGTGTGCAAAAGCTGGAAAAGAATGCAAGTGTCAGTGCTGGAAAGAATTGTGAAGTGAATGGAAGGAGTGTCAGTGTAAGGAAAGAGTGTAAAGCTCAAGACTATGAGGCTTAAAAGAATAAAGCTGGAAGAGGAGGGAATATGCAGAGACTTTTGTTCAATAACTGTTAAGTTATGCCTACGTATCCTCTCGTGCAATGAGGAAGTCAAAACACCGTAGTTCGACTCAAAGAGACTGAAAGATAAATTGACTTGTGAACTGCTTGCTTGTCTATGCTTAAGTGTATGACCTGTCTGGCTCAGGTGCAAACGTTCTTGCATTAGACGGAAGAAGCGAGTTCTCGTTTATGAGTGAATGAGATGAGAAAAGAATCCCGGAGAAGACGATTATTGTTTGTTTTTGATGTTTCCAGTCTTTTATTGCCTTTTTGGAGTTTGTCATAGGAAAATGAGCTTAAGCCTAAACCAAGGGTTAGTAAACCCATCACATCTTCCCTCTGATTAGGGGTAATGAGAATACCTTAAGTATGAAGTAAACACCTCACACTTAATCACCATGATGTAGGATTAAGATCATTAACCTACTTGCCTTTATTTAGATGTTTTTTTGGAGTTTTTGTTTAGTGTTAAGTAATGAGTTTAAGCCATAATCAAAGATTTAATGGACCTATTACACCATCCTAATAGAAGGATAATATATGAGAACATTTAAGCTGAGGAAGATACCTCAACTTAATCCATGATTAGGGATTAACCTCGTGACAAAACAAAACCTTTATTAGAGTGGATTTTAGTTAATGATAAGATTAAGAAATGGATTTTATGGTCTGCAAGACAACTTGAGGGGGACTTGTCCATTAACACTAGGGTTAGTCCTTCTTAACCAATTAAGGAAAAATTAGAACCCTAATGCAAGGCCCGAGTTACAAGCTTGATGTCTTAGTGATTATTAGGTGAATTAATTAAAGGATTTAAACACATTAAGGGTTTAACACTTAGGATTAAAGTTATACACTCCATCCTAATAGAAGGATGCAGGCATAAGCTTAATCACAAAGCCTTAAAACCTTTAAGGTTTAGTCCTTGATTAAGAGATGAGAAGAGAAGACACAAAGATGACACAAAGGTAAAAATAATGGGGGACTAATCAAACCCTAATTGTTATCATGCTTGGGTATTCCTAGGGTTTATGAGGCTTGCAAGAGATCTTCAAGGAAAAGCCACCAAGGAAGAAGCAGGATGGAAGGAGGAGAAGCAGAAAGAAGCAAGACAACTTACTTCACTTAAGAAGACAAGTTGCTTGAAGAAAGAAAGTGAGGAGGGAACATGAATGAGCAATCTCACTCTAATACAAAAGTAAAATGCAGCAATGAATGCATAAGAGAGATGTGAGGAGATTGTGAGAAGTGAAGGCAAATTCACTTCTCAAACACTTACCACCTGATAAGTTAGCAAGAGGAAGTGAAATGGAATGAAAATGAAATGAAATGCAAAGATGGAAACCAAAATCAGAAGCATGTTAATGATGCTAATGATGCAAAGAGATGTCACACATGTAGGTCAAGAGATGTAAATGGTCATACAAGGATGGGAATGCAAATGAAGCATATAAAAGGCATGAAAGTTCATGAATGCACATGGAATGAAATGAAAGCAAAACATGGCAAATGGATGATGCAATGATCAAACATGATTCTAATGTGTCCTAAGATGTCTTATATGTCATGTGAATGCACAAAATGTCATGACAAGTTCATGTATGCAAGCTTATACAAGATGGATGCAAATGAAGATGCAAATTAGGGTTATATGATCATGTGAGATGCACAATTCAAAAACAGAAGCAAAACATGAGATAAAAAATTGAAAATGAAACCAAAGGAACACTAAACCTATACTTGTTTACCATCTAAAGGGGGAGGTCAGAAGCTTAACCTAGAAGGACTTATGATTTTTCTAAGTTTCTAGGGTTTTAAAGGTGATCCTAAAGATAAAATGCCAAACAAATTGAAAATGCATTATAAAAATGAAACAAAAATGTTTTTAGATGCTTGAAACCATGCATAACACAATGCAAAAAGAATCATTCACAAACTCACTTTGGTTCAAAAGTTATGAATTTTTGAAGTTAGGGTTAAAAATATTCAAGTTTAAGAACCCTAATTCAATTGAAATATGTCAAAGTATGATCAAAACCAAAAAGAAATTTGTGTGGTGAGTTTGTAAATGTTTATAAATGCCTAAGAATGTTCCCTGAATTTTTTTGGGATTTTTAAATACCTAAATGTATTTTTAATTAATTAATTCTCATAACTAATTAAAAATAACATTTAAATGATTTAAAAATAATTTTTTAATGCAAAAAATAAAAATAAAAATATATTTGGGTTCTGAAAATTAATTAAAGGTTGGATAAAAATTTTCAGAATTTTTAAACTATTTTTGCTATTTTTAAAAATTTGTACAAATTAAATAGAAACAAAATGAAATAAAACAAATTAAATGGAAAAGTAATCTGATCCAATGATCCAGATTCAAAGTGGAAAGAAATTGGTTGACTGGCGCGTCATCCAAGGGTTGGGATTTGTCCTGACTAATTAATCATAATTAATTAATTAAATGGTGGATTGGGGTTTAAACATGTGATCTGGGACGTCCATACGCGCGGTAAACCTAGGATCTAAGGGCCATTATTCAAACTCAGCTTAATTAATGGGATTAGGGCAAATTAATTTCAGGTGACCGGAACAATGTTCCGGTCATCTTCTCCGGTGAGGACAAACCCTAGATTCTTCCTTAAGCCTCTAATCTCCAAATTTCTTGCCCAGAAATGATCCTCACCCATACCTAAACCTAAATCCCCAAACAAAAATCATTTATTTTGCATCAAGAACATGATTCGAACCAAAATGTAAAAAACAGGAAAAATTTCAGAACATGCATACATCATGGTTTCTCAACAATTCTAAAAAATAATCACATCCCCATGATCAGGGGAACATAGAGAATCATTCAAGAACTTAAAAACAAGTTTCTGGGAAAAAAGTTCTTGAGCTACACCAGAGATTGAACCTCCTGATTCTGGGCTTTCTGGATCCTTCTTTGGTGAAAATCCACTCCTATGAACCTCCTGATGATGAAATGAAGCTTAGAAAGCTTTGAGAGTGACTGGTTTTGAAGTTCCAGCTCTGGTGTAGCAGATTTTGAGGTTTTGATATGTGATATTTTAGGCTGTTTTGATGGTTGATTCTGGTTCTATAGATGATGTGTGACTTGTTGGTGAAGAAAAATTTGAAGTTTGATGGTTGTGGAAGGAGTTTCGAAGAGATGAAGGTTTTGACAATTTTTGTGAATCCTTGCTTATGGGAGAGTTCAGGCTTGTGTGTCTGGTTGTTTCAAGTCCTTGAGGTCCACATAACATATGCTGATTGGCCAGAGGGTTGGTAATGTCACAGCTTGATTGGTATGGGAAAAGATGCAAAAGTCAAGATTTTGTGTACCATAGGCATGGCTCAGGTCAGAGAATATCTTAGGGCTTGTCTTGCTTCAGCTTGGATCAAGGAAGGCCTTTGGATCAAATTTTGTGAGCTAGATGGCCTTGATCAAGAGTTCCCAATGTTCTTGCATATTTCCCTCTTTGGAATTTCTTGTGAACCAAGGCAAGAAATCTTATGAATTCTTGGACAATTTGCAGCAAAATGAATCATATGATGTTGTTATGATGCTTTGAGATTAATTAGCAACCAAACCAATCATTAGAAGTCCTTCTTGAAAAAATCCCTCTCTTGAGAATTTATGAAAAATGCCTTATGGAAGCTTGTGATCCAAGGCATGAAACTTTGTGAATTTGTGCAATTTATGATTTTGCCAAGTTGTAATGATGCATAGAAGTCATTTAGAAGTCACAAAATGCTTGGCATGAGGTTTTTTTTGCAAAAATCCCCTTTTGGCATGAAACATGAAATTATGTGATTTTTGCCAACTTTGGAAAGCCATAACTTGAGTTCAAAAATGAATTAGATCTTGTTCTTGTACTTTTTGAAAAGGGAATGATCCAATCTACAACTTTCATGACCAAGAATTTTTCATTTGAAGCATTTTTGGTTGAGAAAGAGGAGGTTGAAAAACTTTCCAAAAATGGAAAGTTTACATTACAAGTCATTTCCATTTTTGGTAACTTTTGGTTTAGCCCACTTTTCTTCAAATTTGTGAACTTCTAATAACTTAAATGATCAAATAAAGACCATATAACTTCATTTTGATGAAAAATCCATTTTGGTTCCATGTTGGGGGGCCTCAGATGCCCTGATTTTGCTCTGACTTGCTCAAGAAGTTACCCAGTGATCAGATGACTTCCACAATGAATATTTCCATCAAACTTGGTATGCATGATCCTTATATCATATTGAGACCAATAGAAACAAGAATGACCAAAAAAATTGGAGTTATGGCCTCTGAAACAAAAACCCTATTTTTAGGTCATCTGTGTAGTTAAACCTGGCTCTGCTTCCATGCCTTGCCAGTTCTTGTGATTTTCTGACTTCCTTGATCTTGGGAGAATATAATATGATGTTTGAACATACATGGATCCTCTTGAGATGATTGGAGACCTTTAGAGTGGCTCAGATGGCCCATGGATTGCTCAGATCACAAACCCTAGATGCAGATGACTTTGAACCAATGCAGTGAAGCAAAAATGCAACATGATGTGATATGATTGAACTTATGCAAATGAAAAGGTCACAAGCCATGGTGTGAACTTAGTGAGGGCAAATTTGGGGTGTTTACAGCTGCCCCTATTCAAACATGAGTTAGCTGTGCAAGATGTAAGCGACGGCTTAACAGGCAAACAAGATAACTTGTGGTTGAATACCAAAGACAGTCCGAACTTTGCACTCACTTGGTGAAGAAGAAAAGGGATATAGATTGTAAAAGGAAATAAAGTATGATTATAAAGTGCGGGCGACGAAGGACGATCGTCGAGCAGAGGACGACTGTTGGGGATAAAGCAATGACGGGGACGGCCGACATGCTGGGGAAATGGAGGTATCATGATGGGGACGACCATCAGGTAAAGAAACAAGATTCTATGGGGATTAAAGGTAAAGTCAATGATGGGGACGACCATCAGGTTTGTGAAGTAAGGGTAGACAATGATGGGGACGGCCATCGGGTTAAAGAAATAAATGATGAGGGACGGTCATCAAAGGTGAAGGACGATCACCTAGCAGGGGACGGCTGCTCTGTTGGGGATAAGATGAGGGACGGTCATCTAAGGTGAAGGACGATCACCTGGCAAGGTACGATTGCCGAAAGTACCACGACATAGGACGAATGCCGGATATAAAAGGTCGACGATGGGGACGGCCATCGGATAAACATGATGAATGACGATCATCAAGAGGTGAAGGACGATCACCTAGTAGGGGACGGCTGCTCTCGGGGTTTATCATGACATAGGACGAATGTCAGATAACAAGATCAACAATGGGGACGGCCATCGGATAAACATGATGAAGGACGATCATCAAGAGGTGAAGGACGATCACCTAGTAGGGGACGGCTGCTAAAATATCACGACATAGGACGAATGTCGGATACGAAAGGGTTTCAATAATGGAGGCTCCGCTGGGGAAAGGGATGAGGGACGGTCATCCAAAGGTGAAGGACGATCACCTGGTAGGGTACGGCTGCCGAAAGTATCATGACATAGGACTAATGTCAGATAGAAAAGTAATTTTGCTTTTTATTAGGGATTTGTTGGGGACTCTTATGGGGAATGGTAGAAACAGACGAGTGTCTACATTCAAGAAAGGAAAGGTATAAGTGTTTGACGCTGTGTATAGATTTAAGATGCGGACGAGCATCCTTAAGACTATGATACAGACGAGTATCAGTAGAAACAAACGTTGACGCATGTTCAGAGATGATGATACGGACGATTATCAACTGGTTAACAAAGAACACGGACAAGTGTTGAATCTGAGGAGAGATAAGTGGTGTATATAAGATACGGACGAGTATCTGTATGAGTGAAAAATAAGCATGAGTGAGACACAGACGAGTGTTCAGTTTGCTGGGGAGAGTATGACACGGAGGAGTATCATAAGAGAAAGTGTATAAGTTATGAACTTATAAGTGTAAAAGATATATGGTGATCTGTGGGGATAGGATGACACGGACGGGTGTCAATGAGAGTGTATTATAAACAAGTGTTTGGCAACCATGCCGGGGAAATGTGACACAGACGAGTGTCCAAGGAGTGTATATAAGTATATCTGTTTGTAGTTTATATCTGTAGGGGAATAAATATGACACAGACGGGTGTTGAAAAGAGTATATATTAATATGTATTTGTGTTTGAGAGTGCAAAGAGGACGCTTTGGCTTTTTGCTGGGACCGTGAGTCCTTGTATACATTGCTGACGGAATGTTGGTATATACTGGTGTTTGATTCAACACATGACTTGTGACTATGCAATATGTTTGATTTTTGCCGTAATGCTCCGTATTAGACGGAATGCTACGCTCTGAGGGGAAATATGATGTGAATGCTATGATTATGCAAAAGATACCGATCCGGGATTCGGATCCCGCTGCTGTGAAGATCTTTGGCTGATCTGCTTGAAGGAATATCCCAGCTGGGGATGAGATCATTGGTAGATCTGATACAGATGATTCTTCTTGGAGAAAATAGGTCACTGATAGACCTATATTGGTAATGAGAAGCCCAGCTGGGGCCTATGGAAGCCTTCGTCACTTTGTTGTGAGATTTTTAGACATTGCTCTTCTGGAGAGGATGAAGCTCTGTGGGAAGATGGTTCCCTGTCTAGCACTTGGCTGGGGACAAACAATCACTGAATGATCTTTCTAGAGATTTCTGTATGGATCCTGCTGAGGATGATAATATCTGACAACTCATCTGGGGAAATGAACACCTTTTGATGTTTCTCTGAAGAAAGTGTTGGAGAAATGATGCTCGGCAACTCTGATGGGGAGAAAGCATCTCTGGTGCTGTTTGGAAGATGTGTTGAGGAAATAATGATTTGGCAGCTTGCTGGGGAGAAATATTTCATGTCCTATGTTGCGCTTTGAGCACCTGCATTCTTGTTATGACAAAGAAACGCACAAGTACCCCGAGGCATCCCTTACTAGATTCCATCAAAGGAATTTAGACACTCCCGGGAGTAAGAAGTATATTTCCTGCAAGCATGTGATTAGAAAAAACGCATCTGCATCTATGCAACCATTATATCAAGGATATCGGACATTTTTGCAAATAAAAATGTACAAGGCAAAGTGTGACTGAAAAATCTATTTTTATTAATTTGGGTGCCTTGAATTGGCAAATACAGTCAAAGAAACAGATCCCCTGAAATGAGGAGATTGTTACAAAATTGAGAAACTAAAAGGTGCTGGCAATGTTGATGACGCTTCAATGAGCTTCCCTTTTGCTATGACTCGTATGACATTGACGTTCTTCCTATCCTGCTTTTTGAAGAAAGTTGATTCTAACCGATGCTTTAACCTTTCGAAGCTTGCCTTGTTGTGAATGCTACAGACGAATTCAGAATGTTGTTGTTCTCTTATTCCCTTATTTTGCGTGGATCGCCCCTTCGGGTTTTCAATCCACCGGGATACCAATTTTTGCCTGAGCTGTCCAATGCGGCTTTTCAACTCAGCGGGTGTACATTTTTTTGATTATTTTCCCTTATTTTTGCCCGAGTCTTTTATTCTGTTTTTGACTCGCCGGGATGCCCTATTTTTGCCTGGACTTACATTCTGTTTCTATGTCCAGCGGGTCATTTTATGCGAAGTATTTTTTAACTGCATCTGAATTCACAAGGGATAAGAAATCTTCACCATCCATAGTAGTGAGCATCAGTGCTCCACCAGAGAAAACCTTCTTTACTATGAACGGACCATCATAATTCGGAGTCCACTTGCCCCTGTGGTCTGTATAAGGAGGAAGGAGTCTTTTCAGCACAAGATCTCCTACTTGGTATTCCTGAAGCCTGACTTTCTGATCGAAGGCTTTCTTCATTCTCTTCTGATATAACTGCCCGTGACAGATTGCAGCTAATCTCTTTTCTTCGATCAGATTCAGTTGTTCGTACCGGGATCAGACCCATTCTGCTTCATTCAATTTGACATCCATCAGTACCCGTAGGGAGGGTAATTCAACTTCAACAGGTAGGACTGCTTCCATACCATATACAAGCTGATACGGTGTTGCCCCAGTGGATGTTCTGATTGAGGTACGGTACCCTTGCAAGGCAAATGGTAACATTTCATGCCAGTCTTTGTATGTGACCACCATCTTTTGCACAATCTTCTTGATATTCTTGTTAGCTGCCTCAACAGCGCCATTCATCTTTGACCTGTAAGGAGAAGAATTGTGATGTAGGATCTTGAAGTCCTGGCACATTTCTGCCATCATTTTGTTGTTCAAGTTGGAACCATTATCAGTAATGATTCGCTCGGGAACTCCATACTGACAGATGATGTCTCTCTTCAAGAATCGGGCTACCACTTGCCTGGTGACGTTTGCATATGAAGCTGCTTCGACCCACTTGGTGAAATAGTCAATGGCTACCAGGATGAATCTGTGGCCATTTAAAGTAGTCGGTTCAATCTTGCCAATCATATCAATGCCCCACATGGCAAAGGGCCAAGGTGAAGACATCACATTCAACGGATTTGGAGGGACATGCACTTTGTCTGCATAAATCTGGCATTTGTGGCACTTTCTGGCATAAGCATAATAGTCTGCATCCATTGTGATCCAGTAGTAGCCTGATCTCAATAATTTCTTAGCCATTACATGTCCTCTGGCATGGGTACCGAAAGATCCTTCATGCACCTCGTGCATCAACAAGCCGACTTATGTCTTATCAACACATCTGAGAAGTACCATGTCAAAGTTCCTCTTGTATAATGAACCATCGGTATTCAGAAAGAAACTACCAGCTAGCCTTCTTAATGTCTTCTTATCATTGGAAGATGCCCCAAGTGGGTATGTTTGATCCTCCAAGAAGAATTTGATGTCGTGGAACTAAGGCTTATCATCTTTAGCAAGGTCCGCTGAGAATACGTATGTTGGTCTGTCAAGTCTGGACACAGAAATCCGAGGTACAAAGTTGGCAGCTTGAACTTTGATCATGGAGGAAATGGTAGCCAGAGCATCTGCAAATTGATTTTCATCTCGAGGGATATACTCAAGCTTTACTGTAGTGAAGAAAGTCAGTAATCTCCTCGTATACTCCCTGTAGGGTATCAGATGCTCCTGGTGAGTGTACCATTTGCCGTTGGTTTAATTGATTACCAGAGCTGAATCTCCGAACACAATTAAAGTCTTGATCCTGAGGTCAATGGCTTCCTCAAGACCCATGATGCAAGCTTCGTATTCAGCTTCGTTGTTAGTGCAGTTAAAGGTGAGCTTTGCCGAGAAAGGCATGTGAACTCCCTTAGGTGTAATGAGTACTGCACCAACACCACGACCATTCATATTAACAGCCCCATCGAACATCATTGTCCATTCTTCTTCTGGGTTAGGCCCTTCAGTGTGAACAGGCTCTTCATGATCTTTTGCTTTTATGAACATGATGTCTTTATCAGGGAAGTCAAATCTCATAGGCTGGTAATCATCAATGGGTTGCTCAGCCAAATAATCAGACAATACACTGCCTTTGATAGATTTTTGGGATGTATACTGAATGTCATATTCTGTGAGAATCATTTGCCATCTTGCAACCCGTCCTGTAAGTGCTGGCTTCTCGAATATGTACTTGATTAGATCCATCTTTGAGATCAATAAGGTAGTGTGGGTCAACATATACTGCCTTAGTCGGCGAGCAGCCCACGCTAAAGCACAACAAGTTTTCTCGAGCAGTGAATAACGTTGTTCACAGTCGGTAAACTTTTTGCTTAGGTAGTATATTGCATACTCTTTTCGACCAGACTCGTCATGTTGGCCCAGCACACACCCCATTGACTCTTCTAAGACTGTCAAGTACATTATTAGAGGTCTTCCCTCAACTGGAGGCATAAGGATTGGAGGCTCTTGTAAGTATTCCTTGATTTTATCAAAAGCCCTTTGGCAGTCTTCATTCCATCTGACCGTTTGTTCTTTTCTTAACAGCTTGAACAAAGGCTCACAGGTTGCTGTAAGGTGAGATATGAACCGTGAAATGTAGTTCAATCTACCTAGAAACCCCCGAACTTCTTTTTTAGTATTTGGTGCAGGTATTTCTTGGATGGATTTGACTTTATCAGGGTCAACTTCAATCCCTTTCTCACTTATAATAAATCCCAGCAGCTTACCGGATCGCACCCCGAATGTGCATTTGTTGGGGTTTAACTTCAATTGGTACTTCCTCAGATGCTTGAATAGTTTCAAAAGATTCACCAGGTGGTCTTCTTCTGTGAGGGACTTGGCAATCATGTCATCCACATAACATTCAATTTCTTTATGGATCATGTCGTGGAATAATGTTACCATAGCCCGCTGATAAGTGGCACCAGCATTCTTCAGTCTGAATGGCATTACCTTATAACAGAATGTGCCCCAGGGTGTGATGAAAGTTGTCTTCTCCATGTCTTCAGGTGACATCTTGATCTGATTATATCCTGAAAATCCATCCATGAAGGAGAACACCGAGAATTGAGCCGTATTGTCGACCAATACATCAATGTGAGGTAATGGGAAGTCATCTTTCGGACTGGCTCTATTCAGATCCTGGTAATCCACACACATTCGTACTTTACCATCCTTCTTAAGCACAGGTACAATGTTAGCAACCCACGGCAGGTAACTAGTTACAGAAAGGAAACCGGCGTCCCACTGTTTTTGTACTTCTTCTTTTATCTTCATGGCCATATCCAGATGAGTACGGCGCATCTTCTGTTTTACTGGAGGACAATCTTCTTTTAGAGGCAGCTTGTGCATAACAATGTCGATGTTCATACCTGGCATATCCTGATAAGACCAGGCAAAAACATCCACATACTCCCGCATCATGTCAATAAGTTGCTCTTTTACTGAATCTTGCAGACGGGCCCCGATCTTCACTTCTTTCAAGTCTTCTTCTGTACCAAGATTAACCGTCTCAACTTCCTCCTGAGAGGAGTGATAACCTTCTCCTCTTGTCTCAACAACCTGGTTAGTTCTTCAGGTAGCTCATAATCTTCTTCAACCCCTTCATCGGCTTGATTAATCAGATTGCCAAAGTCATACGAAGTCATAGCGGTGTTGTTGTCGGTGCAGTCTGGAGGGCACTCTCTGCAAGGGTTTAGATTTGTTCATTTTAGTGATCAATTTTATCTTGCTTAGAAAAAGTTAAAATGAAGTTATTATTTTGAAAAACATTGCCATTTTATTTTTGTACAAAAAATAAAGAATGAAAAACAGTGAGCGGAAAAGAAAATATTCATTTGTAAAAGATGTCCTGATATTCATTAATTGATCGTTTGCACAAAATACAAGATGGCACGATTACAAAATGAGCCCTGCCATCTTGGGCAAGATGCAGGACTTGATGCATGCTTAAAGACAGGAAATAATAATTACTCTGCCGGAGTAACTCTTATAATTTCCTGGGAAGACCAGTTTGAGACTTGGTTCTCCGGGATCCTTGGACGTATCTAGTTTTCCAGGTTGCGTTCGTCTTCTTCCTCGTCTTCCAAACTGTTCACAGCATCCGGGGTGAGCATTCCCCCGCTGACAAATTTGGGCTCCATTGCAGCCTCTGGTTGATCTTGTCGAGTTGGTCTGTAACCCAACCCGAATCTGTCTTCTTTCTTTTCAACTGGCAGCAGCTTGCCCCAGCCTTGAGCGGTACCCTCCTCAACAACCTTCCGGGCTTATTGATATGATGTGATGGAAGTCCCAGACACAGTAGATGCTTCATTGATATTAAGGGCCTCAAACCCCTGACTCATGGTCTCATGGATCTCCCCATCCATTTCTATGTATTTGTACGTAGCCAGCTGGCTAACAAAAATATCCTACTCCCCACAGATGGTGATGACTTGACCCTCCCACTCGAATTTTAACTTCTGGTGAAGGGTAGACGTAACAGCGTCGGCGGCGTGGATCCAGGCTCTACCCAACAGACAGCTATAGGCCGGCTGTATGCCCATCACAAAGAAGGTAGTTTTAAAGGTCTGCGGGCCAATCAACACGGGTAAATCGATCTCTCCAAGCACCGATCTTTTAGAGCCATCAAATGCTCTCACTACCAAATTACTCGGACGCAACGGCAAGCCATCATACTCCAACTTCACCAAGGCTTTCTTTGAGAGGACATTGAGTGAAGACCCAGTGTCCACCAGTACGTGAGAAAGAATAGCACCCTTGCATTCGAAGGTGATGTGCAAAGCCTTGTTATGGTTGCGCCCCTCCGTTGTTAGATCAGCATTTGTAAAGCCCAGTCCATGACTGGTGTTGACATTTGCAACCATAGTTTCTAACTGATTAATGGTAATCTCCTCCGGCACGTATGCTTCATGCAGGACTTTCAGCAATGCGTTCCTGTGAGCTTCAGAACATATTAACAGTGATAATATGGAGATTTTGGAGGGTGTTTGGTGAAGCTGGTCCACCACCTTGTAATCACTCGTTTTTATTATTCTCATGAACTCGTCTACATCCTGTTCAAAAGATGTCTTCTGATTTTCTTTAGTAGTTGGCTCTTCAGATACCACATTCTTTCCTTTTTCCTTAGCAGCAGCTTCTGCTTCAGCATTGGGTTTTTGTGTTTGTGAGGCAAAAAGGCGTCCGCTTCTGGTGAAGCCTCCGCCTCCCCCAACATTGTCAATTTGTGGTGAAGAGGTTGATGAATCCAGAGTGATTTTCTCCCCATTGCAGTAGAGATCAGAGCCGTAGTGCCAAGGTATAGCATTACTGCTTTCATAAGGAACAGTCCCAGGTACCGTAATAGTAACTGGGCTGATCGCTGCAGCGGAAGGAACTGTGATGCTGTGCGGATCGTAGTAAATATTGACCGGAGATCTGGCAGGAGGTACCATAGTCTGGAAATTGTTGTTGTTGTGAACATTTGCTAGGTCATAGTAGATTGTGACCGTTGTGACATCTTCATTAATGTTTGTTGACGTTGTAGAAGATTCCATTGATAAAATGGGTGCTGATGTTGTAGAAGAAAAAGTTGTTAAACTTTGACTTGTTGAAATAACGGACGGAGTGATTGCTGGTGTTGTTGATGAATCAGTAGGAATGATTGTTGTTGCTGTTGTAGGAGAAACTGTTGAAGGAATAATTGTTGATGTTGTAGGAGGATCCATTGTTGTTGAAACAAGAGTTGCTGAAGGAGTTGTTGAAGTAATTTGTAAGATCCCATATTTGATGAGGCCATCTATGCCAATTCTTAGCTTCTCACAACCATTACTAGCTGTCTTGCACAATTTACAGCAGGCCCCACAGTCTGGGAACACCTGGCATCTTAAAAGTTGAACTTTGACTTCATCCAGTGGTGTTTGAATCTGTGCAACATTATCATTTAGCGTAGATGGTTGGTCCTCTTCAATGGCATTAATCCTAGGCCCACCATGATTAGGCATAGGATTTCTGTTAACGTTCGGAGGAGGTGCGAAATTGAGAGCTTTGGAATCGACCAAATCCTGAACCTTCATCTGTAAGGCTATGCATTTCTCAGTATTGTGACCAGGTGCGTTGGAATGAAAGGCACACCTGGCATTGACATCATAATTCTTCGGGAGATTGAGGGGATCTGATGGTGCCAACGTCCTTAACTCAACCAGTTTAAGCTTCAGGAATTGTGACAATAAGGCAACATAAGGCATGGGGATAGGGTCAATTACCCTATTTGCCTGAGATGGCCTATGTTGGAAAGGACGCTGCTGTTGGTTGCTATTGTTGTTGTTGTAGGTTCTTTGTTGCGGAAAATGAGAAGGTTGTTGATAGTGATATTGTTGTTGTTATTGTTGAGGATATAATGGTTGTTGTGGAACCGGAGCTGGGATGGTAACATCTGCTACTGATCTGTGAGAATATTGGGGCATGCCCCTGGTTGCGTGAATAACATTCGTTTCACCCACCCTTTGGGGTCCTACAAAAGGTTTTCTGGGGTTGCTGGAGGAACTTGCACCATTGTCAGAGATTTTGCCCATCTTCAAAAGACTTTCAATTCTCTCGCCAGCTATAAGCACATCAGTAAAACTGGTAGAGGAGAAAGCGGCAAGTCTATCAATATAAGTTCCCTGCAAGGTGTTCATGAACATGTCAGCCATCTCCCTTTCAGACATGGGTGGCTGGAAAGCAGCAGCAAGCTGTCTCCACCTCTGAGCATAATCCCGGAAGCTCTCCCTTGAAGACTGAGACATGCCCATCAGAAGAGTTCTATTGAGATCCATGTCTAGGTTGTACTAGTATTACTGGATGAAAGCCTCGGCCAAGTCCTTCTAACACCTTATAGTGGCCCTCGTCAGATGCGAATACCATTATCTTGAAGCTCTAGTCAGACTGTCCTCAAAGTAGAACATCCATAACTTCTCATCCATGGTATAAGCCTTAAGTCTTCCTATGAAAGATTGCAAATGAGTACGCGGGCAGGAGGTACCATTATACTTCTCAAAGCAAGGGGGTTTGAATTTGTGGGGAATCCTTACCCCATCTACCAGCCCCATATCCATTATGTCGAAGCCCAAAGAATTCTGAGATTCCAAAGATCTTAACTTTTCAGCAATTTCATCCAATCTTCTATCATATACCTCATCTCCAGCCCCAATAACAGTAAATTGTTCTTCTTAGGGATCCTCTTCCAGGATTCTTCCCCCAGCAGTATTACCTTGAACGTTTCTTGGGATATTAACATCCGGATTCAAATGAGGCCCATACTCTGGTGGGTCAATACGAGGCTACCCCCGTTCATTATTTCTGGTTCCCCCTGTTCCAAGATGGGGCTCCTCAGGTGCCTGTCTTTCTACCAACTCTCTCAGTCTTTCTTGGCTCTGGGCTAAACCAGTCATGACAGCCATAAACTGAGACATCTGGTTTCTCATCTCGACTCTTTCGTTTGACATCTGATTTCTGACCTCATTCAGGTCCTGTTGTACCTGCTCCATTTGAATGCCTGGAAGGTTGTTACGTGTAGGGTACTGGTGTGTGCAGTTGACAGGGAACACTCGGCGACGAGCAATGTTTCCTAATATCACAACAAAGTTAGACATAATAATAATAATAAACAAAACCTACAAAACAAAGAAAAAGTCAGTATGCAATGCAGTATGCTTATTTGTTTTCCAAGGTATCCGGTTTGGTTCTTGGTTTTGACCTTTCCAGGCCTCGAGGAAGATGCTTGATGTTGTTGAGAAAAGAAGCCCAATGAAAACAAACTAAATATATTACAAATGATGAACAATACATAGTTTGTTTTACAATACATGCCCATGGAGGGTCAATAATACAACAAAAGGAAGAGTACATCAAAAGGAAAGAACAATAAGCAAAGAGGAATCAGACATCCAGTCTGTAATCATCTTCCCTAACTTCCTTTAGGAGTGCGTCAGTCACCGGACCAGCTGGGTGCTCTGTAATGGTCCTAATGAGGAGGTTCCTAGTAGCAATGGTAGTAGTTAGCTTCTTATGCCTGTCCTGGTCTTTTAATCTCTTTAATCCTGCTCGAAGCTTCAATTCTGAAATCTCCTTCTGTGCAACCAACAAAGCTTCCTGCTGCTTCTTCTCATTGGCCTCCAGCTGTTCAATCTTGGCTTGAGTCTTCTGGTCTTCTTGTGCACGGGCTTCGGTGATCCTGACCCACCTAGCCTGGCTCTCTTGCAGATAGTGCTCAGTCCTAGCTTTCTGAATCTTGGCCTCCTTGCAGGCATTCTTCAATATCTGTTCCCCAACCCTTGCTTTCCTTATGTAGTCCTCTGTCCTCTCAATCTTGGTCAGATGCTCAATCTTGAGCTTTTCCAATCTCTCAATGTCCAGACGACCATAACTTCTTTCCCAAAGAGTCTTCTTCAGGGCTTGAGACAGTTGCTCATTCCTCTCCTTCAACTTTTCAAATTCCTCCAGCTAACAGTTGCTGCAGGCTGTACTGTAGATGGTCCAGGTGTGTCTTCCAAGGTGAAAGGCATTCTGGTAATCTGAGCTCTAGTACAGGACCATTCTATGTACTGAGCTGAAGCAACATTGTTACATCTTCCAAGAATAGTTATCTCTTTTGTCTGGATGTTGTCCCAAGCCCAGGCAGCTTGCCTGACAACAGCTGAATTAGGTTGCACTTCACAATATAGGGTCTCATCTAAATCATGTCCTCTGGGAGTGTGAACCAAGGCATATCCCAATTGTCTCTTAAAAAATAAAGGGTTGTAGTTAATGCAACTTTTTACTCCTATTAGAGGCACATTTGGGTATTGTCCACAACTGGTGATAATGTCCTTGCCTTTGGTGCTCTGGGTGCACCATCTAATATCATCTGAAGTTAAGGAAATGAACCTCTTGGCCCAATTCTTTTACTTATGTGGGTTCAAGAAAGCATCTGATTTAGGCAGGTGTCTGAGTAGCCAAGAGTAAAACAAAGGAGCACAACATCTTACCAACTTCCCCCTTTGTTTTTCATTCCTCTGATGAATAGAATAGTAAAAATCCCCTAGAAATGTAGGCACTGGGTTCTTCAGAAGAAACAAATGGATGGCATTCTTACTGACAAATTTAGGCTCATCTGCAAACAGTATAGCCCCATATATGCTGAGGGCTAAAAGTGCACAGACTGCCCTCCATTCTCCCAAGGTAGTCTTCAAGATAGCCTGAGAAATCAAGAAATCCAAATGTAAACCAGGAATCCCAGCTTTTGTTGTCATACTTTGCTCAACAAGGGCAGGCTCCAGGTACAATGCCCTTGATATCTCTTCACTCCTAGGAGCTATCATCTCTGGGTTAAAGGGGATTGCCCCTCTGACAGGTACTCCAATCAATAAAGAAAACTCTTCCAACAGAGGTCCCATCTGAAAGTTAGGAAACGTGAAGCATCTCAGTGGAGGGTCATAGAACTGCAAGCATGTGTGGATCATGCTTCTCTGAGAAGGATCAAGATCCATAACCATATCCAAGATACCCCCATAGTGCTCTCTAAACAGTGGGATGTGGTCAGGTGTGATGATTGACTGGACCTGCCTGATATCAGTCAATACAGGCTCAAAAAAGTGATAAGATATGTTGCTCTTCCTGGGAGTAGCCATGAGTGTTGCTGAAGAAGCTGAAGACAAATGCTGATGAAGATCACAGACTGATGCTGGAAGTAAACCTCTGACAGACTGATGCTGGTGAGGATGGAGATAACTGAAGCAGATAACTGATGAAGACAGTTGAAGCAGAGGTCTAAGCAAAAGAAGGGGTCAAAACCAAAACCAAGATACAAGGAGGTGGATACCCTGAAAAGCAAATAAACAAATGTCAAATGATGCAATGATGATATATGCAGATAATATGCAAGGGTTTGTGATCAAGAGCTGGATCTGACTATCTGTCTTGATATAAAGTCCATGTAGGTTCAAAAGTCCAGATGGAGGCTCAGAAATCCAATAACCAGGGTGGGGGACTCAAATAAAGAGTCACATATCCAGAGTTAATCACAAGATCTGTCCAAAGTGGAGTATTCTTAAACAATACAGTAACAGGGTATGATGTGGCCAAGGGTTCCTGCAAACCTGTAAACAACCCAACCCCCTCACATGTAATGTTCTAGAACAAGGATCCTCAGACTTGGATCAGTTATGAGAACTGTAAACACTTCTAACCCGGAGGTACAATGTTTACAATAACCATAAAAGATCCTCCTCTAATTCACCCCAGATTCTGAAGGTCAAAATAAAGGTCATCCAGACTTAGCAGGCTTCCCAGATAGCCCTAGCACTACATGAACTCTGTAGCACAGAGTTTTCAAGAAGAAACCCACATTTGAACCGTATTTCATATTCCCGCACCAGACCGAAATGGAATGGGAAAGAACATGAACCACTCTAGCCTAGGTGTCACTCAGGTCCCAGGTATAGGACCTTAATCTCTCAATGGAACCCCACCCACCAAAACAGAAAACCAGATCCAGCAATGACAGTACGAAATATGCAAAAAAAAACTATAAAGCAAGCAATAACTAAAGTTGTACATAAAGCAATAAATAAAGCAAAATAAATAAACACACATAGCACATAACACCCTAGTAAACACAAATCAAACAAGCGCTCGGAGGAACCCACATAAAGAACCAGAAGCCCTGGTTGCAGTATAAGGGTCCCCAGCAGAGTCGCCAAGCTGTCGCTCCCACCAAATGACACCTGGCCAAGAGGGGTACATACGCGAACGGTCGGCGAAAGAGGAGAACACAAGGGTGAACTGAAAAGAGTCGCCAGCTAGGCATTTTTATCTAGAAGGAAAGGTAATGCTGCATAAACCTAAGAAAAGATGGATAAAACGGTCGCGAACCATAGAAACTGAGAAAGGGGGTTGGTTACAACCTGGGAAGGTATTAGCACCCAGATTGTCCGCCGTACTCGACGGGATCCACGCTTGAAAGATTTGTGTTTAAAGGGGTAGTGTCAGTGCTATCTGTGTGCAAAAGCTGGAAAAGAATGCAAGTGTCAGTGCTTGAAAGAATTGTGAAGTGAATGGAAGGAGTGTCAGTGTAAGGAAAGAGTGTAAAGCTCAAGACTATGAGGCTTAAAAGAATAATGTTGGAAGAGGAGGGAATATGCAGAGACTTTTGTTCGATAACTGTTAAGTTATGCCTACGTATCCTCTTGTGCAATGAGGAAGTCAGAACACCGTAGTTCGACTCAAAGAGACTGAAAGATAACTTGACTTGTGAACTGCTTGCTTGTCTATGCTCAAGTGTATGACTTGTCTGGCTCAGGTGCAAACTGTATTGCATTAGACGGAAGAAGCGAGTTCTCGTTTATGAGTGAATGAGATGAGAAAAGAATCCTGGAGGAGACGATTATTATTTGTTTTTGATGTTTCCAGTCTTTTATTGCCTTTTTGGAGTTTGTCATAAGAAAATGAGCTTAAGCCTAAACCAAGGGTTAGTAAACCCATCACATATTCCCTCTTATTAGGGGTAATGAGAATACCTTAAGTATGAAGTAAACACCTCACAATTAATCACCATGATGTAGGATTAAGATCATTAACCTACTTGCCTTTATTTAGATGTTTTTTGGAGTTTTTGTTTAGTGTTAAGTAATGAGTTTAAGCCATAATCAAATATTTAATGGACCCATTACACCATCCTAATAGAAGGATAATAGATGAGAACATTTAAGCTGAGGAAGATACCTCAACTTAATCCATGATTAGGGATTAACCTCATGATAAAACAAAGCCTTTATTAGAGTGGATTTTAGTTAATGAGAAGATTAAGAAATGGGTTTTATGGTCTGCAAGACAACTTGAGGGGGACTTGTCCATTAACACTAGGGTTAGTCCTTCTTAACCAATTAAGGAAAAATTAGAACCCTAATGCAAGGCCCGAGTTACAAGCTTGATGTCTTAGTGATTATTAGGTGAATTAATTAAAGGATTTAAACACGTTAAGGGTTTAACACTTAGGATTAAAGTTATACACTCCATCCTAATAGAAGGATGCAGGCATAAGCTTAATCACAAAGCCTTAAAACCTTTAAGGTTTAGTCCTTGATTAAGAGATGATAAGAGAAGACACAAAGATGACACAAAGGTAAAACTAATAGGGGGACTAATCAAACCCTAATTTTTATCATGCTTGGGTATTCCTAGGGCTTATGAGGCTTGCAAGAGATCTTCAAGGAAAAGCCGCCAAGGAAGAAGTAGGATGGAAGGAGGAGAAGCAGAAAGAAGCAAGATAACTTACTTCACTTAAGAAGACAAGTTGCTTGAAGAAAGAAAGTGAGGAGGGAACATGAATGAGAAATCTCACTCTAATACAAAAGTAAAATGCAGAAATGAATGCATAAGAGAGATGAGAGGAGATTGTGAGAAGTGAAGGCAAATTCACTTCTCAAACACTTACCACCTGAAAAGTTAGCAAGAGGAAGTGAAATGGAATGAAAATAAAATGAAATGCAAAGATGGAAACCAAAATCAGAAGCATGTTCATGATGCTAAATATGCAAAGAGATGGCACACATGTATGTCAAGAGATGTGAATGGTCATACAAGGATGGGAATGCAAATGAAGCATATAAAAGGCATGAAAGTTCATGAATGCATATGGAATGAAATGAAAGAAAAACATGGCAAATGGATGATGCAATGATCAAAGATGATTCTAATGTGTCCTAAGATGTCTTATATGTCATGTGAATGCACAAAATGTCATGACAAGTTCATGTATGCAAGCTTATACAAGATGGATGCAAATGAAGATGCAAATTAGGGTTATATGATCATGTGAGATGCAGAATTCAAAAACAGAAGCAAAACTTGAGATAAAAAATTGAAAATGAAACCAAAGGAACCCTAAACCTATACTTGTTTACCATCCAAAGGGGGAGGTCATAAGCTTAACCTAGAAGGACTTATGATATTTCTAAGTTTCTAGGGTTTTAAAGGTGATCCTAAAGATAAAATGCCAAACAAATTGAAAATGCTTTATAAAAATGAAACAAAAATGTTTTTAGATGCTTGAAACCATGCATAACACAATGCAAAAAGAATCATTCACAAACTCACTTTGGTTCAGAAGTTATGAATTTTTGAAGTTAGGGTTAAATATATTCAAGTATAAGAACCCTAATTCAATTGAAAAATGTCAAAGTATGATCAAAACCAAAAAGAAATTTGTGTGGTGAGTTTCTAAATGTTTCTAAATGCCTAAGAATATTCTCTGAATTTTTTTGGGATTTTTAAACACCTAAATGTATTTTTAATTAATTAATTCTCATTAACTAATTAAAAATAACATTTAAATGATTTAAAAATAATTTTTTAATGCAAAAAATAAAAATAAAAATATTTTTGGGTTCTGAAAATTAATTAAAGGTTGGATAAAAATTTTCAGAATTTTTAAACTATTTTTGCTATTTTTAAAAATTTGTACAAATTAAATAGAAACAAAATGAAATAAAACAAATTAAATGGAAAAGTAATCTGATCCAATGATCCAGATTCAAAGTGGAAAGAAATTGGTTTACTGGCGCGTCATCCAAGGGTTGGGATTTATCCTGACTAATTAATCATAATTAATTAATTAAATGATGGATTAGGGTTTAAACATGTGATCTGGGACGTCCATACGCGCGATAAACCTAGGATCTAAGGGCCATTATTCAAACTCAGCTTAATTAATGGGATTATGGTAAATTACTTTCAGGTGACCGGAACAGTGTTCCGATCATCTTCTCCGGTGAGCACAAACCCTAGATTCTTCCCTAAGCCTCTAATCTCCAAATTTCTTGCCCATAAATGATCCTCACCCATCCCTAAACCTAAATCCCCAAACAAAAATCATTTATTTTGCATCAAGAACATGATTCGAACTAAAATGTAAAAACGGGCAAAATTTCAGAACATGCATACATCATGGTTTCTCAACCATTCTAAAAAATAATCACATCCCCATGACCAGGGGAACACAAAGAATCATTCAAGAACTTAAAAACAAGTTTCTGGGAAAAAAGTTCTTGAGCTATACCTGAGATTGAACCTCCTGATTCTGGGCTTTCTGGATCCTTCTTTGGTGCAAATCCACTCCTATGAACCTCCCGATGATGAAATGAAGCTTAGAAAGCTTTGAGAGTGACTGGTTTTGAAGTTCCAGCTCTGGTGTAGCAGATTTTGAGGTTTTGATATGTGATATTTCAGGCTGTTTTGATGGTTGATTCTGGTTCTATAGATGATGTGTGACTTGTTGGTGAAGAAAAAATTGAAGTTTGATGGCTATGGAATGAGTTTTGAAGAGATGAAGGTTTTGATAGTTTTTGTGAATCCTTGCTTATGGGAGAGTTCAGGCTTCTGTGTCTGGTTGTTTCAAGTCCTTGAGGTCCACATAACATATGCTGATTGGCCAGAGGGTTGGTAATGTCACAGCTTGATTGGTATGGGAAAAGATGCAAAAGTCAAGATTTTGTGTACCATAGGCATGGCTCGGGTCAGAGAAGATCTTAGGGCTTGTTTTGCTTCATCTTGGATCAAGGAAGGCCTTTGGATCAAATTTTGTGAGCTGGATGGCCTTGATCAAGAGTTCCCAATGTTCTTGCATATTTCCCTCTTTGGAATTTCTTATGAACAAAGGCAAGAAATCTTATGAATTCTTGGACAATTTGCAGCAAAATGAATCATATGATGTTGTTATGATGCTTTGAGATTAATTAGCAACCAAACCAATCATTAGAAGTCCTTCTTGCAAAAATCCCTCTCTTGAGAATTTATGAAAAACGCCTTATGGAAGCTTGTGATCCAAGGCATGAAACTTTGTGAATTTGTGAAATTTCTGATTTTGGCAAGTTGTAATGATGCATAGAAGTCATTTAGAAGTCACAAAATGCTTGGCATGAGGTATTTTTGCAAAAATCCCCTTTTGGCATGAAACATGAAATTATGTGATTTTTGCCAACTTTGGAAAGCCATAACTTGAGTTCAAAAATGAATTAGATCTTGTTCTTGTACTTTTTGAAAAGGGAATGATCCAATCTACAACTTTCATGACCAAGAATTTTTCATTTGAAGCATTTTTGGTTGAGAAAGAGGAGGTTGAAAAACTTTCCCAAAATGGAAAGTTTACATTACAAGTCATTTCCATTTTTGGTAACTTTTGGTTTAGCCCACTTTTCTTCAAATTTGTGAGATTCTAAGAACTTCAATGATAAAATAAAGACTATATAACTTCATTTTGATGAAAAATCCATTTTGGTTCCATGTTGGGGGGCCTCAGATGCCCTGATTTTGCTCTGACTTGCTCAAGAAGTTACCCAGTGATCAGATGACTTCCACAATGAATCTTTCCATCAAACTTGGTATGCATGATCCTTATATCATATTGAGACCAATAGAAACAAGAATGACCAAAAAATTTGGAGTTATGGCCTCTGAAACAAAAACCCTAATTTTAGGTCATCTGTGCAGTTAAACCTGGCTCTGCTTCCATGCCTTGCCAGTTCTTGTGATTTTATGACTTCCTTGATCTTGGGAGAATATAATATGATGTTTGAAAATACATGGATCTTCTTGAGATGATCGGAGACCTTTAGAGTGGCTCAGATGGCCCATGGATTGCTCATATCACAAACCATAGATGTAGATGACTTTGAACCAATGCAGTGAAGCAAAAATGCAACATGATGTGATATGATTGAACTTATGCAAATGAAAAGGTCACAAGCCATGGTGTGAACTTAGTGAGGGCAAATTTGGGGTGTTTACACCTAGGTAAAGGATACTTGTTCTTGATAGTGACCTTGTTCAACTTTCGGTAATCAATGTACAACCGCATACCATCGTCTTTCTTCTTTACCAATAAAACAGGAGCTCCCCACAGTGAAACACTCGGTCTAACAAAATGCTCAGCCATCAAATCCTATAATTGATCCTTCAATTCTTTTAATTCAAGTAGTGCCATCCGATAGGGGGAAACGAATATAGGAGCCGTCCCCGATATCAGGTCAACTTAGAATTCAACTTCCCTCACCGGAGGTAAGGAAGTGACATCCTCGGGAAAGACTTCAGGAAATTCACAGACTATTGGAATATTCAGAACTTGCATATCATTACTCTCCTCTTTAGTAAGGACCAGTAAAACAAATTTCTCTTTTTCAAACAAAAAGTTTACCATTCCAACCGTACCTTCTAAGATTGTTGTCAACACATATTTTAGAGGAGCTTCCACGGATGGAATGAGGATCAATTTCTCTTCACACCCAATGAACACAAAATTAGCAGATAACCAATCCATTCCCAAGATAACATCGACCTTCTTAAGGGGTAGACAAATAAGATCAATATGAAAAAAACTATCATCAACGGACAAAGTACAATTTTCACACATAAGAGGTGTCTCAACGGTTTCATCCATAGCGGTAGTAACCACCATAGTAGGAGATAAGGGAAAAAATCGTAACCCAAGTTGCTTCATACAACTAGTAGACACAAAAGAATGTGTTACTCCATAATCAAATAAAACAAGACAAGGATGTTCATTAACAAGACATGTACCCGCAATAAAAAAGTGGTCAACTTTAGTCTTCCTTGAATCCATGGTATAAACCCTTCTTTGAACTTTGTCCTTTCTCAGTGGACATTCTTTGGCAAGATGTCTCTCCTTCTGGCAATTATAACAAACCACGCCAATTGGACTACACTTTCCATAATGATTCCTACGACACCTGGGACATGAAGGAGGAGTGTTGGTTCTAGCACTTACCACTTTCCTTCCCTTGAAAGGTTGGAGCCTTGGCTAAAAGGTTGATTACCCCTTCCACAATCACTTTGAACAACTTTTCCAGTATTCACTTCAGCTTGTACCTTCTTCAAACTATGCTCAGCAACATAGCATTGTCTCAACAATTCAGAATAAGTAGTGAACTCCCTCTGAGAGACACTATGAGAAATCTCAGCCCTTAATCCAAACAAAAATTGATCAATTTTCCACTTCTCATCTGGAGCATACATAGCTTTCCAAGAATAAGCTGCCATGTCTTCAAACTTTTCTGCATAACTGGCCACATTCATGTTTCCATGCCTAAGCTGCTAAAACTCAAACTCTTTCTGGGTCCTTAAATAACTTGGAAAATACTTCTCAATGAAAGTTACCTTAAATTGTTCCCACACCTAGGGAACCCCTTGTACTCATGAGAGTAAAAGCACTCTCCTGCCACCTAGCAGCATGACCTTTCAACAAGTGCGAGGAAAACGTCACCTTGTTCTCTTCACTGCACAACACGATCTGAAAGATTCTCTCCATACCAGTTATCCATTCATGAGCTTTTACCGGATCCAAACCACCATGAAATTCTTGAGGATTCATGCGGAAGAAATCACATAAAGTTCCACTTTCAGTTTCAGGGACGACCACCTGAGGATGAAGACCCTCATTCATTTGGTGAATCATCTCCTGCATAAACTGGTTATGTTGCTGCTGCATCTACTGCATGAACTGAAACAAAAGAGTATTCCCTTCGTCACCTGGCTGATCACTAACAGGAGAAGTGGCACTAGGCTGACCATGAGTTCTACGTCCACTAGCCATATCCCTAAATGTCATCTAAACAGGATTAAGTTGATCATGCTCAATACCATAAACATAACATTTAGTTCTACAGCGAGATCACGTACATGAACAGAAAGAAACACTTATAATATTCCAAGGCTAGGTCGAGGATACGACCTGCTCTGATACCAATTGTAATGCCCATGTATAAGAAAACATACATAAAAGCATATTTTTCATATATAAGTTCAAGTTTGGTACTGAAATACAATAAGTTCTTAATACAACACATTGTAATAGTTTAGCCAACTAAAATACATAAGGTACTACAACAAAAGGCTAACAATTATGTAAGATGTCTAAACAAAAGAAACTAAGAACTATATCCAAAGATCTCAAAATATCCACAGCGGAAGAAAGCCATCGATAAGCAAGGATAATCAAAGGGCCTTATCCTTACCCTTCGCGGAACCTAAAGTACTTGTAAAAAAGTATAACAACAACATGGGGTGAGATAAAAACATCTTATTGAGTTCCCTATCTTAGAGTTCTCTCGACTCTAAAGGTTGAATCTAAAACATAGCTTGAGTCTTTAGTCACTACCTCACAAGAAACCAAAGCAATATAGGACAAAAATCCATATAACACTCTCGACGCTACACGAGTATAACACCTTAAGACTTACACATGACTTTATGGAGGACTCGATGTGATACTCACCTTAAGTATTTACGGACGCTTCCCGTGGGACCAAGATCCACCCACCTCAAGATTTACACAAGACTTCCCAAAATAACCCCGTGTAGTACTCACCTCAAGCCTTTACGGACGCTTCTTGTGGGACCCAGATCCACCCACCTCAAGACTTACTCAGACTTCCAAGAGGGATAATGTACATACGTGCCTCAAGTATATACTGACGCTTCCCGTGGGACCAATATCCACCCACCTCAAGACTTACACAAGACTTACGGAGGCCCTCTCATGAAATACACACAACTAGCCTTTGCGGACGCTTCCCATGGGACCTAGATCCACCCACCTCAAAACTTACTCAGACTATTACGGAGGCCTAGTGTATAGCACGCTAACGGTTTCGCAAAAACCTAGGGTAATCCTAATTATCTCACAAGTTAATTCTTTTTATTTCCAATAGATCACAATTTCCCTAACTAACATAAGTTTGGTTAATTAGAAAAGTTGGGTAAAAATAATATTTCTTGGCATCATAAGATAATACACATTTTTAGCTTCGAATCGATATAAAGAACAGTTAAATCGGATAAACGATGAAGAAGTTATGAATTTTTAAAGATGGAATAAAAATAATATTTCCCAATACTTACAGTGTTAACCGGTTAACACCCTGGGTTAACCGGTTAACCACATCAGGTTTCAAAATCCAGAAGTGTAACACAACTCCGTTAACCGGTTAACACATAGGGTTAATCGGTTAACCGACAGTCAATGGCTGAAAATATACGTTTTTATCATACATAGTTTCCCCAAAACTTATCCAATTCATCATCCAACACCAAAACAATAACAACAAAGGTTCCTACACCTAATATCAATATACTCATGCATTTTAATCGATATTCAACTGTTCAAACTCTCGATTTAATACGATTTTCTAGCATTTTTCCCTAACCTCAAAAATATACAAAACTCTAGAAAATAAAAGTATCTAACTAGAACCCGCCTCTACCAAAGATGATTGAGAAGATTGAGAGATGAATGAATGATGAACATCAAGAATCAAGAGATTCTTCTTCTTCAAACTTTTCCTCTTCCTCCTTTTTCTCTTCTTCCTTTTCCTTTTTCCTTTCCTCTTGTTATGTTTCTATGTTATGAGACATAAGGAAAAAAAACTTAGGTTGATACGGGAAAACATATTTTCCCCCACAATGGGTCCAAATAGAGAGTATCCAAAAAATTCTCTTAATCCACAATTTAATAAAACCTCTGAGTCAGATAACATTAGTTAATATAAATACGTCCCGCTGAATGCTCTAATTATTTTTGTTAAAATCTCTCAGAGCAACCTGGTACCATATTGATATCAAATAATTATTATTCAGAGCATTAAATAATTTACGGGGTATAACATTTGGAGAGTTCGCAAACAAAGAGTTGCTTGCTTAGCTAGCTAGCTATCTCGCTTAGCGAGACCTCTAGTCTTTTGAAAAATATTTTCTATTATTGGATGACTTGTGATGCTTTGTTTTGTTGTGCCATGTTGTTGTGTTGTTATTGTGAGTTATTACCATGCTATATTAGGCTAAATGTGTAATAATAACGATGAAATGATTTTATGATGAATATGTTGTAAAATGATGCCATGCAGTATTAGTAATATAAATAGACGAAGTAAATGTATAATGAGGAATGTTGATGCAAATGTTAATGAAGATGATTATGTAGTTGTTGTTGCATCGTGAATTCATGGAATTATTATGTTGATTGAGGATTCAATCCCATTGTGTGGATTGAGGTGTTGTTGATTATGTTGTGCTCCCTTGTGGAGGGTTGATGGGCAGTGTCCATCACATGTTGGAAATCGGTACCATATGCGTTTATGAAGTTGCATTTCATTCTATGTGGCATAGAATGATTGTATTTGTTGTATGATAATGTGGCTTGTTGTTGTTGTAGTTGTATGTGGGTGATATTTGATGTAAATGATGTATGATTATATGTTATCTTTTTATTCGGTATTTATATTATGTATATTGAATGTGGATTACTCACCCTGCCTGCCTTTCGTGATGGTCTATTATGCCATCCTACAGATTCTCAAGAATAGTTCGGTGATTCAGAAGTAGCTCAGAGTGCGTCTCTTGTTGTTTATAGAGTTTAGGTGGTGTTCTAATCTGAGTCGTGTAACATAGGGGAACACTTGGTTTATTTTGTCGTTTTTATTTATTTTTATCACTTGTTGACGATGTTTTGGATTATAGTTAAATCCTTTTTAGCATGATGATTTAAGATGTTGAATAATGATCCTCTTCCATAAGTTGAGACTTTATTTATTTATGAAAAAAAGTTGCAACCCGTGTTACGAGACATGACACATATATGATGTTTATTTGATGATTATGTTGAAAATGTGATGCCCTTGTGTTGAACTCTGATTTATTTAAATAACATGTTTTAAATTGTTGTGGGGTAAAAAGGGTGTTACAAGTGGGTTCTTCGACTAAGGGGTCCTGCTTGTTTTGGAGAGTTTCCCCTTCATGATCAGACCCAGTTGTGTGGGATTGTTCAGTGGCAGTCTTGGCAGGTGAGCCTCGATGCGCCACTTGAGGAGAGGTAACTGAAAGAAAATCAAGTTTGTTAATCTCACTCAAAGAGCTTCACAAAAACCTGGATCAGATGTAGGGTGATAAATGGACTCACCTCTGTTGTTTAGAAGAACAGTTGGAGTAGTGGTTGTTGGTTGTGGTGGAGTAGATCCACCAATATTGGCCTGAAATAGCAAATCGAATGATTAGGCCAATGAGCAGCCAGTCAAAGAGTTCATATGAAAAGTAACTCAAGAGCAAGATTTACCTGAGTACCATCAGCATAAGGGATTGAATATTTTCTTTCGTTTGGGCCAGTGGTTGCCTTCGACGTGGCCCCGGGATTTTGTCTTTCGAAACCCTGAGGAAAGGGTGTCTTCTCTAAAACCTTGGCCATCTTGGAAGAAGATTGGCCAGCAATATCAGGAGCTTTGACAAGCTTCCTTTTCTTCTTGATGTGTTTACCTTCTTCAGGGGGAGACAGGTCCTCACCTTCATCCTTATGGATTGTCAGCTGGGAACCCCTCCATGGTTTCCTTGTTGGAGTGGGAGAAGGCTTTCGAGTTGCCTAAGGATTCTCAGGCATAGCCTTTGCAATGATGTTCTTCAACGAGCCATACTTCTTGGACACTTCTGAATGTAAAACATAAATATGGATTAGTAAAGAAGTGGTTAAGTAAAGATCACTCAATCGAAGACCACCAAACCTTCATATATTTTGGATTCGATGTAAACATCTTTGATCCCTATATGAAGGTGCCTTTTGAAACTGTCCAACGTTTGTTTAGTCGCAACCACCCTTTGAGCTTTGGGTTGAGACTACTGTCGAAGGATTTTAATATAATCCCCATAGACAAACCAGTCTGGAAATGGAGAGGCAAGAGCCACTCCAAACTCAGTAGTAGGAAGTCGATGAACTTTGGGAGGAAAGAGTTTAAAGGCTAGTTTATAGTGTTTCTCAGGAGAAATATTGGAAGGAAGTTTTAATTTCTCCATTTTTTGTAAAAATTTCTCCTTCAAAGTGACAACAACCTCACTAATGGTTCGGCTAAGATCATCTGGCCGATAGACAATTTCAAATTAGTTTTGGAAAGCTTGAATCTCTTTGACATGAGTAGAGTTACCTTTCTTGACCTTCTCATGCACATTAACAAAAGATTAGTTAAGTAATTGGGAAAAGGTAGAAGCATCAAAGAATTTCTCTTGGTAGTACTTCGACCACCATTGATGGAATTCTTGCATGCAAAGAAAGTTGAGGTCGAAGTGGACCAATGAAAGTTGGGGTGGACTGAAAATTCGAGCAAGTCTAAGAGATATGGCCTCGTCGTTAAAGACAACATAAAAGAGGTTGATATGTCCTTTCTTGTCATATAGACATTTAGGATAGCTTTGAGCCAACCCAAATTATCTAGAGACTAGATTGGGCTGGTAGGAAATTAAAGATGTTGTTCCACTTTGATGGTTCAGTTTGTGGACCAGCAACCTAGGAACTTAAAAGGCTTACCAAATTTCTTTTGAATCCTCTTGTATATTTTTGGATGTTGGGGGAAGCAACCTAGTGAACCATTTTTGTCCATACTTTCTCCTATCAAAGGGATCCATGGTGGAACTGAAGTCGTACCTCTTGGAAAACTTCATAATCTAGCCAGAGAAGGACTCTTGAATGGATATTCCCTCATCAGAAGGGGTTAGCTGTTCCAAGAAAGTCCCTTTGACTCTTATGTTCTTGATTTCATCAAAGTCTTCATGAATAACTCCTATGTTGGGTAGGTTTTCCTCGAAAGAGGCATTGAGCCATAGCTGAAGTAACCAGAGAGGTTTAGCCAATTGGAAAGCCACAGTCGAACATACTTTCTTTAGGCCAGTAGCACTCTCACTGATTGATTCGTAAAGTGAGACCAAGATCACTTCACTGAGGCACAATCCTGCGTTGTCATGTATTTAGTTGGCCAAAGGAAAATATGTCTTGGCCACCTGCAGGGATTTTGAGTAGAAAACATATTTACAAAGCCACATGGCTAAAAAGGCAATGTGCTCTTCATTTGAAACAGTTTCGACTGAAGTTTGGAAATGATACTTCATGAAGTTTTCGTAAGTGGGTTTGCATGAAGGAAAACCTATAGTGTCTTCATTGTCAATCTCTGGGTCTTAGGTTTGACCAGTAGGCTTAAGCCTTGTGATAGAGGCTATGTCGAAAAGCGTGGGAGTCACCAACACACAAGGTAGATGGAAGGTGTAATGGGTGTTGTCCCAGAAGTGCAGGAAGCCATCATCATGTTTGAGCAATAGAGGAGACTAGTCTTCAACAACATCAGAATGTCATAAATCCCTATCCTTATCCATTCTTCAGCCATGATCTTTTCCACCTTTGTCAACCAGCAGTTAAAACCTGGAAAGGAAGGAACAACTCTTTCCAGTCAAGTGTTTCCATTCAGAAATGACAAATCTAGGGAAAATGGATCAGTGGAGGGTTTTCCTTCGGTAGTCTTGGTCTTTTTCTCTAAAGGTTTGGTCCTATGGTAAGATGGAAAGAACTCACCCAACTTGGTGTCATCTGCAGGAACATTGGACAAAGGCCCAGAAATAGCATTTTGTTTATCAGAAATGGTGAGAGTAATTATTACCCGAGACTCATAAATGTGTCTCTTCTCTTCCTGGAGAGGTTCCGGTACAAATTATTAGTTCCTCACTAGATTAGGCCCAGTAATCTGGGTAAAAGGAGGCAATAGAGCAGGGCTAGAAGAACTTTTGTTCTTTGGAGTCTTTTTGTTTTGGGAAGCTTCTTGGTTGGAAGTTATTGAACAAATTTTGGGAAGTTGGAAAATTTTCTAAGACAAAGTGTGTTAGTGGGACGCGTGTCTTCTTGAGGTGTGTCTCTGGGCGGTGGCAGTTATGATGTGACTACGGAGGTATGGTTTAAAGAGAAAAGTTCAATGATGGCTAGTAATAGAGTTGTTGTTGAAGAGACGTTTATAAAAACAATTATGACGTGACGTCATGAGCATGGTTGGTAGAAATTGAATAGTTTGTTGATCGTGGGTTGTTAGTTATGACCATACTTTTGTGCTGTCAAAAGACTGGTGTCGAAAGCTATGATAAAAAAAGACCTTTCTGTCTGCCAGGTCGAAAGGACATTTTTTGGGGGCAATTTGTTAGCTCCTAATTTAGACACCTAGTTGACTTGAGAAAACATTGACATTAGCATCATGTTTCGGTAGAAAGGAAAAGGCTTCGACTAAAGTAAAGTTGATGAGGCCTAAGTCGAAGACGCAAGGAAGTATAAGGATATGGACTTAGAATGTTTTCTAAGTATAAAAGAATCACCTTCAACCGTGTATACTTGGAATGGCAAGCATGCAACAGTTGAGATCTACATTGGAGAGAAAGTTATGTTTCTTTCAAAATTTGAATAAAGAAAAATGGCACTTAATGGAAGTTGAAGAACATGCAAAGTGCCAAGTAGCATATTTTTAGGAGTAAACTACCAATAGCGGTTACTTTCGACTTGTATAAATAAAGTAGTTCTAGTGTTAGAATTGTGTATGAATCAAATTGTACAAGTTACTCCATAAAGACTCAAAGTACCTATGTGTAGAGAAACAAGTGAAGGCGAGAATGTACGTGATGAGATCACCGCCCTTTTTCATATCAATGCAATTTATATTCAAGTATTTACTTTGAAGTCTTTTAATCTTGCATTCTCTTTACTTTCAAGCAAGTTTATTATTCAGCCTTTTATTGTCTTTTTACTTGCTTTCTCTACATTTCCTTGTTATTTACACTTTATTGCACTTTACTTTCGACTTAAACTGTTTTGAGTCTTGTTTGTTTTGTTTTCTCTTTTTTACCAAAATACATCATAAAGTCTGTCGAAGCGTTTATGACACTATTATTGAAAAACCAATTAAAACATATTTATAGCACATGTCCTAGGATCAATCTGGTCGATCCTGTGAGTGACTGAGATTATTGTGTTGTTTTTAGAGGACTAGCGGTTATTTACAATTTTCAAGGTAAACAACTTGAAGACCTCTTCAAATCAATGGTATCTAGATATTGGGTTTCCAAGGCATATGACAGGAGACTTAAACAAATTTTCACATCTAAAGCTTAAGAACAAAGGATATGTGACCTATGGTGATAACAACAAAGGAAAGATCCTTGGCGTAGGCATCATTGGTACAACGCCTTTAATAACCATAGAAGATGTCCTCTATGTCGAAGGTATAAAGCATAACCTTTTTATCATTAGTCAATTGTGTGACAAAGGATTCAAAATCAACTTCACTAAAAATGAATGTTTGATAGAAAATGAAGTCACTCATGAGGTAATGTTAAAAGTTAATATAATTAACAATATTTTTATGATTTCCCTTGATAACATGTCTTTGAGGTTAAGTGTCTTATGGCGGACAACAATGATTCTTGGTTATGGCAAAAAAGGTTTGCTCACATTTACATGGAGCACTTGAACAAATTGATCAAACATGACTTAGTTGTTGGACTTCCAAGGATCAAATTCATCAAAGATAGATTCTGTGATGCTTGTCAAAAAGGGAAACAAACCAAATCAACTTTCACATCTAAGAATCTGATATCCACAACAAGGCCACTACAATTGTTACACATGGATCTTTTTGGTCCATCATGAACAAAGAACTTCGTAGGTAAGTTTTATGCATTAGTTATTGTTGATGACTTCTCTAGATATACATGAACTTTAATCTTAGTTCAGAAAAGTGAAGATTTCAAGGCATTCAAGAAGTTTGCAAAACAAATTGAGAATGAGAAGTCACTTTCAATTGTCTCCAGTAGAAGCGACCATGGTGGAGAGTTCCAAAATTCTTTATTTGAAGAATTTTGTGAAGAACATGGAATCTCGCACAACTTCTCCTCACTAAGAACTCCATAATAAAATGTTGTTGTAGAAAGGAAGAATAGGTCATTGGTAGAACTTGCAATAACAATGCTTAGCGATTCAAACCTTCCTAAATATTTTTGGGCAGATGCGGTGAGAACGACTTGTTTTGTAAGTAATCTTGTCAACATTAGACCTATTCTCAAGGAGACTCCCTATGAAATTTTCAAAAGGAGGAAAACAAACATATCATTCTTTCACATCTTTGGATTCAAGTTATTTGTCTTGAACAACGACAAAGATAATCTTGGTAAGTTCGACGAAAAGTCAGATGAAGGTATATTTCTTGGCTACACTCTTTCAAGTAAGGCGTTTAGAATATATAATAAAAGAACCTTAACTATAGGAGAATCGATGCATGTATCTTTTGATGAATTTAACCCTTCCAAAGAGGATAATGTTATTGTTGATAATGATGATGATGATGTAGTAGAAACATATCAAGAGAATACTCCCAATGATGTTGCAAATGATCAACCAAAACGACAACAAGATGTTTCACAACAAGTTAAAGAACAAAATGATCTACCTAGATAATGGAGGACTCATAGAGATCATCGATCGTTAAATTTATTGGTGATATTAGTCAAGGTGTACAAATAAGATTAAATCTCAAGGATGCTTGTCTAAACATGACGTTTGTGTCTCAAATTGAACCAACCAAAATCGATGAAGCCTTAGGCGATGATCAATGGATAATAGATATGCAAGAAGAATTAAACCAATTTGAAAGAAATCAAGTTTGGAGTCTTATCCCTAGGCCAAGCAATAAGCACATCATAGGAACAAGATGGGTCTTCAAAAACAAACTTGATGAAAATGGAATAATAGTTTGAAATAAAGAAAGATTAGTTGTCCAAGGATACAACCAAGAAGAATGAATCGATTTTGAAGAAACATTCGCTCCAGTTGCAAGGTTAGAGGCAATTAGACTTTTATTAGCTTATGCTTATTTTATGAATTTCAGCTTTCCCAAATGGACGTCAAGAGTGCATTCTTGAATGGATTCATAAATGAAGAAGTTTATGTCAAGCAACCCCCTGGATTTGAAGATTACAAGAATCCCTATCATGTATTAAAATTAAAGAAAGCTCTCTATGGATTAAAATAAGCACCAAGAGCATGGTATGATTTCCTCAGCAATTTCTTATGTGCCAAAGGCTTTGAAAAAGGAAAAGTTGACAAAACCTTGTTCATCAAGAAAATAAAATAAGATACTCTTTTGGTGCAAGTATATGTTGATGAAATAATCTTTAGATCAACCAACACAGAGTTATGTGAATAATTATCATCCATGATGCAAGGATAATTTGAAATGTCTATGATGGGAAAAATAATTTATTTTCTTGGACTGCAAATCAAGCAACTCAAAGACGGAATTTTTATCAACCAATCTAAATATTTTAAATAATTATTGAAGAGATTTGATATGGACAATTGCAAGACTTTGTCAACACCTATGGGATCTGGTACATATATAGATCAAGATGAATCCGATGTCTCAGTTGATATCACAAAATATAGAGGTATGATTGGTTCCTTACTATATTTGACAGTAAGTCGTCCTGACATTATGTTCATTGTTTTTCTATGTGCTCACTTTCAAGCAAATCCAAAGGAATCTCACCTCATGGCAGTCAAACAGATCATGAAGTATCTCAAAGGAACAACAAATGTCAGCTTATGGTATCCTAAAGGTAGTATTTTCAATTTAATTGGATACTCTGATGCAGATTAAGCAGGTTGTAAAATAGATAGGAAAAGCACAAGTGGAACGTGTCATATCTTGGGAAATGTGTTAGTCTCGTGCGTGTAAACACCCCAAATTTTACCTCACTCATATCACACCATGGCTTGTTATCTTTCATGTTTGCATTAGCATAAGCATTTCACTTTATATTGTATATTTGTTTCATCTGCATAGTTCAAATTCATCTGCATCTAGGGTTTGTGATCTGAGCAATCCAAGAATCCATCTGAGCCATCCCAAAGGCCTCAAAGCTTTCCAAGAGGGTCCATGTGTGTTCTATCATCATATTATATATCTCAAAGTTCATGGAAGTCAAGAGATCACAAGAAATGGCAAGGCATGGAAATAGAGCTAGGGTTTTCACTACATAGATGACCAAAATTAGGGTTTTGGTTTCAGAGGCCATAACTCCAAATTTTTGGGCCATTCTTGTTTCTAATATTCTCAATATGTCATAAGGATCATGTGTACCAAGTTTGATGAAGAAACTCATTGTGGAAGCCATATGTTCACTGGGTAACTTCTTGGGCAAGTTAAGTCAAAATCAGGGCATCCGAGGCCCCCAACAATGGAACCAAAGGGGTATTTTCATCAAATTGAAGTTCTATGATCTTTATTTTATTTTATAAGAAGTTGGAAGTTCACAAGATTGAAGAATTTTGAGCCATTTGCAAACTTGCCAAAAATGGAAATGACTTGTAATGGAAACTTTCCATTTTGGGAAAGTTTTTCAACCTCCTCTTTCTCAACCAAAAATGCTTCAAATGAAAAATTCTTGGTCATGAAAGTTGTAGATTAGGTCTTTCCCTTTTCAAAAAGTACAAGAACATGTCTTGATTCATCCTAGAACTCAAGATATGGCCTTTCAAAGTTGGCAAAAATCACATAATTTTCAAGTTCATGCCAAAGAGGGAATTTTGCAATTTTCACTTGCCAAGCATTCTAATGACCTCTAATGTGCACAAACACTTCATAACATGCCAATACAACTTCAAAAGATCAGAATTGGCCTTTGAACTTAGGGTTTCCATAACTTATGATCCAAGAAACTTCAAAGAGGGAATTTTGCAAAACATGTGATAACTCTTCATCCAAGCCAGCCAGCACATCAAAACCAATTCCATGGCTCTCTACAAAGTCAGTTGAGGCCAGACACCCCAAGAAATCAGGCCTGCACCATGCACATACCTCAAAGTATAAAATCTTGACTTTTTGCAAAAACACCTCATACCAGTCAACCTGTGCCACAACAACTTTCTGAGCATTTCCATTGGCTAAAGCAAACATTATGGAACACATTTCATAACACACAAGCAGCCGAATCATCCTAGAACTCAGAATCCCCAAAACTTGTCAAAAACTTACCTTCTTCGAAACTCAAAACCAACCACTGAAACTTCAATTTTCTTTCACCAATCATCTCCACATAACCTAAGGATCACAAAGCACCCTTCACCATAGCCAAAAAGACACTAAATCAGAAATACGATTCCTGCATCCTCAGAACCAAGCACCTCAAAATAGCCATCACAAGCTTGCTCTAAGCTCATCTTCATCATCAGGAAGATCATTGGGGTGGTTTTGAACCAAGAGGGAGGCCAGAAAGCTCAAAAACACAAAGCTTCAACTCAGGTAGCTTCATGAACTTTTTTTCTAGAACTTGTTATTTAAGTTTCTAAATGAATCTACATGCTTCACTGATCATCTTGATATAATTTGTTTTGAAAATGATTGAGAAATGAGCATGTATTGAACTTCTGAAATTTTTGTTCATTTTCACGATTTGCTTCGAATCTTGTTTTTGATGTATGATAAATGTGTTTTGATGACGGATTCTTGTTGAGGGAGGTTTGTAGATCATTTCTGGAGCTTTAGAGCTTTTGATTTAACCTAGGGAAGAAGTTATGTGTTTTGGCCTGCCGGAGAAGATGACCGGAGCTAGCTACGGTCACCTGAAAATGATTAGAACCCTAATTAGGGTTTAGTGGCCCAGTTTGAATATCAGCCCTTGGATTTGGTTTCGGGCGCGTGTCTATGGTTCAGATCATTTCACTTAAGTTTAATTTTTAATTAATTAGGTTAATCAGTTAATTAACCCAGATTCAATCCAGGCCTTCCATCTGCGCACGCAGTCTTCCCCCATTCAAACCTGAACCATCAGATCAGTTGACTTTCATTTATTTGCATTTTTAATTCATTTTCTTTTATTTCTTTTGCATAATTGATTTAAAATATCAAAAAGCATCCAAAAAATATTTTCTTTTGTATTTCTGTTTTAAATATTTTTCTTAACTTGAAAATGATTTTTATTTTATTTTTTGCATATAAAAAGTATTTTTAAAATATTTAAATGTTATTTTTAATTAATTAAAGTATTTTAATTAATTAAAAATACATTTAGGTTTCTAAAAATCACCAAACAAATCATGAATCATCCCATTGCATTTAGAAACATTTTCAAACTCTTCACACAAATTTCTTTTTAGGTTTGATCATAGTTTGTGAATTTTCTTTGAATTAAGGGTCATTAAATTTCATTTTTTGAACCCTAACTTTAAAAAAATCATTTCTACCTAACCAAGAAGAGTTTGAAGATGATTCTCTTTGCATTGTCTTGCATATTGCATGTAGTTTATAGGATATTTTCCTCATGAATTTATCTTGCATTTTCAATTTGATTTGCATTTTTCCTTTTTTAATTACCCAAAAACCCTAGAAACTTAGGAAATTCATAACTTGTGATTAGTTAGGCTTCTGACCTTCTCCTTTGAGGGGTGACCTAGTATGGGATTAGGGTTTATTTGAGCTTGATTTCAAATTTTTATCATGTCATATGCTTCTGTTTTTCTCATTTACATCTTGCTTGTCCATAAAACCCTAATTTTATGTGTTCATTTGCATTCATCTTGCATATGCATCCATACATGAACTTGCCAGGACATTTCATGCATTCATATGTCATCTTAGATATCTTAAGACATGTTAGAACCATGCTTGATCATTTCTTCATTCATTTTCCATGATTTGCATTCATTTCATTTCATTAACTTTCATGTGTTTTCAAACTTCAAAGCATGCTTACATGACATCTCATTCTTGTATGATCATTCATATGCACTTTGTATGCCTTTGCATCATCTCACATGACATTACCATTGCATAAACACTTCTGACTTTGGTCATTTCATCTCATTTCATCTCATTTCATTTCATTTCATTTCTTTATGTTTTATATATTTATGCATTCATGCTAACATTTTCAGGTGGTAAGTTACTTTGAGAAGTGGATTTGCCTTCACTTCTCATTTCTTCTTATCTCTTTCATTTGCATTATCACTTGTCATTTTAAGTGAACTTGTTCACTTGTGTTCCATCTCTCTCACCTTCTCCCTTTAAGTTACTTATCTTCAATGAAGTAAGTAACTTATTCTTCTGCTTCATCCTCCTTTCATCTGCTTCTTCCATTGGTGGCTTCCTTGAAGATCTTTCTTAAGCCTTAAAAACCATAGGAACATCCAAGCATGATAATAATTAGGGTTGTGATTAGTTCCTCTTAGTTTTTACCTTTGAGTATCCTTGAGTCTCTCTTCTCATCTCAATAATCAGAGACTAAACTCTTAAAGTTTTAGGACTTTGGAATCAGGGTTATGCCTGCATCCTTCTCTTAGGATGGAGTGTATAACTTTAATCCTATGTGTTAAACCTTTAATTTGTTTAAACCTCTTAATCAAATCATCTTAATAATCACTAAGACTTCATCTTGTAACTTGGGCCTTACATTAGGGTTCTAATTCTTTCTTTATGGTTAAGAAGGACTAACCCTAGTGTTTAATGGACAAGTCCCCCTCAAGTTGTCTTACAAACCCTAAAACTCACTTCTTAATCCCATTATTTTATTAAAACCCATCTAATAAAGGCTTTGTTATATAATGAATTTAATCCCTAACCATGGATTAAGTTGAGGTATCTTTCTCAGCTTAAGTGTTCTCATCTATTATCCTTATATTAGGATGGTGTAATGAGCCCACTAATCTGTGATTAGAGATTAAACTCATTACTTAACACTAAACAAAAACCCAAAAAACATCTAAATAATCACAAGTAGGTTAATGATCTTAATCCTACATCATCATGGTAATTAAGTTGAGATGCTTATCTCATACTTAAGTAGGCTGATTATCCCTAATCAGGGAGGATATAATGAGTTTACAAGCCCTTGATTTAGGCTTAAGCTCATTAACCTATGCAAAACACCAAAAAACAATAACAAAACTGAAAACACAAAAACAAACAATAATCGTCTCCTTCGGGATTCTTTTCTCATCACACTCATTCACAAACGAAAACTCGCTTCTTCCGTCTAATGCAAGACAGTTAGCACTCGAGCCAGACGAGTCATACACTTGAGCATAGACAAGTAAGCAGTTCACAGTCAATTTATCTCTCAGTCTCTTTGAGTCGAACTACAGTGTTCTGACTTCCTCATTGCACGCGAGGATACGTAGGCATAACTTAACAGTTACCGAACAAAATTATCTTTGTCTTCCCCCTCTTTCAGCATTCTCTTTAAGCCTCGGTTCCTGAGCATTCACCTTTTTCACTGACACTAGTATTTTCTTTTCCAGCTTTTGCACACAGATAGCACATACACCTACCCTTTTAAACACAATCTTGTAAGAGTGGATCCCATCGAGTACGATGGACAATCTGGGTGCTAATACCTTCCCAGGTTGTAACCAACCCCCTTTCTCACTTTCTCTGGTTCGCAACCGTCTTATCCATCATTTTTCTAGGTTTATGCAGCATTACCTTTCCTTCGGGATAAAAATGCCTAGCTGGTGACTCTATTCACTTCACCTTCATTTTCTCCTTTCGCCGACCGATCGCGCTTGTACCGGGATGCAAATCTTCGGAAGCGACAGTGGGCATGCAAGAAGCAGACGTGTGTAGCACTCAGTATGGTCGAAGCAGAATACATAGCAGCAGGGAGTTATTGTGCACAAATACTTTGGCTTAAACAATAACTTCGTGACTATGGACTCAATCTAGGATGCATTCCTACACGTTGTGACAACACCAGTGCGGTCAACATTACAAAAAATCCGGTCATGCATTCAAGAACCAAGCATATCGACATACGACATCATTTTCTACGAGATCACATACTTAAAGGAGATGCCGAGGTAACCTTTATGGATACTCACAATCAGCTTGCAGATATTTTCACAAAGCCTTTGGCAAAGGAACCTTTCTTCAAAATTCAGAGAGAACGCAAAATTTTGGATGAAAATGATGTTTAATATATGCATGAAAAATGTTATGTGTATGAAAAATGTTTTCGATATATCCTAGTATAACATGGTTTTGATATTTTAAATGTTACATATATGTATGAAAAATGTTATGTGAATATATCAAGGTTTGCTTAATTGTATTTTTGAATTTTTGCACTTTTCATTACTTGCAATCGATTGCACCCTTGTGTCAATCGATGGCTCACTGTAACTTTTTCAAAAATATTGCATTTTCTTTGCTTGCAATTGAATGCACTGTAGTGCAAACCTATTGCACCCTATCATTTTTTGGTAATGTTTGCTACTGTCTTGTAGTGCTCGATTGCACCACAGTTAAAATCGATTTCACCTACTATGAAATTAGTTTTTTTTAAAATGTGGTCCATGGTTCTTTTATTTTACCAACTACCCTACCAACTACCACCTATTCCTTTGATCAATCAATATCTTTGACCATTAATTACTCGTACCTTACACCTTTTACCAACATTATTTACCTTCCCCAACAAAGATTAATCTTCCAATATTGACTTCACTTACTCTAACATTGACCACACCTCTTCTATCTTTGAATAAACTTATTCCAATATTGACCACATATATTCCCACAAGTTATCTCTCTTCAAAAAATCATTATAAAATCACATTGCATCTCACACAAATCTAATCATCTCTTTCAAACCCTAAGTCTACAAATTTTCTCTCCCTCAAAAACCCTAAACCAAGAGCTATCATCATTTCTCCATGGCTTCGCGTCCAAAAAGAAAAGATTATGCTCAAGACAAAGGCAAAACTCCAGCATCATCATCTTCGGAGACACCACTCGTGCTTCAATACCTCTCTGATGACGAACAAGAGAGATTTACATTGCAGTTTCATAAAAAGATTGTCTAAACTCCCAAATACGGTATTCTCTCCTCCTTTCCTGAAGAATGCTTCACTTTCCAAAAATCCTTAATTGATTGTGGCTTGGAATCATTGGTCTCTTCATCTAGTCCATACTATCCGGATTTGGTGAGATTACATTTTAGCAAGTTACACATGGAAGAAGGAAGATTTGTCACATCTGTTATAGGCAAAAGAATATGTCTCGGCTAAAAAATTGTTGAAAGAATTCTTAAAATTCCAGGTTCCGATGGCACTCTTTATGATGAAGAAGACGAAGTATGGAATGATTATTGTAACACCCCATTTTTAAATTATTTAACATCGTGTATTTTTTGTGAATGTTGGCCTTGTTTAAGGTGTGTGTGCTAGATGTTTTGGTGTAGAGTTCTAGTGGGGCGGGTAGACTTGAGGTGTTGTTAATATTAATGAGGTGTAGTAATAATATGGCCCAATTAAATATTATTCTTATTATTATGATAATAATTATAATACTAATAATAATATTATTATTATTATTATTATTATTTTATTAAAATAAAGAGTTGAATTAGTAAAAGATTATGGTAAGGGTAATAGTGGAATTAGGCTTTAATATAAAAAATTAGGAGGAGTTTACTAATAACAACTTTTGGATCAAGGGAGAGAGCTAGGAAGAGGAAAAACATCTGCTAGGGCATTCTCCAAAGACCAATCTCACAGGATTTTAGTCAAGAATTTGAGGTAAGGGGGGGAAAAGGGTTCATGATTGGTGATAATAACATGATAAGGTAGTGAGGGGTCTCTTCCCTCATAGGATTTTCTGTATATGATGTTGTTTGGTGATTTTGTTGCTTTGTGAAATAGTTGTTGTGAAATCAATCTGAGTTAATTGATTTCTTGCCTGAATTATTGTTGTTGTTGTTCTATATAGTCCATTGTATGTACAGATCTTGTGTTGTTGCAGATGATGAGTGACAAATCTAGATCTAGAAACTTATGAAACTAGTTGAGTAATGTTAGATGAAAGAATAATATGAATAAGAGTGTAAAACTGATGTAGAAACCATTCTAAGACTGGTATGAAGTGTGGAAGTGAAACCCATAGTGAACTGATTCGGACTGAAGAAGAAAATGTGACAAATAGTTGGTAATCTGCCCATACGCGTACAAGAGAGGCCATACGTGTATGACAAGGCATGGAGTTGCAACATTACACGTAATGAAGGGGTATTACGCGTAGGCGAAGCTTTTTGACACAATCATCTGCCAAATACGTAGGTTACGCGTAGGGATACTTGGCAATATGCATATGCGAAGGTAGTACGCGTATTGAGTTGTGTTGAGGAGAATTCAAGAGCAAAATGGCTCTGCCCATACGCGTAAGGGGTTATTCATACACGTATGAGGCTGAGGGTGGGGAGTAGTATGCATATGGTGCGCGTAAAGGCCTGGAGCCGTGGCAGCTCAGCAATACACATATGCCCTTGTGTAATACGCGTATGACCAGTATTATGGTGCAATTTTGGTGTTTCGTGATGTTTGTCCCAATTTCGCGTCCGATGGTGATTGCCTTGATCTGGAGTGTTGAAGTAGGTATTAGGAATCATTTAATCGAGGATTGGTGATGGAAAATAATTAATGGCGAAACTTAGGTGGATTAATTAGATGATTAATTACTTAAGTCGTGTGAGGTATTGTTGGTGATTTTGTGGACTTGTATGTTGCATAAGTGATCGGATGGATCGTGAAGATGTATAACATTATGTTTATACATGTTTGTGTACATAGTCATTGTCATGCATACATTGCGGTATTATTGGCGGGATTAATCATTGTCGGATGGGTGCATGTGATTCATACTTACTTGATTGTGGAGAGTGTTGGAGATAAATCATTGTCGGATGGTGTCGCTCCCGGGATTTTCATCCTAGTACAAACACGAAAGTGGCGTAGAAAAGGTAGAGTCGCCACCCAGACATTTTTATCCCGAAGGAGCGGGAACGGTAATGCTGCATAAACCTGAGGAAGAAGGAAAGGACGAGGTCCTGCGAACCAAAGATCTGGGTTCGGGAGTCGGTTACAAACTGGGAAGGTATTAGCACACTAGACCGTCTGTCGTACCTGACGGGATCCATGCTTGTTTGTTTGTTTCAAAGGGTGATATATAAGATGCTGGTGAATAACACTACTGACTAGAATGGAATCAAATGAGAAAGGAACTGGAAAAAAAAGATCGAAGAGGAAAAGAGGGAAAATGTAGGTAAAATAAAGAGTGTGCTCGCACGGGCCCTACCCCGCTGCCTACGTACCTCATTGGGAAAATGAGGATCAGAGTCGACGTAGTTCGCCTAACTAAGGCGGGAACTATTTGTTTGTGTTTTTATGCGTTTGAACTGCGTATGTCTATGCTTAGGTGTTGCAGGCTCGTCTGATACGAGTGCGTTTACCGTTTTACATGCGATACAAGTCGTCGCAAATTCGCGTTGAGAGTGAATGAGGTAAGAAGAGAATTCCCGCAGGTAAGTTGCTTATTGTTTGTTGTTTGCTTTTTATGAGAAGTGTTTTGAAGTTGTTTGTGAATATTCTCATACTAAGACTTATCCATTGTGGTAGATAACCTACACATCGCCCCGAAACAGGACGTGCATAAGTACTCCGCAACAAAGTCTCATATCGTATGAGAACATTCAACCTTTATTAGGTATTTTTGTTTTCCTTAGGAGATGAGAAAGAAAGACTCAAGTTGAAAAAGGACAAACTAAGGGGACTAAGAAGCAACCCTAAGTTATTTATTATGCCAAAGGTGATCCTAATGGTTTGTGATGTTTTCTAATCCTAATGGAACAAAGTAAAGGAAAAGGAAATAGAATGCAACTTACTTCCTAAGGAAGTTAAGTTGATTCTAGAGAAAGGGGGAAACCTATCAAACACAGATATGGAAGGTAAAGAAAATTAAATGCATAAAAATAAAAGGATAAGGTGTAAGGAAACATACTTCAACGTCCCTACAAAATGAAGGTTAGTATTGCCTTTTATTGAAAATAATAAAGCAAAATCACACTACAAATCAATCCTAATGCTCTAGGATCTAAAACTAGACTCAATCCTAAGTCTACAAGAATTAACAAGCATGCTAAACAAAAATCCAGCACCTACTACAACTCTCATTACACAAACAGCTATGAAAACACAAGTGTCGCTCCCGGTATTTTCATCCTAGTACAAACGTGAAAGTGGCACGGAAAAGGTAGAGTCGCCAGCCAGGGATTTTTATCCCAAAGGAAGAGGAAAGGTAATGCTGCATAAACATGAGGAAGAAGGAAAGGACAAGGTCATGCGAACCAAAGATCTGGGTTCGGGAGTCGGTTACGACCTGGGAAGGTATTAGCACCCCCAGACCGTCTTCCGTACCCGACGGGATCCACGCTTGTTTGCTTGTTTCAAAGGGTAAGAAATAAGATGTTGCTGAATAAAATTGCTACTGGAACTGGAACTGAAAGAAAGCGAGCTGGAAAAGACAGAACGGAAAGAAAGAATGGGGAAAATATAGCGAAAATAAAGAATGTGCTCGAACGGTCCCTACCCCGCTGCCTACGTACCTCATCGGGAAAATGAGGATCAGAGTCAACGTAGTTCGCCTAACTAAGGCGGGAACTATTTGTGTGTGTTTTTTACATCTGGAACTGCGTATGTCTATGCTCAGGTGTTGCAGGCTCGTCTGGTACGAGTGCGTTTACTATCTTGCATGCGAGACAAGTCGTCGCGAGTTTGCGTTCAGAATGAATGAGATGAGAAAAGAAGTTCCCGTAGGAAAGTCACTTATTGTTTTTTTTTTGCTTTTTAAGAGTTTTGTATGAATTTGGTACAAGGAAATTAATTCAAATTCTTTTCCATGGAATGTATACTTGCTACTACATTCCAAGATGGAATAATAGAACAAGCACACCAAGTAAGGAGAATTTATCCAAGATTTGTTTCCAAGGATTAGGGTCTAAGTTCACTAGCTTGTTGAACTTTATTACATGTTTTTGTAGCTTTTTGTGAAAATGTGTCTTTTAAGTTTTCTTTGTGAAATAACCCCTTGATAAGACTTGTACATCATGCTAGATAAGCCTACACTATTCCAAGATGGAATGAATGTAAGTGCCCCATGGAATAAGGTTATACCCAAGAGATCCTTTCATACATTTATTAAGTGTTTTTTATTTTGTTTGAAGATGAGAAAAGAATACTCAAATGGAAAAGGTCAAAGCTAAAGGGGGACTGAGACATAACCCTAAGTTATCTTATTATGTACAAGAGGTGATCCTATGGTTAATTAGGTATTCTACCCTAAGGAAGAAAAGCAAGTTAGAATTCAACTTACTTCCTAAGGAAGTTAAGTTGAATCTAAGGAACAAAAGGGACCTATGAACAAATCACCAAGGTGCTAAAACAAAAGCAATTAAATGCATAAAAGAAAAGGAATGAAGTGATTACCTCATCTTCCCCTCCTACAAACCACACTAGCTAAGGAAGGGTGTTAGTGAACTCATAAGGCTAAGACCTATGTCTAAAGCATCTTATAAGATTACAAACTTGAAAATTCAGTAACTAAATCAATCCAAAAGCAACTAAAGGGATTAATAGGATTAAAGTTAAACTACGCCCTAAAGTACTACTAAACCCTAAGAATGAGGTTAGAGAGATAACCTTAGTGTTACTAAACCAACAACTCCTAAACTCAAGGGTGAATGACAAATTCAGAACTGAGAATTATATGGGAAGTGAAGGAAATGAATGGATCATAAGAGAGAAGAGATTCAAGTTAAAGGTATGCAAATGTGAAATTGAGAGGTGGGAGAAAGCATGTGGATACATGGTTATAAAGGTGCAACAAAAAGACTTAGAAAAAAATTCAAGAAATGACCAAGGTGATTTTACTTCCCCATACAAAATCTAGGGGCTTAACAACAAAATAAGATAGAAATTAGCTTTGTAACTTGTTCACAAATGAAGGGTTAAAAAGCATCCTAAAACTAGGTGTTAAAATTTGGATTTCTAAAGTCCTTTAGAAGGCAAATGGGGTTCAAAAGGGAGCAAAATGGTTCCAAAATGAGATGAACAAGTATGGATGATCACTAAACCTTTATAAGACTCAAAAAAAAGATAAAATGAATTTAAATCATGTGCAAGAGGATTTTGAAATAACTAAGATGGAAGGAGGAGAGGGATTAGGTTAAAAATGGGACAAGTGTGACTTAGGACTCAAGGCAAGCCTAAAAATTGAAGGTGAGGACCCAATGATTGTACTCAACACTTATACACATCCTAGATGACCTAATAGACCTAAGTTTAAGACCTAAAAGCAATAGCATAAAAGTTTTACACTAATGGGATCAAAGGAAAGGAATGGGAGGACTAAAAACATGACTTATGAACCAAGCAACCAAACAAATAGAAAATGATCATGAAAAATTATGAAAATTGGCACTTGAATACAAAATCCAGAGAATGAATTGCATACAAAAAATCTCACAAAACTTCCCATTTTTGGGGGCTCAAATGGTGTATAGTAGTGAATTAGGGTTTATGGACATGTATATGAAGGCAAGGGCTCAAAACATGGTTTAAAGGGACCTAAAAATTAAAGTAAAAATATGGTGAGGAACTTTGATGAGTCTACTGGTTAATACAAAAATAATGGGTCATTTATGTTTTATGGTTTGGGAGAAAGAAAATATACAAGATGATAGGTCAAAATATGAGAAAATGGAATTAATTCAAATGAGAAATTAATTCTGACTAAAATACAAATGAAAAATATATTAAAAAAATGGAAAATTAGAGAAAAATTCAAGGATCTCTCATGAATTAATTGGGAATATTATGAGGTTTTTGCTATTTTTAATAACCATAAATGAAAATGAATAAAAATGAAAAAAAGAAATAAAAAGAATTGAGGTGGACTGATTTGTATTGGGCCAAGGAGGTGCCAAAAGCAATGAAAACAACTACATTGGGCCTAGGACGCGTACAAGGGAGGTGTGGAAAACACTCTGACTATTTTGTTCACAAAGTCAAACACGTGCAAGGCACATTTTCATTTAATTGCTGGCAACACCAGGAGCGTTGGATGATCAAAATCTAAGGGCTCTGACTTGTTCTTTCATCTAAAAAAGGGCATTATTCAGGTTACTGGAAGTGACCTTTGGTCATCTTCTCCGGTCACCCATAACCTAGGGTTTTCTAAAACTACCATGAACAAGCAAATCAAGACCATCAATGGAATCCTCACACTTCCTACATCACTAATCTAGCTTTGATTTTCATATTTCGTGCAAGCACAAGCTGGATCGAAGCTAACAAAATCAACCTGAAAACTGCAACTACGCCTCTAAGAGGCCTATCAACTAGCCAGATGATCCATGCTTCTAATAAAATTAGCAATATCGTGCAATGAAAATTTGATGTAAAACCTGGAAATGCAGTATATTCAATGTTGAAGAAGGCCAGAGAGGAGAATCCAATAGCTTCTTGTTATTGCTCTTGATCCTCAAAGAATGAAATAAACACTCTGAATGTGGCTTCTTGAGAAGAAATGAGTTGAAGCAGAGAATTTGCAGAGTTGTATTCTTGAAGCTTCAAGCTGTGAAATCCATGGCACTTGTGCAACACTTGATGATGAAGATGATTGGATGAACCTCAATCCTGAATTGATGAGATTGAAGATGATCTGATCCAAAATGCAGTGCAACACAAGAAGGTGCAATGGCTGATCCTTGGAGAATCAGGCTATGGAATCGATGGATCTTAATCTCAATGCCATGAAGGTGATGAACTGAGGAAGAATAAATAAGATTGATGGAGAATAGAGTTTCCTCGAAGCAAAATGAAGAAGGAAATTCTTCAAAGTGCAGAGAGAAAAATCAGAGAATTTGGATGTGATTTGTGCAAAATGGAAGTGGTCCTTGATCCAGCTGTGGTTGATCCTATATATAACCTTGGTTACACTTTTAAACAACTCAGTTAATAGTTGGAAGTGCAGTTAACTGAGTCAAGTTGGTTAGAGGGTTTGTTAAGGTGAGTGGAAGTTGGTTATACTCGAGTTGAAGTGAGTTATGAAGCTGATGGAGTTTGATTGTATGCAGTTATGTTCATGCTTGTTAAGATGAGACTTAATGAAGTGCAGTAGAACTAAATTGATCCAATGCAGTTTTAAATGCAATGCCATCTCCTTGCTTGCACCCTATGAATTTCATGGTAGCTATTCTGATCCTGCAACCATATGATCTCTTGCAATTGTTTAAATGCAATGCCCTATGATACCACCATGTTAAATGGTAAGTAAATGTTGACTGAACTTGGAAACATCTTCATAATGCAATGCCATATGCAGCAAGCAAGCAGGTTTGATATGATGATCTTCCATTGATGATTACTTCAGAGACAAGGCACCAAATGATGAAGTTCTTGTGATCAATTTGAAGAGAGAAGTTCATGCTACATGTTTGATGTTGATGACAAGTGAAAATGGAACTTATAAGCCACTCAAAATAACCATTGAAGTTCATGCCATGATGCTTGCAAACTTGGCCTGCATTGCCTACCCTTGGCCTGGAAAGATGCCTTGTGTCTTTGCAGTTTGAAACCCTACACTTTTCCTCTCCATAACTTTTAAACCATTGATCAAATAAAAAATCTTTGAACATCAAAGTTGTTGGAAACATGACAATGAACAACTCTGTAGTTCAAAGAAAATTCATTTGAGGCCTCTAACATGGAGAAATATGACTTGCATTGTGACCTTCCACCTGTTTGATGAAATGCCTTGCCTGGCGCGCGCAGGAGGCAAGGCCTGCCTTGGTTTTTTTGCCCTAGCTTGCCTTGATTTGCACCAAATTTGAATGATCATATCTCACTCAATTTTGATGCTATGAAATAGTTCCACCTATGGATTTGAAGCTCAAGATGCCCTCTTTAATTGGCTCAAGGTAGAATTTTGATAGCCCTCATATTTTGGGAGAAGGCCTCTTTTGAAGATGTTGCAAAAATGGACCCATATTTGGAAACCCTAATTTTTGGAAACCCTAATTTTCCAAAAATGGTAAGTTTTGTTTTTCTTGATTTCTCTTGATTCCTCCATCATTTCTTGATCAAATTTGACCCATAGGATCCTTGTAGCCCTAATTTCACGATTTTGATCTCAAAAAGTCAGGAGTTGACTTTTTCTTCAGCATGGTTGACTTTTCCCCAAATTCTTGATTTTCAGTCATCTGGCTAATTGAACCTCTTCCAAAAAGTTTATATTTAATGAAATTTGAACCCTAGGCCATTGACATCATATATAAGACAATGGAATCCAATTTGGATCAAAATTTCATTGGGGAGCCTAGTAGAAGTGAAACCCTAATTTGGCCCCTTCATCGGGAGATGTTGCACTGCTTGTCTCCTCTGATCAATTCAAATCTTTCCATTCTTTGTGGCTTCAAATGAAGACTTGTGGGATGTTGTGAACCCATTTGCACAAGGTTAAGAAGCTTTGTAGCCCTTTGGTTGCCTTTGTAAAGCCTTCAATTGCTCCAATAAAGGATCACATGCCGATTCCTCAGCTATGATACACATGATGCAATGTTCTAGGTTATTTTATGAATTTATGTATACTAAATGCTATGCAAAATATTGAGGAAATGAGAGGGAAAATTTTGAGGTATTACATTTGCCCCTATTCAATCATTTGCAAGCCTGAACGAATAATTGCAACAACTTTTAGACGTTTGAGGCATCAAGTGATTGAATACTCGAATAAAACCTGGAAATTTGAACTCTGTGGATGAGGGAAGTGTCATCTGCTTTTATTTTGTTATTAATTTTCCTGTTATGACCTCTAAATAGGTAATGGGAATAGAACCATGTGGAATGGGATCGTTGTACATAAACGAGAGCCCAGGTGTAAACACCCCAAATTTGCCCTCACTTTTCTTACACCATGGCTTGTGATCTTTCATTTTTGCATTAGCATAAGCATACCATCTCATATTGCATAGTTCCATTTCATCTGCATCTAGGGTTTGTGATCTGAGCAATCCAAGAAGTGATCTGAGCCATCTCAAAGGTCTTGAAGCTTTCCAAGAGGGTCCATGTGTGTTCCATGATCATAATATTCTCCCCAAAGTTCATAAAAGTCAAGGGATCACAAAGAATGGCAAAGGCATAAAGGCAGAGCTAGGGTTTTCCTGCACAGATGACCAAAATTAGGGTTTTGGTTTCAGAGGCCTTAACCCCAAATTTTTTGGTCATTCTTGTTTCTAATGGTCTTAATATGTTATAAGGATCATGTGTACCAAATTTGATGAAGAAATTTACTGTGGAAGTCATCTGATCATTGGGTAACTTCTTGAGCAAGTAAAGTCAAAATCAGGGCATCTGAGGCCTCCATCAAGAGCACCAAAGGGTCATCATCATCATTTTGAGTCTTTATGATTTTTATTTGATCTTAGAATTGGTTGGAAGTTCACAAAGTTGAATAATTTTGAGCCAAATGCAAACTTGCTATTTTTGGAAATGACTTGTAATGGAAACTTTCCATTTTGGGAAAGATTTTCAACCTATTCTTTCATGACCAAAAAAGCTTCAAATGAAAAATTCTTGGGCATGAAAGTTGTAGATTATGTCTTCCTATTTTCAAAAAGTACTAGAACATGTCTTGATTCATCCTATAACTCAAGATATGGCCTTTCAAAGTTGGCAAAAATCCTATAATTTTCAAGTTCATGCCAAAGAGGATTTTTTGAAAATTCAAGTTTTAAGCCATTTCATGACCTCTAATTGATTACTAAACATCATACAAACATCGTGCAATGCATTTGAACCAAAATTGTGCCTTAGATTGCAAGATTCATCAAGACATTTTCATAAAATTCTCAAAGAGGTAAAGTTGAAAAAACCTTGGAAACCTTCCATCCACTTGTGCCAGCTGCATAAAATCAATCCTATGGCCCTCCATGAATCAGGCTGAGGCCAGACACCCCTTGAAGAAGCTCCTGCCATGGCCCATGCTTGAAGTACAAAGTTGTTGACTTTTTTGCAACTTGCCCATACCAATCACAATAGGCCACACCAACTCTTCTGACCACTCCTATTGGCTTATGAAAACCCTAAGGAACACATTACATACTGTAAACACCCCAAATTTTCCCTCACCCATTCACACCATGGCTTATGATCATTTCATATGCATAAACACAATCATAACATCTCATGCCACAATTTTGAGTCTTTGCATTGTTTCTAAGTCATCTGCATCTAGGGTTTGTGATCTGAGCAATCCAAGAGCTTCTTGAGCCACTCCAAAAGTCATCAATCACTTCAAAGGGGTCTATATGTGTTCAAGCATCATATTATACCCTCTCAAAGTCAAGAATGCCAAAGAATCACAAGAACTGGGATTGGTGAGGATGCAGAGCCAGGTTTGACTGCACAGTTGACCTAAAATTAGGGTTTTGGTTTCAGAGGCCATAACTCCAATTTTTTTGTTCATTCTTGTTTCTATTGGTCTCTATATGGTATAGGGAGTATGCATATCAATTTTCATGAAGAAATTCCATGGGGAAGTCATCTGATCAAGAGTTGACTTTTCAAACAAGTCAGTGCAAAATCAGGGCATCTGAGGCCCCCAATGACCCAACCAAGGGGTGATCTTCATCATTTTGAGTGTATATGATCTTTAATTGATCATAGAAGAAGGTTGAAGTTCACAAAATTCAAGAATTACAAGTTTTTGCAAAGTTGACTTTTTAGGGCATGGTTGACTTTTAATGGAAATGTCATTTTATGCAACTTTTTCAACCCTTGCTTTTTGATCCAAAAATGCTTCAAATGGAAAAACTTTGGTCATGAAAGTTGTAGATTAGATCTTTCCCTTTTCAAAAAGTACAAGAACATGGCCTAATTCATTTTGGATCAAAAGTTATGGTGTGTCAAAGTTGGCAAAAATCACTAATTTTCAAGATATGCACCAAATGAGAAACTTGCAAAAACTTTGTACCAAGGCATTTGTGACTTCTAGTTCATATCAAACCAATATACAAGCATCATACAAGTTCTAAAAATCAGATTTGAACCAAAAGATCACATGTTTCATGGACTTGGGAGCAAGATACTTCCATGTGAACCAAAGGCAACCAACTTGCAAAAACCATGATAACATCTCACCCACTTGCTGCCTATGTTGCTGAGCCAGCCCTAGCCTTTCCCCTCACCTTGCTGCGCAGCCCACACCTTTTGTACTTGGCTGAAACATGACCCATTCCCCTCCTTACACAAGAGTGGACTTTTTGCAAAAGCTAGCACACCTATCACTAAAGCACAAGTCACATCCACTGACCAATGGCATTTGTTTATACAAAGAAAATGCCAGCCATTTCACATAGAAGACAAGCCTGAAGCACACTAGAACTCAGCATCCTCATTTTCACTCCCTTGAGCAAAAACCTTCGAATCTCATCACACAACTCACAAACACAAAAACCCATTTCATAGATCAACTCAACATGTTCCTCTGATCAAAAAGCATCCATCACCATAGCCTAAAACCCCCAGAATCACAAATACGATTCCTGCCCCCCATTGAACAGAACCTGTTCAAACCTCCAAACCAGCCATCACAAACTCTTTCCAGGCATTGAAAGCTTCTCAGGAGATCAAAGGGAGTGGATAGCACAAAGGAAAGCACCCAGAAAGCTGTGAACTGGAAGCTTCGAAACTCAGGTAGCTCAAGAACTTTTTTTCCAGAAATGTTTTTTTAAGTTCCTAAGCTGTTCTATATGCCTCCCTGATCATGAATATGTCTTTGGTTTTGAAAATGGTGGAGAGATGAGAGTTTAACATGCTTCTGAAACTTTTTGCCCTAAACTTTGTTTGATTCGATTCAGTCATTTTAGGTATGATAAATTTGTTTTGATTGAGGGTTTTGATTCGTGAGTGAGTGGGGATCATTTCTGTTTAATTAGATTTCATTTTAGATGCGTGTGGAGAGAGTTGGTGTTTTGGGGTGAACGGAGAAGATGACCGAAACACTGTTCCGGTCACCTGAGGGTGATTAACGGCAGGATTAGGGCATAAGCATTAATTAGCTGATTTTGAATTCTGGCCGTAGGATTTGGCGCCAGGTCAATGCGCGCGCTTGCCAGTTTGAATCTCATGCGTTGGATCTGATTACTTTCCATTATTTCAGTTTAATTTCATTTTTATTTTCCATTTAATTGCATTGTTTTATACAATTTATTAAAAATAGCAAAAATGCTTTAAAAATTATGAAATTTTTTACCAAGGGTTTCATTAATTTTTAAAACACAAAAATATTTTTATTTTTATTTTTAGCATTAAAAAAGTATTTTTAAATATTTAAAAGTTTATTTTTAATTGATTAATGAAAATTAATTTATTAAAAATACTTTTAGGTATTTAAAAATCACCAAAAAATTCATGAAATGTTTTAAGACATTTAGAAGCATTGTCCAACCTTCAAACCAAATTTATTTTTTGATCTTGATGCATTTTGAGAATTTTTCATTGAATTAAAATCATTTTGATGCATTATTTTGATCCAAACTTCAAAAAATCATTTCTGCCTAACCCTAAAGAGTTGGACCTTGATTCTTCTTGCATTGCATTGTGTCTAGCATTTTGTTTTTGAGATTAAATGGCCATGATTTGATCCTTCATTTTCCATTTGTTTGATAATTTTCTTGTTTAGGAACCCTAAAACCCTAGAAAACTTAGGAAAATCATATCTTGAGTTTGGTTGAGAGTTGAAACCTCTCCTTTGGGCAGTGAGTTAGTATAGGTTTAGGGATCCTTTGAGTGCATTTTCAATTTTTTATAATGTTGTTTGCTTCTGGTTTTGGTTTTTGTTTGATGTATTGTTCATAAACCCTAATTTGGGCTTCCATATGCATCCATCTTGCATTTTCTTGCATAACATGACTTGCCATGACATTTTATGCATCCATTTGGTTCATTAGACATCTTAAGACATATTAGAAGCATGTTTGATCATTGCATCATGTATTTGCCATGATTGTATGTCATTTGCATCTCATAACTGTTCATGTGTGTTCATGGTTCTAAACTTGCTCCATTTGCATCCATTGGTTCATGTGATCATCCCCATGTCTTGATTCATGTTTGCATCATTTCATAGCATCATTATCATCTCATATATGCTGCTGGTTTTGGTTTGCATCATGCCATTTCATTCCATTTTGCATTGCATTGCATTCCTTTCACTAACTTTTCAGGTGGTAAGCAATTTTGAGAAGTGAATTTGCCTTCACTTCTCACAACTTCTTTTCATCTCTTTCATGCATCCTTGCTGCATTTTACTTTGTGTTTGATATTGAGCTTGCTCATTCTTCTTCTTCTCACTTTCTTCCTTCAAGTGACTTGACTTCTTAAATGAAGCAAGTTACTTTGCTTCTCCTGATCCTTTCATCTGCTTCCTGGTGGTTCCTTTGAAGATCTTTCTTGTTAACCTCACAAACCTTAGGAACAACCAAGCATGACAATGGTTAGGATTTTGATTAGTCCCCCACTTAGTTTTACCTTTGTGTCTCATTGAGTCTTCTCTTCTCACCTCATAATCAGGGACTAAACCCTAAAGGCTTTAAGGCTTTGTGATTAAGCTTATGCCTGCATCCTTCTATTAGGATGGAGTGTATAACTTTAATCCTAATTGTTGAACCCTTAATGTGTTTAAATCCTCTAATTAATTCACATAATAATCATCAAGACTTCACACTTGTAACTTGGGCCTTGCATTAGGGTTCTAATTCTTCCTTAACTGGTTAAGAAGGACTAACCCTAGTGTTAATGGACAAGTCCCCCTCAAGTTGTCTTATAAACCCTAAAACTCACTTCATAATCATATCATTAACTAAAATCCACTCAATAAAGGCTTTGTTTTGTCATGAGTTTAATCCCTAATCATGGATTAAGTTGAGGAGTTTTCCTCAGCTTAAACATTCTCATCTATTATCCTTCTATTAGGATGGTGTAATGAGTCTGTTTAATCCCTGATTATGGCTTAATCTCATTACTTAACACTAAACAAAAACAACAAAAACATCTAATTAATCACAAGTAGGTTAATGATCTTAATCCTACACCAAAGGTGTTTAAGTGTGAGAAGCTGACTTCACACTTAAGGTATTCTCATTACCCCTAATCAGAGGGAAGATGTGATGAGTTTACTAAATCCATTGGTTTAGACTTAAGCTCATTAACTTATGACAAAATCCAAAAACAATAAAATACTGAAAACACAAAAACAAACAATAATCGTCTCCTCCGGGATTCTTTTCTCATCTCATTCACTCACAAACGAGAGCTCGCTTCTTCCGTCTAATGCAAGACAGTTTGCACCTGAGCCAGACAGGTCATACACTTGAGCATAGACAAGTAAGCAGTTCACAAGTCAATTCATCTTTCAGTCTCTTTGGGTCGAACTACGGTGTTCTGACTTCCTCATTGCACGAGAGGATACGTAGGCATAACTTAACAGTTATCGAACAAAATTCTTTGTATATTCCCCCTCTTTCTAGCCTCATTCTTTTAGCCTCATGATCTTGAGCATTTCACTCCTGTTCTTACACTGACACTTCACTTATATACTTCACTTTTCTCTTACACTGACACCTGCACATTTTGTTTTCCAGCTCTTTTACACACAAATTGCACTGACACTACCCCTTTAAAACACAAATCTTTTAAGCGTGGATCCCGTCGAGTACGGCGGACAATCTGGGTGCTAATACCTTCCCAGGTTGTAACCAACCCCCTTTCTCAGTCTCTCTGGTTCGCAACCGTCTTATCCATCTCTTTCTAGGTCTATGCAGCATTGCCTTTCCTCCGGGATAAAAATGCCTAGCTGGCGACTCTTTTCATCTCCAGTGAGTTCACTACTGTGTGTTCTCATTGTCCCTTTCGCCGACCGTTCGCGTCTGTACCTTTATTTGGGTAAGTCCCACCTATCGGGAGCGACAGCTTGGCGACTCTGCTGGGGATCCTTATACTGCAACCAGGGCTTCTGGTTCTTTTTGTGGGTTCCTCCTAGCGCTTGATTGATTTGTGTTTACTGGGGTGTTACGTGCTTATTTGTGTTTGTATACTCGTATTTTATTTTTGCTTTATGTACAGTTGTTTACTGCTTTCTTTATAGCTTTGCATTATATCATATTGTCATACTGTGCTGGCTGGATCTGTTTGTTTGCTTTGGTGGGTGGGTGTTCCATTGAGAGTTAAGGTCCTATACCTGGGATCTGAGTGACACCTAGGCTAGAGTGGTTCATATTCTTTCCCATTCCATCTCAGTCTGGTGCGGGAATATGAAACACGGTTCAGATATGGGTTTCTTCTTGAGAACTCTGTGTTGCAGATTTCCTGCAATGCTAGGGCTATCTGGGAAGCCTGCTAAGTCTGGATGACCTTTTAGTATTGACCTTCAGAAACTGAGGTGAATTAGAGGAGGAACTTTTATGGTTATTGTAAACACTGTACCTCCGGGTTAGAAGTGTTTACACTTCTTATAACTGATCCAAGTCTGAGGATCCTTGTTTTAGAACACCACCTGTGAGGGGGTTGGGCTGTTTACAGGTTTGCAGGTACCCTTGGCCTCAGCATACCCTGTTACTTTGATATGATTAAGAATACTCCATGTTGGAACAGTTCTTGTGATTCTAAACCCTGGACATGTGGCTCTTTATTTGAGCCCCCCACCTTGGTTACTGGACCTATAGACCTCCATCTGGATTTCTTGAACATACCTTGGACTTATATCAGAGCATTTGATCAGATCCAGCTCAGTCACAAACCCCTGCATGTCATTTGCATACATAATCATTGCATCATACTGGCATTTGCTTATTTGTGTTTCAGGGTATCCATTTCATTTTTGGCTTGGTTTTGACCCCATTATCAGTATTGACCTATCTTCATCAACATCTGCTTCAGCTATCAGCTATCTACTCCAGTCACCTGCACCAGCCAATCAGTGGCCCATTCCTCAGTGATATCATCAGCACCTGTCTCAACTCATCCTCAACATCATGGCACCAAAAAAGAGTAACATCACCTACCACTTCTTCCAGCCAGAGCTAGCTGACATCAGGAGGATTCAGACCCTGATCACTCCAGACCATATACCACTGTTCAGGGAACACTATGGAGATATACTTGATGTGGTTATGGATTTGGACCCTTCACAGAGGAGCCTGATTCACACCTGCCTTCAGTTTTATGATCCCCCACTGAGGTGTTTCACTTTTCAGGACTTTCAGCTGGGCCCCTTATTGGAAGAATACTCATCATTGATTGGTATACCTATCAGGGGTGGAGTCCCTTTCAACCCTTAGATGGTCTTTCCTGGTAATGAAGAAGTAGCAAAGGCTTTGCATCTGGAATCAGCCCTGGTTGGACAGCATATGACTTCTAAGGCTGGAATCCCTGGCTTACATCTGGATTTCTTGATCTCTCAAGCTACCCTGAAAGCTTCTTTGGGAGAGTGGAAAGCAGTCTGTGCTTTGCTGGCCCTGAGCATATATAGAATCATATTATTTGCAGATGAGCCTCGATTCATTAGCAAGAATTCCATCCATCTTTTCATCTTGAGGAACCCAGTGCCCACTTTATTGGGGTACCTCTACTATTCAGTGCACCAAAGGAATGAAAAGCAGAGGGGAAGATTAGTGAGGTGTTGTGCTCCTTTGTTCCATACTTGGCTTCTCAAGCATTTTCCCAGAACAGATGCATTTTTGAATCCTCATCAGCAGAGAAACTGGGCTAGAAGACTCACTGCTCTAACTTCAGCTGATATCAGGTGGTGCACTCAAAGCACCAAGGGCAGGGATATCATCACCAGTTGTGGGCATTTCCCTAATGTACCCCTGATAGGAGTTAAGGGTAGCATTAATTACAACCCTCTGCTGTTCAGAAGGCAACTGGGTTATGCACTGGTCCACACTCCTAAGGCACAAGACTTGGTTGAGACTCTTTATTGTGAGAACAAGCTTAATTTGGCTATTGTTAGGCAGGCAGCCTGGGCCTGGGACAATGTTCAAACTAAAGGAGTAACCATTCTGGGGAAGTGCAACAATGTAGCATCAGCACAGTACCATGAGTGGTCCCATGCCAGGGCTCAATTCTCTGGAATGCCCTTTACCATAGAGGATATGCCTGGATCATCCTCAGCACCACCCCCTGCTACTGTCAGTTTGGAGGAGTTTGAGGGCTTGAAAGAGAGAAATGAGAAGTTGACTCAGGCTTTGCAGAAGACCCTCCGGGAGAGGAGTGATGGTAGGATGGACATTGAGAGGCTAGAGAAGCTGAGAGTGGAGCATCTGGCTAAAATTGAGAAGTCTGAGGATTATATCAAGAAGTTTAGGGCTGGGGAACAAATTCTGAAGAATGCTTGCAAGGAAGCCCAGTTCCAAAAAGCCAGGATAGACTTGTATCTGAAGGAAAGTCAAGCTAGGTGGGTCAGGATCACCGAGGCTCGTACTCTGGAAGATAAGAGGGTCCAAGACAAGATAGAGCAGCTGGAAGCTAGTGCAAAAGAGCAGCAGGAAGCCCTGGCAGCAGCCCAGAGGGAGATATCAGAGCTGAAGATCAAAGCTGGAGTGAAGAGGTCAAAGGACCAAAGTCAACACAAGAAGCTAACTGCGGCTGTTACTACCCGGAACCTCCTTATCAGGAGTCTCACGGAGCGTCCGGCTGATCCTGTGACCGAAGCACTTCTCAAGGAAGTTCGGGAGGACGAGTTTGGTCTTGGTGTTTGACCATTTGCTTGTTGTTGCTTTCATTCCATGTACTTTTATTTTCTTGTAATGTATTTTGACCCCTCAAAGGGCTTGTATTTGTAAACAAACTATGTACCATTTGCCTTTTGTAATATATGTATTAGTTTGTTCCACTTCAAAAAGCAACATCAACAGCATCTTCGAGGGTCTGGAAGGGTCAAAACTGAATGCCAAACCGGATACCTTGAGAACAAATAAGCATACTGCATTGCATGCTAACCTTTTGTTTGTTTTGTAGGTTTTTGTTTATTGCTACTAACTCTGTTGTGATGTTCAGGAACTATTGCTCGGCGTCGGGTATTTCCCCTCAACCGTCCGCACCGATATCCAACCCGTAACAACCTTCCGGGCATACAAATGGATCAGGTACAACAGGACCTTGCAGAGGTTAGAAATCAAATGGCAAACGAAAGATTGGAAATGAGAACGCAGATGACGCAGTTCATGGAAATGATGAACAACATGGCTCAGAGCCAAGAAAGATTGAGAGCCATGGTGGAAAGGCAGAATCAAGAAGATCCACATATAGGGACTGCTGGCACGAGCAACAATGAGAGGGTCCAACCTCATGTCAATCCCCCTGTATTTGGCCCTCACCTCCATCCTGAAGTCAACATTCCTGCAAATGTTCAAGGGACTGCCACTGCAGGCAGGGTACTGCAAGAAGACCCCCAGGAGGATCAGTTCACAGTAATGGGAGCTGGGGAGGAAGCTTATGACAGAAGGCTAGATGAGATAGCTGAGAAATTAAGATCCTTAGAGTCTCAAAACTCTTTGGGTTTCAATGTTATGGACATGGGCTTGGTAGACGGGGTCAGGATTCCCCATAAGTTTAAGCCTCCTTGTTTTGAAAAATACAACGGGACTTCATGCCCCCGGACCCACTTACAATCATTTCTGGGGAGGTTGAAGGCCTATACCATGGATGAGAAGCTCTGGATGTTTTATTTCGAGGATAGCTTAACTGGAGCGTCAAGAGAATGGTACTCTCATCTGACAAGAGCAACTATCAGGTGTTGGAAGGACCTGGCAGAGGCCTTTATCAGACAGTATCAGTACAACTTAGATATGGCACCCAACAGGACCCTCCTAATGGGAATGTCACAGTCGTCAAGGGAAAGTTTCCGAGAATATGCCCAGAGATGGAGGCAATTGGCTGCTGCTGTTCAGCCACCTATGTCTGAGAGGGAAATGGCAGATATGTTTATGAACACCCTTCAGGGAACATACATTGACAGGCTGGCTGCTTTCTCTTCTACTAGCTTTGCAGATGTTGTCATAGCTGGGGAAAGAATCGAGAGCCTGTTAAAAATGGGCAAAATTTCTGACAATGGTGCCAGCTCGTCCAGCAATACAAGGAAGCCTTTTGCAGGCCCAAGAAGAACTGGCGAGACCAATGCCATCCACACCAACAGAGGCAGAACCCAGTATGTTCATAGGTCTGTGGCAGCAGTCACCATTCCCGCTCCCGCTCATCCACAACCAGCTTATCAACCTCCGCAGCAAAACTATCAGCAACAACCTCAGTACCATCAACAAGCTCAGTACCCTCCGAGAAATTACAACAACACCAACAACAACAATCAGCAAAGGCCATTCCAACAGAGGCCTTCTCAAGCCAATAGGGTAATCGATCCGATCCCTATGCCATATGCTACATTATTGCCACAACTCCTGAAACTCAACCTAGTTGAGCTAAGGACGTTGGCACCTCCAGATCCCAATAGTCTACCCAGGAATTATGACTCCAACGCCAGATGTGCTTTTCATTCAAATGCACCTGGCCACAGTACAGAAAAGTGCAGAGCCTTGCACATGAAGGTACAAGACCTGGTAGACTCTAAGGCCCTGAATTTCGCACCACCACCCAATGTTAACAAGAACCCTATGCCGCACCACGGGGGTCCCAGAATCAATGCTATTGAAGAAGACAAGCCGTCTTATTTAATAACCAGTGTGGGTCAGATCCGGACACCGTTGGTAGAGATTAAGGCTCAGCTCCTCGAATGTCAAATGTTCCCGGGGTGTGAGTTAGGGTGTGCTTACTGCAATATTTCAGTAAATGGGTGAGATAACTTGAGGAATGGCATAGATGGTCTCATTCAGAGTGGCCTACTTCAGATTACAACATCAATTCCAACAAATCCAGCAATCTCATCAGCAACAATTCCAGTATCTCTTACAACAGCAACAACCATTGTTCCCGACAATTCTTCAGCTCAATCAACAAGTATTTCATCTGTCATTGCAACTGACCAGATATCAACAAATGTTCCTTCTACAACTCCAGCACCACTTCATTTTGAAACTCCTACAACAACAACACCCACCCTTCCGACAATGTCTCCTACAACATCAGCAACAAACAACGAAGATGTCTCAACCGTTACAATTTATTACGATCCAGAAAATAATTCTGCCTACAACTCACAAAGTGCTACTCCCATCAGAGCACCAGTCACGATATATTACGATCCACAGACTATCACAATTCCTTCCGCAGCTGCAATCAGTCCAGTCACTATCACAGTGCCTGGACCAGTACCTTATGAAAGCAGTAATGCCATCCCGTGGCATTACGGCTCTGACCTGTACTGTGAAGGACAAAAAATCACTTTTGAATCATCAACCCCTGCACCACAAATAGACAATATGGGGGGAGGCGGAGGCTTCACTCGAAGCAGACGTCTTTTCGCTCCACAAATTCAAAGACCCACTGCCGAAGCAGAAGCTGCTGCCAAGGCAAAAGGGAAAAGCTTGGTGCAGGAAGAGCAGATTGATAAAGAAGCTTTGAAAACACCCTTTGATCAAGAAGTTGATGAGTTCATGAGAATCATCAAGAAAAGTGATTACAAAATAGTGGATCAGCTTCATCAGACGCCTTCCAAGATCTCAATCCTATCATTGCTTATGTGCTCCGAGGCCCATCGGAATGCACTACTCAAAGTCTTGCACGCAGCTTATGTGCCTGAAGAGATCACTGTCAATCAGTTGGAAGTTGTGGTTGGAAATGTTAATGCTAGTCATGGACTAGGGTTCACCAACACTGATTTGACTACGGAAGGCCGCAACCATAACAAGGCTTTGCACATAACCATGGAATGTAAAGGTGCAGTCCTTTCCCATGTGCTGGTGGACACGGGGTCATCCCTCAATGTCTTACCTAAAAAAGCCCTTGTGAAGCTAGAGTATGACGGATTGGCATTGCGTCCCAGCAACCTGGTGGTGAGAGCCTTTGATGGTTCTAAGAGATCGGTTCTGGGAGAGATTGAGTTTCCCATAACGATTGGCCCGCAAACTTTCAAAACGACCTTCTACGGGATGGATATACAGCCCGCCTACAGCTGTCTATTGGGTAGGCCATGGATTCACGCCGCTGGCGCCGTGACCTCAACCCTTCACCAGAAGTTAAAATTCGAGTGGGAGGGCCAAGTCGTTACTATCTGTGGAGAGGAGGATATTTTTGTCAGCCACCTGGCTACCTATAAATACATTGAGATGGATGGGGATATCCATGAAACAATGAGTCAGGGGTTTGAGGCCTTGAATGTGAATGAAACATCTGTTGTACCTGGAACTTCAATGACATCATATCAACAAGCCCGGAAGGTTGTTGAAGGAGGAAACGCCCAAGGATGGGGCAAACTGTTATCGGTGGAGAAGAAAGCGGATAGATTTGGGTTGGGTTACAAACCAAATCAACAAGATCAAGCAGAGGCTGCAAAAGAGCCCAACTTTGTTAGTGGGGGGATGCTCACCCCCGATGCTGTCAACAATCTGGAAGACGAGGATGAAGGAGACCGCAACCTGGAGAGTTGGATCCGTCCAAAGATCCCGGGGAGCAGTATCTCGAACTGGTCTTCCCAGGAAATTATAAGAGTTACTCATGCAGAGTAATTATTATTTCCTGTATTTTTATAGCATGCATCAAAGTCTTGCATCTTGCCCAAGATGACAAGACTCATTTTGTAATCGGGCCATCTGTACTTTTTGTGCAACAAGATTAATCAATGAAATATCAGACATCTTTTTGCAAATGAGTCTTTTCTCTTTTCCGTTCACTATTTTTCCATTTTTCTTTTTGTACAAAAAATAAATGGCAGTGTTTTCAAAATGACAACTTTATTTCACTTTTCTAAACAAGATTAAAATCAAATCACTAAAATGAACAAACTGAACCCTTGCAGAGTGTGCCTTCCAGACAACACCGACAACAGCACGGCTATGACTTCGTATGACTTTGACCATCCAATCAATCAAGCTGATGAAGGGGTTGAAGAAGATTACGAGCTTCCTGAAGAGCTAGCCAGGTTGTTGAGACAAGAGGAAAGGGTTATCACTCCTCACCAGGAGGAGGTGGAAACGATCAATCTTGGTACAGATGAAGACGTGAAAGAAGTTAAAATCGGGGCCTGCTTACAAGACTCAGTGAAGAGACAACTGGTTGACCTGCTTCAAGAGTATGTGGACGTGTTCGCTTGGTCTTATCAAGATATGCCAGGGTTGGATACCGACATTGTTGTGCACAAGCTGCCTCTAAGAGAAGAATGACCGCCGGTTAAACAGAAATTGCGCCGTACTCGCCCGGACATGGCAATGAAAATCAAGGAAGAGGTACAAAAGCAATGGGACGCCGGTTTCCTTGTCGTGACTAGCTATCCACCGTGGGTTGCTAACATAGTACCTGTGCCTAAGAAAGACGGCAAAGTAAGAATGTGTGTTGACTACCGGGACCTGAACAGAGCTAGCCCGAAGGATGACTTCCCTTTACCTCACATTGATGTATTGGTGGATAATACAGCTCAGTTCTCAGTATTCTCCTTCATGGATGGATTTTCAGGATACAATCAGATTAAAATGTCACCTGAAGACATGGAGAAGACAACCTTCATCACACCCTGGGGCACGTTCTGCTACAAGGTAATGCCATTTGGGCTCAAGAATGCCGGCGTGACATATCAACGGGCTATGGTGACATTATTCCACGATATGATCCATAAAGAAATAGAATGTTATGTGGATGACATGATCGCCAAGTCCCTCACTGAAGAAGACCACCTGGTAAATCTGCTGAAGCTATTCAAGCGTCTGAGGAAGTACCAACTGAAGTTGAACCCCAACAAATGCACATTCGGGGTGCGATCCGGTAAGCTGCTGGGATTTATTGTGAGTGAGAAAGGGATTGAAGTTGACCCTGATAAAGTCAAAGTTATTCAAGAGATGCCTGCACCGAAGACTGAGAAAGAAGTTCGAGGTTTTCTAGGTAGATTGAACTACATTTCAAGGTTCATATCTCACCTTACAGCAACCTGTGAACCCTTGTTCAAATTGTTGAGAAAAGAACAGACGGTCAGGTGGAACGAAGACTTCCAGAGGGCTTTTGACAAGATCAAAGAATACTTACAAGAACCTCCAATACTTATGCCTCCAGTTGAAGGAAGACCTCTGATAATGTACTTGATAGTATTAGAAGAGTCAATGGGGTGTGTGCTGGGCCAGCATGACGAGTCTGGTCGAAAAGAGTATGCAATATACTACCTAAGCAAAAAGTTTACCGACTGTGAACAACGTTATTCACTGCTCGAGAAAACTTGTTGTGCTTTAGCGTGGGCTGCTCGCCGACTGAGACAGTATATGCTGACCCACACTACTTTGTTGATCTCAAAAATGGACCCCGTTAAGTACATATTTGAGAAGCCAGCTCTTACCGGACGGGTTGCAAGATGGCAAATGATCCTTACAGAATATGACATCCAATACACTTCTCAGAAAGCCATCAAGGGCAGTGTATTGTCGGAATATCTTGCTGAGCAACCCATTGATGATTACCAGCCTATGAGATTTGACTTCCCTGATGAAGACATCATGTTCATAAAAGCAAAAGATCACGAAGAGCCTGTTCACACTGAAGGGCCTGAACCGGAAGAAGAATGGACTATGATGTTTGATGGGGCTGTTAATATGAATGGTCGTGGTGTTGGTGCAGTACTCATTACACCTAAGGGAGTTCACATGCCTTTCTCGGCAAAGCTCACTTTCAACTGCACTAACAACGAAGCTGAATACGAAGCTTGCATTATGGGTCTTGAGGAAGCCATTGACCTCAGGATCAAGACATTGACTGTATTCGGAGATTCAGCTCTGGTAGTTAATCAAACCAACGGCAAATGGTACACTCACCAGGATCATCTGATACCTTACAGGGATTATACAAGGAGGTTATTGACTTTCTTTACAACAGTCAAACTTGAGTATATCCCTCGAGACGAGAATCAGTTTGCAGATGCTTTGGCTACCATTTCATCAATGATCAAAGTTCAAGCTGCCAACTTTGTACCTCAGATCTCAGTGTCCAGACTTGGCAGACCAGCATATGTATTTGCAGCATATGTTGTTAAAGATGATAAGCCTTGGTTCCATGACATTAAGTGCTTCTTGGAGGATCAAACATACCCACCTGGGGCATCTTCCAATGATAAGAAGACTTTGAGAAGGCTTGCTGGTAGTTTCTTCTTGAACACTGATGGTTCCCTATACAAAAGGAACTTTGATATGGTACTCCTCAGATGTGTTGACAAGACAGAAGCAGATTTGCTAATGCATGAAGTGCACGAAGGATCCTTTGGTACCCATGCAGGAGGGCATGCCATGGCTAAGAAGTTGTTAAGGTCGGGATATTACTGGATCACAATGGATGCCGACTGTTGTGCCTATGCCAGAAAATGTCATAAATGCCAGCTTTATGCGGATAAGGTGCATGTGCCTCCCAATCCTTTGAATGTGATGTCTTCACCCTGGCCCTTTGCTATGTGGGGCATTGACATGATTGGCAAAATTGAGCCAACTGCTTCGAATGGCCACAGATTCATTTTGGTTGCTATTGACTATTTCACCAAGTGGTTCGAAGCAGCATCCTATGCAAATGTTACTGTAACACCCCAAAATTTGCCCTCCTATAATCTCAGTTGGCTTTACGTTTCGCATTCGTCTTTATTTTCCAGATAGGTCCATAACATTCGTAGCCACGCATTTGCATTGAATTCCCCAAGGCGTGGGATCAAGAATTTCCTGATAATCGGAAACCTCATAATCATAAGTGGTTTATTTGGCTATCACATTCAATACAAGTGATTCAAAGGTTCACATGTCTTAGGCGGGTTTATTAATGAGGTTAATCAATTGAAAACGGTGTTCAAGGTTTCATATAAAAAGTATCGCGATATTCATGGTACGAAAGATCAAATGGAGGACTCGTGTGATATTCAGGTCATCATGGTTCTTTTGGTTGTCCATTGAGGGTGGTACGAGCTCATGAGTTTCGAGATTAAAGCTATGGAAGTTTGTGGATTCTATTGAAAACATAAGTTTGATATGGATTGAATATTTGAGTTGATTTAAACATGTCAAGTTTAGTCAAATGGATCAAGTGGAAGTCGAAGATATAGGTTCACCGAAACAAGTATCGTATCCATTAATATTCATAATTCACTCTTAGTCCATATCCACATCCACATTCCTATTTTGAATCGATTAACCGAATCTTTGTTAAGTCCAAACTCAATTAATCATCTGACTACTTATGTCCAGCCAAATATCCTTTTTATTTCTATTGATTATGATAATCTTATTTCAAAACTCAATAACCACATTCAATCCATTTCTAATCCTATTCTTATAAATCCAACTTCATTTTTTGATCATTTCTTTTTCTCTTAATCCACACCTAATTTTCAGTGTCTTTCTTTTTAGAGTCTCATTTCTCTCCAAGTCAAGCTCATATATTAGGCCCAAATGCAACTCATTTCCAAATCTTATTTCACAATTCAAATTCATGGATCGTGTTGTGAGGCCCATTGGGGGTTTTGTTCATCTTATATTATGGAAATTTAAGATATTAGAAGCTACAATAAAATTCTGCTTAATTATACCAACTAATAGAACAGTATGCGGAAGAATTCCTTCAACTAGTTCGATGGAAAGATCGTTTAAATTTCATAATAAGAACCAGAAAAATTCTGAATGGAAATTTCAATATTTTAGTCTGACCAAAATGCATATACGAATAAGAAGGGGGTTCCAAAACCAAGTCCTAGAGGAAAGTTCACAAAGATTACACAAAAAAATGGCAGGAGCAATTCAGAGCATTTTTTAATAATTAAAGTTAAGTTACATAGTCAGAAAGCCAAAAGATTACAAGAGAAAATCAATACAAAAAAATCAGTTGAATGAACAATAACTAATTCAAACTAATTCCTAACAGAAAAAACTAACAGAAACTTCTAGCTGAATCTAGAAGCTTTTAACTGAAACTTCCAGAAGCTTCATACAGATTGGTATATAGATACGGATCCATTCATTACCGACTTCTTCTTCGGCTTGAAGGCTGAGTTTTCCCCTTCCCGGTTTTCCTTTCCAATACCCAGAATCCCCTTCTTCACTCTATTCTCCATTCTCCATCAACAACCACACATCAACTCCACTAACCTGCAATTGAAACTAACAACCTCAGAATTGTGAAGAAAAAATGGAAATAATTGAAGCAACGATGATTCAGAAGTTTTCAGATTCATACATGGTACGAAGAGCTTATGCATAAAGGATGAGCTTGGTGGCTCTTTCGAAATGGCAATTGGAAATCGAAGTGGTGAAACGCAGCAAAATCAACAAACAGAAGCACGGCCAAAGCTTTAGTTTTCCCTCAATCCAATCACCTTCAGAAGTCAGCATCATCAATGAACGTCACCACCAATCTTGGCTCTGAACGACTACCTGCAAGATTCAAAGATTCGATCAATTTTTCAGGATAAATAACCGTAACAGGGCATGGATTAACAAAGAGGAGTTTCATAAAGGAGGAGATCAAATCGAAATCACCTGAGAGGTTTATCGTATCAATCGTCGAGAAACTTCTGTCCATCATAGTCAAATTTTGCTGTTCAGATTCATCAATACCTGCAGAAGACGAAAAAGACACGGAGACATCAACAATACGAATCATCGGCTCCACCATCGCTCAAACGTTTTCTTCGACGTTCTCTAATCCGCATCAAGAATCATCACTCCTCTCTCATCAAGGTAGAGCTGTCCACAACCTCACACGTTCATACCAAGATTTGTGGCTATCATCTTCATCGAAAGCCTCCACCAATTTCCAGAAGCCGCATCGAACATCGTCACCAGAACACAACAAAATCTTTCTTCGATCACCGTTCATCCGAACGTTTCAAATCTGAAAATTGACAAGATAACATCATTCAAACAACGATTCGCAACAACCAAGTCTCGCCAAGAAACGTAATCAAAAGCCAAGCAGAAAAGGCGAACGAATTAAGGAGAACGACGAAGATACCTGAGCTGTTATTGTTTTAATCGTCACTGAGTTTTTGCAGGTGATTGGGGAGTTCTTACGTCAAGTTAATAGAAGGAGTATGTTCGAGCAAGGCAAAGGAAGCCACGGCATGGAGGGACTTCGAATCTCGTCTCATCATCAAGCTTTGTGTTGACGGAGAGACTAAAAAAAACTACACGCTTCGACGTTCTTCATCAGGCGAAGACGACTTCACCGATTCCTTCTTCCAACCTCAACGGATCTTCGAGCGGTTGAAGGTTTCTTCTTGGTGATGTTGAGACGAAAAATGGATTAGGTGATGGTTCACGGCGTCGGTACATCTTGGAGGTCGCGGGAGTACTATTGACGGCGCGGTTAGGTTTGGTGAGTTAGAGAGATAAAGGGGTTGTGAGAGGAAAACGGAGGAGAACATAGAGTGGTTTGAGAGGGGTGTTTGACGGAGGCTCATCCTTTTCATTTGCTTGCGGCGGCGCCGCCAGGAGAGGGGATGCGCTAGGGTTAAGTAAAGAAGAAAGGGTGCCGCCGCAGTGAAGGTAAGAAGAAGCATCCTAGGGTTTTTTTGTGTGTATATGTTTGTCCAATTGTGTGTTATAAGATCATATGAGTTTTATGTTATTAAACTAATTTAATGAGAATATTTGGAATAATAAGTAAGAAATTAAAACCAATTAAGAACCATAAAAACGCATTAAGGGCAATTTAATCCACCATCTTTTTCTTTCTCTGATTTCAAAAGGACAAACTCCTATGCTGTTGGGCTCACGAATTGCTACCCCTACCCCCCGTTTTTGGCCCATTCTGTTTTCAAACAAAAAAATGCTTCCTATACACCCCCAGGCTCCTGCGCATGGGGCCTAAGGAATTCGCTATGGACACCCTCAATCTGAGCCCACTTGGTAATTTTTAACTTAGAAACATTTCCTTTATCACCTCCCTTTCTATTTTCATTTCTTTCAATTTTTATTTTATACCTTTTTCAATTAATTCACAAATAAATATAAAAACATATACTAAAATTCTACAAAAATTATGTTAGAATAATAAGGCAATTTAGAAACATTCCCAATTTTTACTTTCTGAATTTAATTATTTTTCAATTTAATTTCGAATTTTAATTTAATTGATTTTCTATGGAATTCTCTTGTGGATACATAAATTTGCCCAATTTCTTTGTGCCACTTCCCATAACCTTTTTGACCCATTCTTTTTGCTACTATTAAAGGATAAGTAGAAGTATCTAGAATATTTTTTGGTGAATTTTTAGGACATTTTTTCTATTGTTTTGGTAGTATAATTTGTGTAACTTTGTGATTAAACTTTAGTTAGTTTTAGGTGATCATTTGCCTTAGTTAAAATAAGAATTTTTTAAATATTTTTTAACACAATAATATAATCAGGTTGAAGACCTTAGGAATTTAATTTCATATTTTTCTCATGACTTTTAATATTTTTGTCATTTTAATTCATTCCTTCACATTATGCATGTACATAATCCATATCATTTACTAACTATTTGCTTTTTCTTTGATGCAAGGCGTTTTGCAAGGTTTGGCTTATTGGACTTGGATATTTTTATGCCTCAATTGTGTTTTATACTTTGTGTATTTTGTGATTGTAATAGCTTAGAATGTGTATGCTTTTATAGTTTCCTTAATTAGGATTAGAAAAGATAATACCAAATCGTTAGAAAACCAAATTTTCAAAAACTATTCGATCCAACGTCGAGTATACCTTCAAATAAATAAATAAAGTTTATATTATTCTAGGGTTCCTCGATTACATTCGTTCCATTCCATTCAACCAAAATCAAACCTTGCATGTTTCATACCATAAGTCGTGTGTCTTAGCACCACGCAACCGACCTACACACCTCATTGTTCCATCCCGTTTACATTTCATACGTTTTTACCTACCATGACCTAGGAGGACCCTATTGCTCGTTATTGACTTATGTTACTTGCGTGTTTAGTCTTATATCTCTTATATCTCTTAGGTAGATTTTAATTGCAAACCTCACTAACCGTAGGTGATCCATGAATTCAACTGATTTAGGGTAGGTATAGTAGCCCCTTAGAATATTTACCTTTTATAACTTGAGTCTCTTCTCATCTTCAAATAAAATCAAAAACAATTAATAAAGGAAAGGTGTACAATGCGCCACGAGCCTTAAGCTACACGGGAAATGATTAGTGGAGGTCTCCTTCACTCTTCTAGGATGCTTTACAAACGTTCCATTGGGGGCGATCTTGGAAAGTATTCGCTCTCGTGTCATAGTCTTTAGTGTTGTACATCCAATAAACACAAGTTCAAAACATTTCTTCTAAAAAAACAACAAACCAAGAAGTCACGTCTTCTCATTCTCATACTCTTTATGACTTGTCTCGACAGTTCAAACAGCGATACGGTAAACACCCTCGTGTCAGAGCCGGTAACACCTGAGCTAGAACTATGGCAACGTCATCCTAAAAAACACAAACGAGTGTAAGCCTTAGTTAGACGAACTACGGCGTCTCTGATCCTCATTCATCCCGATGAGGTACGTAGGCAGTGGGGTAGGGCCCATTCGAGCATAATCTTTCTTTTTCCCTACATTTTCCCATGTTATTCCCATTTTCCAATTTCATTTCTTTTCTAATTTCCATTTCATTCCAGATAGCCATTATTTCAGTTAAACAGCATATTATTTCTCACCCTTTGAAAACAGACTTATAAGTGTGGATCCCGTCGGGTACGGAGGACGGATTGGGGTGCTAATACCTTCTCAATTCGTAACCGACTCCCGTATCCAGATCTTTGGTTCGCAAGGCCTCGACCTTTTCCTTCTTCCTCAGGTTTGTGCAACATTACCTTTCCCATTCCTTTGGGATAAAAATGTCTGGCTGGCGACTCTACCTTTTTCGCGTCACTTTCGCGTTTGTACTAGGATGAAAATCCCGGGAGCGACAGCTGGCGACTCTGCTGGGGACTTTTAGAAATTCTAATCTCCCCTTTGAGAGTCAATCCTAGCGCTTGTCTGTTGCTGTTTTCTTTGGGTGCTTATTCATTTGCTGTTATTGTTTTAGTATAGCTTTACTGTTTTGTTTACAGTTTATCGCTTTCCTTTACAACTTTATTTACAGCTTTCTGCACTTTATTTTACTGTCGCATATACTGGCATACTGTACTGGCTGTTCTGGTTTTCCTTGGCGGGATGGGATTATTGTGAGATAAGCCAAATACCCGGCTTGAGTATACACATAGGATTTAGAGTGGGCAATCGTGTGGCTTGCGTGGTCTTGAGCACGTGTAGTTTTCATGAGTCCCACACCTAGATCAGGCTCTCTTGGGATATGTTCTATACTGCCTAGGCAGACCATAGAATGTTCCCACCTGAGCTGCTAACACTGGGAACCGATCTTCGAGGACCTTAGTGGAAACAACCCTCTCCAGTGGTGACAGTGGCAGACCACATTTCGTGGAAAACCCATTCGCACCCGAGGGCCCACTAGGAAATCGCATAGGATGACCTTGTTCTCTCATAGGAACCTGGTTAAAGCAACTGGTCGTATGACGGTGGTATTGTACCCTTCGGGATGAATGTACTATTGTTTCTCGACTTCAGTGCTTGAAGCCGGGAACTTATGAGGGATGCTTGTTTTTCCGGAATTCAGCTGAGGCCTCCCTGAGTAGTACATAATGCCAAACCGATTCCCTGATTTGGTCATGAGCCATTTCTCGGAAATGGTGAACGTATTATTGCTATTCGGCTTTGAGAGTCCGTGATGTTGACCCGTAGTAGCAACACCCGTGAGATTGGGAGGGGTTTACAGGTTTGCAGGAACCCTAAAACTTCCAACATACCCGCTTTTGCCAGTGTTACTCAATGATATGATCCGGTCCTATATGATACTTGGTTGAGAATTCTGGAACTTCTGCACAGAGATACTGATATCATGATCTTCACCAACACTTGGTTATCTGATCCACGCCAGCGTCGGACCGCTGACCGCATACCAGTTGCATACATGACATCATGGCATTTTAGCATACATGATTCGGTTACTTCTAAGGATCCCATATCTGGATTATGTCGGATTTTCTTCTGCATTAAAACTTGGATCAAAACAGATGGATTCCTTGGAAATAACCGAACATGGCATTCGCATACATCCTTGCATTTTCACAGGTGTTCAGAGACAAATGCTTATCCTGACCTGGTTTCTCTCCAGAATGGTCAATTCGAATCATGACTGTCAAGGTTTATACATGGAACAACTCCGAGCGGAGGTGACTGAGATGAAGGCCCAACTGGGGCATGTTGTAGTGGACATTCGAGCATTGTCCCAGGATCAGAAATTGCTGAGAGAAGAATTCAACTTGATGAAGACTCAGATAAAGTTGCTTACGGGAATCATGAATGCAATGTCGAAAAAGGAAAGTAGTTGTGTGTCTACTTTTCAAACAGAAGGTCATGTTTCTCCCATCTCTTTGGGATGTCCAATAAATCAGGGTTCTTCAGATGGATTTCCTCTACAGTTCGAATCTCTTCACCAGCAATCACCACTCGGCAGTCAGGAAGAACATCAGATAGGAACCAACTCCACATGTGAACTGAATGATCCTACATCAATCGTTATCAAAGAAGTGAGCACTTTCTTTCCTTATCAGGGATCCTCCTCAGCTGCTACGCCTTGGTTTCCAGAAGAAATACTTCAACCAATTCCGGCTATAGTTCCTCCATTGCTAGCAACCCGTCACCAACAGATTCAAGAGAGGGTTATCGATCCGACACCCATGTCTTATGCTGAATTAAGTCCACATCTGTTCAAAATAGGGTTGATTGAGTATCACGAGCTAATTCCTCCTTCAGCATGCATGAATACAAAAGAAGTGGTCAATTTTCCTTCTTCTAGAATCATTGCTCAGGCTAAGTCTCCAAAGGGGCTGCATCAACAATCTTCATTCACTCCTCGGCCAAGTACGAGTAAGAAAGTACAGAGACATGTCAAGCGTCCAACGCAATGTCAACAACGAAGTTTTCAATCACGACCACAGGGTCAGCAACAACAGGTACAGAGACCGTTTCAGGAAAGAACAAGAGCGAGGAACCGCAAAATTGATTCTATCCCATGTCCATATGTTGTGTTACTTCCAGAGCTGCTGAAGTTGAACTTGGTTGAGCTCCGAACCATGAGGGCTCCTTCTACTGATAACCTACCACCAAATTTTGATCCACATTCCATGTGCGAATTCCATTCAGGTGCCCAGGGGCACAGTATTGAGAAATGTTGGGCTTTTCAAAACAAGGTACAAGACCTAATTGAATCCAAGACAATCATTTTTTCTCCTCATCCAAAGGTACTCCAGAGTCTGATGCCTAATCACGACGGAACCGGTGTCGCGGTCATTCTACCAGATGGTTCACGTTAAGCTGAAGTCTTCGAGCTGATCACCCAGGACGCCAGGGTATTCATGAAGTAAATAAAGTCAGCAGTATTCAAATACTCTCAGTGATGGCATTTATGTGTTTGCCTTTCTTCATTGTTTGTTTTTCATCCCTATTGAGGGGAACTACGTCGCTCTGATTCTTCATTGGTCATCAGTCAATGGAGATACGTAGGCAGAAGATCGTCAGGTCTTTCCGAGCAACCTTATGAGGCAACTTTACTCCCCAGCTTCACTCTTTCCTCCAGATGTCTCGCGTCAGAGTCAGTATAGCTAGAAGAGGAAGTATTACTGCCATGGTTGGGTATGCAGCTGCAAATTGAAGATTACAAGTCCGTGAAAGAGCTATTGATCGCTGAAAGTATCCAAGTCTGACAGGTCCAGACGGAGCCAAAGTCTCCTCAACTATGGCAATATTCAGTTTCTTTACTGCATTTCCATTTGTAGTTTCTTTTATGTGTTAAACATTTGTCTACATGTATGAAATTTGTTTGCTTTTGAATGTTAGAAATAATAAAACTCACATGTTTTTCTTGAAGTAAATTCATTTGCATTCCCTTATAATTTTGCATATGTATATCGCAATACCAATTGTCATGCTTAAATTCTATGAGGGAGAATGACGAAACAAAAACGCAAAATCTCTAATTGTGTGCTTTCAAGTAAGACCCTGTTGACGATGTACAGGCATTGTTTCAAATCCTAAACACTGGATATATAAGGAAGATAGACCCTTGCTAACCCCTTTGAGCCTTGAAGTAGGAGTTTCTTTTCAAATAAGAAAACCCTCACATGTAACCCAGGGGCAGGATAGACGTCAGCTAGTCAGACCAAGCATTCAGACTTTCATAAAGGAGTGTATTTGAAGATGCATTGCATTCTACTATGCTAATCAAGAGGTCCAAGGACCCGAAACCACAATGGTTATCCAAGTCAAAAGGTCCAAAGATTGACAACCACAATGGTTACCCTTTGTTGACCACAAAGTGAGGCAGTCACAACCCTCATGAAGCAATCAAGACAAACAATGTCACGCGACTTGTTCAAAATGCAAAAAGAAAAAGAAAAGAAAAGGTCCGCTAAGTCGAAACTTGAGAACAAGCGACTTAGGCAAAAGTTAGGGCATCCCGCTGGACTTCACAATCAAAGATTCACAAGGATCAGTCCAGGCAAAAGTTAGGGATAAGCAAAATAATGCAAAAGCGAAAAAACGGAAAAGGATTACACAAGAAAGATCCTCAAATAAAGAACAAAGTCGTGTGACACAGACACGAAAATAGAGGAGTGACTGACTCTCAACAATAACCTGATTAGTGCTTGAACTGATAGTAGCAATGGTTCCTCAATCAACACGAAACCCTTATGAAAGGTGAATGCTTGTGAAAACTAGCTGAACATAGGAATGGAGAACATCACGAAGAGTGGGTGGGCACAAATGAACTTCGAGCCTATATCCTTTGTTTCTATAACCGTGAACCAGGCCACGATACAACCCTTAAAAGTCCTAACTGAAGCAGGGTTAATTTGAGAGCGTACTACCACGAGACCGCAGTCCTGACTCCTATGAGTTGTGCTAAAAGACATTTTTTGGTATTGCATGTACATACTTTCATTCAAATAAGGATCGTATCTTAACCAGTGATTTGCTCACGAGGATTAACGATCCATTTTCAAAACTTCAAGATTAACATGTTTGTTGAATTAGGATTTTCATTCTAAGAATAAACATTTTCTCACTTGCATACATTTGTTGAGCATCATAATTGGTTCACATGCGGAAATTCAATCCAGAAGCTCAAGCTTGCCAGGTTGAGAAGTCTAAAACTTCTGAAAGACCGTCACGTCGAGGTGCACTTTTCCAAATAAAGCTGCATAGAGCAGGGGCTTTCCCAATTAGTCATGGTAAGAGCCAGCCAATCCGGGGCAGTCACGTCGAGCAATCTCTTCAAAATCAGAGTACCCAGCCAATCCGGGGCAGTCACGTCGAGCAATCTCTTCAAAATCAGAGTACCCAGCCAATCCGGGGCAGTCACGTCGAGCAATCTCTTCAAAATTAGAGTACTGAGCCAATCCGGGGCAGTCACGTCGAGCAATCTCTTCAAAAATTAAAGTCCTGAGCCAATCCGGGGCAGTCACGTCGAGCAATCTCTTAAAAATTAGAGTACTGAGCCAATCCGGGGCAGTTATGTGGAGTAATCTCTTCAAATTTCAGTCAAACTGGGGCAATCACCTCGAGATTCAAATCTCTCCAAGAGCAAAGATCAGTCACTCAGGTGCAAATCTATTCAAATACTTGTACAGGGGCAGGCCACCCTAAAAGTACGAAAGTTCATTCTTTCCCGAAGACAGAGGATTGGAAGCATTTACCCGGAGTGTAGAATACCGTGGTTACTTGTCAAGTCAACTATCTCGTTCAGCACTTCTGACAGATACAAACTCATCCGCATTGGCAATGGTTACCGGCCCAGCAAGGTTATTACATTGATTCATGCAATCGTTATGATACCTAAGAGTTGAAAGACGCCAAGTCTTTTGTAAAATCCTCTTGAGGTAAAATCCATACGGAAGCAGCTGATCCCCAGCCCGGGGCAATTTGAAATCTTTCCTCCTCAGCAGGACGTGTCTCGGTGTTGTCATCTCCAACAGGCAAACGGAAGTTGTCCTCACTAAAGTCAGCACTTTTTCCTTCAGATGGTTTCCTTGATCTCGGTCCCTCCGCAGATCTAAGGCAATTCCTATTCACCTAGAAGATTTCAGATGAATCATTCTCCTCCCCAGCAGGTCCATAAGAGTGGATATTCCTCAATAATCAAGGTATCCCCAGGCACGGCCCTCAAATCTAAAAGTCCAATTTATTTTTGGCAAAGGTGATAATTCGGGACAAATGAATTATTCACGTTTCTCTCCGACAGAGATGTTATCCCCACAGGGCTGCTTGATATTGAATTCGTGATCATTGTGTTTCCCCACAGAGTCAACAGAGACTTATCACTTCCGCGTCAGGAATTTCTCTTACATTAACCAATTTATTAACAATACTCAAGACGTAATATCCCCAGTGTCATGGGGCAACATACCATGTAATTCAACATATGCAAAGTCCAGCCGCAGACTGGCCAAAGTCCATCTTCGGGTGGCAAATTTCAAAGTCCAGCCGCAGACTGGCCAAAGTCCATCTTCGGGTGGCAAATTTCAAAGTCCAGCCGCAGACTGGCCAAAGTCCATCTTCGGGTGGCAAATTTCAAAGTCCAGCCGCAGACTGGCCAAAGTCCATCTTCAGGTGGCAAGCTGCAAAAGTCCAGCCGCAGACTGGCCAAAGTCCATCTTCGGGTGGCAAGTTCCAAAAGTCTCCCGTAGTGAGCAAAAGTCTCCCGTAGTGAGCAAAAGTCCACCCGCAGTGTGGCAAATCTCAAAAGTCTCCCGTAGTGAGCAAAAGTCTCCCGTAGTGAGCAAAAGTCTCCCGTAGTGAGCAAAAGTCTCCCGTAGTGAGCAAAAGTCCAGCCGCAGACTGGCCAAAGTCCATCCTCAGGGTGGCATCATATCAAAAGTCCACCTGCAGTGTGGCAACTCTTTAAAGTCCACCCGCAGTGTGGCAAAGTATTTTGAAGTCCAACCGCAGATTGGCGAAAGTCCATCCTCAGGGTGGCATCATATCAAAAGTCCACCCGCAGTGTGGCAAAGTATTTTGAAGTCCAACCGCAGATTGGCAAAAGTCCATCCTCAGGGTGGCATCATATCAAAAGTCCACCCGCAGTGTGGAAAAGTATTTTGAAGTCCAACCGCAGATTGGCAAAAGTCCATCCTCAGGGTGGCATCATATCAAAAGGCCACCCGCAGTGTGGCAAAGTATTTTGAAGTCCAACCGCAGATTGGCGAAAGTCCATCCTCAGGGTGGCATCATATCACAAGTCCACCCACAGTGTGGCATGTCAGTAGCCATCTGACATCATTCAAAAGGCATCCTCAGTTTACTATTCTCTCCATTATAATTATATCCAAGCGGAGATCGTTCGGTTGAGTCTATCTCCCTGTTCTTCTGCTGCAAAGTGCAAATTTTTTGGTTGTTTCTAGTATTCAATCCCTGCATACTTCAAATGTCTGAAAGCAACTGCTGTCATCCATTCAAGTCTACAGTGATTGAATAGGGGCAGCTGTAACACCCCAAAATTTGCCCTCCTATAATCTCAGTTGGCTTTACGTTTCGCATTCGTCTTTATTTTCCAGATAGGTCCATAACATTCGTAGCCACGCATTTGCATTGAATTCCCCAAGGCGTGGGATCAAGAATTTCCTGATAATCGGAAACCTCATAATCATAAGTGGTTTATTTGGCTATCACATTCAATACAAGCGATTCAAAGGTTCACATGTCTTAGGCGGGTTTATTAATGAGGTTAATCAATTGAAAACGGTGTTCAAGGTTTCATATAAAAAGTATCGCGATATTCATGGTACGAAAGATCAAATGGAGGACTCGTGTGATATTCAGGTCATCATGGTTCTTTTGGTTGTCCATTGAGGGTGGTACGAGCTCATGAGTTTCGAGATTAAAGCTATGGAAGTTTGTGGATTCTATTGAAAACATAAGTTTGATATGGATTGAATATTTGAGTTGATTTAAACATGTCAAGTTTAGTCAAATGGATCAAGTGGAAGTCGAAGATATAGGTTCACCGAAACAAGTATCGTATCCATTAATATTCATAATTCACTCTTAGTCCATATCCACATCCACATTCCTATTTTGAATCGATTAACCGAATCTTTGTTAAGTCCAAACTCAATTAATCATCTGACTACTTATGTCCAGCCAAATATCCTTTTTATTTCTATTGATTATGATAATCTTATTTCAAAACTCAATAACCACATTCAATCCATTTCTAATCCTATTCTTATAAATCCAACTTCATTTTTTGATCATTTCTTTTTCTCTTAATCCACACCTAATTTTCAGTGTCTTTCTTTTTAGAGTCTCATTTCTCTCCAAGTCAAGCTCATATATTAGGCCCAAATGCAACTCATTTCCAAATCTTATTTCACAATTCAAATTCATGGATCGTGTTGTGAGGCCCATTGGGGGTTTTGTTCATCTTATATTATGGAAATTTAAGATATTAGAAGCTACAATAAAATTCTGCTTAATTATACCAACTAATAGAACAGTATGCGGAAGAATTCCTTCAACTAGTTCGATGGAAAGATCGTTTAAATTTCATAATAAGAACCAGAAAAATTCTGAATGGAAATTTCAATATTTTAGTCTGACCAAAATGCATATACGAATAAGAAGGGGGTTCCAAAACCAAGTCCTAGAGGAAAGTTCACAAAGATTACACAAAAAAATGGCAGGAGCAATTCAGAGCATTTTTTAATAATTAAAGTTAAGTTACATAGTCAGAAAGCCAAAAGATTACAAGAGAAAATCAATACAAAAAAATCAGTTGAATGAACAATAACTAATTCAAACTAATTCCTAACAGAAAAAACTAACAGAAACTTCTAGCTGAATCTAGAAGCTTTTAACTGAAACTTCCAGAAGCTTCATACAGATTGGTATATAGATACGGATCCATTCATTACCGACTTCTTCTTCGGCTTGAAGGCTGAGTTTTCCCCTTCCCGGTTTTCCTTTCCAATACCCAGAATCCCCTTCTTCACTCTATTCTCCATTCTCCATCAACAACCACACATCAACTCCACTAACCTGCAATTGAAACTAACAACCTCAGAATTGTGAAGAAAAAATGGAAATAATTGAAGCAACGATGATTCAGAAGTTTTCAGATTCATACATGGTACGAAGAGCTTATGCATAAAGGATGAGCTTGGTGGCTCTTTCGAAATGGCAATTGGAAATCGAAGTGGTGAAACGCAGCAAAATCAACAAACAGAAGCACGGCCAAAGCTTTAGTTTTCCCTCAATCCAATCACCTTCAGAAGTCAGCATCATCAATGAACGTCACCACCAATCTTGGCTCTGAACGACTACCTGCAAGATTCAAAGATTCGATCAATTTTTCAGGATAAATAACCGTAACAGGGCATGGATTAACAAAGAGGAGTTTCATAAAGGAGGAGATCAAATCGAAATCACCTGAGAGGTTTATCGTATCAATCGTCGAGAAACTTCTGTCCATCATAGTCAAATTTTGCTGTTCAGATTCATCAATACCTGCAGAAGACGAAAAAGACACGGAGACATCAACAATACGAATCATCGGCTCCACCATCGCTCAAACGTTTTCTTCGACGTTCTCTAATCCGCATCAAGAATCATCACTCCTCTCTCATCAAGGTAGAGCTGTCCACAACCTCACACGTTCATACCAAGATTTGTGGCTATCATCTTCATCGAAAGCCTCCACCAATTTCCAGAAGCCGCATCGAACATCGTCACCAGAACACAACAAAATCTTTCTTCGATCACCGTTCATCCGAACGTTTCAAATCTGAAAATTGACAAGATAACATCATTCAAACAACGATTCGCAACAACCAAGTCTCGCCAAGAAACGTAATCAAAAGCCAAGCAGAAAAGGCGAACGAATTAAGGAGAACGACGAAGATACCTGAGCTGTTATTGTTTTAATCGTCACTGAGTTTTTGCAGGTGATTGGGGAGTTCTTACGTCAAGTTAATAGAAGGAGTATGTTCGAGCAAGGCAAAGGAAGCCACGGCATGGAGGGACTTCGAATCTCGTCTCATCATCAAGCTTTGTGTTGACGGAGAGACTAAAAAAAACTACACGCTTCGACGTTCTTCATCAGGCGAAGACGACTTCACCGATTCCTTCTTCCAACCTCAACGGATCTTCGAGCAGTTGAAGGTTTCTTCTTGGTGATGTTGAGACGAAAAATGGATTAGGTGATGGTTCACGGCGTCGGCACATCTTGGAGGTCGCGGGAGTACTGTTGACGGCGCGGTTAGGTTTGGTGAGTTAGAGAGATAAAGGGGTTGTGAGAGGAAAACGGAGGAGAACATAGAGTGGTTTGAGAGGGGTGTTCGACGGAGGCTCATCCTTTTCATTTGCTTGCGGCGGCGCCGCCAGGAGAGGGGATGCGCTAGGGTTAAGTAAAGAAGAAAGGGTGCCGCCGCAGTGAAGGTAAGAAGAAGCATCCTAGGGTTTTTTTTTGTGTATATGTTTGTCCAATTGTGTGTTATAAGATCATATGAGTTTTATGTTATTAAACTAATTTAATGAGAATATTTGGAATAATAAGTAAGAAATTAAAGCCAATTAAGAACCATAAAAACGCATTAAGGGCAATTTAATCCACCATCTTTTTCTTTCTCTGATTTCAAAAGGACAAACTCCTATGCTGTTGGGCTCACGAATTGCTACCCCTACCCCCCGTTTTCGGCCCATTCTGTTTTCAAACAAAAAAATGCTTCCTATACACCCCCAGGCTCCTGCGCATGGGGCCTAAGGAATTCGCTATGGACACCCTCAATCTGAGCCCACTTGGTAATTTTTAACTTAGAAACATTTCCTTTATCACCTCCCTTTCTATTTTCATTTCTTTCAATTTTTATTTTATACCTTTTTCAATTAATTCACAAATAAATATAAAAACATATACTAAAATTCTACAAAAATTATGTTAGAATAATAAGGCAATTTAGAAACATTCCCAATTTTTACTTTCTGAATTTAATTATTTTTCAATTTAATTTCGAATTTTAATTTAATTGATTTTCTATGGAATTCTCTTGTGGATACATAAATTTGCCCAATTTCTTTGTGCCACTTCCCATAACTTTTTTGACCCATTCTTTTTGCTACTATTAAAGGACAAGTAGAAGTATCTAGAATATTTTTTGGTGAATTTTTAGGACATTTTTTCTATTATTTTGGTAGTATAATTTGTGTAACTTTGTGATTAAACTTTAGTTAGTTTTAGGTGATCATTTGCCTTAGTTAAAATAAGAATTTTTTAAAGATTTTTTAACACAATAATATAATCAGGTTGAAGACCTTAGGAATTTAATTTCATATTTTTCTCATGACTTTTAATATTTTTGTCATTTTAATTCATTCCTTCACATTATGCATGTACATAATCCATATCATTTACTAACTATTTGCTTTTTCTTTGATGCAAGGCGTTTTGCAAGGTTTGGCTTATTGGACTTGGATATTTTTATGCCTCAATTGTGTTTTATACTTTGTGTATTTTGTGATTGTAATAGCTTAGAATGTGTATGCTTTTATAGTTTCCTTAATTAGGATTAGAAAAGATAAAAACCAAATCGTTAGAAAACCAAATTTTCAAAAACTATTCGATCCAACGTCGAGTATACCTTCAAATAAATAAATAAAGTTTATATTATTCTAGGGTTCCTCGATTACATTCGTTCCATTCCATTCAACCAAAATCAAACCTTGCATGTTTCATACCATAAGTCGTGTGTCTTAGCACCACGCAACCGACCTACACACCTCATTGTTCCATCCCGTTTACATTTCATACGTTTTTACCTACCATGACCTAGGAGGACCCTATTGCTCGTTATTGACTTATGTTACTTGCGTGTTTAGTCTTATATCTCTTATATCTCTTAGGTAGATTTTAATTGCAAACCTCACTAACCGTAGGTGATCCATGAATTCAACTGATTTAGGGTAGGTATAGTAGCCCCTTAGAATATTTACCTTTTATAACTTGAGTCTCTTCTCATCTTCAAATAAAATCAAAAACAATTAATAAAGGAAAGGTGTACAATGCGCCACGAGCCTTAAGCTACACGGGAAATGATTAGTGGAGGTCTCCTTCACTCTTCTAGGATGCTTTACAAACGTTCCATTGGGGGCGATCTTGGAAAGTATTCGCTCTCGTGTCATAGTCTTTAGTGTTGTACATCCAATAAACACAAGTTCAAAACATTTCTTCTAAAAAAACAACAAACCAAGAAGTCACGTCTTCTCATTCTCATACTCTTTATGACTTGTCTCGACAGTTCAAACAGCGATACGGTAAACACCCTCGTGTCAGAGCCGGTAACACCTGAGCTAGAACTATGGCAACGTCATCCTAAAAAACACAAACGAGTGTAATCCTTAGTTAGACGAACTACGGCGTCTCTGATCCTCATTCATCCCGATGAGGTACGTAGGCAGTGGGGTAGGGCCCATTCGAGCACAATCTTTCTTTTTCCCTACATTTTCCCATGTTATTCCCATTTTCCAATTTCATTTCTTTTCTAATTTCCATTTCATTCCAGATAGCCATTATTTTAGTTAAACAGCATATTATTTCTCACCCTTTGAAAACATACTTATAAGTGTGGATCCCGTCGGGTACGGCGGACAGATTGGGGTGCTAATACCTTCTCAATTCGTAACCGACTCCCGTATCCAGATCTTTGGTTCGCAAGGCCTCGACCTTTTCCTTCTTCCTCAGGTTTGTGCAACATTACCTTTCCCATTCCTTTGGGATAAAAATGTCTGGCTGGCGACTCTACCTTTTTCGCGTCACTTTCGCGTTTGTACTAGGATGAAAATCCCGGGAGCGACAGTTACCAGGCAAGTGGTAGCCAGATTTCTGAAAAGAGATATCATCTGTCGATACGGAGTTCCCGAGCGAATCATTACTGATAATGGTTCCAACTTAAACAACAAAATGATGGCAGAACTGTGCCGGGACTTCAAGATCCAACACCACAACTCTTCTCCTTACAGGCCAAAGATGAACGGCGTTGTTGAGGCAGCAAATAAGAATATCAAGAAGATTGTGCAGAAGATGGTAGTCACCTATAAAGACTGGCACGAAATGCTACCATTTGCCTTGCATGGGTACCGCACGTCAATCAGAACATCCACTGGGGCAACACCGTATCAACTTGTGTATGGTATGGAAGCAGTCCTACCTGTTGAAGTTGAATTACCCTCTCTACGAGTACTAATGGATGTTAAGCTGAGTGAAGCAGAATGGGTTCGGGCCCGATACGAACAGCTGAGTCTGATCGAAGAGAAGAGATTGGCTGCAATCTGTCATGGGCAGCTGTATCAGAAAAGAATGAAGAAAGCCTTCGATCAGAAAGTCAGGCACCGAGAGTACCAAGTAGGAGATCTTGTGCTGAAGAGAATCCTCCCTCCTCATACAGACCACAGGGGCAAATGGACTCCAAATTATGAAGGACCATTTCTGGTAAAGAAAGTTTTCTCTGGTGGAGCACTGATGCTCAGCACCATGGATGGTGAAGATTTCCCATCCCCTGTGAATTCAGATGCAGTTAAAAAATACTTCGCATAAAAGGACCCGCTGGACACAAAAACAGAATGTAAGTCCAGGCAAAAATAGGGCATCCCGGCGAGTCAAAAACAGAATAAAAGACTCGGGCAAAAATAAGGGAAAATAAAAAATATACACCCGCTGAGTTGAAAAGCCACATCGGACAACTCAGGCAAAAAATGGGTATCCCCATGGATTGAAAACCCGAAAGGGCGATCCATGCAAAACAAGGGAATAAGCGAACAACTGCATTCTGAATTCGTCTGTATCACCTACAACTTGGTAAGTTTCGAAAGGATCAAGCCTCAATCAGAATCAACATTCTTCAGAAAGCAAGATGAGAAGAACGTCAAAAGTCATACGAGTCATGGTAAAGAGGAAGCTCCTTAAAGCGTCATCAACACTGCCAGCATTTTGTTTCTCAACTTGTAACGATCTCCTCATTTCAGGGGATTTGTTTCTTTGACTGTATCTCGCCAATTCAGGGCATATGAATTAATAAAATCAGATTTTCAGTCATGTCTCGTCTTGTACATTTTATTTGCAAAAATGTCTGATATCTAAAAGAAACACTGATTGCATAAAATACAGATGTTTATTTTCAAAGAAAAGCGTGCTTGCAGGAAATATACTTACTCTCAGAAGTGTCTAAACTCCTATGACGGAATCCAGTAAAGGATACCTCGGGATTACTTGTACGTTCCCCTATCTTTGCAGGATTGCAGGTATCCAGAATGCAACTCGGGGCATGCAAGCTTCATTCCAGCAAGCTGACGAATCAACCTTAAGCACCCAAAGTGCCCGGTCCCCAGCTGATTTGCCACTTATCACTTATCCCCATCAGAGTTGCCAGGCATCACAGAAGGCGCCCATATCCCCGGCTGAGTCGAGAATCCCCCTCAACGGAATCTTTAGGGAGATCTTTCAGTGATTTCTCTTTCTCCCCAGCCGAGTTGCCGTTTCATCCTCAGCCGAGTATGAAAGTCAGGGAACCATCTCCCCACAAAGCTCCAGCCTCTATCCATAAGAGCAGCGCATAAAGGAATCACAACAGAGTGAAGAAAGCTTCTACAAACCCCAGCTGGGTCCCCCAGCACAAGGATGGGTCTATCATTGACCCATTTCCCCAAGCAGATACATCTCATCGGATCTACCAATGATCTCATCCCCAGCTGGGATGTACACTTCAAGCAGATCGACCGGAGATCTTCACAGCAGTGGGATCCGGGTCCCGGCTTGGTGTCTTTGCATGATCATAGCATTCGCATCATACTCACCCACAAAGCGTAGCATTCCGTTTAATGCGGAGCATTACGGCAAAAATCAAGCATATAGCATAATCATAAGCCATGTTTTGAATCAGCACTTGTGAATAATGGCAATCTGTCAATATACAGAATACTTCCCCCATATCCCCAGCGGATGTTCCCTAGCAAAAGCAGTTGCCTCACATTCACAAACACCAGTATATATACTCCCTTTGACACCCGTCCGTGTCATCACTCCCCAGTAAAGTCGCCTGAGTACTCCTTACAAACAGTACCACCTGCATTACAGATACTTCTTGACACCCGTCTGTGTCATAACCCCAGCAAAAAGCCAAAGACGTCCTATTTGCACTCACATATACTTCCTTCCATATACAATCCTTTGACACCCGTCTGTGTCATATCTCCAGCGCAGTCACCTATACTTTGTATATCAGATACTTGTTCATACTACACTCTTCTCCTTTTGACACTCGTCCGTGTCACTCTCCCCAGCAGTTAAATACTCATTTGTATACCAATCACTCTTATACAGATACTCGTCTGTATCTTGTATATACCACTTATATCCCCGCAGATTCAATGCTAGTCCTTGTTCTTTGTTAACCAGTTGGTACTCGTCCGTACCATCATCTCAGAACATGCGTCAAGGGTTTGTTTCTGCATGATACTCGTCCGTATCATAGTCTTAAGGATGCTCGTCCGCATCTTTAATCCATACACTGTGTCAAACACTTTTGTTTTCTTGAATATAGATACTCGCCTGTGTCTACTATCCCCCAGAAGAATCCTCTCAGATTCAACACTCGTCCGTGTTCCTTGTTAACCAGTTGATACTCGTCCATATCATCATCTCTGAACACGTGTCAGTATTTGTTTCTACCCGATACTCGTCCGTATCGCAGTCTTAAGGATGCTCGTCCGCATCTTTAATCTATACACAAATATCTAAACACTTATACCTTTTATTTCTTGGATGTAAACGCTCGTCCGTGTTTACTATTCCCCAGTAGTTTGCCAACAAAGCAAATTTTTCTTTTTTATCTGACACTCGTCCTGTGTCACGATAAACCCTGAGAGCAGCCGTACCCTGCTAGGTGGTCGTCCTCCACCTCTTGATGGTCGTCCTCCATCATGCTCATCCGATGGCCGTCCCCATCGTTGATTTTCTATCCGACATTCGTCCTATGTCGTGATATTTAGCAGCCGTACCCTGCTAGGTGGCCGTCCTCCACCTCTTGATGGTCGTCCTCCATCATGCTCATCTGATGGCCGTCCCCATCATTGATTTTCTATCTGACATTCGTCCTATGTCGTGATATTTAGCAGCCGTCCCCTGCTAGGTGGTCGTCCTCCACCTTTTGATGATCGTCCTTCATCATTTTATCCAATGGCCATCCCCATTGTTGATTTTGGTTATCTGACATTCGTCCTATGTCACGACAAACCTCGAGAGCAGCCGTACCCTGCTAGGTGGTCGTCCTCCACCTCTTGATGGTCGTCCTCCATCATGCTCATCCGATGGCCGTCCCCATCGTTGACCCTTTATCCGGCCTTCGTCCTATGTCGCGATATTTTCGGCAGCCGTACCCTGCCAGGTGGTCGTCCTCCACCTTAGATGACCGTCCCTCATCTTATACCCAACAGAGCAGCCGTCCCCTGCTAGGTGATCGTCCTTCACCTTTGATGACCGTACCTCATCATCTGTTTATTTCATTTATTCTTTAACCCGATGGCCGTCCCCGTCGTGGTCCCTTTTCCTTTCAGTTTAGCCCGATGGCCGTCCCCATCGTTGGTTACTTTGCTTTATGAACTTGATGGTCGTCCCCGTCATGTTTCATTAATTCCCAGAGAATCTTACAGCTTTATCTTGATGGTCGTCCCCATCATAATTCTTTTTATCCCCAGCATGTCGGCCGTCCCCGTCATTGCCTTATTTTCCGCACTTTTTTCAGCATGTCGGCCGTCCCCGTCATTGCTCTTTACCCAGCAGTCGTCCTCTGCTCGACGGTCGTCCTCCGTCGCCCATACTTTACAATATACTTTATTTTCCTTTACAATCTATATCCCTTTTCTTCTTCATTCTGTGAGTGCAAATTTTGGACTGTCTTTGGTATTCAACCACAAGTTATCTTGTTTGCCTGTTAAGCCGTTGCTTACATCCTGCACAGCTAACTCATGTTTGAATAGGGGCAGCTGTAAACACCCCAAATTTGCCCTCACCCATTCACACCATGGCTTATGATCATTTCATATGCATAAACACAATCATAACATCTCATGCCACAATTTTGAGTCTTTGCATTGTTTCTAAGTCATCTGCATCTAGGGTTTGTGATCTGAGCAATCCAAGAGCTTCTTGAGCCACTCCAAAAGTCATCAATCACTTCAAAGGGGTCTATATGTGTTCAAGCATCATATTATACCCTCTCAAAGTCAAGAATGCCAAAGAATCACAAGAACTGGGATTGGTGTGGATGCAGAGCCAGGTTTGACTGCACAGTTGACCTAAAATTAGGGTTTTGGTTTCAGAGGCCATAACTCCAATTTTTTTGGTCATTCTTGTTTCTATTGGTCTCTATATGGTATAGGGAGTATGCATATCAATTTTCATGAAGAAATTCTGAAATTCTGTGATCAGGTATGAGATGTCCTAAGAGATGTCCCAACACTTGATAGGACACTTGACAGATTTAACCAAAACTTAAATAGCAAGAAAAGTAAACAACACAGAAGTTTGTTAACCCAGTTCAGTGTATAACCACACCTACATCTGGAGGCTACCAAGCCAGGAGGAAATCCACTATAAGTAATATTAATTCTAGACTTAAACCACCCTGTTTAATCTATCACTTAATAACTACCCAATGCAATTTCTACCTAAGACACACCTTAGATAAGAGTACCCTACTCACTCCCCCTTAATCACACAGTGATCAAGTTTACAAGTTTACTGAAATTGAAGACATCCTTCAAACAATACAGCTTGATCTTACTTCACAGTTTCAATCAAGTCACAAATGCACTTTTGCTTAAAAGCTCATAAAGTGGTACATAAAACACAACCTGCTATTAAAACACTAGACACCCTATTTTGTCTTATGAAATTCGTACTCAATTCTATGAGTTTCTGTTGATTAAATAGGTATCTGAATTTTGGGCTTTCTGTAGAATGATCCAGCCCTAATGCGCAGCAGCTTCCACCTTGAATTAGGGTTTGTTACCTCCTAGATTCTAGGTGCTTTAGGTCTTCTGTTTTAATCTGAATCTTCAATATAAAACTCCCTACAGATGCGCCTTGTTCTGTTTTTAACCATCATTAATTAATTCCAGATAACTCTCCTTAAATATCTCTGATCAGTTAATCATTAATTAATTCTGGTAGCAGGTCTGAGATGTCTCAACATCTGTTGGGACATCCTGAAAAACTGAACTTAAGTTATTTACACAATGTCCCAACATCTGATGAGACATCCTGAAATAAGTTCATATACTCTGTTTGATAATGTCCCAACATCTGATAGGACATTCTGAACTGAATTTAACATTTCTTGTTTGGTCAAAAATTCTGCCAATTCTTAAACATCTACAAACTCCCCCTTTGGCTAATTTTTGGCTAACATCTTTTCTGGTTATCAGAGTGCAGCAGAAGTTCTTATTATCAGAGTATAGCATTACTTTTCTGTTGATTCATATTTGAGATTACTCCCCCTCAAACATATATGTGTCCAGTCTTGTTTCAACAGAAATATTCATCAAAACACACTGATTCAGTTCAGGCAGAAACAAACAGATTTTTCATTTATAATTAAACAGCAGTACAATTTGTTGTTGTTGTTCTCCCCCTAGTTAGTCACAAAATTTGGGGCCAAAGACACTATTATCCATAAATACAAAGCAGTGCTGTCATTACAATTTCCTCTCCTACAAAGATCACTCAGATTCATCACTCTCGGTTTCTTCATCAGCTTCTGTTTCTTCATCAGCTTCACTGTCTTCATCAGAGGCAGCTGTCTGGTCTTCTTCACTCTCCAACCTTTGAATGATTTCCTCAAGCTTCTGCTTTCTAGCTTCAAGCTCTTTGCAGGTGCTTTTGAGTTCAGCAATTAAAGCCTTCTTGGAGATTGGATTCTTAGCAGTTGAAGGACTTGCAGATGTCCCAGAAGGTGCTTCAACATCTGCTGCATGATGACTGAGGAATAACTTGTAGTGAAAAGCCAGGGGGCTTTCTCTTTTGCAGGCTGTATCCTTGTCAGTGAGAATTCCAGGGTATTGATTGAGCACAATACCACACAGCAATGATGGAAAAGCTATTGGCAGCTTTGTTGCAGAAGAGCTGGCATGCTTCATGGTTTGATCAAAAATGAAAGCTCCATAGTCCATCTTGGTTTGAGTTCCCACAGCATATATAAACCTGGCTAGACCAGTGGAGATTGAAGAAGTGTGGTTGGTAGGCACCCAGTTAGCTGTACCAATCCTGTTTAGCATGGCATACTTTCTGGTAAGCATGCTCACTGAGAGCTTTCCCTTCACAGGCCATGCCTTGACCTGGTTTGCAGTGATCACTTTACAGACTTGATTATCTGTCTTACCTAGCTCATTTGGTCCATCAGTTTCTCTTCCTAGGTATTGATTTATGATTTGAGGAGAGAACTCAACACACTTACCTCTCACAAACACTTTTCTGAACTCAGATGACTTACCATTTGAGCAATCCTCCTGAAGATTCACAATGAACTCTTTGACAAGAAGTTCATAGCAGGGAGAGAGGTCTGAGACTGTTTTGAATAGTCCTGCAGCAGAGATGAGATCAATCAGTTCAGTGCACTCAAGTGCATTGCTGCTCAGTTCTCTTTCTAGGGCAACCCTTCTTTGGTACACATATTCCCATCTGTTAACACTAGAGACATGATGGAATGATATGTTGTCCAAGGGATCTTCTGGTACAGCAGTTGAAGCTCTAGATGGTGTTGGTCTCTTCTTGGGAGGAGATGTTGGGACATCTGATTCAACATCTGAATCTGATGGTGTGGCAGCTTTTCTCTTCTGGGTTTGGACTTTGCTCCATGGTTTTGTTGGACCAAAGGTAGCTTTAGCCTTGCCTTTCTTTGGACTAGCCTTCTTCTTCTCAGGAATGGCAGGTTCAGCTTGCATCTTTCCTTTCCTGGACCTTAGCCTTTTGGCTATGCTGGGTTTAACAGATGCTATGATTTCTACATCAGAGTCCTGCTCCAGGTTGACCATTGGAGGAGATTGAGCAGTCTCCTCTTCAACTGTTTGATCAGCAGGGATTTGATCTTCATTTGAGGCTTTGATCTGATCCTCAGAGTTTTCTTTATCACTTTCACTTGAGGCCTTTTTCTGGTCCTCAGTCTGTTCAGTATCAGCATCAGATGAATTTTCTTTCTCATCTGCAGATGTTCCAACATCTGTTGGGACATCTTGTTCTGCAGGAGTGTCCTTTGCAGTTTGAGCTGGTTCTTCTTGAGGTGCAGGCATGGTGTTCAAAGGAACAGAGATCCCACTCACCACTCTTTGTTCAAAGAGGATTTGGTTGACAATCTCCTTGATGGAATCATCCACATATTTTGAAGATTTAGGGGGCATGTTAGCAGGAGAGGGAATGCCTTTAGCTTTGCTTCTGACTTGATCTTTACCTCTCTTTGGAGTTCTTACCTTTTTAGTGTGAGAAGTGCTTCCCTGAGTTCGTCCAATGGGGTTGATTGCATTGGTACCACAGAGATGGGAGTGGCATGAACTACGTCTTCTTGATTGAGAACTTCTTCAGTTGTGTTAGGGTTTTGAGACATTGTTGAGGAAGATGGATGAACAGCTTTAGGATTTATGATTTCTGAAGGATAGCTAGTTAATGTGATTCGCTTGTGATAGTAAGATGAGAATCTTGATAGCTGCTTATAAACAGTTACTAAATAAGTAGCCGTTACAGTGCAAATAATTAGGAATGGAATTCCCAATGATCTTGTCCAGACTGGTTTTGCCATCTGGAACTTATGCCATACAAAGTCATATGACATGTTGGCACATCTCATTAACTGCTAAATATCACATAAACAGATTCCAAGTTTGCCCCTTAAGTTCTCAAATTGTGTAGCATCCAAAGCTTTGGTAAAGATATCAGCTAACTGCAGATCTGTAGCTACATGCTCCAATGAAATCACCTTTTCTTCTACAAGATCTCTGATGAAATGATGTCTGATATCAATATGCTTGGTCCTGCTATGTTGGATAGGATTCTTTGATATGTTTATTGCACTTAAGTTGTCACAGTACAATGTCATGACATCCTGTGGGACATTGTACTCAGTGAGCATTTGCTTCATCCAAACCAACTGAGAACAACTGCTACCAGCTGCTATATACTCAGCTTCAGTTGTAGATAAGGATACACAATTTTGTTTCTTACTGAACCAAGAAATCAAATTGTTTCCTAGAAAGAAGCATCCTCCTGAGGTGCTTTTTCTATCATCAGCACTTCCAGCCCAATCAGCATCACTGAAGCCAGTGAGAATTGGTTTGCAACCATGAAAGTACATTATGCCATAGTCACAAGTACCATTAACATATTTAAGAATTCTCTTGACTTGATTGAGATGACTGACTTTTGGATCAGCTTGATATCTTGCACAAACTCCTACTGCAAATGCAATGTCTGGTCTGCTAGCAGTCAAGTATAACAAGCTTCCAATCATGCTTATGTATAAGCTTTGATCTACATTCTCACCCTTTTCATCTTTAGTCAGCTTTAGATGTGTGGGGGCAGGAGTTCTCTTGTGAGTAGCATTCTCCATTCCAAATTTCTTGACTATGTTCTTGGAATACTTGCTTTGTGAGATGAACATTGAGTCTTCCATTTGCTTTATTTGCAGACCAAGAAAGTAGGTTAACTCTCCTACTAGGCTCATTTCAAATTCAGATTCCATCTGCTTGACAAAATGTTTGACCATCCTATCAGACATCCCACCAAAGACAATGTCATCCACATATATTTGAGCAATCATGACATTTCCTTCTTCATCTTTAACAAACAGGGTTTTATCAATCCCACCTTTTCTGTATCCTTGCTTGATAAGAAATGTGGTCAGTCTTTCATACCATGCCCTTGGAGCTTGCTTCAAACCATAAAGTGCCTTCTTTAGTTTGTATACATGATTTGGACAGCTTGGATCAACAAATCCTTTAGGCTGTTCTACATATACTTCTTCATTAAGGTAGCCATTTAAAAAGGCACTTTTCACATCCATTTGAAATAGCTTGAACTTCAAGATACAAGCAATTCCCAACAGCAGTCTGATTGATTCAAGCCTTGCTACTGGTGCAAAGGTTTCATCAAAATCTACCCCTTCAATTTGAGTGTATCCTTGAGCTACAAGTCTAGCTTTGTTCTTTGTAACAACTCCTTGTTCATTTGACTTGTTCTTATACACCCATTTTGTACCAATCACATTTATGTCATCAGGTCTAGGAACAAGATTCCACACTTCATTCCTTGTGAATTGACCTAATTCCTCTTGCATAGCACAAATCCAGTATTCATCAGTGAGAGCTTCCTTGATGTTTTTAGGTTCTATTTTGGAAACAAAACAAGAACCTGAAATCACATCTCTTGATCTAGTGCTCACACCTCTGTTGGGATCACCAATTATTAAATCTTTGGGATGATCCTTCTGTATTCTGATGGAGGGAGGTTTGCTGGATTCTTCTGTCCTTGTATCAGATTGAGTGCAGTTATAATGGTCATCCTTTTCTTCAGCTTCAATCTTGATATCAGCAGATGTTCCAACATCTTCTGGGACATCTGTAGGAGCATCATCAATTATCACATTTATGGACTCCATGATAACCTTGGTTCTAGAATTAAATACTCTATATGCTCTGCTGTTTATAGAGTATCCAAGGAAAATCCCTTCATCACTTTTAGGATCCATTTTTCTCCTTTGCTCCCTATCTGCCAGAATATAACAGTTACTTCCAAATACATGGAAATACTTAACTGTGGGTTTTCTGCCCTTCCAGACTTCATATATTGTGGACAAAGTTCCTTTCCTTAAGGTAACTCTGTTATGAATGTAACAGGCAGTGTTCATAGCTTCAGCCCAGAAGTACAGAGGTAACTTTTTGGCATGGATCATAGCTCTTGCAGATTCTTGAATAGTTCTATTCTTCCTCTCAACAATCCCATTCTGTTGAGGAGTGATTGGTGAAGAGTATTCATGATTGATTCCTTCTGAAGAGCAGAAATCTAAGAAATTTTGATTCTCAAATTCCTTTCCATGATCACTTCTTATTCTGATTACACAGCTGGATTTTTCTCTTTGTAATCTTTGGCATAATTCTTTGAATACATCAAATACATCAGACTTTTCTTTGATGAAATTTATCCATGTATATCTTGAAAAGTCATCAACCACCACATAAGCATACCTCTTACCACCAAGACTTTCAACTTGCATAGGTCCCATAAGATCCATATGCAAAAGTTCCAAAACTTTGGAAGTTGTCAGATGTTGGAGCTTTGGATGGGACATCTTGGTTTGCTTGCCTATTTGACATTCACCACATATTTTGCCATCATCAATCTTCAGTTTAGGAATACCTCTTACAGCATCCATGGATATTATCTTCTTTATGCCTCTGAAATGAAGATGACCTAGTCTTTGGTGCCATAGTTTCACTTCTTCTTCTTTAGCTAAAGAGCAAGTTGAAGTGAGACTGAGATTTTGGGATTCCCACATGTAACAGTTGTCTTTAGATCTGGCTCCTTTCATGACAACCTCTTGTTCTTTGTTAGTCACTATGCATTCAGATTTGGTAAAGTTTACACTGTATCCTTGATCACATAATTGACTTATGCTGATCAGGTTAGCAGTTAAACCTTTAATTAGCAGCACATCATCTAGTCTTGGAACATCTTGACAATCCAAGGTTCCAACTCCCTTGATTTCTCCTTTAGCTCCATCTCCAAAGGTCACATACCTGGATGAATGTGATTTTAAGTTTACTAGCAAATTCTTCAATCCAGTCATGTGTCTTGAACATCCACTGTCAAAGTACCAGTCTTCTTTAGCTGATACTCTCAGTGATGTATGTGCTATGTATGCAGTACTTTTCTTTGACCAGATGAGTTGAGATTTCTTTTGATGCCTCTGCCCTGTGTGTTGTTTATCAGCTAAACTCCAAGCTTGATTATTGATCTTGTTCTTGTAGCTTTGATCAGCTTCAGTGCTAGCTTTTGGTTTCCATACCTTCTTGATTTTTTCTGTCTTCTTCTTAGGAGGTTGTTGATTTCTTTGATGATTATGCAGCACTTTCTTGGTAACTTCTATTTTCTTCTTGGAAGGTTGCTGATTCATCTGATTTGGATATCCATGCAACTTATAACAATGAGGTTTGATATGTCCAAATCTTCCACAGTGATGGCATCTCCATCTTTGATACTTCTTCTTCATTTTGTTCTTTTCAGAATGTTGAGACATCTGTTGGAACATTATGTTTGACTTTGTGTTTCTTTCATGATGTTGAAGCATATGTTGGGACATCTTGTTAGACTGTATGGATTTTGAAGCTGTTTTGCTAGAGCTAGCTTCATCTTTATTTGCTCTGTTAAATCCCAGTCCACTTTTATCCCCTGAGTGCTTATTGTTGTTGAGAATCACATCCAGTGTATTTGAGCTGCTGTTCAACATTCTAACAGATTTGGACATATGTTCCAACTTGGAGTTGAGAAGACTTACTTCACTTTTCAAGGTGTCAATGATTTCTTGATCATTTGCTTTTTCATCTTCTAATGTCTCATTCTGCTTCTTTAGCTTTATAACCTCACTGCATATTTTAGAGCTTCTTTTGTATAGATCTTTAAATGCTTGCTCAAGTTCTTCATAAGTAAGCTCTCCATCACTGGAATCACTTTCAGATTCACATAGTCCAGCTAAAGCAGTGATATGCTTAGCTGATTCTTCTTCTGAATCACCTCCTGAGTCTTCATCAGACCAGGTCACAGAGCGTCCTTTCTTTTTCCTTTTTAAGTAGGTAGGACATTCATTCCTGAAGTGTCCATATCCTTCACATCCATGGCATTTGACTTTTTCTTGACTGGTCTTTTCAGCATAATTTGACTTTTTATTAGCATCATAAGGTCTCCTGTTCTCAGAAGAGTTTGTGTATTTTCCACTGGATTTAGATTTGCCATCCATTCCTCTGAGAATCTGTTTGAATTGTCTTCCAAGCATAGCTAGGTTTTCTGATAAGCTTTTACCATTTTCTGATTCATCATCTTCTTCTTCATCAGTATTTGATACCAATGCTATGCTTTTGTTCTTTTTAACATTTGTGTCATTCATTCCCATCTCAAAAGTTTGAAGGGAACCAATGAGTTCTTCAACTTTCATGGAGCATATGTCTTGAGCTTCTTCTATTGCTGTGACTTTCATGTCAAATCTTTTTGGCAAAGATCTGAGAATCTTTCTAACAAGCTTTTCATCAGTCATCTTTTCTCCCAAAGCTCCAGAAGTATTGGCTATATCCAAGATGTTCATGTAGAACTCATGAATTGATTCATCTTCCTTCATTCTCAAGTTTTCAAACTTGGTGGTGAGAAGTTGAAGTCTTGACATTTTTACTTTTGATGTTCCTTCATGAGTTGTTTTGAGAGTGTCCCAAACATCTTTGGCCAGCTCACAATGATGCACAAGTCTGAAAATGTTCCTATCAATGCCATTGAATAAGGCATTTAAGGCTTTTGAGTTGCCTAGTGCTGAATCTTCTTCCTCCTTACTCCATTCTTCTTCAGGTTTCAGCACTTTTGATCCATCTTTGGTGTCTTGGACAGGATGATCCCATCCAACATTTACTGCTCTCCATGCCCTGTTGTCAAGTGATCTTAAGAATGCAATCATTCTTGGCTTCCAGTAGTCATAATTAGATCCATCCAGTATAGGTGGTCTATTTACTGACCCTATATCTCTGTCCATGTTACAGAATTTGTTTTCCCTAGATCTCACCCAGTATAAACAGGCAGGGTGCCTGCTCTGATGCCAATTGAAATTTTGTGATCAGGTATGAGATGTCCTAAGAGATGTCCCAACACTTGATAGGACACTTGACAGATTTAACCAAAACTTAAATAGCAAGAAAAGTAAACAACACAGAAGTTTGTTAACCCAGTTCAGTGTATAACCACACCTACATCTGGAGGCTACCAAGCCAGGAGGAAATCCACTATAAGTAATATTAATTCTAGACTTAAACCACCCTGTTTAATCTATCACTTAATAACTACCCAATGCAATTTCTACCTAAGACACACCTTAGATAAGAGTACCCTACTCACTCCCCCTTAATCACACAGTGATCAAGTTTACAAGTTTACTGAAATTGAAGACATCCTTCAAACAATACAGCTTGATCTTACTTCACAGTTTCAATCAAGTCACAAATGCACTTTTGCTTAAAAGCTCATAAAGTGGTACATAAAACACAACCTGCTATTAAAACACTAGACACCCTATTTTGTCTTATGAAATTCGTACTCAATTCTATGAGTTTCTGTTGATTAAATAGGTATCTGAATTTTGGGCTTTCTGTAGAATGATCCAGCCCTAATGCGCAGCAGCTTCCACCTTGAATTAGGGTTTGTTACCTCCTAGATTCTAGGTGCTTTAGGTCTTCTGTTTTAATCTGAATCTTCAATATAAAACTCCCTACAGATGCGCCTTGTTCTGTTTTTAACCATCATTAATTAATTCCAGATAACTCTCCTTAAATATCTCTGATCAGTTAATCATTAATTAATTCTGGTAGCAGGTCTGAGATGTCTCAACATCTGTTGGGACATCCTGAAAAACTGAACTTAAGTTATTTACACAATGTCCCAACATCTGATGAGACATCCTGAAATAAGTTCATATACTCTGTTTGATAATGTCCCAACATCTGATAGGACATTCTGAACTGAATTTAACATTTCTTGTTTGGTCAAAAATTCTGCCAATTCTTAAACATCTACAAATTCCATGGGGAAGTCATCTGATCAAGAGTTGACTTTTCAGACAAGTCAGTGCAAAATCAGGGCATCTGAGGCCCCCAATGACCCAACCAAGGGGTGATCTTCATCATTTTGAGTGTATATGATCTTTATTTGATCATAGAAGAAGGTTGAAGTTCACAAAATTCAAGAATTACAAGTTTTTGCAAAGTTGACTTTTTAGGGCATGGTTGACTTTTAATGGAAATGTCATTTTATGCAACTTTTTCAACCCTTGCTTTTTGATCCAAAAATGCTTCAAATGGAAAAACTTTGGTCATGAAAGTTGTAGATTAGATCTTTCCCTTTTCAAAAAGTACAAGAACATGGCCTAATTCATTTTGGATCAAAAGTTATGGTGTGTCAAAGTTGGCAAAAATCACTAATTTTCAAGATATGCACCAAATGAGAAACTTGCAAAAACTTTGTACCAAGGCATTTGTGACTTCTAGTTCATATCAAACCAATATGCAAGCATCATACAAGTTCTAAAAATCAGATTTGAACCAAAAGATCACATGTTTCATGGACTTGGGAGCAAGATACTTCCATGTGAACCAAAGGCAACCAACTTGCAAAAACCATGATAACATCTCACCCACTTGCTGCCTATGTTGCTGAGCCAGCCCTAGCCTTTCCCCTCACCTTGCTGCGCAGCCCACACCTTTTGTACTTGGCTGAAACATGACTCATGCCCCTCCTTACACAAGAGTGGACTTTTTGCAAAAGCTAGCACACCTATCACTAAAGCACAAGTCACATCCACTGACCAATGGCATTTGTTTATACAAAGAAAATGCCAGCCATTTCACATAGAAGACAAGCCTGAAGCACACTAGAACTCAGCATCCTCATTTTCACTCCCTTGAGCAAAAACCTTCGAATCTCATCACACAACTCACAAACACAAAAACCCATTTCATAGATCAACTCAACATGTTCCTCTGATCAAAAAGCATCCATCACCATAGCCTAAAACCCCCAGAATCACAAATACGATTCCTGCCCCCCATTGAACAGAACCTGTTCAAACCTCCAAACCAGCCATCACAAACTCTTTCCAGGCATTGAAAGCTTCTCAGGAGATCAAAGGGAGTGGATAGCACAAAGGAAAGCACCCAGAAAGCTGTGAACTGGAAGCTTCGAAACTCAGGTAGCTCAAGAACTTTTTTTCCAGAAATGTTTTTTTAAGTTCCTAAGCTGTTCTATATGCCTCCCTGATCATGAATATGTCTTTGGTTTTGAAAATGGTGGAGAGATGAGAGTTTAACATGCTTCTGAAACTTTTTGCCCTAAACTTTGTTTGATTCGATTCAGTCATTTTAGGTATGATAAATTTGTTTTGATTGAGGGTTTTGATTCGTGAGTGAGTGGGGATCATTTCTGTTTAATTAGATTTCATTTTAGATGCGTGTGGAGAGAGTTGGTGTTTTGGGGTGAACGGAGAAGATGACCGGAACACTGTTCCGGTCACCTGAGGGTGATTAACGGCAGGATTAGGGCATAAGCATTAATTAGCTGATTTTGAATTCTGGCCGTAGGATTTGGCGCCAGGTCAATGCGCGCGCTTGCCAGTTTGAATCTCATGTGTTGGATCTGATTACTTTCCATTATTTCAGTTTAATTTCATTTTTATTTTCCATTTAATTGCATTGTTTTATACAATTTATTAAAAATAGCAAAAATGCTTTAAAAATTATGAAATTTTTTACCAAGGGTTTCATTAATTTTTAAAACACAAAAATATTTTTATTTTTATTTTTAGCATTAAAAAAGTATTTTTAAATATTTAAAAGTTTATTTTTAATTGATTAATGAAAATTAATTTATTAAAAATACTTTTAGGTATTTAAAAATCACCAAAAAATTCATGAAATGTTTTAAGACATTTAGAAGCATTGTCCAACCTTCAAACCAAATTTATTTTTTGATCTTGATGCATTTTGAGAATTTTTCATTGAATTAAAATCATTTTGATGCATTATTTTGATCCAAACTTCAAAAAATCATTTCTGCCTAACCCTAAAGAGTTGGACCTTGATTCTTCTTGAATTGCATTGTGTCTAGCATGTAGTTTTTGAGATTAAATGGCCATGATTTGATCCTTCATTTTCCATTTGTTTGATAATTTTCTTGTTTAGGAACCCTAAAACCCTAGAAAACTTAGGAAAATCATATCTTGAGTTTGGTTGAGAGTTGAAACCTCTCCTTTGGGCAGTGAGTTAGTATAGGTTTAGGGATCCTTTGAGTGCATTTTCAATTTTTTATAATGTTGTTTGCTTCTGGTTTTGGTTTTTGTTTGATGTATTGTTCATAAACCCTAATTTGGGCTTCCATATGCATCCATCTTGCATTTTCTTGCATAACATGACTTGCCATGACATTTTATGCATCCATTTGGTTCATTAGACATCTTAAGACATATTAGAAGCATGTTTGATCATTGCATCATGTATTTTCCATGATTGTATGTCATTTGCATCTCATAACTGTTCATGTGTGTTCATGGTTCTAAACTTGCTCCATTTGCATCCATTGGTTCATGTGATCATCCCCATGTCTTGATTCATGTTTGCATCATTTCATAGCATCATTATCATCTCATATATGCTGCTGGTTTTGGTTTGCATCATGCCATTTCATTCCATTTTGCATTGCATTGCATTCCTTTCACTAACTTTTCAGGTGGTAAGCAATTTTGAGAAGTGAATTTGCCTTCACTTCTCACAACTTCTTTTCATCTCTTTCATGCATCCTTGCTGCATTTTACTTTGTGTTTGAGATTGAGCTTGCTCATTCTTCTTCTTCTCACTTTCTTCCTTCAAGTGACTTCACTTCTTAAATGAAGCAAGTTACTTTGCTTCTCCTGATCCTTTCATCTGCTTCCTGGTGGTTCCTTTGAAGATCTTTCTTGTTAACCTCACAAACCTTAGGAACAACCAAGCATGACAATGGTTAGGATTTTGATTAGTCCCCCACTTAGTTTTACCTTTGTGTCTCATTGAGTCTTCTCTTCTCACCTCATAATCAGGGACTAAACCCTAAAGGCTTTAAGGCTTTGTGATTAAGCTTATGCCTGCATCCTTCTATTAGGATGGAGTGTATAACTTTAATCCTAAGTGTTGAACCCTTAATGTGTTTAAATCATCTAATTAATTCACATAATAATCATCAAGACTTCACACTTGTAACTTGGGCCTTGCATTAGGGTTCTAATTCTTCCTTAACTGGTTAAGAAGGACTAACCCTAGTGTTAATGGACAAGTCCCCCTCAAGTTGTCTTATAAACCCTAAAACTCACTTAATCATCATATCATTAACTAAAATCCACTCAATAAAGGCTTTGTTTTGTCATGAGTTTAATCCCTAATCATGGATTAAGTTGAGGAGTTTTCCTCAGCTTAAACATTCTCATCTATTATCCTTCTATTAGGATGGTGTAATGAGTCTGTTTAATCCCTGATTATGGCTTAATCTCATTACTTAACACTAAACAAAAACAACAAAAACATCTAATTAATCACAAGTAGGTTAATGATCTTAATCCTACACCAAAGGTGTTTAAGTGTGAGAAGCTAACTTCACACTTAAGGTATTCTCATTACCCCTAATCAGAGGGAAGATGTGATGAGTTTACTAAATCCATTGGTTTAGACTTAAGCTCATTAACTTATGACAAAATCCAAAAACAATAAAATACTGAAAACACAAAAACAAACAATAATCGTCTCCTCCGGGATTCTTTTCTCATCTCATTCACTCACAAACGAGAGCTCGCTTCTTCCGTCTAATGCAAGACAGTTTGCACCTGATCCAGACAGGTCATACACTTGAGCATAGACAAGTAAGCAGTTCACAAGTCAATTCATCTTTCAGTCTTTTTGGGTCGAACTACGGTGTTCTGACTTCCTCATTGCACGAGAGGATACGTAGGCATAACTTAACAGTTATCGAACAAAAGTCTCTGTATATTCCCCCTCTTTCTAGCCTCATTCTTTTAGCCTCATGATCTTGAGCATTTCACTCCTGTTCTTACACTGACACTTCACTTATATACTTCACTTTTCTCTTACACTGACACCTGCACATTTTGTTTTCCAGCTCTTTTATACACAAATTGCACTGACACTACCCCTTTAAAACACAAATCTTTTAAGCGTGGATCCCGTCGAGTACGGCGGACAATCTGGGTGCTAATACCTTCCCAGGTTGTAACCAACCCCCTTTCTCAGTCTCTCTGGTTCGCAACCGTCTTATCCATCTCTTTCTAGGTCTATGCAGCATTGCCTTTCCTCCGGGATAAAAATGCCTAGCTGGCGACTCTTTTCATCTCCAGTGAGTTCACTACTGTGTGTTCTCATTGTCCCTTTCGCCGACCGTTCGCGTCTGTACCTTTATTTGGGTAAGTCCCACCTATCGAGAGCGACACATACAACACATTGGCCTGAATGCTCCAAGAACTCAGCTTTCACAAAATTTGCCAAAAACTTCCTTTCTTCGATTCTCAAAAACCAGCCATCAAACCTCAAAACAAACTTCACCAATCATCTCAATATCACTCATAGAACACAAAGCAGCCCTCAAAATAGCCTGAAAGCACACAACCAAAGCACGATTTTTGGAGCAGCAGAACTGAATCATCAAAATCATCCATCACAAACTTGTTTCAAGCATTACAGAAGCCTAAGGGGATCCATTGGGGTGATTTTGCGTCAAGGAAAGGTCCAAAAAGCCCAGAATCAGAAAGCACCATCTCAGGTATACCTCAAGAACATTTTTTCCAGAAGCTTTAATTTAAGTTCTTAAATGATTCTATGTGTTCTCCTGAGTATGTTAATGTAATTTATTTTGAAAATGGTTGAGATTTGAGAGTGTATGAAGATTCTGAAATTTTGCCCGTAAATTTTGTTTGCTTCGATTCTTGTTATTGATGCAATATAAATGGATTTTATGTCTGGATTCTTGTTTAATGTTGTTTATTGATCATTTCTGGAGAGTTTGATGCATTGATATGAGGTTTTGAGAGAGTTCGGGGAAGGGGGTCACCGGAGAAGATGACTGGAACACTGTTCCGGTCACCTGAGGGTCATTAGGGTTTAATTAGGGCTAATCCGCCCAGTTTAAATGTGAGCCATTAGATTGTGTTTAGCGCGTGATTGGAGGGCTAGGATGTGTCCACTTAACTTTAATCCTTTAATTAATTTAATTAACTAGGGTTAATTAATAAAAAGGCCAGATTGAATATTAGCCATAGGATAGCGCGCCAGTCAACGTCTCTCTCTCAAGTTTAAATGTGGATCCTCAGATCTTCATACTTTCTTTTAATTTCATTTTTATTCATTTCTTTTGTACATTTTATTTAAAATATCAAAACTCATCCAAAAAATATGATCTTTTGCATTTCTGATCCAAATAATTTTCTTAACCCAAAAATAATTTTTATTTTATTTTTTGCATTAAAAAATTATTTTTAAAATATTTAAATGTTATTTTTAATTAATTAATGGATTTTAATTAATTAAAAATGCATTTAGGTTTCTAAAAATCACCAAAAATTCATGAACCATTCATATACATTTAGAAACATTTCCAAACGCATCATACAAATTTCTTTTTAGGATTGATCATAATTTCATAATTTTCTTTGAATTAGGGTTCTTTAAAATCACATTTTTCTAACCCTAACTTGAAAAATTCATTTCTGCCTAACCATGATGAGTTTGAACTTGATTCTTTTTGAATTGTTTCTCATATTGCATATAGTTTCTAGGTTAATTTTCTCATGAATTTATCTTGCATTTTCAATTTGATTTTCATTTTCCCTTAAGAATCACCCAAAAACCCTAGCAAACTTAGAAAATTCATAACTCTCACTAGGTTAAGCTTCTGACCTTCTCCTTTGGGGTTTGATCTTGTATAGGTTTAGGGATTGTTTGAGTCCAATTTCAATTTTTTATCATGATATATGCTTCTGTTTTGGTCATTTTCATCTCATACATTCATAAAACCCTAATTTCTCATGTTAATTTGCATTCATCTTTGCATATCATCATCATGTGAACTTGCCATGACATTTCAAACATTTATATGAGCTCTTAGACATCTTAAGACATGTTTGAACATTGCTTGATCATTTCTTCATCCATTAGCTATGTTTTTCATCCTTTACACTTCATGGACATTCATGTGTTTTCATGCTCCTAAACATGCCTTCATTGCATCTTTACTTGGTATGATCATTCATATGCATCTTGTATGACTTTGCATCATCTCATATGCCCTTTAAATTGTATTTTCACTTCTGACTTTGTTCTTCACATCTCATTTCATTTCATTCCCTTTTACTTTATGTCTTATGCATTCATACTAACATTTTCAGGACTTTTGGTAAGTTATCTGGGAGGTGGATTTGCCTTCACTTCCCATCTCTTCCCATCCTTCATATGCATATTTACTTGTATTTGAAGTGAACTTGTTTCACTTGTGTTCCATTCTTCTTACTTTCTTTATTTTAAGTTACTTATCTTCTTCAGGAAGTAAGTAACTTATTCTTCTTCTTCCTTCTCTTTTCATCTGCTTCTTCCATTGATGGCCTTGAAGATCCTTTCTCTTAACCCTAAAAAACCATAGGATACCCAAGCATGATAAATTTTAGGGTTGTATATAGTCCCCCTTAGTCTTTTACCTTTGAGTCTCCTTGAGTCTCTCTTGTCATCTCAATAATCAGAGGCTAAACTCTTAAAGCTTTAGGACTTTGAATTAGGGTTATGCCTGCATCCTTATCTTAGGATGGAGTGTATAACTTTAATCCTAAGTGTTAAACCTTTAATTTGTTTACACCTCTTAATCAAATCACATTACTAATCACCAAGACTTTATCTTGTAACTTGGGCCTTACATTAGGGTTCTATCTCTTCCTTATGGTTAAGAAGGACTAACCCTAGTGTTTAATGGACAAGTCCCACTCAAGTTGTCTTACAAACCCTAAAACTCACTTCTTAATCCCATTATTTTATTAAAACCCATCTAATAAAGGCTTTGTTATATAATGAATTTAATCCCTAACCATGGATTAAGTTGAGGTATCTTCCTCAGCTTAAGTGTTCTCATCTATTATCCTTATATTAGGATGGTGTAATGAGCCCACTAATCTGTGATTAGAGATTAAACTCATTACTTAACACTAAACAAAAACCCAAAAACATCTAATTAATCACAAGTAGGTTAATGATCTTAATCCTAGATCATCATGGTAATTAAGTTGAGGTTTTTATCTCATACTTAAGTAAGCTCATTATCCCTTATCAGGGAGGATATAATGAGTTTACAAGACCTTGAATTAGGCTTAAGCTTATAATCCTATGCAAAACACAAAAAATAATAAAAAAGAGTGAAAACACAAAAACAAACAATAATCGTCTCCTCCGGGATTCTTTTCTCATCACACTCATTCACAAACGAGAACTCGCTTCTTCTGTCTAATGCAAGACAGTTAGCACTCGAGCCAGACGAGTCATACACTTGAGCATAGGCAAGTAGGCAGTTCACAGTCAATTTATTTTCAGTCTCTTTGAGTCAAACTACGGTGTTCTGACTTCCTCATTGCACGAGAGGATACGTAGGCATAACTTAACTGTTATCGAAGAAAAGTCTCTTTGTCATCCACCTCTTTCAGCTTTCTTTCTAAGCCTCAGTCTTAAGCATTTCACCCTCTCTTTTTGCACTGTCACACTATACATTCCTTCCTAGCTTTTCATACACACAGTCAGCACATACCTTACCCCTTTAAACACAATCTTGTAAGCGTGGATCCCGTCGAGTACGACGAACAATCTGGGTGCTAATACCTTCCCAGGTTGTAACCAACCCCCTTTCTCAGTTTCTCTTGTTCACAACCATCTTATCCATCTCTTTCCAGGTTTATGCCGCTTTACCTTTCCTTCGGGATAAAAATGCCTAGCTGGCAACTCAATTCAATTCATTCATTGTCTCTTTTCAGCGACCATTCACGTTTGCACTGGGATGTAAATCTTTGGGAGCGACAACTTGGCGACTCTGCTGGGGACTTATATTGCAACCAGGGCTTCTGGTTCCTTTTGTGGGTTTCTCCTAGCGCTTATGTGATTTGTGCTTATGGGGGTGTTATATGTTATGTGTGCATTTTGTTTATTGCTTTATTTATTGCTTTCTGTACAGCTTTATTTATCGCTTTCATTTACTGTTTTTATGCATTTCATATTATTATCATCATATCATGTGTTGGATCTGTTGTTTACCTTGGTGGGAGGGATACTTAGTGAGTAAGGTTCCATACCGGGAGCCTGAGTGACACATAGGATTAGAGTGGCTTCATATTCTTTCCTATTCCATTTCAGTCTAGTGCGGGAATATGAAACACGGTTCAGACATGGGTTTCTTCTTGAGAGCGTTGTGCTACGGATTTCATGTAGTACTAGGGCTATCTGAGAAGCCTGCTAAGTCTGGATGACCTTTTTAGATGAAGAAAAATCAAGTATTGGAATGGAATGATGAATGCTAGACAACTTTTGATGAAATTAAAAGGTACTTACAGGAACCTCCCATATTGATGCCACCAGTTGAAGGAAGACCCTTGATTATGTATTTGACAGTATTGGATAACTCAATGGGGTGTGTGTTGGAGCAACATGACGAGTCTGGTCGAAAAGAGCAGGAAATATACTACCTTAGCAAAACGTTTACCGACTGTGAAACAAGATACTCATTGCTCGAGAAAACTTGATGCGCTTTGGCATGGGCTGCTCGCCGACTAAGACAGTATATGTTGACTCATACCACTTTATTGATTTCAAAAATAGATCCAATCAAGTATATATTTTAAAAACCTTCTCTCTCCAGACAAATAGCAAGATGGCAAATGATCTTGACGGAATATGACATACAATATACTACTCAGAAAGCAGTCAAAGGAAGTTTTGTAGCTGACCATTTGGTTCATCAAGCAGTGGATGATTATCAATCTATGAATTTTGAGTTTCCAGATGAGGATATTATGATTGTTATTAAAGAACCTAGACAATATGAAGGACCTGGACAAGGATCCCGATGGACTATGGTTTTTGATGGAGCTTCTAATGCGCTTGGTAATGGTGTTGGTGTTGTGATCATCTCTCCTAAAGGTTGTTATACATCAGTTATGGCAAAGCTTTGTTTTAAATGTACCAATAATATGGTTGAATATGAAGCGTGCATCATGGGTATCAAGGTTGTTATTGAAATGAAGATCCAATTTTTGGATGTGTATGGAGATTCAGCCCTAGTAGTCAGTCAGGTTAAAGGAGATTGGGACACCAGGCATCCTAATCTTATCCCTTACAAAGAACATGTGTTGTCTTTGATCCCGTACTTTGAAGATATTACCTTTGGACATATTCCACGAGAAGAGAATCAGTTGGCAGATAAATTAGCTACCATGGCATCTATGTTTGAAATCAGTTGGGAGGATGAAGCTCCGATAATTACTATTGATCGATTTGACAAACCTGCATACTGCAATGAAGTGGGTACTGAAGGAGTAGAAGAAAAGCCTTGGTTCCATGAAGTGAAGAGGTATCTTGAAGCTCAGGAGTTCCCTGAAGGGGCATCTGTCAATGATAAGAGGTTTCTAAGGAGGTTTTCTGCTAAATTCTTCCTGAGTAATGGAATTTTGTACAAGCTCAACCACGATTCAACTTTGCTTCACTGTGTGGATAAGAAAGAAGCAGTAGAGATTATGGAAGACATGCATGATGGGATCTTTGTTACTCATTCTAGTGGGCATACTATGGCTAAGAATATTCTGAGAGCAGGTTATTATTGGTCTACCATGGAAGCCGATTGCTATCAACACTCCAAAACTTGTCACAAATGCCAAATTTATGCTGATAAGGTTCACGTGCCTCCAGTTCTGTTGAACGTTCTAACTGCTCCATGGCCTTTTGCCATGTGGGGCATTGATATGATTGGTGAAATCAAACCTACTGCCTCTAATGGACATCATTTCATCCTTTTAGCTATTGATTACTTCATAAAATGGGTAGAGGCAGCTTCATTTGCTTCCGTTACTAAGATTGTTGTGGCTCGATTCATCAAAACTAATCTTATATGCAGATATGGCATCCCTGAAAGGATTATCACAGGTAATGGTACTAATTTGAACAACACTATGATTACTAATCTCTGCACGCAGTTCAAGATTAAACATCACAATTCTTTTCCATATCGTCCAAAGATGAATGGCGCAGTGGAAGCCGCCAACAAGAATATTAAGAAGATTTTGCAAAAGATGACAGTTACATATAAGGATTGGCATGAAATGCTGCCATTTGCTCTTCATGGTTATCGTACCACTATACGTACTTCAACAGGGGCAACCCCATTTTCCCTTGTCTATGGTATGGAAGCAGTTTTACCCATTAAAGTCCAGATTCCATCTTTAAGAATTATGAAGGATGCAAGCTTAAATGAAGATGAATGGATTCAGACTCGACTCGACCAGATAAACTTGATTGATGAAAAAAGACTAGCAGTTGTTTGTCATGGTCAGATGTATCAGAAACGTATGATTAAAGCCTTCAATAAGAAAGTTAGGCAGCAGGTGTATCAGGCTGGTGATTTGGTAATCAAGCGTATTATATTACCACAGGGTGATCCCAGGGGAAAATGGACCCCCACCTATGAAGGGCCATTTGTTGTTAAGAGAGTATTTTCTGGAGGTGCCATGATGCTTACCACTATGGATGGTGAAGATTTTCCACAGCCTGTGAACGCAGACATAGTTAAAAAATACTACGCATGAAAAAAGACTCGCTAGGTTGACTGGCCTAGGAAAAAATAAGGGCATCCCGGCGAACCAAAAGGGTTCGGGCAAAAATTAGGGATATATATAAAAAAAAAATGTACACCCGGCAAGTCGAAAACCTGAAAAGGCGGCTTGGGAAAAAAGGGTATCCCGGTGGATTGAAAACCTGAAAGGGCAATCCAGGCAAAGTTAGGGATTAAAGCGTATGACTATGTCTCGTTAGATCACCCATGCAACCCCTACTAGTTGTGTTATCTACGTCAAGTTCAACAGATATCGATCAGTCCAATTGTTTCCTCTCCAATAGCTGAAGATGAGATAATTGAAGATAATGGTAATAGCAAAGTTGAAACTCAATAGGGTCATGTACACATAGCTTATTTTTCCTTGTAAAAATTTCTTTGACAAATTCCTCTTACTAGGATTTTCGTCTCTGTATTAAAACATGTCTAGTTATAGATCCATTTCTAAGAATAAGAAAAAACTCCATTTCTATATTCAGCTTTACTTTTCCCTCTTTATTCAGCTTTACTTTTCCTCATTTTACTAAAGCGAAAAACGTCCATTGATTATGTTGAATGAATATATGCCTTTGAATATGATTGATGTTTACCAGAAATGCATAAAATACGATAATATCATTTACTAAGAATGAACGGATGTAGGAATTCAACGAAGCTTCGCCGGTTCATCCCCACAAAGCAATCTTTAGGATACCCATGCAAGATACTTCAAGTAATATCTTATACTTCCCACTTGACGAAGTCTTCAAGCTGTTTCATATCCTCCAAAGAATTAAGTCTCCCGGATCTATGTCCATCCTCAATCAGGATATTCAGGAACTTATTCCTTCAATAAGAAGTACGGCGAACGAAAACGAGAAGGTTCTAAGTACAATATTCTTAAATAAGACGGAAACGAAGTCTTCATACTCCTCAACAACAAATCGGGATTTATTTTCCCCAGCCAGCAGTTGTTATATGAAGTTACTGATCAGCTTCCCGGCATAATTCATTCATACATACATCATATCATATCATATCATATCATATCATATCATATCATACGCATTCTCATAAAATGTTATCTTGCAAGTTATTATATATATCATTATACTTGCACCCAGTGTCGCTCCCGATAAATGAAACCGGGTCAAATAGGGTACAGACGCGAACGGTCGGCGAGAGGAACAATGAGAACACACAGCCGTGAACTCACTGGAGATGAATAGAGTCGCCAGCTAGGCATTTTTATCCCGGAGGAAAGGCAATGCTGCATAGACCTAGAAAGACATGGATAAGACGGTTTGCGAACCAGAGAGACTGAGAAAGGGGGTTGGTTACAACCTGGGAAGGTATTAGCACCCAGATTGTCCGTCGTACTCGACGGGATCCACGCTTGAAAGATTTGTGTTTTAAAGGGGTAGTGTCAGTGCAATTTGTGTATAAAAATAGCTGGAAAAGATGTACAGGTGTCAGTGCTAAAGAAGTGCAAAGTGTAATATATACAGTGTCAGTGTAAGGGATAAGAATGAATTGCTCAAGAGTATGAGGCTTAAAGAATAAAGCTGGAAAGAGGGGGAATATACAAAGACTTTTGTTCGATAACTGTTAAGTTATGCCTACGTATCCTCTCGTGCAATGAGGAAGTCAGAACACCGTAGTTCGACCCAAAGAGACTGAAAATAAATTTGACTGTGAACTGCTTGCTTGCCTATTCTCAAGTGTATGACTCGTCTGGCTCGAGTGCTAACTGTCTTGCATTAGACGGAAGAAGCAAGTTCTCGTTTGTGAATGAGGGTGATGAGAAAAGAATCTCGAAGGAGACTATTGTTGTTTGTTTTTTTGTATTTTCAGTCTTTTATTGCTTTTGAAAGTTTGTCATAAGATAATGAGCTTAAGCCTAAACCAATGGATTTAGTAAACTCATCACATCTTCCCTCTGATTAGGGGTAATGAGAATACCTTAAGTGTGAAGTCAGATTCTCACACTTAATCACCTTTGGTGTAGGATTAAGATCATTAACCCACTTGTGATTATTTAGATGTTTTTGGTGTTTTTGTTTAGTGTTAAGTAATGAGGTTAAGCCATAATCAAGGATTAAACAGACTCATTACACCATCCTAATAGAAGGATAATAGATGAGAATGTTTAAGCTGAGGAAAGCTCCTCAACTTAATCCATGATTAGGGATTAAATTCATGACAAAACAAACCTTTATTAGATGGATTTTATTTAATGATATGATGATGAAGTGAGTTTTAGGGTTTGTAAGACAACTTGAGGGGGACTTGTCCATTAACACTAGGGTTAGTCCTTCTTAACCAATTAAGGAAGAATTAGAACCCTAATGCAAGGCCCAAGTTACAAGTGTAATTTCTTGATGATTATTAAGTGGATTGATTAAGAGATTTAAACACATTAAGGGTTTAACACTTAGGATTAAAGTTATACACTCCATCCTAAGAGAAGGATGCAGGCATAAGCTTAATCACAAAGCCTTAAAGCCTTTAGGGTTTAGTCCCTGATTATGAGATGAGAGGAGAAGACTCAAAAGAGACACAAAGGTAAAAACTAAGTGGAAAAAGTCTAATCCTAATATTCACATGCTCGGATGGTCCTAGGTTAGTGAGGCTCACTATCCTAAAGAAGAAAGAAAGAAGAAGAGAAAGATGAAAGGAGAAGCTCCATGGTGGCCTAAGCACACCTCAAGTTAAGAAGAATAGAAAAAGATGAGGAAGAAGAATCAAGATTAAGAAGAAATAAGATAAAGAGATGAGAATGCGAAATGGAGATAAGATGAATAATGAATAAACAGAGCCTACACCAGTAGGACTTCCAGATACAGCAGCAAGCAATAAAACTAGGCCTCAGTGTTACCTAACGGAGAAGGTCCGTTGCCTCTTCAATATGCACAAATAAGTCAAAAAAACTTGTCAGAATATCATCAAGGCATCCATCAAGATTAAACCAATAAACCAGAACAATTCTCACACCAATGATAAAGCTCCAAGAATAAGTCACAAGAAAAGATTAGTCGTACATTCTAAATCAAATAATTACAAATTGAAATGAAAACTTGAATTAAAAAAAATAAATTCAATCTCATTAAACAAAGTTTAAATCAAAATCTACATAAAAAAAGTTAATAATAAAAAAACTAACATCAATAATTAACCTCAATTTAGAATAGAATTAACAAAAATCTTAATTAAAGATTAATCTATATTACACATTTGAACAAATATTAATCAAGGGTTAAAATCCATTAACAATTATATAAATAAAATTAAAAAAAGAAATAAAAGATTAGAAATCAAATTAAAATACAAAGGATTAACTAAAAGAATAGAAATAGAATTAAAGAATAGGAAGAAAGGACATGAGGACGGAAATCGCAGGATTGGTGCTGATGAGGAATTCAAATGGGCTGAGCCCCTTCACGCTGTGAGTCCAACAAAAACACACACCAAAGTAACTCTTTAGAAAAAAAAGAAGATAAAAGTCAGCATGAAATAATCAGAAAAATATTATTAAAGTTTAATAAAAATAAAAAGTAAACAAATAAATGCAAGGACAAGGTGGTAAACACGCTTCAAATCTGCAATCAGTCTCTCCCATGCCCTGCTCCACAAAACGGTCCTCTTCTTCTCAAAGTGACAACAGTACATCTCCTTCATCAACTTCTGCCGCAACAACCAACAACGACCTCGCAGCGGAAAACCTAAAAGAAATCAGCCGCAAGCCCTTATCCCTCCATCGCATCTTCGCTTCGCCGCCAATGATTCTCTCTCGAATCTCCGTTCATCGTGGCAACGACGGAGGACCTATCTCCGATCGAAACTGTAAGAAAGAAACCGACCAATCCAAGGACTGAGTCCAACGTCTTCTTCGATCTCCCACCGCGGTTTGTTTCTCCTTTGAAATTTCCGTCTCCTTCTTCTTCTCTCTGTTTGTTTTGTTTTTTTTTATATGGTTTTGTTTTGATTGGAAGTTATGTGATGTTTGGAGCAGAAGGAGTGATGGTTGTGGATTGTTATTTGTGCGAAGGATTCGGTTGTTACTGTTGGTTGAAGAAGAGTGAGTTTGGGTGTTGCGAAGAGGATTTGTGGGAGGTTGTTGATGTTTGATTCAGGTTGATGCGTTGTTGCGGTTTACAGTGATAGAGTGTGATTGTTCGGTGATGGTTTTGTGTTTATAGGGTGAAGGTTGAAGAATGGTAGCACAATAAGGAACAAAATGGTTGCGCAAGTATTTTTGTTTGTAGATTAGGATGGTTTGATGAGAGTGATGCTAAAACTGTTCTTGTTGTTGTCGTTGATGAAATGAAGGTGGTGAAATTTGAGGGATACAAATTATTGAGGGATTTGAAATGGGTTGTGTGTAAAGGAGTATGAAAGAGTGAGGTCGAGAGTGTCAAGTTTCGCTTTTTGTTCTTTTTGTGTGTGTTTTCAGCTTGTTGTTGTTGATGAAAAATACTAGCAGGACGATGAAGAATGAATGTGAAGTGGTTCTGCGTGAGTGTTTGGCGTGTTGAGGTTATGGTTGTTGTGTATGTGACTTTTATGAAGAATCACTTTTTCTTGCTGAGAGTTCTTTTGGTTGCAGGTTGAAGATTGTGTGTGTGCTAGCAGATTTTTTTCAGGGATTTTGGCTGAAGGTTTCTTTCTTTTGCGGCTACCCTGCTGTACTTTTTTTGTATCAAAAGCTCTTTTGCCAACTTTATGAAACTTTTCAGTTCTGTCCCCTCTGCTGCTGGCATTTTTGTCTGTTTGTATCTTGCTACTGCACTAACCTTTGACTTGGTTCCAAATGAACTAAACAAGCTGGGTTTGGATTAAACAAAAATATTAGAAACAAAACTAACTAAGAGTAACAAAACTAATAAAATTATGAATTTAAATTAAATTTAAACTAACTAATAAAAATTTAAAACAAAAATTAAAAATCATATTTAAATTAAAAATAAATAAATTTAAATGAATAATAACTAATTAAAAGAATATTCTAAGTTTAAAACAATAAAATTTCTAAGAAAATTCTACACTAAGAACAATAATCAAATTAACGATTAATTAACTAATTCAAAATTCTAAATCAAAAATTAACAAATTATAAACTAAAACTCTTCACTAAATTAAACTAAATCAATGAGAAATTAAAGTCAAAGCTAAATCGAGATTAAATACTAAACAAAATTAATCGAAACTAGATAAAGTTATACTAAAATTGATTAACAAAATTCACAAAATTATGTCAAAATCTAGTAAAGTTTTAAACTAAAACTTCTAACAAATGTTAATAAAAATAATTAAAAAAAAAACTAATCAACAAAATTATAAAGAAGATAATAGAATAATTAAGAAAGAAAACACAATAATATATGAAAAAAATGGAAACAATGGAGGAGAGGGGTGGTCGCTGGATTCAGGTGCTGATCAGCAACATGCTGGGTCGAGTATCCAAAAGCCCGTTGGCCTAGCTTTTGAAGCAGTTGGGAGTTTGAAACCAAATACACAGGTGCAAAGCTCAAATTCGCATGGGCTTAGGGAGGCTTGGTCCAATAACAACAACACATATAGTCTAATTTCCTGAACCAAACTTCTCATGAATCACAACTTGATAATTTGATAAATCCAGTACACAACACAACTTGACTTGAGCATGCACTGTTCGATAAATCAACCACTGAATTGATGACAACCCAGATGTATAGCAAATAGTCCTTTCAGACGTGAAATCTCTGAATACCGCTAAATCAAGGAAATAAACCCTAATTTAGTGACAGGAACAAAGAGAGGATGATACCAATGAAGCGGCATAGCTAAGACCTTGAATTCTTCTGATAATCTACAAATGAGGTGTGAAACCTTAATCCCTGGATGACCATGATCCCATGCCTTAGGAGCTCATGCAAATGATGTGCAAAATGCGTATGATATGCAAACGAGCAACGGAAAAAGATGCAAAAACCAGAGGGCAAATTTGGGGTGTCTACAGCTGCCCCTATTCAGACTTGAGTTAGCTGTGCAGAATGTAAGCAACGGCTTATCAGGCAAACAAGATAACTTGTGGTTGAATACCAAAGACAGTCCAAAATTTGCACTCACAGAATGAAGAAAAAAAGGACATAGATTGTAAAAGAAAATAAAGTATGTTGTAAAGTGTGGGCGACGGAGGACGACCGTCGAGCAGAGGACGACTGCTGGGTAAAGAGCGATGACGGGGACGGCCGACATGCTGGGGATAAAAGGTAAAGCCAAGACGGGGACGGCCGACTAGCTGGGAAAAATAAGAAATTATGATGGGGACGGCCATCAAGATAAAGCTGTAAAATTCTCTGGGGATTAATGAAACATGACGGGGACGGCCATCAAGTTCATAAATAAAGTAAGGTAACCGACGATGGGGACGGCCATCGGGCTAAACTGAAAGGAAAAGGGACCACGACGGGGACGGCCATCGGGTTAAAGAATGAATGAAATAAACAGATGATGAGGTACGGTCATCAAAGGTGAAGGACGATCACCTAGCAGGGGACGGCTGCTCTGAAAGGGTTAAGATGAGGGACGGTCATCTAATGGTGAAGGACGATCACCTAGAAGGGGACGGCTGCTCTGAAAGGGTTAAGATGAGGGACGGTCATCTAATGGTGAAGGACGATCACCTAGCAGGGGACGGCTGCTCTGAAAGGGTTAAGATGAGGGACGGTCATCTAATGGTGAAGGACGATCACCTAGCAGGGGACGGCTGCTAAAAAATCACGACATATGACGAATGTCGGATAGGAAATCAACGATGGGGACGGCCATCGGATGAGCATGATGGAGGACGACCATCAAGAGGTGGAGGATGACCACCTAGCAGGGTACGGCTGCTCTCAAGGTTTATCATGACATAGGACGAATGTCAGATAAAAGAAAGATCTGTTTTGTTGTCTATCTACTGGGGGATAGTAAACACGGACGAGTATTTACACCCAAGAAACAAAAGGTATACGTGTTTAGATGTTGTGTATAGATTAGAGATGCGGACGAGCATCCTTAAGACTATGATATGGACGAGTATCAAGTAGAAACAAATACTGACACGTGTTCAGAGGTAATGATACGGACGAGTATCAACTGGTTAACAGAGAACACGGACGAGTGTTGAATCTGAGAGGATTCTTCTGGGGAGTAGTAGACACAGAAGAGTGTCTATATTCAAGGAGACGTAAGTGTTTGACACAGTGTATGGATTAAAGATGTGGACGAGCATCCTTAAGACTATGATACGGACGAGTATCAAGTAGAAACAAACGCTTGACGCATGTTCTGAGATGATGGTACGGACGAGTACCAACTGGTTAACAAAGAACAAGGACTAGTGTCGAATCTGTGGGGATTAAGTGGTGTATACAAGATACGGACGAGTATCTGTATAAGTATGAGTATGAGTGATGTATAGTTGAGTGTTTATCTGCTGGGGAGAGTGACATGGACGGATGTCAAAGGAGAAGAGTGTAATACGGACAAGTATCTGGTATACAAAGTATAGATGACTGTGCTGGGAATATGGCACGGACGGGTGTCAAAGGATTGTATATAAGTGTGTGTGAGTGCAAAGAGGACGTCTTTAGCTTTTTGCTGGGGTTATGACACAAATGGGTGTCAAAAGGAGTATATAATGATGTTTGGGAGTGTGAGGTAACTGTGTTTAGCTTTAACTCTCCGCTGGGGAATTTGGGAAGCATTATGTATACTGCTGACGGGTTGAAAGCTTTTAACTCTGATGGGAACGAAGTGTTGGCAACCTGATGCTTGTTGGAGAGGTTTTCACTGGAGGAAAGACGACTCTGCGTGAGGTATACTTCGTTTAACTGCTTTGAACATCTGCTGAGGATCTGATCATCCTGCTCTGACTCCACTGGGGAGAATTTCTTCTTGCTCTGCTGGGGAAATCCCTTGGAAATGAGAATCCCGATGACTTTATGGGGAAAGATCATCTTTAGACTTGGCTAGGGATGATGCTTGACCACACAATCCCGCTGAGGTGGGAATTCTGATAATTCTAACTTTGTGGGGAAGCAAGGCCTTCAGCTTCTTGTTGGGAAAACTTCGCTGTGAAAAGATAAGTCTGCTTGGGGGCGAGAACGATTCAATTAGCCTTGAAGTTCTATTGGGGTTATCATTTGTTCTGACTCAGCTGGGGATGTGTCAACCCTCTGGCATGGTTGAAAAAAAAGATTTGGCAATGCTCTGCTGAGGAGAGACTTTGCTGGAGAATCAAAATATGCCCCAAGTATAGCATAACAGCTGTGCTGGGAAGATATGCCAATGAAAATTGGCTTTGACTGAATGCGAATAACCAACTCCTCATGAGGGAATCTTGTCGGCTGAAAGGAGATCTTTATGCTCGGGGAAGAAATAAACTTCCAATGCCTTGCTGGTAAAATAAATACCAGACATTCCCTGAGAATTAACACAGTGCTTCAAACTTCTGAGCTCAACAAAAGCATTACTGATCATCCTGAGTGAACTATCATTCCCTTAACTCCTTAATTATACCATACTGCATCATCCATAAAAAGATCGTCTCCAGAGGATTTTACAGAAGACTTGGCATCCAGAATTGCCCCAGTGTCTTCAAACTCTCGCAGATATTCAACAAGTCTTGAGATAACTGCCCCAGATTACGTCTTGAAACGATTCCTGCCGCACATCAGAGCTAAAACAGAAACCATGCGGTATGAAGATGCAATGCAAATGATGTACAATGCAGACGTATGCTCATAACCAAAGATATGAAACAAGGATGGTTGGGCGCTAGGGCCAGGTTGATATATATATTATTATTTTTTGGCTGCCAAGCAATTGGACTTTTGAAGGTGAATTACCAGACGAGAACTGGTTTAAAGGTAGGCCAACAGACGAGAACTGATGGGCAAAGAATAAGTCGTCAGACGAGAACTGACTCCTCGGGGTTCATTGTCAAACGAGAATTGACTCTGAAAAAGAATGAATACCAGACGGGAACTGGCGTTCAATGGGTTGAATGAAAAGGTGACCAGACGAGAATTGGTAAAAGATTCGCCTACCAGACGAGAACTGGTATTTGAAATTGGTTTGCCAGACGAGAACTGGACTTTAGGTTTGTCTGCCAGACGAGGACTAGACTTTGAAAAGTTTGCCAGACGAGAACTGGACTCTGGGTTTGCCAGACGAGAACTGGACTTTGGACTGGTTGATAAGTTGGGGTTACGAGGCCCTGGATGTGAGATCTGATGTTGTGGGGGGGTAGGATGCCCAAGGCACTTATGATGCGTATGCTCTATATGCGACATGAACAACGTATGCCAATGATTTATGCAATGATTATGAAAGGCCAGAAAAACTCCCGAGGTGGGAAGAAAGGTCTTAGTGACAAGGCTTCTGGTTGAGAAGGGTGACAAAGGCGACGGTGGGTAGCATGATTTCCCGACACTCGTCTTGAACTCTGAGATTACTGATGTACTTGCTCTGCATAGCTAAAGTTTGCCCCTGTTGGGTGAGTCTCTGAACAGACTGTCACTGATTATCCAATTTCTGGAATAGCAAACTTGGATGTTCTCTCGAGGACAGTTGCACTTAGTGATCTTTGGAAGTATTCTGCCCCGGCATGAGCGTGGAAGCGACTTGATTCATTCTGACTGAGCATTAGAAGAATTGGCCCTTAGTCAACGGAAACTCCGGGTGTCCTGCCCCTGTTTGGCAGATTCAACTTTGATCAACTAATTCTTGAATGACGTCCCTCCGTCAACTGATGCTTAGGAACTCTCTTTACCCTGACAGATTCCTTGGTCAACAAAACCACTGGATAACATGCCCCTGATTCATAGGCCTGCACGATGCGCTTGATTCTGGTCATCATTGTTGAATGATCAAGTTCCCTCGTGATTGCTCTTTGCAGGAACTTCCCTGGTGTCACAAACTGACTTGCAATTAAAACTGTTCATTCACAAATGGTAATTTTAATGCAGTACACATGCAATTTTTTGAAAATTTATTTATCTGAATGATATTGTGACAGTGTGTGGCGAATGGACGATTAGTCCAAACGTAGTGTTGAGTTAGTAAATCGTTAGGAGTCAGTTTACGCAACCTTGTCGTAGTATGCTTTCAGAATTGAACCTGATTCAATTAGGACTTTCAAGGGTTATAACGTGGTCTGGTTCACGGTTTTAGAAAGGAAGATTTATGGCTCAAAGTTTATTTGTGCCCACCCATTCTCCTTGATGTTCTCCAGTCCTATGTTCAGCTAATTCGACTTAAGCGCTCGCTTCTCATAAGGATTTTGTAATGATTGAGGAACCAATAACGTTGATGGTTTACGCACCAATGAGGTTTCTTGGAGTAACAGTCACCCATTCTGACTTTGTGTCTGGTCACACGACTTTGTTCTTATGGAATATTTTTTCAGATTTTTTTTATTCCCTAACTTTTGCCTGGACTGAATCTCTTTTTTTGAATTTTTCGCTTTTGCAGTCCAGCGGGATGCCCTAACTTTTGCCTAAGTCATATGTTTTCACACTTTTTTTTTTGACTTAGCGGGCTTTATTTCTCTTTTTTTGATTTTTGTTGAACAAATCGTGTGACACTGGCTTGTCATGACTTGCTGAAAGGGTTGACTGCCTCATTCCTTTGTTGGTGAGGGATAACCATTGTGGTTTCACGTCCCTTGACCTCTTGAGGTGTAATGAATAAAGGTAATGGATCCCCGGATGCACACTACTTTGGAAATTTGAACGCTCGGTCAAATTAACTGATGACTACCCTGCCCCGGGTTAAATGTGAGGGTTTTTTCGTTCAGAAAAGAAACTCCTACTTCAAGGCTCAAAGGGGTTGACGAGGGTCTATCTCCCTTATATCTCCGGTGTTTGGGAATTGAAACAATGCTTGTATATCGTCAACAGGTTCTACTCTGAAAGCATACCTTGAACAATTATGGGCATTCAGTTGTCATCATCCTCCCTCAAACCTGCTAAACAACAGTGACATAGATGGGAGGTAAATGGATGCAATTTTTTTTTGTTTTTTTTTCAATGCAAGTAAAGAAAGATGAGCGAATGCGACATAATTGATTCAAAAGTGCAATATCACTACATTAACATTACCATTTAAAATAACAATGCTTAAAAGACAAGTAGCTGCTAACAGGAACGAAACTACAATGCAAATGATAAAAGGATACAACGATCACCAACTCTGATGACATACTGTTGTCTGAGCCACTGAAATCAAGATACGCTTCTTCTGAAGTCTTTGAACTCAATCAGGTGAAAGGTTGACGCACAACCAAGCTTCCTTCTGGAAAGGAAATGTAGCCCTTGTCGATCAACTGTTGTACTTTGGCTTGAAAAGCTTTGCAATCTTCAGTTGAATGCCCCACTGATCCACCATGATACCCACACTGCTCATGAGGATTGTACCCTGGAGGGTATGGCCCTGGTAACGGCTTGAGAGGCTTAGGAACCACCAAAGAGCTCTGAACTAGATGCGGCAAGAGTTCACTGTATGCCATAGGGACTGGATGGAGAGGAGCAATCCTTCTTTCCAGATTGTTACGAGGCCTAGGCTGGCTCTGAAGTTGATTCTGAGGTCTTCGACCATGAGATTGTAGATTTGGACGAGGAGGAGTCCAAGGCTTCTGATATGGTGTTCTGAGCACTGCCGAATGCCCGTAAGAGTAATCAGATTCAGGAACAGATGATCTCTGAGAAGATGTTGGTCTAGAATGTTCGATATTTGCCATGACTGCACTGACGTCATTCCATTCTTCCTCTTGGGAGCTAACAACAGACTCACCTTCACTAGCTGGGATATTCGAAAAGTCCTGTATCTTTCCACTTTTGAGCAGGCTCTCAATGCGTACTCCAACTATCATCAAATCAGAGAAGCTTGTCATCCCAATGCTACTCATTCTTTCCAAGTATGGACCCTGCAAGGTGCCCACGAACAAGTCAATTAATTCTCTGTCTGAAAGTGGTGGCTGCACTTGGGCTGCCAATTCTCTCCACCGCTGTGCATATTCTCTGAAAGATTCACCACTCCCCTGGGATAGGCTCTGCAAGTGCGTGCGATTGGGCGTCACGTCCATATTGTACTGGTATTGCTTTACGAAAGCTCTGGATAAATCATTCCAAGATCGGATATGACTGCTTTCCAAATCCATGTACCAACTTAAAGATGCCCCACTTAAACTGTCCTGAAAACAGTGAATCATCAACTTATCATTGCAGGCATGAGAAGTCATTTTTCTACAGAACATCACCAAATGACGCTTCGGGCAACTGACACCAGTGTACTTCTCGAACTTCGGAGTTTTGAAATCTGGAGGAATGACAAGACCAGGCACCAAACACAGGGTTAGAGCATCAAAACCGAAGGCATCAGGATCCGCTAAGGCTTTGAGTCGCTTGTCCAACACACGAAATCTTTCAGCATGATCAATAACTTGTGGATCTTTGGTTTTCACAAGAGGGATTGCCCCTTGGAAGTTCGGCATGGGGAAAGCAAACCTCTGATAATCTGTAGTATCAGAAGAAGATGAAGGTCCACCCCGGACAGCAGATGGTTCAGGTATATTCTGATTCACGATCGGGGTCTGTACAGGTTGAGCTTGAGCAAGATTGTTCACTTGTGGAAGATCTTCATCAGGAGAAAGACCATACAACGGATTGGTCATTGAAGTGAAACCAGGTGGAAACTCAACATTCTGACGGTTGTTCTCTGACATAGCTACTGACGGCTTCCCAACTGACCCTTTAACTCTTGACACTGCTCAATCTTCCTTCAAACACTGTCGTCTTCCAACAGTTAACACTTGTTCAAACCGAGTACCGGGAAATCAACTGGCTGGTCATGGACAAAAGAGGAAGGATAAGCTCTCTGGAGGAGGAAATGCAATGCTGATGCAAATGCAAAATGCAATATGATGATGCAAAAGATGCAAAGACAAGGGGTCACAGCTGGAAACTGCCTGAAATCTGGAATACTGCCAAGAATCAAGTGTCTGTAACCACAAGATCTCTGTATAGTAACCCGAAATAGTAACTGAAAACCAGAGGTCAATAACTTCAGGATCATAGTGACCGGATCAAACAATTGTACTGGTAATGAGGGTATGTCGAGGTCAAGGGTTCCTGCAAACCTGTAAACAGCCCAACCCCCTCACAGGTGGTGTTATAAAACAAGGATCCTCAGACTTGGATCAGTTATGAGAAGTGTAAACACTTCTAACCCGGCGGTACAGTGTTTACAATAACCATAAAGGTTCCTCCTCTAATTCACCTCAGTTTCTGAAGGTCAATAATAAAGGTCATTCAGACTTAGCAGGCTTCCCAGATAGCCCTAGCATTGCAGGAAATCTGCAACACAGAGTTCTCAAGAAGAAACCCATATCTGAACCGTGTTTCATATTCCCGCACCAGACCGAGGTGGAATGGGAAAGAATATGAACCACTCTAGCCTAGGTGTCACTCAGGTCCCAGGTATAGGACCTTAACTCTCAATGAATCACCCACCCACCAAAACAAATACCAGATCCAGCCAGCAGCACAATATGACAGCATGATATAATGCAAAACTATAAAGAAAGCAGTAAAGCAACTGTACATAAAGCAATAAACAAAACAAATATACAAGCACAGATAGCACATAACACCCCAGTAAACACAAATCAATCATGCGCTAGGAGGTACCCACAAAAAGAACCAGAAGCCCTGGTTGCAATATAAGGTTCCCCAGCAGAGTCGCCAAGCTGTCGCTCCCGATAAATGAAACCGGGTCAAATAGGGTACAGACGCGAACGGTCGGCGAGAGGAACAATGAGAACACACAGCCGTGAACTCACTGGAGATGAATAGAGTCGCCAGCTAGGCATTTTTATCCCGGAGGAAAGGCAATGCTGCATAGACCTAGAAAGACATGGATAAGACGGTTTGCGAACCAGAGAGACTGAGAAAGGGGGTTGGTTACAACCTGGGAAGGTATTAGCACCCAGATTGTCCGCCGTACTCGACGGGATCCACGCTTGAAAGATTTGTGTTTTAAAGGGGTAGTGTCAGTACAATTTGTGTATAAAAATAGCTGGAAAAGATGTACAGGTGTCAGTGCTAAAGAAGTGCAAAGTGTAATATATACAGTGTCAGTGTAAGGGATAAGAATGAATTGCTCAAGAGTATGAGGCTTAAAGAATAAAGCTGGAAAGAGGGGGAATATATAGAGACTTTTGTTCGATAACTGTTAAGTTATGCCTACGTATCCTCTCGTGCAATGAGGAAGTCAGAACACCGTAGTTCGACCCAAAGAGACTGAAAATAAATTTGACTGTGAACTGCTTGCTTACCTATGCTCAAGTGTATGACTCGTCTGGCTCGAGTGCTAACTGTCTTGCATTAGACGGAAGAAGCAAGTTCTCGTTTGTGAATGAGGGTGATGAGAAAAGAATCTCGAAGGAGACGATTGTTGTTTGTTTTTTTGTATTTTCAGTCTTTTATTGCTTTTGAAAGTTTGTCATAAGATAATGAGCTTAAGCCTAAACCAATGGATTTAGTAAACTCATCACATCTTCCCTCTGATTAGGGGTAATGAGAATACCTTAAGTGTGAAGTCAGATTCTCACACTTAATCACCTTTGGTGTAGGATTAAGATCATTAACCTACTTGTGATTATTTAGATGTTTTTGGTGTTTTTGTTTAGTGTTAAGTAATGAGGTTAAGCCATAATCAAGGATTAAACAGACTCATTACACCATCCTAATAGAAGGATAATAGATGAGAATGTTTAAGCTGGGGAAAGCTCCTCAACTTAATCCATGATTAGGGATTAAATTCATGACAAAACAAACCTTTATTAGATGGATTTTATTTAATGATATGATGATGAAGTGAGTTTTAGGGTTTGTAAGACAACTTGAGGGGGACTTGTCCATTAACACTAGGGTTAGTCCTTCTTAACCAATTAAGGAAGAATTAGAACCCTAATGCAAGGCCCAAGTTACAAGTGTAATGTCTTGATGATTATTAAGTGGATTGATTAAGAGATTTAAACACATTAAGGGTTTAACACTTAGGATTAAAGTTATACACTCCATCCTAAGAGAAGGATGCAGGCATAAGCTTAATCACAAAGCCTTAAAGCCTTTAGGGTTTAGTCCCTGATTATGAGATGAGAGGAGAAGACTCAAAAGAGACACAAAGGTAAAAACTAAGTGGAAAAAGTCTAATCCTAATATTCACATGCTCGGATGGTCCTAGGTTAGTGAGGCTCACTATCCTAAAGAAGAAAGAAAGAAGAAGAGAAAGATGAAAGGAGAAGCTCCATGGTGGCCTAAGCACACCTCAAGTTAAGAAGAATAGAAAAAGATGAGGAAGAAGAATCAAGATTAAGAAGAAATAAGATAAAGAGATGAGAATGCGAAATGGAGATAAGATGAATAATGAATAAACAGAGCCTACACCAGTAGGACTTCCAGATACAGCAGCAAGCAATAAAACTAGGCCTCAGTGTTACCTAACGGAGAAGGTCCGTTGCCTCTTCAATATGCACAAATAAGTCAAAAAAACTTGTCATAATATCATCAAGGCATCCATCAAGATTAAACCAATAAACCAGAACAATTCTCACACCAATGATAAAGCTCCAAGAATAAGTCACAAGAAAAGATTAGTCGTACATTCTAAATCAAATAATTACAAATTGAAATGAAAACTTGAATTAAAAAAAATAAATTCAATCTCATTAAACAAAGTTTAAATCAAAATCTACATAAAAAAAGTTAATAATAAAAAAACTAACATCAATAATTAACCTCAATTTAGAATAGAATTAACAAAAATCTTAATTAAAGATTAATCTATATTACACATTTGAACAAATATTAATCAAGGGTTAAAATCCATTAACAATTATATAAATAAAATTAAAAAAAGAAATAAAAGATTAGAAATCAAATTAAAATACAAAGGATTAACTAAAAGAATAGAAATAGAATTAAAGAATAGGAAGAAAGGACATGAGGACGGAAATCGCAGGATTGGTGCTGATGAGGAATTCAAATGGGCTGAGCCCCTTCACGCTGTGAGTCCAACAAAAACACACACCAAAGTAACTCTTTAGAAAAAAAAGAAGATAAAAGTCAGCATGAAATAATCAGAAAAATATTATTAAAGTTTAATAAAAATAAAAAGTAAACAAATAAATGCAAGGACAAGGTGGTAAACACGCTTCAAATCTGCAATCAGTCTCTCCCATGCCCTGCTCCACAAAACGGTCCTCTTCTTCTCAAAGTGACAACAGTACATCTCCTTCATCAACTTCTGCCGCAACAACCAACAACGACCTCGCAGCGGAAAACCTAAAAGAAATCAGCCGCAAGCCCTTATCCCTCCATCGCATCTTCGCTTCGCCGCCAATGATTCTCTCTCGAATCTCCGTTCATCGTGGCAACGACGGAGGACCTATCTCCGATCGAAACTGTAAGAAAGAAACCGACCAATCCAAGGACTGAGTCCAACGTCTTCTTCGATCTCCCACCGCGGTTTGTTTCTCCTTTGAAATTTCCGTCTCCTTCTTCTTCTCTCTGTTTGTTTTGTTTTTTTTTTATATGGTTTTGTTTTGATTGGAGGTTATGTGATGTTTGGAGCAGAAGGAGTGATGGTTGTGGATTGTTATTTGTGCGAAGGATTCGGTTGTTACTGTTGGTTGAAGAAGAGTGAGTTTGGGTGTTGCGGAGAGGATTTGTGGGAGGTTGTTGATGTTTGATTCAGGTTGATGCGTTGTTGCGGTTTACAGTGATAGAGTGTGATTGTTCGGTGATGGTTTTGTGTTTATAGGGTGAAGGTTGAAGAATGGTAGCACAATAAGGAACAAAATGGTTGCGCAAGTATTTTTGTTTGTAGATTAGGATGGTTTGATGAGAGTGATGCTGAAACTGTTCTTGTTGTTGTCGTTGATGAAATGAAGGTGGTGAAATTTGAGGGATACAAATTATTGAGGGATTTGAAATGGGTTGTGTGTAAAGGAGTATGAAAGAGTGAGGTCGAGAGTGTCAAGTTTCGCTTTTTGTTCTTTTTGTGTGTGTTTTCAGCTTGTTGTTGTTGATGAAAAATACTAGCAGGACGATGAAGAATGAATGTGAAGTGGTTCTGCGTGAGTGTTTGGCGTGTTGAGGTTATGGTTGTTGTGTATGTGACTTTTATGAAGAATCACTTTTTCTTGCTGAGAGTTCTTTTGGTTGCAGGTTGAAGATTGTGTGTGTGCTAGCAGATTTTTTTCAGGGATTTTGGCTGAAGGTTTCTTTCTTTTGCGGCTACCCTGCTGTACTTTTTTTGTATCAAAAGCTCTTTTGCCAACTTTATGAAACTTTTCAGTTCTGTCCCCTCTGCTGCTGGCATTTTTGTCTGTTTGTATCTTGCTACTGCACTAACCTTTGACTTGGTTCCAAATGAACTAAACAAGCTGGGTTTGGATTAAACAAAAATATTAGAAACAAAACTAACTAAGAGTAACAAAACTAATAAAATTATGAATTTAAATTAAATTTAAACTAACTAATAAAAATTTAAAACAAAAATTAAAAATCATATTTAAATTAAAAATAAATAAATTTAAATGAATAATAACTAATTAAAAGAATATTCTAAGTTTAAAACAATAAAATTTCTAAGAAAATTCTACACTAAGAACAATAATCAAATTAACGATTAATTAACTAATTCAAAATTCTAAATCAAAAATTAACAAATTATAAACTAAAACTCTTCACTAAATTAAACTAAATCAATGAGAAATTAAAGTCAAAGCTAAATCGAGATTAAATACTAAACAAAATTAATCGAAACTAGATAAAGTTATACTAAAATTGATTAACAAAATTCACAAAATTATGTCAAAATCTAGTAAAGTTTTAAACTAAAACTTCTAACAAATGTTAATAAAAATAATTAAAAAAAAAAACTAATCAACAAAATTATAAAGAAGATAATAGAATAATTAAGAAAGAAAACACAATAATATATGAAAAAAATGGAAACAATGGAGGAGAGGGGTGGTCGCTGGATTCAGGTGCTGATCAGCAACATGCTGGGTCGAGTATCCAAAAGCCCAGTGGCCTAGCTTTTGAAGCAGTTGGGAGTTTGAAACCAAATACACAGGTGCAAAGCTCAAATTCGCATGGGCTTAGGGAGGCTTGGTCCAATAACAACAACACATATAGTCTAATTTCCTGAACCAAACTTCTCATGAATCACAACTTGATAATTTGATAAATCCAGTACACAACACAACTTGACTTGAGCATGCACTGTTCGATAAATCAACCACTGAATTGATGACAGCCCAGATGTATAGCAAATAGTCCTTTCAGACGTGAAATCTCTGAATACCGCTAAATCAAGGAAATAAACCCTAATTTAGTGACAGGAACAAAGAGAGGATGATACCAATGAAGCGGCATAGCTAAGACCTTGAATTCTTATGATAATCTACAAATGAGGTGTGAAACCTTAATCCCTAGATGACCATGATCCCATGCCTTAGGAGCTCATGCAAATGATGTGCAAAATGCGTATGATATGCAAACGAGCAACGGAAAAAGATGCAAAAACCAGAGGGAAAATTTGGGGTGTCTACACCCAGCTAACCTTGTTTTTCAGGTTAATTCTCCAGTAAACAAACTTCATCAACAACTTACCTTGGGCCGTCGTTTATTATTCCCAATGGTTATCTTGTTACCTCGGGTCGTCGTTTATTCTTCCCGCAGGTTATCTCATTTTTTGGCCGTCATTTATTCTTCCCAGAAATCAACTTTCATTGGGCCTTCGTTTATTCTTCCCAATGGTTATCTTATTAACTCGGGCCGTCGTTTATTCTTCCCGCAGGTTATCTCATTTTTGGGTCGTCATTTATTCTTCCCAGAAATCAACTTACCTTGGGCCGTCGTTTATTCTTCCCAATGGTTATCTTATTACCTCGGGCCTTCGTATTCTTCCCGCAGGTTATCTCATTTTTGGGCCGTCGTTTATTCTTCCCAGAAATCAACTTACCTTGGGCCGTCGTTTATTCTTCCCAATGGTTATCTTATTACCTCGGGCCATCGTTTATTCTTCCCGCAGGTTATCTCATTTTTGGGCCTTCCTTTATTCTTCCCAGAAATCAACTTACCTTGGGTCATCGTTTATTCTTCCCAATGGTTATCTTGTTACCTCGGGCCGTCATTTATTCTTCCCGCAGGTTATCTCATTTTTGGGCAGTCATTTATTCTTCCCAGAAATCAACTTACCTTGGGTCGTCGTTTATTCTTCCCAATGGTTATCTTGTTACCTCGGGCTGTCGTTTATTCTTCCCGCAGGTTATCTCATTTTTGGGTCGTTGTTTATTCTTCCCAAAAATGTCATCTCCATATTTAAGAAGCATATCAGAAGACTCTTTATTCAAATGGAATCTTTAAGCCCATTCAAGCATCACAGTCAACCAACAGTATCATTCTATACACCAGCAAGTGCAAATTTTTGGGTTTTTGTGTTCAATCCTCTTCAATCTTCAAGTCTCGAATGGCATACATGCCAATCTAACTCCTCAGATTCTAGAAAATTGAACTAGGGGAAGCTGTTGTACCCCAAACTTTTCCCTCCCACAATCAAGACAACCTCTCTCAAGATTTCAAAATGATCATAAGGTCCTCAAGCCTCCCAATTGGTCAAGAAGTGTGGAAGTTTCCTCAGACAAAGCCTCCTCCTAAGCAAAGTGTCCACAACTAGGGTTTTGTGTTTCTTCAGGTCAAAATGATTTTTAAAACCTCAAGTGAGCTTCATAGTATCCCAAATGTATTCAAGAATCCCCATGTCAAGTTTCAAAGCTTTCCCAAAGAACTTGCCCAGTCAAATGATCAGATATGTAAAAATCAGTCAAAGTAGTTAAAATGTCAAACTGAGGTCAACTGTGGTCAAACTAAAGTCAAACTTCAAGATTTTTGCCAACATCAATTTTATGAATTAAAATTCATCATTTGATCAAGGGTTGATCATGATTCATCAAGGAAGTTTCAGATCATCAAGAATCAGGAGTTTCTAAATTAGGGTTTTCTTAAGGAAAGTCAACTAAACTTTGACCAGCCATAACTTTCACACGCTTCATCAAAAAATTCTCATCCAAAGCTCATTTTGAAGGAAATTGAATTCTCTACAACTTTGTGTCTCACAAGCCAAGCCTAAAAATGCTTCATTTGGAAGGTATGAGCAAAAACATTATAGGTCATTTCAAAAGTCAACAGAAAGTCAACATCTTTCAAAGGGCATAATTTGAAAATGGTAACTGATATGGACATGAGACTAAAGAGGTTGGTTAGAGGACTCTTTAAGCTTTCCAAAATGTCCAAGAACACCTTCATAGCCTTTAAATTGAGGGATTTGTGCCTTTGCAAAGTTGGGAAATTTTTGAGGTGTATATTGAACAAATGAGGTCTTAAAACCAAATTTTTCCAAATGGGCTTGCAATTTTGTAATCCAATCCTTACAATGACATCATGCACAACCCAATGAGTATTTTTTCAGATTTTTATAGTTTATTTTATATTTATTTGGATTTTATTCATTAAAATTCAATTTAAATATATATAAAATATGAAAAGTCAAATGAAGAATGAAATCTTTGATTGAAAATTAGTTGGATTATATTTGGAATGATTGGAAATCAACTAAAGTCAGATTGAACCCAAAATAGCAAGTTTTCATATGATTTTTTGAATATTTGAAAGTGAGGAAACTTCATGATCAAGCAATCTTCACAAGCCCACAAATCCACAAGTTTTTGACCTAAATTCAATCACTACATATACATAAACAAAAGCATACACAAGGACACAAATTTTGCAGCCAAGAACACCAAGAACAAAAGTCAAAAATTCCAAGGAAAAGTGAAATTCAGATTTCATCATTTAGGTTGTTTATCAAAGGTTTTAAGGCGTAAAATCATTCGTGGATGCTTCCTAAACCTTTCCCAATCCTCAATAGCATCACATTAACTCATACAAGCATAAACCGAACTCATGTTCTTGGTCTTTTTTTTTATTTTTCGATTCCATTGATTTATGCATAACTAATTGATTTGAACTATATAATATTGCTTGTTTGATTGTGTAGATGGATTCTGAATAATTGGTTTTAAGCTTTGATACAGGAATTGCACGATGCCATTGTTAGGGTTTCTAAAACTTGAAATTGGGAACCACTGTTAAAAGAAATTTCACATGAAATTGATGAATTAATTGGATCCATAGGACTGTTATTGATTGATTGGTACCATTAGAATGGATTTATTTCGTATATTATGAATTTCTCAAATTGCAGGACCTGTAGTGACGAATAAAAATCGTCACTATAAGTTTTAGTGACGAACGTATGTCACTAAAAGCTAACTGGACGGCTGAAGGTTGAAGAAGAGGCTTGGCGCCATCTGGGAATTCAAATATTTGTTTTAATATTTTATTGTATTGTTTCTGTTTTATTTCAACAAACGTTGGTTGGCCCAGTGGTCAGAGCATACGCGTGTGGATGAAAGGTCTTGGGTTCAAACCTGGATGAGACCATTCTTTTTCTCATTTATTTTCATTATTCAACAAGTTTATTATATAATTTTTTGTTGCTGTTTAGACGCGCCCCATGTGGCTTAATGGCAAAGGCTTGGCTTGGTGAAAGGAATGGCTGGGGTTCGAATCCTGGTGTCTAACAAATTATTTTCCATTTTTCACTATATTTTGAAGATTTAATATATAATCAAATGTTGTTGATTTCTATCACCAGTGCATGCGCAGCTCAGTTGGTCATTCCCCTCTTCATCCAAGTTAGGGACTGGGTTCAAATCCCAGGTCCATCATTTTCCTTATTTTCTTCTTTTTTCTAATTTTCTTTGTTTTTTAATTAAACTTAATTAATATAATTAAAATGTTTTTTCTAAATAAATAACCAATAATATTTTTATAAATCTTATATTATTAAAAACTCATATTTATTTCTTAATTTATTAATCGTATTTCTTCTAATATTATTTTTGTACAGAATTTTTATATATATATTTTGTAAATAAAAACTCATTTATTTTAATTAATTATGTTAAAATACCCTAATTATTTTCTAAAACCCTAATTTTTTTCCACTAACCTTAAAATTTAACCCTAATTTTTTCATTAACCCTAAAAACTTAATTTATTTACCTAAACCCTAATTAAAATATTTTTAATAACTTTTTATTTTGTATAAATGTCTTATTCTTTTATTACTATTATTATTTAAACTTATTATTTTTTCTTATAAACTCTAAAAAAATTTAACTTATTTAATTTATTTAATTTCTTTAAAAATACTAACTTTTCTCTATTACTTCATTATTATTTTCTTTTAATGCTAATATTTATTATTATTGCTTTATTATTGTTACTGATTATTTATATTTGCTTTATTATGCTTCCGATTATATTGTAACTATCCCAAAGCCATGTAATACTTCTAGATTTATTTTCCGTCTTTATTTTATTATAAATATTTTCTTGTGTGGTTAGTAAATAGGGTGTGGAAACTATTTGCAATTAAAATTAACTTAAAAAATTAATAATCAAGATAAATATTTGAAAATAAACACTCACACACGTAAGTCGATCTTTGATCGTCATCTTGCACTTCCTAAGATATTTCTCTTAGTTGCCTTTAATATGGTCAAGTCCCTCGAATATAGGGATGTCTTAAGCTAAGTCCCTTCAAATATAAATCATCATAGTCCCTACAGTTTAAAAGATCAAGTCCCTTCGAGGTTGCCTATGGAATAATGATCTTGTCCCTTCGAATAAATGATGATAGTCCCTACGAATTGCTAAAGACATCCCTTAAGTTGCCTTCATTGACCATACGATGACCCTATGCTTGTCCCTTAACACATCCAAGGTAATGACTACCTATTCATTAATAATAGGGATAGTCTTACCATTGAAAGAACATACGAGAACATGAAAGACTTAATCTAGGGAAGGTACCTCTTAGTTGCTTGCTCACATTTCAAAATACTTTTCACACCTCACTTTCAAAACATTTTTAAAACAAGGCTTTGTATACATCCATACGAGGATCATTACAAAGTACTTAGAAAATTTCTAATCACACACTACACTCTTCAAAAACAATTTAAGTGAGCTAAGTAACTAAGAGCCCATGGATAACCATGGATATAAAGGGTGCTAACACCTTCCCTTTGTATAACCTACCCCCCCGAACTCAAGTCTCTTAAAATAGGTCTTTCTTGTTCTTTTATGTCCTTTCCACTTGGATAAAATAAAAGTCGGTGGCGACTCTTGCTATCCGCAACATGACTAAAAGTCAGTTCTCCCACCGTGTTACACCCCGACATAAAATGAAGCGTTGTGTGGGAGGCAACCCACGATTTTATTTTCGTTTTTATTTTAGTTTTAATCTTTTATTTTGTCTTTTTTGTTTCTTTTTCAAATTCTAATTTTCAAAATGCGTTTAATTTACTGATTACTATGTTGGTTTGTTTTAATGTGTTTTTCCAGGATTTTTAAAGTTTTTCCACCTTCTACCTCCTTCTCTGATTTCATTTTACATACTAACTTTGACAATGAATGACAATATGATTGTGGATTTTAGAGACGGTACCCAGAGGCGCCGTTATGAAGCTTTAGCTCAGAGACCTATGGCCCTCACCAAATTTTCCCATGGACCAACCATGGCCGCTTTAGGCATAGGTGCTAGTATTGACTTCATGTTTAACCAGATAGGATGGGAAGGATTTGCTACTAAGAAGCATAGAACTTACTATAAGCTGACTTTAGAATTCCTGAGTTCACTTGTCTACCTTCCTAACTACGGGAAAGGTTTTACTAGAGGTAGGATATCTTTTAGAGTGTTTGGATATCCCTGTGAATTTAACATCCATAAGATGGATGAACTTTTAGGTTTCCCAGATGGCCCTACTATTTTCTCAGAGGCACATGAGGATGTGCTTATGGAGGATGTGTTGAACCATTTTTAGAGTAGTATCTTCGGACGCCCTGACTATGACATGTACCTTATGTTATCTACTGAGATTCATAACCCAACTATTAGGTACTTTTACATGATTTTGACCTACACACTGTTTGGAAAAACTAGAAGTGATAAAACGTCTCTAGAGATGAGTTATTCATCATGTTCTGTGTTTTTCAGTCCCGACAGGTTAACGGAGCAACCTTCATGTTTGTGAATTTCTATAAGATTGTGAAAACTGAACACTAACCAATTCTGATAGGTGGCCTAGTTACCAAAATTAATGATGCAATGGGATTTAGAACCCGTCTTTCTCAAATTAACCCTCTCAGAGATTTCAGGCCCATGAATATCACCTTCTGTTTTGAAAGGGAAATGATGTATGACCATGGACCGCATCATTTTAAACTCTTGATCAACGGTGTAGTTGTGTCGCATTTTACATTACCTGGCCATGAGTGCACGAGTGTGCATAACCGTTACAACTAGCTTTATGATCTGGACGAGCCACTTTTTGAACCGGAAGATGCTTGCTCTGTGGTAGAGATTCATCCTAAGACACCTTCAAATTATTATGATTCTGATTATCCAGAGGATATGATTGAAGAAGAAGAGAAACCCAAAGCGGTTGTTATACCTACTCCTGCTCCCATTAATCCTAAATTTACCATAGAAAACCTCCGCACTGAAATGACAACAATGAAAAATGAGCTACGCGATTTGCGCATCGACATCATTACATTGAGGGGTATATCAGTTGAACAGTTAGACCATTTAATCCAAGCCATTGAATCAATATGCCAAAACCATGGCTAGTGACTAACACCAGAATTTATCAGAGATTTTATTACATTTTAGTTTAATTCGGATTTGCATTTCAATTTGATTTAATTTTTCAGCTTTTCAATTTTTCCATTTTGTTTGAATTTTTTATTGTTAGAAGATACTGTGTTCGCCTCTAAGTTTTAATGAAACTATCAATTTTATTCCATTTTGTTTCATTTATTTATGCCTTTGGTTTAATTTCTTTAGTGGCAGTTAACTATTTTCCAGTGCGACAATTATATTTGATGCCATACATGTATTTATTCACTCTGCTACAGAAAATATAATACTGGTTGTCTGTTACTTTTGCACTGCGATGTCTACTGTCAGCTATTCATTTTTGTTATGCATTTCTATGTTACTGCTATCACTAATATATATATATATATATATATATATATATATATATATATATATATATATATATATATATATATGTGTGTGTGTGTGTGTGTGTGTGTTACATATTATTTATTTGTGAGAATATGGAATAAAGCTTTGGAAGACACCTAAGTAGAATATGACCATTACCACCGTCCACAAGGCATGACACTCGTTACACACCTTAACTGTGTGACGTCCATCACCAAAGCAGAACGACCGTACCACTCACCAAACGACCGTCAGTTTTGTGTAATAATCATCACAATGTTAACCTCTGTAATGTCTTTCTGCAACATTCTCATGAACGTTATGCTCCCTCATCCATTTCCTCTTCCAACGATCATTTCCCCCACCATTATTTATAACCACCCCACTCTCCCATATTCTCACAAAACCATTATTAACTCCCATTTTTACTCACTGCTCTTTATATATAAGACAGTAAAGCCTCGTCCTTGTTTCACAGCATACATACCACATTTTTTATCTTCTTTCACCAAAGTCTTCAACCTTCTGAAATTATTGCCAACCCCGATCTTTCGGCAATCCCCTTCCGTGATGGAGAGGCTGGTGATCTTCAACGTGCTTGAAATTCTGTGATCAGGTATGAGATGTCCTAAGAGATGTCCCAACACTTAATAGGACATTTGACAAATTTAACCAAAACTTAAACAGCAAGAAAAGTAAATAACACAGAAGTTTGTTAACCCAGTTCAGTGTATAACCACACTTACATCTGGAGGCTACCAAGCCAGGAGGAAATCCACTATTAGTAATATTAATTCTAGACTTAAACCACCCTGTTTAATCTATCACTTAATACTTACCCAATGCAATTTCTACCTAAGACTCACTTAGATAAGAGTACCCTACTCACTCCCCCTCAATCACACAGTGATCAAGTTTACAAGTTTACTGAAATTGAAGACATCCTTCAAACAAAACAGCTTGATCTTACTTAACAGTTTCAATCAAGTCACAAATGCACTTTTGCTTAAAAGCTCATAAAGTGGTACAATTAAAAACAACCTGCTATTAAAACTCTAGACACCCTATTTGGACTTCTGAAATTCGTACTCAATTCTATGAGTTTATGTTGCTTAAATAGGTATCTGAATTTTGGGCTTTCTGTAGAATGGTCCAGCCCTAATGTGCAGCAGCTTCCACCTTGAATTTAGGGTTTGTTACTTCCTAGATTCTAGGTGCATTAGGTCTTCTGTTTTAATCTGAATCTTCAATATAAAACTCCCTACAGATGCGCCTTGTTCTGTTTTTATCCATCATTAATTTATTCCAGATAACTCTCCTTAAATATCTCTGATCTGTTAATCAATAATTAGTTCTGGAAGCAGGTCTGAGATGTCTCAACATCTGTTGGGACATCCTGAAAAACTGAACTTAAGTTATTTACATAATGTCCCAACATCTGGTAGGACATCCTGAAATAAGTTCATATACTCTGTTTGCTAATGTCCCAACATCTGATAGGACATTCTGAACTGAATTTAACAATTCTTGTTTGGTCAAAAATTCTGCCAATTCTTAAACATCTACAGTGCTAAATTCATTGATTTTCGTGAACGATCTATTGAAGCCACTCGATACATAGACGAAGAGTGTCTAACGTAGCTTGGACTTCTCGACGGTGTAAACTGGTTACTTACGAACAACAGTTTAACATCACTCTGCACGAGTAACCTCCCAACCTATAAGTCGCTGACACTAGAGTTCCTAAGCTCTTTCGCTTATAGCACGCCCAACAACGAAAACAAGTATCTGCTTGGTACCTCTACGTTTAGGATGTTCGGAACCGGATATTCCATAACGTAGGAGACTTTCATCTAATGGTTCGGTTTTATCGTGGCACTCGCGTTTTCTAACGCTTTCCTGGTCACGGGACTTGGCAGGCTGATGCTTTTGAAATTTTGGAATATCTGACCGGTGCTAAGCCTTCTATGTGGAACGAGCTTTATGCTTCTCACATTCATAATCCCTTCATCCTCTACTTTCAAAGAGTGTTGAGGCACACCATCTTCAGGAGGTTCAACAACCACAAGGTAAATCAGAGGGAGTTGTTTCTCCTTCAGTGTGCTTTTCACCCCGTCCATTCAAATCAGGTTGCTTTCATGCCTTCCAACATTCAGTCGGCATGTGCAAGAGGGAAGACTCCATTTTTTTCGGAGGGATCGTCACCTATATTATGCTGAAGCTCGATTTAGGTAATTGTCTCGCCCAATTTCCCTTCATTCCTGCATTGTTTCTCGACATGGATTATTGTCGAAACGATTGTATAATCAAGTAAAGAAAAGATGGAAGATACAACCTGGTGGTTCATAACCAAGTTGTTAGAAGCATCGTGATGCCATGTCCAATCCGTACAAGTGCGCAAAACACGGGGAATTGGCTTTTCAACCTTGATGCTTCGTCGCCTGATGTTGCGGCTCTAGAAGCACAACCAGCTAAAGGAATTGATGAGATGCATCAAACTATGGACGATGAAGAAGCTGAACAGCCTCCGGCCATTGACTTTGCCGGCACTAGCACTTCCATCATACGCCTTCGAAGGAATCAACAAAAACATGCAACAAAGATGACATTCTCGCGACAATCATTCAAAGGAATGAGCTAGATGCCCGGAGGGATGAGGGCAATCAGAAACAACATGCTGAGATGATGACTCTTAGGGGACAGATCCAACTAGAACAAACTTCCCAAAGAGGAAGAATTTCAGGTTCCATAGACAGACTTGGTGCAGTAACAAGGCAGGTGCAAGAACTGCATGATTATATACATCATGTGGGTATACCTGATCATGGTTCACAATACAGATAGAGGAACCTACGGGGCAGAGCAAGAGGCAGAGGACCGCAGTAGTATTTTTTCTTTTCTTTTATTATATTTTCCCTTTTTGTTTTTCTTTTATAGTCTACCTTTATCTCGTAACATTGAGGACAATGTCAGAGATAGTGTGGGAGAAGGGTAGTTAGTATTTCCAATTCTATACGAAACAAATTTATTAATCAAATTATTCTCGTTTATTTGATTCCCTCTATTATTTTTAGCCATAACAAAAAATTTCCTTAAGAATACATTCACTCGACATACCCTACGAGTATATAGGTTGATAGGATATGTTATAAAACTGAGAAAAGACCTAACAAGATTGATACATTTTTTACACCTTAGACCCTTAGATATGTGATATTGGTTTGGATACCTGTTGTACCAAAATCTGAAGCTTTAGTTCTAAATTATCCCCAGGTAATTTAAATTAGCAGTCAGCACCACCTTAAGCACAAGCCACATGGAGAGCCGATGCAAATAAGTGATTGATACTTAAAGTGTCAAAAAGAAGAAAAAGAATATTCTTAAGATTAAGCATGCCAATGATAAAACAAGAAAGCTGCGCCAATTCTAAAGGATGCAAAAACATGCTGGAAAAAAGCAAAGAAAAGTCTGATGTTAGTTGGTTTAGAGGTATCTGGTTCTCTCGGAAGGGCGAATTACGATTCGATACCCCGCAACTTGCACTCAGTACTTGTAAAGGGTTACCACACTTGTGTACCATACCCCGTGTTAGAAAAAAGATCATATTCACCAACAGGCTACTCCGTTATGCATGTGTAAAGGTAGAGGGCTTAATGTGATTGTGTCAGAATGAAAATGGGTGAAATAGAAATGAGAGCATTAGGTTGATCTATAATAGAATTATTCAGACTGGTTTGTATAGGGGGTTTATGAGAACTATATGTTTTAGTGTCATTAGTGTATCTTTGGTGTTCGAGTTACTGTCAGTTCTTTTAGCAAATTACCGCACAACCACGTATGGATAGGTAATGTGTTTCGTGTTTGTGTTTGAGGGATTTATTTTATAAAAAAAACCTATTTATTTGTTTTGCATGTATTAAGATTTATATGACTTATGTAAGAAACGAGTTAAAATGAGAGAGAAATGAGGTATTTAGCAGAAGAATTGAAACATATAGCAGAAAACAGAGTTTATGCATTTTAGAAGTCAGACGGACATCACAAAGCTAGAACGACCGTCCCACATTTCTCATTTCAGACAACCATCACACAAAGCAGACGATCGTCACAGGTCATTTATGTAGAATCCTAAAGTGCGCCTCATTCAAAATAGAGGAGCCATTGCACTATGATATATTCTCATTCAAACTCAGTGTTGCGTTATTTCTTCATTCAATCCAGTATCATTCAAGCATGCACAATCAATGCCCAGCAATATAAGTTCCTACAAGTTCTCAACAACACTAATACGTGAAGACTATAAATAGAAGCTATTTTGAGTTACAAAAGGAGCTTTAACCTATTACCAAATTTCTGTCGTTTTTACCACCGAAGCCAATTTCTTGTTCAGAGCTTTTCTTTCTTATTTAATTTTCTGCATTGCTTTATTTTCCATTTCCTTTTCTGAACCTTAGTTATAACATCCTACATCAGGAAGCTATTGCAATTTACTTTGTTTCAAGCCACTGCAATTCTTACTTTAATTTCCGCAAGAAATATTACGCCAAATTTGTACTTCATCCAAGTTCATTATTGAATTAATTGCTTTATTGTTAATTAATATGTCTTATGCTTTTATTTATTGCCTCTACTTATTATCTTATGTTTTAATTAATATGTTTGGCTAAAACCCTTTAATCGGTATGTAATTGAATAACCGGAACGAATTCAATAGATCTAGGTTAAAATCTTAAACGTAACTTATTTTCTGGTTTCGATTTCTTAATTTAAAAACAACTTTTGTTACGAAAGTAAAAAGGTAAAAAAAAAGTTAGAATTAAGACCATGAGAGTGTGAGGTTTTAATCGGATAGCTGAAATCGAACATTAATTTTAAATACCATGTAAGCGCTTTAAAACCAATTAGAATATCTAGGTTTTCAAAAAGTACTTTAACTTGAATTGATACAGCGAGAGAGATCAATCTGACTTAGGAGTATAGTAATAGGCAAGACCACGAGAGTGTGAGTTGATGACTTTTAAACCAACATTTTCTACAGAAATACAATTTGATAAACCTTTATAAGCCAACCATTTATTGAATTCTTAAAGGCATATTAATTACATATCAATATTTCTATCGTAACTTAATTTAATTAAAATTCTTACTTTCTCGTTCATTTAAACTAAAACATCACTCGCCTTAACTAAACATAGTAACACCCCGATAGCGCTAGGTTGATTATTGTGTCTCTGTGGGATCAATGTCTTCTATTACTATGCGATTAGGTTGTATACTTGCAATAAGTATCTTAAAACTCAGAAAATCGCGATCAGAAAGCAGGATGCGGAGTCGTATCCGGAACTTTTCTCATCAGGTACATTTTTTAGGACAAAAATATTTTAAGTGGGGGAGAGTTGTAACACCCCATTTTTAAATTATTTATCGTCACGTATTAATCGCCGCTTTCTGAGTCTAACAGTTACTAACTGCAAGTGCACAGTCTATCGCGGAGTAAAAAAATATATCGATCCCACAGAGACCAATGTCAACCTACTGTACTCTATCGTTACTTTGTAACGCTAAGGAGAAGTGTATTTGGTTAAGAAGAAACTTAAACTAGAACTTAGAATAAAACTAAGAAAATAAGATAATAAAGAGACCAGAATTTGGATTCCGTGTTACTAAAGGACTATGTAGAATTTGGTTACTAATTACGATTATAACTTAGTTTCGTAAAATAAACTGACTTAAAGACTCGCATCATGCTCTCGCGGTATTAACTAAAGTCACGTTCCCTAATCCCAAGATTTTGCTCTCGCTCGCCCGGTAACTAGGAAATATGTTTTGAAAGCCAATAATATTTTAAAATTATCTAAAGAGCTCTCACTGTATTTAGATTTGTTGTCTAATTTCCACTATCTAGTTTGATCCCGACGCTTTTGCAGTGTCGGTTCTAACCTTAATTAATTTCTCACTCTCGTGACAAAATCTTGTTAAGTAACCTCTCACTCTCGTGACAAAGCTATTTAAATTAAACTTGGAAATTAAAACCAAAACAGAATTTTAATCATAAGTTCGTACATATTATTTTCTACCGAGTCTCGTCGGTAATGACGATCCTCATACGCCGAACTCGGGACTATTTAGCTAGACATGGACAAGAAAATAAACGTGTTGATACGATAAATAACTAAAATTGAAAACATACTTTGGAAATTAAATAAGAAGACGATAAAATAAATAATACTAAATTAAACTTGGAATTAATAGATGCTTTGAATCATACATGAGATCTTTAATTCTTGAATCAGTTGCGAAAAAATAAAATACGAAAAAATAAAATCCTAAAACTAATGGTGTGATAGTTCCTCGATGTGAGCAACTACCACTTTTACATGGTAGAATAAAACTGCTACAAACTAAGAATAATAATCAAAAGAAGGTCCCATGTTCAAGTTCACTTGGTTCCTATTTATAGGACTTGAGTACGATTGTTGTTGGAGAAAATTTAGGAAATAATTTAGCTTGGGTTGGGAAATCCAAGGAGTGTTTTGATTGAGACTGGATTTCGTAGCTGAGGAGAAATAGGAGGAACAACTTTCTTTTGTTTTGACGGAGGCGTGCGTATTTCTTTATTCCTATTTTTGACCTGTGACTGACATTTTGGCTAGTTGACATTCGTCCCACTAGTTAATGTGTGATGGTCGTCCTCTGTGTGTGACGGGCGTCTTGGCTTTAAAATGAAGAAACTCTATTTTCTGTCATCTGTCTCATTTCTTCTGCTAAAAGCTTCAATTCTTCCTCATTTTAACTCCTTTTTCTTCTACAAGTCATATAGATCAGAATAACTGCAAAACACACAAATCCCTCGTATAATATCATTTAAATTACAAAACACAATGACTTAATTAATCGGAAATCAAGCTAATTAATCAATATAAATTCGTGTTATCAAACTCCCCCACACTTAAACCTTTGCTTGTCCTCAAGCAAACCATGACTCGTAAGGAAAATAGTACATACAGATACTCGTCCTAAGTTACCAACTCTACTTTAGTTAAGTTTGTGTCGATATGTACTTACTCACACACTAAGGATATCGTAACAACACAATTTTGCTTTTGTGGTCATCAACCTCCCTCCTATACAAACCAATCTGAATCATTTCATTATACCTAAGTCTAACCGACTCACCCTTCTTTCATACCTTTTCATTCTGGCGCAATCACATTAAGCCCGTTGTCCTTTCACACTCATGGTAGGACAACCTGTTAGTGACTATGATCTCATTATCTTAATCTTTTCTCTTTTACACGTATTAATAAAGAATTTTGCACTGTTGGGCTAAGTGATCGGGTGAGGATCACCTAACTTAGAAGGAGCCCTTCTTTTCAATCATTCTTTTTTTTCTTTTTTTTCTTTTCTTGATTGACCTTTTAACCATGAGATCATACACTTATTTGCAACGACTTCCTACTTAGTGTGTGCTTAGGATGGTGTCTACTACTAAATAAACTAATTAGGGACTACTATATAACTTAAGGCTATGGCATAACAAGTATTCAAATCGATTTCAATAATTGTGAGGCTCGCGGTGTTAAGACGATATCAATCTTGCGGAATTTTCCCAAGTCTCACAATCTAACCTCAATTTCGTCTGTAACCTAAGATTTTCAAAAGAAACATTGTTTTTAACGCAAAAATTTTCATAATATATGGTGTGCCTCAGGGGAGTGGGAAATCGATAAACACAAAATCACATATAAAAACTTGACAGCACATGAAAAATTTTAAAATTATGCTAGAAAGTAATAAATCTAACTAAATCTAACTAAAAAGTGTTAAAATGTAAACGGTAGAGTTCCTCCCCCACACTTAAACCAAATATTATCCTCAATGTTTTGATAAAAGGTGGTAAAGGAAAAATAGAACCTGTATGACTGCCATTGCGTGCCACCATGACCAAATTTACTTTGACTCTTCCCTAGTCGTCCATGTCTTTGCTTACCACTTCTACTCCGATGTCTCGTACTACGAGATTTTTGGATTTGCGAAAACTTCACTTTTCAGGAAACCGCTCGTCATATAGCCTATTTCTGAAGAAAGTACCTATAAAAAGTGTTAGAAATACAGTGCAATGTGTGCAGGTGGAACCTGACCATACGAAAGGACAAGGAGGAGATGAGTTATGAATCGGAGAGACATGCCATTTCCTATCATACTTATCATCGGTGTCACCACCAGAAGCGACATTTGTAGGAACGTATGTGGGCACCAACGCATCTTAAGGGATTGTCGTCTAGAGACCCTTCGCCTAAATGTAGATGAAATGTGGCAAGCGATACATTTCTTTATTTTCTGTAGATAAACACAATAAAAGAAAAATATTAAAATAAAAGTTGGTGGGTTTCCACCCACGCAGTGTTTTGTTTAACGTTGATAGCTTGACGGTTAGGAGTGTTAATTCTTCGGTTTCCATGGTCATTTATCAAGTCATCTCACATATCCCTCACCTTTTCTTTTCTTCCTTATGTAAGGTAGTTTACTCTTTTAAACTTGTGGTGGTGGTTTTGGATCTATGGTAAGTATTAGCTTTTCAAGTTTGGGCTTAGTTATTTCATCCAACACCTCAAAAGTTAACCTTACCCGCTTAAGATTAATAATTTCCCTAGTTTCAAGGTCCTCTGGTTTTCTCTTTTTATGCAAGACCTCGGACAAAGTTTCTTTGGTATGGACATTTTCCAATGCCTCCGCATACGTTTTGGGTTTGGAGTCTGCAAACTTATACGAGAAAGGATATGGTGGGGTATATGGAGGAGTATCGATAATTGCTTCATCCTCTACATTTATGACAACCTCCCATTCAGATGATGTTGGTGGATATTCTTCACCAAAACTCTCTTCATCCTCATAATCACTCTCCTCAACCTCATTATCACTCTCCTTGGGAATTTCGAGCTGATAGTTGTTATCACATACGCAATTTCCTCTGGGGGGAAGGTCCTATAGGTGTCATTGCAGTAGCAAGATTTGGGTCTCCAATGCCTCAGTGTGAGTCACAAGGGACTTGAGAATTGTGTTCATCTGCCTAAAAGTTTCATGAGTATTGAGATATTGTCTTCTAAGCTCTTCATTCTGAAGATTTTGTGTCTCCATAAAGTGCTTCATCATCGATTCTAGCCTAACATTAGTTGTTGTTCAATGAAATCTTCAAATAACATTTCGAGGTTGGAATTAACAGATTCTTGTTGTTCCTCAAAGTATTGGGAATGGTGATCATGGAGGGGATTCAGGTGTGGTTCCGAAAGATATTGGGCATGAGCCATTTTCACATTGAGATCCTTAATTAATATTTCTAGGTTGGAATTATGGGCTTCTTGCGGTTCCTCAAAATAATGGGGATAGTAATCATAGGGAGAATTTGAGTGTGATTCCTCAAAATATTGGGAGTTGTCATCATAGAAGAAGTTTGGGTGATACATAGTTATAGAGAGAAGAAAGTAAAAGCCTTAGTCTATACGGCGCAACAATGGAATGACAATATTGACTTTTGGTCTCCGACAATGGTGCCAAAAACTTGATTACGACTTTCTGATTCTAATGGTTACTAACTGCAAGTGCACAGTCTATCACGTAGTAATAAAAGATATTGATCCTACATAGACCAATGCCAACCTATTGTACTCCATCGTTACTTTGTAAAGCTAAGGCGAAGTGTATTTGGTTAAGAAGAAACTTAAACTAAAACTTAGAATAAAACTAAGAAAATAAGATAATAAAGAGAGACCGGAATATGGATTCCACATTACTAAAGGACTATGTAGAATTTGGTTACTAATTACGATTATAACTTAGTTTCGTAGAATAAACTAACTTAAAGACTCGCCTCACGCTCTCGCGGTATTAACTAAAGTCACGTTCCCTAATCCCAAGATTTTGCTCCCTCGCCCGATAACTAGGAAATATGTTTTGAAAGCCAATAATATTCTAAAGTTATCTAAAGCGCTCTCGTTGTATTTAGATTTTTTGTCTAATTTCCACTATTCGGTTTGATCCCCACGCTCTCGCAGTGTCGATTCTAACCTTAATTAATTTCTCACTCTCGTGAAAAAATCGTGTTAAATAACCTCTCACACTCATGACAAAGCTATTTAAATTAAACTTGGAAATTAAAACCAAAACAAAATTTTAATCATAAGTTCGAACCTATTATTTTCTAACGAGTCCCGTCGGTAACGACGGTCCTCATACGCCGGACTCAAGACTATTTAGCTAGACATGGACATGAAAATAAACATGTTGATACGATAAATAACTAAAACTGAAAACATACTTTGGAAATTAAATAAGTAGATGGTAAAATAAATAATACTAAATAAAACATGGAATTAATAGATTCTTCGAATCATACATGAGATCTTGAATTCTTGAATCAGTTGCAAAAAAATAAAATACGAAAAAAAATATAATCCTAAAACTAATGGTGTGGTAGTTCCTCGATGTGGGAAACTACCACTTTTACATGGTAGAATAAAACTGCTAAAAACTAAGTATAATAATCAAAAGAAGGCCCCTTATTCAAGTTCACTTGGTTCCTATTTATAGGCCTTGAGTACAATTGTTGTTGGATAAAATTTAGGAAAATAGAAGTGGAGTTTGCGAAGAAGAACGGCCTCTGTAACTCAGAGGTCGTGAATTAGGATTGTCACGGTCGTGAGGGGGTGGTAACGGTCGTGACGCGCTAAATTGCTTGTTACGATCGTGAGGGGATGGTGACGACCGTGATGTTCACACAATTTGGAATTTCACAGAATGGTTACCTCAGTTCAATCCAATTGTAATTCTTATCACTCTCAATGATTAATTCCAACATAACACATAGCAATGGATTAATATATAATAGCATTGGATTTCATCACACGAATTCATCAATATATCCAACAATTAAAAGTATCAGTAAATAATGAAAAACATGTAAATAGATTGAATGGGAAATTGCATAAATGGAAATACTTTGTTTTTGACATAACATAAAGAAATTACAGTGATAAAAACAAACTATGAAATGTTGCAAAATATCAAAACTAACTAGTAACAAAAAGCAAAAAGTAAAATAAATCAAATCACTGCAGATCATCAAAGTCGTTTCTTCAAGTCTTCAAGTGCGGAGTTTATATGATAGAATTGTTCACATGTTATATCAGTTAAGCCTATAATGTCCAATCTCATGCTTTTAACTTCATCCTTAACAACATTAATGTCAGCTTGGTATACTTCAAGAGTTGTCAAAATTTTCTTTAAGCTGTCAGCGTATCCTACTTGGTTGATTTCAGGGGTCTCAATAACTTCATCAGTGTGCTTGATGTCATGGTAACCAGGAGGGGTCTCAGGGTCACTTTCTACATCATTCATCATGTCATCCCTAATTTGGTAGGATTGTGGTGTTTCAGGTGTTGTTGGATAGTCAGGAGGGGTAAACTCATAAAGCCAATTATTTCTATTGTGAAAACTGACTTTAGCATGGTTCGGTAATGTGAACAGGGTTACGATTTCATTTCTAATTAGGTACTCGTATGGTGGTTGTCCTATGTTTCCTATTATTCGGTGGTTAAAGCAGAAGTTCAAATTCATAGGGCGAATGGTACCTAAACGGTTGCACTTGTGTAACTGGTATCTAAGTCTGAGGGCATTAGCGATCATGGTGACCAGGCCTCCTACCAATATTGGTAGATTAGGTTCCTCTTGGATGCAGGTAAAGGTTTGCATCATGAAGGGTACATCATTTACGGGTTTTCCATCGGTCAAACAGGACATTATGAATATCTCATCTTTAGATACTTCAGTGAGGTTCTCCTCCTTTCCAAAGAAGGTGTGGGTAAGGATTTTATGAAAATAGCGGATAGCAGGGTTGTGTATTTCATCATTGTCCATGTTATCCGGCTCAGGGTGGTAGTTTCCAGTTAAAGTTCCCCAAAAGAAATCTAGCTCAATATCCATTAATTCTACCTGGGTGGTAGTAAAGGCAAAAGGTCCGCTAGGAAATCCTAGTAGGTCAGCTAGTTCCTTATGGTTATAGACATATTCGATACCGAATAGTCGGAAACTAATAAATCCTTTCCTTAATCCAAAATCCGCGCTCAGGTAGGTAAACTAAGGAGCTTAAAAACTCAAGGGTGAGCTCGTGGTAAGTTACAAACTTATGTTTTATGAGAGCGTTCTCCCATCCAAGCTGGTTAAACAGGTATAGGATGCTATCATTTATACCTAAAGTTTCCATAGTTTGTTCATCATAATACAGAGTCAAATCCATTTGTCTCTGTGATAATTCCTCAAATTTCCTTCTTTGGTTTCTACCTCTAAATATGGTTTCCATAAAGTTTCTTGATTGGTTAGCCATAGTTAGTGTTAAAGTGGAGGAAACAAATCAGGGGGGGAAAAGGTAAGGTAGAAAAGACTTTAGAAAATCTGTAGCAAGGTAAATTTAAAAGTGATTTAGAAAATGAAAGTTAAAAATAAAGAAAATAAAGAATAGAAATAGATAAATAAAGTCAATAATAAAAATGAAAATAAAAAAATAAAATGGGTTGCCTCCCACTAAGCGTTGTTTTTATCGTCATAAGCCTGACGTAGTGCTTAGGGGTAGATTAATCAGGGAAGTTAGTGGACAACTCTAAAAGTTTTAAACTATTCGCATAATCTCTATTTTCAATGTTATGGTAATGTTTTAATCGTTGTCCGTTTACTGTGAACGGTTCACTATTCCTACCCTTAATTTCTATTGCTCCACTCGGGAATACTCTAGTTATTTCAAAGGGTCCTGACCATCTAGATTTTAGTTTTCCAAGAAAGAGCCTAAGTCTTGAATTAAAGAGGAGTACAACGTCTCCCACACTAAATTCTTTCCTAGATAGGCGTTTATCGTGCCAACGCTTGGTTCTTTCTTTATATATTTTAGCATTCTCGTATGCGTCTAACCTTAATTCTTCTAATTCATTAATGTCGAGGATTCGCTTTTCTCCAGCGGCATTGTAGTTTATATTGAGTGTTTTAATCGCCCAATATGCTTTGTGTTCTAGTTCTACCGGGTGTCGCTCCCGGGACTTTCATCCTAGTACAAACGCGAAAGTGGCGCGGAAAGGTTAGAGTCGCCAGCCAGACATTTTTATCCCGAATGAATGGGAAAGGTAATGTTGCACAAACCTAAGGAAGAAGAGGAAGGACACGGGTCCTGCGAACCAAAGAGACTGAGTTCGGGAGTCGGTTACGACCTAGGAAGGTATTAGCACCCAGATCGTCCGCCGTACCCGACGGGATCCACGCTTGCAAAGAAAACTATTTCAAAGGGTGAGGGTATGGAAACTGCAGCAAAGAAATGAAATGGACTGGAAAATAAACTGAGAAAAGAAATGAAATAAGAAACAAAGGAGAAATGTAGGGAAAGTAAAGATTGTGCTCGAACGGGCCCTACCCCGCTGCCTACGTACCTCATCGGGATAATGAGGACCAGAGTCGCCGTAGTTCCCCTAACTAGGGGTAGAAAAGAAATTGCTTGTGAATTAAGGCTTGAACTGCCTATGTCATTGCTCAGGTGTTGCAGGCTCGGACGACGAGTGCGTAACCGTCTTGCAAAGTGACAAGTAGGAGCAAGTTCGCGGACGAAGCGAAGGAGATGAGAAAAGAATTCCCGAAGGAAAGACGCTTATTGTTTGTTTGTGTTTTTTAGAAGCTTTTATGAGTGTGTCACAAGGAAGTGAACTCAAGCTTTCACCAATGGAATGTACACTTGTCACTACATTCCAAGATGGAATAATAGAACAAGCACACTCAAGTAAGGAGAAGATCCCCAAAACTTGAACCCAAAGACTAGGGCTTAGGCTCACTAACTTGTTTACTTATTAGATGTTTTGATTATTTACATGAAGAAGTGTTTTTTATGCTTTTCTTTATGAAGAAGATACCTTGATCAGACTTGTGCATCACAAGGTAAACTTGTACTATCCCAAGATGGGAAGACTACAAGCATACCTCATGGAATAAGGCTATGGATCAATGTATCACTTCACCTTTATTAAAGTGTCTTTTAAGAGTTATGAGATGAGAAGAGGAGAAGAACCAAAAGGATCTCAAAGGAAAAATTCTAAAGGGGGACTAAAATAATCCTAAGTATTCACATGCATGGGTGTCCTAAGGGTTAGTGAGGTTTCTATCCTAATGAAGAAGGAAGAAGAAGATAGAAGAAGAGATGAGAAAGGCCTAGGCCCAACAAAAGAGAGTTAGTCCACATAAACATAAAAGGAAGAGATAAGAATTAGAGATGTGGAACTCAATTCCCACATCTCATACTTACCATAGCCCCTGCAAGGTTAGCATGCACAAATGAAACAAAAATGAGCCAATTAACATGCTAACATCAAACAATCAGAAGGGAAATGAAGTAAACAAATGTTTAATGCTAATTCAACTCAAAGAAATGAAAATAAAAGACTTATGACTTAAAATGAGGCAACATGAATACATATGGAAACAAATGCGCACTTATGAAAAACGTAATACAAAACACACCAAATACAAGCACAAAGTTCAAAACCAGAATCAAAATGATATGAAGAATGGCCTAAGAGGCCATCAAGATGAAGAGAGAAGTCACACAATACCAAACAATATCAAAATAGAAGCCATGGAATCAAAATATGGAATTTAAACACTTAAGGAAACAAATGACTTGAATATGAAGCAAACTCAAAAATTCAGAAGAACCAAGACCTATCCTAGGACCAGGAAGGTACCCATACCCCAAAGGAACCCCAAATGAGAAGAAGAAGTTGGCACAAGTGCCCTTCTAAGCCTATAAGAGATCTAATAAACCAAAAGAAGCAAAATGGGACAAGATGAGAACAAAAATCCACAAATAATCAACCAGCCATCTAAAAATTCTACAACTGAAACCAAAAGATCTTAAAACACATTATATCAACTTGCCAAAAGGATTTACAAAAATTCAGAAAGGAACTAGGTCAAATGGAGGTACGAACACAAGCTAGGACAGAAAACTTACATCACAAGATATCAGATCAAAACTCAAGAAATAATTTCCTAAAAATTCTGAGAAAAATCACATGAAAACTATAAGATCTTAGGAACACAATGCAAAAAGAATGGGATCAAAAATCCAAATATTGAAGGCTATAGAAAATAAACAAAACGGACTGGTCAAGAAAAGAAGCAAATGGAGCTATGTATATTGGAGAATTATTTCTGGCACGCTAATCAATGAAAACAATAAAATAAAAATGTGACAAAATTTTAGAGGCACAAAGGAATATCCATGATTTATTTTGGGATTTTTGGGTGAATTATTCTATTTTTAATGGACTAAAATGAAACTGAAAATAAAAGAACTTAAAGGAAGAAAAGAAAGAATTAAATGAAATTGGGAGGAGGTGCACTTAGCAGGCCTTGCACGCTAGAACTGAGATGGGCCCAAGGTTTTGGGGGTACGAATAGCACGCTGGTAAGCCCAGTATGCGCTGAAGTACATGGCTGTATAGTGGAGGTGTGAGAAGCAAAGGTTTCATGCTGGATTTGCTTGGGCTGGAGGTGGTGGGGGTGCGGATAGAACCTTAGGCCCAGGTTCAAACACACAAAACAACTTCTCCATCTTTTCTTATTCCCTAAACAATCATTATTATGCTAATTAATCTTATTATACTCCCTAAACAATTATTAACTAATTAAACATTTTATATTTTTCTAAACATTATACTAAATTAAGTAAACTTTATTATATTTCTAAACATTATTACTAATTAAACAATATACTAAACTTACTAACAGTATTCGAAGAAAACAAACACATACATCAAAACCCTAAAGAGCTTCCTCTCCTCTCTCACACACATTTCCACTTTGCTAACCCTAGAGGCCGCCGCCGCCATGCTTCTTCTCTTCCTCCGCATACCGCCCTCCTTCACCTTCCACTTCCATCGGCGACCTTCGACGCGTCTCACTCCTTCCAAACATCACGTTCTCCTACCTCCACCAAGCTCTCACCGCCGAGTTCTCTGGCGCTCACCTCCACCTCACCTTCGTCTTCACCGTTCACTCACCTTCACAAGCATTCTCAAACTCTCCGCCACACTGTGCGCCTCTGTCAACCTCCAAACAGCCACCGAACACCCTCGCCTTTACCTTACCGACGCCAACACCTCTCTTCGCGACCTAGCTCGCCGGACATCCTTCTTCGCCTCTCAACATCTCCATCTCACCAGCAACATCTCCTTCTTCTCCCAAGAACATAAACTAACCGTCATCATCAACGACCCTAGCCTAAGCCTCTCGCAAACTCCTTCGACTTCCACTTCAATCCAACTCTAACCTAAACCTAACATCTCTCAATTTCACTCTGTTCTTCTCCACTCAAACCTAACCTACCCGCGCGCTCAGCACAAATCCAGAAACAATAGACTCAGGACTCAACTCAAACAAACAGATCAACATGTTCAGAGTCACGGTAACTAATCACAAACCGCAAACATATACATCTACCAATTGAGATTCGTACCTGTTAATTGGAGGAGTTGAAGAAGCTGCCGTGAAATTGATACGAGCTTATGAGCTTCAACTGACGATGCCGCCAGCTACAAGGATGTCTGCCTCGATTCGGTAACGCTTCACCTCTTCATAACTGACTTGCAATTTCGTTATTGCTATGGAGCTTTGCTTCAGCTTCGTAATTTCGTTTTGCTCCTCTTGATTTGATATGAACGTATATTGGATTGCTTCGCAGGTTTATCAATGCTGCTGTGACGAATTCAATCGATTGAAGAGACTGAATTGATTGGAGCAGTTGAAACAGAATGCTGGATATGCACTTGAATCGAAAGCCAAAGCTGAATCCACAGTATTGATGAAGATGCTGCGAACAAAATCGATGAAGATTATGTTCTTGGATGAGTTTGGAAGAGCGATTCAGTTCTTGTGTTGAGAAAATTGAAGAGAGTTGATGAAAATTATGAAGAATTGGATCAAGATTGAGGAGAATTGGAGAGAAGAATGGATGAGAAATTGGAATTCTGTTATATGCGATTCTGTTGGGATTCTGTTATGGTGAGACTTTCAAGATTGGTGATGAAATCTTGTATGAAGATATATTCTGTTAGAAAAGAGTGAGAAGAGTGATCGGTTATGCAGGAGAGTCAGGATTCTATTTATTTTTTTTTGATGAAAAAAACTCTGAATGAGAACTTCTCATTTTTTTTGTTATGGAATCAGGAGCGAAAAATTAGTTACAGCTTTTTTCTGAGTTTGTTATTTTCTCTTCTTTTTTTTCATTCTGTTATTATTATTATTTATTTTTTTTTGGTTTCTGTTTTGACTCTTTCTCTTTTTCACTATTTTTCCATTTCAATGCATATTGATTCCCGATTTGCAAGGCTTTGCATATGGTGCCTTTGCGTTTTGTGTTGGAAAAAATGGTACGTTTTGGTCCTATTGTGATGTACATGATATTTTGAAAGCATTCTTGGAGGACTTTATTTTTGATTACAATATGGACATGAGTTCTGACTAGAAAACTAAATGACCAATGGACATAAAAATAAATTTGGAAATTGGCTACTGGAAAGAGATATGATTTAAAATTGATATAAGTATGATAAAGTGGTTTTGGACATGAATAAAAAAAAAGAATTGACCTTTGAAATAAAAGGAAAAAGAAAAGAAAATTAGTGGGTCGAAGTGTATTTACAAATAAAAACGAACATGAGAAACTGATATTGGTTAAAACGGATGGAGATACGGGTTGTGAATGTAGACTTAAAAGATGCTAAAAAATGAAATAAAACAAACTCGAAATATGGACAATGGTGAAGAAATTGGAGTAAACGGATAATTGGATAAAAATGGTTTAGAAACGGATGTAGAATTTGACACTTTGTGAGACGAACCAATTATCACCAATACGTACATAGTCACGTAATCTCCACCAATTAGTTCATTCACTTGAACCAGCTTGCATTGCTTTAGAATTACTTCAAATTTATCTGAATCCTTCTCTGGAACAGTAAAATCCGCAGATGCACACAATGAAACTACCCATGATACATTTGAATCCTCGGACCCAAAACTATCACCTGAACCACTGCCCGGTAAATCAAGTACTTTCGCACACAACACAATTCAACACCGAATTCGCACTGTTTGAGAAATAACCCCTGAAACATGAAGACTCAGCAACTGAACTAATTTCCTGACAATTTGTACCAGATTAGGTCAAGCGCCCGTTTACCTCAGATTACCGCACTGAAATCACTGCCATCCTATGCTATGCTTCCACAATGAATGTTATGCTTCATTTTTCTATGCTAATGATGCTTCGTAAAATACGAAAATGATATGAATATGATGAACATGATGTGATATGATGATTAAGAATAAGAGGGCAAATTTGGGGTGTTACAGCTGCCCCTATTCAATCATCTATTGATCTGAAAAGGATGATAGTACGGGCTATCGACCATTCAAGATGAACTGTGATTGAATACCAAGAAGACCAAAAATTTGCACTCTGACGAAGAATGCGACACCGGGAAATAAACCCGACCAAATGACGCCTTGGTGATTGAAACGGAGAGAAAAAGCAGACGAGCTTCTTCCAAGTTGCACTGATATCTGGAATAAGTACAAGTTGACAGACGAATCTTCAAACAACCCTGTGACGCCAGGAGCGGGACAGACGAGTCCTCAAAACAAGAGACAGACGAGTCTCCCTCGGATTTACCTGTTACGCCAGGACCGGAAATGCATTTAAGTCTGTGGGGTAAACATGCAATCAAGGTAGACAAACCTTCTTCATATATTATCCGCGGATATATGGTATAAGACAGACGAGTCTTCTAAGCAAACCTGTTACGCCAGGTGCAGCAACCATAATTGGTGCTTGAGACAGACGAGCCTCCTTCGGATTTACCTGTTACGCCAGGACCGGTAACCATTTCGACATTTAATTCCCACTGTCAGGATTCGAAACCTCTTCAATACAGACGAGTATTGGATGATCATCAGGATAACACAGACGAGTGCCATAAGTCAATGATACAGACGAGTATCAGACGATGATCTGAGAAACACAGACGAGCGTTTCAGGCGATGATATAGACGAGTATCAGCAACTGGTATAGACGAATACCAGAGATTCAAACACAGACGAGCATTTGAAGTAGCAATACCGAAATATCAGGGTAAACAGCAAATCTTCACATTCAGATTTAAGCTAGCACAGACGAGTGCTAAGGATGATACAGACGAGTATCCAAGCAAAGCAGACGAGCTTCAGAACACAAACAACCTCTGGGGAATAAAAGCATACGAGCTTCAAACAAACACAGACGAGTGTTGGACAATTGCAGACGAGCAACAATAGAGAATACATATCAAGGCACAGACGAGTGCAGCGAAGGATCCAATACCAAACACAGACGATTGTCGGGAGATTGCAGACGTGCAACAACAAATACCATGCCAAAACACAGACGAGTGTTGAGGAGTCGCGGACGAGCAACTATCATAACCAAACACAGACGAGTGCTGGAAATTGCAGACAAGCAACAACAGCTGTATCGTAACACAGACGAGTGTTGAAAATCAACAGCAAAATAATACATCTCAAAGCACAGACGAGTGCTGGCATTTGCAGACGAGCAATCACCACTGATATAATCAAACACAGACGAGTGTTTGAAATTGCAGACGAGCTCAATCGAAGCAATCAAGAACCACTGCTGGAGAAAGCAACTGAGCAATACCAAAAGGCTAACACGGACGAATGTTGAAAGATTCATACGAGCAGCAATAAAGCAGTAATATGTCCTTGCCGGGGAAAACTTGCTTAGGGATAACACATACGAGTGTTGAATATTGCAGACGAGCAACAAACGAATGTCGGATCGGCAACAAGAGATACAACTCTACAGGGGAAGACAAGTCAAGAGGTCTGGATACCCACTCTGACTAAGGTGATGAATACCTGGCTATATCATCAAATATCCAAAAGTATGGCAACTTGGTTGAGAAGTATTTCACGGAAGGAGGTGAAAAATCAAATATGAACTCTGTGGGGACCGGATCATCTTCAGACTTGGCTGGGGAAGCTTCTGATGATTCAAGACTCTGAGGGGATATCAGGCTTTCAGGTACCTGATAGGCAAGAATTCTTGCTGGGGATAGAATACTGTTAATTCCATCTCTGATGGCGTCAGGCTTTCAGGCACCTGCTGGATATACTCCACTGGGGAAGAATGGACTGCTACTTCACTGGGGAAGAAGAACCTGCTTGGGCTGCTGCCAAGGCTTGGTTGGAGGAAAATCTCTACTTAGACAAGTCAGGCTTTCAGATACCTGCTGGGAGAAGAAATCTCTGCTTGGGGATATACTCTACTGGGGAAGAGTAAATTGCTTGAGAGAATGTGACGCCATCCTGCAACCTGCAACAACAGAAAGCACACGTGTGTCCCGGAGATTTGCATGGAATGATCGGTTCATCCATTGTCACCCGACACTCAAAGAGGGTTACAGTTTCCCTGCATGTCAGTTTTCTTTTCAAAATTATTACCATGTTTAGATGCAATGCTATTTTTGCCAAAAATTTAGGACATTTTGCAAACAAAAATACACACACACAACTTTTTGACTGAATATTATTTTTATTGAATGGCCTCTGAATAGGCAAAGATTTACATCAGGAAGCAACCACCTGGAAAGAGGTAGCCACTATAAAATTGAGAAAAGAAACTGTCCTAATGGCAATGTACACGACATTCCTAGGAGTTCCATTTCTGCTATGACTTGCATGTCTTCAAGACTCTCCATTCTGCTTTGGCTTTCTGAGAGGACGAGGGAACTGTTTCCTATCCTTCTGACATTGTCAAGCTGTCCAAAACGATGACGTAGTTCAGATAACTTGGATCACAGTTGTTCGCTTATTCCCTTATTTTGCGTGGATCGCCCTCTCGGGTTTTCAATCCACCGGGATACCCTTTTTTGCCTGAGCTGTCCAATGTGGCTTTTCAACTCAGCGGGTGTACATTTTTTTTATATTTATTTCCCTAATTTTTGCCCGAGCTTTTTATTCTGTTTTTAGCTCGCCGGGATGCCCTTTCTTGCCTGGACTTACATTCTGTTTTTGTGTCCAGCGGGTCTCTTTATGCGAAGTATTTTTTAACTGCGTCTGAGTTAACAGGGGATGGGAAGTCATCTCCATCCATAGTGGTGAGCATCAGTGCTCCTCCTGAGAAGACTTTCTTCACTATGAATGGTCCTTCGTAGTTTGGGGTCCACTTGCCCCTGTTATCTGAACCTGGAGGAACGATTCTCTTCAACACAAGCTCTCCCACTCGATACTCTCGAGTACGTACTCGTTGATCGAATGCCTGCTTCATTCTCCTCTGATAAAGCTGACCATGACAGATAGCCGCTAATCTCTTTTCCTCAATTAGACATAGCTGATTGTAACGAGCACGCACCCATTCAGCCTCATCCAGCTTGACATCCATCATCACGCGCAGTGAAGGAATCTCTACTTCAACAGGCAGGACTGCTTCCATACCATACACCAGAGAGAAGGGAGTTGCCCCTGTTGACGTCCTGACTGACGTTCGATACCCATGCAAAGCAAACGGTAACATCTCATGCCAATCTTTGTAGGTGACAACCATTTTCTGCACAATCTTCTTGATATTCTTGTTAGCTGCCTCTACCGCACCATTCATCTTTGGTCGGTAAGGAGAAGAATTGTGATGTTGTATTTTGAAGTCCCGACATAAGTCTGCCATCATCTTGTTGTTGAGATTAGAACCATTATCAGTAATGATCCTTTCAGGCACTCCATATCTGCATATGATGTCTCTTTTCAGAAATCTTGCCACCACTTGACGAGTGACATTGGCATAAGACGCTGCTTCTACCCACTTGGTAAAGTAATCAATCGCGACCAGGATGAAGCGATGACCGTTCGAAGCAGTTGGCTCAATCTTCCCGATCATGTCAATGCCCCACATAGAGAAAGGCCAAGGAGATGACATGACGTTGAGCGGGTTAGGAGGAACATGCACTTTATCTACATATATTTGGCACTTGTGGAACTTTCGAGCGAATGAACAACAGTCTGCATCCATTGTCATCCAGTAATACCCTCAGCAGTTTCTTTGCCATAGCATGCCCTCCTGCATGGGTACCAAAAGATCCTTCATGGACTTCCTGCATCAACAGACTTGCTTCGTGTCTATCCACGCATCTGAGCAAGACCATGTCGAAGTTCCTTTTGTACAAAACCCCGTCTGTGTTCAAGAAGAAACTAGCAGCAAGTCGTCTCAAGGTCTTTTTGTCTTTGGAAGATGCCCCTGTTGGGTATTCTTGCTTCTCCAGGAATAACTTGATATCAGAATACCAAGGTTTCTCGTCAGACACGGCGTCTACAGAGAAAGCATAAGCTGGAGAGTCAAGCCTGGAGATGTCAATTCTAGGCACAAAATTCCAACACAGGACTTTAATCGACGAAGAGAGAGTGGCCAAAGCATCGGCAAATTGATTTTCGTCACGTGGTATGTATTTGAGCTCAACTGTCGTGAAGAATGTCAACAGTTTTCTAGCGTAATCCCTGTACGGAACTAGATGCTCTTGATGCGTATACCACTTGCCGGTAATTTGGTTAATGACGAGGGCTGAATCTCCGAATATATAGAGGTTCTTAATCCGAAGATCGATTGCCTCCTCTATTCCCATTATACACGCCTCGTATTCCGCTTCATTGTTGGTGAAGCCAAAAGTAATTCTGGCAGCGAAGGGTAAGTGGACACCTTCAGGAGTAATGAGTACGGCACCAACTCCACGACCATTGATATTGACGGCCCCATCAAACATCAACTTCCATTTGGATTCAGGGTCAGACCCCTCCTCCGGAAGTGGTTCCTCATAATCGTTTGTTTTGAGGTACATGATGTCCTCATCAGGGAAATCAAATCTCATCGGCTGATAGTCATCCTCAAGAGGTTGCTGAGCAAGGTATTCCGACAATACACTTCCTTTGATAGCTTTCTGAGAAGTGTACTGGATGTCGTATTCAGTTAAAATCATCTGCCATCTAGCAACCCTTCCGGTCAATGCTGGTTTCTCAAAGATGTACTTGACAGGATCCATCTTGGAAATGAGAAGTGTAGTATGGGTCAACATGTACTGCCTCAGTCGGCGAGCAGCCCATACCAAAGCGCAGCAAGTTTTCTCGAGCAGTGAGTATCGGGATTCACAGTCGGTAAACTTTTTGCTAAGGTAATAAATGGCGTACTCTTTTCGACCAGACTCGTCATGTTGGCCGAGCACACACCCCATCGACCCTTCTAGCACGGTCAAGTACATGATTAATGGTCTCCCCTCCACTGGAGGCATCAGAATTGGAGGTTCCTGTAAATATTCCTTTATTTTGTCGAAAGCTCTTTGGCAATCATCGTTCCACCTGACCGTTTGCTCTTTTCTTAGCAGTTTGAATATTGGTTCGCACGTGGCCGTTAGATGAGATATGAACCGAGAAATGTAGTTCAATCTACCTAAGAACCCGTGCACTTCCTTTCCTGTCCTTGGTGCAGGCATATCTTGAATAGCTTTCACTTTAGCAGGATCTACCTCAATTCCTCTTTGACTTACAATGAAACCCAGCAATTTTCCGGAACGCACTCCGAAAGTGCACTTGTTCGGATTCAACCTCAGTTTGTACTTGATCAATCTATCAAATAACTTTTTCAAGTTAACCAAATGCTCCTCTTCGTCTTTGGACATTGCAATCATATCATCCACATAACATTCGATCTCCTTGTGGATCATGTCATGAAACAATGTGACCATCGCCCGCTGATAAGTTGCCCCGACGTTCTTCAAACCGAAGGGCATGACCTTATAGCAGAATGTTCCCCACGGGGTAATGAACGTTGTCTTCTCCATGTCTTCCGGCGCCATTTTTATCTGATTATAACCGGAGAATCCATCCATGAAGGAGAACACCGAGAATTGAGCAGTATTGTCGACCAACACGTCAATGTGTGGCAACGGAAAATCTTCCTTTGGGCTTGCTCTGTTCAAATCTCGATAGTCAACGCACATCCGGACCTTGTCGTCCTTCTTAGGTACTGGTACGATGTTAGCTACCCAAGGCGGGTAACTAGTCACGGCAAGGAAACCGGCATCCCACTGCTTCTGAACCTCCTCTTTAATCTTCATCGCCATATCCGGGCGAGTTCTTCTCAATTTTTGCTTTACAGGAGGACAGTCTTCTCTCAGGGGTAGCTTATGCATCACGATGTCAGTATCTAAACCTGGCATATCTTGATATGACCAAGCAAAGATATCCACATACTCTCTCAGCATACTGATCAGCTCTTGTTTGACGTCGGCCTGCAGATTGGCCCCTATCTTGATTTCTCTCTTTGCATCTTCACTGCCAATGTTGATGGTCTCAATCTCTTCTTGATGAGGCTGAATAACTCGTTCCTCTTGTTTCAACAATCTGACCAATTCTTCAGGGAGGTCACAGTCTTCCTCAGCCCCTTCATCAGCTTGGTAGACTGGATTATCAAAGTCATGCATAGTCATAGCAAGAACGTTATCCGTGGAATCCGGATGATCAACACTGCACAAATGATGTGCTTATTCAGAATCTGCTTATTTTGAAAAAGAGACGCTAACACAAAACAAAAATGAAAACACATTGCCATTTTTATATTTTTTGTGAAAAAAAAAGTTTAAAAACAAAGACAGGGAACACAGTTTGTCTGAAAAATGTCCTTTTATTTCATAGCAAAATAACAATGCGATACAAAACATGGTGGCCCAATACAATGGATCCAAGCATCTTGGGCAGAATGCTGGATTTGACAATGCAGTATGCTAATAAAAGGAAACAAAGCAATTACTTTGAGAGCCAGGTGACTTGAACGATGTCTTCAGCAGACCAATTTCCTAGCTCCTCGCCGGGTGCACAAGGGCGGATCCAATTGATGTCCCAATCTCTGTCACTATCCCCGTCTTGGCTGGCCACACAGATTTGATCGCGGTCAAGCAACCCAGCACTTGTGAACGTGATAGCTTTACCACTCTGAGTAGACCCCCCAGGCTGATACCCTAAGCCGAATTTATCATCCTTCTTTTCCATCTCCAACAGCTTGCCCCAGCCCTGAGCATTGCCCGATTGGACGACCTCTTTTGCTTCCTGGTAGGAATGAATGGACGTACCCTCGTTGTTTTTCTTCACCGGAGTCAAGATACTGACATCTGCTTCAAAAGCTTGGCACAAAGTCTCGTGGATTTCTCCGTCCATTTCTACATATTTAAATGTCGACAGATGGCTGACGAATATATCTTCTTCCCCACAAACTGTGATGACCTGGCCGTCCACCACGTATTTAAGCTTCTGATGCAAGGTTGAAGTGACAGCTCCAGCTGCATGTATCCACGGTCTGCCCAACAAGCAACTATACGCAGGCTGGATGTCCATAACATAGAAGACACTCTTGAAGACTTGAGATCCTATCTTGACAGGCAACTCAACCTCTCCGAAAACTGATCTTCTTGAACCATCGAAAGCTTTAACCACCAGATCACTCGGCGTCAGGACAATCCCATCAATGTTAAGCTTCATCAATGCCTTTTTCGGAAGCACATTCAAAGAAGAGCCTGTGTCTACAAGAACATGAGATAGCACAGCGCCCTTGCATTCCATCGTGATATGCAGTGCTTTATTGTGATTTCTGCCCTCCGAAGTGAGGTCTCGGTCAGTGAAGCCTAAGCCATGGCTAGCATTGACACTTCCAACGACAGCCTCGAGTTGGTTGACCGTGATCTCCTGAGGAACGTAGGCCATTTGAAGTACTTTCAGTAAGGCTTCTTGGTGCGCGGGAGAGCACATCAACAGTGACAAGATAGAAATCTTTGAAGGCGTCTGGTTCAGTTGATCAACCACTTTGTAGTCACTCCTTTTGATGATCCTCATGAACTCCTCTACCTCTTTTTCAAACGTCCCCTGCCCAGCTACAGGAGTAGTTGACTCGTCATTCGCAGTCTGCTTTCCTTTGTCTTTGGATGAAGCCCCGGCCTCAGGATCCTTTCTCAGTGCAGGGGGAGCGAACAATCGACCACTTCGGGTAAAGCCCCCAACACCTACCACATTTTCAATAGTCAGGTCAGCGACAGGTCTACTCTCCATCTTTTGTCCAGCTACATAAACATCGGAACCGTAATGCCACGGAATGGCTCTATCATCGGTATATGGTACTGGCCCAGGTACAGTTATAGTCACGGGACTAATCTGAGGAGCGTAAATGGTAACCGGCTCTTGTCTGACGGGCATGTCAGCTTCATCGTAAAAGATAGTAATGGTTGACACATCATCAACCTCTTCATTACTAACCTTACTGATCTGCAAGGACCCATCATCAATCAACCCTTGCAAGCCCCTCTTCAATTTCTCACAGCCATTCACAGCACTTATACAATCTTCACAACCAAGATAGCAACCAGGAAATACTTGACCCTTCAACAATCTCTCTTTCACCACCCTCAACGGCGTCTTGACTTCATCAATACTCAGCACCAAACTCAACTTGTCACCACTTTCAACAACATTGACTCTTTCCCCTCCATGATTAGGCATGGGGTTCGAGTTGACATTCGGCGGCGGCGCAAAATTGATTGCCTTAGAATCTACAAGGTCTTGAACTTTGTGATGCAGCGCCCTGCACTTCTCAGTTGAGTGCCCGGGTGCTCCTGAGTGAAAAGTGCATCGCGCGTTGACATCATAACCAGTTGGAAGCTCTCCAGGAGGTGGTGGTGCCAAAGTCCTCAATTGAATAAGGTTCAAATCTAGTAGTCTCGGCAACAAGGCAGCATACGTCATCGGAATAGCTTCAATCACCCTGTTAGCCGGGCGAGTCTGCCTCAGTTGATATGGTCTCTGCTGGTAGTTGGTTCGAGGTTGTTGTTGTTGCTGGTGTTGTTGTGGTGGAGGTAGCATCTGTTGTACGGGAGCTACGGGAATGGTGACAGCAGCCATATGTTCATAGGGTCTTCTGTAACCCCGACCCTGGCTTCGGCCGAATTCAGCATTGGTCTCGCCTTCTCTCCTTCTCGGAGGTCCACTAAAAGCTTTCCTCGCTCCATTTGAGCTACTAGCACCGGGGTCTTGTATCTTCCCCATTTTCAACAGCGTTTCAACCCTTTCCCCTGCGATGACAATATCGTTGAACTTAGTAGCAGAACTCGACGCCAGTCTCTCAAGAAATACCCCCTGGAGGGTGCCCATAAACATATCGGCCATTTCATTCTCTAACAGGGGTGGTTGCACCCTGGCAGCTAGCTGGAGCCACCTCTGGGCATATTCTTTGAAGCCTTCTTTTGCTGTCTGAGCCATATGTTGCAATTGCGTGCGATTCGGAGCCATGTCCATGTTATATTGGTATTGCCTCACAAAGGCTTCAGCGAGATCCTTCCAGCTCTTGACATTGACCCTACTAAGCTTCATGTACCACTCAAGGGAAGCCCCCACCAAGTTGTCCTGAAAGTAATACATCCACAGTTTCTCATCGTCTGTATGAGCGGCAATTCTCCCAACAAATGATTGCAGATGGGTCTTTGGGCAAGCAGTGCCGTTATACTTATCGAAGGTTGGAACTTTGAACTTATACGGAATCCTGACTCCAGGAACCAATCCCAAGTCTGTTATATCGAATCCCAAAGAGCTCTGGGACTGAATAGCCTTGATTTGCTCGGCCATCTCTTCAAACCTCTTGTTCATTTCTACCCCTTGACCCTCAGCTTCATCAAGTAGAGTGAACTGATCCTCATGGTTGTCCATCTGAATGTTATGCAACCCGTCGTTGACTATTGTCACTCCTGGTTGTGTAACTGGAGTTCCACCCTGACGTGCGCCCGCACCGGTATGATTATCAGCATTAGCAGCAGCAGCAGCGTTTCTGTTCTGATTCTCAACCATCTCTCGCAGACGCTCTTGATTCTGCCCCATGCCGGCCATTAACGTCATGAAGTTATCCATTCTCTGCCTTAGATCTTCCAAATCTGCCTGCATCTGATCCATGGCTCGCTCTCTGTTAGTCTTGGTTGGGTATCTGTGCACTGCTGGTTGTTCTTGAACTTTACGAGGAGCTATAGTGCCTGTGATCACAAAACACGTTAGTAACTGATGCAACACCTGCAAAATAGACAAACAGGTTATATGCAATGCTATGTAACTGTTCATGTTCCCAATTTTAAGCATTTGGCATGCCCCAGTTCTGGCATCTATCTCGACAATCACTTTCAGTGTTTAGCTATCAAACTTTCTCTTCGATAAGTGTTCAGACATTAGCAGTATCCAGACAAACGAGTCTTGCACATTCAAAATGATAACCTGCACATTAATACTGAATATGGACAAACCACTATAGGCTAAAAGTCAGAATACATCCAAGAATATTCCCCGAAGGGTTACAAATCAGTACATCGAATAAAGGCAAAATACAAAATAAGCAAGACTCCTACAACAAGCCTGTAGGTAGCCTGAATAATAAACAACTAATCTAAGGACCCAGGATCCGCCACCTCTGCCCTGCTTTTCTTGACACCTGCTCTCAGCTTGAGCTCTTCGATCTCTTTCCTGGCTTCCTCCAGAGCTAATTGGCTTTGGGCTAACTGTTGGGTCTTCTCTCTCCGGATGGCGTGGGCTTGTTCCACTTCCTCCTTCTTGAAATCCATTTGAACTTCAAAGAACTCTTCTTTCTCTTTGAACTTCTTTTGCTCTTCATCCCTTTGGCCTTTCAGCCAAACAATGGACTGTCGAGCACTCTTGAGAGTCTTTAAAGTCTCCTTGTGCTTAGCTTCTCTTTGAGCTTCCATCATACCCAATCTGTGGAAATGGGCTTCTCTTCCGGCAAAATCCTTCTCTTTGTTTTCTAAAGAGGCTTGGAGCTTCTGCAGCTTGTCTTCAACTTCCTTCTTGGCTCTATTGGCTTGGTGGTACAGGCTTACCATCTCAATATTCTCTACTCTGACCTCATGCAGCTGAGCTTCTAGCTTCTTGTACTCCTCCAAGGAAACCGTACTGCTCGGACTTGGTACCTCTCGGGGATAAAGTGGAGCCTCGACTGAAAAAGGCATGAGAACTGACTCGATATGTCTTTGCAACCATTCAGCATATGGTGGATATGTCTTGGGATCAACTCGGCCGAAGTCTTTCTTCCCTTTTCTTATCCTGTGAGCCCAGGATTGAACTGCTTGTTGGACTAACTCTCTGTTTCCGTCAGCAGGAAAATACAAAGATTCAGCAAACATTTCCATCTGAGGAGGATCTTTCAAAGGGTAGCCAAACTGCTTTTTTAATAATGTCGGGTAGTAACTGATGACACCTTTCCTTCCCAGCAAAGGTACTCCAGCAAACCTGCCGCAACTAACCATCAACTCTTTTCCTAACAAATCCCTGTCATAACCCCAAGCAATGTCTTCTTCAGTCAGTCCCATCAATCTTCTGGACCATCTCCATTCGTCTCGTATATCCTTGAAGGCACCTGACTTAGGCAACTGTCTAGCAAACCATTCAGCAAACAAAGGAGCACAACAGACCACTGGACCACCTCTTCCTTTCTCGTTTCTGTAATGGACACTAAAATAAAAGTCACCCAATAAAGTAGGCACTGGATTGCCTTTTGCAAAGATTGAGATCACTTCTAAGCTGACAAACTCTTTCTCTCCGGGAAACAAGCTAAACCCATATACCATCAATGCAAGCAAAGCTCCAAAGTCGTTCCACCTAGCCTCTGAAGCATACTTCTCAGCCTCTGGGATAAGCACACTCCAGGGTAGACCTCTGCCTTTACTCTCTTGCAAAGCCTTTCTAACTGAAACAACTGGAAACCTACAAACCTTAGCTATGTCTTCATCTCTGAGCACAACCTCTGACCCGTAGAACGACAATGTCTCTCTGATCGGAACACTCAGCATGCTGGAGATCTCTTCCAATGTCGGAGCTAAGATGTAACCTGGAAGAATAAAGCAACGCAGCAGGGGATCATAAAATTGCAACAAGGTATGCAAGCTGTCCTTTTGGTCTGCAGTAGGCTTGTCCACAAACTTCAGTATCTGGCCATATCTTTTCTTGAAATTACCTAAGACTTGATCGTTCATCAAACCTGCTAACCTCTGAACACTTTTAACTTCTGGCTGAAGAAAGGTATAATGCACATTCTTTTTTCTCGGATCTCTTCTGATTTCTGCCATGGAGATAAGAATACCAGAACTGGGAACAGATGTGAGCAATGACCTGAAAAATGGGAAACATAAACAGTTAATGCAAGGAATGATGCAAATGTAATGCAATGCAAGCACATGACCAACTGGGACCATCTGAACTGGAACACTGACAAGGGCCCCTCTGAATAACTGGCAAACCCAAAAGTTTACTGAGTCACACCCTCTGATAATCACAACCCTCTGATAGAAGATCTCAGAATCACAGTATCAAGAAATCCAGAATTCCAGAACCATAACTTCGGAACCATAGAATTATAGAACCACGGATCATAATCAAAGGACCAAAGATCATAACAAGAACCACTGAACAGATGAGTGTATGTTGAGGTCATGGGTTCCTGCACACCTGTAAACACCCCCCAATCTCACGGGTAAAAGGCTCCGGGTCAGACATCACGGACTCTCAAAGCCGAATAGCAATAATACTGTCACCATTTCCGAGAAATGGCTCGTGGCCAAATCAGGGAATCGGTTTGGCATTATATACTACGCAGGGAGGCCTCAGCTGAGTCCGGGAAAAACAAGCATCCCTTATAAGTCCCCAGCTTCAAGCGCTGAAATCGAGAAACAATAGTACATTCAGCCCGTAGGATACAGTACTAATGTCATACGACCAGATGCTTTGACTGAGTTCTTATAAGAGAACCAGGCCATCCTATGCGAGTCCCCAGTGGACCCTCGGGTGCGAATGGGTTTGCCACAAAATGTGGTCTGCCACTGTCACCACTGGAGAGGGTTGTTTCCACAAAGGTTCTCAATGATCGGTCCCCAACTGCACATAACTGTCAGGGTTATGTAATGAGAGAGGAAGATCCCCAAATCAAGACATTTCCAAGACAATCGCAACCTGGGTGTGGAACTCACTACTACCCCCATGACAAGATCTCATGAGGCCAAAGTGGGACCACTCTAAGTCCTATGGTGCACTCGAGCCGGGTACTTGGCTCATATCTCTCAATAACAAGTAACACCCATCCCACCAAAGAAAGCCAGTCCAGACAGTCCAGTATATACATGATGCAGAAAATAAATACTGAAAACTGTAAATAAAGCTGTAAAGAAAGCTGTAAATGAACAACAATACAATACAACAAGCCACATCAAACAAACATCACCCAATGAAACAGAAACACACAAGCGCTAGGAGAGACTCACAGGGGAACCAGAGATTATCTGGTGTGCATGTCCCCAGCAGAGTCGCCAGCTGTCGCTCCCGGGACTTTCATCCTAGTACAAACGCGAAAGTGGCGCGGAAAGGTTAGAGTCGCCAGCCGGACATTTTTATCCCGAATGAATGGGAAAGGTAATGTTGCACAAACCTAAGGAAGAAGAGGAAGGACACGGGTCCTGCGAACCAAAGAGACTGAGTTCGGGAGTCGGTTACGACCTAGGAAGGTATTAGCACCCAGATCGTCCGCCGTACCCGACGGGATCCACGCTTGCAAAGAAAACTATTTCAAAGGGTGAGGGTATGGAAACTGCGGCAAAGAAATGAAATGGACTGGAAAATAAACTGAGAAAAGAAATGAAATAAGAAACAAAGGAGAAATGTAGGGAAAGTAAAGATTGTGCTCGAACGGGCCCTACCCCGCTGCCTACGTACCTCATCCGGATAATGAGGATTAGAGTCGTCGTAGTTCCCCTAACTAGGGGTAGAAAAGAAATTGCTTGTGAATTAAGGCTTGAACTGCCTATGTCATTGCTCAGGTGTTGCAGGCTCAGACGACGAGTGCGTAACCGTCTTGCAAAGTGACAAGTAGGAGCAAGTTCGCGGACGAAGCGAAGGAGATGAGAAAAGAATTCCCGAAGGAAAGACGCTTATTGTTTGTTTGTGTTTTTTAGAAGCTTTTATGAGTGTGTCACAAGGAAGTGAACTCAAGCTTTCACCAATGGAATGTACACTTGTCACTACATTCCAAGATGGAATAATAGAACAAGCACACTCAAGTAAGGAGAAGATCCCCAAAACTTGAACCCAAAGACTAGGGCTTAGGCTCACTAACTTGTTTACTTATTAGATGTTTTGATTATTTACATGAAGAAGTGTTTTTTTATGCTTTTCTTTATGAAGAAGATACCTTGATCAGACTTGTGCATCACAAGGTAAACTTGTACTATCCCAAGATGGGAAGACTACAAGCATACCTCATGGAATAAGGCTATGGATCAATGTATCACTTCACCTTTATTAAAGTGTCTTTTAAGAGTTATGAGATGAGAAGAGGAGAAGAACCAAAAGAATCTCAAAGGAAAAATTCTAAAGGGGGACTAAAATAATCCTAAGTATTCACATGCATGGGTGTCCTAAGGGTTAGTGAGGTTTCTATCCTAATGAAGAAGGAAGAAGAAGATAGAAGAAGAGATGAGAAAGGCCTAGGCCCAACAAAAGAGAGTTAGTCCACATAAACATAAAAGGAAGAGATAAGAATTAGAGATGTGGAACTCAATTCCCACATCTCATACTTACCATAGCCCCTGCAAGGTTAGCATGCACAAATGAAACAAAAATGAGCCAATTAACATGCTAACATCAAAAAATCAGAAGGGAAATGAAGTAAACAAATGTTTAATGCTAATTCAACTCAAAGAAATGAAAATAAAAGACTTATGACTTAAAATGAGGCAACATGAATACATATGGAAACAAATGCGCACTTATGAAAAACGTAATACAAAACACACCAAATACAAGCACAAAGTTCAAAACCAGAATCAAAATGATATGAAGAATGGCCTAAGAGGCCAGCAAGATGAAGAGAGAAGTCACACAATACCAAACAATATCAAAATAGAATCCATGGAATCAAAATATGGAATTTAAACACTTAAGGAAACAAATGACTTGAATATGAAGCAAACTCAAAAATTCAGAAGAACCAAGACCTATCCTAGGACCAGGAAGGTACCCATACCCCAAAGGAACCCCAAATGAGAAGAAGAAGTTGGCACAAGTGCCCTTCTAATCCTATAAGAGATCTAATAAACCAAAAGAAGCAAAATGGGACAAGATGAGAACAAAAATCCACAAATAATCAACCAGCCATCTAAAAATTCTACAACTGAAACCAAAAGATCTTAAAACACATTATATCAACTTGCCAAAAGGATTTACAAAAATTCAGAAAGGAACTAGGTCAAATGGAGGTACGAACACAAGCTAGGACAGAAAACTTACATCACAAGATATCAGATCAAAACTCAAGAAATAATTTCCTAAAAATTCTGAGAAAAATCACATGAAAACTAGAAGATCTTAGGAACACAATGCAAAAAGAATGGGATCAAAAATCCAAATATTGAAGGCTATAGAAAATAAACAAAACGGACTGGTCAAGAAAAGAAGCAAATGGAGCTATGTATATTGGAGAATTATTTCTGGCACGCTAATCAATGAAAAAAATAAAATAAAAATGTGACAAAATTTTAGAGGCACAAAGGAATATCCATGATTTATTTTGGGATTTTTGGGTGAATTATTCTATTTTTAATGGACTAAAATGAAACTGAAAATAAAAGAACTTAAAGGAAGAAAAGAAAGAATTAAATGAAATTGGGAGGAGGTGCACTTAGCAGGCCTTGCACGCTAGAACTGAGATGGGCCCAAGGTTTTGGGGGTACGAATAGCACGCTGGTAAGCCCAGTATGCGCTGAAATACATGGTTGTATGGTGGAGGTGTGAGAAGCAAAGGTTTCATGCTGGATTTGCTTGGGCTGAAGGTGGTGGGGGGTGCGGATAGAACCTTAGGCCCAAGTTCAAACACACAAAACAACTTCTCCATCTTTTCTTATTCCCTAAACAATCATTATTATGCTAATTAATCTTGTTATACTCCCTAAACAATTATTAACTAATTAAACATTTTATATTTTTCTAAACATTATACTAAATTAATTAAACTTTATTATATTTCTAAACATTATTACTAATTAAACAATATACTAAACTTACTAACAGTATTCGAAGAAAACAAACACATACATCAAAACCCTAAAGAGATTCCTCTCCTCTCTCACACACATTTCCACTTTGCTAACCCTAGAGGCCGCCGCCGCCATGCTTCTTCTCTTCCTCCGCATACCGCCCTCCTTCACCTTCGACTTCCATCGGCGACCATCGACGCGTCTCACTCCTTCCAAACATCACGTTCGCCTACCTCCACCAAGCTCTCACCGCCGAGTTCTCCGGCGCTCACCTCCACCTCACCTTCGTCTTCACCGTTCACTCACCTTCACAAGCATTCTCAAACTCTCCGCCACACTGTGCGCCTCTGTCAACCTCCAAACAGCCACCGAACACCCTCGCCTTTACCTTACCGACGCCAACACCTCTCTTCGCGACCTAGCTCACCGGACATCCTTCTTCGCCTCTCAACATCTCCATCTCACCAGCAACATCTCCTTCTTCTCCCAAGAACATAAACTAACCGTCATCATCAACGACCCTAGCCTAAGCCTCTCGCAAACTCCTTCGGCTTCCACTTCAATCCAACTCTAACCTAAACCTAACATCTCTCAATTTCACTCTGTTCTTCTCCACTCAAACCTAACCTACCCGCGCGCTCAGCACAAATCCAGAAACAATAGACTCAGGACTCAACTCAAACAAACAGATCAACATGTTCAGAGTCACGGTAACTAATCACAAACCGCAAACATATACATCTACCAATTGAGATTCGTACCTGTTAATTGGAGGAGTTGAAGAAGCTGCCGTGAAATTGATACGAGCTTATGAGCTTCAACTGACGATGCCGCCAGCTACAAGGATGTCTGCCTCGATTCGGTAACGCTTCACCTCTTCATAACTGACTTGCAATTTCGTTATTGCTATGGAGCTTTGCTTCAGCTTCGTAATTTCGTTTTGCTCCTCTTGATTTGATATGAACGTATATTGGATTGCTTCGCAGGTTTATCAATGCTGCTGTGACGAATTCAATCGATTGAAGAGACTGAATTGATTGGAGCAGTTGAAACAAAATGCTGGATATGCATTTGAATCGAAAGCCAAAGCTGAATCCACAGTATTGATGAAGATGCTGCGAACAAAATCGATGAAGATTATGTTCTTGGCTGAGTTTGGAAGAGCGATTCAGTTCTTGTGTTGAGAAGATTGAAGAGAGTTGATGAAAATTATGAAGAATTGGATCAAGATTGAGGAGAATTGGAGAGAAGAATGGATGAGAAATTGGAATTCTGTTATATGTGATTCTGTTGGGATTCTGTTATGGTGAGACTTTCAAGATTGGTGATGAAATCTTGTATGAAGATATATTCTGTTAGAAAAGAGTGAGAAGAGTGATCGGTTATGCAGGAGAGTCAGGATTCTATTTATTTTTTTTGATGAAAAAAACTCTGAATGAGAACTTCTCATTTTTTCTGTTATGGAATCAGGAGCGAAAAATTAGTTACAGCTTTTTTCTGAGTTTGTTATTTTCTCTTCTTTTTTTTCATTCTGTTATTATTATTATTTATTTATTTTTGGTTTCTGTTTTGACTCTTTCTCTTTTTCACTATTTTTCCATTTCAATGCATATTGATTCCCGATTTGCAAGGCTTTGCATATGGTGCCTTTGCGTTTTGTGTTGGAAAAAATGGTACGTTTTGGTCCTATTGTGATGTACATGATATTTTGAAAGCATTCTTGGAGGACTTTATTTTTTATTACAATATGGACATGAGTTCTGACTAGAAAACTAAATGACCAATGGACATAAAAATAAATTTGGAAATTGGATAATGGAAAGAGATATGATTTAAAATTGATATAAGTATGATAAAGTGGTTTTGGACATGAATAAAAAAAAGAATTGACCTTTGAAATAAAAGGAAAAAGAAAAGAAAATTAGTGGGTCGAAGTGTATTTACAAATAAAAACGAACATGAGAAACTGATATTGGTTAAAACGGATGGAGATACGGGTTGTGAATGTAGACTTAAAAGATGCTAAAAAATGAAATAAAACAAACTCGAAATATGGACAATGGTGAAGAAATTGGAGTAAACGGATAATTGGAAAAAAATGGTTTAGAAACGGATGTAGAATTTGACACTTTGTGGGACGAACCAATTATCACCAATACGTACATAGTCACGTAATCTCCACCAATTAGTTCATTCACTTGAACCAGCTTGCATTGCTTTAGAATTACTTCAAATTTATCTGAATCCTTCTCTGGAACATTAAAATCCGCAGATGCACACAATGAAACTACCCATGATACATTTGAATCCTCGGACCCAAAACTATCACCTGAACCACTGCCCGGTAAATCAAGTACTTTCGCACACAACACAATTCAACGCCGAATTCGCATTGTTTGAGAAATAACCCCTGAAACATGAAGACTCAACAACTGAACTAATTTCCTGACAATTTGTACCAGATTAGGTCAAGCGCCCGTTTGCCTCAGATTACCGCACTGAAATCACTGCCAGACTATGCTATGCTTCCACAATGAATGTTATGCTTCATTTTTCTATGCTAATGATGCTACGTAAAATACGTAAAATACTTCTACTTCTAATATTCCTCTTTGAGGCATTTCATCTCTTCTTGAAATGTTACTGGTGCGTTGACACCGATCGCAATTTATAACAGCGATGTGGACATCTTTCCATAGATTAGGCCAAAATAGGCCGGCTTGTAAGATTTTTGCACAAGTCTTGGAAGTGCTTGCATGTCTACCATAAGGAGATGAATGGCAGTGAACAATGACATCTTCTATTTCTTCTTCGGTAATGCACCGACGAAAGATTCCGTCAGGTCCTCTCTTAAACAATAATGGTTTGTCCCAATAGTAATACTTGAGATTGTGGAAGAATTTCTTTTTCTGCTGATAGGTAAAGTCCGGTGGAAGTGCTCCTGTAGCTAAGTAGTTGACAATGTCAGCGTACCATGGCAGTCCTACGGTTGTTTGGATTGTTTCCACGGCTTTTGGTTCATCTATGTCTAACTGAGCTGTGTCGCTTCTTATTTGTGCTATCAGCTGTTCATACGGAAAATCGTCGTTAATTGGCACTTGTTTGGGTTTAATACCTTCTATTCTAGATAAATGGTCCGCAACGACGTTTTTAGTACCTTTCTTATCTTTGATTTCGAGATCAAACTCTTGTAAGAGTAAGATCCATCTCAAGAGTCTTGGTTTAGCATCTTTCTTGGTTAATAGATATCTGATAGCAGTGTGGTCTGTGTAGATGATTATTTTTGCTCCTACTAGGTAGGAACAGAATTTATCAAGCGCAAAGACAACTGCTAACAATTCTTTTTCAGTAGTGGCATAGTTCAATTGAGCAGAATCTAAAGTTCTACTGGCATAGTAAATTGCGTGAAGTTTCTTGTCTTTCCTTTGTCCTAGAACTGCGCCTACAGCATAGTCACTCGCATCGCACATGATTTCGAAAGGTAATCTCCAGTCAGGTGGTTGCATGATTGGTGCGGTGATGAGGGCTGTTTTTAGAGTTTCAAATGCTTTAAGACAATCTTTATCGAATATGAACTCAGCGTCTTTCATTAATAAACCGGTGAGAGGTTTACTGATTTTCGAGAAATCTTTGATGAATCGTCGGTAGAAACCGGCGTGTCCTAAAAAGCTTCGTATTTATCGAACGGTCTTAGGGGGTTGAAGATATTTTATGACTTCTATCTTAGCTTTATCAACTTCAATTCCCTTATCAGATATAACGTGTCCTATTACGATTCCTTCTCTGACCATAAAATGGCATTTTTCCCAGTTAAGTACGAGGTTTACTTTTACACATCTTTCTAACACCATTTCTAAATTGGATAGACATCCTTCAAAACTTTGCCCGCATACAGAGAAGTCGTCCATGAACACTTCCATGATGTTATCTATGAAATCTGTGAAGATTGACATCATACATCTTTGAAAGGTTGCAGGAGCGTTACATAATCCAAAGGGCATTCGTCTATATGTGAACGTTCCATAAGGGCATGTGAATGTTGTCTTCTCTTAATCATCTGGATGGATAGGGATTTGGAAAAATCCTGAGTAACCATCAAGATAACAGAAATACGAGTGTTTGGCTAATCGTTCTAACATTTGATCTATAAAAGGTAGTGGGAAATGATCTTTTCGAGTGGCTTTGTTTAGTTTTCGATAATCGATGCACACTCTATGTCCGGTCACTACTCTTTGTGATATCGATTCGCCTTTAGCTTTTTTCACAACAGTGATACCTCCTTTCTTGGGTACTACATGTACTGGACTAACCCATTGACTATCAGAGATTGGATATATTATTCCAGCGTCTAGTAGTTTCTTAACTTCTTCCTTTACTACAGTGCTAAGGATTGGGTTAATTCTTCTTTGAGATTCTCTAGAGGTTTTGTAATCTTCTTCTAGCATATTACGATGCATACAGATTGAAGGACATATTCCTTTGAGATCAAATATGTTATATCCTAATGCAGTTGGGTATTTCTTTAAGACATCTAAAAGTTTCTTCGTTTCGATTGTTCCTAAACCGGAATTGGTTATAACTGGTCGCGTACATTCAGTGTCTAGGAATTCGTATCTTAGGTTCTTAGGTAAGGTTTTTAACTCTAATGTAGGTTTCTTCTTACTTGGCATGGGATCCGGTGTAAGTGCTAAACTTTCGCTTAGACTATCATCCTGATACGGTTCACGCCAATTGTCATCTTCGAAAATCGGAGGGATTTGAATTTTCATAATTTCAGAATAAATAGTTTCTTTCATTTCCATCTCTCTTACACACTCGTCAATGACATCCAATAAATAGCATGTGTCCTCTATAGCTGGTGATTGTAAGAATTGTGTTAAAATAAATTCAACTTTCTCTTCACCTACTTCAAAGGTTAGCTTTCCTTTCTTTACGTCTATAATAGCTCCGGCGGTAGCTAAGAATGGTCTTCCTAGTATGATAGGTGTAGTGGAGTCTTCAGTGATGTCCATGATTATAAAATCAGTAGGAATGTAGAATTGAACTATACGTACTGGGACATTTTCTAGTATGCCTATAGGATATTTAATAGAGCGGTCGGCTAGTTGAACAGACATTTTAGTAGGTCTTAATTCTCCCATATCTAGCCTTTTGCAAATTGTTAAGGGCATAACACTGACACTGGCTCCTAAATCGCATAGAGCTTTGTCAATGACGAATTTTCCAATTACACAGGGTATAGAGAAACTACCTGGATCTTTTAACTTAGGAGGCATATTGTTTTGAATTATTGCGCTACACTCAGCAGTAAGTGTAACGGTTCCGTTATCCTCTATCTTCTTCTTATTGGATAAGATTTCCTTTAGAAATTTAGCATACGAGGGCATTTGAGTGATAGCTTCTGTAAACGGAATAGTAATATTCAACTGTTTCAGAAGTTCAACAAATTTCTTAAACTGGCCCATCGTCTTGGAATTGGTTAATCTCTGAGGGTACGGAATTGGTGGTTTATAAGGTGGTGGAGGCACATAAGGCTTCTCTTTCTCCACTGCCTCTTGATTATTATCTTCCTTTTCTTCTGGTTCATTCTCCTTTTCAGTCGGCTTATCTTGCTTTTGGTACATGGCTGGATTGTCAAGTCTTGGATCGGCAGGTCCGTCAAGTTCCTTGCCACTTCTTAGTATCACAGCATTGGCCTGTCCTTTTGGATTAGGTTGGGGTTGTCCAGGAAATACTCCAGCTGGGGCAGCAGTAGGCGCTTGTTGTTGAGCTACTTGTGAAATCTGAGTTTCAAGCATTTTGTTATGTGTAGCTAACGCATCTACCTTGCTTACTAATTGCTTAATCTGCTCGCTAGTGTGTATGTTTTGGTTCAAGAATTCCTTGTTTGTTTGAGATTGGGTTGCTATGAAGTTCTCCATCATTAACTCAAGGTTCGATTTTCTAGGAACATTAGGAGCAGTCTTTTGATATCCTGGTGGTGTAGCTGGTGCTTGACCTGGTGCGTATAAAGCATTGTTATTCTTATAAGAGAAGTTCGGATGATTCTTCCAACCTGGGTTGTATGTGTTCGAGTACGGGTTTCCTTGAGCATAATTCACTTGATCTGTGGGAATGCCTGCTAATAATTGACAATCAGGGACAGCATGTCCTGGAACTCCACATAACTCACAGTTAGGTGTTACTGCAGCCACGGTGGTTGTTGGTGTTATGGCCAAGTTGTCGATCTTTTGGTTAAGTTGGTCAAACTTTGCATTGACTTGGTCCATACTACTCACTTCGTACATACCTCCTTTTGTTGGTTTCTCAGTTGCGACTCTCTCGCTTCCCCATTGGTAATGATTCTGAGCCATACTCTCGATAAGTGCATAAGCATCATTATATTCTTTGTCCATTAGTGCGCCGCCTGCGGCAGCGTCAATCGTCATTCTTGTGTTGTACAAGAGTCCATTGTAGAAAGTATGGATGACCATCCATTCTACTAATCCGTGATGTGGACAAAGTCCTAGCATATCTTTGTAGCATTCCCAAGCTTCGAAAAGTGACTCGTTTTCCTTTTGCTTAAATCCGTTGATTTGAGCTCTTAGCATAGCTGTCTTGCTAGGTGGGAAATATCTTGTCAAGAAGACTCTCTTTAATTCCTCCCACGTAGTTACTGAATTCGAGGGTAGAGATTGAAGCCAGGCTCTCGCTCTGTCTCGAAGTGAGAAAGGAAAAAGGCGTAATCTGATTGCTTCTTGGGTAACTCCATTAGCTTTTACAGTATCTGCGTACTGCACAAATATCGAAAGATGAAGGTTCGGATCCTCGGTAGGATTTCCGGCGAATTGGTTTTGTTGCACAGCTGATATCAGCGAAGGTTTCAAATCGAAATCGTTTCGGTTGATAGCTGGTGCAGCAATGCTGGAATGCGGCTCAGCTTGTGAAGGACTAGCGTAATACTTTAGTGGATGATTTGGTTCTTCATCTATCTCTACGTCCTTCGATGTTCCAACTGGTTTAGGTGGATCAACTTGAAGATCTGGAATGTTGTATTTTTGTTGGCATTCGAATATTCGTCTTCTTAAATGTAAGAAGCGTTCTAATTCAAGGACTGGAGGTTGCAAGTCTTCGCCTTGAGAGCGAGTACTTGGCATACACTCGGTAAATTAGATTAGGGAAAATAAATTGTTACCTTAGTCTAGACAGTGCTACTCTAATAGTGCACTAGTGACTAAATCAAGGTCCCCGGCAACGGCGCCAAAAACTTGATGGGGCGAAGACGTGATGTGTCTAGCGGTATCTGAACTGCAAGCGCATAACCTATCGCAGTAGTAATAAAAATATGTCGAACCCACAGGGACTTTGTAATCACTCTAGTGCTAGAAGTTCTGCTAGTTTAGCTAAGGCGGAAATTTGTCACGATTATGGTTTTTAAGGATTATAAACGGGAATTAAACTTAGTTTAGGAAATAATGAGAAAGCGGTCGGTATGTAATTATATTAACCTATGCGGGTCAATCTAGCCTAAGCTTATAAAGATGGTTCACTTAAATAATTCTGTAGAGATTACCAGTTTAAAAATCCTTGACTCACACTCTAGTGGTCTGATCTCAGATCTTACTCCTAAAGCCCTATGCCTGCTCTCGCTAGCCCATAAGTGTTTAGAAAATAATTTTTGAAAATTTAATAAGTCTAATTCGTTTTAAAGCACTCTCGCTGTATTTAAATCAAATGCCTAACTTTAGCTATCCGGTTAAAATCTCACACTCTCGTGGTCTCGACCTAACCTATTTCACTTCTTTTACTCTCGTAACAAAAAGTTTGATTTTAATTATAAAAAGCCACAGCCAGAATATAAGTTCTTAAGTATTTTTAGCTTAGATTCGATTTATCCGTTTTGGTTTGGTTTATTACATACCGACTCGATTAATTTAGATACTCATATTTATTAAACCAACATATAGATACAAAATGAAATAAATAAATATTAAAGCATGCATTATATAATAATAATAGAAACTTAACATAAATAAATAAATAAATTCAATATAAATTGCAAAACAAAAACCTGAACAATTTAATTCTTAGACTCCTTCTTCCACAAATCGGCAAGCTTGGAGTGTCGGAATCGAAACAAATAAAATAACAAGTTCTGAGGCTAAAAAGAAATTAAATTAAGATAACAATTTCCTAATGTTGGAAATTGTTATCAAAGGGTTTGGAAGTAAAAAGGAAAAACACAGCAAGAACAAAAGTTGGAAAATAAATGGGTTGAAAGAAAAAACGGCAGAGCTTCCGCATAAAAATTCAATAATTAACTCTCTGTCCTTTTTTCATTTGATCCTTGGGTATTTATAGAAGAGGAATTTGGCAGTTGAATGAGTTGGAGCGTGGGCTTCGTTTGTTCTGTTTTGAGAGAATCCAGGAGAAGTGGTGTACTGGGTGTTGCTGCAGTTGAGGGAAAGTAGGAGTCTCTGAAGACTCGTTGCACGTTCTCAATTAAATTCAAACAAATTTAATAACTTTTTCTTGTCACGTTCGTGACATGGTGTAACAGTCATATTTCTTCAATTAAGCGTGTCACGGTCGTGACATTGGAGTAACGGTCGTGAGACCTCTAATTGGCGTGTCACGGTCGTGAGTCAGTTGTGACGACCGTGAGAGTAACAAAAAATGCAGACTTTAGCATAATTGATCTCTTCCTTTTCTTTTCATGCTAGATTTGGTTCATTTGATCTTTTTCTCATAATTTGGCTTTAGACATGTTATACCTGCAATGTGACATAAAAACTCGAAACAATCGGGAGTTAAAAGGATCAATGTACAATAAAACGGACTAAAAACATAGTAATAATGTGATACGATTTCTCATTATCAACTTGACCATACTTTTGTAAGGCAACCAAGAGGAGAAACCCTAGGGAGTGCAGACGGAGATCGTATAACGATCGACTTATGTGTGTGAATATTAATTTCAGATATTTATCTTGAATTTAGTGGGCTAGGTCCATTTAATTTTGCATACATATCTTTTCACACCCTATTATTACTAACCACGCAGTTTAATTATTTTGCGGAAATTAAAAGCGGAAAATAAAAACCCTAAACTATTACATGGCTTTGGGAGAGATACATAAATAAAACCTGACAGAAAGCATAGAGTGCGGAAAATAAACCTAAACTATTACAAGGTTTTAGCAGTTACATTATCTTTAGAAATCGTAAAAAAAATCGAAACGAAAAGATCGGAAGAATATTGAGTCTTTGAGATGAGAGGAGTATATGTTTTTTATCATGCTGTCAGACTAGAATTCTTATCACTACTGCAGCCTTCAAAGTATCGGCGGAAACGGATTACAGCAGATTAACCAACAGTTTATGTTAGAACAATTTTGATTCTAATCCTCTACTATAGTTTTGATGATAACAATACCTTTCTAAAAGAATAGAAGTTCTAATATGTGTTGCAACTAACTTATAATTAATGTGCATTGTAGAAGTTCTTAAAAGGAAAGCACCTTGGAATAGAAGTTTCCTTGCGCTATTATATAGAAGATAAATGTGTTAAAGAGAAGCTATTAATTAAGACGTCATTAAAGCTGCGTATTCAATTTTTTATACTCTGATTTGTACTTAGAAGATTCTGATACTCTCATTAAAAACTATTTAAAGAAAATCAGAATAAAGGCTGGTAACAAGAATCTCCTCTTTTGGAAGGATTTTATGGCAATAAATATTATCCAAATCAAGCTCCAGATGTTCCCAACGGCTAGATAATCCAAGCCACTATATAAAGGAATCTACCTAAAGATTTGAAGCTCTGGTTCTCACGTTAAATCTTTCACATGCTCAAATACTGCTCTCAAATATCTTGTAACAAATCACCTAGTGATTATATCTTATTAGAAGCATTTCTAAGTTACATACTTAATCTTTGTAAAAAAATACGTTGATTTTCCTTGAGTGACTAGTTTAAGTCATTTTTATTTGTTGAAAACCCAATTCCAACCCCCCTTCCTTGTGTTTTATGCTCCTTCAATTGGCATCAGAGCACTAGGTTCTGAGATACACACTTAACAGTGTCAGTAAAAGATCCAGAAGATAAAACACAATGGCAGATGCATGCAACAACAACAATGACTACCAAAATGACAGATCAACGGAAAACCTCCAGTGTTCAATGGTGACGAATTTTATAACTAGAAGGATGTTCTGGAAAGTTTCTTTATGGCTCTGGATGGAGATCTTTGGGATATGGTGACAGATGGATACACTCATCCTGTTGGAGCAGACGGTCAGAAGATTGAAAGAAAGAACATGACATCACAACAGAAGAAGGAATTTAGAAATCATCACAAGGCCAGAACCATACTTCTGAGTGTTATTTCCTATACAAAATATGAGAAGATCACAAACAGAGAATCAGCCAAACATATGTTTGACTCTCTGAGGATGACACATGAAGGCAACACTCAAGTCAAGGAGACAAAAGCTTTGGCTCTCATCCAGAAGTATGAAGGATTCAAGATGGAAGAAGATGAAACAATTGAGAAGATGTTCTTAAGGTTTCAAATGCTGGTTGTTGGACTGAAAGTTTTGGACAAAGGCTACTCAATAGCAGATCATGTGAAGCTATCATGTGAAGCTATCAGAAGCTTGCCAAAGGCTTGGAGACCCATGGTCACTGCTTTGAAGCTATCAAAAAATATGAACGAAATATCTCTAGAAGAATTGATCAGCTCTTTGAGAAGTCATGAGATAAAGCTAGAAGAAGATGAACCCCAGAAGAAAGGTAAGTTTATTTCTCTTAAATCTAACAAATCTGATTCTAAAGCTTTGCAGGCAGAAGAAGAAGAAAGCTTTGGAGGCTCATCAGAAGAACATGAACTATCTCTTCTATCCAGAAGAGTTCAACAACTCTAGAAGCATCGTTAGAAGAAGTTCTGAAATCCCAGAAGATCAAGCAATCACTCTGAAGCATCCTCTGGTCACAGGAAACCTATAAGTAAGGAAGTAATGTGCTACGAATGCAAAGAACCTGGACACTACAAGAGTGACTGTTCAAAACTCCAGAAAGAGAAACCCATAAAGAAATTCAACAGAGAAAAGAAAAAGAGTCTCATGGAAACATGAGATGATTCAGAATCATCTGAAGCAGATTCAGACTCATAAGATGAACATGCAAACATAGCATTAATGGCAAAAATACCAGAAGATGTTCACTCATCAAAATCAGAGTCAGATTCTTATACAGAAGAGGTATTCTCTAAATTTTCTAGATCTCAATTAGAAGATAGCCTCTCATAAATTCTTGAAAAATATCAGAAGCTTCAATTCAAATACAAAGACATGAAACAGAGTCTAGTATCTGAATTGGAAGAAGTTAGCAAACTTAAGTCAGAAAACTCTGAGCTAAAAGAAAATATTTTTGAATGTAAAAATTCTTTTTAAAAACTTAAAGCTCAGAAGGAATCTGAATCAGAAATTCTACTTAGTTCTGATAATATCATAAAGCAGTATGATTATAGTTTTCAAAAATTTCTAGCTAAAAACATAGACAAAAGCAAAATTGCCTCTATGATCTATGGAGTTAGCAGAAATGGTAGAAGAGGTAAAGGCTATGTGAAAACTAAAGGAGAGGAAACTCTGAAGTTTAAAAAGGTTGATGACATGGTCATAAAAGTTAATACTCCTTTAAGTTCTCATTTTACCTATGGTCATAATCATGATCTAAAATATACTAGTGAGTCATCTTATTCTACAAGTTCTGATATGAAACTTAAAATCAATCAGAAGTTTGTAAAAACTAACAAACAAGGACCCAAAAAGATATGGGTACCCAAAGATAAAATTGTGTATGTTGCAGATGTCTTTAACAACCAAACTGAAACACCAATCTTGGTACCTGGACTTTGGATGCTCACGACACATGACGAGAAGAAAGCATATGTTCCAAAGTCTTGAGCTGAAAGCTGGAGGCTACGTAGGTTTTGGAGGCAATCAAAAAGGAAAGATTATTGGCTCTGGGACTATTGGTAATGGCACCCTTCCCTCTATCTCTAATGTTCTTCTAGTGGAAGGATTAATGCATAATCTATTATCCATAAGTCAATTAAGTGATAATGGTTATGACATAATCTTCAATCAAAAGTTCTGTAAAGTTGTTAGTCAGAAAGATGGAACAATCCTTTTTAGTGGAAAGAGAAAGAACAACATATATAAAATAAAACTCTCTGAACTGAAAAGTCAGAATGTAAAATGTCTAATGTCTGTGGAAACTGAGCAATGGGTCTGGCACAGAAGATTGGGACATGTTAATATGAGAAAATTGTCTCAAATTAACAAACTCAATCTAGTCAGAGGACTTCCAAACTTGAAGTTCAACTCAGAAGCTCTGTGTGAAGCATGTCAGAAAGGAAAATTTTCAAAACCTGCTTTTAAATCTAAAAATGTTGTATCTTCCTCTAGACCATTAGAAATTTTGCATATTGACTTGTTTGGACCAGTGAAAACTGCTTCAGTCAGTGGAAAGAAATATGGATTAGTGATCATAGATGACTATAGCAGATGGACATGGGTAAAGTTTCTTAGACACAAGGATGAGTCAATTGTTGTATTTTCTAACTTATGCAAACAAGTTCAAAATTAAAAAGAGTTTAGAATTGTCAAAGTCAGAAGTGATCATGGTAGAGAATTTGAAAACAAAAAATTAGAATCATTTTTTAATGAAAATGGCATCTCTCATAATTTTTCATGTCTTAGAACTCCACAACAAAATGGGGTTGTAGAACGTAAGAACAGAACATTGCAAGAGATGGCCAGAACCATGATCAATGAGACTAACATGGCTAAACAATTTTGGGCAGAAGTAGTAAATACAACATGTTACATTCAGTATAGAATCTCTATAAGACCTATTCTGGAGAAGACTCCTTATGAATTGTGGAAGAACAGAAAGCCCAAAATTTCATATTTTCATCCTTTTGGATGTACTTGTTTTATTCTGAATACTAATGATCCTCTGAACAAGTTTGATTCTAAGGCACAAAAGTGTTACATGTTAGGATACTCTGAACGTTCAAAAGGATACAGAGTATACAATACAGAAACATGAATTGTGATCGAATCTATCTATGTCAGATTTGATGATAAGCTTGGTTCTGAAAAACCAAAGCAGAATGAATCTCTTGCAGATATAGAAGTTGAAATCACTAAAGACAGAACATCGGAAGATCAATCATCCATAGAACCAGACAAGACAACCACTCCAACAAGTTCTGAAGAACCCACTCAGAAAAAACAACCCAGAAGCATGTTGAATCATCCAGAAGATAAGATCTTGGGAAAGAAGGGTGATCCAATCAGAACAAGTTCATCATTCAGAAATTCTGAAGAATCTCTAATGGGACTAGTCTCTCTGATTGAACCAACTTCTGTAGAAGAAGCACTCTCAGAAAATGATTGGATACTTGAAATGCAAGATGAACTCAATCAATTCACCAGAAATGACATGTGGGACTTAGTGCCTAGACCTAAAGGATTCAACATTATTAGCACCAAGTGGGTATTCAGAAACAAGCTAAATGAACAAGGAGAATTTGTCAGAAACAAGGCACGGCTTGTAGCACAAGGTTATAGTCAACAAGAAGGAATAAACTATACATAAACCTTTGCACCAGTCGCCAGGTTAGAATCAATTAGACTATTAATTTCATTTGTTGTTAATCATGACATCATTCTCTATCAAATGGATGTCAAGAGTGCATTTTTAAATGGTTACATTGATGAAGAAGTGTATGTGCACTAACCCCCTGGTTTTGAAAATACAAAATTTTCAGAACATGTTTTTAAACTTAAAAAATCATTATATGGTCTGAAACAAGATCCTAGAGCTTGGTATGTGTCGCTCCCGGGATTTTCATCCTAGTACAAACGCGAAAGTGGCGCGGAAAAGGTAGAGTCGCCAGCCAGACATTTTTATCCCGAAAGAATGGGAAAGGTAATGTTGCACAAACCTAAGGAAGAAGGAAAGGACAAGGTCCTGCAAACCAAAGATCTGAGTTCGGGAGTCGGTTACGACCTGGGAAGGTATTAGCACCCCAAATCGTCCGTCGTACCCGACGGGATCCACGCTTGCTTGTTTTGTTTCAAAGGGTGAGAAAATAACTGCTGCTGAATAAAACCGCTAACTGGAAATGGAATGAAATGAGAAAGGGAATCGGAAAAGAAAATGGAATGAAAGGGGGAAATGTAGGGAAAATAAAGAATGTGCTCGAACGGGCCCTACCCCGCTGCCTACGTACCTCATCGGGAAAATGAGGATCAGAGTAGACGTAGTTCGCCTAACTAAGGCGGGAACTATTTGTTTGTGTTTTTTATGCTGGAACTGCGTATGTCTATGCTCAGGTGTTGCAGGCTCGTCTGGTACGAGTGCGTTTACCGTCTTGCATGTGTGACAAGTCGTCGCGAGTTCGCGTTGTGAGTGAATGAGATGAGAAGAGAAGTTCCCGCAGGATAGTCGCTTATTATTTATTTTTGTCTTTTATGAGAAGTGTTTTGAATTTGTTTGTGAACGGTCTTGTACTAAGACCTATCAATCGCGGGAAGTATTTATACCTCGCCCCGAAACAGGACGCGTATAAACACTCCGCAACAAAGTCTCGTGTCGTACAAGATCGTTCGGTTTTCATTATGTGTTTTATTGCTTTTCTTTATAAGATGAGAAAGAATGACCCAAGTTGAAAAAAGGACAAACTAAGGGGACTAAGACACAACCCTAATTTTATCATATACAAAAGGGAGATCCTATGGTTAATGAGGTATTCTAATCCTAAGAAAGAAAAGGAAAAGAAGAAAAAAGAGTTAGAAACTAACTTACTTCTTAAGGAAGTTAAGTTGGTTCTAAAGAACAAAAAGGGAACCTATGAACAAAGCACAAAGTGCTAAGGCAAAGAAAATTAAAATGCATAAGAGATAGGAATGAAGTGAAGCTTACCTCAATCTTCCCCCCTACAAAACAAAAGTTAGCATGACAATGCATATTGAAAGTAAAATCAAAGCATGAAAGCGATTAAGTACCATAAACGTCCTAGAATGGAACTAGGGTTCAAAATAAGACCTAAGTCTAAAGGTGAAGGTACCTAAAGGTCACATGACTTCTAAAGACAGTAGCTACATGATATAGATCCCTAAGTATTCTAGGATACCCCACAAGATCAAACTATGTCAAACTATGTACAAAAAGTTCACCTAAGTTCACATAAATGCAAATTAGGGTTTATGGATGAAGTATGAATGCATATGGCTTACAAGCATGAATTAATACATGAAATGAACATCAAAGTCAGTAGTGAATGCTTATGAAGATGGATGAGTGAATATACAATCATGGATTCAATGGATTAGGCATATGGAGCAATGAGAAGAAGATATGAGAAGAAACGAACAAAAATCGCATAAGATCGCACATGATGAAAGTTAAGGAAGAATGGCATGTGAATATGCATGAAATGATTATGGGTCAGTAGCATACAAGGTATGAGATGCAATGAGAATTCATGAATAGGAATTAATGATTTGCATATAATTCAAGTTATTATTTAGAGGAGAAGAGAATCTATTTTAGGTTAAAGTTAATTCACATAAGTATGCACTTTAAAGCACCAAAACAAACCAAATGAGCATGGTTCAAAAAATGACCTATGACTAGAATTAAAGATATACAAATGACCTATAATAAACTCTTAAAAGCTACCAAAAAGTTCCTCAATCAAATGGCATCAATGCCTTCTTAACACTTAGGTTATGCGACACATAAACACATGAATCAACCTAGGATCTAGGTGACATGGAAAAATAGCAAAAAGCCTTTAAAAATTATGAAATTAAATCCATGGAATTATATAGTGATTATATTACATGGTCCAAAAGGATTCTACAAAATTATGCACCAAAGTGCCAAAACAATTCCTTGATTAGCAAGGTAACAAATCGTGATCATCGAAAAACAACTCCACAAAGTGGATCAAAAAGGGCATCTAAAATTATGAAAAAAATTCCTAAGGAGCATAAAAATGTCACAAATTACAGTTATTAATCACACACAAAAAATAGGTTTCACACCTATGGGGAAAAATCGATTTCGGTCCCTTATGCCAAAACCTTCCTTTTTGGGACAGCTTATGATCTAAAATCCAAATTAATTATTAAAACCACCCAAATCTGGAAACAAAAAAAATTAAAAATTAATTAAGAGGATTAGGATAACTCATGAATTTTTCCAGAATTTTATCTCACCTAAAACCATTTTTAATAATTGCGACTAAACGGGCAAAAAAGTGGATTTTAAGGGGAAGTGAAAGGAATCGATCCTAATGGTTCGTAACCTAATCCCTAAGCTCCGAAATAGACACAAATCAACATATACCACAAATATATCCAATGCCTCAGGTGGGAGGGCTCAATATGCACCTTAAATTATATGGTCCTAAGCCACATACGACTAAAATGATGCGTAATCGCCAAAGAAACTTGAAATTACTTACTTGATCGAAGTGCCGATTCCTCACAAAAAGAAATCCGAAAAAACCTTAAGCAAGGTCTTGCAATCTCCATGAGCAAAATAAATACTCATCTTCCATAATCACTTTGTGAAGATCCGCCATACTTGAAATCGATTCAAATCGATCAAAAACGTGAATGAACCATTCTAATCCATAATTAGTTCTAAATAATACTTAAAATTAGCAACAAAAATTATAATTAAAAATTTTCAAGAAAACTAAACCAAATTCTAATCATCAAAAATTAATTAATAAGGACAAATCATAATTTTCAAACAAAAGAAAAAACCATTAACAATTTCCAAGAAAATAATGAAAACAGGGAGATATGAATCAGGAACCAGAGGGTGCCAATAAGAGCCCAATGACTGAAAAAGCCCATCAAATGTCCAAAAACGCGTGAGGGGTGTGTTAATGAAATTAGGTAGTGAGGTTAGAATTTCTCTGGCCCAATAACAATCCATATGCAGGAGGAGGTGAGAGAGTAAAATGCGTGTGTGAATAGTTGTTCCATGGTTGAGTTTGTAAGGCCCAATCCGAATTGCATTTTGAAACCCTAATTGCCAATGTCTTCAGCTAAACATTCTTCTTCCCCTTTCCTCATCTTCTTCGCCGCAAACACACATTTATCAATCTCAATGAACCCTCACCGCCGGAGAAAAAAAAAACTCTCCGCCGTCTAAGAACAATTCCAAGCCTCTTCATCTTCTACAATACTTCATCACCATTCACGTCGCCAAAGCCCCTCTTTTTTCTCTGCTTCGAAGACGAGACCGACATCCTCTCCACCGTGCCCTTCCTTCAGCTTCATCCCGATTTCTCAATACCTCCTTGATTCGCCGCCGTGTCAATAACCCCACGTAGTCGTCGACACCGAGTCACACGCCCGCGGTTGCTCAACTCGAACGCGACATCTGTCTTCTCCGACCTCTCTCAAAAATCATCAACCAAACATGATCTCAAACCAGACTATGAAGCTAGAAGCGCACGAGATAAAACGATGGTGCGGATCAGAAACCTTACGCCAGTTTAACGAAGCTTGTTCAGGTATGTCGATTCCTTGTTGTGGATACGTTATAACCTTCTTGATCTTCACAGATTTCTTGTGTCCGAAATCGTCGGTTATTGACTCGTTCTTGTCGATGCTTCGGTTTGCTTGTTGATTGTGTGCCCTTGTAATGATGATAAAGATTCCTCCAGATTATCGGAGATTCAATATGGCTGATGATTACCGGTGAAGATGGTTGCAGTTGTGCGAGAGGTTCAGATCAAATACGAAGGTTGAGGAATAGAGGGCTGAACGTTTGATATGAAGGTTCTGCGGATTCGATCGATCTTTTTTGGAGAGATGATGATATGTAACAAGTTCTTGTTGTGGTTCTGTGACTGATTTGCAGGTTGCATCTTCTTGATGAAGGTTGAAGATGAGGTTACTTTGGAGATCATTGAAATTGTGAGAGGAAGAAGATTGGTGAAGAGCTTTTTTTGTTTCTGGATTTTCTGGTTCAAGAAAGTGATGGATATTGGGGAGTTGTGAAGAAAAAATATGAAGATTGGAGAAGAATCATTTGAGAGGGTTGCAAATTATGGATAATGGTGAAGGAGGTTGAAGGAAGATTGGAAGAAGAGTGATTATTGGATCGAGAGGTTGAAGAGATCCTGAGTTTTGGAGAGTTTCTTGGAGACCTTTTTTTTTATTATGCAGGTTTGTTAGAGATGGAGTTATGGAGAAGATTCAAGATGATATTCAGATTCTGAAGAAAGAATGAGATTGAGCCCTCAAAGGTTGATGAAGATTATGGAGTTGGAGAATATGAAGGTGGAGAAGTGATTCTGAAGTGAAGGAGATTGGGGATTGATGGTGAAAAGTGAAGTATTTTGAGAGAGTTTTTTCTCTGCCTTTTTTTCCTGCATAATTGTTATTCCTTTTGATGATTTTTCTAACTGATTCACTTGTATCAGTTGTTACCTCTAATTATTGTAACTGATTTTTTTTCACTGAATTCTCCCCCATAGAATCATCAAATTGAAGAATTTTTTTGTAATGATTTTTTTTGGTTTTGTAACTGAAAATCAATTAAGTTTCATGTTAGAGTTTCTAAAATTCTGTTGCAAATCTAATCTGAGTTTTTCTCTTGATTAATAAAATCTTGTCTAATCTGTTTGACATGATTTCCCCGCCATCCATGTTTCATAAGCCTGCCTCACAAGCCTTTCTCAATAGCAGCACCATTCATTTTTGTTTAAATTTATTGATGGTCTTAGAATTGGATGGACCAAAATATGGACATAAGCATTGAATTCAATGGCAATAATGATAATAAAAGAAAAACTTGGAGTATAAAAATGGTCTTGATAATTATTAAAATGGGCTTAATTATGGCTACAAGGAAAAAAAAGTAATGGGCTTTTCACGAATGACTTAAATTGGAGAAAGAAAATGGTTATGGTTTGATATGGATAAGTGAATGAATTTGGTTAATAAAATGGGATACGACTATGGAAAAATAAAAGGGTGAATTGGGCGGTAAAAACGAATTAAAAATGGTTTAATGTGAAATAGATTGAAACGGAAAATGGATATGGAAAATGGTAGTGACTTATTTGGAATGGATATCAGGTATTTTTTTTAATGAACTTGGATTTGAGCTCGAATGATGCTTTCCCAATTTTCCACCTTTGATTTGAGCCACATTATTTGAACCAAAACTCTGGTGCCATAATGGGTCCCAAAATCAACACCTCAAACCTTATTCCCTAAATACTCTGGCACGAGAACCCTAATATGTTTATGATGAGCCTGATGCACCAATGTATGGTCCATACAAGTGAGTTTCTTAATGATAACTTAATCAGGGAAATAAACCTTAATCGAGTAGCAAGCACATAAGAAGGCGAGGCTATCAATGGCCTCATAACCAAAACTTTGAATTCATCGGATAACCATACATAGGGTGTGAAGCCTTAACTCCGAAATCCATGACACAAACTCCAGTGAAGTAGAAACCACAAAACAAGGGAATAATCTGGCTCTTCTGAGGGCATTGATCTCATGCCTGAGGAACTTAATGAAATGCATGATTATGAATGTTGACGACCTAGTGAGAAATGCAGATGAAATGTGAAACGATAAGCCAGTTAGTGGTAAAAAGAATGAGGGCAAATTTTGAGGTATTACAGCTGCCCCTATTCAATCATCCGCAAGCCTAAACGAATAATTGCAACGGCTTTTATACGTTCAAGGCATGGAGTGATTGGATACTCGAATAAACCTGGAAATTTGCACATTGAGGGTAACAGAAATGCCATCTGCCCATTTATTTATTTATGTATTTTCTGATTTTGACCTCTGAATAGGTAGCGGAACATAAGACCAGGTGGAAATATGCTGGGAAGAATGCCATCCTCGAATGACAACTCACAAGGGATCCTCGGATCCAATACTAAAACCATCCTTGAATAGAAACACGATAGTATATCGGCCGCAGGCGATAACCATCAACAACAAAGACTAACCTCGGACAGACTTTGCAAAAGAGACAAACTGACCTCGATCAATAAGCTCGAAAAATGAACTACTATCCTCGAATAATAGCCACACAAAACAAAACAAGACCAACCGCAGAAGGACTTGAAGAAAAGAAATGCCATCCTCGAATGACAAATCAAAAGATCCTCGGATCTAACACGAAACCATCCTCGAATGGAGACGCAGAGGTATACCGGCCGCAGGCGGTAACCAGAAACAAAGAAAATAGGACAAGATGGAACGGGATCGTTGTACATAAACGAGAGCCCAAGCAAACAGGACCATTGTACAAAACGGGAACCTGCAACGCGACTGTTGGGTAGGACCAAGTCACAGAAGATGCCTGTTATCGAAACAGGACTTAACGCAACATCAACCGATTTGCGACTCAGATAAGATCAACCGATCTAACACGGAGATGGTATCAACCGATCCACCCCGAAAAGCGAGAATGTCGTATCATCCGATTTACAACTCGAAAAGAAATGATATCAACCGACTCATGACTCAAATAAGATCAATCGATCTAATATGGAAATGGTATCAACCGATCCATTATCATCGCACTGAGACGAGATCAAAAGGAACAGGATCATTGTACTTAAATGATAACCTGAGACGCGATCGTTGTACTTAAACGGAGACGCGAAAAATGAGACTATTGTACTGAAACAAGACTCAAAGACGAGGCCATTGTACTTAAATGGAGACTCGAAAGGAACGGGATCGTTGTACTTAAACGAGAGCCCAAGACGCGACCGTTGTACTGAAACGGAGACGCAAAAAAAAACGAGACTGTTGTACTGAAACAAGACTCAAAGACGAGGCCATTGTACTTAAATGGAGACTCGAAAGGAACGGGATCGTTGTACTTAAACGAGATCCCAAGACGTGACCGTTGTACTGAAACGGAGACGCGAAAAAAATTGAGACTGTTATACTGAAACAAGACTCAAAGACGAGACCATTGTACTTAAATGGAGACTCGAAAGGAACGGGATCGTTGTACTTAAACGAGAGCCCAAGACGTGACCGTTGTACTGAAACGGAGACGCGAAAAAATGAGACTGTTGTACTGAAACAAGACTCAAGGACGAGACCATTGTACTTAAATGGAGACTCGAAAGGAACAGGATCGTTGTACTTAAAAGAGAGCCCAAGACGCGACCGTTGTACTGAAACGGAGACGCGAAACAATGAGACTGTTGTACTGAAACAAGACTCAAGGACGAGACCATTGTACTTAAGTGGAGACTCGAAAGGAACGGGATCGTTGTACTTAAACGAGAGCCCAAGACGCAACCGTTGTACTGAAACGGAGACGCGAAAAAATGAGACTGTTGTACTGAAACAAGACTCAACTGGGGATAACAACAAGACCTGGTAGACGTAACCACCCTGGGAAACGAAGTTGCGTTCTGCGGGGAATACTTCAATCTGATTGGAGATGTAACGGGTCTTATGTAATATACCTCAAAACTGGCCCATGCTGGTATGCATATGTTTGGATTTATGGCGTAATGCTCCATGACGATGGAAATGCTACGCTTTGGAGGATGCAAATGTAATGATGATTACTAGATGCAAATGCAAATGCAAAGGGGTCTCCCGATGAGGAGATAACAAATATCCCAGATGGCTTGACTGGGTAGGAACTGATAATCGCTGCATTGATTTGATTGATCCTTGTGAGGAGAAGACAACTCTGCGGGGAAGGCTGTCAATGATAGACCGGCTCTGAACTGCCGCCATTGCCAAAAATAAATTGGAATTTGAGATTGGAGAGCCAAGACCCTGCTGGAGAAGGGTTCTTCTTGAACTCTGATGGGGAAATGAAGACCCCCTGACTTGGATGAAAACCAAAGGCATGACGCTGCTGAGGAAGAAATTGCTGGGGAGGAAAGACACTCCTTATACTGCTGAGTATTGCCCCTATCTAAAAGGAAACTCCTGCTTGGGGATGACACCCACCTTCTAATACCTTGCTGGGAGGAATTTCAATTTCCACATGGCTGGAGATGATAGATAATGTCAATGATAAAGCTTCCCACTGAATATAAAAGCTCAAGCTGCCATTTACTGGAGATAAGAGATAAATCCTCTCATGTTAGGAATGAGATGCGCGAGGCGTCTCATGCTGGTGATGAGAGACGATGATACCCTTCTTCTCAAGAAATAACTTTCCATGAGACTTGCTAAGGAACCTTGATCGATGAAGTCCGCAGATGAAACAACTCTTGAAGTACTGTGCTAACACTGGCTTTGCCCCTAGCCCTGGGTTGATAGGTTGCCGACTAATCATGAGTGAACAATGGTTCTTTGTAATTTTCGACTCGCCTCAGATTAAGGTCCATCAGAAGAAAATGTCTCAAGAGGATTTCACAGAAAACACGACATACAAAATGCCTCGGTGTCTTCAAACTCTTGGAGAGATTCGTCGGATGTCGAAATAACTGTCCCAGATTGCATGATATGAAAGAAATTTGCCTCGCGAGGATTCATGAAAAACCTCATATCACCGTGAAATATTCTGCCCCAGTATCTTGAACTTCGGATAGGCGCTTTGAATTGACGGTCTTCGGGAGAGAATGACTTCTCATGCCCTTGAAGTGATCATCTATGACTGACTGTACTTTGAAGAAAACAACCCTACCACGCACTCCTAGAGAGATTTGAATCTCGAAGTAATTGCCCCTGTTTGGCAATGTGATTGCCCCAGATTAGTTGGCTTTTACCACGACTGTTGGGAAAGTCCCTACTCAATGGAGTTTTCTTGAAAATTGCACCTCGACAGATTGTCCTTCGGAAGTTTCAGACTTCTCAACTTGGCAAGATTAAGCTTCTGGACTGAAGTTACATATGTGAACTTTTGTGATACTAAACAAATGTATGCAAGCAGAAAATGTTTATTTTGAGAATGAAAATTCGAATGCAACACACATGTTAATCTTGAAGTTTTACTGTAAAAAGATGTCGCCAACCTTTGTGAGCGGATCACTGGTTAAGATACGACATTAATTTTTTGAATAATAGAAAGCATGCACATGCAACACCAACAAATATCTTTCAACACCACTCATAGGAGTCAGGAACACGGTCTCGTGGTAGTATGCTCTCAAAAATAACCCTGTTTCAGTTAGGACTTTTGAGGGTTGTATCGTGGCCTGGTTCACGGTTATAGAAACAAAGGATATAGGCTAGAAATTTACTTGTTCCCACCCATCTTCGCGATGTTCTCCATTCCTATGTTCAACTAGCTTTCACAAGCGCTCACCTCTCAAAAAGGGTTTTGTGAGGATTAAGGAACCAATTACTCTAACAGTTTAAGCACCAATCAGATTGTCGTTTGGAGTCAGTCACCCCTTCGCCTTTTGTGTCTGTATCACACGACTTTGTTCTTGTTCAAGGATCTTTCTTGTGTAATCCTTTTAGTCTTTTGCTTTTGCATTATTTTTCTTATCCCTAACTTTTGCCTGGACTGATTCTTGTGAATCTTTGATTGTGAAGTCCAGCGGGATGCCCTAATTTTTGCCTAAGTCATTTGTTTTCAAGATTCGACTTAGCGGGCTTTTTCATTTCTTTTTCAATTCTTTTTTTTTGAACAAATCATGTGACACTGCTTGTCTTGATTGCTTTGCAAGGGTCGTGACTCTCTCACTTCTTGGTTGAGGAAGGATAACCTTTGTGGTTTCCGGTCTTTGGACCTCTTGTTCGGGATAACCATTGTGGCTTCTGGTCTTTGGACCTCTTGATTTGGTACAACGAAAGGTAATGGATCCTCGGATTCACACTCCTTTTGAAATTTGAACGCTCGGTCAAACTAACTGACGCCTACCCTGCCCCTGGGTTAAGTGCGAGGGTTTTTTCATGCAAAAATAAACTTCTACTGCAAGGCTCAAATGGGTTGGCGAGGGTTTATCTCCCTTATATCTCCGGTGTTTAGGATTTGAAACAATGCCTGTACATCGTCAACAGGGTCTTTCTCAAAAGCACACAGTTAGAGATTTTTGCGTTTTCATTTCGTCGTCCTCCCTGATAGAGTTTAATCACAACAGTTGGTATTGCAATGCACATACACAAAATCATGAGTGAATACGAATGGATTACTTCAAGAGAAACATGTGCATTTTATTATGGTTATCATTCAAAAACAAATAAGTTTCATGCATGCATACAAATGTTTAAACAAACAATATAAACTACAAATGAAAATGCAGTAAAGAAGCTGAACATTGCCATCATTGAGGAGACTTGACTCCGTATGGACTTATTGCTTCTGAAGATGCCCTTGCAAACTATAATATCAATTTGATGAGGAGATTTCAACATATGGGTAGACTTCCTGGCATGATGACCTTTGAGTCGATCAAAATTTGAACCTTGTGCCTGAACACATCACAGTTGTCAAGTGGTATGCCTAAATGCCCCTGAGTGGTACTTGCATCTAGCATTTCCATCGTGGTTTCCATTATTGAGGAGGCCTGACTCCGTCTGGACTTATTGCTCTCGGATACTTTCAGCAGTCAGCAGTCTGGATATTCATTCCATTACTATTTGGTGCCATATTCTCACTCTTACCTGGTGCGAATACAATAGTCTTGAAGTCCATCGGATTCGGGACCTTGTATTTACCTTTGCCTCTGAAAGACTTGTAATCTTCAATTAAATGGACAGGTGCCCCGGAATGATAATCATACCTGGAGTTGAAACCTCAAAGGAAGCTTTGTCGGAGATGATCCTATATGCTCTGCCCGTAGGACTCACCTGGGAAGATGGAATTGGATGCCGACAAATGACGTCTAGAGGGAAGAGGTTGATAAATGAAGTTGATAAATAAGGTTGCTCGGAAAGATCTTGCACGATCTCCTGCCTACGTATCTCTATTGACCAATGGAGAATCAGAGCAGCGTAGTTCCCCTTAATAGGGATGAAAATAGCTTCATTTCCTTGACACTGAATTTAAGATTTCTATAACCGGCTCTTCTGAGTCTTCATCTGGTTGACTTTCTCTTTCAATAGTTTCTAATTCTGAAATAAAGCTTATACTTCTGCCTTGAATGGCCTCAGCTGGGTCTTCCTTTCGGTTACCACCGCCCGGAGTTGCTTCAAATATATACCTTGATGATTGTGATTAAAGTTGTCCATTCTGATGAGAAATCAAGTCAGGAAAAGAATCTGTCTCTGAACACCTGTCAAGAATGCAAGGATGTATGCAAATGCCATGTTCAATTATTTCTGAGGAATCTATCTGCTTTGATTCAAGTTTTGACACAGAAAAAAATCCAATGGCATGATTCAGATATGTGATCCTCGGAAATAACTGAACATGTGTGTTGGAATGCTATGATGTCATGTATGCGATAGGCATGTAATCAATGGTCTGGTGTTGGTGCCGGTGTTGAGCAATGAGTCAAGTGTCTGAACAGAACCATAATAGCAGCAACATCTCTGTACAGAACCCCATAACTGAGAACCCAATAACTGTAGAACTGGATCACATAATAGAATAGTCACTGATGGTGTTGAAGTTGAACAACGAGCCAAGTGTCTGTGGAGAGTCATAATAATAGTCACAATATCAAGGTCGCAATGGTAATCACAGTAACAATTTCTATGAATAGAAATCCCGAATCTTAGAATCAGAGAACCATAGAACACTGAACAATACTGACAAAGTGGGTATGTTGAAGTTTAGGGTTCCTGCAAACCTGTAAACCCCTCCCAATCTCACGGGTGTGCTACTCGGGTCAACATCACGGACTCTCAAAGCCGAATAGCAATAATACATTCACCATTTCCGAGAAATGGCTCATGACCAAATCAGGGAATTGGTTTGGCATTATGTACTACTCAGGGAGGCCTCAGCTGAGTCCAAGGAAACAAGCATCCCTCATCGGTCCCCAGCTTCAAGCACTGAATCGAGAAACAATAGTACATTCATCCCGAAGGGTACAATACTACCGTCATACGAACAGTTTGCCTTGACTGGATTCCTATGAGAGAACCAGGCCATCCTATGCGAGTTCCCAGTGGGCCCTCGGATGCGAGTGGGTTTGCCAACAAATGTGGTCTGCCACTGTCATCACTGGAGAGGGTTGTTTCCACTAAGGTTATCAATGATCGGTCCCCAACTGCACATAACCATCAAGGTTATATCCCGAAGTGGGGAAGAACCCCCACACAAGATAGTTCCAAGACGGTTGCAACCTGGGTGTGGAACACATCGCCACTCATCATGTAACCATGTGAGTACAACATGTCCACGTTAATCCTATAGTGCACTCAAGCCGGGTATTTGGCTTATCTCACAGTAACTCCCATCCCGCAGAAAAAATGAAAACCAGCACAGCTAGACAGTCCAGTATAATATGATGCATGGAAAATAAAATACTGAAAGCGGTAAATAAATGCGATAAAGTAAAGCTGTAAAGAACTGTAAATAACAACAGTAAAGCTAAACTAAAGCACACAACAACAAACAAATAAACACCCAAAGAAACAAAAACAAACAGGCGCTAGGATTGACTCCACAAGGGAAACCGGAAGAATCAGGTTTATCCCCAGCAGAGTCGCCAGCTGTCGCTCCCGGGATTTTCATCCTAGTACAAACGCGAAAGTGGCGCGGAAAAGGTAGAGTCGCCAGCCAGACATTTTTATCCCGAAAGAATGGGAAAGGTAATGTTGCACAAACCTAAGGAAGAAGGAAAGGACAAGGTCCTGCGAATCAAAGATCTGAGTTCGGGAGTCGGTTACGACCTGGGAAGGTATTAGCACCCCAAATCATCCGTCATACCCAACGGGATCCACGCTTGCTTGTTTTGTTTCAAAGGGTGAGAATATAACTGCTGCTGAATAAAACCGCTAACTGGAAATGGAATGAAATGAGAAAGGGAATCGGAAAAGAAAATGGAATGAAAGGGGGAAATGTAGGGAAAATAAAGAATGTGCTCGAACGGGCCCTACCCCGCTGCCTACGTACCTCATCGGGAAAATGAGGATTAGAGTCGACGTAGTTCGCCTAACTAAGGCGGGAACTATTTGTTTGTGTTTTTTATGCTGGAACTGCGTATGTCTATGCTCAGGTGTTGCAGGCTCGTCTGGTACGAGTGCGTTTACCGTCTTGCATGTGTGACAAGTCGTCGCGAGTTCGCGTTGTGAGTGAATGAGATGAGAAGAGAAGTTCCCGCAGGATATTCGCTTATTATTTATTTTTGTCTTTTATGAGAAGTGTTTTGAATTTGTTTGTGAACGGTCTTGTACTAAGACCTATCAATCGCGGGAAGTATTTATACCTCGCCCCGAAACAGGACGCGTATAAACACTCCGCAACAAAGTCTTGTGTCGTACAAGATCGTTCAGTTTTCATTATGTGTTTTATTGCTTTTCTTTATAAGATGAGAAAGAATGACCCAAGTTGAAAAAAGGACAAACTAAGGGGACTAAGACACAACCCTAATTTTATCATATACAAAAGGGAGATCCTATGGTTAATGAGGTATTCTAATCCTAAGAAAGAAAAGGAAAAGAAGAAAAAAGAGTTAGAAACTAACTTACTTCCTAAGGAAGTTAAGTTGGTTCTAAAGAACAAAAAGGGAACCTATGAACAAAGCACAAAGTGCTAAGGCAAAGAAAATTAAAATGCATAAGAGATAGGAATGAAGTGAAGCTTACCTCAATATTCCCCCCTACAAAACAAAATTTAGAATGGCAATGCATATTGAAAGTAAAATCAAAGCATGAAAGCGATTAAGTACCATAAACGTCCTAGAATGGAACTAGGGTTCAAAATAAGACCTAAGTCTAAAGGTGAAGGTACCTAAAGGTCACATGACTTCTAAAGTCAGTAGCTACATGATATAGATCCCTAAGTATGCTAGAATACCCCACAAGATCAAACTATGTCAAACTATGTACAAAAAGTTCACCTAAGTTCACATAAATGCAAATTAGGGTTTATGGATGAAGTATGAATGCATATGGCTTACAAGCATGAATTAATATATGAAATGAACATCAAAGTCAGTAGTTAATGCTTATGAAGATGGATGAGTGAATATACAATCATGGATTCAATGGATTAGGCATATGGAGCAATGAGAAGAAGATATGAGAAGAAACGAACAAAAATCGCATAAGATCGCACATGATGAAAGTTAAGGAAGAATGGCATGTGAATATGCATGAAATGATTATGGGTCAGTAGCATACAAGGTATGAGATGCAATGAGAATTCATGAATAGGAATTAATGATTTGCATATAATTCAAGTTATTATTTAGAGGAGAAGAGAATCTATTTTAGGTTAAAGTTAATTCACATAAGTATGCACTTTAAAGCACCAAAACAAACCAAATGAGCATGGTTCAAAAAATGACCTATGACTGGAATTAAAGACATAAAAATGACCTATAATCAACTCTTAAAAGCTACCAAAAAGTTCCTCAATCAAATGGCATCAATGCCTTCTTAACACTTAGGTTATGCGACACATAAACACATGAATCAACCTAGGATCTAGGTGACATGGAAAAATAGCAAAAAGCCTTTAAAAATTATGAAATTAAATCCCTGGAATGATATAGTGATTATCTTACATGGTCCAAAAGGATTCTACAAAATTATGCACCAAAGTGCCAAAAAAATTCCTTGATTAGCAAGGCAACAAATCGTGATCATCGAAAAACAACTCCACAAAGTGGATCAAAAAGGGCATCTAAAATTATGAAAAAAATTCCTAAGGAGAATAAAAATGTCACAAATTACAATGATTAATCACACACAAAAAATAGGTTTCACACCTATGGGGAAAATCGATTTCGGTCCCTTATGCCAAAACCTTCCTTTTTGGGACAGCTTATGATCTAAAATCCACATTAATTATTAAAACCACCCAAATCTGGAAACAAAAAAATGACAAATTAATTAAGAGGATGAGGATCACTCATGAATTTTTCCAGAATTTTATCTCACCTAAAACCATTTTTAATAATTGCGACGAAACGGGCAAAAAAGTGGATTTTAAGGGGAAGTGAAAGGAATCGATCCTAATGGTTCGTAACCTAATCCCTAAGCTCCGAAATCGACACAAATCAACATATACCACAAATATATCCAATGCCTCAGGTGGTAGTGCTCAATATGCACCTTAAATTATATGGTCCTAAGCCACATACGACTAAAATGATGCGTAATCGCCAAAGAAACTTGAAATTACTTACTTGATCGAAGTGCCAATTCCTCACAAAAAGAAATCCGAAAAAACCTTAAGCAAGGTCTTGCAATCTCCATGAGCAAAATAAATGCTCATCTTCCATAATCACTTTGTGAAGATCCTCCATACTTGAAATCGATTCAAATCGATCAAAAACGTGAATGAACCATTCTAATCCATAATTAGTTCTAAATAATACTTAAAATTAGCAACAAAAATTATAATTAAAAATTTTCAAGAAAACTAAACCAAATTCTAATCATCAAAAATTAATTAATAAGTACAAATCATAATTTTCAAACAAAAGAAAAAAACCATTAACAATTTCCAAGAAAATAATGAAAACAGATAGATATGAATCAGGAACCAGAGGGTGCCAATAAGAGCCCAATGACTGAAAAAGCCCATCAAATGTCCAAAAACGCGTGAGGGGTGTGTTAATGAAATTAGGTAGTGAGGTTAGAATTTCTCTAGCCCAATAACAATCCATACGCAGGAGGAGGTGAGAGAGTAAAATGCGTGTGTGAATAGTTGTTCCATGGTTGAGTTTGTAAAGCCCAATCCGAATTGCATTTTGAAACCCTAATTGCCAATGTCTTCAGCTAAACATTCTTCTTCCCCTTTCCTCATCTTCTTCGCTGCAAACACACATTTATCAATCTCAATGAACCCTCACCGCCGGAGAAAAACGAAAACTCTCCGCCGTCTAAGAACAATTCCAAGCCTCTTCATCTTCTACAATACTTCATCACCATTCACGTCGCCAAAGCCCCTCTTTTTTCTCTGCTTCGAAGACGAGACCGACGTCCTCTCTACCATGCCCTTCCTTCAGCTTCATCCCGATTTCTCAATACCTCCTTGATTCGCCGCCGTGTCAATAACCCCACGTAGTCGTCGACACCGAGTCACACGCCCGTGGTTGCTCAACTCGAACGCGACATCTGTCTTCTCCGACCTCTCTCAAAAATCATCAACCAAACACGATCTCAAACCAGACTATGAAGCTAGAAGCGCACGAGATAAAATGATGGTGCGGATCGGAAACCTTACGTCAGTTTAACGAAACTTGTTCAGGTATGTTGATTCCTTGTTGTGGATACGTTATAACCTTCTTGATCTTCACAGATTTCTTGTGTCCGAAATCGTCGGTTATTGACTCGTTCTTGTCGATGCTTCGGTTTGCTTGTTGATTGTATGCCCTTGTAATGATGATGCAGATTCCGCCAGATTATCGGAGATTCAATGTGGCTGATGATTACCAGTGAAGATGGTTGCAGTTGTGCGAGAGGTTCAGATCAAATATGAAGGTTGAGGAATAGAGGGCTGAACGTTTGATATGCAGGTTCTGCGGATTCGATCGATCCGTTTTGGAGAGATGATGATATGCAACAAGTTCTTGTTGTGGTTCTGTGACTGATTTGCAGGTTGCATCTTCTTGATGAAGGTTGAAGATGAGGTTACTTTGGAGATCATTGAAATTGTGAGAGGAATAAGATTGGTGAAGAGCTTTTTTTGTTTCTGGATTTTCTGGTTCAAGAAAGTGATGGATATTGGGGAGTTGTGAAGAAAAAATATGAAGATTGGAGAAGAATCATTTGAGAGGGTTGCAAATTATGGATAATGGTGAAGGAGGTTGAAGGAAGATTGGAAGAAGAGTGATTATTGGATCGAGAGGTTGAAGAGATCCTGAGTTTTGGAGAGTTTCTTGGAGACCTTTTTTTTGATTATGCAGGTTTGTTAGAGATGGGGTTATGGAGAAGATTCAAGATGATATTCAGATTCTGAAGAAAGAATGAGATTGGGCCCTCAAAGGTTGATGAAGATTATGGAGTTGGAGAATATGAAGGTGGAGAAGTGATTCTGAAGTGAAGGAGATTGGGGATTGATGGTGAAAAGTGAAGTATTTTGAGAGAGTTTTTTCTCTGCCTTTTTTTCCTGCATAATTGTTATTCCTTTTGATGATTTTTCTAACTGATTCACTTGTATCAGTTGTTACCTCTAATTATTGTAACTGATTTTTTTTCACTGAATTCTCCCCCATAGAATCATCAAATTGCAGAATTTTTTTGTAATGATTTTTTTTGGTTTTGTAACTGAAAATCAATTAAGTTTCATGTTAGAGTTTCTAAAATTTTGTTGCAAATCTAATCTGAGTTTTTCTCTTGATTAATAAAATCTTGTCTAATCTGTTTGACATGATTTCCCCGCCATCCATGTTTCATAAGCCTGCCTCACAAGCCTTTCTCAATAGCAGCACCATTCATTTTTGTTTAAATTTATTGATGGTCTTAGAATTGGATGGACCAAAATATGGACATAAGCATTGAATTCAATGGCAATAATGATAATAAAAGAAAAACTTGGAGTATAAAAATGGTCTTGATAATTATTAAAATGGGCTTAATTATGGCTACAAGGAAAAAAAAGTAATGGGCTTTTCACGAATGACTTAAATTGGAGAAAGAAAATGGTTATGGTTTGATATGGATAAGTGAATGAATTTGGTTAATAAAATGGGATACGACTATGGAAAAATAAAAGGGTGAATTGGGCGGTAAAAACGAATTAAAAATGGTTTAATGTGAAATAGATTGAAACGGAAAATGGATATGGAAAATGGTAGTGACTTATTTGGAATGGATATCAGGTATTTTTTAATGAACTTGGATTTGAGCTCGAATGATGCTTTCCCAATTTTCCACCTTTGATTTGAGCCACATTATTTGAACCAAAACTCTGATGCCATAATGGGTCCCAAAATCAACACCTCAAACCTTATTCCCTAAATACTCTGGCACGAGAACCCTAATATGTTTATGCTGAGCCTGATGCACCAATGTATGGTCCATACAAGTGAGTTTCTTAATGATCACTTGATCAGGGAAATAAACCTTAATCGAGTAGTAAGCACATAAGAAGGTGAGGCTATCAATGGCCTCATAACCAAAACTTTGAATTCATCGGATAACCATACATAGGGTGTGAAGCCTTAACTCCGAAATCCATGACACAAACTCCAGTGAAGTAGAAACCACAAAACAAGGGAATAATCTGGCTCTTCTGAGGGCATTGATCTCATGCCTGAGGAACTTAATGAAATGCATGATTATGAATGTTGACGACCTAGTGAGAAATGCAGATGAAATGTGAAACGATAAGCCAATTAGTGGTAAAAAGAATGAGGGCAAATTTTGAGGTATTACAATATGAAAGACTAAGTAATTTTCTTCTGGAAAATAATTTCATTAGAGGGAAAGTAGATACAACTCTTTTTCAGTAAAACCATTAAAAATGATATTCTGACATGCCAAATCTATGTAGATGACATTATATTTGGTTCTACTAAAATTGCTTTGGGAGTGGAATTTGGTGAGTCTGTGTAGGCAGAATTTGAGATGAGCATGATGGGAGAATTAAAGTTCTATATGGGAATCCAAATCAATCAAACATCAGAAGGAACATACATACATCAAAGCAAATATGTCAAAGAACTTCTGAAGAAATTTGACTTATCAGATAGTAAGATCTCTAAGACTCCTATGCATCCCACATGTATTCTGAAGAAGGAAGAGGTAAGTAAGAAAGTAGATCAGAAGATCTACAGAGGTGTGATTGGCTCTCTCCTCTCTCTAACTGCATCTAGACCAGATATTCTATACAGTGTATGTTTATGTGCTAGATTCCAATCAGATCCTAGAGAAACTCACTTAACAGCAGTTAAGAGAATCTTTAGATATCTGAAAGGTACTACTAATCTTGGTCTATGCTACAGAAGATCCAAAGATTATAAGCTTGTAAGATATTGTGATGATGATTTTGCTGGAGACAGAATAGAAAGAAAAAGTACTTCTAGAAGCTGCCAATTTCTATGAGACAACCTAATTTCTTGGTCTAGCAAAAGGCAGTCAACCATAGCAATATCAACTGTAGAAGTTGAATACATTGCAGCTACTGGATGCAATACTCAGATGCTCTGGATGAAAAATCAACTTGAGGACTTCAATATTTATGAGAGTAACATTCCCATCCTCTGTGATAATACTTCTTCTATTTGTCTTTCTAAAAATCCAATCTTACACTCTAGAGCTAAACACATAGAAGTTAAACATCATTTCATTAGGGACTATACTCAGAAGGGGATTTTATTCTTAAAATTCATAGATACAAATCACCAATGGGCTGATATTTTTATAAAACCCCTTGCTGAAGATAAATTTAATTTCATTCTGACCAATCTTAGTATGGAATTATGTCCAGAATGAAAATGTCTAATTATATGTTTTTAACTCTCAGAAGTTCTGAATTCTTTGTTTTATTCATTCAGAAGTTATTTTAATGATCTGACTGTTTATCTCTGAGAACTTCTGTTTCAAAAGAATAACATGCAGATCTTGACATCAACACATGTCAATCAACCTCTGAGGATCCCTAGAAGAATCAGAATACATGTTCAAACTCTGAAGCAGGACAGAACATGCAATCAGACAATTGTCCTCTACAGAAGGACATGCGTTTAAGTTCTGGGAAACTGAAAGGGCTGAATAGACACAATTGAGGCGCAAATCTCTTTGGTAACTGTTCAAAGATCTTTATGTCTTCCCATTGTCAGATCTCATTTATTACTTTCTAATCATGATGTTTTAGGCATTTATTAATTCCACTAATTGTGATTTTTTATTAAATTCATTTTCTTTCTATATAAACTCACTTTTCACTTTCACTTTTCACTTTTACCTTTCACCTTTACGCTTTCACTCTTATTCTCTCTTTTTTTCACTTTCACTTTCACTCATGTTCTCTGCAAAAAAAAATCTAAAACCCTAAACCCTTTTATATTGGTAATTATGGATTCATCTTCTCAACCATCAAAGGATCCTTCTTTAGAAGTGCTACACATATCTCCAGTCAGAACTCTTCTCACTCCTGCAGATAAATTAGAAGTGTTGTGTGAACTGTTTGTGGATTTTGACAGTCTAAAAGAAAATGGGTTTGATTTTCTTCCTGATGTTCAAGCTCAAGGTTGGGAGAAGTATTTTGATCGCTTAATGGGACCAGTTTTCCCCAAACTTGTCAAGGAATTCTGGGTGTTTGCTAGTGCATCAAACTCACATGTGACCTCTTACGTTATGGGGAAGAGGATCGTCATCTCTGAAGATCACATTGCTAGGCTGATTCAATCTGATGGCAATGGGATTAAATGCAGTGAAATGGACAAGCTCTCAGATACAAAATTAGTGGCTAGAGAAATCTTCACTCATGGACAACCTTCTAACAAGATCAAGGATCTGAAGGATCATCTAAGAATCTGGGCAAAGATCATTCTGGGGAGCATGAACCATAGAAAAGCAACAAACTCTCCTGACTACATCAACATGGATCATTAGTTCCTTCTGTATTTCATCTCTAAGAACAAGAAATTTAACCTAGCACATTCTCTGTTCAATCATCTGAAAAAAAGTGTCAAGGAAACTAGAGAAGGAGAGAAGACAAAGAGGGATTGGATACCTCTAGGAAGATTAATTTCTGACATCCTCACTGAAAACAAGCTGGTGGACCATCTGGTTGAGGCACAGCATATTGATATGCTGGAAATAGATGTTGGAAAGCCTCTAAATGCTAAGAACCTCGAGAAGATGAAGTTCATTGATTCAATAAAAAAGGACCCAATTCTTCATTCCAGAGAAGTTATCACAACAAGGAAAATGCCTCTACACGACTTTCCTTTGTTTTCTTCTGACACACCTCCAGAGGTTGTAGTCAGATATCTAGAATCATGCAAGTTGGATGGTGTGGACCTTATGTTCAACCCTGAAGAACTCAGAAGACCAGCACCAGAAGTTGTCCTAAAGAAGAACAAGAAGATAAAAACTGTTGAAGGAACTTCTCAGAAGGCTGCTAAAACAATCAGAAAGAAAGGTAATGCTTCATCTTCTCAATCTGATTTTGTTTCTGTAGTAGAAGCAGTAACAGTGGTCACATCTGAAATCCCAATTGAAACCACTCCTTCTGAACCCATTCCTTCATCTGAACCAACTTCTTATGTCATACCCACAACTTCTGATATACCCCCACTCACTCAACCAGAAAATGCAGCCACTCAACCACAAACTCTAGATGACTTTGACATACCAATAGACCCAACACCTCCATATGATTTGAACATACCTAACTTTGTTGAAACCCACTCAGAACTTCAACATGTTCTATCAGACATTGATGTTTTTCAACCTTTTGAATCCCAACAAAATAATCTAGTTCAAACATCTGAAGTACAACAACCTAGCACATTCCATCCTCTGAACATTGATCTCCACACATTTGTTTTTGACTTATCCCCCATTAGAGAAAATTCTTTATCCTCTTATGAATCCACTCCACCAAACACCCCCACCTATATCACAATACCAAACATTCCTCCTGCAAACTCTGAACCAGAAGATCCTCTTAGAACATCTATAGACATAGATGCTCTAAACAAACTATCTTCTGTCACAAACAAAACAGTTATTCCTGTACCAAAACCAAAACCAACAAAATCAGACATTGACTCACTATTGCTAGCTTTTGAAGCAGAAATGAAAATCAGGTTAGAGAATCTGAAGGTTGCTAACTCAGAACTCCCTGATCCTACAGCTTATGATTTCCTCTGGGCCTCATTCAAAAAATGGTTAAATACACACCCACCTTCACTAATTTTCCATCTTCGGACTCTATTTGTTTCGTCCCTACCGCAGGTTAACCTGACTTCTCACATTCTTTGTTATGTGATGCCTACAAAGTAATGCATATGAAGTAGAAAATATCTTTGCAACTGCATTCATCAATGTGTTATCACGGTCGATAACAATCGCTTTAGGCATCTTACGTTTGATCTTCAAAAGTGACCAACACACTTCAAATGCCCAAGTAAAATTTTCCTTTTTTTCACACTCAAGAAATGAAAAACCAACAGAATATGTCTTCTCAATTGAGGTAACACCTACCATCTCAAATAATGGAAGTTTATAGTTATTAGTCTTGTATGTTGAATCCAGTATGAGCACCATTGGAAACGTGTTGAACAACTTTATAAAATCTGGATAAGTCCAAAAAACATCTCTAACTATAACTCCATCAGCGCAGGTTCGGTACCTGGACACGTAATTGTTATCATCCAATAGTTTCAAGAGTTGTTTCATCTCAATTTTATCCCCCCCTAAGCGCATTGTTAGGGAGGTGCCGAATATTATACACTTGATTAACATTTGATATATTGTCGGATCGTTTCCGTTTCAATGTTGCAAGTATATTTTTCGGTTGAACAAGATTCAAGGTCATGTCAGTAATACATTCCTTCTCTTCCGGCTTGAGCCGACAAATAGTAGGATGACTGGCTAATTTTAAACACTGATCATGGTTATGCAAACCACATATCACATTAAATCTTCAATTTTTATCTTCCAATATATAACCACGAACCTTTAACGGACACTCACATTTTCTTGTACTGGTGTTGTCTCTTTAAAAATTTCGGATAGGAGTTTGATATTTCCCGCTTCTTTCGCACTTCCTTGTTACAAAGGCGTGTCTTCTATCTGAATCATTATCGGACCTTCCAATAACCATACCAAATCCAAGTTTAGAGGCCTCCACATGTATCCATTCAACCATTTGATCACGATATTCAAACTCTTGTTTGTTTTTAAAGTCGTTTCCATGATCTACCGCCTTCACAACAACACACTTCAAATGCCCAAGTAAAATTTTCCTTTTTTTCACACTGAAGAAATGAAAAACCAACAGAATATGTCTTCTCAATTGAGGTAACACCTACCATCTCAAATAATGGAAGTTTATAGTTATTAGTCTTGTATGTTGAATCTAGTATGAGCACCATTGGAAACGTGTTGAACAACTTTATAAAATCTGGATAAGTCCAAAAAACATCTCTAACTATAACTCCATCAGCGCAGGTTCGGTACCTGGACACGTAATTGTTATCATCCAATAGTTTCAAGAGTTGTTTCATCTCAATTTTATCCCCCCTAAGCGCATTGTTAGGGAGGTGCCGAATATTATACACTTGATTAACATTTGATATATTGTCGGATCGTTTCCGTTTCAATGTTGCAAGTATATTTTTCGGTTGAACAAGATTCAAGGTCATGTCAGTAATACATTCCTTCTCTTCCGGCTTGAGCCGACAAATAGTAGGATGACTGGCTAATTTTAAACACTGATCATGGTTATGCAAACCACATATCACATTAAATCTTCAATTTTTATCTGCCAATATATAACCACGAACCTTAAACGGACACTCACATTTTCTTGTACTGGTGTTGTCTCTTTAAAAATTCCGGATAGGAGTTTGATATTTCCCGCTTCTTTCGCACTTCCTTGTTACAAAGGCGTGTCTTCTATCTGAATCATTATCGGACCTTCCAATAACCATACCAAATCCAAGTTTAGAGGCCTCCATATGTATCCATTCAACCATTTGATCACGATATTCAAACTCTTGTTTGTTTTTAAAGTCGTTTCCATGATCTACCGCCTTCACAACAACACTTTGAGCATTCGAAGGAACAACTTGTTTTGGAAAACATCGAGGTGCACAATATCTAATGAAAACAAGTAAAACAATATCAGAACATAAGGTCAACTAATGTTGCAAAATGAATGCAAAAACGAATACAGACAACTTTTGAAAATGATCTCTAGACAAATTCATACACGTTCAGGAGATACATTTTCGAACACCGTGTAACTTTTTTCAGAAAAAATTGATGATTAATGTGAGCAATACAGAGGGAAAATAATAACTTTTACTTGAAATTCTATCTTCTTTTGCTCCCTATGATATGTTGAACAAAAATGATGGAGATTTGGAGTAAAAAATGAATTGGGAATGAAGGATTTTTAGGGTGAAGGGCTTGGTTGAAAACCAAGTATGTTAACAATGGAGAAGTGATCATACAGTTAGGTGATAGAAAATTTTAAAAATATCGTCCACAATTTTAGAGATACATCTCCAGAATATCTACTGAACTGAATAATTAAAATATTTTTCTTAAATATTCTGAAGATATATCGCTGGAATAAAATAAGTCAACTTATATGACACTTCTTATAATAATCTTACTAGACTATTGAAGAGAAGACATTTGAGAAAATGCAATGGATTTGTCTCCACCACTATCACACGTCAACCTATTGTCTACAATTCATGGATAGGTAGAGAGAGTTATTGCAGAAAGAATGTTTGTCGTAAAAAAATATGTAAATGAGATTTCAATCAAGGGAGAATGGCTAAGCAGGAATTGCTTGTTCGTATTCTTAAACATAAAATCATTGACATGACTCATGAGGCTAATGACAAATTAACAATTAATACAAATCAACTACCAACAATACAAGAAACTTCTGCCATAGACTTCAAATACACTTCACCATAGTGGAACCAATTCTGCCAAAACCTCACAAGTCACTCTTAAAAGCAACATTCCAGTTTAACTTCATCCAGTCATCCTCATAAACATGTATACTAGTCTATTTAGTATTAATGTACATACAAGATTATTACATTTAGTATATATAAATATATAATTATAAATATAAGAACCTCCCATTTCTATATTTTATATCCACCCATCAATTAAATCATCCACGCAATCATTCAATTTGCCTCCTCTACCACAATAGTCCTTGTCTAGGTCAAAAACATCAAAATCCAGACAAATTAATGCAAAAAGCCATATTAAGCCAACCAATTTCCACGCCATCTTTTCTTCATCACACATATCACAAGCCTTAACTTTGCTCTGTGGGTCCTAATTCCCTTTCAGTAAATAGTAAATAAATATACCTTTCCTCGATTTGTTTGTAAACTACAGTAAGAAATAAAACTAAAATTAACTCATTTAGCACCAATTTTAACCAAGACTTCCCACAGCCGTTGGATCTCTCCAAATACATCATCGGACGGTAACCGAAACCTACAGCAAGGACACGTGTTCCTCTTTCCAAGCCAAGGCAAAATACACATCCAATGAAACAAGTGCTGACATGGCAACTCACACACGTCTCTCCCCACTCGCATCTCATCTTTACATATCACGCACTCTCTCCCGCCAACACTCACTCCTACCGCCGGCAAAGAAACGACCGTCGCCGCCGAAGCGGCCACTTCCTTCACTCCTTTTCCACTTTCACCACCACCGTCGTAGGCTAAAACTTCTACCAATCTCCAACACCGACTCACTGTTTCGATAAACGGGATCAAACCAGATCCCAAACACGCACCTAGCGGCGGAGCAGAAGAGTATGAAAACGACAACAATGTATCGGAGAAGAATTTGCTCAGATTCAATCTCCAATCATGAAACGGTGCGTTTAGAGCTTCCGGATTGTGTTTATGAGTTTCGCATAGCAAGAGAAGGAGTAAGACCGCGTCGATTTCACGGTCTCTCATGGAGGTTGAGGCAGGAGGTGGAAGAGGTGACGTGGAGATTTTGGATGGGGTGAGAAGGTGGAGAGACGAAAGGAGGTGTCGTGAAATGAGTAGAGTTTTTTGGGGGAGAGAGAGTGTGTGGAGGTGACGAAGTGTTAAGGAAAAGAGAGTTGGGGAAGAGAGGAGGAAGGTGAGACGGAGGTGGTGGCGGCGGGTGGAGGAGAGAATGGTGTTGGTGAGAATTGTGAGGTGGTAAGAAGAGAGAGAAGAAAGTGCTGCCATGATGGTTGATGTTGTTTCTTCCATAGCCATTGAATAATTGGTTTGGAGTTTGGGTTTGTATTGAGAGTGTGAAAGTGTTGTGTGAAGGGTGATGATGAATGAGGCTTTTTATGTATGTGTACCACATGTGTTTTTAACTCATTACTGTCATCATCATCAGAATAATTTACTGCTACTTCCTTTTTGTATGATCCAATGTGTCCTTGATCTCTGTTCCTTCTATCTTAATTTTTATTAGCAGTATAGTCATAGCACAAGTTACTTACTCCCTTAATTTCTTTTTAAACGCCACTTTTTGATCTTTTGTTACGTTATTTTTTATATAATAATTCTATTTTACTTATTCTATCCATAGTTATTTATTATATGTATTTTTTTTTTTCTCTATAATAATTACATATGAGTAATTTTAACAAAAATACATTTAATATTAATTTAGAATTTACAAGTGACAATTAAAAACGAATATAAAATTATTCAAAAAGTGACACTTATAAAGGAACGGAGGAAGTACTTTATATGATCATGTAAGTCGGTCTTATTAAGAAAATTTATTGATATGAGACAGAAATTGTAAGGGGATGAAATTGTATCTTGTTTTTATACACAAATATGAATATTTATTTTACTCTAAGTGTTTGATATCCATCAATAACAGAATCGGACTCTAATATTAATTGAAGGTGTGAGAAAAACACAAGAAAGGGGGTGATTGAATTGACATTTTCACTCTTGATTATTTTTCGTAAGGGGAAGTATTGTGTTAACTTATGCTATTAATGCGTTGCGGAAGCATAAATAAAAAATAAAGCATAAAGCAAGAGTAAAGAACACATGATATATCCTGGTTCACTTGAGCAACTCTCCAACTAGTTCAGTCCACCCCGTAAGGTGATTTGCCTTCATCAAGAACTTAATCCACTATAATCAAACTATGATTACAATCGCGCGACTATCTGTCATGACTAACTACACAACTGAAGTTGTGACTTTCTTGTGCGACAACCTGTCGTGACTAACTGCACAACAACCTATCGTGACTTCCTTGCACGGACAACCACTGTGACTAACTGCACAATAATCGTTGTGACTTCCTTGCGCGACCAACCACCGTGACTAACTGCACAACAACCGTTGCAACTTCCTTGTGCGACCAACCAATGTGACTAACTACACAACAACCCGTTGTGACATCAGGCTCCAGAACACATAGTTCTGAGCAGCACCAGAACCTTAGCCCCAGAGGAATTCACCAGAACACCTAGTTCTGAGAATGCGCTAACTACTAAATTTTGACCAGCACCAGAACACCTAGTTTGCTTCTTACATAAGTAGTTGAAATTCACAGTTTAAGTACATCAGAAGAACCTAAATACACACTAAGAATATTACAATTAATTATTTCTCAATTGTGTGGTATTTTGTTTCTTCAAGTTGTTTCTTCACGGACAACAACCCTTGAGCACTTGAATTGTTGAAGTCTTCTTCTTCAAAACCTTTGCAAGTTTTGTTGATCTTCGTTTGAACGCGAGAAGGACTTCTTCATCTTGATTCACTTAAGAACATTCTGGACAACAACCTTTGTTCTTCTTCAATCCAATGATCACTTCAAATACACAACATTCTTGTTGTGGATTTGTAATTGGAGCTTTCATGATCATCTTCATCTCTTCTGCAACTTTGACAACTTCTTGCAACATATGAAGTTAAGCACACGTGGATCTAAGATCTCTCTGCATAAGCAGATTGTTGTCAAAGATTAATCAGCATGTGAGTTGCATATTCAATCAAACTCTTTATGATTTATTCCATAGTTATCTTTGTTAATCATTAACCTTATGTGATTGTATGACAACATTAACAATACGGTTCAAAGACCATATTGACAACTTGTTAGTGTGTTATAATCAATCTTTCAAGTTGTTGCTTTCCAGCAGCATCACACTAACAATTGTGGTTGTGACATAGACTGCATAAAGCATCTATTTAGTCTAGCCAACCAATAGGTTATTCAATTAGTTAACAACCATTTGACTAACGGTTATAGATCATAGCAGCAACTATGGTCTCCACAACAACATCATACATCATGTGATGATTTTCTTATATAGCCAAGCATAAAAGAGTCGTTACAGCACAGTTGGCTACAGAGGAATGTTGTTACACAAGGATGAAAATAGTACAACCACATATTGTCCTTTTTCCACAATTTAAGTTTAGTGGAGAGGTAGTGGGATAAAACATTATCGTACTGAGTATTATCCTTGCTAACGATAATATTGTCTTCTGAACTTCAGAGGCTTATGATTGCAGATGATTTAATGAAGCATGTGTTAGAGATGATGATACTTAGGTTTTCAAAGAACCTAAGTCTTTAGTCTTCAAAACTTGTTCACACAGAACTTTTCTCTTCGGAACTTCAACACTTGGCTTGAAACCCATGGTCATCAGAACTTCAAGTCTTTAGAATCTTTAGAACCTTGTTCACATAGAACATTGTCTTAGGAGTCTTTACACTTGTTTCTTCAGAACCTTAATCTTCAGAACCCTAAAGTCTTAAGATTCTTTATGCACTTGGTCTTCATATGTTCAGTCTTCATAACTTCAAGTCATTAGAGTCTTCAAAACTTAGTTTTTTAGAAGATTAACTTATCAGAAGCTTCGATCGCTTTCTGATCAGAACCACTTCTCAGAATATAATCCACAAGAACATTGCATCAGCAACATTAGGCATCCTTGGATCTTTCTTATTGTGTACAGATACAGAAGCACACTTGCTTCTTCAGCACACTTGCGACTAGTGTTACACATAATAACTTTGCATATTATCATTTGCGTACATTTTTAGAATGTTTGTTTGATCTGATATATTAAGTATCCATGATTTGCACATAACAAACATCAGAACATAAAATAGTTCTTTCACAAATACTTCCTTGTTATCATCAAAACATAGAGATGAAATACAGAGACAACTCTTGTTCTTACAATCTCCCCTTTTTGATGATGACAAAACCATGTATTTTGATAGAACATTTTATATAGGGTAATCATCGGGTAATCACCAATAAGAATATATTCAGAGTTTCCGAGCAACAACTCCCCCTGAATATGTTATCCCCAAAATTTTATTAATTCTTGCTCAGAGTCTCCGCCTGATCCCAAGACTCACAAAATACAAATTTTGAGTTGTCACAACATAGAATAGAGAAGTATTACTTCCCTATCTTAACTCATTAGAGTCTGACTAGAACACAAGCCTTTATCTCAGAACCTTGTTACTATCAGAACTCTATGATTAGTCAAAGCTTATCAAAGCATGATTATGATTCTAATACCAATTGAAAACCACTGCTTGGTCTATCAGAACTTCATCTTGGCTCTTCAAGAACAAAATATTATACTTCTAGAGTATCAGAGTTTGTCTTGACAAAACTTCTCTTTCTTGGATATTCTGACAGTCTTAAGACTTCTGATTAGCACATTGTTCTGAAAAGCGTCTTTGATTGTAGACTTTTTCTTGACCGCTTTCAGGAAGACTTCTTCTTCATATTCTTATGTTCTGAATATCATATTTTCAGATAGTTTACAACTTCTAAACATTACGATACCAAAATCATTATAACTTTGACTTTCAGAAAGTTCTCAACTTCTAAACAATATTGGGTCTATCTGATTCTGAACATATGTTCAAGAGGTGTACAACTCCAATTATATGAACATCAGTTCTTAAGAAATTAATAGAGTTCTTACATTTAACATGTTCTAAGAATGCCTTGTGAACTTGTTCAAAGTTCCTCAATTAAACATCAAGCAATCAAACGTTAGAGATAAATAATTTTTATATCATTTGTTTATTGTTTGAGTTTGCATTCTTTTAGGTTATATCACAATCATATTTTCATTTCTCCCTCTTTTTGACATCATCAAAAAGTTAGAGCATTTTAGCAGTTTAAAGCATATCAATATGATAATGATTCTGAAATAGAAATTTTGCACATTTAAGTATGACAATTAATTTGTGCAATTTGTGTTATCAGGTTGAACGATGCATAATTATTAGACAATATATTAGATTAATGCATTCTCAAAGATGAGAAATTCATTCAGGAGCATAAGATATTTCATTAATGATCAAAAGAGTACAAGACCAGACCATTAAAAAGACAAAAACTCAAGGTACAGAGGAACAAGGGAAAAACAATCCTAATAGTTCTAACTCTATGACTTAGACAAAGAAAGTCATAGGTTGACAGAGTTCATAAGTAAGTTTCTCATTCATTATGTTTCTTCTTCAGTGATTAATCACTCCTTGAAGATAAATAATATGGGAATTAACTTTGTAGAGGGGAACCTGGTAGACTTTGTCCTCTAATGACTGACTGATTTCTTCCTTCAGATGGTTATATATGGATTGAGGCATATTTATTTTAACCCTGGAAACTAAGAAGAGAATGAACAACCTATCCTTGTTGGACAACATTTTGCTCCTATTTCTCTTAACCTTAAATTGGTCACCATATTTTTGTACCAATCTTTGGCTTTGGCGGTGAGGGTATAAGGCTGAGTAGGGCAACCTTTAGTCTCATAAATGAGATGGAAGTGTTTGTCGAGAAGGTAATTGTTGACATTCTTTTCTATTGCCGCGCCATTTTCCTCACACCCAATAACTTGAGCAATGATAGATGGGTTGATCAAGACAGGATGACCAACAACTACAGACAGAACAACATAGTTTCCATAATCATACTCAAGTACTCTAGCATTTGCCCAAAATTTAGTCACAAGCTTAAGAAAAACAGGTACATCCAACATGTTGAAGTAATCTTCCCATTCCTGGAATAGATTTCCAAAAATAATACTCGGTTTGTTGAGTTCTTTCAGACGGGTTGATCCCAGAGTGTACTCCTTCAGGAGTTCAAGATCATAAATATCTCCTCTAATGTTATACGAAGACATATTATCTTGAAGTGACTTTCATTAGAGAAATGAACTAGGGAAAATTGAAGAGGATAAAATATAGAATATGAGAAAATCTTCTTTATATATAGACGAAGAAGGTACACTAGACTCAGGAGTAATAAAAATTTGATGACTTGAAACAAACAACAATCATCATTTTATGAAACTAGCTACAAATAGAGACATAATTAACTTCAAAATGGAAAGAAGTCTAATAAACTCTATAGGAACAATATCATAACATATCACATATAATAATACAAAGGAATGAATACTTATGAGTTGCAATGAGTAGCTGACACAGAATAAAGGCATCAAAGGGCTTGCTTATTCTCAAAATAAAAATTAAATCTTAATATTTATCTAATCATAAATGGATGCATAGATAGAGGAATATGTAAGGATCTTGAAGAACCTTACGAAGCCCAATGTGTCACATCATGATTACACATGGCTAATAATTATGACTAATCGTGCATCTGATTAAGACATCGTCTAACTTGTAGAATTATCTTTATCAAAGGACACTACTCAATTATGGATAAAGAAATCATACCTTGAAATTTGATATCTTCAAACTGAAACTCTAGAAGACTGCTTTCCTTTCTGACTCTGACTTGAGCTTCTTCTTTGTAGAGCTTCTGATTAGCTTTTCTTCATTCATGTTCTGAAGGATGTTTGCTTCTTCTGAATCCTTACTCCAAGCATGATGATCAGAACAAGTCTTCAGATCAGGACCGGTCATAGAACTTTTGAAGGCATCCATGCAGCGTCTTTATTATCAGAACATTTATCTCCTTATCAAGGTTCTCTTGACAAGAGATTTATTATCAGAAGGTCGGTAATTCCTTAGCTTAAACATCAACTTCTGAGAAGTTATGTGCTTGGGAGAATTATTTGACATCTCCTACCCATCTTTTGATTTCGTTTCCATGATCAGATGCGAATCTTTGTCAGATACAAGTATCATCAAACTTTGACACGGTTTGAGTGACAATCTTGTTCTTGCAAAAATAAGCTAACTTGATCAGAGTTAGTTCAACAAAGATTGACAGTATATCTGCTTTCAAAAAGAAAGTCTATTGATTTCTTCATTTTAAATCATATTAGTGACTTAAATTCTTTTTAGCTCATAACAAATGACTTTTGTGTTAGCATCTCTGATTCCAGAATTCACACACCATGAATTTCTAAGTGATAGGTCAGATAACATTCTGATCAATTGAAATTTGTTCAATTGAGGTGGAATCTCAATTTAACAGAACTTTAACTGTTAGAGTTACTTCCATCAAGTTCTCATAATACTTCATTGGTGAAATTCTTGAGGAATCAATAAGCTTCTTTCTTCTGAATACTCTTCAGTATCCCTTTGAAGCTTTGCGAAGGAAACATCATCCAATCTACATTGAGTCTTCTAACTGTTTGATCAGTTGGGTCTTAGATGTTCTGACATAAATCATTTCTAGAGTTTGACATCCTCTATTTTTGATTTCTGACTTCTTCTGCAAACTTCAACATGAAGTTCTTATGAATCAAAATCATAAGACAAAAAACATCATTTTCACTTAGGAAAACTTCTATTGAGCTTCACATGAGAAAGTCAATGGTGGACTAATTTGTTTCTTGAAAACATCTCACATTCATATAAAAATAATCTTCAGCAAACAAGATTTTTTGTTTTTTGATGATTTGATCTTTGAGTAAAATACGTTGATCAACCAATCATATTTGAGATAAGCATTCAGCAAATATTTTTCCTTATCTGATGAATCCATCTTGTCATTTGATTCTGTTATCTTCTTCCAAACTCCAAAGGAAAATATTTTGACAATCTTGAAGAATCAGTGACTTGCTCAATGTAATCCGTTGATTTACGATTCAGTACCCAATATTCATTATCATCAACTGATATGATACTGAAATTGTAAGTGGATGAAATTTCACCTTAACTGTTTCTACACATAACATATGGATTTTTATATGACACTGTTAAGTGTTTGATATCCATCAATAACAGGACCAGACTCTGATACCAATTGAAGGTGTGAGAAAAACACAAGAAAGGGGGTGATTGAATTGAGGTTTTAACTCTTGACTACTTTTCACAAGGGGAAGTATTGCGTTAAGCTATGTTATGATTACGTTGCAGAAGCATAAACATAATGTAAAGCATAAAGCAAGAGTAAAGAACACACGATATATCATGGTTCAATTGAACAACTCTCAAGCTAGTCCAGTTCACCATGCAAGGTGATTTTCCTTCATCAAGGACTTAATCCACTATAATCAAACCATGATTACAATCGCGGAGCTACCTGTCGTGACTAACTGCACAATCAAAGTTATGACTTCCTTGTGCGACAACCTGGTGTGACTAAGTGCACAACAACCTTTCGTGACTTTATTGCACGGCCAACCACCGTGACTAACTACACAATAACCATTACGACTTCCTTGCGCAGCCAACCACCATGACTAAATGCACAACAACCATTGTGACTTCCTTGTGCAGCTAACCACCGTGACTAACTGCACAACAACCTATTGTGACTTCAGGCTCCATAACACATAGTTATGAGCAGTACCGAAACCATAGCCCCAGAACAATTCACCAGAACACCTAGTTTTGAGAATGCAATAACTACTAAGTTCTAAGCCTCATAAAGTTTTGAGCTTCACTTGATCCTTTAGAGAAATGGGAAATGTTTACAAGAGTTTGCTTCTTACATAAGCAGTTGTAAACTCACAGTTTAAGTACATCAGAAGAACCTAAATACACACTAAGAATATTATAATTAGTTATTGCTCAATTTTGTGGTATTTTGTTTCTTCAAGTTGCTTCTTCACGGACAACAACCCTTTAGCACATGAATTGCTTAAGTCTTCTTCTTCAAAAGCTTTGCAAGGTTTGTTGATCTCTGTTTGAACACGAGAAGGACTTATTCATCTTGATTCACTTAAGAACATTCTGGACAACAACCATTGTTCTTCTTCAATCCAATAATCACTTCAGATACACAAGATTCTTGTTGTGGATTTGTAATTAGAGCTTCCATGATCATCTTCTTGTCTTTTTCAACTTTGACAACTTCTTGCAGCATATGATGCTAAGTACATTTGAATCTAAGATCTCTCTGCATAAGTAGATTGTTGTCAAATAGAGATTAGATTTTGAGTTGCACATTCAACCAAACTCTTTATGGTTTATTCCATAGTTATCTTTGTTAATCATCAACCTTATGTGATTGTATGACAACATCAACAACATGGTTCAGTGACAATCTTGACATTTTATAATGTGTCATAATCAACCTTTCAGGTTGTTGCTTTCCAGCAGCATAACACTAACAATTGTGGTTATGACATAAACTGCACAAAGCATCTATTTAGTCCATCCAACCAACAGGTTAATCAGTTACTTAACAACCAATTGACTAACGGTTGTAGATCATAGCAGCAACCATGGTCTCTACAACAACATCACACAACATGTGATGTTTTCCTTATATCGCCAAGTGTCGTACCTCGAAAAAATACGATCTTAAAACAACAGACAGAGTCGCCACCTAATTCTATTTATTCTACGAGAGAAAAGGGAGATATAGATACAACCTAATAAAGGATAAGAAATGGTTTATGAAACCAAATTCTAAGTTCGGGAGTCGGTTACGTAAGGGGAAGGTATTAGCACCCCTCACGTCTGTTGTACTCAACGGGAACCTCTTAGCTTAACTATGCGATTAAATGTTTGATTAATGTCTTTTTCTTCTAAATGATTGTTAATATGTTTGTTTTAAAGAAAAAAGCTTATAAATTATTATTAATACGGAGAAAAGATTAAAGTTTTTTATTTATTATGGAGAAAAGGTTAAATTTTTTTATTATCGTGCTTGCGAAGGATTAAAATCCCTATGCCTACGTATTCCCTTGTGCAAAGGGAAAGTCAGAGCTTCGTAGTTCGTGCAACTACGGTTTGTGTTTTTTATTAAGCTATTGTTTAAAACGCATTCTATTGTTAAGCGTTGGCTTATACTCGCGGTGGAGGCTAAAGCGCTAGCTTGTTTGCGAGATAGAATGATTTAAACAAATATTCGTTTTGATAAAATGTTTGACCTTTATTAAAGTGTTTTAAACAAAAGGGTGAATGAACCACGTCGCGTGGGGCTAGCCCATGAGTGATTGCATTCCAGAACGTGCGGAGTGCTAGACTCCGGAGTTCTGTTCTTTCGTATTTAATTATGAAAATGATTTGAATTGGTTGATAAGTTTTAAATTGTTTTAGGTATGAAAGAGAGAATGAACCACGTCGCGTGGAGCTAGCCCATGAGTGATTGCATTCCAGAACGTGCGGAGCACTAGATTCCGTAGCTCTATTCTTTCGCGAATTAATTTGTATGATTAAGATAATTTGAAAATGAAAAAGGTGAATGAAGCACGTCGCGTGGGGTTAGCCCAGGAGCGATTCATTTTAGAACGTACGGAATGCTAGACTCCGGAGCTCTATTCTTTCGCGAATTAAAATTATAAAATAAGTTGGATATTTTGTTTTTTAGACTTTTTTAGGGTTTAATGTTTTTAATAACGAAGGAGTAAATGAAACACTACACGTGGGGCTAGCCCAGGTGTGGTTCATTAAAGACCCGCATACTGCTAGATTTCGAAGCTCAGTTCCTTATTAATTAATTGCGACGCGATAAAGATCGTGCAGATGGCAATCACTTAATGACCGACTTACGTGTGTGAAGTGCAGACGAGATGAATTTACTTGGTGTTGGACCAAGAAAATAAATTTATTGAAATGATTTTTGTCTTAAAATAAATGCGTTTATTATTATTATTATTAATTAACAACTTATGGTCGAATGAAAATAATAAAATAAGTTATACACCATCATAATAGGCAAGAAATACAAATATATACCATACAAATAAAATCGGTCAAGAGTTAAAAATTAACTAACCAAAATTAAGTAGAGTTATACAATTACCTAATAAACCGATTAAATAAGTTTCATGAAATAAATAAATAAAATAAAATGTTTTTTGTATTTATTATTTTTATTCTAGTGACAATATATCATAAATGATATAGAAACAAATATAAGAATAAAACTTAATAAGTAAATAAATAAATAAAACAAAATAGAAAGAGAATAAAACATGTCAGGGTGTAAGGAGATGAATGGAGGGTGTAGAGAGAAAAGGCCCAACAGGCCTAGTGGATTGGGGACCGGTCAGTTCGGGTTTGACCCGGATCCGGTTCGAAACTGTTGTTTCCTAAAAGGGGAAAAAGTTAGGGTTTTGTGGTAGCCCTATTTTAGTTTTCTGAAGAAACGAACACACAGAGACACAGCAACAACCTGACCGTGAATCCTTACCCTCATCGCTGACCCTCTTGCTCTTTTTCACTCGCCTCCCTCTCCACTCAATTTCAAAGTTTTTCACGGTGAATCTAACCCCAAAAGAAATACAAACACCAACCCAACTTCCATCTTTACCCTCTTTCCGAAACTGAAACTTGTTTTCCCTAAATCTACTCGAAAAATAAACAAACGGCATCGTTCCCAAATTGAAACCCTAAGACCTAAAAACTAAGACAACAACGATTTGAGGAAGGACGAAAATAGGTAAATATCGTTACATAAATGAGCAAAAGAGTTTAAAGTAAAGAGAAATGGACCTCATAGGATACTTCGAATACCTTCTTCGAATGAAACCTTCAAGTGTGAAATCCAGGTAATCTTCGATCCCTCTTTTCCTTCATGTACGACCCCTAACCTTCTTTCATGACAATGACTCGAGGGAGTGGCCCTAAAAGACTTGGCTTGGAGCTTTGAACGAAGCCTCGCTGCATTTTAAAGTTCGTTCCTGATTTCATGGCCAGGAGTAACTTTGGTAATCAATGCTTCAATCTTAATTTAGGACTGGAAAAGTGGTTCATAAAATCTTGACATTTTCTTGTTCTTTCAATTGTGAATAGATAACATTGAAACTACTTAACCCTCGCCTATAATTTGAACTAATTCTGCTCACGCTTGCTTGTAAAGCTTGTTTACATCCTTTGGTCTAATCCATTAAATGTGCTTTGTGACACAGGTCTTTGTTACTCTAAGCAAGATATGATGAAGTGATGGTGTCGAGGTGGCAGCACGTAGGTCTTGTAGTTTTCCCTTAATTTGAACTCCATGGGATGCTAGGTGCAAAATCGTTACAAGAACGTACATCATTAATTTTTCTTTCCAAAAACCTCGTGTGATCTTAATCCTTAATGTTTTTTTTTTGTAATATTCTCATAGATTTAAGTATAGAAGGATGTATGTAATTGGAGATGGCAAATTTGAATAGAACTTGGACTTTGACAAGAGACATGTAAATTTGAAATATGGAATATGAATAAGATTTGGAAAGAAATGAGATAGAACTTTGGTACATGAATCTTGAATCTTGTCATTAAAAACTTATAAGTGAGCTTGGGATTTTGAATGGAATTTGGAAGTTTTTTTTCTATTTGGAATGATTTTTGAATTTGAATTGAAACTTGGAATTGGTTATTGAATGAAACTTTGGCATTGGAATAGAAACCTTTAAATTTGAAAAGAACTTGAACTTGAGAAAACTAAAGAAATTTGGATGAAACATTGAAAGAAAGGAAATAGAATTAAGACTTGGAAATAAGACTTGGAACTTGAGCATGATTTAGAAACTAAGAAATGAAACTTGAATCGAACTTGGAATTTTGAAGGAATACAGATTAAGGATTATATATATATAAAAAAGGATCTTGAAATTGAATCTTTGGGATAAAATTTAGCATTTACATGATGAAATTTTGGAATGGAACTTGAAATTGGGTAGTTGAAGAAGCCTTGAAATGAGAAAGGAATTAGAAAAAAAATAATACTTAGGAATGAAATAAAATTGGACTTGGAAATTGAAAATTGGAAATAGGAAATTAAAAATTAGAAAACAAACTTGAGAAATTAAAATGGGAAACACAATGGAATGTAAAAAAAACTTGGAAATTGGACCACTTTTTTTTTTTTAAATTGAAAACCGAAATGGTATAAAATTAGAAGAGCAACCTAATAATGAAGAAAAAAAGGACTAGGAAAACAGAAGTTAGATAAAAAAAGCTTGAATATTGAATTAAAAATTAGAAATAAAAATTGAAATTAAATTTAGAAATATCATCATGAAGAAAAAGAAAAGAAATTAGAACTAAATTTTTTAAAAAAAAACTTGTAAATAAATTGAAAGCACGAATCCAACGGTGGAAATCCTAATCGTACGATTCGAGAGAACAAACCTCTGAAAGCTGTTGCGAATCCAAAATGCTCTAAAATGCACATAGTATGTAAATAACGAGAAGAAAAAAATGATATGAAAGGTTAGGGGTAAAATTTGGGGTGTGACAGTTGCCCCTATTTAAATAACTTTACCAGATAGAATGAGTGATGTTAATCCTCATAAAATCATAGTGAAAGGTATTTAAATATAGAAATAACCGAAAATATTGCCCCTAAGTGCAATGGCATGCTATGATCTTATGAAGGAATCCTTGTTTTTGCTGGGGATATGATATGCGAGATGCAATGAAACCTAGCATGCTGATTTTTAATGATGAATATGCTGGATATGGTATGATGAAGACAAATGCAAATGGTGATACACAGAAACGAAAATGAGGGTGAAGACTCACTGGAGATAACAATATGCTGGGGATGATAAGACGGAAACGGGATGTATTCAAAGTGATAGATCAACAGGTTCAAGTGTAACTACTGGCACTAAGCATAACAAAAGAAGGGAAACGAGACAAGAGTCTAGAACACAAGATTAATGAACGGACTGACACCCTAGGATAGCAAGAAAATAGTTCAAAGTAAAAAACGTAATGGCTTGATGCGACCAAAACTGACACTATGGACAAGAACAAACTATTTGAGGTGATGAGTGTACACGTTCAGGGGTGGCTGCTGGGGATCCCAACACAACAAAGATAGTTGAAATGTCATCGCCTTGGCGGTCAGGAGAACAAAATGACAGACATCGACACGGCGGTCGAGAATAAAATAGCAGACATCGACGCGGCGGTCGGGAATAACAAAACTCAACATGGCGGTTGAAGAAATAAACAACTGACATCGACACGGCGGTCGGGAAAATGGAATAACAGACATCGACACGGCGGTCGGGAAATAAAATAGCAGACATCGACACAGCGGTCGAAAAATAAAATAACACGACATCGACACGGCGGCCGGGAAATAAAATAGCAGACATCGACGCGGCGGTCGGGAATAAAATAACAGACATTGAAGCGGCGGTCGAAAAATAAAATAACACGACATCGACACGGCGTTCAAGCAATAAAATAATAGACATTGACGCGGCGGTCGGGAAATAAAATAACAGACATCGACATGGCGGTCGGGAAAGCAACATAACGGACATCGACACAGCGGTCGGGAAATAAAATAGCAGACATCGACACGGCGGTCACGAAAACAAACCCAACTCGGCGGATGAGGAAATGAATAACGAATATCGACACGGAGGTCGGAAAACAAAATTCAGCACGGCGATTGAGGAAAAATAAATAACAGATAAATAATCCAAAGTGGTGAACCAATAGGTTCAAGTGTAACTGTTGATACCGAGGATAAAGAAAACGAAAACTGTGCTTGTGCTTGGGCAGGGGCTCTGTGCAACCAACTGATAGTGGGAGTAGAATGCAAAGTATTTAAAGATAAATCAAACGGCTCTAGGAGACCAGCTGGCAAATAAGAATAAATGCTGGAGTTTTCAATGAGGTAAACGACCAACCTCTGGAAATCCCTTAAATGAAGAGCTCAAAGAAGAACTTTTAGGAGTTATCAGGAGAACATGGATGCGTGTTGAATTAAACAGCCTTAAATCTTAAGCAAACAGCTTAAAGGATTTATGCCAATGATAATTGGGCTTAAAAGAAAATATTGATGGTACCAAGGTACATATCAAGGAGGACCGCTGCAGGGGATATCAGTGTTGCTGGGAAAAAACTACCTTGGTTAACCAAACTTCAGGGTACCAACAACAATGGATTTCAAAATGAAAATTGACAGTAATCTGGACCTAGAGTCAGACAGACAACAACTGGGAAAAGACAAATGATACGTATGATTGAGCATGATGCGAATGATTATGATATGCGAATGTTGACTCTGGGAGACAGGGAGTTTTGATAGGACTCAAAGGAGAGTATGATCTCAACGCCAATACCTAGACGAGCGATATGAAAGATGCTGGGGAGATGTCTTTGAGCTTGGAATTCAATACTTGGTCCAAGGATCCATCCAGGAGTGCTACCAACTTTAAATCCTTTATGGGGATTTCTATAATAGTGGCATGAGAGTGTTGCTGCAAACTAGAGGGTTTTCTTTTTTAGAAGACAGAAGATTTTTAATCTTTCTAAAGTCAAAGAACTTGAAAGTTTCCAATATGTTTTCAAAAAACAATTTTCTAAAATATTTGTCATTTTCAGAGTTAAATTGTAATTCAGTAAAGACATTTTGCATAACAAAGAAGATAAGAAGCTAAAAGACAAAGTTTAAAGGTAAAGGTTGTACTTTATTCAAGAATGGTAGCTTGCCAATAGCAAAAGCTCCATGGAAAATTATAATTTGAAAATGGCAATGGGGAAAGGTCTACATTGAATCCAAACGACCGCTACAATCCCTAATAACTAAGACCGCACAACACTTTGCTTCTGACAAGAGCGACTGGATTGGTCTTCAAGTAATGATCTTCAACAATGGTAAACACCATCTGATATTGTTAAATGCCTTTGTCCCTAATTTTTTCCTGGACCACCCTTTCGGGTTTTTAATCCACCGGGACGCTCTTTTTTGCCTAAGCCGCCCTTTCGGGTTTTCAACTTAGCGAGCTCTCATTTTTTATTTTTATCCCTAACTTTTGCCTGGATATCCTTCATAGGTTATGATCCACCGAGATACCCATTTTTTCCTAGGTCGCCATTTCTGGTTTTCGACCTAGCGGGCTTTATTTAGGCATAATATGTTTTGACTGCATTAGAATTCACCGGGTGTTTAAGCTGTTCACCATCCATGGTTGTGAGGATTAGGGAACCTCTGGAGAATGCCACCTTCACAACATATGGGCCTTCACAGTTAGGACTCCATTTTCCACGCATGTCTTTATGGACTGGCAATATTTTCTTGAGTACAAGATTTCCTTCTTTGAATTCTGAAAGACGGAATTTCTTGTCGAATGCTCTCATGATGCGTTTTTGGTACAACTGGCCATGGCACATGGAAGTTATTCTATTTTCATCAATAAGGTCCAGTTGGTCATATCTTCTCTGGACCCACTTAGCTTCCTCCAGTTTGGTTTCCATCAAGATTCTCAAAGATGGTATCTCTACTTCGATAGGGAGAACTGCATCCATCCCATACACCAGAGAGAAAGGGGTTGCCCCTGTTGAAGTGCGAACCGATTTTCTGTATCCGTGTAAAGCATACGGTAACATTTTGTGCCAGTCTTTGTAAGTCTTCACCATCTTTGGCAGAATCTTCTTGATGTTCTTGTTTGCGGCTTCAACAGCTCCATTCATCTTCGGACGGTAAGGAAAAGAGTTATGGTGTTCAATTTTGAATGTCTCACACAATTCTTTCATTGTCTTGTTGTTCAAATTGGTCCCATTATTTGTGATGATCCGGCTTGGGATTCCATAACGGCAGATAATTTGGTTCTTGATGAAACGGGTAACCACTTGCTTTGTCACATTGGCATAGGAAGTTGCTTCTACCCACTTGGTAAAGTAATCGATCGCAACCAAGATAAACTGGTGGCCATTGGAAGCTTTTGGCTCAATTGCCCCTATCATATCGATGCCCCACATTGAGAAAGGCCAGGGTGATGATAGAACATTCAAAAGGGTCGGAGGCACGTGCACCTTGTCGGCATAAATCTGGCATTTATGACACTTCCTGGCATATTTGAAACAATCTGATTCCATGGTCAACCAGAAGTATCCAGCTCTCAAGATCTTGATGAACATGGCATGTCCATTGTCATGTGTTCCAAATGATCCTTCATGTATTTCTCTTATCAACAAGCCTGCTTCACATTTGTCCACACATCTGAGCAGAACCATATCATGATTTCTCTTGTAAAGCACATTGTTGCTGAGGAAAAACTTGGACGCCAATCTTCTCAGAGTCTTCTTGTCTAAAGTTGTTGCATCCGCTGGGTATACTTGATTTTGCAAGTAGTTCTTGATGTCATAGAACCATGGTTTCTCATCAGTTTCTTCTTCGACCAGTAGACAGTAGGTTGGTGTAGTCTTTCGCTCGATTGTAATGAGTGGAGCTTCATGAAGAAATTTCACCTGAAACATAAAGGACAACATAGCCAAAGCGTCTGCTATTTGATTCTCTGCCCTTGGAACGTGATGGAAAGTGACTTCATCAAAGTATTTAATTAATTCCACAATGTAGGCACGGTACGGGATCAACTTCTCATCACGGGTCTCCCATTCACCTTTTACTTGGTGTATTACCAAAGTTGAGTCTCCATATACTTCTAGGATCTTGATTCTGGTATCAATTGCAGCTTCAATACCCAAATCTCAAGCTTCATATTCTGCAATATTATGTGTACATTCAAAACATAATCTTGTTGTGAAAGGAGTATAACCACCATCAGGATTCATCAAGGCAACTCGCACACCATGCCCCATGTAATTAGAGGAACCATCAAACATCATCTTCCAACGAGATCCTAGCTCGGGATCTTCATCTGGACCTGGGACTTCACAGTCTTTTATCAACATAATGTCCTCATACGGGAAATCAATTTTCAAAGGCTCATAATCTTTAACAGGTTGATCAGCAAGGTAATCAGACAAAACGCTACCCTTGATAGACTTCTGGGTTACATATTGGATGTCGTATTCAGATAACAACATGTGCCAACGGGCGAGTCTTCCGGTCAAAGCGGGCTTCTCAAAAATATACTTTATCGGGTCCATTTTCGAGATCAACAAAGTAGTGTGACAAATCATATACAACCTAAGGCGTCTGGCATCCCATTCCAAAGCACAACAAGTCTTCTCTAAAAGTGAATATCTACTTTCACAATCTGTAAACTTCTTGCTTAAGTAATAAATGGCATGTTCCTTACGACCGGTTTTATCATGTTGGCCTAATATGCAACCCATAGATCCCTCAAGTACAGTTAGATACATAAAGAGAGGCTTCCTTGGAGTAGGTGGGATCAAGATAGAAGGTTCCTATAGGTAAACCTTAATCTTCTCAAAATCCTGTTGACAATCAGAATTCCACTTAATTGCTTGATGCTTTCGAAGCAACTTGAATAAGGGCTCATATGTAGCAGTCATGTTGGAGATGAATTTGGAGATGTAGTTTAATCTTTCGAGGAAACCTCTGACTTTCTTTTCTGTTTTTGGAGCTGGCATCTCTTGAATTGCTCTGTCCATGTCCGAATCTACTTCAATTCCTTGCTGACTAACAATAAAACCAAGTAACTTTCCTGGTCGGACACCAAAGGTACACTTAGCTGGATTCAGACACAGTTGGAACTTTCTGAGGCGCTCAAATTACTTCAGGAGATGATTCAAATGATCCTCCTCACTCTGTGATTTGGCAATCATATCATCCATGTAAACTTCTATCTCTTTATGCATCATATCATGGAAAAGGGTGACCATTTCCCTCTTATAAGTGGCTCCTACATTTCTGAGACCAAATGGCTTAACCTTGTAACAATAAGTGCCCCATGGTGTGATGAAAGTAGTCTTTTCCATATCGTCAGGATCCATCTTGATATGGTTATATCCTGAAAATCCATCCATGAAGGAGAAAACAACAAACTTAGCAGTGTTGTCAACCAAAGTATCAATATACGGAAGAGGGAAATCGTCCTTTAGAGTGGCTTTGTTCAAATCCCTATAGTCCACGCACATTCTAACTTTTCCATCCTTTTTGGGGACTAGCACGATGTTAGCTACCCATTCAGGGTACTTCGCAACTGCGAGGAATCCAACATCAAACTGTCTTTTGACTCCTTCTCGAATCTTTAGAGCCATGCCCGATCTTGTTTTTCAGAGCTTTTGCTTTACTGGAGAACAATCTGGTTGAAGAGGTAACTTGTGGACCATTATATTTGTGTCTAAACCGGGCATATCCCGATACGACCATGCAAACACATCCACATACTCTCTGAGGAGCTTGACCAATCTTTCTCTGACATCTGCCCCAAGTGTTGTACCAATCTTGACTTCCTTCTTGTCTTCATCGGTGCCAAGGTTAATGGTATCTACATGCTCTTTATGTGGCTGAAGATCTGTATACTCATACTCAACCAATCTTGCCAGTTCTTCGGGAACATCACAATCTTCCTCACTTTCATCTTCCGCTTGGTAGACGTGCGAATCAAAGTTAGGAGAGAATATATAGTCATTGGATTCAACAGGGTTTTCATTTATTCTGCATATGGGAATGATTTGATTTTATTAAAAGTGAAAACAAAGAGATGCAAGAAACTTTTTATTGGTTTTGAAAGATTGCCATTTTCTTTTTACAGGTGAAAAGAGAAAAAACAGTAAATAAACAAAATAAGAATTTAACAAAATGCCTTCATTGATTGAATAACTTGAAAATGAGAAGGGACCCTACAAAATGATCCCATAGCCTTGGGCAGAGCTAGGGAACTTTGAAAACATTTAAATAAAACAATAAATTACTTTGACAGTGGAAAAAATTATTGGATCTCAACTGCCTCCCAATTGCTCAAAGATGCTTCACACTGATAAACCAAATGATCCACATCTTCATCTTTAGCATCCCCATTAATTGCATTGATCTGATAGCTGGCACTGGAAAACACCTCTTTAATGGTCTTTGGACGTCCTTTAACGGAGGTTGACGCTCTTTCTTTCACATGAGTTGGTTCGTAACCCAACCCGTAGCGATCTAGCTTATGTTTGACTTCAATGACCACCCCAACCTTCATAGCTTCCTTCTTCAATAGTGGAAATGGTACTCTTCAGCAATGCAAAAGATGGAATACCCTTTCCCTTTGGCTCCTCTACTTCCATAAGGATAACATTGGCTATCTCCAGAGCTTGGAAAGCGGTTTCCAAAGCATCTTCATCAGCCTCAATATAGCTAAAGGAAGAAAGGTTGTTGACCATGAGATCTTCTTCACCAGACACAATTACCAGCTTATTATCGACGACAAACTTCATCTTCTGGTGTAAGGTAGAAGTGACTGCCCCAGCGGCATGAATCCAAGGTCTTCCCAGCAAACAACTGTAATTGGGATTAATGTCCATAACCTGAAAAGTGACTTTGAACACCTGTTGTCCAATCAAGATTAGTAAGTCTACTTCTCCGATAACAGTCCTCCTTGACCCATCAAAAGCTTTCACAATCAATGCATTGGGCCTCATCTCTGCCCCTTGATAAGATAACTTAGCAAGTGTCCTTTTCGGCAAAACATTCAATGAAGATCCCGTATCCACAAGAACTCTTGCTAAAGTATCCTCCTGGCATTTCACAGATATATGGAGAGCACGGTTATGGTCCGAGCCATTCTTTAGAAGATACTCCATACTGAAGCTGAGATTATTACATGCAGTGATGTTGGCAATGACACCATTAAACTGATTCACGGTTATGTCATGCGTAACATGAGCTTGGGCCAGTAATTTCTGGAGATCACCTCGGTGGGCCGACGAATGCATAAGAAGTGATAAGATAGATATTTTGGAAGGCGTTTGATGTAGCTGATCAATAACCTTATAATCACTCTTCTTAATAATTCTGAGAAATTATGCATCCTCTTCTTCCAAGACCAATCCTTTATCCTTGTTGGAAACAGCGGGAATGACTTATTTAGGTGGAACCGGTGGAGCGGTATTGACCTGCTGAGTGTAAACATGACCACTGCGAGTTAATCGACTTGCACCTGCTATGTCAGCACTTGCCACCTTTAAACTTTCCTTCTGACCAACCTGTTGAACTCCCCTTGCATCATACTTCCATGGGACTGCTTTGGTATTTTCATAAAGGAAAGGGTTACTTCTTTGCTCAATCCTCGGTTCTGGCATATTGAAAATGGGCACCACCGGTTCTGGCATATTGAAGATTGGTTGAACTCCTGGGGATTGATGCATATTCAACACTGGTGCTATGGTAGAATCAGATTCAAGCAAGTTGAAGATGGGTTCAATCATTGCCACTTCATTCCTCTTCACACGACCGCTTACTTGCAAAACGCCAAGTTTAATCAAACTTTGAACTTCTCTCAAGACCAGTTCACTTCCCTTTGGATTATTAGCACAAACTTCACAATCCTTATGACAGTTCTTCAGCATACCCACCTCTATTAACTTCGCATGGAAGTCTCTAAGCAGGGTTTTGATCTCTGCAGCATCGAAAATCAAATCTTCGTCAGACTCATCAACAATGTCATTTATGGACCCATGCTTAGGTAAAGGATTATCTTTGACATTCGGACCAGTATTTCCGAACGAAAGAATGTTTTTATCCATCAAATCCTTCACAACATACTTCAAAGCAATACAACTTTCCAAATCGTTCCCTGGAGCACCTTCATGGAATAAACAGTGGGCGTTTGAGTTGTAACTTGGTGGGAGTGGGTCTGGTGGAGGACCCAAAGGCCTTGGAGTAACCAAGCCTCTCTTCAGCAGTGAGGGATATAATTCAGTATAAGTCATAGGGATCCGAGGATTAGGAGGCCTTCCTCCTGGTCTTCTATTCTGAAAGTTGGAATTCGGATGAGGACCTGGAGTCCTCTGAAAAACACAAACAAACAATAAGCGTCTTTCCTTCGGGAATTCTCTTCTCACCTCATTCACTATTTACGGACGAACTTTCTCCTACTTGTCACTTTGCAAGACGGTAACGCACTCATCGTCCGAGCCTGCAACACCTGAGAATTGACATAGGCAGTTCAAGCCTTAATTCACAAGCAATCTTTTCCACCACTAGTTAGGGGAACTACGGTGACTCTGATCCTCATGTCCAGTGAGTTACGTAGGCAGCGGGGTAGGGCCCGTTCGAGTACACTCTTTTATTTTCCCTACATTTTCCCCCTTTCTTTTCTTTTATCCAGTTCAGTTCCTTTTCTTTGCAGCAGCTTTCAGTTCTTCACCCTTTGAAACAGTCTCTTGGCAAGCGTGGATCCCGTCGGGTACGACGGACGATCTGGGGTGCTAATACCTTCCCAGGTCGTAACCGACTCTCGAACCCAGTTTCTTTGGTTCGCATGACCTTTGTCCTTCCTCTTCTCTTCTTTTGGTTTGTGCAACATTACCATTCCCGTTCCTTCGGGATAAAAATGCTTGGCTGGCGACTCTACCACTTTCGCGTTTGTACCAGGATGGAAATCCAGGGAGCGACAACAAACATCATTATTAACCGCATTAAATGACTTCAGACAGGGGAGTGGCGTAAAGAATTTTGGAACAGTTACCAACATGACTAGTGCCTCAATATTGTCTTTTCAGCCGTTTCAGTTTCCCAGAATTTGAACACGTATTTTGTTTCAGAGGAAAGTTGTCCAAGTGCTGGAATGCATGTTCTTCTCTCCCTCGGAGTTTGAACACGTAATTATATTCTGAGGACACCTTGAGCTTTAATGACAGGCGTTGATGTTCTGATATGCATGTTATTTCCTTGACACAGAAGTTCTAAGAAACAAGCAGTCATATTTTCTATAAAAACTTCTGAGACAATTTTCCTTCTTATATCAGAAGAACTATTGACCAGAAGGAAATAAAAATTAAAGAAATTATGAGGGATAAATATATAGATTAAACATAGTCACTCTAAACACAATTCCATACTGAGATTAGTCAGAATGAAATTGAACCTATCCTCAGCAAGGGGTTTTGTAAAGATATCATCCCATTGATGGTCTGTATCTATGAATTTTAAAAACAAGATTCACTTCTGAGTATAGTCCCTAATGAAGTGATGTTTAATTCTATGTGTTTATCTCTAGAATGTAAAATAGGGTTTTTAGAAAGACAGATAGCAGAAGTGTTATCACAGATGTAATACACACATATAAAAGACATACTTCAAGCATATTTTTCATATATAAATTTAAGTTTGGTATTGACATACAACAAGTTCTTAGTTACACATTGCATAAATATAGCCACTACAACATAAGGTACTAGAAAAATGGCTATAAATAATACAAGATGTTCCCAAAATAAAAGTCTAAGAACTAGATCTGAAGATCTCAAAAGTCCACAGCGGAAGAAACCATCAAACAAGCAAAGATAATCAAGTCGCCTTATATTTACCATTCGCGGAACCTGAAGTACCTAAAATAACAACATCAATATGGGGTGAGATAAAACATCTCAGTGAGTTCCCTATCTTATAGTTCTCTCGGCTCTATGGGTTCAATTTCCAACATTTCCATAAGGTACCGGAGTCACTTCTCTATAAGTAACCTAAAACAAAAGGGGCATTTGATAAGTTGTTAACGCTTCACGTGGAACTCAATGTAATACCACCACAAGCATCGATACGTTTCATGTGGGACTCAATGTAATACCCACCATAAGCCTCAATACGCTTCCCGTGGGACTCAATGGGATACCCACCACAAGCTTCGCTATGCTTCCCGTGGGACTCAATGGAACACCCACCACAAGCCTCACTATGCTTCCCGTGGGACTCAATGGAACACCCACCACAAGCTTCATTATGCTTCCCGTGAGACTCAATGGAATACCTACCACAAGCCTCACACACACGCCTTAAATGATACCTCTAGTCTTTACAAATGCTCTAACATAATGAAAATCTATCCATGTTGAGACTTAATCAAGACTAATACGGAGGTCCTAAAGCGATATAAATACTCAAGACACACTAGCCCGAGGGAAAGTCATAGATACCTCACAAGTTATACATTTTATCTCCATTAGCTCATACTTCAAAAGTTAACATAATTCCAATTATATGAAAAGTCAGGAAAAAACGGGTAAATGTCGGGTAAAAATAATATTTCCTGACATCATGTGAAAGTACATAATTCTAGATTTCCAACGATATAAAGAACATTTAAATCGGATAATCGAGTAAGAAGTTATGAATTAAAAATACAACACATTAACTTACAGGTCTCGCTAAGCGAGGGGGTATGCTCGCTAAGCGAGCAACTCCCTGTATTCTGACCTTTCCAGGAATTTATCTGCTCGCTAAGCGAGCTCTGCGAATTCTGCAGAACTCAGGTGCGAACAACACTTCCCAAAAGGGGGTAAAAGTTATCAACTTCTCAACCAACAGAGGAAACCAACATCAAACATATTTAGAATCATATACTAGAAATATGTCGAGTTTTTAACCGTTTAAAACTTCCGATTTTCAAGATTTCTACCAAAACCTAAAACCTCATAAACTCTAAAACTCAACCAAAATCTAAAACAAAAGCTTCTAACTACGAACCCACCTCGAGAGATGAAGATTGGTGGAAAGAAAGAGTTGATTCGACGGACGGATGATGGAGAATGATGAATTTGAAGTTTTAGGGTTCACTTCTCTTCTTCTTCTTCTCTTTTCCTTCTTTCTCTTCTTCCTTACTAACTTATTATTTCTCTATTTTTCTTTCTATAACACATAATATAAATGAGAAACTTATTTCCCCACCAATGGGTCCAAAAGAGAGAGTATCCAAAAATGTCTCTTGGTCCAATATTTTATAAAACCTCTGAGTCAACTAATATTAATTAATAAAATAAAATTCTGCTGATTACTCTATTTATTTCCGTTAAAATTTCTTAGAGTAATCTGGAACAATATTGATATCAAATAATATTATTCAGAGCATTAAATATATTATGGGGTGTTACATTCTCCCCCTTAAAAGAAATTAGTCCTCGAATTTAAAAAATTACCTGAACAGGTGAGGGTATGATTCCCACATCTCCGATTCCAATTCCCACGTAGCATCTCCCTGATGCGTCTCATCCCATTTAACTTTAACAAGTGGTATCTCTTTGCTCCTTAACACTTTGGTTTCTCTTCCAACAATACGGCTTGGCTGGGGTTCGAAAGTCAAATCCGCTTCTATCTCGATAGAATCCGACAGAATAGGCTGAAGAGGATCAGGAATGAACCTACGAAGTTGTCAATCCTTTCTAAGATCTGATACGGTCCCATGTATCTCTGACTTAACTTGTGCGACATAAATGGTCCTTTCAATATCAATATCGGAGTGACTTTCAAATACACATGATCACCTTCATCAAATTCCAAAGGCCTCCTTTGATTGTCAGCATAACTCTTCTGACGGTCTTGGGCTTGCTTAATCTTTTCTCGAATCATCCGAATATTTTTTGTGGTTTCATGAATAACTTCAGGTCCCAAAATCCTATCTTCACCCACATCCGACCAACACAATTAAGTTCTACACTTTCTTCCATACAAGGCTTCATACGGAACCATCCCGATGCTCTCATGGTAATTGTTATTGTAAGAGAATTCTATCAATGGTAAAAGCTCCTTCCAATTTCCTTTACTTTCCAAAATGAATGCCCGTAACATATCTTCCATTGTTTGAATTGTACGTTCCGTCTGACCATCCGTTTGAGGATGATTAGAAGTACTCAAACGCAAATATGTGCCCATCGCTTATTGGAATACCTTCCAAAACCTCGGAGTGAACTTCAGATCTCTATCTGACACAATACTAGACGGTACACCATGCAATCTCACAATCTCAGCAATAAACAACCTCGCAAGATGACTTGCCTTGTACGTAGTCTTAACGGCTAAGAAATGTGTATATTTCGTTAACCGATCCACAATCACCCAAATAGAGTCATAACCACCTTGAATACTCGGTAAACCCACGGCAAAGTCCATAGATATACTATTCCACTTCCAAATTGGGATGTCCAAATGTTGCAACAAACCGCCCGGTCTCTGGTGTTGAATCTTCACTTGTTGACACACCGCACATTCGGACACGGATACCGCAATGTCCCTTTTCATTCCGGACCATCAATACTCTTTCTTTAAGTCTTGATACATCTTCGAAGAACTCGGATGTATCGTAAAAGAACCTTTATGGGCTTCCTCTAAAATCTTTCTCTTTAATACCTCATCATTCGGAATGCAAATTCTTTGGTTGAATAGGATAACCCTATCTAATGCTCTCACAAAACCCGGTTGAAGCAGCAACTCCTGCAACTTCTCATCTAGAACCTGTGCTTGTTGAATCTCATTCCTCAAGGTAGAATTTATATTCAAATTTCCCATTATTACACCATTCGGAGTCCAAACAAACTGAAGATTAAGGTCTCGAAACTTCTCTAATAGTGCATATTCCAATACCATCAACTCGGCACTATGAATTACTTTTCTACTTAAAGCGTCTTCCACCTTATTCTCTTTTCTCGGATGGTACTTCAATTCAATGTCATAATCCTTCAAATACTCCATCCATCTTCTCTGTCTCATATTTAATTCCTTATGATCAAAGAGGTACTTCAAACTCTTATGATCACTGAACATCTCAAAATGTACACCATACAGATAATGCCGCCACACTTTCAAAGTAAACACCACGACCGCTAGCTCTAAATCATGAGTTGGATAATTCTTCTCATGAAATCTCAACTCTCTAGAAGCATAGCCTACAACTTAGCCTTCTTGCATAAGAACACCTCCTAATCCCATATTGGAAGCATCGCAAAACACTTCATAAGATTTGTTAGGATCGGGACTGATCAAAACTGGAGCATTTGTCAATTTTTCTTTCAACCACACGAAACTTTGCTCGTAACTAGAATCTCATTTGTAAGTGAAGTACTTTCTTGTAAGCTTAGTTAATGGTAACGCCATCTGAGAAAAACCTTTAATGAACCTTTTGTAGTAACCTTCCAAACCTAAGAAACTTCTCACTTCATAAGCATTCTTCGGTCTCTCTTAATTAATTACGGCTTCAATATTCGTTGGATCCACTACTACACCTCCCTGAGATATAACATGTCCAAGAAACTTGACTTCTGACATCCAGAACTCACACTTGCTAATCTTGGCAAAAAAGTTGCTTCTCTTGCAGTACTGATAGAACAATCCTCAAATGTTCTCCGTGCTCTCGTGGAGTACGAGAATAGATAAGGATGTCATCGATAAAGATCACCATGAACTGATCCAAGTAGTCTTGAAATATCCGATTCATGTAATCCATAAAAACACTTGGAGTATTCGTCACACTGAAAGGCATTACTAAGAATTTATAATGGCCATAACGGGTTCTAAATGCATTCTTCGGAACATCAGAACATTTCACACGAATCTGGTGATAGCCCGACCTTAGATCAATCTTCGAGAACACACATGCTCCTTTCAACTGATCTAGAAGATCGTCTATCCTCGGCAAGGGATATTTATTCTTGATGTTAACCTTGTTCAACTTACGGTAGTCTGTGCATAACCACATACCACCATCTTTCTTCTTCACCAACAAAGTAGGGGCTCCCCATGGCGAAACATTGGGTCTTACAAAATGCTTTCCCATCAAATCATCTAATTGGTCCTTCAATTCTCTTAACTCGAGTGGTGCCATCCGATAAGGGGAAACAAATATAGGAGTCGTCCCTGGTATCAGGTCAACTGAGAATTCAACTTCTCTCACCGGAGGTAAGGAAATGACATCCTCGGGGAAAACATCAGGAAAATCATAGACTATCGGAATATTCAAAACTTGTTGGCCATTACTCTCCTCTTTAGTAAGGACAAGCAAAACAGACTTCTCTTGTTCAAATAGAAAATTTACCATTCCAATCGTACCTTCTAAGATAGTTGTTAAAACATCCTTCGGAGGTGCTTCAACGGATGAAATAAGGACCAACTTTTCCTCACATCCAATAAACACATAATTGGCAAACAACCAATCCATTCCCAGGATCACATCAACTTTCTTAAGAGGCATACAAATGAGATCAATTTGAAAACATCTACCATCCACAGACAAGGTACAATTCTCACACCTAAGGGGTGTCTCAACGGTTTCATCCATAGCGGTAGTAACCACCATCGGAGGAGACAAAGGAAAAACTCGCAACCCAAGTCGCTTCACACAACTAGTAGATACAAAAGAATGTGTAGCCCCACAATCAAATAAAACAAGACAAGGATGATTGTTAACAAGACATGTACCCACAATGAGAGAGTTATCGACTTTGGTCTTTCTAGCATCCATAGTATAAACTCTCGCTTGAATTTGATCCTTCTTTTGGGGGAAATCTCTAGCATAGTGACCTACCTTCTGACAATTAAAGCATGTTGGACCGCCCAGATTACAACATCCAAAATTACCCTTATGGAACCTGGGACACATAGGAGGAGCACTAGATCTAGGACTCGACACCTGCTTCCCTTTGAAGGGTTGAGGCCCCGGCCTAAAAGATAGATTGGCTCTTCCTCGATCACTTTGAACCGCTCTTCCAACACTAGCTTTGGCTTGCACTTTCATCAAACTATGTTCGGCAACATAGCACTGCCTTAATAACTCGAAATAGGTAGTGAACTCCCTTTGAGAGACACTACGAGAGATTTAGGCCCTCAAACCAAACAAGAACTGGTCAATCTTTATTCTTTCATCTGGAGCATACATGGCTTGCCTAGAGTAGGCCGTCATGTCTTCTAACTTCGCAGCATAACTGGCCATAGTCATGCTCCATTGTCTAAGCTGTTGGAATTCAAATTCTTTTTGGGTTCTCAAGGAACTCGGAAAGTACTTCTCCATAAAAATTGTCTTAAATTGTTGCCACACTCTTGGAACTCCTTGCACCGCCATAAGATTTGAAGCACTTTCCCACAACCTAGCAGCATGACCTTTTAGTAAATGTGATGCAAAAGTTACCTTGTCTTCTTCACCACACACTACAATCTGGAAGATCCTCTCCATCCTGGTTACCCATTCATGTGCCTTAACCGGATCCAATCCACCATGAAACTCCTGAGGATTCATGCGGAAGAAGTCTCAGAATGTTCCACCTCTAGCTTCAGGAGTAACCACTTAAGGATGCGGACTTCCATTCATTTGGTGCATCATCTCCTGCATGAACTCATGTTGTTACTGCTGCATCTGTTGCATGAATTGGAACATAGGAGCATTCCCATCACTACCCGGTTGATCGCTTCCGGGAGGAATGACTTTAGGTCGAGTACGAGTTCCACGCCTACCAGCCATATTCCTAAATGTCATCAAAACAGGATTAAGTTGATCAGGCTCAATACCATAAACATAACATTTAGTCCTACAACGATATTACGTGTATGAACGAAAAAACACTTATAATATTCCAAGGCTAGGTCGAGGATACGACCTGCTCTGATACCAACTGTAATACCCACATATAAAAGACATACTTCAAAGCATATTTTTCATATCTAAATTTAAGTTTGGTATTGAAATACAACAAGTTCTTAGTTACACATTGCATAAATATAGCCACTACAACATAAGGTACTAGCAAAAAGGCTATAAATAATACAAGATGTTCCCAAAATAAAAGTCTAAGAACTAGATCCGAAGATCTCAAAAGTCCACAGCGGAAGAAACCATCAAACAAGCAAAGATAATCAAGTCTCCTTATATTTACCCTTTGTAGTACCTGAAGTACCTTAAATAACAATATCAACATGGGGTGAGATAAAACATCTTAGTAAGTTCCCTATATTAGAGTTCTCTCGACTCTAAGGGTTCAATTTCCAACATTTCCATAAGGTACCAGAGTCACTTCTCTATAAGTAACCTAAAACAAAAGGGGCATTCGATAAGTTGTTAACGCTTCATGTGGGACTCATTGTAATACCCACCATAAGCTTCGATACACTTCACGTGGGACTCAATGTAATACCCACTACAAGCCTCAATACGCTTCCCGTGGGACTCAATGGGATACCCACCAATAGCCTCGTTATGCTTCCCGTGGGACTCAATGGAACACCCACCACAAGCCTCACTATGCTTCCCGTGGGACTTAATGGAACACCCACCACAAGCCTCACACACATGCCTTAAACTATACCTCTAGTCTTTACAAATGCTCTAACATAACACAAAGGTATCCATGTTGAGACTTAATCAAGACTAATACGAATTTCTTAAAGCAATATAAATACTCAAGACACACTAGCCTGAGGGAAAGTCCTAGATACCTCACAAGTTGTACATTTTATCTCCATTAGCTCATACTTCTAAAGTTAACATAATTCCAATTATATGAAAAAGTCGGGAAAAGTCGGGTAAAAATAATATTTTTCGGCATCATGTGAAAGTACATAATTCTAGCTATCCAACGATATAAAGAACATTTAAATCGGATAATCGAGTAAGAATTTATGAATTAAAAACACAACACATTAACTTCCAAGTCTCGCTAAGCGAGGGGGTATGCTTGCTAAGCGAGCAACTCCCTGTATTCTGAACTTTCCAGGAATTGATCTGCTTGCTAAGCGAGCTCTGCGAATTCTGCAGAACTCAGGTGCGAACAACACTTCACAAAAGAGGGTAAAACTTATAAACTTCTCAACCAACATAGGAAACCAACATCAAACATATTTAGAATCATATACTAGAAATTTGTCGAGTTTTTAACCGTTTAAAACTTCTGATTTTCAAGATTTCTACCAAAACCTAAAACCTCATAAACTCTAAAACTCAACCAAAATCTAAAATAAAAGCTTCTAACTACGAACCCACCTCGAGAGATGAAGATTGGAGGAAAGAAAGAGTTGATTCGATGGACGGATGATGGAGAATGATGAATTTGAAGTTCTAGGGTTCACTTCTCTTCTTCATCTCTTTTCATTCTTTCTCTTCTTCCTCACTAACTTCTTTTTTCTCTAGTTTTCCTTCTATAACACATAATATAAAGGATAAACTTATTTCCCCACCAATGGGTCCAAAATAGAGAGTATCCAAAAATGTCTCTTGATCCAATATTTTATAAAACTTCTGAGTCAGCTAATATTAATTAATAAAATAAAATTCCGTTGATTACTCTATTTATTTCCGTTAAAATTTCTTAGAGTAATCCGGAACAATATTGATATCAAATAATATTATTCAGAGCATTAAATAAATTATGGGGTGTTACAACAGAGGATAGGGATGTCACTCTCGTAAATGTTGAAGTCCTCAAGCTGATTTTTCATCCAGAGCATCTGAGTACTACATCCAGCTACTTCTATGTATTTGGCTTCAGCAATTGAGAGCGCAATGGTTGATTGTCTTTTGCTGGACCAGGATATTATATTGTCTCCCAGAAATTGGCAACTTCTAGAAGTGCTTTTTCTTTCTGTTCTGTCTCCATCGAAATCAGCATTATAGTACCCTACAAGCTTGTATTCTCTGGACTTTCTGTAGCATAACCCAAGGTTAGTAGTACCTTTCAGATACCTAAAGATTCTCTTAACAGTTGTTAAGTGAGTCTCTCTAGGATCTGATTGGAATCTGGCACAAAGACAAACGCTATAAAGAATATTTGGTCTTGAGGCAGTTAAGTAAAGAAGAAAGTCAATCATACCTCTGTAGATTTTATGATCTACTTTCTTACTTACCTCTTCCTTCTCCAGAATACAAGTGGGATGCATTGGAGTTTTATAGATTTTACTTTCTGTCATGTCAAATTTCTTCATAAGTTCTTTGACATATTTGCTTTGATGAATATAGGTTCCTTATGAGATTTGATTTATTTGAATTCCCAGAAAGAACTTCAATTCTCCCATTAGGCTCATTTCAAATTCTGTCTGCATAGACTTAGCTAATTCCTTGCCCAAAGAACTATTAGTAGATCCAAAAATAATATCATTTACATAGATTTGACAAATCAGAATGTCATTTTTAATGGTTTTACATAAAAGAGTTGTGTCCACTTTCCCTCTGGTAAAGTTATTTTCTAATAGAAAATTACTTAGTCTTTCATACCAAGCTTTGGGAGCTTGTTTCAGACCGTATAAAGACTTTTTCAATTTGTAAACATGTTCTGGATATTTGGTATTTTCAAAACCAGGGGGTTGGTGCACATAAAATTCTTCATCAATATAGCCAATTAAAAATGCACTCTTGATATCCATCTTATAAAGAGTGATGTCATGATTTACAGCAAAAGAAATTAAAAGTATGATATATTCTAACCTTGCGACTAGTGCAAAGGTTTTTGTATATTCTATTCCTTCTTGCTGACTATAACCTTGTGCAACCAGTCGTTCTTTGTTTCTGACAACTTCACCTTGTTCATTAAGTTTGTTTCTGAATACCCATTTTGTTTCAATGATGTTGAATCCTCTGGGTCTAGGAACTAGATCACAAACATCATTTCTGGTAAATTGATTTAGTTCTTCCTACATTGCAAGTATCTAATCATTTTTTGAAAGGGCTTCATCTACAGAAGTTGGTTCGATCAGTGAAACTAATCCCATTAATGATTCTTCAGAGTTTCTGAAAGAGGATCTTTATTCTAGTTGGATCGTCTTTCTTTCCTAGAATTTTATCTTCTGGATGATTCAATGTGCTTCTGGATTGTCTCTTCTGACTGGGTTCTTCAGAAGTTGTTGATGTAGTTGTCTTGTCTTGTTCTGCAGGTGGTTGTTCTTCAGATGTTCTATCTTCAGTGATTTGTACTTCTATATCTGCAAGAGATCCATTCTGCTTTGGTTTTTCAAGACCAAGCTTATCATCAAATATGACATAGATGGATTCTATCACAATTAGTGTTTCTGTATTATATACTATGTATCCTTTTGAGCGTTCAGAGTATCCTAACATATAACACTTTTGTGCCTTAGAATCAAACTTGTTTAGAGGATCGTTAGTGTTTAGAATAAAGCAGGTGCATCCAAAAGGATGAAAGTAAGAAATGTTGGGCTTTCTGTTCTTCCACAATTCATAAGGAGTCTTCTCCAGAATAGGTCTTACAGAGATTTTATTCTGAATATAGCATATTGTATTTACTTATTTTGCCCAAAAATGTTTAGCCATGTTAGTCTCATTGATTATGGTTCTGGCCATCTCTTGTAATGTTTTGTTCGTACGTTCTACAACCCCATTTTGTTGTGGAGTTCTATGGCAAGAGAAATTATGAGAAATGTCATTTTCATTAAAAAATAATTCCAATTTTTTGTTTTCAAATTCTCCACCATGATCACTTCTGACTTTGACAATTCTAAACTCTTTTTCATTTTGAACTTGTTTGCAGAAGTTAGAAAATACAGCAATTGACTCATCCTCGTGTCTAAGAAACTTTACCCATGTCCATCTGCTATAGTTATCTAAGATCACCAATTCGTACTTCTTGCCACTGATTGAGGAAATTTTCACTGGTCCAAATAAATCAATGTGCAGAAGTTCTAATGGTCTAGAGGAAGAAACAACATTTTTAGATTTGAAAGCAGGTTTAGCAAATTTTCCTTTCTGACATGCTTCACACAGAGCTTCTGAGTTGAACTTTAGATTAAGAAGTCCTATGACCATATTGAGTTTGTTAATCTGAGATAATCTTCTCATATTAACATGTCCCAATATTCTGTGCCAGACCCATTGCTCAGTATCCATATACATTAGACATTTTACATTCTGACTTTTTTGTTCAAAAAGTTTTATTTTGTATATGTTGTTCTTTCTCTTTCCATTAAATAGGATTGTTCCATCTTTCTGACTAACAACTCTACATGACTTTTGATTGAATATTATATCATAATCATTATCACTTAATTGACTTATGGATAACAAGTTATGCATTAATCCTTCTACAAGCAGAACATTAGATATAGAAGGAAGATTACCATTACCAATACTTCCAGAGCCAATAATCTTTCCTTTTTGATTGCCTCTGAAACCTACATATCCTCCAGCTTTCAAATCAAGACTTTGGAACATATGCTTTCTTCCCATCACGTGCCACGAGCATCCAGAGTCCAAGTACCAAGATTGGTGTTAAAGACATCTGCAACATACACAATTTTATCTTTGGGTACCCATATCTTTCTGGGTCCTTGTTTGTTAGAATTTACAAACTTCTGATTGAGTTTGAGTTTCTCATCAGAACTTGTAGAACTAGATGACTCACTGGTATATTTTAAATCATGATTATGACCATATGTGAAGTGAGAACTTAATGGTGTGTTAACTTTTATAATCATATCATCAACTTGTTTAAACTTGAGTGGTGTTTCTCTTGTAGGTTGTACATATCTTATACCTCTTCTACCATTTCTGCTAACTTCATAGATCATTGAGGCAATTTTGCTTCTATCTATGTTCTTAGTTAGAAATTTTTGAAAACTATAATCATATTGCTTTATGATACTATCAGAACTAGATGGAACTTCTGATTCAGATTCTTTCTGAGCTTTAAGTTTTTCAAAAGAATTTTCAAGTTTTAAAATGTTTTCTTTTAGCTCAGAGTTTTCTGCCTTCAGTTTTCCAGTCTCCTCTGATTCAGATACTAGACTTTGTTTCAGGTCTTTGTATTTGAATTGAAGGTTCTGATACTTTTCAAGAATGTCTGAGAGGCTATCTTCTAATTGAGTTCTGGAAAAATTAGAGAATACCTCTTATGTATCAGAATCCGATTATGATTCTGATGGGTTGACATCTTCTAGTAATTTTTCCATCAACGCAATGTTGGCATGTTTATCTTCTGATTCTAATTCGGCTTCAGAAGATTCTGAGTCATCCCATGTTTCCATGAGACTTTTCTTCTTTTCTTTGTTGAACTTCTTTATAGGCTTCTCTTTCTGGAGTTTCGGGCAGTCACTCTTGTAATGTCCTGGTTCCTTGCATTCATAGCATACTACCTCTGTGCTTCTGGACTTCTTGTAACCAGATGATGCTTCAGAGTGATTGCTTGATCTTCTGGGATTCCTGAACTTCTTCTGACGATGCTTCCAGAGTTGTTGAACTCTTCTGGAAAGAAGTGATAGTTCGTCTTCTTCTGATGAGCCCCCAGAGCTTTCTTCTTCTTCCTACAAAGCTTTAGATTCATATTTGTTAGATTTAAGAGCTACATACTTACCTTTCTTCTGGGGTTCATCTTCTTCTAGTTCTATCTCGTGACTCCTTAGTGAGTTGTTCAGTTCTTCAAGAGATATCTCATTCAGATTCTTTGACAAATTAAGAGCAGTGACCATGGGTCTCCAAGCCTTTGGAAAGCTTCTGATGATCTTCTTCACATGATCTACTGTTGAGTAGCCTTTGTCCAGAACTTTCAGTCCAGCTACCAGAATTTGAAACCTTGAGAACATCTTCTCAATTTTTTCGTCTTCTTCCATCTTGAATGCCTCATACTTTTAGATGAGGGCCAGAGCTTTTGTCTCCTTGACTTGAGTGTTGCCTTCATGTGTCATCCTTAGAGAGTCAAACATGTGTTTGGCTGATTCTCTGTTAGTGATCTTTTCATACTCTGTGTATGAGATAGCACTCAGAAGTATAGTCCTGGCCTTGTGGTGATTTCTGAATTCCTTCTTCTGTTGAGTCGTCATGTTTTTCCTTTCGATCTTCTGACCATCTTCTGACCATGTGTTTTTCCATTGATTTTATCGTTCTGATAATCGTTGTTGACTGGATCTGCCATTGTGTTTTTCTTCTGGATCTTTTACTGACACGGTTAAGTGATATGCTCAGAACCTAGATCTCTGATGCCAATTGAAGGTGCAAAAACACAAGGAAGGGGGTTGGAATTGGGTTTTCAAAAAATTAAAGCAAAGGACACTTTGATTTATCCTGGTTCGTTTGAACTCAAACTACATCCAGTCCACCCGCCAAGGTGATTTCGCCTCTCTCAACGAGGTCTTTATCCACTATTCAAAAATTGAATACAATCACTAAGACATATAGTCAAAGTCTTCTTTAGTTTACTTACTACACTAGTCACTCAAGGTATATCAAAAGTTTTACAAAAGTGTGTAACAAAAATGCTTCTAATAAGCTATAAATCACAACTATGATATTTGTTACAAAATGAAGAATGGGAGAACTTTGTTCGTCTAGATTTGCGCGCGAGAGAAGAGAGAGCAAATTTCTTCAAATGTCATAAAGCCCTTCCAAAAATAGAGATTTGTGTCTTCATCCATAATTACTGATTATTTAATTAATGTGCTTGATATTGAGAATCACAACATGCTGATTTCATATCAAAGTGTACATAACTTTGCAACTGATCTTGTAATCTTGATAAGAACTACTATATCAGACCTTTTTTGTGTTGGCTAGCTTCGCTAGTTTTCTTTAGAAGATGTTGAGCAAGAACTTTTGTCCTGCACATAGAAGATAATTTTTAGGTGCCATAATTTGTTCTTAGAAATATTGTTATTATCAAAACTATAATAGAAAAGTAGAATCAAAATATTGTTCTAACACTTAAGTCATACACTCGTATGCTTCCCATGGGACTTAATTTAATACTCATCTCAAGCCTTTCACATATGCTTCCCGTGGGACTCAATGTAATATCCACCTCAAGTCTTACACTTTTATGCTTCCTATGGGACTCAATGTAATACCCATATGAAGCCTTTCTATCGTCACTTCATATGGGACTCAATGTTATACCCATTTCAATTCTTTGATCGCATGGAATTCTAACACAACAAGTATTAGCACACACATCCCAAGGTAGATCTACCTAAGCATCTCTCTCAGAATAACACTATTTAAAGGTTATTTCTGACTACGCGATCAACAACACAAATGTGACTACTTGTCCTATGTACACACCATGATATAATCATATCCAAGCATCACTATCCTGTCCATTCCACAATCTAAGTTATCTTACTAAGTCATTTACTTAGTTATAAGCCTAGGTCTCCTCACTCATCTTTATAGTGTTTATAGTGTTTTAACCATGTTATCACACAACAACATTTAAACGATATACATATATAGTATAACACAATATCAAACACGAGACACATATAGTAGTACAACATGTCAAACACAACTAAATATAGTAGTTTACACATATTATTTCCCCCAAGCCACTACTATCCTCTACCAAGAATCCTTAGTTAATTCATGATCCCTCATCACCATTCAATACCTCATTGGATCACCTTCCCAATTTTTCAACTCCCATGTCAATCGGATTCTCGATTCAAGATTTTTGGTGGAAACAAGAATCCTTAACATATAAACATTTTTTACTTCACCACTAAATAGTGCATTAAAGTAATTTTCCAACGCTTGCGACCATGCGTCATTTCGAGTTACGGTTTCAAGTTATGACCGATTCAGTTTTCATTTTTTTTCTTCTGGAAATAGCAGTGGTAATTGATTACCCATATCATGGTAATCGATTACTCGCGCTGAAACAACAAAAAATCATATTTTTATCCATCTAAAACACTTATAATCCATACCCCATCAACCCCAAACATAATCTAACATTTAGACCATATATTTCATCATCTTATACTCACAAACACAAGAATTTCATCCAAACATTAACATATAATCACATAAACCCTAAAACTCTAATTTCTTTTCCACCAATTTCTACCCCAAAGTTCTAACTAATGGAACTCACCTCTAACACATGGATATGATGAATTGATGATGAAGAAGATGAACCTTGATGATGAAGAAGAACTCTCTTTTCTTCTTTCCCTTTCACTTCTCTTCATTCTATCTTTTTCACAACTTCCTCTTTTCTCTTCTTTTATAACTTTTCTTCTTTTCTTACATACAAATATATATAACACTTATATCATATAATGTAATATAATACAATGGGTAAAATATCTCCAATTGGTATTTTTGTCATCTAACACCAATTGACCAATTATTAGAGTTACCAAAATATGCTCTCTTGAACTAATTAATATTGGTCTGAGTCTGACTCTTTATTAAATTTAATTGATCCCTTCATAGTTCACTAGTTGCTCTATTAATCCCAATTAACAACACTTGGAGCACTTTGGAGATTCCATTATTCCATTTAATCAAAGATAGAGCAAATAGAAATTCATTTGATCTCATCTGATATCCAATTGAACGCTTAAGAGAATTTGGGGCATTATACATGTGCTTGTATTTTTGTTTATGCATTTTATTTCAATGTGCATACCATTCTATATGAGTGTTATCATATTGATAATTTTCTCTTTGTAAATTGCCTCTATGTGGTATTTTGAATTCGTATGTGGTGATTGATACTTCTAATTGTTTACTTGTTCTCTTTTTGATATTGTCAAACGGGGTGAAGTATACACAAGTTGAAGTCGGATGTACATATTCAAGGGGAGTCTTCTTCAAGACAACAATGTCAAGAAACACATTGTCTCATGTTTTTCCATCATCAAAAAGAGGGAGTATGTGAGTGCTTTTGGATTTTGAGTGATGTCAAAACTAGGATAGTGCATTGTTATGTATATTGAATGGTATCCTCCCATTCTAGATGTTCATCTTAGCATTAAGATGATTTAAAATAGTTTAGAAATGATTTATAAAAGGTTTTATGCATTAAAAATTATTTAGAAAAGGTTTCATGTGAAAAACAGGTCTATATGTTGGCCTATGTAAAAGCTGTTTTTTATATGTTGACTGCATAGGCCGGACTATGAAGGTCATAGGTTGGCCTATATGTGTTCTCACCTCAAAAATTTCATTTTTTCTCCAAATTATTGCATTCCCTTTACTCATTTTTCTCACACACCTTATTTATTTTCAAGGGTTTTTCTTAGAGTAAAAAACCTAACGAAACACAATCACAAAAGTTGCTCATCATCTTCAACCTCTCTTTTATGCATACACAGAATTGAACTATACGTAATCATTTTTCGATTGGGTGACCATTTATATTAGGGTTGATAACGTCGAATTAGGTTTGGTGTAAACGAGAATATTGGGTTGAGAACTTGGATGGATTTCAAATAAGAAAACCAAGGTTGGGTTTTCCTTCAAGACCGGGTTTGATTTGAAGGTTTTGGACAAGATCACATCAACACAAATTCAACCGAGTGAAGGCCTTGGGACAAGGTGGTTCCTTGCAAAGGAGTAACGCGAGACGATGAATTGTGTTCAGGAATCTTGGGTTTCAACAGTTTGTGAGCTTTGCACAATCAGTGGATTGAAGATGCATTATTGGTCACTTGATCAAGCTTTGATCAAGGGTTTGAAGGTGGAAGAATCAACTCAAAATAATAGGGTTTTGGGGTTTGCATTCTTAATCTCTTGTATAAACATTTTTACAAAGAAAATGTTAACTGCAAGTATCTCAATTCTATTTCGGATTGAGGGCAGACGTACCTATAGCGAGGCCGATTGGGGAAATTCCTAAAATATCTTGGTCTCTCTCTCTCTCTCTCTCTCTCTCTCTCTCTCTCTCTCTCTCTCTCTCTCTCTCTCTCTTACTTCTTTATTGCTTTTATTGTCGTTTTCGCAATTTATCGATTTCATCATCGTCTGATCATTTCAATTGGAAATTATTTTTCGATTAGATTCTAAAAGTGTTGTTGCTGATATAATCATAATCTTTTTTATTGTGATTGACATTTAACATCAACAAAACAAATTAAATTTCCAATAGATATCGATTTCACATCAAGTGTTTGATAAATTGTTTGTGTGTGTTTTGATTGTATTTTGTTTCGTTAGATACACAAGTTACGAGTAACATTGCATTTATTGATTCGTAGCTTGATTATGGTTGAACATTTGTGTTCATTATCATTTTGTTTGGTTTATAATATGCATATTGTTTTTTGATAGTAGGTTCTGATAGACGACTCGATTTGAATAGTTTTCCGCTACATTACTCTTTTGAAACAAAAAAAATAGCCAAAAATCTATTAACCCCCTATAGATCAAAGTCTAGCTTGCGACATAGACAGTGTCATGATATGAATGCATGTGTCAAACCCTATCGCACCATAGTTCAAAATAAATGTGTGTGTGTGTGTGTGTGTATATAGGGAGCATATGAAGTGAAATGGGTTTTATTATGAGAGGTGGGAGGAACAAATAACAATCTTAGATCAATCATATCATTATTTAATAGACACATTAATTATTTAATATATATGAAATTCTTGGGACAAATGTTGCACCAGATACCTTGGACAATAAGAACTATTGTTTTATGATTGATTACAACTTATGAGGATAGATGTGAGACACGATGATTGAGACATTGTAAACCAGGAATAAAAACTAGTTTGCAAGTAAGATATGACATATTAATTTATACAAGATGATGAAACAGAAAAATAGTAAAGAACACAAGAGATTGGGCAGTTTCTTTGGGTCTTCCATGACATAACACTGGATTGGGCCGTGCCCGACGGTGGGCCATCCCCAAGTCCAATCCGGAACAAAAATAAAAGTGGTTAATAAAATATAAAAAGTTGGTTAATATAGTGATGAAGTTGGTTAATAAACGCACAAATATTAAAAATAATTTTATTTTAGAAATAATTTTATTACTAAAATAAAGTTGGTTAATAAAATATAAAAAGTTAGTTAATAGAATTATGAAATTGATTAATAACACTCAAAATTGGTTAACAAAATATAAAATGTTGTTAATGAGATTATAAAGTTGATTAGATATACAATTTTAAATCAGTAAACTTTAATCCAAAATAATAAATAAATAAATAAAATTATATATATTTTTAAAATATTTTATTATTATAATTATTCATTGTTCATCTGATTGGCTAATAATAAAATAATAAAACATGTGTAGTGTAAAGTTTTTGTGTATATATATCATTTTTCATTTTGTTATTAGTTTCTCTCCACAAATTAAAATAAAAGCTATTTAAAATATATTTTTTGTTCGATGTTTGATACATATGTTTCAGATATCCCATAATAGTTCTCATTGCTCTGAGGGCAGTAGAAAATGTGGTAGAACTAACAATTGTTCGACAGTTTTGTATTTTCCTATTGGTGGGGTAATTCTTATTTTAATATGTTTACATAGCATACCAGATTTTGTTTCTAAGGGCTGTTATACCCTTCTACTTTCATTAATAATTAATACAATTTTTCTCATAAATAAACAAATCAATAGTGTGACAGTTGTGGGGATGAAACAATCAACAGTGAACTTAATTGTCTTCTTGCTAATGTCCAGTTCAAGCACGTTTCTTGCCCTTAATCTTTTCGTTATCTTCTCAACCGTGTCTCTAGACTGATTTGGTTAATGTCAACAAAAACAAGCAGAAGAGAAATTTTCATTTCCAACCGTATGGCCCATGTTGTGGTTTGTTGCTCTTGTCCCTTGTAAATCAAACCAACCAAAACAATAATGCAACTACAGCGTTAAGAATAAGACATCTTTATGCCTTCTACTCATCATAGATTTTCTCACTTTTAACTATATTTACATGCCCACATGCTCATTTCGTAATGCATCTCTAATGTTTTCTTACTATTATTGCAAGTTACTAGTACTTCCTTGGTGCCAGTGTGGCAACGATAATTTACTTTTATGATGATGGTATTCTAGACCAAAACATTAAAATATAAGATCAAGTAGTGATTCCTGCTGTGGAGAAGAACGACATTCGGTGGCCACCAAGTTATGATTAAAGGAAAATATACTTCACAGATATTGGATGCTTAACTAGAAAGAAAAGACAGGAATGAATTAAAGATGGTAAAAAGGAAACTTGTAAAATTAATATGAAAATATCATGCATAGATGCTCTCAAAAGAAAAAGGTAAACACAATAGAAGCCCCTCAATAAAATACTACTAAACATATCAAACAAATAGTAGAGTATGTTTCCTTATGATTATTCAATTACTACAGCTGGCTGGCTGTACCAAAATCAATGATAATGCGTTCCTTCCAATGCCCCATCTCACCAATGTGGTGATTTCTAAAAGAAATCATATACGTGGAGCCATTGTCAACATAAATTATCTTTTTTGGTTCCAATTTTTCACAAAATATTAGTCACCATCTCATAGTTCCATCAATCTCAATTCCATAAAGTTGAAGTGGATAAAAATCAACCTGAAATGTAGGGAACTAGTTAACCACATTTATGAAATTGGTAAATCATCTATCAAGCAAGTGTTTCTCAATAGTATTAGTGCTAGCCCATAAAAAAAATTTGCTACTGAAGTGTAGAGTTGAGTCACAACCAACACTCAGATTCAGATCAATATGACATGACGGAAATAAGAGCTGATTTATCAATAATGCAATATTGACTGAACTGAAGAAAGCATACATAAAATTTCCATTCTTTTTCACCTAAAATAAAATTGATCATATACGTTGATTGAGGTTTGAAGCTAAACATTTCTAGCCCTAATTATCCATCTTCTTAGGTTATCAAGACATAAATTTTATAATGATACTCAACAGAGGGGAGGGCTCATACCTATTGCCCAAAGCATCTAGTTCAGCTTGACATTTTGCAGAGCATTGAGATAGATGTAGGGTTTAAACAAAAGTTTGTGACCATGACATTGAACATTTTGATGTTCAATGAATGCAAGCAACTATATTTGAGGCCGCATTCTCAATATTTAATTGCGGTTATCTGCAATATTCACGACCACGGTCACAACCGCAACTAAAAGCCTTTGATACAATTGCTACAAGCATGTGTTTGGTTGAGAGGTGGACAACTGCCACTGTGATTTACCACCATAATTTAGGTGTTTTTCAAACACGGCACCTCGGAGGTTGAATGTCCTTTTTTTGTTCTGGCCACATACAAGGGACAAGTTGAGTGCTACTTAGTTTCAATGGAAATTAGGATCAATTCTCACAATCCAACTCTTCCTGCAAGATATATCCTTCTTCCCTCATCAAACCAAGCAACCCTTCTAGCAATGCATATATCTCATCAGACATTTCATTTGACATATCCTTGGCAATAAACTCTAGTAATCTTCCACTCGTTTCAATCCAGCTACTTCCCCTGATTTTCTGCAATCCAATTTCATCCATCATTTCCCTAATCTTACCAGCTTCTCCCCATCTCCCAGCACGTGAATACAAATTTGCCATAATTATGTAATTCCCTGTATTTTCAGGCTCAATCTCAAACAAATGATCACAAACAAACTTCCCCATTTCCACGTCGCCATAGATAGAAGCACCGTGCAGCAGAGCACCCCAAACCTTTGCAGTTGGCTCAATTGGCATCTCAGAAATGAACTTTGCCGCTTCCGAGAGGTTTCCAGCTCGACTAAGAACACTAACCATACATGCATAGTGCTCCACCACAGGTTGAATCCCACATCTTGAAGGCATGTCATTGAAGACATTCCAAGCTTCATGCACCAGTCCGGAATGAGCGCAAGCTGTCAACACAGAAGTTAATGTCACCGGGTCCGGCTGAATTCCTCTACCTAGCATCTGATCAAATAGACCAAGTGCCAAACTAGCATCTCCATGAGCAGCATAAGCTGATATCATTGCAGTCCAAATTATCAAGCTCCTACTCTGTGATTGATCAAAAACCCGCCTTGCAACGTGAATAAACCCCAACTTCGCATAAGTGTCAACAATGGCAGTTGCTACAAATATACTTTGGTCATAACTTCTTCTGACTGCATAACCATGTACCTCTTTCACCCCTCGAAGGTTCGAGAAACACGAAAACAAAGGAAGAATGCTGGCTAGTGTAACAGCATTTGGCTTCAATTTCAAACCAAATCCTTGCATTTCTCTAACCAAATCCAACGCCCCTTCAAACTGGTTATTCTGAACCATACCCGAAACCACAGCATTCCAAGTACTCAATCCAGGGTTTTCCAATCCCTTTAAAACATCCAAAGCCTTATCTACAAACCCATTAATCATATACCCAGAAATAATCGACCCATAACTAACCTCATCCTTTTCCCTCATTTCATCAAACAAATCACGAGCATAGTCCAAACATCCACACTTCGCATACATAGCAACTACAGCATTATGAAGCAACACATCCGTCTCAATTCCATTATCCTTCAAAAATTGATGAACTTTCATTCCAAATGAAAGATCCTTTGATTGTCCACACGCCTGCATCACACTACCAATAGTAACTGCATTTGGTACAATCCCTTTGCCTTCCACACCTAACATCTCCGAGTATAATCTCTTGCATTCTTGGTATAATCCACTCTGAGAATAACCACCAATCATGGAGTTCCATGTCACGATATCTCTATCCGTCATTTCATCAAACACCTTCCTCGCCATTTCAGTCCTACCGCATCTGCAATAACATGTGACCAACGCGTTGAGAACGAAAACATCTGAGTCAAATCCGCGGCAAAGAACAAAACCGTGAATCCCCTCTGCTGATTTATGCGACGAAGAAGAAGACGAGGGTAGTGCCTTCAAGATACAGGTTACCGTGAAGTTATCGGGAGATACACTTGTGTCCGTGGAGGAAACAAACAATGCAAAGAGGTTAACAGCGTCGTTGAAGAGTGAGTTGGAGGAGTAAGCAATGAGCATAGCGTTCCAGGAGAATGTGTTTTTACTGGGAATTTTGTCGAACACGTTGCGAGCTTCAGGTGTGAGGTTGCATTTGGCGTAGAAGGTGATGAGCTTTGAAGCGAGGAAGTTGTCGGGTGTGATGGAGAATTGGAAGAGGCGCGCATGGAGCTGTTTGCCTTGACGGACGAGGCGGTGGTTGGTGCAGTGTTGAATGGTGGAGCCATAGGCGGCGACGTCGAGTTCCCCGCCGAGGGTTTTAAAGAGGCTTCTGTAAGGGATGGGTTGTGTTTGAAAATGAACGTTAAGCGCCAAAGCAAGACGGATCTTCATTTCATCATTGTGTGAATTGTTGTTTGAATTTTGAAGAACTACGACTCAAATGGTTTTAAAAAAATATGATTACTTTTTTTTAATAATTAATTTTATCACTTCTGGTACATTTATCATATAAGAATAATACACTGTTGCCTTAAAATAATTTAGATTTAGATTTTGAATTCATTATATATATATATATATATATATATATATATATATATATATATATATATATATATATATATATATATATATATATATATATATATATATATATATATATATATATATATATTAACTCAAAAAACCAGTTAAATATAAACAAGGTAATCACAAGATCCAACCTCCAAAAACAAAATTATGTCATCAAATTAGCTATATGCTTTCTAAGCTTTTTTTGACCCACAACCCCTATAAACTATATTGTTTATAATATCTTCACAAGTATTTTCATATGTTCGGTGTATCTGACCACTAAAGATCTTGTCACTCCTAAACTTCCATAGACCATAAATAGTTTTCGCAACAGCAAGTTTCAAGATTCTCGCCTTCCACCCTTTTTTTGACGTTTTATCCATAATCCATTTTTGTTCAATTTCCCAGCGATGTGGCACATGTTGATAACCGGTCCAATCCAAAGTGTGAGACCACACATTTTTTGCCACTCTACATTCAAAGAAAAGGTGGTTCATACTTTCGTCAGCTTCACCACAAAGGCTACAACAAGTATCCGTAATTATACCAAATTTACTCAGTTTGTCTTTTATCCCTAGTCTCCCATGACAAACCAGCCAGGTGGTAATCAAAGCTCTTGGTCGAGCGCAATTTCCATTAAAGAGGAATCTCCAGCTTACCATTTTTTCATCCCCCATCAACGCATCATATACCGTTTTCATCTTGAATTTCTTTGTGTTGCTCTGTTCATTCCATTTCTCTTGGACCAGCTGCACATAATTCCTCAAATTTATGATGAACTTCATCACCCAAGAACTATTATTATTGATTGTGATTGTCATGACCTTTTGGCCTTTCAAGTAATGCATATGTAACCACTTCACCCAAAGATTATCAGATTTCAGGAAAAGGTTCCATAAACATTTCAGCATTGTGATTTTATTCCATACTTCCATGTTGAAGATGTTCATCCCCCTTGTCTCTTTGGTTTGCACATATTTTTCCAAGAAACCGGGCTTTTCCTGCTTGGTTCATTACTACCTGTCCAAATAAAGCTTCTACAGAGACTTTCCACCTTATGAATGACAGCTTTAGGGATTGGCAAACTTTGCATCCAATATTGGATAATCACATTTAGAGTACTTTTTACCAGTTGAACTCTCCCTGCAAAACTTAATAGTTTCGAGGTCCAGTGACGAATCCGAGCCACCATTCGGTCTATGAGTGGTAAGTAGTGATTGACATTGAGTTTTTTGCAAGTGAGAGGGACCCCTAAATATCTAAAAGGTAGCTGCCCTTCATTGTACTTTGTAATAGCCTTCATTCTCTCTTTTGTAGGCCCATCCACCCCACCGCAATAGATGTAGCATTTACTGGGATTTCCTTTCAGCCCTATTATCATAGAGAACATATTCACCGTTGCCATCAACATATCTACCGACACCACGTCGCCTCTGCATAATAACAGGATATCATATGCAAAAGTGAGGTGGGTAATGCCCAATCCTTCACACTTTGCATGATGATTAAAATTTGGATCTAATTGCATTTTTTCCAGCAGCCTGCTCAAATATTCCATCATCAGTACAAAAAGCGGGGGGGGGGGGGGGGGGGGGGAGACAGGATCCCCCTGTCTTAATAAGTGTACGCAATAAGTGTAATGTTTAGGTGAAAATCAATTTGCCAACATCGGAGTTGTTCTTTAGTCGCAATAATAGTAGAAAGGTCCAAGAAGATCCATAAGAGTGATGGATTGCATTGTGTTACAAAAAGAGGTATATATCTTCGGTTAGCTTTCTTGGTGGGCAGAAGTAAGAAGAGTATGTTTTCTTACATTAAAGATCGGATTTAGAAGAAAAACAATCTTGGGGGAGAAAACCTTTGTTTAAAGCTCATAAAGAGTTAATGATTAAGTCTATTTTGCAAGCTATCTTGTTTTATGTTATGAGTATTTATCATGAGGAGTGCTAACAACACTCTCTTTTCAACACTCTCTCAAATACTTACTCTCTCATTAGTTGAAACATGTGTGAGACTCTTACTTTGGAAATAGGTCCCACATAATGCGGTAGGACCCACACATGCTTCAACCAATGAGAGAGTGAGTGTTTAAGAGAGTGTTAAAAAGAGAGTGTTATTAGTATTTCTCATTTATCATTTACTGGACACTTTTGTTGACGAAATAGAGAGGATGATTAATGCTTTTTTTGTGGGGATGGGGTAATAATAACAAGGGAATAAGATGGATGTATTGGGAAAGGATGTTGATCTCCAAAGAGGATGAGAGATCAGGGTTTCACGATTTTCAAGTGTTTAATATGGCAATGGTGGGGAAACAAGGTTGAAATTTCGTATCAAAGCCTCATACATTAGTGTCCAGAATTTGTAAAACAGGGTATTTCCCTAAGACCTCTCTTTTTATTCTAATTTTGGTAATAATCCAAGCTTTGTTTGGAGAAGTATATGGAAATTAGACAAGTTTTTATGCAAGGTTGTAGGTGGATGATTAGAGATGGAGATCAAATACATGTGATGTATGAACCTTGGTTAAAGAGTTGTTATAATTGTTGGGTTAGTGCATACCAAAATTGCAATGTACATAACCTGAAGGTTCAATGTTTAATGATGCCAAACATAAGAAATGGGATGCAAATAAGATCAAATTAATTTTTCCAGAGGCGGTAACGCAAGAAATACTAGAAGTATCATTGCTTGAAGTATTTTCTTTTACAAACTCTTTGAAAGGAAGAAATAGATGTAAATTCTTCGGTCTGGCCCGACTATAGAAAGATGATGAGGGATAAAGGTGCATAGTGTCAAGGTAGAAGACAAAAGGTATGGAGACTATCATGATAGAAAATAAAAACATTTGTTATGGAGTATTTTCAAAGATTTCTTACCTACACGGATACAACTACTAAATTTTTGTGTTCCTTGTCCGTTGGATTTTCCTGTTTGTTTCCAAGAAGTAATTAAGATTGACATTTATTTTTTGAATGTGAAGCTAGAAAAGAACATTGGAGTGTAATGGGTTTTGAGCATGTTATATACCCAAGGTTGCAAGTATTTAATAACATGAAATATTTAATTTATGATGTATGTATCAAATAAAAAAAATGGTTGGTAGGGTGACACTTTTACTTTGGACTTTATGGAAGAATATGAATAACATGGTGTGGAATAAGTATATAGTGAATGCTATCACAATCAACTAGATTATGATTCTATCAACAAAACCTAATTAAAAACATGATAAAAATAATTTCAATTGAATTGATCTAACAACTATTGAATTCAATAATTTGCTAAAACACAATTAACAAATAGAGACACATACACACACACACAAGGATTTGTTTAAGTAGTTCCCTAATCGGCTTAATCATGGGTACGCCTGCCCTTAATTCGAAATCGAATTGAGATACATGCAATTAAACTTACTTTGCAAAAAGTGTATATACAAGAGATGAAGAATTCTAACCTTACAAATCCTATGGTTTGTTGTTGATTCCACCACCTCCAAAATCCTTTATCAAATATTGATCAAGTCACCAACAATATCATTTCAATTCACCAGTTCTTGTTGCTACATTGCAAGACCTCCTCATCTCAAGGTTTTCACTCGGTCGAATTTAACCCCAAGCATGCACTTGTTAAACCCAAGATGTAACAACATGATCCAGTATCTCATGCTACTCCCTTGCAAGGCACCCCTTGTCCCAAGGTTTTTACTCGATCGGATCCGAATTGGGTAATCATTTCCAAAACCTTTAAATCCATAATGATCTTGAAGGAAAACCCCAGCTCGGTTTTTTTATTTGAAACATTCAAATAACTCAACCCAAAATTCTCGGTACAACCCTAATCTAGATGGTCACCCAATCAAAAATTATTATGTGTAGTTTGATTGTGTATATGCATATAAGAGAGGTTGAAGATGACGAGCATGCTTTGAAATTATGGTTTCATGTAGGTTTTACTCTAGAACCTTACTAGACAGCGATGCATGTAACTATATATATATATATATATATATATATATATATATATATATATATATATATATATATATATATATATAAGTTTGGAAGCAAGAAGGAATGGATAAAATTGTGAAATTTTACAGAAATGCATCGCTTGTGTTGACCTATAAAATTTATAGGTCGACCTAACAAAGCAAATGTTTCGACCCATGAAGGTCGTAGGCCGGCCTATAAAGGTCTTGTGTTGACCTTGTATCGACCTATGTTGGTTAGTACATAACAATGTCTACAAGCTTTATTGTTGATGCATGAGTGTCGACCTAAGATGGTTATGTGTCGACCTATACTGAAGTGCAAACTTCTATATGTTGGCCTAAGCACGTATGTGTCGACCTATGCGGTAGTGTTTTCACAAAAACTTGTTTTTCAATACATATTTCTTTAAAAAAAAATTTATTTTCAATGCATGTATGATGTATGAACATTTTCCAAACCATTTTAATGTTTCTTAATTTTAAGATGAACATATAGAATCAAAGGATACCATCCAATATACATTAACTCTAAATTATCTTAATTTTGACATCATTTAAAATACATCTAGCGGAAAGTTGCACTCACAACAATTTTTTCATTTTGATACCACTTACATCATTTTGAAAAAATGATACTAAATGATTTATGTAGGTGTTAGAGATTAGGCACAAAAAGGTAAAAACAAAAACTAATGATTTGAGACAAATCATGAGGCTATAATTTGATTCAACAAAAATAATGACTTGAATCAAGGTAGTAAAATGAGGATGATGTCTTTTTTTATTTGATTCATGGTTTGTACTCATGATTCAAGTCAAGCAAAATCTTGATTTGAATCATAGTTGTTTTTGAAAAATATTTAATTGTCATTTTTCGAACAAAAAATCCTTGTGATTCAAATCAAGGAATATTGTGATTTGAATCACACATATCCTTGATTTGAATCAACTAGACATGCACAAATTTCAGATTTCAAGTTGATATTTTATCCGAGTCAACAATATGCTTGATTTGAATCATGCTTCAAAAAGCCTTATTTTAAGATTTATAACTTGTGATTCAAGATACACTCAAAATATTGACTTTGACCAACTTGATCAAGATGAAAAATACATTGTTATAAGTTCAAACACTAATTTATTAAATGTGAGGGTAGCCTATGGTAAAATTTAATCAAATAAATGAATGATGTGAATTACTACCTTGGTGTGTTTGATAGGAGTAATTCAAATATTATTAGTGCTCCATTGGCAAATCATTTTAAGCTCTCATTGGATCAGAGTCCAAAGAAATATGCAGAAGATGAGTATATGTCAAAGATTCCTTATATCAGTGTTGTTGCTTGTTTAATGTATGATATAGTCTTTTGTAGACCTGGTTTTCCACACACTGTAATTAAAGTTTTTAAGTTTAAGTCCAAATCAGGAAATCATCATCGTGAAGCAGTCAAGTGGATTTTTAGGTACTTGAAGAGTACAACGGGTTATGGTATCATGTTTAGAACATGGAGATCCTTCAGTCATTGGATATGTTAATTTTGACTATGTTGTTGATATGGATGATATAATCTCTATAATAGGGCATGTTTTTCCTTTAGCAAGAATACATGTCTTTTGGAAATCATCAATTTAATTCATAATGGTCATGTATGGCTTACAAGACTGGTGAGAGAACTAGGTGTTAAGAAAGTAAATATTGGTTATATTATGATAGTTAGAGTGCTATTTATTTGAAAAACAATCAGGCGTATCATGTCGGGACCAAGCATATTGGTATGAGGTTTCACAAGATCCAAGAGTTATTTACATCTCTACATATATTACTTGAAAAAATTCATACTTCAAACAATGTTGCTAATATGTTGACCAAACTAGTTATCATTGACAAGTTCAAACATCGTTTTAACTTGTTACATCTTTCTAAAGATTAACTAGTAGGTGTACCTCCCTAGTTGTCAGAATGTGACTGTCTTGCCGGAAGTATTTATAGGGGTTTGATATTCAAAAAGATGGAAATTGTTGAGTATGACATATATAAAGACAAACAGGAACACTATAAAATGTTTGTGGTGGGTATGTGACATGAGGGTTATAGGGGTGGTAGTCTTTAAAGTACTTGCTCTATAATCACAGAGTTAAATATTATTGACCACATTACATTAATTAAGTTTGATTGTATTTATTATCTTTTACCTTCATTTATCTTTAATCTTTTATATTAACTGTTTTTTTTTTGTAAGCAATGTATATGAATAGATGAGTAAAAAGGGTACTCAAATCTGCTACAAAAAGCGAGACGAGACTCGATAAAAAAGGAAGATTACCAACCAATTGGAACCTAAGAGAGATATAACAAGGGATCCTTGATAAATTAACTGAGTGGGTAATATCCCCAACGAGAAATCATCTCCAAAAAGTGAATTTCACCAACCACATCGTATTAATCACGTTCCAAGTGGAATTCCTAAAAAGGATTGCATTTCTAAGAAGCCACAAATTCCAAGACACAGCTAGTCAAATACTACCTTGTCTTCCTGGTTTGAGCCTCCTTGCTTTACAAAACAAAAACCAATTCAAAAAGATCTCCAACAAATTCATCATGCCGGTATTATGAAATCCTATCCAATCGAATACTTCCTTCCATACACAACTCAGTAAGTTGCGACTCAAAGACTCCGAGTGGGAGTTACAAAACACACACTTAACGTTGCTAGATAAAGGGATGATATCTCTCGCCAAAAGTAAATCCTTAGACGGTAATCTATTCAAGAAACTTATCCACCCAAAAACCTTAATTTAAGAGGAGTCACAACTTTCCAAATTAATGTCAAAGGCATAATCGTTCCGATTAAGAGAGCCAAAAGGAATTCGAAAAAAATCAGACAAACAGTATCTGGAACTGACCGTATAAGCAATAGTGCCTTCCACCTATTGATTGAGCTTTAAAACCGACCACAGAATCTAGAAAGAAGTTGCTTCTTCTACAATGTCTGGATCAGCTTCCGTCGACCCATCTGCCTCGGTCGAATCCAATGAAATGGGCGCAAATAGAAAATAAACAGCAACTGCATCCGATGCTCTGCTGCCCGTTGTTGTTGGTATCCTGGAAACACATCTGTATATAGACTAAACTGAATTTTTTTAACTTTCCCCCCAAAAAAGTAGTAGTACAAAATAACTTATATATTTTCATTGAAAAATGTTTGAGGAATAAGTGAGAAAGGAGAAAGAAAAAAAATATAGAAGAAAAATAGTTAGATATAATTTTAGAAAATAGTTAGATTTTATATTTTAAACATTTGATTTAGACACCTCCTATTCTTTGATGCATGTTTTTGCATCTAGATTTTTTTAGCTGAATTCTTGGAAGAACTTGGTTGATCTTGGTGTCGATTTTCCTGTTTGTGTTCCTGCCTCGTGTTCTGTGGAGTGGGCTGGTCTTTCTAATGGCTTGGCAAGAAGCTAAACATTGAGGGTTCAAGAATCTTAGACCTAGGTGGGATGTTGTCCCTTTGGGGAAGAATCAGTCTCTTGAAGGGGCCTCCATTCAGTCAATCTTTTTCTCAGAAATCCCGGTTTATACTAAGGTTGTGGATATCTACGAACTATTTGGAAGCATTGGTGATATTTGTGAAGTTGTTATTCCATCTAAGAGAAACAAATTAGGCAAAAGATTTGGTTTTGCTAAATTCGTGAATGTGGAAGACGTTAGACTCCTGGCGGTGAAACTGGACAATGTGGTCATTGGCAGACGCAAGATACATGCTAATGCACCTAGATATACCAGATCTCACCCTGAGGTTAGGGATTTTCACAATAATGGTGGTGGTCTTTCCTTTAGAAAGGAAGGAGATCTTGATGGGAATAAGGAGAGGATTTTTAACAGAGCGGTGCAATGAGGGGTTTCTTTTGCCCAAATGGTTTCCAATGGTGGTGGATCAGCAGTAGACTCCTCTCAAGAGGGGAGTCCTCCTTTGTCGTATTCTTCGAGCTCAGAGGATTTGGATAGATTAAATAAAGCTTATGTTGGCGTGGTTCTATCTTCTGGTATGACTTACAACATCCAAACTTGCTTTGAAACGGAAGGTTACTTTTCAATTAAAGTCTCGCCTTTAGGGGCTAATCTCTGTCTTTTGGAGGAAGCTGAAGAATGGGCTATAGAGGACTTGATTGTAGAAGGAAAAAGTTGGTGGAACCAATCTTTCTCTGAGATTAGAAAATGGAAAGCTTCGGATCTTGATAAAGAGAGGGTGGCTTGGGTTAGAATTCATGGTACTCCTTGTCAAGCTTGGAATATGGAATTATTTATCCAGATTGCTAATCACCTAGGTAGTTACATCTGCACTGATGATGGAACTCTCGACGGTAGAAACATGGACATTGCGAGAGTTATGATTCATATACCTTCTAGTGCTTTTATGGATAAGATACTTAAGGTTTGCATCGATGGAGTGACCTACAATCTCAGAATTTCCGAGGATTCCATGGGGCCACTGAGGTTGAATCCTAAAATATGTTATAAGATTTCTTCTTCCTCTACAACGGACTATGAGAAGGGTTGGTGGAATTTTGATTCGGATCATGGTGGTGAAATGTTGGAGGAAGAAGAAGGTGAAGAGGATGGACCGTTGGATAATACGGTGATTGAACAAGTTGTGTTGTCACCTGTTGAGGCATCCAATGCGGACAAAGCTGGTGAAGCAGGTGGGATAGGTTTGGATAGGCTAAGGGTAGAGTCAACGGAAGTAGGGATTTCTGGTGGGTATTTCGATGCTGCAATAGATATGGCCAAGTCCTTGGATTATTTGCATGTGTCGGAATCCTTTGTTCCTCTTGTGAATGTCCTTCCTATTACTTCCACGTGTTCCAAAGTGGTTTGCTCGTTTTCTAGAGACAATCTGGAAGTTAATTTTGTTAAGTCCCATAATAAGACTATTGGGCATACAAAAAAGAAAAAATTAAAAAGTTTATATGACTTCAGTGGGCCTCTTAACGATAGAAAAATCAGGCCCAAGAAAAGGAAGGTGAAGGTTTTTTCTCCTTGCGGATCACAAACCTCAAGTATTGGGCCTATTATTCCCAATAGTCCTTTACCCATCCCTATGGTCAAAAACTATTTTCTTACTTTATCAGATTCGCAAGACTCCAAAGCCAGCACAAGTCACTCTGTTGGAGCCATTCTCTGTTGTAAGTCCACCACTAATTCTGACGTGGCGATCTGCAACCAGCGTTTTTGGGAAAACCTTGAATCTAGAGTTGGGATTATGGTTTGGCTAACTATTGATAATTTTGTAATTAAATCGAAGGGCAACAACAAGGCTTTAATTCAGGTGATTAATGGATTAGAGAAATCTGATCTAATTAGGAAGAAGGTTCAGACGGGGAAACTAAATTTGTGTCAATAATTATAGGGACTTTGAACATAAGAGGGGGTTGTTCTGTGTTGAAAAGGAAGAGGATTGGCAACATTATTTGTAAAGGGAAGGAAGATGGTTTTCTTGTGCAAGAGTCCAAGATTGAGTGCTTGAATGAGGCCATAGTGAAATCTTTCTGGAATAAAGAAAACATCAATTGGTCTTTCTCTAATTCTAGAGGGCAATCTGGAGGCTTAATCACTTTTTGGAAAGGAGATAGTTTCAGAGTAATCTTCAGCTTCAAGGGATTTGGTTTCCTAGGCATTTTTGGGAAATGGAAGGATCTGCAGATTTTTATTGTCAATGTTTATGCTCCCAATTCTGAGACTTTACGCAGAAGAATGTGGGGTGAGCTCTGGGAGGTTCACGCTAAATATCCTAAGGGGTTGTGGTGCTTTGTTGGCGATTTCAATGCGGTGATGAGTTCTGATGAAAGGAAGGGTTGTTCTACTGCGGTTAAAAATTCTGATATGTGCCTTTTCAATTCTTTAATGACTGATCTGAAGTTGTTAGATCTTCCTTATAGGGGTAAGTATTTTACTTGGTTCACTGGCGATGGAAATTGTATGAGCAGACTCAACAGGTTTCTTATTTCCGAAGTTTTGATAGATAGATATGGTATTAAAGGCTAATTGGTCGGGAACAGATACATTTTCTGATCCCTGCCTTGTTTGGCTCATGGCTGATAGTGAAGACTGGGGACCCAAACCCTTTCGTGTCAATAACGCCTGGTTTGATGATAAGATTTCTTTACCTTATGTCAAGGATGTGTGGTCAAACATCCAATTCGAAGGCAAACCGAACTTTGTGCTGAAGGAGAAGCTGAGGATTATGAAATTCAGTTTTCGCAAATGGAACAAGGAGGTTTATGGTAAGGTTGATTTGAATATTGATATTGACGTAGAGCAGATTAATACGGAGGATGATTTGTTAGCTAGCTGCAACAATAACGTTGCTGAGGATATTGTCGTTAATATGAGTTTAGTTGTTCAAAGGTTTTGGAGAGGACTGAAACACAAGGAAGGTATGTTGAGAACCAAATCTAGAATCAAGTGGGATCTTTATGGTGATGTCAATAGTTCTTACTTTCATAAGTATGTGAAGGAAAAAAGGGTTTTTAATACTATTGGTTCTCTTAATAACAACATTGGATGCGTGGAGGGTGTAGTTCCTATCAAAGTTGAGGTTTTTAGACACTTTAGTGGTATTTTTTCTGAGCCTACGGTTGAGCGACCTTTCCCGAAGGCGTTAGTTTCAAGGTCCTGAGTCAGCTTGAAAGGGATAGTTTGGAACAGGTCTTTTTTCTGAAGCTGAAATCAAGGAAGCCTTTTGGTCGTGTGGTGGAACTAAGAGTCCTGGTCCCGATGGGTATTCCTTTTTGTTTCTTTGGAATTGTTGGGAGATTATCAAACATGACGTGATTTGGATGTTCAACTACTTTCATGCTAATTCTTACATGGCTAAGTCCTTCTCATCATCTTTCATTTCCTTGATTCCTAAGGTCAAAAATCCGCTGTCTCTCGATGATTTCCGACCCATATGCTTAGTAGGATGCATTTATAAAGCAATAACCAAAATTCTTGCCTCTAGAATTAAGTTGGTTTTGAACAGCTTAATCTCCTCCAATCAATCGACTTTTGTTTCGGGGAGGCATCTTCTTGATGGTGTTTTGATTGCCAACGAGGTTGTGGATTATGTGATCAAAGTGAAGAAGGAGTGTATGCTTTTCAAGGTTGATTTTGAAAAAACATATGATAAGGTTTGTTGGAGTTATTTGAGATACATCATGGTTCGTGTGGGTTTTGGTGTTAAATGGATGGAGTGGATGGAAGCGACGATTTTCATCTCTCTATCTTGGTCAATGGGAGTCCGACCTTTTAATTCAAAGTTGAAAGGGGATTGAGACAAGGAGACCCTTTGTCTCCTTTCCTTTTTGTTTTAACGGCGGAAGGTCTTACCGGTCTCATTAAAAATTCTTTGTCCAATGCTGATTTTTCAGGTTTTCATGTTAACAACTCGGTGGTTGATGTTTTACAGTTTGCAGACGATACTCTTCTCTTCAGAAACGGCAATTAGAAGCACCTGTGGGCATTGAAATCGATTATTAGAGGTTATGAGTTAGTGTCTAGTCTTGGTGTCAACTTCACCAAGAGCAAACTAATTGGGCCGAATATCAACTCGAACTTCTTGTCGGCCGCGGAAAATTTTTATCCTGTAAAATTGAGTGCAGCAGGTTCAGTTTCCTTGGCATCTCGATTGGGATGAACTAAAGGCACATTGCTTCTTGGAGGTCCTTTATTTCTAACATGGAAGTAAGGCTTTTCAACTGGAAATCGAAATTCTTGAGTTTCTGAGGGTGAATTACTTTATTAAAGACTGTTTGGAGTAACTTACCGGTTTTCTTATTTTCTTTTTACCGTGCTCCGGTTAAGGTTTGTCAGACCTTAACTAGTATTCAAAACAAATTCTTAAGGGGGGAAGTTGTTGATAAAAGGAAGGTATATTTTCAATTGGATTGGTATGGAGGAAAGACATTCTGGTATTGGTATTGATTTTGATATGCACTCTCATTTTCTTGTATGGTTCAAATTTTTGTAAGAAAATGAGGGTAGGTAAAGGTAAAGAGGTGTTCATTTGGTTGGTCACTTGTTGAAGCATTTGGTGCTTAAGGAATGACTTGTCTTTCAGGAATGAGATATGTGTTCTAGATGACTTGATTTGGAACATTAAAATCTTAATTTGGAGGTGGTCTTTTATCGGGGACATTGAGCATTCCAATTGTAATTTTTATAATTTTTGCAAAGATTCATTTCTTAGTTTAATGTAAAATCCAATTGATACTTAATTTCTTTTGGTCGGATTTTTTCCGCTTTTTGAATCAGGGTTCGAGTACCCCTATTACTCGTTTAATATTATTCCATGGTTCCAAAAAAAAAATATTATATTAAGAAAAACTAATCCATTATGTTTTTATCATTAAAACTAAATTACTATTAATTACAGATGTTTCTCTTAAGTATTTTATCCAATAATTCAGAATGATCAATTAGTCAATCTTCCAGCCATTTCATTTCATGTTACACACACAAAACAACACCAAAAAAAAAAAATGTTTAACAACATATTTTGACTATAGATAGACCACTGTCATGCGGACATCCAAAAACCACGCTATTTTCGCTTTCTTGAATACACATTAAGCTGGTCTTCAAATTACCAATTTGTCCACAAAACTAACCCTATTAATTTTCATCCATGAATTTAAAAATAGCAAAATGAAGTCAAATACCGTAAAAATCCTATATCAACAAAAGAATCGTTACATTTTTCTGTTTTGAAAGGTAATAAACTCAAACAAATATAAAACCCACAATTTCTCCCACTTAATTCAAACCGGGGCTCTCGCATAACACGAGTCCCCAATTTTCACAATGCGTCCGTTCCATTTCTTCACCGTTCTTCTCTTCTTTATCTTCACCGTCATCTCCACCACCACCGCCGTCGCTGCCACAGCTGTCGTCGCCACCGCAACACCCGCCACACAACAACAACAATCTACGCCAGCTACACGCGTCAAAGGCCGCCACCGCCGTCGCCGTCGCAATGCAGCGAAATTCTTCGGATTCGTTCGTGCAAACCGCACAATATATCTCCACAACCAAACCGAATTAGCGAGGGAGTTCATGCACGCGCACAACTGGGTGAGAAAGGAATACAAACTGCCTGCATTAGAATGGAGCGAGAATCTCGCAAACTACGCAAAGAAATATCTCATGCAAAGGTACGAGGATTGTAAACTGGTTCATTCTACTATGAATTACGGTGAGAACATGTTCTGGGGGAAGAAACTGCATTGGACACCTTCTGATGCGGTTTATTACTGGTACATGGAGAAAGATTCGTTTGATTTCAACACGCTCAAATGCGAGCCACCACCGAAACTTTGCGAACATTTCACACAGATTGTTTGGAGGGATTCTGCTCATGTTGGATGTGCGTTGCAGCATTGCAAGAATTCTGGCACTGGAATGCTTATCGCATGTGAGTATGATCCACCGGGAAATTTTGTCAATGAGAATCCTCTTGTTCATACTACTTAACCAAATCATGGACATGATATCAAATTTAGAGACATGAATTATTCTCTTTGTTTGATTGTTTAAGGATGATCTAAATATTGTTATTATTAATTATCTGTGACTCATGTTGTTTGTGTTTTTGATGTAAATTATAATAAATCTTATTAATTATTTATGTCTTCTTTTTTTATTTTGGAGTTGTTTTTGTAATCTTGTTAATTTGGTTGTACTCTAGTTGCCCTGGCAAATTGTACATAATTTGTATAATTGGTTTGGTGTTTTTGGGCTACGATATACAAGTTAATTAGCTCAAACATTTTGAAAGAATAACATCTTCCATTTTTACTGCTTCTCGTTTGTTTTTAAGTCACATTTCTTGCAATGGGGTAAGTATGTCTTTATCTCCTTCAGAATACTGAGACACCCACCTCTTACTGCAACATCAACATCAATCATCTTCCATTTTTACTGTCTCTCCGTCTAACCCAGGTGCACTCCTCAACCTTTATCTCCCCGCTTTTCTGGTTTTTTGTTTCAGCGACAGTGTTTTTTCATGGCGTCGACTAAAGTGGCAAGAAGGAAACCGTTTGTTCAAGGTCCTAAATGGGATATCTTTCCTTTCGGGAAGGGATTACAAGGAAGGGAGTTAGAACAAGTGAGCTCTTTCTACATTGCGGATTTTCTGGACCGTATGAGTGCTAGAGATTTATTTGTACTCTTTGGCTGCATAGGAAGCATTATGGAGGTTGTGATTTCGCCAAGACGTAACATTCAGGGAGGTCGGTTCGGCTTCGCGAGATTTAAAGATGTTGATGATTGTCGGTTTCTTTCTGGGGATGAAACTGGATAACATTATGATTAATGGGAGGAAGTTACACGCTAATCAACCAAGGTTCAAGAGGAAGGTGGTTTTAGATGGGTCGAAACTGAAGGAAAAGTTTTCAAAAGGACATGTTCCAATCTATCATCACAAACGAACTCAGCTGAGGGGGGATTATTCAAAGTATGTTCAACCCTCGAAATCGTTTATTGAAGCCATAAGAGGTATCAGTCATGGAGTAAGGAAGGTTACCAGAATCAACTATAATCTGACGATGGAAGTGAAGGATAGATTGGCTAAATCGTTCGTGGGTACGATTGCTTCTCCGGGCAATACCTACAATATGCAGAAATACTTTGATTTGGAAGGCATTTTTAATGTTAAGGAGACACCTTTAGGCTAGATTGTGTTTATTAGAAAGCGAGGATCAGGAAGCGTTGATGGGTTTATTCGAAGATAGAGCATCATGGTGGAGGGAGTGGTTCTTGGACGTAAGAAGGTGGATGAAGGCAACTTTTGATTCATAGAAACTTATATGGATCAGAATTTCTGGTGTCCCGGTTACGGCTTGGAGTTCGGATTTCTTCGAAAAAGTGGGCAATTGTTTTGGTACTTATGTTCGTGCAGATGATGCAACTGTCCTAGGAACATGTTTAGATGTTTCTAGAGTGTTGGTTAGTGTCCATTTGGATTTTGTGTTGACGGATTCTCTGGAAGTTGAGATTGAGGGGAGTTTTTTTGTTGAAGGTTTTCGAGGAGCTTTTTAGTCCGGATAGGGGGTCTGTCTCCGTTGTGAAGCAGAAGGGCTCTTCAACATCAGATTCGGGTGATGAGAGTTTCATGGCAAATTTTTGTTCCGGCGAAGACGAGGGGGATGATAACAAAGATGTTTACGAAGACGATGTTGGTGATGGTACTTTGGGAGCGACGAAAAAGGTGTTTGGGTCTCAGTATTCTGAAGGTTCAGTAGGAGGTGGGGGCAAGCGTCAGGTTGATGTTGATGTTGTAGTAAGAGGTGGCGTGTTTTCCTGTGAAGGAAAAAAAAAGTCACAGCAGGTGATCCTAATTTCCAGCCTGCGTGCAGTACATTTGATGAGGCATTATATAGTGCAAAAGGTAATGTTTGTTCCTTTGGGTCAAACAAAAAAGTTGCAGACCCTAATACTAAGCTTACCTCGGGGTTGTTAAACGGCATAGAGGGTTTTCCGAGGGAAGTTAGCAGCAACTTTATGGGTGGGTCCCAAGCTTTTAAAAGTAGACTTTTCAAAAAAAAAGTGAAGTTTAAGAGGCTGAACAAAAAAGGTGGCCTAGGAGGGGTTAGGGAGAATAAGAAGAAGAGGGTCATTCATAAATAAAAGGTAGAATCCAAAAGCTAGCAGTATCATCAGATCCTATTAAAGCATCGATAGGTGATCAACAGGGCTGGGTTTGTAGTGATAATTCTAAAAATTCAGACCCTGGGCACTTGTACGGTGAAACATCCAAAGAATCTGATATCATCAGGGAGTAATATTAGATTTTGGGAGAATTTAGAATCTCATGGAGGGGGAGATTTGGGATGAAATTTTGAAGCTCGGGGTTGTGGCAGTGGATTTAACAAAAGATTATAAACATGTTATTGAAAATATGGAGAGGGTGGAGAGAAACAAGAAGGAATGAGGGAAGGCGAAATTATTATTGTGGTTATGATTATCGGATCACATAATATTAGGGGGGAGGTAACTTGGTTAAAAGGAAAATAATTAGCCAAATTATCAAAAACGGTAATGCGGATCTTTTCCTAACTCAAGAGACTAAGTTGACATTGTTGACGAAATCTATTGCGAGGAGTTTTTGGAGTAAGGAAGATATTGGTTGGTCTTATTCTAATTCTTAGGGTCTTTCCGGAGGCTTGCTTATTTTGTGGAAGAATAGTAGCGTAGAGGTGGTTTGTAGCTTTAAAGGAGACGGTTATATTGATGTTAAGCCGGGATGGAGGAATATCATCTTTTACGTCGTGAATATCTATTCTCCTTGTGATTTGGGTTCCAAAAGGGTTCTATGGAGTAAGTTGTTGGATTTGAAGCAAAAATATCCATGATGGCGAATTGTGCTTTTGTGGGGACTTCAACGCCGTTATCGAATCTTCGGAAAGAAAGGGGAGGTCTTCGGGTAATCGGGTTAATGAAATTGTGGAGTTTGCGGATTTTATTAATAATTGTGATTTAATTGACGTCCCGTGTAAGGGTAAGAAGTTCTCGTCGTATAGCGGTGACGGGTCTTCTATGAGCCGTATTGATCATTTCTTGCTTTCGGAAGAGGCAATGAATAAATGGGGAGTTATTGGCCAATTGATTGGTAAGAGGGATATCTCAGACCATTGTCCTATTTGGCTCATGGCAGATACTCTTGATTGGGGCCCAAAACCGTTTAAGGTGGATAATGATTGGTTTGAAGACAAGGAGTTTATTGGTTTTGTTAAGAGAGGGTGGTTGGCATTGAGGATATAAGGTAGATGTGACTTAATTTTAAAAGAGAAATTTAGACTTCTCAAAGGGTTTTTGAGAGTTTGGAACAAAGAAAAATTCGGGCATTTTGATTTTGAGGTGGATAAGTGTGTTAAGATTATAAACGAAAGCGACGAGGTATTGGAGTTAGCGAGTGGCTTGGTGGAAGAGAATGTTGTTTCTTCTCGTAAGTAAGCTTCAAATCGGTTGTGGTTGAATCTTAGGATTAAGGAGAATATTCTAATTCAAAAAGCTAGGATTAAGTGGATAAATTATGGTGATAATAATTATAGGTTCTTCCATAGCATCATGAAGGAGAGAAGAAGACGAAATCACATTGGTTTCATCAATTCAGAGCGTGGAGTTCTTACTTCGTATGAGGAGGTAAAAAACGAAGTTCATAATCATTTTGCCTCAAAGTTCTCAGAATCGAAAGATAATAGACCTTTACTGGAGGGGGATTCATTTTATGGCTCTTAATGAGGAAAATAGTGCTTTTCTTGAACGTCCGTTTTCGGAGGAGGAGATTAGGGAGGCCGTGTGGAGTTGTGATGGGTTTAAAAGTCCGGGTCCCGATGGTTATTCTTTCTTATTCATTAAGAAATGTTGGCATTTTGTGAAGGGAGATTTTTGTAGGTTTTTTAGAGAGTTCCATGGTGGAGCAAGGCTTTCCAAAGCTATTGTATCCTTTTTTCTTACTTTGATTCCTAAAAGAGAAAATCCTTTGGATCTAGATGATTACCGTCCTATTTGTCTCGTTGGTTGTTTGTACAAGGCGTTATCGAAGCTTTTGGCGACAAGATTTAAGGGGGTTATTCACTTGATTATATCTCCTTGTCAAAGTGATTTCTTATCGGGTAGACAATTGTTGGACAGGGTGTTAATTGTTAATGAATTGGTGGGCTTTGCGAGTAAGGAAAATAGGCCTTGTTCTCTTTTTAAAGTTGATTTTGAGAAAGCTTACAACAATGTTTGTTGGAATTTTCTTAGATTCATGATGCGGAAAATGGGGTTTGGCGTAAAGTGGATGTCCTGGATGGAGGCGACTATTTTTTCTAGCAAAATATTGGTATTGGTTAATGGTAGTCCTAATAGGGAATTTTTGGTAGGGAGGGGGCTAAGACAAGGAGATCCGTTGTCGCCTTTCCTTTTTCTGATAGTCGTGAAGGGTCTTGTGGGTCTAGTGAGAAAATTAGTGGAACTTGGTGATTTTTCCGGTTTTAATATCAATGGAAAATGCTTTATCAATGTGCTCCAATTTTCGGATGATACCCTTTTGGTGGGAGATGGGAGTTGGAATCATTTGAGAGCTATCAAATCAGTATTGCGGGCGTTTGAATTGGTTTCGGGTCTCGGAATTAATTTCCATAAAAGCAAGTTCATCGACATTAATGTTTCATCTAACTATATTGAAGTGGAAAAGGTTTTCTTGTCATGTGCAACGGAGGAAAAAGAATTTACCTTCTTAGGTATCCCTATTGGTATTAACTCTCGTAGGGTTACTACTTGGTCTCATGTGGTCGATAAGATGCGAAGACGTTTATCTTGTTGGAACGGTTGATTTTTGAGTTTTTGAGGTAGAATCACGTTGCTCAAATCGGTGCTCAATAGCCTATCCATCTTCCACCTCTCTTTTTACAAAGCCCCGGTAAAGATTCGTAAGGAGTTTATAAGGATTCAAAGTTTTTTTCTTTGGGGAGGCCCGGGCGCGACGAGAAAAATCCATTGGGTTAGTTGGGACTCCCTTTGCTTACCATTGGATAACAGTGGGTTAAATTTGAAACAGATTGAAGATTTTAATTTGTCTCTTCTTCATAAATGGAGGTAGCGCGTCTTGAAGGGAGCAGAGGAATTATGGTTTTTGGTTTTAAAGGCTAGATACGGGGATATTAAAATGCAAATGTCGTATCGAAGGGTTTTGCTTCCTAAGTGGAGGTCTAAATCAAGTTGGTGGCATGATTTGATTGGAGTTTTGAAAGCTTATCCCGAGGATATTCTTGTTAATAATTGTTCTTTTCATATTGGTAACGGTTTTGGAACGTCTTTTTGGCATGTCAATTGGACCGGTAGAGGGTGTCTTCGTGAGCTCTATCCGGATCTCTTTGCGTTATCCAAACTAAAAGATGTTACCGTGGCAGGTATGAGGGGATGGGTGAATGGGAGTTGGGTGTGGGGTGACTGTGGGTTGGATGTTGAATCGGGTCAGAACCTTATTTTTGAGGAGGATGGATTTTCTGAGTTTAATTCCAATGCTGTCATGAGAAAATCTGCAGCAAATTTGGCTAGTGGAGGTTCTGTGTTGGAGCTGGAGAGAAGAAATATGGTGTTGGTGTTATCTTCGAATGGCATGGATTCAGTCCCCGAAATAGAACCCAAACCGATCGATGATGAGGTAGTTACGCCTGTTGTTGCTGCTGAAACTGGTTTCAGCAGTTCTGTCCATTCTGAAGTTTATGTAATTGTTGATGATGCTGCCAACGATTTTGGTGCGAATCCTGGTTTTTCTGTTCTTAATGCAGGTACTGCTCCGGGTAATGTTATTTCAAATCTGGAAGCTGCTAATTTTAGAACCTCGACTGTTTTTCAGCCTGCTTTATCAACAGTTTTGGCGATGTTCAGGGCTAGTTTGTTGGATTTTCCGAAACCAGACGAGGGTTTTGATACGGTTACTTGGTGTACGGAGACTGATGACTCATTTTCTGTTAGATCCTTGTATAGAAAAACAGGTTTTCTCCATATTTTGTTTGGTCTGATGGGTAGGTTCGATAGAGCTTTCAAGCATGTTTGGGATATTACAACCCCTTTAAAGTTTAAAGCCTTTGCTTTGAGGGATTTTCGGAATAGACTTTCGATGAAAAATAATCTTCTCCGTTGCGGAGGACGTGAATCACTTGTTTATAGAGTGTCCTTCGGCTAAGTTAATTTGTAGAGAGATTTCGGGGTGGCTAGATTTCTTGTTTGAAGGAATCTTTCATGGAGTGGCATTCATTTGGTAAACAAGGGAATTTCAAAAAATGAAATCAAGGCATTGTTTGGATAGCCGTTTGTTGGAACATTTGGATTTTGAGGAATGAAATCATGTTCAACAGTGTCAGTTGGAATATCATCAATATTGTTTGGAGAGTTAAACTATCGATTTGGAGATGGAATTTTATCGGAGTTAGGATTAACCCCAATTCTAATTTTTATGATTTTGACAAAGACACTTTGTATTATCTTAAGTTGTAATTGGTTTATAATCTCTCTTCCTGAGCATGGTTTTCATCGCTCTTTTCTAATCAGGTTGAGTACCCTTTGTAGCGGTAAAAACATGAGTGTAAGCTATTAATTAACTTAACTCAAAGTAAACAGAGTCGCCACCGCGCTTTTATTTTATTCCAAGAGGAAAAGGAAAAAATAGCGAATAAATCCTAATGAATCTAAAAGCAAAAAGCTAAAGAAACACAACAAAGAACCGGGTAAGGGGATAGGTTACACAATGGGAAGGTTTTACGCACCCAAAATGTCTGTAGTACTCCATGGGGGCCCTTTGAAATATTTACTACTTTTGGTTTGAAAATGGTTTGTAAAATGTGAGTGGAGGGATGAGAAAAGAATTATTTTTTAATATTTTTGTGTTTGGAGAGGTTTACCACCTCATGTCTACGTACCCACAAAGTGCAATACGAAATCAAAACTTCGTAGTTCGTGGTACAAATAGTGAAAAGGGTTGGTTATGATTGATTTTATTAAGTGAAGAAAATTCGTCATTTTCAAGTGGATAGCCTAACAAATCTAGCATGAGAATGAGGGCATGGACTCATACATCATTATGGGGAGGACGTCAACTCGGATAAAATCGACGAGTATGCCACTAAACCCCCACGAATGACAAGAGACTAAATTACATCAAACTACAACCATGGAGATTGAGAGACTTGCACCCGACTAAAGAATAATGACTCATAATCGACACCTTTTTAAAGAAAATAAACAAAAGTGCACAAAGGCTCAAAACGATTTGAGTGAGTTTGGTTCTTTTTTATTTTATTTTTTGAATTAAGGTCAAAATGATTAAACTCATTGGTTTTAAAAGAAAAGAAAAGAGTAAAATTCACTTGACAAAAGTCAAGATTTTATTTATTAAAGAAGTGATGGTTTTAGAAAACAAGAATCCTTTGAAAAAGAGAGAAGATTTTGAAAATTAAAGAAGGGGAGGAGATGAAAAGGTTATCCTAAGGCTTAAAGTAAAAGTTAAAGCAAAGAACGATCTAACCGCATGATGAACATTCTTCGAAGCATAAGCAATAATAGGACTTCATCTTCATAAACAAGTGAACCAAATTGAGGCTAAGGTCTTCAATCCATAATCACTCAAGCAAAAGAATGATCCTAAAATCTAAGTCCAAACTCCAATTCCAAAGCTTAGGATAGTGGCCATAGTCCAAAATAAAGTCACAAGTTTTTTAGAGATTTAATCTTTTATTAATGTTTTTGTGTCCAAATGGACAAAAGGAAAATTCACACAATCAAAATAAGAACAAGAAACATAAACATGATAATGGATGAATAAAGCATAATAAAGCATAATAAAATAAAAGCAATTAAAATGCAAGAATCTAAAATATTAGTATAGTAGTAATATAATAATATTTACATAATAATAACGGTAGGATGAACTTAATCAACCACAACCAAAAGAGTAACCAAAATCGAAAGGCAACCGGATCCGCTTAGTATCTTACACTATAGCGATTAATTAAGACAAATAGAATCGAATTCAATGAAGTTTGAAAGAAGATTGGGAGACACAAAGCAAATACGCATCAAACATTCATAAGTCTCGATTCTTAATGCAAAATAATCAAACGCTTTGGGATTACGCGGCCAACAAGAGGTCCGGTCCACAAAAGTGCAAGTATCCAATTGGATATTTTATTCCGAATTTCGGACAAGTTTAGATCTTTGTTAAGAAATCGCCGAGTAATTTACGAAGTAATTATCCTACAAATAAGGTCAGCCAACACCAATTAAGGTGAACAATTTTAGTGTTAATACATGTTAGAGAAATGATATAATTAATCATTCTCCAGAAACATGTCACACTAAAAGTAAAAGTGGTAACGATCTAATCTTAATCGAGATTTAACATTAATTTATCAAAGGCAACCTATCACAATTCCAAAATATGGAGAATGATCCAAATAATCATACATCCATAGATTTGAAATAATGAAGATTAAGCTCTTTGAAAATCAATAATCTTCGAATCAGAGATCTCATCGACCTAAAGAAAAATAAGAATAAGATGAAGAGAAATATGGATTTAAAAAATTATAATCCATAAAAAAAAATACTACAAATATTTTTAAAACTCTTTTCAAAAATTATTTTCCAACATTCAGAAATCAAATGAAAAAATCAGAGAACAAGACAATTTAAAAGAAAAAAAATAGAGCTAAAGAAAATTAAAAAAAAAAGAAGAAGAAAGGAGGTAAGACACATGAAAAGATAGTGTGGATAGTAAATGACTTGTCACTAAGCCCAAACTAATACTAATTTTATAAAACAATTAAAAATAAATAAAAAAGAAGAAAAATGATCTTCTTCTTCCTCCATACAAAGCCGCGGGTTACACATCAAAACAACACCAACTTCAATTTTTGAGTTTTATCAAATCGGAACGACGACATTTGATCCACATATCGTTGCAATAGTGAGACAAAGAGGATTCCAAATATGCAAATAGAATTAATAGAAGATGCAAGAGTAGAGAGAAAGAGAGCTCCGAATAACCGACAAAAATTTTCAACTACCTTTAGAAATCAAAGCAAGACTCCTCTTCAACATCTAATTTCTTCCTCTTGTTGTTTTATGAAGAATTCCACTCTTAGAAACGAGTTTTGGTGAAGATTTGAACATTTGGCTGAAGCTTGAAATTGAAGCTTTAATGGAGTTTTTGGTGTTTTGAGATTATTTGTGCAGAATTTTTGGAGGCTCTTCAAGTTTGAATTTGAATGAATAATGAGCTATATTTATAGAATTTCGGTTCAATGGTTTTCACATGTGCTTGCTGAATTTTTGTTGCGTTTAATTTGCTATTTCCTGCATTTTGGAGCATGACCAATGCGTGATGTACATGTGCATTTTACTTCGTAGCCTTCTGCGTTTTATGTGTGCAATATGTTGTTACTTTGCGTTTTGAAGCTTAATCCATTGTGTTTTGATGCTGGATGGTGCTACTTGATATAAGTTGATGACGTGGCTGCTTGTGTACTCATCACATGCTGGCTAATTGACTGAAGCTTGAAGTGGTGACTTCATCATCTTCTAATTATTTTTTTTGTTTTATTAATTGGTATATATACTGAAAACATGGAAGGACATGGGCCTAAAGTAAATGGGCTTATAATATTTTTGTATATATATTTTGTGGTAGAAAAAAATAAGAATGGATAGTAATAGAAAAATGATAGAATTATATAAAAACGGATAATAGTTTTTTTTAATGTGATAATTGAAATATTGGAATTATGAAAAATGAATAAAAGTGTGAATAATAAAAAAATGGATATAGAATTATGGAAATTTAGAAATTGAAGGAAAATGAATTTGATTAAAATGGATATTTTGGAAATAAACAGGTATAACTTGTGAGATATTTAGGACTACCCTAGTTGTTTGAGTTGTGCTCATGTTCCTGGTTATGGATCGCTCGATACCATTTCCTTATCAGATCGCTTGATCTTGTTTGAGTTGTAAATCGCTTGATATTACTCCTCTTTGTTTGAGTCGTAAATCGCTTGATATTACATTCTTATGTTCCTGGTTATGGATCGCTCGATACCATTTCCTTATCAGATCGTTTGATCTTGGTCGAGTTGTAAATCGCTTGATGTTACTCCTTGTTTGTTTGAGTCGTGCTCATATTCCTGGTTATGGATCGCTTGATACCATTTCCTTAGCAGATCGTTTGATCTTGTATGAGTTGTAAATCATTTGATATTACTCTTCGTTGTTTGAGTTGTGCTCATGTTCCTGGTTTTGGATCGCTCGATGCAATTTCCTTGTCAGATCGTTTGATTTTGTTCGAGTTTTAAATCGCTTGATGTTACTCCTCGTTGTTGAGTCGTGCTCACATGCCTGGTTATGAATCACTTGATACCACTTCCTTGTTAGATCGCTTGATCTTGTCCAACACTTGGCTGTGTTGAAGAGGTTTGAAATCCTGACGGTGGGATTAAACATCAAAAGGTTGCAGTTCAGTTGAACATATGCATAATCACCATTTACCTGACGCACAGGTTATTTGGAGGGGACTCGTGTTGTTCCAGGCCGTATGTCTATGCAAGATATATGAAAAGGATTCATCTGTTTTGATTAGTGCATGTCTATCCTACAGACTTAAGTGCACTACCATTTTCCTGACACACGGGTTATTCGAAGAAGATTCATCTGTCTTAAGCGTCATGTATCTACGCAATATATATGACGAGGGTGCGTCTGTCCTGAGTATTATTTGCCTGACGCACGGGTTATTTGAAAAGGGTTCGTCTGTTTTGTACACCATATATCTACGCAAGATATATGGGGTGTTCGTGGTTACTAAGTTACTTGTCACCTCATCAGGGTTTGCAGTAGTTCTCCATGGTTGGGTTTATTTCCCATTTCTTTCTCCAGCAGAGTGCAAATTTCCGGGAATCTTGGTATTCAATCACAGTTTATCTCGAACGCCCGATAGTTGTTGCTCTCGTCCTTTTCAGATTAACAGTTGCTTGAATAGGGGTAGCTGTAACACCCCAAAATTTTCCCTCTCATTTTCATATCATATAGCATAGCATAGAGCATAAATGTATTAGCAGTTTGCATAGAAAAATGAGGCATGACATTCATAGTTACAAGCATAGGGCATGTGATCAGTCATCCAGCAAGTTATGATTCTTCAAAGACAAGATAAGATCCAAGTGGTCTTTCCATAAACCTATAAGGGATCCTCATATCCCATACAAGCTCAAAGCCATCCACAAAGCCCTAGAAGAGGGAAATTTCATCAGAAGCTTAGAGGTGCAACTTTCTCCTATGTAGAGAAAACCCTAATTAGGGTTTCTCCTTAGATCAAGAAATTCTCATAGCTTTGACTAATTCTTGTAGTCAAAGGCTTCTATATGGTATACAAGGCCTATGGATGAAATTTGGTTCAAAAATTCATTGAGGAAGTCAGGAAATGAGCTAGTTACTTGTGCATGAAGCAAAAAGTGAACTGTACAAAACAAAAGTCAACCAGTGGATTTTTGAGGTTTCAATTTAGTTCATCAACTTCATGAATCCATATTTGATCAAGGAATAGCTTTGATAAGCTTCAATGTCAAAAATCAAGAATGTGCAAAATTTACTAAATTTAGAATTTTCACATGAAGGTTTCTATTTTTGGAAGTTATTTGCCCTAATCTTCAAGCTATTATTTCATGTGCAAAAAAGCTCCAAATGATTTTGCCTTGATCATGAAAGTTATAGATCATGATTTTCCCTTTCCAAAAAGTCCTAGAACACCTTCATAGTATTTTTAGAATTCAAAATATGAAATTTTGAAGTTTTGATGCATTTTAGGTTTTTTTGTGTGCATAGGTGTCCACATACCATTGGTCCATTATTTTAATTTAGTGTCACACTTTCTATTTTTTTTCCTACACATTCTTTAATGTCCAGCCTATACTTTTTCACATGGTCTAGTTATGTGGGGAAAGTATTATGTTTGTTTGAGTGAAAACATAAAAAATATAGTACAAAAAGGTGATTGTACAAGGAATGATGTGAGTCGGCAAGAGAATACACATGCTTCATGCTCTCACCATTCCTCACGCACCCACACGCATATTGCTGCAAGAGGAGAAAAGCAATGTTCTCTCACTCATGAGGCCACATTTGTGGCACTTGAAAGAAAATGTTCCATGTGGTCTTATATCATGCACTCCCATGCACCTTCATCATCAACCAACTTCCACCATTGATCTTCATCATCCTGCCATCATACAACCCTTTTGTTGCTAACTCATCAAACGCACTATAACTCCCTCACACTATCACATACATGAACAAGTTTGAAAAGCAAAATGGAGAGTTGAAGAAGTTGCACGCGAGTTTCTTGCTTTGATTTTTGAGGTGCAAATAGAATTTGTTCTACACCTTTTATTTTGCACTCTACACACCTGCCATATATAAAGTTCAGTCACGAGATTTTGAAGGGGGGAATCACTTTTTCATCACTAAAAATCACACAACAAATTTCTCTCTCTCTCACTCTCTCTCTCTGTATATTCTCTCATGCACACTCAAGAATTTCAAATCTGAATCTCTATTCCTTGGTGCGAATTTTGCTCCTTATTTCTTCAAGTTCATCATTGGAAGCTCATCACTTCATAATCAACCATGGTGTCAAAGTATAAAGGAGTTTGAAAATCAAAGTTCATATCCGGATTTCTCACTCTCAAGCTTCCATGGCCTTTATTTGGCTCAAAGGTGGTGCAAGAACACTCAAGAGACCTCTGGATTTCTTTAAACCTTCAAAGAAAGCTTCAATTCAGGTTTTACATTACACTTGTTTTATTTTGGATTTTCCATAATCTTGCTTATGTTGGTTTGTTTTTGCTTAATATGAAGTGTTTGAAATGAGTAGAGACTTTTAGATGCTTTAAATTTTGATTTGTGGTTTTGAGATCCATTACTTTGAGTCCCCGAATCTTTGTATATGATGTTTGTTTGTGAGAACCAAAGGTGTGGTTGTGTTCCTTTTGTTTCGTAAATGATTTTTGGTTTTTACATCTTTCAATTTCATCAAGAATTGAGAGAGATAGGTTGAGTTGAAGTGGTGGTGATTATCTTGAAATGCTTCGGGTTTCATATGCTTGTCTTCTGGTTTTTTGCGTTTTACTTCATGGCATGAGGTTGATGATGATGTGGTGGCAGCTTCTCATTGGTTAGGTTTATTTTTGGATTGTGGTCACTTTAGTTGGGAATGTTCGATTGATAAAAGGTCCACATAACTTTTGTTCATGATATTTTGTTTTATTGAAAGAATAAAAATTGATTTATATAATGGTGGTGAAGTGGTTTCGTATGGGCTTTGCCCAGTTTCTATGCGCACCTCCCCCATTTTCTGCCCAAATTGCTATAACTTGTTTTGTGTCCTTTAAAAAAATGTCATTACACCTCCTCTTGCTCTATTTCCATTTTATTTTCAATTTTATTTTCAGTTTCATTTTGAATTTTTTAAAAATAGTAAAACATTTTCAAAAATAACCAAAAAAATCATGTGACTTCTTTTGAGTTTTATAAAATTTCTCCAAATTTTATTTTTCTTATTTTCTTTATTTTTGTGTCCTGAATTAATTGTTCATTTAATTTCTTTTATTTTGTTTTCTTTTTTGCACAACTTGACTTGTTTAATTTCTATCTTGAGTTCTTAATAGGTATGCTTCTGATTCTTTTTTATATGATTTTCTAACATGTTGAAATATCTTAGTAACTTTTATCATGATTTTTAGGCCTTATTTGGATAGTTTTTGGCTTGTTGCTTTTGGTGTAAGGAAGTGAAACCCTAATTGCCTTTTGACCAATTCTTTGATGATGTTTGCTTCTGATTTGGGTTATGTGGTCTTGATATGATATTTGTGCATACTTGAAGTATCTTGTTGCTTAATTGTATAATTTTAAGACACGTTCACTATTTGTTTGTGGTTTGTTCTTAGCATCCCCTATTTTGATGTATCTTTAAGCCATGCTTGCTTGTTTGAATAGGAGGGCACTTGTTCCACCTCTGAGGGTTTTATTTTGTGATTGTTGACATGTTGGTAGACCCCTGGGTTTTTTATGAGAGCTTTGCATTTGCTTGATTGATGTTACATGTTCACTAAGATACACATTAACATGCATGCCTCACTACACTTCCAACTTCTTCATGCTTCTCCTAATTGACCTAGTTTGAGTTTGTATGCCTTAAGTGATGTTTGATCTCCTTCTTAGGCACTTCCTTAACATGTTTAGATTCTGAACTTGGTGAAATTTGTTGATGTTTAACTTGTTTGTTGCTTCTAAACACATGTTCTCACCTTATGTCTTCCATGATGACTTGGTAGTGGTTTGTATGACTTCCTGCACTCTTCTTTGTGTGATGTTGTGGGACTAATCTTAGCATTCTTGTATGATTTTCAAGTTCTGGTTGTGATGGTTTGTAATGCTTACTTACTTGTTCTTACCTTATTTGAACTTTCTTGATCTTTACTTATCATTTGTAAATTCTTCTAACACTTTCAGGGGATATAGTAAGTAAGAGGTGTGGATGAGATTCCCAAATCTCCAACTTCTTTCTCCTATTTTATTTTATGCTTTCATTTGTAACTTGAGATGTGCTTAGTCCATCATTTGTTCAACTTCTTTCCACCCCCCTTAGAGAACAACTTAACTTCTTTAAGAGAAGTAAGTTGATTTTCTACCTCCTTTCTTCTTCTTCTTCTTCTTCTTCTTCTTCTTCTTCTTTTCTTCCTTCATTCTCTTCTTTAGGATAGAATGATACCTCACTAACATAGGAATTCCTATGAATGATAACATCTAGTATTTGTTAGTCTTCCCATAGTTAGTTTACCTTTGAGATCCTTTTGGTGCTCTCTCTTCTCACCTTCAAACAAAAACCTAAAAAAACACTTAATAATGGTTGAAGTAGTCTTATGTGTAGAGACTTATTCCATGGGGCACTTATATTCATCCCATCTTGGGATAATATAGGCTTGTCTAGAATGATGTACAAGTCTAATCATGAGACTATTTTCATCACGAAAATCATTAAAAAAACACTTCTTCATTTTAACCACTAAAACATCTAATATTTTCAACAAGTTAGTGAGTTTAGGCCCTAATCCTTGGAACCAAGTCTTGGATAAATTATCCTTACTTGGGTGTGCTTGTTCTATTATTCCATCTTGGAATGTAGTAGAAAGTACACATTCCATGGAAATGAGCTTGAATTCACTTTCTTGTGACATACAAATAAAAGCTTCTAAAAGTCACAAAAAAACAATAATCGTCTTTCCTTCGGGACTTCTCTTCTCACCTCTTTACTCCAAACGAAAGAACTTGCTTCTACTTGTCTCTTTGCAAGATGGTAATGCACTCGTGTCAGAAGAGCCTGTAACACCTGAGCATTGACATAAGCATTTCAAGCTTTTAAAACACAAGCCATTTTCCTCCCTAGTTAGGGGAACTACGGCGTCTCTGATGCTCATGTCCAGATGAGGTACTTAGGCAGCGGGGTAGGGCCCATCCGAGCATACTCTTTTATTTTCCCTACATTTTCCACCTTTCTTTTCTTTTCTTATCCAGTTTCAGTCTTTCTTTTTGCAGCAGCTTTCATGTCTTCACCCTTTGAAACTGTTTCTTTGAAAGCGTGGATCCCGCCGGGTACGACGAACAATCTGGGGTGCTAATACCTTCCCAGGTCGTAACCGACTCCCAAACCCAGTTCTTTGGTTCGCATGACCTTGTCCTTTCCTTTCTTTTCTTTGGTTTGTGCAACATTAACTTTCTCGTTCCTTTAGGATAAAAATGCATGGCTGGCGACTCTACCTTCTCCGCGCCACTTTCGCATTTGTACCAGGATGGAAATCCAGGGAGCGACACACAAGCATAAGTAGTTCAATTCATAAAAAACACAAACAAAGTTTCCGCCTTAGTTAGGCCAACTACGTCGACTCTGATTCTCATTTCCCATGAGATACGTAGGAATTGGGGTAGGGCCCATTCAAGCACATTCTTTATTTTCCCTAAATTTTTCCCGTACCTTTTCGTTCTCTTTTTCTAGTTCCCTCTCTCATTCCAGTTCTAGTTGCGGTTTTTATTCAACAGAAGTTTTATTCCTTACCCTTTGAAATAGACTAGCAAGCGTGGATCCCGTTGGGTACAGCAGACGATCTGGGGTGCTAATACCTTCCTAGTTCGTAACCGACTCCCGAACTCATTCTCTTTGGTTCGCAAGACATTGTCCTTTCCCTCTCTTTGGTTTGTGCAACATTACCTTTCTCATTCATTCGGGATAAAAATGCTTGGCTGACAACTCTACCTTTTCCGCACCACTTTCGCGTTTGTACTTGGATGAAAATCCCGGGAGCGACAATGGGGGAACTCTTATGTGAATAATATGTGTTTGTTAGAGTTATTTTTATGAGTTAATGGATACTGAATTTTTAGTTGATGATGATTTATTGACAATGACCACAGGTCTTGATATTTTGATGAAATTAATGAAGTAATTTTGAAGTATGATTCTCGTTGAAAAGTTTAATTTGATTATCGACTTATGAAAGAAAAGTGAATATTTCTAATGTTTTGAAAAAACCCGTTTGACGAAGTAAATAAGTGTTGTTAAGACATTTTATGAAGAAAGTGTGGCACCTTTCTGAGAAGTACTCTGATTTAATTAAGTGATTGTTGTGTTTTATTCTGTGGGATTAGAATGATGTTACATTACCTGCCATCAAAGTCAGAACTGTCACCTGCATAAGAGAAAACATTAGTGAAATAATCCACTGCGATGGCTACCATATCAGCATGCTTCGTAATAACTTTGTTTTCGTCCATAAGCATCGAGATTACGTTCTTAGATCTTTTGATGGAGGCCATCCGATGAAAAAACCAGTATTTTTATCCCCCGATTGGAACCAATCTAAACTAGCTTTTTTAGCCCAAAATAATTCCTTTTGATTAAGCAAAAGCTCTAGCTCTTTGTGAATTTGAGTCTCTCTCTCCCTCAGATGCGGAACAGGCCCCTCCCTAAAAATCTGACTTTGAACATCAAACAATTGATCCTTCTTGTTCTTCACTGAATCATGAATATTGTCAAAAAAGTTTTTGTTCCAAAACTTAAGTTTCTCTTTCAGAATTTGCAACTTTCTTGAAAGAATATACATAGGACATCCTACAATATTAACATTCCAACACTTTTTAACGACATCTCTGCAAGTATTATGAAGCGTCCATATTGTGAGAAATTTGAATCGGGATTTCACTTTAACCAGACCGAAATTGGAAGAAACCAAAATGGGGCGGTGGTCCGATTTATACCGAGGCAGAACTAGAGAAAACATGCTGGAATAAACATCATACCAAACTTGATTGTAAAATGCCGATGAAGTTTCCTCTCCACCGCAACAATATTGTCGCGACCATTAAACCAAGTGAATAAATTACCTTTAGCAGGAATTTCCAGTAGGTTGTTGTTATTGGTCCAAGAAAGAAATTTATCCATTGGGGTACGAAAAGGATTACGAGCACCTCGATGCTCATGAGCCCCAAGAACCGCATTAAAATCTCCCATAAGACACCAAGGAATCGTGGAAGAGGCAATGCAACAAGAAAGATGTGACCAAAGAGAACTCCTTTTGACGAAACAAGTAGAAGCATAAACAACAACAATACCAATATTGGTGTTAGTGACATTAAAAGCAACATGTTGATCAAACGCACTCTATAAAATCGGGTTGAGGTTGTGGTTACAAAGGCACCAAAGATTGGGAGTTAAGCCATTCCTATTATTGACAACACAAACCTTCCAATTTAACCGATTCCAATACGATACCGAAAAGTTATCAAGATCCATCCACAGCTCCGAAATGAAACAGAAATCTAGTTTGTGTTGCAAAATCAAATTTTTAAGAGTTAACCTTGATGGGATGTTAGCTATGCCCCGTATATTCCAATATAGACACTTCATCGGGAAACAAATTTCAAACCAGAGGAAAATCTGGTGCCAAAAGTCTCCTTGAATTTCAAAGTTTGTTTTCGAAAGCATTTGTTTTGAGATTTGTTCACGACAGGTTGGAATGGTGAATCATCATTTTCATGCGAATCTTCTTTTTCAGCCAAGTTTGCCCAAGATTCTTTCAAGAAATCCTCCCTGCAGATTATCTCTTTGTGGATTCCTTGTGTTTCCTCAATAAACTCCTCAGACTTTTATGAGCTAACAGCCTCATTATCTGCGAGAGTACCAAGCGGATCGGTAGGAACCTACTGCTGCAAAAAAATATCATTATTAACAACATCTTCTAACGAATTGGTTACCAAGAGATTGTTAATGTCATTAGCCTCCATTTCTGTTGAAGGGTTGGAATCTAGAATATGAGTAGCATGAGAGATAATAGGCACCACTGGAACATCGTTAACCTTATGAGCATCAACTTCGAACCCTGCAAGGGTAGAAGCCTTATCAGTGGTCAACTTTTTTCTCCTTGAACACTACCACGTTTTTCTTTCTCCTGCAATGGTTTTCCATATGTCCCAAGCATTTGCAAAAGTTACAATAATCTGGGATTTTCTCGTATTTGATATCCATAAAAAATGCAAAACCAACACGTTCCACTAAAATTTTGTCATGCAACTCATTACGAAGATCCACGTCAATGAGTACTCGGACAAAATGCTCAAACGGACGATCAAACAGAGGACGGTTCGAAGAAGAATCTATGCAAATCGGAGTACCTAAACTGCTGGCCATAGCAAATATAATCTTGGGCCTCCAATATTCTTGCGCGAGACCGTGTATGCGAACCCACACATGAGCAGAGCTGTGACTTACGTTGGATGGTATGAAATCTCTGGTCCAAGGAAACAGCTTGAGGATACCGGGATTGATATTCCAAGTTATTGTAGTTCTGACTCTGCACGTCTTCAATACATGAAAAAGAGAATTAAAAAAATCCATTCCCAAGTGAAGTAACTCCCCATTTAGAAATGGAGCTCAAAAGAGAGTTAAGTTTTTCTTTTAGTTGCATCACTGTGAGAGGTGAGGAGCCCTTACGCCAAAACACCCTTCCATGGAGGTTGTTCTTACAAGCATCAATTCTCAGTAGGTATTCATCTTCTGGAATGAAAATAGATAATCGATCTCCTTTTACACAAGAGATAGAAAGATGACTAGTTGGTATATTACATACATTTCCAATTGCTTCTACGTAGGATTTAACTAGTTTTTTAGGAATGTTTGGATTGGTGATAACTCTGGAAGAGGTTTCAGTTTTAGGGAAGAAAATGTAGTCTCAAATATGATGGGGAAGATTAAGAAAAAGGAAGAAATAAGGGTTTTAGAACCAAAGAGGAAGAAGACTTTCTCTCTCTATGAAGCACATATTTTTTGATATGATTTTTGAGAAAAGTTAAAATAGTCGTTGATTTAATTATTTGGTAGTGACATTATTGTTGAAAAAAAGAAAACATAAACAAATTTATAAAAATTGACCACAATAATAAAAACAAATCATAAAAATTAACCACCAACCACTCTTGAGTTTTGACCCAGTCGTGATTATAGTTGATGTGAACGGAATTGATTGGCGCCAAAATGAATCAGAAAGCAGGTGCGTAATGCCCACGTCGCGTAGACTAGACTCCTCATTCACTCTTCCCCAAACCAGATAACAGAATTCATCATCTTCCATTTTCTTTCATCTTCTCTTCCTTTTCACCCATTTTCAATTCCAATTACACAGAGATTCTCCATTCGATCCAATCTCTCTCACACACTTCCATGTCGTTGTTCTATTCCAGAATTTTCTTCGCAATTTTCGTATTATTCGTCTACTTTCCAGGTAACTAACTAATTAATAACTAACTTATTCTCTTTACTTTTTCGTTCATTTGCATGTTTAATTCGTCGATTGTGCAACGGAAAAAGTGTAAGATATGTTAATGTTGATTGTATTGGCATTGTGTAGGGTTGATGTTATGTGCAGTTGTGTCACTGAGTTCAATTGAGATCTTCGATAACCGCGAGTGGCTAAGAACGACTTCAACTGTTTATTTCCTTTGTAAAGGAGAGAATAAGAAGGTGTTTGAAGATGTTAAGAGAAGTCGTTTCGTTTATGCTTTCAATGGTCAACAATCTTGGCAGGTTAGGTTCTTTTGTATTTTTCGTTTCTGTAAATTAACTAATTGCCTTTAATTTTGTTTTAGTATTAAATTATGTCTTAATTAATGTTAAATTAAAATAAACTTGATTTTTATATTCATTCATTCCAATATAGTTTATTGCACGTTAATCAATCAAGTAAAATGTTTTAGTGTTTACACTCTAGAATTTGGTTATTCACATAATCAGACCTCTTCGGATCGACTTATTCAAATAATCAAGAAGGTTTTAAAACACAGTCGTAGTTGCGACACGTTGCATATAGGTTTTTGCCATTTTGGTTTGTACAGATATTGTTATATTGATCGTAGTTGTTGCAATATGAATTAACTATAATTTATTTTTTAATATAAAACGGTGAATAATATTATCGATATCAACATCTGCAAATACCGTTATGTCGCATCTATTTTTGCAATTGCGGATAATTTTTTAAAACCTGGACCTCTTATGAAAAAAAACCATTTATGAAATGTACAGAAGTAATTTTCCAAAAAAAAATTAGGATAGCTTGTGAGAAGAGCTTATAAAAAATAGTTTGACTTTATTTCATGTAGTGTAAATTTGTTGGAGAAATGACTTATGTATAAGCACTTGTATAATAAGTTCTTAATTAAATTTTTATCCAAACGGGTTGTAAGTGTATATTCACATATTAATAGGTGAGAGTGATATGTATATTTTTATAAGCAGCCATTTGAGTAATTTGCTTAGGAACCTGTCATTAAATTCCAATTGTCTTCACTCTTCAATATTCATGTTTAGGTTGCATAATGCATGTGATGATATTTGAAGCAACGACTTTGTTGTGTTTTCCAGGTTTTAAGTAACTTTTCTACTATAAATTGCAAGTGGTGTGGACTATATGAGGAAGACAGCATTACTTTAGGTGATGTTTATGACGAATGGGAGTTTTGTCCTTCTGAATTTACTGCACCCCATGGTGAATATGTTAAGTTCAAAGAAAAGCAATTCAATGCTACTTTTTTGTGCCCGGATTGTTTATCTCTTGTTCGTGGTGAGTATCTTGCAACTTTTGCTTTGGAGATTCTTCATTACCACAATCATACTAGTTGTTGATGCCAATGAATATTCTTTATTACTGCATGCAGTTCGATCAATGAATACATCAATTATTTATCTTGTTTTTTATTCTTGAATGCTTCACTACTTTACTTTTAACATGAACTTTTCCATATTTCTTACATTTGTTATTGGGAAGAATGTCTGATGGAAGTAGTTTGTTAGTGTTTCTTACATTTTTTTAGCAAACCTTATTTTCATGTTCTAAGTTCATGGTGTAATCCCAGAAGGAATATTGATGCTCCTTTACATGATAATTATACTTTATATTAACGATGAATTGTAATTGTGCTCTGCAGTTTCTAGCTCTTCTGATAGGCGCAGAAAGCATATAACAATTCTGGTTTTTCTTGGTGCTCTGGCCTCAATTGTTCTGATTCTTGGAGTGATGGGTTCATATAAGTTCTGGCGGAAGAAAAGAAAGGAAGAAAACCAGGCTCGGTTTCTGAAATTACTTGAAAATGAAGATGACATTGAGGATTATCTGGGTCTTGATAGTTCGTTAATATAATGATAGTAAACGATATATATACCTTTTGTACACAGTAAGGTTAACCATAATGTTTTGCTTATACAATAGGATGAAAAATTATTTTCTTTCGGTTTGACATGTAAATATCCCAATCCATAAACTTGTATATATATACAAAATAGGACTAGGATGTAGTAATCTGCTCAACAATTTAATAGAAACAAATATAATATGAAATAAAGTTTATTGGCTCATTGGCATTATGAGTTTGAGCATACTATATAGTCTCCTAGTTGGAGTTCATGTTTTCCTGTAATTCGGGTTTAGACTCTGGCGGTCCATGTTGCTACTCAAAAGAAGACAGCAGCAAGTGCTGCAATCATAATAATATAAGAGATATTAGCATGAGACATAAGCTTAATAATCTTTCCTGCTGCATTATAGAAGACACCTCAATCAAATAATTGTGTTTTTATTTTCCACTCCTGTCTCTGTTTTGTGCATACTAAGAATGTGACCTACTTGCTTTATTTGACAACAATTTCTTATGAGATGAACTCAAATCGTATTAAATGGTTTATACAGGGACAAAACAGTTGGATTAAGCATAGATGAACTGAAATAGTCCCCAATAGTTGGTTTCATTAATAGGAGTCTTCTACTAGCTCAGAGTTAAACATAGGAAAACTAACTAGTTATATTTTCAACAATCAATAAATCATAAATAAAGAAAGTGCAATGATAATTCATTAGTCTATTACCTATTGGATAGTATAACTATTTTTTCAGATTATGTAACAGTTATGTCAGTTCAAGAACTCAAATACTTAAAGAGCTTATAAACAAGAAAACTCTAACCAACAAACATGATTAACAAAGGCAAAGACTCGAAAAAGGACCTTGAGCAATTGAGAATCCAAAACTCTAACCAGAAGAACTCTTGATTGATTTGTCAAAACTCTGAAGCTCCTTTGAATTGGAACCATAAACGGACTTAATGGAGTCTCTGCAGGAACTGCAAGGATAAAAAAAGAAAGAGTTTTGAGTAAAATTTCTCAAAAATGTGATTGGGAAACATCATAAATTGAAAAAGGTGAACCTGCAAGCTTCTCTGTTGAAATTCTTCTCTTTAACTCCGAATAACGATTTAAACACCTCAGGCTCGGCACGACAGAAATATGGACGATCTGAACAAGAACACAAAAAGAACAAATCAAACTCTAAAGCTAAAATTCCCACAAGAAAATTGAAACATGATAAATTCAAAACTGAGAGAAATATTGTGGCCACATACATACCAGGGTAAATGGAACATTTTCGAGTACTCTTTTCATAATGAATACACCATCCATCCGGTCCTATTAAACTATTGTAGAGCTGAAATTCAATTCACATAATAGAATGTTCATATCTCAAATTTAAAGAAGCCAAACTTAATATATTAACTATGAAGCACGGACACCAGAAACAAAGCAACACCTGTAACTACAAGTGTGGTTTCCTGCACTGACATGGACACGCACATTTTTGAAAGGTGTCGGAAGTATATTAAGGATGTTTGAATTGTTGTTGTGAAATGTTTGAAAAAGAAGGGTGAAAACTGACCTCAACATCTGAAGTGTTGGTGAAAATTTCTTCCGGGGATGGATAAGAAGGACCTTTTTGAAGCTTGCAGCAAGCCCCACAGCCTTCTACACAATGCCATGGCGATTCCTTTTTCTTGCCGCCGCGGAAACCTAGGTTTTGTGCTGGCTTTTGGTCAGTTGTTTTCACGGTAGCTTCCTGCCGACGAGGTGCCGCCAAACACGTGACCGGTGATATTTGCGGCTGGATGAGAGCCGCCGAGGTGAGAGACAACATAATCACTAGTTGAAGTAAAAAGTTGGGATTTTTTTGTACAGCACTTCTCAAAATCAAGAGGGTACTTCCTTACAAAGAAGGGGTTTAGGGTTTTATCTTATCCACTTTTTTTCTTGTTTGGAACTTGTCGTCTGTATTGTCAGAGAAAGTGTAGTTATTCAACTTCCCTCCATTCGCGTTAAAACGTCACATCTGAGTTTTATCAATAATATAAGAAAATGTTACTACTACATTTCTAACCCTACTTAATCTTCCTTCAAAGTATATAATTGAGGGTATTAAGGATTAATTATACCATTGTTGTAATATTAGAGTTTTGGCATTTAATGAAAAAATAAGATGTAAAGAAACCAATAATTTCTAACTGTGATTATTGTTTTTTTACGCTAATCTCTACCACGTATGTTGAATATTATCAATGCACTCAACTTTATATGTTTCCCATAAAAAAATAACTTTTATTCTCTCCTCTTTTTCTATTTCTAATTAATAACATTTACATAAGTTGTTTTTTTTATTGGTGAATAACTTTTGTAATGCAATATATGTCCTGGGAAACCACAAACCCTAATTGATGTAAAGAACATTTTACTTTTCATCTTTTCTTCTTCCCAATGTCTCACAGTATGTTGTGCATGCCAAAGATGAGCAATGCTATTTAGTACGAATGAATTTGAAGAAGAAAAGTAAGAATGCACACATGTCACTATTTTAGAGGTTAATTTTAAATTGTTTTAATTTAACTTCCTTTTTAATAGGGATCATGAGGTAGTGATGATAATGAATGGTTGAGATTTATTCTTGCATTTCTTGTTTTTCACATTTTCTTACTATTAAGCATTTTCCTGCCAAAGATATATTGTATTTTTCGCTTTCCACCTTTCCTACTCTTCGATTTCTTCTTCTTCTACGACCACACATAATCAACCTTGTGAGCTTTCCGCAAAAAAAATGGTCAGACCGTTTGAGTTAGTGAAGGATATCAATGACAGCAAAGACCTTTGGAAGATTGTTGTTAGAATACATCACAAATGGTTTGTTGTCACAAGGAATAAGGAGCACTTCGAGATTATCGTAGTTGAGATTTTTGTGTACTTCTGTGTCATGTGCAAGAACAATTTTATACAAAAAATTGTTAATCTGCATATTTGTTAACAACTTTTTACTTCATCTGGTTTTTTTCTTCTGTGTTTGATATTGTTTTTTCGTTTTGCTTATAACGTTGTTTTTGCAACAGCCACCTTCCATTTTGTCAAATATTTTTTTGTTACTAGAGATTTTCAATATGACGTTGTTTTCACTATTTTTGTTCTTTCTTTCAGGGATGTGACATTCATGTTAGAGCACCAACGATGTTTAAGCAAGCTTTTGATTCTATGTTAAAAGTGGATAATATATATACCGTTGTTAATTTTCAAGTTGTCCTCAATGAACTTGTCTTCAAACCATCCTACCACAAATTTATTTTGGTCTTCACTGGTGGGACTTCAGCCTGTGACATGAACAAGCATGACATCCTACCGAAACCCTTGAAGTTCACACCTTTTGGTAAAATTATTTCTGGAAAATTGAAGAGACATGTCTTGATAGATACCTTTTGTGTTATTTCTTTTTTCTTTTAAACATGTATACAACTTCGTTCTTAAGTTTATTTATTTATTTGTTCTTTGTAATTTTCAGACATAATAAGAATGATGTTTGATATTGGTTACACTCAGTTGCAATCTGGAAGCAAAAAACTACAATGCAATATAATGCTGAAGGACTTGGGGTATCTTTATATACAAGGTTGGCCTTATATCAAATATTTACACTTTATATACAAGGTTGTTATTTTTGCAGATATTTACATTTTATTTTTCACATTGTCTACTTCTTTTTATTTATCCACAACACAATTAATTGTACCTTGTGGGAGGGATACGCACTGCAGTTCCATGACTACATACAAAAAATGTTCAATCTGGGACTCCTACAATAATTATCTTACAATTTTCCAAAGTTAAAGAGGAGTTTGAACATTTTTCTTTATTATGACCTCATGTTTCATTCAAATTATAGTGTTCCTAAAACAAATAACTCATGCGTTTATAATGTAGGCAAGTATCCACTGTGTGTTTCAAACACTTTCAATGTCACAAAGCTACACATCTATGATGAATTATAGGATATTAAGGAATTCCTAAAAAGGTATCATGTGCATTAACATATTTGTATCATAAATATAATTAATCTGCATATTTGTTAATATCTTTTTACTTCATCTGGTTTAATGATTTAGCGTATTCCTAACAATATGTCTACTTATATTACTTTTTATTTGGATTAATGATTTTGTGTAATCTTATTTTCTACTTTCCATTAACATCCCACAAACCCTTTCCATTGAAGGATCAACTCAGACTATGACCACACAAACAAATAACTGGTCACAAAATTCTGCATCCTCGCAACTCACTCCATACGACAAGTTCATGTATAAAGCAATTGTACTTCTTGTTACTCAGATCATACAACTTAAAGATATAACACCTTAACTTGTGACTCATACTTTGTATAATTTATATTTGTTTCTATTCCCAATTTATGTCTTCCATTATTTGTTTTCCATGTACTAATTACAAACTTTCTCATTGTTCCCTCCAGATCACACAATGTGTGAGTATTGCAAAAACAGACAAACTCAAGGCATCCCACGGAGGTTGGTATTATCAATCATGTCACGAATGTCCAAAGGTGGCCAAGGGAAATAAACCACCAAATATTTGTAGTTTTGGTCACAACATTGGAACTGAGATTTACAGGTCATGAATTTGTTCTATATACATTTCATATTTCTTACGCTTTTTAGTTCTTAAATGCATTTCGGCCATTTCAGGTTTAAAATTGTCATTCAAGTTGTTAGTGGTGGGTCTCATGCTACTTTTTGTTTTATGGGACCGTGAATACATGCAGATTTTGAAGATTTCGGCAGATGAAATGCAGAAGAATCTCCTTGAGGTGCGGACTTTTGGTTTCCATAATTTAATTATTGCTTGCTTACACATGAGGTGATAATTCATAATGTTATATCTTATCATTTTAGGAAGGAGCTGCTGATCCACTAGAGCATCCTTTAGCTTTTGATGCTTTGGTTGGTATCATAATGGCATTTAAGGTCAAATGATAGCTAGATTGGGATGATGCATCCGTTGTTTCTATTTATAGGGATGATTGTGTCGTTTAGTAGTTATTCGGTCAATGCAAAGAAATTCTGGTTTGAATTTTTGCATAAGAAATTTCTAACCTTCCTGTACATTTTTCCGTTACACCAAACATTTTATATTTTTCATTTTTTCAACAGACAACTTATGAACCTTCCATTGGAGATAGCGATCTTTAGGTCTAATTTAGTTTCATTATGTTTTTTCCAGACTATTTCCATTCGCTTAAGGTTTTTAAATTAATGTGAATTTTATGGCTCATACTATTCAACATATTACGGAAAGTGTTGCTGAGGTATTGCCAATTGAAGACTGTAAAGTTGTCGCGGTGTGTGTTTTCAACAATACATTCTGAAATATTACCTATATCTGATCATATTTATATGTATTCTGGTTATATTCCTTCTTTCTTCAAGCTCCAACGTATTATGTCTCTTCACTATCAAAACATGCATCCCTCAGTCGTGTACTTCTCATATATTCTTGGAATGTTCATTCATGTTGCGTTATTAGCCTTACACTTGTAAGTTTTTTTTCAAGTCAAGATCAACAATTCTAATCTCCTTTTGATACCTTCTTAAGCATTTTTTTTTTATATTTCACTGGGAAAATGCTGCAAAAATACAAACATAAATTAATAATGAATTAGTTTTGTAAAACAACATTGTATAATATAACAAAAATACTTATATTGACTTACCTGGACATTTGTTTCATTTGTTTTGACATTCGCCACTGTGATATCACAACTATAAGTTTACTTCCCCTTAATCATTTCTAATCTAACATTGTATGGATTTTTTCTCTGCTTTCCCAGTTTTCAATGATCCCTTCTTATTTTCATTTTTATGAACACATTTGGATTTGCCTACCTGATTTTGCCAACCCGAACTTCCCCAATAACTGACTCTTTTTTCTTCAAGTTTGAGCCCTGTATTGAAGTAACATTAATAATTTCATTAGTGACATCAATCTTTTCTTCCGTAATAGCATTTAAAATAACTAAACAAATTTCTAAAGTAAGATTTATTACCAGTACATTTCTTCAATCTTCAGCGTCGTCGACAGTCATCTTACCCACTGAATCAAGACGACGATGCCACTTAATTTTTCTATATACCAATCTCATTAATGATTTCTATATAATCTATATTGCTTCAACTTATAGAATTTGTAAGAATAACAAAAGTAGAAATTGGTACCAAACTTAACATCGTAATTGTAATTACATATATAGTTAAACAACAATGTTATCTCTACACCACACTATACACCTACACCGTATGTACTGTTCACAAATACAGTGAATAGTACGTGAACATTAGAATCGTACATGAACAGTACCATGTGAACAGTGATGAACAGTACTCGTGAACAGTACCAAAAAAATAATTCATGAAAAATAATTTATATTACTAAAACAAGTTGGTTAATACAGTATAAAAAATTGGTTAATTAAGTTATGAAATTGGTTAATAAGTATCCAGTTATAAAAACAATTTTTGTAGTAAAATAAAGTTGGTTAATACAATGTAAAAAGTTGGTTAATGAAGATATGAAATTGGTTAATAAATACCCAGATATAAAAAAAACAAAATAATTTTTATATTTTAAAATAAAAGATATTTTATTATTATAATATTTTACTGTTCACCGTATTGGTGAACAGTAAATACGGTGTAGTGTATGATTTGGTGTAGAAATAACATTTCTCTTTTAAGATAAAAAGTGTTATTTCCTATAACAAAATTTAAATAAAAAATATATTATTTATAAAACAGTAAATTTGTACAACATTTTTTAACATAAACCTAAGGTTTGTCATCAACCAATTTTGTCCATGCATTAACCACAAATAGAGATGACAATTTGACCAATTTTTAATGGGTAATTATTCATAATGGATAGGATAAAATCCCACAAAAACAGGTACATATACGAATTCGGGTAATTACCCACAAAATTAGGGATGAGAATATACTGAGCTGAGTTAGGCTTTGTCAAGCCTGAGTCTGTCCTGCTAAAGAATTCAAAGCCTAAGTTTGGTCTATAGCCTATCAAAAACTTATTTTTGGCCTGAGCCTGACTTTGTCGAATGTCTGGTTAGCCTATTAGTCTACTTAAAAAACCTATATCATTTGAACATATCTAAATAAGAAATTCAACTAATGTTAGAGAATCAAAATTACAATGAAACTAAATGTTCGCTTCCATTTATTTATCTGAACTTACCTAGTAGAATAAATTTTGTGAGATGAATTGTTTGAAAGAACTGATGAAAACACCTTATAACACTATTCATAGGATTTATTTCAACTTATTTTCATAAGTTCTTAAATATAACTAAGTTTTACTTTTGTATTTTAATATAAAGTATAAACTACTATATTAAAACAATAAATTCATTCATATTTAATAAATATGTTAGTCTGACAGGTTTATAAGGCATTTTGTATGACATGCGGACTAGCCTATTTAACTAAATAGGTTTATAAAAAAACCAAAGGCTTTTCTATTTTTAAAAAAGTATATCTTTGGCCTATGTAGGCTAGGTCATATGCCCTGTGAGTTGGGCTGGCCTATTCTCATCCATACGTATAATATATATATATATATATATATATATATATATATATATATATATATATATATATATATATATATATATATATATATATATATATATATATATATAAATTTATATTTATGTATTTAATTTATATTATTATATAAACATATATGTTTATCAATTTCAAAAAGTATATCAATGATAAACCATTCCATATTTATATATATATATATATATATATATATATATATATATATATATATATATATATATATATATATATATATATATATATATATATATATATATATATATATATATATATATATATATATATATATATATATATATATATATATATATATATATATATATATATATATATATATATATATAAATTTATATTTATGTATTTAATTTATATTATTATATAAATATATATGTTTATCAATTTTAAAAAGTATATCAATGATAAACCATTCCATATTTAATAAAAGTGTTTGTTTATTTCAACAATAAATATTTTGAAAACTTTTTAATGTTTTTAACAACTTAAAATGATATGATATTTTTCAATTGATCGATTCATTTTTAGTAGGGATGCGGGTAGCAAATATGAGTATGAGTACTTACATATTCATATGACACGAGTACGAGTGCTAACTTTGGCGCCCAAGCGGGTATGAGTTCGGGTACATGGATTTTTTCAAATTGCGAATATAGAGAAGGTACTTTAGTACCTTTTCAAATCCTACTCATTGTCATTCGTAACCACAAACGATTTATTTTACTTATAATTCATTAATCAACTTCACAACTTTATTAACTAATAAAATATATAATATTAATCAAATTATGATATTATAATAATTGATTTTACACTCCATTAATAAACTTTTTTATTGCATAAGACTTTTCTTTATGTATTAACTAACCTTATACATTCTATTAATTATTGAAAGTGTAATTCCTTATGTCAGATTTGATTCAAATCTAAAATAGATAAATTTGATTTAGATCTAAAATAAATATATTTGATTTAGTTCCAAAATAAGTATTTTAGGCTTTTATAGTTTTTCGGCTTTTAACTTAGAGTTCAAGTTAACCTAAATAAATAAATAGAGAGTAACCCTTATTTGTAATCATTCCAAAAACATTGTATTCACATAATTCTGCAGTTACAGAGTGAATAATAAATATTTTTCACAATTTGTGGGCAGAGAGATCTCTGTAGAATATTCATCTAATTCTTCATCCTTAAACCCTAATCGTTATCTTCTTAATTTTCTTTTATTTTTTATGATGTGCAACAATCTTGTTTCTCAAGATTGATTGAAATTCTCCATAGTTTTTGGAGGATTTCCAACATCTGGTATCTAGAGCTCCGATTTGAGCGATTCAAGGGCAAAAATCGTGATGACGATGAATCATCCAAACGAGCATTTTTCGGAAAACCTTCTAATTCTCAAGAAAGATAATTATGAGAATTGGTGCAAGCAAATTAAAGTTGTTTTTTGTTATCAAGATTTATGGGATCTTGTGAATGAAGGCGTAACAACTCTTGCAGAGAACGCAACATATCAAGAAAAGGTTGCGCACAAACAATTGAAGAAGAAAGATTATAAAACTCTTTTTATAATCCATCAATGTGTTGATCCAGATAACTTTGAGAAGGTTAGTGATGCAGAATCAACAAAGGATGCGTGGGAAATTCTAGAGAAGTCGTTTGGAGGCGCAGAAAAGGAGAAATATGTGAGATTACAACTCACAAAAGAGCTTATGAATTGCTTCAGATGGAAGACAATGAAAGCATAACAAATTTCTTCACAAGAGTTACAAAACTTATGAATCAAATCAAAGTATGTGGAGAAGTGCTACCGACAAAATCAATTTTCTCAAAGATTTAGAGATTGTTGGCTCCAAAGTACGACCACGTGGTAGTAACCATAGAAGAGTCGAAAGATTTACCGAAGGTAACTAAATAAGAGCTTCAAGAGACGCTTGAATCTCATGAACAAAGAATGTGTAAACACCCCAAATTTGCCCTCACCCATTCATACCATGGCTTGTGATCATTTCATATGCATAGACACAATCATAATATCTCATACCACAATTTTGAGTCTTTGCATTGGTTCTAAGTCATCTGCATCTAGGGTTTGTGATCTGAGCAATCCAAGAGCTTCTTGAGCCATTCCAAAGGTCAACAATCACTTCAAGGGGGTCCATGTGTGTTCAAGCATCATATTATATCCTCTCAAAGTCAAGAATGCCAAAGAATCACAAGAACTGGGATTGGTATGGAGGCAGAGCCAAGTTTGACTGCACAGTTGACCTAAAATTAGGGTTTTGGTTTCAGAGGCCATAACTCCAAATTTTTTGGTCATTCTTGTTTCTATTGGTCTCTATATGGTATAGGGAGTATGCATATCAATTTTCATGAAGAAATTCCATGGGGAATTCATCTGATCAAGAGTTGACTTTCTGGACAAGTCAGTGCAAAATCAGGGCATCTGAGGCCCCCAATGACCCAACCAAGGGGTGATCTTCATCATTTTTAGTGTATTTGATCTTTATTTGATCATGGAAGAAGTTTGAAGTTCACAAAATTGAAGAATTACAAGTTTTTGCAAAGTTGACTTTTTAGGGCAAAGTTTGACTTTTAATGAAATGTCATTTTATGCAACTTTTTCAACCCTTACTTTTTGATCCAAAAATGCTTCAAATGAAAAACAACTTTGGTCATGAAAGTTGTAGATTGGATCTTTCCCTTTTCAAAAAGTACAAGAACATGACCTAATTCATTTTGGATCAAAAGTTATGGTTTATCAAAGTTGGCAAAAATCACTAAATTCCAAGTTATGCACCAAATGGAAAACTTGCAAAAACTTTGTACCAAGGCATTTGTGACTTCTAATTCATGTCTAACCATTACACAAACATCACATGTGACCTAAAAGTCAGAATGGACCAAGAGTTTCTCATGTTTCATGGCTTGTGAGGCAAGATATTTTCATGAAGATTCAAAAGCAAGCAAGTTGCAAAAGCTCATGATCACTTCCATCCACTTGCTGCCTATGATGCTGAACCATTCTAGCCTTTCCCTCACACCATGCTGCGCAGCCCACACCACTTGTACTAGCCTAGAACATGACCCATGCTTCTCTTACACAAGAGTGGACATTTTGCAAAAGTAGGCACACCTATCACTAAAGCACAGGTCACATCCTCTGACCAATCCCATTAGTTTATACAAACAAATGGCAAGCCAAGCAACATAACACACAAGCCTGAAGCACACTAGAACTCAGCATCCTCATTTTCACTCCCTTGAGCAAAAACCTTCGAATCTCTCCATACAAGCCATAAACACTCAAACCAGCTTCACCAATCATCTCACCATGCTCCACTGAACACAAACCAACACTTAAAACAGCCTGAAAGCCATTGAATCAAGAACACGATTCCTTCACTTCACTGAACAGAACTTGTTCAACCTCCCAAACCAGCCAACAAAAACTCCTTCTAAGCATCCAGACATCATCAAGGGATCAAAGGGAGTGGATTGCATCAAGAGGAGAGGTCAGAAAGTTGCAAGATTGAAAGCTTCGAAACTCAGGTAGCTCAAGAACATTTTTTCCAGAAATCCTTTTTTAAGTTCTAAATAGATTCTATATGTTCTCCTGATCATTCTGATGTCATTGGTTTTGAAAATGGTGAAGAAATAAGAGTTTAATCATGTTCTGAAACTTCCTGACCTAAAAATGTTTTGTTTCGATTCATGAGATTGATGAAATATAAATGATGTTTGTGTTAGGGTTTTGATTCAGTGGGTTGTGGGAATCATTTCTGTGTTTCTAGATTTCATTTTAGTTACGTTTTGAGAGTTTTAGAAATTTTCAGGTGGGGTTCCCACCGGAGAAGACGACCGGAGGTCTTCTCCGGCCACCTGAAAATAATTAGGGTTTTAATCCTGTAATTAAGGAAGTTTGAATTTCGTGCGTTGGATCAGTTGACTTGTTTGACTTCGCGCGTGTACGTGTGGCCCAAATGTCCTCATTAAACCCTAATCCCATTTAATTAATTCATAAACCTGTAATTAGGAAGTTTGAATGTGGACCTTTGATCTGCGCGCGCAGTCAACCCTTTCCTTGCCAGATTCAATCTCAGCCTTCCATCCTGCATACTTCCATTTATTTTGATTTTAATTTCATTTTTTCTCATTTAATTTGTACAATTTATTAAAAATAGCAAAAATGCTTTAAAAATTATGAAATTTTTTACCAAGAGTTTCATTAATTTTTAAAACACAAAAATATTTTTATTTTCATTTTCAGCATTAAAAAATATTTTTAAATATTTAAAAGTTTATTTTTAATTAATTAATGAGAATTAATTAATTAAAAATACTTTTAGGTATTTAAAAATCACCAAAAAATTCATGAAACCTTTAAAAACATTTAGAAACATTGTCCAATCTTCAAACCAAATTTATTTTTTGATCTTGATGCATTTTGAGAATTTTTCATTGAATTAAAATCATTTTGATGCATTATTTTGATCCAAACTTCCAAAAATCATTTCTGCCTAACCCTAAAGAGTTGGACCTTGATTCTTTTTGCATTGCATTGTGTTTAGCATGTAGTTTGTGAGATTAAATGGCCATGATTTGATCTTTCATTTTCAATTTGTTTGATAATTTTCTTGTTAAGGAACCCTAAAACCCTAGAAAACTTATGAAAATCATATCTTGAATTAGGTTAAGAGTTGAGACCTCTCCTTTGGGCAATGAGTTAGTATAGGTTTAGGGATCCTTTGAGTGCATTTTCAATTTTTTATAATGTTGTTTGCTTCTGATTTTGGTTTTTGTTTGTTGTATTATTCATAAACCCTAATTTGGGCCTTCATATGCATCCATCTTGCATTTGCATTCATGCCTTGACTTGCCATGATATTTTATGCATCCATGTGATTCATTTAACATCATAAGACATATTGGAAGCATGTTTGGTCATTGCATCTCTCATTTGCCATGTTGTATGCCATATGCATCTCATAACTTTTCATGTATGTTCATGTGTCTTAACTTGTTTCATTTGCATTCATAAGCTTGTATGATCATCCACATGTGTTGTTCCTGGTTTGTAGCATCTCATAGCATCATTAATATCTTGTATGTGCTTCTGGTTTGGTTTTTCATCATACCATTTCATCTCATTTTGCATTGCATTGCATTCTCTTTTCTGACTTTTCAGGTGGTAAGTAACTTTGAGAAGTGGATTTGCCTTCACTTCTCACACCTTCTTCTCATCTCTCTCTTGCATCCATGCTGCATTTTTATGTGTGTTTGAGTTTGAGCTTGCTCATTCTTCTTCTTCCCACTTTCTTTCTTCAGGTGACTTGACTTCTTAAATGAAGCAAGTTACTTTGTTTTTCCAGATCCTTTCATCTGCTTCCTGGTGGTTCCATTGAAGATTTTTCTTGTAAACCTCACAAACCTTAGGAACAACCAAGCATGACAATGATTAGGGTTTGGATTAGTCTCCCCATTTAGTTTAACCTTTGTGTCTCTCTTGAGTCTTCTTTTCTCACCTCATAATCAGGGACTAAACCCTAAAGGCTTTAAGACTTTGTGATTAAGTTTATGCCTGCATCCTTCTATTAGGATGGAGTGTATAACTTTAATCCTAAGTGTTAAACCCTTAATGTGTTTAAATCCCTTAATCAATCCACTTAATAATCATCAAGACATCAAGCTTGTAACTTGGGCCTTGCATTAGGGTTCTAATTCTTCCTTAATTGGTTAAGAAGGACTAACCCTAGTGTTAATGGACAAGTCCCCCTCAAGTTGTCTTACAAATCATAAAATCCACTTCATCATCATATCACTAAATAAAATCCACTTAATAAAGGCTTGTTTTTGTCATGAGTTTAATCCCTAATCATGGATTAAGTTGAGGAGCTTTCCTCAGCTTAAACATTCTCATCTATTATCCTTCTATTAGGATGGTGTAATGAGTCTGTTTAATCCCTGATTATGGCATAACCTCATTACTCAACATTAAACAAAAACACCAAAAACATCTAAATAATCACAAGTGGGTTAATGATCTTAATCCTACATCAAAGGTGATTAAGTGTGAGAATCTGACTTCACACTTAAGGTACTCTCATTACCCCTAATCAGAGGGAAGATGTGATGAGTTTACTAAATCCATTGGTTTAGGCTTAAGCTCATTAACTTATGACAAACTTTCAAAAGCAATAAAAGACTGAAAACTCAAAAACAAACAATAATCGTCTCCTTCGGGATTCTTTTCTCATCTCATTCACTCATAAACGAGAACTTGCTTCTTCCGTCTAATGCAAGACAGTTTGCACCTGAGCCAGACAGGACATACACTTGAGCATAGACAAGTAAGCAGTTCACAAGTCAATTCACCTTTCAGTCTCTTTGGGTCGAACTACGGTGTTCTGACTTCCTCATTGCACGAGAGGATACGTAGGCATAACTTAACGGTTATCGAACAAAAGTCTCTGTATATTCCCCCTCCTTCCAGCATTATTCTTTAAGCCTCATGATCTTGAGCATCTTATTCTTGTTCTTACACTGACACTGTACATACTGCACTTCACACTTCCTTTACACTGACACCTGTACATCTTTTTCCAGCTCTTTATACACAGATTGCACTGACACTACCCCTTTAAAACACAAATCTTCTAAGCGTGGATCCCGTCGAGTACGGCGGACAATCTGGGTGCTAATACCTTCCCAGGTTGTAACCAACCCCCTTTCTCAGTCTCTCTGGTTCGCAACCGTCTTATCCATCTCTTTCTAGGTCTATGCAGCATTACCTTTCCTCCGGGATAAAAATGCCTAGCTGGCGACTCTTGTCTTTCTGAGTTCACTCCTGTGTGTTCTCATTCTCTTTTCGCCGACCGTTCGCGTCTGTACCCCATTTGACCCGGCTTCATTTGGTGGGAGCGACAGCTTGGCGACTCTGCTGGGGATCCTTATACTGCAACCAGGGCTTCTGGTTCTTTTTGTGGGTTCCTCCTAGCGCTTGATTGATTTGTGTTTACTGGGGTGTTATGTGTTGTTTGTGTTTGTGTATTTTTATTTATTTTTGCTTTATGTACAGTTGCTTTACTGCTTCCTCTATAGCTTTGCATTATATCATATTGTCATACTGTGCTGGCTGGATCTGTTTGTTTGCTTTGGTGGGTGGGTGTTCTATTGAGAGTTAAGATCCTACACCTGGGATCTGAGTGACACCTAGGCTAGAGTGGTTCATATTCTTTCCCATTCCATCTCGGTCTGGTGCGGGAATATGAAACACGGTTCAGATATGGGTTTCTTCTTGAGAACTCTGTGTTGCAGATTTCCTGCAGTGCTAGGGCTATCTGGGAAGCCTATTAAGTCTGGATGACCTTTTAGTATTGACCTTCAGAAACTGAGGTGAATTAGAGGAGGATCTTTTATGGTTATTGTAAACACTGTACCTCCGGGTTAGAAGTGTTTACACTTCTCATAACTGATCCAAGTCTGAGGATCCTTGTTTTAGAACACCACCTGTGAGGGGGTTGGGCTGTTTACAGGTTTGCAGGTACCCTTGGCCTCAGCATACCCTGTTACTTTGATTTGATTAAGATTACTCCATGTTGGAACAGTTCTTGTGATTCTAAACCCTGGACATGTGGCTCTTTATTTGAGCCCCCCACCTTGGTTACTGGACCTATAGACCTCCATCTGGATTTCTTAAACATACCTGGACTTATATCAGAGCACTTGATCAGATCCAGCTCAGTCACAAACCCTTGCATATCATTTGCATACATCCTCATTGCATCATTTTGACATTTGTTTATTTGTTTTTCAGGGTATCCATCTTCATTTTGGCCTGGTTTTGACCCCATCATCAGTATTGACCTATCTTCATCAGCACCTGCTTCAGCTATCAGTTGCCTGCTTCAGTCACCTGCACCAGCCAATCAGTGGCCCACTTTCAGTGCTATCATCAGCACTTGTCTCTACTCATCCTCAACATCATGGCACCTAAAAAGAGTAACATCACCTACCACTTCTTCCAGCCTGAGCTAGCTGACATCAGGAGGATTCAGACCCTGATCACTCCAGACCATATACCACTGTTCAGGGAACACTATGGAGATATACTTGATGTGGTTATGGATTTGGACCCTTCACAGAGAAGCCTGATCCATACTTGCCTTCAGTTTTATGATCCCCCACTGAGGTGTTTCACTTTTCAGGACTTTCAGCTGGGCCCTTTATTGGAAGAATACTCATCATTGGTTGGTATACCTATCAGGGGTGGAGTCCCTTTCAACCCTGAGATGGTCTTTCCTGGTAATGAAGAGGTGGCAAAGGCATTACATCTGGAACCAGTTCTGGTTGGGCAGCATATGACTTCTAAGGCTGGAATCCCTGGCCTGCATCTGGATTTCTTGATCTCTCAAGCTACCCTGAAAGCTTCTTTGGGAGAGTGGAAAGCAGTCTGTGCTTTATTGGCCCTGAGCATATATGGGATCATATTATTTGCAGATGAGCCTCGATTCATTAGCAAGAATACAATCCATCTGTTCATTCAAAGGAACCCAGTGCCAACCTTGTTGGGGGACTTCTACTATTCAGTGCACCAGAGGAATGAAAAACAGAGGGGAAGATTAGTGAGGTGTTGTGCTCCATTGTTCCATACTTGGCTTCTCAGGCATTTGCCCAAAACAGATGCACTTTTGAATCCTCATCAGCAGAGAAACTGGGCTAGAAGACTCACTGCTCTAACTTCAGCTGATATCAGGTGGTGCACTCAAAGCACCAAGGGCAGGGATATTATCACCAGTTGTGGGCATTTTCCCAATGTGCCCCTGATAGGAGTTAAGGGTAGCATTAATTACAATCCTCTACTGTTCAGAAGGCAACTGTGCTATGCACTGGTCCACACTCCTAAGGCACAAGACTTGGTTGAAACTCTTTATTGTGAGAACAAACCTAATTTGGCTATTGTTAGGCAGGCAGCCTGGGCCTGGGACAATGTTCAAACTAAAGGAGTAACTATTCTGGGGAGGTGCAACAATGTAGCATCAGCACAGTACCATGAGTGGTCCCACGCCAGGGCTCAATTCTCTGGAATGCCCTTTACCATGGAGGATATGCCTGGATCATCCTCAGCACCACCCCCTGCCACTGTCAGTTTGGAGGAGTTTGAGGGCTTGAAAGAGAGAAATGAGAAGTTGACTCAGGCTTTGCAGAAGACCCTCCGGGAAAGGAGTGATGGTAGGATGGATATTGAGAGGTTAGAGAAGCTGAGAGTAGAGCATCTGGCTAAAATTGAGAAGTCTGAGGATTACATCAAGAAGTCTAGGGCTGGAGAACAAATCCTGAAGAATGCTTGCAAGGAAGCCCAGTTCCAGAAAGTCAGGACAGACTTGTATCTGAAGGAGAGTCAAGCTAGGTGGATCAGGATCATCGAGGCTCGTACTCTAGAGGATAAGAGGGTCCAAGACAAGATAGAGCAACTGGAAGCTAGTGCAAAAGAGCAGCAGGAAGCCCTGGCAGCAGCCCAGAGGGAGATATCAGAGCTGAAGATCAAAGCTGGAGTGAAGAGGTCAAAGGACCAAACTCAGCACAAGAAGCTAACTGCAGCTGTTACTACCCGGAACCTCCTTATCAGGAATCTCACGGAGCGTCCAGCTGATCCTGTGACCGAAGCACTTCTCAAGGAAGTTCGGGAGGATGAGTTTGGTCTTGGTGTTTGACCATTTGCTTGTTGTTGCTTTCATTCCATGTACTTTTATTTTCTTGTAATGTATTTTGACCCCTCAGAGGGCTTGTATTTATAAACAAACTATGTACCATTTGCCTTTTGTAATATATGTATCAGTTTGTTCCATCCAAGTTTACTTCAAAAGCAACATCAACAGCATCTTCAAGGGTCTGGAAGGGTCAAAACTGAATGCCAAGCCGGATACCTTGAAAACAAATAAGCATACTGAATTGCATGCTAACCCTTTGTTTGTTTTGTAGGTTTTTGTTTTATTGTTACTAACTCTGTTGTGATGTTCAGGAACTATTGCTCGACGCCGGGTATTTCCCCTCAACCGTCCGCACCGATATCCAACCCGTAACAACCTTCCGGGCATACAAATGGATCAGGTACAACAGGACCTTGCAGAGGTCAGAAATCAAATGGCAAACGAAAGATTAGAAATGAGAACACAGATGACGCAGTTTATGGAAGTGATGAACAACATGGCTCAGAGCCAAGAAAGATTGAGAGCCATGGTGGAAAGGCAGAACCAAGAAGATCCACATGTAGGGACTGCTGGCATGAGCAACAATGAGAGGGTCCAACCTTATGTCAATCCCCCTGTATTTGGACCCCACCTTCATCCAGAGGTCAACATTCCTACTAATGTTCAAGGGACTGCCACTGCAGGCAGGGTACTGGAAGAAGACCCCCAGGAGGATCAGTTCACAGTAATGGGAGCTGGGGAGGAAGCTTATGACAAAAGGCTGGATGAGATAGCTGAGAAATTAAGATCCTTGGAGTCTCAAAACTCTTTGGGTTTTGATGTTATGGACATGGGCTTGGTAGACGGGGTCAGGATTCCCCATAAGTTTAAGCCTCCTTGTTTTGAGAAATACAACGGGACTTCATGCCCCCGGACCCATTTACAATCATTTCTGGGGAGGCTGAAGGCCTATACCATGGACGAGAAGCTCTGGATGTTTTACTTTGAGGACAGCTTGACGGGAGCTTCAAGAGAATGGTACTCTCATCTGACAAGAGCAACTATCAGGTGTTGGAAGGACCTGGCAGAGGCCTTTATCAGACAGTATCAGTACAACTTAGATATGGCACCCAACAGGACCCTCCTAATGGGAATGTCACAGTCGTCAAGAGAAAGTTTCCGAGAGTATGCCCAGAGATGGAGGCAATTGGCTGCCGCTGTTCAGCCACCTATGTCCGAGAGGGAGATGACAGATATGTTTATGAACACCCTCCAAGGAACATACATTGACAGGCTAGCTGCCTTCTCTTCAACCAGTTTTGCAGATGTTGTCATAGCTGGGGAAAGAATTGAGAGTCTGTTAAAGATGGGCAAAATTTCTGACAACGGTGCCAGCTCGTCCAGCAATGCAAGGAAGCCTTTTGCAGGCCCAAGAAGAACTGGCGAGACCAATGCCATCCACACCAACAGGGGCAGACCTCAATATGTTCATAGGTCTGTGGCAGCAGTCACCATTCCCGCTCCAGCTCGTCCACAACCAACTTATCAACCTCCGCAACAAAATTATCAGCAACAACCTCAGTACCATCAACAAGCTCAATATCCTCCGAGAAACTACAACAACACCAACAACAACAATCAGCAAAGGCCATTCCAACAGAGACCTTCTCAGGCCAATAGGGTGATCGATCCGATCCCTATGCCATATGCAACGTTATTGCCACAACTCCTGAAACTCAACCTGGTTGAGCTAAGGACGTTGGCACCTCCAGATCCTAATAGTCTACCCAGGAACTATGACTCCAACGCCAGATGTGCTTTTCACTCGAATGCACCTGGCCACAGTACAGAAAAGTGCAGAGCCTTGCACATGAAGGTACAAGACCTGGTAGACTCTAAGGCCCTGAATTTCGCACCACCACCCAATGTTAACAAAAACCCTATGCCGCACCACGGGGGTCCCAGAATCAATGCTATTGAAGAAGACAAGCCGTCTTATTTAATAACCAGTGTGGGTCAGATTCGGACACCGTTGGTAGAGATTAAGGATCAGCTCCTCGAATGTCAAATGTTCCCGGGGTGTGAGTTAGGGTGTGCTTACTGCAACATTTCAGTAAATGGGTGTGATAACTTGAGGGATGGCATAGATGGTCTCATTCAGAGTGGCCTACTTCAAATTACAACATCAATTCCAACGAATCCAGCAACCTCATCAGCAACAATTCCAGTATCTCCTACAACTGCAACAACCATTGTTCCCGACAATTCTTCGGCTTCATCAACAAATGCTTCATTTGTCATCTCAACTGACCAGATATCAACAAATATTCCTGCTACAACTTCAACACCACTTTATTTTGAAACTCCTACAACAACAACACCCATCCTTCCGACAATGTCTCCTACAACATCAGCAACAAACAATGAAGATGTCTCAACCGTTACAATTTATTACGATCCAGAGAATAATTCTGCCTACAACTCACAAAGTGCTACTCCCATCAGAGCACCAGTCACGATATACTACGATCCACAGACTATCACAATTCCTTCCGCAGCTGCAATCAATCCAGTCACTATCACGGTGCTTGGACCAGTACCTTATGAAAACAGTAATGCCATCCCGTGGCATTACGGCTCTGACCTGTACTGCGAAGGACAAAAAATCACTTTTGAATCATCAACCCCTGCACCACAAATAGATAATGTGGGAGGAGGCGGAGGCTTCACTCGAAGCGGACGTCTCTTTGCTCCACAAATTCAAAAACCCACTGCCGAAGCAGAAGCTGCTGCCAAGGCAAAAGGGAAAAGCTTGGTGCAGGAAGAGCAGGTTGTTAAAGAAGCTTTGAAAACACCCTTTGATCAAGAAGTTGATGAGTTCATGAGAATCATCAAGAAAAGTGATTACAAAATAGTGGATCAGCTTCATCAGACGCCTTCCAAGATCTCTATTCTATCATTGCTTATGTGCTCCGAAGCTCATCGGAATGCACTACTAAAAGTCTTGCACGCAACTTATATGCCTGAAGAGATCACCGTCAATCAGTTGGAAGCTGTGGTCGGAAATGTTAATGCTAGTCATGGACTAGGGTTCACCAACACTGATTTGACTACGGAAGGCCGCAACCATAACAAGGCTTTGCACATAACCATGGAATGTAAAGGTGCAGTCCTTTCCCATGTGCTGGTAGACACGGGGTCACCCCTCAATGTCTTACCTAAAAAGGCCCTTGTGAAGCTAGAGTATGACGGATTGGCATTACGACCCAGCAACCTGGTGGTGAGAGCCTTTGATGGTTCTAAGAGATCGGTTCTGGGTGAGATTGAGTTGCCTATAACGATTGGCCCACAAACTTTCAAAACGACCTTTTACGTGATGGATATACAACCTGCCTACATCTGTCTATTGGGTAGGCCATGGATTCACGCCGCTGGCGCCGTGACCTCAACCCTTCACCAGAAGTTAAAATTCGAGTGGGAGGGCCAAGTCGTTACTATCTGTGGAGAGGAGGATATTTTTGTTAGCCATCTGGCTACATACAAATACATTGAGATGGACGGGGAGATCCATGAAACGATGAGTCAAGGGTTTGAGGCCTTGAACATAAATGAAACATCTGCTGTACCTGGAACCTCAATGACATCATACCAACAAGCCCGGAAGGTTGTTGAAGAAGGAAATGCCCAAGGCTGGGGCAAATTGTTACCGGTGGAGAAGAAAGAGGATAGATTTGGGTTGGGTTACAAACCAACTCAACAAGATCAAGCAGAGGCTGCAAAAGAGCCCAATTTTGTTAGTGGGGGGATGCTCACCCCCGATGCTGTCAACAATCTGGAAGACGAGGATGAAGGCGACCGCGACCTGGAGAGTTGGATCCGTCCAAAGATCCCGGGGAGCAGTATCTCGAACTGGTCTTCCCAGGAAATTATAAGAGTTACTCATGCAGAGTAATTATTATTTCCTGTATTTTATAGCATGCATCAAAGTCTTGCATCTTGCCCAAGATGACAAGACTCATTTTGTAATCGGGCCATCTGTACTTTTTGTGCAACAAGATTAATCAATGAAATATCAGACATCTTTTTGCAAACAAAGTCTTTTTCTTTTCCGCTCACTGTTTTTTTCCATTTTTCTTTTTGTACAAAAAATAAATGGCAGTGTTTTCAAAATGACAACTTTATTTCACTTTTCTAAACAAGATTAAAATCAAATCACTAAAATGAACAAACTGAACCCTTGCAGAGTGTGCCTTCCAGACAGCACCGACAACAGCACGGCTATGACTTCGTATGACTTTGACAATCCAATCAATCAAGCTGATGAAGGGGTTGAAGAAGAATATGAGCTTCCTGAAGAGCTAGCCAGGTTGTTAAGGCAAGAGGAAAAGGTTATTACTCCTCACCAGGAGGAGGTTGAAACGATCAATCTTGGTACAGATGAAGACGTGAAAGAAGTTAAAATCGGGGCCTGCTTACAAGACTCAGTGAAGAGACAACTGATTGACCTGCTTCGAGAGTATGTGGACGTGTTCGCTTGGTCTTATCAAGATATGCCAGGGTTGGATACCGACATTGTTGTGCACAAGCTGCCTTTGAGAGAAGAATGCCCGCCGGTTAAACAGAAACTGCGCCGTACTCGCCCGGACATGGCAATGAAAATCAAGGAAGAGGTACAAAAGCAATGGGACGCCGGGTTCCTTGCCGTAACTAGCTATCCACCGTGGGTTGCTAACATAGTACCTGTGCCCAAGAAGGACGGCAAAGTAAGAATGTGTGTTGACTACCGGGATCTGAACAGAGCTAGCCCGAAGGATGACTTCCCTTTACCTCACATTGATGTATTAGTGGATAATACGGCTCAGTTCTCGGTATTCTCCTTCATGGATGGATTTTCAGGATACAATCAGATTAAAATGTCACCTGAAGACATGGAGAAGACAACCTTCATTACACCCTGGTGTCGTACCCCGAAAAATACGACCTCACGCGATCCGAATGAACGGAGTCGCGCGCTGGACTGACCGAAGAGTCGCCACCTAATTCTATTTATTCCCGAAGAGGGAAAGGGAAGATATAGATACAACCCGGGAAGAAAAGGATGAGGACAAAGGTCAACGGAACCATTGCCTGGGTTCGGGAGTCGGTTATGCAGGGGGAAGGTATTAGCACCCCCTACATCCATCGTACTCGATGGGAACCATCTAAGTTATCGCGCGAGAAAGGATGCCTATGCTTAAACGAATTGCTTGCTAGAGGGAAATGAGTTGAATTATAAGTTAGATTGAACCTAGGTGCTCGGCAAGGATGGAGATCCTCGTGACTACGTACTCCCGCGTGCAATGGGAAAGTCAGAGCCTCGTAGTTCGGCCTACTAAGGGTAGTGGTTGTTGATTTTATTACCTTTCGTCGATGAAAGGGTTTAGGAGTAGAAATGCACTAAAGACTATGGATAGTTTATCTCGCCCAACAAGACGAGTGTCCTGCGTCGAAATAATCGGAGCGAGTAACGAAAGCTCGTTATCCCCCTTTCTACCGCTTAAGGCTCGTGGCGTACAAATCTTCTCGTATTATTAGAATGTGTTTTATTTCCTAAGACCGCTTGACGTTGGATCAAGGGTTTGGATCTAAAAGAAACGTTTTGGTTTTTTGAGGTTTAGAGGGTGCATGCAAATTGGAGGTTATTTTTGTGGTTTGTTAGCGAGGCACGAATCGCTCGGCTCGCAAGGATATGAGGATCCTAATAACGAAATAATAACTGGAAAATAAAGTGCAAGTGTGCAAGGTGCAATCGCTTGGCGTTGGACCAAGGATTCGGAATTAAATAAAATACGAGAAATAAAATGCGTACAAAATAATGGGAGAGGGATACAAAATAAATACAGGGGATTGCGAGAAATAAATGGTCTCGTTGTAATTAGCCCAAGAGAAAGCGTGTGTGCAGTGTGTTTGAACTATTCGAAGGCGTTCGGCCTGTTTATTCGAGACGCAACTATTCGGAGGCGTTGGACCTTTTTCGAGCGCAACTATTCGGAGGCGTTGGACCTTTTTGGGACGCGACAAAATTTGGTTCGTTTACTACCTTAGAACCGATTTAATGAAATCGTTCTATGAGGAGTCGAATCGTAATTTTTCAATGCGAAAATAATCGAATAAATAAATGAATAAATAAATGAATTGCTTGAATAAAATTAAATTGAATAAATTAAATAAATTAAATAATGATAAGAATAATAAAATGAATTAAATTGATTCACATGTTTGCTTTGTCGGAATAATAAAAATGAAAGAAATTAAATACAAGGGGGGCCTCATATTGACCACTCATCTCCGATTAAATGTAATCGGGCGAAAAGCGGCCGTTTGCTATATCATTGGCCCTTAAGAAAAATAATTGGAAGAATAACAAATAAAAAAAAATATATAAAGGGGACGCATGCAATGATAGGGGTGTGTTCGGGAAATTTAACATGGGCTATGAAGCCCATAACACCCAAATCAATTGAGAGGAACAAGGACAGTCCACGTATAAACCCAGCATGAACAATGACCTAGCCACATATCGGTCAAGATATCCCACAAATCATTAATTTACTAACAAGATTCATAAATAGGGGAAGAATAAGGCAACATCAGGAGGTGAAAAATAAATTTAAAAAAACATTAAATGTTCTATTAAATTAAAAGGAAAATACAGCTGGTTGACGGTGACAAATTAATATATTCACATCTTCCAAAATGGGACTTTATGTATCTAAAATATAAAAAATTACCAATAATAGAAGCACATACATGTATTTGACGAGAAATAAAAGGAGGTTCCATAAAACATGTTCAACACTCAGTCATGGATTTCTTTGAGAAAACCAAACATCACCGTGTATCATCACATTTAAACCCAAGGTCAGAAATAAAAGGGAAAAAGAGAACCACCTCATCTCTCTCTCAACACACAAAACGCAATAATAACAAAAAGAGAACAAACAGAGACCCACCCTGTTGAAATGGACGGCGGCGGATCTTCAAACTCCTCACGGCTTGGAGCTTGCGGCTGGCTCCGATTCAAGCTTCCTGACTTCAAAACAGTGGTGATGATGGTGGCTGTGAACGGCGAGTAAGGGGTTGAAGGTTCGTTGTTGCTGCGGATGAGTGTGATGTTTCGACGGTGTTTGAAAAAGGTGAGTTTGCGGTTGTCGTCGGAAAATGATTTCTGAGTTTGTGATTCAGTCGGATTTGTGTGAGTTGTCTCACGGATTTTGATCGTTTGGTGGGTTTGTGCGGATTTGGAAGCTGTTGGCGTATTCGAAGGTGTTGTAATGAGGTTCGATTTGTTACAGGTTGAAGAAGGTGGTTGGTGTTTTTCGGTTTTCGGTGCTAGGGTTTTTGATGGTGATTTTTGGGAAAAGATTGATATGCGCTGATTTTTCTTCTTTTTTCTTTTGCTGATGAAATGAAGTCAACATATAGGATCCTGAGGGGGTATTTGAGGAATCACCTGCAGAATTGCAAGCTGGAGGAATCCGTTAGAGAGATTTGGAAATGGATTTGCTGTGGGGACCAACCTGGTGAGCTGGCCTGTGGTCCCGCAAATTTCTTTTGATAATTCACTGAGGTAAATCCCTTTTAATGCTGTGAATTTGGTAGTTTTACTGATACGAGCTTGGTGTTTTTTACCAATACAAGACTTGTTTTTCGCTACTGCTAAAAATCACGAAATATGACATGTTTCCATTTGTTATTCTGACACAGGACAGCCTTGGAACACGGAAGCCTTGTACTCAAGGCTCGGTTTGTTGCGAATTGGAGCTGGCTTGGCTGGTACGCAGGATACACAATTGATGAGGAGAGTCTCACTTGAGATTGTATTCAGGATTGATGACACTGTTGAGGCTATTGCTGCCGCGACAACCGCTGATACTGAGAAAACTATTGCGCGGATGTGGAATGGTTTATTTGAGATGGTATTGGTTGTATATTGGGTGCTTGGACCCAAGGAAGAGTCACTGAATGCGCAGTTCGTGAGCCATGTGTTTGGTAAAACTTGACATAACACTCATCTGATTTATTTTTCTAAACTTCAATTTCCATTGTGATTTAATCTGGATTGTGAAAACCTCAAAACTTCTTTTGTCTCCTTGCTTTTAATCACACATGTCTTGTTCTTTTTCATGTGCATTCTTTTGGAGCCATTGGTACTTTGTTGTCTTTGGTGTTTGCAGCAATGGAATGATTTGGAGAAACGGCAAGAGATTGAATCAGTGGCTCTGTCTTGAGGTAATAACATTCTGCTATAACTTTTTTGGTTTGCTGCATAATACTCAACTCATCAGCTTGTTAATGCCTTTGATGCAGAAATCAAGGTGTGGATGCGTGTAGATCCAGTTCTCACAGCATGAGGTTCGCGGTGGCGTTCTTGGAATCACTCCCTATGAGCTGTATCTCGGATATTTCTTTAATCATTTGCTTCGACAATTCCTTTGGTAAGCTTTATTAACTTTATGCTCTGTTGTGGGAAACATACTAACTTGTTGAATTTCCTTCTTGTCATATTCGAATATTGAGCTTATCTTTTGAGTTCATGACACATTCTTCAAAACTTATTAATTTTGTCTCATGTTATGACTCCTGTAGTGTTCATATGCTTTCCCTTGCCTTGCTCATACCATTGGAATCTGCATGGTAATCACATTAACTTCATTAATGGTACCTTGAGGAGGCCATGATCCTGCTGCCATTCTGCCAAGATGGAAAGAACTCTATGCGAACAGGTGCAACAGCTGCTCGAGGGAATACTGAAGCTTTCTTCGAACCGTGCACCTTTGATCTTAGGAAAAGGCCGAAAATCCTAAACACTGGTTTGTGAATCACTGATCTTTTAACTGTGACAATTTGCATAAAAGTTTCCTTTGCCAACACTGATATTTGCTACCCGGTACTCATTTACTCTAGACATGTTGACTTCATGAAATGCCTCAATCCTGTAGGCTTAAGTTTGTATCATTGTCGCAGCCGACTTATGTCGATAAAATGTCACGATTCTTTATTATTGATGTTTAATTACTGATTGTTTCTTAATGCTTTGCTCAGAAAGTTTGAATGCTATGGATGGTGTCTTGATGAATGACCAAAGCTGTGAAAATGTTCTTGTTGGTTGAGGTTGGATTCTGATATAATGGTGGAAGATATGATGGCTAGGAGCAAATTGTAGAATCATGCTTCAAAGGTAATGCATTAAACTCTTAGTTGCACCTATGTTGAATGCTGACTCCACTGCTTGCACTGGTTTTGTTGATCACAAGGTGATATTTCAGGCTGCGGCAAAAAACTTCAAGGTTACGGATGATGAGTCCACTCTAAGAAGCATTGGAACTTTGTGAGGAAGAATAACAAAAAATGCTATATTCCGTTAGTCTTGAATTGAGGTAAAGTCTTGCGAGGAACACCATTTCTGCTGTTATTTGGACCATCCTGACTTTATTATTTAGGAATCCTGTTTCTTATCATCATGCGGAATTCCCGGCTGTGATTGTGTGCTTGATGCAGGTTAAGTTAACTTGTAGCTACTGCTGGCATAGTCCTTTTTGGCTGGTGTGTGCGCGTAAAGTACGGATGCGGCAGCAGTTTGCACATGAGACGTAAGCTTGCCGTTGAGCTTTATGGCTGAAGGCTCAATGAAGCGCTTTGGATGATGATCTGAACTTGGCTTTGAAGGAAGAACTAGTTCTTATTCCTCGATTTTGTTGATGAGGTAAATTATCCCTTGAACTTAACTGAACTGTGAGCTTTCGAATGTTAATCTCAGCTTGAATTCTGGTATTGTTTGTAACACTTGTTATGAAATTCGTGGCGCGTCGAATTCTGAACTGAATGAACAAATTTGAATGAGCTGGATTGGTTTTTCTTAGCTCCTATTTCTTATGATGTAAACTTATTTTGGCTAGACTTACTGACCATATTTCTCATTTCTTGTTGTACATATGAGCATGCTGGAGCACGGTTCGTGAGCAAGATTTGAAACAAACCAACTGATAATGTTTAAGGGTCCAAATGAACCAACATGAAGAAACTGTGACCCTAGTTCCTTGGTCACTTGGTTACTGTAATGAAAAAATATTATGATGTGATCCATAGTGGTAACAAAAACTGTGAACCTCAATTGAAGGAATGTAACATTTTAACTTTGGACATGAACTGTACTTAATTCTCATTCTGACTCTTTCCGAATTTCTCAAACTTATGCTCGGATAAAACCTTAATACTTGGATTGCAAATATATTACTTCCACACAAGAGTCCAAATCCAACTCATACTATCCTTCCAATACTTCAGACACAACACATGGCACAAAACTTGGCTATGATGGGTTGTTCTTTGATGATCTTTACACCATAACATAAATTTGGAGCATACCTTGAAAGAATAATATGCGAAAAATCACCGAATAAAACATTGCAACCAAACTTTGAGAAAACATGGACCAAATGCATCCAAAATCATAGTAACTTAATGTCCACCATTCATTATCTTCAGATTTTGAAATTTTTAACAACACCCTCATCTTAACAAATCGAGACAAAACTTTTAAACATGTCTAGCAAACAAACTTGATTTGAAGGGTGATACGGATTCACATTACAAACAAATCCTTTGATTACAAACTAAATATATTATAGGTCTTAATTCAAAAGCATCCCTTAGTTGTGTAACCAATTCAAATTTGGATCCCATATTTGATATGAGAACAAACATTCAAATCGTGGCCTTAAGAATGACAAATATATCATTCTTTTACCCTCCACCTACTTTTTTTATATACTTGCGAGAATCCACAATCATAATCAAAAACGCGTCCAACCTTTCCATGGTTTGCAAGCTAGAATATCATGGCTAGAGGCCGGATGATCACTTAGAGCGTAACCACCAAATAACTAACCAAATACTGTGAGGAGTGAACTTGGTGGGACAAATTTGGGGTATGACACCTGGGGCACGTTCTGTTACAAGGTGATGCCATTTGGACTGAAGAATGCTGGTGCAACGTATCAACGGGCTATGGTGACATTATTCCACGACATGATCCACAAAGAAATCGAATGTTACGTGGATGACATGATTTCCAAGTCCCTCACTGAAGAAGATCACCTGGTGAATCTGCTGAAACTGTTCAAACGTCTGAGGAAGTACCAACTGAAGTTGAACCCCAACAAATGCACATTCAGGGTACGATCTGGTAAGCTGCTGGGATTTATTGTAAGTGAGAAAGGGATTGAAGTTGACCCTGATAAAGTCAAAGCTATTCAAGAGATGCCTGCACCGAAGACAGAAAAGGAAGTTCGAGGGTTTCTAGGTAGATTGAACTACATCTCAAGGTTCATATCCCACCTTACAGCAACCTGTGAGCCCTTGTTCAAATTGTTGAGAAAAGAACAAACGGTCAGGTGGAATGAAGACTGCCAGAAGGCTTTTGACAAAATCAAGGAATACTTACAAGAGCCTCCAATCCTTATGCCTCCAATTGAAGGAAGACCTCTGATAATGTACCTGACAGTATTAGAAGAGTCAATGGGGTGTGTGCTGGGCCAGCATGACGAGTCTGGTCGAAAAGAGTATGCAATATACTACCTAAGCAAAAAGTTCACCGACTGTGAACAACGTTATTCACTGCTCGAGAAAACTTGTTGTGCTTTAGCGTGGGCTGCTCGCCGACTGTGACAGTATATGTTGACCCACACTACTTTATTGATCTCAAAGATGGACCCAGTTAAGTACATATTCGAGAAGCCAGCTCTTACCGGACGGGGTGCAAGATGGCAAATGATCCTTACAGAGTATGACATTCAGTACACATCTCAGAAAGCCATCAAGGGCAGTGTATTGTCTGAATATCTTGCTGAGCAACCTATTGATGATTACCAGCCTATGAGATTTGACTTCCCTGATGAAGACATCATGTTCATAAAAGCAAAAGATCATGAAGAACCTGTTCACACTGAAGGGCCTGACCCGGAAGAAGAGTGGACTATGATGTTTGATGGGGCTGTTAATATGAATGGTCGTGGTGTTGGTGCAGTACTCATTACACTTAAAGGAGTTCACATGCCTTTCTCGGCAAAACTCACTTTCAACTGCACTAACAACGAAGCTGAATACGAAGCTTGCATTATGGGTCTTGAGGAAGCCATTGACCTCAGGATCAAGACATTGACTGTATTCGGAGATTCAGCTTTGGTAGTCAATCAAACCAACGGCAAATGGTATACACACCAGGATCATCTGATACCTTACAGGGATTATACAAGGAGGTTATTGACTTTCTTTACAACAGTCAAGCTTGAGTATATCCCTCGGGACGAGAATCAGTTTGCAGATGCTCTGGCTACCATTTCATCCATGATCAAAGTTCAGGCTGCCAACTTTGTACCTCAAATTTCAGTGTCCAGACTTGACAGACCAGCATATGTATTTGCAGCGGACATTGTCAAAGATGATAAGCCTTGGTTCCACGACATTAAGTACTTCTTGGAGAATCAAACATACCCACCTGGGGCATCTTCCAATGATAAGAAGACTTTGAGAAGGCTTGCTGGTAGTTTCTTCCTGAACACTGATGGTTCCCTGTACAAGAGAAACTTTGATATGGTACTCCTCAGATGCGTCGACAAGACGGAAGCAAATTTGTTGATGCATGAAGTGCACGAAGGGTCCTTTGGTACCCATGCTGGAGGGCATGCCATGGCCAAGAAGTTGCTAAGATCAGGCTATTACTGGATCACAATGGATGCCGACTGTTGTGCCTACGCCAGAAAATGCCATAAATGCCAGATTTATGTGGATAAGGTGCATGTGCCTCCCAATCCTTTGAATGTGATGTCTTCACCCTGGCCCTTTGCTATGTGGGGCATTGACATGATTGGAAAGATTGAGCCAACTGCTTCGAATGGCCACAGATTCATCCTGGTTGCCATTGACTATTTTACCAAGTGGGTCGAAGCAGCATCCTATGCAAATGTTACAAGACAAGTGGTAGCCAGATTTCTGAAGAGAGATATCATCTGTCGATACGGAGTTCCCGAGCGAATCATTACTGATAATGGTTCTAACTTGAACAACAAAATGATGGCAGAGCTATGCCGGGACTTCAAAATTCAACATCACAATTCTTCTCCTTACAGGCCAAAGATGAATGGCGCTGTTGAGGCAGCAAATAAAAATATCAAGAAGATTGTGCAGAAGATGGTAGTCACTTACAAAGACTGGCATGAAATGCTACCATTTGCCTTGCATGGGTACCGCACGTCAATCAGAACATCCATTGGGGCAACACCGTATCAGCTTATGTATGGTATGGAAGCAGTCCTACCGGTTGAAGTTGAATTACCCTCTCTACGGGTACTAATGGATGTTAAACTGAGTGAAGCAGAATGGGTTCGGGCCCGATACGAACAATTGAGTCTGATTGAAGAGAAAAGATTGGCTGCAATCTGTCATGGGCAGTTGTATCAGAAGAGAATGAAGAAAGCCTTCGATCAGAAAGTCAAGCACCGAGAGTACCAGGTGGGAGATCTTGTGCTGAAGAGAATCCTCCCTCCTCATACAGACCACAGGGGCAAGTGGACTCCAAATTATGAAGGACCATTTGTGGTAAAGAAAGTTTTCTCTGGTGGAGCATTGATGCTCAGCACCATGGATGGTGAAGATTTCCCGTCCCCTGTAAATTCAGATGTAGTTAAAAAATACTTCGCATAAAAATGACCCGCTGGACATAAAAACAGAATGTAAGTCCAGGCAAAAATAGGGCATCCCGGCGAGTCAAAAACAGAATAAAAGACTCGGGCAAAAATAAGGGAAAACAAGAAAAAAAACGTACACCCGCTGAGTTGAAAAGCCGCATTGGACAGCTCAGGAAAAAATGGGTATCCCGATGGATTGAAAACCCGAAAGGGCGATCCATGCAAAATAAGGGAATAAGCGAACAATTGCATTCTGAATTCGTCCGTATCGTTTACAACTAGGTAAGCTTCGAAAGGATCAAGCTTCAATCAGAATCAACATTCTTCGGAAAGCAAGATGAGAAGAACGTCAAAAGTCATACGAGTCATAGCAAAGAGGAAGCTCCTTAAAGCGTCATCAACATTGCCAGCATTTTGTTTCTCAATTTGTAACGATCTCCTCATTCTAGGGGATATGTTTCTTCGACTGTATCTCGCCAATTCAGGGCATATGAATTAATAAAATCAGACTTTCAGTCATGTCTCGTCTTGTACATTTTATTTGCAAAAAATGTCTGATGTCTAAAAGAAAAACTGATTGCGTAAGAATACAGATGTTTATCTTCAAATAAAAACATGCTTGCAGGAAATATACTTACTCTCAGAAGTGTCTAAACTCCTATGACGGAGTCCAGTAAAGGATACCTCGGGATTACTTGTGCGTTTCTCTATCTTTTCAGGATTGCAGGAATCTCGAACGCAACTTGGGGCATGTAAGCTTCATCCCAGCAAGCTGACAAATCAACGCTCAGTCTTAACACTCAAAGTGCTTTCTCCCCAGTCGAGTTGCCATTTCGTCCTCAGCCAAATACAAAAGTCAGGGAACCATCTCCCCACAGAATCTCAGCCTCCAGCCAGAAAGAGCAACGCATGAAGGAATCACAACAGAGTGAAGAAAGCTTCTTCAAACCCCAGTTGGGTCCCCGCATTACCAAAATAGGTCTATCATTGACCCATATCCCCAAACAAATGCTTCTCATGACAGATCTACCAACGATCTCATCCCCAGCTGGGATGTCCACTTCAAGCGGATCGGCCAAAGATCTTCGTAGTAACGGGATCCGAATCCCGGTTTTGTATCTTTGCATAATCATGGCATTCGCATCATATTCACCCACAAAGCGTAGCATTCCGCCTAGCACGGAGCATTACGGCAAAAATCAAGCATATAACATAATCATGAGCCATGTTTTGAATCAACACTTGACAGAATACTTCCCCCAAACCCCCAGCAGAGATTCCCCAGCAAAACAGTTGCCTCACATTCACAAACACCAGTATATACTCTCTTCGGCACCCGTCCGTGTCGTCATCCCCAGTAAAGTCGCCCGAGCACTCCTTACAAACAAAACCACCCGCATTACAGATACCTTTTCGACACCCATCTGTGTCACAACCCCAGCAGAAAGCCAAAGACGTCCTCTTTGCACTCACATATACTTACATATAACAATCCTTTGACACCCGTCCGTGTCATATCCCCAGCGCAGTCATCTATACTTTTTATATCAAATACTTGTTCATACTACACTCTTCTCCTTTTTACACTCGTCCGTGTCGCTCTCCCCAGCAGTTAAACACTCATCTATACACCACTCATACTTATACAGATACTCGTCCGTATCTTGTATACACCACTCAAATCCCCTCAGAGTCAACACTCGTCCGTGTTCTTTGTTAACCAGTTGGTACTCGTCCGTACCATCATCTCAGAACATGCGTCGTGAGTTTGTTTCTACATGATACTCGTCCGTATCATAGTCTTAAGGATGCTCGTCCGCATCTTTAATCCATACACTGTGACAAACACTTTTGTCTTCTTGAATATAGACACTCGTCCGTGTCTACTATTCCCCAGAAGAGTCCCTTCAGATTCGGCACTCGTCCGTGTTCTCTGTTAACCCGTTGATACTCGTCCGTATCATCATCTCTGAACACGTGTCAGTATTTGTTTCTATCCGATACTCGTCCATATCGTAGTCTTAAGGATGCTCGCCCGCATCTTTAATCTATACACAAACATCTAAACACTTATACCCTTTGTTTCTTGGATGTAAACACTCGTCCGTGTTTACTATTCCCCAGTAGATCGCCAACAAAACAAATTTTTTCTTTTTTATCTGACACTCGTCCTGTGTCATGATAAGCCCTGAGAGCAGCCGTACCCTGCTAGGTGGTCGTCCTCCACCTCTTGATGGTCGTCCTCCATCATGCTCATCCGATGGCCGTCCCCATCGTTGATATTTAGCAGCCGTCCCCTGCTAGGTGGTCGTCCTCCACCTCTTGATGATCGTCCTTCATCATTTTATCCAATGGCCGTCCCCATTGTTGATTTTGGTTATCTGGCATTCGTCCTATGTCATGGCAAACCTTGAGAGCAGCCGTCCCCTGCTAGGTGGTCGTCCTCCACCTCTTGATGGTCGTCCTCCATCATGCTCATCCGATGGCCGTCCCCATCGTTGACCTTTTATCCGGCATTCGTTCTATGTCGCGATATTTTCGGCAGCCGTACCCTGCCAGGTGGTCGTCCTCCACCTTAGATGACCGTCCCTCATCTTATACCCAACAGAGCAGCCGTCCCCTGCTAGGTGATCGTCCTTCACCTTTGATGACCGTACCTCATCAGCTGTTTATTTCATTTATTCTTTAACCCGATGGCCGTCCCCGTCGTGGTCCCTTTTTCTTTTTCCTGATGATCGTCCTTCATCAGTTTAGCCCGATGGCCGTCCCCATCGTTGGTTACTTTACTTATGAACTTGACGGCCGTCCCCGTCATGTTTCATTAATCCCCAGAGAATTTTACAGCTTCATCTTGATGGACGTCCCCGTCATAATTCTTTTATCCCCAGCATGTCGGCCGTCCCCGTCATTGCTTTATTTTCTGCACTTTTCCCAGCATGTCGGCCGTCCCCGTCATTGCTCTTTACCCAGCAGTCGTCCTCCGTCGCCCACACTTTACAATATACTTTATTTTCTTTTACAATCTATATCCCTTTTCTTCTTCATTCTGTGAGTGCAAATTTTGGACTGTCTTTGATATTCAACCACAAGTTATCTTGTTTGCCTGTTAAGCCGTTGCTTACAACCTGCACAGCTAACTCATGTTTGAATAGGGGCAGATGTAAACACCCCAAATTTTCCCTCACCCATTCATACCATGGCTTGTGATCATTTCATATGCATAGACACAATCATAATATCTCATACCACAATTTTGAGTCTTTGCATTGGTTCTAAGTCATCTGCATCTAGGGTTTGTGATCTGAGCAATCCAAGAGCTTCTTGAGCCATTCCAAAGGTCAACAATCACTTCAAGGGGGTCCATGTGTGTTCAAGCATCATATTATATCCTCTCAAAGTCAAGAATGCCAAAGAATCACAAGAACTGGGATTGGTATGGAGGCAGAGCCAAGTTTGACTGCACAGTTGACCTAAAATTAGGGTTTTGGTTTCAGAGGCCATAACTCCAAATTTTTTGGTCATTCTTGTTTCTATTGGTCTCTATATGGTATAGGGAGGATGCATATCAATTTTCATGAAGAAATTCCATGGGGAAGTCATCTGATCAAGAGTTGACTTTCTGGACAAGTCAATGCAAAATCAGGGCATCTGAGGCCCCCAATGACCCAACCAAGGGGTGATCTTCATCATTTTTAGTGTATTTGATCTTTATTTGATCATGGAAGAAGTTTGAAGTTCACAAAATTCAAGAATTACAAGTCTTTGCAAAGTTGACTTTTTAGGGCAAAGTTTGACTTTTAATGAAATGTCATTTTATGCAACTTTTTCAACCCTTACTTTTTGATCCAAAAATGCTTCAAATGAAAAAAAACTTTGGTCATGAAAGTTGTAGATTGGATCTTTCCCTTTTCAAAAAGTACAAGAACATGACCTAATTCATTTTGGATCAAAAGTTATGGTTTATCAAAGTTGGCAAAAATCACTAAATTCCAAGTTATGCACCAAATGGAAAACTTGCAAAAACTTTGTACCAAGGCATTTGTGACTTCTAATTCATGTCTAACCATTACAAAAACATCACATGTGACCTAAAAGTCAGAATGGACCAAGAGTTTCTCATGTTTCATGGCTTGTGAGGCAAGATATTTTCATGAAGATTCAAAAGCAAGCAAGTTGCAAAAGCTCATGATCACTTCCATCCACTTGCTGCCTATGATGCTGAACCATTCTAGCCTTTCCCTCACACCATGCTGCGCAGCCCACACCACTTGTACTAGCCTAGAACATGACCCATGCTTCTCTTACACAAGAGTGGACATTTTGCAAAAGTAGGCACACCTATCACTAAAGCACAGGTCACATCCTCTGACCAATCCCATTAGTTTATACAAACAAATGGAAAGCCAAGCAACATAACACACAAGCCTGAAGCACACTAGAACTCAGCATCCTCATTTTCACTCCCTTGAGCAAAAACCTTCGAATCTCTCCATACAAGCCATAAACACTCAAACCAGCTTCACCAATCATCTCACCATGCTCCACTGAACACAAACCAACACTCAAAACAGCCTGAAAGCCATTGAATCAAGAACACGATTCCTTCACTTCACTGAACAGAACTTGTTCAACCTCCCAAACTAGCCAACAAAAACTCCTTCTAAGCATCCAGACATCATCAAGGGATCAAAGGGAGTGGATTGCATCAAGAGGAGAGGTCAGAAAGTTGCAAGATTGAAAGCTTCGAAACTCAGGTAGCTCAAGAACATTTTTTCCAGAAATCCTTTTTTAAGTTCTAAATAGATTCTATATGTTCTCCTGATCATTCTGATGTCATTGGTTTTGAAAATGGTGAAGAAATAAGAGTTTAATCATGTTCTGAAACTTCCTGACCTAAAAATGTTTTGTTTCGATTCATGAGATTGATGAAATATAAATGATGTTTGTGTTAGGGTTTTGATTCAGTGGGTTGTGGGAATCATTTCTGTGTTTCTAGATTTCATTTTAGTTACGTTTTGAGAGTTTTAGAAATTTTCAGGTGGGGTTCCCACCGGAGAAGACGACCGGAGGTCTTCTCCGGCCACCTGAAAATAATTAGGGTTTTAATCCTGTAATTAAGGAAGTTTGAATTTCGTGCGTTGGATCAGTTGACTTGTTTGACTTCGCGCGTGTACGTGTGGCCCAGATGTCCTCATTAAACCCTAATCCCATTTAATTAATTCATAAACCTGTAATTAGGAAGTTTGAATGTGGACCTTTGATCTGCGCGCGCAGTCAACCCTTTCCTTGCCAGATTCAATCTCAGCCTTCCATCCTGCATACTTCCATTTATTTTGATTTTAATTTCATTTTTTCTCATTTAATTTGTACAATTTATTAAAAATAGCAAAAATGCTTTAAAAATTATGAAATTTTTTACCAAGAGTTTCATTAATTTTTAAAACACAAAAATATTTTTATTTTCATTTTCAGCATTAAAAAATATTTTTAAATATTTAAAAGTTTATTTTTAATTAATTAATGATAATTAATTAATTAAAAATACTTTTAGGTATTTAAAAATCACCAAAAAATTCATGAAACCTTTAAAAACATTTAGAAACATTGTCCAATCTTCAAACCAAATTTATTTTTTGATCTTGATGCATTTTGAGAATTTTTCATTGAATTAAAATCATTTTGATGCATTATTTTGATCCAAACTTCCAAAAATAATTTCTGCCTAACCCTAAAGAGTTAGACCTTGATTCTTTTTGCATTGCATTGTGTTTAGCATGTAGTTTGTGAGATTAAATGGCCATGATTTGATCTTTCATTTTCAATTTGTTTGATAATTTTCTTGTTAAGGAACCCAAAAACCCTAGAAAACTTATGAAAATCATATCTTGAATTAGGTTAAGAGTTGAGACCTCTCCTTTGGGCAGTGAGTTAGTATAGGTTTAGGGATCCTTTGAGTGCATTTTCAATTTTTTATAATGTTGTTTGCTTCTGATGTTGGTTTTTGTTTGTTGTATTATTCATAAACCCTAATTTGGGCCTTCATATGCATCCATCTTGCATTTGCATTCATGCCTTGACTTGCCATGATATTTTATGCATCCATGTGATTCATTTAACATCATAAGACATATTGGAAGCATGTTTGGTCATTGCATCTCTCATTTGCCATGTTGTATGCCATATGCATCTCATAACTTTTCATGTATGTTCATGTGTCTTAACTTGCTTCATTTGCATTCATAAGCTTGTATGATCATCCACATGTGTTGTTCCTGGTTTGTAGCATCTCATAGCATCATTAATATCTTGTATGTGCTTCTGGTTTGGTTTTTCATCATACCATTTCATCTCATTTTGCATTGCATTGCATTCTCTTTTCTGACTTTTCAGGTGGTAAGTAACTTTGAGAAGTGGATTTGCCTTCACTTCTCACACCTTCTTCTCATCTCTCTCTTGCATCCATGCTGCATTTTTATGTGTGTTTGAGTTTGAGCTTGCTCATTCTTCTTCTTCCCACTTTCTTTCTTCAGGTGACTTGACTTCTTAAATGAAGCAAGTTACTTTGTTTCTCCAGATCCTTTCATCTGCTTCCTGGTGGTTCCATTGAAGATTTTTCTTGTAAACCTCACAAACCTTAGGAACAACCAAGCATGACAATGATTAGGGTTTGGATTAGTCTCCCCATTTAGTTTAACCTTTGTGTCTCTCTTGAGTCTTCTTTTCTCACCTCATAATCAGGGACTAAACCCTAAAGGCTTTAAGACTTTGTGATTAAGTTTATGCCTGCATCCTTCTATTAGGATGGAGTGTATAACTTTAATCCTAAGTGTTAAACCCTTAATGTGTTTAAATCCCTTAATCAATCCACTTAATAATCATCAAGACATCAAGCTTGTAACTTGGGCCTTGCATTAGGGTTCTAATTCTTCCTTAATTGGTTAAGAAGGACTAACCCTAGTGTTAATGGACAAGTCCCCCTCAAGTTGTCTTACAAATCATAAAATCCACTTCATCATCATATCACTAAATAAAATCCACTTAATAAAGGCTTGTTTTTGTCATGAGTTTAATCCCTAATCATGGATTAAGTTGAGGAGCTTTCCTCAGCTTAAACATTCTCATCTATTATCCTTCTATTAGGATGGTGTAATGAGTCTGTTTAATCCCTGATTATGGCTTAACCTCATTACTCAACATTAAACAAAAACACCAAAAACATCTAAATAATCACAAGTGGGTTAATGATCTTAATCCTACATCAAAGGTGATTAAGTGTGAGAATCTGACTTCACACTTAAGGTACTCTCATTACCCCTAATCAGAGGGAAGATGTGATGAGTTTACTAAATCCATTGGTTTAGGCTTAAGCTCATTAACTTATGACAAACTTTCAAAAGCAATAAAAGACTGAAAACTCAAAAACAAACAATAATCGTCTCCTTCGGGATTCTTTTCTCATCTCATTCACTCATAAACGAGAACTTGCTTCTTCCGTCTAATGCAAGACAGTTTGCACCTGAGCCAGACAGGACATACACTTGAGCATAGACAAGTAAGCAGTTCACAAGTCAATTCACCTTTCAGTCTCTTTGGGTCGAACTACGGTGTTCTGACTTCCTCATTGCACGAGAGGATACGTAGGCATAACTTAACGGTTATCGAACAAAAGTCTCTGTATATTCCCCCTCCTTCCAGCATTATTCTTTAAGCCTCATGATCTTGAGCATCTTATTCTTGTTCTTACACTGACACTGTACATACTGCACTTCACACTTCCTTTACACTGACACCTGTACATCTTTTTCCAGCTCTTTATACACAGATTGCACTGACACTACCCCTTTAAAACACAAATCTTCTAAGCGTGGATCCCGTCGAGTACGGCGGACAATCTGGGTGCTAATACCTTCCCAGGTTGTAACCAACCCCCTTTCTCAGTCTCTCTGGTTCGCAACCGTCTTATCCATCTCTTTCTAGGTCTATGCAGCATTACCTTTCCTCCGGGATAAAAATGCCTAGCTGGCGACTCTTGTCTTTCTGAGTTCACTCCTGTGTGTTCTCATTCTCTTTTCGCCGACCGTTCGCGTCTGTACCCCATTTGACCCGGCTTCATTTGGTGGGAGCGACAGAATGGCCGAAAGAGCAGCAGGTAAGTCGAAAAGTGATGTGGCTCTGCAGGCTCATTCACCAAAAGATAAAAAAGGTAAAGGAAAGGTGTTTGTAAACAAAGGAAGATGTGAATACAAAAATTTGAATGGCCGAAATCAATAGGAAGAATGCTTATAGAATTAAAGAAAACCCAGGAACCAAGGCAACCAAAGAGGTGGTGTTGCGGGTATAGGAAGAGGTGGTGGTCGAAAGCCAGAAAAAAGTCACATTCAGTGTTACAATTGTCAGAAGTATGGTCATTATTTTAGTGATTGTCATGAAAAGTAGAACAATCAAAAAGCTGATGCAAAGATGGCTAAACACGAAGAAGAAGAAGAAGAAGAAGAAGAAGAAGAAGAGATGTTGTTGATGGTCACAACAAGAGATGAAGAGAAATTCCAAGATCAATGGTACTTGGACTCAGGTTGCTCATCACACATGACTGGTAGGAAAGATTGGTTTGTCAACATGAATCCCTCGATGAAGAACATGGTGAAATTTGCAAATGATAATAGTCTAGCAATTGAAGGTATTGGTACCGTTCTGACTATGAGGAAAGATGGAAAAAGGCTAGTAATTTCCAATGTGTTATACATACCAGGCATAAAGAGCAATTTGCTCAGTATAGGGTGTAAACACCCCAAATTTGCCCTCACTTTTTCTCACACCATGGCTTGTGATCTTTCATTTTTTTCATTTACATAAGCATTACATCACTGCATAGTTTCATTTCATCTGCATCTAGGGTTTGTGATATGAGCAATCCAAGAAGTGATCTGAGCCATCCCAAAGGTCTTGAAGCTTGACAAGAGGGTCTATGTGTGTTCCATGATTATAATATGCTCCCCAAAGTTCATAAAAGTCAAGAGATCATAAAGCATGGCAAAGGCATAGAGGCAGACTGAAGATTTCCTGCACAGATGACCAAAATTAGGGTTTTGGTTTCAGAGGCCTTAATCCCAAATTTTTTGGTCATTCTTATTTCTAATGGTCTTAATATGTTATAAGGATCATGTGTACCAAATTTGATGAAGAAATTCACTGTGGAAGTCATCTGATCATTGGGTAACTTCTTAAGCAAGTAAAGTCAAAATCAGGGCATCTGAGGCCTCCATCAAGGGCACCAAAGGGTCATCATCATCATTTTGAGTCTCTATGATCTTTATTTGGTCTTAGAAGTGGTTAGAAGTTCACAAAGTTGAAGAATTTTTAGCCAAATGCAAACTTGCTATTTTTGGAAATGACTTGTAATGGAAACTTTCCATTTTGGGAAAGATTTTCAACCTATTCTTTCATGACCAAAAATGCTTTAAATGAAAAATTCTTGGGCATGAAAGTTGTAGATTATGTCTTCCCGTTTTCAAAAAGTAATATAAAATGTCTTGATTCATACTTGAACTCAAGATATGGCCTTTCAAAGTTGGCAAAAATCCTATAATTTTCAAGTTCATGCCAAAGAGGATTTTTTGCAAATTCAAGTTTCAAGCCATTTCATGACCTCTAATTGATTTCTAAACATCATACAAGCATAATGCAATGCATTTGAACCAAAATTGTGCCTTGGATTGCAAGATTCATCAAGACATTTTCACAAATTTCTCAAAGAGGGAAAGTTGCAAAAACCTTGGAAACCTTCCATCCACTTGTGCTAGCTGCATAAAATCAATCTTATGTCCCTCCATGAATCAGGCTAAGGCCAGATACCCTTTGAAACAGCTCTTGCCATGGCCCATGCTTGAAGTACAAAGTTGTTGACTTTTTTGCAACTTGCCCATACCAATCACACTAGGCCACATCAACTCTTCTGATCACTCTTATTGGCTTATGAAAACCCTAAGGAACACATTACATACAACACATTGGCCTGAATGCTCCCACAAGTCAGATTGCAAGAAAATCACCAAAAACTTCCTTTCTTCGATTCTCAAAAACCAGCCATCAAACCTCAAAACAAACTTCACCAATCATCTCAATATCACTCATAAAACACAAAGCAACCCTTAAAATGGCCTAAAAGCACACAAAACCAAAACACGATTTCTGGTGCAGTAGAACTGAATCATCAAAATCAACCATTGCAAGCTTGCTCCAAGCATCATAGCATCCTCAGGAAGTCCATTAGAGTTGATTTGCACCAAAGAGAGGTCCAGAAAGCCCAAAATCAGAAAGCTTCATCTCAAGTATCCTCAAGAACAAATTTTCCAGAACTTGCCTTTTAAGTTACAATATCAATCTATATGTTTCACTGATCATTGTGATGTGTTTGGTTTTGAAAATGAGTTAAAAATTAGCATGTATTTAGCTTCTGAAAGTTGTGTTCGTTTTTCAGTTTTGCTTCGATTCATGATGTTCTTGAGTGATAAATTATTTTTGAGGTTTGATTTGTGTTTAATGATGTTCAAGGGTCATTTCTGGAGATTTTGGTGCATTATTATAGTGTTTTGAGCATTTCAGGGGAGGGGACTGGCCGGAGAAGATGATTGGGAGTATTCTCCGGCCACCTGAGGGTCATTAGGGTTTTAATTAGGGTTTAGGGTTAGTTTGAATACATGCCCTTGGATGTGAGTTTCGCGCGCGTTGTGAAGGGTCCAGATTAGCCCATTAGCCCTAATTGTACTTAATTAATTTAATTAATTCATTTTAGCCCAGATTAGATCCAGGCCATCCAAACACGCGCCAGTCAACGTATCTCTCCCCAGTTTAAATCTGAGCCATTAGATCCTTTGACTTCCATTTAATTTCATTTTTATTCCATTTTTATTCATTTCTTTTGTACATTTTATTTAAAATATCAAAACTCATCAAAAAAATATGATCTTTTGCATTTCTGATCCAAATATTTTTATCAACCTGAAAATAATTTTTATTTTATTTTTTGCATTAAAAAAGTATTTTTAAAATATTTAAATGTTATTTTTAATTAATTAATGGATTTTAATTAATTAAAAATGCATTTAGGTTTCTAAAAATCACCAAAAAATTCATGAACCATTCCAATACATTTAGAAATATTTTCAAACTCATCATACAAATTTCTTTTTAGGTTTGATCATAATTTCACAATTTTCTTTGAATTAGGGTTCTTAAAAATCACATTTTCTAACCCTAACTTGAAAAATTCCTTTCTGACTAACCATGATGAGTTTGAACTTGACTCTTTTTGCATTGTTTCACATATTGCATATAATTTCTAGGTTATTTTTCTCATGATTTTATCTTGCATTTTCAATTTGATTTGCATTTTCCCTTAAGAATCACCCAAAAACCCTAGCAAACTTAGAAATTGCATAACTTCCACTAGGTTAAGATTTTGAATTCCTCCTTTGGGGTTTGATCTTGTATAGGTTTAGGGTTTGTTTAAGTCCAATTTCAAATTTTTATCATGATGTATGCTTCTGTTTTGGTCATTTGCATCTCATACATTCATAAAACCCTAATTTCTCATGTTCATTTGCATTCATCTTTGCATATCATCATCATGTGAACTTTCCATGACATTTCAAGCATTTGTATGACATCTTAGACATCTTAAGACATGCTTGAACATTGCTTGATCATTTCTTCATTCATTTTCTATGCTTTGCATCCATTACATTTCATGAACATCCATGTGTTTTCAAGCTTCTAAACATGCTTTCATTGCATCTCATCTTTGTATGATCATTCATATGCATCTTGTATGACTTTGCATAATCTCATATGCATTTTATATTGCATTTTCACTTCTGACTTTGGTCTTCACATCTCATTTCATTTCATTTCCTTTTACTTTATGTCTTATGCATTCATACTAACATTTCAGGAACTTTTGGTAAGTTATTTGGGAGGTGGATTTACCTTCACTTCCCATCTCTTCTCCTCATTCATATGCATATTTACTTGTATTTAAAGTGAACTTGTTTCATTTGTGTTCCATTCTTCTTAATTTCTTTCTTTTAAGTTACTTATCTTCTTCAGGAATTAAGTAACTTATGTTTCTTCTCCTTCTCTTTTCATCTGCTTCTTCCATTGGTGGCCTTGAAGATCCTTTCTCTTAAGCCTAACAAACCATATGATACCCAAGCATGATAACTTTTAGGGTTGTATATAGTCCCCCTTATTCTTTTACCTTTGATTCTCCTTGAGTCTCTCTTCTCATCTCAATAATCAGAGACTAAACTCTTAAAGCTTTAGGACTTTGAATTAGGGTTATGCATGCATCCTTCTCTTAGGATTGAGTGTATAACTTTAATCCTAAGTGTTAAACCTTTAATTTGTTTACACCTATTAATCAAATCACATTACTAATCACAAAGACTTTATCTTGTAACTTGGGCCTTACATTAGGGTTCTATCTCTTCCTTATGGTTAAGAGGGACTAACCCTAGTGTTTAATGGACAAGTCCCCCTCAAGTTGTCTTACAAACCATAAAATACATTTCTTAATCTCATCCCTTAATTAAAATCCATTTGATAAAGGCTTGTTATATAATGAATTTAATCCCTAACCATGGATTAAGTTGAGGTATCTTCCTCAGCTTAAGTGTTCTCATCTATTATCCTTCTATTAGGATGGTGTAATGAGTTCACTAATCTGTGATTAGAGATTAAACTCATTACTTAACACTAAACAAAAACCCAAAAACATCTAAATGATCACAAGTAGGTTAATGATCTTAATCATACATCATCACGGTAATTAAGTTGAGATGCTTATCTCATACTTAAGTAGGCTCATTATCCCTAATCAGGGAGGATATAATGAGTTTACAAGCCCTTGATTTAGGCTTAAGCTCATTAATTTATGAAAACAATAATAACACCAAAAACAAACAATAATCGTCTCCTCCGGGATTCTTTTCTCATCACACTCATTCACAAACGAGAACTTGTTTCTCCCGTCTAATGCAAGATAGTTAGCACTCGAGCCAGACGAGTCACACACTTGAGCATAGACAAGCAAGCAGTTCACAGTCAATCTCATCCCAGTCTCTTTGAGTCGAACTACGGTGTTCTGACTTCCTCATTAGACGAGAGGATACGTAGGCATAACTTAACAATTATCGAACAAAAGTATCTCTGTCATCCCCTTCTTTCAGCATTCTTCCTAAGGCCCCAGTTCCTGAGCAACACACCTTTTACACTGACACATGTACCTTCTTTCCCTAGATTTTGTACACAGATAGCACATACACCTACCCCTTTTAAACACAATATTGTAAGCGTGGATCCCGTCGAGTACGACGGACAATCTGGGTGTTAATACCTTCCCAGGTTGTAACCAACCCCCTTTCTCAGTTTCTCTGGTTCGCAACCGTCTTATCCATACCCTTCCAGGTTTATGCAGCATTACCTTTCCTTCGGGATAAAAATGCCTAGCTGGTGACTCTATTCAATTCAACCCCTTTTCTCTTTGTCGACAGTTCGCGTTTGCACCAGGATGAAAAATCTGGGGAGCGACATAGGGCAGTTGATCGAAAAGAATTACAAGGTGGAGGTCGAAGACCAGATGATGGGAGTTATCAACACAATTGGAAGGTTGATCCAAAAGGCTCCAATGTCTCAGAATAGAACCTTCAAGATCAAACTTAATGTGATAGAGCATAAGTGCCTTGCAACTACAGCTAGCAGAGATGAATGGATGTGGCATTATGGACTTGGCCATATCAATTTCAAAGACATCAGAGATTTAAAGAGAAGAAATATGGTTTCAGGATTGCCAAAAATCGACATCCCAAACAAAGTGTGTGAAGAATGTGTTCAGGCAAAACAACACAATAATAACATCAACAAGGATGCGGGAAGTAGGTCGAAGGAAATTCTTGAAGTCATATACTCTGATGTATGAGGTCATATCCAGGTGTATTCGGTTAGAGGTAATAAATACTTTGTCACTTTAATAGATGATTTTAGTTGAAAACTATGGACTTACCTGATCAAGAATAAAATTGAAGTGATCGAGGTATTTGCCAAGTTTAAATCTATGGTCGAAAGACAAAGTGGTCAAAAGCTCAAGATTCTGAGGACTGATGGTGGTGAAGAGTATGTATCGAAATATTTCGATGTGTTATGTATAAAAGAAGGGATTGTGCATGAGGTAGTGCCACCCTACACTCCACAACATAATATAATTGTAGAAAGGAAGAACTAAACCATCATGAACATGGTAAGAAGTATGTTTAAAGGCAAGCATCTACCCAAATAATTACGAGGAGAAGCTATGTCGACTGCAACATATATTTTAAACATATGTCCGACGAAGAAGCTGGAAGGAATTACGTCAGAAGAATGTTGGTCTAGTGTCAAGCATAACTTGAGTCATTTGAAGGTATTTCGATATATAACACATAGACATATTCCAAATTAGTTGAGAAGAAAACTTGATGATAAGTCTAGTCAAATGATTCTGATAGGATACCATTTTACTTGAGGTTACAAGTTGTTCGACCCAATGAACAAGCAAGTAGTGATCAACAGGGACGTGATCATAGATGAGCTTAAAGAGTGGAATTGGACTGAAAATTTCAAGAAAGATTCAGTTAGAATATTATGTGAAGAACCAGCTAGTGAAGTCGAAAGAGATATTCGAAGAGAAGAAGTTAGAGGTGAAGCGGGCTCAAGCAGACCTCAACGAATAAGACACATGCTTGCAAGGTTGCAAGAATGTGTGATTACATCAGATGATGTGGTCGATGAAGAATGTGAGATGGTACACTATGCTTTCTATGCAGATGTCAAACATGTCAGTGCAATTGAGGCATTAAAAGATTCGAAGTGGGTGAAAGCAATAAATGAGGATATGAAGTCCATCAAAGTCAATAATACTTGGTCATTTGCCGAATTTCCTCAAGGAAAGAAGGTAAATGATGTGAAATGGGTATACAAGGTGAAGTTGAATCCTAAAGGAGAAGTAATTCAATACAAGGAGAGACTTGTGGCAAAAGTATTTCTTCAGAAGGAAAGAATCGACTTCGATGAAGTTTGTGCATTAGTTGCTTGGAGTTCGAGAAAGGAGTCAGTAGTGACATTGTTATCATGCAAAGTAGAGTACATAGTTGCTTCTCTTTGTACATGTCAAGCAATATGGATGATGAATCTGGTCGAAAAGATTACAACAAAGAGTCATGGAGCAATTACCATGATGATCGATAACATGTCAGTTATCAATCTGGAAAAGAATCTGATAGCGCATGGCAGAAGCAAGCACGTCGAAATGAGGTTCCATTAATTTCGAGAGCCGGTAGCAGATGGAAAGATGAACTTTAAACACTGCAGAATTGAGAATTGGATTGCAAATATCATGATGAAGGGAGTGCAAGTCAAAGTATTCAAGAAGCTAAGGTCTATGATGAATGTAAATAACTTAGACACAATGAATTAGGTGGTGTGTTGAAAGTGTAATTCCTTGTGTCAGATTTGATTTAAATCTAAAATAGATAGATTTGATTTAGATCTAAAATAGATAAATTTGATTTAGTTCCAAAATAGGTATTTTAGGCTTTTATAGTTTTAGACTTTTAACTTGGAGTTCAAGTTAACCTAAATATATAAATATGAAGTAACTCTTATTTTTTAATCATTCTAAAAACATTGTATTCACAGAATTCTGCAGTTGCATAGTGAATAAGAAATATTTTCCACAGTATGTGGACAAAGAGGTCTCTGCAGAATATTCATCTGCTTCATCCTTAAACCCTAATCTTTCTCTTCTCAATTTTCTTTTATTTTTTTCCGTTGTGCAACAATCTTGTTCATCAAGATAGATTGAAACTCTCCATAGGTTTTAAGGGATTTTCAACATTAATCAAAGTTTATTTGTCACATAATTTTAATTTTATGTCTATCACTATTAATCAATTTATTATATTCAATTAATCAATTTTATTTTTTATTTTAAATTTATAATTCAATTAAACCACACTATGTTACCATACATGTTGACTAGGCATGTGTTAATTGGTAACGTGGCAAGCTAACTGTGCAAGCATGGATAAGCATTTAATCCCCAATCCAAATGCTAGGGTTTTCATCGTTCTTCTTCTTCACATTTCCTGTCGTCTTCTTCGTTCTTCTTCTTCTTCTTCACATTTCCAGCCATCTTCTTCGTTCTTCTTCTTCACTTTCCACCGTCTTGTCTTTTGAAAGCAGTGCTAATTCAGTTTCGTATCCAGGTTTACCCATTTGTGGTTGTGGTAGAGCAATGAAGATGTGGGTCTCAAATACAAGAAAAATCCGCAACAGAAATTTCTAAAAATGTTGCAATACTGGGAATGGATGTGAATTATTTTTATGGGATGATGAAATTGAAGACTCAATCAAAGGGATGGGTGTTATTTAATATGTTTGTAAAAAGTGTGTAACGGAATAAGTGAATTTTGAAGCAATGACCACCGAATTAGAGAAGGTGAAGATGAAGATGAAGCTTGAAGTTCAAAGAAGGGTTAATATGAAGCTCAAGATATCAATTGTGATACTTTGTTTGATTATTGCCATATTGTATAAATCTATATAATGTTAAGTAGGTTAATATATGTTTATTTTCTGGTGTTATGTATTTTGAAAGTTCTATATGTCAATGGAAAGATACTATATTTTTCTGGTTATATGGAAGATATTGTGTTCATTATTGAATTATAATGCAAACAAGTTGTTTAATATTGTGACAAGTTGCATAACATTACCAAACATTAATATAACATTACCAAAACATAACAGATATTGTGTTCAAAATATAATATAACATTACCTAAACATAGCAAATATTGTGTTCATTGTCATTACATAATAGCAGAAATTGTCTTGAAATAACTAGCAGAAAAACATAATAGCAACAAAAGTGTGCTTAAATTACAAAAGGTGTGCATAGCAGAAAAGTTAAAGATCATTGCTAAATTTTTCCTTTGGAGCGTTCTTAGGATTATTTTTTGAAGCCTTTTTTGGGTGAACATTTTGGTGCCTTCTTAGGAGCCTTGCTTTTAGTTTGTGAGGCATGTCCTTCATCTTCTTCAGTGAATGTCAGTGGTTGATGTGGGTCTGAACAAGGACCTGTGAAGGGTTTTTAGTTTTTTAAACCAATTCTCCTTAATTCTCTCACTTTTTCTCTTTCGTAGTGGTTTTATGTCCTCTTTGACCTTTGCCTTGCCTTTATCTTTAAATCTTGTTGTTGTTTGCTCACTAAAATTTATGTCGGACAAGCTTGCTATCATGTCATCGGTGATGTCCCCATATATTGAATCCTCAGTTTGAGTTGGCTGAGTTAGTGGCTCTGCAAAACTTGCTTGAGTTGGATCAACACTTGCAGTAGTTGGTTCAACACTTGCAGCAATTGATGGAACTCTAACAATTGCTTGACTTGGCTCAACAGTTGCTTGAGAGTGATCAACAGTTGCTTGATATGGCCCAGTTGATGGCTCTGGAACATTTCCACCTTTTGATCTATTCGTTTTCTGCATATAACATACCAACATTTCCATCAATGACCAATCAATAACGTACAATACATCAATGACCAATCAACAATTAGTGTGACATACCTTTCTTTTCAGGGCCCTTGGATTCTGTTTCTTTCTCTTTCATGATTTGACATTATGCCCAATCTTGTCACACCTAATGCATCAATAAGATACACCAGGTAGCCTCCTTCTTGCACCTTCCTCCCCACTCTCTCTAGTTATTATTTTTCTTGGTCTACTAGGTCCCTTTTTGTATTTAGGAGGTATGAGATCTTAACTTTCAATTTCAGACCACATATCAATTCCATTTACAGTACTAATAGCAAATCCATAAGCCATGTCATACTTATCCCTTGTGTAACACTCATGAACAAACTTTTCAGGGTCTTGCTGCCTAAATCCTAAAGCAACAATAACATACCTGCATGGGATGCCAACTAAGTCCCAATAATTACAATTGCATGACCTTTTAGTTATGTCCACTATAAATTCTTGTTTGTTATATGAATGAGTGACTTGAAAGGTTTCTTCCTTAGCCCAAGTAGGTAACCAATGACCACTATTAGCAACCTCACTATCTAATCTTCTCCTAGGAATGGGCATTATCTTATGTATCCACTTATCAAGTTTCAAAGTAGAGTTACTACACATATTCATGAGATACATCCTAATCCATTCACACATTGTCTGTATGAGTTTATCTCTTGCAAGTAAAATTGTGGCATTAAAAGATTCTGAAATGTTGTTCATCAATACATTACACCTACAATAAAAGCTAGAACCACGCTTACACCAACTTTCCTTAGGAACTACCATGAGTCGCCACTTTTCTATAGAGGTAAAATCACGAGTGTAAGTTATTAGTTAACTTAACTCAAAGTAAACAGAGTCGCCACCGCGCTTTTATTTTATTCCAAATTGAAAAGGAAAAAAGAGCAAATAAATCCTAATGAATCTAAAAGCAAAAAGCTAAAAGAATCAAGTAGAGAACGGGTAAGGGGATATGTTACAAATTGAGAAGGTTTTACGCACCCAAAATTTCTGTGGTACTCCACGGGAGCCCTTTGAAATATTTATTACTTTTGGTTTGAAAATGATTTGTTTAAAAGAGATTGAAGAGATGAGAAAAGAAATGTTTTTTAAGATTTTTGTGTTTGAAGAGACGTCCGTTTCATGCCTACGTACCCACGACGTTAAATGTGAGATAAAAACCCCGTAGTTCGTGGTACAAATAATGAAAAGAAACAATGTGTTGGATTGATTTTAAAATGTAAAGATAAGTCGTCATTCTTTAGCGAATACTTCCGCTAGAAAGAATGAATCATATCTAAACATGTGAAAATTGTTAAAAAGAAAAGTGCGCGAGGGCACAAAAAGGATTGAAATGAGTTTTGTATTTTTTAAGTATTTTGAAAAAAAAGTTTCGATATGCTTATGTGGTTTAGCATTTATTAAGAAATGAAAGGAAAAAAGTAAAACCGCTTGACCTAATCAAGGTTTGATTATGAAAACTTTTAGAAGTTTGAAAACAAAGAAGGTTTTGGAAAAAGGGAGAAGTTTTGAAAATTAAAGAAGGAGAGGAGATGAAGGGACTATCCTAATACTTAAAGTAAAATTTAAAGTAAGAGCAATCAAACCGTATGGCGAGCATTCTTCGAAGCAACAATAGGACTTCATCTTCATAAACAAGTGAACCAAATTAAGGCTAAGGTCTTCAATCCATAATAACTCAAGCAAGGGGAAAGATCCTAAAATCTAAGTCCAAAACTCCAAGTCCAATGCTAAGGATAATGGCCATAGTCCAAGATTAAAGTTAAAAGTCTTTTAGATATTTAATCATTTATTAATGTTTTTGTGTCCAAATGGACAAAAGAAAGAGCACAAGAATAACAATATAAACATAGTCAATATGATGAATGATATAGTATAATAAAAGCATAATAAAGAGGTAAGGAGAAAGAGATTAAAATAAAGAGGATAAGGTGCGAGAAAGAATTAAAATGTTAGTATAGTAATAGTATAATAATATTTACATAATAGTGGTATGGTGAACTTAATCAACCACAACCAAAAAAGAGTAACCAAAATCGCAAGGCAATTGAATCCGCTTAGTATCTTACACTATAGTGATCAATCAAGGAAAATAGAATCGAAATCAATGAAGTTTTAAAGGAGATTGGGAGACCCAAAGCACCTACGCATCAAACATTCATAAGTCTTGATTCTTAATGCAAAATGGTCAACCACTTTGGGATTACGCGACCAACAAGAGGTCTGGTCCAAGAAAGTGCAAGTATCTAATTGGATTTTTATTCTGAATTCGAGACACATTAAGGTCTATGTTAAGCAATCACCGAGTAATTTACTAAGTAATTATCCTACAAATGAGGTCGGCCAACACCAATTAAGGTGAACAATCTTTGTGCTAATACATGTTAGAGAGATGATATAATGGATCATCCACCGAAAACATGTCGCACGAAAAGAAAAAGTGGTAACAGTCTAATCTTAATCGAGATTTCACATTGATTTATCAAATGCAATCTATCACGATCCCAAAGTATGGAGAATGATCCAAATGATCATTCATCCATAGATTTGAAATATTGAATATTAAGCATTTTCAAAAATCAATAATCTTCGAATCGGAGATCTCATCGACCAAAAGAAAAATAAGATGAAAGAAAATGGATCTAACATTTATGATCCATACAACAAGAAAATAAAAATCAAGAAAAATTCATAAGAAAGTATTATGAAAAATTTAAATAAATAGAAATTATGAGAAATAAAAAAAAGGGAGGGGTATTAACGCATCCTTGGTGGAAATAGTGATTCGGTCCAATTGTTTTTTGAAAGCCCAAATACACTAGTTTTTCTTTTTATTAAACAAATAAAAGTAAAAAAACATAAAAGGAAGTAAATGAAAAATAGAAAAAATGCAGAAAGGCTTTTGCATTTTCTTCATCGTGAAAACAAAGACCACGCACTGTTCATGGAGAGATGAGATCGGCGGAGCTCCGTTTTGATACCGTTTCGATCGTGAGAGTGAGTAGAGTAAGAATATGTAATCAATTTATCCCGACGTAAATTGTGTGCAACGGATTTCAGAGATGAAATCTTGTTGGTAAGAACTCACTACCTTCAAAAATAGTGAAATTGCTTCTCAGATTCTTCTCCCTCTTATTTGTGTTGTTGTTGTGGTTCAGATTTGATGAATTGCTCTGGATTTTGAATTGATGAATTCAAAGAACTAAAGAGTTTATCAATCATAACTTTGAATTTGGTTTGTGAAGAAATTTGAGAGAGTTTTGAGAGGTTGTTTAAGCTTGATCGACAATGAAGAGAGGTCCTGAATTTATAGAAAAATTGAAGGATTCGAATGCCGCGTTTAATGTTGATTTCGTCTGCGTTTCGTAGTCACGCTTTGCTCATGCTTGCTTGCTGAATTTTTTTACTTCAGTTTTCCGCGTTTTGAATGTTTCCCTTTGCGTATTGTTTACTTATTGCAGGTGCATTTATCGCGTCTTGAAACAGATGCTCGTGATTGTGATATTTACTGCGTTTAATGTGCAACAGGTTGCGTTTCATGCATTCCGTGAGCGTATGCCTTTGCTTGCTGCATTTCATTCCAATTTCCATTGCGTTTTGGTGATGTATGATCCGCGTGTAACTGCTGGTGTACGACTACAGCTGATGTGTGTTGGTAGATGGCTTGTGAAGTATGTGTGTGTTAATGAGCTTCTCTTGGCTTCATGTGTATGTTGGCTGGGCAGCATTGAAAATTCAGCTTGATAGCTTATGACCTGTTTTCTTATTTTTTTTATTAATGGTAAATGGGCCCTAAAAAAAGAAGATATATGGGCTTAAAGAAAAAAAAGGTTGGGTTTATTGAGATTTATGAATTAAAATAGAAAATGGACATTGATGAATATAGAAGTGGAATATTAAAAATGGAAAATTGGAAATCGGTTAAAAATGATAATTTGGATAATTGAACTAAAAAAATGTATGAATAAGATGATCGAGAGGAATGGAAGAACAAATGGTTATTGAATAATGATGGAAAATTGAATTTGGATAAATGGATATGAAACGGTGATTTTTTTAAGCCCACAACCAACTCTTGATTTTTCCCACAAGCACTGATAAGAATGAATATAGCCAACACGGAATCACTGAACAACTCGCAACTTAAGTTGCAACCATCATCTGAAAATTGCCTTGATTATTTGAATTTGTACTGAGGAAAATAAATCCACAGATGAACCAATTATGAACTGATGAACTTCCCACACAACACAACTTTAACTTTGAACACACATTGTTTGAGAAATAAACCACTGGCACAAATAACTTGTAGTTGAAACAATCTTTTGATAGTTTGACCAAGATTAGGTCAAACGTCCATCTGAATCAAATCATAACTGAACAACCACATCTGAATTGAAATCACTGTCTTGTCTTTGAAAACCTGCACATAGAGAAGAAGAAGAAGCAAACTGCAACATATTTTTGGTATTTTGGTTAGAGATTAGTAAATATAAGCAAATAAAAGCAAGTAAAAGCATGGTGATCCCCTGTGAGGTATAAACATGCACCTGATAAGGATAAACAAACCAATGTATGATCTTGTTTGTATGCAAGATGCATATGAGATGCGAAAAATCTTAGGGTATGCCAGTTAGGTGTTGTTTTGTCGAGTATGTTGTTAAGTTGTTTAAGTTGGTATTAAGTTGATGGTTAAGTCGTGTTCGGGTTGGTCGAGTTAATTAAGTCAAAATAATAATAGAATTATTAATGAAATAATATTAGTAAATGGGCTTGGTTGTGGTATGAGAGTAGTAAAGGGGGGGGTGCTATTTTAGGCCCATTAGTAATTTGGTTAATTAGTGAAATAATAGTATTATTAAGTTGAAAAAACTAATTAGAAGGATTGATCAGAATTTGGTGAAAGAACAAGTCTTGAGGAAGAATAAGGAGACTAGGATTGGATTTTCGTATAGAATTTTTGCTATGAATTTGAGCTGCCTTCAATTCAAGGTAAGAGTGGGGTTCGAATTCTATAATCGGGATTAGGATAATTCGTATGTAGGTTGGGTATTTTCGTATGATTGTTGTTGTGATCTTGTATGATATGTTGTTATTGATTTTGCATGGTTCTGTCATGAAGAATATGCTGTGATATGTTATGTTGTTGTAATTGTTGTTATTGCTGGACTGATTTTGTTGAAGTAAATTTGGGTATATATGAGATTTAGGACTCTTAATCGAATGTAGCATTGTTAGATGATAGATATGCAAAAGGTTATTGGTCTGAAATCAATTTATAAAACCAATTAGGCTTGAATTGAGTGCTGAATTGGTGAAATTTGTAGCAGAAGTGGGACTGGTGTGAAGAAATGGGAATCATGTAGTAGATCTGGTATTACGCGTAACACATGCCTGTTACGCTAGGCATTACGCGTAAGGAAAGGGTTGTGGCACGACCCTCTGGTCAGTTACGTAATCCACATGTAAGAATGTAGGCATTACACGTAATAGCAACATTTACGCGTAATGAGGCGTAAGAAGAAAAGTATTACGTGTAACAACAAGTCTATACGCGTATGAGCAGAGTTGTGTGCAGAAAATGCAATTTTGGCGATTTGTCCTGTTTTCGCATTCGAGTCGAACTGAGTTGATTATAGAAATTAATTCGAGATAAAATAAGTTGATTTTAGTAGAGTTGGGGACTAAAATAAGAAATTTAGAAATTTAATTAATTAAGTTGAAATTAGTTGGTTTCCTGTGTTGTAGTCGTATGAAGTCGATATAAGTTGTGTTGTCCCGATCTTGGGGAATATTAAGTTGCAGGTTGGTTGACCAATGTTGATATATGTTGTTACGTTGTTAAGTTGTTGTTTATGTTGTTGTTGTATGCCATTCATAAGTTGCATACATTTGCATATTTTCAAGTGGGAGTGAATGCTCAAATCAAGTTGGCCTGGATTGGCAAATATGTTGTTGTTGCATCGACAAACTGGCAAGATTTCAAGTTGGGAGTTTTACTCCAAATGGTACCACATGCATATACATAAGTTAAGTCACATTTGAGTCATATTATATACGTGTTGTTAATCATTGTTGTGTGTAGTTGTATGTTGATGTTGCTTGTTGTGTGAAGTGGTGTGATCGTATGATTTCTCGTTTATATATTGATTATCATACTCTTGCTTATATTTTTAGATATATCACCCTTCTGTTTGAATGTTGCCCATATGTTGGTAACAGGTAGGTAATCCAGAGTCGAGTACTTAGTATCTTCGAGTTGGTGTTTGTCGCTCTGATACATAACACTTCGGGGGATGAACGTATATCTTGTCTTTTATTTCAAATTATATTTTAGTCGATGAATTTTTAAGTTGTTCATTTTGAAGATTCTGCTTGTAGTTATTTATTTTGAAAACCATGTTGAAGTAGCTTGATGTTGAAAATAAATGATGTTGTTTTAAAGTTGAAATTTGATGAATCCGCTGCGTAGTTTTTGAAGTATTTATATTAATGAATTTTATGTTGTTTGGTTTTAAAGTTGAAAAATGTGATATCCCATGTTTTTGGAGAATTTTTAATAACTCTGATTTAATTATAAAGTCGGGTAGAAATGAGGTGTTACATTAGTGGTATCAGAGCATGTTGATCTATTCGATCAAGTTGTCGAGTTTTAGTTTATTTAACAATCAAGTATTATTAAGTGGTTCTAACCTTTGTTGTGTTGTAGTGTTAAGTTGAGATGGCTGGAAGGAATGATGTTACGATGGCTGCCGCTATGCAAGCAATGGCTCAGGCTATGCAGAACTTACCGAACCCTGGCGGAAATGAGGAGTCTCGTACTTTGGAAACTTTTCAGAGAGAAAATCCGCCTACCTTCAAGGGAAAGTATGGCCCTGATGCAGCATTGGCTTGGTTGAAGGAAATTGAGAGAATTTTCCGTGTGATGGATTACACTCCAGTACAGAAGGTTCTTTATGGAACTCACATGTTGGCGGTTGAGGCTGATGATTGGTGGTTGGAAAATCGTGAAAGGTTGGAAGTTGCAGGTGAAGAGATCACTTGGGCTATATTTCGTTGAGAGTTTCTAAGGAAGTATTATCCTAAATATGTGCGTTGTAATATGGAGATTGAATTACTTGCACTGAAACATGGAGTCGGTGACTAATTATGCTGCAAAGTTTATGGAGTTGTCGAAGTTTTATATGCACCATGATATGGAGACTACTGAATTCTCAAAGTGCATCAAGTTTGTTAACGAGTTGCAATTCGAGATTAAGAATGTTGTAGGGTATCAGAAGATTCGTGTTTTTGATGACCTGGTTGATAGTTGTAGGGTCTTCGAAGAAGATAACAATGCTAACTACAAGATTGTTACTGATAGGAGAGGCAAGAATCAACAGAACCGTGGCAAGCCTTATGATACTCCAGCTGGTAAGAGTAAGTAGAAAGTTGCTTCGGGTAAGAGAACAAGTGAGGGGGTTGCTCCCGCTGGTATTGTTTGTTTCAAGTGTGGATAAGCTGGACATAAGAGCAATGTGTGTACTGCCGGGGTGAAACATTGTTTCCATTATGGAAAGGTTGGGTATGCAATATCTGATTGCATGCATAAAGAAATTATATGTTTTAACTGCGGTGAAGAATGACACATTGGTAGCCAGTGCCATAAGCCAAAGAAAGCAAAGTCTGGAGGAAAAATGTTCGCTTTAACAGGGACTCAAACGGCTAATGAGGACAAGCTTGTCAGAGGTACATGTTTCATTAATAGTATTCCTTTAATTACTATTATATATACGAGTGCTACCCATTGTTTTATTCCTGCTGAATGTGTTAAGAGATTGGGTCTTGAGTTATCTGCTATGAAAGGAGAAATGGTCATTGAGATTCCGACAAAGGGATCGGTGACTAATTCTCTAGTGTGTTCGAGGTGCCCGTTGTCCATCTTTTATAGAGACTTTGATGTTGATCTAGTATTTTTTCCGTTGATTGGGATGGATGTAATCCTAGGTATGAAATGGTTAGAGTATAACTATGTTCATATTAATTGCTATCGTAAGTCAGTGAGGTTTTCTACTCCAAAAGAGGAAGGAGTTAGGTTGTTGTAATTTAGAGAGTTGCAGAAGTTAATGAAAGAAGAAGCCTATATGTTTTTGTTGATGGCGTCGTTATCTTTGGAGAGTAAAGCTAATGTTGAAGAGTTGTAAGTGGTGAATGAATTTCCTGAAGTTTCCCTGATGAAATTCTTGATGTACCACCAGAGAGAGAAGTTGAGTTTGCAATTGATCTTGTACCTGGTACTAGACCTGTTTCTATGGCACCGTACAGGATGTCCACCTCTGAGTTGGCTGAATTAAAGAAGCAGTTGGAAGAGTTGCTTGAGAAGAAGTTTGTAAGACCAAGTGTATCACCGTGGGGAGCTCCAGTTCTGTTGGTTAAGAAGAAAGATGGAAGTATGAGGCTTTGTGTATATTATATACAGTTGAACAAAGTGACAATTAAGAACAAGTATTTGTTACCAAGAATAAGTAATTTGATGGATCAGTTAGTAGTTTCTCGTGTGTTTAGCAAGTTCGATTTGAGATTGGGCTATTATCATATTAAGGTAAAAGATGAGGATATTCAGAAGACGGTGTTTAGAACACGGTGTTGCACCCCAAAATTTGCCCTCACAATACAAGACTTTGTGTTCTAAGAAGGTTCACAAGGTTCACAAGTTCTCCAACACTTGCATAACCTTTCATGAGGTTCATGAAGTCTACAAGTTACTTCTTGAAGGTTCACAAGGTTCACAAGTCCCACAATGCTTTCAATACCTTTCATGAGGTTCATGAAGTCTACAAGTCACTTCTTGAAGGTTCACAAGGTTCACAAGTTTCTCTACAAGACCTTTCATGAGGTTCATGAAGTCTACAAGTCACTTCTTGAAGGTTCACAAGGTTCACAAGTTTCACAATGATTACAAAGCTTTCCTGAGGTTTATGAGGTCTACAAAGCCACTTCATGAGGTTCACAAGGTTCACAAGCTTCATAACACCTCCCATTAGTATCACAAGACATTTTATGAAGATTCACAAGGTTCACAAAGTTCACAATTGGTCAAAGAAGTTGATAATTCCCTCAGACAATGCACCTCCTAAGCAGTGCATCCAAAACTAGGGTTTTGACTTTAATCAGGCTAAATGGACTTCCAATACTTCAAGTGAGCTTCATAACATCTTATATGTGTGTAATAACCCCCATGACAAGTTTCAAGACTTTTCTCAAAAGTTTGCTCAGTCAGATGATCAGATAAGTCAAAATCAGTCAATGCAGTTAAAAAGTCAAACTGAGGTCAACTGTGGTCAAACCAAAGTCAAACTTCATGATTTTTTGCCAACATCAAGTATATGAAGTAAAATTCATCATTTGATCAAGGGTTGATCATGATTCATCAAGGAGATTCCAGATCATCAATAATCAGGAGTTTCTAAATTAGGGTTTCCTCAGTAAAAGTCAACTGAACTTTGACCAATCATAACTTTCACATACTTCATCACCAAGTCTCCATCCAAAGCTCATTTTGAAGGAAATTGAATTCTATACAACTTTGATGTTGAAAGTTGATCCCAAAAATGCTTCATTTGGAAGATATGAGCTAAGACATTATAGGTCATTTCAAAAGTCAACAAAAAGTCAACAACTTCAAAAGGGCATAACTTGAGATTGGTAAATGATATGGACCTGAAACCAATGGGGTTGTTTAGAGGACTCTTCAAGCTTTCCAAAATGTCCAAGAACACCCTCATAACTTTAAAATTGAGGGAGATATGCTCTTGCAAAGTTGGGCAATTTTGTGATGGTTTATATTGAAAATGGGGGTTTAGAAACAATTCCTTCCAAATGGGCTTGCTAAGTTGTGATCCAATCCACCTCATATCATTATGCACGACCCAATTGACCAAAATTCAGCATTTTTATTATTTTATTTTTATTTATTATTGATTTAATTCATAAAAATCATTTTAAATAAATATAAAATATGAAAATCTATTTTTGGAGGAAGATAATGCTTCTAGAAATTCTTAATTGTTGATTGAATTTGAAAGAAAAAGGAATCATGTGATTTATCCAAAGATAGTAAGCCTTCATGATCAAATATTTGAACTTTAAACTATGATCTTTTTCAATCTTTTTGGATCCAAATCTCCACACAACTAGTCCATATTTCTGACCTAATTCACACACATATAAGTATCAAACATAACCCTAGCCTCAAGAGACGATTCCCAGCAGCCAAAAGTGTAAGTTCATTGTTCAAAAATTCATCAAAAAAGTGAAATTCGGATTCTCTATTCCAAGGCTCTAAAAGGTAAAATAAGAACATGGTTGGCTTCCTTGGACATCATGGATCATGAATCACCATTCATAAGCATTCAAATCATGCCCTAATGATGAACCCGAAGCATTGTTCATGCTTGAAAATATTTTTTCGATTACATCAATTCATTGCATTTGAATGGATTTTGCTTGGCTAATATTGTTTGTTATGTGTTGTAGAATGTTTCTGGGCAGGAAAACTCAAGGAACCGTGGCTAATTCACAAGATGCCATAGTTAGGGTTTGGACCTAGGTTTAGGGATTTCTAATTTAAGAAACATAAATCAATTCTAAAAACATAGAACTAATCGTGAGAATGTCTGGATCATAATGCTGGTTTTAATTTTGTAAAATGGTACAGTTTTGTTGCTTGTTGATGTTTGTAGGTTTTGCTGGGAATAATTTTTTCGCAGGAAAACTTGTAGCTATTTTCACAAGTAAATTCGTAGCTCTGGAGGTTGAAGAAGGCTGCTTCCCGCGCGTTCAGGAATTCAAATTATTGTTTAAAATATTATGTTTGATTGCTGTTTGGTTATCACAAGCGCTGGCTTGTCCCAGTGGAAGGATGTGCTTGATGAAAAGGCCAGGGTTCGAATCCTGTTTGGGCCATTATTTTTGTTCTATTTTTCAGGAAAAAGAAGATTGAATATATTATAGCTTCTTGCCATTCAATAGTCAGATGGGCTCTTCCAGCCAGGTGGTAACGCGCGCATACTCGTATACATAAGGTCCTGGGTTCAATCCTCCCCCAGGCCTTTTGTTTTTTCATTTATTTTGCTGATTATTGGTTTGAAAGAACAAAACCATTTGGAGGCAATCCTTCTTGCACCAACCAGCGCCTGGCCCAGTGGTAGAGCATATGATCTTGTGAGCAAAGCCTCCTGGGTTCAAACCCCAGCCAGGTTTGTTTTGCTATTTTCTTTTATTTTATTTTTGTGTAACTAGTTTAGGTTTTATTAATAATTGTATAATAAAATAATTCTATAAAATAATAGTTCCTAATAAAAAAAAAATCATATGTTCTTAATTTAAAAATTATTCCTTTTATTATATTGGTAAAAATAATTTTGTATCTAAATAAACCCTAATTTTCTAAAGAAACTCTAAAAATACTTTTCTAAACAAAACTTAATTCTATTTTCCAAAAAATGATTTTTATTTTCTAATTCTTATCATAATTATTATGTATATAATTTTTAATATAATTAATTTCGTAAATATAATTATAAACTCTTTTCTTCATATAATATGGTAAATATATTTTACACTATGTTTATAACTTAAATCATTTTTTTTAAATAATTGAATCAATAAAAATTAAATCTTGTAAATATACTTATAACTTATTTTTCTCTTTATATAATATGTGAATACCTTTTATAACTTTTTGTTTAGAATTGAATTTATAATAATTAAAATTTTGTAGTATATTTAAAAGTAACTTAATAACTAGTAAATTAAAATAATTGTTTGTTCATATTTCTTTCTAAATATATTTGTTTATATTAAAAATTATTAATTTCTTATTCTTATAATATTTTGATTAATTTTATTTATTATTATTACTACTAACCATATTATTTATTTTGCTTTATTAATCTTATATTATTATTATTTCACTAATTTTTATTATTCACTAACTTCTCTTATTTTATTATTACTAACTTTATGCTTATTATTTAATATTATTATTTATCACTAACCCCTATTATTTATTTATTTATTATTTATTGCTTATTTATTTATATTTTACTTATTTTTGCTATTTATTTATTTTGCTTATTATAATGATGTAAATGCTCCTGGATGTAAATTTTGTAATTATTTAATTATTTTTGCTATGGTTAGTAATTAGGGAGTGCAAAACATGTATGTTATTTAAAATAAACTTAGATCATTTTAATCATAAGATAATTAAATTAAACACTCACACACGTAAGTCGATTTTTAATCGCCGTCTCACTTTCTAAGGTTATCCCTCAGGTTGCCTACTAATAAGGTCAAGTGGGGTGTATAAAGCAAGTCCCTCAAGTAAAAAATCATCAAGTCCCTAATGGTTGCCTTCACGAATCAAGTCCCTTCGAATAATGATGATAGTCCCTCATATATGCTTATTACACCCCACAGTTGCCTTCAAAACAGATGTCCCTGTCATGTCCCTTACATCCAAGGTAATGACTACCTACTCCTTAATAGTAGGGATAATCTTACCAATTAAAGGATAAAGAACAAGAAAGACTTAAAACTTTAGGGTAGGTTCCTCTTATGTACTTGCTCACTTCAAAAACTTTTCAAACTTTCCACAATTTCAAACAAATTTTCAAAAAACAAGTTTTTACGCATCCGTACATGGATCATTATTAACTATTCTGAAAATTTTTCTATTCACACACTACACTTTCAAAAACAATTCAAAAGTGAGCTAAGTAACTAAGAGCCCATGGATAACCATGGATGTAAAGGGTGCTAACACCTTCCCTTTACATAACCTATCCCCCGGACCCAAAAATATCTCTTAAGGTCTTTCCTGTTCTTTTATACCCTTTCCTTTTGGATAAAATAAAAGTCGGTGGCGACTCTTGCTATCCGCAACATAACTAAAGTCAGTTCTCCCACCGTGTTACAGAACTGGCGACTCTGCTGGGGAATTAATTTAAGAGGGGTACCCTTAGGAATTAAGAGCACTTTAATATTGTTTGATTTGTTTGCTTTACTTTACTTGCTGGGTGCTTTATGTGTGAAAGGTCCTAACCCGGATCTAGTGTACCTTAGGTAAATGGCAATAGACCAAGGAAACTGTACGACGTATATCGATACGGTTGATCTGGTGGCCATAGTTAGTGCGACTTCTTGGTTGGTGCTTATGTTCCTTAAGTCAAGTTAAGGATAATATGAGGCTGCCATATGTTGTCAATGCACTAACTAACTTTTAGAACCCTAGTTAACTCATCTTGGCCTTTAGAAAGTAGTGAGGTAACCGGCTTTGGTGCAGACTGAAGTTGGTTGACACTCGATGCTACACTCATTGAGATCTTAAACTTGGAGGGTTTTGGTTGGCAAGTAAGTTGCCTTCTGAACAACCACCCTTGTGAAGGATCAATGATATTGAGATCCCTTAGAACCTGGTTACTTTTGTAGGACAGGATGAACCATCTAACTTCAGGGGAGGGTACTTACCTTTGAACCTCATGCAAGCCTTTAAACCTAGGGCTATGGTGTGACTTGTTTGTGTGTGCCACATGTTTGTGATTGAGCATAACATCATGACATCATCATGCATCATAAGCATAGCATTTTCCCTAACCATTTCAAGGACCAAGGGATTTATCTTTGTTCTTTGTTGCAGGTCATGGCTTCTGCTCGTAGAAACACCATCAGGATCAACTTTGTGGGCATACTTGCTAAGCTTAAAGAGTTGGTTGCTCAAGTGTCTGATCATTCCCAGTTCATCAAGAGACATGGTCACCTATTGGATCTAGTCACTTCAGGGTTCAATGAAGACATGATGAGTGTTCTGTTCCAGTTCTTTGACCCTGAGCACCATTGCTTTACATTTCCTGACTACCAGCTAGTTCCTACAATGGAAGAGTTCTCTAAGCTTCTGGGTATACCTGTTCTTGATCAAAGACCCTTCACAGGCTTGGAGAAGGAGCCCAAACCAGAGGTTATTGCTGCAGCCCTACATCTGAAGAAGTCTGACATTGTTCTAGAAACGAGAAGCGGAGTTAAGGGTATTCTTGCCAAGGTGCTAATGGACAAGGCTCAAATGTTCTTGAAGGCCATGAGCTATGATGCTTTTGAGGAGGTCTTAGCCTTGCTGATATATGGCTTAGTATTATTCCCCAATCCAGATCAGTTCATAGATGTTCATGCCATCAACATTTTCCTGAGTCACAATCCAGTGCCTACATTGCTGGGAGACATCCTACATTCTCTTCACACCCGTACTACAAGGGCAAGAGGAAATTTGATGTGCTGCATACCTTTGCTTTCTAGGTGGTTTATTTCTCACCTTCCTCGCTCAGTAATGAAGAATGAGCAAGGGTTCAGATGGTCCAAGAGGATCATGTCACTTTCTCACTCAGATATCCATTGGTGCTCCAGATCTATGGAGAATGTCACCATCATTGACCGTTGTGGAGAGTTTCCTAATGTGCCACTTCTAGGCATAAGAGGAGGCATCACCTACAACCCCTTTCTAGCTTTACGACAGTTTGGTTACGCTCGGAGCGATGGCCCACATGACATGTTGATTCAGGGCATTGTGTTTGATTACGACAACGATCTTCAGGGTTACCGTCAGAGATTCATACGAGCTTGGGGAAAGGTAAATAGGATTGACAGCAAGACACTGGAGCCTAAGTACACTATTCCTATGGAAGCTTATCTCAGATGGGTGCGATCTCGTGCTCAGACATTCATGATGCCATATCCTGCCGTCCTACCAGTTACCATGGAACCTGTGGCTGAAGGAGACACAGCTTATACCATCCTTCACCCAGACATGCCTACTGATAAGGAAGACTTGCAGAGATCATGGATCCAACTGAAGGAGCAAAGGGATACTTTCGAGGCTCATTACAAAGCAAGCCAAGAAAGAATCCTAGAGCTAACAAAACAACTTCACGAGGAACGAAACCTCAACTCATACCTCAACATAAAGAGGAAACGTCCATGGGAGACTTAAAACCCCATCTTTTGTACTTATTTTATTTCATTTTTTGTAAGCCTAAAAGGCAAAACAAAGTTATTACTAATAAAAGTTTACTTTCGTGTTTGTCTAAGCAAATTTAAATCCTGCGGTCCTTGAAAACATTGCATATGCATTCCCATATCATTTCATTGCATCACAGGTTTATAATTGTGCACAGGTTTCTCATCTTCTCGCTGTTTATTTCAGCAATGGCTCTTGAACAATCAGTTAAGGATCTTCAGGCACAAAATGCACAGTTCCAAGAGCTGATCCTGAACCTATCCAAGGGGCAGGATGAATTGAAGACACTGCTGGCCAAGAAGACTAAGAAAACTAGAAGGTCTGCTGGGTTGATCAACATGGGAAGAAGGTTCAAAGGTCTTGCCAAGACCAAAGAACCAGCTGAAGACTATGAATCTGAAGAATCTGAGCAAGAGGTAGGCAGTCTCCACCATTCAATGGGGGACTCTGATTCTGAGGCTAATTACTACCATGAGCCTAATGAAGACAAATTCAAGATGCTGGTGGATAGGATGGATGCCATGGAGTTGCAGAAGTCATCTGGGCTGGATTTTGAGGATTTGAGTCTGATATCTGGGGTAGTCATACCCATTGGTTTCAAGGTTCCTACATTTGTTGTTTATGATGGGGTCTCTTGTCCCAAGCTGCATCTGAGGTCTTATGTCAGAAGAATTCAACCTCACACTGCTGATAAGAAATTGTGGATCCATTTTTTTCAAGAGAGCTTATCTGGAGCTCAGCTGGAGTGGTATTATCAATTGGAGAGTGTCAACATCAGAGACTGGAATGATCTTGCTGAAGCTTTCTATAAGCAGTATCAATACAATGCTGACTTAGCCCCCACTCGCATGCAGCTTCAGAGCATGTCTATGGGTGCCAAAGAAAGTTTTAAGGAGTATGCTCAGAAATGGAGAGATTTAGCTGGAAGAGTTCAACCCCCTTTGACTGACAGGGAGCTGGTTGATATGTTCATGTGTACGCTGAATGGTCCGTTTTATAGTCATCTCATTGGAAGCTCATCATCTGGCTTCACTGAGTTGATCATGACAGGAGAGCGGGTAGAGAATGGTATCAAGAGTGGAAAGATCCAAGTGGGCACTTCTTCATCAGGTGCTGCAAAGAAGCCTCCCACTGGGAAGAAGGAATCCAATGCTGTTTATGGTCAACCTGATCGTAACAGAAGGCATCAGTCTGTTGGTGCAGTTCATATTTCAAATCCAACTCCTGTAACAACGGAACAGCCTCAGGGTAACCAACAGAGGGCTAGAAGGCAGTTCACAAAGATCAACATGTCAATGGCTCAGGCATTGCAACACTTGTTGAAGGCTGAACTTATTACCCTGAGAGAGGCTCCTCAAAATCCCAATGTTACCTCTCCCAAGTACAATCCCAATGCACGATGTGCATATCATTCAAACTGTCCAGGACATGATACTAATAACTGCTGGATCTTGAAGAACAAAATTCAGGATATGATTGATGCTGGAGAAATTGAGTTTGATCCTCCGGGTACTCCCAATGTGATTACTGCTCCAATGCCGAATCATGAGAAGACTGTCAGTGCCATTGAGGAAGACCTACATGTCTATTCAGTTATGGAGTTGACCACACCACTGTCTGTTATCAAAAAGAGGTTAGTACAAGCTGGGATCTTTCCAGGTTGTCGTGAAGATTGTTTGTATTGCACCTATAAACCAGATAGTTGCTTCATATTGAGAGAGGGAATTCAACGTCTCATGGATAAGTATACTATAGTATTTGAGAGGACTCCGTCGTCTGTAGAAAGTATGGTGGATCATCTGACTCAGGGTAGGAAGATTGAAGAGGTTGATATGGTTGACAAAGTACCAATAAGAGTCACTTCAAAAGGTCCCATTAAAATCACTCATCAGGGTCCAATCAAGATCACTGCTGAAGGTCCTGTGAAAGTTGTTGCTGAAGCTAGAATAGCTCTTGTGGTCATTACTACTCCTGGTCCTATCCCATATACGTCTGACAAAGCTGTGCCTTGGCACTATGGGTCTGATGTTTACATCCATGGTGTTAAGCAAGAGCCTGTAGCTGATGTGCCTGTTGATGTTGACAATATTGCTGGATCTAGCAAGATCACTCGTAGTGGAAGAGTCTTCTCCCCTCTAGTTGCTTCTAAGAATGCAGTTATTCCTGCTGCTACTTCCACCACTGATGCTCGGGGCAAGGGTCCTGTTATTGAGCCTGTATCTACTGATGTGCCAGCTGCTGATGACCTCTCTAAGCAGATGGAAGAAGTATTGAAAATCATTCGCAAGAGTGATTATGACATTGTTGATCAGCTGGGGCATACTCCCTCAAAGATTTCTATGCTGTCTTTGTTGTTATGTTCTGAGGCTCATGCCAAATCCTTGATCAAGTTTCTGAAGACTGCTCATGTACCCAGTGCAATTTCTGTTGACCAATTTGAGAACTGTGTTGCCCACCTGACCTATGACAATGGGTTAGGATTTTCTGATGCTGATTTGACCCCTGCCAAGAGGAATCATAACAGGGCCTTGCATATTTCAATTGAATGCAGGGGCACTACCCTGTCACATGTGCTGATAGATAATGGTTCCTCTTTGAATGTGTTGCCTAAGGAAGTCCTGAACAAGCTGAGTCCTGAAGATGCTATGCTGAAGCCCAGTAATATTGTAGTAAAGGCTTTTGATGGTTCTAGAAGAGTAGTGCATGGGGAAATTGATCTTCCAATCCAAGTTGGTTCCCAGGTGTTTACTGCTACATTTTATGTGATGGATATTCGTCCTTCATACTCTTGTCTGCTTGGTCGTCCCTGGATCCATGGGGCAGGTGCTGTGACCTCTACATTACACCAGAAGTTGAGATATCCGGTGGATGGGAAGGTTGTTACTGTCTATGGAGAAGAAGAATACTTTGTCAGCCATGTAAACACTTTCAAGTATCTGGAAATGGAAGGTGAATACATTGAAACTCCGTGTCAGACATTTGAAGTGGTTCCCTGGGTTGTTAATGATTATACAGATCCTCCTGCTGTGAAGAAAGTTCCTGTAGTCACCAGAAAACCTCCAACAATGGCAATGGCCTCCCTCAATGATGCTAGAGCTGTGGTGGATGAAGGTGGTTGTACTATTTGGGGTCAGCTTCCTGATATTCCATACAAGTCTGACAAGTTTGGTTTGGGTTTCACTGCAGAGTCCCAGAAGGTTGTTCGTCGTGCTCGTGCTGCCCGTGTCACTAGTCAAGGGGTTGTGAAGGACCAGATTAATGCTGTGGGAGATCAAGATGAAGACTACAACTTGGAGGCATGGATTTTTCCTACTGTGGGTACTGGACTCAATAATTGGAAAGCTGAAGATGTTATCCCTATCTCCTTTAGTCAGGAGTAAATACTATTACTGTGTTGTTATATTTTAACTTTATAATTCCTTGAACAATAAAACTTTCAAGCCATGTGCCTTACCCGGGGCACAATGGTGTGCTTGTTACGGGCTGTCATTTCATTTGCATACTTCATTCAATAAAATCAGTGGACGTTTCGTTTTCGTAAATATTGTGTTCCTTGTCTTTCTTTTCTTTTTATTTTTGCTTTATCAGCTATGTGTTCTTACACACACCCACATCACTAAAATGCAGATCCTCATCCACTCTGGATCCTGTTGATAACAGTTCTACTATTGCCAATTATAATTTCGAGAATCCGATCTATCAAACTGAAGACGGAAATGAGGACGATTGTGAAATACCTGTAGAGCTTGCTAGGTTGTTACAACAAGAAGAGAAAGCTATACAGCCACATGAAGAGCCAGTCGAAGTTGTGAACCTGGGAACTGAAGAAAACAGAAAAGAGGTCAAGATAGGGGCTGATTTAGAGGATAGTGTCAAGAGCAGATTGATTCAGATGTTACGCGACTATGTGGAGATCTTTGCTTGGTCTTATGAAGATATGCCAGGGTTGGATACAGACATTGTGGTTCACCATTTGCCAGTGAAAGAAGATTGTCGTCCAAAGAAGCAGAAGGTTCGTCGTATGCGTCCTGAAATGTCAGAAAAGATCAAGGCAGAGGTAATGAAACAATTCAATGCAGGGTTCTTAGCAGTGACTTCTTATCCTCAATGGGTTGCAAATGTGGTACCAGTTCCTAAGAAAGATGGTAAGGTGCGTATGTGTGTGGACTACAGGGATCTGAACAAGGCTAGCCCTAAAGATGACTTTCCACTTCCCCATATTGATATTCTGGTAGACAACACTGCTCAGCATAAGGTATTCTCTTTTATGGATGGTTTCTCTGGTTACAATCAAATCAAGATGGCACCTGAAGATATGGAGAAGACAACATTTGTGACACAGTGGGGCACTTTTTGTTATAAGGTAATGCCATTTGGTTTGAAGAATGCAGGGGCAACATATCAGCGTGCTATGGTGGCTTTGTTTCATGATATGATTCATCATGAGATAGAGGTATATGTAGATGATATGATAGCCAGGTCTCAGAACGAAGAGCAACATCTTGATCATCTGCACAAGTTGTTTGAGAAGTTGAAGAAATACAAGTTAAGATTGAACCCAAACAAGTGTACTTTTGGAGTTAGATCCGGAAAGCTCCTGGGTTTCATTGTCAGTGGAAAAGGTATTGAGGTGGATCCTGCAAAAGTGAAAGCTATACGAGAGATGCCAGCTCCCCGTACTGAGAAGGAGGTTAGAGGTTTCTTGGGGCGATTGAACTACATTGCAAGATTTATTTCCCAATTAACTACCATCTGTGAGCCAATCTTCAAGTTGTTGAAAAAAGATCAGGTGATGGAATGGAATGATGAGTGCCAGACTGCCTTTGATGAAATTAAGAGATATCTGCTGGAACCACCAATTTTGATGCCACCAGTTGATGGAAGACCCTTGATTATGTACTTAACAGTATTAGACAACTCAATGGGGTGTGTGTTGGGGCAACATGACGAGTCTGGTCGAAAAGAGCAGGCAATATACTACCTTAGCAAAAAGTTTACCGACTGTGAAACAAGATACTCACTGCTCGAGAAAACTTGCTGCGCTTTGGCATGGGCTGCTCGCCGACTAAGACAGTATATGTTGACCCATACTACCTTGTTGATTTCAAAGATGGATCCAATCAAATACATATTTGAGAAACCTGCTCTCTCTGGAAGAATTGCAAGATGGCAAATGATCTTGACAGAATATGACATACAGTATACTACTCAGAAGGCCATTAAAGGAAGTATTGTTGCTGATCATTTGGCTCATCAAGCAGTGGATGATTATCAGTCAATGAATTTTGAGTTCCTTGATGAAGATATCATGATTATTACCAAAGAACCTGGACAATATGACGGACCTGAACAAGGATCCCGATGGACTATGGTTTTTGATGGTGCCTCTAATGCACTTGGTAATGGTGTTGGTGTTGTGATTAGTTCCCCTGAAGGTTGTCATACCCCGATTACTGCCAGACTTTGTTTCCATTGTACCAATAACATGGCTGAGTATGAGGCATGTATCCTGGGTATTAAAGCTGCTATTGATATGAAGATTCAGTTCCTTGATGTGTATGGAGATTCAGCCCTGGTAGTTAGTCAGATCAAAGGATATTGGGACACCAAGCATGATAATCTCATTCCTTACAGAGAGCATGTGTTGTCTTTGATCCCACATTTCAAAGAAATTACCTTTGAGCACATTCCACGAAGAGAGAATCAGTTAGCAGATGCATTGGCCACCATGGCATCTATGTTTGAGATCAGCTGGGATGATGAAGCTCCCAAGATTACTATTGATAGATTTGAAAAGCCTGCATACTGCAATGAGATTGACACTGAAGGGGCAGAGGAGAAACCTTGGTTCTATGAAGTAAAAAGATATCTTGAAGCTCAAGAGTTCCCTGAAGGGGCATCTGTCAAAGATAAGAAGTTTTTGAGAAGGTTTTCTGCTAAGTTCTTCTTGAGTAATGGCATTTTGTACAAGCGCAATCATGATTCAACTTTGCTTCGTTGTGTGGATAAGAAGGAAGCAATTGAGATTATGGAAGATATGCATGATGGGATTTTTGGCACTCATTCTAGTGGACATACCATGGCAAAGAAGATATTGAGAGCAGGTTACTATTGGTCTACCATGGAAGCTGATTGCTATCAACACTCTAGAACATGTCACAAGTGTCAAATCTATGCTGATAAAGTTCATGTACCTCCATCACCATTGAATGTGTTGACTGCTCCTTGGCCCTTTGCCATGTGGGGCATTGATATGATTGGTGAGATCAAGCCTACTGCTTCTAATGGGCATCGTTTCATCCTGGTTGCTATTGATTACTTCACGAAGTGGGTGGAGGCAGCTTCATTTGCATCTGTTACAAAGAATGTTGTGGCTCGATTTATTAAGAATAATCTCATATGTAGGTATGGCATCCCTGAAAGGATTATCACTGACAATGGCTCTAATCTGAACAATTCTATGATTACTGACCTCTGCACGCAGTTCAAGATTAAGCATCACAACTCTTCTCCGTATCGTCCAAAGATGAATGGGGCAGTTGAAGCTGCCAATAAGAACATTAAGAAGATTGTACAAAAGATGACTGTTACTTACAAGGATTGGCATGAGATGTTACCATTTGCTCTTCATGGTTATCGTACCACAATACGTACTTCAACAGGGGCAACCCCATTCTCCTTAGTCTATGGTATGGAAGCAGTTTTGCCCATTGAAGTTCAGATTCCCTCCTTAAGAATTATGAAGGATGCAGGCTTGGATGAAGATGAGTGGATTCAGACTCGACTGGACCAGTTAAATTTGATTGATGAGAAGAGGTTAGCAGCAGTTTGTCATGGCCAGATGTACCAGAAACGGATGATCAAAGCTTTTAACAAGAAGGTTAAGCCAAAGGTATATCAGGCTGGAGACTTGGTAATCAAGCGTATCATATTACCACAAGGTGATCCTAGGGGCAAGTGGACTCCAACATATGAAGGACCATTTGTAGTCAAGACAGTATTCTCAGGAGGTGCCATGATATTGACTACAATGGATGGTGAAGACTTCCCACAGCCCGTGAACGCAGACATAGTTAAAAAATACTACGCATAAAAAGAGACCCGCTAGGTTGACAGGCCTAGGCAAAAATAAGGGCATCCCGGCAAACCAAAAGGGTTTGGGCAAAAATTAGGGATATATATAAAAAGATGTACACCCGGCAAGTCGAAAACCTGAAAAGGCGGCTTGGGCAAAAAAGGGTATCCCGGTGGATTGAAAACCTGAAAGGGCAATCCAGGCAAAAGTTAGGGATTAAAGCGTATGACTATGTCTCGTTTGGATCACCCATGAAACTGCAACCAGTTGTACTACTTACTCAAGCTCGAACAGATAAAGCTCAATCCAATCGTTTCCGTCCCAACAGCAGAAGATGAGATACTTGAAGATAATGGCAATAGTAGAATTGAAACTCAATAGGACTGTTTTCCACATAGCTGATTTTATTTATTTTGTAAAAACTTTATGACAAAATCCTCTTACTAGGGTTTATGTCTCCTTGTACAAACTTACCCGCGTATGGGTCACTTTTTGATATAAATAAATTCCATCTTTTGAATCCAGATTTACTTTTACCCTATTTACATAAGCGAAACGTCCATTGGTTGTGTTTGAATGTATGTATGCTTTTGAATATGATTGATATTTACCAAAAATGCATGTATGCTTTTAATATGATTAATGTTTACCAGAAATGCATGGAAATGCAGTAATAGTATTTACTAAGGACGAATGAGGGGAGGATTTCAACGAAGCTTCGCCAGTTCACCTTTACAAGACAGTTACAAACTCTCAGTAGGAAGAATCCATCTTCATAAAGTCTTATCTCCCCTGGAATTTATATCCATCTCTTTTATCCTCATGCGGATGTACGGGAAATTACTTTCCAATAAGGATACGACGAACGAAGACGGGTGTTCTATCTACTCTACTATCAATCGAAGACGGGATGTTATACTTATCCTACTACCAAACGAAGACAAAGGTTATATATACCTTACTATCCCCAACAACGGGAGGTTATATCTATGCCTTACTATCCCCAGCAGACGGGAGGTTATCTATACCCTGTTATCCTCAGCAGACAGAGGGTTATATATTCTTCAACAACGAATCGGGATATATTTTCCCTGGCCAGCAGTTGTTATACGAAGATATCCAGACGCTTCCGGCAGTATCATATCATACATACATCATTTACATCATACCATAGCATATATATCCATAGACATATAGTACATTACCTAAGTGCATCATATCATACATGCATACATAAAGCATAAACTAATGTTATTATACAGAATGCTACCTTGTTTTCAGGTTAATTATCCAACAAACAAACTTATGATCTTCGGGACTGCTTTATCGTCACCTCAGGGTTACTTTATCCTCCTGATAAGCTTCTTATTTCTTTGGGACTGCTTTATCGTAACTTCAGGGTTACTTTATCCTCCTGATAAGCTTCTTATTACTTTGGGACTGCTTTATTGTCACCTCAGGGTTACTTTATCCTCCTGATAACTTCTCATGATTTCAAGACTGCTTTAGAGTTATCATTATTGATTGCTCTATCCTCCTGAAATCACATCATTACTTCAAGACTGCTTTAGAGTTATCATTATTGATTGCTCTATCCTCCTGAAATCACATTACTTCAAGACTGCTTTAGAGTTATCATTATTGATTGCTCTATCCTCCTGAAATCACATTACTTCAAGACTGCTTTAGAGTTATCATTATTGATGGCTCTATCCTCCTGAAATCATTACTTCAAGACTGCTTTAGAGTTATCATTATTGATGGCTCTATCCTCCTGAAATCATTACTTCAAGACTGCTTTAGAGTTATCATTATTGATTGCTCTATCCTCCTGAAATCACATTACTTCAAGACTGCTTTAGAGTTATCATTATTGATTGCTCTATCCTCCTGAAATCACATTACTTCAAGACTGCTTTAGAGTTATCATTGCTCTATCCTCCTGAAATCATATTATTACTTCAAGACTGCTTTAGGGTTATCATTATTGATTGCTCTATCCTCATGAAGACATGTTGTTACATCAGTATTACTCCAGTATCCTGAAAGCATATCATCAATACCTCAGGACTGCTCCAGACTCCTGACAGCTTTCATTATACCTCCATATTTTGGACTGCTTTCCCCTAGTGGCATCTTTAAGCCCACTCTATCATATTCAACTAGCCATCTGTAACACTCTATGCACTGGTGAGTGCAAATTTTTGGGCTTTTGTGTTCAATCCCCTTCAACCTTCCAGGTCACGACTGGCAAATATACCAATCTAACCCCTCAGGTTTCAGAAAATTGAACAGGGGCAGCTGTTGCACCCCAAAATTTGCCCTCACAATACAAGACTTTGTGTTCTAAGAAGGTTCACAAGGTTCACAAGTTCTCCAACACTTGCATAACCTTTCATGAGGTTCATGAAGTCTACAAGTTACTTCTTGAAGGTTCACAAGGTTCACAAGTCCCACAATGCTTTCAATACCTTTCATGAGGTTCATGAAGTCTACAAGTCACTTCTTGAAGGTTCACAAGGTTCACAAGTTTCTCTACAAGACCTTTCATGAGGTTCATGAAGTCTACAAGTCACTTCTTGAAGGTTCACAAGGTTCACAAGTTTCACAATGATTACAAAGCTTTCCTGAGGTTTATGAGGTCTACAAAGCCACTTCATGAGGTTCACAAGCTTCATAACACCTCCCATGAGTATCACAAGACATTTTATGAAGATTCACAAGGTTCACAAAGTTCACAATTGGTCAAAGAAGTTGATAATTCCCTCAGACAATGCACCTCCTAAGCAGTGCATCCAAAACTAGGGTTTTGACTTTAATCAGGCTAAATGGACTTCCAATACTTCAAGTGAGCTTCATAACATCTTATATGTGTGTAATAACCCCCATGACAAGTTTCAAGACTTTTCTCAAAAGTTTGCTCAGTCAGATGATCAGATAAGTCAAAATCAGTCAATGCAGTTAAAAAGTCAAACTGAGGTCAACTGTGGTCAAACCAAAGTCAAACTTCATGATTTTTTTGCCAACATCAAGTATATGAAGTAAAATTCATCATTTGATCAAGGGTTGATCATGATTCATCAAGGAGATTCCAGATCATCAATAATCAGGAGTTTCTAAATTAGGGTTTCCTCAGTAAAAGTCAACTGAACTTTGACCAATCATAACTTTCACATACTTCATCACCAAGTCTCCATCCAAAGCTCATTTTGAAGGAAATTGAATTCTCTACAACTTTGATGTTGAAAGTTGAGCCCAAAAATGCTTCATTTGGAAGATATGAGCTAAGACATTATAGGTCATTTCAAAAGTCAACAAAAAGTCAACAACTTCAAAAGGGCATAACTTGAGATTGGTAAATGATATGGACCTGAAACCAATGGGGTTGTTTAGAGGACTCTTCAAGCTTTCCAAAATGTCCAAGAACACCCTCATACCTTTAAAATTGAGGGAGATATGCTCTTGCAAAGTTGGGCAATTTTGTGATGGTTTATATTGAAAATGGGGGTTTAGAAACAATTCCTTCCAAATGGGCCTGCTAAGTTGTGATCCAATCCACCTCATATCATTATGCACGACCCAATTGACCAAAATTCAGCATTTTTATTATTTTATTTTTATTTATTATTGATTTAATTCATAAAAATCATTTTAAATAAATATAAAATATGAAAATCTATTTTTGGAGGAAGATAATGCTTCTAGAAATTCTTAATTGTTGATTGAATTTGAAAGAGAAAGGAATCATGTGATTTATCCAAAGATAGTAAGCCTTCATGATCAAATATTTGAACTTTAAACTATGATCTTTTTCAATCTTTTTGGATCCAAATCTCCACACAACTAGTCCATATTTCTGACCTAATTCACACACATATAAGTATCAAACATAACCCTAGCCTCAAGAGACGATTCCCAGCAGCCAAAAGTGTAAGTTCATTGTTCAAAAATTCATCAAAAAAGTGAAATTCGGATTCTCTATTCCAAGGCTCTAAAAGGTAAAATAAGAACATGGTTGGCTTCCTTGGACATCATGGATCATGAATCACCATTCATAAGCATTCAAATCATGCCCTAATGATGAACCCGAAGCATTGTTCATGCTTGAAAATATTTTTTCGATTACATCAATTCATTGCATTTGAATGGATTTTGCTTGGCTAATATTGTTTGTTATGTGTTGTAGAATGTTTCTGGGCAGGAAAACTCAAGGAACCGTGGCTAATTCACAAGATGCCATAGTTAGGGTTTGGACCTAGGTTTAGGGATTTCTAATTTAAGAAACATAAATCAATTCTAAAAACATAGAACTAATCGTGAGAATGTCTGGATCATAATGCTGGTTTTAATTTTGTAAAATGGTACAGTTTTGTTGCTTGTTGATGTTTGTAGGTTTTGCTGGGAATAATTTTTTCGCAGGAAAACTTGTAGCTATTTTCACAAGTAAATTCGTAGCTCTGGAGGTTGAAGAAGGCTGCTTCCCGCGCGTTCAGGAATTCAAATTATTGTTTAAAATATTATGTTTGATTGTTGTTTGGTTATCACAAGCGCTGGCTTGTCCCAGTGGAAGGATGTGCTTGTGTTTGATGAAAAGGCCAGGGTTCGAATCCTGTTTGGGCCATTATTTTTGTTCTATTTTTCAGGAAAAAGAAGATTGAATATATTATAGCTTCTTGCCATTCAATAGTCAGATGGGCTCTTCCAGCCAGGTGGTAACGCGCGCATACTCGTATACATAAGGTCCTGGGTTCAATCCTCCCCCAGGCCTTTTGTTTTTTCATTTATTTTGCTGATTATTGGTTTGAAAGAACAAAACCATTTGGAGGCAATCCTTCTTGCACCAACCAGCGCCTGGCCCAGTGGTAGAGCATATGATCTTGTGAGCAAAGCCTCCTGGGTTCAAACCCCAGCCAGGTTTGTTTTGCTATTTTCTTTTATTTTATTTTTGTGTAACTAGTTTAGGTTTTATTAATAATTGTATAATAAAATAATTCTATAAAATAATAGTTCCTAATAAAAAAAAAATCATATGTTCTTAATTTAAAAATTATTCCTTTTATTATATTGGTAAAAATAATTTTGTATCTAAATAAACCCTAATTTTCTAAAGAAACTCTAAAAATACTTTTCTAAACAAAACTTAATTCTATTTTCCAAAAAATGATTTTTATTTTCTAATTCTTATCATAATTATTATGTATATAATTTTTAATATAATTAATTTCGTAAATATAATTATAAACTCTTTTCTTCATATAATATGGTAAATATATTTTACACTATGTTTATAACTTAAATCATTTTTTTAAATAATTGAATCAATAAAAATTAAATCTTGTAAATATACTTATAACTTATTTTTCTCTTTATATAATATGTGAATACCTTTTATAACTTTTTGTTTAGAATTGAATTTATAATAATTAAAATTTTGTAGTATATTTAAAAGTAACTTAATAACTAGTAAATTAAAATAATTGTTTGTTCATATTTCTTTCTAAATATATTTGTTTATATTAAAAATTGTTAATTTCTTATTCTTATAATATTTTGATTAATTTTATTTATTATTATTACTACTAACCATATTATTTATTTTGCTTTATTAATCTTATATTATTATTATTTCACTAATTTTTATTATTCACTAACTTCTCTTATTTTATTATTACTAACTTTATGCTTATTATTTAATATTATTATTTATCACTAACCCCTATTATTTATTTATTTATTATTTATTGCTTATTTATTTATATTTTACTTATTTTTGCTATTTATTTATTTTGCTTATTATAATGATGTAAATGCTCCTGGATGTAAATTTTGTAATTATTTAATTATTTTTGCTATGGTTAGTAATTAGGGAGTGCAAAACATGTATGTTATTTAAAATAAACTTAGATCATTTTAATCATAAGATAATTAAATTAAACACTCACACACGTAAGTCGATTTTTAATCGCCGTCTCACTTTCTAAGGTTATCCCTCAGGTTGCCTACTAATAAGGTCAAGTGGGGTGTATAAAGCAAGTCCCTCAAGTAAAAAATCATCAAGTCCCTAATGGTTGCCTTCACGAATCAAGTCCCTTCGAATAATGATGATAGTCCCTCATATATGCTTATTACACCCCACAGTTGCCTTCAAAACAGATGTCCCTGTCATGTCCCTTACATCCAAGGTAATGACTACCTACTCCTTAATAGTAGGGATAGTCTTACCAATTAAAGGATAAAGAACAAGAAAGACTTAAAACTTTAGGGTAGGTTCCTCTTATGTACTTGCTCACTTCAAAAACTTTTCAAACTTTCCACAATTTCAAACAAATTTTCAAAAAACAAGTTTTTACGCATCCGTACATGGATCATTATTAACTATTCTGAAATTTTTTCTATTCACACACTACACTTTCAAAAACAATTCAAAAGTGAGCTAAGTAACTAAGAGCCCATGGATAACCATGGATGTAAAGGGTGCTAACACCTTCCCTTTACATAACCTACCCCCCGGACCCAAAAATATCTCTTAAGGTCTTTCCTGTTCTTTTATACCCTTTCCTTTTGGATAAAATAAAAGTCGGTGGCGGCTCTTGCTATCCGCAACATAACTAAAGTCAGTTCTCCCACCGTGTTACACACGGTATGGACATTACGAGTATTCGGTGATGCCTTTCGGTGTGACTAATGTACAGGGAGTATTAATGGAGTACATGAATCGTATTTTTCATACTTATCTGGATCGTTTTGTGGTTGTGTTTATTGATGATATTCTAATTTATTTCAAGTCAGAAGAAGAGCATGCATAACATTTGAGAACAGTATTAGAAGTTTTGAAGGATACAAAGTTGTATGTGAAGTTGTCCAAGTGTGAATTTTGGTTGAAGGAAGTCAGCTTTCTTGGTCATGTGATTTCAGGTAGTGGTATTGATGTAGATACTTCTAAGATAGATGTTGTGTTGCAATGGGAAACTCTAAAGTCGGCTACTGAGATTAGAAGTTTCTTGGGATTAGCCAAATATTACTGAAGGTTCATTGAAGGATTTTCTAAGTTGTCACTTTCGTTGAATCAGTTGACTTGTAAGAGTAAGTCTTTTGTGTGGGATGTTTAATGCGAATAAAGTTTTATAGAGTTGAAGAAGAGATTGACGTCGGCTCCGGTTTTGACTTTACCGAATTCAGGAGAACCATTTGTGGTGTATTGTGATGTTTCATTGATGGGTATAGGAGGTGTTCTTATGCAGAATGGTAAAGTAATTGCTTATGCATTGAGACAGTTGAGGCTTCATGAAAAGAACTATCCTACGCATGATTTGGAGCTTGCTGCAATTGTTTTTGTACTAAATATCCGGAGACATTATCTTTATGGTTCTAGATTCGAAGTGTTTAGCAATCATAAGAGTTTAAAGTATATGTTCAATCAGAAAGAGTTGAATATGAGGCAACGAAGGTTGTTGGAACTGTTGAAAGACTATGAGTTTGGTTTGAATTATCATCCAGGTAAAGCTAATGTGATAGTTGATGCTTTGAGTCGGAAAACGTTGCATATGTCGGCGATGATGGTTAAAGATTTGGAACTAATTGAACAATTCAGAGATATGAGTTTAGTTTGAGAAGTAACACCGAAGAGTGTTATGTTAGGCATGTTGAAGATTAATAATGGTTTTCTAGACAATATTAAAGAAGCTCAGAAAAGGGATGTGAAACTAGTAGATATCATAGTTGATTGTGGTGAATTAGAGAAGAATGGTTTTAAGTTGGATGCACATGGTGTATTGAGACTTCATGATCATATTTGTATTCCTGATGACGCCGAGGTGAAAAGAATGATTCTTAAGGAGAGTCATATAAGTAATTTGATTATTCATCCAGGAGCGACTAAGATGTATCAAGATTTGAAGAAGTTTTTTTTGGTGGCCTAGGATGAAGAATGATGTAGCACATTTTGTGTATGCCTGTTTGACTTGTCAGAAGTCGAAGTTGAACATCAGAAGCTCACTGGTTTGTTGCAACCGTTGGAAATTCCAGAATGGAAATGGGATAGAATTTCTATGGACTTTGTAAACAGATTGCCTAATACTTCAAGAGGACATGATTTAATTTGGGTGATTGTTGATAGGATTACGAAGTAGGCTCATTTATTCCTATTAACATCAGTTTTCCAGTATCAAAGTTGGTAGATATTTATGTCAGAGTGATTGTGAAGTTTCATGGTATTTCTTTGTGTATCATGTTAGATCGAGATTCGAGGTTTACTTCTGAGTTTTGGAAGAGTCTGCAAGAAGCGTTGGGTTCTAAGTTGAGGTTGAGTTCAGCGTATCATCCTCAGACAAATGTTCAAACTGAGAGGACGATCCAGTCGTTAGAGGATTTGTTGAGAGCTTATGTTCTTGAGCAGGGAGGTTCGTGGGATACTTATCTTTCATTGATCGGGTTTACGTATAATAACAGTTACCATTCTAGTATTGGAATGACACCTTTTGAGGCGTTGTAGGAGATGTAGGACTTTGTTGTATTGGCATGAATCAGGAGAGAGTGTAGTGCTTGGACCAGAGATAGTCCAAGAGACTATCGAGAAGGTGAAGTTGATTCGAGAAAAGATGAAAGCTTCTCAAAGTAGGCAGAAGAGCTATCATGATAAGCGAAGGAATGATTTAGAGTTTCAAGCTGGTGATCATGTATTCTTAAGAGTTATGCATGTAACCGGTGTTGGACGAGCGTTGAATTCCAAGAAACTTACTCCTCGTTTTATTGGTCCATATCAGATTTCGGACAAGATTGGGAATGTTGCCTACAAAGTGGTTTTACCGCCAAATTTGTCGAATTTGCATGATGTGATCCACGTGTCGCAACTCCGAAAGTATATTTCAGATCCTTCTCATTTGAGTATGGATGATGTGTAAGTACAGGATAATCTCACTGTGGAGACGATGTCGGTACATATTGAGGATCGTGAAACAAAGACTTTAAGAGGCAAAGATATTGCTTTGGTGAAGGTTGTTTGGTTGGGCGTTGCCGGAGAGAGTATGGAATGGGAGTTGGAAAGCAAGATGCGGGAATCTTATCCTAAATTGTTTGGGCAAGGTAAGATTTTCGAGGACGAAAATGTTCAAAGTGGGGGAGAATTGTAACGCCCGTATTTAATTAATTAATTTAATTAAAAGATCATGTATTTTTTCCCGATTAATTATTGTTAGGTGTTGTTTTGTCGAGTATGTCGTTAAGTTGTTTAAGTTGGTATTAAGTTGATGGTTAAGTCGTGTTTGGGTTGTTCGAGTTAATTAAGTCAAAATAATAATAGAATTATTAATGAAATAATATTAATAAGTGGGTTTGGTTGTGGTATGAGAGTAGTAAAGGGGGGTGTTATTTTAGGCCCATTAGTAATTTGGTTAATTAGTGAAATAATAGTATTATTAAGTTGAAAAAAACCTAATTAGAAGGATTAATCAGAATTTGGTGAAAGAACAAGTCTTGAGGAAGAACAAGGAGACTAGGATTGGATTTTCGTAGAGAATTTTTTATGTGAATTCAAGCTGCCTTCAATCCAAGGTAAGGGTGAGGTTCGAATTCTATAACCGGGATTAGGATAATTTGTATGTAGGCTTAGTATTTTCATATGATTGTTGTTGTGATCTTGTATGATATGTTGTTGTTGATTTCGTATGGATCTGTCATGAAGAATATGCTATGATTTGTTATGTTGTTGTAATTGTTGTTGTTGCTGGACTGATTTTGTTGCATAAAATTTGGGTATAGATGAGATTTAGGACTCTTAATCGAATGTAGTATTGTTAGATGATGGATATACAAAAGATTATAGGTCTGAAATCAATGTAGAAACCCAATTAGGCTTGAATTGAGTGTTGAATTGGTGAAATTTGTAGCAGAAGTGGGATTTGTGTGAAGAACTGGGAATCACGTAGTAGATCTGGTATTATGTGTAACTAGGGAAGCCTTACGCATAACACATGCATGTTACGCTGGGAATTACGCATAAGGAAAGTGTTGTGGTACATCTGGTCAGTTACGTAAGCCACACGTAAGAGTGTAGGCATTACGCGTAATCACAACATTTACGCGTAATGGGGACGTAGGAAGAAGAGTATTACGTGTAACAACAAGTCTATACGCGTATGAGCAAAGATGTGTGCAGAAAATGCAATTTTTGGCGATTCGTCCAGTTTTCGCATCCGAGTCGAACTAATTTGATTCTAGAAATTAATTAGTGATAAAATAAGTTGATTTTAGTAGAGTTGAGACCTAAAATAAGTAATTTATAAATTTAATTAATTGAGTTATAATTAGTTGGTTTCCTGTGTTGTAGTCGTATGAAGTCGATATAAGTTGTGTTATCCCGATCTTGGGGAATATTAAGTTGCAAGTCGATTAACCAATGTTGATATATGTTATTGCATTTTTAAGTTTCTATTTATGTTGTTGTATGCCATTCATAAGTTGCATACATTTGCATATTTTCAAGTGGGAGCGAATGGTCAAATCTAGTTGGTCTGGATTGGAAAATATGTTGTTGTTGCCTCGATAAATTGACAAGATTTCAAGTTGGGAGTTTTACTCCAAATGGTACCACATGCATATACATAAGTTGAGTCACATTTGAGTCGCATTATATACGTGTTGTTAATCGTTGTTGTGTGTAGTTGTATGTTGATGTTACTTGTTGTGTGAAGTGGTGTGATCGTATGCTTTCTCATTTATGTATTGATTATCATACTCTTGTTTTATTGTTCGATATCTCACCCTTTTTGTTTTAATGTTGTCCGTATGTTGGTAACGTGCAGGTAATCTAGAGTCGATTACTTAGTAGCTTCAAGTTGGTGTTTGTCGCTCAGATACGTAGCACTTCGAGGGATGAACACATGTCTTGTCTTTTATGTTGAATTATATTTTAGTCGATGAATTTTTAAGTTATTCATTTTGAAGATTCTGTTTGGAGTTGTTTATTTTGAAAACCATGTTGAAGTAGCTTGATGTTGAAAACAAATGATGTTGTTTTAAAGTTGAAATTTGATGAATCCACTACGTAGTTTTTGAAGTATTTATATTAATGAAGTTTATGTTGTTTGGTTTTAAAGTTGAAAAATGTGATATCCCATGTTTTTGCAGAATTTTTAATAACTCTGATTTAATTATAAAGTCGGGTAGAAATGGGATGTTACACATAGCCTATGCTCGATTCTAGCTTCCATTTCCTCAAATACTGCAACCAAACCCTAAATTGAAAACAATTAGTAGGAAACAAAATACAATTGAAATAATGAATAATTAGTTTAATATAATTGTTTTAATTGGATTACCTTTTGCTGGTCAGAAATAAAAACATATATATTCTCAATTCCAACATCTTCCATTAGCAAATTTATGAACCACATCCATGATTCCTTAGTTTCTGTTTCCACAACACCAAAGGCAAGTGGGAAATACTAGCCATTGGGGTCCCTCCCAACAACTATCAAAATGACCTCCATAGGTAGTCTTCAAGTGACACCCATCAACCCCAATGAATGGTCTATAACCATTGATGGAACCTTTTCTACATCCATCAAAACAAAAATAAAAGGAACCAAATCTGGGTTGAATGGAAGCTGATGGTCTATCAATGTTTATCTTAATTATATTTCCATGATTTTCCCTATGCAACTCAGCTGCATATCTCCATAAATTTGCATATTATTTATCTACATCTCCTTCTATGATTTTCCTTGCAATCATCTTAGCTTTCCAAGCCCTTGCAACAATAATACCAACTGAATAATTTTGTCTCATATCTTAGATAATATCAATGATCCTTACTTTTTCTGAAGTTTGCCTTTTCTTTACCATAACCTTGGCCACCCACTTTGAACTTGCAGTTTTGTTATCCAAAACCCTGACACATGTGTGGGTGTCCTTTATAGTCTTAAGCGCATAAGTGTGTTTATGACCCACTTTGGAACAAAGTATTAAAAAACCACACTTCGCCTTACATTCCACTCTCACTCTATACCCCTCATTTTTTACAAATCTTATCTCTCTCCCATTTAAAACAGTCCACTCACGAATTGTCTCCCTAAAGTCATCTAGAGAATTGAACTCCATACCCCACTCAAACTTGAATTTCCTATTCAGTTCTTCTTTCTTAAACTTCTCAAACCTTGGTTTTTTCATCTTCTGAGTTATCAACATCAGAACTCAATAATTCTTCAATAACATACTCCTCCTCATCCACGTCTTTCTTACTAGAACAAGTTAAGAACCTGCTTATTATTGGACCCTGACTAATTGGTATAGTCACATCAATACCTTCAAAACCATCTTCAAGAGCAGTGGTCCTCACATCCTCATTATCTTCCAAACCTTCAACAATTTCTTCATCACTAACTTCTAAATCAGTCATATGATTGACACACTTAGGGCTTATTCCACTCCCACTTGCATCATGTTCCACAAACCATTCCTCATCCACTTGATTCGCACAATGGTAAGAACCAAAATCACATGCATCATCGTCATTCTTAATCTGAAAATGCTTTGGAGCAATTTTAGTTATTTTCTCCCACAATCTATACGACCCTACAATGTAACCCCACCCAATGACTATGTTGTGAATGTGATTCATGCTAAACTTATCTAAGTGTTCCCCAGAAATCATAGCAGGAATACCACCCCTATATATCGTCTCTTCATCACTAAGTTTCACAAACTCCCCTCCATGTCGAAAAACAACGTTAAACAGTGCATTTTTCTGAAAATATATATGTAAAATAAGAAAAAAAATACGGAAAATGAGAACTTAATGCAAACACACAAGCAACTTCACATTACCCACAATTCGAAGTTTGCATCCATGGTTGTGTCTTCTACCTTGCTCGCTCCCATGGCTTCCTTGCTTTCGTCTTCTCCACATTTAAATTGAGAAATGCTAAACCCTAATTTCTCTGGGGGACAAGAATATATATATCAATATTTCTCCATGCTTGCACAGTCAACTTGCCACGTTACCAATTAACACACGCTCAGTGAGCATGTGTGGTACAGGGTGTAGTAAAGTCTGGTTTGGCGTTTTATAAGCGGAATTTTATATTAAAAAAAAATTTCAAGAGAAATAACAAATCGCACCCTAATAGCATGGGGGTTTCATATATAATTAACCTATATATATATATATATATATATATATATATATATATATATATATATATATATATATATATATATATATATATATATATATATATATATATATATATATATATATAAAATTTGATTAATCACTAATTTTTTTTATAAATAATAATTTTTCATTTTAAAAGAAATGAAAAAAAAAATCTGTTCACCGGTTAACAATACAGATATAAGTATTGGTGTAAAAAATAGGATCATTATAGGTTTCAATTAAATTAATTCAATTCAATTTAGTACTACTAGTAGCAAAGTAGCAACTCTGGTAGAATAACTCGTGTCATCAAATGCAAACAAAAGGAGAAGTAAGAACTAAGAAATACGCAAAACTATTAAAAAAAAGAAACGTGATTATTTCACAAAACCCATTTTAATACACAGATTAACCTGAAATTACTTTAGGCCATCAAACTCTTGCCTAACACCACAAACTCATACACATTCAATTCATGATATTTTCACAAACATAAAAAAAATAAAACAGTCATTGCAAATCATCACACATGATAACATAGCATGATGAGTGATGACCCCTCTCTCTCCTTTTCCACACGCTTTTCTTGCAATCTAAGCCTATAATGTCCTCTCATCATATCATTAATTAATTACATAATTAATTAATTTTCCGTTTTACTACACTAATTACAGTAATTAATTTCCCTTTTCAAATTATATATAAAACCCAAACCAAACCAGAGAAGTAGAGTCTCTCTCTAAAACAGAAGAAAATGAGTTCTGTTTGCATATCAAACTGTGTCAACGACGCACGTGACCCCCGCGTGCCGGTTCGAGCCAATTACGTCAACCTCTACAAATGGCCTGAATCGGATGCAGAATTTGTCAAATCGGTCAGCTTAAACGGCGGTCATGGCCATCCCAGGGTGGTGGATAGTATCTCATGCAGACAGATGTATCTTAAAAGTTATACGTTTTCGAGAAAAGAAACTGTGCCGGAGAAAACCCAGAAATGTTTTGGAAGGGTGAAAGAGAAAGTGGCTCCCGGTGGTGGTGGTAGTGGTGGCGGCGGCGGCGGTGGAAGGAAGAAACGGAATCAAGGTAGGAGAAGGAAATGTTTGGTTTTGAGGAAAATGAGGGAAATTTCGTGTAATACGCTGTTTCGGATTTTTCACAGGTTCTTGTCTTGTGGTGCTAGTGTTGATGTTGTTGTCAATGAAAAACATCCATATTAATATTTTATTTTATTTATTTGTTTTGTTTTGTTTTTTTGGGTGTTATTATTATTATTATTATTTTTATCTGTTTTTTTTTACTTGGGTTTAAGTTTATGGCTGTCTCTGTCTATTTTGTACATTACTTTTCTCTTTTTTTAATAAAGAGATTTGGCTAATTTTGCTTTGGATTCTTTGTAATTGTATTTGTTTCCACAATAACATTGTAAGTTGGTGATTTTTGAAAAAGTGAAGGAAGAAGATGAAAATATATCATGCTGGCTTCTCTTTCATATTCATTGTTTTCTCTACAATTCTTTTTTACTCAAACAAATATTGGTTCATCATCTCCTTGTTGTTTACATGTATATATTGAATATATATTTTTCATGTTAAATGTTAAGTTTAGTGTGAATATATTACACTAAATATTAAAACATTTTCAACTTTTCTTTGACAGAAATATATTAACCACTTATTTAACTGTTTTATTTAACGAATAGCTGTTATGATGATTAAAATAGTTAAATCAACTATAGATCTCTTAAATTATTTAATTATATCCTATAAGTTCTTTAAGATTTTTTTTAACCATCTGATTTAATCAGTTTAAAAATATTTACATCGTTATCTTTTTTTTTTTTTTTTAAATTTTCGTTAAAAAAATGCAGATGTGGCATAGACATTGCTTATGTGGCATTTAACTGAGTTCATTTGGCTTTTAGGTTAGATGATTTGACAGTTGTGCTGGCTTTCTACTATATCTCTTGCACATGTTACGTAAATCCCCAAATCAAATTGTTTGAACCCTAAAACTTAAAACTTCATCAATGGCATCCCAAGTCACGCGATTAATCAAGCAAATTTCCACCACCAATTCAATCAATACCATAACAGGATAAGCTTTACTGTATAGTTTCGTTTCAGTTTGAAAACATCAACGTAGCTTATAAAAGTGATAATCAAGAAGCAAAATAATTGAATCCCACTAGCTCAGTTTTTTCCCCAAATCACTTTTTTTCAAAGCATTATCCCAAAATCACTTATTCAACCAGATAAAACCAAATCCTACATACCAAATTAACAAAAACCGAAAAAGCAAAAAAATTATTGATAAAAACAAAAATGAAAATACAGATGAATACTTTTACAACTGGGTTCATTATAATTAAGACAAAGAAAGAACTATAGTATACAAAGAGATGAACATGAACAAGAACAAGAAAATCCCAAAAGCGATCAAGTATCAGTAGATTGACGATAATCAATAACCTCAGAAGCAACATGAGATCTAGACCCAAGAACAATCGCACGCTCAATCAAATTGATCCAATCTTCTTTATCCTTATCATTATCAGCGATGAAGAACATAATGGATTGCGGCATTGAGAGTTCAAAGGTGGAAGCTTTGTGAAGAACATCTTTGGCGCCTTTGACAGTGAGGCATGTGGATATGGAGATGACGCCGCGGGGGAAGGAGGAGCGTGTGGCGGCGAAGGATTGGTCTTTGAACCAGAAGAGTTTGCCTTGTTTGAGAACAAACAAACGGCGGTGACGAGAAGATGAATGTTTAGGGTTCAATTATATGTGTTCCATGTTGTTCTATTGTCTTCATCCAATGCATAATAACCTCAAAGCCACATCATCCTACTTGAAAGATGCCAACTCATCTAACTTAACAACCACATAAGCACCGTCGATGCCACATATACTTATTCTAACGAAAATTCAAGAAAAGGTTAACTATGTAAACATTTTACAACATAAAGGACCTAACTGTTACAAAAAAATCTTAAAGGACCAAAGTGGTACAATTAAATAACTTAAAGGACAAAAACATGTATTTTTCCTAAATTTTATTTAATATTTCAAATGCTATTTGGCAAATGATTTTGAAAGTATTTTTAGTATTATATTGGAAGTGTGGATGTGGTTCGAACTCAACCACTTTCTGATTTTTTTAACTGACTCATATTTAGAATTTTTTATTCAAATACTCCAGTTTTTCGTGAAAAAAACCAAAAATAATCCACTTTTCAAAAAAATTTCAAAGTATCTAAGTTTTTAAAAAAAATTAGAGGAGTCTTCAGATGGATTGACGACTGTGTGTATGAATAAGGAGATATCACCAATTGGATTGGAGACACCGTATAATGTCTCTAGTACAATCGATGATTGTGTGTATATTTTTTATGTTGTCGCCAATTTATTTGGAGACATGGTGTAGTGTGTAATTTTGTTATAAATAGAGGCATTGTGATCATTTATTTTCACATCTCTTCTCATATTCTTGTATTAGTCATAAAATGTATCATCATCACTGGGGGAAGTGGTTTATTCGAGAGAGGAACCTCCGATGGAGATGCTCTTCTGGAACATTCAATGTTTCAAGCAACTACAGAGGGAGCTGAATCATTGGTTAGATGAAGACATATCTGAAAGAGAAAAAATTAGAAGTATTGAGAGACTTGATGTCTTGCGTAGGTGGGTGTGAGTTAAGACTGACAAGGATGCAAGTGAAGTGATGTTTGGACCAAATGAAATTAGTTTGATTGTTGTAATCAGTTAGAAGTATTTTGCTTATTTGTTGTATGTATTGTTTGTTTAGAGTTGTTGTTGTTGTTGTTCTTGTTCGTTTTGTGATATATGTTTTTTTTGTTGGAAATTGTTTTGTTTTTAAGTGTGTTTAAGCCGAGGTGATGTTTGTTGTTAACATTGTTGTATCAAAAAGTTATTAATATATAAAAATATACGGTTACAACAATTGAAAGGTGAAACTAAATTATGATGCAGAGGTTGCTCCGACATTGGGACATTTTTTCCGATTGTGTTCGGGCTGACGACATAATATACATAATCTTATAATTTATTAGTCATATCCATTTCTGTTCTTATACGCGTACTGTTTGGGCGACCTTTTTTCTTTCTTCGCATCTCATCGTCGTGCCAAACTATGTCCCTCGGTATGAAGGCCAATATTCCTCCATTAATATAACTGTGAAGCCTTCATTGTAGACATTCATAATGTTAATGGTCTTGTAAACATCAGATAGATGGTTGTAAGCGCCCTGATGAGCATGTGTGCATGTTGCAATGATATGGGAGCAAGGTACACAAAAGGCCTGATACCTTCCACAGTCATACCAACATTTGCTTAGTTTGACATCATATGATAAATTTGGCCTCCCCTAATTATGGCCCATCATATGATAAATTTGGCCTGCCCTCTGGGTAGTAATCGGTTACCACAATTGTGTCTTGAAAAATGACAATTCTTATAAAATCCGTACTTTTTACTCGGGTATCCGATTGAGGCAAACTTTATATCATTGGAAAGCTATGATAACGTACCATCCAATGGTAGAGGAAAATATTATTTTTTAAGTGGAAAATATTTATTTATTTTATGCCGATTAAAAATACTATTTTGTTCCTTCTTTAAAAATTCATAACTCCTTCATCGTTTATCCAATTTAAATGTTCTTTATATCGATTTGAAGCTAATAATATGTTCTACCTTTTAAGACCAAAAAATATTATTTTGAGCCGACTTTTATCCGACTTTTCTAATTAACCGTAATTATGTTAGTTAGGAAATTGTGAGCTATTAGAAATGAAAAGGTATAACTTGTGAGATGTTTAGGATTACCCTAGGTTGATGTGAAAATCGTTGGATATGTGGGTAGTGGCTTGTGGTGAGTATTACACTGAGTTCCATAGGAAGCCTTGCCCAGGAAGTCTTGAGTAAGTCTTGAGGAGGGTTATATTTAGTCCCACGAGAAGCATCCGTAATGACTTGAGTGTGTTTTACAATGAGTACCACAGTACAATCTTGAGTTAGTCTTGAGGTGGATGACGTTGAGTCCCATGGGAAGCATCCGTAAAGGCTTGAGGTACCATTGGTGAGGTGATGGTAGTGGCTTGAGAGGGGTATTACATTGAGTCCCATGAGAAGCCTTGCCGGTGAAGTATTGAGTAAGTCTTGAGGTGGGTTACTTTGAGTGCCACGGGAAGCATCCGTAAAGACTTAGGTAGTGGCTTGTGGTGGGTATTACACTAAGTCCCACAGGAAGCCTTGCCGATAACACTTATGATGGGTATTCCACTGAGTCCCACATAAGGTGTTGAGAGCGTTGTATGGACCTTTCCATCTTGTCTTGGTTCCTTGTAGAGAAGTGACCAAAGACCCGAGTAGTGGATAGATTCGAACCTTTAGAGCCGACAAAACTCTAAGATAGGGAACTCACTAAGATGTTGATATCTCACCCATTATTGTTGTTGCTTTTCAGGTTTCTTTTGCAGGTTTAATTTACAAGTGGAGCTATGCTCGGGATGTTTCAAAAGAAGCATAGTCTTAGTTTTTCCGCTGTGTAATTATCTTTGTACAATAATGGATATTGTATTGATCTTATCATTTTTATTTTAGCATGATTTCCATGTCTTGTACCATAGATTGTATTTGTTTGTAGAATTGGTCAAGAATGTGAATTATGCTATTAGGCACTTATGATGGTGTCAGTACCAAATAAACTCATGTATAATGATATTTTAGGTATTTATTATATGAGGCGTTACAATGTCTCCTTCACTCTTCTAGAGTGCTTTGCAAACATTCCATTGGGAGCGAACTTGTAAAGTATCCGCTCTTGTATCATAGTCTTTAGCAATGTGCATACGACAACAAAAAATCAACACTTTTTTTAAAAGACAACAAACAAACAACACGTCTTTTATCCCCTCATCTCATGCTCCTTTGTGTATGCTTTGACTTATCACTCCAATTTAATAGCAAGACGGTAATGCTTGGTCTTGATTCAGCGAGCGACAACACCTGAGTTAGAACATTGGCAATGTCAACATAAAAAACACAAAAACAAACAAATTGCAACCAGTAGTAAGTCGAACTACAGCGGTCTGATTCTCACTAGGAGATACGTAGGTACAAGCGTGATGCTTGCCGATCAAAATCCCCACTCTATTCAGAACTATGTTGACTTTGATTCTCATTCCAGATGAGATATGTTAGGCTGGGACATGATGTACTCTCGAGTCAACTTCATTCTCTCCCCCCTTCATTCCTTCGTTTTTCGTTCTACTTCCACTTTCTAGTTAGTAGCAGATGAAGTAGATGTTTATACCCTTTAAGCAATACAACAAGCATGGATCCCGTCGAGTACGAAGGACGTGAAGGGGTGCGATAACCTTCCCCTCATGTAACCAACTTTCGAGCTTGTACTATGGTGGCGATGACCATTCCTTTCTTTTCCCCTGGTTTTCTTCAATCGTTCTCCCTTACTTTCGAGGATAAAATATGTTCGGTGGAGACTCTTTTGTTCATACTTTTTCGTCGGTTGTTTTTGCGTTGCGACAACTGCGACTTTGCTGGGGATTAACTTTCCTCTATGTAAATTCATACTATCGCTTGTGTGTTTACAATTCATTTGGTGCTTTACATTTATGTTTTTAGCTGCTTTATTTATATGCTTCACTAATGTGTTTACCATATTCAGATTATTGTTGCATATACTGGCTAACTGTACTGGTTTTATTTGGCGGGATGGGTGTTATGAGAGATAAGCCCACTACCCAGGCTTGAGTGTACACATAGATATTAGAGTGAGTAGTCATGTGGCTTGCATGGTCTTTATCACGTCTAAGTTTTCACGAGTCCCACACCCAAACTAGGTTCTCTTGGGATATATTCTATACTACCTAGGCATACCATAGGATATTCTCGACCTGAGAGTCATAGAAATTGATTCACTCGACCATTTAGTAACCACACGCGAGATTGGGAGGGGTTTACAGGTTTGTAGGTAACTTTGACCTTCCACCCAGATTTCTTATTTATTGGTTAACTTATGGGAACAAAATTTTGATCCTAGTTCTCTCAGTCGGTTGTGTTTCGGATACTTATACATCAGTGTTTAGCCTATTATATTCAGACAGTTATCAGCATAACAGTGTCCATAATATTTATGGAAGCCTTGATCCCATGTTATTCCATACATAACATCATAGCATTTTGAAACACATGTTTTTTTATTTCCAAAGAGCTCATATTCAAATCTGGATATTGAGCATTCCAAACAGTTCTTATAAATTTCCTCTATGAAAATATTTGAATCAAAGTAGATAGATTCCTTGGAATTAACTGAACATGGAATTTTCATACACTCATGAATTCATGCATTCATAACAGGTATTTGAGGATATGGATTGTTATTCTGACCACGTCTTCTCTCCAAAATTGTCGACTTAACTTCATCGCTACTCAACTTGTGACAATTAGAGGGTAGATATGGAACAACTCCGAGCGGAAGTGACTGAAATGAAGGCTCAACTGGGGAATTTTATGGTGGACATTCAAGCGTTGTCCCAAGGTCATAAACTGCTAAGAGAGGAAGTCAACCGGATGAAGACTCAGGTGAGACTGGTTACTGAAATCCTGAATACAGTGTTAAGGAAGGAAAACAATCATGTTCCCACTTCTGCAATAGAGGTTCTCACTCCTCACATCTCAAAGAGGATTCTAAGTCAAAAAAGCCTGAGATGAAATTTGATCAGATCCCGATGCCATATGCGTAGTTACTTCAACACTTGCTTAGACTTCGGCTAGTTGAGCTTGTTAATGTGGAACTTCCTCCCATTAAGCTTCCTTTGGGCTCCCATATCAATGCTAATTATGGTGCACCTGGCCATAATGTTGAAAATTGCACGAGGCTTAAGTATAAGGTCCAGGAACTCATCGATTCAGGGGAAATCGAGTTCGCGCCCATCAACACTGGAAAGCAAAGTGATTTTCTTCCAACTGGTGCAAAAGAGATGGATATTCCTTCCCTCTCGTGGGGATCTTCCTCAGTCCGTAGTGTAAACACCCCAAATTTGCCCTCACTAAGTTCCCACCATGGCTTGTGATCTTTCATATTTGCATAAATTTAATCATACCATCTCATATTGCATTTTTGCTTCACTGCATTAGGTCAAGTTCATCTGCATCTGGGGTTTGTGACCTGAGCAATCCAAGATTCTTCTGAGCCACTCCAAAGGTATTCAATCATCTTAAGAGGGTCCATGTATGTTCAATAATCATATTTTATCCTCCAAAGATCAAGAAAGTCAAAGAATCACAAGAACTGAGAATGCATGGAAGCCGAGCTAGGGTTTAACTACACAGATGACCTAAAATTAGGGTTTTGGTTTCAGAGGCCATAACTCCAAAGTTTTTGGTCATTCTTGTTTCTATTGGTCTCAATATGATATAAGGATCATGTATATCAAGTTTGATGAAGAAATTCATTGTGGAAGTCATCTGATCACTGGGTAACTTCTTGAGTGAGTCAAAGCAAAATCAGGGCACCTGAGGCCCCCCAACATGGAACCAAAGTGGATTTTTCATCAAATAGAAGTTATATGGTCATTATTTGATCATTGGAGTGCTTAAAAGTTCACAAAGTTGAAGGAAAATAGGCTAAACCAAAAGTTGCCAAAAATGGAAATGACTTGTAATGTAAACTTTCCATTTTGGGAAAGTTTTTCAACCTCCTCTTTCTCAACCAAAAATGCTTCAAATGAAAAATTGTTGGTCATGAAAGTTGTAGATTGGATCATTCCCTTTTCAAAAAGTTCAAGAACAAGACCTAATTCATTTTGGAACTCAAGATATGGCTTGTCAAAGTTGGCAAAAATCCCATAAATTTCAAGAATGCACCAAAAGGGATTCTTTGCAAAACCACTTGCCAAAGCTTTTTGTGACTTAAAACAAAATTCAATACATCATAGCATCATAGTGCATTGCTTCTAGATCATAATTGCCCAAGGAATTGCAAGATCACATGCCTTGAACACCAAGATTTCTCAAAGGGGCCAAAACTTCACATAATTGCAAAACACCCCATAACTTATTTCCCACATGCTGAATTGCCTCAAGAATGAATTTGTGGACTTCCTTGAAGTCAGATGCGCATGGACATGCCCAAAGGCCAGCTGCATCCTTGCCCATACCTCAAGTACACAAGTTGGTGACTTTTTGCAAGAAGGCCATACCAATCACAATAGGGCACAACCACTCCACAGACCTATCACAAGTTTATATGTGGACCAAATGCTGGTCATAACACACAAGAACACAAGATAAACCCTAAGAATCACCAAGTTACCAAAAACACTCCCTCTTGCAAAAGCTTTCGAATTTCATAACCCAACCACTCAATCTTCAAACAAACACCACCATTCATTTCTAAATCACTCACTGATCATAAACCACCCATAAAAACAACCAAGAACACACCATAAACAAAATACGATTTTCATCCAGTTGAGGTGCAATCTCATAAACTAGCCACTCTCAAGGTCTTCCAAGCATCAAAGCTTCTTCAGGAGGGTCATTGGAGTCAGTTTGCACAGGAGAAGCAGCCTGAAAGCCTCAAACTGAGGAAGCTCAAGCTCAGGTAGCTCCTTCAAACCTTTTTCCAGAAATGTGATTTTAGGTTATAGAAATGTTCTTCTTGTTGTGCTGAGCATGCTGATACTTTTATTTTTGAAAATGGTTGCGATTTGAGGATTTTATGAACTTCTGAAAGTTTCACCATTTTGATATTTGCTTCGAATCTTGAGTTTGAGTGAAAAGAAATGTGATTTGAGGTTGGATTCGAGTTTAGGGGAGTGAGGGGAGTCAATCTGGAGCTTTAGAGCTCCAGAAATTGCTTAGAGAAGAAGTTAGAAATTTTCAGGTGAGGGTCTGGCCGGAGAAGATGACCGGAAGTCTTCTCCGGCCACCTGAAAGAGATTAAGGCATAATCAGTGTAATTAGGGCTAGTTTGAATTATGGCCGTAGGATCTTGTTACCCGCGCGTTTGGATGGTCTGGATTAAGTGATTAAACCCTAATCTAAATTAATTAATTAATTAGTTAATTAGGTTTAATGAAATTTGAATGTGGGCCTTTAGATCTGGCGAGCAGTCAACCGCCATAAGCCCAGATTCAATCTCAACCATCCCTTTTGCATACTTCAGCTTTATTTAATTTTTATTTCATTTTTCTCATTTAATTTTGTATCATTTATTTAAAATAGCAAGAAATTTCTAAAAATATTTTTATTCTGCATTTTTGTTTCAAATAATTTTCTTAACCAACAAATATTTTTATTTTTATTTTTTGCATTTAAAAATCATTTTTTAAGCATTTAAATGTTTATTTTAATTAATTAATGAAAATTAATTAATTAAAATATCATTTAGGTTTCTGAAAAATCCCAAAAAATTCATATTGCATCTTTAAACATTTAGAGACACTGTCATACCATCCACACAAATTTCTTTTTGGTTTTGAACCATTTTTGATAATTTTCTTGAATTTAGGGTTCATAAAATTCACATTTTAGAACCCTAACTTCAAGAATTATTTCCTATCTAACCAAGAATGGTATGACAATGATTCTTTTTGCATTGATCTTCATTTGAAATGTATTTTCTAGCATAATTTTGTCATGAATTTCTTTTGCCTTTTTGAATTGATTGGCATTTTTCCCCTTTAGGTACCTTAAAACCCTAGATAACTTAGAAAAATCATAACTTCCTTAGGGTTAAGAGTTAGGTCTTCTCCTTTGAGGTGTGAAATCATATGGGGTTAGGGTTCTTTTGATTGCATTTTCAATTTTTTATCTTGTCATTTGCTTCTGTTTTTGAGTTTTGCATCTCATGTTGCATGAAAACCCTAATTTCTCATCTTCCTTTGCATACATCTTGCATATGCTTGCATTCATGAACTTGACATGACATTTCTTGCATCCATATGACATATAAGACATCTTAGGACACATTAGAATCATACTTGATCATTTCTTCATCCATTTGCCATGTTATGCATTCATTTCATTTCATGTGCTTTCATGAACTTTCATGCTCCTTTCATGCTTCATTTGCATTCTCCTCACTTGTATGATCACCCACCACTCTTGACATACATTTGCATCATCTCTTAGCATCATTTTCATCATGAATATGCTTCTGGTTTTGGTTTGCTTCCTTGCATTCATTTCATTTTCTTTTCATTTCTTTTTGCTAACTTTTCAGGTGGTAAGTATTTGGGAAGTGAATTTGCCTTCACTTCTCACAATCTTTTCTCATCTCTCTTATGCATTCATTGTTGCATTTTGTATATGTTTTAGAGTGAGCTTGCTCATTCTTGTCCCTCTTTCACTTTCTTTCTTCAAGCAACTTATCTTCTTCAGTGAAGTAAGTTAACTTGTTTCTTCTGCTTCTCCTCCTTTCATCTGCTTCTTCCTTGGTGGCTCTTCTTGAAGATCTCTTGCAAGCCTCATAAACCCTAGGAATACCCAAGCATGTTAACAATTAGGGTTTGATTAGTCCCCCCATTAGTTTTACCTTTGTGTCATCTTTTGTGTCCCTTTTCTCATCTCATAATCAGAGACTAAACCTTTAAGGTTTTAAGGCTTTGTGATTAAGATTATGCCTGCATCCTTCTCTCAGGATGGAGTGTATAACTTTAATCCTAATTGTTAAACCCTTGATTTGTTTAAATCTCTTAATTAATTCATCTAATAATCATTAAGACATTAAGAAGGACTAACCCTAGTCTTAATGGACAAGTCCCCCTCAAGTTGTCTTACAAACCATAAAATTAACTTCTTAATCTTACCATTAACTAAAATCCACTTTAATAAAGGTTTGTTTTGTCATGAGGTTAATCCCTAATCATGTATTAAGTTGAGGTATCTTCCTCAACTTAAGTGTTCTCATCTATTATCCTTCTATTAGGATGGTGTAATGAGTCCATTAAATCCTTGATTATGGCTTAAACTCATTACTTAACACTAAACAAAAACTCCAAAAACATCTGAATAATTGCAAGTAGGTTAATGATCTTAATCCTACACCATGGTGATTAAGTGTGAGGTGCTTACTTCATACTTAAGGTATTCTCATTACCCCTAATCAGAGGGAGGATGTGATAAGTTTACTAACCCTTGGTTTAGGCTTAAGCTCATTTTCTTATGACAAACTCCGAAAAGCAATAAAAGGTTGAAAACATCAAAAAACAAGCAATAATCGTCTCCTTCGGGATTCTTTTCTCATCATCTTTATTCACAACCGAGAACTTGCTTCTTCCGTCTAATGCAAGACAGTTTGCACCTGAGCCAGACAGGTCATACACTTGAGCATAGACAAGTAGGCAGTTCATCAGTCAATTTATCTTTCAGTCTCTTTGAGTCGAACTATGGTGTTCTGACTTCCTCATTGCACGAGAGGATATGTAGGCATAACTTAACAGTTATCGCACAAAAGTCTCTGCATATTCCCCCTTTTTCAGCATTATTCTTTAAAAGCCTCATTGTCTTGAGCATTGCACTCTTTTCTTGCACTGACACTCCTTTTATTCACTTCACATTTCCTTTGCACTGACACTTGTATTCTTTTCCAGCTTTTGCACACAGAATAACACTGACACTACCCCTTTAAACACAAATCTTTTAAGTGCGGATCCCGTCGAGTACGACGGACAATTTGGGTGCTAATACCTTCCCAGGTTGTAACCAACCCCCTTTCTCAGTTTCTCTGGTTCGCGACCGTCTTATCCATTTCTTTCCTAGGTTTATGCAGCATTACCTTTCCTTCGGGATAAAAATGCCTAGTTGACGACTCTTTTTAGTTCATCTTCATGTTTTCTCTTTCGCCGACCGTTCGCGTCTGTACCACGTCTGACCAGGTGTCATTTTGGTGGGAGCGACGGCTTGGCGACTCTGCTGGGGAACCTTATACTGCAACCAGGGCTTCTGGTTCTTTTTGTGGGTTCCTCCTAGCGCTTGTTTGATTTGTGTTTACTGGGGTGTTATGTGCAAACTGTGTTTATTTATTTGCTTTATTTATTGCTTTATGTACAACTTTATTTATTGCTTTCTTTACAGTTTTTTATACATCATACTGTCATTATCATTGCTGGATCCGGCTTCTGTTTTGGTGGGTGGGGTTTCACTGAGTGATTAAGATCCTATACCTGGGACCTAAGTGACACCTAGGCTAGAGTGGTTCATGTTCTTTCCCATTCGATTTCGGTCTGGTGCGGGAATATGAAACACGGTTCAGATGTGGGTTTCTTCTTGAGAACTCCGTGCTACAAATTTCCTGTAGTGCTAGGGCTATCTGGGAAGCCTGCTAAGTCTGGATGACCTTTATTTTGACCTTCAGAATCTGGGAAGAATTAGAGGAGGATCTTTTATGGTTATTGTAAACACTGTACCTCCGGGTTAGAAGTGTTTACACTTCTCATAATGGATCCAAGTCTGAGGATTCTTGTTCTAGAACATTACATGTGAGGGGGTTGGGTTGTTTACAGGTTTGCAGGAACCCTTGGCCACATCATACCCTGTTACTGTATTGTTTAAGAATACTTCACTTTGGACAGTTCTTGTGATTAACCCTGGACATGTGACTCTTTATTTGAGTCCCCCACCCTGGTTACTGGATTTCTGAGCCTCCATCCGGACTTTTGGGCCTTATACCAAGACAGATAATCAGATCCATCTCTTGATCACAAACCCTCGCATATCATTTGCATATATCATCTTTGCATCATTTAACATTTGTTTATTTGTTTTTCAGGGTATCCATCATATCATATTTGGTTTGGTTTTGACCCCTTCTACTGCTTAGACCTCTGCTTCAGTTATCTTCTTCAGCATTTGCTTCAGCTATCTCCTTCAGCACCTGCATCAGTCTGTCAGAGATTTTCCTCCAGCTTTTCAGTCTGTGATCTTCATCACCATTTGACTTCAGTTTCTTCATCAGCACTCATGAATGTTCCAAGGAAAAGCAACATATCTTACCACTTTTTTGAGCCCATATTGACTGGTATCAGGCAGGTCCAGTCACTTATCACACCTGACCACATCCCACTGTTTAGAGAGCACTATGGGGGTATTTTGGACATGGTTATGGATCTTGATTCTTCTCAGAGAAGCATGATCCACACATGCTTGCAGTTTTATGACCCCCCCACTTAGATGCTTCACCTTTCCTGATTTCCAGATGTGGCCTCTGTTGGAAGAGTTTTCTTTGTTGATTGGAGTGCCTATCAGAGGAGGGATCCCCTTCAACCCAGAGATGACTGCTCCCAGAAGTGAAGAGATAGCAAGGGAATTACACTTGGAGCCTGCCCTTATTGAGCAAAGCATGACAACAAAGGCTGGGATTCCTGGTTTACATCTGGACTTTTTGATTTCTCAGGCCACCCTGAAGGTTGCAGTTGGAGAATGAAAGGCAGTCTGTGCACTTTTAGCCCTCAACATATATGGGGTTATATTGTTTGCAGATGAGCCCAAATTTGTGAGTAAGAATGCCATCCACTTGTTCCTGCTAAGGAACCCAGTGCCTTCACTGCTAGGGGATTTTTACTACTCCATCCATCAGAGAAATGAAAAGCAAAGGGGGAAGCTAGTCAGATGATGTGCTCTTCTGTTCTACTCTTGGCTGCTCAGATACCTACCTAAATCAGATGCTTTCTTGAACCCACACCAGTAGAAGAATTGGGCCAAGAGGTTCATTGCCTTAACATTAGATGATATCAGATGGTGCACCCAGAGCACCAAAGGCAAAAAGATTATTACCAGATGTGGGCAATACCCTAATGTGCCTCTAATAGGAGTAAAAGGTTGCATCAACTACAACCCTTTGCTGTTTAAGAGACAATTGGGATATGCCTTGGTTCACCCTCCCGTAGGACATGATTTAGCTGAGACCCTATACTATGAAGTGTAACCTAATTCAGCTGTTGTCAGACAAGCTGCCTGGGCTTGGGACAACATCCAGACCAAAGGGACAACCATCCTTGGAAGATGTAACAATGTTGCTTCAACCCAATATTCTGACTGGTCCCGTACTAGAGCTCAGATCACCAGAATGCCTTTCACCTTGGAAGACACACCTGGACCTTCTACAGTACAGCCTGCAACAACTGTTAGCCTGGAGGAATTTGAAAAGCTAAAAGAGAGGAATAATCAGCTATCTGAAGCTCTGAAGAAGACTCTCTGGGAGAGAAATGACGGTCGTCTGGACATTGAAATGTTGGAAAGACTCAAGACTGAGCATCTGAACAAGATTGAAATGACATATGACTACATAAGGAAAGCAAGAGCAGGAGAGTTGGTTTTGAAGAATGCCTGCAAAGAGGCCAAGATTCAGAAAGCTAGGGCTGAGCATTACCTAGAGGAAAGCCAAGCTAGGTGGATCAGGATCACCAAGGCCCGTGCACAAGAAGACCAGAGGACTCAGGCCAAGATTGAGCAGCTGGAGGCCAATGAGAAGAAGAAGCAGGAAGCTTTGTTGGCAGCCCAAAAGGAAATATCAGAATTGAAACTCCGGGCGGGGTTAAAGAGATCAAAGGATCAGGACAGACATAAGAAGCTGACTAATGTCGTTGCTACCAGGAACCTCCTCATTAGGACCATTACAGAGCAACCAGCTGGTCCGGTGACTGAGGCACTCTTGAAGGAAGTTAGGGAAGATGACTTTGGATTGAATGTCTGATTCCTCTTTGCTTGTATTTCTTTTCTTTTGATGTATTTTTCTTTTGGTTGTTGTATTTTTGGCCCACCATGGGCATGTATTGTAAAACAAACTATGTATTTTCATCATTTAGTAATATATCAGTTTGTTTTATTTTGGTGGGCTTTCTCTCAACATTATCAAGCATCTCCTAGAGGTCTGGAAAGGTCAAAACCAAGAACCAAACCGGATACCTTGGAAAACAAATAAGCATATTGCATTGCATGCTAACATTTTCTTTTTTTTGTAGGTTTTTGCTTGTTATTTGTTTCTCACTTTGTTATGGTTTCAGGAAACATTGCTCGTCGCAGAGTGTTCCCTGTCAACCGTACACACCGGTACCCAACGCGAAACAACCTTCCAGGTATTCAGATGGATCAGGTACAACAGGACCTGAATGAAGTAAGAAATCAAATGGTAAACGAAAGGGTCGAGATGAGAAACCAAATGACCCAGTTTATGGCTGTGATGACTGGCTTAGCCCAGAGCCAGGAGAGGCTGAGAGAGCTGGTAGAAAGGAAGACACCTGAAGAGCCCCACCTTGGAACAGGAGGAACCAGCAATAATGAACGAGGACAGCCTCGTATCGACCCACCAGAGTTTGGGCCCCATTTGAACCCAGATGTTAATGGCACAAGGAATGTTCAAGGTAATACTGCTGGGGGCAGAATCCTGCAAGAGGATCCCCAAGAAGAACAATTCACAGTTATTGGGGCTGGGGATGAGGTGTATGACAGAAGGCTGGATGAGATTGCTGAAAAACTGAGGTCTTTGGAATCCCAGAATTCTTTAGGCTTTGACGTAATGGATATGGGGCTAGTAGATGGGGTGAGGATTCCCCACAAATTCAAACCCCCATGCTTTGAAAAATATAATGGTACCTCCTGGCCACGTACTCATCTGCAATCTTTCTTAGGAAGACTCAAGGCTTATACCATGGACGAGAAGTTATGGATGTTCTATTTTGAGGACAGCCTGACTAGGGCATCAAGAGAATGGTATTCGCATCTGACAAGGGCCACTATAAGATGTTGGAAAGACTTGGCCGAAGCCTTCAGCCGGCAATACCAATACAACCTAGACATGGCCCCCAATAGAACTCTTCTAATGGGCATGTCTCAGTCTTCAAGGGAAAGCTTTCGGGATTATGCTCAGAGGTGGAGACAGCTTGCTACTGCTGTCCAGCCACCCATGTCTGAAAGAGAAATGGCTGACATGTTTATGAACACCTTGCAGGGAACTTATATTGATAGACTTGCCGCTTTCTCTTCCACCAGTTTTGCCGATGTAGTTATAGCTGGTGAGAGAATTGAAAGTCTTTTAAAGATGGGCAAAATCTCTGACAATGGTGCAAGTTCCTCCAACAACCCCAGAAAACCTTTTTCAGGGCCCCGAAGGGCAGATGAAACAAATGCTATCCATGCAGGCAGGGGCAGACCCCAGTATTCTCACAGGTCAGTAGCAGCCGTTACTATCCCGGCTCCAGTTCCACAACAACCATTGTTTCCTCAACAACAAAAACAACATCATTATCAGCAACAATCTCATTTTGCACAACAAAGAACTTACAACAATAGCAACATCAACCAACAGCAGCGCCCCTTTCAACAGAGGCCATCTCAGGCAAGTAGGGTATTTGATCCCATCCCTATGCCTTATGCCACTCTACTGCCACAACTCCTGAAGCTCAACCTGGTTGAGTTAAGGACGTTGGCTCCACCGGATCCTCTCAATCTCCCAAAGAATTATGATGTTAATGCCAGATGTGCCTTTCATTCCAATGCACCTGGTCACAATACTGAGAAGTGTAGAGCCTTACAGATGAAGGTTCAGGATTTGGTCGTTCCAAAGCTCTCAATTTCGCACCTCCTCCAAATGTTAATAGAAATCCTATGCCTAATCATGGTGGGCCCAGGATTAATGCCATAGAAGAGGATCAACCATCTGCACTGATTGACAATGTTGCACAGATTCGAACACCATTGGCAGAAGTCAAAGCTCAACTCCTGAGATGCCAGGTGTTCCCGGGCTGTGAGGCCTGCTACGAATCATGCAAGACTGCTATTAATGGTTGTGAGAGGCTAAGGTTTGGCATAGATGGCCTTATCAGAGATGGAATTTTGCAAATTACCACAACGGCTCCTTCAGCATCAATAATTCTTTCTTCAGCAACAACATATTCTCCTACAACTGCAACAACTATCATTCCCACTTATTCATCCACAACTCCAGCAATCACTCCATCCATTATTTCAACAGATCAGAGTTCAGCAACATTTACTTCTACAACATCAACACCCATTTTATCAAAGGAATCTCCTACAACACCAGCGAACACTAATGAAGATGTCTCAACGGTCACGATCTATTATGACCCAGCAAATGTTCATCCCAACAACAATTTCCAACAACAAACTGTAACACCTCCTGTCAGATCTCCAGTCACAATCTATTACGACCCACATACCATCACAGTTCCTTCCGCTGCATCAATCAGTCCGGTCACCATTACGGTGCCTGGACCTGTTCCTTATGAAAGTAGTAATGCCATACCTTGGCACTACGGCTCTGATCTCTACTGCGACGGAAAGAAGATCACTCTAGATTCATCAACCTCTTCACCACAAGTTGACAATGTTGGGAAAGGCGGAGGCTTCACCAGAAGCGAACGCCTTTTTGCCTCACAAACACCAAGGCCCAATGCTGAAGCTGAAGCTGCTGCTAAAGCAAAAGGGAAGAATGTGGCACTTGAAGAGCCAACTGTTAAAGAAACTCCGAAGACTTCTTTTGAACAAGAGGTGGACGAGTTCATGAGAATAATCAAAAAGAGTGATTACAAAGTGGTGGACCAGCTTCATCAGACACCCTCCAAAATCTCTATATTATCATTGCTAATGTGTTCCGAAGCCCATAGGAATGTGCTGTTAAGAGTCCTGCACACAACCTATGTGCCGGAAGAGATTACAGTTAATCAGCTGGAAACAGTGGTTGCAAATGTTAACACCAGTCATGGACTGGGCTTCACAAATGCTGATTTAACGACGGAGGGGCGCAATCATAACAAGGCTTTACACATCACCTTAGAATGCAAAGGTGCTGTTCTTTCTCATGTGCTGGTAGACACTGGATCTTCGCTCAATGTCCTCCCAAAGAAAGCCTTGGTGAAGCTGGAGTATGATGGTTTGGCATTACGTCCAAGTAACTTGGTGGTGAGAGCATTTGATGGCTCTAAGAGATCAGTGCTTGGAGAGATTGATTTACCTGTGTTGATTGGCCCACAAACCTTTAAAACTACTTTCTTCGTGATGGACATTCAGCCGACCTATAGCTGTTTGTTGGGTAGACCCTGGATTCACGCTGCTGGCGCTGTTACATCTACCCTTCACCAGAAGTTAAAATTTGAGTAGGAAGGTCAGATCATCACAATCTGCGGGGAGGAAGACATTTTCGTTAGCCAGCTGACTACTTACAAGTATATAGATATGGATGGGGAGATCCATGAGACTATGAGTCAGGGATTTGAGGCCCTTAACATCAATGAAGCAACTGTTGTGTCTGAAACTTCCATCACTTCATATCAACAAGCCCGGAAGGTTGTTGAGGAGGGTACCGCTTAAGGCTGGGGCAAGCTGCTGCTAGTAGAAAAGAAAGAAGACAGATTCGGGTTGGGTTACAGACCAACTCGACAAGATCACGGAGGCTGCAACGGAGCCCAAATTTGTCAGCGGGGGAATGCTTGCCCCGGATGCTGTGAACAGTCTAGAAGACGAGGAAGAAGAGGAACGCAACCTGGAAAACTGGATACGTCCAAGGATCCCGGGGAACCAAGTCTCAAACTGGTCTTCCCAGGAAATTATAAGAGTTACTCCTGCAGAGTAATTATTATTTCCTAACTTTAAGCATGTATCAAGTCTTGCATCTTGCCCAAGATGTCAGGACTCATTGTGTAATCGGGCCATCTTGTATTTTGTGCAAACGATCAATTAATGAATATCAGGACATCTTTTGCAAACAAGTCTCTTTTTCTCTCACTGTTTTTCATTTTTCATTTTTTGTACAAAACAATAAAATGGAAATGTTTTCAAAATAATAACTTCATTTTCACTTTTTCTAAACAAGATAAAACTGATCACTAAAATGAACCAATCTAAACCATTGCAGAGAGTGCCCTCCAGACTGCACCGACAATGACACTGCTATGACTTCGTATGACTTTGACAATCCGATTAATCTAGCCAATGAAGGGGTTGAAGAAGATTATGAGCTACCTGAAGAGCTAGCCAGATTGTTAAGGCAAGAGGAGAAGGTTATCACTCCTCATCAAGAGGAAGTTGAGATAGTTAATCTTGGTACAGAAGAAGACTTGAAAGAAGTAAAGATCGGGGCCCGTCTGCAAGATTCAGTGAAGGAACAACTTATTGACATGCTTCGAGAGTATGTTGATGTTTTTTCTTGGTCTTACCAAGACATGCCGGGTCTGGATACTGACATTGTTGTGCACAAACTGCCTTTGAAAGAAGACTGTCCTCCAGTAAAACAGAAGTTACGCCGTACTCGTTCGGATATGGCCATGAAGATAAAAGAAGAGGTGCAAAAACAGTGGGACGCCGACTTCCTTGCTGTAACTAGCTACCCGCTGTGGGTTGCTAACATTGTACCTGTGCCTAAGAAGGATGGAAAAGTACGAATGTGTGTGGATTACCGGGATCTGAATAGAGCTAGCCCGAAAGATGACTTCCCATTACCTCACATTGATATATTGGTCGACAATACAGCTCAATTATCGGTGTTCTCCTTCATGGATGGATTTTCAGGATATAATTAGATCAAGATGTCACCTGAAGACATGGAGAAGACAACTTTCATCATACCCTGGGGCACATTCTGTTATAAGGTAATGCCGTTCGGACTAAAGAATGCTGACGCCACTTATCAACGGGCTATGGTAACATTATTCCACGACATGATCCACAAAGAAATCGAATGTTATGTGGATGACATGATTGCCAAGTCTCTCACAGAAGAAGACCACCTGGTAAATCTATTGAAGCTGTTCAAGCGTCTGAGGAAGTACCAGCTGAAGCTAAACCCCAACAAATGCACATTCGGGGTACGTTCCGGTAAACTGCTGGGGTTTATTGTAAGGTAAAAGGGAATTGAAGTTGACCCTGACAAAGTCAAAGCCATTCAAGAGATGCCTGCACCAAATACTGAAAAAGAGGTTCGGGGGTTCCTAGGTAGATTGAACTACATTTCAAGGTTCATATCTCATCTTACTGCAACCTGTGAACCCCTGTTCTAGTTATTAAGAAAAGAACAAACGGTCAGGTGGAATGAAGATTGCCAGAAGGCTTTTGACAAAATCAAGGAATACTTACAAGATCCTCCAATCCTTATGCCTCCAGTTGAAGGAAGACCTCTAATAATGTACTTGACAGTATTTGACGAGTCAATGGGGTGTGTGCTGGGCCAACATGACGAGTCTGGTCGAAAAGAGTATGCAATATACTACCTAAGCAAAAAGTTTACCGACTGTGAAAAACGTTATTCACTGCTCGAGAAAACTTGCTATGCTTTAGCGTGGGCTGCTCGTCGACTAAGGCAGTATATGTTGACCCACACTACCTTATTGATCTAAAAAATGGACCCCGTCAAGTACATATTTGAGAAGCCAACACTTACCGGAAGGGTTGCAAGATGGCAAATGATTCTAACAGAATATGACATTCAGTACACATCTCAAAAGGCCATCAAGGGCAGTGTACTGTCTGACTATCTGGCTGAGCAACCCATTGATGATTACCAGCCAATGAGATTTGACTTCCCTGATGAAGACATCATGTTCCTAAAAGCAAAAGATCATGAAGAGCCTGTTCACACTGAAGGGCCTGACCTAGAAGAAGAATGGACAATGATGTTTGATGGGGCTGTCAATATGAATGGTCGTGGAGTTGGTGCAATGCTCATTACACCTAAAGGAGTTCATATGCCTTTCTCGGCAAAACTCACCTTTAACTGCACTAACAACGAAGCTGAATACGAAGCCTGTATGGGTCTTGAGGAAGCCATTGACCTCAGGATCAAGACTTTAACTGTATTCGGAGATTCAACTCTGGTAATCAATCAGACCAACGACAAATGGTACACCCACCAAGAGCATTTGATTCCGTACCGGGATTATACGAGGAGATTACTGACTTTCTTCACAATAATCAAACTTAAGTATACCCCTCAAGATGAAAATCAGTTTGCAGATGCTCTGGCTACCATTTCCTCCATGATCAAAGTTCAAGCTGTTAATTATGTGCCTCAGATTCTGGTATCTAGACTGAACGGACCAACATATGTGTTCTCTGTGGACACTGCTATAGATGACAAGCCTTGGTTCCATGACATCAAGTGCTTCTTAGAAGATCAAACATACCCACCTGGGGCATCATCCAATGATAAGAAGACTTTAAGAAGGCTAGCTGGTAGTTTCTTCCTGAATACTGATGGTTCCTTATACAAGAGAAACTTTGACATGGTGCTTCTCAGATGTGTTGATAAGAAAGAGGCAGACTTGTTGATGCACGAGGTGCATGAAGGATCTTTTGGTACCCATGCTGGAGGACATACAATGGCTAAAAAATTATTGAGATCAGGTTACTACTGGATCACAATGGATGCAGACTGTTGTGCTTATGCCAGAAAGTGCCACAAATGCCAGATTTATGCAGACAAAATGCACGTACCTCCGAATCCTTTGAATGTGATGTCTTAACCTTGGCCCTTTGCCATGTGGGGCATTGACATGATTGGAAAGATCGAATCAACTGCTTCGAATGGCCACAAATTCATCCTGGTAGCCATTGATTACTTCACCAAGTGGGTTGAAGCAGCTTCGTATGCAAATGTCACCAGATAAGTGGTAGCAAGATTCCTGAAAAGAGACATCATCTGTCGGTATGGAGTACCCGAGCGAATCACTACTGATAATGGTTCCAACTTGAACAACAAAATGATGGCAGAACTGTGCCGGGACTTCAAGATTCAACATCACAATTCTTCTCCTTACAGGCCAAAGATGAATGACTCTGTTGAGGCAGCTAATAAGAATATCAAGAAGATTGTGCAGAAGATGGTGGTTACTTATAAGGACTGGCATGAAATACTGCCATTTGCGTTGCATGGATACCGTACTTCAATCAGAACATCCACTGGGGCAACATCATATCAGCTTGTGTATGGCATGGAGGCAGTCCTACCTGTCGAAGTTGAATTACCCTCTTTACGGGTATTGATGGATGTCAAGCTGAATGAAGCAGAATGGGTCCGATCTCGGTACGATCAACTGAATCTGATCGAAGAAAAGAGATTAGCTACAATCTGTCATGTGCAGTTATATCAGAAGAGAATGAAGAAAGCCTTCGATCAGAAAGTCAGGCTTCGGGAATACCAAGTAGGAAATCTTGTGCTGAAAAGACTCCTTCCTCCTCATACAGACCACAAGGGTAAGTGGACTCCGAATTACGATGGTCCATTCATAGTAAAGAAAGTTTTCTCGGGTGGAGCACTGATGCTCACTACTATGGATGGTGAAGATTTCCTGTCCCCTGTGAATTCAGATGCAGTTAAAAAATACTTCGCATAAAATGACCCGCTGGACATAAAAACAGAATGTAAGTCCAGGCAAAAATAGGGCATCCCGACGAGTCAAAAACAGAATAAAAGACTCGGGCAAAAATAAGGGAAAATAAAGAAAAACGTACACCCGCTGAGTTGAAAAGCCGCATTGGACAGCTCAGGCAAAAATGGGTATCCCGGTGGATTGGAAACCCGAAAGGGCGATCCACGCAAAATAAGGGAACAAGCGAACAACCGCTTCTGAATTCGTCTGTATCATTCACGACACAACAAGTTTCGAAAGGTCAAAGCATCGGTCAGAATCAGCCTTCTTCAGAAAGCAAGATGAGAGGAACTTCAAGGTCATACGGGTCATAGCAAAGGGAAGCTCACTGAAGCGTCATCAACATTGCCAACACCTTCATTTTTCTCAATTTGTAACAATCCCCTCATTTCAGGGGATTTGTTTCTTTGACTGTACATGCCAATTTAGGGCACACAAATTAATAAAATCAGAGTTTTCAGTCACACTTCATCTTGTACATTTTATTTCATTTGAAAAAAATGTTCGATATCCTTGATATAACGTTTGCATAAAAACAAATGTGCCTTTCTAATCACATGCTTGCAGGAAATATTTTTTTACTTCCAGGAATGTCTAACTCCTACGACGAAATCCGATAAGGGATACCTCGGTATACTGGCGCGTTTCTTTGTCATAACAGGATTGCAGGTATTCAGAGCGCAACATGGGGCATGAAAGGTTTTCCCCAGCAAAGTTGCCGAATAATTATTTCCTCAGTACATCCTCCAAACAGCACCGAAAATGCTTTCTCCCCGTCAGAGTTGCCAGGTATCACTTCTCCAACACATTTTCTTCAGAGCAGCATCAGAAGGTGCTCATTTCCCCAGCTGAGTTGTCAGATATTATCATCCTCGGCAGGATCCCCACAGAAATCTCTAGGAAGATCGTTCAGTGTTCTTTCCTCCCAACAGAGTACTAGACAGGGAACCATCTCCCCACAGAGCTCCAGCCTCCTCCCAGAAGAGCAATGTCTGAATCTCAACACAACAAAGTGATGGAAGCTTCCACATCCCCAGCTGGGCTCCTCATTATTAAGATAGGTCTATCAGTGACCTATTTCCCCAAGCAGAGTCGTATATTTTATCAGATCTACCATTGATCTCATCCCTAGCTTGGATATCCTTTCAAGAAGATCAGTCAGAGATCTCCACAAGCAGCAGGATCCGAATCCCGGATCGGTATATTTTGCATAATCATAGCATTCGCATCATGAATCACCACAAAAGTGTAGCATTTCGTCTAATACTGAGCATTATGGAAAAAATCAAACATATTGCATGATCGCAAGTCAGGTTCGAACCAATCACCTGGAAATTCCAACAATACCTCATCAGCAATATACAAAATACAAAACGTCCCCTTTGTACTCTCAAATACAGATACATGCTCCTTTTGACACTCGTCTGTGTCATCATTCCCCAGTAAATTCGCCAAAATGCTTTCTACAAACAAATGCTTATACACAATATGTTTTCCCCGACACTCGTCCGTGTCATCTCATATTTCCCCATAGAAAGCCAAAGCGTCCCCTTTGCACTTTCCGACACAAATACATGTTCATATACTCATTTTGAAACCCTCTTGTTGGCACTCATCTGTGTCATCCTACCCCCACAGGTTGCCAGAACACCTTTTTACACTTATAAGTTCATAACTTATACGTTTCCTCTTGGCACCCGTCCGTGTCATACTCTCCCCAGCAAGTTGAACACTCGTTTGTGTCTCACTCATGCTAATCTTTATTCATACAGATACTCGTCCGTATCTTGTATACACCAATTATTTCCCCTCAGATTCAACACTCGTCCGTGTTCTTTGTTAACCAGTTGGTATTCGTCCGTACCATCATCCCTGAACATGCGTCAGCATTTGTTTCTACTGATACTCGTCCGTATCATAATCATAAGGATGCTCGTCCGCATCTTTAGTCTATACATAGTGTCAAACACTTATACCTTTCATTTCTTGGATGTAAACACTCGTCCGTGTTTACTATTCCCCAGCAAAGTCCCCAGCAAAACTTCTTTTCTATCTGACATTCGTCCTATGTCATAATACTTTCGGCAGCCGTACCCTGCCAGGTGATCGTCCTTCACCTTTGGATGACCGTCCCTCATCCTTCTCCCAGTGGAGTCTCCATTATTGGAACCTTTTTTATATCCGGCATTCGTCCTATGTCGTGATATTTAGCAGCTGTCCCCTGCTAGGTGATCGTCCTTCACCTTCTTGATGATCATCCTTCATCATTTTATCTGATGGCCGTCCCCATCGTTGATCTTGTTATCTGACATTCGTCCTATGTCACGATAAACCCCGAGAGCAGCCGTACCATGCTAGATGATCTTCCTTCACCTTTTTGATGATCGTCCTTCATCATTTTATCCGATGGTCGTCCCCATCGTCGACCTTTTTCTATCAGACATTCATCCTATGTCGTGGTAAGGAGCAGCCGTCCCCTGCTTGGTGATCGTCCTTCACCATTGATGATCGTCCCTCATCATTATTTCATTTATTCTTTAACCCGATGGCCGTCCCCATCTTTGTTTACTTTACTTTTCCGAGCATGATGGCCGTCCCCATCATGGTCTCTTTATTTCCCCAGCTCGTCGGTCGTCCCCGTCATTGCTTATTTACCATTTTTCCCCAGCAGTCGTTCTCTGCTCGATGGTCGTTCTCCGTCGCCCGCACTTTATAATCATACTATGCTTTCTTTTACAATCTATATCCCTTTTCTTCTTCTCCCGGTGAGTGCAAATTTCGGACTGTCTTTGGTATTCAACCACAAGTTATCTTGTTTGTCCGTTAAGCCAGGCGCTTACATCCTGCACATCTAACTCATGTTTGAATAGGGGCAGCTATAAACACCCCAAATTTGCCCTCACTAAGTTCCCACCATGGCTTGTGATCTTTCATATTTGCATAAATTTAATCATACCATCTCATATTGCATTTTTGCTTCACTGCATTAGGTCAAGTTCATCTGCATCTGGGGTTTGTGACCTGAGAAATCCAAGATTCTTCTGAGCCACTCCAAAGGTCTTCAATCATCTCAAGAGGGTCCATGTATTTTCAATCATCATATTTTATCCTCCAAAGATCAAGAAAGTCAAAGAATCACAAGAACTGAGAAAGCATGGAAGCTGAGCTAGGGTTTAACTGCACAGATGACCTAAAATTAGGGTTTTGGTTTCAGAGGCCATAACTCCAATTTTTTTGGTCATTATTGTTTCTATTGGTCTCAATATGATATAAGGATCATGTATATCAAGTTTTATGAAGAAATTAATTGTGGAAGTCATCTGATCACTAGGTAACTTCTTGAGCAAGTCAGAGCTAAATCAGGGCATCTAAGGCCCCCAACATGGAACCAAAGTAGATTTTTCATCAAATTGAAGTTATATGGTCTTTATTTGATCATTGGAGTTCTTAGAAGTTCACAAAGTTGAAGGAAAATAAGCTAAACCAAAAGTTGCCAAAAATGGAAATGACTTGTAATGTAAGCTTTCCATTCTGGGAAAGTTTTTCAACCTCCTCTTTCTCAATCAAAAATGCTTCAAATGAAAAATTGTTGGGCATGAAAGTTGTAGATTGGATCATTACCTTTTCAAAAATTATAAGAACAAGACCTAATTCATTTTGGAACTCAAGATATGGCTTGTCAAAGTTGGCAAAAATCCCATAAATTTCAAGAATGCACCAAAAGGGATTCTTTGCAAAACCACTTGCCAAAGCTTTTTGTGACTTCAAACACACTTCAATACATCATAGAATCATAGTGCATTGCTTCTAGATCATAATTGCCCAAGGAATTGCAAGATCACATGCCTTGAACACCAAGATTTCTCAAAGGGGCCAAAACTTCACATAATTGCAAAACACCCCATAACTTATTTCCCACATGCTGAATTGCCTCAAGAATGAATTTGTGGACTTCCTTGAAGTCAGCTACGCATGGACATGCCCAAAGGCCAGCTGCATCCTTGCCCATACCTCAAGTACACAAGTTGGTGACTTTTTGCAAGAAGGCCATACCAATCACAATAGGGCACAACCACTCCACAGACCTATCCCAAGTTGATATGTGGACCAAATGCTGGTCATAACACATAAGAACACAAGCTAAACCCTAAGAATCACCAAGTTACCAAAAAAACTCCCTCTTGCAAAAGCTTTCGAATTTCATAACTCAACCACTCAATCTTTAAACAAACACCACCATTCATTTCTAAATCACTCACTGATCATAAACCACCCATAAAAACAGCCAAGAACACACCATAAACAAAATACGATTTTCAGATAGTTGAGGTGCAATCTCATAAACTAGCCACTCTCAAGGTCTTCCAAGCATCAAAGCTTCTTCAGGAGGGTCATTGGAGTCAGTTTGCACAGGAGAAGCAGCCTGAAAGCCTCAAACTGAGGAAGCTCAAGCTCAGGTAGCTCCTTCAAACCCTTTTCCAGAAATGTGATTTTAGGTTATAGAAATGTTCTTCTTGTTGTGCTGAGCATGCTGATACTTTTATTTTTGAAAATGGTTGCGATTTGAGGATTTTATGAACTTCTGAAAGTTTCACCATTTTTGATCTTTGCTTCGAATCTTGAGTTTGAGTGAAAAGAAATGTGATTTGAGGCTGGATTCGAGTTTAGGGGAGTGAGGGGAGTCAATCTGGAGCTTTAGAGCTCCATAAATTGCTTAGAGAAGAAGTTAGAAATTTTCAGGTGAGGGTCTGGCCGGAGAAGATGACCAGAAGTCTTCTCCGGCCACCTGAAAGAGATTAGGGCATAATCAGTGTAATTAGGGCTAGTTTGAATTATGGCCGTAGGATCTTGTTACCCGCGCGTTTGGATGGTTTGGATTAAGTGATTAAACCCTAATCTGAATTAATTAATTAATTAATTAGGTTTAATGAAATTTGAATGTGGGCCTTTAGATCTGGCGCGCAGTCAACCCCCATAAACCCATATTCAATCTCAACCATCCATTTTGCATACTTCAGCTTTATTTAATTTTTCTTATTTAATTTTGTATCATTTATTTAAAATAGCAAGAAATTTCTAAGAATATTTTTATTCTGCATTTTTGTTTCAAATAATTTTCTTAACCCAAAAATATTTTTATTTTTTGCATTTAAAAATCATTTTTTAAGCATTTAAATGTTTATTTTAATTAATTAATGAAAATTAATTAATTAAAATATCATTTAGGTTTCTGAAAAATCCCAAAAAAATCATATTGCATATTTAAACATTTAGAGACATTGTCATACAATCCACACAAATTTATTTTTGGTTTTGAACCATTTTTGATAATTTTCTTGAATTTAGGGTTCATAAAATTCACATTTTAGAACCCTAACTTCAAGAATTATTTCCTACCTAACCAAGAATGGTATGATAATGATTCTTTTTGCATTGATCTTCATTTGAAATGTATTTTCTAGCATAATTTTGTAATGAATTTCTTCTGCCTTTTTGAATTGATTGACATTTTCCCCCTTTAGGTACCTTAAAACCCTAGATAACTTAGAAAAATCATAACTTCCTTAGGGTTAAGAGTTAGGTCTTATCCTTTGGGGTGTGAAATCATATGGGGTTAGAGTTCTTTTGATTGCATTTTCAATTTTTTATCTTGTCATTTGCTTCTGTTTTTTAGTTTTGCATCTCATGTTGCATGAAAACCCTAATTTCTCATCTTCCTTTGCATACATCTTGCATATGCTTGCATTCATGAACTTTCCATGACAATTCTTGCATCCACATGACATATAAGACATCTTAGGACACATTAGAATCATACTTGATCGTTTCTTCATCCATTTTCCATGTTATGCATTCATTTCATTTCATGTGCTTTCATGAACTTTCATGCTCCTTTCATGCTTCATTTGCATTCTCCTCACTTGTATGATCACCCACCACTCTTGACATACATTTGCATCATCTCATAGCATAATTTGCATCATGAACATGCTTCTAGTTTTGGTTTGCATCCTTGCATTCATTTCATTTTCTTTTCATTTCATTTCTTTTTGCTAACTTTTCATGTGGTAAGTATTTGGGAAGTGAATTTGCCTTCACTTCTCACAATCTTTTCTCATCTCTCTTATGCATTCATTGTTGCATTTTGTATATGTTTTAGAGTGAGCTTGCTCATTCTTGTCCCTCCTTCACTTTCTTTCTTCAAGCAACTTATCTTCTTCAGTGAAGTAAGTTAACTTGTTTCTTCTGCTTCTCCTCCTTTCATCATCTTCTTCCTTGGTGGCTCTTCTTGAAGATCTCTTGCAAGCCTCATAAACCCTAGGAATACCCAAGCATATTAACAATTAGGGTTTGATTAGTCCCCCAATTAGTTTTACCTCTGTGTCATCTTTTGTGTCTCTTTTCTCACCTCATAATCAAAGACTAAACCTTTAAGGTTTTAAGGCTTTGTGATTAAGATTATGCCTGCATCCTTCTCTTAGGATGGAGTGTATAACATTAATCCTAAGTGTTAAACCCTTCATGTGTTTAAATCTCTTAATTAATTCATCTAATAATCATTAAGACATTAAGCTTGTAACTTGGGCCTTGCATTAGGGTTATAATTCTTCCTTTATTGGTTAAGAAGGACTAACCCTAGTGTTAATGGATAAGTCCCCTTCAAGTTGTCTTACAAACCATAAAATTCACTTCTTAATCTTACCATTAACTAAAATCCACTTTAATAAAGGTTTGTTTTGTCATGAGGTTAATCCCTAATCATGGATTAAGTTGAGGTATCTTCCTTAGCTTAAGTGTTCTCATCTATTATCCTTCTATTAGGATGGTGTAATGTGTCCATTAAATCTTTGATTATGCCTTAAACTCATTACTTAACACTAAACAAAAACTCCAAAAACATCTGAATAATTGCAAGTAGGTTAATGATCTTAATCCTACACCATGGTGATTAAGTGTGAGGTGCTTACTTCATACTTAAGGTATTCTCATTATCCCTAATCAGAGGGAGGATGTGATGAGTTTGCTAATCCTTGGTTTAGGCTTAAGCTCATTTTATATTGACAAACTCCGAAAAGCAATAAAAGATTGAAAACATCAAAAAACAAGCAATAATCGTCTCCTTCGGGATTCTTTTCTCATCATCTTCATTCACAACCGAGAACTTGCTTCTTCCTTCTAATGCAAGACAGTTTGCACCTGAGCCAGACAGGTCATACACTTGAGCATAGACAAGTAGGCAGTTCATCAGTCAATTTATCTTTCAGTCTCTTTGAGTCGAACTACGGTGTTCTGACTTCCTCATTGCACGAGAGGATATGTAGGCATAACTTAATAGTTATCGAACAAAAGTCTCTGCATATTCCCCCTTTTTCAGCATTATTCTTTAAAAGCCTCATTGTCTTGAGCATTGCACTCTTTTCTTGCACTGACACTCCTTTTATTCACTTCACATTTCCTTTGCACTGACACTTGTATTCTTTTCCAGCTTTTGCACACAGAATAACACTGACACTACCCCTTTAAACACAAATATTTTAAGCGTGGATCCCGTCGAGTACGACGGAAAATCTGGGTGCTAATACCTTCCCAGGTTGTAAACAACCCCCTTTCTCAGTTTCTCTGGTTTGCGACCGTCTTATCCATTTCTTTCCTAGGTTTATGCAGCATTACCTTTCCTTCGGGATAAAAATTCCTAACTGGCGACTCTTTTTAGTTTATCTTCATGTTTTCTCTTTCGCCGACCGTTCGCGTCTGTACCATGTCTGACCAGGTGTCATTTTGGTGGGAGCGACAGCTTGGCGACTCTGCTGGGGAACCTTATACTGCAACCAGGGCTTCTGGTTCTTTTTGTGGGTTCCTCCTAGCGCTTGTTTGATTTGTGTTTACTGGGGTGTTATGTGCTAACTGTGTTTATTTATTTGCTTTATTTATTGCTTTATGTACAGCTTTATTTATTGCTTTCTTTACAGTTTTTTATACATCATACTGTCATTATCATTGCTGGATCCGGCTTCTGTTTTTGTGGGTGGGGTTTCACTGAATGATTAAGGTCCTATACCTGGGACCTAAGTGACACCTAGGCTAGAGTGGTTCATGTTCTTTCCCATTCCATTTCGGTCTGGTGCGGGAATATGAAACACGGTTCAGATGCAGGTTTCTTCTTGAGAACTCTGTGCTACAGATTTCCTGTAGTGCTAGGGCTATCTGGGAAGCCTGCTAAGTCTGGATGACCTTTATTTTGACCTTCAGAATCTGGGAAGAATTAGATGAGGATCTTTTATGGTTATTGTAAACACTGTACCTCCGGGTTAGAAGTGTTTACACTTCTCATAATGGACCCAAGTCTGAGGATTCTTGTTCTAAAACATTACATGTGAGGGGGTTGGGTTGTTTACAGGTTTGCAAGAACCCTTGGCCACATCATACCATGTTACTGTATTATTTAAGAATACTTCACTTTGGACAGTTCTTGTGATTAAACCTGGACATGTGACTCTTTATTTGAGTCCCCCACCCTGGTTACTGGATTTCTGAGCCTCCATCCGAACTTTTGGGCCTTATACCAAGACAGATAATCAGATCTAGCTCTTGATCACAAACCCTTGCATATCATTTGCATATATCATCATTGCATCATTTAACATTTGTTTATTTGTTTTTTAGGGTATCCATCATATCATATTTGGTTTGGTTTTGACCCCTTCTACTGCTTAGACATCTGCTTCAGTTATCTTCTTCAGCATTTGCTTCAGCTATCTCCTTCAGCACCTGCATCAGTCTGTCAGAGATTTGCCTCCAGCTTTTCAGTCTGTGATCTTCATCAGCATTTGACTTCAGTTTCTTCATCAGCACTCATGGATGTTCCAAGGAAAAGCAACATATCTTACCACTTTTTTGAGCCCATATTGACTGGTATCAGGCAGGTCCAGTCACTTATCACACCTGACCACATCCCACTGTTTAGAGAGCACTATGGGGGTATTTTGGACATGGTTATGGATCTTGATTCTTCTCAGAGAAGCATGATCCACACATGCTTGTATTTTTATGACCCCCCACTTAGATGCTTCACCTTTCCTGATTTCCAGATGGGGCCTCTGTTGGAAGAGTTTTCTTTGTTGATTGGAGTGCCTATCAGAGGAGGGATCCCCTTCAACCCAGAGATGACTGCTCCCAGAAGTGAAGAGATAGCAAGGGAATTACACTTGGAGCCTGCCTTTATTGAGCAAAGCATGACAACAAAGGCTAGGATTCCTGGTTTACATCTGGACTTTTTGAGTTCTCAGGCCACCCTGAAGGCTCCAGTGGGAGGAAATTGGCGAGCACTAAAAGGAAAGGAAACAACAAATCCGTCATACAGAAAACGCTTCCCCGACCTAGCATTGGGCAATCATCGGTCCACGTAGACATTAATCTCGTGGGCGACACGAGCTGCTGGATGACCCCAGTATTTAACTACCTAACTAAAGGAGAATTACCGACCGACCCAAAAGCGGCTAGTACCATACGACGAAGGGCATGCTCATATTCTCTAGTAGGTGGACGTATGTATCATCGAGGATTCTCTACGCCGCTCCTCAGGTGCGTAGAAGAAGAAAATGTCCTACACGTACTAAGAGAAGTCCATGAAGGAATCAACGCGCAACATCCTGGCGGACGGTCGTTGGCTCGAAAAATTCTTCGAGCAGGATACTATTGGCCCACACTTCAACACGACGCAAAGGAGCACGTGAAAAGGTGCGACAAATGCCAACGACACGGGGATGTGCACGTAGCACCCCCATCCGAGTTAAAATCATTGTCATCGCCTTGGCCATTCGCATGGTGGGGGATGGATATCTTAGGACCATTTGTCGTCGGGTCCAGTCAAAATAAGTACTTAATTGTGGGCGTCGACTATTTCAACAAGTGGATAGAGGCTGAGGCCTTAGCCAAAATCACTACGCTCAACATACTGTGTTTCTTCAAAAGAAACATCCTCGCCCGGTTCGGGGTACCGCTCGCCATCGTGACCGACAACGGCACTCAGTTCACGGATAAACTCTTCAAAGAATTCGTTGCATCAATAGGAACGAAACAACATTTCGCTTCGGTCGAGCACCCCCAAACTAACGGGCAAGCAGAGGCCGCGAATAGAGTAATCCTAAGAGGTTTGAAACGAAGTCTGGACGAGCATAAAAAGCACTGGGTCAAGGAGCTACACAACGTACTATGGGCATATAGGACCACACCCCACTCAACAACTGGGGGATCCCCATTCCGATTAGCGTATGGAACCGAGGCGGTGATCCCTATAGAAATGCACGTCCTATCCAGACGCACAGAATCCCCTATGGACCGAGACACCAACTCCGAAGGCTTTGAGGGACGAGCTCGACCTGATCGAAGAAGTTCGATCAGAAGCTGCTCTTCGAGAAACCATTCTCAAACAGAAAATAGCCGCTCGGTATGATTCTAAAGTCATAAGACGAACGTTCGAGGTAGGCAGTCTTGTTCTCAGAAGAAATCACAGGGATCCCCGCGAGGGAAAGTTTACACCCAACTGGGAGGGCCCGTATCGCGTCCGAGCAAAAACCGAAAACGGAGCCTATTATTTAGAAAATTTACACGGGGAAGAGCTTGCTCGGCCTTGGAACGCCGAGAAACTCAAACAATATTACAGCTAACTCACAAAGTCGCCTTGCTCAACTATCAAGCGAGGAGCGAAAGGACCGACTGAAGACTGCGTGCCTAGGTACAAGCACGACAACCCAAAAATGACATAATCAAGCAGGATCTCCTTTCAAGGGAAAGAGAAACTTGCCACACGGACGGATACTCAAACGAGTCTGACGTCACCTAAGTACCACGACCAGGCAGAACCCCAACTCGCGATGGGACGTTCAAGCCGCGGAGCCCGGACCAATACCTTAGCCCGGGCACCGTCTAGGAGTAAAATCTCCAGAATCTACTTGGTCCCCAAAACCAATGGAACACAAACAAACCACGTGCACATTAAATCACATCCAATCAAGTGCAAAAACGCACGACTAACACTTAGCATTTAAAATATAGAAAACTGTCCTCCGACGGACGATCAATTAGACAACAGAGATAACAAAACAAACGACCATTAATTAACATCAGAATGTGAACACAAAATTGCGACCTCGAAGGGCCGACTTGTTCATATTTAATTAAAAAGGGGACTACGCCCCAAAAGAAAACTAAGACATAAAATTACAAGGCACACAGGCCAGAAACTAATTGCCCTCACCCTCCGGGCGGCCTTCTTCCTGGCGAGCCTCCTCCTGCTCCGGATGCGCTTCAGGCTGATCAGGCTGAACGGTCGACCCCGGCTGAGAGTCATCCACCACCAGATCCGAAGGAACCACAATCTGGCCGTCCTCAACCTTGTACAGGTAGCTGATTCGACCAACGTCCAAAGCCAGGTCGGGATGGAGAACCCTTATCTGATCCACCGCGTTCTGGAAACTGAGCTCAGTTGATGAGTTCAAATCTTCCATGTCTTGGTCGATTCGAGCATGAAACTGAGCCCTCGTTACCAGGCTTTTGGTCTCGTCATCCTCGTCTTCCTTTGGGCAGAAAGCGTCCTTCAGCTTTTTATTCTGCTCCAAGACCCTTTTCTTGTCAACCTCCAACTTGGCAATGACGTTGGCCCGTTCAGTCAATTCCTTGGCCGTGGCTTTAGCCTCTTCGGTGGCCGTCTTCAGTTTCGCCTCAGCGGCAACCAGCTGCTCCTTCAGCCTACCCATCTCCCTCTCCTGTCCGGGACTCCCTTCGGCCGTCAGCCAGGCCATTGTCAGAACCCGCATGACCGCACTTGCGTCCTGGGCCAGGGATAACCGCCGGGCAGGGCGATCCATTCCTTCCAGGAACAAGGAATCAGCACGGTCCACCTCCATGCTCGTCCCCTCGAAAAAATTGTGCTTCACGAAGCACGGCGGAAGCCCATGATTCGGCTTCGGAGGAGCGTTGGCCGTCATGTCCACAGTGGCTGCGGACTTGTGTTTCTTCATCAGAGATTCAGTCGAGGCACTCGGAGAGCCTTGGACCAAGGGGCCCGACCCAGAGCCACTTGTCTCGGTCAGCTTTGTCTGCACAACCCTCGACCTTTTCGTTTGCTGCTGACGCAGGCGTTCTTGGATTTTATCAAGTGGGTTCGACATAGAGCCTGAAAAAAGAAAAAGATTAGATTAGTCGTGGACGACAAATTTAAATCAAAGATATGACTAATAGAAATAAACAGATACCAAAGAAGTCGGACACTTCCTGCCCGGTATTGCAGGCCAGTAATTCGGTAACGTCGATCAAGGGACGCTCCACAGCTTCCCCCCCATCCTGCTCAAGCATAACTTTTCCCTCTCCGTCCAGCAGGGGGTCGGAGTAAAAGACGCTATCAATCTTCTGAAGGCCTCGAAACTAGCCGCATCATCGTCATTCAAAGAGTCCCCCACCTGGACGAACTCACCAACAGGTTTCTCATAATGAGCGTAACTCCAGGAAAAAGGGAACACGTCATCTCAAACGCTTTTAGGAACGCGTATGAATTGGGATGCAGCTGGGAAGGAGCAACACATAGATGCCCGAGCACGGCACTCACAAAGTCGCTGAAGGGCAAAGTTACCCCCAGGACCGAGACTGCATATTCATACATAAAGAACAACCGACCTCTGAAATCTGTGAAGATGCGGTCGTCGTCTCCCGGGCAAGTTACGACCCAATCGGCAGGGTCGCCGACGACAGGTAGCGGCTCCGTTCGAGGTCTTGAAAATGAGGACACCTTGTCCAACAGATCCTCCACCACCCATTCTTCGGGCGAGATCCTTGTCTGTTCGGGACACTGGGGCGAATCTGTTGATGCTCCTTCTTCTGTAGTACTCGTACCCGAATCTCCAGAGGAACTCCCGGAACCGGAGGGGACTGACGCAGAAGATCCTGAATCTTCCGAGGACGTCTCTTCCGAAGACACGTCTAATGGATCCACGAGCGAGTTTTCACCTGAAAAGCAGAGGAAAGGCGTCAGTGAATTCGATTAAGAATATCAAATCCACCCTTCCACCGCTCGACAAGTGAAAGGGCACGCTTCAACTCAGGGACTGGGTCCCGAGCTGTAGCCCTGGCTGACCATCGCTCGGAGCAATGGCTTACGCCCAACGTCATGAATTACGGGATCTAACCTAGATATTTGTCAAATCCCAAGTCAAGGTCGACCAGCACTTATGTCGACCATGAGTTAAGGTTTGCAGCCGACCGACTACGGTGGCAGAAGTCCTAAAGTTTACCGGTTCTAAATCTAAGACTACCGTTAAAACTATCCTAAACCACATGCATTTCTATGATACCTAAGCTATTAACACCTAAAACAGCGAAAAGGAACCGTAACTTGCGCTTGGGAAGACATTTTTGAAGAAGATATGCGTTCTGGAAACGGTGGTCGGCAAGGAGATGCGGTGGTCGACGGCTGGGAGTGGTGGCAGTTGAACGAGCAAAGCGTTACCTATTTTTACGGACCACAAGCATACCGACCACAATAAAGTTCCCCAACGGCTAGTTTTGACCGTTACCTATTTTTACGGATTCCTCGATCCGCGCCTCACAATATGGACCAATAATCTTCCATTTAGCCCCTTATATAAACCCTCTCATTTGGGAGGGCCAGGTATTCAATTCTCGGACCTTTATTCTCGTACTTGCTCACTCTTTGCTCGGTTAATTACTTTAGCATCGGAGTGCCTTGCAGGTACACCCTCTTTCTCTCCTCACCGACCGTCTTTCATCAGCTCTCGAAGCCAGCCGTATCGGATCCTGATCTCCAGGTAACCTGATCGTATCAAAACTAGCCGTTGGGTAACTTTATCGTGGTCGGTATGCTTGTGGTTGACAGAGACAACTACTCTCAATTCTGCTCGACGTCGAGCACTTCTATTGAGTTGGTTTGCTTGGCCCAATTGTAGGAATTGGGCTAGTCCAGAACATGAGCCCCCCCAAGTTATTGCTCGTGCGGAAGAGCAGTGACTTAGAAATGATTTCGTGCTCGAGGACGGGCAGTGTTAAGGCTAGGAATTTACGCTGCCGATATTCAAGGAATGGGCAGCCGGTACGTTGCTCGACGGGAGAATGTGAAACGAAAAGCTAGAATATTTGGGAATTCGCGCTTATTAATGATTTGACGGCTAGCCTAGGGTCTAGAGTGTAGGGGTCACGCGTGCTTGCACGTGTTTTCCCTCTTATAAGTAGGGTTCTCAGGCCCCATTCTGAACTTTTTGCTTCATCTTCTTCTCCGACGCTTTTCTCGTTCAACTGCCACCACTCCCAGCCGTCGACCACCGCATCTCCTTGCCGACCACCGTTTCCAGAACGCATATCTTCTTCAAAAATGTCTTCCCAAGCGCAAGTTACAGTTCCTTTTCGCTGTTTTAGGTGTTAATAGCTTAGGTATCATAGAAATGAATGTGGTTTAGGATAGTTTTAACGGTAGTCTTAGACTTAGAACCGGTAAACTTTAGGACTTCTGCCACCGTAGTCGGTCGGTTGCAAACCTTAACTCATGGTCGACATAAGTGCTGGTCGACCTTGACTTGGGATTTGACAAATATCTAGGTTAGATCCCGTAACTCATGACGTTGGGCGTAAGCCATTGCTCCGAGCGATGGTCAGCCAGGGCTACAGCTCGTCACCCAGTCCCTGAGTTGATGTGCGCCCTTTCACTTGTCGAGCGATGGAAGGGTGGATTTGATATTCTTAATCGAATTCACTGACGCCTTTCCTCTGCTTTTCAGGTGAAAACTCGCTCGTGGATCCATTAGACGTGTCTTCGGAAGAGACGTCCTCGGAAGATTCAGGATCTTCTGCGTCAATCCCCTCCGGTTCCGGGAGTTCCTCTGGAGATTCGGGTACGAGTACTACAGAAGAAGGAGCATCAACAGATTCGCCCCAGTGTCCCGAACAGACATGGATCTCGCCCGAAGAATGGGTGGTGGAGGATCTGTTGGACAAGGTGTCCTCATTTTCAAGACCTCGAACGGAGCCGCTACCTGTCGTCGGCGACCCTGCCGATTGGGTCGTAACTTGCCCGGGAGACGACGACCGCATCTTCACAGATTTCAGAGGTTGGTTGTTCTCTATGTATGAATATGCAGTCTCGGTCCTGGGGATAACTTTGCCCTTCAGCGACTTTGTGAGTGCCGTGCTCGGGCATCTATGCGTTGCTCCTTCCTAGCTGCATCCCAATTCATACGCGTTCCTGAAAGCGTTTGAGATGACGTGTGCCCATCTGGGTGTTGGTGCCACGCTTCCTCTGTTTTTCTGTCTGTTATCCCTGCAGCGCCAAGTCAGGCGAGGAACTGATCGGAAGGGGTTCGTGTCTTTCAAACAGAGGACGAAGATTTTCAAGGCCCATTCAGAATCTATTCGAGCCTTTAAAACTGACTACTTTCTGATCAAACCCACGAGCGCGGTGGCCGTGAGGGCGATGAGCTTTTTAGGGATAGACACCGACGAGAATGACGAACCCAAGCTCGACGATCAAGGGCAGGTGATCCCGAGGAGGCTTTGGTTGTTCCCCTTTTCCTGGAGTTACGCTCATTATGAGAAACCTGTTGGTGAGTTCGTCCAGGTGGGGGACTCTTTGAATGACGATGATGCGGCTAGTTTCGAGGCCTTCAGAAGATTGATAGCGTCTTTTACTCCAACCCCCCTGCTGGACGGAGAGGGAAAAGTTATGCTTGAGCAGGATGGGGGGGAAGCTGTGGAGCGTCCCTTGATCGACGTTACCGAATTACTGGCCTGCAATACCGGGCAGGAAGTGTCCGACTTCTTTGGTATCTGTTTATTTCTATTAGTCATATCTTTGATTTAAATTTGTCGTCCACGACTAATCTAATATTTTTCTTTTTTCAGGCTCTCTGTCGAACCCACTTGATAAAATCCAAGAACGCCTGCGTCAGCAGCAAAAGAAAAGGTCAAGGGTTGTGCAGACAAAGCTGACCGAGACAAGTGGCTCGGGGTCGGGCCCCTTGGTCCAAGGCTCTCCGAGTGCCTCGACTGGCTCTCTGATGAAGAAACACAAGTTCGCAGCCACTGTGGACTTGACGGCCAACGCTCCTCCGAAGCCGAAGCATGGGCTGCCGCCGTGCTTCGTGAAGCACAATTTTTTCGATGGGACGGGCATGGATGTGGACCATGCTGATTCTTTGTTCCTGGAAGGAATGGATCGCCCTGCCCGGCGGTTATCCCTGGCCCAGGACGCAAGTGCGGTCATGTGGGTTCTGACAATGGCCTGGCTGACGGCCGAAGGGAGTCCCGGACAGGAGAGGGAGATGGGTAGGCTGAAGGAGCATCTGGCTGCCGCTGAGGCGAAACTGAAGACGGCCACCGAAGAGGCTAAAGCCACGGCCAAGGAATTGACTGAACGGGCCAACGTCATTGCCAAGTTGGAGGTTGACAAGAAAAGGGTCTTGGAGCAGAATAAAAAGCTGAAGGACGCTTTCTGCCCGAAGGAAGACGAGGATGATGAGACCAAAAGCCTGGTAACGAGGGCTCAGTTTCTTGCTCGGATCGACCAAGACATGGAAGATCTGAACTCATCAACTGAGCTCAGTTTCCAGAACGCGGTGGATCAGATAAGGGTTCTCCATCCCGACCTGGCTTTGGACATTGGTCGAATCAGCTACCTGTACAAGGTTGAGGATGGCCAGATTGTGGTTCCTTCGGACCTGGTGGTGGATGACTCTCAGCCGGGGTCGACCGTTCAGCCTGAATAGCCTGAAGCGCATCCGGAGCAGGAGGAGGCTCGCCAGGAAGAAGGCCGCCCGTAGGGTGAGGGCAATTAGTTTCTGGCCTCTGTGCCTTGTAATTTTATGTCTTAGTTTTCTTTTGGGGCATAGTCCCCTTTGTAATTAAATATGAACAAGTCGGCCCTTCGAGGTCGCAATTTTGTGTTCACATTCTGATGTTAATTAATGGTCGTTTGTTTTGTTATCTCTGTTGTCTAATTGATCGTCCGTCGGAGGACAGTTTTCTATATTTTAAATGCTAAGTGTTAGTCGTGCGTTTTTGCACTTGATTGGATGTGATTTAATGTGCACGGGGTTTGTTTGTGTTCCATTGGTTTGGGGGACCAAGTAGATTCTGGAGATTTTACTCTTGGTCGGTGCCCGGGCTAAGGTATTGGTCCGGGCTCCGCAGCTTGAACGTCCCATCGCGAGCTGGGGTTCTGCCTGGTCGTGGTACTTAGGCGACGTCGGACTCGTTTGAGTATCCTTTCATGCGGCAAGTTTCTCTTTCCCTTGAAAGGAGATCCTGCTTGATTATGTCATTTTTGGGCTGTCGTGCTTGTACCTAGGCACGCAGTCTTCAGTCGGTCCTTTCGCTCCTCGCTTGATAGTTGAGGAAGGCAACTTTGTGAGTTAGCTGTAATATTGCTTGAGTTTCTCGGCATTCCAAGGCCGAGCAAGCTCTTCCCCGTGTAAATTTTCTAAATAATAGGCTCCGTTTTCGGTTTTTGCTCGGACGCGATACGGGCTCTCCCAGTTGGGTGTAAACTTTCCCTCGCGGGGATCCCTATGATTTCTTCTGAGAACAAGACTGCCTACCTCGAACGTTCGTCTTATGACTTTAGAATCATACCGAGCGGCTATTTTCTGTTTGAGAATGGTTTCTCGAAGAGCAGCTTCTGATCGAACTTCTTCAATCAGGTCGAGCTCGTCCCTCAAAGCCTTCGGAGTTGGTGTCTCGGTCCATAGGGGATTCTGTGCGTCTGGATAGGACGTGCATTTCTATAGGGATCACCGCCTCGGTTCCATACGCTAATCGGAATGGGGATTCCCCAGTTGTTGAGTGGGGTGTGGTCCTATATGCCCATAGTACGCTGTGTAGCTCCTTGACCCAGTGCTTTTTATGCTCGTCCAGTCTTCGTTTCAAACCTCTTAGGATTACTCTATTCGCGGCCTCTGCTTGCGCGTTAGTTTGGGGGTGCTCGACCGAAGCAAAATGTTGTTTCGTTCCTATTGATGCGACGAATTCTTTGAAGATTTTATCCGTGAACTGAGTGCCGTTATCGGTCACGATGGCGAGCGGTACCCCGAACCGGGCGAGGATGTTTCTTTTGAAGAAACGCAGTATGTTGAGCGCAGTGATTTTGGCTAAGGCCTCAGCCTCTATCCACTTGGTGAAATAGTCGACGCCCACAATTAAGTACTTATTTTGACCGGACCCGACGACGAATGGTCCTAAGATATCCATCCCCCACCATGCGAATGGCCAAGGCGATGACAATGATTTTAACTCGGATGGGGGTGCAACGTGCACATCCCCGTGTCGTTGGCATTTGTCGCACCTTTTCACGTTCTCCTTTGCGTCGTGTTGAAGTGTGGGCCAATAGTATCCTGCTCGAAGAATTTTTCGAGCCAACGACCGTCCGCCAGGATGTTGCGCGTTGATTCCTTCATGGACTTCTCTTAATACGTGCGGGGCGTTTTCTTCTTCTACGCACCTGAGGAGGGGCGTAGAGAATCCTCGACGATACATACGTCCACTTACTAGAGAATATGAGCATGCCCTTCGTCGTATGGTACTGGCCGCTTTTGGTTCGGTCGGTAATTCTCCTTTAGTTAGGTAGTTAAATACTGGGGTCATCCAACAGCTCGTGTCGCCCACGAGATTAATGTCTACGTGGACCGATGATTGCCCAATGCTAGGTCGGGGAAGCGTTTTCTGTATGACGGATTTGTTGTTTCCTTTCCTTTTGGTGCTCGCCAATTTGGAAAGGATGTCGGCACGAATGTTGTTCTCTCGCGGGACGTGTTTGACTTCCACACTTTTGAATCGTTTCAGCTCGCCTTTTACGAGGGCCAGATATTCGGCCATGTTATCGTTTTTGGCTTGAAAGTATCCTCGGACTTGGCTCGCGACCAACTGAGAATCCGTGCAGATTATGATTTCTTCTTCTTCCAAATCGGTCGCGAGCCGTATGCCCGCTAGAAAAGCTTCGTATTCTGCCTGGTTGTTGGAAGTGGGGAAAGATAAGGTTAGGGATACTTCGATGACGTTTCCCTCTTCGTTTAGGTGGGACAACGCTAGCTCGCACTCCTATGTCCATTCGAAAGTTGCCTCTTTGCGAAGGAGTTTGTAAAAGGGGAGAGCGTGTTGAGCGGATTTCGCTACGAACCGAGCGAGGGAGGTGAGGACCCCGTTTATTGACTGTATGGATTTTTTAGAAGTAGGAGTCGGGAGTTCCGCAAATGCCCGACATTTGACGGGGTTGGCCTCGATGCCTCGTTCGGTCAGGTAGAATCCGAGGAACTTCCCTGATCGGACCCCAAACGTGCATTTCTCAGGGTTGAAACGCATTTTGCATTTTCGTGCCTGATCGAACACTTTTCGTATGTGGGACGCGTGGTACGTTTCTTGTTGAGACTTGACGATCATGTCGTCCATGTATACTTAGAGCATATCCCCGATTTCTGCTCGGAAAACCTTATTCATCATGCGCTGATATGTTGCGCCCGCGTTTTTCAGACCGAAGGGCATGACGTTGTAAAAGTAATTGCCCGATTCGGTCATGAAGGCCGTGTATTTTTTGTCAGACATGGCCATGGGTATTTGATTATACCCTGAGTAGGCGTCCGTGAAGGACAATAGTTTGAAACCGGACGAATTGTCGACCAATTTATCAATGTTAGGTAAAGGGTATGCATCTTTCGGGCATGCCCGGTTGAGATCGGTATAGTCAACACATTCTCCACTTTCCATTAGATTTTTTCACAAATACAACATTTGAGAGCCAGGTTGTGTACCTGACCTCGGTTACAAATTTAGCCTCTAGGAGGTCTTTAACAGCAGATTCAACTGCTTCAGTTTTTTCGGTCGACTGCTTCCTTATGCATTGAGCGACCGCCTTGTGCGTTGGGTCAATGGAGAGGTGATGGCAGGCTGTCTCGGGGTCGAGTCCTGGCATCTCTGCAGTGCTCCAGGCAAATAGATCTGCGTTCCCTCTGAGGCAAGCTTCCAACTATCGCTTCACCAAGTCGGGCATATGTGCCCCGATTTTAACGCACCGAGCCGGGTCCTCTCCCAGGGGAATCAACTCGAACTCTCCATCTGGGATTGGTCGGGATAGCGAATCTGTTAGCCTTTGGACGCCCTCACTACTGTCCGAGAATCTGCAATCCAGGTCGATTGAGTCCACCTAAGGGAAAGCCCTGGGAACATCTGGTGAATTTGATGTCGAAGGATTCGGTTGGTATGATATTGAGCTAAGACCCTTCGATGCTGCTTCGAAACACCTGCGAGCAACGTCGACGTCTCCGTGTAGTGTGGCGACCTTACCTGAAGTAGTGTAGTACTTCATCTTCAGGTGGACGGTGGATGGCACGGCGATTAGCTCGGCTAGTGTTGGTCGTCCTAGGATGCATTGGTACAGCGACAGGCAGTCCACAACTAGGAACTGGACTCTGACCGTCCTGGCTATCTCACCTGCTCCGAAGGTGACAAATAGATCGACATAGCCCCATGGTCGGGAGATTGCTCCGTTGAAACCCTGCAGGTCTGATCCGACGTACGGGGTCAAGTGTGTCTCGTTCAGCTGGAGTGTCGAAAATAGCTGGGAGTACATAATGTCGCAGGAGCTGCCCTGGTCCACCAGGATTCTCCTCACATCGAAATTTGCCATGCGTGCCCAGATGAGCAAAGGAATGCTGGCGTTGGGCGCCCCTCCCAGGAGCTCTTCTCGATAAAAGGCAAGGGGTACCGAGCCTTCCCTTGGTGGGTCCAGGGTGACGTTCTGCGCGGGTCCCTTCGCAATCAGTTGGTCGAATTTCCGTTTCACGGATCCGACCGTGATTTTATTGAACCCTCCTCCCGAGATGACCATTGCGGAAGGAAAGGTTTCCCATGGACTATGGTAGGAGAGGTACCCCGGACTCTCGCTGTGATCCGGTAGGAAGAAATCTTCCGGGCGATAAATGCTTAGGACAACCCGCATGTTCGCATCTGCAGGGATGGGTATGGCTTCCTCGACTTTTTGAGTCTCCTGCGCTTCTTGTCGAGGAGTGTCCCTGGATTTGGTGAACTGTTTCAGGTACCCGTCCTTGATGAGTATTTCGATTGCATCCTTGAGATGGATGCAGTCTTCTGTGTTGTGGCCATGACTCTTGTGGAATCTGCAATATTTCGTTTTATCCGTGCCCGGTTTGCTGGGTTGTTGCTTTGGAAAACGTACCCTTGCTTGCCTGAATTTCGAGTTGGCACACTCGGACAAAATTTTCTCCCTGGAGGCCATGAGAGGTGTGTATTCGTGGAATCGACCGACGGGTCCTCGGTGCTCCCGCAGTTCACGGGAGCGATCGTCCTTTCTTTTGTCTCCTCCCCGACGAGATGTCGAAGGCTCATCGACTCGGTGAGGCTTAGCATCTTCACGACGTCGAGCGTATCTTACCGAGCTGGCTGCTTGTTTTTCCTCATACTGGATGTAGGCTTGGGCTTTCAGTAAGAACGCGTCGAGGGTGGCAGGGGTCTCAATGCCGACCCCTCGGTGAAAATCTGTCGACGGACGTAATCCTCGTTCCAGCAAGTATTTCTTCATGTCGTCGGTCGTGGATACTTGGACCGCTTATTTATTGAACCTTTCGATGTAAGTTCGTAAAGGTTCGTCCTTCCCCTGGATGATCGCTTCGAGCGAAGCTTCTGTCTTCGGGTGCCGCCTTGATACGGTGAAGTGCCTGGAGAACGTGCGTCCAAGTTGTTTCCAGGAGGTGATGGACTCAGCCTCGAGGCTTTTGTACCATGTCATCGCTCCTTTCCTCAGTGTCGTAGGAAAAAGGCGACATTTGATTGCTCCCCGTACTCCTCGGTAATCGAGCAGCGCATCGATATTCTCGATATGCTCGTCTGGATCTGTGGTTCCGTCGTACGAGCCTAGTGGTGGGGGCTTCTCTAAACCTCTTGGAAGTTTAGCTGCCATGATTTCAGATGAAAGGGGGCCCCGAGCGTCCTCGTCGTCACTGGAGTTGAATGAGGGAGACCTGTGAGCGCGTTTCTTCGTTCGCCGGGGAGAGGCAGATCTTGATCTGCTCCTTCTTGATTTTCTCGGAGGGGAAGATCGTGGGGAGGACTGGCGAAGACGCTTGTCGCTCGTTGATTCGTCAGCGTGCCCTTTCCTCTTCTTCCTGGCGGGAGAGGGAGTGCGCCTTCTTTAGGGTCTCGCAGGAGACGGTGGTCGACGAGAATTATCTTCGAGACGGGCGATTTTCTTGCCATGGGCGAGGAGCAGCAGGTTTGTCTGATTCAGGATTTCGGCCAGTGCAGCGAAATCCGATCCTGAAGGAGTCGAGGGAAAGAGAGTTTTTGGGCGACTCTTCAGAGGTTGATCGCGATCGGGTGAGGGTGATGATGTCTTCCCGTCCGGATGATCTTGCATAGTTTCCTCGTGCGGAGGAGGATGAATGTTGCTCTCACGTTGCGTGAGAATCATGCCATCATTTGATCGGTTTTCTTGGTTGTCCCGAGCAACCATGGATCTTGTTGAAACTTTGGTTCTTTGAAGATTTTGAAAGAAGAACGGGGAAATCAGTTTCCCACAGACGGCGCCACCTAATCATAGCCGGAGATCAGGATCCGATACGGCTGGCTTCGAGAGCTGATGAAAGACGGTCGGTGAGGAGAGAAAGGGGGTGTACCTGCAAGGCACTCCGATGCTAAAGTAAGTAACCGAGCAAAGAGTGAGCAAGTACGAGAATAAAGGTCCGAGAATTGAATACCTGGCCCTCCCAAATGAGAGGGTTTATATAAGGGGCTAAATGGAAGATTATTGGTCCATATTGTGAGGCGCAGATCGAGGAATCCGTAAAAATAGGTAACAGTCAAAACTAGCCGTTGGGGAACTTTATCGTGGTCGGTATGCTTGTGGTCGACAGAGACAACTACTCTCAATTCTGCTCGACGTCGAGCACTTCTATTGAGTTGGTTTGCTTGGCCCAATTGTAGGAATTGGGTTAGTCCAGAACAGTTATGGATCTTGATTCTTCTCAGAGAAGCATGATCCACACATGCTTGCAGTTTTATGACCCCCCCACTTAGATGCTTCACCTTTCCTGATTTCCAGATGGGGCCTCTATTGGAAGAGTTTTCTTTGTTGATTGGAGTGCCTATCAGAGGAGGGATCCCCTTCAACCAAGAGATGACTGCTCCCAGAAGTGAAGAGATAGCAAGGGCATTACACTTGGAGCCTGCCCTTATTGAGCAAAGCATGACAACAAAGGCTGGGATTCCTGGTTTACATCTGGACTTTTTGATTTCTCAGGCCACCCTGAAGGCTGCAGTGGGAGAATGGAAGGCAGTCTGTGCACTTTTAGCCCTCAGCATATATGGGGTTATATTGTTTGCAGATGAGCCCAAATTTGTGAGTAAGAATGCCATCCACTTGTGCCTGCTAAGGAACCAAGTGCCTTCACTGCTAGGGGATTTTTACTACTCCATCCATCAGAGAAATGAAAAGCAAAGGGGGAAGCTAGTCAGATGATGTTCTCCTCTGTTCTACTCTTGGCTGCTCAGACACCTACCTAAATCAGATGCTTTCTTGAACCCACACCAGCAGAAGAATTGGGCCAAGAGGTTCATTGCCTTAACATAAGATGATATCAGATGGTGCACCCAAAGCACCAAAGGCAAAGAGATTATTACCAGCTGTGGGCAATACCCTAATGTGCCTCTAATAGGAGTAAAAGGTTGCATCAACTACAACCCTTTGCTGTTTAAGAGACAATTGGGATATGCCTTGGTTCACCCTCCCATAGGACAGGATTTAGCTGAGACCCTATACTGTGAAGTGCAACCTAATTTAGCTGTTGTCAGACAAGCTGCCTGGGCTTGGGACAACATCCAGACCAAAGGGACAGCCATCCTTGGAAGATGTAACAATGTTGCTTCAGCCCAGTATTCTGACTAGTCCCATACTAGAGCTCAGATCACCAGAATGCCTTTCACCTTGGAAGACACACCTGGACCTTCTACAGTACATCCTGCAGCAACTGTTAGCCTGGAGGAATTTGAAAAGCTAAAAGAGAGGAATAATCAGCTATCTGAAGCTCTGAAGAAGACTCTCTGGTAGAGAAATGATGGTCGTCTACATATTCCCCCTTTTTTAGTATTATTCTTTAAAAGCCTCATTGTCTTGAGCATTGCACTCTTTTCTTGCACTGACACTCCTTTGATTCACTTCACATTTCCAATGCACTGACACTTGTATTCTTTTCCAGCTTTTGCACACAGAATAACACTAACACTACCCCTTTAAACACAAATCTTTTAAGCGTGGATCCCGTCGAGTATGACGGACAATCTGGGTGCTAATACCTTCCCAGGTTGTAACCAACCCCCTTTCTCAGTTTCTCTGGTTCGCGACCGTCTTATCCATTTCTTTCCTAGGTTTATGCAGCATTACCTTTCCTTCGGGATAAAAATGCCTAGCTGGCGACTCTTTTCAGTTCATCTTCATGTTTTCTCTTTCGCCGACCGTTCGCGTTTGTACCACGTTTGACCAGGTGTCATTTTGGTGGGAGCGACACATAGGCCTTGGGTTTCAGAACTACCACATCAGAAAAATGCAGTTATGACTCTCCCAGTTGTGGCACCTCAACAGCGGCAGAAGAGAGAAAGGGTTTTTGATCTTTTACCTGTGTCTCATGCTGATTTATGTCAGTGTCTGTTCCAATTGAGATTGACCAAGCTCTGGAAGTTGACCCATCCTTCTGCTAAACTTCCAAAAGGATGGGATGCCAACGCTCATTATGATTTCCACTCAGAGGCACTGGGCCATGATATTGAGGGGTGTAAAGCATTCCAGCACCAAGTGCAAGACTTAATTGACTCAAAAGCAATTGATTTCAAACCAACTAGAATGAAAGTATCAGGTGATCTTATGCTAGTGGATGCAAAAGAAGTGAGTATTCCTTTCCTTTTTGCAGGGTCTACCTCAAATGGAGGTATACCTCACCCTTGGGTCCCAAAAGCTCCAAGTCAGCAATCTTTGTTTTTTCCTTGCCCGAAGATGGAAAATGAAGTACAAGTACAGATTGGACGCCCAGATCAACATCGACGACAAAACCATCAGCATCAGAGGCAACAATGACTAGAGAAGCCCGAGAAAGCGTTCACTCTAATTCCTATTCCTTGAAGCCAGCTTCTCGCTCGCCTACTTCAGGATTCCTTGATTCAGATGAGAAATGCCATGCCAGTGCCATAACCTTTTCCTATATACAATGACATGAATGCTAGGTACGAGTTTCACTCAGGGACATTTGGACATACGATTGACAACTACAATGTGTTCAAGCATAAGGTGCAAGATCTAATCGACTCAAAGGTCATCACATCAAACGATTTGCCTTTATATCGAATTCTCCCTACCAGATTGATCATATAGATCAAAAGTTTCATCAGAAACAATAAGTCCAGAAGGAGTCAGGCCTCCTCAACAATGACAATGTTCAACTTCTTTACTGCATTTTCATTTGTAGTTTTTAATGTTTGTTAACCATCGGTTTGCATGTATGAAATATGTTTTTTTTAATGTTAATCATAATAAAATGAGCATGTTTTTCTTGAAGTAATTCATTTGTATTCACTCATAATAATGTTTCTATGCATTACAATACCAACTTTATTTCTTAAACTCTTGAGGGGGTGATAAAGTGAAAATGCAAAAATCTCTGATTGTGTGCTTTTGAATAAAACCCTGTTGACGAAGTACATGCATTATTTAAAATAATAAACATTGGAGATATAAGGGAGACAAACCCTTTCTAATCCATTTGAGCATGGAAGTAGGAGTTTCTTTTCATACAGAAAAAACCCTAAACATAACCCAGGGCAGGGTAGGCGTCAGTTAGTTTGACCGAGCGTTTGAACTTCAAAAGGAGTGTGCATATGAGGATCCATTACCTTTCATTCCACCATGTAACACCCCAAAATTTCCCTCTTCTTTTTAAGCATCATATCACATCATATTCCTCATGAACATATCATATTCTTGGCATCCTAGCATGGAAAGATGAGGCATAACATCTTCATGACCTAGCATTAGGCATATGATCATCTGTGGAGGATTTTGAAGCATCACAAGCTTTGACAAGGGGCCCAATGGATTTTCTTCAAGTCCTATGAGGGGTCTATGTTGCATTCACAAGCTCAAGTTCATTTACAAAAGCTCAGAAGGTTGGAAGATCATCAGGGAATCCAGGCTAGGGCAAAGCTCCTACACAGTGATCCCAAATTAGGGTTTGAGTTTCAAGCATGAAAAACTTAATACTTTGGCCATTTCATTTGGGCAAAGTCTCCTATATGTTAAGAGGATCCTATGGATGAAATTTGGTGATAAAACTCCTTGTGGAAGTCAAGTATTTCTTCAGTTGCTTGTAAATGAAGAAATTGGTCAACTGTGCCTTAGAAAAGTCAACTGTGAGATTTCAAGGGGTCCAACCCCATTTTTCTAGCCAAGGGATGTTCTTATAATATTAAAAGAGTTTTTGGCAAGATCAAAGATCAAGAATCATGAGGTTTTGAGGTGTTTTGCAAAATTGATGTAAGGTTGGTCATGGAAAATGCCATTTTTAGCAAGTTTTTGCCCTAATTTTCAAGTGTGCATAACTTGGTGAAAAAATCTTCAAATGGACCAAAGCCAAACATGAAAGATGGAGATTAAAGCCTCCCATTTTCAAAAAGTACAAGTACTTTTTCATAGCCTTTATGGTTTGAAAGATGAGGCCCTCGAAAATTCCAAGGAAATTAGGGCAAGGCTTGAATTTTCAATTGTACACAAAGGCAAAAAGTCATGAAACTTATTTTTGGGTGTTGGTATGAACCAAATGAGGTTACAATGTTAAAAAGCAATGAAAATGGTCCATTTTGCTCCAAGAATAACATCAAATTCATGCATGGTGTGAAATTTATTCCATAAGTGCAAAAATTGCATGATCTTGAGAAATGTGTGATGCTTACATCCAAGGGCCAGAATCTTTGTGGATTTAAATCAAGGGTGAGATGTGGAATGCACATGGGCAAAGGGAGAGGGCAATGCCTTCATCCTTTCAGCATTGCTTCATGAGCTCATTTATAAGAGAATTAGGGTTTTAGTGTGCTTCAGATCCATCACATTTCACTACACTCAAGTTCTTGCTCATTTTGCAATTTCCTTCGAATCATTCTCTACACTTACTCTCTTCACAAACCAATCACATATTCTTCATCCTTGAGGGCTCAGGATCACAAATCCATACTTTGTTCAAGCTGATTCTCAAGATTCCACACCTTTCCATTTCAGAGCAGCAAGCTTCAAGCTCCTAGATCCAGCAACTTTCAAGGCTCTAGTTGCATTTATTTTGTAACTAGAGTGTATTTGGAGTGGATTGGCAACTATTTCTTGGCTTCTATCAAGCTATTTCCAGATCTGTAAGTCTCAGGTAAGCTCAAAATTCTCAGATCTAGAAATAAAAATAGATGTGTGCATTGTGATCTTCTGGTTGTGCTGATGATTCTGCTTGTTTTAAATTCGAAAATGATGCATTATTGAGCTTTGTATGTTGATTGGAAGTTTCATGGTGAAACCTGTTTCCCTTCGATCCAGTCTGTTCATTGTTCATTTGAGAATTTCATGGCCATATTTGAATTCAGGGTAACTTGATGATTTGATCTGGAGTGTTTTATGCATTTTCATTGAGTTTTGTTCTTGATTTTCATTTTCCGGTGTCGGAGCCCTAGCTCCGGTCACCGGATTCTGGGCTGGTTCTTTTTAGGGTTTGAATGAAGAAGAAGACCTCAGGACCCTTGGATCTTATCATCTGGACGTCCATGGTTGTGCCACCTCATTTAATGAAGACCCTCCTGGTCACGTGTTTTATGTTTTATAATTTGAGTCTGAATAAACCAATTGTCATGCACCCCATAATAACTAACATGCTCCCTCTCTCCAAGCCAATTATTGTGATGACTTAAATAAATGAGTTGACTGATCCTGGCCCTTCGTTTGAACCTATGGCTTGTGTTTTTTGCTGATTTTATTTGAATTTCCACCCCAATGTTGTGAACCAGCGCATGACCCTGTGGGCCTGGATGGCTATCCACACCCCCCTTTGCGTGAGGCCCAAACCAATTGAACTGAATTTCCTTTCTCTTCACACCTCCTGGTCTTTTCTCTTTTTATTTCTTTTTCTTTTATTTCATTTTATTTTAGTTTTGCTTTTTAATTTTTAAAAATAGTTCTAAGTTTCGAAAAATTATAAAAAAATTCAGGAATGTCACTTTTAGTTTTCTTAAATTTTTAATATTTTTATTTTCCATTTATTTTATTTTGACACGTGTAAATTAATTCTCCCCTTTAATTAATTCATTTTAATTCATTTTTAAGCTTGTTAACCTGTCCATTTTCCATAGTGATCCTCATTTTGAATTTTTGATTGATTCTTTTTGCTCTGGATTCATAATAGAGTGTACTTTATGTGTGATTTTTGTTCTGATTTTTAGAAGCTTGTTCATTTGGTTTTGGCCATTGACTTGTGAGTGAAGTTTCTTAACCCTAATTGATGTTTTACTCCTCATTTGGCTTGTATAGCTTTTGAATTTCTTCCTATCCTTTTGGCATGTTGTTATATCATGATTGAAGATCTCTTGTCCAAAGTTATGGAATTTTTGGGTGCATTCTTGATTTGATTTGAATTTTTGTTCTTAACTTGTCCTATTTTGTTTCCTTTTGATCATAAGTCCTCTCCTTAGCTTAGAAGGGCACTTGTGCCAACTTCTTCATCTTATTTGGGGTCTCTTTAGGGCATGGATACCTTTCTGATCTTAGTTTGGGGTTTGTGTTTTGGAAATCTTGTAATTTGTTTAACTTTGAAGTTCTTCCTTTCTTTTGTATATCCATCTCACCTCCTTTTTTTTCTTTCTTCCCATAATGTGTTTGCTTAGCTTTGTGCTTCTCTCTTCATCTCTCTTGCTTCTTAAGCACTTCTTTAACTTGATTAGGGTTCTGGTCTTGTGCCTTGAGAATGTTGTTTTGTTTATTTTGCTTTGTATCTTATCAAGTTTACTTTGCTTTGCTATGTGACTCATGTTGCCTCATATTGACTTGTATGCTTCTTCTCTCATTCTTATGACTTGTGTTAGCATTAAGCATTTGTGTGTATGACTTCACTTATGTTTGTATGATGTTGGTCTGGCATTGGGATCATTTTATATTGCCTTTATACTTGTGTTACTAACCTTTTCAGGGGCTTTGGTAAGTGAGAGGTGTGGATGTGATTCCCACATCTCCAAATCTTATCTCTTCTTTTCTTATTGTTACTTGTTCTAACCTTGTGATTGTTGGGCTTAGGCCTTACTTCCTCTTCTTCTATTCTTCTTCTTCTCTTCTTCTTGCTTTCTTCTTTAGGATAGTAAACCACACTAACCTAGGATTTCCCATGCATGATAACACTTAGGATTCATTAGTCCCCCATTAGACTTTTACCTTTGTGATCCTTTTGGTTCTTCTTCTCTCCTCATCTCAAAACTCTAAAGAAAAAACTTAATAAAGTTTGAAGTGATACCTTGAGCAATAGCCTTATCCCATGAGACACTTGTAGTCTTCCCATTTTGGGATAGTACAAGCTTGCCTTGTGATGTACAAGTCTGATCAAGATATCATCTTCACCAAGAAAATCATAAAACACACTTCTTCACTGTAAATAACAAAAGCACTTAATAAGTTAATGAGTTAGTGAGCTTATGCCCTAATCTCTGGACTCAAGTTTTGGGGATCTTCTCCTTACTTGAGTGTGCTTGTTCTATTATTCCATCTTGGAATGTAGTGACAAGTGCACATTCCATGGAAAAGAGCTTGAGTTCACTTCCTTGTGACACACTCATAAAAAGCTTCATAAAAAACACCAACAAACAATAAGCGTCTTTCCTTCGGGAATTCTTTTCTCATCTCCTTCGCTCCGTACGCGAAGTTGCTCCTACTTGTCACTTTGAAAGATGGTTACGCACTCGTTGTCCGAGCCTGCAACACTTGAGCGTTGACATAGGCAGTTCAAGCCTTAAGACACAAGCAATCTTTCCACCCCTAGTTAGGGGAACTACGACGAATCTGATCCTCATGTCCAGTGAGGTACGTAGGCAGCGGGGTAGGGCCCGTTCGAGCACAATCTTTATTTTCCCTACATTTTTCCTTTTCATTTCTTTTTCAGTTCCGTTTTCGTTTCTTTTATCCAGTTCAGTTCCTTTTCTTTGCACCAGTTTTCATTTCTTCACCCTTTGAAACAGTTTCTTTGCAAGCGTGGATCCCGTTGGGTACGGCGGACGATCTGGGTGCTAATACCTTCCCAGGTCGTAACCGACTCCCGAACTCAGTCTCTTTGGTTCGCAGGACCTGTGTCCTTCCTTTTCTTTTCTTCTGGTTTGTGCAACATTACCATTCCCGTTCCTTCAGGATAAAAATGCCTGGCTGGCGACTCTATTCTTTTCCGCGCCACTTTCGTGTTTATACCAGGATGGAAATCCGGGGAGCGACACATCACACCAAGAAGTCAAAAGATATTAAACCACAATGGTTATCCCTCGTCAACCAAAGAATGATTCATTTACAACCCTTTCAAACAAGTCAGACAAACTGGTTTCACATAATTTGTTCAAAAAATAAAGAAATTCGAAAGAAAAGAAATGAAAAAGCCCGCAAAGTTGAAACTTGAAAACAAGTGACTTAGGCAAAAGTTAGGGCATCCCACTGGACTTTAAAATCAAAATATTCAAAAGAATCAGTCCAGGTAAAAGTTAGGATTAAGTAAAAGAATGAAAAAGTGAAAAGATAAAAGGATTACACAAGAAAAATCCTTAAGCAATAGCAAAGTCGTGTGATACAGACACAAAAGACAATAGGGGTGACTGACTCCAAACAAAAACTTGATTGGTGCTTAAATTGTTAGTGTCATTAGTTCCTCAACCATCACAAAACCCTTTTTGAGAGGCGAGCACTTATGTCAAATTAGCTGAACATAGGAATGAAGAACATCACGAAGAATGGGTGGATACAAATAAACTTTGTCCCATAAATCCATTTTCTAAAAACTGTGAACTAGGCCACAATACAACCCTTGAAAGTCCTAATTGAAACAAGGTTATTTCGAGAGCATACTTCAACGAGACAGTGTTCCTGAGTCATATGAATTATGCTAAAAGATTTGTGTTGGTATTGCATGTACATGTTTTATTTTATTCAAAAAATCAATGTCGTGTCGTAACCAGTGATTCACTCACAGAGTTTGCGATATGTTTTCAATAAAACTTCAAGATTAACATGTGTAACAACCCGAAAATCTAAATTTAATTAATTATTTATTCATTTATTTAATTAATTTAGAAGGATTGGAGGATTTGGATCAAAATGGAGAATTTTGGAGAGAAAAAGTATTTTTATATAATAAGGATAAATAGTGTATTAGTATGCTATTTTATTATTATTATTATTAAAAATATATTAAAGAAAAGGATAAGATGGGAAAAGACATAATTGGGATAGTTTTTGTAAAAAGGAATCACACGATCAAATTCGGATATCTATCGTGTTTTGGTGAAGAGCTCTGAAGAAAAGGAAAGAGGAAGCTCAGAGTCAGGAAGCTTAAAGAACCTTGGAGAAGAGTGTCAATCGGAGAAATTCTCTAAGGTATGGAGAGTTTTCATAATCTATTGTAATTGTATAGAATTGGTTTATGAGTAAAATAGATTTGTATGAGTTTTGTGAATTTTAGGGATTTTGATTTAAGTTGAGTTTAGGAGTGAAATATGATTTGGAGTAGATAGGATGAACTAGAATTGCATATATGATGTGTGAATTGTTGTCTTGATGTTGTTGGTGTTTGAGTGATGAATTGAATGAGTTATAGGATGTAATAAGATAAAAATTGTATGGAAATTTGGGGGTTTTTGGTGCTGTTTTCGTAACAACAGAAAAGCTGCTAGAAAACGTGCATTAACCGGTTATTGAGATGAAATTATATGATTATTTGATGTATTAATTGTTGGATATAAAATGAATGATGCACATTTTCTTTCTCGATGAATTTTTATGGTGTAACGCATCATTGCATTTCATGACATTCTCGATGGGGCTCCGACCTATTCGGTAGCTTCAATCCCATTGTGTGGAATGAAGTTATTCGGTGTTTACGGTGTGCTCCCTGGTGGAGGGTTGATGGTCATGTATCCATCTCACGACGAAATTGGTACCACATGCATAATTGCATATCATGATAGTTGGAATTGAATTATTGGAATATGTTCATGATTGTGTTGTTGTAGCTGAATTTTTATTATTGTTGATGTTATGACATACTTATGCTAATTTATTCATATTCCATATTCTCGTATATTTATAATGAATTATGATTACTCACCCTGCCTGCTTGGAAATGTTACCTCCTTTGTGGGTAACTTGCAGATGATAAAGAATAGCCTTGCATTGCAAGAGGAGTTTTTCATGGGTCTCGGAGCGTACCTTAATTACTTTAGGAGTGGTCTGGAGTCTTTTGTCCTGCTCTGTGTCATGTAACACTGGGACGGGGTTTTAGTTGTTAAACTTGTTTCAGTATATTTTATTTGAGGATATTTTCCTTTATTTTCTAATGTTAAATTCTGGATGGTAATGTTATGTTTATGAATTAAACTAATGATGTTTGGACGATGAAGTTTTATTTCGCTGCGAAAATGAATATATATGGTTTTATGATGTTGTTTAACCCGTGTTACGGGACATGACATTGTATGTTTTATGTTTTCGATAGATGTGTGATACCCTTCTCGTGGTTACTCTGATATTACTCTAAATATTTTGCTTTGGGGTAGAAGGGTGTTACATTAGTGGTATCAGAGCAAGTCGGTATGTCCGGCCAAGTCTTGTTGTTGTTAGTCTGTTGTTAGGTCGTTATTTATTAACAATTGCTCTTTTTCTGATATGGTGAGTGTTGTGTAGAATGGTTGGAAACAAAACACGTGCTCTCGCTGATGCTATTCCAGCTCTTGCTCAGACTACTGCTCGGAATAATGCGCATGATGAGTTTCGTGCCTTGGAGAAATTTCAGAGGAATAATCCACATGTGTTTGAAGGAACTCATGACCCGACGAGCGTGCGGAATTGGCTCAAGGAGATTGAGAATATTTTTAGAATGATGGCATGTGCTTACACGCAGAAAGTGCAATTCGGAACTCATATGTTGTCTGAGGAAGCTGAAGACTGGTGGGATAATACCCGTCAGCGTCTGGAGGATGAGGGTACCGTGGTGACTTGGATTGTGTTTAAGGTAGAGTTTCTTAAGAATTATTTTCCTGAAGATGTTCGTGGTAAGTTGGAGGTAGAGTTCCTTGAACTGAAATAAGGGAACATGACAGTGGCGGAGTATGCTGCCAAATTTGAGAGACTGTTGAAGTTTTGTCCTCACTACAATAGGGAAGATGTTAAACTTTCTAAGTTCCTTAAGTTTGAGAATGGGCTGAGACCTGAAATCAAGCAAGGAATTGGATGCCAACAGATTAGCAGATATGCAGAGTTGGTGGATAAGAGTCGTATTTATGATGAGGATAGCCGAGCTCGCTCTGCTCACTACAAGCAGCTGAGTGAGAAGAAAGAAAATGGTCAGTTTAAGGGGAAGCCTTATGTGACTACCGGTGATAAAGGGAAACCGAAGGCATCAGATGAGAAGAAGCAGAGTAAGGGAGCTACTAATATACCTTTCAAGTGTTACAAATATGGAGAGGTAGGTCATAAGGATGATTTGTGTACCGCCAGAGTTCTGAAATGTTATCGTTGTGGTAAGCTTGGGCATAAGCTGAGTGATTGTCCGAATAAGGGTTTGACCTGTTACAATTATGGTGAACAGGGGAATATCAACGCTCAATGCCAGAAACAAAAGAAGACTGCTGCTACTACTCAGAATGCTGGGATAGTTTTTGCTTTAGCTGGTTCAGAGGATCCGAAGAAAGACAACTTGATTAGAGGTACTTGTTTTATTAATAATACTGAGTTGATTGCTATTATTGACACTAGAGTTACACATTCATTTATATCTCTTGAGTGTGCTAATAGATTGGGTTTACAGTTATCTAGTATGAATGGTAATATGATACTAGAGACTCCTGCTAATGGTTCTGTGACTACCATGCTTGTTTGTCTGAAGTGTCCTCTGGCAAATTTTGAGAAGAATTTTGTGACGGATTTGGTGTGCCTACCCTTGCACCAAATCAATGTTATTCTTGGTATGAACTGGTTGGAATTCAACTATGTTCATATTAATTGTTATAGTAAGACAGTGAGGTTCCCTGAATTGAGCGAGAATGGCGAGTTGATGTTCTTATCTGCTAAGCAAGTGGATGAACTTTTATTAGATGAAGCCTTGATGTTTGCGGTGTTTGCATCATTGCAAGTTGATGATAATACAGTCAGTGCAGAGTTGCCTATGGTTTGTGAATTTCAAGATGTGTTTCGTGATGATATAAGTGACTTACCTCCCAAACATGAAATTGATTTTTCTGTGGACTTAGTACCGGGTACGAGTCCTATCTCGATGGCTCCTTATAGAATGTCTACTTTAGAGTTGAATGAGTTGAAGAATCAATTAGAAGAATTGTTAGAGAAGAGGTTCAATAGACCCAGTGTTTCTCCTTGGGGTGCTCCGATGTTACTTGTTAAGAAGAAGGATGGTAGCACGAGGTTGTGTGTCGATTACTGACAATTGAATAAAGTAACTATCAAGAATAACTACCCACTTCCAAGGATTTATGATTTGATGGATCAACTAGTGGGTGCTTGTGTATTCAGTAAGATTGATCTGAGGTCTGGTTATCATCAGATTTGAGTTAAAGCTGATGATATTCCGAAGACAACTTTCAGGACGAGATATGGGCATTACGAGTATATGATGATGCCGTTTGGAGTTTCTAATGCACCTGGTGTATTTATGGAATATATTAATAGGATCTTTCATGAGTATCTTGATAAATTCGTGGTGGTTTTCATAGATGATATCTTGGTATATTCTAAATCAAAAGAGGAACATGCCAAGCATTTGAAGGTTGTGTTGCAGGTGTTAAGAAAAAAGAAATTGTTTGCTAAATTATCCAAGTACGAGTTTTGGTTGAAGGAAGTGAGTTTCCTCGTCCATGTAAGTTTAAGTGGTGGAATTTTTGTAGATCCTACAAATATTGATGCGGTATTGCAGTGGGAGACTCCGAAGTTGGCTACGGAAATTCGTAGTTTTCTTGGGTTGGCTGGTTACTATCATAAGTTCATTGAAGGTTTTTCTAAGATATCTTTACCATTGACACAATTGACTAGGAAGGGTTAGGCATATGTGTGGGATGTCGCTTGTGAAGAGAGTTTTGTAGAGCTGAAGAAAAGGTTAACGACTGCACCAGTGTTGGTTTTACCGAATCCAGATGAGTCCTTTGTAGTTTATTGTGATGCTTCCAAGATGGGTCTTGGGGGAGTTTTGATGCAGGATAATAAAGTGGTTTCTTATGCTTATAGGCTGTTAAGATTTCATGAGAGGAATTACCCTACTCACGACTTAGAGTTGGGGGTTGTGGTATTTGTGCTTAAGATTTGGAAGCATTATTTGTTTGGTTCGAAATTTGAAGTATTTGATGACACTGAATTTTACCGTATTTTTTACTCTGATTTTGCATGCATTCTAAGTCCTTTAGTGCCATTTTGTTATGTTATTACTATGTATTCCTTTGTTTTTAGGTATTTATCCATTTAAGAGTCACATGCAAAGAAACGAAGCAATTTAGATGAAAAACAGGAGAAATAGAGCAATTTGCACACAAGACGTTGTCCGACGATTTTGACCATAACTTTTGATCCGAAAATCAGAATGATGCCCCGTTCGAAGCATTGGAAAGCTAACGCAGAGAGCTACACCACGAGAAATGGACCTAACACTTATGGAGGGCGCCATGGGGCACATGGCGGGCGCCACCTTCACAAAAACGGTTCCGATAAAAAATGGTTAGAGAAAAGCACCCGTGATCACCACTAACCCATATGGTGGGCGCCACCTTTGTTTAATGAGTTTCCCTCCCAAAAGAAGTTGGAGGGCACTTTTTTCTTTCCTATCCTTTCCCTTAGCTATAAATAGAGTGCCCTTTGTTCATTTCTCTTCATTCAAGCTTAGTTGCAAACTTAAGCCATATATTTTTCAGTCTTGTAAGTGATAATCGCTTCACATCGAAGAGTTATCACACCAAAGATCGAGTCTATAATCGAGTTTGGATCACTTTGGTAGAAGTTAATCCTGCTTCCATTTTCATTTCCAGTTGTACCTGATTCAAAGCCTCCGATTTGGAGCAGGTTTCTATTTTATTGCATTTCTCTTTTACTTTTATTTACTTTCTCGCACCACTTTTATTTTATTTACTTTCCGCACTCGCTTTACTTTCTTTTATTTCTCGCACTGCCTTTACTTTCCTTTATTTCCCACACTGCTTTACTTTCCTTTATTTTCCCGCTCATGCTTTAAATTATTTATTTTTCGCACTGCTTTACTTTCCTTTATTTCCCGCACTCGCACTTTATTTAATTTACCTTCCGCACTCGCACTAAATACCTTTTATGAAAAATATTAAAATGAACTTTTACTTTACCATGTCTAGCTAATTTTATAAAGGTTAAAATGTAAGGATCATAATTGAACTGATAATCTGTACAATTGTTTGTAGAAACACTTAAGGGCTATTTTGACTTTCAATATAAGTTTTCCTGTTTTTAAAGTTCCGTTGGGTAAGATCGAAAGTCGTCCGACGTTTATTTAAACTTAATTGTTCCTAACTATTTCAAAAACAGCGAAAGCGCTTTGTTTAGTTCATTAGGAGTTTTTAAATTAAAAAGAAAAGAGATTTTAAAACTATTTTCGGATGCGTTAAGAAGTTTAGAGTCTGGTTCGTAAGAACCTATTTGTGTTAGAAAATCCAGGTCAAAATACTTCTCAACTTAGTTAAGATACTATATTTCTTAAAAATAGGTTTACTACTCTACCACAATGCGCGCCTTTTTATCCGTGATAATAGGAGGGTTTGATTAGGGAGTACAACTCAGTTCTGATTACGCAAAAGCGACAATTCCCGTTAAATTAGTTCTTTTCAAAGTAGAAAACATTTCCCATAAGTAGTTCTATTAGCAAGTACTTAATTATCAATTGATTATGTGAATTTCATTCGAACCTGTCTTTATCAATTAAATTAAACTTACTATTTTCTTTATCATTGCGCACTCTTTAAAACCATTATTTTCAATTGCCTTAGATACACACCATAACAACAGATAATGATAGATTGACACTTGGTCTCTGTGGATTCGACAATCTTTTATATTACTCTGACGTGTTCGTACACTTGCGAAAAACACGCATCAAGTTTTTGGCGCCGTTTCCGGGGACCAATTTTGTCAAATTTCGTACCCTTTTGTTATACCGTTTAGACCAAGGCACTCTTTTATAACAAAAAAAATTTAAAAAAAAAAACTATGTTTCACCCAAATATTTTCTACAATCACCACTCCCAGTATTTCGAGGAATCACAAGAATCACATATGTCCAACCTCGAAATACAAATGGAGAATTTCAATGCATCACTAACTCATTCTTAACCAAATCACCAGTCCCAAAATTTTGAGGAGCCTCACCTAAATTTTCTCTACAATTACTGTAGCGGTAAAAAACATGAGTGTAAGTTATTGGTTAACTTAACTCAAAGTAAACAGAGTCGCCACCACGCTTTTATTTTATTCCAAGAGGAAAAGGAAAAAAGAGCGAATAAATCCTAATGAATCTAAAAGCAAAAAGCTAAAGAAACACAACAGAGAAATAGGTAATGGGATATGTTATAAAATGGGAAGGTTTTACGCACCCAAAATTTTTGTGGTACTCCACGGGAGCCCTTTGAAAAATTTACTGCTTTTGGTTTGAAAATGGTTTATAAAATGTGAGTGGAGGGATGAGAAAAGAATTATTTTTTTATATTTTTGTGTTTGGAGAGGTTTACCACCTCATGCCTACGTACCCACAAAGTGCAATACAAGATCAAAACCCCGTAGTTCGTGGTACAAATAGTGAAAAGGGTGGGTTATGATTAATTTTATTAAGTGAAGAGAATTTGTCATCTTCAAGTGGATAGCCAAACAAATCTACCATGAGAATGAAGGCATGGACTCATACATCATTATGGGGAGGGCGCCAACTCGGATAAAATCAACGAGTATGCCACTAAACCCCCACAAATGACAAGAGACTCAATTACATAAAACTACAACCATGGAGATTGAGAGACTTGCACCCGACTAAAGAATAATGACTCATAATCGGCACTTTTTAAAAGAAAATAAACAAAAGTGCACAAAGGCACAAAACAAATTGAATGAGTTTGGTTTTTTTTTTTTTTGAATTAAGGTCAACGTGATTAGATTCATTGATTTTAAAAGAAAAGAAAAAGAGTAAAAGCCACTTGACAAAAGTCAAGGTTTTTGTTTATTAAAGAGGTGATGATTTAAAAAGAAGGAATCCTTTGAAAAAGGGAGAAGGTTTTGAAAATTGAAGAACGGGAGGAGATGAAGGGACTATCCTAAAAAAGAAAATAAGGAGATAAGGGAAGAAAGATCTAACCAAACTTGATGACATTCCAAATTATGAGCATAAGAGTTCCATCCTTATGAGCTAGCCAATGGCCAAATAAAGGTTAAATCCAACTTCATGAAAATCAAAGCAAGGGAAAAGGATCCTAAAATCTAAGTCCAAAATCTCCATTCCAATGCCAAGGATAGTAACCAAAAGTCCACAAATTAAAGTCACAAGTCTTTTAGAAGTTTAATCCATTATTAATGTTTTTTTTTGGTGTCCAAATGGACAAATAAAAATCAACAATTAAAATAATAAGAACAAATAATAAACATGATATGGATGAATAAAGCAAAATAGAATAAAGGCAATAAAAGTGCAAGAAATTAAATGTTAGTAACAAAAGAAATTAAAGTGCAAAAATCTAAATACTAACAAAAAAAGTATAATAATATTCACATAATAATGGTATGGTGAACTTAATCAACCACAACCAAAAAGAAAGAGTAACCAAAATCGAATGTAATTGAATCTGCTTAGCATATTACACTATAGCGATTAATCAAGGCAAACCAAACCGAATTCAATGAAATTTGAAAGGCGATTGGGAGACCCAAAGAAACTACGTATCAAACATTAGTAAGTCTCGATTCTTAATGCAATATGATTAACCACTTTAGGATTACGCGATCAACAAGAGATCCGGTCCACGAAAGTGCAAGTGCCCAATTAGATTTTTATTCCGAAGTCGGGACACATTTAGGTCTATGTTAAGTAATCGCTGAGTAATTTACGAAGTAATTACCCTACAAATGAGGCCGGCCACCACCAATTAAGGTGAATAATGTTAGTGCTAATGCATGCAAGATAAACGATATGTAAATCGTTATCCGGACACGATACCGCACAAAACTAAAAGTGAATACCAAATTGAGCCGCACTTATGGTATTCTTCCATCCTTAAGTTCAATCACTCTTCTTGGTGGATTCAAGCATGAAAATGTATCACTAATGCAAAGTACCTTAAATGAATTAAATAATCCACTTAAAGGTAGTTTTGAATTAATGGACATTAACTACTCTAAACTACACCCAAAGTTCATTGAAATTAAGGAGAAATCACTCCCAAAAGTGCTTCCCAAGGTAAAAATAAAAAAGAGGAAGAAGAAAGAGGAACCAAAAAGGGCTTGAAACAAGCCAAGAATTCAATTCTGACTTACGTTAACCGGTTAATGCATATGGTTAACCGGTTAACGCATATGGTTAACCGGTTAACGCTGAAGCAGCAGCAGAAAAAATGCAGAAATTCAGCATTGATCCATTTCCAAAACTCTTTCAAAACATTTAATGATCATAATCTGAATTTGCACGAATTTTAAAACCAAAATACAGTGGAAATCCCTACAATCAAACAACAAATAAAGATCCAAAGGATCTAGAATCAAAGGAACCAAATATCTACATCTTGAATGGTTGATGGTGATTATGGGTTTGTGGAAAGAGAGGAATTACCAAAGTCACTTCTTTAAATTGAACCAAGTCAAACTAGATCTACTGCAATTGATGAACAAAAGAATGAAAGGATGAAGGTTTAGCTCAAGATAATCAAGAATTCAATGTGATTTCTTGATAACTTCAAAAGAAAGAAAGTGAGCTTTTGAGAATTTTGGTGTTTAAGGGAGTATTTTGCAAGAGGTTTTGTGGCTATCAAAGCTTGTGGAAATTTTTGCAAGGTGAATTTGGCTCTCTAAAGCTTGTTGAATGAATGAAATTGCGGTGCTATTTAAAGGCCTTAGGTATGGAAATTTGGTGGAATGGAGCTTGCTTTGGTAATTTGAATTTAGGTTTGGTAATTGAAAATTTGGTGGGAAATGGAAAAGAGTGGTGATTAATGAGGGTTTATGGTAGGAAATGATCAAAGTGATGTAGAGAAATCAGAAACCAATGGATCTAGAATATTCCAATTAAATCAATGATCTAAGGGTGCTGAATTTGAATTAAAAAATTCAATTTTCGCACTGGTTAACCGGTTAACGCATATGGTTAACTGGTTAACAAGGCTGAAATTTGAATTTTTTTTATTCAAACATGGTTGCTTGGTTGTTTCAGCCCGATTCTTTTTATGCGTCAAAGAAATGAACACATGAACCTTGGAAATCCTTTGAATGAATCAATTAACTTGGGAAATCCTTAATCAGATAAAAAATTGAATTATTTGCGGATCAACTTCGACTTTTGTCTGTGAAAGTTACTCGATCTGCAAGACTGCTATTTTTGGCATTTTCACATGGTTCCTCTTCCTGAAAAAAAAAAAGGTTAGTAAAAGGAAACAAAATATTTTTGAATTTTGATTAATGGTTAGTAAACATAAACAAATAAAATAATTAAATACAACAGTGATCCCATGCGAGGCAAAAACCTAACCCCGAGAAGAACCGTGCAACCAGTGCGATCTTGTTTGTATGCAAGATGCAGATGAAAATGCAAAGAACACTTAGGGCAAAAATTAGGGTGCAACAGCTGCCCCTATTTAAGTTTCTTCAATCTGAAGATATGAAGATTGACATCTTCGTCTCTGCAAGATAGGAGAGACTTAAATACAGAAAACCAAAATTTTTGTCCTAAGAGAACATGATATGATATGAATATGAGATGCAAACCCAGGATATCTGTGGGGAAAACACGACCAACAGAGGAAAGCAAAAGCTTGGGGACACAGAAGAAATATCCCGTCGGGGAAAACAAAAGACACCAAAAGAGTTACCAGGAAAATAAATCACTGGATAACCGACTCCACATGGGGGAAAAGAAAATATGATATAATCAAGGTAACAGGGTTCAACGGGAAAGAGTAAACACTCTCCCAGGGAACAATAACCAATCAAAGTATTCGAGTCCAAAAATGGAGGAATACCGAGTCGGAACAAAATCTTCAACTACCGGTTTACTGGGTAGGAAAATAAGGGACTCGACTATCGATTTACTGGATAGGAGCAAACAAAGAGAGATAACCTCCACTACCTTTTACTGGGTAGAAAGCCTCAACTACCTGATTTACCGGGTAGGATCACAACAAAGGGGAACAACTTTTATTACCTTTTTACTAGGTAAAAAGAAGAACTCTCAACTACCGGATTTACTGGGTAGGAGTACAAGCAAAAGAGCTTGATTAATTTGGTAATATTACCCACTATCAAAAAATTGATAGCTTAATTCCAAAGTAATATACTCAAGCTGGAGAAAATATTGCCCACTATAAAACAATGATAGCTTAATTCCAAAGAAAACATTACTCACAAAGGGCACCAAAATTCAATCCAAGAACAAATTGGAGAGAAACGGTCAAACAAGACTCATCTCGAGGAGGAAATATCTCAAAACTACGTTGATTCTGATTCTCATTCCAGATAAGATACGTCAGACTGGGACGCGATGTCCTCTCGAGTTAACTTCCTTCTTTCCCCCATAGGTTCCTTCGTTTCCTGTTCTTCTTTGAGTTTCCAACTAGCAGTAGATGAAGCAAATGTTTATACCCTTTGAGAAGTACAACAAACGTGAATGTTGTCAAGTACGACGGACAAGAAGGGATGTGATAACCTTCCCTTCAAAAAACCGACTCTCGAGCATGGACTATGGTCAAAATGACCATTCCTTTCCTTTCCCCCTAGTTTTCTTCGACCGTTCTCCCTTCCTTTCGAGGATAAAAAAAGCTCGGTGGCGAATCTTCTATTCATACTTTTTCACCGATTATTTTTCACGTTGAGACACTATTGCACCACTGTAATACCCTAATTTTCCCCTAAAGTTCTCCATATTTAATCTGCATCATTTCATACAAACAAGATCACACATTGGCTCCTTTATTCCTCTCATCTTTGGGTTTACGCCTTACAGGGATCACCAAGTATCTGTGTGTTTCTTATTTGCTTTTATGGTTGTTTATGTTTACTAACCCTTAATAAAAAAATGTTTGCTTTCCCTTTACTAACTTTTTCAGGAAAAGGTTTGGATCAAGAACATCAAGCATTAGTTCCTCAGCTCGAGTGTAATTCATCTGAACAAAGTCAAAGTTTGGTAAAAAAATGATCTTCAAGTTTTATCCAATCCCAGTTGACTAAGAGTTCTCCAAAATTTTGTTTACTTATTGCTCAAGAAACTCCAAGGTTCATGCGTTTATTTTCGTGCCTTATTTGACAAGTCAAGAATCAATCCAAATCTAGAACAACACATCAAATGTCCATTTTTCACTTTTTTATTGTGTTAATCGATTAACACCATATGGTTAATTGATTAACAACCTACAATTTTGGCCGGAAACAACATTTTTAGTGTTTTGTAGCATTGTACACTTCAATCCAAGTGAATGACCTCTCTTTTACATGAGATGGGATATTCTAGAGCATGCAAAATCATTCCCTTTTAATTCCCCCGCCTCGTCATAACTAAATTCCATCATACACACTCATTTAAACACACATGTGCACCATTTGATATTTGATTTTGCTTCCAAGTCAATTTCCAAGCCTAATTTTGGCTCCAAACCCAATTCTAAACCTCCACTCACTCCATGCCTAAACTATATATGAACATCCAAAATTTCATTCATTCAAATTAGATTTTGATAGCCAAATTCACCTTGTCAAAATTCCTTCTCATTCTATCAATTTTCTTCATCTACCCAAATTCACCTAAGCTCTTCTTCCATTAAAAGCTTTGGGGGGAAATTATGGAGTGCAATCGAGGCTTTGGGGGTGGTTAAGAAGGATGGTAGGAAGGATTATTTGGAAGTTATAGAGATGTTGGAAAGATTTGATAAAGAAAATAAGTTTGTTCAGAAAGAGAGTAATCATCGGTCGACATGATCATAGGTTCTCTTAACAATAGAGGGGGAGGCAATGCTCTTAAAAGGAGAAGAATTAGTTATTTGATTAAAAAGAGCAAGGCCGATATTTTCCTGGTGCAGGAGACTAATATTAGAAATATTCACTGTTCTTTAGCAAATATTTTTTGGAGTAACACAGAGATTAGCTATTCATTTTCGAATTCGGTGGGCATGTCGGGTGGTTTATTAATTTTATTGAGATTGACTATATCTTGAATGTGTATTCTTCTTGTTCTTACACAAAAAAGAAGTTATTGTGGGGAAAGTTGTTGGATTTAAAGGAGAAGTATAATGATGGGGAGTGGATTATTGGAGGCGATTTCAATGCGGTAAAAAGTAGTAGAGAAAGAAATGGTTAGGCCGGGTTCATAGGACAACAATGAGATAAGATCTTTTACGGAGTTTATAGAAGATGACTCCTTGGTGGATTTCCCATGCAAAGGTAAGAAGTTTTCTTGGTATAGTGGAGATGGGAAATCAATGAGTAGAATTGATCAGTTCATTATCTCAGATGTTATTGTGAATAGATGGGGAATTATTGGTCAACTCAATGGCCCTAGAGATGTTTCGGATCATTTCCCTATTTGGTTAGTTGTGGATAATGAGAATTGGGGACCAAACCCTTTCAAGTTCAATAACGAATGGTTTACGTCCAACTCTTTCATCCCTTTCATTGAAAAGGAAAGGAATGGTTTTGTGGTTGATGGAAGAGGAGATTTCATTCTTAAAGAAAAATTAAGACGTTTAAAAGAAAAGCTCAAATGGTGGAATAAAGAAGTCTTCAGGGGAATAGATTTTGAGGTTGAAGAGGGAGTCTGGGATATCAATTTGGAGGACTATAGAGCAGAAGAGGAAGATGTCTCTTTGCTTCCGGAGATTATCTTTAATAGGAAGGAAGCGACTTGTCGCTTTTGGAGAATTTTGAGGATTAAAGAGAATATGCTAGTTCAAAAATCTAGGGTGAAGTGGTTAAAAGAGGGAGATTCTAACAGTGGGTTTTTTCATAAGGTGATGAAGGAGAGAAGAAGTATTAACCATATAGGTATCATTATTTTGTCCCACGGAGTAGTGGAAATAGTGAAGAAGGTTAAAGAGGCAACTTGGCATCAGTTAACGAACAAGTTTGTGGAGGAGGATAGGGAGAAACCTTCTTTAAAGGGAGTTCTTTTCAATCGAATTATCGGTTAGGAGAATCTTTTTCTTTAAATACTATTTTAAGAGGAGGAGATCAAGGAAGTTATTTGGGGTTGTGGTAGTTCCAAAAGTCCGGGTCTAGATGGGTTCTCCTTTCTTTTTATAAAGAAATATTGGTACTTTCTCAAATAAGATTTCATCCGATATTGTAATTGTTTTCATCAAGGTAGTGAAATTTCCAAGGCGATTACTTCTTATTTTTTAAATTTGGTTCCAAAATCTTCTAATCTGGTAACTTTGGATGATTATAGACCAATTTTCCTAGTTGGATGTATGTACAAAGTGATAGCCAAGATGTTGGCGGGAAGATTGAAATTTGTGCTTAACTCTATTATTTCCCCGTGCCAAATTTCTTTTGTCCCGAGTAGGCAACTTCTTGATGGGGTTCTTGTGGCTAATGAAGTTATTGATTATGCTAAGAAGGAAGGTAATAATTATCTCCTTTTCAAAGTGGACTTTGAAAAGGATTATGATAAGGTTAGTTGGAATTTTTGGAGATTCATGTTGTTGAAGATGGGATTTGGTCCTTTTTGGAGAAAGTGGATGGAGATGTTGGTTTTTCAAAGTAAGATGTTGGTGATTGTGAATGGGAATCCAACAAAGGAGTTTGGGGTGGATAGGGGGTTGAAAAAAGGAAATCTGTTATCTCCTTTTCTTTTTGTTTTGGTGGCGAAAGGTTTGGAGGGGTTTGTTAGAAAATCTTGTGAGATTGGTGAATTTTGTAGCTTTGATATTGAAAGGAAGTGTTTCGTGGATGTTCTTCAATTTACGAATGACACTTTATAAGTGGGGGGAGGGAACTAGAGGCATGTTTGGGTGTTGAAGGCGGTGTTGAGAGCTTTTGAACTAGTGTCGGGCCTTGGTATTAATTATCATAAAAGTAAGTTGATCAGAATTAATTATAACAACTACTTTTTGGAAGCAGCTTCTTATGCTCTCTCTTGTAAGTTAGAAGATAGTAAGTTCTCATTTCTAGGCATTCCTATTGGATCTAATCCTAGGAAGCCATCTTCTTGGAATTCCTTATTGATGAAGACGAAGTTGTGTTTGACGAGGTGGAAGAATCGCTTTCTTAATCTTGGAAGGATAATTACTTTATCAAAGTCCATTTTATGCTCTTTATCCATTTTCACTATGTCATTTTACAATATGCCTTTGAAAGTGGTTAAGCAAATTATATTTATTCAAAGTAATTTCTTATGGGTTGGAGTGGAGGAGAAAAGGAAGATTCATTGGGTTAGTTGGAAGAAGGTGTGTTTACCTTTTGAGAAAGGAGGTTTAGGAATTCAAAATTTGGTGGATTTCAACTTATCTATTCTCAACAAATGGAGATGGAGAATTCTTCAAAGAGACAAGGCCCTTTGGTTTGACATTTTAAAGGCTCGGTACGGAGACATTTCTATGAAGGTTTTTTGTGGTGTGGAGGGGAATAAAATTTCGTATGCTCATTCCTTTTGGTGGAAGGATATTTTATCAATTGGTAAAAATTTCTTCAAAGATCCTATTATATCTAATTGTAGGTTTAAGGTGGAAAATGGGTTTTCTACCCCTTTTTGGGAAGCTAAGTGGTTGGGAGTTATGAGCATAAAGGAAGAGTTCCCGGATCTTTTTGAGACCTCTTGTTTAAAGAGGGTTTCTATTGGAGCGATGGGGGTTGGAGAGCTGGTTGTTGGCATTGGAAGGATTTGGGTTTATCTAAGGAGGTGGGGAGATATCCGAGTTTGGCGGAGAGGTTGTCTTCTCTAATCGAGAGGCTTGGAGCCCACGATATTAAAGAGGAGGGTGGTGATGTGGTATATTGGTCTCTTGAATCTAATGGAAGGTTTTCGGTAGCATCTTGTTATGATTTTTATGCTTCTTTCAACATTCCTTATAGTCCTTTCAATAGAAACGAAAAGACTTTCGCTTTAATTTGGAGCATGGAGGTGCCTTTCAAGATTAAAGCTTTTTGTGGAGGGTTTTTGTGAATAGACTTCCTACGAAGGATCTTTTGGCTAAAAGAGGTATACACTTTAACATAGATAATATTAATTGTGTTTTTTTTGGGAACCATCCGGAAACTTTGGAACATTCCTTCTTTTCTTGCTATGAGGTGAAAAATATTTGGAGCGAAATAGCTTTTTGGTTAGGTAAATCGGAGATTAAGGAGAATGAAGTTTTATCGTCTTTTATGGAATGGTATTCCTTTTGTCGTGTAAAGAAAGTAAAATAAAGAAAATTAGGAATTTTTTGGCTAGCTATTATATGGAGTTTATGGTTTCTAAGGAACAGAGTTTATTTACGGTCGGAGTGTTGGAATTTTAATAATACAGTGTGGGGTATAAAAGCTTTAGTTTGGAAATGGTCCCTTTATGGCGAAATTACTTATCCCAATCGTAGTTTCTACGACTTTAGTAAAGATCCTTTACTTTTCATTATGTGGTTCTAATTGGTTTGTAATTTCTTTTTTGTAACGGGTTATTCCCGTTTTTGGTGTAATCAGGTTGGAGAACCCTTAATTCTCCCAATTAATATATCTTTCTTACACACACAAAGTAAGCTTTTCATTGAAGCTTACTAATCTTTGAGCTAAACCTCCATCCAAATAATTCATCCACGTCAAATTTTGTAGATCAAAGCTTTGGAGATTGGTTCTTGAAGTTGATTTAAAGCAAATTAAGGTTTGGATTGGTAATTCCTAGATCCACAATTGTTAAGCTTAATTTGCATCTTTCATAATGTGATCTCTTGTGATCTTGTGTTGTTTGATACTTGGAATTGATTTGTTAATTCCATGGTGTAACACCCCAAATTTGCCCTCTCCTGTTTAACATCATCATCATATCATAATCCTCATCAGCATGACATGTCCTTAGCATATTGCATAGAAAATGAAGCATGGCACTTGCATATTCCAGCATCAGGCATGTGATCAATCATCAGGGAAATTCAAGGCTCACAAGGCATGTTACAAGGTTGACATCAGGGTCAAAGCATTATAAAGGGTGGAGGATCAAAATCAGATCAAAATGGTTGGCATCAGCTTATTCTTGAAGGTTCCCACCAAAAGGAGGGAAATTCAAAATTTACTGGCGTTAACCGGTTAACGGATTGGTTAACCGGTTAACGGCCACGAATTTTGAATTTCCAGCAGCAATTCAGCATGTGTGATTTTTGCTCCATTTTCCATTTTTCTGATTTTATTCATTTTGAATTAATTGGAAATTAAAGAGAAGGATCTAGAACCCTTGTCCAAGCCTAATCCCATTGCTACATCCTAATCACACTACCCAAACCATAATTTTGGATCCCAAGCCTAATTTTTGGGCCCCAAACCTAAACCATATTTAATCATTTCCCTCCAAACCAAAGGGACCTCTCCCTCATTTTTCACTCTCATTTCTGAATTTTCACTCCTCTCTCTCACAATTCTCTCACTTTTCTCTCCTAATTTTCCAAATCACTCAAAGTTCCTCTTTGAAGATCACATAACCTTGCCTTGAGGTGTGTAGATCTTGGAACTAGACCTCCATCCATAGCTTCATTGCATCTTTTTTCTGGTTTAAGTGGTGATTCATATCTGATTGTTTGGGATCTAGAAGTGCTTTTGGATCCAAAATTCTGCATCAAGAGCTTGTTCGTGCATTTATTTTGCACGGAGTGTGAAGTTTAGCACCGGATCTTCAAGGCTTTGCACGAGATCTATCATTTTCAGTCCGATCAACAATTACCAAAGCATACCTCAGCTTTGTAGGTTGGTTAAATTCAGATCTAGCTCTGTTTTTAGTTTATTTGCATGCTTGAGCTTTAGATCCACCACATGTTTGCATATTTGCTTGTGTTGCTTGATTGATTGATTAGTAACTGGATCTATGTATTAATGTTCATAAGCTTGATGATGCCATTTAATGTGAATTGATGCATTATCTTCATGTTCAAATGCTTGCTGGTCTGGTGTAAGATTGTTTGGAAAAGATTTTTGTAAGCTGATTTTTTTCTGCATAATTGTTGTTGTTTTAACAACATTAACCGGTTAACGGATTGGTTAACCGGTTAACGCACCTGAATTGTGCTGTGTTTATGCAGGTTTTGGCATGGTTAACCAGTTAACAGATTGGTTAACCGGTTAACACTGAAGCAGTAAGCCATTTTTGCCTTATTTCAAGCATGTTTGATCCCCTTACTTGTTTTAAATGCCATGGATCATTATATGATCATTGATATGATTGTTTGGGTGATTTTCTTGCTGATTGATGCGTGCTTCCATATTCTCGACACGTAAATGCTTGTATGTGCATTGTTTGGCATGATTGTTTGATCTTGATTGGGGTGAAGTTTGAGCATGTCATTGCCATGATTTTATTAATGAGCATGTGCTGGATTTTGGCTAACTTGCAGGGGCTCATGGTAAGAGAAGTGTGGACATTCATCTACATTTCAATTCTTCATCCTTCTCTCTTTTTAAGTGCTTTCTCCTTGTGTTTTGATGTGCCTTATCCCATCATGTATTTCATTTATTTTCTTCTTCCTCTAGGAGCAACTTATCTCATTTAGAGGAGTAAGTTGCTTGCTAGCTCTTACTTCCTCTTCTTCTTGCTCCTCTTGGTTTCCTTCTTTTCTTCTTTAGGATAGTAAACCTCACTAACCTTAGGACCTCTTTTGCATGACAACACTTAGGATTCATTAGTCCCCCATTAGACTTTTTCCTTTGTGATCCTTGTGGTTTCTCTTCTCTTCTCATCTCAAACTCTAAAGAAGACACCTAATAAAGTTTGAAGTGATACCTTGAGCAATAGCCTTATCCCATGAGACACTTGTAGTTGTAAACACCCCAAATTTGCCCTCACCCATTCACACCATGGCTTGTGATCATTTCATATGCATAAACACAATCATACCATCTCATATCACATTTTTGATTCATTGCATTGGTTCTAAGTCATCTGCATCTAGGGTTTGTGATCTGAGCAATCCAAGAGCTTCTTGAGCCACTCCAAAGGTCATCAATCATTTCAAAGAGGTCCATGTATTTTCAAGTATCATATTATATCCTCTCAAAGTCAAGAATGTCAAAGAATCACAAGAACTAAGAATGGCATGGAAGCAGAGCCAAGTTTGACTGCACAGTTGACCTAAAATTAGGGTTTTGGTTTCAGAGGCCATAACTCCAAATTTTTTGGTCATTCTTGTTTCTATTGGTCTCTATATGGTATAGGGAGTATTCATATCAATTTTCATGAAGAAATTCCATGGGGAAGTCATCTGATCAAGAGTTGACTTTTCAAGCAAGTCAGTGTAAAATCAGGGCATCTGAGGCCCCCAATGACCCAACCAAAGGGTGTTCTTCATCATTTTGATTGTATATGATCTTTATTTGATCATAGGATTGGTTAGAATTTCACAAAATTGAAGAATTTCAAGTCTTTTGCAAAGTTGACTTTTTGGGCAAGTTTGACTTTTAATGAAATTGTCATTTTAGGCAACTTTTTCAACCTTTACTTTTTGATTCAAAAAAAGCTTCAAATGGAAAAACTTTGGTCATGAAAGTTGTAGAATAGATCTTTCCCTTTTCAAAAAGTACAAGAACATGACCTAATTCATTTTGGATCAAAAGTTATGGCTTGTCAAAGTTGGCAAAAATCACAAAATTTCAAAGTTTCTACCAAAGAGGTATTTTGCAAAATGACTTGATCAAGTGTTCTAAAGCTATCAAATGCACTTCTAATCCACACAACATGATCATGTGACATCTAAAGTTCAGAATGGACCAAAGAATTACACATTTTTCTGGTTTTTGGAACAAGATTTTTCATAAGAGGCAAAAGTGAACCAAGTTGCAAAACTCATCATAGCTTCTCATCCACTTGCTTGCTAGCTTGCTGATCCATCCTAGGCTTTTCCCTCATCATGCTGCGCAGGACACACTTGTTGTACTAGGCTAGCAAGTGGCCCATGCTTCTCTTACACAAACTTGACCTTTTGGCAAAAGGACCCATACCAATCAATAAAGCACATGTCACTTCTTCTGACCAATCACAATTCTTTATACTAATCAAATGCAAGCCAAACACAACAAGAAGCAAGCCTGAAGCACCCCACAAGACAGCATTCTCATTTTCCACCTCTTGAGCAAAAGCATTCGAAACTCACCACACAGGCCACAAACACACAAACCAACTTCACAAACAATCTCAACACTCTTCCCTGATCACAAAGCACCCATCACCATTGCCTTAAACCCCCAGAATCACAAATACGATTCTCACCTCACCTTGAGCAGAACCTCTGCCATTTTCCAAACTAGCCATTGCAAACTTCAAACAAACCTTGCAAGCTTCTTAGGAGGATCAGTGGAGTAGATTTGAGCCAAAGAAACATCCTGAAAGCTCTGGAATCGAAAGCTCCATTTCAGGTATCATCCAAGAACTTTTTTTTCCAGAAATGGATTTTTAAGTTTCTAAGTGGTTCTTCATGATTTGCTGATCACTCTGATGTTCTTAGTTTCGAAAATAGTTGAGAAATAAGCATTTAATCTCTGTCTGAAACTTTTGCCCTAAAAAATGTTTTGTTTCGATTCAGCTGATTGATGAGTAAAAAATGAGATTTGAGTGGGGGTTTTGATTCAGTGAGGTGTGGGAATGATTTCTGGGTTGTTAGTTTTTATTTTAGTGAAGTTTTGAAGATTTTAGAGATTTTCAGGTGGGGTTCCCACCGGAGAAGACGACCGGAGGTCTTCTCCGGCCACCTGAAAATAATTAGGGCTAATCCCTGTGTTTAATGAAGTTTGAATTTGGTCCCTTGGATGTGTTGACTCGCGCGCATTTGGACGCCCAGGATCACTCTATTTTGCCCTAATCCTAGTTGACTTTATTAATCTGGATTAATTAATTCATAAATAGGAATTAACTCAGTTTGAATGTGGACCTTAGGATTGCGCGCGCAGTCAACAGCCTCTCCCCCAGTTTCAATCTGATCCGTCCAATGCGTTTACTTTCTTTTATTTTAATTTTAATTCATTTATTTTGTATTTCTTTTGTCCATTTATTTTAAAATAGCAAAATCATTTTAAAAATTCTGAAATTTTTTGTATAAACTTCTATTTAATTTCATAAACCAAAAACATTTTTATTTTTATTTTTTGCATTCAAAAATATTTTTAAATCATTTAAAAGTTTATTTTTAATTAATTAATAAGAATTAATTAATTAAAAATGCTTTTAGGTATTTAAAAATCACCAAAAAATTCATGAAACCTTTAAAAACATTTAGAAACATTGTCCAACCCTCAAACCAAATTTCTTTTTTGATCTTGATGTCTTTTGAGAATTTTTCATGGAATTAAAATCATTTTAAGGCATTATTTTGATCCAAACTTCCAAAAATCATTTCTGCCTAACCATTGAGAGTTGGACCTTGATTCTTTTTGCATTGCATTGTGTTTAGCATGTAGTTTGTGAGATTAAATTGGCTTGATTTGATCTTTCATTTCCATTTTGTTTGGCATTTTTCTTGTTAAGGTACCCTAAAACCCTAGAAATTTTAGGAAATTCATAACTTTTAGTAGGTTAAAAGTTGGAACCTCTCCTTTGGGCAGTGAGTTAGTATAGGTTTAGGGATCCTTTGAATGCATTTTCAATTTTTTATCTTGATGTTTGCTTCTTATTTTGGTTTTTGTTTGAGACATTGATCATAAACCCTAATTTGGGCTTCCATTTGCATACATCTTGCATTTGCATTCATACCTTGACTTGCCATGACATTTTATGCACCCATTTGATCCATTAGACATCTTAAGATATGTTGAAAGCATTTTTGATCATTACATCATGTATTTGCCATGTTGTATGTCATTTGCACCTCATAACTTTTCATGTATGTTCATGGTTCTTAACTTGTTTCATTTGCATCCATAAGTTTGTATGAACATCCCCATGCCTTGTTTCATGTTCACATCATCCCTTAGCATCATTAACATCACATATGTGCTTCTGGTTTTGGTTTATATCATGCCATTTCATCTCATCTTGCATTGCATTGCATTCCTTCACTAACTTTTCAGGTGGTAAGCAACTTTGAGAAGTGAATTTGCCTTCACTTCTCACATTTTCTTTTCATTTCTCTTATGCATCCATGCTGCATTTTGTTATGTGTTTGAGATTGAGCTTGCCCATTCTTTTTCTTCTTACTTTCTTTCCTCAAGTGACTTGTCTTCTTAAATGAATCAAGTTGCTTTGCTTCTCCTTGCTCCTTTCATCTGCTTCCTGGTGGTTCTTTTGAAGATCTTTATTGTTAAACCTCACAAACCTTAGGAACAACCAAGCATGACAATGATTAGGGTTTTGATTAGTCTCCCCACTTAGTTTTACCTTTGTGTCTCATTGAGTCTTCTCTTCTCACCTCATAATCAGGGACTAAACCTTAAAGGCTTTAAGGCTTTGTGATTAAGCTTATGCCTGCATCCTTCTATTAGGATGGAGTGTATAACTTTAATCCTAAGTGTTAAACCCTTAATGTGTTTAAATCCTTTAATCAATTCATCTAATAATCATCAAGACATCAAGCTTGTAACTTGGGTCTTGCATTAGGGTTCTAATTCTTCCTTAATTGGTTAAGAAGGACTAACCCTAGTGTTAATGGACAAGTCCCCCTCAAGTTGTCTTACAAACCCTAAAAATCACTTCTTCATCATATCATTAAATAAAATCCACTTAATAAAGGCTTTGTTTTGTCATGAGTTTAATCCCTAATCATGGATTAAGTTGAGGAGCTTTCCTCAGCTTAAACACTCTCATCTATTATCCTTCTATTAGGATGGTGTAATGAGTCTGTTTAATCCCTGATTATGGCTTAACCTCATTACTTAACACTAAACAAAGACCACAAAAAACATCTAAATAATCACAAGTAGGTTAATGATCTTAATCCTACACCAAAGGTGATTAAGTGTGAGAAGCTGACTTCACATTTAAGGTAATCTCATTACCCCTAATCAGAGGGAAGATGTGATGAGTTTACTAACCCAATGGTTTAGGCTTAAGCTCATTTTCTTATGACAAATACCAAAAGGTAATAAAAGACTGAAAACTCAAAAACAAACAATAATCGTCTCCTTCGGGATTCTTTTCTCATCACCTTCACTCATAAACGAGAACTTGCTTCTTCCGTCTAATGCAAGACAGTTTGCACCTGAGCCAGACAGGTCATACACTTGAGCATAGATAAGTAAGCAGTTCACAAGTCAATTCATCTTTCAGTCTCTTTGGGTCGAACTACGGTGTTCTGACTTCCTCATTGCACGAGAGGATACGTAGGCATAACATAACAGTTATCGAACAAAAGTCTCTGTACATTCCCCCTCTTTCCAGCTTCATCCTTTTAGCCTCATTATCTTGAGCATACTCTCATCCTTACACTGACATTGTATATATCACACTTTGCACTTCTTTTACACTGACACCCGCACATCTTTTCCCGCTCTTTTATACACAAATTGCACTGACACTACCCCTTTAAAACATAAATATTTTAAGCGTGGATCCCGTCGAGTACGGCGGACAATCTGGGTGCTACCTTCCCAGGTTGTAACCAACCCCCTTTCTTAGTCTCTCTGGTTCGCAACCGTCTTATCCGTATCTTTCTAGGCCTATGCAGCATTGCCTTTCCTCCGGGATAAAAATGCCTAGCTGGCGACTCTTTTCATTCCCTGTGAGTTCACTCCTGTGTGTTCTCTCATCTCCCCTCGCCGACCGTTCGCGTCTGTACCCCATTTGACCCGGCTTCATTTGGTGGGAGCGACAGCTTGGCGACTCTGCTGGGGACCCTTATACTGCAACCAGGGCTTCTGGTTCTTTTTGTGGGTTCCTCCTAGCGCTTGTTTGATTTGTGTTTACTGGGGTGTTATGTGCTATCTGTATTTATATATTTGTTTTATTTTGGCTTTATGTACAGTTTGTTTACTGCTTTCTTTATTGCTTTATATACATCATACTGTCATACTGTGCTGGCTGGATCTGCTTTGTTGCTTTTGTGGGTGGGTGTTCTATTGAGAGTTGAGGTCCTATACCTGGGACCTGAGTGACACCTAGGCTAGAGTGGTTCATGTTCTTTCCCATTCCATTTTGGTCTGGTGCGGGAATATGAAACACGGTTCAGATATGGGTTTCTTCTTGAGAACTCTGTGCTGCAGATTTCCTGTAATACTAGGGCTATCTGGAAAGCCTGCTAAGTCTGGATGACCTTTAGTATTGACCTTCAGAAACTGAGGTGAATTAGAGGAGGATCTTTTATGGTTATTGTAAACACTGTACCTCCGGGTTAGAAGTGTTTACACTTCTCATAACTGATCCAAGTCTGAGGATCCTTGTTTTAGAACACCACCTGTGAGGGGGTTGGGCTGTTTACAGGTTTGCAGGTACCCTTGACCTCAGCATACCCTGTTACTTTGTTTTGATTAAGAGTACTCCATGTTGGAACAGTTCTTGTGATTTTTAACCCTGGACATGTGACTCTTTATTTGAGTCCCCCACCTTGGTTACTGGACTTATGAACCCCCATCTGGATTTCTTGAACATACATGGACTTATATCAGAGCACTTGATCAGATCCAGCTCAGTCACAAACCCTTGCATATCATTTGCATACATCATCATTGCATCATTTTAACATTTTCTTATTTGTTTTTCAGGGTATCCACACTTTATTTTGGCTTGGTTTTGACCCCATCATCAGCATAGATCTATCTTCATCAGTATCTACTTCAGCTTTCAGCTACCTTCTTCAGTCACCAGTCTCAGCCTGTCAGTGGCCCATCATCAGCATCTGTCTCAGCTCTTCTTCAGCAACATGGCACCTAAGAAGAGTAATATCTCCTACCATTTCTTTCAGCCTGAGCTAGCTGACATCAGGAAGATTCATACCCTGATTACTCCAGACCATATACCACTATTCAGAGAACACTATGGAAGCATACTTGATGTGGTTATGGATTTGGACCCTTCACAGAGGAGCCTGATTCATACTTGCTTACAGTTCTATGATCCCCCTCTGAGGTGTTTCACTTTTCAGGATTTTCAGTTGGGGCCTTTATTAGAGGAGTATTCATCATTAGTTGGTGTACCTATCAGGGGTGGAGTCCCCTTCAACCCCGAGATGGCTTTTCCAAGTAATGAAGAGGTGGCAAAGGCCTTGTATCTGGAACCTTGTCTGATTGGGCAAAGTATGACTACCAAGGCTGGAGTCTCTGGTCTACATCTGGATTTCTTGATCTCTCAGGCTACCTTGAAGGCTTCTGTGGGAGATTGGAAGGCAGTCTGTGCTTTATTGGCCCTTAGCATATATGGGATCATATTATTTGCAGATGAGCCTAGGTTCATTAGCAAAAATGCCATCCATCTTTTCATCCTGAGGAACCCAGTACCCACCTTACTGGGAGATTTCTACTACTCTGTTCACCAAAGGAATGAAAAGCAAAGGGGAAGATTGGTGAGGTGCTGTGCTCCCCTGTTCCATACTTGGCTGCTCAAACATTTGCCAAAGACTGATGCATTTCTGAATCCTCACCAGCAGAGGAACTGGGCTAGAAGACTCACTGCTTTGACCTCAGCTGATATCAGGTGGTGCACTCAGAGCACTAAGGGCAGGGACATCATTACCAGTTGTGGGCAGTTCCCCAATGTACCCCTGATAGGAGTAAAGGGTTGCATCAACTACAACCCTCTGCTATTCAAAAGACAACTGGGCTATGCATTGGTCCACACTCCTAAGGAACAAGACTTTGCTGAGACCCTTTACTGTGAGATTAAGCCCAATCTGGCTATTGTCAGGCAAGCAGCTTGGGCCTGGGACAATGTCCAAACTAAAGGAGTAACCATTCTTGGGAGATGCAACAATGTGGCCTCAGCACAGTACTATGAGTGGTCCCATGCCAGGGCTCAATTTTCTGGGATGCCCTTCACCATGGAAGATATACCTGGGCCATCCTCAGCACCACCTCCTGTCACTGTCAGCTTAGAGGAGTTTGAGAAATTGAAAGAGAGAAATGAGAAGCTGACTCAAGCTCTACAGAAAACCCTCTGGGAGAGGAGTGATGGTCGGCTGGACATTGAAAGGTTGGAAAAGCTAAAGGTGGAGCATCTAGCCAGAATTGAGAAGTCAGAGGATTACATCAAAAAGTCTAGGGCTGGAGAGCAGATCTTGAAGAATGCCTGCAAGGAGGCTCAGTTCCAGAAGGCCAGGACTGATTTGTATCTGAAGGAGAGTCAAGCTAGGTGGGTTAGGATCACTGAAGCTCGTACTCTGGAAGATAAGAGGACTCAGGACAAGATTGAGCATTTGGAGGCTAGTGCAAAGGAGCAGCAGGAAGCCCTGCTAGCAGCCTAGAGAGAGATCTCAGAGTTGAAGATTAGAGCTGGAGTGAAGAGGTCAAAGGACCAGAGTCAGCACAAGAAGCTAACTGCAGCTGTTACTACCAGGAATCTCCTTATCAGGAACCTCACAGAGCGTCCAGCTGATCCTATGACTGAAGCACTTCTAAAGGAAGTTCAGGAGGATGAGTTTGGTCTTGATGTCTGACTTTTGCTTGTTATTGCTTTCATTTCATGTACTTTTATTTTCTTATTTTGACCCCTCAGAGGGCATGATTTGTAAGAAACAAGCTATGTATCATTTGCTTTTTGTAATATATGTATCAGTTTGTTCCATCTGAGTTTCTTTCAAGCAACATCAACAGCATCTTCAAGGGTCTGGAAAGGTCAAAACCAAGTGCCAAGCCAGATACCTTGGAAACAAATAAGCATACTGCATTGCATGCTAACCTTTGTTTGTTTTGTAGGTTTGTTTTGTTTTGTTACTAACTCTGTTGCGATTTCAGGAACTATTGCTCGACGTCGGGTGTTCCCACTCAACCGTCCACACAGATATCCAACCCGCAACAACCTTCCGGGTATACAGATGGACCAGGTACAACAGGACCTTACAGAGGTCAGGAACCAAATGGCCAATGAGAGATTGGAAATGAGGGCTCAGATGACACAATTTATGGAGGTGATGAATAATATGGCTCAAAGCCAAGAGAGATTAAGAGCAATGGTAGAGAGGCAGAATCAAGAAGACCCCCATCCAGGGACTGCTGGGACAAGCAACAACGAGAGGGTCCAACCTCATGTCAACCCACCTGTATTTGGACCCCACCTTCATCCAGAGATCAACATCCCTGCTAATGTTCAAGGGAATGCTACCACAGGTAGAGTGCTGCAAGAAGACCCCCAGGAAGATCAGTTCACAGTGATGGGAGCTGGGGATGAGGCCTATGACAAAAGGCTGGATGAAATTGCTGAAAAATTAAGGTCCTTGGAGTCTCAAAACTCTTTGGGTTTTGATGTTATGGACATGGGCTTAGTGGACGGGGTCAGGATTCCCCATAAGTTTAAACCACCGTGCTTTGAGAAGTACAACGGGACTTCCTGTCCACGGACCCACTTGCAATCCTTTCTGGGGAGGCTAAAGGCATATACCATGGACGAAAAGCTATGGATGTTTTATTTTGAGGATAGCTTAACGGGAGCTTCAAGGGAATGGTACTCTCATCTGACTAGAGCAACCATCATATGTTGGAAGGATTTGGCAGAGGCCTTCATTAGACAATACCAGTATAATTTGGATATGGCACCCAACAGGACCCTCCTGATGGGAATGTCACAGTCATCCAGGGAAAGCTTCCGGGAGTACGCCCAGAGGTGGAGACAGCTTGCTGCTGCTGTCCAACCACCCATGTCAGAGAGGGAGATGGCTGATATGTTTATGAACACCCTCCAGGGGACATACATTGATAGGCTAGCTGCCTTTTCTTCTACCAGCTTTGCAAATGTAGTCATAGCTGGAGAAAGAATTGAAAGCCTGTTAAAGATGGGCAAAATTTCTGACAACGGTGCCAGCTCATCCAGCAACACGAGAAAGCCTTTTGTGGGCCCAAGAAGAACTGGTGAAACCAATGCTATCCATGCCAGCAGGGGCAGACCCCAATATGTTCATAGGTCTGTGGCAGCAGTCACCATTCCCGCTCCAATTCATCCACAACCAGCTTATCAACCACAGCAACAAAATTATCAGCAACAGACTCAGTATCCTCCTCAGAGAAACTACAACAACGCCAGCAACAACAATCAGCAAAGACCATTTCAACAGAGACCTTCTCGGGCCAATAGGGTGATCGATCCGATCCCTATGCCCTATGCCACATTATTGCCACAACTCCTAAAACTCAACCTAGTTGAGCTAAGGACATTGGCACCTCCAGATCCTGCCAGTCTACCCATAAATTATGACGCCAGCGCCAGATGTGCTTTTCATTCGAATGCACCTGGCCATAGTACAGAGAAGTGCAGAGCCTTGCACATGAAGGTACAGTACTTGGTAGATTCTAAGGCTCTAAACTTTGCACCACCACCAAATGTTAACAAGAACCCTATGCCACACCACGGAGGCCCCAGAATCAATGCTGTTGAGGAAGACAAGCCGTCTTACTTAATAACCAGTGTGGGTCAAATTCGGACACCTTTGGTAGAGATTAAAGCTCAACTCCTTGAATGTCAAATGTTCCCGGGATGTGAGCTAGGGTGTGCTTATTGCAACATTTCAGTGAATGGTTGTGATAACTTGAGAGATGGCATAGATGGTCTCATCCAGAGTGGCCTGCTTCAAATCACAACATCAATACCTACCAATCCAGCAATCTCCTTAACAACAGTCCCCGAGTCTTCTACAACTGCAACAACCATTGTTCCAAACAACTCTTCAGTCTCATCAACGAATGCTTCATCTGTTACTTCAACGGGCCAAACATCAGCAAACATCCCTTCTACAACTTCAGCACCCCTTCATTCAGAATCTCCTACAACAACAACACCCACCCATTCAACAATTTCTCCTACAACTTCAACAGCAAATGTCTCAACAGTCACAATTTATTATGATCCTGACAATGACTCTGCCTACGACTCACAAAATGCCACTCCTATCAGAGCACCAGTCACAATATACTATGATCCACAGACTATCATGGTCCCTTCTGCAGCTGCCATCAGTCCAGTCACTATCACAGTGCCTGGACCAGTACCTTATGAAAGCAGTAATGCCATCCCTTGGCATTACGGCTCTGATCTATACTGCGAAGGACAGAAAATCACTGTTGAATCATCTACTTCTTCACCACAAATAGACAACGTGGGGGGAGGCAGAGGCTTCACTCGAAGCGGACGTCTCTTTGCCCCACAAATTCAAAGACCCACTGCTAAAGCAGAAGCTGCTGCCAAGGCGAAAGGGAAGAGCTTGGTGCAAGAAGAGCAAATTGTTAAGGAAGCTTTGAAAACCCCTTTTGATCAAGAAGTTGATGAATTCATGAGAATCATCAAGAAAAGTGATTACAAGATAGTGGACCAGCTTCACCAGACGCCTTCCAAGATCTCCATTCTATCATTGCTTATGTGCTCCGAGGCTCATCGGAACGCACTACTAAAAGTCTTGCATGCAGCTTATGTGCCGGAAGAGATCACCGTCAATCAGTTGGAAGCTGTGGTTGGAAATGTTAATGCTAGTAATGGGCTAGGATTTACCAACACTGATTTGACTACGGAAGGCCGCAATCATAACAAGGCTTTGCACATTACCATGGAATGTAAAGGTGCAGTTCTTTCCCATGTGCTGGTAGACACAGGATCATCCCTCAATGTCTTACCTAAAAAAGCCCTTGTGAAGCTGGAGTATGACGGATTGGCATTACATCCCAGTAACTTGGTAGTAAGAGCCTTTGACGGCTCTAAGAGATCAGTTCTGGGAGAAATTGAGTTGCCTATAACGATTGGCTCACAAACTTTCAAAACGACCTTCTACGTGATGGACATTCAGCCTGCCTACAGCTGTTTGTTGGGTAGACCATGGATTCATGCCGCTGGCGCAGTTACGTCTACCCTTCACCAGAAGTTAAAATTCGAGTGGGAGGGCCAAGTCGTTACTATTTGTGGAGAGGAAGATATTTTTGTTAGCCATCTGGCTACCTACAAATATATTGAGATGGATTGGGAGATCCACGAAACGATGAGTCAGGGGTTTGAGGCCTTGAACATAAATGAAACATCTGCTGTACCTGGAACCTCTATGACATCTTATCAACAAGCCCGGAAGGTTGTTGAAGAAGGGACCGCTCAAGGCTGGGGCAAACTGTTGCCTGTGGAGAAGAAAGAGGATAGATTTGGGTTGGGTTACAAACCAACTCAACAAGATCAAGCAGAGGCTGCTAAGAAGCCCAACTTTATTAGTGGGGGGATGCTCACCCCCGATGCTGTCAACAATTTGGAAGACGAGGATGAAAGCGACCGCAACCTGGAGAGTTGGATACGTCCAAAGATCCCGGGGAGCAGTATCTCAAACTGGTCTTCCCAGGAAATTATAAGAGTTACTCCTGCAGAGTAATTATTATTTCCTGTATTTTTATAGCATGCATCAAGTCTTGCATCTTGCCCAAGATGACAAGACTCATTTTGTAATCGGGCCATCTGTAATTTTTGTGCAACAAGATTAATCAATGAAATATCAGACATCTTTTGCAAATGAGTCTTTTCCTTTTCCGCTCACTGTTTTTCCATTTTTCTTTTTGTACAAAAAATAAATGGCAATGTTTTCAAAATGACAACTTTATTTCACTTTTTCTAAACAAGATTAAAATCAATCACTAAAATGAAACAAACTGAACCCTTGCAGAGAGTGCCCTCCAGACAGCACCGACAACAGCACGGCTATGACTTCGTATGACTTTGACAATCCAATCAATCAAGCTGATGAAGGGGTTGAAGAAGATTACGAGCTTCCTGAAGAGCTAGCCAGATTGTTGAGACAAGAGGAAAAGGTTATCACTCCTCATCAGGAGGAGGTCGAAACGATTAATCTTGGTACAGATGAAGACGTGAAAGAGGTTAAGATCGGGGCTTGCTTACAAGACTCAGTGAAGAAACAACTGATTGACCTGCTTCAGGAATATGTGGATGTGTTTGCTTGGTCTTATCAAGATATGCCAGGGTTGGACACCGACATTGTTATGCACAAGCTGCCTTTAAGAGAAGAATGCCCGCCAGTTAAACAGAAACTGTGCCGTACTCGCCCAGACATGGCAATGAAAATCAAAGAAGAGGTACAAAAGCAGTGGGACGCCGGGTTCCTTGCTGTGACTAGCTATCCACCGTGGGTTGCTAATATTGTGCCTGTGCCTAAGAAAGACGGCAAAGTAAGAATGTGTGTTGACTACCAGGATCTGAACAGAGCTAGCCCGAAAGATGACTTCCCATTACCTCACATTGACGTATTGGTGGATAACACGGCTCAGTTCTCGGTGTTCTCCTTCATGGACGGATTTTCAGGATACAATCAGATCAAGATGTCACCTGAAGACATGGAGAAGACCACTTTCATTACACCCTGGGGCACATTCTGTTATAAGGTGATGCCATTCGGACTGAAGAATGTTGGTGCAACATATCAACGGGCTATGGTGACATTATTCCACGATATGATCCATAAAGAAATTGAGTGTTATGTGGATGACATGATTGCCAAGTCCCTCACTGAAGAAGACCACCTGGTAAATCTGATGAAGCTATTCAAGCGTCTAAGGAAGTACCAACTGAAGTTGAACCCCAACAAGTGCACATTCGGGGTGCGATCGGGTAAGCTGCTGGGTTTTATTGTGAGCGAGAAAGGGATTGAAGTTGACCCTGATAAAGTCAAAGCCATTCATGAAATGCCTGCACCAAAATCTGAAAAAGAAGTTCGAGGATTCTTAGGACGATTGAACTACATTTCACGGTTCATATCTCACCTAACAGCAACTTGTGAACCCTTGTTCAAATTGTTGAGAAAAGAACAGACGGTCAGGTGGAACGAAGACTGCCAGAAGGCTTTTGACAAGATTAAGGAGTACTTACAAGAGCCTCCAATCCTTATGCCTCCAGTTGAAGGAAGACCTCTGATAATGTACTTGACAGTATTAGAAGAGTCAATGGGGTGTGTGTTGGGCCAGCATGATGAGTCTGGTCGAAAAGAGTATGCAATATACTACCTAAGCAAAAAGTTTACCGACTGTGAACAACGTTATTCACTGCTCGAGAAAACTTGTTGTGCTTTAGCGTAGACTGCTCGCCGACTGAGGTAGTATATGTTGACCCACACCACCTTATTAATCTCAAAGATGGACCCAGTCAAGTACATATTTGAGAAGCCAGCTCTTACCGGACGGGTTGCAAGATGGCAAATGATCCTCACAGAATATGATATCCAGTACACCTCTCAGAAAGCCATCAAGGGCAGTGTATTGTCTGAATATCTTGCTGAGCAACCTATTGATGATTACCAGCCTATGAGATTTGACTTCCCTGATGAAGACATCATGTTCATAAAAGCAAAAGATCATGAAGAGCCTATTCACACTGAGGGGCCTGACCCAGAAGAAGAATGGACTATGATGTTTGATGGGGCTGTTAATATGAATGGTCGTGGCGTTGGTGCAGTACTCATTACACCTAAAGGAGTTCACATGCCTTTCTCGGCAAAACTCACCTTTAACTGCACTAACAACGAAGCTGAATATGAAGCCTGCATTATGGGTCTTGAGGAAGCCATTGACCTCAGGATCAAGACTTTAACTGTATTCGGAGATTCAGCTCTGGTAGTTAATCAAACCAACGGCAAATGGTACACGCACCAAGATCATCTGATACCTTACAGAGATTATACAAGGAGGTTATTGACTTTCTTTACGACGGTCAAGCTTGAGTATATCCCTCGGGACGAGAATCAGTTTGCAGATGCTCTGGCCACCATTTCATCCATGATCAAAGTTCAAACTGCCAACTTTGTACCTCAGATTTCAGTATCCAGACTTGACAGACCAGCGTATGTGTTCGCAGCAGATGTTGTCAAGGATGATAAGCCTTGGTTCCATGACATTAAGTGCTTCTTGGAGGATCAAACATACCCACCTGGGGCATCTTCCAATGATAAGAAGACTTTGAGAAGGATTGCTGGTAGTTTCTTCCTGAACACTGATGGTTCCCTGTACAAGAGAAACTTTGATATGGTACTCCTCAGATGCGTCGATAGAACAGAAGCAGACTTGTTGATGCACAAGGTGCACGAAGGATCCTTTGGTACCCATGCTGGAGGACATGCCATGGCCAAGAAATTGCTAAGATCAGGTTATTACTGGATCACAATGGATGCCGACTGTTGTGCCTACGCCAGAAAATGCCATAAATGCCAGATTTACGCGGATAAGGTGCATGTGCCTCCCAATCCTTTGAATGTGATGTCTTCACCCTGGCCCTTTGCTATGTGGGGCATTGACATGATCGGCAAGATTGAACCGACCGCTTCAAATGGCCACAGATTCATCCTGGTTGCCATTGACTATTTCACCAAGTGGGTTAAAGCAGCCTCCTATGCAAATGTTACAAGGCAAGTGGTAGCCAGATTCCTGAAGAGATATATCATCTGTCGATACGGAGTTCCCGAGAGAATCATTACTGATAATGGTTCCAACTTAAACAACAAAATGATGGCTGAGCTATGCCGGGACTTCAAGATCCAACACCACAATTCTTCTCCTTACAGGCCAAAGATGAATGGCGCTGTTGAGGCAGCTAATAAGAATATCAAGAAGATTGTGCAGAAGATGGTAGTCACCTACAAAGACTGGCATGAAATGCTACCATTCGCCTTGCATGGGTACCGCACGTCAATCAGGACATCCACTGGGGCAACACCGTATCAGCTTGTGTATGGTATGGAGGCAGTCCTACCTGTTGAAGTTGAATTACCCTCCTTACGGGTACTAATGGATGTTAAGCTGAACGAAGCAAAGTGGGTCCGGTCCCGATACGAACAGCTGAGTCTGATTGAAGAGAAAAGATTGGCTGCAATCTGTCATGGACAACTGTATCAGAAAAGAATGAAGAGAGCCTTCGATCAGAAAGTCAGGCACCGAGAGTACCAAGTAGGGGACCTTGTGCTGAAGAGAATCCTCCCTCCTCATACAGACCACAGGGGCAAGTGGACTCCGAACTATGAAGGACCATTCGTAGTAAAGAAAGTTTTTTCTGGTGGAGCACTGATGCTCAGCACCATGGATGGTGAAGACTTCCCGTCCCCTGTGAATTCAGATGCAGTTAAAAAATACTTCGCATAAAAATGACCCGCTGGACATAAAAACAGAATATAAGTCCAGGCAAAAATAGGGCATCCCGGCGAGTCAAAAACAGAATAAAAGACTCGGGCAAAAATAAGGGAAAATAAGCAAAAAAAATGTACACCCGCTGAGTTGAAAAGCCACATCGGACAACTCAGGCAAAAATGGGTATCCCGATGGATTGAAAACCCGAAAGGGCGATCCATGCAAAATAAGGGAATAAGCGAACAACTGCATTCTGAATTCGTCTGTATCACTTACAACTTGGTAAGCTTCGAAAGGATCAAGCTTCTATCAGAATCAGCCTTCTTCAGAAAGCAAAACGAGAAGAACGTCAAAAGTCATACGAGTCATAGCAAAAGAGGAAGCTCCTTAAAGCGTCGTCAACATTGCCAGCATTTTGTTTCTCAATTTATAACAATCTCCTCATTTTAGGAGATGTGTTTCTTTGACTGTATCTTGCCAATTCAGGGCACATGAATTAATAAAATCAGATTTTTAGTCATGTTTCGTCTTGTACGTTTCTATTTGCAAAAATGTCTGATGTCTTAAGAAAAAACGGATTGCATGAATACAGATGTTTATCTTCAAAAAATAATAATAAAAGTTACGTGCTTGCAGGAAATATACTTACTCTCAGAAGTGTCTAAACTCCTATGACGGAATCCGGTAAGGGACACCTCGGGATTACTTGTGCATTTCCCTATCTTTGCAGGATTGCAGATATCCAAAGCGCAACTCGGGGCATGTAAGCTTCATCCCAGCAAGCTGGCAAATCAACACGCCCTCATTTTTAGCACTCAAGGTGTTTTCTCCCCAGCTGAGTTTCCACCTGCTATTTCTCCCCAGCCGAGTTGCCAATCATTCTTCCTCAGCCAAATATAAAAGCCAGGGAACCACTTCCCCACAGAATCTCAGCCTCTATCCAGAAGAGCAAAGCATGAAGGGATCGCAACAGAGTGACGAAGGCTTCTACAAACCCCAGCTGGGTCCATCATTACCATGATGGGTCTATCAGTGACCTATCCCCCCAAGCAGATACATCTCATCAGATCTACCGACGATCTCTCCCCAGCTGGGGTGTCTACTTCGAACAGATCGGCCAGAGATCTTCGCAGCACCAGGATCCGAATTCTGGATCGGTATCCTTGCATAATCATGGCATTCGCATCATATTCACCCACAAAGCGTAGCATTCCGTCTAATACGGAGCATTACGGCAGAAATCAAACATATTGCATAATCATAAGCCATGTTTCGAATCAAGCACTTGTGAATAATAGCAATCCACCGATTTACAGAAAACTCCCAAAAAATCCCCAACAGAGAGTTAAAGCTAAAACAGTTGCCTTACACTCCCAAACACCAATATATACTCCTTGTGGCACTCGTCCGTATCACATTCCCAGCAGAAAGCCAAAGACATCCTCTTTGCACTCACGTATACTTATACATACATTTCCTTGGCACTCGTCCGTGTCACCTTCCCCAGCACAGTAACATAAACACTTTTTATACCAGATACTTGTTTATACTATACTCTTCTCCTTTCGACACTCGTCCGTGTCGCTCTCCCCAGCAGGTTGAACACTTAAATATACACCGATCATATCCATACAGATACCCGTCCGTATCTTGTATACACCATTTGTATCCCCGCAGATTCAACACTAGTCCTTGTTCTTTGTTAACCAGTTGGTACTCGTCCGTACCATCATCTCAGAACATGCGTCAAGCGTTTGTTTCTACCTGATACTCGTCTGTATCATAGTCTTAAGGATGCTCGTCCGCGTCTTTAATCCATACACTGTGTCAAACACTTTTGTCTTCTTGAATATAGACACTCGTCTGTGTCTACCATTCCCCAGAGGAGTCCCCTCAGATTCAACACTCGTCTGTGTTCTTTGTTAACCAGTTGATACCCGTCCGTATCATCATCTCTGAACACGTGCCAGTATTTGTTTCTACCCGATACTCGTCCGTATCATGGTCTTAAGGATGCTCGTCCGCACCTTTAATCTATACACAAAGTCTAAACACTTATACCTTTTGTTTCTTGGATGTAAATACTCGTCTGTGTTTACTATTCCCCAGTAGATCGCCAGCAAAATTTCTTTTTTATCTGACATTCGTCCTATGTCAGGATAAACTTTGAGAGCAGTCGTACCCTGCTAGGTGGTCGTCCTCCACCTCTTGATGATCGTCCTTCATCATGCTCATCCGATGGCCGTCCCCATCGTTGACCTTTTCTATCCGGCATTCGTCCTATGTCGTGATATTTAGCAGCCGTCCCCTGCTAGGTGGTCGTCCTCCACCTTTTGATGATCGTCCTTCATCATTTTATCCAATGGCCGTCCCCATTGTTGATTTTGGTTATCTGACATTCGTCCTATGTCATGACAAACCTTGAGAGCAGCCGTCCCCTGCTAGGTGGTCGTCCTCCACCTCTTGATGGTCGTCCTCCATCATTCTCATCCGATGGCCGTCCCCATCGTTGACCTTTGATCCGGCATTCGTCCTATGTCGCGATATTTTCGGCAGCCGTACCCTGCCAGGTGGTCGTCCTCCACCTTAGATGACCGTCCCTCATCTTATCCCAACAGAGCAGCCGTCCCCTGCTAGGTGATCGTCCTTCACCTTTGATGACCGTACCTCATCATCTGTTTATTTCATTTATTCTTTAACCCGATGGCCGTCCCCGTCATGGTCCCTTTTCCTTTCATTTTAGCCCGATGGCCGTCCCCATCGTTGGTTGCTTTACTTTATGAACTTGATGGTCGTCCCCGTCATGTTTCATTAATCCCCAGATAATCTTACAGCTTTACTTGATGGTCGTCCCCATCATAATTCCTTTTATCCCCAGCATGTCGGCCGTCCCCGTCATTGCTCTTTACCCAGCAGTCGTCCTCTGCTCGACGGTCGTCCTCCGTCGCCCATACTTTACAATATACTTTATTTTCCTTTACAATCTATATCCCTTTTCTTCTCCATTCTGTGAGTGCAAATTTTAGACTGTCTTTGGTATTCAACCACAAGTTATCTTGTTTGCCTGTTAAGCCGTAGCTTACATCCTGCACAACTAACTCATGTTTGAATAGGGGCAGCTGTAAACACCCCAAATTTGCCCTCACCCATTCACACCATGGCTTGTGATCATTTCATATGCATAAACACAATCATACCATCTCATATCACATTTTTGATTCATTGCATTGGTTCTAAGTCATCTGCATCTAGGGTTTGTGATCTGAGCAATCCAAGAGCTTCTTGAGCCACTCCAAAGGTCATCAATCACTTAAAAGAGGTCCATGTATGTTCAAGTATCATATTATATCCTCTCAAAGTCAAGAATGTCAAAGAATCACAAGAACTAAGAATGGCATGGAAGCAGAGCCAAGTTTGACTGCACAGTTGACCTAAAATTAGGGTTTTGGTTTCAGAGGCCATAACTCCAAATTTTTTGGTCATTCTTGTTTCTATTGGTCTCTATATGGTATAGGGAGTATGCATATCAATTTTCATGAAGAAATTCCATGGGGAAGTCATTTGATCAAGAGTTGACTTTTCAAGCAAGTCAGTGTAAAATCAGGGCATCTGAGGCCCCCAATGACCCAACCAAAGGGTGTTCTTCATCATTTTGATTGTATATGATCTTTATTTGATCATAGGAGTGGTTAGAAGTTCACAAAATTGAAGAATTTCAAGTCTTTTGCAAAGTTGACTTTTTGGGCAAGTTTGACTTTTAATGAAATTGTCATTTTAGGCAACTTTTTCAACCTTTACTTTTTGATTCAAAAAAAGCTTCAAATGGAAAAACTTTGGTCATGAAAGTTGTAGAATAGATCTTTCCATTTTCAAAAAGTACAAGAACATGACCTAATTCATTTTGGATCAAAAGTTATGGCTTGTCAAAGTTGGCAAAAATCACAAAATTTCAAAGTTTCTACCAAAGAGGTATTTTGCAAAATGACTTGATCAAGTGTTCTAAAGCTATCAAATGCACTTCTAATCCACACAACATGATCATGTGACATCTAAAGTTCAGAATGGACCAAAGAATTACACATTTTTCTGGTTTTTGGAACAAGATTTTTCATAAGAGGCAAAAGTGAACCAAGTTGCAAAACTCATCATAGCTTCTCATCCACTTGCTTGCTAGCTTGCTGATCCATCCTAGGCTTTTCCCTCATCATGCTGTGCAGGACACACTTGTTGTACTAGGCTAGCAAGTGGCCCATGCTTCTCTTACACAAACTTGACCTTTTGGCAAAAGGACCCATACCAATCAATAAAGCACATGTCACTTCTTCTGACCAATCACAATTCTTTATACTAATCAAATGCAAGCCAAACACAACAAGAAGCAAGCCTGAAGCACCCCACAAGACAGCATTCTCATTTTCCACCTCTTGAGCAAAAGCATTCGAAACTCACCACACAGGCCACAAACACACAAACCAACTTCACAAACAATCTCAACACTCTTCCCTGATCACAAAGCACCCATCACCATTGCCTTAAACCCCCAGAATCACAAATACGATTCTCACCTCACCTTGAGCAGAACCTCTGCCATTTTCCAAACTAGCCATTGCAAACTTCAAACAAACCTTGCAAGCTTCTTAGGAGGATCAGTGGAGTAGATTTGAGCCAAAGAAACAGCCTGAAAGCTCTGGAATCGAAAGCTCCATTTCAGGTATCATCCAAGAACTTTTTTTTTTCAGAAATGGATTTTTAAGTTTCTAAGTGGTTCTTCATGATTTGCTGATCACTCTGATGTTCTTAGTTTCGAAAATAGTTGAGAAATAAGCATTTAATCTCTGTCTGAAACTTTTGCCCTAAAAAATGTTTTGTTTCGATTCAGCTGATTGATGAGTAAAAAATGAGATTTGAGTGGGGGTTTTGATTCAGTGAGGTGTGGGAATGATTTCTGGGTTGTTAGTTTTTATTTTAGTGAAGTTTTGAAGATTTTAGAGATTTTCAGGTGGGGTTCCCACCGGAGAAGACGACCGGAGGTCTTCTCCGGCCACCTGAAAATAATTAGGGCTAATCCCTGTGTTTAATGAAGTTTGAATTTGGTCCCTTGGATGTGTTGACTCGCGCGCATTTGGACGCCCAGGATCACTCTATTTTGCCCTAATCCTAGTTGACTTTATTAATCTGGATTAATTAATTCATAAATAGGAATTAACTCAGTTTGAATGTGGATCTTAGGATTGCGTGCGCAGTCAACAGCCTCTCCCCCAGTTTCAATCTGATCCGTCCAATGCGTTTACTTTCTTTTATTTTAATTTTAATTCATTTATTTTGTATTTCTTTTGTCCATTTATTTTAAAATAGCAAAATCATTTTAAAAATTCTGAAATTTTTTGTATAAACTTCTATTTAATTTCAGAAACCAAAAACATTTTTATTTTTATTTTTTGCATTCAAAAATATTTTTAAATCATTTAAAAGTTTATTTTTAATTAATTAATGAGAATTAATTAATTAAAAATGCTTTTAGGTATTTAAAAATCACCAAAAATTTCATGAAACCTTTAAAAACATTTAGAAACATTGTCCAACCCTCAAACCAAATTTCTTTTTTGATCTTGATGTCTTTTGAGAATTTTTCATGGAATTAAAATCATTTTAAGGCATTATTTTGATCCAAACTTCCAAAAATCATTTTTGCCTAACCATTGAGAGTTGGACCTTGATTCTTTTTGCATTGCATTGTGTTTAGCATGTAGTTTGTGAGATTAAATTGGCTTGATTTGATCTTTCATTTCCATTTTGTTTGGCATTTTTCTTGTTAAGGTACCCTAAAACCCTAGAAATTTTAGGAAATTCATAACTTTTAGTAGGTTAAGAGTTGGAACCTCTCCTTTGGGCAGTGAGTTAGTATAGGTTTAGGGATCCTTTGAATGCATTTTCAATTTTTTATCTTGATGTTTGCTTCTGATTTTGGTTTTTGTTTGAGACATTGATCATAAACCCTAATTTGGGCTTCCATTTGCATACATCTTGCATTTGCATTCATACCTTGACTTGCCATGACATTTTATGCACCCATTTGATCCATTAGACATCTTAAGATATGTTGAAAGCATTTTTGATCATTACATCATGTATTTGCCATGTTGTATGTCATTTGCACCTCATAACTTTTCATGTATGTTCATTGTTCTTAACTTGTTTCATTTGCATCCATAAGTTTGTATGAACATCCCCATGCCTTGTTTCATGTTCACATCATCCCTTAGCATCATTAACATCACATATGTGCTTTTGGTTTTGGTTTATATCATGCCATTTCATCTCATCTTGCATTGCATTGCATTCCTTCACTAACTTTTCAGGTGGTAAGCAACTTTGAGAAGTGAATTTGCCTTCACTTCTCACATTTTCTTTTCATTTCTCTTATGCATCCATGCTGCATTTTGTTATGTGTTTGAGATTGAGCTTGCCCATTCTTTTTCTTCTTACTTTATTTCCTCAAGTGACTTGTCTTCTTAAATGAAGCAAGTTGCCTTGCTTCTCCTTGCTCCTTTCATCTGCTTCCTGGTGGTTCTTTTGAAGATCTTTCTTGTTAAACCTCACAAACCTTAGGAACAACCAAGCATGACAATGATTAGGGTTTTGATTAGTCTCCCCACTTAGTTTTACCTTTGTGTCTCATTGAGTCTTCTCTTCTCACCTCATAATCAGGGACTAAACCTTAAAGGCTTTAAGGCTTTGTGATTAAGCTTATGCCTGCATCCTTCTATTAGGATGGAGTGTATAACTTTAATCCTAAGTGTTAAACCCTTAATGTGTTTAAATCCTTTAATCAATTCATCTAATAATCATCAAGACATCAAGCTTGTAACTTGGGCCTTGCATTAGGGTTCTAATTCTTCCTTAATTGGTTAAGAAGGACTAACCCTAGTGTTAATGGACAAGTCCCCCTCAAGTTGTCTTACAAACCCTAAAAATCACTTCTTCATCATATCATTAAATAAAATCCACTTAATAAAGGCTTTGTTTTGTCATGAGTTTAATCCCTAATCATGGATTAAGTTGAGGAGCTTTCCTCAGCTTAAACACTCTCATCTATTATCCTTCTATTAGGATGGTGTAATGAGTCTGTTTAATCCCTGATTATGGATTAACCTCATTACTTAACACTAAACAAAGACCACAAAAAACATCTAAATAATCACAAGTAGGTTAATGATCTTAATCCTACACCAAAGGTGATTAAGTGTGAGAAGCTGACTTCACATTTAAGGTAATCTCATTACCCCTAATTAGAGGGAAGATGTGATGAGTTTACTAACCCAATGGTTTAGGCTTAAGCTCATTTTCTTATGACAAATACCAAAAGGCAATAAAAGACTGAAAACTCAAAAACAAACAATAATCGTCTCCTTCGGGATTCTTTTCTCATCACCTTCACTCATAAACGAGAACTTGCTTCTTCCGTCTAATGCAAGACAGTTTGCACCTGAGCCAGACAGGTCATACACTTGAGCATAGATAAGTAAGCAGTTCACAAGTCAATTCATCTTTCAGTCTCTTTGGGTCGAACTACGGTGTTCTGACTTCCTCATTGCACGAGAGGATACGTAGGCATAACTTAACAGTTATCGAACAAAAGTCTCTGTACATTCCCCCTCTTTCCAGCTTCATCCTTTTAGCCTCATTATCTTGAGCATACTCTCATCCTTACACTGACATTGTATATATCACACTTTGCACTTCTTTTACACTGACACCCGCACATCTTTTCCAGCTCTTTTATACACAAATTGCACTGACACTACCCCTTTAAAACATAAATCTTTTAAGCGTGGATCCCGTCGAGTACGGCGGATAATCTGGGTGCTAATACCTTCCCAGGTTGTAACCAACCCCCTTTCTCAGTCTCTCTGGTTCGCAACCGTCTTATCCGTATCTTTCTAGGCCTATGCAGCATTGCCTTTCCTCCGGGATAAAAATCCCTAGCTGGCGACTCTTTTCATTCCCTGTGAGTTCACTCCTGTGTGTTCTCGCATCTCCCCTCGCCGACCGTTCGCGTCTGTACCCCATTTGACCCGGCTTCATTTGGTGGGAGCGACAGTAGTCTTCCCATCTTGGGATAGTACAAGCTTATCTTGTGATGTACAAGTCTGATCAAGATATCATCTTCACCAAGAAAATCATAAAACACACTTCTTCATTGTAAATACCAAAAACACTTAAAAAGTTAATGCGTTAGTGAGCTTAAGCCCTAATCTTTGGACTCATGTTTTGGGGATCTTCTCCTTACTTGAGTGTTCTTGTTCTATTATTCTATCTTGGAATGTAGTGACAAGTATACATTCCATGGAAAAGAGCTTGAGTTCACTTTCTTGTGACACACTCATAAAAAGCTTCATAAAAAACACAAACAAACAACAAGCGTCTTTCCTTCGGGAATTCTTTTCTCATCTCCTTCGCTCCGTACGCGAACTTGCTCCTACTTGTCATTTTGCAAGACGGTTACGCACTCGTCGTCCGAGCCTGCAACACCTGAGCATTGACATAGGCAGTTCAAGCCTTAAGACACAAGCAATCTTTTCCACCCCTAGTTAGGGGAACTACGGCGTCTCTGATCCTCATTTTCCCGATGAGGTACGTAGGCAGCGGGGTAGGGCCCATTCGAGCACAATCTTTATTTTCCCTACATTTTTCTCTTTGTTTTCTCATTCATTTCCTTTCCCAGTTTTCTTTTCCATTTCATTTTCTTTTCTTTGCAGCAGTTTTCATTCTCTCACCCTTTGAAACAGTTTTCTTTGCAAGCGTGGATCCCGTCGGGTACGGCGGACGATCTGGGTGCTAATACCTTCCCAGGTCATAACCGACTCCCAAACTCAGTCTCTTTGGTTCGCAGGACCCGTGTCCTTCCTTTTCTTTTCTTCTGGTTTGTGCAGCATTACCATTCCTGTTCCTTCGGGATAAAAATGCCTGGCTGGCGACTCTATTCTTTTTCCACGCCACTTTCGTGTTTGTACCAGGATGGAAATCCGGGGAGCGACAGCTGGCGACTCTGCTGGGGACCGAACCCAGAATCTCTGGTTCCCCTGTGAGTCTCTCCTAGCGCTTGTTTGTTTCTATTTCATTGGGTGTTGTCTGTTTGCTTTTGTGTGTTGTATTTTTACTGTTGTTTATTTATTGTTATTTACAGCTTTATTTATAGTTTTCAGTATTTATTTTCTGCATCATATTATATACTGGACTGTCTGGACTGGATTTTCGGTTTGGCGGGTTTGGGTGATACTGTTTCTGAGAGATGAGCTCATTACCACGGCTCGAGTGCACCTTAGGACTGGTTCCACTTTGGCCTCATGAGATCTTGTCATGGGGGCAGTAGTGAGTTCCACGCCCAGATTTGCGACCGTCTTGGAAATGTCTTGATTTGGGGATCTTCCTCTCTCATTTCATAACCTTGACAGTTATGTGCAGTTGGGGACCGATCATTGAGAACCTTGTGGAAACATCCCTCTCTAGTGATGGCATTGGCAGACTACATTTTGTGGCAAACCCATTCGCATCCGAGGGCCCACCTGGGACTTACATAGGATGACCTTGTTTCCCGGACTCAGCTGAGGCCTCCCTGCGTAGTATATAATGCCAAACCGAATCCCTGATTTGGCCATGAGCCATTTCTCGGAAATGGTGAAAGTATTATTGCTATTCGGCTTTGAGAGTCCGTGATGTCTGACCCGGAGCACACCAGTGAGATTGGGAGGGGTTTACAGGTTTGCAGGAACCCTTGGCCTCCACATACCCTCATTATCAGTGGTCCTCGTTATGATTTCTGGTCCTATGGTTCTGGTGTTCTGGTTTTCTTGGTTCTGAGATTTCTATCAGAGGGTTGTGATTCAGAGGATTTTGGTTTGCAGTTGATCAGAGGGTCCTTATGTTCAGTGTCCAGTATCCAGATGGTCCCAGATTGATCATATGCCTGCATTGCATTTGCATTTGCATCATTCTTGCATTAACTGTTTATGTTTCCATTTTTCAGGTCATTGTTCATAATCAGCTCCCAGTTCTGGTAAATCTTATCTCCAGATGGCAGAAATCGGAAGAATTACAAAGAAAAAGAATGTTCATTATACTTTTCTTCAGCCTGAAGTCAGAAGTGTTCAGAAATTAGCAGGTCTGATGAATGACCAAGTCTTGGGTAATTTCAGGAAAAGATATGTCCAGATATTGAAGTATGTGGACAAACCCACTGCAGACCAGAAGGACAGTTTGCATAGCTTGCTTCAGTTTTATGATCCCCTGCTGCGTTGCTTTGTGTTTCCAGATTACATCTTAGCTCCTACCTTGGAGGAGATTTCCAGCATTCTGAATATTCTAGTCAGAGAGACCTTGCCTTTCTATGGGTCTGAGGTGGTGCTTAAAGAAGAAGACATAGCCAAAGTTTGTCATTTTCCAGCTGCTACAGTCAAGAAGGCTTTGAAAGATAGTGAAGGTAAAGGACTCCCTTAGAGTGTGCTCATACCAGAGGCAGAGGAATATGCTAAAGAAGGCAAATGGAGCGACTTTGGTGCTTTGCTGGCTTTGATGGTGTATGGGTCTAGCTTGTTCCCAGGAGAGAAGGAATTTGTAAGCTTGGAAGTGATTTCTATCTTTGCCAAAGGCAATCCTGTGCCAACTCTATTGGGTGATTTCTACTACAGCATTCATTACCGGAATGAGAAGGGTAGAGGTGGATCAGTAAGCTACTGTGCTTCATTGTTTGCTGAGTGGTTTGCCAGACAACTAGCAAAGTCAGGTGCTTTCAAGGAAATGAGGGATGAGTGGAGATGGTCTAGAAGGCTGATAGGGTTAACTGTTGAAGATATAGCCTGGGGATATGACCGAGATCTGTTAGGAAAAGATTTACTGGTCAGTTGTGGAAGATTTGCTGGAGTGCCTTTGCTAGGAAGGAAAGGTGTGATCAGTTATCATCCAACATTAGCCAGGAAGAAATTTGGTTATCCTTTGAGAGATCCTCCACAGATGGAAGAGCTTGTTGAGTCTTTGTATTTTCCTGTGGAAGGAAACAAGAAGTTTGTTCTACAAGCATCCCAAGCTTGGGCTCATAGAGTGAGGAAGGGTAAGAAAGACTTTGGCAGAGTAGATCCCAAGACGTATCCTCCTTTTGCTGCATGGTTGCAAGAACATGTAGAAGAAGTTCTCATGCCTTTCTCAGTAGAAGTTCCACTTTATCCCAAAGAAGTGCCAAGTCAGAGTACTGTCTCCCTTGAAGAGTACAAGAAATTGGAAGCTCAGCTGCATGAAGTTCGAGTGGAGAAGCTGAACGCAAAAAGACTTTGAAAAAGAAGAGTTTTTCGAGGTGCAAATGGCCTTTAAGAAGGAAGAGGTGGAGGAAGTCCACAACATTCGGAGGGAAAAGACTCAGCAGTTAGCACAAAGTCAGTTAGCCTTGGAGGAAGCACAGAAGGAGATTGAAGAGCTCAAGCTGAGAGCAGGTGTAAAGAAGAACAGAGCAGAGGTGGCTGCAGAAGAACCTGGGTCTTCAGTTTAGTTTATTTCTTTTTCAGACTACCTACAGGCTTGTTGTAGGAGTTTGGTTTTATTTTCTTTTGTCTTTTATTCATGTAATGGCTTGTAACCCTTCGGGGAATATTTCTGTTTGTGCTCTAACTTTTGGCCGGCAGTGGTTTGTCCATGATATACAGTGTTAATATGCAAATTATCATTTCTGAATATGCAAGACTCGTTTGTCTGATACTGCTAACATCTGAACACTCATCAAAGAGAAAGTTTGAAAGTTAATACTGAAAGTGGATGTCTGGAGCAAGTACCAGAACTGGGGCATGCAAATGCTTAAAAACTTGGGAACATGAGCAGTTACATTGCATGCATATGATGTGTTTGTTTGTTTTGTAGGTAGTGCTTCAGTTTCTAACGTTCTTATTGTTTCAGGCACTATAGCTCCCAAGAAAGTTCGAGAACAGCCAGTCGCACACAGATATCTCACAAAGGTCAACAGAGAAAGAGTAATGGATCAAATGCTACTAATGAAGAGGGAGACAGTGATGGTGACGGGGACAACTGGATTCATCCATGTGTGCCCGGAGAGGAGCTGAAGAACTGGTCTGCTGAAGACATTGTCCAAGTTACCTGGCACTCAGAGTAATTTATTTGTTTCTTTTTCTTATCAAGCTGCATTGTCAAATCCTGCATTCTGCCCAAGATGCTAGGATCCATTGTATGGGCCACCATGTTTGTTATGCACTTATTTTACCATGAAATAAAGGACATTTTTAGACAAATTGTGTTCCCTTTCTTTTGTTTTAAATTTTTCACAAAAATATAAAAATGGCAATGTGTTTTTCCTTTTTGTTTTTGTGTTTGCGTCTCTTTTCATAATAAACAGATTCTGAAATAGGCACATCATCTGTGCAGTGTTGATCATCCGGATTCCATTGATAACGTTCCTGCTATGACCACGCATGACTTTGACAATCCTGTTTACCAAGCTGATGAAGGGGTTGAGGAAGACTGTGAACTCCCTGAAGAATTGGTCAGATTGTTGAAACAAGAGGAACGAGTTATTCAGCCTCATCAAGAAGAAATTGAGATCATCAACATCGGCACTGAAGATGTAAAGAAAGAGATCAAGATTGGGGCCAGTCTGCAGGCCGAAGTGAAGAAAGAGCTAATTGGTATGCTGCGAGAGTATGTGGATATCTTTGCCTAGTCGTATCAAGATATGCCAGGGCTGGATACCGACATCGTTGTGCATAAGCTACCTTTGAGAGAAGAATGTCCTCCTGTGAAACAGAAGTTGAGAAGAACTCGTCCTGACATGGCGATGAAGATCAAAGAGGAGGTTCAGAAGCAATGGGATGCCGGTTTCCTTGCCGTAACTAGTTACCCACCTTGGGTAGCTAACATTGTACCTGTACCAAAGAAGGACGGCAAGGTCCGGATGTGCGTTGATTACCGGGATTTGAATAGAGTGAGCCCAAAAGATGACTTTCCATTACCTCACATTGATGTATTGGTAGATAACACTGCTCAATTCTCGGTATTTTCCTTCATGGATGGCTTCTCCGGATATAATCAGATTAAGATGGCACCGGAAGACATGGAGAAAACAACGTTCATTACCCCATGGGGTACATTCTGCTACAAGGTGATGCCCTTTGGTTTGAAGAACGCCGGGGCAACTTATCAGCGGGCCATGGTCACATTGTTCCACGACATGATACACAAGGAGATAGAGTGTTATCTGGACGATATGATTGCTAAGTCCCGAGACGAAGAAGAGCATCTGGTCAATCTCAAGAAGCTGTTTGATAGACTGATAAAATACAAGCTGAGGTTGAATCCAAACAAGTGCACTTTCGGAGTGCGTTCCGGGAACCTGCTGGGTTTCATTGTTAGTCAGAAAGGAATTGAGGTAGATCCTGCAAAAGTAAAAGCAATTCAAGATATGCCTGCACGGAGAACAGAAAAAGAAGTGCGCGGGTTTTTAGGGAGGTTGAACTACATTTCACGGTTCATATCTCATCTAAATGCCATGTGCGAACCAATATTCAAATTGCTAAGAAAAGAGCAAACGGTCAGGTGGAATGAGGACTGCCAAAGAGCTTTTGACAAGATAAAAGAATATTTGCAGGAACCTCCAATTCTTATGCCTCCAGTGGAAGGAAGACCTTTAATTATGTACTTGATTGTGCTAGAAGGGTCAATGGGGTGTGTTATAGGCCAACATGACGAGTCTGGTCGAAAAGAGTACGCTATTTATTACCTTAGCAAAAAGTTTACCGACTGTGAATCCGGTTACTCACTGCTCGAGAAAACTTGATGCGCTTTGGTATGGGTTGCTCGCCGACTAAGACAGTACATGTTGACTCATACCACACTGCTAATTTCCAAAATGGATCCTGTCAAGTATATCTTTGAGAAACCAGCGTTAACTGGAAGGGTTGCTAGGTGGCAAATGATTTTAACAGAATATGACATCCAGTATACTTCTCAGAAAGCCATCAAGGGAAGTGTATTGCCAGATTACCTTGCATAGCAACCTCTTGAAGATGATTATCAGCCAATGAAGTTTGATTTCCCTGATGAGGACATCATGTACCTAAAAGCCAACGATTGCGAGGAACCACTTCCGGAGGAGGGGCCAGACCCTGAATCCAAATGGAAGTTGATGTTTGATGGGGCAGTCAATATCAACAGACGTGGAGTTGGTGCTGTTCTTATTACTCCTGAAGGTGTTCACTTTCCCTTCGCTGCCAGAATTACTTTTGGCTACACCAACAATGAAGCGGAATACAAGGCATGCGTAATGGGAATAGAGGAGGCTATTAATCTTCGGATTAAGACCCTAGATATATTCGGAGATTCAGCCCTCGTTATTATTCAAGTTACCGGCAAGTGGTATACGCATCAAGAGCATCTAATTCCATACAGGGATTATGCCAGAAAATTGTTGACGTTCTTCACGACAGTTAAGCTTCCGTACATACCACGTGATGAAAATCAGTTTTCTTACGCATTGGCCACTCTTTCTTCGTCTATCAAAGTCTTGTGTTGGAATTATGTGCCCAGAATTGACATTTCCAGGCTTGACGCTCCAGCTCATGCCTTCTCTGTAGACGCCATGTCTGATGAGAAACCTTGGTATTTGGATATCAAGCTATTCCTGGAAAAGCAAGAATACTCAACTGGGGCATCTTCCAATAACAAGAAGACCTTAAGGCGACTTGCTGCTAGCTTCTTCTTGAATATAGACGGGGTTTTGTACAAGAGAAACTTTGACATGGTTTTGCTCAGATGCGTGGATAGACACGAAGCAAGCCTGTTAATGCAGGAAGTCCACGAGGGATCTTTCGGTACCCATGCAGGAGGGCATGCTATGGCTAAGAAATTGTTGAGATCGGGGTATTACTGGATGACAATGGATGCAGACTGTTATTCATTCGCTCGTAAGTGCCACAAGTGCTAGATTTATGCAGACAAAGTGCATGTTCCTCCTAGCCCAATCAACATCATGGCATCTCCTTGGCCCTTTTCTATGTGGGGCATTGACATGATCGGGAAGATAGAGCCTACTGCTTCGAATGGTCATCGCTTCATCTTGGTCGCGATCGATTACTTCACAAAATGGGTTGAAGCAGCATCTTATGACAATGTCACTCGTCAAGTGGTAGCCAGATTTTTGAAGAGAGACATTATTTGTATATACGGAGTGCCCGAAAGGATCATTACTGACAATGGTTCTAACTTAAACAACAAGATGATGGCAGAGTTGTGTCGGGACTTCAAGATTCAGCATCACAATTCTTCTCCTTACCGACCAAAGATGAATGGTGCGGTAGATGCAGCAAACAAGAATATCAAGAAGATTGTGCAAAAAATGGTTGTCACTTACAAAGATTGGCATGAGATGTTACCATTTGCGCTGCATGGGTACCGAACGTCGGTCAGGACGTCAACTGGGGCAACCCCCTTCTCATTGGTATATGGTATGGAGGCAGTCTTGCCCATTGAAGTAGAAATTCCTTCATTGCGTGTGATGATGGATGTGAAGTTTGATGAGGCTGAATGGGTACGTGCTCGATACAATCAGCTATGTCTAATTGAGGAAAAGAGATTAGCGGCTATCTGTCATGGTCATCTTTATCAGAGGAGAATGAAGCGAGCATTTGACCAACGAGTACGTACTCGGGAGTATCAAGTAGGAGAGCTTGTGCTCAAGAGGATCGTTCCCCCAGGTTCAGATCACAGGGGCATGTGGACCCCAAACTACGAAGGACCATTCATAGTGAAGAAAGTTTTCTCAGGTGGAGCACTGATGCTCACCACTATGGATGGAGAACATTTCCAGTCCCCTGTTAACTTGGACGCAGTTAAAAAATACTTCGCATAAATAGACCCGCTGGACACAAAAACAAAATTAAAGTCCAGGCAAGAAAAGGGCATCCCGGCGAGCTAAAAACAGAATAAAAAGCTCGGGCAAAAGTTAGGGAAAATAAAAAAAAATGTACACCCGCTGAGTTGAAAAGCCACATCGGACAGCTCAGGCAAAAAAGGGTATCCCGGTGGATTGAAAACCCAAAAGGGCGATCCACGCAAAACAAGGGAATAAGCGAACAACTGCGATCTGAGTAATCTAAACCAAATCACCGATTCGTACGGCCTGACAATATCAGAAGGATAGGAATCAATCCCCTCATCTTCTCAGAAAGCAAAGGCAAGAATGGAGAGTTTTGAAGACATGCTGGTCATAGCAAGAAGGAAACTCATTGGGATGTCGTGCCCATTGCCATTAGGCTAGTTTATTTTCTCAATTTTATGGTGGCTACCTCTTTCCAGGTGGTTGCTTCCTGATGTAAATCTTTGCCTATTCAGAGGCCTTTCAATAAAAAGAATATTCAGTCAAAAAGCTGTGTTGTGTTATTTTTGTTTGCAAAATGTCCTGAATTTTTTGGCAAAAATAGCATTGCATTTAAAACATGGTGATAATTTGAAAGAAAATGACATTACAGGGAAACATTTGAAATCCTCTTTGAGTGTCGGGTGACGATGGATGAACAGATCATACCATGCAAGTCCCTGGGGCACATATGTGTTTTCTGTTGTTACAGGTTTTGCAGGATGGCGTCACATTCTCCCAAGCAGGATTTTCCCCAGCTAAGTCTTGGCAGGTAGCCCAAGCAGTTTACTCTCCCTAGTGGAGTATGCCCAGCAAGCAGTGGGAGGTTCATTCCCCACAGAGTTTATCTGTCAAAACTCTTGTCACTAACAAAGGATATTTGAGGAAGCATCTCCCCAGCCGTGTTGGAAGATCGTCATTTCCCCGCAGAGTTCCCTGATTGAGATACAACCACCATGGAAATACTTTCCAACACTCGTCTGTCTGTGATCTTTGTTGTTGCTCGTCTGCACTTTCCAACACTCGTCTGTGTTGTCACTTTGGTATTGCTCGTTTTCTTTCCCCAGCAGTTGCCCATGATTACTTTGTTGTTGCTCGTCTGCACTTTCCAACACTCATCTGTGTGTGATCTTTGTTGTTGCTCGTCTGCACTTTCCAACACTTGTCTGTGTGTGATCTTTGTTGTTGCTCGTCTGCACTTTCCAACACTCGTCTGTGTGTGATATTTGTTGTTGCTCGTCTGCATTTTCCCAACACTCGTTTGTGTTTGATATTTGTGGTTGCTCGTCTGCATTCTCTAGCACTCGTTTGTGTTTATTATCTGTTTGAAGCTCGTCCGTATTGTTTGGATACTCGTCTATATCATCCCTCGCACTCGTCTGTGTCGGCTTATATCCATATGTGTTGATTTGATGATCACCCTGGTACTCGTCTGTGTTGCTACTCCAAATGCTCGTCTGTGTTTGAATTTCTGGTTTTCGTCTATACTAGTGGCTGATATTCGTCTGTATCATCGCCTGAAGCGCTCGTTTGTGTTTCTTGGATCATCATCTGATATTCGTTTGTATCATTGACTTATGGCACTCGTCTGTGTTTCTCTTGATGATCATCCAATACTCGTCTGTATTGAAGAGGTTTGAAATCCTGACTGTGGGAATAAATGTCAAAATGGTTACCGGTCCTGGAGAAACAGGTTTATCCGAAGGAGGCTCGTCTGTCTCAAGCACCAATTAGTAATGTTGCACATGGCATAACAGGTTTGCTCAAAGAAGGCTCGTCTGTCTTAGACCATATATCCACGGATAATATATGAGGAGGGTTCGTCTACCTTGACTATGCATGTCTATCCCACAGACTTAAGTGCATCACCGGTCCTGGCGTAACAGGTATATCCGAAGGAGATTCGTCTGTCTCAAGCTATATGTCTTGCAGAGTATGTAAGGGCTCGTATGTCCAGTTCCTGGCGTAACAGGATTGTTCGAAGAAGACTCGTCTGTCAAAGTATTCTGATTCCATATAACAGTTTCAACTTAGAAGGAGCTCGTCTGCTTTCCATCCACTTCAGTCACCAAAGCGTCATTTGGTTGGGTTTATTTCCCAGTTTTTGCATTCTTCGTTAGAGTACAAATTTCAGGTTTTCTTGGTATTCAACCACAATTTATCTTGAATGGTCGATAGCCCGTGCTACCGTCCTTTTCATATTAACAGTTGTTTGAATAGGGGCAGTTGTAACACCCCAAATTTGCCCTCTCCTGTTTAACATCATCATCATATCATAATCCTCATCAGCATGACATGTCCTTAGCATATTGCATAGAAAAATGAAGCATGGCACTTGCATATTCCAGCATCAGGCATGTGATCAATCATCAAGGAAATTCAAGGCTCACAAGGCATGTTACAAGGTTGACATCAGGGTCAAAGCATTATAAAGGGTGGAGGATCAAAATCAGATCAAAACGGTTGGCATCGGCTTATTCTTGAAGGTTCCCACCAAAAGGAGGGAAATTCAAAATTTACTGGCGTTAACCGGTTAACGGATTGGTTAATCGGTTAATGGCCATGAATTTTGAATTTCCAGCAGCAATTCAGCATGTGTGATTTTTGCTCCATTTTCCATTTTTCTGATTTTATTCATTTTGAATTAATTGGAAATTAAAGAGAAGGATCTAGAACCCTTGTCCAAGCCTAATCCCATTGCTACATCCTAATCACACTACCCAAACCATAATTTTGGATCCCAAGCCTAATTTTTGGGCCCCAAACCTAAACCATATTTAATCATTTCCCTCCAAACCAAAGGGACCTCTCCCTCATTTTTCACTCTCATTTCTGAATTTTCACTCCTCTCACTCACAATTCTCTCACTTTTCTCTCCCAATTTTCCAAATCACTCAAATTTCCTCTTTGAAGATCACATAACCTTGCCTTGAGGTGTGTAGATCTTGGAACTAGACCTCCATCCATAGCTTCATTGCATCTTTTTTCTGGTTTAAGTGGTGATTCAGATCTGATTGTTTGGGATCTAGAAGTTCTTTTGGATCCAAAATTCTGCATCAAGAGCTTGTTCGTGCATTTATTTTGCACGGAGTGTGAAGTTTAGCACCGGATCTTCAAGGCTTTGCACGAGATCTATCATTTTCAGTCCGATCAACAATTATCAAAGCATACCTCAGCTTTGTAGGTTGGTTAAATTCAGATCTAGCTCTGTTTTTAGTTTATTTGCATGGTTGAGCTTTAGATCCACCACATGTTTGCATATTTGCTTGTGTTGCTTGGTTGATTGATTGGTAACCGGATCTATGTATTAATGTTCATAAGCTTGATGATGCCATTTAATGTGAATTGATGCATTATCTTCATGTTCAAATGCTTGTTGGTCTGGTGTAAGATTATTTGGAAAAGATTTTTGTAAGCTGATTTTTTTCTGCATAATTGTTGTTGTTTTAACAGCTTTAACCGGTTAACGGATTGGTTAACCGGTTAACGCACCTGAATTATGTTGTGTTTATGCAGGTTTTGGCATGGTTAACCGGTTAACAGATTGGTTAACCGGTTAACACTGAAGCAGTAAGCCATTTTTGCCTTATTTCAAGCATGTTTGATCCCCTTACTTGTTTTAAATGCCATGGATCATTATATGATCATTGAATATGATTGTTTGGGTGATTTTCTTGTTGATTGATGCGGGCTTCCATATTCTCGACACGTAAATGCTTGTATGTTCATTGTTTGGCATGATTGTTTGATCTTGATTGGGGTGAACTTTGAGCATGTCATTGCCATGATTTTATTAATGAGCATGTGCTGGATTTTGACTAACTTGCAGGGGCTCATGGTAAGAGAAGTGTGGACATTCATCTACATTTCAATTCTTCATCCTTCTCTCTTTTTAAGTGCTTTCTCCTTGTGTTTTGATGTGCCTTATGCCATCATGTATTTCATTTATTTTCTACTTCCTCTAGGAGCAACTTATCTTCTTTAGAGGAGTAAGTTGCTTGCTAGCTCTTGCTTCCTCTTCTTCTTGCTCCTCTTGGTTTCCTTCTTTTCTTCTTTAGGATAGTAAACCTCACTAACCTTAGGACCTCTTTTGCATGACAACACTTAGGATTCATTAGTCCCCCATTAGACTTTTGCCTTTGTGATCCTTGTGGTTTCTCTTCTCTTCTCATCTCAAACTCTAAAGAAGACACCTAATAAAGTTTGAAGTGATACCTTGAGCAATAGCCTTATCCCATGAGACACTTGTAGTCTTCCCATCTTGGGATAGTACAAGCTTATCTTGTGATGTACAAGTCTGATCAAGATATCATCTTCACCAAGAAAATCATAAAACACACTTCTTCATTGTAAATACCAAAAACACTTAATAAGTTAATGAGTTAGTGAGCTTAAGCCCTAATCTCTGGACTCAAGTTTTGGGGATCTTCTCCTTATTTGAGTGTGTTTGTTCTATTATTCCATCTTGGAATGTAGTGACAAGTATACATTCCATGGAAAATAGCTTTAGTTCACTTCCTTGTGACACACTCATAAAAAGCTTCATAAAAAACACAACAAACAACAAACGTCTTTCCTTCGGGAATTCTTTTCTCATCTCCTTCGCTCAGTATGCAAACTTGCTCCTACTTGTCATTTTGCAAGACGGTTACGCACTCGTCGTCCGAGCCTGCAACACCTGAGCATTGACATAGGCAGTTCAAGCCTTAAGACACAAGCAATCTTTTCCACCCCTAGTTAGGGGAACTACGGTGTCTCTGATCCTCATTTTCCCGATGAGGTACGTAGGCAGCGGGGTAGGGCCCGTTCGAGCACAATATTTATTTTCCCTACATTTTTCTCTTTGTTTTCTCATTCATTTCCTTTCCCAGATTTCTTTTCCAGTTCATTTTCTTTTCTTTGCAGCAGTTTTCATTCTCTCACCCTTTGAAACAGTTTTCATTGCAAGCGTGGATCCTGTCGGGTACGGCAGACGATCTGGGTGCTAATACCTTCCTAGGTTGTAACCGACTCAGACTCTTTGGTTCGTAGGACCCGTGTCCTTCCTTTTCTTTTCTTCTGGTTTGTGCAGCATTACCATTCCCGTTCCTTCGGGATAAAAATGCCTGGCTGGCGACTCTTTTCTTTTTCCGCGCCACTTTCGCGTTTGTACCAGGATGGAAATCCGGGGAGCGACACATGGTGTTATTTGCTCTTGGTTTGTTGGAATTTTCATGCTCAATTGCATCCTTGATCATGAGGTGTTTAAAGAAATGATTGATAATGGAAAATCACTTTTAAAACTCTATTTTATGTTGTCATAACAGGTGTAATCGATTAACACATCTATTGTAATCGATTACACCTGTTTTTTTCACTCTGGAACCATTTTTCTAACAGTGTTAATCGATTAACATAGTGTCAGTGGCTGATTTTGGATTTGTTTTGGGACTGTTTTGGTTCCTTTTCTTGCTTCTTCCCTTTTCTTTTTATTTTTGCCTTGGATTGCAAATTTAAATGGCCAAATTCTCTTCAATTTCAATGGACTTAGGGTGTTGATGAATTTGGATAAACCTTCATTGATTCAAATTTATCTTTATGTTAATCATTTGATTCATTTTAGGTGTTTTGCATTAATGATAGGTTTAGTGCTTTAATCCACCAAGAAGAGTGGTTGAAATTGAAGATGAATTGACCTTGAGGATGTGACCCAATTTGGATTTTCTCCATCCCTCTTCCTCTTCTCTTTTTTATTTTGGTTGATGAAAATCTTTAATATCATATAACCTTTGTTGTTCTTGATAAGATGAGATTGTTCCCTCTTTTCTTTTCGTGTAGAATTGCTTTAGGAGGATGATCTACATATCATCTCTCTAGCATGTATTAACACAAATATCATATTGATTGTCCTCGTATAATATTCACTTCTACATAAGTTTGTATGAGATTGCTTAACATAGCGTTACATGTGCCCCAAAATCGGAAGAAAAAAAATCAAGTCATTTTTGTAAGTGAGGTTTCCAGTCTCCTACTTTCCTTAGTGTGGTTTGAAATAAATTGGATCCTTTGTTTCTCGTGGGAGCTAGTGGCATACTCGTCAATTTTATCTGAGTTGGAGTCCTTCCCATGGTAATGTATAAGACCGTGTTTTCATTCTTTTAAATGATTAGTCAAGTGTTCTGCAAAAAAATGGAAAAAAAATTCTTCATTTTGATCACTAATAATATTATATATATTATTATACTAACTACATTTTAATGTCATATTATTCTTGTTTTAATTCTTTCTCTTTATTTCTTGCTTTTATCTTTATGCTTTTACTTTAGCATTCCATATCATATTATTTTGCTTTTTGCTTGTATTTTCTTTTTGTCCATTTGGACCATATCTTATTTAAGACATTAATAAATATTAAAACTTTAAAAACTTGGTTATCTTAATCCCGACTTGTTATTGCTCTTGTGATTGGACCTTGGCCTTGGCCTTGGACTTTGGACTTAGACTTAAGATCCTTTCCCTATTCTAAAATGTTATGGATGTGAGATCTTGGATTTTGGGTTATTCGATGAAGACTTGGCTTGCTTATGCTAAAGGAAGGAATTCTTATTTGGCTTATGTTAAAGCTTGTTATCTTGTGGTTAGATATTTCTTATCCCTAAATTTTATTTTATGTTTTAGGATATTCCTTTCATCTCATCCCCTTCTTAAATTTTCAAAATCTTCTCCCTTTTTCAAAACCTTCTTATTTTTTAAACTTAAACCTCTTTCACAATAAAAACCTTGACTTTTGTCAAGTGATTTTACCCTTTTCTTTCCTTTATTAATAAATGCTAAGTTTAGACATGATTCATTTTTATAGCAGAATTATTCGTCTGAAATGACAAGTTGTCTTTACATTTAAAATCAATCAAAACAAACCAATTTTGTTCTTTGTACCATGAAATACGAGGTTTTGATCCTATGATGCACTTTGTGAGTATGTAGACAGGAGGATCAAGCAGTCTCTTCAAATAAAAAATCTTTAAAAAAATATTTCTTTTTTCATCTCCCCAATCTCATTTTAATTTTTCAAAAGAAAAATGCATAGATATTTCAGAAAGGTTTCTATAAAGTACTATAGACGTTTTTGGAGCTAACATTTTTCCTCTACGTAACCAACCCTTTTTACCATGTCTCTAATTGTTTTATTAGCTTTTGCTTTTAGAATTATTTAGGTTTTGTCGCCTCTTTTCCCTTTTCCTTTGTGGAAACAAATAAAAGTGTGTGGCGAATCTTGTTTTATGAGTTAAGCTAATCAATAATTTACACTCACAATTTTTACCGCCACAATTGTCCCCAATTGAGTTGGCGACAACTCTAATTTTTTTTCAAAACTGGGGTACTTTGGGAATTTTTTCTGAAAAGTGGGTTATTTTGGGATTTGTTTTTGAACAAATGGGGTATTTGGGTAAAAAAAATCTCATATTTATATCTCCTATTTTCATAAACATGAAGTGTTTTTCACACAAATACAACTTAAATGATAACAATCCTATAGATAAAACATAATTCATCATGACCATTTTCTCTCCTTATTTTTATTTTTTGATGAAATAAAGATAACTTCTCAATAATTAAGTTTATGAAAATGCGATTGACACACATAACAAAAAGATAGTAGAAGAAATATGGAAATCAAATGTGCTAGGTTGTCATATGTTCACATTGTCTCAAAAACTAAAATTACTCAAGGATATATTGAAGTGTTAGAGCATATTGTATTTAAAAATGTGCAAGAGAGAAAAATACCTAATACAATTATAAGAGTATTTATTAAAAAATATCTTGAGATTAATAATTTGGATACAAGTATGGTTCAAAAGAATGATTTTGGATAGAACATTATGATAGAAGTTGATTCATATAGTTGAATCCACTTAGTAGGATAAAGTTTGGTTATTGTTGATGGATCTGTTCAAAGTTGTTTTGGAGTTATTTTTCCATAGCTTGGACTCTCAGTAATAGGAACTTTAACTACATTGTTTTTATTCCAAAGGATGGTGAAGCTAGCTAGTTCAGCTGACTGAAGGTGAGAAAACACACAAGAATGGGGGTTGAATTGTGTTCACAAAAATGAAGTTAACTCTGAACCAGAGTTCAGATTCTAAAACATAATTCAGAATCTGACTGATAGATGCAGCGAAATAAGAATCAAAAGTAAAGTAAAAATGCACAGAATACACAATAGTTATACTGGTTCCTCTCCCAACTGAGAGTAATCCAGTCCCCTTGACAAGCAAGAGATTTTCCCATATAATCAACCATATTACACTTGCTTATACACACTATTATAAGACTTTCCACTTGCTTAGAGCTCTTCTCTAAGATTTTTACCCTGCTTAATCAGCTCCTGACTAAGACTTCCTGCTTAGAACACCTATCCAGGACTTTTCCCTTGCTTAGAGCTCGTGTCTAAGACTTTACCTTGCTTGAACCACTTGTTCAAGACTCAACCTGTGATCAAGCATACAACACGAAAATTTATATCTAAGTTGACTATTTAGAGAAGAAATGACTTACAAAATACCTGATAGAAATCAAAGGTGCTTAAAATGATACAACACATTATTATAGAAAATCTTAGGCTACAGAAATAAAAACTCTCTTAGCAGTTTTGCTTTTGATCTTAGTGCGTGTATATCTTAATTATAGTTGCAACGTTATTCTTAAGTTGATCCTTACATCTTCTACTCCTTTTATAGTAGAGGAAAATATAGACGTTGGAGCTTACTCAACGACTATAATCATATCGAATCTTCTAATACATCTTCTTTTCCAATAAAGTAAGTGTTGGAACTATCAGCAACTGGGTTGTCCATTGAACATGATCATTGTCCAGAGGTTTTATCCAAGATACAAGTAGAACATAATCCTGCAGAAGATAATGTCAATAAATCTCGAGTCGCGTGTTAGCAAGACTGAGTTGACACTACTCAACATCAGAAGTAGTAGCAACACGCAACTGATACTGAGGTGTACCAGATACTACACACTAATCATACATTTCAAACTAGACTGATTAGAAATGAACCAAAGCCTTTCATGTGTCATAACTTAGTTCATCAAGTAAAGATAAGTCTGCATATAGAAACAAGCCAGTTAGAAATCCTAATTGATTTTAAAACACTTTGTTATCATCAAATTCTTTTTGGAGGATTCATGGTATGAACCAAACTTGTCTCAACATTCTCCCTTTTTATGATGACAACATTAAGTATTTAAAAATCAATCAGTAGCAGATTAGTTATTCAACAACTTTCAGGTTCTGAGGTTTGTAAGCCCCCCTGTGTCAAACTGTCTTAGAGGTTGAGGTTTGTAAGCTCCCCATGAGTCCTGTCTGTGAAGTCTAAGAGATGAGGTTTGTAAGCTCCTCCCTTTAGAGAACATTAAATCTACTCCAAAGGTGAGTTTTGTAAGCTCCCCCTAAATAGGATTACCAACCTCATTTGGATCCAAAATTAATCAAGAAATACTTACCCATTCTCCTCCTATGTCATCAACAAAAAGTAATAACAAAATAAACTTAAATGATTAACAATGGCGTATCATTAGAAGAAAAGGTTATCTAGTCCTCTTGTTTCTAGGCCTTAGAATGATCCCAATTTTGGTACAAGACTTTTTCCATAGGAGAAAGAGTAGAACAACTCTTAGTAGGGCCATTTTCTTATACAAATGATGTATAAATCATTTTCAAAGCTACAAAAGTATATAGTGTAGATATTTAGAATTGGCAGAATTTTTGACCAACAAGAAGTGTTGAACTTAGTTCAGGATGTCACATCAGATGTTGTGACATTATCAAACAGAGTATAAGTAAATGAACTTAATTCAGGATGTCACACCAGATGTTGTGACATTGTATCAGTTAATGAAGTAAGATCAGTTTACAGGATGTCACACCAGATGTTGTGACATTGTATCAGTTAATGAAGTAAGATCAGTTTTCAGGATGTCACACCAGATGTTGTGACATCTCAAACCTGCTACCAGGATTAATTAATGATTAACAGAACTGAGTAAATTCAGGGAAGTTATCTGGAATTAATTATGGATGGATAAAACAGAAGAAGGCGCATCTGTAGGGAGATTGGTTATATGATTTCAGTATAATCAGAAGAACTGACTCACCTAGAATCAAGGAAGTAACAAACCCTAATTCAAGGTGATGGCAGCATGCGTATCAGGATTGGATAACCTACAGAAAGCCCAAAATCCAAACACCTATTTAAGCAACAGAAACTCTCAGAATAGAGTACGAAATTAAGAAGACTAAATAGGGTGTTAATGTTTTAATAGCAGGTTGTTAATGTGTATCACTTTATGAGCTTTTAAGCAAAAGTGTATTTGTGTCTTGATTGAAACTGTGAAGTAAGATCAAGCTGTTTTGTTTGAAGTATGACTTCAATTTTATTAAAATTGTAAACATATCACTGTGTGATTGAGGGGGAGTGAGTTGGTACTCATATCTAAGTTGTGTCTTAGGTAGAAATTGCCTTGGGTAGATATTAAGTGAAAGATTAAACCGAGTGGTTTAAGTCTAGAATTAATATTACTTATATTGGATTTCCTTCCTGGCTTGGTAGCCCCCAGATGTAAGTGTGGTTATACACTGAACTGGGTTAACAATTTCCTGTGTTGTTTAATTTTCTTGCACTTTAAGTTTTGTTCAAGTCTTCAAGTGTTTAAACATCTCATTCGACATCACACACCTGATCCTAGACCTGGTGACATAAATGTGATTGGCACTAAATGGGTGTATAAGAACAAGTCAAATGAGCAGGGAGTTGTTACATAGAACAAAGCTAGACTTGTAGCTCAAGGATACACACAAATTGAAGGAGTAGACTTTGATGAAACCTTTGCACCAGTAGCAAGGATTGAATCAATCAGACTAATTTTAGGAATTGCTTGTATTCTGAAGTTCAAGCTATTTCAAATGGATGTGAAGAGTGCTTTTCTAAATGGATATCTTAATGAAGAGGTATATGTAGAACAGCCTAAGGGATTTGTTGATCCAAGCTGTCCAAACCATGTGTACAAACTAAGGAAGGCTCTTTATGGACTGAAGCAAGCCCCAAGAGCATGGTATGAAAGGCTGACTACTTTTCTCACAAAACAAGGATACAGAAAAGGTGGAATAGACAAAACCTTGTTTGTGAAGGATGAAGAAGGAAATGTCATGATTGCTCAAATATATGTTGATGACATTGTCTTTGGTGGGATGTCAGACAAGATGGTTAAACATTTTGTCACTCAAATGGAATCTGAATTTGAGATGAGCTACTTTCTTGGACTGCAAATCAAGCAGATGGAAGATTCAATGTTCATATCCCAAAGCAAGTATGCCAAGAACACTGTGAAGAAGTTTGGGATGGATAGTGCAAGTCATAAAAGAACTCCTGCCCTCACTCATTTAAAGCTGACAAAGGATGACAAGGGTGAGAAGGTGGACCAAAGCCTATACAGAAGCATGATTGGAAGCTTATTATATCTGACTGCTAGCAGACCAGACATAGCCTTTGCAGTAGGTGTATGTGCAAGATATCAAGCTGAGCCAAAAGTAAGTCATCTAAACCAGGTTAAGAGAATTCTGAAATATGTCAATGGTACTTGTGACTATGGCATAATGTACTCCCATGGATGTGAACCAATTCTCACTGGCTTCTGTGATGCTGATTGGGCTGGAAGTGCTGATGATAGAAAGAGCACATCAGGAGGATGCTTCTTTCTAGGAAACAATTTGATTTCTTGGTTCAGTAAGAAACAAAATTGTGTTTCCTTATCCACTGCTGAAGCTGAATATATTGCAGCTGGTAGCAGTTGTTCAAAGTTGGTTTGGATGAAGCAAATGCTCACAGAGTACAATGTCCCACAATATGTCATGACATTGTACTTTGACAACTTAAGTGCTATTAACATATCAAAGAATCCTATCCAACATAGCAGGACCAAGCATATGGATATCAGGCATCATTTCATCAGAGATCTTGTGGAAGAGAAAGTGATCTCATTGGAACATGTAGCTACAAATCTGCAATTGGCTGATATATTTACTAAAGCTTTGGATGCTACCCAATTTGAAAACCTAAGGGGTAAATGGGAATCTGCTTATGTGAAATATAGCAGTTATGGAGAAGTGCCAACATGTCATATGACATCGTGTGGCATGATCACCAGATGGCAACACCAGTCTGGTCAAGAACTCTGTGTATTCCACTCCTAAAATTTCTCCAAGTAATGGCTCTTATAAAAATACCAGCTTGCTCTCAGCTATTCATCTTCTCATCATTCTCTCAAAACAAATTGCATGCTATAGCTGACCTTCAGAGCTCATCAAACTCAATCAATCTTAACCTCTTCCTTCAACACATTCGAAAATGTCTCAAAACCCTAACCTCTCTGAAGAAATCCTCAACCAAGAAGATGTGGTGCATGCAACCCCCATCTCTGTGGTACCTATGGATTCAACTCCAATAGACGAAATCAGAGGAAGTGTTCCTCTTGCTCAAAAGCCAAGAACCCCTACTGTGAGAAGGGCAAAGGAACCTGTTTTCAGCAAAGTCAAAGGAATGCCTTCATCCTCAAATACCACTCCCAAAGCCTCTGAGTATGTGGATGCTTCAATCAAAGATCTTGTAAATAGGATTCTGTCTGAGCAAAGAGTTGTGAGTGGAATATCCATTCCCCTTAACACCATGCCAGCACCACAAGAAGAACAGAATAATCAAGCTGAAGAGGACACTCCTGCTCAACAGGATGTCCCCATAGATGTTGAAACATCTGAGGACCAGCACAAGGCCTCCACTGATGATGATGATGAAACATCTGAGGACCAGCACAAGGCCTCCACTGATGATCAAGCCTCTGTTGATCCACCTGCTGAAGAGGAGACTGCTCAACCTCCTCCTGTTGTAAACATAGAGCATGATTCTGACACAGAAATCATTGCTTCTTTGAACCCTAGCATAGCCAAAAGGCTTAGGACTAGGAAGGAAAAGAAGACTGCAGGACATGCAACTCCTGAGAAGAAGCAGCCTACACCAAAGAAGGACAAAGCTAAAGTTGCTTTTGGTCCTACCAAACAATGGAGCAAGGTGAATACACAGAAGAGGAAAGCTGTCACTCCTCCAGATTCAGATGTTGAAGAGGATGTCCCAACATCCCAACCAAAGAAGAAACCAGCACCTTCAAGGTCCACTTCTGCTGTTCCAGAAGCTCCTCTGGACAACATTTCATTCCATCATGTGTCAAGTGTGAGCAGATGGAAATTTGTCTACCAAAGAAGGGTAGCACTTGAAAGAGAGATGAGCAGAAATGCACTTGAGTGCACTGAGGTAATTGATCTCATTTCTTCTGCTGCCTTATTCAAAACAGTGTCAAACATTTCTCCTTGCTATGAGCTGCTAGTCAAGGAATTTATTGTCAACCTTCAAGAGGACTGTGCTGATGGTAAGTCAGATGAATTTTGAAAGGTGTATGTAAGAGGGAGATGTGTGGAATTCTCTCCTAGGGTTATCAACCACTATCTAGGAAGAGAATATGATGGACCTAATGAGCTGGGGAAGACTGATAACCAAGTTTGCAAGGTCATCACTGCCAATCAAGTCAAAGCTTGGCCAGTCAAGGGCAAACTTTCTGTTAGCTTGCTAACAAGGAAGTATGCAATGCTTCATAGGATTGGCACTGCAAACTGGGTCCCAACCAACCATACTTTTTCAATAGCAACTAGATTGGGCAGATTTATATATGTTGTAGGCACCCAAACAAAGCTGGATTTTGGGTCTTACATTTTTTATCAAACATTGAAGCATGTTGGGACATCTGCAACTAAGCTGGCTATTGCCTTCCCTTCTTTGCTGTGTGGAATAATTCTTAGCCAGTATCCAGGTATCTTCACTGAGAAGGACTCAATCTGCAAAAGAGAAAGTCCTATGGCCTTCCACTACAAGTTGTTCTTAAGTCATCATGCAGCTGATGTTGAAGCTCCCTCTGGGACATCTGCTGGAACTTCAAAGGCAAAGTCTCCTATATCCAAAGCTGCTTTGATTGCTGAGCTGAAGAACACCTGCAAAGAGCTGGATGCCAGGAAGCAGAAGCTTGAGGAGATAATCCAAAGGCTGGAAATTGAAGAGAGTGCTCAGAAGGCTGCTAATTCTGATAAGGAAACTGAAGAAGAGGAAGACACTGAATATGAAGATTCTGAGTGAAAAATGTATGTGAGGAATTTGTAATGTCTACTTCAGCATTGTATTTTGAATTAGTAATGTAAAATTTGGCCCCAATTTATGTCTAACAAGGGGGAGAAGAGAACTGAACAACAACAACAATGTATGCTGCAGCTTACTGATTAATGAAAAATGACTTATGTTTGCTTCTGAACTAAAGCTGTGTTTTTAATGAAAAATTTCTGTTGAAACAAGTCAGAACACATGTAGGTTTGAGGGGGAGTAAACTCACACATGACTCAACAGAAAAGAACTGATGTACTCTGATAAAAGAATCTCTGCTGACTCTGATAAACCAGAAGATTATGTTAGCCAAAAATTAGCCAAAGGGGGAGTTTGTAGATGTTTAGAATTGGCAGAATTTTTGACCAACAAGAAGTGTTGAACTTAGTTCAGGATGTCACATCAGTTGTTGTGACATTATCAAACAGAGTATAAGTAAATGAACTTAATTCAGGATGTCACACCAGATGTTGTGACATTGTATCAGTTAATGAAGTAAGATCAGTTTACAGGATGTCACACCAGATGTTGTGACATTGTATCAGTTAATGAAGTAAGATCAGTTTTCAGGATGTCACACCAGATGTTGTGACATCTCAAACCTGCTACCAGAATTAATTAATGATTAACAGAACTGAGTAAATTCAGGGAATTTATCTGGAATTAATTATGGATGGATAAAACAGAAGAATGCGCATCTGTAGGGAGATTGGTTATATGATTTCAGTATAATCAGAAGAACTGACTCACCTAGAATCAAGGAAGTAACAAACCCTAATTCAAGGTGATGGCAACATGCGTATCAGGATTGGATAACCTACAGAAAGCCCAAAATCCAAACACCTATTTAAGCAACAGAAACTCTCAGAATAGAGTACGAAATTAAGAAGACTAAATAGGGTGTTAATGTTTTAATAGCAGGTTGTTAATGTGTATCACTTTATGAGCTTTTAAGCAAAAGTGTATTTGTGTCTTGATTGAAACTGTGAAGTAAGATCAAGCTGTTTTGTTTGAAGTATGACTTCAATTTTATTAAACTTGTAATCATATCACTGTGTGATTGAGGGGGAGTGAGTTGGTACTCATATCTAAGTTGTGTCTTAGGTAGAAATTGCCTTGGGTAGATATTAAGTGAAAGATTAAACTGAGTGGTTTAAGTCTAGAATTAATATTACTTATATTGGATTTCCTTCCTGGCTTGGTAGCCCCCAGATGTAAATGTGGTTATACACTGAACTGGGTTAACAATTTCCTGTGTTGTTTAATTTTCCTGAACTTTAAGTTTTGTTCAAGTCTTCAAGTGTTTAAACATCTCATTCGACATCACAGACCTGATCCCAGAATTTCATATAGAATCAGAAATTCATCTTGTTCATCCTGATGAATATGAGAATATATCAAAATATTTCTCCAAACTTAATAACAAAAACAATCTAGAGACTGTTTTCCATCAATTCTTAGCCACAACACATAATGCAATATTAGCAATTATGTTTAAAATATTTGGACGAATTATGAATCTGAATAAAAATAAGATAAAATTATTGTTAGACACTTGGTTTGATGAACCAAAACTTGTTAGAGCAGATACTTAAATAGGATTGACAAACATATTCTACTAGTTTATAAGAGAATAATAGTAAGTCGAAACATCATTTCAAGCATCCCTCCCCTCTTAAAAAGGTCAAGAGTATGAACAGGAATTTTAATTTTATCAGAACATAAGATTGTCCAATTGTTAATTCAGTGCATATAACAGAGAACTAACTTATTAATGTATGCTTAATAAAAGAAATCAAGGAAGAAATATATCATATAAACTCCATACAAGCTTATAGACACAAAATGAAGAACTTTCATATGTAGTACTGCAACCAGAGACTAAAGAATTCTCCAATATTCCATTCAGAGACTAAGCATTTTATTCGCATATAAAGATCATATTAAGATTCTTCTTAATGAAATCAAACTGAGATATGGCTAAAGGTTTTATAAATATATCAACCCATTGATGCTCTAAATCAATGAACTGAATATCTATTATTCCTTTATGGACATAGTACCTTATAAAATGGTATTTAATTTCAATATGCTTAGTTCTGGAATATTGAATTGGATTCTTCGTTAGACAAATAGCAGCAGTATTATCACAAAGAATAGGAATATCATTTCCAAAAATCTGATAATATTCAAGTTGATACTTCATACATAGTAGTTATGTGCAATAATTAGCAGTTGAATTGTATTTTGCTTCTATTGTGGACAAGGCAATGGTTGCTTGTTATTTACTACCCTAAGAGATAAGGTTTTGACCTATGAGTTGGAAGGATCCACAAGTGGATTTCCTTTCAATTTTATCTCTAGCATAGTCAGCATCACATAATCTAGTCAATTTGTAGTTAATGGATTTCTTATATAGAAGTACAAGATTCATTATTCCTTTCAGATACCTAAATATTCTCTTAACAACAGTTAAATGAGTTTCACTAGGATCTGATTGAAACCTTGTGCACAAACATACACTGAATAGAATATCGGGTCTAGAGGAAGTGAGATAGAGTAAGAAACCAATCATACCTCGATATTTTGTTGAATCCACTTTGGAACTTCATTCTTCATTACTCAAATTGCAAGTAGGACGATAGGAGTTGCCATGACTTTGAAATCATCAAGATTGGATTTTTTTCAAAAGTTATCTTGTATATTTTGATTGGTGAATGTAAATACCTTCAGGCTTCTGACTGATCTGAATTCCAAGAAAGTATTTTAGTTCATCCATCATGCTCATCTCAAATTCAGCCTGCATGGTTTTAGAGAATTCCCGACAAAGAGATGCATTAATGGAACCAAAAATTATGTCATCAACATATATTTGAATGATCAAGATTTCTTCTTTAAGAGTTATCTGAAAAGTGTAGTGTCAACTTTGGCTTTAACGAATCCCTTTCCAAGCAGAAAATTACTTAGTCTTTCATACCATGCTCTTAGAGTTTATTTAAGACCATAAAGTTATTTCCTTAGCTTATAAACAATGTCTGAATATTATGGGTCAACAAATCCAGGTGGTTGTTTGACATACACTTCTTCAGTAATTACTCCATTCAGAAAGGCAATTTTCACATCCATTTGATATAGAGTAATGTCATGGTTGATGGCATAAGAGAGAAGTAGTCTTATAGCTTCTAGCCTTGCTACAGGAGCAAAAGTTTCAAAGATGTCTATTCCCACTTACTGACTATAGCCTTGATCTACAAGTATAGCCTTGTTTATAACGACTTCTCTAGATTCGTTGAGTTTATTTCTGAAAACCCACTTAGCTCCAATGATGTTTTTATCTTATGGTCTTGGATAGCTAAAATCCAACAATTATCAATTAAGGCATCATCAACAGATGAAGGTTCTGATAGAGAAATAAGTCCAAGCATTGATTGATAATTAAGCATATGTGGTCCTCAATGGCTCATCCTTATTACCAATGATTTTCTTCTCTGGATGAGATATTTTATAATTAAAAGATTTCTTGGGTTGAACTGAAGCTTCATTCTGAACAATCACTGAATCATTTATAGGTTGAATAATTTGAGTTTCTTCAGCATCCACCACATCTGGTATCTCTTCAGAATTAGTGATAGGATCTAACATATCATCCATTGTATCCTTTTCTTTAGGAATACACACAATAAGTTGTTCCTATGAATCCTAGATGCCTGCAGAACTATCAAATTGTTCCAACGACTCTGAATTAACATGGTCAGGTACTCTGTCATCAAATTTAACATGAATAGATTCTTCAACCACTTTAGTTTCCAAGTTGTGCACTTTGTATGCTTTAGAGTGATCAGAGTATCCTAAAAATATACACTTTTGAGCTTTAACATCAAATTTCTTTAGGAAGACCTTGTTATTCAGAATGTAACAGGTACATCCGAACTGATGAAAGTAAGAAATACTAGGTCTTCTACCCTTGAATAAATCATATGATGTTTTATCCAGAATTGGTCTAATATAGGTCCGATTCTGAATATAACATGCAATATTAACAGCTTCTACCCAAAAGTGTTTAGGAAGTTTGTTTTCATGAATCATTGTTCTTGTCATTTCCTGAAAAGATCTGCTCTTTATCTCAACAAATCTATTTTGTTGTCGAGTTCTGGGAGAAGATAACTGATGGACAATACCATGTTTTTCACAGAAAAGCTCAAATGGTTCATTTTCAAATTCACCTCCATGGTCACTTCTGACCTATAGAATATTTCACTATGTCTCTGATTGAACTTGAGTGCAGAAGATGTTGAATACTTCATATGGTTTATCTTTGGATTTAAGGAATTTCACCCAAGTCCATCTGCTATAGTCATCAACAATGACCAATCCATATATTTTTCCCACTAATTGAGGCAGTCCCAATAGGACTAAACAAGTCAATGTGAAGAAATTCCAAGGTTCTAGAAGAAGAGACAATGTTCTTGCTTTTAAAGGAGGTTTTCACAATCTTGCCAATCTGACATACTCCACAAAGATCATCTGATAATCAATGTTTGGCAGCCTTTTAACAAATTTTAGCTTGCAAAGTTTATAGATTAATATCCAGTTATCATGACCTAACCATTTGTGCCATATCCATTTTTCACCATTCATTGTCATCAGGCAAACGACCTTTTGATCAGTCGATTCAGAAAGATTGATTTTATAAGCATTTTATTTCCTTTTCACTTTGAATACTATGGTTTGTAAGAACTGATAATATAATAGAAGTCCTTTTTGAAAACAACTTCACAACCAACATCACACAACTGACTGATACTAAGTAAATTATGTTTAAGACCATTTACCAACCACACCTTGTTGATGAGGGTATGAGAGTTACCTATAGTGTCGGTTCCTATGATCCTTCCTTTATGGCATCCTCTAAACCCCACATTTCCTTCCTCTTTCAGATTCAGGTTTGGGAACTTTCTCCGGTCATATGTCGTGAGCATCTACTGTCCAGGAAACATGACTGGTTTTCCATCATTTCATTTAGGCAAATCTACAACAAAGACAATTTGAGATTTAGGTACCCATTATCGCTCCCTGGATTTCCATCTTGGTACAAACGCGAAAGTGGCGCGGAAAAGGATAAAGTCGCCAGCCAGACATTTTTATTCTGAAGGAACGGGAATGGTAATGTTGCATAAACCGAGAAAGAAAGGAAGGACAAAGGTCCTGCGAACCAAAGAGACTTGATTCGGGAGTCAGTTACGACCTAGGAAGGTTTTAGCACCCTAGATCATCCGCCGTACCTGACGGGATTCATGCTTGCAAATAAACTGTTTCAAAGGGTGAAGAAATGAAATATGTTGCAAAAGAAAGACTGAAACTGGATAAGAAAGGAAAAGAAAGGGGAAAATGTAGGAAAAATAAAAGAGTGCTCGAACGGGCCCTACCCAATTGCCTACGTACCTCATCTGAACATGAGGATCAGAGTCGCCGTAGTTCCCCTAACTAGGGAGGAAAATGGCTCGTGTTTTAAAAGCTTGAACTTCTTATGTCAATGCTCAGGTGTTGCAGGCTCGTCTGGCACGCATGCATTACCGTCTTGTAGAGTGACAAGTCGTAGCAAGTCCTTACAATGAGAGTGAGTGAGATGAGAGAAGAAATCTCGAAGGAGAGACGATTATTCTTTGTTTGTGTTTTTTAGAAGTTTTTTTTTAGGAATGTGGCACAAGGAAGTGAAAGCAAATCCTTTTCTAGGGAATGTATTCATATTACCACATTCCTAGATAGAATGAGTAATAAGTTCACCAAGAATGAAGAAGACCCTCAAATTTGCTTCCAAAGATTAGGGTTTGAATTCACTAACTTGTTTGGAGTTATTAAGTGTTTTGTGAATTAAATGAAGAAATGTTTTTTATGGCTTTATTTGTGAAGATAGTCTTATGATTAAACTTGTGCATCATGCTAGACAAGCTTGTACCACCACCAAGATGGGGTGAGTACAAGTGCCTCATATAATAAGGCCATGCATCAAAGACTACTTCAACTTTTTATTAAAGTGTTTTTTTAGTTTTTTTTTGTATGAAGATGAGATGAGAAGAACTAAAGGAGCTAAAGAAAAAAGAACTAAGATGGAAGACTAATCATATTGTTGACATGCAAATATATCCTAGGTTAGTGAGGCTTACCTATAATAAAGAAGAGAAGGAAAGAAGAAGAGAAGAAGAAGAAAGTCAACTTACTTCTCTTAAAGAAGTTAAGTTGTTCTCTAAGGGGGATGAAAAGAAGTTGTACAAGTGATGGCCTAAGTACATCTCATAAACAAATATGAAATCATAAAAGAGAAGAGAAAGAGATTTTAAATGTGGATGTACCATCCAGACTTCTCACTTACCATTGCAGCTAGAAGTGTTAGAAGAATTCACATATGACAAGCAAAAACCAAGTAAGCTCAAATGAAGTAAGAAAAAGAAAAGAATCATTACAAATCATCTCAATCAGTACTTAAACATCATACCAGCATGCTAAGATTAGTCATACAACACCATACAAAGAAGAGGGCAAGAAGTCACACAAACACTTAACAAAGCATCATGAAAGACATAAGGTGAGAACATGTGATTAGAAGCACTAAACAAGGTAAATATCAACATAATTCACCAAAGTCAGAACCCTAACATGTTAAATAAGTGCCTAAGATTGAAATTCAAACATCAATTAAGACATACAAACTCAAACTAGGTCAAATGGGAGAAGCATGGAGAAGTTAGAGGTGTAGTGAAGCATGCATGTGAATGTGAAACTTAGTGAGCAAGTAACAACAATCAAGTCAAGGCAAAGCTCTCATACAAAAACCAGGGGTCTAACCACATGTTAACAATCACAAATCAAAGCCCTAAGAGGTGGCACCAGTGCCTTGCCATCCAAACAATCAAGCATAGTTCAAAGACCTCTCAAATAAAAGCATGTTAAGAACAACTCTCAAAGAAGTAGTGAACATGTCTTTAAAAATATACAATTAAGCACCAAGACATATCAAGTAGGAACAAACAACATATGAAGATCACATGGCCAAAATCAGAAGCTAACATCCTGAAAGAATTGATACATAGTCACTTAGGGTTCCATTAACTCTCACACAAAGCAACAAGGTAAAAGCTATCCAAACAAGTCCTAAAAATCATGATAAAAATCACCAACATACTTCAACATGTTAAGAACACATACCAAAAATAATCAGAAGCAAAATTATTTTCAAACTCAAGATAGAAATTAAACAAGTCATATTGTGCTAGAAAGAAACCAAATAATAAGAAATTAAATGGACAATAAATTCAGGCTACATAAATAAAAGAAAAATATAAAATAAAATTTGGAGAAATTTTATAAAACTCAAAAGAAGTCACATGATTTTTTTTTGGAATTTTTAATTTGTATTACTATTTTTAAAAATAGAAATTGAAACTAGAAATAAAAAGAAAATAAAATTTGGAAATAAAAGCATGGAGAGTAAAATAGCAAATCAGACACGTTTTAATCCAGATTGGGCTCAAAAAAGAGGGTCTGAATAGCACATAGGGGCCCCGGTCCAACACATATAACACACAACAAATACCATGGAATTCACAAATTATCATAATTAATCTCACACACTAGATCAATCCTACGCACATGATAAAGTCAACAGATCCAAACAAGTCAACACATCAAGAGAATCAAAAGCACGCACACGGTAACAACCATACACTTTCATGCATAATGAATAAATATAAAATAGAATGCACATGACTTGCACGCCACTTTTTTAATGTGCTGGCAAAACACAAGCCGTCCAATTCAAATAATGGACGATCACGATTTCGTCTTCCCAAAGCATCTTCCCTCCAGTCCATAGAAATCAACAAAAATCTCCAGATCCACAGTTTTTAACATGATAAACACGAATATGAGATCAAAAACATCAAAAACCCAAAGACATTCACGGATCGAAGAAAACAAGTTTGAACATCAAAACTTTAAATCAATCATGCGTACTCGATTCTCAACCATTTTTAAAAGTAAATACATCAGGATAATCAGTGAAGTAATGAGATCTTTAAACACACAAGAAATTCAAGATCTAGATCTAAGATTCAGATGCATACCTGAACTTGGAGCTCTTCAAATCCACCAAGAAAACCCTCTGAAATGTGCAAATCTCCTCTTTAGCTTCTCTATTTGAAAAATAAATGTAAATAGAGCTTCAAATCCCTCTGACTTTTGAGATTCGAACCAAGTTGCTTTTGAATGGCACTGTGTTGAAATCTTTCTCTAAGCTCAAATCAATGGTTGATTTGTGATCCTTTCACTCTAAGTATGAAGAATATGTGAAGATTTGAGGCAATGTGTGAGTGGTATGAGAGTTTCGAAATGAAATGCAAGAGTTCAAGAAAGTTTGGAAGTGTGAAATATGAGAGGTTAGGGCTGCAAAATTCGTGCAAGGCTCTTTTATATGGTGTATTTTGAATGATGATTAGGGTTTTAGAATGAGTGGAGGCATGAGAAGTGTGATGGGGACAATTTTTCCAATTTGCATGAAAGTTGGCATGGGATGATTCATGCATGCATTTTGGCATCCATGTGCATAAGCTGACTTGTTTTGATGCCCTTAGCACCCTTGGATCAATCTCTTAGCTCAGAATCAATTGAATCATGCATTATGAAAGGTTTTGCAAAAAGAAAGTAATGAAATATCTCATGTTCAAATCACAAATTCTTTGCATTTATTGGAAAAATTGGCTTGTTTTCAAATGTACTTGAGTGTGGTAACCAGCATTGGTACATTAGAAGCCTTGAAAATGCATTACAACCCTTTTTTTCATTTAGTGTAATCTTGCAAATATGGTAAAAACCTAAAAATTATCCAACTTCAAATGGCCATAACTTTCAAACCACAAATGCTATGATCAAGTTCTTGGACTTATTGGAAAGGGGAGACAGTGTTTTACAAGCTTCATGTTTGAAGAAAATCTATTTGGAGTCATCTTGGTCATGAAAGAATGAGTTAAAAATTAGGGGAAACTATCCAAAAATAGAGACTTTTATTACAAGTCACTTTCTAAATTTGGCAAGTTCTTTTCAAACCCTTGATTCTTGATTCTTATGATCATCAAAGACATTCTTTGCCCTCAAGAGGGTCCATAAGCTTGAAAATCATGATTGGAGCCCTTGAAAATCATTGGTTGAATTTTCTTCTGCTCATTTGACTTCTTTCTTCATTTACAAGTAACTGATCAAATACCTGATTTCCTCAATGAATTTTTGCATCAAACTTCATCCATGGGCCTTATATACCATATAGAATTTCTTGATATGAGGCAAAACCCTAATTAGGGTTTATCTGTGTAGGAGCATGTTGCACCTATGAACTTCTGATGATATTTCCCCCTTCTAGGGTTTTGTGGATGAAATTAAGTTTGTAAAGGATACGAGGATCCATTGTGAGCCTCTTGCAAGATCACTTGTCTCTCAAATTGACTTTGAAGAATCATAACTTGCTGGATGACTGGTCACATGCCCTATGCTTGTAACAATGAATTTCATGCCTCATTTTTCTATGCAAAAGGCCAAGATATGTATGCTTTATGCTATGCTATATAATATGAAACAAAGAGGGCAAATTTGGGGTGTTACAACTGCCCCTATTCAAGCAAATGTTAATCTGAAGAGGACGAGAGCATCAGCTATCGGTCGTTCGAGATGAACTGTGGTTGAATACCAAAAGAACCAGGAAATTTGCACTCTGCTGGAGAATAAAATAAAAAGGAAATAAACCCAACCGAAGATAACAACTGCAAACCTTGATGCGGTAACAAGTAACTCAGTAACCACGAACACTCCCCATATATCTTGCGTAGATATACGGTGTACAGAACAGACGAGCCCTCTTCGTATACCTTGCGTAGATATACGGCCTGGAACAAAACGAGTCCCTCCAAATAACATGTGCGTCAGGTAAATGGTGATTATGCATAAGTTCTACTAAACAACGACCTTTTAACGTTTAATCCCACCGTCAGGACTTCAAACCTCTTCAACATAGCCGAGTGTTGGACAAGATCAAGCGATATAATAAGGAAATGGTATCGAGCGATCCATAACCAGGAATATGAGCATGGCTCAACAACGAGGAGTAACATCAAGCAATTTACAACTCGGACAAGATCAAGCAATCTTCTAAGGAAATGGCATCGAGCGATCCAAAACCAGGAACATGAGAACGTAATATCAAGCGATTTACAACTCAAACAAAGAGGAGTAATATCAAGTGATTTACAACTCAGACAAAGAGGAGTAGTATCAAGCGACTTACAACTCAAACAAGATCAAGCGATATGCTAAGGAAATAGTATCAAGTGATCCAAAAACAAGAACATGAGAACGTAATCATAGGATTTACGACTCAAACAAAGAGGAGTAATTTCAAACGATTTACAACTCAGACAAGATCAAGCGTTCTGATTAGGAAATGGTATCAAGCGATCCAAAACCGGGAACCTGAAAACGTAATATCAAGTGATTTACAACTCAGACAAGATCAAGTGATATGAAAAGGAAATGGTATCAAGAGATCCATAACCGGGAACCTAAAAATGTAATATCAAGCGATTTACGACTCAACCCTATCTTTTGGTACGACGTCTGGCGACTACTGGCTTGCCACAACAACGATGGACTTTAAAGGCGTTGCAATATCGAGTGGTTTTCAACCCAAACAAGATCGAGTGATCTGATAAGAGAATGGTTTCAAGCGATCCATCCAAAATAGGTTCGTTGACACGGGACAAAGAGATCAATACAATATTAGTTTATTTGAGAGGAGAGTAACAACTCTGTAAGGGAGAATACCATTTGTAACTCTGTTGGGTATGAGAACATTCTGACTAACATTCTGCTGAGGAAAATACATCAAGATATTCTTACAATACTTGACTTTAGCTGAGGAATATGAACTTTGTCTGCATTACCTTGTCACACTGGCCAAAAATAAATTGGCGACCTCACTGGAGATATTTCAATGATAGATGCGTCCCAATCATGAAACTCTGTGGGGAAATAACGATCGTCTGACTCGGTTGGGAAGATGCTTGGTCAAATAACCTTGCTGGGGAGACAATACTGACAATTCTAACTCTGTGGGGGAATCAAGCACTCAGCTGCTTGTCGAGAATAGCCCACTCTGATATAAAGACTCCTCTTGGAGGTGAGAACTATTCAACTTACTTGAAGTTCTGCTGAGGATACCACCCTTAGCTGGGGAAGATTTCCATCTTAGACTTTACTAGGGATAATACAAGAATCAAACCCTTTCAAGCTGCTTGGGGAATATGTTCTGGTAACATTTTTCTTCATGTAATAGCTGACCGTTCAAACATCAACTCAAGAGGATTTTACAAAAGACCTGGCATCTGAAATGCCCCAGCGTCTTCAAACTCTTGGAGAGATTCGTCGAATCTTGTAATAACTTCCTCATACCTCCTGGTCTACGAAGGAATTTGATTGAAGAAGACTCACACCAGATCCTACATCTTCGTGAGATATTCTTCCCGGATATCCTACATCAAGGATAAGCTGAATAATGGCCTACAGAGACTGACTTCATTTTCTCTTGAGAGTGACCTACCCCAGTATGGGTCGTAAAACAATTTCCTCATATTAATTGTGCTCTGAATGAATGCCCCGACTAATTTCTCTTTGAGATACTTAAATCTCAAAATCATTTCCCCAGACTGGCTGAACTTTGGGAGCTTTGCTCAACATAATTGCCCCAAATTGGCTACATTAGTACAATTTTTTGGGAAAACCTCTACTCAACAGAGTTCCCTAGAAAAGTGAACTTCGACATGATTGTCCTACAGAAGTTCCAGACTTCTCAACTTGGCAAGATTAAGCTTCTGGACTGAGGTTCCATACGTGAACTTCTTTGATGCCAAACAAATGTATGCAAGCAGAAAAAGTTTTATTCTGAGAATGAAAATTCTAATGCAGCACACATGTTAATCTTGAAGTTTTTATTGAAAAGATGTCGCAAACCTTCGTGAGCGAATCATTGGTTAAGATATAATACTGATTTTTTATGAAAGAAAACAATGCATATGCAATACCAACAAAAATATGTTAGCACAACTTATATGAGTCAGGAACGCTATCTCGTGGTGGTATTCTCTAGAATTAACCATGTTTCAATTAGGACTTTTGAGGGTTGTATCATGGTCTAGTTCACGGTTACAGAAACAAGGATTAAGGCTCAAAGTTTTATTTGTACCCACCCCTCTTCGTGATGTCCTTCCATTCATATGTTCAGCTAGTTTTCACAAATGCTCACCTTTCCTAAGGGTTTCGTGATGGTTGAGGAACCATTGCTACTAATGGTTTAAGCACCACTGCGGTTGTTGGAGTAACAATCACCCCTATTATCTTTTGTCTTTTGTATTTTGTCTTTGGTGTCTGTATCACACGACTTTGTTCTTGTTTAAGGATCTTTCTTGTGTAATCCTTTTCTCATTCGCTTTTGCATTCTTTTGCTTATCCCTAACTTTTACCTGGACTGATTCTTGTAAATCTTTTGCTTGTAAACTCTAGCGGGATGCCCCAACTTTTGCCTAAGTCTCTTGTTTTCAAGTTTTGACTTAGCGGGCTTTTTTTATTTCTTTTTTTTTCATTTTTTCTTTCTTCTTTTTTTTTGAATAAATCGTGTGACACTATTTGTCTTGATTGCTTTGTAAGGGTTGTGACTGTCTCACTTTCAGTTTATGAGGGATAACCCTTGTGGTTTCCAATCTTTGCACCTCTTGATTTGGTATAACTATTATGGTTTCTGGTCTTTGGACCTTTTGAAGTGCTGGAATGAAAGATAATGGATCCTCAAATGCATACTCCCTTTTGAAATGTTTGAACACTCGGTCCAACTAGCTGACACCTACCCTGCCCCGGGTTGAATATGAGGGTTTTTTCATGAGAAAAGAAAACTCATACTTCAAGACTCAAAGGGGTTAGTGAGGGTCTATCTCCCTTATATCTCTGGTGTTTAGGATTTGAAGAAAAACATGTACATCATTAATAGGGTCTTATTCAAGAGCATATAATTGGAGATTTCTGCGTTTTCATTTTGTCATCCTCCATCATAGAGTTTAAGAACGACAGTTGGTACACAATGCACATACACATAATTAAAAGTAAATGCGAACAAATTACTTCAAGAAAAACAGGTGCATTTCATTAATTAACATTAAAAAACAAACAAGTTTCAGGCATGCATACAAATTTGTAAGCAAACAGATAAAAGCTACAAATGAAAATGCAGTAAAGAAGCTGAACACTGCCATCATCGAGGAGACTTGACTCCGTCTGGACCTGTCAATATTGAATACTTTCAGTAGTCAGCAGTTTTCCTGATTGAATTTGCAGTCTCTAATCAGATAGTCGCATGTTCATACCCATACTTCATTTCCACTTATTCAGACCTTAAGCCTTCGACGTTCAAACATTGCCACAAGACGTCTGAAGAAAAGAGTGACACTGAGATGAAATTGCCACATAAGGTTGCTCGCAAAGAACTGACAATCTCCTGCCTACGTATCTTCATTGACTAGTACCAATGAAGAATCAAAGCGACGTAGTTCATCCCAATAGGGAAGAGATGCAATGAAGGAAACAAATGATTTCCATCACTGAGAGTATCAGAATACTGCTGGCTTTATTGCTTTAGTTTTTTGTCTGACAAACTCTGATAGAACTTCAAATTACTACACTGTCCTCTTCTTCATCTGTAAGGAGAAAAGTTGACAGCTTTTGAATCAATCAAATCTTGTACCTTGCGGTGAAAATATTTACACCCATCAATATGGTGTCCTGGTTCCCCAGAATGGAAATCACAGGTGGCATTGGCATCACATCCCTCTGGTAATGGATAAGAAGGTGGGGACAACTTGCGAAGCTCAATCAACTTCAACTGAAGCAGATGCTGAAGTATATCAGTATAAGACATTAGTAAAGGGTCAAGAACTAATTCTCTCCATTGCCGATGTTGACCCTGTTGAGGATTCTCTTATCGTTTCTGACGCTTAGACTGATTATTCGGGGTCGTAGCCACAGAAGCTGCCTGGTGATGACGTGGATGATATCATCTACCTTTTCCACGTTGGAGAAATATTTCCCCAACTTCCTCTTCATTATTTTTTTTGACCACTGGAGAAGAGCTTCTTAGGGCCTGAACCTGACACACTGTAGTCTTAAATCTTTCCAAGATTCAACAAACTCTCAACTCGTTCACCGACGATCATAATATCAGCAATTCCAGTAGTCGGAAAAGCAGCTAAGCGGTCCAGAAACACACCCTGAAAAGTGATCATGAATATGGCAGCCATTTCTCTCTCCTGCAGTGGAGGTTGTACTCGGGCGGCCATTTCTCACCATCTCTGAGCATACTCTTTGAAACTTTTAGACTTCTTCTGAGAAAGACTCTGAGTTGGATGCAGTTAGGCGCCATGTCCATATTAAAATGCTATTGTTTCACAAAAGCTTCAGCCAAGTCCTTCCAGCTTCTGACAACAGTCCTATTCAGACCCATATACCAATCCAAAGATGCCCCAGATAGGCTATCCTGGAAGTAAAAACATCCATAGCTTTCCATCATCTGTATGAGCAGAGATCTTTCTAAAGTAGGATTAGATGTGAGTCTTCGGACAAGCGTTGTCATTGTACTTTTCAAAAGTAGGAGGCTTGAATTTGGGAGGGATTTTCACTCCATAAACTAACCCCAAGTTAACAACATCAAAGCCTAGAGAGTTATGAGACCCAATGGATCTAATTTTCTCAGCAAGTTCGTCGAAACGATGATTCATAGCAGCATTAGGTTGATCCATCTCATCATCAATCAAAGTAAACTGATCTTCTTGACCATCCATGTAATCAACATTACGGTCATTGTCTCCGCCCGGAGCTCCATTATGATTTCTCTGATTACCATCTTCTAGAATCTCATTCTCTGGCCGCTCGACCATCAACCTTAGTTGTTATTGCCTCTGAGCCATCCCTATCATCAGGGTCATGAACTGCTCCATACGAGTCTTCAGTTCTACGAGCTCAACTTGTACCTGATTTGCCATCCTGGTTCTGATTTGCTAAAACTATTGCCTGAAATTGAATAGATATGAGAAACTTCCCGGGTACCTGAAAAACAAAGATAATATGATATGGTATGTAGGATGTTATGTTATGAAAATGCTCAGAAACACAACCAATGAGAGAGAACACTCTCAAAAGAAACCCTGCAAGCATGATCCAATATGAAGTCATCAGTGTAACCAGGTGTCAGTGCATGAATAAGGAAACCACTTCCTTAGAAATCCAAACACATAACATGGAAAGGCTCGCAGGAAAAAAGTTATACAAGGTACTAAAAACAAACACAAATAAGTACAGCAGTAAAGTTTCCCTCAACAAGCCTGAGGGTAACCAGGTACATGGAGAAGTATGAGAAGTTAAAGGTGTAGTGAAGCATGTATGTGAATGTGAAACTTAGTGAGAAAGTAACAACAATCAAGTCAAGGCAAAGCTCTCATATAAAAACCAGGGGTCTATCCACATGTTAACAATCACAAATCAAAGCCTTAAGAGGTGGCACCAGTGCCTTGCTATCCAAACAATTAAGCATAGTTCAAAGACCTCTCAAATAAAAGCATGTTAAGAACAAATCTCAAAGTAGTGGACATGTCTTAAAACATATACAATTAAGCACCAAGACATCTCAAGTAGGCACAAACAACATATCAAGATCACATGTCCAAAATCAGAAGCTAACATCCTCAAAAAATTGATACAAAGTCACTTGGGGTTCTTTTAACTCTCACATAAAGCAACAAGGTAAAAGTTATCCAAACAAGTCCTAAAATCATGATAAAAATCACCAACATACTTAAACATGTTAAGAACACATACCAAAAAGAATCAGAAGCAAAAATGTTTTCAAACTCAAGATAGAAATCATACAAGTCATATTGTGCAAGAAAGAAACAAAATAACAAAAAATTAAATGGAAAATTAATTAAGGCTACAAAAATAAAAGAAAAATATAAAATATAATTTGGAGAAATTTTATAAAACTCAAAAGAAGTCACATGATTTTTTTGGAATTTTTTAATGTGGATTACTATTTTTTAAAATAGAAATTGAAACTAGAAATAAAAATTAAATAAAATTTAGAAATAAAAGCATGGAGGTTAAATAGCAAATCAGGCACGTTTTAATCCATATTGGGCTCAAAAAAGGGGGTCTAAATAGCAAATAGGGGCCCAAGTCCAACACGTATAACACGCAACAAATACCATGGAATTCACAAATTATCAGAATTAATCTCACACACTAGATCAATCCTACACACATGATGAAGTCAACATATCCAAACAAGTCAACACATCAAGAGAATCAAAAGCACGCACACGGTAACAACCATACACTAGCACGCATAATGAATAAATATAAAACAGAAGGCACATGACTTGCACGCCACTTTTTTAATATGCTGGCAAAATACAAGCCGTCCAATTCAAATAATGGATGATCACGATTTCATCTTCCCCAAACATCTTCCTTCCACCTGCGTTTAAACAAAAATCCAGAATCCGGTGACGGAGCCCTCGCTCCGGTCATTGGAAAATGCATAGCAAGAACATCAGTCCACATAAATCAACAAAAATCTCCAGATCCACAGTTTTTAACATGATAAACACGAATATGAGATCAAAAATATCAAAAACCAAAGACATTCACGGATCGAAGAAAAAAAGTTTGAACATCAAAACTTTAAATCAATCATATGTACTCGATTCTCAACCATTTTTAAAAGTAAACACATCAGGATAATCAGTGAAGTAAGGATATCATTAAACACACAAGAAATTCAAGATCTAGATCTAAGAATTCAGATGCATACCTGAACTTGGAGCTCTTCAAATCCACCAAGAAAACCCTCTGAAATGTGCAGATCTCCTCCTTAGCTTCTCTATTTGAAAACTAAATGCAAATAGAGCTTCAAATCCTTCTAAATGTAGAGATTTGAACCAAGTTACTCTTGAATGGCACTGTTTTGAAATCTTGCTCGAAGCTCAAATCAATGGTTGATTTGTGATTCTTTCACTCTAAGGATGAAGAATATGTGAAGATTTGAGGCAATGTGTGAGTGGTGTGAGAGTTTCGAAAGGAAATGCAAGAGTGCAAGAAAGTTTGGAAGTGTGAAATGTGAGAGGTTGAGGCTACAAAATTCGTGCAAGGCTCTATTATATGGTGTATTTTGAATGCTGATTAGGGTTTTAGAGTGAGTGGAGGCATGAGAAGTGTGATGGGGATAGTTTTGCCAATTTGCATGAAAGTTGGCATGGGATGATTCATGCATGAATTTTGGCATCCATGTGCATAAGTTGGCTTGTTTTGATGCCCTTATCACCCTTGGATCAATCTATTAGCTCATAATCAATTGAATCATGCATTATGAAAGGTTTTGCGAAAATGCAAGTAATGAAATATCTCATGTTCAAGTCACGAATTCTTTGCATTTCTTGGGGAAAATGGCTTGTTTTGAAATTTACTTGAGTCTGGTAACCATCATTGGTACATTAGAAGCCTTGAAAATGCATTACAAACCTTTTTGCATTTAGTGTAATTTTGCAAATATGGTAAAAACCTAAAAATTATCCAACTTCAAATGGCCATAACTTTCAAACCAAAAAGGTTATGATCAAGTTCTTGGACTTTTTGGAAAGGGGATAAAATCCTTTACAAGCTTAATGTTTGAAGAAAATTCATTTGGAGTCATCTTGGTCATGAAAGAATGAGTTAAAAATTAGGGGAAAACTATCCAAAAATAGAAACTTTTATTACAAGTCACTTTCTAAATTTTGCCAATTCTTTCCAAACCCTTGATTCTTGATTCCTGTGATTAACAAAGCCATTCTTTGCCCTCAAGAGGGTCCATAAGCTTGAAAATCATGATTGAAGCCCTTGAAAACCATTGGTTGACTTTTCTTCTGCTCAGTTGACTTCTTTCTTCATTTACAAGTAATCGATCAAATACCTGACTTCCTCAATGAATTTTTGCATCAAAATTCATCTATGGACCTTATATACCATATAGAAGCCTTTGACCACAAGAATTGGTCAAAGCCATGAGAATTTCTTTATCTGAGGCAAAACCCTAATTAGGGTTTATCTGTGTAGGAGCATGTTGCACCTCTGAACTTATGATGATATTTCCCCCTTATAGGGTTTTGCGGATGCCATTGAGCTTATATAGGATATGAGGAACCCTTGTGAGCTTCTTGCAAGATCACTTGGCTCTCAACTTGACTTTGAAGAATCATAACTTGTTGGATGACTGATCACATGCCCTATGCTTGTAACTATGAATGTCATGCCTCATTTTTCTACACAAAATGCCAAGATATGTATGCTTTATGTTATGCTATATGATATGAAACAAAGAGGGAAAATTTGGGGTGTTACACTCATATGCATATGGGTCCTTTCTGGTTAGTATTAACAGGTTTTCTCCTATTATGTCCTTTTGCCTTTTTAGTTTCACTCCCAATAGGTTGTATCCAATTAGTGTTATCCTTGGTTTCATATTTTATCCTAGCTATTAAATCACAAACATGTGATACTAGGATATCAGGTTTTGATATAGCAATACCTTTCAGTTTTTTATCAATAGGCTTAGATGAATTCTTACCATTTGAAGTACCGACAACATGAACAAAATAGTTATTCAACATTGTTTGAGAAATACTGGAAGAATAAGAGTTTTGAGGTAATATGAATGATTCATTAGGATTAGAGAATACTTCCTCATATCCCAAACCTTCTTTATCATTTTTTTCCAACTCCATAAATCATAGAAGCGAGTTTGGTGCGATCAATTCCATATGTGATGAATTGATTAAAAGCTTGGTCATGCTTGTCGCTCCCACCAAATGAAGCCGGGTCAAATGGGGTACAGACGCGAACGGTCGGCGAGAGGAGATGAGAGGACACACAGGAGTGAACTCACGGGGAAAGAAAAGAGTCGCCAGCTAGGCATTTTTATCCCGGAGGAAAGGCAATGCTGCATAGGCCTAGAAAGAGATGGATAAGACGGTTGCGAACCAGAGAGACTGAGAAAGGGAGTTGGTTACAACCTGGGAAGGTATTAGCACCCAGATTGTCCGCCGTACTCGACGGGATCCACGCTTAAAAGATTTGTGTTTTAAAGGGGTAGTGTCAGTGCAATTTGTGTATCAAAAGCTGGAAAAGGATGTACAGGTATCAGTGTAAAAGAAGTGTGAAGTGTAATATGTTAGTGTCAGTGCAAAAATATGCTCAAGATCATGAGGCTTAAAGAATAAGGCTGGAAAGAGGGGGAATATACAGAGACTTTTGTTCGATAACTGTTAAGTTATGCCTACGTATCCTCTCGTGCAATGAGGAAGTCAGAACACCGTAGTTCGACCCAAAGAGACTGAAAGATGAATTGACTTATGAACTGCTTGCTTGTCTATGCTCAAGTGTATGACCTGTCTGGCTCAGGTGCAAACTGTCTTGCATTAGACGGAAGAAGCAAGTTCTCGTTTGTGAGTGCATGAGATGAGAAAAGAATCCCGGAGGAGACGATTATTGTTTGTTTTTGTATTTTCAGTCTTTTATTGCCCTTTTTGAAGTTTGTCATAAGTTAATGAGTTTAAGCCTAAACCAATGGGTTAGTAAACTCATCACATCCTCCCTCTGATTAGGGGTAATGAGAATACCTTAAGTGTGAAGTCAGTATCTCACACTTAATCACCATGGTGTAGGATTAAGATCATTAACCTACTTGTAATTATTTAGATGTTTTTGTTGTTTTTGTTTAGTGTCGAGTAATGAGATTAAGCCATAATCAGGGATTAAACAGACTCATTACACCATCCTAATAGAAGGATAATAGATGAGAATGTTTAAGCTGAGGAAAGCTCCTCAACTTAATCCATGATTAGGGATTAAACTCATGACAAAACAAAATCTTTATTAAGTGGATTTTAGTTAATGATAAGATGATGAAGTGAATTTTATGATTTGTAAGACAACTTGAGGGGGAATTGTCCATTAATACTAGGGTTAGTCCTTCTTAACCAATTAAGGAAGAATTAGAACCCTAATGCAAGGCCCAAGTTACAAGTGTGATGTCTTGATGATTATTAAGTGAATTGATTAAAGGATTTAAACACATTAAGGGTTTAACACTTAGGATTAAAGTCATACACTCCATCCTAATAGAAGGATGCAGGCATAAGTTTAATCACAAAGCCTTAAAGCCTTTAGGGTTTAGTCCCTGATTATGAGATGAGAAGAGAAAACTCAAAGAGACACAAAGGTAAAACTAAGTGGGGGACTAATCAAGACCCTAATCATTGTCATGCTTGGTTGTTCCTAAGTTTTGTGAGGTTTGAGAAAGAAATCTTCATTGGAACCACCAGGAGACAGATGAAAGGATCAGGAGAAGCAAAGTAACTTGCTTCATTCAAGAAGACAAGTCACTTGAGGAAAGAAAGTGAGAAGAGAAAGAATTAGCAAGCTCAATCTCAAACACATAACAAAATGCAGCATGGATGCAAGAGAGAGATGAAAAGAAAATGTGAGAAGTGAAGGCAAATTCACTTCTCAAAGTTACTTACCACCTGAAAAGTTAATAAAGGAATGCAATGCAATGCAAAATGAGATGAAATGGTGTGAGGTAAATCAAAACCAGAAGCACATATGAGATGATAATGATGTTATGAGATGATGCAATCATGAATCAAGGTATGAGGATGATCATGTGAACCAATGGATGCAGATGAAACAAGTTAAGAACCATAAACATACATGAAAAGTTATGAGATGCAAATGACATACAACATGGCAAATACATGATGCAATGATCAAACATGCTTTCAATATGTCTTAAGATGTCAAATGGATCAAATGAATGCACAAAATGCTATGGCAAGTCAAGGTATGCAAGCAAATGCAAGATGGATGCATATGGAAGCTCAAATTAGGGTTTATGATCAATGCCTCAAACAAAAACCAAAATCAGAAGCAAACATCAAGATAAAAAATTGAAAATGCACTCAAAGGAACCCTAATCCTATACAAACTCACTGCCCAAAGGAGGGGTTCTAACTCTTAACCTAATTAGGGTTATGAATTTCCTAAGTCTTCTAGGGTTTTAGGGTACCTTAACAAGAAAAATGCCAAACAAATGGAAATTGAAAGATCAAATCATGCCAATTTAATCTCACAAACTACATGATATGCTAAACACAATGCAAAAAGAATCAAAGTCCAACTCTCAATGGTTAGGCAGAAATGATTTTTGGAAGTTTGGATCAAAATAATGCTTTGAAAATGAATTAATTCCATGGAAAATTATCAAAATGCATCAAGATCAAAAAGAAATTTGGTTTGAGGGTTGGACAATGTTTCTAAGGTTTTAAATGTTTCATGAATTTTTTGGTGATTTTTAAATACTTAAAAGTATTTTTAATTAATTAATTCTCATTAATTAATTAAAAATAAACTTTTAAATGATTTAAAAATATTTTTTAATGCAAAAAATAAAAATAAAAATGTTTTTGGTTTCTGAAATTAAATAAAAGCTTGTACAAAAAATTTCAGAATTTTCACAATTGTTTTGCTATTTTAAATTAAATGGACAAATTAAATGAAATAAAAATGTAAAATAAAATGAATTAAACTGAAAATGAGAAAAGTCAGCACATCCAAGGGCTTAGATTCAAACATACGCGCGCGGGAATGGACTTGGAGCCACATCCAAGGGTGGGAATTCAAACCTGGCTAATTAAATGATTAAGCCCTAATCTTGCCCTAATGACTTTCAGGCGACCGGAACACTGTTCCGGTCGTCTTCTCCGGCCATCCCATTTTTCAAACTCTCTCTACACGCATCTAAAACAAAATCTAACTATCCAGAAATCATCCCCACTCAAAAACGAATCAAACCCCTCAATCAAACAACATTTATCATTCAAAAACAGAGAGAATCGAATCAAACAATTTTTTAGGGCAAAAGTTTCAGACAATGCATACATCCTGGTTTCTCAACCATTTTCAAAAGCAAACATATATTCATGATTAGGGAAGCATGTAGATTCATATAGGAACTTAAAATACACGTTCTGGAAAAAAAAGTTCATGAAGCTACCTAAGTTTGAAGCTTTTCAGTTTGCAACTTTCAGACTTCTTCTCTTGTACAAAACTGCTCCTATGACCTCCCTTGTTCTTCTGAAAGGCTTGGAGCAAGTTTATTTTGGCTGGCTGGAGAGATTGAACAAGTTCTGTTCAGTGCAGTGAGGGAATCGTGTTTCTGATTCTGGGGGTTTAAGACAATGGTGATGGGTGCTTTGTGACCAGGAAGGTGTGTGGAGTTGATCTATGAAGTTAGTTTGTGTGTTTGTGACTTGTGTGATGAGTTTCGAAGGCTTTTGCTCAAGAGGGTGAAAATGAGAATGTTGTGTTGTGGTGTGTTTCAGGCTTGCCTCTTGTTGTGTTTGGCTTGCATTTTCTTTGTATAAACAAATGCCATTGGTCAGAAGAAGTGACATGTGCTTTATTGATTGGTATGGGTGCTTTTGCCAAAATGTCAAAGTTGGTGTAAGAAGGCATTGGTTACTTTCTAGCCAAGTACAAGGAGGGTGTGATGCGCAGCATGATGAGGGGAGAGGCCTAGGGTGGCTCAGCAAGCTAGCAAGCAAGTGGGTTGTGTCCTATGATGAGTTTTGCAACTTGCCTTGCCTTTGCTTTTCATGAAAAAGTCTTGCTCCATAGGCCACAAAAGTGAATGATCTCTTGGCCCATTCTGATTTTTATGTGTTGTATGATCATATTGTGAAGTTTAGAAATGCATTTGACAGCCCAATTTGCCTTGAGAAGTGAATTTGCAACTTTGCCTCTTTGGTGCATAACTTGAAATTTAGTGATTTTTGCCAACTTTGGCAAGCCATAACTTTTGATCCAAAATGAATTAGGTCATGTTCTTGTACTTTTTGAAAAGGGAAAGATCTATTATACAACTTTCATGACCAAAGTTTTTCCATTTGAAGCATTTTTGAATCAAAAAGTAAGGGTTGAAAAAGTTGCCTAAAATGACAATTTCATTAAAAGTCAAACTTGCCCAAAAAGTCAACTTTGCAAAAGACTTGAAATTCTTCAATTTTGTGAACTTCTAACAACTTCTATGATCAAATAAAGATCATATACACTCAAAATGATGAAGAACACCCTTTGGTTGGGTCATTGGGGGCCTCAGATGCCCTGATTTTACACTGACTTGCTTGAAAAGTCAACTCTTGATCAGATGACTTCCCCATGGAATTTCTTCATGAAAATTGATATGCATATTCCCTATACCATATAGAGACCAATAGAAACAAGAATGACCAAAAAATTTGGAGTTATGGCCTCTGAAACCAAAACCCTAATTTTAGGTCAACTGTGCAGTCAAACTTGGCTCTGCTTCCATGCCATTCTTAGTTCTTGTGATTCTTTGACATTCTTGACTTTGAGAGGATATAATATGATACTTGAACATACATGGACCTCTTTGAAGTGATTGATGACCTTTGGAGTGGCTCAAGAAGCTCTTGGATTGCTCAGATCACAAACCCTAGATGTAGATGACTTAGAACCAATGCAATGAATCAAAAATGTGATATGAGATGGTATGATTGTGTTTATGCATATGAAATGATCACAAGACATGGTGTGAATGGGTGAGGGCAAATTTGGGGTGTTTACAATGCTTACCAAGAGACAAGCATAAATTCTGAGATGTACTTAATTCTTCTTTCAGAAGAGAATTTTCTCTTTTAAAAAAATTAATATAACTAGTTTAATCCTTGCAAATATTTAAGAGACTGTTAGCACCAGAAACAGTTTGAATAAAGATATACCTCTTCATCATTTTATAACTCAGACAAGATTCTTTCATCTGATGAATGTGCCATTAGCGTGAGATTAGAATCATTTTATTCTTCTTCATCCAGTTCCTCCCATGTGGCCATAAAGTTCTATTTGAACCTGTTTTTGAACTTGTATTTTTTATAACTTTTCTTCTTCTAACTTTCTTTCAGAAAATCAGGACAGCCGTTTCTGAAGTGACTAGGTTTGTTAGAGTTGTAACATATTATGTCATATTCTTTGAAGTTTGATCTCCTACTTCCTTTAGGAAAATTTCTAATTCTTCTGGAATTTGCTGAAAACTTTTGATGAAGAAAGCCATATCGTCATCATCATATCTTTCATCAAATTCTTCTTCAGAAGTTCCATCAACTTTGTTTCTCTTTGAAGATCTTCTAGACTTGTCACCTGATTTTTTTGAAGCAGACTTTAAAGCAAGTGACTTAAGTTTCTTTGGAGTCTCTTCTCCATAAAGGTCCATCTCGTGGCTCTACAAATTAATGATTAAACTTTCAAGAAACAGAGTATTCAGGTTTTTGGCTTCATGAATAGTTGTCACTTTAGGTCTAAATTATTTAGGAAGACTTCTCAGAATCTTCTTCACATGGTCAGTTGTGCAGTAGCTCTTGTTTAGCACTTAAAGTCCAGAGACAAGAATTTGAAACCTGGAAAACATGGTTTCAATATCCTCATCATCCTTCATTTTGAACATTTCATACTTTTGTATCAACAAGCCAACTTTGGCTTCTTTGAATTGTTAATTCCCTTCATAAGTGGAACACAATGATTCAAATATAGTATTTGCAGAAGAGTTATCAATGATTTTCCAATATTTAACATGAGGAAGTGTGTCAACCTGAATCCCTCTGGCTCTATGATGTTTTCTATAAAATTTCATTTTATCAGGGTCAGAGTCTTTCTGTCATCAACCATTCCAACATTGTCAACAACAATGTTAATTTCATCTTCAAGAATATCCCATAGCTCGTCATCGAGACCAATGATGTACGTATACATCTTGATTTTCCACCATTCAAATCTAGTGGAGTCACCACTAAATACAAGAGGTTTAGCAGTGTAATGGTTTTTCTCAAAGCTATTGTAATCATAGGGAATCCCCTTTGATGTACTAGGACCAGTAACCCCGAGATCCATGTTTTTCTTGTTGGATCTTTGACTATACCACTATTAGGTGTTATGCACATACCTTGTTTTGATGCCAACTAAAGGTGAGAAAAACACACAAAAATTATGCAAAGTAGTCGAGTTTTGACGATGTCTCCAGGATAAAACAACCCGTTAAAAATTACGATTATCACTTACATTGTAATAAATTGTTTGATGAGATACACCTTCATTTGGTGTTTTAAACCACTCGTATTTGAAAATAATTTAGTCGTTGGTGGCGCAATAAGCCATTAGAAAATAAGAACTGAAAAATGTAGATGAAGAGAATGAAAGGGATATGAGAGTTTCTGAAAGGTTCGGGAATCGGGAGTGAATTACAACTGATGGGGAGGATCCTATTTATAGCCAAGGATATGACCTGAAATAAACAGATGATGAGGTACGGTCATCAAAGGTGAAGGACGATCACCTAGCAGGGGACGGCTGCTCTGTTGGGGTTAAGATGAGGGACGGTCATCTAAGGTGGAGGACGACCACCTGGCAGGGTACGGCTGCCGAAAATATCACGACATAGGACGAATGTCGGATAAAAGGTCATCGATGGGGACGGCCATCGGACGAGCATGATGGAGGACGACCATCAAGAGGTGGAGGACGACCACCTAGCAGGGGACGGCTGCTCTCAAGGCTTATCATGACATAGGACGAATGTCAGATAACCAAAATCAACAATGGGGACGGCCATTGGATAAAATGATGAAGGACGATCATCAAAAGGGTGAAGGACGATCACCTAGCAGGGGACGGCTGCTAAATATATCACGACATAGGACGAATGTCGGATAGAAGGGTCAATGATGGGGACGGCCATCGGACAAGCATGATGAAGGACGATCATCAAGAGGTGGAGGACGACCACCTAGCAGGGTACGGCTGCTCTCAGGGTTTATCATGACATAGGACGAATGTCAGATAAAAAGAAAATTGTTTTGTTGGTGATCTACTGGGGAATAGTAAACACGGACGAGTGTTTATATCCGAGAAACAAAAGGTATAAGTGTTTAGACCTTGTGTATAGATTAAAGATGCGGACGAGCATCCTTAAGACTACGATACGGACGAGTATCGGGTAGAAACGAACTGACACGTGTTCAGAGATGATGATACGGACGAGTATCAACTGGTTAACAGAGAACACGGACGAGTGTTGAATCTGAGGGGACTCTTCTGGGGGAATAGTAGACACAGACGAGTGTCTATATTCAAGAAGACGTAAGTGTTTGACACAGTGTATGGATTAAAGATGCGGACGAGCATCCTTAAGACTATGATACGGACGAGTATCAGGTAGAAACAAACGCTTGACACATGCTCTGAGGTGATGGTACGGACGGGTACCAACTGGTTAACAAAGAACACGGACGAGTGTCGAATCTGTGGGGATATAAATGGTGTATACAAGATGCGGACGGGTATCTTGTATGAGTAAGAGTATATTTAAGTATCCAACCTGCTGGGGGAGTGACACGGACGAGTGTCAAAAGGAGTATATACTGGTGTTTGGGAATGTAAGGCAACTGTTTTTTAACTGGGGAATCTGGGGGGTATTCCGTATATGGCTGACGGATTGTCATTATTCACAAGTGTTTGATTTAGAACATGGCTTATGATTATGTAACATGTTTGATTTTTGCCGTGATGCTCCGTACTAGACGGAATGCCACGCTTTGTGGGTGAATATGATGCAAATGCCATGATTATGTAAAGATATCAAACCGGGACTCGGGTCCCGATGCCGTGAAGATCTTTGGTCGATCTCTTTGAAATGGACATCCCAGCTGGGGATGAGATCATTGGTAGATCTTTCGAGATGTATCCGCTTGGGGAGATAAGTCATTGATAGACCCATCTTTGGTAATGAGGGGACCCAGCTGGGGTTTGTAGAAGCTTTCATCACTCTGTTGTGATTCCTTCATGCGTTGCTCTTCTGGATAGAGGCTGAAGCTCTGTGGGGAAGTGGTTCCCTAGCTTTTGTACTTGGCTGAGGAAGAATGATTGGCAACTCGGTTGGGAGAAGCAATAAGTGGCAACTCAGCTGGGGAGAGAATACTTTGGGTGCTAAGACTAAGTGTTGATTTGCCAGCTTGCTGGGATGAAGCTTTCATGCCCCGAGTTGCGTTTTATATACCTGCAATCCTGCAAAGATAGAGAAACGCACAAGTAATCCCGAGGTATCCTTTACTGGATTCCGTCATAGGAGTTTAGACACTTCTGAGAGTGAGTATATTTCCTGCAAGCATGTAACTTTTACTTTTGAAGATAAACATCTGTATTTATGCAATCCATTTTTCTTAAGACATCAGACATTTTTTGCAAATAAAAATGTACAGGACGAAACATGACTGGAAATCTGATTTTATTAATTCATGTGCCCTGAATTGGCAAGGTACAGTCAAAGAAACAAATCCCTGAAATGAGGCGATTGTTACAAAATGAGAAACGAAAAGCTGGCAATGTTGTCGACGCTTTAAGGAGCTTCCTCTTTTGCTATGACTCGTATGACATTTGAAGTTCTTCTCGTCTTGCTTTCTGAAGAAGGCTGATTCTGAAAGAAGCTTGATCCTTTGAGGCTCACCAAGTTGTAAGTGATACAGACAAATTCAGAGTGCAGTTGTTCGCTTATTCCCTTATTTTGCATGGATCGCCCTTTCGGGTTTTCAATCCATCGGGATACCCTTTTTTTGCCTGAGTTGTCCAATGTGGCTTTTCAACTCAGCGGGTGTACATTTTTTGTTTATTTTCCCTTATTTTTGCCCGAGTCTTTTATTCTGTTTTTGACTCGCCGGGATGCCCTATTTTTGCCTGGACTTACATTCTGTTTTTATGTCCAGCGGGTCATTTTTTATGCGAAGTATTTTTTAACTGCATCTGAATTCACAGGGGACGGGAAGTCTTCACCATCCATGGTGCCGAGCATCAGTGCTCCACCAGAGAAAACTTTCTTTACCACGAATGGTCCTTCATAGTTCGGAGTCCATTTGCCCATGTGGTCTGTATGAGGAGGGAGGATTCTCTTCAGCACAAGATCTCCCACTTGGTACTCTCGGTGCCTGACTTTCTGATCGAAGGCTCTCTTCATTCTTTTCTGATACAACTGCCCGTGACAGATTGCAGCCAATCTTTTCTCTTCAATCAGACTCAGCTGTTCATATCGGGACCGGACCCACTCTGCTTCGTTCAGCTCAACATCCATCAGTAACCTTAGGGAGGGTAATTCAACTTCAACTGGTAGGACTGCTTCCATACCATACACGAGCTGATACGGCGTTGCCCCAGTAGATGTTCTGATTGACGTGCGGTACCCATGCAAGGCAAACGGTAGCATTTCATGCCAGTCTTTGTATGTGACTACCATCTTCTGCACAATCTTCTTGATGTTCTTATTAGCTGCCTCAACAGCGCCATTCATTTTTGGTCTGTAAGGAGAAGAATTGTGATGTTGGATTTTGAAGTCCCGGCATAGCTCTGCCATCATTTTGTTGTTCAAGTTGGAACCATTATCAGTAATGATTCGCTCGGGCACTCCGTATCGACAGATGATATCTCTCTTCAGGAATCGGGATACCACTTGCCTTGTAACGTTTGCATAGGAAGCTGCTTCGACCCACTTGGTGAAATAGTCAATGGCGACCAAGATGAATCTGTGGCCATTCGAAGCAGTCGGTTCAATCTTGCCAATCATATCAATGCCCCACATGGCAAAGGGCCAGGGTGAAGACATCACATTCAAAGGATTGGGAGGCACATGCACCTTATCTGCATAAATCTGGCATTTATGACATTTTCTGGCGTACGCACAACAGTCAGCATCCATTGTGATCCAATAATAACCTGATCTTAGCAACTTCTTGGCCATTGCATGTCCTCCAGCATGAGTACCAAAGGATCCTTCGTGCACTTCATGCATTAACAGATCTGCTTCTGTTCTGTCGACGCATCTGAGGAGTACCATATCAAAGTTTCTCTTGTACAGGGAACCGTCAGTGTTCAGAAAGAAACTTCCAGCAAGCCTTCTCAAAGTCTTCTTATCATTGGAAGATGCCCCAGATGGGTATGTTTGATCCTCCAAGAAGCACTTAATGTCATGGAACCAAGGCTTATCATCTTTGACAATATCTGCTGCAAATACATATGCTGGTCTGTGAAGTCTGGACACTGAAATATGCGGTACAAAGTTGGCAGCTTGAACTTTGATCATGGATGAAATGGTAGCCAGAGCATCCGCAAACTGATTCTCATCACGAGGGATATACTCAAGCTTTACCGTTGTGAAGAAAGTCAATAACCTCCTTGTATAATCCCTGTAAGGTATCAGATGATCCTGGTGCGTGTACCATTTGCCGTTGGTTTGATTAACTACCAGAGCTGAATCCCCGAATACAGTCAATGTCTTGATCCTGAGGTCAATGGCTTCCTCAAGACCCATGATGCAAGCTTCGTACTCAGCTTCGTTGTTAGTGCAGTCGAAAGTGAGTTTTGCCGAGAAAGGCATGTGAACCCCCTTAGGTGTAATGAGTACTGCACCAACACCACGACCATTCATATTAACAGCCCCATCAAACATCATAGTCCATTCTTCTTCCGGGTCAGGCCCTTCAGTGTGAATAGGCTCTTCACGATCTTTCGTTTTGATGAACATGATGTCTTCATCAGGGAAGTCAAATCTCATAGGCTGGTAGTCATCAATAGGTTGCTCAGCAAGATATTCGGACAATACACTGCCCTTGATGGCTTTCTGAGAAGTGTATTGGATGTCATATTCTGTTAGAATCATTTGCCATCTTGCAACTCGTCCGGTAAGTGCTGGCTTCTCAAAAATGTACTTAACTGGATCCATCTTTGAGATCAACAAAGTGGTGTGGGTCAACATATACTGTCTCAGTCGGCGAGCATCCCACGCTAAAGCACAGCAAGTTTTCTCGAGCAGTGAATAGCGTTGTTCACAGTCGGTAAACTTTTTGCTTAGGTAGTATATTGCATACTCTTTTCGACCAGACTCGTCATGCTGGCCCAGCACACACCCCATCGACTCTTCTAATACTGTCAAGTACATTATCAGAGGTCTTCCTTCAACTGGGGGAATGAGGATTGGAGGTTCTTGCAAGTATTCCTTGATCTTGTCAAAAGCCCTCTGGCAGTCTTCATTCCACCTGACCGTCTGTTCTTTTCTCAACAATTTGAACAAGGGCTCACAGGTTGCTGTAAGATGAGATATGAACCGTGAGATGTAGTTCAATCTACCTAGAAACCCTCGAACTTCTTTTTCTGATTTTGGTGCAGGCATTTCTTGAATGGCTTTGACTTTATCAGGGTCAACTTCAATCCCTTTCTCGCTCACGATAAAACCCAGCAGCTTACCAGATCGCACCCCGAATGTGCACTTGTTGGGGTTCAACTTCAGTTGGTACTTCCTCAGACGTTTGAATAGCTTCAGCAGATTTACCAGGTGGTCTTCTTCGGTGAGGGACTTGGCAATCATGTCATCCACGTAACATTCGATTTCTTTATGGATCATATCGTGGAATAATGTCACCATAGCCCTTTGATATGTGGCACCAGCATTCTTCAGTCCGAATGGCATCACCTTGTAACAGAACGTGCCCCAGGGTGTGATGAAAGTTGTCTTCTCCATGTCTTCAGGTGACATTTTGATCTGATTGTATCCTGAAAATCCATCCATGAAGGAGAATACCGAGAACTGAGCCGTATTATCAACCAATACATCAATGTGAGGTAATGGGAAGTCATCTTTCGGGCTGGCTCTGTTCAGATCCCGGTAGTCAACACACATTCTCACTTTGCCGTCTTTCTTAGGCACAGGTACTATATTAGCAACCCACGGTGGATAGCTAGTTACAGCAAGGAACCCGGCGTCCCATTGCTTTTGCACCTCTTCTTTGATCTTCATTTCCATGTCTGGGCGAGTACGGCGCAGTTTCTGCTTTACTGGCGGGTAGTCTTCTCTTAAAGGCAGCTTGTGCATAACAATATCGGTGTCCAACCCTGGCATATCTTGGTAAGACCAAGAAAACACATCCACATATTCCTGAAGCAGGTCAATCAGTTGCTTCTTCACTGAGTCTTGTAAGCAGGCCCCGATTTTAACTTCTTTCACGTCTTCATCTGTACCAAGATTAATCGTTTCTACCTCCTCCTGATGAGGAGTGATAACCCTTTCCTCTTGCTTCAACAATCTGGCTAGCTCTTCAGGAAGCTCGTAATCTTCTTCAACCCCTTCATCAGCTTGATTGATTGGATTGTCAAAATCATACGAAGTCATAGCCGTGCTGTTGTCGGTGCTGTCTGGAAGGCACTCTCTGCAAGGGTTCAGTTTGTTCATTTTAGTGATTGATTTTAATCTGTTTAGAAAAGTGAAATGAAGTTAACATTTTGAAAACATTGCCATTTATTTTTTTGTACAAAAAGAAAAATGGAAAAACAGTGAGCGGAAAAGAAAAAAACTCATTTGCAAAAGATGTCTGATATTTCATTGATTAATCTTGTTGCACAAAAATTACAGATGGCCCGATTACAAAATGAGTCTTATCATCTTGGGCAAGATGCAAGACTTGATGCATGCTATAAAAATACAGGAAATAATAATTACTCTGCAGGAGTAACTCTTATAATTTCCTGGGAAGACCAGTTTGAGATACTGCTCCCCGGGATCTTTGGACGGATCCAACTCTCCAGGTTGCGGTCGCTTTCATTCTCGTCTTCCAAATTGTTGACAGCATCAGGGGTGAGCATCCCCCCACTAACAAAGTTGGGCTCTTTGGCAGCCTCTGCTTGATCTTGTTGAGTTGGTTTGTAACCCAACCCAAATCTATCCTCTTTCCTCTCCACAGGCAACAGTTTGCCCCAGCCTTGGGCAGTTCCTTCTTCAACAACCTTCTGGGCTTGTTGATAAGATGTCATTGAGGTTCCAGGTACAGCAGATGTTTCATTTATGTTCAAGGCCTCAAACCCTTGACTCATCGTTTCGTGGATCTCCCCATCCATCTCAATATATTTGTAGGTAGCCAGATGGCTAACAAAAATATCTTCCTCTCCACAAATAGTAACGACTTGACCCTCCCACTCGAATTTTAACTTCTGGTGAAGGGTAGACGTAACTGCGCCGGCGGCATGAATCCATGGCCTACCCAACAAACAGTTGTAGGCAGGCTGAATGTCCATCACGTAGAAGGTCGTTTTGAAAGTTTGTGGGCCAATCGTTACAGGCAACTCAATTTCTCCCAGAACTGATCTCTTAGAGCCGTCAAAGGCTCTTACTACCAAGTTACTGGGACGTAATGCCAATCCGTCATACTCTAGCTTCACAAGGGCTTTTTTAGGTAAGACATTGAGGGATGATCCTGTGTCTACCAGCACATGGGAAAGAACTGCACCCTTACATTCCATGGTAATGTGCAAAGCCTTGTTATGATTGCGGCCTTCCGTAGTCAAATCAGTGTTGGTAAATCCTAGCCCATTACTAGCATTAACATTTCCAACCACAGCTTCCAACTGATTGACGGTGATCTCTTCTGGCACATAAGCTGCGTGCAAGACTTTTAGTAGTGCGTTCCGATGAGCCTCGGAGCATATGAGCAATGATAGAATAGAGATCTTGGAAGGCGTCTGGTGAAGCTGGTCCACTATCTTGTAATCACTTTTCTTGATGATTCTCATGAATTCATCAACTTCTTGATCAAAAGGTGTTTTCAAAGCTTCTTTAACAATTTGCTCTTCTAGCACCAGGCTTTTCCCTTTTGCCTTGGCAGCAGCTTCTGCTTCAGCGGTGGGTCTTTGAATTTGTGGGGCAAAGAGACGTCCGCTTCGAGTGAAGCCTCCGCCTCCCCCCACATTGTCTATTTGTGGTGAAGAAGTTGATGATTCAAGAGTGATCTTTTGTCCTTCGCAGTATAGATCGGAGCCGTAATGCCAAGGGATGGCATTACTGCTTTGATAAGGTACTGGCCCAGGCACCGTGATAGTGACTGGACTGATGGCAGCTGCAGAAGGGACCATGATAGTCCGTGGATCATAGTATATCGTGACTGGTGCTCTGATAGGAATGGCATTTTGTGAGTTGTAGGCAGAATCATTTTCAGGATCATAATAAATTGTAACCGTTGAGACATTTGCTGCTGAAGTTGTAGGAGACATTGTTGGATAGATGGGTGTTGTTGTTGTAGGAGGTTCTGAATGAAGGGGTGCTGAAGTTGTAGAAGGGATGTTCGTTGATATCTGGTCCGTTGAAGTAACAGATGAAACATTTGTTGATGAGATTGAAGAGTTGTTTGGAACAATGGTTGTTGCAGTTGTAGAAGACTCGGGAACTGTTGTTAAGGAGATTGCTGGATTGATAGGTATTGATGTTGTGATTTGAAGCAGGCCACTCTGGATGAGACCATCTATGCCATCTCTCAAGTTATCGCAACCATTCACTGAAATGTTACAATAAGCACACCCTAGCTCACATCCCGGGAAAATTTTACATTCAAGGAGTTGAGCTTTGATCTCTACCAAGGGTGTCCGAATCTGACCCACACTGGTTATCAAGTAAGACGGCTGGTCTTCTTCAATAGCATTGATTCTGGGACCACCATGGTTTGGCATAGGGTTCTTGTTAACATTTGGTGGTGGTGCAAAGTTTAGAGCCTTAGAATCTACCAAGTCCTGTACCTTCATGTGCAAAGCTCTGCACTTCTCTGTACTATGGCCAGGTGCATTTGAATGAAAAGCACATCTGGCGCTGGCGTCATAATTTCTGGGTAGACTGGCAGGATCTGGAGGTGCCAATGTCCTTAGCTCAACCAGGTTGAGTTTCAGGAGTTGTGGCATAGGGCATAGGGATCGGATCGATCACCCTATTGGCCTGAGACGGTCTCTGTTGATATGGTCTTTGCTGATTGTTGTTGTTGGTGTTGTTGTAGCTTCTCTGAGGAGGATACTGAGTCTGTTGCTGATAATTTTGTTGTTGTGGTTGATATGCTGGTTGTGGATGAACTGGAGCGGGAATGGTGACTGCTGCCACAGACCTATGAACATATTGGGGTCTGCCCCTGCTGGCATGGATAGCATTGGTCTCACCAGTTCTTCTTGGGCCCACAAAAGGCTTCCTTGTGTTGCTGGATGAGCTGGCACCGTTGTCAGAAATTTTGCCCATCTTTAACAGGCTCTCAATTCTTTCTCCAACTATGACTACATCTGCAAAGCTGGTAGAAGAAAAGGCAGCTAGCCTGTCAATGTATGTTCCTTGGAGGGTGTTCATAAACATATCAGCCATCTCCCTCTCTGACATGGGAGGCTGGACAGCAGCAGCAAGCTGTCTCCACCTCTGGGCGTACTCTCGGAAGCTTTCCCTGGATGACTGTGACATTCCCATCAGGAGGGTCCTGTTGGGTGCCATATCCAAGTTATACTGGTATTGTCTAATGAAGGCCTCTGCCAAGTCCTTCCAACATCTGATGGTTGCTCTGGTCAGATGAGAGTACCATTCCCTTGAAGCTCCCGTTAAGCTATCCTCAAAATAAAACATCCATAGCTTTTCGTCCATGGTATATGCCTTCAGCCTCCCCAGAAAGGATTGTAAGTGGGTCCGTGGGCAGGAAGTCCCGTTGTACTTCTCAAAGCACGGTGGTTTAAATTTATGGGGAATCCTGACCCCGTCCACTAAGCCCATGTCCATAACATCAAAACCCAAAGAATTTTGAGACTCCAAGGACCTTAATTTTTCAGCAATTTCATCTAGCCTTCTGTCATAGGCCTCATCCCCAGCTCCCATTACAGTGAACTGATCTTCCTGGGGGTCTTCTTGCAGCACTCTACCTGTAGTAGCATTCCCTTGTACATTAGCAGGGATGTTGATCTCTGGATGAAGGTGGGGTCCAAATACAGGTGGGTTGATATGAGGCTGGACCCTCTCATTGTTGCTTGTCCAAGCAGTCCCTAGATGGGGGTCTTCCTGATTCTGCCTTTCTACCATTGCTCTTAATCTCTCTTGGCTTTGAGCCATATTATTCATCACCTCCATAAATTGTGTCATCTGAACCCTCATTTCCAATCTCTCATTGGCCATTTGGTTCCTGACCTCTGTAAGGTCCTGTTGTACCTGGTCCATCTGTATACCCGGAAGGTTGTTGCGGGTTGGATATCTGTGTGGACGGTTGAGTGGGAACACCCGACGTCGAGCAATAGTTCCTGAGTTCACAACAGAGTTAGTAACAAAAACAAAACAAACCTACAAAACAAACAAAGGTTAGCATGCAATGCAGTATGCTCATTTTTTTCCAAGGTATCCGGCTTGGCACTTGGTTTTGACCTTTCCAGACCCTTGAGGAAGATGCTTGTGATGTTGCTTGAAAGAAACTCAGATAGAATAAACTGGTACATATATTAGAAAAGTAAATGATACATAGTTGTTTCTTACAAATCATGCCCTCTGAGGGGTCAAAATACAACATAAGAAAAATAAAAGTACATGAAATGAAAGCAACAACAAGCAAAAGTCAGACACTAAGACCGAACTCATCCTCCTGAACTTCCTTTAGAAGTGCTTCAGTCACAGGATCAGCTGGGCGCTCTGTAAGGTTCCTGATAAGGAGATTCCTGGTAGTAACAGCTGCAGCTAGCTTCTTGTGTTGACTCTGGTCCTTTGATCTCTTCACACCAGCTTTGATCTTCAACTCTGAGATCTCTCTCTGGGCTGCAAGCAGGGCTTCCTGTTGCTCCTTTGCACTAGCCTCCAACTGCTCAATCTTGTCCTGAGTCCTCTTATCTTCCAGAGTACGAGCTTCGGTGATCCTGACCCACCTAGCTTGACTCTCTTTCAGATACAAATCAGTCCTGGCCTTCTGGAACTGAGCTTCCTTGCAGGCATTCTTCAAAATCTGTTCTCCAGCCCTAGACTTCTTAATGTAATCCTCTGACTTTTCAATTCTAGCTAGATGCTCCACCTTTAGCTTTTCTAACCTTTCAATGTCCAGCCGACCATCACTCCTCTCCCAGAGGGTCTTCTGTAGAGCCTGAGTCAGCTTCTCATTTCTCTCTTTCAGTTTCTCAAACTCCTCTAAGCTGACAGTGACAGGAGGTGGTGCTGAGGATGGTCCAGGTATATCTTCCATGGTAAAGGGCATCCCAGAGAATTGAGCCCTGGCATGGGACCACTCATAGTACTGTGCTGAGGCCACATTGTTACACTTCCCAAGAATTGTCACCCCTTTAGTCTGGACATTGTCCCAGGCCCAGGCTGCTTGCCTAACAATAGCCAGATTAGGCTTAATCTCACAGTAAAGGGTCTCAGCCAAATCTTGTGCTTTAGGAGTGTGGACCAATGCATAGCCCAGTTGTCTTTTGAATAGCAGAGGGTTGTAGTTGATGCAACCCTTTACTCCTATCAGGGGTACATTGGGAAACTGCCCACAACTGGTGATGATATCCCTGCCCTTGGTGCTCTGAGTGCACCACCTGATATCAGCTGAGGTCAAAGCAGTGAGTCTTCTAGCCCAGTTCCTTTGCTGGTGGGGTTCAAGAATGCATCAGTCTTTGGCAAATGTTTGAGCAGCCAAGTATGGAATAGGGGAGCACAGCACCTCACCAGTCTTCCTCTCTGCTTTTCATTCCTTTGGTGAACAGAGTAGTAAAAATCTCCCAGTAAGGTGGGCACTGGGTTTCTCAGGATGAAAAGGTGGATTGCATTCTTGCTAATGAACTTAGGCTCATCTGTAAATAATATGACCCCATATATGCTAAGGGCCAATAAAGCACAGACTGCCTTCCATTCTCCTGAGGAGGCCTTCAGGGTAGCCTGAGAGATTAAGAAATCCAGATGCAGACCAGAAATTCCAGCTTTGGTAGTCATATTCTGCCCAATCAGAACTGGCTCCAGATACAAGGCCTTTGCCACCTCTTCATTACTTGGAAAAGCCATCTCAGGGTTGAAGGGGACTCCACCCCTGATAGGTATACCAACCAATGATGCATACTCCTCTAATAAAGGTCCCAACTGAAAATCTTGAAAAGTGAAACACCTCAGAGGGGGATCATAGAACTGCAGGCAAGTATGAATCAAGCTCCTCTGTGAAGGGTCCAAATCCATAACCACATCAAGTATGTCTCCATAGTGTTCTCTGAATAGTGGTATATGGTCTGGAGTAATCAGGGTCTGAATCTTCCTGATGTCAGCTAGCTCAGGCTGAAAGAAATGATAGGAGATGTTACTCTTCTTAGGTGCCATGTTGCTGAAGAAAAGCTGAGACAGATGCTGATGATGACACTGAGAATGGGCCACTGACAGGCTGGTGCAGGTGACTGAAGCAGGCAGCTGATAGCTGAAGTAGATACTGATGAAGATAGGTCTATGCTGATAAAGGGGTCAAAACCAAGCCAAAATATGTGATGTGGATACCCTGAAAAACAAATAAGCAAATGTTAAAATGATGCAATGATGATGTATGCAAATGATATGCAGGGGTTTGTGATTGAGCTGGATCTGATCAAGTGCTCTGATATAAGTCCAGGTATGTTCAAGAAATCCAGATGGAGGTCCATAAGTCCAGTAACCAAGGTGGGGGACTCAAATAAAGAGTCACATGTCCAGGGTTAAAAATCACAAGAACTGTTCCAAAATGGAGTACTCTTAATCCAAACAAAGTAACAGGGTATGCTGAGGTCAAGGGTACCTGCAAACCTGTAAACAGCCCAACCCCCTCACAGGTGGTGTTCTAAAACAAAGATCCTCAGACTTGGATCAGTTATGAGAAGTGTAAACACTTCTAACCCGGAGGTACAGTGTTTACAATAACCATAAAAGATCCTCCTCTAATTCACCTCAGTTTCTGAAGGTCAATACTAAAGGTCATCCAGACTTAGCAGGCTTCCCAGATAGCCCTAGCACTACAGGAAATCTGCAGCACAGAGTTCTCAAGAAGAAACCCATATCTGAACCGTGTTTCATATTCCCGCACCAGACCGAAATGGAATGGGAAAGAACATGAACCACTCTAGCCTAGGTGTCACTCAGGTCCCAGGTATAGGACCTCAACTCTCAATAGAACACCCACCCATCAAAACAACAAAACAGATCCAGCTAGAATAGTATGACAGTATGATGTATATAAAGCAATAAAACAACTGTACATAAAGCAGTAAACAAAATAAGTATACAAACACAGATAGCACATAACACCCCAGTAAACACAAATCAATCAAGCGCTAGGAGGAACCCACAAAAAGAACCAGAAGCCCTGGTTACAATATAAGGTCCCCAGCAGAGTCGCCAAGCTGTCGCTCCCACCAAATGAAGCCGGGTCAAATGGGGTACAGACGCGAACGGTCGGCGAGAGGAGATGCAAGGACACACAGGAGTGAACTCACGGGGAAAGAAAAGAGTCGCCAGCTAGGCATTTTTATCCCGGAGGAAAGGCAATGCTGCATAGGCCTAGAAAGAGATGGATAAGACGGTTGCGAACCAGAGAGACTGAGAAAGGGAGTTGGTTACAACCTGGGAAGGTATTAGCACCCAGATTGTCCGCCGTACTCGACGGGATCCACACTTAAAAGACTTGTGTTTTTAAGGGGTAGTGTCAGTGCAATTTGTGTATCAAAAGCTGGAAAAGGATGTACAGGTGTCAGTGTAAAAGAAGTGTGAAGTGTAATATGTTAGTGTCAGTGCAAAAAGATGCTCAAGATCATGAGGCTTAAAGAATAAGGCTGGAAAGAGGGGGAATATACAGAGACTTTTGTTCGATAACTGTTAAGTTATGCCTACGTATCCTCTCATGCAATGAGGAAGTCAGAACACCGTAGTTCGACCCAAAGAGACTGAAAGATGAATTGACTTATGAACTGCTTGCTTGTCTATGCTCAAGTGTATGACCTGTCTGGCTCAGGTGCAAACTGTCTTGCATTAGACGGAAGAAGCAAGTTCTCGTTTGTGAGTGCATGAGATGAGAAAAGAATCCCGGAGGAGACGATTATTGTTTGTTTTTGTATTTTCAGTCTTTTATTTCCCTTTTTGAAGTTTGTCATAAGTTAATGAGTTTAAGCCTAAACCAATGGGTTAGTAAACTCATCACATCCTCCCTCTGATTAGGGGTAATGAGAATACCTTAAGTGTGAAGTCAGTATCTCACACTTAATCACCATGGTGTAGGATTAAGATCATTAACCTACTTGTAATTATTTAGATGTTTTTGTTGTTTTTGTTTAGTGTTGAGTAATGAGATTAAGCCATAATCAGGGATTAAACAGACTCATTACACCATCCTAATAGAAGGATATAGATGAGAATGTTTAAGCTGAGGAAAGCTCCTCAACTTAATCCATGATTAGGGATTAAACTCATGACAAAACAAAATCTTTATTAAGTGGATTTTAGTTAATGATAAGATGATGAAGTGAATTTTATGATTTGTAAGACAACTTGAGGGGGACTTGTCCATTAATACTAGGGTTAGTCCTTCTTAACCAATTAAGGAAGAATTAGAACCCTAATGCAAGGCCCAAGTTACAAGTGTGATGTCTTGATGATTATTAAGTGAATTGATTAAAGGATTTAAACACATTAAGGGTTTAACACTTAGGATTAAATTCATACACTCCATCCTAATAGAAGGATGCAGGCATAAGTTTAATCACAAAGCCTTAAAGCCTTTAGGGTTTAGTCCCTGATTATGAGATGAGAAGAGAAAACTCAAAGAGACACAAAGGTAAAACTAAGTGGGGGACTAATCAAAACCCTAATCATTGTCATGCTTGGTTGTTCCTAAGGTTTGTGAGGTTTGAGAAAGAAATCTTCATTGGAACCACCAGGAGACAGATGAAAGGATCAGGAGAAGCAAAGTAACTTGTTTCATTCAAGAAGACAAGTCACTTGAGGAAAGAAAGTGAGAAGAGAAAGAATGAGCAAGCTCAATCTCAAACACATAACAAAATGCAGCATGGATGCAAGAGAGAGATGAAAAGAAAATGTGAGAAGTGAAGGCAAATTCACTTCTCAAAGTTACTTACCACCTGAAAAGTTAATAAAGGAATGCAATGCAATGCAAAATGAGATGAAATGGTGTGAGGTAAATCAAAACCAGAAGCACATATGAGATGATAATGATGTTATTAGATGATGCAATCATGAATCAAGGTATGAGGATGATCATGTGAACCAATGGATGCAGATGAAACAAGTTAAGAACCATAAACATACATGAAAAGTTATGAGATGCAAATGACATACAACATGGCAAATACATGATGTAATGATCAAACATGCTTTCAATATGTCTTAAGATGTCAAATGGATCAAATGAATGCACAAAATGCTATGGCAAGTCAAGGTATGCAAGCAAATGCAAGATGGATGCATATGGAAGCTCAAATTAGGGTTTATGATCAATGCCTCAAACAAAAACCAAAATCAGAAGCAAACATCAAGATAAAAAATTGAAAATGCACTCAAAGGAACCCTAATCCTATACAAACTCACTTCCCAAAGGAGGGGTTCTAACTCTTAACCTAATTAGGGTTATGAATTTCCTAAGTCTTCTAGGGTTTTAGGGTACCTTAACAAGAAAAATGCCAAACAAATGGAAATTGAAAGATCAAATCATGCCAATTTAATCTCACAAACTACATGATATGCTAAACACAATGCAAAAAGAATCAAAGTCCAACTCTCAATGGTTAGGCAGAAATGATTTTTGGAAGTTTGGATCAAAATAATGCTTTGAAAATGAATTAATTCCATGGAAAATTATCAAAATGCATCAAGATCAAAAAGAAATTTGGTTTGAGGGTTGGACAATGTTTCTAAATGGTTTTAAATGTTTCATGAATTTTTTGGTGATTTTTAAATACTTAAAAGTATTTTTAATTAATTAATTCTCATTAATTAATTAAAAATAAACTTTTAAATGATTTAAAAATATTTATTAATGCAAAAAATAAAAATAAAAAATGTTTTTGGTTTCTGAAATTAAATAAAAGCTTGTACAAAAAATTTCAGAATTTTCACAATTGTTTTGCTATTTTAAATTAAATGGACAAATTAAATGAAATAAAAATGTAAAATAAAATGAATTAAACTGAAAATGAGAAAAGTCAGCACATCCAAGGGCTTAGATTCAAACATACGCGCGCGGGAATGGACTTGGCGCCACATCCAAGGGTGGGAATTCAAACCTGGCTAATTAAATGATTAAGCCCTAATCTTGCCCTAATGACTTTCAGGCGACCGGAACACTGTTCCGGTCGTCTTCTCCGGCCATCCCATTTTTCAAACTCTCTCTACACGCATCTAAAACAAAATCTAACTATCCAGAAATCATCCCCACTCAAAAACGAATCAAACCCCTCAATCAAACAACATTTATCATTCAAAAACAGAGAGAATCGAATCAAACAATTATTTAGGGCAAAAGTTTCAGACAATGCATACATCCTGGTTTCTCAACCATTTTCAAAAGCAAACATATATTCATGATCAGGGAAGCATGTAGATTCATCTAGTAACTTAAAATACACGTTCTGGAAAAAAAAGTTCATGAAGCTACCTGAGTTTGAAGCTTTTCAGTTTGCAACTTTCAGACCTCTTCTCTTGTACAAAACTGCTCCTATGACCTCCCTTGTTCTTCTGAAAGGCTTGGAGCAAGTTTATTTTGGCTGGCTGGAGAGATTGAACAAGTTCTGTTCAGTGCAGTGAGGGAATCGTGTTTCTGATTCTGGGGGTTTAAGACAATGGTGATGGGTGCTTTGTGACCAGGAAGGTGTGTGGAGTTGATCTATGAAGTTAGTTTGTGTGTTTGTGACTTGTGTGATGAGTTTCGAAGGCTTTTGCTCAAGAGGGTGAAAATGAGAATGTTGTGTTGTGGTGTGTTTCAGGCTTGCCTCTTGTTGTGTTTGGCTTGCATTTTCTTTGTATAAACAAATGCCATTGGTCAGAAGAAGTGACATGTGCTTTATTGATTGGTATGGGTGCTTTTGCCAAAATGTCAAAGTTGGTGTAAGAAGGCATTGGTTACTTTCTAGCCAAGTACAAGGAGGGTGTGATGCGCAGCATGATGAGGGGAGAGGCCTAGGGTGGCTCAGCAAGCTAGCAAGCAAGTGGGTTGTGTCCTATGATGAGTTTTGCAACTTGCCTTGCCTTTGCTTTTCATGAAAAAGTCTTGCTCCATAGGCCACAAAAGTGAATGATCTCTTGGCCCATTCTGATTTTTATGTGTTGTATGATCATATTGTGAAGTTTAGAAATGCATTTGACAGCCCAATTTGCCTTGAGAAGTGAATTTGCAACTTTGCCTCTTTGGTGCATAACTTGAAATTTAGTGATTTTTGCCAACTTTGGCAAGCCATAACTTTTGATCCAAAATGAATTAGGTCATGTTCTTGTACTTTTTGAAAAGGGAAAGATCTATTATACAACTTTCATGACCAAAGTTTTTCCATTTGAAGCATTTTTGAATCAAAAAGTAAGGGTTGAAAAAGTTGCCTAAAATGACAATTTCATTAAAAGTCAAACTTGCCCAAAAAGTCAACTTTGCAAAAGACTTGAAATTCTTCAATTTTGTGAACTTCTAACAACTTCTATGATCAAATAAAGATCATATACACTCAAAATGATGAAGAACACCCTTTGGTTGGGTCATTGGGGGCCTCAGATGCCCTGATTTTACACTGACTTGCTTGAAAAGTCAACTCTTGATCAGATGACTTCCCCATGGAATTTCTTCATGAAAATTGATATGCATATTCCCTATACCATATAGAGACCAATAGAAACAAGAATGACCAAAAAATTTGGAGTTATGGCCTCTGAAACCAAAACCCTAATTTTAGGTCAATTGTGCAGTCAAACTTGGCTCTGCTTCCATGCCATTCTTAGTTCTTGTGATTCTTTGACATTCTTGACTTTGAGAGGATATAATATGATACTTGAACATACATGGACCTCTTTGAAGTGATTGATGACCTTTGGAGTGGCTCAAGAAGCTCTTGGATTGCTCAGATCACAAACCCTAGATGCAGATGACTTAGAACCAATGCAATGAATCAAAAATGTGATATGAGATGGTATGATTGTGTTTATGCATATGAAATGATCACAAGCCATGGTGTGAATGGGTGAGGGCAAATTTGGGGTGTTTACAATGCTTACCAAGAGACAAGCATAAATTCTGAGATGTACTTAATTCTTCTTTCAGAAGAGAATTTTCTCTTTTAAAAAAATTAATATAACTAGTTTAATCCTTGCAAATATTTAAGAGACTGTTAGCACCAGAAACAGTTTGAGTAAAGATATACCTCTTCATCATTTTATAACTCAGACAAGATTCTTTCATCTGATGAATGTGCCATTAGCGTGAGATTAGAATCATTTTATTCTTCTTCATCCAGTTCATCCCATGTGGCCATAAAGTTCTATTTGAACCTGTTTTTGAACTTGTATTTTTTATAACTTTTCTTCTTCTAACTTTCTTTCAGAAAATCAGGACAGCCGTTTCTGAAGTGACTAGGTTTGTTAGAGTTGTAACATATTATGTCATATTCTTTGAAGTTTGATCTCCTACTTCCTTTAGGAAAATTTCTAATTCTTCTGGAATTTGCTGAAAACTTTTGATGAAGAAAGCCATATCGTCATCATCATATCTTTCATCAAATTCTTCTTCAGAAGTTCCATCAACTTTGTTTCTCTTTGAAGATCTTCTAGACTTGTCACCTGATTTTTTTGAAGCAGACTTTAAAGCAAGTGACTTAAGTTTCTTTGGAGTCTCTTCTCCATAAAGGTCCATCTCGTGGCTCTACAAATTAATGATTAAACTTTCAAGAAACAGAGTATTCAGGTTTTTGGCTTCATGAATAGTTGTCACTTTAGGTCTAAATTATTTAGGAAGACTTCTCAGAATCTTCTTCACATGGTCAGTTGTGCAGTAGCTCTTGTTTAGCACTTAAAGTCCAGAGACAAGAATTTGAAACCTGGAAAACATGGTTTCAATATCCTCATCATCCTTCATTTTGAACATTTCATACTTTTGTATCAACAAGCCAACTTTGGCTTCTTTGAATTGTTAATTCCCTTCATAAGTGGAACACAATGATTCAAATATAGTATTTGCAGAAGAGTTATCAATGATTTTCCAATATTTAACATGAGGAAGTGTGTCAACCTGAATCCCTCTGGCTCTATGATGTTTTCTATAAAATTTCATTTTATCAGGGTCAGAGTCTTTCTGTCATCAACCATTCCAACATTGTCAACAACAATGTTAATTTCATCTTCAAGAATATCCCATAGCTCGTCATCGAGACCAATGATGTACGTATACATCTTGATTTTCCACCATTCAAATCTAGTGGAGTCACCACTAAATACAAGAGGTTCAGCAGTGTAATGGTTTTTCTCAAAGCTATTGTAATCATAGGGAATCCCCTTTGATGTACTAGGACCAGTAACCCCGAGATCCATGTTTTTCTTGTTGGATCTTTGACTATACCACTATTAGGTGTTATGCACATACCTTGTTTTGATGCCAACTAAAGGTGAGAAAAACACACAAAAATTATGCAAAGTAGTCGAGTTTTGACGATGTCTCCAGGATAAAACAACCCGTTGAAAATTACGATTATCACTTACATTGTAATAAATTGTTTGATGAGATACACCTTCATTTGGTGTTTTAAACCACTCGTATTTGAAAATAATTTAGTCGTTGGTGGCGCAATAAGCCATTAGAAAATAAGAACTGAAAAATGTAGATGAAGAGAATGAAAGGGATATGAGAGTTTCTGAAAGGTTCGGGAATCGGGAGTGAATTACAACTGATGGGGAGGATCCTATTTATAGCCAAGGATCTGACCTGAATGGAGAGAAATTGTGGGAGAAAAAAATTGAGGAAATCGTGGGAATGGAACCGGCTCAATCAAAATATTTGTTATGCACTTGGTCAACAAGGAAGTGGGAAGAATTGGTCGGCAAGGAGAATACATGGTAAGGTTACTGTTAATAAATTAATAATTAATCAATTCCTAATTTAATTACAACACACCACTATTAATTAATTTACATTACACACGATTAATAAATTAATTCATATTAAATAATATTAAATAATTTTTCGAGTTCCAAAAAAATTGGATCAACCCCCATGCCCAAGCCCAAGACCGGATCGAGCCGAATCGGTCGGCCGGACGGACGGAGGCGGTGACTCATGCGTGTGTGTTTTGTTCCATGGTGGTGTGTTCTCACTCAACCATAAAATTGGGTACCCCTTAGGGCCTAACCCAATTTTCTCACTTGAATATATATATATATATATATATATATATATATATATATATATATATATATATATATATATATATATATATATATATATATATAACACTACTAAAGTGTGTTCTCCATCCTATGATACTTTAATCTTTTCAAATTCACTAACACACTCTAGCTCATACTTGTGCTCAATTATTGCCAACTTAATACCATTAACTTCTTCCAAGTCCCCACTCCAAATTATCATCATTCCAAATATTCCAACAATCCTCCAGTTGAATTTTAAAGGGGATTTTAGAATGAACGTCAAATATTTTCTAAGATTGTACAGAAGAAAAGGTGTTTACAACTTGAACATCTTCGTAGCGGGTAAGATTATGATTTAACAAGAGTGGCACTATTATCTTGAACTCTATCTCATACATTATACCCATACACAACCTTTTCTTAAATTGTATTCTAATAGTCAGTGCTTTAATGGCCTTGCACATGTATCCCAGTTTAGTATAAAGAAGAAATATGACCATATTGGATATGGTTAGATGCATGTTGAGGCAAAAGAACCTTCCGAAATAGCTATGGGGTGAAGATGTCACCATTACTGTCTATATACTAAACATGTGTTATACCAAGAGAATGAAGAACAAGGTTCCTTAAAAAGTGTTGAGTAACAAGAGACCATAAGTGAGTCATCTAAGAATGTTTAGCTCTATCTGTTACAAGCATGTTCCTGATGCAAGGAGAAAAAGTGTTATGATAAGAGTGAACATATGATTCTGGAAGGATATCATAAGACTGGAGCATATAAACTATTCAATTCAAGCAATGATAAGATTTTGGTGAGTCGAGACATTATTATTGTTGAGAACTTTGCTTGGAATTAGGACTCAAATGATGCAACCAAAAAACCATTGATTGGTTATGAATTTGATGAAGAAAGTAGTAATCATGACGAAGTTCTAGTTAATGATCTCCTAGTAGTTACTGAAGTTCCGATTGTCAAAGAAGAAAATCATGAGAGTGTAGTAGGCATAAGACAGTGACCTCAAAGAACCAGAGTCGTCCCAGTAAGACTTCAACACAATGAAGTGGCTGATGATGATGAAGTCACACTAGATGGAGACTTGGTTCATTTTTCTTTGCTTGCAAGTGTTAAACCAATAAACTATAGTGAGGCCTTAAAGAATAAATAATGGAAGGTTGTTATGGTCGAAGAGTTACTACCCATTGAAAGAAACAATATGTGGGAGCTAGTCGAATTGACAACACTCACATAAAAGCTATCAAAGTGAAATGGGTGTGAAAACTGAAGCACAATATTGATGGGTTGATTTAAAGACATAAATCAAGATCAATAGCATGAGTATTTCTTCAAATAGCAGGACTCGACTACTCTTTAGTATATGCATAAGTTGCAAGATTGAAGACTATTAAACTAGTGGTAGCCTTAACTTGCAAGCAAGGTTGGTTGCCATTTCACTTAGATGTGAAATCAATGTTTTTTAATGGTTCCCAAGATGAAGTTGTATATGTCACATAACCATATGGATTTATGATACAGTAGGAAGCAAGGAAAGTGTACGAGTTTCACAAATCCTTTTATGGCCTCAAACAAACGCATATGGCATGGAACAAGAAAATCAACTCATAACTAGTCGACTTGGGATTCATCAAATGCATGTCTGAGTATGGTGTTTATGTATAGGTCATGTCACATGACATAACAATCATCTTCTTATATGTTGATGACTTTCTAGAAACTAGAAATAACACTAAAAACTTGTCGAAGTTCAAAGAGTTGATGAAGACGAAATTTGAAATGTCAAATATGGAAAACTTGTTTTATTTCCTAAGCATGGAATTTCAAATTACCAAACAAGGTATGGTACTACATAAAAGGAAGTATGTCAAAGAAATACTCAAGAGATTCAGGATGACTGATTTGAATCCTACATTCTCACCTATCAAACCAAATCTGAAACTAAAGAAGCATGGAGAGGAGGACAAGATCGACGTCACTTTGTTCAAACAAATTGTAGGACCTATGAGGTATTTGTGCAATAGCAGACCTAATATAGGTTTCTCAGTCTAGTTGGTAAGTAGATACATGGATGAACCAAATGTGTCAAACATGAAGGCTCTAAGGATAATTCAGAGATACCTAAAAGGATCACTAAATTGTGGAATCTTGTTTCCATAAGATTCTCAAGGAAAAGAAGTTGTGATCAATTTCTATTCAGATGTTGATTGGTGTGGAGATAAGCATGATTGAAGAAGCACAATCGACTATTTCTTTCAACAGTTTGGTGCCCCAATCTCATCGTGCTTAAGAAATTAACCTGTGGTGGAATTATCATCATGTGAAATTGAGTATATAGCAAGATCATATGTTGTATGTCAAGCAATTTGGATCAAATCTATGTTGGATGAGATGAAGGTCGAAGTAAAGAGACCACTGGTGTTGTAGATCGACAACAAGTCAATCATTAATCTTGTAAGTAATTCAGTTTCGCATGGAAGGAGTATGCACATTGAGGTTAGGTTTCACTTCCTGAGGGAAAAGGTAACTCAATGTGAACTTGAAATAAGACATTGCTCAAGTGAAACACAAGTGGCCAATGTTTTCACAAAAGAATTGAAGATCGGCATATTTCTCGTTTTGAGAAAGTAATTAGGAATAGTTCAAATCGATTGTAATTTATTTGTGATTAACTACTTTGGATTATAAAGAAGTATGTTGTGATATAATCTAAATTTAATTTGTTATATTATTTACTTGGGATACAAATAATTACTTAAATATAAATCTATGTATATAGTTAGATTAGAATATACAATTTACTTTTCATTATCCATATTATCCCTTACACTCTCATTCATTCCTTAACTAAATGCCTTAGCACTAACAATGGGTGTATAGTGTGCATTATTTGCAAAGCATATTCAAATGCTTTTTTTTTTCAAAGTTTATTTTGTCTTCTTTTTTTTTTTAAATCAATTTACAAATAATTTAAAATATGTTTTATGAGATAATTTCTCTTACTAAATTTACTATTTTTCTCAAAAAATTCCTTTGAACAATGTCTAATTAAATAAATTCTTAAATTAAAAATTATTAAATATATGTAAGGTTATTTATGTCATTTACAATCCATCCATCTTTCTTTCCTTTCTTTTTCTTACACTTTCACTAAAAACAAATAGCTAAAACATCTTCTTACTTTCTATTCATTCTCTATTCAATTATTTTTTATAACTTTCTTTCCTTTTAGAGAGGTCAGAAACATATTTAATTTAAATAATTATTAAATGAAATATTTTTAACAGAAAACCATTTCTTAATTCCTCTCCAAGTAGCTTTAACATGGACTACAAGACCATATTAGTATAAATTATAAAAGAAAATGTACATCCATGGCCATAAAGAATGGGTGTGAAGAAAGAAAAAATTGCCAAATATGTCATAATCATAACTACCACCAAACCATATGTATATTTGCTTTAATGTAACTTGAGGTTTACTCCATGTTTTGGTGCAGGTCTAATCAGTATGCTTCTTTAAGTTCACAGTTAGCTTAATTATGAGGATGATGGATAACACTATAACATGATGACTAGGGCAATCCCTTTCTACACCAAGTCCATGTATCATTCACATGTAGTTAAGTTTGCAATATTTTTATTTTCAAGTTGTTTATACTTTAGTTCATTAATTTTTTTATAAGCAAATATATTCAAAAGTGTAAATGGTATTCAAATTTTGTTACAAGTAAACTACACTATATCAAATATTTTGAATATCAATGATTTAATTACCATAATTTTTTAGGGTGGTTCAATTTAACTCTCTGATCATAAAAAGAATATACATATATTTGTTTTGTATACCTTGGGTATTTTGATCCTCTAATTTGTTTTTCTTCCATATCTATTCTCTCGACGACCCTCAAACAAAATCCTAAGAAGTTATGTTGTTTTATATAGTTTATTATCTAATTTTATTATTATATGCTGTAATTTTTTTTTTACTTCTTCTTCTATCTCTCAATGAGTGATTTATTTGTTAAAAAAAATATATTAAAATGAATGAACATTTTTAATTTTCAATGAAATATTGATTTTTTTTTCCAACTCTACCATTTAATTAATACTACTTTTTCATTTCTAATATTTGATAAAAATTATTTTATTAAATATATTATTCTCGTTTTTTTATAATTTTTTTTAATATGTGTAAAATGGTCAATTGAATCATTCATTGTGGAACATATGATATATTATTAAATTCTTTGATTAGTATTAGAGCCACTTAAATTATATGAATGTGTTTGTATGGATGTTATTACTAATGTTATGTATAGTCCTAATATGATTAAAAAAGAGCTTTTAGGTTAATATTACAATTTTTCTCTACAAGCATTTATTTCTCTGTATTCTCTCTTACAGTTGCATCTCTTTTCTCTCAAAATCCAAATCGTCGAGAACTTGATGTAGCTTCCAGTTGGTGATCGTGTGATGCCTCTGTGGTCGCTCCATATTTCTCCCCCATTGGAGTTGAAAAGTCATTGATCCATTTGTAAATCTCTTTTTGTTTGGACGTTGTTATGGTATTTCGTCTCATCGATTGTTGGGTTTCGGTGATGACTAGTCGAACTGGTTTTTAACTGTGCTTGTTACGGTCAGATCGACAATTTGTTCCATTCATTGTTTTCGACTAGATCTGAGCACAAATGAAAGAAATTAGTTATGCTTGGTTGGATCTAGCTTTTTGATTTGGTTTCATTCAAAAGTGATTCAGATATGGTTCTGCTTTGTTTGAATTTATTGTTATAGGCTCGTTGTTTGTTATTCATTTGTGTTGTATCTTGTATGTATCTCAACACTCTCTTGATTGCAATGAGATGACATTCTTGTGGCTTCTCCATTAATCTACTCAAAAATCCAATATTTTGACAAATATTTAGCATGATGTAGCATATATACCTTAAGGATCCAATGATTTGCTCGTACAATGTTGCACTTACAAACTCATCATTTGTGTCCTTTCTCAATTGTACACCAATATTTAATGGTGTGACAACTGCATTACAGATACTCGTATAGAACCTTTTTAAGATATCTTGGGCATACTTCTTTTGGTGCAAGAACACTCCTTCCTTTGTGTCCTTAAACTTCATCCCTAAGAAATACAACAAGTTCCCTAGGTCGAACATTTCAAATTCCTGCATCAGTTTCAACTTGACCCCTTTATTTATGCTTCATTTGCACTTGTATAAAACAAGTCATGAAAATACAAGTATATGAAGACTTGATTGAGCTTTCTTGCATTGTTGACATACATATAATGTTCTGAGACGCATTTTGTGAAACTTGTCTCGATCAGGAAGTTATTTATTCTCTTATTCCAAGCCATGAGGACTTTCTTCAAACCATATAGATACTTCCTCAATTTGTACATCTTATCTCGCTGCCTTTTGATTTTGAATCCTGGTGGTTGAGGGACATAGATCTCCTATTCTAACGGTCCATTCAGAAATGTTGACTTTACATCTAATTGATCTATCTTCCACCCTTTGTATGTTATGGTTAACACGATGGTTTCCAGCTTGCAAAAGGTGCATAGACTTCGTCGAAGTCGATACCAGGTTTTTGCAGAATTTTTTTTGCCACCATTCTTGCCTTATGCTTGACAGTTTCACCATTTGGCCTTAGTTTCAACTTGAAGGTCCATTTCACATCAATTGGCTTCTTGATTGACTTTTCTACAAACTTTTATGTAATGTTCTTCGCGATTGCCATGAGTTCCTCTTACATGGGTTCCAACCAATTTGAATAAATCAATAACTTCCTTAAAACAAATTGTTTAAACTTATCAAGCATTTTCTCAACATTGTGTGTTTGACTAAGTTCATAACCCCCATTATTTCACTTTTCTTTGATCCCCAAAATGGTGTCAACTAGTCCAAGATATTTCATTTTGAATATGGAAATTAGAAACCTCTTTGTTTTTAAAATTCAATTCACCTTATTGTTAATGATCAACATGTCATCAACATAGAGACAAAGAAAATTACAATCTTCTCACGTACCTTTGTGTATAAACACTTGTCACGAGAATTGAAAAGAAATCCATTTAAAAGTATAACGGAGTTAAATTTTTGATATCATTATTTCAGAGCATGTTTTAATCCAAACAAGGATTTGACAAGTTTGCCCACCTTTTGTTCATTTCCAGAAAGCATGCAACCTTCTGGTTGCTCCATGTAGGTTTCTTCATCGAGATCTCAATTTAGGACTATCGTTTTGACATACATTTGATAAACTATATGGTCGTGTAAATAAGCTAATGGAAAAAATACTCTAGTTTTCGTCGTCCTTGCTACTAGTGCATGTGTCGAAATAATAAACACATTCCTTTTGTATAAAACCTTTTTCTACCAATCTAGTCTTGTAGGTGTTTAGTGTCACATCACTATGATACTTTTCTAAACACCCACTTGCATCTAATGAGCCTTTACTAATTTCTTAGGTAGATCGACAATTTCCCAAGTGTGGTTTGATATAATTGAATCCATTTTGTCTTGAATATCATCCTTCCAAGAGGAAGATTCCCTTGAAGCTTCATTTTCTTTAAAAAATTTAGGATCATCTTCCACTTGAAGAATAGTAGGGATATTTTAAATAAAATTAGTATTATTTCCTTCTATTAGATAAAAAGAAATAAGTCGATAATTGATTTTGTTTGATCTCAAATTTTTATCTTTTTGGGCTCTTTGCTAATCCTAGGCTCGAGTTGTGTTTCAACAATCTTTGAAGAACTTTTGGGTTGTATTTCAACAATCCGTGGAGAATCTTTCTTTCGATATTCTTTATTTGTGGAAATCTCAGGTTCCTTATCCTTCATAATAAGGTTTTCAAAGACTTCCACATCTCAGGATTCAATAATTATATTAGACTTCATATTTAAAAGTATGTATGTTTTATTGTTAGGTTTATATCCTACAAAAGCACATTTAATCCCTCGAGGATCCAACTTAGTCCATTTAGGATCCATGCCATTACAATATACTACAAATCCTAACACTCTAAAAACAAGGCATTTGTTCAAGCAAATGACATCATAGTTTTTATTTCGATTAATCCCTCTTGAATTCTTGAACTTATATGGTTTCTTATTAGGTCCAAGATGGTTCTTCATACCACCATGTTTCTTCTGGCCTTTTTTGTTCACTGCATTGGCCTTAAAATATCCAACAACCTCAGATTCCTCTCTATCTTTCAATTCCTCCTTTCGAAAATGTTTCTGGATTTTCTCCAGTGAGAACTCCTCAAAATTATGCAACAAATTATTCATATACTTTTTAAGATGGATATTTTACAATAATTTCACCAACTTGAAAAGCTTTAGACATGTTTATTTTTATAGCCTTTAGTTTATTTACGAGCACATGTAACTCGTGTACTTGTAATTCAATATTTTAAGATCAAAATATTTATAAATTATAAACTTTTTAGTACCTTCCTCTTCAACTTTAAATTTGAACTCAATTGTTTTCCAAATTTCTGTTGTAGATTGGGTGTCTATGTAGAGATCATATAGATGATTGGTAGTGTGCTCAAAATATGTCTACGACATAACAATTTATCCTCCTTTCGTTTCTTGCGTTCTTTCTTGAGTTTCTCAGTATCATATTGTGGCGGTTCTTGAATTGGTGTCAAGTCCATATCCAAGACATAATGAATCTTCAAAGCAACCAGAAGGAAGATCATTTTTTCTTGCCAACGAGTGAAGTTTGTTCCATCGAAATGAACAAACTTTACATGGTCCCGAATCATCATTTTGACCCTTCACATTGAAGCTTTGGTAGCCATTGTTTGAGATATTATTGGATTATTAGATAAACTTTATAAGTCGAATGGATTCAAGCTTGAATCCTGAATGTAGTTAATTTTCTAGTAGTATTTCAAGCACTCTCAAATTTATTTAGAGTGAACGCGCAGGAATACCCATGATAATTCAGTCTATATTTGAGTTTGCATAAAATAGATGAAAACTCGAATTCAGGAAAGATGGAAATCAGGAGTTTTCAATGAAAATAATAGGTTGATGTTATGTGAATTTATGAATCTGCGATGGCTTATTTATAAGCAAAGTAATATTGTTTCACAAAGTTGCGACCATTGATTAATCACACACTTTCAACAGTATTTCACACTAAGTGTTGCAACTGTTCACCTTTTTACCAACTATTGTAACACTTTAAAAAGTAGTGTCATTTTAAAATTCATAAAAGAACAAATTGAAACAACGACTACAAAAGACTAGAGCAACAACCAAAACCATGTGTGGCGACATGCCGCCACATGTCGGTCGAAGGCAGGCCACCAAAGTGCTGAAGGCAACTCCGTATAACGCCTCAAGTAGTTTGATTATTCTGATGCATAAGTTGTCACTAACGCCTTTATGCCCATGTTCCTAGTCTCAGGGCCTATGATACTAGCGAGGAATTGTGGAGTTAACAATTGACATAAGACTTGGGACCACCACACTTGTTTATCTGATACTTTATCTTTTTTATCTCCTTTGTTGATTTAATGAATGTACTGTGACACTGGAGAGGAGCTGTGGATTTAACAATTGGCAAAAGATTTGGGACTATCACTTGTTCATACGATACTTTATCTTCTTTATCTACTTTGTTGATTTAATGAATGTAACTTTATATTGAGACTTTTAAAATGAGTTGAACTTTATATGTAAACTTATTTCTTATGTATTGAATGGTCATTACCACTTTTATATATATATATATATATATATATATATATATATATATATATATATATATATATATATATATATTTTACATTTTGAAACACACCAATGATTGTTAATTAAAACATTTATCATAATCATTATATTATTTATCCGGTATAATACTATTCGTCCAATTTAATTGATTAAACCATGATTTTAATTTTTTTTTAAGTTGTCCGATTCAACTGACTCGATTTTTAAAACATTGTTCAAACTATCAATTTAAATTTGATTCAAACTACCAATTTCAATTTGATTCCTCTCAAAATATTTGACTAAACCTCAATTTGAATGCCGAATTATATGAAAATTTAATTAATCTCATCAATCATCATGTCTATATTTAATTAATATTTTAAATTTATATTTATGTTGGTAATATTAATAGTATGTAGTTAAATTTAATGTAATAAAATGTTTCTGTTGATTGTTTATATTTAATTAATATTTTTAATTTATATTGATGGTTTGTTTTGTTGATTGTTTGTTTTTTTATTTCATAACTCACTTCCGACCAACCACGAGAGAATTAATTACATACAAATAATTTTTAGGGATATGGATTTGACTAATTTATGGTTAATTTTCCCATGGGTCATTCAACTAATTTAGAATTATTACTAAAAATAGGTTTTGTAATTAGATCTGTAAATTTGTAAATAATTTATAATTGATTCTCGTTGATTTTAAATTCTTAAATGACTTATAGTTAGATCCAAATATTTTGGATAATTGTAACTTGGTCTTTGAATTGTCAACAAGCATTGATCTTTTGACACAAATATATGAGACAAAATTCCAAATTAATTAAAAGTTCACGGACCCATTAAATTCAAGGTTCTAAGATAACAAATTCAAACTCTTGTACTGGAATTAAAATTGAGGTCGGCTCTTTATGGGATAGAGGTAGGGAAAATCTATACTAATCCGCTCTATTGCCACCCATTACAAGTATTACAGAATTTCAACTTCCAGTACAAGAGTTTGAATTTGTTATCTTAGAACCTTGAATTTAATGGGTCCGTGAACTTTTAATTAATTTGGAATTTTGTCTCATATATTTGTGTCAACAGATCAATGCTAAGATGCTGATAATGACTCGTTTTCTTAAAACATCATATGCATTTGGAGCAAACAAAAATGTGAATGAGCAATCTCAAAAGTAACCAGAAAGATAACTAGTATTAAGATCTAACTGAAGGAATGTGAAAATGGGATGTGAGGAGAGACAAGACAGCAAGTTAGCAGCATCAGGTGAGGCATGGCTCACTGAGCATTGTTTGAGTTATTTACCAACAATGGGCATCCAAAAGGCTTGACACAAAATCCCAACATCAGAGATGGGTTGAGATTACAACTAAAACAGTCCAGTTGTAATGTACTAGCAATTTGGCCAGACAAGTTTAATCTGATTCTCAAATTTGTCTGCATGGGAACTCCCACAAGCTAGATATACTGAGGAGGTGGAAGGGTTATGTTGCACAACATGTAACTAGGCCAATGCTGACATTTACTACTTCATAAGAATAGAAGACTACAAAGAGTCGTAATCCTCCCATCTCATACTTTGCACAGTATGCTGCTTCCAGTCTCTACTTATCCTACACACACTTCTATTTTGTAACTTACTATGGTACCATGGAAAGTACATTGTTGTATAAAACCCAAGACAACCCACTACCAATCTACAGAGAAACTCCCCTAAGGTGATGTTGATTGTTCAAATTCAAGGATAAAACCCTAACATTCATTTATGTTTTGTCTAATCAGTCTAGAACCTAACATCCTCACTAAACAAAAGCCACACCAGCAGTTAGACACCAAGTAATCAAACAGAATTAATTGACTAAAAAGTTGTTCACCGGGAAAAATTTGTATCTTGAAGACACAAATTAGAACCCATTTTAGCTCAAAATATCCCTAGAACAGCTAATAAGTCCCATATGAAAACTTGATAACTGTAAAAAGATGTACTCGACAAAACTGAAAACACAGTACATCGTCATAGTAGTCAAGTGATGGCAATAAAATATGTTGACTTCAAAGTCAAAGGCATACGAATGCATGACCTCAAACACAACTGAAGGTCACACATGCTTTCAAACTATGTGGTAGTGAGCAACAATGGGCATTTCCATCAGGTATAACATGTATTGCATTCTTTTGAAATCCATACACTTCTGAGTTGCACCAACTAACTTCTAGAGCCTCACTCTGTTTCTTCCAGAACATTCACTTATCTAAGAATAAGAATAGACACTCTCATACAGAACTAAAATCTCTCTATGGCAATGCAATTTGTATTGTTGAAGTTAGAAGACAAATGCCATACTAAATGTAGAAAAACCAACATGCCTCACTGCAACAAATGCATTTCCAACTCCTTCTCTGCACAAAGTCAAGTTGGTTCCTTTGTGTTTGTGCTCAATTTAAATTTCAAGTGTTAAAATCATTGCTATTTCTAGCAGATTTTACACCAGAATGACAAGTATAAACCAGGAATAAGTACAAACAGATTTAATACGTAAATAGTTAGGGCCAAACCTTGCAGTTACTTTGCTATGCAACAGGTAGTCTGCTCAATTGCACACTTGCTCTAAATAAATTTTCACATGTTATCAACAAATGAAACCATATTACACTTCTAAGGAAATATCGGACCTTGGAAATGAAAACTAAGAATCAAATGAACAATATAAAATGTGACAGCTTATTATAGAAAAGAGCAAGATGTGATAGCACACTTCTGCTAAACTATCAAAGGAAAACACGAATTACAAGACTATATAAGGTGTGGAATGTAGATTATGAAATAATGTATGTCCAATTGATTATAGTACATTGCTTGTTTTAACCATACAATAAAGAAGAATGTGATGAGATGAACATGGAAAATTCAAATACAATAAGTAACAAAATAACTAGCAGCACCAGAGCAACCATCTCCCGGAGTGAAAGAAGCATTTGATTTTGAGTACAAACATGAACAGACTTTTCTATTCCACATAATACAATTTGAGCAATCCAAACAAAAATAAAATAAAATCTAAAAACATACAGGCAGTATCACAATACCTCTAACTATAAAATAGAAAGTTAGAAAATAAAAAGGGGTCAAAGGAAGAAAAAAAAGGAACAGCAAGGCACTAACAGCATAGCAGATTTGAACCACAAATGTAGTTGCACTTGCAGCTATAGGCGGATCGCAAACCAAATATCTGTGAATAAGCCAAACTCATTGTTTGTTTCAAAGCTCAAACTCTTCTTCCTTGAGAGCAATCTCGGCGGCCTCTTCTTCCTCATCATCAAGCACAAAATACTCATTCTTCTCCACAGGCATAAACATGTAAAACATGACAATGTAAAAGACAAGACTAGCACCCTCCTCGGCAAGATTACTAACCCACCTATACTTATAAGCAGTGATGGTTTTGAGAGCAAAAACAACAATGCGTGTGAAGTAAAGGTAACCAATAACAACAATATAAAACTGCCTGAAAAGCGTAAGCTTTGCGAGATTCCTAGCAGCTTTTCCATCAGTCTTGGATGTTTCCCTGAGCGATTTAATCGACCATACAATAGGAAAAATGATTGCACAACAACAAATGATATCAACAAGCAAGAAAACCTGATTCCAAGTAACCCAATCCTTGATAAAAGGACCGGTTTCACCGATTATAACCGAAGCTAGATTTGCCAAAACCTGAAGAGGAATAACAACCATGAGAACCTTCTTCTCCCTTTCCTGCAGGAATGGTTTGAGGAATGACCATCCGGTGCCGATCAATACAATGACGGTAAAAAGCAACACCACACGAATGAACTGGAAGATGTAGAAGAGAACATCCCAACCGTGTGGAGTTCCGGTGATCTTGACGTAGTGTTTATCCTCGGCAGCGCAGATAAGATTAAGAGCTTTCATGAGGAGGAGTGCCGCCATGAGGAGATGGATCCGGTGAACGGAGAGTTTGTTGTTGTAACAGACATATATCCAGACACCAAAGAAACCGAAGTAAACAATGGAGAAGAGAAAGAAGAGAGAAGGCAACTGTGTTTGACCGGCGGAGAGATAATCAAAGGAACCATCAGCGTCGAGGTTGAAAAGCTCTGTGCGAACCGCCATGGAAACGGAGGTTTCAGGCGCACAGTTAGAGAAGAAGAGGCTGAACTCATTCGGCGATGTAACGGGGTAAGAACGGTTAAACGACGCCGTGGGAGGAGGTGAGAGGTCACGGAAAGTGAAGAGACGCGTGATGTAACGTGAATCGAGAACGCAGAAGCTAGGGTTTTGCTGGATCTCAATTAGGACTTGAAGAAGCGATTCTTCACTAAGGAGGAAGAATCCAAGACGAGATGGATCCGGTTGTGATCCGGAAGCGGCGACGGAGACTTCCGATACGGCGATCCGGACGTGACCGGTGTGCGTGAACCCGAATTTCTCTAGTAGGATCATGGGTCGGGTATCGGAGGTTATGGTGAGAGATTTGATCTCAGCCGTTGATGGAGGTGTGATTGCGAGGAAGAGAATTGTAATGAGTGAAACGACGGTGGTGATCGTCGTTTTGTCCATTTTTAGAATGAAAATTGAGACTCTGAAGAAGCGATTTGAGTGAAACTGTGTTTTTCTGTGTTATGTTGTTGGCGTATTGTTGAAGGTAGCGATTCAGTGTTGAATCGGTTGGTGATTGAGATGTGAAAGAAGAATTTAGTCTTTCTAAAACGACGTCGTGGTCGAATTTTGATTTCCGGAAAGACTTTGAGGTGCGTTATGGCCTAAGGCCCAGTTTCCATTCTGCTTTCGTGGGCTGTAGCCCAATGTTTTTAAGGAAACTTGATGTCATTTCTTTTGTAATTAATTTTTTACGCATGTATCTTTTACTAAATACACCTTCATCTTTTTATAATTACATTATTGAGAAAATTTTACCTTGTACCCTTACATTTTTATCCCTATATTTTATATATTTTAAAATTTTCAATTTTATCCTTTTAATATTTTATTTAATTATTTTTTATTTTTTATTTAAAAACCGGAAGTAGCACGTATGTGATTTCTGGTGGTGAAGAAAATTGAAGAACCGGAAGTAATAAGGTTGTTAAATCCGGTGTGAATAAAAAAAGAAAGAGAAATAAAAAAATGAACAGTAGCTTCTTCCTCTTAACACACGTGTGGTTATTTTAGCAACGTAGCTAGCAATTTCGGAACTCCGACAAATCGGAGTGACGGAGCTGCATATTCGCATCACTGCAGTTGCTCAACCATTTTACCAAAGGAAGAATCGCCCAACCATTTTGGAAATTTCGTTCCACCATATCCATAAATACCGAGATTCTTCAAATTTGTTGAGGGATGCAGTTGGTCTAGTATAGAACTTTGAATTTGTGAACCTTGAGTAGTAGTGGTGTCTTATGGATCACATTGTAGTACCAAATGATCAATTTTTTCTTTCGTTTTCAAATTTGCATGAAAAGTATCGCAAGGCTCTGTAACATTTTGTAGCTTTGAGATGTAAAGATTCCCATGTAGATCAGGACATTTTCCCAACTCTGCAATTTTCAATCCATCATGTTTTTTTATTACACACCGGAACTAACAATCTTGTTTCTTCCGGTTCTTCAATTTTCTTCACCAACGGAAGTCACATACGTGCTACTACTAGAAGTTGGTGCTTTTTGTTGAGAGTTTCACCCCTTCTCTTCGAGTGGACCGGTAGGATAGGCTCATCTTATCTGAAATTGGGGAGCCTATTTTTTATGTTCGCCTACTTAATACTAAGGCGGTGCTCGAGTGTAAATCAGACGAGGAACCCTTCAGTCTCTTAGGTAGTCTGTGTTCGCCTTCCTTTTGTCTTAACTATTTTTTATCCAACGACTAATTTGTGCTTTTTTCTTTATAGCCACCATGCCTAACCTCAAGGAACGTGTCTTGAAGTTGTCAAACAAGGAAACAGGCACAACTTTCAAGAAAGCTGCCAAGGGTCGTGTTGGCCAGGTGATTGTCGAGGCCGCGACCCGTGGATCGATGACTCCTCCTCCTTCTTCCCGTTCTCCTCCGACCATAGGGACTTTTATCAGCCCACCTAAACATGTGACCCCTCCTGCCAAATGCCAGCACGCTGAAGGCTCGCCGGCTGGTGCTGCCGCGGACTTGGGTCTGCCCGAGAACCAAGGGACGTATCTCTTGCCCTTCTATCATCTTCAACAAGAGCTTTTCAGCAAGGAAGGCTCTGTGGGAGTGTCTGATGCAAAAGTTAAAGCGATCTTAGGTATGGGCAAAGAGACCATATAGGCGAACTTGTCTCAATACATTGTTGTTGTGATTCGGGTCATGGAGATGGCCTTGGTTTGTCCTACAATACTTGCCTGATATATGAGTTGGAGTTCGTTAAAGAGAAGCTGAAGTCAGTGAGGATCAAGAAGGAGAAGTTTAAAAGTGACCTCTTGGAGTATAAGGAGTGCCACAAGTTCCAAGAGGGGTTGATGATCGAGCTAGGAGAGGTTAGGCTCGAATGGGATGCTCTGGTTGACGAGAAAAAGAAGATGAAAGAATAAGAGGTTGAGTTCGACAAGACCGTTGAGGAGGTTTAACGTCTTTGAGCGAGGGTGGCGGAACTGGAGCTCCTGGTTGCCCCTGCCAAGGAGGAGGGTGAGAAAGACAAGGCCCTGAGGACTCGGGCTGACTTGATTGCCCGAATTTGGGTGCATGAGAGCGACTATGTGCAAACCTTTAAGTTGGGTGCAAACCCTTAAGTTGGGTTTTGACAACGCCGTCGTTCAGCTCCTCGTCTAGAGGCGATTTTGTCCGCCTCGAGGGTTCTCTAATTTCCACTAGGACGATTGCCTCAGTCTTGTATGTCATCCGGAATAGGGTTTCCCCGGTTGTTAAGTGAGGGGTCATGCGGTAGGCCTAAAGTATGTTATGTAATTCTTCGACCCAAGCTCTCTTCGCTTCACCTAATTTGTGTTTCATACCCCATAAGATTACTTTGTTGGTCGATTCTGCTTGGTTGTTAGTCTGGGGTTGTTCGACGGAGGTGAAATGTTGTTTCATGCCTAGGTTGGCGACGAAATATCGAAATCTTCTGTCCGTGAACTACGTCCCATTATTGGTGATGAGGACTTGGGGTATGCCGAATCGGGTGAGGATGTTTCTTTTGAAGAAATAGAGTATATTTTGCATCGTGATTTTAGCGAGGGCTTTTAGCCTTAATCCACTTCGTGAAGTATTCAATGTCGATGATGAGGTATTTGTTCTGGTAAGATCCTATCATGAAGGGCCCGAGGATGTTCATTCCCCACCATGCGAAGGGCCACGGGGACGACAAGGGTTTAAGCTCGTTGGGGGGAGCTAAGTGCATGTTGTAACACCCCCTTTCTATACCCCCAAATAATCAATTAAATCATTTAGGCACATGTTAAGAATTTCATCAGAGTATGATTAAACATGGTATAAAAGAGCAATGCCACATTATACTTGAAATCAAACCACATTACACCTGCTCATAATAGATATGCAACAATAGGGTAATTTTTGACACGATAACTAATTATACAGCGGAAACATTTCAACAACATCAAACATATATATATTTCCATTCATATATATATATATATATATATATATATATATATATATATATATATATATATATATATATATATATATATATATCAACAATTTTGATGCCAACGACAAATATTCATGTTTATACAAAACATCCATCCAAAAGATACATGTACACAATGCATCACAAAAATGGCACTAAGCCAACCTAACTACCCGATGCTACATATCAGAGCCGATCGACCAAAAGATGAAGACGAGCTTCACAAAAATATTCCATCCAACAACCTACTCTGCAATGCCTCATAGAGCATCATAAAACAGTAGAAGGGTGAGAAACATTATCATAATAACATTGCGTATAATTATATATATCAACATATAAAAATGCACATAAAAAATATTCTCACCACAAATCATTCCTCATCACCCATACACATCGCAACGTGTACATACACAAAATAAAGCATATTCATCATACACCAATTCACTAATTCACATAAACTTACATTATTTATGTTTATTCCTCAATTCTATTCATTCTGCATAAACATACGTCTAGCTATGTTTAAATCACACATATACATTACAAATGTATAAATCACATACATATACATATATCAAACATGCATATATACAATCAAGTATGTTTCATCACACATACTATTATCTCCATAATACTCCAAATAAACATATGCACATTCATGTTTATTTCTGCATATCATAATTAAAAGGATAAAATGCAACTCATAGAGACCGACACACGACTCTATGCAGATGCAATGCGATACCGACTCAACATTTCAGCAGGTTCACTCAGGAACCAAATGGAATCATCGCTTGTTACCTAAAGTAACTCCCCGTCGTGCACATGATGTTCCCCATTGCTCACACCCCACATGGGCACACAATGTTTATGGATTGCTCACACCCCACACGGGCACACAATCCGATTGCTCACACCCCACACGGGCACACAATCAATGTGAATAAATCACCCATTGCTCATACCCCACACGGGCACATGATGTTTCTGGATTGCTCACACCCCACACGGGCACACAATCCGATTTCTCACACCCACATGGGCACACGATCTTGTTGTAGTTATCACTCATACTCCACATGAGCACACGATGCTACAACAGATTCACAAAGAATCACACAGCACAAGAATGCATACATTATGCTTTACATGCAAAATGACACACAACATTCTTGAAAATGCATACATATTCACAATATAGTTATGCATTCATCTTATACAATTGGCATACATTCTCATTTAATTCAAGCAATGCATCTACTTGCCAAACGGCAACAACACCACATCAACCCACATTTCCATAATTAATTCATTTACGTTTTATCGGAAAAGTCAGGTGAAAGTCGGCTAAAAATTACTTTTCTTAGCATTATTAGTTTCTACGCGTTTCTAGCTTCGAATCGATATAAGGATCACTAAAAACGGATACCCGAAACTAAAGCTACGGATTAAAACACATAACCCCTCAAAACCTACAGGCTCGCTGAGCGCCCTCTCGCTCGCTGAGCGAGAATCACCCTTGAACTTTCGCTGAGCGAGGGATAGCTCGCTGAGAGACCACTGCGATTTCCAGAATTTCTCAGCTACGAACAAACCTACCAAAACCTTCCCAATCTCCACAATACTTCCATAAACATGATCTAAAGCATATATCTAACATCATACTTCGATTATAACGATTTCTAACCGATTAGTCTACCAATTTCTCACATTTTCTCTCAAACCCTAACTATTCATCTTCTCTAAACTTCCATCAAAACCAAAACTCAACCAATCAAACACATACATAATCATACACAATATTAAGATAGCAATACTTATCACTCTTACCCGATTATTTCGTCTACGCGGATCAATTTTGAAGCTTTCCCAAGTCTTCCTCTTTTCTCTTCTTTTCTCTTCTCTTCCTTTTCTTTCTTCTCTTTTTCTTTCTCTTATTTTCTAACTTTCTATTTCACTCTTTCTCACTCTCTTATATTCTCTTTTCTTTCTATTTCTATTTTCTACTCTTTCCAACCAAATATCATTTTCTCACAAAAATACCAATTCTACTAATTTCTAACTTAACACTAATTAACAAATATCTAAAATACTCTCTTATCCAATTTTACCCGAAAATTCACAAAACGGTAAAATCACATATCACACCAACATATCACATTATCATGATAATTTCACAAATAAAACAATTATCATACAAATAAAATAAAAGACTCCACAAAAATTGGAAAAATCGAATCGGGGCGTTACACATGTCCCCGTGTCTCTAGCATCTGTCACATTTCTTAACGTGCTCTTTTGCGTCGTGCTGCATTGTCGGCCGGTAGTAGCCTGCTCAGAGGACCTTCCGTGCTAGGGATTTCCCTCCGAGGTGTTTGGCATTTATTCCCTCATGGATTTCTCCCAAGATGTCGGGGATTTTTCCTCGTCGACGCATTTAACTGGTGGGATGGAGAATCCACGCCGGTAGAGTTTGCCTTCTACGGTGACGTAGGAGCACGCTCTTCTTTTGGTCGCGGACACCTCATTTGGGTCGACAGGTAGTTCGTCCCTCGTGAGGTAGCTATAAAATGGTATCATCCAACAATTAGCATCACCAATGGAATTCATGTCGAGTGGTGCAGATGGCTTTTCGATGCTTGGGCACATGAGGATCTCTTGAATCATGGATTTATTCCCGCCCTTCTTTCGTGTGCTTGCCAATTTAGATAACATGTTTGCTCACATGGTACGCGTTGGACTTCCTAGGAGTCGAACTTCTCTAATTTTTCCTTGACGAGAGCTAGGTATTTGATGAGGTTGTCATTCTTGGCCAGGTACTCTCCTCGTACCTGGGATGCAACGAGTTGAGAATTGGTGGAGATTTTTACTTCTTTTGTCCCTATGTCCTCGGCCAGTTGTAGACCTACTAGGAATGCCTCATACTTGTCCTGGTTGTTAGAAGTCGTGAAAGCTAGAGCCAATGATACTTTGATCAAGATGCCATCCTCGTTCTCGAGGATGATCCTCGCGCCACTTCTCGTCGAACTAGAGGCCCCGTCCATAAAGATTATCCACTTGTGGGCGCCGCTAGTCGGGGTTGGTTGGTAGATCATTTCGGCGATGAAGTCGGCCAAGACTTGTGCCTTTAGGGATTTTCTTCTCTCGTATTGGATGTAAACACTGACAGCTCCAAGGACCATTTCAACATCCTGACAGCCATGTCGGGGCGTCTGAGGAGCTGTTTTTATGGGCTGATCTATTCTGACTTTAATTGTATGGGCGAGGAAGTAATGTCGTAACCTTCTTTCTGCATTTATAAGGGCTAAGGCAACCTTCTCGATCTACTGGTACCGGAGCTCGGGGCCCTGCAGGGCTTTGCTCGTGAAGTAGATTGGCTTCTGCCCGTCGGTCATTTCGCGGATGAGGGCCGCGTTGACCGCCTTAGTAGTTATGGAGAGATATAGGTATAATGTTTCCTTTTCCTATGGTCATGATAGAACCAGTGGTTCAGAGAAGTCCCTTTTAAGGTGGATCAATGCATGTTCGCACTCCTCGGTCCATTCGAAGGTAGCGTCTTTTCGTAGTAGCTTGAAGAAGGGAAACGTGTATTGTGCGGATTTGGCGACAAAGCGAGATAGTAAGGAAAGCATCCCATTAAGGGATTAGATGGATTTCTTCGACTTCAGGGTTGGGAATTCTGAAAATACCCGACATTTGTCGGGATTGGCTTCGATCCCTCGTTTCGTGAGGGAGAAGCCGAGGAACTTGCCTGCCCGCACGCCAAAGGTGCACTTTTCGGAGTTGAACCTTATTTTTCATTTTCTTGCCTGTTTGAATACCTTTCTAAGGTGGAGGGCATGATCGGGTTCCTCGTGGGACTTCAGGATCATGTCGTCCATGTAGACCTTGAGCATGTCCCCGATCTCTGTTCGAATGACTTTGTTCATTATACATTGGTATGTAGTTGCGGCATTCTTCATCCTGAAGGGCATTACATTATATAAGTAATTGTATTCGTTGTACGCATCCATGAAGGACAAAAGTTTGAAACCTGCATAATTGTCTATGAGTTTATCAATGTTAGGTAAAGGGAAAGCATCTTTGGGACATGCCCTATTGATATTGGTATAATCAATGCACATTCTCCATTTTCCATTATTTTTCTTAACAAGGAATACTTTAGAGAGCCATTTTGTGTACTAGGCTTCATAAATAAAATCTGCCTCTAAGAGGTCTTTTACAGCCTGATCGACAACCTCCTCTTTCTCGGGAGACTACTTGAGCCTACGTTGTGCTACGACCTTAAAGGCCAGATCTATGGCTAGCTGGTGGCAGGCGACCTCGGGGTCAAGTCCGGGCATCTCAGCGGCGCTCCCGCAAACAAGTTTGTGTTCTCTCTAAGGCAGGTCACGAGTTATTCCCTCGTCGTTGACGGGAGACCGATGTCAATCTTCACGCTCCTGTTGGGGTTATCACCAAGAGGGATGGGTTTAAAATCTCTGTCGGGGATTGGTAGCACTGGATGAGCTGGTGTCTGCTTATTGGCGGGGGCCTGGTCGATCTTGTCTACAGTGTCATCTTCATTGAGGCGATTGTCGAGGTTAATGGAGTTGATTCGTGGAGATGGCTTCCGCTCTTCAACCCGAGGTTTCTTGTTTCCTTTGGTGGACGCGTTGATCATAGTCTGCCCTCTGAATGCTGCATCGAAGCACCTTCTGGTTGCTTCGATGTCTCTGTGCAATGTCACTATGCGGCCCATCTTAGTGTAGTATTTCATCTTCAAGTGGATTGTCGAGGGCACCACGGTCAGCTCGGCTAGATTTGGTCGACCAATAATGTAGTTGTATAAGGAAGGGCATTATATCACCAAGGATTGAATTTTGACTTCTCTAATTGTCTCGTTTTCTCCAAATAAGATGAGGAGCTCTATGTATCCCCATGGCTTCGCAGTATCCTCGTTGAATCTCTAGAGGTCGGATCCGACGTACGGGGACAAGTTCTTTTCGTCGAGCTTGAGGGTTTTGAACAAGTGGGCGTACATGATGTCGACGGAGCTACCTTGGTCGACCAGGATGTGACGGACATTGAAGTGCGCCATTTTCGGCCTTATCAGCAGTGAGATGCTCGAGTTGGGAGATCCGATAGGGAGTTCCTCGAGGTAGAAGGAGATGGGGTTGGATTTCCCTCGAGATTTGGTCAGAGTTTCCAATTGTTTGGGCGTGGTCAGGAAGAGTTTGTCGAATTTCCTTTTTACTGAAATCGTGGTGTTCTCGTTGTTCATCCCGCCTCCAGAGATTACCAAGGATGTTGGAAAATTTTCCTAGGGGCTATGGGCATCCAGATGGCCTTCTTCCTGCATGTCGGGGAGGTGGAAGTCTTCAGGATGAAACACGCAGAGGGAAACAAGGAAAGGTGAGTCGTCGGACGCGGTGTCCTCGCAGTTTCTCTTTGAGCCCTGGTCCTCGTGCTAGGGGATCGCTCCTCTTGGTGTATTGCTTGAGGTGGCCATCTTTGATCAATATCTCGATTGCGTCCTTCAGGTGGACATAGTCTTCGGTCACATGCTCGTGGCTTCTGTAAAAGTGGCAGTATTTGGACTTGTCGGTGTGGGCTTGGGTGTCGTTGGTTTGGGGAACTTTACCCTGCCCTGCTTGAATTTCGAGTTAACACACTCTACAAGGATACATTCGCGGGGAGCGTTAAGCAGCGTGTATTCTGAAAAGCACCCAACTGTCCCTTTTCCTTCAAGAACCTCACGAGGTTTGTTATCTTTCTGTCTCTCTCCGGTGCGGCAAGAAATGGTATACTCGTCATGTTTTAGATTTTTGGTCTCATCTTGGTTGCGGGCGCTCCTGACATTGTAGGCGACCTGCTTTTCCTCGTACCTGATGTTCGCTTGAGCTTTATGTAGAAGCTCGTCTAGAGAGCGATGTGGCTCGATCTTAGTTGCCTTGTTGAGTTTGATGCTAGGGAGGAGTCCCTTTTCGAGGAGGTACTTTTTCATATAATCGGTCGTATCTACCTCAATGACCTCTTGGTTGAATCGCTCGATGTACGAGCATAATGTCTCATTTTCCCCCTTAATGATGGCTTTAAGTGTAGCCTCTGTCTTAGGGTGGCGTCGAGAGGCTGTGAAATACCTTGTGAATGCTGATCTCAACCTTCTCCAAGACGTGATGGATTCGGGAGCCAAACTATTGTACCATGCCATATCCCCCTTTCTGAGTGTCGTGGAAAACATCTTGCACATAACATTTCCCCCGACATCATTGCGGTAGTCGAGCATAGCATTGATGTTGTCAACATTGTCTTTGGGGTTGGTAGTCCCATCGTACGTAGAGAGGTTAGGGGGCTTCTCCATGCATGTGGGGAACTGGGTCTCCATGATGGCCCGAGAAAGTGGGCAGCGAGGGTCTTCCTCGTCGCTCCTTAGGGGCGAGTAGTCTTCATCCTCGGGGCTTTGGTCGCGGCAGAGAGATACCCTTGGCTGGCTGGTGGACTCCTTAGGTCGTCCTCTGGCTTTGTTCTTCTTGGGCTTTGGGGAGCGTCGTCCCTAACAATGAGGGGAGCTATCATGCTTCTTGGCGGCTCATGGCTGGGATCTCTCTAATTGGGGTCCACGCCCGCGGGGTAAGGTGTTGCGTGATTGTCGAGGTCTCCGCGGAGGAGAAATGGTACGACACTATGTTTCCAGCATATTGATTCTCTCCTGCTATTGAAATAGCATGAGGTTTGTCTGGTTGAGCGCATTGGCCATGGATATTATTGTCGGATCTCCTTCGACCGGTATCAGGATGGGCTCGAAGTAGGCTGCGACGTGAGGTCGAGAAACACCGTTGGCAGCTGGTTCAGGGGACAGAGTGGTAGGTTGTTTGTCCCTTGAGTCGAACTCGTGGACGATGTGGTTGTTGTTGTTGACACCAGTGGTGTGGTCGACGAGGCCCTGGATGCGGTTGTCACCGTGTTCGCTGGTCATGCTGGTTGGTTGAAATATACGGGGTGAAGTTTTGGTCCTTTGTTTCAAAAGACGAGGAGAACTTTTAGTTTCCCACAGATGGCGCTACTAATCTGACCTGAACAAGAGGAACCTTCCAATGGTGAGCAGCTTCTACGGTGGAGAAAATGGGGGGTGATGTACCTGCAAGATACTCTAATACCAAAGTAAGAAAGAGCATATGGAGTGTGTAAGTACAGAAAGTTGTAAATAATATAATACCTGACCCTCTAGTGAAAGAGAGTATTTATAGTGTGCCCCCAGCGCTGGGCCAAGGTTCTTCTCATGGTCTGGATCAGGTAGGCCCTAGGAGGAACTGCCAGGGTTTGTGTAGGAGTAGATAAAACCTAGCACGTGGTCTTGTCCCTAGTTCAACTGCTCCGTAAGACTAGGGGATTATTGCGGGGCAGTTGGTGGAATGTGTGGAATGTGGGGGAGGCGTTCTTCCCATACTCTTATGTATTGGACCTCAGGTCTGTGTCCGACAGATTGGGTCGTGCCCGACATGCATTACATTCGGCCCAGTCTAGAACAGTATGCATAGTTTGTCTTCATTCCTTTTAAGTTATGCTGATAATTACATTGTTCTTTTACTCAACAATAAGTTCTTTGCTTGTTTCAAGTTTAACAATTATATTTTTAGGAATAATATTTTAAAAAATGATTATATTCATATTTATTTATTAAGAGTTTGAAGAAAATTTATTCAAGAAATAAAATAACTTCCAATAATTTATTTCTATAATTTTACTGATTTTATTTCTATATAAAAATGTGGGATATTCGTTACCATGAAATTTTACACGATTATTTTATTAAAAAAATATATGTATACTAGTTTTTCTAGGAATAACAAATCATTGTGAATCAAACTTTCCTATTTTTTTTGGATAACTTATTCACGAAAATCATTTTTAAATTCTTGAACGAAATGAGGAGAGTTGTTGGTTGGGAGATTTATCCAAGAATGTGGGAAATTCTAGTAGCTATATGGTTGAGTTATGGGGGATTCTAGAAGGATTGATGTTTGCTTTAAATTTGGGCTTCAACGGAATTGGAGTTAATTTAGATTCTTCTGAGATTATTTTAGAGATTAATCAAGGAAGAGCTAGTAGAAGTGATGGTCTAGAGATGCTTCAGAAGATTGAAAGTATTTTAAGTTGCTTTGATAAAGATTATGTTTCATATACTTTTAAGGAAGCAAATCAATATGATGATGCCCCAACTAAATTTCAGTGTAAAATGAATCTGGATTTGACATGTTTCTCCATTTCTCCTAGTTTTATTAAGCAATTGTTGGTAGAGGATAAGTTTGGGGTATCACCTCTAGAGAGAAAAAATAACACATAATCTCCACCCTTTATTTAATTTAATTTTTGGAATAAGAGAACAAATGACACATAATTTCCACCATTTATTTTAAAATCTAACGGTTCAAATTCATTCTCATGTTCTTACATAAAAATCGCATTCTCATAGGATACATAATATATATATATATATATAATATATATATATATATATATATATATATATATATATATATATATATATATATAATTTAAGTAATTGATGTTGAACACAATCAGGGTTAGACATCATATAATGTTTCTTCCAGTTTAACCATTAAGATCAACTAAGTTACTATGCTTCACTTATTGATGTTTCACTTGACTAGTTACACGTGGTGTTAGCATATTGCATCGTTGTACACTCATACATACAGTAGTTTCATCTTTTTCTTTGTTGATCCACAAAGGCTTCTTTTCACATCTTCTTCAAAATCCACAAAGGCTTCTTTTCATATTGCATCATTGTACACTCATACATACAGTAGTTTCAACTTTTCATATCTTGTTTGCATTATTGTTAAGTTGCATACTTAAATTCTTCTTCAGCACATTGCAGCGGCTTCAATGGTATTTCATACCATTTCATGAATCAACATTTTAGCTCTTTGATTTGCATATGCGTGTTTTCCAAATCAGCCAACATAATCATCTTTTCTTCATTTATGTTCATTTAGTTATTAGCTTCCAGCTAACTAACTCACTTTCTTACAAGCATTAACAACATTTTCTTCAAGCTTCCAAGTATTCAATTTATAGATCTTGAGGAAATAAATTTGTTGAAGGGTATTCCTGGAAACATATTTCAACAGTAACATCCTAATGGTCATGTGAAGGAATGATCAACATCATAGTACTGAAAAGTTGTCCTTGTGTCACCTTATCGAAGTAGAGGTCACAGAGTTTTAGTACTTTTATATTCATCATAATACCATTATTATCTTTAGTCTTATAACGTCTTTGGAGGCTTAAAATATTTATTTGATGAAGTTTGTTGTAGAAGAGTCATTCTTTCAATTTTAGAACCTAAGTCTTCAGAGTCTCAGATCTTTGTTTACCTGAACCTTGTCATAAGAATCTTCAACATTTGGTCTTTAATAAGCATTATATTCATAGTCTTCAGAACACGTTCAATTAGAACCTTGTCTTCAGAATCTTCAGATTTCATTAAGGGCATATTTTGTCTTTAGAGTCTTCAGAACTTGTTCACCAAAACCTTGTCTTTAGAATCTTCAGAGTTGTAACATTAGAAGCACATTTCTTATAAAGCCTTCTAGGCTTACTTATAAAGTCTCAATCAGAAACCCCATTACTAAAGTTCCTTAGAACCGTTGTATTAGAAGTATTTCTCAGTCTTGACTTTATCTAGTGTACAACATATGTTTTCTTCCAGAGTGTTGAGATCAGAATCTGATGATGTTGCACGTCCTCTTATCAGAGTAAGAAATTTATTAGCAAAGGCTACACACTAGATAGAAACCATAAAGTACAAAATTATTTGCATATATAACATGTGCATCTATCATCAAAACTAAAGGCCAAATGTAGAATTCAATTTTGTCCTTACAATCTCCCCCTTTTTTATGATGACAAACAATGTATTTTGATCGACAATATGTACAAGGTAATCACCATTAACTTTAGAGTCACAGTTAAGCTTAACGGGCTCTCCCTGAATCTGTTACTCACTAAATTCATTTATGCTTGTTCAGAGTCTCCCCCTGATCCCAAGACTCATAAAATTAATTTTGTAGTAAGATCATTCGAACAGAGAAGGAATACTTCCCAATGACGTCTCATCACAATCTGACTAGAACTACATGGTCTTCATTTCAGAACCTTGCTTGCTATAAGAGTCATGATGACGTATCAGAACCTGGTTTGTAATATTCTTGATGTATCACATCATCTTTCAGAGTTAGGTTCTTTCAAAAACTCATAAATGTCGCCCAGAGGTGCATATAATAACATGTAATTAGTTAGTTCTAAACTTGAACAGTTTCTGAATGACCATGTCTTGACCAGATTTCCAAAATATTAACAACCTTTGAAATGCTAGAGTCTAGTTACCATACTTTCAAAAAGTTCATATCTTCTGACAAGTCTGATGTATTCAAGTTACTCAGGACATTCTTTAGGATTTATCCTTTATTTCTGATAATTTAGTGGCCAACACCGGATATTCATATATCATTAGATTAGACTCATTTAAAGCATTCTTCATGCTTCAAATCTTCTGATTGATCATGTATTCTGATTGATCAATTCTTATGATAGCTTATGATAACCTGTTTTAACATACAATGAACTTTTGCAAAGTTCCTGATCAAATTTCAAACATATGGTTAGAAATCAACATATTTAATTATATTTGGGATGAGATTCTTTAGACTAGGTATCAAAATTATATATCACTTTCTCCCCCTTTGTTAAAAATAAAAAAGGTGAGGAAAAAGGAAAGTAATTGACAGGAATAGAGAATTAAGAAAAACAATAGATACTGAAATTCATTAATTCATTAAGGAGAAATACACAAGAATACCAAGAAAACAAAAATACCAAAGGAATTAAAGAAAACAGATAATAAAACCAAGGGATAAAAAACAACCAAATACAAAAAGACAATAGCATATAACAACATAGCCAATAACAACCTAACAATCAACAAGACCATCCATCATCCATCAGCAACCGGAAACCACATAACCTAAAAACATATGAACACCAAAATTCCTTCCATCAATAATGACTACCAATCTAATAAACTATTAACAGCTTCGCACCTAACTTTAGCATAGGCAACATTCGGTCCAAGTCATCTAGCTAATCCAATGATCTCGGCTCTTTAGAAAATTTCAGACAAAACTCTTACATAAGGTATATAGATTTGTGTTGACCTCTGGATATGTTAACTGAATTCTTCATGTGATTGAAGATGGTTAACAGCAAGTTGAGACAGACATTCTTCATCAGAAAATAGATAAAAAGTCGGTCATCACGTGACATGACATTTTTGTCTACTTCATGGGGATGGAAGTTAGTCAGAAGAAGGTTGAAGCAAGCTTTGGCAGTAGGTTGAAGTATATCCAAATTGTTTGGTTCAAACCAAAGAAATTTAGGATTGAAGATGTCGATAAATTTGTCATCAAAGGTATAGTTCAAACGATGCTCATCTACTGTGTTACTAGTTTGAGTACAACCTATGACCCTAGCAATAGTTGAAGGAGTGATGGACAAAGGAATACTTTAAACACTGGAGTTGGTGGAGTTTCCATCCATAATCATAAAAGCACGTGTCCAGAAATCCTTCACCGTGTTTTGATATATAGGTCCTGCAATATCGCATAGTATCTTGGCCAATATTGTGCGTTTTTGCTAAGGAAATGTCAATAAACTTAAGCATGTTGAATTTAATTCAAAAATAAAAAGAACCAAACTCATTCAAGTAGTTTTATGTCTTTGTGCACTCTTTTGCTTTCTTTTTTCAAGTTTAGACTATGAGTCTTTTTTTAGTCAGGTGCAAGTTTCTCAATCTCCATAGTTGTAGTTTAATGTAATTGACTCTCTTGTCATTTGTGGGGGTTTAATGGCATACTCATCGATTTTATCCAAGTTGGCGCCTGCCCCATAATGATGTATGAGTCCATGCCCACATTCTTATAGTAGATTTGTGAGTCCATCCACTTGAAAATGACAAATTATCTTTACTTCTTAAAATCAATTAAAACCAACAAAATTTCCACTATCTGTACCACGAACTACAAGGTTTTGATCTTGCATTGCACTTTGTAGGTACGTATGCATGAGGTGGTAAACCTCTCCAAACATAAAAACATTAAAAATTAATTATTTTCTCATCCCCCACTCTCATTTAATAAACCATTTTCAAACCAAAAGCGTAAATATTTCAAAGGGCTCCCGTGGAGTACCACAGACGATTTGAGTGCTAACACCTTCCCATTTTGTAACCACCCCCTTACCCATTATCTGTTTTGTTTCTTTTAGCTTTTTATTTAGATTCATTTAGGATTTATTCGCTATTCTTTCCTTTTTTTGGAATAAATAAAAGCGCGGTAGAGACTCTGTTTTCTTTTAGTTAAGTTAATCAATAGCTTATACTCATGATTTTTACCGCTACAGAAAAGTGACGACTCTGCTGGGGAGTAATCTCTATGTGGGGTTAGCCTACTTTGATTTATTTCTTTATTTGGTTTGACTTGTTTGTTATTGCTTATTCTGTTCTGGTTTGGTCATCCTCTATGAGTGTGAGATAAATCCTATACCCGAATCTAAGAGTACTTATGATAGGACAAGGGTATATTCGAGGAGATACACATGGAGGAGTCCTATGCAATGTCAATTCGAGAACCACCACTCAGTTAGGCTCCTTCAGATTACTGATGTCATGGCGAGTAGTCGTATCATGGCATTACTTTTCTGATCTGAGCTGGTCATACTGAGGACTATACAACCCTTAACCCATCTTGACCATTTTAGGAATGTAGTGCAGAAGTCATCTAGGTGTAGACCTAAGGTGATTGTCACATGATACTACACTCGGACGAGGTCCTCTTGGGGAAATTATCAGTTGGAGAGTAATCTAACGTACTGATGATATCTGAAGGATGGCTGAAAAATCAGGGAACTTTTGTTAGAACCCTTTGGTTTTCTACAGGTACAACGGAAAAAAAAACCTTAGTACATACCTTTGTGGGTTGGTGTTGCTTATACCTTGACTCCATGCTCATGACTTGGAACCTTGACCCGTGTATTTTGCGTGATCTTGTTTGTGTTTGTTTCATACATGCATTCATGCATTCATGAGCATTATTCTCAAGATTTCAAGGGACTCATAGGCACTTCTGCAAATATTTCAGATGTCATTGACTTTGGATATCAGAAGGAGGAATACTCAGAAGTACAGTTTCAAAAGTTCTGATTTGAGAGAGTTGAGAAAGCTCGAAACTTCGGTGAATGATACTGATGATTTTCCGAAGCGTTATGGTAGACTTTTTTAATTCTAAAGACTGATGTACCATAGGGAATTCTCAATACTTTGGTTCAGTTCTATGATATCTTGCATCACTATTTCACCTTTCCTGATTATCATCTTGTGCCGACTTTAGAAGAGTATTCCTATTGAATGGATTTTCCAATTCTAGATAAGGAATTTCTTTTCAGTGGATTAGAGAAAGAGGTCACATTCAAAGCTATTGCCAAAGCCATTAGTCTTAAGGAATCTGGTCTTAAGGGAAGGTTTGTTCCTAAAGGGAATGTTCATGGGATCAATGCTAAGTTCTTAATGGGGAAATTTTCTACTTCCATTGATGCGGGTAATAAGGATGCAATTGAGGCGATTCTAGCTTTGCTTATCTATGGTATTGTGTTGTTTCTGAATCTAGACGGTGTTGTCGATGAACATGCTATTCATATTTTCTTGAAGATGAACTATGTGCCTACTTTATTGGGAGATATGTATCATTCTATTCACCATAGGACTTCCAAAAGTGATGGATAGGTTATTTGTTGTGTACCTCTGTTGTATAGGTGGTTAATTTCTCACCTACCAAAGTCTAGAGTTTTCATTGAGAACAAAGAGAAGCGAAGATGGTCTCAAAGACTTATGTCTCTTACTCATGCTGACATAAATTGGTATTGTTTGTTTTATGATACCTGAGTGCTTATTGATAGTTATGGAGAATTTCCTAATGTACCTCTTCTTGGTATGCGTGGCAGTATTAGCTACAATCCTATGCTTTCTAGACGACAGTTTGACAATTGCTTGAAAGAAGTACCAAGAAATCTTTCATTATCCGGTTTCTTCTTTCTTGATGGAGTAGATCACTTAGAGATGAAGAAAAGGATCACACATTCTTGGAATTCTATTCATAAAAAAGAGAAGGGTCAGATGGGAAGACAACATTATGCTCCTTTAGAGTGTTATATTCAGTGGGTTCGAACTAGGGCTTGTAAGCTCAAGATGCCTTATCCTCATGAGGAACCTTTGTTTCCTATTTTTCCATTATTATCTTTTCTTCCTCCTGTTGATGAGAAGGTTGTGCTTTAAGAGGAATTAGACATGATGAAACAAGAGAAAGAAGCTTGGTTAATTGAAATTAAAGGTCAACTATGCAAGAGAAATTGAAGGAGAAAGATGATCTTATTGAGCTACTCGAGTGATGTATCACGAAGAGGCCGAGAGTGTAAGAGGATTTATTTTCCTCTAATACTTCATCTATTATTCCTCCCACTTCCGGTGCTTGGAAGGCTATTGTGGATCAGCTTGTGAAGGATAAGAAAGCTATAGAGATTCATTACAAGAAGGAAATCAGAAGGATTCGCATGAAGTACTAGCCTGGATTTGGAACTTCTTCAAATATGATCCCATATGCATAACTTAATTTTATCTCTCATGTATTAAGATTGTTGAGACTTGTACTTCAGAGTTGTAACCCTCTCTTTTGATATTAATGATAATGAGATTTTCAGTATTTAAAAATGTGTTTATTCCATAAATATTGCAATTTTCCTTATAGTCCTATGAAATATTTGCATATACATTTACATATAATGCATCATTATTGCATTGATCTTGCTTCCTGAGAGTTCTATAGGGTTCTTATGTGTTTCTTGGTCTTCCTCCAGTTTACTTGGCAAGCTGACTCACTGTTATGGTACTCGGACTAATCAAAGGAAAATGTTTGAAGTTTTACAGCAAGAGAATCGCGAACTTCGCGAAGAAGTCACAGTTATGAAGGATAGTCTTGAAAAGTTAAATACCATGATGGAGAATCTGGTGGCTGCTCAGAATCAGTCACCCCCTCCTCCTCTTTCTCCGGTTCAGCGGACAATCATCTCTGAGATTGTCACCATACTCTTTCTTGTGGAACCTGTTGTTTCTCCTCGTTATCGTATGCCTTCTAGTACACCTTAGGGCATGCCGTCCAATTTCATTCATGAAGGTTATCAACCCCCCTCCTGAGATTCACGTGGTTACTCATTTTCATCTTATGATGTCTATGGCATCACCCATGATTCATACCATTTCACGTATGGATGAAATGATTTACCATGCTGAGCCTAGTGAAGGTGCTGGTGTGAATGAAACACTTGATGAGATGCAAAAAGAAGTTAAGGCCTTGAGAAGTAAGGAATTATTTGGAAAGCATGCTCAAGAGCTTTGTTTGGTTCCTAATGTCAAGATTCCTCACAAGTTCAAAGTGCTTGAGTTTGAGAAGTACAAAGGTAATTCTTGTCCTCTGAGTCATTTGACCATGTATGCAAGGAAAATGTCCATTCAAACGGACAATCATCAGCTTATTATTCACTACTTCCAAGATAGTCTGAATGGCGCAACACTGAAGTGGTACATGGGTGTATATAGCAACCAAATTCATTCTTTTAATAATTTGGGAGAGAAGTTTGTGAAATAGTACAAATATAATGTTGATATGGAAACAGACAGAGATAAACTTCGTGCCATGTCCCAGAAAGACAAGGAAACATTCAAAGAGTATGCACAGAGATGGCACGAGCTTGCAACTCAGATTAGTCCTCTATTGGAAGAGAAATAAATGGTGAAGATCTTTTTTAAGATGTTGGCTTCTTTATATTATGAGCGAATGATTTCAAGTGCACCGAGTGATTTCAAAGAAATGGTGAATATGGGAGTGCGTTTAGAAGAAGGTGTTCGTGAGGGATGATTGAGTAGAGAAAGCAGTTTTGATTTGAGTTCAAAGAGGTATTCAGGTTTTGATAAGAAAAAAGAAGGTGAAACTAATGATGTATCTCATGAAGGGTATAAGAGACCTCGCGGTCGAGAAGTCTGTCACCAACAACATGTATCCTCAATAACTCTAGTGATTAATACAGATCCAGCTGTCCAAGCAGCTGTAAAGTATCAACCTCGTTTTCAGTAGCCTCAAGCTCAATAGGACAATAATCAGCAGAATCGTGCATGGCCAGATTTTGATCTTATTCCAATGCCGTATGCTGAATTGTTCCCATCAATGATTGAGAAAAAGCTTGTTCAGACGTGTACCCCGCCTCCTATTACAGATAATATTCCATGGTGGTATAAGCTGGAAGCTCATTGTGATTTTCACCAAGGTGCACCGGGGCATGATATAGAGAACTGTTATCCTCTTAAATATGAAGTACATAAATTGATAAGGAGTAATATTTTGTCTTTTGACGAAATTAACCCAAATGTTAAAGTAAACCCATTACCTAGACATGGTAATGCGTCTATAAACATGGTAAATGGTGTCCTGGCTTGTTCAAGATTTATGATATCCGCTGGGTACGAAGGTCTCTTATTGAGATGCATGCTCTCTTAAGTGAGTATCACGACATTTATCACAACTATGTTGCTCGTTGCATTTGCTCGATGAATCCTCATGGTTGTGTAATTGTTAAGAGGGATAATCAGAAAATGATGGATGAAAAGTTGATAGAACTGACTGCGAAAAGAGAGGAGTACAAGAATGAAGTGAATGTCATTGTACCTCATTTCAATATTCCTGAGCAAGTGGTTATTTCTTTTGATAGCCGCAAGTCTGTTATTACTCCTTTAGTGATCAAGTTGCCTGGTCCCATGCCTTATGAGTCTGATAAAGTTATTTCGTATAGGTATAATTCTATGATGGTAGAAAATGGCAAGAAAGTGGTGATTCCTTCTCCAAAATCCGTGGTTAGCATTGCTGATGTGACTAGAGTTACCTGAAGTGGTAGAGTTTTCGCTTCACAGCCTCTGAAAAGAGTAGAGGATGTAAGTGTAGGGAAGCAAGTTCAGAAAGAAAGTATTGTTGCCTAGTTAGGCCAATTCAGTGATTCCAATCAGAAAGCTAGTGATGATGAGGTTTTGAAATTGATAAAGAAGAGTGAGTACAACATTGTCGAGCAACTATTGCATACTCCGTCCAAGATATCAGTTTTGTCACTCTTGATGTGTTCCGAGGCTCACAGGGAGTCTTTTCAGAAAATTGTGGCAAATATCATGTCATGCAACAATTTGAGTTTCTGTGATGATGACTTGCCTGAAGAAGGGAGGAATCATAATCTGGCTTTACATATCTCAATGAATTGTCAAACTGATGTCATGTCTAATGTGCTGGTTGATACTGGATTATCCTTGAATGTGATGCCAAAGTAAAATTTGTCAAGGCTTGCGTACCAAGGTGCTCCCGTGATATACAATGGGATAATGGTGAAAGCTTTCGATAGTTCAAAGAAAACACTAATTGGTGAAGTTGATCTTCCTATTTTGATAGGACCATTTGTATTCCAAATTACCTTCTAAGTAATGGATATACATCCATCTTTTAGTTGTCTCCTTGGATGACCATGGATTCATGAAGTAGGAGCTGTGACCTCCACTATCCATCAGAAGTTGAAATTTGTGAAAAATGGGAAGTTAGTGATTGCTGACGGTGAATAGGCTATGCTATTAAGCAATTTGTCATCCTTCTTCTATATCGATGCTAATGAAGATTTTGGAACTCCATTTCAAGCTCTTTCTATTGCTGATAATGTTGTTAAGAAGAATGCCTTGCACATGTCTTCTCTCAAAGATGCTTTTCATGTGCTTAAAGCTGGTCAGTATGATGGTCGGGGTCGAGTTATCGAAGTTGTTGACAACAAATATGGATTCGGTATTGGTTTTGTGCCAGGTGTGGTCCTCAATGAACCAAAAAGTATTCATAAAGGATTTCGAAGTGTCGGGTTTATCAACGTCAAAGATCATTCCGCTGCTGTCATCATTGAAGATGATGAAGAGGAAGAAATGCCCAAATTTGTTACGCATGAAGTGATTTGCCAGAACTGGATTTCAATTGATGTTCCTTCTATTTTTCATGCTTCAAAGTAATTTGTTTTTCATCTTCTTTCAAAAATCCTTTCACTTTGCCCAAGGTGAAAGTGAAATTTGTCGGGCTTTATTTCAAATTTTATAATCATCAATAAAATGATTTTTTTTATTCCATATGAGTTTTTATTTTTGCTTTATTCTGAAAAATGGTAACATAAAAAAACTAAAAAATAATAATCACTTTTGATCTGCATAGTGTTTGCACTTTTATTCATACTCTAAAATAAAAAATAAATCATTATTCAGATTGGTTATTAGACCCATTGAAAACAATGATCCTATGCCCACTCCCAACTTTGAATTCCCTATATTTGAAGTTGAGGAAAAGGATGTTGAAGAGATTCCTGATGAGATTTCTCGGTTACTTGAGCACGAGGAGAAGGTCATTCAGCCTCATGGAGAGTCGATAGAGATGGTTAACTTGGGTTCTGAAGATGATAAGAAAGAAATCAAGATTGGGGAACTACTTGATCCTGATGTAAATAAGAGAATGGTAGATCTTATTAGAGAGTTTGTTGATGTGTTTGCTTGGTGTTATCAAGACATTTCAGGCATTGATACTAATATTATGGAGCATATATTGCTGCTGAAGCCTGAATGTCCACGTGTGAAGCAAAAGTTGAGAAGAACTCATCCCGATATGGCAATGCAGATTAAATAGGAGGTTCAAAAGTAGATTGATGCAGGTTTTCCTGTTACATCTGAGTATCCTCAATGGGTGGCCAATATTATGCATGTTCCAAAGAAAGATGGAGAAGTCTTAATGTGTGTGGATTATAGAGATATGAATAGATCTAGTCCAATAGATGATTTTCCATTATCACACATTATTGTGTTGGTAGATAATACAACTAAGTTCAATGTATTCTCCTTTATGGACAAAATTTCTGGTTATAATCAAATAAAGATGGCACCCGAGGACATGGAAAAAACAACATTTATTATGCCATGGGGAACATTCTGATATAGAGTGATGCCTTTTGGATTGAAGAATGTTGGTGCAACATACCAAAGAGCCACAACTACTCTTTTCTATGACATGATGCACTAGGAAATTTAGGTATATGTTGATGATATGATCGCTAAGTCAAGGACTAAAGAAGATCATGTTGAGCATTTGTTTAAATTGTTTCAAAGGTTGAGGAAGTTTAAGTTTTGTTTGAATCCGAATAAGTGCATTTTTGGTGTTCGTATTGGAAAATTGTTGGGTTTCATTGTCAACCAAATAGGTATTGAAGTTGATCCTGATAAAGTGAAAGCTATTCGTGAATGCCTCCACCAAGAACTGAAAAGCAAGTAAGAGGATTCTTGGGTCGTTTTAATTACATCTAAAGATTTATCTCTCACATGACTACCACACGTGCTCTGATTTTCAAGTTGCTTCTTAAAGATCAGGGTTTTGTTTGGACAAATGATTGTCAAAGAGCTTTTGAAAGTATCAAAGAATATCTGCTTGAACCTCCTATTTTGTCTTCTCTAGTGGAAGGTAGACCATTGATTATGTTATGACCGTGTTGGAGGATTCCATGGGTTGTGTGCTTGGTCAACAAGATGAATTTGGAAGAAAAAAATATGTTATTTACTATTTGAGTAAGAAATTTATCGATTGTGAGTCTCGGTATTCAATGCTTGAAAAAACTTGTTGTGCTTTAGCTTGGGTTACTTAGCGTCTTCGCCAGTATATGATGAATCATATAACTTGGTTGATCTCCAAAATGGATCCGATCAAGTATGTCTTTGAAAAACCTGCTCTAACTGGGAGGATTGCTCATTGGAAAATGTGGTTGTCTGAATATGATATCGAGTACCAAACTCAAAAAGTTGTACAAGGAAGTAACTTGGTTGATCATTTGGCACACCAGCCAATTGATGATTACCAGAGCATCAAGTTTGATTTCCCTGATGAAGATGTGATGTATTTGAAGATGAAAGATTGTGATGAATCTTTGATTGAGGAAGGGTCTGAGCCTGGATCTTGATGGGGTTTAGTTTTTGATGGAGCTATGAATTCACGTGGAAAAGGAATTGGGGCAATGACCATTACTCCTCATGGTTCTCATATTCCTTTCGTTTCAAGGTTGACTTTCAATTGTAATAATAATGAAGCTGAGTATGAAGCTTGTATTATGGGTCTTAAAGAAGCTGTTGATTTGAGAATCAAGAATCTTGATGTGTATGGAGATTCAACTTTAGTGATTAATCAGATCAAAGGAAAGTTGGAAACTCATCAACCTCACTTGATTTCATATAGAGATTATGCCAAGAGTGTTGTACCCAAAATTTCCCCTCACATCTTCAAGACAATATGTCTCAAGAGGTCTCCTAATATTGCTCAAAGGTATTCAAGGTTTCATCAAATAAAGCCCCCTCCTAAGCAATATACCTAAAATTAGGGTTTTGAATTCCTCAAAGAAAATTGGACTTCTAAAGCCTTAAGTGGAATTTATGATATCCCATATACTTCATAGAATCCTTATGTCAAGTTTTAAGACTTGCCTTACAAGTTTGGTCAGTCAGATGCTCAGATAACCAAAAATCAGCTAACTTGATTAAAAGGTCAACTATGGTCAACATACAATCAAACGTCAAGATTTTTGGTCAACATCAAGATTATGAAGTAAGATTCATCATTTGATCAAGGGTTGATCATGATTCATCAAGAAAACCTCAAATTCATCAAAAGTCAAAAGTTGCTAAATTAGGGTTTCTTAAGGAGAAAGTGAACTATACTTTGACCAGCTGTAACTTTCACATACTTTACCAGAAATTTCCCATCCAAAGCTCATTTTGAAGGAAATTAAATTCCCTACAACTTTGTGTCTCACAAGCAAAGGCCAAAAATGCTTCATTTGAGAGATATGAGCCAAGACATTACAAGTCCTTTAAAAAGTCAACAAAAAGTCAACTTTTTCAAAAGCTCATAACTTGAACATGGAAGATCAAATGGACATGGGGACCAAAAGGAGTGATTATAGGACACTATAAGCTTTCTAAAAAGTCCAAGAATACATCCATGGAATAAAATTTGAGAGAGTTATGCATTGTTGAAGTTGGGCAAATTTGAGGAGGTGTATAAGACAAATAATGATCAAAACTTAAGTTTTTGCCAAATGGGCCCATATTTTTATAATCCAAACTTAATCATGAGATGATCCACGACCCATAAATCATATATTCTGATTTTTTATATTTATTTTATATTTTATTGGATTTAATTTATTTAAATTCAATTTTAATTAAAATAAATATTGAAAAATCAAATATTTGATCCATGGTCTATTTTGAGATCAGATTTTGACGTTTATTATCATTATATGGATCCAAAATTTGTGCAAAACAAAAGAGGAAGTGTATAATGGTCATATATGCAAAAATATAAAGATTTGAATTATCCTTGAATATCAAATCAAATCTCTTCCACCCAAGCCCAAAATCTGACCTAAAATACATCCTCTATAAATACTCATCATCTTCACATTTTTATTCTTTTCGAAACTTTCATTACATGCTATTTTCATGATTGTTTCATTCATATTTATGTCTAACTTAATGTTTAGGATCATTTAGATCCATTGCTTTCAGGTTATTGTGCAAGAATGGAGAGTTGCCATTGTTAGGGCATAAACCCTCCAAGCTTCGAATCTCATCATACAAGTATTTTTTGGCCAAACGGACACCACCATTGAAATCCTAGGGTCCAAATTAGTAGAACTGGATGGTCTTGATTCATTAAAACTTGCGATTTCATGATTTTTGATTTTTCGGTATTTTAGCTACGAACAAAATCGTAGCTAATTCGTAGCAAAATCGCAGCTATTTTCTTAGCAAAATCCACAGGTGTGATGAAGAAGACGAAGATGTGGCATGCAGTCATTGGACGATTCAAATTTTGCTTTGGTTTTAATATTTAATCATTTGTTTTTGTTCTATTTCACGCAAGTGCAATTAGCCTGGTGGTAAGGAGGCACATATGTGATCCTTGGGGCCTGGGTTCGAAACCTAGCGCCCTCCCCCCTCTTTTTTTTACCCTATTTCCTTGTTTTTTTCCAAATATTTTCTCTTTTCTTTTATTTTTCTTATTTATTTTCTTTTTAATTCAATTCCTTTTATCAATTAATAATTAAACTTTTTTTCAACCAATAACAAAATTGAAAATAAATGTAATAAATTTTTTTTTTGTAAATAAAATAAATACATAATTTTTTTTTAAGTTAATTAATAATTTAAACTTCAAAAAATCATAAAAAAACCTTTTTTTTAATAGAAAAAATTAATCGATTTTACGCGAATCCTCCGATATTTATCTTTTTTTTCTTTTCCTTATTATTATTCGTCCCCAATATTATTTTTTATCATTTATACTTATTAGAAAAAGTGTATAGGATTGTTAATTACCTTGTAATAGTTAGTAGTTTTATTTTTTGCATTTTTTACGCACTCCCCCAATTTAAATTATGTATCCCCCTCCCCATGATGTAATAGCTTAGAGTTTTATTTCCGCTTTTAAATTCCGCAAAATAATTAAATTGCGTGGTTAGTAACGATAGGGTGTGAAAAGATTTGTATGCAAATAAAAAACGGACTTAACCCACTAATCCAAAGATAAATAACTGAACACAATACACTCTTCACACCTTCACCTCTAGGATATTTCCTCTTGTTACCTTACGAAATAATGGTCAAGTCCCTCGATCGTAGAGGTGTCTTCGATATAAAGATCACAGTCCCTCGATGACCCTTCGAGTTGCCTACGAATAAGTGATCTAGTCCCCCGATGACCATACGAAAAAGATCATAGTCCTTCTTCGTCCCTTCAAAGTTGCCTTCGAATAAATGATCTTGTCCCTACAAAAAAATGATGATAGTACATTCGAATTGCTAAGATACCTTTACAAGGTTGCCTTCTATGACCATTCGATGACCCTACGCCTGTCCCTAACGTCCAAAGATAAGACTACTTACTAATTAATAGTAAGGACAATCTTATCTCTAAGGAAAGAAATATAACAGGAATGACCTTGAGTAGGTAGGACACCCTTAACTGCTTGCTCACTATTTCAAAAACAAAAATACTCTTTACACCTCACATTTTCAAAATTTTCCAAGAAAACCCCTTTGTATACATTCATACGAGAATCATTACAAAGGTGGACCTTTTCTAAATACACCTCCACTAGTTTTTTCAAACAAAAGTAAAATGAGCTAAGCAGTTAAAAGCCCATGGATAACCATGGATACAAAGGGTGCTAACACCTTCCCTTTGTATAACCTACCCCCCGAACTCAAAATCTAAATCAAGATTTTTCCTGTTCTTTTCCACCTTTCCTATTTGGATAAAAGAAAAGTCAGTGATGCCTCTTCCTATCAGCAACATTGTTTTTGTGAAAACAAAAACGACAAAGTCAGTTCTCCTACCGTGTTACAGAACTGGAGACTCTGCCGAGGAGTTAACTATTTAAAAGAGGGGTTACCTTAAAGTTAGATCACCTTACTTGTTTGAATTATATGCTTTATTTTTAAGGGTACTTGTTTTGGGGCTACTGTGAGAAAGATCCTACCCCGGATCTAGTGTACCTTAGGTAAGTGGAAATAGACCAAGGAAATTGTACGACGTATACCGTTATGGTTGATCTGGTGGATATAGTTAGTGTGACATCTTGGTTGGTACTGATGTTCTTCAAGTCAATTGAGGATAATATTGTAGATTCAGAGTACGCCTAAGAGGGGGGGGGAATTAAGTCTTATAAAATTTCTCGATTATTTTCTTGATGGATGGATTTTTATCTTTTACTTGTGTATGATAAGAAAGCGATAAAGCAGGAAATAAAAGAGACACAACAATTTATCCTGGTTCCCTTCACAGTCCGAAGGTACATCCAGTCCCCTTTCCAACACAAAAGAGATTTTCCACTATAGTTTTTAAATCGTACAACCTATCGCACCATCAACCGGTGAGGCCTACTTTCTAAACAACTAAACAAAAACTAGTGTGCAAGAAAAATCCTCTTGCAAGCACTAACCCTTGTGTCCAACAATCCTGGATCACAAGTCACAATAGAAAACTTCTATAAATCTTTGTTTTTTGAGAGTAATACAATGTATGATATCAATACAAGATTGATCTTCTCCTTTGGTCAAAATCCACTACTCAATCTCAATACAAGTGTTCAACTTATGAATATGAAATGTTATGAATCAATATGAACACTTTTAAATATTTGAAAATATTTGAATTTGATTGAGTGATAATTTTATGAAAAATTCTAGGAGGTGAAAAAATGATTTTAAAAAATTCAGAATTTATAAAATGCAAAACACCCATCCAAAGAGGTGTTATTTTCTTCATAAACATTTAGTGAAAAGGTATAAATGTTTGAAATAATTTTTCAATGAAGAGAGGCCATTTTTCACAAAAACGAATAGTGTTAACCGATTAACCAAATGGTTAACTGGTTAACGCATTTAAAACGTTAAAAAGAATTTGAAATTTTGAAGCCGTTAACCGGTTAACCAAATGGTTAACCGGTTAACACTGTTAAAAAATCAGAAAAACTTTAGTTTTAAAAGTGTTAAACCAGTTTAAAAACATTCTATAGTTTGTATGCATCATGATAATATATGATATGATAATTTGAACACTTGTATATCAATCTTAAAGAGATTTGATATATACCTCAACACATGCGTCCAAACCTTGAAATAATATGAATGTGCATATGAAGCTTGATCACAATGCCAAATACTTGTTGCTTGATCATGTTGGAAGCTCTTAAATTTTTGCAAACATGAAGTGCATGAGTTTTGTTGTCTTCATTAAAATCCTTGAGGTTGAAGGCATGCTTCTACATTCTCCCCCTTTTTGATGATGACAACACAAAATTCTGCGAGAACTTTGATCGACGTGCTAAAAAGATCCTCCCCCTAAGGACAACAACTCCCCCTAAATAATAGAGGCAAGAGCAAAAGAATTCTGCATCGAGAGGTATTAGAGAAATAAAGTCTTCTCCCCCTTTGGCATTAGCAAAAAGGAAAAGACTAACAAGCATATATATGAAAAAATATCACCAATCAAGCATTGAATAGACATACGCATTATGTAAAGATGCAAGCCGAACACACATATCAGCATAACCAAAATTTAATTTAACCAACAAGTGTACAAACATAATACGAAACTTTAATACATGGAAACCAAAAGTGCCTAAATAACTTAGGACTTATGTTTGAAACACCAAAACATTAACTAGACTTAAAAAAAAAGCATAAGAAACATAAAGAGACAACATAGAAACATGGTCCTGAATCCTCATCCAACACATCCTCATCATCTGCTTCCTCCGCTTCACTACCGCCCTCATCCTCATCAACAAACTCGTTGGTGTTACGGGAGCTTAAAACTAAGTTCCGGAGGCTTTTGAAGGCACAAATTGTTTCGCGGTGGTTTGACATCATGGTAGCATAAAGAAAGTCATTTGTGATGCCGGTTTCCGGAATAGGTGGGATGGAAGTGGAGGATCCGTCGTCATACTTATAGGTTCCATCATTGCATTGAATTATGTCAGTGTTTTTGATGATAGTGACTCCATTAATCTCATTATCCGTTGTAGACATAGCAATAAAAGGTTCTCTACCGATTTCCATGTCGGTAATTTCCAAAATTCTTGAAATGAGACGGCCATACGGTAATCTCGTCTTGAGAGAGAGCTGTTGCTTCAGATAATACATCATAGCCGGAAGCCAATTCACTCTAATCTTGTTTTTGACAGCAAACAACACTTGCATTTCCAAGTCATTTATCTGAAAAAGGTTGGAATCCTTGGGCAGAAAAACATGACAAATAATATAGTGTAGCATCCGATCATCAACAGATAATTATTTTGCATAACAGAGTACCCGAGAGGTACGTTGACCGGACACCACAACTGCCTTAGGAAACCTACAAATTTGATAATAGTATTCCATTTTATCATAGCCAACCCATTTTCCTTCCACATGGTTTACCCATTTTCGGAGAAAAACACCCGAATATGGGATAGACAAAGAAGCTGCAAGAGTGCCTAAGTCTACTCTAATCTCACAGTCTCTCACAACATCAAACAATTGATGTTTCTCATTATCATCACAGTTGAGGGACATATTGTTCATAAAAGATTTAACCAAATCCGGATACACTTTTCCGTTGTCAGAAATAAAGTCAAGCATCCCCTGATATTCTAACATAGCTAGAAACTTAAGAGTTTCAAAGGATTTCAAGTTACCATACTTACCCTTAAGAAGATGACGAACCCTTACACGAAAATCCATTATTCGCTTTTTGGTAGTTTCCATGGGCATTTCTTCTTCACTGCTTGAGTTTGATACTGACACTGGAGCCTTTCCTTTTCTGGGAGCCGTTGAAGACAAACTGAAGCTTTTAGGGTTTGAAAGGGGATTTTTAGATTAGGGTTTGTGGGAGTGGAGAGTGAAGTTTGAGAGTAGAGTTTTAGTGAAGTGGGTTTTAATGGAGTATTGATGGTTTTGGAGAAGAGAGTTTGAAGGATGTGATAATGGTGCTTTATGGTGAGTCAAAGTAGGAGGAATGGAGTTATGAGGTGTTGGGAAGAGGTAAGTACCATGTAACACTAGACATACACGCACACACCAAAAGACATAAAAAAGAAAACAAAAACATTTGTATAAACACGTGACCTCAGAACTGCTGTCTGGGAAGCGTTAACAGGTTAACCAATCGGTTAACCGGTTAACCGATCTGTTAACCGGTTAACAGGCTAAAAATTTAAAAAACATCAGCAATTTTTAGGCTAGGTGGGAAAAAGTTTTTGACATTTTTTTTAAAAAAGTGTTGGCATATATCACAACACAACTTTCGATCAAGAAATTTTTTGAAACCGGTTATATTTGAGCATGCGAAAGTGAGAAAAACGAAAAACGGCGATATGTGAGTGCTAGCATTTTGTGACATAGAAGTGAAAATAATCATGTTCTAAGCTACTAAAACTACATAACAAGCAATTTTAAGTTAAGGTCAGATATTACCTTCATTAAGAATACCAAGTTCTCGTCGAATCTTGAATAATTGCTCCTTAGTCAATGATTTAGTGAATATGTCAGTGAGTTGATTGTGTTTATCCACGAACGTAACATCTACATATCCATTTAGTACGTGATATTGAAGGAAGTGATGTCGGATATCTATATGTTTTGTTCTTGAATGCATGATCGGGTTCTTTGTGATATTGATGGCACTTGTGTTGTCGCATCAGAGAGGGATACAACCAAGATCTACACCGAAATCAAGGAGTTGTTGCTTAAGCCACAAGATTTGTGCACAACAATTTCCTCCTGCAATGTACTCCGCTTCGGCTGTGCTAAGTGCAACACATGCTTGCTTTTTACATGCCCACGACACTAGTGCATTCCCGAGAATGTGACAGGTGTAACACGGTGGGAGAACTGACTTTAGTTAAATGTTGCGGATAGCAAGAGTCGCCACCGACTTTTATTTTATCCAAAGGAAAGGGCATAAAAGAACAGGAAAGACCTTAAAAGATTTTTGGGTTCGGGGGGTAGGTTATGTAAAGGGAAGGTGTTAGCACCCTTTACATCCATGGTTATCCATGGGCTCTTAGTTACTTAGCTCACTTTAAACTGTTTTGAGAAGTGTAGTGTGTGATTAAAAATTTTCTTAAGTTCTTTATAATGATCCTTGTACGGATATATATAAAGACTTTGTTTTGAAAATTGTTTAAAATGTGAAGTGTAATGAAGTATTTTTGAATAAGTGAGCAAGTACTTAAGAGGAACCTACCCTATGTTTAGATCTTTACTGTTCTTAAATGTTCTTTCAATGGTAAGACTATCCCTATTATTAAGGAATAGGTAGTCATTACCTTGGATGTTATAAGGGACATGTGAAGGGACAACTGTTATTTAGGCAACTGTAAGGTGTATAAGCAATTCGAAGGGACTTATCATCTTTATTCGAAAGGGACAAGATCATTACGAAGGCAACCATTAAGGGACTTGATCTTTTTATTTGTTAAGGGACTAGATGATATAAGATGAGGGACTTTGCTTTATACACCCTATTTGACCTTTTGTTTAGGCAACTTGAGAGGAAACCCTTAAGAAGTGAGATGGCGATCCAAGATCGACTTACGTGTGTGAGTGTACCAATTCAAATATTTATCTTGAGATTTAATGATCTAAATTAATTTTTAAATACAAACATGTTTTACACTCCCTATATTACTAACCATAACATTTAAAATATAAATAATAAAAATTACTACAACTATTACATATTGGATACAATTACATAATAATAATAATTAAAATAAATAAGTGAATAAATAAATAATTGGGTTAGTAATAATAATAATAAAATAAATAATCACATAAGAAATAAATAAATAAAGGGGGTTAGTAGTAATAAAATAAATAAGAATAAGAATAATAAATTAAAAGTTCAATTTTAAATGAATAATTATTTTAAAGGTTTTTTAATTAATAATAGAAACAAATGATAAATATTATATATTAACAAAATATGATTAATAATCTAATTATTTAATTTTATACACATATTATAAAAATATTTGATTATAAGCATACAAAATAATAAACTAAATTTACAAAATAAAATTAGGTTTTTTTTTTAACTATTTAGAAAAATAAACTAGGGTTTTCTATTTACTTAAATTATTTACATATGAAAGCTATATTCAATAATAACTATAAACAAATTATTAAATAATGTACATAATAAATAAATTAAGATTTATAATACTATTAAAGTTTATAAAAAATATTAGGATTTAGAAAATATTAGGTTTTATATGAAAATGTTAACATAAATAATTTAGGGTTTATAAGTTTAGAAAAATAAATTAGGGTTAATTATCTAATATAAATTAATTATACAAAATTATATAATATTAATAATATACAACAAAATAAATATTAAATAATTTTACTAATAAAGTTTAATTTTTGAAAAGATGAATTTTTGAATTATAGAAAAGAAAATAATATAAACATTTTATTTTTATCATTTTAAATTTATTTAATTATAATATAAACAAATTTAAACAAAAAAAACAAGAAAAAGTGGAAAAAACTTACCTGGGGCTGGGATTCGAACCCAGTCCCTAGGCTTTCACACCCTCAAGACCAACAAACCAGCCAGTGGGCTACGCGCGCGCAGGTGATATGGAATGGATGCCAATGCGTTTTGTTTCTTCACCTGTAAAAATCATAACAAAAAGCAAAACAAAGCAAAAGGGCCTGGGGGGATTCGAACCCAGGACCCTCAACCTCAAACGCGCACACACACTAACCAACTGAGCTAGCAACCTGTTCTGATATAATACCAACAACATAACATAAAATATTATAATAAATTTTTTGAATATGAAATTTGGCACGCTGACTTCATCTTCTTCCTTGGATTTTCGCAGGTTTTCCTGCGAAATATGTTGGGAAATTTCCTGCGAATTTTCATGCGTACAAAACCTGCCAATCTCATACACTCATCAACATGCAACGATTCATCAAATTAGTTACATGGTTGTGATCCCCAACCTTCATACAATTCAATTATGGTCTTAGAATCAATTTATATAGTTTAAATCAAAGAACCCTAAATGAGAGTTATAAACCCTAACTATGGCCGAATTCATTCTAGGCAGTGAAACTCCAATTAAATGGTGCAGAAAGCTTCAACACAATGAAACAAACAAGATTAAACAAACAAAATCAATTGAAATGCAGTAAATTCATTGAATCGAAAAAATCAAATGTGAGATAAAAAGCCATTCAGTTCATGTGATTTATGGAGTTCTAGATAATGATAAGTATGGCTATGCATTCAGTGAACATCAGGGAACATGTTGCAACCTTCAAATTGCCTTGAAAGGGCTTGAGGAATGGAATCCGAATTGAGTTTTTGGTGAGTTTTGAAAAATTGGTAACTTACTCTTGAGGCAGCAATTTCGTGTCCAATGCTTGTGATATGTTTATGTACTTATAGTTGGATGAAACTAGGTCAAAAAATTGAATGGTTGTTTGGACTTTTTGGATTCAAGAGATTGAAAAAGATCATGCTTTGAATTTCATATATTCTTGAATGTATCCTTTCTATCTTAAGACAATCACCATAAATTGCATATCAATCTGATCTAATCAACTTTCATGACCTTCTAGAATCAAAATATATTTTAAATCTTCATATTTTATATTTTATTTGAATTTAAAATGATTTTTAATACAAAAAATCATAATAAATAAACTAAATAAAATAAAATTATGAAAATATTAAATAAATTTCGTGCATGATGTCATGGAACACCTTGGGTCACAAAAAGTTCAGCCCATTTGAAGAATTATGGTTTTAAGACCCTATTTACTTCATAAACCACCCAAAAATTTCCCAACTTTGCAAGGGCACAAATCCTTAAATTTTAATGCTATAAGTGTGTTCTTGGACATTTTGGAAAGCTTAAAGAGTCCTCTAACCAACCCCATTGGTTTCATGTCCATATCTTTTACCATTCTCAAGTTATGCCCTTTTGAAGTTGTTGACTTTTTGTTGACTTTCAAAAGGACCTATAATGTCTTAGCTCATACCTTCCAAATGAAGCATTTTTGGGCTTGGCTTGTGAGACACAAAGTTGTATAGAATTCAATTTTCTTAAAAATGAGCTTTGGATGGGGAAAATTTGATGAAACATGTGAAAGTTATGGCTGGTCAAAGTTCAGTTGACTTTTCCTGAGGAAACCCTAATTTAGAAACTCCTGATTCTTGATGATCTGAAATCTCCTTGATGAATCATGATCAACCCTTGATCAAATGATGAATTTTACTTCATATACTTGATGTTGGTAAAAAATCATGAAGTTTGACTTTGGTTTGACCACAGTTGACCTCAGTTTGACTTTTTAACTACTTTGACTGATTTTGACCTATTTGATCATCTGACTGAGCAAACCTTTGAGCAAAGTCTTGAAATTTGTCATGGGGGTTCTTAAACACATATAAGATGTTATGAAGCTCACTTGAAGTCTTGGAAGTCCATTTAGCCTGATTAAAGTTAAAACCCTAGTTTTGGATGCCTTGCTTAGGAGGATGCATTGTATGAGGGAATTGTCAAATCTTCTGACCAATTGTGAACTTTGTGAACCTTGTGAACCTCATGAGAGGTCTTGTGAATCTTGTGAACCTTGTGAACCTCTTAGAACACAAAGTCTTGTTTTGTGAGGGCAAATTTTGGGGTGCAACAGCTGCCCCTGTTCAATTTTCTGAAACCCGAGGGGTTAGATTGGTATATGTGCCAGTCGTGACCTGGAAGGTTGAAGGGGATTGAACACAAAAGCACAAAAATTTGCACTCACCAGTGCATAGAGTAATACTGATGATTAGCTGTGTATGTTGGAGTGGGCTTAAAGATGCCACTTGGAGAAAAGTTCTTCAAATATACTTCTTGGAGAATCAAGTAGTCCAAAGTATGAAGATATAGCTTTTGGGAAGATAAACAACGTCCCAACATTACCTTTGGGAAGATAAACAACGGCCCAACGCAATAATAGAGTACTTGGGAAGATAAACAACGGCCCAAAGTAAGGGTATAACTTTTGGGAGGATAAACAACGGCCCCAAAGTCATGATAGGGTACTTGGGAAGATAAACAACGACCCAAGGCAATGGTATAACTTTTGGGAAGATAACCAACGGCCCCAAAGTCATGATAGGGTACTTGGGAAGATAAACAATGGCCCAAGGCAATGGTATAACTTTTGGGAAGATAAACAACGACCCAAAGTCATGATATGGCTTTTGAGAAGATAAACGACGTCTCAAGATAGCCTTCGGGCAGATAAACGACGTCCCATGATAATGAGGTAACCTTTGGGAAGATAAATAACGGCCCCAGGTCATGATAGCTTTCGGGAGGATAAACAACGTCCCGAGGTAGCCTTTGGGAAGATAAACGACGTCCCATGATAATGAGGTAACCTTTGGGAAGATAAACAAAGGCCCCAGGTCATGATAGCTTTCGGGAGGATAAACAACGTCCCGAGGTATAAGTATAAATTTTGGGAGGATAAACAACGGCCCAAAGTCATGCTAGCTTTCAGGAGGATAAACAACGTCCTGAAGTATAAGTTATTGATATTGTTTGTCTGCTGGAGAATTAATCTGCAAAACAAGATTAGTTTGATGCAAATATCATGATATATATAACATTCTGCCAGATAATATTAGTTTATGCATTATGTATGCATGTATAGTATGATGCACTTAAGTAATGTACTATGTAATTATGGATATGTATGTTATGGTATGATGTAGATGATGTATGTATGCATCATGCAGCTTGACGCGTCCGGATATCTTTGTATAACAACTGCTGGCCAGGGAAAATAAATCCCGATTTGTTGCTGAAGAATATGAGGAACTTGTTCCCGTCTCGTTTGATAGTATAATACTCATAACCTCCCGTCTTCGTTCGATAGTAAGGTATCCATAACCTCCCATCTTCGTTCGATAGTAAGGTATCCATAAGCTCCCGTCTTCGTTCGATAGTAAGGTATCCATAACCTCCCGTCTTCGTTCGTCGTACTCCTATTGGAAGAATACATTCCCGATTATCCGTCTGAGGATAAAAGAGATGGATATAAATTCCATGGGAGATGTAACTCGAAGTATTTATGAAGATGGATTTGCCATACTGGGGACTTGTAGTTATCTTGTGGGGATGAACCGGTGAAGCTTCGTCGAATTCGTTCCCTCGTTCGTCCTTAGTAAATACTATTACTGCATTTTCATGCATTTCTGGTAAACATCAATCATATTAAGCATTTTATGCATTTCTTGTAAACATCAATCATATTCAAAAGCATACATACATTCAAACACAACCAATGGACGTTTCGCTTATGTAAATAGGGTAAAAGTAAATCTGGATTCAAAGATGGAATTTTATTTATATCACAAAATGACCTATACATAGGCAAGTTTGTACAAGGAGACAGAAATCCTAGTAAAAGGAATTTGTCATAAAGTTTTTTACAAAACAAAGAAAATCAGCTATGTGGGAAATAATCCTATTGAGTTTCAATTATACTATTGCCATTATCTTCAAGTATCTCATCTTCTGCTGTTGAGACGGAAACGATTGGATTGAGCTTTATCTGTTCAAACTTGAGTAAGTAGCACAACTAGTGGTAGTTTCATGGGTGATCCAAACGAGACATAGTCATACGCTTTAATCCCTAACTTCTGCCTGGATTGCCCTTTCAGGTTTTCAATCCACCGGGATACCCTTTTTTGCCCAAGCCGCCTTTTCAGGTTTTCGACTTGCCAGGTGTACATTTTTTATATATATCCCTAATTTTTGCCCGAACCTTTTTGGTTCGCCGGGATGCCCTTATTTTTGCCTAGGCCAGTCAACCTAGCGGATCTTTTTTTTTTTATTTTTTTTTATGCGTAGTATTTTTTAACTATGTCTGCGTTTACAAGCTGTGGGAAGTCTTCACCATCCATAGTAGTAAGTATCATGGCACCTCCTGAGAATACTGTTTTGACCACAAATGGTCCTTCATATGTAGGAGTCCACTTGCCCCTAGGATCACCCTGTGGTAGTATGATACGCTTGATTACCAAATCACCATCCTGATATACCTTCGGCTTAACCTTCTTATTAAAAGCCTTAATCATCCATTTCTGGTACATCTGGCCATGACAAACAGCTGCCAATCTCTTCTCATCAATCAAATTTATCTGGTCAAGTCGAGTCTGAATCCACTCATCTTCGTCCAAGCCTGCATCCTTCATAATTCTTAAGGAGGGGATCTGAACTTCAATGGGCAGAACTGCTTCCATACCATAGACTAAGGAGAATGGAGTTGCCCCTGTTGAAGTACGTATTGTAGTACGATAACCATGGAGAGCAAATGGTAACATCTCATGCCAATCCTTGTAAGTAACAGTCATCTTCTGTATAATCTTCTTAATGTTCTTATTAGCAGCTTCTACTGCCCCATTCATCTTCGGACGATACGGAGAAGAGTTGTGATGTTTAATCTTGAACTGCGTGCAGAGATCAGTAATCATAGTGTTGTTCAGATTAGAGCCATTGTCAGTAATAATCCTTTCAGGGATGCCATACCTACATATGAGATTATTCTTAATGAATCGAGCCACCACATTCTTAGTAACAGATGCAAATGAAGCTGCCTCTACCCACTTTGTGAAGTAATCAATAGCGACCAGGATGAAACGATGCCCATTAGAAGCAGTAGGTTTGATCTCACCAATCATATCAATGCCCCACATGGCAAAAGGCCAAGGAGCAGTCAACACATTCAAAGGTGATGGAGGTATATGTACTTTATCAGCATAGATTTGACACTTATGACATGTTCTGGAATGTTGATAGCAGTCAGCTTCCATGGTAGACCAATAGTAACCTGCTCTCAATATCTTCTTTGCCATAGTATGACCACTAGAATGAGTTCCAAAAATCCCATCATGCATATCTTCCATAATTTCAGTTGCTTCCTTCTTATCCACACAACGAAGCATAGTTGAATCATGATTGCGCTTGTACAAAATCCCATTACTCAAAAAGAACTTAGCAGAAAACCTCCTCAGAAACTTCCTATCTTTGACAGATGCCCCTTCAGGTAACTCCTGGGCTTCAAGATATCTTTTTACTTCATAGAACCAAGGCTTCTCTTCTGCTTCTTCAGTGTCAATCTCATTGCAGTATGCAGGCTTTTCAAATCTATCAATAGTAATCTTGGGAGCTTCATCATCCCAGCTGATCTCAAACATGGATGCCATGGTGGCTAATGCATCTGCCAACTGATTTTCTCTTCGTGGAATGTGTCCAAAGGTAATATCTTTAAAATGTGGGATCAAAGACAACACATGCTCTTTGTAAGGAATGAGATTATCATGCTTGGTATCCCAATCTCCTTTAATCTGACTTACTACCATGGCTGAATCTCCATACACGTCTAGGAACTGAATCTTCATATCAATGGCAGCTTTGATACCTAGGATACATGCCTCATATTCAGCCATGTTATTGGTACAATAGAAACAAAGTATGGCAGTAATCGGGGTATGACAACCTTCAGGGGAACTGATCACAACACCAACACCATTACCAAGTGCATTAGAAGCTCCATCAAAAACCATAGTCCATCGGGATCCTTGTTCAGGTCCGTCATATTGTCCAGGTTCTTTGGTAATAATCATAATATCTTCATCAGGGAACTCAAAACTCATTGACTGATAATCATCCACTGCTTGATGAGCCAAATGATCAGCTACAACACTTCCCTTAATGGCCTTCTGAGTAGTATACTGTATATCATATTCTGTTAAGATCATTTGCCATCTTGCTATTCTTCCGGAGAGAGCAGGTTTCTCGAATATGTACTTGATTGGGTCCATCTTCGAAATCAATAAGGTAGTATGAGTCAACATATACTGTCTTAGTCGGCGAGCAGCCCATGCCAAAGCGCAGCAAGTTTTCTCGAGCAGTGAGTATCTTGTTTCACAGTCGGTAAACTTTTTGCTAAGGTAGTATATTGCCTGCTCTTTTCGACCAGACTCGTCATGTTGCCCCAACACACACCCCATTGAGTTGTCTAACACTGTTAAGTACATAATCAAGGGTCTTCCATCAATTGGTGGCATCAAAATTGGAGGTTCTAGCAGATATTTCTTGATTTCATCAAAGGCTGTCTGGCACTCATCATTCCACTCCATTACTTGATCTTTCTTCAACAACTTGAAGATTGGCTCACAGGTGGTAGTTAATTGGGAAATAAATCTTGCAATGTAATTCAATCGTCCCAAGAAACCTCTAACTTCCTTCTCGGTACAGGGAGCTGGCATCTCTTGTATAGCTTTTACTTTTGCAGGATCTACTTCAATACCTTTTCCACTGACAATGAAACCCAGGAGTTTACCAGATCTAACTCCAAAGGTACACTTGTTTGGATTCAATCTCAGCTTGTATTTCTTCAACCTCTCAAACAACTTATGCAGATGATCAAGATGTTGCTCTTCATTCTGGGACCTGACTATCATATCATCCACATATACTTCTATCTCATGATGAATCATATCGTGAAACAAAGCCACCATAGCACGCTGATATGTTGCCCCTGCATTCTTCAAACCAAAGGGCATCACTTTATAACAAAAAGTGCCCCACTGTGTAACAAATGTAGTCTTTTCCATATCTTCGGGTGCCATCTTGATTTGATTGTAACCAGAGAAACTATCCATAAAAGAGAATACCTTATGCTGAGCAGTGTTGTCTACCAGAATATCAATATGAGGAAGTGGAATGTCATCTTTGGGGTTGGCCTTGTTCAAATCCCTGTAGTCCACACACATACGTACCTTACCATCTTTCTTAGGTACCGGTACCACATTTGCAACCCACTGAGGATAAGAAGTCACAGCTAAGAACCCTGCATCAAACTGTTTCATTACCTCTGCTTTAATCTTCTCTGACATTTCAGGACGCATGCGACGAACCTTCTGCTTCTTTGGACGACAATCTTCTTTTACCGGTAAACGGTGAACCACAATGTCTGTATCCAACCCTGACATATCTTCGTAGGACCAAGCAAAAATCTCCATATAGTTATGTAACATTTGAATCAACCTGCTCTTAACACCATCCTCTAATTCAGCCCCTATCTTGACTTCTTTCCTGTTTTCTTCAGTTCCCAGATTCACAACTTCGATTGGCTCTTCATGTGACTGTATAGCTTTCTCTTCTTGTTGTAACAACCTAGCAAGCTCTACAGGTACTTCACAATCGTCCTCATTCCCATCTTCAGCTTGATAGATCGGATTCTCGAAATTATAATTGGCAATAGTAGAACTGTTATCAACAGGATCCAGAGTGGATGAGGATCTGCATTTTAGTGATATGGGTGTGTGTAAGAACACATAGCTGATAAAACAAAAAATAAAAGAAAAGAAAGACAAGGAACACAATATTTACGAAAATGAAACGTCCACTGATTTTTATTGAATGAAGTATGCAAATGAAATGACATCCCGTAGCAAGCACACCATTGTGCCCTGGGTAAGGCACAAGGCTTAAGAGTTTAATTGTTCAAAAATTACAAACTTTAAAAGTAACAACACAGTAATAGTATTTACTCCTGACTAAAGGAGATAGGAATAACATCTTCAGCTTTCCAATTATTAAGCCCAGCACCCACAGTAGGAAAAATCCAAGCATCCAGATTATAATCTTCCTCATAGTCACCCACAGCATTGATCTGACTCTTCATAATCCCCTGATTGGTGATACGAACAACACGAGCACGACGAACAGCCTTCTGGGACTCTGTAGTGAAACCCAAACCAAATTTGTCAGACTTGTAAGGAATGTCAGGAAGCTGACCCCAAATAGTACAACCACCTTCATCCACCACAGCTCTAGCATCTTTGAGGGAGGCCATTGTTGGAGGTACTCTGGTGACCACAGGAACTTTCTTGACAATAGGAGGAGCTTCATAATTATTAACAACCCAAGGAACTACTTCGAATGTCTGGCACGGAGTTTCAACATATTCACCTTCCACTTCAAGATATTTAAAGGTGTTCACATGGCTAATTATATATCCTTCCTCTCCGTAAACAGTGACAACTTTTCCTTCTACTGGATATCTCAGCTTCTGATGTAAGGTGGAGGTTACAGCACCTGCCCCATGGATCCAGGGACGCCCAAGCAAACAAGAATAAGAAGGACAAATATCCATTACATAAAAGGTAGCATTGAAGACCTGAGAACCTACTTTGATTGGGAGATCAATTTCTCCATGCACCACTCTTCTTGAACCATCAAAAGCTTTTACCACTATATTACTGGGCTTCAACACAACATCTTCAGGGCTAAGCTTGTTCAGAACTTCTTTGGGCAACACATTCAGAGAGGAACCATTGTCTATTAACACATGTGACAGGGTAGTGCCCCCTGCATTCAATAGAGATATGTAGAGCCCTGTTATGATCCCTTTTGGCCGGAGTCAAATCAGCATCGGAGAAACCTAACCCATTATCATAGATCAAGTGTGCAACACAATTTTCAAACTGGTCTACAGAAATCTCATTTGGTACATGAGCAGTCTTCAAAAATTTAATCAAGGCCTTGACATGAGCCTCAGAACACAACAACAAAGACAACATAGAAATCTTGGAGGGAGTATGCCCCAATTGGTCAATAATGTCATAATCACTCTTGCGAATGATCTTCAGTACTTCTTCCATCTGCTTAGAGAGATCATCAGCAGCTGGCACATCAGTTGGTATAGGTTCACTAATAGGACCTTTGCCCCGAGCATCAGTAGTGGAGGTAGTAGCTGGAGTAACTGCATTCGTGTGATCTTACTAGATCCAGCAATATTATCAATGTTTTCATCAGCAACAAGCGTATCAGCTAAAGGTTCCTGCTTAACACCATGGATATAAACATCGGAACCATAATGCCAAGGCACAGCTTTATCAGAAGTGTACGGAATAGGAGCAGGAGTGGTGATGATCATAGGAGCCACTCTAGCTTTAGCAACAATCTTCACAGGGCCTTCAACAGTAATCTTAATTGGACCCTTATGAGTAATTTTGACAGGTCCTTTGGAAGTAATCCTTACCGGCACTTTATCAACCATATCCACCTCTTCAACCTTCGCACCTTTAGTTATATGATCCACCATACTCTCCACAGAAGGTGGCGTCCTCTCAAACACTATGGTATAATTATTCATGAGGCGTTGAATTCCGTCCTTCAATCTCCAGCAACTATCCGGCTTATAAGCACAATAGACACAATCTTCACGACTACCTGGAAAGAACCCAGCTTGTACCAACTTCTTCTTAATAACAGACAATGGTGTAGTCAAATCTGCAACTGAGGAAATATGTGAAACTTCATCAATGGCATTGACAGTCTTCTCATGATTTGGCATAGGAGCAGTAATCATATTTGGAGTACCCGGAGGGTCAAACTCAATCTCTCCAGCATCAATCATATCCTGAATTTTATTCTTCAATACCCAGCAACTATTGGTATCATGTCCCTGACAATTTGAATGATATGCACATCGTGTATTAGGATTGTACCTGGGAGAGGTAACATTGGGATTCTGAGGAGGGTCCCTCAAAGTGATCAGTTCACCCTTCAACAAGTGTTGCAAGGCTTGGGCCAGTGACATGTTGATCTTAGTGAACTATCTTCTAGTCCTCTGTTGATTGCCCTGGGGTGGCTCTGTTGTTGCCGGAGTAGGATTGGAGATATGAACTGCACTCACAGACTGATGCCTCCTATTACGATCAGGTTGACCATAAACAACATTTGACTCTTTCTTCCCACTGGGAGGCTTCTTTGCAGTATTTGAAGAAGAAGCACCCACTTGGATCTTGCCACTCCTTATACCACTTTCTACGCGCTCTCCTGTCATTATCAACTCAGTGAAGCCAGATGATGAGCTTCCAATGAGATGACTATAAAAAGGACCGTTCAACGTACACATGAACATATCAACCAACTCCCTGTCAGTTAGAGGGGGTTGTACTCTTCCAGCCAAATCTCTCCACTTCTGGGCATACTCCTTGAAATTTTCTTTAGCACCCATAGACATGCTCTGCAGTTGCATGCGAGTAGGGGCTAGATCAGCATTGTATTGATATTGCTTATAGAAGGCTTCAGCAAGATCATTCCAATCACGGATGTTGACACTCTCCAACTGATAGTACCATTCCAATTGAGCTCCAGATAAGCTCTCTTGGAAGAAATGGATCCACAACTTCTTATCAGCAGTATGGGGTTGGATTCTCCTGACATAAGACCTCAGATGCAGCTTGGGACAATAGACACCATCATAAACTACGAAAGTAGGAACCTTGAAACCAATGGGTATAACCACCCCAGATATCAAACTCAGGTCTTCAAAATCCAACCCAGAAGACTTTTGTAATTCCATAGCATCCATTCTATCCACCAGCATCTTGAACTTATCTTCATTAGGATCATGATAGTAGTTAGCTTCAGAATCAGAGTCCCCCATTGTATTATGGAGACTGCCTCCCTCTTTCTCAGACTCTTCAGACTCATAATCTTCAACCTGTTCTTTGGTCTTGACAAGACCTCTGAACCTTCTTCCCATGTTGATCAGGCCTCCTGACCTTCTAGTCTTCTTAGTCTTCTTGGCCAGCATTGTCTTCAATTCATCCTGCCCCTTGGACAAGTTCAGGATCAGCTCTTGGAACTATGCATTTTGTGCCTGGAGATCTTTGACTGTTTGTTCAAGAGCCATTGCTGAAATAAACAGCGAGAAGATAAGAAACCTGTACACAATAAACCTGTGATGCAGTGATATGATATATAAATGCGTATGCAATGTTTTCAAGGACCGCAAGATTTAAATTTGCTTAAACAATCAAGAAAGTGAACTTTTATTAGTAATAAATTTGTTTGCCCCTTGGGCTTACAACAAAAATGAAATGAAATAAATACAAAAGATGGGGTTTTAAGTCTCCCATGGACGTTTCCTCTTTGTGTTGAGGTATGAGTTGAAATTCCGCTCCTCGTGAAGTTGCTTTGTTAGCTCCAGGATTCTTTCTTGACTTGCTTTGTAATGAGCCTCGAAAGTATCCCTTTGCTCCTTCAAATGGATCCAGGATCTCTGTAAGTCTTCCATGTCAGTGGGCATGTCTGGATGAAGGATTGTATAAGAAGTATCTCCTTCAGCAATAGGTTCCATGGTAACTGGCAGGATAGCAGGATATGGCATCATGAGAGTCTGAGCACGAGATCGCACCCATCTGAGGTAAGCTTCCATAGGAATAGTGTACTTGGGCTCCAGAGTCTTGCTGTCAACCTTATTCACTTTTCCCCATGCTCGTATGAACCTTTGACGGTAACCTTGCAGATCGTTGTCGTAGTCAAACACAATACCCTGAATCAACATGTCATGTGGACCATCACTCTGAGCGTAACCAAACTGTCGTAAAGCTAAGGAAGGGTTGTAAGTAATGCCTCCTCTTATGCCTAGAAGTGGCACATTAGGAAAATCCCCACAACGGTCAATGATAGTGATATTCTCCATAGATCTGGAGCACCAATGAATATCTGAATGCGAGAGTGACATGATTCTCTTGGACCACCTGAACCCTTGTTCATTCTTCATTACTGATCGAGGAAGGTGAGAAATAAACCACCTAGCTAGCAAAGGTATGCAGCACATCAGAGTTCCCCGTGCCTTCGTAGTACGAGTATGAAGAGAATGCAGAATGTCTCCAAGTAATGTAGGCACTGGATTGTGACTCAGAAATATGTTGATGGCGTGAATGTCTATGAACTGATCTGGATTGGGGAACAACACTAAGCCATAAATCAGCAAGGCTAAGATCTCCTCAAAAGCATCATAGCTCATAGCCTTCAAGAACACTTGAGCCTTTTCTATCAACACCTTAGCAAGAATACCCTTAACTCCGCTTCTCGTTTCTAGAACAATGTCTGACTTCTTCAGATGTAGAGCTGCAACAATGACCTCAGGTTTAGGCTCCTTTTCCAAACCTGTGAATGGTTTCTGATCAAGGACAGGTATACCCAGAAGTTTGGAGAACTCTTCCATTGTAGGAACCAGTTGATAGTTAAGGAATGTGAAACAGTGATGCTTAGGATCAAAGAACTGAAACAGAACACTCATCATGTCTTCATTGAGCCCTGAAGTAACTAGATCCAGTAAGTGACCATGTCTCTTGATGAACTGGGAGTTTTCAGAAACTTGAGAAACCAACTCCTTAAGCTTAGGAGGTATCCCTACAAAGTTGATCCTGATAGTGTTTCTACGAGCAGAAGCCATGACCTGCAACAAAGAACAAAGATAAATCCTTTGGTCCTTGAAATGGTTAGTGAAAATGCTATGCTTATGATGTCATGATGTTATGATGTTATGCTCAATCACAAACATGTGGCACACACAAACAAGTCACACCATAGCCCTAGGTTTAAAGGCTTGCATGAGGTTCAAAGGTAAGTACCCTCCCCTGAAGTTTAGATGGTTCATCCTGTCCTACAAAAGTAACCGGGTTCTAAGGGATCTCAATATCATTGATCCTTCACAAGGGTGGTTGTTCAGTAGGCAACTTACTTGCCAACCAAAACCCTCCAAGTTTAGAATCTCAATGAGCGTAGTATCGAGTATCAACCAACTTCAATCTTTACCAAAGCCGGTTATCTCACTACTTTCTAAAGGCCAAGATGGGATAACTAGGGTTCTAAAAGTTAGTTAGTGCACTGACAACATATGGCAGCCTCATATTATCCTCAACTTGACTTAAGGAACATAAGAACCAACCAAGAAGTCACACTAACTATGGCCACCATATCAACCATATCGGTATACGCCGTACAGTTTCCTTGGTCTATTGCCATTTACCTAAGGTACACTAGATCCGGGTTAGGATCTTTCACACATAAGAGCACCCAACAGATAAGTATAAAGCAAACAAGGCAAACAATTTTAAAGTGATCTAATTCCTAAGGGTACCCCTCTTTTATTAAATCCCCAGCAGAGTCGCCAGTTCTGTAACACGGTGGGAGAACTGACTTTAGTTAAATGTTGCGGATAGCAAGACCAACAAGACCAACAAAGCAGCCCTAGGCTTTCACACCCTCAAGACCAACAAACCAGCCAGTGGGCTACGCGCGTGCAGGTGATTTGGAATGGATGCCAATGCGTTTTGTTTCTTCACCTGTAAAAATCATAACAAAAAGCAAAACAAAGCAAAAGGGCCTGGGGGGATTCGAACCCAGGACCCTCAACCTCAAACGCGCACACACTAACCAACTGAGCTAACAACCTGTTCTGATATAATACCAACAACATAACATAAAATATTATAATAAATTTTTTGAATATGAAATTTGGCGCGCTGACTTCATCTTCTTCCTTGGATTTTCGCAGGTTTTCCTGCGAAATATGTTGGGAAATTTCCTGCGAATTTTCATGCGTACAAAACCTGCCAATCTCATACACTCATCAACATGCAAAGATTCATCAAATTAGTTACATGGTTGTGATCCCCAACCTTCATACAATTCAATTATGGTCTTAGAATCAATTTATATAGTTTAAATCAAAGAACCCTAAATGAGAGTTATAAACCCTAACTATGGCCGAATTCATTCTAGGCAGTGAAACTCCAATTAAATGGTCCAGAAAGCTTCAACACAATGAAACAAACAAGATTAAACAAACAAAATTAATTGAAATGCAGTAAATTCATTGAATCGAAAAAATCAAATGTGAGATAAAAAGCCATTCGGTTCATGTGATTTATGGAGTTCTAGATGATGATAAGTATGGCTATGCATTCAGTGAACATCAGGGAACATGTTGCAACCTTCAAATTGCCTTGAAAGGGCTTGAGGAATGGAATCCGAATTGAGTTTTTGGTGAGTTTTGAAAAATTGGTAACTTACTCTTGAGGCAGCAATTTCGTGTCCAATGCTTGTGATATGTTTATGTACTTATAGTTGGATGAAACTAGGTCAAAAAATTGAATGGTTGTTTGGACTTTTTGGATTCAAGAGATTGAAAAAGATCATGCTTTGAATTTCATATATTCTTGAATGTATCCTTTCTATCTTAAGACAATCACCATAAATTTCATATCAATCTGATCTAATCAACTTTCATGACCTTCTAGAATCAAAATATATTTTAAATCTTCATATTTTATATTTTATTTGAATTTAAAATGATTTTTAATATAAAAAATCATAATAAATAAACTAAATAAAATAAAATTATGAAAATATTAAATAAATTTCGTGCATGATGTCATGGAACACCTTGGGTCACAAAAAGTTCAACCCATTTGAAGAATTATGGTTTTAAGACCCTATTTACTTCATAAATCACCCAAAAATTTCCCAACTTTGCAAGGGCACAAATCCTTCAATTTTAATGTTATAAGTGTGTTCTTGGACATTTTGGAAAGCTTAAAGAGTCCTCTAACCAACCCCATTGGTTTCATGTCCATATCTTTTACCATTATCAAGTTATGCCCTTTTGAAGTTGTTGACTTTTTGTTGACTTTCAAAAGGACCTATAATGTCTTAGCTCATACCTTCCAAATGAAGCATTTTTGGGCTTGGCTTGTGAGACACAAAGTTGTATAGAATTAAATTTCCTTCAAAATGAGCTTTGGATGGGGAAAATTTGATGAAGCATGTGAAAGTTATGGCTGGTCAAAGTTCAGTTGACTTTTCCTAAGGAAACCCTAATTTAGAAACTCCTGATTCTTGATGATCTGAAATCTCCTTGATGAATCATGATCAACCCTTGATCAAATGATGAATTTTACTTCATATACTTGATGTTGGTAAAAAATCATGAAGTTTGACTTTGGTTTGACCACAGTTGACCTCATTTTGACTTTTTAACTACTTTGACTGATTTTGACCTATTTGATCATCTGACTGAGCAAACCTTTGAGCAAAGTCTTTAAATTTGTAATGGGGGTTCTTAAACACATATAAGATGTTATGAAGCTCACTTGAAGTCTTGGAAGTCCATTTAGCCTGATTAAAGTCAAAACCCTAGTTTTGGATGCCCTGCTTAGGAGGATGCATTGTCTGAGGGAATTGTCAAATCTTCTGACCAATTGTGAACTTTGTGAACCTTGTGAACCTCATGAGAGGTCTTGTGAATCTTGTGAACCTTGTGAACCTCTTAGAACACAAAGTCTTGTTTTGTGAGGGCAAATTTTGGGGTGCAACAACAGGTACCACTTGTACTTTTTCTATCGGTCTTACATCCTGCATAATCAATGTCAGAATAACCAATTAAAGAACATGTGCTACCTTTTGGATACCATAGTCCGACATTCGTTATTCCTTTGAGATACTTCATAATCCTTTTCACGGCGGTGAGATGTGATTCCTTCGGACTTGCTTGAAAGCGGGCACACAAACAAACACTAAACATAATGTCAGGATGGCTTGCCGTTAAATGTAATAATGAACCGATCATACCTCGAAACTTTGTAATATCAATTGAAATGCCGGATAGATCTTGATCAACGTACGTTCCGGATCCCATAGGAGTAGACATCACTTTGCAACTATCCATATCAAATCTTTTCAATAATTCCTTGCAATACTTGGATTGGTTGATGAAGATGCCATCCTTTGTTTGCTTGATTTGTAATCCAAGGAAGTAGTTAATCTTTCCCATCATGGACATCTCAAATTCTCCTTGCATCATAAGAGAGAATTCTTCGAAAAGATCTTTGTTTGTTGATCCGAAGATGATGTCGTCGACATAGAATTGAACTAATAAGGTGTTACCCTTGAAATTCTTGATGAAAAAAGTCTTATCAACCTTTCTTTTTGTAAGACCCTTCTCACATAGGAAGTTGCTAAGGCGGTCATACCATGCTCTTGGTGCTTGCTTTAAGCCATAAAGAGCCTTCTTCAACTTGTAGACATGAGAGGTATTCTTGAAGTCTTCAAAGCCCGGAGGTTGTTTGACATAGACTTCTTCATTGATGTAACCATTCAGGAAAGCGCTTTTGACATCCATCTGGTACAACTGAAAATCCATGGAACAAGCGTAAGCAAGTAATAATCTAATTACTTCTAAACTTGCTACCGGAGCGAACGTTTCATCAAAGTCGATTCCTTCTTCTTGTTTGTAGCCTTGTGCGACCAATCTTGCTTTGTTACGAACTATGATTCCATTCTCGTCAAGTTTGTTCTTGAACACCCATCTTGTTCCTATGATGTGCTTGTTGTCCGGTCTTGGTACAAGACTCCAAACTTGTTTCCTTTCAAATTGGTTAAGTTCTTCTTGCATCGCTACTATCCATTTATCATCGCCTAAGGCTTCATCGATTTTGGTTGGTTCAATTTGAGACACAAAAGCCATGTTGAGACAAGCATCCTTGAGATTTAGTCGAGTTGCAACGCCTTGGCTAATATCACCAATAACTTTATCTATCGGGTGATCTCTATGAGTTCTCCATTCTTTCGGAAGATCTTGATGTTCTTCAATGATTGGTGAGTCATCTTCTTATGGTATTTCTTGATCCTTTGATGTCTCTTTTTGTTGTTGTGGCATATCTACTATATCATCATCATCATCCACAATAATATTATCCTCTTTCTAGGGGTTAGTCTCATCAAAAGAAACATGAATAGATTCTTCAATAGTAAGTATTCATTTATTGAAAATTCTAAATGCTCTACTAGAGAGGGAATAACCAAGGAATATACCTTCGTCGGACTTCTCATCAAACTTACCGAGATTGTCCTTGTCGTTGTTGAGAACGAAACATTTGCATCCAAATATGTGAAAGAATGATATGTTTGGTTTCCTACCCTTGAACAACTCATACGGAGTCTTCTTGAGAATTGGTTGAATATTGACACGGTTGCTTAAGAAATAAGCCGTGCTAACCGCATCCGCCCAAAAATATTTAGGAAGATTTGAGTCGCTAAGCATTGTTCTTGCATGTTCCACCAATGCCCTATTCTTCCTTTCTACGACACCGTTTTGTTGAGGAGTCCTTGGTGCGTAAACGTTGTGAGAAATTCCATGCTCTTCGCAAAAATCTTCAAAGGATGAGTTTTAGAATTCTCCACCATGGTCGCTTCTAATGGAGACCAAAGTGAGTGACTTCTCGTTTTGAATTTGCTTTGCATACTTCTTGAATGTTTTGAAGGCATCACTTTTCTGCACTAAAAACAATGTCCATGTGTATCGAGAGAAATCATCAAGAATAACTAAAGCATAAACGTTACCTCCGAAGGTTTTTGTTCTTGATGGACCGAAAAGATCCATATGCAACAATTGAAGTGGCCTTGAAGTAGATACCACTTTCTTGGACTTGAAAGTTGTCTTAGTTTGCTTCCCTTTTTGGCTAGCATCACATAACTTATCCTTGATGAACTTTATCTTCGGAAGACCAACAACTAGGTCATGCTTTATTAACTTGTTTAAATGCTCCATGTGAATGTGAGCAAACCTTTTATGCCATAGCCACGCCTCGTTGTTGTTTTCCATTAAACATTTTACCTTCAAGGAAAAGTCATAAAAAGAAATCATAAAAATGTTATTAAATCTTTTACCCTTTAGCAAGAGGTCATGGGTGACTTCATGTTCTATCAAGTATTCATCCTTTGTGAAGTTGATTCGGAACCTTTTGTCACACAATTGACTTATGCTAAGTAGGTTGTGTTTAAGGTCTTCCACATAAAGAACGTCTTCGATGATTGTATGAGGAGGTGCACCAACGGTTCCTACTCCAAGAATCTTTCCTTTATTATCATCACTGTAAGTAACGTATCCTTTGTCCTTTAGTGATAGACTTGAAAATTTGTTAATGTCGCCCGTCATATGCTTTGAACAACTGCTATCAAGATACCATTGATTAGAAGTTGTCTTCAAGAATACCTACAAAACAAAATCAAGTATTGTTAGGTACCCAAATTGCTTTGGGTCCTTGATAGTTAGTACCCTTTTCAACCCACACATAATGCCCTTTAGGAATACCAATGTTGCGCACATAGCAAGCATTAGGTGTATGGCCTTTGATTCCACAATAAAAACAAGTAGGTTAAAAATGACTTTTATATCTAGGAACATACTTCTTTTTCTTAATACTTCTTTTCATTTTATGACTTTGATGCTTAGTTTTAGAATTGTTTGTCTTTTCTTTAACAACTTGTTCACTAGCTTTTACAAAAATGGTTTCATTTGTGCTTAGTTTGGAAAACTTAGAATATCCTAAACCACTTTTGTCATTAGGATATCTTTGGTGCCTAAGAATTTCCTCCAAGCCAATTTGACCTTTTTCATATATTTCTAAAACTCTTTTAAGTTGAACAATTTGAAAATATAATGACTCACAATTTTTGCATACAAGACTTTGTTTTTCATCCATCAATTTTTGTTTTTCACTTTCAATGTATTTTCCAAAAGCGGTATTTTGTTCTTCTAAAGATATAATTCGTTTCTTTTGGGATGAAATGCTTTTATACAAAGTCTTGCATTCTTTTAGAAGTTCATCTATAACTTCTTGTGTATCATTCTCATAAATTGAAAAATTGCTACTAACCTCATCATTTTCTTCATCGGAGTGATGTGAAGCCATTAGAGCCATATTTGCGCATTCATCGCTTTTCGATTCCGATGAGGAACTAATTTCATTATCGTCCCAAGCAACATAAGCCTTTTTATTCTTGAAATCCTTCTTGCCTTTGAATCCTTCTTTCTTTGCAAGTTTCGGGCAATCCGACTTTATGTGACCTTGCTTTCCACATTCGTAACATGTGACTTCTTGAATCGATGTGGATGCATCCTTTTTCCTGAAATGTTTATTCTTTTTAGGAAAAGAGGAATTTTTATTTTTGTTAAAAAACTTACCAAGCTTCTTAGCAATAAGCATGAAGTTCTCATCTTCAGAAGTCTCGTCGTCTTTGTTATCCTTCGTGTCAATCTTCAAGGCAATTCCCTTGGACTTCTTTTCTTGACTTTTGTGCTTCTCGAGCCTTCCAAGTTCCAATTCGTGCTCTTAAAGTTTGCCAAATAGAGACCCGAATGTCATTGTTGAGAGACTCTTCTTTTATGAAATAGCGGTCACTTTCGGTTTCCATTCCCTTGTCAAGGATCTTAGGACTTTCAAGTTGAGATCGTCGTTGGTGAAGGTCTTCTCGAGAGCAATCAAGTTATTTTTTAGATGAACGAATCTTTTTTGTAAGGCAACAATAGATTCCCCGGGCTGCATACGGAACATCTCATATTCTTGACTCAAAGTATTAAGCCTTGATCTTTTTACTTCTGTTGTTCCTTCATGCGTTTCTACCAAGGTATCCCAAATCTCCTTTGCCGATTTACACTGTGATACACGAAAGAACTCGTCCATACTAAGAGCGCTTTGGAGTATGTTGATTGCCTTCTTCTCATTTAGAATCTTCTTCTTATCATCTTCATCATATGTATTTTTTAACTTTGCGGTTCCAACGCCATTGCTCACGTTTACATGATTATTTGGACCTTTTTCAATCGCTTCCCATATACCTTCTCCTTGGGCTTCAAGATGTGCTTTCATTCTGATTTTCCAGAAGTCAAAATATTCCCCGGAGAAGAGTGGAGGCTTATTTCTACTTCCACCATCTTTGAAAACAGGATTCGAGTTTGCGGAAGCCATACAGGATCTTGTAGGAACAGGTTACCTAAACCTGCTCTGATGCCAATTGTAGATTCAGAGTACGCCTAAGAGGGGGGGGGGTGAATTAGGTCTTATAAAATTTTCTCGATTATTTTCTTGATGGATGTATTTTTCTCTTTTACTTGTGTATGATAAGAAAGCAATAAAGCAGGAAATAAAATAGACACAACAATTTATCCTGGTTCCCTTCACAGTCCGAAGGTACATCCAGTCCCCTTTCCAACACGAAAGAGATTTTACACTATAGTTTTTAGATCGTACAACCTATCGCACCATCAACCGATGAGGCCTACTGTCGCTCCCACCAAATGAGGCCAGGTCAAATGGGGTACAGACGCGAACGGTCGGCGAAAGGAGAGAGAACACACAGGGGTGAACTCAAAAGACAAGAGTCGCCAGCTAGGCATTTTTATCCCGGAGGAAAGGTAATGCTGCATAGACCTAGAAAAGATATGGATAAGACGGTCGCGAACCAGAGAGACTGAGAAAGGGGGTTGGTTACAACCTGGGAAGGTATTAGCACCCAGATTGTCCGCCGTACTCGACGGGATCCACGCTTAAAAGATTTGTGTTTTAAAGGGGTAGTGTCAGTGCAATTTGTGTATCAAAGCTGGAAAGAATACAAGTGTCAGTGTCAAAGAAAAGTGAAGTGAATAAAAGAAGTGTCAGTGCAAGGAAAGAGTGTGAAGCTCAAGACTATGAGGCTTAAAGAGTAATGCTGGAAGGAGGGGGAATATACAGAGACTTTTGTTAGATAACTATTAAGTTATGCCTACGTATCCTCTCGTGCAATGAGGAAGTCAGAACACCATAGTTCGACTCAAAGAGACTGAAATATGAATTGACTTGTGAACTGCTTACTTGTCTATGCTCAAGTGTATGACCTGTCTGGCTCAGGTGCAAACTGTCTTGCATTAGACGGAAGAAGCGAGTTCTCGTTTATGAGTGAATGAGATGAGAAAAGAATCCTGGAGGAGACGATTATTGTTTGTTTTTGTGTTTTCAATCTTTTATTGCTTTTGGATTTGTCATAAGTTAATGAGCTTAAGCCTAAACCAGGGGTTAGTAAACTCATCACATCCTCCCTCTGATTAGGGGTAATGAGAATACCTTAAGTATGAAGTAAGCACCTCACACTTAATCACCATGATGTAGGATTAAGATCATTAACCTACTTATGATTATTTAGATGTTTTTGGAGTTTTTGTTTAGTGTTAAGTAATGAGTTTAAGCCATAATCAAGGATTTAATGGACTCATTACACCATCCTAATAGAAGGATAATAGATGAGAACATTTAAGCTGAGAAAGACTACTCAACTTAACCCATGATTAAGGATTAACCTCATGACAAAACAAAACCTTTATTAGATGGATTTTAGTTAATGATAAGATTAAGAAATGGATTTTACGGTTTGTAAGACAACTTGAGGGGGACTTGTCCATTAACACTAGGGTTAGTCCTTCTTAACCAATTAAGGAAGAATTAGAACCCTAATGCAAGGCCCAAGTTACAAGCTTGATGTCTTAGTGATTATTAGGTGGATTGATTAAAGGAGTTAAACACATTAAGGGTTTAACACTTAGGATTAAAGTTATACACTCCATCCTAATAGAAGGATGCATGCATAAGCTTAATCACAAAGCCTTAAAACCTTTAGGGTTTAGTCCTTGATTAAGAGATGGGAAGAGAAGACTCAAATATGACACAAAGGTAAAAGATAAATGGGGGACTAATAAAACCCTAATTATTATCATGCTTGGTTATCCCTAGGGTTAATGAGATTTGCAAGAAGATCTTCAGAGAAACCACCAGGAAGGAAGCAGATGAAAGGAGCAAGGAGCAAGGAGAAGCAAAACAACTTGCTTCACTTAAGAAGACAAGTTGCTTGAATAAAGAAGGTAATATGAACATGAATGAGCAAACTCAATCCAATACACAAGATAAAATGTAGCAAAGATGCAAGAGATATGAGAAGAGATTGTGAGAAGTGAAGGCAAATTCACTTCTCAAAACAACTTACCACCTGAAAAGTTAGCCAAAAGAAATGAAATGCAATGCAAATGAGATGCAATTTCATGATGCAAACCAAAGTCAGAAGCATAAACATGATGTCAATGATGCTAAGAGATGACACAAATACATGACAAGAGATGAGAGTGATCAAACAATCATAAGGATGCAAATGAGGCATGCTTTGAACCATGAATGTTCATAAAAAGTTATGAAATGCAATGGACATTTAACATGGAAAATGAAAGATGCAATGATCAAACATGATTCTAATATGTCCTAAGATGTATTATGAATCATGTGGATGTACAAAATGTCATGGAAAGTCATTGAATGCAAGCAAATGAGAGATGGATGCAAAGGAAAGCACAAATTAGGGTTTACATGCAACATGCATCACAAAATCCAAAACCAGAAGCAAATGATAAGATAAAAAATTGAAAATGGGATCAAAGGTACCCTGGACCTATACAAGCTCACTGCCCAAAGGAGGGGATCCAACTCTTAACCTAATGGGGGTTATGAATTTCCTAAGTTGGCTAGGGTTTTGGGGTGCCTCACAAAGAAAAATACCAAACAAATTGAAAATGCAAGATCAATTCAAACCAATTTTATCCTATAAACTACATGCTAAGGAGGATGCAATGCAAGAAGAACCATCATCAAACTCTCAAAGGTTAGGCATAATGGATTTTTCAAAGTTTGCACAAAAATATTGCCTTAAAATGAATTTAATTCCAAAGAAAATGATCAAAATGCATCAAGAACAAAAAAGAAATTTGGTTTGAGGGTTTGATAATGTTTCTAAATGTTTTTAAATGCAATGTGAATTTTTTTTTGTGATTTTTAAATACCTAAATGCATTTTTAATTAATTAATTTTCATTAACTAATTAAAACTAAACATTTAAATGATTTAAAAATAATTTTTAATGCAAAAAATAAAAATAAAAATATTTTTGGGTTCTAAAAATTAATGAAATCTTTGACAAAAATTTTCATAATTTTTAAACATGATTTGCTATTTTAAATAATTCGTGCAAATTAAATGAAAAGAAAATGAAATAAAAATTAAAATATGAGAAGTATGCAAAATGAAGGGATCAGATTGAGTCTGGGCTAGGAGGGGTTGACTTGGCGCCACATCCAATGGCCCAAGTTCAAACCTGGCTAATTTTGTTTTATAATTAATTAAACCTAGGTTAATTTAATAAATGACTGATTAGGGCTTAATGACAAGATCTAGTCCACCCATTCATGCGCGGGAAGGCAGATCCAAGGGTCTCAATTCAAAGTTGCTAATTAAACATGCTTAGCCCTAATTAACCTCAGGCGACCGGAGATGAGCTCCGGTCGTCTTCTCCGGCAGGGCAAAAACCCTAGCTTCCTCTACAGGCTACCCCAAACTAAATTAATTGCCCAGCAACATTCCCCTCCCCAAACTAAACCTAAATCCATCATCAAAAACCATTCATCAACCATGAACAAAGTGAATCGAAACCAAACATATTCACGGGCAAAATTTTAGAGAGGCACAAAATGCTCATTTTCACACCATTTTTAAATCTAAAAGCATCAGAGTGATCTCCATGATGTGCATTTTCATTTTATAACAAAAAAAGCAAGCTCTGAAAAGTTGGAAGTTTGAAGCTACCTGAGATGAAGAACTGTGAAGATGGGCTTTCCTGACCCTTCTCTTATGCAAACTGTCTCCCCTGAACCTCCTGAGCTCAATGGGATGCTTCAAACCTCTTGTTGGTGGCTGATTTGTGAGTTTGTGTTCTGATATGGCAGGTTTAACAGTTGGGATATGTGATGCTTCAAGCTGTTCCAATGGTGGATTTTGGTTCCATGGAGGGTGTATGATTCATTGGTGAAGGAAAAATGAGGGTTTGATGGCTGTGTGTAGAGATTCGAAGAAGAGGAGTTTTTTGACATATTTTGTGTGTGCTGGCTTGTGTCTGTTTTTAGGCTTGTGTATTGCTTTCTTTATGTTCCATAACACATACCTAGACTATTGGAAGAGGTCTGAGGAAGTGACATGTACTGTGGGAATGGTATGGGGTGATTGGCCAAAAAGTCAAGGATTGTGTACTATGGGTATGGGCCATGGCAGAGGAAATCTTAGGGCTTGTCCTGCCTCAGCTTGAGTTAAGGAAGACCCTTGGATGATTCATGGAGGACTGCAACACTTGGATCATGAGATATCATGAACTTTGCATTTTGGAAACTTGTCACACTTTGTGTTTTTTAGGTCATGAACATGTGATATCTCTTGCTGAATTTTGGTGTGAGATGTCCCATGAGGTTATGGCAATGTCTTGAGACCAGCTAGAGATCACACAAACTTTTGGGAACCATTTTGCAAGAATTCCCCCTTTTGCATTTTTATGGAAAATGGCTTATGGTTACTTGAAAATTAAGTCATGGAAATGGGAAATCTCTTGGGCCAAACTGAATTTTAGGTCATGCATTATGTTTGTATGATAATTAGAGGTCACATTGAAGTCACATAAAGGCTTGTCATGAGAATTTTCAAGTTTTCCATCTTGTGCAAAAGTGAAATTTCAATGATTTTATCCAACTTTGCAAGGCCATAACTTTTGATCCAAAATGAATTAGAATGAGTTCTTGTACATTTTGAAAAGGGAATGATCCATTCTACAACTTTAATGACCAAAGTTTTCTCATTTGAAGCATTTTTGAATCAATTTGAGGAGGTTGAAAAACTTTCCCAAAATGGCAAGTTTCCATTACAAGTCACTTTCCCAAAAAGGCAATTTTGCAAATGGCTTGAAATTCTTCAATTTTGTGAACTTCTAACATCTTCTATGATCAAATAAAGATCATACATATTCAAAATGATGGAGAACACCCTTTGGTTGGGTCATTGGGGGCCTCAGATGCCCTGATTTTACACTGACTTGCTCAAGAAGTCATCTATTGATCAGATGCCTTCCCCATTGAATTTATTCATGACAATTGATATGCATGATCCCTATAACATATAGAGACCAATAGAATCAAGAATGACCAAAAAATTTGGAGTTATGGCCTCTGAAACCAAAACCCTAATTCTAGGTCATCTGTGCAGTTAAACCTGGCTCTGCTTCCATGTCTTTCTCAGTTCTTGTGATTCTTTGACTTCCTTGATCTTGAGAGGATATAATATGATGTTTGAACATTCATGGACCCCTTTGAAGTGATTGATGACCTTTGGAGTGGCCCAAATGGCTCAGGGATGGCTCAGATCACAAACCCTAGATGCAGATGACTTAGAATCAATGCAGTGAAGCAAATATGCAATATGAGATGATGTGGTTGAACTTATGCATATGAAAATATCACAAGCCATGGTGTGAATGGGTGAGGGAAAATTTGGGGTGTTTACAGCTGCCCCTTTTCAAACATGAGTTAGCTGTGCAGGATGTAAGCAACGACTTAACAGGCAAACAAGATAACTTGTGGTTGAATACCAAAGACAGTCCAAAATTTGCACTCATATAATGAAGAAAAAAAGGGATATAGATTGTAAAGGAAAATAAAGTATAATTATAAAGTGCGGGCGACGGAGGACGACCGTCGGGCAGAGGACGACTGCTGGGGATGAAGCAATGACGGGGACGACCGACATGCTGGGGAAGATGCGGGAAACAAAGCAATGACGGGGACGGCCGACAAGCTGGGGACATAAGAGATTATGATGGGGACGGCCATCGAAATAAAGCAACAAAGATTCTCTGGGGGTTAAGGGTAAATGATGGGGACGACCATTGGGTTCAAAGCATAAATGAAATAAATGATGAGGTACGGTCATCAAAGGTGAAGGACGATCACCTAGCAGGGGACGGCTATTCTGTTGGGGATAAGATGAGGGACGGTCATCTAAGGTGAAGGACGATCACCTGGCAAGGTACGGTTGCCAAAAGCATCACGACATAGGACGAATGTCGGATGAAAAGGTTGACGATGGGGACGGCCACCGGAATAGCATGATGAAGGACAATCATCAAGAGGTGAAGGACGATCACCTAGCAGGGGACGGCTGCTCTCAGGGTTTATCATGACATAGGACGAATGTCAGATAAAGAGATCTACGATGGGGACGGCCATCAGATAAAAATGATGAAGGACGATCATCAAGAGGTGAAGGACAATCACCTAGCAGGGGACGGCTGCTAAAAGCATCACGACATAGGACGAATGTCGGATGAAAAGGGGTTCTAATGAATAGAGACTCCACTGGGGTGATGAAGTACGATCATCAAAAAGGTGAAGGACGATCACCTGGCAGGGTACGGCTGCCGAAAGGTATCATGACATAGGACGAGTGTCAGATAGAAAGGAAGTAATTCATTGGGATTTGCTGGGACTTTTCTGGGGAGTAGTAGACATAGACGAGTGTCTAAATTCAAGAAGACATAAGTGTTTGACACGGTGTATAGATTAAAGATGTGGACGAGCATCCTTAAGACTATGATATGGACGAGTATCGGTAGAAACAAACGTTTGACGCATGTTCAGAGATGATGATACGGACGAGTATCAACCGGTTAACAAGGAACACAGACGAGTGTTGATTCTGAGAGAATTCAGGTGGCATATGTAAGGTACGGACGAGTATCTGTATGAGTAACAAGTGACGAGAGAGACACATACGAGTATTTAACTTGCTAGGGAAAGCACGACACGGACGAGTGCCAGGAAAAGCGCATTATAAACAAGTATTTGGTTTGCAAAGTGTTTAGGCAACTGTGTTAGGGGAGGTGACACGGACGAGTGTCAGGGAAGAAGTATATATGTATCTGTGGGTGCAAAGGGGACGCTTTGGCTTTCTGCTGGGGAAATGACACAGACGAGTGTCGGGAAGCATTTGCAATATACGAGTCGTCTGTTTGTAAAGAATGCTCGGGCGACTTTACTGGGGAGTGATGACACGGACGAGTGCCAAAAGGAGTGTGTATCTGTAAGGGAAATGTTTTGGCCCTCCGGTGAGGAATTGGGGAAATATTCTGTATACTGTCTGATGGGTTGTCAGTATTTACAAGTGTTCAGTTCGACACATGGCTTATGATTGTGCAATATGTTTGATTTTTTTGCCGTAATGCTCCGTATTAGACGGAATGCTACGCTCTGTGGAGAAAATATGATGCGAATGCTATGATTATGCAAAGATACCGATCCGGGATTCGGATCCCGCTGCTGTGGAGATCTCTGGCTGATCTGTTTGAAGTGGATTTCCCAGCTGGGAGTAAAATCATTGATAGATCTGTCATATATGACTCTGCGTGGGGAAATAGGTCACTGATAGACCTATCTTGGTGATGAGGGACCCAACTAGGGTTTGTAGACGCTTTCGTCACTCTGTTGTGAGATCTTCAGGTATTGCTTTTCTAGATAGAGGTCGAAACTTCGTGGGGAGATGGTTCCCGGTCTTTGCTTTCGGCTGAGGAGGAATGACGTACGGCAACTCAGCTGGGGAGAGAGCACCTCCGGTGCTAATCAGGAGATAAACTAAGTAGATAATAGTTAGGCAGCTTGCTGGGGAGAAACCTTCATGCCCCATGGTACGTTCTGAACACCTGCAATCCTGTAAAGACAAAGAAACGTACAAGCATCCCGAGATATCCCTTATTGGATTCCGTCGTAGGAGTTTATACATTCCCGGGAGTAAGTATATTTCCTGTAAGCACGTACTTTTAGAGGGGAAACATCTGTATTTATGCAATCAATATCTTAATGACATTAGACATTTTTTTGCAAACGAAAATAAAATGTACGAGACGAAACAATGACTGAAAATTTAGTTTTATTAATCTGCGTGCCCTGAATTGGCAAATACAGTCATAGAAACAAATCCCCTAAAATGAGGAGATTGTTACAAATTGAGAAACAAAAGATGCTGACAATGCTAATGACGCTTCAAGGAGCTTCCCTTTTGCTATGACTCGTATGACTTTTGACGTTCTTCTCGTCTTGCTTTCTGAAGAAGGCTGATTCTGACCGGCGCTCGGACCTTTCGGAGCTTACCATGCTGTAAGTGATACAAACGAAATCAGAATGCAGTTGTTCGCTTATTCCCTTATTTTGCATGGATCGCCCTTTCGGGTTTTCAATCCACCGGGATACCCATTTTTGCCTGAGCTGTCCAATGCGGCTTTTCAACTCAGCGGGTGTACATTTTTTTATTTATTTTCCCTTATTTTTGCCCGAGTCTTTTATTCTGTTTTTGACTCGCCGGGATGCCCTATTTTTGCCTGGACTTACATTCTGTTTTTATGTCCAGCGGGTCATTTTTATGCGAAGTATTTTTTAACTGCATCTGAATTCACATGGGACAGGAAGTCTTCACCATCCATAGTACTGAGCATCAGTGCTCCACCAGAGAAAACTTTCTTCACTATGAACGGACCGTCATAATTCGGAGTCCACTTGCCCCTGTGGTCTGTATGGGGAGGGAGGAGTCTTTTCAGCACAAGATCTCCTACTTGGTATTCTCGGAGCCTGACTTTCTGATCGAAGGCCTTCTTCATTCTTTTCTGATACAGCTGCCCATGACAAATTGCAGCCAATCTCTTTTCTTCAATCAGACTTAGTTGTTCGTATTGGGATCGGACCCATTCTGCTTCATTCAGCTTAACATCCATCAATACCCGCAAGGTGGGTAATTCAACTTCAACAGGTAGGACCGCTTCCATACCATACACAAGCTGATACGGTGTTACCCCAGTGGATGTTCGGATTGACGTACGGTACCCATGCAAGGCAAATGGTAGAATTTCATGCCAGTCTTTATAGGTGACCACCATCTTTTGCACAATCTTCTTGATATTCTTGTTAGCTGCCTCAACAACACCGTTCATTTTTGGCCTGTAAGGAGAAGAATTGTGGTGTTGGATCTTGAAGTCCCGGTACAGTTCTGCCATCATTTTTTTGTTCAAATTGGAACCATTATCAGTAATGATTCGCTCGGGCACTCCATACCGACAGATGATGTCTCTCTTCAGGAATCGGGCTACCACCTGCCTTGTAACATTTACATAAGAAGCTGCTTCGACCCACTTGGTAAAATAATCAATAGCAACCAGGATGAATCTGTGGCCGTTCGAAGCAGTCGGTTCAATCTTGCCAATCATGTCAATGCCCCACATGGCAAAGGGCCAGGGGTGAAGACATCACATTCAGAGGATTCAGAGGCACATGCACTTTATCCTCATAAATCTGGCATTTATGACATTTTCTGGCGTAAGCACAACAGTCTGCATCCATTGTGATCCAGTAATAGCCTGATCTCAACAACTTTTTAGCCATTGCATGTCCTCCTGCATGGGTACCAAAGGAGCCTTCGTGCACCTCGTGCATCAATAAGTCTGCCTCTGTCCTGTCGACGCATCTGAGGAGTACCATATCAAAGTTTCTCTTGTATAGGGAACCATCAGTATTCAAGAAGAAACTGCCAGCAAGCCTTCTTAATGTCTTCTTATCATTGGAAGATGCCCCAGGTGGGTATGCTTGATTCTCCAAGAAGCATTTGATGTCGTGGAACCAAGGCTTATCATCTTTAACAACATCTGCTGAGAACACGTATGCTGGTCTGTCAAGTCTGGATACTGATATCCGAGGCACAAAGTTGGCAGCTTGAACTTTGATCATGGATGTAATGGTAGCCAGAGCATCTGCAAACTGATTTTCATCTCGAGGGATATACTCAAGCTTGACTGTTGTGAAGAAAGTCAATAACCTCCTTGTATAATCCCGATAAGGTATCAGATGGTCTTGGTGGGTGTACCATTTGCCGTTGGTTTGATTGATTACCAGAGCTGAATCTCCGAACACAGTCAAAGTCTTGATCCTGAGGTCAATGGCTTCCTCGAGACCCATAATGCAAGCTTCGTATTCAACTTCGTTGTTAGTGCAGTTAAAGGTGAGTTTTGCCGAAAAAGGCATGTGAACTCCTTTAGGTGTAATGAGTACTGCACCAACACCACGACCATTCATATTAACAGCCTCATCAAACATCATAGTCCATTCTTCTTCTGGGTCAGGCCCTTCAGTATGAATAGGCTCTTCATGATCTTTTGCTTTAATGAACATGATGTCTTCATCAGGGAAGTCAAATCTCATAGGCTGGTAATCATCAATGGGTTGCTCTGCAAGATAATCAGACAATACACTGCCCTTGATGGCCTTCTGAGATGTGTATTGAATGTCATACTCTGTGAGAATCATTTTCCATCTTGCAACCCGTCCGGTAAGTGCTGGCTTCTCAAAAATGTACTTGACTGGGTCCATCTTTGAGATCAATAAAGTGGTGTGGGTCAACATGTACTGCCTTAGTCGGCGAGCAGCCCACGCTAAAGCACAACAAGTTTTCTCGAGCAGTGAATAACGTTGTTCACAGTCGGTAAACTTTTTGCTTAGGTAGTATATTGCATACTCTTTTCGACCAGACTCGTCATGCTGGCCCAGCACACACCCCATTGACTCTTCTAATACTGTCAAGTACATGATTAGAGGTCTTCCTTCAACTGGAGGCATAAGGATTAGTGGCTCTTGTAAGTACTCCTTGATTTTGTCGAAAGCCCTCTGGCAGTCTTCGTTCCACCTGACCGTTTGTTCTTTTCTTAACAGCTTGAACAAAGGCTCACAGGTTGCTGTAAGGTGAGATATGAACCGTGAAATGTAGTTCAATCTACCTAAGAAACCCCGAACTTCTTTTTCAGTCTTCGGTGCAGGCATTTCTTGAATGGCTTTGACTTTGTCAGGGTCAACTTCAATCCCTTTTTCGCTTACGATAAATCCCAGCAGTTTACCGGACCGCACCCCGAATGTACACTTGTTAGGGTTCAACTTCAGTTGATATTTCCTCAGACGCTTGAATAACTTCAACAGATTCACCAGGTGGTCTTCTTCTGTGAGGGACTTGGCAATCATGTCATCCACATAACATTCAATTTCTTTGTGGATCATGTCATGGAATAATGTTACCATAGCCCGTTGATAAGTAGCACCAGCATTCTTCAGTCCGAATGGCATCACCTTATAACAGAATGTGCCCCAGGGTGTGATGAAAGTTGTCTTCTCCATGTCTTCAGGTGACATCTTGATCTGATTGTATCCTGAAAATCCGTCCATGAAGGAGAACACCGAGAACTGAGCCGTATTGTCGACCAATACATCAATGTGAGGTAAAGGGAAATCATCTTTTGGGCTGGCTCTGTTCAGGTCCCGGTAATCCACACACATCCTCACTTTGCCATCTTTCTTAGGCACAGGTACAATATTAGCAACCCATGGTGGATAGCTGGTTACAGCAAGGAAACCGGCGTCCCACTGCTTTTGTACCGCTTCTTTAATCTTCATTGCCATATCTGGGCGAGTACGGCGCAACTTCTGTTTTACCGGTGGGCAGTCTTCTTTTAAAGGCAGCTTATGCATGACAATGTCGGTGTCCAACCCTGGCATATCCTGATAAGACCAAGCAAAGACATCCACATACTCCCGAAGCATATCGATCAGTTGCTCTTTTACTGAATCTTGTAAGCAGGCCCCGATCTTAACCTCTTTTACGTCTTCTTCCGTACCAAGATTAACCGTTTCGATCTCCTCCTGATGAGGAGAGATAACCTTCTCCTCTTGCCTTAACAACCTGGCTAGCTCTTCAGGCAGCTCATAATCTTCTTCGACCCCTTCATCAGCTTGATTGATTGGATTGCCAAAGTCATACGAAGTCATAGCCGTGTTGTTGTCGGTGCAATCTGAAAGGCACTCTATGCAAGGGTTTAGATTGTTTATTTTAGTGATCAATTTTAATCTTGTTTAGAAAAAGTGAAAGATGAAGTTATTTATTTTGAAAACATTGCCATTTTATTTTTGTACAAAAAGAAAAATGAAAAGACAGTGAGCGAAAAAGAAACTTGTTTGCAAAAGATGTCCGATATTCATTGATTGATCTATTTGCACAAAATTACAAGATGGCCCGATTACAAAATGAGTCTTGACATCTTGGGCAAGATGCAAGACTTGATGCATGCTTAAAATACAGGAAATAATAATTACTCTGCAGGAGTAACTCTTATAATTTCCTGGGAAGACCAGTTAAGGACCTGGCTCCCCGGGATCCTTGGACGTATCCAGCTCTCCAGGTTGCTGTCGCTTTCTTCCTCGTCTTCCACATTGTTCACAGCATCCGGGGTGAGCATTCCCCCGCTGACAAAATTGGGCTCTTTGGCAGCCTCGGATTGATCATGTTGAGTTGGTTTGTAACCCAACCCAAATCTATCTTCTTTCTTTTCCACGGGCAGCAGCTTGCCCCAGCCTTGGGCAGTACCCTCTTCAACAACCTTCTTGGCTTGCCGATAAGACGTCATGGAAGTTCCCAGTACAGTAGATGCTTCATTAATGTTCAGGGCCTCAAACCCCTGGCTCATAGTTTCGTGGATCTCCCCGTCCATCTCTATGTACTTATACGTAGCCAGATGGCTAACAAAGACGTCTTCTTCCCCACAGATGGTGATGATCTGGCCTTCCCACTCGAATTTCAGCTTCTGGTGAAGGGTAGACGTAACAGTGCCAGCGGCGTGGATCCAGGGTCTACCCAACAAACAGCTGTAGGCCGGCTGAATGTCCATCACATAGAAGGTAATTTTGAAGGTCTGCGGGCCAATCATCACAGGCAGATCAATCTCCCCAAGCACTGATCTTTTAGAGCCATCAAATGCTCTTACCACCAAATTACTCGGACGCAACGCCAAGCCATCGTACTCTAGCTTCACTAAGGCTTTCTTTGGTAGAACATTGAGCGATGACCTAGTGTCCACCAGTACATGAGATAAAACAGCACCCTTGCACTCCAGGGTGATATGTAAAGCCTTGTTGTGGTTACGTCCCTCAGTTGTTAAGTCAGCATTGGTAAAACCCAGTCCATGGCTGGTGTTGACATTTGCTACCACAGTTTCTAGCTGATTAACGGTAATCTCCTCTGGCACGTATGCTGCGTGCAGGACTTTCAATAATGCATTCCTGTGAGCTTCAGAACACATCAACAGGGATAATATGGAGATTTTTGAGGGAGTTTGGTGAAGCTGATCCACCACCTTGTAATCACTTCTCTTTATGATTCTCATAAACTCGTCTATATCTTGTTCAAAAGACGTCCTTTTAGTTTCTTTGATAGTTGGCTCTTCAAGCACCACACTCTTTCCTTTTGCTTTAGCAGCAACTTCTGCTTCAGCATTAGGCCTCTGAGTTTGTGAGGCAAAAAGGCGTCCGCTTCTGGTGAAGCCTCCGCCTCCCCCAACATTATCAATTTGTGGAGAAGAGGTTGAAGAATCCAAAGTGATTTTCTCCCCGTTGCAGTAGAGGTCAGAGCCATAATGCCAAGGTATGGCATTACTGCTTTCGTATGGAACTAGTCCAGGCACCGTAATGGTAACTGGACTGACTGCTGCAGAGGAGGGTACTGAAATGGTGTGCGGATTGTAGTAAATGGTGACTGGTGATCTGGCAGGAGGTGCCACTGTTTGTTGTTGAAAGTTGCTGTTCGGAGGAACATTTGATGGGTCGTAGTAGATGGTGACTGCTGAGATATCTTCATTAAGTTTCGCTGGTGTTGTAGAAGATTCTGCTGAATAAATGGATGCTGATGTTGTAGAAGAAAGGGTTGTTGACATTTGACTTGTTGACGTGATGGATGAAGCCATTGCTGATAATACTGATGAATCGGTAGGAATGATTATTGCTGCAGTTGTAGGAGAATCAGGAATCGTTGTCAAAGGAATTGCTGGATTTGTAGGCGCCGTTGTTGAGATTTGAAGTATACCATCCTTGATAAGATCATCTATGCCGCTTCTCAAATTATCACACCCGTTGACTGCAATGTTGCAATACCCACAACCGAGCTCACACCCGGGAAACACCTGGCACTCTAGAAGTTGAGATTTAATTTCGACCAGAGGTGTCCGAATTTGTGCAACACTGGTGATCAAAGTAGAGTGTTTGTCTTCCTCAATGGCATTAATCCTCGGCCCGCCATGATGAGGCATAGGATTCTTGTTGACATTTGGAGGGGGTGCAAAGTTGAGGGCTTTAGAATCCACCAGATCTTGGACTTTCATTTGTAAGGCCCTGCATTTTTCCGTATTGTGGCCAGGTGCATTAGAGTGGAAAGCACACCTGGCGTTGACATCATAATTCCTTAGGAGATTGGAGGGATCTGGTGGTGCCAATGTCCTTAACTCAACCAAGTTAAGCTTCAGGAGTTGTGGCAATAAGGCAACATAAGGCATAGGGATAGGATCAATCACCCTATTTGCCTGTGATGGTCTTTGCTGGAAGGGTCTTTGTTGTTGATTGCTATTGTTGTTGTTGTAGGTTCTTTGTGGCGGATACTGAACTTGCGGTTGATAATGTGGTTGTTGTGGTTGTTGATATGCTGGTTGCTGAGGAATCGGAGCTGGAATAGTGACAGCTGCTACTGATCTGTGAACATACTGAGGTCTGCCCCTGCTGGCATGAATGTAATTTGTCTCACCGGTTCTTCGAGGTCCCACAAAAGGCTTCCTGGGATTACTGGACGAACTTGCACCATTATCAGAAATTTTACCCATTTTCAAAAGGCTTTCAATCCTTTCCCCAGCTATAACTACGTCAGCAAAACTGGTGGAAGAAAAGGCCGCTAGCCTATCAATATATGTTCCTTGTAGAGTATTCATGAACATGTCGGCCATTTCTCTTTCCGACATGGGTGGTTGGACAGCAGCAGCAAGCTGTCTCCACCTTTGGGCATATTCCCTGAAGCTTTCTCTGGAGGACTAAGACATTCCCATCAGAAGGGTTCTGTTAGGAGCCATGTCCAGATTGTATTGGTACTGCCTGATGAAAGCTTCAGCTAAGTCCTTCCAACATCTGATAGTAGCTCTGGTCAAGTGTGAATACCACTCTCTTGAAGCTCCAGTCAAGCTATCTTCAAAGTAGAACATCCACAGTTTTTCATCCATGGTATATGCTTTAAGTCTTCCCAGAAAGGACTGTAGATGAGTTCGTGGACAAGAGGTTCCATTGTATTTCTCGAAGCACGGGGGTTTAAAGTTGTGGGGAATCCTTACCCCATCCACTAACCCCATATCCATTACATCGAAGCCTAAGGAATTTTGAGACTCCAGAGATCTCAATTTCTCAGCAATTTCATCAAACCTCCTATCATAGACTTCATCCCCAGCTCCCATTACAGTAAACTGCTCCTCTTGAGGATCTTCTTGCAAGATCCTGCCTGCAGTAGTGTTGCCCTGTACATTTCTTGGGATGTTGACTTCCGGATCTAGATGAGGTCCAAATACTGGTGGGTTAACATGAGGCTGACCTCCCTCATTATTACTAGTCCCTCCAGTCCCAGGATGAGGTTCCTCGGGGTTTTGTCTTTCTACCAATGCCCTCAGCCTTTCCTGACTCTGGGCCAAGCCAGTCATTACAGTCATGAATTGAGCCATTTGGTTCCTCATTTCCACTCTTTCATTAGCCATCTGAGTCCTGACCTCAGTCAGGTCTTGCTGTACTTGATCCATTTGGATACCAGGAAGGTTGTTGCGAGTAGGATACCGGTGCGTACGGTTGAGAGGGAACACCCGGCGGCGAGCAATATTTCCTGAACCACAACAGAGTTAGAAACAAACAAACTAATAACAAAAACCAACAAAACAAAACAAAAGTTAGTATGCAATGCAGTATGCTTATTTGTTTTCCAAGGTATCCGGCTTGGTTCTTGGTTTTGACCTTTCCAGACCTCGAGGAAGATGCTTTGATGTTGTTGGGAAAAAGGAAACCCCGCAATGGAAACAAACTAGAATATATTACACATGCTGAACAATACATAGTTTGTTTTACAACATATGCCCCTGAAGGGTCAAAATACAACACAAAAGAAAGGTACATCAAATGAAAACAACAACAATCAAAAAGTCAGACACCTAGTCCAAACTCATCCTCCTTAACCTCCTTCAGAAGTGCCTCGGTCACTGGACCAACTGGATGCTCTGTGATGTTTCTGATGAGGAGGTTTCTGGTAGAAATGGCAGTGGTTAGCTTCTTGTGCCTGTCCTGGTCCTTTGACCTCTTCAAACCAGCCCTGAGTTTCAACTCTGAAATCTCCTTCTGGGCTGCCAACAAAGCTTCCTATTGCTTCTTTTCATTAGCCTCTAACTGTTCAATCCTGGCCTGAGTTCTCTGATCTTCTTGTGTCCGGGCTTCAGTGATCCTGACCCACCTAGCCTGACTCTCCTGCAGATAAAGCTCAGTCCTAGCCTTCTGAAGCTTGGCCTCTTTACAGGCATTCTTTAATATTTGCTCCCCAGCCCTCACTTTCTTGATGTAGTCCTCTGTTTTCTCAATCTTGGCCAGATGCTCCACCTTAAGCTTCTCCAACCTCTCAATGTCCAGACGACCATCACTCCTTTCCCAAAGGGTCTTCTTCAAAGCTTGAGACAGATTCTCATTCCTTTCCTTCAGTTTCTCAAACTCTTCCAGGCTAACAGTGGCTGCTGGCTGAGCTGTAGATGGCCCAGGTATATCTTCAATGGTGAAGGGCATTCCAGTAATATGAGCCCTAGCATGAGACCAGTCATAGTACTAAGCTGAAGCTACATTATTGCACCTTCCAAGAATAGCCATCCCTTTTGTCTGGATGTTGTCCCAAGCCCAGGATGCTTGTCTGACAGCAGCTAGATTAGGCTTTATCTCACAATACAGGGTCTCAGCTAAATCCTGCACTCTAGGAGGGTGAACCAGAGCATAGCCCAATTGTCTCTTAAACAGCAAAGGATTGTAGTTGATGCAACCCTTTACTCCTATCAGAGGTACATTTGGGTATTTCCCACAGCTGGTGATTATGTCTTTGCCTTTGGTGCTCTGGGTGCACCATCTGATGTCATCTGAAGACAAAGCAATGTCTCTTAGCCCAATTCTTCTGTTGGTGAGGATTCAGGAAGGCATCTGTCTTAGGCAGGTGTTTGAGCAGCCAAGTGTGAAACAAAGGAGCACAGCATCTCACTAACTTCCCCCTTTGTTTCTCATTCCTCTGATGAATGGAGTAATAGAAGTCTCCCAGCAATGTGGGTATTGGGTTCCTCAGAAGAAAAAGATGAATGGCATTTTTGCTGACAAATTTGGGCTCATCTACAAACAGTATGACCCCATATATGCTGAGAGCTAGCAATGCACAAACTGCCCTCCATTCTCCCAAAGAGGCCTTCAGGATGGCCTGAGAAATCAAGAAGTCTAAGTGTAAACCAGGGATCCCAGCCTTTGTTGTCATATTCTGCTCAATCAAAGTAGGCTCCAGGTACAGTGCTTTTGCTACTTCTCCATTGCTGGGAGAAGTCATCTCTGGGTTGAAGGGGATTCCTCCCCTGACAGGTACTCCAATCAATGATGAAAATTCCTCCAACAGAGGTCCTAGCTGGAAGTCTGAAAATGTGAAACATCTCAAAGGAGGGTCATAAAACTGTAAGCATGTGTGGATCATGCTCCTCTGAGAAGGGTCCAGGTCCATAACCATATCCAGGATACCTCCATAATGCTCTATGAATAATGGGATGTGGTCAGGGGTGATAAGTGACTGGACCTGCCTGATGCCAGTCAGCACAGGCTCAAAGAAATGGTATGAAATGTTGCTTTTCCTGGGAGGAGCCATGACTGCTGATGAAGAGCTGAAGACAAGTGCTGATGAAAATCAAGACTGGTACTGGAGAAGATAACTGAAGTAAACAACTGATGAAGATAGCTGAAGTAGATAACTGATGAAATAGATGTCTATGCAGATGAAGGGGTCAAAACCAAGTCAGATATAATGTCGATACCCTGAAAAACAAATAAACAAATGTTAAATGATGCAATGATGATGTATGCAAATGATATGCAAGGGTTTGTGATCAAGCTGGATCTGATTATCTGTCTTGATATAAAGTCCATGTATGTTCAAGAAGTCCAGATGGAGGTTCAGAAATCCAGTGACCAGGGTGGGGGACTCAAATAAAGAGTCACATATCCAGGGTTAAATCACAAGAACTGTCCAAAATGAGGTACTCTTAAACAAAACAAGTATCAGGGTATGATGTGGCCAATGGTACCTGCAAACCTGTAAACAGCCCAACCCCCTCACAGGTGGTGTTCTAGAACAAGGATCCTTAGACTTGGATCAGTTATGAGAAGTGTAAACACTTCTAACCCGGAGGTACAGTGTTTACAATAACCATAAAAGATCCTCCTCTAATTCACCTCAGCTTCTGAAGGTCATAATGAAGGTCATCCAGACTTAGTAGGCTTCCCAGATAGCCCTAGCACTACAGGAAATCTGTAGCACAGAGTTCTCAAGAAGAAACCCACATCTGAACCGTGTTTCATATTCCCGCACCAGACCGAAATGGAATGGGAAAGAACATGAACCACTCTAGCCTAGGTGTCACTCAGGTCCCAGGTATAGGACCTTAAACTCTCAATGAAACCCCCCACCCACCAAGACAGAAGAACAGATCCAGCAATGATAATGACAGTATGAAATATGAAAAAAACTGTAAAGAAAGCAATAAATAAGGCTGTACATAAAGCAATAAATAAAGCAACTATATAAACAAAATTAGCACATAACACCCCAGTAAACACAAATCAAACAAGCGCTAGGAGAAACCCACAAAAAGAACCAGAAGCCCTGGTTACAATATAAATCTCCCCAGCAGAGTCGCCAAGCTGTCGCTCCCACCAAATGAGGCCAGGTCAAATGGGGTACAGACGCGAACGGTCGGCGAAAGGAGAGAGAACACACAGTGGTGAACTCAGAAGACAAGAGTCGCCAGCTAGGCATTTTTATCCCGGAGGAAAGGTAATGCTGCATAGACCTAGAAAAGATATGGATAAGACGGTCGCGAACCAGAGAGACTGAGAAAGGGGTTGGTTACAACCTGGGAAGGTATTAGCACCTAGATTGTCCTCCGTACTCGACGGGATCCACGCTTAAAAGATTTGTGTTTTAAAGGGGTAGTGTCAGTGCAATTTGTGTATCAAAGCTGGAAAGAATACAAGTGTCAGTGTCAAAGAAAAGTGAAGTGAATAAAAGAAGTGTCAGTGCAAGGAAAAAGTGTGAAGCTCAAGACTATGAGGCTTAAAGAGTAATGCTGGAAGGAGGGTGAATATTCAGAGACTTTTGTTCGATAACTGTTAAGTTATGCCTACGTATCCTCTCGTGCAATGAGGAAGTCAGAACACCGTAGTTCGACTCAAAGAGACTGAAAGATGAATTGACTTGTGAACTGCTTACTTGTCTATGCTCAAGTGTATGACCTGTCTGGCTCAGGTGCAAACTGTCTTGCATTAGACGGAAGAAGCGAGTTCTCGTTTATGAGTGAATGAGATGAGAAAAGAATCCCGGAGGAGACGATTATTGTTTGTTTTTGTGTTTTCAATCTTTTATTGCTTTTGGATTTGTCATAAGTTAATGAGCTTAAGCCTAAACCAGGGGTTAGTAAACTCATCACATCCTCCCTCTGATTAGGGGTAATGAGAATACCTTAAGTATGAAGTAAGCACCTCACACTTAATCACCATGATGTAGGATTAAGATCATTAACCTACTTATGATTATTTAGATGTTTTTGGAGTTTTTGTTTAGTGTTAAGTAATGAGTTTAAGCCATAATCAAGGATTTAATGGACTCATTACACCATCCTAATAGAAGGATAATAGATGAGAACATTTAAGCTGAGAAAGACTACTCAACTTAACCCATGATTAGGGATTAACCTCATGACAAAACAAAACCTTTATTAGATGGATTTTAGTTAATGATAAGATTAAGAAATGGATTTTATGGTTTGTAAGACAACTTGAGGGGGACTTGTCCATTAACACTAGGGTTAGTCCTTCTTAACCAATTAAGGAAGAATTAGAACCCTAATGCAAGGCCCAAGTTACAAGCTTGATGTCTTAGTGATTATTAGGTGGATTGATTAAAGGAGTTAAACACATTAAGGGTTTAACACTTAGGATTAAAGTTATACACTCCATCCTAATTGTTAATGATATTACTTTATGATTGGCATTATGTTTGGTAAAACTAATATGGCTGGAAAATGTTGAATAAGAAGTTCCATATGTTAAATTAACATGGTATAGATTCTGGAAGAACATGTCAAACATGATGTCCTGACATGGTGACACAGATAAATGTGGTTATAATAATTGGAAGATGTCAAAGAAGATGTTGAATTCAGTTCAGAATGTCCTATCAGATGTTGGGACATTATCAAACAGAGTATAAGAACTTAATTCAGGATGTCCCAACAGATGCTGTCATATGTTACAGTCAGATGTCAAAGAAGATGTTGAAACATCTGCAAATGTCATGACAGAATTACTGTCATATGTTACAGACAGATGTCAAAGAAGATGTTGAAACATCTGCAAATGTCATGACAGATGTCAAAGAAAATGTTGAAACATCTGCAACTGTCATGACAACATTACTGTCATGTGTTACATATAGATATCAAATAAGAAGTGTTGAACTTAGTTCAGGATGTCACACCAGATGTTGTGACACTGTCAAACAGAGTAACAGTTAATGAACTTAAGTCAAGATATCAGGATGTCACACCAGATGTTGGGACATTGTATCAGTTAATGATATAAGTTCAGTTTATAGGATGTCACATCAGATGTTGTGACATTGTATCAGTAAATGAAGTAAGTTCAGTTTTTTTAGGATGTCCCAACAGATGTTGTGACATCTCAAACCTGCTACCAGAATTAATTAATGCGTAACAGAACTGAGTAAATTCAGGGGAATCTATCTGGAATTAATTGGAAAGAGATAAGCAATACAAGGCGCATATTTAGGGAGATTAGTTATCTGATTTCAGTATAACAGAATAACTAATTCACCTTGAATTAAGGAGGTAGCAAACTAACTAACCCTAATTCAAGGTGATGACATTGGAATTTATCAGATCTGAATTATGCAGAATATTCTGGAGATATTATGCAATCATATGTGGTGCTGATTTAGAAGATCTTAAAGAATCAATTTAAATTGAAGACAAATATTGAAAAATATAGGTTTCTATATTTAGAGATATTTTAGGAGTTTTTAGATTTGAAGATCTTTTGGAATATTTGTAGCAGAGTTTTTCTGCATATTTGTAGCAGCTATTGTTGTGATTGTTTAGGCCCAAATCCAATTGGGAATAAGTTATAAAAGAAACCCTGTAACCTAGTTTAGATGGAATCCAATCAACCGAAAATGTAAACATTATTAGGGTTGTGTTCTTGTGGCAGCCGTGAGTAACAAGGAACTCTATTGTGGCTGTTTCACTTGTGATTCTCGAAGCTTGTAAGCAAGAGAAGTATTGTGTCTTGATTGAAACTTTTAAGTAAGATCAAGCTGTTGTGTTTGAAGTGTGACTTCAATTTTATTAATCATTGTAAAAGATCACTATGTGATTGAGGGGGAGTGAGTTGGTACTCATATCTAAGTTGTGTCTTAGGTAGAAATTGTATTGGGTAGATATTAAGTGAAAGATTAAACTGGGTGGTTTAAGTCTAGAATTAATATTACTTATAGTGGATTTCCTCCTGGCTTGGTAGCCCCCAGATGTAAGTGTGGAGATACACTAAACTGGGTTAACAATTCTGCTGTGTTCTTTATATCTTTTATGTTTTATGCAGTACCTGAACTGAATGTCCTATCAGATGTCCCAACATCCTGAAGCATGTTTGACTCTGATATATCAGAATTATTTAAGTACTGATATGTATGCCTTACCATGTTTATAAGTAACAGATAAGATGTCTCAACATCATATTCGACATCTGAGTCTGTCATACCATAATTTCAATTGGTATCAGAGCAGGCATCCTGGTCTGTTTCTGGATGAGATCTAAGGGGGATACTTTCTGGTTCATGGTAAAGGAAGAAGGATGGTATAATGAAAAGCTGTTGGAACTTGAGATGTTCATATTGGCGTTTGAATGGTCCCTAGAAGTGGAGGATGGACTATTCATCATATGGTGTATATTGGACCAGTCTAGTGTTATCAGGGCTGGAAATTTGCTGGTGAATTGCCGTGTAGCTATGATGTCAGACAGAATGTCCTGACATCTTGGTTCAGAGAATTCTATATTTGAAGGAGGCTTGTATTCAACTTCTGTACTGCTGCATGTGCCTCTGATATTTTTTGAAGTTATACCAAGTTTGTGTGTTACTTGGATTAGATGCACTGTGGTTGGGAAATGTTCTGGTTGTTCTTGTATGGGGAGTTATATCTGTATCTGAATTGATGATCATACAATTTATGATGTGTTATGTTTGATAGTGGTTTCTCAGTACTTCCTTCAAAGGCTGTTGTAAAACTTCAGTTCATAATGTCAAGTTTGATGTTCTATCATGTGATTACAGAACTGGAGAACACTTAGTTCAGAGTGTTGTGGTTCTTGATGAAAGAAGAGGTTGGAGCCAAAACAAAAGAGTATAATTATCAAATCTTTCATGCGGGAGTGAAAATCTTGATAAGTTATCTCTTAAGCTTATTTATGGTGACCTAATGAGGATATTCTTCCTGGTTATGGTGTCCTATGTTGTTTAGGTATAGCTGGAGAAAATCTCTCTTGTGAAGATACATGTTTATGATTGTCTAAATCATGAACTGAAGGAAGTTTCATCAAGAAAGAAGCTGAATTGATATGTCAATCCTAATGGCTTGACAACACACTTCACATCAACAGTTTATGGTAAATGTTGAATCAAAGACCTAAAAGATTGTTTTTTTTTTGGATTTCTGAAGCTATGAAGCTGAATACTCCTTGAGATGCTACTGTCTATTGTATGTATGCAAAGTATCTTTCATAATGTTATAGCACTTCAGTTGGAGCTGATTGAAGAAAAGATAGTAATCTTGAAAGCAATAATGTTTCAGAACCAAGCTTAGTTTTGTGTTCCAGAAGAAGGAAACTGGTGTGATATCTTGCTAACATGATGGATGCTTTGGGTGCTAGACAAATGTGTGATGATCACATATGTTTGGAACCTACTCCTAACCTGGAAGAGGAGGCATCTATGCTACATGTTGAAGACTTAGATAATGACTCTGACACAGAGATCATTGCTTCTGTGGACCCTAGCATAGCCAAAAGGCTTAGGGCTAGAAAGGAAAAGAAGACTGCAGGACATTCAACTCCTGAAAAGAAGCAGCCTACTCCAAAGAAAGACAAGGCCAAAGTGGTATTTGGTCCTACTAAACAATGGAGCAAGGTGAATACCCAAAAGAGGAAAGATGTAACTCCACCAGATTCAGATGTTGAAGAGGATGTTCCAACATCCCAACCAAAGAAGAAACCAGCACCCTCAAGGTCCACCTCTGCTGTTCCAGAAGCTCCTCTGGACAATGTTTCATTCCATCATGTGTCAAGTGTGAGCAGATGGAAATTTGTATACCAAAGAAGGGTAGCACTTGAAAGAGAGCTGGGCAGCAATGAACTTGAGTGCACTGAGGTAATTGACCTAATTTCTTCTGCTGGTTTATTCAAAACAATATCAAACTTTTCACCTTGCTATGAGCTGCTAGTCAAGGAATTCAGTGTCAACCTACAAGAGGACTGTGCTGAAGGCAAATCAGATGAATTCAGAAAAGTCTATGTAAGAGGGAGATGTGTGGAATTCTCTCCTAGGGTTATCAACCATTGTCTAGGGAAAGAATCTGATGGACCTAATGAGCTGGGTAAGACAGATAACCAGGTGTGCAAGGTCATTACTGCCAATCAAGTCAAAGCTTGGCCAGTCAAGGGCAAACTTTCTGTTAGCTTGCTAACAAGGAAGTATGCAATGCTGCATAGGATTGGCACTGTAAACAGGGTCCCTACCAACCATACTTCTTCAATAGCAACTGGATTGGGCAGATTCATATATGTTGTGGGCACCCAAACAAAGCTGGACTTTGGGGCTTACATCTTTGATCAAACCCTAAAGCATGCAGGAACATCAGCAACAAATCTTTCCATTGCTTTTCCCTCTCTGCTATGTGGAATCATACTAAGCCAGTATCCAGGTATCCTCACTGAGAAGGATTCAGTCTACAAAAGAAAAAGTCCTTTGGCCTTCCATTACAAACTTTTCTTGAGCCATCATGCTGCTGATGTTGAAGCTTCCACTAGGACATCTGCTGGACCTTCAAAAACAAAGACTTCCATATCCAAAGCTGCCTTGATTGCAGATCTGAAGAACACATGCAAAAAGCTGGATGTCAGGAAGAAAAAGCTTGAGGAAGTAATTCAAAGGCTGGAGCTAGAAGAGGTTGCTCAGAATACTGGTGATCTGATGATGAATTTGAAGATGAAGAAGCTTCTAAATGTATCTACAAATGTGGGTGATAAATGCATGACTTTGGTCATGATTAAAGCTAGCAATGTGACCAACAATTGCTAGAAGCAAGGGAAGAATGTCAGATTGGGAAGTCTGATCAGAATGGTTGTTGAACTGGTAGTCTCTTCCACTACTAGTCATGGATAGTGGCAGTATGAACCCTTTGTAGCAAGCAAACTAAGAGCATCTGTTTTGGAATATAAAATCAAGTTTGGATATTTATCAGTTGTGCTCTTTGTATGTTCATCAGGGGTGTGAAATTGAGAAGTAGTGGAGTTTATGCTCAGCTGGAGTATTGTTTATCCATGACATGAGGAGATCCTGCTAATCTTATCTGGAGCTAACCTTAAAATCCTTCAAAATTAAAAGATCAGATTGTGTAGAACTATCTGATAAGGTATTATACAAGGATTTAAGATCAATTGTTGTTTGTGGAGTTCACAAATATTTGATTGATTATCCTTGTGATTCAAGATTGGTGATGTTCAAAAAGATGTTGGAACATCTTATCATCAGAGTTTGTGCAGAATCATGGGAGAGGTATTGCATAAGCTGTAGCATTGGCTTCAGTCTTGTGTGACAGGAGTTATGTATTTCTGGAAAGTTTCTTGGCAAGAACTGGTCTGGATATTGTTGATTCTGAAGATGGAGATGAAAGACCATGAACATATCATAATCTTGATGACTACTTGGATTGGTTTATTTCTGATCTAGGTGTAGTCTAGAATGCTCATCATGGAGTTAAGATACGTGGCGATATCATTTTTGTTTAGACTGCCTTACTCAAGGAAAGGTGGTATCCTTGGTATAGTTATGAGGTGTAGTTCTTAACTATTCCTTCTGAATAATCAGACAGTGGCAGGTTTGAAGACTTTGGAGAAACATTGGAAGTTTCTCACCAATATGTGTTATCGGTAGGAATTTCTGCAAAACCAATAGAATGGAGGTTGTTTACTCAAACTTGATGGATAAATCAAGTCTATGAGAGCATGGAACTCTTGTTCTATAAAGGAAGGAGGTTCTTTCAAGTGGCAGAAGAAGGACCTGAATTTAACAGATGGATGTGGGCTAATAATGTTTAAACATCTAGTTCAACATCAGAGTCTAATTGATCAGGAGATTATCAAAATGTGGTAATTGGTTGATCTTTAAAGTGGATTCGAAGAATCAAGATAATCAAAGTGTGGCAGCTGGTTGTTCTTGAGGATTGTCTTGGAACAAATTGCTCTTGGGCAGAGGAGTGATGAGTTGAAGACTCAAGAGGATTTATTCTTCTTGAAGGTGGATGAGAGTTTATCACTCTTTCTGGATTTCTGATTCTAACTGGTGGCACAATGTAGTTGAAGATTTTCAGTTCTTGGATTACTATGCTATAGTAAGTCCAGTTGGTGGAGCACATCTAGGATCATGGTGATAAGGTCTTGGTGTATGAAAAATGTTCTAACTAAGTGTTAGTACATTATCTGGGGTGTTTATCTACATGGTTTCTATTATTAGACTACCTAATCATATGGGAGAATGATGAAGTAGATGATCTATATTGGAAGAAACATGTAGAAGAGACTGAAGTATATCAGGTATTGATTGCTTGGAAGTTTGTTTGTGGACATTCATTCTAATGTCATAATTAGTTTGGATGTGTTTTATCTGGATTGTATGACCTTTGGTGTGTAAAGGCTTAATGTCAAGAACCTGTGTGCTAGAAGATGTTCATCTTGTGTAGTCTATGGTAACTACAAACCCAGAAAGGAATTAGGTATGCTTTGGTACAAGAAGTGAATGTGTTCAATTGGGAATTGAACAGAGGGGGAGCTCTTGAAGACATGAAGATGCGTCTTATGTTTTCCTTTCATCAATGTACAGAGAAGCATGGAGTATCCTAGATAGGGGGAGTGTGTTACAAGTATGTGCACCTTATTTTGTGGTGTTAAGGGGGAGTAATACCTTAACCAGATAAGGAGTATCCTAAGAGTCTAGAAGGCTATATTATATAAAGCTGCTCTCTGCAGTTTATGTTTGATTCTTGAGGAATTGTGAAGCTTGTGTGTGTTTCAAACTTATGGAGATTATATACCTCTATGTTTATTATGGTACCTTTGTCTTTTTATGGCTAAAAAGGGGGAGAAGTAATAGTGTGAGGTCTGATATGAAGATGTGATGTTAAGGAACTTCTACATAAGGTTCTACTACACCTGTATGTAAATTAGTTTTAGCCAAAATAAGCCAAAGGGGGAGATTGTTAATGCTATTATTTTATGATTGGCATTATGTTTGGTAAAACTAATATGGCTGGAAAATGTTGAATAAGAAGTTCCATATGTTAAATTAACATGGTATAGATTCTGGAAGAACATGTCAAACATGATGTCCTGACATGGTGACACAGATAAATGTGGTTATAATAATTGGAAGATGTCAAAGAAGATGTTGAATTCAGTTCAGAATGTCCTATCAGATGTTGGGACATTATCAAACAGAGTATAAGAACTTAATTCAGGATGTCCCAACAGATGCTGTCATATGTTACAGTCAGATGTCAAAGAAGATGTTGAAACATCTGCAAATGTCATGACAGAATTACTGTCATATGTTACAGACAGATGTCAAAGAAGATGTTGAAACATCTACAAATGTCATGACAGATGTCAAAGAAAATGTTGAAACAACTGCAACTGTCATGACAACATTACTGTCATGTGTTACATATAGATATCAAATAAGAAGTGTTGAACTTAGTTCAGGATGTCACACCAGATGTTGTGACACTGTCAAACAGAGTAACAGTTAATGAACTTAAGTCAAGATATCAGGATGTAACACTAGATGTTGGGACATTGTATCTGTTAATGATATAAGTTCAGTTTACAGGATGTCACATCAGATGTTGTGACATTGTATCAGTAAATGAAGTAAGTTCAGTTTTTTTAGGATGTCCCAACAGATGTTGTGACATCTCAAACCTGCTACCAGAATTAATTAATGCGTAACAGAACTGAGTAAATTCAGGGGAATCTATCTGGAATTAATTGGAAAGAGATAAGCAATACAAGGCGCATATTTAGGGAGATTAGTTATCTGATTTCAGTATAACAGAATAACTAATTCACCTTGAATTAAGGAGGTAGCAAACTAACTAACCCTAATTCAAGGTGATGACATTGGAATTTATCAGATCTGAATTATGCAGAATATTCTGGAGATATTATGCAATCATATGTGGTGCTGATTTAGAAGATCTTAAAGAATCAATTTAAATTGAAGACAAATATTGAAAAATATAGGTTTCTATATTTAGAGATATTTTAGGAGTTTTTAGATTTGAAGATCTTTTGGAATATTTGTAGCAGAGTTTTTCTGCATATTTGTAGCAGCTATTGTTGTGATTGTTTAGGCCCAAATCCAATTGGGAATAAGTTATAAAAGAAACCCTGTAACCTAGTTTAGATGGAATCCAATCAACCGAAAATGTAAACATTATTAGGGTTGTGTTCTTGTGGCAGCCGTGAGTAACAAGGAACTCTATTGTGGCTGTTTCACTTGTGATTCTCGAAGCTTGTAAGCAAGAGAAGTATTGTGTCTTGATTGAAACTTTTAAGTAAGATCAAGCTGTTGTGTTTGAAGTGTGACTTCAATTTTATTAATCATTGTAAAAGATCACTGTGTGATTGAGGGGGAGTGAGTTGGTACTCATATCTAAGTTGTGTCTTAGGTAGAAATTGTATTGGGTAGATATTAAGTGAAAGATTAAACTGGGTGGTTTAAGTCTAGAATTAATATTACTTATAGTGGATTTCCTCCTGGCTTGGTAGCCCCCAGATGTAAGTGTGGAGATACACTGAACTGGGTTAACAATTCTGCTGTGTTCTTTATATCTTTTATGTTTTATGCAGTACCTGAACTGAATGTCCTATCAGATGTCCCAACATCCTGAAGCATGTTTGACTCTGATATATCAGAATTATTTAAGTACTGATATGTATGCCTTACCATGTTTATAAGTAACAGATAAGATGTCTCAACATCATATTCGACATCTGAGTCTGTCATACCAGAATTTCACTAATAGAAGGATGCAGGCATAAGCTTAATCACAAAGCCTTAAAACATTTAGGGTTTAGTCCTTGATTAAGAGATGGGAAGAGAAGACTCAAAGATGACACAAAGGTAAAAGCTAAATGGGGGACTAATAAAACCCTAATTATTATCATGCTTGGTTATCCCTAGGGTTAATGAGGTTTGCAAGAAGATCTTCAGAGAAACCACCAGGAAGGAAGCAGATGAAAGGAGCAAGGAGCAAGGAGAAGCAAAACAACTTGCTTCACTTAAGAAGACAAGTTGATTGAAGAAAGAAGGTAAGATGAACATGAATGAGCAAACTCAATCCAATACACAAGATAAAATGTAGCAAAGATGCAAGAGAGATGAGAAGAGATTGTGAGAAGTGAAGGCAAATTCACTTCTCAAAACAACTTACCACCTGAAAAGTTAGCCAAAAGAAATGAAATGCAATGCAAATGAGATGAAATGTCATGATGCAAACCAAAGTCAGAAGCATAAACATGATGTCAATGATGCTAAGAGATGACACAAACACATGACAAGAGATGAGAGTGATCAAACAATCATAAGGATGCAAATGAGGCATGCTTTGAACCATGAATGTTCATAAAAAGTTATGAAATGCAATGGACATTTAACATGGCAAATGAAAGATGCAATGATCAAACATGATTCTAATATGTCCTAAGATGTATTATGAATCATGTGGATGTACAAAATGTCATGGAAAGTCATTGAATGCAAGCAAATGAGAGATGGATGCAAAGGAAAGCACAAATTAGGGTTTACATGCAACATGCATCAAAATCCAAAACCAGAAGCAAATGATAAGATAAAAAATTGAAAATGGGATCAAAGGTACCCTGGACCTATACAAGCTCACTGCCTAAAGGAGGGGATCCAACTCTTAACCTAATGTGAGTTATGAATTTCCTAAGTTGGCTAGGGTTTTGGGGTGCCTCACAAAGAAAAATACCAAAAAAATTGAAAATGCAAGATCAATTCAAACCAATTTTATCCTATAAACTACATGATATGGAGGATGCAATGCAAGAAGAACCATCATCAAACTCTCAAAGGTTAGGCAGAATGGGTTTTTCAAAGTTTGCACAAAAATATTGCCTTAAAATGAATTTAATTCCAAAGAAAATGATCAAAATGCATCAAGAACAAAAAAGAAATTTGGTTTGAGGGTTTGATAATGTTTCTAAATGTTTTTAAATGCAATGTGAATGTTTTTGTGATTTTTAAATACCTAAATGCATTTTTAATTAATTAATTTTCATTAACTAATTAAAAATAAACATTTAAATGATTTAAAAATAATTTTTAATGCAAAAAATAAAAATAAAAATATTTTTGGGTTCTACAAATTAATGAAATCTTTGACAAAAATTTTCATAATTTTTAAACATGATTTTCTATTTTAAATAATTCGTGCAAATTAAATGAAAAGAAAATGAAATAAAATTTAAAATATGAGAAGTATGCAAAATGAAGGGATCAGATTGAGTCTGGGCTAGGAGGGGTTTACTTGGCGCCACATCCAATGGCCCAAGTTCAAACCTGGCTAATTTTGTTTTATAATTAATTAAACCTAGGTTAATTTAATAAATGACTGATTAGGGCTTAATGACAAGATCCAGTCCACTCATTCATGCGCGGGAAGGCAGATCCAAGGGTCTCAATTCAAAGTTGCTAATTAAACATGCTTAGCCCTAATTAACCTCAGGCGACCGTATATGAGCTTCGGTCGTCTTCTCCGGCAGGGCAAAAACCCTAGCTTCCTCTACAGGCTACCCCAAACTAAATTAATTGCCCAGAAACATTCCCCTCCCCAAACTAAACCTAAATCCATCATCAAAAACCATTTATCAACCATGAACAAAGAGAATCGAAACCAAACATATTCACGGGAAAAATTTCAGAGAGGCACAAAATGCTCATTTTCACACCATTTTTAAATCTAAAAGCATCAGAGTGATCCCCATGATGTGCATTTTCATTTTATAACAAAAAAAGCAAGCTCTGAAAAGTTGGAAGTTTGAAGCTACCTGAGATGAAGAACTGTGAAGATGGGCTTTCCTGACCCTTCTCTTATGCAAACTGTCTCCCCTGAACCTCCTGAGCTCAATGGGATGCTTCAAACCTCTTGTTGGTGGCTGATTTGTGAGTTTGTGTTCTGATATGGCAGGTTTAACAGTTGGGATATGTGATGCTTCAAGCTGTTCCAATGGTGGATTTTGGTTCCATGGAGGGTGTATGATTCATTGGTGAAGGAAAAATGAGGGTTTGATGGCTGTGTGTAGAGATTCGAAGAAGAGGAGTTTTTTGACAGATTTTGTGTGTGCTGGCTTGTGTCTGTTTTCATGCTTGTGTATTGCTTTCTTTATGTTCCATAACACATCCCTAGACTATTGGAAGAGGTCTGAGGAAGTGACATGTACTGTGGGAATGGTATGGGGTGATTGGCCAAAAAGTCAAGGATTGTGTACTATGGGTATGGGCCATGGCAGAGGAAATCTTAGGGTTTGTCCTGCCTTAGCTTGAGTTAAGGAAGACCCTTGGATGATTCATGGAGGACTGCAACACTTGGATCATGAGATATCATGAACTTTGCATTTTGGAAACTTGTCACACTTTGTGTTTTTTAGGTCATGAACATGTGATATCTCTTGCTGAATTTTGGTGTGAGATGTCCCATGAGGTTATGGCAATGTCTTGAGACCAGCTAGAGATCACACAAACTTTTGGGAACCATTTTGCAAGAATTCCCCCTTTTGCATTTTTATGGAAAATGGCTTATGGTTACTTGAAAATTAAGACATGGAAATGGGAAATCTCTTGGGACAAACTGAAATTTAGGTCATGCATTGTGTTTGTATGATAATTAGAGGTCACATTGAAGTCACATAAAGGCTTGTCATGAGAATTTGCAAGTTTTCCATCTTGTGCAAAAGTGAAATTTCAATGATTTTATCCAACTTTGCAAAGCCATAACTTTTGATCCAAAATGAATTAGAATGAGTTCTTGTACTTTTTGAAAAGGGAATGATCCATTCTACAACTTTCATGACAAAAGTTTTCTCATCTGAAGCATTTTTGAATCAATTTGAGGAGGTTGAAAAACTTTCCCAAAATGGCAAGTTTCCATTACAAGTCACTTTCCCAAAAAGGCAATTTTGCAAATGGCTTGAAAGTCTTCAATTTTGTGAACTTCTAACATCTTCTATGATCAAATAAAGATCCTACATATTCAAAATGATGGAGAACACCCTTTGGTTGGGTCATTGGGGGCCTCAGATGCCCTGATTTTACACTGACTTGCTTAAGAAGTCATCTATTGATCAGATACCTTCCCCATTGAATTTCTTCATGAAAATTGATATGCATGATCCCTATAACATATAGAGACCAATATAATCAAGAATGACCAGATTTTTTTGGAGTTATGGCCTCTGAAACCAAAACCCTAATTCTAGGTCATCTGTGCAGTTAAACCTGGCTCTGCTTCCATGCCTTTCTCAGTTCTTGTGATTCTTTGACTTCCTTGATCTTGAGAGGATATAATATGATGTTTGAACATTCATGGACCCCTTTGAAGTGATTGATGACCTTTCCCAAATGGCTCAGGGATGGCTCAGATCACAAACCCTAGATGCAGATGACTTAGAATCAATGCAGTGAAGCAAATATGAAATATGAGATGATGTGGTTGAACTTATGCATATGAAAAGATCACAAGCCATGGTGTGAATGGGTGAGGGAAAATTTGGGGTGTTTACACCTACTTTCTAAACAACTAAACAAAAACTAGTGTGCAAGAACAATCCTCTTGCAAGCACTAACCCTTGTGTCCAACAATCCTGGATCACAAGTCAAAATAAAAAACTTCTATAAATCTTTGTTTTTTGAGAGTAATATAATGTATGATATCAATACAAGATTGATATTCTCCTTTGATCAAAATCCACTTCTCAATCTCAATACAAATGTCCAACTTATGAATATGAAATGTTATGAATCAATATGAACACTTTTAAATATTTGAAAATATTTGAATTTGAGTGAATTTGATTGAGTGATAATTTTATGCAAAATTCTAGGAGGTAAAAAATGATTTTAAAAAATTCAGAATTTATAAAATGCAAAACACTCTTCCAAAGAGGTGTTATTTTCTTCATAAACATTTAGTGAAAAGGTATAAATGTTTGAAATAATTTATCAATGAAGAGAGGCCATTTTTCACAAAAACGAACAGTGTTAACCGGTTAACGCATTTAAAACATTAAAAATAATTTGAAATTTTGAAGCCGTTAACCGGTTAACACTGTTAAAAAATCAGAAAAACTTTAGTTTTAAAAGTGTTAAACCAGTTTAAAAACATTCTATAGTTTGTATGCATCATGATAATATATGATATGATAATTTGAGCACGTGTATATCAATCTTAAAGAGATTTGATATATACCTCAACACATGCGTCCAAACCTTGAAATAATATGAATGTGCATATGAAGCTTGATCACAATGCCAAATATTTGTTGCTTGATCATGTTGGAAGCTCTTAACTTTTTGCAAACATGAAGTGCATGAGTCTTGTTGTCTTTATCAAAATCCTTGAGGTTGAAGGCATGCTTTTACAAATATCAGGTTGCCATATGGTGTCATTTACACTAACTACCCTTTAGAACCTTAATAGACCCATCTTGGCTAGTAGAAAGTAGTGAGATAGCCGATGCTACGCTCATTGAGATTCTAATCTTGGGATGTTTTGGTTGGCGAGACAGTTGCCACACTGAACTACAACCTTTGAGAAGAATCAGTGATTTTGAGATCCCTTAGAACCCAGTTACTATTACTAGGACAAGTTGAACTAACTAACTTCAGTGGAAAGGGTACTCACCTATGAACTTCATGCAAGCCTTTAAACCTAAGGCTCTTGTGTGACTTGTTTGTGTTTGCTATTTTCTTTCTTTAAACATAAACATAACATCATGACATCATGACATCATAAATAACCATTTGAAGGACCAAAGGATTTATCTTTGTTCTTTGTTATAGGTTATGGCTTCCTCTCGTAGAAACACTATCCGAATCAACTTTGTAAGGATACCTTCCAAGCTTAAGGAATTAGTCTCAAAAGTTGTTGAGAACTCTCAATTCATCAAAAAGCATGGTTATCTACATGATTTGGTTACTTCAGGGTTTAATGAAGACATGATGAGGGTTTTGTTCCAATTCTTTGACCCTAAACATCACTGTTTCACATTTCCCGATTATCAGTTGGTGCCCACAATGGAAGAATTCTCCAAACTACTTGGTGTGCCTATCCTTGACCAAAAACCTTTCACAGGCTTAGAGAAGGAGCCTAAACCAGAAATTATTGCAACAACTTTACATCTGAAGAAGTCAGACATTATACTAGAAACAAGAAGTGGAGTTAAGGGTATTCTTGCTAAAGTATTGATAGAGAGAGCTCAGGTATTCTTGGATGCTATGAGTTACAATGCTTTTGAGGAGATCTTGGCCTTGTTGATTTATGGTTTGGTGTTGTTCCCTAATCTGGACTAATTCATAGATGTGCACGCCATTAACATATTTCTGACTCATAATCCTGTGCCTACCTTGCTTGGAGATATTTTGCACTCTCTTCACACTCGTACTACGAAGGCACGAGCAACTCTGATGTGTTGAATACCTCTACTATTAAGGTGGTTTATTTCAAACTTTCTTCGATCTGTGATAAAGAATGAACAAGGTTTGAGGTGGTCTAGAAGGATAATGTCATTCTCTCATTCAGATATTCATTGGTGTTCCCGATCTATGGAAAATATCACTATCATTGACCGCTATGGAGAATTCCCTAATGTTCCACTCCTTGGCATCAGTGGAGGCATTACTTATAATCCTTCTTTAGCACTACGTCAATTTGGTTATGCTCAAAGTGATGGTCCTCATGATATGATTATTCAAGGTATTATGTTCGATTATGATAACGATCCTCAAGGTTGCCATCAAAGGTTTATACGTGCTTGGAGCATGGTGAATAAGATTATCTACAATACTCTGGAACCAAAATACTCCATCCCTATGGAGCCTTACCTCAGATAGGTACAATCTCTTTATCAGACTATTATGATGCCATATCATGCTGTTCTACTGGTGATCGTTGAGCCTATTGTTGAAGGAGATGTTCCCTACACCATTCTTCATCCTGACATGCTACTGACCTGGAAGAGCTACAGAAATCTTAGATCTGACTGAAGAAGGAAAAGGGTACCTTTGAAGCTCAAATCTATGCTAGCAAAGAAAAAGTGTTGGAGCTAACCAGGTAACTTCACGAAGAGCGGAACCTCAATACATATCTCAACACAAAGAGGAAGCGTCCATGGGAGACTTGAGTCTTAAATGTTTTTATTTTTCTTTGTAACTTTTCTTGTTTTCCTTCATTGTAAGCCCAAGGGACATTTATATTTTGAACCTACTAATAAAAGTTTCGTCTTTGTTTTTCTTTAACAAATTTAAATCCTACGTGGTCCTTGAATACATTGCATATGCATTTACATGCCATACAATTGCATAACAGGTTCCCATGATCGGTTTCTTATCTTCTCGCTGTTTATTTCAGTGGAAATGGCTCTCGAACAGACTGTCAAAGATCTCCAAACCACAGAACCCCCAATTCCAAGAGATGATCATGAACTTGTCCAAGGGACAAGAAGAGATGAAGGCACTCCTGACCAAGAAGAAGAAGAAAACCAGAAAACCAGTTGGCTTCATCAACATGGGTCAAAGATTCAAAGGTCAAATAAAGACAGATGATGAGGTCGAAAATCATGAAGAAGAAGATTCTGTGAAAGAAGAAGGCAACCAACATGGTAATACTGGGAATTCTGATCAAGAGGAGAATTATTACTATGATTCAAAGGTACATTTGTTCATGAGTACGCTGACTGGTCCTTTCTACAGTCATCTAATTGGAAGCTCGTCATCTGGTTTCACTGAGCTGATAATGACTGGAGAATATGTGGAAAGTGGAATACAAAGTGGTAAAATACAAATGGCTACCTCTTCAAGTACCACCAAGAAGTCATCTAATGGGGATAAAGAATCCAATGTTGTGTACGACCAACAGGGTCATAATAAGAACAACCGTAACCAATCAGTGGGAGCAGTTCTGATATCTAATCCTGCACCTGTGCCACAAAATCAACAACAAGATCAACAAACTAAGTAGGGTACACCTAGGAGACAATTTACAAAAATCAATATGTCATTGGCTCAGGCGCTGCAACACGTGCTGTAAGGAGAGCTGATTACCTTGAAGGATCCTCCTCATAATCCCAATACTTCCTCTCCTCGCTATAATCCCAATGCAAGGCGTGCATATCACTCCAACTACCCCAGACATGATACTAATAACCGTTGGGCATTAAAGAATAAAACTTAGGATATGATTGATGCTGGGGAAATTAAGTTTGATCCTCCTGAGACTCCTAATGTGATTACCGCTCATATGCCCAATCATGAAAAGACTGTTAATGTTGTTAATGATGGTTTTTATGTTTCTACTATGGTTGATTTGACTACTCCTCTGTCAATTGTTAAGAAGAAGTTGTTGCAAGCCGGTTTATTTCCGAGATGCAATGAAGGTTGTTGTTATTGTGCCTCTCAATCCAATGGTTGTTGGAAGCTGAAAGAAGGTGTTCAATGTTTGATGAACGATCGTACTTTACTATTTGAGAAGAGCCATTCTATAGGGAATTTATGTGAATGTTTTTCCCAAGCTCTGAAGCTTTAAGACGTGTCTTTGGTTACTAAAATTCCTGTGAGGATCACTTCTAAGGGTCTTGAGAAGATTATTGCTGAGCCAAAAGTGGCTCCCCTAATTATTACTACTCCCGGTCCGATCCCATATTCTACTGACAAGGCCATCCCTTTGAATTATGGCACTGGTGTTTATGTCCATGGTGTCAAGCAAAAGCCTTTAACTAATATACCTGTTGAAGATACTAATCCTGATGTCGACAATATCATTGGGACTAGTAAAGTTACTCGAAATGAAAATATTTTCTCTCCAGAAGACACTTCAAAGACTGGTGCTACTCTAGTTTGTATCTTTACCTTCGGACCAAGTACTGAGGCTCGAGGCAAAGGACCAGTGATTGAGCCTGTTCAGGTTGAGACACCGGCTACTGAAGATCTCTCTAAGAAGATGGAAGAAGTACTAAAGATCATCCGCAAGAGTGATTACAATATTGTTGAACAGTTGGGACACACTCCCTCCAAGATCTCTATGTTGTCTCTGTTATTATGCTCTAAGGCCCATGTTAAGGCTTTGGTGAGATTCCTGAAATCTGCGTAGGTAGTGCACGAAATCTCTATGGATCAATTTGAAAATTGTGTTGCTAATTTGACGACTGACAATGGCTTAGGATTTTCTGATGCTAATCTAACTCCCATTGGAAGAAACCACAACAAAGCTCTGCATGTCTCTATTGAGTGTAGGGGCATTACTCTATCTCATGTGTTGGTGGATAATGGTTCCTCGTTAAATGTGTTACCAGATGTTGTTCTTGACAAGCTCAACTATGAAGAAGTTGTGCCAAGATCTAGTAAAGTGGCGGTGAGAGCCTTTGATGGTTCAAAAAGAATGGTGTACGGAGAAGTTGATCTTCCAATCAAAGGAGGTTCTCAAATCTTTGACTCTACTTTCTATGTGACGGATATTCGTCCTTCCTATTCCTGCTTTCTTGGGAGCCCTTGGATACATGGTGCAGGTGTTGTAACCTCTACCTTACACCTGAAGTTGAAATATCCAGTGAAGAGCAAGATTGTCACTGTCTATAGTGAAAAGGAGTATATGGTCAGTCATGTGAGTAATTTCAAGTATGTTGAGATGGATGGTGAATTTGTTAAGACTCCTTGTCAGACATTTGAAGTGGTTCCTCAAACTATTCCTACTGATAAGCCGATTCCTATTGTTTCTAGAGCAACTCCTACAATGGCCTCTATGAAAGATGCTAAAGATGTGGTTGAAGAAGGTGGTTGAACTATTTGGGGTCAACTTCCTAACATTCCTTACAAGTCTAACAAATTTGGTTTGGGTTTCACTGCATAGGCTCAAAAGGTTGTTCGTCGTGCTCGTGTTATTCGTATCACCAACAAAGGAGTTCAGAAAGATCAAGTCAATGTTGTGGAAAACTCTGATGAAGACAACAACATAGACAGTTGGATCTTTCCTACCATTGGCAGTGGGCTCAACAATTGGAAGACTGAAGACATTATTCCCATCTCCTTTAGTCAGGAGTAAATGCTATTTTTGTTTTTCTTATTTTGGTTTTGTAATTTGAACAATTAAAACTTTTAAGCCTTGTGTCTTGCCCGGGGCACAATGGTATGCTTATTAGGGATGCCATTTCATTTTCATATTTGCATTCAATAAAATCAATGGAAGTTTTGCTTTCGTAAATATTAAGCTCTTTATCTTTCTTTTTTCTTTCTTTATCAAAAAAGCTATGTGTTCTTACACACACCTACATCACTAAACTGCAGATCCTCATCCACTCTGTATCCCATTGATAACAGTTCTGCTATTGCCAATTATGACTTTGAAAATCCAATATACCAAGCCGAGGATGGAAATGAGGAAGATTGTGAAGTGCCTGTAGAACTTGCTAGGTTGCTACAACAAGAAGAGAAAGTTATACAGCCGCATAAAGAAACGATCGAAGTTGTGAATCTGGGAACTGAGAAAGATAAGAAAGAGATCAAGATAGGTGATGAATTAGAAGACAATGTTAAGAACATGTTAATTTAGATGCTACATGATTACGTGGAAATCTTTGCTTGGTCTTATGAAGATATGCCAGGGCTTGATACTGATATTATGGTTCACCGTCTACCGATGAAGGAAGGTTGTCGCCCGATAAAGAATAAAGTTTGTCGTATGCGTCCTGAAATATCAGAAAAGATCAAAGCTGAAGTGATGAAACAATTTGAGGCAAGGTTCCTAGCTGTCACTTCTTATCCTCATTGGGTTGCAAATGTGGTACCGGTGCCTAAGAAAGATGGTAAAGTACGCATGTGCATGGACTACAGGGATCTGAACAAGGCCATCCCCAAAGATGATTTTCCGCCTCCACATATCGATGTTCTGGTAGAAAACACTACTCAACATAAGGTATTCTCTTTCATGAATGGTTTCTATGGTTATAATAAGATTAAGATGGCACCTGAAGATATGGATAAGACTACGTTTGTCATACAGTGGGGCACCTTTTGTTACAAAGTAATGCCATTTGGTTTGAAGAATGTTAGGGAAACATACCAGCATGCTATGGTAGCTTTGTTCCATGATATGATTCATCATGAGATAAAGGTATATGTTGATGACATGATAGCCAGATCCCAGAGTGAAGAAGAACATCTTGACCATCTGCACAAGATGTTTGAGAGGTTGAAGAAATACAAGTTGAGATTGAATCCAAACAAATGTACCTTTGGGGTTAGATCTGGTAAACTTTTGGGTTTCATTGTCAGTGGTAAAGGTATTGAAGTTGATCCTACGAAGGTAAAAGCTATACATGATATGCCCGCTCCTCGTACTGAGAAGGAAGTCAGAGGTTTCTTGGGATGCCTGAACTACATTGCAAGATTTATTTTCCAATTAACCGCTACTTGTGAGCCAATCTTTAAATTGCTGAAGAAAGATCAAGTAATGGAATGGAACGACGAATGCTAGATAGCTTTTGATGAGATCAAGAAATATCTCCAAGAACCTCTAATATTGATGCCACCAGTTGCAGGAAGACCCTTGATTATGAACTTGATAGTGTTAGATAATTCAATGGGGAGTGTTGGGGAAACATGACGAGTCTGGTCAAAAAGAGCAAGCAATATACTACCTTAGCAAAAAGTTCACCGACTGTGAAACAAGATACTCACTGCTCGAGAAAACTTGCTACGCTTTGGCATGGGCTGCTCGCCGACTAAGACAATATATGTTAACTCATACCACTTTATTGATTTCGAAGATGGATCCTATCAAATACATATTTGAGAAACCTTCTCTCTCCGTATGAATAGCGAGATGACAAATGATTTTGACAGAATATAACATTCAGTACATTACTCAGATGGAAATTAAGGGAAGTGTGGTAGCTGATCATTTGGCTCATCAAGCGGTGGATGAATATCAGTCTATGAATTTTGAGTTTCCAGATGAATATATTATGCTTGTTACTGATCATAAAGAACTTAGACCGTATGAAGGACCTAAACATGTATCCCAATGGACTATGGTTTTTTATGGAGCTTCTAATGCACTTGGCAATGGCATTGGTGTTGTGATTATCTCTCCGGGGGTTTTTATACGCCGTTTATGGCTAGACTTTGTTTCGATTGTACCCATAATATGGATGAATATGAAGCATGTATCATGGGTATCAAGGCTGCCATTGAGATGAATATCCAATTCTTGAATGTATATGGGGATCCAACCTTAGTAGTTAGTAAGTTTAAAGGAGAATGAGACACAAAATATCCAATTCTCATTCCTTATCGAGAACATGTGTTGAATTTGATTCCATACTTTGAAGAGATCACTTTCGAACATATTCCACGAGAAGAGAATCAGGTGGCAGACGCATTAGCTACTATGTCATCTATGTTAAGAATCAGTTGGGATAATGAAGCTCCTAAAATTACTATTGATAGATTAGATGAGCAAACATACTGTTATGAGGTTGATACTGAGGGAGTGGAAGATAAACCTTGGTTCCATGAAGTAAAAAGATATCTCGAAGCTCAGGATTATCCTGAAGGGTCATCTATCAATGACAAGAAGTTTCTAAGGAGATTTTCTGCCAAGTTCTTCCTGAGTAATGGAATTTTGTACAAGCGCAATCACGATTCGACTTTGCTTCGCTGTGTGGACAAGAAGGAAGAAAAAGAGATTATAGAATATATGCATGAAGGGATCTTTGGTACTCACTCTAGTGGGTATATGATGGCTAAGAACATTTTGAGAGCAGGTTACTACTGGTCTACAATGGAAGCTGAATGTTATCAGCACTCTAAAACTTGTCATAAGTGCCAGATCTATGCTCATAAAGTACATGTGCCTCCAGTTCCGTTGAATGTTCTAACTGCTCCTTGGCCTTTTTCCATGTAGGGCATTGATATGATTGGTGAGATCAAACCCACTGCTTCCAATGGGCATCGTTTCATTCTTGTTGATATTGATTACTTTACGAAGTGGGTAGAGGAAACCTCGTTCGCTTCTGTTACCAAGAATGTTGTGGCCCGGTTCATCAAGCATAATTTTATATGTCGATATGGAATACCTAAAAGGATTATCACTGGTAATGGTACTAATCTGAACAACACTATGATTATTGAACTCTACATGCAGTTCAAGATTAAGCATCACAATTCTTCTCCATATCGGCCAAAGATGAATGGCGCAGTGGAAGCCGCCAACAAGAATAAGAAGATCTTGCAAATGATGACAGTGACATATAAAGATTGGCATGAGATGTTACCATTTTTCTCTTCATGGTTATTGCACCACAATATGTACCTCAACTGGGGCAACCCCATTCTCACTTGTCTATGGTATGGAAGCAGTATTACCCATTGAAGTCCAGATTCCTTCCTTAATAATTATGAAAGATGCAGACTTAGATGAATACGAATGGGTTCAGACTCGACTTGACTAGATAAATCTGATTGATGAAAAGAGGCTCGCGGCCGTCTGTCATGGCCAGATGTATCAGAAACGTATGATCAAAGCCTTTAATAAGAAAGTCAAGCATCAAGTATACCAGGCTGGAGATTTGGTAATAAAGCGTCTCATATTATCACAAAGTGATCCCAGGGGCAAATGGACTCCCACTTATGAAGGGCCATTTGTAATTAAAAGGATATTTTCTTGAGGTGTTATGATACTTACCACCATGGATGGCGAAGACTTCCCACAACCTGTGCAAAAATAAGGGCATCCCGATGAACCAAACGGGTTCGGGCAAAAATTAGGGATATATAAAAAAAACTGTACACCGACAAGTCGAAAACCTGAAAAGGTGGCTTGGGCAAAAAAGGGTATCTCGATGGACTGAAAACCTGAAAGGGAGGTCCAGGAAAAAGTTAGGGATTAAAGCATACAAATATGTTTAGTTGGATCACTCATGTAACTTCAACTAGTTGTTTTACCAATATCAAGTTCAAACGGCACAGATCAGTCCAGTCATTTTTCTTTCGACAACAAAAGATGAGATAATTGAAGATAATGGAAATAGTAGAGTTGAAACTTGATGGGATCATTTATACATAGCTGTTTTCCTTGTTTTTTATAATTTTTTTTAATTTTTTACGACGAATTCCTCTTACAAGGATTTCTGTTTCTTTGTTCAAAATTTTCTGTCTATAGGCCACTTTCAAGATCAATACAATTCTATTTCAAACTCAACTTTACTTTTCTCGTTTTACTTACACATAAACGTCCATTGATTATTTTTGAATGAATGTATGCTTTTGAATATGATTGATGTTTACAAAAAAATAATACATATAAAATAATATTAAATTACAATAATATCATTTACTAAGGACTCTTGGAGGTAGGAATCCCTAGCGAATTTCATAGCCAACAGATCTCCACAGGCTCATCCCCACAGAGTCATCTTTATGGATTTATTTCAGCAAAGTATTCCAAGTAGCCTCTTGCACTTCAAACTCTACAAAGTCCTAAGCAAATTTCTCTCAAAGCCTGATATCCCCAAAAGAATTGACACTTGGTCGGATAAGTCTCTCAGGGAAATGTCCGTCTCTTTTATCCCCAGTCAGGGTATTTAGGAATTTAATCTTTCAATAAAAAATACGACGAAAGGACATCGAAAGATCCTAAGTACAATATTCCAAAACAATACGGGAATGATGTCTTCATACTCCTCAGTAGCGAGTCGGGATTTATTTTCCCCAACTACCATTTTGTTACACGAAGCTACTAATATGCTTCAGCTACATAATTCGTACATACATCATTTACAACATATCAAGGCATATGCATCCATAATGCATACGACATTCTCATTTACATTAAGAACGTCTTGCCATGCATTACATACATCAAATGACTTCGCATAAAAGTAACTTTTCCTTTTTAGGTTAATTTGCAGTCAGATAAACATTATCGACTCCTAGAGACAGTACAGAGATGATCAAAATGAAGATCTAGTTCTGATACTCAGTTCAGGATATTTTTCCAGAGACATTTCAGAGATGATCAAAACGAAGATCTAGTTCTGATACTTAGTTCAAGATACTTTCCAGAGACAGTTTAGAGACGATCGAAACAAAGATCTAGTTCTGATACTTAGTTCAGGGTATTTTTCTAGAGACAGTTCAGAGACGATCGAAACAAAGATCTAGTTCTGATACTTAGTTCAGGATACTTTCCAGAGATAGTTCAGAGACGATCGAAACGAAGATCTAGTTCTGATACTTAGTTCAGGGTATTTTTCTAGAGACAGTTCAGAGATGATTGGAACAAATATCTAATTCTGATACTAAGTTCGAGATATTTTCTAGAGACGGTTCAGAGACGATCAAGACAAATATCTAGTTCTGATACTTATTCTAGAACATCATTCAGATAGAGTCAAACGTAGACACATTCTGATACTCCTATCAACAGACACTTTGATGGCATCTATAAGCCCATCTCCAATTACTCCGAATGGCATCTTTAAGCCCATTCAAGCAAAACAATCAACCAATAGTGTTACTTTACGCACCGGCGAGTGCAAATTTTTGGGCTTTTAGTGTTCAATCCTCTTCCACCTTCAGGTCACGAATGGCATGCATGCCAATCTAACCCCCCAGGTTTCAGAAAATTGAATAGGGACAACTGTTGTACCCCAAAATTTTCCCTCACATCTTCAAGATAGTATGCTCAAGAGGCCTCCTAATATTGCTCAAAGGGATTCAAGGTTTCATCAAACAAAGCCTCCTCCTAAGCAATAGACCTCAAATTAGGGTTTTGAATTCCTCAAATAAAATTGGACTTATAAAGCCTCAAGTGGACTTCATGATATCCCATATACTTCCTAGAATCCTCATGTCAAGTTTCAAGACTTACCTTACAAGTTTGGTCAGTCAGATGCTCAGATAACCAAAAATCAGTTAACTTGATTAAAAAGTCAATTGTGGTCAACATATAGTCAAGCTTCAAGTTTTTTGGTCAACATCAAGATTATGAAGTAATATTCATCATTTGATCAAGGGTTGATCATGATTCATCAAGAAAACCTCAAATTCATCAAAAGTCAAAAGTTGCTAAATTAGGGTTTCTTAAGGAGAAAGTCAACTATACTTTGACCAGCTCTAACTTTCACATACTTTACCAGAAATTTCCCATCCAAAGCTCATTTTGAAGGAAATTAAATTCCCTACAACTTTGTGTCTCACAAGCAAAGGCCAGAAATGCTTCATTTGAGAGATATGAGCCAAGACATTACAGGTCCTTTAAAAAGTCAACAAAAAGTCAACTTTTTCAAAAGCTCATAACTTGAACATGGAAGATCAAATGGACATGGGGACCAAAAGGAGTGATTATAGGACACTATAAGCTTTCTAAAAAGTCCAAGAATACATCTAATAAAATTTAAGAGAGTTATGCATTGTTGAAGTTGGGCAAATTTGAGGAGGTGTATAAGACAAATAATGATCAAAACTTAAGTTTTTGTCAAATGGGCCCATATTTTTATAATCCAAACTTAATCATGAGATGATCCACGACCCATAAATCATATATTCTGATTTTTTATATTTATTTTATATTTTATTGGATTTAATTTATTTAAATTCAATTTTAATTAAAATAAATATTGAAAAATCAAATATTTGATCCATGGTCTATTTTGAGATCAGATTTTGAAGTTTATTATCATTATATGGATCCAAAATTTGTGCAAAACAAAAGAGGAAGTGTATAATGGTCATATATGCAAAAATAGAAAGATTTGAATTATCCTTGAATATCAAATCAAATCTCTTCCACCCAAGCCCAAAATTTGACCTAAAATACATCCTCTATAAATACTAATCACCTACACAAAGTCAAAAGAAGAATTCCATGCACAAGAACCCTATAAATAATTAAAAAAAAGGTAAATTAGGGCAAACCACAAAAGTTTCTTGAAGCAAGCTTCCACCACTTTTCCACATTCAAACATCCTCAAGGAGATCCCAGGAGGCCATCCACATCATTGTTGAAGGTTGAAAACGCATGAAGCACAACATATGAACATGGTCACCCTTCACATTTTTATTCTTTTCGAAACTTTCATTACATGCTATTTTCATGATGTTTCATTCATATTCATGTCTAACTTAATGTTTAGGATCATTTAGATCCATTGCTTTCAAGTTATTGTGCAAGAATGGAGAGTTTCTATTGTTAGGGCATAAACCCTCCGAGCTTCGAATCTCATCATACAAGCATTTTTTAGCCATACGGACACCACCGTTGAATTCCTTGGGTCCAAATTAGCAGAACTGGATGATCTTGATTCATTAAAACTTGCGATTTCATTTTTGATTTTCAGGTATTTTAGCTACGAACAAAATCGTAGCTAATTCGTAGCAAAATCGCAGCTATTTTTGTAGCAAAATCCGCAGGTGTGATGAAGAAGACGAAGACGTGGCATGCAGTCATTGGACGATTCAGATTTTGCTTTGGTTTTAATATTTAATCATTTGTTTCTGTTCTATTTTACACAAGTGCAATTACCCTGGTGGTAAGGAAGCGCATATGTGATCCTTGGGGCTTGGGTTCGAAACCCAGTGCCCTCTCCCCTCTTTTTTTACCCTATTTCCTTGTTTTTTTTCCAACTATTTTCTCTTTTCTTTTATTTTTCTTATTTATTTTCTTCTTAATTCAATTTCTTTTTATCAATTAATAATTAAACTTTTTTTCAACCAATAACAAAATTGAAAATAAATTTAATAACTTTTGTTTTTGTAAATAAAATAAATACATAACAAAATATTTTTTTTTTAAAGTTAATTAATAATTTAAACTTCAAAAAATCATAAAAAAAAACTTTTTTTAATAGAAAACAATTAATCAATTTTACACGAATCCTCCGATATTTCTCTTTTTTTCTTTTCTTCATTATTATTCGTCCCCAATTTTTTTTTATCATTTATACTTATTAGAAAAAGTGTATAGGATTGCTAATTACCTTGTAATAGTTATTAGTTTTATTATTTTTTATTTTTTATTTTTCGCACTCCCCTGATTTAAATTATGTATCCCCCTCCCCATGATGTAATAGCTTAGGGTTTTATTTCCGCTTTTAAATTCCGCAAAATAATTAAATTGTGTGCTTAGTAACAATAGAGTGTGAAAAGATTTGTATGCAAATAAAAAACAGATTTAGCCCACCAATCCAAAGAAAAATAACTAAACACAATACACTCTTCACACTTTCACCTCTAGGGTATTCCCTCTTGTTGTCTTACAAAATAATGGTCAAGTCCCTCGAATGTAGAGGTGTCTTAGCAAAGTTTACTAAAAAAATATCATCATAGTCCCTTCGATATAAAAATCACAGTCCCTCGATGACCCTTCGAGTTGCCTACGAATAAGTGATCTAGTCCCCCGATGACCCTATGAAAAAGATCATAGACCCTCGTTGTCCCTTCAAAGTTGCCTTCAAATAAATGATCTTGTCCCTACGAAAAAATGATGATAGTCCATTCGAATTGCTAAGATACCTTTACAAGGTTGCCTTCTTTGACCATACGATGACCCTATGCCTGTCCCTGATGTCCAAAGATAAGACTACTTACTAATTAATAGTAAGGACAATCTTATCTCTAAGGAAAGAAAAATAACATGAATGACCTTGAGTAGGTAGGAAACCCTTAAAAGCAAAAATACTCTTTACACCTCACATTTTCAAAATTTCTAAGAAAATCCTTTTGTATACATTCATACGAGAATCATTACAAAGGTGGACCTTTTCTAAATACACCACCACTAGTTTTTTTCAAACAAAAGTAAAGTGAGCTAAGCAGTTAAGAGTCCATGGATAACCATGGATACAAAAGGTGCTAATACCCTCCCTTTGTATAACCTACCCCCCAAACTCAAAATCTAAATCAAGGTTTTTCCTGTTCTTTTCCACCTTTCCTATTTGGATAAAATAAAAGTTGGTGGCGACTCTTGTTATCCACAACATTGTTTTTGTGAAAACAAAAATGACAAAGTCAGTTCTCCCATCGTGTTACAATGAGGATATCAACTTTCTTTACTAAAGTTGAGTTTCATCATGTACCTCATGACGAGAATCAAATGGCATATGCTTTGGCAACTATAACTTCCATGATAAAGGTGAATCAATGGAATGAAGTTCATATGATTAGTGTAATGTGTCTTAATAGACTAGCCCATGTGTTTGCAGTTGAAGTAGTCAAAGATGATAAGCGTTGGTATTATGACATCAAATGTCTTCTCCAGAGTCAGGAGTACCCTCTTGGGGCATCGAGTAAATACATCAGGATTTTGAGGAGATTAGATGGAAATTTATTTTTTAATGAGAATGTGCTTTACAAGAGAAACTTTGACACGGTCTTGCTCAGATGCGTTGATAGACATGAAGCAAACATATTAATGAAAGAAATTCATGAAGGACCCTTCGGTACTCATGCCAATGGGCACACAATGACTAAAAAGATGTTGAGAGTAGGTTATTATTGGCTGACAATGGAATCAGATTGTTGTAAGTATGTGAAGAAGTACCATAAATGTCAAGTTTATGCTGATAAGATTTGTGTGCCACCAACTCATCTCAATGTTATTTCATATCCATGGACTTTCTCTATGTGGGGAATTGATATGATTGAGCCCAAATCTTAAAATGGGCATCGTTTTATCCTTATAGCAATCAACTACTTCAACAAGTGGATGGAAGCAACATCGTATGCTAATGTGAACAAGCAAGTTGTGGTTCGGTTTATCAAGAATAATATTATCTTTCAAAATGGTGTTTCAAATAGAATTATCATTGATAATGGTTCAAACTTGAATAATAAGATAATAAAAGAGCTTTGTAAAGAATTCAAGATCCAACACCATAATTATTCTCCTTATAGACTGAAGATGAATGGGGTTGTTGAAGCTGCAAATAAGAACATCAAGAAGATCATTCAAAAAAGGGTTGTGACATATAAGGATTGGCATGAGATACTCCCTTTTTCTTTACACGAGTATCGTACATTCGTCCGCACTTCAACAACGACAACCCCTTTTTCGCTTGTATATGTTATGGAAGTAGTTCTCCTCATCGAGGTTGAGATCCCATTAATGAGAGTTCTGATGGAAGCCAAGTTGACTGAGGCTGAATGGTGTCAAAGTAGATTTGATGAGTTGAATTTGACTAAGGAAAAGAGCATGATGGCGTTATGCCATAGTCACTTGTAACAACAAAGAATGAAGAAAGCTTTTGACAAGAAGGTCAAACCTCGTGTATTCAGAGAAGGAAATCTCATGCTCAAAAAGATCCAGTCTTTCATAATTGATTCTAGGGGCAAGTAGACTCCTAGTTATAATGGCACATATGTTGTTAAGTAAGCCTTCTCTGGCGGTTCATTGATTCTTACAACTATGGATGGTGAGAAGATCAGTCTTTCTGTGAATGTTGATGCAGTCAATAAATAATTTTCCTAAAATAAATAAAAGAATAGCTCGCTAAGTTGAAAACCCAAAAGGGAGACTTAGGGAAAAAGGAGCGTCTTGGTGGATTGAAAATCCGAAAGGGCGATCCAGCCAAAAATTAAAGATATAAACAAAAATAATCATCCCAATATATTGAAAACCTAAAAGTGCAATCTTGGCAAAAGTCAGGGAACAAGGCAAGTAACTGTACCATACCAGATTTGATCACTTGAAACAACCAGAAATTCTGGGTTTAATCCCCAGTAAAGATGCTTATCAAAGATTCTTATTCACTCATCCTTAGTTGAAGTTCCAAGCACAATGGAGTTCAAATTTATTAGGGAGAATAATGATCATTGTATTTCAATGTAGCCCTTTTCCATGAATTTACCAATTTTCAAACTTGTAATGATCCACAGAGTCACGCCATTTGCGAACTACCATTCTATCAATAAAATTTGAGCCTTTTATCCAATTGTTTGTAGTTCTTTATGTTGTTTTTGTTTACGAAATTTCATTTATTTTTTATGATGAATTTTAATTTTTTTTAATAATTAATTGAACTTTTGAAAGTTATAAAGACATTTTACTTTTGATTTATGAATGAGGAAATAATTTCAATAGTTATCCCAGAGATGGTAAGGACTTTAAGTGTGTAGCTTGTCTTTCCCAAAGCAGGGTTTGATATGATTATTTCTCCAAACATGGTCTTTCGGCATTATGCAATGTTAATAACAACCTTTCTTCCAGCAGTAAATAAGGTTGGAAGATTTGGTGCCTTGGGAATTCCCCAGCCGAGTTTTGATTTATTCCTCAATAAAAATTGTTGGCATAATAAGCAGTAAGCAAAATTGAAGAATATTTGTTTCATGGGAATCCTCAGTCGAGTTCTGATTTATTCCTCAGTATGAGTTGATTATTTCCCCATGGCAGAAGTATTGATATTGCAGTCAGTTGGTAGGTTTTCTCTTACCTATTAGTGGGTATTGATTTAAAATCCCTTGCAACTCGACTTTTGGCTATGATGTTAACTTCTTATATCCCCTTGAGAGTCGGCAGGTCCGAGATGTTTTTCTCAGTGGTGGATAATCCCCAGGGATATTTTTATCTTATCCCTAATAGATCTGCAAGTGTTGATTCTCAGCAGGCTCATGTTAATCCTCAACAAGTCTCAGACCCTTCCCCAAGGCAGAGTTATTGTGAGATAGTGTTATCCCTCTCAGAGGTTGATCTTTATTGAAATATATGCTCGATGCTTATGTCCTGGAAGAAGTATCTTTATCCCTAATAAGGATCGTGGAAATGTTTCCCTATCCTCGGCAAATTGTTACTTTTCCTCAGCATTGTGATTTCCCCATGCAAATTTGATTACCCTAGTAGGTCTTGCTTTATTTGCAATATTGGTAGATCCTCATCTGTTCCCAATAGAGTTTGTGAGGACATTTATTCTATCCACCAGAGTTTGAAAGAATTTCTATTACTGGTGTTTCCCCAGCATGTTCTCCCTTCAGAGTGGAATTCTTGATGTTATTCCTTTTATGGATTGTTGAAGATTGATTTTGGGTTGCTCCCCAAACAGTATCTTTATTTACTCACTATGAGTTGAGCCTCATAGTGGGATTCAATCCTTTGATGGTTGTTGTTCATCCCCTGAGAGATTTTCTCCAAATGAATCTTCGACAAAATTTCCAGCAATGTCACTATTTCATTTGTGATTAGCCGAGTATCCGATTGTTATGGTGTTTATGTCACCCATTGCTTATCTTTATGTCTGTTTTTTTAGTATATTCATACACATATTCATGTATTTGTTGTATGCATTACATTATATGTTTTCATGTTTGCATTCTTTGACCATTTCTCTTCTCTCTGGTGTTGTTTTCCCCCGCAGAGTGTGTGTGTATTCTCTCTAATTTAGAGTGTCGATCATTAAGCAGAAAGTTTTTATCCTTTCTAATTCCCCACTGAGTTTGTTTCTCGTGGATGATGTTTAATTCAGTTTCCTTCCTAGTATATTATCTGGATGGAATTTCCCCCAGTTGAGATATTTCCTCCTTGGGATGAGTCTTAGTTGACCGTTTCTCTCCAATTTGTTCTTGGGTTGAACTCTGGTCCTTCTATGAATGTATTACCCTCGTTTAAACGCCACTATGGTGGTAGTGGGTAATATTCCTCCTTTTATTTGATCTTTTTTCTTTTTCTCCCACCCAATAACTGGTAGTGAGATCATTTTTATTGAGTTTATTATCTACATATTATTATACCCAGTGACATGTAGTAGATAATATTTCTCCCTTATTAGATGGTTACCTTTGTTTATATCACTTAATGATAGTCGGTAGTCTTTCTTTTCAAGTTTTTTCGCTTTGCTCATACCCAGTGACTGGTAGTCGAGATTATTTTAGTGAGTTTATTATCTACATATTTTCTACCCAGTGACAGGTCGTAGATAATATAATCCCTTCGATTCGCCTACCCTTATTAGTAGCCAATAATGTTGTTCCTCATATATTTTGGTTGGCATACCCTTGTTGGTAGTCGGTAATGTTATTCCTCATATATTTCAGTTTGTTTACCCAATGTCTGGTAGCCGATAATCTTGTTTTTAGTCTCTCTGCCTTTCCCTCTACCCAGTGATTGGTAGCAGGCAGTATTGATCTCCTTTGTATCCCAATTGATTACCTTTATCTCTACCCAGTGACTGGTAGTAGATAATTCTTTCCCAGCTCAGTATTTATGTTCATCTTATGGATTTGAATACTTTATTTGGTTGATGTTTTCTCTATTTAAGTTTTGTCCTTCTCTGTTGAGTTTTATTTTATGATCATGTTTTGATTGATTTTCATACACAATCATTCTCCAAGTTGAGTCATCTATCCAGTGATTTATTTTCCTGGTATACTCTCTTGTCTTGTGTGGTTCTTCCCCAACGATAATTCTTTCTTGTTTCCCAAGTTTTCAGTTTCCTCTTGTGGTGCTATTTTTCCAACATAAATGTTGGATTTGCATGTCATCGTGTAGTTTCAGAGATAACCTAAGAGGAGGGGGGTGAATTAGGCTTTATAAAATTTTCTTTGGTTATTTTATCGGTGGATGGATTTTTCTTCTTTTACGTGTTTAAGAAATGAAAGCGGTAATGTGGAAAGTAAAAGAACACAAAGGTTTATCCTGGTTCCCTTCACAATCCGAAGGTACATCCAGTCTCCTTACACCTCGTAAGAGATTTTCACTATAGTTTAGATCGTACAACCTATCACACCATAAACCGGTGAGGCCAACTGTAAACACCCCAAATTTGCCCTCACTCATTTCACCATGGCTTGTGATTCTCTTCATTTGAATAAATTCAATCATAGCATCTCATATTGCATTTTTGCTTCACTGCATTGGTTCAAAGTCATCTGCATCTAGGGTTTGTGATTTGAGCCATCCCAGAACCATCTGAGCCACTCCAAAGGTCTTCAATCATCTCAAGAGGGTCCATATATGTTCAAGCATCATATTATATCCTCCCAAGATCAAGAAAGTCATAAAATCACAAGAACTGAGAAAGGCATGGAAGCAGAGCCAAGCTTAACAGCTCAAATGACCTAAAATTAGGGTTTTGGTTTCAGAGGCCATAACTCCAATTTTTTTGGTCATTCTTGTTTCTATTGGTCTCTATATGATATAAGGATCATACATACCAATTTTCATGAAGAAATTCAATGGGGAAGGCATCTGATCAATAGATGACTTCTTGAGCAAGTCAGTGCAAAATCAGGGCATCTGAGGCCCCCAATCACCCATCCAAAGGGTCTTATCCATCATTTTGAGTGTATATGATCTTTATTTGATCTTATAAGAAGTATGAAGTTCACAAAATTGAAGAATTTCAAGCCATTTGCAAAGTTGCCATTTTGGGAAAGTGACTTGTAATGCAAACTTGCCATTTTGTGAAAGTTTTTCAACCTCCTCTTTTTGATTCAAAAATGCTTCAAATGAAAAATTCTTGGTCATGAAAGTTGTAGATTGGATCATTCCCTTTTCAAAAAGTACAAGAACTGGATCTAATTCATCATAGAACTCAAGTTATGGCTTTGCAAAGTTGGGAAAAATCACTAAAATTCACTTATGCACCAAAGAGGGAAGTTTGCAAAAACACTTGCCAAAGCATTTTGTGACCTCAATTTGACTTCTAAGTATTTCACAAGTATCACACATGACCTATAATTCAGAATTGCACAAAGAAATTCCAAGTTTCATGCCTTGAACTTTACAAAATCCAAAAGGGGCCAAAACTTCATGAATTTGCAAAATGGATCAAAACCTCTCACTCACTTGCTGAATCACCACAAAACCCTTTCCATGGTTATCCTTGAACCAAGCTAACTTGAGCCATGCCTTGAAACAGCCACTGAACCAGCCCATACCTCAAGTACACCAACTCTTGACAGTTTTGCAACTTGCCCATACCAATCAACATAGGCCAGCACCCACCCTCTGACCTATCCCAACATGATATGTGTACCAAAAGCAAGCCATTCCATAACAGAAGACAAGCTGAAACCTCCAAGAACACAACATACACAAAATCCCTCAAATTTGCAAAAGCCATCGAATCTCATAACTCAGCCAACAAACATCAAAACTTCTTCCACCATTCAACTACACACTCACTGCTGATCATTTCCCACCCTTCATTTTGCCCTAAAACACCCAGAATCAAAAACACGATTTTGACATTTCATGAACTGAACTTCTGCCAACTTCATTTTGAGGCCATTTAAACTCCAACCAAGCATCACAAGCTCTTGAGGGGAGTCATTGGAGTGGATTTGAGGCAAAGAACTGGCCAGAAAGCTCCTGGTTTGAAAGCTCAACTTCAGGTAGCCATGGCATTTATTTTTCCAGAACCTTCGTTTTATGTTATAGAATGATTCTATGTGTTCCCCTGATTGCCCTGATATGTTTGGTTTCGAAAATAGTTGAGAAATGAGCATTTCATAAGCTTCTGAAATTTCTGAGATGTTTTCCGTTTTGCTTCGATTCTTGTTTTTGATGATGAATAAATGATTTTTGCTGCGTGATTCTTGTTGGGGTTGATGTGAGGATCATTTCTGGAGAGTTTTAGGGCTTGGGGTTGCGTATTGAGTGAGATAGCCGGAGAAGATGACCGGAACAGTGTTCCGGTCACCTGAAAGTGTTTAGGGTTAAGATTAGGGCTTAATGACGTAATTAGCGTAGTTTGAATCTCAGCCACCCAGATGCGCGCGCTGGTCAATTCCCTCCCTTTCTAATTCAAATCTAGACCACTGGATCAGTTGACTTTCATTTTAATTCATTTAATTTTCATTTTAATTGCATTTCTTTCTACATTTTATTAAAAATAACAAAACACTTTCAAAATTTTTTATCTTTTGCATTTCCCTTTCAAATATTTTTCTCATTCTGAAAATAATATTTATTTTATTTTTTGCATAAAATTCGTATTTTTAAAATATTTAAATGTTTATTTTAATTAATTAATGAGAATTAATTAATTAAAATAACATTTAAGTTTCTAAAAATCACCAAAAAAATCACATTGCATCTTAATACATTAAGAAACATTGTCAAACCCTTCACACAAATTTCTTTTTGGTTCTTGACCTATTTTGACATTTTTCTTTGGATTTAGGGTTCTTAAAAGTCAATATTTTTGCCCTAACTTAGAAAAATCCTTTCTGCCTAACCATGAAGAGTTTGATGATGGCTCTTTTTGCATTGCATTCCTCATGTCATGTAGTTTCTAGGATAAAATTGGTTTGAATTTATCTTTCATTTTCAATTTGTTTTGCATTTATCATTGAAGAGGTACCTTAAAACCCTAACAAACTTGAGAAAATTATAACTTCTTTAGGGTTAAGAGTTAGGTCTTCCCCTTTGGGAAGTTAACTTGTATAGGTTTAGGGTACCCTTGATCCCATTTTCAATTTTTTATCTTGTCATTTGCTTATGAATTTGAATTTTGTTTTGTATCTTGTGCATAAACCCTAATTTTTGCCTTCATTTGCATTCATTCTTCAATATGCTTGCATACACACACTTACCATGACATTTTATGCATTCACATGACTTCTAAGACATCTTAGGACACATTAGAATCATGTTTGATCATTGCATCATCCATTTGCCATGTTTTGTATCCATTGCATTTCATAAGTTTTCATGAACTTTCATGCTTCTTTCATGTCTCATTTGCATATTCATCACTTGTATGATCATCCACACTTCATGACATACATTTGCATCATTCCTTAGCATAATTTACATATTGAATATGCTTCTGGTTTTGGTTTGCATCATTGCATTCATTTCATTTTCATTCCATTTTTCATTTCCCTTCACTAACTTTTCAGGTGGTAGGTGTCTGAGAGGTGAATTTGCCTTCACTTCTCATAATCTCTTCTCATCTCTTTTATGCATCCTTGCTGTATTTTACTCTTGTCTTAGAGTGAGCTTGCTCATTCATGTTCCCTCCTTACTTTCTTTCTTCAAGCAACTTGTCTTCTTAAGTGAAGCAAGTTGTCTTGCTTCTTCCGCTTCTCCTTCCTTCATCCTGCTTCTTCCATTGTGGCTTTTCTCTTGAAGATCCTTTGCAATCCTCATAAACCCTAGGAACATCCAAGCATGATAACAATTAGGGTTTGATTAGTCCCCCCATTAGTTATACCTTTGTGTCATCTTTGAGTGTTCTCTTCTTATCTCTTAATCAAGGACTAAACCTTAAAGGTTTTAAGGCTTTGTGATTAAGCTTATGCCTGCATCCTTCTATTAGGATGAAGTGTATAACTTTAATCCTAAGTGTTAAATCCTTAATGTGTTTAAATCCTTTAATCAATCCATCTAATAATCACTAAGACATCATGCTTGTAACTTGGGCCTTGCATTAGGGTTCTGATTCTTCCTTAATTGGTTAAGAAGGACTAACCCTAGTGTTAATGGACAAGTCCCCTTCAAGTTGTCTTACAAACCATAAAATCCACTTCTTAATCTTACCATTAGCTAAAATCCACTCTAATAAAGGCTTTGTTTTTGTTATGAGGTTAACCCCTAATCATGGATTAAGTTGAGGAGCCTTCCTCAGCTTAAATGTTCTCATCTATTATCCTTCTATTAGGATGGTGTAATGGGTCCATTAAATCCTTGATTATGGCTTAAATTCATTACTTAACACCAAACAAAAACTCCAAAAACATTTAAGTAATTACAAGTAGGTTAATGATCTTAATCCTACATCATGGTGATTAAGTGTGAGGTGCTTACTTCATGCTTATGATATTCTCATTACCCCTAATCAGAGGGAGGATGTGATGAGTTTACTAACCCTTGGTTTAGGCTTAAGCTCATTTTCCTATGACAAACTCCAAAAAGCAATAAAAGATTGAAAATACCAAAAACAAACAATAATCGTCTCCTCCGGGATTCTTTTCTCATCATCTTCACTCTCAAACGAGAACTTGCTTCTTCCGTCTAATGCAAGACAGTTAGCACCTGAGCCAGACAGGTCATACACTTGAGCATAGACCAGTAAGCAGTTCACAAGTCAGTTTATCTTTCAGTCTCTTTGAGTCGAACTACGGTGTTCTGACTTCCTCATTGCACGAGAGGATACGTAGGCATAACTTAACAATTATCGAACAAAAGTCTCTGTATATTCCCCCTCTTCCAGCATTATTCTTTTAAAGCCTCATTGTCATGAGCATTTCATTCTTTTCTTACACTGACACTCTTTCATTTCACTTCACACTTCTTTTGCACTGACACTTGCATTCTTTTCCAGCTTTTGCACACAGAATAACACAAACATTACCTCCTTAAAACACAAATATTTCAAGCGTGGATCCCGTCGAGTACGGCGGACAATCTGGGTGCTAATACCTTCCCAGGTTGTAACCAACCCCCTTTCTCAGTTTCTCTGGTTCGCAACCGTCTTATCCATCCTTTCTTAGGTTTATGTAGCATTACCTTTCCTTCGGGATAAAAATGCCTAGCTGGCGACTCTATTCATTTCTTCTCTTTCGCCGACCGTTCGCGTCTGTACCCCTCTTGACTGGGTGTCATTAGGTGGGAGCGACAGCTTGGCGACTCTGCTGGGGACCCTTATATTGCAACCAGGGCTTCTGGTTCTTTTTTGTGGGTTCCTCCTAGCGTTTGTTTGATTTGTGTTTACTGGGGTGTTATGTGCTATGTGTGTTTATTTATTTTGCTTTATTTATTGCTTTATGTACAACTTTATTTATTGCTTTCTTTACAGTTTTACATATTTCATATTGTCATTGCTGGATCTGGTTTCTGTTTTGGTGGGTGGGGTTCCATTGAAAGTTTAAGGTCCTATACCTGGGACCTGAGTGACACCTAGGCTAGAGTGGTTCATGTTCTTTCCCATTCCATTTTGGTCTGGTGCGGGAATATGAAACACGGTTCAAATGTGGGTTTCTTCTTGAGAACTTTGTGCTACAGATTTCCTGTAGTGCTAGGGCTATCTGAGAAGCCTTCTAAGTCTGGATGACCTTTTTATGACCTTCAGAAACTGAGGTGAATTAGAGGAGGATCTTTTATGGTTATTGTAAACACTGTACCTTCGGGTTAGAAGTGTTTACACTTCTCATAACTGATCCAAGTCTAAGGATCCTTGTTCTAGAACACTACCTGTGAGGGGGTTGGGCTGTTTACAGGTTTGCAGGAACCCTTGGCCACATCATACCCTGTTACTATCTTGTTTAAGAGTACCTCATTTTGGACAGTTCTTGTGATTAACCCTGGACATGTGACTCTTTATTTGAGTCCCCCACCCTGGTTACTGGATTTCTAAGCCTTCATCTGGACTTTTGGACATACATGGGCTTATATCAAGACAGATAATCAGATCCAGCTTGATCACAAACCCTTGCATATCATTTGCATATATCATCATTGCATCATTTAACATTTGTTTATTTGCTTTTCAGGGTATCCCCCTCATTTTATCTTGGTTTTGGTTTTGACCCCTTCTTCTGCATAGACCTCTGCTTCAGCTGTCTTCATCAGTTACCTGCTTCAGTCATCTCCATCCTCATCAGCATCAGTCTGCCAGTGACTTACCTTCAGTTTCTTAGTCTGTGATCTTCATCAGCACTCATCTTCAGCTTCTTCAGCAGCACTCATGGCCACTCCCAGGAAGAGCAACATATCCTACCATTTCTTTGAGCCTGTGTTGACTGGTATCGGGAAGGTCCAGTCACTCATCACCCCTGATTATATCCCTTTGTTTAGATAGCACTATGGAGGTATCTTGGATATGGTTATGGACCTTGATCCTTCTCAGAGGAGCATGATCCACACATGCTTGCAGTTTTATGACCCACCACTGAGATGCTTCACATTTCCAGACTTCCAGTTAGGGCCTCTGCTGGAAGAGTTTTCTTCATTGATTGGAGTACCTATCAGGGGTGGAATCCCTTTCAACCCAGAGATGCCAGCTCCCAGAAATGAAGAGATAGCAAAGGCACTGTACCTGGAGCCTGCCTTGATTGAGCAAAGTATGACAACAAAAGCTGGGATCCCTGGTTTGCATTTGGACCTCTTTTATTTCTCAGGCCATCCTGAAAGCTTCATTGGGAGAGTGGAGGGAAGTATGTGCACTTTTAGCCCTTAGCATATATGGGTTATACTGTTTGCAGACGAGCCAAAATTTGTCAGCAGGAATGCCATCCATTTGTTTCTTCTGAAGAACCCAATGCCTACATTGCTGGGAGACTTCTATTATTCCATCCACCAGAGGAATGAGAAACAAAGGGGGAAGTTAGTAAGATGTTATGCTCCTTTGTTTTATACCTGGCTGCTCAGGCACCTGCCTAAGTCAGATGCTTTCTTGAATCCCCACCAACAGAAGAATTGGGCCAAGAGGCTCATTGCCTTGACTTCAGATGATATTAGATGGTGCACCCAGAGCACCAAAGGCAAGGACATTATCACCAGCTGTGGACAATACCCAAATGTACCCCTAATAGGAGTAAAGGGTTGCATCAACTACAATCCTTTGCTGTTTAAGAGACAACTGGGCTATGCTTTGGTTCACCCTCCTAGAGGACAAGATTTAGCTGAGACCCTGTATTGTGAAGTGAAACCTAATTCAGCTGCTGTCAGACAAGCTTCCTGGGCTTGGGACAACATCCAGGCAAAAGGGATGGCTATTCTGGGAAGGTGTAATAATGTTGCTTCAGCTCAATACTATGACTGGTCTCGTACTAGAGCTCAAATTACCAGAATGCCTTTCATCTTGGAAGACATGCCTGGACCATCCACAGTACAGCCAGCAGCAACTGTCAGCCTAGAAGAATTTGAGAAGCTAAAGGAAAGGAATGAGAGCTTATCTTAAGCCTTGAAGAAGACTCTTTGGGAAAGAAGTGATGGTCATCTGGATATTGAGAGATTGGAGAAGCTTAGGGTGGAGTATCTTGCCAAAATTGAAAAGACAGAGTTCTACATCAGGAAAGCAAGAGCCGGGGACCAAATATTGAAGAATGCTTGTAAAGAGGCCAAAATTCAGAAGGCTAGGACTGAGCTCTATCTGCAAGAGAGTCAGGCTAGGTGGGTCAGGATCACTGAGGCCCGTACACAAGAAGACCAGAAGACCCAAGCCAAGATTGAACAGCTAGAGGCCAATGAGAAGAAGCAGCAGGAAGCTTTGTTGGCAGCCCAGAAAGAGATTTCAGAGTTAAAGCTCAGAGCAGGATTGAAGAGATCAAAGGACCAGGACAAGCATAAGAAGCTGACCACTGCCATTGCTACCAGGAACCTCCTCATTAGGACCATTACAGAGCACCCGGCTGGTCCAGTGACTGAGGCACTCCTGAAGGAGGTCAAAGAGGATGAGTTTGGACTGGATGTCTGATTCTTTGTTTGTTGTTATTTCCATTTGATGTACTTTTCCTTTTATTATATTTTGACCCTCCATGGGCATGTGTTGTAAAACAAACTACGTATTATCCCCCATTTGTAATATATTTTAGTTTGTTTCCATTTGGGCTTTCCTCTCAACAACATCAAGCATCTCCCTCGAGGTCTGGAAAGGTCAAAACCAAGAACCAAACTAGATACCTTGGAAAGCAAATAAGCATACTGCATTGCATACTAACTTTGTTTTGTTTTGTAGGTTTTATTATTATCTTTGTTTCTAACTTTGCTGTGACTTCAGGAAATATTGCTCGTCGCCGAGTGTTCCCTGTCAACCGCGCGCACCGGTACCCAACTCGTAACAACCTTCCCGGTATTCAAATGGAACAAGTACAACAGGATCTGACTGAGGTCAGAAATCAGATGGCTAATGAGAGAGTAGATATGAGAAATCAGATGTCTCAGTTCATGGCAGTGATTACTGGCTTAGCCCAGAGTCAAAAAAGGTTAAGAGAGCTGGTGGAAAGGCAAACTCCTGAGGAGCCTCATCTTGGAACAGGAGGAACTAGTAACAATGAACGGGGCCAGCCTCGTATTGACCCACCAGTATTTGGACCTCATCTGGATCCAGAAGTTAACATCCCGAGAAATATGCAAGGTAATACTACTGGGGGGAGAATTTTGCAAGAGGATCCCCAAGAAGAACAGTTTACTGTTATGGGGGCTGGAGATGAAGTATATGACAGGAGATTGGACGAAATTGCTGAAAAGTTAAGATCTTTGGAGTCTCAGATTTCTTTGGGCTTCGATGTGATGGACATGGGACTAGTGGATGGGGTGAGAATTTCTCACAAATTCAAACCCCCCTGCTTTGAAAAGTTCAATGGTACCTCCTGTCCCCGCACTCATTTGCAGTCTTTCTTGGGAAGTCTTAAAGCGTATACCATGGATGAAAAGTTATGGATGTTCTACTTTGAAGACAGTCTGACTGGGGCTTCGAGAGAGTGGTATTCACATTTGTCTAGGGCCACCATAAGATGCTGGAAAGATTTGGCTGAAGCTTTCATCAGACAATATCAGTACAACCTGGACATGGCTCCCAATAGAACCCTTCTAATGGGCATGTCTCAGTCTTCTAGAGGGAGCTTCAAGGAATATGCTCAAAGGTGGAGACAGCTTGCTGCTGCTGTCCAACCACCCATGTCAGAGAGGGAAATGGCCGACATGTTCATGAATACATTGCAAGGGACCTATATTGATAGATTGGCTGCCTTCTCCTCTACCAGTTTTGCTGATGTGGTCATAGCTGGTGAAAGGATTGAAAGTCTCTTAAAAATGGGCAAAATATCCGACAGTGGTGCAAGTTCCTCCAACAATCCCAGGAAACCTTTTACAGGACCCCGAAGGGCAGGTGAAACAAATTCCATCCATGCAAGCAGGGGCAGGCCTCAGTATGTTCACCGGTCAGTAGCAGCAGTTACCATTCCAGCTCCGATTCCACAACAATCAGCATATTCTCAACAACAACCACAATATCAACAACAAGTTCATTATCCGCAACAAAGGTCGTACAACAACAACAACAACTAATAACAGCGTCCTTTCCAGCAAAGGCCATCACAGGCAAACAGGGTGATTGACCCAATCCTAATGCCGTATGCTGCACTCTTGCCACAACTCCTGAAGCTCAACCTAGTTGAGTTAAGGACATTAGCACCTCCGGATCCCACCAATATGCCAAAGAACTATGATGCCAATGCCAGTTGTGCGTTCCACTCCAACGCACCGGGGCATAATACTAAAAAATGTAGGGCCCTACAGATGAAAGTCCAAGATCTGGTGGACTCGAAAGCTCTCAACTTTGCACCTCCTCCGAACTTCACAAGAAATCCAATGCCTAGTCACAATGGGCCCAAGATTAATGCTATTGAAGAGGACAAACCATCCACATTGTACAACAGTGTTGCACAAATCCGAACACCTCTGGTTGAAATCAAAGCTCAGCTGTTAGAATGCCAAGTGTTCCCCAGATGTGAGCTTGGCTGTGGATATTGCAATATTGCTGTCAATGGATGTGAGAGACTGAGGAACGACATAGATGGTCTTATTAAGGATGGTATCCTTCAGATTACAACAACAACAACTCCAACAATCCCTTCATCAACAATCACGGACACTCCTACAACGTCAGCAACCATTGTTCCAACAGACTCTACTACAACTCCAACAACTGCTCAATCAATCACTTCAACGAATACAAGTTCAGTCACCATTCCTTCTACAACGACAACACCCATTATTCCATCAGTTCCTGCTACAATCCCAACACCTCCTACAACATCATCAACAGTTACTGAAAGCGTCTCAACGGTTACGATTTACTACGATCCCGCAAATGTTTCTACCAAAAATTCACAACAAAATACTACTCCTGTCAGAGCACCAGTTACCATATACTATGATCCACACACAATTGTGGTCCCCTCTGCAGCTGCTATCAGTCCGGTCACTATCACAGTGCCTGGGCCAGTTCCTTAGGAAAGCAATAATGCCATCCCTTGGCATTATGGCTCAGATCTATACTGCGAGGGGCAGAAAATCACTTTAGAATCATCAACTTCTTCACCTCAGATAGACAATATGGGGGGAGGCGGAGGCTTCACCAAAAGCGGACGTCTCTTTGCCTCGCAAATTCCAAGACCCATTGCTGAAGCAGAAGCTGCTGCCAAGGCAAAAGGGAAGAGCATGGTGCAAGAAGAACCCGTTGCTAGAGAAGCTTCGAAGACTCCTTTTGATCAAGAGGTTGATGAATTCATGAGAATCATAAAGAAAAATGATTACAAGGTGGTGGATCAGCTTCACCAAACGCCTTCCAAAATCTCCATACTATCATTGCTAATGTGCTCCGAGGCTCATCGGAACGCACTATTAAAAGTCCTGCACGCAGCTTATGTGCCGGAGGAGATCACTGTCAATCAGTTAGAGGCTGTGGTTGGGAATGTCAACGCTAGTCATGGACTAGGATTTACCAACGCTGATTTGACAACGGAAAGTCACAATCACAACAAGGCTTTGCACATTACCTTGGAGTGTAAGGGTGCATTTCTTTCTCACGTATTGGTGGACACAGGGTCATCACTCAATGTCCTACCCAAGAAAGCCCTTGTGAAGCTGGAACATGATGGATTGGCACTACGCCCAAGCAACTTGGTAGTGAAAGCCTTTGACGGTTCTAAAAGATCAGTTCTGGGAGAGATAGAGTTACCAATAATGATTGGCCCACAGGTTTTCAAAACAACCTTCTTTGTGATGGATATACAGCCTGCCTACAGTTGCCTATTGGGTAGACCATGGATACACGCCGCTGGCGCCGTAACGTCAACCCTTCACCAGAAGTTAAAATTTGAGTGGGAGGGCCAAGTCATTACCATTTGTGGGGAGGAGGATATCTTCGTTAGCCAGCTGGCTACTTTCAAATACATTGAAATGGATGGGGAGATCCATGAAACCATAAGTCAGGGGTTTGAGGCCCTGAATATCAATGAAACATCTGCTGTGCTGGGGACTTCCATCACATCATATCAGCAAGCCCAGAAGGTTGTTGAAGAGGGTACCGCCCAGGGCTGGGGCAAGTTGCTGCCCGTGGAGAAGAAAGAAGACCAATTTGGGTTGGGTGTCGTACCCCGAAAAATACGACCTCACGCGATCCGAAATGGACGGAGCCGCGCGCCGGACGGACTGAAGAGTCGCCACCTAATTCTATTTATTCCCGAAGAGGGAAAGGGAAGATATAGATACAACCCGGGAGGAAAAGGACGAGGACAAAGGTCAACGGAACCATTGCCTGGGTTCGGGAGTCGGTTATGCAGGGGGAAGGTATTAGCACCCCCTACATCCATCGTACTCGATGGGAACCATCTAAGTTAACGCGCGAGAAAGGATGTCTATGCTTAAACGAATTGCTTGCTAGAGGGAAATGAGTTGAATTATAAGTTAGATTGGACCTAGGTGCTCGGCAAGGATGGAGATCCTCGTGCCTACGTACTCCCATGTGCAATGGGAAAGTCAGAGCCTCGTAGTTCGGCCTACTAAGGGTAATGGTTGTTTGATTTTATTACCTTTCGTCGATGAAAGGGTTTAGGAGTCGAATGTACTAAAGACTATGGATAGTTTATCTCGCCCAACAAGACGAGTGTCCTGCGTCGAAATAATTGGAGCGAGTAACGAAAGCTCGTTATCCCCCTTTCTACCGCTTAAGGCTCGTGGCGTACAAATCTTCTCGTATTTATTAAAGTGTTTTTATTTCCTAAAGCTGCTTGACGTTGGATCAAGGGTTTGGATCTAATCGAAACATTTTGGTTTTTTGAGGTTTAGAGGGTGCATGCAAATGGAGGTTTATTTTGTGGTTTTTTAGCGAGGCGCAATGCGCTCGGCTCGCAAAGGTGGAGTGGATCCTAAACGAAAAAGATAACTGAAAAATAAAGTGCAAGTGTGCAAAGTGCAATCGCTTGGCGTTGGACCAAGGATTCGAAATTAAATAAAATGCGGAAAATAAAATGCGTACAAATTAATGGGAGAGGGATACAAAATAAATACAGGGGATTGCGAGAAATAAAGAGGTCTCGTTGTAATTAGCCCAAGAGAAAGCGTGTGTGCAGTGTGTTTGAACTATTCGAAGGCGTTCGGCCTGTTTGATCGGGACACAACTATTCGAAGGCGTTGGACCTTTTTCGAGCGCAACTATTCGAAGGCGTTGGACCTTTTCGGGACGCGACAAAATTTTGTTCGTGAACTGCCTTAGAATCGGTTCAAAATGGGAACCATTCTATAAGGAGTCGAATCGTAATTTTTTTAATGCGAAAATAAATGAATAAATAAATGAATTGAATTGTTAGAATAAATTAAATAATGAATTAAATGATTAAATGAAATAAATAATATTAAGAATAAAATGAATTAAATTAAAATACATGTTTGTTTTGTCGAAATAATAATAAAAATAATTACAAAGGGGGGGCCTCATATTGACCAAAAATCACCGATTAGAATCGGGCGATAAATTGGCCGTTAGTTATATCATTGGCCCCAAAACAAATTAAAAAACTAAATGACGAGATTACCAAATATTTACTAACAAAAATTTCATAACTTAACTATTAATAAAGAAATAAAAATTTAGAAAAATATAACATAAGAATTGAAATAAACAAATAATAAAAAAAATAAAAAATAAAAAAAATAAAAAAATAAAAAAAATAAATAGCATTATTAAAATATAATACAAAATAACTAAAAACATGAAAGACACAGAATGCAAATATAATCAGGAGTGGTGTTAGTAAACCGATAGTGGTGTGAATAACATAAACTTCCGATGGGCTAGTGGCCTAAAGGCCCATCAACAAATGAACACAGTAAAATTTTTTAAATGAAAACAGATAATATTAAAAAAATGAAAAGGGGCTGAAATCAGGTTTAAAAAAAAAACCTATGATAAAGAAGAATAATCCAGCAAGCAACAAGTTCATAAACGAGATTACTAAGTACCTACACTCTCAACGCACGGCGGTCTTCTCTCTCACACGCGCCCGGCGGATGGCTTCGTTCGGTACTCTTTCACGGCTTTGATGACTCCCGCGTCGTCTCAGCTTCGGATTTCGTAGCGGTTGGGTGTCGTCGGCTCCGATGGTGTTCGTCGGTGATGATTGATGGAGGGCGGCGGATCTTCGGCTACGACGACGTTTTCGCCGGTTCGAAGGAAATGGGGGCACGGCTGGGTTTCGGTGAGCGGCGGCTGGGTGGCCGTAAGCTTTCTGGTTTTTTAATTTATCCTCTCTTTTCCGAAACCCCCTCTGTTTGCAAAATCAAACGAAGAAAAACATCTTTTAAAATCTGATGCTCTCTCTCGATGGCTTGGTTTGTTGGTGGTTTTTCTGAGATGGTTTTCAGAAGATGAGGGTTACGGTTTGTGAACGACAGATTCGCGGTTTCACGGCGTTTGAGGCTCGCGGGTGGTTTTATTTTTGGTGAGGATTTGTTTTGTGTAATTTGCAGGTTTAAGCGTTTTTGGATTGTGTTCAAGTTTGTGTTCGATTTGTTTGCTTTGGTTTCGGTTGGTCTGTGTTTGTGTAATGGTGAGAGTCGAATGGTTTTGAGTGATGTATTATTGACTGTTAAAGATGAAGGAGGAACACATTTTATTTATGGTGGTGGTTTTTGATAAGGTTGAAGGTTTTATGGATGAAGAGGATTTTCGGTGAAGTTCTGTGTTTATTTTTCAACAGAGTGGTGAAGAGGAATAACTCTGATAAACGAATTTTGGTTTTTTTGTATTTTTGAAACTTGGATTTGGAAATTTTGCAGATTTTTGTTGAAGCTTAGAATTTTGAATTTTTGCAGAATATTGATAGGCTCTCTAAGCTTGCTTTGATTATGAGAATGGGGCTGTTTAAATAGAGTTTGAGATTGAGGGTGAAATAGGAAGAATTGGGGACAAAGTAAAGAATAAAATCTGATTTTTTTGAGCTGTGATTTTGTTATGCTGTCATGTGCGTACCGTTGGAAGGCTTGTGAGGAGGAAATGTGTAAAAGTTGTTGCTGATTGTGAGTGGAATGAAGGTAGTGGACAGGCTGGAAAAATGTGTTGGTGTGTGGGAAAACTCTAAACATGTGACTATGAAACTTATAATAATAATAAAAATAAAGTCTATAGTAAAACTAAAAATAGTAATAACAATAATAGAAAAATAATGATAATAATAATAACAATGATAATAATAATAATAATAATAATAATAATAATAAACTAAAGATAATAATAAGCAATAATAATACTTCTGATAGTTGAAAATAATAGAAATAAGAATAAAGTAAAAGTAACAATAATTATAATAGTATTAATAATCATAATAATAATAGAAAAATGAGAAACAATAAAATTAAATGACATGCTTTTTTTTGAACTTTGTGGGTTTTTGTAATAATAATAATAAAAGTAAAAATGGTTTAAGGTGGATATTTAGGAAAGTGGGATAATAATAATAATAAAAAAGGGATAATGAGATTTTTTTATTAAAAATTTGTGTGGATAATGGACTTTTAAGAAAAAGATGAAAGTGGATTAGAAGTAAAAAAAAAAAAGAAGAGATATTTTTTGTATTTTTTTTATAATGAAATGAATAACTTATAAAAATAAAAGGAGATTTTTGAGAAAAGAAAATAAAGGACTTATTTTTGATTTTCCATATATTAGACAGAAAAAATAAACGATACATATTTTTGGATTTTTAAAATGATGGTTAAATAGTAAAATAAAACAGAGCGGGTAGGACAAATTTGGGGTATGACAGATGCCCCTATCGAATTGGCTTAGACCGAGTAAGATGAACTGGCTCGCGTTCGAACTTTCAAGGTATAAGATAATTAGATATTAACAGACTCCAAATTTGTCCGCCGAAGAAAGAATTTGTGAAAATAGCAAATGAAATAAGCTGGAGATGATGGGTGACACAGCAAAACAAATTAACAAAATAAATCACTTATCACCAGAGGGTGATAAGGCAATAAACAGAAAAATAAACTCACTTATCAACAGAGGATGATAAGGCAATAAACTGAAAACAAACTCACTTATCAACAGAGGAAGATAAGGCAACAAACTGAAAATAAATTCACTTATCAACAGAGGATGATAAGGCAATAAACTGAAAACAAACTCACTTATCAACAGAGGAAGATAAGGCAATAAACAGAAAAATAAACTCACTTATCAACAGAGGAAGATAAGGCAATAAACAGAAAAATAAACTCACTTATCAACAGAGGAAGATAAGGCAATAAACAGAAAAATAAACTCACTTATCAACAGAGGAAGATGAGGCAATAAACAGAAAAATAAACTCACTTATCAACAGAGGAAGATAAGGCAATAAACAGAAAAATAAACTCACTTATCAACAGAGGAAGATAAGGCAATAAACAGAAAAATAAACTCACTTATCAACAGAGGATGATAAGGCAACAAACTGAAAAATAAACTCACTTATCAACAGAGGATGATAAGGCAAAATAACTGAAAAATAAAATCACTTATCACCAGAGGATGATAAGGCAAATGGACTGAAACTTAAACACGACTATTGAATCCGCCAAGAGGATGCCTGGAATCTTTGATTGACATGATCCTCCGCTGGGGAAAGGACTGGAAACTTGTGCTGATCCTGGATCCTGAATTATGCAATTATGCTTGATTGTTTTGAAATGGTATTCCATAAAGATGGAGATACGATGCAAATGTTTATGCGCTGAGATGTAGGTTGAAACTGTTGGGGAAAATAAAAGGTTTGTTTTTGTTTGGGCATGCATATGATGCACATGTTGTAAATGATTGATGCAAATGATGCGTATGACTGCATATGATGCATAATGATGCATATGAGTGATTGAAAAAAGAAAGGTGCCAGCTTGGTGGACTTTTGGTCTGGTAGTTGCCAATGGTAATTGGACTTTTGGGTGGATGGAGGGATTGATTTCCCGAAACTCGATCTTTGACGATGCATGATCAGAAGATGGATCTGAAAGCTCCAAGTTTGATTATCTGTTGATGAGCGAAGCGACTTAATTGACACATGAAGACTGATTTTGCTTTGAATGATTGCCAGCGTCTAGCAAGGACTGTTTGTTTAGCTGGGGAGAAGAAATAAGAAGATTTGCTCCTTGTTTGCTTGCCCCTGTCTGCAGGGTATCTGAAATAAATTTGATGGGGAAGCTTCGACAGTGGCCAGGGCACGACCTGCCCCTGATTGAGCCTTTGAAGGTGATTTTGCCCCTGACTGGGCTGTTGAAGATGATTTGCCCCTGATTGGACAGTTGAAGGTAATCTGCCCCTGATTGGGCTGTTAAGAATGATTTGTCCCTGATTGGGCTATTGAAGATGCTTTATCCCTGATTGGACTAATTTTGAAATGAATTGCCCCTGATTGGGCTGTTGAAGATGATTTGTCCCTGATTGGACTATTGAAGTAGTCTTGATTCATGTTGGCGATGAAGTACAAGTTTCTCTTTTGATTACCCCTTGTTGGGATTGTACTGATGTCAAGCACTGAATCGCAATTAAATTGTCCATACACAAATGGTAGTGTTAACGTAAAGTTCATGTGAGTTTTGAAAAAGTCAATTTATTTGAATGATTGTGATAGTGTGACGAATGGACCGTTAGCCCAAACGAGGTGCTGTTTTTAGAAAGTGAGTAAAAAAATGCAGCAAGAATAATGTGCAATCGAGATTGAAGATTAGCAAATATATGGGAGTCAATTTACGCAACCTTGTTGGTAGCATGCTTTCAGAATAAACCCTGCCTCAATTAGGACTTTCGAGGGTTGTAACGTGGTCTGGTTAATGGTTTGAGAAATAAAAGGACATTAGGCTCAAAGTTTGATTTGTACCCATCCCTTCTTCGTATTGTTCTCCAGTCCTATGTCCAGTTAACTTTGCATTTGTATTTGTTTTGACTTTGCAAGAGTGAAGATTAAGCTTTGATGTTCGCTTTGGAAGTGGCAGTCAACTTATTTTGCTGGTGACCCTTTGATTCTTGATTTGGTGGTCACTGATATCTGTTTTGTTTTTGCTGAGGATTTGAGTTCCTCTTTTGATTTTTTCGACTAAGTCTCCCTTTGGGTGCTCAACTCAGTGTTTTTTCTTTTTCTTTTCTTTTTGTTTGAATGTTGTGACTGCCAAGTCATTTGTTGATGGTCCTCTGACGGGATGTCTCATCTTGCAATTCGAAGGTGTAGTCGTGTTAACTGAACAACTACCCTGCCCCGGGTTAAATGTAAGGGTTTGTATCCGAAAGAAACTCCTACTTCTAGGCTCGAAGTGGTTGACTAGGGATTAACTCCTTATATCTCCAGTGTTTGGGGATTTGAAAGAATGCCTGTACATCATTGACGAGGTTTTATCCGAAAGCATACCGCAATAGTTATGGGTATTTTGTTTTCATCATCCTCCCTCAAATATTTGCTAAAGTGAAGTGAGGGAAATATTTTTGTGATTTTGTGATAAATGATAAATATGAGCGAATGCGAATAGATTGATTCAAAACATGCATAAACATAACATTAACATAACCAAGTACAAACGATAGCAATGTTCAGAGCAAATAGTACTTAAACAAACATTACAAAACAACAGGAATGCGGAAATAATAAATGGCATTGGCTGCCTTGATTTGAGGAATTGAACTTCTCTTGATTGAATGCTTCAAAGTTGGAGACTACTCAGCTTGGTCTTCAACAACCCTTTCACATGTCTTCACTTGTTGGCACCGTGTGACGGCATTGGATCATTCTGGACATTTGGATTTCTCGGAGTGAGAGTGAGGTCCTTAGAGTTGATCATATCCTGAATCAAGTGTTTGAAGGCATGGCCATTCTCGATGTTGTGGCCTGGAGCGCCTTTGTGATACTCACAGCGAGCATTGGCATCATAGTTCCGGGAATTAACAGTCTGAGGTGGCATATCTCTCAAAGTGAGAGGTCCTTTTGCCGTTAGCTGTTTAAAGATTTCGGTATATGACATAGGCAGGGGATCAATGTGCCTATCATATCCTCTTTGTTGATATGGTGGACGCTGTTGAGGAGCGCGTTGTTGTTGCTGACCAGGCTGTGGTTGATAAGCATGTTGCTGGTATGGATTGGGTGCATACTGTGCAGCTGCAACCATAGGACGTGGACGTGGTTGATGAGCCATCTGAGGCGGCAATAGAGCTTGAAAGGCCTGTTGATAAGGCATTGGAGGAACTGGCTGATATGGCATAGGAGCATATTGTGCAGCAGCAACATAGGGATACTGATAGTAGGGAACCGATGCCGGTGCACTCTGTTGAAAATTCCCACTTGTAGCAGAAATGGCATTTGTGTCGCCCTTTTTATACCCGTTGGAAGGTTTCTTGGCATTGTTTTGACTGCTAGAACCTCCTTGGATCTTTCCACTTTTCAGACCCTCTTCAATTCTTTCTCCGACCATCACCATGTCTGAAAATCCAGAAGATACACTGCTGATCAGCTTCTCGTAATATTGCCCTTGTAGGGTACCCATGAATATGTCGATCAATTCACGGTCAACCAATGGTGGATGCACTCTGGCGGCTAGCTCTCTCCAGCGTTGGGCATACTCCTTAAAGGATTCGCTCTCCTTTTGAGACATACTCTGAAGTTGAGTACGGTTAGGAGCAAGATCAGTGTTGTACTTGTACTGCTTTTTGAATGCATCAGATAGATCAAGCCAAGTACGAACATTGTTGCGCTCAAGTTGCATGTACCATTCTAGAGACGCTCCAGACAAGCTGTCTTGGAAGCAATGAATCATGAGTTTGTCGTCTTTGGCATGAGCAGCCATTTTTCTGCAGTACATCCTCAAGTGAAGCTCAGGACAGCTGAGGCCTTTGTATTTTTCGAATTCAGGAAGTTTGAATTTAGCAGGGATCACAACATCTGGAACTAAGCACATGTCTGAGGCACTTAGAGAAGTTGAGTTGTGTCCTTCCATGATCCGGAGTTTTTCAGCTAACTCGCGGCACATCTTCATAGCTTCAGACTCTTGAGCAGCCTGAGGATTGGTAATTGGAACAGCAGTATGCATCTCATACTCAACTTGATGGTTTTCTTCAGTTTGAGGAAACTGGACTTGAGTTGGAATAGGTTGAGCTTGAGGAATAGCACCAACAGTAACACCAGAAGCAGGTATTGGTTGGGAAGTGACCTCTTCAACAGCAGGGGTGAAGCCTGGAGGCAGACCGTAGACCAAAGGATTTGGAACTGGAACTGAAGGCATTGCTCGTGAGGTAGATCCTTGCACTTGAGCATTGTTCATTGTGGCAGCAGCTTCGCGACGTTCTTCCATTCTTGCCAAAGATTGCAAAGTCTCATAAATCTGGTCAATCTTGCCCTTGACCGAGTCAATCTCTTCCCTCATGGCAGCTTGTTCTTCCTGAATCACGTCCATCAGTCTTCTAGTATTGGCTCGAGTTAAGTATGGTCGTCTAGCTCGGTACGGGCGTCGAGAAACCAGCTTGATTTACTGAAGATGGAGGAGCATGAAAATAAGTTTTCAGTTTTTGGAATGAAATGCAAGATGAATAAATAATGCAAATGCAATGATATGCAATGTCAGAATCCAGGATCACAAGATCAAGGTCTCATGAGTCCAAGGTACAGATGGAGGATACTTTGATCAAGAACTCACTGGGTAGACTCTAAAGATTAGGGATCCCAAAGTTATCAATTCATATGGTTGTTCATCACACGCGCCATAAGCATGACGGTTGATTGACTCCGCCATATGAATCTATTTTGGGTGAGATCTTCGTATCGACAACCCACGAGAGCAAGTTTTCTCGGGAGTCCATACTACGTGATCATCGACACAAGGTTTAAAACAAAGTCCTGGAGTTATGGAACTTTCTCAACTGTTTGATGCACGTGTCAAATTCATACATTCTTGACAGTTAATCAACTCCATTGAGTAAGTCTATTCCAAGTGAGGTTTTCGTACCGAACCACGCGAGGGTGAACCCTGGTGCCCCATACTACGCAACCATCAACCGATGTTTTAACCAAAAGGTTCTAAAGGTCCTCAGAGTCGACGACTTTAATGAAAACAACTGAGCACACACGCCAAGAGCTTGACGGTTGTCAGTATTTCCATTAAAATCTACTCCGAGTGAGGTTTTCGTATCGACAACCCACGAGAGAGGTTCTCTCGGGAGCCCATACTACACAACCTCGCTAACTTATGTTTATACTCGCAAGCCCGGGTATAGAGCTTTTCCCTCAAGTTTCTTTCGATCAAGTATCGATCCAAATTATAGTACCAAGGAGCCACAAGATATATAATATGGAATGCGATAAAGAAAGCGATAAAAATAAACAAGCAAGGCATAAAAGCAAACATCCAAACAAACACGGGAACCTAGACTAGGCTTGACTCGCATAGGGGTGAACCAGTCCCCAGCAGAGTCGCCAGCTGTCGTACCCCGAAAAATACGACCTCACGCGATCCGAAATGGAAGGAGCCGCGCGCCGGACGGACTGAAGAGTCGCCACCTAATTCTATTTATTCCCGAAGAGGGAAAGGAAAGATATAGATACAACCCGGGAGGAAAAGGACGAGGACAAAGGTCAACGGAACCATTGCCTGGGTTCGGGAGTCGGTTATGCAGGGGGAAGGTATTAGCACCCCCTACATCCATCGTACTCGATGGGAACCATCTAAGTTAACGCGCGAGAAAGGATGTCTATGCTTAAACGAATTGCTTGCTAGAGGGAAATGAGTTGAATTATAAGTTAGATTGGACCTAGGTGCTCGGCAAGGATGGAGATCCTCGTGCCTACGTACTCCCGTGTGCAATGGGAAAGTCAGAGCCTCGTAGTTCGGCCTACTAAGGGTAATGGTTGTTTGATTTTATTACCTTTCGTCGATGAAAGGGTTTAGGAGTCGAATGTACTAAAGACTATGGATAGTTTATCTCGCCCAACAAGACGAGTGTCCTGCGTCGAAATAATCGGAGCGAGTAACGAAAGCTCGTTATCCCCCTTTCTACCGCTTAAGGCTCGTGGCGTACAAATCTTCTCGTATTTATTAAAGTGTTTTTATTTCCTAAAGCCGCTTGACGTTGGATCAAGGGTTTGGATCTAATCGAAACATTTTGGTTTTTTGAGGTTTAGAGGGTGCATGCAAATGGAGGTTTATTTTGTGGTTTTTTAGCGAGGCACAATGCGCTCGGCTCGCAAAGGTGGAGTGGATCCTAAATGAAAAAGATAACTGAAAAATAAAGTGCAAGTGTGCAAAGTGCAATCGCTTGGCGTTGGACCAAGGATTCGAAATTAAATAAAATGCGGAAAATAAAATGCGTACAAATTAATGGGAGAGGGATACAAAATAAATACAGGGGATTGCGAGAAATAAAGAGGTCTCGTTGTAATTAGCCCAAGAGAAAGCGTGTGTGCAGTGTGTTTGAACTATTCGAAGGCGTTCGGCCTGTTTGATCGGGACACAACTATTCGAAGGCGTTGGACCTTTTTCGAGCGCAACTATTCGAAGGCGTTGGACCTTTTCGGGACGCGACAAAATTTTGTTCGTGAACTGCCTTAGAATCGGTTCAAAATGGGAACCATTCTATAAGGAGTCGAATCGTAATTTTTTTAATGCGAAAATAAATGAATAAATAAATGAATTGAATTGTTAGAATAAATTAAATAATGAATTAAATGATTAAATGAAATAAATAATATTAAGAATAAAATGAATTAAATTAAAATACATGTTTGTTTTGTCGAAATAATAATAAAAATAATTACAAAGGGGGGGCCTCATATTGACCAAAAATCACCGATTAGAATCGGGCGATAAATTGGCCGTTAGTTATATCATTGGCCCCAAAACAAATTAAAAAACTAAATGACGAGATTACCAAATATTTACTAACAAAAATTTCATAACTTAACTATTAATAAAGAAATAAAAATTTAGAAAAATATAACATAAGAATTGAAATAAACAAATAATAAAAAAAATAAAAAATAAAAAAAATAAAAAAATAAAAAAAATAAATAGCATTATTAAAATATAATACAAAATAACTAAAAACATGAAAGACACAGAATGCAAATATAATCAGGAGTGGTGTTAGTAAACCGATAGTGGTGTGAATAACATAAACTTCCGATGGGCTAGTGGCCTAAAGGCCCATCAACAAATGAACACAGTAAAATTTTTTAAATGAAAACAGATAATATTAAAAAAATGAAAAGGGGCTGAAATCAGGTTTAAAAAAAAAACCTATGATAAAGAAGAATAATCCAGCAAGCAACAAGTTCATAAACGAGATTACTAAGTACCTACACTCTCAACGCACGGCGGTCTTCTCTCTCACACGCGCCCGGCGGATGGCTTCGTTCGGTACTCTTTCACGGCTTTGATGACTCCCGCGTCGTCTCAGCTTCGGATTTCGTAGCGGTTGGGTGTCGTCGGCTCCGATGGTGTTCGTCGGTGATGATTGATGGAGGGCGGCGGATCTTCGGCTACGACGGCGTTTTCGCCGGTTCGAAGGAAATGGGGGCACGGCTGGGTTTCGGTGAGCGGCGGCTGGGTGGCCGTAAGCTTTCTGGTTTTTTAATTTATCCTCTCTTTTCCGAAACCCCCTCTGTTTGCAAAATCAAACGAAGAAAAACATCTTTTAAAATCTGATGCTCTCTCTCGATGGCTTGGTTTGTTGGTGGTTTTTCTGAGATGGTTTTCAGAAGATGAGGGTTACGGTTTGTGAACGACAGATTCGCGGTTTCACGGCGTTTGAGGCTCGCGGGTGGTTTTATTTTTGGTGAGGATTTGTTTTGTGTAATTTGCAGGTTTAAGCGTTTTTGGATTGTGTTCAAGTTTGTGTTCGATTTGTTTGCTTTGGTTTCGGTTGGTCTGTGTTTGTGTAATGGTGAGAGTCGAATGGTTTTGAGTGATGTATTATTGACTGTTAAAGATGAAGGAGGAACACATTTTATTTATGGTGGTGGTTTTTGATAAGGTTGAAGGTTTTATGGATGAAGAGGATTTTCGGTGAAGTTCTGTGTTTATTTTTCAACAGAGTGGTGAAGAGGAATAACTCTGATAAACGAATTTTGGTTTTTTTGTATTTTTGAAACTTGGATTTGGAAATTTTGCAGATTTTTGTTGAAGCTTAGAATTTTGAATTTTTGCAGAATATTGATAGGCTCTCTAAGCTTGCTTTGATTATGAGAATGGGGCTGTTTAAATAGAGTTTGAGATTGAGGGTGAAATAGGAAGAATTGGGGACAAAGTAAAGAATAAAATCTGATTTTTTTGAGCTGTGATTTTGTTATGCTGTCATGTGCGTACCGTTGGAAGGCTTGTGAGGAGGAAATGTGTAAAAGTTGTTGCTGATTGTGAGTGGAATGAAGGTAGTGGACAGGCTGGAAAAATGTGTTGGTGTGTGGGAAAACTCTAAACATGTGACTATGAAACTTATAATAATAATAAAAATAAAGTCTATAGTAAAACTAAAAATAGTAATAACAATAATAGAAAAATAATGATAATAATAATAACAATGATAATAATAATAATAATGATAATAATAATAATAATAATAATAATAATAAACTAAAGATAATAATAAGCAATAATAATACTTCTGATAGTTGAAAATAATAGAAATAAGAATAAAGTAAAAGTAACAATAATTATAATAGTATTAATAATCATAATAATAATAGAAAAATGAGAAACAATAAAATTAAATGACATGCTTTTTTTTGAACTTTGTGGGTTTTTGTAATAATAATAAAAGTAAAAATGGTTTAAGGTGGATATTTAGAAAAGTGGGATAATAATAATAATAAAAAAGGGATAATGAGATTTTTTTTTTAAAATTTGTGTGGATAATGGACTTTTAAGAAAAAGATGAAAGTGGATTAGAAGTAAAAAAAAAAAAAGAAGAGATATTTTTTGTATTTTTTTTATAATGAAATGAATAACCTATAAAAATAAAAGGAGATTTTTGAGAAAAGAAAATAAAGGACTTATTTTTGATTTTCCATATATTAGACAGAAAAAATAAACGATACATATTTTTGGATTTTTAAAATGATGGTTAAATAGTAAAATAAAACAGAGCGGGTAGGACAAATTTGGGGTATGACATTGGGTTACAGACCAACTCGACAGGATCAACCAGAGGCTGCAAAGGAGCCCAAGCTTGTCAGCGGTGGGATGCTCACCCCGGATGCTGTGAACAATTTGGAAGATGAGTCAGAAGACGAGCGCAACCTGGAAAGCTGGATACGTCCAAGGATCCCGGGGAACCATGTCTCAAACTGGTCTTCCCAGGAAATTATAAGAGTTACTCCTGCAGAGTAATTATTATTTCCTGTTTTTAAAGCATGCATCAAGTCCTATATCTTGCCCAAGATGTTAGGACTCATTTTGTAATCGGGCCATCTTGTATTTTGTGCAAAGATCAATTAATGAATATCAGGACATCTTTTGCAAATGAGTCTTTTCTTTTCTGCTCACTGTTTTTCATTTTTCATTTTTTGTACAAAAATAAAATGGCAATGTTTTTCAAAATAATAACTTCATTTTTCACTTTTTCTAAACAAGAATAAAACTGATCACTAAAATAAACAAATCTAAACCCTTGCAGAAAATGCCCTCCAGACTGCACCGACAACGACTCCGCTATGACTTCGTATGACTTTGACCATCCGATTAATCAAGCCGATGAAGGGGTTGAAGAATATTATGAGCTACCTGAAGAGCTAGCCAGGTTGTTGAGATAAGAGGAGAAGGTTATCACTCCTCATCAGGAGGAAGTTGAAACGGTTAATCTTGGTACGAAAGAAGACGTGAAAGAAGTTAAGATCGGGGCATGCCTGCAAGATTCAGTAAAAGAGCAACTTATTGACATGCTTCGGGAATATGTGGATGTTTTTGCTTGGTCTTATCAGGATATGCCAGGGTTGGACACCGACATTGTTATGCACAAGCTGCCTCTGAAAGAAGACTACCTGCCGGTAAAACAGAAGTTGCGCCGTACTCGCCCAGATATGGCAATGAAGATAAAAGAAGAGGTACAAAAGCAATGGGACGTCGGTTTCCTTGCTGTAACTAGTTACCTGCCATGGGTTGCTAATATTGTACCTGTGCCTAAGAAGGATGGCAAGGTGAGGATGTGTGTGGATTACTGGGATCTGAACAGAGCCAGCCCGAAAGATGACTTCCCATTACCTCACATTGATGTATTGGTCGACAATACGGCTCAGTTCTCGGTGTTTGCCTTCATGGATGGATTTTCAGGATATAATCAGATCAAAATGTCACCTGAAGAGATGGAGAAGACAACTTTCATCACACCCTGGGGTACGTTCTGTTATAAGGTGATGCCATTCGGACTGAAGAATGCTGGTGCCACTTATCAACGGGCTATGGTAACATTATTCCATGACATGATCCACAAAGAAATTGAATGTTATGTGGATGACATGATTGCCAAGTCCCTCACAGAAGAAGACCACCTGGTGAATCTGTTGAAGCTATTCAAGCGTCTGAGGAAGTACCAACTGAAGTTAAACCCCAACAAATGCACATTCGGGGTGCGATCCGGTAAGCTGCTGTGATTTATTGTAAGTGAGAAAGAGATTGAAGTTGACCTTGATAAAGTCAAAGCCATTCAAGAAATGCCTGCACCGAAGACTGAAAAAGAAGTTCGTGGGTTTTTAGGTAGATTGAACTACATTTCAAGGTTCATATCTCATCTTACTGCAACCTGTGAACCCTTGTTCAAATTGTTGAGAAAGGAACAAGCGGTCAGGTGGAATGAAGACTCCCAAAGGGCTTTTGACAAAATCAAGGAATATTTACAAGAGCCTCCGATCCTTATGCCTCTAGTTGAAGGAAGAACTCTAATCATGTACTTGACAGTATTAGAAGAGTCAATGGGGTGTGTGCTGGGCCAGCATGACGAGTCTGGTCGAAAAGAGTATGCAATATACTACCTAAGAAAAAAGTTTACCGACTGTGAACAACGATATTCACTGCTCGAGAAAACTTGGTGTGCTTTAGCGTGGGCTGCTCGCCGACTAAGGCAGTATATGTTGACCCACACCACTTTATTGATCTCCAAGATGGACCCGGTTAAGTACATTTTTGAGAAGCCAGCACTTACCGGACGGGTTGCAAGATGGCAAATGATCCTCACAGAATATGACATTCAATACACATCTCAAAAGGCCATCAAGGGTTGTGTATTGTCTGATTATCTGGTTGAGCAACCCATTGATGATTACCAGCCTATGAGATTTGACTTCCCTGATGAAGACATCATGTTCATAAAAGCAAAAGATCATGAAGAGCCTATTCACACTGAAGGGCCTGACCCAGAAGAAGAATGGACTATGATGTTTGATGGGGCTGTTAATATGAATGGTCGTGGTGTTGGTGCAGTACTCATTACACCTAAGGGAGTTCACATGCCTTTCTCGGCAAAGCTCACTTTTAACTGCACTAACAACGAAGCTGAATACGAAGCTTGTATTATGGGTCTTGAGGAAGCCATTGACCTTAGGATCAAGACTTTGACTGTGTTCGGAGATTCAGCTCTGGTAATTAATCAAACCAACGGCAAATGGTACACTCACCAGGATCATCTGATTCCGTACCGAGACTATACAAGAAGATTACTGACTTTCTTCACAACAGTCAAGCTTGAGTATATCCCTCGAGACGAAAACCAATTTGCAGATGCTCTGGCTACCATTTCATCCATGATCAAAGTTCAAGCTGCCAACTTTGTTCCTCGAATTTCAGTATCCAGACTTGATAGACCAGCATATGTATTTTCAGCAGACGTTGCTAAAGATAATAAGCCTTGGTTCCATGACATCAAGTGCTTCTTGGAGGATCAAGCATACCCATCCGGGGCATCATCCAATGATAAGAAGACATTAAGAAGGCTAGCTGGTAGTTTCTTCCTGAATACTGATGGATCTTTGTACAAGAGAAACTTTGATATGGTACTTCTCAGATGTGTTGATAGGGCAGAAGCAGACTTGTTGATGCACGAGGTGCACGAAGGATCTTTTGGTACCCATGCTGGAGGGCATGCTATGGCTAAAAAGTTGTTAAGATCAGGATATTACTGGATCACAATGGATGCAGACTGTTGTGCTTACGCCAGAAAATGTCATAAATGCCAGATTTATGCAGATAAAGTGCATGTGCCTCTGAATCCTTTGAATGTGATGTCTTCGCCTTGGCCCTTTGCCATGTGGGGCATAAATATGATTGGCAAGATTGAACCGACTGCTTCAAATGGCCACAGATTCATCCTGGTATCCATTGACTATTTTAACAAATGGGTCGAAGCAGCTTCGTAAGCCAATGTCACCAAACAAGTGGTAGCCCGATTCCTGAAGAGAGACATCATCTGCCGATATGGAGTGCCCGAGCGAATCATTACTGATAATGGTTCCAACTTGAACAAAAAAATGATGGCAGAACTATGCCGGGACTTCAAGATTCAACATCACAACTCTTCTCCTTACAGGCCGAAGATGAATGGCGCTGTAGAGGTAGCTAACAAGAATATCAAGAAGATTGTGCAGAAGATGGTGGTCACCTATAAGGACTGGCATGAAATGCTACCGTTTTCCTTGCATGGGTACCGTACGTCAATTAGAACATCCACTGGGGCAACACCGTATCAGCTTGTGTATGGTATGGAGGCAGTCCTACTTGTTGAAGTTGAATTACCCTCCTTACAGGTACTGATGGATGTTAAGCTAAGTGAAGCGGAATGGGTCCGATCCCGATACGAACAACTGAGTCTGATTGAAGAGAAGAGATTGGCTGCAATTTGTCATGGGCAGCTGTATCAAAAAAGAATGAAGAAAGCCTTCGATCAGAAAGTCAGGCTTCGAGAATACCAAGTGGGAGATCTTGTGCTGAAAAGACTCCTCCCTCCTCATACAGACCACAGGGGCAAGTGGACTCCGAATTACGATGGTCCGTTCATAGTAAAGAAAGTTTTCTCTGGAGGAGACTGATGCTCAGCACTATGGATGGTGAAGACTTCCTGTCCCCTGTGAATTCAGATGCAGTTAAAAAATACTTCGCATAAAATGACCCGCTGGACATAAAAATAGAATGTAAGTCCAGGCAAAAATAGGGCATCTCGGCGAGTCAAAAACAGAATAAAAGACTCGGGCAAAAATAAGGGAAAATAAATAAAAATGTACACCCGCTGAGTTGAAAAGCCACATTGGACAACTCAGGCAAAAATGGGTATCCCGGTGGATTGAAAACCCGAAGGGGCGATCCACGCAAAATAAGGGAATGAGCGAACAACTGCACTCTGAATTCGTCTGTATCACTTACAACATGGTAAGTCCCGAAAGGTTAAAGCATCGGTCAGAATTAGCCTTCTTCAAAAGCAAGATGAGAAGGACGTCAATGTCATACGAGTCATAGCAAGAGGGAAATACTGAAGCGTCATCAACATTGCCAGCATCCTTTTGTTTCTTAATTTATAACAATCTCCTCATTTCAGGGGATCTGTTTCTTTGACTGTACTTGCCAATTCAGGGCACACGAATTAATAAAATCATATTTTCAGTCACGTTTCGTCTCGTACATTTTATTTTCATTTGCAAAAATGTCCGATGTCCTTTGTCGCTCCCACCAAATGACACCTGTTCAAGAGGGGTACAGACGCGAACGGTCGGCGAAAGAGAAAGAAATGAAAAGAGTCGCCAGCTAGGCATTTTTATCTCGAAGGAAAGGTAATGCTGCATAAACCTAGAAAGATATGGACAAGACGATCGCGAACCAGAGAAACTGAGAAAGGGGGTTGGTTACAACCTGGGAAGGTATTAGCACCCAGATTGTCCGCCGTACTCGACGGGATCCACGCTTGAAAGTTTGTGTTTAAAGGGGTAGTGTCAGTGCTATTTTGTGTGCAAAAGCTGGGAAAGAATGCAAGTGTCAGTGCCAAAAGAAATGCGGAGTGAAATAAAGAAAGTGTCAGTGTAAGAAAAGAGTATGAAGCTCAAGACTATGAGGCTTAAAGAATAAAGCTGGAAGAGGGGGAATATACAGAGACTTTTGTTCGATAACTGTTAAGTTATGCCTACGTATCCTCTCATGCAATGAGGAAGTAAGAACACTGTAGTTCGACTCAAAGAGACTGAAAGATAAACTGGCTTGTGAACTGCTTACTTGTCTATGCTCAAGTGTATGACCTGTCTGGCTCAGGTGCAAACTGTCTTGCATTAGACGGAAGAAGCAAGTTCTCGATTGTGAGTGAGGATGATGAGAAAAGAATCCCGAAGGAGACGATTATTGTTTGTTTTTTGTGTTTTCTATCTTTTATTGATTTTTGTGTTTGTCATAAGAAAATGAGCTTAAGCCTAAACCAAGGGTTAGTAAACTCATCACATCCTCCCTCTGATTAGGGGTAATGAGAATACCTTAAGTATGAGGTAAACACCTCACACTTAATCACCATGGTGTAGGATTAAGATCATTAACCTACTTATATTTATTTAGATGTTTTTGGTGCTTTTGTTTAGTGTTAAGTAATGAGTTTAAGCCATAATCAGGGATTTAATGGATTCATTACACTATCCTAATAGAAGGATAATAGATGAGAACATTTAAGCTGAGGAAGGCTCCTCAACTTAATCCATGATTAGGGATTAACCTCATGACAAAACAAAGCCTTTAATAAAGTGGATTTTAGTTAATGGTAAGATTAAGAAATGATTTTTATGGTTTGTAAGACAACTTGAGAGGGACTTGTCCATTAACACTAGGGTTAGTCCTTCTTAACCAATTAAGAAAGAATTAGAACCCTAATGCAAGGCCCAAGTTACAAGCTTGATGTCTTAGTGATTATTAGTGTGGATTGATTAAAGGATTTAAACACATTAAGGGTTTAACACTTAGGATTAAAGTTATACACTCCATCCTAATAGAAGGATGCATGCATAACCCTAATCACAAAGCCTTAAAACCTTTAGGGTTTAGTCCTTGATTAAGAGATGAGAAGAGAAGACTCAAAGATGACACAAAGGTAAAACTAAATGGGGGACTAATGAAACCCTAATTATGATCATGCTTGGGTGTTCCTAGGGTTAATGAGGCTTGCAAGAAAATCTCCAGAGAAGCCACCAAGGAAGAAGCAGATGAAGTGAGAAGAAGCAGCAAGAAGCAAGACAACTTGCTTCACTTAAGAAGACAAGTTGCTTGAAGAAAGAAAGTGAGGAGGGAACACGAATGAGCAAGCTCACTCTAATACAAAAGTAAAATGCAGCAATGATGCATAAGAGATATGAGAAGAGATTATGAGAAGTGAAGGCAAATTCACTTCTCAAACACTTACCACCTGGAAAGTTAGCAACAAGGAATGAAATGAAATGAGAATGAGATAAAATGCAAAGTTGAACACCAAAGTCAGAAGCATGTTCATGATGTAAATTATGCTATGAGATAGTATGAAAGCATGTCAAGAGATGAGGATGATCATACAAGTGATGAAGATGCAAATGGGACATAAAAGAAGCATGAAAGTTCATAAAACTTATGAGATGCAATGAAAGCAAAAGCATGGCAAATGAATGATGCAATGATCAAAAATGATTCTAATGTGTCCTAAGATGTCTTATATGTCATGTGGATGCACAAAATGTCATGGCAAATTCATGTATGCAAGCATATGAAGGATGAATGCAAATGAAGGAAAAAATTAGGGCTTATGTACAAGGTGCAATGCAAAATTCAAAACCAGAAGCAAATGACATGATAAAAAATTGAAAATAGGATCAAAGGAACCCTAAACCTATACAAGTTCACTGCCCAAAGGGGGAGACCTAAATCTTATCCTAATGGGAGTTATGATTTTCTCAAGTTTGCTAGGGTTTTAGGATGCCTCACAATGAAAAATGCAAAAAAAAATTGAAAATGAAAGATAAATTCAAACCAATTTTATCCTAGAAACTACATGACATGAGGAATGAAATGCAAAAAGAACCATCATCAAACTCTTCATGGTTAGGCAGAAAGGATTTTTCTAAGTTAGGGCAAAAATATTGACTTTTAAGGACCCTAAATCCAAAGAAAAATGTCAAAATAGGTCAAGAACCAAAAAGAAATTTGTGTGAAGAGTTTGACAATGTTTCTAAATGTATCAAAATGCAATGTGAATTTTTTGGTGATTTTTAGAAACTTAAATGGTATTTTAATTAATTAATTCTCATTAACTAATTAAAATAAACATTTAAATATTTTAAAAATACGAAATTTATGCAAAAAATAAAATAAAAATTATTTTCAGAATGAGAAAAATATTTTAAGTCATAATGCAAAAAATAAAATTTTTTAGAAGTGTTTTGCTATTTTTAATAAAATGTGGAAAGAAATGTAATTAAAATGAAATAAAAATATGAATTAATGGAAGTATGCTGATCCAGTGGCACAGATTCAAATAAAAAGAGGAGGGAATTGACTTCGTGCGCTAATGAACGGCTCACATTCAAACTCACTAATTATGTCATTAAGCCCTAATCTGAACCCTAAACACTTTCAGGTGACCGGAACAATGTTCTGGTCATCTTCTCCGGCTAGCCTCTCAAACTATCTCACTCAATACGCAACCCCAAGCCCTAAAACTCTCCATAAATGATCCTCTCATCAACCCCAACAAGAATCAACCATCAAAATTCATTTATTCATCATCAAAAGCACGAATCAAAGCAAAACGGAAAAGAACTCAGAAATTTCAGAACTAAACATATCATGGCAATCAGGGGAACACATAGAATCATTCTATAACATAAAATGAGAGTTCTGGAAAAATAAATGCCATGGCTACCTGAAGCTGAGCTTTCAAAATAGGAGCTTTTTGGCCAGTTCTTGGCCTCAAATCCACTCCAATGATTCCCCCAAGAGCTTGTGATGCTTGGTTGGAGCTTAAATGGCCTCAAAAGGAAGTTGGCAGAAGTTCAGTTCATGAAATGTTGAAATCGTGTTTTTGATTCTGAGTGTTTTAAGGAAAAATTAAGGGTGGGAAATGATCAGTGATGTTTATGGAGTTGAATGGTGGAAAAAGTTTGAAGGTTTGATGATTGAGCTATGAGTTTCGAAGGCTTTTGCAAATTTGAGGGATTTTGTGTATGCTGTGTTCTTGGAGGTTTCAGCTTGTGTTATGTTATGTGTTGGGTTGCTTTTGGTACACATATCATGTTTGGATAGGTCAGAGGGTGGGTGCTGGCCTAGGTTGATTGGTATGGGCAAGTTGCAAAAATGTCACCAACTTGTGTACTTGAGGTATGGGCTGGTTCAGTGGTTGTTTCAAGGCATGGCTCGAGTGAGCTTGGTTCAAGGAGGTCCATGGAAGTCATAGTTTGTAGCTGGCACAAGTGGCTGAAGAGATTTGATCCATTTTGCAATTTTGGGGAAGTTTGGCCCCTTTTGAATTACTTGAAGTTCAAGGCATGAAACTTGGGATTTCTTTGTGCAATTCTGAATTTTAGGTCATGTGTGATGTTTGTGTAATGGTTAGAAGTCACTTTGAGGTCTCATTTGGCTTTGGCAAGTGTTTTTGCAAACTTCCCTCTTTGGTGCATAAGTGAAATTTTGTGATTTTTCCCAACTTTGCAAGGCCATAACTTGAGTTCTATGATGAATTAGGTCAAGTTCTTGTACTTTTTGAAAAGGGAATGATCCAATCTACAACTTTCATGACCAGGAATTTTTCATTTGAAGCATTTTTGAATAAAAAAGAGGAGGTTGAAAAACTTTCCCAAAATGGCAAGTTTGCATTACAAGTCACTTTCCCAAAATGGTAATTTTGCAAATGGCTTGAAATCCTTCAATTTTGTGAACTTCTAACTTCTTCTAAGATCAAATAAAGATCATACACATCCAAAATGATGGAGAAGACCCTTTGGTTGGGTGATTGGGGGCCTCAGATGCCCTGATTTTGCACTGACTTGTTCAAGAAGTCATCCATTGATCAAATGCCTTCCCCATTGAATTTCCTCATGAAAAATGGTATGCATGATCCCTATATCATATAGAGACCAATATAAAAAAGAATGACCAAAAAAATGGAGTTATGGCCTCTGAAATCAAAACCCTAATTTTAGGTCATCTGTGTAGTTAAACTTGGCTCTACTTCCATGCCTTTCTCAGTTCTTGTGATTTTCTGACTTTCTTGATCTTGGGAGGATATAATATGATGCTTGAACATACATGGACCCTCTTGAGATGATTGAAGACCTTTGGAATTGCTCAAATAGCTCAGGGATGGCTCAGATCACAAACCCTAGATGCAGATGACTTTGAACCAATGCAGTGAAAAAAAAGCAATATGAGATGATATGATTGAACTTATGCAAATGAAAAGATCACAAGCCATGGTGTGAAATTAGTGAGGGCAAATTTGGGGTGTTTACATCCTTGTAAAAATTGATTGCATTAATACAAATGCGTCTTTTCTAAATTACATGCTTACAGGAAATAGATTTGCTCCTGGGAGTGTCTGAACTCCTATGATGGAATCCAGTAAGGGATACCTCGGATTACTTGTATGTTTCTTTGTCATAACAGGATTGCAAGTGCTCATTCTCCCCAGCTGAGTTATCAGAGATTATCATCCTCAGCAGGATCCCCACAGATATCTCTAGGAAGATCGTTTAGTGATCATTCCTCCCCAGCCAAGTGTCAGGAAGGGAATCACCTCCTCGCAGAGTTTCAACTTTTATCCAGAAGAGCAATGTCCGAAGATCTCACGACAAAGTGATGAAGGTTTCCACAGACCCCAGCTGAGCTCCTCATCATTATGATAGGCCTACCAGTGGCCTATTTCCCCCGAACAAAGTCATATATATCAGATCTACCAATGATCTTTTCCCCCAGCTGGGATATCCTTTCAAAGCAGATCAGCCAGAGATCTTCACAACAACAGGATGCGAATCCCGGATTGGTATCTTTGCATAAACATAGCATTCGCATCATATTTTCCCCCAGAGCGTAGCATTCCGTCTAATACGGAGCATTACGGTAAAAAATCAAACATATTGCATAATCACAAGTCAGGTTCGAACCAGTCACCTGTAAATACCGATAATATCACATCAGTAATATGCAAATACGTCTCAAACTCCCCGGCAAAAAGCCAAAGCGTCCCCTTTGCACTCTCAAATACATATACATGCTCCTTTTGGCATTCGCCCGTGTCATTTTCCCCAGTAAAGTCGCCAGAACATTCTCCACAAACTGATATCTGTACACTTGTTGAACACTCGTCAGTGTCTCACTCATGTTTACTTTTCTTACTCATACAGATACTCATCTGTATCTTGTATACACCACTTACCTTCCTCAGATTCAACACTCGTCCGTGTTCTTTGTTAACCAGTTGGTACCCGTCCGTATTATCATCTCTGAACATGCGTCGGCAGTTGTTTCTACCGATACTCGCCCACATCATGGTCCTAAGGATGCTCGTTCGCATCTTTAATTTATACACCGTGTCAAACACTTATATCTTCTTGAATTTAGACGTTCGTCTGTGTCTACCATTCCCCAGAAGAGTCCCCGGCAAATCCCCATAAATTACTTCCTTCCTATCTGACATTCGCCCTATGTCATGATACTTCCGGCAGTCGTACCTTGCCAGGTGATCGTCCTTCACCTTTTTGATGACCGTCCTTCATCATTCCCCCAACGGAGTCTCCATTATTGGAACCCTTTTCCATCCGACATTCGTCCTATGTCGTGATATTTTAGCATTCGTACCCTGCTAGGTGATCTTCCTTCACCCTCTTGATGATCGTCCTTCATCGTTGTTATCCGATGGCCGTCCCCATCGTTGATCTTATTTATCTGACATTCGTCCTATGTCATGATAAACCCTGAGAGTAGCCATACCCTGCTAGGTGATCGTCCTTCACCTTTTGATGATCGTCCCTCATCATGCTTATCCGATGGTCGTCTCCATCGTCGACTCTTTCCATCTGATATTCGTCCTATGTCACGATATTTTCGGCAACCGTACCTTGCCAGGTGATCGTCCTTCACCTTGGATGACCGTCCCTCATCCTTATCCCCAATAGATCAGCCGTCCCCTGCCAGGTGATCGTCCTTCACCTTTGATGACTGTCCCTCATCATTTGCTCCTTCAACCCGATGGTCGTCCCCATCATTTCCTTTACCTTTAATCCCCGGAGAATCTTGTTACTTTACCTGATGGTCGTCCCCATCATAATCTCTTCATTTCCCCAGCATATCGGCCGTCCCCGTCTTTGCTTCATCCCCAGCAGTCGTCCCCTGCTCGATGGTCGTCCTCCATCGCCCGCACTTTATAATCATACTTTACTTCCTTTTGCAATCTATATCCCTTTTCTTCTTCATTCAGTGAGCGCAAATTTTGGATCGTCTTTGGTATTCAACCATAAGTTATCTTGTTTGTCTGTTAAGCCATCGCTTACATCCTGCACAGCTAACTCATGCTTGAATAGGGGCAGCTGTAAACACCCCAAATTTGCCCTCACTCATTTCACCATGGCTTGTGATTCTCTTCATTTGCATAAATTCAATCATAGCATCTCATATTGCATTTTTTCTTCACTGCATTGGTTCAAAGTCATCTGCATCTAGGGTTTGTGATTTGAGCCATCCCAGAACCATCTGAGCCACTCCAAAGGTCTTCAATCATCTCAAGAGGGTCCATATATGTTCAAGCATCATATTATATCCTCCCAAGATCAAGAAAGTCAGAAAATCACAAGAACTGAGAAAGGCATGGAAGCAGAGCCAAGCTTAACTGCTCAGATGACCTAAAATTAGGGTTTTGGTTTCAGAGGCCATAACTCCAATTTTTTTGGTCATTCTTGTTTCTATTTGTCTTTATATGATATAAGGATCATACATACCAATTTTCATGAAGAAATTCAATGGGGAAGGCATCTGATCAATAGATGACTTCTTGAGCAAGTCAGTGCAAAATCAGGGCATCTGAGGCCCCCAATCACCCATCCAAAGGGTCTTCTCCATCATTTTGAGTGTATATGATCTTTATTTGATCTTATAAGAAGTATGAAGTTCACAAAATTGAAGAATTTCAAGCCATTTGCAAAGTTGCCATTTTGGGAAAGTGACTTGTAATGCAAACTTGCCATTTTGGGAAAGTTTTTCAACCTCCTCTTTTTGATTCAAAAATGCTTCAAATGAAAAATTCTTGGTCATGAAAGTTGTAGATTGGATCATTCCCTTTTCAACAAGTACAAGAACTGGATCTAATTCATCATAGAACTCAAGTTATGGCTTTGCAAAGTTGGGAAAAATCACTAAAATTCACTTATGCACCAAAGAGGGAAGTTTGCAAAAACACTTGCCAAAGCATTTTGTGACCTCAATTTGACTTCTACGTATTGCACAAGTATCACACATGACCTATAATTCATAATTGCACAAAGAAATTCCAAGTTTCATGCCTTGAACTTTACAAAATCCAAAAGGGGCCAAAACTTCATGAATTTGCAAAATGGATCAAAACCTCTCACTCACTTGCTGAATCACCACAAAACCCTTTCCATGGTTATCCTTGAACCAAGCTAACTTGAGCCATGCCTTGAAACAGCCACTGAACCAGCCCATACCTCAAGTACACCAACTCTTGACAGTTTTGCAACTTGCCCATACCAATCAACATAGGCCAGCACCCACCCTCTGACCTATCCCAACATGATATGTGTACCAAAAGCAAGCCATTCCATAACAGAAGACAAGCTGAAACCTCCAAGAACACAGCATACACAAAATCCCTCAAATTTGCAAGAGCCATTGAATCTCATAACTCAGCCAACAAACATCAAAACTTCTTCCACCATTCAACTACACACTCACTGCTGATCATTTCCCACCCTTCATTTTGCCCTAAAACACCCAGAATCAAAAACACGATTTTGACATTTCATGAACTGAACTTCTGCCAAATTCATTTTGAGGCCATTTAAACTCCAACCAAGCATCACAAGCTCTTGAGGGGAGTCATTAGAGTGGATTTGAGGCAAAGAACTGGCCAGAAAGCTCCTGGTTTGAAAGCTCAACTTCAGGTAGCCATGGCATTTATTTTTCCAGAACCTTCGTTTTATGTTATAGAATGATTCTATGTGTTCCCCTGATTGCCCTGATATGTTTGGTTTCGAAAATAGTTGAGAAATGAGCATTTCATAAGCTTCTGAAATTTCTGAGATGTTTTCCGTTTTGCTTCGTGAATCTTGTTGGGGTTGATGTGAGGATCATTTCTGGAGAGTTTTAGGGCTTGGGGTTGTGTATTGAGTGAGATAGCCTGAGAGGATAGCCAGAGAAGATGACCAGAACAGTGTTCCGGTCACCTGAAAGTGTTTAGGGTTCAGATTAGGGCTTAATGACGTAATTAGCGTAGTTTGAATCTCAGCCACCCAGATGCGCGCGCTGGTCAATTCCCTCCCTTTCTAATTCAAATATGGACCACTGGATCAGTTGACTTTCATTTTAATTCATTTAATTTTCATTTTAATTGCATTTCTTTCTACATTTTATTAAAAATAGCAAAACACTTTCAAAAAATTTTATCTTTTGCATTTCCCTTTCAAATATTTTTCTCATTCTGAAAATAATTTTTATATTATTTTTCGCATAAAATTCTTATTTTTAAAATATTTAAATGTTTATTTTAATTAATTAATGAGAATTAATGAATTAAAATAGCATTTAAGTTTCTAAAAATCACCAAAAAAATCACATTGCATCTTGATACATTTAGAAACATTGTCAAACCCTTCACACAAATTTCTTTTTGGTTCTTGACCTATTTTGACATTTTTCTTTGGATTTAGGGTTCTTAAAAGTCAATATTTTTTCCCTAACTTAGAAAAATCCTTTCTGCCTAACCATGAAGAGTTTGATGATGGCTCTTTTTGCATTGCATTCCTCATGTCATGTAGTTTCTAGGATAAAGTTGGTTTGAATTTATCTTTCATTTTCAATTTGTTTTGCATTTATCATTGAAGAGGTACCTTAAAACCCTAACAAACTTGAGAAAACCATAACTTCTTTAGGGTTAAGAGTTAGGTCTTCCCCTTTGGGCAATGAACTTGTATAGGTTTAGGGTACCCTTGATCCCATTTTCAATTTTTTTATCTTGTCACTTGCTTCTGATTTTGAATTTTGTTTTGTATCTTGTGCATAAACCCTAATTTTTGAGTTCATTTGCATTCATTCTTCAATATGCTTGCATACACACACTTACCATGACATTTTATGCATTCACATGACTTCTAAGACATCTTAGGACACATTAGAATCATGTTTGATCATTGCATCATCCATTTGCCATGTTTTGTATCCATTGCATTTCATAAGTTTTCATGAACTTTCATGCTTCTTTCATGTCTCATTTGCATATTCATCACTTGTATGATCATCCACACTTCATGACATACATTTGCATCATTCCTTAGCATCATTTACATATTGAATATGCTTCTGGTTTTGGTTTGCATCATTGCATTCATTTCATTTTCATTCCATTTTTCATTTCCCTTCACTAACTTTTCAGGTGGTAGGTGTCTGAGAGGTGAATTTGCCTTCACTTCTCATAATCTCTTATCATCTCTTTTATGCATCCTTGCTGCATTTTACTCTTTTCTTAGAGTGAGCTTGCTCATTCATGTTCCCTCCTCACTTTCTTTCTTCAAGCAACTTGTCTTCTTAAGTGAAGCAAGTTGTCTTGCTTCTTCTGCTTCTCCTTCCTTCATCCTGCTTCTTCCATGGTGGCTTTTCTCTTGAAGATCTTTTGCAAGCCTCATAAACCCTAGGAACATCCAAGCATGATAACAATTAGGGTTTGATTAGTCCCCCCATTAGTTATACCTTTGTGTCATCTTTGAGTCTTCTCTTCTTATCTCTTAATCAATGACTAAACCTTAAAGGTTTTAAGGCTTTGTGATTAAGCTTATGCTTGCATCCTTCTATTAGGATGGAGTGTATAACTTTAATCCTAAGTGTTAAATCCTTAATGTGTTTAAATCCTTTAATCAATCCATCTAATAATCACTAAGACATCATGCTTGTAACTTGGGCCTTGCATTAGGGTTCTGATTCTTCCTTAATTGGTTAAGAAGGACTAACCCTAGTGTTAATGGACAAGTCCCCTTCAAGTTGTCTTACAAACCATAAAATCCACTTCTTAATCTTACCATTAGCTAAAATCCACTCTAATAAAGGCTTTGTTTTTGTCATGAGGTTAATCCCTAATCATGGATTAAGTTGAGGAGCCTTCCTCAGCTTAAATGTTCTCATCTATTATCCTTCTATTAGGATGGTGTAATGGGTCTATTAAATCCCTGATTATGGCTTAAACTCATTACTTAACACCAAACAAAAACTCCAAAAACATTTAAGTAATTACAAGTAGGTTAATGATCTTAATCCTACATCATGGTGATTAAGTGTGAGGTGCTTACTTCATGCTTAAGATATTCTCATTACCCCTAATCAGAGGGAGGATGTGATGAGTTTACTAACCCTTTGTTTAGGCTTAAGCTCATTTTCCTATGACAAACTCCAAAAAGCAATAAAAGATTGAAAATACCAAAAACAAAAAATAATCGTCTCCTCCGGGATTCTTTTCTCATCATCTTCACTCTCAAACGAGAACTTGCTTCTTCCGTCTAATGCAAGACAGTTAGCACCTGAGCCAGACAGGTCATACACTTGAGCATAGACCAGTAAGCAGTTCACAAGTCAGTTTATCTTTCAGTCTCTTTGAGTCGAACTACGGTGTTCTGACTTCCTCATTGCACGAGAGGATACGTAGGCATAACTTAACAATTATCGAACAAAAGTCTCTGTATATTCCCCCTCTTCCAGCATTATTCTTTTAAAGCCTCATTGTCATGAGCATTTCATTCTTTTCTTACACTGACACTCTTTCATTTCACTTCACACTTCTTTTGCACTGACACTTGCATTCTTTTCCAGCTTTTGCACACAGAATAACACAGACATTACCTCCTTAAAACACAAATCTTTCAAGCGTGGATCCCGTCGAGTACGGCGGACAATCTGGGTGCTAATACCTTCCCAGGTTGTAACCAACCCCCTTTCTCAGTTTCTCTGGTTCGCAACCGTCTTATCCATCCTTTCTTAGGTTTATGTAGCATTATCTTTCCTTCGGGATAAAAATGCCTAGCTGGCGACTCTATTCATTTCTTCTCTTTCGCCGACCGTTCGCGTCTGTACCCCTCTTGACCGGGTGTCATTAGGTGGGAGCGACACCTACTATCTACAAACTATACACCAACAGTGTGCAAGAATAATCCTCTTGCAAGCACTAACCCTTACATCCAACAATCTCGGATCGTAAGTCGGAAATATAAATAATTCTATATGGTGTTTTGAGAAAGAAATGAATTGTACAATATCAATGCTAGATTGATCTTCTCATTTTTCTTAATCAAAATTCACTTTTCGATATCAATGCAAGTGTTCAACTTCTCTGTGTATGAAAAAGATGAACAATATGAACACTTTGAAATATTTGAAAATATTCAAAAAGAGTGACTTTGGTTGTTTAGAAATTTTATGAAAGATTGTTAGGAGGTGTTTTTCATATTTGAAAAAAATCAGATTATATAAGTTTCAAAAACACCCTTTCAAAAAGGTATGAAATGTTTATGAAACAATTTATGAAAAGGTATAAATTTCAAAAAGTATTTCAAATGAAAAGAAAAGATTTTTCAAAATTCGTTCAGTGTTAACCGGTTAACCATTTTGGATAACCGGTTAACGCTGTAACGTTAACCCAATATATTGAAAAATATGACCAAATGGTTAACTGGTTAACATTATAAAAACTCAGAAAAATAATTAAGTTTAAAGTGTTAAACCAGTTCTAAAATTATTTCAAAAGGGGTATATGCAATGCTTATCATGATAACCTATATTTGAACACTTGTATATCAATTTAAATGTGAGTTTTGATATACCTAAGTCTTGTGTCCAAGTCTTGAAAGAATACGAGCAATTGCATCCGTAGCTTGTTTTGCAAGAGACATTTCCATTGAGTGATGCATAGCCTTAGTTCTTGATCTTATGAAAGCTCGACTTTTTGCGAACACGGACTGAACTTGAATCTTGTTGTCTTCATCAAAAGCTTTAGGTAGAAGTATGCTTCTACATCCTCCCCCTTTTTTATGATGATAACCAAAAGATTTTCCGCAATAGCTTTGATTGATGTGCAATGTTTCTCCCCCTATGTTCAGCAACTCCCCATATATTAACAGAGGCAAAAATTCTGCACAGAGAGACATTAGCGAACCAAACACTTCTCCCCATTTGTCATTAGCAAAAAGGAAGAGGCTTTCAAAATAAAATAAGAAATATCGGCATATATGTTCAATCACATAAGCAGTAAGTAATCAAGCAAGGCATATGACACAAACAATGTATTAAAATTATAAACAAATAATGTCATAAAGAAAATAAAAGAAAACATAACACATGCTGATACGCGTTTCTGGGATTCCAAAATTTGGAAGCGTTAACCGGTTAACCGATTTCGTTAACCGGTTAACGGACAAAAAATATCGTTTTTTCTTAAAAACCAGCAGCATGTTTTAGAGAAATTGGGAAAAGTTTTTCACAAATTTTTTCAAAAAGTGTTAGCACACGACATAATGCAACTTTTGTTCAAAAAATATTTTGAAACGGATTATTTTCGGGTATCCGAAAGAGAGAAAAATAAAAAAACGACGAAAATGGAGTGCTTTCATTTTGTAACATATAAGTTAAAATACACATGTTTTAAGCAGTTACACTATATAACAATTAATTTTAGGTTAAGTTTAGATGTCACCTTCATTGAGAATGCCAAGTTCTCGCCGGATCTTGAAGAAAGGTACTTTCGCCAAAGGTTTAGTGAATATGTCGGCAAGTTGGTTGTGTGTATCCACGAAAGTAACATCTACATCTCTGTTGAGCACGTGATCTCGAAGAAAATGATGCCGGATGTCTATGTGCTTTGTACTTGAATGCATGTCCGGGTTCTTTGTGATGTTGATGGCACTTGTGTTGTCGCATCGGAGAGGAATGCAACCAAGGTCTACACCGAAATCAAGGAGTTGTTGCTTAAGCCACAAGATCTGTGCACAACAACTGTTTGCTGCGACGTACTCCGCTTCGGCTGTGCAAAGTGTAATGCATGCTTGCTTCTTACATGCCCACGACACTAGTGCATTCCTGAGAATGTGACAAGTGCCACTTGTTCTTTTTCTATTGGTCTTACATCCTGCATAATCAGCGTCAGAATAACCAATTAAAGAACATGTACTACCTTTTGGATACCATAGTCCGACATTCGTTGTTCCTTTTAGATACTTTATAATCCTCTTTACGGTGGTGAGATGCGATTCCTTCGGGTTTACTTGAAAGCATGCACACAAACAAACACTAAACATAATGTCAGGATGACTTTCCGTCAAATATAAAAATGAACTGATCATACCTCGATACTTTGTGATATCAATTGAAGTGCCTGATTCATCTTAATCAACGTATGTTCTAGATCCCATCGGAGTGGACATCACCTTGCAACTATCCATATCGAATCTTTTCAATAATTCTTTGCAATACTTGGATTGGTTGATGAAGATGCCATCCTTTGTTTGCTTGATTTGAAGTCCAAGGAAATAGTTCATTTTTCCATCATGGACATCTCGAATTCTCCTTGCATTATAAGTGAAAACTCTTCGCAAAGATCTTTGTTTGTTGAACCAAAGATGATGTCGTCGACATAGACTTGAACCAATAAGGTGTTACCCTTGAGATTCTTTATGAACAATGTCTTTTCAACCTTTCCTTTTGTAAAACCCTTCTCACATAAGAAGTTGCTAAGGCGATCATACCACGCTCTTGGTGCTTGCTTTAATCCATAAAGAGCCTTCTTCAACTTGTAGACATGAGAGGGATTCTTTAAGTCTTCAAAGCCTGGAGGTTGTTTGACATAGAATTCTACATTGATGTAGCCATTCAGGAAAGCGCTCTTGACATCCATCTAGTACATCTGAAAATTCATGGAACAAGCGTAAGCAAGTAATAATCTAATTGCTTCTAACCTTGCTACCGGAGCGAACATTTCATAAAAGTCGATTCCTTCTTGTAAACACCCCAAATTTGCCCTCACCCATTCACACCATGGCTTGTGATCATTTCATGTGCATAAACACAATCATAACATCCCATACCACAATTTTGAGTCTTTGCATTGGTTCTAAGTCATCTGCATCTAGGGTTTGTGATCTGAGCAATCCAAGAGCTTCTTGAGCCACTCCAAAGGTCATCAATCACTTCAAAGGGGTCTATATGTGTTCAAGCATCACCTTATGTCCTATCAAAGTCAAGAATGCCAAAGAATCACAAGAACTGGGATTGGTGTGGAGGCAGAGCCAGGCTTGACTGCACAGATGACCTAAAATTAGGGTTTTGGTTTCAGAGGCCATAACTCCAAATTTTTTGGTCATTCTTGTTTCTATTGGTCTCTACATGGTATAGGGAGTATGCATATCAATTTTCATGAAGAAATTCCATGGGGAAGTCATCTGATCAAGAGTTGACTTTTCAGACAAGTCAGTGCAAAATCAGGGCATCTGAGGCCCCCAATGACCCAACCAAGGGGTGATCTTCATCATTTTGAGTGTATTTGATCTTTATTTGATCATGGAAGAGGTTTGAAGTTCACAAAATTCAAGAATTACAAGTTTTTGCAAAGTTGACTTTTTAGGGCAAGTTTGACTTTTAAGGAATTTGTCATTTTAGGCAATTTTTCAACCCTTACTTTTTGATCCAAAAATGCTTCAAATGGAAAAACTTTGGTCATGAAAGTTGTAGATTAGATCTTTCCCTTTTCAAAAAGTACAAGAACATGACCTAATTCATTTTGGATCAAAAGTTATGGTTTATTAAAGTTGGCAAAAATCACTAAATTTCAAGATATGCACCAAATGAGAAATTTGCAAAATCTTGTACCAAAGGCATTTGTGACTTCTAATTCATGTCAAGCCATTACACAAACATCACATGTGACCTAAAAGTCATAATGGACCAAGAGTTTCTCATGTTTCATGGCTTGTGAGGCAAGATATTTTCATGAAAAGCAAAAGCAAGCAAGTTGCAAAACCAATGATCACACTTCATCCACTTGCTGCCTAGCCTGCTGAATCACACTAGCCTTTCCCTCATACCATGCTGCGCCAGACAAGCCCTTTGTACTTGGCTAGAAGTTGCCCATGCCCTCTCTTACAAGAAGTTGACATATTTGCAAAAGTGGCTACACCTATCACTAAAGCACAGGTCACATCTTCTGACCAATCCCATTTGTTTATACAAACAAAAAGCAAGACATTTCATATAGCCAGCAAGCCTGAAACCAGCAAGAGCATCACTTTCCCATTTTCCACCCTTGGAGCAAAAACCTTCGAAACTCAGAAAACAAGCCACCAACTCACAAACACACTTCATAGAACTCATCACCACATCCTCCTGATCATTTCCCTGCCTTCATTCACCCTTGAAACACCACATAAGCCAAACACGATTCTCACCTGAGCTTGAACAGAACCTGTTCAAACTCTCAAACCAGCCAACATAAATCTTTTCTAAGCATCAAGGGTTCATCAGGAGCACAAGAGGAGTGGATAGCACAAAGGAAAGCACCCAGAAAGCTGTGAACTGAAAGCTTCAAAACTCAGGTAGCTCAAGAACATTTTTTCCAGAAATCCTTTTTTAAGTTCTAAATAGATTCTATATGTTCTCCTGATCATTCTGATGTCATTGGTTTTGAAAATGGTGGAGAGATGAGAGTTTAATCGTGTTCTGGAATTTTTGCCCTAGAAACTGTTTTGATTCGATTCTCTCTGGTATTGAATGATAAATGATGTTTGAGTGAGGGGTTTGAATCGTTTTAAGGTGGGGATGATTTCTGGATAGTTAGTTTTCATTTTCATAGCTTGTAGAGTAATTTAGCATTTGAGCTCGCCGGAGAAGATGACCGGAACCACTGTTCCGGTCATCTGAAAGTCATTAGGGCAAAATTAGGGCTTAATCAGTGTAATTAGCAAGTTTGAATTCTGGCCCTTGGATGTGGCGCCAAGTCAAAACGCGCGCGTGTGAGTTTGAATGAGAGCCATCAGATCTGTTGACTTTTCTTTTCCAGCATTTAAATTCATTTTTATTTTCCTTTTATTTCATTTGATTTCTACAATTTATTTAAAATAGCAAAAACACTTTAAAAATTCTGAAATTTTTTATACAAGTTATTATTTAATTTCAGAACACAAAAATATTTTTATTTTTATTTTTAGCATTAAAAAAGTATTTTTAAATATTTAAAAGTTTCTTTTTAATTAATTAATGAAAATTAATTAATTAAAAATACTTTTAGGTATTTAAAAATCACCAAAAAAATCATGAAACATTTAAAAACATTTAGAAACATTGTCCAACCCTCAAACCAAATTTATTTTTTGATCTTGATGCATTTTGAGAATTTTTCATGGAATTAAAATCATTTTTATGCATTATTTTGATCCAAACTTCCAAAAATCATTTCTGCCTAACCCTAAAGAGTTGGACCTTGATTCTTTTTGCATTGCATTGTGTTTAGCATGTAGTTTGTGAGATTAAATGGCCATGATTTGATCTTTCATTTTCAATTTGTTTGGCATTTTTCTTGTTAAGGAACCCTAAAACCCTAGGAAACTTAGGAAAATCATAACTTGAATTAGGTTAAGAGTTGAGACCTCTCCTTTGGGCAGTGAGTTAGTATAGGTCCAGGGATCCTTTGAGTGCATTTTCAATTTTTTGTAATGATGTTTGCTTCTGATTTTGATTTGTGTTTGTTGTATTGTTCATAAACCCTAATTTGGGCTTTCATATGCATCCATTTTGCATTTGCTTGCACAACTTGACTTGCCATGAAATTTTATGCATCCATGTGATTCATTTAACATCATAAGACATATTGAAAGCATGTTTGATCATTGCATCTTGCATTTGCCATGTTGTATGCCATTTGCACTTCATGACTTTTCATGTATGTTCATGTTTCTTAACTTGCTTCATTTGCATCCATGAACTTGTATGATCATCCCCATGTGTTGTTTCATGTTTGTAGCATCTCATAGCATCATTAGCATCATGAATATGCTTCTGGTTTGGCTTTTCATCATACCATTGCATCTCATTTTGCATTGCATTGCATTTCTTTCACTAACTTTTCAGGTGGTAAGTAATTTTGAGAAGTGAATTTGCCTTCACTTCTCATAACCTCTCTTCATCTCTTTTATGCATCCTTGCTGCATTTTTGTATGTGTTTGAGTTTGAGCTTGCTCATTCTTCTTCTTCCCACTTTCTTTCTTCAAGTGACTTGACTTCTTAAGTGAAGCAAGTTACTTAGCTTCTCCTGATCTTTTCATCTGCTTCTTGGTGGTTCCATTGAAGACTTCTCTTGAAAACCTCACAAACATTAGGAACAACCAAGCATGACAATGATTAGGGTTTTGTTTAGTCCCCCCACTTAGTTTTACCTTTGTGTCTCTTTGAGTCTTCTCTTCTCACCTCATAATCAGGGACTAAACCCTAAAGGCTTTAAGGCTTTGTGATTAAGCTTATGCCTGCATCCTTCTATTAGGATGGAGTGTATAACTTTAATCCTAAGTGTTAAACCCTTAATGTGTTTAACTCCTTTAATCAATTCACTTAATAATCATTAAGACATCACACTTGTAACTTGGGCCTTGCATTAGGGTTCTATTTCTTCCTTAATTGGTTAAGAAGGACTAACCCTAGTGTTAATGGACAAGTCCCCCTCAAGTTGTCTTATAAACCCTAAAAATCACTTCATCATCATACCATTAAATAAAATCCATCCAATAAAGGCTTGTTTTGTCATGAGTTTAATCCCTAATCATGGATTAAGTTGAGGAGCTTTCCTCAGCTTAAACATTCTCATCTATTATCCTTCTATTAGGATGGTGTAATGAGTCTGTTTAATCCTTGATTATGGCTTAACCTCATTACTTAACACTAAACAAAAACCACAAAAAACATCTAATTAATCACAAGTAGGTTAATGATCTTAATCCTACACCAAGGTGATTAAGTGTGAGAATCTGACTTCACACTTAAGGTATTCTCATTACCTCTAATCAGAGGGAAGATGTGACGAGTTTACTAAATCCATTGGTTTAGACTTAAGCTCATTAGCTTATGAAAAACTTTCAAAGGCAATAAAAGACTGAAAGCATCAAAAACAAACAATAATCGTCTCCTCCGGGATTCTTTTCTCATCTCACTCACTCACAAACGAGAACTTGTTTCTTCCGTCTAATGCAAGACAGTTTGCATCTGTGCCAGACAGATCATACACTTGAGCATAGGCAAGCAAGCAGTTCACAAATTAATTCATCTTTCAGTCTCTTTGGGTCGAACTACGGTGTTCTGACTTCCTCATTGCACGAGAGGATACGTAGGCATAACTTAACAGTTATCGAACAAAAGTCTCTGTACATTCCCCCTCCTTCCAGCTTCATTCTTTTAAGCCTCATAGTCATGAGCATTTCACTCTTATCCTTACACTGACACATCATTTATACACTTCACTTCTTTTACACTGACACCTGTACATCCTTTTCCAGCTCTTTATACACAGATTGCACTGACACTACCCCTTTAAAACACAAATCTTTTAAGCGTGGATCCCGTCGAGTACGGCGGACAATCTGGGTGCTAATACCTTCCCAGGTTGTAACCAACCCCCTTTCTCAGTCTCTCTGTTTCGCAACCGTCTTATCCATCTCTTTCTAGGTCTATGCAGCATTGCCTTTCCTCCGGGATAAAAATGCCTAGCTGGCGACTCTATTCATCTCCAGTGAGTTCACGGCTGTGTGTTCTCATTGTCCCTCTCGCCGACCGTTCGCGTCTGTACCTTTATTTGGGCCAGTCCCATTTATCGGGAGCGACAGCTTGGCGACTCTGCTGGGGAACCTTATACTGTAACCAGGGCTTCTGGTTCTTTTTGTGGGTTCCTCCTAGCGCTTGATTGATTTGTGTTTACTGGGGTGTTATGTGCTATATGTATTTGTATATTTGTTTTATTTCTGCTTTATGTACAGTTATTTACTGCTTTCTTTATAGTTTTGCATTATATCATATTGTCATACTGTGCTGCTGGCTGGATCTGTTTGTTTGCTTTGGTGGGTGGGTGTTCTATTGAGAGTTAAGGTCCTACACCTGGGACCTGAGTGACACCTAGGCTAGAGTGGTTCATATTCTTTCCCATTCCATCTCGGTCTGGTGCGGGAATATGAAACACGGTTCAGATATGGGTTTCTTCTTGAGAACTCTGTGTTGCAGATTTCCTGCAATGCTAGGGCTATCTGGGAAGCCTGCTAAGTCTGGATGACCTTTTAGTATTGACCTTCAGAAACTGAGGTGAATTAGAGGAGGATCTTTTATGGTTATTGTAAACACTGTACCTCCGGGTTAGAAGTGTTTACACTTCTCATAACTGATCCAAGTCTGAGGATCCTTGTTTTAGAACACCACCTGTGAGAGGGTTGGGCTGTTTATAGGTTTGCAGGTACCCTTGGCCCCAGCATACCCTGTTACTTTGATTTGATTAAGAATACTCCATGTTGGAACAGTTCTTGTGATTCTAAACCCTGGACATGTGACTCTTTATTTGAGTCCCCCACCTTGGTTACTGGACCTATAGACCTCCATCTGGATTTCTTGAATATACATGGACTTATATCAGAGCACTTGATCAGATCCAGCTCAGTCACAAACCCTTGCATCTCATTCGCATACATAATCATTGCATCATTTTGACATTTGTTTATTTGTTTTTCAGGGTATCCATTTTCATTTTTGGCTTGGTTTTGACCCCATCATCAGTATTGACCTATCTTCATCAGCATCTGCTTCAGCTATCAGCTATCTGCTTCAGTCACCTGCATCAGCCAGTCAGTGGCCCATTTTCAGTGTTATCATCAGCACTTGTCCCTACTCATCCTCAACATCATGGCACCTAAAAAGAGTAACATCACCTACCACTTCTTCCAGCCAGAGCTAGCTGACATCAGGAGGATTCAGACCCTGATCACTCCAGACCATATACCACTGTTCAGGGAACACTACGGAGATATACTTGATGTGGTTATGGATTTGGACCCTTCACAGAGAAGCCTGATTCATACTTGCCTTCAGTTTTATGATCCCCCACTGAGGTGTTTCACTTTTCAGGACTTTCAGTTGGGCCCTTTAGTGGAAGAATACTCATCATTAGTTGGTATACCTATTAGGGGTGGAATCCCTTTCAACCCTGAGATGGTCTTTCCTGGTAATGAGGAGGTAGCAAAGGCATTGCATCTGGAGCCAGTTCTGATTGGGCAGCATATGACTTCTAAGGCTGGAATCTCTGGCTTGCATCTGGATTTCTTGATCTCTCAAGCTACCCTGAAAGCTTCTTTAGGAGAGTGGAAAGCAGTCTGTGCTTTATTGGCCCTGAGCATATATGGGATCATATTATTTGCAGATGAGCCCAGATTCATTAGCAAGAATGCAATCCATCTTTTCATCCTGAGGAACCCAATGCCCACTTTATTGGGGGATTTTTATTACTCAGTGCACCAGAGGAATGAAAAGCAGAGGGGAAGATTAGTGAGGTGTTGTACTCCTTTGTTCCATACTTGGCTTCTCAGGCATCTGCCCAAGACAGATGCATTTTTGAATCCTCATCAGCAGAGAAACTGGGCTAGAAGACTCACTGCTCTGACTTCAGCCGATATCAGGTGGTGCACTCAAAGCACAAAGGGCAGGGATATCATCACCAACTGTGGGCAATTTCCTAATGTGCCCCTGATAGGAGTTAAGGGTAGCATTAATTACAACCCTCTGCTGTTCAAGAGACAGCTGGGCTATGCACTGGTCCACACTCCTAAGGCACAAGACTTGGCTGAAACTCTTTATTGTGAGAACAAGCTTAATCTGACCATTGTTAGGCAGGCAGCCTGGGCCTGGGAAAATGTTCAAACCAAGGGAGTAACCATTCTGGGGAAGTGCAACAATGTAGCATCAGCACAATATTATGAGTGGTCCCATGCCAGGGCTCAATTCTCTGGAATGCCCTTTACCATGGAGGATATGCCTGGACCATCCTCAACACCACCCCCTGCCACTGTCAGTTTGGAGGAGTTTGAGGGTCTGAAAGAGAGAAATGAGAAGTTGACTCAGGCTTTGCAGAAGACCCTCCGAGAGAGGAGTGATGGTAGGTTGGATATTGAGAGGTTAGAGAAGTTGAGAGTGGAGCATCTGGCTAAAATTGAGAAGTCTGAGGATTACATTAAGAAGTCTAGGGCTGGAGAACAAATTCTGAAGAATGCTTGCAAAGAAGCCCAGTTCCAGAAAGCCAGGACTGACTTGTATCTGAAGGAGAGTCAAGCTAGGTGGGTCAGGATCACCGAAGCTCGTACTCTGGAAGATAAGAGGGTCCAAGACAAGATAGAGCAGCTGGAAGCTAGTGCAAAAGAGCAGCAAGAAGCCCTGGCAGCAGCCCAGAGGGAGATCTCAGAGCTGAAGATCAGAGCCGGAGTGAAGAGGTCAAAGGACCAAAGTCAACACAAGAAGCTAACTGCAGCTGTCACTACCCGGAATCTCCTTATCAGGAATCTCACGGAGCGTCCAGCTGATCCTGTGACTGAAGCACTTCTCAAGGAAGTTCAGGAGGATGAGTTTGGTCTTGGTGTTTGACTTTTTGCTTGTTGTTGCTTTCATTCCATGTACTTTTCTTTTTTTTGTAATGTATTTTTGACCCCTCAGAGGGCTTGTATTTGTAAACAAACTATGTACCATTTGCCTTTTGTAATATATGTATCAGTTTGTTCCATCCGAATTCACTTCAAAAGCAACATCAACAGCATCATCGAGGGGCTGGAAGGGTCAAAACTGAATGCCAAGCCGGATACCTTGAAAACAAATAAGCATACTGCATTGCATGCTAACCCTTTGTTTGTTTTGTAGGTTTTTGTTTTATTGTTGCTAACTCTGTTGTGATGTTCAGGAACTATTGCTCGACGCCGGGTATTTCCCCTCAACCGTCCACACCGATATCTGACCCGTAACAACCTTCCGGGCATACAAATGGATCAGGTACAACAGGACCTTGCAGAGGTTAGAAACCAAATGGCAAACGAAAGATTGGAAATGAGAACCCAGATGACGCAGTTTATGGAAGTGATGAACAACATGGCTCAGAGCCAAGAAAGATTGAGAGCAATGGTGGAAAGGCAGAATCAAGAAGATCCACATATAGGGACTGCTGGCACAAGCAACAATGAGAGGGTCCAACCTCATGTCAATCCCCCTGTCTTTGGCCCCCACCTTCATCCAGAGGTCAACATCCCTGCTAATGTTCAAGGGACTGCCACTGCAGGCAGGGTACTGCAAGAAGACCCCCAGGAGGATCAGTTCACAGTAATGGGTGCTGGGGAAGAAGCTTATGATAGAAGGCTGGACGAGATAGCTGAGAAATTAAGATCCTTGGAGTCTCAAAACTCTTTGGGTTTTGATGTTATGGACATGGGCTTGGTAGACGGGGTCAGGATTCCCCATAAGTTTAAGCCTCCTTGTTTTGAGAAATACAACGGGACTTCATGTCCCCGGACCCATTTACAATCATTTCTGGGGAGGCTGAAGGCCTATACCATGGACGAGAAGCTCTGGATGTTTTATTTTGAGGACAGCTTGACAGGAGCTTCAAGAGAGTGGTACTCTCATCTGACAAGAGCAACTATCAGGTGTTGGAAGGACCTGGCAGAGGCCTTTATCAGACAGTATCAGTACAACTTAGATATGGCACCCAACAGGACCCTCCTAATGGGAATGTCACAGTCATCAAGAGAAAGTTTCCGAGAGTATGCCCAGAGATGGAGGCAATTGGCTGCTGCTGTTCAGCCACCTATGTCAGAGAGGGAGATGGCATATATGTTTATGAACACCCTCCAAGGAACCTACATTGACAGGCTAGCTGCCTTCTCTTCAACCAGCTTTGCAGATGTTGTCATAGCTGGGGAAAGAATTGAGAGCCTGTTAAAGATGGGAAAAATTTCTGACAACGGTGCCAGCTCGTCCAGCAATGCAAGGAAGCCTTTTGCAGGCCCAAGAAGAACCGATGAGACCAATGCTATCCATGCCAACAGGGGCAGACCCCAGTATGTTCACAGGTCTGTGGCAGCAGTCACCATTCCCGCTCCAGCTCATCCTCAACCAGCTTATCAACCTCCGCAACAAAATTATCAGCAACAACCTCAGTATCAGCAACAAACTCAGTATCCTCCGAGAAACTACAACAACACCAACAACAACAACCAGCAAAGACCATTCCAACAGAGACCTTCTCAGGCCAATAGGGTGATCGATCCGATCCCTATGCCATATGCTACATTACTGCCACAACTCCTGAAACTCAACCTAGTTGAGCTAAGGACGTTGGCACCTCCAGATCCTAATAGTCTACCCAGGAATTATGACTCCAACGCCAGATGCGCTTTTCATTCAAATGCGCCTGGCCACAGTACAGAAAAGTGCAGAGCTTTGCACATGAAGGTACAAGACTTGGTAGACTCTAAGGCTCTGAATTTTGCACCACCACCAAATGTTAATAAGAACCCTATGCCAAACCACGGAGGTCCCAGAATCAATGCTATTGAAGAAGACAAGCCGTCTTATTTAATAACCAGTGTGGGTCAGATTCGGACACCGTTGGCAGAGATTAAGGCTCAACTCCTCGAATGTCAAATGTTCCCGGGATGTGAGCTAGGGTGTGCTTACTGTAACATTTCAGTGAATGGTTGTGATAACCTGAGGGATGGCATAGATGGTCTCATCCAGAGTGGCCAACTTCAAATCACCACATCATTTCCTACAAATCCAGCAATCTCATCAGCAACGATTCCAGAATCTCCTACAACTGCAACGACCATTATTCCCGACAATTCTTCGGCTTCATCAACAAGTATTTCATCTGTCATTTCAACTGACCAGATATCAACAAACGTTCCTTCTACAACTTCAGCACCACTTCATTTCGAGACTCCTACAACAACAACACCCATCCTTCCGACAATGTCTCCTACAACACCAGCAGCAAACAGTGAAGATGTCTCAACCGTTACAATTTATTACGATCCGGAAGATAATTCTGCCTACAACTCACAAAGTGCTACTCCCATCAGAGCACCAGTCACGATATACTACGATCCACAGACTATCACAGTTCCTTCCGCAGCTGCAATCAGTCCAGTCACTATCACAGTGCCTGGGCCAGTGCCTTATGAAAGCAGTAATGCCATCCCCTGGCATTACGGCTCTGATCTATACTGCGAAGGACAAAAAATCACTTTTGAATCATTAACCCCTGCACCACAAATAGACAATGTGGGAGGAGGCGGAGGCTTCACTCGAAGCGGACGTCTTTTTGCTCCACAAATTCAAAGACCCACTGCCGAAGCAGAAGCTGCTGCCAAGGCAAAAGGGAAAAGCTTGGTGCAGGAAGAGCAGATTATTAAAGAAGCTTTGAAAACACCCTTTGATCAAGAAGTTGATGAGTTCATGAGAATCATCAAGAAAAGTGATTACAAAATAGTGGATCAGCTTCATCAGACGCCTTCCAAGATCTCAATCCTATCATTGCTTATGTGCTCCGAGGCCCATCGGAACGCACTACTAAAAGTCTTGCACGCAGCTTATGTGCCTGAAGAGATCACCGTCAATCAGTTGGAAGCTGTGGTTGGAAATGTTAATGCTAGTCATGGACTAGGGTTCACCAACACTGATTTGACTACGGAAGGCCGCAACCATAACAAGGCTTTGCACATTACCATGGAATGTAAAGGTGCAGTCCTTTCCCATGTGCTGGTAGATACAGGGTCATCCCTCAATGTCTTACCTAAAAAAGCCCTTGTGAAGCTAGAGTATGACGGATTGGCGTTGCGACCCAGCAACCTGGTGGTGAGAGCCTTTGATGGTTCTAAGAGATCGGTTCTGGGTGAGATTGAGTTGCCTATAACGATTGGCCCACAAACTTTCAAAACGACCTTCTACGTGATGGATATACAGCCTGCCTACAGCTGTCTATTGGGTAGGCCATGGATTCACGCCGCTGGCGCCGTGACCTCAACCCTTCACCAGAAGTTAAAATTCGAGTGGGAGGGTCAAGTCGTTACTATCTGTGGAGAGGAGGATATTTTTGTCAGCCACCTGGCTACCTATAAATACATTGAGATGGATGGGGAGATCCATGAAACAATGAGTCAAGGGTTTGAGGCCTTGAACGTAAATGAAACTTCTGCTGTACCTGGAACCTCAATGACATCATATCAACAAGCCCGGAAGGTTGTTGAAGAAGGAAATGCCCAAGGCTGGGGCAAATTGTTACCGGTGGAGAAAAAAGAGGATAGATTTGGGTTGGGTTACAAACCAACTCAACAAGATCAAGCAGAGGCTGCAAAAGAGCCCAACTTTGTTAGTGGGGGGATGCTCACCCCCGATGCTGTCAACAATTTGGAAGACGAGGATGAAGGCGACCGCAACCTGGAGAGTTGGATCCGTCCAAAGATCCCGGGAAGCAGTATCTCAAACTGGTCTTCCCAGGAAATTATAAGAGTTACTCATGCAGAGTAATTATTATTTCCTGTATTTTATAAGCATGCATCAAAGTCTTGCATCTTGCCCAAGATGACAAGACTCATTTTGTAATCGGGCCATCTGTACTTTTTGTGCAACAAGATTAATCAATGAAATATCAGACATCTTTTTGCAAATGAGTCTTTTCTCTTTTCTGTTCACTGTTTTTCCATTTTTCTTTTTGTACAAAAAATAAATGGCAGTGTTTCAAAATGACAACTTTATTTCACTTTTCTAAACAAGATTAAAATCAAATCACTAAAATGAACAAACTGAACCCTTGCAGAGTGTGCCTTCCAGACAGCACCGACAACAGCACGGCTATGACTTCGTATGACTTTGACAATCCAATCAATCAAGCTGATGAAGGGGTTGAAGAAGAATATGAGCTTCCTGAAGAGCTAGCCAGGTTGTTAAGACAAGAGGAAAAGGTTATTACTCCTCACCAGGAGGAGGTCGAAACGATCAATCTTGGTACAGATGAAGACGTGAAAGAAGTTAAAATCGGGGCCTGCTTACAAGACTCAGTGAAGAGACAATTGATTGACCTGCTTCAAGAGTATGTGGACGTGTTTGCTTGGTCTTATCAAGATATGCCAGGGTTGGACACCGACATTGTGGTACACAAGCTGCCTTTAAGAGAGGAGTGCCCGCCGGTTAAACAGAAGCTGCGCCGTACTCGCCCAGACATGGCAATGAAAATCAAGGAAGAGGTACAAAAGCAATGGGACGTCGGGTTCCTTGCCGTGACTAGCTATCCACCGTGGTTGCTAATATAGTACCAGTGCCTAAGAAAGATGGCAAAGTAAGGATGTGTGTTAACTACCGGGATCTGAATAGAGCCAGCCCGAAAGATGACTTCCCATTACCTCACATTGATGTATTGGTGGATAATACGGCTCAGTTCTCGGTATTCTCCTTCATGGACGGATTTTCAGGATACAATCAGATTAAAATGTCACCTGAAGACATGGAGAAGACAACCTTCATCACACCCTGGGGCACGTTCTGCTACAAGGTAATGCCGTTTGGGCTCAAGAATGCCGGTGCGACATATCAACGGGCTATGGTAACATTATTCCACGATATGATTCATAAAGAGATAGAATGTTATGTGGATGACATGATTGCCAAGTCCCTTACCGAAGAAGATCACCTGGTAAATCTGCTGAAGTTGTTCAAGCGTCTGAGGAAGTACCAACTGAAGTTGAACCCCAACAAGTGCACATTCGGGGTGCGATCCGGTAAGCTGCTGGGATTTATTGTAAGCGAGAAAGGGATCGAAGTTGACCCTGATAAAGTCAAAGCTATTCAAGAGATGCCTGCACCAAAGACAGAGAAGGAAGTTCGAGGGTTCTTAGGCCGATTGAACTACATCTCAAGGTTCATATCTCACCTTACAGCAACCTGTGAGCCCTTGTTCAAATTGTTGAGAAAAGAGCAGACGGTCAGGTGGAACGAAGACTGTCAGAAAGCTTTTGACAAGATCAAGGAATACTTACAAGAACCTCCAATTCTCATGCCTCCAGTTGAAGGAAGACCTCTGATAATGTACTTGACAGTATTAGAAGAGTCAATGGGGTGTGTGCTGGGCCAGCATGACGAGTCTGGTCGAAAAGAGTATGCAATATACTACCTAAGCAAAAAGTTTACCGACTGTGAACAACGTTATTCACTGCTCGAGAAAACTTGCTGTGCTTTAGCGTGGGCTGCTCGCCGACTGAGACAGTATATGTTGACCCACACTACTTTATTGATCTCCAAAATGGACCCAGTTAAGTACATATTTGAGAAGCCAGCTCTTACCGGACGGGTTGCAAGATGGCAAATGATTCTCACAGAATATGACATCCAATACACATCTCAGAAAGCCATCAAGGGCAGTGTATTGTCTGAATATCTTGCTGAGCAACCTATTGATGATTACCAACCTATGAGATTTGACTTCCCTGATGAAGACATCATGTTCATAAAAGCAAAAGATCATGAAGAGCCTGTTCACACTGAAGGGCCTGACCCGGAAGAAGAATGGACTATGATGTTTGATGGGGTTGTTAATATGAATGGTCGTGGTATTGGTGCAGTACTCATTACACCTAAAGGAGTTCACATGCCTTTCTCGGCAAAACTCACTTTTAACTGCACTAACAACGAAGCTGAATACGAAGCTTGCATTATGGGTCTTGAGGAAGCCATTGACCTCAGGATCAAGACATTGACCGTGTTTGGAGATTCAACTCTGGTAGTTAATCAGACCAACGGCAAATGGTACACCCACCAAGATCATCTGATACCTTACAGGGATTATACAAGAAGGTTATTGACTTTCTTTACAACAGTCAAGCTTGAGTATATCCCTCGAGACGAGAATCAGTTTGCAGATGCCCTGGCTACCATTTCGTCCATGATCAAAGTTCAGGCTGCCAACTTTGTACCTCAGATCTCAGTGTCCAGACTTGACAGGCCAGCATATGTATTTGCAGCAGACATTGTCAAAGATGATAAGCCTTGGTTCCATGACATTAAGTGCTTCTTGGAGGATCAGACATACCCACCTGGGGCATCTTCCAATGATAAGAAGACATTGAGAAGGCTTGCTGGTAGTTTCTTTCTGAACACTGATGGTTCCCTGTACAAAAGGAACTTTGATATGATACTCCTCAGATGCGTTGATAAGACAGAAGCAGACTTGTTGATGCATGAAGTGCACGAAGGATCCTTTGGTACCCATGCTGGAGGGCATGCCATGGCCAAGAAGTTGCTGAGATCAGGCTATTACTGGATCACAATGGATGCTGACTGTTGTGCCTATGCCAGAAAATGCCACAAATGCCAGATTTATGCAGATAAGGTGCATGTGCCTCCCAATCCTTTGAATGTAATGTCTTCACCCTGGCCCTTTTCTATGTGGGGCATTGGCATGATTGGTAAGATTGAGCCAACTGCTTCGAATGGCCACAGATTCATCCTGGTTGCCATTGACTACTTCACCAAATGGGTCGAAGCAGCCTCCTATGCAAATGTTACAAGACAAGTAGTAGCCAGATTTCTGAAAAGAGATATCATCTGTCGATATGGAGTGCCCGAGCGAATCATTACTGATAATGGTTCCAACTTAAACAACAAAATGATGGCAGAGCTGTGCCGGGACTTCAAGATTCAGCATCACAATTCTTCTCCTTACAGGCCAAAGATGAACAGCGCTGTTGAGGCAGCAAATAAAAATATCAAGAAGATAGTGCAGAAGATGGTAGTCACTTACAAAGACTGGCATGAAATGCTACCATTTGCCTTGCATGGGTACCGCACGTCAATCAGGACATCCACTGGGGAAACACCGTATCAACTTGTGTATGGTATGGAAGTAGTCCTGCCTGTTGAAGTTGAATTACCCTCTCTGCGGGTATTAATGGATGTTAAACTGAGTGAAGCAGAATGGGTTCGAGCCCGATACGAACAACTGAGTCTGATTGAAGAGAAAAGATTGGCTGCAATTTGTCATGGGCAGTTGTATCAGAAGAGAATGAAGAAAGCCTTCGATTAGAAAGTCAGGCACCGAGAGTACCAAGTGGGAGATCTTGTGCTAAAGAGAATCCTCCCTCCTCATACAGACCACAGGGGCAAGTGGACTCCAAACTATGAAGGACCATTTGTGGTAAAGAAAGTTTTTTCCGGTGGAGCACTGATGCTCAGCACCATGGATGGTGAAGACTTCCCGTCCCCTGTGAATTCAGATGCAGTTAAAAAATACTTCGCGTGAAAATGACCCGCTGGACATAAAAACAGAATGTAAGTCCAGGCAAAAATAGGGCATCCCGGCGAGTCAAGAACAGAACAAAAGACTCGGGCAAAAATAAGGGAAAAATAAACAAAAAAATGTACACCCGCTGAGTTGAAAAGCCGCATTGGACAACTCAGGCAAAAATGGGTATCCCGATGGATTGAAAACCCGAAAGGGAAATCCATGCAAAATAAGGGAATAAGCGAACAATTGCATTCTGAGTTCGTCTGTATAGCCTACAACTTGGTAAGCTTCGAAGGATCAAGCTTCAATCAGAGTCAACATTCTTCAGAAAGCAAGATGAGAAGAACGTCAAAAGTCATACGAGTCATAGTAAAGGGGAAGCTCCTTAAAGCGTCATCAACATTGCCAGCATTTTGTTTCTCAATTTGTAACGATCTCCTCATTTCAGGGGATTTGTTTCTTTGACTGTATCTCGCCAATTCAGGGCATATGAATTAATAAGATCAGATTTTTAGTCATGTCTCGTCTTGTACATTTTTATTTATTTGCAAAAAAATGTCTGATGTCTTAAAGAAAAAAACTGATTGCATGAATACAGATGCTCATCTTCAAAAAAATATAATAAAAGCCGCAGGCTTGCAGGAAATATACTTACTCTCAGAAGTGTCTAAACTCCTATGACGGAATCCAGTAAAGGATACCTCGGGATTACTTGTGCGTTTCTTTATCTTTTCAGGATTGCGGGAATCCAGAACGCAACTTGGGGCATGTAAGCTTCATCCCGGCAAGCTGACAAGTCAACACTCAGCCTCAGCACCCGAAGTGTCTTCTCCCCAGCTGAGTTGCCACTTATCGCTTCTCCCCATCAGAGTTGCCAGGCATCACTTCTCCAACAGGGTCGTGCCAGAGGACGCCCATATCCCCGGCTGAGTCAAAAATCCTCCTCGACAGAATTTCTAGGAAGATCTTCCAGTGATCTCTCTTTCTCCCCAGCCGAGTTGACATTTCATCCTCAGCCAAATACGAAGTCAGGGAGCAATCTCCCCACGGAGCTTCAGCCTCTATCCAGAAGAGCAACGCATGAAGGAATCACAACAGAGTGAAGAAAGCTTCTGCAAACCCCAGCTGGGTCCCTCGTTACTGAGACAAGTCTATCAGTGACCTGAATCCCCAAGCAATAGCATCTCATCAGATCTATCAAATGACCTCATCCCCAGCTGGGATGTCCACTTCAAACAGATCGGCCAAAGATCTTCGTAGCAACGGGATCCGAATCCCGGTTGGGTATCTTTGCATAATCATAGCATTCGCATCATAATCACCCACAAAGCGTAGCATTCCGTTTAATACGGAGCATTACGGAAAAAATCCAACATATAGCATAATCATAAGCCTTGTTTTTGAATCAACACTTGTGAATAATGACATCTCAACAATATACAGAATACTTCCCCCAAATCCCCAGCGGAAGTTCCCCAGCAAAAGCAGTTGCCTCACATTCACAAACACCAGTATATATACTCCCCTTGACACCCGTCCGTGTCATCATTCCCCAATAAAGTCGCCCGAGCACTCCTTACAGACGAAACCACTCGTACTACAGATACTTCTTGACACCTGTCTGTGTCATAACCCCAGCAGAAAGCCAAAGACGTCCTCTTTGCACTCCCATATACTTACATATGACAATACCTTGACACCCGTCCGTGTCACATCCTCGGCGCAGTCATCTATACTTTGTATATCAGATACTTGTTCATATCACACTCTTCTCCTTTTGACACTCGTCCGTGTCACTCTCCCCAGCAGTTAAACACTTATACGGATACTCGTCCGTATCTTATACCACTTATATCCCCACAGATTCAACACCAGTCCTTGTTCTTTGTTAACTCGTTGGTACTCGTCCGCACCATCATCTCAGAACATGCGTCGAGAGTTTGTTTCTACATGATACTCGTCCGTATCATAGTCTTAAGGATGCTCGTCCGCATCTTTAATCCATACACTGTGTCAAACACTTTTGTCTTCTTGAAAATAGATACTCGTCTGTGTCTACTATCCTCCCAGAAGAGTCCTCTCAGATTCAACACTTGTCCGTGTTCCTTGTTAACCAGTTGGTACTCGTCCGTATCATCATCTCTGAACACGTATCAGTACTTGTTTCTACCCGATACTCGTCCGTATCGTAGTCTTAAGGATGCTCGTCCGCATCTTTGATCTATACACAAATATCTAAACACTTATACCTTTTGCTTCTTGGATGTAAACACTCGTCCGTGTTTACTATTCCCCAGTAGATCGCCAACAAAGCAAATTTTCTTTTTTATCTGACACTCGTCCTGTGTTATGATAAACCCTGAGAGCAGCCGTACCCTGCTAGGTGGTCGTCCTCCACCTCTTGATGGTCGTCCTCCATCATGCTCATCCGATGGCCGTCCCCATCGTTGATTTTCCAGCAGCCGTCCCCTGCTAGGTGGTCGTCCTCCACCTTTTGATGATCGTCCTTCATCATTTTATCCAATGGCCGTCCCCATTGTTGATTTTGGTTATCCGGCATTCGTCCCATGTCATGATAAACCTCGAGAGCAGCCGTCCCCTGCTAGGTGGTCGTCCTCCACCTCTTGATGGTCGTCTTCCATCATGCTCATCCGATGGCCGTCCCCATCGTTGACCTTTTATCCGGCATTCGTCCTATGTCGCGATATTTTCGGCAGCCGTACCCTGCCAGGTGGTCGTCCTCCGCCTTAGATGACCGTCCCTCATCTTATCCCCAACAGAGCAGCCGTCCCCTGCTAGGTGATCGTCCTTCACCTTTGATGACCGTACCTCATCATCTGTTTATTTCATTTATTCTTTAACCCGATGGCCGTCCCCATCATGGTCCCTTTTCTTTTTAACCCGATGGCCGTCCCCATCGTTGGTTACTTTACCTTATGAACTTGATGGCCGTCCCCGTCATGTTTCATTAATCCCCAGAGAATATTACAGCTTTGCTTGATGGCCGTTCCCATCATAATTCTTTTATCCCCAGCATGTCGGCCGTCCCCGTCATTGCTTTATTTTCCGCACTTTTCCTAGCATGTCGGCCGTCCCCGTCATTGCTCTTTACCCAGCAGTCGTCCTCTGCTCGACGGTCGTCCTCCGTCGCCCACACTTTACAATATACTTTATTTTCTTTTACAATCTATATCCCTTTTCTTCTTCATTCTGTGAGTGCAAATTTTGGACTGTCTTTGGTATTCAACCACAAGTTATCTTGTTTGCCTGTTAAGCCGTTGCTTACAACCTGCGCAGCTAACTCATGTTTGAATAGGGGCAGCTGTAAACACCCCAAATTTGCCCTCACCCATTCACACCATGGCTTGTGATCATTTCATGTGCATAAACACAATCATAACATCCCATACCACAATTTTGAGTCTTTGCATTGGTTCTAAGTCATCTGCATCTAGGGTTTGTGATCTGAGCAATCCAAGAGCTTCTTGAGCCACTCCAAAGGTCATCAATCACTTCAAAGGGGTCTATATGTGTTCAAGCATCACCTTATGTCCTCTCAAAGTCAAGAATGCCAAAGAATCACAAGAACTGGGATTGGTGTGGAGGCAGAGCCAAGCTTGACTGCACAGATGACCTAAAATTAGGGTTTTGGTTTCAGAGGCCATAACTCCAAATTTTTTGGTCATTCTTGTTTCTATTGGTCTCTACATGGTATAGGGAGTATGCATATCAATTTTCATGAAGAAATTCCATGGGGAAGTCATCTGATCAAGAGTTGACTTTTCAGACAAGTCAGTGCAAAATCAGGGCATCTGAGGCCCCCAATGACCCAACCAAGGGGTGATCTTCATCATTTTGAGTGTATTTGATCTTTATTTGATCATGGAAGAGGTTTGAAGTTCACAAAATTCAAGAATTACAAGTTTTTGCAAAGTTGACTTTTTAGGGCAAGTTTGACTTTTAAGGAATTTGTCATTTTAGGCAATTTTTCAACCCTTACTTTTTGATCCAAAAATGCTTCAAATGGAAAAACTTTGGTCATGAAAGTTGTAGATTATATCTTTCCCTTTTCAAAAAGTACAAGAACATGACCTAATTCATTTTGGATCAAAAGTTATGGTTTATTAAAGTTGGCAAAAATCACTAAATTTCAAGATATGCACCAAATGAGAAATTTGCAAAATCTTGTACCAAAGGCATTTGTGACTTCTAATTCATGTCAAGCCATTACACAAACATCACATGTGACCTAAAAGTCATAATGGACCAAGAGTTTCTCATGTTTCATGGCTTGTGAGGCAAGATATTTTCATGAAAAGCAAAAGCAAGCAAGTTGCAAAACCAATGATCACACTTCATCCACTTGCTGCCTAGCCTGCTGAATCACACTAGCCTTTCCCTCATACCATGCTGCGCCAGACAAGCCCTTTGTACTTGGCTAGAAGTTGCCCATGCCCTCTCTTACAAGAAGTTGACATATTTGCAAAAGTGGCTACACCTATCACTAAAGCACAGGTCACATCTTCTGACCAATCCCATTTGTTTATACAAACAAAAAGCAAGACATTTCATATAGCCAGCAAGCCTGAAACCAGCAAGAGCATCACTTTCCCATTTTCCACCCTTGGAGCAAAAACCTTCGAAACTCAGAAAACAAGCCACCAACTCACAAACACACAACATAGAACTCATCACCACATCCTCCTGATCATTTCCCTGCCTTCATTCACCCTTGAAACACCACATAAGCCAAACACGATTCTCACCTGAGCTTGAACAGAACCTGTTCAAACTCTCAAACCAGCCAACATAAATCTTTTCTAAGCATCAAGGGTTCATCAGGAGCACAAGAGGAGTGGATAGCACAAAGGAAAGCACCCAGAAAGCTGTGAACTGAAAGCTTCAAAACTCAGGTAGCTCAAGAACATTTTTTCCAGAAATCCTTTTTTAAGTTCTAAATAGATTCTATATGTTCTCCTGATCATTCTGATGTCATTGGTTTTGAAAATGGTGGAGAGATGAAAGTTTAATCGTGTTCTGGAATTTTTGCCCTAGAAACTGTTTTGATTCGATTCTCTCTGGTATTGAATGATAAATGATGTTTGAGTGAGGGGTTTGAATCGTTTTAAGGTGGGGATGATTTCTGGATAGTTAGTTTTCATTTTCATAGCTTGTAGAGTAATTTAGCATTTGAGCTCGCCGGAGAAGATGACCGGAACCACTGTTCCGGTCATCTGAAAGTCATTAGGGCAAAATTAGGGCTTAATCAGTGTAATTAGCAAGTTTGAATTCTGGCCCTTGGATGTGGCGCCAAGTCAAAACGCGCGCGTGTGAGTTTGAATGAGAGCCATCAGATCTGTTGACTTTTCTTTTCCAGCATTTAAATTCATTTTTATTTTCCTTTTATTTCATTTGATTTCTACAATTTATTTAAAATAGCAAAAACACTTTAAAAATTCTGAAATTTTTTATACAAGTTATTATTTAATTTCAGAACACAAAAATATTTTTATTTTTATTTTTAGCATTAAAAAAGTATTTTTAAATATTTAAAAGTTTCTTTTTAATTAATTAATGAAAATTAATTAATTAAAAATACTTTTAGGTATTTAAAAATCACCAAAAAAATCATGAAACATTTAAAAACATTTAGAAACATTGTCCAACCCTCAAACCAAATTTATTTTTTGATCTTGATGCATTTTGAGAATTTTTCATGGAATTAAAATCATTTTTATGCATTATTTTGATCCAAACTTCCAAAAATCATTTCTGCCTAACCCTAAAGAGTTGGACCTTGATTCTTTTTGCATTGCATTGTGTTTAGCATGTAGTTTGTGAGATTAAATGGCCATGATTTAATCTTTCATTTTCAATTTGTTTGGCATTTTTCTTGTTAAGGAACCCTAAAACCCTAGGAAACTTAGGAAAATCATAACTTGAATTAGGTTAAGAGTTGAGACCTCTCCTTTGGGAAGTGAGTTAGTATAGGTCCAGGGATCCTTTGAGTGCATTTTCAATTTTTTGTAATGATGTTTGCTTCTGATTTTGATTTGTGTTTGTTGTATTGTTCATAAACCCTAATTTGGGCTTTCATATGCATCCATTTTGCATTTGCTTGCACAACTTGACTTGCCATGAAATTTTATGCATCCATGTGATTCATTTAACATCATAAGACATATTGAAAGCATGTTTGATCATTGCATCTTGCATTTGCCATGTTGTATTCCATTTGCACTTCATGACTTTTCATGTATGTTCATGTTTCTTAACTTGCTTCATTTGCATCCATGAACTTGTATGATCATCCCCATGTGTTGTTTCATGTTTGTAGCATCTCATAGCATCATTAGCATCATGAATATGCTTCTGGTTTGGCTTTTCATCATACCATTGCATCTCATTTTGCATTGCATTGCATTTCTTTCACTAACTTTTCAGGTGGTAAGTAATTTTGAGAAGTGAATTTGCCTTCACTTCTCATAACCTCTCTTCATCTCTTTTATGCATCCTTGCTGCATTTTTGTATGTGTTTGAGTTTGAGCTTGCTCATTCTTCTTCTTCCCACTTTCTTTCTTCAAGTGACTTGACTTCTTAAGTGAAGCAAGTTACTTAGCTTCTCCTGATCTTTTCATCTGCTTCTTGGTGGTTCCATTGAAGACTTCTCTTGAAAACCTCACAAACATTAGGAACAACCAAGCATGAAAATGATTAGGGTTTTGTTTAGTCCCCCCACTTAGTTTTACCTTTGTGTCTCTTTGAGTCTTCTCTTCTCACCTCATAATCAGGGACTAAACCCTAAAGGCTTTAAGGCTTTGTGATTAAGCTTATGCCTGCATCCTTCTATTAGGATGGAGTGTATAACTTTAATCCTAAGTGTTAAACCCTTAATGTGTTTAACTCCTTTAATCAATTCACTTAATAATCATTAAGACATCACACTTGTAACTTGGGCCTTGCATTAGGGTTCTATTTCTTCCTTAATTGGTTAAGAAGGACTAACCCTAGTGTTAATGGACAAGTCCCCCTCAAGTTGTCTTATAAACCCTAAAAATCACTTCATCATCATACCATTAAATAAAATCCATCCAATAAAGGCTTGTTTTGTCATGAGTTTAATCCCTAATCATGGATTAAGTTGAGGAGCTTTCCTCAGCTTAAACATTCTCATCTATTATCCTTCTATTAGGATGGTGTAATGAGTCTGTTTAATCCTTGATTATGGCTTAACCTCATTACTTAACACTAAACAAAAACCACAAAAAACATCTAATTAATCACAAGTAGGTTAATGATCTTAATCCTACACCAAGGTGATTAAGTGTGAGAATCTGACTTCACACTTAAGGTATTCTCATTACCCCTAATCAGAGGGAAGATGTGACGAGTTTACTAAATCCATTGGTTTAGACTTAAGCTCATTAGCTTATGACAAACTTTCAAAGGCAATAAAAGACTGAAAGCATCAAAAACAAACAATAATCGTCTCCTCCGGGATTCTTTTCTCATCTCACTCACTCACAAACGAGAACTTGTTTCTTCCGTCTAATGCAAGACAGTTTGCATCTGTGCCAGACAGATCATACACTTGAGCATAGGCAAGCAAGCAGTTCACAAGTCAATTCATCTTTCAGTCTCTTTGGGTCGAACTACGGTGTTCTGACTTCCTCATTGCACGAGAGGATACGTAGGCATAACTTAACAGTTATCGAACAAAAGTCTCTGTACATTCCCCCTCCTTCCAGCTTCATTCTTTTAAGCCTCATAGTCATGAGCATTTCACTCTTATCCTTACACTGACACATCATTTATACACTTCACTTCTTTTACACTGACACCTGTACATCCTTTTCCAGCTCTTTATACACAGATTGCACTGACACTACCCCTTTAAAACACAAATCTTTTAAGCGTGGATCCCGTCGAGTACGGCGGACAATCTGGGTGCTAATACCTTCCCAGGTTGTAACCAACCCCCTTTCTCAGTCTCTCTGGTTCGCAACCGTCTTATCCATCTCTTTCTAGGTCTATGCAGCATTGCCTTTCCTCCGGGATAAAAATGCCTAGCTGGCGACTCTATTCATCTCCAGTGAGTTCACGGCTGTGTGTTCTCATTGTCCCTTTCGCCGACCGTTCGCGTCTGTACCTTTATTTGGGCCAGTCCCATTTATCGGGAGCGACACTTCTTCTTGGTTGTAGCCTTGAGCGACCAATCTTGCTTTGTTACGAACTATGATTCCATTTTCGTCAAGTTTGTTCTTGAACACCCATCTCGTTCCTATGATATGCTTGTTGTTCGTTCTTGGTACAAGACTCCAAACTTGATTCCTTTCGAATTGGTTGAGTTCTTCTTTCATTTCTACTATCCATTGATTGTCGCTTAAGGCTTCGTCGATTTTGGTTGGTTCAATTTGAGACACAAAAGCCATGTTGAGACAAGCATCCTTGAGATTTAGTCGAGTTGCAACGCCTTGGATAATATCACCAATAACTTTATCTATCGGGTGATCTCTATGAGTTCTTCATTCCTTCGGAAGATCTTGATGTTCTTCAATGATCGGTGAGTCATCTTCTTGTACAATTGCTTGATCCTTTGATATCTCCTTTTGTTGTTGTGGCGTATCTACTATATCATCATCATCATCCACAATAATATTATCCTCTTTCGAGGGGTTAGTCTCATCAAAAGAAACATGAATAGATTCTTCAATAGTAAGAGTTCTTTTATTGAAAATTCTAAAATCTCTACTAGAGAGGGAATAACCAAGGAATATACCTTCGTCAGACTTCTCATCAAACTTACCGAGATTATCCTTGTCGTTGTTGAGAACGAAACATTTGCATCCGAATATGTGAAAGAATTATATGTTCAGTTTCCTACCCTTGAACAACTCATACGGAGTCTTCTTGAGGATTGGTCGAATGTTGACACGGTTGCTTACGAAACAAGCTGTGCTAACCGCATCCGCCCAAAAATACTTAAGAATATTTGAGTCGCTAAGCATTGTTCTTGCAAGCTCCACCAATGACCTATTCTTCCTTTCCACGACACCATTTTGTTGAGGAGTTCTTGGTGCATAAAAGTTGTGAGAGATTCCATGCTCTTTGCAAAATTCTTCAAAGGATGGAATTCTCCACCATGATCACTTATAATGGAGGCTATAGTGAGTGACTTATCGTTTTGTATTTTCTTCGCATAATATTTGAATTCTTTGAAAGCATCACTTTTCTGCACTAAAAACAATGTCCATGTATATCAAGAGAAATCATCAAGAATAACTAAAGCATAAATCCTCCGAAGCTTTTCGTTCTTGATGGACCGAAGAGATCCATATGCAATAATTGAAGTGGTCTTGATGTGGACACCACTTTCTTGGACTTGAAAGTTATCTTGGTTTTCTTTCCCTTTTGACATGCGTCACAAAGCTTATCCTTGATGAACTTTATCTTTGGAAGATCAACAACCATGTCATGATTTATCAATTTGTTTAAGTGCTCCATGTGAATGTGAGCGAACCTTTTATGCCATAGCCACGCCTCGTTGTTGTTTGCCAATAGGAATTTTACCTTCAAGGAAGAGTCATCAAAAGAAATCATAAAAATATTATTTATTCTTTTACCTTTTAGCAAAATGTCGTGGGTGACTTCATGTTCTATCAAACATTCATCCTTTGTGAAGTTGATTCGGAACCCTTTGTCACACAATTGACTTATGCTAAGTAGGTTGTGTTTAAGGCCTTCAACATAAAGAACGTCTTCGATGATTGTAAATGGAGATGCACCAACGGTTCCTACTCCAAGGATCTTTCCTTTATTATCATCACCGTAAGTAACGTATCCATTGGCCTTTAAAGATAGATTTGAAAATTTATTGATGTCACCCGTCATATGCTTTGAACAACCTCTATCAAGATACCATTGATTATAAGTTGTCTTCAAGCATACCTACAAAACAAAATCAAGTATTGTTAGGTACCCAAATTTCTTTGGGTCCTTGATAGTTAGTACCCTTTTCAACTCACACATAATGCCCTTTAGCAACGCCAATATTGCGCACATAGCAAGCATTAGGTGTGTGCCCTTTGATTCCAAAATAAAAACAAGTAGGTTGAAAGTGACTTTTATATCTAGGAACATAACTCTTTTTCTTAACAATTCCTTTTCTTTTTATGACTTTGATGTACACTTTTAGAATTGGTTGCCTTTTCCTTAGCAACTTGTTCACTTGATTTCACAAAAATGGTCTTATTTGTGCTTGGTTTGGAATTAGAATATCCTAAACCAATTTTATCATTAGGATAACTTTGATGCCTAAGTATTTTCTCCAAGCCAATTTGACCTTTTTCATATCTTTCTAAAACTCTTTTAAGTTGAACAATTTGAAAGGATAAAGACTCATAATTTTTGCATATAAGACTTTGTTTTTCATCCATCAATTTTTGTTTTTCACTTTCAATATATTTTTCAAAAGCGATATTTTGTTCTTCTAAAGATGAAATTTGTTTCTTTTGTGATGAAATGCTTTTATACAAAGTCTTGCATTCTCTTAGAAGTTCATCTATAACTTCTTGTGCATCATTCTCACAAATTGAAAAATTGCTACTAACCTCATCGATTTCTTCATCAGAGTGATGTGAAGCCATAAGAGCCATATTCGCACATTCATCGCTTTCCGATTCCGATGAGGAACTTATCTCATTATCGTCCCAAGCAACATAAGCCTTCTAATTCTTGAAATCCTTCCTGCCTTTGAATCCTCCTTTCTTTGCAAGTTTTGGACAATCCGACTTTATGTGACCTTGCTTTCCACATTCATAACAAGTGATGTCTTGCATTGATGTGGATGTTTCCTTTTTCCTAAAATGTTTATTCTTGTTAGGATAAGAGGAATTTTTATTTTTATTAAAAAACTTACCAAGCTTCTTTACAAGAAGCATAAAGTTCTCATCTTCGGACGTCTCATCATCTTTGTCATTTTTTTGAATCAACCTTCAAGGCAATTCCCTTGGACTTCTTTTCTTGGCTTTCATGCTTCTCGAGCCTTCCAAGTTCCAATTCGTGCTCTTGAAGTTTACCAAATAAGGATGCGGATGTCATCGTTGAGAGACTCTTCTTTTCCGAAATAGCGGTCACTTTCGGTTGCCACTCCCTTGTCAAAGATCTTAGGACCTTTAGGTTGAGATCATCATTGGTGAAGGTTTTCCCGAGAGCAATCAAATGGTTTCTTAGATGGACAAATCTTTTATGCAAGGCAATAATAGATTCACTGGGCTGCATACGGAACATCTCATATTCTTGACTCAATGTGTTTAGCCTCGATCTTTTTACTTCAGTAGTTCCTTCATGCGTTTCTACCAAGGTGTCCCAAATCTCTTTTTCCGATTTACATTGTGATACACGGAAGAACTCGTCCATACTGAGGGCGCTTTGGAGTATGTTGATTGCCTTTTTCTCATTTAGAATCTTTTTCTTATCGTCTTTATCATATGTGCTTTTCAACATCGCGGTTCTAACATCATTGATCACGTTTACAAGATTGTGTGGACCTTCTTCGATTGCTTCCCATATGCCTTCTCCTTGAGCTTCAAGATGGGCTTTCATTCTGATTTTCCAAAAATCAAAATATTCGCCGGAGAAGAGTGGGGGCTTACTGCTACTTCCACCGTCTTTGAAAACTGGATTTGTACTTGCGGAAGCCATGCTGGATCTTCTAGGAACAAGTTACATATAACTTGCTCTGATGCCAATTGTAGTTTCAGAGATAGCCTAAGAGGGGGGGGGGGTGAATTAGGCTTTAAAAAATTTTCTTTGGTTATTTTATCGGTGGCTGGATTTTTCTTCTTTTACGTGTTTAAGAAATGAAAGCGGTAATGCGAAAAGTAAAAGAACACAAAGGTTTATCCTGGTTCCCTTCATAATCCGAAGGTACATCCAGTCCCCTTACACCTCATAAGAGATTTTCACTATAGTTTAGATCGTACAACCTATCACACCATAAACCAGTGATACCTACTATCTACAAACTATACACCAACATTGTGCAAGAACAATCCTATTGCAAACACTAACCCTTACGTCCAACAATCCTGGATCGTAAGTCGGAAATAGAAATAATTCTATATGATGTTTTGAGAAAGAAATGAATTGTACAATATCAATGCTAGATTGATCTTCTCCTTTTTCTTAATCAAAATTCACTTTTCAATATCAATGCAAGTGTTCAACTTCTATGTGTATGAAAAAGATGAACAATATGAACACTTAGAAATATTTGAAAATATTCAAAAAGAGTGACTTTGATTGTTTAGAAGTTTTATGAAAGATTGTTAGGAGGTGTTTTTCATATTTGAAAAAAATCAGATTATATAAGTTTCAAAAACACCCTTTCAAAAAGGTATGAAATGTTTATGAAACAATTTATGAAAAGGTATAAATTTCAAAAAGTATTTCAAATGAAAAGAAAAGATTTTTCAAAATTCGTTCAGTGTTAACCGGTTAACCATTTTGGGTAACCGGTTAACGCTGTAACGTTAACCCAATATATTGAAAAATATGACCAAATGGTTAACCGGTTAACATTGTAAAAACTCAGAAAAATAATTAAGTTTAAAGTGTTAAACCAGTTCTAAAATTATTTCAAAAGGGGTATATGCAATGCTTATCATGATAACCTATATTTGAACACTTGTATATCAATTTAAATGTGAGTTTTGATATAACCAAGTCTTGTGTCCAAGTCTATAAAGAATACGAGCAATTACATCCGTAGCTTGTTTTGCAAGAGACATTTCCATTGAGTGATGCATAGCCTTAGTTCTTGATCTTATGAAAGCTCAACTTTTTGCAAACACGGACTGAACTTGAATCTTGTTGTCTTCATCAAAAGCTTTAGATTGAAGTATGCTTTTACACATCGCATATTCATATCATTGCATAGTGTAACGTCCATTTATTTATTTAATTAATTAAATATAAGTGTATTGCATTGTGTTGAATTGCAGTGATTTGTGTATTTAAGTGTATTATGTTATGGAATATTCTCCGGGTATTATTGGATATGTTGTTAGAATTATTGGACCATTTGGTTGATAATCGGAAGTTAATCAATTAAGTCGGGAATAAGTATTTATTTGTGAATTATTATTCGGTCAATTTGGTGTTGTGGTAAATTAAGTTGTTAAGTCGGAAAAATAAGTCGGAAGCCGTAGAAATATTATCGGAGTTAATATTATAGTTGTTGTAGTGGAGTAATTAGTGGGCTTGAAACCGTGTTCGAAATAGAAAATTAAGGGGGTGTTTCAGTTAGACCCATTAGTTAATTGGATTATTATTATTATTTTAATAAAAAGAAGAATTAGTCAAGATGAGAAGAAATATCAGTAGAAGTGGAACGTGGAAGTTGGGAAAAAGTTAGAACGAGTAAAATTTGAGAACGAGGAAAAATGGAGAAAACAATTATAAGAAGTCGTCGTCGGAAAGTAAAACCGGAAAGTCGATCAAAGATTCGAGCGGCCACCGATTAAGGTAAGGGTGGGTTTCAAATTTTATAACCGGGAATATGATGATTAATATGTGGGATTAGGGTTATAGGATTTTCGTATTGTCTGTTGTTGAATTTATGTTGATTTGTGTTGCTCCGATTTATAATGACAAAAAATATGTTCTTCTGTGATACGATTGTACAATTGATTTGTGAATTTTGTTGTGGATTAATCGATTGCTGGAAAAATTAATTTGGGGATGAACCCTGTACAGAAGGGGGTGGCGCAGGCCACTCCCATCATACGCATAGGGGTGGCGCAGGCCACCCAGGATTCAGTATATGACACAGGCCATGATTAGAGTGGAGCAGGCCATGGAAGTACAACATGGCACATGCCATGTTCATATGTGGTGCATGTCACAGTAGTTAAAGGTGGGTGGCACAAGCCACCCTTGGCTGTGGGGTCCACTTTCTTTTTGGTTTTGTCCTTATGTAGTAAGATGATTATGTATGCACCTTTAGTAACATTAACTAGGCTAGTAAATTAAACAAGTGGATTTTTAGTAGATAATTAATATGTATCAGTAATTAGCATGTTGTTAGTAGATGGAAAGGATGATGAAGTGGTAGAAGCTAGAAGTACCAGTATCAATCCTGAACAGAGAATGAATTTAATAGGTGTAATACCTCAAAATTTGCCCTCTCATATCCTCAGCGTTTTGCATACATAGATTCATAAAATAACCCAAAAGCATTGCATCATGTATATCATAGTTGAGGCATGGGTATGTGATCAATGATTGGAGCAACTGAAGGCATTACAAAGGCAACCAAAGGGCCACAAAGCTTCTCAACTTTGTGCAAAGGGTTCACAACATCCCACAAGTTTTCATTTGAAGCCACAAGCCATGGAAAGATTCGAGTTGATCAAAGGAGGCAAGCAATTCAATATTTCCTGATGAAAAAGGCCAAATTAGGGTTTCACTTCTACTGGGCTTCTACATGAAGTTATGATTCAAAGAGGATTCCATTGTCTTATATATGATGTCAAGTGCCTAGGGTTCAAATTTCATCTGCAAAATCATTTTGGCAGAGATTCGATTGGCCAGATGACTGAAAATCGAGGAATCGGGGAAAAGGCAACCGGGCTAGGTAAAAAAGGTCGACTCCTGACTTTTAAGATCGAAATCATGAAATTAGGGTTACAATGATCCTATGGTTCAAATTTGGTCAAGAAATGATGGAGGAATCATAAACAAATCAAGAAAAAATCATTTGAAAAGTGGTTAATCTCTCACTTTCCCTCCACTTTTCTTTCCACTTTCCTTCCACACTTCCTTTCATTCTTTCCCTCTTGTTTTTCCACTTCAATTCCACTCCATTTCCCTTGGATGCTTCTACCATGTTCTACCACCTTCTAGAGTGTTCCAAGGAATATTCCAAGAATATTCCTTCTCCAACCCTAACCCTAACTAACTACTAACCTAGCTCCATTCCTAAACCTAACTCCATTCCCATACCTAGCTCCAAGCCTAGCCCCTATATAACCACTAATCACTTCAATGCAAAAGGTTCCCAAGTTTGTTCCCAAATTTTTCACTCTCTCACAATTTCTAGAATCACTTTTTCTCTCCCACTTTTCCTCCATTTCCATTTTCACTAAAGATTTTTGAAGAAGTTCTTCAAGTTTCACATTGAAACTTGAAAATATTGAAGCTTAGCCTCCAACCTCCATTGATTTGTGGATTGTGGAAGAAGAATCTAATGATTTTTGTGAAGGTTTCGACTTATCGGAAGTGCACGAAGGTCAAGCATCAAGAACGCATTTATTTTGCAGATTCGCGGTTTTCTTGGTTTTCTCCTCGATCAAGCTCTGATTCTTGCAACATCCACCGAAGCACTTCTCCGCTTCGTAGGTTGGTGATCTAAATCACTTCTCCATTAAGTTATTCTCTTCATCTCGCCATTTTGGCATTCTTTAATTGCTTTTCATATTGCTTGTGATCGATTACGTTTTCGTTATGTGTTGCTTGCGATTTGTGATTTGTAATGGATTATATGTTAAGGTGTAGATAGTTATAGGTTCTAGCATGTGTAAATAAGCCCTAATTGAGTAGAAATTCGTGTTAACATGTTCCTAGGTATGTAAGAGATCATTAGAAGTGAGTTTGTGGCCAAAAACACTTATTTCTAAACTTTTTTTCACATTCTGATCAGTGTTAACCGGTTAACCATTAGGTTAACCGATTAATGCGTGCGTTTTTGCCACAAATCAGTGTTGTTTTAGGTTTGTTAACCGGTTAACCATTATGTTAACCAGTTAATGCTGTTAGATTTTGGAATCTTTGCTTATTTGATAGCTTAGTCTTGCTTTCTAGTGCCTCTAATGTTCATGCATGTTTAGGTACTAATTTTAGGGAATTGTTTAGGTTGGTTTCGACATCTCATTCCCCCATTTCGAGTCGTTTCGACGGGTTTCCGTTCATATTGCATATTATGCGTTTATGTGTTCCTTTGTATATAATTTGATTTTTTGCATTTTGTTGCTATGTTTATGCATCATTTGATATGTGAATAATCATGTTGCATTCTGTTTTTACATCTTTTACATCAATGTATGTTGCATTTCACACAATCATGTATGTATGTGCATTTGGTTGCATGCTTGATCATATCATTCACATCAATTCAATTCTGAATTTTCCATTGAGCTTGGCATTCTTGTTGATCTAACATGTTTCACATTCATGATTAATGCTCATTGTATTCATATGCCATGTTCATATGTCATATTTTGCTTACTTGTTGCATAATCAATCATGTGGTACATTCTTGCATAATCCTCCCAAAATAATTATATCACTCATTTGTGTATGTTAATCTATTGTTCAAATGCACATGCATGATGAATTGATACATTTGCATTAAGTTTGTGCATGAAAAATGAAAATAATCAAATCTGTATTTTACATTTCATAGCTGAATTTGCATATAGGTGTTGTAAAATACATGTTGTTTGTTATGTTTGCATGTTGTATTTGACTTTTTACACCTACCTTTTCATGCTGCATGCTGGCTGTAAAAAGTTGTTTGTGTTATGCATTGTTTCCATAGCTATTTTTTTTAGTTTATAGGCTATAGTAGGTGCTAAATTTTTGTTTTAGCATTTTTTTTTGTTCTCTAGAATTAAGATAGATTTTAGATTGAGTCCTAGAGTCATTAGGATTTAATTGTTGTGGGTTTGCTTTATTATTTTAAATAAAAATGCACACTAATCTTTGTTTTGTAGGGATGGAAAGGTATGTTTCCTTACACCTTATCCTTTTATTTTTTATGCATTTTCTTTATGCATTTAATTCATTTTTTTCCTTCCATACTTGTGATTGGTAGGATTTCCCTTTGGTTAGGACCAACTTATCTTCCTTAGGAAGTAAGTTGCATCCTTTTTCTTTTCTCTTTTCCTTTTGCTCTTTAGGATTAGAAAAAACCTCACTCACCATTAGGACCACCATTTTAATAAATAACTTAGGGTTGTGTCTTAGTCCCCCTTAATTTTTGTCCTTTTCCGATTTGGGTCTTTTTTCTCATCTTCAAACAAAATCTAAAAAGACTTAATAAATGCATGAAAGGATCCCTTGTGTATAGCCTTATTCCATGGGGCACTTGCAATCATTCCATCTTGGAATAGTGTAAGCTTGTCTATTATGATGTACAAGTCTCATCAAGGGGTTGTTTCACAAAGAAAATCTAAAAGACACTTCTTCATAAAATACAAAAACACTTAATAAAGTTCAACAAGCTATTGAACTTAAACCCTAATCCTTGGAACAAGTCTTGGATAAATTCTCCTTGCTTGGTGTACTTGTTCTATTATTCCATCTTGGAATGTAGTAGCAAGTACACATTACGCGGAAAAGAGTTTGAATTCACTTCCTTGTGTCTAATTCATGAAAACTCTTAAAAGGCAAACACAAACAATAAGCGGCTTTCCTGTGGGAATTTCTCTTTCTCATCTCATTCATTCTGAACGCGAACTTGCGACGACTTGTCTCGCATGCAAGACGGTAAACACACTCGTACCAGACGAGCCTACAACACCTGAGCATAGATATACGCAGTTCCAGCCATAAAAAACACAAACAAAGTTCCCGCCTGGTTAGGCGAACTACGTCGACTCTGATCCTCATTATCATGATGAGGTACGTAGGCAGTGGGGTAGGACCCATTCGAGAACATTCTTTATTTTCCCTACATTTCCCCATTCTTCCTTTCCATTCTCTTTTCCAGTTCCCAGTTAGCAGTTCATTTGTTCAGTAGCAGTTATATTCTTTTACCCTTTGAAACAAACAAGCAAGCGTGGATCCCGTCGGGTACGGCAGACAGTCTGGGGTGCTAATACCTTCCCAGGTCGTAACCGACTCCCGAACCTAGATCTTTGGTTCGCAGGACCTTGTCCTTTCCTTTTTCCTCAGGTTTGTGCAGCATTACCTTTCCTATTCTTTCGGGATAAAAATGCCTGGCTGGCGACTCTACCTTTTTCGCGCCACTTTTGCGCTTGTACTAGGATGAAAATCACGGGAGCGACAACTGACGACTCTGCTGGGGATCGAACCCAAAATCTATTGTTTCCCTTGTAGAGTCAATCCTGGCACCTGTTTGTTTTTGCTTTCTTTGGGTGTTTATATGTGTGTGTTGTTGTGCTTATTTACTATTTTCGTTTACAGTTTATTTTACAGCTTTATTTACTGCTTTCAGTATTTATTTTCAAATGCATCATATGCTGGACTGTGTTGGTTTCATTTTTTCTGTGGGATGGGTTTGTTACTGTGAGATGAGCTCGTAACCGGAGCTCGAGTGCACCATAGGACTTAGAGTGGACAGTCAATTTGGCTTCATGGCATCTTGCTATGTTGGTAGTAGTGAGTTCCACACCTTGACTTGCGACCTTCTCAGAAATGTATTGATGCCAGAATCTTTCTAGGGCAATACACAACCTTGATAGTTATATGTAGTCAGGGGACCGATCATTGAGAACCTTTGTGCAAACCTCCCTCTCCAGTGATGACAGTGGCAGACCACATTTGTTGGCAAACCCACTCGCATCCGAGGGCCCACTGGGAACTCACATAGGATGGCCTGGTTCTCTCATAGGAATCCAGTTAAGGAAAACTGTTCGTATGACGATAGTATTGTACCCTTTGGGATGAATGTACTATTGTTTCTCGATTCAGTGCTTGAAGCTGAGGACTTATGAGTGATGCTTGTTTCCTTGGACTCAGCTGAGACCTCCTTGACTAGTACATAATGCCAAACCAATTCCCTGATTTGGTCATGAGCCATTTCTCGGAAATGGTGAACGTATTATTGCTATTCGGCTTTGAGAGTCCGTGATGTTGACCCGAGTAGCACACCTGTGAGATTGGGAGGGGTTTATAGGTTTTCAGGAACCCTAAACTTCAACATACCCATGTATGCCAGTACACTTTAGTGATATGATCTTGTTCTGTTAATTATGGATTATGAAATCATGAACTCCTGATCAGAGATACTTGTGATGATGTTGTGGCCTTGCACAAACACTTGATCACTTGATTCACTACACAGACACATAACCAACCACATGCCTTGCCTTGCATAACATCATTAATCATTTGTGTTCTTTTTATTCTCAGGGTTCATTACCTCCCATTTTTGGTCATATTTGCTGCTTCAACATGGAGATTCCAAGGAAAAGAAATGTCCACTATACTTTCCCACAATCGGAGACAGAGAGTATTCAGGGATTTATTAGCTTGATGGGTGAAAAAGTCCTTGATGATTTCAGGAAAGAGTTTGGAAAGATCTTGGATTATGTGAGCAAGCCCACAGTTGACCAGAGGGATAGCTTGCGTTCTTTGTTGCAGTTCTATGATCCACAACTGAGGGTTTTTGTTTTCCCTGATTATATCTTGGCACCTACATTAGAGGAGATTTCTAGTATGCTGAATATTCCTATTAAAGAAGGCATGCCTTATTATGCGTCAGAGAGGACCCCTCCTCATGAGGATGTCGCTGCTGCCTGTCATTTGAGTATGCTCAGACTCAAGATGGGATTAGAAGCTGGACAAAGTAAGGGGATCCCTTTGGATTTTCTTATCACAGAGGCATATATCATGGCATTGGGAAAGAAATGGGCAGACTTCAAAGCATTATTAGCCATGATAGTGTATGGAATCAGTTTATTTCCAGGAGAGAAAGGGCTAATTAGTATGGAGGCCGTTACCATATTTGTCAAAAGAAATCATGTGCCTACATTGCTAGCTGACTTCTACTATGGAGTTCACCACAGGAATGAAAAGAGGAAGGGACATGTAAATTGTTGTGCTCCCCTATTTGCTGAATGGTTTGTATGGCAACTCCCTAAATCAGGACCTTTTCAGGATTTGAAACAGTCTTGGAAGTGGTCCAAAAGATTAATGGGCTTAACCTCAGCTGATATTGCTTGGGGATGCAACAAAGATCTCGTGGGCAAAGAAATGTTGGTCAGTTGTGGTAGCTTTCCAAGTGTTCCTTTGATAGGAAGGAAAGGTGGGATTAATTACAATCCTATCTTGTCCAGGAAGCAGTTTGGTTATCCATTAAGAGTTGTGCCTTTGATTGAAGAGGCAAATGAATCTTTATACTTCCCGGCAGAAGGAAATCTCAAGAATAACATACTAGTATCCCAAGCTTGGGAGGTTAGAGTGATGAAAGGGAAGAAATACTTTGGGAGAGTGGATCCCAACACTTATGATCCTTTTGCCAGCTGGTTGGAAGATCGTGTAAAGACTCTGTTGCTCCCGTTCTCTAAGGAAACATATCTCTACCCTAAGGAGGTAGCACCCACAACTTCAGTGCCTCTTCAAGATTATCAAAAGTTGGAAGCCTTGGTTCAACAGCCCAGGTTAGAGAATAAAGAGGCCTACAATTCATGTCAGAAGTTGAAGATGCAGAATCAAAAGTTGGAGGAAAGAGCTCACAAAGCTGAAGAGATGGTTAGACTCAAGCAGCAATATTTTCAAGAGAGAGAGCTTTACTTCAAGAAAAGGGGATTAGATGAAACTCACAAGGCGGCCCAGCGTCAGAAGGAGAGGAAGGATTTGAATGAAGCCAATGAAGCTGTCACCTTATGGCAAGAGAAGTGGGAGGACAATTTGAGGAAGCAGAAAGAGCTGGAAGTCGAGCATAAGCTAGAAGTCAAGAGTCTTCAAGATTCTTTGGATGGATAGAGAGAGCTCCTTCAGAAGACTTATCATCAAGATAAGAGTTGTCTCCAAAGTCTAGCAGAAAGCCAACAAGCAGTAAAGGAAGCTCAAAAAGAAATAGAACAATTGAAAGTGAAAGCTGATGTGAAGAGAGCCAAGATTGATCCTATTACAAGACAAGAAAGTGAAAAGGTGTTCCTACAGCAAATTGAGGAATTGCATGCCTCCTTTGACCTTAGGGATATCCTAATTCAGAAGCTCGTACAGGAGCCTACACATCCAGATATAGCTCAAATGGTGCAAAATGTCAAGCACCTCAGTTGGAGATTACAAGATGTAGACTTTCCTAAGCTTTAATTGTATGTGCATATGACTTGGATTACCCACAGGCTTGTTGTGGGAATCCCCTCTTTCTTGATGTACTTTTTCTTTCTTGGCATATTGAATTTGTACCTTGTAAGGTTCTTTGTTATTCCAATTGTCTTCCGATTTACCCGAAGTCTCTGGTTATATCTGTTGCACAGACACAAAGTAAATGCCACCACTTCAAATTTGAATGTCACACAGGATTTTCTTGCAAGCGATATTTTCTCAACACCAGAATGGGAAAGCAAATGAAGCCTTGGGAATAAAAGGAACACATTGCATTGCATACGCATCATTTGCATTTTTTCTTTGTTTTGCAGGTTTTCTACAGGTTGCTTAACTTATCTGTGTTTCAGGAAAAGATTGCGAGAGCTGCCAAGACCCAACATCTTCGGCAGAATATCCCGCATCGCTACACAACTTGAAACAACCAGAGGACAGTCATGGACACTATGCAAACTGAGCTTAATGAGTTTCTCACCAGAATGGGAGAATTCATGGTCATGATGCAAGGGATGGCTCAGGGACAACAAGAGTTAAGAAATGTAATTCAAGGGCTCAACCCTCCATAGACTAATCCTCCTGTAACCACTCCTGACGTCCAAGTGACTCCTCCTAACACCAACAATGGCCCGAGTGGACCTCAAGTTCCAAAGCAGGGCACATCAACTTTCATTCCAGTACAAGACAGGCAGGAGGATCAGTTCCCTTCTTTCAACAATGACATGGGGTACGACGGAGAAGGAAATCTTCAGGAATTTTTGATGCTTGCTGAGAAAGTCAAAGCCCTCGAGTGTAGAGACACTTTGGGGATAGATGTGTCTGACATGGGCCTAGTCCCCGGGGTGGTTATTCCTCACAAATTCAGACCACCAACTTTTGATAAGTATAACGGTAGTTCCTGCCCCAAAACTCACTTGCAGGCATTCTACTGAAAACTTGCTTCCCATACTAGGGATGAAAAGCTCTGGATGTACTACTACCAGGATAGTCTCTCCAGAGGATCCTTGGAATGGTATATGAAGCTAGAGAAAAGCTCTGTGAGAAGCTGGAAGGAATTGGGAGAAGCATTCATCAAGCAGTATCAATATAATATTGACATGGCGCCCAGTCGCACTCAACTTCAAAGTCTGACTCAGAAGAGATCCGAGAGCTTCAAAGATTACGCACAAAGGTGGCGTGAAGTGGCAGCTAGAGTGCAACCACCTTTGTTGGAGAGAGAAATGGTAGACCTGTTCCTGGATACCCTCCCTGGGCATTTCATAGAGAGGCTAGCTGGATGTTCCTCAAGTGGGTTCTCGGATATCATCTTGACGGGCGAAAGGGTAGAAAGCTGGATCAAGCAAGGGAAGATTCAGAATGGGGGTGCTTCGAGTTCTGGTGTCAAGAAGCCCTTCGTGAAGAGGAGAGAAGGAGAGAATAGGGAAGTGTACGCGCAGAGGGGAGGAAACAATAGAGGGTTTTATCAGCAAGTGGCCCCCGTCACTATATCAGCTCAACCTGTTCAACCACAAGTCCAACCACCGCAGCCGCTACGCCAACAAGGGTATCAACAAAGAGTTCCTCGTCCATATTACCCCCTGAAGATCAGAGAAAGACATTTCGAAGCTCCGCCGATGTCCTATTCATAGCTTTTGAAGAATCTCCTACAACTCCAGATGGTTCAACTCCAAACTCTACAACCCCCGAAGCCGGGCCAAATCCCCGAGGGTTATGATACAAATGCCAAATGCGAATTTCATTCCGGAGCTCCCGGGCATACCACAGAAAACTTCAAAGCTCTGAAGCATGTTATTCAGGACCTACTGGATTCTAAAGCGATTAATTTTGCTCCTACTCCTAATGTAATACAAAACCCCATGTCTCCTCACGGAGGTACGGTTGGGGCAATTGATGAAGGGGAGAATCTAAACTTGGTGCGTGATGTCAACGACCTGCAAACTCCGTTGAGTGCTGTTAAAGTTTGCTTGTCACAGAGGGGTGTTTTTCCTGGGTGTGAAGTTCATTGTCCAAGATGTGTTGAAGCTCCAAATGGTTGTGAAAAGTTGAAAGTAGGGATCCAGAGCATGATTAATGAAGGGGTTCTACAGTTTGACAAGGTTGTAAAAGAAAGTGAAGTCTCTACAGTAACCATTTTCTACGATCCATCTCAAGTTCCTCCACCGGCCAGAGTGGCACCGATAACCATCACCACTGTAGGGCCAGTATTGTATCAGAGTGATAAAGCCATTCTCTGGAATTATGGTGGCGAAGTATACTGTAACGGCCAGAAGCAAGAGTTGGCCACGTCTAGTGCGACCCCATCTCAAGTAGAAAACGTTGGAGTATGGGGCCTTACTAGAAGTGGAAGGTTATTTGCGCCAGAAACACTAAGAAATAGTGTGATACCACCCAGAGACACCGCAGAAGCCCAGACTAAGGCAAGAGGGAAGCAGCCAGTGGTTGTCAATGAGCCTGCACCAGTAACGGATCCAGACGTCACATTTGATAAAGAATCTGAAGAATTTTTAAGAATTATCAAAAAGAGCGATTACAAGATTGTGGACCATCTACAACAGACTCCGTCGAAGATTTCCATCTTGTCTTTGCTAATGTATTCTAACTCCCACAGGAAGGCTCTCTTGAATATTCTGAATAAGGCGTATGTGCCTCAGGATATTTCAATAAATCAGTTAGAGGTGGTGGTATCTAGTGTCAATTCCAGTCACAGATTGGGCTTTACAGACATGGATCTAACATCTGAAGGGCGTGCTCATAATCGGGCACTACATATCTCTTTAGAATGTAAAGGTGCAATACTTTCTCACGTGTTGGTAGATACCAGATCATCGTTGAATGTTCTGCCCAAGAAGGCATTGATGAAGTTAGATTATGATGGAGTGATTCTAAAGCCTAGCGACCTGGTAGTTAGAGTATTTGATGGGTCGAGGGGATCGGTGTTCGGGGAGGTGGAGTTACCAATTAAAGTAGGTCTACAAATCTTCAATACCACATTCTACGTAATGGATATACAGCCTGCATATAGTTGTTTGCTGGGAAGGGCTTGGATACATTCAGCAGGAGCTATATCGTCCACACTTCATCAAAAACTAAAGTTCATCTGGGAGGGTCAAATTGTAACTGTCAGTGGGGAAGAAGACATTTTTGTTAGTCATTTGGCTTCATTCAAGTATGTGGAGATGGATGGCGAAATAGTTGAAACTCCATGTCAGGCTTTTGAGCCTCTGAAAACTGAACAAGCATCTTCATTAGCAACTTCTTCTAAAGAACCAAAGAAGGGGGTTTCCATAGCCTCTTATAAACAAGCTCTGGAAGTGGTAGAATCTGGGATGCGAGAAGGCTGGGGCAGTCCAGTAGAAGTGCCAGAAAAGAAAGATATGTTTGGGATTGGTTACCATCCTGGGAACTCATCATCTGGACCGAGTGCTAGTGGTCGTCAAGGCCCAATTACTTTCACGAGTGCGAGAGTGGTGGATTATGGAAGTATCAGTGTCGTGCAGGATGACACAGTTGATAATGACTATGACTTAGATGAGTGGATCAAGCCTGCTGTTCCAGGGACTCAACTTAACAATTGGACATCTGAAAGGCTTATCTCAGTCATCTCTTTCAAAGAGTAATAATCTTTGTTTCTGCTTTTTCTGTATTCAAGCACTATGTCTTGCCCGGGGCATAGTAGCTTTCTGTAAGGGTTCTTTTGTTCCTAACACAATTCATAATCATAAATAAAGCTGACGTTTCACATTCATCCATGTTGTTCTTTGTCTTTAATTTTTTTCTTTTGTTTTTCAAAAAGAAAGAAAAGTTTTAAAATGGCAATGCTTCTCATTTTCTCAAGTTTTTGCTAAAGCCTTGCATGAATCACCATTCATACAGGTGCTCGTCACCGGATCTTATCAATGACGACCCTGTTATGGCTAAGTATGACTTTGACAATCCAATTTATCAAGCCGATGAGGAAGGTGAAGTAGATTGCGAACTACCTAAAGAATTGGCCAGATTGCTTAAACAGGAGGAGAAGATGATTCAGCCGCATGAAGAGGTCGTCGAAGTGATACACCTGGGTACCAAAGAAGATAAGAAAGAAGTCAAGATTGGGGCCGCATTAGAAGAATCTATCAAGACTCGCCTAATTGCTATGCTTCGAGAGTATGTTGACGTCTTCGCATGGTCCTACCAAGATATGCCTGGTTTAGACACTAACATTGTGGTACACAAGTTACCTCTGAGAGAAGACTGCCCTCTAGTGAAGCAGAAGTTGAGGCGCACACATCCTGATATGGCAATCAAAATAAAAGAGGAAGTACAAAAGCAATTTGATGCTGGTTTCTTGGCCGTGACTAGTTACCCTCCGTGGGTTACCAACATTGTGCCGGTCCCTAAGAAAGACGGTAAGGTCAGGATGCGTGTAGACTACAGGGATTTGAACAGGGCCAGCCCCAAGGATGATTTCCCTCTGCCTCACATAGATGTGCTTGTTGATAATACTACTTAGTTTTATGTGTTCTCTTTCATGGACGGGTTTTCAGGTTATAACCAGATTAAGATGTCTCCCGATGATATGGAAAAGACTACCTTCATCACACCTTGGGGAACTTTCTGTTACAAGGTCATGCCGTTTGGTCTGAAGAATGCTGGGGCCACTTACCAACGGGAAATGGTAACGCTATTTCACGACATGATTCATCATGAAATTGAGGTTTATGTTGAGGATATGATAGCAAAATCCCAAACAGAAGAAGAGAACTTGGTCAATCTAGCCATATTGTTTGACAGACTCCGGAAGTTCAGATTGAGGTTGAACCCGAACAAGTGCACCTTTGGGGTCCGTTCCGGCAAGCTACTTGGTTTCATTGTTAGTGAGCAGGGAATTGAGGTTGATCCAGCCAAAGTAAAAGACATCCAAGAGATGCCTGAGCCAAATACTGAAAAGCAAGTGTGTGGTTTCTTAAGGAGGCTAAATTACATTGCACATTTTATCTCTCACCTAACGGCCACGTGTGAGCCCATCTTTAAGCTTCTGAGGAAGACTCAGGCCATTAAATGGAATGAAGACTGCCAGTGAGCTTTTGACCGAATCAAAGAATACCTGCTAGAACCTCCAATTCTCATGCCTCCGGTACCCGGGAGACCTTTGATCATGTATCTTACCGTGCTTGAAGGATCGATGGGATGCGTGCTGGGTCAGCAGGACGAGTCTGGTCGAAAAGAGCACGCCATTTATTACCTTAGCAAAAATTTTACCGATTTTGAGACACGTTACTCGCTACTCGAGAAAACTTGTTGCGCTTTGGCATGGGCTCCTCGCCGACTAAGATAGTACATGCTGACTCACACCACTCTCTTAATCTCCAAGATGGATCCTATGAAGTACATCTTCGAGAAGCCGACCCTGACAAGAAGGGTAGCCCGGTGGCAGATGATGTTAACAGAGTATGATATCCAGTACACTTCGCAAAAGGCAATCAAAGGAAGTGTATTGTCAAAATACTTGGCTTAGCAGCCAATTGATGATTATCAACTTATGAAATTCGAGTTTCTGGATGAGCACATCATGTTCCTCAAGTCGAAAGACTGTGAAGAACCACTTCCGGAGGAGGGGCCAGACCCTGAATCCAAATGGAAGTTGATGTTTGACGGAGCTGTGAAAATGAACGGAAGCGGAGTAGGTGCTGTTATCATCTCACCAGAAGGGATCCATACACCTTTAGCTGCTCGGTTGACTTTCAAATGCACTAACAATGAGGCAGAGTATGAAGCTTGCCTCATGGGGGTTGAAGAGGCAATCAACTTGCGAGTCAAGAACCTCGAGATCTTTAGAGATTCTGCCCTGGTGGTAAACCAAGTCAATGGCAAATGGTTAGTTCATATGCCTCACTTGGTTCCTTACAGGGATTATATCAGGAGACTGTTAACTTTCTTCACTAAGGTCAAATTGAATTATATTCCTCGAGATGAAAACCAGTTCGCTGATGCCCTAGCAAATTTTTCGTCCATGTTTAAATTTTGTCAAGAGAATTTCGTGCCTCGAATCATGGCCTCCCGTCTTGAAAGGCTTGCTTATGTCTTTGTAGTTGACAATGGTGAAGATAACAAACCCTGGTATCATGATATCAAGCAATTCTTGAAGGCTCAAGAATACCCGGCTGGGGCATCCAATAAAGACAAGAAGACCCTCATAAGGCTAGCAGGTGGTTTCTTCTTGAATCAAGATGATGTGCTATACAAGCGAAACTTTGACATGGTTCTGCTCAGATGCATGGATAGACACGAAGCAGCCCTGTTGATGCAAGAGGTTTATAAAGGCTCCTTTGGTACCCATGCTGGAGGACATGCTATGGCAAAGAAATTGTTGAGATCGGGGTATTATTGGATCACCATGGAATCCGATTGCTGTAAATACTCCCGTAAATGTAACAAGTGTTAGATTTATGCCGATAAGGTCCATGTGCCTCAGAATCCATTGAGTGTCATGTCTTCACCATGGCCGTTCGCCATGTGGGGCATTGATATGATTGGCAAGATCGAGCCGACAGCTTCCAACGGTCATCGCTTCATCCTGGTTGCTATAGACTATTTCACGAAGTGGGTCGAAGCGACATCTTATGCCAATATTACTAAACAAGTGGTAGCCTGGTTTATTAAAAGAGACATCATTTGTTGGTACGGAATTCCCGAAAGAATCATTACTGATAATGGTTCTAATCTCAACAACAAGATGATGGCTGACGTGTGTCGGGATTTCAAAATAGAGCTTCACAACTCTTCTCCATATCGCCCAAAGATGAATGGCGCCGTCGAGGCGGCCAACAAGAACATCAAGAAGATCGTGCAGAAGATGGTTGTAACATACAAAGACTGGCATGAGATGCTACCGTTCGCATTGCATGGGTACAAAACGTCAATGCGTACTTCAACAGGGGCAACCCCGTTCTCACTGGTGTATGGTATGGAGGCAGTGCTACCAATTGAAGTGGAAATCCCCTTGTTGAGGTTAATGATGAACATTAAGCTAGATGAAGCTGAGTGGCTCCGATCCAGATATAATCAATTGAGCCTCATTGAAGAAAAATGTCTAGCAGCTGTATGCCATGTACAGTTGTATCAACGGCGGATGAAGCAGGCTTTTGACAAGAAGGTACGACCACAGAGGTACATACCAGGTGACTTGGTGCTGAAAAGGATTCTTCCTCCTCTTAACGATCATAGGGGCAAATGGACACCTAATTATGAAGGACCGTTCGTGGTTAAAAAGGTTTTCTCAGGTGGAGCCTTGATGTTAACAACCATGGATGGCGAAGACTTCTAATCCCCTGTCAACGCAGATGCAGTAAGAAAATACTTCGTGTAAAAAAGACCCGCTGGATAAAAACAGAATGAAGATCCAGGCAAAAATGGGCATCCCGGCGAGCCAAAAACAGAATAAAAGGCTCGGGCAAAAATTAGGGAAATCTTGAAAAAATGTACACCCGCTGAGTTGAAAAGCCACATCAGACATCTCAAGCAAAAAAGGGTATTCGGTGGATTGAAAACCCGAAAGGGCGATCCACGCAAAAGAGGGACTAACACGAACGATTGCGATCTACAAAATTCGTAACTCATCTGCAACTGAGGTTATTCTAAGGGTTGAAGACCAGTTCAATTATCTTTCTCAAGGAGCAGAGCGAGCGGATAGTCTTGAGGATATACGAGTGATAACTGGGTTGAAACTTGATAAAATCCACTTCTTACATTGCCAATAGGATAGTTTGTTTTCCTTTTTGGCTATTTCCTCTTTCCAGGGAATTGCTTCCTTTGTATTGCCTATTCATGGCCATTTTTCCGAATCAATAAAATTTAATTTCAGTCAACTTGTGACTACCTGCTTCTTGTTTTTTTTTCATCTAACATTGATTGATTGCGAAAACGTCCAACAAATTGTGATTTATATTGTGTTGTGAACATTTGAATGCTTTCTAACTCATGCAGGAGGACATAAACATTTAATGCAACTCTGAAAGGGTGTCGAGATGCCCAGATAATGATTCATGCTATGAGCCTGGGGTGTACAGGTCCCAAACTAACTCTCCATGTTGCAAGCACTATCAATTGTGTTTACGCAGGTACAGGTAGAGGTGTTGCTAACAGAGCTAAAGCAAATTTCTAGGAGGAATATTTCATTATACTTGAACAAGAATAGGTGTTTTCTCGGGTGTCTCCAATCATCCCCTATAGGGTTGGAAGTTGAACTCTCCCTCAGCAAGCCAGCAGAAGGTTGGTGTCCTCCCCAAGAAGAGACTTCCCTTCAACACAGGGGAAATTCCCAGCAGTACAAGGAGCGTCTTTCCTCCCCAGCAGTTTGCTTCCTCAGTAGGGTCATACTTCTGGTTCCCAGCCAAGTCAGAAGGTCTCCATTTCCCCACCAGAGTGCAAGAAGGGTCCATCTCCAGCAGGGTCTTGGCTCTTCAATCTCAAATTCCAATTTATTTTTAGAAGTAGTGGCTGTTCGGAGCCGGTGTATCATTGATAACTTTCCCCGCAGAGTTGTTTTCTCCTTACAAGGATTAACCAGATCAATGCAGTGATCATCATTTCTTCCCAGTCAAACCATTTGGGATACTTGCAGTCTCCTTGTCAGGAGATCTCTTTGCATTTGCATATGCATAATCATCATTACATTTTTCATCCTCCAAAGCGTAGCATTTCCATCATCATGGAGCATTACGCCATAAATTCAAACATGTGCATGCCAGCATGGGCCAGTTTTGAGGTATATTACATAAGACCTGTAACATCTTCTCAACCTGAAGTACTCCCCACAGAGGATACCAATATCATTTTTCAGACATCCTTGTCTTTTCAAGTCAATGTTTGTCACTTATTCTGCGTCTTGTTTGGTACAACAGTCGCGTCGCAGGTTCTCGTTTTGTACAACGGTCCTGTTTGCCTGGGCTCTCATTTATGTATAACGATCCCGTTCAATCTTGTCCTATATTCTTTATGTTTCTGGTTATCGGCTGAGGCCGGTATACCATTGCGTCTCCATTCGAGGATGGTTTCGTGTTAGATCCGAGGATCTCTTGAGAATTGTCATTCGAGGATGGAATTCTTTTCTTCAAGTCCTTCTGAGGTTGGTCTTGTTGTTGTGGCTATCATTCGAGGATGATAGACAATTGTTGAGCTTATTGATTGAGGTCAGTTTGTCTCTTTTGCAAAGTCTGTCTGAGGTCATTCTTTGTTTGTTTTTGGTTATCGACTGAGGCCGGTATACCCTTGCGTCTCCAATCGAGGATGGTTTCGTGTTAGATCCTAGGATCTTTTGAGAATTGTCATTCGAGGATGGAATTATTTTCTTCAAGTCCTTATGAGGTTGGTCTTGTTGTTGTGGCTATCATTCGAGGATGATAGACCATTGTTGAGCTTATTGATTGAGGTCAGTTTGTCTCTTTTGTAAAGTCTGTCTGAGGTCAGTCTTTGTTTGTTTTTGGTTATCGACTGAGGTCGGTATACCCTTCCGTCTCCATTCGAGAATGGTTTTGTGTTAGATCCGAGGATCTTTTGAGAATTGTCATTCGAGGATGGAATTATTTTCTTCAAGTCCTTCTGAGGTTGGTCTTGTTGTTGTGGCTATCATTCGAGGATGATAGACCATTGTTGAGCTTATTGATTGAGGTCAGTTTGTGTCTTTTGCAAAGTCTGTCTGAGGTCAGTCTTTGTTTGTTTTTGGTTATCGACTGAGGCCGATATACCCTTGCATCTCCATTCGAGGATGGTTTCGTGTTAGATCCAAGGATCTTTTGAGAATTGTCATTCGAGGATGGAATTCTTATCTTCAAGTCCTTCTGAGGTTGGTCTTGTTGTTGTGGCAATCATTCGAGGATGATAGACCATTGTTGAGATTATTGATTGAGGTCAGTTTGTCTCTTTTGCAAAGTCTGTCTGAGGTCAGTCTATGTTTGTTTTTGGTTATCGACTGAGGCCGGTATACCCTTGCGTCACCATTCGAAGATGGTTTCGTGTTAGATCCGAGGATCTTTTGAGAATTGTCATTCGAGGATGGAATTCTTTTCTTCAATTCCTTCTAAGGTTGGTCTTGTTGTTGTGGCTATCATTTGAGGATGATAGACAATTGTTGAGCTTATTGATTGAGGTCAGTTTGTCTCTTTTGCAAAGTCTACTTGAGGTCAGTCTTTGTTTGTTTTTGGTTATCGACTGAGGCCGGTATACCCTTGCGTCTCCAATCGAGGATGATTTCGTTTTAGATCCTAGGATCTTTTGAGAATTGTCATTCGAGGATGGAATTATTTTCTTCAAGTCCTTATGAGGTTGGTCTTGTTGTTGTGGCTATCATTCGAGGATGATAGACCATTGTTGAGCTTATTGATTGAGGTCAGTTTGTCTCTTTTGTAAAGTCTGTCTGAGGTCAGTCTTTGTTTATTTTTGGTTATCGACTGAGTCCGGTATACCCTTGCGTCTCCATTCGAGGATGGTTTTGTGTTAGATCCGAGGATCTTATGAGAATTGTCATTCGAGGATGGAATTCTTTTCTTCAAGTCCTTCTGAGGTTCGTCTTGTTGTTGTGGCTATCTGTCGCTCCCACCTGATGACACATGGCCAAGAGGGGTACAGATGCGAACGGTCGGCGAAAGAGAAAGAAATGAATAGAGTCTCCAGCTAGGAATTTTTATCCCGAAGGAAAGGTAATGCTGCATAAACCTAGAAAAGATGGATAAGAAGGTCGCGAACCAGAGAAACTGAGAAAGGGGGTTAGTTACAACCTGGGAAGGTATTAGCACCCAGATTGTCCGCCGTACTCGACGGGATCCACGTTTGAAAGATTTGTGTTTAAAGGGGTAGTGTCAGTGCTATTTATGTGCAAGAAGCTGGAAAAGAATGCAAGTGTCAGTGCAAGTGAAATGTGAGGTGAAATGAAGAAGTGTCAGTGTAAGAACAGAGTGCAAAGCTCAAGACTATGAGGCTTAAAGAATAAAGCTGGAAGGAGGGGGAATATACAGAGACTTTTGTTCGATAACTGTTAAGTTATGCCTACGTATCCTCTCGTGCAATGAGGAAGTCAGAACACCGTAGTTCGACTCAAAGAGACTGAAAGGTAAATTGACTGACGAATTACCTACTTGTTTATGCTCAAGTATATGACCTGTCTGGCTCAGGTGCAAACTGTCTTGCATTAGACAGAAGAGGCAAGTTCTCGTTTGTGAGTGAATGAGGTGAGAAAAGAATCACGAAGGAGAATATTATTGTTTGTTTTTTTGTGTGTTTTCAATCTTTTATTTCCTTTTTGGAGTTTGTCATAAGTTAATGAGCTTAAGCGTAAACCAATGGTTAGTAAACTCATCACATCCTCCCTCTGATTAGGGGTAATGAGGATACCTTAAGTATGAAGTAAGCACCTCACACTTAATCACCATGATGTAGGATTAAGATCATTAACCTACTTGCCTTTATTTAGATGTTTTTTTGGAGTTTTTGTTTAGTGTTAAGTAATGAGTTTAAGCCATAATCAAGGATTTAATGGACCCATTACACCATCCTAATAGAAGGATAATAGATGAGAACATTTAAGCTGAGGAAGGCTCCTCAACTTAATCCATGATTAGGGATTAACCTCATGACCTAACAAAGCCTTTATTGAGGTGGATTTTAATTAATGATAAGATGAAGAAATGGATTTTATGATTTGTAAGACAACTTGAGGGGGACTTGTCCATTAACATTAGGGTTAGTCCTTCTTAACCAATTAAGGAAGAATTAGAACCCTAATGCAAGACCCAAGTTACAAGCTTGATGTCTTGATGATTTATTAGATGGATTTATTAAAGGAATTAAACACATTAAGGGTTTAACACTTAGGATTAAAGTTATACACTCCATCCTAATAGAAGGATACATGCATAACCTTAATCACAAAGCCTTAAAACCTTTAAGGTTTAGTCCTTGATTATGAGATGAGAAGAGAAGACACAAAGATGACACAAAGGTAAAACTAATGGGGGACTAATCAAATCCTAATTGTGATCATGCTTGGATATTCCTAGGGTTTATGAGGCTTGCAAAAGATCTTCAAGAGGAAAGCCACCAAGAAAGAAGCAGATGAAAGGAGGAAGAAGCAGAAGAAGCAAGTCAACTTACTTCACTTAAGAAGATAAGTTGCTTGAAGAAAGAAAGTGAGAATGGACATGAATGAGCAAGGTCACTCTAATACACAAGTAAAATGCAGCAATGATGCACAACAGAGATGAGAAGAGAATATGAGAAGTGAAGGCAAATTCACTTCTCAAACACTTACCACCTGAAAAGTTAGTAACAAGAAATGAAATGAAATGAAAATGGGATGAAATGCAATGATGCACACCAAAGTCAGAAGCATAAACATGATGTTAATGATGCTAAGAGATAAAGCAAATACAAGTCAAGAGTTGTGGATGATCACACAAGGGTAAGGATGCAAATGAAGCATGCTTTGGACCATGAAAGTTCATGAAAGTATATGAAATAGAATGAATACATAACATGGCAAAGGAATGATGCAATGATCAAACATGATTCTAAAATGTCCTAAGATGTCTCATATGTCATGTTAGTGCACAAAATGTCATGGCAAGTTCATGTATGCAAGCAAATGAAAGATGGATGCAAATGAGGGCAAGAATTAGGGTTTACATACAATATGCAATGCAAAATTCAAAATCATAAGCAAATGACATGATAAAAAAATTGAAAATGGGATCAAAGGAACCCTAACCCTACATAAGTTCACTGCCTAAAGGGGGAGACCTAAACCTTAACCTAATGGGAGTTATGATTTTCTTAAGTTTGCTAGGGTTTTAAGGCACCTCAAAAGGGAAAATGCACATCAAATTGAAAATGAAAGATAAATTCAAACCAATTTTACCCTAGAAACTACATGATATGAAGAATGCAATGCAAGAAGAACCATCATCAAACTCTTCATGGTTAGGCAGAATGAATTTTTCTAAGTTAGAACAAAAATGTTGCCTTTTAAGAACTTTAATTCCAAAGAAAAATGTCCAAATAAGTCAAGAACCAAAAAGAAATTTGTTTGAAGAGTTTGATAATGTTTCTAAATGTATTAAAATGCAATGTGAATTTTTTTGTGATTTTTAAATACCTAAATGCATTTTTAATTAATTAATTTTCATTAACTAATTAAAATTAAACATTTAAATGATTTAAAAATAATTTTTGATGCAAAAAATAAAAATAAAAATATTTTTGGGTTCTGAAAATTAATAAAAGATTTGATAAAAATTTTCAGAATTTTTTAATGCATTTTACTATTTTTAAAAATTCGTAGAAATTAAATACAAAACAAATGAAATAAAAATGAATTAAATGAATAAATGAGAAAGTCAGCTGATCTAAAGGCCCAGATTCAAACTTAGGGGGGCGGGAGTTGACTACGCGCGCTAATGGACGGCTGAAATTCAAATCTCACTAATTATGATTAAACCCTAATCCTGAACCCTAATTACTTTCAGATGACCGGAACAGTGTTCCGGTCATCTTCTCCGGCCATCCAATCCTTCAATCTCACTCAAAACGCAATCTTAAGCTCTCTAACTCTCCAGAATCAAACATCTAACAACCCTAAACATGAATCCAACCCTAAAACTCATTTATTTTCACTCAAGAACAAGGATCAAAGCAAAACGGAAAAAACGCAGAAAATTTCAGAGGTTCAATACATGCTTAATACTTGATCATTTTCAAAACTAAACACATCAGAATCATCAGTGAATCATGGAGAACCAATTAGTAACTTAAAAACACGTTTTTGGAAAATTTGTTCTTGGTGATACCTGAACTGAAGATTTCGAAAATGGTGTTTTCTGGCTAGCCCTTTGCTTCAAACAAGCTCCAATGATCCTCCCCAAATGTTTGTGATGCTTAGCTGGAGTTTATATGGCCTCAAAATGAAAATGGCAGATGTTCAGTTTGTGAAATGTGGAAATCGTGTTTTTGATTCTAGGCTTTTTAGGGTAAAGTGATGGTTGGGAAATGATCAGTGGATCATGGTGAGTTGTTCTGTGATGTTTGTTTTGAGGTTTGAGGCTTGTGTGATGAGATTCGAATGAAAATGCAAAGAGGGAGGTTTTTGTGAACTATGGTGATGCTCTGGTTTCAGGCTCCAAGATTGTGTGAAATGTTATCCTTGAGGCATGTATGTGAAGCTGTGATTGGTCAGAGTAGTTGGTGTGACTCAGTTTGATTGGTATGGCTCAAGTTGCATAGAGTCAACATTTGTGTAAGTGAAGGTATGGGCTGGTTCAGTCATGGTACAAGGGTATGGTTCGAATCAGCTTGCTTCAAGGAGGTCCATGGAAGTCATATTTGGCAGCTGGCACAAGTGGATGAGAAGCTTTGGGCCATTTTGCAAATTCATGGAGTTTTGGCCCCTTTTGGATTCCTTAATGATCAAGGCATGAAAATGAGTGATTCTTTGGGCCATTATGAGTTTTAGGTCATGTGTTGTGTTTATGTAATGCTTAGAAGTCATTTTGAAGTCATGGAAATGCTTGGCATGTGAATTTGCAAGTTTCCCTCTTTGGTGTAAAAGTGAAATTTATGTGATTTTTCCCAACTTTGACAAGCCATAACTTTTGATCTAAAATGAATTAGAATGAGTTCTTGTACTTTTTGAAAATGGGAGGATCCAATCTACAACTTTCATGACCAAAGATTTTTCATTTGAAGCATTTTTGAATCAAAAAGAGGAGGTTGAAAAACTTTTCCAAAATGGCAAGTTTGCATTACAAGTCACTTTCCCAAAAAGGCAACTTTGCAAATGGCTTGAAATTATTCAATTTTTTGAACTTATAACATCTTCTAAGATCAAATAAATATCACACACATTCAAAATGATGGAGAAACCCCTTTGGTTGGGTGACTGGGGGCCTCAGATGCCCTGATTTTGCACTGACTTGCTCAAGAAGTCATCTTGTGATCAGATGCCTTCCCCATTGAATTTCTTAATGAAAATTGGTATGTAGGATCCTTATATCATATAGAGACCAATAAAAACAAGAATGATCAAAAAATTTGGAGTTATGGCCCCTGAAACCAAAACCCTAATTTTAGGTCATCTGTGCAGTTAAGCTTGGCTCTGCTTCCATGCCTTTCTCAGTTCTTGTGATTTTGTTTGACTTCCTTGACCTTGGGAGGACATAATATGATGCTTGAACATACATGGACCCTCTTGAGAAGATTGATGAACTTTGGAGTGGCTCAGATAGCTCATGGATTGCTCAGATCACAAACCCTAGATGCAGATGACTTAGAACCAATGCAGTGAAGCAAAAATGTAATATGAGATGATATAAATGAACTTATGCAAATGAAAAGATCACAAGCCATGGTGAAATGAGTGAGGGAAAATTTGGGGTGTTTACAGCTGCCCCTATTCAAGCATGAGTTAGCTGTGCAGGATGTAAGCAACGACTTAACAGGCGAACAAGATAACTTGTGGTTGAATACCAAAGACAATCCAAAATTTGCACTCACTAAATGAAGAAGAAAAGGGATATAGATTGTAAAAGGAAGTAAGGTATGTTTATAGAGTGCGGGCGACGGAGGACGACCATCGGGCAGAGGATGGCTGTCGGGGATAAAGTAATGACGGGGACGACCAACATGCTGGGGAAATGGAGGTATCATGATGGGGACGGCCATCAGGCAAAGAGATAAGATTCTCTGGGGATTGAAGGTAAATGATGGGGATGACCATCGGGTTGAAGAAATAAATGATGAGGAACGGTCATCAAAGGTGAAGGACGATCACCTAGCAGAGGACGGCTGCTTTGTTGGGGGTAAGGATGAGGGACGGTCATCCAAGGTGAAGGACGATCACCTGGCAGGGTACGGCTTCCGAAAGTATCGCGACGTAGGACGAATGCCGGATAGAAAAGGTTGATGATGGGGACGGCCATTGGATAAGCATGATGAAGGACGATCATCAAGAGGTGAAGGACGATCACCTAGTAGGGTATGGATGCTCTCGGGGTTTTATCATGACATAGGACGAATGTTAGATAACAGAATCAACGATGGGGACGGCCATCGGATAAAATGATGAAGGACGATCATCAAGAGGTGAAGGACGATCACCTAGTAGGGGACGGCTGCTAAAAATATCACGACATAGGACGAATGTCGGATAGGAAGGGGTTCTAATGAATAGAGACTCCGCTGGGGACGATGAAGGACGATCATCAAGGAGGTGAAAGACGATCACCTAGCAGGGTACGGCTGCCGGAAGGTATCATGACACAGGATGAATGTCAGATAGAAAGGGAATAATTTATTAAGATTTGCCGTGAATTTTCTGGGGAATGGTAGACACAGACGAGTGTCTACTTTCAAGAAAGCACAGGCATAAGTGTCTGACACGGTGTATAGATTAAAGATGCGGACGAGCATCCTTAAGACTATGATACGGACGAGTATCAGTAGAAACAAACGCTTGACGCATGTTCAGAGATGACGATACGGACGAGTACCAGCTAGTTAACAAAGAACACAGACGAGTGTCGACTCTGAGGGGATTTAAGTGGTGTATACAAGATACGGACGAGTATCTGTATTAGAAAAAGTGATGAATGAGACATGGACGAGTGTCCAACTTGCTGTGGAGAGCATGACACGGACGGGTGTCGGGAGAAGTGTATTATAAACAAGTACTTGGTTTCCAAAGTGTTTAGGCAACTATGCTGGGAATGGTGACACGGACGAGTGCCAGTGAATTGTATATATGTATCTGTCTGTAGAGAATGCTCGGGCGTTTTTACTGGGGAATGAAGACACGGACGAGTGCCAAAGAGTATGTATCTGTATTTGTGAGTGTAAAGGAAATGCTTTGATATTCTGCCGGGGAGTTTGAGAAGTATTTTGTATATCTGCAAACGGAGTGTTGGTATATACAACTGTTTGATTCAGAACACGACTTATGATTATGCAGTATGTTTGATTTTTGCCGTAATGCTCCGTATTAGACGGAATGCTACGCTCTGGGGGAAAATGATGTGAATGCTATGGTTATGCAAAGGATACCGATTCGGGATTCGGATCCCGTTGCGGTGAAGATCTCTGGCTGATCTGTTTGAAGTGATATCCCAGCTGGGGGTGAGACCTTGGGTAGATCTGACATATGACTCTGCTTAAGGAAATAGATCACTGGATAAACCTATCTTGGTAATGAGGGACCCAGCTGGAGTTTGTGGGAGCTTCCGTCACTCTGTTGTGAGATCTTCAGACATTGCTCTTCTTGATAGAGGTTAGGGCTCTGCGGGGAGGTGGTTCCCTGTCTAACACTTGGTTGAGGAGGAATGATGACTGGAAACTCAGCTGGGGGTAAAGCATCTCTGGTGCTATTTGGAAGATGAGCTGAGTAGATAATGATTTGACAGCTTGCTAGGGAGAAGCTCTCATGCCCCAAGCTGCATTTTGAATTCCTGCAATCCTGTATTGACAAAGAAAGGTAAGTACCCCGAGGTATCCCTTACTGGATTCCACCATAGGAGTTTAGACACTCCCGGGAGCAAATATATTTCCTGCAAGCATGTAATTTTAGAAAAGACACATTTGTACTTATGCAATCAACCTTTTAAGGACATCGAACATTTTGCAAATGAAAATAAAATGTACGAGACGAAATATGACTGAAAATCTGATTTTATTAATTTGTGTGCCTTGAATTGGCAAGATACAGTCAAAGAAACAGATCCCTTGAAATGAGGAGATTGTTACAAATTGAGAAACAAAAAGATGCTGGCAATGTTGATGTCGCTTCAAGGAGCTTCCCTTTTGCTATGACTCGTATGACATTGGCGGTCTTCTCATCTTTCTTTTTGAAGGAGTCTGATTTTGACCGATGCTTTAACCTTTCGAAGCTTGCCGTGTTGTGGGTGATACAGACGAATTCATAATGCAGTTGTTCGCTTATTCCCTTATTTTGCGTGGACCGCCCTTTTAGGTTTTCGATCCACCGGGATACCCATTTTTTCCTGAGCTGTCCAATGCGGATTTTCAACTCAGCGGGTGTACATTTTTTTATTTATTTTCCCTTATTTTTGCCTGAGTCTTTTATTCTGTTTTTGACTCGCCGGGATGCCCTATTTTTGCCTGGACTTACATTCTGTTTTTGTGTCCAGCGGGTCATTTTATGCGAAGTATTTTTTAACTGCATCTGAATTCACAGGGGACAGGAAGTCTTTGCCATCCATAGTACTGAGCATCAGTGCTCCACCGGAGAAAACTTTCTTTACTATGAACGAACCATCATAATTCGGAGTCCACTTGCCCCTGTGGTCTGTATGAGGAGGGAGGAGTCTTTTCAACACAAGATCTCCTACTTGGTATTCTCGTAGCCTGACCTTCTGATCGAAGGCTTTCTTTATTCTCTTCTGATATAACTGCCCATGACAGATTGCAGCTAATCTCTTTTCTTCAATTAGATTTAGTTGCTCGTATCGGGATCGGACCCATTCCGCTTCGTTTAGCTTAACATCCATCAGTACCCGTAAAGAGGGTAATTCAACTTCAACAGGTAGGGCTGCCTCCATACCATACACAAGCTGATACGGTGTTGCCCCAGTGGATGTTCTGATTGAAGTTCGGTACCCATGCAAGGCAAATGGTAGCATTTCATGCCAGTCTTTGTAGGTGACCACCATCTTCTGCACAATTTTCTTAATGTTCTTATTAGCTGCCTCAACAGCGCCATTCATCTTTGGCCTGTAAGGAGAAGAATTGTGGTGTTGGATCTTGAAGTCCCGGCACAGTTCAGCCATCATTTTGTTGTTCAAGTTGGAACCATTATCAGTAATGATTCGCTCGGGCACTCCATATCGACAGATGATATCTCTCCTTAGGAATCTGGCTACCACTTGCCTTGTAACATTTGCATAAGAAGCTGCTTCGACCCACTTGGTAAAATAGTCAATGGCTACCAGGATGAATCTGTGGCCATTTGAAGCTGTCGGTTCAATCTTGCCAATCATATCAATGCCCCACATGGCAAAGGGCCAGGGTGAAGACATCACATTCAGGGGAGTTGGAGGCACATGCACTTTATCCGCATAAATCTGGCATTTATGGCATTTTCTGGCATAGGCACAACAGTCTGCATCCATTGTGATCCAGTAATATCCTGATCTTAGCAACTTTTTAGCCATTGCATGCCCTCCAGCATGGGTACCAAAGGATCCTTCGTGCACCTCATGCATCAACAAGTCTACCTCTGCCCTATCAACGCATCTGAGGAGTACCATATCAAAGTTTCTCTTATACAGGGAACCATCAGTATTCAGGAAGAAACTACCAGCTAGCCTTCTTAATGTCTTCTTATCATTGGAAGATGCCCCAGGTGGGTATGTTTGATCCTCCAAGAAGCATTTGATATCATGGAACCAAGGCCTATCATTTTTTGCAAGATCTACTAAAAACACGTATGCCGATCTGTCGAGTCTGGACACTGAAATCCGAGGCACAAAGTTGGCAGCTTGAACTTTGATCATGGATGAAATGGTAGCCAGAGCATCTGCAAACTGATTTTCATCTCGAGGGATATACTCAAGCTTGACTGTTATGAAGAAAGTCAATAACCTCCTTGTATAATCCCGATAAGGTATCAGATGATCTTGGTGAGTGTACCATTTTCCGTTGGTTTGATTAATTACCAGAGTTGAATCTCCGAACACAGTCAAAGTCTTGATCCTGAGGTCAATGGCTTCCTCAAGACCCATAATACAAGCTTCGTATTTAGCTTTGTTGTTAGTGCAGTTAAAGGTGAGTTTTGTTGAGAAAGGCATGTGAACTCCCTTAGGTGTAATGAGTACTGCACCAACACCACGACCATTCATATTAACAGCCCCATCAAACATCATAGTCCATTCTTCTTCTGGGTCAGGCCCTTCAGTGTGAATAGGCTCTTCATGATCTTTTGCTTTTATGAACATGGTATCTTCATCGGGGAAGTCAAATCTCATAGGCTGGTAATCATCAATGGGTTGCTCAGCAAGATAATCAGACAATACACTGCCCTTGATGGCCTTTTGAGAGGTGTACTGAATATCATACTCCGTGAGGATCATTTTCCATCTTGCAACCCGTCCGGTAAGTGCTGGCTTCTCAAAAATGTACTTAACTGGATCCATCTTGGATATCAATAAGGTAGTGTGGGTCAACATATACTGTCTCAGTCGGCGAGCAGCCCACGCTAAAGCACAACAAGTTTTCTCGAGCAGTGAATAACGTTGTTCACAGTCGGTAAACTTTTTGCTTAGGTAGTATATTGCATACTCTTTTCGACCAGACTCGTCATGCTGGCCCAACACACACCCCATTGATTCTTCTAATACTGTCAAGTACATGATTAGAGGTCTTCCTTCGACTGGAGGCATAAGGATTGGAGGCTCTTGCAAATATTCCTTGATTTTGTCAAAAGCCCTCTGGCAGTCTTCATTCCACCTGACTGTTTGTTCCTTTCTTAACAGCTTGAACAAAGGTTCACAGGTTGCTATAAGGTGAGATATGAACCGTGAAATGTAGTTCAATCTACCTAAGAAACCCCGAACTTCTTTTTCAGTCTTCGGTGCAGGCATTTCTTGAATGGCTTTGACTTTATCAGGGTCAACTTCAATCCCTTTCTCACTTACAATAAATCCCAGCAGCTTACCGGATCGCACCCCGAAAGTGCATTTGTTGGGGTTTAACTTTAGTTGGTACTTTCTCAGACGCTTTAATAACTTCAACAGATTCACCAGGTGATCTTTTTCTGTGAGGGATTTGGAAATCATGTCATCCACATAACACTCAATTTCTTTGTGGATCATGTCATGGAATAATGTTACCATAGCCCGTTGATAAGTGGCACCCGCATTATTCAATCCAAATGGCATCACCTTATAACAGAATGTCCCCCAAGGTGTGATGAAGGTTGTCTTCTCCATGTCTTCAGGTGGCATTTTGATCTGATTGTATCCTGAAAATCCATCCATGAAGGAGAACACCGAGAACTGAGCCGTATTGTCGACCAATACATCAATGTGAGGTAAAGGGAAGTCATCTTTCGGGCTGGCCCTGTTCGGATCCCGGTAATCCACACACATCCTCACCTTTCCATCCTTCTTAGGCACAGGTACAATATTAGAAACCCACGGCGGGTAGCTAGTCACAGCAAGGAAACCGGCGTCCCACTGTTTTTGTACCTCTTCCTTTATCTTCATTGCCATATCCGGGCGAGTATGGCGCAACTTCTGTTTTACTGGTGGGCAGTCTTCTTTCAGGGGCAGCTTATGCATGACAATGTCGGTGTCCAACCCTGGCATATCCTGATAAGACCAAGCAAAAACATCCACATATTCCCGAAGCATGTCAATCAATTGCTGTTTCACTGAATCTTGTAGGCAGGCCCCAATCTTAACCTCTTTCACGTCTTCTTCCGTACCAAGATTAACCGTTTCAATCTCCTCCTGATGAGGAGTGATAACCTTCTCTTCTTGCCTTAATAACCTGGCTAGCTCTTCAGGTAGCTCATAATCTTCTTCAACCTCTTCATCAGCTTGATTGATTGGATTGTCAAAGTCATACGAAGTCATAGCAGCGTTGTTGTCGGTGCAGTCTGGAGGGCACTTTCTGCAAGGGTTTAGATTGGTTTATTTTAGTGACCAGTTTTACCTTATTTAGAAAAAGTGAAAATGAAGTTATTTATTTTGAAAAACATTGCCATTTTATTTTTGTACAAAAAGAAAAATGAAAAACAGTGAGCGAAAAAGAAAAGACTCATTTGCAAAAGATGTCTTGATATTCATTAATTGATCTTTGCACAAAATACAAGATGGCCCGATTACAAAATGAGTCTTAACATCTTGGGCAAGATGCAAGACTTGATGCATGCTTTAAAATACAGGAAATAATAATTACTCTGCAGGAGTAACCCTTATAATTTCCTGGGAAGACCAGTTTGAGACATGGCTCCCTGGGGTCCTTGGACGTATCCAGCTTTCCAGGTTGCGCTCATCCTCTGACTCATCTTCCAAGCTATTTACAGCATCCGGAGTGAGCATTCCCCCGCTGACAAACTTGGGCTCCTTTGCAGCCTCTGATTGATCTTGTTGAGTTGGTCTGTAACCCAACCCAAATCGGTCTTCTTTCTTTTCCACGGGCAGCAGCTTGCCCCAGCCTTGGGCGGTACCTTCCTCAACAACCTTCCGGGCTTGCTGATATGATGTGATGGAAGTTCCCAGTACAGCAGATGCTTCATTAATGTTCAAGGCCTCAAACCCTTGGCTCATGGTTTCATAGATCTCCCCATCCATTTCTATGTACTTATACGTAGCCAGCTGGCTAACAAAGATGTCCTCCTCCCCACAGATTGTGATGATTTGGGCTTCCCACTCGAATTTTAACTTCTGGTGAAGGGTAGACGTAACAGCGCCAGCGGCGTGGATCCAGGGTCTACCCAACAGACAGCTGTAGGTCGGCTGTATGTCCATCACAAAGAAGGTAGTTTTGAAGGTCTGCGGGCCAATCAACACAGGCAGATCAATCTCCCCAAGCACTGATCTTTTAGAGCCATCAAATGCTCTCACCACCAGATTACTCGGACGCAATACCAAGCCATCATTCTCCAGCTTCACTAAGGCTTTCTTTGGTAGAACATTGAGTGATGACCCAGTGTCCACTAGTACATGAGACAGAACAACACCCTTGCATTCCAAGGTGATATGCAAAGCCTTGTTATGGTTGCGTCCCTCTGTTGTTAAGTCAGCATTGGTAAAGCCCAGTCCATGACTGGTGTTGACATTTGCAACCACAGTTTCTAGCTGATTAACAGTAATCTCCTCCGACACGTATGATGCGTGCAGGACTTTCAACAATGCGTTCCTGTGAGCTTCGGAACACATCAACAATGATAATATGGAGATTTTGGAGGGTGTTTGGTGAAGCTGGTCCACCACCTTGTAATCACTCCTTTTTATGATTCTCATGAACTCGTCTACATCTTGTTCAAAAGATGTCTTCTGAGAGTCTTTGGCAGTTGGCTCTTCAGATACCACACTCTTTCCTTTTGCTTTGGCAGCATCTTCTGCTTCAACATTAGGTCTTTGTGTTTGCGAGGCAAAAAGGCGTCCGCTTCTGGTGAATTCTCCGCCTCCCCTAACATTATCAACTTGTGGAGAAGAGGTCGATGAATCCAGAGTGATTTTCTCCCCGTTGCACTAGAGATCAGAGCCATAATGCCAAGGTATGGCATTGCTGCTTTCATAAGGAACGGGTCCAGGCACCGTAATGGTGACCGGACTGATTGCTGCAGAGGAAGGTATTGTAATGGTGTGCGGATCGTAGTAAATTGTGACTGGTGATCTGGCAGGAGGTGCCACGGTTTGTTGTTGGAAATTGCTGCTGGGAGGAACACTAGATGGGTCATAGTAGATTGTAACTGTTGAGACATCTTCATTAATTTTTGCTGGCGTTGTAGAAGATTCTGCTAATAAAATGGATGCTGATGTTGTAGAAGAAATGGTTGTTGAAATTTGACTTGTTGAAGTGATGGACGGAGTAAGTGCTGGTGATATTGATGAATCGGTAGGAATGATTGTTGTTGCTGTTGTAGGAGAATTTGTTGCTGAAGGAATGATTGTTGATGTTGTAGGAGATTCTGGGATTGTTGTTAAAGGAGTTGCTGGATTTGTAGGCGCCGTTGTTGAAATTTGAAGGATATCATCCTTAATAAGACCATATATGCCGCTTCTCAACTTTTCACACCCATTGACTGCAATGTTGCAATACCCACAACCGAGCTCACACCCGGGGAACACTTGACATTCTAAAAGTTGAGCTTTAATTTCAACCAAAGGTGTTCAAATTTGTGCAACACTGGTGATCAAGGTGGATGGTTTGTCTTCCTCAATGGCATTAATCCTAGGCCCGCCATGATTAGGCATAGGATTTCTGTTGACATTCGGAGGAGGTGCAAAGTTGAGGGCTTTAGAATCCAACAGATCTTGGACTTTCATCTGTAGGGCCCTGCACTTCTTAGTATTGTGACCAGGCGCGTTGGAGTGGAAGGCACATCTGGCGTTGACATCATAATTCTTCGGGAGATTAAGAGGATCTGGTGGCGCCAACGTCCTTAACTCAACCAAGTTAAGCTTCAGGAGTTGTGGCAATAAGGCAGCATAAGGCATAGGGATAGGGTCAATCACCCTATTTGCCTGTGATGGTCTTTGTTGAAAAGGACGCTGTTGTTGGTTGCTATTGTTGTTGTTGTAGGTTCTCTGTTGCGGATACTGAACTTGTTGTTGATACAGTGGTTGTTGTTGTTGAGGATATGCTGATTGTTGAGGGATCGGAGCTGGAATGGTAACAGCTGCTACTGACCGGTGAACATACTGAGGTCTGCCCCTGCTTGCATGAATGGAATTGGTCTCACTGGCTCTTCGGGGTCCCACAAAATGCTTTCTGGGATTGCTGGATGAACTTGCACCACTATCAGAAATTTTGCCCATTTTTAATAGACTTTCAATCCTTTCACCAGCTATGACGACATCAGCAAAGCTGGTAGAGGAAAAGGCAGCCAATCTATCAATATAGGTCCCTTGCAACGTATTCATGAACATGTCGGCCATTTCTCTTTCCGACATGGGTGGTTGGACAGAAGCAGCAAGCTGTCTCCACCTTTGGGCATATTCCCCGAAGCTTTCCTTGGAAGACTGGGACATTCCCATTAGGAGGGTCCTGTTGGGAGCCATGTCCAGGTTGTATTGATATTGACGGATGAAAGCTTCAGCTAAGTCTTTCCAACATCTGATAGTAGCTCTGGTCAAATGTGAATACCACTCTCTTGAAGCCCCAGTCAGACTGTCTTCAAAGTAGAACATCCACAGTTTTTCATCCATAGTATAAGCTTTAAGTCTTCCCAGGAAAGACTGCATGTGAGTTCGTGGACAAGAGGTTCCATTGTATTTCTCAAAGCACGGGGGTTTGAATTTGTGGGGAATTCTCACCCCATCCACTAGCCCCATGTCCATAACATCGAAGCCCAAAGAATTCTGAGACTCCAAAGATCTCCGATCATATACTTCATCTCCAGCTCCCATAACAGTAAATTGCTCTTCTTGGGGATCCTCCTGCAAGATTCTCCCCCCAGCAGTATTTCCTTGCACATTTCTCGGGATGTTGACTTCCGGATCCAGATGAGGTCCAAATACCGGTGGATCAATACGAGGCTGGCCCCGTTCATTGTTACTAGTTCCTCCTGTTCCAAGATGAGGCTCTTCAGGAGTTTGTCTTTCCACCAGTTCCCTTAACCTTTCCTGACTTTGGGCTAAGCCAGTCATCACAGCCATGAATTGAGACATCTGATTTCTCATCTCCACCCTTTCATTAGCCATCTGATTTCTGACCTCGGTCAGATCCTGCTGTACTTGTTCCATTTGAATACCGGGAAGGTTGTTGCGAGTAGGGTACCGGTGTGTACGGTTGACAGGGAACACTCGGCGACGAGCAATGTTTCTTGAGATCACAACAAAGTTAGAAACAATAATAACAAAACCTACAAAACAAAACAGAGTTAGTATACAATACAATATGCTTATTTGTCTTCCAAGGTATCCGGTTTGGTTCTTAGTTTTGACCTTTCCAGACCTCGAGGAAGATGCTTGATGTTGCTGAGAAAAGAAGCCCAATGAAAACAAACTAATATATTACAAATGATGAACAATACATAGTCTGTTTTACAACACATGCCCATGGAGGGTCAAAATACATCAAAAAGAAAAAGTACATCAAATGGAAATAATAACAAACAAAGAATCAGACATCCAGTCCGAACTCATCCTCTTTGACCTCCTTCAGGAGTGCCTCAGTCACTGGACCAGCTGGGTGCTCTGTAATGGTCCTAATGAGGAGGTTCCTGGTAGCAATAGCAGTGGTCAGCTTCTTATGTCTATCCTGGTCCTTCGATCTCTTCAATTCTGCTCTGAGCTTCAACTCTGAAATCTCCTTCTGGGCTGCCAACAAAGTTTCCTGCTGCTTTTTCTCATTGGCCTCTAGCTGGTCAATCTTGGCTTGAGTTTCCTGGTCTTCTTGTGTACGGGCCTCAGTGATCCTGACCCACCTAGCCTGACTCTCTTGCAGATAGAGCTCAGTCCTAGCCTTCTGAATCTTGGATTCTTTACAGGCATTCTTCAATATTTGTTCCCCCGCTCTTGCTTTCCTGATGTAGTCCTCTGTCTTCTCAATTTTGGTAAGATGATCCACCCTAAGCTTCTCCAATCTCTCAATGTCCAGACGACCATCACTCCTTTCCCAAAGAGTTTTCTTCAAAGCTTGAGATAGGTTCTCATTCCTTTCCTTCAGCTTCTCAAATTCTTCCAGGCTGACAGTTGCTGGTGGCTGTACTGTAGAGGGTCCAGGTATGTCTTCAATGGTGAAAGGCATTCCAGTAAATTGAGCTCTTGTACGGGACCAGTCATAGTACTGAGCTGAAGCAACATTATTACATCTTCCAAGAATAGCCATCCATTTTGTCTGGATGTTGTCCCAAGCCCAGGATGCTTGTCTGACAGCAGCTGAATTAGGTTTTACTTCACAATACAGGGTCTCAGCTAAATCTTGCACTCTGGGAGGGTGAACCAAAGCATAGCCCAGTTGTCTCTTAAACAGTAAAGGATTGTAGTTGATGCAACCCTTTACTCCTATTAGAGGCACATTTGGGTATTGTCCACAGCTGGTGACAATGTCCTTGCCTTTGGTGCTCTGGGTGCACCATCTAATATCATCTGAAGTCAAAGCAATGAGTCTCTTGGCCCAATTCTTCTGTTGGTGAGGATTCAGGAAGGCATCTGACTTAGGCAGGTGTCTGAGCAGCCAGGTGTAAAACAAAGGAGCACAACATCTTACTAACTTCCCCCTCTATTTCTCATTCCTCTGATGGATGGAATAATAAAAGTCTCCCAGCAGTGTGGGTACTGGGTTCTTCAGGAGGAACAAATGGATGGCATTTTTGCTGTCAAATTTGGGTTCATCTGCAAACAGTATAACCCCATATATGTTGAGGGCTAATAGTGCACAAACTGCCCTCCATTCTCCCAAAGAGGCCTTCAGGATGGCCTGAGAAATCAAGAAATCCAAGTGCAAACCAGGGATCCCAGCTTTTGTTGTCATATTTTGCTCAATTAAGGCAGGCTCCAGGTACAGTGCTTTTCCTACGTCTCCATTGCTGGGGGCTGGCATTTCTGGGTTGAAAGGAATGCCACCCCTGATAGGTACCCCAATCAGTGAAGAAAATTCCTCCAACAGAGGCCCTAGCTGGAAGTCTGGAAAGGTGAAACATCTCAAGGGAGGGTCATAAAACTGTAAGCATGTGTGGATCATGCTCCTCTGAGAAGGGTCAAAGTCCATAACCATATCCAGGATACCTCCATAATGCTCTCTAAACAATGGGATGTGGTCAGGTGTGATAAGTGACTGGACCTGCTTGATACCAGTCAACACAGGCTCAAAGAAATGGTAGGATATGTTGCTCTTCCTGAGAGTAGCCATGAGTGTTGCTGAAGAAGCTGATGATAAGTGCTGGTGAAGATCACAGACTGGTATGCTGAAGGTAAGTTTCTGACAGACTGAAGCTGGTGAGGATGGAGAGGACTGAAGCAGATAAATGATGAAGACAGCTGAAGCAGAGGTCTATGCAGAAGAAGGGGTCAAAACCAAAACCAAGATACAATGAGGTGGATACCCTGAAAAACAAATAAACAAATGTTAAATGATGCAATGATGATATATGCAAATGATATGCAAGGGTTTGTGATCAAGCTGGATCTGATTATCTGTCTTGATATAAGTCCATGTATGTTCAAAGAAGGTCCAGATGGAGGTTCAGAAATCTAGTAACCAAGGTGGGGGACTCAAATAAAGAGTCACATGTCCCAGGTTAATCACAAGAACTGTCCAAAGTGGAGTACTCTTAAACAAAACAAAAACAGGGTATGATGTGGCCAAAGGTACCTGCAAACCTGTAGACAGCCCAACCCCCTCACATGTGGTGTTCTAGAACAAGGATCCTCAGACTTGGATCAGTTATGAGAAGTGTAAACACTTCTAACCCGGAGGTACAGTGTTTACAATAACCATAAAAGATCCTCCTCTAATTCACCTCAGTTTCTGAAGGTCACAGTAAAGGTCATCCAGACTTAGCAGGCTTCCCAGATAGCCCTAGCACTACAGGAAATCTGTAGCACAGAGTTCTCAAGAAGAAACCCACATCTGAACCGTGTTTCATATTACCGCACCAGACCGAAATGGAATGGGAAAGAACATGAACCACTCTAGCCTAGGTGTCACTCAGGTCCCAGGTATAGGACCTCAAACTCTCAATGGAACCCCACCCACCAAAGAAAACCAGATCCAGCAATGACAGTATGAAATATGCAAAAGACTGTAAAGAAAGCAATAAATAAAGTTGTACATAAAGCAGTAAATAAAGCAAAATAAATAAACACACATAACACATAACACCCCAGTAAACAAACATCAAACAAAAGCTAGGAGGAACCTACAAAAAGAACCAGAAGCCCTGGTTACAATATAAAGGGTCCCCAGCAGAGTCGCTAAGTTGTCGCTCCCACCTGATGACATATGGCCAAGAGGGGTACAGACGCGAACGGTCGGCGAAAGGGAAAGAAATGAATAGAGTCGCCAGCTAGGCATTTTTATCCCTAAGGAAAGGTAATGCTGCATAAACCTAGAAAAGATGGATAAGACGGTCGCGAACCAGAGAAACTGAGAAAGGGGGTTGGTTACAACCTGGGAAGGTATTAGCACCCAGATTGTCCGCCGTACTCGACGGGATCCACGTTTGAAAGATTTGTGTTTAAAGGGGTAGTGTCAGTGCTATTTATGTGCAAGAAGCTGGAAAAGAATGCAAGTGTCAGTGCAAGTGAAATGTGAGGTGAAATGAAGAAGTGTCAGTGTAAGAACAAAGTGCAAAGCTCAAGACTATGAGGCTTAAAGAATAAAGCTGGAAGGAGGGGGAATATACAGCGACTTTTGTTCGATAACTGTTAAGTTATGCCTACGTATCCTCTCGTGCAATGAGGAAGTCAGAACACCGTAGTTCGACTCAAAGAGACTGAACGGTAAATTGACTGATGAACTGCCTACTTGTCTATGCTCAAGTATATGACCTGTCTGGCTCAGGTGCAAACTGTCTTGCATTAGACGGAAGAAGCAAGTTCTCGTTTGTGAGTGAATGAGGTGAGAAAAGAATCCCGAAGGAGACGATTATTGTTTGTTTTTTGTATGTTTTCAATCTTTTATTGCCTTTTTGGAGTTAGTCATGAGTTAATGAGCTTAAGCCAAACCAATGGTTAGTAAACTCATCACATCCTCCCTCTGATTAGGGGTAATGAGGATACCTTAAGTATGAAGTAAGCACCTCACACTTAATCACCATGATGTAGGATTAAGATCATTAACCTACTTGCCTTTATTTAGATGTTTTTTGGAGTTTTTGTTTAGTGTTAAGTAATGAGTTTAAGCCATTATCAAGGATTTAATGGACCCATTACACCATCTTAATAGAAGGATAATAGATGAGAACATTTAAGCTGAGGAAGGCTCCTTAACTTAATCCATGATTAGGGATTAACCTCATGACCTAACAAAGCCTTTATTGAGGTGGATTTTAATTAATGATAAGATGAAGAAATGGATTTTATGATTTGTAAGACAACTTGAGGGGGACTTGTCCATTAACACTAGAGTTAGTCCTTCTTAACCAATTAAGGAAGAATTAGAACCCTAATGCAAGGCCCAAGTTACAAGCTTGATGTCTTGATGATTTATTAGATGGATTGATTAAAGGAATTAAACACATTAAGGGTTTAACACTTAGGATTAAATTTATAAACTCCATCCTAATAGAAGGATACAAGCATAACCTTAATCACAAAGCCTTAAAACCTTTAAGGTTTAGTCCTTGATTATGAGATGAGAAGAGAAGACACAAAGATGACACAAAGGTAAAACTAATGGGGGACTAATCAAATCCTAATTGTGATCATGCTTGGATATTCCTAGGGTTTATGAGGCTTGCAAAAGATCTTCAAGAGGAAAGCCACCAAGAAAGAAGCAGATGAAAGGAGGAAGAAGCAGAAGAAGCAAGTCAACTTACTTCACTTAAGAAGATAAGTTGCTTGAAGAAAGAAAGTGAGAAGGGACATGAATGAGCAAGGTCACTCTAATACACAAGTAAAATGCAGCAATGATGCACAACAGAGATGAGAAGAGAATATGAGAAGTGAAGGCAAATTCACTTCTCAAACACTTACCACCTGAAAAGTTAGTAACAAGAAATGAAATAAAATGAAAATGGGATGAAATGCAATGATGCACACCAAAGTCAGAAGCATAAACATGATGTTAATGATGCTAAGAGATAAAGCAAACACAAGTCAAGAGTTGTGGATGATCACACAAGGGTAAGGATGCAAATGAAGCATGCTTTGGACCATGAAAGTTCATGAAAGTTTATGAAATGGAATGAATACATAACATGGCAAAGGAATGATGCAATGATCAAACATGATTCTAAAATGTCCTAAGATGTCTTATATGTCATTTTGGTGCACCAAATGTCATGGCAAGTTCATGTATGCAAGCAAATGAAAGATGGATGCAAATGAGGGCAAGAATTAGGGTTTACATACAATATGCAATGCAAAATTCAAAATCAGAAGCAAATGACATGATAAAAAAAATTGAAAATGGGATCAAAGGAACCCTAACCCTACATAAGTTCACTGCCCAAAGGGGGAGACCTAAACCTTAACCTAATGGGAGTTATGATTTTCTTAAGTTTGTTAGGGTTTTAAGGCACCTCAAAAGGGAAAATGCACATCAAATTGAAAATTAAAGATAAATTCAAACCAATTTTACCCTAGAAACTACATGATATGAAGAATGCAATGCAAGAAGAACCATCATCAAACTCTTCATGGTTAAGCAGAATGAATTTTTCTAAGTTAGAACAAAAATATTGCCATTTAAGAACTTTAATTCCAAAGAAAAATATCCATATAAGTCAAGAACCAAAAATAAATTTGTTTGAAGAGTTTGATAATGTTTCTAAATGTATTAAAATGCAATGTGAATTTTTTTGTGATTTTTAAATACCTAAATGCATTTTTAATTAATTAATCTTCATTAACTAATTAAAAATAAACATTTAAATGATTTAAAAATAATTTTTGATGCAAAAAATAAAAATAAAAATATTTTTGGGTTCTGAAAATTAATAAAAGATTTGATAAAAAATTTCAGAATTTTTTAATGCATTTTACTATTTTTAAAAATTCGTAGAAATTAAATACAAAACAAATGAAATAAAAATGAATTAAATGAATAAATGAGAAAGTCAGCTGATCTAAAGGCCAAGATTCAAACTTAGGGGGGCGGGAGTTGACTACGCGCGCTAATGGACGGCTGAAATTCAAATCTCACTAATTATGATTAAACCCTAATCCTGAACCCTAATTACTTTCAGATGACCGGAACAGTGTTCCGGTCATCTTCTCCGGCCATCCAATCCTTCAATCTCACTCAAAATGCAATCTTAAGCTTTCTAACTCTCCAGAATCAAACATCTAACAACCCTAAACATGAATCCAGCCCTAAAACTCATTTATTTTCACTCAAGAACAAGGATCAAAGCAAAACGGAAAAAACGCGGAAAATTTCAGAGGTTCAATACATGCTTAATACTTGATCATTTTCAAAACTAAACACATCAGAATCATCAGTGAATCATGGAGAACCAATTAGTAACTTAAAAACACGTTTCTGGAAAATTTGTTCTTGGTGATACCTGAACTGAAGCTTTCGAAAATGGTGCTTTCTGGCCAGCCCTTTGCTTCAAACAAGCTCCAATGATCCTCCCCAAATGTTTGTGATGCTTAGCTGGAGTTTATATGGCCTCAAAATGAAAATGACAGATGTTCAGTTTGTGAAATGTGGAAATCGTGTTTTTGGTTCTAGGCTTTTTAGGGCAAAGTGATGGTTGGGAAATGATCAGTGGATCATGGTGAGTTGTTCTGTGAAGTTTGTTTTGAGGTTTGAGGCTTGTGTGATGAGATTCGAATGAAAATGCAAAGAGGGAGGTTTTTGTGAACTATGGTGATGCTCTGGTTTCAGGCTCCAAGATTGTGTGAAATGTGATCCTTGAGGCATGTATGTGAAGCTGCGATTGGTCAGAGTAGTTGGTGTGGCTCAGTTTGAATGGTATGGCTCAAGTTGCATAGAGTCAACATTTGTGTAAGTGAAGGTATGGGCTGGTTCAGTCATGGTACAAGGGTATGGTTCGAATCAGCTTGCTTCAAGGAGGTCCATGGAAGTCATATTTGGCAGCTGGCACAAGTGGATGAGAAGCTTTGGGCCATTTTGCAAATTCATGAAGTTTTGGCCCCTTTTGGATTCCTTATGATCAAGGCATGAAAATGAGTGATTCTTTGGGCCATTATGAGTTTTAGGTCATGTGTTGTGTTTATCTAATGCTTAGAAGTCATTTTGAAGTCATGGAAATGCTTGGCATGTGAATTTGCAAGTTTCCCTCTTTGGTGTAAAAGTGAAATTTATGTGATTTTTCCCAACTTTGACAAGCCATAACTTTTGATCTAAAATGAATTAGAATGAGTTCTTGTACTTTTTGAAAATGGGAGGATCCAATCTTCAACTTTCATGACCAAATATTTTTCATTTGAAGCATTTTTGAATCAAAAAGAGGAGGTTGAAAAACTTTCCCAAAATGGCAAGTTTGCATTACAAGTCACTTTCCCAAAAAAGAAACTTTGCAAATGGCTTGAAATTATTCAATTTTGTGAACTTCTAACATCTTCTAAGATCAAATAAAGATCACACACATTCAAAATGATGGAGAACCCCCTTTGGTTGGGTGACTGGGGGCCTCAGATGCCCTGATTTTGCACTGACTTGCTCAAGAAGTCATCTTGTGATCAGATGCCTTCCCCATTGAATTTCTTCATGAAAATTGGTATGTAGGATCCTTATATCATATAGAGACCAATAGAAACAAGAATGATCAAAAAATTTGGAGTTATGGCCCCTGAAACCAAAACCCTAATTTTAGGTCATCTGTGCAGTTAAGCTTGGCTCTGCTTCCATGCCTTTCTCAGTTCTTGTGATTTTTTTTGACTTCCTTGACCTTGGGAGGACATAATATGATGCTTGAACATACATGGACCCTCTTGAGAATATTGATGACCTTTGGAGTGGCTCAGATAGCTCATGGATTGCTCAGATCACAAACCCTAGATGCAGATGACTTAGAACCAATGCAGTGAAGCAAAAATGTAATATGAGATGATATAAATGAACTTATGCAATTGAAAAGATCACAAGCCATGGTGAAATGAGTGAGGGCAAATTTGGGGTGTTTACACTATCATTCGAGGATGATAGACCATTGTTGCGCTTATTGATTGAGGTCAGTTTGTCTCTTTTGCAAAGTCTGTCTAAGATCAGTCTTTGTTTGTTTTTGGTTATCGACTGAGGCCGGTATACCCTTGCGTCTCCATTCGAGGATGGTTTCGTGTTAGATCTGAGGATCTTTTGGGAATTGTCATTCGAGGATGGAATTCTTTTCTTCAAGTCCTTCTGAGATTGGTCTTCTTGTTGTGGTTATCATTCGAGGATGATAGACCATTGTTGAACTTATTGATTGAGGTCAGTTTGTCTCTTTTGCAAAGTCTGTCTGAGGTCAGTCTTTGTTTGTTTTTGGTTATCGACTGAGGCCAGTATACCCTTGTGTCTCCATTCGAGGATGGTTTCGTGTTAGATCCGAGGATCTTTTGAGAATTGTCATTCGAGGATGGAATTCTTTTCTTCAAGTCCTTCTGAGGTTGGTCTTGTTGTTGTGGCTATCATTCGAGGATGATAGACCATTGTTGAGCTTATTGATTGAGGTCAGTTTGTCTCTTTTGCAAAATCTGTCTGAGGTCAGTCTTTGTTTGTTTTTGGTTACCGACTGAGGCCGGTATATCACTGCGTCTCCATTTGAGGATGGTTTCGTGTTAGATCCGAGGATCTTTTGAGAATTGTCATTCGAGGATGGAATTATTTTCTTCAAGTCCTTCTGAGATTGGTCTTGTTGTTGTGGCTATCATTCGAGGATGATAGACTATTGTTGAGCTTATGGATTGAGGTCAGGTTGTCGCTTTTGCAAAGTCTGTCTGAGGTCAGTCTTTGTTTGTTTTTGGTTATCGACTGTGGCCGGTATACCCTTGAGTCTCCATTCGAGGATGGTTTCGTGTTAGATTCGAGGATCTTTTGCGAATTGTCATTCGAGGATGGAATTCTTTTCTTCAAGTCCTTATGAGGTTGGTCTTGTTGTTGTGGATATCATTCGAGGATGATAGACCATTGTTGAGCTTATTGATTGAGGTCAGTTTGTCTCTTTTGCAAAGTCTGTCTGAGGTCAGTCTTTGTTTGTTTTTGGTTATCGACTGAGGCCGGTATACCCTTGCGTCTCGATTCGAGGATGGTTTTGTGTTAGATCCGAGAATCTTTTGAGAATTGTCATTCTAGGATGGAATTCTTTTCTTCAAGTCCTTCTGAGGTTGGTCTTGTTGTTGTGGATATCATTCGAGGATGATAGACCATTGTTGAGCTTATTGATTGAGGTCAGTTTGTCTCTTTTGCAAAATCTGTCTGAGGTCAGTCTTTGTTTATTTTTGGTTATCGACTGAGGCCGGTATACCACTGCGTCTCGATTTGAGCATTGTTTCGTGTTAGATCCGAGGATATTTTGAGAATTGTCATTCGAGGATGGAATTATTTTCTTCAAGTCCTTCTGAGGTTTGTCTTGTTGTTGTGGCTATCATTCGAGGATGATAGACCATTGTTGAGCTTATTGATTGAGGTCAGTTTGTCTCTTTTGTAAAGTCTGTCTGAGGTCAGTCTTTGTTTGTTTTTGGTTATCGACTGAGGCCGGTATACCATTGCGTCTCCATTCGAGGATGGTTTCGTGTTAGATCCGAGGATCTTTTGAGAATTGTCATTCGAGGATGGAATTCTTTTCTTCAAGTCCTTCTGAGGTTGGTCTTGTTGTTGTGGCTATCATTTGAGGATGATAGATCATTGTTAAGCTTATTGATTGAGGTTAATTTTGTCTCTTTTGCAAAATCTGTCTGAGGTCAGTCTTTGTTTGATTTTGGTTATCGACTGAGGCCGGTATACCCTTGAGTCTCCATTCGAGGATGGTTTCGTGTTAGATCCGAGGATCTTTTGAGAATTGTCATTCGAGGATGGAATTCTTTTCTTCAAGTCCTTATGAGGTTGGTCTTGTTGTTGTGGATATCATTCGAGGATGATAGACCATTGTTGAGCTTATTGATTGAGGTCAGTTTGTCTCTTTTGCAAAGTCTGTCTGAGGTCAGTCTTTGTTTGTTTTTGGTTATCGACTGAAGCCGGTATACCATTGCGTCTGCATTCGAGGATGGTTTCGTGTTAGATCCGAGGATCTTTTGAGAATTGTCATTCGAGGATGGAATTATTTTCTTCAAGTCCTTCTGAGATTGGTCTTGTTGTTGTGGCTATCATTCGAGGATGATAGACTATTGTTGAGCTTATGGATTGAGGTCAGTTTGTCGCTTTTGCAAAGTCTGTCTGAGGTCAGTCTTTGTTTGTTTTTGGTTATCGACTGTGGCCGGTATACCCTTGAGTCTCCATTCGAGGATGGTTTCGTGTTAGATTCGAGGATCTTTTGCGAATTGTCATTCGAGGATGGAATTCTTTTCTTCAAGTCCTTATGAGGTTGGTCTTGTTGTTGTGGATATCATTCGAGGATGATAGACCATTGTTGAGCTTATTGATTGAGGTCAGTTTGTCTCTTTTGCAAAGTCTGTCTGAGGTCAGTCTTTGTTTGTTTTTGGTTATCGACTGAGGCCGGTATACCCTTGCGTCTCGATTCGAGGATGGTTTTGTGTTACATCCGAGAATCTTTTGAGAATTGTCATTCTAGGATGGAATTCTTTTCTTCAAGTCCTTCTGAGGTTGGTCTTGTTGTTGTGGATATCATTCGAGGATGATAAACCATTGTTGAGCTTATTGATTGAGGTCAGTTTGTCTCTTTTGCAAAATCTGTCTGAGGTCAGTCTTTGTTTATTTTTGGTTATCGACTGAGGCCGGTATACCACTGCGTCTCGATTTGAGGATTGTTTCGTGTTAGATCCGAGGATATTTTGAGAATTGTCATTCGAGGATGGAATTATTTTCTTCAAGTCCTTCTGAGGTTTGTCTTGTTGTTGTGGCTATCATTCGAGGATGATAGACCATTGTTGAGCTTATTGATTGAGGTCAGTTTGTCTCTTTTGTAAAGTCTGTCTGAGGTCAGTCTTTGTTTGTTTTTGGTTATCGAATGAGGCCGGTATACCATTGCGTCTCCATTCGAGGATGGTTTCGTGTTAGATCCGAGGATCTTTTGAGAATTGTCATTCGAGGATGGAATTCTTTTCTTCAAGTCCTTCTGAGGTTGGTCTTGTTGTTGTGGCTATCATTTGAGGATGATAGATCATTGTTGAGCTTATTGATTGAGGTCAATTTTGTCTCTTTTGCAAAATCTGTCTGAGGTCAGTCTTTGTTTGTTTTTGGTTATCGACTGAGGCTGGTATACCCTTGAGTCTCCATTCGAGGATGGTTTCGTGTTAGATCCGAGGATCTTTTGAGAATTGTCATTCGAGGATGGAATTGTTTTCTTCAAGTCCTTATGAGGTTGGTCTTGTTGTTGTGGATATCATTCGAGGATGATAGACCATTGTTGAGCTTATTGATTGAGGTCAGTTTGTCTCTTTTGCAAAGTCTGTCTGAGGTCAGTCTTTGTTTGTTTTTGGTTATCGACTGAGGCCGGTATACCCTTGCGTCTCGATTCGAGGATGGTTTTGTGTTAGATCCGAGAATCTTTTGAGAATTGTCATTCTAGGATGGAATTCTTTTCTTCAAGTCCTTCTGAGGTTGGTCTTGTTGTTGTGGATATCATTCAAGGATGATAGACCATTGTTGAGCTTATTGATTGAGGTCAGTTTGTCTCTTTTGCAAAATCTGTCTGAGGTCAGTCTTTGTTTATTTTTGGTTATCGACTGAGGCCGGTATACCAATGCGTCTCGATTTGAGCATTGTTTCATGTTAGATCCGAGGATATTTTGAGAATTGTCATTCGAGGATGGAATTATTTTCTTCAAGTCCTTCTGAGGTTTGTCTTGTTGTTGTGGCTATCATTCGAGGATGATAGACCATTGTTGAGCTTATTGATTGAGGTCAGTTTGTCTCTTTTGTAAAGTCTGTCTGAGGTCAGTCTTTGTTTGTTTTTGGTTATCGACTGAGGCCGGTATACCATTGCGTCTCCATTCGAGGATGGTTTCGTGTTAGATCCGAGGATCTTTTGAGAATTGTCATTCGAGGATGGAATTCTTTTCTTCAAGTCCTTCTGAGGTTGGTCTTGTTGTTGTGGCTATCATTTGAGGATGATAGATCATTGTTGAGCTTATTGATTGAGGTCAATTTTGTCTCTTTTGCAAAATCTGTCTGAGGTCAGTCTTTGTTTGTTTTTGGTTATCGATTGAGGCCGGTATACCCTTGCGTCTCCATTCGAGGATGGTTTCGTGTTAGATCCGAGGATCTTTTGAGAATTGTCATTCGAGGATGGAATTCTTTTCTTCAAGTCCTTCTGAGGTTGGTCTTGTTGTTGTGGCTATCATTTGAGGATGATAGATCATTGTTGAGCTTATTGATTGAGGTCAATTTTGTCTCTTTTGCAAAATCTGTCTGAGGTCAGTCTTTGTTTGTTTTTGGTTATCGATTGAGGCCGGTATACCCTTGAGTCTCCATTCGAGGATGGTTTCGTGTTAGATCCGAGGATCTTTTGAGAATTGTCATTCGAGGATGGAATTCTTTTCTTCAAGTCCTTATGAGGTTGGTCTTGTTGTTGTGGATATCATTCGAGGATGATAGACCATTGTTGAGCTTATTGATTGAGGTCAGTTTGTCTCTTTTGCAAAGTCTGTCTGAGGTCAGTCTTTGTTTGTTTTTGGTTATCGACTGAGGCCGGTATACCATTGCGTCTGCATTCGAGGATGGTTTCGTGTTAGATCCGAGGATCTTTTGAGAATTGTCATTCGAGGATGGAATTATTTTCTTCAAGTCCTTTTGAGGTTGGTCTTGTTGTTGTGGCTATCATTCGAGGATGATAGATCATTGTTGAGCTTATTGATTGAGGTCAGTTTTGTCTCTTTTGCAAAATCTGTCTGAGGTCAGTCTTTGTTTGTTTTTGGTTATCGACTGAGGCCTGTATACCACTGCGTCTCGATTTGAGGATGGTATCGTGTTAGATCCGAGGATATTTTGAGAATTGTCATTCGAGGATGGAATTCTTTTCTTCAAGTCCTTCTGAGGTTTGTCTTGTTGTGGCTATCATTCGAGGATGATAGACCATTGTTGAGCTTATTGATTGAGGTCAGTTTGTCTCTTTTGTAAAGTCTGTCTGAGGTCAGTCTTTGTTTGTTTTTGGTTATCGACTGAGGTCGGTATACCATTGTGTCTCCATTCGAGGATGGTTTCGTGTTAGATCCGAGGATCTTTTGAGAATTATCATTCGAGGATGGAATTCTTTTCTTCAAGTCCTTCTGAGGTTGGTCATGTTGTTGTGGCTATCATTCGAGGATGATAGATCATTGTTGAGCTTATTGATTGAGGTCAGTTTTGTCTCTTTTGCAAAATCTGTCTGAGGTCAGTCTTTGTTTGTTTTTGGTTATCGACTGAGGCCGGTATACCAGTGCATCTCCATTTGAGGATTGTTTCGTGTTAGATCCGAGGATCTTTTGAGAATTGTCATTCGAGGATGGAATTCTTTTCTTCAAGTCCTTCTGAGGTTGGTCTTGTTGTTGTGGCTATCATTCGAGGATGATAGACCATTGTTGAGCTTATTGATTGAGGTTAGTTTGTCTATTTTGCAAAGTCTGTTTGAGGTCAGTCTTTGTTTGTTTTTGGTTATCGACTGAGGCCGATATACCCTTGCATCTCCATTCGAGGATGTTTTCGTGTTAGATCCAAGGATCTTTTGAGAATTGTCATTCGAGGATGGAATTCTTTTCTTCAAGTCCTTCTGAGGTTGGTTTTGTTGTTGTGGCTATCATTCGATGATGATAGACCATTGTTGAGCTTATTGATTGAGGTCAGTTTGTCTCTTTTGCAAAGTCTGTCTGAGGTCAGTCTTTGTTTGTTTTTGGTTATCGACTGAGGCCGGTATACCCTTGCGTCCCCATTCGTGGATGGTTTCGTGATAGATCCGAGGATCTTTTGAGAATTGTCATTCGAGGATGGAATTCTTTTCTTCAAGTCCTTCTGAGGTTGGCCTTGTTGTTGTGGCTATCATTCGAGGATGATAGACCATTATTGAGCTTATTGATTGAGGTCAGTTTGTCTCTTTTGCAAAGTCTGTCTGAGGTCAGTCTTTGTTTGTTTTTGGTTATCGACTGAGGCCGGTATACCATTGCGTCTCCATTCGAGGATGGTTTCATGTTAGATCCGAGGATCTTTTGAGAATTGTCATTCGAGGATGGAATTCTTTTCTTCAAGTCTTTCTGAGGTTTGTCTTGTTGTTGTGGCTATCATTAGAGGATGATAGACCATTTTGAGCTTATTGATTGAGGTCAGTTTGTCTCTTTTGCAAAGTCTTCCTGAGGTCATTCTTTGTGCTTCTGGTTATCGACTGAGCCCGGTATGCCATCGCGTCTCCATTCGAGGATGGTTTCGTGTTAGATCCGAGGATCTTTTGAGAATTGTCATTTGAGGATGGCATATAGCATATTTTATTACCCACAATGTGCAAATTTCTAGGTTTTATTCGAGTATTCAATTACTCCATATCTTGAATGTCTAAAAGCTTTTGCAATTAGTCATTCAAGCTTGCAGATAATTGAATAGGGGTAGTTGTAATACCTCAAAATTTTCCCTCTCATATCCAAAGCATTTTGCATACATAGATTCATAAAATAACCCAAAAACATTGCATCATGTATAGCATAGCTGAGGCATGGGTATGTGATTAATGATTGGAGCAACTGAAGGCATTACAAAGGCAACCGAAGGGCCACAAAGCTTCTAAACTTTGTGAAAAGGGTTCACAACATCCCACAAGTTTTCATTTGAAGCCACAAGCCATGGAAAGATTCAAGTTGATCAAAGGAGGCAAGCAGTGCAATATATCCTAATGAAAAAGGCCAAATTAAGGTTTCACTTCTACTGGGCTTCTGCAAGAAGTTATGATTCAAAGAGGATTCCATTGTCTTATATATGATGTCAAGTGCCTAGGGTTCAAATTTCATCCGCAAAATCATTTTGGAAGAGATTCGATTAGCCAGATGACTGAAAATCGAGGAATCGGGGAAAAGGCAACCGAGCAAGGTAAAAAAGGTCGACTCCTGACTTTTAAGAAATGATGGAGGAATCATAAAAAAATCAAGAAAAAATCATTTGAAAAATGGTTAATCTCTCACTTTCCCTCCACTTTTCTTTCCACTTTCCTTCCACACTTCCTTTCATTCTTTCCCTCTTGTTTTTCCACTTCAATTCCACTCCATTTCCCTTGGATGCTTCTACCATGTTCTCCAACCCTAAACCTAACGAACTACTAACCTAGATCCATTCCTAAACCTAACTCCATTCCCATACCTAGCTCCAAGCCTAGCCCCTATATAATCACTAATCACTTCAATGCAAAAGGTTCCCAAGTTTGTTCCCAAATTTTTCACTCTCTCACAATTTCTAGAATCACTTTTTCTCTCCCACTTTTCCTCTATTTCCCTTTTCACTAAAGCTTTTTGGAGAAGCTTTTCAAGTTTCAAATTGAAACTTGAAGATCTTGAAGCTTAGCCTCCAACCTCCATTGATTTGTGGATTGTGGAAGAAGAAGCTACTGATTTTTGTGAAGGTTTCGACTTATCGGAAGTGCATGAAGGTTCAAGCATCAAGAATGCATTTATTTTGCGGATTCGCGGTTTTCTTGGTTTTCTCCTCGATCAAGCTCCGATTCTTGCAACATCCACCGAAGCACTTCTCCGCTTCGTAGGTTGGTGATCTAAATCACTTCTCCATTAAGTTATTCTCTTCCTCTCGCCATTTCGGCATTCTTTAATTGCTTATCGTATTGCTTGTGATCGATTACGTTTTCGTTATGGGTTGCATGCAATTTGTGATTTGTATTGGACTAGAAGTTAAGGTGTAGATAGTTATAGGTTCTAGCATGTGTAAATAAGCCCTAATTTAGTAGAAATTCGTGTTAACATGTTCCTAGGTATGTAAGAGATCATTAGAAGTGAGTTTGTGGCCAAAAGCACTTATTTCTAAACTTTTTTTCACATTCTGATCAGTGTTAACCGGTTAACCAACCGGTTAACGCCTGCGTTTTTTCCACAAATCAGTGTTGTTTTAGGTTCGTTAACCGGTTAACGTTGTTAGATTTTGGAATATTTGCTTATTTGATAGCTTAGTCTTGCTTTCTAGTGCCTCTAATTTTCATGCATGTTTAGGTACTGATTTTAGGGAATTTTTAGGTTGGTTTCGACATCTCATTCCCCCATTTCAAGTCGTTTCAACGCGTTTCCGTTCATATTGCATATTATGCGTTTATGTGTTCCTTTGTATATAATTTGATTTCTTGCATTTTGTTGCTATGTTTATGCATCATTTAGTATGTAAATAATCATGTTGCATTCTGTTTTTACATCTTTCGCATTGCGTTAAATCATTTTGCATGTCATTGTATCAATGTATGTTGCATTTCACACAATCATGTATGTATGTGCATTTGGTTGCATGCTTAATCATATCATTCACATCAATTCAATTCTGAATTTTGCATTGAGCTTGGCATTCTTGTTGATCTAACGTGTTGCACATTCATGATCAATGCTCATTATATTCATATGCCATGTTCATATGTCATATTTTGCATACTTGTTGCATAATCAATCATGTGGTACATTCTTGCATAATCCTCCCAAAATAATTATGTCACTCATTTGTGTATGTTAATCTATTGTTCAAATGCACATGCATGAGGAATTGATACATTTGCATTAAGTTTGTGCATGAAAAATGAAAATAATCAAATCTGTATTTTATATTTCATAGCTGACTTTGCATATAAGTGTTGTAAAATACATGCTGTTTGTTATGTTTGCATGCTGTATTTGACTTTTTACACCTACCTTTTCATGCTGCATGTTGGCTGTAAAAAGTTGTTTGTGTTATGCATTGTTAACATAGCTGTTTTTTAGTTTAGAGGTTGTAGTAGGTGCTGAATTTTTGTTTTAGCATTTTTTTTATTCTCTAGAATTAAGATAGATTTTAGATTGAGTCCTAGAGTCATTAGGATTTAATTGTTGTGGGTTTGCTTTATTATTTTAAATAAAAATGCACACTAATCTTTGTTTTGTAGGGAGGGAAAGGTATGTTTCCTTACACCTTATCCTTTTATTTTTTATGCATTTTCTTATGCATTTAATTCATATTTTTCCTTCCATACTTGTGATTGGTAGGATTTCCCTTTGGTTAGGACCAAATTATCTTCCTTAGGAAGTAAGTTGATCCTTTTTCTTTTCTCTTTTCCTTTTTCTCTTTAGGATTAGAAAAAACCTCACTCACCATTAGGACCACTATTTTAATAAATAACTTAGGATTGTGTCTTATCCCCCCCTTAATTTTTGTCCTTTTCCGATTTGGGTCTTCTTTCTCATCTTCAAACAAAATCTAAAAAGACTTAATAAATGCATGAAAGGATCCCTTGTGTATAGCCTTATTCCATGGGGAACTTGCATTCATTCCATCTTGGAATAATGTAAGCTTGTCTAGCATGATGTACAAGTCTCATCAAGGGGTTGTTTCACAAAGAAAATATAAAAGACACTTCTTCACAAAATACAAAAACACTTAATAAAAAGTTCAACATGCTAGTGAACTTAAACCCTAATCCTTGGAACAAGTCTTGGATAAATTCTCCTTGCTTGGTGTACTTGTTCTATTATTGCATCTTGGAATGTAGTAGCAAGTACACATTCCGTGGAAAAGAGTTTGAATTCACTTCCTTGTGCCAAATTCATGAAAACTCTTAAAAGGCAAAAATAAACAATAAACGGCTTTCCTGCGGGAATTTCTCTTTCTCATCTCATTCATTCTGAAAGCGAACTTGCGACGACTTGTCTCGCATGCAAGACGGTAAACGCACTCGTACCAGACGAGCCTGCAACAACTGAGCGTAGACATACGCAGTTCCAGCCATAAAAAACACAAACAAAGTTCCCGCCTGGTTAGGCGAACTACGTCGACTTTGATCCTCATTATCCTGATGAGGTACGTAGGCAGTGGGGTAGGGCCCATTCGAGCACATTCTTTATTTTCCCTACATTTCCCCATTCTTCCTTTCCATTCTATTTTCCAGTTCCCAGTTAGCAGTTCATTTTTTCAGCAGCAGTTATATTCTTTTACCCTTTGAAAAAAACAAGCAAGCGTGGATCCCGTCGGGTACGACGGACGGTCTGGGGTGCTAATACCTTCACAGATCGTAACCGACTCCCGAACCCATATCTTTGGTTCGCAGGACCTTGTCCTTTCCTTTTTCCTCAGGTTTATGCAACATTACCTTTCCCATTCTTTCGGGATAAAAATGCCTGGCTGGCGACTCTACCTTTTTCGCGCCACTTTCGTGCTTGTACTAGGATGAAAATCCCGGGAGCGACAAGAGGCAGAGGTAGCTTTGTAGCAAGAATTAGTTTAATGACAGTATAATTTAGTAGGAGAAAAAGGTGTATATTAGTAAGTTGGATGTAACAGATGTAGTGGGAATGACTAGTAGAAGTCGTAATGTGTAAAACAATGTTGATTTAGCTGAATAAGGAAAATTAAGCGGAAAGATTAGTTGTTCGAAATTTAACAGAAATTGTCGAGGTAGTTCGTAACAATTAATAGGTGATTTTAGTCTATTTATTTTTATGAATAAGTGTTGAATGTGTGGATTTTCTTGTACGTTGAATATGTTGTTTTGTCCCAGTTTATGGGCGTTTTTAAGTTGTAGGTCTAAAGACCAACGTTGATTATTGAAGTTGTAGGTCGTATGACCAACGTCGATGCATATAAGTTGTAGGCCTATGGCCAAAGTTGAATTGGTATTGAATTGAAGTTGCTATGTTGTTTGTTATATGTTGATTGAAGTTGATTGTTGTTATGTGTCGAGTCGTTGTATCATGGCATACATTGCATTTTCTAAGTTGGAGCGGATGCTCACCATATTGGCCTGGATTGGCAAAATATTTAAGTTGAAGGCTTATGTATTGCAGATACCTCGATAACCTGGTATATTCTAAGTTGGGAGTTTTACTCCAATGGTACCACATGCATATGCATAGTCAATTCACATCTTGTGTCGCATTATTTATGCTGTTTATGTCATTTATGTTGCCAAGTATATGAAGTTATTCATGTTGATTAAGTTGATTAAGTTGTTTACGTTTCTCAAGTTGATTAAGTTGTTTATGTAGATTTAAGTTGATTAAGTTGCTTATGTTGATACGTTGAGTAAGTGATTCATATTAAATAAGTGGAATATGTTGCGAAGTGATTACCTGGTTATGTTAAATAAGTTGATTATATGGTTCTATTGTATGAGTTGTTTATATGTTTATGTTCATAAAGTCGATTATGGTGATATTGAAGAAGTTGACTATGTTGTGTATGTTGCTGAAGTTGATGAATGTGTTTATGTTGATTTATAGTTGAAATTGGTTATGTTGATTAAGTTGGTTTTAGTGATTATGTCGAAAATGTTGATATGTGAATTAAGTTGATAAAGTATGTTGATAAGTTGTGGGTGATTGGTAAGGTGTTTTTGTTGGATAGTATGAAAATTGCATGATTCTATCTAGCGTATAAATTATCATACTCTTGTTTATATGGTTAGATATCTCACCCCTTCTGTTTGAATGTTACCCCTATGTTGGTAACGTGCAGGTAGCTTGCAGGAAGATAGTTATCTTCGTTAGTTAAGTCGGTGTCGGTGCTCTGATACATAATACCCGGGGGGATGAATGCTTAGTTGTCTTGTTGTTATATTAAGTTGTTGTTTTTAGTTGTTTCAATTAAAATTAAAAACATGTTATTACTAAGTTGTTAAGTTGAACAAGTTGTTATATGATGTATAGTTGAATATTAGTGAATCTGTTGCCTATTTGTAAAAGTTGTTTTATTTCAAAGAATTGAATATAAGTTGTTGTTATGGTTTCATCCTAAATGAAAGTGTTATGTATCCTTGACATAATAAAATAAACGAAGTTGTTTTTAAAGTAGAAATGTGACATCCTGTTTATTTACTTATTGATTGAATCTTCTACTCTGATTTGAATATTTCCGCCGGGTAGATTTGGGGTGTTACACATAGTCTCTTAGGGCCAAAAATTGGGTTTTCTATATTTAAGTATATTTCATCTTGTTGAGATGAAGATGTCAATCTTCATATCTCCATATTGAAGAAAACTTAAATAGGGGCGGCTATACCACTCTAATTTTTGCCCCTAAGAATTTAATATTTTTCATTATCACATTGCATACAAACAAGATCATGCATTGGTTCTTTTGCAAAAAACATCTTGCAAATTATCTCCCCAACCACAAAATTCACCAAATCTCACTTTTATTCTTTTGAAAGTTAACAAGAATTCATATTGAATCTTGTTTAACTTTGAGCTAAACTTCCATCCAATTTGTTTTTCTTCGTCAGTTTCAGTAGATCAAAGCGTGTTTGTGTAGATCTTGAAGCAATTTGGAGTCAATTTCAGATTTGAAGTTGTAATTCATCTCCCACCATTGTTGAAGCTTCATCTTCATCTTCCATAATGTAGATCTTTGGTGATTCTTGTGCTTGATCTTTTTGGATCTTATTTTATCTTTTGATTGCTAGTTTTTGTTGTGTTTTATCTTTAAAATTCGTGAAAGTTCAGATCTGCGATCACAAGGTGTTTGAAAATTATTTTGAAAGAGAATCATGAGAGGTGCTTTTGATTAGTGATATGTTTTTCACAACTTGAATTTATCAATTAGAGGTGATTGAGCTTAAAGATGGAAGGACCTCAAATTTGTAATTCAATATGGTTTTTCTCCATCCCTCTCCCTTTAGTTATTTTTTCTTTTGATCGATGGAAGTCTCATGGATCTTAGAATCTCTTTGTTAGATTCTTGATCGAGACGAGATCATTACTTATTTTCTTTTCATGCGACATTATTTTCGGATGGCGATCTACATATTTTTTTTATCTAACATGCATTAACACTAATAATAGTTACCTTAATTGGTATTGACCGGCCTCATTGTAGGGTGACTTCTATATAACTTACTTGGAGATTGCTTAACATAACGCTACATTTTCCCCTCCATATCCTTATCAACACTTGTACTTTCGCGGCCCGAACCTTGATTGATTGCGCAAGCCCAAGCATGGTTGTTCGTTGTGCTAAGTTCATAATTCTCAAAATTCATTGTTGTAGAGGCTTTGATTCTATCAACCTTCTGAAGAGTTTTGTTAATTAATGACTTGAGTACATCGTCTTACCATATAGTTCAAGACGTGAGACAAAATTTGGTTGTTGCTTTTGGCCTTGGTGCCTTTATTACTTTTTCTTTGTGGATGATTAAGTTCACCACATTATTATGTATATACTATATTACTATTTTATTTCTTTCTTGCATCCTATCCTTTTTAATTTCCCTCTTGCTCCCCCTCTTTATTTTACGCTTTATATCATCCATTACCATGTTTATGTTTATGTCATTTTCTTTATTTTCCTCTTATGCTTTTCTTTTCTTTTGTCCTCTTGGAAACCAAAAATATTAATAAAGGCCTAAACATTTTAAGAGACTTGTTCTTAATTATGGACTATGGTTACTATCCTTTGCTTTGGAAGACCTTGTCACTTGGTCCTATGGACTTAGTACTAGGATTTTGTCCCTTTGCTTGATCATTATGAAATGGTTATGATAGCCTTTATTTGACTCATATGCTCAAAAGTATGAAATTATTTTGCTTATTCTTTGAAGTTTCTTCACTTGGTTATATCTATCCTACCTTATCTCTTTTTCTTTTTAGGGTAGTCTTTTCATCTCTTCCCATTCTTTAATTTTCAAAATCTTATCCCTTTTTCAAAGGATTCTTCTTTTAAAAACTTTCACCACTTTCATAATTCAAACTTTGACTTTTTGTCAAGTAATTTTACTTCTTATTTTCTTTAAATAAATGTCAATAAACTTAAGCATGTTGACTTTAATTCAAACATAAAAAGAACCAAACTCATTCAAGTTGTTTTGTGCCTTTGTGCACTCTTTTGCTTTCTTTTTTCAAGTTTAGACTATGAGTCATTTTTTCTAGTCAGGTGTAAGTTTCTCAATATCCATGGTTGTAGTTTGATGTAATTGGGTCTCTTGTCATTTGTGGGAGTTTAGTGGTATACTCTTCGATTTTATCTGAGTTGATGTCCTCCCCGTAATGATGTATGAGTCCATGCCCTCATTCTCATGGTAGATTTGTGAGGCCATCCACTTGAAAGTGACAAATTGTCTTTAATTCTTAAAATCAATCAAAACCAACAAAATTTTCACTATTTGTACCACGAACTATGGGGTTTTGATCTTACATAGCATTTTGTGGGTACGTAGGCATGAGGTGGTAAACCTCTCCAAACACATAAACATTAAAAATTAATTATTTTTTCATCCCCCACTCTCATTTAATAAACCCTTTTCAAACCAAAAAGTGTAAATATTTCAAAGGGCTCTCGTGGAGTACCACAGACGTTTTGAATGCTAACACCTTCCCATTTCGTAACCACCCCCTTATCCATTCTCTGTTTTGTTTCTTTTAGCTTTTGCTTTAGATTCATTTATGATTTATTCTCTCTTTTTTCCTTTTCCTTTTTTGGAATAAATAAAAGCGCATTGGCGACTTTGTTTTCCTTGAGTTAAGTTAATCAATAGCTTATACTCACGATTTTTACCGCTACACCTAACAAAATTTCTTATCCTAACAACTTTTAACCACTTAACTAACTTCTCAAAACTGAATTTTCTAATTGTGCTAATAGAACAAACTTAACTAACCTAATTTAGTTCAATAACTAACTTTGTAACTAACATCTAACAAAATAAACCTATAACTAATCCTAATAACCAACTAACCAACTTGCAACTAACTTCAGTGTGAATTTACGATCCTAACCTCAACAACCTCTATATACGCTTCAACTCCACTCTCATCTTGGATCTCTACATATATCTCAACCATTTCTCTCTCCACAATTCACTCACTTCCCTTCTCTCTCTCTCTCTATCCCTTACCATACAGTCACACCTCCATACCTATTAGAGCTTCAACCTCTGAAGCTCTAAGTAGCTAAGCACATATCCAAGCTCCCCTCATGCACATGAATAACAAAAGCAACATATAACAAAGAAGGAATCAAATAAGGAGGAAGTTAATCAAGACAGTTGAGGAAAAAAAGTGTAGAAAAAGAACGAGGAAAAAGAAGAACGAAGTAGTACCTGTGAAGCTTCCGACACCACCGATTTCAGAGAATCATCACTTGAATCCCTATTTGGTATGTATTCTTCTATTTCTCACCTAACTTATTAATTCAAACTGCTTCTGAATGCATTATTCACCATGCCCCCGCCCCAATTTCATGCTTCATCGCGAATTTAGGGATTTCAATCCCGAATTGATATAAACCAAAACCTTAAACTTGAATCAAACCAAAACGCAAATAAGTTGAAGTGGAATCGCGACTGAGAAATCATGAGTGGTCATTGTTGTCGTCGTTGTGTGAGTTAAAAATTTGTGTTTTAATGAGAAGTGTTAACTCAAAGAAATCGTGTTTTGTTGAGAAGCACTTATTCTGAGTTTTGTTCTTCATCCTGCTTGTTACTATTGTATGCGTTGTTCCACTTCTTCGCTTTACTCTTCACGTTCCATTTTGTCCTTTCTTGCCCTTTTTTTTCTATACTTATTTCAGTTTTTATTATCTAATTTTTATTTTAGTTAGCATAATATAAACACTTCAAGTTTTACTACAATGGTTTTTGTAAACACCCCAAATTTTCCCTCACTAATTTCACACCATGGCTTGTGATCTTTCATTTTTGCATAAACATAAACATTATACCTCATATTGCATATTTGTTTCATCTGCATAGTTCAAGTTCATCTGCATCTAGGGTTTGTGACCTGAGCAATCCTAGGATCCATATGAGCCACTCCAAAGGTTTCCAAGTGTTCCAAGAGGGTCCATGTGTGCTCTATCATCATATTATGTCTCTAAAAGTTCAAAGAAGTCAAGAAATCACAAGAACTGGCAAGGCATGGAAGCAGAGCTAGGGTTACACAAATGACCAAAATTAGGGTTTTGGTTTCAGAGCCCTCAACTCCAAATTTTTGGGCCATTCTTATTTCTAATGTTCTTAAGATGTTATAAGGATCATATGTACCAAGTTTGGTGAATAAATTCATTATGGAAGTCATCTGTTCATTAGGTAACTTCTTGAGCAAGTCAGAGCAAAATCAGGGCATCTGAGGCCCCCAACAATGGAACCAAAGTGATATTTTCATCAAATTGAAGTTATATGATCTTTATTTGATCATTTAAGTGCTTGGAAGTTCACAAAATTGAAGAAATTTGAGCTAAACCAAAAGTTGCCAAAAATGGAAATGACTTGTAATGGAAACTTTCCATTTTGGGAAAGTTTTTCAACCCCCTCTTTCTCAACCAAAAATGATTCAAATGAAAAATTGTTGGTCATGAAAGTTGTAGATTAGGTCTTTCCCTTTTCTAAAAGTACATGAACATGTTCTAATTCATTATGGAACTCAAGTTACGATCCTTCAAAGTTGGCAAAAATCACATAATTTTCACATTCATGCCAAAGAGGGATTTTTGCAAATTCACTTGCCAAGCTTCTAAGTGACCTCTAATTGACTTCTAAACATCATAACAACATCACATGACTCATTTTGCTCAAAATTTCCCAAGGAATCACAACATTTCATGCCTTGTATCACAAGATACACCAAAGAGGGAAAATTGCAAAACCTCTTCAATCTCACCATTCAATCACCACAGCTCATGAAATCTGATCCAAGGGACCTCCACAAACTCAGCTGAGGCCAATCCACCCTTTAGATTTCCTCTGACCCGAGCCCATGCTTATGGTACAAACTTTTGACTTTTTGGCAAAACAAGCCATACCAATCAAGTTGTGACATTACCAACTTTCTGACCAATCACAATACATTATACAAATCAAAAGCAAATCATTTCATACATTACACAAGCCTGAAACACAACCATAGCCTCAGATTGCAAAAATCACCTCATACCTTCACCTCTTCGAATTTCATCACACAAGCACAGAAACTCACAACTCTCTTCACCATTCATCTCAAAATCACTCAAGGAACACAAACCACACTTCACAATGGCCTGAAAACCTCTCAAACCAAAACACGATTTCTTGAACCTCTGAACTGAAACCTTCAAAACACTCCATATAAACTCCTTTCAAGCATTCTAGAGGCATAAAGGGATCAATGGGAGTGGAAAAGCACCAAAGAAGAGCCCAGAAAGTTCCAGTTTCGAAAGCTTCAACTCAGGTAACCTCAAGAACTTTTTTCCAGGAACTTTTTTTTAAGTTCCTAAATGAATCTATGTGATGTGCTGATCATGCTGATATGTTTATTTTTGCAAATGGTTAAGTATTGAGTATGTATGAAGCTTCTGAAACTTCTGACCTAAAACTTGTTTGATTCGATTCATGTTGTTCATGCTTGATAAATGTGTTGTGATGCTTGATTCGTGTTTAGAGTTGTTAGATGATGTAATCTGGAGCTTTAGGGGGTCTGGGGTAGCCTAGGGAAGGAGTTGGCATGATTGACTCGCCGGAGAAGATGACCGGAGCACTGTTCCGGTCATCTGAATTTGTTTTGCCCTAATGACGTGTAATTAGCTAGGTTTAAATTCTGACCTTAGGATCTTGTGTTGGCGCGCGTTTTCAATGGACCAGATCACTTCATTAACCCTAATCCTAATTAATTAGTTTTAATTTATTTAATTAGGTCAGTTTAAAACATGGTCGTTGGATCTCATTTAATTAGCCAGCTTAAGTCATAGCCTTAGGATCAGATTACCATAAGTCACGTGGACTTTGATTCCCGACCCCTGGATCATCCAGCTTGCAATCTCAGCCTTTCATTTAGCATACTTTTACTTTTATTTGATTTTTATTTGTATTTTATTTTACGAATTTATTTAAAATACTTAGAAAAATCCCAAAAATATTTCCTTTTGCATTTTTATTCCAAATAACTTTCTTAATCAGAAAATGATTTTTATTTTATTTTTGCATAAATATTGTATTTTTAAAATATTTAAATGTTTATTTTAATTAATTAATTGAATTAAATTAATTAAAATACCATTTAAGTTTCTAAAAATCACCAAAAAAATCATGAATCATCCCTTTGCATTTAGAAACATTTTCAAACTCTTCATAAAAATTTCTTTTTAGGTTTGATGATCATTTGAGAATTTTGTTTGAATTAAGGGTCATTTAAATCCTATTTTTGAACCCTAACTTAGAAAAATCTTTTCTGCCTAACCAAGAAGAGTTTGAGGATGATTCTTTTTGAATTGTTTTGTGCATATCATGTAGTTTCTAAGATATTTTTGGCATGAATTTATCTTTCATTTTCAATTTGTTTAGCATTTTACATTGAAGATCACCCAAAAAACCCTAGAAACTTAGGAAATTCATAACTCCTTTTAAGTTTAGCTTCTGACCTCCCCCTTTGGATGGTAACCTAGTATAGGTTTAGGGTTTGTTTGAGTGTGATTTCAAATTTTTATCATGTCATTTGCTTCTGTCTTTACCATATGCATCTCATGTTGCCTTAAAACCCTAATTTTGCATTTTCATTTGCATTCATCTTGCATATGCATCCATACATGAACTTTCCATGACATTTCATGCATTCATATGTCATATTAGACATCTTAAGACATGTTAGAATCATTATTGATCATTTTTTCATTCATTTGCCATGACTTGTATTCATTACCATTCATTAACTTTCATGAACTTTCAAACTTCAAAGCATGCTTCCATTTGCATCTTATCCTTGTATGACCATTCATTGCACTTTGTATGCCTTTGGATCATGTCATAGCATCATTTACATCATGTGTATGCTTCTGGTTTTGATCTTTGTCATTGCATATGCTTCATTCCATTTTTAATTGTGCCTTCACTTCTCATTTTTCTTCATCTTCTTCATATGCATCTTTGCTGCATTTTTAATTGTCTTTGAGTGGGCTTGCTCATTCATGTTCATCTCTCACTTTATTTATCTAAGTTACTTATCTTCTTCAATAAAGTAAGTAACTTATTTCTTCTTCTTCTTCTTCTTCCTTTCATCTGCTTCTTCCATTGGTGGCTTCCTTGAAGATCTTTCTCAAGCCTTACAAACCATAGGAACTTCCAAGCATGATAACTTTTAGGACTTATTAGTTTCCCTTATAATTTTACCTTTGAGTCTTCTTTGTGTCTCTCTTCGCATCTCATCATTAGAGACTAAACCCTTAAGGCTTTAGGACTTAGGAATTAGGGTTATACCTGCATCCTTCTCTTAGGATGGAGTGTATAACTTTAATCCTAAGTGTTAAACCCTTAATTTGTTTAAACCTCTTAATTAATCCACTTAATAATCACTAATACATTAACTTGTAACTTGGGCCTTACATTAGGGTTCTAATTCTTCATTTATGGTTAAGAAGAACTAACCCTAGTGTTTAATGGACAAGTCCCCCTCAGGTTGTCTTACCAACCATAAAACTCACTTCTTAATCTCACCCTTAATTAAAATCCACTTTAATAAAGGCTTGTCATCTAATGACTTTAATCCCTAATCATGGATTAAGTTGAGGTATCTTCCTCAGCTTAAGTGTTCTCATCTATTATCCTTCTATTAGGATGGTGTAATGAGTTCACTAATCCTTGATTATGGCTTAAACTCATTACTTAACACCAAACAAAAAAACCAAAAACATCTAAATAATCACAAGTAGGTTAATGATCTTAATCCTACATCATCATGGTAATTAAGTTGAGATGCTTATCTCATACTTAAGTATTCTCATTATCCCTAATCAGGGAGGATATAATGAGTTTACAACCTTTGACATAGGCTTAAGCTCATTAACTTATGACAAACAACAAAAACAATAACAAAACTGAAAACACAAAAACAAACAATAATCGTCTCCTTCGGGATTCTTTTCTCATCACACTCATTCATAAGCGGGAACTTGCTTCTTCCGTCTAATGCAAGACAGTTAGCACTCGAGCCATACGAGTCATACATTTGAGCATAGACAAGCAAGCAGTTCACTTTCAATTTATCTTTCAGTCTCTTTGAGTCGAACTATGGTGTTCTGACTACCTCATTGCATGAGAGGATACGTAGGCATAACTTAACTGTTATCAAACAAAAGTCTCTGTGTCTTCCCCCTCTTTCAGCATTCTCTTTTAAGCCTTAGTCCCTGAGCATTCACATTTTGCACTGACACTTGTATATTCTTTTCCAGCTTTTGCACACAGATAACACACACACACCACCCCTTTTAAACACAAACTTTTAAGCGTGGATCCCGTCGAGTACGACGGACAATCCGGGTGCTAATACCTTCCCAGGTTGTAACCAACCCCCTTTCTCAGTTTCTCTGGTTCGCGACCGTCTTATCCATATCTTTCTAGGTTTATGCAGCATTACCTTTCTTTCGGGATAAAAATGCCTAGCTGGCGACTCTATTCATCTTCATTTCATTTCTCCTTTCGCCGACCGTTCGCGCTTGTACCGGGATGCAAATCTTTGGGAGCGACAGTTTTAAGTTAATATAATCATTGTCAATAGTTTAGTGTAGAAATATTATACATTTCCATTAGTTTTAGTCAAGTATTGTTTAGTCATGTAGAAATAAACATTCGTTTAGAAGCCAGTCCCTTATTTTATTTCATTATTGTGATAGAATTTAGGAATTAATTATGGCATTATTTTGTCTCTTAGAATTTTCATCCCATTTTGATTTGTTAGATTTTCACCTTAGTTTTTTTAGGAAATAATTATGATTAATTTTTTAACTATGAACATAACCATAATCCCTTGATCTTAGACCATCTTTAGGATTGGTGTATTAACTTCTAACCATGTTTCCATTAGAAATAGATTAGCATTTCCTTGATTATTCTTAATAATCTATTCTTAGCCATTAATTAGTGGATAAAATTTTGATTTGATCGACTAATCATAATAATTTATTCTCCTTTAGGATCCACGTTCATTCAAAGTGGTCCTTGACCACTTAAGTGGATCAGATCCTCTTTCTTGCTCCACAATATGTTTTCAAGCCAGACTTCGAGACGTCATGCAAGATCGGAGCATTGTACAAAGCACAACATCAAAAGGATTCTTCTCAAAGTTTGTTAATTGCAGTTCAAGTTGTACACCATGAGCTTTAAGAGATATGGAAGGAGTGGGCTAGAGAAATTCTACCCCATTTGATTACTCTGAGTATGGACCGAATGACCCAGTGCCCAAGTATTCGCCCTTATCTATAGACTTTAGTACACATCTGAGTGACGATTGACAAGGTCTCCCTCACACAACATTGCAGTAATCAACATCAACATGATACAAGCTCAAATCAAGCAACATTGGAGCATCATTCTACAATCAACACCTTGAACCTACAACCTCATTGGCTCTTACTTCTTTTTGAATCTCTCTCTTTGCTACTTACCATTTTAGTTTCATATCTTTGTGTCATACCCCAAATTTGTCCTACCTGTATACCATTTTGTTTCATTTCATTAACCAATGTCCAAAAATAAATAAATAAATATGTCATTTCTTTTGTCCAAGTTCAGGGTTTGTGTAAGGTTGAGTCAAGTTTTTGTTCAGGTTTATCAAGCGTGTGTAATATGCTTGAAATTCAAAGTCATCAAAGTGGAGTTACTTCATTATCAAGTTATCAGGCTATGGTACAATCAAGTGTTTCGGGCCTAGAGGTTCTCATTTTAGGGGTTTGAAGGCTAAGATCGATTTGTGGTTTCTCAAGGGCAATTCGGTCATATTTTATTTCAAGTCCATTTTTATCCATCATCATTAAACATATTCATAAAAAGCCATTAAATCCGTTTTTTTATATTCACTTTTCATGTTGATTATTAATTTTAATCCATTCAAAATATCCAATCCATATTTTAACATCCATTACCATTGATCATTACTATTTTCTAATTTTATTTCATATACCAAAAAATTCATGACCAATTGACCTTTTTTCTTGTGTAGCCTAATATCCATAAATACAAGTCCTTAGGAGTCAAAAATATTAGAAGCTCATTCCAATTTACAAATAAGAAGTCCGTGAGAACCAATTCCATATACAAAGAAATTACCAAAAATCATCTTTCATAATATTACGTTGTAAAAAAATAGGAAAAACAATTGCCTTAATGACTCAACAACCAAAATGTATTATTCATTACTAATTCCTTCACCCACTCCCAACCTTCATATCATCGCCCGACCCACCTCTTAAATACAATCCGCATAACATGAAAAGGTCTCTCTCAGCAACGTGCAACACACTCACTACCTGGTCCCCATTTTTCCATCTTGCAATTTCCAAAAAATTTCACACATCAACAAACAGCTCAACAATTCCTTCTCTAATCTTTGCCTCCAAGTCTGCCATTTATACCCTCTAATTCTCCTATAAACGATCCTCATTCTAATTCACAAAACAAGCTTGAAAAAACAGAAACTCTGCAAAATTATATAAAAAAACAAGCTTCAACCTTTTCATAATTTTTTTCCTACAAAAACACAAATCACTTTTCATCACTAACCTCCATTCATAATCACAAAACCATAAAACTCATCCTCTTCTTGTAATCACTCACCACTACCCTTCAATAAACTTCAAGCCCGCTCCTTTCACAAACCCTCCAAATCACCTTCTCTTTCAATCAAACACGTCGCATCGTACCAAAAAAACTAGAAAATACATAAAAATAGATCTGAAATCTGAGTGAAAATAGAACTGAGATTTTGTGTGAGAGAGAGAGAGAGAGATAGAGAGACGAGATTTAGAGATTTAGAGATTTAGAGGGTGAGTCGCGAGATTTAGAGGACAAAGAGAGCAAGTCTAACCGAAAAATACAGAGGAGACAAATCGTGAAAGAAACAACAAATCGAGAACGACTTAAGAGAGAGGTCACCATGACTAGTAGTTGCAAAGGGTGGGTTTTCTCTTTTGCGAGTTTTCACAGGAGTAGCAGAGGATGGGTTTTCTTTTATCTCTTTTGAACCGGCGTCTGAAAAAGAGGAATATGTTTTCCTCAGTGGATATTATTAAGTCTTTATTTTGTTTTTCATTTATGCTGATTTTTAGTTTTTTTTATTGTTAAAAAAATTATTATTAATGGGCTTTACCCATGATTCACATACACACACCGGATTCAACACATACCCCTTCCTTCTAAAGATTCTTTTATTTTGGTAATTTTTTTGTGTGTGGGCTCAACAACCCATCTTGATTGCTATTACCACGCTGCATTTTCATAGTCCATCCTCCCTCTCTTATTATTTATTTTTCAATCCATTTTTTTTAATTTGTTAAGATTTTACTATTTTTGTTGGTGTTGATTTTATTATTGTTAATTTTTTCTTGCTATTTTTCTTATCATTTAGAAAAAAGTCTTTGAAAAAAATTTAGTGAATCATTGCTCCATTTGTTTTATTTTGGGGCCGATAATATAACAAACGGTCGAGTTTGTCCGATTTTATTAAATCGGTAAAATTTAATCAATATGAGGCCAACTTAGTTTAGTTATTTATTTATCGTTTTATTTCGATTTAGTTTCCCTTTTGGAAATCATTAATTTTGTTTATTGTTTTTATTTCCGATTTATGGTCGATGAACATCTAGATCTTGAGATTCGTCGCAAGTCGACTTGAAATCTCGATTAAATGATGAGACCATTTTATTTCCCTTTTGGAAATTCAATTTAGTTTAGTTTATTTTATTTATCGTATTATTTTCAATTTATTTTTCCTTTTGGAAATTCATTTTATTTTATTTGTTGCATTTTCAATTAATTTCCCTTTTGGAAATTCGATTTATTTGTTTTCTGATTTATATTTCCCTTTTGGAAATTGTATTTATTTTTATTGGTTTTTTATTTTATTTTAGCATTTAGTTGATGAAAGTCTAAAAATCGAGATTGTCGAAAACCGATAAAATCTTGATTAAGATTATACCATTCTTTCAATTATTCGATTAGCTTTGCATTTTGAAATCGAGATTAAAATTTAATTTAATTTTCGAAATCCACATTGATACATAAGGTAACGCTCGACTTCTCATAGAATGATTCTAACATTGAATTTATTCTAAGATAGTTAAAGAGCCACATTTAGACGCTTTCGATTTAATCTCGAGTCCTACCGCTTTGTATATATTAGGACACTTTACAAACGATTCCTTTTGGGCCCATACAATGAACCCTTTTATTTCGTGCAATCCCGTGTAATTTACTTTGTACCTCTCTCTCCATTCATATGTACGCAATTTATTTTATGCATTATGATTTTGATTGCTAGGAGATCCCTTAGGGACTAGTATCGATTTCACTCCTTTTGTGAACCCTTGGTCCAACACCAAGTGGTTTCACTCAAACACTTGCACTTCCATTCAGTTATGGTTTCGTTTGCTAGGAGCACCCTTAGGGACTAGGGATTGGATCCACCTAACCACTAAACAATAAACCTCCAATTGCATTCACCATCAAACCTAAAAAACCAAGACGTCTTTTTTAGACCCAAGCCCTTAATTCAATGTCAAGTGGTCTTAGGCAATCAAAAAACCTAATAATTATCTAAAAAAGGTGAAAAAGAAGTGCATCAAATCTTTGATGGGTTTCCTCAATTACTTGGGTTTAGGGTATGAGAAATTGACACCTAATAAAACGAACAAACTAACCAACTGTAGTACCATGAACTACAGAGCTCTGACTTTCCCATTGCATGAGGGAATACGTAGGCACGAGAATCTTACCTCTTACAAAGCACCCCAGGAACAAAACCACCCATTTCCCCCGTAGCCTTAGATTATAGTCTTTTTCATTTACTTTCCGTTTATTATTCGAAGAAGATAAATGACATTCGTTAACATTCAATCACAAATCAAACCAAGAGGTTCTCGTTGAGTACAACATACATAAGAGGTGCTAATACATTCCTCTTACAGAAACGACTCCCGAACCTAGAATTTGGTTACGATGACCATTTTATCTTTTTTCAAAAGGTTTATTGATATTTTCCTTTTACTTTTTTGGAATAAAATAAATTTGACGGTGACTCTGTTCGAACATTTTTTCGCGGTCTTTTATCGTAAGGTCGTACTTTTTTCCCGAGGTGCGACTGCTGGCGACTCTGCTGGGGTCTTGAGAGTCAAGCCTAACTTGGTTCGATTTGTGATTGAATGTCAACCTTAATGGTTTGTATTCTTCCATTTATTTATTTATTTTCTCTTATTTATTTACTTGTTGTAATGCTACTTGAGTTCCTTTTGATCATTGGTACTATGTGAGATAGGCTCACTACCAAAGTCTAAGGAAAACCATAGGACTAGAAGATGGTTATGTAGTGGAGGACTACGAGGAGACTTCCTCGCGGGACGAAGTGAAAATCATCTCCTGGAATAGATTCTATTGGAGATTTTGATGTGATATGAATCTTCGTCGTGTGACAATGTTTCTAAGTTGAGTTGTCGACTACAGGGACCTTCAAACCAATTCATGATGGTTAGTAGTGTTAACTTGTGAGATCTTTGTGACACAATGGGTTAATGCGAAAACCATAATCATACTAGATCCCTTGAACGTATTATTATTTGACAGTAATATTTTCAACCTCGATCTATAATGTATGAGAACCTTGAAACCTTGTGTAGATGGTTGTGTAGTAGAAGCCTATGAGGAATCTTTCTTATAGGACGATACGAGAACCTCACTTGGAGCTGATCATTTCAAAGATATTATCGTTGATGGGTCTTTGTCATGTGTATAATGTACTTGATAAGGATACATAACTCTAGGAACCTACCCGTTTAAAACCTACCTATGGATAGATGCCAGTTACTTACTTGTTACTGTGATCGACCTCAGAGCAGATTAAACCTTTGATCCTGGATCTTTCTTTACATCTATGCATATCATTTTGAATTTTGCATCAACTATGCATCTTGCATTTCATTCCAAGGCCTAAAACTCATTTCATCTCCAACAAAGATCATCCATCTGATTCCTTGACACTCCCACGCTGCTCAAGCCAACGTCAGACAAGTATTGGATTAGATTCAACAAGACTGTGTCGCCACAAGTGGCCCGTCAATGAATGCTTTTGAAGAGGTTGCCAAAGAATAAGCAGGATAGTCTCTAACTTTGAAGAAGCCAATCAAATCAAGAGAATTTCAATTCCTTGGATGAAGGCCATCATATGCCCTTTATCATTTTGCTTTCCTGTTATTTTGTATTGTTTATTTAAGTACTATTTTCTTTGAACATTGTTATTCGTATTTGGTTTTGTTAATGTTATGTTTGTGCATGTTTTGAATTAGTCTATCCGCATTCTCTCATTATTTCTCATTTATTACAAAATCACAAAAAATACTTCTCCACTTCACTTTAGCAAAGTTTGGAGGGAGAATGATGAAAACAAAATACCCATAACTGTGGTGGTATGCTTTCATATAAAACCTCGTCAAGGATGTACATGTATTTTATTTTCAAATCCCCAAACACTGGAGAGATAAGGAGTTAATCCCTAGTTAACCACTTTGAGCCTAGAAGTTGGAGTTTCTTTCGGATACAAACCCTTATGCTTAACTCGGGGCATGGTAGTTGTTCTGTTAACCTGACTGCACCTTCAAATCGCAAGATGAGACATCCCGTCGAAGGACCATCAACAAATTACTTGGCAGTCATAACATTCAAAATACAAAAGAGAAGAAAATCAAAGAAAACTACTAAGTTGAGCACCCAAAGGGAGGCTTAGTAAAAAAAGAATTGTAAAAATCCCGGTGGACCAAGCGCTTCATAAAGCAGTCCAGGTGAATCAAATCAAAGACAAAGAAAAAATAGGAACTCAAATACTCAAGTAAATACAAATAAAGATCATGTGACCACCACATCAAAAATCAAAGGGTCACCAACATCCAACATCCACCAACAAAATAAGATGACTGCCACTTCAAAGCAAAACTTGAAACTTCATCTTCACCTTACATCGTCAAATCCCTTTTGGAAGACAAATACATATGTAGAATTAACTGAACGTAGGACTGAAGATCATCACGAAGAAAGGGTGTGTACAAATCAAAACTTTGAGACTTATACCTTTGTTTCAATAACCATGAACTAGGCTACGTTACAACCCTCGAAAGACTTAATTGAGGCAAGGTTTATTCTGAAATAATACAACAACAAGATTACGTAAACTGACTCCTAGATATTTGTTAATCTTCAATCTTGATAGCATATTCTTCTTGTTGTATCTTTCACACACTAAATCAGCACCACGTTTGGACTAACGGTCCAGTCGTCTCACACTATCATATCATTCAAATAATTGATTTTTTCAAAACTTGTATGAATGTTGCATTAACAATACCATTTGTGTATGAACAATTTAATTGTAAATCAGTGCTTGACATCAAAGTAATCCTAACATGGGGAAATCAAAAGAGGAACTTGGATCGAGACTTTCTCAAAATCCTTTCAATCAAAGGCAAGACCCTCAATAACTCAATCAGGTAAAACTCACCTCAAACAGCTCAATCAGGGGCCAATTATCCTCAACGACTCAATCATGGGAAGACGCCTACCAAATCTAGACACTGGGGTTGATCATGTCATGGTCACTTTTAAAGCTTCCCCAACAGAGTTCTTTCTAGACAAGGGTAAGGAAACAAGGATCAAGTCTTCCTCTCTCATTTCCCTAGCTGAACAAGCATATCTTGCCAGACATTGGAAACCATTCAAAGAAAAAGCAATCTTCATGTGTCGATCAAGTTGCTTATCTCATCAACAAGTGACCAAACTTGGAGCATTCAGATCCATCTTCTAACCATACATTATCGAAGATCGAGTGTTAGGGAATCAAGCCCTTCCACCCACCCAAAGTCCAATTTTTATTACAACTACTAGACCAAAGTCCACTAAGCTAGCATCCTTCATCAAACAAATTCCAATCACTCATATGCATCATTATCCATCATTTACATAAAGACATCATATACATCATTAAGCATCATCTACATCATTTGCATCCATAAATGAATCAGAATTTTCATATCCCCAACATTTATATTTACATTCATTGCATAAACACTTGCATCGTATTTCCATCACAATGGAGTAAATTTTCAAAATCAAACCTGCATACATGCAAAAGTCAAGATCCAAGATCAATCAAAGATTTCAGGCCGATTCTTAGCAAATCTAGTGGGCGTCCTTGTCACTCCCAGAGATTTGCATCCCGGTGCATACGCGAACGGTGAACGAAAAGAGAAGATGAGGTTGAATGAATAGAGTCGCCAGCTAGGCATTTTTATGCCGAAGGAAAGGTAATTCTACATAAACCTAAGAAAAGATGGATAAGACGGTCGCGAACCAGAGAAACTGAGAAAGGGGGTTGGTTACAACCTGGGAAGGTATTAGCACCAAGATTGTCCGTCGTACTCGACGGGATCCACGCTTACAAGATTGTGTTTAAAAGGGGTAGGTGTATGTGCTATCTGTGTGCAAAAGCTAAGAAAAGGAATATATAGGTGTCAGTGCAAAAGGTGAATTGCTCAGGAACTGAGGCTTAGAAAAAGAATACTGAAAGAGGGGGATGAGAAAGAGACTTTTTTTAGTGTTAAGTAATGAGTTTAATCTCTAATCACAGATTAGTGAACTCATTACACCATCCTAATAGAAGGATGATAGATGAGAACACTTAAGCTGAGGAAGATACCTCAACTTAATCCAAGGTTAGGGATTAAATTCATTATATAACAAAGCCTTTATTAAGTGGATTTTAATTAAGGGATAAGATTAAGAAGTGAATTTTATGGTTTGTAAGACAACTTGAGGGGGACTTGTCCATTAAACACTAGGGTTAGTCCCTCTTAACCATGAGGAAGAGTTAGAACCCTAATGTAAGGCCCAAGTTACAAGATAAAGTCTTAGTGATTACTGAGGTGATTTGATCAAGAGGTTTAACACTTAGGATTAAAGTTATACACTCCATCCTAAGAGAAAGATGCAGGCATAACCCTAATTCCCAAGTCTTAAAACTTTAAGGGTTTAGTCTTTGATTATTGAGATGAGAAAAGAGACTCAAGGAGACTCAAAGGTAAAAACTAAGGGAGACTAATTACAACCCTAATCATTATCATGCTTGGATATCCTATGGTTTATGAGGCTTAAAGAAAGATCTTCAAGGAAGCCACCAATGGAAGAAGCAGATGAAAGGAGGAGGAAGCAAAAGAATAAGTTACTTACTTCCTAAGAAGATAAGTAACTTAAAGGAAGAAAGTAAAAGAGATAGAACATAACTGAATCAAATTCACTTCAAAGACAAGTTAAAATGCATATGAATGAGATAAGAAAAAGTGAGAGGTGAAGGCAAATCCACCTCCCAAAATAACTTACCAAACCTGAAAGTGTTAGTATGAATGCATAAAGTATGAAGCATAAAGAAATGAAGTGAAATGAGATGCAATGATCAAATTCAGAAGTGTTTATGCTATGTAAATGTCATGTAAGATGATGCAAAGTCATACAATATGCATATGTGTGATCATACAAAGATGAGATGATATGGAAGCATGCTTTGAAGTTTGAAAACACATGAAAGCTTATTAAATGAAATGAATGCTAAACATGGCAAACGAATGAAGAAATGATCAAGCAAGGTTCTAACATGTCCTAATATGTCTAAGATGACATATGAATGCATGAAATGTCATGGAAAGTTCATGCAATGATGCATATGCAAGGTGAATGCAAATGAACATGAGAAATTAGGGTTACATGAACATGTGAGATGCAAATGGATAAAACAGAAGCATATGACATGATACAAATTTGAAATTAAGCTCAAACAAATCCTAATCCCATATTAGGTCACACCCCAAAGGAGAAGGTCAGAAGCATAACCTATCAAAAGTTATGATTTTACTAAGTTTTCTAGGGTTTTTGGGTGGTTCAAAGGAAAAAAATGCAAATCAAATTGAAAATGCAAGATAAATTTATGATGAAAAAGACCTATGAACTACATGCAACATGTAACACAATGCAAAAATAATTAATTTCAAACTCTTCTTTGTTAGGCAGAAATGATTTTTTGAAGTTAGGGTTCAAAAATGTAATTTTAATGACCCTTAATTCAAAGAAAATTGGCAAACCATGATCAAACCTAAAAATAAATTTGTGTGAAGAGTTTGAAAATGTTTCTAAATTCATTGGGATGATTCATGATTTTTTTGGTGATTTTTAGAAACCTAAATGTATTTTTAATTAATTAAAATACTTTAATTAATTAAAAATAATATTTAAATATTTTAAAAATACTTTTTTAATGCAAAAAATAAAACAAAAATTGTTTTCAGGTTGAGAAAAATATTTGAAATCAGAATGCAAAGTTTCATATTTTTTGAATGCTTTTTGATATTTTAAATAAATTGCACAAAAGAAATGAATTAAAATGAAATAAAAATGGATTAAAATGCAAGTCAGCGCATCTGAAGGCTGAGATTCAAACTGGGGAAGGAGTGAATTGACCACGCGCGCATCTGGACGACTCTCATTCAAACTGGGTTAATTACCATTAATTAATTAAATAATCAGAATTAATTTTAAGTGAACTAATCCTGACCACTTGTTCCTAATTAAAACAAGATCCAGGGGCCTAGAAAGCATCTGGCAATTAAAACCCTAATTAAACCCTAATTAATCTCAGGTGACCGGAGCTAAGCTCCGGTCATCTTCTCCGGCCAACCCCTCACCTGAGTTCCCTCAAAACATCACCCCAAGCCCCCCAAAACCTCCAAAATCATTCCATTAACCACCCTAAACAATAATCCAGCCCCAAAAAACATTTATCATTCATCAATAGCAAGATTCGAACAAGAACATCAAAACGGCAAAAATTTTAGACCAAGCATAAATACTCATTTCTTAATCATTTTCAAAACAAAACACATCAGAGTGATCTAGAGAGCATGCAGAATCATTCTATAACTTAAAAGAAGATTTCTGGAAAAAAAAAGTTCTTGATGACTACCTGAGATGATGAACTGCAAATATGAACTTTCATAGCTCCTCCTTTGTGCAATCCAACTCCTTTGGTCCCCCTGAGTCTATTGTGATGCTTATAATGAGTTTATTTTGGCTGAATCATGAGTTCTAGCTCTGAGTATGCAGAAATCGTGTTTGTATTTAAGAGTGTTTCAGGCTATGGTGATGGGTGGGAAGTGATCCTGGGGTGATGCTGAGTTGATTGGTGGAAGAAGATTGAAGTTTTGATGGTTGTGCTATGAATTTCGAAGAGGTGAAGATTTCTTGAGGTTTTTTGCAATCTGAGTGTATGTGAGGTTTCAGCCTTGTGTGTTGTATGTTTTGTGGTCTATGATGTTTGTATAAACCAATGGGATTGCTCAGAAAGTGGGTGGTGGCACATGCTGATTGGTATGGGAGTTTTTGCAAAACGTCAAGATTGTGTACTATGAGGTATTGGCACGGGTCAGAGGTTATTTCATAGGGTGTCTGGCCTCAGCTTGGTTCAAGGATGGCCATGGGATTGATTTTGATGTGATGGAAGGCTTGGATGAAGATTTCTCACATGTTTTGCAAATTTCCCTCTTTGAAGTTTCTTGGATCACAAGCCATGAAAACCCTAGGTTCAATGCATAATTATGATCTTTTGAAGTTGCATAGGCATGTTATGAAGTGTTTGTGCAGATTAGAGGCCATTAGAATGCTTGGCAAGTGAAATTGCAAAATTCCCCCTTTGGCATGAACTTGAAAATTATGTGATTTTTGCCAACTTTGAAAGGCCATATCTTGATTTCTAGGATGAATCAAGACAAAGACCTAATCTACAACTTTCATGACCAAGAATTTTTCATTTGAAGCATTTTTGGTCATGAAAGAGGAGGTTGAAAATCTTTCCCAAAATGGAAAGTTTGCATTTCAAGTCATTTCCAAAAATGGCAAGTTTGCAATTGGCTCTAAATTCTTCAATCTTGTGAACTTCCAACCACTTCTAAGATCAAATAAATATCATTGAACTTCAATTTGATGAAAATACCCCTTTGGTTCCATTGTTGGGGGCCTCAGATGCCCTGATTTTGACTTAACTTGCTCAGGAAGTTACCCAGTGAACAGATGACTTCCACAATGAGTTTCTTCATCAAACTTGGTACACATGATCCTTATAACATTTTAAGAACATTAGAAACAAGAATGACCCAAAAATTTGTAGTTAAGGCCACTGAAACCAAAACCCTAATTTTGGTCATCTCTGTAGTGAAAACCTAGCTCTGCTTCCATGCCTTTGCCAGTTCTTGTGATCTATTGACTTTCATGAAATTTGAGGAGCATAATATGATGATAGAACACACATGGACCCTCTTGGAAAGCTTTAAGACCTTTGGGATGGCTCATATGAACTCTTGGATAGCTCAGATCACAAACCCTAGATGCAGATGAACTTGAACTTATGCAGTGAAACAAATATGCAATATGAGGTGTAGTGCTTATGTCAATGTAAACATGAAAGATCACAAGCGAAGGTGTGATATGAGTGAGGGAAAATTTGGGGTGTTTACAGCTGCCCCTATTCAAGCATGAGTTAGCTGTGCAGGATGTAAGCGCCTGGCTTAACAGACAAACAAGATAACTTGTGGTTGAATACCAAAGACAGTCCGAAATTTGCACTCACTGGGGAGAAGAAGAAAAGGGATATAAATTGAAAAAGGTAGTATAGTATGATTATCAAATGAAGGCGACGGAGGACGACCATCGAGAAGAGGACAACTGCTGGGGATAAAATGGTAAGTAAAGCAATGATGGGGACGGCCGACAAGCTGGAGAAATAAAGAGACCATTACGGGGACGACCATCAGGTAAAGAAATAAAACTCTCTGGAGTTTAAAGTAATGAGAAAAGTAATGATGGGAACGACCATCAGGCTTGGAAAGTGAAGTAAACAACGACGGGGACGGCCATCGGTTTAAAGAATAAATGAAATAATGATGAGGGACGGTCATCAAAGGAGAAGGACGATCACCTAGTAGGGGACAGATGCTCTTTATCACGACATAGCATGAATGTCGGATAGAAAAAGGTCAACGATGGGGACGACCATCGGATAAAATGATGAAGGACGATCATCAAGAGGTGAAGGATGATCACCTAGCAGGGTACGACTGCTCTTGGGGTTTATCACGACATAGGACGAATGTCGGATAACAAGATCAACGATGGGGGACGGCCATCAGATAAAATGATGAGGGACGGTCATCAAAGGTGAAGGACGATCTTCTGGCAGGGGTCGGCTGCTGAAAATATCACGACATAGGACGAATGCCGGATAGAAGGTTCCAATAATGGAGATTCCACTGGGGAAAGGGATGAGGGATGGTCATCCAAAGGTGAAGGACGATCACCTGGCAAGGGACGGCTGCCGAAAGTATCACAACATAGGACAAATGTCGGATAGAAGAAAGTTGTTTTGTTGGTGATTTACTGGGGAATGGTAAACACGGACGAGTGCTTACGCTTAAAAATAAAAGGCATAAGTGTTTGACGCTGTGTATAGATTAAAGATGCGGACGAGCATCCTTAGGACCATGATACGAACGAGTATCGGTAGAAACAAACGCTGACGCGTGTTCAGAGATGATGATACGGACGAGTACCAACTAGTTAACAAAGAAGACGGACGAGTGTCGGATCTGTTGAGGAGTGATATAAACAGGATACAGACGAGTATCAAAGACTTCTGTATAAGTATGAGTGAGTATTGGTTTGTTGGTGAAGTAAGAGGAAGACACATATGAGTGTTTGATCTGCTGGGGAAGTATGGCACTGACGGGTGTCATATATGTACTATATAAACCTGCATCTGTTTTGAGAATGCAAAGGAGATGCTTTGGCTTTCTGTGGGGATATGATGACACGGACGAGTGTCAAAAAGAACATGTTATGAACAAGTATTTGTTTTTGAGAGTGCAAAGGGGACGCTTTGGCTTTTATGTGCAAAGGGGTGTATTTGTATTATTGCTGATGAAATAATGATGGTAATTGTAGGTGGCTGGCTCGAACTTGGCTTGCGATCATGAAAATGTTTGATTTTTTCCGTAATTCTCCGTATTAGACGGAATGCTACGCTCTGTGTGGGAAAAAATGATGCAAATTTCATGATTATGCAAAGGGGAGAAACTGATCCGAGACTCGGATCCTACTGGGATAACGATCTCTGGCTGATTTGCTTGGAGGGATGTCCTGGTTGGGGAAGAGATCATTGGTAGATCTATCCGCAAGGAGAAAATCAGTTGGGGAGAAGGAAGCTTTAGCAACTCCGCTGGGAAAGTATTTCATGCATTGCTCTTCTTAGGGAGAGAATGGAAACTCTGTGGGGAGACAGTTCCCATTAACTTTGTTGAGGATGAGAGAGATCTGGCACTTGGTGGGGAATAGGAAATTTCTCGCTTTCCTTGCTGTGAAATAGTTGTCAGGCACTGCTCAGGGAGGTCCTTCTTGGGGAGGAGATAACTTCTGGGAAGTAACATGCTAGGGATTCAATGCTTTGGTATGCCCCATGCTGTGTATTGAATACATGCATCTTGTTAAGACAAAAGAAACGTACAAGCATCCTGAGGATATCCCTAACCGGATTCCCTTATAGGAGTTAGAATTTCCTGAAAGTGATATATTTCCTACAAGCATTTATTAAAAATGGCTCATTTGTTTTATGCAAGTGTTGTATTATGAATATTGGACATTTTGCAAACGAAACAAAAATGTACAAAATGAGGCGTGATTGAAAATTCTGATTTTATTAATTTTGGGTGCCCTGAATTGGCAAATACAGTCAAAGAAACAAATCCCCTGAAATGAGGAGATTGCTATAAATTGAGAAAATAAAAATGTTGGCAATGTTGACGACGACGCTCCATTGAACTTCCTTTGCTATGACCTGTATGACCTTGACGTTCTTCTCATCTTGCTTTTCCGAAGAATGTTGATTCTGACTGATGCTTTATCCTTTCGAAGCTTGCCATGTTGTGAGGGATACAGACGAATTCAAAATTCAGAATGCTGTTGTTTGCTTATTCCCTGATTTTGCGTGGATCGCCCTTTCGGGTTTTCAATCCACCGGGATACCCATTTTTGCCTGAGTCGTCCAATGCGGCTTTTCAACTCAGCGGGTTTACACATTTTCCCCCCTATTTTTGCCCGAGTCTTTTATTCTGTTTTTGACTCGCCGGGATGCCCTATTTTTGCCTGGACTTACATTCTGTTTTTATGTCCAGCGGCTCGTTTTATGCGAAGTATTTTTTAACTGCATCTGAATTCACAGGGGATAAGAAATCTTCGCCATCCATAGTAGTGAGCATCGGTGCTCCACCAGAGAAAACCTTCTTTACTATGAATGAACCTTCGTAGTTTGGAGTCCATTTGCCCCTGTGGTCTGTATGAGGAGGAAGGAGTCTTTTCAGCACAAGATCTCCCACTTGGTATTCCCGAAGTCTGACTTTCTGATCGAAGGCTTTCTTCATCCTTTTCTGATATAACTGCCCATGACAGATGGCTGCTAATCTTTTTTCTTCGATCAAATTCAGTTGATTGTACCGAGACCGGACCCATTCTGCTTCATCCAGCTTTACATCCATCATTACTCGTAAGGAGTGTAGCTCAACTTCAACAAGTAGGACTGCCTCCATACCATACACAAGCTGATAAGGTGTTGCCCCAGTAGACGTACTGATTTAGGTTCGAAACCCATGCAAGGAAAATGGTAGCTTTTCATGCCAGTCTTTGTAAGTAACCACCATCTTCTGCACAATTTTCTTGATGTTTTTGTTAGCTGCCTCAACAGCGTCATTCATCTTTGGCCTGTTAGGAGAAGAGTTATGATGTTGGATTTTGAAGTCCCATCACAGTTCTGCCATCATTTTGTTGTTCAAATTGGAACCATTGTCAGTAATGATTCGCTCGGGAACTCCATATCGACAAATGATGTCTCTCTTTAGAAATCTGGCTACCACTTGTCTGGTGACATTTGCATACGAAGCTGCTTCAACCCATTTGGTGAAGTAATCAATGGCTACCAGGATGAATCGGTGACCATTTGAAGTAGTTGGTTCAATCTTTCCAATCATGTCAATGCCCCACATAGCGAAAGGCCAAGGTGAATACATTACGTTCAAAGGATTTGGAGGCACATGCACCTTGTCTGCGTAGATCTGGCACTTGTGGCATTTTCTGGCATAGGCACAACAATCTGCATCCATTGTGATCCAGTAGTAACCTGATCTTAATAATTTCTTAGCCATTGCGTGTCCTCCAGCATGGGTACCGAAAGATCCTTCATGCACCTCGTGCATCAACAAGTCTGCTTCTTTCGTGTCAACACATCTGAGTAGCACCATGTCAAAGTTTCGCTTGTATAATGAACCATCAGCATTAAGGAAAAAACTACCGGCCAACCTTCTTAATGTCTTCTTATCATTGGATGATGCCCCAGGTGGGTATGTCTGATCCTCTAAGAAGCATTTGATGTCATGGAACCAAGGCTTGTCATCTTTAGCAATGTCCACAGAGAATACGTATGCCGATCGGTCCAGTATGGATACTAAAATCCGAGGCAGATAATTGGCAGTTTGAACCTTGATCATGGAGGAAATGATAGCTAAAGCATCTGCGAACTGATTTTCGTCTCGAGGGATGTACTCAAGCTTGACTGTTGTGAAGAAAGTCAATAATCTCCTCGTGTAGACACTGTATGGAATCAGATGCTCTTGGTGAGTGTACCATTTGCCGTTGGTCTGATTGATTACCAAAGCTGAATCTCTGAATACATTCAATGTCTTGATCCTGAGGTCAATGGATTCCTCTAGACCCATGATACATGCTTCGTATTCTGCTTCGTTGTTAGTGCAGGCAAATGTGAGTTTTGCCGAGAAAGGCATATGAACTCCTTTAGGTGTAATGAGTACTGCACCAATTCCACGACCATTCATATTAACAGCCCCGTCAAACATCAATGTCCACTCTTCTTCTGGGTCAGGCCTTTCAGTGTGAACATGCTCTTCGTAATCTTTTGCTTTTAAGTACATGATGTCTTCATCAGGGAGGTCAAATCTCATGGGCTGGTAATCATCAATGGGTTGCTCAACTAGATAGTCAGACAGTACATTGCCCTTGATGGCTTTTTGAGATGTGTACTAAATGTCATACTCTGTCAGAATCATTTGCCATCTTGCAACCCTTCCGATAAGTACTGGCTTCTCAAATAGGTACTTGACGGGGTCCATTTTTGAGATCAGTAAAGTGGTGTGAGTCAGCATATACTGTCTTAGTCGGCGAGCAGCCCACGCTAAAGCACAACAAGTTTTCTCGAGCAGTGAATAACGTTGTTCACAGTCGGTAAACTTTTTTCTTAGGTAGTATATTGCATACTCTTTTTGACCAGACTCGTCATGCTGGCCCAACACACACCCCATTGATCCTTCTAATACTGTTAAGTACATTATCAGAGGTCTTCCTTCAATTGGAGGAATGAGGATTGGAGGTTCTTGCAGGTACTCCTTGATCTTGTCGAAAGCTTTCTGACAATCGTCGTTCCACCTGACTGTATGTTCCTTTCTTAACAGCTTGAACAAGGGATCACATGTTGCAGTAAGGTGATGTATGAACCTTGATATGTAGTTCAATCTACCTAAGAACCCTCGAACTTCTTTTTCAATCCTAGGTGCAGGCATCTCTTGAATGGCTTTGAATTTGTCGGGATCAACCTCAATTCCCTTTTCACTTACGATAAATCCCAGCAACTTACCAGAATGCGCCCCGAATGTGCATTTGTTGGGGTTTAACTTTAGCTGATACTTCCTCAGACGCTTGAACAATTTCAGCAGATTTATCAGATGGTCTTCTTCAGTAAGGGACTTGGCAATCATGTCATCCACGTAGCATTCAATTTCTTTGTGGATCATGTCGTGGAATAATGTTACCATAACCCGTTGATAAGTGGCACCGGTGTTCTTCAGTCCAAAAGGTATTACCTTGTAACAAAATGTGCCCCAAGGTGTGATGAAGGTTGTTTTCTCCATGTCTTCGGGTGACATTTTGATCTGATTATACCCGGAAAATCCACCCATGAAAGAAAGTAACGAGAACTGAGTTGTGTTGTCGACCAATACATCAATGTGAGGTAATGGGAAATCATCCTTCGGGCTAGCTCTGTTCAGATCCCGGTAATCCACACACATACGCACCTTGCCATCCTTCTTAGGCACGGGTACAATGTTACCAACCCACGGCGGGTAACTAGTTACAGCAAGGAAACCGGCGTCCCACTGTTTTTGTACTTCTTCCTTAATCTTCACTGGAGAGAAATCTTCTTTCAAGGGTAGCTTGTGCATGACTATATCCGTATCTAGATCCGGCATGTCTTGATAGGACCAAGCAAAGACGTCGACGTACTCTCGAAGCATGTTGATAAGTTGTTCTTTTACTGAAGCTTGCAGACTGGCCCCAATCTTCACTTCTTTTAAATCCTCTTCGGTACCAAGATTAACAGTTTCAACCTCCTCCTGATGAGGAGTAATCACTTTCTCTTCTTGCCTCAACAACCTGGCTAACTCTTCAGGCAACTCATAGTATTCTTCAACCCCTTCATCAGCTTGATTAATTGGATTGTCGAAGTCATACAAGGTCATAGAAGTGTTGTTGTTGGTGCAATCTAGAGGATTATTTCTGCAAGGGTTGAGATTTGTTCGTTTTAGTGATCAATTTTAATCTTGTTCAGAAAATGAAGTTGTTTATTTTGAAAACATTGCCATTTTATTGTTTTGTGCGAAAAATAACAAAAATGAAAAGACAGTGAGCGAGAGAGAAAATTGTTTGCAAAAGATGCCTGATATTCATTGATATTCCATTTGCACAAAATTACAAATATGGCCCTATTACAAAATGAGTCCTTACACCTTGGGCAAGATGCAGGACTTGATGCATGCTGAAAAAAGCAGGAAATAATAATTACTCTGCATGAGTAACCCTTATAATTTCCTAGGAAGACCAGTTAAGGACTTGGTGACCCAGGATCCTTGGACGAATCCAGCTCTCCAGGTTGAGGTCGCTTTCCACCTCGTCTTCCACGTTATTGACAGCATCTGGTGTGAGCATCCCCCCACTGATGAACTTGGGCTCTTTAGCAGCCTCTGCTTGATCTTGTTGGAATGGTTTGTAACCCAAACCGAATCTGTCCTCCTTCTTCTCCACTGGTAGCAGCTTGCCCCAGCCTTGGGCACTTCCATCTTCAACAACCTTCCGGGCTTATTGATAGGAGACAATTGAAGTACCCATCTTATTTTCCTGGGATGCAGCAAATACTTCAGTTGTCTCCTCATTGACGTTCAGTGCTTCGAACCCTTGGCTCATGGTTTCATGGATTTCACCATCCATCTCAATATATTTGTATGTAGCCAGATGGCTAACAAAGATATCCTCTTCACCACAGATGGTGATAATCTGCCCTTCCCACTCATATTTCAGTTTATGGTGAAGGGTCGACGTAACTACGCCAACGGCGTGAATCCATGGTCGACCCAACAAACAGTTGTAGGCCGGTTGGATGTCCATCACATAGAAAGTAGTCTGAAAGATCTGCGAACCGATTATCACAGGAAGCTCCACCTCTCCAAGAACAGGCCTCTTGGAGCCATCAAAAGCTCTAACCACCAGATTGCTTGGTCGGAGAGCTATACCATCATATTCAAGCTTGACAAGGGCTTTCTTTGGCAAGATGTTGAGTGAAGACCCAGTGTCAACAAGAACATGTGAAAGAACAACCCCTTTACACTCCAGGGTGATGTGTAAAGCTTTGTTGTGGTGATGACCTTCCGTTGTCAAATCAGCGTTGGTGAAACCTAGCCCATGGCTAGTATTAACATTAGACACCACTGTCTTGAGCTGATTCACTGTGATCTCCTCCGGCAGGTATGTTGCGTGCAAGACTTTAAGTAGTGCATCCTGATAAGGTTCAGAGCGCAACAGTAGGGATAAGATGGAGATCTTGGAAGGAGTCTGGTGGAGCTGATCCACAACCTTGTAGTCACTTCTTTTGATTATCCTCATAAATTTATCCACGTCTTGATCAAAGGATGATTTATGGGCCTCTTTTTGTACAGGTTCTTCAGGTGCCACACTCTTACCTTTGGCTTTGGCAGCAACCTCTGTCTCAGTATTAGTTCTTGGAGCTTGTGACGCGAAGAGGCGTCCGCTTCGGGTGAAGCCTCCGCCTCCCCCGACATTATCCACTTGTGGTGTATGAACCGAAGAATCAAAAAGGACTCTCTCTCAGTGGCAGTAAAGGTATGAACCATAGTGTCATGGTACAACATTGTCTTTATCATATGGAATGGGCCCCGACACCGTGATGGTGACTGTACTGACGACAACAGAGGTATGAACCGTTATTGTTTATGGATCATAAAAGATGGTAACAGGACTTCTGATTAATGTTGGTGGTGATTGACTGAAGCTTGGTTGTTGCTGAAACTGTTGTCGAGATTGTTGCTGATAATTGTTGGAATCAGGGACCGTTGCAGGGTCGTAATAGATAGTGATTGTGGAGACGTCGTTGTTAGTGGTTGTTGTAGTTGTAGAAGCGGATGCGATTGAACTGGTGTTTGTTGAAGTGATGGAAAAGGTGGTTGTTGATTTTGTAGACGAGTCTGTAGGAACAATTGTGTTTGCATTTGTAGGAGAAATACTTGTTGTTGTTGAAAAAGGAGTTGTTGGTATTGTAGAAGAGGTTGTTGTTATTTGCAGGATACCCTCTCTGATCAGGCCATTGATGCCATTCCTCAAGTTTGCACACCCATTGACGGAAACTTTGCAAGATTCACAGTAGGCCTCACAACCTGGGAACACCTGGCATTTCAAAAGTTGAGCTTTAACTTCTGCCAGAGGTGTTTGAATACTTGCAGTATCTTCAATTAAATTCATGGGTTGGCCCTCCTCAATTTCATTTATCCTAGGCCCACCATGGCTGGGCATAGGATTCTTCGTGACATTAGGAGGTGGTGCAAAATTTAGGGCCTTTGAATCAACCAGATCCTGGACCTTCATGTGCAAAGCTCTACACTTTTCTGTGGTGTGACCAGGTGCATTAGAATGAAAAGCACATCTGGCATTGACATCGTAATTTCTCGGAAGGTTCTGAGGATCTGGTGGAGCCAAAGTCCTTAGCTCGACAAGATTAAGCTTCAGGAGTTGTGGCAATAAGGTGGCATATGGCATTGGTATAGGGTCAATCACCCTGTTAACTTGAGATGGCCTTTGTTGGAAAGGGCGTTGTTGTTGTTGTAGGATCTTTGTTGAGGAAACTGTTGCTGTTGAGGAAAGTGTTGTGGTTGTTGAGTGTATTGAGGAGGTGGAGTAGGAATAGTGACAGCGGAAATTGATCTTGGCAGATACTGGGGTCTTCCCCTGCCCATGTGTACAGAATTTCTTTCACCGGATCTGCGAGGCCCTGCAAATGGTTTCCTTGCATTGCTTGAACTGGCGCCATTATCAGAAATCTTTCCCATTTTCAATAAGCTCTCAATTCTTTCTCCAGCTATAACCACGTCTGCAAAGCTGGTGGAAGAAAAAGTAGCCAACCTATCAATGTAAGTCCCCTGGAGGGTGTTCATGAACATATCTGCCATTTCCCTTTCAGACATCGGGGGTTGAACGACAGCAGCTAATTGCCTCCATCTTTGAGCATACTCTCTAAAGCTTTCCCGGGAAGATTGTGACATTCCCATTAGAAGGGTCTTGTTTGGAGCCATGTCCATATTATATTGATATTGACGAATGAAAGCTTCGGCCAAATCTTTCCAATTACTTACCGTGGCCCTGGTCAAATGAGAGTACCACTCACGGGAGGCCCCTGTCAAGCTATCCTCAAAATAAAACATCCACATTTTTTCATCCATGGTGTAGGCTTTTAATCTCCCCAGGAAATATTGGAGATGGGTACGAGGGCAGGATGTACCATTGTATCTTTCAAAACAAGGAGGTTTGAATTTGTGAGGAATTCTAACCCCTTCCATTAGTCCCATATTCGTGACATCAAAACCCGGAGAGTTTTGAGACTCCAGAGACCTCAGCTTTTCTGCTATCTCATCCAGCCGACGATCATAGACTTCGTCTCCTGCCCCGACCACAGTGAATTTTTCTTCCTGAGGGTCCTCCTGCAAGGCCCTCCCTCCAATGTTACCCTGGGTGTTCCTTATAACATTGATGTCCGGATTAAGATGAGGTCCAAACTCTAGGGGATCAGTATGAGGCTGTACATGATCGTTGTTGCTGGTACCCCCTGTACCTGGTTGGTTTTCTTATGGAGTTTGCCGCTCGACCAACTCCCTCAGTCTTTCTCGACTCTGGGCCAACCCAGTCATCACTGCCATAAACTGGTTCATTTGGGCCCTCATTTCAGTCATTTCATTGGCCATTTGGGTTCTCACGTCAGTCAGATCTTGTTGAACCTGGACTATTTGTAAGCCCGGAAGGTTGTTTCTTGTCGGATACCGGTGCACTCTATTGATAGGGAAGACTCTTCTACGAGCAATGTTTCCTGAAATCACAACAAAGTGAGAAACAACAAAAAAAAAACCTACAAAACAAAGAAATAAGGTTAGTATGCAATGCAGGATGTCTATTTATCTTCCAAGGGTATCCGGTTTGGTTCTTTGGTTTTGACCTTCCAGACCTCGAGGAATGATGATGTTGAAGAGAGATAAAGCCCATGAAATAATACAAACCATATATTACAAAATGTAAAGATACATAGTTTGATTACAACAAAGTTCCCATAGTGGGTCAAAATACAACAACAAAAATACAATCAAAATGAAGTACAAACAAAGAAACCAAACATCCAATCCATAATCATCCTCTCTGACTTCTGGGCCTCAGTCACTAGACCAACTGGATGCTCTAAGATGGTCCTGATAAGAAGGTTCCTGGTGGCAATGGCACTGGTCAACTTCTTATGCTTGTCCTGGTCCTTTGATCTCTTCAACCCCGCCCGGAGCTTCAACTCAGAGATTTCCTTCTGTGCTGCTAACAAGGCCTCTTGATTCTTCTTCTCATTAGCTTCTAGCAGCTCTATCCTAGCTTGGGTTCTCTGATCTTCCTGTGCATGTGCCTCAGTGATCCTGATCCACCTAGCCTGACTCTCTTCCAAGTAATGTTCAGCTCTGGCCTTTTGAATCTTCGCTTCCTTGCAAGCATTCTTCAATACCAACTCCCCTGCTCTAGCCCTTTTGATGTAATCATTTGTCTTCTCAATCTTGGTCGTATGCTCAATCTGGAGCTTCTCTAACCTTTAATTATCCAGACGACTGTCATTCCTCTCCCATAGGGTCTTCTTCAAAGCTTCACAGAGCTGAGTATTGCTTTCCTTCAATTTCTCAAACTCCTCCAAACTGACTATGGTTATGGACTCCACTGCTGATGGTCAAGGCACATCCTCTAGGGTGAATGGCATACGGGTGATTTGTCCCCTGATACGAGACCAATCAAGATACTAAGCTGAAGCTATGTCGTTACACTTGCCAAGAATAGCAGTCCCCTTTGTCTGAATATTGTCCCAAGCCCAGGCTGCTTGTCTGGCAATGGCAAGGTTGTGCTGAATGTCACAGTAGAGGGTTTCTGACAAGTCTTGCTCTCTTGGTGGATGTACCAAGGCATACCCTAATTGCCTTTTGAATAGCAAAGGATTGTAGTTGATGCAACCCTTCACTCCAATCAGGGGTACATTGGGATACTGTCTACAAATGGTGATGATATCTTTGCCCTTGGTGCTCTGAGTGCACCATCTAATGTCTTCTGATGTAAGGGCAATCATTCTTTTAGCCCAGTTCCTTGGCTGATGAGGATTCAAGAAAGCGTCTGACTTTGGCAAGTGCCTTAACAACCAACAATAGAAGAGAGGTGCACAACATCTGACTAATCTTCCCCTCTGCTTCTCATTCCTTTGATGCACTGAATAGTAAAAATCTCCAAGCAAAGTAGGAACTGGGTTCTTCAACAGGAAGAGGTGGATAGCACTCTTGCTTACAAACTTAGGCTCATCAGCAAACAGGATGATGCCATATATGCTAAGGGCCAGAAGAGCACAAACAGTGTCCCACTTCCCTGCTGCAGCATGAATGGTGGCCTGAGTAACCAAGAAGTCCAAATGAAGGCATGGCATTCCAGCCTTGGTGGTCATATTCTGGTCAATGAGGGCGGACTCCAAGTGCAAAGCCTTAGCTACATCTTCATTCTTGGGAGCAGTCATCTCAGGGTTGAAAGGAATCCCTCTCCTGATGGGGACACTCAACAACATGGAGAACTCTTCCATCAAAGGTCCCAACTGAAAATCTGGGAAAGTGAAACATCTGAGAGGAGGGTCATATAACTAAAGACATGTGTGGATCATACTCCTCTGGGAGGCATCCAAGTCCATGATCATGTCCATAATGCCACCATAATGTTCCCTGAATAAAGGGACATGATCAGGAGTGATGAGAGTCTGAATCTGTCTGATGCCTGTCAGAGTGGGATCAAAGAAATGGTAAGTGATGTTGCTCTTCCTTGATGGGTCCATGCTGACAATGGATGATGGTGAAGAAGACTGAGGAGAAGTACTGGAGAAGACTGCTGAAGATAGCTGGAGAAGATACTGAAGAGGATCTCGGATGAAGATAACTGATGAAGATGGCTGATGCAGATAGCTGAAGGAATCTGAGTAGCAGAACAGGTGAAAACCAAACCAAAGATAAGATGTGGATACCCTGTAAAACAAATAGACAAATGTTAAATGATGCAAAATGATGTATGCAGAATAATATGCAAAGGGTTTGTGATCAAGTGCTGGATCTGTTATCTGCCTTGATAGGGTCCATGTGTGTTCATAAGTCCGGATGGAGGCTTAGAAAACCAGTAACCAGGTGGGGGACTCAAATAAAGAGTCACATGTCCAGGGTTTCACAAGAACAGTCCAAAATGATGCAGTCTTAACAAAACCAGTAACAAGGGTATGATGAGGCCAAAGGTTCCTGCAAACCTGTAAACATCCCAACCCCCTCACATGTATTATTCTAGAACAAGGATCCTCGGACTTGGATTAGTTATGAGAAGTGTAAACACTTCTAACCCGGAGGTACAATGTTTACAATAATCATAAAGGATCCTCCTCTAATTCACCTCAGATGCCGAAGGTCATAAAAAGGTCATCCAGACCTAGCAAGCTTCCCAGATAGCCCTAGTACTACTGAAAATCCGTAGCACAGAGTTCTCAAGAAGAAACCCATGTCTGAACCGTGTTTCATATTCCCGCACCAAACCGAAATGGGATGGGAAAGAATATGAAGCCACTCTATGTCACTCAGGTCCCCGGTATGGAACCTTACTCACTAAATAACCCTCCCACCAAAACAGACAGAGGATCCAGCACACATGATATGATGATAATAGTATGAAATGCATATAAACAGTAAATGAAAGCAATAAATAAAGTTGTACAGAAAGCAATAAATAAAACAATAATCAACAAGCACAAGTAGCACATAACACCCCCATAAACACAAACCAAACAAGTTCTAGGAGAAACCCACAAAAAGAACCAGAAGCCCTAGTTGCAAGATAATTCCCCAGCAGAGTCGCCAAGCTGTCGCTCCCGGATATTTGTATCCCGGTGCAGACGCGAATGGTCAGTGAAAAGAGAAGATGAGGTTGAATGAATAGAGTCGCCAGCTAGGCATTTGTATCCCGAAGGAAAGGTAATGTTGCATAAACCTAGGAAAAGATGGATAAGACGGTCGCGAACCAGAGAAACTGAGAAAGGGGGTTGGTTACAACCTGGGAAGGTATTAGCACCCAGATTGTCCGTCGTACTCGACGGGATCCACGCTTACAAGATTATGTTTAAAAGGGGTAGGTGTATGTGCTATCTGTGTGCAAAAGCTAAGAAAAGGAATATACAGGTGTCAGTGCAAAAGGTGAATTGCTCAGGAACTGAGGCTTAGAAAAAGAATACTGAAAGAGGGGGATGACAAAGATACTTTTGTTCGATAACAGTTAAGTTATGCCTACATATCCTCTCGTGCAATGAGGAAGTCAGAACACTGTAGTTCGACTCAAAGAGACTGAAAATGAAATTGATTGGGAACTGCTTGCTTGCCTATGCTCAAGTGTATGACTCGTCTGGCTCGAGTGCTAACTGTCTTGCATTAGACGGAAGAAGCAAGTTCTCGTTTGTGAATGAGTGTGATGAGAAAAGAATCCCGAAGGAGACAATTATTGTTTGTTTTTGTGTTTTCAGTTTTTTATTGTTTTTGGTGTTTTGCATAAGTTAATGAGCTTAAGCCTAAACCAAGGGTTTGTAAACTCATTATATCCTCCCAGACTAGGGATAATGAGTCTGCTTAAGTATGAGATAAGCATCTCAACTTAATTACCATGATGATGTAGGATTAAGATCATTAACCTACTTGTGATTATTTAGATGTTTTTGGGTTTTTGTTTAGTGTTAAGTAATGAGTTTAATCTCTAATCACAGATTAGTAAACTCATTACACCATCCTAATAGAAGGATGATAGATGAGAACACTTAAGCTGAGGAAGATAACTCAACTTAATCCAGGGTTAGGGATTAAATTCATTATATAACAAAGCCTTTATTAAATGGATTTTAATTAAGGGATAAGATTAAGAAGTGAATTTTATGGTTTGTAAGACAACTTAAGGGGGACTTGTCCATTAAACACTAGGGTTAGTCCCTCTTAACCATGAGGAAGAGTTAGAACCCTAATGTAAGGCCCAAGTGACAAGATAAAGTCTTAGTGATTATTGAGGTGATTTGATTAAGAGGTTTAAACAAATTAAAGATTTAACACTTAGGATTAAATTTATAAACTCCATCCTAAGAGAAGGATGCAGGCATAACCCTAATTCCCAAGTCTTAAAACTTTAAGGGTTTAGTCTCTGATTATTGAGATGAGAAAAGAGACTCAAGGAGACTCAAAGGTAAAAACTAAGGGGGACTAATTACAACCCTAATCATTATCATGCTTGGATATCCTATGGTTTATGAGGCTTAAAGAAAGATCTTCAAGGAAGCCACCAATGGAAGAAGCAGATGAAAGGAGGAGGAAGCGAAGAATAAGTTACTTACTTCCTAAGAATATAAGTAACTTAAAGGAAGAAAGTGAAAGAGATAGAACACAAGTGAATCAAATTCACTTCAAATACAAGTTAAAATGCATATTAATGAGATAAGAAGAAGTGAGAGGTGAAGGCAAATCCACCTCCCAAAATAACTTACCAAACCTGAAAGTGTTAGTATGAATGCATAAAGTATGAAGCATAAAGAAATGAAGTGAAATGAGATGAAATGATCAAAGTCAGAAGTGTTTATGCTATGTAAATGTCATGTAAGATGATGCAAAGTCATACAATATGCATATGTGTGATCATACAAAGATGAGATGTTATGGAAGCATGCTTTGAAGTTTGAAAACACATGAAAGCTTATGAAATGAAATGAATGCTAAACATGGAAAATGAATGAAGAAATGATCAAGCAAGGTTCTAACATGTCCTAAGATGTCTAAGATGACATATGAATGCATGAAATGTCATGGCAAGTTCATGCAATGATGCATATGCAAGGTGAATGCAAATGAACATGAGAAATTAGGGTTACATGAACATGTGAGATGCAAATGGATAAAACAGAAGCATATGACATGATAAAAATTTGAAATTAAGCTCATACAAATTCTAATCCCATATTAGGTCACACCCCAAAGGAGAAGGTCAGAATCCTAACCTATCAAAAGTTATGATTTTCCTAAGTTTTCTTGGATTTTTGGATGGTTCAAAGGAAAAAATGCAAATCAAATTGAAAATGCAAGATATATTTATGATGAAAAATAACTATAAACTACATGCAACATGTAACACAATGCAAAAAGAATCAAGTTCAAACTCTTCTTTGTTAGGCAGAAATGATTTTTTGAATTTAGGGTTCAAAAATGTAATTTTAATGACCCTTAATTCAAAGAAAATTGGCAAACTATGATCAAACCTAAAATGAAATTTGTGTGAAGAGTTTGAAAATGTTTCTAAATGAATTGGGATGATTCATGATTTTTTTGGTGGTTTTTAGAAACCTAAATGTATTTTTAATTAATTAAAATACTTTAATTAATTAAAATAACATTAAAATATTTTAAAAATACTTTTTTAATGCAAAAAATAAAATAAAAATTGTTTTCAGGTTGAGAAAAATATTTGAAATCAGAATGCAAAGTTTCATATTTTTTGAATGCTTTTTGATATTTTAAATAAATTTCACAAAAGAAATGAATTAAAAAGAAATAAAAATGGATTAAAATGCAAGTCAGTGCATCTGAAGGCTGAGATTCAAACTGGGGAATGAGGGAATTGACCACGCACGCATCTGGACGACTCTCATTCAAACTGGGTTAATTACCATTAATTAATTAAATAATCAGAATTAATTTTAAGTGAACTAATCCTGACCACTCGTTCCTAATTAAAACAAGATCCAAGGGCCTAGAATGCATCTGGCAATTAAAACCCTAATTAAACCCTAATTAATCTCAGGTGACCGGAGCTAAGCTCCGGTCATCTTCTCTGGCCAACCCCTCACCTGAGTTCCCTCAAAACATCACCCCAAGCACCCAAAACCTCTAGAATCATTCCACTAACCACCCTAAACACTAATCCAGCCCCAAAAAACATTTATCATTCATCAATAGCAAGATTCGAATAAGAACATCAAAACGGAAAAAAATTTAGACCAAACATACATACTCATTTCTTAATCATTTTCAAAACAAAACACATCAGAGTGATCTAGAGAGCATGCATAATCATTCTATAACTTAAAAGAAGATTTCTGGAAAAAAAAGTTCTTGATGACTACCTGAGATGATGAACTGCAAATATGAACTTTCAGAGCTCCTCCTTTGTGCAATCCAACTCATTTGGTCCCCCTGAGTCTATTGTGATGCTTGGAATGAGTTTATTTTGGCTGAATCATGAGTTCCAGCTCTGAGTATGCAGAAATCGTGTTTATGTTTGAGCATGTTTCAGGCTATGGTGATGGGTGGGAAGTGATCCAGGGGTGATGCTGAGTTGATTGGTGGAAGAGGATTGAAGTTTTGATGGTTGTGCTATGAATTTCGAAGAGGTGAAGGTTTCTTGAGGTTTTTTGCAATCTGAGTGTATGTGAGGTTTCAGCCTTGTGCGTTGAATGTTTTGTAGTCTATGATGTTTGTATAATCCAATGGGATTGCTCAGAAAGTGGGTGGTGGCACAGGCTGATTGGTATGTGAGTTTTTGCAAAAAGTCAAGATTGTGTACTATAAGGTATGGGCACGGGTCAGAGGTGATTTCATGGGGTGTCTGGCCTCAGCTTGGTTCAAGGATGGCCATGGGATTGATTTTGATGTGCTGGAAGGCTTGGATGAAGATTTCTCACATGTTTTGCAAATTTCCCTCTTTGAAGTTTCTTGGATCACAAGCCATGAAAACCCTAGGTTCAATGCATAATTCTGATCGTTTGAAGTTGCATAGGCATGTTATGAAGTGTTTGTGCACATTATAGGTCATTAGAATGCTTGGCAAGTGAAATTGCAAAATTCCCCGTTTGGCATGAACTTGAAAATTATGTGATTTTTGCCAACTTTGAAAGGCCATATCATGAGTTCTAGGATGAATCAAGACATGTTATTGTACTTTTTGAAAAGGGAAAAACCTAATCTACAACTTTCATGACCAAGAAATTTTCATTTGAAGCATTTTTGGTCATGAAAGAGGAGGTTGAAAATCTTTCCCAAAATGGAAAGTTTGCATTTCAAGTCATTTCCAAAAATGGAAAGTTTGCAATTGGCTCAAAATTCTTCAATCTTGTGAACTTCCAACCACTTCTAAGATCAAATAAATATTATTGAACTTAAATTTGATGAAAATACCCCTTTGGTTCCATTGTTGGGGGCCTCAGATGCCCTGATTTTGACTTAACTTTCTCAGGAAGTTACCCAGTGAACAGATGACTTCCACAATGAATTTCTTCATCAAACTTGGTACACATGATCCTTATAACATTTTAAGAACATTAGAAACAAGAATGACCCAAAAATTTGGAGTTAAGGCCATTGAAACCAAAACCCTAATTTTGGTCATCTGAGTAGTGAAAACCTAGCTCTGCTTCCATGCCTTTGCTAGTTCTTGTGATCTCTTGACTTTCATGAACTTTGAGGAGAATAATATGATTATAGAACACACATGGACCCTCTTGGAAAGCTTTAAGACCTTTGGGATGGCTCAAATGAACTCTTGGATAACTCAGATCACAAACCCTAGATGCAGATGAACTTGAACTTATGCAGTGAAACAAATATGCAATATGAGGTGTAATGCTTATGTCAATGTAAACATGAAATATCACAAGCCAAGGTGTGATATGAGTGAGGGAAAATTTGGGGTGTTTACAGTCCCCCATGGAGCTTTTTCTCTTCAACCTTTTATTGATAAAGTTATTATCCTCAGCAAGTCCAGCGGGCGTTCCCCATGGAATTATTCCCCTCAACCATTTGTTGATGAAGCTTCGTTTCTTAGTTTATCTAGTTATTATTTTCCAAGCAAAGTTCTTACCAATTGTTATTTAGCGGGCGTTCCCCATTGGATCATTTTCTTCAACCTTTTGTTGATCTCCCCAAGAAATCTTATTCATTATAGCAGTAATTTCTCAACCAATTTGTCCTTTATCCTTTTGGTGATAGACATTTATTTAGTTTAGTTCTTATCTTCATCCTTCTGGTGTCGGGAGTTTTCTATCACCCTTTTGATGATAGAAAATTATTTTATTTCAGTTTACCTACATCCTTTTGGTGTTAGGAATTTTCTATCATCCTTTTGGTGGTAGAGAATTATTTTATTTCAGTTTACCTACATCCTTTTGGTGTCGAGAATTTCTATCATACTTTTAGTGATAGACATTTATGCAGTTTTGTTCTTACCTTCATCCTTTTGGTGTCAGAAATTTTCTATCATCCTTTTGGTGGTAGAGAATTATTTTATATCAGTTTACCTACATCCTTTTGGTGTCAAGAATTTCGATCATCCTTTTGGTGATAGGCCTTTATGCAGTTTTGTTCTTACATTCATCCTTTTGGTGTTGGGAATTTTCTATCATCCTTTTGGTGGTAGCGAATTATTTTATTTCAATTTACCTTCATCCTTTTGGTATCGATAGTTTTCTATTATCCTTTTGGTGATAGACATTTGTTTAGTTTTGTTCTTACCTTCATCCTTTTGGTGTCGGGAATTTTCTATCATCCTTTTGGTGATAATGAATTATTTTATTTCAGTTTACCTTCATCCTTTTGGTGTCGGGAATTTTCTATCATCCTTTTGGTGGTAGCGAATTATTTTGTTTCAGTTTACCTTCATCCTTTTGGTGTTGGGAATTTACTATCACCCTTTTGGTGGTAGAGAATTGTGTCTCTTCCTTCATCCTTTTGGTGTCAAGTTGGGAATTTACTATCACCCTTTTGGTGGTAGCGAATTATGTCTCTTCCTTCATCCTTTTGGTGTCGAGCTGGGAATTTTATATCACCCTTTTGGTGGTAGAAAATTATGTCGTTAATCTTTATCCTTATTCTTTTGGTGATGTCCATTATCCTTTTGATATTGAAAATTCACTATTAGTTATATTGGTACCCTCATCCTTTTGGTGTTGGTGCTCTTTAAAGTTGTGTATCCTTATTACCCTTTTAGTAATAGATTCCTTATCCTTTTAGTGTCAGAAATCTAGTTTAGTACTTATCCTTTTGGTGGTATCAAGTTGTGTGTTTTACTATCATCCTTTTGGTGATAGGCATGTCATCCTTTTGGTGTCGACATCCTTTTAGTCTTTGGTATGTGTATCATCCTCTTGGTGAATAACAACAAGTGTGTGTTTTGTTATTACCCTTTTGGTGATATCAAGTTTGTTCTTTGTCATCCTTTTGGTGTTAGCTAGAGTCATTATGATCCAACCATTATCCTCTTGGTGATGACGATCTTTGTCGTTCAAAAATAACCATCATCTTTTTGGTGTTGGCAATCATTGAAGACTTTTATGTTAATTGTCATCCTTTTGATAGTTGTTATCTTTCTTACTTTCTTGAATTATTCTTCATCCTTTGGTGATGGTCGTTACCCTTTTGGTAATAGCAATCTTTGTCGATCTCACTGATATCCTTTTGGTATTAGAGGTCTTTCATATTTTAATCATCAACTTTTTTCGTAAATATTTCATCACATTTTCTTTTCAGACAAATTCAGAGTCTTTTTAGCATCTAATTGACTTCTACCTTGAAAGTATGAATGCAATCCAATTTATCTTACTCGGTTAAGCCACTTAGATAAGGGCAACTGTCATACCCCAAATTTGTCATACATGTATACCATTTTGTTTTAGTTCATTAACCAATGTCCAAACAAAATGTCATTTCTTTTGTTGTCCAAGTTTATGGTTTGTGTAAGGTTAAGTCATGTTTTCATTCAGGTTTATCAAGTGTGTGTAGTGTTCTTTATATTCAAAGTCATCAAAGTGGAGTTACTTCATTATCAAGTAATCAGGCTATGGTAGAATCAAGTGTTTTGAGCCCATAGGTTCTAGTTTTATGGTTTTGAAGGCTAAGATGGATTTGTACTTTCTCAAGGGCAATTGGATCACATTCCATTTCAAGTCCATTTTTATCCATCATCATTAACCATATTCATAAAAAGTCATTAAATCTGTTTTTTTATAGTCACTTTTCATGTTGATTATTCATTTTAATCCATTCAAAATACACAATTCATATTTTAACATCCATTACCATTGATCATTACTATTTTATAATTTTATTTCATATACTAAAAAATCCATGACCAGTTGACCTTTTTTCTTTTGTAGCCTAATATCCATAAATACATGTCCTTAGGTGTCAAAAATATTAGAAGCCCATTCCAATTTACAAATAAAAAGTCCATGAGAACCAATTCCATATACAAAGAAATGACCAAAAATCATCTTACATAATATTACATTGTAATAAAAATGAAAAAAATTGCCTTAATGACTCAGCAGCCAAAACGTATTATTCATTACTAATTCCTTCACTCACTCCTAACCTTCATATCATTGCCTGACCCACCTCAAATACAATCCGCATAACATGAGAAGGTTTATCTCAGCAACGTACATTAACACACTCATGACCTGATCCCCATTTTTCCAGCTTGCAATTTCCAAAATCGTTCACGCATCAACAAATAGCTCAGTAATTCCTTCTCCAGTCTTTGCCTCCAAGTCTGCCATTTATACCCTCAAATTATCCTATAAATGACCCTCATTCTCCTTCATAAAACAAGCTTGGAAAAACATAAACTCTGCAAAATTATACAAAAAAACAAGCTTCAACCTTTTCATAATTTTTTTTGCAAAAACACAAATCACTCTTCATCTCTAACCTCCATTCATAATCACAAAACCATAAAACTCATCCTCTTCTCCTAATCACTCAATGATACCCTTCATTAAACTTCAAACCTGCTCCTTTCACAAACCCTCCAACTCACCTTCTCCCTCAAACAAACACGTGGCATCGTGCCAAATAAAGCAAAAAACCAAAAAATACATAAAAACATTCTGAAATTCGAGTGAAAATAGAACTGAGATTTTGCGAGAGAGAGAGAGAGAGGGAGGAGGAGATTTAGAGAGTTTGAGAGTGAGTCGCGATATTGAGAGGACAAAGAGAGAAAGTCGAACCGAAAATACAGAGGAGACAAACTGTGAAAAAAGCAACAAATCAAGAACGACTTGAGAGAGAGACCTCCATGACTAGTAGTTACAAAGAGTGGGTTTTCTCTTTTGCGAGTTTTCACAGGAGTAACATAGAGTTTTCTTTTTTCTCTTTTGAATCAGCGTCTGAGAAAGAGGAATTCATGTTCCTCAATAGATATTATTAGATCTTTATTTTGTTTTTCATTTATGTTGATTTTTAGTTTTTTTTATTGTTAAAAAAATTATTATTGATGAGCTTTACCCATGATTCACATACACACACCAGATTCAACACATACCCCTCCTTCTTATGATTATTTTATTTTTGTTATATGTTTTTTGTGGGCTTAACAACCCATCTTGATTGCTATTTTTGCTGGTGTTGATTTTATTATTGGTAATTTTTTCTTGCTATTCTTATTATCATTTAGAAAAAAAGTCTTTAAAAAAAATTTAGTGAATCATTTCTCCATTTGTTTTATTTTAGGGCCGATATTATAACAAGCAGTCGAGTTTGTCCGATTTCATTAAATCGGTAAAATTCAATCAATATGAGACCAACTTAGTTTAGTTATTTATTTATCATTTTATTTTGATTTATTTTCCCTTTTGGAAATCATTAATTTAGTTTATTGTTTTTATTTCGGATTTATGGTCGATGAACATCTAGATCTTGAGATTCGTCACAAGTCGACTTGAAATCTCGATTAAATGATGAGACCATTTTATTTCCCTTTTGGAAATTTAATTTTCGAAATCAACATGGATACATAAATTAACGTTTGATTTCTCATAGAATGATTCTAACATTGAATTCATTCTAAGATAGTTGAAGAACCACATTTCAACGTTTTCGATTTAATCTTGAGTCTTGCCGCTTCGTATAGCTTCCTCTTAGGCCCATACTTAAGGGATTCAAGAGGGATTTTTGTAAATATTTTGCCTCTTAACGGAATAATCCCGATGAACGGTTCTTGATTGAATCGTTAATCACAAATCAAATATCAAATAATATTCAAGAATTACCTCTTGAAGTATGCTTTAACTTTGATCACGAACGTGGAAAATACCATCGTCTCTACAAAATCCATGCGAGCACAAAGTGGAATACGGTTCTAGCCGTCTCTTGTTATAAGAAAATTGACAATTAGGACTGGCAAATGGCAAGGGAAATAGTTCCTCTATTTATAGAGAGCTACTAAAACCCTAATGCTCTTATTTTGGGCTTTTCCAAAATAAACCTAATCTTATTTAATTAAACTATTTTAATTATATAAAATACTATTATATTTAACTAAATTGATTTAATTAAATATTAATTAAATTAAATGATATTTAAGTTAATCGATTGTTAATTCTCATTTATTTAATTATATTATATTTAATCAAATAAATTATATTTTTGTTAATTTATTAAATAATACAATTAACAAGTAATTAAATTAAATCTTATTTAATTTAATCATTTGTTCCACTATCAGTACTTTATGCGTATGACTGTAGGTTCTCGTAACATTGACAATAATATTAAATCACTTGTTTAATATTATAAACAGTGAGCGATTGTCGCTCCCGCTGACTTTCATCCCGGTGCAAACGCTAACTGGTGTCGGCGATGTTGAAGGTTGAGGTCGAATAGAGTCGTCAGCTAGGCATTTTTATCCCGAAGGAAAGGAAATGCTACATAAACCTAGAATGAGGTGGATAAGACGGTTGCGAACCAAAGAGACTGAGTAAGGGGGTAGGTTACTACCTGGGAAGGTATTAGCACCCAGATCTTCTGTCGTACTCAACGGGATCCACGCATACCTGATTGTGTTTAAAAGGGGATAGTGTATGTGCTAAATTGTGTATAAAAGGCTAGGGAGGAATGGATGTACAGAGTGTCAATGCAAGAAGAAAGTGAGTGCTCAAAACTAAGGCTGAGGAAAGAGAACTGGGAGGAGGAGAGGGGGGGGGGGGGACAAAGAGACTTTTGTTCGATAACTGTTAAGTTATTCCTACGTATCCTCTCGTGCAATGAGGAAGTCAGAACACCGTAGTTCGACTCAAAGAGACTTGAATGTTTTTGATGTGAACTGTTTGCTTGTCTATGCTCAAGTGTCTGACTCGTCTGGCTCGAGTGCTAACTGTCTTGCATTAGACGGAAGAAGCGAGTTCTCGTTTTCAGAGTGAATGTGATGAGAAAAGAATCTCGGAGGAGACGTTTATTGTTTGTTTTTGTGTTTTCAGTTTTTTTTTATTGTTTTTGGTGTTTTGCATAAAATAATGAGCTTAAGCCTTAATCAAGGGTCGTAAACTCATTATATCACCCCTGATTAGGGATAATGAGTCTACTTAAGTATGAGATGAAAATCTTAACTTAATTACCCTAATGATGCAGGATTAAGATCATTAACCTATTTTTGATTATTAAGTGTTTTTGGATTTTGTTTTGTGTTAAGTAATGAGTTTATTCTCTAATCACGGATTAGTGAACTCATTACACCATCCTAAGAGAAGGATAATAGATGAGAAAACTTAAGATGAGGAAGACTCCTCAACTTAATCCATGGTTAGGACTTAAAATCTTTATTTAACAAGCCTTTATTAAAGTGGATTTTAATTAAAGGTGGGATTAAGAAATGGATTTTATGTTTGTAAGACTAAACCTGAGGGGGACTTGTCCATTGAACACTAGGGTTAGTCCCTCTGAACCAACAGGCAGAGATGTAACCCTAATATAAGGCCCAAGTTAAAAGCTTAAGTCTTAATGATTATTAGGTGTTTTGATTAGGAGGTGTAAACAACTTAAAGGTTTAACACAAAGTATTAAAGTTATACACTCCATCCTAAGATAAGGATACATGCAAAACCCTAATTCAGAGTCTTAAAACTTTAAATGTTTAGCCTTGATTATGAGATGAGAAGCATAGACTCAAGGAGACTCAAAGGTAAAAACTAGGGGAGACTATGTACAATCCTAAAGTTATCATGCTTGGATATTCCTATGGTTTGTGAGGCTTAAGAAAAGATCTTCAGAAAGTCTTTAGATGGCCACCAAGGAAGAAGAAGCAGATGAAAAGAGAAGAGAAAGGAGAATAGGTTACTTACTTCCTGAAGAAGTTAAGTAACCTAAGAGAAAGAAAGGGAGCAAGAGAGAGCATAAGTGAGTCAAACTCATTTCAAAGACAAATAAAGATGCAAATGGAGAGATAAGAAGAAGTTGGATGTGGAGACAAATCCACTACATAAACAACTTACCTGAAGCACCTGAAAAGTTAGTATAAATGCATAAGATATGAAACAAAAGGAAATAAGGCAAATGAATATGCAATGATCAAGACCAGAAGTGCAAACACAATGCAAATGTGTTATGAAATGATGCAAAGACATGTACAATGTTTATGCATGATCATACAAGAGATGGGATGCAAAGGAAGGCATGTTAGAAGCTTGAAATCACATGAATACACATAAGAAGTAATGAATGAAAAACATACCAAATGGATTCAACAATGATCAACCAATGTTCATACATGTCCTAAGGTATCTAAGATGACATACAAATGCATGAAATGCCATGACAAGTGCATATGATGAAGCTATGCAAAGATGAATGCAAATGAACATGGCAAATTAGGGTTTTAAGAAAGTATGAGATGCACATGTCCACAACAGAAGGATAACACATGATAAAAATTTGAAAATTCAACCAAATGAACCCTAAACACACATAAGATCACTCCCCAAAGATGGAGGTCAGAAGCTATACCAAAGTCAAGTTATGGTTTTTCTAAGTTAGGCTAGTGTTTTGGGTACTTATTCATGAAAAATGTCAAACAAATAGAAAATGCAATGCAAATAAATGAGTTAAATGCCCTAGATACTACATGCAAAGTATGAAATAATGCAAAAAGAACCTTGTGCAAACTCATCTTGGTTGATCAGAAATGGATTTTTGAAGTTAGGGTTAGAAAAATAGGAAATTTGGAAACCCTAATTCATGGTTAATTGTCAAAACATGATCAAACCCTAAAAGAAATTTGTAATATGAGTTTGTAAATTGTTCTAAATGTTTATGGATGCTTCATGAAATTTTTTGTGATTTTTAAATCCCTAAAAGTATTTTTTAATTAATTAAAATGAATGAATGAATTAATTAAATAATACAATTAAATGATTTAAAAATATATTTTTAATGCAAAAAATAAAAATAAAAATGTTTTTGGTTTCTGAACAATATTTGAAGATAAAATGCAAAAGATCATGATTTTAGAAAATGATTTGCTATTTTAAATAAATATGAGAAAACAAATGCAAAATAAATAAAAAGAAATGCAAAGTAATCACAATGGATGGCCAGGATTGAGAGTTGAGATGATCAACGTGCCAGGATGAAAGTCAAAATGACTTGGGGTAGTCTGATCCAAAGGTCTAGATTCAAAAATTCACTGCACGCGTTATCCAATGGTCCTCATTCATTCTGATTAAATTAATTAAGATTTATATAATTAAATGAGATTAGGGTTTAATGAGGAATCGGGGCCGTTCGTTCCACTAATTAAACAGGATCCTAGGGTTGTGGTTAAATCTGGGAAATAAAACACAATTAACCCTAATTACTCTCAGGTGGCCGGAGGGAAGCTCCGGTCACCTTCTCCGGCGAACCCCAAACCCTAGTTTCCTCTATAGCTCACTAAAACTCATAAATCTTGCCCAAAAATGATCCTCTAATATCATACAACACGAATTAATCAACAAAAACCATTTATATCACAAGAGTCATGAGAATCGAAGCAAACATCAAACACGGGCAAAATTTCAGAGCATCATAAAATGGTCATTTCTCACTCATTTTCAAATTTAAATACATCATGGTGATCAGGATAACATATAGATTCAATTTATAACAAGAAAATTTGTTCTGGAAAATTTGTTCTTGATGGATACCTGAACTGAAGTCCTTTGAATATGAGCTTTCTGAGCCTTTCCTTGGTGCAAACCAACTCCACTGAACCTCCTGAAGCTAATGTGATGCTTGGAAAGAGTTTGTTTGGGCTATTTTGTGATATCCCGTTCTGGTTTGGAAGAAAATAGAGTTCTTGTGTGTTGAGTTTTAGGCCATGGCAATGGGCTGGATGTGTTCCTTAGGTCATATATGATTGAATGGTGAAAGAAAATTTCATGTTTGATGGTTGTGTAATGAGTTTCGAAGAAGGCAAGTTTGAGAGGATATTTTGCAATCTGATGATATGGTATCTTTCAAGGCTTGATGTTATGTGTTTTATGCTTCTTAGGGTTTGTATAAACAATGCTATTAGTCAGAAGAGTTGTTGTGGCACTGTGGGATTGGCATGGCTTGAAATGCAAAAATTCAAGATTTTGTGAACTAGAGGCATGGGCTGGGACAAGGATGTTTTGAAAGGTGGTTCTGTATCAGCTAATTTAATGGAGCACCCTTGGATCATTGTCATGAGCTGTATCACTTGGATCAAGAGTTAGAAGTGATTTTGCATTTTTCCAACTTTGTGAATTCTTGAAGAACAAGTCATGAAAACCCTTGGTTCTTGGCATAATTCTAGTTAAGGCAAGTTTCATTATGTTGTTATGATATGTAGAAGTGCATTTGAGGTCATGAGAAGGCTTGAAAAGCAAAATTGCACATTTCCCTCTTTGGCATGAACTTGAAAATTATGTGATTTTTGCCAACTTTGATCCATCATAACTTGAGTTATAGGATGAATCAAGAGGAGTTCTTGTACTTTTTTAAAATTGGAAGATCCATTCTACAATTTTCATGTTTGAAAAAATTTCATTTGAAACCTTTTTGATCAAGAAAGAGGAGGTTGAAAATCTTTCCCAAAATGGAAAGTTTACATTACAAGTCATGTCCAAAAATGGCAACTTTGCAAATGGCTCAAAATTCTCCAATATTGTGAACTTCTAACCATTCCCAAGATCAAATAAAGATCATAGGACCTCAAATTGATGAAGATGACCCTTTGGTACCCTTGATGGAGGCCTCAGATTCCCTGATTCTGACTTTTCTTGCACAACAAGTTACCATTTGATCATATGACTTCCATAATGAATGTTTGCTTAAAATTTGATACACATGCTCCTTATAACATATATAGACCAATAGAATCAAGAATGGCCAAATATTTTAAGTGTAAGGGCCTCAAACCCAAAACCCTAATTTCTGGTCATCTGTGTAGGAAACCCTAAGCCTGTCTGAGCAGCTGTGCAATCCTCTGAGATTTTGTGAATTCAAAGAAAACTTGGAGGTATAATATGATCATAGAACACTCATGGACCCTTTTGGCATGCTTCATGGCCTCTGAGATAGCTCAAACCACTTCTAAGATTCATTTGATCACAAACCCTAGTTATGCAACTTATGTAGTGAAATAATTATGCAATGTGAGATGGTATGCTTATACAATGCAATATGAAGGATCACAAGCCAAGGTGTGAGAAAAAAGAGAGGGCAAATTTGGGGTGTTTACAACTGCCCCTATTCAAGCTTGAGTTAGCTGTGTAGGATGTAAGCGTCTGGCTTAACAGACAAACAAGATAACTTATGGTTGAATACCAAGACAATCCAAAATTTTCACTCTTTATTATAAGAAGAAAATGGATATAAATTGTAATAGACAGTATAGACTGAATACCAAATGATAGCGAAGGAGGATGACCATCAAGTAGATAACGACTGCTAGGGATAAAAACGGTGAGAAATGCACTGACGGGGACGACCATCATGCTGGGGAATAAAGAATCCACGACAGGGATGACCATTGGGTAAAGTGATGAAGGACGATCATCAAGATAAAGAAGAAAACCACAACGGGGACGGCCATCGGGTAAAGGATAAATGAAACAATGATGAGGGACGGTCATCAAAAAGGTGAAGGATGATCACCGAGCAGGGGATGGCTGCTGAAAAGATCACGACATAGGACGAATGTTGGATAGAAAGATCAATGATGGGGACAACCATCGGATAAAATGATGAGGGAAAATCATCAAAATAAATGATGAGGGACGACCATCAAGAGGTGAAGGACGATCACCTAGCAGGGGACGAATGCTCTATTGGGGATTATCTCGACATAGGACGAATGCCGGATAAAAAGATCGACGATGGGGACGGCCATCAGATGAATGATGAGGTATGGTCATCAAAAGGTGAAGGACAATCACCTAGCAGGGTACGGCTGCTGAGGATTATCGCGACATAGGATGAATGTCGGATAGAAAGTTATTTTTTTGGCAACTTCTGGGGATATATAAACATGGACGAGTGTTTAAACCCTAAAAATAAAATGGTATAAGTGTTTCAACAGTGTGTATATATTAAAGATACAAACGAGTATCCTTAGGACCACAATACGGACGTGTATCGATAGAAATAAACAATGACGCGTGTTTAAGGAGTGATGATACAGACGAGTATCAACTGTTTGAACAAGGAACACGGACGAGTGTTGATCTGCTGGGGAGATGCGTAAGATACGGACGAGTATCAAAGAATTATGTATAAGTAGGATATGGACGAGTATCATAAGGATTGTGTATAAGTATGTACAAGTATTTGTATTGAGAGTACAAAAGGATATTTTGCCTTTTATCTGCAGGGGATAAGTTTTTGCGTATTGCTGGAGGAGTGATTTTGGTATTTGCAGGTGAATGGCTCAAACCTGGCTTATGATCATGCAAATGTTTGATTTTTGTCGTAATGCTCCGTATTAGACGGAATGCTACACTCTGTTTGGGGAGGAATGATGTGAACGCTATGATTATGCAAATGAGAGAAACGAGATCCGAGATCTGAAATCTGCTGGGAGAAAGGATCACTGGGCGATCTGTGGGGAGAAAGGATCACTGTACGATCTTTTTGGAGAACTCTGTGGGGATCCAATGCTGGGGATGAGAAGATCTGGCAATTCGCTGGAGAAAAGTGATTTAGGCATTGCTTTGGTGATCCTGCTTGGGGAGGAGAGAACTTATGGGAAGTAATCTGTCGGAGGATTAGCTTTGTGGGGGATACTCTGAGGGGATAAAAAGTTCTGTGGGGGAATACTTTCATCAAGTAGTCCTTCTAATGATGTGATTGTCGGCTTGGTTGTGGATATAGTGCCTGATATGCCTCATGTTGTGAAAGGTTGTCCGCCTTGAGTACCTGCAACATGTCAAACAAAGGAAACGCACAAGTGCCCTGAGGTATCCTCAACCGGATTCTGTCATAGAAGTTAGGTTTGCTTAAGAGCACATATTTCCTGCAAGCATTTATTGAAAATGGCTTATATTTTTTCATGCAAATGTTGTATTACGAACTTTGGACATTTTGCAAACAAAACAAAAAGGTACAAAACAAAGTGTGAATGAATATTTGACTTTATTGATTTGTGTGCCCTGAATAGGCGAGTACAATGAGGAAGCTAATCCCTGAAATGAGGAGGTTGATGCAAAATTGAGAAAATAAAAGTCCTATTTGGCAATGTTGAAGTTGACGCTCCAATGAGCTTCCTTTGCTATGACCTGTATGACCTGAACGCTCTTCTTATCTTGCTTTCTGAAGAAAGTTGATTATGACCGACGCTTTGTCCTTTCGAAGCTTGCCATGTTATGTGAGTGATACAGACGAATTCAAAATGCAGTTGTTCACTTATTCCCTGATTTTGCGTGGATCGCCCTTTCAAGTTTTCAATCCACCGGGATACCCTTTTTTGCCTGAGCTGTCCGATGTGGCTTTTCAACTCAGTGGGTGTAAATTTTTTTTCAATTTTTCCCTTATTTTTGCCCAAGTCTTTTATTCTGTTTTTGACTCGCCGGGATGCCCTATTTTTGCCTGGACTTACATTCTGTTTTTATGTCCAGCGGGTCATTTATGCGAAGTATTTTTTAACTGCATATGAATTCACAGTAGACGAGAAGTCTTTACCATCCATGGTTGCGAGCATCAGTGCTCCGCCCGAGAAGACTTTATTTATCACATAGGGACCTTCATAGTTTGGTGTCCACTTGACCCTATGGTCTGTATGAGGAGGAATGATCCTTTTCAGTACATGCTCTCCCACTTGATATTCCCGAGGTCTGACTTTTTGATCGAAAGCTTTCTTCATCAGTTTCTGATATAACTGACCATGACAGATAGCTGCTAATCTCTTTTCTTCAATCAGACTCAGTTGGTTATAACGAGATCGGGCCCATTCTGTTTCGTCCAGTTTTACATCCATCATTACCTGCAAGGAGGGTAATTCAACTTCAACAGGTAGGACTGCTTCCATACCATACACAAGCTGATAAGGTGTTGCCCTGGTAAATGTTCTGATGGAAGTTCGGTACCCATGCAAGGCGAATGGTAACATTTCATGCCAGTCTTTGTATGTGACTACCATCTTTTGCACAATCTTCTTAATGTTCTTGTTACCATTCATCTTTGGCCTGTAAGGAGAAGAGTTGTGATGTTGAATTTTGAAGTCTCGATACAGTTCTGCCATCATCTTGTTGTTAAGGTTTGAACCATTATCAGTAATGATTCACTCGGGAACTCCATATCGATGAATGATATCCCTTTTCAGAAATCGGGCTACCACTTGCTTGGTGACATTTGCATACGAAGCTGCTTCAACCCATTTGGTGAAGTAATCAATGGCTACTAGGATGAATCTGTGACCATTTGAAGCAGTTAGTTCGATCTTTCCAATCATATCAATGCCCCACATGGCAAAAGGCCAGGGTGAAGACAATACATTCAAAGGATTTGGAGGCACATGCACTTTGTCTGCGTAGATCTGGAAGTTATGGCATTTTCTGACATAGGCACAACAGTCTGCATCCATTGTGATCCAATAGTAACCTGATCTCAGCAATTTCTTTGCCATTGCATGTCCTTCGGTATGGGTACTGAAAGATCTCTCGTGTACTTCGTGCATCAGTAGGTCTGCTTCCTTCTTGTCAACATATCTGAGCAAGACCATGTCGAAGTTTCACTTGTATAAGGAGCCATCAGTATTAAGGAAGAAACTGTCGGCTAGCCTTCTTAATGTCTTCGTATCATTGGATGATGCCCCAGGTGGGTATGTCTGAGTCTCTAAGAAGCATTTTATGTCGTGGAACCAAGGTTTGTTGTCAGTAACAGTGTCCACAGAGAAGACATGCGCTGGTCGGTCCAGTCGGGATACTAAAATTCGAGGCACATAGTTGGCAGTCTGTACTTTGATCATAAATGAAATAGTGGCCAAGGCGTTTGCAAACTGATTCTCATCTCGAGGGATGTATTCAAGCTTGACCGTTGTAAAGAAGGTCAATAATCTCCTCGTATAGTTGCGGTAGGGAACCAGATGCTCTTGATGAGTATACCACTTGCCATTAGTTTTGTTGATTACCAAAGCCGAATCTCCGAATACATTCAAGGTTTTGATCCTAAGGTCAATGGCTTCCTTAAGACCCATGATACAAGCTTCGTACTCTGCTTCATTGTTAGTGCAAGCAAAGGTGAGCTTTGCTGAGAAAGGCAGATGGACTCCTTCGGGTGTAATAAGCACTGCACCAACCCCACAACCATTACAATTAACTGCCTCGTCAAACATCATAGTCCATGCTTCTTTTGGATCTAGCCCTTCAGTGTGAATAGGCTCTTCACAATCTTTTGACTTTAAGAACATGATGTCTTCATCAGGGAAATAAAATCTCATAGGCTGGTAGTCATCAATGGGTTGCTCAGCCAGATAGTCAGACAATACACTGCCCTTGATGTTTTTCTGAGAGGTGTACTGAATATCATATTCTGTTAGAATCATTTTCCACCTTGCAACCCTTCTGGTAAGTGCTGGCTTCTCAAATATGTACTTGACGGGGTCCATCTTTGAGATCAACAAGGTAGTATGAGTCAACATATACTGTCTTAGTCGGCGAGCAGCCCACGCTAAAGCACAACAAGTTTTCTTGAGCAGCGAATAACCTTGTTCACAATCGGTAAACATTTTGCTTAAGTAGTATATTGCATACTCTTTTTGCTCCTTCAACTAGAGGCATGAGAATTAAAGGTTCTTGCAAATACTCTTTGATCTTGTCAAAAGCTCTTTGACAATCATCGTTCCACCTGACTGTTTGTTCCTTTCTTAGCAGTTTGAACAAGGGCTCGCAGGTTACAGTGAGATGAGATATGAATCTTGAAATGTAGTTAAATCTACCTAAGAACCCTCGAACTTCTTTCTCAGTCTTAGGTGCAGGCATTTCCTGAATTGCTTTGACTTTGTCGGGATCAACCTCAATTCCTTTTCCGCTTACAATAAAACCCAGCAGCTTACCAGAACGTACCCCGAATGTGCATTTGTTAGGGTTTAACCTTAACTGATACTTCCTCAAAGAACAATTCTAACAGGTTTACCAAATGGTCTTCTTCTGTGAGGGACTTGGCAATCATGTCATCCACGTAGCACTCGATCTCTTTATGGATCATATCGTGGAATAATGTTACCATAGCCCGTTGATATGTGGCACCGGCGTTCTTCAGACCAAACAACATTACTTTGTAGCAGAACGTGCCCCATGGTGTGATGAAGGTTGTTTTCTCCATGTCTTCAGGTGACATCTTGATCTGATTGTATCCAGAAAATCCGTCCATGAAGGAAAATACCGAGAACTGAGCTGTGTTATCTACCAATACATCAATGTGAGGTAATGGGAAGTCATCTTTCAGGCTTTCTCTGTTCAGATCCCGGTAATCGACACACATACGCACCTAGCCATCCTTTTTAGGTACGGGTACAATGTTAGCAACCCACGACGGATAACTAGTTACAGCAAGAAAACCGGCATCCCACTTCTTTTGTACTTCCTCTTTGATTTTCATGGCCATGTCCGGGCGAGTACGGTGCAACTTCTATTTGACCGGCGGGAAATCCTATTTTAATGGAAACCTGTGCATGACAATATCTGTATCCAAACCCGGCATATCTTGGTAAGACCAAGCGAAGACATCGACATACTCTCGCAGCATACTGATAAGTTGTTCTTTTACCGGAGCTTGCAGACTGGCCCCAATCTTCACTTCTTTCACAACTTCCTCGGTACCAAGATTAATAGTCTCAACCTCCTCCTGATGAAGAGCAATCACCTTTTCCTCTTGTCTCAATAACCTGGCTAACTCTTCAGGTAAATTGTAGTCTTCTTCAACCCCTGCATCTGCTTGATTAATCGGATTATTGAAGTCACACAAGGTCATAGTGGTGTCATTGTTGGTGCAATCTGGAGGGTTATCTCTGCAAGGGTTGAGATTTGGTTCATTTTAGTGATTGATTTTTTTTTGTTTTGTTTTTTAAGAAAAAGTAAGTAAATGATGTTTTTATTTAGAAAAACATTGCCATTTATTGCTTTGTGCGAAAATAACAAAAATGAAAAGACAGTGAGCGAAAAAGATTGTTTGCAAAAAGATGTCCATTGTTCATTAATATTCAATTTGCAGAAATACATATGGCCCTATGACAAAATGAGTCCCGACATCTTGGGCAAGATGCAGGACTTTGATGCATGCTTAAAACAGTAAATAATAATTACTCAGCAGTAGTAACCCTTATAATTTCCTAGAAGACCAGTTGAGTACTTGTCGGCCCGGGACTCTTGGACGGATCCAGTTTTTCAGGTTGTAGTCGCTCTCAGCCTCGTCTTCCAGAGTGTTGACAACATCAAGGGTCAGTATTCCACCACTTATGAACTTTGGCCCTCCAGCAGCCTCCTCTTGAACTTGTCGGGATGGTTTGTAACCCAAACCGAATTTGTCTTCTTTCATTTCCACCTTCAGCAGCTTGCCCCAGCCTTCGGCATTCCCTTCTTCCACAACCTTCCGAGCTTGTTTGTAGGAAGCAATTGAGGTGCCAATCGTTTCCTCTTGGGATGCAGCAAACACCTCAGTTGTAGCTTCATTGATGTTCAAGGCTTCAAAACTCTGACTCATGGTTTCATGGATCTCCCCATCCATTTCTATGTACTTGTATGTAGCCAGGTGACTGACAAAGATGTCTTCTTCTCCACAGATGTTGATAATTTGACCTTCCCACTCATATTTTAACTTCTGGTGAAAGGTAGACGTTACCGCGCCGGCGTCGTGGATCCAGGGTCGACCCAACAAATAGCTGTAGGCAGGCTGTATGTCCATCACATAGAAGGTAGTTTTGAAAACTTGTGGGCCAATTACCACGGGCAGCTCAATCTCTCCGAGAACCGATCTCTTAGAACCATCAAAAGCTCTTACAACTAGATTTCTTGGACGAAGGTCTATACCATCATACTCCAATTTGACTAAGGCTTTCTTTGGCAGGACGTTGAGTGATGATCCAGTGTCAACAAGGACGTGCGAGATCATAGCCCCTTTACATTCCAGAGTGATGTGTAATGCCTTGTTGTGGTTACGCTCCTCCGTAGTCAAGTCAGCATTGGTGAAACCTAGTCCATGACTAGTATTGACATTTGCGACCACCGTTTCTAACTGATTGACAGTGATCTCTTCAGGCACATAAGCTGTGTGCAGGACTTTGAGTAGTGCATTCCGGTGAGCCTCGGAACACATAAGCAGTGATAATATGGAGATCTTGGAGGGTTTTTGGTGGAGATGGTCCACGATTTTGTAGTCACTTCTTTTGATAATCCTCATAAACTCGTCTACATCCTGGTCAAAGGATGTCTTCTGAGTTTCTTTTGTAGCTGGTTCTCCTGGCACCACACTTTTGCCTTTTGCTTTGGCAGCAGTTTCTGCTTCAGCATTAATTCTTGGAAACTGTGAAGCGAAGAGACATCCGCTCCGAGTGAAGCCTCCGCCTCCCCCGACATTGTCTACTTGTGGTGCAGATTGTAACAGCCCGGGCCCCTCGCAAGGCAATCCCGGAACTGCCACCTCACGATCTTCTCTACCCCCCTCACTAGTAGAGTTTTTGCCTTCCGTGGGAATCGAATCCTGTACCCTTGGGTTCAAGTACATGCTCAATCCATTCCCACTACCACTTGAGCTACTAGCTCAATTGGTAGTGGGAATGGATTGAGCATGTACTTGAACCCCAGGGTACAGGGTTCGATTCCCACGGAAGGCAAAAACTCTACTAGTGAGGGGGTAGAGAAGATCGTGAGGTGGCAGTGCCGGGATTGCCTTGCGAGGGGCCCGGGCTGTTACAAAAAAAGTTGTAACGCCCGTTTATTTAATTAATTATTTAATTAAATATAATTGTGGTATGTGGTGTTAAGTCACATTGATTTAATTTGATTTCCAAAATATCGGAATATTACGTTGATAATTATAAGTTTGTTTAAGTCGAATTTGATTAATTAAGTTGATATAAGTTGTGGAATACAATATATAATATTCTTCAGGTATTGTTTAGAGATGGCAACAAAACCCATACCCGCGGGTACCCACCCGAACCCGCCCCGAAGTTGACGGGGAAAACCCGCTTTGACTCTGTTTGGGTTTGGGTTTGGGTTTTCCCCGATTAAAAAATATGGGGACGGGTCGGGTAATGGGGACACTAGTACCCACCCCGAAGCCACCCCCGAACCCGCCCCGTTTATTTTATTATGTATATCATTATTTAATTATGTTAATTTGTAATATTGAAAATGTGGTCAATGTTTTGATATTTTGATTTTTATTAATTATCTAAAATATTTGAAATGTATGTATACAATTTTTTGAGATTGTTTTATTTTATTATTTGTAATGTAATTTTATTTTGGAAAAATTAAATATTTCTATTAAAAAAATAACCTTACTATATAGATAGTGGCGGGGCGGGGATACCCGAACCCAACCCAAACCCATTTTGGACGGGTTTGGGTTTTAATTCCCCATCCCCGTTTGGGTTTGGGGCAGGGAACGGGGGCTGTCTAGAAATATGGGTTTGGGTTTGGGGGAGATAAAAACCGTCCCCAACCCGCCCCGTTGCCATGTCTAGTATTGTTAGATATGTTGTCGGAATTGTGTGAACCATTTGGTTGATAATTGGAATTTAATCGATTAAATCGGGAATAAGTATTTAGTCATTAATTATTATTCAGTTGATTTGGCATTATGGTAAATTAAGTCGTTAAGTCGGAAAAATTAGTCGAAAACCGTAGAAAATATTATTAGAATTAATTATAATAGTTGTTGTGTTATTTTAAGTAGTGAGCTTGAAACCGTGTTTGAATTAGTAAAATAAGGGGGTGTTATGTTAGGCCCATTAGTGATTATAATAGTTATTAGTTTATTAAAATAAAAATAATATAAGATATAAGAAACAAAAAGAGACAAAAAGGGGGAAGTTAGAAAATTAAGGAAGAAAAAGAGGAATTGGAAACTACTGCACGAACGTGAGAGAAGGAGAAGCAAATTCCGGAATCCAACCGTAAGAACAACTTCCAATCAAATCTAAGGTAAGGGTGGGTTCAATTATTATAATCCGATATGAAATCCAATATTTTGATTAGGTAGTTAGGTTGATACGTTTTGTCGATTGTTAGATTGTTATGGAAATTTCATCAATAATTTGTGTTCATGTTGTGTTACAATGTTGCTGAATTTTTTGTGAATATACATAAAATTATAACTAAATAGAACAATTATTATGTTAATTGGTATTAGAAACCATTAGAACAATTATTATGTTAATTGGTATTAGAAACCATTAGAACAATTATTATGTTAATTGGTATTAGAAACCATTAGAACAAATATTTATGTTAACTGGTATTAGAAGCAAATCATGTAGAATTGTGGGAAAAATTATATATATATTTGTTGGTAGGGGCCACTTTGGTAGGGTGGGCCCCACACACCCTTGGAAGTGGCGCAGGCCATGAAGGTATACATGAGGATGGCGCAGGGAATCAAGGGGATATGAAGATGGCGCTGGCCATAAGGTGTATGGCGCGGGCCATGTAGGTAGTGGGGGGGGGGGGGAGAGATCATGAGGTGGCGTAAGCACAAAAGGCCTGTAGCATTTCACTAAATTAGTATTTAATTTAATTAGAGAAGAATTATATTATTAAGTGATTATTATTTCAGTTTAGGATTAATTAATACTTAGTGAAATAGTAGAAACAGTATTAATTTATAATGTCATGATTTTATCAAATGAACTAAAATGTGCGTTAAGTGATTTTTACAGGAACTTACCTATCCGTGTGATAATGAGGCACGTAATAGCAGTAGTTTGATTTATAAATTTCGACAGAAAACGAAATTTAGTAAATTTTCATTTCATAGCATTAGAATTTTAGAATATTGAATTTTTGACAGAATTACTGAGAGTGTTATATTAACCTCAAAAACGTAAGAAAATAATATTGAATTAGTCGGTTTAGCCGAATTAGGCGGAAAAACTTAGTTGCTTAGAATTCAATGAAATTCGTCGTGGTAAGTCGGGGGTTATGATAGTTGATTTTAATGGGTTGTTTTACTAGAAATTATGTTGTAGAATGCTAATACAGATACAGACGAGTTGATGTGTGGTTTCGGTTATGGCATTATCTTAAGTGGTATGTTGTAGGCTTGTTAAGCCAAAGTTGAATATAAGTTGATTATGTTGAAAATATTGTCATGTTGATCTTGTTGTCGTGTTGTCCGAGTTGTAGAGTTGCTTATGCATTTAAGTCATTTGCATTTGTCGGAGCCGTTGCTCACACCACGTTGGCCTGGATTGGCAAAAGTTGAAAGTTGAAGGCTTATGCCTTGATGCCTCGGTAAATTGGCAGATTTTAAGTTGGGAGTTTCACTCCAAATGGTACCACATGCATAATTAGTTGAGTCTCATTAAAGTTGCATTATTGTTGATTTATTGTGTTGACATTTGATTTAATTTGTGAGTGGTGTTTGTTACGATCCTTAGTCATTATATTTTTTTTCATATACTGCTTATAATTATTGTAACTCACCCTTTCTGTTGAATGTTGTCCTCATGTGACAATGTGCAGGTAATCCTGAGAAGTAGCCGGTTACTGTGGGTTGAGTCGGTGGTCAGTCGCTCTGATACGTAGCACTCGGGGGGTATTGTCGCGTGTCTGCTTGTTGAACATTTAATTATTGCTGAATTTTAATTGTCCAAAGGATTTATGGTTGTTCGCTTCCTATGTTAAGTTGTTATTATGTTGTTTAAAGATGTTATGAATCAAAATTATGAATCCGCTGCGTAAGGAATTTATGAAGTTAAATTATTGGAGTGAATGGCATGGTTTGTTAAAAATTAAGAGAAAGTGTTACGTATTTGTTATGATTCCCTTAAAATGTGGAAGATTGTTAAAGTTGAATATGTAATATTCCATTTGTAGAAAACTTTTCGACTCTGATTTCGTTTTATATCTCGTGGGTAGAAAATGGGGTGTTACATTAGTGGTATCAGAGCAGGTCGGTCCGTCCGGCCAATGTTGTCTAGCGTTGTTGATTCCTTAGTACGCGACATGTGTGTGAAACACTGTCGGTACTTGTTGTTAGTTTCTAGTCGTTATCTGCAGGTGTTGGTTGGAATTAAGTGGGGGAGAAGCTTGACTCCCGGACTGTTGTTAGAATGTCGGAGTTGGTTCAAGTTGATGTTGATTGCAAGAGTGCAAGGTTGTTGGAGAGACGTTGTTGCGGACCGATGAGAGCATGGATTCATGAATTCGTATCGGTCGGGTTGAGAAGTACGTGGATTTATGGATGGAGATTGATTAAGAAAGAAGGATTTATTCCAAATAAAAAGGCAAGTTGATGAATTAAGTTGAAGGATTAAGTCGGTAGATTGCTATGCCTTGAGTGTAGTGGATTAAAGTCAAGTAAATTTCGAAGTTAGGTGTAGAGCAAGATTTTTGGTAGAACATGGAATTAAGATGGAGAGAGGTGGAATTTACATTCATCAATCTCGAAGATTCTGGTTTTTGCAATCTTGGAGCAGCTGTCACGAGAAGTGACATAACTTTTTAACCGTGATTCGGATTGAAGCGGTTCTAGAATTTTTGGAAAGCTTACGAAATTTCCTACAGTTTGCATATAAGATTTGCATTCAGGAGGTTTGTAATGAGGGAGATAAGTAGGTTTTAATAATTGGGTTTGCTGCTGATTTTGGAAATTCTGCATACGAAATTTTTTGACCAGTCCCATTGTGATGGGGATAACTTTTTACTTGTAAGTCGGATTCGAGCGATTCTTGAAGTTCTAGAATCTGCACAAATTTTTCTTCATGTTAGAATATAATTTTGTGATTTGGAGGTCTGTATTGGAGAAGATAATTGCGTTCGAAATGGAGCGTGTGTTGCTGGAAATTTTAGAAAGATGAAAATGTTGGAAAAATAATAAGATATTGGTATTAGAGGGAATGCATAAGTATTCGGAGAATGAATAAATATGTAATGAGGATGATTAACGTGTTGATGTTAGATAGAAGTAATGTCGAGAGGAAGGCAGATGTTTGAATAGTGTTGTTAAGAATTATAATTTGGATGAAAGTCATGATTGGAAGAGATAATTGTGTTCGAAGTTGAACGTCTATTGCTGAAAATTTGGAAAGATAAAAATGTTATTAAATAATGAAATGTTGGTATCGAAGAATGCATAGAGATACGATTTATGTCGAATGAGGACAATTAAAGTGCCTATTCTAGAAGATGGTGATGTTGGGAGAAAGATGGAAGTTGATTAGTGTTGTTAAATATTTTAACTTGGATGAAAGTTGTAATTGGAACAGACAGTTTTGGATGGTACTTGTTGTAACGACTCCGGTGTTAGATGGATATTGAAAGTCGTGTGGTACTATGTGTGTACATGAGAGAATGTGTATTGGATTTTTGGATGTTGTGTATCGTTGATGAAGTTGGAATTAAGGGGACTAAGAAGGAGTTGATAAGCCGTAGAGAGTTGGCGGAGTATTATGCTTACGGACTCTGGGCACAAGTTGAAGTACGCTATGGAGTTGGGTAATGATGATTGATGCCTCTGTTATGGTTGCCGAATGTCTATCAACAAATTAAGGAACTGATCACCCTTAATCTATTGTTGATAGTAGGCGGAATCATAATTGATGGATAGATGTGTCATGTCAACTAGTATAGTATGTACGTCGAATTGGTTGGAGTCAAGCCGAGTGCTTTAGTATTGTTTTTTTTGTTGATGCAAGTTATTATATGAGAGTATTAGTTGGAATTTAAGAGGGAAGTATGAAATTGCATTTGGATTGAGCTGTAATAAGGAAACTCGTAGTTGAACTCTGAATAATTGGAATGTTGGTTAGTGAGGGAGTAATTCGCTTGAGATTTGAAGTTTTCTTAAGATGATTAGAAAGGGAAGTATGTGGATATGTAAAAGGATGATTTGATAAGAATGTCAGACAAGGTTAAGTTGCAAAGTATTAGAAGAAGCGAAATTTTAAGTTGGACTATTATAGTACGATTTTTTTTATTGGAACAAGAAGAGTTGTTTGGTTGTATTGACTCGGATAAGAATTATGAAAGGTTGTATCGGTATGAGTACGAAATCGAGTATTCGGTGGATTGATTTAGTCGGAAGTGAAGGGTATGAGTTATCTGGTGAGAATTCGTGGGAACCAAATACCTTATGTTGTTGTAATGATGTTGTGTATTTAAGAGGAAAGTCTATGAAAATGTAAGACCATGATTTGACAGGCATGTTGGCAAAATTGTAATTATGTTGAGGATGACTGAGAAGTAGAAGTATATCTTATCTAAGATTTCGAAGTAGTCACGGTGGTAAGTGTGTTGGACTCTAAGAGGTATGTCTTATGAGTCTAAGTTGGAAGTATTCGGTAACTACGAAAGAGTTAGAATACCTATTAGGATGAAAATTATGAGGAATAAGTTGGAGGCTTTGTTAATATGTTGATTTTGGTGATTGTAAGCGGGGGTTAAAATTGGTAAACTTAATCAGAGTGCGCAGCGAGCGCATGGTGTGGTGTCGTCATTGTACACGAATGACAACGAGGTTGGTAGCTTGGTTGTATTTTATGTTATGTTTAAGTTGTGTGTTCTTGTGTTGATGTGTCATAAGTTTTAAGTTGGTTACTCGTTGTATCGTGTTGATAGTTGTCGAGCGTATTCCTTGAGAGTTCTTCGTTTCGTGCTTGACATCGAAGTTATGTATTATTGTTTGTGGTATATGTGGGTTGCCTTTGAATATGAGAGTTGATTAGTTGGATGGAATAAGTAGTTGGAGCATTTGAATCGGATAAATTTTCGAGGACGAAAATATTCTAAGTGGGGGAGAGTTGTAACGCGCGTTTATTTAATTAATTATTTAATTAAATATAATTGTGGTATGTGGTGTTAAGTCGCATTGATTTAATTTGATTTCCAATATATCGGAATATTACGTTGATAATTATAAGTTTGTTTAAGTCGAATTTGATTAATTAAGTTGATATAAGTTGTGGAATACGATATATAATATTCTTCAGGTATTGTTAGATATGTTGTCGGAATTGTGTGAACCATTTGGTTGATAATTGGAATTTAATCGATTAAATCGGGAATAAGTATTTATTCATTAATTATTATTCGGTTGATTTGGAATTATGGTAAATTAAGTCGTTAAGTCGGAAAAATTAGTCGGAAACCGTAGAAAATATTATTAGAATTAATTATAATAGTTGTTGTGTTATTTTAAGTAGTGGGCTTGAAACCGTGTTTGAATTAGTAAAATAAGGGGGTGTTATGTTAGGCCCATTAGTGATTATAATAGTTATTAGTTTATTAAAATAAAAATAATATAAGATATAAGAAACAAAAAGAGACAAAAAGGGGGAAGTTAGAAATTTAAGGAAGAAAAAGAGGAATTGGAAACTACTGCACGAACGTGAGAGAAGGAGAAGCAAATTCCGGAATCCAACCGTAAGAACAACTTCCAATCCAATATAAGGTAAGGGTGAGTTCAATTATTATAATCGGATATGAAATCCAATATTTTTATTGGGTAGTTAGGTTGATACGTTTTGTCGATTGTTAGATTGTTATGGAAATTTCATCAATAATTTGTGTTCATGTTGTGTTACAATGTTGCTGAATTTTTTGTGAATATACATAAAATTATAACTAAATAGAACAATTATTATGTTAATTGGTATTAGAAACCATTAGAACAATTATTATGTTAATTGGTATTAGAAACCATTAGAACAATTATTATGTTAATTGGTATTAGAAACCATTAGAACAAATATTTATGTTAACTGGTATTAGAAGCAAATCATGTAGAATTGTGGGAAAAATTATATATATATATTTGTTGGTAGGGGCCACATTGGTAGGGTGGGCCCCACACACCCTTGGAAGTGGCGCAGGCCATGAAGGTATACATGAGGATGGCGCAGGCCATCAAGGGGATATGAAGATGGCGTTGGCCATAAGGTGTATGGCGCGGGCCATGTAGGTAGTGGGAGGGGGAGATCATGAGGTGGCGTAAGCACAAAAGGCCTGTAGCATTTCACTAAATTAGTATTTAATTTAATTAGAGAAGAATTATATTATTAAGTGATTATTATTTCAGTTTAGGATTAATTAATACTTAGTGAAATAGTAGAAACAATATTAATTTATAATGTCATGATTTTATCAAATGAATTAAAATGTGCGTTAAGTGATTTTTACAGGAACTTACCTATCCGTGTGATAATGAGGCACGTAATAGCAGTAGTTTGATTTATAAATTTCGACAAAAAACGAAATTTAGTAAATTTTCATTTCATAGCATTAGAATTTTAGAATATTGAATTTTTGACAGAATTACTGAGAGTGTTATATTAACCTCAAAAACATAAGAAAATAATATTGAATTAGTCGGTTTAGCCGAATTAGGCGGAAAAACTTAGTTGCTTAGAATTCAATGAAATTCGTCGTGGTAAGTCGGGGGTTATGATAGTTGATTTTAATGGGTTGTTTTACTAGAAATTATGTTGTAGAATGCTAATACAGATACTGACGAGTTGATGTGTGGTTTCGGTTATGGCATTATCTTAAGTGGTATGTTGTAGGCTTGTTAAGCCAAAGTTGAATATAAGTTGATTATGTTGAAAATATTGTCATGTTGATCTTGTTGTCGTGTTGTCCGAGTTGTAGAGTTGCGTATGCATTTAAGTCATTTGCATTTGTCGGAGCAGTTGCTCACACCACGTTGGCCTGGATTGGCAAAAGTTGAAAGTTGAAGGCTTATGCCTTGATGCCTCGGTAAATTGGCAGGTTTTAAGTTGGGAGTTTCACTCTGAATGGTACCACATGCATAATTAGTCGAGTGTCATTAAAGTTGCATTATTGTTGATTTGTTGTGTTGACATTTGATTTAATTTGTGAGTGGTGTTTGTTACAATCCTTAGTCATTATATTGTTTTTCATATACTGCTTATAATTATTGTAACTCACCCTTTCTGTTGAATGTTGTCCTCATGTGACAATGTGCAGGTAATCCTGAGAAGTAACCGATTACTGTGGGTTGAGTCGGTGGTCAGTCGCTCTGATACGTAGCACTCGGGGGGTATTGTCGCGTGTCTGCTTGTTGAACATTTAATTATTGCTGAATTTTAATTGTCCAAAGGATTTATGGTTGTTCGCTTCCTATGTTAAGTTGTTATTATGTTGTTTAAAGATGTTATGAATCAAAATTATGAATCCGCTGCGTAAGGAATTTATGAAGTTAAATTATTGGAGTGAATGGCATGGTTTGTTAAAAATTAAGAGAAAGTGTTACGTATTTGTTATGATTCCCTTAAAATGTGGAAGATTGTTAAAGTTGAATATGTAATATTCCATTTGTAGAAAACTTTTCGACTCTGATTTCGTTTTATATCTTGTGGGTAGAAAATGGGGTGTTACACAGATGTTGAGGAGTCAAGAGTGACCTTTCTTCCGTGGCAGTAAAGATTCAAACCATAATGCCAAGGAACGACACTGTTGTTATCATAAGGAATAGGTCTAGGCACCGTGATGGTCACCAGACTAATTGCAGTAGAAGAAGGAGTCATGATTGTCTACAGTTCGTAGTATATAGTAACAGGGGATCTGACTGATGGCGGCACAAATGTAGGAAGCTGATAAGCTGATGAGAGAGTGTTACTGGGATGTTGTTGGTGAGAATGTTGCTGGAAGTTGTTGTTGTGAGATTCGGGAACAGGGACCGTTGCCGGGTCATAGTAAATAGTAACTGTTGAAACATCACTGCTGGTGTTTGTTGTTGTTGTCGCCGATTCCGTTGAAATGATTTTTGTTGTATTTGTAGAAGTGGTTTCTGTTGCAGTTGTAGAAGCTTGAATTGTTGATGTTATTTGTAGGATGCCTTCCTTAATCAGATTGTTGATACCATTCTTCAAACTTGTGCAACCATTAGTAGTAACTTTACAAGCTTCGCAGTAGGCTTCACAACCCGGAAACACTTGGCATTTTAAAAGCTGAGCTTTCACCTCGGCCAGAGGTGTTCGGACACTTTTAACATCATCAATCAGGATTGCTGGTTGGTATTCCTTGATAGCATTAATCCTTGGCCCACCGTGGTTAGGTATTGGATTTTTTATAACACTCGGAGGAGGTGCGAAGTTTACAGCTTTGGAATCAATCAGGTCTTGAACCTTCATATGCAGGACCCTACACTTTTATGTGGCATGGCCAGGAGCACTTGAGTGAAAGGCGTATCTTGCGTTGACATCATAATTTCTTGGAAGGTTGAGAGGATCTGGTGGAGCCAAAGTCCTCAGTTCAACCAAGTTGAGTTTCAACAGTTGTGGGAGTAACACTGCATAGGGCATCGGAATGTGATCGATTACCCTGTTGATCTGAGAAGTCCTTTGTTGAAATGGACGCTGTTGTTGATTATTGTTGTTGTAAGATCTTTGCTTTTGTTGAGGATACTGTTGTTGCTGAGGTGCTGAAGTAGGGATGGTGACTGCAGCCACTGATCTTTGCAAGTACTGGGGTCTACCTCTACTAACATGCACTGCATTAGTCTCCCCTGTCCTTATAGGTCCTGAGAAGGGTTTCTTTGCATTGTTGGAGCTAGCACCATTGTAAGAAATCTTACCCATCTTCAATAGGCTTTCGATTCTCTCGTCTGCTATAACCACATCAGCAAACCTGGTAGAAGAGAAGGCAGCAAGTCTATCAATGTAGGCCCCATGCAAGGTATTCATAAACACATCATTCATTTCCCTTTCAGACATAGGTGGCTGGACAACAGCGGCGAGTTGTCTCCACCTTTGAGCGTATTCGCGGAAACTTTCTCGAGGATTGAGACATACCCATCAAGAGGGTCCTATTAGGTGCCATATCCAAGTTGTATTGATACTGGCGCATAAAGGCTTCAGCTAAGTCTTTCCAATTTCTGACGGTGGCCCTGGTTAAGTGTGAATACCATTCCCTGGATGCCCCGGTCAAGCTATCTTCAAAATAAAACATCCATAGCTTCTCATCCATAGTGTACGCCTTCAACCTTCCCAGAAAGGACTGCTAATGAGTGTGAGGACAGGAAGTTCCATTGTACTTCTCAAAACATAGGGGCTTGAATTTGTGGGGAATTCTTACCCCCTCAACTAGGCCCATGTCCATTACATCAAATCCCAAGGAGTTCTGAGATTCCAAGGATCTTAACTTTTCTAATATCTCGTCCAGCCGACGGTCATAAGCTTCATCTTCCCCAGCACCTAACACTGTAAACTGCTCATCTTGAGGATCTTCCTATAGAATACGATCTCTAGTGTTTCTTTGGCATGCCCAAGGATATTAGCTCCAGGATTATTGTCGGGTCTGAACACTACTAGAGTCGTTCGCGGTTGCTCGCGCTCATTGTTACTAGTACCTCTAGTTCCTGCGTAGTTATCTTCTGGAGTTTGCCGCTCGACCAACTCCCTCAATCTTTCCTGGGTTTGGGCCAATCCAGTCATCAAAACCATGAATTGATTCATTTGGGTCCTTACTTTTGTCCTTACGTCTGTCATTTGAGTCTTCACATCTGTCAGTTCTTGTTGTAGCTGATCCATTTGTAGACTCGGAAGGTTGTGTCGAGTTGGATATCTGTGGACTCGGTTGACGAAAAAGACCCTTCTGCGAGCAATATTTCTTGAAACAATCAACAAAGTGAGAAGACAACAACAAAATCACCTGCAAAAGCAAAAGGTATGTGGTTAGAATGCAATGCAATATGCCTATTTGTCTTTTGAGGGTATCCGATTTGGTTCTTGGTTTTGACCTTCCAAACCCCTTGGAGGAGATAAAGATGTTGAACGGAATCCATAAAAACCAATAATACATAGAACACAAGCGGCATTATGATGCAATATGATGCATGATGATGATATGCAAGGGTTTGTGATCAAGTGTTGGATTATCAGTTTCCTTTGATGGGATCCTTGAGTGTTCAAAGTTTCAGATGAAGGCTTGAGAACCAGTAACCGAGTGGGGGACTCAAATAAAGAGTCAATAGTCCAGGGTTTCAAAGAATCAGTCAAAAAATAGTACAACCTTATAACATTCCAGTAGCAAGGTATGATGAGGTCAAGGGTTCCTGCAAACCTGTAAACATCCCATCCCACTCACATGTATGTACTAGAACAAAGATCCTCAAATTTGGATTTATTATGAGAAGTGTAAACACATTCATCCTGGGGGGATATAGTTCTTACACTAATCATAAAGAATCCTCCCCTAATTCACCTCAGATGTTGAAGGTCATCTAAAAAGGTCATCCAGACTTAGCAGACTTCACAGATAGCCCTAACACTACAGGAGATCCGTACCACAAAGTTCTCAAAAGGAAACCCATGTCTGAACCGTGTTTTCATATTCCCACACCAGACCGAAATGGAATGGGAAAGAATACGAAACCAATCTAATCCTATGTGTCACTCAGGCCTTTGTATTGAGCCTTTCTCACTGGAATACCCCACCCACCAAGGTAACAACAATCCAGCACAATGATATGATAATAATAATGAAATTCAAAAAAGCAGTACATGAAAGCGATAAACGAAAGCAATAAATAAAGCTATACAGAAAGCGATAAATAAAGAAAAAACACATAAACACATATAGCACATAACACCCCCATAAACACAAATCAAACAAGCGCTAGGAGAAACCCTCAAGGACTCAGAAGCTCTGGTAACAAAGTCCCCAGCAGAGTCGCCAAGCTGTCGCTCTCGCGAACTTGCGTCCCGGTGCAAACGCGAACGGACAAGGCGAAGAGAAGGTTAGGGTGAAGTAGAGTCGCCAGCTAGTCATTTTTATCCCGAAGGAAAGGTAATGTTGCATAAACCTAGAATGAGATGGATAAGACGGTTGCGAACCAAAGAGACTGAGTAAGGGGGTAGGTTACGACTTGGGAAGGTATTAGCACCCAGATCGTCCATCGTACTCGATGGGATCCAGGCATACCTGATTGTCTTTAAAAGGGGATAGTGTGTGTGCTAAATTGTGTATAAAAGGCTAGGGAGGAATGGATGTACAGAGTGTCAGTGCAAGAAGAAAGTGAGTGCTCAAAACTGAGGCTGAGGAAAGAGATCTGGGAGGAGGAGAGGGGGAACAAAGAGACTTTTGTTCGATAACTGTTAAGTTATACCTACGTATCCTCTCGTGCAATGAGGAAGTCAGAACACCTTAGTTCGACTCAAAGAGACTTGGATGTTTTTAATGTGAACTGCTTGCTTGTCTATGCTCAAGTGTATGACGCATCTGGCTTGAGTTCTAACTGTCTTGCATTAGACAGAAGAAGCGAGTTCTCGTTTTCAGAGTGAATGTGATGAGAAAAGAATCCCGAAGTAGACGTTTATTGTTTGTTTTTGTGTTTTCAGTTTTTTTTATTGTTTTTGGTGTTTTGCATAAGATAATGAGCTTAAGCCCCAATCAAGGGTTGTAAACTCATTATATCACCCCTGATTAGGGATAATAAGTCTACTTAAGTATGAGATGAAAATCTCAAATTAATTACCCTAATGATGCAGGATTAAGATCATTAACCTACTTGTGATTATTAAGTGTTTTTGGATTTTGTTTTGTGTTAAGTAATGAGTTTAATCTCTAATCAGGGATTAGTGAACTCATTACACCATCCTAAGAGAAGGATAATAGATGCGGACACTTAAGATGAGGAAGACTCCTCAACTTAATCCATGGTTAGGGATTAAAATCATTATATAACAAGACTTTATTAAATTGGATTTTAATTAAAGGTGGGATTAAGAAATGGATGTTATGTTTGTAAGACTAAACCTGAGGGGACTTGTCCATTGAACACTGGGGTTAGTCCCTCTGAACCAACAGACAGAGATGTAACCCTAATATAAGGCCCAAGTTACAAACTTAAGTCTTAATGATTATTAGGTGTTTTAATTAGGAGGTGTAAACAACTTAAAGGTTTAACACTAAGTATTAAAGTTATACACTCCATCCTAAGATAAGGATACAAGCATAACCCTAATTTAGAGTCTTAAAACTTTAAAGGTTTAGCCTTGATTGTGAGATGAGAAGCAGAGACTCAAGTTGACTCAAAGATAAAAACTAGGGGAGACTATGTACAACCCTAAAGTTATCATGCTTGGATATTCCTATGGTTTATGAGGCTTAAGAAAAGATCTTCAGAAAGTCTTCAGATGGCCACCAAGGAAGAAGAAGCAGATGAAAAGAGAAGAGAAATGAGAATAGGTTACTTACTTCCTGAAGAAGTTAAGTAACCTAAGAGAAAGAAAGGGAGCAAGAGAGAGCATAAGTGAGTCAAACTCACTTCAAAGACAAATAAAGATGCAAATGGAGAGATAAGAAGAAGTTGGATGTAGAGGCAAATCCACATCCTAAACAACTTACCTGAAGCCCCTGAAATATTAGTATGAATGCATAAGATATGAAATAAAAGGAAATAAGGAAAATGAAGATGCAATGATCAAGACTAGAAGTGCAAACAAAATGCAAATGTGTTATGAAATGATGCAAAGACATGTACAATGTTTATGCATGATCATGCAAGAGATGGGATGCAAAGGAAGGCATGTTAGAAGCTTGAAATCACATGAATACACATAATAAGTAATGAATGCAAAACATACCAAATGGATGCAACAATGATCAACCAATGTTCATAAATTTCATAAGGTATCTAAGATGACATACAAATGCATGAAATGTCATGACAAGTTCATATGATGAAGGTATGCAAAGATGAATGCAAATGAACATGGCAAATTAGGGTTTTAAGAAAGTATGAGATGCACATGTCCACAATAGAAGTATAACACATGATAAAAAATTGAAAATGCAACCAAATGAACCCTAAACACACATAAGATCACTCCCCAAATATGGAGGTTAGAAGCTATACCAAAGTCAAGTTATGGTTTTTCTAAGTTAGGCTAGGGTTTTGGGTACTTCTTCATGAAAAATGCCTAACAAATAGAAATTGCAATGCAAAAATATGAGTTAAATTCCCTAGATACTACATGCAAAGTATGAAAGAATGCAAAAAGAACCTTGTGCAAACTCATCTTGGTTGATCAGAAATGGATTTTTGAAGTTAAGGTTAGAAAAATAGGAAATTTGGAAACCCTAATTCATGGTTAATTGTCAAAACATGATCAAACCCTAAAAGAAATTTGTAAGATGAGTTTGTAAATTGTTCTAAATGTTTATGGATGCTTCATGAATTTTTTTGTGATTTTTAAATCCCTAAAAGTATTTTTTAATTAATTAAAATGAATTAATTTATTAAATAATAAAATTAAATGATTTAAAAATATATTTTTAATGCAAAAATTTAAAATAAAAATGTTTTTGGTTTCTGAAAAATATTTGAAGATAAAATGCAAAAGATCATGATTTTAGAAAATGATTTTCTATTTTAAATAAATATGAGAAAACAAATGCAAAATAAATAAAAAGAAATGCAAAGTAATCACAATGGATGGCCAGGATTGAGAGTTGAGATGATCAACGTGCCAGGATGAAAGTCAGCATGACTTGGGGTAGTCTGATCCAAGGGTCTAGATTCAAAAATTCACTGCGCGCGTTATCCAATGGTCCTCATTCATTCTGATTAAATTAATTAAGATTTATATAATTAAATGAGATTAGGGTTTAATGAGGAATCGAGGCCGTTCGTTCCACTAATTAAACAGGATCCTAGGGTTGTGGTTAAATCTGGGAAATAAAACACAATTAACCCTAATTACTCTCAGGTGGTCGGATGGAAGCTTCAGTCACCTTCTCCGGTGAACCCCAAACCCTAGTTTCCTCTATAGCTCACTAAAACTCATAAATCTTGCCCATAAATGATCCTCTAACATCATACAACACAAATCAATCAACAAAAACCATTTATATCACAAGAATCATGAGAATCGAAGCAAACATCAAACACGGGCAAAATTTCAGAGCATCATAAAATGGTCATTTCTCACTCATTTTCAAATCTAAATACATCATGGTGATCAGGATAACATATAGATTCAATTTATAACAAGAAAATGAAGTTCTGGAAAATTTGTTATTGATGGATACCTGAACTGAAGACCTTTGAATAGGAGCTTTCTGAGCCTTTCCTTGGTGCATACCAACTCCACTGAACCTCCTGAAGCTAATGTGATGCTTGGAAAGAGTTTGTTTGGGTTATTTTGTAATATCCAGTTCTGGTTTGGCATAAAATGGAGTTCTTGTATTTTAAGTTTTAGGCCTTGGCAATGGGTGGGATGTGTTCCTTAGGCCATGTATGATTGAATGGTGAAAGAAAATTTGATGTTTGATGGATGTGTAATGAGTTTTGAAGAAGGCAAGTTTGAGAGGAATTTTTGCAATCTGATGATATGGTATCTTTCAAGGCTTGATGTTATGTGTTTTATGCTTCTTAAGGTTTGTATAAACAATGTTATTAGTTAGAAGAGTTGTTGTGGCACTGTGGGATTGGCATGGCTTGAAATGCAAGAAGTTAATATTTTGTGAACTAGAGGCATGGGTTGGGACAAAGATGTTTTGAAAGGTGGTTTTGCATCAGCTAACTTCATGGAGCACCCTTGGATCATTTGTCATGAGCTGTAACACTTTGATCAAGAGTTAGAAGTGATTTTGCATTTTTGCAACTTTGTGAATTCTTGAAGAACAAGTCATGAAAACCCTTGGTTCTTGGCATAATTCTAGTTAAGGCAAGTTTCATTATGTTTTTATGATACGTAGAAGTGCATTAGAGGTCATGAGAAGGCTTGGAAAGCAAAATTGCACATTTCCCTCTTTGGCATGAACTTGAAAATTATGTGATTTTTGCCAACTTTGATCCATCATAACTTGAGTTCTAGGATGAATCAAGAGGAGTTCTTGTACTTTTTGAAAATGGGAAGATCCAATCTACAACTTTCATGTTTGAAAATATTTCATTTCAAGCCTTTTTGATCAAGAAAGAGGAGGTTGAAAATCTTTCCCAAAATGGAAAGTTTACATTACAAGTCATATGTCCAAAAATGGCAACTTTGCAAATGGCTACAAATTCTCCAATATTGTGAACTTCTAACCATTCCCAAGATCAAATAAAGATCATATGACCTCAAATTGATGAAGATGACCCTTTGGTACCCTTGATGGAGGCCTCAGATGCCCTGATTCTGACTTTTCTTGCACAACAAGTTACCATTTGATCAGATGACTTCCACAATGAATTTTTGCTTCAAATTTGATACACATGCTCCTTATAACATATATAGACCAATAGAATCAAGAATGGCCAAAAATTTTAAGTGTAAGGGCCTCAAACCCAAAACCCTAATTTCTGGTCATCTGTGTAGGAAACCCTAAGCCTGCCTGGGTAGCTGTTCAATCCTCTGAGATTTTGTGACTTTAAAGCAAACTTGAAGGTATAATATGATCATATAACACTCATGGACCCTCTTGGCATGCTTCATGGCCTCTGAGATAGCTCAAACCACTTCTAAGATTCATTTGATCATAAACCCTAGTTATGCAACTTATGCAGTGAAATAACTATGCAGTGTGAGATGGTATGCTTATGAAATGCAATATGAAGGATCACAAGCCAAGGTGTGAGAAAAAAGAGAGGGAAAATTTAGGGTGTTTACAACGATATCTGGCAACACGTCACTACTACCAAGTGACGAGAATGTCGTGTGATCTGATATAACTTTTTTGTGATAATGATCATGTGTACAATTACCCTTTTGCCTTTATATCTGTATTGAACACAAGGCATATAATGTGTCACCCTTATATAGTCCAATATTTTATTCCTTGATCCTCGAGTATACTTGATAATAACAAATAAGTCCAATATCTCATATTGACTTATTTGAGCACGACCATGCATTTTACAATCATACTCTATCAAGGGGCTCATAGATATTACTCTTGTATATGTAGGAGGGGAAAATCCCATCTAGGTCACTCATTTCCCTCAACATGATTTGCGAAGTACCCATCAACCATCTTTATGGTTATTTTGTTACAGACAATGTTTGATTGGCAATAAAGTACTCGACTACATCTAGGGTCCATAGTGGTTTCAGGTTGAAAGGTGTTATACACCATTATCACTATTAAAATAACTTATGACACTTACATAACAAACTATATAGTATTATAATGGTGGGTCAATCTAGTATAAATATTACTCCTAATATTTATACCTATGTGAAGACTTGATATCTCATATCCATGACTTGTGAGATATGGTCATCAGCCTAATCACATAATAGTCTCTATGCATTATTGTTATCCTATTTGACAGTAAAGCTTGACTACAAATACTTTAAGAATAACGTCCTTATGTTTAGTGAAGTATCACAATTAATTCACATTTAATGTATCATTAAACAAACTAATTATTCTAAGGACTTTATTATATCATATACAAATAACACAATAAATACAATTCTTGATAAGTATATATATATATATATATATATATATATATATATATATATATATATATATATATATATATCAAGATAAAAAAGCATATTAAGCCAATATTAATTGTCTATTAGGGCTTACTCCAACAATCTCCCACTAGCACTAGAGTTAATCAGATATTAATTTAACATCTATCTACTCATTGCGTGCGTCAAGCATCATCTAAGTATGATACTTTATTAGTATATAAGGAACTCTTTCCTATGTTGGTAATATACACATATTCCAATTTCAACTTTAAGTCTTTTATCGAAGAGAAAAAGAAGTGTCAAAATATACATATATAGATCGCTAGTGAGATCTAGTTTTCTGAACTTATTAACCTATTGTCATCATGAATGAGATCAATAGGATCTGCAATATAAGAAACACGTCTTTCTTCCCAAGAATTAGAAAAGTGATTCAAGTCATATATTTGACCTTTGTACTAGAAACGACAATTGTCTTAAGCCTTTCCTTTTAACTTATACAGTTGTCATCAAAGCATAACATTTAATTTATATCGTGATAGATGTTTTTTGGAATATTATCTTTTTAACTCCTTTACAATGATTATTCTCATTTAATATCAAGAAAATGAACACCACGTCCTTTTAAGATATATCTAGACCTTCTTGATAGTGATCTAGTGATGAACACTTTAATCATTTTGGTACTTAATGTTTATGCTCATAGCATATGGTGCATCTAGCGCAATACATATTATGGTGTCCTTTTTCTCATCCAATGAGGTAAGACATTATCCATTAGACAAAACATCATGCCACATATGCAATAATCTTAATGTGACATTTATGCATATTAGGTATCTCAAAACTTTGTCGGAATATGTACTTGTGCTAGGGTTTAGATTCATCAACCATCTATTTCTATAGATTTTGATTCCCAACCCTTTTAGGTAACCTCACCTAAGCATTTCATCAAAACCACTTACTTAACCATGTCCTAAATTGGTGTTGTAGGGAATTTGTTTTGATGATCAGTATAATGCCTACACACGATACTAGATTAATGCAAATACTCCCACTAACCTTCTTGTGTGCACAAGATTTAAACTTGACATTTATTAATCCAAGATTTCACAAAACTTCATTAATAAAAGGATTCAACTCTAAGAAGTTTTCTCTAATCCATAATTGAATTTAAACAACTTATACTTCTTTTAGAATCAATATAATTTATGATAATATCTAGATCTTTTGCTAAATGAACCAAATGATTCAACAATAACTCCCTTGTTGAATTGGTTCATATTCCATTCTCATATATGTATTTTCTGGTGCTTGAATTTCTTCAAGTTCTACATCACTCACACTAGTTCCTTTAGATACATAATGTCTCTAAAGGAAGACTTTGGTTCCATTAACAAAATAATTTTGTCTCATAACATGTTATAGAATATGCATCCCTTATTTTTATTGGGATACATCCATATATACATATTCATCTAGATTGTGATCAAGTTTACTTAATAAACCTTACAACCCAAATGACCATAAATACAAACTAAGTACTCTTACCTCCATATCAAATATGGTGTCTCTATGACTACTTTAAATGGAGTTGGTTATGGATATGAATAATTATATGTAAGACAATTTATAAAAGAGTCACAAAGATATAATTGAACTATTTTAAATCGTTCAATATCAAACATGATATGATTTAAATGGTCATTATATTCTTTATATAGGTATTTACCACGACGAACAATTCGTATGATCTTAATACCTTTTCGAGTTATTTCTTTCTACTTCATTCTTGAAGTCTTCTCAAAATAATTCTAATTCGTGTCACATACACAAATCCATAATTATTGAGTTTGTCATTAATATAAATGAAGAGAAACAAAATTCAAAGATACATATCATATATATCACACATGTATATAATCAAGATATATCATATGTCCTTTCACTTTAGTCGATGATTTGAGACATTAGATATATCTTCCAAAATTAAGACTTGCATCTATCAAATGAAATAAAACCAAATGAATCCAACAATTTATTCTCATAGACTTAGAAAATGTATCTCTCACTTATTGGACTAAACATTATTATTATTGATATACATAAGGTTCAAATCTTATTTGATCCATCCTACATTTGCTATAGATAAGCTTATCAAGATCATATAACTCAAATACACTACTTGATTAGCATTGAAACCATTGTTTTAGATAATCATAACAACACTTGTCCATTATCAAAACATGCATTCCTCATCTTTTCAATACAAGACTTAAAATTAGTGTTTATTACTAAATGAAATTTAATAACAATTATTTGGTTTCATTCCAAACTCAAATTCAACTCTAATCATAAGCTTTTATAGTCAATGAAACACATTGTTCCATTCTAGACGTAAGTTGACTCAAATTATAATCAATGTCCTACTTCTTAAAAGACTCATCACACTCTTATAAATATGAGATCAACATCTATTATCACATACCCAAGATGTAGAAGTAGACAATTTGATTTTCTATAACAAATCGTATGAAGAAAAATCTTATGTCTTTCTTCTATTTTGACTCTTTTGATAACCATTAACAATTTTCTTCTTTCAACACATGAAATCATTGTCTTCCTTTAGAACCGCATTTTTCGGCCAAACTTCAAAGGAATATAAAATGAATCTCATTTCTTTTACGATTCCTCTATTTAGCATCACAAACTACTTTCTTTTCTTTTTCAATAAAATGAGGTAGAAATATTTAAAATTTATTCATAATAAATCTAATCTACCTATCTGAGACAATCTCAAATAGAACTTATGACCAACTATTTGGTCTATAAGGAAATCTAGATTTTAAATCTCAAAAACTATTTTAAGTCTGTTTGGATTCCCAACTTGTATAAAAAATATTTTGGAAAGTTTTACATTTCTCATATCTTGTATTTCTTATTTAAAAGAAAATCCCCGAGGTTAATGATCATATCATTTTTCGTGATGATTGTAACTATGAGATATATTATATTTAGACATTTGATTTGATCATTCTCATAAGTATCGTTCTTCGAATCTAGTTGTATCCGGTTGTTAGAAATTGGTTGCTTGAGAACATACAATTTTCTCTTGCTTGAGAACAATTCTCAATTTCTGTACCAACTCAGAAACTCCTTTCTGGTCCTTACACCCTTCATAAGGACATTTCACAGTAAAATATAAAACAAAATGCAAAAGAAATTCTAAATATACAATGTGTAATAAATATTCTATCAAAATCATTTTAATAAGGACTTTTATTAAAAATGCTTCCACTATTTTTACTCAAACCAAACGACCCTCAACATTTGATTCGGAATATACCGTTGGGAGATTTTCTAGAGGGTTGAGATCCATATTTCACTTTGTTTTAAGTCTGCGTAGGCAGATTACACAAAACTCTGTTATTTAGGTAGAAACTCTTTTCAATTATATCTAATACAATTCTCGAATTTTATCAGTTGAGTGAATAACTCCTTATTCTAATTCATCTTTTGGATTATTCTCAACTCTTACTTATAAACATATATAATCCTATTATAATTAGTTTAGTTAAATCAAACCCAAAATTTTAGCTGTTGGATATTATATTTATCTCATTACTCCTTACTAATATAAAACATGCACCTCGCTTTAGCCGAAACCTACATTATTTGATACCAGTCTTTATGAGTGCTAAATTTTGGAAAAAAATCAACTTAATATTTAATTGAAATAATTTTTAATTAAATTTGATCTCACTGATTTGTGTATCTTATACACACATACAAACATACATTTCATGCATTACATACATAAAATAAAAGTTGGTAATTAGATAATGACCACCTAAAATGCAAGAATTAAATAAACTACTTTATTACAATTCTTTGACCCACGAGCAAGCTTCTAAAGCCTTTCCACTGGCGTCATTGTTTGACGTTGTCTTCTCTTCAACTTTTAAACTCAAACAATTTGTAATATTTAAATAAATAAAATAATAACTAAATGACATGACACACATGTCGTATTTAATTACATTAAACCACGACACGCATGTCGTATTTAAATAAAATAAATCACGACATGTAGGTTGTATTTAAAATAAACAAACATTGAAATCTAAGGTCATAACTGTATACCAATTTATTTAATAATAAATAATTAAATAATGAATAATAATAGATTTTCAAATTATAAATATTGACACACCAACACTTGATGCTTTTGCAAACCCTAAAGGCACAACTCTCGCACCGTCACAAACCCTAATGCAAAAGTGTTCATACCATCAAAACATAATGATCGACTATTCAATATGATTGATCAAAATGTTATTACTTTACCATACAAATGTCAGATTCAGAAGCATAATGCACATTGATCTTTCAAATGTATAACAATCATTACACTAATTAATAGACGAAACAAAATAGTGTATCAAATACACTAACTTCGCATTAGAAATATTTATATCACATATAAATTTATCAATTATATTTGTATAAATTATGGATGGTCGAAATATCATTCCTTCACCATACAAATATCGGATTCCGAAGCATAGTCAACAACGAACATCCAAATTATACAAATACAAAATGCCAATATGTAATTTTAAATGATAAACGCTTTATTATTTTATTCTTAATTAATTATATTAATAAAATCTTTATTATTATTATTATTAATAATTTAAAAAGCAAACAAACTCTAACATTTATTTGCTGTAACACCATGTTTGTGAAAATTTCAGATGCAATAATTTTTATAGGAATAAGGATAAACCATGGCATGCGTCTCTTGGACTCGTACAACATCGTCATAGGTAAATAATCATAAATATTATCAAATCAAACATTCTTGAATCATTATTCAAAATGATATTATAATTATATCAACATAATTATTATTGTACCGAAATCATATTCAAATTAACAATTTAATCAGAACCATACTCTAATACAACTGAAGGGATTTAATAGGGTTTTTTGTAATTTTTTTGCCTCTTAACGGAATAATCCCGAAGCACGGATCTTGATTAAATTGTTAATCACAAATCAAATATCAAATAAGATTCAAGAATTACCTCTTAAAGTATGTTTTAACTTTGATCACAAACGTGGAAAATACCATTGTCTCTACAAAGTCCACGCGAACACAAAGTGGAACGCGGTGCTAGCTGTCTCTTGTTCTAAGAAAATTGACAATTAGGATTGGCAAGGGAAATAACTCCTCTATTTATAGAGAGCTACTAAAACCCTAATGCTCTTATTTTGAGCTTTTCCAAAATAAGCTCAATCTTATTTAATTAAATAAAATACTATTATATTTAACTAAACTATTTTAATTAAATATTAATTAAACTAAATCATATTTAATTTAATCGATTTTCAATTCTCATTTATTTCATTTAATCATATTTAATCAAATAAATTATATTTTTGTTAATTTATTAAATAATACAATTAACACATAATTAAATTAAATCTTATTTAATTTAATCATTTGTTCCACTATCAGTACTCTATGCGTGTGACCCTGTAGGTTCTCGTAATATTGACAATAATATTAAATCATCTGTTTAATATTATAAACAGTGAGCGGTATCTAGCAACACATCACTGCTACCCAAGTGACGATAATATCGTGTGATCTGACATAACTTTTATGTGATAATGATCATGTGTACAATTTCCCTTTTGTCCTTATATGTATATTGAACACAAGGCATAGAATGTGTCACCCTTATATAGTCTAATATTGTATTCCTTGATCCTCGAGTATACTTGATAATAAAAAATAAGTCCAATATCTCATATTAACTTATTTGAGCATGACCATGCATTTTATAATCATACTTTATCAAGGGGCCCATAGATATTACTCAGCATGATTTGTGAAGTACCGATCAACCATCTTTATGGTCATCTTGTTACAGATAATGTTTGATTGGAAATAATACTCGACTTCACATCTAGGGTCCATAATGGTTTCAGATCGAAGGGTGGTATACACCATTATCACTATGAGAATAACTTATGACACTTACATAACAAACTATGTAGTATTCTCATAGTGGGTTAATCTAGTATAAATATTACTCATAATATTTATACCTATGTGAAGACTTAATTTCTCATATCCATGACATGTGATATATGATATCAGCCTGATCAGAATCTTCAATGGTTGCTGATGTGGATACTGAAGTCCGTGCTCGGTTGTTAAGGAGAACGGAGGGTGTACCTGCAAGGTACTCTGATGCCAAAGTCAGAAACGGGCAAGAGAGTAAGCAAGTGCAAGTAAAGAGTTCAGGGAGTGAATATTTGATACCTAACCCTCCCCAGCGCGTGGTCAACGGTTCCTATTTTGGGTATGGATTGTGAATACCCTGAAAAATAGGTAACTTCCAAAAACTGACCGTTGGACGGACAACCCTGGTCGGGATAAGGGCATGTCGAGCACTGCTATATCCAAGCGGAAGACATCTTGGCCGAATCTGAGTGACTTTTTCCAGTGTCGAGCAGAGGTCAGGAATGAGCAGAAAGGACCAACCACGGGCATATATGGTCGACGAGTACTGGTCATTTAAAGAGCATGGATCCGGTGGGTCTTTATGATGTTTGGGCTATTGGGTCTTCCCCTGAGAATGAGAGGATTAAGCCATGCCTAGTCCTTGGGCTAGTCCAGAACAGGAGTCCCCCAAGTCATTGTTTCTAGTCGTAGAATTGATGACTTAAGGGTGGCCGGATGTGTACGGGGTGAAGTTGAGACTAAAGATGTTGTTGTTCCCAGGCTGGGTGCGGTTGAACCCGTGTCTATTTGGTCATTAACACGTGATTGTTAGACGAGGATCCCAATTGTTATGCTGAGATGTTATGTAACGCCAACATCTGGGGAAATATGTGCATTTAATGTGTAATGATGGCTACTCTAAGGTCGTCCCTAGGTAATGAGTGCACCGTCAATAGGTTATAGGTCTCACGTGCTCGGACACGTGCTGGTGGAGGCTATAAATAGGGTGTTGAGTTTCCGTTTTATTCTTTTCACTCTTCATTTTGCTTCCTGTTGTGATCAAGTCTCCGAATTCCGCTGTCAACCATCGTACCTTTCGAGGACGATTAACCGAGCACGCAAAACTCTTCTAAATATCATAAGTTTATCCATTTCTCGCTTGTTTGAGCTTCTGATTCTTGCTAATAAAGTAAATGCATGCAGTTAGGATGGAATTTGGAGTCAATAGGACCTATATTTTGAACTTCTAGGGTTCTGATACGACGTTTTCTGCCTCTGTACGGTGGCTATTGTGTCCATGCCATCATTGTTGTGGTATTTAGGGTTTTAGGTTTATCGTCCGTTGCGATTCTGCGCGGTGGCTCCGGTTGAACGTCAACTAGAGTTCTGGGCTATAGCATGGTCGCACTTATGAATTGATAGTTCTTCTATTTAGTGTTTCTCCTTCCCCGTGTAACTGCCTGGTTGTTACAAAGAGTGTGGCCTATCTTTGAATAAGGGCTTAGATCGAAGACAACGTCATCGCTCCTTAGCACGCCCTTTCACATTTACTTTCGCTGATTTTCAGGTGCAATCATGTCGAACGATACTCAAGCTCGGATGGATGTCGAGGAGCTTTCTAGTGACACAACATTCTTCCTAGCGCATTCTAAGGAGGCATTATCAGGAACGAGTTCAACATCCTCTAGAGATTCGGAGGAGACCACTTCGACCAAAGGATACCTGGTCAATCCTGAAGAGAATGGTGACAAGGACCGAGATATTCCTATTGCTGAATGGGTCGTCGAGGAGCTGGTTAACATTCAGTCTCTTTATTCTAAGCCTCTAGAGGGCCCGGACCCCGTGTTCGGGGAAGCCGATGACTGGATTGTGAGGTACCCGGGAGTGGATGATTGTATATACCAGTCATACAGGCCTAATAGATTCCCAATCTATGTTATCTTGTTCAAATAGCTTAAATTCAGACTTTTATTCTCGAATTTCCAGCAATCCGTGTTCATACACTTAGAGCTTTCTCCTTTTCAATTACATCCAAACTCATTCGCCTTCATTCGGGCCTTCGAGATGACATGCGGGTACTTGAAGATAGGGGCGAAACTCCCTTTATTCTTCCATATCTTCCACCTCCAGTGACAAGTGGTACAAGGGAAGTTCGGCTGGGTCTCTCTTAAGCAAAAGAAGAAAATCTTTAAGGCGTATTCCGAATCGATCAGAGATTTCAAAGATCGCTACTATCTAGTCGAGCCAATCTCCGAGCGTGCTCTGAACTCTTGAAAATTTTGGGGAGTGGATACAGACGATGAGGGAAACATCTTGTTGGACAAGGATGGGAAGGAGTTCCCTCGCTTAATTTTAAGGTTTCACTTTTCCTGGTCGCGTGATGATTTTCTGCGTGGGACGGACGAGTTCCTTGAAATCTCTTCCGAACAGATCGAGGGCGATCAGACTAACTATGACGCCCTTATGAATCATGTTTCACGGATCACCATGACCGTGCATGTTGATGAACATGGTCATGCTATCATGGACAAGGACGGGGGTGCCAAGGTGACCTCTAGATTCTTAAAGGTGTCCAAACTCCTCACTTGTAAAACGGACGAGGATGTTTCTGATTACCTTGGTAGTTTTAATATTCATTTGCTCGTGTTTACGTTATACTCGTTTATATTTCATGCCTTAACCATTTTAAATTTTCTGTTTTTCTCAGATTCAATGGTGGATGTGCAAGATAAGCTGATAACCAACGTTGGCAAGTGACGAGGACCTAAAAAGCTGAAACAGACCCGTCTTGGTGATCGGTTGGCTACGAGTTTGGGTACTCCTTCTCTAGTCTCTCATGGCTTGCTAGGGGTTTCTTCCAAGATGGGGAAAAGGCCCAGGGCCGAAGATGTCTTGAATCTAGAAAACTCCCTTTCGAAGCCTTCATTTGAGCTCTCTACTTGCTTTCTAATGTCTAGTTTCTTTGAGGAGACTTCCATCCAAGTTCATAGGGCGGAGAGGCTCAAGTTGGAGGAGTTGAGTCGACCAGATAGGCGATTATGGCTAGCCCGGGATGTGAGCTCGATGATGCGGGTCCTTGCAATAGCCTCCATGTATGTTGAGGGCAATGCTACTCTGGAGTAGGAGATCCAGCGGCTGAAGTCTCAGTTGTCTATCTTCGAGGACATGGCCAAGGCTTCTTCAAAATCGCTGAAGGAGGCTTCCAAGAGAATCAAAGAGCTGGAGGATTCTGGCCGCTGATAAGAAGTCTGATAAAGAGGAGATAACTCGCCTCAAGGTCGTTGTGGTTCCTATCGATAATGAACTTGAGGAGATGAACTCCCTGAGGACCCAGGCCGAATTGATTTCAAAAATCTTGGAGGGGAGGAAGACCTCGAGGAAACTGCGGGCGCAATGTTCAAAAATATGGTGGACCAGCTGAAGATTGTTAACCCTGGGATGGCATTTAATGAAGAGGGAACCAACTTTTTGTACAAGGCCAAGGATAGGGTAATCCTCATCCCAGACTTCCTCCAGCATCCAGAGCAAGGCGACGTATCCATGGAGTAGAACCAAGCAACCCCCGCTGATACCCAGCCAGAAGCTAATGTTAACCCGTGAAGACTTAGTCTATTTTTGTATTTTACTGGCTGGCCTGAGTGCCATGGCTTTTTTTTAATTCATGGTGGGGGTTTTGTCCCCCCCTTTTATGTAATATGAGAACAAGTAGGTCTTTATGGCCGCATATTTTAATCTTAAATGTTTTGCGACCTTGGTGGTCGTTTCTTTACTTTCATTGTTGTGTATGCACGTATGTTCTTCGGAGGACATACTTTGTTTAATATTTTCACTTAAGTGTTTTTGCGATGCTCGATCGCTCGATGTTCGCCCAATAAATGCGTGCGATGTTCTTCTTGGATTATATTTACATGTTTGGGAAACTATGCTCGGTTTTTACGCCTGTCGGTTTGGGGAACCGGGCAGGATGCCGAAAGATGTTCGGCTGGGGAACAACGCTCAAACCATGGTAATGGTCTGTGCTCTGCGGCATGAACTTCCCATCGCGAGCTGGGTGTTCTGCCTGGTCATTGTATGAAGACGACAATGGACTCCATTGAGGATCCAATCATGTGATAGTGATCTTCCTCGTTCTCAAGGGGGATCCCATTGAAAGATAAGTTTGATATGCAATAATTGTACCTAGGTATGCATGTTAGGTCGGTACTAATGCTTTATAATTTGAATCCAAGCATGCAGATAGACGCCTCAATTGTAGTATTGTTTAAGTTTCCCGGCGTTCCAAGGACGAGCAAGTTCTTCCCCATTTAAGTTTTCTAAGTAATAGGCCCCATTTTCTGTTTTTTCTCGGACACGGTATGGACCTTCCCAGTTTGTGGCTAGCTTTCCCTCTCTGGAGTCCTTGTGGTTTCTCCTAAGGACGAGGATGCCGACCTCGAACGCCCATTTAATGACCTTAGAGTCATGTCTGATGGTGATTTTATGTTTAAGCGATGCCTCTCGTAGGGTTTCTCTTGATTGAACTTCCTCGACCAAATCGAGCTCTTCGCGCAAAGTTTCAGATTTGGTATCCTCATCCATCAGAGCTTTTATCTGTCTGGATGGTATGTTCATCTTTATGGGAATAACAACCTCTGTTTCCTATGCTAGTCGGAAAGGGGTTTCCCCGATTGTAGAATGGGGCGTAGTTCGGTATTCCCATAAAACTCTGTGTAATTCTTCTACCCATTGTTTCTTGATTTCATCCAGTCTTCGTTTGAGTCCCCAGAGGATGACCCTGTTTGCAGCTTCGGCCTATTAGTTGGTCTGCAGATGCTCGACTGACGCAAAGTGTTGTTTGGTTCCAACATTGGCGACACATTCTTAGATGTTTTTGTCTATGAATTAGGTGCCATTGTCAGTAACAATAGTATGAGGTACTCCAAAACGAGCGAGGATGTTACATTTGAAGAAACACAGTATGTTGAGTGCTGTGATTTTGGCTAGAGGCTCAACTTCTGTCCATTTCGTGAAGAAGTATACCCCGACTATTAGATATTTATTCTGGTTCGAATCGACGACAAAAGGATCGAGGATATCCAGGCTCTGCCATGCGAATGGCCACGGGGAGGACATTGTCTAAAGCTCGCTCGGGAGTGCCAAGTGCATGTCCCCGTGCAGTTGGTATTTATCGCACCTTTTCACATGTTCTTTGGCGTCGTTATGCATTGTTGGCCAGTAATATCCTGCTCGAAGGGCTTTCCTTGTCAGGGATATTCCGCCCAAATGTTGAGCATTGATGCCTTCGTGGATCTCTCGTAGGATATATGGAACCAAATCCTCCTCGACGCACTTGAGGAGGGGAATCGTAAATCCCCTCCGATAGAGTTTTCCTTCGACCAATACGTACGAGCAAGATCGTCACTTGAATATACTGGCTTCCTTTGGGTCATCGGGTAACTCGTCATTGGTCAACTATTTGTAGATTAGGTTCATCCAACAATTGTTGTCACCGATGACGTTTATGTCTATCGTCGAGGATATTTTTTCGATGCATGGCCGAGGAAGTATCTCTTGAATGACAAATTTATTCCCGCCTTTCTTTCTCGTGCTCGCAAGTTTTGATAGCACATTCGCCCGTACATTATGTTCATGAGGAACATGTTTGACTTCTACGGATGTGAACTTTGAAATTTTTTCCTTGACCAAGGTCAAGGATTCTGACAAGTTGTCATTTTTTGCTTGATATTCCCCTTTGACATGCAAAGCCATGAGTTGAGAGTCTGTACAAATAATTATCTCTTCGGCTCCAAGATCGTCGGTGAGTCTTAGACCTGCGAGGAAAGCTTCGTACTTTGCTTGGTTACTAGACGTGGGGAAAGACAATGTGAGGGATGCTTCTATTAGGATTCCCTCCTTGTTTTCTAAAATAATCCCCACGCCACTTCCCATTGAGCCCGAGGCTACGTCCACGAAAATGGTCCATTTCTTGGACGCACAGATCTGGCTTTCCGGGGTGGTCATTTAGGCCACGAAATCAGCAAGGGATTGCACTTTGATAGATGTTCTACCTTCATAATAAATGTCGAACTCTAATCATTCCAACGATCATTTGAGCATTCTTCCGACCATATCGGGTCGATCGAGGAGCTGTCTGATGGGTTGGTCAGTACGTACTACAATCGTATGTGCGAGGAAGTAATACCTAAGTCTCTTTGCTGCATGAAAGAGTGCTAGGGCAACCTTTTCAATCTGTTGATGCCTAAGCTCGGGCCCTTGTAGGGCCTTTCTCATGAAATAGATTGGTCTTTGTCTTTCGGGCGTTTCCCGTATAAGGGAAGCGCTAATGGCTTCGTTGGTGACGACCATGTATAAGAATAAGGTCTCCCCCGTCTCTGGCCGGGAGAGAACCGAGGGTTCTGACAGAGCCGTTTTGAGGTGTGTCAGGGCTTGTAAGCATTCTTTCGTCCATTCGAAAGAAGCCTTATTACGGAGGAGTTTAAAGAAGTGTGGAGTGCGTGTTGGGCAGATTTTGCCACAAAGCGAGATAACAACGTGAGTACCCCATTTAGCGATTGGATGGATTTTTTGGAAGTTGGTGTGGGCGTTTCGTAAAACGCCCGACACTTGTCGGGGTTAGCCTCTATCCCTCTTTCAGTTAGATAAAACCCGAGGAACTTTCCCGCTCGTACCCCAAACGTGTATTTTTCAGGGTTGAATCGCATTGTGCACTTACATGCCTGATCAAAAATTTTCTTTAAATGGAGAGCGTGATTGGTTTCCTCGTGAGATTTGATGATCATGTCGTCCATGTAAACTTTGAGCATGCTTCCGATTTCTGCTTGAAAGACGTTGTTCATTATTCGTTGGTAAGTAGCGCACACGTTTTTCAAGCCGAAGGGCATTATGTTGTAGTAATAATTTCCCGATTCAGTCATGAAAGCGGTGTACTTTTTGTCGATTATAACCATGGGTATTTGATTGTACCCAGAGTAGGCATCAAGGAACGAAAAATAATTTAAAGCCTTCATAGTTATCGACCAGCTTAACAATGTTAGGCAAAGGGTAAGCGTCTTTCGGGCAAGCCCGGTTGAGATCAGTGTAGTCAACGCACATGCGCCATTTTCCATTGCTCTTTTTTACTAATACAACATTTGAGATCCAGGTGGTATACCTGGCCTCTGTTACAAAATTCACCTCTAGGAGGTCTTTTACGGCCTGCTCGATGAGCTCTACCTTCTTTTGGGATTGCTTTCTCCTTTGATGTGCAACTGTTCGGACTGAGGGATCTATCGACAAGTGACAACATGCCATTTTTAGGTCTAAGCCCGACATCTCAGAAATGCTCCATGCAAATAAATCAGCATTCTCCCTTAGGCATGCTTTGAGCTGCTTCCTTGCAAGGTCTGGGAGGTACACTCCAATCTTCACCCATTTCGAAGGGTATTCTCCTAGTGCAACCAGCTCAAAATCGTCGTCGGGGACAGAACGAGCAGATGAAGTAAGCTTTGCGACCATCCATGCTTGTTCTTCTTCATTGGTGAACCTGTTGTTGAGGTTGATGGCGTCTACATGAGGTAGCACCTTGGGTTCCTCATAACTTCAAGGGAGGGTGGCTTTGGTTGGCTTCGGCTTAGCAGCGATGATGTTAAGGCCTTTAGATGCGGCTTTGTAGCACCGACGAGCAACTTCTATATCCTCGTGGAGTGTGGCCACCTATCCTGATGACGTGTGATATTTCATTTTTTAGGTGCATTGTGGAGGGTACGACGATGATCTCGGATAGAGTAGGTCATCCTAATATGCATTGATACAAGGACGGGCAATCAATCACGGGGAATTTCACCTTAATGAACCTGTTGATTTCCATTGCTCTGAAAGTTACAATCAGAATGACATAACCCCAAGGCCTGGATACCATCCCATTAAATCCTTGGAGATCTGACCCCACATATGGTGTCAGATGCGTCTCGTTTAGTTGGAGGGTCGCGAAAAGTTGGGAGTACATGATGTCGATGGAACTTCCTTGGTTGACTAGGATCCTTCGGACGTCAAAATTTGTCATCTGTACACGGACGAGTAGGGGAATGTTGGCATTAGGTGCTCCTATGAGAAGATCTTATTTATAGAAAGAGATGGGAGAAGATCATTCACATGGAGGGTTGATGGTTGAGCTCTGGTTATAACTAATGTTGATCAATTGATCAAAGCGTCACTTCACTGATCCCTTCGTAACTTTGTTGGGTCCCCCTCCTGAGATAACCATTGTGGACGGGAAAGACTCCCATGAGTTATAGGCGGCAAAATATGCATGATCGGTGTATGGCTTAGGAATGTATAAATCTTATGGTCGTGTAATGCTGAGAGCGACCTGAAGGTTTGCTTCCGCGGCCGGTGGAGCTGTCTCTTCGGCCTTTCGGGCTTCTTGTACTTCCTGTCAAGGAGCCTCCTTATTCTTGGTGAATTGTTTTAGATGACCGTACCAAATAAGGATTTTAATGGCGTCTCTCAAGTGGATGTAATCCTCAGTATTATGCTTGTGGGACTTGTGGAACCGAAAATATTTTGTCTTGTCCGTGTAGGGCTTGTTCAATAGTTGTTTAAGGAATCTAACACCATCTTGTCGGAACTCGGAGTTAGCACACACGGAGAGGATCTTCTCCCTGGACGATGTGAGGGGTGTGTAGTTATGAAACCTCCTGATTGGTCCTTTGTGCTCCCGCGGTTCCCGAGAGCGGTCTTCTTTTCGTTTTTCTCCTCCCCGACGAGATGTCGAGGAGTCATCATGCTTAGAAGGTTTGGCGTCTTCACTCCGCCTAGTATCACGGACAGTGATGGATGCCTCTTTTTCCTCATATTGAATGTACACTTGTGCCTTGAGGAGAAAAGCGTCAATCATGGCTGGTGTCTCGATACCCAAGGCCCTTCTGAAGTCGCTTTGGAGACGAAGTCCTTGCTCCAAGAGGTATTTATTCATATTGTTTGTGGTTGAAACTTAAATGACCTCCTTGTTAAACCTTTCGATATATGCTCGTAGAGGTTCGTCATTGCCTTAGATAATTGCTTCCAGAGAAGCCTCCGTCTTCGGATGACATCGGGAAGCAGTGAAGTGTCGAGAGAATGTTCTCCCGAGTTTCCTCCAGGATGTGATGGATTCATGGGGAAGGCTCTTGTACCAAGCCATAACATCTTTCCTCAATATTGTGGGGAATAGATGACACTTAATTGCTCCTCGAACACCTCTGTAATCCAGGAAAGCATCGATGTTCTCGATGTTCTCGATATGCTCGTCTGGGTTCGTCATTCCATCATAGGTTCCTAGGGGTGGGGGCTTCTCGAGCTCTTTCGGAAGTCTGGTAGACATGATTTCTTCTGAGAGGGGGCCACGAGGCTCATTTTCGTCGCTATAAAATGGGGAGACGGAACGAGAGCGATCATCCTTATGCCTACGAGGAAGAGGAGATCTTGAGCAGTTTCTTGCGCCTTCTAGAGACGGTCACACCCTTCGTTGGAGAGTCCTTCGAGTTTTCTTTGTTTGCGGGGACTTGTTTTGTCGAGGAGACGAACTAGTCATTTTCTTGATAGACCCGACAACCTCTGGATGGTGGTGGTCCTTCTTTTGCCTGGGCGACCTACTACGGGATCTGCGAGGCCTCCTGGTAGGAGAGGGGGAGCTGGTGTGTCTCGATCCTTCTAGAACATCCAGTCTTTCTCCCTGGCGCAAGAGGAGGAGGTTAATGTTGTTGGTCATTTCGACAAAAGCTTCTAGTGTCGGATTCGTCCCCTCAGGGATAGGAATCAGAAGGAGATCAGCGGGCGTGACCTCAGGCTGCATGGACGGATCTGGTGATGGGGAGGAGGTACACCCGTCTTGGAAACGATCAGGCTCCCCGAGGGGAGGTTTGGTTCCATCACTTTCCCATTGCTTAACGAGGATGCTGGTGAGGACTCGAGCACTAATGGTGTCGTCTTGATGAGCCATCGAGAGAGATTGAATGGTGATGTTTTTGTTTTCACGATCTAGAGATGAAAAAACGAGGCAACACTAGTTCCCTAAAACGGCACCACTGATCGCAACAATGATCACAATATTCAATGGTTGCTGATGTGGATACTGAAGTCCGTGCTCAGTTGTTGAGGAGAACGAGGGGGTGTACCTACAAGGTATCTGATGGCAAAGTCAGAAACGGGCAAGAGAGTAAGCAAGTACAAGTAAAGAGTTCAGGGAGTGAATATTTGATACCTGACCCTCTCAAGTGAGAGGGTTTATATAGAGAGTCCCCCAGCGTGTGGTCAACGGTTCCAATTTTGGGTATGGATTGTGAATACCCTGAAAAATAGGTAACTTCCAAAAACTGACCGTTGGACGGACAACCCTGGTCGGGATAAGGGCATGTCGAGCACTGCTATATCCAAGCCGAAGACATCTTGGCCGAATCTGAGTGACTTTTTCCAGTGTCGAGCAGAGGTCAGGAATGAGCAGAAAGGACCGACCACGAGCATATATGGTCGACAAGTCCTGGCCGTTTAAGGAGCGTGGATCCTGCGGGTCCCTTTGATTTTTGGGCTATTGGGTCGTCCCCTGAGCAGGAGAGGATTGGGCCATGCCTAGTCCTTGGGCCAGTCCATAACAACTCATAATATTTATACCTATGTGAAGAGTTAATTTCTCATATCCATGACATGTGATATATAATCATCAGCCTAATCACATAATAGTCTTTATGCATTATTGTTTTCCTATTTGACAGTAAAGCTTGATTATAGATACTTTAAGAATAATATCCTTAAGTTTAGTGAGTTTTCAAAATTAAGTCTAACTTAATGTATCATTAAACATACTAATGATTCTAAGGACTTTATTATGCCATATACAAATAATATAATAAATACATTGCATAATAAGTATATATATTAACAAACAATATATATCATGATACAAAAGCATATTAAGCCAATGTTAATTGGCTATTAGGACTTACTCCAACACATATAATGAACATTTTTATTTCCTGCAATCACGTGTAATTTACTTTGTACCGCTCTCCCTATTCATATGTATGCAATTTATTTTCCGTATTATGATTTTGATCGCTAGGAGCGCCATTAGGGACAAGTATCGATTTCACTTCTTTCACGAACCCATGGTCCAACTCCAAGTGGTTTCACTCACACACTTGCGCTTCTATTCGATTATGGTTTCGTTCGTTAGGAGCACCCTTAGGGACCAGGGATCAAATCCACCTAACTACTAAACAATAAAGCTCAATTTGCATTCACCATCAAACCTAAGAAACCAAGACGTCTCTTGTAGACCCAAACCCTTGATCCAAGATCAAGTGGTACTAAGTAATCAAAACACCTAATAATTATCGAAACAAGGTGAATAAGAAGTGCATTGAATCTTCGATGGGTTTCCATAATTGCTTGGGTGCGAGGCATCTGTCTCTAGTGTGAGCAATTGACACCCAATAAAACGAACAAACTAACCAACCTTAGTACCACAAAATACGGAGCTCTGACTTTCCCATTGCACGAGGGAATACTTAGGCACGAGATTCTTACTTCTTTCCAAACACCCTAGGAACAAAACCACCCATTTCCCTGTAACCTTAGATTAAAATCTTTCACGTTTACTTTTTGTTCATTTTTCGAAGAAGATAAATGACATTCGTTAAAATTCAATCACAAATCAAACCAAGAGGTTCACGTTAAGTACAATGGACATGAGAAGTGTTAATACCTTCCTCTTACAAAATCGACTCCTGAACCTAGAATTTGATTACGATGACCATTTTTTCTTTTTTCAAAAGGTTTCTCGATATTTTCCTTTTCCTTTTTTGGAATAAAATAAGTTCGATGGCGACTTTGTTCGAACATTTTTGTACGGTCTTTTATCGCAAGGTTATACTTTTTTTCCCGAGGTGCAACACTTTGGTAAGCTCTTGCCAAGTTAGTCCCATGCTTTGGAAATCCTCTATTCCTTTCAAGTCTGTCTTGTTAGTCTCATACTGAGACAAGCACTCTCTATTATCTTGTTAGTCTCATTGCTCTGGAAAGCTTTTGTCATGTTAGTCTCATTGCTTTGGCGTTCTCTCTCTTTCTTGCCTTATTAGTCTCATTACTTTTGCAAGCTCCCTCTCTCACGCTTGTCATGTTAGTCCCATGCTTTGACACTCAGTCTTTTCTTTTCTTTTCAATTTTGTCTTATTAGTCTCATGCTGAGACAAACGCTCTCTTATTTACCATATCAGTCTCATGCTTTGGCAAATCATCTATTCTTTTCAAGTCTACCTTGTTAGTCTCGTACTTAGATAGACCCTTCATCATTTTACAACTCCTTTTCAACTCAATCTCCTTTTCCATCCTTGGTTCCAAGAACTACGAAGCTCTGATTTTCTCATTGCACTTTGAGGATACATAGGCACGAGATCTTGCGATCTTGACGAGCACCCTTCCTTCACAATCTTCTTTCACACTTCCTTCATAACTTTCTTTCACCCTTATCTTCTTTCATCCTTGGTTCCAATAACTACGGAGCTCTGACTTCCTCATTGCACTATGAGGGTATGTAGGCACGAGGGTTTCAATCCTTCACGAGCACTTTATCTATTCTCTTTCTTTTTTCCCTTTAGCATGCAACTTTTAGATAAAACACCCATCTAAGAAAAGAACAAGCAAAATGGTTCCTGTCGAATATGAAGGATGTGAGGGGTGCTAATACCTTCCTCTCGCATAACCGACTCCCTTACCCGTTTCTCTTTCCCCTGGGATTTATCGATATTTTCCCTTTCCTTTTGGAAACAAAATTTAGTGGCGACTCTGTTGTACCGTCGAGCGTGCGATGCACTTGAGTATATTCTCGCTAGCTTCACTATGTTTCACTTATTAATGTTTCACTTGACTAGTTACACATGGTGTTAGCATATTCTATCATTGTACACTCATACATACAATAATTTCAAAATTTTCTTTGTTGAGCCACAACGAATTCTTTTCATATATTCTCCAAGCTTTAACTTGCAGTATCTTCATAGCTTGCTTGCATTGTTATGATGTTGTACACTTGAATTCTTCTTCAGCACATTACACTAGCTTCTATGCTATTTCATACCATTTCACGAATCAACATTTTGGCTCTCTGATTTGCATTTTCCTGTTTTCCAAATCATCCAGCATAATAATCTTTTTTCATTGTTATTTATTTAGGTATTAGCTTCAAGCTAACTAACTCACTTGCTTACAAGCATTAAAAACATTTTCTTAAAGCTTCCAAGTATTCAATTTATAAAGCTTGAGGAAATAGATTCGTTGAAGGGTATTCCTGGAAACATATTCCAACAGTAATATCCTTATGGTCATGTCAAGGAATGGTTAACATCATAATACTGAAAAGTTGTCCTTGCACCACCTTATCGAGGTAGATGTCACAAAGTTATAGTACTTTTATATTCAACATAATACCATTCTTATCTTCAGTCTTCTAACGTCTTCAGGTGCTTCAAATATGTATTTGATGAAGCTTATTGTAGAAGAGTCATTCTTTCAATCTTCATAACCTAAGTCTCCAGAGTCTCAGATTTTTATTCAGTAAAACCTTGTCATAAGAATCTTCAGCACTTGGTCTTCAAAAAGCATTATCTTCAGAGTCTTCAAACTATTTCAATCAGAACCTTGTCTTCAGAATCTTCATATTTCATTAAGCATGTACTTTGTCTTCAGAGTCTTTAGAACTTTTTCACCAGAACCTTGTCTTCATAATCTTCAGAGGTGTAACATTAGAAGCACATTTCTTGTAAAACCTTCTAGGCTTACTTATAACGTCTCAATAAAAAACCTCATTACTAACATTCCTTAGAACCGTTGTATTAGAAGCATTTTCGAGTCTTGACTTTATCACGTGTACAACATATTTTTCTTCCAGAGTGTTGAGATCAGAATCTGATGACGTCACACATCTTCTTATCAGAGTCAGAATCTTATTAGCAAAAGCTACACACTAGATAGAAACCATAAAGTATAGAGTTATTCTCATATATAACATATGTAGTTATCATCGAAACTAAAGGCCAGGTGTAGAACTCAATCTTGTTCTTACATCAAGAGTAAGTTTAAATTCATTGATGGATTCATTTGAAATTCCCACTACTCTTGATCTAAATCGAATCTGATGGGTGAGATGCAACCATCTAATTAATTCATGGATTATCAACTCTATGCCAGACCAAATTACATACACAATTGTATTTTAGGATTTTTTACATATATAATAATCTACATGAAGATTATCAAAAGCTTACATAATTTGTATTGCCATACTTCGTTCATTTGTCAACATTATCAAGAAATCCTCCATATCAGTTCTTGAAATTTTTTTGAATTAAAAGGATTATGGGATGATCTTATTTCATACATACCTATACTAATTTGTACTTGAATTCAACAATGTTGTTTGTTTCTCTACAACTGTCTCAAAGTTACAGACTTGAATATCAAGTTGCTTAATTTCTGACAGATTTTGAATGACTCGTGTTTTGTTTTGAAAACTCAAGTATTACTTATGGACCATTTACCATCCATCAATCAGACATATTCTATCGTTATTCAAAAAGTGGGCAATCATAAGAATTTTATTCTTACTAACGATGCCCATGTTGAACCTTGGTTTGCAGGTGATATGCTTCTAACAAGGACAACATCTTTTGTTAAAGTTTTGATGATGACAACTTATTTATGATGACTCTAATGTCTTCTAAGTCAATCATAAGTGCTTAAATGAAAAAAGATGCAAACCTAAGTATTAGGGTTTGATGGACTTGATTAGCTGATGATGGCAACCAAATGGAATGTAAGCTCAAGCCTCATCTCAAATGAACTCAAGCAATTGTCTACAAAATAAAGCATCTGACAAATTCTTGAAGTACAAGAAAGCCCTAACTTAGTTTGAGTGAATATAGCAAAAGGGAAATCTCTTAAAAGTACATGGCTAAAATACACACACACAAAAACTTATTTTCAAACTGATTTTTCTCAAGAAAATATTTTCTAAAATGTCTTGAACTTGTGTCAGATGAAACGTGAATAGTCAAAATTGTTATAACAAAGGTTTGCCTTTACAAATTTATTAGAGCACTTGTCTAATCGATTAGATCAGCTTAAATGTAAAAATTCTCTAATGTAAAAATTCCAGCCTTAGAAAGTCACGCTAAAAGAATTTAAATAGGTGCTAGAGGTTAGGGACAAAAAAGTGAGAAAAATACAAAATGATTTGAGTCAAATCATGAAGTTATGATTTGAATCAAAGAAAGAATGATTTGAATCAAAGGTAGTAAAGTGAGGAATTTTTCATTTAATTTGAATAAAGATTTGTGTCTATGATTCAAGTTAAGTAAAAGCATGATTCAAATCATAATTATTTTTCAAAAGATTCATATATCACATGATTCGAATCAAAAGTCTTGTGATTCGAGTCAAGAAGTGTTGTGATTCAAATACATACATCTCTGATTCGAATCAGACTAAGAAAACCAAATTCCAAACTTCATGTTGATGTTTTTTTTTGGTAAGGGGAGAGAAAAAAAAGAAACAACAAAAAAGGATTAAGGACGTAAAATATCTTCCCGCCTAGCATCTGCCTGTAAGGGAAGAAGAAGGTCAGGAGGAGGGTGATCTATCAGAGTCAACAATTAAGCCATTGAAGATCCCATCTTGGCCAATATATCAGCACACATGTTTCCTTCCCGAAGAGTGTGAAACAAAGAAAACTGCCGCAGTTTCCTTATCAAATCTTGAATCAAAGCTATAATAGATGCATAGGCATTCCACTAGTTAAAAGAAGTAACAACCAACTAGATAGCATTCAGAGAGTCTGAATAGAAAACTACATTTCAGTATCCATTCTCCCAAGCTATTTGAAGGTCTGTCAGAAAAGCCATGAGTTTAGCATGTGAGTTGTTAGTAACACCAATATAACCTACAAAATCTTTATCCAAACACCATTTGATCTACGGAGAAGCCCCCCAAATCCCGATAGCTCGGGGTTTCCCAAGCTATTACCATAAGTATTCAAAACTATACAACCCACCTACTTGGATGCCAAGAGACCCTGCGAGGAACTCTAGTATTGTTCACATCGACATGTTTGCAAATCATCACCAAAGTGTCGCTCCCACCAAATGAGGCTAGGTCAAATGGGGTACATACGCGAACGGTCGGCGAAAAGAGGAGGAATGAATAGAGTCACCAGCTAGGCATTTTTATCCCGAGGGAAAGGTAATGCTGCATAAACCTAGGAAAAGATATAGATAAGACGGTTGCGAACCAGAGAGACTGAGAAAGGGGGTTGGTTACAACCTGGGAAGGTATTAGCACCCAGATTGTCTGTCGTACTCGACGGGATCCACGCTTAGAAGATTTGTGTTTTAAAGGGGTAGTGTCAGTGCTATTTGTGTATCGAAGCCGGAAAGAATGCAAGTGTCAGTGTAAAAGAAGTGTGAAGTGTATAAGAGAAGTGTCAGTGTGAGAACAAGAATGAAATGCTCAAGACCATGAGGCTTAAAGAATGAGGCTGGAAAGAGGGGGAATAGACAGAGACTTTTGTTCGATAACTGTTAATTTATGCCTACGTATCCTCTCGTGCAATGAGGAAGTCAGAACACCGTAGTTCGACTCAAAGAGACTGAAAGATAAATTGACTGATGAACTGCTTACTTGTCAATGCTCAAGTGTATGACCTGTCTGGCTCAGGTGCAAACTGTCTTGCATTAGACGGAAGAAGCAAGTTCTCGCTTGTGAGTGAATGAGATGAGAAAAGAATCCCGGAGGAGACGATTATTGTTTGTTTTTGTGTTTTCAGCCTTTTATTGCTTTTTTGATGTTTGTCATAAGTTAATGAGCTTAAGCCTAAACCAATGGGTTAGTAAACTCATCACATCCTCCCTTTGATTAGGGGTGATGAGAATACCTTAAGTATGAAGTAAGCACCTCACACTTAATCACCATGATGTAGGATTAAGATCATTAACCTACTTGTAATTATTTAGATGTTTTTGTTGTTTTTTTTAGTGTTAAGTAATGAGTTTAAGCCATAATCAAGGATTTAATGGACTCATTACACCATCCTAATAGAAGGATAATAGATGAGAACATTTAAGCTGAGAAAGATTCCTCAACTTAATCCATGATTAGGGATTAACCTCATGACAAAACAAAGCCTTTATTAAGTGGGTTTTAGTTAATAATAAGATTAAGAAGTGGATTTTATGGTTTGTAAGACAACTTGAGGAGGACTTGTCCATTAACACTAGGGTTAGTCCTTCTTAACCAATTAAGGAAGAATTAGAACCCTAATGCAAGGCCCAAGTTACAAGCTTGATGTCTTGATGATTATTAAGTGGATTGATTAAAGGATTTAAACACATTAAGGGTTTAACACTTAGGATTAAAGTTATACACTCCATCCTAATAGAAGGATGCAGGCATAAGCTTAATCACAAAGCCTTAGAGCCTTTAGGGTTTAGTCCCTGATTATGAGATGAGAAGAGAAGACTCAAAGAGACACCAAGGTAAAACTAATGGGGGGACTAAATCAAACCCTAATTATTATCATGCTTGGTCATTCCTAGGGTTAGTGAGGCTTAAGAGAGAAAGGTCTTCAGAGAAACCACCAGGAAGGAAGCAGATGAAAGGAGGAAGAAGCAAAGAGAAGCAAAACAACTTGCTTCACTTAAGAAGACAAGTTGCTTGAAGAGAGAAAGTAGGAGATGAACATGAATGAGCAAGCTCACTCAAATACACAAGGTAAAATTCAGCAAATATTCAAGAGAGATGAGAAGAGATTGTGAGAAGTGAAGGCAAATCCACTTCTCAAAACAACTTACCACCTGAAAAGTTAGCCAAAAGAAATGAAATGTAATGCAAATGAGATGAAATGTCATGATGCAAACCAAAGTCAGAAGCATTTACATGATGTTAATGATGCTAAGAGATGATACAAACATGAGGCAAGACATGAGAATGATCAAACAAGCATAAGGATGCAAATGAGGTATGCTTTGAACCATGAATGTACATGAAAAGTTATGAAATGCAATGGACATATAACATGGAAAATGAAAGATGCAATGATCAAGCATGGTTCTAATATGTCCTAAGATGTATTATGAATTATGTGGATGCACAAAATGTCATGGCAAGTCATTGGGTGCAAGCAAATGAGAAATGGATGCAAAGGAAGGCACAAATTAGGGTTACATGCATCATGCAAAGCAAAAATCCAAAACCAGAAGCAAATGACATGATAAAAATTTGAAAATGAAATCAAAGGTACCCTAAACCTATACAAACTCACTGCCCAAAGGAGAGGATCCAACTCTTATCCTAGTGAAAGTTATGAATTTCCTAAGTTGGCTAGGGTTTTAAGGTACCTCATCATAAAAAATGCAAAACAAATTGAAAATGGAAGATCAAATCAAACCAATTTTATCCTGTAAACTACATGCCATGAAGGATGCAATGCAAGAAGAATCATCATCCAACTCTCAAGGGTTAGGCAGAAGGGATTTTTCAAAGTTTGCACAAAAATATTGCCTTAAAATGAATTTAATTCCAATGAAAATGATCAAAAGGCATCAAGAACAAAAAAGAAATTTGGTTTGAGAGTTGGATAATGTTTCTAAATGTTTCTAAATGCAATGTGAATTTTTTGGTGATTTTTAAATACCTAAATATATTTTTAATTAATTAATTTCATTAATTAATTAAAAATAAACATTTAAATGATTTAAAATGATTTTTAATGCAAAAAATAAAAATAAAAATATTTTTGGGTTTTAAAAATTATTGAAATCTTTGACAAAAATTTTCATAATTTTTAAATGATTTTTGCTATTTTAAATAAAATGTATAAAACAAATGCAAAATAAATGAAATTAAAATTAAAATGGGAGAAGTATGCAAAAGGAGGGGCCAGGATTCATTCTGGGCTTGGAACGTTTGACTGGGCACGCATCTGGACGGCCCAGGTTCAAACTCCCTAAATCCTTATTAATTAATTAAATTAATCCTAATTAATAACTAATGACATAATCCCAGCCTTCCAAACGCGCGCGGGAAACATCATCCAATGGCCTACATTCAAACCTGGTGCCCTAACCCTAATTAGCATTTAATCACTTTCAGGTCACCGGAGAAGAGCTCCGGTCGTCTTCTCCGGTGACACCCTCCCTGAGAAATCTCAAACTCACTCTCCTGGTCATTTTAAAAGCTATAAAGCTCCAGATCAAACCTCTCAACCTCCCTAAACATGAATCTACCCTCAAAATCCATTTCTTTTTACTCAAAACCAAGATTCGAATCAAAAATATAAAAATGACCAAACTTTCAGAGATGCAGTACATGCTCAATAATCAATCATTTTCAAAAATACAAAGTGCAAAGCAATCAGGGGAGCATGTAGATCATTTTAGTAACTTAAAACAAGGCTTCTGGAAAAAATAATTTTCGAAGCTACCTGAAGTGAAGCTTTCAGTTTGGAGCTTTCAGCCTGCCTCCTTGCTTCAAAGCTTCTCCAATGGACCTCCTAAAGATGCTTTGAGGTTTAGTTGGATTGGAGATTGGCTGATTTGTGAGTTTGATGGAGTTCTGTTCAGAGAGGGGAAAAATCGTATTTGGTGTATGAGGGCTTTCAAGGCAAAGTAAGGGGTGGTTTGTGATCAGTGATGCATTCTAAGATGAATGGTGGAAGAATTTTCAAGTTTGAGTTGCTGAGTTGAGAGATTCGATAGGAAATGCAAAGGGAGGGATTTTTGTGTATGTTGACTTGTGTGTGTGCTCAGGCTTCAAGATGTTATGAAATGGCTTGCTTGAAGTGTGTTTGTAAAGTCTTGATTGGTCAGAATAGTTGGTGTGGCACAGGCTGATTGGTATGGGGGTTTTTGCAAAAAGTCAAGTCTAGGTGTAAGAGAGGTATGGGTCAATGGTAGGCCAAGGACAAAGGGGTGTCCTGCGCAGCAAGGAATGAGGAGAGCCATGGGATCAGTCTTGAAGCCAATCACTATAAGAAAATTGGCAAATTGCGACGGTTCATTTTGCAACTTTGTGATCCTTTTTCCCTTTTGTGATTTCTTGATACATAAGTCATAAAAGTGGACAAATCCTTGATGCATTCTGACTTTTAGGCATTGGTTTATATTTGTGCAAAGATTAGAAATCCATTTGAAGTTACAATTTGCCTTGGCAAGAGGTTTTGCAACTTTGCCTCTTTGGTGCAAAACTTGAAATTATGTGATTTTTCCCAACTTTGCCAAGCCATAACTTTTGATCCAAAATGAATTAGAATGAGTTCTTGTACTTTTTGAAAAGGGAATGATCCATTCTACAACTTTCATGACCAAAGTTTTCTCATTTGAAGCATTTTTGAATCAATTTGAGGAGGTTGAAAAACTTTCCCAAAATGGCAAGTTACATTACAAGTCATTTTCCCAAAATGGCAACTTTGCAAATGGCTTGAAATTCTTCAATTTTGTGAACTTCCAACATCTTCTATGATCAAATAAAGATCATACACAACCAAAATGATGGAGAATTCCCTTTGGTTGGGTCATTGGGGGCCTTAGATGCCCTGATTTTGCACTGACTTGCTCAAGAAGTCAACTCTTGATCAGATGCCCTCCCCATGGAATTTCTTCATGAAAATTGATATGCATGATCCTTATGACATATAGAGACCAATAGAAACAAGAATGACCAAAAAATTTGGAGTTATGGCCTTTGAACCCAAAACCCTAATTTCAAGTCATCTGTGTAGTTAAACCTGGCTCTGCTTCCATGCCTTTCTCAGTTCTTGTGATTCTTTGACTTTCTTGACTTTGAGAGGATATAATATGATGCTTGAACATACATGGACCCCTTTGAAGTGATTAATGACCTTTGAAGTGGCTCAAAAGGCTCTTGGATTGCTCAGATCACAAACCCTAGATGCAGATGACTTAGAAGCAATGCAATGGATCAAAAATGTGGTATGAGATGCTATGATTGAATTCATGCATATGAAAAGATCACAAGCCATGGTGTGAATGGGTGAGGGAAAATTTGGGGTGTTTACAGCTGCCCCTATTCAAACATGAGTTAGCTGTGCAGGATGTAAGCAACGGCTTAACAGGCAAACAAGATAACTTGTGGTTGAATACCAAAGACAGTCCAAACTTTGCACTCGCTGAATGAAGAAGAAAAGGGATATAGATTGCAAAAGAAAACAAAGTATGTTTATAAAAATGCGGGCGACGGAGGACGACCGCCGAGCAGAGGACGACTGTTGGGGATGAAGCAATGACGGGGACGACCGACATGCTGGGGAAGACGTGGGAAACAAAGCAATGACGGGGACGGCCGACAAGCTGGGGATACAAGAGATCATGATGGGGATGGCCATCAGGTAAAGCTATAAGACTCTCTGGGGATTAAAGGTAAATCAAATAAAATGATGAGGTACGGTCATCAGAGGTGAAGGACGATTACCTAGCAGGGGACGGCTGCTCTGTTGGGGATAAGATGAGGGACGGTCATCTAACGGTGAAGGACGATCACCTGGCATGGTACGGTTGCCAAAAGTATCGCGACATAGGACGAATGCCGCATAAAAAGGTCGACGATGGGGACGGCCATCATATAAACATGATGAAGCACGATCATCAAGAGGTGAAGGACGATCACCTAGCAGGGTACGGCTACTCTGAGGGTATCATGACATAGTACGAATGTCAGATAACAAAATCAACGATGGGGACGACCATCGGATAAAATGATGAAGGACGGTCATCAAGAGGTGAAGGACGATCACCTAGCAGGGGACGGCTGCTGAAAATATCACGACATAGGACGAATGTCGGATAAGAAGGGGTTCTAATGAGCAGAGACTCCACTGGGGGTTGATGAAGGACGATCATCAAAAAGGTGAAGGACGATCACCTGGCAGGGTACGGCTGCCGAAAAGGTATCATGACATAGGACGAATGTCAGATAGAAAGGAAATAGTTCAACCAGATTTGTTGGGGACTCTTCTGGGGAAGGGTAGATACAGACGAGTATCTAAATTCAAGACCATAAGTGTTTGACACGGTGTATAGATTAAAGATGCAGACGAGTGTCCTTAAGACTATGATACGAACGAGTATCGGTAGAAACAAACACTTGACGCATGTTCAGAGATGATGATACGGACGAGTATCAATTGGTTAACAAAGAACACGGACGAGTGTCGAATCTGAGGGGATATAAGTGGTGTATAAAAGATACGGACGAGTATCTGTACGAGTAAAACAGGAGTAACAAGTATGAGTGGTGTACAGACGAGTGTTTAACTTGCTAGAGAGAGTGACACGGACGGGTGTCAAAAAGAGAAAAGTGTAATATAAACAAGTGTATGTGTACCAAGGAAATTGTGTATAAGTTTCTGTGAGTACAAAGGGGGCGCTTTGGCTTTCTACTGGGTATATGACACGGACGGGTGTCAGGAAGTATCTGTATCTTTAGGGAAAGTGCCTTGGCTCTCTGCCGGGGAATCTGGGGAGTTTTCTGTATATCGTTGATGGATTGCCAGTATTTATGAGTGTTTGATTCAGAACATGGCTTATGTTCATGCAGCATGTTCGACTTTTGCCGTAATGCTCCGTATTAAACGGAATGCTACGCTCTGTGGGGAGAATATGATGCGAATGCTATGATTATGCAAAGATACCGATCCGGGATTCGGATCCCGTTGCCGCGGAGATCTCTGGCTGATCTGCTTGAAGGATATCCCAGCTGGGGATGAGGTCATTGGTAGATCTGTCATGTATGACTCTGCGTGGGGAAATAGATCTTTGTCTAGCATTTGGCTGGGGAAGAAGAAAGATCACTGAAAGATCTTCTTAGAGATTTTTGTGGGGATCCTGCTGAGGATGATACTTGACAACTCAGTTGGGGATATGAACACCCTCTGGTACACGCTCTGAAGGAAATGCTGGAAAAGTGATGCCTGACAACTCTGATGGGGAGAAAGCATCTCTGGTGCTGTTTGGAAAGTGTGTTGAGGAAACAATGATTTGGCAGCATACTGGGGAGAAGCTTTCATGCCACATGTTGCGTTTTGAATACCTGCAATCCTGAAAAGACAGAGAAACGCACAAGTATCCCGAGGTATCCTTTACTGGACTCCATCATAGGAGTTTAGACACTCCTGGGAGTAAACATATTTCCTGCAAGCATGCAGTTTAGGAAAGACGCATCTGTATTTATGCGATTAACAAAATAATGACATCGGACATTTTTTTGCAAACGAAAGAGTACGAGACAATGTGTGACTGAAAATCTGATTTTATTAATTCGTGTGCCCTGAATTGGCAAGATACAGTCAAAGAAACAAATCCCCTGAAACGAGGAGATTGTTACAAATTGAGAAACAAAAGATGTTGGCAATGTTGATGACGCTTCAAGGAGCTTCCTTTTTGCTATGACTCGTATGACATTTGACGTTCTTCTCGTCTTGCTTTCTGAAGAAGGCTGATTCTGACCGACGCTCGAACCTTTTGAAGCTTACCATGTTGTAAGTGATACAAACGAATTCAGAAAGCAGTTGTTCGCTTATTCCCTTATTTTGCGTGGATCGCCCTTTCAGGTTTTCAATCCACCGGGATACCCATTCTTTCCTGAGTTGTCCAATGCGGCTTTTCAACTCAGCGGGTGTACACTTTTTTTTTGTTTATTTTCCCTTATTTTTGCCCGAGTCTTTTATTCTGTTTTTGACTCACCGGGATGCCCTATTTTTGCCTGGACTTACATTCTGTTTTTATGTCCAGCGGGTCATTTTATGCGAAGTATTTTTTAACTGCATCTGAATTCACAGGGGATAGAAAATCTTCACCATCCATAGTACTGAGCATGAGTGCTCCACCGGAGAAAACTTTCTTTACTACGAATGGTCCTTCATAATTCGGGGTCCACTTGCCCTTGTGGTCTGTATGAGGAGGAAGGAGTCTTTTCAGCACAAGATCTCCTACTTGGTATTCTCGGAGCCTGACTTTCTGATCGAAGGCTTTCTTCATTCTTTTCTGATACAGCTGCCCATGACAAATCGCAGCCAATCTCTTCTCTTCGATCAAACTTAGTTGTTCGTATCGAGATCGGACCCATTCCGCTTCATTCAGTTTAACATCCATTAGTACTCGCAGGGAGGGTAATTCAACTTCAACAGGTAGGACCGCCTCCATACCATACACAAGCTGATACGGTGTTGCCCCGGTGGACGTTCTGATTGACGCTCGGTACCCATGCAAGGCAAATGGTAGCATTTCATGCCAGTCTTTGTAGATGACAACCATCTTCTGCACAATCTTCTTGATATTCTTATTAGCTGCTTCAACAGCGCCATTCATCTTTGGCCTGTAAGGAGAAGAATTGTGGTGTTGGATCTTGAAGTCCCGGCACAGCTCTGCCATCATTTTGTTGTTTAAATTGGAACCATTATCAGTAATGATTCGCTCGGGAACTCCGTATCGACAGATGATATCTCTTTTCATAAATCGGGCTACCACTTGCCTTATAACATTTGCATATGAAGCTGCTTCGACCCACTTGGTGAAATAGTCAATAGCAACCAGGATGAATTTGTGGTCGTTTGAAGCAGTCGGTTCAATCTTGCCAATCATATCGATGCCCCACATAGCAAAGGTCCAGGGTGAAGACATCACATTCAAAGGATTGGGAGGTACATGCACTTTATCCGCATAAATCTGGCATTTATGGCATTTATGGCATTTTCTGGCATAAGCACAACAGTCTGCATCCATTGTGATCCAGTAGTAGCCTGATCTTAACAACTTTTTAGCCATGGCATGCCCTCCTGCATGGGTACCAAAAGATCCTTCGTGCATCAACAAGTCTGCCTCTGTCCTATCAACGCATCTGAGGAGTACCATATCAAAGTTTCTCTTGTACAGGGAACCATCAGTATTCAGGAAGAAACTACCAGCTAGCCTTCTTAATGTCTTCTTATCATTGGAAGATGCCCCAGGTGGGTATGTTTGATCCTCCAAGAAGCATTTGATGTCGTGGAACCAAGGCTTATCATCTTTAACAACATCTGCTGAGAACACATATGCTGGTCTATCAAGTCTGGACACTGAGATCCGAGGCACAAAGTTGGCAGCTTGAACTTTGATCATTGATGAAATGGTAGCCAAAGCATCTGCAAACTGATTCTCATCTCGAGGGATATACTCAAGCTTGACTGTTGTGAAGAAAGTCAATAACCTTCTTTTATAATCCCTGTAAGGTATCAGATGATCTTGGTGGGTGTACCATTGGCCGTTGGTTTGATTGATTACCAAAGCTGAATCCCTGAATACAGTCAAAGTCTTGATCCTGAGGTCAATGGCTTCCTCAAGACCCATAATACAAGCTTCGTATTCAGCTTCGTTGTTAGTGCAGTTAAAGGTGAGCTTTGCCGAGAAAGGCATGTGAACTCCTTTAGGTGTAATGAGTATTGCACCAACACCACGACCATTCATATTAACAGCCCATCAAACATCATAGTCCATTCTTCCTCTGGGTCAGGCCCTTCAGTGTGAGCAGGCTCTTCATGATCTTTTGCTTTTATGAACATGATGTCTTCATCAGGGAAGTCAAACCTCATAGCTGGTAATCATCAATGGGTTGCTCAGCAAGATAATCAGACAATACACTGCCTTTGATGGCCTTCTGGGATGTGTATTGAATGTCGTATTCTGTGAGGATCATTTGCCATCTTGCAACCCGTCCGGTAAGTGCTGGCTTCTCAAAAATGTACTTAACTGGGTCCATCTTGGAGATCAACAAAGTAGTGTGGGTTAACATATACTGTCTTAGTCGACGAGCAGCCCACGCTAAAGCACAACAAGTTTTCTCGAGCAGTGAATAACGTTGTTCACAGTCGGTAAACTTTTTGCTTAAGTAGTATATTGCATACTCTTTTCGACCAGACTCGTCATGCTGGCCCAGCACACACCCCATTGACTCTTCTAATACTGTCAAGTACATAATTAGAGGTCTTCCTTCAGCTGGAGGCATGAGGATTGGAGGTTCTTGTAAGTATTCCTTTATTTTGTCAAAAGCCCTTTGGCAGTCTTCATTCCACCTGACCGTTTGTTCTTTTCTTAACAACTTGAACAAAGGTTCACAGGTTGCTGTAAGGTGAGATATGAACCGTGAAATGTAGTTCAATCTGCCTAAAAACCCCCGAACTTCTTTTTCATTCTTAGGTGCAGGCATTTCTTGAATGGCTTTGACTTTGTCAGGGTCAAATTCAATCCCTTTCTCACTTACAATAAATCCCAACAGCTTACCGGATCGCACCCCGAACGTGCACTTGTTGGGGTTCAACTTCAGTTGGTACTTTCTCAGACGCTTGAATAGTTTCAATAGGTTCACCAGGTGGTCTTCTTCTGTGAGGGACTTGGCAATCATGTCATCCACATAACATTCAATTTCTTTATGGATCATGTCATGGAATAATGTTACCATAGCTCGTTGATAAGTTGCACCAGCATTCTTCAGTCCGAATGGCATCACCTTGTAACAGAACGTGCCCCAGGGTGTGATGATAGTGGTCTTCTCCATGTCTTCAGGTGACATCTTGATCTGATTGTATCCTGAAAATCCATCCATGAAGGAGAACACCGAGAATTGAGCCGTATTATCCACCAATACATCAATGTGAGGTAAAGGGAAATCATCTTTCGGGCTGACTCTGTTCAGATCCCGGTAGTCCACACACATCCTCACTTTGCCGTCTTTCTTAGGTACCGGTACAATGTTAGCAACCCACGGCGGATAGCTAGTCACAGCAAGGAAACCGGCGTCCCACTGCTTTTGTACCTCTTCTTTAATCTTCATTGCCATATCCGGGCGAGTACGACGCAGCTTCTGTTTTACCGGTGGGCATTCTTCTTTTAAAGGCAGCTTGTGCATGACAATATCGGTGTCCAACCCTGGCATATCCTGATAAGACCAAGCAAAGACATCCACATACTCCCGAAGCATGTCAATCAGTTGTTCCTTTACTGAATCTTGTAAGCAGGCTCCGATCTTAACCTCTTTCACATCTTCTTCCGTACCAAGATTAACCGTTTCGACCTCCTCCTGATGAGGAGTGATAACCTTCTCCTCTTGCCTTAACAACCTGGCTAGCTCTTCAGGTAGCTCGTAATCTTCTTCAACCCCTTCATCAGCTTGATTGATTGGATTGTCAAAGTCATACGAAGCCATAGCTGTGTTGTTGTCGGTGCAGTCTGAAAGGCACTCTCTGCAAGGGTTTAGATTGTTCATTTTAGTGATTGATTTTAATCTTGTTTAGAAAAAGTGAAATGAAGTTATCATTTTGGAAAACATTGCCATTTTATTTTTGTACAAAAAGAAAAAGGGAAAACAGTGAGCGGAAAAGGAAAAGACTCATTTGCAAAAGATGTCTGATATTCATTGATTGATCTGTTTGCACAAAATTACAAGATGGCCCGATTACAAAATGAGTCTTGTCATCTTGGGCAAGATGCAAGACTTGATGCATGCTTTAAAATACAGGAAATAATAATTACTCTGCAGGAGTAACCCTTATAATTTCCTGGGAAGACCAGTTTGAGATACGGCTCCCCGGGGTTCTTGGATGTATCCAGCTCTCCAGGTTGCGCTCATCTTCCAAGTTGTTCACAGCATCCGGGGTGAGCATTCCCCCGCTGACAAAGTTGGGCTTCTTGGCAGCCTCTGATTGATCTTGTTGAGTTGGTTTGTAACCCAACCCAAATCTGTCTTCCTTCTTTTCCACGGGCAGCAGCTTGCCCCAGCCTTGGGCAGTACCCTCTTCAACAACCTTCCTGGCTTGTTGATAAGATGTCATGGAGGTTCCCAGTACAGCAGATGCTTCATTTATGTTCAGGGCTTCAAACCCTTGGCTCATAGTTTCATAGATTTCTCCATCCATTTCTATGTACTTGTACGTATCCAGATGGCTAACAAAGATGTCTTCTTCCCCACAGATGGTGATGATCTGGCCTTCCCACTCGAATATCAACTTCTGGTGAAGGGTAGACGTAACAGCGCCAACAGCATGAATCCAGGGTCTACCCAACAAACAGCTGTAGGCCGGCTGAATGTCCATCACATAGAAGGTAATCTTAAAAGTCTGCGGGCCAATCATCACAGGCAGATCAATCTCCCCAAGCACTGATCTTTTAGAGCCATCAAATGCTCTTACCACCAAATTACTCGGACGCAATGCCAAGCCATCATATTCCAGCTTCACCAAGGCTTTCTTTGGTAGAACATTGAGCGATGACCCAGTGTCCACCAGCACATGAGATAGAACAGCACCCTTACATTCTAGAGTGATGTGTAAAGCCTTGTTGTGGTTACATCCCTCAGTCGTTAAGTCAGCATTGGTAAAGCCCAGTCCATGACTGGTATTGACATTTGCTACCACAGTTTCTAGCTGATTAACAGTGATCTCCTCTGGCACATATGTTGCGTGCAGGACTTTCAGTAATGCATTCCTGTGAGCTTCAGAACACATTAACAGGGATAATATGGAGATCTTTGAGGGAGTTTGGTGAAGCTGATCCACCACCTTGTAGTCACTTCTCTTTATGATTCTCATAAACTCGTCTACATCTTGCTCAAAAGATGTCCTCTGAGTTTCTTTGACGGTCGGATCTTCAAATACCACACTCTTTCCCTTTGCTTTGGCAGCAACTTCTGCTTCAACATTAGGTCTTTGCACTTGTGAGGCAAAAAGGCGTCCGCTTCTGGTGAAGCCTCCGCCTCCCCCAACATTATCAATTTGTGGAGAAGAGGTTGAAGAATCCAAAGTGATTTTCTCCCCGTTGCAGTAGAGGTCAGAGCCATAATGCCAAGGTATGGCATTACTGCTTTCATACGGAACTGGTCCAGGCACCGTGATGGTAACTGGACTGATTGCTGCAGAGGAGGGTATTGTAATGGTGTGCGGATCGTAGTAAATGGTGACTGGTGATCTGGCAGGAGGTGCCACTGTTTGTTGTTGAAAGTTGTTGTTTGGAGGAACATTTGATGGATCATAGTAGATGGTGACTGCTGAGATATCTTCATTAATTTCTGCTGGTGTTGTAGAAGATTCTGCGGAATAAATGGATGCTGATGTTGTAGAAGAAAGGGTTGTTGACATTTGACTTGTTGAAGTGATGGGTGGAGCCATTGTGGATGATATTGATGAATCGATCGGAATGATTGTTGCTGCAGTTGTAGGAAACTCAGGAATTGTTGTCGGAGGAATTGCTGGATTTGTAGGCGCCGTTGTTGAGATCTGAAGTATACCACTTTTGATAAGACCATCTATGCCGCTTCTCAAGTTATCACACCCGTTGACCGAAATGTTGCAATACCCACAACCGAGCTCACACCCGGGGAACATCTGGCACTCTAGAAGCTGAGCTTTAATTTCAACCAGAGGTGTTCGAATCTGTCCAACACTGGTTATCAAGAAAGATGGCTTGTCTTCCTCAATGGCATTAATTCTTGGCCCTCCATGATTGGGCATGGGATTCTTGTTGACATTTGGAGGGGGTGCGAAGTTGAGGGCTTTAGAATCCACCAGATCCTGTACTTTCATTTGTAAAGCCCTGCATTTCTCAGTATTGTGGCCAGGTGCATTGGAGTGGAAAGCACATCTGGCGTTGACATCGTAATTCCTTGGCAGATTGGAGGGATCTGGTGGTGCCAATGTCCTTAACTCAACCAAGTTGAGCTTCAGGAGTTGTGGCAATAAGGCAGCATAAGGCATAGGGATAGGGTCAATCACCCTATTTGCCTGTGATGGTCTTTGCTGAAAGGGTCTTTGTTGTTGATTGTTGTTGTTGTTGTTGTAGGTTCTTTGTGGCGGGTACTGAACTTGCTGTTGATAATGTGGTTGTTGTTGTGGTTGATATGCTGGTTGCTGAGGAATCGGAGCTGGAATAGTGACAGCTGCCACTGATCTATGAACATACTGAGGTCTGCCCCTGTTGGCATGAATGGCATTTGTCTCACCGGTTCTTCTAGGTCCCACAAAAGGCTTCCAGGGATTACTGGACGAACTTGCACCGTTATCAGAAATCTTACCCATCTTCAGAAGGCTTTCAATCCTTTCCCCAGCTATGACTACGTCAGCGAAACTGGTGGAAGAAAAGGCAGCTAGCCTATCAATATATGTTTCTTGCAGAGTATTCATGAACATGTCGGCCATTTCTCTTTCCGACATGGGTGGCTGGACAGCAGCAGCAAGCTGTCTCCACCTCTGGGCATATTCCCTGAAGCTTTCGCTGGAGGACTGAGACATTCCCATCAGAAGGGTCCTGTTAGGAGCCATGTCCAGATTGTATTGGTACTTCCTGATGAAGGCTTCATCTAAGTCCTTCCAGCATCTGATAGTAGCTCTGGTTAAGTGTGAGTACCACTCCCTTGAAGCCCCAGTCAAACTATCTTCAAAATAGAACATCCACAGTTTTTCATCCATGGTGTATGCCTTAAGTCTCCCCAGAAAGGACTGTAAGTGAGTTCGTGGACAGGAAGTTCCATTGTACTTCTCGAAGCACGGGGGTTTAAACTTGTGGGGAATTCTTACCCCATCCACTAAGCCCATATCCATCACATCGAACCCTAAGGAATTTTGAGACTCCAGAGATCTCAACTTCTCAGAAATTTCATCAAACCTCTTATCATAGACTTCATCCCCAGCTCCCATTACAGTAAACTGCTCCTCTTGAGGATCTTCTTGCAAGATCCTGCCTGCAGCAGTATTGCCTGGTACATTCCTTGGGATGTTGACCTCTGGATCTAGATGAGGTCCAAACACTGGCGGGTTAACATGAGGCTGACCTCCCTCATTATTACTAGTTCCTCCAGTCCCAGGATGAGGTTCCTCGGGGTTTTTTCTTTCTACCAATGCCCTTAACCTTTCTTGACTTTGGGCCAGGTTAGTCATTACAGTCATGAATTGGGCCATTTGGTTCCTCATCTCCACTCTTTCGTTAGCCATCTGAGTTCTGACCTCTGTCAGGTCCTGCTGTACTTGATCCATTTGGATACCAGGAAGGTTGTTGGGAGTAGGATACCGGTGCGGACGGTTGAGAGGGAACACCCGGCGGCGAGCAATAATTCCTGAAGCACAACAGAGTTAGAAACAAACAAAATAATGACAAAACCTACAAAACAAAACAAAAGTTAGTATGCAATGCAATATGCTTATTTGCTTTCCAAGGTATCCGGCTTGGCTCTTGGTTTTGACCTTTCCAGACCCTGAGGAGTATGCTTTGATGTTGCTTGAGAAAAGAAACTCATTGAAACAAACTAACAAATACATTACAAATGGTGGATCATACATAGTTTGTTTTTACAACATGTGCCCCTGAAGGGGTCAAAATACAACATAAAAAGAAAAGTACATCAAATGGAAATAACAACAAGCAAAGAAGTCAAACATCTAATCCAAACTCATCCTCCTTAACCTCCTTCAAAAGTGCTTCAGTTACCGGACCAGCCGGATACTCTGTGATGTTTCTGATGAGGAGTTTTCTGGTGGCAATAGCAGTGGTCAACCTCTTATGCCTATCTTGGTCCTTTGACCTCTTCAATCCAGCCCTAAGCTTCAACTCTGAAATCTCTTTCTGGGCTGCCAGCAAAGCTTCCTGTTGTTTCTTTTCATTGGCCTCCAACTGCTCAATCCTGGCCTGAGTTTTCTGATCTTCTCGTGTCCGGGCTTCAGTGATCCTGACCCACCTAGCCTGACTTTCTTGTAGATAGAGATCAGTCCTAGCCTTCTGAAACTGGGCCTCTTTGCAGGCATTCTTCAATATTTGCTCCCCAGCTCTTGCTTTCTTGATGTAGTCTTCTGTTTTCTCAATCTTGGCCAGGTGTTCCACCTTAAGCATCTCCAACCTCTCAATGTCTAGACGACCATCACTCCTCTCCCAGAGGGTCTTCTTCAGAGCTTGAGACAGATTCTCATTCCTTTCCTTCAGCTTCTCAAATTCTTCCAGGCTGACAGTGGCTGGTGGTTGTACTGTGGATGGTCCAGGTATATCCTCAATGGTGAAAGGCATCCCAGAAATCTGAGCCCTAGCATGAGACCATTCATAATACTGAGCTGAAGCCACATTATTGCACCTCCCAAGAATGGCCATCCCTTTGGTCTGGATGTTGTCCTAAGCCCAGGACGCTTGTCTGACAACAGCTAGATTAGGCTTCATCTCACAATACAGGGTTTCAGCTAAATCTTGCACTCTAGGGGGGTGGACCAAAGCATAGCCCAATTGTCTCTTAAACAACAAAGGATTGTAGTTGATGCAACCCTTCACTCCTACTAGAGCTACATTGGGGTACTGCCCACAGCTAGTTATTATGTCCCTACCTTTGGTGCTCTGGGTACACCATCTTATGTCATCTGAAGTTAGAGCAATAAGTCTCTTAGCCCAATTCTTCTGTTGGTGAGGATTCAGGAAGGCATCAGTCCTAGGTAAGTGTTTGAGCAGCCAGGTATGGAATAGAGGAGCACAACATCTCACCAACTTCCCTCTTTGCTTCTCATTCCTCTGATGAATGGAATAATAGAAATCTCCCAGCAAGGTGGGTACTGGGTTCCTCAGGAGGAAAAGATGAATGGCATTCTTGCTGATAAACTTGGGCTCATCTGCAAATAGTAAAACCTCATATATACTGAGGGCTAACAATGCACAAACTGCCCTCCATTCTCCCAAGGAGGCCTTCAGGATGGCCTGAGAAGTCAGAAAGTCTAAGTGCAAACCAGGGATCCCAGCCTTTGTTGTCATGTTCTGCTCAATCAATATAGGCTCTAGGTACAGTGCCTTTGCCACTTATCCATTGCTGGGAGAAGTCATCTATGGGTTGAAGGTGACACCACCCCTGATAGGTACTCCAATCAATGATGAGAACTCCTCTAGCAGAGGTCCTAACTGAAAGTTCTGAAAAGTGAAGCATCTCAAAGGAGGGTCATAAAACTGTAGGCAGGTGTGGATCATTCCTCTCTGATAAGGGTCCAGGTCCATAACCATATCAAGGATGCCTCCATAATGCTCTCTGAATAACGGGATGTGGTCTGGAGTGATAAGTGCCTGGACCTGCCTGATACCAGCCAGCACAGGCTCAAAGAAATGGTATGAAATGTTGCTCTTCCTGGGTGCCATGACTGCTGATGAAGAACTGAAGACAAGTGCTGATGAGGATCAAGACTGGTACTGGAGATGAGCCACTGATAGGCTGGTGCTGGTGATGAAGGCAACTGAAGTAGGCAGCTGATGAAGATAGCTGAAGCAGATAGCTGATGAACAGAGGTCTATGCAGATGAAGGGGTCAAAATCAAGCCAGATGTAATGTGGATACCCTGAAAAACAAATAAACAAATGTTAAAATGATGCAAATGATGAGTGTGCAAATGATATGCAAGGGTTTATGATCAAGCTGGATCTGATTTATCTGTCTTGATATAGGCCCATGTATGTTCAAGAAGTCCAGATGGAGGTTCAGAAATCCTGTAACCAAGGTGGGGGACTCAAATAAAGAGTCACATGTCCAGGGTTAATCACAAGAACTGTCCAAAGTGAAGCATTCTTAAACAAAACAAGTATCAGGGTATGATGTGGCCAAGGGTTCCTGCAAACCTGTAAAAAGCCCAACCCCCTCACAGGTGGTGTTATAAAATAAGGATCCTCAGACTTGGATCAGTTATAAGAAGTGTAAACACTTCTAACCCGGAGGTAAAGTGTTTACAATAACCATAAAGGATCCTCCTCTAATTCACCTCAGTTTCTGAAGGTCATAATAAAGGTCATCCAGACTTAGCAAGCTTCCTAGATAGCCCTAGCACTACAGGAAATCTGTAGCACAGAGTTCTTAAGAAGAAACCCACATCTGAACCGTGTTTCATATTCCCGCACCAGACCGAAATGGAATGGGAAAGAACATGAACCACTCTAGCCTAGGTGTCACTCAGGTCCCAGGTATAGGACCTTAAACTCTCAATGAAATCCCACCCACCAAGACAGAAGAACAGATCCAGCAATGATAATGACAGTATGAAATATGAAAAACTATAAAGAAAGCAATAAATAAAGCTGTACATAAAGCAATAAATAAAGCAACTATATAACACAATTAGCACATAACACCCCAGTAAACACAAATCAAACAAGTGCTAGGAGGAACCCACTAAAAGAACCAGAAGCCCTGGTTACAGTATAAGGGTCCCCAGCAGAGTCGCCAAGCTGTCGCTCCCACCAAATGAGGCTAGGTCAAATGGGGTACAGACGCGAACGGTCGGCAAAAAGAGGAGGAATGAATAGAGTCGCCATTTAGGCATTTTTATCCCATGGGAAAGGTAATGCTGCATAAACCTAGGAAAAGATATGGATAAGACGGTTGCAAACCAGAGAGACTGAGAAAGGGGGTTGGTTACAACCTGGGAAGGTATTAGCACCCAGATTGTCCGTCGTACTCGACGGGATCCACGCTTAGAAGATTTGTGTTTTAAAGGGGTAGTGTCAGTGCTATTTGTGTATCGAAGCCGGAAATAATGCAAGTGTCAGTGTAAAAGAAGTGTGAAGTGTATAAGAGAAGTGTCAGTGTGAGAACAAGAATGAAATGCTCAAGACCATGAGGCTTAAAGAATGAGGCTGGAAAGAGGGGGAATAGAGAGAGACTTTTGTTCGATAACTGTTAAGTTATGCCTACGTATCCTCTCGTGCAATGAGGAAGTCAGAATACCGTAGTTCGACTCAAAGAGACTGAAAGATAAATTGACTGATGAACTGCTTACTTGTCAATGCTCAAGTGTATGACCTGTCTGGCTCAGGTGCAAACTGTCTTGCATTAGACGGAAGAAGCAAGTTATCGCTTGTGAGTGAATGAGATGAGAAAAGAATCCCGGAGGAGACGATTATTGTTTGTTTTTGTGTTTTCAGCCTTTTATTGCTTTTTTGATGTTTGTCATAAGTTAATGAGCTTAAGCCTAAACCAATGGGTTAGTAAACTCATCACATCCTCCCTTTGATTAGGGGTGATGAGAATACCTTAAGTATGAAGTAAGCACCTCACACTTAATCACCATGATGTAGGATTAAGATCATTAACCTACTTGTAATTATTTAGATGTTTTTGTTGTTTTTGTTTAGTGTTAAGTAATGAGTTTAAGCCATAATCAAGGATTTAATGGACTCATTACACCATCCTAATAGAAGGATAATAGATGAGAACATTTAAGCTGAGAAAGACTCCTCAACTTAATCCATGATTAGGGATTAACCTCATGACAAAACAAAGCCTTTATTAAGTGGGTTTTAGTTAATGATAAGATTAAGAAGTGGATTTTATGGTTTGTAAGACAACTTGAGGAGGACTTGTCCATTAACACTAGGGTTAGTCCTTCTTAACCAATTAAGGAAGAATTAGAACCCTAATGCAAGGCCCAAGTTACAAGCTTGATGTCTTGATGATTATTAAGTGGATTGATTAAAGGATTTAAACACATTAAGGGTTTAACACTTAGGATTAAAGTTATACACTCCATCCTAATAGAAGGATGCAGGCATAAGCTTAATCACAAAGCCTTAGAGCCTTTAGGGTTTAGTCCCTGATTATGAGATGAGAAGAGAAGACTCAAAGAGACACCAAGGTAAAACTAATGGGGGACTAAATCAAACCCTAATTATTATCATGCTTGGTCATTCCTAGGGTTAGTGAGGCTTAAGAGAGAAAGGTCTTCAGAGAAACCACCAGGAAGGAAGCAGATGAAAGGAGGAAGAAGCAAAGAGAAGCAAAACAACTTGCTTCACTTAAGAAGACAAGTTGCTTGAAGAAAGAAAGTAGGAGTTGAACATGAATGAGCAAGCTCACTCAAATACACAAGGTAAAATGCAGCAAAGATGCAAGAGAGATGAGAAGAGATTGTGAGAAGTGAAGGCAAATCCACTTCTCAAAACAACTTACCACCTGAAAAGTTAGCCAAAAGAAATGAAATGTAATGCAAATGAGATGAAATGTCATGATGCAAACCAAAGTCAGAAGCATTTACATGATGTTAATGATGCTAAGAGATGATACAAACTTGAGGCAAGACATGAGAATGATCAAACAAGCATAAGGATGCAAATGAGGTATGCTTTGAACCATGAATGTACATGAAAAGTTATGAAATGCAATGGACATATAACATGGAAAATGAAAGATGAAATGATCAAGCATGGTTCTAATATGTCCTAAGATGTATTATGTGTCATTTGGATGCACAAAATGTCATGGCAAGTCATTGGATGCAAGCAAATGAGAAATGGATGCAAAGGAAGGCACAAATTAGGGTTACATGCATCATGCAAAGCAAAAATCCAAAACCAGAAGCAAATGACATGATAAAAATTTGAAAATGCAATCAAAGGTACCATAAACCTATACAAACTCACTGCCCAAAGGAGAGGATCCAACTCTTATCCTAGTGAAAGTTATGAATTTCCTAAGTTGGCTAGGGTTTTAAGGTACCTCATCATAAAAAATGCAAAACAAATTGAAAATGGAAGATCAAATCAAACCAATTTTATCCTGTAAACTACATGCCATGAAGGATGCAATGCAAGAAGATTCATCATCCAACTCTCAAGGGTTAGGCAGAAGGGATTTTTCAAAGTTTGCACAAAAATATTGCCTTAAAATGAATTTAATTCCAATGAAAATGATCAAAAGGCATCAAGAACAAAAAAGAAATTTGGTTTGAGAGTTGGATAATGTTTCTAAATGTTTCTAAATGCAATGTGAATTTTTTGGTGATTTTTAAATACCTAAATATATTTTTAATTAATTAATTTCATTAATTAATTAAAAATAAACATTTAAATGATTTAAAAATGATTTTTAATGCAAAAAATAAAAATAAAAATATTTTTGGGTTTTAAAAATTAATGAAATCTTTGACAAAAATTTTCATAATTTTTAAATGATTTTTGCTATTTTAAATAAAATGTATAAAACAAATGCAAAATAAATGAAATTAAAATTAAAATGGGAGAAGTATGCAAAAGGAGGGGCCAGGATTCATTTTGGGCTTGGAACGTTTGACTGGGCGCGCATCTGGACGGCCCAGGTTCAAACTCCCTAAATCCTGATTAATTAATTAAATTAATCCTAATTAATAATTAATGACATAATCTCAGCCTTCCAAACGCGCGCGGGAAACATCATCCAATGGCCTACATTCAAACCTGGTGCCCTAACCCTAATTAGCATTTAATCACTTTCAGGTCACCGGAGAAGAGCTCCGGTCGTCTTCTCCGGTGACACCCTCCCTGAGAAATCTCAAACTCACTCTCCTGGTCATTTTAAAAGCTATAAAGCTCCAGATCACACCTCTCAACCTCCCTAAACATGAATCTACCCTCAAAATCCATTTCTTTTTACTCAAAACCAAGATTCGAATCAAAAACATAAAAATGACCAAACTTTCAAAGATGCAGTACATGCTCAATAATCAATCATTTTCAAAAATACAAAGTGCAAAGCAATCAGGGGAGCATGTAGATCATTTTAGTAACTTAAAACAAGGCTTCTGGAAAAAATAATTTTCGAAGCTACCTGAAGTGAAGCTTTCAGTTTGGAGCTTTCAGCCTGCCTCCTTGCTTCAAAGCTTCTCCAATGGACCTCCTGAAGATGCTTTGAGGTTTAGTTGGATTGGAGAGTGGCTGATTTGTGAGTTTGATGGAGTTCTGTTCAGAGAGGGGAAAAATCGTATTTGGTGTATGAGGGCTTTCAAGGCAAAGTAAGGGGTGGTTTGTGATCAGTGATGCATTCTAAGATGAATGGTGGAAGAATTTTCAAGTTTGAGTTGCTGAGTTGAGAGATTCGATAGGAAATGAAAAGGGAGGGATTTTTGTGTATGCTGACTTGTGTGTGTGCTCAGGCTTCAAGATGTTATGAAATGGCTTACTTGAAGTGTGTTTATAAAGTCTTGATTGGTCAGAATAGTTGGTGTGGCACAGGCTGATTGGTATGGGGGTTTTTGCAAAAAGTCAAGTCTAGGTGTAAGAGAGGTATGGGTCAATGGTAGGCCAAGGACAAAGGGGTGTCCTGTGCAGCAAGGAATGAGGAGAGCCATGGGATCATTCTTGAAGCCAATTAGCAAGTGGATTAGGGTTTGTGAGATGTTTTGCAACTTTGTGATCCTTTTGCCCTTTTGTGATTTCTTGATACATAAGTCATAAAAGTGGACAAATCCTTGATGCATTCTGACTTTTAGGCATTTTTTTTATGTTTGTGCAAAGATTAGAAATCCATTTGAAGTTACAATTTACCTTGGCAAGAGGTTTTGCAACTTTGCCTCTTTGGTGCAAAACTTGAAATTATGTGATTTTTCCCAACTTTGACAAGCCATAACTTTTGATCCAAAATGAATTAGAATGAGTTCTTGTACTTTTTGAAAAGGGAATGATCCATTCTACAACTTTCATGACCAAAGTTTTCTCATTTGAAGCATTTTTGAATCAATTTGAGGAGGTTGAAAAACTTTCCCAAAATGGCAAGTTACATTACAAGTCATTTTCCCAAAATGGCAACTTTGCAAATGGCTTGAAATTCTTCAATTTTGTGAACTTCCAACATCTTCTATGATCAAATAAAGATCATACACAATCAAAATGATGGATAATGCCCTTTGGTTGGGTCATTGGGGGCCTCAGATGCCCTGATTTTGCACTGACTTGCTCAAGAAGTCAACTCTTGATCAGATGCCCTCCCCATGGAATTTCTTCATGAAAATTGATATGCATGATCCTTATGACATATAGAGACCAATAGAAACAAGAATGACCAAAAAATTTGGAGTTATGGCCTTTGAACCCAAAACCCTAATTTCAAGTCATCTATGCAGTTAAACCTGGCTCTGCTTCCATGCCTTTCTCAGTTCTTGTGATTCTTTGACTTTCTTGACTTTAAGAGGATATAATATGATGCTTGAACATACATGGACCCCTTTGAAGTGATTAATGACCTTTTAAGTGGCTCAAAAGGCTCTTTGATTGCTCAGATCACAAACCCTAGATGCAGATGACTTAGAAGCAATGCAATGGATAAAAAATGTGGTATGAGATGCTATGATTGAATTCATGCATATGAAAAGATCACAAGCCATGGTGTGAATGGGTGAGGGCAAATTTGGGGTGTTTACACAAAGCTGCATAGTCTTGAGTCCTGTATTGCAAGGTAGAGAAAAGGAAGTCTTCCTAAGCAATGAGTATGATGTTGTGTGCCATCGATAACCACCAGATTTCCGAGATAAACAAGGATGGATCATCCTAGGTGAAGCCATGTTGGAGCCAATTGTAAAGATTTGTCTCTATAAAGAATTTTGGATCACGAACACCAAGATAATGCTAAAGCTTGGCCGAAAGATTACAATCCCGAAGACAATGGAGAATATCCTCCAGCGGATGTTAACACCTAGGGCACATTGAATCAACAACCATACCTATTCTATGAATAAGGGCAAGAGTAGGAAGAGAGTAGTGGCAAGTCGTCCATGTAAAAAATTCAATTTTTTCAGGAGCATAGGATTTCCAAATCCAATTCCAATCCAATGTACTAACACCACTACCTGACCCATTTCTCAGTTGCAAAGCCACTTGTATCCTTGATTTTCTATATAGATTTCGTATGCATGGCCTTTCCAAACAAAACTATTTGGGATGGCCTCATTTGTAATTAAGGGAAGTGTTAGAATGTGGTCTATGACTTGGGTCTGAAGTATCGTGTATAACACATTCATCTGTCAGACCCCATTTTGAATAACATCTCTTATACAAAGCTGAACATCATGGATATCAATGTATGGGACAAGTTGATTGAGAGTTCTTAGGCCAATCCAGTTAGTGTACCATAAGGAAGGGTTACCATTTCCTAGCCTAAACCCTTATGCATCTTGTAGGACCAGTTTAGCTTTTTGGATAGAGTTTCAGGAGAAAGAGCCTTGTTTTTGTTTTACCTCCATGAAAGGAGTGGTACCACAATATTTGTTTCTAATCACATCCACCCATAGTTTTTCGGAATTTACATGCAGCTGCTAAACCAACTTGCCTAGCATAGAAGTATTTGCTTCTCGAGCAAGTCGAACCCCAAGACAACCTCTCTTATTTGGACTTGTAACAACATCTCAACCCACTAGATGAATGCCTTTTTCGCTACATCCCTTCCATATAAATTTCCTCATTAGACGATCAATATCAGAATAAATGGATTGAGGCAGCCAAGCTATCTACATGTAGTAATTTGGAATTGACTTCATGACAGACTTTTCAGCCTTCTAGCTTTACTTAAAAGTTTGTTTTTCTAGGAGGCCAAACGATTTTGTAGTTTTTCCAAGATAAAGTCAAAGTCTCCTCACTTCACTATTCCCTGTATCATGGGGAAACTAAGGTATTTACCAAGGGAGGATGTACTACTAATCCCCGCGATCGATATAATTGTATCAATCTTTGTTCTCCTTGTAGATGATGAGAATAATGCACGGGAATTTTCCAAAATCACCTTAAGGCCCGAGTCATTGGCAAAATTGGTGAAGATATCTTCTACTAACCTTGCTTGAGAAGATGTGGCCTTCGAAAACAACAATATGTCATCAGCAAAGAATAAATGAGAAAGAGACGGCCCATTTCAAGAAATCTTGATAGGCTTCCAAATATTGTTACCACCCGTCTGATTAATCTCATGGGATAATTTCTCCATGCAGATCATAAAGAGGTATGGGGGGATAGGATCCCTTTGCCAAAGATCCTTTGATGGAGTGAAAGGTGTCAGACGCTTCCCGTTCTAAATCAAGGATAGAGAGGATGATGTCAAACAATGCATAATCAACTTGATTGTATTAGTATGGAATCCAAATTCTATTAAGCATTATTTAAGGAAATTCCAACTAATGTGATCATAAGCTTTTTCGAGATATATTTTATATGTCACGTCCCCTTTCTTCCTCTTTGATGTGTGCATATTATGAATAACTTCTTGAAGAATAATCACATTATCATTTGTTCCCCTACTAGGCAGAAATATGCTTTGATAAGGTCCCATAATTTGATCCAGGAAAGGTCGTAATCTATTCACTAGCACCTTCGTGATAAGTTTGTATACCGTGTTACAGAGACTGATAGGCCTAAATTATTTAAAGTGAGTGGGGTTATCCACTTTTGGAATAAGATCTATAAGAGTCTCTACAATGGTTGGATTAAAATTACTTGTGGCAAAAGTATCATGGACTAATATACATACATCGTTGCCGAGAACATGCCAATATTGTTTAAAGAACACTCCTTGAAAACCATATGTGCCCGGAGATTTATAAGGATTTATACAACAGTAAGTGTTAGTTACTTCCGCATTAGTGGTATGAGAAACCAAATAAGTGATTGCATCCTCTTGCAATCTTGAATAGACAATAGTGCTAGTAGCAGTACCCCGATGTGGATTAGTATTTATAAGACCAGATAAATTACTAAAGTACTTATGTGTCTCTGATTGTAGGATAGTCTCATCAGTGCACCATGCCCCACAAGGAAGATGAAAGCCATGGATTTTTGTTTCTTTTTCGGCAAATAATAGTCTCCATGTTGAAGAATTTCGTATTTTTATCTCCTAGTTGGACCCATTTCTCTTGAGACTTCTGATACCAATGCATTTCTTCTTGGAATAAAATGTTGTCATATTCATGATGAATATCCTTCTCTAAGTATACCAATCTAGCAGAATCGAGACTTTTTATGGTTCTTTGAATTCCCTTAATTCTATTTTCGATGCTCCGCTTCTTCCTACCAATATTGCCAAAAACTTCTTTATTTAAAGCGAAGGATTCTTTTCTGACTTTTGCAAGACTGTTGATAGGGTCACAACCAGCTTCTGTCCATGCCTTTTGTACATAATCTTGATACTCCGAATGCATAATCCAAGCTGCTTCAAACCGAAAAAGGCGGATAAATCAAACTGTCGGAAATCCAAACCTAAGAAGAAGAGGATTATGGTCTGAGTGAAGACGACAAAGAATTTCCACAAATCCTTTAGGGAATTTATCTCTCCATTCCATATTCTCCATACCTCTATCTAGCTTTTTCGCAATTCTTTTTTGACCTCTACAATTTTGGTGGAAAGTAAATTTACCTCTAGTAGAAGGCAAGTCTATAAGAGCACACAAATCTAACCTATTTTGCAATGCATCAGCTCGGCTATGATGAAATACTCCACGTATGTGTTGACTTGGATAGAGAATTTCATTAAAATCTTGAATCAAACTCCATGAGCCAGTTAGAGTTTCCTGCAAGGACATCAAATGTCTCCAAATGGCTAGTCTAGCAGTCGGAGTGGGGCTGACATACACACCTATACAAAAGTAATATTAATCTCCAATTGATAACTTCAACGTAATAGTGTGAGTGTTCACATCTATAATGCTTATAATAGTCGTAGTTCCAAGTCTTCTCAGCGCCCAAAGACCACCAGCATGACCTTGGGCTTCAATAATCTCAATTTTCTCGTATCCAATTCTATCCCAAAAACTCTTTGTCTTCTCATACTGAACATGTATTTCCATAACAAAACTCAAATCCGGATAAAACCGTTGTAACAACTCGCGAAGGTGCCTTTGGGCCTTCCTATTTTTAGCTCCCCAAATATTCCAAGAGAGCACTGAAATATCTTGAAAAACTTTCATTAAGAACCAAGTTCAGGATGGGCACCTCCCACACAAATGTTAATATTTTGCCATATCATGATCCTCCCAAGATGTGGGAGTCTCACAAACATTTTGAATATCATCGTCCAAAGATAGACTTTCGTTATGCCCCGATGGTGACTCATTTATTTCGTCTTCACCAACTGTCTTGTTACGATTAAAGTCCCTGAAAAGAAATTAGCAATCTAAACGCAGTGGAAAACAAAAATTTACCTTTAGAGATCCTTACGAAAGATCATGATCTGTGATAGAAAGGTTACCTCTTGTGGTGATGAAACCTTTGAATCCTAATCAATGGATGATCACGAGCATTGTAAGATGATCAGTGCCTCTACTCAGTCCACACAGACAACTTCCTTCAGTCACAATTCTAGCTGATTAGATTGAAGGTTTTGAGTGAGGGAGTGAAAGTTAGAATACGACCAGGGTTTCAACAATAACAACAACCTTTGAGCTTCTGCACAAGGGTTCTATTTATAGAACTACTTGTGTCGGCTTCAAGCTAAAATCCCAACTCAATAATAATATTATTATAATAACCATTATTATAATAAACATAATTTTATTATTATTATATTTTATAACTATTATAAAATTAATAATAACTATTATTATATCATATGTCAATTAAGCACATGGTACCTTACTATATTCCGTATTCCATTCAAGGGCACCGTACCTTACAATGTACCTTATTTATTCCACCTCTTCTCTAATTGTCCTTATGTGTGTGTGACCCTGTAGGATTTTGAGACGTCGACAATTATGTTAAATCATGTATTTAACATAATAAACAGTGAGTGGTATCTAGAAACACATCATTGCTACCCAAGTCACAAAATTGTCATGTGATCAGACAAAACCTTATGTGATAGTTGTCGCTCCCGAAGATTTGCATCCTGATGCAGACGCGAACGGTCGGCAAAAAGAGAAGATGAAAATGAATATGAATAGAGTCGCCAACTAGGCATTTTTATCCCGAAGGAAAGGTAATGCTGCATAAACCTAGAAAAAATATGGATAAGACGGTTGTCAACCAGAGAAACTGAGAAAGGGGGTTGGTTACGACCTGGGAAGGTATTAGCACCCAGATCATCCGGCGTACTCAAGGGATCCACGCTTACTTGATTGTATTTAAAGGGGTAGTGTATGTGTTATCTGTGTGCAAAAGCTAGGAATGAATATACAGGTGTCAGTGCAAGAGGGTGAATTGCTCAAGAACTGAGGCTTATAAAAGAATGCTGAAAGAGGGGGAAGACACAGAGACTTTTGTTCGATAACCGTTAAGTTATACCTACGTATCCTCTCGTGCAATGAGGAAGTCAGAACACCGTAGTTCGACTCAAAGATACTAAAAATGAATTGACTGTGAACTGCTTATTTGTTTATGCTCAAGTGTATGACTCGTCTGGCTCGAGTGCTAACTGTCTTGCATTAGATGGAAGAAGCAAGTTCTCGTTTGTGAATGAGTGTGACGAGAAAAGAATCCCGGAGGAGACGCTTATTGTTTGTTTTTGTGTTTTCAGTCTTGTTATTGCTTTTGGTGTTTGGCATAAGTTAATGAGCTTAAGCCTAAATCAAGGGGCTTGTAAACTCATTATAGCCTCCCTGATTAGGGATAATGAGCATACTTAAGTGTGAGATAAGCACCTCAACTTAATTACCATGATGATGTATGATTAAGATCATTAACCTACTTGTGATTAATTATATGTTTTTGGGTTTTTTTTAGTGTTAAGTAATGAGTTTAATCTCTAATCACAGATTAGTGAACTCATTACACCATCCTAATAGAAGGATAATAGATGAGAACACTTAAGCTGAGGAAGATACCTCAACTTAATCCATGGTTAAGGATTAAATTCATTATATAACAAGCCTTTATTAAGTGGATTTTAATTAAGGGATGAGATTAAGAAGTGTATTTTAAGTTTGTAAGACAACTTGAGGGGGACTTGTCCATTAAACACTATGGTTAGTCCCTCTTAACCATAAGGAAGAGATAGAACCTTAATGTAAGGCCCAAGTTACAAGATAAAATCTTGGTGATCATTAATGTGTTTTGATTAATAGGTTTAAACAAATTAAAGGTTTAACACTTAGGATTAAAGTTATACACTCCATCCTAAGAGAAGGATGCAGGCATGACCCTAATTCCAAAGCCCTAAAACTTTAAAAGTTTAGTCTCTGATTATTCAGATGAGAAGAGAGACTCAAGGAGACTCAAAGGTAAAAGACTAAGGGGGACTATATACAACCCTAAAAATTATCATTCTTGGGTATCCTATGGTTTTTTAGGCTTAGGAGAAAAGATCTTCAAGGCCACCAATGGAAGAAGCAGATGAAAAGAGAAGGAGAAAGAAGAACAAGTTACTTACTTCCTGAAGAGGATAAGTAACTTGAAAGAAAGAAAGAAAGAAAGTAAGAAGGATGGAACATAAGTGAACAAGTTCACTTCAAAGACATGTAAATATGCATATGAATGAGATAGAAGAGATGGGAGGTGAAGGCAAATCCACCTCCCTGAACAACTTACCAAAGGTACCTGAAAGTGTTAGTATGAATGCATAAGACATAAAGCATGAAGAAATGAATTGAAATGAGATGCAAAGATCAAAGTCAGAAGTGATTATGCAATGTTAATGGCATATGAGATGATGCAAAAGTCATACAAGATGCTTGTGTGTGATCATACAAAGATGAGATGCAAAGGAAGCATGCTTAGAAGTTTGAAAACACATGGATGTTTATGAAATGAAATGAATGCAAGACAAGGAAAATGAATGAAGAAATGATCAAGCAATGTTCAAGTATGTCCTAAGATGTCTAAGATATCATATGAATACTTGAAATGTCATGGCAAGTTCACATGATGATGATATGCAAAGGAGAATGCAAATGAACATGAGAAATTAGGGTTTTATGAATGTATGAGATGCAGATGAACAAAACAGAAGCATACAACATGATAAAAAAATTGAAACTAAGCTCAATCAAACCCTAAACCTATACAAGATCACACCCCAAAGGAGAAAGTCAGAAGCTAATCCTATTGAAAGTTATGAATTTTCTAAGTTTACTAGGGTTTTTGGGTGATTCTCAAAGGAAAATGCAAATCAATTTGAAAATGCAAGATAAATTTATGAGGAAAATAACCTAGAAACTACATGCAATATGTGAAACAATGTAAAAAGAATCAAGTTCAAACTCTTCATGGTTAGGCAGAAATGAATTTTTCAAATTAGGGTTAGAAAACGTGATTTTAAAGAACCCTAATTCAAAGAAAATTGTGAAATTATGATCAAACCTAAAAAGAAATTTGTATGAAGAGTTTGAAAATGTTTCTAAATGTATTGGAATGGTTCATGATTTTTTTTGGTGATTTTTAGAAACCTAAATGTATTTTTAATTAATTAAAATCCATTAATTAATTAAAAATAACATTTAAATATTTTAAAAATACTTTTTAAATTATAAAAATCATTTTTGGGTTGAGAAAAATATTTGGATCAGAAATGTAAAATAAAATATTTGTGTGATGTTTTTAGCTATTTTAAATTAAATATGCACAAGAAATAAATAAAAATGAATTAAAAATGGAATTAAATGAAAGTCAAAGCATCTGAGGGTCAGGGTTTAAACCTAGGTTGATTGGCGCGCAAATGGAGGGCCAGGATCTAATCTTCCTAATTAATTGTAATTTATTTAATTAATCCAGAATTAAAATTAATGAACTGATCTGGACCACACACGCGCGCGCGAAAGACAAGATCCAAGGGCCTAAATTCAAACCTGACTAAACCCTAATTACTCTCAGGTGACCGGAGCAAGCTCCGGTCATCTTCTCCGGACAACCCCTCCTCCGAATCCTTCAAATGGCCATGAAACTTCACCAAAATATCCAGAATCAAACTTTAAACAACCTTAAACACGAATCAACTCTCAAAAATCATTTATCACTCAAGAACATCATGAATCGAAGCAAACAATTTTTAGGTCAGAATGTTTCAGAGCAAGCATACATGGTCATTTCTCACTCATTTTCGAAACTAAACATATTAGTGTGATCAGGGGAACATGAAGATTGATATTTTAACTTAAATAGCAAGTTCTGGAAAAATTGTTCTTCATGGTTACCTGAGATGAAGCTTTCAATTCCTGAGCTTTCTGGCCTCTTTCTTGGTTCAAATCACTCCCAATGAGCTCCCTGATGATGATGAGGAGCTTAGAGCAAGCTTGTAATGACTATTTTGAGGTGTATGGTTCTGGTTTTGCAGAAATCGTGTTTTGGTTTAGGGAGCTTTCAGGCCATGGGAGTGGGTGTTTTGTGATCTATGGATGATTTTGAGTTGATTGGCGGAAAAATATTTGAAGTTTGAGGCCTGTGCAGTGAGATTCAAAGAGAGGAAGTTCTATGGTGATTTTTGGGATTCTGAGTTGTGTGATATTTCATGCTCCAAGATGTTATGAAATGAGGTCCATGAGTCATGTATGTGAAGTCTTGATTGGTCAGAAGAGTGGTTGTGGCTCAGCTTGATTGGTATGGGAGGTTTTGCAAAAAAGTCAAATTTGTATACTTGGAGGTATGGGCCATGGCAGAGCTGGCTTTTTGGGGTGTCTGGCCTCAACGAGATTCATGGAGAGCCATAGAATCAGTTTGATGCAGCTGGCACAAGTGGATGGAAGGATCCAAGGCATTTTGTAACTTTCCCTCTTTGAACTTTCTTGAGAAATTGGCCATGAAAACTTATGATGCAAGGCTCAATTCTGGTCTAGGCAAGGTGTATGTACATATTATGTCACATTTGGGCACATTAGAAGTCATTTGAGTGCTTGGAAACCAAAAATGCACATTTGCCTCTTTGACATGAAACTTGAAATTATGTGATTTTTGCCAACTTTGAAAGGCCATATCTTGAGTTCTAGGATGAATCAAGACATGTTCTTGTAATTTTTGAAAAGGGAAATACCTAATCTACAACTTTCATGTCCAAGAATTTTTCATTTGAAGCATTTTTGGTCTTGAAAGAGGAGGTTGAAAATCTTTCCCAAAATGGAAAGTTTCCATTACAAGTCATTTCCAAAAAATGGCAAGTTTGCAATTGGCTCAAAATTCTTCAAGTTTGTGAACTTCCAACCACTTGTAAGATCAAATAAAGATCATAGAACTTAAATTTGATGAAAATGATCCTTTGGTTCCATTGTTGGGGGCCTCAGATGCCCTGATTTTGACTTAACTTGCTCAAGAAGTTACCCAATGATCAGATGACTTCCACAATGCATTTCTTCATCAAACTTGGTACACATGATCCTTATAACATATTAATAGTATTATAAACAAGAATGACCAAAATAATTGGAGTTAAGGCCTCTGAAACCAAAACCCTAATTTTGGTCATCTGTGTAGGAAAACCCTAGCTCTGCTTCCATGCCTTTGCCAATCCTTGTGATTTCTTGACTTCCATGAACTTTGGGGAGCATAATATGATCATAGAACACACATGGACCCTCTTGTAAAGCTTCAAGACCATTGGGATGGCTCAGATTGATTCTTGGATTGCTCATATCACAAACCCTAGATGCAGATGAAATAGAACCATGCAGATGAAATAAATATGCAATATGAGATGTAATGCTTATGTAAATGCAAAAATGAAAGATCACAAGCCATGGTGTGAGAAAAAAGTGAGGGCAAATTTGGGGTGTTTACAATAGTACTTGTGTGTACAATTACCCTTTTGCCCTTATATATATATATATATATATATATATATATATATATATATATATATATATATATATATATATATATATATATTGAACACAAGGAATATATCGTGTCATCCTTGTCTAGTTCAATATTGGGCCCTTAGACATTTATCCGGTTATGAAGGATGGGAAAATTCCATATAGGATACTCATGTCCCTCAGCATGATTTGTGAAGTACCCATCAAATGTCTTTATGATCATCCAGTTATGGACAATGTTTGATCAACAATAAAGTACTTGACTCTACATCTAGGGTACATAGTAGTTTTCGGTCGAAGGATGGTATACACCACTATCACCATGAGAGTAACTTATGACACTTTTCATAACATTCTATGTAGTACTCTAATAGTGGGTCAATCCAGTATAAATATTACTCCTAATATTCATACCTATGTAAAAACTTGATAACTCCTTATCCATGATCCATGAGATGTTATCATCGGTCTATCTACCTAATAGTCTTAATGCTTTAAGGCTATCCCATTTCACATTAAAGCTCGACTATGAATGCTTTAAGAATAATGTCCTTATGTTTAATGGAATCTTATGATTATGTCACACTTAAAATATTTTATTTAACGAACTATCTATTCTGGGACTTTATCATTTTGGAAGAACAAACATAATAAAGAAATGCCTTTTATTATTAATAAATAATTCAATACATGTACCATAAGTATTGGCCTCTAGGGCTTACACCAACAATCTCCCACTAGCAGTATAGCCAATCATGCATACCTCTAATACCCATAAATCTAGTATGACCATCATGCTTCTACTGCGTAAGAGGTTTTGTTGATGGATCATCAATATTTTCAAGTGTAGGTACTCTGCATATCTTCACATCTCCATGATCTGTTTTCTCTCGAATGAGATGATAATGCCTAAGTATTTGTTTGGATCGTTGGTGAGATCTATGCTCTTTATCTTGTGCAATGGAACCATTGTTATCACAATAGAGATCAATGGGATCTATAATGCTAGGGATTATGCCAAGTTCACTAATGAACTTCTTGATCCAAACAACTTCCTTTGCTGCACTTGAGGCAAAAATGTACTCGGCCTCGGTTGTAGAATCAACAATTGTTTCTTGCTTTGAACTTTTCCAGCTCACAGCGCCACCATTTAGGAAGAACACATAACCAAATAGCAATCTAAAGTCATCCTTATCTGCCTGGAAGCTAACATTGGTGTAACCAATTACTGCAAGCTCTTCCTGACCTCCATATATCAAGAATGTATCCTTAGTCCTTCTCAAGTACTTTAGGATATTCTTGACATCTACCCAGTGAGAATCACCAGGATCAAATTGGTACCTACTTGTTGCACTTAAAGCATATGAGACATCTGGTTGAGTACATAACATGGCATACATGATAGATCCAATTGCAGATGCATATGGAATCTTATTCATGTGATCCCTTTCTTCCTTAGTTGAAGGGGATTATGTTTTTAATAGACATATGCCATGTTGCATAGGTATGAATCCTTTCTTGGAATCATGCATATTAAAGCGTCTCAACACTTTGTCTATGTATGTACTTTGACTTAGGCTAAGTAGTCTTTGTGATCTATCTCTATAGATTCTGATTCCTAATATATAGGCTGCTTCGCCAAGGTCCTTCATAGAAAATCATTTCCCTATCCAAGTTTTTACTTGTTGCAAGGTAGGGATATCGTTTCCAATGAGTAATATGTCATCTACATATAATACCAAGAAAACGATCATGCTCCCACTAACCTTCTTGTAGACACAATGCTCATCTTCATTCTTTATGAATCCATATTCTTTTACAGTTATGAAGATTCCAACTTCTGGAAGCTTTCTTTAATCTGTAGATTGATCATTGTAACTTGCATATCTTTTGGGCTTCTTCAGGTATGTCAGATCCTTCAGGTTGTGTCATGTACAAATCCTCAAGAAGATTTCCATTAATGAAAACAGTCTTGACATCCATCTGCTATATTTCATCATCATGATATGCAGTGGTAGCAAGTAAAATCCGAACAAATTTAAACATTTCAACTGGTGAAAAGGTTTCATCATAGTCTACCCCATGAATTTGTTTATAACCTTTAGTAACCAGTCTTGCCTTATAGGTATGTACCACACCATCCATGTCAGCATTCTTTTTGAAGACCCACTTGCATCCTATAGGATTAACTCCAATAAGAGGCTCTACCAAGGTCCAAACCTGGTTTATGTACATGGAATCCATTTCAGATTTCATGGCCTATAGACACTTCTCATACTCATGACTAGTTATGGCCTCTTGATAGGTCTCAGGTTCATCTTGATCCATGAGTAATACATCACCTTGATAAATTATGAGATACCCATATCTCTCTTGTTGGTTAAATATCTTACCCATCCTATGCTGGTCTTGTTCTACTTGAGCACATTTCTCTTCCACAATTGTTTGTGATTCCTACTCTAATTCCTCCGTAGGTGTATCAATGCTTTTTTATTCTTGAATTTCTTCAAGCTCTACTTTCCTCCCACTGATTCCTTTGGAAATAAAGTCTTTTTGCAAGAAAACTCCAGTTTGTGTGACAAACACTTTGCCCTCAGAAGGATTGTAGAAGTAATATCCTCTTGTTTATTTAGGATACCCCACAAATAAGCATTTATGGGATTTGGGCTCAAGCTTAGTTGAAATTTGTCGTTTAACATAAATCTCACAACCCCACATCTTCATGTAAGACATATGTGGTTTCTTACCACTCCATATCTCATATGGTGTCTTTTCTACCTTTTTGGATGGAAACGGTTAAGTGTGTAAGCTGTTGTCAGTAATATGTGTCCCCAAAAGGAGTTTGGAATATCGGCGTGACTCATCATGGATCAGACCATGTCTAACAAGGTTCGATTTCTTCTCTCATACACACCATTCCATTGTGGTGTTCTAGGAGGAGTGAGTTGGGATATAATCCCACACTCTTTTATATGTTCATCAAACTCTGGGCTTAAATATTCAACGCCTCGATCTGATCGAAGAGTTTTAATATTCTTACCTAATTGGTTTTGTACTTCATTATTGAACTCCTTGAACTTTTCAAAGGATTTAGATTTATGTTTCATTAAATACACATAACCATATCTACTGAAATCATCAATGAATGTGATGAAGTATTGAAAACTTCCTCTGGCTGGTATGTTCTGTGCTCCACATACATCAATATGTATGAGGGCCAAAAGATCATTTGCCCTTTCACCTTTTCCTGTGAATAAGGTCTTTGCCATCTTTCTTTAATACCCCATATTTTAATAAATGCTATGGATAATATTAATTAAGTTTAATAAGGTTCCGGTGTGCTATGAGAGTTTTCAGTTGAAATAATTAGAGAAACCGACGAACTCAAATTAATTAATTAGTATTATCTGACTCAGAGGTTTTATTAAATATTTGACTCAGAGACATTTTTGGATACTCTTAATTTGGACTCGTTAGGTTACTATCTTTGGTATATCAATATAATATAATATAATTGTGTTGTTATAAAAAAAACAAGTTATGTGTAAGAAGAAGAAGAAGAAGAAGAAGAAAGTTGGAAAGAAAAGGAAGAAGATAAGAGAAAGAAGAAGGAAAACCCTGAAAGCTCAAAAACTTGGATCATCACCATTCTTCACCAATCATCTTCATCTTCATCAAACTCCTCTTCATGGTTAGAGGTGGGTTCATATCTAGAAACTTTTGCTTTTAGTTTTGGTTGAGTTTTAGAGCTTATGAGTTTAGGGTTTTCTAAGGAAAAATCTTATAATCGGTAGATTAAACGGTTAGAAATAGATGAAAATGCTTGAGTATGTTGTCTTTAGGTATAGGAACCTTTTTATGGCTTGTTTTGATGTTTGATAATGTTTTGGATTGATTATGGTAAGTTCCGTGATCTTAAAAACGTGTTATTTTTTGTTCTGGTTTCTGGTTAACCGGTTAACCTAGGGCGTTAACCGGTTAACCCTGTTACGTTTGGCCTCTGTGTTTTGGTTCTGTGTTTCTAATTCTAGGTTGGTTAACCGGTAAACCCAGGGCGTTAACCGGTTAACGCTGTAGCTTTGGGAAAAATTATTTTATTCGAAACTTTGTAAATTCATAACTTTTTACTCGGTTATCTGATTTAAGTGTTCTCTATACCGTTTGAAATCTAAAATTATGTACTATTACATGATGCCGAAAAATATTAGTTTCTTACCCAACTTTTACCCGACCTTTCCGATAAACCGTAATTATAATAAGTTAGGGAATTTGTGAACTAAAGGAAATAAAAGGTATAACTTGTGAGGTATCTAGGTTACCCTAGGTTGACACAAAATTGTTTTAGAGACATGATAATACTTAGGCATCGATACTCGGATAGTGTCTTCAGGCTAGGTAGTTGTGATAGGTTGGAGGTTATGTTTCCATCGTGTTATAATCCTAATTTAATTATATTTAGCTTGTGTCGAGGTCCCACGAGGTGGGACGACCGGGGAGATTTAATCAATCCATGGATTCGAATCCCTTAATGGATGACCGTGACCCTTACTCGTCTGGTGTGGCTGGGTGGGGAAAGTTATCCATTAGGATAAGTAACGAGTGACCCGTGTCGAGATCTCCGTGTGTGGGATGTCCATGGAAAGTTACTTTGTGGCAAGGTACCGTGACCCGTGATGAAGTGCCCTGGTGTGGCTGGGCAGGGAAAGTACCTTAGATAGATAATGACTGACCCGTGTTGTAGTGCCCTTGTGTGGCTGGGCGGGGAAAGTTATCTATACGTTGAGGATTGAGTGACCCGTACTCGTCTGATATGTCTGGGAGAGGAAAGATTCCTCAAAGCACCTTGTGTGTGCTCTGTTTTGTTTTACTTTGTGTCTCTAGTTTTATATGAACTCAAAGTCTAGGTTTTCCCCAGACTTGAGTAGTGTTTAGATTTGAACCTTTTAGATCCGAGAGAACTCTAAGATAGGGAACCCACTGAGATGTTGTTATCTCACCCCACTATTGTTGTTGCTTTTCAGGTTTCTTTTGCAGGTTTGATTTACAAGTGGAGCTATGATCGGGATGTTTCAAGAGAAACATAGACTTTAGTTTTCGTTGTGTATTTTTCTATCCTTTGTATAATAATGGATATTGTATTGATCTTAGTATTTTTTTCTTAGTATTATTTCCATGTCTTGCACCATAGTTTGTATCATTTTTAGAATTGGTCAAGAATGTGAATTATACTATTAGGCACTTATGATGGTGTCAGTACCAATTAAACACTTGTATAATGATATTCTAGGTATTAATTATATGGGGTGTTACACTTTCCAATTAAACAAGATATTCATGTATCATAAGATCATAATCAAACGAATCTAAGAGTCCATCTTTATGGAGTTTTGAGATGTGCCTCTCATTTAAATGGCCTAAGCGACAATTCCAAAGGTAACTTAGATTTAACTCATTAGGTTTCCTCCTTTTAGTATTAATATTATAAATTGGCATTTCAAGATCAAGGATATACAATCCATTGTTCATTTGTGCACTAGCATAGAATATATCATTTAAATAAATAGAGTAACAATTGTTCTTTATTATAAATGAAAAACCAAACTTGTCTAAACAAGAAATGAAAATAATATTCTGATAATTGTAGGTACATGATAATAGTTCTCTAACTGAATTATTAAACCACTAGGTAAAGTCAAAACATAAGTTCCTACGGCTAAAGCAGTAACCTTTTCTCCATTGCTAACTCATAGGTCAGCAACACCTTTTGTCAAATCTCTACTCCTTTGTAGTCCCTACACATTGGTACAAATGTGAAAAACACATCCAATATCTAATACCCATGATAATAAAGTATACAAATTTATTTCTATAACAAAAATACCTGAAGTTGAAGTCTTCACTCCATTCTTCTTATCTTCCAGGTACTTTGGGCAGTTTCTCTTCTAGTGTCTAGTCTTACCGCAATAGAAGCAAATGTCATCCTTAGTTATGCCTCCCCTAGGTTTCAAAGCAGGTGCAATATGTTTGGGTTTGGAAACTTCCTTTCCTTTCCATTTACCACCCTGCTTGGTGGACCTTTTGTTCTGTTTATTTCCATTACTGACCATCAGAATGACATTGGCATCATCAACATGCTTCTTATAAGCATCTTTTTCATCCTTAGGAGCAAAACTAGGAAGCTCCTTATTAGGAACAGGTGACTCTAAGACATACAACTTTCTGTCATGTTTGACGACAATCCTCAGATTTCGGTGCCAATCCAGAAAATTTGTCCTAGATAATTTTTTTTCTTATCAAGGATTAATCGCAAAATGTTATTAGATGTGTTTATTGTTATGGTAATCTACAAATAGAGTGTTAAGATATAAGTATCATTAAAACAACATATTCAATTAGGCCTTTAATTAAATACGCTCCCACTATTTTACTCAAAACAAATGACCCTCATTTTGATTCGGAAAATCCCGTTGGAAGATTTTCTAATGGATCGAGATCCGTATTTCGCTCTATTTTAAGTCAACGTTAGGCTGATTACACAAAACTCTGCTATTTAGGTAGGAACTCGTTCCAATTGTATCCAATACAATTCTCGAATATTTCAATTGGTGTGAATAACTCCTTATTCCAATCCATCATATGGATCATTCCTAACTCTTTCTTCTAAACATATATAATCTTATTATATTTTGTTCAGTTAAGTTTGACCCATTGTCTTAGAAATGGGATATTACATTCATCCCATCGCACCTTACTAATATAGAACATGCACCTCGTGTTATGAGAAACCTACATTATTCGATACTAGTCTTGATGAGTTCTAAAACTTGGAAAGCAAAAACTTAATATTAGTTTTGAGGGAATTTTAATTAGTTTTGAAATTCTGGTATAGCATATATATGATGTCGAAAGCGATGTCACGACATTACTATCTGAACATTAACAAGGTAAAAAAGAATAAAGTACAGTAGTCAGAACACAAGGAATTATTAACCCAGTTCGGTGCAAACTCACATACTCTAGAGGCTACCAATCCATGAAGGACATCCACTATTAGTAGTATCAATTTGAAGTTAAACAATCCCAGTTTACACTTCTCACTTAATCACTACCCAATGCGATTTCTATATAAGAACCCTTAGATAAGAGAATCCCATCTCACTCCCCCTCATTCACACATTGTGATAATCAACCAAAACCTTATAAATAAAATAGAAGAACACTCTTCCAAGATAAACAACTCGATCTTGCTTAAATTCTTTAATCAATAACAAACACTCATGCTTAAAATCTTAGAGTGGACAAAATACAACTCAATAAAATCAGTCTAATTCAAACATTTAGGTGATGTTAGAATGGCTCACAATCAACAACAAAAAAAAAAACCTAACTCAGAATGCATAAATTTTTCAATCTTTGATTTTTATAACTTTCAATTAGGGTTGCACCCCTTTTAAGTAGAGAACGGTCTTCATGAATATGAGCAATGAAAGCAGTAAGAACTGATCTTCATTAAAAACTGATTTATCTTCAAATTTTCTAAAACCAAAAAGAACAAGAATGCAAACATCGGATCTTTCCAAAAATAGCAACCTAAAAGATATGAAAATATATTCCAATATATGAAACATAACAGCTTTTGTTAATCACAAAATTCCTCCTTGATTTTCGCCACCAATCAGACTAATCACAGAAAGAAACACCTGCTAAAAAATGTCCAGAATCAAAACACAACTTTCTGCAAAGTTTCCCAGAACTGACAGACAAATGTTAAGACATCTGCTCTGACATCGCAAAACAACAATATTGTCATGACAATTGAAGATGTTTCAGCATTTGGCTCAGCATCTGCCAAGTATTATAACCACATCTGTATTGATGTCTGAGCAGCCATGTCAGGACTTTTTATCTAACAACTTGCTAAACCTGCTATAGAACCTGTTCTTCGGCATGTTAGAACATCTTGTCCAACATGTTGTTGTCAGGTTAGTGTTACCAAAATTAATGTCAACACCCACAACAGTAGAACTAACAATCTCCCCCTTTGGCATTTTTGGCTAAAACTAACCAAATAAACCTTCTTCTAGATCAGAGGCTAACATCAGTTCAGCAGCAGAAAACATGACAATATTTTCACAAAGATCTTCTTCTACATCAAATAATTAAAAATAAATATCTTCCCCTTAGTAGCAGAATCTCTTTCCCTCAAGGAAACAACCAAAGAACACTACTACTACTACTTACTTTTCCCTCTTTTTAGCCATAATATAACAAACCAAGCAACTATGCATTAAGGGTAGTAAACTAAAAGTAAGTAAATCTGTAGCAGAACACATCCAATCACCAAGAGAAGAAAAGGCACTAAAAGAAGCAGGAATGTGTTTCCCTGCTGCATCTTGCTTCTTTACTAGAGGCATGAAATCCTGGACATTATGTTTAACATCATACTCTGACTCACTTGAGAATGCTTCCTTACTTTTCTTAGTAACAGAAACCACATTATTAGTATTCAGATCATCAACATTGAACATCTTTGTAGATTAATGGTTCTTTTCATCAACACTTTCCTCTTTGTCTTCAACAAATATTTCTTACTTTCAACAACCTTAGGTCTCAACACTTTTCTAGTTTTAATCATACCATGATTATTCCTAGTTTGTGTTGACTGTTTTGGATAACCATATAGTTTGTAACAGTAGGGTTTTATGTGACCAAACCTTCCACAATAATGACATTTCCACTGTTGGGTTTTGCTTCCACAATGATGTCTTTTCTAATGTTAGGACTTTTCACCTGACACCTTTTGTTCCTGTTTTCTTTTAGGTTGAACAAGATTCATTGCAAACATTTTTCCTTTCTTCATCATAACTTGATTATCATAACCAAGACCTGTAACATCTCCAACTTGATTGAATTTACTTCTGTCATGATGTTGATATATTTGATTCAACATCTTTGGTTTAGGTTTGGGATAATGAAGTCTGAAAGAGGTTCCTTTCCTTTATTAAATCATATTCCACCCATATCTCCTGCCACTTTTCCAACCTAAATAATTTCATCTAACGTGTCAGAGCCACTGTTCAGTATTCTGACAGACTTGGACATCCTGTCAAGTTTAGAGTTCAACACAATCACTTCATTTTCCAACTTAGAGATAGTTTCCATGTGCTCTTCCTTTTTTTCCTTAAGTTGGATTATAAGTTTCTTTTGTTTCTCCCCTTGTTGACAAACTTCTTCACTTCTGAGGCACAATTCTTTGTAGGAAGCAACTAGTTCATCAAAAGTAAGTTCTACATCATCAGATCCTTCATCAGAATCATATTTGCAAGTGAGATATTTTTCTTTATTGTCTTTCTCCTCTACTCCTACTTCTCTCTGAAAATCAATGTTCTTCCTAATGTTGAATGACATGTTTGCAACATCTGTTCTTGACTTCCTATCCATATACTTTAGCACCTTATTGACTTGCCTCCTAAGAAGCACAATTTCATTATAGATTCCTTCATCAGTCTCCATGTCACATTGAACCTCTTCATTATTAGTATTGGAGATAAAAGCTAAGCTCTTGTTCTTCTTTTCAGATCTTTCATTTGATAGCCAATTCAAAGGTTTGTAGTGACCCAACAAGCTCCTCCACCTTTATGTTGCTGATGTCTTGAGCTTCTTAAATAGTTGTGACCTTCATGTCAAACTTCTTAGGCAATGACCTGAGAATCTTTCTAACTAGCTTCTCCTTTGACATCTTCTCTCCCAAGGCACTATATGTATTGGAAATATCAAGAATATTCATGTGAAAATCGTGAATGCTCTCATCCTCTTTCATCTTCAAGTTCTTAAACTTAGTGGTAAGAAGCTGAAGTCTTGACACCTTCACCCTAGAGGTTCCTTCATGAGCATTCTTCAAAATCTCCCATTCATCTTTAGCAACAGTACAATTATTTATCAATTTTAAGGTGTTCTTGTTCACTCCATTGAATAAGACATTTAAGGCCCTAGAGTTTCCAAGAGTATGATCATCTTCTTCCTTAGACCAGTCCTCTTCTGGCTTCAATTCTGTTGTATCCTATCCATCTTCGTCCTTCACAACAGGGTGTTTCCAACCTTTGATAATTATTTTTAAGCTTTTGTTATCAATAGTTTTTAGAAAAGTCACCATACACGTTTTCCAGGTATCATAATTAGTGCCATCTAAAATAGGCGGTCTGTTGACAAACTCTAGTTCCATGTCCATTGTACTAGAAAGTATTGTCCCTAGATCTCACCCAAAAATAGAGCAGGAAGCCTGCTCTGATACCAATTAAAATTCTGGTATAGCAGATATGTGATGTCGAAAGTGATGTCACGACATTACTATCTGAACATTAATAAGGTAAAAACAAAATAAAGTACAACAATAAGAACACAAGGAGTTGTTAACCCATTTCGGTGCAAACTCACATTTTCTTGATTGTTTAAATTATATTTGTAATGTCTTTACTTACATTTTCTTGCTCGCTTTTTTTAAATTGTGTTGATAATTATGTGACTAATACAAACATGAATCTCATATTTTCTTTTCGACTATAATTTGCTAAGTAAGACAATATTTCGAAAATAATAAATAATAATCATTTCAAAATTAATTAATTTCTTGGTCCAACGCCAAGTAAATTCATACGTCTACATTTTGCACACACGTAAGTCGGTCTTATGATTGTCGTCTGCATAATCTACCGCGTCTAAATTAATTAACGAGGAACTGAACTTCAGAATCTAGCATTCTGCAGGTTCTTTAATGAACCACTCTTTGGGCTAGCCTTCGAGTTGTGTTTCATTTACTCCTTCGTTTCTAAAACATTAAACCCTAAACCATTTAAAAAAACATTCAAACAAAACACGATACTTAATACACATAATTAATTAACGTAAAAACTAAACTCAGGAATCTAGCATTCCTCGGGTTTTTGAATTGAGTTACTCTTGAGGCTAGCCTTCGAGTTGTAACTCGTTCGCTCTTTCATTTTCAAAACATCTAAATCTTAAATTAAAATTGTAAAAGAACTAAACTCAGGAATCTAGCATTCCTCGGGTTTTTGAATTGAATTACTCTTGAGGCTAGCCCTCGAGTTGTACTTCATTCGCCCTTTCACGCTAAAAGAATACAACTTAAAACTCACCAACAAACGCAAATCACTTTACAATTAATCAACGAACAACTGAACTCTGGAGTCCAGCACTCCACGGGTCCTTGAATGCAATCACTCTTGAGGCTAGCCCTCGAGTTGTGGTCCATTCTCCTTTCGTTTTAAAACACTTAACAAAGGTCAAACCCTTTTCTTTAAACGAACATTGTTTAAATCATTCTCTCTCGCAAACAAGCTAGTGCTTCAGCCTCCACTGCGAGTATAAGCCAACGCTTAGCAGTTGAATGCGTTTTAAACAATCGTTCAATTAAAAAACACAAACTGTAGTTGCACGAACTACGAAGCTCTGACTTTACCATTGCACAAGGGAATACATAGGCACATGGATTTTAATCCTTCACGAGCATAATAATAAAAAACTTTAATCTTTTCCCCGTAATATTAATAATAATAAACTTATTTCCTTAGAACAAACATGTTAATAACCATTTAGAAGACAAAGACTTAGATCAACATTTTATCGCATAAGTTAGCTAAGAAGTTCCCGTTGAGTACAACGGACATGAGGGGTGTTAATACCTTCCCCTTGTGTAACTGACTCCCGAACTTAGAATTTGGTTTCGTAAACCATTTCTTATCCTTCCTTTAGGTTGTATCTATATCTCCCTTTTCTCTCGTAGAATAAATAGAATTAGGTGGCGGCTCTGTTGTTTTCTTTCCGCGTCCCATTGTGAGGATCGTATTTTTCGAGATATGACAATAACCAATCTCCTACTTAATCTCAGGCCTCAAACCATTCTCGAACTTGACACATTTCGAGAACTCATTAGTTGCCTCGCTATAATGCGGATAAAACTTTTCTAGGTCAGTAAACTTAGCAGCATACTCGATCACAGACATACTGCCTTATTTCAGCTCCAAGAACTCGATTTCCTTCTTTCCCCGAACATCTTCAGGAAAATACTTCCTCAGGAATTCTCTCCTAAACACAGCCCAAGTGTCTGCCTCACCAGACGCATCTAATCGTTGACGAGTACCAACTCACCAATCATCAGCTTCAGCTACCAATCTGTGTGCACCCAACTGCACCTTACTTCCTTCCGAACACTCCATCACCCTGAAGATCCTCTCGATCTCCTTGATCCAATCTTGTGCTCTATCAGGGTCATACTTCCCCTTGAATGTAGGCAGATCATTCTTCTAGAACTCATCACTTTCATGATCCCCATCATTCATCGGGTTTTGCACAGCCTGTACCATCGCTTACATAGCAGTGGCAAATGCATCATCGTTTCTCCCAACCATTCTAAATTTGTCACACACAACAATAATCCAACAATGATTTAGAATCAACAATAACAAAAACACTCAGCACTCAACAACGACACAATGACTCGATGACTCGAAGACTCAACTACTTGGTCAGACAGATCGACCAGGCTTTGATACCACTTATTAACACCCAAATTACCCCACGGAATTAATATTAAAAATAAGAGCAATTTTAATTACACTGAAAATACTTTAGTGTCACAATTCAACCAAAACCACGGCTCAATAGATACGTGTTACAAAAATATTTCATCTTGCAGCAGAAAACTATTAAAACAACATAAAATAGTATTTCAAAATACAAATTGTTTTCTAAAAATAAATGAACAAGCAAAAACTGTTGTCCCGACACCTAAAGAACTTATCAGAGCCAACTCCTAAAGATGCGAAGTACATCGACTTCACTAACCACCACTCGACTTATCCTGATCACCTGTATGTTACCAATGTAAGGGTAACATTTAAACAAAATGGATGAGATACTTACATCATACAAGAGAAAAATAATAAGAATAAACAAGTATCATTAATTAGTCCCCACTTCTAAACAACAACAATTACACAACCTCATCACAACACACATCAACATCATACACAACAATAACAACTTATGCAAAGAGAATCTACTTGACTCTATGCATGTGATACCATAATCCGATCTCTATTTCAAGATCCAGTTCCCATCGGAACTCTCGACCCCTCTTTCATGCTCCAGTATGATCCCTATTTCATGATCACACCCTCGACCCCTATTTCATGGCCACGTACGGTCCCTATTTCATGACCGCACCAACATCAATGTGATCCCACTAGGATCCAACGAACATACCCAACCTTGGTATATTATTCCAACCATGCTCATGTCATGCAACATCAATGACAATCATGCATATTTACAACGACTACATTTTACAACTCAACATCAACCACTAACATACAACGACTCACCACGATAACAAACAACATCAACATCATACATAATCGCATACAACAACATATACTAACACCAACCAACACATACACGTCAACTCTACATACAACAACATATATTACATACACATGTATCAACAACAATGTTATGTAACTATCACAATAACAACCACACGTGGCAACATCATCTATTAACAAACAATTCAATTTATGTTTATTCCGAGTTATGCTAATTACACTTCTAATTAAGCTCATAACTCCGCTCTAACTACCTCTAACCACACCAAATAGATTCCTATCCATTACTATATTGTTTAGATAATATTAAGGAATTTTCCAGAACTAAATCATGTTATTTTTCATCCCAGGTCTCGCTGAGCGAGAGGGCTTGCTCTCTAAGAAAGAAACTCTTTGTATTTCCACTCTCCAATTTTTGACCTGCTCGCTAAGCGAGCTCTGCGATTTCCGCAGTTCTCCCTTCTACAATCAGACACCACCTGCTGCAAAATTATACATCCAAAAGTAATTTCCAGTCATACAATCACATAATTAACATCATCAAACCAATAGTTCACACAATCATCTCATAAACATCAACTATTATCAATCTACCACAACTATTCATCCATTTTCACTCCATTCCCAAACCCCTAATCAACAACATTACCTAATTCTCATTATAGAACCCTTAAGAGACGGAAGAATCTCACCCTTACCTTGGTTTTGATGAGAACTCTCTTCCTCGGTCTTGAATTCCTCTTCACACTCTATCCTTTTCTCTTCTTTTTTCTCAGTTTTCACGATCATTCTAACTTCTCCAAAAATGAATGTTTTCTTTATTCAAACATAACCCCTTAGACCTAACCTATGATCTTCCACATTTCCCCCCACTATTTTCACCAAATGACCACCTTACCCTTATCTCTTTATGTCCAAATATTTAATTATTCACCAAATAATTATTCAATATAACATAATACAATTCATATAATTAAATATCATATTGAATAATATTTCTTTCCTCCACACACAAAATACCACAAATCCAATTTAAATAATTAAATACAATTTGGAGCGTTACAAATCTCATGATTAAGTCACACTTAATATTTCATTAAACGAACTAGCTATTCTAGGGACTTTATCATTTTGGAAAAACAAACATAATAAAGAAACGCCTTTTATTACTAATAAATAATTCGATACAAGTACCAAAAGTATTGGCCTCTAGGGCTTACACCAACAGTCCCTGCTCATGTGTTCCTGAGTTTTCACCGTTGATTGATGACTACTCGCTTGTAAACCTATGAATTCCTTCTGCTTATTGGCTTATAAATCCCCTTGGTTTAAAGTTGATATATATTGATTTTGGTCATCACTAAACGGTATTAGGTCTTTCCTTCTTTTGTTCAAGTTTGACAAATCCATGATTGGTGCAGTAGAAGAATTTTGTCGCCACTGTGAATTATTCGGATTGCTAAAGTTGGCTCCCTCTCCACTACTTACCACTTTGCTTATATTTTCCTCTAGTCCCATTGACCATCACATAAGATTTCTTTTATCCCATTTTCTTCTGATGTCCCTCATAATTTTCGAATTTTTCTTTTTTCCCACATCTGTGCCATCTTTCTTCCTGCTTACCATAAGCCATTCTCCGTGAGTAGTGTTAGCATCCTCACTCATTTGACTAACATTTGCTTCTTCTGTTCCATTGTTTCTCCATCCAGTATTATTGGAGCTTCTAGGTATGCTGCCATATCCAGACTTGTAGCAACCCCATTGTAAACACCCCAAATTTTCCCTCACTCATTCACACCATGGCTTGTGATATCTTCATATGCATAAGTTCAATCATAGTATCTCATACCACATTTTTTATTCACTGCATTGATTCTAAGTCATCTGCATCTAGGGTTTGTGATCTGAGCCATCCAAGAGCTACTTGAGCCACTCCAAAGGTCATCAATCACTTAAAAGGGGTCCATGAATGTTCAAGCATCATATTATATCCTCTCAAAGTCAAGGAAGTCAAATAATCACAAGAACTGAGAAAGGCATGGAAGCAGAGCCAGGTTTAACTACACAGATGACCTAGAATTAGGGTTTTGGTTTCAGAGGCCATAACTCCAAATTTTTTGGTCATTATTGTTTCTATTGGTCTCTATATGTTATAAGGATCATGCATATCAATTTTCATGAAGAAATTCAATGGGGAAGGCATCTGATCAAGAGTTGACTTTTTGGGCAAGGCAGTGCAAAATCAGGGCATCTGAGGCCCCCAATGACCCAACCAAAGGGTGTTCTTCATCATTTTGATTGTGTATGATCTTTATTTGGTCATAGAAGATGTTATAAGTTCACAAAATTGAAGAATTTCAAGCCATTTGCAAAGTTGCCTTTTTGGGAAAATGACTTGTAATGGAAACTTGCCATTTTGGGAAACTTTTTCAAACCTTTCTTTTTGATTCAAAAATGCTTCAAATGAGAAAACTTTGGTCATGAAAGTTGTAGAATGGATCATTCCCTTTTCAAAAAGTACAAGAACTCATTCTAATTCATTTTGGATCAAAAGTTATGGCTTGTCAAAGTTGGGAAAAATCACATAATTTCAAGTTTTGTACCAAAGAGGCATTTTGCAAAATGGTATGATCAAGCATTCTAAAGACTTCAAATGTGCACAAACTCTTCACAACATGCTCATGTGACTTCTAAAAATCATAATTGGCCCAAGAATTATGCATTTTGGTACCTTGAACTTCATGAATTTCCAAAGGGGGCAAATATGTACCAACTTGCAAAAACTCATGAAGCCATGCCTCTACTTGTTACAGCTCATAGAATCTGATCCACAAGAACTCCATGATCTCAGTTGAGCCCAACCATGCCCCTATCACAACCTCACACTTGCCCATACCTCAAGTACACCTAACTTGGACTTTATGCAAAAACACCCATACCAATCAGTCTGTGCCACACCAACTATTCTGACCAATCAAGACTTTACAAACACACCTCAAGCAAGCCATTTCATATCATCTTGAAGCCTGAACACTCCCACAAGCCAGTATACACAAAAATCACTCCCTTTGCATTTTCTATCGAATCTCTCAACTCAGCCACAAGAACTTAGAAATTCTTTCACTAATCAACTCACCATGATCCACTGATCATTTCCCACCCCTCACTTGTCCCTGAAACCACCACAACCAAAAATACGATTTCAACACTCCCTTGACCTGAGCTTCTGCCAACTTTCTCTGGAGGCCATATAAACTCTAGCTAAGTGTCAAAAGCTTCAAAGGAGGATCATTGGAGCTTGTTGGAACCAAAGAAGCAGCCAGAAAGTCCCTGTCTCGTAAGCTCAAGCTCAGGTAGCCATGGCATTTATTTTTCCAGAACTTCCATTTTTAGTTTCTAAATGCTTCCTTATGCTTCACTGATTATCATGATGTGATTTGTTTTGAAAATGAGTGAAAAATGGCCATGTATGTTGGTTCTGAAACTTTGCCCGTGAAATGAGTTTTGGTTTAATTTGTTTGATTCAATGAAAATAAATGATTTTTGGGGTGGGGTTTAGGTTTAATGATGTTTGAGGATTGATTCTGGAGATTTTGGTGAAGATTTGATGCGTAAGGAGTGAGATAGCATGAACTGCTTGCCGGAGAAGATGACCGGAACACTGTTCCGGTCATCTGAAAGTCATTAGGGCTTCTGATTAGGGTTTAATCATAATTAGGCAAGTTTGAATGTGAGTCGTTCGTTTGCGCGCCAGGTCAATTCCCGCCCCTGTGAATTTGAATCTCAGCCATCAGATTGGCTGACTTTCTCTTTTTTCTATTTAATTTCATTTTATTTTCATTTGTTTTGCATTTATTTGTACGAATTTTTAAAAATAGCTAAAATCATTTGAAAATTATGAAAATTTTTGTCAAGGGTTTCATGAATTTTCAGAACACAAAAATATTTTTATTTTTATTTTTTGCATTAAAGATTATTTTTAAATCATTTAAATGTTTATATTTAATTAGTTAATGAAAGTTAATTAATTAAAAATGCATTTAGGTATTTAAAAATCACCAAAAAAATTCACATAGCATTTAGAAACATTTAGGAACATTGTCCAACTCTCAAACCAAATTTCATTTTTGTTCTTGATGCCTTTTGATCATTTTCATTGGATTTAATTTCATTTTAAGGCAATATTTTGTTTCAAACTTCAAAAATTTCTTTCTTCCTAACCTTTGAGAGTTGGATGATGATCCTTCTTGCATTACACTCTTCATAGCATGTAGTTTATAGGATAAAATTGGTTTGATTTGATCTTGCATTTTCAATTTGTTTAGCATTTTTCTTGTTGAGGTACCTTAAAACCCTAGCAATCTTAGGAAATTCATAACTTTCACTAGCTTAAGAGTTGGATCCCCTCCTTTGGGCAGTGAGCTTGTATAGGTTTAGGGTATCTTTGATTGTATTTTCAAATTTTTATCATGACTTTTGCTTCTGGTTTTGGATTTTTGTTTTGCATGATGCATGTAACCCTAATTTGTGCTTTCCTTTGCATCCATTTCTCATTTGCTTGCATCCAATGACTTGCCATGATATTTTGTGCATTCACTTGATTCATAATACATCTTAGGACATATTAGAATCATGTTTGATCATTTCATCTTTCATTTGCCATGTTATTTGTCCTTTACATTTCATAACTTTTCATGTACTTTCATGGTTCAAAACATGCCTCATTTGCATCTTTATGCTTGTATGATCATTCTCATGCCTCGCCTCATGTTTGCATCATCTCTTAGCATCATTAAAATCATGTGAATGCTTCTGACTTTGGTTTGCATCATGGCATTTCATCTCATTTGCATTACATTTCTTTTTCTTATGCTAACATTTCAGGTGGTAAGTTGTTTGAGAAGTGAATTTGCCTTCACTTCTCACATTCTCTTTTCATCTCTTTCATACTTCTTTTGCTGCATTTTGTATGTGTATTAGAGTGAGCTTGCTCATTCATGTTCATCTTACCTTCTTTCTTCAAGCAACTTGTCTTCTTAAGTGAAGCAAGTTGTTTAGCTTCTCTTTGCTTCTTGCTCCTTTCATTTGCTTCCTTCCTGGTGGTTTCTCTGAAGATTTCTCCTCTTGAGCCTCACAAACCCTAGGAACAACCAAGCATGATCACAATTAGGGTTTAATTAGTCCCCCCATTTAGTTTTACCTTTGTGTCATCTTTGAGTCTTCTCTTCTCATCTCCTAATCAGGGATTAAACCCTAAAGGTTTTAAGGCTTTGTGATTAAGCTTATGCCTGCATCCTTCTATTAGGATGGAGTGTATAACTTTAATCCTAAGTGTTAAACCCTTAATGTGTTTAAATCCTTTAATCAATCCACCTAATAATCACTAAGACATCAAGCTTGTAACTTGGGCCTTGCATTAGGGTTCTAATTCTTCCTTAATTGGTTAAGAAGGACTAACCCTAGTGTTAATGGACAAGTCCCCCTCAAGTTGTCTTACAAACCATAAAATCCACTTCTTAATCTTATCATTAACTAAAACTCACTTTAATAAAGGCTTTGTTTTGTCATGAGGTTAATCCCTAATCATGGATTAAGTTGAGGAGCTTTCCTCAGCTTAAATGTTCTCATCTATTATCCTTCTATTAGGATAGTGCAATGGGTCCATTAAATCCTTGATTATGGCTTAAACTCATTACTCAACACTAAACAAAAACACCAAAAACATCTAAATAATTACAAGTAGGTTAATGATCTTAATCCTACATCAGGGTGATTAAGTGTGAGATGCTGACTTCACACTTAAGGTATTCTCATTACCCCTAATCAGAGGGAGGATGTGATGAGTTTACTAATCCCTTGGTTTAGGCTTAAGCTCATTTTCTTATGACAAATTTCCAAAAGCAATAAAAGACTGAAAACACAAAAAACAAACAATAATCGTCTCCTTCGGGATTCTTTTCTCATCACATTCACTCACAAACGAGAACTTGCTTCTTCCGTCTAATGCAAGACAGTTTGCACCTGAGCCAGACAGGTCATACACTTGAGCATAGGCAAGTAAGCAGTTCACAAGTAAACTTATATTTCAGTCTCTTTGGGTCGAACTACGGTGTTCTGACTTCCTCATTGCACGAGAGGATACGTAGGCATAACTTAATAGTTATCGAACGAAAGTCTCTGTATATTCCCCCCTCTTTCCAGCATTATTCTTTAAGCCTCATAGTTTTGAGCTTTATATTCTTTTCTACCACTTACACTTCTCTTATACACTTCACATTTCTTTTACACATACACTTGCATTCTTCCCAGCTTTGATACACAGATTGCACTGACACTACCCCTTTTAAACACAATCTGGGTACGGCGGACAATCTGGGTGCTAATACCTTCCCAGGTTGTAACCAACCCCCTTTCTTAGTCTCTCTGGTTCGCAATCGTCTTATCCATCTTTTCCTAGGTTTATGCAGCATTACCTTTCCTTCGGGATAAAAATGCCTAGCTGGCGACTATATTCATTCATTCTCCTTTCGCCGACCGTTCGCGTCTGTACCCCTCTTGGCCCTGTGTCATTTGGTGGGAGCGACAGCTTGGCGACTCTGCTGGGGACCCTTATACTGTAACCAGGGCTTCTGGTTCTTTTTGTGGGTTCCTCCTAGCGCTTGTTTGATTTGTGTTTATTGGGGTGTTATGTGCTAATTATGTTTGTATATTTGCTTTATTTACTGCTTTATGTACAGTTATTTATTGCTTTCTTTACAGCTTTATACATCATACTGTCATATTGTCATCTGGCTGGATCTGGTTTTTGTTTTGATGGGTGGGGTTCTACTGAGAGTTTAAGGTCCTATACCTGGGACCTGAGTGACACCTAGGCTAGAGTGGTTCATGTTCTTTCCCATTCCATTTCGGTCTGGTGCGGGAATATGAAACACGGTTCAGATGTGGGTTTCTTCTTGAGAACTCTGTGCTACAGATTTCCTGTGGTGCTAGGGCTATCTGGGAAGCCTGCTAAGTCTGGATGACCTTTACTATGACCTTCAGAAACTGAGGTGAATTAGAGGAGGATCTTTTATGGTTATTGTAAACACTGTACCTCCGGGTTAGAAGTGTTTACACTTCTCATAACTGATCCAAGTCTGAGGATCCTTGTTTAGAACATCACCTGTGAGGGGGTTGGGCTATTTACAGGTTTGCAGGTACCCTTGGCCACATCATACCCTGTTACTTGTTTTGGTTTAAGAGTACCTCACTTTGGGCAGTTCTTGTGATTTAACCCTGGACATGTGACTCTTTATTTGAGTCCCCCACCTTGGTTACTGGATTTCTGAACCTCCATCTGGACTTCTTGAACATACATGGACTTTATATCAAGACAGATAATCAGATCCAGCTTGATCACAAACCCTTGCATATCATTTGCATACTCATCATTGCATCATTTAACATTTGTTTATTTGTTTTTTAGGGTATCCATATTGTATCTGGCTTGGTTTTGACCCCTTCATCTGCATAGACCCCTGTTCATCAGTTATCTGCTTCAGCTATCTTCATCAGTTGCCTGCTTCAGCTACTTTTATCACCAGCCTCAGCCTATCAATGGCTCATCTCCAGTATCAGTCTTCATCATCAGCATTTGTTTTCAGCTCTTCATCAGCAGTCATGGCACCCAAGAAAAGCAACATTTCCTACCATTTCTTTGAGCCTGTGTTGACTAGCATCAGACAGGTCCAGGCACTTATCACTCCAGACCACATCCCATTATTCAGAGAGAATTATGGAGGCATCCTTGATATGGTGATGGACTTAGACCCTTCTCAGAGGAGTTTGATCCATACCTGCCTACAGTTTTATGACCCTCCTTTGAGATGCTTCACTTTCCAGAACTTTCAGTTGGGACCTCTGCTGGAGGAGTTCTCAACTTTGATTGGAGTACCTGTCAGGGGTGGTGTCCCCTTCAACCCAGAGATGACTTCTCCCAGCAAGGGAGAAGTGGCAAAAGCACTATACCTAGATCCTATACTGATTGAGCAGAACATGACAACAAAGGCTGGAATCCCTGGTTTGCACTTAGACTTTGTGACTTCTCAGGCCATCCTGAAGGCCTCCTTGGGGGAATGGAGGGCAGTTTGTGCATTGTTAGCCCTCAGTATATATGGGGTTATACTATTTGCAGATGAGCCCAAATTTATCAGCAAGAATGCCATTCATCTCTTCCTTTTGAGGAACCCAGTACCCACATTGCTGGGAGATTTCTATTATTATGTTCACCAAAGAAATGAGAAGCAAAGAGGAAAGTTGGTGAGTTGCTGTGCTCCTCTATTCCATACCTGGCTGCTCAAACACTTACCTAGGACTGATACCTTCCTGAATCCTCACCAACAGAAGAATTGGGCTAAGAGACTTATTGCTTTGACTTCATATGACATCAGATGGTGCACCCAGAGCACCAAGGGCAGAGACATAATCACTAGCTGTGGGCAGTACCCCAATGTACCTCTAGTGGGAGTGAAGGGTTGCATCAACTACAATCCTTTGCTGTTTAAGAGACAGTTGGGCTATGCTTTGGTCCACCCTCCTAGAGTGCAAGATTTAGCTGAGACCCTGTATTGTGAGATAAAGCCTAATCTAGCTGTTGTCAGGAAAGCATCCTGGGCTTGGGACAACATCCACACCAAAGGGATGGCCATTCTTGGGAGGTGTAATAATGTGGCTTCAGCTCAGTATTATGAATGGTCTCATGCTAGAGCTCAGATTTCTGGGATGCCTTTCACCATTGAGGATATACCTGGACCATCCACAGTACAGCCACCAGCCACTGTCAGCCTGGAAGAATTTGAGAAGCTGAAGGAAAGGAATGAGAATCTGTCTCAAGCTCTAAAGAAGACCCTCTGGGAGAGGAGTGATGGTCGTTTAGACATTGAGAGGTTGGAGAAGCTTAAGGAGGAGCATCTGGCCAAGATTGAGAAGGCAGAAGACTACATCAAGAAATCAAGAGCTGAAGAACAAATATTGAAGAATGCCTGTAAAGAGGCCCAGTTTCAGAAGGCTAGGACTGATCTCTATCTACAAGAAAGTCAAGCTAGGTGGGTCAGAATCACTGAAGCTCGTACTCAAGAAGATAAGAGAACTCAGGACAGGATTAAGCAGTTGGAGGCCAATGAAAAGAAGCAACAGGAAGCTTTGCTGGCAGCCCAGAAGGATATTTCAGAATTGAAGCTTAGGGCTGGTGTGAAGAGGTCAAAGGACCAAGACAGGCACAAGAAGCTGACCACTGCCATTGCTACTAGAAACCTCCTTATCAGAAACATCACAGAGCACCCGGCTGGTCCTGTAACTGAAGCACTTTTGAAGGAGGTTAAGGAGGATGAGTTTGGATTAGATGTTTGACCTCTTTGCTTGTTGTTATTTCCATTTGATGTACTTTTCTTTTATGTTGTATTTTGACCCTTCAGGGGCATATGTTGTAAAAACAAACTATGTATGATCCACCTTTTGTAATGTATTGGTTAGTTTGTTTCAATGAGTTTCTTTTCTCAAGCAACATCAAAGTATATTCCTCAGGGTCTGGAAAGGTCAAAACCAAGAGCCAAGCCGGATACCTTGGAAAGCAAATAAGCATACTGCATTGCATGCTAACCTTTGTTTTGTTTTGTAGGTTTTGTCATTATTTTATTTGTTTCTAACTCTGTTGTGTTTCAGGAATTATTGCTCGCCGCCGGGTGTTCCCTCTCAACCGTCCGCATCGGTATCCTACTCGCAACAATCTTCCTGGTATCCAAATGGATCAAGTACAGCAAGATCTAACAGAGGTCAGAACTCAGATGGCTAATGAAAGGCTGGAGATGAGAAACCAAATGACTCAATTCATGGAAGTAATGAATGGCTTGGCCCAAAGTCAAGAAAGGTTGAGAGCATTGGTAGAAAGACAAACTCCAGAAGAACCCCATCTGGGAACTAGAGGAACAATTAACAATGAAAGGGGTCAGCCTCATGTTAATCCACCAGTATTTGGGCCGCATCTACATCCGGAAGTCAATATCCCGGGTAATGTGCAAGGAAATACTACTGGGGGAAGGATCTTACAGGAAGACCCCCAAGAAGAACAGTTTACTGTAATAGGAGCTGGGGATGAAGTTTATGATAGGAGGTTCGATGAAATTGCTGAGAAATTGAGGTCTATGGAGTCTCAAAATTCCCTAGGCTTCGATGTAATGGATATGGGGTTAGTGGATGGGGTAAGGATTCCCCACAAGTTTAAACCCCCGTGCTTCGAGAAGTACAATGGAACTTCCTGTCCGCGAACTCACTTACAGTCCTTCTTGGGAAGACTTAAAGCATACACCATGGATGAAAAACTGTGGATGTTTTACTTTGAAGATAGTTTGACTGGGGCATCCAGAGAGTGGTATTCGCACTTGACCAGAGCTACTATCAGATACTGGAAGGACCTGGCTGAGGCCTTCATCAGACAATACCAATACAATCTAGACATGGCTCCTAACAGGACCCTCCTGATGGGAATGTCTCAGTCCTCCAGGGAAAGCTTTCGGGAATATGCCCAAAGGTGGAGACAGCTTGCTGTTGCTGTCCAACCACCCATGTCGGAAAGAGAAATGGCCGACATGTTCATGAATACTCTGCAAGGAACATATATTGATAGGCTAGCTGCCTTTTCTTCCACCAGTTTTGCTGACGTAGTCATAGCTGGGGAAAGGATTGAAAGCCTTTTGAAGATGGGTAAGATTTCTGATAATGGTGCAAGTTCGTCCAGTAATCCCAGAAAGCCTTTTGTGGGACCTAGAAGAACCGGTGAGACAAATGTCATTCATGCCAACAGGGGCAGACCTCAGTATGTCCACAGATCAGTGGCAGCTGTCACTATTCCAGCTCCGATTCCTCAACCAACATATCAACAACCACAACAACAACCACATTATCAACAGCAAGTCCAGTATCCGCCACAGAGGACCTACAACAACAACAGCAGCAATCAACAACAAAGACCTTTTCAGCAAAGACCGCCACAGGCAAATAGGGTGATTGACCCTATCCCTATGCCTTATGCTGCCGTATTGCCACAACTCCTGAAACTCAACTTGGTTGAATTAAGGACATTGGCGCCACCAGATCCCTCCAATCTCCCAAGGAATTATGATGTCAACGCCAGGTGTGCTTTCCACTCCAATGCACCTGGCCACAATACTGAGAAATGCAGGGCTTTACAAATGAAAGTACAAGATCTGGTGGATTCTAAAGCCCTCAACTTTGCACCCCCTCCAAATGTCAACAAGAATCCCATGCCTAATCATGGGGGACCAAGAATTAATGCCATTGAGGAAGACAAGCCATCCTTCTTGATAACCAATGTTGGACAGATTCGAACACCTCTGGTTGAAATTAAGGCTCAGCTTCTAGAGTGCCAGATATTCCCCGGGTGTGAGCTTGGTTGTGGGTATTGCAACATTGCAGTCAACGGGTGTGATAACTTGAGAAGCGGCATAGATGGTCTTATCAAAAATGGCCTACTTCAGATCTCAACAACGGCGCCTACAAATCCAGCAGTCCCTTTGACAACAATTCCTGATTCTCCTACAACTGCAGCAACGATCATTCCTACCAATTCATCAATATCATCAACAATGGCTCCATCCATCACTTCGATAAATCAAATGTCAACAACCCTTTCTTCTACAACATCAGCACCCATTTATTCAGCAGAATCTTCTACAACGCCAACAGAAATTAATGAAGATATCTCAGCAGTCACCATCTACTATGATCCATCAAATGTTCCTCCAAACAACAACTTTCAACAACAAACAGTGGCACCTCCTGCCAGGTCACCAGTCACCATTTACTACGATCCGCACACCATTTTAGTACCCTCCTCTACTGCAGTCAGTCCAGTTACCATCACGGTGCCTGGACCAGTTCCATATGAAAGCAGTAATGCCATACCCTGGCATTATGGCTCTGACCTCTACTGCAACGGGGAGAAAATCACTTTGGATTCTTCAACCTCTTCTCCACAAATTGATAATGTTGGGGGAGGCGGAGGCTTCACCAGAAGCGGACGCCTTTTTGCCTCACAAACTCAGAGATCTAATGCCGAAGCAGAAGCTGCTGCCAAAGCAAAAGGAAAGAGTGTGGTATTTGAAGAGTCGGCTGTCAAGGAGACTCAGAAGACATCTTTTGAGCAAGATGTAGACGAGTTCATGAGAATCATAAAGAGAAGTGATTACAAGGTGGGGGATCAGCTTCACCAAACTCCCTCAAAAATCTCCATATTATCCCTGTTGATGTGTTTTGAAGCTCACAGGAATGCATTATTGAAAGTCCTGCACGCAGCATACGTGCCAGAAGAGATCACTGTTAATCAGCTGGAAACTGTGGTAGCAAACGTCAATACCAGTCATGGGCTGGGCTTTACCAATGTTGATCTAACAACTGAGGGGCGTAACCACAACAAGGCTTTACATATCACCCTGGAATGCAAGGGTGTTGTTCTATCTCATGTGCTGGTGGACACTGGGTCATCGCTCAATGTTCTACCAAAGAAGGCCTTAGTGAAGCTGGAGCATGATGGCTTGGCATTGCGTCCAAGTAATTTGGTAGTGAGAGCTTTTGATGGCTCTAAAAGATCAGTGCTTGGGGAGATTGATCTGCCTGTGATGATTGGCCCGCAAACCTTCAAAATTACCTTCTATGTGATGGACATTCAGCCGGCCTACAGCTGTTTGTTGGGTAGACCTTGGATCCATGCCGCTGGCGCTGTTACGTCTACCCTTCACTAGAAGCTGAAATTCGAGTGGGAAGGCCAAATCATCACCATCTGTGGAGAAGAGGACATCTTTGTTAGCCATCTGGCTACGTACAAGTACATTGAAATGGATGGAGAAATCCATGAAACTATGAGCCAGGGATTTGAGGCCCTGAACATTAATGAAGCGTCTGCTGTATTGGGAACCTCCATGACATATTATCAGCAAGCCAGGAAGGTTGTTGAAGAGGGTACTGCCCAAGGCTGGGGCAAGCTGCTGCCCGTGGAAAAGAAGGAAGACAGATTTGGGTTGGGTTACAAACCAACTCAACAAGATCAATCAGAGGCTGCCAAGGAGCCCAACTTTGTCAGCGGGGGAATGCTCACCCTAGATGCAGTAAACAACTTGGAAGACGAGGAAGAAAGCGACCGCAACCTGGAGAGCTGGATACGTCCAAGGATCCCGGGGAGCCAAGTCCTTAACTGGTCTTCCCAGGAAATTATAAGGGTTACTCCTGCAGAGTAATTATTATTTCCTGTATATTTTTAAGCATGCATCAAAGTCTTACATCTTGCCCAAGATGTCAAGACTCATTTTGTAATCGGGCCATCTTTGTAATTTTGTGCAAACAGATCAATCAATGAATATCGGACATCTTTTGCAAATGAGTCTTTTCCTTTTCCGCTCACTGTTTTTCATTTTTCTTTTTGTACAAAAATAAAATGGCAATGTTTTCCAAAATGATAACTTCATTTCACTTTTTCTAAACAAGATTAAAATCGATCACTAAAATAAACAATCTAAACCCTTGCAAAGAGTGCCTTTCAGACTGCACCGACAACAACACGGCTATGACTTCGTATGACTTTGACAATCCAATCAATCAAGCCGATGAAGGGGTTGAAGAAGATTATGAGCTACCTGAAGAACTAGCCAGGTTGTTAAAGCAAGAGGAGAAGGCTATCACTCCTCATCAGGAGGAGGTCGAAACGGTTAATCTTGGTACAAAAGAAGAAGTGAAAGAAGTTAAGATCGGGGCCTGCCTGCAAGATTCAGTAAAGGAGCAACTGATTGATATGCTTCGGGAGTATGTGGATGTCTTTGCTTGGTCTTATCAGGATATGCCAGTGTTGGACACCAATATTGTCATGCACAAGCTGCCTTTAAAAGAAGACTGCCCGCCGGTAAAACAGAAATTGCGCCGTACTCGCCCGGATATGGCAATGAAGATAAAGGAAGAGGTGCAAAAGCAGTGGGACACCGGGTTCCATGCAGTGACTAGCTATCTGCCGTGGGTCGCTAATATTGTACCTGTGCCTAAGAAATACGGAAAAGTGAGGATGTGTGTGGATTACCGGGATCTGAACAGAGCCAGCCCAAAAGATGATTTCCCTTTACCTCACATTGATGTATTGGTTGATAATACGGCTCAGTTCTCGGTATTCTCCTTCATGGATGGATTTTCAGGATACAACCAGATCAAGATGTCACCTGAAGACATGGAAAATACCACCTTCATCACACCCTGGGGCACGTTCTGTTATAAGGTGATGCCATTCGGACTGAAGAATGCGGGTGCCACTTATCAACGGGCTATGGTAACATTATTCCACGACATGATCCATAAAGAAATTGAATGTTACGTGGATGACATGATTGCCAAGTCCCTCACAAAAGAAGACCACCTGGTAAATCTGTTGAAGTTATTCAAGCGTCTGAGGAAGTACCAATTGAAGTTAAACCCCAACAAATGCACATTCGGGGTGCGATCCGGTAAGCTGCTGGGATTCATTGTAAGTGAGAAAGGGATTGAAGTTGACCCTGACAAAGTCAAGGCCATTCAAGAAATGCTTGCACCTAAGACTGAAAAAGAAATTCGGGGGTTTTTAGGCAGATTGAACTACATTTCACAGTTCATATCTCATCTTACGGCAACCTGTGAACCTTTGTTCAAGCTGTTAAGAAAAGAACAAACGGTCAGGTGGAACGAAGACTGCCAAAGGGCCTTTGACAAAATCAAGGAATACTTACAAGAACCTCCAATCCTCATGCCTCCAGTTGAAGGAAGACCTCTAATTATGTACTTGACAGTATTAGAAGAGTCAATGGGGTGTGTGCTGGGCCAGCATGACGAGTATGGTCGAAAAGAGTATGCAATATACTACCTAAGCAAAAAGTTTACCGGCTGTGAACAACGTTATTCACTGCTCGAGAAAACTTGTTGTGCTTTAGCGTGGGCTGCTCGCCGACTGAGACAGTATATGTTGACCCACACTACCTTATTGATCTCAAAGATGGACCCAGTTAAGTACATATTTGAGAAGCCAGCACTTATCGGACGGGTTGCAAGATGGCAAATGATCCTCACGGAATACGATATCCAATACACATCTCAAAAAGCAATCAAAGGCAGTGTATTATCTGATTATCTTGCTGAGCAACCCCTTGATGATTACCAGCCTATGAGATTTGACTTCCCTGATGAAGACATCATGTTCATAAAAGCAAAAGATCATAAAGAGCCTGTTCACACTGAAGGGCCTGACCCAGAAGAAGAATGGACTATGATGTTTGATGGGGCTGTTAATATGAATGGTCGTGGTGTTGGTGCAGTACTCATTACACCTAAAGGAGTTCACATGCCTTTCTCGGCAAAGCTCACTTTCAACTGCACTAACAACGAAGCTGAATACGAAGCTTGTATTATGGGTCTTGAGGAAGCCATTGACCTCAGGATCAAGACTTTGACTGTATTCAGAGATTCAGCTCTGGTAATTAACCAAACCAGCGGCAAATGGTACACCCACCAGGATCATCTGATACCTTACAGGGACTATACAAGAAGGTTATTGACTTTCTTCACAACAGTCAAGCTTGAGTATATCCCTCGAGATGAAAATCAGTTTGCGGATGCTCTTGCTACCATTTCATCCATGATCAAAGTTCAAGCTGCCAACTTTGTGCCTCGGATCTCAGTATCCAGACTTGATAGACCAGCGTATGTGTTTTCAGCAGACATTGTCAAAGACGATAAGCCTTGGTTCCATGACATCAAATGCTTCTTGGAGGATCAAACATACCCACCTGGGGCATCTTCCAATGATAAGAAGACATTGAGAAGGCTTCTTGGCAGTTTCTTCCTGAATACTGATGGTTCCCTATACAAGAGAAACTTTGATATGGTGCTCCTCAGATGCGTTGATAAGACAGAAGCCGGGTTATTGATGCACGAGGTGCACGAAGGATCCTTTGGTACCCATGCAGGGGGGCATGCAATGGCTAAAAAGTTGTTAAGATCAGGCTATTACTGGATTACAATGGATGCAGACTGTTGTGCTTATGCCAGAAAATGTCATAAATGCCAGATTTATGCTGATAAGGTGCATGTGCCTCCCAATCCCCTGAATGTGATGTCTTCACCCTGGCCCTTTGCCATGTGGGGCATTGATATGATTGGCAAGATTGAACCGACTGCTTCAAACGGCCACAGATTCATCCTGGTTGCTATTGACTATTTTACCAAGTGGGTTGAAGCGGCTTCTTATGCAAATGTTACAAGGCAAGTGGTAGCCCGATTTCTGAAGAGAGACATCATTTGTCGGTATGGAGTTCCCGAGCGAATCATTACTGATAATGGTTCCAATTTAAACAACAAGATGATGGCAAAATTGTGTCGGGACTTCAAGATCCAACACCACAATTCTTCTCCTTACAGGCCAAAGATGAATGGCGCTGTTGAAGCAGCTAATAAGAATATCAAGAAGATTGTGCAGAAGATGGTGGTTACTTACAAAGACTGGCATGAAATGCTACCATTTGCCTTGCATGGGTACCGTACGTCAATCAGAACATCCACTGGGGCAACGCCGTATCAGCTTGTGTATGGTATGGAAGCAGTCCTACCCGTTGAAGTTGAATTACCCTCCCTGCGAGTACTGATGGATGTTAAGTTGAACGAAGCAGAATGAGTCCGATCCCGATACGAACAACTAAGTCTGATTGAAGAGAAAAGATTAGCTGCAATCTGTCATGGGCAGTTATATCAGAAAAGAATGAAGAAAGCCTTCGATCAGAAAGTCAGGCTCCGAGAGTACCAAGTAGGAGATCTTGTGTTGAAAGACTCCTCCCTCCTCATACAGACCACAGGGGCAAGTGGACTCCGAATTATGAAGGGCCATTCGTAGTAAAGAAAGTTTTCTCTGGTGGAGCACTGATGCTCAGCACTATGGATGGTGAAGACTTCCCGTCCCCTGTGAATTCAGATGCAGTTAAAAAATACTTCGCATAAAAATGACCCGCTGGACATAAAAACAGAATGTAAGTCCAGGCAAAAATAGGGCATCCCGACGAGTCAGAAACAGAATAAAAGACTCGGGCAAAAATAAGGGAAAATAAACAAAAAATGTACACCCGCTGAGTTGAAAAGCCGCATTGGACAACTCAGGCAAAAAAGGGTATCCCGATGGATTGAAAACCCGAAAGGGCGATCCATGCAAAATAAGGGAATAAACGAACAACTGTACTCTGAATTCATCTGTATCACTTACAACTTGGTAAGCCTCGAAAGGATCAAGCTTCTTTCAGAATCAGCCTTCTTCAGAAAGCAAGACGAGAAGAACGTCAAATGTCATACGAGTCATAGCAAAGGGAAGCTCCCTGAAGCGTCATCAACATTGCCAACATCTTTTGTTTCTCAATTTGTAACAATCTCCTCATTTTAGGGGATTTGTTTCTTTAACTGTATCTTGCCAATTCAGGGCACACGAATTAATAAAAATTTCCAGTCATGTTTCGTCTCGTACATTTTATTTTCGTTTGCAAAAAATGTATGATGTCTTCAAGATATTGATTGCATAAATACAGATGTTCCCTTTCTAAAAAAAATACGTGCTTACAGGAAATATATTTGCTCCTAGGATTGCCTAAACTCCTATGACGGAATCCAATGAGGAATATCTCGGGATGCTTGTACGTTTCTTTGTCTTTACAGGATTGCAGGTGTTCAGAGCACAACATGGGGCATGAAAGCTTCACCCCAACAAGCTAGCAAATCATTACCTACTCAGTCCATCTCACAATTAGCACCTGAGGTGCTTTCTCCCCAGCTGAGTTGCCATTTATGTTTCCTCCTCAGCCAAGTACAAAAGCCAGGGAACCATCACCCCACAGAGTTTCAGCCTCTGACCAGAAGAGCAACACCTGAAGATCCCACAACAGGGTGACAAAAGCTTCTACAAAACCCCAGCTGGGTCCCTCATTACTGAGATAGGTCTGTCAGTGATCTATTTCCCCATGCAGAGTCATATATGATCTCATCCCCAGCTGGGATATACACTTCGAGCAGATCATCCAGGGATCTTCGCAGCAATGGGATCCGAATCCCGGGTCGTTATCTTTGCATAATCATAGCATTCGCATCATTATTTTCCCCACAAAGCGTAGCATTCCGTCTAAAATGGAGCATTACAGCAAAAATCAAACATATTGCATAATCATAAGCCATGTTCTGAATCAAACACTTGTGAATACTGGCAATCCGTCAGCAATATACAGAAAACTCCCCGGATTCCCCGGCAGAGAGCCAAGGCACTTTCCTTAAAGATACAGATACTCCTTGACACCCGTCCGTGTCATATCCCTAGTAGAAAGCAAAAGCGTCCCCTTTGCACTCACAGATACACATATATACAATTCCCTGACGCCCGTCCATGTCACCTTCCCAGCATAGTTACCTAAACACTTTGTAAACCATACACCTGTTTATATTACACCTTTCTCTTTTGACACTCGTCCGTGTCACCCTCCTCAGCAAGTTAAACACTCATCTGTACACTACTCATGCTTGTCACTCCTGTTTTACTCATACATATACTCGTCCGTATCTTGTATATACCACTTATACCCCCTCAGATTCGACGCTCGTCCGTGTTCTTTGTTAACCAGTTGGTACTCGTCCGTATCATCATCTATGAACATGCGTCAGCGTTTGTTTCTACTGGTATTCGTCCGTATCATGGTCTTAAGGAGGCTCGTTCACATCTTTAATCCATACACTATGTCGGATACTTTTACCTCTTTTTGAATTTAAACACTCATCTGTGTCTATTATTTCCCAGAAGAGTCCCCTTAGACCTGACACTCGTCTGTGTTCTTTGTTAACCAGATGATACTCGTCCGTATCATTATCTCTGAGCATGTGTCAGTGTTTGTTTCTACCTGATACCCATCCGTAACATAATCTTAAGGATGCTCGTCCGCATATTTAATCTATACACCGTGTCAAACACTCATACTTCTCATTTCTTGGATGAAGACACCCATCCGTGTTTATTTTTCCCCAACGAAGTCCCCAACAAAACTTATTGAACTATTTCCTTTCTATCTGACATTCGTCCTATGTCATGATACCCGTTTGGCAGCCGTATCCTGCCAGGTGATCGTCCTTCACCTTTTTGATGATCGTCCTTCATCACCCCCGGTGGAGTCTCTATTTCATCAGAACCCCTTCCTATCCGACATTCGTCCTATGTCGTGATATTTTAGCAGTCGTCCCCTGCTAGGTGATTGTCCTTCACCTCCTGATGATCGTCCTTCATCATTTTATCCGATGGTCGTCCCCATCGTTGATCTTGTTATCTGACATTCGTCCTATGTCATGATAAACCCTGAGAGTAGCCGTACCCTGCTAGGTGATCGTCCTTCACCTCTTGATGATCATCCTTCATCATGCTTATCCGATGGCCGTACCCATCGTTGACCTTTTCATCCGGCATTCTTCCTATGTCGCGATGCTTTTGGCAACCGTACATTGACCGGTGATCGTCCTTCACCTTAGATGACCGTCCCTCATCTTATCCCCCAACAGAGCAGCCGTCCCCTGCTAGGTGATCGTCCTTCACCTTTGATGACCGTACCTCATCATTTATTTCATTCACCCATAATCCCCAGAGAGCCTTATATCTTTACCTGATGGCCGTCCCCATCACAATCCCTCATATCCCCAGCTTGTCGGCCGTCCCCGTCACTGCTTTATTTTCCGCATCTTCCCCAGCATGTCGGTCGTCCCCGTCATCGCTTTATCCCCAGCAGTCGTCCTCTGCTCGACGATCGTCCTCCGTCGCCCGCACTTTATAAATACTTTATTTTTCTTTTACAATCTATATCCCTTTTCTTCTTCATTCTGTGAGTGCAAATTTTGGACTGTCTTTGGTATTCAACCACAAGTTATCTTGTTTGCCTGTTAAGCCGTTGCTTACATCCTGCACCGTTAACTCATGTTTGAATAGGGGCAGCTGTAAACACCCCAAATTTGCCCTCACTCATTCACACCATGGCTTGTGATATCTTCATATGCATAAGTTCAATCATAGTATCTCATACCACATTTTTTATTCACATTTGTGATTTGAGCCATCCAAGTGATACTTGAGCCACTCCAAAGGTCATCAATCACTTAAAAGGGGTCCATGAATGTTCAAGCATCATATTATATCCTCTCAAAGTCAAGGAAGTCAAATAATCACAAGAACTGAGAAAGGCATGGAAGCAGAGCCAGGTTTAACTACACAGATGACCTAGAATTAGGGTTTTGGTTTCAGAGGCCATAACTCCAAATTTTTTGGTCATTATTGTTTCTATTGGTCTCTATATGTTATAAGTATCATGCATATCAATTTTCATGAAGAAATTCAATGGGGAAGGCATCTGATCAAGAGTTGACTTTTTGGGCAAGGCAGTGCAAAATCAGGGCATCTGAGGCCCCCAATGACCCAACCAAAGGGTGTTCTTCATCATTTTGATTGTGTATGATCTTTATTTGGTCATAGAAGATGTTATAAGTTCACAAAATTGAAGAATTTCAAGCCATTTGCAAAGTTGCCTTTTTGGGAAAATGACTTGTAATGGAAACTTGCCATTTTGGGAAACTTTTTCAAACCTTTCTTTTTGATTCAAAAATGCTTCAAATGAGAAAACTTTGGTCATGAAAGTTGTAGAATGGATCATTCCCTTTTCAAAAAGTACAAGAACTCATTCTAATTCATTTTGGATCAAAAGTTATGGCTTGTCAAAGTTGGGAAAAATCACATAATTTCAAGTTTTGTACCAAAGAGGCATTTTGCAAAATGGTATGATCAAGCATTCTAAAGACTTCAAATGTGCACAAACTCTTCACAACATGCTCATGTGACTTCTAAAAATCAGAATTGCCCCAAGAATTATGCATTTTGGTACCTTGAACTTCATGAATTTCCAAAGGGGGCAAATATGTACCAACTTGCAAAAACTCATGAAGCCATGCCTCTACTTGTTACAGCTCATAGAATCTGATCCACAAGAACTCCATGATCTCAGCTGAGCCCAACCATGCCCCTATCACAACCTCACACTTGCTCATACCTCAAGTACACCTAACTTGGACTTTATTCAAAAACACCCATACCAATCAGCCTGTGCCACACCAACTATTCTGACCAATCAAGACTTTACAAACACACCTCAAGCAAGCCATTTCATATCATCTTGAAGCCTGAACACTCCCATAAGCCAGCATACACAAAAATCACTCCCTTTGCATTTTCTATCGAATCTCTCAACTCAGCCACAAAAACTTAGAAATTCTTTCACTAATCAACTCACCATGATCCACTGATCATTTCCCACCCCTCACTTGTCCCTGAAACCACCACAACCAAAAATACGATTTTAACACTCCCTTGACCTGAGCTTCTGCCAACTTTCTCTGGAGGCCATATAAACTCTAGCTAAGTGTCAAAAGCTTCAAAGGAGGATCATTGGAGCTTGTTGGGACCAAAGAAGCAGCCCAAAAGTCCCTGTCTCGTAAGCTCAAGCTCAGGTAGCCATGGCATTTATTTTTCCAGAACTTCCATTTTTAGTTTCTAAATGCTTCCTTATGCTTCACTGATTATCATGATGTGATTTGTTTTGAAAATGAGTGAAAAATGGCCATGTATGTTGGTTCTGAAACTTTGCCCGTGAAATGAGTTTTGGTTTGATTTGTTTGATTCAATGAAAATAAATGATTTTTGGGGTGGGGTTTAGGTTTAATGATGTTTGAGGATTGATTCTGGAGATTTTGGTGAAGATTTGATGCGTAGGGAGTGAGATAGCATGAACTGCTTGCCGGAGAAGATGACCGGAACACTGTTCCGGTCATCTGAAAGTCATTAGGGCTTCTGATTAGGGTTTAATCATAATTAGGCAAGTTTGAATGTGAGCCGTTCGTTTGCGCGCCAGGTCAATTCCCGCCCCTGTGAATTTGAATCTCAGCCATCAGATTGGCTGACTTTCTCTTTTTTCTATTTAATTTCATTTTATTTTCATTTGTTTTGCATTTATTTGTACAAATTTTTAAAAATAGCTAAAATCATTTAAAAATTATGAAAATTTTTGTCAAGGGTTTCATGAATTTTCAGAACACAAAAATATTTTTATTTTTATTTTTTGCATTAAAGATTATTTTTAAATCATTTAAATGTTTATTTTTAATTAGTTAATGAAAGTTAATTAATTAAAAATGCATTTAGGTATTTAAAAATCACCAAAAAAATTCACATAGCATTTAGAAACATTTAGGAACATTGTCCAACTCTCAAACCAAATTTCTTTTTTGTTCTTGATGCCTTTTGATCATTTTCATTGGATTTAATTTCATTTTAAGGCAATATTTTGTTTCAAACTTCAAAAATTTCTTTCTGCCTAACCTTTGAGAGTTGGATGATGATCCTTCTTGCATTACACTCTTCATAGCATGTAGTTTATAGGATAAAATTGGTTTGATTTGATCTTGCATTTTCAATTTTTTTAGCATTTTTATTATTGAGGTACCTTAAAACCCTAGCAATCTTAGGAAATTCATAACTTTCACTGGGTTAAGAGTTGGATCCCCTCCTTTGGGCAGTGAGCTTGTATAGGTTTAGGGTATCTTTGATTGTATTTTCAAATTTTTATCATGAATTTTGCTTCTGGTTTTGGATTTTTGTTTTGCATGATGCATGTAACCCTAATTTGTGCTTTCCTTTGCATCCATTTCTCATTTGCTTGCATCCAATGACTTGCCATGATATTTTGTGCATTCACTTGATTCATAATACATCTTAGGACATATTAGAATCATGTTTGATCATTGCATCTTTCATTTTCCATGTTATTTGTCCTTTACATTTCATAACTTTTCATGTACTTTCATTGTTCAAAACATGCCTCATTTGCATCTTTATGCTTGTATGATCATTCTCATGCCTTGCCTCATGTTTGCATCATCTCTTAGCATCATTAACATCATGTGAATGCTTCTGACTTTGGTTTGCATCATGGCATTTCATCTCATTTGCATTACATTTCTTTTTCTTATGCTAACATTCCAAGTGGTAAGTTGTTTGAGAAGTGAATTTGCCTTCACTTCTCACATTCTCTTTTCATCTCTTTCATACTTCTTTTTCTGCATTTTGTATGTGTATTAGAGTGAGCTTGCTCATTCATGTTCATCTTACCTTCTTTCTTCAAGCAACTTGTCTTCTTAAGTGAAGCAAGTTGTTTAGCTTCTCTTTGCTTCTTGCTCCTTTCATTTGCTTCCTTCCTGGTGGTTTCTCTGAAGATTTCTCCTTTTGAGCCTCACAAACCCTAGGAACAACCAAGCATGATCACAATTAGGGTTTAATTAGTCCCCCCATTTAGTTTTACCTTTGTGTCATCTTTGAGTCTTCTCTTCTCATCTCCTAATCAGGGATTAAACCCTAAAGGTTTTAAGGCTTTGTGATTAAGCTTATGCCTGCATCCTTCTATTAGGATGGAGTGTATAACTTTAATCCTAAGTGTTAAACCCTTAATGTGTTTAAATCCTTTAATCAATCCACCTAATAATCACTAAGACATCAAGCTTGTAACTTGGGCCTTGCATTAGGGTTCTAATTCTTCCTTAATTGGTTAAGAAGGACTAACCCTAGTGTTAATGGACAAGTCCCCCTCAAGTTGTCTTACAAACCATAAAATCCACTTCTTAATCTTATCATTAACTAAAACTCACTTTAATAAATGCTTTGTTTTGTCATGAGGTTAATCCCTAATCATGGATTAAGTTGAGGAGCTTTCCTCAGCTTAAATGTTCTCATCTATTATCCTTCTATTAGGATAGTGCAATGGGTCCATTAAATCCTTGATTATGGCTTAAACTCATTACTCAACACTAAACAAAAACACCAAAAACATCTAAATAATTACAAGTAGGTTAATGATCTTAATCCTACATCAGGGTGATTAAGTGTGAGATGCTGACTTCACACTTAAGGTATTCTCATTACCCCTAATCAGAGGGAGGATGTGATGAGTTTACTAATCCCTTGGTTTAGGCTTAAGCTCATTTTCTTATGACAAATTTCCAAAAGCAATAAAAGACTGAAAACACAAAAAACAAACAATAATCGTATCCTTCGGGATTCTTTTCTCATCACATTCACTCACAAACGAGAACTTGCTTCTTCCGTCTAATGCAAGACAGTTTGCACCTGAGCCAGACAGGTCATACACTTGAGCATAGGCAAGTAAGCAGTTCACAAGTCAACTTATCTTTCAGTCTCTTTGGGTCGAACTACGATGTTCTGGCTTCCTCATTGCACGAGAGGATACGTAGGCATAACTTAACAGTTATCGAAAAAAAGTCTCTGTATATTCCCCCCTCTTTCCAGCATTATTCTTTAAGCCTCATAGTTTTGAGCTTTATATTCTTTTCTACCACTGACACTTCTCTTATACACTTCACATTTCTTTTACACTGACACTTGCATTCTTCCCAGCTTTGATACACAGATTGCACTGACACTACCCCTTTTAAACACAAATCTTTTAGGCGTGGATCCCGTCGAGTACGGCGGACAATCTGGGTGCTAATACCTTCCCAGGTTGTAACCAACCCCCTTTCTCAGTCTCTCTGGTTCGCAACCGTCTTATCCATCTTTTCCTAGGTTTATGCAGCATTACCTTTCCTTCGGGATAAAAATGCCTAGCTGGCGATTCTATTCATTCATTCTCCTTTCGCCGACCGTTCGCGTCTGTACCCCTCTTGGCCCTGTGTCATTTGGTGGGAGCGACACCCATCCCGCAGATTCACGATATAGATAGGTTTGGTTGCCGCACAATCACGTATGAAGTGTAACACCCCATTTTCTACCCGCGAATATAAATGAAATCAGAGTTTATAAAATTTTCCACAAAACAGGATATCACATTTTCAACTTTAAACAAATTCCAACTTAAGGAAATCATACTTAATACATTGCACTTTTCATAACAACACAAAACAACGTCATTTTACTCAAATAAATCGACTTCATAAAATATCACACAACGAATTCACAACACAACTCATAACATTTTTATTCAACGTCATAACAACTTTAAAATAAGAATTAAGCAACTCTAAGTTCTTCAACTAAATAAAATTCAACAATAATAAAAGATCAACAAAGCACACTCGCGTCAATCCCCCCGAGTGCTACATATCAGAGCGACTGACCACCGACTCGACTAACGATAACTAGCTATTCCTCAGGATTACCTACAAGTTGTCATATAAGGACAACATTCAACAGAAGGGGTGAGTTACAATAATTATAAGCAGTATATGAAAAACAATACAATGAATAAGGATCGTAAACAAACACCACTTCACAACTTCAATCAAACATCAACACAAACAACTCAACAAGAATGCAACTTTAATGCGACTCGACTAATTATGCATGTGGTACCAATCGGAGTAAAACTCCCAACTTAAACAATTTCCAGGTTATCGAAGCATCAATGCATAATCCTTCAACTTTTAACTTAAATTGCCAATCCAGGCCAACGTGGTGTGAGCAACAGCTCCAACAAATGCAAATGACTTAAATGTCATACACGACTCTACAACTCAGACAACATAACAACAATAGCAACACATCAACTTTTACAACATAATCAACTTATATTCAAATTTGGCTTATCAAGCCTACAACATATCAACTTAAGACATTTCTGTAACCGGAACAACTTATTCAACTCAGTTGTACTTGTAGCAATATTTTACAACATAATTCCAACAAAACAACTCATTAAAAACCAACTATAATATTACCCGACTTACCCCGACGAATTTCGTTAAAATTCGAGCAACTCCGTTTTTTCGCCTAATTTGGCTAAACCGACTAACCGGTTATGCTTTCCAACTTTCTGCAATTAATCTGATTCTATTACAAAGCTTAAATTTTCTATGTCCTGTTAGAACTCATCTGTCATAGAAGATAGACTGCCATTACTATTTCTGTCAAATCTCTACACCTACAACTATCTGCAAAACCATATCTCACAGTACTGTTTTTAGAACATTTTTATTTACTTATCGAGCTACCTGTATTTACAATGCTAATCCTTATTATCCATTTTATTTCTCCTTAAAATCTACTAACCCATACATTATAAAATCATATGAATTATATTTAATTTCATAAAAAGTTAGTTGGAATAGTTGATAATTTATTTAGGAAAAGAAATTATGGATTTAATAAAAATGTAGAAAACCCTTCCCCTCTCACAACAGGGTGGCGCAGGCGACCCTTGTCCACTCACAACCTATAGCATGCGCCATATTTGCCCACCCCTGCGCCATGAATATTATATTATATATAATACTCATGGCCTGCGCCATGTGTTATATATAATACATGTTGTATTATATATAATACTCATGGCATGCGCCATGTATTATATATAAGACATGTTGTATTATATATAATACTCAAGGCTCGTGCCATGTACTCTTCCACCAATAATTTTCACTACCGGTCTTCCTGTTCATCATCTCCAATTCAACAATTTACAGAATTTAATACAACACAGTTCTATCAACAATAATCCAACAATATCAGAGCAACTTATATTAACATAAAATCCATAATTAGACAACCAATTTCACATCAACAACCAGAACAACAGCCCTATACAGATTATTCATAACTCGGCAAACCTAAACTACCCAAATCAACATAAATCAAAGTATCGAATTTCATACTCGATTATAAGAATCGAACCCACCCTTACCTTAGATTGGATTGAAGGTTGCTCTTACGATCGGATTCCGAAAATCGCTTCCGATTGCAGTCTTCCTCTCACAGCTCTTCTCCCACGTTCTTGCACTTTTTGTTTTCTATTTTCCTCTACTGATACAAAACTAACTCCTATTATTCTTATTATTTGTTTTTATTAAAATTAACTAATGTTATCACTACTAATGGGCTTAACAATAACACCTCCCATATTACTAATACAAACACGAATTCTAGCCCACTAACCAACTAACACCACAACTATATAATTAATTCTAATAAATAATTCTACGGCTTCTGACTTATTTCTCCGACTTATCGACTTAATCAACTTAATCAACTTCAACATAAAATATACCGACGATCACAATTAATTAATTAAATACTTAAATAAATAATTAATCAAATATTTGGGCGTTACATGAAGTGTCCATAGCAACCACATGTTCCACATATAATTGAAATCCTTCATACTGCACCTTATGCCAATATCCATTAATACATACCTTGCCTACCACAGGTTTCGTAAGGTCTATCTCAACACATATGCTTGCAAAATGACCTCTCTCCACCTTCAGTGTATTAATGTCAACACAAATTGGTTTTCCTACCGCTGTAGTAATGCCAAGGAGAACACTTTCATCATAATACACTAGGTTTAAGCCCGAAAATCGTATCCACACCAGGGTTTTTTCAACTTTTGTTGTTGGTGATGTAAACTCGCATGTCCAAGGGGTCATTGCTAAATAGTGATCAAACAACATCCAAGGTCCTTGCGATATGGTTTTCTCCCTATCCTTATCGTGTTCGCATTTTACCATGAAGAAACCATTATCGACATCCATGATTTCTAATCCACCTTGTAGTTTACATAGTCTAGTTAACAGGTCTTTCATAAGATTATATCCTATTATTTTTCCTACCAGTTTCACCACAAGTGATTGTTGCCAAGGCCCACAGAGTTCTGTGAGTAGCTTTTCATCAAAAGTTACCTTTGGTAATAGCCGATTTCCTCCCTCTAGTTCAATGTTCATCAAACCTTTTGCTATAAGATCTTCCTGCTCTTTTGCAGGAGCATCTATTTGACCCTCTGTGAGCATATCCCTAAATGAAATCCTCGTCGTCGTCCCTTTTGTAATGTTTTCTGTAACGCCCTGATTTGATTTTCCCATTTGTTTTGTTGAGTCTTTAATTGATTTAATTGAGAATTGATTTGTTTGTAGAATTAACATGATTATGTGCTATGTTAATGTGATAAAATGTGAATATGTGTTGTGTTGGTGTGTTAGTGCGATTTTACCGTTTTATGAATTTCCGGGTAAAATTGGATTAAAGGGTATTTTAGACTTTAGTTAATTAGTGATAAGTTAGAATTAGTAGAATTGGTATTTTGTGAGAAAATGATATTTGGTTGGAAAGAAATAGAATTAATAAGAGTAAGAATAGAAATAGAAAGAAAATAGTATAAGTTGTGAGAAAGGGAAAGAAAAGGAAAAAAATAGAAAGAAAAAGAGAAGAAAGAAAGAGGAGAGAAAGAGGAAAGAAGAGAAAAGAGAGAAAAGTTGGAAAAGCTTCAAGATTGCTCCAAGAAATCGGAATAATCGGGTAAGGGTGATAAGCATTGTTATCTTAATATAGTGTATGATTATGTATGTGTTTGATTGGTTGATTTTTGGTTTTGATGAGAATTAGAGAAGATGAATAGTTAAGGTTTGAGAGAAAATGGGAGAAATTGGTGGTTTAATCGGTTAGAACTTGATATAATCGAAGTATGATGTTAGATACATGTTATTGATCATGTTTGTATGAGTTTAGAGAGGTTTTGGAGTGATTAGGTTGGACTGTTCGCAGCTGGTGTGTTGCTGAAATCGCAGTGGTCGCTCATCAAGCTACCCCTCGCTCAGCGAAAGTTCAAGGGGGATTTTCGCTCAGCGAGCAAGAGGGTGCTCAGCGAGCCTGTAGGTTTTTGAGGGATTCTGTGTTTTAATCTGTAGCTTGAGTTTCGGGTATTAGTTTTTAGCGATCCTTATATCGATTTGAAGCTAAAAACATGTAGAATCTATTGATGCTAAGAAGAGTAATTTTTAACCGACTTTTTCCCGACTTTTCCGATAAAATGTAAATGATTTAATTATGGAAATGTGGGTTTGTTATAATGTTGTGGCCATTGGGCAAGAGATTACTATGCTTAAATTGTATGCATATGTATGTTATTGGTATGTGTTGAGTGCATAATTATGTTGTGAATAATGTATGCATTTTCAAGGATTTTTTGTGTCATTTTGCATGTAAGCATCATGTCTGCATTCTTGTATGTTCCTTGTGAATCCGTTGTAGCATCGTGTGCTCATGTGGAGTGTGAGCGATGACTACAACACGATCGTGTGCCCATGTGGGGTATGAGCGATCGGATTGTGTGCCCGTGTGGGGTGTGAGCAATCCATAAACATCGTGTGCCCATGTGGGGTATGAGCGATTGGTGATTAAGTTCACATTGATCGTGTGCCCATGTGGGGTGTGAGCGATCAGATTGTGTGCCCGTGTGGGGTGTGAGCAATCCTGAAATATTGTGTGCCCATGTGGGGTGTGAGCAATGGGGGACATCGTATGCCCGACGAGGAGTTACTTTAGGTAACGAGCGATGATTCTATTTGGTTCCTGAGTGAACTTGCTGAATGTTGAGTCGGTACCGCATTGCATCTGCATAGAGTCGTATGTCGGTCTTTATTAGTTGCATTTTATACATTGTATGTATATGCTGAAATAAACATGATTGTGCATATGTTTATTTGGAATGTTGTGAAATGATTGGTATGTGTGAAGGACATACTTGCAGATATATATATATATATATATATATATATATATATATATATATATATATATAATATATATATATATATATATATGTATATATATATATATATATATATATATATATATATATGCATGTTGATATGTATATATATGTATGTGATTTATACATTGAATGTATATGTGTGATTTAAACATAGTTTATCGTATGTTTATGCGGGATGAATGTAAATGAAGAATAGACATAAATAATATAAGATTTATGTGTGTTGGTAAATGAAGATACATTGCGATGTATATGGGTTATGTGAACATGGTTGAATATGATTTGTGTTATGTGGAAGAAATGGTGATAAGTATGCGTATAAGTATGCTTTATGTTGTGTATGAATGATATGTTGTGGTGAGAATATGTTGATGTATATGTTTTATGTTGAGATATATGATTATATGCAATGTTATTATGATAATGTTTCTCACCCTTTTGCTGTTTTCTGATGCTCTACGAGGCATTGCAGATTAGGTGTGCCGGAGTCGTTTTTGTGAAGCTTGTCTTCATATCTTTTGGTCGGTCGACTCTGATATGTAGCACCGGGTAGTTAGGTGGCCTTGTGCCTTTTTGGGGATACATTTGTATATGTATTCGTTGTGGACATGTTTTGTATAACATGATATATTTGTACGCTTCTAACTTGTAGATATATTTTGATAAATATATAAGTTGAAGTTGTTGATGATTTAAGTTTTCCGCTGTGCAATTTATAATTGAGATATGGGTGTAAGGATTGAAATTCCTTTGTGGATAGCTACCCCATTGTTGCATATTTGTTTGAGCAGGTGTTGTATGTTTTAATTTCACGTAATGTGGCATGCTCCTTTTTATGCTTGATTTAAATTATACTCTGATGAAATTTTATCTATGCCTAAATGATTTAATGTATTATTTGGGGGTATAGAAAGGGGGTGTTACATTAAGTGGTATCAGAGCCAGTGTTCGAGTCAGTTGTGTCTGTCTTATTTTGATGGTTAAACTATTGTTTACCATTGTTGTTTTTTTTGGGAATAATCAGAATATGGCTGGTAGAAATGACAATGTGATGGCTGCTGCTTTGGAAGCAATGGCTAGGGCGGTGCATGGAGCGCCGAATGTGAATGCTAACGATGAGTTCAGGAAGAATAAACCGCCGGTTTTCAAGGGGAGGTTTGATCCTGATGGTGCTCAGAACTGGTTGAAGTAAGTTGAGAGAATCTTCCGATGATGGATTGTGCTGAGGGAAGTATGGTGAGGCTTGGTTCTCACATGTTGAAGGAAGAAGCCGATGACTGGTGGGTCGGTAGAAGTCTTGCTTTAGAGGAAGAAGGTGAAGAGATTAAATGGGAAGTTTTTCGCACTGAGTTCTTAAGGAAGTATTATCCTGAGAGTGTTAAAGGAAAGAAGGAGATGGAATTCCTTGAGCTGAAGCAAGGTAGTATGTCAGTGGTTGACTATACTGCTAAATTTGTGGAATTGGTTCAGTTTCATCCTCATTATGCTGCTGCTACTTGTCGCTCCCGATAGATGGGACTGGCCCAAGTAAAGGTACAGACGCGAACGGTCGGCGAAAGGGGCAATGAGAACACACAACCGTGAACTCACTGGAGATGAAAAGAGTCGCCAGCTAGGCATTTTTATCCCGGAGGAAAGGCAATGCTGCATAGACCTAGAAAAAGGTGGATAAGACGGTTGCGAACCAGAGAGACTGAGAAAGGGGGTTGGTTACAACCTGGGAAGGTATTAGCACCCAGATTGTCCGCCGTACTCGACGGGATCCACGCTTAAAAGATTTGTGTTTAAAGGGGTAGTGTCAGTGCAATTTGTGTATAAAGAGAGCTGGAAAAGGTGTACAGGTGTCAGTGTAAAAGAAGTGCAAAGTGTGATATATACAGTGTCAGTGTAAGAACAGGAGTGAAATGCTCATGATAATGAGGCTAAGAAAGTAAGGCTAGAAGGAGGGGGAATATACAGAGACTTTTGTTCGATAACTGTTAAGTTATGCCTACGTATCCTCTCGTGCAATGAGGAAGTCAGAACACCGTAGTTCGACCCAAAGAGACTGAAAGATGAATTGACTTGTGAACTGCTTACTTGTCTATGCTCAAGTGTATGATCTGTCTGGCACAGATGCAAACTGTCTTGCATTAGACAGAAGAAGCAAGTTCTCGTTTGTGAGTGAATGAGATGAGAAAAGAATCCCGGAGGAGACGATTATTGTTTGTTTTTGTGTTTTCAGTCTTTTATTGCTTTTGAAAGTTTGTCATAAGATAATGAGCTTAAGCCTAAACCAATGGATTTAGTAAACTCGTCACATCTTCCCTCTGATTAGGGGTAATGAGAATACCTTAAATGTGAAGTCAGATTCTCACACTTAATCACCTTTGGTATAGGATTAAGATCGTTAACCTACTTGTGATTATTTAGATGTTTTTGGTGTTCTTTGTTTAGTGTTAAGTAATGAGGTTAAGCCATAATCAAAGATTAAACAGACTCATTACACCATCCTAATAGAAGGATAATAGATGAGAATGTTTAAGCTGAGGAAAGCTCCTCAACTTAATCCATGATTAGGGATTAAACTCATGACAAAACAAGCCTTTGATTAAGTGGATTTTATTTAATGATATGATGATGAAGTGATTTTTAGGGTTTGTAAGACAACTTGAGGGGGACTTGTCCATTAACACTTGGGTTAGTCCTTCTTGACCAATTAAGGAAGAATTAGAACCCTGATGCAAGGCCCAAGTTACAAGTGTAATGTCTTGATACTTATTAAGTGAAGTGATTAAAGGAGTTAAACACATTAAGGGTTTAACACTTAGGATTAAAGTTATACACTCCATCCTAAGAGAAGGATGCAGGCATAAGCTTAATCACAAAGCCTTAAAGCCTTTAGGGTTTAGTCCCTGATTATGAGATGAGAAGAGAAGACTCAAAAGAGACACAAAGGTAAGACTAAGAGGGGAGACTAATCAAAACCCTAATCATTGTCATGCTTGGTTGTTTCTAAGGTTTGTGAGGTTTAACAAGAGGAGTCTTCAATGGAACCACCAAGAAGCAGATGAAAGGATCAGGAGAAGCAAAGCAACTTGCTTCATTTAAGAAGTCAAGTCACTTGATGAAAGAAAGTGGGAAGAAGAAGAATGAGCAAGCTCAAACTCAAACACATAACAAAAATGCAGCAAGGATGCATGAAAGAGATGAAAAGAAGTTATGAGAAGTGAAGGCAAATTCACTTCTCAAATCACTTACCACCTGAAATGTTAGAAAAGAAAATGCAATGCAATGCTAAATATGATGAGATGACATGATGATAAACAAAACCAGAAGCATGTTTATGATGCTAATGATGCTATGGGATGTTACAAACATGAGGCAGCACATGGAAATGATCATACAAGTTCATGAATGCAAATGAAGCAAGCTAGGAACCATGAACAAACATGAAAAGTTATGAAGTGCACATGGCATACAACATGGCAAATACATGATGCAATGATTAAACATGCTTTCAATATGTCTTATGATGTCAAATGGATCAAATGGATGCTTGAAATGTCATGGTAAGTCATGTTATGCAAGAGAATACAAGATGGATGCAAATGGAAGCCCAAATTAGGGTTTATGATCAATGCACAAAACAAAATTCAAAAACCAGAAGCAAACATTATGATAAAAATGGAAAATGCCATTCAAAAGCCCCCTAATCTTATACTAAACCAATGTCCAAAGGGGAAGTCTCAACTCCTAACCTAACTCAAGATATGAATTTTACAAGATTTTAGGGTTTTTAGGGTTTCTAAACAAAAGAAATGTCAAACAATTGAAAAATGCAAGATCAAATCATGGCCATTTTATCTCAAAAACTACATGCTAAACACAATGCAATGCAAAAAGAATCAATGTCCAACTCCTCATGAATAGGCAGAAATGATTTTTTTTGAACTTTGGATCAAAATAATGCACAAAAATGATTTTAATTCAATGAGAAATTCTTAAAATGCATCAAGATCAAAAAAGAAATTTGGTTTGAAGGTTGGACAATGTTTCTAAATGTCTTAGAACATTTCATGAATTTTTTGGTGATTTTTGAATACCTAAAAGTATTTTTAATAAATTAATTTTCATTAACCAATTAAAAATAAACTTTTAAATATTTAAAAATACTTTTTTTAATGATAAAAAATAAAATGAAAATATTTTTGGGTCATAAAAATTAATAAAACTTATGAGAAAAAGTTTCATAATTTTTAGGAATTTTTAACTATTTTTAATAAATTAAACAAAACAGATAAGAAAAATATGAAAATAAATGAAAATAAAGGAAAGTCAACAGAATGGAGGGATGAGATTGAGTCTGAGTTTGAATTCATTGACCACGCGCGCTATCTAAGGGCTGTGGTTCATTCTGACTTAATTAAATTAATTATGGATTAATTAAATAAAACACGTGGATTAGGGCTAATCAGACAGATCTGGACCCCACACACACGCGGGAGGTCAACTGGTCAAAGGGATCGTACGCTCCAGATTCAAATGGGAGTTAATTACATGATTAGGGCACAAATGACTTTCAGGCGGCCGGAGAAGACTTCCGGTCGTCTTCTCCGGCCAGCATCTCCCCTGAAAATCCCCAAAACCCCAAAAACCTAACTAAAATGAAATCTAAGAATTGGGAAATGATCCTTAACCACTCACGAACCAAAACCCTCACTCAAAACCAATTTATATTTCCTAACAAAGCTGAATCGAAGCAAGAAAGAAATAGGGCACGCAAGTTTCAGAGAGCAATTAAACTCTCATTTCATCACCATTTGCAAAACCAAAGGCATATTCATGATCAGGAAGACACAAAGAACAAGTTTAGAACAAAAGAAATGATTTTTGGAAAAATATTTCTTGAGCTACCTGAGATTCGAAGCTTTCACTCTGATGACTTTCTGGCCACTTCTCTTGGTGAAATCCACTCCTTATGACCTCCTGATGATGCTTGAATGCTTGGGAGAAATTTATGTTGGCTGGATGAAGAGTTTGATCAGTTTCTGCTCCAAGCTCAGTTGAGAATGTCAATGGTGATTCAGGCTGTTTCTGGCAATGGTGAGAGGTTATTTGTGGTCAGGGTGATGAATAAAGAAGGTCTATGGAGTTTGTTTTGATGTTTGTGAGCTGTGGTGAGAGTTTCGAAAGAAACTGCATCTTGGGGTGAAAATGGTGAAGTAAGGTTACAGCTTGTTTCAGGCCTGGTTCTTGGTTGCTTTGAGCTCAATGAAGCATGGTGAGTTAATTGGTGAAGATGGTTTTGATGTTCTGAGTTTGTGGAGGCAGATTCGAAGGAATATGCAAAATGGTGTGTTTTGGTGTATGTGATGGTGTGGAGTGTTTCAGCCTTGCTTGGTATATGAAATGGCTTGCAAATGAAAAGTATAAACTAATCCAATTGGCTGGATGATGTGACATGGCCTGCTGTGATAGGTAAGTTTGCTTTTGCTCAAAGTCCACCTTTTGTGTAAGAGAAGTATGGTGTGGTTCTAGGCTTAGTACAAGGCATGGGCTATGCAGCAAGGGTGAGGGGAAGGGCTAGCAAAGTGCAGTAACCAATGCAGCAAATGGGGGAAGGAATGATCATGAGTTTTGCAAGTTGTTGCTTTATGGTTCACATGTGATTTCCTTAACCCACAAACCATAATACATGAGCATTCTTGGTTCAATTCTGATTTTTATGACTTATAGAATGTTTGCATACTGGTTTGAAGTGAACTAGAAGTTACAAAAGGCATTGGTTCATGATTTTGCAAAATTTTCATTTGAGGCATGCCTTGAAAATCAATGATTTTGGCCAACTTTGTCACACCATAACTTTTGATCCAAGAAGAGTTTGATCATGTTCTTGTACTTTTTGAAAAGGGAAAGATGTAATCTACAACTTTCATGACCAAAGTTTTTCCATTTGAAGCATTTTTGGATCAAGAATCAAGGCTTGAAAAATGACCTAAAATGAAGCATTCTTGAAAAGTCAACTATGCCCAAAAAGTCAACATTTGCAAAAACTCCAAATTCTTGATTTTTGTGAACTTCAACCTTCTTCCATGATCAAATAAAGATCATATACACTCAAAATGATGAAGAATGCCCATTGTTTGGGTCATTGGGGGCCTCAGATGCCCTGATTTTACACTGACTTGTCTGAAAAGTCAACCCTTGATCAGATGACTTCCCCGTGGAATTTCTTCATGAAAATTGATATGCATACTCCCTATACCATATAGAGATCAATGGAAACAAGAATGACCAAAAAAATTGGGGTTATGGCCTCTGAAACCAAAACCCTAATTTTAGGTCAACTGTGCAGTCTAGCCTGGCTCTGCATCCACTCAAACCCTAGTTCTTGTGATTCTTTTGAAATCTTGACTTTGAGAGGATGTAATATGATACCTGAACACATGTAGACCCCTTTGAAGTGATTTATGGCCTTTGGAGTGGCTCAAGAAGTTCTTGGATTGCTCAGATCACAAACCCTAGATGCAGATGACTTAGAATCTATGCAGTGGATCAAAAATGAGTTATGAGCTGGTATGATTGTGTTTATGCATATGAAATGACCACAAGCCATGGTGTGAATGGGTGAGGGCAAATTCGGGGTGTTTACACTACTGCTGAGTTTTCTAAGTGCATTAAGTATGAGAATGGTTTGCGTCCTGAGATTAAGCAAGTTGTGGGATATCAGAGGATCAGAAGGTTTTCGGATTTGACTGAATGTTGTAGGATCTTTGAAGAGGATAGTAAAGCTCGTTCTACGCAATATAAGAGTGTGAATGAGAGGAGAGGGAAGCAACAGGTTCGAAGTGGACCTTATGTGACACCCACTGATAAGGGCAATCATAGGGGAAGCTTTGACAAGAGATCTAGTGGAGGGAGTTCTGGTCCCGTGAAGTGTTACAAGTGTGGCGCCTTGGGCCACAAGTCTTTTGAGTGTGGAAAGAATTTGGTGAAGTGTGCTAATTGTGGTGGTCTTGGACATGCTACGACCGAGTGTCGAAGAAGTGTAGTTAAGTGCTTTAATTGTGGTGAAGTTGGCCACATTAGTACTAAGTGTACTAAGCCGAAGCAAGCTCAGGCGGGCGGAAAGGTGTTTGCATTAGAAGGGAAGGATACTACTAGTGCAGACCGTTTGATTAAAGGTACACGCTTTATTAATAGTACGCCTTTAGTTACTATTATTGATACGGGAGCGACTCATTCGTTTATTTCTCTTGAGTGCGCTAAGCATTTGAATTTTTTTATGTCTTCTTGGGGTGGTGAGATGGTTATTGAGACTCCTGCTTCAGGATCGATAATTGCTTCGTTAGTGTGTGTAAGTTGTTCTTTGACCATGTTTGGTAAAGACTTTGTTTTGGATTTGGTTTGTTTGTCGTTGGAAGGTTTGGATGTAATCTTGGGTATGAACTGGTTGCAGTTTAATCGAGTTCATATAGATTGCTATCATAAGTTAGTGAGGTTTCCTTCTTTGGATGATGAAGAAGAGAGTTTCCTATCCACGAAAGAGTTGAAGAAACTTTTAGTGGACGAAGCTCAGTTGTTTGGTTTGTTTGCGTCGTTGTCTGTGGAGAATGAAGTGGAGCTTAGTAGGTTCCCAGTGGTGTGTGACTTTCCAGAAGTATTTCCTGATGATATTGTGGATGTACCGCCGGAAAGGGAAGTTGAGTTTTCTATTAATCTAATTCCTGGTACTAGACCGATTTCGATGGCACCGTATCGTATGTCAGCTTCAGAGTTGGTAGAATTGAAAAAGCAATTGAATGACTTGTTGGACAAGAGGTTTATTAGGCCGAGTGTTTCTCCTTGGGGTGCACCGGTATAGTTAGTAAAGAAGAAGGACGGAAGCATGCGGTTAAGTATTGATTAAAGACAGTTGAATAAGGTGACAATTAAGAACAAGTCCACTTCCGAGGATTGATGATTTGATGGATCAGTTGGTTGGTGCGCGTGTGTTTAGTAAGATTGATTTGAGATCGGGGTATCACCAGATTAGGGTGAAAGAAGAGGATATTCAAAAGACGGCTTTTAGGACGAGGTATGGTCACTACGAGTATTCTGTGATGCCATTCGGAGTTTCTAATGCGCCGGGTGTGTTTATGGAATATATGAATCGTATTTTTCATGAACATTTGGATTGTTTTGTGGTTGTGTTCATCGACGACATTTTGATTTATTCTAAGTCTCAAGAAGAACATGAAGAGCATTTAAGGATTGTGTTACAAGTTTTGAGAGAGAAGCAGTTGTATGCTAAGTTATCCAAGTGTGAGTTTTGGTTGACGAAGGTGAGTTTTCTTGGTCATGTTATTTCTGATGGTGGTATTAGTGTGGATCCATCCAAGATTGATGATGTGATGCAGTGGGAAGTTCCTAGATCGGCTACGGAGATTCGAAGCTTTTTAGGCTTGGCGGGTTATTATCAGAGGTTTATTGAAGGATTTTCAAAGTTGGCACTTCCGTTAACGCAATTGACGTGTAAAGGAAAGGCTTTCATTTGGGATATTCATTGTGAAGAAAGTTTTATGGAGCTTAAGAGAAGGTTGACTACGGCTCCGATTTTGGTTTTGCCGAATCCTACGGAACCATTTGTGGTGTTTTGTGATGCTTCTTTGTTTGGACTAGGTGGTGTTTTGATGCAAGATGGAAAAGTTGTGGCTTATGCTTCGAGACAGTTGAGAGTGCATGAAAAGAATTATCCTACGCATGATCTTTATGGTGCTGTTCGCTGTGATTTCTGACGAACAGCCTCTGGTTAACCAATTTCTTAGAAAACTAGGTTACTTGCAGGACCAACCAAACAAGTCCTAGGACACATGTGCAATTGGTTGTCGAATTACTCTTAGTGTTAATGATTTGTGGATTGTTTTGTTAATGATGTAAAAGTGTTTGAATGTTTTGAATGCTACAGCAAAATAAAGTGAAAGCTTGAACAAAAGTAAGAAAATGGCGAAAAGATGTAATCTTTGCAGGAAAGTAAATAAACTGAAAGTAAAATAACTTGATGAAACAAAACTAATAACTTAAATAAATTGAAAGAAAATGGTGTTCAACACATACATTGTTCCAAATATCAGACTCATTTCTCTCACACTGGGTACTTAGAGTATTTACAGGATTTTTGTATAAGTTTTCACACACGCATTCTAAAAACAAACTATCCTATTTATATACAAACAAAATAACTGCCTAGAACGGGAAAATTCTAACTAAATGACAATTGTCAGCCTGCATGCAATTTTCTTCTCTGAAACTTCCACGTGTCCAACTGCCAAAGGTTGCAACTTTTGAATTTGAATTCTTCCCTTTGGTGACGAAACATTGCATCTCTTTGTTTGTCGAAATGTCGAAGAAGAAGAAACTCTTCAAACTTTACAACCCAACGCTTCTGTCAAACACCTCTCTTTTATCGAAGTGTCGAAAAAATATACTTATCTTGTCAACTGCCAAACTATAAACAGGTCTCCAAACTTTGCTTACCAGAACACTATTTGTACTCCTGTCAAAATACTTGAGTATTTAACCTTGTCAACATCTTCTGAATATCTTCACTTCTTCTTTCTCTTATCTGATGATTATCCTTTTAGCAAAAATTGACTTTATATCTCAAATTCATGGTGTCGAAATTATGAGCCTACAAATTGCCCCCCAGCAAAGATGTTTCGACTAACTCTGGAGAAATATCCTTTGCTGTCGAAATGACTTCTGACACCATGTCAGTCTCATTAATTATAAAGTGATTTTGTTGAGTCCCAAGAAAACACCATGATTTCAACTTTCTGAAAACGTCTCATCTAGCCCACGTCTATACACAACCTTTCATAACCCTATATCCTAGCTAATCATGGGTTCCCACCAACCGTCACTTTTGATCATCACCGTTGATCAAGAAGCACGTCTCCCATGACCAAATTGAAACGTCTTTTTTCTTTTCTTTTTCATTAATTTTTTACATTCTGTCATCTTCTATAAATATCCCCTCCCAAACCTTTTGTCCTTTTTTACACTCTCAGACTCCTTCTTCTCTATCAAAGGAAAATCTCCATTAAAACCCATTTAAACCCTCTGTTACTCCAGCTCTAATCTTTGCATAACAATGGCGCACCCAAAGAATGTTGCTGACCGTAGTGCCAAGAAAGCAAAGAAGACTATTGATCTCCCTCCTGCTCATACACTGTCTGGACCAATGCAAGTAAATCAGCAACAGTACATCCCAGAACCTCCAAATGAGAGGGAGAAAGCTAGCATCTACAGATCTCAGGTATTAATCCCTATTTTAATCTCTGGGGTTCACCATGCAATGTTAGGTCCAATCTCTGATCCCAACGCTGACCAAAACCGTTTAAAGGATTTTATCCTTCCTATTCTGCTTCTAAACCAATAGGTGCCAGTAAGAACCCTCAACCTGTCGAAACGTCCTCTAAAAAACCTGAAGTCCCATTAGCTTCGACAAACTTAGATTTGTCGTATTTAAATCAAACTAGGATTTTTAGGAGCCCTCCCTTAACAAAAGACCCTTCAGATTATCTAGCTTGGCTCAATAGAGTCGAAAAAGCTAAGGAAAAATTCTGGAAGAAGACAGGTATTTATGACCTGATTCAATTGTCGAAAGAAGGCCCATGCTACTGCCAGAATATGCTGTTGGCTTCTCTATATTTCTGGGACAGTCCTTACAACAACTTCCACCTTCCGTGTGGGATGGTTACCCCCACTCGTTTTGACATAGCAGCTATTACCGGCCTTAGTCCTATAGGAGAAATTTTTAATCCTGAGCACCTAAACAAAGACCCCATAGGATTCGACACCAAACACGCTGGCTATTCCTTATTTATTGCACATCACCAAGGCGAAGGTACTGAGGAAGTTTCCGACAGAGAACATGTAGCTTTCCTCACTTTGTGGTTAGCAAAGTTCGTCTTCTGCACCAGATCCCTCCAGGTTGCCAGAAGCTACATTACAATTGCTAACCAACTTCATGTTGGAGTTGCGTTCTGTCTAAGTGAGATGCTTCTAGCAAATCTTTATGAGTCTCTAAGCGAGAGCGTAAGCAATCTGAAAACCATCAAGGAAAAAGGAACCATCAGCCTAACAGGCCCCTTCTGGCTTTTACAACTGTGGCTGAATGCCACCTTCGAAGCCTGCATCCCCATCAAGAGACCAGTTGACGAAGAAGAAGTGAAAGACAGGCGTGTCGAATGGCCTAGGCTAGTTCAACTAACACCCACTGACGAAGGAATAGGTCTTCGACAAGCCTTCACTAGCTATGTGATGATGTTCGCCAAACGTTACAAGTTTACTCCACCCATGGCACCCTTCGCCAACAGGACTGTGGGTCTTAAATGGTTCACTAGGCAACTCCCAGTAGAAAACCAAAAAGAAGAAGACTCCTACATATCCATCTGGGAATCCTTCCTCATACCAAGGCATCTTTTCTCCCATCACAGCCTCAATAACACCAAAGTTTCCCTCATTGTCTATCAACCTAACCTGGTGGCCAGACAATTTGGGTTAACCCAGACGAAAACAAAACCCATCTACCTCAAGAAAGGCTCCATTTTGTTCTACAACTCATTCCATAACTTTGAAAAAAGTCTAGAATTGTATAACAAATATTTCGACGAATCTTTGGAGGTCCATCCTACAATATTTCTACCAAACTACTTGTGCACTGAGGACTTCGACGTCTGGTGGAAGGAGTATTATCTTAACAAATTCTTTGATGTAACAACTTTCAACACACTCCTGACGAATGCATTTGCTTTTGTGCAGGATAAAAAGAAGAAAGGTACGGATAAACATATCAAAGAAATTCAAAAATTTCAAAAATACTTTGAAACTATTTACAGGCCAAATGATCTTCGTCGAACCATAGGCGAAGCAGCAGTGACTTTAAAACAAAAATTTTCAGAAAAGTTGGATAAGTTGGGAGTGCCTTCATATATTCCACCACGTGCACGCTACAACTTTGCTTACACCTCATTTCCTCCAAAGTTTCCCCCACTCCCTTCTGCAGAATTTGGTGTGGCCTTGTGCCCTCCATTTCCAGATTGGTTTGTGTGTGGATCTCACTTAAAGCTGCTTCGCGAGTCTAGCAAAAAACTTGCTGAACGTGTGGTTCCGACGAAGTATTATTTGGGCAACTTCCCTGGGCACCTTCATGTTGGAATAGAACACGTTAGTGTGGAAGATCCTATTCTTGAAGGTGTCGAAGAAATTAAATCCCTCTTCTTATTTCTAACTCCTTATATGTTTTATATCCATGTTCATTCATTTCCTTTCTTTTCAGCTGTTAGAATAACTAACAAGAAAACTCCTAGTGAAGGGACCTCTTCCAAACAGGTCGAAAAATCCCCCACAGCTGCTAAAAAGGTTTCGACAAATAAAGACATCTCACTTTTTCCTTTTTGTATAAATTTCAATATTCTCAATACTGAACACATTTCCTCTTTTGCACACCTCAGGTAACTCGCACACCAGCCACCAAAAGAAAACAAGAAGAAAAAGAGGTGAGTGTAGAAGAATCTGAAGATGAATCTCCTGAACCTCAACCTCTCAAAAGGAACAAAGGCATGAGAATAAAGACAGTGGCATCCCAGAGATCCCTTGTCAACAGAAGAACTCCTCCCACCAGTCCAATCACTAAAATCCCTTCAAGAAGTGAGAAAAATGGGGATTCAGGCACTCATACTGAGATTCCTCAGGTATTATTATTTTCAACTAACAATATTCGTAGTTTTAACTACATTGTTTCTTCTTTTAACTTCCCTTTCCTGCTGACTTCAGGTTAACCTTGATGTCGAAGAAACCTCCAAGGTCCAAGAAGAGATTATCCCTTCTGATTCTGAGAAGACTTTAGCTGAACGACTTCTGGAAGAAACTACTCAAGATGCTGGTGTTTATGGCCCTCAGACTTTCAGTGACTTCGACATCAGTGACCCAGAATCCTCCGACAATAATTCCCCTCTTCGTCCAGAATTTACTGTGGAAGAAAAAGCTGCTCAAGATCAAGATGCACAACTTCTAGGGCCAATTGATACAACAGAGGCTGATAAGGAAGCTGTCGAAGAAGAAACAGATCTGTCGAAGCATCCAGACACAAGCTTGAACCCTGGAGGAAGTGCCCAAGTTGTTCCTACTCCAGCAGAAACTCCAACAGAAACCCCTCTAAATACGGGTTTGACAAGCTTGTCCCATGAATAAATTGAAAGCCTGAAAGTGAGAAAACCTCTGGAATATCTGAAAGCCTTACTCAGTTCCAGGTACAACTTTCAGGACTCTTCCCACAGCAGCTCAACAACTTCAGGGGCTACCTCTGAAATTCAACCAATTAGTGTTATCATGGCTGAGATTAAGGCAAAGATCCTTGGGGTGAACTTATTTGGAGCTCTGGCCGAAAACCCCTCTTCACAATATGACCTGAAGAAACTTCTAATACAAGCCAATCTCCTGGAGGCTTCGACTGAGGAGAATCGTCTGGTGATGGACCTGATGTTTATGATTGATTCGGTGAGTGTTGACTTGGTTCTCCAAAAAGAGTTTTCTCAGAGCATCACAACTAAATCTAAAAAACAAGTCTCAGAATGGAATGTTGTAGCCTCTTCGACTGATAGAATCTCAGAGCTAAACAGACTTTCTGAAGATTACTCCAAAGCTGTTGCTGAGTGCGAAAGTAGTATCCAGGCTTATCAAGCTCAGATTGTCGAACTTCAGAAGAAGATCCTCCAAGAGAAGGAACGTCAAGCCAGCCTCCAACAGCCCAACCAAGAAGAAATTGACAAAGAGCTTCAGAAAGGGCTTCAACATGCAGAAACAGCCCAACAACTCCACAGAGAAATTGACGAACTGACTGTTAGTAAAAGCCTCTGTGAACATCGAATTCAACTTCAACAAAAGAAATTTGACGAACTCAAAGCCACTTTTCTCCAATAGTAGTTTGTAATAGAAATAAGGGTTTTATTTTTTTCTAAGAATTTTTATATGTAATGTTACTCACGCCATCTGTTTGGCGAAGACAAGCTTTTTGCAATTCTATTCCATTTCTATCTTTATTTCTTGCAATGTTGGCTTATATTTCTTCAAATATTTGCCATTTATTTTCAGTATTCTTTTATCTTTTTCTATTTCTTCGACTTCATATGCGCCATTTGAAAAAACTCTTAAAATTTGGAAAGGTCCTTCCCATTTAGGAGACCATTTTCCCATCAATCTATCTTTCTTTTCCATGGGCAAAATTACTTTCCATACCAAATCACCAACTAAAAAGGCTTTAAATTTTACTTTCTTATTGTAAAACTTTTCGACTCTTTCTTTCTGCCTTTTTATCAACTCTAAAGCACGTAACCTCTCCTCATATAAATCAACTAACTCATCCATCATCATACTCCAATAAATCTCAGATGGAATTTCATGATGCCTTTGAATTCGTATTGATTGTAAATAGATCTCGACTGGTAATACTGCATCATGCCCATAAGTTAACTTAAATGGGGTAGAATTAGTTGCCTCTTTAGGAGACGTTCGACAATCCAAAGGATTTGATCCAGAGTCTTGTGCCAATTCCTAGGTTTTTTACCCACATGCTTTTTTATCAGATTTATCACAACTTTGTTGGCTGCTTCGACCTGTCCATTTGCTTGAGCATAGTAAGGTGTCGAAGTTAGTAACTTAAAACCTGTCTCTTTTGCAAATGCCTGCATGTTTCTTCCAGTAAACACAGATCCTTGATCAGTGGTTATAGTTTATGGTATTCCAAACCTATAATTATGTGCTTCTGGATGAATTCTATAACTGCTTCCTGATCTACATTCGTCAGTGGTATGGCTTCAATCCACTTAGTGAAATAGTCTACTCCAACCAAAATGTATTTTTGCCCCTTTGAAGAAGCTGGTCGAATTTCCCCAACCAAATCTAAAGCCCAACCTCTGAATGGCCAAGGCTTTATAATAGAGTGTAACTCATTTGCAGGCACATGAGGTATGCCTGCATGAATTTGGCATTCTTGACATCCCTTTGCAAATTCGACACAATCCTTTAACATTGTTGGCCAATACATCCCCTGTCGAAATAGTAACCATTTCATCTTGTGACCTGCCTGGTGTGCACCACATGCACCACTGTGCACGTTTGACAAGGTTATATAAGTTTCAGTCTCACCTAAGCACTTTAGTAAGACTCCTTCCGCAGTCTTTTTAAATAACTCATTTCCAAAGAGTACATAGCTTAAAGCTCTATACTTTATCTTTCTTTCAACTGTCTGGTTTGGATTTTGTAAATAATCCTTAATAGGTTTTCTCCAATCTCCTACCTCTAAATCATCTACATTAAAAATCTCAAAATTTTCTTCGTCACCATAACCCAGTCTTATGGTTTCCAAATCTGATGGGGACAATCTAGTGGATAATACCTTTCCTCTTACTTCGACAGCTTTCTCCAGATTTTCTTTCGACACTTTATAGCCTGATGCCAGTTGAGCCAAGTCATTTGCTTCCTGATTTTCTAATCTAGGAATGTGTTTGAAGGCTGCACTGTCGAATTTCTTGAGGAGTCTATTGGCTATTACAAAATACATGATCAAATTTTATTTGACACACTTGTATTCTTTCGTCAATTGTTTTATTACCAACTCAGAGTCACCCATTATTTCGACCCTTGTTGCCCCCAATTCCAACAGTATTTCAAGTCTAGCAATCAAAGCCTCATATTCTGCTTCATTATTTGAACACAAGCCTTCTACTTTATACTTGAACTTTGTTGGAATTTTATTGGGAGAAATGATCAACACCCCAACACCTGTTCCATTCTTATGACTGGAACCGTCGAAATATAATCTCCAAGGTTCTATTTCGACGTATTTTATTTCATTTTCAATTATGGAGTGGTCAGCTATAAAGTCAGCAACCACTTGTCCTTTGACAGCTTTTAGAGGCATATATTTTAAAGAATACTCAGTTAAAGCCAAAGCCCATTTTCCAATTCGACTATGCAGAATAGGTTTAGACAACATATGTTTTATTATGTCGAAATGAGAGGATATATATACATCAATGGGCTTTATATAATGCTTTAGCTTTGTACAAGAGAAATATACACATAAACATAGTTTCTCTATTATACTATATCTAGTTTCAGCATCATTTAAGACTCTGCTGAGATAATAGATGGCCCTTTCGACGCCATATTCATCTTCCTGACAAAGCATGCTTCCCAATGTTCTGTCAGATGTTGAGATGTAGAGCCTCATACTTCTTTTTCGACAAGGAGACATTAAAACTGGAGGACTGGCCAGATATTCTTTGATCTTGTTGAAAGCATCTTGTTGTTCTTGTCCCCAAGTGAAATCTTCCCTCTTCAGTCGAAGTAGAGGCGAGAAAGCTTGCGTTTTTCAACTAAGGTTGGAGATGAATCTTCTAAGAAAGTTAATTTTCCCTAGTAGAGACTGCAATTCCTTCTTTGTCGATGGTGCTTTCGCTTCCATTATGGCTTTGGCTTTGTTCTCATTAATTTCGATCCCTTTTTTGTGGACCACAAAACCTAAGAAATCACCCGCCTGCACACCAAAAGCACATTTAAGGGGATTCATTTTTAAACCAAACTTCCTCATCCTTTCAAAGGATTGTCGAAGATGGTCAATATGGTTTGAGCCTGAGACAGATTTAATCACAATATCATCTATGTAAATTTGCATAAATGTTTCAATGAAATCATGAAAAATAGAATTCATTGCCCTTTGGTAAGTAGCTCCAGCATTCTTTAAACCAAAAGTCATGACTACCCATTCATATGTTCCTATTGCCCCTGGACAACGAAAAGCTATTTTTGGAACATCTTCTTCAGCAATGAAAATCTGGTTATAGCCAGAATATCCATCAAGCATACTCAAATACTCATGGCCTGCTGCAGAATCTATAAGCATTTCTGCTACTGGCATAGGATATTCACCCTTAGGGGTAGCTGAGTTTAAATCTCTAAAATCAATGCACACCCTAAGTTTGCCATTTTTCTTAATCACATGAACAATATTAGCAATCCATTCGACATACCTTGTTGTACGGATGAACTTGCATTTTAGGAGTCTTTCAACTTCCTCTTTAATTTTCGACAGGATTTCAGGTGCGAAGCGTCTGGGAGTTTTCTTTATTGGCTTTTTTCCCTCCAATATTGGCAACTTCAATTCGACCAAGTTTCTGTCTAGACCATGCATTTCGTCATAATCCCATGCGAAGCAGTCTTTAAACTCATTCAGCAGTTGGATTATTTCGACTCTGAACTGAGGATCCATCTTGGCACTGATGTAAGTTGGCCTTTTCTCTGCCCCCAGTCCTAGATTGATTTCCTCTAAGGGATCTTGTGCCACCATTTTCATATTAGTTGGGGCTGGATCCTTTTCAAACCCTAGGGGTTCGTCATCATAAATGGCGTCAAGCCTTTGATTCTGCCATTCGCCATTAGAGTTTTCTTCAAAACTCTGTTTTGCACATTGTTCCTCAATATTTTCTTGAGGATGTGGTTTCCCGACAGCTTGTGTGTTGGCTTTAATATCCACATTTCTTACTTCGGCCTCAAGGGCCGCTTTGAGTTATTTTTCGGCTACATAAGTCGTAATCCTTTCTATTGTTGATGCTTGAGTCATTTTCACTGAATTCACTTCCCCACCCAGTTGGATTGACATGGGTAGTCCCCCAAGTGTAATTTGTCTCCCCAATTATTTCTTTGTCCCACTGGAATCCATGCGTAGGGTGGAGGTACATAGAACAGTATGCGTTGTCAGAGGCTGTTAGGTCGAAACCAGCAGGATTGCAAGGTGCTATGTGAGCCAAGTTCTTGTCGAAGTTACGACTAGTGACATTGTTCACGTCAGCCATGAAGTAACTTTAGTCTGCCTCTATGTTTTCGACAATCCCATCTGGCCTCCAAATTGCTATCCTCTGATGCATGGATGATGGTACAGCCCCAATTCCATGGATCCATTCTCTTCCTAGCAACAAATTGTAGTTTGCTTTTGATGCTATCACCACAAACATTGTAGGCCTGGTAATGGTTCCTACAGTCAGGTTCAATTGTATCACCCCCAATGTTGTTCCTACCTTACCTTCATAGTTGGACAACACCATGTTGTGAGGTTTGGTGTCTGAGTCATCTTTTCCAATCCTCTTTATCATATAATGAGGGATTAGATTCACAGTTGCTCCTCCGTCTATCAGGATCTTGTTGACACCCACATTTTCCACTTTCCCTTTTATGAACAAAGGTTTTAAATGGGCCTTCATTGCATCATCTGGCTTTTCGAAGAACGCATTTTGCTCTTCGACACAGCCATTGTTCATTACATAGTAACATACATGCTTAAGCCCTATGTTGTCATCTGCCATATCATCCTCTTCGTCCTCCACTTCCATTATCCTGTCGTAATCTCTAGGCAACACCGAAACCACATTACATGTTACATCGAAGGACGCATCAGATTCTGACCTGAAGTCATCAGTAACTTCTTCGTCTTCTGGCACTTTGTTGTTTGTTTTCTGCATCTCTGTTATGTCACTAGATTTATTTTTCTGAGGGGGTTCTTCTTTCGCCAGAGATTTTCCTTTGCTTATTGTCTGCCTACACTTTCTTGACTCAGCTTTATTCTCACCAATCCTTTTTTGTCTACAGTTTCTTTTTCAACTCTCTTCTGCCTTTGAAACCTCCTCCATTGGGACCTGGACATAGGGTTCTTCCCCTTGTAGTTTTCAGAGACGTACTTTGGCTTTGCTTTTTCTACCTCCTTTTTCACTTCTATTGAGGTACCCCTGTTCACTTCAAAACTTTTCCACCTCTTCTGACCTTGGGCATCCCTTATAGGCTGGACCCACTTGTCATCATTGGGTTTGTTGGATGGTTTATAGGTGCTATAACGCCTTTCTCCCATTCCTTGGTTATGATGCTCCCTTCTTCTTGGGTCAAACCTTTCATCTCTGACTGGTGGGGCTGCTCCCCAGTTCCTCTTCTTTTTGGTCTTCTCTACTGCTTCCAAGTCGTTAGCTGCTTTCCTGTCGAACACAGCGCTGCACCTTGGGCAAAGCATAACTTCTGCATTCTTTCTCTGGAACCTCTGGATGAATTCGACAAGACTTTCATCTTCTTCTGGATAAACCAGCTTCTGATGCTTTTCTTGATGGTTCTTTTTGTTGGTGTCTGGTCGTATTTTCTGAGTGACTTCTACCATATGAATCCCTGCATTTTGCTCACTTGTAATCTTTAGTTTGTTCATTTTTTCGACTAGCATCATTTCCTCAGGGATATTCTCTTTTAACTGATTCATACTGCCTTGTGGGTGTAAGCCTTTATGGATGTACCTGCAGCATTGTGCAATTGGCTTCTCTTTTGGGTCTTCCATTGTTCTGCGCAAAATCCCATGAGGGGTATGCTGCACAACATCTTCAGCAAAATCTTCTTTAATCTTGGTGGTGCTTCTGTTTATTGGTTCGACAATATGGACATTGTCAGCAATCTCTGTTTCCTTGTCATGACTAAGGCCTTCAGTGGCCTCTTTTTGGGTAATGAGGGCTTTGTTGTCTTCCTCCTCATTATCATTTCTGAAAAAATCTCCCCATCCTGTGGGTTTGATTTTGCTGATGTCAGTTTGAGAGCTTGGTGGTGCAGAGTACTTCACCATGAAGTCAAACTTTCCACTGGGTTCTCCTAGAGTGTCCCAGACCACTCCACGCTCATTATCTCTGTTGTAGTTCTTTTTGTCGAAACTTTGGCTAATTTTGACTGTGTTTCCTCCGTCGAAGCCTTCAGTAGCTTCATTTGCGCTCTCTCTGTCGAAGCCTTCATTAATTTTGACTTCTTCTTCCTTAACCTGGCCAGTGAGGTCATCAACCCCTTCCACCATGTTTACATGGGTGTCTAAGCCCTCAGCAGCCTCTATCATGGTGAAGTTGGTGTCGAAGCCCTCAGTAGCTTCTACCATTTCAAAACTTTCCTCAGACATGACTTCCATTTCGACCACATTCACCATTTCTGGTTCAGCATAGTTGGCCTCCACAACCTGCATGGGATTGGAGTCAATCCTCATCTGTTGCTTAGCTTTGTCTCCAAATTTCAACCTTCCATTCTGGATGGCATTCTGGACAAGATCCCTGAAAAGGTAACATTGAGAAGTTTTATGACCCAAAAAATTATGGTATTTGCAAAAACCTCTCTTTTTTTGTTGGTCTATAGGAGGCTCCTTAGTGCCTGCTGGTTTTATCAATTGACCATCTTTAACTAGTAAATCGAAAATTTCATCACATTTGGTGATGTCGAATGTGTAGGTTCTTTTAGGAAACCTGCCATTCCTTTCAATTTCGACTAGATTTTTTCCATTCGACGGAGCTAAAACTTTACAGGAATATGGAGGGCCTTGTTTTAGTTCTGCCAGATCAATTTCTTGCTGGTCGAAAATGATTGATTCGTTTTCGTCATAATCTTCGTCCTGAACTATCCCTACATAGGCCACCCTTTCCTTCTTGTTTTTATTTGATCTAAATTTCGCATTTTTTAGCCTTTCTATTTGCCTTACTCTATCTGCTAGTTGTGCCATGTCTCTTAAGTACTGGGTATCTAATTTTTTCCTTATGGAATAATCCAGACCCCTTGCAGCCATTTCGACTAATTCCTACTCCGGCACTTGTGTAAAAAATCTAGCCTTTAACAATCTAAACCTATTCAAATAATCATCTATAGGTTCAGATAATTTTCTCTTGACACTTGCTAATTCTTTCAAACTTATCTTAGTTTTCCCCATATAGAATTGTTCGTGGAACAATCTTTCTAATTGGATCCATGTAAATATTGAAGTTGCGGGCAAAGAGGTAAACCAAGTGAAAGCATTTTTTGTCAAAGAACTTGGAAAATATTTCATTCTTAAGTTCTCATTATTTGCAATCTCTCCTGCTTCGATCAAATAACGCGCTATGTGTTCTATGGTGGACTCACTAGTATCCCCTGAGAATTTGGTGAATTTGGGGACTTTCCACCTTGGTGGTAATTCTTGTTGCAAAACATATTCAGACAAGGGGGATGTGTAACTAGGCCTCTGTAATCCTACGTTCACTCCATTTTGCGCCATTATTCTCTTGACCATGGTTGCAATATTATTTTCGACAGGCAAATTGTTACAATGTATTCTCTGCTGCAATATTTCATCAGCATTTTGGCCTCTTTGGACTATTATTCTCCTAGGTTCCTGTCAAACGGGGTTTTCTACAGGAGGTTGTTCGACTACCACTTCTTTTCCCCCTAGGATTTTCCTGGGGATTTCCCAATGGCCTTTGATTTATAGTAAGTTCTTCTTCGACAGGCCTATTGGCAGGATTTTGATTTATTAGCATCCTTTGCTGTGTTTGAGGGACTCCAAAAAAATTAGCAATGCGTGCCATTTGTTCTGCCAATATCTGGTTTGTTTGGGTAGTATTTTGTATTAAAGGATTAAACACTTCCCCCATTTGTTGTGTCAATGCCTGCACCATATCATGGTTACTTTCATCCATCTGTTGACGAATTACTTGCGCAGAATGGTTCGTCATAGTTGGCATTTGGAATCCTGGTGGAATCTGATTTAATCTACTCCCATTTCCACCATATCCTGACCCTTGTAATGGTGAAGACATTTGAACCATATCATCACAAAATAATGGTGATGACTTATGCAAGTTTGCCATCATTGAGGTTGGCATTCCATATGGTTGTTCTCTCCCAGACATGGGCATGGAATAATTAATAAATGGCCTAAAGGTGTTTCCTCCAGGAGGAGGGGTTCCCATGGGCATTGAGTGTCCCATGGTGGAAGAACTAGGCGCATTTTGGGATCCTGAACCTGCTGGTATCGAATCCACTGATGGAGGCCTAATCTGTTCTAAAACAGGGCCAGAAACTTCTACTCCTTCTGACGAAGGGATAGGATTGGAAACTGGAATGGTTTCGTTAGGATTGTTTGAAGTATTTGGCAAGTTAGCCATCTTTCTTCCTCTTGTTCTTTTTGGTCTTTCTACGTCGGTTACGGCTAGTTTACCGCTCCTAAGAATCATACAACGCAACAAGGAACTTTTCAACTAAGAGGATTCTCTATTAATTCTTATTAATTGCACCTGTCCCATTGGGCGTGCCAATTTGTTCGCTGTGATTTCTGATGAACAACCTCTGGTTAACCAATTTCTTAGAAAACTGGGTTACTTGCAGGACCAACCAAACAAGTCCTAGGACACATGTGCAATTGGTTGTCGAATTACTCTTAGTGTTAATGATTTGTGGATTGTTTTGTTAATGATGTAAAAGTGTTTGAATGTTTTGAATGCTACAGCAAATAAAGTGAAAGCTTGAACAAAAGTAAGAAAATGGCGAAAAGATGTAAACTTTGCAGGAAAGTAAATAAACTGAAAGTAAAATAACTTGATGAAACAAAACTAATAACTTAAATAAATTGAAAGAAAATGGTGTTCAACACATACATTGTTCCAAATATCAGACTCATTTCTCTCACACTGGGTACTTAGAGTATTTACAGGATTTTTGTATAAGTTTTCACACACGCATTCTAAAAACAAACTATCCTATTTATATACAAACAAAATAACTGCTTAGAACGGGAAAATTCTAACTAAATGACAATTGTCAGCCTGCATGCAATTTTCTTCTCTGAAACTTCCACGTGTCCAACTGCCAAAGGTTGCAACTTTTGAATTTGAATTCTTCCCTTTGGTGACGAAACATTGCATCTCTTTGTTTGTCGAAATGTCGAAGAAGAAGAAACTCTTCAAACTTTACAACCCAACGCTTCTGTCAAACACCTCTCTTTTGTCGAAGTGTCGAAAAAATATACTTATCTTGTCAACTGCCAAACTATAAACAGGTCTCCAAACTTTGCTTGCCAGAACACTATTTGTACTCCTGTCGAAATACTTGAGTATTTAACCTTGTCAACATCTTCTGAATATCTTCACTTCTTCTTTCTCTTATCTGATGATTATCCTTTTAGCAAAAATTGACTTTATATCTCAAATTCATGGTGTCGAAATTATGAGCCTACAGGTGCAAGATTTGAAGTTTTTAGTGATCACAAGAGTTTGAGGTATTTGTTTGATCAGAAAGAGTTGAATATGAGGCAACGAAGATGGTTAGAACTTTTGAAGGATTATGACTTTAGTTTGAATTACCATCCGGGTAAGGCGAATGTGGTGGCCGATGCGTTATGTCGTAAGTTGTTACATATGTCCGCTTTGATGGTTAAAGAATGAGAGCTTTTGGATGATTTTAGAGATTTGAGTTTGGTTTGCGAGATGACGCCGAGAAGTGTGAGACTTGGTATGCTTCATGTTACGAATGATTTTCTTGCAACCGTTTGTGAAAAGAAAAAGTTGGATTTGAAATTTGTCGATTTGATGATGAATGAGAATGAGGAATTTAAGGTTGATAATTTTGGAGTTTTGAGATTTCGTGGTCGTATTTGTATTCCCGATGATGAGGAGTTGAAAAAGATGATATTGGAAGAGGGACACCAGAGTAATTTGAGTATTCATCCGGGAGCGAACAAGATGTATCAAGATTTGAAGAAGATCTTTTGGTGGTTTGGATTGAAGAGAGATGTGGCTCATTTTGTGTATGCGTGTTTGACTTGTCAGAAGTCGAAGGTGGAACATCAAAAGCCGAGTGGTTTGATGCAACCGTTGGATATTCCGGAATGGAAATGGGATAGTATATTGATGGATTTTGTTACGGGTTTTCCGAATACTCTAAGAGGTCACAATGCGATTTGGGTAATTGTTGATAGGCTTACTAAATCTGCTCACTTTATTCCGATGGATATTAGTTATTCTTTGGAGAATCTAGCCGAGATTTATGTTTCCGTGATTGTGAAGTTACATGGAGTTCCTAAGAGTATTGTATCGGATAGAGATCCTAGATTTACATCGAGGTTTTGGGAAATTTTGCAAAAGGCTTTGGGTTCTAAACTACGATTGAGTTCGGCTTACCATCCGCAAACGGACGGTCAAACCGAGAGGACGATTCAATCGTTAGAGGATTTGTTGCATGCTTGTGTGCTAGAACAAGGTGGCGTTTGGGATAGTTATTTAGCGTTGATTGAGTTCACCTATAATAACAGTTTTCATTCGAGTATTGGTATGGCACCATTTGAGGCTTTATATGGTCGGAGATGTCGAACACCTTTGTGTTGGCATGAAACCGGAGAGAGCACAGTAGTTGGACCGGAGATGGTACAACAAACTACGGAAAAGGTGAAGTTTATTCGGGAGAAGATGAGAGCTTCTCAGAGTAGGCAAAAGAGTTATCATGATAAGAGACGGAAGGATCTTGAGTTTCAAGAAGGAGACCATGTGTTTTTGAGAGTTACACCGGTTACGGGTGTGGGTCGTGCTTTGAAGTCGAAGAAGTTGACTTCTCGTTTTATTGGGCCGTATCAGATTACTGCAAGAGTTGATGCTATAGCTTATCGTGTGGCGTTGCCCCCGAACCTTTTGAATTTGCATGATGTGTTCCATGTTTCACAACTTCGGAAGTATGTTCCTGATCCATCACATGTTATTCCTATGGACGAGGTTGAGGTGAGAGATAACCTTACGGTGGAAGCTTTGCCGGTTAGAAATTTGGATCGTGAGATCAAGAGGTTAAGAGGCAAGGATATTGCGCTTGTGAAGGTAGCGTGGGGAGGCGCTACGGAAGGCAACATGACTTGGGAATTGGAAAGTGGGATGCGCGGGTCGTATCCGGAGTTGTTTGAATCAGGTGATATTTTCGAAGACGAAAATTTCTAAAGTAGGGGAGAGTTGTAACGCCCTGATTTGATTTTCCCATTTGTTTTGTTGAGTCTTTAATTGATTTAATTGAGAATTGATTTGTTTGTAGAATTAACATGATTATGTGCTATGTTAATGTGATAAAATGTGAATATGTGTTGGGTTGGTGTGTTAGTGCGATTTTACCGTTTTATGAATTTCCGGGTAAAATTGGATTAAAGGGTATTTTAGACTTTTGTTAATTAGTGATAAGTTAGAATTAGTAGAATTGGTATTTTGTGAGAAAATGATATTTGGTTGGAAAGAAATAGAATTAATAAGAGTAAGAATAGAAATAGAAAGAAAATAGTATAAGTTGGGAGAAAGGGAAAGAAAAGGAAAAAAAAATAGAAAAAAAAAAGAGAAGAAAGAAAGAGGAAAGAAGAGAAAAGAGAGAAAAGTTGGAAAAGCTTCAAGAATGCTCCAATAAATCGGAATAATCGGGTAAGGGTGATAAGCATTGTTATCTTAATATAGTGTATGATTATGTATGTGTTTGATTGGTTGAGTTTTGGTTTTGATGAGAGTTAGAGAAGATGAATAGTTAGGGTTTGAGAGAAAATGGGAGAAATTGGTGGATTAATCGGTTAGAACTTGATATAATCGAAGTATGATGTTAGATACATGCTATTGATCATGTTTGTATGAGTTTAGAGAGGTTTTGGAGTGATTAGGTTGGACTGTTCGCAGCTGGTGTGTTGCTGAAATCGCAGTGGTCGCTCAGCGAGCTACCCCTCGCTCAACGAAAGTTCCAGGGCGATTTTCGCTCAGCGAGCAAGAGGGCGCTCAGCGAGCCTGCAGGTTTTTGAGGGATTATGTGTTTTAATCCGTAGCTTGAGTTTTGGGTATTCGTTTTTAGCGATCCTTATATCGATTCGAAGCTAAAAACATGTAGAATCCATTGATGCTAAGAAGAGTAATTTGTAGCCGACTTTTTCACGACTTTTCTGATAAAACATAAATGAGTTAATTATGGAAATGTGGGTTTGTTATAATGTTGTGGCCATTGGGCAAGAGATTACTATGCTTAAATTGTATGCATATGTATGTTATTGGTATGTGTTGAGTGCATAATTATGTTGTGAATAATGTATGCATTTTCAAGGATGTTTTGTGTCATTTTGCATGTAAGCATCATGTCTGCATTCTTGTGGGTTCATTGTGAATTCGTTGTAGCTTCGTGTGCTCATGTGGAGTGTGAGCGATGACTACAACACGATTGTGTGCCCATGTGGGGTGTGAGCGATCGGATTGTGTGCCCGTGTGGGGTGTGAGCAATCCATAAACATCGTGTGCCAATGTGGGGTGTGATCGATGGGTGATTAAGTTCACATTGATCGTGTGCCCATGTGGGGTGTGAGCGATCGGATTGTGTGCCCGTGTGGGGTGTGAGCAATCCTGAAATATTGTGTGCCCATGTGGGATGTGAGCAATGGGGGACATCGTATGCCCGACGGGGAGTTAATTTAGGTAACGAGCGATGATTCTATTTGGTTCTTGAGTGAACTTGTTGAATGTTGAGTCCGTACCGCATTGCATCTGCATAGAGTCGTATGTCGGTCTCTATGAGTTGCATTTTATACATTGTATGTATATGTTGAAATAAACATGATTGTGCATATGTTTATTTGGAATGTTGTGAAATGATTGGTATGTGTGAAGGACATACTTGCAGATATATATATATATATATATATATATATATATATATTGAAGGTGCGCAAAACACAAGGAAGGGGGGTTGGAATTGGGTTTTCTGGAATAATTAAATAAACTTCTAATGACACGTTTAATTTATCCTGGTTCGTTTGAACTCAAACTACGTCCAGTCCACCCGCCAAGGTGATTTTGCCTCTACTGAGGTCTTAATCCACTATTCAATAAGAATACACACAAAGACCTATAGTCAATGTCCTCTTGAGTCTTCTGACTAAACTTAGTCACTCAAGGAATAGAATAACTATTACAAGAATAATAATAAAGACGTAACTTAGAATGCTTCTAGATAAGCAGGTATCACTAAGTGAAAGTTACAATAATAAGCACAAGATAAATTGATTTGCTTGAATATATGAGGTACATTGTATAGCGTTGCGTTCCTGATTTCTTCAAATGAGGTCCTTTATATAGTTCTTGATAAAGTAGCCGTTGGAGACATCTTGAATCAAATTAGGATATACTTTAATACCTTAATTTCTTTCCATAAGTAGAGATACTTGTCTTTGTATATTAAAGAACATATTCTTTAATAAAAGTCTTTTAATAAGGATACCAGCATCTTCTAAGCGGAAATCAGAGATAATAAATAAGAGATGCGCAGCCAATAAATGTGTAATTAAATGCTGGATTCTTCTTTGAGAGTATCTTCTCTAATGGTTCTTCTTAGCTCGTACGGATTACTTAAATAAGATTGTCTTCTACACAAGAGTAAATATATTCATTAGAACTTCTAATATGAAAAGCTTTGTTATCATCAAAACACTTAGAGGTTCAGAACTATAATTGTTCTAACAATCTCCCCCTTTTTGATGATGACAAAACATTTTAATTTAAAGAGAATAGAGTTTAATGAATTTAAGTGAACTCCCTTAGATTAGAAGAAAAGCTTCTTTCAGATGTTCTATGATTCTTAGCTCCCCCTGAGTTGATTACTTGACCTGTTTCTTTTCATGATAACAACTCAAATAATTTTATCAGAATATGTAAGAGGCAGATTTTGGTAAACTGCTATGAATCAGAATCATTTACGTTTCTCCCCCTTTTTGTCATAATCAAAAAGATTCAGAGCAAGAGAAAAAAATGATAAAACAATACGAATAGATTGAACAAAAAATAATAAGCAGACACAAAAACCAGTAGAAGTTCAAGGAGTTATGCAAAAGCAGAAGATAAAATAACAAAACAGCAAATGCAGACGGAAAAAAAAAATTAGGGGTTCAACATTTGAGACTACTGCTTGAAGGTACTCACAGAAGTTCTGATGAGCAACATCATAGCAGATGTCCTTAAGTCTTTTGGACTAAGCATTAAACCATTTTCTGAGGGTAGCCCATAGAAAATCAGACGCAGCTGGATCTGTAAGCTCTGCACAAGCAGTCTTCAGATCTTCTAACTTTAATTTCAAAACTGTTTCGAAAGCAAGAAGTAAAGTAGAAATGTCTGTTTTAGTTGGTTTAGGTTTTGGAATGGGTATTGCTCTTTTGTTGGATACAGAGGACAGTTTTTGGAGTGCTTCAAAATCAATTGATGTTCTGAGGGGATTTTCATTTTCAGTTATAGTTACTTCTGGAGAATCAGGAATGTTTATGATAGTAGGTGAGTTTTGTGGTGTTGATGTATGAGAGGAAAGTGAGTTTTCTCTAGTGGGAGATATTCTGGGTTGGTGTTCAGGAGAAGAAAGTGGGGCAGCATCTGAGTCTTGATAGTGTTCAAGATCAAGATCTAGAGCATCTTGCAAAGCAGTTTGTGTTTCAGTTGTTGGGGAACGATCAATATCAGATAATGGAGTATTGTCAATGGGTATGTCAAAATCAGAGATATTTTATGGTTGATGGGTTTCTGTTTCTGGTGGATATAATGATGAGAGGATGGATGCTACTGCAGAAGTTGCAAGAATTTCAGTTTGTATGGGAATAACATTTTGAGGTGGTTCAGAATCAGGAATTTGTTCAGAAGGAATATCAGCAGAAGATGGTTGGCTAGAAGGTAAGGTACTAGAAGGTAGTTCAGACACTTCTACATTTACAGCTTCTACAACAGTAATGGAATCAGGATTAGAAGCAGAAGACTTACCTGATGTTCTAGATGATTTTTGCATCTTCTGAGAAGGGTCTTCAGCAGTCTTTCTTTTCTTTAGTCTGAGAGAGGCAACGTCTGGAGCTTTTTGTTGGAGTTCTATTGGATTGAATTCAGGTACCGTACCTTGACGCTTGCATATATCCAGATAGTTGATGACAACATCTGTTGGGGTATCAGAGGAAAAGAGAGGAAAGCTTTCCAATGGGATCCTTCTGGTGCTGATTACTTCTCTAGAATGAAGAGTGGGTTCTTGCTGAATAGATGTAATGAACTTCATCTTTTTCAGGTTTTTAGCATTCAGGGGTTTGCCAACGTCTGTTTCTAAAAGTTCAGTTTGTTTTAACTCTGCTAGGAAGTCCACTAGCTTGTTTTGGCAAAGTATATCTGAAATAATGCGTCCAAAGGGAATCCAATCCCTTTTGGTCTTCTCACCATCTCTGGTTTCCTTCACGCTAACTCTAAGATTCTGAAAGAGAGTGTGTGCAAGGTTGATTTTCTTCTTTTTGGAGATGAAGTAAAGAAGAAATTGTTGATCCAGGTTGATGTAATCTGGAGAATTTGTAGGTTTCCTGTGACAGATTGTCCCAAGAATAATTTTTGCCCAAATACGGAGAGGAGTTTTTAAGTCTTTGATTTTGTTGGAGGGTTTTCCAGAGGTGAAAATTTCTTTTGCAATCACAGCAGTATCAGTTGCTTTGTCCATATCACTGCATTTGATACCATTGCCATCAGTTTCAAGAAGTTTAACAAGATGGTCTTCAGAGATAACCACCTTTTTACCAAGCACATAAGAGGTAACCTGTGCGTCATTTGAATAAGCATAAACCCAAAATTCTTTAACCAGTTTAGGAAAGACTGGTCCCATTAACCTGTCAAAATACTTTTCCCAGCCCTGAGCTTCAACATGTGGGAGGAGATCAAAACCATTTTCCTTTAAGCTTGCGAAATCCACAAACAACTCACACAGTACTTCCAATTTTTCAGTAGGAATGGAGAGAGTCTTTGTGGGTTCAACATAGAACACATCAGAAAAATCTTTGCGATGAGATGATGAAGCCATTAGTTACTAAGATGAACTGTTAGGGTTTAGGGTTTTTTTAAAAATAGAGAGAAAACAAGAAGGAGAGTGAGAAAATTCAGGAAGAGTAAGATGCGGGTAAAATTTGAAAGTGAGAAAGACACTTGATATTTATAGAAAAAAATAAAGCATTTAATCAGTTGAGAAATTAGTGGGAAAAAATTAAGTTTAAAAACATAATGATTAACAACATTAAATGCGCTGACATGGGGTAATGCGTAAACGATTCTGGAACAGTTACCCAAGAGATTTTCTTGCCTTTTTGGTGTCAAACCTAGCCGTATCAGATTCCAGAATCTCAACAGTTATCCTTCTGAGCGAACAGTTGCCAAGGCATGTTCTGTCACTCTTTAGAATTTGGACACGTGTTTTGATTCTGATGGAAGTCCTTAGAGCTTTGTTGACAGTTGTTGATTTGAAGATCTGCAAGTCAGTCCTTTGAACAGAAGTTCTAAGAATGAAACAATTAGAGCATAGCATCTTCTGAGATAATCATATAGAAGATAAATATTAGAACTTCTAGAGATAAAAACATATGGTTAAAGCATTTTCATTCTGGACATAACTTCATGCTAAGGTTAGTTAGAATGAAATTAAATCTATCTTCAGAAAGGGGTTTAGTAAAAATATCAGCCCATTGGTGATTTGTGTCTATAAATTTTAACATTAAAATTCCCTTCTGAGTATAGTCCCTAATGAAGTGATGTTTAACTTCTATGTGTTTAGCTCTAGAATGTAAAATTGGATTTTTAGAGAGACAAATAGCAGAAGTATTGTCACAGAGGATTGGAATGTTACTCTCATAGATATTGAAATCCTCAAGCTGATTTTTCATCCAGAGCATCTGAGTACTGCATCCAGCTGCTGCAATGTATTCAGCTTCTGCAGTTGATAATGCTATGGTTGGTTGTCTTTTGCTAGACCAAGAGATTAGATTGTCTCCTAGAAATTGACAACTTCCAGAAGTACTTTTTCTTTCTGTTCTGTCTCCAGCAAAATCAGCGTCACAATATCCTACAAGTTTATACTCTTCTGATCTTCTGTAATACAGACCAAGATTAGTAGTACCTTTCAGATATCTAAAGATTCTCTTAATTGCTGTTAAGTGAGTTTATCTAGGATCTGATTGGAATCTAGCACATAAACATACACTGTATAGAATATCTGGTCTAGAAGTAGTTAGATAAAGAAGAGATCCAATCATACCTCTGTAGAGCTTCTGATCTACTTTCTTACTTACCTCTTCTTTCTCCAAGATACACGTAGGATGCATAGGAGTTTTGGATAATGAACTTTCTGATAAGTCAAATTTCTTCAGAAGTTCTTTTACATATTTGCTTTGATGGATATATGTTCCTTCTGATGTTTGATTTATTTGAATTCCCAGAAAGAACTTTAATTCTCCCATCATGCTCATTTCAAATTCTGCCTGCATAGATTTAGCAAATTCCTTTCCCAAGGCACTTTTAGTAGAACCAAAAATTATATCATCTACATAAATTTGATATATCAGAAGATCATTTTTAATGTTTTTACTGAAAAGAGTTGTATCCACTTTCCCTCTGATGAACTTATTTTCCAGAAGAAAATTACTTAGTCTTTCATACCAAGCTCTGGGAGCTTGTTTTAAACCATATAATGATTTTTTGAGTTTGTAAACATGTTCTGGAAATTTTGTATTTTCAAAGCCAGGGGGTTGGTGCACATACACTTCTTCATCAATATAACCATTTAAAAATGCACTTTTGACATCCATTTGATATAGAATGATATTATGATTTACAGCAAATGATATTAAAAGTCTGATTGATTCTAACCTGGCGACTGGTGCATAGGTTTCTGTATAGTCAATTCCTTCTTGTTGACTATAACCTTGTGCAACCAGTCTTGCTTTATTTCTGACAACTTCTCCTTGCTCATTGAGTTTGTTTCTGAATACCCATTTGGTGCCAATGATGTTGAATCCTCTGGGTCTAGGAACTAGATCCCACACATCATTTCTGGTGAATTGATTAAGTTCTTCTTGCATAGCCAGAATCCAATCATTTTCTGATAGAGCTTCTTCTACAGAAGATGGTTCAATCAGAGAGACAAGTCCTAGTAACGTCTCTTCAGAGTTTTTGAATGAGGATCTTGTTCTGATTGGCTCATCTTTCTTCCCCAAGATTTTATCTTCTGGGTGATTAATATTGCTTCTGGAAAGCTTCTTCTGGATGGGTTCTTCAGGTGTTGATGGAGCAGTTGTATTGTTTTGAACTTTAGAGGATTGATCTTTAGAAGTTCTGTTTGTAGAGATTTCTACTTCTATATCTGCAGTAAATTCATTCTGCTTTGGTTTTTCAGAACCAAGCTTATCATCAAATCTGACATGAATAGATTCTATCACAATGCGTGTTTCTGTATTGTATACTCTGTATCCTTTAGAGCGTTCAGAGTATCCTAACATATAACACTTTTGTGCCTTAGAATCAAATTTATTCAGAGTATCAAGAGTGTTTAACATAAAACAAATACATCCGAAAGGATGGAAATACGAAATGTTGGGCTTTCTGTTCTTCCACAATTCATAAGGAGTCTTTTCAAGAATAGGTCTAATAGAGATTCTATTCTGAATATAGCATGCTGTATTTACTGCTTCTGCCCAAAAATGTTTAGCCATATTAGTCTCATTTATCATGGTTCTGGCCATCTCTTGTAAAGTTCTATTTTTACGTTCTACAACCCCATTTTGTTGTGGAGTTCTAGGACAAGAGAAATCATGAGAGATGCCATTTTCATTGAAAAATGATTCTAATTGTTTATTTTCAAATTCTCCACCATGATCACTTCTGACTTTGATGATTTTTGATTCTTTTTCATTTTGAACTTGTTTGCAGAAGTTAGAAAATACAGCAATTGACTCATCCTTGTGTCTAAGAAACTTTACCCATGTCCATCTGCTGAAGTCATCTACGATCACCAATCCATACTTTTTGCCATTGACAGAAGCAGTTTTCACTGGTCCAAATAAGTCAATGTGCAAAAGTTCTAATGGTCTAGAGGAAGATACAACATTTTTAGCTTTAAAACCTGTTTTAGAAAATTTGCCTTTCTGACATGCTTCACACAGAGCTTCTGAGTTGAACTTCAAATTTGGAAGTCCTCTGACTAGATTGAGTTTGTTAAGTTGAGATAATCTTCTCATATTAACATGTCCCAATCTTCTGTGCCAGACCCATTGCTCAGTTTCCACAGACATTAGACATTTTACATTTTGAATTTTTAATTCTGAAAGCTTTATTTTATAAATGTTGTTCTTTCTCTTTCCACTAAAGAGGATTGTTCCATCTTTCTGACTAACAGCTTTACAAAACTTTTGATTGAAGATTATGTCATAGCCATTATCACTTAATTGACTTATGGATAATAAATTATGCATTAATCCTTCGACAAGTAGAACATTAGAGATAGAGGGAAGATTTCCATTACCAATAGTTCCGGAGCCAATAATTCTTCCTTTTTGATTGCCTCCAAAACCTACGTGGCCTCCATCTTTTAATTCAAGACTTTGGAACATATGCTTTCTTCCCGTCATGTGACGTGAGCATCCAGAGTCCAGGTACCATGATTGGTGTTTCAGTTTTGCTGTTAAAGACATCTGCAACATACACAATTTTATCCTTGGGTACCCATATTCTTCTGGGTCCTTGTTTGTTAGATTTTACAAACTTCTGATTTATTTTAGGTTTTAAATCAGAACTTGTAGAACAAGATGACTCACTAGTGTATATAAGATCATGATTGTGACCATAGGTGAAATGAGAACTTAGAGGAGTATCAGTATTTATGACAATGTCATCAATATTTTTTAGCTTCAGAGTTTCTTTATTTTTCACATAGCCTATGCCTCTTCTTTCATTTCTGCTAACACCATAGATCATAGAAGCAATCTTACTTCTATCTAAGCTTTTAGTGAGAAATTGTTGAAAGCTATAATCATATTGTTTTATGATATTATCAGAATTGATTAGATCTTCTAATTCAGATTTCTTCTGAGCTTTAAGTTTCTCAAAAGAGTTTTTACATTCAAAGAGGTTTTCTTTCAGCTCAGAGTTTTCTGTTTTCAGTTTTCTAACTTCTTCTAATTCAGATACTAGACTTTGTTTAATGTCTTTGTATTTGAATTGAAGCTTCTGATATTTTTCAAGAATTTCTGAGAGGCTAGCTTCTAACTGAGATCTAGAAAATTTAGAAAATACCTCTTCTGAATCTGATTCTAACTCTGATTCTGATAATTGATCATCTTCTGGTATGTTTGCCATTAATGCAATATTGGCTTGTTCATCTTCAGAATCTGACTCTGCTTCAGATGATTCAGAATCATCCCATGTTTCCATGAGACTCTTTTTCTTTTCTCTGCTGAATTTGTTTCTGGGTTTTTATTTCTGAAGTTTTGGACATTCACTTTTATAGTGTCCTGGTTCTTTGCATTCGTAGCACACAACTTCTTTGCTTCTGGGTTTCTTGTGACCAGATGTTGATTCAGAATAATTGTTTGATCTTCTGGTATTTCTGAACTTCTTCTGACGATGCTTCCAGAGTTGTTGAACTCTTCTTGATAGGAGAGATAATTCATCTTCTTCTGATGAGCATCCAGAGCTTTCTTCTTCTTCTGCCTGTAAAGCTTTAGAAACATGTTTGTTAGATTTAAGAGCTACAGACTTACCTTTCTTCTGGGGCTCATCTTCTTCTAATTCAATCTCATGACTTCTCAAGGAGCTGATCAGTTCTTCTAAGGAAATCTCATTCAGATTTTTTGATAATTTTAAAGCAGTGACCATGGGTCTCCAAGCTTTTGGTAAACTTCTGATAATTTTCTTCACATGATCTGCTGTTGAGTAGCCTTTGTCCAGAACTTTTAGTCCAGCAACCAGGATTTGGAACCTTGAAAACATTTTTTCAATGGTTTCATCTTCTTCCATCTTGAAAGCTTCATACTTCTGGATGAGAGCTAGAGCTTTGGTCTCCTTGACTTGAGAGTTGCCTTCATGTGTCATCCTTAGAGAATCAAACATGTGTTTGGCTGAATCCCTGTTTGTGATCTTCTCATATTCTGTGTACGAGATGGCACTTAGAAGTATGGTCATAGCTTTGTGATGATTTCTGAATTCCTTCTTCTGTTGAACTGTCATATTTTTTCTTTCAATCTTCTGACCATCTTCTCCAACAGGATGAATGTATCCATCTGTCACCATGTCCCAGAGATCTCCATCTAGAGCTAGAAAGAAACTCTCCAGAACATCCTTCCAGTAGTCAAAATTGTCACCATTGAACATTGGAGGTTTAGCATTGATCTTGTCATTTTGATAGTCATTGTTAATTCCAGTTTCTGCCATGTGTTTATCTTCTGGATCTTTTACTGACACGGTTAAGTGTAATACTCAGAACCTAGCGCTCTGATGCCAATTGAAGGTGCGCAAAACACAAGGAAGGGGGTTGGAATTGGGTTTTCTGGAATAATTAAATAAACTTCTAATGACACGTTTAATTTATCCTGGTTCGTTTGAACTCAAACTACGTCCAGTCCACCCGCCAAGGTGATTTTGCCTCTACTGAGGTCTTAATCCACTATTCAATAAGAATACACACAAAGACCTATAGTCAATGTCCTCTTGAGTCTTCTGACTAAACTTAGTCACTCAAGGAATAGAATAACTATTACAAGAATAATAATAAAGACGTAACTTAGAATGCTTCTAGATAAGCAGGTATCACTAAGTGAAAGTTACAATAATAAGCACAAGATAAATTGATTTGCTTGAATATATGAGGTACGTTGTATAGCGTTGCGTTCCTGATTTCTTCAAATGAGGTCCTTTATATAGTTCTTGATAAAGTAGCCGTTGGAGACATCTTGAATCAAATTAGGATATACTTTAATACCTTAATTTCTTTCCATAAGTAGAGATACTTGTCTTTGTATATTAAAGAACATATTCTTTAATAAAAGTCTTTTAATAAGGATACCAGCATCTTCTAAGCGGAAATCAGAGATAATAAATAAGAGATGCGCAGGCAATAAATGTGTAATTAAATGCTGGATTCTTCTTTGAGAGTATCTTCTCTAATGGTTCTTCTTAGCTCGTACGGATTACTTAAATAAGATTGTCTTCTACACAAGAGTAAATATATTCATTAGAACTTCTAATATGAAAAGCTTTGTTATCATCAAAACACTTAGAGGTTCAGAACTATAATTGTTCTAACATATATATATATATATATATATATATATATATATATATATATATATATATATATATATATATATATATATATATATATATATATATATATGCATGTTGATATGTATATATGTATGTGATTTAAACATAGCTTGTCGTATGTTTATGCGAGATGAATGTAAATGAAGAATAAACATAAATAATATAAGATTTATGTGTGTTGGTAAATGAAGATACGTTGCGATGTATGTGGGTTATGTGAACATGGTTGAATATGATTTGTGTTATGTGGAAGAAATGGTGATAAGTATGCGTATAAGTATGCTTTATGTTGTGTATGAATGATATGTTGTGGTGAGAATATGTTGATGTATATGTTATATGTTGAGATATATGATTATATGCAATGTTATTATGATAATGTTTCTCACCCTTATGCTATTTTCTGATGCTCTACGAGGCATTGCAGATTAGGTGTGCTGGAGTCGTTTTTGTGAAGCTTGTCTTCATATCTTTTGGTCGGTCGGCTCTGATATGTAGCACCGGGTAGTTAGGTGGCCTTGTGCCTTTTTGGGGATACATTTGTATATGTATTCGTTGTGGACATGTTTTGTATAACATGATATATTTGTACGCTTCTAACTTGTAGATATATTTTGATAAATATATAAGTTGAAGTTGTTGATGATTTAAGTTTTCCGCTGTGCAATTTATAGTTGAGATATGGGTGTAAGGATTGAAATTCCTTTGTGGATAGCTACCCTATTGTTGCATATCTGTTTGAGCAGATGTTGTATGTTTTAATTTCACGTAATGTGGCATGCTCCTTTTTATGCTTGATTTAAATTATACTCTAATGAAATTATATCTATGCCTAAATGATTTAATGTATTATTTGGGGGTATAGAAAGGGGGTGTTACATTTTCCGACGGTTTCCACGGCTCCGGTACCCTGGTCGACGTAAAAGTAAACTCCATGCGGTATGGAGCCCTAAAGTGTAAACCCTAGCAGAGCGTTCAAACCAATCTAATATTATAATCAAACCCTTTATTTTTAATTGAAAGAGTATTGTTGATGTTTAATTTTTAATTTTTATTTTAATGAAATATTGTTGATGTTTAATTTGAATTACTAGAATGTATGATTCGAATAGCTTCATAAAAATATTGATATAAACTTTTTAACTTATGATTCAAACTACACTCAATATGTTTACTTAAACCAAATTGTTTAGGCTAAGAACACACTAAATGTAAAAGTATCTCAAAAGATACACATCTAATTTAATAATCGAAAAAAATAAGTTATAAATAAATTATAAATCAAATTATACACGGATTAAATTTAATTAAAACAATAAAATAAAATAATATTTACCACAATTTTAGTAACATATTTTAACAATCTTTTTAACATATATTTATTAGATAAGTAAGGTACTACATATTTAAAAAAAAAATGTAACTACGAGATAAAATAAAATAAAGTATAAAATATTCATAAAAATATAGAATAATGTTACATTTTTATGAAATAAAAAAAAATTATTTGAATATTAAACTATAAAAAAATTAAAAAAAAATTATTTGAATCGAAATTTAAAATTAACTATATAAATATAACATAACGATAATTTTATATCTAAAATAATTTACCTTAAATGTCCACTAAAATCCTAAAATATATATAGTCCTTCATCTCTATATTTTTGATAAACAGAAAAATACAAATAATATTCGAAGAATAAACCATTGTAACAAAATCTCGTCTTTCCGACAATAAATTATTGTTTTTTTAATGAATTTAGCATTGCGGGACATTTTCGTCTTTCCGACATCATCTCGTCACATTTTACACATTTTCAGTCGTTCATACGAGGTGGTCGGTGCATTACACCCACCAAAAACAAGCAAAAATGACCAAAAAGTCCTTTGTTGGATATACATTATCCACCAAATTCCCGTAATATAGTTTGCAAAAACGGAGTCATCGAAGATTGTAGGAATAACTATTTGATACGTGGGACTGAAACGGGGTTGTGTGGGGTTTCTTATTTTCTGGTATCCAAATCCTTCAGAAAATTCAAACTTTCATTCAAGCCTCCACTAAAATTCAATTCATAACCACCATACAACAAGTGGATTATTCAAATAGTTATTCCTATAATCTAATTCAACATCGTTACACAGAAAAACATCCAAATCGCATCAATTTCATGGTTCCCCTGATTGTTTTCTGAATCTGTAAGTGTAACTCTATTTTCAACTTTGAATTGTTAATTGTTTTCTTTCCTCTTTGATTTGGATGCAAATTTTTGTTTTTTGTTTTGTTTTTTATAAATATTAAATCGGTCATTATGTTTTTTTTTTCCACCAAAAAAACTAGTTAATGTTTGACATGCAGTGTTGTTGTTGTTGATTAGGAACAGTAATCATTGTTAAGACTAGAGACAAAGTTTGGAGGAAAAATTTATGTTTGTTGAAGTTTGAGGTTTTTCTTTTTTCGGTGTGAGGGAAAAAAATGAATGTGGTAGGGAAAGTTGGAAGTTTGATAAGCCAAGGTGTGTACTCAGTTGCTACTCCTTTTCATCCCTTTGGTGGTGCTGTTGATGTGATTGTTGTTCAGCAACAAGATGGTACATTTAGAAGTACACCTTGGTATGTTAGGTTTGGTAAATTCCAAGGTGTTCTCAAAGGTGCTGAGAAGGTTGTTAGAATAAGTGTTAATGGTGTTGAGTCCGATTTCCATATGTATCTTGATAATTCTGGGGAGGCTTATTTTGTGAAGGAGGTGGATGAGGAGAAAGGGGTTAGTCTTGATCAAGATTCTGATAACAAAAGTGGTAATTTTTTGAGTAATGGTCATGTACTTGATCATAGTCTCTCGGATTCTGGGGTGCTTGGGTTGAAAGGTGAAGTTGATTCGTCTGTTGTGCCTCGAATTCAAAGGACGGAGTCTGATGGGAGATATTATGACTTCCATGATTCTTTTGACAGTTCTGTTGATTTATCGGATTACGGGTCTAACTCGTATGAAACTCTGGAGGGAGAGAATTCTGTTGACTCAAAGGGTGCTCACCCTGAGATGGTTTTAGTGAGTGTTGATGGTCATATATTGACGGCTCCTATCTCAGAATCAGAGCAGAATGAGGAAAATGTCCAGTTGAGGAATCCTCGATTTCATCTCGGCCCGGCGGAGGAGACTGACATATGTGAAGGAAATGAAGAGTTTAGTTCCGGTGAAACTGCTTGGGCTGCTGATTATATTACCCAGCTGGATGTTTCAACAGACAATGTCCAATCCATTCGATGCGACACTAATGGTAATGATAACACCTCCATGGCCTCGCTTGAAGTTTGTCAAAGAGAGGAGGTGAGTATTTGTCAATCGCAAGAAACTCTGGAGGTCGAAATTCAAGATCTTCATTCGATAACTGATTCAGAAGGGGTGGTTGTATCTGGTCTCAAGAAAGAGAGTGTCTTCAAAAGCTGTTTGGAGCTACAGGATTTTGCGCAGGAGACACTTAGCCCTGACTCGCATGGCTCTGGTTCATTATCGAAGGTTAAAAATTCATCTGATGAATCTAATGCTAGTTCTCCCGTAGTTGATGAAAACGGACGAGAGATAGTTATACAATCTGATGCAAGTTCTTCTGTAGTTGATGAAAACAAACGAGAGAGCATTGAAAAATCTCAAAATATTAACGGATTATCCTCCACAATTAGTCCTACTTCTTCTGGAGGTCATAAATCTCCAAATTTGGAATCGGGACTTCAAGATCAAGAGGTTGAAAAGGATGCATCAGAAGTTGAAACTACTTCCGGCTCTCCTTCTGTCATTGATGATACTGAAAGGAATAACGAACAAGTTCCCATGTCGGTATCGAATGGCGGGGAAGATGAAAGTCGTCAAACCACTTCACTCGAAAACATTAGTAATAATGCAAGTGAGGTGGTGGAACCTCAAACCGAAACTTCAAGTAAAGGTGACCGAATCCATTCTGGTTTGGGTAAGTCCTGTGCTGCATAGTTGTTGCTCTTGGATTCAGACTTGTCTTATATTACTCGGTGTTTATTTACTTTTGATTCATCTTATGATATGCAGGATTTGAGATTTCCCTTTGTGGTCATGAACTTAAGGCGGGTATGGGTTTGGAAGCTGCGGCTGGAGTGTTTGAAGCACATCGAATATCAGAAGAGTCTTTTGCAAATTCTGCACCGTCAATAGTTAAAAATCAAAATCTTGTTATCAAGTTTAAAGAGATGTACTTGACGTGGGAAAAGGCTGCTCCTCTTGTTCTCGGAACGGTTGTATTTGGTTCAAATTTACCTGTTGAGCGGAAAGATGCAATTCCTGTGGAACAAGATCTACGATCACCTACATCTGGACGTAGATGGAGACTTTGGCCTATTCCTTTTCGAAGGGTCAAGACACTTGAGCACAATTATAGCAATGCATCAAATGAGGACGTATTTCTAGATTCCGAGTCTGGAGCCCTTGTAGAACCAACTCCAACATCAAGCTCCGAGGGTTCTCCTCGTAAGCAATTTGTAAGGACAAATGTTCCCACCAATGAACAGATAGCATCGTTGAATCTTAAAGACGGTCAAAATACAGTGACCTTCAGTTTCTCTACAAGGGTTCTGGGAACACAACAGGTTTTGTGACATTCATTGACTCTCTATGTTCTCAAATGAAGTTATATGCGGTGAATAATTGTTGTTTATTAAAGGAGATATTCCAATTGTGCAAAACAGGTTGATGCTCATATATACTTATGGAAGTGGAATGCAAGAATTGTAATTTCAGATGTTGATGGAACTATTACAAAGTAAGGCCACTAATAACGCATCTTATGCTACAAAGGATCCATTTGGTTTTGAAGCTTGAAATAAAGTGATTCTATGAAACACCTTTAGTTTTTTTTCTTTCTTTTTCCTGAAGCTATTATTGTAAGCTTTTGAAAAAAGCACTCGATAGTTTGGAGAATAAAAACAAATTCTTATTTTCCCTTCTTTTAGGTCTGATGTTTTAGGACAGTTCATGCCTTTGGTTGGCAAAGATTGGACACAATCTGGGGTGGCAAGGCTTTTCTCTGCCATTAAGGTATATATTTTTTATTTATTTATGCAGATTCAACTTTTAATTGGAGTATAGTTAAGGCCAAAATATGATTGTGTATGGAAACCAATCTTTATAGGGTATTTCCTTAAGACGCATCTTGTACTGTGAATGTGTAATTTAATTTCCGCTTTCTTCTTACGGTTTGTTCGTTATGTTTCTGTTCATTTTATTTCTACTAGAATGAAAATGCAAAACTTTTAGGGTCTTTCAAAAGTAAAATACAGTTATGGATGATGTTATCATGATACCTATAGTTACATTGATTTGTCTCAAGAAAATTAATATATAATACTTAATTTGAATTTAATGTCAGGAAAACGGATACCAGCTGCTGTTTCTGAGTGCCCGGGCAATTGTCCAGGCATATCTAACGAGGAACTTCCTACTTAACCTGAAACAGGTATTATGTTATACTAACATAGATCAATATACTTTATCATATAAGCGAATTCTATATATCAAAGTTCATAATTGAAGGATTATTATAAAATCATTTGCAGGATGGAAAAACCTTACCTAATGGACCTGTTGTTATTTCTCCTGATGGATTATTTCCTTCACTTTTCCGAGAAGGTGAGACACTTTTAAAATGAGCTTAATTGAAGATGTGTTGGATACTACTATATATGTACTTCATGTAGTTATGGAATCATTTGTTAACTATGTGATGATAGACTTGCATATTACTATAAACCTGTGTTCGGATCATCTGTTCTTTTCACGTGCGTGATATTTTAAGTCTCTAACTTGTTATTTTGTGTTTGGTACCTATTTGGATGGAAGTGATAAGAAGAGCACCTCATGAATTCAAGATTGCTTGTCTAGAGGTAACTGCTGGAGCACAAAACCATGTCATTGTATATATCGGAAACACTCTTAAAATGTATCTTACCGACATTATATTTATATATTTTTTGCAGGATATCAAAAGACTTTTCCCTTCTGATTATAATCCATTCTATGCGGGGTTTGGCAATAGAGACACAGATGAGCTTAGTTACAGAAAGATTGGAATCCCAAAGGGCAAAATATTCATTATTAACCCTAAGGTGTGTTTTCTTGATTAATATTTCAGATGATTAGGATTTTCTTTAGTTCTTCATTGACACCAACTAAATCTTGTGAAAACTAACAGGGTGAGGTGGCTATTAGTCAACGTATTGGCGCAAAGTCATATACATCGTTACATACCCTCGTCAATGACATGTTTCCACCTACTTCTTTGGTCGAGCAGGTGCCAGATCATCTCATACATTTTATTGTCAAATTTGAACTTAACTCCGGAGATTTTTGACTTTTAATATCTGAACATTGCAGGAGGATTACAACGCATGGAATTATTGGAGAATGCCATTGCCAGACGTCGACTAATTTTTTCGGTTTTAAGTTATTCCCTTCCCTTTGATAAGGATCCGTTAGTGCTGAACAACTCACCACGTCTGACAAAAAGCCATACAAATCGACCAATTTGACGCATTTATGTGCCATAACCAAGTGAAGAGTACATTCTATCCGGGAAGTCATTGTTGATTGGGCGTGTAAGTTATTCAAGGACATAATTCATTATGATGACAATGCCTTATTTTTCTTCTTTCTTAGTCTGCATTAAATCTTGATTCATTTCTACCCATCAACAGAGTTGAATAACATTTGGCTTACATGATAACTGCCACATCTTGTATATTTTTTCATTGGGTTATTATGAAATAACGGCACACATGCTTATCAAAACAACCATCTTTCATTTCTCTCTAATTCTAATTCTGCGTCATTTACAATGTACATTCTCTCAAACTCTTTTCTTTAACACTGATACTTTGAGTAATTGGAGTAACTTGCACACAATTGAACACATGTAATCCTAACACTAGAACTTGTTATTTATAAGAATCGAAAATAACTGCCACTAACGACTTACAAACGAAAATTAGACAAGTGTCACCTTGTATGTCTTCGATTCTTGGATGTGTGCCATATGTCTCTTTCTAGAAACGGATAAGAACAAGCGTTCTCTCCTTTATTTGAATTTCAAACCTTCTGGTCGAAGTACCCTTAGTAGTACTTTGTCGAAATAACGTCTTCAAATGATTGGCAATATTCCTAAGTCCAAAAGGCATTTTATTTATTTATACAAAGATGACTTTGACTCAACTCCAAAACACAAATCTTATTCGAAGTCTTTCAATTTTCTTCAATCGATTACAGGCGTCGAATTCTGGAACTAACAAATTGTCCCCTAAAAATGATCTTTTCGACGTTACTAAAGAAAATGTCAGTTTTTGATGACACCATTCAACGTCTTCCTTAGATTTGATGAAATTTTGATGACATTCCATCATCCCTACGTTTTAAAACTGTTCAGTTTCTTTTAGCCACTCTTATGACGTCATGGTCATGATGGTGTTTCTGAAACGTCTCCTCAAAGCGCACAAAATCCACTAGCCATCATCATATCTCCTAGAGTCTAAGAGATAGTGGGATATAGGCAGTAACTACCATCGTCCCATCTTTTGCTCCCAGTAAGACACATGTCCCACTAAATCATTGACCATTAAATGCTGATTAGTGATCCGTTAGTATTCCTTACTTTATAAATAGTTTCCTTGTGAAACCATTTTCTTTTTTCACGCTCTTAGAACACTCTTGCTATTGACCCCGCTTCAACTTCTCATCAAAAGAAAAAGCAAAACCATATTTTCTCTTTTCAATGACATCTTCAACTTCCGTCATCAAGGATTCAAAGGAAGCTCAGAAGTAAAAAGAAAAAAGTTCTCCCCAACTTCCCCCTTTTGCCACGCTTACTGGGCCAAAGATGGTAAAGAACCAACAATGCATCCATGAGCCCATGGAGAAGGAGAAAAGATAGATTTACGAGTCTCAGGTACTTATACTTGTCACTGTTTTTGGTAAGCCTTACGCCCTATTTGGTCCTTTACCTTCTTTAAATATATATGCTGAAAATGTTAAGGAGTATCTTCCTAGTTATCATAAGAGCATACCCATAAGGCAACCTGATAAAACTAAGATAGAGGTAGAATCTTCTGATGTTGTAGCATTAAGCAACATAGACCTGAGATACATGAATGATGGGTTCAAGGTCTTTAGGGCTACCACTTCTTTCAAGGATAAAAAGCTTTGCTTAAGCTGGCTTACAAAACTAGAACCAATCAAAGTCCAAACCTAGAAGAATTTAGGGATTTTTGATCTCATCATGCTGTCAAAAACAGGTCTTCCGTACTGCTAGACCATGTTGGTTTTGTCCCTTTACTTTTGGGATAACACCCATTACATTTTTCATCTCCTATGCGGGATGATGACTCTCACTCTCTTCAATGTAACCGCTATCACATGGCTAAAACCAACCAGATCGACTTATAACTCAGAAATAAATTATGCTGACACAATAGGTTTCACCTCAGCTAAACCCACTTACACCAAATTTATAGCTCACTTCCATGATAAGACCACTACTGAAGTGTCTGACCAATAACACATAACATTCCTCACAGTTTGGCTATCACAATACGTTTTCTGCTTAAAGTCTCTTCAGGTAGCGAAAAAGTATCTCATCCTAGCCACCCAACTTCACAACGGGCGAGATGTCTGTTTAAGCGAAATGATATTGGGAAATCTCTACGAGTCTCTAAGTAGCTGCGTAGCACAACTTAAGGACCCAAACTCAATAGCTAGCCTCCAACTATCCGAGCCTTTTAGGATTCTCCAACTCTAGATGAACGCCTCGTTGAAGCCAGTTTTTCCAACAAAGGAGTTGTGAACAAAGAAGCTGAGGAGATCAAGAACAAACGGGTCGAAGGGACTCATCTGGTACAACTTACTCCCAGCGAGGAAGGAAAAACGCTTAGGTCATTGTTCATTGGCTTTCTCAAGATGCTTGCCAAACGCCATGAGTTCACATCGAACATGGCTTCTTTCGCTGCAAGGAAGCATGGTCCTAAGTGGTTCATCAAACCTTTTCCAGCTCCAACTAAAAACCAAGAAGCTAAGTCTCAAGCAATTTGGGAGGCCTTTTATATCCCAAGATTACTGACCCTTCGATTAAATCTGCTAAAAGGTCAAGTTGCTCTAATTGCTTACCAGCCAAATTTAGCCTCTCGACAGTTTGATTTGGTTCAATCCCTTCCAAGGTGCTTATATGACAAAAAGGGTCACATTATTCTTCACTATACCAGCCACACTGAAGTGATGGCTTCGACACAACTTGCTCGTTATGCTTACAAGTCATCACTCACTCCTATCCACTTTGAACCCAACAGTCTATGTACTCCAACATTCCATGAGTGGTGGTCGAAGTACTATGATGAAGAATTTTTTGATGTTGCCTCCTTCACCCAGCTGATTAACCAAGCGTTTCTCTCTGTGCAGGAGAAGACCAAGAAATGTACGTCTACACATATCAAAGAGATCCAGGCATTCCATAAGTAGTTTGAAATTGTTTATCGATCAAATGATCTTAGTCGAACCGTCCGCGAAACCGCTATTACGCTGAAGGAATTTTTTAAAAAAGAAAATGGAGAGTTTGAAAATCCCTTCGTACGTTTCTCCAGAGCAACGCTACAAAATGGCTTTCGAATTATTCCCTCTCAGATTTCCTCGACTACCATCTGCTGATTTTGGGGTGGCTCTTGCTCCTCCATTTCTAGATTGGTTTATTTGTGGGGATTCCATAAAGATCCTTCAACAACAATCACAACCTAAAGCTCAACGGGCGGTTGAGACTACGCACACTTTAGACAGTTTCAAAGGACCACTTCATATCGGTATCGAAGATGTTCGCATCGAATCCGAAATATATGAAGGCGTGGAATGGGAATTTCCGACTTTGATTTCTCTTGTTCAATTTATCATTTAACTTATAATAGCTTTGTTTCTTTTTCCGCTACTAGACATGCACCGAAGAAGGCAGCGAGCAAAGCAGCGATCGAAACATAGACTGAAGGAAGTAGCCAAGCCCCCCAAGGTAAGTCACTTGCTTATTTTCCTTTTACTGTATGCAATTATTTTCTCTAATGTTTAAAATTTTCAGACTTCTCGAAAGCCACCTCCTACTCCTCAAAAGAAGAAAACGAAGAGGACTACTACCCAAGTTGTGCTTGATATGGACGAAGAAGATCGCTCCCCTCCAGAAAAATAATAGATTAAGAAGAGGAAATAACCAAAAATCACTGACACTCTTGGTCATCCTAAAGCAAAGGTGGCTAGAGCCTCGACCAAAACAACCACTACTAGTGGTACTTTGGAGGCTTCCCCCAAGGAAGTACCAAAGCTCCTTTTGATCCATATTGAAAGTGACAACTCCAGCCCTATGGTCGACGAACTCAAGGTAACTTTCCTTTACTTAAACTACTTTCTTTGCTTCAGCCTTTTCACTTTAAATCTGATTATACTGCTAATTTCTTTTCAGGATGGTACCAAGGTGTCTATTCAACCAAGGGCTAAGTCTCCTTCTCCCACCACTATTTTCAACAGTACAGGTGAACCCACCTATCATCCTTCGTTTGATAAAGATTCAGCAAGAGGTTTGATGGGGGAAATTGACTAGCCTGCTAGCAAAGAACCAAAAACTTCTCCCTTGAAGGCAAGCAACCAACACTCTCACTTGTCTCTCTTCAAGAAAGGTTAAGAACAAAGTTCCCTCCCATTATTTGAATTTAAAATCACATGCGTCGAACACCTTCAGTAGTGTTTGGTCGAACTATATCTCCAAATACTTGAAATGTTCTAAGTCCATAAACTCATTTTTTCCTGACGCAAGCGTATCTTCGACTTTAGCCTTCAACAAAGGTTAAATTAAAACCTTCTGAATCTCCTCAAGGAATATAATTCTTAAATAAATTCCCTTTAAAAATAACATGAGCGTCAAAATTAGGAGCTAACAAATTGCCACAAAAAATGTCCTTCCTCCAAAAAAAGAGAAAAGGTCATTTTTTTATCAAGCATTTTCGATGCTCTCCTTTCGACTTTGTATAGGTATGGTCATAACTGACTATCCCTTAACTTAAAAAACTATTAAGTTTCTTTTCAACCACGCCTATAACGTCATGTCATAATGGCCATATCTGAAACGTCTTCTCGAGGCGCACTCCATCACTAGCCATCATTACTCTTCCTAGAGCCTAGGAGATCGCGGACCATAGGCTATAAATGCCACCGACCATGCTATTAACCTTGAGAAGATACGCGTTCCATTAGCTGCAGAGCCTTAATGGTGATTTGAAAATCATTAGTCTTCCAAAGAGCTTATAAATAGCTGATTTCATAGCTATTTTTCTTTTTATGCTCCCAAAATTTTCTTAAGCATATTTCTCTCTGTCTCCTCAAACTCCCAACTTCAAGCCTTCAGTAACCCATTATTTTCAAACCCTTAACAATGGCGTCTTCCCAAAGTGTGTCTCAAGAAAAGAAGAGTCAGAAGAACAAAGGTTCACCAATCAACCCAACACTTCCCCCTTTCACAGAAATAGTTGGACCAAAGCTGGTAAAGAATCAATAGTTCATGCCTGAAACACTCAAGGAGGAGAAAAAGCACATTAATGAATCCCAGGTAATGATCTCTATTGTTGTATCTGATAGGCCATATGCTTTATCTGGTCCAGTGTTTGCTGTTGATGTTTATTATGAGAAGCTTAGTGAATATTTCCATTCATACCGTATAACTAAGCCCTTAGGGAAAAAGAACAAAACTAGGCCCTGATAGTGTTACTTTAAGTAACATGGATTTAAAGTATTTGCATGATGGATATAGGTTGATTAGAGCAGTCCCCTCTTTTAAAGACTTCGACCTTTGGCTGACCAAGGTAGAAAAGGTCAAGACCCAAACTTGGAAAGACCTAGGAATTTTTGACCTAGTGATGATGTTGAAAACAAATCTCCCATACTGTTTGACCTTGTTGGAATCATCCACATACTTCTGGGATAACACACATTATACCTTCCATCTCCCTTGTGGGATGATGACACCCACACTTTCCGACGTGGCCGCTATCACATGGCTAAAACCAACTGAAGTATGATCCATAAATTTATGCTCAAGACACCATAGGATTTACATCCTCTAAGCACACCTACACCCATTTTATGAACCACTACTTCGACAACAACATTGATGATGTGACTGATGAAGAGCATATAACATTTCTTACTATGTGGCTTTCTTGTTATGTTTTTTGTTCCAAATCCTTACAAGTGGCTAGGAAGTACCTCACCCTGGCCAACCAAATACACAAAAATAGAGGCGTTTGTCTGAGTAAATTAATATTGGAGAACCTGTACGAATCCATAAGTGAAGGGGGTTGCACGCCTCAAAGACTTGGAAACTAATGGGAACCTTCAACTGTCGGGACCCTTTTGGATGCTTCAATTGTGGCTCAATGCTTCATTTGAAGCAAGTCTCCCCAATAAAGGGATTGTCGATGAAGAATCGGCTGATATTAAGGAGAGGAGATTCGAAGGGACTCGCCTGGTGAAGCTCACTCCTAGTGACGAAGGACAAACACTTAGAGCATCTTTCACTGGATTTATTAAGATGTTCTCGAAGCGCTATGAGTTCACACCCAACATGGCTCCCTTCGTTGCAAGGAAATATGGGCCTGAATGGTTTACAAGACCATTTCCACCTCCATTCAAGAAGCATGAAGAAGAGTTGGAGCTTATATGGGAAGCCTTCTTGCTCCCTCGACTTATCCTTCAAAGGCTCAATATGGGAAGAGGCTTAACAACCTTAATTGCTTACCAACCAAATCTAGTCTCTCGACAGTTTGGTTTGGTCCACACCCTACCTAAGTGTTTATATGAAAAGAAGGTCCATGTCATCATTTATAACACCAGCTATGATGATGTGGGGGTTTTAACTCAACTTTCTCGACATGATTACAAAGCATACCTTACCCCTGTTTACTTTGAACCTAACCACCTCTGCACACAAGAATTCCATGACTGGTGGTCAAAGTGTTACAATGAGAAGTTTCTTGATGTCTCTACTTTCTCCCAGTTTCTTGAAACAGTGCTAGCAAGCGTGGATCCCGTCGGGTACAACGGACGATCTAGGGTGCTAATACCTTCCATGTTCGTAACTGACTCCCTAACCCTTTCTCTTTGGTTCACGAGACCCTGCTTTCTCCTTCTTTCTAGGTTTGTGCAACATTACCTTTCCCTCGGGATATAAATGCATAGATGGAAACTCTTCCTTTTCCACGTCACTTTCGCATCTGTACCAGGATGGAAATACCGGGAGCGACAATATGCAATGATTCAAATGAAAAATCAAAATCTTAGGGGCAAATATTAGGGTGTTACATCTGCCCCTATTTAAGTTTTTTCAATCTGGAGATATATGAAGATTGACATCTTCGTTTCGACAAGATGGGAGAGACTTAAATATAGGAAACCCAATTTTTGGCCCTAAGAGACCATGCAATGATATGAATATGAGTTGACATGCAAACTCAAGAATCTCTGTGGGAAATATAGCACCACAAGAGGCAAATAACAACTTGGGGAAACAGGAGGAAAATCCCGCTGGGGAAAAACAACGGACGACAAAAGAGTTTACCAGGAAAATAAATCACTGGATAGCTGACTCAACTTGGGGAATGATTGTGTATGAAAATAAATCAAAACACAATCAGAAAAAGGTTCAACAAAGATGGATACAACTTCACTGGAGGAAACATCAACCAAAAAAAGTATTCAAATCCATAAAAATGGAGAGAAACTAAATTAGGAATCGATTATCTACTATCGGTTACTGGGTAGAGATACAAGTAAACAAAAGGATATAACATCACCTGCTACCAATTACTGGATAGAAGCAAAGGTAATGAATTCAAGAAGGAAAAGTATTGACTACCATTTACTAGGTGTCGCTCCCACCAAATGACACTTGGTCAAGAGGGGTACAGACGCGAACGGTCGGCGAAAGAGAAAAGAGAAAAGAGTCACCAGCTAGGCATTTTTATCCCGAAGGAAAGGCAATGCTGCAAAAACCTGGGAAAAGGATGGATAAGACGGTCGCGAACCAGAGAAACTGAGAAAGGGGGTTGGTTACAACTTGGGAAGGTGTTAGCACCCAGATTGTCCGCCGTACTCGACGGGATCCACGCTTTGAAAGATTTGTGTTTAAAGGGGTTGTGTCAGTGCTATTTTGTGTGAAAAAGCAGGAAAAGAATACAAGTGTCAGTGCTGGAAAGAAGTGTAAAGTGCAATAAAGAAGTGTCAGTGTAAGGAAGGAGTGAAGCTCAAGACTATGAGGCTTAAAGAATAATGCTGGAAGAGGGGGGGATATATAGAGACTTTTGTTCGATAACTGTTAAGTTATGCCTACGTATCCTCTCGTGCAATGAGGAAGTCAGAACACCGTAGTTCGACTCAAAGAGACTGAAAGATAAATTTACTTGTGAACTGCTTACTTGTCTATGCTCAAGTGTATGACCTGTCTGGCTCAGGTGCAAACTGTCTTGCATTAGACGGAAGAAGCGAGTTCTCGCTTATGAGTGAATGAGATGAGAAAAGAATCCCGAAGGAGACGATTATTGCTTGTTTTTGTGTTTTCAGTCTTTTATTGCTTTTTGTGTTTGTCATAGATTAATGAGCTTAGGCCTAAACCAAGGGTTAGTAAACTCATCACATCCTCCCTCTGATTATGGGTAATGAGAATACCTTAAGTATGAAGTAAACACCTCACACTTAATCACCATGATGTAGGATTAAGATCATTAACCTACTTACAATTATTTAGATGTTTTTGTTGTTTTTGTTTAATGTTAAGTAATGAGTTTAAGCCATAATCAAGGATTTAATGGACCCATTACACCATCCTAATAGAAGGATAATAGATGAGAACATTTAAGCTGAGAAAGGCTCCTCAACTTAATCCATGATTAGGGATCAACCTCATGACAAAACAAAACCTTTATTAGAGTGGATTTTAGTTAATGGTAAGATTAAGAAATGGATTTTAGGGTTTGTAAGATAACTTGAGGGGGACTTGTCCATTAACACTAGGGTTAGTCCTTCTTAACCAGTTAAGGAAGAATTAGAACCCTAATGCAAGGCCCAAGTTACAAGCTTAATGTCTTAGTGATTATTAAGTGAATTGATTAAAGGATTTAAACACATTAAGGGTTTAACACTTAGGATTAAAGTTATACACTCCATCCTAATAGAAGGATGGAGGCATAAACTTAATCACAAAGCCTTAAAACCTTTAAGGTTTAGTCCTTGATTAAGAGATGAGAAGAGAAAACTCAAAGATGACACAAAGGTAAAACTAATGGGGGACTAATCAAACCCTAATTGTGATCATGCTTGGGTGTTCCTAGGGTTAATGAGGCTTGCAAGAAGATCTTCAGAGAAGCCACCAAGGAAGAAGCAGATGAAATGAAAAGAGGCAGCAAGAAGCAAGACAACTTGCTTCACTTAAGAAGACAAGTTGCTTGAAGAAAGAAGGAGGAGAAAGAGCATGAATGAGCAAGCTCACTCTAATACACAAGTAAAAATGCAGCAAAGATGCATAAAAGGGATGAGAAGAGAGTGTGAGAAGTGAAGGCAAATTCACCTCTCAAACACTTACCACCTGAAAAGTTAGTAAAAAGGAAATGAAATGAAATGAAAATGAAATGAATGCAATGATGCAAACCACAACCAGAAGCATATTCAGGATGTAAATGATGCTAAGGGATGATGCAAATGTATGCCATGAAGTGTGGATGATCATACAAGTAATGAATGTGCAAATGAGACATGTAAGAAGCATGAAAGTTCATGAATGCATATGACATCAAAATGAAAGCAAAAGCATGACAAATGAGGGATTCAATGATCAAACATGATTGCAATATGTCTTAAGATGTCTTAGAAGTCATGTGGATGCAAGAAATGTCATGGCAAGTTTATGTATGCAAGCATATGAAGGATGGATGCAAATGAAGATGCAAATTAGGGTTCGTGAACAAGATGCAATGCAAAATCCAAAACCAGAAGCAAATGAAAAGATAAAAAATTGAATATGGGATCAAAGATATCCTAAACCTATACAAGTTCACTGCCCAAAGGGGAAGACCTAACTCTTAACTTAATGAAAGTTATGATTTTCCTAAATTTGCTAGGGTTTTAAGGCACCTCAAAAGGAAAAATGCAAAACAAATTGAAAATGAAAGATTAATTCATGCCAATTTTATCCTAGAAACTATATGGTATGTGGAATGCAATGCAAAAAGAACCATCATCAAACTCTTCATGGTTTGGCAGAAAGAATTTTTCTAAGTTAGGGTAAAAATATTGATTTTTTAGAACCCTAAATCCAAAGGAAAATGTCAAAATAGGTCAAGAACCAAAAAGATATTTGTGTGAAGGGCTTGATAATGTCTCTAAATGTATCAATATGCAATGTGATTTTTTTGGTGATTTTTAGAAACTTAAATGGTATTTTAATTAATTAATTTCCATTAATTAATTAAAATAAACATTTAAATATTTTAAAAATACAAATTTTATGCAAAAAATAAAATAAAAATTATTTTCAGAATGAGAAAAATATTTGAAAGGGAAATGCAAAAGATACAATTTTTTGAAAGTGTTTTGCTATTTTTAATAAAATGATGAAGAAATGCAATAAAAATGAAAATTAAATTGTGAATTAATGGAAGTATGCTGATCTAGTGGCCTAGATTCAAATGAAAAAGGGAGGGAATTGACTTCGCGCGTGATCCAAAGGTCAGAATTCAAACTACGCTAATTATGATTAAAACCCTAATCTGAGCCCTAATTACTTTCAGGTGACCGCAACAGTGTTCCGGTCATCTTCTCCGGCTAGCCTCTCATCCAATCTCTCTCAATACGCAACCCCAAGCCCTAAAACTCTCCAGAAATGATCAATGAACAACAATAAACAAGAATCCAGACACGAAATCCATTTATATTACATCAACAAGAAGAATCGAAGCAATCAAGTTTCACGGGCCAAATTTCAGAACAAGCATACATGGCCATTTTTCACTCATTTTCAAAACAAATCATATCATAGTGATCAGTGAAGCATAAGGAATCATTTAGAAACTTAAAATGAGAGTTCTGGAAAAAAAGTTCTTGAGCTCACCTGAACTTGAGCTTTCACCTTTGGTACTTTCTGGCCAGTTCTTTGCTTCAAATCAACTCCACTGATCCCTCTGAAGAGTTTGTGATGCTTGGTTGGAGTTTATATGGCCTCTAAGTGATGTTGGCTGAAACTCAGTTCAAGAAATGTGAAAATCGTGTTTTTGATTCAGTGTGTTTCAGGGCAAAGTGATGGTTGGAAGATGATCAGAAAGTCATGGTGAGTTGTTCTATGGAATTTGTTTTGAGGTTTGAAGCTTGTGTGTTGAGTTTCGAAGAGTTTTGCAGGTTTTGGAGTTTTTGGCAATGCTGAGGATTCTCAAGTGTTAGGCTGCAATGTTATGTGCTTTGGCTTTGTTTTGATCCACATAATAAGCTGTGATAGGTCAGAGGGTGGGTGGTGGCCTGTGTTGATTGGTATGGGGCAAAATGCATAAAGTCAAGAGTTGGTGTACTTGAGGTATGGGCACATGGAAGGCCAAGGACAATGGGGTGTCCTGCGCAGCTGGCTTTAGGGAGGTCCATGGGATCCGTTTTGAGGCAAGACAGCAAGTTGAATGAAGTTTGTGGGTGATTTTGCAAATTATAAAGGTTTTGGCCCCTTTGAGAAATCTTAATGATCAAGGCATGAAAATTGAGAAATCTTTGGGAAATTCTGAATTTTATGTCATGTATGATGTTTGTGTAATGCTTAGACATCAATTAGAGGTCACAAATTGCCTTGGCATAAGAATTTGCAAGTTCCCTCTTTGGTGTAAAAGTGAAATTTATGTGATTTTTCCCAACTTTGACAAGCCATAACTTGAGTTCCAAAATGAATTAGGTCAATGTAAACACCCCAAATTTTCCCTCATCCATTCACACCATGGCTTGTGATCTCTTCATGTGCATAAGTTCAATCATGACATCTCATATTGCATTTTTGCTTCACTGCATTGTTTCTAAGTCATCTGCATCTAGGGTTTGTGATCTGAGCAATCCAAGAGCTACTTGAGCCACTCCAAAGGTTTTCAATCACTTCAAAGGGGTCCATGTATGTTCAAGCATCATATTACATCCTCACAAGGCCAAGGAAGTCAATGAATCACAAGAACTGAGAAAGGCATGGAAGCAGAGCCAGGTTTAACTGCACAGATGACCTAAAATTAGGGTTTTGGTTTCAAAGGCCATAACTCCAAATTTTTTGGTCATTCTTGTTTCTATTGGTCTCTATATGATATGAGGACCATGCATATCAATTTTCATGAAGAAATTCAATGGGGAAGGCATCTGATTAAGGGATGACTTCTTGAGCAAGTCAGTGGGAAATCAGGGCATCTGAGGCCCCCAATGACCCAACCAAAGGGTGTTCTCCATCATTTTGAATGTATATGATCTTTATTTGATCATAGAAGGTGTTAGAAGTTCACAAAATTGAAGAATTTCAAGCCATTTGCAAAGTTGCCTTTTTTGGAAAGTGACTTATAATGTAAACTTGCTATTTGGGGAAAGTTTTTCAACCTCCTCAAATTGATTCAAAAATGCTTCAAATGAGAAAACTTTGGTCATGAAAGTTGTAGAATGGATCCTCCCATTTTCAAAAAGTACAAGAACTCATTCTAATTCATTTTGGGTCAAAAGTTATGGCTTGTCAAAGTTGGACAAAATCACATAATTTCAAGTTTTACACCAAAGAGGCAAAGTTGCAAAACCTCATGCCAAGGCAAAATGTGACTTCAAATGGACTTCTATGCATTACACAAACATAAACCATGACCTAAAAATCAGAATGCACCAAAGAATTGTTCATTTTCATGCCTTGATCTTTAAGAATTTCCAAAAAGGGCCAAACTTTGTGAAATTTGCAAAACCTCACATAAACTCAAATCCACTTGCTGCATTGCCTCAAATTCATTTCCATGGTTCTCCTTGATCACAGCTGAGCCAAGCCATGCCTCTAAACCAACCTGTCATGACCCATACCTCAAAGGACAAGTCACATTGACTTTTGGCAAAATGGCCCATACCAATCAGCATAGGCCAACAACAACTCTCTGACCTATCCAAACTTGATACATGTACCAAAAGGAACTAAACACATAACACAACACAACCTAATCTCTCCCACAAGTCAGCATCCCCAAAACTCTCCTCTTATGCATTTTGCTTCGAATCTCAATACACAGGCTTCAAACATCCAAACAAACTTCACAAAACCACTCACCATGGCCCTCTGATCATTTCCCAATCCTCATTTGACCCTGAAACCACCCCAAGCAGAAACACAATTTTCCACCCCTTCTGAACAGAACTTCATCAAACTCTTAAACCAGCCACATTAAACTCCAACCAAGCCTCAAAGCTTCCTCAAGAAGATCATTGGAGCCATTTTGAAGCAAAGAATCAGTCAGAAAGCTCCTGGATTGAAAGCTCCATTTCAGGTGAGCTCAAGAACAATTTTTCCAGAAACTTGTTTTTAAGTTACTAAATGATTCTTTATGCTTCACTGATCATGCTGATGTGTTTTGTTTTGAAAATGGTTGAGAAATGAGTATGTATTCATGTTCTGAAATTTTTTTGACCTAAAACTGTTTTGATTCGATTCTCACTTTTGATGTGTTTTAAATGTTGTTTGTTTGTTGATTCTTAATGTATGGTGTATGGGGATCATTTCTGGGCAGAAAAATTAGGCTTTAGAAGCTTAGGGAGAGAGATAGCAAAATCTCAGGGGAGGTGTGGCCGGAGAAGATGACCGGAGGTCATTTCCGGCCACCTGAAAGTCATTAGTGCATTAATGGTGATTAGGGCTCAGTTTGAATTTGAGCCATAGATCTTGTTGACTAGGGTTGACCCGCGCGCAAACGAATGGACCAGATCTGTCATTAAAACCCTAATCCTAATTTATTAAATTAATTAATTGAGTTTAATTTAAATTTGGTCAGTTTGAATCTCAGCCATCAGATCACGCGCCAGTCAACTCCCGCGCATCCCATTTGAATCCTGACTCTTGGATCTGTGTACTTTTCATTTAATTTTATTTTCTTTTCTTTTTTATTCATTTGTTTTGTCCATTTTATTAAAAATAGTAAAACATATTGAAAAATTCTGAAATTTTTTGTCAAACATTTCATTAATTTTCAGAACCCAAAAATATTTTTATTTTTATTTTTTGCATTAAAAATTATTTTTAAATCATTTAAATGTTTATTTTTAATTAGTTAATGAAAATTAATTAATTAAAAATGCATTTAGGTATTTAAAAATCACCAAAAAATTCACATTGCATTTCAAAACATTTAGAAACATTATCAAACCCTCAAAACAAATTTCTTTTTGGTCCTTGATGCATTTTGACAATTTTCATTGGAATTAAATTCATTTTAAGGCAATATTTTTGTTCAAACTTGGAAAATTTCTTTCTGCCTAACCATTGAGAGTTTGATGATGGTTCTTCTTGCATTGCATCCTTCATAGCATGTAGTTTATAGGTTAAAATTGGTTTGAATTTATCTTGCATTTTCAATTTAATGAGTATTTTTCCTTGTGAGGTATCCCAAAACCCTAATTGACTTGAGAAATTCATAACTTGCACTAGGTCAAGAGTTAGGTCCCCTCCTTTGGGCAGTGAACTTGTGTAGGGTTAGAGTTCCCTTTGTCCCATTTTCAATTTTTTATCACATCATTTGCTTCTGGTCTTGAATTTTTGCATTGTATGTTGTATGTAAACCCTAATTTGTGCTTTCCTTTGCATCCATCTTCCATATGCTTGCATTTAAGAACTTGCCTTGACATTTTGTGCATCCACATGATTCATAATACATCTTAGGACATATTAGAATCATGTTTGATCATTGCATCTTTCATTTGCCATGTTATATGTCCATTTCATTTCATAAACATTTATGAATCTTTATGGTTCAAAGCATGCCTCATTTGCATCTTTATGCTTGTATGATCATTCTCATCTCTTGTCATGTGTTTGCATCATCTCTTAGCATCATTGAAATCATGTTTATGCTTCTGACTTTGGTTTGCATCATGGCATTTCATCCCATTCTCATTGCATTTTCATTGCTTTTGCTAACTTTTCAGGTGGTAAGTTGTTTTGAGAAGTGAATTTGCCTTCACTTCTCACAATCTCTTCTCATCTCTCTTGCATCATTGCTGCATTTTATCTTATGTATTGGAGTGGGCTTGCTCACTCATGTTCATCTCCCACTTTCTTCCTTCAAGCAACTTGTCTTCTTAAGTGAAGCAAGTTGTATTGCTTCTCTCTGCTTCTTTCTCCTTTCATCTGCTTCTTTCCTGGTGGCTTCCCTCCTGAAGATCTTTCTCTCTTAAGCCTCATGAACCCTAGGAACATCCAAGCATGACAATAATTAGGGTTTGATTAGTCCCCCACTTAGTTTTACCTTTGTGTCATCATTGAGTCTTCTCTTCCCACCTCATAATCAGGGACTAAACCTTAAAGGTTTTAAGGCTTTGTGTTTAAGCTTATACCTGCATCCTTCTATTAGGATGGAGTGTATAACTTTAATCCTAAGTGTTAAACCCTTAATGTGTTTAAATCCTTTAATCAATTCACTTAATAATCATCAAGACATCAAGCTTGTAACTTGGGCCTTGCATTAGGGTTCTAATTCTTCCTTAAATGGTTAAGAAGGACTAACCCTAGTGTTAATGGACAAGTCCCTCTCAAGTTGTATTACCAACCATAAAACTCACTTCTTGATCTCACCATTAATTAAAATCCACTTTAATAAAGGCTTTGCTTTGTCATGAGGTTAATCCCTAATCATGGATTAAGTTGAGGAGTCTTTCTCAGCTTAAATGTTCCCATCTATTATCCTTTTATTAGGATAGTGTAATGGGTCCATTAAATCCTTGATTATGGCTTAAACTCATTACTTAACACTAAACAAAATTCCAAAAACATCTAAATAAATATAAGTAGGTTAATGATCTTAATCCTACATCATGGTGATTAAGTGTGAGGTGCTTACTTCACACTTAAGGTATTCTCATTACCCCTAATCAGAGGGAGGATGTGATGAGTTTACTAACCCATTGGTTTAGGCTTAAGCTCATTTTCCTATGACAAACTTCAAAAAGCAATAAAAGATTGAAAACTCAAAAAACAAACAATAATCGTCTTCTTCGGGATTCTTTTCTCATCTCATTCACTCACAAACGAGAACTCGCTTCTTCCGTCTAATGCAAGACAGTTTGCACCTGAGCCAGACAGGTCATCCACTTGAGCATAGACAAGCAAGCAGTTCACAGGTCAATTTATCTTTCAGTCTCTTTGAGTCGAACTACGGTGTTCTGACTTCCTCATTGCACGAGAGGATACGTAGGCATAACTTAACAGTTATCGAACAAAAGTCTATGTATATTCCCCCTCCTTCCAGCATTATTCTTTTAGCCTCATTATCTTGAGCATTTCACTCCTGTTCTTACACTGACACTCCACATATTTCACTTCACTTTCTTCCAGCACTAACACTTGCATTCTTTATAGCTTTGATACACAAATAGCACTGACACCACCCCTTTAAGCACAAATCTTTCAAGCGTGGATCCCGTCGAGTACGGCGGACAATCTGGGTGCTAATACCTTCCCAGGTTGTAACCAACCCCCTTTCTCAATTTCTCTGGTTCGCAACCGTCTTATCCATCCTTTCTTAGGTCTATGCAACATTACCTTTCCTCCGGGATAAAAATGCCTAGATGGCGACTCTTGTCTTTCTGAGTTCACCCTTGTGTGTACTCCCCTCCTTTCGCCGACCGTTCGCGTCTGTACCCCTCTTGGCCCTGTGTGTCATCAGGTGGGAGCGACAGTCAAGTTCTTGTACTTTTTGAAAAGGGAATGATCCAATCTACAACTTTCATGACCAAGAATTTTTCATTTGAAGCATTTTTGAATCAAAAAGAGGAGGTTGAAAAACTTTCCCAAAATGGCAAGTTTGCATTATAAGTCACTTTCCCAAAATGGCAACTTTGCAAATGGCTTGAAATTCTTCAATTTTGTGAACTTCTAACTTCTTCTAAGATCAAATAAAGATCATACACATCCAAAATGATGGATAAACCCCTTTGGTTGTGTCATTGGGGGCCTCAGATGCCCTGATTTTGCACTGACTTGCTCAAGAAGTCATCCATTGATCAGATGCCTTCCCCATTGAATTTCTTCATGAAAATTGGTATGTATGATCCTTATATCATATAGAGACCAATAGAAACAAGAATGACCAAAAAATTTGGAGTTATGGCCTTTGAAACCAAAACCCTAATTTTAGGTCATTTGTGTAGTTAAACCTGGCTCTGCTTCCCTGCCTTCCTCAGTTCTTGTGATTCTTTGACTTTCTTGATCTTGGGAGGATATAATATGATGCTTGAACATACATGGTCCCTCTTGAGACGATTGAATACCCTTGGAGTTGCCCAGATGGCTCAGAGATTGCTCAGATCACAAACCCTAGATGCAGATGACTTAGAACCAAATGCAGTGAAGCAAAAATGCAATATGTGATGATATGATTGAACTTATGCAAATGAAAAGAATCAAAAGCCATGGTGAAATGAGTGAGGGCAAATTTGGGGTGTTTACAGCTGCCCCTATTCAAACATGAGTTAGCTGTGTAGGATGTAAGCGACGGCTTAACAGACAAACAAGATAACTTGTGGTTGAATACCAAAGACAGTCCAAGATTTGCACTCACTGAATGAAGAAGAAAAGGGATATAGATTGTAAAAGGAAGTAAAGTATGATTATAAAGTGCGGGCGACGGAGGACAACCGTCGAGCAGAGGACGACTGCTGGGGATAAAGCAATGACGGGGGCGTCCGACATGCTGGGGAAATAAAGAGATTATGATGGGGACGGCCATCAAATACAGTAACAAGGTTCTTTGGGGATTAAAGGTAAATCATGGGGACGACCATCGGGTTGAAGAAATAAATGATGAGGGACGGTCATCAGAGGGTGAAGGACGATCACCTAGTAGGGGACGGCTGCTCTATTGGGGGATAAGATGAGGGACGGTCATCTAAGGTGAAGGATGATCACCTGGCAAGGTACGGTTGCCGGAAATATCACGACATAGAACGAATGTCGGATAGAAAGAGGTCGACGATGGGGACGGCCATCAGATAAGCATGACGAAGGACGATCATCAAGAGGTGAATGGCGATCACCTAGCAGGGTACGGCTGCTCTCGGGGTTTATCATGACATATGACGAATGTCAGATAACAAGATCAACGACGGGGACGACCATCGGATAAAATGATGAAGGACGATCATCAAAAGGTGAAGGACGATCACCTAGCAGGGTACGGATGCTAAGAATATCACGACATAGGACGAATGTCGGATAGGAAAGGGTTCCAATAATGGAGACTCCGCTGGGGATGATGAAGGACGATCATCAAAAGGTGAAGGACGATCACCTGGCAGGGTACGGCTGCCGGAAGTGTCTTGACATAGGACGAATGTCAGATATAGAAGAAATTCTTGAGAATCTTCTGGGGAATGGCAGACACGGACGAGTGTCCAAAGAGTGTATAGTGATATATCTGTTTGTAGAGAAAGTTCGGATGACTTTACTGGGGAATGATGACACGGACGAGTGCCAAAAGGAGCATGTATCTGTTCTGAGAGTGCAAAGGAGACGCTTTGGCTTTCTGCTGGGAATTTGAGAGGTATTTGGGTGTCACTGATGCGGTATTGTTGGTATTTACAGGTGACCGGTTCGAACCATGACTTATGATTATGCAATATGTTTGATTTTTTCCGTAATGCTCCGAACTAGACGGAATGCTACGCTCTGAGGGGAGATATGATGCGAATGCTATGATTACGCAAAAGATACCGATCCGGGATTCGGATCCCGTTGCCGGTGGAGATCTCTGGATGATCTGCTTTGTAAGAATATCCCAGCTGGGGGTGAGACCATTGGTAGATCTGATATATATGACTCTGCTTGGGAAAATAAGTCACTGATAGACCTATCTTGGTGATGAGGAGCCCCGCTGGGGTCTGTGGAAGCTTTCGTCATTTTGTTGTGAGATCTTCAGATATTGCTCTTCTGGGTAGAGGTTGAGACTTTGCGAGGAGATAATTCCCTGTCTATCACTTAGCTTAAGGAGGAATGATCACTGAACGAACTTCCTAGAGATTTTTGCGACTCTGCTGAAGATGATTAAAGCCTGGAAACTTAGCTGGGGAGGAGGCACCCCTGGTGCTATTTGGGAGAGGTGCTGAGTAAATAGTGATTCGGCAGCTTGCTGGGGAGAAGCTTTCATGCCCCATGTTGCGCTTTGATTGCCTGCAATCATGTATGACAAAGAAGCATACAAGTATCCCGAGGTATCCCTTACTGGATTCCATCATAGGAGTTTAAACACTCCCGGGAGCAAATATATTTCCTGTAAGCATGTAATTTAGAGAAGACGCATATGTATTTATGCAATCAAAGGACATCAGACATTTTTTGCAAATGAAAATGAAATGTACGAGACAAAATATGACTGAAAATCTGATTTTATTAATTTGTGTGCCTTGAATTGGCAAGATACAGTAAAAGAAACAAATCCCCTGAGATGAGGAGATTGCTACAAATTGAGAAAAATAAAGGTGCTGGCAATGTTGATGACACTTCAGTGTGTTTCCCTTTGCTATGACTCGTATGACATTGACGTTCTTCTCATCCTGCTTTTGAAGAAGGTTGGTTCTGACCGATGCTTGAATCTTCAGAAGCTTGCCATGTTGTGAATAATACAGACGAATTCAGAATACAGTTGTTCGCTTATTCCCTTATTTTGCGTGGATCGCCCTTTTGGGTTTTCAATCCACCGGGATACCCAATTTTTCCTGAGCTGTCCAATGCGGCTTTTCAACTCAGCGGGTGTACATTTTTTATTTATTTTTGCCCGAGTCTTTTATTTTGTTTTTGACTCGCCGGGATGCCCTATTTTTGCCCGGACTTACATTCTGTTTTTATGTCCAGCGGGTCATTTTATGCGAAGTATTTTTTAACTGCATCTGAATTCACAGGGGATAAGAAATCTTCACCATCCATAGTACTGAGCATCAGTGCTCCACCGGAGAAAACTTTCTTTACTATGAATGGACCATCATAATTCGGAGTCCACTTGCCCCTGTGGTCTGTATGAGGAGGAAGGAGTCTTTTCAGCACAAGATCTCCTACTTGGTATTCCCGAAGCCTGACCTTCTGATCAAAGGCTTTCTTCATTCTCTTCTGATACAGTTGCCCATGACAGATTGCAGCTAACCTCTTTTCTTCGATCAGACTCAGTTGTTCGTACCGGGATTGGACCTATTCTGCTTCATTCAGTTTAACATCCATTAGTACCCGTAAGGAGGGTAACTCAACTTCAACTGGTAGAACTGCCTCCATACCATACACAAGCTGATATGGTGTTGCCCCAGTGGATGTTCTGATTGAGGTACGGTACCCATGCAAGGCAAATGGTAGCATTTCATGCCAGTCCTTGTAGGTGACCACCATCTTCTGCACAATCTTCTTGATATTCTTGTTAGCCGCCTCTACAGCGCCATTCATCTTTGGCCTGTAAGGAGAAGAACTGTGATGTTGGATCTTGAAGTCCCGGCACAGTTCTACCATCATTTTGTTGTTTAAGTTGGAACCATTATCAGTAATGATTCGCTCGGGCACTCCATACCGACAGATGATGTCTCTCTTCAAGAATCGGGCTACCACCTGCCTGGTGACATTGGCATACGAAGCTGCTTCAACCCACTTGGTAAAATAGTCAATGGCTACTAGGATGAATCTGTGGCCGTTTGAAGCAGTCGGTTCAATCTTGCCAATCATATCAATGCCCCACATGGCAAAGGGCCAGGGTGAAGACATCACATTCAGAGGGTTCGGAGGCACATGCACTTTATCTGCATAAATCTGGCATTTATGGCATTTCCTGGAATACACACAACAGTCTGCATCCATTGTGATCCAATAATAGCCTGATCTTAGAAACTTCTTAGCCATAGCATGCCCTCCAGCATGGGTACCAAAAGATCCTTCGTGCACCTCGTGCATCAGCAAGTCTGCTTCTGCCTTATCAACACATCTGAGAAGTACCATATCAAAGTTTCTCTTGTACAAGGAACCATCAGCATTCAGGAAGAAACTACCAGCTAGCCTTCTTAATGTCTTCTTATCATTGGATGATGCCCCATGTGGGTATGTTTGATCCTCCAAGAAGCATTTGATGTCATGAAACCAAGGCTTATCATCTTTAGCAATGTCTACTGAGAATACGTATGCTGGTCTGTCAAGTCTGGATACTGAAATCCGAGGCACAAAGTTGGCAGCTTGAACTTTGATCATGGATGAAATGGTAGCCAGAGTATCTGCAAACTGATTTTCATCTCGAGGAATATACTCAAGCTTGACTGTTGTGAAGAATGTAAGCAACCTCCTTGTATAGTCCCGGTAAGGTAACAGATGCTCCTGGTGAGTGTACCATTTATCGTTGGTTTGATTAATTACCAGAGCCGAATCTCCGAACACAGTTAAAGTCTTGATCCTGAGGTCAATGGCTTCCTCAAGACCCATGATGCAAGCTTCATATTCAGCTTCGTTGTTAGTGCAGTTAAAGGTGAGTTTTGCCGAGAAAGGCATGTGAACTCCCTTAGGTGTAATGAGTACTGCACCAACACCACGACCATTCATATTAACAGCCCCATCAAACATCATAGTCCATTCTTCTTCTGGATCAGGCCCTTCAGTGTGAATAGGCTCTTCATGATCTTTTGCTTTTATGAACATGATGTCTTCATTAGGGAAGTCAAATCTCATTGGCTGGTAATCATCAATGGGTTGCTCAGCAAGATAGTCAGACAATACACTACCTTTGATGGCTTTCTGAGACGTGTACTGAATGTCATATTCTATGAGAATCATTTGCCATCTTGCAACCCGTCCGGTAAGTGCTGGCTTCTCGAATATGTACTTAACTGGGTCCATCTTGGAGATCAATAAAGTAGTGTGGGTCAACATATACTGCCTTAGTCGGCGAGCAGCCCACGCTAAAGCACAACAAGTTTTCTCGAGCAGTGAATAACGTTGTTCACAGTCGGTAAACTTTTTGCTTAGGTAGTAAATTGCATACTCTTTTCGACCAGACTCGTCATGCTGGCCCAGCACACACCCCATTGACTCTTCTAATACTGTCAAGTACATGATTAGAGGTCTTCCTTCAACTGGAGGCATAAGGATTGAGGGCTCTTGTAAGTATTCCTTGATTTTGTCAAAAGCCCTTTGGCAGTCTTCATTCCACCTGACCGTTTGTTCTTTTCTCAGCAACTTGAACAAGGGTTCACAGGTTGCTGTAAGGTGAGATATGAACCGTGAAATGTAGTTCAATCTACCTAAGAACCCCCGAACTTCTTTTTCAGTCTTCGGTGCAGGCATTTCTTGAATGGCTTTGACTTTGTCAGGATCAACTTCAATCCCTTTCTCACTTACAATAAATCCCAGCAGCTTACTGGATCGCACCCCGAATGTGCATTTGTTGGGGTTTAACTTCAACTGGTACTTCCTCAGACGCTTGAATAGCTTCAACAGATTCACTAGGTGGTCTTCTTCTGTGAGGGACTTGGCAATCATGTCATCCACATAACATTCAATTTCCTTGTGGATCATGTCATAGAATAATGTTACCATAGCCCGTTGATAAGTGGCACCAGCATTCTTCAGTCCGAATGGCATCACCTTATAACAGAACATGCCCCAGGGTGTGATGAATGTTGTCTTCTCCATGTCTTCAGGTGACATTTTGATCTGATTATATCCTGAAAATCCATCCATGAAGGAGAACACCGAGAACTGAGCCGTATTGTCGACCAATACATCAATGTAAGGTAATGGGAAGTCATCTTTCGAGCTGGCTCTGTTCAGATCCCGGTAATCCACACACATCCTCACCTTGCCATCTTTCTTAGGCACTGGTACAATGTTAGCAACCCACGGCGGGTAACTAGTTACAACAAGGAAACCGGCGTCCCACTGTTTTTGTACCTCTTCTTTTATCTTCATGGCCATATCTGGACGAGTACGGCGCAACTTCTGTTTTACTGGCGGACAGTCTTCTTTTAGAGGTAGCTTGTGCATAACGATGTCGGTGTCCAACCCTGGCATGTCCTGATAAGACCAAGCAAAAACATCTACATACTCCCGAAGCATGTCAATCAGTTGTTCTTTCACTGAATCTTGCAGGCAGGTCCCGATCTTAACTTCTTTTAAGTCTTCTTCTGTTCCAAGATTAACCGTTTCAACCTCCTCCTGATGAGGAGTGATAACCTTCTCCTCTTGTATTAACAACCTGGCTAGCTCTTCAGGAAGCTCATAATCTTCTTCAACCCCTTCATCAGCTTGATTAATCGGATTGTCGAAGTCATACGAAGTTATAGCAGTGTTGTTGTTGTCGGTGCAGTCTGGAGGGCACTCTCTACAAGGGTTTAGATTTTTTCATTTTAGTGATCAGTTTTATCTTGCTTAGAAAAAGTGAAAATGAAGTTATTTATTTTGAAAACATTGCCATTTTATTTTTGTACAAAAAATAAAGAATGAAAAACAGTGAGCGAAAAAGAAAAGACTCATTTGCAAAAGATGTCCTGATATTCATTAATTGATCTTTGCACAAAATACAAGATGGCCCGATTACAAAATGAGTCCTGACATCTTGGGCAAGATGTAGGACTTGATGCATGCTCTAAAAACACAGGAAATAATAATTACTCTGCAGGAGTAACTCTTATAATTTCCTGGGAAGACCAGTTTGAGACATTGTTCCCCGGGATCCTTGGACGTATCCAGCTTTCCATGTTGCGCTTGTTTTCAGACTCATCTTCCAAGCTATTCACAGCATCCGGGGTGAGCATTCCCCCGCTGACAAACTTGGGCTCCTTTGCAGCCTCTGGTTGATCTTGTCGAGTTGGTCTGTAACCCAACCCGAATCGGTCCTCTTTCTTCTCCACGAGCAGCAGCTTTCCCTAGCCTTGGGCGGTACCTTCTTCAACAACCTTCTGGGCTTGTTGATATGATATGATGGAGGTCCTAAGCACAACAGACGTTTCATTGATATTGAGGGCCTCAAACCCTTGGCTCATGGTCTCATGGATCTCCCCATCCATTTCAATGTATTTGAAAGTAGCCAGCTGGCTAACAAAAATATCCTCCTCCCCACAAATGGTAATGACTTGGCCCTCCCACTCGAATTTTAACTTCTAGTGAAGGGTTGACGTCACGGCGCCAGCGGCGTGTATCCATGGTCTACCCAATAGACAGCTGTAGGCAGGCTGTATATCCATCACAAAGAAGATCGTTTTGAACACCTGTGGGCCAATCATTATTGGTAACTCTATCTCTCCCAGAACTGATCTTTTAGAACCGTCAAAGGCTGATGTTATAGAAGATACTGTTAACTGGACAAATGCTGAAGTTGTAGTAGGAAATGATGGAATAATGGGTGTTGTCGTTGTAGAAGGAATCGTGACTGAACTTGTATCCGTTGAAGTGATTGATTGAGTAATTGTTGGAGTTGTAGTAGAATCTGTTGGCATAATGGTTGCTGACGTTGTAGGAGTATCTGTGATCATTGATGGAGGAACCATTGGAGTTGTAGTTACCGTTGTCGTAACCTGAAGAATGCCATCTTTAATGAGACCATCTATGCCGTTTCTCAGTCTCTCACATCCATTAACGGCAATATTGCAATATCCACAGCCGATTTCACATCCAGGGAACACTTGGCATTCTAACAGCTGAGCTTTGATTTCAACCAAGGGTGTTCGGATTTGTGCAACACTGTTAATTAATATGGATGGTTTGCCCTCCTCAATAGCATTAATCCTAGGCCCGTTGTGACTAGGCATTGGATTTCTTGTGACGTTTGGAGGGGGTGCAAAGTTGATAGCTTTTGAGTCCATCAAATCTTGGACTTTCATCTGTAAGGCCCTGCATTTTTCAGTATTATGCCCCGATGCGTTTGAGTGGAATGCACACCTGGCATTTGCATCATAGTTCTTTGGCATATTGAGAGGATCTGGAGGTGCCAACGTCCTTAACTCAACTAGGTTGAGCTTCAGGAGTTGTGGCAAGAGTGCAGCATACGACATTGGAATTGGGTCAATTACCCTGTTTGCTTGTGATGGCCTTTGTTGGAAGGGACGCTGTTGTTGACTGTTGTTGTTGTTGTACGACCTTTGTTGTGGATAATAAACTTGTTGTTGATATTGTGGTTGTTGTTGTTGAGGATATGATGATTGTTGTGGAATCGGAGCTGGAATGGTAACAGCTGCTACTGATCGATGAGTATATTGAGGCCTGCCTCTGCTTGTATGAATGGAATTTGTTTCACCTGCCCTTCAGGGTCCCACAAAAGGCTTTCTTGGATTGCTGGACAAACTTGCGCCATTGTCGGAAATTTTGCCCATCTTTAAGATACTTTCAATCCTCTCACCAGCTATGACCACCTCAGCAAAACTGGTAGAGGAAAAAGCAGCAAGTCTATCAATGTAGGTTCCTTGCAATGTGTTCATGAACATGTCAGCCATTTCCCTCTCTGACATGGGTGGTTGGACAGCAGCAGCAAGCTGTCTCCACCTTTGGGCATATTCCCTGAAGCTCTCTCTAGAAGATTGAGACATTCCCATCAGAAGGGTCCTGTTGGGAGCCATGTCCAGGTTGTACTGATACTAACGTATGAAAGCCTCGGCCAAATCCTTCCAGCATCTTATGGTGGCCCTAGACAAGTGTGAATACCATTCTCTCGAAGCCCCAGTCAGACTGTCTTCAAAGTAGAACATCCACAACTTTTCATCCATAGTATAAGCTTTGAGTCTTCCCAAGAAAAACTGCAGATGAGTGTGAGGACAGGAGGTACCATTGTATTTTTCAAAGCATGGGGGCTTGAATTTGTGGGGAATTCTCACCCCATCTACTAATCCCATGTCCATCACATCGAAGCCCAAAGAATTCTGAGATTCCAAAGATCTTAGCTTTTCGGCAATCTCGTCTAATCTTCTGTCGTATACCTCATCTCCAGCCCCTATAATAGTAAACTGTTCTCCCTGGGGATCCTCCTGCAGGATCTGGTCCCCAGTAGCATTACCTTGAGCATTTCTTTGGATATTAACTTCTGGATCCAGATGACGTCCAAATACTGGTGGGTTAATACGAGGCTGGCCTCCTTCATTGTTGCTAGTTCCCCCTGTTCCCAGATGAGGTTCCTCAGGATTTTGCCTCTCCACCAGCTCTCTTAACCTCTCCTGACTCTGGGCTAAGCCAGTCATTACTTCCATGAATTGAGACATCTGGTTTCTCATCTCCAATATCTCATTGACCATCTGATTTCTGACCTCAGTCAGATCCTGCTGTACTTGTTCCATTTGAATACTGGGAAGGTTGTTACGAGTCGGGTACAGGTGCGCACGGTTGACAGGGAACACTCGGCGACGAGCAATGTTTCCTGAAGTCACAACAAAGTTAGAAACAATAAATAACAACAAAACCTACAAAATAAAAACAAAGTTAGTATGCAATGCAGTATGCTTATTTGTTTTCCAAGGTATCCGGTTTGGTTCTTGGTTTTGACCTTTCCAGACCTCGAGGAAGATGCTTGATATTGTTGAGAGAAAACCCAAAATGAAAACAAACTGAAATATATTACAAATGGAGAATAATACACAATTTGTTTTACAACACATGCCCGTGGATGGTCAAAATATAACAAAAGAAAAAGTACATCAAATGGAAACAACAACAAGCAAAGAATCAGACATCCAGTCCAAATTCATCTTCTTTGACCTCCTTCAGGAGTGCCTCAGTCACTGGACTAGCTGGGTGCTCTGTAATGGTCCTAATGAGGAGGTTCCTGGTAGCAATGGCAGTGGTCAGCTTCTTGTGCATGTCCTGATCTTTAGACCTCTTAAATCCTGCCCTAAGCTTCAATTCTGAAATCTCTTTCTGAGCTGCCAACAAAGCTTCCTGCTGCTTCCTTTCACTGGCCTCTAGCTGTTCAATCTTGGCTTGAGTCTTTTGGTCTTCTTGTGTACGGGCTTCAGTGATCCTGACCCACCTAGCCTGACTCTCTTGCAGATAGAGCTCAGCCCCAGCCTTCTGAATCTTGGCCTCTTTACAGGCATTCTTCAATATCTGTTCCCCAGCCCTTGCTTTCCTTATGTAGTCCTCTGTCTTCTCAATTTTGGCAAGATGCTCCAACCTGAGCTTTTCGAATCTCTCAATGTCCAGGCGACCATCACTTCTTTCCCAAAGAGTCTTCTTCAAGGCTTGAGATAGCTTCTCATTCCTTTCCTTCAACTTTTCAAACTCCTCCAGACTCACTGTTGTTGCAGGTTATACTGTGGATGGCCCAGGTATGTCTTCCAAGATGAAAGGCATTCTGGTAATTTGAGCCCTAGTACGGGACCAGTCATAGTGCCGCCGAATCCGTTGAGTGTCATGTCTTCACCATGGCCGTTCGCTATGTGGGGCATCAATATGATTGGCAAGATCGAGCTAACAGCTTCTAATGGTCATCGCTTCATCCTGGTTGCCATTGATTATTTCACGAAGTGGGTTGAAGCGGCGTCCTACACCAATGTCACTAAACAAGTGGTCGCCCGATTTATTAAACGAGACATCATCTGCCGGTACAGAGTCCCTGAAAGGATCATTACTGATAATGGTTCTAATCTCAACAACAAGATGATGGCTGACTTGTGTCGAGACTTCAAAATAGAACACCACAACTCTTCTCCATATCGTCCGAAGATGAATGGCGCCGTCGAGGCGGCCAATAAAAACATCAAGAAGATTGTACAGAAGATGGTTGTGACGTACAAAGACTGGCACGAGATGCTACCATTCGCGTTGCATGGGTACAGAACATCGGTACGTACTTCAACTTGGGCAACTCCATTCTCATTGGTATATGGTATGGAGGCAGTCCTACCAATTGAAGTGGAAATCCCCTTGTTGAGGTTGATGATGGACATCAAGCTAGATGAAGCTGAGTGGCTCCGATCCAGATATAATCAATTGAGCCTCATTGAAGAGAAGCGTCTAGCAGCTGTATGCCATGGACAATTGTATCAGCGACGGATGAAGCAGGCTTTTGACAAGAAGGTGCGACCACAGAGGTACACACCAGGAGACTTAGTGCTGAAAAAGATTATTCCTCCTCTTAATGATCACAGGGGCAAGTGGACACCCAACTATGAAGGACCGTTCGTGGTTAAAAAGGTTTTCTCAGGAGGAGCCTTGATGCTGACAACCATGGACGGGGAAGACTTCCAATCCCCTGTCAACGCAGACGCAGTAAGAAAATACTTCGTGTAAAAAGACCCGCTGGATAAAAACAGAATAAAGATCCAGACAAAAATGGGCATCCCGGCGAGCCAAAAACAGAATAAAAGGCTCGGGCAAAAGTTAGGGAAATCTTGAAAAAAAATGTACACCCGCTGAGTTGAAAAGCCACATCGGACAACTCAGGCAAAAAAGGGTATCCCGGTGGATTGAAAACCTGAAAAGGCGATCCACGCAAAAGAGGGATTAACACGAACGACTGTGATCTGCGAGATCCGTAACTTATCTACAGTTGAGGTTATCCTAAGGGTTGAAGATCAGTTCAATTACTCTTTCTCAAGAGGCAGAGCGAGCGGAGTGTCTTGAAGACATACGAGTCATAACCGGGTTGAGACTTGATGAGATTCACTTCTCACATTGCCAATAGGATAGTTTTGTTTTCCTTTTTGGCTGTTTCCTCTTTCCAGGGAACTGCTTCCTTTGTATTGCCTATTCATGGCCATTTTTCCGAATCAATAAAGTTCAACTTCAGTCAACTTGTGACTATTTTGCTTCTTGTTTTTGTTCTTTCATCTAGCATTGATTGATTGTGAAAATGTCCAGCAAATAGTGATTTATATTGTTGCGAACATTTGAATGCTTTCTAACTCATGCAGGAGGACAGAAACATTTAGTACAACTCTGAAAGGGTGTCGAGATACCCAGATAATGGTTCATACTACGAGCCTGGGGCAGGCAGGTCCCAAACTAACTTTCCATGTTGCATGTACCATCGATTGTGTTCATACAGGTACAAGTACCGGTGTTGCTAACAGAGCTAAAAGCAAATCCCTAGTGAAGTCGCCAGAACAGGAGCATATGTCTCCCAAGGTGTCTCCAATCTTCCCCAGCAGAGTTCATCAAGGTAGCAGAAGGTGGGTGTCATCCCCAAGCAAAAGTTTCCCTTCAGATAGGGGCAATCCCCTACAGTACAAGGAGTGTCATTCCTCCCTGGAAATTTGCTTCCTCAGCAGTGTCATGCCTTTGTTTCCCCAGCTAAGTCAGGAGGTCCTCACCTCCCCAACAGAGTTCAACGAGTAGCGTACCGGGCAAGGGGAGTGCGTCTCCAGCAGGGTCTTGGCGCTCCAATCTCAAAGTCCAATTTATTTTTGGCAATGGCGGTTGTTCAGAGTCGGCGTATCATTGACAGCTTTCCTCGCAGAGTTGTCTCCTCCTCATCAGGACGGATCAGATCAGTGCAGTGATTAGCACTTTCCCCACAGAGTCGTTGCTTCCTCATCAGAATGGACCAGATCAATGCAGTGATCATCAGTTCTCCCCGGTCAAGCCGGGAGATCTCTTTGCATTTGCATTTAGTAATCATCATTACATTTGTATCTTCCAAAGCGTAGCATTTCCATCATCATGGAGCATTACGCCATAAATTCAAGCATATGCATACCAGCATGGGCCAGTTTTGAGGTATATACGACATATTCTCAATCTGAAGTACTCCGCACAGAGGATACCGATATCATTTTTCAGACACCCTTGTCTTTTCAAGTCAATGTTTGTCACTTATTTCGCGTCTTGTTTGGTACAACAGTCGCGTCACAGGTTCCCGTTTTGTACAACGGTCCTGTTTGCCTGGGATCTCGTTTATGTACAACGATCCCGTTCCATCCTGTCCTATTTTCGTTGTTTCTGGTTACCGCCTGCGGCCAGTATACCTTTGCGTCTCCATTTGAGGATGGTTTCGTGTTAGATCCGAGGATCTTTTGGATTGTCATTCAAGGATGATAGACCATGTTGAGCTTATTGATTGAGATCAGTTTGTCTCTTTTGCAAGGTCTTTCTGAGGTCAATCTTTGTGTTTCTGGTTATCGACTGAGGCCGGTACCATTGCGTCTCCATTCGAGGGTGGTTTTGTTTTAGATCCGAGGATCATTTGAGGATTGTCATTTGAGGATGGCATTCTTCCCAATATATTTTATTTCCCACAGAGTTCAAATTTCCAGGTTTTATTTGAGTATTCAATCACTCCATACCTTGAACGTCTAAAAGCTCTCGCAATTATTCGTTCAGGCCTGCAGATGATTGAATAGGGGCAGCTGTAATACCTCAAAATTTTCCCTCTCATTTCCCCAACTTTTTGCATAGCATTTAGCATACATAAATTCATAAAATAACCAAAAACATTGCATCATAACCATCACAGCAGGGGCATAGGTTTGTGATCAGTGAACAAAGCAACTGAAGGCTATACAAAGGCAATCAAAGGGCCACAAAGCTTCTCAACCTTGTGCAAATGGTCCACAACATCCCACAAGTATTCACTTGAAGCCACAAGTCCTATACAAAGGTGCTTTGATCAAGGGAGGCAAGCAGTGCAACATTTCCCAGCAAAAAGGAGTCAGATGAGGGTTTCTAATGAACTGGGCTTATCAATGAGACTTTGGTCCAAGCATGGTTTCATGGTTCTCTACATGATGTCAAGTACCTATGGTTCAAATTTCACCATTGGACTCATTTTGGAAGGCCCTCAATTGTTCAGTTGATTGAAAATCAGAAAATTGGAGAAAAGTCAACCAGGATGAGTAAAACGTCAACTCTTGACTTCTTGAGGTCAAGGACATGAAATCTTGGTCACAAGGGACTTGTGGATGAAGTTTGAGCAAGAAAGAGTGAAAAAATCAAGGAAAAAACAGTTTTTGGGGGCCATGTATCAATACATACGAGTTTTGTATCGATACATGTGTGCTGGCTATGTATTGATACATAAGCTGGATGTATTGATACATAAAAAGGATGTATCGATGCATCCGTGTTATGTATCGATACATAACCGTTAAAAAACTATTATGTATCGATACATAATGTGTTTTTTGCTGAATTTAGCCTTCTCTTCAGTATGTATCGATGCATAACCTTATGTATCGATACATGATGTTGTTTTTTTGCCATTTTGCTGCTGTTTTTAATGCAAAACAAGGGGGAATGCTATGCTATCTTTGGGGTTGAACTTGGAAATGATTGGTACACATTCTATAGCTCATTTAGCTTCACTTTGGCCTCAATTCAAGCTTCACCATTGCTGCTACATCAAAGTGGTCTTCACCACAAATGTTCATGATCTAGTGTACACTAGGTTCATTGGTTTCAAGCTGAATTTTGCCATTGATCTTTGCTACATCAGCAAGTTATCGTTGAATGTATGCAGGTCCATTCTAATTATTGTGAATTCCATAATCAAGAGAGCAAACTCAAGATGCAGTCCTTGAATAACTAAGCTTGTGTTTCACTTCACTAATCTCCATCATAAGCTTCATGGTGTTTGATGCATTGGATTGATCCCAACTAAAGAAAGTTCTAGAAGAGCCAGCTCACCACCTTCTATCACATTCTAGAGTTTTCTACAACCTTCCAAGGAGTTCTAGAATTCTCTAGAATCCCAACTAACTCCTAACCTAAGCTAACTCCTAAGCTACCTCCAAGTCCAAACCTCATGCCAAACCAATGCATTATATAAATCCATCTCCTCCCAAAGCTAAAGGGTAATCACCACAAATCACTCTCTCCCTCATTCTTCACTCAATCACCATTTTCACAATCTCAAAATACATTACTTTCTCTCCCACTTTTCCACCATTTTCACCATAGCTTTTCAACAAAAGTTATTCAAGTTTCACATTGAAACTTGAAGGTCTTAAAGCTTAGCCTCCATCCTCCATTGAATTGAGCATTGTGGAATAAGAAGCTACTGGTTTTTGGTGGAGATTGCGACTTATCGGAAGTGATTAATCGAGAAGTGTCAAGACCGAATCGCATTTATTTTGCATTCGCGGATTCTCCGGTTTTCTTCTCCATTCGCACTCCGATTCATTGCAACAATTACCGAAACACTCCTCCGTTTCGTAGGTTGGTGATTTAACCATTATGCCTTAATTTATCCTCTTCATCTCGCCTTAACGGCATTCTCCGCATGATTTTCGATTATGTTTGCGTTGTATCGTTCATTTTCGTTTTCGTTGCTTTCTTGCTTGCAATTTGCATTTGGATTATTAGGAATTAGATTTGTAGTCTAATCTAGGTCCTAGTAGGTGTAAAGAATCCCTTGTAAATAGGAAAAATGGTTCTCGTCGTAGGAATTTAGATTTTAGCTTATTTGATAGCTTAGTCTTAATTCTTCATGCCTATCATCCCCCATACATGTTTAGGTACTGATTTTAGGGAAATTTCTAGGTTAGTTTCGATATCCCATTCCCCCATTTCGAGTCGATTTGACACGATTCCGTCCATTTCGCATGTTATGTATGTTTGTGTCCATTAATGCATAACTTGAATTATTGCATGTTCTTGCCATACCCATACATTCTTTAGCATATAAATGATCATGTTGCATTCCAATTCTTGCATCATTCGCATGTATCGTTAAGGCATTCACATCCTTGCAGCATATACCAAATGTTGCATGTTCATAAGCATGTTTATGCATAAGCACAATGTGTTGCATTTGTTTCATTTTAATCGCATTCTTGATCACATTCCTACATCAATAAAATTTTGGTTTTTTGCATTAAGATTAGCACTTTTGTTGATCCATCATTTTGCACATTCATGATCAATGTAAAGCATCTTCATATGCCATGTTCATGTTTTGCATACTTGTTGCATAATAATTCATATGATGCATTCTTGCATACTCCATTAAGAATAATAATGTTCATCTAAATCATGTGCTTGATCCATGTTCATTATTGCATAATCATGATTGATTGGTGTACTTTGCATTGAGTTTGCGCATTAAAAGTGAAAAACATCAAATCTGGAATTTGCATTTGATAGCTGTTTTGCATATAAGTGTTGTAGAATACATGTTGTTTGTTAAAAATTCATGATGTTTGTGACTTTTAACACCTGTTTTTGCATACATATAGGTGCTGTAAAAAGCTGTTGCATTGCATAGTGCATTTCATAGCTGTTTGTGCATTAAGTGTTGTAAATAAGTTGCTGAATTTTGCATTGCATTAGCTTTAGGTCCTTTAAACTATAGATTGAGTCTAGTTTAGGTCCTAGTTCCCTTAGGAATTAATTAGGTAATTTTGTTTGCCTTATTTTTATCATGTTTACCATGCTAACCTTTGTTTTGTAGGGAGGGCAAGGTATGTCTAAAAACTCTATCCTCTTTGGTATTTCTAATGCATTTAATTTGCACCATTTTGCCTTACATAATGTTTGTGCTTGTTAGGTTTTCCCCTTTTGGAACCAACTTAACTTCATTAGGAAGTAAGTTGTGTTCTTTCTTCCTTTTCTCTTCCTCTTTCCTCTCCTCCTTAGGATTAGAAACCTCAATAACCTTTAGGATCTCCTTGATATTGAATAAACAACTTAGGGTTGGTCTTAGTTCCCCATTAGATTTTTCCTTTTTGCAATTTGAGTCATTCTTTCTCATCTTCAAACAAAATCCAAAAAAACACTTAACAAATAAATGAAAGGATCCCTTGTGTATAGCCTTATTCCATGAAGCACTTGCACTCATTCCATCTTGGAGTGGTGTAAGCTCGTCTATCATGATGTACAAGTCTCATCAAGGGATTGTTTCATAAAACAAATAAACTCAAAACACTTCTCATAAAAGAAAGAAACAAATAACAAGCGGCTATCCTGCGGGAACTTCTTTTCTCACCTCATTCACTCACAACGCGAACTCGCGGCGACTTGTCTTTCATGCAAGACGGTACACGCACTCGTACCAGACGAGCCTGCAACACCTGAGCATAGACATACGCAGTTCCAACCATAAAAAACATAAACAAATAGTTCCCGCCTTAGTTAGGCGAACTATGTCGACTCTGATCCTCATTATCCCGATGAGGTACGTAGGCAGCGGGGTAGGGCCCGTTCAAGCACATTCTTTATTTTCCCTACATTTTCCCCATTCTTTCTTTTTGTTCTCTTTTCCATTCTCCTTTCATTCCATCCCAGTTAGCAGTTCATTTGTTTAGCATCAGTTATATTTTTTTCACACCCTTTGAAACAAACAAACAAGCGTGGATCCCGTCGGGTACGGCGGACGGTCTGGGGTGCTAATACCTTCCCAGGTCGTAACCGACTCCCGAACCCAGATCTTTGGTTCGCAGGACCTTGTCCTTTCCTTCTTCCTTAGGTTTGTGCAACATTACCTTTCCCATTCATTCGGGATAAAAATGTCTGGCTGGCGACTCTACCTTTTCCGCGCCACTTTCGCGTTTATACTAGGATGAAAATCCCGGGAGCGACAATATCAAGAATAAATATCCCTTGCCGAGGATAGACGACCTTTTAGATCAATTGAAAGGAGCCTGTGTGTTCTCGAAGATTGATCTGAGGCCAGGCTACCACCAAATTCGTGTGAAGAGTTTCGATGTTTCGAAGGCTACGTTCAGAACCCGTTATGGTCAGTATGAATTCCTAGTGATGCCTTTTGGTGTGAAGAATGCTCCATCTGTTTTTATGGATTACATGAATCAGATATTTCAAGATTATTTGGATCAGTTTGTTATGATCTTTATCGATGACATTCTTATTTATTCTCGTACTCCACAAGAGCACGAAGAACATTTGAGGATTGCTTTGTCGATACTGCAAGAGAAGCAGCTTTTTGCCAAGTTTAGAAAGTGTGAGTTTTTGATGTCAAAAGTCAAGTTTCTTGGTCATATTATATCTCAGGGAGGTGTAGCAGTGGATCCGTCAAAGATCGAAGCCGTGATTGATTGGGAGAGACCGAAGAGTGTTTTGGAAGTGATAAGTTTCTTAGGATTGGTAGGTTATTACAGAAGGTTCATTAAAGGTTTTTCGCAATTGGCTTTACCGTTGACTAAGCTTACTAGGAAGGACTTCGCGTATGAGTGGGATTCTAGTTGAAGTATCTCTTTGATCAGATGGAATTGAATATGAGGCAAAGACGGTGGATGGAGTATTTCAAAGATTATGACCTTGAATTGAAGTATCATCCGGGAAAAGAGAATAAAGTGGCGGATGCCTTAAGTAGGAAAGTGATTCATAGTGCCGAGTTAATGATGTTGGAATATGCACCGTTGGAGAAGTTTCGAAACCTTAACCTTCAGTTTGTTTGGACTCCGAATGGTGAGATTATGGGAAATTTGAATATCAATTTTATATTGAGGAATGAAATTCAACAAGCACAAGTTCTAGATGAGAAGTTGCAAGAGATGTTACTCCAACTGACTTTTGCAAGAGCGTTGGATTGGATTATCCTATTCAACCAAAGAATTTGCATTCCAAATGATGATGTGTTAAAGAGAAAGATTTTGGAGGAAGCCTATAAAGGTTCTTTTACGATACATTTGGGTTCTTCGAAGATGTATCGAGACTTGAAGAAAGAGTATTGTGTGAGCAACCTTAGTTTTGATCGATTATAAATTTTAAGTGTTTTGTGTTTGTTTCATGTTACGACATATACTTGTTTCATTTTGATTCTCTTGTTTTTCATTGTTTATGAGTTTTTGGAAAATCACGCATAATGAATCGATTCATTCTAGCTTGAATCGATTCATGCTGTAGAGAGGTTTCTGGATTTCACAAAATGAATCGATTCATCCTTTGATGTATCGATTCATGCTGTTAAACTAATTCTGTTTTCTCAAAATTGATCAGTATGAATCGATTCATTCAAGCTTGAATCGATTCATTCTTCTGTTATTTGTCTAATAGATTCTGCAATACATATATATGTGCTTTTGTTTCATTTCAAGTATATAGATCACAGATTACAGAAATTAGAGAGACGAATTTTGTAGTGATTAAGCATTGAAGAACACATCAAGATAGGGTTTTTGGAGTGTTGGAACTTCATTGTTGAGCAAGTTTGAAACCTAGAATCAAAGACATCTTCATCATCTTCTCAAAGATCTTAATTCAAGAACATCAACAAGGAAGTGTTTGCTGTCCTGTGAATTGAAGGCTTTCGAGATAACGTTCAGTGGAACGATCGTAGATCTAGCTGAGTTGAAGATTGATAGAAGGTTTCAAGGAAAAACCAGTTGGGTTTTCCTTCAAGAACGGGCGTGTTCTTGAGGGTTTTGTGAGTCACGTTTACAAGTCAGATTCAGCCAAAGCGAGAGTTTTGGGAATCGGTGGATTTCGCAAATAGGTCGTGGAACCGGTGGATTGATTGTGTAACTTGCAGGAAATCTCGATTGGGATCAAATCGAGTGGAGGTTGATACAATAGGAAATTCTAGGAGTTTAGAATTCTGGTATTTGTATTCGAACCTTGTAATCAACGGATTCAGCAACTTTGATATAAGAATTCTCAATTTCGATTTGAAATTGAGAGGGAGACGTACCCACACGCGAGGACGACCGTGGGGAACTTCCTTACCAAATCTCGGCGTATTGTTTCTCCTCTCTATCTTTACTTTCGTTTTAATTTGTTTTTCGATTCATTGGAAATTGCTTTAGTGATAGGTGCATTCAACTGTTTTTCATATCGTGTGTTTAATCCTTTATCATAGCAATCGTAAAATCCAGCACGTTATCGCTTGTCTGGTCTTCTAGTGGCCGGTTCAGAATAGACGCTTGTTTTATTCGGGACCTTCGTTTCCATAATTCTTTGAAAACTCTGAAAAACTTTTTAAATCCTTGATAACAAGGAGGTGATCCATTCACCCCCCCTCTAGATCACTCGCCACAGCGTCTAACAAGTGGTATCAGAGCACCGGTTCGCTGGTGCTTTGTGGCTGCCTGTAACGTTATGGATTCTGAACCAAAGGGGGCGTATAATAGAGCTCCTGTTTTCAACGATGAAAATTATGGCTATTGGAAAGACTGCATGCGAGTACATATAAATTCTGTTGATAGGCGCGTATGGGCTGCCATTCAAAATGGTCCTTTTCAAATTACCATGATGAATGAGGCAGGAGTCATAGTACCTAAACCAGAAGACGATTGGGATGAAAAAGATGAGAAAAAGTGGTTAAGTGATTGGAGAGCTCGAAATATGCTAATTTCAGCACTTAGTGCAGATGAGTATTATCGAGTTTCCCATTGCTCGACAGCTAAAGAAATGTGGGATGCTTTAGAAATTGCTCATGAGGGCACAACTGAAGTAAAACAGTCCCGCATTAACACACTTAATCAAGAGTTCGAACTCTTTCGCATGAAACAAGGAGAATCAATTCCCGACATGCAAAAGAGATTTGTTCATCTTATTAATCGTTTGAATGCACTTGGAAAACCGGTTTCCAATGATATTGCTACTAATAAAATTCTGAGATGTCTTAGCAGGGAATGGCAACCTAAAGTCACAGCTATCAAGGAAGCCAATGATCTAACGACACTCACAATGACTACTTTGTTTGGAAAGCTGGAGGAACATCAGCAAGAACTAGAAAGTCTAGAAAAGTTTGAAAACAAAAGTAAAAAGGGAAAAGAGAAGAACAAAGACAAATAGGGTGAGAAGAGGCCTATAGCTCTCATGGCTTCAAACTCCAAGTCCTCACAAAAAGAGCTAAGCAACAATGAGTCAAGTAGTGACGAAGACTCCGGTGACGAAGAAATGGGACTTTTTGTTAGGAGATATAATAGATTCATTCGAAAGAATGGAATAAAGCATTCCGACAAAAATCTCATAAACTTTAGAAGACAATCTATGGATACAAAACATGAAGAGGTTAAGAAGAATTGAGAAAGAGGGTCTTGCTTTAATTGTGGCAAGTCCGGTCATTATAAAACGGATTGCCCTTTAAAGAAAAAGGATAAAGGAAAAGCTCCTCCAAGAAGGTATAATAATAAGCAAAGAAGAGCTTACATTGCTTGGGAAAGTGATAGTGATTCATCAAGTACACAATGCACAAGTGATAGCGATGAAACCGCAAATTTGTGTCTTATGGCTCACACCAAAAATCAGTCCCATCACAAGAAGAAAAGTGATGATAAAAAGGATGAGTGTCTTGCATCCATGGAAGGAAGATGGTTTCTAGACAGCGGATGTTCAAGGCACATGACGGGTGACATATCGCTTTTTATTGACTTCAAAGCAAAGAAAAAGGGGTATGTTACTTATGGAGACAATAACAAAGGAGCAATACTTGGTAAAGGTAGTGTAGGTAATCCCTCTACCACTACTATTTCTGATGTACATCTTGTAGAGGGACTTAAACACAATTTGTTAAGTATAAGTCAACTATGCGACAAAGGTTATAAAGTGTCTTTCACAAAAACATGTTGCAAAATTGAACATACCGAACAAAATGTTGTGTTTATGGGTGTTAGAGTAAACAATATATATATGCTTGATCTTTTTAGTGTATCCTTAACAAGCACTAAATGTCTAGTAGCCTTAAATGATGATTCATGGCTATGGCATAGACGCTTAGTGCATGTCAATTTCGATTTGCTTAACAAGGTTATATCCAAAGATCTAGTGGTAGGTCTTCCAAAAATAAAGTTTTCAAAAGACCACCTATGTGATGCTTGCCAAATGGGAAAACAAACAAGGGTCTCTTTTAAATCTAAAAATATAATTTCAACTTCAAGACCCCTTGAGCTTCTCCATATGGATCTCTTTGGACCATCTAGAACAAAGAGTTTAGGTGGAAACTATTACGGTTTCGTAATAGTAGATGACTACTCTAGATTCACTTGAACTATATTCCTTCATAGCAAAGATGAAACTTTTTCTGCTTTCAAAAGTTTTGCAAAGCTGTCCCAAAATAAAATGAATTCTAAAATAGTTACAATCCGAAGCGATCATGGAGGTGAATTTCAAAACCACCTCTTTGATAAATTTTGTGACAAGTATGGCATTGAGCATAACTTTTCAGCTCCTCGAACTCCACAACAAAACGGTGTTGTGGAACGCAAAAATCGAGTTTTAGAGGAATTGGCAAGAACAATGCTCAATGAGGGTGGATTACCAAAATACTTTTGGGCCGATGCAATTAGTACGGCTTGTTATGTTCTCAATAGGATTCTAATTCGTCCTATTTTGAATAAAACTCCTTATGAAATTTTAAAAGGTAGAAAGCCCAACTTGTCTCATCTTCATGTGTTCGGTTGTAAATGTTTTGTTTTGAATAACGGTAAGGAAAATCTTGGGAAGTTTGATGCCAAAGCTGATGAAGGTATTTTTCTTGGTTACTCTCAATCAAGTAAAGCATATAGAGTGTATAATAGGCGTCTACTTTCTGTCAAAGAATCTGTCCATGTTTCTTTTGATGAGTCTTACCCAAAAATTGTCGGAAAAGGTATCTCTTTTAATGATGCAGGTGTATCTACACAAGACATACTCAAAGAAGCTGGTTCGGAAATTGATCAATCCGAAGTGGTTGCCATTGAGAAGGAGGAAGATACATGTATTGAAAAAGATAAAGAGGAAGGAACATCCGAAGTGAAGGATCTTCCACCAGCTTGGAAATCCTCTAAAGACCAACCCATAGACAATATATTGGGAGACATTTCAAAGGGAGTGTTGACTCGTTCTAAGATAAGTAATTTTTGTTCTCACTTTGCTTTTGTATCACAAGTGGAACCTAAAAACGCTAAAGAGGCCTTGATTGATGAATTTTGGCTAATGGCCATGCAAGAAGAGCTAAATCAATTTAAAAGAAATGACGTTTGGGAACTTGTCCCTCGTCCGTGAGATCATCACATCATAGGTACTAAATGGGTTTTTAGGAATAAACTTGATGAAAGCAGAGTGATAACTAGAAATAAGGAACGCTTGGTAGCACAAGGGTATAACCAAGAGGAGGGCATAGATTATGAGGAGACTTATGCTCCGGTTGCTCGTCTTGAAGCCATACGTCTTTTGCTTGCCTATGCGTGTTCTATGAATTTTAAGCTTTACCAAATGGACGTAAAGAGTGCGTTCTTAAATGGTGTTATAAATGAAGAAGTATATGTTTCACAACCTCCTGGTTTTGAAAATTCTGAATATCTAGATCATGTCTACAAGTTAAAGCGTGCTTTATATGGTCTTAAGCAAGCACCTCGTGTGTGGTACGAAAGACTTAGTAAATTTTTACTTGATCATGGATATTCTAGAGGTAAAGTGGATAATACACTCTTCATTAAACACAAAGGAAAACACATTCTTTTAGTTCAAGTTTATGTAGACGATATCATATTTGGTTCAACTAACATACACTTGGTCGAGGAATTTTCTAATGTTATGCAGGGTGAGTTTGAGATGAGTCTCATGGGGGAGTTGAACTACTTCTTAGGCCTCCAAATAAAGCAACTTGATGAAGGTACCGCAGTATGTCAAACAAAATACTGTAGAGAGCTGCTCAAACGGCTTGGAATGAATGATTCTAAATCAATTGACACTCCTATGCCTACAAATGGAAACTTGGACAAAGATGAACATGGTAAGGAGGTTGATGTCAAAAGGTATAGAGGTATGATCGGATATCTTTTGTATCTTACTGCGTCTAGACCAGACATCATGTTTAGTGTGTGTATGTGTGCAAGATATCAATCAAATCCTAAGGAATCTTACCTAAAATCAGTCAAGCGTATATTTAGATATCTTAATGGAACACCTAAGTATGGGCTTTGGTATTCCAAAGGAAGTGATTGTAGCTTAGTAGGTTATTCTGATTCTGATTTTGCTGGCTGCAAATCAGATAGGAAAAGCACTACTGGCACTTGTCATCTGTTTTCAAATTCTTTGATAAGTTGGCATAGTAAAAAGCAAGTATCCGTAGCTTTGTCTACTGCAGAAGCTGAGTATGTCGCAGCCGGTAGCTGTTGTGCTCAAATTTTGTGGCTAAGACAACAACTACAAGACTTTGATATTGAACTTAAACGCATTCCAATTAAGTGTGACAACACTAGTGCCATTAACCTCACTAAGAATCCTGTTTTACACTCGTGCACCAAACATATTGAGATTCGACATCACTTTCTTCGCGATCATGTTGAAAAAGGCGATGTCATTTTTGAGCATGTTGATACTAAAAATCAGCTTGCTGACATCTTCACTAAACCTTTGGCAACTGAACCTTTCTTCAACATTCGCCGCGAGTTGGGAATTCTTGATCTCTCCGTGTTAGTGCCTTAAGTTTGATTGAAATTGTTTTTATTTTGTATCTCATCATATTTGCTAAGTTGTGATTGTAGTCTCCACTAATGCCTCATGAGAATACTACGATGGAGGTAATATCATTCCTCTCTTCACTTTGGTAATATTGTATGATCAATGTATGTTTTAAGAAATGATCGTTTGTTTACATGAACTTCTTTTCATATGAATGTTTGAACTTTGATTTTTTGTTATTCTTAAGCTTGCACACTTTGTTGCATTTCATTTAACTGCATAATGGTTGTTTTGCCTCTGCATAAATGTGTCAATTCTTGAAAAATCACTGAAATATTCAAATTTTCGCATAATGAATCGATCCCAACTTTCATGAATCGATTCATGTTTGTTTTATTTTAATTTCTATCAAACCAGTTACAATATGTATTGATTCATAAACCTTTGAATCGATTCATTCTCTTTTACAAAACCAAAAATTCGCATAATGAATCGATCCCAACTTGCTTGAATCGATTCATGATTTAATTTTGCAAATTCTTTCAAAATTAGTTACAGTATGTATTGATTCATACTTACTTGAATCGATTCATAGCAGTTTGTCTTTAAAATTTTTCGCATAATGAATCGATACATACATGAATGAATCGATTCATACTAACGAAAATTCAGTTTTTTTTAAATGAATCGACACATCAGCATCATCCATGACATTTGTAGCAGTTACAAAACCCCATTATCTCCATTATGTCTCTCTCATTATATCATTCACATCATTTGCATCAAAACCTAACTGTTCCAAAAACCCCTCTTCTTCTCTCAAACCCTAAAACTTCCACCATGCCTCCAAGAGTTCTGCTCCTAAGAGAAAGAAGTAAACGAAAAGGCAAGGAACCTGTTGGATCTTCTTCTCAGGCTCCTCCTATTCCTGAAATTCCTCCGTCCGGGACTGCAATCCTTCATCCGGCCATCATTGAAGAGTTTGAAACTTCCTTCAAATCAAGGTTAGTAATGAAAACTCATATGTTTGATCCTAGTGATGCTCGTACTCTAGGTTTGGAAGAAGTTGCAACTTTAGTTGACACACAAAGTCTTGGATTCTTTCTGTATGTTAAAGATGAGTATCATGAAGATTTTATTCGTGCTTTCTATGCTGGTGTGAAAACTGGAAGAGGATATATGTTTAAGTGTTTAATTGGAACAAGAACATATCATTTTGAGGCTGCTGATTGGGCCACAGTGTTCGATATGCCATCTGAAGTTGCTGATTTGCAGATGTGGCATGACCAGAGTTTCGAAACTCAGTTTAATTTGAAGGAATTCTGTGCATCCATTTCTAAGTTGGATAGACCCCTTGCTGATGATGAGCCACTAACTTCAGGCATGATCAAAAGTGTACCAAGAATTCTGCACTGGATCCTTTCGCATATCTTGCGTCCAAGGTCCGGTGGACATTCTCGTTTGGACAAGCCGGATATCCATTTGCTGTACATTTTGCAGAAAAAGATTCCCTTAAATTGGGCAAATTACTTTGTCAAGCGCATCTTCCTTACACGAAATAGTTCCAAAAACATTACCCTTGCCTATGCTTCTCAAATCATGAGGATTCTCAAGTTTTGGAAAGTCACTTTTCCTCCCGTGCCTCTCGTATCAGTTTCAAGTGTGCAAGAATTCAACAATGCCACACTTTCTCATATGGGGTATCGATGGGATATCGAGCGTCGTTGTTACTACTTCTTTGAGCGCAGCACACGTACTCGCATTTACAACTTTGACAATCCGGCTGAACACATATATGTGGAAGAAAATAGGGATGAAGATATGGAAGAAGCTGAAATTCCTGCTCCTGATGCGCCTGCCAACACCGGATGGGGTGAGTGGGTACCACAAAGGTGGTCTCCCACAAATTATGATCCTGCTCCCTCGTCGGCTGCACCGACTTCCTCCACTGCTGCTCCAGCTTATCTCACTAAAATGTTTGCACAATTGGAAGTGGCAAACAATGCCCGGCATGAGGAAGCTCGTGCTTGGCATGTCCAGCAAACTGAATGGCATAAGGAGCATCGTGAATGGCATGATGACCATACTCGCATGTACCATAATCAACATTCCTGGCATACTGAGCTAGTTAAGTGGCATCAAGTGTTTTATAATGAGATGTCAGGCTTTATGGATGATTGCCGTTCGCACCCGGGCATTATGGAAAGGTTTCAAAGTACCGAAGTCCAGAGGCGTTTTCGGCGTTATGCGTTTATGGGGCAGAATCCAGATGAAATGCCTCCGCCACCTCCTCCTCCAAGCTTCCGTGACCCTGATCGTGATAATGCGGAGTCGTGTGGTAGCCATTTCCCTCATTGACGTATTTCATTTTGCATTTCATATTTGTGTGTTGCTTAAGTTTCTTTTGTGTTTTATGTTTGAACAATTTATGTTTTGGTTGGCTTTGTAATTCATAACTTTGCTTGACAATTTCACTGCCTTGTTTATGAAATTTGCTTTTGTTTAAATTGTTTGCGCTTTCCATTTCATTCTTTGTGAGTGAATTCTGCCTTTGTATCTTAGTTTTGTTGTTTCTGGTTCATCATCTATTACTCTTTCTTGCTGTTGACAAAGGGGGAGAAAAAGGCAAGTGTGAAAAGACAATGACAAGCACAAACTCAGGGGGAGTTCTCTATCACACTTAAAAAATTTTGTCATCATAAAAAAGGGGGAGTTTGTGAGCAACCTTATTTTTGATCGATTATAAATTTGAAGTGTTTTGTGTTTGTTTCATGTTAAGACATATACTTGTTTCATTTTGATTCTCTTGTTTTTCATTGTTTATGAGTTTTTGGAAAATCACGCATAATGAATCGATTCATTCTAGCTTGAATCGATTCATGCTGTAGAGAGGTTTCTGGATTTCACAAAATGAATCGATTCATCCTTTGATGTATCGATTCATGCTGTTAAACTAATTCTGTTTTCTCAAAATTGATCAGTATGAATCGATTCATTCAAGCTTGAATCGATTCATTCTTCTGTTATTTGTCTAACAGATTCTGCAATACATATATATGTTCTTTTGTTTCATTTCAAGTATACAGATCACAAATTACAGAAATTAGAGAGACGAATTTTGTAGTGATTAAGCATTGAAGAACACATCAAGATAGGGTTTTTGGAGTGTTGGAACTTCATTGTTGAGCAAGTTTGAAACTAGAATCAAAGACATCTTCATCATCTTCTCAAAGATCTTAATTCAAGAACATCAACAAGGAAGTGTTTGCTGTCCTGTGAATTGAAGGCTTTCGAGATAACGTTCAGTGGAACGATCGTAGATCCAGCTGAGTTGAAGATTGATAGAAGGTTTCAAGGAAAAACCAGCTGGGTTTTCCTTCAAGAACGGGCGTGTTCTTGAGGGTTTTGTGAGTCACGTTTACAAGTCAGATTCAGCCGCAGCGAGAGTTTTGGGAATCGGTGGATTTCGCAAATAGGTCGTGGAACCGGTGGATTGATGTGTAACTTGCAGGAAATCTCAATTGGGCTAAAATCGAGTGGAGGTTGATACAATAGGAAATTCTAGGAGTTTAGAATTCTGGTATTTGTATTCGAACCTTGTAATCAACGGATTCAGCAACTTTGATATAAGAATTCTCAATTTCGATTTGAAATTGAGAGGGAGACGTACCCACACGCGAGGACGACCGTGGGGAACTTCCTTACCAAATCTCGGTGTATTGTTTCTCCTCTCTATCTTTACTTTCGTTTTAATTTGTTTTTCGATTCATTGGAAATTGCTTTAGTGATAGGTGCATTCAACTGTTTTTCATATCGTGTGTTTAATCCTTTATCATAGCAATCGTAAAATCCAGCACGTTATCGCTTGTCTGGTCTTCTAGTGGCCGGTTCAGAATAGACGCTTGTTTTATTCGGGACCTTTGTTTCCATAATTCTTTGAAAACTCTGAAAAACTTTTTAAATCCTTGATAACAAGGAGGTGATCCATTCACCCCCCCTCTAGATCACTCGCCACAGCGTCTAACATATTGGTGGTCCGGTATGAAAAAGGATATTGCGGTATTTGTATCTGAATGTGCGGTGTCTCAACAAGTGAAGATTGAGAACCAAAGACCAGGCGGTTTGTTACAACCTTCAGACATCCCAATATGGAAGTGGGATAGTATTTCTATGGATTTTGCGGTGGGTTTACCAAGTACTCAATGTGGTGATGATTCTGTTTGGGTGATTGTGGATCGACTAACGAAATCTGCGCATTTCTTAGTCGTTAAGACTACACACAAGGCAAGTCACCTTACGAGGTTGTTTATTGCTGAGATTGTGAGGTTGGATGGTGTTCCATCTATCATTGTGTCTGATAGGGATCCAAAGTTTACTTCGAGATTTTGGAAGGTGTTCCAACAGGCTATGGGTACAGATTTATGTTTGAGCACTTCTAATCATCCTCAAACATATGGTCAGGCGGAACGTACAATTCAAACAATGGAAGATATTTTAAGGGCTTGTGTGTTGGAAAGTACAGGAAATTGGAAGGAACTTTTACCCTTGATTGAGTTCTCCTACAATAACAGTTACCATGTTGTTTCACCCCAAAATTTGCCCTCACCAAGACAAGACATTGTGTACTAAGAGGTTCACAAGATTCACAAGGTTCACAAAGTTCACAATTAGTCAGAAAGTTTGACAATTCCCTCAGACAATGCATCCTCCTAAGCAATGCATCTTAAACTAGGGTTTTGACTTTCATCAGGCTAAATGGACTTCCAAGGCCTCAAGTGAGCTTCATAGCATCCTATATGTGTTCAAGAATCCCCATGTCAAGTTTCAAGACTTTCCCAAAAGATTTGCTCAGTCAGATGATCAGATAGGTTAAAATCAGTCAAAGTAGTTAAAAAGTCAAACTGTGGTCAACTGTGGTCAAACCAAAGTCAAACTTCATGATTTTTTGCCAACATCAATTATATGAAGTTAAATTCATCATTTGATCAAGGTTGATCATGATTCATCAAGGAGATTTCAGATCATCAAGAATCAGGAGTTTCTAAATTAGGGTTTTCACAGGAAAAGTCAACTGAACTTTGACCAGCCATAACATTCACATGCTTCATCAAAAATTTTCCATCCAAAGCTCATTTTGAAGTAAATTGAATTCTCTACAACTTTGTGTCTCACAAGCCAAGCCCAAAAATGCTTCATTTGGAAGGTATGAGCTAAGACATTATAGGTCCTTTTAAAAGTCAACAAAAAGTCAACAACTTCCAAAGAGCATAACTTGAGAATGGTAAAAGATATGGACATGAGACCAAAGAGGTTGGTTAGAGGACTCTTTAATATTTCCAAAATGTCCAAGAACACCTTCATAGCATTAAAATTGAAGGATTTGTGCCCTTGCAAAGTTGGGAAATTTTTGAGAGGTTTATGAAGCAAATGGGGTCTTAAAACCATAATTCACCAAATGGGCTTGCTTTTTTATGACCCAAACACTTCCATGACATCATGCACGAATTAAAATTTATTTATTCATAATTTTATTCATTTTATTTTATTTATTATGATTTTTTATGTTAAAAATCATTTTAAATTAAAATAAAATATAAAATGATGGATATTTTATTTGATTTTGATTCTAGAATGTCTTAAAAAACATTTAAACTTGATTGGTACCATTTAAATTCAGATCATCCAAACATAGCAATGTTAGATCAAAATAAATCAAGTTTTAAGAACAAATCTTTTTCAATCTCCCAAAGATCAAATATCCACAAATTTGTTAAACTCTTGACCTAGTTTCATACACCCATATATAAACAACATGAAGACAAGCACTATTCACGAATTCAAGGGCTCAAGGATAAGTTTTGCATTTTCAAAGTTCATCAAAAATTTTAAATTCGGATTCTAATAATTTGTAGTTTTTCAGGTGAATAAAGTATACCAATCTTTTCCTTGCACATCACTGATCATATATCAATAGCCATATGCATCTCAAAGCCCAGGAATTGATCAAACCGAATCAAAGTTCTTGGACATTCAGGAATTTTTTGTTTTCGTATATTTGTGCAAAATAAATTATATTTGATTTTTGTTTCTTGTTTGTAGTGAACTAATGATCGTTTCTGGATACTTTAATTCGAGTTTTGGTACAGAATCAAAGACTTGCCATGTTAGAGTTCTAAGGAGACCGTGAATTGGGAATTCACTCAACAGGCGATTTTAATCCAAATTATTGACATATTTGAGATCAATGGCCATCATATAGTTGATCTAGGCAATTAAAATGAGTTTATTGTGTGTGTGTGTTGTTCATGATTTAATGTGCAGGTGCTATAGTGACGACGAAAATTCGTCACTAAAAGCTTTATTGACGGACAAACCGTAGGTATAATCTAACTGGACGGCTGAAGCTAGGAGATGACCTCTGGCGCCAAAATCCAGTTTGAAAAATTGGTTTAAAATATTATGTTTTGTTTGTGGATATATGTTGAATGCGTTGTAGTGGCTCAGTGGTTAGTGTGCGTGTTTGTCATATAGATGGTCCTGGGTTCAAATCCTCCCCAGGCCATTTTGCTTTGTTTTGTTTTTTTGATAATTTTACAGGATAACAACAAAACAAACTTGAAGGGGATTGCTATCAGCTGCGTTGCAGTGGCCCAGTGGTTATGCTTCTGATTATCCAAGTAAAGGACCTGGGTTCAAATCCCAGGTCCTGTTTTTTTGGTTTTTGTTTCATTTATTTTTTTGTTATTTCTTTATTTTATTCTTTAAATTAGTTAAAATAATTTCTTAAAAAATATCTAAATCATTTTTTTTATAAAACTTTATTTTCTTTTAAAATTTATATTATTTTCTTAAAACCTAAATTAATATATTTATTTCATTATATGTTTTTTTAATATATTTATAAATATGCATATAGGTATTTTTGTTAATTATATTTAAATTAGTTTCTAACCCTAATATTTTTACATATATAATTAGAACCCTAATTTTCTCTAACCCTAATCCTAACCCTAATTTTTATTTTATTTAAATCTTAAAATTAATTAAATTTTCTTAATATCCAATTAAATGATTAATCATAGTTTATTTTGTAAATAAATTAGTATATCTTTATTATTATTATTTTCATCTTAAAAATTCTTTCAAATTTGTTTTTTTATTAAAATCTAAAAATACTTAATTAAATTATATGTATATTTTGTATATTATTACTAACCTTTTCTTCTTCTTATTGTTTTATCACTAACCTTTTATTTTAATTGTTTATTTTATTATATAATTATTATCTAATTTACTTTTATTATAATGTAACTGTGAAAGCCGTGTAATAGTTGTAGGTCTTATTTTTGTTTTTATTTTATTGTTTGTAAATATTATTGCTTTGGTTAGTAATTATAGGGAGTGATAACCTATTTGCTTTAAAATTAATTTAAATCACTAATCATAAGATAAATATTTGAATTTATACACGCACACACGTAAGTCGATCTTGGATCGCCATCTCACTTCCTAAGGGTTATCTCTCATGTTGCCTAAACCAAAAGGTCAAGTAAGGTGTCTAAAAGCAAAGTCCCTTCTTCTAAAATATCATCAAGTCCCTTTACGATTATAAGATCAAGTCCCTCCGATGTTGCCTTCATAAATGATCTTGTCCCTTCCGAATAAAAGATGATAAGTCCCTTCGTATTGCTAAGACACCTTACAGTTGCCTAAACACAGATGTCCCTTCACATGTCCCTTACACATCCAAGGTAATGAATACCTATTCCTTAATAATAGGGATAGTCTTACCATTGAAAGAACATATAAGAACAGTAAATACTTATTATAGGGTAGGTTCCTCTTAAGTACTTGCTCACTTTTTCAAAATACTTCATTACATTTCACATTTCAAACAAATTTTCAAAACAAAGTCTTTATATACATCCATACGAGGATCATTATAAAGTACTTAGAAATTTTTTATCACACACTACACCTTTCTCAAAACAGTTTAAAGTGAGCTAAGTAACTAAGAGCCCATGGATAACCATGGATATAAAGGGTGCTAACACCTTCCCTTTGTATAACCTACCCCCCAAACTCAAAATCTTTTTAAGGTCTTTCCTGTTCTTTTATGCCCTTTCCTTTTGGATAAAATAAAAGTCGGTGGCGACTCTTGCTATCCGCAACATTTAACTAAAGTCGGTTCTCCCACCATGTTACACATGCAAGCAAAGAGATGACTCTGTATGAGGCTTTATATGGAAGGAAGTGTAGAACATCGTTGTGTTGGTCGGAAGTGGGTGAAGATAGGATTTTGGGACCCGACGTTATTCAAGAGACTACGAAAAAGATTCAGATGATTCAAGAAAAGATTAAGCAAACCCAAGATCGTCAGAAGAGTTATCTTGACAATTGAAGGAGACCTTTGGAATTTGATGAAGGTGATCATGTGTACTTGAAAGTCACTCCGAGATTGAGATTGAAGGGACCGTTTAAGTCGTGCAAGTTAAGTCTGAGATATGTAAGACCGTATCAGATCTTAGAAACGATTGGTGAAGTTGCTTACAGATTAGACTTACCACCCTCTCTATCTGAAATGCATGATGTTTTCCATGTATCTCAACTTCGTAGGTTCGTTCCTGATCCTCTTCATTCTATTCTGCCAGATTCTATCGAGATAGAAGCTGATTTGACTTTTGAGCCCCAACTGAGTCGTATCGTTGGAAGAGAAACCAAGGTGTTAAGGAACAAAGGGATTCCACTTGTTAAGGTACAATAGGATGCGACACATCTGGGAGATGCTACGTGGGAGAAGGAATCAGAAATGAGGGAATCATATCCTCACATGCTCAGATAATCTTTTAAATTCGAGGACGAATTTCTATTTAAGGAAGGGAGAATGTAATACCCTCGTAATTTTTTTAACGCTTTGAATAATAATATTTGATATTAATAAGGTCCTGTATTACTCTAAGAGATTTTAGCATAAATAATTAGAGCAATCTGTGGGATTTTATTTTATTAACTAATATTAGTTGACTCAGAGATTTTATAAAATTATGGTTTAAGAGACATTTTTGGATACTCTCTATTTGGACCCGCCGGTAGAAAAAATATGTTTTTCCTTTTAAGACGTAAGTCTTCTTTCTTTTGTTTTCTAAAAATAGAAATATAGAGAGAGGAAGAAGAAGAGAAAAAGGGAGAGAAAGAAGAAGAAGAAGAGAAATTCTTGAAGAAGAAGAAGAATAGAGCTTTTGATCTTGTAGCTTCCACCATCCATTCATCACTCAATATTCTCCAATCTTCTTGCTAGAGGTGAGTTCATAGATAGAAACTTTTGCTTTTAGTTTTGGTTGAGTTTTAGAGCTTATGAGTTTTAGGGCTTTCTATGGAAATATCTTAGAATCGGTAGATTAAACGGTTAGAAATCGATGAAAATGCTTGAGTATGTTGTCTTTAGGTATAGGAACATTGTTATCGCTTGTTTTTATGTTTGGGAATGTTTTGATTTGATTTTGATAAGTTCTGATATGTTAAAACGTGTTATTGTTGGATTATGGTTTCGGTTAACCGGTTAACCCAGGGTGTTAACCATTTAACGCTGTTGCGTTTTGGCTTTTATGTTTCTGGTTTGGTTAGGTTAACCGTTTAACCCAGGGCGTTAACCGGTTAACGTTTTACCCTTAGGGAAAATTGTTTTATTTCAAACTTTGAAAATTCATAACTTTTTACTCAGTTATCCGATTTAAGTGTTCTTTATACCATTTGAAAGCTAAAATTATGTACTATCACATGATGCCGAAAAATATTATTTTTACCCGACTTTTACCGACTTTTCAAAATAACCGTAATTATGTTAAGTTAGGGAATTTGTGAGTTAAAGGAAATAAAAGCATAACTTGTGAGGTAGCTAGGGTTACCCTAGGTTATTACGGAATTGTTTTTGAGACATGACAATGCTTAGGTGTCGATACTCAGATAGTGTCTTCGGGCTAGGTAGTTGTGATAGGATGGAAATTTTGTTCTTTTACGTTATATCCTAAATTAATTATATTTAGCTCGTGTCGAGGTCCCACGAGGCGGGACGGTCGGGGAGATATAATTAATCCATGGATTCGAATCCCTTAATGGATGACCGTGACCCGTACTCGTATGGTGTGGCTGGGCGGGGAAAGTTATCCATTAGGATAAGTAACGAGTGGCCCGTGTCGAGATCTCCATGTGTGGGATGGTCGGGGAAAGTTACTTTGTGGCAAGGTACCGTGACCCGTGCTGAAGTGCCCTGGTGTGGTTGGGCGGGGAGAGTGCCTTAGATATATAATGAGTGACTCGTGCTATAATGCCCTTGTGTGGCTGGGCGGGGAAAGTTATCTATACGTTGAGGATTGAGTGACCCGTACTCGTTTGTTATGGTTGGGCGGGGAAAGATGCCTCAAACCACCTTTTGTATGCTCCGTTTTGTTTTACCTTGTGTCTCTAGTTTTATGAGGAACTCGAAGCCTAGGTTTTCCCCCGACTTGAGTAGTGTCTAGTTCGAACCTTTTAGAGCAAGGGAACTTTAAGATAGGGAACTTACTGAGATATTTTATCTCACCCTTTGTTGATGTTGTTATTTCATGTACTTCAGGTTCCGTAAAGGGTAAAGATAAGCGACTTGATTATCTTTGCTTGTTTGATGGCTTTTCTTCCGCTGTGGACTTTTGAGATCTTCGAATCTAGTTCTTAGACTTTTTATTTTTTGAACATCTTGTATTATTTATAGCCTTTTGTATTGGTACCTAATGTTGTAGTGGCTATATTTATGCAATGGGTTACTAAGAACTTGTTGTATTTCAGTACTAAACTTAATTTTATATATGAAAAATATGCTTTGATGTATGTCTTTTATATATGAGTATTACGCCCATGGACAAACCTTGGCAAGGTACATTTTCTATCTAGTGGTTCGTCCACCACCTGGACTAACATGTTATACGGTTTTTTCTTCTTCTTCATTTTTTGTTATTGAAATGTTTTTAATATGTTTATTAATATAATATGGTAAATATAATTATTTAATGTTAAAAAATAATTAAATTGATTTTAAAAATGATTTAATTAATATTTTAATAAAATTAAACATTTTAATTAATAAATAAAAAAACATAATACACAGATTTATTAATAATACAAATATAATTCAAAATAATAATACATTAATTTTATTTTGGCGGTGGTAGTGGTGGAAGAAGACATGAGCCAATATAGCACCTAGTTGGAAATTTTTGGCATTCACCTCTGCTCGTTTTTTTTATGGAGGAGGAGGTGGAGCATTGGATGACAAATCTTCATCTTGATTCGGTGGACGTTGGTTTGATTGAACTTGATTCGATGTACCCTCCACCAAACAATCATCTATGTCATAAATATTGAAGTCTGAAAGTGATACAAGATTTTCTTCGGTTAGTTCAAAGTTGGGGAGTGCTTGTGACACATGTGTGTATCACTAAGGCGGTTCCATTAATGGACGATAAACATCTTGAGAGAACAAGGAGTGATCGAAGTTAGGCTGACTAGATGATGGGTGGAATATTTGTTATTGAGATTGGTAGGAGGAAAATCCATGGTTAGGTTGAGATGAGGATAGGTTGATTGTATGTTGTTGAGACTGAGAGTATGAATATTCAAAGTTAGGTCGAGGGATTGGAGAGTACTGGAAGGGTGGTCGTTGTGGGGTTTGATCTTAAAATTATTGGTGGTAGTTGTTGGTTTGATGGATTGGTTGGTGAGGAGTTGGTTGTTGGGATGAGGTGTGTTGTTCTGTTGTTCGGGTGTGATGAAATGTTTGTTGGGGTAATGTGTTTGTTTGTTGTGGTTGTGGGGGAAATTTTGTAGTATATGAGGCAAATTGACGGGGGTCAGCTAAAAATTAGGGTTGTGAGGGAAATATTAATGGAATATTTCTAAACCAGGTAATATATTCATGGTTATGCCTCAGTTGTTGTCATCTTAAATGTTTCCCATTCAAAACCAAATGTCTTCTATTATCCCTCTCCTCATTCTCTTCTTAGTTTACAGTTCTCCAGTGAAAACGCCACGTGGATTGCATTTCTATTGCATGATGTTCTCTCAGACATGTTGGTTGAGATGGAATTTCCTGAGGAAATCCAAACATTAATTTTACCCGGTCTAATTGATGTATCTCAACAATATAAAAACATATTATTGATGTTGTCGCACTCCATACATGCATATCATCACGAACAATATCTGGATAAACAGGGTATGGCCTCCATTTAAACTGGTACACGAAATAGAATAGTTAGAGTGCAAATAATTATGTATGAAATAAAGTAGTTATATTATTGGTTCCATGACATACATCTTCCGGAGTCATGTGATCAAACGCATCCCGATATCCACGTATATATAATTGGGGAGTATTGTTGCACTCCATACCTCTTTGTGCAAACGTTACTTTTTCAAAATATTGAAACTTGTTAAATTAAAAGTATATGTGTTTAAAATAGTGCAATTACAAAATAAATTTACCTGAGGGCATACGGGTAAGTCAACATCTTGTTGCTATTAGGAGTAATCATTGGCATATGCCAATACGCCCAAATATTCAGAAGGAGTACGTATCCTCCAATACAAATCGTTCTATGAGTAAGTCCATAAAGTGGATGAACGGTTCTAGGGGTAAGTCCAAAAAGTGGACGAACCAGTTAATAACTCATATATATTTGTATGAACTAGTTAACAACATGACGTAGAGTGCAATTTTTAACGCATATATATTACTATGAACTAGTGTTTGAATAATTCACCAACTATAACCATTCACTATATTACATAAAAAAATCAAAATACTTATTTACAATGGCTCAGAGAAATATCATTGTAACCATACACTATAATGGTTCCCTTGTCAATGATGTTACCGTCGGCTTCTCGTTTGTTAATACAGATACCATGCATTTCAAAATTCATTGTAAATCTGATTTGTTCCATTTGAAGGAGTGTATACAAAAAATTTACAATGTTCTTTACTAGAAATCATCTATCGGCTGTCATTATTTCATGGAGACGATGGTTGTGTATTTTATGTAATGAAGCAAATTGAAGAAGACAATGGAGTCAACGTGATATTTCAATGTCACAATACATTTCCTCAACTAGACACAATTGAGCTATATGTACGTCTTGTTGATGTCAAAGTATTTCCATCTTAAGAATCACAATCACACCGGTATGGAATGAGTCAAATTACTGAAGATGAATCAATCCAAAACAATGAACCTTTCATACCAAATGAAGTGGTTGGGGAATAAAATGAAGATGAACTCGATGAGGAAAGTCACGAAGATTTGTTTGGAGACAATGATGAGGAGGAGGATGCATACGTCATGGTAAATGATACCTAGCTAACAAACGTGCAACAGATGAATTTGTACAATCTGCCTATTCATATGACAAATATTTGTTTTGAGGCTCAACCTATCTCAGTTTTTGAAGTCCAAAATCCAACCACCATGGGTAACGATTTGGAGGTAGGAATGGTGTTTGAAACTAAGGAGACATGTGTTGCGGCCATCCAACATTGGCATATAACCAATAATCTTAACTATAATGTCTATAAATCTGATCTTGGAAGGTATATTATCAAGTATAAGAACTCAGAGTGCGAATTCAAGTGCAGAGCTTCTTTGTGTAGGAACTTAAAATGGATGATTGGTAAGCTTCATGGACCCCATACTTGTATGGCGTCTGCTATGACACAATATCATGGAAAAATATCTTTAGATCTAATTATTCAAAGCATCAAAGATCTTGTTAACAATGACACTTCAGTCAAAATAAAGGTGATCATGGCCCATATTGTTGAAAAATATGGGTATATAATATCCTATAGGAAAGCGTGGATTGTGAAGACGGAGGCCATAGAATCACTGTATGGGAACTGGGAGACGTCTTAAAATGAACTTCCACAATTGTTGTTGGTAATGAGAACCTATCTTCCCGGTACCTTACTAGAATTGCAAACGCTTCCTATTTTTACAAATGACGAAATCCAGTTGGGTGATAGGAGGAAATTCCATTGGCTTTTTTGGGCGTTTCAACCGTGTATCCATGGATTCGCCTATTGCAAGCCAATTATGCAGGTCAACGGAAAATGGTTGTATGGCAAGTATAAAGGTACGTTGTTGATGGTTGTTGCACATGATAGGAACAATGACATTTTCCCTATAAATTCTGCATTTGTTGAAGGCGAGACAAAGGATGGATGGAGTTTCTTCCTGAGGAATTTGAGAAAGCATGTCACACCGCAGGCTAATTTGTGTCTAATATCTGAAAGATATGTATCAATTAAAAGTGGATATGATGATCCAGAGAATGGTTGGCAACATCCTCCATCTTCACATGTATACTGCATCAAACACATCGCACAAAACTTCAGTCGAAATTAGAGATAAGGAACTACACAAAAAATTTGTCAACATGGGTAAGAGTCTACATTTATAATTACAAAATATAGTTAAAGATATTGGTATATTCATCTTAACATAGTTAATTACAGGATATGCATTGACAGGGGCAACATTTAATTACTATCGATGTGAAATTCAAAGTGAAAATATACAGGTTGTAAGGTGGATAGACAACATTCCTCAGGAGAAATGGGCAAGGAAGTTTAGTGGGGGACAACATTGGAGACACCTGACAACTAATCTTGTTAAGGCAATGAACTCTGTACTTAAGGAGACTCGTAACCTTCCTATCACTTCTTTGGTTAGGTCTACATACTTTCAATTGGGGGCGAAGTTTGATGTGTCACCCGTATTTAATTAATTAATTTAATTAAATATTATTTCTTATTTTTCCCGATTATTGTCGTTGGGTGTTGTTTTGTCATTGTGTTGTTAAGTTGTTTAAGTTGGTATTAAGTTGATGGTTAAGTCGTATTTGAGTTGTTTAAGTTAATTAAGTCGAATGATAAAATAATTATTAATAATATAATATTAAGTTGGGCCTAGTTATGGTGTGAAAGTAGTAAAGTTGGGGGTGTTATTTTAGGCCCATTAGTAATTAAGCTAATTAGTGATATTTTAGTAAAACTAGACTAAAAACATAATTAGGGAATAATCAAAAAAATTGGTGAGAAGAGAACAAGTCTAGAGGAAGAACAAAAGGCTAGGTTGAGGATTTTCGCAGAGATTTTTGCTGTAAATTCGAGTTGCCTTCAATCCAAGGTATGGGTGGGGTTCGAATTCCATAACCAGGATTAGATAATCCATATGTAGGTTGGGTTTTCATATGATTAGTTGTTGCATTTTCGTATGAATATGGTATGTATGATATGTTGTTCTTGTTGTATTGTTATTGTGTGAGTTGTTATGTTGTTGTAATATTTGTTGTATTTGTTGCTATGTTGTTGTATTGGTTGTTGCAGGAAAATCGTGTAGAGAAAGAGGTTAGGGTTCATAAAATCAGTTGTAGAAATTAGTAGATGAATAGATACAGAAGATTTGAAGTCTAAAATCAATGTAGTAACCCCATTAGGCTTGAAGGGAGTGATAAAGTTGTGTAATTCATAGTAGAAGTAAGATTAGTATGCATTTTGGTGTTTTACGTAATAGATCTGGCATTATGCGTAACATGAAAGGAATTACGCATAAAACATCCCAGTTACGCAGGCATTACGTGTAACAGATGGGTCATTACGCGTAAGAGGTGACGTGGAAACAAGTCATTATACGTATGGAGTAGCCAATACGCGTATGGACAGAGTAGTGTGTAGAAATGTGATTTTTTTGGCGATTCTTCCTGTTTTCACATCTGTTTCAAGTTGAGTTGATCTTAGACTTTGAGTAGGAATAAAATAAGTTGGTTTTAGTAGATTTGAGGATTTAAAAATAATTAAATTAGGAATCCAATTGAATGAGCCGTAATTAGTTGTTTTCCATGTTGAAGTTGTATTAAGTCGTTATAAGTTGTGTTGTCCCGATCTTGGGGAAGATTATTAAGTTGCAGGTCGATTGACCAATGAATCATGTTGTTAAGTTGTTATGTTGTTGCTCATGTTGTTATTGTATGCCATTCATAGTTGCATACATTTGCATATTTTCAAGTTGGAGCGAATGCTCGATTCAAGTTGACCTGGATTGGAAAATAAGTTGTTGATGCATCGATAAACTGGAAATAATTTCAAGTTGGGAGTTTACTCCTAATGGTAACACATGCATATATATGTTGAGTCACATTCGAGTTGCATTTTATCTATGTTGTTAATTGTTAATTGGTTGCAAGTTGTACGTTGATGTTGCTTATTGTGTGAAGTGGGTGATTGTATGATTCCTTGATTATATGTTGATTATCATACTCATGTTTATATTATTCGATATCTCACCCCTTCTGTTTGAATGTTTCCCTCTATTGGTAACGTGCAGGTAACCAAGATTTGAGTACCTAAGCGTCTCAAGTTGGTGTTTGTCGCTCTGATACGTAGCACTTCGGGGGGATGAATGCATGTTTTGTTTTGTGGATTTGTATCTAGTTTATGAACTCGTTTTAGTTTTTTTATGTTGAAAAGCATGTTGAAGTATTCGATGTTGAGTATACTTGAAGTTATTTTAAAGTTGCAAATTTTGTTGAATCCGCTGCGTAGTTTGTGAAGCATGATTATGAATGAAGTTTTGGTATTTGATTTTAAAAGTTAAAAATGTGATATCCCATGTTTTGGTGAATTTTTATACAACTATGATTTAAATTATAAAGTCAGGTAGAATAGGGTGTTACATTAGTGGTATCAGAGCTGGTCGTTCTGTCTGACCAAGTTGTTGAGCCGTAGTTGTCTAACAATCGAGTATTGTTACATGGTTCTAAATTTTGTTGTGTTGTAGTGTTAAGTTGATATGGCTGGAAGAAATGATGTTGTGATAGTTTCTGCAATACAAGCAATGGCTCAGACTGTGCAAAATTTACCGAATACTGGCGGGAATAATGAGTGTCGTACTTTTGCGACTTTTTAGAGAGAGAATCTGCCTACCTTCAAGGGCAAGTATGACCCTGAAGCTGCATTGGTCTGGTTAAAAGAAATCGAGATAATTTTTCGGGTGATGGATTGCACTCCAGGCAGAAGGTTCGTAATGGGACTCACATGTTGGCAGAAGAGACTGATGACTGGTGGTTGGAAACCAGATAAAGGTTGGAAGTTGCAGGTGAAAAGATCACTTGGGTTGTTTTTTGTAGAGAGTTTATGAAGAAGTATTACCATGAAGATGTGTGTGGTAAGAAAGAGATTAAATTCCTTACACTGAAACATGGGAATATGCCGGTGACTGATTATGCTGCAAAGTTTATGGAGTTGTCGAAGTTCTATACGCACCATGATGCAGCAACTGCTGAATTTTCGAAGTGCACCAAGTTTGAGAACGGGTTGCGTTCGAAGATTAAGAAAGTGGTAGGGTATCAAAAGATTCGTGTTTTTACTGATCTGGTTGATAGTTGCAGGATCTTCGAGGAAGATAACAATGCTCACTACAAGATTGTTACTAATAGAAGGGGCAAGAATCAGCAAAATCGTGGCAAGCCTTATAATACTCCAGCTGGTAAGTGTAAGCAGAAAGTTGCTTCGGATCAGAGAACTAGTGGGGGAGATGCTCCTACTAGTATCGTTTGTTTCAAGTGTGGGCAAGCTAGATATAAGAGTAATATGTGTACTGCTGAGGTAAAGCATTATTTTCGTTGTGGAAAAGTTGGGCATGCAATATATGATTGCATGCATAAAGAAATAATCTTCTTTAATTGTGGTGAAGAAAGGCATATTGGTAGTCATTGCCAGAAGCCAAGGAAAGCAAACTCTGGAGGAAAAGTGTTTACTTTAGCTGGGACTCAGACAACTAATGAGGACAAGCTCATTAGAGGTACATGTTTCATTAATAGTATTCCTTTAATTACTATTATTGATACGGGTGTTATCCATTGTTTTATTGTTGCTGATTATGTTAAGAGATCGGGTCTTGAGTTGTCTGATATGAAAGGGGAAATGGTCGTAGAGATTCTTGCTAAGGGATCAGTGACTACTTCTCTAATGTGTTTGAGTTACCCGTTGTCTATCTTTGATAGAGAATTTTATGTTGATTTTGTATGTTTACCGTTGATTGGGATGGATGTAATCCTAGGTATGAACTAGTTAGAGTATAACAATGTTCATATTAATTGCTTTCGTAAGTCAGTGAGGTTTTCTACTCCAGAAGAGGAAGGAGTTGGATTGTTGTCATTCAAAGAGTTGCAGAAGTTGATGAAAGAGGATGCCTAAATGTTTCCGTTGATGGCGTCGTTATCTGTAGAGAATAAAGCTAAGGTTGAAGAGTTGAAAGTAGTGAATGAATTTCCTGAGGTTTTCCCTGATGAAATTCCTGATGTACCACCTAAGAGATAAGTTGAGTTTTTGATTGATCTTGTACCTGGTACTAGACCTGTTTCTATGGCTTCGTACATGATGTTTGCATCTGAGTTGGCTGAATTAAAGAAGCTGTTAGAAGAGTTGCTTGAGAAGAAGTTTGTAAGACCAAGTGTATCGCCGTGGGGAGCTCCAGTTTTGTTGGTTAAGAAGAAAGATGGAAGTATAAGGCTTTTCATGGATTATAGACAATTGAACAAGGTGATAATTAACAACAAGTATCTATTACCGAGAATAGATGATTTGATGGACTAGTTGGTAGATGCTCGTGTGTTTAGCAAGATCAATTTAAGACCGGGCTATCATAAAATTAAGGTGAAAGATGAGGATATAAAGAAAACGGTGTTCAGAACACGTTATGGACATTACGAGTATTCGATGATGCCTTTCGGTGTGACTAATGCGTCGGGAGTATTCATGGAGTACATGAATTGTATTTCTCATGCTTATCTCGATCGTTTTGTAGTTGTGTTTATAAATGATTTTTTTGTTTATTCTAAGTCAGAAGAAGAGCATGTAGAACATTTGAGAACAATATTAGAAGTTTTGAAGGATAAGAAGTTGTATGCGAAGTTGTCCAAATGTGAATTTTGGTTGAAAGAAGTCAGTTTTCTGAGTCATGTGATTTCAGGTAGTGGTATTGCAGTGGATCCTTCTAAGATATATGTTGTGTTGAAATGGGAAACTCCAAAGTCGGCTACTGAGATTAGAAGTTTCTTGGGATTGGTCGGTTATTACCGAAGGTTCATTGAAGGATTTTCTAAGTTGGCACTTCCATTGACTCAGTTGACTTGTAAGAGTAAAGCCTTTGTGTGGGATGTGCAATGTGAAGAAAGTTTTGTGGAGTTGAAGAAGAGGTTGACGTCGGCTCCGATTTTGATGTTACCGAATTCAGAGGAACCGTTTATTGTATATTGTGATGCTTCGTTGATGGGTTCAGGAGGTGTTCTTATGTAGAATGGTAAGGTGATTGCTTATGCATCGAGACAGTTGAGAGTTCATGAAAATAACTACCCTACACACGATTTGGAACTTGCTGCAGTTGTTTCTGTATTGAAAAATCTGGAGGCATTTCTTTATGGTTCTAGATTTGAAATTTTTAGCGACCATAAGAGTTTAAAGTACCTGTTTGATCAGAAAGAGTTGAATACGAGGCAACAAAGATGGTTAGAACTATTGAAGAACTATGATGTTGGTTTAAATTATCATCCAGGAAAAGCTAATGTTGTGGATGATGCTTTGAGTCGGAAGACGTTGCATATGTCAACAATGGTGGTTAAGGAGTTAGAGTTGATTGAGCAATTCCGAGATATGAGTTTGGTTGCGAAGTGACGCCAAAGAGTGTTATGTTAGGTATGCTGAAGATTAATAATGATTTTCTGGACAACATTAGAGAAGCTCAGAAATTGGATGTAAAACTAGTGGATATCATAGTTGATTATGGTGAATTATAGAAGAACGGTTTTAAGTTGGATGCGCATGATGTTTTGAGATTTCAGGATAGAATATGTATTCCTAATGATGTTGAAATGAAAAGAATGATTCTGGAGGAAAGTCATTGAAGTAATTTGAGTATTCATCCAGGAGCGACTAAGATGTATCAGGATTTGAAAAAGTTGTTTTGGTGGCCTAGGATGAAGAATGATGTAGCGCGTTTTGTGTATGCATGTTTGATTTATTAGAAGTCGAAAGTTGAATATCAGAAGCCTGCTGGTTTGTTGCAACCGTTGGAAATTCCATAATAGAAATGGGATAGCATTTTTATGGACTTTGTAACAGGATTGCCTAATACTTCAAGGCGACATGATTCGATTTGGGTAATTGTTGATAGGCTTACAAAGTCGGCTCATTTTATTCCTATTAACATCAGTTTTCCAGTATTGAAGTTAGTTGAGATTTATGTCAGAGTGATTGTGAAGTTGCATGGTGTTCCTTTGTGTATTGTGTCGGATTGAGACCCAAGGTTTACTTCTGAGTTTTGGAAGAGTTTGCAAGAAGCATTGGGTTCTAAGTTGAGGTTGAGTTCAATGTATCATCCTCAGACAGGTGGTCAAACTGAGAGGACGATTCAGTCGTTGGAGGATTTGTTGAGAGCTTTTGTACTTGAGCAGGGAGGTTCGTGGGATCCTTATCTTCCATTAACTGAGTTCACATATAATAACAATTACCATTCTAGTATCGGAATGGCACCTTTTGAGGCGTTGTATGGTCGGAGATGTAGAACTCCGTTATGTTGGTATGAATCTGGTGAGAGTGTGGTGCTTGGATTAGAGATAGTTAGAGAGACTACCGAGAAGGTGAAGTTGATTTACGAGAAGATGAAGGCTTATCAAAGTCGGCAGAAAATTTATCACGATAAGCGTAGGAAAGATTTGGAATTCCAAGCGGGTGATCATGTATTCTTAAGAGTTACGCCTGTGACAGGTGTTAGGTGAGTGTTGAAGTCTAAGAAGCTTACTCCTTGTTTTATTGGTCTGTATTAGATTTCAGATAGAGTTGGGAATGTTGCTTATAGAGTGGCTTTACTGCCAAATTTGTCGAACTTGCATGATGTGTTCCATGTGTCGCAACTCCGAAAATATATTTCAGATCCTTCTCATATAAATAGTATGGATGATATGCAAGTACAAGATAATCTCACCGTGGAGACAATGCCGGTACGAATTGAGGATCATGAAATGAAGACCTTAAGAGGAAAAGAGATTGTTTTAGTGAAAGTTGTTTGGTTGGGAGCTGCTGGAGAAAGTATAACTTGGGAGTTGGAAAGCAAGATGCAGGAATCATATCCTGAGTTGTTTGAGCAAGGTAAGATTTTCGAGGACAAAAATGTTCTAAGTGGGGGAGAGTTGTAATGCCCGCATTTAATTAATTAATTTAATTAAATATTATTATGTATTTTTCCCGATTATTGTCGTTGGGTGTTGTTTTGTTGTTGTGTCGTTAAGTTGTTTAAGTTGGTATTAATTTGATGGTTAAGTCGTATTTGAGTTATTTAAGTTAATTAAGTTGAATGATAAAATAATTATTAATAATATAATATTAAGTTGGGCTTAGTTATGATGTGAGAGTAGTAAAGTTGGGGGTGTTATTTTAGGCTCATTAGTATTTAAGATAATTAGTGAGATTTTAGTAAAACTAGACTACAAACCTAATTAGAGAATAATCATAATTTTTGGTGAGAAGAGAACAAGTCTAGAGGAAGAACAAAAGGCTAGGTTGAGGATTTTCGCGGATATTTTTGCTGTGAATTCGAGCTGCCTTCAATCCAAGGTATAGGTGGGGTTCGAATTCCATAACCGGGATTAGATAATCCATATGTAGGCTGGGTTTTCGTATGATTAGTTGTTGTGTTTTTGTATGAATCTGATATGTATGATATTTTGTTCTTGTTGTATTGTTGTTGTGTGAGTTGTTATGTTGTTGTAATCGTTGTTGCATCTGTTATTGTGTTGTTGGACTGGTTGTTGCAGGAAAATCATGTAGAGAAAGAGGTTAGGGTTCGTAAAATCAGTTGTATAAATTAGTAGATGAATAGATACAGAAGATTTGAAGTCTAAAATCAATGTAAAAACCCCATTAGGCTTGAAGGGAGTGATAAAGTTGTGCAATTAGTAGCAGAAGTAAGATTAGTATGCATTATGGTGTTTTACGTAACAGATCTGGCATTACGCGTAACGTGAATGGCATTAGGCGTAACACATCCCAGTTACGCAGGCATTACACGTAACAGATGGGGCATTACACATAAGAGGTGGCGTGGAAACAAGTCATTACACGTATGGAGTAGCCAATACGCGTATGGATAAAGTAGTGTGCAAAAATGTGATATTTTTGGCGATTCGCCCTGTTTTTGCATCCGTTTCGAGTTGAGCTGATCTTAGACTTTGAGTAGGAATAAAATAAGTTGGTTTTAGTAGATTTGAGGATTTAAAAATAATTAAATTAGGAATCCAGTTAATTGAGTCGTAATTAGTCATTTTCCATGTTGAAGTTGTATTAAGTCGTTATAAGTTGTGTTGTCCCGGTCTTGGGGAAGATTCTTAAGTTGCAGGTCAATTGACCAATGTTGAATCATGTTGTTAAGTTGTTGCTCATGTTGTTATTGTATGCCATTCATAGTTGCATACATTTGCATATTTTCAAGTTGGAGGGAATACACGATTCAAGTTGGCCTGGATTGGCAAATAAGTTGTTGATGCCTCGATAAACTGGAAAGAATTTCAAGTTGGGAGTTTACTCCAAATGGTACCACATGCATATATAAGTTGAGTCGCATTCGAGTTTCATTTGATCTATGTTGTTAATTGTTGATTGGTTGCAAGTTGTACGTTGATATTGCTTGTTGTGTGAAGTGGGTGATTGTATGATTCCTTAATTATATGTTGATTATCATACTCTTGTTTATGTTATTCGATATCTCACCCCTTCTGTTTGAATGTTGCCCTCTGTTGGTAACGTGCAGGTAACCAAGATTCGAGTACCTAGTCATCTCAAGTTGGTGTTTTTCGCTCAGATACGTAGCACTTCGGGGGATGAACACATGTTTTGTTTTGTGGATTTTATCTAGTTTATGAACTCCTTTTAGTTGTTTTATGTTGAAAACCATGTTGAAGTATTCGATGTTGAGTATACTTGAAGTTATTTTAAAGTTACAAATTTTGTTGAATCCGCTACGTAGTTTGTGAAACATGATTATTAATGAAGTTTTGGTATTTGATTTTAAAGTTGAAAATGTGATATCCCATGTTTTGGTGAATTTTTATACAACTCTGGTTTAAATTATAAAGTCAGGTAGAATGAGGTGTTACATTTTCCAAACGAGGTTATGAGTGGACAAAGTTGTTGACATCTGGTGAAAAATTCACGAAGAGCTGCAAGAAGACAATGGATGAGGAAGTGAGTAAAGGTACCAGTCATAACGTCATGCATTTTGACTGAGAGCACTTCTATTTCATGGTGGCCGAAAGAATTAACCAACATAATGGTCGGGCATTAGATACTTACAAAGTTGATCTCAAGACGAGGAATTGTGATTGTGGAAAATTTCGAGTGTTCCATTTGCCTTGCTCCCATGCTATCGCAACATGTGCTAGTATACAAAAGACCACACAATTCACATACTTGAAGTCTTCACCATTCTAAATGTTTTTAAAGTCTACAAGGAAAGCTTTCATGCACTTCCACATCAGGAAAATTGGTCACAATATGGAGGATTTACTCTTTGCAATGACGAAACTATGCGAAGAAAATAGAAAGGACACCCAAATAGTACCCGAATTAGAACCGAAATGGATGAAACTGAAAAAGAAAAGAGATTGTGTGGGATTTTTCGTGGAGTTGGTCATATACGTAGCAAATGTCCAAATGTAGCAGGCCCGTCTAATTAGCCTCAACGATAATGTTATCATCAGTATTGTAACAATGTAATATTACGTCTTACTAATTCAACTTTCATTTCAATTAAAAAAACTAATAAAAACTAACAACCAACTTTCATTTCAACAATATCATAACGACAACAACCAAACAAAAACTAACAACATCATAAGGTCAACAAACAACCAAAAACTAACAACATCATCTGGACCTAACATCATCGCAAGGACACCTGCATCATTTACCACTTTTCTCCACTTCGTCACGTCTGACTCCCCAACCCGCTTCTCAATTTTCCTGATCTTTTCTTTATGACAAATTTCTCCTTCTAACCAGCAGTTTAATTCCCTATGCAAATGTTCAAGAGTTTGCGTGTTCCAGAGTATCATCTTCATCAGAGACTTTGTTGGTGAATATATAACCAGAGTATTTTTCTTCTTAAGTAGAAATTTTGGAAGCGGTTCTTCCGTTGATGCTGATGATGAACGCAATGCAAATATACTTTTAGACTGAGTTGAGGATATTGGTGGTAATTGTTGTAGACTACTTCATTCACAACCTTATTTATATATAACAAAAAATTTATTAAATAATATTTGGTAGTCTATTGACTGGACGAACTGAAACACATTTTTAAAAATATGATATTTTCGTCAAAAATAATATTATGTTAGTCCATTGATTGGACGAACCAAAATTTATTAAAATAAATAAAATATTAAATTATATTAAACTATTAATTAAATATGTTTCAAAATATTTCAAAATATTGTTTATTATCAAATAATCAATTTAACTATTTTATATTAATTAAAATATTAAAAAAACTATTTAAATAAATAAAAAAAAATTTTAAATAGATAAGTCCATACATTGGACGAATCGGTACAAGAATAAATCCATAGAATGGACGAACCAATAAAAAGGTAAATCTATAGAATTGACGAACCAGTACAAAACAATTCCATACTTAAATTTGAAATCGTGACATCGTGATATATAATTTTCAAATATGCGGCAGTATGATAAAAATATTCAAAACAATGCCTATAACCTACGAACTAGTACTTCATTACTTTGTTAGTACTTCATTACTTTGTTTTGAACTTCGTGGTGGCATTATAATTTTTTTTCTTCTTGTAATTAATTGTCAAACAAATGTTTTTTTTTTTTTTTACTTATACATATAAGCAGCGAATACCAAACTGAAATAAATAAATTAATACGTATTTAAAATAATTATAAAAAAATATTGATTAATATTGATTAGACATTATATGTCCGGATATATATTGTCTCCGTAAGATTTTAACTAGAGAATCATCACATTCAATTGCCTCTTATTTGAATTTTTTATTGTACTTGCTTGAAATTTGACTGAAACTTTATTAAATCGGAGACAATCTGCTCCCTATAAGTCTAACACCATTGTAATATTTTGTTTTTACGGTTGAGAATCAAGAATGAGGAAAAAGTTTTATATTTATTAAAAAAATGAAAATTGAACACTTTATAAGTGGGAGAATCTACACATTTATCATTTTAGAGTTTTAGATGGATATGTGGTATGTCTCTCACAAAGATGTGCCACAAATATAAATGCCTCGTAGTGATATTAGTATACGTGGAAGAGAGAGCTTCCACCATGTTCCGTTGTATATGTAGAAGAAAGAGTTTTTCCGTTGAAGTATTCATACTTGATTCTAGAATCAAATATAAGAAAAAAATCTCACATGAATTAATTTTAGATGGATATGTAATATATATCTCACAAAGTATACCCAAATATAAATGCTCAATCTTTGAACCACCTCCAACATTTTCTACATATGGCATTGTTGGGATTGACAATGTCACAATTTTTTTCTTCTTTTAATGATATTAATGAATAAGGATACCAATGTTTGTTTGCTCTCTCTCTCTCTCTCTCTCTCTCTCTCTCTCTCTCTCTCTCTCTCTCTCTCTCTATATATATATATATATATATATATATATATATATATATATATATAAAAGCAAAGGTGACTTAGTACCCAAAAAAAGTGACTTTTGGACGATACTAGTATTAAAAATAAAAAATAATCTCAATTTAGTCCTTTCATAATAGGTAAAACTCATATTAGTCTATCATAAAATAAAAAAAAGAATAAACATGGAAGTTAATATACTAATTCATCACATTCGAAGATAAAAATAAAACAAATGAGGTGATTTTAATCTATGGTTTATGAATTTAATTTTTTTTATAAATATTTTAGTATAGAATTTATTATTTTATTTGAATTTTTCAAAAGAAAAAAAGAAAAGAAAAGTGGAATGAGAATGAGATAGTAATTATTTTAATTTAAAATCTTGGGATCAAATTGTCCCATATATTTTAATTAATTGCAAAGAGTTAATTATCCCTCACGTTAATTGACAATGAGATTTTAGAGGTAAAAATAGTAAGAACAGAATAATTATTATGATAATTTGAAAAAACACAGAGCGAAAGTGAAGGCAGAAGAATCGAAATTGATGCCAACGCATCGAAGTTTGATCTCAACATGCTTGATTTCTTCTTCCTTTCTTTCTCCATTTTTCTTCATCGCCGTTCTTAACCATAATCACCGCGCAAAGGTGGAGAAATTTTAAATAATTCACAACAATGTCGTGGGTAAGATCGGCGGTCCACAGAGCCGTCGAAGCAGGTGGCCAGAGCAATCTCTCCCGCACCGTTCGTAATTACGCCGACACCGTCGTTCACCATGCAAGCAACGCCGTCGCCGGTGGTGCTAAAATCATACAGGACCGCATTGTATGTCAAATTTTCCTTTTCTAACTTTATTCAGTTCCGGTGAAATTTGCATCAATGTATGATCATCGATTTAATGTTTTGAAAATTAAATGAATGATATCAATTTCAATCAATAGAAGAGAATGTCTCTAAAATATGTTTGGTGAAAAGTTTTTGTGTAACCATGTAGTGTAAGCAATTGTAGATTCACGAACTTTTAAATTGGTGTTAGGCCTGAAATGGATTTGAAATTGGTGTTATGTTTGATGAATGAACAGGTGTCGCGGAATATGCAAAGTTTTAGGCATACTGTAAAACGGTTAGAAGAAGTTTCTGTTTCATGTAGAGGGATAGAGAGAGTTCAGTTGCTTAGAAGGTGGTTAGTTGCTCTCAAAGAAGTTGAGAGACTTTCTGCTACAAGCACCGCCACTGACACTGCCAATGCAAAAGATCAAGACGACCGCTTTGTTTCTGACGATAATAAGGATTCACCTACAGCACCTACCTTGGTTTGTTAAACCCTTAGGGTTGTTTCTGTGTGTTATTTTATGACCTAAGTTATAACATTATTGTTGTTTTCACAAGATTACTGTTTTTGTAACTTTGTTTTTGTTTACTTGTTAGACAAGTAATTTATTTATTCTCATGGTATATAACCATGTACAGATTTACTATGTAGACCCTGGTGTCCCGGGTGAACCAAAAAATTTTCAAGATGTTTTTCTCCACAGTCAAGCTCTTGAGGGTATAACATTGTCAATGGTGAGTGTTACTTGATGCAATATATTTCAAATTTACAGTTGCTCAAAGCTTAGCTTTATATTTGCTGATTTATGGAACTTAACCGCAGGTTAACTCTTTTGTGTCACTCAGATTCTTGAAGAACCAAATGAGGAAGAAGTTTCACTACTTTCAGAGATATATGGGTAAATTTGTCTTTATTTATCTCTTTTTATTGGTTAACTGATATTCTGAAGCCAAATGTTAGTCGGAGACAGTTGGTGGTTTTCACATCAGGATTAACTTCCTTAAAAAAAAAATTCTGGTTCGGTTTCGTTTAGGCTTTGCATTAAAGGGGGGAAGGAAGAACAAACTGCCTTGTTATCCAGTGTACAGAAGTTGGCAAAAGCATTTTCTGGATATGAAGATGAAGTACTGGTAAGTGTTTTAATATACTTTTTTATAGACTTAGTCCTTTATCGTTAATAAAAACCTACACACTTTGTGAGGAACATGTACGCATACACTCATTTTCCCTTTCCACTTTATATTTTCAACAGGCAAAACGAGAAGAGTTACTTCAATATGTTCAAGCTTCAATTTCAGGGCTGAAAGTAAATGCTGATCTTATGAGGTTGTTACAAAACAATATTAATCTTCTTGACTTTATGCTTTGAACCAATGTTGAGACTCAAGAGTAAATTTAGTTTTCTTTTCTCCTCTTGTATGTGATACACTCTCCTATCTCAGAATAGAAGTTGAAGCCTGCAATCTGAAAGATAAAATTGACAAGATGAAGGCATCAAATTCGGTCAAGACAACGTCTGTTACAATAGAGGTGACATATTTTGGGCAATTATTAATGGATTAAGATCACGAGATCATGTATCTAATATCTATGTCTAAATTTATACCTTAGTTGCAATTGAGCATTTTTGTTTATATTCAGGCTTTAGATGAAGCTATGAAAAATATCCAAATGTGTTCTAAGTTAGAGGAACTCTTATTGAAAAAGAAAGACTTTAGTGCTGGTGATTCTCCAGAAATTTATGCTGGAAAGGTCATTTTCTTATCTCTTCTACTAATGAAGTCTTTTATGTAATTACCTCTGGTTTCTATGATTCACCGAAAAGAGCATAAAAAGTAGTCAAAATTGATATTGTGTTTGTAATTTGTTAAATAAGTGGCTTTGAGGGGCACCAAGCAATGTTTCAGTGTTTTCGGTTTGGTTCAACATTTTATATTTCCACCTGCTTTAGGCTGTTCTAACCTGAATTCTGGAATTTCCATATTACATGTAAATTCATTTTTATCAATTCTTTGCCATAAACTTGTAGAGTCCTAAAGTTTGAACACATTTATGTGTTCTACACTAATCAATGTTGTATCATTTATACTTATTCAATTGCATTTGTAAGTAGGCATACTTTTTTTATTCACAGTGAAATGATGCTCAATTTCCTGCTCATGATGTTAAACTTTTTGTGGGTGATGGTGGGTGATTGAATCACTTCCAGGTTGATAAAATGAAAATTTTGTCAGAATCTCTTGCAAATTCTACCACGAAAGCTCAGAGTCGCATTTCGGAGCACAGGTGACAGAAATAGTTATTATGCTTCTCAGTTTCTTAGGATTAAAGAAAAGAATAAAACCGTTTTTTTTCTTGTATATTCAAGTGCCTTCATATCGCACAAAGGTACTAAACATACTTTATGTTGCCCGATACATATAACTTTTGTTTTGTATTAATGTTTTGATTCTTGATGCATCTCATCTAATCTGTTGGTTAGATGAAAGTTTGTATGGAAACGATGAAAATGTTGAATGAATTTTCTTAATATTTTTCTTCCATAAATGTTATTGTTGTTTTTATTCTCAAGCAGATCTCAGAAAGAAGAAGCACTTCATTTTCGGGTAACCAAGTCCAATGAGGTTAGCGAAATTGAGAAGGTACAATATCAGATGATTTTGTATTGTTGTAAATATAGAAAATAATTAAGATATATGAAATGAAATCGATGAATATTTCAAGTTACATGCCAAAGTACTTTTTCAGGAGCTGGGAGTGGAGATTGAAGAACTCGAGAAGCAGAAAAATGAGCTCGAAGACAAACTTAAAAAGGTTTATTAGGTCACCTCTTCTTGAGCGCTTTAATTACAATGCTAAAAGACATTTGAATTCAGGAACTGCACCTTTTTATGTTTTGTTGCATAGCATCTGCATTGATTATATCCAGTTTACGCGACTAAGATATTATTGTAGGTGAACACTTTGTTGACATCTGCTCGTACACGTCTCCGCAATGCAAAAGAAGAAAAAGACCAATTTGATGATGCAAGCAATGAAATTATTGAACATATAAAAACTAAGGTATAAAAGTTTTTTATTCCATGCGCATCGTTACGAAGTTCATAATCCGAGCATGCCATTTTATTATTAAAGTTTTCCTTATTTTAGGAAGACGAGATGTTACGAGCCATTGCTTCTTATACAACCGAAGCCAAGGTTGTTGATACATGGGTCAACTTTCTAGAGCACACATGGATATTTAAAACCTCTCTAACCAAGAGAAATGAGGAGCAGATCAAGTATGCCCTGTAGTTTAACAATCAAATATGATCAAATAACATTTGAAATTATACTTTTCTTGAGTCTATTCTACGAATAAATATATGGCATGATAGTTATTTTATGTCACTTAAAATGTGTATTTTCATCTATTGATTATTTGTTTTTCATTTTACATTTGAAGTGCTGAGCTCGAGAGATATGGAGATTATTTTGTGAATTTGGTTGTTAATCTTCTGTCTTCTTATAAGGTAATAAATAATCCTAACTTGGTAATATTAACTTATTTACTTCATTTTTCTTATCTTCACATCACTGGTTTACTCTTATGTTAGGAAAATCTGGGTTCATCTGTTCCTCAAATAAGAACACTTGTGGAGAATTTAAGATCAAGTCAAGGGTATGGTATGCAGCCTTTCTGAATTGTTATTTGTGTCAAATCCATGCCTTCAACTATTGATTTTTATCAGGTTAGAAATACCAGTAGATAATGACGGTTCAAGAGTAGAGAATCCAAGGAAAATGCTTGAACAAGAGTATTTGGACATAGAATCCAAGGTAACTTATCTTTATAATGTTTGTTTTTATTTCCTTATGTGAATTTATAACCTGTCCAAAGGTAGGTATAACATAAAACTAATGATCTTTTCTTTTTCTACTTGTCAGTTTTTAACCACTTTGAATATAGTGGACTTCATGAACAAGCAGTTTCACATTCAAAAGGAAGGCATTTTCAGGTATGCTGTGTTTGAATATAGATTCCCTACGATTGATCTAGACCATTGATTTGAGATCATTTGGATCATATTAGACCTCCTTCAAATCATCTTTAAATCGTCTACACCACTGATTTGAGATCAATAACCAAGATCTGTTACTGCATCATACATTTAATGCGTGGAGGTTAAAATCCTTTGTGTCTTGGAATTGGATTCTATCATGCATGTATTGCCACAATTGTTGATATCAATCATTTAAGTCTATTTGATGAAGACATCAAGACACAATATGAATTGTCTCATATCTATCCAACAACTGAGATCTCTTGATTTCATAAATGTGTGATTCTCGTGTTGGTCGTTGTTTCTTACTCTTTCTTACCCTACCTCTATCATTGTCTCTTTTTCTCATGTTACGCGTTACACATAACACGATGTTTGCTTATACAATTACACTTTTGATACAGAAAAGATAAGGACAAGGTGACAGAACTGTCACACGCCATTGAGAAAATAAAACAAGAATTTGAATCAATTGAGAGACCAAAGTTGCAAATTGAGGCACCAATTGAAAAGTCAGAAACACCCTCAAGTCAAATACACTCAACAACTCCATCCCCTACTTCCAAGTTGCCTAATAAAAACAAGCAAGATAAAAAGAAAAAATCCCCATCATTTACTATGAGAACAATATCAATCGAAGAACTCGATAAATCAAGCGAGGATGAGTCAGCAGAAGAGATAAGTGAATGGGAATTTGATGCACTTGATAAAGATCACATCATGAGTTGACCCACATGGAAAAAGACCAACATTAGTCATGTTGTAAAAAGAGTGAGAAAAAGGTTCTGTGTCTTTGGAAAGACAGTGACACTGTGTAAGTCATACCAGACAACATATCCTTAACTACGTTGTCTAGAAAATTCAGTTAACTAATGTACATGAAACAGCTTTGGTCCACTGAAAGTTAGTTTTACTTGTATCATTATTCAGGTATTCAATCATTGATGATGAAATTGAAATGTAGATGTTTAACCACGTAACTTTCTGAATAAAGAGCCTTGTCTGTGTAAAATTTTTATCTGAGAAAAATCCTTTTTATCATAAGCTAGAAAGTTGTGACATTATTAATTGACTTTAACAATATGTAACTCTATTTTCAACTTGAATGATGTAAATATCTCTTAATTGTGAGAAAATGAAGTGAACTTGAAAGTTGTTAGAAGCTAAATTGTTTGTCATTTAGATGAACAATGATTGAGATTTGAGAATGATTTTTATAAGTGATAAGTTTATTTTCCTTATGAAAGAGTCTAATATGATGTTTGAAGATCAAGTTTCAATCATTTTGGAAGATTTGTTGTTTGAGGACAGACAATTTATTAAGAACTGAGTTGTGATGATATCCAATGTAATTTTTAGAGTCTTTTAAGGTAATTGTTTAGTTTCTTTCTTAAAAGTTATGTTGAATAAATAGTAGTTGGATAAAGTAAGGTATTATTATTTTCATTTTTTGATAAACTAAATATTCTCCCTAGTTTTGTTTTGTTTAATTGATTTAGTGCAACGTAAAATTTGGTTAAAAAGCAGCACGACCCTTGTGTTTTATTTTAAATTATACATATAAATTAATGTTTATAATTATAACTTTTTATATAGTTTCAGAGACATTATAACTTTTTTATATAGACACGGAAATTCAATTTGATTTATAAAAGAATGAAAATACATCGAAATTTTTTAATATCTATTTTCACACTTTCGCCATGAATAATTAAACCCGGTTATTAAAGATGAGTAGAACTAGATAACCTCAACTATGTGTTTTGTTTTTGTTTATTTTAATTAGTAGTTTATATAAGTTGTTTATTTCAATTAACATTTTAATAAATAGATAATCTCATGACATATTTCCTTTCACAAGTCTAAAAGGGAACCATTGATACATTAAAGAAGGTGACATGTTATTGAGATATCGAAAAAGTTTGAAATGAAGCATTGTAATATGACAATTATTCCTGGAGAGTTAAGATTGTAGCTGTCAAAGAATAAAGTCGAGTAGAATATTAATCCAACACAATATAGCAGGTTGATTGGATTGTTATTGTACTTGTGCAATACGAGACCGGATTTGAAATTTAGTGTTGGCATTGTGAGTAGATTTTTAGGAAAGTCAAAAGTATCACACTTGACAATAGTCAAGAGAATTCTGAGATATGTCAAAGGTTCGATTGGTTGCGGAATTATGTTCGCCGCAACGAATAAAGATAGAAGCTACAAATTGCTCGATTATAACGACTCAAACTGGTGCGGAGATAAAAATGACAGAAAATCCACATCTGTATGTATGAAGAAACACAAATCTCTTACTGTTCTAAGAATGAATCAGTTGTGGTGGTCTCTTCTTATAAGGTTGAGTATATTGCAGTGTATATATGTGCGTGTCAAACTGTATGGTTGATGAATTTGAAGAAGGAGTTGTGCATCAAAGAGTATAAAGTGTGGCTTTGATGATAGATAACATTTATGCTATAAATCTTGTTAAGAATCTCATTTTAAATGGAAAAAACAAATATATAGAGATGATATTTCACTACTTGAGAGAGCTTGTAAGTGAAGAAAAATTGAAGTTTGGGGTATTACAAAAATGAAGACTAAGTGATCGATTTGCTAACCAAATGAGTAACAATTGAAGGGTTCAATAGGTTGAAGGAGCACATAAATATGAAAGACTTATAGGATTTGAATTAAGGTGGTGTGTTGAGAAAATAATATAATTCAAGTCGGTGCAAACATGAAATTTGGAACATATACAATCCTATTCAGCAGTGTTAACTTTTAACTTTTAAGATAGAGATTTTGCACAACAGATTACAATAAATATATATCCCTTCTAATTTTTGTATTTTGAAATAGAGATTTAGGACAACCGATATTACAAAATGTGCAATTAATTGCAGACCTCGAAAGTTTTTTTTTTTCAATTATCTTTATTGTTTTGTATGTTGATTTAAATATCTATGTTATAATGTTGTAATGTTAATGTTAGAATGTCATATTTCTATTATAATTACTTTTATCTTTATTGTTTTTATGTTTTGTATGTTGATTTAAATAATTAATTTATTCTCTCAATCTCTTTATTATTCACCATTATTCTTGATATTTTAACAACATTTATTTCCCTTTCACACCTATTCTCTACAACAGATGTAAGTGGTAGTGTGGTACCACCATTTTTCAAGTACCCCAAATTAGACAACTTCCATGCATCCTATAAGAGCAATTCATAAAAGTAATAAGCTTTTGAAGGAAAAAAGTTGTGAGAACAAAAAAAAGATAACGTTGACCCCATTACCCTTTGTTTTGGATTCTCTCACCTTATAGTATATCAATGCAATGACACTCTCTACTCATTCACTAAATTTAGACACTGAATTCCTGTTACTATGCATTCAATATTTGCAGCTTTTTAATGCAAGTGCAGCGATGCATTTCCTATGTGACAGCCAATTAGCTTTAAATGGTGAATTTTTTTTAGAATAACATAGTTTAATATAAAAAATCCCAAAATAATTATATTTTCAAAAAATTTACCAAACTAACTTAGTTTTTATATATGTTCAACAAGGCAATTGACAAACAAGTACATAAAGTAACCCAATTCGCCAATTGAATTGGTTAAAGTAAAAAAAATTACACATATTCAACATGTGAAATGGCAAACATGTGTAAAAAGCAATCCAATTCGCCACTTGATTTGGCGAATGTGTAATGTGTGATTAAAGGCATTCCCCATTTGGATTGGTGAATGTGTTTACCTTGTAATTTTTTTCCTATAAATACATGTGCCCAGTTATCACTCATTCACATCAAACTCCTCTCACTCCTTCCTTACAATCCTTCTCTCATTCATTCATTTCAATCTCTCTCTCTCACAACATGGTTTCTCCTCGTCCATATACTTTTGCATTGACACCGTCATCCTCAACATCAGAAGAACCGCTTCCAAAATTTGATATTTTGAAGAAAAATGCTTTGGTGTTTTTCTCACCAACAAAGCCTCCTTTGAAGATACTGTTATGGAACCCACAAACTTTGGAACACTTGCATAGAGAATTAAACTGCTGGTTAGAAGGAGAGATCGGGCCTAAAGAAAAGATAATTAAAATTGAGAAGCGGGTTGTGGAGTCTAGTGTGATGAAATGGAGAAAAGTGGTCAATGATGCAGGTGTTCTTTCGATGATGTTAGGTCGAGATGAAGTTGTCCTGATGGTTCTGATAGGCTAGATATGTTAAATGTTCCAGTTGTTTTATTTATGTATGGTCATGTTTGAAATTATGTATTTTCTTGTTTTATTTATGTACGATCATGTTTTAAATTATGTATTTCCTTGTTTTATTTATGTATGTTCGTGTGTGTGGTTGTATGATTTTACTGATATGAATGAAACGAACTATGCTTCTTTTTTAATTAAGTACGGTTATAATGGTTTAATTTATGATGTTGAGCTTGGTCCAACGTTGGGACATTTTTTACGATTGTGACCGGGCTGACGAAATGGACTGCATAGTCTCACCATCTTATTCGCCGTATCCATTTCGGTGCGAATAAACGTGCTGTTAGGACGCCCCTTTTTCTTTCTTCGCATGTTCTCATTGTGCCAGATTATTTCCCCGTTGTAGATGGGCCAGTAGTCCTCATTTGTAACTACCGGAAAGCTTTTGTTATAGACGTTGCAAAGATTGTGCACTTGGTAAACAGGTGCCCTATTTAACCCTCAACCATGAGCCTAACCCAGAGGATGTTGAAATTTGGACAGCAAAAACACCAATCATTCGGCTCACTATGATTGAAATGCACCAAACAGTTCGGATGAAAATGCAGTTCAGAATGCAACAGGACATTCTGGACCCTCCGACATGTTTGGGAGAATGGCATTTGAAAAAAGTAAGTGACATGTGGAATATGGAAGATTGGAGAGACTTTGCAAGGGAATTACGTCAACAATGGAGGGATCGACGCCAACATGTCCTAACTGACCAAGTGCTGCAAAATGTCAGACCAACTAGAGAATATTTAGTTTGGTTTAGGTCAGTTACTACGCAACAATGGGTGTCTGATAACCCATACTTGATTGACCCGCGTGTAACACCCCAAAATTTGCCCTCTTATTTATTATCAACCTCGAGCGATTTACGCTTCATTCCCTCATCATTCCGCATATCATTGCATCGCATTTGAAAAATAAATAAATAAATAAATCATCATCATTTGCATACGCATGAGGTGTGTGGTCGATCGAGGCTTGCCAAACATTGGAGTTCAAGAGAAAAATGATATACCAAAAATAATCCAAACCACTTCCAAGCTAACCAACCAAAAAAAAGGAAGATTTCACCTTTCCCTCCGTTTTCCTTCCACATTTCCTTTCATTATTTCCCCTCTTATTTTTCCACTTCAATTTCACTCCTTTTCCCTTGGATGCTTCTACCATGTTCTACAATCTTCTAGAGTATTCCATGGAATATTCCAAGGAATATTCCTTTTCCAACTCTAACCCTAACTAACTACAAACCTAACTCCATTCCTAAACCTAATTCCATTCCCAAACCTAACTTCAAGCTCAACCTCTATATAATCATTAATCACTTCAATGCAAAAGGTTCCCAAGTTTGGTCCCCAATTATTTCACTTTCTCACAATTTCTAGAATCACTTTTCTCTCTCACTTTTCCTCCATTTCCCTTTTCACCAAAGCTTTTTTTGAAGAAGCTCTTCAAGTTTCACATTGAAACTTGAAGATCTTAAAGCTTAGCCTCCAACCTCCATTGAATTGTGGATTGTAGAAGAAGAATCTACTGATTTTTTGAAGATTTCGACTTATCGAAAGTGCAAGAAGGCTCAAGCATCAAGAACGCATTTATTTTGCGGATTCACGGTTTTCTTGGTTTTCTCTTTGATCAAGCTCTGATTCTTGCAACAATTACCGAAGCACTTCTCCGCTTCGTAGGTTGGTAATCTAAAACCATGCTAGCTTTAAATTATTCTCTCCATCTCGCCATTTCGGCATTCTTTAAGTACTTTTCGTGTTACTTGTGGTTGATTATGTTTTCGTTACGTTTTGCTTGCGATTTGTGGAGTTTGATGGATTAGAAGTTAGGTTGTAGCTTGTTATAGGTTATAACATGTGTAAATAAGCCCTAATTGAGTAGAAATTAGTGTTAACATGATTAGATGTGTATTAGGTTTGTTTAGAAGTAAGTTTGTGGCCAAAAGCACTTATTTCAAAAGCTTTTTTCACCCTCTGTTCAGTGTTAACCGGTTAACCAAATTAACCAGTTAACGCATGCATTTTTGCCACAAATCAGTGTTGTCTGGGGTCCGTTAACCGGTTAACCATTTGGTTAACCGGTTAACGCTGTTGGATTTTGGAATTTTTGCTTATTTGTTTGCTTGTCCTTGCTTCTTTGTGCCTCTAATGTTCATACATGCTTAGGTACTAATTTTAGGGAATTTTCTAGGTTGATTTTGACATCTCATTCCCCCATTTCGAGTCGTTTCGACGCGTTTCCGTTCATGTTGCATATTATGCGTTTATGTTTTCATTTGTGACTCATTGCATTTTGTTGCTATGTTTATGCATCATTTGGCATGTAAATAATCATGTTGCATTCTGTTTTTGAATCTTTCGCATGTTTCGCTAACTCATTGGCATTTCATTGTATCAATGTATATGTTGCATTTCACATAACCATGTATGTATGTGCATTTGGTTGCATTTGGTTACATGTTTGATCATATCATTCACATCAAATCAATTCTGAATTTTGCATTGAGCTTGACATTCTTGTTGATCTATCATGTTGCATATTCATGATCAATGCTCATTATGTTCATATGCCATGTTCATGTGCCATATTTTGCATATTTGTTGCATAATCAATCATGTGGTGCATTCTTGCATAATCCTCCCAAAATAATTATGTCACTCATTTGTGTATTTTGATCTATGTTCAAATTCATATTCATGATTAATTGGTACATTTTCATTAAGTTTGTGCATTAAAAAATAAAAATAATCAAATCTGCATTTTACATTTCATAGCTGACTTTGCATATAGGTGTTGTAAAATACATGTTGTTTGTTATGTTTGCATGTTGTATGTGACTTTTTACACCTATCTTTTCATGTTGTATGTTGGCTGTAGAAAGTTGCCTTGTGTTGTGCATTGTTTTCATAGTTGTTTGTGCAATTAGGGGCCATAGTAGGTGTTGAATCTCTGTTTTAGCATTTTTTTTAGTTCTTTTATAATTAAGATAGAGTTTAGATTGAGTCCTAGAGTTATTAGGATTTAATTGGTGTGAGTTTGCTTTATTATTTTTAATAAAATGCACATTAATCTTTGTTTTGTAGGGAGGGAAATGTATGTTTCTTTACACCTTATCCTTTTAATTTTTTTTATGCATTTTCTTTATGCATTTAATTCACTTTTTCCTTCCATATTTGTGATTGGTAGGATTCCCCTTTGTTAGGACCAACTTATCTTTCTTAGGAAGTAAGTTGCATCCTTTTTCTTCTTTCTTTTCCTTTTCTCCCTTAGGAATAGAGAAACCTCACTCACCATTAGGACCACCATTTTAATAAATAACTTAGGATTGGTCTTAGTCCCCCTTTGTTTTTGTCCCTTTCCGATTTGAGTCTTCTTCTCTCATCTTCAAACAAAATATAAAAGACACTTAATAAAGGATTGAAATAGTCTCTTGTACATAACCTTATTCCATGGGGCACTCATACTCATTTCATCTTGGAATAGTGTGGGCTTGTCTAGCATGATGTACAAGTCTAATCATGAGACTATCTTCACAAGCAAAAACACTCAAAACATTTCTCATAAAAGACAATTAACAAAGACATCGCGTCTTCTCTTCTCATCTCCTAATCTTTGCGGACGAATGTGACTTGCCTCGACAGTTCAAACAGCAATACGGTAAACACCCTCAAGCCAGAGCCGGTAACACCTGAGCTAGAGCTATGGCAATGTTATCCTAAAAAATACAAACAAAGTTCCCGCCTTAGTTAGACGAACTACGACGACTCTAATCCTCATTTTCCCGATGAGGTACGTAGGCAGTGGGATAAGGCCCATTCAAGCACATTCTTTATTTTCCCTGAATTTTCCCCTCTCTTTCCGTTCTCTTTTTCCAGTTCCCTTCTCATTTCTCATTCCAATTCCAATAGCAGTTCTCTTGTTCAGCAGCACTTTATTTCTCACCCTTTGAAGCAAGCAAACAAACGTGGATCCCGTCGGGTACGGCGGACGATCTGGGGTGCTAATACCTTCCCAGGTCGTAACCGACCCTCGAACTCAGATCTTTGGTTCGCAGGACCTTGTCCTTTCCTTCTTCCTCAGGTTTGTGCAGCATTACCTTTCCCATTCTTTCAGGATAAAAATTCCTGGCTGGAGACTCTATCTTTTCCGTGCCACATTCGCGTTTGTACTAGGATGAAAATCCTGGGAGCGACAGCTGGCGACTCTGTTGGGGACCGAACCCAGGATCTCTGGTTTCTCTTGTAGAGTCAATCCTAGCGCTTGTCTGTTTTTGTTTCTTTGGGTGTTTATCTGTTCGCTGTTGTGTGCTTTAGTTTAGCTTTACTGTTTTCATTTACAGTGTTACTTTACAACTTTATTTACTGCTTTCAGAATTTATTTTCCATGCGTCACTGTCTGGCTGTGCTGGTTTCCTTTTTCCTGTGGGACGGGGTTACTGTGATATGAGCTCGTAACCGGGGCTCGATTGCACCCTAGGACTTAGAGTGGTTCCACTTTGGCTTCATGGCATCTTTCTATGTTGGTGGTAGTAAGTTCCACACCTTGACTTGTGACCTTCTCGGGAATATATTGATGCCAGAATCTTTTCGGGGCAATACACAACCTTGATAGTTATGTGCAGTCAGGAGACCGATCATTGAGAACCTTTGTGGAAACATTCCTCTCCAGTGATGACAGTGGCAGACCACATTTGTTGGCAAACCCACTCGCATCCGAGGGCCCACAGGGAACTCGCATAGGATGGCCTGGTTCTCTCATAGGAACCCAGTCAAGGCAAATTGTTCGTATGACGATAGTATTGTACCCTTCGGGATGAATGTACTATTGTTTCTCGATTCGGTGCTTGAAGCTGAGGACTTATGAGGGATGCTTATTTTCCACGTACTCAGCTGAGACCTCCCTGGGTAGTATATAATGCCAAACCGATTCCCTGATTTGGTTAGGAGCCATTTCTCGGAAATGGTGAACGTATTATTGCTATCCGGATTTAAGAGTCAGTGATGTTGACTCGGTGTAGCATACCCGTGAGATGGGAGGGGTTTGCAGGTTTGCAGGAACCCTGAAACTTCCAACATACCCACTTTGCTAGCATTATTCAGTATTATGATCAGGTTCTACATGGTTCTTTGGTTTTGAAATCCGGGATTTCGGTGGTACTGTTATTATGATTCTTCAATAGCACATGACTGTCTTCTCAACACCAACATCAGACCAGTGATCGCCAGACCTTTGGTCACATGCTAATGCATTGCATAACATCCTCTGCATGCTTGCATTACTAACACATGCTTACTCATCTACAGGGTCGCATGTCGCATCCTCATGAACATATCATATGTATTTACTGCATGATTTGCATATTTTGCATTTTATAGGTTATTCAGACTTCCTAACTTATTCAACTTCAGGCAATATAGATGGTCAACGCGTTCATCAGTATCCAACAAAAAGAAACCGAGTGAGAATGGCTGAACGAATGCAGAATGATCTCAATGAGCTCCGACAGAGGATTGATGAGTTCAAGGAAATGATGACCGACATTGCTCAGAATCAAGAGTGTCTCAGGTTGATGGTTGAGCAACCCCATGGGAATGCTAATACTGGAACACCGACTGAGAATGTGGATCCTAACACTGCCCGTAACAGAGGGCCAAATCTAAATCGGACTGCGGCCCGTAATGAAGACACTCAGGAAGACCAATTCACTCTACTGGATGCTGATATGGGTAATATGAATGAGGTCAACAATCAAAGGTATGAAGAGCTGGCGGAGAAGATTAAGGCCATGGAATGTCATAATTCCCTAGGCATTGATGTAACCAGTCTTGGGTTAGTGCCAGGAGTCAGAATCCCTCCTAAGTTCAAGGTGCCATCATTTGACAAGTACAACGGTAGCACGTGCCCTAGAACTCACATTCATGCATACTTTGGAAGAATCTCGGCTCACACTGATGACGAGAAACTTTGGATGCATTTCTTCCAAGATAGTCTATCTGGAGCTTCATTGAGTTGGTACATGAAGCTGAGTAGGGTCTCTATCCGATGCTGGAAAGATTTAGCTGAAGCTTTTCTCAAGCAGTATCAATACAATATTGACATGGCTCCAAACCGCACTCAGTTGCAGAATTTGTCTCAAGGACCCAAGGAAAGTTTTAAGCAGTATGCTCAAAGGTGGCGTGAGCTGGCCGCACAGGTTCAACCTCCATTGCTCGATCGGGAAATGGCAGACATATTTATGGGCACCTTGCAAGGTGCATACTTGGATCGTCTGGCCGCTTGCCCGTCCATCGGTTTTGCTGATATTGTCATCGCTGGAGAAAGGATAGAAAATTTCCTAAAATTAGGAAAGATCCAGGATGCAAGCAGTGCTAGTTCTTCTGGTGTAAAGAAACCTTTTGGCAATGGCTAAAGACGAAGAGAAGGCGAGACCAATGCCGTGTATAGGGGCCGAGACAAAGGTCGTTCTCAAGGTTACTACCAAACAGCTGCAGTGACTATTACGCCACAGGTTCAACCACAACCTCGAGGTCAGCAATATCAGGCACATAGACCAAATCAGGAAAGAACAAGAGCGAGAAACCGCAGACTTGATCCCATCCCATGCCCATAAGCTGTATTGCTTCTAGAGTTGCTAAAGTTGAACATGGTCGAGCTTCGTACCATGAGAGCTCCTTCTCCTGATAATCTACCTCCAAACTTTGATGCAAATTCCAGATGCGAATTCCATTCGGGTGCCCAGGGGCACAGGATTGAGAAATGTTGGGCTTTTCAGAACAAGGTACAAGACCTAATTGACTCCAAGGCGATCAATTTTGTGCCTCACCCAAATGTACTCCAGAATCCAATGCCTAATCACAACGGAGCCGCTGTCACGATTGTTTTACCAGATGGTCCACGTTAAGCTGGAATCTTCAGGAAGTAAATAAAGCCATTAGTATTCAGTTACTCTCAGCAATGGCAATTGTTTGTTTGTTTTTCTTCAAATCATTTTCATCACTATTGAGGGGAACTACGTCGCTCTGATTCTTCATTGGTCGTTGGCCAATGGAGATACGTAGGCAGAAGATTGTCAGGTCTTTCCGAGCAACCTTATAAGACAACTTTACTCTCCAGTTTCACTCTTTCCTTCAGAAGTCTCGTGTCTGAGTCAGAATAAATAGAAGAAGAGGTTTAATTGCCATGGTTGGGTATACGACTGCAACTTGAAGATTACAAGTCTGCGAAAGCGCTATTGATCACTGAAAGTATCCAAGACTGACAGGTCCCGACGGAGTCAAACTTCCTCAACAACGACAATATTTAGCTTCTTTATTGCATTACCATTTGTAGTTTCTTTTATTTTCTAAACATTTGTAAATATGTATGAAATTTGTTTGCTTTTGAATGTTATCAATAATAAAACTCACATGTTTTTCTTGAAGTAATTCATTTGGCAATTTAATTTTGCATGTGTATATTACAATACCAATTGTCGTGCTTAAACTCTATGAGGGAGAATGACGAAACAAAAATGCAAGAATCTCTAATTATGTGCTCTCGAATAAGACCTTGTTGAAGGTGTACATGCTTTATTTCAAATCCATAAACACTGGAGATATAAGGGAGATAGACCGTCGCTAACCCCCTTGAGCCTTGAAGTAGGAGTTTCTTCTCGCATGAAAAACCCTCACATGTAACCCAGGGGCAGGGTAGATGTCAGCTAGTCGGACCAAGCGTTCAAGCTTTCATAAAGGAGTGTATTTGAGGATCCGTTACATTCCACTATGCTAATCAAGAGGTCCAAAGGTTAAAAGCCACAATGGTTATCCTTCGTCGACCAAAGAATGAGGCAGTCACAACCCTCGCAAAGCAATCAAGACAAACAGTGTCACACGACTTATTCAAAAAGCAAAAAGAAAAAAAAGAAATGAAAAAGCTTGCTAAGTCGAAACTTGAAAACAAGCGACTTAGGAAAAAGTTAGGGCATCCCGCTGGACTTCACAAACAAAGATTCACAAGAATCAGTCCAGGCAAAAGTTAGGGATAAGCAAAAGAATGAAAGGCGAAAAATGCAAAATGGATTACACAAAGAAAGATCCTCAAACAAGAACAAAGACGTGTGACACAAATACGAAAGGAAAAGGGGTGGTTGACTCCCAACGACAACCTGATTGGTGCTTAAACCAATAGTAGCAGTGGTTCCTCAACCAACACGAGACCCTTACGGAAGGTGAGCGCTTGTGAAGATTAGCTGAACATAGGAATGGAGAACATCACGAAGAGTGGGAGGGCACAAATAAACTTCGAGCCTATATCCTTTGTTTCTATAACCGTGAACCAGGCCACGATACAACCCTCAAAAGTCCTAACTGAAACAGGGTTATTTTGAGAGCATACTACCATGAGGTTGCGTTCGTGACTCCTATGAGTTGTGCTAAAAGATCCTTGTTGGTATTGCATGTACATAATTTCATTCAAAAATAATGTCGCATCTTAGCCAGTGATTCGCTCACAAAGGTTTATGATAACGAGAAAAAGTATCGTTTTATTGCTATGTTTCAATGTCGTTTTATCGCACATTTGTCGTTTTAACACCCGATTCCTCGAGTTTTCTTTGTCATTTTGCAGGTATATCAATTACAGAGCTAAATCATGAGCCACAAGTGAAATGAGCAAAAAAACAACCATGAAAAGAAGAAGAAAAGAGGAAATCTGCATAATCTGCACTTTTTGTAACAGTCACGACCGTCACCTAGGAGTCACGACCGTGACACGCTAAAAGGAGCAGTCACGGTCGTCACCAGTCCCTCACGACCGTGACGCGCGTAAGACAAGGGAGACGAGCGTGACACCCTTGTCACGAACGTGACAAGGGGAATTTAGGGTAACTTGCTGAGACTTGGTCATGTACGTGTGTGTTACGTGAAGTCTAAGTTCCTATTCTCCCGCAGACCAAGCAATGCAACTTCTCCCTGGATTTTCTCAGCATTTACGAAGCCCATGCAATTATTCCAATTGCCAGCCCAATTATGATTCTATAAATAGCTTAGTTTCAAAGAACAATTTACAGAGTTTTATTTTAACTTTTCTTGCGGAAGCTCTGCCGTATTTTCATTGCACCCTGTTCATTTATTTTTCCAGCATTTATTTTGTTCTTGCTTTAATTTTATATCCCAACCAAACCATATAACAATTTCCAACATTAGGAAATTGTTATAATTTAATTTCTTTCAAAGCCTTCAGAAATTCTTTTAGTGATTTTTATTTCCGATTCCGGTCCTACTCTGAGCTTGCCAGATTGTGGAAGAAGGAGTCTAACATTTTAATTGTTATTCAGGTTTTTATTTAATTTGCATTTATATTAATGTTAAGAATTTATTTTTCTGTTATGCATATTTTATTTCGTATTTCTCTGTTTCTGTCTCTGTCTGGTTCAACAATCATGAGTAGCTAAACACCTTAGGGCGGTATGTAATTAAAATCAACTAAATCGGTAAAATCAATTCTAGGCTTAAAATAATTAAGAACTTAAAATTCTGGCAGTGACTTTTTATTATAAAATCAATCTTTTTGTTACGAGAGTAAGGAAAGTGTAATAGGTTAGGTCAAGACCACGAGAGTGTGAGATTTTAACCAGATAGCTAAAGTTAGGCATTTAATTTAAACACAGCGAGAGCGCTTTAAAATGAATTAGAATTATTAAGTTTCCAAAAATTACTTCTAAACACTTATGGGCTAGCGAGAGCAGGCATAGGGCTTTAGGGGTAAGATCTGAGATAAGACCACGAGAGTGTGAGTTAAAGATATTTAAACTGATAACCTCTACAGAATAGACTAAGTGAACCATCTTTATAAGCCTAGGTTAGATTGACCCGCCTAAGTTAACATAATTACATACCGACCGCCTTATTATTATTTTATTAAACTTAAATTTAATTCCCGCCTTTAATCCTTAAAAACAACAAAAAATCGTGACAACCATTCACCTTAGCTAAACTAGTAACTCTAGCACTAAGTAATCATAAAGTCCTTGTGGATCGATAATCTTAAATATTACTTCGATAGGCTGTGCACTTGCAGTTAAGATACCGCTAGACACATATTAGAGTACGTCTTTAGCCCATCAAGTTTTTGGTGCCGTTGCCGGGGACCTTAATTTAGTTACTAGTGCACTTTAGAGTAGCATTGTCTAGACTAAGGTAACAACTATTTTCTTTTCTTAATCTAAATTCCCGAGTGTATGCCAAGTACTCGCTCTCAAGGCGAAGACTTGCAACCTCTAATCCTAGAATCGGAACGCTTCTTACACGTAAGAAGACGGATATTCGATTACGAACAAAATTACAACATTCCAGATCTTCAAATAGATCCACCTAAACCAGTCGGAACATCAAAGGACGCAGAGATGGCTGAAGAACAGAATCACCCACTCAAATATTACGCTAGTCCTTCCCAAGCTGAACCGCATTCCAGCATTGCCGCACCGGCTATCAACCGAAACGATTTCGAACTGAAACCTTCGCTGATATCAGCCGTGCAACAAAATCAATTCGCCGGAAATCCTACCGAGGATCCGAACCTTCATCTTTCGATATTTGTGCAGTACGCAGATACCGTAAAAGCCAATGGAGTTACCCAAGAAGCTATCAGACTACGTCTGTTTCCTTTTTCACTTCGAGACAGAGCAAGAGCCTGGCTTCAATCTTTACCCTCGAATTCAGTAACTACGTGGGAGGAACTAAAGAGAGTTTTCTTGACCAGATATTTCCCACCTAGCAAGACAGCTATGCTAAGAGCTCAGATCAACAGATTTAAGCAGAAGGAAAACGAATCACTTTTCGAAGCTTGGGAACGCTATAAGGATATTCTGAAACTTTGTCCACATCACAGATTAGTAGAATGGATGGTCATCCATACCTTCTATAATGGACTCTTGTACAATACAAGAATGACAATTGACGCTGCCGCAGGCGATGCGCTAATGGACAAAGAATATAACGATGCTTATGCACTTATCGAGAGTATGGCTCAAAACCATTACCAATGGGGAAGCGAGAGAGTCGCAACTGAGAAACCAACAAAAGGAGGTATGTACGAAGTGAGTAGTATGGACCAAGTCAATGCAAAGTTTGACCAACTAAACCAAAAGGTCGACAACTTGGCCATAACACCAGCAGCCACCGTGGCTGCAGTAACACCTAACTGTGAGTTATGTGGAGTTCCAGGACATGATGTTCCTGATTGTCAACTATTAACAGGAATTACCACAGATCAAGTGAATTATGCTCAAGGAAACCCGTACTCAAACACATACAACCCAGGTTGGAAGAATCATCCGAACTTCTCCTATAAGAACAACAATGCTTTATACGCACCAGGTCAAGCACCGGCTACACCACCAGGATATCAAAAGACTGCTCCTAATGTCCCTAGAAAATCGAACCTTGAATTGATGATGGATAACTTCATAGCTAACCAATATCAAACAAACAAGGACTTCTTGAACCAAAACATACACACTAGTGAGCAGATTAAGCAATTAGTGAGCAAAGTAGATGCATTAGCTACACATAACAAAATGCTTGAAACTCAGATTTCACAAGTAGCTCAACAACAAGCACCTACCGCTGCACCAGCTGGAGTATTTCCTGGACAACCTCAACCTAATCCGAAAGGACAGGCAAATGCTGTGATATTAAGAAGTGGCAAGGAACTTGACGGACCTACCGATCCAAGACTTGACAATCCAGCCATGTACCAAAAACCGGATAAACCGACTGAAATGGTGAATGATCCAGAAGAAAAGGAAGATGATAATAAAGAGGCAGTGGAGAAAGAAAAGCCTTATGTGCCTCCACCACCCTATAAACCACCAATTCCGTACCCTCAGAGATTAACCAATTCCAAGACGATGGGCCAGTTTAAAAAATTTGTTGAACTTCTGAAACAGTTGAATATTACTATTCCATTTACAGAAGCTATCACTCAAATGCCCTCGTATGCTAAGTTTCTAATGGAAATCTTAACCAATAAGAAAAAGATAGAGGATAACGGAACCGTTACACTTACTGCTGAGTGTAGCGCAATAATTCAGAATAATATGCCTCCTAAGCTAAAAGATCCAGGAAGTTTCTCTATACCCTGTGTAATAGGAAAATTCGTCATTGACAAAGCTCTATGCGATTTAGGAGCCAGTATCAATGTTATGCCATTAACGATTTGCAAAAGGCTAGACATGGGAGACCTAAGACCAACTAAAATGTCTGTTCAACTAGCCGATCGCTCTATTAAATATCCTGTAGGCATACTAGAAAACGTCCCAGTACGTATAGGACAATTCTATATTCCTACTGATTTCATAATCATGGACATCTCTGAAGACTCCACTACACCTATCATACTAGGAAGACCATTCTTAGCCACCGCCGGAGCTATTATAGACGTAAAGAAAGGAAAGCTAACCTTTGAAGTAGGTGAAGAGAAAGTTGAATTTATTTTAACACAATTCTTACAATCACCAGCTATAGAGGATACATGCTATCTATTGGACGTAATTGACGAATGTGTAAGAGAAATGGAAATGAAAGAAACTACCTATTCTGAAATTATGAAAATTCAAATCCCTCCGATTTTCGAAGATGATAATTGGCGTGAACCATATTAGGATGATAGTCTAAGCGAAAATTTAGCACTTACACCGGATCCCATGCCAAGTAAGAATAAACCTAAATTAGGGTTAAAAACTTTACCTAAGAACCTAAGATACGAATTCTTGGACACTGAATGTACAAGACCAGTTATAATCAATTCCAGTTTAGGAACAATTGAAACAAAGAAACTTTTAGATGTCTTAAAGAAATATCCAACTGCATTAGGATATAACATATCTGATCTCAAAGGAATATGCCCTTCAATCTGTATGCATCGTATTCTTCTAGAAGAAGATTGCAAAACCTCCAGAGAATCTCAAAGAAGAATTAACCCAATCCTTAGCACTGTAGTAAAGGAAGAAGTTAAGAAACTACTAGATGTTGGAATAATATATCCAATCTCTGATAGTAAATGGGTTAGTCCAGTACATGTAGTACCAAAGAAAGGAGGTATCACTGTTGTGAAAAACGCTAAAGGCGAATCGATATCACAAAGAGTAGTGACAGGACATAGAGTGTGCATCGATTATCGTAAACTAAACAAAACCACTCGAAAAGATCATTTCCCACTACCTTTTATAGATTAAATGTTAGAACGATTAGCCAAGCATTCATATTTCTGCTATCTTGATGGTTACTCAGGATTTTTCCAAATCCCTATCCACCCAGATGATCAAGAGAAGACTACATTCACATGCCCTTATGGAACGTTCGCTTATAGACGAATGCCCTTTGGATTATGCAACGCTCCTGCAACCTTTCAGAGATGTATGATGTCAATCTTTGCAGATTTTATAGACAACATCATGGAAGTGTTCATGGACGACTTCTCTGTATGCGGGCAAAGTTTTGAAGGATGTCTATCAAATTTAGAAATGGTGTTAGAAAGATGTGTAAAAGTAAACCTCGTGCTTAACTGGGAGAAATGTCATTTTATGGTCAGAGAAGGAATCGTACTAGGACACGTTATATCCGACAAGGGAATTGAAGTTGATAAAGCTAAGATAGAAGTCTTAAAAGATCTTCAACCCCCTAAAACCGTTCGAGAAATACGAAGTTTTTTAGGACACGCCAGTTTCTACCGACGATTCATCAAAGATTTCTCGAAAATCACTAAACCTCTTACCGGTTTATTAATGAAAGACGCTGAGTTCATATTCAATGAAGATTGTCTTAAAGCATTCGAAACTCTAAAAACAGCCCTCATCACCGCACCAATCATGCAACCCCCTGACTGGAGATTACCTTTCAAAATCATGTGCGATGCGAGTGACTATGCTGTAGGCGCAGTTCTAGGCCAGAGGAAGGACAAGAAACTTCATGCGATTTACTATGCCAGTAGAACCTTAGATTCTGCTCAGATGAACTATGCCACTACTGAAAAAGAATTGTTAGCAGTTGTCTTTGCGCTTGACAAATTCCGTTCTTACCTAGTAGGAGCGAAAATAATCGTTTACACAGACCACGCTGCTATCAGATATCTATTAACTAAGAAAGATGCTAAACCAAGACTCTTGAGATGGATTCTACTCTTACAAGAGTTTGATCTTGAAATAAAAGATAAGAAAGGTACTGAAAACGTTGTAGCAGGACCATTTATCTAGAATAGAAGATATTAAACAAGAACAAGTGCCGATTAACGATGATTTTCCGTATGAACAGCTGATAGCACAAATAGGAAGCGACCCAGTTCAGTTAGACATAGATGAACCAGAACCCGTGGAAACAATCCAAACAACTGTAGGACTGCCATGGTACACTGACATTGTCAACTACCTAGCTGCAGGAGCTCTTCCACCTGATTTAACCTATCAGCAGAAAAAGAAATTCTTTCACAATCTCAAACATTACTATTGGGATGAACCATTATTGTTCAAAAGAGGACCCGATGGAATATTTCGTCGATGTATTCCCGAAGAAGAAATAGAAGATGTCATTGCTCATTGCCATTCATCTCCTTATGGTGGACATGCAAGCACTTCCAAGACTTGTGCAAAAATCTTACAAGCCGACCTATTCTGGCCTAATTTATGGAAAGATGTCCACATCGCTGTTATAAATTGCGATCGGTGTCAACGCACCGGTAATATTTCAAGAAGAGATGAAATGCCTCAAAAAGGAATATTAGAAGTAGAAGTCTTTGACGTCTGGGGAATAGATTTCATGGGACCATTCCCATCATCTTTCGGTAATAATTACATACTCGTAGCTGTCGATTACGTTTCAAAGTGGATTGAAGCTATAGCTTCTCCTACAAATGACACACGAGTAGTAATAAAGCTTTTTAAAAATATAATCTTTCCCAGATTTAGTGTGCCTAGACTCGTCATAAGTGACGGTGGCTCGCACTTCATTTCAAAAATCTTTGACAAATTACTATCTAAGTATGGAGTCAGACACCGTGTGGCAACACCATACCATCCACAAACAAGTGGACAAGTCGAAGTCTCGAATAGAGAAATTAAACAAATCTTAGAAAAGACTGTCGCCATATCTCGGAAAGATTGGTCATCTAAACTTAATGAAGCTTTATGGGCTTATAGGACAGCTTACAAGACACCCATAGGAACTACACCTTTCAAATTAGTGTATGGAAAGTCTTGTCATCTCCCGGTAGAACTAGAACACAAAGCATATTGGGCGATCAAAACTCTCAATATAAACTATAATGTTGTAGGAGAAAAGCGAATACTCGATATTAACGAATTAGAAGAGTTAAGGTTAGATGCTTATGAGAATGCTAAGATATATAAAGAAAGAACTAAGCGATGGCATGATAAACGCCTATCTAGGAAAGAATTTAGTGTGGGAGATGTTGTACTCCTCTTTAATTCAAGACTTAGGCTCTTTCTTGGAAAACTAAAATCTAGATGGTCAGGACCCTTTGAAATAACTAGAGTGTTCCCGAGCGGAGCGATAGAAATTAAGGGTAGGAATAGTGAACGGTTCACAGTAAACGGACAACGTTTAAAACATTACCATAAAGTTGAAAATAAAGATTATGCAAATAGTCTAAGGCTTTTAGAGTTGTCCACTAATTTCCCTGATTAATCTAACCTAAGGAATACGTCAGGCTTTTGACGATAAAAACAGCGCTTAGTGGGAGGCAACCCATTTAATCATTTAACCATTTTGATCATTTTATTATTTTGTCATTTAATCATTTAATCATTTTATTATTTGTTTTGTCATTTTATTGTTTTATTGTTTTATTTATGCATTTATTTTCTTATTTTCCTTATTTTAATTTTAAATCACTTTTACAGATTTTCTAAAGTCTTTTCCACTTTCCTTCTCCCCCTGATTTGTTTCCTCCGTATTTACACTAACTATGGCTAACCAACCGATAAACCTTATGGAAACCAAATTTAGAGGTAGGAACCAAAGAATGAAATTTGAAGAATTATCACAGAGACCAATGGATTTGACTCTGTACCCGGATGATCTGACTATGGAAACCTTAGGTATACATGATAGCATCCTATACTTGTTTAACCGACTTGGATGGGAGAATGCACTGATTAAACAAAAGTTTGTGACTTACCGCGAGCTCACCCTTGAGTTCCTAAGCTCTTTAGTTTACTTACCCGAGCGCGGTTTTGGATTCAGGAAAGGATTTATCAGTTTCCGCCTATTTGGAATAGAATATGACTTTAACCATAGAGAACTAGCTGACTTATTAGGATTCCCTAGTGGACCCTTTGCTTTTACTACCACACAGGTAGAATTGATGGACATTGAGCTGGACTTCTTTTGGGGAACCTTAACCGGAAGCTACCATCCTGAACCAAATAACATGAACAATGATGAGATACATAACCCTGCTATCCGCTATTTCCATAAGATCCTTGCCCACACCTTCTTTGGAAAAGAAGAAAACCTTACTGGAGTATCTAAAGATAAGATATTCATTATGTCATGTCTGACTAATGGACAGCCAGTCAATGGTGTACCTTTCATGATGCAAACCTTCACCCGAATCCAAGAAGAACCTGATCTACCCATATTAGTAGGAGGTCTTGTCACCATGATTGCTGATGCCTTAGGACTTAGATACCAATTACACAGGTATAACCGTTTAGGTACCATACGTCCTATGAATCTGAACTTTTGCTTTAACCGCCATATCATAAGAAATTTAGGACAACCACCTTTGGAGTACCTAATCAGGAATGAAGTAGTAACCCTTTTCACACTACCAAACCATGCTAGAGTCAGTGTTCATAATAAATATAATTGGCTTTATGAGCTTACCCCTCCTGACTATCCATCCACTCCTGAAACACCTCAATCCTACAAGATAAGGGATGATATAATGACCGATGTAGAAAGTGACCCTGAGACGCCTCCTGGTTACCATGACATTGACCACACTGATGAAGTGATTGAAACCCCTGAAGTGAATCAAGTAGTATATGCTGACAACTTAAAGAAAATCATGAATATTCTTGAAGTTTACCAAGCCGATATTAATACTGTTAAGGATGAGATTAAAAGCATGCGATTGGACGTTATAGGTTTAACTGACATAACATGTGAGCAATTCTACCACCTGAACTCTGCAATTGAAGATTTGAAGAAGCACTTTTGAAAATGCTGTAGTGATCTAACTTATTTTACTTATTGTTTCCGTTTCTAGTTAGTGTAACATTTCGCAAACATTTTTGTACCTTATTTTTATTAATGTAATTTCCCTTCAAATTATATCAAAAGCAAATCACTTCTAGTTTTACAAATTATTTTTCCAATTTAATCAATTTCTATGCCTTCAAATTCATTACTGTTATGTTTAAATTGATTAATGTTTTATATAATTTCTCGTGTGATGAAATTTACTAATTTATGTTGATCTAAAAAAATATTATATATTGTTTGTGTTATAATTAAATGAGAAGTGATCACAAAAGAAAGAAAAATTGTATTGAACGTGTGAGATAATGCATTCTGGAAGAAAATATTCTAAGTTTTAATCCCTCACGGTCGTCATCACCCTCTCACGATCGTGACAAGATAATTAGCGCGTCACGACCGTCATTCCCTCATCACGACCGTGACGACCCCTGTTATAGGAATTCTGAGAAACAAAACTGTTCTTCTTCGAAACCTCCTCTTTTTCAACTTCCACAAAATTTAGAAACCCCCCATTATCTCTTCCAAGTCCCGTAACTTCCCATTACCCCAAATTAATTCCATTAACCTCTCCATTTACTCCAAACCTCTCATATTTACTTTTTGCACTATAATCAGAACCAATTTCTTCACATTTTACACTTTTCTCACAAAACTCAAAAACCTCTCATTTACCATTCCCGTACTTGCATGCAATGGAAGAAATTCAGTTTAGAGATGGTGAGCATGGAGAAAATCAGAGACAGAAGTTCATCAGGTTTCAGAACCGTGGTGTTCAACCCACTCGATATGTCGACACTGACTGTTTGAGGGAGTTGGGACTGCTCAACGGTGTGAAGCTCCTGCTTCAGAAGGTTGGTTTGTGGCACCTATGCAGTCAACCCCAGCCTACATTCGAGCTCCTGACATTGGAATTTCTGAGTTTGTTTCATTATATCACTCCTACCGGTTCACAAAGTCAACTCACCGGCATTGCTAAGTTCAGATTGCTCGGCCGCGAGTTCGAAGTTACCCAAACAAGGATCGCCGAGCTGCTAGGTTTCGATCACGGCAACGATGCTCATCTCCGCGTGCCGGACAACTTCAGTGAAACCGCTTTCACCTTATGGCACGACATCACCAACACCTGTGCCACTGCCTTTCAGAGCCTGAATGCTACGCATATCCATAACCCGGCGATCCGATACTTTCATCGCATCATCTGCAATACCATTTTTGCAAGAGAGAGCAATCACAAGCTTAACTCCAAGGAGCTCTTGTTCTTGCACTGCGCCTTAAATGACGAGCACATCAATGCTGCCCCATTCATGTTGTCCCATATCCAGTCCATAGCGCAAAGAGGCGCAACCCCCTTCTACATAGGCGGGATTGTCACCACCCTCGCCATTCAGCTGGAGCTTGGTGACTTGGTTATCAATTTGCCTCACAGAGCCGCAGAGTTCCTAACGAAGAATTATTGCAGGTCCGCCCACTTGATTGCTCAGAGAGAGGATGGCAGGTTTAGCCTTGTTATCCAAGGCACTATTTATCACCACATCATCTTGCCGTGCCGTGACCGCATCGATCCGTCCAACCGAGCCAACTGGCTATTTGCTTTACCGGATGCTGCCGGCCACGCCCCCATTATTGATGAGCAGGCCGATCCACCAGTGGACGAGATGCAAGACACCATGGATGCAGCTGAGCCTGTCTAGGACATTCCTGAGTCCTCCACCCGACAGCCACCTGCACAGGAATTCACACTTGAAGACGTCCTCCGTGCGATTCATCAGCAAAATCAGATGAATGCCGCATTGGAGCGAAGGCAAAGAGAGCAACATGATGCACTACTTTCAGCTGTTGCCGCTAACCAGAGGACGAATGATGAGAAGCTCAGAGAGATCTTTAGCAAGCTAGAGTCTTTGCGCATTGATATCGCTGCTCTCACCGGCACCGGTTCTGATCCTGAAGCGACTCCGACCAGACGCTCCCGCACCAGAAGCCGAGGCCGTGGTCATCAGCAGCCTTAGTTTTAGTTTTTGTTTATGTTTTTCCATTTCCGTTGTTTGTATTATACTTTACCCGCTATTATATCACAACATTGAGGACAATGTCTGATATAGTGTGGGAGAGGTACCTTTCATTTTTCCGCATTTCCCTTTCCGCATTTTTCATTCCGTTGTATTCACTTTTCGTATTTTAATGAAACAAAGTAAAATTTGTGCTATTTCTTTAGTTTCGAATTCTCCCCGTTTATTTAGCCATACCGAAAAACTTTTAATTTTATCTTCGCATTACCTGACTTACCTACGAAATCATAGTTAGGAAGCTGAGAACGATTCAACAAGATCGATACAGTCTTGACACCTTAGACTTCCTACTTAAGCTTTCCGTTCCGATAATTGTTACGACTACACCTTAAGTTTCAGTTCAAAAGTAACCCCTAGTAGTTTATACTAGCAGTCAGCACCGTCTGAACACAAACCACGTGGGGAGCCGATGAATATAAGTGTTTGATGCCTAATCTATAATGATCCTTCATATCTCGATGCCAATGAAAAGAAAATGCACCAACGTACACGGTCGCATAAAAGAAACAAGAAGTATGAAAAGGAGTCCATTGTAGGTTGGTTCAGAGGTACCTGGTTCTGAACTTGGTAGGGCGTGCTACGGCTCGATCCCCCACAACCTCCAAATCGGATAATGTATGTAGGGTTACCACATTCGTGTACCAGACCTCGTGCTTATAAAGGATCAAAGTCACTAACCAGCTACTCCACTACGTGCGTGCTAAGGCAAAGGGCTTAATGTGATTGCGCTAGAATGAAACCGGGTGAAATAAGATCGGAAGACTCTAGGTGGAATCGTAACTCAATTACCGAATGTTTCGTTTAACGGGAAGTCGACGACTTAGCTTGTTGCTTGTGTCATTAGTGTATCGTTAGTGTTTTATTCTAGTACCGGTTTATCTGACAAAACGATTCCTCGTGTGGTTTGTATGTGTGTGCGTCGATGAAAGCCTGTCCGATCATTTTTCAACCGACTATTTGCTTGAGGACAAGCAAAGGTTTAAGTTTGGGGAAGTTTGATAACAAGAAAAAGTATCGTTTTATTGCTATGTTTCAATGTCATTTTATCGCACATTTGTCGTTTTAACACCCGATTCCTCGAGTTTTCTTTGTCATTTTGCAGGTATATCAATTACAGAGCTAAATCATGAGCCACAAGTGAAATGAGCAAAAAAACAACCATGAAAAGAAGAAGAAAAGAGGAAATCTGCATAATCTGCACTTTTTGTAACAGTCACGACCGTCACCTAGGAGTCACGACCGTGACACGCTAAAAGGAGCAGTCACGGTCGTCACCAGTCCCTCACGACCGTGACGCGCGTAAGACAAGGGAGGCGAGCGTGACACCCTTGTCACGAACGTGACAAGGGGAATTTAGGATAACTTGCTGAGACTTGGTCATGTACGTGTGTGTTACGTGAAGTCTAAGTTCCTATTCTCCCGCAGACCAAGCAATGCAACTTCTCCCTGGATTTTCTCAGCATTTACGAAGCCCATGCAATTATTCCAACTGCCAGCCCAATTATGATTCTATAAATAGCTTAGTTTCAAAGAACAATTTACAGAGTTTTATTTTAACTTTTCTTGCGGAAGCTCTGCCGTATTTTCATTGCACCCTGTTCATTTATTTTTCCAGCATTTATTTTGTTCTTGCTTTAATTTTATATCCCAACCAAACCATATAACAATTTCCAACATTAGGAAATTGTTATAATTTAATTTCTTTCAAAGCCTTCAGAAATTCTTTTAGTGATTTTTATTTCCGATTCCGGACCTACTCCGAGCTTGCCAGATTGTGGAAGAAGGAGTCTAACATTTTAATTGTTATTCAGGTTTTTATTTAATTTGCATTTATATTAATGTTAAGAATTTATTTTTCTATTATGCATATTTTATTTCGTATTTCTCTGTTTCTGTCTCTGTCTGGTTCAACAATCATGAGTAGCTAAACACCTTAGGGCAGTATGTAATTAAAATCAACTAAATCGGTAAAATCAATTCTAGGCTTAAAATAATTAAGAACTTAAAATTCTGGCAGTGACTTTTTATTATAAAATCAATCTTTTTGTTACGAGAGTAAGGAAAGTGTAATAGGTTAGGTCAAGACCACGAGAGTGTGAGATTTTAACCAGATAGCTAAAGTTAGGCATTTAATTTAAACACAGCGAGAGCGCTTTAAAATGAATTAGAATTATTAAGTTTCCAAAAATTACTTCTAAACACTTATGGGCTAGCGAGAGCAGGCATAGGGCTTTAGGGATAAGATCTGAGATAAGACCACGAGAGTGTGAGTTAAAGATATTTAAACTGATAACCTCTACAGAATAGACTAAGTGAACCATCTTTATAAGCCTAGGTTAGATTGACCCGCCTAAGTTAAAATAATTATATACCGACCGCCTTATTATTATTTTATTAAACTTAAATTTAATTCCCACCTTTAATCCTTAAAAACAACCAAAAATCGTGACAACCATTCACCTTAGCTAAACTAGTAAATCCTCTAGCACTAAGTAATCATAAAGTCCCTGTGGATCGATAATCTTAAATATTACTTTGATAGGCTGTGCACTTGCAGTTAAGATACCGCTAGACACATATTAGAGTACGTCTTTAGCCCATCAGTTTGCGACACCTTTTCAAAACTTCAAGATTAACATGTGTGTTGCATTAGAATTTCCATTCTCAGAATAAACATTTTCTGCCTACATACATTTATTTGGAATCATAGAAGCTCACAAGCGGAAATTCAGTCTAGAAGCTTAAGCTTGCCAATTTGAGAAGTCTAAAACTTCAGAAAGACAGTCACGTCGAGGTGCACTTTTCCGAGAAAGCTCCATTGAGTAAGGACTTTCCCAACCAGTCATGGTAAGAGCCAACCAATCTGGGGCAGTTACGTCGAGTAATCTCTTCAAAATTCAGCCAAACTGGGGCAATCACGTCTAGATTCAAATCTCTCCCAGAGCAATTGGTCAAAGATTCATACTGGGGAAAGCCACCCCAATCGCACGAGGATTCATTCTTTCCCGTAGACAGATAATCGGAAGTTTAGAATACCTGGGCAATTATACTCCTGAAGATTTTAAAGACACCAAGTCTTTTGTAAAATCCTCTTAAGGTAAAGCCCGAATCAAAGAAAATGATCCCTAGCACGAGACTACTTGAAATCTTTCCTCCTCAGTAGGATGCGACTCAGTTTCGTTATCCCCAACAGACGCATGAAAGTTATCCCCAGTAAAGTCGTCAAACTTTTCTTCAGCAGGTTTCCTTGATCTTATTTCCCAGCAGATCTCAAACCAAATCCTTCTCTTCCCTAGCAGAGCAATAAGGATCATCCCTAGCAAGAGTCGTCTTCCCGTAGTGAAGCACTTCTTACAAGAATCCAGAAATTCCCGGCAGTTAGCTGAACGGTTCCCTTCCCCACAGAGGTATGGAAAATTCAGGTAGACAAGAGAGTTCTCCTCAGCAGAGCCTTGACAGGTCTTCCCCCAGCTAAGTCAAAAAGTTGTCGATTCCCTAGCGAAATCTGTGGGGTGAGATTCAATCCCCAGCAGTTGAGGCATCCCCTAGCAGGGTCTTTGAATCTAAAGTCCAATTTATTTTTGGCAAAGGTAATAAGTCGAGACAGGCTAGTCAAACCTTTCTCCAACAAAAATATCGAAAACCTTATATATTCCCCACAGAGTCAGCAATGATTTGTTATTTCCGCGTCAGGAATTCCCTTTGTATCTATCCCCCAGTGTCAGGGGGAATTATATCATGCAGTTCAACATATGCGTGCTCAATCCAAGGTTGATATCCAAAGTCCACCTGCAACGTGGCAATTTATCCAAAGTCCAACCACAGATTGGCTATAGTCTATCCTCTGGGTGGCAAATTCCAAAGTCCAACCGCAGATTGGCCAAAGTCCATCCTCTGGGTGGCAAATTCTTAAAGTCCAGCCGCAGACTGGCCAAAGTCCATCCTCCGGGTGGCGAATTCTTAAAGTCTCCCGTAGCGAGCAGTAGCCCCCGTAGTGTGGCAAAACATTGAAGTCTCCCGTAGTGGGCCAAAGTCTCCCGTAGTGAGCAATCTGCCCCCGTAGTGTGGCGAATTTCCAAAGTCTCCCGTAGTGAGCAAAAGTCTCCTGTAGTGAGCCAAAGTCTCCCGTAGCGAGCAGCAGCCCCCGTAGTGTGGTAAAACATTGAAGTCTCCTGTAGTGAGCAAAAGTCTCCTGTAGTGAGCCAAAATCTCTCGTAGCGAGCAACAACCCCCGTAGTGTGGAAAAACATTGAAGTCTCCCGTAGTGAGCAGAAGTCTCCCGTAGCTGAGCAATGTGCCCCCGTAGTGTGGCGAATTTTCAAAGTCTCCCGTAGTTGAGCAATGTAGCCCCGTAGAGTGGTAAGATTTCCAAAGTCTCCCATAGCTGATCAATGTATCCCCGTAGAGTGGCAAAGTATTGAAATCCCCCGCGGTATGTTGAAGCATTCGGAAAACCACCTGTTGTGTGGCATGTCATTAATAGCGCAGCAAAAGTCCACCCGTAGCGTGGCAAATCAGCAATCGCCCAACGTTATTCTAAAGCATTCATCTGATTACTCCTCTTCACATCTGAGTTCTCCACAAGCAGAGTTCAGATGGTTGGGTTTATTTCCCTTTTCTTTTCCACCGAGTGCAAATTTTCTGCTTGTTTTTAGTATTCAATCCCTGCATACTTCAAACGTCTGAAAGCGACTGCTATCATCCATTTAAGTCTACAGTGATTGAATAGAGGCAGTTGTAACACCCCAAAATTTTCCCTCTTATTTATTATCAACCTCGAGCGATTTACGCTTCATTCCCGCATCATTCCGCATATCATTGCATCGCATTTGAAAAATAAATAAATAAATAAATCATCATCCTTTGCATACGCATGAGGTGTGTGGTCGATCGAAGCTTGCCAAACATTGGAGTTCAAGAGAAAAATGATATACCAAAAATAATCCAAACCACTTCCAAGCTAACCAACCAAAAAAAAGGAAGATTTCACCTTTCCCTCTGTTTTCCTTCCACTTTCCTTCCAAGTTTCCTTTCATTCTTTCCCCTCTTATTTTTCCACTTCAATTCCACTCATTTTCCCTTGGATGCTTCTACCATGTTCTACAACCTTCTAGAGTATTCCATGGAATATTCCAAGGAATATTCCCTCTCCAACCCTAACCCTAACTAACTACAAACCTAACTCCATTCCTAAACCTAATTCCATTTCCAAACCTAATTCCATTCCCATACCTAGATCCAAGCCTAGCCTCTATATAATCATTAATCACTTCAATGCAAAAGGTTCCCAAGTTTGGTCCCCAATTTTTTCACTTTCTCACAATTTCTAGAATCAGTTTTCTCTCTCACTTTTCCTCCATTTCCCTTTTCACCAAAGCTTTTTTTGAAGAAGCTCTTCAAGTTTCACATTGAAACTTGAAGATCTTAAAGCTTAGCCTCCAACCTCCATTGAATTGTGGATTGTAGAAGAAGAAGCTACTGATTTTTGTGAAGATTTCGACTTATCGGAAGTGCAAGAAGGCTCAAGCATCAAGAACGCATTTATTTTGCGGATTCGCGGTTTTCTTGGTTTTCTCTTCGATCAAGCTCCGATTCTTGCAACAATTACCGAAGCACTTCTCCGCTTCGTAGGTTGGTAATCTAAAACCATGCTAGCTTTAAATTATTCTCTCCATCTCGCCATTTCGGCATTCTTTAAGTGCTTTTCGTGTTACTTGTGGTTGATTATGTTTTCGTTACGTTTTGCTTGCGATTTGTGGAGTTTGATGGATTAGAAGTTAGGTCGTAGCTTATTATAGGTTCTAACATGTGTAAATAAGCCCTAATTGAGTAGAAATTAGTGTTAGCATGATTAAATGTGTATTACGTTTGTTAGAAGTAAGTTTGTGGCCAAAAGCACTTATTTCAAAAGCTTTTTTCACCCTATGTTCAGTCTTAACCGGTTAACGCATGCGTTTTTGCCACAAATCAGTGTTGTCTGGGGTCCGTTAACCGGTTAACCATTTGGTTAATCGGTTAACGCTGTTGGATTTTGGAATTTTTGCTTATTTGTTTGCTTGTCCTTGCTTCTTTGTGCCTCTAATGTTCATACATACTTAGGTACTGATTATAGGGAATTTTCTAGGTTGATTTCGACATCTCATTCCCCCATTTCGAGTCGTTTCGACGCGTTTCCGTTCATGTTGCATATTATGCGTTTATATTTTCATTTGTGACTCATTGCATTTTTTTTCTATGTTTATGCATCATTTGGCATGTAAATAATCATGTTGCATTTTGTTTTTGAATCTTTCGCATGTTTCGCTAACTCATTGGCATTTCATTGTATCAATGTATATGTTGCATTTCACATAACCATGTATGTATGTGCATTTGGTTGCATTTGGTTACATGTTTGATCATATCATTCACATCAATTCAATTCTGAATTTTGCATTGAGTTTGACATTCTTGTTGATCTATCATGTTGCATATTCATGATCAATGCTCATTATGTTCATATGCCATGTTCATGTGCCATATTTTGCATATTTGTTGCATAATCAATCATGTGGTGCATTCTTGCATAATCCTCCTAAAATAATTATGTCACTCATTTGTGTATGTTGATCTATGTTCAAATGCATATTCATGATTAATTTGTACATTTTTCATTAAGTTTGTGCATTAAAAAATGAAAATAATAAAATCTGCATTTTACATTTCATAGCTGACTTTGCATATAGGTGTTGTAAAATACATGCTATTTGTTATGTTTGCATTCTGTATGTGACTTTTTACACCTATCTTTTCATGCTGTATGCTGGCTGTAGAAAGTAGCCTTGTGTTGTCCATTGTTTTCATAGCTGTTTGTGCAATTAGGGGCCATAGTAGGTGCTGAATCTTTACTTTAGCATTTTTTTAGTTATTTTAGAATTAAGATAGAGTTTAGATTGAGTCCTAGAGTTATTAAGATTTAATTGGTGTGGGTTTGCTTTATTATTTTTATTAAAATGCACATTAATCTTTGTTTTGTAGGGAGGGAAAGGTATGTTTCTTTACACCTTATCCTTTTATTTTTTTTAATGCATTTTCTTTATGCATTCAATTCACTTTTTCCTTCCATATTTGTGATTGGTAGGATTTCCCTTTGTTAGGATCAACTTATCTTCCTTAGGAAGTAAGTTGCATCCTTTTTCTTCTTTCTTTTCCTTTTCTCCCTTAGGAATAGAAAAACCTCACTCACCATTAGGACCACCATTTTAACAAATAACTTAGGATTTGTCTTAGTCCCCCTTAGTTTTTGTCCTTTTCCGATTTGAGTCTTCTTCTCTCATCTTCAAACAAAATCTAAACGACACTTAATAAAGGATTGAAATAGTCTCTTGTGCATAGCCTTATTCCATGGGGCACTCATACTCATTCCATCTTGGAATAGTGTGGGCTTGTCTAGCATGATGTACAAGTCTAATCATGAGACTATCTTCACAAGCAAAAACACTCAAAACACTTCTCATAAAAGACAATCAACAAAGACATCACGTCTTCTCTTCTCATCTCCTAATCTTTGCGGACGAATGCGACTTGCCTCGACAGTTCGAACAGCGATACAGTAAACACCCTCGAGCCAGAGCCGGTAACACCTGAGCTAAAGCTATGGCAACGTTATCCTAAAAAATACAAACAAAGTTCCCGCCTTAGTTAGATGAACTACGACGACTCTGATCCTCATTTTTCCGATGAGGTATGTAGGTAGTGGGGTAGGGCCCATTCAAGCACATTCTTTATTTTCCCTACATTTTCCCCTCTCTTTCCGTTCTCTTTTTCTAGTTCCCTTCTCATATCTCATTCCAATTCCAGTAGCAGTTCTCTTGTTCAGCAACACTTTATTTCTCACCCTTTGAAGCAAGCAAGCAAGCGAGGATCCCGTCGGGTACGGCGGACGATATGGGGTGCTAATACCTTCCCAGGTCGTAACCGACTCCCGAACTCAGATCTTTGGTTCTCAGGACCTTGTCCTTTCCTTCTACCTCAGGTTTGTGCAGCATTACCTTTCCCATTCTTTCGGGATAAAAATGCCTGGCTGGCGACTCTATCTTTTCCGCGCCACTTTCGCGTTTGTACTAGGATGAAAATCCCGGGAGCGACACCGCGCTCGCAGGCCGCAACATACGCCCAACCACCAACCCCACAACATGACCAACCCACCCAATTCCAGCCATCAACTTCAAACACCCATAGACCATTCTTCCAAACACGTAACCCCTTCATGCCACAAACACAATCACAACAACAAAAGCCTTACCAACACCAATATACTCCTGATAACACCTTCATCTTCACACCAGCCTACCATAGCCCACACCTTTGTTTCGTTCTCAAAACGAGGCAATATCCTCATTCGGTCAAGCTTATCGTCCTCACCCAACCCAATCCAACCCAGCCCAACCTATCCGACCCAACTTTGAAAACATGGGCACACAACTGAGTTACGGAAGCGCCTTTGGCAGCAACCCTCCTAGTTATTGGGGACAGACGGTTGCAAACATAACAGAATCATGGACTCAACAACAACCGCCTCCACCAAACAAACAAAGACAAGCAGAACCTCAACCACCTCGTGGTAGAGCTCGAAGGCGGGGTCATCCCCGTGGATGTGATACTGGGGGACACTTAGATCGGACGGGAAATTAATTTTTGTACTGCTGTTGTTGGATTATTAATAATAATTTTCTTTTCTATTATATTTCTCTTTGTCGGATTCTCTGTTTAATTTATTAAATAATTATTATTAACTTAAATAATCATAATTCTTTTAAATATATATATATATATATATATATATATATATATAAATATATTAATAAATATATATATGTATATATATATATATATAAAAATATATCAATAAATATATATATATATATATATATATATATATTTATATATATATATATATATATATATATATATATATATATATATATATACTTACATATATATATATATATTTATATACTCATATATATACATATATATATTTCCATCCTGGTACAAACGCGAAAGTGGCGCGGAAAGAATAGAGTCGCCAGCCAGACATTTTTATCCCGAAGGAACGGGAATGGTAATGCTTTACAAACCAGAAGAAAGAAGAGGAAGGACACGGGTCCTGTGAACCAATGAGACTGAGTTCGGGAGTCGGTTACGACCTGGGAAGGTATTAGCACCCAGATCGTCCGCCGTACCCGACGGGATCCACGCTTGCAAAGAAAAACTGTTTCAAAGGGTGAGGGGGTGAAAGCTGCTGCAAAGAAAATGAAAATGAACTGGACAAAAGAACTGAGAAGGGAACTGAGAAAGAAATGAAAAGGAAAAAACGTAGGGAAAATAAAGATTGTGCTCGAACGGGTCCTACCCCGCTACCTATGTACCTCATCAGGATAATGAGGATCAGAGACGCCGTAGTTCCCCTAACTAGGGGTAGAAAAGAAATCTGCTTGTGAATTAAAGCTTGAACTGCCTATGCCATTGATCAGGTGTTGCAGACTCGGACGACGAGTGCGTAACCGTCTTGAAAAATGACAAGTAGGAGCAAGTTCGCGTACGGAGCGAAGGAGATGAGAAAAGAATTCCCGAAGGAAAGACGCTTATTGTTTGTTTGTGTTTTTTAGCAGCTTTTTATGAGTGGAGTTTGCATAGGTAAGTGTACCTAAGTCTTACTCACTGGGATGTGTATGTCTCACATCATCCCGAAATGGAATGCACAAGAGGCACACCTATCTATGGAGGAAATCCCCAAAGCTAGTACCACAAGTGAAGGCTCAGACACACTGACCTATTAACATTTATTAAGTGTTTTTGTGATTTTTGATTAAGAAGTGTTTTTTAGCTTTTCTTTGTGAAGTAATCTCATGCTAAGACCTATCCACCATGAGGGATAACCTACACCTCGCCCCGAAACGGAACGCGTGCAAGTATCTCATAGCAAAGTCTCATGTCACATGAAAGTACTCAACATTTATTAAGTGAATTATAATTAAATTTGAAGATGAGAAGAGAAAGCAACATAAAGGATCACAAAGGCAAAAGTCTAAAGGGGGACTAAATAATCCTAAGTGTTGTCATGCATGGAGATCCTAAGGTTAGTGTGGTTTTCTATCCTAAAGAAGAAGGAAAGAAGAAGAGAAGAAGAAGAAAGAAGAAGAGATGAGTAAGGCCTAATCCCAACAAGCAAAGGGTTAGCACAAATAAGAATAAGAAGAGAGGAGATGAGATTTGGAGATGTGGGAATCACATCCACACCTCTCACTTACCAAAGCCCCTGAAAAGGTTAGTGAGATAAGCATACAAGTGAAACTAAATGAACAAAATGACATGCCAACATCATACAAACAGAAGTGAAGTCATACATACAAATGCTCAATGCAAATGCAAGTCACAAGAATGGGGAAAGAAGCAAACAAGTCAATTATGAAGCAACATGAAACACATGGCAAAACAAAATGAACTTAAGAAGATGCAAAGCAACAATGCACAAAACAAGAACTCAAAGCCCAAGACCAGAACCAAATAAAGTCAAAGAAGTGCTTAAGAAGCAAGAAAGATGAAGAGAAAAGAAGCCCAATATCAAACAATCACATTATGAGATGGAAAGGAGCAAAGAAGTGAGGTGAATGCACATAAGAAAGAAAGGACTTAAAAGGTAAGCAAATCACAAAATTCAAAGACACAAACCTTAAACCAAGATCAGAATGGTACCCATACCACAAAGAGACCCCAAATGAGAGGAAGAAGTTGGCACAAGTGCCCTTCTAGGCTAATGAGAGAGCTTATGATCAAAAGGAAGCAAATTGGGACAAGTTATGAACCAAAATTCAAATTAAATCAAAAATGCATCCAAAAATTCCACAACTTAGGACAAATGATCTTCAAACATGATATAACAAGATTCCAAAAGGGTTGGAAGAAATTCAGAAGCTATGCAAGTCAAATGAGGGCTTAAACATGAACTAGGGTTAAGAAACTTCTCTTACAAGTCAAGGACCAAAACCCAATGAGAAAATTTCTAAAATTCAGGGCAAAAATCACACATGAACTATATCCTCTTAGGAATCCAGAGCAAAAAGAACCAACACAAAACTCAAAATGATGATCACTAGGGAAATTGGACAAGGCAGGATGCTTGAAAAGGAATTAAAAAGAATTAATTAAGAGAGGAAATTAATTGACACGTGGATATTAAAAATAAATGGAAAAGAAAAATATAGAAAATTAGAGAAAACTCAATTGATCAACCATGAATTAATTTGGAATTTATTGAAGCCTGGAAGTATTTTTAATAATTGAAAATCAAAATGAAATAAAAGAAATAAAAGAAGAAAAAGAAATAAAATGAAGAAAGGCTGGGGGTGTGGAAAGCAGGGAAGTATAGTTGAAATGATTGGGCTTATGAGGCAGGGGGTGCGAATAGTGATGAAGGCCCACTGGGTTGCGCAGGAATATGAAAATAAAGGTGGAAATTCAGAGGAAAAATGAGGGAAAAACACTGGCCTCAGGATTGAATGAACGCATCTTAGACTTGGTCTCATTAAATGACGTGTCAACTTGATTGGATTAGGAGTGAGGGAGCATGCCAATTGCTATGTGGTGCACAACATGTTCAATTAAAATAGAAAACAGATTGCACGTGAAGGGGGGGGGGTGACCTCAGTTATGAGGTGTCAAGATCCTGTGTGATGAGAGGAAAGATCCAACGACATAGGAGTCGTCTTCAACCTCTAAAACCCTAATACACATTTTCCAGATTCCGGTGACCGGAGCTAGGGCTCCGGCACCGGAAATTGCAAAGTATGAACAAACACTAATGAAAATGAATAAAATGCTCCAGATTGGGTAAATGGACTATGCTGAGTTCAAATATGGTGATGAAAACTTCAAAAGATCAATGGATTCTCTGGATCGAAGGAAAACAACTTGGACCATAAAAATTCAAATTCAAATATCTAGCTCAATATTGCATCAAATTCAAAACCAAAACAAGCAGAGTGATCAGTGAACATCAAGGATCAGAATGCATACAACCAATTTCAATTCTAGATCTGAAGATTTGGATGCTTACCTGAGCTTGCAGATCTTGAGAAAACTTGCTAGAAGTCCAAATGATGAAGCCAATCCACTCCAAATGCACTCTAGTTGCAAAATAAATGCAACTAGAGCCTTGAATCTTGCTGGATCTGAGGATTTGCAACCAACTGCCTTGAAATGGCAAGATGATGAAACTTCAGAGATAGCTTGCACAATGGTGAGATATATGACCCTGAGCTCCCAAGGATGAAGGATCTGTGATTTGTTTTTGGAGAGAGTAAGTGTGTGATGATATTTGAGAGAAAATGCAAATGGTGCAAAAACTTGGAAGCTGAGCAATGAGAGAGAACTGAACCACTCTAAAACCCTAATTCTTCTTTATATGATGTCATAAACTAATGCTGAAAGAATGAGGAAGTTTGCACGTGAGAAGGAAAAGTTTGAGTGATTTTGCAATTTTGAAATTTTATGATGAGAGCATGTAAACCTCATGCATTACTTTGCCTTCTGCCCATGTGCACACATCATCCAGCCCTTGATTTCAAACTAAAATAATCTTGGCCCTTAGATGAGAGAGTCACACTTTTTTCATGTTCATGCACAAATTGCACTTTTTTGAATAACATTCTCACTTGGCACGAATTTGATGTATTCCCTTGAGCAAAGTATGCCAAATTCATTGTATTTTAACATTGTGAACTTATTTGATATGTACCAATACACAAAAATGAGATTCATGACTTTTGGCTCTTGGTGCATAAATGAAAATCAACTTTTTGCCCTAATTTGATGAAATTTTCGAGGGCCTTAGCTTTCTAACCATGAAGGATATGAAAAAGTAATTGTACTTTTTGAAAATGGGAGGTCTTAATCTCCAACTTTCATGTTTGACTTTGGTCCATTTGAAGAATTGTTCATTAAGTTATGCTCACTTGAATTTTAGGGCAAAAACTTGCCAAAAATGGCATTTTCCATAACCAACTTTGCACCAATTTTTGCAAAACACCTCAAAACCTCATGATTCTTGATCTTTGAACTTGCCAAACCTCTTTTAACATTATAAGAACATCTCTTGGCTAGAAAAAAGGGATTGGACCCCTTGAAATCACACAGTTGACTTTTTTAAGGCACAGTTGACCAGTTTCTTCATCTGCAGGCAACTGAAGAAATGCTTGACTTCCACAAGGAAATGTCTCACCAAAATTGGTACCTAGGATCCTCTTAACATGTAAAAGACTTTGCCCAAATTAAATGGCCAAAGTTTTGAGGTTTTCATGCTTGAATCTCAAACCCTAGTTAAGGACCATTGTGTAGGAGCTTTGCCTTAGCCTGGATTCCCTGATGATCTTCCAACCTTCTGAGATTTTGTAAATGAACTTGAACTTGTAAATGCAATTTAGACCCCTCATAGGACTTGTACAAATCCATTGGACCCCTAGTCATGGCTTGAAATGCTTCAAGAACCTCCACAGATGATCATATGCCTAATGCTTGGTCATGAGAAATGTTATGCCTCATCTTTCCATGCTAGGATGCTAAGAATATGATATGTTCATGATGAATATGATGTGATATGATGCTAAAAATGAAGAGGGAAAATTTGGGATGTTACACTTATATATATATTTATACACTCATATGGAGTACATAAAATACGTATACACTCATTCGCCAATTGGTTTGGTGAATTTGATTGCTTTTTACACATGTTCGCCATTTCACATGTTGAATATGTGTAAAAAAATTTGATTTAGCTAAATCAATTGGCGAATTGGGTTACTTTTTAAACATATTCGCCAATTGCCTTGTTGAACATCTATAGTAACTAGGTTAGTTTGGTAAATTTTTTGAAAACATAGTTATTTTAGGATTTTTTTTATTAAACTATGTTATTCTAAAAAAAAATTCTTAAATGGTTGTCCAAGATAAAACTCATCATGTGATGTAGCTCTCAGATATTTTTAAATTAATTTTCTTGACACTATTATGAATAAAACTAAATCTATAATATAGGAAAATTAATTGTTCTGGAAAACACATTGTTAACCCTCTCTTAATGCCCTCCATCTCACTAATTGGGGAGGAATTTAAGTCTAAAAGTAACTAATTCTAATCAAATAATATTTTAATTGAAATCTAACTAAGTCATTTACACACCTTTTACACTAAATAATCCACTTTTGTACCAATTTAGTAAATAAATAGTGCTATAAAGTTGTTGAACAGAAGGGGAGTTTGGTTTTGGTATAACAATACTTTTATATTTTGGTACAACTCCCAAGTTTGATGTTGCCGTTCAGAAAACACATGGGTTATAATTGTTTTTTTCCAAGGCTTCAAGACATTTTTTCAAATCCACATAACTCTCTCTCTCTCTCTCTCTCCATTTCTTAGATCTGCATTTCTTCTTCTCCAAATGATTTCTTCATCTCTCTTCCTCTTCTGAAAATGCTCTGGGTTTCTTTCTCCCACCAAAGAACCCTCTCGCGTAAATTTCATATTCGTCAGACACCGGTACGGTCTTCAAACTTTCTTTGCTTCTTACTATTAAAACTTTCAATACTTTCTAAAGGTTGGTTGATTGACATTGATCATGGTTTTTAGAATGACAGATTCAGAGGAAGTTCGTTGTCACCTCTGCATTCTCAATACAGATATTGTTCATACTTGTACATATTCTTTTTTTGACACTCGTCCGTGTCATACTTCCCCAGCAAGTCAAACACTCGTTCGCGTCTGTTGCTCAATCTTTTGGCACTCGTCCGTATCTTGCACATATCTCCTCAGCAGATCATACTTGTGCATACTTATACAGAAGTCTTCGATACTCGTCCGTATCTTGTATATATTACCCCTCAGCAGATTCAACACTCGTCCGTGTTCTTTGTTCAGCCGATTGATACTCGTCCGTATCATCATCCTTCAAGCACGTGTCAGTGTTTGTTTCTACCGATACTCGTCCGTATCATGGTTCTAAGGATGCTCGTCCGCATCTTTGGTCAATACACACTGTCAAACACTTATACCTTTTATTTTAAAGCGTAAGCACTCGTCCATGTTTACATCCCCATAAAGACAAAACAAATTTTTCTATCTGGCATTCGCCCTATGTCGTGATATTTTCGGCAGTCGTCCCCTGCCAGGTGATCATCTTTCACCTTTGGATGACCGTCCCTCATCCTTTCCCCAGTGGAATTCCCATTGTTGGAACTTTCTATCCGGCATTCGTCCTATGTCGTGATATTTTCAGCAGTCGTCCCCTGCTAGGTGATCGTCCTTCACCTTATGATGACCGTCACTCATCATTTATCCGATGGTCGTCCCCATCGTTGATCTTTTCTATCCAGAATTCGTCCTATGTCGCGATAATACCCAAGAGCAGCTGTACCCTGCTAGGTGATCGTCCTTCACCTCTTGATGATCGTCCTTCATCATGCTTATCCGATGGCCGTCCCCATCGTTGATCTTTCCTATCCGGCATTCGTCATATGTCGTGATAAAGAGCATGCCGTCCCTTTCTAGGTGATCCTCCTTCACCTTTGATGACCACCCCTCAACAAATATTTCATTTATTCTTTAAACCCGATGGCCGTCCCTGTCGTGGTCCCTTTTCCTTTTCCTGATGATCATCCCCGTCAGTGTTTCCCTCATTCATTTGATCCCCAGAGATTTTTTTCCTTACCAGATGGCCGTCCCCATCGCGGTTTCTTTATTTCCCAGCATGATGGTCGTCCCCATCATTGCTTTGCTTACCGTTTTACCCCCAACAATCTTCCTCTGCTCGATGGTCATCCTCCATCTCTTTCATTTGATACTCATACTATAATATCCTTTACAATGTATATCCCTTTTCTTCTTCTCCCCAGCGAGTGCAAATTTCAGACTGTCTTTGGTATTCAACCACAAGTTATCTTGTTTGTCTGATAAGCCAGGAGCTTACATCCTGCATAGCTAACTCATGCTTGAATAGGGGCAGCTATAAACACCCTAAATTTACTCTCTTTTTTTTCTCGCACCATGGCTTGTGATCTTTCATTTTTGTATAAGCATAAGTGATCTTACCCGATCAGGAGGTCCTTCCAGCAATTGGGTGCAACAACAAGTGGATGGAATGGAGGGGGGTATACCTGCAAGGCGCTCCGATGCCAAAGTTAATAGAGGTACAACAAATAGGTAAGTTATGAGAATGGAATCAGAATACTTGACCCTTTAGTGAAAAAGGGTATTTATAGAGAGCCCCAGCGCTGGGCCAAGGTCCTTCCTTGGGCTGGATCAGCTAGGCCCAAGGAAGAACTGTCAAGGAACGCGTGAGAAGCGTGAAGACCTAGCTAAGTGGCCAGGTCCTTGGTTCAACTGCCCCTATCTTTCAGGAGATAATGGGGGACAGTTGAGTGATGTGGCAAGTGAACTGGATGACATGTTCTTTGCCCGTTCTAAATGCGTGCCTGACATCTAGGATATATGCCCGACCGTTATGCGCCCCTTCCCGTCTATCAGACGTACCTGCCCGAGCACATGGGCCTTTGCTCGACATATTGGGTCGTAGCCTAATACAGTACGGAGGCCTAGTCCGGAACAGGATCCCCCCAAGTCGAGTCTCCGAGTCAAAGCGATGAATTAGAACATAGAAGGACGTAGGTGTGCTGAAGAAGGTGACAGGCATGTACTTGCACTAATGGTGCATCGCCTCGTTTCCTGTGCAAACGGCAGCGTAGGGTCAAGGTAATGATTACCTGGCGTGTCCGTCCACGTGCTTGTGGCTATATAAAAGGGGTGGTCTACTTTATTTGGACTTTTTAGCTCTGACGTTTTACCTGAAGCTCTGAGAAGAATCCTCTCTCCGACCGTCTCCGCTGTCTGCACCGCCATTTTTTGTCCGCGCGCCACCATCTTCTCCTCGTCTCCAATATGCCAGGTAACACTTCAAATTCCCTATTTTGCATGCTTTTCTATTTGGTAGATAGAAAAATGCTTGATATGTTTGTGTAGAGTAAGCAAACTTTAGTGTAGAGTAGATAAACCTGGGTTTAGGGATAGTTTTTTAGGTTTTAGGTATGAATGTCCCGAGCAGGATTAGAATGTCCCGGGCGAAAATTTCATAAGCACTTGAATAAACTGGGAAAAACTATCATGTCACGGCCGTGAAATTCATATGCGTATGAATATCTCGGGTAGAATTCATATGCGTATGAATATCCCGGGCAAGGTCAGCATGCCACGTGCATAGAGTTCATGTCTGTACGAAATTGTAGGTCGAATCTTTATGTGCCCGAATGCGTGCGGGGGTTGCCCCTTCGTCGTTCTAGGCTAGTTTAGTCGGATTTTGGGCGTTTTAGCTTTTCTCCCTTTCACTTGACTTGCGGTGGAAGGGTGGATTTAATGCGATGTCGAATTCACTTTTTCTGTCTGCGTTTCAGGTACGACCGAGCATCGACAGGTCGGGGAAGGGAACATCGAATGTCGTAAAGCTGATGAAGGGGAGGTCGCGCATCGGAACCCCGAGGAAAGGAATTCCGAGGAGTACAACGAGCATGTTTCCTCGTCCGGGCGTAATGACTTATCGTGGGTCGCAGACGAACCGCTGGAAGAAGAATCATACTTCGCATATGAGACAACCGTTGCATACGCCGTGGTGGAAGATATCATCCCCAAGGACCCTGGTAATTGGCAATGCCTTGCCCCTAAGGAGGCGGACCAGATATGTCACCGCTTCCCGGGGAAGCAATTTGCTATGTACGAATTTGCCTTCCGAGAAGCGAGGGTCAGGCTGCCCTTTAACTCTTTTTAGATGGGGATTTTCAGGTGGCTCAGATTGGCACCGTCACAACTGCATCCGAACGTCATCGCTTTTATCCGGGCGTTCGAGTTAGTTTGCCGTTTTCTAGGCGTTGGGTGCACCTTGCCCCTCTTTTTCCACATCTTCCACCTGCAATGGTCTGGTGCCCGGGGACGTCACAGCTGGGTGTCTCTGAAGCAGCCGGTGAGGCTATTCAAGACCTATGTGGATTCTGCCCAGCATTTTAAAGGGCTGTGGTATACGGTGAAGACGATCACTCGTTCTGCCTTAAAGTCCCTTTACTATTACAAATGGAATTCCGCTGGGGAGGAAAAACGTATGTCGAGGATCCCCTTGAGGTGGCAACCCAACCACTTCAATCTCTCGACCAGTCACTACCAAGTAAAATTCTCGAGCCTGGGGGTCGAGGATAGGCTGGCTTAGAAGAGGCTGGTGGAGTATGTACGAAGTTTCAACCTAGCGGTTTGGGTTGACCGGAAAGGTGCTCCCTACGTCGATGGGGCTGGGATGCCGATTTGTGAAACCCGTCTTATAAACACGAGGGTTTTGCTCGAGTGTGATATGGACGAGGAGGCCTTGGAGTTACTGCGTAGGTTTTCTTTACTTACTTTCTTTTCTCGGTCTTGTGTCTGTCCAACTAACCTTTGTTTTTGTTTTGTAGGAACTATGCCCGCTCATCGTGAACGAGTTCTGAAGCTGGCGAACCAGGCTGGGGCCCCAGACAGGGTCCCTAAAAAGAAAAAGAAAGTGACACCCCGTGTCCAGGAGGTGGCCACTGAGCTCGGGGCATGTACCTCGGGTACTGCTAGCCCGATGTCCAAGTCCCCTCATCCCGCTCAACAAACCTCTCTGATCCAGATACGGGACAGTCCCCCTCCTTCCAACTCTCTTTTGCTCAAGCAGAAGCGTCTGGACGAGACTCTTGCCCGGTCCGCTGCTGTGGGGGGCAATGATTTTGATGCCCCTGGGAATTATCTGCTGCCTCCTTGCTATCTGGAGCTGGAGTTTTTTAAGGCCGAAGGTGAAGGAAAATTGCGATCTAAACGCAGCGGAAAACAAAATTTTCCTTTAGTGATCCTTACGAATGAGCATGGTCAGTGATAGAATCGTTACCTCTTTGTGGCGATTCAGATCTTTGATGCAGCGATCACAAGCGTTGATGAAGTGCAACGCCTCTACTCAGTCCACACGAACAGCTTCCGATCACAGTGCTAGCTGCTTACGAACGGAATTATTTGAGTGAGAAAAAAGAATCAAAAACGAAATTGCATCAAGTGAAAGCTTCATCACAAGGGTTCCTTTTATAGGCTCTCTTGTGGGCTGCGGGCTAAAAGCCCAATTCACATGATCCATAATAATATTATATATTATTATAATAACTATTATTATAATAAATATATTTATTTTATTATTATTTTATAACCATTATAAAATAACAATAATTATTATTATATTATCCGAATTTCTATTTTCACTTAAGTGCACCGTACCTTACGGTGTTCCTTTGATTTCTCTATCTCTCATCAAACTGTCCTTATGTGTGTGACCCTGTAGGATTTCGTAACGTTGGTAATTATATTAAATTATATATTTAACATAATAAACAGTGAGCGGTATCTAGCAACACATCACTGCTACCCAAGTCACGAAAATGTCATGTGATCTGACAAAACCTTTTTCGTGATAATATATGTTTGTACAATTACCCTTTTGCCCCTATGTCTATATTGAACACAAGGCATACACTGTGTCATCCTTGTCCAGTTCAATATTGGGCCCTTAGACATTTCTCCTGTTATGCAGGATTGGCAAATTCCATCTAGGACACTCATGTCCCTCAGCATGCTTCGTGGAGTGCCCATCAACTGTCTTTATGATCATCCAGTTACAGATAATGTTTGATCAGCAATAAAGCACCCGACTCTACATCTAGGGTCCATAGTGGTTTCAGGTCGAAGGGTGGTAATACATCATTATCACCGTGAGAATAACTTATGACACTTTGCATAACATACTATGTAGTATTCTCATAGCGGGTCAATCCGGTATAAATATTACTCCTAATATTTATACCTATGTCAAGACTTGATAACTCTTTATCCATGATCCATGAGATGTGATCATCAGTCTATCTTCATAATAGTCTCAATGCTTTAATGTTATCCCACTTTGCAATAAAGCTTGACTACGGATATTTTAAGAATAATGTCTTTATGTTTAATGGGATCTCATGATTAAGTCACACTTAACATTTCATTAAACAGACTAACTATTCTAGGGACTTTATTATTCTGAAAGACAAACATAATAAAGAAATGCCTTTTATTATTAAACGAATAATCCGATACAAGTACCAAAAAGTATTGGCCTCTAGGGCTTACATCAACAATCTCCCACTAGCACTAGAGCCAATTAGGCATACCCTTGATACCCATAGATCTAGTATGACCATCATGCTTCTGTTGCGCAAGAGGCTTTGTTAATGGGTCAGCGATATTGTCAAGTGTAGGTACTCTGCATATCTTCACATCTCCCCGATCGATTATCTCTCGAATGAGGTGATAACGCCTAAGTATGTGTTTGGATCGTTGGTGAGATCTAGGCTCCTTAGCTTGTGCGATAGCACCATTGTTATCACAATATAAACCAATGGGATCCACAATGCTAGGGACTATGCCAAGTTCACTAATGAACTTCTTGATCCAAACAGCTTCCTTTGCTGCATTTGAGGCAGCAATATACTCGGCCTCAGTTGTAGAATCAGCAACTGTTTCTTGCTTTGAACTTTTCCAGCTCACAGCGCCACCATTGAGACAGAACACATAACCAGATTGTGATCTAAAATCATCCTTATCTGTCTGGAAGCTAGCATCAGTGTAATCAATTACATCAAGCTCTTCCTGACCTCCATATATCAAGAATGAATCCTTAGTCCTTCTCAAGTACTTAAGGATATTCTTGACAGCTACCCAGTGAGCATCACCGGGATCAGATTGGTACCTACTCGTTGCACTTAATGCATACGAGACATCTGGTCGAGTACATAACATGGCATACATGATAGATCCTATTGCAGATGCATATGGAATCTTATTCATGCGATCCCTTTCTTCCTTAGTTGAAGGGGATTGTGTTTTTGATAAACACAGACCATGTTGCATAGGTATGAATCCTTTCTTGGAATCATGCATATTAAAGCGTCTCAACACTTTATCTATGTATGTACTCTGACTTAGGCCAAGCAGTTTTTGTGATCTATCTCTATAGATCCTAATTCCTAATATATAGGCTGCTTCACCTAGGTCTTTCATAGAAAAACAATTCCCTAACCAAGTTTTCACTTGTTGCAAGGTAGGGACATCGTTTCCAATGAGTAATATGTCATCTACATATAATACCAGAAACACGATCATGCTCCCACTAACCTTCTTGTAGACACAAGGTTCATCTTCATTTTTGATGAATCCATATTGTTTTACGGTTTCATCAAAACAAAGATTCCAGCTTCTGGAAGCTTGCTTCAATCCATAAATTGATCGCTGTAACTTGCATATCTTTTGGGCATCTTGTGGTATGTCAAATCCTTCAGGTTGTGTCATGTACACATCCTCAAGAAGATTCCCATTAAGGAAAGCAGTTTTGACATCCATCTGCCATATTTCATAATCATGATATGCAGCGATGGCAAGTAAAATCCGAACAGATTTAAGCATTGCAACTGGTGAAAAGGTTTCATCATAGTCAACCCCATGAATTTGTTTATAGCCTTTTGCAACCAGTCTTGCTTTATAGGTATGTACCTTACCATCCATGTCAGTCTTCTTCTTGAAGACCCACTTGCATCCTATAGGGTTAACTCCTATAGGAGGTTCTACCAAGGTCCAAACCTGGTTTGTGTACATGGAATCCATTTCAGATTTCATGGCTTCTAGCCACTTCTCAGACTCAGGACCAGTTATGGCCTTTTTGTAGGTCACAGGCTCATCTTGATCCATGAGTAATACATCACCCTGATCACTTATGAGATATCCATATCTCTCAGGTTGGTGACGTATCCTGCTTGACCTACGCTGGTCTTGTTCTACTTGAGCAGGTTGCTCTTCCACAACTACTTGTGTTTCCTGCTCTAGTTCCTCCATAGGTGTTTCAATGTTTTGTGATTCTTGAATTTCTTCAAGCTCTATTTTCCTCCCACTATTTCCTTTGGAAATAAAATCCCTTTCCAGAAAGACTCCAGTTCGAGCGACAAACACTTTTCCCTCAGAAGGATTGTAGAAGTAATATCCTCTTGTTTCTTTAGGATACCCCACAAATAAGCATTTTTCAGATTTGGGCTCAAGCTTGGTTGAAATTTGTCGTTTGACGTAAACTTCGCAACCCCAAATCTTCATGTAAGACATATGTGGTTTCTTACCACTCCATATCTCATATGGTGTCTTATCAACCTTTTTGGATGGAACACGGTTAAGTGTGTAAGCTGCTGTTAATAATGCATGTCCCCAAAAGGAGTTTGGAAGATCGGCGTGACTCATCATGGATCGGACCATGTCTAACAAGGTTCGATTTCTTCTCTCAGATACACCATTCCATTGTGGTGTTCCAGGAGGAGTAAGTTGGGATAGAATCCCATACTCTTTTAGATGGTCATCAAATTCTAGGCTTAAATATTCACCACCTCGATCTGATCGAAGAACTTTAATATTCTTACCTAGTTGGTTTTGTACTTCATTCTTGAATTCCTTGAACTTTTCAAAGGACTCATATTTGTGTTTCATTAAATACACATATCCGTATCTACTGAAGTCATCAGTAAAAGTGATGAAGTACTGAAAACCTCCTCTGGCTGGTATGTTCAGTGGTCCACATACATCAGTATGTATGAGTGCCAAAAGATCATTAGCCCTTTCACCTTTTCCTGTGAATGGGGACTTTGTCATCTTTCCAATTAAACAAGATCTGCATGTCTCATATGATTCATAATCAAAAGAGTCCAAGAGTCCATCTTTATGGAGTTTGGAAATGCGTTTCTCATTTATGTGGCCTAATCGACAGTGCCAAAGGTAAGTTGGATTCAACTCATTAGGTTTCAACCTTTTAGTATTAATGTTATAAATTGGCATTTCAAGATCAAGGACATATAGTCCATTATTCATTTTTGCAGTAGCATAGAATATATCATTCAAATAAATGGAGCAACAATTGTTCTTTATTATGAATGAAAAACCAAACTTGTCCAAACAAGAAACGGAAATAATATTCCTGCTAATTGCAGGTACATAATAACAGTTCTCTAACTGAATTATTAAACCACTAGGTAAAGTTAAAACATAAGTTCCTACAGCTAAAGCAACAACCTTTGCTCCATTGCCAACTCGTAGGTCAACTTCACCTTTTGCCAAATCTCCACTCCTTTTTAGCCCCTGCACATTAGTACAAATGTGAGAACCGCATCCAGTATCTAATACCCATGATGCAGAAGTAGATAAATTAATTTCAATAACAAAAATACCTGAATTTGAAGTCTCTACTCCATTATTCTTATCTTCCAGGTACTTTGGGCAATTTCTCTTCCAATGTCCGGTCTTACCGCAATGGAAGCAAGTGCCCTCCTTTGCTATTCCTCCACTAGGCTTCAAAACAGGAGGAGTGGGTCTGGGTTTGGCAACTTCCTTGCCTTTCCCTCTACCACCCTGTTTGATGGGCCTCTTGTTCTGTTTCTTTCCATTACTGACCATCAGAATGGATTTCCCTTTTGTCTTCATATTCTACTCAGCAGTTCTCAACATGCCTAGCAGTTCTGGAAGACTTTTGTCCAAGTCATTCATATTGAAATTCAGGACAAACTGACTGAAGCTCTCTGGCAACGATTGCAAGATCAGATCAATCGCAAGTTCTTTTCCAAGGGGAAACCCTAATCTGTCAAGGTTCTCCACATACCCAATCATTTTGAGTACATGGGGACTTACAGGGGCTCCCTCAGCTAACTTGCTGTTAAAAAGGGACTTTGAAACCTGAAACCTATCATTTCTTGCTTGCTCTTGATAAAGCATTTTCAGATGTCCGATCATATCGAACGCAGACATGTTCTCGTGTTGCTTTTGCAACTCAGAGTTCATGGTAGCAAGCATGAGGCAAGCGGTTTCATTGGCATCATCGAAATGCTTCTTATAAGCATCTCTTTCTGCCTTTGGTGCAGAACTAGGAGGTTCCTCCTCAGGAACTGGTGTCTCCAAGACATACAGCTTCTTATCGTGCTTGAGGACAATCCTCAGATTACGGTGCCAATCCAGGAAATTTGTCCCAGACAATTTTTCCTTATCTAGGATGGATCGCAAAATATTGTTCGATGTGTTTGTTGTCATGGTAATCTACAAGAGAAATATGAAAATATAAGTATCATTAAAAACAACATATTTAATTAGGCCTTTAATCAAATATGCTCCCACTATTTTATTCAAAACAAATGACCCTCATCATTTGATTCGGAAAATCCCGTTGGAAGACTTTCTAGTGGGTCGAGATCCATGTTTCACTTTGTTTTAAGTCAGCGTTAGGCTGATTACACAAAACTAAGTTATTTAGGTAGGAACTCCTTCCAATTGTATCTCATACAACTCTCGAATATTTTCAATTGGGTGAATAACTCCTTATTCTGATCCATCACATGAATCATTCCCAATTCTTGCTTCTAAACATGTATAATCTTATTATAATTTGTTTAATTAAGTTTGACCCATTGTTTTAGCAATTGGATATTACAATTATCCCATCACACCTTACTAATATAGAACATGCACCTCGCGTAGGCGAAACCTACAATGCTCGATACTAGTCTTGATGAGTGCTAAAAATTGGAAAGCATAAACTTAATATTTAATTTTGAGGGAATTTGTTATTAGTTTGATCTCACCGGCTTAACATGCAAAACGTCTCTCACATGCATCAACATACAATTACATGCATCAACATACATATAAAAAGATACAATTATGGCCCCTAACGCAATTGTTCTCTCAAGCCAATGAGAGAACCTAAGCTAATCTAATAACGATCTAAGCTTCTCCAAGCATGATCTCCAAGGTTATCCTCCTTTAATATTGAATACTTCTTTTTTCTTCATAACATAATATTACATTACATATAAGAAAACTCGTTTTACATACGAGGGAGTGAGATGAGAAAAGAAGTTACATAAAGAGATTGAGAGAGAGGCACGACACGCAGGCCGTATTTTAAAAAATCCCAAAACAATAACAAAGGATAAACTAAGGCCATAACTGATCACCACAAATAAATAATAATAAACACACTTTTATTATTAGTTTAAAATTCCGATAATTAAATAAACTAAATTAAATTTCGGCTGATTGATCACACTTTGCAGACTTAGCCGGGGGTTCCGCTGCCCGGTCAGCGGACGGTGGTTCAAGGGGGTAGCGCCTCCTTGCGGGGTTGTTAGGGGCAGCGCCCCGACGAAAAATTTTATGAACACTTCATTGTATTTCACGTCGTTTCCTGCACAACTTTTGTGCATTTACAACCCCAACCGGAAAAGTCTGCGGCAATACAACACTTGTACTGCCATTAATCCTAATGCAACAATTTCATGTCGTCAAACACAACTCGATTGATAACTCAATATGATAGATCAACATGTCATTGCTTCACCATACTAACGTCGGATTCCGAAGCGAATGAAAATGATGATCTTTCAAAAGAATTACAATCCTTATGTGATTGAATGGATGAAATCAAAATAGTATATCCCATATACCATCTTTGCATCAGAATTTCTTATATCTTATATAAAAGTGATCGATCTAATTGTGTAACCTATGGATGATCAATGTATCGCACAACTTCACCATACTAATGTCGGTTTCTGAAGCATAATCAACATCAATCATCCAAATCGTACACAACAGATGCCAAATTTAATTAATCGTTTATTGTTAAATTCATTCTGTGTTTTAATCAAATCAAATACAGAAAAGACGGAAATTTAACAGCTATCAGATCCATGGTTTCGTAAGTGGCTCTGATACCACTGAAGGAAAATTGCGATCTAAACGCAGCGGAAAACAAAATTTTCCTTTAGTGATCCTTACGAATGAGCATGGTCAGTGATAGAATCGTTACCTCTTTGTGGCGATTCAGATCTTTGATGCAGCGATCACAAGCGTTGATGAAGTGCAACGCCTCTACTCAGTCCACACGAACAGCTTCCGATCACAGTGCTAGCTGCTTACGAACGGAATTATTTGAGTGAGAAAAGAGAATCAAAAACGAAATTGCATCAAGTGAAAGCTTCATCACAAGGGTTCCTTTTATAGACTCTCTTGTGGGCTGCGGGCTAAAAGCCCAATTCACATGATCCATAATAATATTATATATTATTATAATAACTATTATTATAATAAATATATTTATTTTATTATTATTTTATAACCATTATAAAATAACAATAATTATTATTATATTATCCGAATTTCTATTTTCACTTAAGTGCACCGTACCTTACGGTGTTCCTTTGATTTCTCTATCTCTCATCAAACTGTCCTTATGTGTGTGACCCTGTAGGATTTCGTAACGTTGGTAATTATATTAAATTATATATTTAACATAATAAACAGTGAGCGGTATCTAGCAACACATCACTGCTACCCAAGTCACGAAAATGTCATGTGATCTGACAAAACCTTTTTCGTGATAATATATGTTTGTACAATTACCCTTTTGCCCCTATGTCTATATTGAACACAAGGCATACACTGTGTCATCCTTGTCCAGTTCAATATTGGGCCCTTAGACATTTCTCCTGTTATGCAGGATTGGCAAATTCCATCTAGGACACTCATGTCCCTCAACATGCTTCGTGGAGTGCCCATCAACTGTCTTTATGATCATCCAGTTACAGATAATGTTTGATCAGCAATAAAGCACCCGACTCTACATCTAGGGTCCATAGTGGTTTCAGGTCGAAGGGTGGTAATACACCATTATCATCGTGAGAATAACTTATGACACTTTGCATAACATACTATGTAGTATTCTCATAGCGGGTCAATCCGGTATAAATATTACTCCTAATATTTATACCTATGTCAAGACTTGATAACTCTTTATCCATGATCCATGAGATGTGATCATCAGTCTATCTTCATAATAGTCTCAATGCTTTAATGTTATCCCACTTTGCAATAAAGCTTGACTACGGATATTTTAAGAATAATGTCTTTATGTTTAATGGGATCTCATGATTAAGTCACACTTAACATTTCATTAAACAGACTAACTATTCTAGGGACTTTATTATTCTGAAAGACAAACATAATAAAGAAATGCCTTTTATTATTAAACGAATAATCCGATACAAGTACCAAAAAGTATTGGCCTCTAGGGCTTACATCAACAGAAGGTTCCGTCGTGGTGGCGGAGCCCGAGGCAAAGGCCATTCTGAACCAGGATGCCAATGCCCGGCGAAGAGACCTAGCTAGGGATCTGGCCGCCGTTATCCGGGTGATGGAGACTGCCATGGTCCTGTCCGAGACTGCTGTTTCCACGGCTTCTTCAGAGGATGCTCTTCTGGATGCCCGGACCGAGAATGATAGATTGTCTAAGGATCTATCTGACTACAAGGAGGAGCACCAGTTGCAGGAGGGGCTGAAGAAGGAGTTGGAGGAACTGAAGCTCGAGCGGGACACACTGAAGGCCGAGAAGGAAAACCTGGAGGATCAAGCTGCGGGGCACAAGAAGGTGGCTAAGGAAAACGTGCATCTTCGTGCTCGGGCGGCTCTGCTCGAGGGTACAATCCACCCTCGGGATGATGATATTGAGGAGGAGCTTGCCCTTCGTACCTGGGGCGAGTTGGTCGGACATATCCGCGAACTCAACAAAGACCTGGTTGTAATGTTCAAGGAGGGGTTCGACAACGCCACCGAGTAGCTGAAGGTGTTGAATCCCGGGCTAGTGACGGAGGGGTCGGCCCACAACTGCTGTGTGGATGACAGAGAGATCATGTGCCCCTTCGAAGCTGAGGAGGAGCTGGAAGATGAGGAGGATGATGGTCGTGAAGAGTAACTCCGGGAGGAGTCTTTAGAATTTTTTGTTGTCTTTTTGTAGGGCCTGCGTGCCTGTGTATAATGGCCTTTTGTGCCTGTTTGAATATTGGCCTTCGGGCTCCTTTTGTACTTTTCTTGGTCGGCTGCGACCGCGTTTAATGAATGTTATTTAATTTGTTCTATTTATTTACTTTTGAATTGTTTGTGCTCGACCACAATGGTCTCGTTGGTTTTTCTATATTTATTTTTGAACTGTTTGTGCTCGACAATGCTGGTCTCGTTGGTTTAGGGAACCGACAAGGTGGCGAGCGTTGTGCTCGCCTTAAATCGAGGTAGGGTTTGCGATCAGAGAACTATGACCTCGGGGCTTGGGCTTTCCCATCGCGAGCTGGGTGCCCTACCAACGTGGTACTATGACACTGGGGCTTGTTTGAGGTACCCTACGTCGGGGATGGTTGTGTTCACCCATGAGGGGCGCAAATCCTCCCTTTTGTTTTGGTGGTGAAGAGCGTGGTCGTACCTCCCATGTCTCCCATGGTTATGTTTAGCTATAATATTGTATAAGTTTTTCTGCGTTCCATGGTCGAGCGAGTTCTTCACCTTGTAGGTTTTTTAGAAAATAGGCCCTGTTGCTTGTCTTGTCGCGGACGCGGTAGGGGCCTTCCTAGTTGGCGGCCAGTTTGCCCTCTCTTGGGTTTTTTTGGTTTCTTCTGAGGACCAAGCTGCCCACCTGGAACTCTCTTTTTATGACCTTCGCGTCGTGGCATTAGGCTATTTTTTGTTTGAGGGATGTTTCCCTAAGGGCTGCTTCGGAGCGAATCTCGTCGACGAGGTCCAGCTCGGCTCGAAGTGCCTCGTCGTTCATCTCTTCGTCGAGGGAATCCTCCACGCGTCTCGTCGGCTCTCGTATTTCCACCAGGATGACTACTTCGGTGTCGTATGTTAGTCTGAACGGGGTCTCCCCGGTCGTGGAGTGTGGCGTTGTGCGGTATGCCCACAGGATGTTGTGTAGTTCCTCGACCCATGCCCTATTTGCCTCTCCGAGTCTACGCTTTAGTCCGCGCAGGATTACCCTGTTGGCCGCCTCCGCTTGTACGTTGGTTTGAGGGTGCTCGACGGACGTGAAGTGTTGTTAGTGCCTAGACTGGCCACGAAGTCCTGAAATCCCCCGTCCGTGAATTGCGTTCCGTTGTCCGTGATGAGGACCTGGGGTATGCCGAACCGAGCGAGCATGTTTCGTTTGAAAAATCGAAGAATGTTCTGCGCCGTTATTTTGGCCAGTGCCTCTACTTTGATCCACTTGGTGAATAGTCTACCCCTACAATGAGGTATTTATTTTGGTTAGAACCACTCAGAAATGGGCCGAGGATGTCCATGCCCCACCATGCGAAGGGCCAAGGGGAGGAGAGCGTTTTTAGCTCGTTGGGAGGTGTGAGATGCATGTCAGCGTGTCGTTGGCATTTGTCTCATTTTTTGACGTTCTCTTTGGAGTCGTGTTGCATAGTCGGTCAATAGTAGCCTGCTCGAAGAGCCTTGTGCACCAACGACCTTCCGTCGGGATGTTGGGCATTGATTCCTCAGTGCATTTCCCCAAATATGCCGGGGATTTTCTACTCATCGACACATTTGAGAAAAGGGATGGAGAGTCCCCTACGATAGAGTTTCCCTTCGAGGAGGACGTATGAGCACGCCCTCCGCTTGGTTGTGGCTGCCTCTTTGGGGTCCGCGGGGAGTTCATCCTTTGTGAGACAGTTGTAGATGGGTGTCATCCAGCAATGAGCGTCCCCGATCACGTTTACCTCGAGTGGGGGCGGAGGCCTTTCGGTTCTAGGTCGAGGAAGGATTTCCTCGATTACTGATTTGTTTCCGCCTTTCTTCCTCGTGCTGGCAAGTTTCGACAAGACGTCCGCCCGCGTGTTATGTTCGCAGGGCACGTGTTGGACCTCCCACTTCTCGAATTTTTCGAGTCTTTCCTTGACCAATGCCAAATATTCGATGAGGTTGTCGTTCTTGGTTTGGTATTCTCCCCGTACTTGTGATGCCACGAGATGGGAATCTGTCGATATTTTTACTTCCTTTACTCCTAGGTCTTCGGCTAATCTTAGACCGGCGATGAAAGCTTCGTACTCGGCTTGGTTGTTGGAGGTTGGGAAGGCTAATTCCAATGAGACCTCGATCAGGATTCCATCCTTATTTTTGAGGATGATTCCTGCACCGCTTCCGGCCGAGCTAGAGGCACCATCGACGAAGATCGTCCATTTGTGGGCGTCGTCCGCTGGCTTCGGGATGTGCATCATTTCTGCGACGAAGTCGGCCAGGGCTTGGGCCTTCAGAGCTTTCCTATTCTCGTATTGGATGTCGAATTCAGAAAGTTCCAGCGACCATATCAACATTCTGCCGGCCATGTCTGGTCGACCAAGGAGTTGTTTTATTGGTTGATCGGTTCTCACCTTGAATGTGTGGGCGAGGAAGTAGTGATGTAATCTTCTCGCGGCGTATATGAGGGCTAGCGCGACCTTTTCGATTTGTTGGTATCTGAGTTCGGGGCCTTGGAGTGCTTTGCTCGTGAAGTATATAGGCTTTTACCCCTCGTCGGTTTCTCTGATGAGAGCGACGCTGACGGCCTCGGTTGCCACTGAAAAATATAGGTATAGGGTATCCCTTTCTAGTGGTCGGGACATGACTGGGGGTTCGGAGAGTGCCTTCTTCAGATGGAGCAGTGCCTGTTCGTATTCGTCGGTCCACTCGAAGGTGGCCTCTTTTCGGAGGAGTTTAAAGAAAGGTAAAGCATGTTAAGCGGATTTGGCGATGAAACGGGAGAGTGAGGCGAGCACCCCGTTGAGGGATTGAATGGATTTTTTTAGACTTCGGGGTCGGGAACTCCGAGAATTCCCGACATTTGTCTGGATTGGCCTCGATTCCCCATTCAGTGAGGTAGAAGCCTAGGAATTTTCCTGCCCGGACACCGAACGTGCATTTCTTAGGGTTAAACCTCATTTTGCATTTCCTCACCTGCTCGAAAACCTTGCGGAGGTGTCGTGCGTGGTCGGTCTCCTCGTGTGATTTGACGATCATGTCGTCCATGTCCCTGATTTCTCCTCGGAAGACTTTGTTCATCATGCGCTGGTACGTGGCCCCGACATTCTTTAGCCCGAAGGGCATTACGTTGTTATAGTAATTGTCGGTCGGGGTCATGAATGTCGTGTGTCTCTTGTCCATGTCCGACATAGGGATTTGATTGTATCCGCTATATGTGTCCATGAAGGACAAGAGTTTGAAACCTGCAGAATTGTCGACGAGTTTATCTATGTTAGGGAGAGGAAAAACATCTTTGGGATAAGCCCTATTAAGATCGGTATAATCAACACACATACGCCATTTTCCATTATTTTTCTTAACGAGGAATACATTAGAGAGCCAGGTTCTGTACTGGGCTTCAGAAATAAAATTTGCCTCTAGGAGGTCTTTTACAGCTCGCTCAGCAGCCTCCGCTTTCTCGGGGAACTGCTTGCGCCTACACTGTGCTATGGGCTTGATCGCCCGGTCTAAAGCTAATTGGTGACAAGCGACTTCAGGGTCTAGGCCAGGCATCTCTGCGGCGTTCCATGCGAAGAGGTCAGCGTTCTCCCTGAGGCAGATCGCGAGTTGCTTCCTTGTTTCCTCGGGCAGGCCCGTGCCTATCTTCACTGCACTGTCGGGGTCATCGCCCAGCGGGACGAGCTCGAACTCTCCGTCCGAGACTGGGCGGAATGGGTGAGTGGGAGCTTGCCCCTCGACGGGTCTCTGTTCTTCAGCTTCGTCCTTGCCAATGCGGCAATCGAGGTTGATGGCGTTGATTCCCTGGGGGGAGGCTCTTCGACCCTGGGCTTCTTGTTGTTCTTTGTGTTGATTGTGGCCTGTACTTTTACTGCGGCATCGTAACACCTTCGGGCGGCCTCGATGTCCCCGTGGATTGTGACCACGCGGCCCAATTTGGTGTAGTACTTCATCTTTAGGTGAACGGTGGATGGGACCGCTGTCAACACAGCTAGAGTCGGACGACCGAGGATGCAGTTGTAAAGGGAGGGGCGTTCTATGACCAGGAACTGGATCTTGATTTCTCTGGCCGTCTCTTGCTCTCCGAAGGTGACGAGGAGCTCAATGTAACCCCACAACTTTGTCGTGGCCCCGTTGAACCCTTGGAGGTCGGATCCGACGTAGGGAGATAGGTTGGTCTTGTCTAGCTTTAGGATTTTGAATAGGTGGACGTACATGATGTCTACCGAACTGCCCTGGTCGACCAGGATGCGTCGTACGTCGAAGTGAGCCATCTTGGCTCTGATCAGCAGCGGGATGCTCGAGTTGGGGGAACCGCCCGGAAGCTCCTCTAGGAAAAAGGATATCGGATTGGACTTGCCTCGGTATTTTGTCAATGTTGCCTTTTGCTCGGGCGCAGTCAGCAGGAGTTCGTCGAACTTGCGCTTTACTGAAAGGGTAGTGCTTTCGCCGTTCATCCCTCCCCCCGATATGACAAGGGCGGTTGGGAAGTCTTCCCAGGGGCTGAGAGCAGTGATCTGACCTTCTGGTGGCGAATCGGGGAAGATTAAGTCCTCTGGTCGTGATATGCATAGGGCCACTTGATAAGAAGAGTCGTCGGGGGGAGTATCCTCGCGGGGTCTCTTCTTTTCTTGCTCTTCGTGATTGAAAGCTTCGTTCTTCCTGGTGTACTGTTTGAGATGGCCCTCTTGGATCAAAATTTCTATTGCATCCTTCAAGTGGACACAGTCTTCGGTCACGTGCTCATGGCTTCTGTGGAACCTGGAGTACTTGGATTTGTCAGTGTGGGGCTTGGGTGCAGAAGGTTTGGGGAACCTCACCCTGCCCTGTTTAAAATCGAAGTTGATGCATTCGACGAGGATGTGCTCGCGGGGAGCTGTTAGCAATGTGTACTCGTTGTATCGACCCGCAGGTCCTTTTCCTTCACGAGGCTTGCGAGGTTTCTCCTCCTTTCGTCTGTCCCCATTGCGACGGGGGATGTTCGGGTCCTCGCGCTTGGGATGGTCGGTTTCCCCGGCGTTACGACTGCTGCGAGCATTGTGGGCGACCTGTTTTTCTTCATATCTAATGTAAGCCTGGGCTTTATGCAAGAGGTCATTCAGGGTGCGAGGAGGTTCTATCCCGACTGCCCTGCTAAGTTCACTTCCGGGCAAGAGTCCCCTCTCGAGGAGGTATTTCTTCATGTGTTCCGTGGTGTCCACTTCGACAGCCTCTTGGTTGAATTTCTCGATATACGAGTGTCGCTCCCAAAAGATGAGACCGGCTCAGATAAAGGTACAGACGCGAACGGTCGGCGAAAGGAGGATGTGAGAACACACAGGAGTGAACTCACAGGAAAAGAAAAGAGTCGCCAGCTAGGCATTTTTATCCCGAGGGAAAGGTAATGCTGCATAAACCTAGAAAGATATGGATAAGACGGTTGCGAACCAGAGAGACTGAGAAAGGGGGTTGGTTACAACCTGGGAAGGTATTAGCACCCAGATTGTCCGTCGTACTCGACGGGATCCACGCTTAAAAGATTTGTGTTTTAAAGGGGTAGTGTCAGTGCAATTTGTGTATAAAATAGCTGGAAAAGGATGTACAGGTGTCAGTGTAAGAAGAATGTGAGGTGTGTAAATGCACAGTGTCAGTGTGAGAATAAGAATGAAATGCTCAAGATCATGAGGCTAAAAGAATAAAGCTGGAAAGGGGGGGAATATACAGAGACTTTTGTTCGATAACTGTTAAGTTATGCCTACGTATCCTCTCGTGCAATGAGGAAGTCAGAACACCGTAGTTCGACCCAAAGAGACTGAAAGATAAATTGACTTGTGAACTTCTTGCTTGTCTATGCTCAAGTGTATGACCTGTCTGGCTCAGGTGCTAACTGTCTTGCATTAGACGAAAGAAGCAAGTTCTCGGTTATGAGTGAATTAGATGAGAAAAGAATCCCGGAGGAGACGATTATTGTTTGTTTTTGTGTTTTCAGTCTTTTATTGCTTTTGCAAGTGTGTCATAAGTTAATGAGCTTAAGCCTAAACCAATGGGTTTAGTAAACTCATTACGTCTTCCCTCTGATTAGGGGTAATGAGAATACCTTAAGTGTGAAGTCAGCATCTCACACTTAGTTACCATGATGTAGGGTTAAGATCATTAACCTACTTGTGATTAATTAGATGTTTTTGTTGTTTTTGTTTAGTGTTGAGTAATGAGGTTAAGCCATAATCAAGGATTAAACAGACTCATTACACCATCCTAATAGAAGGATAATAGATGAGAATGTTTAAGCTGAGGAAAGCTCCTCGACTTAATCCATGATTAGGGATTAAAATCATGACAAAACAAATCCTTTATTAAGTGGATTTTAGTTAATGATGGGATTAAGAAATGGATTTTATGATTTGTAAGACAACTTGAGGGGGACTTGTCCATTAACACTAGGGTTAGTCCTTCTTAACCAATTAAGGAAGAATTAGAACCCTAATGCAAGGCCCAAGTTACAAGCTTGATGTCTTAGTGATTTATTAGATGGATTGATTAAAGGATTTAAACACATTAAGGGTTTAACACTTAGGATTAAAGTTATACACTCCATCCTAATAGAAGGATGCAGGCATAAGCTTAATCACAAAGCCTTAAAGCCTTTAGGGTTTAGTCCTTGATTATGAGATGAGAAGAGAAGACTCAATGATGACACAAAGGTAAAAACTAAATGGGGGAACTAATCAAAACCCTAATTGTTGTCATGCTTGGTTGTTCCTAAGGTTTGTGAGGTTTACAAGAAGAATCTTCAGAGGAATCACCAGGCAGCAGATGAAAGGAGCAAAGAGAAGCAAAGTAACTTGCTTCATTTAAGAAGACAAGTCACTTGAGGAAAGAAAGGTAAGATGAAGAAGAAAGAGAAAACCCAATCCCAAACACAAGATAAAATGCAGCAATGATGCACAAAGGAGATGAAAAGAAATTGTGAGAAGTGAAGGCAAATTCACTTCTCAAAGTTACTTACCACCTGAAAAGTTAATGAAAGGAATGCAATGCAATGCAAGATGAGATGAAATGACATGATTCAAATCAAAACCAGAAGCATACACATGATGTTAATGATGCTATGAGATGATGCAAACATGAAACAAGGCATGGGGATGATCATATGAACATATGGATGCAAGAGAAGCATGCTTAGAACCATGATCATACATGAAAAGTTATGAAGTGCAAATGGCATACAACATGGCAAATGCAAGATGCAATGATCAAACATGTTTCTAATATGTCCTAAGATGTATTATGAATCAAATGGATGCATAAAATGTCATGGCAAGTCATGGTATGCAAGCAAATACAAGATGGATGCATATGGAAGCCCCAAATTAGGGTTTATGATCAATGCATCAAACAAAAAACCAAAACCAGAAGCAAACATCAAGATAAAAAATTGAAAATGCATCCAAGGGAACCCTAAACCTATACAAACTCACTGCCCAAAGGAGGGGTTCTAACTCTTAACCTAATGAGGGTTATGAATTTCCTAAGATTTCTAGGGTTTTAGGGTACCTTGTCAAGAAAAATGTCAAACAAATTGAAAATGAAAAATCAAATCATGCCAATTTAAACCTACAAACTACATGATATGCAAGACACAATGCAAAATGAATCAAAGTCCAACTCTCAATGGTTAGGCAGAAATGAATTTTGGAAGTTTGGATCAAAATATTGCCTTGAAATGAAATTAATTCCATGAAAAATTGTCAAAAGACATCAAGATCAAAAAGGAAATTTGGTTTGAAAGTTGGACAATGTTTCTAAATGGTTTTAAAGGTTTCATGAATTTTTTGGTGATTTTTAAATACCTAAAAGTATTTTTTATTAATTAATTCCCATTAATTAATTAAAAATAAACTTTTAAATGATTTAAAAATATTTTTTAATGCAAAAAATAAAAATAAAAATGTTTTTGGTTTCTGAAAATTAATAAAAGCTTGTATAAAAATTTTCATAATTTTTAAATGATTTTTGCTATTTTAAATAAATTAAACAAAACAAATGAAATTAAATGAAATAAAAAATGAATTAAATGGAAAGTATGCTGATCCAGAGGCTGAGATTCAAACTTGGGATGCGCGAATTGACTGGAGCCAGATCCAAAGGCTGGAATTCAAACTGGCCAGATTAATTTATAAAACCTAATTAAATGGATAATGACGTGGATTAGGGTTAAGTGAATGGATCTGGGCCATTGAGCACGCGCGGGAATTGACTAAGTCAGCCTATCCTACGTAACAAATTCAAACTGCATTTAATTACAGGGATTAGCCCTAATTACTTTCAGGTGGCCGGAGAAGACTTCCGGTCGTCTTCTCCGGCAAGACCCTCACCTGAAAGTTGCTAAAATCTTCAAAACTTCATGAAAATGAAAACTAAAAGCCCAAAAATCATCCCCATTCGAAACTAAACCAAAACCCCCAAACAAAAACCATTTTTCATTCATCAATCAGCCAAATCGAAGCAAAACATTTCTAGGGCAAAAAAGTTTCAGAGCATTCATACATCCTGGTTTCTCAACCATTTTCAAAAATAATCACATCCCCATGATCAGGGGAGTGCATAGAAGCATTTAAGAACTTAAAATGGAGTTTCTGGAAAAAAAGTTTGAGATGGCTACCTGAACTGAAGCTTTGGTTTCTGGTACTTTCTGGCTGATTTCTTGCTTGCAATCAACTCCACTGGACCCCCTGAGAAGCTTTCAATGCTTGTTTGAAGTTTATACTGGATGGTTTGAGAGATGGCAGAAGTTCTGTTCAAGGTGGGGTGGAAATCGTATTTCTGATTCAGGGAGTTTTAGGCTATGGTGATGGGTGGTTTTTGATCAGTGAAGCATGCTGAGTTGATTTGTGAAGTTTGTTTGTGTGTTTGCAAGCTGTGCTGAGTGTTTCGAATGCTTTTGCAAGATGGGGTGAAAATGAGAGAGCTGAGTTCTGGACACTTTTAGGCTTGTGTTGTATGTGCTTTGGCTTGCTTTTTGTTTGCATAAACTAATGGGATTGGTCAGATGAGTTGATGTGTGCTTTAGTGATTGGTATGGCTCAAGTTGCCAAAATGTCAAAGTTATGTAAGAGAGGCATGGGCTACTTGCTAGCCAAGGACAGATGGGGTGTCCTGCGCAGCAAGATGTGTGGAGAACCCTTGGATTGTTTGTGAAGTCAGCCAGCAAGTGGATTCACACTTGAGTGAGTTTTTGCAACTTGCCTCACTTTTGCTTCTTATGAGATCTCTTGCTCCATAGGCCATAAAAATGAGTGATCCCTTGGCCCATTCTGAAATTTAGAGGTCACATGATCATGTTGTGTGGAAATGATACACATTTGAGGCCTTTTAAACACTTGAACAAACCGTTTTGCAAAATGTCCCTTTGGTAGAAAACTTCAAATTTTGTGATTTTAGCCAACTTTGACAAGCCATAACTTTTGATCCAAAATGAATTAAGTCATGTTCTTGTACTTTTTGAAAAGGGAATGATCCATTCTACAACTTTCATGACCAAAGTTTTTCCATTTGAAGCATTTTTGAATCAAAAAGTAAAGGTTGAAAAAGTGTCCTAAAATGGCAATTTCATTAAAAAGTCAACTTTCCCAAAAAGTCAACTTTGCAAAAGACTTGAAATTCTTCAATTTTGTGAACTTCCAACATCTTCCATGATCAAATAAAGATCATACACAATCAAAATGATGAAGAACACCCTTTGGTTGGGTCATTGGGGGCCTCAGATGCCCTGATTTTACACTGACTTGCCCAGAAAGTCAACTCTTGATCAGATGACTTCCCCATGGAATTTCTTCATGAAAATTGATATGCATACTCCCTATACCATATAGAGACCAATAGAAACAAGAATGACCAAAAAATTTGGAGTTGTGGCCTTTGAAACAAAAACCCTAATTTTGGGTCATCTGTGCAGTCAAGCCTGGCTCTGCTTCCATACCATTCTCAGTTCTTGTGATTTTTTGACATTCTTGACTTTGAGAGGATGTAATATGATGCTTAAACATACATGGACCCCTTTGAAGTGATTGATGACCTTTGGAGTGGCTCAAGAAGCTCTTGGATTGCTCAGATCACAAACCCTAGGTGCAGATGACTTTGAACCAATGCAGTGAATCAAAAATGTAATATGAGATGCTATGATTGAGTTTATGCATATGAAATGATCACAAGCCATGGTGTGAATGGGTGAGGGCAAATTTGGGGTGTTTACAGCTGCCCCTATTCAAACATGAGTTAGCTGTGCAGGATGTAAGCAGCGGCTTAACAGGCTAACAAGATAACTTGTGGTTGAATACCAAAGACAGTCCAAAATTTGTACTCACAGAATGAAGAAGAAAAGGGATATAGATTGTAAAAGAAAATAAAGTATAATATAAAGTGCGGGCGACGGAGGACGACCGTCGAGCAGAGGACGACTGCTGGGGAAAAGGCAATGACGGGGACGGCCGACATGCTGGGGAGAATGTGTGAAATAAAGAAATGACGGGGACGGCCGACATGCTGGGGATACCGGAGATTATGATGGGGACGGCCATCAAGTAAAGCTATAAGATTCTCTAGGGATTAATGAAAAATGATGGGGACGGCCATCAAGTTCATAAAGTAAGGTAACCAACGATGGGGACGGCCATCGGGCTAAATTGAAAAAGGAAAAGGGACCACGACGGGGACGACCATCGGGTTAAAGAATAAATGAAATAATGATGAGGGACGGTCATCAAAGGTGAAGGACGATCACCTAGCAGGGGACGGCTGCTCTGAAGTATCGCGACATAGGACGAATGCCAGATAAAAGGTCAACGATGGGGACGGCCATCGGACGAGCATGATGAAGGACGATCATCAAGAGGTGAAGGACGATCACCTAGCAGGGGACGGCTGCTCTCAAGGTTTACCATGACATAAGACGAATGTCAAGTAACAAAATCAACGATGGGGACGGCCATCGGATAAAATGATGAAGGACGATCATCAAGAGGTGAAGGACGATCACCTAGCAGGGACGGCTGCAAAATATCACGACATAGGACGAATGTCGGATAAAAGGTCGAAGATGGGGACGGCCATCGGATGAGCATGATGAAGGGCGATCATCAAGAGGTGAAGGACGATCACCTAGCAGGGTACGACTGCTCTCAGGGTTTATCATGACATAGGACGAATGTCAGATAAAAAAGAAAATTCACTCTACTGGGGAATAGTAAACACGGACGAGTGTTTACATCCAAAAGAAAATAAGAGGTATAAGTGTTTGGTATTGTGTATAGATTAAAGACGCGGATGAGCATCCTTAAGACTATGATACGGACGAGTATCAGGTAGAAACAAACGTTTGACGCATATTCTGAGATGATGGTACGGACGAGTACCAACGGGTTAACAAAGAACACGGTCGAGTGTCGGATCTGCGGGGATATAAATGGTGTATACAAGATATGGACGAGTATCTGTATAAGTAAAAATAAGTATGAGTGGTGTATAGATGAGTGTTCAACTTGCTGGGGAGTGTGACACGGACGAGTGTCAAAAGGAGAAAAGTATAGTATAAACGAGTATCTGATATACAAAGTGTTTAGGCTATTATGCTGGGGAAAGTGACACGGGCGGATGTCAATAAAATTATATATATATCTGTGAGTGCAAAGAGGATGCTTTGGCTTTCTGCTGGGGATGTGACACGGACGGGTGCCACAAGGAGTATGTACTGGTGTTTGTGGGTGTAAGGAAACTGCTTTAGCTCTGTGCTGGGGAAACTTAGGGGATTTTCTGTATATTGTTTGATGGATTGTCATTATTCATAAGTATTTGATTCAGAACATGGCTTATGATTATGCAATATGTTTGATTTTTGCCGTAATGCTCCGTTTTAGACGGAATGCTACGCTTTGTGGGGTGAATATGATGCCAATGCTATGATTATGCAAAAGATACCGATCCGGGATTTGAATCCCAATGCTGTGAAGATCTCTGGCCGATCTGCTTGAAATGGACATCCCAGCTGGGGATGAGATCATTGAGATGTATCTGCTTGGGGGAATAGGTCCCTGATAGACCCATTCTTGGTAATGAGGGACCCAGCTGGGGTTTGTAGAAGCTTTTGTCACTCTGTTGTGATTTCTTCATGCGTTGCTCTTCTGGATAGAGGCTGAAGCTTTGTGGGGAGATGGTCCCCTGACTTTTGTACTTGGCTGAGGAGGAAGAATGATTGGCACCTCGGCTGGGCGAAGCAACAAGTGGCCACTCAGCTGGGGAGAAAACACTTTGAGTGAGTGCTGATTTGTCAGCTTGCTGGGATGAAGCTTTCGTGCCCCATGTTGTGTCTTGAATACCTGCAATCCTGAAAAGTCAGAGAAATGCACAAGTAATCCCGAGGTATCCCTTATCGGATTCCATCATAGGAGTTCAGACACCCCCGGGAGTAAGTATATTTCCTGCAAGCACGTGTTTTAAGAGAAGCATCTGTATTTATGCAATCAGTATCTTAAGGACATCAGACATTTTGCAAATGAAAATAAAATGTACGAGATAAACATGACTGAAAATCTGATTTTATTGATTTATACGCCCTGAATTGGCGAGATACAGTCAGAGAAACAGATCCCCTAAAATGAGGAGATTGTTACAAATTGAGAAACAAAAGATGGCAATGTTAACGACGCTTCAAAGAGCTTCCCTTCGCTATGACTCGTATGACTTTTGACGTTCTTCTCGTTTTGCTTTCTGAAGAAGGTTGATTCTGACCGGCGCTTGATCCTTTTGAAGCTTACCAAGTTGTAAGTGATACAGACGAATTCAGAATGCAGTTGTTCGCTTATTCCCTTATTTTGCATGGATCGCCCTTTCGGGTTTTCAATCCATCGGGATACCCATTTTTGCCTGAGTTGTCCAATGTGGCTTTTCAACTCAGCGGGTGTACATTTTTTTGTTTATTTTCCCTTATTTTTGCCCGAGTCTTTTATTCTGTTTTTGACTCGCCGGGATGCCCTATTTTTGCCTGGACTTACATTCTGTTTTTATGTCCAGCGGGTCATTTTTTTTATGCGAAGTATTTTTTAACTGCATCTGAGTTCACAGGGGACGGGAAATCTTCACCATCCATAGTGCTGAGCATCAGTGCTCCACCGGAGAAAACTTTCTTTACTACGAATGGTCCTTCATAGTTCGGAGTCCACTTGCCCCTGTGGTCTGTATGAGGAGGGAGGATTCTCTTCAGCACAAGATCTCCTACCTGGTACTCTCGGTGCCTGACTTTCTGATCAAAGGCTTTCTTCATTCTTCTTTGATACAACTGCCCATGACAGATTGCAGCCAATCTTTTCTCTTCAATCAGACTCAGTCGTTCATATCGGGATCGGACCCATTCTGCTTCGTTCAATTTAACATCCATCAGTACTCGTAGGGAGGGTAACTCAACTTCAACAGGTAGGACTGCTTCCATACCATACACAAGCTGATACGGTGTTGCCCCAGTGGATGTTCTGATTGACGTGCGGTACCCATGCAAGGCGAACGGTAGCATTTCATGCCAGTCTTTGTAGGTGACTACCATCTTCTGCACAATCTTCTTGATATTCTTATTAGCTGCCTCAACAGCGCCGTTCATCTTTGGCCTGTAAGGAGAAGAATTGTGGTGTTGAATCTTGAAGTCCCGGCATAGCTCTGCCATCATTTTGTTGTTTAGATTGGAACCATTATCAGTAATGATTCGCTCGGGAACTCCGTATCGACAGATGATATCTTTCTTCAGAAATCTGGCTACCACTTGCCTTGTAACATTGGCGTAGGAAGTTGCTTCGACCCACTTGGTGAAATAGTCAATGGCAACCAGGATGAATCTGTGGCCATTTGAAGCAGTCGGCTCAATCTTGCCAATCATATCAATGCCCCACATAGCAAAGGGCCAGGGTGACGACATCACATTCAAAGGATTGGGAGGCACATGCACCTTATCCGCATAAATCTGGCATTTATGGCATTTTCTGGCGTAGGCACAACAGTCGGCATCCATTGTGATTCAGTAATAACCTGATCTTAGCAATTTCTTGGCCATTGCATGCCCTCCAGCATGGGTACCAAAGGATCCTTCGTGCACTTCGTGTATCAACAAGTCTGCTTCTGTTCTATCAACACATCTGAGAAGTACCATATCAAAATTTCTCTTGTACAGGGAACCATCAGTATTCAGGAAGAAACTACCAGCAAGCCTTCTCAAAGTTTTCTTATCATTGGAAGATGCCCCAGGTGGGTATGTTTGATCCTCCAAGAAGCACTTAATGTCATGGAACCAAGGCTTATCATCTTTGACAACATATGCTGCGAACACATATGCTGGTCTGTCAAGTCTGGACACTGAAATTTGAGGTACAAAATTGGCAGTTTGAACTTTGATCATGGATGAAATGGTAGCCAGAGCATCTGCAAACTGACTCTCGTCCCGAGGGATATACTCAAGCTTGATTGTGGTGAAGAAAGTCAATAACCTCCTTGTATAATCCCTGTAAGGTATCAGATGATCCTGGTGTGTGTACCATTTGCTGTTGGTTTGATTAACTACCAGAGCTGAATCTCTGAATACAGCCAAAGTTTTGATCCTGAGGTCAATGGCTTCCTCAAGACCCATAATGCAAGCTTCGTATTCAGCTTCGTTGTTAGTGCAGTTGAAAGTGAGCTTTGCCGAGAAAGGCATGTGAACTCCCTTAGGTGTAATGAGTACTGCACCAACACCACAACCATTCATGTTAACAGCCCCATCAAACATCATAGTCCATTCTTCTTCCGGGTCAGGCCCTTCAGTATGAACAGGTTCTTCATGATCTTTTGTTTTTATGAACATGATGTCTTCATCAGGGAAGTCAAATCTCATAGGCTGGTAATCATCAATAGGTTGCTCAGCAAGATATTCAGACAATACACTGCCTTTGATGGCTTTCTGAGATGTGTACTGAATGTCGTATTCTGTGAGGATCATCTGCCATCTTGCAACCCGTCCTGTAAGAGCTGGCTTCTCAAAAATGTACTTAACTGGGTCCATCTTTGAAATCAATAAAGTGGTGTGGGTCAACATATACTGTCTCAGTCGGCGAGCAGCCCACGCTAAAGCACAACAAGTTTTCTCGAGCAGTGAATAATGTTGTTCACAGTCGGTAAACTTTTTGCTTAGGTAGTATATTGCATACTCTTTTCGACCAGACTCGTCATGCTGGCCCAGCACACACCCCATCGACTCTTCTAATACTGTCAAGTACATTATCAGAGGTCTTCCTTCAACTAGAGGCATAACGATTGGTGGTTCTTGCAGGTATTCTTTGATCTTGTCAAAAGCCCTCTGGCAGTCTTCATTCCACCTGACCGTCTGTTCTTTTCTTAACAGCTTGAACAAGGGTTCACAGGTTGCAGTAAGGTGAGATATGAACCTTGAAATGTAGTTCAATCTACCTAAGAACCCTCGAACTTCTTTTTCTGACTTCGGTGCAGGCATTTCTTGAATGGCTTTAACTTTATCAAGGTCAACCTCAATCCCTTTCTCGCTTACAATAAAACCCAGCAGCTTACCAGATCGCACCCCGAATGTGCACTTGTTGGGGTTCAATTTCAGTTGGTACTTCCTCAGACGCTTGAATAGCTTCAGCAGATTTACCAGGTGGTCTTCTTCTGTGAGGGACTTGGCAATCATGTCATCCACATAACACTCGATTTCCTTATGGATCATATCGTGGAATAATGTTACCATAGCCCGTTGATATGTTGCACTAGCATTCTTCAATCCGAATGGCATCACCTTGTAACAGAACGTGCCCCAGGGTGTGATGAAGGTTGTCTTCTCCATGTCTTTAGGTGACATCTTGATCTGATTGTATCCTGAAAATCCGTCCATGAAGGAGAACACCGAGAACTGATCCGTATTATCAACCAATACATCAATGTGAGGTAATGGGAAATCATCTTTCGGGCTGGCTCTGTTCAGATCCCGGTAGTCAACACACATCCTTACCTTGCCGTCTTTCTTTGGAACAGGTACAATATTAGCAACCCACGGCGGATAGCTAGTCACAGCAAGGAACCCGACATCCCACTGCTTTTGTACCTCTTCTTTTATCTTCATTGCCATATCTGGGCGAGTACGGCGCAACTTCTGTTTTACTGGCGGGCAGTCTTCTTTTAATGGCAGCTTGTGCATGACGATATCGGTGTCCAACCCCGGCATGTCTTGGTAAGACCAAGCAAACACATCCGCATACTCCCGAAGCAGATCAATTAGTTGTTCTTTCACTGAGTTTTGTAGGCAGGCCCCGATCTTAACTTCTTTCACGTCTTCATCCGTACCAAGATTAACTGTTTCAATATCCTCCTGATGAGGAGTGATAACCTTCTCCTCTTGCCTTAACAACCTGGCTAGCTCTTCAGGAAGCTCATAATCTTCTTCAACCCCTTCATCAGCTTGATTGATTGGATTGTCAAAGTCATACGAAGCCATAGCTGTGCTGTTGTCGGTGCAGTCTGAAAGGCACTCTCTGCAAGGGTTTAGATTGTTCATTTTAGTGATTGATTTTAATCTTGTTTAAAAAAGAGTGAAATGAAGTTATCATTTTGAAAACATTGCCATTTATTTTTGTACAAAAAGAAAAATGGAAAAACAGTGAGCGGAAAAGAAAAAGACTCATTTGCAAAAGATGTCTGATTATCATTGATTGATCTGTTTGCACAAAATTACAGATGGCCCGATTACAAAATGAGTCTTGTCATCTTGGGCAAGATGCAAGACTTGATGCATGCTTAAAATATACAGGAAATAATAATTACTCTGCAGGAGTAACCCTTATAATTTCCTGGGAAGACCAGTTTGAGATACGGCTCCCCGGGATCCTTGGACGTATCCAGCTTTCCAGGTTGCGCTCATCTTCCGACTCATCTTCCAAGTTGTTTACAGCATCAGGGGTGAGCATCCCCCTACTAACAAAACTGGGCTTCTTAGCAGACTCTGCTTGATCTTGTTGAGTTGGTTTGTAACCCAACCCAAATCTGTCCTCCATCTTCTCCACAGGCAACAGCTTGCCCCAGCCTTGAGCATTCCCCTCTTCAACAACCTTCCTAGCTTGCTGGTAGGATGTCATGGAAGTCCCAAGTATAGCAGATGCTTCATTGATGTTCAGGGCTTCGAATCCCTAACTCATGGTTTCATGGATCTCCCCATCCATCTCAATGTATTTGTATGTAGCCAGGTGGCTGACAAAAATGTCCTCTTCTCCACAAATAGTAACGACTTGGCCCTCCCACTCGAATTTTAACTTCTGGTGAAGGGTTGAGGTCACGGCGCCAGCGGCGTGTATCCATGGTCTACCCAATAGACAGCTGTAGGAAGGCTGTATATCCATCACGAAGAAGGTCGTTTTGAAAGTCTGTGGGCCAATCGTTATAGGCAACTCAATCTCTCCCAGAACCGATCTCTTAGAACCGTCAAAGGCTCTTACTACCAAGTTGCTGGGGCGTAATGCCAATCCTTCATACTCCAGCTTCACAAGGGCTTTTTTAGGTAGGACATTGAGGGATGACCCTGTGTCCACCAATACATGAGAAAGAACTGCACCCTTACACTCCAAGGTAATGTGCAGAGCCTTGTTGTGATTGCGGCCTTCCGTTGTCAAATCAGTGTTGGTAAATCCTAGTCCATGACTAGCGTTAACATTTCCAACTACAGCTTCCAACTGATTGACGGTAATCTCCTCTGGCACATAAGCTGCGTGCAAGACTTTTAATAGTGCGTTCCGATGAGCCTCGGAGCACATTAGCAATGATAAAATGGAGATCTTGGAAGGTGTCTGGTGAAGCTGGTCTACTATCTTGTAATCACTTTTCTTGATGATTCTCATTAATTCATCAACCTCCTGATCAAAAGGGGTCTTTAAAGCTTCTTTAGCAACTTGTTCTTCTTGCACCATGCTCTTCCCTTTTGCCTTGGCAGCAGCTTCTGCTTCAGCAATGGGTCTTGGAATTTGTGGGGCAAAAAGACGTCCGCTTCGAGTGAAGCCTCCGCCTCCCCCCACATTGTCTATTTGTGGTGAAGAAGTTGATGATTCAAGAGTGATTTTCTGCCCCTCGCAGTACAGGTCAGAGCCATAATGCCAAGGAATGGCATTACTGCTTTCATACGGAACAGGCCCAGGTACCGTGATGGTAACCGGGCTGACTGCAGCAGAGGAGGGTGTTGCAATAGTATGTGGATCATAGTAGATAGTGACTGGTGATATGGCAGGAGATGCCACTGCTTGTTGTTGAAAATTGCTGTTCGGAGGAATACTTGTTGGATCATAATAGATAGTGACTGCTGAGATATTTGCTGGTGTTGTAGGAGAAGATTCTAAATAGAGGGGTGCTGACGTTGTAGAAGGGATGTTTACTGATAGGTGGCTTGTTGAAGTGATAAATGAAGCATTTGTTGACGAAATTGAAGAATTGTTTGGAATAATTGTTGTTGTAGTTGTAGGAGACTCTGGAACTGTTGTTGGAGAGATTGCCGGATTTGAAGGTATTGATGTTGTGATTTGAAGTAGACCATTCTGGATAAGACTGTTTATGCCGCTTCTCAAATTGTCACATCCATTCACCGAAATGTTGCAATAACCGCACCCGAGCTCACACCCAGGGAATATCTGGCATTCAAGGAGTTGAGCTTTAATCTCTAGCAGGGGTGTCCGGATCTGCCCAACACTGGTTATTAAGAAAGACGGCTTGTCTTCCTCAATAGCATTAATTCTGGGCCCTCCATGGTTGGGCATGGGGTTCTTGTTAACATTTGGCGGTGGTGCAAAGTTTAGAGCTTTAGAATCTACCAAGTCTTGCACCTTCATTTGTAAAGCTCTGCACTTCTCTGTACTGTGGCCAGGTGCGTTGGAGTGAAAAGCGCATCTGGCGTTGGCGTCGTAATTTCTTGGCAAACTGGAAGGATCTGGTGGTGCCAACGTCCTTAACTCAACTAGGTTGAGCTTCAGGAGCTGTGGCAGTAAAGCGGCATAAGGCATAGGGATCGGATCGATCACCCTATTGGCCTGAGATGGTCTCTATTGAAATGGTCTTTGCTGATTGTTGTTGTTGTTGTTGTAGTTTCTCTGAGGAGGATACTGAGTTTGTTGCTGGTAATGGGTTTGTTGTTGTGGTTGATATACTGGTTGCTGAGGAAGTGGAGAGGGAATGGTGACTGCTGCCACTGACCTATGAACATATTAAGGTTTGCCCCTGCTGGCCTGAATAGCATTGGTCTCACCAGTTCTTCTTGGACCTACAAAAGGTTTTCTGGGGTTGCTGGACGAGCTCGCACCATTGTCAGAAATCTTGCCCATCTTTAATAGGCTCTCAATTCTTTCCCCGGCTATGACCACGTCAGCAAAGCTAGTGGAATAAAAGGCAGCTAGCCTGTCAATGTATGTCCCCTGGAGGGTGTTCATAAACATATCAGCCATTTCCCTCTCTGACATGGGTGGCTGGACAGCAGCAGCAAGCTGTCTCCACCTCTGGGCGTACTCCCGGAAGCTTTCCCTGGATGATTGAGACATTCCCATCAGGAGGGTCCTGTTGGGAGCCATATCCAAGTTGTACTGGTATTGTCTGATAAAGGCCTCAGCCAGGTCCTTCCAGCATCTAATGGTTGCTCTAGTCAAGTGAGAGTACCATTCCCTTGAAGCTCCTGTTAAGCTATCTTCAAAATAAAACATCCATAGCTTTTCATCCATGGTATATGCCTTCAGCCTCCCCAGAAAGGATTGTAAATGGGTTCGGGGACAGGAAGTTCCGTTGTACTTCTCAAAGCACGGAGGTTTAAACTTGTGGGGAATCCTGACCCCGTCCACTAAACCCATGTCCATAACATCAAAGCCCAAGGAATTCTGGGACTCCAAGGATCTCAATTTTTCAGCAATTTCATCTAGCCTTCTGTCATAGGCTTCATCCCCAGCTCCCATCACAGTAAATTGATCTTCCTGGGGGTCTTCCTGTAATACTCTGCCTGCAGTGGCATTCCCTTGCACATTAGCAGGGATGTTGATCTCTGGATGAAGGTGGGGTCCATAGACTGGAGGATTAACATGAGGCTGAACCCTCTCATTATTGCTTGTCCCCCCAGTCCCTAGATGGGGTTCCTCCTGGGTCTGCCTTTCTACTAGTGCCCTTAATCTCTCTTGGCTCTGTGCCAATCCATTCATCACCTCCATAAACTGGGTCATCTGATTTCTCATTTCCAGTCTCTCATTGGCCATTTGAGTCCTGACCTCTGTAAGGTCCTGCTGTACTTGGTCCATTTGTATACCCGGAAGGTTGTTGCGGGTGGGATATCTGTGTGGACGATTGAGTGGGAACACCCGACGCCGAGCAATAGTTCCTGAATCACAACAGAGTTAGTAACAACAAAACAAAAACCTACAAAACAAAACAAAGGTTTAGTATGCAATGCAGTATGCTTATTTGTTTCCAAGGTATCCAGCTTGGCATATGGTTTTGACCTTTCCAGACCCCGAGGAAGATGCTGTTTGATGTTGCTTAGGAGAGAGAGATCCAAATGAAACAAACTAAAGAATATATTACAAAAAAGTGAATGATACATAGTTTGTTTTTTACACTACATGCCCTCTAAGGGGTCAAAATACAAAGAAAAGTACATGAAATGAAAGCAACAACAAGCAAAAGTCAGACACCAAGACCAAACTCATCCTCCTGGACCTCCTTCAAGAGTGCTTCAGTCACAGGATTAGCTGGATGCTCTGTGAGGTTTCTGATAAGAAGATTCCTGGTGGTGATAGCAGTGGTTAGCTTCTTGTGCCTGCTTTGGTCCTTTGACCTCTTCACACCAGCTCTGAGTTTCAATTCTGAGATCTCCCTCTGGGCTGCTACCAAGGCTTCCTGTTGCTCCTTTGCATTAGCCTCTAACTGCTCAATCTTGTCGTGGGTTCTCTTATCCTCCTGAGTGCGAGCTTCAGTGATCCTGACCCACCTAGCTTGGCTCTCCTTCAGATAAAGATCAGTCCTAGCTCTCTGGAACTGGGCCTCTTTGCAGGCATTCTTCAAAATCTGTTCTCCAGCCCTTGACTTCTTGATGTAGTCTTCTGACTTTTCAATCTTGGCTAGATGCTCCACCTTAAGCTTTTCTAACCTTTCAATGTCCAGACGACCATCACTCCTCTCCCAGAGGGTTCTCTTCAAGGCTTCAGACAAATTCTCATTCCTCTCTTTGAGCTTTTCAAACTCCTCCAGGCTGACAGTGGCTGGAGGTGGTGCTGTGGAAGGTCCAGGCACATCTTCAATGGTGAAGGGCATCCCATAAATTTGAGCCCTAGCATGAGACCACTCATAATACTGAGCTGAGGCCACATTGTTGCATCTCCCAAGAATGGTTACCCCTTTAGTCTGGACATTGTCCCAAGCCCAGGATGCTTGCCTGACAATAGCCAGATTAGGCTTGATCTCACAATAGAGGGTCTCAGCCAGATCCTGTACTCTAGGAGGGTGGACCAATGCATAGCCCAATTGTCTTTTGAATAGCAGAGGGTTGTAGTTGATGCAACCCTTCACTCCTATCAGAGGCACATTAGGGAACTGCCCACAACTAGTAATGATGTCCCTGCCCTTGGTGCTCTGGGTGCACCACCTGATATCATCTGAGGTCAAAGCAACAAGCCTCCTAGCCCAATTCTTTTGTTGGTGGGGATTCAAGAATGCATCAGTCTTGGGCAGGTGTTTGAGCAGCCAGGTATGGAACAAAGGAGCACAGCATCTCACTAATCTTCCCCTTTGCTTTTCATTCCTTTGGTGAACAGAGTAGTAGAAATCTCCCAGTAAGGTGGGCACTGGGTTCCTCAGAATGAAAAGATGGATTGCATTCTTGCTAATAAACTTAGGCTCATCTGCAAATAATATAACCCCATATATGCTAAGGGCTAATAATGCACAGACTGCCTTCCACTTCCCCAAGGAGGCCTTCAGAATAGCCTGAGAAGTCAAGAAATCCAAGTGTAGACCAGAGATTCCAGCCTTGGCTGTCATGTTCTGCTCAACCAGAACTGGTTCTAGATACAATGCCTTTGCCACCTCTTCATTACTAGGAAAAGCCATCTCAGGGTTGAAGGGGACTCCACCCCTGATAGGTACACCAATCAGTGATGAATACTCTTCCAATAAGGGTCCCAACTGAAAATTCTGGAAGGTGAAACACCTCAAAGGGGGATCATAGAACTGCAGGCAAGTATGAATCAAGCTCCTCTGGGAAGGGTCCAAATCCATAACCACATCAAGGATGCCTCCATAATGTTCTCTGAATAGTGGTATATGGTCTGGAGTAATCAGGGCCTGGACCTTCCTGATGCCGGCTAGCTCAGGCTCAAAGAAATGATAGGAGATGTTGCTCTTCTTAGGTGCCATGTTGCTGAAGAACAGATGCTGATGATGATGACTGATACTAGAAGATGGGCCACTGACAGGCTGAGACTGGTGATGTAGGTGACTGAAGCAGGTAGCTGATGAAGGTAGCTGAAGCAGATAGCTGGTGAACAAAGGGCCTATGCAGATGAAGGGGTCAAAACCAAGCCAAATGTGATATGGATACCCTGAAAAACAAATAAGCAAATGTCAAATGATGCAATGATGATGTATGCAAATGATATGCAAGGGTTTGTAATCAAGCTGGATCTGATTACTGCCTTGATATGGGTCCAAGTATGTCTAAGAAATCCAGATGGAGGTTCATGAGTCCAGTAACCAAGGTGGGGGACTCAAATAAAGAGTCACATGTCCAGGGTTAAAATCACAAGAACTGTTCCAAAATGGAGTACTCTTAATCAAAACAAAGTATCAGGGTATGCTGAGGTCATGAGTACCTGCAAACCTGTAAACAGCCCAACCCCCTCACAGGTGATGTTCTAAAACAAGGATCCTCAGACTTGGATCAGTTATGAGAAGTGTAAACACTTCTAACCCGGAGGTACAGTGTTTACAATAACCATAAAAGATCCTCCTCTAATTCACCTCAGTTTCTGAAGGCCATAATAAAGGTCATTCAGACTTAGCAGGCTTCCCAGATAGCCCTAGCACTACAGGAAATCTGTAGCACAGAGTTCTCAAGAAGAAACCCATATCTGAACCGTGTTTCATATTCCCGCACCAGACCGAAATGGAATGGGAAAGAACATGAACCACTCTAGCCTAGGTGTCACTCAGGTCCCAGGTATAGGACCTCAACTCTCAATAGAACCCCACCCACCAAAACAGAAACAACAGATCCAGCCAGAATAGTATGACAGTATGATGTATATAAAGCTGTAAAGAAAGCAGTAAACAAACTGTACATAAAGCAATAAACAAAACAAAATATACAAACACAGATAGCACATAACACCCCAATAAACACAAATCAAACAAGCGCTAGGAGGAACCCACAAAAAGAACCAGAAGCCCTGATTACAGTATAAGGGTCCCCAGCAAAGTCGCCAAGCTGTCGCTCCCAAAAGATGAGACCGGCTCAGATAAAGGTACAGACGCGAACGGTCGGCGAAAGGAGGATGTGAGAACACACAGGAGTGAACTCACAGGAAAAGAAAAGAGTCGCCAGCTAGGCATTTTTATCCCGAGGGAAAGGTAATGCTGCATAAACCTAGAAAGATATGGATAAGACGGTTGCGAACCAGAGAGACTGAGAAAGGGGGTTGGTTACAACCTGAGAAGGTATTAGCACCCAGATTGTCCGTCGTACTCGACAGGATCCACGCTTAAAAGATTTGTGTTTTAAAGGGGTAGTGTCAGTGCAATTTGTGTATAAAATAGCTGGAAAAGGATGTACAGGTGTCAGTGTAAGAAGAATGTGAGGTGTGTAAATGCACAGTGTCAGTGTGAGAATAAGAATGAAATGCTCAAGATCATGAGGCTAAAAGAATAAAGCTGGAAATGGGGGGAATATACAGAGACTTTTGTTCGATAACTGTTAAGTTATGCCTACGTATCCTCTCGTGCAATGAGGAAGTCAGAACACCGTAGTTCGACCCAAAGAGACTGAAAGATAAATTGACTTGTGAACTGCTTGCTTGTCTATGCTCAAGTGTATGACCTTGTAAACACCCCAAATTTGCCCTCACCCATTCACACCATGGCTTGTGATCATCCTCATATGCATAAACACAATATTATCATCTCACATCTCATTTTTTGATTCACTGCATAGTTTCTAAGGCATCTGCACCTAGGGTTTGTGATCTGAGCAACCTCAGGGCATCCTGAGCCACCCCAAAGGCCACCAATCATTTCAAAGTGGTCCATGTGTGTTCTTATGACATATTCCATCTCCTCAAAGTCAAAAATGCAGAGGAATCACAAGGACTAGGGTTTGAGTGGATGCAGAGCCAGGTTAAACTGTACAGTTGACTGAAAATTAGGGTTTTGGTTTCAGAGGCCATAACTCCAGTTTTTTTTGGTCATTCTTGTTTCCATTGCTCTTTATATGGTATAGGGAATATGCATATCAATTTTCATGAAGAAATTCCATGGGGAAGTCATCTGATCATGAGTTGACTTTTCAGACAAGTCAGTGTAAAATCAGGGCATCTGAGGCCCCCAATGACCCAACCAATGGGTGATCTTCATCATTTTGAGTGTATGTGATCTTTATTTGATCATGGAAGAAGATTGAAGTTCATAAAAATCAAGATTTTGGGGTTTTTGCAAATGTTGACTTTTTGGGCATAGTTGACTTTTCAAGAATGCATCATTTTAGGTCATTTTTCAAGTCTTGATTCTTGATCCAAAAATGCTTCAAATGGAAAAACTTTGGTCATGAAAGTTGTAGATCTCATCTTTCCCTTTTCAAAAATTACAAGAACATGATCAAACTCTTTTTGGATCAAAAGTTATGGCAAGGCAAAGTTGGCTAAAATCATTAATTTTCAAGGCATGCTTCAAATGGAAATTTTGCAAAGTCTTGAACCAAAGCCAATTGTGACCTCTAGTTCATTTCAAACCATTACACAAGCATTCTCTAAGTCACAAAAATCAGAATTGGACCAAGGTTCACATGTTTATGGTTTGTGTAATGAGAGATTTTCATGAAAAGGCAAAAAAGTCACAACTTGCAAAAGCACTCATAGCATTTCACCAACTTGCTGCCTTGAATGTTGGACCAAGCCTAGCCTTTCCCTTCACTTTGCTGCGCAGACCATGCCCTTTGTACTTGGCTAGAAGTTGCCCATGCCCTATCTTACAAGAAGTTGACATATTTGCAAAAGTGGCTACACCTATCCATAAAGCACAAGTCACATCCTCTGACCAATGAGAGAGGTTTTTGTGGACAATTTGCAAGGTAGACATAACACAAGACAAGGCTGGAACAAAGCATAACATCACATACACAAAAACCTACAAAGTTGCAAGTTGCTTCGAATTCCTCTCCACAGCTTGCAAACACAAAAGCCATCTTCACCATTCAACTCACCTTGCCTCTTAGAGTAGAAAGCACCAAGAACCAGGCTTGATCTGAGCAAGAATACCCCATTGCCATTCTTCACCTCAGCCTGCATTTTCCATCGAATCTCCTTCCACAAACCTCAAACACAAGAACAAACTCCACCAACAATCTCCACTCACCTCACTGACCAGAAACCACCCTTTGTTTTGGCCTGAAACACCCTATATCTCAAATACGATTTTCATCCTCCCTTGGTCAGAGCTGCTGCAAACTCACCCAGGAGGTTGTTTAAACTCCAACTAAGCATCCAAAGCTTCAAAGGTGGACCATTGGGACTAGATTGAGCCAAAGAATCATCCAAAGAGCTCCTGAATCAAGAGCTCCATCTCAGGTGACACCATGAACTTTTTTCCCAGAACTCATTTCTCTTGTTAAAATCTTGTTGTGCATGTTACACTGATCATTGGGATCTCTTTACTTTTGAAAATAAGCCAGAAATGAGCATGTAATGGCCTTCTGAAAGTTTGACCTAGAATTTTATTTGCTTCGATTCTTGTTTGTGTGTGAGTTTAAACATGATTTGAGGATGGATTCGTGCTTAGGATAGTTGGTAGATGGATTCTGGAGACTTGGGGCTTCTGATTTGGCCTAGGGAGAGAGATTGATTTTGGGGATGGCCGGAGAAGACGACCGGAACACTGTTCCGGTCGCCTGATTGTAATTAACGGCAGGGTTAGGGTTTTAAGCATTAATTAGCAAGTTTGAATTTGGGCCGTAAGATGTGGCGGGTAGTCAATTCGCGCGCAGGCAGTTTCAAATCTGGACCTTAGGATTAGCTTACTTTTCATTTAATTCAGATTAAATCAATTTTATTTTTATTTCTTTTCAATTCAATTGCATGATTTATTAAAAATAGTAAAAAACACATAAAAATTATGAAACTTTTTCCTTAAAGTTTTATTAATTTTTATGACACAAAAACATTTTTATTTTATTTTTTATCATTAAAAAAGTATTTTTAAATATTTAAAAGATTATTTTTAATTGATTAATGGGAATTAATTAATTAAAAATACTTTTAGGTATTTAAAAATCACAAAAAAATTCATGAAATGTTCTAAGACATTTAGAAACATTGTCCAACCTTCAAACCAAATTTCTTTTTTGATCTTAATGCATTTTAAGAATTTTTCATTGAATTAAATCATTTTTTATGCATTAATTTGATCCTAAGTTCAAAAATTCATTTCTGCCTATTGGAGAAGGTTGAGACATTGATTCTTCTTGCATTGTTTTGTGTTTGGCATGTAGTTTCTAGGGTAAAATGGCCATGATTTGATCTTGCATTTTCCTTTTGTTTGGCATTTCTTTTGTTAAGAACCCTAAAAAACCCTAATAACTTGGAAAATTCATATCTTGAGTTTGGTTAAGAGTTGAGAGTTCCCCTTTGGGCAGTGGTTCATTATAGGTTTAGGGTTTCTTTGGGTAGCATTTTCCATTTTTTATCTTAGGGTTTGCTTCTGTTTTGGTTTTTTGTTTGATGTTTGATCCATGAACCCTAATTTGGGCTTTCTCTTGCATCCTTCTTACATTCCCTTGCATAACATGACTTGTCTTTGCATTTTGTGCATTCTTGTGATTCATTTGGCATCTCAAGACATATAGAAAACATGTTTGATCATTTCATTGCACATTTGCCATGCCATTTGTCTTGTATGCTTCATAACTTTTCATGTATGTTCATGGTTCTAAGCATGCTTCTCTTGCATCAACATGTTCATATGATCATCCCCATGCCTTGCCTCATGTTTGCAGCACCTCATAACATCATAATCATCATCAACATGCTTCTGGTTTGGTCTAGCATCATACCATTTCATCCCATCTAGCATTGCATTGCATTTCTTTCTAACATTTCAGGTGGTAAGTAAACTTGGGAAGTGAATTTGCCTTCACTTCTCATAACTTTTTCTTCTCATCTCTCTTGCATCCATTGCTGCATTTCTATATGTGTTTGAGTTTGAGCTTGCTCATTCTTTCTCCTCCCACTTTCTTTCTTCAAGTGACTTGACTTCTTGAATGAAGCAAGCCACTTTGCTTCTCTTGATCTTGTTCATCTGCTTCCTGGTGGTTCTTCTGAAGATTGTTCTTGCAAACCTCACAAACCTTAGGATCAACCAAGCATGACAATGAATTAGGGTTTTGATTAGTCTCCCCCCATAGTTTTACCTTTGTGTCTCTCTTTGAGTCTTCTCTTCTCATCTCATAATCAGGGACCAAACCCTAAAGGCTTTAAGACTTTGTGATTAAGCTTATGCCTGCATCCTTCTTTTAGGATGGAGTGTATAACTTTAATCCTAAGTGTTAAACCCTTAATGTGTTTAAATCTCTTAACCAATTCACTTAATAAATATCGAGACATCACACTTGTAACTTGGGCCTTGCATTAGGGTTCTAATTCTTCCTTAAGTGGTTAAGAAGGACTAACCCTAGTGTTAATGGACAAGTCCCCCTCAAGTTGTCTTACAAACCATAAAAATCACTTCTTCATCTCATCATTAACTAAAATCCACTTAATAAAGGCTTTGTTTTGTCATGAGGTTAATCCCTAATCATGGATTAAGTTGAGGAGTCTTTCTCAGCTTAAATATTCTCATCTATTATCCTTCTATTAGGATGGTGTAATGAGTCTGTTTAATCCTTGATTATAGCTTAAACTCATTACTTAACACTAAACAAAAACAACAAAAACATCTAAATAATCACAAGTAGGTTAATGATCTTAATCCTACACCAAGGTGATTAAGTGTGAGAATCTGACTTCACACTTAAGGTATTCTCATTACCCCTAATCAGAGGGAGGATGTGATGAGTTTACTAACCCACTGGTTTAGGCTTAAGCTCATTAACTTATGACAAACTTTCAAAAGCAATAAAAGACTAAAAACGCAAAAACAAACAATAATCGTCTCCTTCGGGATCCTTTTCTCATCACCTTCATTCACAACCGAGAACTCGCTTCTTCCGTCTAATGCAAGACAGTAAGCACCTGAGCCAGACAGGTCATACACTTGAGCATAGGCAAGTAAGCAGTTCACAAGTCAATTCATCTTTCAGTCTCTTTGGGTCGAACTACGGTGTTCTGACTTCCTCATTGCACGAGAGGATACGTAGGCATAACTTAACAGTTATCGAACAAAAGTCTCTGTATATTCCCCCTCTTTCTAGCCTTATTCTTTAGCCTCATGATCATGAGCATTTCACTCCTGTCCTTACACTGACACTTCACCTATACACTTCACTTACACTGACACCTGTACATCCTTTTCCAGCTCTTTTATACACAAATTGCACTGACACTACCCCTTTAAAACACAAATCTCTTAAGCGTGGATCCCGTCGAGTACGGCGGACAATCTGGGTGCTAATACCTTCCCAGGTTGTAACCAACCCCCTTTCTCAGTCTCTCTGGTTCGCAAACCGTCTTATCCATCTTTTTCTAGGTCTATGCAGCATTACCTTTCCTCCGGGATAAAAATGCCTAGCTGGCGACTCTATTCATCTCCAGTGAGTTCACGGCTGTGTGTTCTCATTGTCCCTCTCGCCGACCGTTCGCGCTTGTACCTGGATGCAAATCTTTGGGAGCGACAGCTTGGCGACTCTGCTGGGGATACTTTATACTGCAACCAGGGCTTCTGGTTCTTTTTGTGGGTTCCTCCTAGCGCTTGTTTGATTTGTGTTTACTGGGGTGTTATGTGCTTGTTTGTGCTTATATTTATTTTTGTTTATTGCTTTATGTATAGTTGCTTTACTGCTTTCTTTATTACATTTGTATATACATCATACTGTCATTACTGCTGGCTGGATCTGGTTTTGTTGGGTGGGTGATCCATTGAGAGTTAAGGTCCTATACCCGGGACCTGAGTGACACCTAGGCTAGAGTGAATCATATTCTTTCCCATTCCATTTCGGTCTGGTGCGGGAATATGAAACACGGTTCAGATATGGGTTTCTTCTTGAGAACTCTGTGTTGCAGATTTCCTGCAATGCTAGGGCTATCTGGGAAGCCTGCTAAGTCTGGATGACCTTTTAGTATTGACCTTCAGAAACTGAGGTGAATTAGAGGAGGAATTGTTATGGTTATTGTAAACACTGTACCTCCGGGTTAGAAGTGTTTACACTTCTCATAACTGATCCAAGTCTGAGGATCCTTGTTCTAGATCACCACCTGTGAGGGGGTTGGGCTGTTTACAGGTTTGCAGGTACCTTGACCTCAGAATACCCTGTTACTTTGACTTTGTTAAGAATACTCCATGTTGGACAGTTCTTGTGATTCTAAACCCTGGACATGTGGCTCTTTATTTGAGCCCCCCACCCTGGTTACTGGATTTTTAGACCTCCAACTGGAATTCTTGAACACACTTGGACCTATATCAGAGCATTTTGATCAGATCCGGCTCAGTCACAAACCCCTTGCATATCATTTGCATACATAATCATTGCATCATATTGACATTTGCTTATTTGTTTCAGGGTATCCATCTTCATTTGGTTTTGGTTTTGACCCTATCTGCAGTACTGACCTGTCTTCACCAGCACCTGCTTCAGCTATCACCAGCAGTAGCCAGCTAGTGGCCCACTCCTCAGCATCTTCATCAGCACTCTACTCAGTCTTCAGCATCATGGCTCCAAAGAAAAGCAACATCACCTATCATTTCTTCCAGCCAGACTTATCAGACATCAGGAGGATCCAAACCCTGATCACTCCAGATCACATACCCTTGTTCAGGGAGAGTTATGGAGATATACTGGACATGGTTATGGATCTGGACCCTTCACAGAGGAGCCTCATCCACACCTACATTCAGTTTTATGATCCTCCATTGAGATGTTTCACCTTTCAAGACTTTCAGTTGGGGCCTCTTTTAGAAGAATACTCATCTTTGATTGGTTTGCCTATCAAGAGGGAAATCCCTTTCAACCCTGAAATGGTCTTTCCCAGCAATGGAGGGATAGCAAAAGCTTTGCACCTGGAACCTGCTTTGATTGAGCAGCATATGACCTCTAAAGCTGGGATCCCTGGTTTTCATCTTGACTTCCTGATTTCTCAAGCTAGTCTGAAGGCTTCCCAGGGGGAATGGAGAGCTGTTTGTGCTCTGTTGGCCTTAAGTGTATATGGAATTGTGTTGTTTGCAGATGAGCCTCGATTCATCAGCAAGAATGCAATCCATTTGTTCATCCTGAAGAACCCAGTGCCAACTTTGCTAGGAGATCTCTATTACTCAGTACACCAGAAGAATGAGAAGCAGAGGGGAAGGCTAGTGAGGTGTTGTGCTCCATTATTCCATGCTTGGCTTCTTAAGCATCTACCCAGGACAGATGCATTCCTAAATCCTCATCAGCAAAGCAACTGGGCTAAGAGGCTCACTACTCTCACTTCAGCAGACATCAGATGGTGTACTCAAAGCACCAAGGGCAGAGATATCATTACAAGCTGTGGGCACTTTCCCAATGTGCCTTTAATAGGGGTCAAGGGAAGTATCAATTACAACCCTCTGCTATTCAGGAGGCAATTAGGCTATGCACTGGTCCATACTCCCAGGGAGCAAGACTTGGTTGAGACCCTCTACTGTGAGAACAAGATTAGTCTGGCAACTGTTAGGCAGGCTGCCTGGGCCTGGGATCATGTTCAAACCAAGGGAATCACCACTCTGGGGAAATGCAATAATGTGGCATCAGTCCAATATTATGAGTGGTCCCATGCCAGGGCCCAATTCTCTGGAATGCCCTTCACCATAGAAGACATGCCTGAGTCATCTTCAGCACCACCCCCTGCCACTATCAGTCTGGAGGAGTTTGAAAGCTTGAAGGAAAGAAATGAGAAGTTAACCCAGGCTTTGCAGAAGACCCTCCGGGAGAGGAGTGAAGGTATGAGGGAGATTGAGAGATTGGAGAAGTTGAGAGTAGAGCATCTGGCTAAGATTGAAAAGTCTGGGGATTATATCAACAAGTCTAGAGCTGGTGAACAAATTCTGAAGAATGCTTGTAAAGAAGCCCAGTTCCAAAGAGCAAGGACAGACTTGTATTTGAAGGAGAGTCAAGCCCGGTGGGTCAGGATCACCGAGGCTCGTACCCTGGAAGACAAGAGAGTTCAGGACAAGATGGAGCAGATAGAAAAAGCCTTGGCAGCAGCCCAGAAGGAAATATCAGAGCTAGAAATCAGAGCTGGAGTGAAGAGGTCTAAAGACCAAAGTCAGAGCAAGAAGTTGACTGCAGCTGTTGCAACAAGAAACCTTCTCATCAGAAATCTTACGGAGCGGCCGGCTGATCCTGTGACCGAAGCGCTTCTTAAGGAAGTTCGTGAGGATGAGTTTGGCCTTGGAGTTTGACCATTTGCTTGTTGTTATTCCTATTCCATGTACTTTTGTTTTTGTGATGTATTTTGACCCCTTAGAGGGCTGGTGTTGTAAAATGAACAAGATGTATTATTTCACCTTCTATAATATATTTGTGTTAGTTTCCATCTGGGTTTATTTCGAAAGCAACTTCAACAGCATCATCTTCAAGGGTCTGGAAGGGTCAAAACTGAAGGCCAAACCGGATACCTTGAGAGCAAATAAGCATAACTGCATTGCATACTAACCCTTCTGTTTGTTTTGTAGGTTTTGTTTTATTGTTACTAACCTCTGTTGTGAATCTCAGGAATTATTGCTCGCCGCCGGGTATTTCCCCTCAACAGGCCACACAGGTACCCAACTAGAAACAACCTTCCGGGAATTCAGATGGATCAGATGCAGCAGGACCTTACGGAGGTCAGAAACCAGATGGCCAACGAAAGGTTGGAGATGAGAACGCAGATAACACAGTTCATGGAAGTAATGAACAACTTAGCTCAAAGCCAGGAGAGGCTCAGAGCTTTGGTAGAAGGGAGGAATCAAGAGGAACCCCATGTGGGGACTGCTGGCACAAGTAACAACGAGAGGGTCCAACCTCATGTCAATCCCCCAGTTTTTGGACCCCATCTCCATCCAGAGGCCAACATCCCTGTCAATATACAAGGGACTGCCACAGCAGGGAGGGTACTACAGGAAGACCCTCAAGAAGACCAGTTCACAGTAATGGGTGCTGGAGAAGAGGCTTATGATAGACGGTTGGAAGAAATAGCTGAGAAGTTGAGGTCCTTAGAATCTCAAAACTCTTTGGGCTTCGACGTTATGGACATGGGTTTGGTAGACGGGGTCAGGATCCCCCATAAGTTCAAGCCTCCTTGTTTCGAAAAGTATAACGGGACTTCATGCCCCCGGACTCATCTACAATCATTTCTGGGAAGGCTGAAGGCCTATACAATGGATGAGAAATTGTGGATGTTCTATTTTGAGGATAGCTTGACTGGAGCGTCAAGAGAATGGTACTCTCACTTGACAAGGGCAACAATTAGATGCTGGAAGGACCTGGCAGAGGCCTTCATCAGACAGTATCAGTATAATCTAGACATGGCACCCAACAGGACTCTCCTGATGGGAATGTCACAGTCTTCGAGGGAGAGTTTCCGAGAATACGCCCAAAGGTGGAGGCAACTGGCTGCTGCTGTTCAACCACCTATGTCTGAGCGGGAAATGGCAGACATGTTTATGAACACTCTCCAGGGAACGTATATTGACAGGTTGGCTGCTTTCTCCTCCACTAGCTTCGCAGATGTTGTCATAGCTGGGGAGAGAATTGAAAGCTTGTTAAAAATGGGAAAGATCTCAGACAACGGTGCAAGCTCGTCCAGTAGTACAAGGAAGCCTTTTGCAGGCCCGAGAAGAACTGGCGAGACCAATGCCATCCATTCAAACAGGGGTAGGCCCCAATATGCTCAGAGAACAATAGCAGCAGTCACCATTCCTGCTCCAGCTCATCCACAGCCAGTCTATCAACCTCCGCAACAAAACTTCCAACAACAACCTCAGTATCACCAGGATCAGTATCCTCCAAGGAACTTCAACAACAACAACACCAACAACAATCAACAAAGGCCATTCCAACAGAGGCCATCCCAAGCTAATAGAGTGATCGACCCGATCCCAATGCCGTATGCTGCCTTGCTGCCACAGCTTCTGAAACTCAACCTAGTTGAGCTAAGAACGTTGGCACCTCCGGATCCCAACAGTCTACCAAGAAACTATGACTCCAACGCTAGGTGTGCTTTTCATTCAAACGCACCTGGTCACAGTACAGAAAAATGCAGGGCTCTGCATATGAAGGTACAAGACTTGGTAGACTCCAAGGCTCTGAATTTTGCACCTCCGCCCAATGTCAATAAAAACCCTATGCCAAACCATGGTGGTCCTCGAATTAACGCTATTGAAGAAGACCAACCGTCTTATTTAATAACCAGTGTGGATCAGATCCGGACACCATTGGTGGAAATCAAAGCTCAACTCCGTGAAAACCAGATATTTCCGGGGTGTGAACTAGGGTGCCCCTACTGCAATATTTCATGGAATGGGTGTGAGGACCTGAGGAATGGCATTGACAGCCTTATTCAAAGTGGCCTGCTCCAGATCACCACATCATTCCCGACAAATCCGGCAACTTCATCAACAACGGTTTCAGAACCTCCTACAACCGCAGCAACTATCGTTCCCAACAACTCACCAGCAACATCAACAAGTGCTTCACCTGTCCTTCCAAATGATCAGTTTTCAACAGTTTCTCCTGCTACAACTTCAGCTTCATTCCATTTCGAATCTCCATCAACAACAACATCAGTCCTTCCAACAACACCTCCTACAACACCAGCAATCAATCATGAAGATGTCTCTACTATTACCATATTCTACGATCCTGAAAATAATTCCGCCTACCATTCAGAAGGTGCTGCTCCCGCCAGAGCACCAGTTACAATCTTTTATGATCCATAAACAATCACAGTCCCTTCAGCAGCAGCAATCAGTCCAGTCACTGTCACGGTGCCTGGACCGGTACCATATGAAAGCAATAGGGCCATCCCTTGGCACTATGGCTCTGACGTGTACTGCGAAGGAAAAAGAATCACTCTTGAAACGTCAACACCTGCACCACAAGTAGATAATGTGGGGGGAGGCGGAGGCTTCACCCGAAGCGGACGTCTCTTCGCTCCACCAGTCCAAAGACCTACAGCCGAAACAGAAGCTGCTACCAAGGCAAAAGGAAAGAGCCCTGTGCAGGAAGATCAAGCTGTTAAAGAAGCCTTGAAGACTCCGTTCGATCAGGAAGTGGATAAGTTTATGCGAATCATAAAAAAGAGTGATTATAAAATTGTGGATCAGCTTCATCAGACGCCATCCAAAATCTCTATCCTCTCACTGCTTATGTGCTCCGAAGCCCATCGGAATGCACTACTCAAGGTTGGAAATGTTACTGCTAGCAATGGGCTAGGGTTCACCAATACTGACTTGACAGCGGACGGCCGCAACCACAACAAAGCCTTGCACATAACCATGGAATGCAAAGGAGCTGTCCTTTCTCATGTGCTGGTAGACACAGGGTCGTCCCTTAATGTCTTACCAAAGAAGGCTCTGGTGAAGTTAGAATATGATGGTTTGGCATTGAGACCCAGCAACCTGGTGGTAAGAGCCTTTGATGGTTCTAAGAGATCGGTTCTGGGAGAGATTGAGCTACCCGTGACAATTGGCCCACAGACCTTTAAAACTATCTTTTATGTGATGGACATTCAGCCCGCCTACAGCTGTTTGTTGGGTAGACCCTGGATTCACGCCGCCGGCGCAATAACGTCTACCCTTCACCAAAAGTTAAAATTTGAGTGGGAAGGCCAAGTTGTCACAATCTGTGGGGAGGAGGACATTTTTGTCAGCCACCTGGCAACCTATAAGTACATTGAAATGGATGGGGAGATCCATGAAACAATGAGCCAGGGGTTTGAAGCTTTGAATGTGAATGAGGCATCTGCTGTATCTGGTACTCCAATGTCATCATACCAACAAGCCCGGAAGGTTGTTGAGGAAGGAACTGCCCAAGGCTGGGGCAAACTGCTATCGGTGGAGAAAAAAGAAGACAAGTTTGGGTTGGGTTACAGACCAACTCAACATCAAGCAAAGGCTGCTGAAGAGCCTGGTTTTGTCAGTGGGGGGATGCTCACCCCCGATGCTATCAACTGTCTGGAAGACAAGCTGGAAGAAGAGCGCAACCTGGAAAGTTGGATTCGTCCAAAGATCCCGGGGAGCAGTGTCTCGAACTGGTCTTCCCAGGAAATTATAAGAGTTACTCATACAGAGTAATTATTATTTCCTGTATTTTATAAGCATGCATCAAAGTCTTGCATCTTGCCCAAGATGACAAGACTCATTTTGTAATCGGGCCATCTGTACTTTTATGCAAACAAGATTAAATTAATGAAATATCAGACATCTTTTTGCAAACGAGTCTTTTTTCTTTTTGTTCACTGTTTTTCCATTTTTCTTTTTGTACAAAAATAAATGGCGGTGTTTTTAAAATGACAACTTCATTTCACTTTTCTAAATAAGACTAAAATCAGATCACTAAAATGAACAAACTTAACCCTTGCAGAGAGTGCCTTCCTGACAGCACCGACAACAGCACGGCTATGACATCGTATGACTTTGACAATCCAATCAATCAAGCTGATGAAGGGGTTGATGAAGAATATGAGCTTCCTGAAGAGCTAGCCAGGTTGTTAAGACAAGAGGAAAAGGTTATTACCCCTCATCAGGAGGAGGTTGAAGTGATCAATCTTGGTACAGATGAAGACGTGAAAGAAGTTAGAATCGGGGCCTGCCTGCAAGACTCAGTGAAGAGACAACTGATAGACCTGCTTCAAGAGTATGTAGATGTGTTTGCTTGGTCGTACCAAGACATGCCAGGGTTGGATACCGATATTGTCGTGCACAAGCTGCCTTTGAGGGAAGAATGCCCACCAGTTAAACAGAAACTGCGCCGTACTCGTCCAGACATGGCTATGAAAATTAAGGAAGAGGTACAAAAGCAATGGGACGCCGGGTTCCTTGCTGTAACTAGCTATCCGCCGTGGGTTGCTAATATAGTACCTGTGCCTAAGAAAGATGGCAAAGTAAGAATGTGTGTTGACTATCGGGATCTGAATAGAGCCAGCCCGAAAGATGACTTCCCATTACCTCACATTGATGTATTGGTGGATAACACGGCTCAGTTCTCGGTATTCTCCTTCATGGATGGATTTTCAGGATATAATCAGATCAAGATGTCACCTGAAGACATGGAGAAGACAACATTTATCACACCTTGGGGCACGTTCTGTTACAAGGTGATGCCATTCGGACTAAAGAATGCTGGTGCAACATATCAACGGGCTATGGTGACATTATTCCACGATATGATCCATAAAGAAATAGAGTGTTATGTGGATGACATGATTGCCAAGTCCCTTACAGAGGAAGATCACCTGGTGAATCTGCTGAAGTTGTTCAAGCGATTGAGGAAGTACCAACTAAAGCTGAACCCCAACAAATGCACATTCGGGGTGAGATCTGGTAAGCTGCTAGGTTTTATTGTAAGCGAGAAAGGGATTGAAGTGGACCCTGATAAAGTCAAAGCCATCCAAGAGATGCCTGCACCGAAAACTGAGAAAGAAGTTTGAGGGTTCTTAGGTCGATTGAACTACATTTCAAGGTTCATATCTCACCTCACAGCGACCTGTGAACCCTTGTTCAAGCTGTTAAGAAAAGAACAGACGGTCAGGTGGAACGAAGATTGCCAGAAGGCTTTTGACAAGATCAAAGAGTACTTACAAGAACCTCCAATCCTCATGCCTCCAGTAGAAGGAAGACCTCTGATTATGTACTTGACAGTGTTAGAAGAGTCGATGGGGTGTGTACTAGGTCAGCATGACGAGTCTGGTCGAAAAGAGTATGCAATATACTACCTAAGCAAAAAGTTTACCGACTGTGAACAACGTTATTCACTGCTCGAGAAAACTTGCTGTGCTTTAGCGTGGGCTGCTCGCCGACTGAGGCAGTATATGTTGACCCACACTACCTTATTAATCTCAAAGATGGACCCAGTCAAGTACATTTTCGAGAAGCCAGCTCTTACCGGACGGGTTGCAAGATGGCAGATGATTCTCACAGAATACGACATACAGTACACATCTCAGAAAGCCATCAAGGGCAGTGTACTATCTGAATATCTCGCTGAGCAACCCATTGATGACTACCAGCCTATGAGGTTTGACTTCCCTGATGAAGACATCATGTTCATTAAAGCAAAAGATCACGAAGAGCCTATTCACACTGAGGGGCCTGACCCGGAGGAAGAATGGACTATGATGTTTGATGGGGCTGTTAACATGAATGGCCGTGGTGTTGGTGCAGTACTCATTACACCTAAAGGAGTTCACATGCCTTTCTCGGCAAAACTCACTTTCAACTGCACTAACAACGAAGCTGAATACGAAGCTTGCATTATGGGTCTTGAGGAAGCTATTGACCTCAGGATCAAGACATTGACCGTATTCGGAGATTCAGCTTTGGTAATCAATCAGACCAATGGGAAATGGTATACACATCAGGATCATCTGATACCTTACAGGGATTATACAAGAAGGTTATTGACTTTCTTCACAACAGTCAAACTTGAGTATATCCCTCGGGATGAGAATCAGTTTGCAGATGCTCTTGCTACCATTTCATCCATGATCAAAGTTCAAGCTGCTAACTTTGTACCCCAGATTTCAGTGTCTAGACTTGATAGACCAGCATATGTATTTGCAGCAGAGGTTGTCAAAGATGATAAGCCTTGGTTCCATGACATTAAGTGCTTCTTGGAGGATCAAACATACCCACCTGGGGCATCTTCCAATGATAAGAAGACTTTGAGAAGGCTTGCTGGTAGTTTCCTTCTGAACACTGATGGGTCTTTATACAAAAGGAACTTTGACATGGTACTCCTCAGATGTGTTGACAAGACGGAAGCAGATTTGTTGATGCATGAAGTGCATGAAGGCTCTTTTGGTACCCATGCTGGAGGACATGCAATGGCTAAGAAGTTGTTAAGATCAGGCTATTATTGGGTCACAATGGATGCAGACTGTTGTGCCTACGCCAGAAAATGCCACAAATGCCAGATCTACGCAGACAAAGTGCATGTGCCTCCGAATCCTTTAAACATAATGTCTTCACCGTGGCCCTTTGCCATGTGGGGCATTGATATGATTGGCAAGATTGAGCCAACTGCTTCGAATGGTCACAGATTCATCCTGGTCGCCATTGATTATTTCACCAAGTGGGTTGAAGCAGCCTCATATGCAAATGTTACAAGACAAGTGGTAGCCCGATTTCTGAAGAGAGATATCATCTGTCGGTATGGAGTGCCCGAGCGAATCATTACTGATAATGGTTCCAATTTAAACAACAAAATGATGGCAGAGCTGTGCCGGGACTTCAAGATCCAACATCACAATTCTTCTCCTTACAGGCCGAAGATGAACGGCGCTGTCGAGGCAGCAAATAAAAATATTAAGAAGATTGTGCGGAAGATGGTAGTCACCTACAAAGACTGGCACGAAATGCTACCGTTTGCCTTGCATGGGTACCGCACGTCAATCAGGACATCCACTGGGGCAACATCGTATCAACTTGTGTATGGTATGGAGGCAGTCCTACCTGTTGAAGTTGAACTACCCTCTCTACGGGTACTAATGGATGTTAAACTGAGTGAAGCAGAATGGGTTAGGTCCCGATACGAACAACTGAGTCTGATTGAAGAGAAGAGATTGGCTGCTATCTGTCATGGACAGTTGTATCAGAAGAGAATGAAGAAAGCCTTCGATCAGAAAGTCAGGCACCGAGAGTACCAAGTGGGAGATCTTGTGCTGAAAAGAATCCTCCCACCTCATACAGACCACAGGGGCAAATGGACTCCAAATTATGAAGGACCATTTGTTGTAAAGAAAGTTTTCTCCGGTGGAGCACTGATGCTCAGCACCATGGATGGTGAAGATTTCCCATCCCCTGTGAATTCAGATGCAGTTAAAAAATACTTCGCATAAAATGACCCGCTGGACATAAAAACAGAACGTGAGTCCAGGCAAAAATAGGGCATCCCGGCGAGCCAAAAACAGAATAAAAGACTCGGGAAAAAATAAGGGAAATAAACAAAAAAATGTACACCCGCTGAGTTGAAAAGCCGCATTGGACAACTCAGGCAAAAATGGGTATCCCGATGGATTGAAAACCCGAAAGGGCGATCCATGCAAAATAAGGGAATAAGCGAACAACTGCATTCTGAATTCGTCTGTATCACCTACAACTTGGTAAGCTCCAAAGGATCAAGCTTCAATCAGAATCAACTCTCTCCAGAAAGCAAGACGAGAAGAACGTCATTGTCATACGAGTCATAGCAGAAGAGGAAGCTCCTTGAAAGCGTCGTCAGCATCGCCAGCACTTTATTTCTCAATTTGTAACAGTCTCTTCATTTTAGGAGATATGTTTCCTTGACTGTATCTTGCCAATTCAGGGCACATGAATTAATAAAATCAGATTTTCAGTCATGTCTCGTTTTGTACATTTTTATTTGTGAAGAATGTCTGATGTCTCAAAAAAAAACTAGTTGCATAAGTACAGATGTTTTTCTCTAAAAAATAATAAAAAACACATGCTTACAGGGAATATACTTACTCTCAAAAGTGCTTAACTCCTATGACGGAATCCAGTAAAGGATACCTCGGGACCTTTTGGGCGTCTCTTTATCTTTGCAGGATTGCAGGTATCCAGAACGCAACCTGGGGCATGCAAGTTACGTCTCAGCAGGCAGGCGAATCATTATCAACTCGGTCTATCTTCCACATGGCACTGGAAGGGGCCCATTTCCCCAGCGAAGTTGCCAAATCAACATGCACTCAATCTCAGCATCTGAAATGCTCTATCCCCAGCTGAGTTGCCTCTCACAATTCCCCAGCCGAGTTGCCATTCCATCCTCAGTTGAGTACAGGAGTCAGGGAACCATCTCCCCACAGAGTTCCAGCCTCTATCCAGAAGAGCAGCGCATAGAAGATCACAACAGAGAGGGAGAAAGCTTCTACAAACCCCAGCTGGGTCCCATTATAAGGATATGTCAATCAGTGACCTATGTCCCCAAGCAGATACATCATTAGATCTACCAATAATCTCATCCCCAGTTGGGATGTTCACTTCAAGCAGATCAACCAGAGATCTTCGCAGCAACGGGATCCGAATCCCGGGTCTTTGCCTCTTTGCAGAATCATAGCATCCGCATCATATTATCCCCTCAGAGCGTAGCATTCCGTCTAATACGGAGCATTACGGCAAAAAATCAAATGCATAGCATAATCATAAGTCATGTTGTGAATAGAACACCTGTGAATAATAAGCCGTTCATCATCATTATACAGAAATTCCCACCAGGGTCCCAGCAAAAGCAGTTGCCTCACAAAATCACAAACACCAGTATATACACCTTTGGACACCCGTCCGTGTCACATCACCAGCAGAAAGCCAAAGACATCCTCTTTGCACTCACTTATACTTATATATACACTTTCTCGACACCCGTCCGTGTCATATCCCCAGCGCAGTCACTTACACCTTTACCACCCATATACTTGATAATGCTACTTTTCTCTTTTGACACTCGTCTGTGTCACTCTCCCCAGCAGATAAACACTCATATATATACTCACTACTCAGTGGTACACTTATACAGATACTCGCCCGTATCTTGTATACACCATCACTCACACCCCCACAGATTCAACAATAGTCCTTGTTCTTTGTTAACCAGTTGGTACTCGTCCGTACCATCATCTCAGAACATTGCGTCTAATGTTTGTTTCTACATGATACTCATCCGTATCATAGTCTTAGGGATGCTCGTCCGCATCTTTAATCCATACACTGTTTCAAACACTTATGTCTTCTTGAATATAGATGCTCGTCCGTGTCTACTATTCCCCCAGAAGAACCATCAGATTCAACACTCGTCCGTGTTCCTTGTTAACCAGTTGATACTCGTCCGTATCATCATCTCTGAACACGTGTCAGTATTTGTTTCTACATGATACTCGTCCGTATCATAGTCTAAGGATGCTCGTCCGCATCTTTAATCTGTACACAATACCAAACACTTATACTTTCCTTTCTTGGTTGTGAACACTCGTCCGTGTTTACTATATCCCCAGTAGATCGCCAACAAAGCATCTTTCTTTTATCTGACACTCGTCCTATGTTATGATAAACCCTGAGAGCAGCCGTACCCTGCTGAGTGGTCGTCCTCCACTTCTTGATGGTCGTCCTCCATCATGCTCATCCGATGGCCGTCCCCATCGTTGATATTTTAGCAGCCGTCCCCTGCTAGGTGGTCGTCCTCCACCTCTTGATGATCGTCCTTCATCATTTTATCCAATGGCCGTCCCCATTGTTGATTTTGGTTATCTAACACTCGTCCTGTGTTATGATAAGCCTCGAGAGCAGCCGTACCCTGCTGAGTGGTCGTCCTCCACTTCTTGATGGTCGTCCTCCATCATGCTCGCCCGATGGTCGTCCCCATCGCTGACCTTTTCTATCCGATGACCGTCCCCATCGTTGATATTTTCGGCAGCCGTACCCTGCCAGGTGGTCGTCCTCCACCTTTGATGGCCGTCCCCATCATATTTCTTTATTACCCAACAGAGCAGCCGTCCCCTGCTAGGTGATCGTCCTTCACCTTTGATGGCCGTACCCCATCATCTGTTTATTTCATTTATTCTTTAACCCGATGGCCGTCCCCGTCGTGGTCCCTTTTCCTTTTTAGCCCGATGGCCGTCCCCATCGTTGTTTGCTTTACCTTTATGAACCTGACGGCCGTCCCCGTCATGTTTCATTAAATCCTCAGAGAATTTTACAGCTTTATCTTGATGGCCGTCCCCATCATGATTTTATTTCCCCAGCATGTCGGCCGTCCCCGTCATTGCTCTTTACCCAGCAGTCGTCCTCTGCTCGACGGTCGTCCTCCGTCGCCCACTTTACAATATACTTTATCTTCTTTTACAATCTATATCCCTTTTCTTCTTTTTGTGAGTGCAAATTTTGGACTGTCTTTGGTATTCAACCACAAGTTATCTTGTTTGCCTGTTAAGCCGTCGCTTACAACCTGCACAGCTAACTCATGTTTGAATAGGGGCAGCTGTAAACACCCCAAATTTGCCCTCACCCATTCACACCATGGCTTGTGATCATCCTCATATGCATAAACACAATATTATCATCTCACATCTCATTTTTTGATTCACTGCATAGTTTCTAAGGCATCTGCACCTAGGGTTTGTGATCTGAGAAACCTCAGGGCATCCTGAGCCACCCCAAAGGCCACCAATCATTTCAAAGTGGTCCATGTGTGTTCTTATGACATATTCCATCTCCTCAAAGTCAAAAATGCAGAGGAATCACAAGGACTAGGGTTTGAGTGGATGCAGAGCCAGGTTAAACTGTACAGTTGACTGAAAATTAGGGTTTTGGTTTCAGAGGCCATAACTCCAGTTTTTTTTGGTCATTCTTGTTTCCATTGCTCTTTATATGGTATAGGGAATATGCATATCAATTTTCATGAAGAAATTCCATGGGGAAGTCATCTGATCATGAGTTGACTTTTCAGACAAGTCAGTGTAAAATCAGGGCATCTGAGGCCCCCAATGACCCAACCAATGGGTGATCTTCATCATTTTGAGTGTATGTGATCTTTATTTGATCATGGAAGAAGATTGAAGTTCATAAAAATCAAGATTTTGGGGTTTTTGCAAATGTTGACTTTTTGGGCATAGTTGACTTTTCAAGAATGCATCATTTTAGGTCATTTTTCAAGTCTTGATTCTTGATCCAAAAATGCTTCAAATGGAAAAACTTTGGTCATGAAAGTTGTAGATCTCATCTTTCCCTTTTCAAAAAGTACAAGAACATGATCAAACTCTTTTTGGATCAAAAGTTATGGCAAGGCAAAGTTGGCTAAAATCATTAATTTTCAAGGCATGCTTCAAATGGAAATTTTGCAAAGTCTTGAACCAAAGCCAATTGTGACCTCTAGTTCATTTCAAACCATTACACAAGCATTCTCTAAGTCACAAAAATCCGAATTGGACCAAGGTTCACATGTTTATGGTTTGTGTAATGAGAGATTTTCATGAAAAGGCAAAAAAGTCACAACTTGCAAAAGCACTCATAGCATTTCACCAACTTGCTGCCTTGAATGTTGGACCAAGCCTAGCCTTTCCCTTCACTTTGCTGCGCAGACCATGCCCTTTGTACTTGGCTAGAAGTTGCCCATGCCCTATCTTACAAGAAGTTGACATATTTGCAAAAGTGGCTACACCTATCCATAAAGCACAAGTCACATCCTCTGACCAATGAGAGAGGTTTTTGTGGACAATTTGCAAGGTAGACATAACACAAGACAAGGCTGGAACAAAGCATAACATCACATACACAAAAACCTACAAAGTTGCAAGTTGCTTCAAATTCCTCTCCACAGCTTGCAAACACAAAAGCCATCTTCACCATTCAACTCACCTTGCCTCTTAGAGTAGAAAGCACCAAGAACCAGGCTTGATCTGAGCAAGAATACCCCATTGCCATTCTTCACCTCAGCCTGCATTTTCCATCGAATCTCCTTCCACAAACCTCAAACACAAGAACAAACTCCACCAACAATCTCCACTCACCTCACTGACCAGAAACCACCCTTTGTTTTGGCCTGAAACACCCTATATCTCAAATACGATTTTCATCCTCCCTTGGTCAGAGCTGCTGCAAACTCACCCAGGAGGTTGTTTAAACTCCAACTAAGCATCCAAAGCTTCAAAGGTGGACCATTGGGACTAGATTGAGCCAAAGAATCATCCAAAGAGCTCCTGAATCAAGAGCTCCATCTCAGGTGACACCATGAACTTTTTTCCCAGAACTCATTTCTCTTGTTAAAATCTTGTTGTGCATGTTACACTGATCATTGGGATCTCTTTACTTTTGAAAATAAGCCAGAAATGAGCATGTAATGGCCTTCTGAAAGTTTGACCTAGAATTTTATTTGCTTCGATTCTTGTTTGTGTGTGAGTTTAAACATGATTTGAGGATGGATTCGTGCTTAGGATAGTTGGTAGATGGATTCTGGAGACTTGGGGCTTCTGATTTGGCCTAGGGAGAGAGATTGATTTTGGGGATGGCCGGAGAAGACGACCGGAACACTGTTCCGGTCGCCTGATTGTAATTAACGGCAGGGTTAGGGTTTTAAGCATTAATTAGCAAGTTTGAATTTGGGCCGTAAGATGTGGCGGGTAGTCAATTCGCGCGCAGGCAGTTTCAAATCTGGACCTTAGGATTAGCTTACTTTTCATTTAATTCAGATTAAATCAATTTTATTTTTATTTCTTTTCAATTCAATTGCATGATTTATTAAAAATAGTAAAAAACACATAAAAATTATGAAACTTTTTCCTTAAAGTTTTATTAATTTTTATGACACAAAAACATTTTTATTTTATTTTTTATCATTAAAAAAGTATTTTTAAATATTTAAAAGATTATTTTTAATTGATTAATGGGAATTAATTAATTAAAAATACTTTTAGGTATTTAAAAATCACAAAAAAATTCATGAAATGTTCTAAGACATTTAGAAACATTGTCCAACCTTCAAACCAAATTTCTTTTTTGATCTTAATGCATTTTAAGAATTTTTCATTGAATTAAATCATTTTTTATGCATTAATTTGATCCTAAGTTCAAAAATTCATTTCTGCCTATTGGAGAAGGTTGAGACATTGATTCTTCTTGCATTGTTTTGTGTTTGGCATGTAGTTTCTAGGGTAAAATGGCCATGATTTGATCTTGCATTTTCCTTTTGTTTGGCATTTCTTTTGTTAAGAACCCTAAAAAACCCTAATAACTTGGAAAATTCATATCTTGAGTTTGGTTAAGAGTTGAGAGTTCCCCTTTGGGCAGTGGTTCATTATAGGTTTAGGGTTTCTTTGGGTAGCATTTTCCATTTTTTATCTTAGGGTTTGCTTCTGTTTTGGTTTTTTGTTTGATGTTTGATCCATGAACCCTAATTTGGGCTTTCTCTTGCATCCTTCTTACATTCCCTTGCATAACATGACTTGTCTTTGCATTTTGTGCATTCTTGTGATTCATTTGGCATCTCAAGACATATAGAAAACATGTTTGATCATTGCATTGCACATTTGCCATGCCATTTGTCTTGTATGCTTCATAACTTTTCATGTATGTTCATGGTTCTAAGCATGCTTCTCTTGCATCAACATGTTCATATGATCATCCCCATGCCTTGCCTCATGTTTGCAGCACCTCATAACATCATAATCATCATCAACATGCTTCTGGTTTGGTCTAGCATCATACCATTTCATCCCATCTAGCATTGCATTGCATTTCTTTCTAACATTTCAGGTGGTAAGTAAACTTGGGAAGTGAATTTGCCTTCACTTCTCATAACTTTTTCTTCTCATCTCTCTTGCATCCATTGCTGCATTTCTATATGTGTTTGAGTTTGAGCTTGCTCATTCTTTCTCCTCCCACTTTCTTTCTTCAAGTGACTTGACTTCTTGAATGAAGCAAGCCACTTTGCTTCTCTTGATCTTGTTCATCTGCTTCCTGGTGGTTCTTCTGAAGATTGTTCTTGCAAACCTCACAAACCTTAGGATCAACCAAGCATGACAATGAATTAGGGTTTTGATTAGTCTCCCCCCATAGTTTTACCTTTGTGTCTCTCTTTGAGTCTTCTCTTCTCATCTCATAATCAGGGACCAAACCCTAAAGGCTTTAAGACTTTGTGATTAAGCTTATGCCTGCATCCTTCTTTTAGGATGGAGTGTATAACTTTAATCCTAAGTGTTAAACCCTTAATGTGTTTAAATCTCTTAACCAATTCACTTAATAAATATCGAGACATCACACTTGTAACTTGGGCCTTGCATTAGGGTTCTAATTCTTCCTTAAGTGGTTAAGAAGGACTAACCCTAGTGTTAATGGACAAGTCCCCCTCAAGTTGTCTTACAAACCATAAAAATCACTTCTTCATCTCATCATTAACTAAAATCCACTTAATAAAGGCTTTGTTTTGTCATGAGGTTAATCCCTAATCATGGATTAAGTTGAGGAGTCTTTCTCAGCTTAAATATTCTCATCTATTATCCTTCTATTAGGATGGTGTAATGAGTCTGTTTAATCCTTGATTATAGCTTAAACTCATTACTTAACACTAAACAAAAACAACAAAAACATCTAAATAATCACAAGTAGGTTAATGATCTTAATCCTACACCAAGGTGATTAAGTGTGAGAATCTGACTTCACACTTAAGGTATTCTCATTACCCCTAATCAGAGGGAGGATGTGATGAGTTTACTAACCCACTGGTTTAGGCTTAAGCTCATTAACTTATGACAAACTTTCAAAAGCAATAAAAGACTAAAAACGCAAAAACAAACAATAATCGTCTCCTTCGGGATCCTTTTCTCATCACCTTCATTCACAACCGAGAACTCGCTTCTTCCGTCTAATGCAAGACAGTAAGCACCTGAGCCAGACAGGTCATACACTTGAGCATAGGCAAGTAAGCAGTTCACAAGTCAATTCATCTTTCAGTCTCTTTGGGTCGAACTACGGTGTTCTGACTTCCTCATTGCACGAGAGGATACGTAGGCATAACTTAACAGTTATCGAACAAAAGTCTCTGTATATTCCCCCTCTTTCTAGCCTTATTCTTTAGCCTTATGATCATGAGCATTTCACTCCTGTCCTTACACTGACACTTCACCTATACACTTCACTTACACTGACACCTGTACATCCTTTTCCAGCTCTTTTATACACAAATTGCACTGACACTACCCCTTTAAAACACAAATCTCTTAAGCGTGGATCCCGTCGAGTACGGCGGACAATCTGGGTGCTAATACCTTCCCAGGTTGTAACCAACCCCCTTTCTCAGTCTCTCTGGTTCGCAAACCGTCTTATCCATCTTTTTCTAGGTCTATGCAGCATTACCTTTCCTCCGGGATAAAAATGCCTAGCTGGCGACTCTATTCATCTCCAGTGAGTTCACGGCTGTGTGTTCTCATTGTCCCTCTCGCCGACCGTTCACGCTTGTACCTGGATGCAAATCTTTGGGAGCGACAGACCTGTCTGGCTCAGGTGCTAACTGTCTTGCATTAGACGGAAGAAGCAAGTTCTCGGTTATGAGTGAATTAGATGAGAAAAGAATCCCGGAGGAGACGATTATTGTTTGTTTTTGTGTTTTCAGTCTTTTATTGCTTTTGCAAGTGTGTCATAAGTTAATGAGCTTAAGCCTAAACCAATGGGTTTAGTAAACTCATTACATCTTCCCTCTGATTAGGGGTAATGAGAATACCTTAAGTGTGAAGTCAGCATCTCACACTTAGTTACCATGATGTAGGGTTAAGATCATTAACCTACTTGTGATTAATTAGATGTTTTTGTTGTTTTTGTTTAGTGTTGAGTAATGAGGTTAAGCCATAATCAAGGATTAAACAGACTCATTACACCATCCTAATAGAAGGATAATAGATGAGAATGTTTAAGCTGAGGAAAGCTCCTCGACTTAATCCATGATTAGGGATTAAAATCATGACAAAACAAAGCCTTTATTAAGTGGATTTTAGTTAATGATGGGATTAAGAAATGGATTTTATGATTTGTAAGACAACTTGAGGGGGACTTGTCCATTAACACTAGGGTTAGTCCTTCTTAACCAATTAAGGAAGAATTAGAACCCTAATGCAAGGCCCAAGTTACAAGCTTGATGTCTTAGTGATTTATTAGATGGATTGATTAAAGGATTTAAACACATTAAGGGTTTAACACTTAGGACTAAAGTTATACACTCCATCCTAATAGAAGGATGCAGGCATAAGCTTAATCACAAAGCCTTAAAGCCTTTAGGGTTTAGTCCTTGATTATGAGATGAGAAGAGAAGACTCAATGATGACACAAAGGTAAAAACTAAATGGGGAACTAATCAAAACCCTAATTGTTGTCATGCTTGGTTGTTCCTAAGGTTTGTGAGATTTACAAGAAGAATCTTCAGAGGAATCACCAGGCAGCAGATGAAAGGAGCAAAGAGAAGCAAAGTAACTTGCTTCATTTAAGAAGACAAGTCACTTGAGGAAAGAAAGGTAAGATGAAGAAGAAAGAGCAAACCCAATACCAAACACAAGATAAAATGCAGCAATGATGCACAAAGGAGATGAAAAGAAATTGTGAGAAGTGAAGGCAAATTCACTTCTCAAAGTTACTTACCACCTGAAAAGTTAATGAAAGGAATGCAATGCAATGCAAGATGAGATGAAATGACATGATGCAAATCAAAACCAGAAGCATACACATGATGTTAATGATGCTATGAGATGATGCAAACATGAAACAAGGCATGGGATGATCATATGAACATATGGATGCAAGAGAAGCATGCTTAGAACCATGATCATACATGAAAAGTTATGAAGTGCAAATGGCATACAACATGGAAAATGCAAGATGCAATGATCAAACATGTTTCTAATATGTCCTAAGATGTATTATGAATCAAATGGATGCATAAAATGTCATGGCAAGTCATGGTATGCAAGCAAATACAAGATGGATGCATATGGAAGCCCCAAATTAGGGTTTATGATCAATGCATCAAACAAAAAACCAAAACCAGAAGCAAACATCAAGATAAAAAATTGAAAATGCATCCAAGGGAACCCTAAACCTATACAAACTCACTGCCCAAAGGAGGGGTTCTAACTCTTAACCTAATGAGGGTTATGAATTTCCTAAGATTTCTAGGGTTTTAGGGTACCTTGTCAAGAAAAATGTCAAACAAATTGAAAATGCAAAATCAAATCATGCCAATTTAAACCTAGAAACTACATGATATGCAAGACACAATGCAAAAAGAATCAAAGTCCAACTCTCAATGGTTAGGCAGAAACGAATTTTGGAAGTTTGGATCAAAATATTGCCTTGAAATGAAATTAATTCCATGAAAAATTGTCAAAAGACATCAAGATCAAAAAAGAAATTTGGTTTGAAAGTTGGACAATGTTTCTAAATGGTTTTAAAGGTTTCATGAATTTTTTGGTGATTTTTAAATACCTAAAAGTATTTTTTATTAATTAATTCCCATTAATTAATTAAAAATAAACTTTTAAATGATTTAAAAATATTTTTTAATGCAAAAAATAAAAATAAAAATGTTTTTGGTTTCTGAAAAATTAATAAAAGCTTGTATAAAAAGTTTCAGAATTTTTAAATGATTTTTGCTATTTTAAATAAATTAAACAAAACAAATGAAATTAAATGAAATAAAAAATGAATTAAATGGAAAGTATGCTGATCCAGAGGCTGAGATTCAAACTTGGGACGCGCGAATTGACTGGCGCCAGATCCAAAGGCTGGAATTCAAACTGGCCAGATTAATTTATAAAACCTAATTAAATGGATAATGACGTGGATTAGGGTTAAGTGAATGGATCTGGGCCATTGAGCACGCGCGGGAATTGACTAAGTCAGCCTATCCTACGTACCAAATTCAAACTGCATTTAATTACAGGGATTAGCCCTAATTACTTTCAGGTGGCCGGAGAAGACTTCCGGTCGTCTTCTCCGGCAAGACCCTCACCTGAAAGTTGCTAAAATCTTCAAAACTTCATGAAAATGAAAACTAAAAGCCCAAAAATCATCCCCATTCGAAACTAAACCAAAACCCCCAAACAAAAACCATTTTTCATTCATCAATCAGCCAAATCGAAGCAAAACATTTCTAGGGCAAAAAAGTTTCAGAGCATTCATACATCCTGGTTTCTCAACCATTTTCAAAAATAATCACATCCCCATGATCAGGGGAGTGCATAGAAGCATTTAAGAACTTAAAATGGAGTTTCTGGAAAAAAAGTTTGAGATGGCTACCTGAACTGAAGATTTGGTTTCTGGTACTTTCTGGCTGATTTCTTGCTTGCAATCAACTCCACTGGACCCCCTGAGAAGCTTTCAATGCTTGTTTGAAGTTTATACTAGATGATTTGAGAGATGGCAGAAGTTCTGTTCAAGGTGGGTGGAAATCGTATTTCTGATTCAGGGAGTTTTAGGCTATGGTGATGGGTGGTTTTTGATCAGTGAAGCATGTTGAGTTGATTTGTGAAGTTTGTTTGTGTGTTTGCAAGTTGTGCTGAGTGTTTCGAATGCTTTTGCAAGATGGGGTGAAAATGAGAGAGCTGAGTTCTGGACACTTTCAGGCTTGTGTTGTATGTGCTTTGGCTTGCTTTTTGTTTGCATAAACTAATGGGATTGGTCAGATGAGTTGATGTGTGCTTTAGTGATTGGTATGGCTCAAGTTGCCAAAATGTCAAAGTTGTGTAAGAGAGGCATGGGCTACTTGCTAGCCAAGGACAGATGGGGTGTCCTGCGCAGCAAGATGTGTGGAGAACCCTTGGATTGTTTGTGAAGTCAGCCAGCAAGTGGATTCACACTTGAGTGAGTTTTTGCAACTTGCCTCACTTTTGCTTCTTATGAGATCTCTTGCTCCATAGGCCATAAAAATGAGTGATCCCTTGGCCCATTCTAAAATTTAGAGGTCACATGATCATGTTGTGTGGAAATGATACACATTTGAGGCCTTTTAAACACTTGAACAAACCGTTTTGCAAAATGTCCCTTTGGTAGAAAACTTCAAATTTTGTGATTTTAGCCAACTTTGACAAGCCATAACTTTTGATCCAAAATGAATTAGGTCATGTTCTTGTACTTTTTGAAAAGGGAATGATCCATTCTACAACTTTCATGACCAAAGTTTTTCCATTTGAAGCATTTTTGAATCAAAAAGTAAAGGTTGAAAAAGTGTCCTAAAATGGCAATTTCATTAAAAAGTCAACTTTCCCAAAAAGTCAACTTTGCAAAAGACTTGAAATTCTTCAAAATTTGTGAACTTCCAACATCTTCCATGATCAAATAAAGATCATACACAATCAAAATGATGAAGAACACCCTTTGGTTGGGTCATTGGGGGCCTCAGATGCCCTGATTTTACACTGACTTGCCCAGAAAGTCAACTCTTGATCAGATGACTTCCCCATGGAATTTCTTCATGAAAATTGATATGCATACTCCCTATACCATATAGAGACCAATAGAAATAAGAATGACCAAAAAATTTGGAGTTGTGGCCTTTGAAACAAAAACCCTAATTTTGGGTCATCTGTGCAGTCAAGCCTGGCTCTGCTTCCATACCATTCTCAGTTCTTGTGATTTTTTGACATTCTTGACTTTGAGAGGATGTAATATGATGCTTGAACATACATGGACCCCTTTGAAGTGATTGATGACCTTTGGAGTGGCTCAAGAAGCTCTTGGATTGCTCAGATCACAAACCCTAGGTGCAGATGACTTTGAACCAATGCAGTGAATCAAAAATGTAATATGAGATGCTATGATTGAGTTTATGCATATGAAATGATCACAAGCCATGGTGTGAATGGGTGAGGGAAAATTTGGGGTGTTTACAACGAGCGCAGTGTTTCATTCTTCCTTTGAATTATGGCTTCGAGGGTCGCCTCGGTCTTGGGATGACGGCGGGAGGCTGTAAAATGCCTCGTGAACATGGATCTCATGACTCTCCAGGATGTGATGGATTCTGGGGTTAAGCTTTTGTACCAGGCCATGGCTCCCTTTCTCAGAGTTGGCGAAAACAACCTGCATTTGAGGTGCCTGGTGATGTCGTTGCGGTAGTCGAGCATTGCATTAACGTTGTCGACGTGATCGTCGGGGTCAGTGGTCCCGTCGTAGATGGCCAAATTTGGGGGTTTCTCCATGCCCTTGGGGAGTGGGGCCTCCATTATCGCCCGCGAGAGGGGGCAATGCGGGTTTTCTTCGTTGCTCCTTGGTGGAGAGAGTTCATTATTACCAGGGCTCTGGTCGCGCCTTGGCGAGGTCCCTAATTGGCCGGAATCACGGCGCGCTCGTGACCTGCTCTTGTTGGGTTCCGGGGAGCGTCGTCCCCGCTTCTGGACATTGTTGCGTCCTTCTTTCCTGCTGAGGTCAGCTCTCCTGTCGGTCAGCCTCCAGGGCCATGATTCTTTCATGCTGCTGGTAGAGCATGGAGCTGGCCAGATTAAGGGCGTTCACCATAGCAATCATGGTGGCATGCCCCTCGATGGGCACGGAGATGGGTTGGAACGTGGCGATCGCCTGGTCCTGAATCTGAGGTTGGTTCCCATTGTCCTCGGGTTCAGGGGATGGGGTGGAAGGGCGCCCATCTCGGGCGTCAGATTCATGGTAGTTCAAATTCTCCTTCATCGTGTAGTCGACGAGGGGACGGTTATGGTTGTTGGGCTATTCTCCGGCCATGCTGAAAGGATGGAGTAGTTGAGCTTTGATCTTCTGTTGTGGAAGAAGGGGAAGCTAGTTTCCCACAGACGGCGCCACTGATCTTACCCGATCAGGAGGTCCTTCCAGCAATTGGGTGCAACAGCAAGTGGATGGAATGGAGGGGGGTGTACCTGCAAGGGGATTTGATGCCAAAATTAATAGAGGTACAACAAATAGATAAGTTAGGAGAATGGAATAAGAATACCTGGCCCTTTAGTGAAAAAGGGTATTTATAGAGAGCCCCCAGCGTTGGGCCAAGGTCCTTCCTTGGGCTGGATCAGCTAGGCCCAAGGAAGAACTGCCAAGGAACGCGTGAGAAGCGTGAAGACCTAGCTAAGTGGTCAGGTCCTTGGTTCAACTGCCCCTATCTTTCAGGAGATAAAGGGGGAAAATTAGGTGATGTGGCAAGTGAACTGGCTGACATGTTCTTTGCCCATTCAAAATGGGTGCCCGACATCTAGGATATGTGCCCGACCGTTAAGCGCCCCTGCCCGTCTCTCAGATGTACCTTCCCAAGCACATGAGCCTCTGCTCAACATATTGGGCCGTAGCCCAATACAGTCCAGAGGCCCAGTCCGGAACAATAAGCATATCATATCCCACTGCATAGTTCATTTCATCTGCATCTAGGGTTTGTGATCTGAACAATCCAAGAAGTGATCTGAGTCATCCCAATGGTCTTGAAGCTTGTCAAGAGGGTCCATGTGTGTTCCATGATCACAATATGCTTCCCAAAGTTCATAAAAATCAAAGGATCACAAAGCATGGAAAAGGCATAGAGGCAGACTGAAGATTTCTTGCACAGATGACCCAAAATTAGGGTTTTGGTTTCAGAGGCCTTAATCCCAAATTTTTTGGTCATTCTTGTTTCTAATGGTCTTAATATGTTATAAGGATCATGTGTACCAAGTTTGACAAAGAAATTCACTGTGGAAGTCATCTGATCATTGGGTAACTTCTTGAGCAAGTAAAATCAAAATCAGGGCATCTGAGGCCTCTATCAAGGGTACCAAAGGGTCACCATCATAATTTTGAGTCTCTATGATCTTTATTTGATCATTGAAGTGGTTAGAAGTTCACAAAGTTGAAGAATTTTGAGCCAATGGCAAACTTGCTATTTTTGGAAATGACTTGTAATGGAAACTTTCCATTTTGGGAAAGATATTCAACCTATTCTTTCATGACCAAAAATGCTTCAAATGAAAAATCCTTGGGCATGAAATTCGTAGATTATGTCTTCCTATTTTCAAAAAGTACAAGAACATGTCTTGATTCATCCTAGAACTCAAGATATGGCCTTTCAAAGTTGGCAAAAATCCTATAATTTTCAAGTGTGCACCAAAGTGGGGATTTTGCAAATTCACTTGCCAAGCCATTTCATGACCTCTAATCAAATTCTAAACATCATACCAACATAGTGCAACACATTTGGATCAGAATCATGCCTTGCATCGAAAGTTTTCATGGCCAATTTATATAGAAATTTCAAAGTTGTCACATTGCATAAACTATGAAAACTCTTGATCAAGGCCATCCAGCTTCATAAAAATGATCCAAAGGCTCTCCATGAACCATGCTGAGGCAAGACACCCCTTCAAGCTAGCTATGAACCATGCCCATACCTCATGGTACACAATGTTGACTTTTTACAAATACCTCTCATACCAATCAGCCCGTGCCACAACAAATTTCTGATCAATCCCATTGGCCTATACTAACATTATGCAACTCATTCCATAACACACACACAAGCCTGAACCATCCCACAACTCAGATTGCCAAAAAAGTCCATAGTACTTCCCTTCTTCGATTCTCACCACACAAGCCTCAATCATCAAAAGAAACTTCACCAATCAACTCAAAATCACATAAGGATCATCTCCCACCCCTTACCATGGCCTAAAAGCTCCTCAAACAAGAATACGATTTCTGAGTTATCAGAACTGAAGCACACAAACTAAGCCATAAAAACGTGTTTCAAGCCTTTCAGAAGCTCAAGGGGGACCATTGGAGTGGTTTTGCATCAAAGGAAGGGTCAGAAAGCTCAAAGTTAGAAAGCTTCATCTCAGGTAGTCACCTTCAAACTTTTTTCCAGAACTCTTGTTTTAAGTTCCCATATGATTCTATGTGTCTCCCTGATCATGTTGATATGATTTGTTTTGAAAATGGTTGAGAACCCAGGATGCATTGATGTTCTGGAACTTTTTGATCTGAAAATGTTTTTGTTCGATTCATGGATTTGATGCATGATAAATTGTTTTTGGGGCTGGATTCATGTTTAGGGTTGTTAGATGGTTGATTCTGGAGCTTTAGAGGGTTTGGGGTAGCCTAGGGAAGAAGATAGGTTGAAGGGCTCGCCGGAGAAGATGACCGGAGCTTGCTCCGGTCACCTAAAAATGTTTAGGGTTGTAATTAGGGTTAATCTTGCCAATTTGAATATAGGCCGTAGGATCTTGTTTAGCGCGTGTTTGTAGGGTCCAAATTGATTCACTTAAAACCCTAAAAATCTGATTAATTAGATTAATTAGGTTTAATAATTTAATTTTGCCAGATTGCATCCTGACCATTAAAACACGCACGCAGTCAACCCCTTCCCCCCAAGTTCAAATCTCAACCATTGGATCAGATTACTTTCCATTTAATTCATTTTATTTTCATTTTTATTGCATTTCTTTCATATAATTATTTAAAATAGAAAAAGACTTTCAAAAAATCTCATTTATTGCATTTCATTCATATAATTATTTAAAATAGAAAAAGACTTTCAAAAAATCTCATTTCTTGCATTTCTGTTTCAAATATTTTTCTTAACCTAAAAATATTTTTTATTTTAATTTTTGCATTAAAAAAATATTTTTAAAATATTTAAATGTTTTATTTAATTAATTAATTAAATATGCATTTAGGTTTTTAAAAATCACCAAAAATTTCATGAAGCATTCCAATACATTTAGAAACATTTTCAAACTCACCATACAAACTTATTTTTTGGTTTGATCACATTTTCACAATTTTCTTTAAATTAGGGTTCTTAAATTTCACATTTTTTAACCCTAACTTGAAAAATTCATTTCTGCCTAACCATGATGAGTTTGAACTTGATTATTTTTGAATTGTTTCACATATTGCATATAGTTGCTAGGTTATTTATCTCATATTTTTACCTTGAATTTTCAATTTGATTTGCATTTTCCCTTTAGAAGCACCCAAAAACCCTAGTTAACTTAGAAATTTCATAACTTTCACTAGGATTAGTGTCTGAATTTATCCTTTGGGGTGTGATATTATATGGGATTAGGGTTTGTTTGAGCTCAATTTCAATTTTTTATCATGGTGAATGCTTCTGGTTTGGTCATATGCATCTCATGTTGCCTTAAACCCCTAATTTTGCATCTTCATTTGCATTCTTCTTTGCATATCATGAACTTATGAACTTTCCATGCTATTCCATTCTTTTGTATGTCATCTTAGACATCTTAGGACATGTTTGAATCATTTCTTGATCATTTCTTCATTCATTTGCTATGTTTTGCATTCATTACATTCCATGAAAATCCATGTGTTTTCATGCTTCTAAACATGCTTCCATTGCATCTCATCCTTGTATGATCATTCATATGCATCTTGTATGACTTTTCATCATCTCATAACACATTTGCATTGCATAATCACTTCTGGTTTTGGTCTTTGCATCCTTATTCATCTCATTCCTTTTGTGCTTTATGTCTTATGCATTCATACTAACATTTCAGGTACTTTTGGTAAGTTATCTGGGAGGTGGATTTACCTTCACCTCCCACCTCTTTTTTCCTTTGCATTTGCATCCTTTATTTGTCTTTGGAGTGAACATGCTTCACTTGTGCTTCTCTTGCTCCTTTCTTTTCTTCTAAGTTACTCATCTTCTTCAGGAAGTAAGTAACTTGTTCCTCTTCCTTCTTCTCTTTTCATCTGCTTCTTCCATGGTGGCCTTCTTGAAGATCTTTTCTCTTAAGCCTCACAAACGATAGGATATCCAAGCATGATAATTTTTTAGGGTTGTATAGTCTCCCATAGCTTTTTACCTTTGAGTCTCATTGAGTCTCTCTTCTCATCTCTTAATCAGAGGCTAAACTCTTAAAGCTTTAGGACTTTGGATTAGGGTTATGCATGCATCCTTATCTTAGGATGGAATGTATAACTTTAATCCTTAGTGTTAAAGCTTTAATTTGTTTACACCTCTTAATCAAAATACATTTATAATCACTAAGACTTTATCTTGTAACTTGGGCCTTACATTAGGGTTCTATCTCTTCCTTATGGTTAAGAGGGACTAACCCTAGTGTTAAATGGACAAGTCCCCCTCAAGTTGTCTTACAAACCATAAAATCCACTTCTTAATCTTACCCTTTAATTAAAATCCATTTAATAAAGGCTTGTTATATAATGGTGTAATGAGTTCACTAATATGTGATTAGAGATTAAACTCATTACTTAACACTAAACAAAAACCCAAAAACACTTAATAATCACAAGTAGGTTAATGATCTTAATCCTACATCATCATGGTAATTAAGTTGAGATGCTCATCTTATACTTAAGTAGGCTCATTATCCCTAATTAGGGAGGATATAATGAGTTTACAAGCCCTTGATTTAGGCTTAAGCTCATAATCCTATGCAAAACACCAAAAACAATAAAAAACTGAAAACACAAAACCAAACAATAATCGCCTCCTCCGAGATTCTTTTCTCATCACATTCACTCTATAAACGAAAACTTGCTTCTTCCGTCTAATGCAAGACAGTTAGCACTCGAGCCAGACGAGTCATACACTTGGGCATAAACAAGCAAGCAGTTCACAGTCAATTTATTTTCAGTCTCTTTGAGTCGAACTACGGTGTTCTGACTTCCTCATTGCACGAGAGGATACATAGGCATAACCTAACAGTTATCGAACAAAAGTTTATGTGTCTTCCCCCTCTTTCAGCATTCTTTCTAAAGCCTCAGTTCCTAAGAAATTCACACCTTTTGCACTGACACCTGTACTTTCTTTCCCTAGCTTTTGCACACAGATGGCACATACACTTACCCCTTTTAAACACAATCAAGTAAGCGTGGATCCCGTCGAGTACGACGGACGATCTGGGTGCTAATACCTTCCCAGGTCGTAACCAACCCCCTTTCTCAGTTTCTCTGGTTCGCAACCGTCTTATCCATCTTGTCGCTCCCAGCAAATGAGGCCTAGGTCAAATGGGGTACAGACGCGAACGGTCGGCGAAGAGGAGAGAACACACAAGGGTGAATTCAGAAGACAAGAGTCGCCAGCTAGGCATTTTTATCCCGGGGGGAAAGGTATTGCTGCATAGACCTAAGAAAGATAAGGATAAGACGGTTGCGAACCAGAGATACTGAGAAAGGGGGTTGGTTACAACCTGGGAAGGTATTAGCACCCAGATTGTCTGTCGTACTCGACGGGATCCACGCTTAAAAGATTCGTGTTTTAAAGGGGTAGTGTCAGTGCAATCTGTGTATCAAAGCTGGAAAAGAATGCAAGTGTCAGTGTAAAAGAAATGTGAAGTGCATAAGAGAAGTGTCAGTGTAAGAACAAGAATGAAATGCCCAAGATAATGAGGCTAAAAGAATAATGCTGGAGGAGGGGAATATACATAGACTTTTGTTCGATAACAGTTAAGTTATGCCTACGTATCCTCTCGTGCAATGAGGAAGTCAGAACACCGTAGTTCGACTCAAAGAGACTGAAAGATGAATTGACTTGTGAACTGCCTACTTGTCTACGCTCAAGTGTATGACCTGTCTGGCTCAGGTGCAAACTGTCTCGCATTAGACGGAAGAAGCAAGTTCTCGTTTGTGAGTGAATGAGGTGAGAAAAGAATCCCGGAGGAGACGATTATTGTTTGTTTTTTGTGTTTTCAATCTTTTATTGCTTTTTTGTGTTTGTCATAAGAAAATGAGCTTAAGCCTAAACCAAGGGTTAGTAAACTCATCCCATCTTCCCTCTGATTAGGGGTAATGAGAATACCTTAAGTATGAAGTAAGCACCTCACACTTAATCACCATGATGTAGGATTAAGATCATTAACCTACTTGTGATTATTTAGATGTTTTTGTTGTTTTTGTTTAGTGTTAAGTAATGAGTTTAAGCCATAATCAGAGATTTAATGGACCCATTACACCATCCTAATAGAAGGATAATAGATGAGAACATTTAAGCTGAGGAAGGCTCCTCAACTTAATCTATGATTAGGGATTAACCTCATGACCAAAAAAAAGTCTTTATTAAGGTGGATTTTAGTTAATGATAAGATGAAGAAGTGATTTTTATGGTTTGTAAGACAACTTGAGGGGGACTTGTCCATTAACACTAGGGTTAGTCCTTCTTAACCAATTAAGGAAGAATTAGAACCATAATGCAAGGCCCAAGTTACAAGCCTGATGTCTTAATGATTATTTATATGTATTGATTAAAGGATTTAAACACATTAAGGGTTTAACACTTAGGATTAAAGTTATACACTCCATCCTAATAGAAGGATGCAGGCATAAGCTTAATCACAAAGCCTTAAAACCTTTAGGGTTTAATCCTTGATTATGAGATGAGAAGAGAAGACTCAAAGATGACACAAAGGTAAAACTAAATGGGGGGACTAATCAAACCCTAATTGTGATCATGCTTGGGTATCCTAGGGTTTGTGAGGCTTAAGAGAGAAAGAATCTTCCAAGAGCCACCAAGGAAAGAAGCAGATGAAAGGAGCAAGAAGCAGAGAGAAGCAAAACAACTTGCTTCACTTAAGAAGACAAGTTGCCTGAAGGGAGAAAGTGGGAAAGAGCATGAATTAGAAAGCTCACTCTAATAAAATGTAACAATGATGCATAAGAGAGATGAAAAGAGATTGTGAGAAGTGAAGGCAAATTCACTTCTCAATGGCTTACCACCTGAAAAGTTAGTAACAAGAAATGAAATGGTGAGAATGAGATGAAATGCAATGATGCAAACCAAAGTCAGAAGCATAAACATGATATTAATGATGCTAAGAGATGATGCAAACACATGTCAAGAGTTGTGGATGATCATACAAGGATGAGGATGCAAATGAAGCATGCTTTGATCCATAGAAGTTCATGAAAGGTTATGAAATGATATGAACATATAACATGGCAAATAAAGGATGCAATGATCAAACATGATTCTAATATGTCCTAAGATGTCTTATGAATCATGTGGATGCACAAAATGCCATGGCAAGTTATTGAATGCAAGCATATGAGAGATGGATGCAAAGGGAAGCATGAATTAGGGTTTATGAACAATATGCATCACAAAAATTCAAAACCAGAAGCAAATGATATGATAAAAAATTAAAAATGGGATCAAAGGAACCCTAACCCTACACAAGTTCATTGCCCAAAGTAGGGGACCTAACCCTAAACCTAATGGAAGTTATGAATTTCTCAAGTCAACTAGGGTTTTGGGATACCTCTCAATGAAAAATACAAAACAAATTGAAAATGAAATATGAATTCAAACCAATTTTACCCTAGAAACTACATGATGTGAAGGATACAATGCAAGAAGAACCATCATCAAACTCCTCATGGTTAGACAAAATGATTTTTCCTAAGTTTGAACAAAAATATTGCCTTTAAATGAATTTAATTCCAATGAAAAAGGTAAAAATAGTTCAAGAACCAAAAAGAAATTTGTTTTGAGAGTTTGATAATGTTTCTAAATATTTTAAAATGCAATGTGAATTTTTTGGTGATTTTTAAATACCTAAATGCATTTTTAATTAATTAATTTTCATTAACTAATTAAAAATAAACATTTAAATGATTTAAAAATAATTTTTAATGCAAAAAATAAAAATAAAAATATTTTTGGGTTCTGAAAATTAATGAAATGTTTGACAAAAATTTTCAGAATTTTTCAAAGTGTTTTACTATTTTTAATAATTCGTAGAAGTTAAATATAAATAAAATGAAATAAAAATGAATAAAATGGAAAGTATGCAAATCCTGAGGCTGAGGTTTAAATGAATTTGGAGGGAATTGACTGGCGCTAGATCCTGTGGCCCAGATTCAAACTGGCTGGATTTGAATTAAACCTAATTAATTAATTTAATAAATCAGGATTAGGGTTTTAATGGTGAATCTGGTCCATTAATTCGCGCGCGGGTCAACCCAGGTCAACAAGATCTATGGCTCACATTCAAACTGAGCCCTAACCACCATTAATGCACTAATGACTTTTAGGTGGCCGGAAATGACCTCCGGTCATCTTCTCCGGCCACATCTCCCCTGAGATTTTGCTATCTCTCTCCCCAAGCTTCTAAAACCTAATCTCTCTGCCCAGAATCCAACCCCATACATCACTCAACAAGAATCACTCACTAAAACAAATTTATTTCACATATTCAAGCTGAATCGAAGCAAATTAGTTCTAGGTCAAAAAATTCCAGAGAGCTCATACATGCTTAATCCTTGACTATTTTCAAAACCAAACACATCAGCATTATCAGTGAATCATGGAGAATCAATTAGTAACTTAAAAACACGTTTCTGGAAAAATTGTTCTTGAGCTCACCTGAACTGGAGCTTTGATCTTTGGAAATTTCTGGCTGCTTCTTTGGTCCAATATGCCTCTAATGAACCCCCTGAGAAGTTTGCAATGCTTGTTTGGAATTTCTTATGGCTGGTTTAAGAGATTGATGAAGTTCTGTTCAGAAGGGGTGGAAAATCGTGTTTCTGCTTGGGGTGGTTTCAGGGTCAAATGAGGATTGGGAAATGATCAGAGGATCATGGTGAGTGATTTTGTGAAGTTTGTTTTGATGTTGGAGACTTGAGTGCTGAGTTTCGAATGAAAATGCAAGGGGGAGAGTTTTTGGGAACTATGGCAATGCTGTGGTTTCAGGCTCCAAGATTGTATGAAAATGATCCATGAGGCATGTATGTGAAGCTGTGATTGGTCACAGAGTTGTTGCTGGCCTAGCTTGATTGGTATGGCTCAACTTGCATAAAGTCAACTTTTGTGTAAGAGGTGGTATGGGCTGGTTCAGTCATGGTACAAGGGCATGTCTTGGATCAGCATGCTTCAAGGAGGTCCATGGAAGTCACTTTTGGCAGCTGGCACAAGTGGATGAGAAGCTTTGATCCATTTTGCAATTTTGAGGAGGTTTGGCCCCTTTTGAAATTTATGAAGTTCATGGCATGAAACTTGAGAAATTCTTGTGCAATTCTGAGTTTTAGGTCATGACTTATGTTTGTATAATGCTTAGAGGTCACATTGAAGTCACATTTTGCCTTGGTATAAGGTTTTGCAACTTTTCCTTTTTGTGCAAAAGTGAAAATTCAATGATTATATCCAAATTTGACAAGCCATAACTTTTGATCCAAAATGAATTAGAATGAGTTCTTGTACTTTTTGAAAATGGGAGGATCCATTCTACAACTTTCATGACCAAAGTTTTCTCATTTGAAGCATTTTTGAATCAAAAAGAGAAAGTTGAAAAACTTTCCCAAAATGGCAAGTTTTCATTACAAGTCACTTTCCCCAAAAGGCAACTTTGCAAATGACTTGAAATTTTCCAATTTTGTGAACTTCTAACACCTTCTATGATCAAATAAAGATCATATACATTCAAAATGATGAAGAACACCCTTTGGTTGGGTCATTGGGGGCCTCAGATGCCCTGATTTTGCACTGAGTTGCTCAAGAAGTCATCTCTTGATCAGATGCCTTCCCCATGGAATTTCTTCATGAAAATTGATATGCATGATCCTTATAACATATAGAGACCAATAGAAACAAGAATGACCAAAGAAATTGGAGTTATGGTCTCTGAAACCAAAACCCTAATTTCAGGTCATCTGTGTAGTTAAACTTGGCTCTACTTCCATGCCTTTCTCAGTTCTTGCGATTATTTGACTTCTTTGACCTTGAGAGGATATAATATGATGCTTGAACATGAATGGACCCCTTTTAAGTGATTGAAGACCTTTGGAGTGGCTCAAATGGCTCTTGGATTGCTCAGATCACAAACCCAAAATGCAGATGACTTTGAAACAATGCAGTGAAACAAAAAATGCAATATGAGATGCTATGATTGAACTTATGCACATGAAAAGAGCAAAAGCCATGGTGAAATGGGTGAGGGCAAATTTGGGGTGTTTACACATCTCTTTCCAGGTTTATGCATCATTACCTTTCCTTCAGGATAAAAATGCCTAGCTGGCGACTCTATTCAACCCTTCTCTTCGCCGACAGTTCGCGTTTACACCGGGATGAAAATTTGGGGAGCGACACTCGTGACTTCACCCATGTAAGAGGTTTTTTCTAGATAAAGTAATTTGATTGATGGATACCTTGACTAGTGACTTGACCCATGTGTAACAACCTAATTTTTTCCCTAAGATTTCTTTGCATTTCATATACATTATGCCTCACAGGGGATCACCATTGCATTTATTTTCTTTTATTTGTTTATGTTTACTAACCATTAATTAAAATCCAAAAATAATTTTTTCTTTTATTAACATTTTAAGGGGAAAAGAAGGTGATAATGCCAAAAATAACAGTCCCACAGCTCAGATGAATTTCACAGTTAAAAGTCGAAGTTGACTCGCAAACAATTCAACTTTATTTGTTCAAGGATTTCCCAATTTAATTGATTTATTCAAGGAATTCCAAGGTTCATGTGTTTATTTCCATGCTTTCTTTGACGCACAAAAAGAATCGAGCTCATAGCAAGTACAATCTGGTTATAGGGAAATTTTTCAAAATTTTGCACTGTGCAATCGATTGTACCAATGTGCAAATCGATTGCACCACGTCTTTTTGCCCAAAAATTGAAATTTTGCACTGTGAAATCGATTGCACCAATGTTCAAATCAATTGCACCATGTTGTTTTTTTCCTAGAAAGTGCAATTTTCAGCAGTGCAATCGATTGCACTAATGTGCAAATCGATTGAACGAGTGCGAATTTGGCCAAAATCAGCATTTTTCCCATTTTGAAGCATTTGGCACCAATTTTATCATTTGAGAATATTCTAGATACCTTCACTTTTGATTCCCTACATCATTTTGATCATTTCCTACCATAAACCCTCGCTAATCACCTCTTTTTATAATTCCCTCCAAATTTGAATTTCCAACCCTAATTTTGAATTTCCAAAGCAAGCTTTATTCTACCACATTCCCATACCTAAACTCTTTAAGTAGAGGCTTCATTTCATTTATTTTTAAAGATTTTGATAGCCAAAAAATTCTTTGAAAAATATCTTCCCAAACCACAAATTCACCAAAGCTCTTCTTCTTTTGAAAGTTATCAAGAATTCACATTGAATTTTTTATTAACTTTGAGCTAAACTTTCATCCTTTTCATTTTTCTTCTTCAATTCTAGTAGATCAAGCTTGCTAGTGGAATGATTTGAAGTTTGTTCTTGGTAATTCATCTTCCTACATCATTATCCATTCATCTTTATCATCACCAAAAATGTAGATCTTGATTGATTCTTGTTGCTTGATCTTTGGATCTTGCAATTGTGGTCTTATTGGTGTTTTTTGTTGTTGATTTAGTAGAAAATTCGTGCTCAATTGAATCCATGGTTATAAGGTGTTTGAAGGAATGATTGAGCATGGATTTTGCCATTTAAATGCTGATTTTTGAAAATTGAACAGTGTGTAATCGATTTGCATCTTGAGCAAATCGATTTGCACAGCCTTTTTTAAACATTTTTTGTTGTTTTTTGTCTGTGCAATCGATTTGCACACTGGTGCAATCAATTTGCATAGGTCTAGAATTGATTTTTTCACTTTTTTTGGGGCTATTTTTCCTTCTCTTCCCCCCTCTTCCCCTCTCTTCTTATTTTTACCTTGGGAGACATTTTTGGGACTGATTTCTCTTTAATTTCAATGGACTTTGGGTGTAGATTAGAGTGGTTAATATTCATTAGTCCAAATCTATCTTTAAGTGAATTATTTAATTCACTTTAGGTACTTTGCATTAGTGAGATATTTTCATACTTGAATCCACCAAGATGAGTGATTGAACTTAAAGATGAAAGAATACCATAAGTGAAACTCAATTTGGTATTCATCTTTATTTTTGTGTGGCATTGCGTTCGGATGGCGATTTAAATATTGTTTATCTCGCATGCATTAGCACAAATATCATTCACCTTAATTGGTGTTGGCCGACCTCATTTGTAGGGTAATTACTCTGTAAATTACTCGGAGATTGCTTAACATACACCTATATGTGACCCGGATTCGGAATTAAAATCCAATTGGATACTTGCACTTTCATGGACCGGACCCCGTGTTGGTCGCGTAATCCCAAAGTGATTGATCTTTTTGCGTTAAGATCCAAGACTTCTGAAGTTTGATGCATAGTTGCTTTAGGTCTCCAATCTTCTTTAAAACTTCTTAGAAGTTGAATTTAATCGCCTTGATTAATCACTATAGTGTAAGATACTAAGCGGAATCAACTGCCGTTTCGATTTTTGGTACTAAGTACCTTGGTTACTCTTTTGGTTGTGGATGATTAAGTTCACCATACCAATATTATGTATATTATTATTACTATTACTATACTAACATTTTAATTTCCTTCTCACACCTTTATCTCCTTTATTTTTATTATGCTTTATATTGCTTTATCATCCATTATCATGTTTATATTCTTATTATTATTATTGTGTTGATTTTCCTTTTGTCCATTTGGACACAAAAATATTAATAAAGGATTAAACCTCTACAAAACTTGTAATCTTGATCTTGGACTGTTAGTTACTATCCTTTGCATTAGAAATTGAGTTTTAGACTTAGATTCTAGGGCACCTTCCCTTTTCTTTGATCTTCATGGAGATGGTAGCTTTGCCTTTATTTGACCACTTGCTAGCTTATAAGGATTGAACTTTTATGCTCATAAATTGGAATCATCATCAAGTTTGGTTAGATCTTTCCTCCTTTATCTCTTTTTATTTTCTTTTTAGGATAGTCTCTTTATCTCCTCCCCTTCTTAAATTATCAAAACCTCTCCCTATTTTCTAAAACTTCTTTGTTTTCAAACTTAAAACCGCTTTCATAATTAATCCTTGACTTAGGTCAAGTGATTTTTACCTTTTCTTTTATTTTCTTAATAAACGTTAAACCATATAAGTATTTAAAAATATTTTTCAAAAGACCATAATAAATACAAAACTCATCAATATTTTTGTGCCTTTGTGAACTTTTTTGTTTAACCTTTTCTTTAGATGTTTAGATATGATTCATTCTTTCTAGCGGAATATTCTCTAAAGAATGGCGACTTATCTTTACATTGTAAAATAAATTCAACGCACTAATTTTTCACTATTTGTACCACAAACTACGGGGTTTTGATCTCGCATTGCACTTTGTGGGTACGTAGGCATGAGGTGGTAAACCTCTCCAAACATAAAAACATTAAAAAAATTAATTCTTCTCTCATCCATCCAGTCTCTTTTACAATCATTTTCAAACCAAAATAAATAAATTTTTCAAAGGGTTCCCGTGGAGTACCACATACATTTTGAGTACGTAAAACCTTTCCATTTTGTAACCTATTCCCTTACCCGGATCTCTATTTGTTTCTTTAGCTTTTTTCTTTTAGATTCATTAGGTTTTATTCGCTCTTTTTCCTTTTCCATTTGGAATAAAATAAAAGCACGGTGGCGACTCTATTTACTTTGAGTTAAGTTAACTAATATCTTACACTCATATTTTTTACCGCTACAGAAAAGTGGCGACTCTACTGGGAAATGGGAGACCCTAAGTGGATTCAGCCTACTTTGATTTATTTACTGCTTTGGTTTGATTTGTTTGTTATTGTTTGTTTCATTTCGATTTTGGTGATCCTCTGTGAGTGAGATAGATACTATACCCGGATCTGAGTGAACTTATGATAGGACGACAATATTCAAAGTAATACACGGCAGAGTAATCCAAAGCAATATCAAGTCGATAATCTTCACTCGTTTAGGATCTCTCTGATTACTAATGACATGATGAGTATTCGTATCATGGAATTGCCTCCGACCTTGAGCTGATCATACTGAGGACCGTAGAACCCTTAACCCATCCAAACCAATTTAGGAACGTAGTGCGGAAGCTATCCAGGTGTAAACCTGAGGTGGTTGTCACGCGATACTACACTCAGACGAGGTCCTCTTGAGGAAATTATCGGTTGGGGAGTAGGTCAATGACCAATGATATCCAAAGGATAGTTTCTAACTCCGGGAACCTCTATTAGCAACCTTTTGGTTTTCTATAGGTACAATGAAGACAAAACCTTAGTACATACATGTGTGGGTTGGTGTTCTTATACCCTTGACTTCATGCTCGTGACTCAGAATATAAACCTGTGTGCTTTGTGTGATCTTGTTTGTGGTTTTTGCATACATGCACTCATGCATACATGTGCATTATTCTCATGATTTCAAGGGACTTATAGATACTTTTGCCAAAATTTCAGATGTCTATGGTTATGAATGTTGAAAGGAGGAATACACGGAAGTACAGTTTCAAAGGTCCTAATCAGGTTGAGTTGAGAAAGCTATGAGCTTTAGTGGTCGATACCGATGAGTTCCAGAAATGTTATGGAAAGCTTTTGTTCATCTTGGATACTGATATACCAGAGGGGATTCTCCATACCTTGGTTAAATTTTATGATCCTTTACATCATTGCTTCACCTTTCCTGATTATCAGCTTGTGCCGACATTGGAGGAGTGCTCTCATTAGACAAGTTTGCCTATTTTGGACAAAGAGTTTCTTTTCAGTGGTTTAGAAAAGGAGCTTACAACCAAGGTCATTGCCAAAGCCCTTTTTCTTAAGGAGTCCGATCTTAATAGGAAGTTTCTTCCAAAAGGGAATGTTCATGGTATTAATACCAAGTTCTTAATAAGGAAAGAATCTACCTTTCTTACTTTTGGTCATAAGGATACATTTGAGGCTATTCTTGCTTTGCTTATCTACGTGATTGTCTTGTTTGCCAACTTAGATGGTATTGTCGATGAAAATGCTATTCATATTTTCTTGAAGAGAAACCTTGTGCCTACTTTGCTTGGAGACATGTATCACTCTATTCATCATAGGACCTCGAAAGGTGATGGAGAGATTTTATGTTGTGCGCCTCTTCTCTACAGGTGGTTTATTTCTCACCTACCAAAGTCTGATGTCTTCAAGGATAATAGAGAGAAGCCATAACTTTTGATCCAAAATGATTTTATCCAAATTTGACAAGCCATAACTTTTGATCCAAAATGAATTAGAATGAGTTCTTGTACTTTTTGAAAATGGGAGGATCCATTCTACAACTTTCATGACCAAAGTTTTCTCATTTGAAGCATTTTTGAATCAAAAAGAGAAAGTTGAAAAACTTTCCCAAAATGGCAAGTTTTCATTACAAGTCACTTTCCCCAAAAGGCAACTTTGCAAATGACTTGAAATTTTCCAATTTTCTGAACTTCTAACACCTTCTATGATCAAATAAAGATCATATACATTCAAAATGATGAAAAACACCCTTTGGTTGGGTCATTGGGGGCCTCAGATGCCCTGATTTTGCATTGACTTGCTCAAGAAGTCATCTCTTGATCAGATGCCTTCCCCATGGAATTTCTTCATGAAAATTGATATGCATGATACTTATAACATATAGAGACCAATAGAAACAAGAATGACCAAAAAAATTGGAGTTATGGTCTCTGAAACCAAAACCCTAATTTCAGGTCATCTGTGTAGTTAAACCGGGCTCTGCTTCCATGCCTTTCTCAGTTCTTGTGATTCTTTGACTTCTTTGACCTTGAGAGGATATAATATGATGCTTGAACATGCATGGACCCCTTTGAAGTGATTGAAGACCTTTGGAGTGGCTCAAATGGCTCTTGGATTGCTCAGATCACAAACCCTAGATTCAGATGACTTTGAAACAATACAGTGAAACAAAAAATGCAATATAAGATGCTATGATTGAACTTATGCACATGAAGAGAGCACAAGCCATGGTGAAATGGGTGAGGGAAAATTTGGGGTGTTTACAGCTGCCCCTATTCAAACATGAGTTAGCTGTGCAGGATGTAAGTGACGGCTTATCAGTCAAACAAGATAACTTGTGGTTGAATACCAAAGACAGTCCAAAATTTGCACTCACAGAATGAAGAAGAAAAGGGATATAGATTGTAAAAGAAAATAAAGTATAATTATAAAGTGCGGGCGACGGAGGACGACCGTCGAGCAGAGGACGACTGCTGGGGATGAAGCAATGGCGGGGACGACCGACATGCTGGGGAAAATACGGGAAATAAATTAATGACGGGGACGACCGACAAGCTGGGGATATAAGAGATTATGATGGGGACGGCCATCAAGTAAAGCTATAAGCCTCTCTGGGGATTATAGGTAAATGATGGGACGACCATCAGGTTGAGGAAATAAATGAAACAGATGATGAGGTACGGTCATCAAAGGTGAAGGACGATCACCTAGCAGGGGACGGCTGCTCTGTTGGGGATAAGATGAGGGACGGTCATCTAAGGTGAAGGACGATCACCCGACAGGGTACGGCTGCCGAAAGCATCACGACATAGGACGAATGTCGGATAGAAAGGTCAACGATGGGGACGGCCATCGGCTAAGCATGATGAAGGACGATCATCAAGAGGTGAAGGACGATCACCTAGCAGGGTACGGCTGCTCTCGGGATTTATCATGACATAGGATGAATGCCAGATAACAAGATCAACGATGGGGACGACCATCAGATAGAATGATGAAGGACGATCATCAAGAGGTGAAGGACGATCACCTAGCAGGGGACGGCTGCTAAAAATATCGCGACATAGGACGAATGTCGGATAAGAAGGGGTTCTAATGAATAGAGACTCCACTGGGGTGATGAAGGACGATCATCAAAAAGGTGAAGGGCGATCACCTGGCAGGGTACGGCTGCCGAAAAGGTATCATGACATAGGACGAATGTCAGATAGAAAGAAAATAGTTTAACAAGTTTGCTGGGGACTCTTCTGGGGAAGAGTAGACACAGACGAGTGTCTAAATTCAAGAGATGAAGGTATAAGTGTTTGACACTGTGTATAGACTAAAGATGCGGACGAGCATCCTTAAGACGATGATACGGACGAGTATCAGTAGAAACAAACGCTTGACGCATGTTCAGAGATGATGATACGGACGAGTACCAACTAGTTAACAAAGAACACGGACGAGTGCCGAATCTGAGGGGATATAAGTGGTATATACAAGATACGGACGAGTATCTGTATGAGTAGAAAGTGATGAGTGAGACACGGGCGAGTGTTTAACTTGCTGGGGAAAGTGCGACACGGACGGGTGTCGGAAAAAGTGTATTATAAACAAGTATTTGGTTCACAGCGTGTTTAGGCAACTATGCTGGGGAAGGTGACACGGGCGAGTGTTAAGGAATTGTGTATATATGTATCTGTATAGTGAGTGCAAAGGGGACGCTTTTGCTTTCTGCTGGGGTATGATACAGACGAGTGTCAAGAAGCACCTGTGATATAAGTGTCTGTTTGCTCAGGCAATTTTACTGGGGAATGATGACACGGACGAGTGCCAAAAGGAGTGTGTATCTGTATCTGTAAGGGAAATGCTTTGGCTCTCTGGTGAGGAATTGGGGAATGTTCTGTATATTGCTGATGGATTGTTAGTATTTACAAGTGTTTGATTTTACATATGGCTTATGATTATGCAATATGTTTGATTTTTTTTCCGTAATGCTCCGTATCAGACGGAATGCTACGCTCTGTGGGGAAATATGATGCGAATGCTATGATTATGCAAAGATACCGATCCGGGACTCGGATCCCGTCGCTGTGGAGATCTTTGGCTGATCTGCTTGAAGTGGATGTCCAAGGTGGGGGTGAGATCACTGGTGAATCTGACATATCTGACTCTGCATGGGGAAATAGATCACTGGTAAACTTATCTCGGTAATGAGGGACCCAACTGGGGTTTGTAGAAGCTTTCTTTACTCTGTTGTGAGATCTTCAGACGTTGCTCTTCTGGATAGAGGCTGAAACTCTGCGGGGAAATGGTTCCCTGTCTAACACTTGGCTGGGGAAAAAAAATCACTGAAAGATCTTCCTAAAGATTTATGTGGGGACCCTGCTGAGGATGATACTTGACAACTCAGCTGAGGATATGAACACCTTTCGGTGCCGCCCTTTTGAAGGAAATGTTGGTGAAGTGATGCCTGGCAACTCTGACGAGGAGAAAGCACCTCTGGTGCCGCTTAGAAGGTGTGTTGAGGAAATAATGATTTGGCAGCCTATTGGGGGAGAGGCTTTCATGCCCCATGTTGCGCTTTGGATACCTGCAATCCTGTAAACACAAAGAAACGCACAAGTATCCCGAGGTATCCCTCGCTGGATTCCATCATAGGAGTTTAGACACTCCCGGGAGTAAGTATATTTCCTGTAAGCACGTATTTTTAGAAGGGAAGCATCTGCATTTATGCAATCAATATCTTAAAGACATCGGACATTTTTTTGCAAACGAAAATAAAAATGTACGAGACGAAACATGACTGAAAATCTGATTTAATTAATTCGTGTGCCCTGAATTGGCGAGATACAGTCAAAGAAACGGATCCCCTGAAATGAGGAAATCGTTACAAATTGAGAAACAAAAAGATGCTGGCAATGTTGACGACGCTTCGAGGAGCTTCCCTTTTGCTATGACTCGTATGACTTTTGTCGTTCTCCTCATCTTGCTTTTGATGGAAGCTGATTCTGACCAAAGCTTGAACCCTTCGGAGCTTACCATGTTGTAAGTGATACAGGCGAATTCAGAATGCAGTTGTTCGCTTATTCCCTTATTTTGCGTGGATCGCCCTTTCAGGTTTTCAATCCACCGGGATACCCATTTTTGCATAAGTAGTCGAATGCGGCTTTTCAACTCAGCGGGTGTACATATTTTTTATTCATTTTCCCTTATTTTTGCCCGAGTCTTTTATTCTGTTTTTTGACTCGCCGAGATGCCCTATTTTTGCCTGGACTTACATTCTGTTTTTGCGTCCAGCGGGTCATTTTTACGCGAAGTATTTTTTAACTGCATCTGAATTCACAGGGGACAAGAAGTCTTCACCATCCATAGTACTGAGCATCAGTGCTCCACCAGAGAAAACTTTCTTTACTATGAACGGACCATCGTAATTTGGAGTCCACTTGCCCCTGTGGTATGTATGAGGAGGAAGGAGTCTTTTCAGCACAAGATCTCCTACTTGGTACTCTCGGAGCCTGACTTTCTGATCGAAGGCTTTCTTCATTCTTTTCTGATATAACTGCCCGTGACAAATTGCAGCCAACCTCTTCTCTTCAATCAGATTCAGTTGTTCGTATCGGGATCGGACCCATTCTGCTTCATTCAACTTAACATCCATCATTACCCGTAGGGAGGGTAATTCAACTTCAACAGGTAGGACTGCCTCCATACCATACACAGGTTGATACGGTGTTGCCCTAGTGGATGTTCTGATTGACGTACGGTACCCATGCAAGGAAAACGGTAGCATTTCATGCCAATCTTTGTAGGTGACCACCATCTTTTGCACAATCTTCTTAATGTTTTTATTAGCTGCCTCAACGGCGCCATTCATCTTTGGCCTGTAAGGAGAAGAATTGTGATGTTGGATCTTGAAGTCCTGGCACAGTTCTGTCATCAATTTATTGTTTAAGTTAGAACCATTGTCAGTAATGATTCGCTCGGGCACTCCATACCGACAGATGATATCTCTCTTCAGAAATCTGGCTACCACTTGCCTGGTAACATTTGCATAAGAAGCTGCTTCAACCCACTTGGTAAAATAGTCAATGGCAACCAGGATGAATCTGTGGCCATTTGAAGCAGTCGGTTCAATCTTGCCAATCATGTCAATGCCCCACATGGCAAAGGGCCAGGGTGAAGACATCACATTCAAAGGATTGGGAGGTACATGTACTTTATCCGCATAAATCTGGCATTTATGGCATTTTCTGGCATAAGCACAACAGTCTGCATCCATTGTGATCCAGTAGTAGCCTGATCTTAACAGCTTCTTAGCCATGGCATACCCTCTAGCATGGGTACCAAAGGATCCTTCGTGCACTTCGTGCATAAACAAGTCCGCTTTTGTCCTATCAACGCATCTGAGGAGTACCATATCAAAGTTTCTCTTGTACAGGGAACCGTCAGTATTCAGGAAGAAACTACCAGCTAGCCTTCTTAATGTCTTCTTATTATTGGAAGATGCCCCAGGTGGGTATGTCTAATCCTCCAAGAAGCATTTGATATCATGGAACCAAGGCTTATCATCTTTAACAACATCTGCTGCAAATACATATGCTGGTCTGTCAAGTCTGGATACTGCAATTTGAGGTACAAGGTTGGCAGCTTGAACTTTGATCATGGATGAAATGGTAGCCAGAGCATCTGCAAATTGATTTTCGTCTCGAGGGAAGTACTCAAGCTTGACCGTTGTGAAGAAAGTCAATAACCTTCTCGTATAATCCCTATAAGGTATCAGATGATCTTGGTGCGTGTAACATTTGCCATTGGTTTGATTAATTACCAGAGCTGAATCTCCGAATACAGTCAAAGTCTTGATCCTGAGGTCAATGGCTTCCTCAAGACCCATGATACAAGCTTCGTATTCAGCTTCGTTGTTAGTGCAGTTAAAGGTGAGCTTTGCCGAGAAAGGCATGTGAACTCCCTTAGGTGTAATGAGTACTGCCCCAACACCACGACCATTCATATTAACAGCCCCATCAAACATCATAGTCCATTCTTCTTCCGGGTCAGGCCCTTCAGAGTGAACAGGCTCTTCATGATCTTTTGCTTTTATGAATATGATGTCTTCATCAGGGAAGTCAAATCTCATAGGCTGGTAATCGTCAATGGGTTGCTCAGCAAGATAATCAGACAATACACTGCCCTTGATGGCTTTCTGAGAGGTGTACTGAATATCATATTCTGTGAGGATCATTTTCCATCTTGCAACCCGTCCGGTGAGTGCTGGCTTCTCAAAAATGTACTTAACTGGGTCCATCTTTGATATCAATAAAGTGGTGTGGGTCAACATATACTGTCTTAGTCGGCGAGCAGCCCACGCTAAAGCACAACAAGTTTTCTCGAGCAGTGAATAATGTTGTTCACAGTCGGTAAACTTTTTGCTTAGGTAGTAAATTGCATACTCTTTTCGACCAGACTCGTCATGCTGGCCCATCACACACCCCATTAACTCTTCTAATACTGTCAAGTACATTATCAGAGGTCTTCCTTCGACTGGAGGCATAAGGATTGGAGGCTCTTGTAAGTATTCCTTGATTTTGTCAAAAGCCCTCTAGCAGTCTTCGTTCCACCTGACCGTTTGTTCTTTTCTTAACAGCTTGAACAAAGGCTCACAGGTTGCTGTAAGGTGAGATATGAACCGTGAAATGTAATTCAATCTACCTAGAAACCCCCAAAATTCTTTCTCAGTCTTCGGTGCAGGCATTTCTTGAATGGCTTTAACTTTGTCAGGGTCAACTTCAATCCCTTTCTCACTTACAATGAATCCCAACAGCTTACCAGATTGTACCCTGAATGTGCACTTGTTGGGATTTAACTTCAGTTGGTACTTCCTCAGACGCTTGAATAACTTCAACAGATTTACCAGGTGGTCTTCTTCTGTGAGGGATTTGGAAATCATGTCATCCACATAACATTCAATTTCTTTATGGATCATGTCATGGAATAATGTTACCATAGCTCGTTGATAAGTGGCACCCGCATTCTTCAGTCCGAATGGCATTACCTTATAACAGAATATGCCCCAGGGTGTGATGAAAGTTGTCTTCTCCATGTCTTCAGGTGACATCTTGATCTGATTATATCCTGAAAATCCATCCATGAAGGAGAACACCGAGAACTGAGCCGTATTATCAACCAATACATCAATGTGAGGTAAAGGGAAGTCATCTTTCGGGCTGGCTCTGTTCAGATCCCGGTAATCCACACACATCCTCACCTTGCCGTCCTTCTTAGGCACTGGTACAATATTAGCGACCCACGGCGGATAGCTAGTCATAGCAAGGAAACCGGTGTCCCACTGCTTTTGTACCTCTTCTTTAATCTTCATTGCCATATCCGGGCAAGTACGGCGCAACTTCTGTTTTACTGGCGAGAAATCTTCTTTCAAAGGCAGCTTGTGCATGACAATATCGGTGTCCAGCCCTGGCATATCCTGATAAGACCAAGCGAAAACATCCACGTACTTACGGAGCATATCAAATAGTTGCTCTTTCACTGAATCTCGCAGGCATGCCCCGATCTTAACCTCTTTCACGTATTCTTCCGTACCAAGATTAACCGTTTCAATCTCCTCCTGACGAGGAGTGATAACCTTCTCCTCTTGCCTTAACAACCTGGCTAGCTCTTCAGGTAGCTCATAATCTTCTTCAACCCCTTCATCAGCTTGATTGATTGGATTGTCAAAGTCATACGAAGCCATAGCAGTGTTGTTGTCGGTGCAGTCTGAAAGGCACTTTCTGCAAGGGTTTAGATTGGTTTATTTTAGTGATCAATTTTATCTTATTTAGAAAAAGTGAAATGAAGTTATCATTTTGAAAAACATTGCCATTTTATTTTTGTACAAAAAGAAAAATGAAAAACAGTGAGCGGAAAAGGAAAAGACTCATTTGCAAAAGATGTCAGATATTCATTGATTAATCCATTTGCACAAAATTACAAGATGGCCCGATTACAAAATGAGTCTTGTCATCTTGGGCAAGATGCAAGACTTGATGCATGCTTTAAAATACAGGAAATAATAATTACTCTGCATGAGTAACCCTTATAATTTCCTGGGAAGACCAGTTAAGGACTTGGCTCCCCAGGATCCTTGGACGTATCCAGCTCTCCAGGTTGCGGTCGCTTTCCTCCTCGTCTTCCAAGTTGTTCACTGCATCCGGGGTGAGCATTCCCCCGCTGACAAAATTGGGCGTCTTTGCAGCCTCCGATTGATCTTGTTGAGTTGGTCTGTAACCCAACCCAAATCTGTCTTCTTTCTTTTCCACGGGCAGCAGCTTGCCCCAGCCTTGGGCAGTACCCTCTTCAACAACCTTCTGGGCTTGCTGATATGACGTCATGGAGGTTCCCAGTACAGCAGATGCTTCATTAATGTTTAGGGCCTCAAACCCCTGGCTCATGGTTTCATGGATTTCTCCATCCATTTCTATGTACTTGTACGTAGCCAGATGGCTAACAAAGATGTCTTCTTCCCCACAGATGGTGATGATCTGACCTTCCCATTCGAATTTCAGCTTCTGGTGAAGGGTAGACGTAACAGCGCCAGCGGCGTGGATCCAGGGTCTACCCAACAAACAGCTGTAGGTCGGCTGAATGTCCATCACATAGAAGGTAATTTTAAAAGTTTGCGGGCCAATCAACACAGGCATATCAATCTCCCCAAGCACTGATCTTTTAGAGCCATCAAATGCTCTCACCACCAAATTACTCAGACGCAGTGCCAAGCCATCATACTACAGCTTCACTAAGGCTTTCTTTGGTAGAACATTGAGTGACGACCCAGTGTCTACCAGTACATGAGATAGAACAGCACCTTTGCATTCCAAAATGATGTGTAAAGCCTTGTTATGGTTACGTCCCTCAGTTATTAAGTCAGCATTGGTGAAGCCCAGTCAATGACTGGTGTTGACATTTGCCACCACAGTTTCTAGCTGATTAACGGTAATCTCCTCTGGCACGTATGCTGTGTGCAGGACTTTCAATAATGCGTTCCTGTGAGCCTCGGAACACATCAACAGTGATAATATGGAGATTTTTGAGGGAGTTTGGTGAAGCTGATCCACCACCTTGTAATCACTCCTTTTTATGATTCTCATAAACTCCTCTACATCTTGTTCAAAAGATGTCTTCTGAGTTTCTTTGACAGTTGGCTCTTCAGGTACCACACTCTTCCCTTTTGCTTTGGCAGCAGCTTCTGCTTCAACATTAGGTCTTTGAGTTTGTGAGGCAAAAAGGCGTCCGCTTCTGGTGAAGCCTCCGCCTCCCCCAACATTATCAACTTGTGGAGAAGAGGTTGATGAATCCAGAGTGATTTTCTCCCCGTTGCAGTAGAGATCAAAGCCATAATGCCAAGGTATGGCATTACTGCTTTCATAAGGAACGGGTCCAGGCACCGTAATGGTGACTGGACTGACTGCTGCAGAGGAGGGTACTGTAATGGTGTGCGTATCATAGTAAATTGTGACTGGTGACCTGGCAGGAGGTGCCACTGTTTGTTGCTGGAAATTGTTGTTGGGAGGAACCTCTGATGGGTCATAGTAGATTGTAACTGCTGAGACATCTTCATTAATTTCTGTTGGCGTTGTAGAAGATTCTACTGATAAAATGGATGCTGATGTTATAGAAGAAATGGTCGTTGAAACTTGACTCGTTGAAGTGATGGATGGAGCCATTGCTGATGATATTGATGAATCGGTTGGAATGATTGTTGCTGCTGTTGTAGAAGAATCAGGAATTGTTGCCAAAGGAATTGCTGGATTTGTAGGCGCCGTTGTTGAGATTTGAAGGATACCATCCTTGATAAGACCATCTATGCCGCTTCTCAAATTATCACACCCGTTGACTGCAATGTTGCAATACCCACAACCGAGCTCACACCCGGGGAACACCTGGCACTCTAGAAGCTGAGCTTTAATTTCGACCAGAGGTGTTCGAATTTGTGCAACACTGGTGATCAGAGTAGATGGTTTGTCTTCCTCAATGGCATTAATCCTCGGCCCACCATGATTAGGCATATGATTTCTGTTGACATTTGGAGGGGGTGCAAAGTTGAGGGCTTTGGAATCCACCAGATCTTGGACTTTCATTTGCAATGCCCTGCATTTTTCCGTATTGTGGCCAGGTGCATTGGAGTGAAAGGCACACCTGGCGTTGATATCATAATTCTTTGGGAGATTGGAGGGATCTGGAGGTGCCAATGTCCTTAACTCAACCAAGTTAAGCTTCAGGAGTTGTGGCAATAAGGCAGCATAAGGCATAGGGATAGGGTCAATCACCCTGTTTGCCTGTGACGGTCTTTGCTGAAAAGGTCTTTGTTGTTGATTGTTGTTGCGGTTGTTGTAGGTTCTCTGCGGCGAGTACTGAACTTGCTGTTGATAATGTGGTTGTTGTTGTTGATATGCTGGTTGCTGAGGAATCGGAGCTGGAATAGTGACAGCTGCTACTGATCTGTGAACATACTGAGGTCTGGCCCTGCTGACATGGATGGCATTTGTCTCACCGGTCCTTCGAGATCCCACAAAAGGCTTCCTGGGATTACTGGATGAACTTGCACCATTATCAGAAATCTTGCCCATTTTTAATAGACTTTCAATTCTTTCACCGGCTATAACTACGTCAGCAAAACTGGTGGAAGAAAAGGCAGTCAGCCTATCAATATATGTTCCTTGCAAAGTATTCATGAACATGTCGGCCATTTCTCTTTCCGACATAGGTGGCTGGGCAGCAGCAGCAAGCTGTCTCCACCTTTGGGCATATTCCCTGAAGCTTTCTCTGGAGGATTGAGACATTCCCATTAGGAGGGTCCTGTTAGGAGCCATGTCCAGGTTATATTGGTATTGTCTGATGAAGGCTTCAGCTAAGTCCTTCCAGCATCTGATGGTGGCTCTGGTCAAGTGTGAATATCACTCTCTTGAGACTCTAGTCAAGCTGTCTTCAAAGTAGAACATCCACAGCTTTTCATCCATGGTATATGCTTTAAGTCTCCCCAGAAAAGACTGCAGGTGAGTTCGTGGACAGGAGGTTCCATTGTATTTCTCAAAGCACGGGGGCTTGAATTTGTGGGGAATTCTCACCCCATCTACTAACCCCATATCCATTACATCGAAGCCTAAGGAATTTTGAGACTCCAAAGACCTCAACTTCTCAGCAATTTCATCAAACCTTCTATCATAGACTTCATCTCCGGCTCCCATGACAGTAAACTGCTCCTCTTGGGGATCTTCTTGCAAGATTCTCCCCCCAGTAGTATTTCCTTGCACATTTCCCGGGATGTTGACCTCCGGATCTAGATGAGGTCCAAATACAGGTGGATTAACATGAGGCTGTCCCCTCTAATTATTACTAGTTCCTCCAGTTCCGGGATGAGGTTCCTCGGGAGTTTGTCTTTCTACGAATGCCCTTAACCTTTCTTGGCTCTGGGCCAAGCCAGTCATCACAGTCATGAATTGGGCCATTTGGTTTCTCATCTCCACTCTTTCATTAGTCATCTGGGTTCTGACCTCAGTCAGGTCTTGCTGTACTTGCTCCATTAGAATACCCAGAAGGTTGTTGCTAGTAGGATACCGGTGTGCACGGTTGACAGGGAACACTCTTCTGCGAGCAATATTTCCTGAACCACAACAGAGTTAGAAACAAACAAAATGATAACAAAACCTACAAAACAAAACAAAAGTTAGTATGCAATGCAGTATGCTTATTTGTTTTCCCAGGTATCCGGCTTGGTTCTTGGTTTTGACCTTTCCATACCTCGAGGAAGATGCTTTGATGTTGTTGAGAAAAGAAAACCCAAATGGAAACAAACTAAAATATATTACAAACGATGAATAATACATAGTCTGGTTTTTTACAACACATGCCCCTGAAGGGTCGAAATACAATACAAAAGAAAAGTACATCAAATGAAACAACAACAATCAAAAAGTCAGACATCTAGTCCAAACCCATCCTCCTTAACCTCCTTCAGAAGCGCCTCAGTCACCGGACCAGCTGGATGCTCTGTAATAGTCCTGATGATGAGGTTTCTGGTGGCAATGGCAGTGGTCAGCTTTTTGTGCCTGTCCTGATCCTTTGATCTCTTCAACCCAGCCCTAAGCTTCAACTCTGAAATCTCCTTCTGGGCTGCCAGCAAAGCTTCCTGCTGCTTCTTTTCATTGGCCTCTAACTGTTCAATCTTGGCTTGAGTTCTCTGATCTTCTTGTGTCCGGGCTTCAGTGATCCTGACCCACCTAGCCTGACTTTCTTGCAGATAGAGCTCAGTCCTAGCCTTCTGAAGCTTGGCCTCTTTACAGGCATTCTTCAATATTTGTTCCCCAGCTCTTGCTTTTCTGATGTAGTCCTCTGTTTTCTCAATCTTGGCCAGATGCTCCACCCTAAGCTTCTCCAACATCTCAATGTCTAGACGACCATCACTCCTTTCCCAAAGAGTCTTCTTCAGAGCTTGAGACAGATTCTCATTCCTCTCCTTCAGCTTCTCAAATTCTTCCAGGCTGACAGTGGTTGCTGGCTGTACTATAGATGGTCCAGGTGTGTCCTCCAAAGTGAAGGGCATTCCAGTAATCTGAGCTCTAGCATGGGACCAGTCATAGTACTGAGCTGAAGCAACATTATTACACCTCCCAAGAATAGCCATCCCTTTTGTCTGGATGTTGTCCCAAGCCCAGGATGCTTGTCTGACAACAGCTGAATTAGGTTTTACTTCACAATACAAAGTCTCAACTAAATCTTGCACTCTAGGAGGGTGAACCAAAGCATAGCCCAGTTGTCTCTTAAACAACAAAGGATTGTAGTTGATGCAAACCTTTACTCCTATCAGAGGTACATTTGGGTATTGCCCACAACTGGTAATGATGTCTTTGCCTTTGGTGCTCTGGGTGCACCATCTGATGTCATCTGAAGTCAAAGCAATAAGTCTCTTAGCCCAATTCTTCTGTTGGTGGGGATTCAGGAAGGCATCTGTCTTAGGCAGGTGTCTGAGCAGCCAGGTGTGAAACAAAGGAGCACAACATCTCACCAACTTCCCTCTTTGCTTCTCATTCCTCTGATGAATGGAGTAATAGAAATCTCCCAGCAATGTGGGTACTGGGTTCCTCAGAAGGAAAAGATGAATGGCATTCTTGCTGATAAATTTGGGCTCATCTGCAAACAGTATAACCCCATATATGTTGAGGGCTAACAATGCACAGACTGCCCTCCATTCTCCCAAAGAAGCCTTCAGGATGGCCTGAGAAATCAAGAAATCCAAGTGCAAACCAGGGATCCCAGCCTTTGTTGTCATGTTTTGCTCAATCAAAGTAGGCTCCAGGTACAGTGCTTTTGCTACTTCTCCATTGCTGGGAGAAGTCATCTCTGGGTTGAAGGGGACACCACCCCTGACAGGTACTCCAATCAATGATGAAAACTCCTCCAACAGAGGTCCTAGCTGAAAGTCTGGGAATGTGAAGCATCTCAAAGGAGGGTCATAAAACTGTAGGCAGGTGTGGATCATGCTCCTCTGAGAAGGGTCCAGGTCCACAACCATATCAAGGATACCTCCATAATGCTCTCTGAATAATGGGATGTGGTCAGGGGTGATAAGTGACTGGACCTGCCTGATACCAGTCAACACAGGCTCAAAGAAATGGTAAGATATGTTGCTCTTCCTGGGAGTAGCCATGAGTGCTGATGAAGAGCTAAAGACAAGTGCTGATGAGGATTAAGACTGATACTGGAGATGAGCCACTGATAGGCTGATGCTGGTGATGATGAGGATAGCTGAAGAAGATGCCTGATGAAGCAGAGATCTATGCAGAAGAAGGGGTCAAAACCAAGCCATATATAGTGTGGATACCCTGAAAAACAAATAAACAAATGTTAAATGATGCAATGATGATGTATGCAAATGATATGCAAGGGTTTGTGATCAACCTGGATCTGATTATCTGTCTTGATATAAAGTCCATGTATGTTCAAGAAGTCCAGATGGAGGTTTAGAAAACCAGTAATCAGGGTGGGGGACTCAAATAAAGAGTCACATGTCCAGGGTTAAATCACAAGAACTGTCCAAAATGAGGTACTCTTAAACCAAATAATAACAGGGTATGATGTGGCCAATGGTTCCTGCAAACCTGTAAACAGCCCAACCCCCTCACAGGTAGTGTTCTAGAACAAGGATCCTCAGACTTGGATCAGTTATGAGAAGTGTAAACACTTCTAACCCGGAGGCACAATGTTTACAATAACCATAAAAGATCCTCCTCTAATTCACCTCAGCTTCTGAAGGTCATAATAAAGGTCATCCAGACTTAGCAGGCTTCCCAGATAGCCCTAGCACTACAGGAAATCTGTAGCACAGAGTTCTCAAGAAGAAACCCATATCTGAACCGTGTTTCATATTCCCGCACCAGACCGAAATGGAATGGGAAAGAACATGAACCACTCTAGCCTAGGTGTCACTCAGGTCCCAGGTATAGGACCTTAAACTCTCAATGAAACCCCACCCATCAAAACAACAAACCAGATCCAGCAATGATAATGACAGTATGAAGTATGAAAAACTGTAAAGGAAAGCAATAAATAAAGTTGTACATAAAGCAATAAATAAAGCAAATAAATAAACACAATTAGCACGTAACACCCCAGTAAACACAAATCAAACAAACGCTAGGAGGAACCCACAAAAAGAACCAGAAGCCCTGGTTATAGTATAAGGGTCCCCAGCAGAGTCGCCAAGCTGTCGCTCCCACCAAATGAGGCCTAGGTCAAATGGGGTACAGACGCGAACGGTCGGCGAAGAGGAGAGAACACACAAGAGTGAATTCAGAAGAAAAGAGTCGCCAGCTAGGCATTTTTATCCCGGGGGGAAAGGTAATGCTGCATAGACCTAAGAAAGATAAGGATAAGACGGTTGCGAACTAGAGATACTGAGAAAGGGGGTTGGTTACAACCTGGGAAGGTATTAGCACCCAGATTGTCTGTCGTACTCGACGGGATCCACGCTTAAAAGATTCGTGTTTTAAAGGAGTAGTGTCAGTGCAATCTGTGTATCAAAGCTGGAAAAGAATGCAAGTGCCAATGTAAAAGAAATGTGAAGTGCATAAGAGAAGTGTCAGTGTAAGAACAAGAATGAAATGCCCAAGATAATGAGGCTAAAAGAATAATGCTGGAGGAGGGGAATATACAGAGACTTTTGTTCGATAACAGTTAAGTTATGCCTACGTATCCTCTTGTGCAATGAGGAAGTCAGAACACCGTAGTTTGACTCAAAGAGACTGAAAGATGAATTGACTTGTGAACTGCCTACTTGTCTACGCTCAAGTGTATGACCTGTCTGGCTCAGGTGCAAACTGTCTCGCATTAGACGGAAGAAGCAAGTTCTCGTTTGTGAGTGAATGAGGTGAGAAAAGAATCCCGGAGGAGACGATTATTGTTTGTTTTTTGTGTTTTCAATCTTTTATTGCTTTTTTGTGTTTGTCATAAGAAAATGAGCTTAAGCCTAAACCAAGGGCTAGTAAACTCATCCCATCTTCCCTCTGATTAGGGGTAATGAGAATACCTTAAGTATGAAGTAAGCACCTCACACTTAATCACCATGATGTAGGATTAAGATCATTAACCTACTTGTGATTATTTAGATGTTTTTTTTTGTTTTTGTTTAGTGTTAAGTAATGAGTTTAAGCCATAATCAGAGATTTAATGGACCCATTACACCATCCTAATAGAAGGATAATAGATGAGAACATTTAAGCTGAGGAAGGCTCCTCAACTTAATCTATGATTAGGGATTAACCTCATGACAAAACAAAGTCTTTATTAAGGTGGATTTTAGTTAATTATAAGATGAAGAAGTGATTTTTATGGTTTGTAAGACAACTTGAGGGGGACTTGTCCATTAACACTAGGGTTAGTCCTTCTTAACCAATTAAGGAAGAATTAGAACCCTAATGCAAGGCCCAAGTTACAAGCTTGATGTCTTAATGATTATTTAGATGGATTGATTAAAGGATTTAAACACATTAAGGGTTTAACACTTAGGATTAAAGTTATACACTCCATCCTAATAGAAGGATGTAGGCATAAGCTTAATCACAAAGCCTTAAAACCTTTAGGGTTTAATCCTTGATTATGAGATGAGAAGAGAAGACTCAAAGATGACACAAAGGTAAAACTAAATGGGGGGACTAATCAAACCCTAATTGTGATCATGCTTAGGTATCCTAGGGTTTGTGAGGCTTAAGAGAGAAAGAATCTTCCAAGAGCCACCAAGGAAAGAAGCAGATGAAAGGAGCAAGAAGCAGAGAGAAGCAAAACAACTTGCTTCACTTAAGAAGACAAGTTGCCTGAAGGGAGAAAGTGGTAAAGAGCATGAATGAGCAAGCTCACTCTAATAAAATGCAGCAATGATGCATAAGAGAGATGAAAAGAGATTGTGAGAAGTGAAGGCAAATTCACTTCTCAATGGCTTACCACCTGAAAAGTTAGTAACAAGAAATGAAATGAAGTGAGAATGAGATGAAATGCAATGATGCAAACCAAAGTTAGAAGCATAAACATGATGTTAATGATGATAAGAGATGATGCAAACACATGTCAAGAGTTGTAGATGATCATACAAGGATGAGGATGCAAATGAAGCATGCTTTGATCCATAGAAGTTCATGAAAGGTTATGAAATGATATGAACATATAACATGGAAAATAAAGGATGCAATGATCAAACATGATTCTAATATGTCCTAAGATGTCTTATGAATCATGTGGATGCACAAAATTCCATGGCAAGTTATTGAATGCAAGCATATGAGAGATGGATGCAAAGGGAAGCAAAAATTAGGGTTTATGAACAATATGCATCACAAAAATTCAAAACCAGAAGCAAATGATATGATAAAAATTTAAAAATGGGATCAAAGGAACCCTAACCCTACACAAGTTCATTGCCCAAAGTAGGGGACCTAACCCTAAACCTAATGGAAGTTATGAATTTCTCAAGTCAACTAGGGTTTTGGGATACCTCTCAATGAAAAATACAAAACAAATTGAAAATGAAATATGAATTCAAACCAATTTTACCCTAGAAACTACATGATGTGAAGGATACAATGCAAGAAGAACCATCATCAAACTCCTCATGGTTAGACAGAATGATTTTTCCTAAGTTTGAACAAAAATATTTCCTTTAAATGAATTTAATTCCAATGAAAAAGGTCAAAATAGTTCAAGAACCAAAAAGAAATTTGTTTTGAGAGTTTGATAATGTTTCTAAATGTTTTAAAATGCAATGTGAATTTTTTGGTGATTTTTAAATACCTAAGTGCATTTTTAATTAATTAATTTTCATTAACTAATTAAAAATAAACATTTAAATTATTTAAAAATAATTTTTAATGCAAAAAATAAAAATAAAAATATTTTTGGGTTCTGAAAATTAATGAAATGTTTGACAAAAATTTTCAGAATTTTTCAAAGTGTTTTACTATTTTTAATAATTCGTAGAAGTTAAATATAAATAAAATGAAATAAAAATGAATAAAATGGAAAGTATGCAAATCCTGAGGCTGAGGTTTAAACGAATTTGGATGGAATTGACTGGCGCCAGATCCTGTGGCCCAGATTCAAACTGGCTGGATTTGAATTAAACCTAATTAATTAATTTAATAAATCAGGATTAGGGTTTTAATGGAGAATCTGGTCCATTCATTCGCGCGCGGGTCAACCCAGGTCAACAAGATCTATGGCTCACATTCAAACTGAGCCCTAACCACCATTAATGCACTAATGACTTTCAGGTGGCCGGAAATGACCTCCGGTCATCTTCTCCGGCCACATCTCCCCTGAGATTTTGCTATCTCTCTCCCCAAGCTTCTAAAACCTAATCTCTCTGCCCAGAATCCAACCCCATACATCACTCAACAAGAATCACTCACTAAAACAAATTTATTTCACATATTCAAGCTGAATCGAAGCAAATTAGTTCTAGGTCAAAAAATTTCAGAGAGCTCATACATGCTTAATCCTTGACTATTTTCAAAACCAAACACATCAGCATTATCAGTGAATCATGGAGAATCAATTAGTAACTTAAAAATACGTTTCTGGAAAAATTGTTCTTGAGCTCACCTGAACTGGAGCTTTGATCTTTGGCACTTTCTGGCTGCTTCTTTGGTCCAAGATGCCTCTAATGAACCCCCTGAGAAGTTTGCAATGCTTGTTTGGAATTTCTTATGGTTGGTTTAAGAGATTGATGAAGTTCTGTTTAGAAGGGGTGGAAAATCGTGTTTCTGCTTGGGGGTGGTTTCAGGGTCAAATGAGGATTGGGAAATGATCAGAGGATCATGGTGAGTGATTTTGTGAAGTTTGTTTTGATGTTGGAGACTTGAGTGCTGAGTTTCGAATGAAAATGCAAGGGGGGAGTTTTTGGGAACTATGGCAATGCTGTGTTTTCAGGCTCCAAGATTGTATGAAAATGATCCATGAGGCATGTATGTGAAGCTGTGATTGGTCACAGAGTTGTTGCTGGCCTAGCTTGATTGGTATGGCTCAACTTGCATAAAGTCAACTTTTGTGTAAGAGGTGGTATGGGCTGGTTCAGTCATGGTACAAGGGCATGGCTTGGATCAGCATGCTTCAAGGAGGTCCATGGAAGTCACTTTTGGCAGCTGGCACAAGTGGATGAGAAGCTTTGATCCATTTTGCAATTTTGAGGAGGTTTGGCCCCTTTTGAAATTTATGAAGTTCATGGCATGAAACTTGAGAAATTCTTGTGCAATTCTGAGTTTTAGGTCATGACTTATGTTTGTATAATGCTTAGAGGTCACATTGAAGTCACATTTTGCCTTGGTATGAGGTTTTGCAACTTTTCCTTTTTGTGCAAAAGTGAAAATTCAATGATTTTATCCAAATTTGACAAGCCATAACTTTTGATCCAAAATGAATTAGAATGAGTTCTTGTACTTTTTGAAAATGGGAGGATCCATTCTACAACTTTCATGACCAAAGTTTTCTCATTTGAAGCATTTTTGAATCAAAAAGAGAAAGTTGAAAAACTTTCCCAAAATGGCAAGTTTTCATTACAAGTCACTTTCCCCAAAAGGCAACTTTGCAAATGACTTGAAATTTTCCAATTTTGTGAACTTCTAACACCTTCTATGATCAAATAAAGATCATATACATTCAAAATGATGAAGAACACCCTTTGGTTGGGTCATTGGGGGCCTCAGATGCCCTGATTTTGCACTGAGTTGCTCAAGAAGTCATCTCTTGATCAGATGCCTTCCCCATGGAATTTCTTCATGAAAATTGATATGCATGATCCTTATAACATATAGAGACCAATAGAAACAAGAATGACCAAAAAAATTGGAGTTATGGTCTCTGAAACCAAAACCCTAATTTCAGGTCATCTGTGCAGTTAAACCCGGCTCTGCTTCCATGCCTTTCTCAGTGCTTGTGATTCTTTGACTTCTTTGACCTTGAGAGGATATAATATGATTCTTTAATATGAATGGACCCCTTTGAAGTGATTGAAGACCTTTGGAGTGGCTCAAATGGCTCTTGGATTGCTCAGATCACAAATCCTAGATGCAGATGACTTTGAAACAATGCAGTGAAACAAAAAATGCAATATGAGATGCTATGATTGAACTTATGCACATGAAAAGAGCACAAGCCATGGTGAAATGGGTGAGGGCAAATTTGGGGTGTTTACACATTTCTTTCCAGGTTTATGCATCATTACCTTTCCTTCAGGATAAAAATGCCTAGCTGGCGACTCTATTCAACCCTTCTCTTCGCCGACAGTTCGCGTTTGCACTGGGATGAAAATTTGGGGAGCGACACCCGTGACTTCACCCATGTAAGAGGTTTTTTCTAGATAAAGTAATTTGATTGATGGATACCTTGACTAGTGACTTGACCCATGTGTAACAACCTAATTTTTTCCCTAAGATTTCTTTGCATTTCATATACATTATGCCTCACAGGGGATCACCATTGCATTTATTTTCTTTTATTTGTTTATGTTTACTAACCATTAATTAAAATCCAAAAATATTTTTTTCTTTTATTAACATTTAAGGGGAAAAGAAGGTGATAATGCCAAAAATAACAGTCCCACAGCTCAGATGAATTTCACAGTTAAAAGTCGAAGTTGACTCGCAAACAATTCAACTTTATTTGTTCAAGGATTTCCCAATTTAATTGATTTATTCAAGGAATTCCAAGGTTCATGTGTTTATTTCCATGCTTTCTTCGACGCACAAAAAGAATCGAGCTCATAGCCAGTACAATCTGGTTATAGGGAAATTTTTCAAAATTTTGCACTGTGCAATCGATTGTACCAATGTGCAAATCGATTGCACCACGTCTTTTTGCCCAAAAATTGAAATTTTGCACTATGAAATCGATTGCACCAATGTTCAAATCAATTGCACCATGTTGTTTTTTCCTAGAAAGTGCAATTTTCAGCAGTGCAATCGATTGCACTAATGTGCAAATCGATTGAACGAGTGCGAATTTGGCCAAAATCAGCATTTTTCCCATTTTGAAGCATTTGGCACCAATTTTATCATTTGAGAATATTCTAGATACCTTCACTTTTGATTCCCTACATCATTTTGATCGTTTCCTACCATAAACCCTCACTAATCACCTCTTTTATAATTCCCTCCAAATTTGAATTTCCAACCCTAATTTTGAATTTCCAAAGCAAGCTTTATTCTACCACATTCCCATACCTAAACTCTTTAAGTAGAGGCTTCATTTCATTTATTTTTAAAGATTTTGATAGCCAAAAAATTCTTTGAAAAATATCTTCCCAAACCACAAATTCACCAAAGCTCTTCTTCTTTTGAAAGTTATCAAGAATTCACATTGAATTTTTTATTAACTTTGAGCTAAACCTTCATCCTTTTCATTTTTCTTCTTCAATTCTAGTAGATCAAGCTTGATAGTGGAATGATTTGAAGTTTGTTCTTGGTAATTCATCTTCCTACATCATTATCCATTCATCTTTATCATCACCAAAAATGTAGATCTTGATTGATTCTTGTTGCTTGATCTTTGGATCTTTGCAATTGTGTTCTTATTGGTGGTTTTTGTTGTTGATTTAGTGGAAAATTCGTGCTCAATTGAATCCATGGTCATAAGGTGTTTGAAGGAATGATTGAGCATGGATTTTTCCATTTAAATGCTGATTTTTGAAAATTGAACAGTGTGTAATCGATTTGCATCTTGAGCAAATCGATTTGCACAGCCTTTTTTAAACATTTTTTTGTTGTTTTTTGTCTGTGCAATAAATTTTCACACTGGTGCAATCAATTTGCATAGGTCTAGAATTTATTTTTTCACTTTTTTTGGGGCTATTTTTCCTTCTCTTCCCCCCTCTTCCCCTCTCTTCTTATTTTTACCTTGGGAGACATTTTTGGGACTGATTTCTCTTTAATTTCAATGGATTTGGGTGTAGATTAGAGTGGTTAATATTCATTAGTCCAAATCTATCTTTAAGTGAATTATTTAATTCACTTTAGGTACTTTGCATTAGTGAGATATTTTCATACTTAAATCCACCAAGATGAGTGATTGAACTTAAAGATGAAAGAATACCATAAGTGAAACTCAATTTCGTATTCATCTTTATTTTTGTGTGGCATTGCGTTCGGATGGCGATTTAAATATTGTTTATCTCGCATGCATTAGCACAAATATCATTCACCTTAATTGGTGTTGGCCGACCTCATTTGTAGGGTAATTACTCTGTAAATTACTCGGAGATTGCTTAACATAGACCTATATGTGACCCGGATTCGGAATAAAAATCCAATTGGATACTTGCACTTTCATGGACCGGACCTCGTGTTGGTCGCGTAATCCCAAAGTGATTGATCTTTTTGCGTTAAGATCCAAGACTTTTGAAGTTTGATGCATAGTTGCTTTAGGTCTCCAATCTTCTTTAAAACTTCTTAGAAGTTGAATTTAATCGCCTTGATTAATCACTATAGTGTAAGATACTAAGCGGAATCGACTGCCGTTTCAATTTTTGGTACTATGTACCTTGGTTACTCTTTTGGTTGTGGATGATTAAGTTCACCATACCAATATTATGTATATTATTATTACTATTACTATACTAACATTTTAATTTCCTTCTCGCACCTTTATCTCCTTTATTTTTATTATGCTTTATATTGCTTTATCATCCATTATCATGTTTATATTCTTATTATTATTATTGTGTTGATTTTCCTTTTGTCCATTTGGACACAAAAATATTAATAAAGGATTAAACCTCTACAAAACTTGTAATCTTGATCTTGGACTGTTAGTTACTATCCTTTGCATTAGAAATTGAGTTTTAGACTTAGATTCTAGGGCACCTTCCCTTTTCTTTGATCTTCATGGAGATGGTAGCTTTGCCTTTATTTGGCCACTTGCTAGCTTATAAGGATTGAACTTTTATGCTCATAAATTGGAATCTTCATCAAGTTTGGTTAGATCTTTCCTCCTTTATCTCTTTTTATTTCCTTTTTAGGATAGTCTCTTTATCTCCTCCCCTTCTTAAATTATCAAAACCTCTCCCTAATTTCTAAAACTTCTTTGTTTTCAAACTTAAAACCGCTTTCATAATTAATCCTTGACTTAGGTCAAGTGATTTTTACCTTTTCTTTTATTTTCTTAATAAACGTTAAACCATATAAGTATTTAAAAATATTTTTCAAAAGACCATAATAAATACAAAACTCATCAATATTTTTGTGCCTTTGTGAACTTTTCTGTTTAACCTTTTCTTTAGATGTTTAGATATGATTCATTCTTTCTAGCGGAATTATTCTCTAAAGAATGGCGACTTATCTTTACATTGTAAAATCAATTCAACGCACTAATTTTTCACTATTTGTACCACAAACTACGGGGTTTTGATCTCGCATTGCACTTTGTGGGTACATAGGCATGAGGTGGTAAACCTCTCCAAACATAAAAACATTAAAAAAATTAATTCTTCTCTCATCCATCCAGTCTCTTTTACAATCATTTTCAAACCAAAATAAATAAATTTTTCAAAGGGTTCCCGTGGAGTACCACATACATTTTGAGTACGTAAAACCTTTCCATTTTGTAACCTATTCCCTTACCCGGATCTCTATTTGTTTCTTTAGCTTTTTTCTTTTAGATTCATTAGGTTTTATTCGCTCTTTTTCCTTTTCAATTTGGAATAAAATAAAAGCACGGTGGCGACTCTATTTACTTTGAGTTAAGTTAACTAATATCTTACACTCATATTTTTTACCGCTACAGAAAAGTGGCGACTCTGCTGGGAAATGGGAGACCCTAAGTGGATTCAGCCTACTTTGATTTATTTACTGCTTTGGTTTGATTTGTTTGTTATTATTTGTTTCATTTCGATTTTGGTGATCCTCTGTGAGTGAGATAGATACTATACCCGGATCTGAGTGAACTTATGATAGGACGACAATATTCAAAGTAATACACGGCGGAGTAATCCAAAGCAATATCAAGTCGATAATCTTCACTCGTTTAGGATCTCTCTGATTACTAATGACATGATGAGTATTCGTATCATGGAATTGCCTCCGACCTTGAGCTGATCATACTGAGGACCGTAGAACCCTTAACCCATCCAAACCAATTTAGGAACGTAGTGCGGAAGCTATCCAGGTGTAAACCTAAGGTGGTTGTCACGCGATACTACACCCAGACGAGGTCCTCTTGAGGAAATTATCGGTTTGGGAGTAGGTCAATGACCAATGATATCCAAATGATAGTTTCTAACTCCGGGAACCTCTATTAGCAACCTTTTGGTTTTATATAGGTACAATGAAGACAAAACCTTAGTACATACATGTGTGGGTTGGTGTTCTTATACCCTTGACTTCATGCTCGTGACTCAGAATATAAACCTGTGTGCTTTGTGTGATCTTGTTTGTGGTTTTTGCATACATGCACTCATGCATACATGTGCATTGTTCTCATGATTTCAAGGGACTTATAGATACTTTTGCCAAAATTTCAGATGTCTATGGTTATGAATGTTGAAAGGAGGAATACACGGAAGTACAGTTTCAAAGGTCCTAATCAGGTTGAGTTGAGAAAGCTATGAGCTTTAGTGGTCGATACCGATGGGTTCCAGAAATGTTATGGAAAGCTTTTGTTCATCTTGGATACTGATATACCAGAGGGGATTCTCCATACCTTGGTTAAATTCTATGATCCTTTACATCATTGCTTCACCTTTCCTGATTATCAGCTTGTGCCGACATTGGAGGAGTGCTCTCATTAGACAAGTTTGCCTATTTTGGACAAAGAGTTTCTTTTCAGTGGTTTAGAAAAGGAGCTTACAACCAAGGTCATTGCCAAAGCCCTTTTTCTTACGGAGTCCGATCTTAATAGGAAGTTTCTTCCAAAAGGGAATGTTCATGGTATTAATACCAAGTTCTTAATAAGGAAAGAATCTACCTTTCTTACTTTGGGTCATAAGGATACATTTGAGGCTATTCTTGCTTTGCTTATCTACGTGATTGTCTTGTTTCCCAACTTAGATGGTATTGTCGATGAAAATGCTATTCATATTTTCTTGAAGAGAAACCTTGTGCCTACTTTGCTTGGAGACATGTATCACTCTATTCATCATAGGACCTCGAAAGGTGATGGAGAGATTTTATGTTGTGCGCCTCTTCTCTACAGGTGGTTTATTTCTCACCTACCAAAGTCTGATGTCTTCAAGGATAATAGAGAGAAGCGAAGATGGTCTCAAAGGATCATATCTCTTACTCATAAGGATATGACTTGGTATTGTTCTTATTATGATACTAGAGTGCTTATTGACGGTTATGGAGAGTTTCCAAATGTACCTCTTCTTGGTACACGTGGGGGAATTAGTTACAACTCTATTCTTGCTAGGCGACAGTTGGGATATTTCTTTAAGGACATACCAAACAGCCTTTCACTATCTAGTTTCTTCTTTCTTAATGGTATAGATCACGTAGAAATGAAGAAAATGATTTCATTCATGGCATACTGTTCATCGGAAAGACAAGGGTCAATTGGGAAAACAACACCTTGTTCCTTCCGAGTGTTACAACCAGTGGGTTTGATCTAGGGCTTCCAAGATCAAGATGTCTTATCCACCTGAGGATCCTTTGTTTCCTATATTTCCATTATTTGTTTTACTTTCTCCCGTTGATGAGAAGGTTACTCTTCAAGAAGAGTTAGACAAGATGAAGAAAGAGAAGGAAGCATGGCTACTTGAGAAGACGACTATACAAGAGCAACTGAAGGAGAAAGATGATCTCATTGAGTTACTTGAGCGGCGTGTCATGAAAAGGCCAAGAGATGATTTATTTTCCTCTAGTACTCCATCTACCATTACTCCTACATTAGGTGCTTGGAAGGCCATTGTTGACCAGTTGGTGAAGGATAAGGAAGACATGGAGAATCAGTATAAGAAAGAGATTAAGAGGATTCACATAAAATACCAGTCGGGTTTCTGAGCTTCTTCATATATGATCCCATATGTCTAGTTTATTTTTCTCTAATATATTAGGGTTATTGAGACTTGTACTTCACTTGTAATCGTCACTTTAATATTAATGAGAATGAGTTTTTAGTACTTTAAAAAGTGTTTCTTTTATAAATATTGCAATTTATCTTATAGTCCTTTGAAATCTCTACATTTGCATACTCATATCATGCATCATGCTTGCATTGGTCTTCCTTCTTGAGAGTTTTACAGGGATCTTATGTTGTTTCTTAGTCTTTATCAAGTTCTCTTGGTAAGCTAACTCATTACCACAGTACTCGGGCTAATCAGAAGAGAAAGGAGATGGATCCTCTGCAACAAGAAAACTGTGGATTTCATGATGGCATGACAATTCTGAAATATGAGCTAGAGTGTTTATCCGCTGTGATGAAAGGTTTGATGGTTGATCAGTGCGTCCTCTTTGACGCAAAGATGAATGATCCTATATTTGCGGAAATTAAGAAAGAATCCTTCTTGAGAATTTTACAGGGATCTTATGTTGTTTCTTGGTCTTTATCCAGTTCTCTTGGCAAGCTAACTCATTACCATAGTACTCGGGCTAATCAGAAGAGAAAGGAGATGGATCCTTTGCAACAAGAAAACTGTGGATTTCATGATGGCATGACAATTCTGAAATATGAGCTAGAGCGTTTATCCGCTGTGATGAAAGGTTTGATGGTTGATCAGTGCGTCTGCTTTGATGCAAAGATGAATGATCCTATATTTGCGGAAATTGAGAAAGAATTTCATAATCTTGAGGAGAAATGGAAGATGATGAAAGGAGTCAATACATCTAGTCTTAAGGCACATGACTTGTGTTTGGTACCAGATGTGGTCATTCCTCTGGATTTCATAATTCCTGTCTTTGAACTATATAAGGGAGCTAGTTGTCTGAAGTACCATTTGACAATGTTTTGTCGGAAGATGGGTGCTTGCATTAAAGATGACAAGTTATTGATTCATTGCTTTCAAGAGAGCTTGTATGAGGCATCCTTGATGTGGTATATGAAACTCAAAAGAAATCATATTCAGTCTTGGGAATATTTAACTGAAGCTTTTGTGAAATAATACAATTGCAATATGGATGTGTTCCCTGTTTTGATGGAACCTGTGGCAGTGGGTCGAAAGCAGTTACCAGTTCTCATTCCTTCTTCTCAGATGTATGCTCAAAGGGCCACCATATATGAGATTATGTATCCCAAGACGAGAAGTGTGAAAAGAGGTTTTGAAGAATATGTCAAAAGAGGACAATTTGTGAGAAGAAGTAGTTCTTCTAACAGTTTCAAGAGGTTTGGAAATAGTTTGTCCAATAAGAAAGAATCAGCTGCTAACGCTAGTTTTCAAGAAAAGCGTGAAAGATCTTGGATCCCAAATAAGCAACGACAACGTGTGTTCCCGTTTGATCCATTTTCGGTGTCTTATGTGGAATTATTTCTAGTCTTGATGGAGAAGAAATTGATTCAAACTAGGGATCCACCAGCTATTCTAGAGAATCCCCTATGGTGTTATAAACCTGAATCTCACTGTGCTTTTCATCAGGGTACACCGGGACATGATATTGAAGATTGTTTCCATTTGAAGCATGTGGTGAAAAAGTTAATGTGAAGTGGTATTCTGTTTTATGAAGATAGTGGACCCAAGGTACAAGCCAATGTTGTAACTATTATTGTTAGGAATAACCTTTTTCAAAGGAAAGATCGATTTATTCCCATCCCAATGACATACAGTCAGTTATGGTCCTATTTTGTCCGGAACTCGGTAATGACACCCAGAAAGGCTAGAGCAATGAGATATCATCCTCATTTGTACAACTCAGACACTAGTTGTGAATTTCATGATGGAGTGATAGGGTATCCGATTGAGGAATGCAAGGTTTTCCAAGAACATGTTCAAGAAATGATCGATGATGAAGTGCTAACCTTTAAGGAAGGAGTACCATTTGTGAATGGAGTGCCTTTGTCCTAAAGAATCAAGAAGGTTGGGGATGTGCAAGCCAAGATCTCATACTGAGACCGTTCTTTCAGATCTTAAATTCGTTTACTGCATCTTTATTTGTAATATTTCATGATTGTTAATGTTTTGTTTGCATGTAAAAACTTGTTTGTTTTGAATATTAATCATAATGCAATGAGTATGTTTATCTTGAAGTGATCCATTCGCTTTTGCTCATTTAATTTGTTTTCTGTATTGCAATACCAACTTATTGTCTAAACTCTTGGGGGGAGGATGATGAAGTGAAAACGAAATATTTCTGGTTGTGTGCTTTTGAATAAGACCCTGCTGATGATGTAAGGCATTGTTTCAAATTCCCAAACACCGGAGATATAAGGAAGATAATCCCTTGTTAACCCCTTTGAGCCCAAAAGTAGGAGTTCTTTTCTAATCGGAAAAACCTTCACATTTAACCTTGGGGCTAGGTAGTCTTTAGTAAATTTGACCGAAGTGTCCAAATTTGAAAAAGAGTGTGCATCTAAAGAAAACCACAATGGTTATCCCTCATCGATGAAGGAAGGATACAATCACAACCTTTTTACCAAAGTTAGATAAGCCAATGTCACATGATTTGTTCAAAAAAACGAATAGAAAGAAAAAGAAAGGAAAATCCCGCTAAGTCGGAAAAAAATTGAAAAAAATTGACTTAGGAAAAAATTGGGGCATCCCGCTGGACATCAAAAATTCAAAAAAAAATTGTCCAGGAAAAAGTTAGGGAAAATAAAAGAATGAGAATCACAAAAAGCAAAAATAAAGGATTTCAAAGAAAACTCCTCATCAAGAGAACAAATCTATTGACTACCAAGTCAAAAGCTAACAGGGTGGCTGTTATTCCATGAAAATCCTCATTGGATCTTAAGCTGTCAACCTCATGGGTTCTTAAAACCGTTAGTTTAGTCCTTTTGAGATATGAACCTTTATGTTGAATTAGCTTAATATAGGACTAAAGGATATCACGAAGATTGGGTGGGTACAAATAAATTTTTTAGCCTAAAAATCTTTTTTTTTTTGAAAACTGTGAACCAAGCCAAGTTATAACCTTCAAAAGACCCAATTGAAGCATGGTTTATTTTGAAAGCGTACTTCAATGAGATAACGTTCCTGACTCCCATGATTTATGCCTAAAAGATCTTTGTTGATATTGCATATAAAAATCAATGTCGTATCCAAACTAGTGATTCGTTCACAAGGTTTTGCGACATCTTTTCAATAAAAGCTTCAAGATAAACATATGTGTTGCATTAGAATAATTATTCTCGGAATTAACATTTTCTGCTTGAGTATGAGAAAGTATGCTTTCCCAGTTGATGATTTCACCTAGGGAAAAAGTTGAAGAATTTGTTAGTCAGGAAAGTTGCCAGATTCAGTTAATCTGGGGCAGTTACGTCGAGATTCGATGAATCCTGTCGCTCCCACCAAATGACACCTAGGTCAGAAGGGGTACAGACGCGAACGGTCGGCAAAAGGGAAGGAATGAATAGAGTCGCCAGCTAGGCATTTTTATCCCGAAGGAAAGGTAATGCTGCATAAACCTAAGAAAAGATGGATAAGATGGTTGCGAACCAGAGAGACTGAGAAAGGGGGTTGGTTACAACTTGGGAAGGTATTAGCACCCAGATTGTCCGCCGTACTCGACGGGATCCACGCTTAAAAGATTTGTGTTTTAAAAGGGGTAGTGTCAGTGCAATCTGTGTATCAAAGCTGGAAAAGAATGCAAGTGTCAGTGTAAAAGAAAAGTGAAATGTATAAGAGAAGTGTTAGTGTAAGAATAAGAGGGAAAGGCTCAAGACTATGAGGCTTAAAGGATAATGCTAGAAGAGGGGGGATATACAGAGACTTTTGTTCGATAACTGTTAAGTTATGCCTACGTATCCTCTCGTGCAATGAGGAAGTCAGAACACCGTAGTTCGACCCAAAGAGACTGAAAGATAAATTGACTTGTGAACTGCTTACTTGTCTATGCTCAAGTGTATGACCTGTCTGGCTCAGGTGCAAACTGTCTTGCATTTAGACGGAAGAAGCAAGTTCTCGTTTGTGAGTGAATAAGATGAGAAAAGAATCCCGGAGGAGACGATTATTGTTTGTTTGATGTTTTCAATCTTTTATTGCTTTTGAATTTGTCATAAGTCAATGAGCTCAAGTCTAAACCAAGGGGTTAGTAAACTCATCACATCCTCCCTCTGATTAGGGGTAATGAGAATACCTTAAGTGTGAAGTCAGCATCTCACACTTAATCACCCTGATGTAGGATTAAGACCATTAACACTAGGGTTAGTCCTTCTTAACCAATTAAGGAAGAATTAGAACCCTAATGCAAGGCCCAAGTTACAAGCTTGATGTCTTGATGATTATTAAGTGGATTGATTAAAGGATTTAAACACATTAAGGGTTTAACACTTAGGATTAAAGTTATACACTCCATCCTAATAGAAGGATGCAGGCATAAGCTTAATCACAAAGTCTTAAAACCTTTAGGGTTTAGTCCTTGATTATGAGATGAGAGGAGAAGACTCAAAGGAGACATAAAGGCAAAAGCTAAATGGGGGACTAATCAAACCCTAATTATTATCATGCTTGGTTATTCCTAGTGTTAATGAGGTTTGCAAGAAGATCTTCAGAGAAACCACCAGGAAGGAAGCAGATGAAAGGAGCAAGAAACAGAGAGCAGCAAAACAACTTGCTTCATTTAAGAAGACAAGTTGCTTGAAGAAAGAAAGCAAGAGATGAACATGAATGAGCAAGATCACTCCAATACACAAGATAAAATGCAGCAAAGATGCAAGAGATATGAGAAAAGATTGTGAGAAATGAAGGCAAATCCATTTCTCAAATTACTTACCACCTGAAAAGTTAGCCAAAAGAAATGAAATGCAATGCAAATGAGGTACAATGTCATGATGCAAACCAAAACCAGAAGCATAAGTATGGTTTTAATGATGCTAAGAGATGGTAAAAACATGAGGCAAGGCATGAGAATGATCAAACAAACATAAGGATGCAAATGAGGCATGCATTGAACCATGAACATACATGAAAAGTTATGAAATGTAATGAACATTCAACATGGCAAATGGAAGATGAAATGATCAAACATGATTCTAATATGCCCTAAGATGTCTTATGAATCATGTGGATGCACAAAATGTCATGGCAAGTCATTGGATGCAAGCAAGTGAAAGAAGGGTGCAAAGGAAAGCACAAATTAGGGTTATATGCATCATGCAAAGCAAAAATACAAAACCAGAAGCAAATGACATGATAAAAATTTGAAAATGCAATCAAAGATACCCTAAACCTATACAAACTCACTGCCCAAAGGAGGGGATCCAACTCTTAACCTAATGAAAGTTATGAAATTCCTAAGATTGCTAGGGTTTTAAGGTACCTTGTCAAGAAAAATGCAAAACAAATTGAAAATGCAAGATCAATTCAAATCCAATTTATCATATAAACTACATGTTATGCAAGATGCAATGCCAAAAGAATCATCATCCAACTCTCAATGGTTAGGCAGAAAGGAATTTTTGAAGATTGAAACAAAATATTGCCTTGAAATGAAATTAAATCCAATGAAAATGATCAAAAGGCATCAAGAACAAAAACGAAATTTGGTTTGAGAGTTGGACAATGTTTTTAAATGTTTTTAAATGCTATGTGAATTTTTTTGTGATTTTTAAATACCTAAATGTATTTTTAATTAATTAATTTCCATTAATTAATTAAAAATAAACATTTAAATGATTTAAAAATAATTTTCAGTGCAAAAAATAAGAATAAAAATATTTTTGAGTTTTAAAAATTAATGAAAACTTTGACAAAAATTTTCATAATTTTTAAATGATTTTTGCTATTTTAAATAAAATATGAAAGATAAAACAATTTAAATGCAAATAAAAAATAAAAGAAATGAAAGTATGCAAAGGGGAGGGCCAGGATTTGATCTGGGCTTGGACTGGTTGACTGTGCGCCAGATCCAAAGGCCCAGATTCAAACCTGGCTAATTTGTTTTGTAAATTAATTAAACAAGATTTTAATTAATTAATCAGGGATTAGGGCTTTAATGAAGCATCCAGGCCACTCGTTCGCGCGTGGGAAAGGGGATCTTATGGCCAAGATTCAAAATTGCTAATTAAACTCACTTAACCCTAATTAAACTCAGGCGACCGGAGATAAGCTCCGGTCGTCTTCTCCGGCTGCCTCTCTCACCAGAAACACTCCAAACACATCCCCAAGGCCCACAAATCTCCAGAATCAAACATTCAACAATGGGTAACAAGAATCCATGGCCAAAAACAATTTATATTGACTACACAGTGAGAATCGAAGGAAACAAAGCTTAGGGCAAAAATTTCAGAACATCACAACATGCTTGTTTCTGGCTCATTTTCAAAAATAAATAGATCCCCATGATCAGGGCAACATATAGAACAACATTCTAACAAGAAACCAAGGTTCTGGAAAATTTGTTCATCATGTTACCTGAGATTGAGCTTTCAGTCCAGGAGCTTTCTGCTTGCCTCTTTGCTTCAAAATGGTCCCAGTGATCCTCTTGATGAAGTTATGAAGCTTGGTTGGAGTTTAGAATGGCTGATTTGTGAGTTTGAAGAGGTTCTGTTCAGAGAGGGGAAGGAATCGTGTTTCTGTTTCAGGATGTTTCAGGGCAAGGTAAAGGGTCAGGGATGATCAGTGAGACATGCTGAGATGTTCTATGGAGTTTGTTTTATGTTTGATGCTTGTGTGATGTGTTTCGAATGAAAATGCATAAGAGGGCAAAGCTTGGAGCTATGGCTTGGAGAGTGTTTCATGCTTGTGTGTCTGTTGTGTTGTGTTGCATTTGGTCCACTTATCACTCTTGGATAGGTCAGAGGAGTTGGTCTGGCCTAGCTTGATTGGTATGGGTCTTTATGCAAAAAGTCAATGTTTTGTGTAAGAGAGGTATGGGTCATTGATAGGCCAAGGACAAAGGGGTGTCCTGCGCAGCAAGGAATGAGGAGAGCCATGGGATCAATCTTGAAGCCAATTAGCAAGTGGATTAGGGTTTGTATGATGTTTTGCAACTTTGTCCAAATTTGGCCCTTTTGAAGTTTCTTGATCCATAAGTCATGAAAATTGGCAAACCTTTGGTGCATTCTGAATTTTGGGAATTGGTTTAGGTTTGTACAAATATTAGAAGTCCATTTGAAAGCACAATTTGTCTTGGCAAGTGGTTTTGCAACTTTGCCTCTTTGGTGCATAACTTGAAATTATGTGATTTTTCCCAACTTTGACAAGCCATAACTTTTGATTCAAAATGAATTAGAATGAGTTCTTGTACTTTCTGAAAAGGGAATGATCCATTCTACAACTTTCATGACCAAAGTTTTCCCATTTGAAGCATTTTTGAATCAAAAAGAAAGGGTTGAAAAAGTTTCCTAAAATGGCAAGTTTCCATTACAAGTCATTTTCCCAAAAAGGCAACTTTGCAAATGGCTTGAAATTCTCCAATTTTGTGAACTTCTAACATCTTCTATGATCAAATGAAGATCATACACATTCAAAATGATGAAGAACACCCTTTGATTAGGTCATTGGGGGCCTCAGATGCCCTGATTTTACACTGACTTGCTCAAGAAGTCAACCCTTGATCAGATGCCTTCCCCATGGAATTTCTTCATGAAAATTGATATGCATGATCCTCATATCATATAGAGACCAATAGAAACAAGAATGATAAAAAAATTTGGAGTTATGGCCTTTGAAACCAAAACCCTAATTCTAGGTCATCTGTGCAGTTAAACCTGGCTCTGCTTCCATGCCTTTCTCAGTTCTTGTGATTCTTTGACTTCCTTGACCTTGTGAGGATATAATATGATGCTTGAACATACATGGACCCCTTTGAAGTGATTGAAGACCTTTGGAGTGGCTCAAATAGCTCTTGGATTGCTCAGATCACAAACCCTAGATGCAGATGACTTAGAAACAATGCAGTGAATCAAAAATGCAACATGAGATGCTATGATTGAACTTATGCATATGAAGAGATCACAAGCCATGGTGTGAATGGGTGAGGGCAAATTTGGGGTGTTTACAGCTGCCCCTATTCTAACATGAGTTAGCTGTGTAGGATGTAAGCAACGGCTTAACAGGCAAACAAGATAACTTGTGGTTGAATACCAAAAGACAGTCCAAAATTTGCACTCACAGAATGAAGAAGAAAAGAGATATAGATTGTAAAAGGAAAATAAGGCATGTATATAAAGTGCGGGTGACGGAGGAAGACCGTCGAGTAGAGGACGATTGCCGAGCAGAGGACGACTGCTGGGGAAAGCAATGACGGGGACGGCCGACAAGCTGGGGATATGAGAGATAGTGACGGGGACGGCCATCAAGTAAAGCTATAAGACTCTCTGGGAATTAAAGGTAAATGAAATGAATGATGAGGTATGGTCATCAAAGGTGAAGGACGATCACCTAGCAGGGGACGGCTGCTCTGTTGGGGATAAGATGAGGGACGGTCATCCAAGGTGAAGGACGATCACCTGGCAAGGTACGGTTGCCAAAAGTATCGCGACATAGGACGAACGTCGGATAAAAAGGTCGACGATGGGGACGGCCATCGGATAAGCATGATGAAGGACGATCATCAAGAGGTGAAGGACGATCAGCTAGCAGGGTACGGCTGCTCTCAGGGTTTATCATGACATAGGACGAATGTCAGATAACAGAATCAACGATGGGGACGACCATCAGATAAAATGATGAAGGACAATCATCAGGAGGTGAAGGACGATCACCTAGCAGGGTACGGCTGCTGAAAATATCGCGACATAGGACGAATGTCGGATAAGAAGGGGTTCTAATCAATAGAGACTCCACTGGGGGTTGATGAAGGACGATCATCAAGAGGGTGAAGGACGATCACCTGGCAGGGTACGGCTGCTGAAAGGTATTATGACATAGGACGAATGTCAGATAGAAAAGAAATGGTTTAACAAGTTTTGTTGGGGACTTCGATGGGGAAAAGTAAACACGGACGAGTGTCTACATCCAAGAAATGAGAGGCATAAGTGTTTGACACGTTGTATAGATTGAAGATGTGGACGATCATCCTTAAGACTATGATACGGACGGGTATCAGGTAGAAACAATCACTGACACATGTTCAGAGATGATGATACGGACGAGTATCAACTGGTTAAAAGAGAACACGGACGAGTGTCAAATCTAAAGAGACTCCTTTGGGGAATAATAGGCACAGACGAGTGTCTAAATTCTTAAAAAGAGGTAAAAGTATCTGACATAGTGTATGGATTAAAGATGCGAACGAGCATCCTTAAGACCATGATACGGACGAGCATCAGTAGAAACAAACGCTTGACGCATGTTTTGAGATGATGATACGGACGAGTATCAACTGGTTAACAGAGAACACGGACGAGTGTCGAATCTGAGGGGATTTAAGTGATATATACAAGATACGGACGAGTATCTGTATGAGTAAAACAGGAGTAACACGTATGAGTGGTGTATAGACGGGTATTTAACTTGCTGGGGAGAGTGACACGGACGAGTGTCAAGAAAGGGAAAAGTGTAATATAAACAAATGTATGTGTACCAAGGAAGCTGTGTATAAGTATCTGTGAGTGCAAAGGGGATGCTTTGGCTTTCTACCGGGGATATGACACGGACGTGTGTCAGGAAGTATCTGTATCTTTACGGAAGGTGCCTTGGCTCTCTGCCGGGGAATCTGGGGAGTTTTCTGTACATCGTTGATGGATTGTCAGTATTCATAAGTGTTTGATTTAGAACATGGCTTATGATTATGCAATATGTTTGATATTTGCCGTAATGCCCCGTATTAGACGGAATGCTACGCTCTGTGGTGAAATATGATGCGAATGCTATGATTATGCAAAGATACCGATCCGGGATTCGGATCCCGATGTTGTGGAGATCTCTGACTGTTCTGTTTGAAGTGGACATCCCAGCTGGGGGTAAGACCATTGGTAGATCTTATAAGATGTATGTCTCTGCATGGGGGAGTAGGTCACTTGATAGACCTATCCCGGTAATGAGGGACCCAGCTGGGGTTTGTGGAAGCTTTCGTCACTCTGTTGTGAGATCTTCAGGCGTTGCTCTTCTGGATAGAGGTTGACACTTTGTGGGGAGATGGTTCCCTGGCTTTTGTACTTGGCTGAGGAGGAAATAACAAATGGCAACTCAGCTGGGGAGAAAGCACCTCCGGTGCTAAGACTGAGTAGATAATGATTTGCCAGCTTGCTGGGATGAAGCTTTCACGCCCCATACCTGCAATCCTGAAAAGACAGAGAAACGCACAAGTAATCCCGAGGTATCCCTTACCGGATTCCATCCTAAGAGTTTAGACACTCCCAGGAGTAAATATATTTCCTGCAAGCACGTACTTAAAAGAAGCATTTGTATTTATGCAATCAGTATCTTAAAGACATCGGACATTTTCGCAAATGAAAATAAAATGTACGAGACGAAACATGACTGAAAATCTGATTTTATTAATTCATGCGCCCTGAATTGGCAAGATACAGTCAGAGAAACAGATCCCCTAAAATGAGGAGATTGTTACAAATTGAGAAACAAAAGATGTTGGCAATGTTGATGACGCTTCAGGGAGCTTCCCTTTGCTATGACTCGTATGACATTTGACGTTCTTCTCGTCTTGCTTTTTGAAGAAGGCTGATTCTGAAAGAAGATTGATCCTTTCGAAGCTTACAGAGTTGTAAGTCATACAGACAAATTCAGAATACAGTTGTTCGCTTATTCCCTTATTTTGCATGGATCGCCCTTTCGGGTTTTCAATCCATCGGGGTACCCATTTTTGCCTGAGTTGTCCAATGCGGCTTTTCAACTCAGCGGGTGTACATTTTTGTTTATTTTCCCTTATTTTTGCCCGAGTCTTTTATTCTGTTTTTGACTCGCCGAGATGCCCTATTTTTGCCTGGACTTACATTCTGTTTTTATGTCCAGCGGGTCATTTTATGCGAAGTATTTTTTTACTGCATCTGAATTTACAGGGGACGGGAAGTCTTCACCATCCATAGTACTGAGCATCAATGCTCCACCGGAGAAAACTTTCTTTACTACAAATGGCCCTTCATAGTTCGGATTCCACTTGCCCTTATGGTCTGTATGAGGAGGGAGGAGTCTTTTCAACACAAGATCTCCTATTTGGTACTCTCGGAGCCTGACTTTCTGATCGAAGGCTTTCTTCATTCTTTTCTGATATAACTGCCCATGACAGATTGCAACCAATCTCTTCTCTTCAATCAGATTCAGTTGTTCGTATCGGGACCAGACCCATTCTGTTTCATTCAACTTAACATCCATTAGTACTCGCATGGGAGGGTAACTCAACTTCAATAGGTAGGACTGCCTCCATACCATACACAAGTTGATACGGTGTTGCCCCAGTAGATGTTCTGATTGATGTACGGTACCCATGCAAGGCAAACGGTAGCATCTCATGCCAGTCTTTATAGGTGATTACCATCTTCTGCACAATCTTCTTGATATTCTTATTAGCTTCCTCAACAACGCCATTCATCTGTGGCCTGTAAGGAGAAGAATTGTGGTGTTGGATTTTGAAGTCCCGGCATAGTTCTGCCATCATTTTGTTGTTTAAGTTGGAACCATTGTCAGTAATGATTCGCTCGGGAACTCCATACTGACAGATGATGTCTCTCTTCAGGAATCGGGCTACCACTTGCCTTGTAACATTTGCATAGGAAGCTGCTTCAACCCACTTGGTAAAATAGTCAATGGCTACCAGGATGAATCTGTGGCCATTTGAAGCAGTCGGTTCAATCTTGCCAATCATATCAATGCCCCACATAGCAAAGGGCCAGGGTGAAGACATCACATTCAAAGGATTGGGAGGCACATGCACTTTATCCGCGTAAATCTGGCATTTATGGCATTTTCTGGCATAGGCACAACAGTCAGCATCCATTGTGATCCAGTAATAGCCTGATCTTAACAGCTTTTTAGCCATAGCATGCCCTCCTGCATGGGTACCAAAGGATCCTTCGTGCACCTCGTGCATCAACAAGTCTGCTTCTGTCCTATCAACGCATCTGAGGAGTACCATATCAAAGTTTCTCTTGTACAGGGAACCATCAGCATTCAGGAAGAAACTACCAGCTAGCCTTCTTAATGTCTTCTTGTCATTGGAAGATTCCCCAGGTGGATATGTTTGATCCTCCAAGAAGCTCTTAATGTCATGGAACCAAGGCTTATCATCTTTGACAGCATCTGCTGCAAATACATATGCTAGTCTGTCAAGTCTGGACACTGAAATCCGAGGCACAAAGTTGGCAGCTTGAACCTTGATCATGGATGAAATGGTAGCCAGAGCATCTGCAAACTGATTTTCGTCTCGAGGGATATACTCAAGCTTGACCGTTGTGAAGAAAGTCAATAACCTTCTTGTATAATCCCGGTAAGGTATTAGATGATCCTGGTGTGTGTACCATTTGCCGTTGGTTTGATTGACTACCAAAGCTGAATCTCCGAATACAGTCAAAGTCTTGATCCTGAGGTCAATGGCTTCCTCAAGACCCATAATGCAAGCTTCGTATTCAGCTTCGTTGTTAGTGCAGTTAAAGGTGAGTTTTGTCGAGAAAGGCATGTGAACTCCTTTGGGTGTAATGAGTACTGCACCAACACCACGACCATTCATATTAACAGCCCCATCAAACATCATAGTCCATTCTTCTTCTGGGTCAGGCCCTTCAGTGTGAACGGGCTCTTCATGATCTTTTGCTTTTATGAACATGATGTCTTCATCAGGGAAGTCAAATCTCATAGGCTGGTAATCATCAATAGGTTGCTCAACAAGATAATCAGATAATACACTGCCTTTGATGGCTTTCTGAGATGTGTACTGGATGTTGTATTCTGTGAGGATCATTTGCCATCTTGCAACCCGTCCGATGAGTGCTGGCTTCTCAAAAATGTACTTAATTGGGTCCATCTTTGAGATCAACAAAGTAGTGTGGGTCAACATATACTGCCTTAGTCGGCGAGCAGCCCACGCTAAAGCACAACAATTTTTCTCGAGCAGTGAATAACTTTGTTCACAGTCGGTAAACTTTTTGCTTAGGTAGTATATTGCATACTCTTATCGACCAGACTCGTCATGCTGGCCCAGCATACACCCCATTGACTCTTCTAATACTGTCAAGTACATTATTAGAGGTCTTCCTTCAACTGGAGGCATAAGGATTGGAGGCTCTTGCAAGTATTCCTTGATTTTGTCAAAAGCCCTCTGGCAGTCTTCGTTCCACCTGACCGTTTGTTCTTTTCTTAACAGCTTGAACAAAGGCTCGCAGGTTGCTGTAAGGTGTGATATGAACCGTGAAATGTATTTCAATCTACCTAAGAAACCCCAAACTTCTTTCTCAGTTTTCGGTGCAGGCATTTCTTGAATGGCTTTGACTTTATCAGGGTCAACTTCAATCCCTTTCTCACTCACAATAAAGCCCAGCAACTTACCGGATCGTACCCTGAATGTGCACTTGTTGGGGTTCAACTTCAGTTGGTACTTCCTCAGACGCTTGAATAACTTCAACATATTCACCAGGTGGTCTTCTTCCGTGAGGGACTTGGCAATCATGTCATCCACATAACATTCAATTTCTTTGTGGATCATGTCGTGGAATAATGTTACCATAGCCCGTTGATAAGTGGCACCCGCATTCTTCAGTCCGAATGGCATCACCTTATAACAGAACGTGCCCCAGGGTGTGATGAAAGTTGTCTTCTCCATGTCTTAAGGTGACATCTTGATCTGATTATATCCTGAAAATCCGTCCATGAAGGAGAACACCGAGAACTGAGCCGTATTATCAACCAATACATCAATGTGAGGTAATGGGAAATCATCTTTCGGGCTGGCTCTGTTCAGATCCCGGTAGTCCACACACATTCTCACTTTGCCGTCTTTCTTAGGCACAGGTACAATATTAGCAACCCACGGCGGATAGCTAGTCACAGCAAGGAACTCGGCGTCCCACTGCTTTTGTACCTCTTCCTTTATCTTCATTGCCATATCTGGGCGAGTACGGCGCAACTTCTGTTTTACTAGTGGGCAATCTTCTTTTAAAGGCAGCTTGTGCATGACAATATCGGTGTCCAATCCTGGCATATCCTGATAAGACCAAGCAAAGACATTCACATACTCCCGAAGCATATCAATCAGTTGTTCTTTTACTGAATCTTGTAGGCAGACCCCGATCTTAACCTCTTTCACGTCTTCTTCCGTACCAAGATTAACCGTTTCGACCTCCTCCTGATGAGGAGTGATAACCTTCTCCTCTTGCCTTAACAACCTGGCTAGCTCTTCAGGAAGCTCATAATCTTCTTCAACCCCTTCATCAGCTTGATTGATTGGATTGTCAAAGTCATACGAAGTCATAGCTGTGCTGTTGTCGGTGCAGTCTGAAAGGCACTCTCTGCAAGGGTTTAGATTGTTCATTTTAGTGATCGATTTTAATCTTGTTTAGAAAAAGTGAAAGGAAGTTATCATTTTGGAAAGCATTGCCATTTTATTTTTGTACAAAAAGAAAAATGAAAAACAGTGAGCGGAAAAGGAAAAGACTCATTTGCAAAAGATATCCGATATTCATTGATTGATCTGTTTGCACAAAATTACAAGATGGCCCGATTACAAAATGAGTCTTGTCATCTTGGGCAAGATGCAAGACTTGATGCATGCTTAAAAATACAGGAAATAATAATTACTCTGCAGGAGTAACCCTTATAATTTCCTGGGAAGACCAGTTAAGGACTTGGCTCCCCGGGATCCTTGGACGTATCCAGCTCTCCAGGTTGCGGTCACTTTCATCCTCGTCTTCCAAGTTGTTCACTACATCCGGGGTGAGCATTCCCCCGCTGACAAAACTGGGCTTCATGGCAGCCTCTGATTGATCTTGTTGAGTTGGTCTGTAACCCAACCCAAATCTGTCCTCCTTCTTCTCCACGGGCAGCAGCTTGCCCCAGCCTTAGGCAGTACCCTCTTTAACAACCTTCCTGGCTTGCTGATAAGATGTCATGGAGGTTCCCAGTACAGCAGACGCTTCATTAATGTTTAGGGCCTCAAACCCTTGGCTCATAGTTTCATGGATTTCTCCATCCATTTCAATGTACTTGTACGTAGCCAGATGGCTAACAAAGATGTCTTCTTCACCACAGATGGTGATGATCTGGCCTTCCCACTCGAATTTCAGCTTCTGGTGAAGGGTAGACGTAACAGCGCCAGCGGCATGGAACCAAGGTCTACCCAACAAACAGCTGTAGGCCGGCTGAATGTCCATCACATAGAAGGTAATTTTAAAAGTCTGCGGGCCAATCATCACAGGAAGATCAATCTCCCCTAGAACTGATCTTTTAGAGCCATCAAATGCTCTCACCACCAAATTACTCGGACGCAGTGCCGAGCCATCATACTCCAGCTTCACCAAGGCTTTCTTTGGTAGAACATTGAGTGAAGACCCAGTGTCCACCAGTACATGGGATAGAACAGCACCCTTGCATTCTAGAGTGATGTGTAAAGCCTTGTTGTGGTTACGTCCCTCAGTTGTTAAGTCAGCATTGGTAAAGCCCAGTCCATGACTGGTGTTGACATTTGCCACCACAGTTTCTAGCTGATTAACGGTAATCTCCTCTGGCACGTATGCTGCGTGCAGGACTTTCAATAATGCATTCCTGTGAGCTTCAGAACACATTAACAGGGATAATATGGAAATCTTTGAGGGAGTTTGGTGAAGTTGATCCACCACCTTGTAATCACTTCTCTTTATAATCCTCATGAATTCATCTACATCTTGCTCAAAAGATGTCTTCTGAGTTTCTTTGATAATTGGTTCTTCAGATATCACACTTTTCCCCTTTGCTTTGGCAGCAGCTTCTGCTTCGGCATTAGGTCTTTGCAATTGTGAGGCAAAAAGGCGTCCGCTTCTGGTGAAGCCTCCGCCTCCCCCAACATTATCAATCTGTGGAGAAGAAGTTGAAGAATCCAAAGTGATTTTCTCCCCGTTGCAGTAAAGATCAGAGCCATAATGCCAAGGTATGGAATTACTGCTTTCATATGGAACGGGTCCAGGCACCGTGATGGTGACTGGACTGACTGCTGCAGAGGAGGGTATTGTAATGGTGTGCGGATCGTAGTAAATGGTGACTGGTGACCTGGCAGGAGGTGCCACTGTTTGTTGCTGAAAGTTGTTGTTTGGAGGAATGTCTGATGGATCATAGTAAATGGTGACTGCTGAGATATCTTCATTAATTTCTATTGGCGTTGTAGAAGATTCTGCTGAATAAATGGATGCTGATGTTGTAGAGGAAATGGTTGTTGACATTTGATTTGTTGAAGTGATGGATGAAGCCATTGTTGATGATATTGATGAATTGGGCGGAATGATTGTTGTTGCAGTTGTAGAAGAATCAGGAATTGTTGTCAAAGGAATTGCTGGATTTGTAGGCGCCGTTGTTTTGATCTGAAGTATGCCCCTCTTGATAAGACCATTTATGCCGCTTCTCAAATTATCACACCCGTTGACCGAAATGTTGCAATACCCACAACCGAGCTCACACCCGGGGAACATCTGGCACTCTAGAAGCTGAGCTTTAATTTCGACCAGAGGTGTCCGAATCTGTCCAACACTGGTGATTAAGAAACATGGCTTATCTTCCTCAATGGCATTAATTCTTGGTCCTCCATGATTGGGCATGGGATTCTTGGTGACACTTGGAGGGGGTGCAAAGTTGAGGGCTTTAGAATCTACCAGATCTTGTACCTTCATTTGTAAAGCCCTACACTTCTCCGTATTGTGGCCAGGCGCATTGGAGTGGAAAGCACATCTGGCGTTGGCATCATAATTTCTTGGCAGATTAGAGGGATCTGGCGGTGCCAATGTCCTTAATTCAACCAGGTTGAGTTTCAAGAGTTGTGGAAATAAGGCGGCATAAGGCATGGGGATAGGGTCAATCACCCTATTTTCCTGTGATGGTCTTTGCTGAAAAGGTCTTTGTTGTTGATTGCTGTTGTTGTTGTTGTAGGCTCTCTGTGGCAGATACTGAACTTGCTGCTGATAGTGTGTTTGTTGTGGTGGTTGATATGCTGGTTCTTGAGGGATCGGAGCTAGAATAGTGACAGCTGCCACCGACCTGTGAACATACTGAGGTCTGCCCCTGCTGGCATGAATGGCATTTGTCTCACCGGTTCTTCTAGGTCCCACAAAAGGCTTCCTGGGATTACTGGACGAACTAGCACCATTATCAGAAATCTTGCCCATTTTCAAAAGGCTTTCAATTCTTTCTCCAGCTATAACTACGTCAACGAAACTGGTGGAAGAAAAGGCAGCTAGCCTATCAATATATGTTCCTTGCAAAGTATTCATAAACATGTCGGCCATTTCTCTTTCCAACATGGGTGGCTGGACAGCAGCAGCAAGCTGTCTCCACCTCTAGGAATATTCCCTGAAGCTTTCTCTGGAGGACTGAGACATTCCCATCAGAAGGGTTCTGTTAGGAGCCATGTCTAGATTGTATTGGTACTGTCTGATGAAAGCTTCAGCTAGGTCCTTCCAGCACCTGATAGTAGTTCTGGTCAAGTGAGAGTACCATTCCCTTGAAGCCCCAATCAAACTGTCTTCAAAGTAAAACATCCACAGTTTTTCATCCATGGTGTATGCCTTAAGTCTCCCCAGAAAGGACTGTAGGTGAGTTCGTGGACAGGAAGTTCCATTGTACTTCTCGAAGCACGGGGGCTTAAACTTGTGGGGGATCCTTACCCCATCCACTAACCCCATATCCATGACATCAAAACCCAGGGAATTTTGAGACTCCAGAGATCTCAACTTCTCAGCAATTTCATTAAACCTCCTATCATATACTTCATCCCCAGCTCCCATTACAGTAAACTGTTCTTCCTGGGGGTCTTCTTGCAAGATCCTGCCTGCAGTAGTATTTCCTTGCACATTACCCGGGATGTTGACTTCCGGATGTAGATGAGGCCCATATACTGGTGGATTAACATGAGGATGACCCCTTTCATTGTTACCTGTTCCTCCAGTTCCCAGATGGGGTTCTTCCGGGGTTTGTCTTTCTACCAATGCCCTTAACCTTTCTTGACTTTGGGCCAAGCCATTCATTACTTCCATGAATTGGGTCATTTGGTTTCTCATCTCCAGCCTTTCATTAGCCATATGAGTTCTGACCTCTGTCAGATCTTGCTATACTTGATCCATTTGGATACCAGGAAGATTGTTGTGAGTAGGATACCGGTGCGGACGGTTGAGAGGGAACACCCGACGGCGAGCAATAATTCCTGAACCACAACAGAGTTAGTAACAAACAAAACAAAAACCTACAAAACAAAACAAGAGTCAGTATGCAATGCAGTATGCTTATTTGTTTTCCAAGGTATCCAGCTTGGCTCTTGGTTTTGACCTTTCCAGACCCTGAGGAAGATGCTTTGATGTTGCTTGAGAAAAGAAACTCAATGAAACAAACTGACAAATACATTACAAATGGTGGATCATACATAGTTTGTTTTTTACAACACATGCCCCTGAGGGGTCAAAATACAACATAAAAAGAAAAGTACATGAAATGGAAATAACAACAAGCAAAGAAGTCAAACATCTAATCCAAACTCATCCTCCTTAAATTCCTTCAATAGCGCTTCAGTTACAGGACCAGCCGGATGCTCTGTGATGTTTCTGATAAGAAGGTTTCTGGTGGCAATAGCAGTGGTCAGCTTCTTGTGCCTGTCCTGGTCCTTTGACCTCTTCAAACCAGCCCTAAGCTTCAACTCTGAAATCTCCTTCTGGGCTGCTAGCAGAGCTTCCTGTTGTTTCTTTTCATTGGCCTCCAATTGCTCAATCCTGGCCTGAGTTCTCTTATCTTCTTGAGTACGAGCTTCAATGATCCTGACCCACCTAGCTTGACTTTCTTGCAGATAGAGATTAGTCCTAGCCTTCTAAAACTGGGCCTCTTTACAGGCATTCTTCAATATTTGCTCTCCAGCTCTTGATTTCTTGATGTAGTCCTCTGCTTTCTCAATCTTGGCTAGGTGCTCCACCTTAAGCTTTTCTAACCTCTCAATGTCTAGGCGACCGTCACTCCTCTCCCAGAGGGTCTTCTTCAAAGCTTGAGACAGATTCTCATTCCTCTCCTTCAGCTTCTCAAATTCTTCCAGGCTGACAGTGGCTGGAGGTGGTATTGTGGATGGTCCAGGTGCATCCTCAATGGTGAAAGGCATCCCAAAAATCTGAGCTCTAGCATGGGACCATTCATAGTACTGAGCTGAAGCCACATTATTGCACCTCCCCATAATGGCCATCCCTTTGGTCTGGATGTTGTCCCAAGCCTAGGATGCTTGTCTGACAACGGCTAGATTAGGCTTTATCTCACAATACAGGGTCTCAGCCAAGTCTTTCACTCTAGGAGGGTGAACCAAAGCATAGCCCAACTGTCTCTTAAACAGCAAAGGGTTGTAGTTGATGCAACCCTTCACTCCTATTAGAGGTACATTGGGGAACTGTCCACAGCTAGTAATTATGTCCCTGCCTTTGGTGCTCTGGGTGCACCATCTGATGTCATCTGAATTCAAAGCAATAAGTATCTTAGCCCAATTCTTCTGTTGGTGAGGATTCAGGAAGGCATCAGTCTTGGGTAAGTGCTTAAGCAGCCAAGTGTGAAATAGAGGAGTACAGCATCTCACCAACTTCCCTCTCTGCTTCTCATTTCTTTGGTGAACAGAATAATAGAAATCCCCCAGCAATGTGGGTACTGGGTTCCTCAAAAGGAAGAGATGAATGGCATTCTTGCTGATAAACTTGGGCTCATCTGCAAATAGTATAACCCCATATATACTGAGGGCTAACAATGCACAAACTGCCCCCCATTCTCCCAAGGAGGCCTTCAGGATGGCCTGAGAAGTCAGAAAGTCTAAGTGCAAACCAGGGATCCTTGCCTTTGTTGTCATGTTCTGCTCAACCAAAATAGGTTCCAGGTATAGTGCTTTTTCTACTTCTCCATTGCTGGGAGAAGTCATCTCTGGGTTGAAGGGGATATCACCCCTGACAGGTACTCCAATCAATGATGAGAACTCCTCCAGCAGAGGTCCTAGCTGAAAGTTCTAGAAAGTGAAGCATCTCAAAGGAGGGTCATAAAACTGTAGGCAAGTATGGATCAAACTCCTATGAGAAGGGTCCAGGTCCATAACCATATCAAGGATGCCTCCATAATGCTCTCTGAATAATGGGATGTGGTCTGGAGTGATAAGTGCCTGGACCTGCCTGATGCCAGTCAGCACAGGCTCAAAGAAATGGTATGAAATGTTGCTCTTCTTGGGTGCCATGACTGCTGATGAAGAGCTGAAAACAAGTGCTGATGATGAAGACTGATACTAGAGATGAGCCACTGCTAGGCTGAGGCTGGTGATGAAAGCAGCTGAAGCAGGCAACTGATGAAGATAGATGAGGCAGATAACTGATGATACAAAGGTCTATGCAGATGAAGGGGTCAAAACCAAGCCAGATAAAATGTGGATACCCTGAAAAACAAATAAACAAATGTTAAATGATGCAAATGATGAGTATGCAAATGATATGCAAGGGTTTGTGATCAAGCTGGATCTGATTACTTCCTTGATATAAGTCCATGTATGTTTAAGAAGTCCAGATGGAGGTTCAGAAATCCAGTAGCCAAGGTGGAGGACTCAAATAAAGAGTCACATGTCCAGGGTTAAATCACAAGAACTGTTCCAAAATGGAGTACTCTTAATCAAAACAAAGTAACAGGGTATGTTGAGGTCAAGGGTACCTGCAAACCTGTAAACAGCCCAACCCCCCTCACAGGTGGTGTTCTAAAACAAGGGTCCTCAGACTTGGATCAGTTATGAGAAGTGTAAACACTTCCAACCCGGAGGTACAGTGTTTACAATAACCATAAAAGATCCTCCTCTAATTCACCTCAGCTTCTGAAGGTCATAATAATGGTCATCCAGACTTAGCAGGCTTCCCAGATAGCCCTAGCACTACAGGAAATCAGTAGCACAGAGTTCTCAAGAAGAAACCCACATCTGAACCGTGTTTCATATTCCCGCACCAGACCGAAATGGAATGGGAAAGAACATGAACCACTCTAGCCTAGGTGTCACTCAGGTCCCAGGTATAGGATCTTAAACTCTCAGTAGAACCCCACCCATCAAAACAAAAACCAGATCCAGTCAGATGACAATATGACAGTATGATATATAAAGCTGTAAAGAAAGCAATAAATAATTGTATATAAAGCAGTAAATAAAGCAAATATATAAACACAATTAGCACATAACACCCCAGTAAACACAAATCAAACAAGCGCTAGGAGGAACCCACAAAAAGAACCAGAAGCCCTGGTTACAGTATAAGGGTCCCCAGCAGAGTCGCCAAGCTGTCGCTCCCACCAAATGACACCTAGGTCAGAAGGGGTACAGACGTGAACGGTCGGCGAAAGGGAAGGAATGAATAGAGTCGCCAGCTAGGCATTTTTATCCCGAAGGAAAGGTAATGCTGCATAAACCTAAGAAAAGATGGATAAGATGGTTGCGAACCAGAGATACTGAGAAAGGGGGTTGGTTACAACTTGGGAAGGTATTAGCACTCAGATTGTTCGCCGTACTCGACGGGATCCACGCTTAAAAGATTTGTGTTTTAAAAGGGGTAGTGTCAGTGCAATCTGTGTATCAAAGCTGGAAAAGAATGCAAGTGTCAGTGTAAAAGAAAAGTGAAATGTATAAGAGAAGTGTCAGTGTAAGAATAAGAGTGAAAGGCTCAAGACTATGAGGCTTAAAGGATAATGCTAGAAGAGGGGGGATATACAGAGACTTTTGTTCTATAACTATTAAGTTATGCCTACGTATCCTCTCGTGCAATGAGGAAGTCAGAACACCGTAGTTTGACCCAAAGAGACTGAAAGATAAATTGACTTGTGAACTCCTTACTTGTCTATGCTCAAGTGTATGACCTGTCTGGCTCAGGTGCAAACTGTCTTGCATTTAGACGGAAGAAGCGAGTTCTCATTTGTGAGTGAATAAGATGAGAAAAGAATCCCGGAGGAGACGATTATTGTTTGTTTGATGTTTTCAATCTTTTATTGCTTTTGAATTTGTCATAAGTCAATGAGCTCAAGTCTAAACCAAGGGGTTAGTAAACTCATCACATCCTCCCTCTGATTAGGGGTAATGAGAATACCTTAAGTTTGAAGTCAGCATCTCACACTTAATCACCCTGATGTAGGATTAAGATCATTAACCTACTTGTGATTATTTAGATGTTTTTGGAGTTTTTGTTTAGTGTTGAGTAATGAGTTTAAGCCATAATCAAGGATTTAATGGACCCATTACACCATCTTAATAGAAGGATAATAGATGAGAACATTTGAGCTGAGAAAGACTCCTCAACTTAATCCATGATTAGGGATTAACCTCATGACAAAACAAAGCCTTTATTAAATGGATTTTAGTTAATGATAAGATTAAGAAGTGAGTTTTATGGTTGGTAAGACAACTTGAGGGGGACTTGTCCATTAACACTAGGGTTAGTCCTTCTTAACCAATTAAGGAAGAATTAGAACCCCTAATGCAAGGCCCAAGTTACAAGCTTGATGTCTTGATGATTATTAAGTGGATTGATTAAAGGATTTAAACACATTAAGGGTTTAACACTTAGGATTAAAGTTATACACTCCATCCTAATAGAAGGATGCAGGCATAAGCTTAATCACAAAGCCTTAAAACCTTTAGGGTTTAATCCTTGATTATGAGATGAGAGGAGAAGACTCAAAGGAGACATAAAGGCAAAAGTTAAATGGGGGACTAATCAAACCCTAATTATTATCATGCTTGGTTATTCCTAGGGTTAATGAGGTTTGCAAGAAGATCTTCAGAGAAACCACCAGGAAGGAAGCAGATGAAAGGAGCAAGAAACAGAGAGCAGCAAAACAACTTGCTTCATTTAAGAAGACTAGTTGCTTGAAGAAAGAAAGCAAGAGATGAACATGAATGAGCAATCTCACTCCAATACACAAGATAAAATGCATCAAAGATGCAAGAGATATGAGAAAAGATTGTGAGAAGTGAAGGCAAATCCACTTCTCAAATTACTTACCACCTGAAAAGTTAGCCAAAAGAAATGAAATGCAATGCAAATGAGGTACAATGTCATGATGCAAACCAAAACCAGAAGCATAAGTATGGTGTTAATGATGCTAAGAGATGGTACAAATATGAGGCAAGGCATGAGAATGATCAAACAAACATAAGGATGCAAATGAGGCATGCATTGAACCATGAACATACATGAAAAGTTATGAAATGTAATGAACATTCAACATGGCAAATGGAAGATGCAATGATCAAACATGATTCTAATATGCCCTAAGATGTCTTATGAATCATGTGGATGCACAAAATGTCATGGAACGTCATTGGATGCAAGCAAGTGAAAGAAGGGTGCAAAGGAAAGCACAAATTAGGGTTATATGCATCATGCAAAGCAAAAATCCAAAACCAGAAGCAAATGACATGATAAATATTTGAAAATACAATCAAAGATACCCTAAACCTATACAAACTCACTGCCCAAAGGAGGGGATCCAACTCTTAACCTAATGAAAGTTATGAAATTCCTAAGATTGCTAGGGTTTTAAGGTACCTTGTCAAGAAAAATGCAAAACAAATTGAAAATGCAAGATCAATTCAAATCCAATTTATCCTATAAACTACATGTTATGCAAGATGCAATGCCAAAAGAATCATCATCCAACTCTCAATGGTTAGGCAGAAAGGAATTTTTGAAGATTGAAACAAAATATAGCCTTGAAATGAAATTAAATCCAATGAAAATGATCAAAAGGCATCAAGAACAAAAAAGAAATTTGGTTTGAGAGTTGGACAATGTTTTTAAATGTTTTTAAATGCTATGTGAATTTTTTTGTGATTTTTAAATACCTAAATGTATTTTTAATTAATTAATTTCCATTAATTAATTAAAAATAAACATTTAAATGATTTAAAAATAATTTTCAGTGCAAAAAATAAGAATAAAAATATTTTTGAGTTTTAAAAATTAATGAAAACTTTGACAAAAATTTTCATAATTTTTAAATGATTTTTGCTATTTTAAATAAAATATGAAAGATAAAATAATTTAAATGCAAATAAAAAATAAAAGAAATGAAAGTATGCAAAGGGGAGGGCCAGGATTTGATCTGGGCTTGGACTGGTTGACTGCGCGCCAGATCCAAAGGCCCAGATTCAAACCTGGCTAATTTGTTTTGTAAATTAATTAAACAAGATTTTAATTAATTAATCAGGGATTAGGGCTTTAATGAAGCATCCAGGCCACTCGTTCGCGCGCGGGAAAGGGGATCCTATGGCCAAGATTCAAAATTGCTAATTAAACTCACTTAACCCTAATTAAACTCAGGCGACCGGAGATAAGCTCCGGTCGTCTTCTCCGGCTGCCTCTCTCACCAGAAACACTCCAAACACATCCCCAAGGCCCACAAATCTCCAGAATCAAACATTCAACAATGGGTAACAAGAATCCATGGCCAAAAACAATTTATATTGACTACACAGTGAGAATCGAAGGAAACAAAGCTTAGGGCAAAAATTTCAGAACATCACAACATGCTTGTTTCTGGCTCATTTTCAAAAATAAATAGATCCCCATGATCAGGGCAACATATAGAACAACATTCTAACAAGAAACCAAGGTTCTGGAAAATTTGTTCATCATGTTACCTGAGATTGAGCTTTCAGTCCAGGAGCTTTCTGCTTGCCTCTTTGCTTCAAAATGGTCCCAGTGATCCTCTTGATGAAGTTATGAAGCTTGGTTGGAGTTTAGAATGGCTGATTTGTGAGTTTGAAGAGGTTCTGTTCAGAGAGGGGAAGGAATCGTGTTTCTGTTTCAGGATGTTTCAGGGCAAGGTAAAGGGTCAGGGATGATCAGTGAGACATGCTGAGATGTTCTATGGAGTTTGTTTTTATGTTTGATGCTTGTGTGATGTGTTTCGAATGAAAATGCATAAGAGGGCAAAGCTTGGAGCTATGGCTTGGAGAGTGTTTCAGGCTTGTGTGTCTGTTGTGTTGTGTTGCATTTGGTCCACTTATCACTCTTGGATAGGTCAGAGGAGTTGGTCTGGCCTAGCTTGATTGGTATGGGTCTTTATGAAAAAAGTCAATGTTTTGTGTAAGAGAGGTATGGGTCATTGATAGGCCAAGGACAAAGGGGTGTCCTGCGCAGCAAAGAATGAGGAGAGCCATGGGATCAATCTTGAAGCCAATTAGCAAGTGGATTAGGGTTTGTATGATGTTTTGCAACTTTGTCCAAATTTGGCCCTTTTGAAGTTTCTTGATCCATAAGTCATGAAAATGGGCAAACCTTTGGTGCATTCTGAATTTTGGGCATTGGTTTAGGTTTGTACAAAGATTAGAAGTCCATTTGAAAGCACAATTTGTCTTGGCAAGTGGTTTTGCAACTTTGCCTCTTTGGTGCATAACTTGAAATTATGTGATTTTTCCCAACTTTGACAAGCCATAACTTTTGATTCAAAATGAATTAGAATGAGTTCTTGTACTTTTTGAAAAGGTAATGATCCATTCTACAACTTTCATGACCAAAGTTTTCCCATTTGAAGCATTTTTGAATCAAAAAGAAAGGGTTGAAAAAGTTTCCTAAAATGGTTTCCATTACAAGTCATTTTCCCAAAAAGGCAACTTTGCAAATGGCTTGAAATTCTCCAATTTTGTGAACTTCTAACATCTTCTATGTTCAAATAAAGATCATACACATTCAAAATGATGAAGAACACCCTTTGGTTAGGTCATTGGGGGCCTCAGATGCCCTGATTTTACACTGACTTGCTCAAGAAGTCAACCCTTGATCAGATGCCTTCCCCATGGAATTTCTTCATGAAAATTGATATGCACGATCCTCATATCATATAGATACCAATAGAAACAAGAATGACCAAAAAATTTGGAGTTATGGCCTTTGAAACCAAAACCCTAATTCTAGGTCATCTGTGCAATTAAACCTGGCTCTGCTTCCATGCCTTTCTCAGTTCTTGTGATTCTTTGACTTCCTTGACCTTGTGAGGATATAATATGATGCTTGAACATACATGGACCCCTTTGAAGTGATTTAAGACCTTTGGAGTGACTCAAATAGCTCTTGGATTTCTCAGATCACAAACCCTAGATGCAGATGACTTAGAAACAATGCAGTGAATCAAAAATGCAATATGAGATGCTATGATTGAACTTATGCATATGAAGAGATCACAAGCCATGGTGTGAATGGGTGAGGGAAAATTTGGGGTGTTTACAAATCCCTCTAAGAATTTGAACACACTGGGCATGCTATCTCAAGTTTTTATGGTACAAAGTTTCCTCTCGGTGTAAAATCCTTTGTAGACCAAGTGGACTGGTACAGGAGCTATGTCAAGAATGGTAATGTCTTGAAATGTATAATTGTCTCTCCCAAAGCATGGTTTGATCCAGTTGTTTCCATACAGAATTCCTGAATAATCTTGGAACTTTGATATTAATGATGTGTTGCTCCCCAACAGTAAGTAGGAGCAGGGATTGGTTATTATATGAATATTCTCATTTGAATTTCAATTCTTCCCCATAAGAGTTGTTAGAAGTGATATTCTTGTCACATGAGTGTCCCCAACTGAGGTTTGATCTTTTCCTTAGTAGATTATCTTTGACTTGAGAAGTAAGGTTTATATAAGGAATCCTCAACCGAGTTCTTGTTCCTCAGATTGAGTTGGTTGCATCCCCTAGCAGAGGTATTGATATAGCAGTCAAGTGTAGAGGTTTTCTTTTACCTGGTGGTAGGTATTGATTTAAAATCCCTCCCAACTGTATTTTTGGCTATAATGTTAACTTCTTGTATCCCCACATGGATCGACAAGTCCGAAATATTTCCAGTGATGAATGATTTTCTCAGGTCTTTCTTAGGTCCCTATTAGTTCTGCACATTGTAGCGGTAAAATCGTGAGTGTAAGCTATTGATTAACTTCACTCAAGGTACACAGAGTCGCCACCGCGCTTTTATTTATTTCCAAAAGGAAAAAGGCAAAAAGAACGAAGAAAGCCTAATGAATCTAAAAGCAAAAGCTAAAAGAAACAAACAGAGAACGGGTAAGGGGATTGGTTACAAATCGGGAAGGTTTTACGCACCCGACTTGTCCGTGGTACTCCACGGGAACCCTTTGAAATATTTACTGCATTTTTGGCTTGAAATGGTTTACTTAAAAAGGATTGAAAGGATGAGAAGAAGAATGTTTTTTAAGATTTTGGTGTTTGACGAGACAAACGTCTCATGCCTACGTACCCACAAAGTGCAATGCGAGATCAAAACCCCGTAGTTCGTGGTACAAATTGTGAAAAGAAGAATGAGTTGAATTGATTTTAAAATGTAAAGATAATTCATCATTCTTTAGCGAATAATTCCTCTAGAAAGAATGAATCATATCTAAACATAAAAAAGGGTTAAAAGAAACGTGCACGAGGGCACAAAAACAAGTGAATGAGTTTTGAATGTTTTAAATTTTTTGAGAAAGAAAGTTTCGATATGCTTATGTAGTTTAGCATTTATTAAGAAAATGAAATGAAAAGGTAAAAGCACATGACCGAAGTCAAGGTTTGATTGAGAAAATGCTTGGAGTTTGAAAACAAAGAAAGGTTTGAAAATAGAGAGAAGATTTGAAAATTTAAGAAGATGGGAAGAGATGAAGGGACTATCCTAAGACTTGAAAATAAAAGCTAAAGGAAGAATGATCAAACCATATGGCAAGCATCTTTGAAACAATCAGATTTCCATCTTCATAATCAAATGAACTTAATCGGATCCAAAGTCTTCAATCCATAACAACTCAAGCAAAGGGATAGATCCTAAAATCTAAGTCCGAAACTCCAAGTCCAATGCTAAGGCTAGTAACCATAGTCCGAAATTAAAGTCACCAATTTTTTAGATGTTTAATCCGTTATTAGTGTTTTTGTGTCCGAATGGACAAAGGAAAAATCACAAGCATAACAATATAAACAATAAGCAATATGATGAATGATATAGTATAATAAGCATAATAAGAGAGATAAGGAGCGAGAAATTGAAATAAAGAGGATAAGGTGCGAGAGATTGAATTAAAATGTTAGTATATTCACATTATTATAATATTTACATATAAGTGGTATGATGAACTTAATCAAGCACAACCATGAAAAAAAAGAGAACCAAAATCGAGGCAACCGGATCCAAATGGATCGCATTCCGAATCGGGACGAGTTTAGGTCTATGTTAAGCAATCGCCGAGTAATTTACGGAGTAATTACCCTACAAATGAGGCCAGCCACCACCAATTAAGGTGGAAACTATTTGTGCTAATACATGTTAGAGAAATGATATGATGAATCATTCTCCGAAAACATGTCGCACGAAAAGAAAAGGAATGGTCTAATCTTAATCGGGATTTCTCATTGGATTATCGAAGGCAATCTATCACGATTCCAAAGTATGGAGAATGATTATAATGATCATTCATCCATAGATTTGAAATAATGAAGATTAAACATCTTCGAAATCCAATAATCGCGAATCGGAGATTTTCATCGACCAAATAGAAAAAGGATGGAAAAGTATATGGATAAAAATCCATAATAAAAAAAAAGAAACAAAATAAAAGACTCTTTATAACTTTTCTTTCTAAAAACTTTTTAAAAAAAAACTTATTTAATATTCTAAAAAAATGATATTGTAAAAAAATCAATATTATTTTTCTCTTTTCTTTTAAAACAAAACCAAATTAAGAATTACCTAGAAAAGAAAAAAAAATGAGAAAACAAATTACAAGAGGGGGATCCGCAAGGCATATGGAGAGGTGGATGGTCAATGATCCAATTGGATCTAGGGTATGAAGGCCCAAACACTTAACCAATTATTAAAAAAAAGAAAAATAATAAAAGAAATAATAAAGAATGAAACAAAATGCAGAGGACAACGAAATCTCCTCTTCTTCATTGCGGAAACAGGGCAACGACACTGTTCTTCTTCCAAATCGCGAAAAAACAAGACGGTGACCACGAATATTCAACGTTTCTATACCTCTTCCCTCGATTCAAACGCACATCAACATTCAAGCCCTCGTATGAATCGCGCGAAGGTCTCTTAGATCTCTCTTCTTTCCCTTTGTTTTTTCCGCTTTGCTCTCGGATTGCTCTCTCTCCAATTCCGATTCACATCAAATTATTATGTGGTGAATATGAACTTGCAGGTGGATTGAAGGTTTAATGGAGGTTCGATGGTTTTCTTTGAATCTGGAAATGGAAAAAATGAAGGTTAAGAATTCGCAGCTTGAAGTTGGTTTTTGTGTGGTTCTTGAAAGATTGAAGGTTGAATTGAAGTGAATTGAAGCTCTGAGTTTTCTGATTTGGCAGGGGTTTATTAAGGCTCTCAAAGCTTGCTTAATTGAAGGTGAATGGGGTTTCTTTTATAGAAGGATTGGAAGAATGATGCTGCCATTTTGAGGATTTGGGAGCGTTTTGGCTTGCGGAGAACGCGTGCTAGCTTGCTTTGCTGTGTTGCGTTTTATTTGCTTAATATTTGCGTTTTGTGCAGGTCCTGAGCTGGGGTGAAAGGTTTGCTGCTTGTCTTGAGGCTTGTGCGGCGTGTTGGGCTTGTGTGTGCAGGCTTGCGTTTTGCATAGTAGCTGTTGCGGTTGATGTCGTTTTGGATTATTGGCTTGAAGCTGAAGCTGCGTTTGGAAGGTAACTGGCTGAGGTCACGTGAAAGTTGGTTGTATGGTGTGATGCATTTTGCGTGTGACTGGAGTTGTAGCTTGGAAAACTGCGGTCGTTTTGATGTGTTGTAGCTGGTAAATGGCTTTGAAAAAGTTGTTGTCCTGGTGTGGCTTGTGGCTGGATATTGCGGCTGAGTTTGGCATTTGGGCTAGCGTGAAGATGTAGCTTGTTGGTAGGCTTGAGGCTTGGAAAAAGTTGCTTGAAGTGATGTTGTGATTTTCTCGGCTGAAGCTTATTTCACCATTTTTTGCAACCTGTTATAATGAGTGGGCCAAAATTTGTTCATGGCCTTATTGTCATTTTTTTGTTTGTGAATAACATGAATGATGGGCCTATAATATTTTTGTGATGGCTTATGGAAACAATACCTTGAATATTGAAAAAAAATGGAATTACAAAAATGGATTAAAGATAAAATTAAAAAAAAGAAAATAATGGGAATTGAAATATTAAAAATAAAAGTGGAATCAAATAATCGGGAAATGGATATTAGAAATGAAAAATTGAAAATGATTGATTTTTTTTTAAAAAAAATGGATGGATATGGTAGCAAAAGGATAATTAAAAAAAATGAATAAATGGATATTAATTGGTATGAACTTGTTTTTTATGAAATGAGCCGACTACCATCACACACACAACCATGAAACCTCGAGTTTTTCAACCAGACTTTCACTGCTTCAACAAAACCATTTGATTAAACTGAACATGAACCACTGGGTAATTTGCCAATTAAACCATCACCATTTGAATCGTCTGAAAATTGTCCGAATTATTCGAATCCATGCTGAGGAAGATAAATCCACAGCTGAATCACTGATGAACTGATGAGCACTTTGAAGATTCAAACCAAACTTCGCACAAAACACTGTCTGATAACTGATGACTTCGCACATAACACAGTCCTGAACTTTGAATACGCACTGTCTGAGGAAAATTCATTGGCACACACAACTTGCAATTGAAACAATATTCTGATAGTTTGACCAAGATTAGGTCAAACTTCCATCTGAATCGAATCATAATTGAACAACCACATCTGAATTGAGAATCACAGCCATGTCTTTGAAATCCTGCAACACAGAGAAGAAGAAGAAGCAGACTGCACCATATTTTTTGTATTTTGGTTAGAAGTTAGTAAATATAAACAAATAACAGAAATTAAACATGGTGATCCCCTGCAACGCATAGACCTGCACCTGAACGGGGATATATGAACCAGTACGTGATCTTGTTTGTATGCAAATGCAGATGAGATGCGGAAAATCTTAGGGTCAAAAATTAGGGTCTGACAGATGCCCCTATTTAAGTTTCTTCAATCCAGAGATAATGAAGATTAAAATCTTCGTTTCGACAAGATGGAAGATACTTAAATATCAAAAACCCAATTTTTGATCCTAAGATGCCAAAAAATGGAATGAAATGAAATGAACGGTATGAAATGATATGAAGATAATATGGAAATGATATGAAGCATATGAGATGTATATGAAGTGCAGACAAAATATGTGAAATGCAGAGAAAATATGTGACAACATATGAAATATTATGAGAGAAATCATGAGATTATATTAAATGTATCCGGAACCAAATGAAATGCAGAGAAGTCCGTGAGGGACAAGACAACACATGAAAAAGAATACACGCTGGGAATAAGGAGCATAAGACTCCGACGAGAAAAACAACATGCTAGAGAATAAACTCATGGCTCAGCTGAGACGAAAATGTCCAAGAATGGCAATTGGACAGAAAGGATCACAACATCCAGGAATGGCACTGAATGAAGTGAGAAGAGTCTCGAAAAAGTATATCAAAAACATCCAGAGATGACATTACTGACTATACTAGGGATATCCGAGAATGGCAATCGCAAAAAAGGCAATCACAATATCTGAGAATAGCAATCAGATAAAAAGTGAATCACAACATTCAGGAACAGAACTGAATGAAATGGGAGAAAGTTTGGGAAAGTACATCAACTCAATGATAACTCCATCATGGAAATCCGAGAATGGCAATCGGAAGGAAAGTGATCACAACGTCCAAGACTAACAATCGGATGAAATGTGAATCACAACATTCAGGAACAGAACTGAATGAGATGGAAGAAGGTCCGGGACAGTACATCAAATCAATGATGACTTCACTATGGACATCCGAGAATGACAATCGGATAAAAGGGTGTAATATCTGAAAAGACACAACAAGCACATGAAGGAAAAGTTATGACGAGACAGACACATGCCAAGTAAGTTGGACTTTGACCAAAAAGTAAGAAGTTGAAAACAAACGAGACTTCGAGAAATGCATATGAGGACTAAAACACTCAGTATGCAGACATTTACGAAAATGGGGACTAAACTACCCAAGAACACGCATAATGAGGACTAAAACACTCAGATATGCAAAGCCAAACGAGACTGGGGAATAACACCCGAGAAAACGCATAATGAGGACTAAAACACTCAAATATGCACAGATAAACAAGACTGGGGAATAACACACCCAAGGAGGCGCATAATGAGGACTAACACACTCAAATATGCAAAGGTAAACAATATTGGGGAATAACACACCCAAGAAAACGCATAATGAGGACTAAAACACTCAAATATGCAAACATAAACAAGCCTGGGGAATAACACACCCGGGAAAACGCATAATGAGGACTAAAACACTCAAATATGCAAAGGTAAATAAAACTGGGGAATAACACACCCAAGGAGATAATATGAGAGAAAATGCTGACAACCAGTTTAGACTCTTAGAGGAGTGGAAAAGATGGAAGATTGATTCCTCAACCCAGAGATCACTGCCATTCTGCTCGGAAATTAGAGATACTACTGCTGCACAAATCTTTGTCACACCAGTAAACTGTACCAAGTTGAAAATCTTTTTCTGTTCTGAGATTAGAAATGCTACCGTTGAACAAATCTCTGTCCTACTAGTAAACTGTATCAAATTTGAAATCTTTTGAGAGAAGTCGTGCAAAGCTGCTTGGGGATTCTTGAAGAAAAAATTTGCCCCAAGTTCAATGAATGATGAAGGTAAACTGATAATGGATTCAGTTCTCAACTACTGCTGGAGAAAATAATCAGATCTTTGAGATAACTGTTGAGAAGAATAAACTGATCATGGCTTCAGTTCTTGAAATGAATGCTGAGAAAATAACCCAATATGAAACTTGCAGAGAATCTCCTGGCCAACCATATCTGAGAATAACTTGCGCTGAGCAACAATTCTTGAAACATAGGAACTGAGAAAAACTTTCCCCTGATAAGATCACCGACCAAGTTTCTCAACTGTTTGAAAATTCCTTGATGAGGAAAGTTTATTTGCAAATAAAAGATGTTTGTACAAACTTGGTAATTTTAATGCAAAATTCAATGCAAAGTTTGAAATCAAGAATCATTTTTGGAATGAAATTTATTGATGTAAAGTAAACGAAAACAATGTCAAAACACAGCGGTTGAGACAACATTAAAGATAAAGCAAAGGTAAGAAAACAAATGATTGGTAAAGAACTTAGGAGTCAGTTTACGCAACCTCGTTGTAGTATGCTTTTCAAAAGAAACCTGGATTCAATTAGGACTTTTGAAGGTTGTAACTTGGTCTGGTTCACGGTTTATGAAACAAAGGATATAGGCTCAAAGTTATTTGTACCCAACCCAACTTCGTGATGAACTCCAGTCCTAAATTCAATTAATTCAGCCTATACATTCAAGTTCCAAGAATTTTGGGATTGCACAGATGAAGATGGTTCATAAGCCAAAGGATTTTGAGATAGCAGTCACATCCTTCCTTTTGTTATCTCTAGTGAGGACTTTGGTCAACTCATCTTATTTTTGCTGAGGATTTTGACGACCTCTTGACAAATATTTCTTTTTATTATCCCTAACTTTTGCCTGGACTGTATCATTTGAACTCACAGCCAGCGGGATGCCCCAGTTTTTGCCTAAGTCTCCTTCATAGGTTTTGACTTAGCAGGCTTTGATTTTTGTTTCAATAATTTTTTCAATATCATTTTTTTTGAAAGATAATGACTGCATGGCTTAATGATTACAACGAACCATCATTGACTTTTGAATTGAGAAACATCTTCAATACTTCTTGATGTGTGTGAAGGAAAGCTTGAGACTACAACTTTTGTTGAAAGGCGTCTTGAATGATTCTCTTGTACTTGAATGTACATTCGAATTAATTGAGAACTACCCATTCCCAGGTTAAAATTGCGGGTTTTTTCGAATAAAAATAAACTCTAACTTCAAGGCTCGAAGGGGTTGATAAGGGATTAACTTCCTTATTTCTCCAGTGTTTGGGATTTGAAACAATGCCTGTATATCATCAGCCAAGTCTCAATTGAAAGCATACCAACATCAATTATGGATATCTCGTTTTCATCATCCTCCCTCCAATCATTGTAAAAGCTTGAGACAAGATAAATGAACTTGAAATGTAAAGCATAAAGATGCAAATAGTAAATGAAATTAAATCAAAACAAAGCAATGCTCAGTTCATTAAAACCAACATGAAAGTACAAACAAAGTTTAAAAGCAAACAAGTCAATACAATTGAATAAAATTGCAAACATAAAGAAACAATGGCCTAGTGATCCACCAGCAACAAGGATGAGCTGTCCCGGCTGATATTCTGGCCTTGAAGAAAAATTGACAATTGACGTCTTCTAGAAGATTCACTTCCCAAGCTTCGGCAAAGGATTGTTGACAACATTGGGATTAGTGTCATTAAAGTAAAGGATGTTATTCCTGATAAGTTCTTGCACTTTAGCTTTCAGTGCAAAGCAATGTTCCAAGTCATGACCAGTTCCACCTTGATGAAACTCACAGCGAAGATCCGATCTATAACCAACCGGGAGAGGGTTTGGAACAGGAGGCGGAGGCCTAGTAGTAATTAAACCACTCTTAATCAAGGAAGGAAACAATTCAGTGTAAGGCATTGGAATAGGATCAAAGTTTGGCCTATTGCGATACTGATTTTGTTCGGCAGCAGGATGAGGAGCCTGAGCTTGAGCTCGGATCTGAACTTGAGCTTGAGCTGGTCGAACTTGACTTTGAACTTGAGTTTGAGCAGATTGAGTTTTGACAATAGGAGCAACTGCAGCTACGTATGGTTGAACATATCGTTGTTGCGGGCGATAAGACCTCCTCTCAGTTGAAACAACATAAGCATCACCATCTCTTCTCTTGTGAGGATTCCAAAAGACTTTCTTGCAGCATTGGGAGCTTCAGAATTGGTAATCTTACCTTTCTTGATACCTTCCTCTAGTCTTTCTCCAATAGTGACTAGATCAGAAAAACCAGATGAAACACTTCCTACCATTTTCTCCCAAAAGAACGGTTGAAGAGTGTCCATGAACAAGCCAGTTAATTCCTTCTCGGGAAAAGGTGGTTCCACTTGAGCAGCTAGCTCTCTCCAACGCTGAGCATACTCTTTGAATGATTCTTTCTCTTTCTGCGACATGTTTTGAAGTTGACGACGGTCAGGCGCCATGTCCAGATTGTACTTATACTGCCTTACAAAAGCATTGGATAAATCTTTCCTGCTTCGAATGTGACTCTTCTCAAGTCCCACATACCACTTCATAGAAGCACCACTCAAACTGTCTTGAAAACAGTGAATAAGCAGCTTGTCATCTTTGGCATGTGCAGCCATTTTGCGACAATACATCAGCAGATGAATCTTTGGACAAGTATGACCATTGTACTTCTCGAATATAGGAACCTTGAACTGATCAGGAAGAACCAAGTCGGAAACCAAACACATGTCAATTGCAGCAGAACCAAAGACATCTTTTCCTTCTAGACCTCTTACCCTCTTCTCAAGAGTCAAACATTGCTCTCTAACTTCATCCATATATCCAGGTTCCCCCTGACTTTCAGCTTGTTGACCAGTAGCTTGGTACAAGAAAGGAGAATTCTGATAAGTAGTCTGAGCAGTAGTGTGCACAACAGGTTAAGGTTCAACAAAAGTCGGAGCTGAAAAGACTGGCACAACAGATGGACCACCAATTTGAGCAGTAGCAGAAACTGGCACATAATCCGGAGGTAACCCATATTCTGGCCAAGTAGAAACCGGTTGCTGAACAACAGGAGGATCAACAACAACAGTAAAAACTTGAGAGATAACAGTCCTTTGAGGTGGTTCACCTCGAGCAATCAGAACTTGCATCATTTCAGTAAGCCTGGTCATACCGGCCTTCAACTCATCAATCTCCATCCGGACTTCCATGTTATGCTGTTCTTGGTGTTCCATTCGCAATCTGATAGCTCTCAATCTATTAACAGCTCTAGTACCGTATCTGTGGTGAGGAGTCAGCTTGACGGATCAACCGATAACACTCTTAAAATAGACCTCGTCCGAGTGTAGTATCGCGTGACAACCACCTTAGGTTTACACCCAGATAGTTTCCGCACTACGTTCCTAAATTGGCTTAGATTGGTTAAGGGTTCTACGGTCCTCAGTATGATCAGCTCAAAGTCGGAAAATAATGCCACGTACGATTACTCGTCATGACATTGATAGTCCAAGAGAGCCTAACCGAGTGGAGATTATCAAATTGATATCGCTTTGGACTACTCCATCGCATATCGCTTCGAATATCACCGTCCTATCATAAGTTCCACTCAGATCCGGGTTAGAATCTATCTCACAGAGGATCACCAAAACCGAAACAGAACAACCAAGTAATAAGCAAATCAAACTAAAACAGTAAATAAATCAAAGTAGGCCGAATCCACTTAGAGATTGACTCCCCAGCAGAGTCGCCACTTTTCTGTAGCGGTAAAATCGTGAGTGTAAGCTATTGATTAACTTCACTCAAGGTATACAGAGTCGCCACCGCGCTTTTATTTATTTCCAAAAGGAAAAAGGCAAAAAGAACGAAGAATGCCTAATGAATCTAAAAGCAAAAGCTAAAGGAAACAAAAAGAGAACGGGTAAGGGGATTGGTTACAAATCGGGAAGGTTTTACGCACCCGACTTGTCCGTGGTACTCCACGGGAACCCTTTGAAATATTTACTGCATTTTCTGCTTGAAATTGTTTGCTTAAAAAGGATTGAAGGGTTGAGAAGAAGAATGTTTTTTAAGATTTTGGTGTTTGACGAGACAAACGTCTCATGCCTACGTACCCACAAAGTGCAATGCGAGATCAAAAACCTCGTAGTTCGTGGTACAAATTGTGAAAAGAAGAATGAGTTGAATTGATTTTAAAATGTAAAGATAAGTCGTCATTCTTTAGAGAATAATTCCGCTAGAAAGAATGAATCATATCTAAACATAAAAAAGGGTTAAAAGAAACGTGCACGAGGGCACAAAAACAAGTGAATGAGTTTTGAATGTTTTAAAGTTTTTGAGAAAGAAAGTTTCGATATGCTTATGTAGTTTAGCATTTATTAAGAAAATGAAATGAAAAGGTAAAAGCACATGACCGAAGTCAAGGTTTGATTGAGAAAATGCTTGGAGTTTGAAAACAAAGAAAGGTTTGAAAATAGAGAGAAGATTTGAAAATTTAAGAAGATGGGAAGAGATGAAGGGACTATCCTAAGACTTGAAAATAAAAGCTAAAGGAAGAATGATCAAACCATATGGCAAGCATCTTTGAAACAATCGGATTTCCATCTTCATAATCAAATGAACTTAATCGGATCCAAAGTCTTCAATCCATAACAACTCAAGCAAAGGGATAGATCCTAAAATCTAAGTCTGAAACTCCAAGTCCAATGCTAAGGCTAGTAACCATAGTCCGAAATTAAAGTCACCAATTTTTTAGATGTTTAATCTGTTATTAGTGTTTTTGTGTCCGAATGGACAAAGGAAAAATCATAAGCATAACAATATAAACAATAAGCAATATGATGAATGATATAGTATAATAAGCATAATAAGAGAGATAAGGAGCGAGAAATTGAAATAAAGAGGATAAGGTGCGAGAGATTGAATTAAAATGTTAGTATATTCACATTATTATAATATTTACATATAAGTGGTATGATGAACTTAATCAAGCACAACCACGAAAAAAAGAGAACCAAAATCGAGGCAACCGGATCCAAATGGATCGCATTCCGAATCGGGACGAGTTTAGGTCTATGTTAAGCAATCGCCGAGTAATTTACGGAGTAATTACCCTACAAATGAGGCCGGCCACCACCAATTAAGGTGGAAACTATTTGTGCTAATACATGTTAGAGAAATGATATGATGAATCATTCTCCGAAAACATGTCGCACGAAAAGAAAAGGAATGGTCTAATCTTAATCGGGATTTCTCATTGGATTATCGAAGGCAATCTATCACGATTCCAAAGTATGGAGAATGATTCTAATGATCATCCATCCATAGATTTGAAATAATGAAGATTAAACATCTTCGAAATCCAATAATCGCGAATCAGAGATTTTCATCGACCAAATAGAAAAAGGATGGAAAAGTATATGGATAAAAAATCCATAACAAAAAAAAGAAACAAAATAAAAGACTCTTTATAACTTTTCTTTCTAAAAACTTTTAAAAAAAAAAAACTTATTTAATATTCTAAAAAAAAAGATATTGTAAAAAAATCAATATTATTTTTCTCTTTTCTTTTAAAACAAAACCAAATTAAGAATTAGCTAGAAAAGAAAAAAAATGAGAAAACAAATTACAAGAGGGGGATCCGCAAGGCATATGGAGAGGTGGATGGTCAATGATCCAATTGGATCTAGGGTATGAAGGCCCAAACACTTAACCAATTATTAAAAAAAAGAAAAATAATAAAAGAAATCATAAAGGATGAAACAAAATGCAGAGGACAACGAAATCTCCTCTTCTTCATTGCGGAAACAGGGCAACGACACTGTTCTTCTTCCAAATCGCGAAAAAACAAGACGGTGACCACGAATATTCAACGTTTCAATACCTCTTCCCTTGATTCAAATGCACATCAACATTCAAGCCCTCGTATGAATCGCGCGAAGGTCTCTTAGATCTCTCTTCTTTCCCTTCGTTTTTTCCGCTTTGCTCTCAGATTGCTCTCTCTCCAATTCCGATTCACATCAAATTATTATGTGGTGAATATGAACTTGCAGGTGGATTGAAGGTTTAATGGAGGTTCGATGGTTTTCTTTGAATCTGGAAATTGAAAAAATGAAGGTTAAGAATTCGCAGCTTGGAGTTGGTTTTTGTGTGGTTCTTGAAAGATTGAAGGTTGAATTGAAGTGAATTGAAGCTCTGAGTTTTCTGATTTGGCAGGGGTTTATTAAGGCTCTCAAAGCTTGCTTAATTGAAGGTGAATAGGGTTTCTTTTATAGAGGGATTGGAAGAATGATGCTGCCGTTTTGAGGATTTGGGAGTGTTTTGGCTTGCGGAGAACGCGTGCTAGCTTGCTTTGCTGTGTTGCGTTTTATTTGCTTAATATTTGCGTTTTGTGCAGGTCCTGAGCTGGGGTGAAAGGCTTGTTACTTGTCTTGAGGCTTGTGCGGCGTGTTGGGCTTGTGTGTTGGGCTTGCGTTTTGCATAGTAGTTGTTGCGGTTGATGTCGTTTAGGATTATTGGCTTGAAGCTGAAGCTCCGTTTGGAAGGTAACTGGCTGAGGTCACGTGAAAGTTGGTTGTATGGCGTGATGCATTTTGCGTGTGACTAGAGCTGTAGCTTGGAAAACTGCGGTCGTTTTGATGTGTTGTAGCTGGTAAATGGATTTGAAAAAGTTGTTGTCCTGGTGTGGCTTGTGGCTGGATATTGCGGCTGAGTTTGGCATTTGGGCTAGCGTGAAGATGTAGCTTGTTGGTAGGCTTGAGGCTTGGAAAAAGTTGCTTGAAGTGATGTTGTGATTTTCTCGGCTGAAGCTTATTTCACCATTTTTTGCAACCTGTTATAATGAGTGGGCCAAAATTTGTTCATGGCCTTATTGTCATTTTTTTGTTTGTGAATAACATGAATGATGGGCCTATAATATTTTTGTGATGGCTTATGGAAACAATACCTTGAATATTGAAAAATAATGGAATTACAAAAATGGATTAAAGATAAAAATAAAAAAAAGAAAATAATGGGAATTGAAATATTAAAAATAAAAGTGGAATCAAATAATCGGGAAATGGATATTAGAAATGAAAAATTGAAAATGATTGATTTTTTTTTTTAAAAATGGATGGATATGGTAGCAAAAGGATAATTAAAAAAAATGGATATTAATGGGTATGAACTTATTTTTTATGAAATGAGCCGACTACCATCACACACACAACCATGAAACCTCAAGTTTTTCAACCAGACTTTCACTGCTTCAACAAAACCATTTGATTAAACTGAATATGAACCACTGGGTAATTTGCCAATTAAACCATGACCATTTGAATCGTCTGAAAATTGTCCGAATGATTCGAATCCATGCTGAGGAAGATAAATCCACAGCTGAATCACTGATGAACTGATGAGCACTTTGAAGATTCAAACCAAACTTCGCACAAAACACTGTCTGATAACTGATGACTTCGCACATAACACAGTCCTGAACTTTGAATACGCACTGTCTGAGGAAAATTCACTGGCATACACAACTTGCAATTGAAACAATCTTCTGATAGTTTGACCAAGATTAGGTCAAACGTCCATCTGAATCGAATCATAATTGAACAACCACATCTGAATTGAGAATCACAGCCATGTCTTTGAAATCCTGCAACACATAGAAGAAGAAGAAGCAGACTGCACCATATTTTTTGTATTTTGGTTAGAAGTTAGTAAATATAAACAAATAACAGAAATTAAACATGGTGATCCCCTGCAACGCATAGACCTGCACCTGAACGGGGATATATGAACCAATACGTGATCTTGTTTGTATGCAAATGCAGATGAGATGCGGAAAATCTTAGGGTCAAAAATTAGGGTCTGACATACATGATGAATTCCAACAGGTTCCTATGTGATCCTCAACAAGCCTTGCATCCTTTCCCCAAGCGGAGCAGGAGTGATATGATGGTTATTCCCCGCAGGAGTTGGTTCTTAACAAGAATATCTTTGTCCATAGCAAGGATTGTGGAAGCATTTGCCTATCCCCAACAAATTATTACTTTTCCTCAGCATGGTGATATCCCTATGCAGAGTTGATGTTTTATGCTCTAGTATGCTTTTCTTTATTTGCACAACTGGTAGATCTTTACCTTGTTACCCCAAACAAAGTGTTGAAGATATTTGTCCCTATCGGAGTTTAACAGGGACAATTCCATTTTTCCCAAAGTGTGTGCAATACTTTGGTGTTGTTGATGTTTATCTGATGTGTTACCCTCTCAGATTGGAATTTCTGATGTTATCCTTAATGTATTATTGAATATTGCTTTGTGGATTGAATCCTTAGCAGTATTTCCTCAGCATGAGTTGAGCCTTGAAGTAGGATTTTATTCCTTTGATGGATTTTGATTTCCCCCTGCATGATTTCAAGTTGATTTCCAGCAGGATTCCCCAACTTTGTTGTCTTGGGATTAGCTGAGTATCCGGTTGTTATGATGTTTATGTCACCTGTTGCTTATCCTTATGTCTGTTTTATAAGCATATTCACACGTATATTCATGCATTCTCTTTGTGCATGGTATCATATGTTTGAATTCTTGCATTCTTTGATATATCATTGTTCTCCATTTTTTGGTGTGGATTTTCACCACAGAGTGCGTGTTGTCTCCTCTCAAGTTTAGAGTGTCGACTATTAAGCAGAAAGTGTTTATCCTTTCTAATTCACCACTGAGTTTATTCCTCGTGGATGATTTTAATTCAGTTTCTTACCCAGTCTGTTATCTGGATGAAACTTTCCCCAGTTGAGATATTTCCTACTCGGGATGAGTCTTGTTTGATTATTTCTCTCCAATCCGTTCTTGGATTGAACTTTGGTCCTTTTTTGAATTTTTATATCGGTTTAAATGTCACTTTGATGGTAGTAGGTATTATTCCTCCCTTATTTGAGCTTATTGCTTTTGCTCCTACCAAATGCACCGGTAGTTGAGTCAAATTTCCTATCAAATGCACCGGTAGTTGATCCTATTTCCTACCAAATGCACCGGTAGTTGATCTTATTTCCTACTAAATGCACCGGTAGTTGAGCCTATTTCCTACCAAATGCACTGGTAGTTGAGTCTATTTCCTACCAAATGCACCGGTAGTTGATCCTACTATTTCCTACTAAATGCACCGGTAGTTGATCCTATTATCCTACCAAATGCACTGGTAGTTGATGACCCTTTCAGTATTCCTCCATCTATTGGACTTGAATACTTTGTTTGACTGATATTTCCCTGGAGGAGTTTTACTCTTCCCTGTTGAATCATATCCTGATTATATCTCATAATTGTTTCCCCAAGTTGAGTCATCTATCTAGTAATTTATTTTCCTGGAAAACTCTCGTGTTGTCTATTGCTTTTCCCCAGTGGGATTTTCTTCTGTGTTCCAAAGCTTTTGATTTTCTCCGGTGGTCGTATTTCCCCATAGAGATCTTGGGTTTTCATATCATATTCATATCATATCACAGTTTCTTAGGACAAAAATTGGGTTTTCTATATTTAAGTCTCTCCCATCTTGTAGAAACGAAGATGTCAATCTTCATATCTCCAGATTGAAGAAACTTAAATAGGGGCAGCTGTAACACCCTAATTTTCCCCCTAAGATTTATTCGCATTTCATATAGATTGTGCATACAAACAAGATCACTCTGGTTTCTCGGTTCTTCTTGGGTGTAGGTATATGCCTCACATGGGATCACCATTGCTTTTATTTTCTTTTATTTATTTATGTTTACTAACCATTAATTAAAATCCAAAAATATTTTGTTTTCTTTTATTAACATTTTCAAGGGAAAAGCAGATGAAAATGCCAAAAATAACAGTCTTACAACTCAGATGAATTTCACAGTTAAAAATCGAAATTGATCCGCAAATAATTCAAATTTATCTGATCAAGGATTTCCCAGTTTAATTGATTTATTCAAGGAATTCCAAGGATCATGTGTTTATTTTCATGCCTTCTTCGATGCGTAAAAATAATCGAGCTCAAATCCAGTACAATATAGTTACATGGCAATTTTTCAAAATTTTGCACTGTGCAATCGATTGCACCATCTCGTTTTGCCCAAAAATTGAAATTTTGCATTGTGCACCAAAGCTCTTCTTCTTTTGAAAGTTATCAATAATTCACATTGAATTCTTGATTAACTTTGAGCTAAACTTCCATCTTTTTTATTTTTCTTCTTCAATTCTATTAGATCAAGCTTGCTAGTGGAGTGATTTGAAGTTTGTTCTTAGTAATTCATCTTCCTCCATCATTATCCATTCATCATCATCAAAAATGTAGATCTTGATTGATTCTTGTTGCTTGATCTTTAGTTCTTGCAATTGTGTTCTTATTGGTGGTATTTGATTTTGATTTAGTGGAAAATTCATGCTCAATTGAATCTATGGTCATAAGGTGTTTAAAAGAATATTGAGCATGAATTTTGAGATTTAAAGAATGACGACTTATCTTTACATTTTAAATTCAATCCAACAAACTAATTTTTCACTATTTGTACCATGAACTACGAGGTTTTGATCTCGCATTGCACTTTGTGGATACGTATGCATGAGGTGGTAAACCTCTCCAAACACAAAAACATTAAAAAATTAATTCTTCTCTCATCCCTCCACTCTCTTTTACAAACATTTTCAAACTAAAAGCAATAAATATTTCAAAGGGTTCCCATGGAGTACCACATATATTTTGGGTGTGTAAAATCTTCCCATTTTGTAACCTATCCCCTTACCTGGTTCTCTGTTTGTTTCTTTAACTTTTTGCTTTTAGATTCATTAGGATTTTTTTTCTTTTCCATTTGGAATAAAACAAAAGTGCGGTGACGACTCTTTTTACTTTGAGTTAAGTTAACTAATAGCTTACACTCATTTTTTTTACCGCTACACCATGTAAGAGGTGTTTGCCGAGAAAAGTACTCTGATTATTATAGGAAGCCCGTGACTCGTGTCTTGACTTATAATAGAGATGTTTGTTGGGGAAATATGTTCCTTGTTAAGCAGACCTCTGTGGCCTATGTTTCATTTCCTAGTAGTAGGATAGGTCAGGGAAAGTTATCCGATGTGATAGAGAGCAATAATCTGTGTCCGTGTCCATTGAGATTATTATCCCACCCCATTATATTGTTGAACGTTTAGGCAACTCAAGGTAGGATGAAGGCAAATTTAATTTCGTGCAAAGATGTTTTGAACATTTCGATGTTTCGAGATGGTTTCCGCTTAGTGTTTTGTTAGGAACTCATGTATACCATGTGCCATATGATGTATTTTGAATATCTTGGACATGTATATAAATGGTGTCGTTAGACACTTATCTTGTATCAGTACCAATTAATATTTGTATGATATTATTCTATATTTATATTATACAGGGTGTTACACATTCCCTTTGTGTGTGGGGTGCCTCGAAGCCAAATTAACAACAACGTTTCTCTTGAACGAAGTACATTTGATGCACATGTTCCCCACATCAACTATTCCTACTAAAGGCCACCACGAAGTTTGTTCTACATGGAACACATTCTCACAAAAAGTTTTTCTCAATGGTTCAGCTTCCTGGATCGGCGTTATTGATCCAAACATCAACAATTGTTACTTCAGTTAAATGTAAGGCTCCGGGAAGTAATTGTTCTTGGATGAACAACGATCCATAAGGATCAACCTAAATCAGTCAAAGTGAGTCACTTATTGACGTACTGATGGATCTGAATATACGAAAAATCACACTGAAGTGCGACCCCTCCTTTCATCATGATCATTGATATGCATTAAACAATTATTCGTGTTTCACGTCAGACAAACTGGGGGCAGTTGTAACTGCTCCTTTTTTTATAAGTGTGACTCTTAATCACATTAGTATGATTTATTATACACTTTCAAAGATTCATCTTAATCTTAGATTGACCTAAGAGTGAGAGTACTATTTTTTTTTCAAGTACTTTATTCATTCATTAGAAAAATGTTATCATCAAACTATAATCAATTCCCTATTTTAATATAGAATAAAGAGTAATGTTGTAAGTATTTCAACACAAATTATTTACTCTAAAGTGTAATCCTTTATTGATAATAAAATGGAACTACAGCATTTCTTTAGTTTGAGAAATACAACAATCATCTAAATATCGTTATTAAATAGTATTGTTTTTCTATTGTTCCAGTCATAGTTTTTTTCCTTTTCCAAAGTGCTTGCTCCTCTTGAATTATGATTATATCAAATTTATATTAATACACCTTGGATAACCTCCCTTTAGTCTAATGCAAATGTCATGTTATGCACACACACAAAAAAAAAAAAACTTTAAATGTTTGCAAACAAATTCGAACATTGTTATGTCTCTTTGCAAAGCAACCATTAGTGTCCCTATGAAGAATAATTATGGATGCATTAATCTTAAAGCAATCATGAGGAAGATAGCGTAAACAAGATTAATTAATAGTATAATTAATATACTTATATATCCTTTTCATGCAAAAAGCTGGGATAATGATTGGTGACAAACTGTGATAATTTTATGAACAAGATCTTCATCACTTACATAATGTGTGTATTTATTTATTTTGTATAAAGAGATAATAGACACAAAAGCATGTGTTAGATGAATAATTTCATGCTTGTAATACTATCCTGTCCCATTTGATTCTGATGTGTCAATGTGCAAGTTAAGAAATTGCAAGGCAAGAGTGGAGATGGTGACAGAAACCTTGTTTTTATAGAGAGTTTCAATGAAACATGTACTTAACATTCCATGACAAATAAAGTATAAACAGAATGATTTATAGGCTATAACCTAGTGTTGAAGCAGGTAGATGATACATATGTACTTGCTTCTGGTCTCAATTAAATGAATCTAAATTATTTCCTGTTTAAGATCACATATCATTGCTTAGCCTTAAATCCATGATTTTAAATTCAAAATTATAATATGCATGCATCAACAAACATTATTAGGGTGAGTCACATAGTTGAATTGATATACATGAGTTAAATGAGTATATTTTATTATTCAAACATTTAATCTCTTCTGATAATATTTGTTTTTTTTTAACTTATATATATATATATATATATATATATATATATATATATATATATATATATATATATATATATATATATATATATATATATATATATATATATATATATATATATATATATATTATTGATATTTATAAATCAATTATTTTATTTAAAAAAATGATTACGGATTTATTAAAATCAATGAAAATCTTAAGGATTTAAAAAACATTGACATAAATATTCACATAACATATGTATAAAATTTTTCACATCGCAAATAAAAATTCAAATTCAAATTTGGTGTAGTACTGGTAAGAATTGGATGGTAAGAATTGTATTCTGGGAGTATATTTTTCTCAAGATTTCAAATTTAAATTCTATACGATAAAAATAATTCTAATTTAAATTCTATATGATAAAAATAATTCTGATATTGAAATTTTATACAACATTAAATAAATTCTCCCAAATAGATTATGGAAGGACGGATACAAAAATTTATTAAAAAAAAAAAGATTTCAATTAAATTTTCATCTGTCCATGTACATTATTATTGAATTCTGAAGTGGCAATATTAAATATTAGTAGCATGAAATGAAAGGTATATGAAACATGGAATGTGATTTTACCCAAAGGCTTCTCTACCAAAATAGGCATCTTCATATTTTTTCAATAGGTACATATTTTACAATTTGTATATAAGGTATGAGAAATCCCAAAGTAGGAAAAAAAATTGTGAAAGAATTTTTGCTTTTCCCCTCTTTCCTTTTTTGCTTAATCTATAACTGACCAATTCTACATGATTCATCCTTTGAAGGCCCCGTCTGTATCTATCCCTCAATAGGGTTACATGCAATTATTCTGAGTCACAGTCAGTGATGTGTTCATTTGACCAGATCAATATGTATCTAGGAATTATTTGCATTATCTGGCTCTCTATGTGTGTTAATTTTGGAATTTTAAGTTTTGGTTTGACTTGATGATTAAGTAATATAAACTAAGGTATTGGGAAGTGATGTATAAGATGCTGCTAGCCCTAGCTAGAGGCTAGGTTGGCCATAAGTCTGATTAACATAATGCGTTTGTTTCGAGATTGAGTAAAAATAATGGTAGCTTAAGAGCTCAATGGAGTAGTTTAGGTCTCCCTTTGTAAAGTTGTAGTTTTATTAGATTCTTCTCCTTTAGATTAGAAATTAAACAAGTCATTATAGGGAGTATAACTTATGTCTAAGAGTAGTATTATTTGTAGGGTTGGTCTCCCTTTATTGCAATTTTTTTTAGATATTTCAAAATTTAGATTCACTCAATTAAAACTATGTTAAAATTCGTAAAAAAGAAAAAGAACAAAATTGAAATACACGATTATTTATAAAAAAGAGGGCAAGTCGAAAATCTTATCACAATCCATTAAAAATGATTGATTAAGGGTTTGTTTGTTTTGTTTTTTTTCTAAATGATTTTTATAGTGCAACATTATTTTTTGTACAAAAAGTTTCAAATAAAAATTTTGTTTGAATAGTTATTCTTAAAATGTTATTTAAATATTTTATCATTTTTTTTTGAATTTTTTTATATTAAACTTTTAAAAAATCACTTAATTTTGAAACTATTTTAAATAGATTTTCTTATAAATTATTTTTAAAATATAACTTTTTGAAAAAATTGGGATTTGGATTATCTTTTGATCTTCAATAAATATGTTTATATATAAGATATCAACATTAGTCTTTCAATTTAGAAGAAACAAATATAAAAATATTTATAATATTTTAAAAAACAGTTTTATACAATCTATTTTTGAAAATATAAAGAAAAAATTATTTTTGAAAATATAAAGAAAAAATTATTTTAAGAAAAAACAGACCCTAAATGAATGAATCTAAGATGAAAATTTTAACTAATCTAAGATGAAATTTTTAACAAATCATGACATTTTTTTCTCAGTTATTCTAATTTTAATATTTTAAAAAAAATTTTAAAATACAAACCATTAGTTAAATTCATATCAATTTTATTTATTTTTTCATAATAATAAAGTCAATCAATTTAATTTTAATTAAACTAATATCAATTTAAAATAAAATGTACTAATTTTGATTTAAGAAAAAAGTAAAAATTGAAGTTTTTTATCGAATAATTTTTTAAAATATTTTTAGAGACCTAACTGATTGATTGTTTTAATAGTCTTGCCGTACGACTAACCCTAAACCTTATGACTTAATCATTTTAAGGTCAAATTTGACATTATTTATTTTAATATATCTTTTAATTGACGATTAAATTGATAAAATCATGCGTGTCTTGCAATAAGGAACATCAACGGAGAGTTTAAATTAATTAGTTTTTTAAAGGTGAAATTGGATTGAAAATTTGATTGGGTTGGTTGGGTATAAGTTCAGTTGACATTTACTTATTGGATGAGATAAGTTATTGTTCTAGAGTTTGATCCTTGACAATAATATTTTAAGTTGTTGGTTTATAAATCAACAACTTTATTAAAAAAATGAGTATATAAATCTAATTCGTTCCTCTAACTTGACGAATAGCGGACTTGTTTGCGTAACTTATTATCTTTTAACAAATTAATAGGTTTTTTTTATACATTTTAACTAAATATTCACTTATTTTTTATAACAATTTTTATAACACATCTCTTTAAAAAAATTTACTAAAAAAATATTATATATATTTTCAAATAAATATTTAAAATAAAATCATCAAGAATTGAAATTACAGGAACTAACTAAAAAAATTCAGATTTAAGGTGAGACAAATTAAATGAATAGGTGCGGCAGACTTTCACGGACGGTGGATTTTGGATGGGTGAACTTTGGCGGGTGGTGATCTTTAGTGGGACAGACTTTGATGGACAGCGTATCCAAAATATCAATTCAACCCGTCATTTTTTTACATATGCGCGGGTCATCCCGCCGAACCACAACCTGTTTTACCACCCTATTGTAGGATATAAGTTAACATTATCTTTTATCTTATATTAAAATTAGAGTTTAATTGCTATGCACTGACAGTGTAAAAAGTTTTACACTATCAATTCATTGTCATCATCCGTTTGCATTATTTTATTTGTTTTTAAAATAAAAGTCAAAGTCAAAGTTGTTCAAACATCTAACGGTTATGACTCACTAACAATGTAAGTACATTCCAATTAAATTATTAATATATATATATATATATATATATATATATATATATATATATATATATATATATATATATATATATATATATATATATATATATATATATATATATATATATATATAAATATAAACTTAATGAAAAATTACATTAAACCATCTTATAAAATTTTGTATTCATGGTAAGTGTTAAAAAATTGATAATACCTTCCATCATATGAATATCAAGAAAGTTAAAGTCTTTTTTATTTTTTTGTTTTTAGTAAAAAAAACATTTAACGGTTATGACTCACTGCCAGTGTAATCAGTATATTTCAATTAAATTCTTAATATATATATATATATATATATATATATATATATATATATATATATATATATATATAAACCTAATGAAAAATTACATTAAACCATCTTATAAAATTTCGTATTCACGATAAGTGTTAAAAAATTGATAATACCTTACATCATATGAATATGAAGAAAGTTAAAATCTTTTTTATTTTTAGTAAAAAGAAAATAAACTAAGACAAATAAGTGAATAACAACAACATTTCAATAGTATAGAGTTTTCATATAGACTCATTTATTTTCGCTGCTTCCACGTCGGTTAAGCCATTGGATGAAGGTTCATTTAAGTCTCATCGACCATCATTTTAGGATATTCTCACTAAATGTTAAGATGACACTACTGTAAAGGAGATAATGGATTGTTAGATGAGAATATGGATACAAAAAGGTCTTTAAAGGGGTGTTGAATAAATCATTTCCCTTAATACAATTTCAAAAACATTTTAGGTCCCATAATAAAATCAGATATTTTAAAAAACGCGAAAGTAAAACACAAAAAGAAGAGAATATGGAAGCATCTCAATGAATTAAACCAAGTGAGATAAAACAAGATGTCACTAAGAACTTGATTGCTTCTAATGCAAGTCCATCACAAGACAACTAAAACCGCTTTGAATGAAGCAATTTAAAAACTTCACATGGATGTTCTATCAAGCCATAGTTGGATTCACGATGATTCTCTAAGATTGATACACCATAGACCTATGCTAATACATGAAATATCTATAAGCAAAGTCTATCTTAGTGACCTACCATCAATGCAATTATGCAATACTAGCGTTCAAACGGGAGCTTTCGTGCCCGTTTGTAAGTTTTTTAAGGCGCACCGTGAGAAAATATTAACAGTGTCCATTTTTATAAGTTTGAATTTAACATTAACTATTTATATGATGAGGCAAATTAACAATATTTTACTATTGAAAAATGTTTAAGATATAATGGTATAAAATTCATGTTACTAATATACTAATATTATATATATATATATATATATATATATATATATATATATATATATATATATATATATATATATATATATATATATATATATATATATATATATATATATATATATAATATTACCGTGAATCATACTAAATTATAATCCTATAAGTTCTTCATCAATTTTTCCCTCCAAAAATTTAAAGGTTAAAATTGATATTTTAACTTCTAAAATTTTCATTTACAATAATTAATAATATTAAGTTTATAAATATAAATAATATTAAGTGATTAATTAAAATAATATCAATGATGACTTCTTCACTCACATGATATTTGTAGCCACTCCCCACTCTCTCAAATTAATCTCAACTATCCACTCTTTCTAACCAATCTTCACTCCCTATATAGTTTGCATTACATGTTATCATTTTTTTCTTCATTCCTTTTTTCTTTTTTCTTTCTTCATAGGTTATTTTTGGTACATTTTACTTCTCTTTTTTTCTTCATTTTTACATGTTACTTTCACTTCCTATTAAGACAATCGTTGATCTCTCATATTCAAAAGATTATAGTATTAAAATCAACATTGTGCAACATAAGAGTTTCAACATTATTATTCTCATTGTTTTGATTTATTTTTATTATTTTAGTACATTTTACCATACATTTTTATTTGTTTTAATAGGTTGTCAGGTTGAAATTTTTTTATATCGTGCTAAATCGATTAGTCAATTGAAAGTCAGACGATTTGTTGATTTGATCTCAATTGCACCTTAGTTTTCCTTATTTGTTTTTATAGGTTGCAAATTTGTAATCTTTTTATGTCGCGCCAAATCGATCAGTCAGTTGAAAATTGTACGATTTGTTGATTTGATCTCAATTGTACGATAGATTTCCTTAATCCATAATATTCAAGTCTTTTTTACGGTTTATAATATTTAATTTGAAAGTAATAAGTGCAAATCAAATATTTATTTTTAATCCTGATATACTTTCTAATAACAATAATATATGAATATATTATAATAAAATGATAGGGAAATTATTTCATTTGATGAGATTGAGACTTGCATATCATGTCATCATTTTACTGCTTTCAAAACTATCTATCTAAATATGACAATTTTTTTCATTAATAGATCAAACTCTCAAAATTAAAATATATATTATATAAAATTATTTTAAATATTTAATAAATTTATAAATAATAATAATAATAATAATAATAATTTATTTTCTTAATAATAATTGAAAACGTGGATGTTCTATTTTAAACCACCACACTGAGATTTTTATTTAAAAAATTATTTAGAAGATATTGGTCATAGATAATCAGTTAGATTTTTATGATATTCTTACTTTGCTTACATAAATAAACGAAAAAATAAAATAAATGAAAATAATTCATCTTCATTTCACGTTTTTTCTTCTATCAATCATTTATGTAAGCAAATTGTTTGATAGTTATTCTTAAAATGCTATTTTAGATATTTTTATCTTGTTTTTGAATTTTTTTTTTATCAAATTTTCAAAAAAATCACTTAATTTTGAAACTATTTCAAATAGATTTTCATAAAAATCATTTTTGAAATACTATAAGTTTTTGAAAATATTGGGATTTGGATTATCTTTTGATCTTCAATAAGTATATTTATATTATAGGATATCAACAGTAATCTTTCAATTTAGAAAAAACGAATATAAAAAAACTTATAATATTTTAAAAAACAGTTTTATAAAATCTATTTTTAAAAATATTAAAAAAAGTTATTTTCTTAAAACTGAAATAAACAGACCATAAACCATAAATAGATAAAACAGTTTTATAAAATCCGTTTGTCCGTTTTTTAAGGCGCACCGCGTGAAAATATTAACAATATTAATTTTATAAGTTTGATTTTAACATTAACTATTTATATAATGAGACAAATTAACAATATTTTACTATTTTAAACTATTTAAGATATAGTGGTATAAAATTCATGTTACTAATATTAATATATATATATATATATATATATATATATATATATATATATATATATATATATATATATATATATATATATAATTACCATGAATTTGTATATAAACTTAGTAAGCACCTCTCAATATTAAGTAAAAATAGAAAACCACACTATAATTGAAACAAAAAGGCTGTGACACTATTACTTTTAAATTAATATTACAACTAATTATTGTGATACTATATTGTGTACAACTAATTAATATTTCGTGTACTGAACAATATCACTAAAATAATAGTTAACAATACTATATTTGATATCACTAATATAATATGATTTATATTTCAATATATGGTAATTCATGTTATTTTATTTTCAACCTCCGAGTTGATTTATTTTTGTTTGACACCCAAATTATTGTTTTTTGCCTTTATGTTTTCGACCCCTAAGTCGATGTTGTCTTTATCTCTTTAATCCATGAGTTGATATTTTATCTTTACTTTCTCAACCTCCGAGTCGACATATTGTTATCCCCAGTGAGTATTTACCCTCAATTTTGTTTTTCATGTGGATTACTATATATCTTCATCACTTCGCCAAACATATTTATCATTCAAAATCAGCATGCTATGGTTCATTGCATCTCATACTTCATATCCCCAACAAAACAGAAAAGAGTCTTTCATGAATTCATAACATTGCATATCATCTACATTCGGTCAAAATTTTAGGTATTTTAATATTTAATCCTTTTCTACCTTAAATGTCCAAAAACTTTGTTATTCATACATTCAGGTTTCAGATGATTAAATAGGGGCAACTGTCACACCCTAAATTTTGACCGAGTTTTTTCTAATATTTTCCTTCATCTGACGTTGTTTCGTCGTAATGTCGATAGTCAGTCTTTTAGGTCAAACATTTCATTAATCATTAATCTTGCATTTTTTTAGTCGATTTTTTCATCCCACGTCATTTTATGTTATCCTTATTTCTAGAATTTATTTCAATTTTAAATAGGATTTTATCTCATTTTATAAACTATTTATTTCTTAGTAAATAATTTATTTTAGATTATTTCAGAATTAGTTATAGTTATATTTTAACTTAGTTTTAATTTTAATTTTTATTCTCCATTGACCAAGTCCAATACTGCATGACAAAAACAAACCTGCTCAAAAGGTACCATATGCTTCAGACCAACCTGTGCGCAATACTAGTCATGCTAAAGGGAAAGTATACACCAAAATGAATTGGAAAATTTTGATATCAAAAGGGTCATACACCATATGCTTGAAACATAGCCAAATGCTACCAACATGCCACAAGACTCCAAATTCTCCATTACAGTCTGCATGTGAAAAGGACAAGAGGAAGTCAAAACTTAGAAGAGAAATTTGGTCTTGGGGTCTTAAACAAAAGTTCACACATAAAAGGGGGAGAAAAACGCAGAACAGGGGACCCTTTTTCTTCCGCCCTTCAACGAAACATATTTGATCTTGTCACCTCCCCTACAACACTCCATAACCTCTTCTCCATACACAAACGATTCACCATCATCCTCATCCTTCAATCATCACAACTTTTCATTTCAAACCATAGCCCATTCATTCACAAAACAAAACAAAATAAAAAAACTGAATGAGATGATGCAGAAACAATAAACTTATCCTTATCTTCACAAACTCCATAAACCTTGGTTCAACACCATAATTCAGCAACCGACGCTAGCCCAATTTCAAATCACCACCATTTAAAAACGGATCCAAAACAGATTTGAGAGGGATCCATGAAAACCTGAGACTGTGAGGCTTCTTAACCATTTTCTGGCGATTTTCCAGTGAGAGTCGAAATGCAAATGAAGTGAAATTGACGAAGACAGAGAGGGTACTGACACTGAGGATCCTGTATCATTTAATGTTTTCGCTTACATGGTAAACCCTATTTTTTATGGATTGATGGCTTAGCGTTTTTAAACCGTGTTTATTCATACTGTTTACTGACTCGGATTTTGAACAAGTTATTTGTTTTTCATTCATAAAGTCATGGTTGTTTTCTTTGGTGTTTTAAAAGGTTACATTAACCCTTAGATGTTAAATAATTCAATCGGGTTATTGGTTAATTTCGGCCCAATCCGTTGGAGCACCCTCTTGGGTCTGCTGTATATTGGTTTGTTTTGCTGGCCCCGGTTAATCGCTTTCACACTCCCATAATCCAGCGCTGCTTTTGTTATTATTGTTTTTTTTTGTATTGTTTTGATTTAGGTTTGGTTTTAGTTTCTATTTATGTTTTTTATCAAATTATTATCTCTTAAAATGTTATTTCCATTTTATTTTGGTTTTTGGGCCGATGATATAACAAAAAGTCACGATTAAGTCGATTCCGATAAGTCGATAAATTGTGACCAATATGAGGCCATTTAGCTTAGTTTATTTTATTTCATAATTTATTTTATTTTATTTGGTCTATTTATTTTATTTATTTTATTTTCACGTTTTAATACAATATAAACGCTTTACTCCTCATAGAACGGTTCTAAACATTGAATCGGTTCTAAGTTAGTAAAAGAGCTACATTTCGACGCCTATGATTAATTTCAAGCTCCGACGGTTCTGAATAATTAAAACAATGCACACACACTTTTTCTTGGGCAAAATACAACGAGCCCCTTTTATTTTATCGCAATCCCGTGTAATTTACTTTGTACCCCTATCCCGATTTCCATTTGTTCGCAATTTATTTTTTCACTTTTATTTATCGTTTCGATCGCTAGGAGCACCCTTAGGGACTAGTATAGATCTCGCCTTAGTTCGTGAACACTTGGTCCAACACCAAGTGGTTTCACTCTCACACTTGCATATTTCATTCGGTTATGGTTTCATATTACTAGGAGCACCCCTAGGGACTAGGAATCGAATCCACTTAATCAGTCAAACAATTAACCTCCATTTGCATTTCACCTGTAAGTTAAGTGTTTCGCGCATCGCCATCTAACTTTTATAACTTAACAAGCTTTCAAACTTTTATAAATTAAAAACGAAAGAACTGAATTCTGGAGTCTAGCATTCCACATGTTCTTGAATGGATCATTCCTGAGGCTCGCCCCATGGGACGTGATTCATTCGCCCTTTCTTACTCAAAACACTCAAACACTCAAAACTTAACACCTTCGAAGAGATGAGACATGATTCATCTCCATAGGAAAGATGTTCCTCATATTCCCACAAACAAATCAATTTTCTCAAACAAGAATGTGACAATCACTTGTTGATCATATATCCAAGTTTGAAGCTTCTTCCATCTTCTATCTTCTCCCTTAAATGTTTGTGGTGGAATAGGTGAGATACCTCCCTCAAAGATGACGACTTGTCTCTTTCTTTCAAATCCAACTTAAAACCTACCCAACAAATACTCAAATAATTTTCCTAATTAATTAAACGGAATAACTAAATTCTGGAGTCTAGCATTCCACGGGTTCTTGAATGAATCGTTCTTGAGGCCCGCCCCACGGGACATGATTCATTCGCCCTTTCGTTCTTAAAATGCTAAATAAGATCAAACCTTTTCTCTAAACGAACATTATTTAAACTCTTACTATCTCGTAGACAAGCTAGCGCTTCAGTTTCCTATCGCGAGCAGATAAGCCAACGCTTAGCAGTTAGAAAGCGGTTTAAACATTCTTTCATAAAAAAACACCAACAAATCGTAGTTGCACGAACTACGAAGCTCTGACTTTCCCATTGCACAAGGGAATACGTAGGCATGAGGATTTTAATCCTTCGCGAGCACCCTAATATAAAGATAACCATTTTTCCCATAACAATAATAATTAAAAATACACATTTCCCTTAGAACAAACATTTTAACAAACCATTTAGAAGAAAAAGACATAAATCATCATTTAATTGCATAGTTAGACTAAGAGGTTCCCGTTGAGTACAACGGACGTGAGGGGGTGCTAATACCTTCCTCTTGCGTAACTGACTCCCGAACTTAGAATTTGGTTTCATTTACCATTTCTCATCCTTATTAGGTTGTGTATATATCTCCCTTTTCTCTTGTTAGAATAAATAGAATTAGGTGGCGACTCTGTTATTTTTTCCGCATCCATCGCGAGGATCGTATTTTCGAGGTACGACGGCTTGGCGACTCTGCTTGGGATTAGCTCCATGCGAAAGAGACTCGAGCCTAACTTAGTTAACTTTGCGTTTAATTGTTGATTTTTTCTTATTTGTCTTCTCTATGTTTGTTATCTTTATTATATATGTTTTTTTATTGCTTTCTCTTATTGCTCATTATTATACTTGTTTGTGGGATCTTGGGATTATATCACAAGTAAAAGATGAGCTTTGGAAAAATAAGAGGGAACACCTAAGTTAGAATTGGAAGTTATTAGTGTTAGTCTCCAAGGACTTACTCCTTACAAGCCTAGCATGAAAGCTCCCCCAGATAGTAGACCTATTCATAGATCTTGTCGTAACGCAGTTAGTCTATTGCATGACTTGATTCATGAAAGGGCTGTGACTCTGGGACCCACCCCTAGAACCAGTCTCAATGTTGGTAGTTATGTAGTGTTAGTCTCCAAGGACTCGCTCCGTGCAAGCCTAGCATGAGAACTCCACTCAAGGTAGACCTTATCGTCATTATCGTCATAATGCAGCTAGCCTGCGGCAGGATGTTAGTACGTTTAACGTCCGTGACCTTGAGTATCCTAATCTACCACCGTAGAAACTATCCCGTGAGTGGGTTTTATGGGTACAAAATATAGAACCAATCTTTTACAGCCTACCTGTTAGGAAGGTTTCATATTTACTTGTGATACCTTAGATCCAATCATCCCAACATCATATGCATCATTCTAATAAGATCTACAAGGAACAAAGAGACGTCTATTGCAAGCATCACAAGTTTCACTATAGATGAACTTCAGTTTGTAATCCCTCTTGGAAAAGTTTTTCTCATTTTGATGTTTGCAATTGCTTTTTGAGTTCCTTGAAACCATTCTTGCATTGCATCCATTTGCACACCATTGCATCTACATTGCATATCATTTTCTTTCCTCAGAGTAAGTTCATCCTCGTCTTGTGTCCATAACCTGTAGCTGATTTCTTGACACCTACATTGGACTTGAAGTAGTTCTTGATTGATCATGGACCCTGGAGGATAAAAGCAGACTCTGTTAAAGGGAGACTTTGATTTGACAAAGTACAAATTGAACCAACTCATGGACGTTGTGACAACATTTACAAGGAGAGGGGATAATGTTCAATAGACTGCCGTAGCTGAAGATGTCTTTCCACCTCAAGTGAACAACCTTGTTCAACCTCAGCCTGCAAGGGTCCCAGTTGAGGCACCTATTATTCAAGAGCATACCAATATTCGAGATGGAAACTCCTTACCTCTCGATGCCATTAAGTACCAAAGCTTTGGGTTCTCTGAGCCAAATTCCCAAGGGGCAATCCCAGTAAGGAAGACTAAAAGACCAGAAGTTGTTGAGATAACTGAGAAATGTCGAGTGCTGAATGAAAGACTCAAAGTTGTAAGGAGAAGAATGCTTTTGACCTGGATACTTTAAACATGTGCTTAGTACCTGGTTTGATTATACCTCTGAAATTTGAAGCACCTAATTTTCAAAAGTACAAAGCGGATAGCTGTCCAAAACACCATTTGGTGACGTTCTGTCGAAAAATGACCGCATTTGCTTTTAACGATAAGTTGATGATTCACTGCTTCCAAGAAAGTTTGAGTGGGGCACTGTTGAATTGGTACATGGAATTGGAAAAAAGTCATATTTAGTCATGGTTGGACCTAACTAATGCTTTTGTGAAGCAATACCAATATAATTTGGAAGAAGCTCACAGTCGCTTTCACTTAAAATACATATCTCAAGAAAATAATGAGCCATTTAAAGAGTACGTCCAAAGGTGGAGAGAGTTTGTTGATCGTGTTCAATCGCCACTCTTAGAAAAAGAGTTATTTAACCTGTTTATGGACACTCTGCAAAGCCCGTACTTTGAAAGACGGTAGGCACTACATCAACAAGTTTCTCTGACCTGGTGAAAATGGGAGAACGTATTAAGGTTGGTCTAAAAAGTGGAAGAATCCAAGGTGCCTCTAGTCTCCAGAGCATTGAGAGTGAATCCCTTAGTGATTCCCAAAAGGAAGAAGAGGATGAGGCTGTTCCAATTGAGGAAGCTCCACAAGCTCCACCTCTAGTGCCATACTATCAACATCCATATATGTAGCTGTTCAAAGTTAACAACCTTTTGGGTATGCATGTCTAATGCCATTTCCTCCACATGGTTGGTATCCTCTTGTCTATCACCAACAACAGACGCCACAATAACAGCCATACCAGCGGAAACACGCTCCTCAACAACGACAAAGAGGCAATTTGATATGTTGCCAATGCCATACAGTTACATACTGCCACGTTTGATCAATAATGGATTGGCAGAGCCGAAGGAACTGAATCCAGTGATTCCTCCATACCCACCAAGCTTTGATCCTCATGCCCAATGCAACTTCCATGCTAATGCACCAGGGCATTCAACCGAAGATTGCAAACAACTCCAGAATAAGGTTCAGGATCTGATTGAGTCCAAGTCCATCTCATTTATGCCTTAAGGTCTTCACATCAACATCAATCTTTCGTCTGGTTAGGCAGGTCCATCAGTCTATGCTATGGAAGAAATTGTCAAGAATGAGTGTGAATAGGATTGGTGCACCGACCTCAATGAGCATGACGCCCTCTAACTATGAAGAAGGAAGTTCAATTCCCTAAAGCTGCCAATCCTCTGTTTGTTTCATCATTGTTGTATTTTCTTTGAATGTTGATTTTGTATTTGCTTGTTAGCATTGTTGTTTTTGAATTGGCAAAATTAATGAAATGTTTATGCATATTTTGAATCAATCCATTCGTATTCACTCATTTTCTTTCATTGTTATGATAAAAAGCAAAAAATATATTTCTCTCATTTTATTTATCAAACTTTTGCTTTAGCAAAGATTGGGAGGATGATGAAAACCTGATACCTAAATTTTCCATTTGTATGCTTTCAATTAAAACCTTTCTAATGATGTACATGCATTGTTTCAAATTCCCAAACACTGGTGAAATAAGGAAGATAATCCCTTGATAACCCTTTTGAGCCTAGAAGTAGGAGTTCTTTTTTCAGAAAGTGCAAAAACCCTTAATTTTAAAACTAGGACGGGGTAGTCAGTTCAGTTAATCTGTTTGCATTCAATATTCAAGAGATTCAGTCCCTCATTCAAGAAGGACCAGCTACATACTTTCCTTCGCACATCAAATAAGTCACGAAGGGTCAAAAATTTGTAGTATTCGTTCTTTATCCTCTAATAAAATGGCAGTCACAATTTTTCAACAAAAGACAGAAGAAAAAAATATACAAAGAAAAAGCCCGCTAAATCAAAAACCAGAAAATATGACTTAGGAAAAAAAAATTAGGGCATCTCAACAAATTGAAGTCAAGAGAAAGAAGTCATCAAATCCTCAACAAAGCAGAGGTGAAACAAGGTGGCTGTCATCTCCTCCTGATCCTTACTATTACAAAAACTTCTGAGATATGATTGTGTGTCAAATTAACTGAACATAGGATTGGAGTTCATCACGAATATGGGTGGGTACAAATAAATTTTGATCCTTTTATATTTTGTTTCAAAAACTGTGAACCAGACCACGTTACAACCATTAAAAGACCTAATTGAGGCATGTTTTTTTTGAAAGCTTACTACAACAAGATTTTGTTAACTTGACTCCTAATGATCTTTGCTAATCATTTGATTTAATCACTTCACCAACCATTCTGTAAATGGTTGGATCCATTTTTTTGTTTTGATCATTGATTTTTCCACTATATATCACCGCATGAATAAATTGTGATTTCAAAACTTGCAGAAATGTTGCATTAAAATTGCCAATTTTTTTAAATAAATAATGTTTATTTACAAGTCAATTTAGCACCAATGGAATCCCAACAAACACAACCAGTTAGGGATTTTGACTTAGTAAGAGAAGCCCAACCATGGGCAACCACTTCAAGAATAAGTCAATCTGAATCAATCTCTTCAAGAGTCAGCTACTCAGAGGTTGAACCTTTTCTCAAGACTCAGACTAGAGTGAGCTATCACAAATAATTCAAGAGTTCAATGGCCAGTCATTGTAGAAGTTTCTTATCCCAAGAGTTGGTGAACCAAGGGTCAATCCAGATAGTTAAGCACTGGGGAAACCATCTTAAAGGCCATGTTATGGCAGGTTATATCCAGTTATTTGCAAAGGGGAAAATTTCAAAACCCATTGATTCAGGGGAAAGATGAATCACACAGGGGCAAGTCCTCTCCATGCTTTCAAGATGTCCAAGCAGGCCTTATGCAACAAATTTTGAGTGCATGACGAGTGTCAGGAATCATGTTGTCATTCTTTGTCTCCTTCTAGAGAGTCGTCTTCCAGAAAGAACTATTCCATCCAATACCCATACATGGGCATATTTGGAAATCATTGAGTCAGTGCATAATTTATTCTCATGCGTTAGTCACGTCGCTTCGCTCTTGGTGTTAAGCCATGCAATCGTCTTATTCATCGAGATCTATCCACAGTAGAAAAGAGTCATACCTTGCAAAACAAGCCTCTTCTGACATGTAATCTTTTGTCTCCCTAAAAGTCTTAGGATTGCAGAAGCGCTTTTTACACTGTCATTGTGAAAATCTCATTAAAGTCCAATTTTCGTTGGCACGAATCCGTTAAGTTGGTCGTGAAACCCCTTTGCTTGTAGTCTAAGTCCATTTGATTTGGCATATACCTATTTTTTTTTCTGATGGTTCCTGAAGGTCTTCTCTGAACTCTTTGCTTAAGAAATTTCCAGAGGTTGGATGTTTTATCTTGTTGAAAACTCCAACATTCCTTACCTTTATTCCTAGTGCTAGCCGGTTGCTTAGAGCCGTTGATTTATCCTTGAATACTTTGCATTCTACTCCCAGTGTCAGCTGGTCGCATCGAGCCACTTCATTCCCTTTGAATAGTTGTTGTTGTCATTCTCAGTGTCAACCGGTCATGAACCTGTTGCGCATTCACTTTGAATATTTTACCTTGTATTTATTCTTGGTGTCAACCGGTCTTGAACCCATTGCGCATTCAACTTGAATATTATCTATATCCTTAGTGTTAGCAGTCACACTTGAACCTGCTAAGCCATCACCTTGGATGCTTAGTTTTTTATCCTGCCTTTATTCGTAGTGTCAGTTGGTCGCATAGAGCCGTTGCGCATTCACTTTGAATTTTTCCTTTATGTTTCGACCCCCGAGTCGATGTCGTTTTTTATATTTTATTTTCAACCCCCGAGTTGATTTATTTTTGTTTGACCCCCGAGTCATTGTTTTTTGCCTTTATGTTTTCGACCCCTAAGTCGATGTTGTCTTTATCTCTTTAATCCCTGAGTTGATATGTTATCTTTTCTTTCTCAACCTCCGAGTCGACATATTGTTATCCCCAATGAGTATTTACCCTCAATTTTGTTTTTCATGTGGATTACCATATATCTTCATCACTTCGCCAATCATATTTATCATTCAAAATCAGCATGTTAGGGTTCATTCCATCTCATACTTCATATCCCCAGCAAAACAGAAAAGAGTCTCTCATGAATTCATAACATTGCATATCATTGCATTTCATCTGCATTCGGTCAAAATTTTAGGTATTTTAATATTTAATCCTCTTCTACCTTAAATGTCCAAAAACTTTGTTATTCATACATTCAGGTTCCAGATGATTAAATAGGGGCAACTGTCACACCCTAAATTTTGACCAGGTTTTCTTCTAATATTTTCCTTCATCTGACGTTGTTTCGTCGTAATGTCGATAGTCAGTCTTTTAGGTCAAACATTTCATTAATCATTAATCTTGCATTTTTTCAGTCGATTTATCATCCACGTCATTTTATATTATCCTTATTTCTAGAATTTATTTCAATTTTAAATAGGACTTTATCTCATTTTATAAACTATTTATTTCTAGTAAATAATTTATTTTAGATTATTTCAGAAATAGTTCTAGTTATATTTTAACTTAGTTTTATTTTTAATTTTAATCTAGTTTAGCATTAATTTAGTTTAGTTTACATCTTATTTAGTTTATTTCTCATTTTATTTAGTTTTTGTTTTAATTTTATATTATTTTATTTAGATTTAGCTTTTAGGTCTATTTTCATTTAGATTAATTTAAGTTTAATTTTCTCATTAGTTTATATTTTTTTTATATATTATTTAATTTCTTTTTTTATTATTAAATGTTTAAAATACAATATTTAGTTTTTGTTTCAAATTTAATTTTTATTCTCCATTGACCAAGTCCAATACTCCATGACAAAAACAAGTCTGCTCAAAAGGTACCATAGGCTTCAGACCAACATGTGCACAATACTAGTCTTGCTAAAGAGAAAGTATACACCAAAATGAATTGGAAAATTTGGATATCAAAAGGGTCATACACCATATGCTTGCAACATAGCCAAATGCTACCAACATGCCACAAGACTCCAAATTCTTCATTACAGTCTGCATTTGAAAAGAACAAGAGGAAGTCAAAACTTAGAAGAGAAGTTTGGTCTTGGGGTCTTAAACAAAAGTTCACATATAAAAGGGGGAGAAAAACACAGAACAGGGGACCCCTTTTCTTCCGCCCTTCAACGAAACATCTTTGATCTTGTCACCTCCCCCACAACACTCCATAACCTCTTCTCCATACACAAACGATTCACCATCATCCTCATCCTTCAATCATCACAACTTTTCATTTCATACCATAGCCCTTTCATTCACAAAACAAAACAAAATCAAAAAACTGAATGAGATTATGCAGAAACAATAAACTTATCCTTATCTTCACAAACACCATAAACCTTGGTTCAACACCATAACTCAACAACTGACGCCATCCCAGATTCAAATCACCACCATTTAAAAACGGATCCAAAACAGATTTGAGAGCGATCCATGAAAACATGAGACCGTGAGGCTTCTTAACCATTTTCTGGCGATTTTCCAGTGAGAGTCGAAACGCAAACGAAGCGAAGTTGACGAAGACAAAAAGGGTACTGACACTGAGGATCCTGTATCATTTTCTGTTTTTTTACATGGTAAACCCTATTTCTTATGGATTGATGGCTTAGCGTTTTTAAACCGTGTTTATTCATACAGTTTACTGACTCTGTTTTTGAACAAGTTATTTGTTTTTCATTCATAAAGTCATGGTTGTTTTTTTTGGTGTTTTAAAAGGTCACATTAACCCTTAGATGTTAAAGAATTCAATCGGGTTATTGGTTAATTTCGGCCCAATCCGTTGGAGCACCCTCTTAGGCCTGCTGTATATTGGTTTGTTTTGCTGGACCCTGTTAATCGCTTTCACACTCCCATAATCCAGCGCTGCTTTTGTTATTATTGTTTTTTTGTATTGTTTTGATTTAGGTTTGGTTTTAGTTTCTATTAATGTTTTTTTATCAAATTATTATCTCTTAAAATGTTAGTTCCATTTTATTTTGGTTTTTGGGCCGATGATATAACAAAAAGTCACGATTAAGTCGATTCCGATAAGTCGATAAATTGTGACCAATATGAGGCCATTTAGCTTAGTTTATTTTATTTCATAGTTTATTTTATTTTATTTGGTCTATTTATTTTATTTTCACATTTTAATACAATATAAACGCTTTACTCCTCATAGAACGGTTCTAAACATTGAATCGGTTCTAAGGTAGTAAAAGAGCTACATTTTGACGCCTCCGATTAATTTCAAGCACCGACGGTTCTGAATAATTAAGACAATGCACACATGCTTTTTCTTGGGCAAAATACAATGAGCCGCTTTTATTTCATCGCAATCCCGTGTAATTTACTTTGTACCCCTCTCCCGATTTCCATTTGTACACAATTTATTTTTTCACTTTTATTTATCATTTCGATCGCTAGGAGCACCCTTAGGGACTAGTATAGATCTCGCCTTAGTTTGCGAACCCTTGGTCCAACACCAAGTTGTTTCACTCTCACACTCGCACATTTCATTCAGTTATGGTTTTGTATTACTAGGAGCACCCATAGGGATTAGGAATCGAATCCACTTAATCAGTCAAACAATTAACCTCCCTTTGCATTTCACCCATAAGTTAAGTATTTCGCGCATCGCCATCTAACTTTTCTAACTTAACAAGCTTTCAAACTTTTATTAATTAAAAACGAAAGAACTGAATTATGGAGTCTAGCATTCCACATGTTCTTGAATGGATCATTCCTGAGGCCCGCCCCATGGGATGTGATTCATTCGCCCTTTCGTACTCAAAACACTCAAACACTCAAAACATAACACCTTCTAAGAGATGAGACATGATTCATCTCCATAGGAAATATGTTCCTCCTATTCCCACAAACAAATCAATTTTCTCAAACAATTTTTCTCAAGGTAGAATGTGGCAATCACTTGTTGATCATATATCCAACTTTGAAGCTTCTTCCATTTTCTATCTTCTCCCTTAAATGTTTGTGGTGGAATAGGTGAGATATCTCCCTCAAAGATGACGACTTGTCTCTTTCTTTCAAATCCAACTTAAAACCTACCCAACAAATACTCAAATCATTTTCCTAATTAATTAAACGAAAGAACTGAATTCTGGAGTCTAGCATTCCACGGGTTCTTGAATGAATCATTCTTAAGGCCCGCCCCACGGGGCATGATTCATTCGCCCTTTCGTTCTTAAAATGCTAAATAAGATCAAACCTTTTCTCTAAACGAACATTGTTTAAACTCTTACTATCTTGTAGACAAGCTAGCGCTTCAGCCTCCTATCGCAAGCAGATAAGCCAACGCTTAGCTGTTAGAAAGAGGTTTAAACATTCGTTCATAAAAAAACACCAACAAACTGTAGTAGCACGAACTACGAAGCTCTGACTTTCCCATTGCACAAGGGAATGCATAGGCACGAGGATTTTAATCCTTCGCGAGCACCTTAATAAACAATAACCATTTTTCCCATAACAATAATAATAAAAAATACACATTTCCCTTAGAATAAACATTTTAACAAACCATTTAGAAGACAAAGACATAAATCAACATTTAATTGCATAGTTAGACTAAGAGGTTCCCGTTGAGTACAACAGACGTGAGGGGGTGCTAATTGTAACACGGTGGGAGAACTGACTTTAGTTAAATGTTGCGGATAGCAAGAGTCGCCACCGACTTTTATTTTATCCAAAAGGAAATGACATAAAAGAACAGGAAAGACCTTAAAAAGATTTTGAGTTCAGGGGGTAGGTTATACAAAGGGAAGGTGTTAACACTCTTTATATCCATGATTATCCATGGGCTCTTAGTTACTTAGCTCACCTTAAATTGTTTTGAGAAAGTGTAGTGTGTGATTAAAAATTTTCTAAGTACTTTATAATGATCCTCGTATGGATGTATATAAAGACTTTGTTTTGAAAATTTGTTTGAAATATGAAGTGTAATGAAGTATTTTGAAGAAGTGAGCAACTACTTAAGAGGAACCTACCCTATGCTAAGTCTTTACTGTTCTTATGTGTTCTTTCAATGGTAAGACTATCCCTATTATTAAGGAATAGGTAGTCATTACCTTGGATGTAATAAGGGACATGTGAAGGGACATCTGTGTTTAGGCAACTGTAAGGTGTCTTAGCAATACGAAGGGACTTATCATCTTTTATTCGAAGGGATAAGATCATTTATCGTAGGCAACATCGAAGAGACTTGATCTTATAATCTTAAAAGGGACTTGATGATATTTTATGAAAAGGGACTTTGCTTTAAGACACCTTACTTGACCTTATAATTAGGCAACATGAGGAATACCCTTAGAAAGTGTAGGATGGCGATCAAAGATCGACTTACGTGTGTGAGTGTTCATATTCATATATTTATCTTATCAAGCAAGTCATTCTAAATTAATTTTAAAGCACAAACATGTTATCACTCCCTATAATTACTAACCATGGCAAAAAATAATATTTACAATGATAAAGTAAAGACAAAAATAAAACTACAACTATTACAAGGCTTTCACAATTACATTATAATAGAGATAATTAATAATAAAGATATAATAAATAAATTATTATTATAATGGTTAGTAATAAAAATAATTATAAGAGGAAGAGGATAACACAAATATACAAAAATATATAAAATTTAAGAGGATATTTTTAAGCTAAATAAATAATTTTGAAGAATTTTTAAGAAGAAAATAATAAAGGAATTATAATAATGATAATAAACAACATAATAATTATTTACAAAAACAAGATTAATTATTTAATTAGATATTGGAAAAATTAATTAAGTTTAATATTTAAATTTAAATAAAAATTAGGGTTAGAGATTTAAAAAATAAAATTAGGGTTTACATATTGAATTAAAATATTAATTGGTTTATTTACAAAAATATAAATACATAAATAAAAAAATTAATGTTTATTCACAAAATATTTTAGAAACATAAAATTTGAATTACCAATATTTTTTTATAAATAAAATCATTGATTTTTACATATTTGAGAAAAGTTTAAATAATATTAATAATTTTAATTATATAAATATATAAAAATAATGAAATAAATAAGAAAAAGAGATAAAAACTTACCTGCTGGAGCCTGGGGTCGAACCCAGGTCTCCCAGCTTCCACCAGCACTAGCCAACCAACTGAGATGTGTGTGCAGCGTGTCCATAGGATGAGTCTTAGTCATAATATAGAAAACCTATTAAAAGAAAAAGAATTTTGAATAAAAAGGATAACCTAGGGATCGAACCCAGGTTATTGGCCTCAAAGGCGCTTCTCCAAAACCAGCTGAGCTACGCACTCTAATTGATAATAGAATAACAAATATATATTATAAAAACAATCCAAATTTTGAATTCAGATTTTCGCGCCAAGCTACTTCTTCTTCAACCTCCTGACTTGCGAAATTACCTGCGAATTTTGTTGCCACTTTTCCTGCGAATTTTCAACCTGCAGGAAACCCTACGAAACCCATACAATATCATTTACGTACAGTTTTGTTAAATTAATCACATGAGTATAATCCAAACATCATTTGCAATTGATTTACGGTTTTGAAATTCATTTATATTCACTTAATCGTGAAACCCAAATTTGGAGGTTATAAACCCTAAAATGGCATCTTACGATCCAGCCATGGTTTCTTCAATCCAATCACCCATAATTCATCACAAACCTTCACTAAACACAAATCAATAAACAAAACTCATTAATAATGTGTGAATGATCAATAACGAAAAATAAAAAAATATGAAGAAAGTTTGGATCAGATTTGTCAGTATGAGATGTTATGGAGCAATGTGATGATCAGGTTACACTCAATGATGTTCAGGGAATATATTTCAACCTTCAAAATGCTTTGGAATGACCTATAGCAAGGAATCCAAATCAAGCTTTTTGGATGAATTTTTGAAGTTTGAATGTGTTGTTTGAGGCTGCAAATTCGTGTCCAATGCATTGCTTTATGTTGTATATATATGATACATCAGAATTAGGTAAAAAAATTATTCAATCCTTTGGACTTTTGGACCTATGGAGATTGAAAAAGATTCATCCTTAAAAATTGAAATATTTTGATCTTACCTTGCTATATTTGTATGATCTGAAATTATATGGTACCAATCACTTTTAAATGAATATTAAGACCTTCTAGAACCAAAATCAAATCAAATATCCATCCTTTTATATTTTATTTTAATTTAAAATGATTTTTAATATAAAAAATCATAATAAATAAAATAAAATGAACAAAATTATGAATAAATAAATTTTAATTCGTGCATGGTGTCATGGAAGTGTTTGGATCATAAAAAAGCAAGCCCATTTGGTGAATTATGGTTTTAAGACCCCATTTGCTTCATAAACCTCTCATTAATTTCCCAACTTTGCAAGGGCACAAATCCTTCGATTTTAATGCTATGAAGGTATTCTTGTACATTTTAGAAAGCTTAGAGAGTCCTATAACCAACCTCTTTGGTCTCATGTCCATATCTTTTACCATTCTCAAGTTATGCTCTTTGGAAGTTGTTGACTTTTTGTTGACTTTTAAAATGACCTATAATGTCTTAGCTCATACCTTCCAAATGAAGCATTTTTGGGCTTGGCTTATGAGACACAAAGTTGTAGAGAATTAAATTTCCTTCAAAATGAGATTTGGATGGAAAAAGTTTGATGAAGCATGTGAAAGTTATGGCTGGTCAAAGTTCAGTTGACTTTTCCTATGAAAACCCTAATTTAGAAACTCCTGATTCTTGATGATCTGAAATATCCTTGATGAATCACGATCAACCCTTGATAAAATGATGAATTTTACTTCATATAATTGATGTTGGCAAAAAATCATGAAGTTTGACTTTGGTTTGACCACAGTTGACCTCAGTTTGACTTTTTAACTACTTTGACTGATTTTAGCCTATCTGATCATCTGATTGAGCAAACCTTTGGGAAAAGTCTTGAAACTTGACATGGGGATTCTTGCACACATATAGGATGCTATGAAGCTCACTTGAAGTCTTGGAAGTCCATTTAGCCTGATGAAAGTCAAAACCCTAGTTTAGGATGCCTTGCTTAGGAGGATGCATTGTCTGAGGGAATTGCCAAACTTTCTGACTAATTGTGAACCTTGTGAACCTTGTGAACCTCATGAGATGTCTTGTGAACCTTTTGAACCTCTTAGTACACAATGTCTTGTCTTGGTGAGGTCAAATTTTGGGGTGCAACAGCTTCCCCTGTTCAATTTTCTGAAACCTGAGGGGTTAGATTGGTATATGTGCCATTCGTGACCTGGAAGGTTGAAGGGGATTGAACACAAAAGCGCAAATATTTGCACTCGCCGGTGCGTAAAGTAAAGCTGATGATTAACTGTATATGCTTGAGTGGGCTTGAAGATGCCACTTGGAAGAACTGGAGATGGGCTTATAGATGCCATCCATAATATTAGGAGGTGATAATATCTTGATGTTGATACTGGATATCAGTACTAGGTCTTCGTATAGGCTGTCTCTGAATCGTTTATGCAACATGGTTTGAATTAAATGTCAGCACTAGATCTTCGTATAGATCGTCTCTGAACTGTTTTGGATAATAGAAATAAATCTTCGTGATGATTATCTCTTCTGGATATATCCTGGATTAGGGAATAGATCTTCGTATAGACCGTTTGCCTACTATCCAAGAACAAAAGAATATCAGGATTAAATCTTCTGAAAATATCCTGGACTAGGGAATGGATCTTTGTCCAGACAGTTTGCCTAATATCCAAGGATAAAAGAGTGTCAGGATTAAATCTCCTGAAAATATCCTGGACTAGGAAATGGATCTTTGTACAGATCGTTTGCCTAATATCCAAGGACAAAAGAGTATCAGGATTAAATCTCCTGAAAATATCCTGGACTAGGGAATGGATCTTTGTACAGACCGTTTGCCTAATATCCAAGGACAAAAGAGTGTCAGGATTAAATCTCCTGAAAATATCCTGGACTAGGGAATGGATCTTTGTACAGACCGTTTGCCTAATATCCAAGGACAAAAGAGTAATGATTAAGTATCAACACTAGACCTTCGTATAGATCGTTTCTGACCTGTTGTGAATTGTTGATAGTATTTTATCTGCATATAACTATCCTGCAAAGAAAAGGTTAGTTTATACAATATGTATGCATGCATGGCATGGTGCATCTATGTAAATGTATCATGCATTTATGAATATGCTATGGTATGATGTAAATGATGTATGTATGAATTATGCAGCCTGAAGCGTCTGGATATCTTTGTATAACAACTACTGGCTAGGGAAAATAAATCCCGATTTGTTACTGAAGAATATGAGGAACTCGTTCCCGTCTTGTTTGATAATATAGTACTTATAACCTCCCGTCTTCGTTTGTCGTACTTCTGTTGAAGGAATAAGTTCCTGAGTATCTCGACTGAGGATAAAAGAGATGGACATAAATTTAAGGGGAGATGTAACTTGAAGTATCTATAAAGATAGATTTGCTCTGCTGGGGATTTGTAGTTATCTTGTGGGGATGAACCGGCGAAGCTTCATTGAACTACTACCCTCGTTCGTCCTTAGTAAATACTATTACTGCATTTCATGCATTTCTGGTAAACATCAATCATATTCAAAAGCATACATACATTCAAACACAACCAATGGACGTTTTCTCTTATGTAAATAGGGTAAAAGTAAATCTGGATTCAAAGATGAAATTTTATTTATATTACAAAGTGACCCATATATAGGCAAGTTTGTACAAGGAGACAGAAATCTTGGTAAGAGGAATTCGTCGTAAAATTTTTACAAAACAAAGAAACAGCTATGTGAGAAATAATCCTATTGAGTTTCAATTCCACTATTGCCATTATCTTCAAGTATCTCATCTTCTGCTGTTGAGATGGAAACGATTGGATTGAGCTTTATCTGTTCGAGCTTGAGTTAAGTAACACAACTAGTTAGGGCTATATGAGTGATCCAAACGAGACATAGTCATACGCTTTAATCCCTAACTTTTGCCTGGATTGCCCTTTCAGGTTTTCAATCCACCGGGATACCCTTTTTTGCCCAAGCCGCCCTTTCAGGTTTTCGACTTGCCGGGTGTACACTTTTTTTTTTATATATATCCCTAATTTTTGCCCGAACCCTTTTGGTTCGCCGGGATGCCCTTATTTTTGCCTAGGCCAGTCGACCTAGCGGGTCTCTTTTTATGCGTAGTATTTTTTTAACTATGTCTGCGTTTACAGGATGCGGGAAGTCTTCACCATCCATAGTAGTAAGCATCATGGCACCTCCCGAGAATACTCTTTTGACCACAAATGGACCTTCATAAGTAGGAGTCCACTTGCCCCTAGGATCACATGTGGTAGTATGATACGTTTGATTACCAAATCACCAGCCTGATATACCTTTGGCTTAACCTTCTTATTAAAAGCCTTAATCATCCGTTTCTGGTACATCTGACCATGACAAACAGCTGCCAACCTCTTCTCATCAATCAAATTTATCTGGTCGAGTCGAGTCTGAATCCACTCGTCTTCATCCAAGCCTGCATCCTTAATGATTCTTAAGGAAGGGATCTGAACTTCAATGGGCAGAACTGCTTCCATACCATAGACTAAGGAGAATGGGGCTGCCCCTGTTGAAGTACGTATTGTAGTACGATAACCATGAAGAGCAAATGGTAACATATCGTGCCAATCTTTGTAAGTGACAGTCATCTTCTGTAGAATCTTCTGTAGAATCTTCTTAATGTTCTTATTAGCAGCTTCTACTGCTCCATTCATCTTCGGACGATACGGAGAAGAGTTGTGATGCTTAATCTTGAACTGTGTGCAAATATCAGTAATCATAGTGTTGTTCAGATTAGATCCATTATCTGTGATAATCCTTTCAGGGATGCCATACCTACATATGAGATTATTCTTAATGAATCGAGCCACCACATTCGTAGTAACAGATGCAAATGAAGCTGCCTCCACCCACTTTGTAAAGTAATCAATAGCAACCAGGATGAAACGATGCCCATTATAAGCAGTAGGCTTGATCTCACCAATCATATCAATGCCCCACATGGCAAAAGGCAAAGGAGCAGTCAACACATTCAACGGAGCTGGAGGTATATGCACTTTATCTGCATATATTTGACACTTGTGACATGTTCTGGAATGTTGATAGCAGTCAGCTTCCATGGTAGACCAATATAATCCTGCTCTCAATATCTTCTTTGCCATAGTATGACCACTAGAATGAGTGCCAAAGATCCCATCATGCATGTCTTCCATAATCTCTGTTGCCTCTCTCTTATCCACACAACGAAGCAAAGTTGAATCATGATTGCGCTTGTACAAAATTCCATTACTCAAGAAGAACTTAGCAGAAAACCTCCTCAGAAACTTCTTATCTTTGACAGATGCCCCTTCAGGGAACTCCTGAGCTTCAAGATATCTTTTCACTTCATAGAACCAAGGCTTCCCCTCTGCTTCTTCAGTATCAATCTCATTGTAGTATGCAGGCTTCTCAAATCTATCAATAGTAATCTTGGGAGCTTCATCATCCCAACTAATCTCAAACATAGATGCCATGGTGGCTAATGCATCTGCCAACTGATTCTCTCCTCGTGGAATATGTCCAAAGGTAATCTCTTCAATATGTGGGATCAAAGACAACACATGCTCTCTGTATGGAATAAGATTTTCATGCTTGGTATCCCATTCTCCTTTGATCTGACTTACTACCAGGGCTGAATCTCCATATACTTCCAGGAACTGAATCTTCATATCAATGGCAGCTTTGATACCCAGGATACATGCCTCATACTCAGCCATGTTATTCGTACAATAGAAACAAAGTCTTGCAGTAATTGGGGTATGACAACCTTCAGGGGAAATGATCACAACACCAACACCATTACCAAGTGCATTAGAAGCTCCATCAAAAACCATAGTCCATCGGGATCCTTGTTCAGGTCCGTCATATTGTCCAGGTTCTTTGGTAATAATCATAATGTCTTCATCGGGGAACTCAAAACTCATTGACTGATAATCATCCACTGCTTGATGAGCTAAATGATCAGCTACAACACTTCCTTTAATGGCCTTCTGAGTAGTGTACTGTATATCATATTCTGTTAAGATCATTTGCCATTTTGCTATTCGTCCGGAGAGAGCAGGTTTCTCGAATATATATTTGATTGGATCCATTTTTGAGATCAACAAGGTAGTATGAGTCAACATATACTGTCTTAGTCGGCGAGCAGCCCATGCCAAATCGCAGCAAGTTTTCTCGAGCAGTGAGTATCTTGTTTCACAGTCGGTAAACTTTTTGCTAAGGTAGTATATTGCTTGCTCTTTTCGACCAGACTCGTCATGTTGCCCCAATACACACCCCATTGAGTTGTATAACACTGTTAAGTACATAATCAAGGGTCTTCCATCAACTGGTGGCATCAAGATTGGAGGTTCTAGAAGATATCTCTTGATTTCATCAAAGGCTGTCTGGCATTCATCATTCCATTCCATCACCTGATCTTTCTTCAACAACTTGAAGATAGGCTCACAGGTAGCAGTTAACTGGGAAATAAATCTTGCAATGTAATTCAATCGTCCCAAGAAACCTCTAAATTCCTTCTCAGTACGGGGAGCTGGCATCTCTTGTATAGCTTTCACTTTTGCAGGATCCACTTCAATACCTTTTCCACTGACAATGAAACCCATGAGTTTACCAGACCTAACTCCAAAAGTACATTTGTTTGGGTTCAATCTCAATTTGTATTTCTTCAACCTTTCAAACAGCTTATGCAGATGATCAAGGTTTTGTTCTTCATTCTGGGACCTAGCTATCATATCATCCACATATACCTCTATCTCATGATGAATCATATCGTGAAACAAAGCCACCATAGCACCCTGATATGTTGCCCCGGCGTTCTTCAAACCAAATGGCATTACTTTATAATAAAAGGTGCCCCACTGTGTAACAAACGTAGTCTTCTCCATATCTTCAGGTGCCATCTTGATTTGATTGTAACCAGAGAAACCATCCATGAAAGAGAATACCTTGTGCTGAGCAGTGTTGTCTACCAGAACATCAATATGAGGAAGTGGGAAGTCATCTTTAGGGCTGGCCTTATTCAAATCCCTGTAATCCACACACATGCGTACCTTACCATCTTTCTTAGGTACCGGTACCACATTTGCAACCCATTGAGGATAAGAAGTCACAACTAAGAACCCTGCATCAAACTGCTTCATCACTTCTGCTTTAATCTTTTCTGACATTTTAGGACGCATGCGACGAACCTTTTGCTTCTTTGGACGACAGTCTTCTTTTACTGGTAAACGGTGAACCACAATGTCTGTATCCAATCCTGGCATATCTTCATAAGGCCAAGCAAAGATCTCCACATAATCACGTAACATCTAAATTAGTCTGCTCTTAACACCATCCTCTAATTCAGCCCCTATCTTGACCTCTTTCCTGTTTTCTGCAGTTCCCAGATTTACAACTTCGATTGACTCTTCATGTGGCTGTATAGCTTTCTCTTCTTGTTGTAGCAACCTAGCAAGCTCTATAGGTACTTCACAATCTTCCTCCTTTCCATCTTCAGCCTGATAGATCGGATTCTCGAAATTATAATTGGAAATAGTAGAACTATTATCAATAGGATCCAGAGTGGATGAGGATCTGCATTTTAGTGATGTGGGTGTGTGTAAGAACACATAGCTGATAAAACAAAAATAAAATAAAAGAAAGACAAGGAGCACAATATTTACGCAAACGAAACGTCTATTGATTTTTATTGAATGAAGTATGCAAATTAAATGACATCCCGACACAAGCATACCATTGTGCCCCGGGTAAGACACAAGGCTTAAAAGTTTAATTGTTCAAAATTACAAACTTAAAATAGAAATACAGTAATAGTATTTACTCCTAACTAAAGGAGATAGGAATAACGTCTTCGGTCTTCCAGTTGTTGAGCCCATCACCCACAGTAGGAAAATTCCAGTTATTCAGATTATAGTCTTCATTATAGTCACTCACAGCATTGATTTGATCTTTCATGATCCCTTGATTGGTGATACGAACATCACGAGCACGACGAACAACCTTCTCGGACTCTGCAGTGAAACCCAAACCAAACTTGTCATATTTGTAAGGAATGTCGGGAAGCTGACCCCAAATGGTACAACCACCTTCTTCAACCACAGCTCTGGCATCTTTGAGGGAAGCCATTGTAGGAGGTACTCTGGTAACCACAGGAACTCTTTTAACCACTGAAGGAACTTCAGTAGCAGGAACGACCCAAGGAACTACTTCAAATGTCTGGCAAGGAGTCTCAACATATTCACCTTCCACTTCAACATAAATGTATTCACATGACTGATCATATATTCTTCCTCTCCGTAAACGGTGACAATCTTTCCCTTCACTGGATATCTCAACTTCTGATGTAGAGTGGAGGTCACAACACCTGCCCCATGGATCCAGGGGCGCCCAAGCAAACAGGAGTACGCAGGACGAATATCCATTACATAGAAGGTAGAATTGAAGACTTGAGAACCTACTTTGATCGGGAGATCTATTTCTCCATGCACCACTCTTCTTAAACCATCAAAGGCCCTCACCACTATATTACTTGGTCTTAACACAGGATCTTCAGGATTGAGTTTGTTTAGAACCTCTTTGGGAAGTACATTCAATGAAGAACCATTATCCACCAACACATGAGACAAGGTAGTGCCCCTACATTCAATGGAGATATGTAAAGCTCTGTTATGGTTTCTTTTGGCAGAAGTTAAGTCAGCATCGGAAAAACCTAAACCATTATCATAAGTCAGATGTGCAACACAATTCTCAAATTGATCCACAGAAATCTCATTTGGCACATGAGCAGTCTTCAAGAACTTGATCAAGGCTTTAGCATGAGCCTCAGAACACAACAATAAAGACAACATGGAAATTTTGGAGGGAGTATGCCCCAACTGATCAACAATATCATAATCACTCTTACGAATGATCTTCAGCACTTCTTCCATCTGTTTAGAAAGATTCTCAGCAGTCGGTGCCTCAGCTTGCACAGGTTCAACCACAGGACCTTTGCCCCGAGCATCAGCATTTGGCTCAGAAGTGGAGGTAGTAGTTGGAGTAATTGTATTTTTTGAGGTAGCCGGAGCAGAGAAAATTATTCCACTTCTGGTGATCTTACTATATCCAGCAATATTATCAACACCAAGATTGTCATCAGTAACAGGGGTATCAATCAAAGGTTCCTGCTTAACACCATGGATATAAACATCAGAACCGTAATTCCAGGGTATAGCTTTATCAGAAGTATAGGGAATAGGACCAGGAGTGGTAATAATCATGGGAGGCATTCTAACTTCAACAACAGTCTTCACCAGGCCTTCAGCAGTAATCTTGATAGGACCCTTGGAAGTGATCTTGACAGGGCCTTTGGAGGTAATCTTCACTGGCACTTTATCAACCATATCCACATCTTCAACCTTCTTACCCCGAGTCAGATGTTCACACATACTTTCCACATAAGGTGTCCTCTCAAACAATATGGTGTAATTGTCCATGAGGCGTTGAATACCATCTTTCAACTTCCAGCAACTGTCAGGTTTGTAGGCACAATAAAAACAATCTTCATTACAACCTGGAAAGAATCCAGCCTGTATCAACTTCTTCTTGATAATGGATAAGGGAGTAGTCACATCTGCTACAGAGGAAACATATGAAACTTCATCAACAACATTAACAGTCTTCTCATGATTTGGCATGGGAGAAGTAATCACATTTGGAGTCCCAGGAGGGTCAAATTCAATCTCTCCAGCTTCAATCATATCTTGAATCTTGTTTTTCAATATTCAGCAGTTGTTGGTATCATGTCCTAGACAATTAGAATGATAGGCACATCGTGCATTAGGATTGTATCGAGGAGAGGAAGTATTAGGATTCTGAGGAGGGTCCTTCAAAGTAATGAGTTCCCCTTTCAACATGTATTGCAAGGCTTGGGCCAGTGACATGTTGATCTTGGTGAACTATCTTCTAGGCTTCTATTGATTGCTCTGTGGTAGGTCTGGTGCTGCAGGAGTAGGATTGGAAATGTGAACTGCTCCTACAAATTGGTGACTTCTGTTATGATTAGGTTGACCATACACAGCATTAGACTCCTTCTTACCACTAGGGGGCTTCTTAGCAGTGCTTGATGAAGAGGCACCCACCTGTATCTTACCACTTCTTATACCACTCTCCACACGTTCTCCAGTCATTATCAGCTCGGTGAAACCAGATGATGAGCTTCCAATAAGGTGACTATAGAAAGGACCATTCAGTGTACTCATAAACATATCCACCAGTTCCCGGTCAGTCAGAGGAGGTTGAACTCTGCCAGCCAAGTCTCTCCATTTCTGGGCATACTCCTTGAAATTCTCTTTAGTACCCATGGACATGCTTTGGAGCTGCATGCGAGTAGGTGCTAAATCAGCATTGTATTGGTATTGCCTATAGAAGGCTTCAGCAAGATCATTCCAATCACGAATATTGACACTTTCCAATTGATAGTACCATTCCAATTGAGCTCCAGACAAGCTTTCTTGGAATAAATGAATCCACAATTTCTTATCCGCAGTATGTGGTTGAATCCTCCGGACATAGGACCTTAGATGCAGCTTGGGACATGAGACACCATCATACACCACAAAAGCAGGAACCTTGAAACCAATAGGTATAACCACTCCAGATATTAAACTCAGATCTTCAAAATCCAGCCCAGAAGATTTTTGTAACTCCATGGCATTCATCCTGTCTACCAGCATCTTGTACTTATCTTCATTAGGATCATGATAATAATTTGCTTCAGAATCAGAATCTCCCACAGTATCATGGAGACTGCCTCCCTCTTTCTCAGAATTTTCAGACTCATAATCATCAACCTGTTCCTTTGTCTTGACAGGACCTTTGAACCTTCTTCCCAGATTATCAAGGCCTCCTGATCTTCTGGTCTTCTTATTCTTCTTAGCCAGCAGTGTCTTCAACTCATCTTGTCCCTTGGATAAGTTCAGAATCAACTATTAGAATTGTGCATTCTGATCCTGGAGATCTTTGACAGTCTTTTCAAGAGCCATTTCTGCTGAAATAAACAGCGAGAAGATAAGATACCTGTACATAAGAAACCTGTGATGCAATGATATGGTGTGTAAATGCGTATGCGATGTTTTCAAGGACCGCAAAATTTAAATTTGTTTAAACCACCAAAAAGTAAAATTTTATTAGTAATAAACTTGTTTGCCCCTTGGGCTTACAATAAAAATGAAATAAATACAAATATGGGGTCTTAAGTCTCCCATGGACGTTTCCTCTTTGTGTTGAGGTATGAGTTGAGATTCCGCTCCTCGTGAAGTTGTTTTGTTAACTCCAGGATTCTTTCTTGACTTGCTTTGTAATGAGTCTCAAAAGTATCTCTTTGCCCCTTCAACTGGATCCAGGACCTTTGTAACTCCTCCATGTCAGTGGGCATATCTAGATGAAGAATGATATAAGAAGTATCTCCTTCAGCAACAGGCTCCATGGCAATTGGCAGGATAGCAGGATATGGCATCATAAGAGTCTGAGCACGAGATCGCACCCATCTGAGATAAGGTTCCATAGGAATAATGTACTTTGGTTCCAGAGTCTTGCTGTCAACCTTGTTCACTTTACCCCATGCTCGTATAAACCTTTGACGGTAACCTTGCAAATCGTTGTCGTAGTCGAACACAATACCCTGAATAAGCATGTCATGAGGACCATCACTCCGAGCGTAACCAAACTGACGTAGAGCTAAGGAAGGATTGTAGGTAATGCCCCCTCTTATGCCAAGGAGTGGCACATTAGGGAACTCCCCACAACGATCAATGATAGTAACATTCTCCATAGATCTAGAACACCAATGAATGTTTGAATGTGAAAGTGACATGATCCTCTTGGACCACCTTAACCCTTGTTCATTCTTCATCATTGATCGAGGAAGGTGAGAAATAAACCACCTGGACAATAAAGGTATGCAACACATCAGAGTTCCTCGTGCCTTCGTAGTACGGGTATGAAGAGAGTGTAAGATGTCTCCAAGTAATGTAGGCACTGGATTGCGAGTCAGAAATATGTTGATGGCGTGTATGTCTATGAACTGATCTCGATTGGGGAACAACACTAAGCCATAGATCAATAGAGCCAAGATATCCTCAAAAGCATCATAACTCATAGCCTTCAAGAACACTTGAGCTTTCTCCATCAATACCTTAGCAAGAATACCCTTAACTCCACTTCTTGTTTCTAGGACAATGTCTGATTTCTTCAGATGTAAGGCTGCAACAATGACTTCAGGTTTAGGCTCTTTCTCTAAGCCCGTGAAGGGTCTCTGATCAAGGACAGGTATACCCAGAAGCTTGGAAAATTCTTCCATTGTAGGAACCAGCTGATAGTCGGGGAATGTGAAACAGTGATGTTTAGGGTCAAAGAACTGAAACAGAACACTCATCATGTCTTCATTGAACCCTGAAGTGACTAGATCCAGTAGGTGACCATGTCTCTTGATGAATTGAGAGTTTTCAGAAACTTGAGAGACCAATTCCTTAAGCTTAGAAGGTATTCCTACAAAGTTGATCCAGATAGTATTCCTATGAGCAGAAGCCATGACCTGCAACAAAGAACAAAGATAAATCCTTTGGTCCTTGAAATGGTTAGTGAAAATGCTATGCTTATGATGTATGATGATGCTATGATGTTATGCTCAATCACAAACATGTGGCACACACAAACAAGTCACACAATAGCCCTAAGTTTGAAGGCTTGAATGAGGTTTAAAGGTAAGTACCCTCCCCTGAAGTTTAGTTGGTTCATCCTGTCCTATAAAGTAACAAGGTTCTAAGGGATCTCAATATCATTGATCCTTCACAAGGGTGGTTGTTCAGTAGGCAACTTACTTGCCAACCAAAACCCTCAAAGTTTAGAATCTCAATGAATGTAGCATCGAGTATCAACCAACTTTAGTCTTCACCAAAGCCGGTTATCTCACTACTTTTCTAAAGGCCAAGATGGGATAACTAGGGTTCTAAAAGTTAGTTAGTGTATTGACAACATATGGCAGCATCATATTATCCTCAACTTTACTTAAGGAACATAAGCACCAACCAAGAAGTCACACTAACTATGGCCACCAGATCAACCATATCGGTATACGCCGTACAATTTCCTTGGTCTATTGCCATTTACCTAAGGTACACTAGATCCAGGTTAGGATCTTTCACACATAAGAGCACCCAACAAGTAAAGTAAAGCAAACAAAGCAAACAAGTTTAAAGTGATTTAATTCCTAAGGGTACCCCTCTTTTATTAAGTCCCCAGCAGAGTCGTCAGTTCTGTAACACGGTGGGAGAACTGACTTTAGTTAAATGTTGCGGATAGCAAGAGTCGCCACCGACTTTTATTTTATCCAAAAGGAAAGGACATAAAAGAACAGGAAAGACCTTAAAAAGATTTTGAGTTCGGGGGGTAGGTTATACAAAGGGAAGGTGTTAGCACCCTTTATATCAATGATTATCCATGGGCTCTTAGTTACTTAGCTCACCTTAAATTGTTTTGAGAAAGTGTAGTGTGTGATTAAAAATTTTCTAAGTACTTTATAATGATCCTCGTATGGATGTATATAAAGACTTTGTTTTGAAAATTTGTTTGAAATATGAAGTGTAATGAAGTATTTTGAAGAAGTGAGCAAGTACTTAAGATGAACCTACCCTATGCTAAGTCTTTACTGTTCTTATGTGTTCTTTCAATGGTAAGACTATCCCTATTATTAAGGAATAGGTAGTCATTACCTTGGATGTAATAAGGGACATGTGAAGGGACATCTGTGTTTAGGCAACTGTAAGGTGTCTTAGCAATACGAAGGGACTTATCATCTTTTATTCGAAGGGACAAGATCATTTACCGTAGGCAACATCGAAGAGACTTAATCTTATAATCTTAAAAGGGACTTGATGATATTTTATGAAAAGGGACTTTGCTTTAAGACACCTTAATTGACCTTATAATTAGGCAACATGAGGAATACCCTTAGAAAGTGTAGGATGGCGATCAAAGATCGACTTACGTGTGTGAGTGTTCATATTCATATATTTATCTTATCAAGCAAGTCATTCTAAATTAATTTTAAAGCAAAAACATGTTATCACTCCCTATAATTACTAACCATGGCAAAAAATAATATTTACAATGATAAAGTAAAGACAAAAATAAAACTACAACTATTACAAGGCTTTCGCAATTACATTATAATAGAGATAATTAATAATAAAGATATAATAAATAAATTATAATTAAAATGATTATTAATAAAAATAATTATAAGAGGAAGAGGATAGCACAAATATACAAAAATATATAAAATTTAAGAGGATATTTTTAAGCTAAATAAATAATTTTGAAGAATTTTTAAGAAGAATATAATAAAGGAATTATAATAATGATAATAAACAACATAATAATTATTTACAAAAACAAGATTAATTATTTAATTAGATATTGGAAAAATTAATTAAGTTTAATATTTAAATTTAAATAAAAATTAGGGTTAGAGATTTAAAAAATAAAATTAGGGTTTACATATTGAATTAAAATATTAATTGGTTTATTTACAAAAATATAAATACATAAATAAAAAAATTAATGTTTATTCACAAAATATTTTAGAAACATAAAATTTGAATTACCAATATTTTTTTATAAAGAAAATCATTGATTTTTACATATTAGAGAAAAGTTTAAATAATATTAATAATTTTAATTATATAAATATATAAAAATAATGAAATAAATAAGAAAAAGAGATAAAAACTTACCTGCTGGAGCCTGGGGTCGAACCCAGGTCTCCCAGCTTCCACCGGCACTAGCCAACCAACTGAGTTGCGTGTGCAGCGTGTCCATAGGATGAGTCTTAGTCATAATATAGAAAACCTATTAAAAGAAAAAGAATTTTGAATAAAAAGGATAACCTAGGGATCAAACCCAGGTTATTGGCCTCAAAGGCGCTTCTCCAAAACCAGCTGAGCTACGCACTCTAATTGATAATAGAATAACAAATATATATTATAAAAACAATCCAAATTTTGAATTCAGATTTTCGCGCCAAGCTACTTCTTCTTCAACCTCCTGACTTGCGAAATTACCTGCGAATTTTGTTGCCACTTTTCCTGCGAATTTTCAACCTGCAGGAAACCCTACGAAACCCATACAATATCATTTACGTACAGTTTTGTTAAATTAATCACATGAGTATAATCCAAACATCATTTGAAATTGATTTACGGTTTTGAAATTCATTTATATTCACTTAATCGTGAAACCCTAATTTGGAGGTTATAAACCCTAAAATGGCATCTTACGATCCAGCCATGGTTTCTTGAATCCAATCACCAAGAATTCATCACAAACCTTCACTAAACACAAATCAATAAACAAAACTCATTAATAATGTGTGAATGATCAAGAACGAAAAATAAAAAAATATGAAGAAAGTTTGGATCGGATTTGTCAGTATGAGATGTTATGGAGCAATGTGATGATCAGGTTACACTCAATGATGTTCAGGGAACATATTTCAACCTTCAAAATGCTTTGGAATGACCTCTAGTAAGGAATCCGAATCAAGCTTTTTGGATGAATTTTTGAAGTTTGAATGTGTTGTTTGAGGCTGCAAATTCGTGTCCAATGCATTGCTTTATGTTGTATATATATGATACATCAGAATTAGGTCAAAAAATTATTCAATCCTTTGGACTTTTGGACCTATGGAGATTGAAAAAGATTCATCCTTAAAAATTGAAATATTTTGATCTTACCTTGCTATATTTGTATGATCTGAAATTATATGGTACCAATCACTTTTAAATGAATATTAAGACCTTCTAGAACCAAAATCAAATCAAATATCCATCCTTTTATATTTTATTTTAATTTAAAATGATTTTTAATATAAAAAATCATAATAAATAAAATAAAATGAATAAAATTATGAATAAATAAATTTTAATTCGTGCATGATGTCATGGAAGTGTTTGGATCATAAAAAAGCAAGCCCATTTGGTGAATTATGGTTTTAAGACCCCATTTGCTTCATAAACCTCTCAAAACTTTCCCAACTTTGCAAGGGCACAAATCCTTCAATTTTAATTCTATGAAGGTATTCTTGGACATTTTAGAAAGCTTAGAGAGTCCTCTAACCAACCTCTTTGGTCTCAGGTCCATATCTTTTACCATTCTCAAGTTATTCTCTTTGGAAATTGTTGACTTTTTGTTGACTTTTAAAATGACCTATAATGTCTTAGCTCATACCTTCCAAATGAAGCATTTTTGGGATTGGCTTGTGAGACACAAATTTGTAGAGAATTCAATTTACTTCAAAATGAGATTTGGATGGAAAATTTTTGATGAAGCATGTGAAAGTTATGGCTGGTCAAAGTTCAGTTGACTTTTCCTGTGAAAACCCTAATTTAGAAACTCCTGATTCTTGATGATCTGAAATCTCCTTGATGAATCATGATCAAACCTTGATCAAATCATGAATTTTACTTCATATACTTGATGTTGGAAAAAAATCATGAAGTTTGACTTTGGTTTGACCACAGTTGACCTCAGTTTGACTTTTTAACTGCTTTGACTGATTTTAGCCTATCTGATCATCTGACTGAGCAAACCTTTGGGAAAAGTCTTGAAACTTGAAATGGGGATTATTGCACATATATAGGATGCTATGAAGCTCACTTGAAGTATTGGAAGTCCATTTAGCCTGATGAAAGTCAAAACCCTAGTTTAGGATGCCTTGCTTAGGAGGATGCATTGTCTGAGGGAATTGCCAAACTTTCTGACTAATTGTGAACCTTGTGAACTTCATGAGATGTCTTTTGAACCTTGTGAACCTCTTAGTACACAATGTATTGTTTTGGTGAGGGCAAATTTTGGGGTGCAACACTAATACATTCCTCTTGCGTAACTGACTCCTGAACTTAGAATTTGGTTTCGTTGACCATTTCTTATCCTTATTAGGTTGTATCTATATCTCCCTTTTCTCTTGTTAGAATAAATAGAATTAGTTGGCGACTCTGTTGTTTTTTCCGCATCCATCGCGAGGATCGTATTTTCGAGGTACGTCAATTGTCAAGGGAAATCTTTATCCAATTATGCACCTAGAGATCTCGGGAATTCTAAAAAACAATGGGATTGACGTTTCCTCAAAAGGAATTAGCGCTGACAGAAAATTGTTGGACTTAATCATCTTGACACGATTTCTAAGAAACAAATATTTGATAAGAGTTGACCCAACCTAGAAGCGTGTCAGCCAGCACGCAGAGAGGATCCACGCACCAAGGTTGAGTCTTTCATTTTGGAGTCACATATTCCTTTTTTAATTTCCTGCCTAGCATAAAAGGGTGTGTCTCACACTGCTGAATACACCTTCATTGTTCCCATGGTAAATTTAGGTTTGGAAAATTGAAATAACTAATGCATTATGAATAAGGGTGCTACTAAAAAAGAGGAAGTTTTTTTTTATGAAACTCACATTGAATGGTAGTCGACTACGTAAATTGTCTCTGTTTTGGGACTTTCTTTGTCACCTCCATCACTTTGACCAGTTTTGTTAGGTTTCAAAAAACCGTGATCTCTTAGAATATCCAAGGAACGTCTAATAATAAGGCTAAAAGGCACATGATGTATTTGATTAGAAGACACTCTCCAATTTTTTTAATCGTTGTGGAAACCCATATTGGTTTTCATAATACCAAATCCTTATGTGATAGATCAATATGTGTGAGTGTTCACTATATGGATGCACATGGTAAATTCGGGGGTATTTGGGCATTAAATTAGAATGATAATAACATTTTAACTGTCGTGCATGATGTATTTATGGATACAATTATTATCCAGCTATCATTGGGAACTTTCTCATGGCATGTTACTGGAATTTAAGATATTCTTGTGTACACTTTTCGTCTTCATTTGTGGCTCCACCTCATTAGTTGGATGAACATTGTTGATGGTCCTTGGATGCTGATTGTACACTTTAACAACATCATTCATCCAGTGAACAAAAAGGATATGAATTTAATCATTCTAGGGAAACTGCTTTGTTGAATGTCATTGATAAACATAATTTAGTTGAAGTAGACATGACTGGTGGTAAATTCACTTGGAATAAGCCTTTACTAGTAATCAAATGGCCAGTTGCAAGGTTGATAGGACCCTGGTTGGCATTTCTTGACACATGGATTTCCCTTACTGTATGTTGAGGTGATGTGTAAATCAAATTCTGATCACAATCACATTCTACTTAGGTGCGACCTTCCCCTCCAATACCACGAGTCGTGTCCTTTTATGTTTAAGGAAAATTGGATCACTCATCTGGAAAACTCTAATATAGTCCATAGTGGTTGGGGAAATCATAACACCATAAACCCCTGAAACTTATGTATTAAGAATTATACAACAATTTAAGGCATCATCAATGACAGACCTCTAAAATCATTCAACAATTAACAAACATGCATTGGAATATACTAATGTCATACAACACATGTCATTGCATGCTTACCTTCATTGAATGTATCTATCCTAATTAGATAAATAAACTTAAACTCAACATTTAGTCTTTAAAACTCATTTAAATAAAACTTCTCCAACAACAATAGTTATTAACTTAACTCTTTAACACTTCAACATAAGCCAATGAAATAAATAATCAATTACAGTGTTATCGACTCTGATGTTACAAGATCAAAACAAGATATTTAACAATGAAACTAAAGAAGTAACACCTTGAGCTAACTTCACTTACTGCAATAGTTACCCCTGAGTATTTGCAAGATGTCCATCATGGACAACGTTCAAGCAAATGGGGTGAGAAATACATTCAAATAATAAATGACAGATAAACAATCAGAGTAGAATAAATACAATACAATTCATACATAATCCATTATGCGCCACAACACATGTATTCAAATTCATCCACTTCACCATAATAAACAATCAACTTGCAGTGTGAATTTCAACAACATTATAGACTTCTATGCATATGGTACCGATCTTAACAACGGTTCTCATTTTGAATATCAACACAATTTAACCTAAAACTCTCTCAAACAACAGGATCAAAGCCTCTCAGAACTTAAAATATTTGAATCCCTACTCGACTGAGGTAACCGTTCGGAACGTGTAATCAAAATTCACAGAAACAATGTAATTGATAAATAGCCATGTAGCATTCGTACCGGTAAGAAGCTTCAACACGGCGAATCTCTTACTCTGGCGACGAAAAAGACATCCAGTAAGGCTTCTCCCTTTCCCTCCTTCATTGATCTTTTCGACTTGCACGCGTTTCTGTTGTTGTCATCAATCCTTCTTCTTCTTCTTGTTTCTAATTTGATCTTGCGGTTGATTGAAGAAGAGTTCTTACGATCTTGAATTATTGTTGATATGAGATATTGTTGTTCTTGATACAGATTGGTAAGAGGTGACGATCACTGTGAGATGTTTGAGTTTGATGAGGATATCGGCAAAGCTTATGTTGATGAATATTTAGACGCTGTGGCTAGTGATCTAGAGGGGGGGTGAATGGATCACCTCCTTGTTTACAAGGATTTAAAAGATTTTTCAGAGTTTTCAAAGATTAACGGAAACCACGGTCCCAAATATACTAGCGTCTATTCTGGACGAGCCACTAGAAGACCGGACATGTGATAATGTGCTGGATTTACGATTGAGATGATAAAGGTTTAAACACACAAGCTGTAAAAGTGTTGAATGCACCTATCACAAAAGCTATTTCCAATGAATAAAAAACGATTAAAAACGTATATAGAGATGGAGAAGGAATACATTACGCAGAGATTTGGTAAGGAAGTTCCCCACGTTCGTCCTCGCATGTGGGTACGTCTCCCTCTCAATGTCAAACCGAAATTGAGAACTTTTATATCAATATTGCTGAAATCGTCGTTTACAAGGTTGCTATACAAACACCAGAAATCTATACACCTAGATCTTCCTATTGTATCAACCTTCACTTGATCTGAGCCAAATCAAGATTCCCTGCAAGTAATACAAACAATTCACCGGTTCCACGATCTATTTGCGAAATCTCCCAATTTCCAAACCTTACGCTGCGGCTGAATCTGTCTTGTAAACGTGACTAACAAACCCTCAAGAACACACCCGTTCTTGAAGGAAAACCCAACTGGTTTTTCCTTGAAACCTTCTTTCACTCTTCAACTCAGCTGGATCTCCGATCGTACCACTGAACGTTATCTCGTAACCCTTTAATTCACAGAACAACACTAATTCCTTGTTAATGTTCTTGAATCAAAGTTTTAGAGAAGATGATGAAGATGAATTTGATTCTAGGTTTCAATCCTGCTCAACATTGAATTGTCCACACTCAAAATTCTTTTTCTTGATGTGTTATTCAATGATCCTTGACTTTGAAATTCGTATACAATTTCTGTGACTTTGCTGCACTAACAGAAACAACAACATATACTATGCAGATTCTGTTAGAAGTAAAAACAGAAAAATGAATCGATTCAAGACATGAATGAATCGATACATAATGGTATTTATATTGTTATGTATCAATACATAATATCATGAATCGATACATACTGAATAGATAAACAAAAACAGAGAAATGAACAAACAATGAATCGATGCATGTTTGTATGTATCGATTCATAGAAGAAATTTCAGAATCATTTTTACAGCATGAATCGATGCATGATGGAATGTATCGATTCATTTTGCGAATTTCCAGAATTATTTCTACTGCATGAATCGATGCATGATGGAATGAATCGATTCATTTTGCGAATTTTCAGAAATTCAAAGACATTATTAAAAATGAGACAAGAGATATAAAGGCTAGCAATGCATACAAAGTGTCTTAATATGAAGCATATGATAAAAACACAAACACCTAAAATTTATAATCATACAAAACTAAAGAGTTGCTCACAAACTCCCCCTTTTTGATGATGACAAATTTTTTTGAAGTGTGAGAACCACTCCCCCTGAGTTTGTGCATGCCTGTCATTTTTCACACTCGCCTTTCTCCCCCTTTGTCAACATCAAGAAAGAATGCATAGGTGAAGCAAAATTTCAGCAATACCAAGATATATAAGCAGAATTCACTCACAAAGAATGAAACATAAAGGGCAAACAAATTAGTCGAAAGCAGCAAACAAGCATAGGCATTGAAATTGTCAATATAGATTTGCGAATTACAGAAGCAAACCATAACGCATACAATGTTTAAATATAAAATGCAAAGAAACTTAAGCAAGAAACAATGATGTTATGCAAAATGAAATGCAGCCTCAGTGAGGAAAGTGGCCACCATAAGACTCCGCGTCATCTCTATCGGGATCTCGGAAACTTGGAGGAGGAGGTGGAAGAGGCATTTCATCAGGATTCTGCCGCATAGTTGTAACGCCTGAACCGTTTCTGAACCTCTGTGCTTTGAAATCTTTCCATAATCCCCGGATGCGAACGAAAATCATCCATGAATCCAGACATCTCATTGTAGGAAACTTGATGCCCCTTAACCAAGTCGGTATGCCATGAGTGTTGATTATGATACATCCTAGTGTGCTCATCATGCCATTCTTAGTGCTCTTTATGCCATTCCGTTTGTTGGACATGCCACGCACGGGCTTCTTCATGCCGGGCATTGTTTGCAATTTCCATTTGCTCAAACATTTGAGTAAGATATGCCGGAGCAGTAGTTGATGAAGTTGGTGGAACCGATGAAGGAGCCGGTTCATAGTTAGTAGGAGACCACCTTTGTGGCACCCACTCACCCCAAGAAGTGTTGGCATTTGCATCAGGAGGATTTTCTGCATCCTCCATATCTTCATCTCTTTGTTCTTCAACAAAAATCTGTTCAGAAGGAATATCAAAGTTGTAGATTCTGGTTCTAGTGCTGCGTTCAAAGAAGTAATAGCAGCGACGCTCGATGTCCCACCTATATCCCATATGAGAGAGAGTAGCATTGTTGAATTCTTGAACACTAGAAGAAGATAAGAGAGGCACAGGGGGGAAAACCACTTTCCAAAACTTAAGGATCTGCATAATCTGTGCGGCATATGCAAGAGGGATGTTCTTTGAACTATTCCGCGTAAGAAAGATTCGCTTGACAAAGTAATTTGGCCAATTCAATGGGATCTTCTTCTGCAGAATGTACAAGAGATGGATGTCTGGCTTATCCAATCGAGAGTGCCCACCGGACCTTGGACGCAAGATATGTGAAAGAATCCAATGCAGAATTCCGGGAACGCTCTTTATCATTCCAGAAGTCAAAGGCTCATCATCAGTAAGAGGTCTTTCCAATTTAGAAATGGATGCATAATATTCCTTCAGATTAAACTGTGTTTCAAAGTTCTGATCATGCCACATCTGCAACTCAGGCAACAGGGATGGCAGTTTGAACACTTTGGGCCAATCATCAGCCTCAAAACGGTAAGTTTTGGTTCCAATAGAACACTTGAACATGTAACCTTTACCAATTTTCACACCAGCATAAAAAGAACGAATAAAGTCTTCATGTTAATCATCATTAGCAGTTAAAAAGGACCCAAGATTTTGTGCGTCGATTAAATCAGCAACTTCTTCTAAACAAAGAGTACGTACATCACTAGTATTGAAAACATGTGGTTTCATGACTAACCTCGTCTTAAAAGAAACCTCAAATTCTTCAACAATGGCAGGATGGAGAATGGAAGCCCCAGAGGGAGGAATTTCGGGAACAGAAGGAGCTTGATGGGAAGCCTCAATAGGTTCTTTGCCTTTACCTTTTCCTTTTGCTCTAGGAAGCATAACTCTTGGAGGCATAATGATGAATTTAGGGTTTTTGAGAGAAAAGGGGTTTTGTGGCAGTTAGGGTTAAGAAACGAAAATGATGCAAATGGGATGAAGAGAAAGACAGAATGGAGTTTTATAACTGATGGACATGTCATAGCAGTTGCTGATGTGTCGATTCATAAGAAATAAACTGAATTTAAAACAGTATGCGTCGATTCATGACCTTATGCATCGATTCATTTGATGAAATTTTTTGAAATTCAGGTTGCTATGTATCGATACAAACCACGAATGTATCGATACATACTGTAACTATTTTGACAGATTTAAAAGAAAATGAACATGAATCGATTCAATATGGCTGTGATCGATACAAAATGCGAAATTTTTGAAATTCAAGTGGCTATGTATCGATACAAGCCACGGATGTATCGATACATACTGTAACAATTTTGGCAGAAATAAAAGAAAGTGACCTTGAATCGATACAAGATGGTTGGGATCGATACATACTGTAATAATTTTTACAGTGATAAAAGAAATTTAGCATGAATTGAAAAAAAATGGATATGCAAAACAAACATTATGCAAAATGCAGAATAAATCATAACATTGTATGGATATGTAAACACCCCAAATTTTCCCTCACCCACTTCACCATGGCTTGTGATCTTTCCATTTGCATAAGTTCAACCATAGCATCTCATATTGCATTTTTGCTTCACTGCATTGTTTCAAAGTCATCTGCATCTAGGGTTTGTGATCTGAGCAATCTAAGAGCCATTTGAGCCACTCCAAAGGTCATCAATCACTTCAAAGGGGTCCATGTATGTTCAAGCATCATATTGTATCCTCACAAGTTCAAGAAAGTCAAAGAATCACAAGAACTGAGAAAGGCATGGAAGCAGAGCCAGGCTTAACTGCACAGATGACCTAAAATTAGGGTTTTGGTTTCAGAGGCCATAACTCCAATTTTTTTGGTCATTCTTGTTTCTATTGGTCTCTATATGTTATGAGGATCATGCATATCAATTTTCATGAAGAAATTCAATGGGGAAGGCATCTGATCAAGGGATGACTTCTTGAGCAAGTCAGTGCAAAATCAGGGCATCTGAGGCCTCCAATGACCCAACCAAAGGGTGTTCTCCATCATTTTGAATGTTTATGACCTTTATTTGATCATAGGAGATGTTAGAAGTTCACAAAATTGAAGAATTTCAGGCCATTTGCAAAGTTGCCTCTTTGGGAAAGTGACTTATAATGCAAACTTGCCATTTTGGGAAAATTTTTCAACCTCCTCTTTTTGATTCAAAAATGCTTCAAATGAGAAAACTTTGGTCATGAAAGTTGTATAATGGATCCTCCCATTTTCAAAAAGTACAAGAACTCATTCTGATTCATTTTGGATCAAAAGTTATGGCTTGTCAAAGTTGGATAAAATCATTGAAATTTCACTTTTGCACCAAAGGGGAAAACTTGCAAAAACCTTTGCCAAACCAATTTGTGGCTTCAAAGTGGCTTCTAATCATCATACAACACAATGAAATGCCTAAAAGTCAGATTTTGTACCAAGAATTTTTCACTTTCATGCCTTGGATTACAAGTTGCATAAGGCATTTCTTCATGAAAGCTTCAAAATTAAAATCTTGCAAAAGGAACTTTTCATGCTTGAATTGAACACTAATTGATCTCAAGTCATCATAGCAACATCATATGATGCATTTTGATGCATATTGCCCAAGAGATATCACATGTTCATGACCAAAAGTCACAAAATGTAACAAGTTGCCAAAATGCAAAATCACTTCAAACTTGTGATCCAAGCCATACAGCTCACCACAACTGATCCAAGAGTCATCCTTGAACTCAACTGAGGCAGATACACCCTTTAGATTTCCTCTGCCATGGCCCATACATATAGTACACAATTCTTGACTTTTTGGCCAATCACCCCATACCATTCCCACAGTACATGTCACTTCCTCAGACCTCTTCCAATAGTCTAGGGATGTGTTATGGGTCATAAAGCAAGCTGGACATGAGCCAAGAGGACACACACAAACAGATTCACAAAAACTGGCCAACACCTTCATCTCTTCGAATCTGATTCCACAGCCATCAAACCTCACTTTTCTCTTCACCAATGAACCACACATCCTCCATGGAACCAAAATCCACCATTAAAACAGCTTGAAACCTCACATATCCCAATTGTGAAACCTGCTATACCAGAACTCAAACTCCCAAATCAGCCACAAACAAAAGATTTTGAGCACTCCATTGATCTCAGGAGGTTCAGGGGAGACACTTTGCACAAAAGAAAGGCCTGGAAAGCTCATATTCACAGTTCATCACCTCAGGTAGCTTCAAACTTCAAACTTTTCAGAGCTTGCTTTTTTTTGTTACAAAATGAAAGTGCATATCATGAGGATCACTCTGATGTTTTTAGATTTAAAAATGGTGTGAAAATGAGCATTTTGTGCCTCTCTGAAAATTTTCCCGTGAAAGTGAATGGCTTCGATTCTCTTTGTCCATGCTTGATAAATGGTGTTTGATTATGGATTTAGGTTTAGTATGGGTAGAGGAACGTTTCTGGGCAGTTAATTTAGGATGGGGTGGCCTGTAGAAGAAGCTAGGGTTTTTGCTCTCCCGGAGAAGATGACCGGAGCTTCCCTCCGGTCACCTGAAAGTCATGAACCCTAATTAGGGTTTAGTCTCCAGTTGTGTTGTGGGCCTTTGGATCGTGTTTAGCTTAGTGGATGGATGGCTCAGATTTCACAATTAACTCTTAATTCGTTTTAATTAGTTTAATTTAGGTTTAATAAATTAATTTGACCAGAGTCAATCCTGACCCTCAATTTGCGCGCGCGGTCAAGCATCCCCCCCAAGTTTGAATATAAGCCTTAGGATGAGATTACTTTCCATTTTAATTAATTTTAATTAATTTTGTTTGTATTTTATTTACACGAATTTTTAAAAATAGAAAAATGCATTGAAAAATTCTGAATTTTTTTGTCAAACATTTCATTAATTTTCAGAACCCAAAAATATTTTTATTTTTTATTTTTTGCATCAAAAATTATTTTTAAATCATTTAAATGTTTATTTTTAATTAGTTAATGGAAATTAATTAATTAAAAAGTCATTTAGGTATTTAAAAATCACCAAAAAATTCACATTGCATTTTGAAACATTTAGAAACATTATCAAACTCTCAAAACAAATTTCTTTTTGGTTCTTGACCTATTTTGACAATTTTCATTGGAATTAAAGTTGTTTAAAAGCAATATTTTTGTTCAAACTTAGAAAAATTCATTCTGCCTAACCATGAAGAGTTTGATGATGGTTCTTCTTGCATTGCATCCTTCATAGCATGTAGTTTCTAGGGTAAATTTGGTTTGCATTTATCTTTAATTTTCAATTTAATGGGCGTTTTTTTCCTTTTGAGGTGCCTTGAAACCCTAGTTGTCATAGAAAAATCATAACTTCCATTAGGTTTAGATTTAGGTCTCCTCCTTTGGGCAGTGAACTTGTGTAGGGTTAGGGTTCCTTTGATCCCATTTCAATTTTTTATCATGTCATTTGCTTCTGGTTTTGAATTTTTGTGTTGCATGTTGTTCATAAACCCTAATTCTTGCTTTCCTTTGCATCCATCTTTCATTTGCTTGCATTCAAGAACTTTCCATGACATTTTGTGCATCCTTAGGACATATAAGACATCTTAGGACATATTAGAATCATGTTTGATTATTGCATCTTTCATTTGCCATGCTATTTGTTCATATCATTTCATAAACTTTCATGAATCTTCATGGTTCAAAGCTTGCTTCATTTGCATCCACATCCTTGTATGATCATCCACAACTCTTGACATGTGTTTGCATCATCTCTTAGCATCATTAACATCATGTTCATGCTTCTGGTTTTGTCTTGCATCATGGAATTTCATCTCATTTTCATTGCATTGCACTTCTTTTGCTAACTTTGCAGGTGGTAAGTTGTTCTGAGAAGTGAATTTGCCTTCACTTCTCACAATCTCTCTTCATCTCTTTTATGCCTTCTTTGCTGCATTTTGTATGTGTATTAGAGTGAGCTTGCTCATTCATGCTCTCTCCCACTTTCTTCCTTCAAGCAACTTGTCTTCTTAAGTGAAGCAAGTTGTCTTGCTTCTCTCTGCTTCTTTCTCCTTTCATCTGCTTCTTCCTTGGTGGCCCTTTGAAGATCTTTCTCTCTTAAGCCTCACAAACCCTAGGAACAACCAAGCATGATCACAATTAGGGTTTGATTAGTCCCCCCCATTTAGCTTTTACCTTTGTGTCATCTTTGAGTTTTCTCTTCTCACCTCATAATCAAGGACTAAACCCTAAAGGTTTTAAGGCTTTGTGATTAAGCTTATGCCTGCATCCTTCTATTAGGATGGAGTGTATAACTTTAATCCTAAGTGTCAAACCCTTAATGTGTTTAAATCCTTTAATCAATTCACTTAATAATCATCAAGACATCAAGCTTTTAACTTGGGCCTTGCATTAGGGTTCTAATTCTTCCTTAATTGGTTAAGAAGGACTAACCTTAGTGTTAATGGACAAGTCCCCCTCAAGTTGTCTTACCAACCATAAAACTCACTTCTTAATCTTATCATTAACTAAAATCCACTTTAATAAAGGCTTTTTTTTGTCATGAGGTTAGTCCCTAATCATGGGTTAAGTTGAGGAGCCTTCCTCAGCTTAAATGTTCTCATCTATTATCCTTCTATTAGGATGGTGTAATGAGTCCATTAAATCCTTGATTATGGCTTAAACTCATTACTTAACACTAAACAAAAAAAACAAAAACAACTAAATAATCACAAGTAGGTTAATTATCTTAATCCTACATCATGGTGATTAAGTGTGAGGTGCTTACTTCACATTTAAGGTATTCTCATTACCCCTAATCAGAGGGAGGATGTGATGAGTTTACTAACCCTTGGTTTAGGCTTAAGCTCGTTATCTTATGACAAACTTCAAAAAGCAATAAAAGACTGAAAACACAAAAACAAACAATAATCGTCTCCCTCGGGATTCTTTTCTCACCTCATTCACTCACAAACGAGAACTTGCTTCTTCCGTCTAATGCAAGACAGTTAGCACTCGAGCCAGACGAGTCATACACTTGAGCATAGACAAGTAAGCAGTTCACAGTCAATTCATCCAGTCTCTTTGAGTCGAACTACGGTGTTCTGACTTCCTCATTGCACGAGAGGATACATAGGCATAACTTAACAGTTATCGAACAAAAGTCTCTGTATATCCCCCCTCCTTCCAGCATCATTCTTTAAGCCTCATAGTCTTGAGCATTCCACTCTTGTTCTCACACTAACACTTCTCTTATACACTTCACATTTATTTTACACTGACACTTGCATTCTTTCCAGCTTTGATACACAAATTGCACTGACACTACCCCTTTAAACACAAACTTTCAAGCGTGGATCCCGTCGAGTACGACGGAAAATCTGGGTGCTAATACCTTCCCAGGTTGTAACCAACCCCCTTTCTCAGTTTCTCTGGTTCGCAACCGTCTTATCCATCTTTTCTTAGGTCTATGCAGCATTACCTTTCCTCCGGGATAAAAATGCCTAGCTGGCGACTCTATTCATTTCTTCTCTTTTCGCCGACCGTTCGCGTCTGTACCCCTCTTGACTTAGCCTCATTTGGTGGGAGCGACAGCTTAGCGACTCTGCTGGGGATTATCCTTATGCTGTAACCAGGGCTTCTGGTTCTTTTTGTGGGTTCCACCTAGCGCTTGTTTGATTTGGGTTTACTGGTGTGTTATGTTCTATATGTGTTTATTTATTTGTTTTATTGCTTTATGTACAGTCTTGTTTACTGCTTTCCTTACAGTTTTATACATCATACTGTCATACTATCATTTTGCTGGATCTGGTTTGTTGTCTTGATGGGTGGGATTTCATTGAGGGTTTGAGGTCCTATACCTGGGACCTGAGTGACACCTAGGCTAGAGTGGTTCATGTTCTTTCCCATTCCATTTCGGTCTGGTGCGGGAATATGAAACACGGTTCAGATGTGGGTTTCTTCTTGAGAACTCTGTGCTACAGATCTCCTGTAGTGCTAGGGCTATCTGGGAAGCCTGCTAAGTCTGGATGACCTTTATTATGAACTTCAGAAACTGAGGTGAATTAGAGGTGGATCTTTTATGGTTATTGTAAACACTGTACCTCCGGGTTAGAAAGGTTTACACTTCTCATAACTGATCCAAGTCTGAGGATCCTTGTTTTAGAACACCACCTATGAGGGGGTTGGGATGTTTACAGGTTTGCAGGTACCCTTGGCCACATCATACCCTGTTACTATTTGGTTTAAGAGTACCTCATTTTGGACAGTTCTTGTGATTAACCCTGGACATGTGACTCTTTATTTGAGTCCCCCACCTTGGTTACTGGATTTCTGAACCTCCATCTGGACTTCTTGAACATACATGGGTTTTATATCAAGACAGATAATCAGATCCAGCTTGATCACAAACCCTTGCATATCATTTGCATACTCATCATTTGCATCATTTAACATTTGTTTATTTGTTTTTCAGGGTATCCACATTATATCTGGCTTGGTTTTGACCCCTTCTTCTGCATAGACCTTTGCTTCATCAGCTATTTGCTTCATCTATCTTCATCATCACCAGCATCAGCCTGGCAGTGGCTCATCTCCAGTATCAGTCTTGATTCTCATCAGCACTTGTCTTCAGCTCTTCATCAGCACTCATGACCACTCCCAGGAAGAGCAACATATCTTACCATTTCTTTGAGCCTGTGTTGACTGGTATCAGGCAGGTCCAGTCACTTATCACCCCTGACCACATCCCATTATTCAGAGAGCATTATGGAGGTATCCTGGATATGGTTATGGACCTGGACCCTTCTCAAAGGAGTATGATCCACACCTGCCTACAGTTTTATGACCCTCCCTTGAGATGCTTCACATTCCCAGACTTTCAGCTAGGACCTCTGCTGGAGGAGTTTTCATCATTGATTGGAGTACCTATCAGGGGTGGACTCCCTTTCAACCCAGAGATGACCTTTCCCAGCAATGGAGAAGTAGCAAAAGCACTGTACTGCCTTGATTGAGCAAAACATGACAACAAAAGCTGGGATCCCTGGTTTGCACTTAGACTTCTTGATTTCTCAGGCCATCCTGAAGGCCTCCTTGGGAGAGTGGAGGGCAGTTTGTGCACTGTTAGCCCTCAGCATATATGGGGTTGTACTGTTTGCAGATGAGCCCAAGTTTATCAGCAAGAATTCCATTCATTTGTTTCTTCTGAAGAACCCAGTACCCACATTACTAGGAGATTTCTATTACTCCATTCATCAGAGGAATGAGAAACAAAGGGGGAAGTTGGTAAGATGTTGTGCTCCTTTGTTTCATACCTGGCTGCTCAGACACCTACCCAAATCAGATGCCTTCTTGAACCCTCACCAACAGAAAAATTGGGCCAAGAGGCTCATTGCTTTAACTTCAGATGACATCAGATGGTGCACCCAGAGCACCAAAGGCAAAGACATTATCACCAGCTGTGGGCAATACCCAAATGTACCTCTAATAGGAGTAAAGGGTTGCATCAACTACAATCCTCTGCTACTTAAGAGACAACTGGGCTATGCTTTGGTTCACCCTCCTAGAGTGCAAGATTTAGCTGAGACCCTGTATTGTGAAATAAAACCTAATCTAGCTGTTGTTAGTCAAGCATCCTGGGCTTGGGACAACATCCAGACAAAAGGGATGGCTATTCTGGGAAGGTGTAATAATGTTGCCTCAGCTCAGTACTATGACTGGTCCCGTACTAGAGCTCAAATTACTGGAATGCCTTTCACCATTGAGGACATACCTGGACCATCTACAGCACAGCCAACAGCAACTGTCAGCCTGGAGGAATTTGAGAAGCTGAAGGAAAGGAATGAGAATCTGTCTCAAGCTCTGAAGAAGACCCTTTGGGAAAGGAGTGATGGTCGTCTGGACATTGAAAGGTTGAAGAAGCTTAGGGTGGATCATCTGGCCAAGATTGAGAAAACAGAGGACTATATCAGGAAAGCAAGGGCTGGGGAGCAAATATTGAAGAATGCCTGTAAAGAAGCCAAGATTCAGAAGGCCAGGACTGAGCTCTATCTGCAAGAAAGTCAGGCAAGGTGGGTCAGGATCACTGAAGCCCGGACACAAGAAGATCAGAGAATTCAAGCCAAGATTGAACAATTAGAGGCCAATGAAAAGAAGCAGCAAGAAGCTTTGTTGGCAGCCCAGAAGGAGATTTCAGAGTTAAAGCTCAGAGCTGGATTGAAAAGATCAAAGGACCAGGACATGCACAAGAAGCTGACCACTGCCATTGCCACCAGGAACCTCCTCATTAGGGCCATTACAGAGCACCCAGCTGGTCCAGTGACTGAGGCGCTCCTGAAGGAAGTTAAGGAGGATGAGTTTGGATTGGATGTTTGACTTCTTTGCTTGTTGCTCATTTCCATTTTATGTACTTTTCTTTTTGTTGTATTTTGACCCTTCAGGGGCATGTGCTGTAAAACAAACTATGTATTTGTTCATCATTTGTAATATATCAGTTTGCTTTCATTGGGTTTCTTTTCTCAAGCAACATCAAGCATCCTCCTCGAGGTCTGGAAAGGTCAAAACCAAGAACCAAGCCGGATACCTTGGAAAAACAAATAAGCATACTGCATTGCATACTAACCTTGTTTTGTTTTGTAGGTTTTGTATTTATTTGTTTCTAATTTTGTTGTGATCTCAGGAAATATTGCTCGCCGCCGGGTGTTCCCTGTCAACCGTACGCACCGGTATCCTACTCGCAACAATCTTCCTGGTATCCAAATGGAGCAAGTACAACAGGACCTAACTGAGGTCAGAACTCAGATGGCTAATGAAAGAGTGGAGATGAGGAACCAAATGGCTCAATTCATGACTGTGATGACTGGCTTGGCCCAAAGCCAAGAAAGGTTAAGGGCATTGGTAGAAAGACAAACCCCCGAGGAACCTCATCCTGGCACTGGAGGAACTAGCAACAATGAGAGGGGTCAGCCTCATGTTAATCCACCAGTATTTGGACCTCATCTAGATCCGGAAGTCAACATCCCGGGAAATGTGCAAGGAAATACTGCTGGGGGTAGGATCTTACAAGAGGATCCCCAAGAGGAGCAGTTTACTGTCATGGGAGCAGGAGACGAAGTCTATGATAGGAGGTTGGATGAGATTGCTGAGAAGTTGAGATCTCTGGAGTCTCAGAATTCCTTAGGCTTCGATGTAATGGATATGGGGCTAGTGGATGGGGTGAGGATTCCCCACAAATTCAAACCCCCATGCTTTGAGAAATACAATGGAACCTCTTGTCCACGAACTCACTTGCAGTCTTTCCTGGGAAGACTTAAAGCTTATACTATGGATGAGAAGCTGTGGATGTTTTACTTTGAAGACAGTCTGACTGGGGCTTCAAGAGAGTGGTATTCACACCTGACCAGAGCTACCATTAGATGCTGGAAGGACTTAGCTGAAGCCTTCATCAGACAATATCAATATAACCTAGACATGGCTCCTAATAGGACCCTCCTGATGGGAATGTCCCAGTCCTCCAGAGAAAGCTTCAGAGAATATGCCCAGAGGTGGAGACAGCTTGCTGCTGCTGTCCAACCACCCATGTCGGAAAGAGAAATGGCCGACATGTTCATGAATACTTTGCAAGGAACATATATAGATAGGCTGGCTGCCTTTTCTTCTACCAGCTTCGCTGATGTCGTCATAGCTGGTGAAAGAATTGAGAGTCTGTTAAAAATGGGCAAAATTTCTGATAATGGTGCAAGTTCATCCAGTAATCCCAGGAAGCCTTTCGTGGGACCCCGAAGGACCAATGAGACAAATGCCATTCATGCCAGCAGGGGCAGACCTCAATATGTCCACAGATCAGTAGCAGCTGTCACTATTTCGGCTCCGATTCCTCAACAATCAACATATCAACAACAACAACAACCACATTATCAACAGCAAATTCAGTATCCGCAACATAGAACCTACAACAACAACAATAGCAACCAACAACAGCGTCCTTTCCAGCAAAGACCATCACAGGCAAATAGGGTGATTGACCCTATCCCTATGCCTTATGCTGCCTTATTGCCACAACTCCTGAAGCTTAACTTGGTTGAGTTAAGGACGTTGGCACCACCAGATCCCCTCAATCTCCCAAGGAATTATGATGTCAACTCCAGGTGTGCTTTCCACTCCAATGCACCTGGTCACAATACTGAAAAATGCAGGGCCTTACAAATGAAATTCCAAGATCTGGTGGATTCTAAAGCCCTCAACTTTGCACCTCCTCCAAATGTCAACAAAAATCCTATGCCTAATCATGGTGGGCCGAGGATTAATGCCATTGAGGAAGACAAACCATCTACCCTGATCACCAGTGTTGCACAAATTCGAACACCTTTGGTCGAAATTAAAGCTCAGCTTCTAGAGTGCCAAGTGTTCCCCGGGTGTGAGCTCGGTTGTGGGTATTGCAATATTGCAGTCAACGGGTGTGAAAATTTGAGAAGAGGCATAGATGGGCTTATTAAGGATGGTATCCTTCAAATCTCAACAACGGCGCCTACAAATCCAGCAATTCCTTTAACAACAATTCCTGATTCTTCTACAACAGCAGCAACAATCATTCCTACCGATTCATCAATATCATCAGCAGTTACTCTATCCATCACTTCAACAAGTCAAAATTCAACAACCATTTCTTCTACAACGTCAGCATCCACTTTATTAGCAGAATCTTCTACAACGCCAGCAAAAATTAATGAAGATGTCTCCGCAGTTACAATCTACTATGACCCATCAGAGGTTCCTCCCAGCAGCAATTTCCAACAGCAAACAGTAGCACCTCCTGCCAGATCGCCCGTCACAATTTACTACGACCCGCACACCGTTACAGTACCCTCCTCTGCAACAGTCAGTCCAGTTACCATTACGGTTCCTGGACCAGTTCCTTATGAAAGCAGTAATGCCATACCTTGGCATTATGGCTCTGATCTCTACTGCAACGGGGAGAAAATCACTCTAGATTCATCAACCTCTTCTCCACAAATTGATAATGTTGGGGGAGGCGGAGGCTTCACCAGAAGCGGACGCCTTTTTTCCTCACAAATGCAGAGACCTAATGTTGAAGCCGAAGCTGCTGCCAAAGCAAAAGGAAAGAGTGTGGTACCTGAAGAGCCGACTGCCAAAGAAACTCAGAAGATATGTTTTGAACAAGATGTGGAAGAGTTTATGAGAATCATAAAAAAAAGTGATTACAAGGTGGTGGATCAGCTTCACCAAACTCCCTAAAAAATCTCCATATTATCACTGTTGATGTGTTCTGAAGCTCACAGGAATGCGTTATTAAAAGTCCTGCACGCATCATACGTGCCAGAGGAGATTACCGTTAATCAGCTAGAAACTGTGGTGGCAAATGTCAACACCAGTCATGGACTGGGTTTTACCAATAATGACTTAACAACAGAGGGACGTAACCACAACAAGGCTTTACATATCACCCTGGAGTGCAAGGGTGCTGTTCTATCTCATGTACTGGTGGACACTGGGTCATCACTCAATGTTCTACCAAAGAAAGCCTTGGTGAAGCTGGAGTATGATGGCTTGGCATTGCGTCCAAGTAATTTGGTGGTGAGAGCATTTGATGGCTCTAAAAGATCAGTGCTTGGGGAGATTGATCTGCCTGTGTTGATTGGCCCGCAGACCTTCAAAACTACCTTCTTTGTGATGGACATACAGCCGGCCTATAGCTGTTTGTTGGGTAGACCCTGGATCCACGCCGCTGGCGCTGTTACGTCTACCCTTCACCAGAAGCTGAAATTCGAGTGGGAAGGCCAGATCATCACCATCTGTGGGGAGGAGGACATCTTTGTTAGCCAGCTGGCTACGTATAAGTACATTGAGATGGATGGAGAAATCCATGAAACCATGAGCCAGGGGTTTGAGGCCCTGAACATTAATGAAGCATCTGCTGTACTGGGAACTTCCATGACATCTTATCAGCAAGCCCGACAGGTTGTTGAAGAGGGTACTGCCCAAGGCTGGGGCAAGCTGCTGCACGTGGAAAAGAAAGAAGACAGATTTGGGTTGGGTTACAAACCAACTCAACAAGATCAATCAGAGGCTGCCAAAGAGCCCAATTTTGTCAGCGGGGGAATGCTCACCCCGGATGCTGTGAACAACTTGGAAGACGAGGAGGAAAGCGACCGCAACCTAGAGAGTTGGATACGTCCAAGGATCCCGGGGAGCCAAGTCCTTAACTGATCTTCCCAGGAAATTATAAGGGTTACTCCTGTAGAGTAATTATTATTTCCTGTATTTTTAAGCATGCATCAAGTCTTGCATCTTGCCCAAGATGTCAAGACTCATTTTGTAATCGGGCCATCTTGTAATTTTGTGCAAATAGATCAATCAATGAATATCGGACGTCTTTTGCAAACAAGTCTCTTTTTTTCGCTCACTGTCTTTTCATTTTTCTTTTTGTACAAAAATAAAATGGCAATGTTTTTCAAAATAAATAACTTCATTTTCACTTTTTTCTAAATAAGATAAAATTGATCACTAAAATAAACCAATCTAAACCCTTGCAGAAAGTGCCTTTCAGACTGCACCGACAACAACTCTGCTATGACTTCATATGACTTTGACAATCCAATCAATCAAGCTGATGAAGGGGTTGAAGAAGATTATGAGCTACCTGAAGAGCTAGCCAGGTTGTTAAGGCAAGAGGAGAAGGTTATCACTCCTCATCAGGAGGAGATTGAAACGGTTAATCTTGGTACGGTAGAAGACGTGAAAGAGGTTAAGATCGGGGCCTGCCTGCAAGATTCAGTAAAAGAGCAACTGATTGATATGCTTCGGGAGTATGTGGATGTTTTCGCTTGGTCTTATCAGGACATGCCAGGATTGGACACCGACATTGTCATGCACAAGCTACCTCTGAAAGAAGATTGCCCACCGGTAAAACAGAAACTGCGCCGTACTCGCCCAGATATGGCAATGAAGATTAAAGAAGAGGTACAAAAGCAGTGGGACGCCGGGTTCCTTGCTGTAACTAGCTATCCGCCGTGGGTTGCTAATATTGTACCTGTGCCTAAGAAGGATGGCAAGGTAAGGATGTGCGTGGATTACCGGGATCTGAACAGAGCCAGCCCGAAAGATGACTTCCCTTTACCTCACATTGATGTATTGGTCGATAATACGACTCAGTTCTCGGTGTTCTCTTTCATGGATGGGTTTTCAGGATATAATCAGATCAAGATGTCACCCGAAGACATGGAGAAGACAACTTTCATCACGCCCTGGGGCATATTCTGTTATAAGGTGATGCCATTCAGACTGAAGAATGCGGGTGCCACTTATCAACGGGCTATGGTAACATTATTCCATGACATGATCCACAAAGAAATTGAATGTTATGTGGATGACATGATTGCCAAGTCCCTCACAGAAGAAGACCACCTGGTGAATCTGTTGAAGTTATTCAAGCGCCTGAGGAAGTACCAATTGAAGTTAAACCCCAACAAATGCACATTCGGGGTGCGATCCGGTAAGCTGCTGGGATTTATTGTAAGTGAGAAAGGGATTGAAGTTAACCCTGATAAAGTTAAAGCCATTCAAGAAATGCCTGCGCCGAAGACCGAAAAAGAAGTTCGGGGGTTTCTAGGTAGATTGAACTACATTTCAAGGTTCATATCTCACCTTACAGCAACCTGTGAGCCTTTGTTTAAGCTGTTAAGAAAAGAACAAACGGCCAGGTGGAACGAAGACTGCCAGAGGGCTTTTGACAAAATCAAGGAATACTTATAAGAGCCTCCAATCCTCATGCCTCCAGTTGAAGGAAGACCTCTAATCATGTACTTGACAGTATTAGAAGAGTCAACGGGGTGTGTGCTGGGCCAACATGATGAGTCTGGTCGAAAAGAGTATGCAATATACTACCTAAGCAAAAAGTTTACCGACTGTGAACAACGTTATTCACTGCTCGAGAAAACTTGTTGTGCTTTAGCGTGGGCTGCTCGCCGACTGAGGCAATATATGTTGACCCACACTACTTTATTGATCTCGAAAATGGATCCAGTTAAGTACATTTTTGAGAAGCTAGCACTTACCGGACGGGTTGCAAGATGGCAAATGACCCTCACAGAATATGATATTCAGTACACATCTCAAAAAGCCATCAAGGGCAGTGTATTGTCTGATTATCTCGCTGAGCAACCCATTGATGATTACCAGCCTATGAGATTTGACTTCCCTGATGAAGACATCATGTTCATAAAAGCAAAAGATCATGAAGAGCCTATTCACACTGAAGGGCCTGACCCGGAAGAAGAATGGACAATGATGTTTGACGGGGCTGTTAATATGAATGGTCGTGGTGTTGGTGCAGTACTCATTACACCTAAAGGAGTTCACATGCCTTTCTCGGCAAAACTCACCTTTAACTGCACTAACAACAAAGCTGAATATGAAGCTTGTATTATGGGTATCGAGGAAGCCATTGACCTCAGGATCAAGACTTTGACCGTGTTCGGAGATTCAGCTCTGGTAATCGATCAAACCAACGGCAAATGGTACACCCACCAAGATCATCTGATACCTTACCGGGATTATACAAGAAGGTTATTGAATTTCTTCACAACGGTCAAGCTTGAGTATATCCCACGAGACGAAAATCAGTTTGCAGATGCTCTAGCTACCATTTCATCCATGATCAAAGTTCAAGCTGCCAACTTTGTACCTCGGATTTCAGTGTCCAGACTTGACAGACCAACATACGTGTTCTCAGCAGATGTTGTTAAAGATGATAAGCCTTGGTTCCATGACATTAAGTGCTTCTTGGAGGATCAGACATACCCACCTGGGGCATCTTCCAATGATAAGAAGACATTAAGAAGGCTAGCTGGTAGTTTCTTCCTGAATACTGACGGTTCCCTTTACAAGAGAAACTTTGATATGGTACTCCTCAGATGCGTTGATAGGGCAGAAACGGGCTTGTTAATGTGCGAGGTGCACGGAGGATCTTTTGGTACACATGCTAGAGGACATGCAATGGCTAAAAAGTTGCTAAGATCAGGTTATTACTGGATCACAATGGATGCCGACTACTGTGCCTATGCCAGAGAGTGCCATAAATGCCAGATTTATGCGGATAAAGTGCATGTGCCTCCGAATCCTCTGAATGTGATGTCTTCACCTTGGCCCTTTGCCATGTGGGGCATTGATATGATTGGCAAGATTGAACCGACTGCTTCAAATGGCCACAGATTCATCCTGGTAGCCATTGACTATTTTACCAAGTGGGTCGAAGCAGCTTCATATGCAAATGTTACAAGGCAGGTGGTAGCCCGATTTCTGAAGAGAGACATCATCTGTCGGTATGGAGTTCCCGAGCGAATCATTACTGATAATGGTTCCAACTTAAACAACAAGATGATGGCAGAACTATGCCGGGACTTCAAGATCTAACACCACAATTCTTCTCCTTACAGGCCAAAGATGAATGGCGCTGTAGAGGCAACTAACAAGAATATCAAGAAGATTGTGCAAAAGATGGTGGTCACCTACAAAGACTGGCATGAAATGCTACCATTTGCCTTACATGGGTACCGTACGTCAGTCAGAACATCCACTGGGGCAACACCGTATCAGCTTGTGTACGGTATGGAGGCAGTCCTACCTGTTGAAGTTGAATTACCCTCCTTGCGAGTGCTAATGGATGTTAAGCTAAATGAAGCAGAGTGAGTCCGATCCCGATACGAACAACTAAGTCTGATTGAAGAAAAGAGGTTGGCTGCAATTTGTCATGGGCAGCTGTATCAGAAAAGAATGAAGAAAGCCTTCGATAAGAAAGTCAGGCTCCGAGAGTACCAAGTAGGAGATCTTGTGCTGAAAAGACTCCTCCCTGCTCATACAGACCACAGGGGCAAGTGGACTCCGAATTACGATGGTCCATTCATAGTGAAGAAAGTTTTCTCAGGTGGAGCTCTGATGCTCAGTACTATGGATGGTGAAGACTTCCTGTCCCCTGTGAATTTAGATGCAGTTAAAAAATACTTCGCATAAAAATGACCCGCTGGACATAAAAACAGAATGTAAGTCTAGGCAAAAATAGGGCATCCCGGCTCGTCAAAAACAGAATAAAAGACTCGGGAAAAAATAAGGGAAAATAAAATAAAAAAATGTACACCCGCTGAGTTGAAAAGCTGCATTGGACGACTCAGGCAAAAATGGGTATCCCGGTGGATTGAAAACCCGAAAGGGCGATCCACGCAAAATAAGGGAATAAGCGAACAACTGCATCCTGAATTCGTCTGTATCGCTTACAACATGGCAAGCTTCGAAAGGTTCGAGCATCGGTCAGAATCAGCCTTCTTCAGAAAGCAAGATGAGAAGAATGTCAATGTCATACAAGTCATAGCAAAAAGGGAAAGCTCCTTGAAGCGTCATCAACATTGCCACTGTCTTTTTGCTTCTCATTTTGTAACGATTTCCTCATTTCAGGGGATCTGTTTCTTTGACTGTATCTTGCCAATTCAGGGCACACAAATTAATAAAATCAGATTTTCAGTCATATCTTGTCTCGTACATTTTTTTTTGCAAAATGTCCGATGTCCTTGAGATATTAATTGCATAAATACAGGTGCTTCCCTTCTAAAAATACGTGCTTACAGGAAATATATTTGCTCCCGGGAGTGTCTAAACTCCTATGACGGAATCCAGTAAGGGATACCTCAGGGAACTTGTACGTTTCTTTTTCATACAGGATTGCAGGTGTTCAAAGCGCAACATGGGGCATGAAAGCTTCTCCCCAGTAGGCTGCCAAATCATTATTTCCTCAGCACACCTTCCAAACAGCACTGGAGATGCTTTCTCCCCGGAACTGCCAGGCATCACTTCTCCAACATTTCCTTCATAGCAGTACCAGAAGGTGTCCATATCCCCAGCTGAGTTGTCAAGCGTCATCCTCAACAGGATCCCCGCAGAAATCTCTAGGAAGATCTTTCAATGATCTTTTTTCTTCCCCAGCCAAGTGCTAGACAGGGAACCTTCTCCCCGCAGAATTTCGGCCTCTATCCAGAAGGGCAACGCCTGAAGATCTCACAACAGAGTGACGAAAGCTACCACAAACCCCAGCTGGGTCCCTCATTACCGAGATAGGTCTATCAGTAATCTATTTCCCCATGCAGAGCCAGATATGCTGGATCTACCAATGATCTCATCCCTAGCTGGGACGTCCACTTCAAGCAAATCAGCCAGAGATCTCCTCAGCAACGGGACCCGAATCCCGGATCGGCATCTTTGCATAATCATAGCATTCACATCATATTTCTCCCCCAGAGCGTAGCATTCCGTCTGATACGGAGCATTACGGCAAAAATCAAACATATTGCATAAATCATAAGCCATGTGTCGAACCGAACACTTGCAAATAATGACAATCCATCAGCAATATACAGAATATTTCCCAATTCCCCACCAGAGAGCCAAAGCATCTCCTTTACACTCACAAATACAGATACATGCTCCTTTTGGCACTCGTCTGTGTCATTTCCCCAGCAGAAAGCCAAAGTGTCCCCTTTGCACTCACAACACATGTTTGCACATATCTATACACATCTCTGACACCCGTCCGTGTCACCTCCCCCAACATAGTTACCTAAACACTTTGTAAATCAAATACTTGTTTATACTACACTTTTTCCGACACCCGTCTGTGTCACACTCTCCCCAGCAAGTTGAGCACTCGTCTGTGTCTTATTCATACTTTTTACTCATACAGATACTCGTCCGTATCTTGTATATACCACTTAAATCCCCTCAGAATCAACACTCGTCCGTGTTTGTTTCTATTGATACTCGTCCGTATCATAGTCTTAAGGATGCTCGTCCGCATCTTTAATCTATACACCGTGTCAAACACTCAAGTCCTCTTGATTTTAGACACTTGTCTGTGTCTACCGTTCCCCAGAAGAGTCCCCGGCAAATCTTGATAAACTATTCTCCCTACGTCATGATACTATTCGGCAGCCGTACCCTGCCAGGTGATCGTCCTTCACCTTTTTGATGATCGTCCTTCATCATTCCCCAGTGGAGTCTCTATTCATTAGAACCCCTCCTTATCCGACATTCGTCCTATGTCGTGATATTTTTTCAGCAGCCGTCCCCTGCTAGGTGATCGTCCTTCACCTCTTGATGATCGTCCTTCATCATAATATTCGATGGCCGTCCCTGTCGTTGATCTTGTTATCTGACATTCGTCCTATGTCATGATAAACCCTGAGAGCAGCCGTACCCTGCTAGGTGATCGTCCTTCACCTCTTGATGATCGTCCTTCATCATGCTTATCTGATGGCCGTCCCCATCGTCGACCTTTTCATCCGACATTCGTCCCATGTCGTGATACTTTTGGGCAACCGTACCTTGCCAGGTGATCGTCCTTCACCTTGGATGACCGTCCCTCATCCTTATCCCCAACAGAGCAGCCGTCCCCTGTTGGGTGATCGTCCTTCACCTTTGATGACCGTACCTCATCATTTAATTCATTTATGCTTTGAACTTGATGGTCGTCCCCATCATTCACTATTACCTTTAATCCCCAGAGGATTTTTGTTACTTTATTTTTGATGGCCGTCCCCATCATAATCTCTTTTATCCCCAGCATATCGGTCGTCCCCGTCGTTGCTTCATCCCCAACAGTCGTCCTCTGCTCAACGGTTGTCCTTCGTTGCCCGCACTTTATAAACATACTTTATTTTCTTTTACAATCTATATCCCTTTTCTTCTTCATTCTGTGAGTGCAAATTTTGAACTGTCTTTGGTATTCAACCACAAGTTATCTTGTTCGCCTGTTAAGCCGTTGCTTACATCCTGCACAGTTAACTCATGCTTGAATAGGGGCAGCTGTAAACACCCCAAATTTGCCCTCACCCACTTCACCATGGCTTGTGATCTTTCCATTTGCATAAGTTCAACCATAGCATCTCATATTGCATTTTTGCTTCACTGCATTGTTTCAAAGTCATCTGCATCTAGGGTTTGTGATCTGAGCAATCTAAGAGCCATTTGAGCCACTCCAAAGGTCATCAATCACTTCAAAGGGGTCCATGTATGTTCAAGCATCATATTGTATCCTCACAAGTTCAAGAAAGTCAAAGAATCACAAGAACTGAGAAAGGCATGGAAGCAGAGCCAGGCTTAACTGCACAGATGACCTAAAATTATGGTTTTGGTTTCAGAGGCCATAACTCCAAATATTTTGGTCATTCTTGTTTCTATTGGTCTCTATATGTTATGAGGATCATGCATATCAATTTTCATGAAGAAATTCAATGGGTAAGGCATCTGATCAAGGGATGACTTCTTGAGCAAGTCAGTGCAAAATCAGGGCATCTGAGGCCTCCAATGACCCAACCAAAGGGTGTTCTCCATCATTTTGAATGTGTATTACCTTTATTTGATCATAGGAGATGTTATATGTTCACAAAATTGAAGAATTTCAAGCCATTTGCAAAGTTGCCTCTTTGGGAAAGTGACTTATAATGCAAACTTGCCATTTTGGGAAAATTTTTCAACCTCCTCTTTTTGATTCAAAAATGCTTCAAATGAGAAAACTTTGGTCATGAAAGTTGTAGAATGGATCCTCCCATTTTCAAAAAGTACAAGAACTCATTCTGATTCATTTTGGATCAAAAGTTATGGCTTGTCAAAGTTGGATAAAATCATTGAAATTTCACTTTTGCACCAAAGGGGAAAACTTGCAAAAACCTTTGCCAAACCAATTTGTGGCTTCAAAGTGGCTTCTAATCATCATACAACACAATGCAATGCCTAAAAGTCAGATTTTGTACCAAGAATTTTTCACTTTCATGCCTTGGATTACAAGTTGCATAAGGCATTTCTTCATAAAAGCTTCAAAATTAAAATCTTGCAAAAGGAACTTTTCATGCTTGAATTGAACACTAATTGATCTCAAGTCATCATAGCAACATCATATGATGCATTTTGCTGCATATTGCCCAATAGATATCACATGTTCATGACCAAAAGTCACAAAATGTAACAAGTTGCCAAAATGCAAAATCACTTCAAACTTGTGATCCAAGCCATACAGCTCACCACAACTGATCCAAGAGTCATCCTTGAACTCAACTGAGGCTGATACACCCTTTAGATTTCCTCTGCCATGGCCCATACCTATAGTACACAATTCTTGACTTTTTGGCCAATCACCCCATACCATTACCACAGTACATGTCACTTCCTCAGACCTCTTCCAATAGTCTAGGGATGTGTTATGGGTCATAAAGCAAGCTGGACATGAGCCAAGAGGACACACACAAACAGATTCACAAAAACTGGCCAACACCTTCATCTCTTCGAATATGATTCCACAACCATCAAACCTCACTTTTCTCTTCACCAATGAACCACACATCCTTCATGGAACCAAAATCCACCATTAAAACAGCTTGAAACCTCACATATCCCAACTGTGAAACCTGCTATACCAGAACTCAAACTCCCAAATCAGCCACCAACAAAAGATTTTGAGCACTCCATTGATCTTAGGAGGTTCAGGGGAGACACTTTGCACAAAAGAAAGGCCTGGAAAGCTCATATTCACAGTTCATCACCTCAGGTAGCTTCAAACTTCAAACTTTTCAGAGCTTGCTTTTTTTTGTTACAAAATGAAAGTGCATATCATGAGGATCACTCTGATGTTTTTAGATTTAAAAATGGTGTGAAAATGAGCATTTTGTGCCTCTCTGAAATTTTTCCCGTGAAAGTGAATGGCTTCGATTCTCTTTGTCCATGCTTGATAAATGGTGTTTGATGATGGATTTAGGTTTAGTTTGGGTAGAGGAACGTTTCTGGGCAGTTAATTTAGGATGGGGTGGCCTGTAGAAGAAGCTAGGGTTTTTGCCCTACCGGAGAAGATGACCGGAGCTTCCCTCCGGTCACCTGAAAGTCATTAACCCTAATTAGGGTTTAGTCTCCAGTTGTGTTGTGGGCCTTTGGATCGTGTTTAGCTTAGTGGATGGATGGCTCAGATTTCACAATTAACTCTTAATTCGTTTTAATTAGTTTAATTTAGGTTTAATAAATTAATTTGACCAGAGTCAATCCTGACCCTCAATTTGCGCGCGCGGTCAAGCATCCCCCCCAAGTTTGAATATCAGCCTTAGGATGAGATTACTTTCCATTTTAATTAATTTTAATTCATATTGTTTGTATTTTATTTACACGAATTTTTAAAAATAGAAAAATGCATTGAAAAATTCTGAATTTTTTTGTCAAACATTTCATTAATTTTCAGAACCCAAAAATATTTTTATTTTTTATTTTTTGCATCAAAAATTATTTTTAAATCATTTAAATGTTTATTTTTAATTAGTTAATGGAAATTAATTAATTAAAAATGCATTTAGGTATTTAAAAATCACCAAAAAATTCACATTGCATTTTGAAACATTTAGAAACATTATCAAACTCTCAAAACAAATTTCTTTTTGGTTCTTGACCTATTTTGACAATTTTCATTGGAATTAAAGTTGTTTAAAAGCAATATTTTTGTTCAAACTTAGAAAAATTCATTCTGCCTAACCATGAAGAGTTTGATGATGGTTCTTCTTGCATTGCATCCTTCATAGCATGTAGTTTCTAGGGTAAAATTGGTTTGCATTTATCTTTCATTTTCAATTTAATGGGCTTTTTTTTCCTTTTGAGGTACCTTGAAACCCTAGTTGGCATAAAAAAATCATAACTTCCATTAGGTTTAGATTTAGGTCTCCTCCTTTGGGAAGTGAACTTGTGTAGGGTTAGGGTTCCTTTGATCCCATTTTCAATTATTTATCATGTCATTTGCTTCTGGTTTTGAATTTTTGTGTTGCATGTTGTTCATAAACCCTAATTCTTGCTTTCCTTTGCATCCATCTTTCATTTGCTTGCATTCAAGAACTTGCCATGACATTTTGTGCATCCTTAGGACATATAAGACATCTTAGGACATATTAGAATCATGTTTGATTATTGCATCTTTGATTATTGCATCTTTCCCTTTACCTCACATTGATGTATTGGTCGATAATACGACTCAGTTCTCGGTGTTCTCTTTCATGGATGGGTTTTCAGGATATAATCAGATCAAGATGTCACCCGAAGACATGGAGAAGACAACTTTCATCACGCCCTGGGGCATATTCTGTTATAAGGTGATGCCATTCAGACTGAAGAATGCGGGTGCCACTTATCAACGGGCTATGGTAACATTATTCCATGACATGATCCACAAAGAAATTGAATGTTATGTGGATGACATGATTGCCAAGTCCCTCACAGAAGAAGACCACCTGGTGAATCTGTTGAAGTTATTCAAGCGCCTGAGGAAGTACCAATTGAAGTTAAACCCCAACAAATGCACATTCGGGGTGCGATCCGGTAAGCTGCTGGGATTTATTGTAAGTGAGAAAGGGATTGAAGTTAACCCTGATAAAGTTAAAGCCATTCAAGAAATGCCTGCGCCGAAGACCGAAAAAGAAGTTCGGGGGTTTCTAGGTAGATTGAACTACATTTCAAGGTTCATATCTCACCTTACAGCAACCTGTGAGCCTTTGTTTAAGCTGTTAAGAAAAGAACAAACGGTCAGGTGGAACGAAGACTGCCAGAGGGCTTTTGACAAAATCAAGGAATACTTACAAGAGCCTCCAATCCTCATGCCTCTAGTTGAAGGAAGACCTCTAATCATGTACTTGACAGTATTAGAAGAGTCAACGGGGTGTGTGCTGGGCCAGCATGATGAGTCTGGTCGAAAAGAGTATGCAATATACTACCTAAGCAAAAAGTTTACCGACTGTGAACAACGTTATTCACTGCTCGAGAAAACTTGTTGTGCTTTAGCGTGGGCTGCTCGCCGACTGAGGCAATATATGTTGACCCACACTACTTTATTGATCTCGAAAATGGATCCAGTTAAGTACATTTTTGAGAAGCTAGCACTTACCGGACGGGTTGCAAGATGGCAAATGACCCTCACAGAATATGATATTCAGTACACATCTCAAAAAGCCATCAAGGGCAGTGTAATGTCTGATTATCTCGCTGAGCAACCCATTGATGATTACCAGCCTATGAGATTTGACTTCCCTGATGAAGACATCATGTTCATAAAAGCAAAAGATCATGAAGAGCCTATTCACACTGAAGGGCCTGACCCGGAAGAAGAATGGACAATGATGTTTGACGGGGCTGTTAATATGAATGGTCGTGGTGTTGGTGCAGTACTCATTACACCTAAAGGAGTTCACATGCCTTTCTCGGCAAAACTCACCTTTAACTGCACTAACAACAAAGCTGAATATGAAGCTTGTATTATGGGTCTCGAGGAAGCCATTGACCTCAGGATCAAGACTTTGACCGTGTTCGGAGATTCAGCTCTGGTAATCGATCAAACCAACGGCAAATGGTACACCCACCAAGATCATCTGATACCTTACCGGGATTATACAAGAAGGTTATTGAATTTCTTCACAACGGTCAAGCTTGAGTATATCCCACGAGACGAAAATCAGTTTGCAGATGCTCTAGCTACCATTTCATCCATGATCAAAGTTCAAGCTGCCAACTTTGTACCTCGGATTTCAGTGTCCAGACTTGACAGACCAACATACGTGTTCTCAGCAGATGTTGTTAAAGATGATAAGCCTTGGTTCCATGACATTAAGTGCTTCTTGGAGGATCAGACATACCCACCTGGGGCATCTTCCAATGATAAGAAGACATTAAGAAGGCTAGCTGGTAGTTTCTTCCTGAATACTGACGGTTCCCTTTACAAGAGAAACTTTGATATGGTACTCCTCAGATGCGTTGATAGGGCAGAAGCGGACTTGTTAATGCGCGAGGTGCACGGAGGATCTTTTGGTACACATGCTAGAGGACATGCAATGGCTAAAAAGCTGCTAAGATCAGGTTATTACTGGATCACAATGGATGCCGACTGCTGTGCCTATGCCAGAAAGTGCCATAAATGCCAGATTTATGCGGATAAAGTGCATGTGCCTCCGAATCCTCTGAATGTGATGTCTTCACCTTGGCCCTTTGCCATGTGGGGCATTGATATGATTGGCAAGATTGAACCGACTGCTTCAAATGGCCACAGATTCATCCTGGTAGCCATTGACTATTTTACCAAGTGGGTCGAAGCAGCTTCATATGCAAATGTTACAAGGCAGGTGGTAGCCCGATTTCTGAAGAGAGACATCATCTGTCGGTATGGAGTTCCCGAGCGAATCATTACTGATAATGGTTCCAACTTAAACAACAAGATGATGGCAGAACTATGCCGGGACTTCAAGATCTAACACCACAATTCTTCTCCTTACAGGCCAAAGATGAATGGCGCTGTAGAGGCAACTAACAAGAATATCAAGAAGATTGTGCAAAAGATGGTGGTCACCTACAAAGACTGGCATGAAATGCTACCATTTTCCTTACATGGGTACCGTACGTCAGTCAGAACATCCACTGGGGCAACACCGTATCAGCTTGTGTACGGTATGGAGGCAGTCCTACCTATTGAAGTTGAATTACCCTCCTTGCGAGTGCTAATGGATGTTAAGCTAAATGAAGCAGAGTGGGTCCGATCCCGATACGAACAACTAAGTCTGATTGAAGAAAAGAGGTTGGCTGCAATTTGTCATGGGCAGCTGTATCAGAAAAGAATGAAGAAAGCCTTCGATAAGAAAGTCAGGCTCCGAGAGTACCAAGTAGGAGATCTTGTGCTGAAAAGACTCCTCCCTGCTCATACAGACCACAGGGGCAAGTGGACTCCGAATTACGATGGTCCATTCATAGTGAAGAAAGTTTTCTCAGGTGGAGCTCTGATGCTCAGTACTATGGATGGTGAAGACTTCCTGTCCCCTGTGAATTTAGATGCAGTTAAAAAATACTTCGCATAAAAATGACCCGCTGGACATAAAAACAGAATGTAAGTCTAGGCAAAAATAGGGCATCCCGGCTCGTCAAAAACAGAATAAAAGACTCGGGAAAAAATAAGGGAAAATAAAATAAAAAAATGTACACCCGCTGAGTTGAAAAGCTGCATTGGACGACTCAGGCAAAAATGGGTATCCCGGTGGATTGAAAACCCGAAAGGGCGATCCACGCAAAATAAGGGAATAAGCGAACAACTGCATCCTGAATTCGTCTGTATCGCTTACAACATGGCAAGCTTCGAAAGGTTCGAGCATCGGTCAGAATCAACCTTCTTCAGAAAGCAAGATGAGAAGAATGTCAATGTCATACAAGTCATAGCAAAAAGGGAAAGCTCCTTGAAGCGTCATCAACATTGCCACTGTCTTTTTGCTTCTCATTTTGTAACGATTTCCTCATTTCAGGGGATCTGTTTCTTTGATTGTATCTTGCCAATTCAGGGCACACAAATTAATAAAATCAGATTTTCAGTCATATCTTGTCTCGTACATTTTTTTTTGCAAAATGTCCGATGTCCTTGAGATATTAATTGCATAAATACAGGTGCTTCCCTTCTAAAAATACGTGCTTACAGGAAATATATTTGCTCTCGGGAGTGTCTAAACTCCTATGACGGAATCCAGTAAGGGATACCTCGGGGAACTTGTACGTTTCTTTGTCATACAGGATTGCAGGTGTTCAAAGCGCAACATGGGGCATGAAAGCTTCTCCCCAGTAGGCTGCCAAATCATTATTTCCTCAGCACACCTTCCAAACAGCACTGGAGATGCTTTCTCCCCGGAACTGCCAGACATCACTTCTCCAACATTTCCTTCATAGCAGTACCAGAAGGTGTCCATATCCCCAGCTGAGTTGTCAAGCGTCATCCTCAACAGGATCCCCGCAGAAATCTCTAGGAAGATCTTTCAATGATCTTTTTTCTTCCCCAGCCAAGTGCTAGACAGGGAACCTTCTCCCCGCAGAATTTCGGCCTCTATCCAGAAGGGCAACGCCTGAAGATCTCACAACAGAGTGACGAAAGCTACCACAAACCCCAGCTGGGTCCCTCATTACCGAGATAGGTCTATCAGTAATCTATTTCCCCATGCAGAGCCAGATATGCTGGATCTACCAATGATCTCATCCCTAGCTGGGACGTCCACTTCAAGCAAATCAGCCAGAGATCTCCTCAGCAACGGGACCCGAATCCCGGATCGGCATCTTTGCATAATCATAGCATTCACATCATATTTCTCCCCCAGAGCGTAGCATTCCGTCTGATACGGAGCATTACGGCAAAAATCAAACATATTGCATAAATCATAAGCCATGTGTCGAACCGAACACTTGCAAATAATGATAATCCATCAGCAATATACAGAATATTTCCCAATTCCCCACCAGAGAGCCAAAGCATCTCCTTTACACTCACAAATACAGATACATGCTCCTTTTGGCACTCGTCTGTGTCATTTCCCCAGCAGAAAGCCAAAGTGTCCCCTTTGCACTCACAACACATGTTTGCACATATCTATACACATCTCTGACACCCGTCCGTGTCACCTCCCCCAACATAGTTACCTAAACACTTTGTAAATCAAATACTTGTTTATACTACACTTTTTCCGACACCCGTCCGTGTCACACTCTCCCCAGCAAGTTGAGCACTCGTCTGTGTCTTATTCATACTTTTTACTCATACAGATACTCGTCCGTATCTTGTATATACCACTTAAATCCCCTCAGAATCAACACTCGTCCGTGTTTGTTTCTATTGATACTCGTCCGTATCATAGTCTTAAGGATGCTCGTCCGCATCTTTAATCTATACACCGTGTCAAACACTCAAGTCCTCTTGATTTTAGACACTTGTCTGTGTCTACCGTTCCCCAGAAGAGTCCCCGGCAAATCTTGATAAACTATTCTCCCTACGTCATGATACTATTCGGCAGCCGTACCCTGCCAGGTGATCGTCCTTCACCTTTTTGATGATCGTCCTTCATCATTCCCCAGTGGAGTCTCTATTCATTAGAACCCCTCCTTATCCGACATTCGTCCTATGTCGTGATATTTTTTCAGCAGCCGTCCCCTGCTAGGTGATCGTCCTTCACCTCTTGATGATCGTCCTTCATCATAATATTCGATGGCCGTCCCCGTCGTTGATCTTGTTATCTGACATTCATCCTATGTCATGATAAACCCTGAGAGCAGTCGTACCCTGCTAGGTGATCGTCCTTCACCTCTTGATGATCGTCCTTCATCATGCTTATCTGATGGCCGTCCCCATCGTCGACCTTTTCATCCGACATTCGTCCCATGTCGTGATACTTTTGGGCAACCGTACCTTGCCAGGTGATCGTCCTTCACCTTGGATGACCGTCCCTCATCCTTATCCCCAACAGAGCAGCCGTCCCCTGTTGGGTGATCGTCCTTCACCTTTGATGACCGTACCTCATCATTTAATTCATTTATGCTTTGAACTTGATGGTCGTCCCCATCATTCACTATTACCTTTAATCCCTAGAGGATTTTTGTTACTTTATTTTTGATGGCCGTCCCCATCATAATCTCTTTTATCCCCAGCATATCGGTCGTCCCCGTCGTTGCTTCATCCCCAATAGCCGTCCTCTGCTCAACGGTTGTCCTTCGTTGCCCGCACTTTATAAACATACTTTATTTTCTTTTACAATCTATATCCCTTTTCTTCTTCATTCTGTGAGTGCAAATTTTGAACTGTCTTTGGTATTCAACCACAAGTTATCTTGTTCGCCTGTTAAGCCGTTGCTTACATCCTGCACAGTTAACTCATGCTTGAATAGGGGCAGCTGTAAACACCCCAAATTTGCCCTCACCCACTTCACCATGGCTTGTGATCTTTCCATTTGCATAAGGTCAACCATAGCATCTCATATTGCATTTTTGCTTCACTGCATTGTTTCAAAGTCATCTGCATCTAGGGTTTGTGATCTGAGCAATCTAAGAGCCATTTGAGCCACTCCAAAGGTCATAAATCACTTCAAAGGGGTCCATGTATGTTCAAGCATCATATTGTATCCTCACAAGTTCAAGAAAGTCAAAGAATCACAAGAACTGAGAAAGGCATGGAAGCAGAGCCAGGCTTAACTGCACAGATGACCTAAAATTATGGTTTGGTTTCAGAGGCCATAACTCCAAATATTTTGGTCATTCTTGTTTCTATTGGTCTCTTTATGTTATGAGGATCATGCATATCAATTTTCATGAAGAAATTCAATGGGTAAGGCATCTGATCAAGGGATGACTTCTTGAGCAAGTCAGTGCAAAATCAGGGCATCTGAGGCCTCCAATGACCCAACCAAAGGGTGTTCTCCATCATTTTGAATGTGTATTACCTTTATTTGATCATAGGAGATGTTATATGTTCACAAAATTGAAGAATTTCAAGCCATTTGCAAAGTTGCCTCTTTGGGAAAGTGACTTATAATGCAAACTTGCCATTTTGGGAAAATTTTTCAACCTCCTCTTTTTGATTCAAAAATGCTTCAAATGAGAAAACTTTGGTCATGAAAGTTGTAGAATGGATCCTCCCATTTTCAAAAAGTACAAGAACTCATTCTGATTCATTTTGGATCAAAAGTTATGGCTTGTCAAAGTTGGATAAAATCATTGAAATTTCACTTTTGCACCAAAGGGGAAAACTTGCAAAAACCTTTGCCAAACCAATTTGTGGCTTCAAAGTGGCTTCTAATCATCATACAACACAATGCAATGCCTAAAAGTCAGATTTTGTACCAAGAATTTTTCACTTTCATGCCTTGGATTACAAGTTGCATAAGGCATTTCTTCATAAAAGCTTCAAAATTAAAATCTTGCAAAAGGAACTTTTCATGCTTGAATTGAACACTAATTGATCTCAAGTCATCATAGCAACATCATATGATGCATTTTGCTGCATATTGCCCAATAGATATCACATGTTCATGACCAAAAGTCACAAAATGTAACAAGTTGCCAAAATGCAAAATCACTTCAAACTTGTGATCCAAGCCATACAGCTCACCACAACTGATCCAAGAGTCATCCTTGAACTCAACTGAGGCTGATACACCCTTTAGATTTCCTCTGCCATGGCCCATACCTATAGTACACAATTCTTGACTTTTTGGCCAATCACCCCATACCATTACCACAGTACATGTCACTTCCTCAGACCTCTTCCAATAGTCTAGGGATGTGTTATGGGTCATAAAGCAAGCTGGACATGAGCCAAGAGGACACACACAAACAGATTCACAAAAACTGGCCAACACCTTCATCTCTTCGAATATGATTCCACAACCATCAAACCTCACTTTTCTCTTCACCAATGAACCACACATCCTCCATGGAACCAAAATCCAGCATTAAAACAGCTTGAAACCTCACATATCCCAACTGTGAAACCTGCTATACCAGAACTCAAACTCCCAAATCAGCCACCAACAAAAGATTTTGAGCACTCCATTGATCTTAGGAGGTTCAGGGGAGACACTTTGCACAAAAGAAAGGCCTAGAAAGCTCATATTCACAGTTCATCACCTCAGGTAGCTTCAAACTTCAAACTTTTCAGAGCTTGCTTTTTTTTGTTACAAAATGAAAGTGCATATCATGAGGATCACTCTGATGTTTTTAGATTTAAAAATGGTGTGAAAATGAGCATTTTGTGCCTCTCTGAAATTTTGCCCGTGAAAGTGAATGGCTTCGATTCTCTTTGTCCATGCTTGATAAATGGTGTTTGATGATGGATTTAGGTTTAGTTTGGGTAGAGGAACGTTTCTGGGCAGTTAATTTAGGATGGGGTGGCCTGTAGAAGAAGCTAGGGTTTTTGCCCTACCGGAGAAGATGACCGGAGCTTCCCTCCGGTCACCTGAAAGTCATTAACCCTAATTAGGGTTTAGTCTCCAGTTGTGTTGTGGGCCTTTGGATCGTGTTTAGCTTAGTGGATGGATGGCTCAGATTTCACAATTAACTCTTAATTCGTTTTAATTAGTTTAATTTAGGTTTAATAAATTAATTTGACCAGAGTCAATCCTGACCCTCAATTTGCGCGCGCGGTCAAGCATCCCCCCCAAGTTTGAATATCAGCCTTAGGATGAGATTACTTTCCATTTTAATTAATTTTAATTCATATTGTTTGTATTTTATTTACACGAATTTTTAAAAATAGAAAAATGCATTGAAAAATTCTGAATTTTTTTGTCAAACATTTCATTAATTTTCAGAACCCAAAAATATTTTTATTTTTTATTTTTTGCATCAAAAATTATTTTTAAATCATTTAAATGTTTATTTTTAATTAGTTAATGGAAATTAATTAATTAAAAATGCATTTAGGTATTTAAAAATCACCAAAAAATTCACGTTGCATTTTGAAACATTTAGAAACATTATCAAACTCTCAAAACAAATTTCTTTTTGGTTCTTGACCTATTTTGACAATTTTCATTGGAATTAAAGTTGTTTAAAAGCAATATTTTTGTTCAAACTTAGAAAAATTCATTCTGCCTAACCATGAAGAGTTTGATGATGGTTCTTCTTGCATTGCATCCTTCATAGCATGTAGTTTCTAGGGTAAAATTGGTTTGCATTTATCTTTCATTTTCAATTTAATGGGCTTTTTTTTTTCCTTTTGAGGTACCTTGAAACCCTAGTTGGCATAGAAAAATCATAACTTCCATTAGGTTTAGATTTAGGTCTCCTCCTTTGGGCAGTGAACTTGTGTAGGGTTAGGGTTCCTTTGATCCCATTTTCAATTATTTATCATGTCATTTGCTTCTGGTTTTGAATTTTTGTGTTGCATGTTGTTCATAAACCTTAATTCTTGCTTTCCTTTGCATCCATCTTTCATTTGCTTGCATTCAAGAACTTGCCATGACATTTTGTGCATCCTTAGGACATATAAGACATCTTAGGACATATTAGAATCATGTTTGATTATTGCATCTTTCATTTGCCATGCTATTTGTTCATATCATTTCATAAACTTTCATGAATCTTCATGGTTCAAAGCTTGCTTCATTTGCATCCACATCCTTGTATGATCATCCACAACTCTTGACATGTGTTTGCATCATCTCTTAGCATCATTAACATCATGTTCATGCTTCTGGTTTTGTCTTGCATCATGGCATTTCATCTCATTTTCATTGCATTGCACTTCTTTTGCTAACTTTGCAGGTGGTAAGTTGTTCTGAGAAGTGAATTTGCCTTCACTTCTCACAATCTCTCTTCATCTCTTTTATGCCTTCTTTGCTGCATTTTGTATGTGTATTAGAGTGAGCTTGCTCATTCATGCTCTCTCCCACTTTCTTCCTTCAAGCAACTTGTCTTCTTAAGTGAAGCAAGTTGTCTTGCTTCTCTCTGCTTCTTTCTCCTTTCATCTGCTTCTTCCTTGGTGGCCCTTTGAAGATCTTTCTCTCTTAAGCCTCACAAACCCTAGGAACAACCAAGCATGATCACAATTAGGGTTTGATTAGTCCCCCCATTTAGCTTTTACCTTTGTGTCATCTTTGAGTTTTCTCTTCTCACCTCATAATCAAGGACTAAACCCTAAAGGTTTTAAGGCTTTGTGATTAAGCTTATGCCTGCATCCTTCTATTAGGATGGAGTGTATAACTTTAATCCTAAGTGTCAAACCCTTATTGTGTTTAAATCCTTTAATCAATTCACTTAATAATCATCAAGACATCAAGCTTTTAACTTGGGCCTTGCATTAGGGTTCTAATTCTTCCTTAATTGGTTAAGAAGGACTAACCCTAGTGTTAATGGACAAGTCCCCCTCAAGTTGTCTTACCAACCATAAAACTCACTTCTTAATCTTATCATTAACTAAAATCCACTTTAATAAAGGCTTTGTTTTGTCATGAGGTTAATCCCTAATCATGGGTTAAGTTGAGGAGCCTTCCTTAGCTTAAATGTTCTCATCTATTATCCTTCTATTAGGATGGTGTAATGAGTCCATTAAATCCTTGATTATGGCTTAAACTCATTACTTAACACTAAACAAAAACAAAAAAAACAACTAAATGTCTCTCCCACCAAATGAAGCCGGGTCAAATGGGGTACAGACGCGAACGGTCGGCGAGAAAAGATGCGAGAACACACAGGAGTGAACTCACAGGAGATGAATAGAGTCGCCAGCTAGGCATTTTTATCCCGGAGGAAAGGTAATGCTGCATAAACCTAGAAAGGTATGGATAAGACGGTTGCGAACCAGAGAGACTGAGAAAGGAGGTTGGTTACAACCTGGGAAGGTATTAGCACACAGATTGTCCGTCGTACTCGACGGGATCCACGCTTAAAAGATTTGTGTTTCAAAGGGGTAGTGTCAGTGCAATTTGTGTATAAAGAGCTAGAAAAGGATGCAAGTGTCAGTGTAAAAGAAGTGTAAAGTGTGATATATACAGTGTCAGTGTAAGGATAAGAGTGAAATGCTCATGACTATGAGGCTTAAAAGAATGAAGCTGGAAGGAGGGGGAATATACAGAGACTTTTGTTCGATAACTGTTAAGTTATGCCTACGTATCCTCTCGTGCAATGAGGAAGTCAGAACACCGTAGTTCGACCCAAAGAGACTGAAAGATGAATTGACTTGTGAACTGCTTACTTGCCTATGCTCAAGTGTATGACCTGTCTGGCTCAGGTGCTAACTGTCTTGCATTAGACGGAAGAAGCAAGTTCTCGTTTGTGAGTGAATGAGATGAGAAAAGAATCCCGGAGGAGACGATTATTGTTTGTTTTTTGTATTTTCAGTCTTTTATTGCTTTTGGAGATTTGTCATAAGTTAATGAGCTTAAGCCTAAACCAATGGATTTAGTAAACTCATCACATCATCCCTCTGATTAGGGGTAATGAGAATACCTTAAGTGTGAAGTCAGCTTCTCACACTTAATCACCTTTGATGTAGGGTTAAGACCATTAACCTACTTGTGATTATTTAAATGTTTTTTTGTGATTTTTGTTTAGTGTTAAGTAATGAGATTAAGCCACAATCAGGGATTAAAGCCTTTAGGGTTTAGTCTCTGATTATGAGGTGAGAAGAGAAGACTCAAAGAGACACAAAGGTAAAACTAAGTGGGGAGACTAATCAAAACCCTAATCATTGTCATGCTTGGTTGTTCCTAAGGTTTGTGAGGTTTACAAGAAAGAATCTTCAATGGAACCACCAGGAAGCAGATGAAAGGATCAGGAGAAGCAAAGTAACTTGCTTCATTTAAGAAGTCAAGTCACTTGAAGGAAGAAAGTAAGAAGAAGAAGAATGAGCAGGCTCAATCTCAAACACATAACAAAATGCAGCAAGGATGCATGAAAGAGATGAAAAGAAATGGTGAGAAGTGAAGGCAAATTCACTTCTCAAAGTTGCTTACCACCTGAAAAGTTAGTGAGAAAGATGCAATGCAATGCAAAATGGAATGAAATGGCATGATGCAAATCAAAACCAGAAGCATATATGAGATGAGAATGATGTCATGAGATGATACACACATGAAACAAGGCATGGGGATGATCACATGAACCAATGGATGCAAATGGAGCAAGTTTAGAACCATGAACATACTTGAAAAGTTATGGAATGCAAATGGCATACAAAGTGGTAAATACATGATGCAGTGATCAAACATGCTTTCAATATGCCTTAAGATGTCTAATGAATCAAATGGATGCACAAAATGCTATGGCAAGTCAAGGTATGAATGCAAATACAAGATGGATGCAAAAGGAAGCCCAGATTAGGGTTTATGATCAATGCATCAAACAAAAACCAAAATCAGAAACAAACATCAAGATAAAAAATTGAAAATGCTCTCAAAGTAACCCTAATCCTATACAAACTCACTGCCCAAAGGAGGGGTACCAACTCTTAACCTAATTAGGGTTACGAATTTCTTAAGTTTTCTAGGGTTTTAGGGTACCTTAACAAGAAAAATGCCAAACAAATTGAAAATGAAATATCAAATCATGCCAATTTAATCTCACAAACTACATGCTAAACACAATGCAAAGCAAAAAGAATCAAAGTCCAACTCTCAATGGTTAGGCAGAAATGATTTTTTGAAGTTTGGATCAAAATAATGCCTTGAAATGATTTTTATTCCATGAAAAATTCTCAAAAGACATCAAGATCAAAAAATAAATTTGGTTTGAGGGTTGGACAATGTTTCTAAATGATTATGAAGGTTTCATGAATTTTTTGGTGATTTTTAAATACCTAAAAGTATTTTTAATTAATTAATTCTCATTAATTAATTAAAAATAAACTTTTAAATGATTTAAAAATATTTTTTAATGCAAAAAATGAAAATAAAAATGTTTTTGGTTTCTGAAAATTAATAAAAGTGTGCATAAAAAACATTCAGAATTTTTAAGATTGTTTTGCTATTTTAAATAAAATGGGAAAACAAATGAAATAAAAATGTAAAATAAAATTGGATTTAATCTGAAAAAAGGAAAGTATGCAAATCTAAGGGTCCAGATTCAAATATGCACGCGCGCGAATTGACCTGGCGCCATATCCAAAGGCTGACATTCAAACTGGCTTAATTATGATTAACCCTAATTAATTATGCCCTAATGACTTTCAGGCGACCGGAACACTGTTCCGGTCGTCTTCTCCGGCCATCTCAAATCTCCAACTCTCTCTACACGCATCCAAAACAAAATCTAACTACCCATAAATCATCCCCACTCAAAAACGAATCAAACCCCTCAATCAAACAACATTTATCATTCAGAAACAGAGAGAATCGAATCAAACATTTTTTAGGGCAAAAGTTTAAGACAATGCATACATCCTGGTTTCTCAACCATTTTCAAAAGTGAGCACATATTCATGATCAGGGGAGTGCATAGAAGCTATTAAGAACTTAAAAACGTGTTTCTGGAAAAAAGTTTTGAGTTGACTACCTGAACTGAAGCTTTCGATTCAAGAGCTTTCTGGCTGTTTCTTTGGCCCAAATGCACTCCAATGATCCCCCTAAGAAGCTTGCAATGGTTGTTTGAAGTTTGCAATGGCTGGTTTGAGAGATGGCAGGAGTTCTGTTCAATGGCAGGTGGTGATCGTGTTTGTGATTATGGGAGTTTAAGGCAATGGTGATGGGTGCTTTGTGACCAGGAAGATGTGTTGAGTTGATCTGTGAAGTTAGTTTGTGTGTTTGTGACTTGTGTGATGAGTTTCGAAAGCTCTTGCACAAGAGGTGGAAAATGGGAATGCTGTGTTATGGAGTGTTTCAGGCTTGCTTCTTGTTATGTTTGGCTTGCATTTGATTTGTATAAACAATTGCCATTGGTCAGAAGATGTGATGTGTGCTTTATTGATTGGTATGGGTCCTTTTGCCAAAATGTCAAAGTTGGTATAAGAGAAGTATGGGCTACTTTCTAGCCAAGTACACAAGTGTGTTCTGCGCAGCATGATGAGGGGAGATGCCTAGAGTGGCTCAGCAGGCTATCCAGCAAGTGGATGATAAACTATGATGAGTTTTGCAACTTGCCTTGCTTGTGATCTTTATGAAATATCTTGATCCATAGGCCACAAAAATGAGAAACTTCTTGGCCCATTCTGATTTTTAAGTGTTGTGTGATCATGTTGTGAAGTTTAGAAGTCCATTTGATGACTTAATTGGCCTTGAGAAGTGAATTTGCAACTTTGCCTCTTTGGTGCATAACTTGAAATTTAGTGATTTTTGCCAACTTTGACAAGTCATAACTTTTGATCCAAAATGAATTAGGTCATGTTCTTGTACTTTTTGAAAAGGGAATGATCCATTCTACAACTTTCATGACCAAAGTTTTTCCATTTGAAGCTTTTTTGAATCAAAAAGTAAAGGTTGAAAAAGTTGCCTAAAATGACAATTTCATTAAAAGTCAAACTTGCCCAAAAAGTCAACTTTGCAAAAGACTTGAAATTCTTCAATTTTGTGAACTTCCAACTTCCTCCATGATCAAATAAAGATCATATACAATCAAAATGATGAAGAATGCCCTTTGGTTGGGTCATTGAGGGCCTTAGATGCCCTGATTTTGCACTGACTTGCTTGAAAAGTCAACTCTTGATCAGATGACTTCCCCATGGAATTTCTTCATGAAAATTGATATGCATACTCCCTATACCATATAGATACCAATAGAAACAATAATGATCAAAAAATTTGGAGTTATGGCCTTTGAAACCAAAACCCTAATTCTAGGTCATCTGTGCAGTCAAGCCTGGCTCTGCTTCCATACCATTCTCAGTTCTTGTGATTCTTTGACATTCTTGACTTTGAGAGGATATAACATGATGCTTGAACATACATGGACCTCTTTGAAGTGATAGATGACCTTTGGAGTGGCTCAAGAAGCTCTTGGATTGCTCAGATCACAAACCCTAGATGCAGATGACTTTGAATCTATGCAGTGAATAAAAAATGGGATATGAGATGCTATGATTGTGTTTATGCATATGAAATGATCACAAGCCATGATGTGAATGGGTGAGGGCAAATTTGGGGTGTTTACAGCTGCCCCTATTCAAACATGAGTTAGCTGTGCAGGATGTAAGCGACGGCTTATCAGGCAAACAAGATAACTCGTGGTTGAATACCAAAGACAGTCCAAAATTTGCACTCACAAAATGATGAAGAAAAGGGATATAGATTGTAAAGGAAAATAAAGTATATTGTAAAGTACAGGCGACGGAAGACGACCGTCGAGCAGAGGACGACTGCTGGGTAAAGAGCAATGACGGGGACGGCCGACATGCTGGGAAAAGCGCGGAAAATAAGGCAATGACGGGGACGACCGACATGCTGGGGAAAAAAGTTGTTATGATGGGGACGGCCATCAAGTAAAGCTATAAGATTCTCTGGGGATTAATGAAACATGACGGGGACGGCCATCAAGTTCATAAGGCAATGTAACCAACGATGGGGACGGCCATCGGGCTAAACTAATGAAGGACGATCATCAGAAAAAGGAAAAGGGACCACGACGGGGACGGCCATCGGGTTAAAGAATAAATGAAATAAACAGATGATGAGGTACGGTCATCAAAGGCGAAGGACGATCACCTAGCAGGGGACGGCTGCTCTGTTGGGGATAAGATGAGGGACGATCATCTAAGGTGAAGGACGATCACCTGGCAGGGTACGGCTGCCGAAAATATCGCGACATAGGACGAATGCCGGATAAAAGGTCAACGATGGGGATGGCCATCGGACGAGCATGATGAAGGACGATCATCAAGAGGTGGAGGACGACCACCTAACAGGGGACGGCTACTCTCAAGGTTTGTCATGACATAGGACGAATGTCAGATAACCGAAGTCAACAATGGGGACGGCCATTGGATAAAATGATGAAGGACGATCATCAAAAGGTGGAGGACGACCTCCTAGCAGGGGACGACTGCTAAATATCACGACATAGGACGAATGTCGGATAGAAAATCAACGATGGGGACGGCCATCAGATGAGCATGATGAAGGACGATCATCAAGAGGTGGAGGACGACCACCTAGCAGGGTACGGCTGCTCTCAAAGTTTATTATGACATAGGACGAATGTCAGGTAGAAAAAGAATTTTTGCTTCGTCGGCGATCTACTGGGGAATAGTAAACACGGACGAGTGTTTACATCCAAGAAACAAAAGGTATAAGTGTTTAGATGTTTGTGTATAGATTAAAGATGCGGACGAGCATCCCTAAGACTACGATACGGACGAGTATCGGGTAGAAACAAATACTGACACGTGTTCAGAGGTGATGATACAGACGAGTATCAACTGGTTAACAGAGAACACGGACGAGTGTTGAATCTGAAGGGACTTTTCTGAGGAATAGTAGACACAGACGAGTATCTATATTCGAAAAGACAAGAGTGTTTGACACGGTGTATGGATTAAGGACGCGGACGAGCATCCTTAAGACTATGATACGGACGAGTATCAGGTAGAAACAAACGCTTGACGCATGTTCTGAGATGATGATACGGACGAGTATCAACTGGTTAACAAAGAACAAGGACCAGTGTTGAATCTGCGGGGATATAAGTGATATATATAAGATACGGACGAGTACCTGTATGAGTAGTAAGTATGAGTGATGTATAGATGAGTATTTAACTGCTGGGGAAAGTGACACGGACGAGTGTCGAAAGGAGAAAAGTATAGTATAAACAAGTATCTGATGTACAAAGTGTTTAGGTTACCGCACTGGGAGAATGACATGGACGAACGTCAAGGAATTGTGTAAGTATATGAGAGTGCAAAGGGGATGTTTTTGGCTTTCTGCTGGGGATATGACACGGACGGGTGCCACAAGGAGTATATACTGGTGTTTGGGAATGTAAGGCAACTGTGTTTGCTGGGGAATCTGGGGGGTATTCTGTATATTGCTGATGGATTGTCAATATTCACAAGTGCTTGATTTAAAACATGGCTTATGATTATGCATTGTGTTTGATTTTTGCCGTAATGCTCCGTTTTAGACGGAATGCTACGCTTTGTGGGGTGAATATGATGCGAATGCCATGATTATGCAAAGATACCAAGCCGGGATTCGGATCCCGATGCTGCGAAGATCTCTGGCCGATCTGCTTGAAATGGACATCCCAGCTGGGGGCGAGATCATTGGTAGATCTGATGAGATGATATCTGCTTGGGGATACAGGTCACTGATAGGCCCATCCTGATAATGAGGGACCCAACTGGGGTTTGTAGAAGCTTCCTTCACTCTGTTGTGATTCCTTTAGGCGTTGCTCTTCTGAGTAGAGGCTGAAGCTCTGTGGGGAAGATGGTTCCCTGGCTTTTGTACTTAGCTGAGGAGAATGTTTGCTATCTCGGCTGGGAGAAGTAACAAGTGGCAACTCAGCTGGGGAGAAAACACTTTGGGTGCTAAGAATGAGTGTTGATTTGTCAGCTTGTTGGAGTGAAGCTTTCATGCCCCAAGTTGCGCTTCGGGTACCTGCAATCCTGCAAAGATAGAGAAACGCACAAGTAATCCCGAGGTATCCCTTACCGGATTCCGTCATAGGAGTTTAGACACTTCTGAGAGTAAGTATATTTCCCGCGAGCACATAGTTTTTAGAAGAGAAGCATCTGTATTTATGCAATCAATATTTTAAAGACATCAGACATTCTTTGCAAATAAAATGTACGAGACATCGTGTAACTGAAAAATCTGTTTTTATTAATTCAAATGCCCTGAATTGGCAAGATACATCAAAGAAACATATCCCCTGAAATGAGGAGATTGTTACAAATTGAGAAACAAAATGCTGGCAATGTTGACGACGCTTTTGAGGAGCTTCCCTCTTGCTATGACTCGTATGACATTTGACGTTCTTCTCATCTTGCTTTCTGAAGTCGGTTGATTCTGAAAGAAGATTGATCTTTTTGAAGCTTACCAAGTTGTAAACGATACAGACGAATTCAGAATGCAGTTGTTCGCTTATTCCCTTATTTTGCCTGGATCGCCCTTTCGGGTTTTCAATCCATCGGGATACCCATTTTTGCCTGAGTTGTCCAATGTGGCTTTTCAACTCAGCGGGTGTACATTTTTTGTTTATTTTCCCTTATTTTTGCCCGAGTATTTTATTCTGTTTTTGACTCGCCAGGATGCCCTATTTTTGCCTGGACTTACATTCTGTTTTTATGTCCAGCGGGTCATTTTTTTATGCGAAGTATTTTTTAACTGCATCTGAATTCACAGGGGACGGGAAGTCTTCACCATCCATAGTGCTGAGCATCAGCGCTCCACCAGAAAAAACTTTCTTTACTACAAATGGTCCTTCATAATTCGGAGTCCACTTGCCCCTGTGGTCTGTATGAGGAGGGAGGATTCTCTTCAGCACAAGATCTCCTACTTGGTACTCTCGGCGCTTGACTTTCTGATCGAAGGCACTCTTCATTCTTTTCTGATACAACTGCCCATGACAGATGGCAGCCAGTCTTTTCTCTTTAATTAGACTCAGCTGTTCATATCGGGATCGGACCCACTCTGCTTCGTTCAGCTTAACATCCATCAATACCCGTAAGGAAGGTAACTCAACTTCAACAGGTAGGACTGCTTCCATACCATATACAAGTTGATACGGTGTTGCCCCAGTGGATGTTCTGATTGACGTGCGGTACCCATGCAAGGCAAATGGTAGCATTTCATGCCAGTCTTTGTAGGTGACTACCATCTTCTGCACAATCTTCTTGATATTCTTATTAGCTGCCTCGACAGCGCCATTCATCTTTGGCCTGTAAGGAGAAGAGTTGTGGTGTTGAATTTTGAAGTCCCGGCATAGCTCTGCCATCATTTTGTTGTTCAGGTTGGAACCATTATCAGTAATGATTCGCTCGGGAACTCCGTACCGACAGATGATATCCCTCTTCAGAAATCTGGCTACCACTTGTCTTGTAACGTTTGCATAGGAAGCTGCTTCGACCCACTTGGTGAAATAGTCAATGGCGACCAAGATGAATCTGTGGCCATTCGAAGCAGTTGGCTCAATCTTTCCAATCATGTCAATGCCCCACATAGCAAAGGGCCAGGGTGAAGACATCACATTCAAAGGATTGGGAGGCACATGCACCTTATCCGCATAAATCTGGCATTTATGGCATTTTCTGGCGTAGGCACAACAGTCAGCATCCATTGTGATCCAGTAATAACCTGATCTTAGCAACTTTTTAGCCATGGCATGCCCTCCCGCATGGGTACCAAAAGATCCTTCGTGCACTTCATGCATTAATAAATCTGCTTCTGTCCTGTCAACGCATCTGAGGAGTACCATATCAAAGTTTCTCTTGTACAGGGAACCATCAGTGTTCAGAAAGAAACTTCCAGCAAGCCTTCTCAAAGTCTTCTTATCATTGGAAGATGCCCCAGATGGGTATGTTTGATCCTTCAAGAAGCACTTAATGTCATGGAACCAAGGCTTATCGTCTTTGACAACATCTGCTGCGAACACATATGCTGGTCTGTCAAGTCTGGAAACTGAAATCTGAGGTATAAAGTTGGCGGCTTGAACTTTGATCATGGATGAAATGGTAGCCAAAGCATCTGCAAACTGATTCTCGTCCCGAGGGATATACTCAAGCTTGACCGTTGTAAAGAAAGTCAATAACCTCCTTGTATAATCCCTGTAAGGTATCAGATGATCCTGGTGGGTGTACCATTTGCCGTTGGTTTGATTGATTACAAGAGCTGAATCTCCGAATACAGTCAAAGTCTTGATCCTGAGGTCAATGGCTTCCTCAAGACCCATAATGCAAGCTTCGTATTCAACTTCGTTGTTAGTGCAGTTGAAAGTGAGTTTTGCCGAGAAAGGCATGTGAACTCCTTTAGGTGTAATGAGTACTGCACCAACACCACGACCATTCATATTAACAGCCCCATCAAACATCATAGTCCATTCTTCTTCTGGGTCAGGCCCTTCAGTGTGAACAGGCTCTTCATGATCTTTTGCTTTTATGAACATGATGTCTTCATCAGGGAAGTCAAATCTCATAGGCTGGTAATCATCAATGGGTTGCTCAGCAAGATAATCAGACAATACACTGCCCTTGATGGCTTTTTGAGATGTGAATTGAATATCATATTCTGTGAGGATCATTTGCCATCTTGCAACCCGTCCGGTAAGTGCTGGCTTCTCAAATATGTACTTAACTGGTTCCATTTTTGAGATCAATAAAGTAGTGTGGGTCAACATATACTGTCTCAGTCGGCGAGCAGCCCACGCTAAAGCACAGCAAGTTTTCTCGAGCAGTGAATAACGTTGTTCACAGTCGGTAAACTTTTTGATTAGGTAGTATATTGCATACTCTTTTCGACCAGACTCGTCATGCTGGCCCAACACACACCCCATCGACTCTTCTAACACTGTCAAGTACATTATCAGAGGTCTTCCTTCAACTGGAGGCATAAGGATTGGAGGCTCTTGTAAGTATTCCTTGATCTTGTCAAAAGCCTTCTGGCAATCTTTGTTCCACCTGACCGTCTGTTCTTTTCTCAACAATTTGAACAAGGGCTCATAGGTTGCCGTAAGGTGAGATATGAACCTTGAGATGTAGTTTAATCTACCTAGAAACCCTCGAACTTCTTTTTCTGTCTTCGGTGCAGGCATCTCTTGAATAGCTTTGACTTTATCAGGGTCAACTTCAATCCCTTTCTCGCTCACAATAAAACCCAGCAGCTTACCAGATCGCACCCCGAATGTGCACTTGTTGGGGTTCAACTTCAGTTGGTACTTCCTCAGACGCTTGAATAGTTTCAGTAGATTCACCAGGTGGTCTTCTTCAGTAAGGGACTTGGCAATCATGTCATCCACATAACATTCGATTTCTTTATGGATCATATCGTGGAATAACGTTACCATAGCCCGTTGATACGTTGCAACAACATTCTTCAGTCCGAATGGCATCACCTTGTAACAGAACGTGCCCCAGGGTGTGATGAAGGTTGTCTTCTCCATGTCTTCAGGTGACATTTTGATCTGATTGTATCCTGAAAATCCGTCCATGAAGGAGAATACCGAGAACTGAGCCGTGTTATCCACCAATACATCAATGTGAGGTAATGGGAAATCATCCTTCGGGCTGGCTCTGTCCAGATCCTGGTAGTCAACACACATTCTTACTTTGCCGTCTTTCTTAGGCACAGGCACTATATTAGCCACCCACGGCGGATAGCTAGTTACAGCAAGGAACCCGGCGTCCCACTGCTTTTGTACCTCTTCTTTGATCTTCATTGCCATGTCTGGGCGAGTACGGCGCGATTTCTGTTTAACCGGTGGGCCTTCTTCTTTTAAAGGCAGCTTGTGCACAACAATGTCGGTGTCCAACCCTGGCATATTTTGATAAGACCAAGCAAACACGTCCACATACTCTTGAAGCAGGTCAATCAGTTGTCTCTTTACTGAGTCTTGTAGGCAAGCTCCGATTTTAACTTCTTTCACATCTTCATCTGTACCAAGATTAATTGTTTTGACCTCCTCCTGATGAGGAGTGATAACCTTTTCCTCTTGTCTCAACAATCTGGCTAGCTCTTCAGGAAGCTCATAATCTTCTTCAACCCCTTCATCAGCTTGATTGATTGGATTGTCAAAGTCATACGAGGTCATAGCCGTGCTGTTGTCGGTGCTGTCTGGAAGGCACTCTCTGCAAGGGTTCAGTTTGTTCATTTTAGTGATTGATTTTAATCTTGTTTAGAAAAGTGAAATAAAGTTGTCATTTTGAAAACATTGCCATTTATTTTTTGTACAAAAAGAAAAATGGAAAAACAGTGAGCGGAAAAGAAAAAGACTCATTTGCAAAAAGATGTCTGATATTTCATTGATTAATCTTGTTGCACAAAAATTACAGATGGCCCGATTACAAAATGAGTCTTGTCATCTTGGGCAAGATGCAAGACTTGATGCATGCTTAAAATACAGGAAATAATAATTACTCTGCAGGAGTAACTCTTATAATTTCCTGGGAAGACCAGTTTGAGATACTGCTCCCCGGGATCTTTGGACGAATCCAACTCTCCAGGTTGCGGTCGCTTTCATCCTCGTCTTCCAAATTGTTGACAGCATCAGGGGTGAGCATCCCCCCACTAACAAAGTTGGGCTCCTTAGCAGCCTCTGCTTGATCTTGTCGAGTTGGTTTGTAACCCAACCCAAATCTATCCTCCTTCTTCTCTACGGGCAGCAACTTGCCCCAGCCTTGGGCAGTCCCTTCTTCAACAACCGTCCGGGCTTGTTGATAAGATGTCATTGAAGTTCCAGGTACAACAGATGTTTCATTTATGTTCAAGGCCTCAAACCCATGACTCATCGTTTCGTGGATCTCCCCATCCATCTCAATGTATTTGTAGGTAGCCAGATGGCTAACAAAAATATCTTCCTCTCCACAAATAGTAACGACTTGACCCTCCCACTCGAATTTTAACTTCTGGTGAAGGGTAGACGTAACTGCGCCGGCGGCATGAATCCATGGTCTACCCAACAAACAGCTGTAGGCAGGCTGAATGTCCATCACGTAGAAGGTCATTTTGAAAGTTTGTGGGCCAATCGTTATAGGCAACTCAATTTCCCCCAGAACTGATCTCTTAGAACCGTCGAAGGCTCTTACTACCAAGTTGCTGGGCTGTAATGCCAATCCTTCATACTCCAGCTTCACAAGGGCTTTTTTAGGTAAGACATTGAGGGATGATCCTGTGTCTACCAGTACATGGGAAAGAACTGCACCCTTACACTCCATGGTAATGTGCAAAGCCTTGTTGTGATTGCGGCCTTCCGTAGTCAAATCAGTGTTGGTAAACCCTAGTCCATTGCTAGCATTAACATTCCCAACCACAGCTTCTAACTGATTGACGGTGATCTCTTCTGGCACATAAGCTGCGTGCAAGACTTTTAGTAGTGCGTTCCGATGAGCCTCGGAGCACATAAGCAATGATAGAATAGAGATCTTGGAAGGCGTCTGGTGAAGCTGGTCCACTATTTTGTAATCACTTTTCTTGATGATTCTCATGAATTCATCAACTTCTTGATCAAAAGGTGTTTTCAAAGCTTCTTTAACAATTTGCTCTTCTTGCACCATGCTCTTCCCTTTTGCCTTAGCAGCAGCTTCTGCTTCAGCAGTGGGTCTTTGAATTTGTGGGGCAAAGAGACGTCCGCTTCGAGTGAAGCCTCCGCCTCCTCCCACATTGTCTATTTGTGGTGAAGAAGTTGATGATTCCAAAGTGATTTTCTGTCCTTCGCAGTATAGATCAGAGCCGTAATGCCAAGGGATGGCATTACTGCTTTCATAAGGTACTGGCCCAGGCACTGTGATAGTGACTGGAATGATGGCAGCTGCAGAAGGGACCATGATAGTATGTGGATCATAGTATATTGTGACTGGTGCTCTGATAAGGGTGGCATTTTGTGAGTTATAGGCATAATCATTTTCAGGATCATAATAAATTGTAACCGTTGAGACATTTGCTGCTGAAGTTGTAGGAGACATTGTTGAATGGATGGGTGTTGCTGTTGTAGGAGATTCTGAATGAAGGGGTGCTGAAGTTGTAGAAGGGATGTTTGTTGATATCTGGTCCGTTGAAGTAACAGATGAAGCATTTGTTGATGAGATTGAAGAGTTATTTGGAACAATGGTTGTTGCAGTTGTAGGAGACTCGGGAATTGCTGTTAAGGGGATTGCCGGATTGGTAGGTATTGATGTTGTGATTTGAAGCAGGCCACTCTGGATGAGACCATCTATGCCATCTCTCAAGTTATCACAACCATTCACTGAAATGTTGCAATAAGCACACCCTAGCTCACATCCCGGGAATATTTGACATTCAAGGAGTTGAGCTTTAATCTCTACCAAGGGTGTCTGAATCTGACCCACACTGGTTATCAAGTAAGTCGGCTTGTCTTCTTCAATAGCATTGATTCTGGGGCCTCCGTGGTTTGGCATAGGGTTCTTGTTAACATTTGGTGGTGGTGCAAAATTTAGAGCCTTAGAATCTACCAAGTCCTGCACCTTCATGTGCAAAGCTCTGCACTTCTCTGTACTATGGCCAGGTGCATTCGAATGAAAAGCACATCTGGCGCTGGCGTCATAAGTTCTGTGCAGACTGGCAGGATCTGGAGGTGCCAACGTCCTTAGCTCAACCAGGTTGAGTTTTAGGAGTTGTGGCAATAATGTGGCATAGGGCATAGGGATTGGATCAATCACCCTATTGGCCTGAGAAGGTCTCTGTTGGAACGGTCTTTGCTGATTGTTGTTGTTGGTGTTGTTGTAGTTTCTCTGAGGAGGATACTGAGTTTGTTGCTGATAATTTTGTTGCTGTGGTTGATAAGCTGGTTGTGGATGAATTGGAGCGGGAATGGTGACTGCTGCCACAGACCTATGAACATATTGGGGTCTGCCTCTGCTGGCATGGATAGCATTGGTCTCACCAGTTCTTCTTGGGCCCACAAAAGGCTTCCTTGTGTTGCTGGATGAGCTGGCACCGTTGTCAGAAATTTTTCCCATCTTTAATAGGCTCTCAATTCTTTCTCCAGCTATAACGACATCTGCAAAGCTGGTAGAAGAAAAGGCAGCTAGCCTATCAATGTATGTCCCTTGGAGGGTGTTCATAAACATATCAGCCATCTTCCTCTCTGACATGGGTGGCTGGACAGCAGCAGCAAGCTGTCTCCACCTCTGGGCGTACTCCCGGAAGCTTTCTCTGGATGATTGTGACATTCCCATCAGGAGGGTCCTGTTGGGAGCCATATCCAAATTATACTGGTATTGTCTAATGAAGGCCTCTGCCAAGTCTTTCCAACATCTGATGGTTGCTCTGGTCAAATGGGAGTACCATTCCCTTGAAGCTCCTGTCAAGCTATCCTCGAAATAAAACATCCATAGCTTTTCATCCATGGTATATGCCTTCAGCCTCCCCAGAAAGGATTGTAAGTGGGTCCGTGGACAGGAAGTCCCGTTGTACTTCTCAAAGCATGGTGGTTTAAACTTATGGGGAATCCTGACCCCGTCCACTAAGCCCATGTCCATAACATCAAAACCCAAGGAGTTTTGAGACTCCAAGGACCTTAATTTTTCAGCAATTTCATCTAGCCTTCTGTCATAGGCTTCTTCCCCGGCTCCCATCACTGTGAACTGATCTTCCTGGGGGTCTTCCTGCAGTACTCTGCCTGTGGTAGCATTCCCTTGAACATTAGCAGGGATGTTGATTTCTGGGTGAAGGTGGGGCCCAAATACAGGTGGGTTGACATGAGGCTGCACCATCTCATTGTTGCTTGTCCCACCAGTCCCTAGATGGGGATCTTCCTGAGTCTGCCTCTCTACTAAGGCTCTTAATCTCTCCTGGCTCTGTGCCAATCCATTCATCACCTCCATAAATTGTGTCATCTGATTCCTCATTTCCAATCTCTCATTGGACATTTGGTTCCTGACCTCTGTAAGGTCCTGTTGTACCTGGTCCATCTGTATACCCGGAAGGTTGTTGCGGGTTGGATATCTGTGTGGACGGTTGAGTGGGAATAGCCGACGTCGAGCAATAGTTCCTGAGATCACAACAGAGTTAGTAACAAAAACAAAACAAACCTACAAAACAAACAACGGTTAGCATGCAATGCAGTATGCTTATTTGTTTCCAAGGTATCCGGCTTGGCACTTGGTTTTGACCTTTCCAGACCCCTGAGGAAGATGCTTGTGACTTTGCTTGAAAGAAAATCAGATAGAACAAACTAATACATATATTACAAAAAAGTAAATGATACATAGTTTGCTTCTTACAAATCATGCCCTCTGAGGGGTCAAAAATACAACATAAGAAATAAAAGTACATGAAATGAAAGCAACAACAAGCAAAAGTCAGACACCAAGACCAAACTCATCCTCCTGAACTTCCTTGAGAAGTGCTTCAGTCACAGGATCAGCTGGACGCTCTGCGAGGTTCCTGATAAGGAGATTCCTGGTAGTAACAGCTGCAGTTAGCTTTTTGTGTTGACTCTGGTCCTTTGACCTCTTTACTCCAGCTCTAATCTTCAACTCTGAGATCTCTCTCTGGGCTTCTAGCAGGGCTTCCTGTTGCTCCTTTGCACTAGCCTCCAACTGCCCAATCTTGTCCTGAGTCCTTTTATCTTCCAGAGTACGAGCTTCGGTGATCCTGACCCACCTAGCTTGACTCTCCTTCAGATGCAAATCAGTCCTGGCTTTCTGGAACTGAGCTTCCTTGCAGGCATTCTTCAAAATCTGTTCTCCAGCCCTAGACTTCTTGATGTAATCCTCTGACTTTTCAATTCTGGCCAGATGCTCCACCCTTAGCTTTTCTAACCTCTCAATGTCCAGCCGACCATCACTCCTCTCCCAGAGGGTCTTCTGTAGAGCCTGAGTCAACTTCTCATTTCTCTCTTTCAAATTCTCAAACTCCTCTAAGCTGACAGTGGCAGGAGGTGGTGCTGAGGATGGTCCAGGTATATCTTCCATGGTAAAGGGCATCCCAGAAAATTGAGCCCTGGCATGGGACCACTCATAGTACTGTGCTGAGGCTACATTGTTGCATCTTCCCAGAACGGTTACTCCTTTAGTCTGGACATTGTCCCAAGCCCAGGATGCTTGCCTGACAATAGCCAGATTAGGCTTAATCTCACAGTAAAGAGTCTCAGCCAAGTCTTGTGCTTTATGAGGGTGGACCAATGCATAGCCCAGTTGTCTTTTGAATAGCAGAGGGTTGTAGTTGATGCAACCCTTTACTCCTATCAGGGGTACATTGGGAAACTGCCCACAACTGGTAATAATGTCCCTGCCCTTTGTGCTTTGAGTGCACCATCTGATATCAGCTGAAGTTAAAGCAGTGAGTCTTCTGGCCCAATTCCTCTGCTGATGAGGATTCAAAAATGCATCAGTCTTGGGCAAGTGCTTGAGCAACCAGGTATGGAAAAGGGGAGCACAGCACCTCACCAATCTTCCTCTCTGCTTTTCATTCCTTTGGTGAACAGAGTAGTAGAAATCTCCCAGTAAGGTGGGCACTGGGTTCCTCAGGATGAAAAGATGGATTGCATTCTTGCTAACAAACTTAGGCTCATCTGCAAATAATAGGACCCCATATATGCTAAGGGCCAATAAAGCACAAACTGCCTTCCACTCTCCCAAGGAGGCCTTCAGGATGGCCTGAGAGGTCAAGAAATCCAAATGTAGACCAGAGATTCCAGCCTTGGTAGTCAAATTCTGCCCAATCAGAACTGGTTCCAGATGTAATGCCTTTGCCACTTCTTCATTACTTGGAAAAGCCATTTCAGGGTTGAAGGGGACTCCACCCCTGATAGGTACACCAACCAATGATGAATACTCCTCTAATAAAGGTCCCAACTGAAAATCCTGAAAAGTGAAACACCTCAGAGGGGGATCATAGAACTGCAGGCAAGTATGAATCAAGCTCCTCTGTGAAGGGTCCAAATCCATAACCACATTAAGTATGCCTCCATAATGTTCTCTGAATAGTGGTATATGGTCTGGAGTAATCAGGGTCTGGATCTTCCTGATGTCAGCTAGCTCGGGCTGAAAGAAATGATAGGAGATGTTACTCTTCTTAGGTGCCATGTTGCTGAAGAAGAGCTGAGACAGATGCTGAGAATAACACTGAAAATGGGCCACTGACAGGCTGGGACTGGTGACTGAAGCAGGTAGCTGATAGCTGAAGTAGACTGATGAAGGTAGGTCTATGCTGATGATGGGGTCAAAACCAAGCCAAAATAAATGATGGATACCCTGAAAAACAAATGAGCAAATGTTAAAATGATGCAATGATGATGTATGCAAATGATATGCAAGGGTTTGTGACTGAGCTGGATCTGATCAAGTGCTCTGATATAAGTCCAGGTTGTTCAAGAAATCCAGATGGAGGTTCATAAGTCCAGTAACCAAGGTGGGGGACTCAAATAAAGAGTCACATGTCCAGGGTTAAAAATCACAAGAACTGTTCCAAAATGGAGTACTCTTAAACAAAACAAAGTAACAGGGTATGCTGAGGTCAAGGGTACCTGCAAACCTGTAAACAGCCCAACCCCCTCACAGGTGGTGTTCTAAAACAAGGATCCTCAGACTTGGATCAGTTATGAGAAGTGTAAACACTTCTAACCCGGAGGTACAGTGTCTACAATAACCATAAAAGATCCTCCTCTAATTCACCTCAGTTTCTGAAGGTCAATACTAAAGGTCATCCAGACTTAGCAGGCTTCCCAGATAGCCCTAGCACTACAGGAAATCTGCAGCACAGAGTTCTCAAGAAGAAACCCATATCTGAACCGTGTTTCATATTCCCGCACCAGACCGAAATGGAATGGGAAAGAACATGAACCACTCTAGCCTAGGTGTCACTCAGGTCCCAGGTATAGGACCTCAACTCTCAATAGCACACCCACCCACCAAAGCAACAAAACAGATCCAGCCAACACAGTATGACAGTATGATATATGTAAAACTATAAAGAAAACAGCAAACAAATTGTACATAAAGCAATAAACAAAATAAATACAAATACAAACACAACTAGCACATAACACCCCCGTAAACACAAATCAAACAAGCGCTAGGAGGAACCCACAAAAAGAACCAGAAGCCCTGGTTGCAGTATAAGGTTCCCCAGCAGAGTCGCCAAGCTGTCGCTCCCACCAAATGAAGCCGGGTCAAATGGGGTACAAACGCGAACGGTCGGCGAGAAAAGATGCGAGAACACACAGGAGTGAACTCACAGGAGATGAATAGAGTCGCCAGCTAGGCATTTTTATCCCGGAGGAAAGGTAATGCTGCATAAACCTAGAAAGGTATGGATAAGACGGTTGCGAACCAGAGAGACTGAGAAAGGGGGTTGGTTACAACCTGGGAAGGTATTAGCACCCAGATTGTCCGTCGTACTCGACGGGATCCACGCTTAAAAGATTTGTGTTTCAAAGGGGTAGTGTTAGTGCAATTTGTGTATAAAGAGCTGGAAAAGGATGCAAGTGTTAGTGTAAAATAAGTGTAAAGTGTGATATATACAGTGTCAGTGTAAGGATAAGAGTGAAATGCTCATGACTATGAGGCTTAAAAGAATGAAGCTGGAAGGAGGGGGAATATACAGAGACTTTTGTTCGATAACTGTTAAGTTATGCCTACGTATCCTCTCGTGCAATGAGGAAGTCAGAACACCGTAGTTCGACCCAAAGAGACTGAAAGATGAATTGACTTGTGAACTGCTTACTTTCCTATGCTCAAGTGTATGACCTGTCTGGCTCAGGTGCTAACTGTCTTGCATTAGACGGAAGAAGAAAGTTCTCGTTTGTGAGTGAATGAGATGAGAAAAGAATCCCGGAGGAGACGATTATTGTTTGTTTTTTGTATTTTCAGTCTTTTATTGCTTTTGGAGATTTGTCATAAGTTAATGAGCTTAAGCCTAAACCAATGGATTTAGTAAACTCATCACATCATCCCTCTGATTAGGGGTAATGAGAATACCTTAAGTGTGAAGTCAGCTTCTCACACTTAATCACCTTTGATGTAGGGTTAAGACCATTAACCTACTTGTGATTATTTAAATGTTTTTTTGTGATTTTTGTTTAGTGTTAAGTAATGAGATTAAGCCACAATCAGGGATTAAACAGACTCATTACACCATCCTAATAGAAGGATAATAGATGAGAATGTTTAAGCTGAGGAAAGCTCCTCAACTTAATCCATGATTAGGGATTAAACTCATGACAAAACAAAGCCTTTATTAGATGGATTTTAGATAATGGTAAGATGATGAAGTGTTTTTTAGGGTTTGTAAGACAGCTTGAGAGGGACTTGTCCATTAACACTAGGGTTAGTCCTTCTTAACCATATAAGGAAGAATTAGAACCCTAATGCAAGGCCCAAGTTACAAGCTTGATGTCTTGATGATTATTAACTGAATTGATTAAAGGATTTAAACACATTAAGGGTTTAACACTTAGGATTAAAGTTATACACTCCATCCTAATAGAAGGATGCAGGCATAAGCTTAATCACAAAGCCTTAAAGCCTTTAGGGTTTAGTCCCTGATTATGAGGTGAGAAGAGAAGACTCAAAGAGACACAAAGGTAAAACTAAGTGGGGAGACTAATCAAAACCCTAATCATTGTCATGCTTGGTTGTTCCTAAGGTTTGTGAGGTTTACAAGAAAGAATCTTCAATGGAACCACCAGGAAGCAGATGAAAGGATCAGGAGAAGCAAAGTAACTTGCTTCATTTAAGAAGTCAAGTCACTTGAAGGAAGAAAGTAAGAAGAAGAAGAATGAGCAGGCTCAATCTCAAACACATAACAAAATGCAGCAAGGATGCATGAAAGAGATGAAAAGAAATGGTGAGAAGTGAAGGCAAATTCACTTCTCAAAGTTGCTTACCACCTAAAAAGTTAGTGAGAAAGATGCAATGCAATGCAAAATGGAATGAAATGGCATGATGCAAATCAAAACCAGAAGCATATATGAGATGAGAATGATGTCATGAGATGATACACACATGAAACAAGGCATGGGGATGATCACATGAACCAATGGATGCAAATGGAGCAAGTTTAGAACCATGAACATACATGAAAAGTTATGGAATGCAAATGGCATACAAAGTGGTAAATACATGATGCAGTGATCAAACATGCTTTCAATATGCCTTAAGATGTCTAATGAATCAAATGGATGCACAAAATGCTATGGCAAGTCAAGGTATGAATGCAAATACAAGATGGATGCAAAAGGAAGCCCAGATTAGGGTTTATGATCAATGCATCAAACAAAAACCAAAATCAGAAACAAACATCAAGATAAAAAATTGAAAATGCTCTCAAAGTAACCCTAATCCTATACAAACTCACTGCCCAAAGGAGGGGTACCAACTCTTAACCTAATTAGGGTTACGAATTTCTTAAGTTTTCTAGGGTTTTAGGGTACCTTAACAAGAAAAATGCCAAACAAATTGAAAATGAAATATCAAATCATGCCAATTTAATCTCACAAACTACATGCTAAACACAATGCAAAGCAAAAAGAATCAAAGTCCAACTCTCAATGGTTAGGCAGAAATGATTTTTTGAAGTTTGGATCAAAATAATGCCTTGAAATGATTTTTATTCCATGAAAAATTCTCAAAAGACATCAAGATCAAAAAAGAAATTTGGTTTGAGGGTTGGACAATGTTTCTAAATGATTATGAAGGTTTCATGAATTTTTTGGTGGTTTTTAAATACCTAAAAGTATTTTTAATTAATTAATTCTCATTAATTAATTAAAAATAAACTTTTAAATGATTTAAAAATATTTTTTAATGCAAAAAATGAAAATAAAAATGTTTTTGGTTTCTGAAAATTAATAAAAGTGTGTCTAAAAAATTTCAGAATTTTTAAGATTGTTTTGCTATTTTAAATAAAATGGGAAAACAAATAAAATAAAAATGTAAAATAAAATTGGATTTAATATGAAAAAAGGAAAGTATGCAAATCTAAGGGTCCAGATTCAAATATGCACGCGCGCGAATTGACCTGGCGCCATATCCAAAGGCTGACATTCAAACTGGCTTAATTATGATTAGCCCTAATTAATTATGCCCTAATGACTTTCAGGCGACCGGAACACTGTTCCGGTCGTCTTCTCCAGCCATCTCAAATCTCCAACTCTCTCTACACGCATCCAAAACAAAATCTAACTACCCAGAAATCATCCCCACTCAAAAACGAATCAAACCCCTCAATCAAACAACATTTATCATTCAGAAACAGAGAGAATCGAATCAAACATTTTTTAGGGCAAAAGTTTCAGACAATGCATACATCCTGGTTTCTCAACCATTTTCAAAAGTGAGCACATATTCATGATCAGGGGAGTGCATATAAGCTATTAAGAACTTAAAAACGTGTTTCTGGAAAAAAGTTTTGAGTTGACTACCTGAACTGAAGCTTTCGATTCAAGAGCTTTCTGGCTGTTTCTTTGGCCCAAATGCACTCCAATGACCCCCCTAAGAAGCTTGCAATGGTTGTTTGAAGTTTGCAATGGCTGGTTTGAGAGATGGCAGGAGTTCTGTTCAATGGCAGGTGGTGATCGTGTTTGTGATTCTGGGAGTTTAAGGCAATGGTGATGGGTGCTTTGTGACCAGGAAGATGTGTTGAGTTGATCTGTGAAGTTAGTTTGTGTGTTTGTGACTTGTGTGATGAGTTTCGAAAGCTCTTGCACAAGAGGTGGAAAATGGGAATGTTGTGTTATGGAGTGTTTCAGGCTTGCTTCTTGTTATGTTTGGCTTGCATTTGATTTGTATAAACAATTGCCATTGGTCAGAAGATGTGATGTGTGCTTTATTGATTGGTATGGGTCCTTTTGCCAAAATGTCAAAGTTGGTATAAGAGAAGTATGGGCTACTTTCTAGCCAAGTACACAAGTGTGTTCTGCGCAGCATGATGAGGGGAGATGCCTAGAGTGGCTCAGCAGGCTAGCCAGCAAGTGGATGATAAACTATGATGAGTTTTGCAACTTGCCTTGCTTGTGATCTTTATGAAATATCTTGATCCATAGGCCACAAAAATGAGAAACTTCTTGGCCCATTATGATTTTTAAGTGTTGTGTGATCATGTTGTGAAGTTTAGAAGTCCATTTGATGACTTAATTGGCCTTGAGAAGTGAATTTGCAACTTTGCCTCTTTGGTGCATAACTTGAAATTTAGTGATTTTTGCCAACTTTGACAAGCCATAACTTTTGATCCAAAATGAATTAGGTCATGTTCTTAAACTTTTTGAAAAGGGAATGATCCATTCTACAACTTTCATGACCAAAGTGTTTCCATTTGAAGCTTTTTTGAATCAAAAAGTAAAGGTTGAAAAAGTTGCCTAAAATGACAATTTCATTAAAAGTCAAACTTGCCCAAAAAGTCAACTTTGCAAAAGACTTGAAATTCTTCAATTTTGTGAACTTCCAACTTCCTCCATGATCAAATAAAGATCATATACAATCAAAATGATGAAGAATGCCCTTTGGTTGGGTCATTGAGGGCCTTAGATGCCCTGATTTTGCACTGACTTGCTTGAAAAGTCAACTCTTGATCAGATGACTTCCCCATGGAATTTCTTCATGAAAATTGATATGCATACTCCCTATACCATATAGAGACCAATAGAAACAAGAATGATCAAAAAATTTGGAGTTATGGCCTTTGAAACCAAAACCCTAATTCTAGGTCATCTGTGCAGTCAAGCCTGGCTCTGCTTCCATACCATTCTCAGTTCTTGTGATTCTTTGACATTCTTGACTTTGAGAGGATATAACATGATGCTTGAACATACATGGACCTCTTTGAAGTGATAGATGACCTTTGGAGTGGCTCAAGAAGCTCTTGGATTGCTCAGATCACAAACCCTAGATGCAGATGACTTTGAATCTATGCAGTGAATCAAAAATGGGATATGAGATGCTATGATTGTGTTTATGCATATGAAATGATCACAAGCCATGATGTGAATGGGTGAGGGCAAATTTGGGGTGTTTACAGCTGCCCCTATTCAAACATGAGTTAGCTGTGCAGGATGTAAGCGACGGCTTATCAGGCAAACAAGATAACTCGTGGTTGAATACCAAAGACAGTCCAAAATTTGCACTCACAAAATGAAGAAGAAAAGGGATATAGATTGTAAAGGAAAATAAAGTATATTGTAAAGTACAGGCGACGGAGGACGACCGTCGAGCAGAGGACGACTGCTGGGTAAAGAGCAATGACGGGGACGGCCGACATGCTGGGAAAAGCGCGGAAAATAAGGCAATGACGGGGACGGCCGACATGCTGGGGAAAAAAGTTGTTATGATGGGGACGGCCATCAAGTAAAGCTATAAGATTCTCTGGGGATTAATGAAACATGACGGGGACGGCCATCAAGTTCATAAGGCAAAGTAACCAACGATGGGGACGGCCATCGGGCTAAACTAATGAAGGACGATCATCAGAAAAAGGAAAAGGGACCACGACGGGGACGGCCATCGGGTTAAAGAATAAATGAAATAAACAGATGATGAGGTACGGTCATCAAAGACGAAGGACGATCACCTAGCAGGGGACGGCTGCTCTGTTGGGGATAAGATGAGGGACGGTCATCTAAGGTGAAGGACGATCACCTGGAAGGGTACGGCTGCCGAAAATATCGCGACATAGGACGAATGTCGGATAAAAGGTCAACGATGGGGACGGCCATCGGATGAGCATGATGAAGGACGATCATCAAGAGGTGGAGGACGACCACCTAACAGGGGACGGCTGCTCTCAAGGTTTGTCATGACATAGGACGAATGTCAGATAACCGAAGTCAACAATGGGGACGGCCATTGGATAAAATGATGAAGGACGATCATCAAAAGGTGGAGGACGACCACCTAGCAGGGGACGGCTGCTAAATATCACGACATAGGACGAATGTCGGATAGAAAATCAACGATGGGGACGGCCATCGGATGAGCATGATGAAGGACGATCATCAAGAGGTGGAGGACGACCACCTAGCAGGGTACGGCTGCTCTCAAAGTTTATTATGACATAGGACGAATGTCAGGTAGAAAAAGAATTTTTGCTTCGTCGGCGATCTACTGGGGAATAGTAAACACGGACGAGTGTTTACATCCAAGAAACAAAAGGTATAAGTGTTTAGATGTTTGTGTATAGATTAAAGATGCGGACGAGCATCCCTAAGACTACGATACAGACGAGTATCGGGTAGAAACAAATACTAACACGTGTTCAGAGGTGATGATACGGACGAGTATCAACTGGTTAACAGAGAACACGGACGAGTGTTGAATCTGAAGGGACTTTTCTGAGGAATAGTAGACACAGACGAGTATCTATATTCGAAAAGACAAGAGTGTTTGACACGGTGTATGGATTAAGGACGCGGAAGAGCATCCTTAAGACTATGATACGGACGAGTATCAGGTAGAAACAAATGCTTGACGCATGTTCTGAGATGATGATACGGACGAGTATCAACTGGTTAACAAAGAACAAGGACCAGTGTTGAATCTGCGGGGATATAAGTGATATATATAAGATACGGACGAGTACCTGTATGAGTAGTAAGTATGAGTGATGTATAGATGAGTATTTAACTGCTGGGGAAAGTGACACGGACGAGTGTCGAAAGGAGAAAAGTATAGTATAAACAAGTATTTGATGTACAAAGTGTTTAGGTTACCGCACTGGGAGAATGACATGGACGAACGTCAAGGAATTGTGTAAGTATATGAGAGTGCAAAGGGGATGTTTTTGGCTTTCTGCTGGGGATATGACACGGACGGGTGCCACAAGGAGTATATACTGGTGTTTGGGAATATAAGGCAACTGTGTTTGTTGGGGAATCTGGGGGGTATTCTGTATATTGCTGATGGATTGTCAATATTCACAAGTGCTTGATTTAAAACATGGCTTATGATTATGCATTGTGTTTGATTTTTGCCGTAATGCTCCGTTTTAGACGGAATGCTACGCTTTGTGGGGTGAATATGATGCGAATGCCATGATTATGCAAAGATACCAAGCCGGGATTCGGATCCCGATGCTGCTAAGATCTCTGGCCGATCTGCTTGAAATGGACATCCCAGCTGGGGGCGAGATCATTGGTAGATCTGATGAGATGATATCTGCTTGGGGATACAGGTCACTGATAGGCCCATCCTGATAATGAGGGACCCAGCTGGGGTTTGTAGAAGCTTCCTTCACTCTGTTGTGATTCCTTTAGGCGTTGCTCTTCTGAGTAGAGGCTGAAGCTCTGTGGGGAAGATGGTTCCCTGGATTTTGTACTTAGCTGAGGAGAATGATTGCTATCTCGGCTGGGAGAAGTAACAAGTGGCAACTCAGCTGGGGAGAAAACACTTTGGGTGCTAAGAATGAGTGTTGATTTGTCAGCTTGTTGGAGTGAAGCTTTCATGCCCCAAGTTGCGCTTCGGGTACCTGCAATCCTGCAAAGATAGAGAAATGCACAAGTAATCCCGAGGTATCCCTTACCGGATTCCGTCATAGGAGTTTAGACACTTCTGAGAGTAAGTATATTTCCCGCGAGCACATAGTTTTTAGAAGAGAAGCATCTGTATTTATGCAATCAATATTTTAAAGACATCAGACATTCTTTGCAAATAAAATGTACGAGACATCGTGTAACTGAAAAATCTGTTTTTATTAATTCAAATGCCCTGAATTGGCAAGATACATCAAAGAAACATATCCCCTGAAATGAGGAGATTGTTACAAATTGAGAAACAAAATGCTGGCAATGTTGACGACGCTTTTGAGGAGCTTCCCTCTTGCTATGACTCGTATGACATTTGACGTTCTTCTCATCTTGCTTTCCGTAGTCGGTTGATTCTGAAAGAAGCTTGATCTTTTTGAAGCTTACCAAGTTTTAAACGATACAGACGAATTCAGAATGCAGTTGTTCGCTTATTCCCTTATTTTGCCTGGATCGCCCTTTCGGGTTTTCAATCCATCGGGATACCCATTTTTGCCTGAGTTGTCCAATGTGGCTTTTCAACTCAGCGGGTGTACATTTTTTGTTTATTTTCCCTTATTTTTGCCCGAGTCTTTTATTCTGTTTTTGACTCGCCGGGATGCCCTATTTTTGCCTGGACTTACATTCTGTTTTTATGTCCAGCGGGTCATTTTTGTATGCGAAGTATTTTTTAACTGCATCTGAATTCACAGGGGACGGGAAGTCTTCACCATCCATAGTGCTGAGCATCAGCGCTCCACCAGAAAAAACTTTCTTTACTACAAATGGTCCTTCATAATTCGGAGTCCACTTGCCCCTGTGGTCTGTATGAGGAGGGAGGATTCTCTTCAACACAAGATCTCCTACTTGGTACTCTCGGCGCTTGACTTTCTGATCGAAGGCTCTCTTCATTCTTTTCTGATACAACTGCCCATGACAGATGGCATCCAGTCTTTTCTCTTCAATCAGACTCAGCTGTTCATATCGGGATCGGACCCACTCTGCTTCGTTCAGCTTAACATCCATCAATACCCGTAAGGAGGGTAACTCAACTTCAACAGGTAGGACTGCTTCCATACCATATACAAGTTGATACGGTGTTGCCCCAGTGGATGTTCTGATTGACGTGCGGTACCCATGCAAGGCAAATGGTAGCATTTCATGCCAGTCTTTGTAGGTGACTACCATCTTCTGCACAATCTTCTTGATATTCTTATTAGCTGCCTCGACAGTGCCATTCATCTTTGGCCTGTAAGGAGAAGAGTTGTGGTGTTGAATTTTGAAGTCCCGGCATAGCTCTGCCATCATTTTGTTGTTCAGGTTGGAACCATTATCAGTAATGATTCGCTCGGGAACTCCGTACCGACAGATGATATCCCTCTTCAGAAATCTGGCTACCACTTGTCTTGTAACGTTTGCATAGGAAGCTGCTTCGACCCACTTGGTGAAATAGTCAATGGCGACCAAGATGAATCTGTGGCCATTCGAAGCAGTTGGCTCAATCTTGCCAATCATGTCAATGCCCCACATAGCAAAGTGCCAGGGTGAAGACATCACATTCAAAGGATTGGGAGGCACATGCACCTTATCCGCATAAATCTGGCATTTATGGCATTTTCTGGCGTAGGCACAACAGTCAGCATCCATTGTGATCCAGTAATAACCTGATCTTAGCAACGTTTTAGCCATGGCATGCCCTCCCGCATGGGTACCAAAAGATCCTTCGTGCACTTCATGCATTAATAAATCTGCTTCTGTCCTGTCAACGCATCTGAGGAGTACCATATCAAAGTTTCTCTTGTACAGGGAACCATCAGTGTTCAGAAAGAAACTTCCAGCAAGCCTTCTCAAAGTCTTCTTATCATTGGAAGATGCCCCAGGTGGGTATGTTTGATCCTTCAAGAAGCACTTAATGTCATGGAACCAAGGCTTATCGTCTTTGACAACATCTGTTGCGAACACATATGCTGGTCTGTCAAGTCTGGAAACTGAAATCTGAGGTATAAAGTTGGCGGCTTGAACTTTGATCATGGATGAAATGGTAGCCAAAGCATCTGCAAACTGATTCTCGTCCCGAGGGATATACTCAAGCTTGACCATTGTAAAGAAAGTCAATAACCTCCTTGTATAATCCCTGTAAGGTATCAGATGATCCTGGTGGGTGTACCATTTGTCGTTGGTTTGATTGATTACCAGAGCTGAATCTCCGAATACAGTCAAAGTCTTGATCCTGAGGTCAATGGCTTCCTCAAGACCCATAATGCAAGCTTCGTATTCAGCTTCGTTGTTAGTGCAGTTGAAAGTGAGTTTTGCCAAGAAAGGCATGTGAACTCCTTTAGGTGTAATGAGTACTGCACCAACACCACGACCATTCATATTAACAGCCCCATCAAACATCATAGTCCATTCTTCTTCTGGGTCAGGCCCTTCAGTGTGAACAGGCTCTTCATGATCTTTTGCTTTTATGAACATGATGTCTTCATCAGGGAAGTCAAATCTCATAGGCTGGTAATCATCAATGGGTTGCTCAGCAAGATAATCAGACAATACACTGCCCTTGATGGCTTTTTGAGATGTGTATTGAATATCATATTCTGTGAGGATCATTTGCCATCTTGCAACCCGTCCGGTAAGTGCTGGCTTCTCAAATATGTACTTAACTGGGTCCATTTTTGAGATCAATAAAGTAGTGTGGGTCAACATATACTGTCTCAGTCGGCGAGCAGCCCACGCTAAAGCACAGCAAGTTTTCTCGAGCAGTGAATAACGTTGTTCACAGTCGGTAAACTTTTTGCTTAGGTAGTATATTGCATACTCTTTTCGACCAGACTCGTCATGCTGGCCCAACACACACCCCATCGACTCTTCTAACACTGTCAAGTACATTATCAGAGGTGTTCCTTCAACTGGAGGCATAAGGATTGGAGGCTCTTGTAAGTATTCCTTGATCTTGTCAAAAGCCTTCTAGCAATCTTCGTTCCACCTGACCGTCTGTTCTTTTCTCAACAATTTGAACAAGGGCTCACAGGTTGCCGTAAGGTGAGATATGAACCTTGAGATGTAGTTTAATCTACCTAGAAACCCTCGAACTTCTTTTTCTGTCTTCGGTGCAGGCATCTCTTGAATAGCTTTGACTTTATCAGGGTCAACTTCAATCCCTTTCTCGCTCACAATAAAACCCAGCAGCTTACCAGATCGCACCCCGAATGTGCACTTGTTGGGGTTCAACTTCAGTTGGTACTTCCTCAGACGCTTGAATAGTTTCAGTAGATTCACCAGGTGGTCTTCTTCAGTAAGGGACTTGGCAATCATGTCATCCACATAACATTCGATTTCTTTATGGATCATATCGTGGAATAACGTTACCATAGCCCGTTGATACGTTGCACCAGCATTCTTCAGTCCGAATGACATCACCTTGTAACAGAACGTGCCCCAGGGTGTGATGAAGGTTGTCTTCTCCATGTCTTCAGGTGACATTTTGATCTGATTGTATCCTAAAAATCCGTCCATGAAGGAGAATACCGAGAACTGAGCCGTGTTATCCACAAATACATCAATGTGAGGTAATGGGAAATCATCCTTCGGGCTGGCTCTGTCCAGATCCCGGTAGTCAACACACATTCTTACTTTGCCGTCTTTCTTAGGCACAGGCCTATATTAGCCACCCACGGCGGATAGCTAGTTACAGCAAGGAACCCGACGTCCCACTGCTTTTGTACCTCTTCTTTGATCTTCATTGCCATGTCTGGGCGAGTACGGCGCAGTTTCTGTTTAACCGGTGGGCATTCTTCTTTTAAAGGCAGCTTGTGCACAACAATGTCGGTGTCCAACCCTGGCATATCTTGATAAGACCAAGCAAACACGTCCACATACTCTTGAAGCAGGTCAATCAGTTGTCTCTTTACTGAGTCTTGTAGGCAAGCTCCGATTTTAACTTCTTTCACATCTTCATCTTTACCAAGATTAATTGTTTCGACCTCCTCCTGATGAGGAGTGATAACCTTTTCCTCTTGTCTCAACAATCTGGCTAGCTCTTCAGGAAGCTCATAATCTTCTTCAACCCCTTCATCAGCTTGATTGATTGGATTGTCAAAGTCATACGAGGTCATAGCCGTGCTGTTGTCGGTGCTGTCTGGAAGGCACTCTCTGCAAGGGTTCAGTTTGTTCATTTTAGTGATTGATTTTAATCTTGTTTAGAAAAGTGAAATAAAGTTGTCATTTTGAAAACATTGCCATTTATTTTTTGTACAAAAAGAAAAATGGAAAAATAGTGAGCGGAAAAGAAAAAGACTCATTTGCAAAAAGATGTCTGATATTTCATTGATTAATCTTGTTGCACAAAAATTACAGATGGCCCAATTACAAAATGAGTCTTGTCATCTTGGGCAAGATGCAAGACTTGATGCATGCTTAAAATACAGGAAATAATAATTACTCTGCAGGAGTAACTCTTATAATTTCCTGGGAAGACCAGTTTGAGATACTGCTCCCCGGGATCTTTGGACGGATCCAACTCTCCAGGTTGCGGTCGCTTTCATCCTCGTCTTCCAAATTGTTGACAGCATCAGGGGTGAGCATCCCCCCACTAACAAAGTTGGGCTCCTTAGCAGCCTCTGCTTGATCTTGTCGAGTTGGTTTGTAACCCAACCCAAATCTATCCTCCTTCTCTACGGGCAGCAACTTGCCCCAGCCTTGGGCAGTCCCTTCTTCAACAACCTTTCGGGCTTGTTGATAAGATGTCATTGAAGTTCCAGGTACAGCAGATGTTTCATTTATGTTCAAGGCCTCAAACCCTTGACTCATCGTTTCGTGGATCTCCCCATCCATCTCAATGTATTTGTAGGTAGCCAGATGGCTAACAAAAATATCTTCCTCTCCACAAATAGTAACGACTTGGCCCTCCCACTCGAATTTTAACTTCTGGTGAAGGGTAGACGTAACTGCGCCGGCGGCATGAATCCATGGTCTACCCAACAAACAGCTGTAGGCAAGCTGAATGTCCATCACGTAGAAGGTCGTTTTGAAAGTTTGTGGGCCAATCGTTATAGGCAACTCAATTTCCCCCAGAACTGATCTCTTAGAACCGTCGAAGGCTCTTACTACCAAGTTGCTGGGCCGTAATGTCAATCCTTCATACTCCAGCTTCACAAGGGCTTTTTTAGGTAAGACATTGAGGGATGATCCTGTGTCTACCAGTACATGGGAAAGAACTGCACCCTTACACTCCATGGTAATGTGCAAAGCCTTGTTGTGATTGCGGCCTTCCGTAGTCAAATCAGTGTTGGTAAACCCTAGTCCATTGCTAGCATTAACATTCCCAACCACAGCTTCCAACTGATTGACGGTGATCTCTTCTGGCACATAAGCTGCGTGCAAGACTTTTAGTAGTGCATTCCGATGAGCCTCGGAGCACATAAGCAATGATAGAATAGAGATCTTGGAAGGCGTCTGGTGAAGCTGGTCCACTATTTTGTAATCACTTTTCTTGATGATTCTCATGAATTCATCAACTTCTTGATCAAAAGGTGTTTTCAAAGCTTCTTTAACAATTTGCTCTTCTTGCACCATGCTCTTCCCTTTTGCCTTAGCAGCAGCTTCTGCTTCAGCAGTGGGTCTTTGAATTTGTGGGGCAAAGAGACGTCCGCTTCGAGTGAAGCCTCCGCCTCCTCCCACATTGTCTATTTGTGGTGAAGAAGTTGATGATTCCAAAGTGATTTTCTGTCCTTCGCAGTATAGATCAGAGCCGTAATGCCGAGGGATGGCATTACTGCTTTCATAAGGTACTGGCCCAGGCACTGTGATAGTGACTGGACTAATGGCAGCTGCAGAAGGGACCATGATAGTATGTGGATCATAGTATATTGTGACTGGTGCTCTGATAGGGGTGGCATTTTGTGAGTTATAGGCAGAATCATTTTCAGGATCATAATAAATTGTAACCGTTGAGACATTTGCTGCTGAAGTTGTAGGAGACATTGTTGAATGGATGGGTGTTGCTGTTGTAGGAGATTCTGAATGAAGGGGTGCTGAAGTTGTAGAAGGGATGTTTGTTGATATCTGGTCCGTTGAAGTAACAGATGAAGCATTTGTTGATGAGATTGAAGAGTTATTTGGAACAATGGTTGTTGCAGTTGTAGGAGACTCGGGAATTGCTGTTAAGGGGATTGCCGGATTGGTAGGTATTGATGTTGTGATTTGAAGCAGGCCACTCTGGATGAGACCATCTATGCCATCTCTCAAGTTATCACAACCATTCACTGAAATGTTGCAATAAGCACACCCTAGCTCACATCCCGGGAATATTTGACATTCAAGGAGTTGAGCTTTAATCTCTACCAAGGGTGTCCGAATCTGACCCACACTGGTTATCAAGTAAGACGGCTTGTCTTCTTCAATAGCATTGATTCTGGGGCCTCCGTGGTTTGGCATAGGGTTCTTGTTAACATTTGGTGGTGGTGCAAAATTTAGAGCCTTAGAATCTACCAAGTCCTGCACCTTCATGTGCAAAGCTCTGCACTTCTCTGTACTATGGCCAGGTGCATTCGAATGAAAAGCACATCTGGCGCTGGCGTCATAATTTCTGGGCAGACTGGCAGGATCTGGAGGTGCCAACGTCCTTAGCTCAACCAGGTTGAGTTTTAGGAGTTGTGGCAATAATGTGGCATAGGGCATAGGGATTGGATCAATCACCCTATTGGCCTGAGAAGGTCTCTGTTGGAACGGTCTTTGCTGATTGTTGTTGTTGGTGTTGTTGTAGTTTCTCTGAGGAGGATACTGAGTTTGTTGCTGATAATTTTGTTGCTGTGGTTGATAAGCTGGTTGTGGATGAATTGGAGCGGGAATGGTGACTGCTGCCACATACCTATGAACATATTGGGGTCTGCCTCTGCTGGCATGGATAGCATTGGTCTCACCAGTTCTTCTTGGGCTCACAAAAGGCTTCCTTGTGTTGCTGGATGAGCTGGCACCGTTGTCAGAAATTTTGCCCATCTTTAATAGGCTCTCAATTCTTTCTCCAGCTATAACGACATCTGCAAAGCTGGTAGAAGAAAAGGCAGCTAGCCTATCAATGTATGTCCCTTGGAGGGTGTTCATAAACATATCAGCCATCTCCCTCTCTGACATGGGTGGCTGGACAGCAGCAGCAAGCTGTCTCCACCTCTGGGCGTACTCCCGGAAGCTTTCTCTGGATGATTGTGACATTCCCATCAGGAGGGTCCTGTTAGGAGCCATATCCAAATTATACTGGTATTGTCTAATGAAGGCCTCTGCCAAGTCTTTCCAACATCTGATGGTTGCTCTGGTCAAATGGGAGTACCATTCCCTTGAAGCTCCTGTCAAGCTATCCTCGAAATAAAACATCCATAGCTTTTCATCCATGGTATATGCCTTCAGCCTCCCCAGAAAGGATTGTAAGTGGGTCCGTGGATAGGAAGTCCCGTTGTACTTCTCAAAGCATGGTGGTTTAAACTTATGGGGAATCCTGACCCCGTCCACTAAGCCCATGTCCATAACATCAAAACCCAAGGAGTTTTGAGACTCCAAGGACCTTAATTTTTCAGCAATTTCATCTAGCCTTCTGTCATAGGCTTCTTCCCCGGCTCCCATCACTGTGAACTGATCTTCCTGGGGGTCTTCCTGCAGTACTCTGCCTGTGGTAGCATTCCCTTGAACATTAGCAGGGATGTTGATTTCTGGGTGAAGGTGGGGCCCAAATACAGGTGGGTTGACATGAGGCTGCACCCTCTCATTGTTGCTTGTCCCACCAGTCCCTAGATGGGGATCTTCCTGAGTCTGCCTCTCTACTAAGGCTCTTAATCTCTCCTGGCTCTGTGCCAATCCATTCATCACCTCCATAAATTGTGTCATCTGATTCCTCATTTCCAATCTCTCATTGGACATTTGGTTCCTGACCTCTGTAAGGTCCTATTGTACCTGGTCCATCTGTATACCCGAAAGGTTGTTGCGGGTTGGATATCTGTGTGGACGGTTGAGTGGGAATACCCGACGTCGAGCAATAGTTCCTGAGATCACAACAGAGTTAGTAACAAAAACAAAACAAACCTACAAAACAAACAACGGTTAGCATGCAATGCAGTATGCTTATTTGTTTCCAAGGTATCCGGCTTGGCACTTGGTTTTGACCTTTCCAGACCCCTGAGGAAGATGCTTGTGACTTTGCTTGAAAGAAACTCAGATAGAACAAACTAATACATATATTACAAAAAAGTAAATGATACATAGTTTTCTTCTTACAAATCATGCCCTCTGAGGGGTCAAAAATACAACATAAGAAATAAAAGTACATGAAATGAAAGCAACAACAAGCAAAAGTCAGACACCAAGACCAAACTCATTCTCCTGAACTTCCTTGAGAAGTGCTTCAGTCACAGGATCAGCTGGATGCTCTGCGAGGTTCCTGATAAGGAGATTCCTGGTAGTAACAACTGCAGTTAGCTTTTTGTGTTGACTCTGGTCCTTTGACCTCTTTACTCCAGCTCTAATCTTCAACTCTGAGATCTCTCTCTGGGCTGCTAGCAGGGCTTCCTGTTGCTCCTTTGCACTAGCCTCCAACTGCCCAATCTTGTCCTGAGTCCTTTTATCTTCCAGAGTACGAGCTTCGGTGATCCTGACCCACCTAGCTTGACTCTCCTTCAGATGCAAATCAGTCCTGGCTTTCTGGAACTGAGCTTCCTTGCAGGCATTCTTCAAAATCTGTTCTCCAGCCCTAGACTTCTTGATGTAATCCTCTGACTTTTCAATTCTGGCCAGATGCTCCACCCTTAGCTTTTCTAACCTCTCAATGTCCAGCCGACCATCACTCCTCTCCCAGAGGGTCTTCTGTAGAGCCTGAGTCAACTTCTCATTTCTCTCTTTCAAATTCTCAAACTCCTCTAAGCTGACAGTGGCAGGAGGTGGTGCTGAGGATGGTCCAGGTATATCTTCCATGGTAAAGGGCATCCCAGAAAATTGAGCCCTGGCATGGGACCACTCATAGTACTGTGCTGAGGCTACATTGTTGCATCTTCCCAGAACGGTTACTCCTTTAGTCTGGACATTGTCCCAAGCCCAGGATGCTTGCCTGACAATAGCCAGATTAGGCTTAATCTCACAGTAAAGAGTCTCAGCCAAGTATTGTGCTTTAGGAGGGTGGACCAATGCATAGCCCAGTTGTCTTTTGAATAGCAGAGGGTTGTAGTTGATGCAACCCTTTACTCCTATCAGGGGTACATTGGGAAACTGCCCACAACTGGTAATAATGTCCCTGCCCTTTGTGCTTTGAGTGCACCATCTAATATCAGCTGAAGTTAAAGCAGTGAGTCTTCTGGCCCAATTCCTCTGCTGATGAGGATTCAAAAATGCATCAGTCTTGGGCAAGTGCTTGAGCAACCAGGTATGGAAAAGGGGAGCACAGCACCTCACCAATCTTCCTCTCTGCTTTTCATTCCTTTGGTGAACAGAGTAGTAGAAATCTCCCAGTAAGGTGGGCACTGGGTTCCTCAGGATGAAAAGATGGATTGCATTCTTGCTAACAAACTTAGGCTCATCTGCAAATAACAGGACCCCATATATGCTAAGGGCCAATAAAGCACAGACTGCCTTCCACTCTCCCAAGGAGGCCTTCAGGATGGCCTGAGAGGTCAAGAAATCCAAATGTAGACCAGAGATTCCAGCCTTGGTAGTCAAATTCTGCCCAATCAGAACTGGTTCCAGATGTAATGCCTTTGCCACTTCTTCATTACTTGGAAAAGCCATTTCAGGGTTGAAGGGGACTCCACCCCTGATAGGTACACCAACCAATGATGAATACTCCTCTAATAAAGGTCCCAACTGAAAATCCTGAAAAGTGAAACACCTCAGAGGGGGATCATAGAACTGCAGGCAAGTATGAATCAAGCTCCTCTGTGAAGGGTCCAAATCCATAACCACATCAAGTATGCCTCCATAATGTTCTCTGAATAGTGGTATATGGTCTGGAGTAATCAGGGTCTGGATCTTCCTGATGTCAACTAGCTCGGGCTGAAAGAAATGATAGGAGATGTTAATCTTCTTAGGTGCCATGTTGCTGAAGAAGAGCTGAGACAGATGCTGAGAATAACACTGAAAATGGGCCACTGACAGGCTGGGACTGGTGACTGAAGCAGGTAGCTGATAGCTGAAGTAGACTGATGAAGGTAGGTCTATGCTGATGATGGGGTCAAAACCAAGCCAAAATAAATGATGGATACCCTGAAAAACAAATGAGCAAATGTTAAAATGATGCAATGATGATGTATGCAAATGATATGCAAGGGTTTGTGACTAAGCTGGATCTGATCAAGTGCTCTGATATAAGTCCAGGTATGTTCAAGAAATCCAGATGGAGGTTCATAAGTCCAGTAACCAAGGTGGGGGACTCAAATAAAGAGTCACATGTCCAGGGTTAAAAATCACAAGAACTGTTCCAAAATGGAGTACTCTTAAACAAAACAAAGTAACAGGGTATGCTGAGGTCAAGGGTACCTGCAAACCTGTAAACAGCCCAACCCCCTCACAGGTGGTGTTCTAAAACAAGGATCCTCAGACTTGGATCAGTTATGAGAAGTGTAAACACTTCTAACCCGGAGGTACAGTGTCTACAATAACCATAAAAGATCCTCCTCTAATTCACCTCAGTTTCTGAAGGTCAATACTAAAGGTCATCCAGACTTAGCAGGCTTCCCAGATAGCCCTAGCACTACAGGAAATCTGTAGCACAGAGTTCTCAAGAAGAAACCCATATCTGAACCGTGTTTCATATTCCCGCACCAGACCGAAATGGAATGGGAAAGAACATGAACCACTCTAGCCTAGGTGTCACTCAGGTCCCAGGTATAGGACCTCAACTCTCAATAGCACACCCACCCACCAAAGCAACAAAACAGATCCAGCCAGCACAGTATGACAGTATGATATATGTAAAACTATAAAGAAAACAGCAAACAAACTGTACATAAAGCAATAAACAAAATAAATACAAATACAAACACAACTAGCACATAACACCCCCGTAAACACAAATCAAACAAGCGCTAGGAGGAACCCACAAAAAGAACCAGAAGCCCTGGTTGCAGTATAAGGTTCCCCAGCAGAGTCGCCAAGCTGTCGCTCCCACCAAATGAAGCCGGGTCAAATGGGGTACAGACGCGAACGGTCGGCGAGAAAAGATGCGAGAACACACAGGAGTGAACTCACAGGAGATGAATAGAGTCGCCAGCTAGGCATTTTTATCCCGGAGGAAAGGTAATGCTGCATAAACCTAGAAAGGTATGGATAAGACGGTTGCGAACCAGAGAGACTGAGAAAGGGGGTTGGTTACAACCTGGGAAGGTATTAGCACCCAGATTGTCCGTCGTACTCGACGGGATCCACGCTTAAAAGATTTGTGTTTCAAAGGGGTAGTGTCAGTGCAATTTGTGTATAAAGAGCTGGAAAAGGATGCAAGTGTCAGTGTAAAAGAAGTGTAAAGTGTGATATATACAGTGTCAGTGTAAGGATAAGAGTGAAATGCTCATGACTATGAGGCTTAAAAGAATGAAGCTGGAAGGAGGGGGAATATACAGAGACTTTTGTTCGATAACTGTTAAGTTATGCCTACGTATCCTCTCGTGCAATGAGGAAGTCAGAACACCGTAGTTCGACCCAAAGAGATTGAAAGATGAATTGACTTGTGAACTGCTTACTTTCCTATGCTCAAGTGTATGACCTGTCTGGCTCAGGTGCTAACTGTCTTGCATTAGACGGAAGAAGCAAGTTCTCGTTTGTGAGTGAATGAGATGAGAAAAGAATCCCGGAGGAGACGATTATTGTTTGTTTTTTGTATTTTCAGTCTTTTATTGCTTTTGGAGATTTGTCATAAGTTAATGAGCTTAAGGCTAAACCAATGGATTTAGTAAACTCATCACATCATCCCTCTGATTAGGGGTAATGAGAATACCTTAAGTGTGAAGTCAGCTTCTCACACTTAATCACCTTTGATGTAGGGTTAAGATCATTAACCTACTTGTGATTATTTAAATGTTTTTTTGTGATTTTTGTTTAGTGTTAAGTAATGAGATTAAGCCACAATCAAGGATTAAACAGACTCATTACACCATCCTAATAGAAGGATAATAGATGAGAATGTTTAAGCTGAGGAAATCTCCTCAACTTAATCCATGATTAGGGATTAAACTCATGACAAAACAAAGCCTTTATTAGATGGATTTTAGATAATGGTAATATGATGAAGTGTTTTTTAGGGTTTGTAAGACAGCTTGAGAGGGACTTGTCCATTAACACTAGGGTTAGTCCTTCTTAACCAATTAAGGAAGAATTAGAACCCTAATGCAAGGCCCAAGTTACAAGCTTGATGTCTTGATGATTATTAAGTGAATTGATTAAAGGATTTAAACACATTAAGGGTTTAACACTTAGGATTAAAGTTATACACTCCATCCTAATAGAAGGATGCAGGCATAAGCTTAATCACAAAGCCTTAAAGCCTTTAGGGTTTAGTCCCTGATTATGAGGTGAGAAGAGAAGACTCAAAGAGACACAAAGGTAAAACTAAGTGGGGAGACTAATCAAAACCCTAATCATTGTCATGCTTGGTTGTTCCTAAGGTTTGTGAGGTTTACAAGAAAGAATCTTCAATGGAACCACCAGGAAGCAGATGAAAGGATCAGGAGAAGCAAAGTAACTTGCTTAATTTAAGAAGTCAAGTCACTTGAAGGAAGAAAGTAAGAAGAAGAAGAATGAGCAAGCTCAATCTCAAACACATAACAAAATGCAGCAAGGATGCATGAAAGAGATGAAAAGAAATGGTGAGAAGTGAAGGCAAATTCACTTCTCAAAGTTGCTTACCACCTGAAAAGTTAGTGAGAAAGATGCAATGCAATGCAAAATGGAATGAAATGGCATGATGCAAATCAAAACCATAAGCATATATGAGATGAGAATGATGTCATGAGATGATACACACATGAAACAAGGCATGGGGATGATCACATGAACCAATGGATGCAAATGGAGCAAGTTTAGAACCATAAACATACATGAAAAGTTATGGAATGCAAATGGCATACAAAGTGGTAAATACATGATGCAGTGATCAAACATGCTTTCAATATGCCTTAAGATGTCTAATGAATCAAATGGATGCACAAAATGCTATGGCAAGTCAAGGTATGAATGCAAATACAAGATGGATGCAAAAGGAAGCCCAAATTAGGGTTTATGATCAATGCATCAAACAAAAACCAAAATCAGAAACAAACATCAAGATAAAAAATTGAAAATGCTCTCAAAGTAACCCTAATCCTATACAAACTCACTGCCCAAAGGAGGGGTTCCAACTCTTAACCTAATTAGGGTTACAAATTTCTTAAGTTTTCTAGGGTTTTAGGGTACCTTAACAAGAAAAATGCCAAACAAATTGAAAATGAAAGATCAAATCATGCCAATTTAATCTCACAAACTACATGCTAAACACAATGGAAAGCAAAAAGAATCAAAGTCCAACTCTCAATGGTTAGGCAGAAATGATTTTTTGAAGTTTGGATCAAAATAATGCCTTGAAATGATTTTTATTCCATGAAAAATTCTCAAAAGACATCAAGATCAAAAAATAAATTTGGTTTGAGGGTTGGACAATGTTTCTAAATGATTATGAAGGTTTCATGAATTTTTTGGTGATTTTTAAATACCTAAAAGTATTTTTAATTAATTAATTCTCATTAATTAATTAAAAATAAACTTTTAAATTATTTAAAAATATTTTTTAATGCAAAAAATGAAAATAAAAATGTTTTTGGTTTCTGAAAATTAATAAAAGTGTGTATAAAAAATTTCAGAATTTTTAAGATTGTTTTGCTATTTTAAATAAAATGGGAAAACAAATGAAATAAAAATGTAAAATAAAATTGGATTTAATCTGAAAAAAGGAAAGTATGCAAATCTAAGGGTCCATATTTAAATATGCACGCGCGCGAATTGACCTGGCGCCATATCCAAAGGCTGACATTCAAACTGGCTTAATTATGATTAGCCCTAATTAATTATGCCCTAATGACTTTCAGGCGACCGGAACACTGTTCCGGTCGTCTTCTCCGGCCATCTCAAATCTCCAACTCTCTCTACACGCATCCAAAACAAAATCTAACTACCCAGAAATCATCCCCACTCAAAAACGAATCAAACCCCTCAATCAAACAACATTTATCATTCAGAAACAGAGAGAATCGAATCAAACATTTTTTAGGGCAAAAGTTTCAGACAATGCATACATCCTGGTTTCTCAACCATTTTCAAAAGTGAGCACATATTCATGATCAGGGGAGTGCATAGAAGCTATTAAGAACTTAAAAACGTGTTTCTGGAAAAAAGTTTTGAGTTGACTACCTGAACTGAAGCTTTCGATTCAAGAGCTTTCTGGCTGTTTCTTTGGCCCAAATGCACTCCAATGATCCCCCTAAGAAGCTTGCAATGGTTGTTTGAAGTTTGCAATGGCTGGTTTGAGAGATGGCAGGAGTTCTGTTCAATGGCAGGTGGTGATCGTGTTTGTGATTCTGGGAGTTTAAGGCAATGGTGATGGGTGCTTTGTGACCAGGAAGATGTGTTGAGTTGATCTGTGAAGTTAGTTTGTGTGTTTGTGACTTGTGTGATGAGTTTCGAAAGCTCTTGCACAAGAGGTGGAAAATGGGAATGCTGTGTTATGGAGTGTTTCAGGCTTGCTTCTTGTTATGTTTGGCTTGCATTTGATTTGTATAAACAATTGCCATTGGTCAGAAGATGTGATGTGTGCTTTATTGATTGGTATGGGTCCTTTTGCCAAAATGTCAAAGTTGGTATAAGAGAAGTATGGGCTACTTTCTAGCCAAGTACACAAGTGTGTTCTACGCAGCATGATGAGGGGAGATGCCTAGAGTGGCTCAGCAGGCTAGCCAGCAAGTGGATGATAAACTATGATGAGTTTTGCAACTTGCCTTGCTTGTGATCTTTATGAAATATCTTGATCCATAGGCCACAAAAATGAGAAACTTCTTGGCCCATTCTGATTTTTAAGTGTTGTGTGATCATGTTGGAAGTTTAGAAGTCCATTTGATGACTTAATTGGCCTTGAGAAGTGAATTTGCAACTTTTCCTCTTTGGTGCATAACTTGAAATTTAATGATTTTTGCCAACTTTGACAAGTCATAACTTTTGATCCAAAATGAATTAGGTCATGTTCTTGTACTTTTTGAAAAGGGAATGATCCATTCTACAACTTTCATGATCAAAGTTTTTCCATTTGAAGCTTTTTTGAATCAAAAAGTAAAGGTTGAAAAAGTTGCCTAAAATGACAATTTCATTAAAAGTCAAACTTGCCCAAAAAGTCAACTTTGCAAAAGACTTGAAATTCTTCAATTTTGTGAACTTCCAACTTCCTCCATGATCAAATAAAGATCATATACAATCAAAATGATGAAGAATGCCCTTTGGTTGGGTCATTGAGGGCCTTAGATGCCCTGATTTTGCACTGACTTGCTTGAAAAGTCAACTCTTGATCAGATGACTTCCCCATGGAATTTCTTCATGAAAATTGATATGTATACTCCCTATACCATATAGATACCAATAGAAACAAGAATGATCAAAAAATTTGGAGTTATGGCCTTTGAAACCAAAACCCTAATTCTAGGTCATCTGTGCAGTCAAGCCTGGCTCTGCTTCCATACCATTCTCAGTTCTTGTGATTCTTTGACATTCTTGACTTTGAGAGGATATAACATGATGCTTGAACATACATGGACCTCTTTGAAGTGATAGATGACCTTTGGAGTGGCTCAAGAAGCTCTTGGATTGCTCAGATCACAAACCCTAGATGCAGATGACTTTGAATCTATGCAGTGAATCAAAAATGGGATATGAGATGCTATGATTGTGTTTATGCATATGAAATGATCACAAGCCATGATGTGAATGGGTGAGGGCAAATTTGGGGTGTTTACACTAAATAATCACAAGTAGGTTAATGATCTTAATCCTACATCATGGTGATTAAGTGTGAGGTGCTTACTTCACATTTAAGGTATTCTCATTACCCCTAATCAAAGGGAGGATGTGATGAGTTTACTAACCCTTGGTTTAGGCTTAAGCTCGTTATCTTATGACAAACTTCAAAAAGCAATAAAAGACTGAAAACACAAAAAAAAACAATAATCGACTCCCTCGGGATTCTTTTCTCACCTCATTCACTCACAAACGAGAACTTGCTTCTTCCGTCTAATGCAAGACAGTTAGCACTCGAGCCAGATGAGTCATACACTTGAGCATAGACAAGTAAGCAGTTCACAGTCAATTCATCCAGTCTCTTTGAGTCGAACTACGGTGTTCTGACTTCCTCATTGCACGAGAGGATACGTAGGCATAACTTAACAGTTATCGAACAAAAGTCTCTGTATATCCCCCCTCCTTCCAGCATCATTCTTTAAGCCTCATAGTCTTGAGCATTCCACTCTTGTTCTCACACTGACACTTCTCTTATACACTTCACATTTATTTTACACTGACACTTGCATTCTTTCCAGCTTTGATACACAAATTGCACTGACACTACTCCGTTAAACACAAACTTTCAAGCGTGGATCCCGTCGAGTACGACGGACAATCTGGGTGCTAATACCTTCCCAAGTTGTAACCAACCCCCTTTCTCAGTTTCTCTGGTTCGCAACCGTCTTATCCATCTTTTCTTAGGTCTATGCAGCATTACCTTTCCTCCGGGATAAAAATGCCTAGCTGGCGACTCTATTCATTTCTTCTCTTTTCGCCGACCGTTCGCGTCTGTACCCCTCTTGACTTAGCCTCATTTGGTGGGAGCGACAAGATACTTAAGAATACTTTACAAACAAAATATCAACGCTCAAACATTCATATGTAAAGAAGTACATGTAAGCGAGAAATAATTGCTCAAACATACATTGATCACACAATATCAACAAAGTGAAGAGAGGAACAATATTACCTCCGTCGTAGTAATCTCATGAGGTACGAGTGAAGTCTACATCCAGAACTTAGTAAACACGATGAGATAAATATAAACTAAATCAAACAAACTTAAGACACCAATGCAGAGAGATCAAGAATCACTAATTCGCGACGAATGTTGAAGAATGGTTCAGTTTCCAAAGGTTTAGTGAAAATGTCCGCAAGTTGATTTTTAGTATCAACATGCTGAAAAACAAAATCTCCTTTTTCAACATGATCGCGAAGGAAGTGATGTCTAATCTCTATATGTTTGGTGCGTGAGTGTAAAACAGGATTCTTTGTGAGATTAATGGCACTAGTGTTGTCACACTTAATTGGAATGCGTTTAAGTTCAATATCAAAATCTTGTAGTTGTTGTCTTAGCCACAAAATTTGAGCGCAACAGCTACCGGCTGCAACATACTCAGCCTCTGCAGTAGACAACACTATGGATACTTGCTTTTTGCTATGCCAACTTATTAAAGAATTTTAAAATAGATGACATGTACCACTAGTGCTTTTCCTATCTGATTTGCAGCCAGCAAAATCAGAATCAGAGTAACCTACTAAGCTGCAATCGCTCCCTTTGGAATACTGTAACACGGTGGGAGAACTGACTTTAGTTATGTTGCGGATAGCAAGAGTCGCCACCGACTTTTATTTTATCCATAAGGAAAGGGTATAAAAGAACAGGAAAGACCTTAAGAGAATATTTTGGGTCCGGGGGGTAGGTTATGTAAAGGGAAGGTGTTAGCACCCTTTACATCCATGGTTATCCATGGGCTCTTAGTTACTTAGCTCACTTTTTTGAATTGTTTTTGAAAGTGTAGTGTGTGAATAGAAAAATTTTCAGAATAGTTGATAATGATCCATGTACGGATGCGTAAAAACTTGTTTTTGAAAATTTGTTTGAAATTGTGAAGAGTTTGAAAAGTTTTTGAAGTGAGCAAGTATATAAGAGGAACCTACCCTAAAGTTTAAAGTCTTTCTTATTCTGTATCCTTTCATTGGTAAGACTATCCCTACTATTAAGGAGTAGGTAGTCATTACCTTGGATGTGTTAAGGGACATGAGAGGGACATCTGTTTTTTATGAAGGCAACTGTGGGGTGTATAAGCATTTTTGGAGGGACTGTCATCTTTATTCGGAAGGGACAAGATCATTACGAAGGCAACATTCGAAGAGGGACTTGATCTTTTACTGTTAAGGGACTAGATGACTTTACTTTGAGGGACTTTCTGCTTTATACACCCTACTTGACCTTTTGATTAGGCAACTGAGAGGGGTAACTTAGGAAGTGCAAGATGGCGATCAAAGATCGACTTACGTGTGTGAGTGTTTATATTCAGGTATTTATCTTATTTTAATTATCTAAGTTCAATTTAATTACATATAAGTTATACACACCCTAAGGTTACTAACCATATAGTAAAATATTTACAAAGAAAATAAAGACGGAAAAATAAATCTATAAGCTATTACAAGGCTTTGGCAGATACATAATAATAGGATAAAAATAAATTATAAAGCAAGAACAATAGATATAATAAAATAATAAATAAGCAATAATAATAATAATAATAATAATAATAATAATAATAATAATAATGAAGCGATAATAACAATAAAGCAATAATAATAATAATAAAGTAATTATAATAATAAAGTTAAAATAAATTAAAGAAATAACAATTAAATATTTAATTAAAAAGAAAAAGTTTGGATTAGACAAGTTAGATTTTTTTAGAAGTTATTAGAAAAATATGAGTTTAAAATAAATTAGTAATAATAAAAGAATTAATATAAAATAAAAGAGTTATATGAAAAATATTAAGTTAGTTATTTACAAAATAAATAAAGATTATAGAAAATATCAAATTATTAGATTAATAAATTTATTATTATTATTCAAGATTTTAGAATTATTATTATTCAATTAGAAAAATGGTCAATTAGATTTTATTTACAAAATATATAAAAATTTATTATTATAAGTAAGTAATAAAAAAAAAAAATTTATTAAAATAGTTAGTATTTATTATTTTTTTACAAAAAATATAAAGGTTATAGAAAAATAGTAAATAATTAATTTAGTAAGTTTTCACGCCCTACGTTACTAAACCACGCAGTTAATATAGGATCAATGGCAGGAATTTAAATGGCAGAAAAATAAATGGCAGAAACTAAATGGCAGAAAATAAAATCCTAACTATTACAACGCTTTGGTGCAGTTACATAATAAAGATGGCGAAAAGTAAAACTGAAAATATTACAAGTTAAAACTTAGAATATCACAAGGGCGAAGCAGTTACAGTGTATGAATAACATAAATATGAGCGAAAATAGGAAATAATAATAAGGTTTGTTAAGGTTTAAGAAAAGGTTTATGGTTTTGAGGAAATAACACGGTTAAAGTTTTAGGTTTGAAATTTAGAGTTTGTGGCGAAATTGTTAAGGTTTATGAAAAAAATAGAGTAGTTAGTTATCTGTGCAGATCTAGATATATAACAAAAAAATATGAATTAAAAAAAGAACAACGATATTGCTAACGCAAAAATTGCGATCATCGCCGTTGGATCAGATCAATACAAGTGTCACGCCTCATACATACAGATGTGAAAACGGCATATCGACACGATCCGATCCGAATAATCTAAATAATAACTTAGAATTATATATATATATATATATATATATATATATATATATATATATATATATATATATATATATATATATATATATATATATATATATATCAAAACGAAACATATTCTATTGGTTATAGAAATTCGTATCACAAATAGTCTATTAGAAGACAAACATGGAAAATAGCTAAACACTTACTCGTTGGTTCTGCTGCCGGTTGTAGTAATTTTTACTAATAACATGTGTTGTTCATAACTAATCATGAAAATATGTTAAAATAATAGAAATAATTATCATAAAAAAATATATGCATGAAGAAAGGAAAATTATCCACTAAGAAATAAATGAAAAAATATGCATGATATATGTTGTAATATATTGCAACAATATCATAGATAAGTGAAAAGTGATGATCCCACGTAATGAAAACGCAATGGGATTATCTGCCTGATAGCCACCGCACTGTGTTCTTTTCTTTTTTTTTCGTTTCCGCCCCTTTTCTTCTTCTGATCTCCATTAGTTAATATATATAGGATCAATTAGGGTTAATGATAATGGGCCTTAATGTCTATTTTGGAACCCAATAAAATATTAATATAAATAATTTAATAAAATTTAATAAAAATAATTAAAATTAAAATAAAAACTAATTAACCTATTTATTTATTCTAGACCCAATAAAATATTAATTTAAAAAAACAAATAAAGTTTTAATAATTAAATTAGTTAAAATGAAATAAAAACTAATAATCCTATTTATTTATTCTAGACTCTATATAAAAATAAATAGACTCAAAAAATAAAAGTCAAGCGCCAAAGTGCTCGAAAAAATAAAATGAACACGTCAAAATAATCAGCGCGAAATAAATGACTCGGAAAAATACAGCGTTTGGTCGGATAAAAATTATGACCGCTTAAACTGCTTAGACTGATCAACATATGACCAAAAATAGTCGTAAAAATATTTTTAGCATGTCAAATTAAACCACGTGAACCGCAGATTAATGTTACCGACATTTGCAAACTTAAACTTGACATTTTTCGTTGACTGATTTTAGGCATAGTTAAAAATAATTAATTTGACCAGTCTGTCTGTAAATTCCGAGAAATTATTCCGGCTAATATTAAGATGAAATACATGTTATGCTATGAAGATGATGCAAATGAATGCGAAACAAAAAGTCGGTTAGAGTTAAAAATAGAGGGCAAATTTTGGGGTGCAACAGCTGCCCCTGTTCAATTTTCTGAAACCTGAGGGGTTAGATTGGTATATTTGCCAGTCGTGACCTGGAAGGTTGAAGGGGATTGAACACAAAAGCCCAAAAATTTGCACTCACCAGTGCATAGAGTGATATTGATGGTTGGTTGAATATGATTGAGTGGGCTTAAAGATGCCACTAGGGGAAAGTTCTTCGGATATATTTCTTGGAAGATAAAGCAGTCCAAAATATGGAGGCATAATGAAAGCTGTCAGGAGTCTGGAGCAGTCCTGAGGTATTAATGATATGCGTTCAGGATATTGGAGTAATACTGATGTAACAACATGTCTTCATGAGGATAGAGCAATCAATAATGATGACCCTAAAGCAGTCTTGAAGTAATGATTTCAGGAGGATAGAACCAAATGATAACTCTAAAGCAGTCTTGAAGTAGTAATATGATTTCAGGAGGATAGAGCAATCAATAGCTCTAAAGCAGTCTTGAAGTAATGATTTCAGGAGGATAGAGCCATCAATAATGACAACTCTAAAGCAGTCTTGAAATAATAATGTGATTTCAGGAGGATAGAGCGATCAATAACTCTAAAGCAGTCTTGAAGTCACGAGAATTTATCAGGAGGATAAAGTAACCCTGAGGTGACAATAAAGCAGTCCTAAAGTAATAAGAAGCTTATCAGGAGGATAAAGTAACCCTGAGGTTACGATAAAGCAGTCCCAAAGTAATAAGAAGCTTATCAGGAGGCTAAAGTAACTCTGAGGTTACGATAAAGCAGTCCTAAAGTAATAAGAAGCTTATCAGGAGGATAAAGTAACCCTGAGGTTACGATAAAGCAGTCCCAAAGTAATAAGAAGCTTATCAGGAGGCTAAAGTAACTCTGAGGTTACGATAAAGCAGTCCCAAAGTAATAAGAAGCTTATCAGGAGGATAAAGTAACCCTGAGGTTACGATAAAGCAGTCCCGAAGATCATAAGAAGCTTATCAGGAGGATAAAGTAACTCTGAGGTTACGATAAAGCAGTCCCAAAGTAATAAGAAGCTTATCAGGAGGATACAGTAACCCTGAGGTTACGATAAAGCAGTCCCGAAGATCATAAGTTTGTTTGTTGGATAATTAACCTGAAAACAAGGTAGCATTCTGTATAATAACATTAGTTTATGCTTTATGTATGCATGTATAACATGATGTGCTCAAGTAATGTACTATATGTTTATGGATATATGTGCTATGGTATGATGTAAATGATGTATGTATGATATGATACTTCCGGAAGCGTCTGGATATCTTTGTATAACAACTGCTGGCCAGGGAAAATAAATCCCGATTCGTTGTTTGAAGAATATATAACCCTCTGTCTGCTGGGGGTAACAGGGTATAGATAACTTCCCGTATGATGGGGATAGTAAGGATAGATATCACCTCCCGTATGCTGGGATAGTAAGGTATATATAACCTTCGTCTTCGTTTGATGGTAGGGTAGACATAACATCCCGTCTTCGTTTGATAGTAGAGTAGATACAACATCCTGTCTTTGTTCGTCGTACCCTTATTGGAAAATAAATTCCCGAATATCCGTATGAGGATAAAAGAGATGGATATAAATTCCAGGGGAGATGAGACTTTATGAAGATGGATTTGCCCTACTGAGGGTTTTGTAACTGTCTTGTAAAGGTGAACCGGCGAAGCTTCGTTGAGATCCTTCCCTCGTTCGTCCTTAGTAAATACTATTACTGTATTTTCATGCATTTCTGGTAAACATTAATCGTATTAAAAGCATACATGCATTTCTGGTAAACATCAATCATATTCAAAAGCATGATACATTCAAACATAACCAATGGACGTTTCGCTTAGGGTAAAAGTAAATCTGGATTCAGAGGGAAAAGTAAAGCTGAACTTGAAAACAGAATCGTTTCAACTTCGAGAGTGTATAACCAATTGGATCTATGGCTCCTGAAATTCTTTAACTTTCCTGAGTACCTTTCCAGAAATCCTCATAGCTGGATCTGAATACATGATATTGACACCATCTGATACTACTGGCGTAGACAACTAATTTCCATCATGGTTTCAGCTGAGAATCAAGGTAATACAATGAGAGGAATGTGTCTTCAAACTGTAATGGACCATATACGCTCCAGGTATTAGATTTGAAGAGAAAGCATTGCCCCTTGGTTGAGGATGAATTGTCCCATAATGGAAGTATCTGTAATGAGCTATCTCAAGAGAAACAAGCAGAATGCCCCATAAGCATATGCCCCTGGCATTGTGAACTCTGTAATGTCACCTTTGGTAATTTAACTGTATGAGGAAAAGTGCCCCTGGCATTGTGAACTTTGTAATGTCACCTTTGGTAATTCAACTGTATGAGGAAAAATGCCCCTGGCTATTAAGCACAGATGAGTCTGGACCTAATTGCTCCAACTGAATTGAACAGTAACTTGGTATGCCTCTTGACTGGGAAACAGTGACTATGCCCTTGGCATTTCAGATAGATGAGGAGATCTGCCTCTGGCTGCTTAAACATAGTTGAATCTTGTCCTGATTGCCCCAAATGAGTTAGGAAGTATCATGGCCTGCCCCCTTGATTGGGAGGTCATGACTATGCCCCTTTGTATACATGGACTTTGATCCAGGAAGCAACTTTGTTTATCGGAAGGACTTTGGTTCATTGAACATTCATCCTATAAGCTTCTCCATTTGTCAAACACTTAGGTATATGCAAACAAATATATTAAAAAAATGCAATGCTTATGTCTGTCTTGAAGTTTTGAAACAGGTTATTTTAGAAAAACTTTTTTTTTTTTTTTTGGGAAAACTGTGATATTAACTCAAATTTTATGACAAGCCCTAAAGGAGTCAGGATACCTTTTTGCAGCAGTACGCTTTCGAACTAACCATGCTTCAGTTAGGACTTTTAAAGGGTTGTAACGTGGCCTGGTTCATGGTTTAAGAAACAAAGGATAAAGGCTCGAATTTTATTTGTACCCAACCCAATCTCCATGATGTTCTTCAGTCCTATGCTCAGTTAACTCATGCATTGAAGTTCCATAGCAGTTTGGAGTTGTAACACCGATATTTGTGATGGTTCAGAAACCCAAAATTTATTTGAACATTCAGCCATCTTTCTTTGTTGAGGGTTCATAGTGACCTCTTTTTTTTTTCTTTTGACTTTATTATCCCTTCTTTTTGCCTGAACTGCTTATTTCAAGGTTACAGTCAGCGGGATGTCTTGATGTTTTACTAAGTCTCCTTCATAGGTTTTGACTTAGTGAGCTTTTCTTTTGCTAGATATTGACTATTAGGTTTAATGATTACAGTGAACCATCATTCATTGTGTACAACACATATAAATGGCATATTTGAGTTAACTGAGTAACTACCCTGCCCCATGTTATGAATAAGGGTTTTAATTTGTGCGATAATAAAAACTCCTGCTTCATAGGCTCAAAAGGGTTGACTAGGGATTAACTTCCTTATATCTCCACTGTTTAGGAATTGAAACAATGCCTGTACATCGTCAGCATAGTCTGTTCAAAAGCATACTGCATAAGATTATGGTATTGTTTTCGTCATCCTCCCTCTACAGGCTTATAGCTTTATCAGGAGTTAAATATCACAAGATAGAAATAAGAAGCATAATTCAAAATATAGTGGAACGAATGGACTAATTCAAGACAAACATATGCGATGCATTAATGAAAACAAAAGTTTAACATAATAGTAAGTGTTCAAACAAATAAAAGAAATTACAAATGAAAATTCAAATGTTGTCCCATCCGGTTGGCTGAATGTCCTCAATTGCAATCTGTGAACTTTGAGGAGCAGTATACTTCACCATGAAATCAAATTTACCACTTGGATATCCCAAGGTGCCCCATATCTCAACAGGAACAGGTAGGCTTTCTTTCTTGCAACCTTGGGCAACTTGTCTTGCAGCTTTGGTGTTTGATGGACGATAGTAGAATTCAACTTGACCTTCTGGAGTAACCTCTAGGATTTTTTCGTCAATCAAGTCTTGAATCTTTTTCTTCAATGCCCAACAGCTATTAGTATCATGCCCAGGACTGTTGGAGTGGTACTCACACCTTGCCCTGGGATTATAGCGAGGAGAGGGAGTTTTAGGATTTTGAGGAGGATTTTCCAAGGAAATTAGCTTCATCTCCAACAAGCATTGCAGAACTTGTGACATTGGAGTGCTGAACTTGATAAACTGCCTTCTATATTTCTTGTGTTGAGGTGGATTAACCTTATCAGGTCTTTCAACAGAAGAACAATCAATGGCAACCTGTCTCTTACCCTCTTTTATCCTCATCCTCCTTTCAACCAAATCAGCTTGTTTTAATGGAGGTTCACTGACAATTAGATCCCTGACTCTATTACTTTGAAGTTTGTGGATAAGGGTCCTTAGCTCTTCTTGCCCCTGAGCTAAACTTTGGATAAGAGCCATTTGGCCATTCATCTGGATCCTCATTCCTGTCATCTCAGCTTGTAGTTGTTTTAGTTGATCATCCTTTTTGTCCTCAGGATTCTTCTTCTTAGCCAGCAGTGTCTTCAATTCATCCTGCCCCTTGGACAGGTTCAAGATCAGCTCTTGGAACTGTGCATTTTGTGCATGGAGATCCTTAACTGATTGTTCAAGAGCCATTGCTGAAATAAACAGCGAGAAGATGAGAAACCTGTGCACAATTATAAACCTGTGATGCAATGAAATGATATGTGAATGCATATGCAATGTTTTCAAGGACCGCAGGATTTAAATTTGCTTAAACAAACAAGAAAGTAAACTTTTATTAGTAATAACTTGTTTTGCCTTTTAGGCTTACAAAAATGAAAATGAAATAAGTACAAAAGATGGGGTTTTAAGTCTCCCATGGACGTTTTCCTCTTTGTATTGAGGTATGAGTTGAGGTTTCGTTCCTCGTAAAGTAGCTTTGTTAGCTCCAGGATCTTTTCTTGGCTTGCTTTGTAATGAGCCTCGAAAGTATCCCTTTGCTCTTTCAGTTGGATCCATGATCTCTGCAAGTCTTCCATATCAGTAGGCATGTCTGGGTGAAGGATGGTATAAGCTGTGTCTCCTTCAGCAACAGGTTCCATGGTAACTGGTAGGATGGCAGGCTATGGCATCATGAGTGTCTGAGCACGAGATCGTACCCATCTGAGATAAGCCTCCATAGGAATAGTGTACTTAGGCTCCAGTGTCTTGCTGTCAACCTTGTTTACCTTTCCCCAAGCTCGTATGAATCTCTGACGGTAACCCTGAAGATCGTTGTCCTAGTCAAACACAATGCCCTGAATCAACATGTCATGTGGGCCATCGCTTCGAGCGTAACCAAACTGTCGTAAAGCTAGAGAGAGGTTGTAGGTGATGCCTCCTCTTATGCCTAGAAGTGGCACATTAGGAAACTCCCCACAACGGTCAATGATGGTGACATTCTCCATAGATCTGGAGCACCAATGGATATCTGAGTGAGAAAGTGACATGATCCTCTTGGACCATCTAAACCCTTGCTCATTCTTCATTACGGAGCGAGGAAAGTGAGAAATAAACCACCTAGAAAGTAAAGGTATGCAGCACATCAAAGTTCCTCTTGCCCTTGTAGTACGGGTATGAAGAGAATGTAGAATGTCTCCAAGCAATGTAGGCACTGGATTGTGACTCAGGAATATGTTGATGGCATGAACGTCTATGAACTGATCTGGATTGGGGAACAATACTAAGCCATATATCAGCAAGGCTAAGACCTCCTCAAAAGCATCATAGCTCATGGCCTTCAAGAACATCTGAGCTTTATCCATTAATACCTTAGCAAGAATACCCTTGACTCCACTTCTCGTTTCTAGAACAATGTCAGACTTCTTCAGATGTAGGGCTGCAGCAATAACCTCTGGTTTGGGCTCCTTCTCCAAGCCTGTGAAGGGTCTTTGATCAAGAACAGGTATACCCAGAAGCTTAGAGAACTCCTCCATGGTAGGGACTAACTGATAGTCGGGGAATGTGAAACAGTGATGTTTAGGATCAAAGAACTGAAACAGAACACTCATCATGTCTTCATTGAACCCTGAAGTGACTAGATCCAATAGGTGACCATGTCTCTTGATGAACTGGGAATGATCAGACACTTGAGAAACCAACTCTTTAAGCTTGGCAGGTATGCCCACAAAGTTGATCCTGATGGTGTTTCTACGAGCAGAAGCCATGACCTGCAACAAAGAACAAAGATAAATCCTTTGGTCCTTGAAATGGTTAGTGAAAATGCTATGCTTATGATGCATGATGATGTCATGATGTTATGCTCAATCACAAACATGTGGCACACACAAACAAGTCACACCATAGCCCTAGGTTTAAAGGCTTGCATGAGGTTTAAGGTAAGTACCCTCCCCTGAAGTTAGATGGTTCATCCTGTCCTACAAAAGTAACCGGGTTCTAAGGGATCTCAATATCATTGATCCTTCACAAGGGTGGTTGATCAGAAGGCAACTTACTTGCCAACCAAAACCCTCCAAGTTTAGAATCTCAATGAGCGTAGTATCGAGTGTCAACCAACTTCAGTCTGCACCAAAGCCGGTTACCTCACTACTTTCTAAAGGCCAAGATGAGTTAACTAGGGTTCTAAAAGTTAGTTAGTGCATTGACAACATATGGCAGCCTCATATTATCCTCAACTTGACTTAAGGAACATAAGCACCAACCAAGAAGTCACACTAACTATGGCCACCAGATCAACCGTATCGATATACGTCGTACAGTTTCCTTGGTCTATTGCCATTTACCTAAGGTACACTAGATCCGGGTTAGGACCTTTCACACATAAGAGCACCCCAACAAGTAATATAAAGCAAACAAATCAAACAATATTAAAGTGATCTTAATTCCTAAGGGTACCCCTCTTAAATTTAAATCCCCAGCAGAGTCGCCAGTTCTGTAACACGGTGGGAGAACTGACTTTAGTTATGTTGCGGATAGCAAGAGTCGCCACCGACTTTTATTTTATCCATAAGGAAAGGGTATAAAAGAACAGGAAAGACCTTAAGAGAATATTTTGGGTCCGGGGGGTAGGTTATGTAAAGGGAAGGTGTTAGCACCCTTTACATCCATGGTTATCCATGGGCTCTTAGTTACTTAGCTCACTTTTTTGAATTGTTTTTGAAAGTGTAGTGTGTGAATAGAAAAATTTTCAGAATAGTTGATAATGATCCATGTACGGATGCGTAAAAACTTGTTTTTGAAAATTTGTTTGAAATTGTGAAGAGTTTGAAAAGTTTTTGAAGTGAGCAAGTATATAAGAGGAACCTACCCTAAAGTTTAAAGTCTTTCTTATTCTGTATCCTTTCATTGGTAAGACTATCCCTACTATTAAGGAGTAGGTAGTCATTACCTTGGATGTGTTAAGGGACATGAGAGGGACATCTGTTTTTTATGAAGGCAACTGTGGGGTGTATAAGCATTTTTGGAGGGACTGTCATCTTTATTCGGAAGGGACAAGATCATTACGAAGGCAACATTCGAAGAGGGACTTGATCTTTTACTGTTAAGGGACTAGATGACTTTACTTTGAGGGACTTTCTGTTTTATACACCCTACTTGACCTTTTGATTAGGCAACTGAGAGGGGTAACTTAGGAAGTGCAAGATGGCGATCAAAGATCGACTTACGTGTGTGAGTGTTTATATTCAGGTATTTATCTTATTTTAATTATCTAAGTTCAATTTAATTACATATAAGTTATACACACCCTAAGGTTACTAACCATATAGTAAAATATTTACAAAGAAAATAAAGACGGAAAAATAAATCTATAAGCTATTACAAGGCTTTGGCAGATACATAATAATAGGATAAAAATAAATTATAAAGCAAGAACAATAGATATAATAAAATAATAAATAAACAATAATAATAATAATAATAATAATAATAATAATAATAATAATGAAGCGATAATAACAATAAAGCAATAATAATAATAATAAAGTAATTATAATAATAAAGTTAAAATAAATTAAAGAAATAACAATTAAATATTTAATTAAAAAGAAAAAGTTTGGATTAGACAAGTTAGATTTTTTTAGAAGCTATTAGAAAAATATGAGTTTAAAATAAATTAGTAATAATAAAAGAATTAATATAAAATAAAAGAGTTATATGAAAAATATTAAGTTAGTTATTTACAAAATAAATAAAGATTATAGAAAATATCAAATTATTAGATTAATAGATTTATTATTATTATTCAAGATTTTAGAATTATTATTATTCAATTAGAAAAATGGTCAATTAGATTTTATTTACAAAATATATAAAAATTTATTATTATAAGTAAGTAATAAAAAAAAAAAATTATTAAAATAGTTAGTATTTATTATTTTTTTACAAAAAAAATAAAGGTTATAGAAAAATAGTAAATAATTAATTTAGTAAGTTTTCACGCCCTACGTTACTAAACCACGCAGTTAATATAGGATCAATGGCAGGAATTTAAATGGCAAAAAAATAAATGGCAGAAACTAAATGGCAGAAAATAAAATCCTAACTATTACAACGCTTTGGTGCAGTTACATAATAAAGATGGCGAAAAGTAAAACTGAAAATATTACAAGTTAAAACTTAGAATATCACAAGGGCGAAGCAGTTACAGTGTATGAATAACATAAATATGAGCGAAAATAGGAAATAATAATAAGGTTTGTTAAGGTTTAAGAAAAGGTTTATGGTTTTGAGGAAATAACACGGTTAAAGTTTTAGGTTTGAAATTTAGAGTTTGTGGCGAAATTGTTAAGGTTTATGAAAAAAATAGAGTAGTTAGTTATCTGTGCAGATCTAGATATATAACAAAAAAATATGAATTAAAAAAAGAACAACGATATTGCTAACGCAAAAATTGCGATCATCGCCGTTGGATCAGATCAATACAAGTGTCACGCCTCATACATACAGATGTGAAAACGGCATATCGACACGATCCGATCCGAATAATCTAAATAATAACTTAGAATTATATATATATATATATATATATATATATATATATATATATATATATATATATATATATATATATATATATATATATATATATATATCAAAACGAAACATATTCTATTGGTTATAGAAATTCGTATCACAAATAGTCTATTAGAAGACAAACATGGAAAATAGCTAAACACTTACTCGTTGGTTCTGCTGCCGGTTGTAGTAATTTTTACTAATAACATGTGTTGTTCATAACTAATCATGAAAATATGTTAAAATAATAGAAATAATTATCATAAAAAAATATATGCATGAAGAAAGGAAAATTATCCACTAAGAAATAAATGAAAAAATATGCATGATATATGTTGTAATATATTGCAACAATATCATAGATAAGTGAAAAGTGATGATCCCACGTAATGAAAACGCAATGGGATTATCTGCCTGATAGCCACCGCACTGTGTTCTTTTCTTTTTTTTTCGTTTCCGCCCCTTTTCTTCTTCTGATCTCCATTAGTTAATATATATAGGATCAATTAGGGTTAATGATAATGGGCCTTAATGTCTATTTTGGAACCCAATAAAATATTAATATAAATAATTTAATAAAATTTAATAAAAATAATTAAAATTAAAATAAAAACTAATTAACCTATTTATTTATTCTAGACCCAATAAAATATTAATTTAAAAAAACAAATAAAGTTTTAATAATTAAATTAGTTAAAATGAAATAAAAACTAATAATCCTATTTATTTATTCTAGACTCTATATAAAAATAAATAGACTCAAAAAATAAAAGTCAAGCGCCAAAGTGCTCGAAAAAATAAAATGAACACGTCAAAATAATCAGCGCGAAATAAATGACTCGGAAAAATACAGCGTTTGGTCGGATAAAAATTATGACCGCTTAAACTGCTTAGACTGATCAACATATGACCAAAAATAGTCGTAAAAATATTTTTAGCATGTCAAATTAAACCACGTGAACCGCAGATTAATGTTACCGACATTTGCAAACTTAAACTTGACATTTTTCGTTGACTGATTTTAGGCATAATTAAAAATAATTAATTTGACCAGTCTGTCTGTAAATTCCGAGAAATTATTCTGGCTAATATTAAGATGAAATACATGTTATGCTATGAAGATGATGCAAATGAATGCGAAACAAAAAGTCGGTTAGAGTTAAAAATAGAGGGCAAATTTTGGGGTGCAACAAATACCAAAGCCCATATTTAGGTGTTCCATTAAGATACCTAAATATACGCTTGACTGATTTTAAGTGAGATTCCTTAGGATTTGATTGATATCGTGCACACATACACACACTAAACATGATGTCCGGTCTAGAAGCAGTAAGATACAAGAGAGATCCAATCATACATCTATACCTTTTGACATCAACACACTTACCATGTCCATCTTTGTCCAAGTTTCCGTTGGTAGGCATGGGAGTGTCAATTGATTTTGAATTATTCATTCCAAAACGCTTGAGCAGCTCTCTGCAGTATTATGTTTGACATACTGCTGTACCTTCATCGAGTTGCTTTATTTGGAGGCCTAAGAAGTAGTTCAACTCCCCCATGAGACTCATCTCAAACTCACCCTGCATAACATTAGAAAATTCTTCGACCAATTGTATGTTAGTTGAACCAAAAATTATATCGTCTACATAAATTTGAACTAAAAGAATGTGCTTTCCTTTGTGTTTAATGAAGAATGTATTATCCACTTTACCTCTAGAATATCCATGATCAAGTAGAAATGTGCTAAGTCTTTCGTACCACACACGGGGTGCTTGCTTAAAACCATATAAAGCACGCTTTAATTTGTAAACATGATCTAGATATTCAGAATTTTCAAAACCGGGAGGTTGTGAAACATATACTCTTCATTTATGACACCATTTAAAAACGCATTCTTTACGTCCATTTGGTAAAGCTTGAAATTCATAGAACACGCATAAGCAAGCAAAAGACGTATAGCTTCAAGGCGAGCCACTGGAGCATAAGTCTCCTCATAATCTATGCCCTCCTCTTGGTTATACCCTTGTGCTACCAAGTGTGCCTTGTTCCTAGTTATCACTCCGCTTTCATCAAGTTTATTCCTAAACACCCATTTAGTACCTATGATATGATGATCTCACGGACGAGGGACAAGTTTCCAAACGTCATTTCTTTTAAATTGATTAAGCTCTTCTTGCATGGCCATTAGCAAAAATTCATCAATCAAGGCCTTTTTAGCATTTTTAGGTTCCACTTGTGATACAAAAGCGAAGTGAGAACAAAATTTACTTATCTTAGAACGAGTCAACACTCCCTTTGAAATATCTCCCAATATATTGTCTATAGGATGGTCTTTAGAGGATTTCCAAGCTGGTGGAAGTTCCTTCACTTCAGATGTTCCTTCCTCTTTATCTTTTTCACGACTAGTATCTTCCTCCTTCTCAATTTCAGCCGTTTCAGATTGATCAATTTCTGAAACAGCTTCTTTGAGTATGTCTTCTGTAGATACACCTGCATCATCAAAAGAGATACCTTTTCCGACAATTTTTGGATAAGACTCATCAAAAGAAACATGGACAGATTCTTCAACATAAAGTAAACGCCTATTATACACTCTATATGCTTTGCTTGATTGAGAGTATCCAAGAAAAATACCTTCATCAGCTTTGGCATCAAACTTCCCAAGATTTTCTTTACCGTTATTTAAAACAAAACATTTACAACCGAACACATGAAGATGAGACAAGTTTGGCTTTCTACCTTTTAAAATTTCATAAGGGGTTTTATTCAAAATAGGACGAATTAAAATCCTATTCAGAACATAACAAGCTGTGCTAATTGCATTAGCCCAAAAATATTTTGGTAATCCACCCTCATTGAGCATTGTTCTTGCCAATTCCTCTAAAACTCGATTTTTGCGCTCCACAACACCGTTTTGTTGTGGAGTTCGAGGAGCTGAAAATTTGTGCTCAATGCCATACTTGTCACAATACTTATCAAAGAGATGGTTTTGAAATTCACCTCCATGATCGCTTCGGATTGTAACTATTTTAGAATTCATTTTGTTTTGGGACAGCTTTGCAAAACTTTTAAAAGCAGAAAAAGTTTCATCTTTGCTATGAAGGAATATAGTCCAAGTGAATCTAGAGTAGTCATCTACTATTACGAAACCATAATAGTTTCCACCTAAGCTCTTTGTCCTAGATGGTCCAAAGAGGTCCATATGGAGAAGCTCAAGGGGTCTTGAAGTTGAAATTATGTTTTTAGATTTAAAGGAGACCCTTGTTTGTTTTCCCATTTGGAAAGCATCACATAGGTGGTCTTTTGAAAATTTTATTTTTGGAAGACCTACTACTAGATCCTTAGATACAACCTTATTAAGCAAATCGAAATTAACATGCACTAAGCGTCTATGCCACAACCATGAATCATCATTTAGGGCAACTAGACATTTAGTGCTTGTTAAAGATACACTCAAAAGATCAAGCATCTATATGTTGTTTACTCTTACACCCTTAAACATAACATTTTGTTCGGTATGTTCAATTTTGCAACAAGTTTTTGTGAAAGAAACTTTATAACCTTTGTCGCATAATTGACTTATACTCAACAAATTTTGTTTAAGTCCCTCTACAAGATGGACATCAGAAATAGTAGTGGTAGAGGGATTACCTACACTACCTTTACCAAGTATAGCTCCTTTGTTATTGTCTCCATAAGTAACATACCCCTTCTTCTTTTCTTTGAAGTCAATAAAAAGTGATATGTCACCTGTCATGTGCCTTGAACACCCGCTGTCCAGAAACCATCTTCTTTCCACGGATGCAAGACACTCATCCTACAATATCAAAAGAGAGAGGTAGGCACCCAATTTTTATTGGGTCCAAGTGGGTAAGTGGTAACATGGTTGTCTTTAGGCTTCCATTGATAAATACCTTTAGGCACTAGAAATCTTCTAAATTTGCATTTTTCAATGGTATGGCCAGCATGACAACAATAATGACAAACACTACGATAATGTTGTTGTTTATGATTGGTCCTTAAATCCTTTGGAACAAAAGAATATTTTGCATATGGAGGATTTAATGACTTTTTGAACAACCTAGTATCAATGACATAAGTAATCTTAGGTTGCAAAGCTTTTTCCAATTTGACTTTAAGAGAAATAACCTCTTGTTGCCAAATGTGACAAGCTTCACAGTGCCTTATTTTACTACAACCATCAATATCAATAGCTTTTGAATTTTCTGCAATGCTAGCTTTCAAGTACTCTAAATCTTTTTCAGCATGTTGTACTTTACCTTCCAAGTTTGAAAAATTTTGTTTATCGGAAGATAATCTTTTAAATGCTTCTATAGCTTCATTATGCAGTTTTTCAAAAGCTATTTTCAATTCAGAAAAGGACATAGAAGAGAAATTGTTATAGTAAGCTTGTTTTACCTTTTTATCATTACTTTTCTTCTTGTGGTGGGACTGATTTTTGGTGTGAGCCATAAGACACAAATTTGCGGTTTCATCGCTATCACTTGAGCATTGTGTACTTGATGAATTACTATCACTTTTCCAAGCAATGTAAGCTCTTCTTTTCTTATTATACCTTCTTGGTGGAACTTTTCCTTTATCCTTTTTCTTTAAAGGACAATCCGTCTTATAATGTCCGGACTTGCCACAATTAAAGCAAGACCCTCTTTCTCTATTCTTCTTAATCTCTTTCTGTTTTGAATCTATAGATTGTCTTCTAAACTTTATGAGATTTTTGTCGGAATGCTTGATTCCATTCTTTCGAATGAATCTATTATATCTCCTAACAAAAAGTCCCATTTCTTCATCACCGGAGTCTTCGTCACTACTTGACTCATTGTTGCTTAGCTCTTTTTGTGAGGACTTTGAGTTAGAAGCCACAAGAGCTATAAGTCTCTTCTCACCCTCTTTGTCTTTATTCTTCTCCTTTCCCTTTTTACTTTTGTTCTCAAACTTTTCTAGACTTTCTAGTTCTTGCTGATGTTCCTCCAGCTTTCCAAACAAAGTAGTCATTGTGAGTGTCGTTAGATCATTGGGTTCCTTGATAGCTATTACTTTAGGTTGCCATTCCCTGCTAAGACATCTCATAATTTTATTAGTAGAAATTTCATTGGAAACAGGTTTTCCAAGTGCATTCAAACGATTAATGAGATGAACAAATCTCTTTTGCATGTCGGGAATAGATTCTCCTTGTTTCATGCGAAAGAGTTCGAACTCTTGATTAAGTGTGTTAATGCAGGACTGTTTTACTTCAGTTGTACCTTCATGTGCAATTTCTAAAGCGTCCCACATTTCTTTAGCTGTCGAGCAATGGGATACTCGTTAATACTCATCTGCACTAAGTGCTGAAATTAGCATATTTCGAGCTCTCCAATCACTTGACCACTTTTTCTCATCTTTCTCATCCCAATCATCTTCTGGTTTAGGTACTATGGCACCTGCCTCATTCATCATGGTAATTTGAAAAGGACCATTTTGAATGGCAGTCCATACGCGCCTATCCACAAAATTTATGTGAACTCGCATGCAGTCTTTCCAGTAGCCATAATTTTCACCATTGAAAACAGGAGCTCTATTATACGCCCCCTTTGGTTCAGAATCCATAACGTTACAGGTAGCCACAAAGCACCAGCGAACCGGTGCTCTGATACCACTTGTTAGACGTTGTGGCTAGTGATCTAGAGGGGGGGTGAATGGATCACCTCCTTGTTTACAAGGATTTAAAAGATTTTTCAGAGTTTTCAAAGATTAACGGAAACCACGGTCCCAAATATACTAGCGTCTATTCTGGACCAGCCACTAGAAGACCGGACATGTGATAACGTGCTAGATTTACGATTGAGATGATAAAGGTTTAAGCACACAAGCTGTAAAAGTGTTGAATGCACCTATCACAAAAGCTATTTCCAATGAATCAAAAACGATTAAAAACGTAAATAGAGATGGAGAAGGAATACAATACGCAGAGATTTGGTAAGGAATTTCCCCACGTTCGTCCTCGCGTGTGGGTACGTCTCCCTCTCAATTTCAAACCGAAATTGAGAACTTTTATATCAATATTGCTGAAATCGTCGTTTACAAGGTTGCTATACAAACACCAGAAATCTATACACCTAGATCTTCCTATTGTATCAACCTTCACTTGATCTGAGCCAAATCAAGATTCCCTGCAAGTAATACAAACAATTCACCGGTTCCACGATCTATTTGCGAAATCTCCCAATTTCCAAACCTTACGCTGCGGCTGAATCTGTCTTGTAAACGTGACTAACAAACCCTCAAGAACACGCCCGTTCTTGAAGGAAAACCCAACTGGTTTTTCCTTGAAACCTTCTTTCACTCTTCAACTCAGCTGGATCTCCGATCGTACCACTGAACGTTATCTCGTAACCCTTTAATTCACAGAACATCACTAATTCCTTGTTAATGTTCTTGAATCAAGGTTTTAGAGAAGATGATGAAGATGAATTTGATTCTAGGTTTCAATCCTGCTCAACATTGAATTGTCCACACTCAAAATTCTTTTTCTTGATGTGTTATTCAATGATCCTTGACTTTGAAATTCGTATACAATTTCTGTGACTTTGCTGCACTAACAGAAACAACAACATATACTATGCAGATTCTGTTAGAAGTAAAAACAGAAAAATGAATCGATTCAAGACACGAATGAATCGATACATAATGGTATTTATACTGTTATGTATTAATACATAATATCATGAATCGATACATACTGAACAGATAAACAAAAACAGAGAAATGAACAAACAATGAATCGATGCATGTTTGTATGTATCGATTCATAGAAGAAATTCTAGAATCATTCTTACAGCATGAATCAATGCATGATGGAATGAATCGATTCATTTTGCGAATTTCCAGAATTATTTCTACAGCATGAATCGATGCATGATGGAATGAATCGATTCATTTTGCGAATTTTCAGAAATTCAAAGACATTATTAAAAATGAGACAAGAGATATAAAGGCTAGCAATGCATACAAAGTGTCTTAATATGAAGCATATGATAAAAGCACAAACACCTAAAATTTATAATCATACAAAACTAAAGAGTTGCTCACAGATGAATATGATGAAGGCTTAAAGACATTGAGGAATGATGAAGATGATTTTGTGGTGCGGAAAGGATGATGAAGCTGAGCGACGAAATTGAAGAATGATGAAGATGAGCGAAAATTGAAGAGTGATGAAGATGCATCTCTGATGAAGATTGAAGATTGGTGAAGATTGAAGTTCATAAAAAAAGTGAGAGATCTCCTGAAGATTTGCAGTGAACAATCGATTTTATAGAATAAGATCTTTGGGGGTAGTTTAGGCTTTTCAAGTAAACTAGGTTAAAAGTTTGTTATGAATTTTGAAGTTTGTTAATTGTTATTTGGTGATGTTAAATGGTATTTGTTTGATGTAGGTTGTGGTGTTAAAGCTGAGTTGATGATTATGAGTTGTTCTTTTGCAGGATTTGCAAAGTTGTGAAGGTGAGAGATTGATGAAGATTGAAGAGTTTTCTTTTTGAATTATGTTAGTTTGAAGAATCTTGTCATGAGCTTTTTTTTGGAAGAGACTTCAAAGTTCAAATGGAAATCGTTGGAATTATCTTCAAGTCCTATTATTTTTTCTTTCTGAATTTTTGTGTGTTGTAATGAATCAGAACATCTGCTATGAGTTTTCCTGATACGATTCTTTTTTAGTTTTTGGATTTTTTGTTCTCAAAGGGTTGTTATTTGTTGTCATTGTTATCAATAATATGATTATTGAGTTTGCAAGTGCACACCACAATACTAAACTAAAACAAATGATATTGTAACATCTTCAATGAGAAATTGTTTATAGTTTATTGAGCATGTACTCAAAATGCTTTCAATTTGGTGGGAATTGGAAGAAAAGTATCTTCCAATCATGATCATCAAAATCCATGTCGACTTTGTGATTTTCTCCTTTACCATCATAAGTAATGCAGAGTTGAGAACAATTTTCAATATCTGCGCCTTCAATCCATTGAAGAATCCCAAGAGGCCTTCTCTTTTCCAAATTGTATAGAGTGTGCCAGAGATTGTCTTTCGTGCCTTCTTCTTAGTTTATATTTTCTTATTATCATACAAATCAACAGTTTGAATCATGACTTTAAACCTGATAGCTAGGTATGTCAAGCATGTAGCAGCGCATTTTGAAACTGCACCCAACAAGAAAGTACTAAACGCAGACAACAATTCTAGGGACGACTTTGCATCTGTTTTCTTGCTCACTTTTCTCTTTAGTAGTCCGTGTTTCAGTTGATTGAATACAATATACTAAATAAATGGGTTTGTTGTTAAAAGAATAGACATGGCTTTTATTATAGATGGCATTGGACTTGGGTTTCAGATGTATTGGATTCTACTGGATCTTGATTAGAATAATAGTCTTTTTCATGCTGAATTTTTGTAGGATTTAGTAATAGAACCATAAGCTTTTGTATAATGGAAGTATAATGGATTTCAATAATTCATATTTGCACCTCCACATATTTTTACTTGAACTCTTGAATCATGTTTGAGAATTTGGCCATAAAGATTCCTTGAAACTCTTGATCTTTGTAATTAAATTGGAAATGAAACAAATATTGAACCTGATTAATCTTGAATTGACTTTTGAATTTGTCCGCAAGTGAACCAAACTTGCAATAAATCTTGAATCTGACTGAAATCGGATCAAACATGAAATAATCTTGAATGAATGCTTGACTTAAACCAATAACCAACACTTATAATCAGGACTTGTAATATGGACCCAACACCTTTACTTGCCCTGCATGTGTTGACTTTAATCATATGAATTGAACTTTCTCAAAGTCCCAGTCTTGATCATTAAATTTCATTTATTGAATGAATGGTCTCATCCTCATGACTGGATAACCTTGACCAAGTATAGATTCATTTGACACACACCTGAGCTTAAACAAGAGAACAAGCAACAACAATAATTTATCTTGAATCAATTTTAATTTATATGAATCAATCTCTAGGAAAATAAATCCACAACTTTGATCATGACGAACTTATCACAAGACAAACTGACTTTAAATATGCATTGCTTGAGAAATAAGCCACAAGCAACACTAACTTGTAGTTGAAATAATCTCTTAATAGTTTGACCAAGATTAGATCCAACTTCCCTATGAACTAGATCTTTAATGAACAACCACATTTAATTTGAAATCACTTCCATGCTCTATGCTTCAACAATAATGTTATGCTTCATCCTTCTATGCTAATGATGCAATGCAAAGTATGAAAATGATATGTTAGATGCTATGAAAATGAGAGGGAAAATTTTGGGGTGTTACAACTGCCCCTATTCAATCAATGTAGACCTGAATGGATGATAGCAATGGCTTTCAAACGTTCAAGGTATGGAGGGATTGAATACCCGAATAAAATGGAAAATATGAACTCTTTGGGAAATAGATATATGTGGAAGAATGTCATTCTTGGTTGACACCTCAAAGAAACGAGACCGTACTTGGACGGGATCGAAAAGTATTTATCACCCTCGGAGATAAAACGAACAAGACCCACCATGAGTGAGCTTGAAGAGAGACCATCATACTTAGATGATAACTCAATAGAACCGAGCCCATCGTACTTAGATGGTTCACAAGGTTCACAATTAGTCAGAAAGCTTGGAAGTTCCCTCAGACAAAGCATCCTCCTAAGCAATGCACCCTAAACTAGGGTTTTGAATTTCATCAGGCTAAATGGACTTTCAAGGCCTCAAGTGAGCTTCATAACATCCTACATGTCTTCAAGAATCCCTAGGTCAAGTTTCAAGGCTTTCCCAAAAGGTTTGCTCAGTTAAATGATCAGATATGCAAAAATCAGTCAAAGTGGTTAAAAAGTCAAACCGAGGTCAACTGTGGTCAAACCAAAGTCAAACTTCATGATTTTTTGCCAACATCAAGTTTATGAAGTAAAATTCATCATTTGATCAAGGGTTGATCATGATTCATCAAGGAGATTTCAGATCATCAAGAATCAGGAGTTTCTAAATTAGGGTTTTCATAGGAAAAGTCAACTGAACTTTGACCAGCCATAACTTTCACATGCTTCATCAATAATTTTCCATCAAAAGCTCATTTTGAAGGAAATTTAATTCTCTACAACTTTGTGTCTCACAAGCCAAGCCTAAAAATGCTTTATTTGGAAGGTATGAGCTAAGACATTCTAGGTCATTTCAAAAGTCAACAAAAAGTCAACATCTTCCAAAGGGCATAACTTGAGAATGATGAAGGATATGGACATGAAACCAAAGAGGTTTGTTATAGGACTCTTTAAGCTTTCCAAAATGTCCAAGAACACCTTCATAGCCTTAAAATTAAGGGAGTTGTGAGGGGGACAAGGATTGACCTCGATCAAACTCTACGGGGAGAAATATTGACCTCGATCAATAAACTCAAAATGGTCTACCATCCTCGAATGATAGCCACAAAAACAAGACCAACCTCAAAAGGGCTTGAAGAAGAGAATGTGATCCTCAAATGACAACTTACAAAAGATTGTTGGATCTAACACGAAACCATCCTTGAATGAAATCGCAATGGTATATCGGCCTCAGTCAATAACCAAAAACATAAAGACTAACCTCGGACAAACTTTGAAAAAGAGACATACTGACCTCGATCAAAAGACTCAAAATGGCCAAGCATCCTCGAATTATAGCCAAAACCAACAAGACCAACCTCAGAAGGACTTGAAGAAAAGAAAGCCATCCTCGAATGAAAACTCACCATAAGATCCTCAGATCTAACACGAAACCATACTTGAATGGGATCGAAATGGTATATCGGCCTTGGTCGATAACAAGAAACACATAGGCTGACCTCGGACATACTTTGCAAAAGAGACATATTGACCTCGATCAATAGACTCAAAATGGTCTACTATCCTCGAATGATAGCCACAATAACATGACCAAACTTGGAAGGACTTGAAGAATAGAATGCCATCCTCGAATGACAACTCAAAATAAGAAACTGACCTCAGACAGAATCGAAATGGTATATCAGCCTTGGTCAATAACCAGAAACACAAAGACTGACCTCTGACAGACTTTGCAAAAGAGACATACTGACCTCGATCAATAGAATCAAAATAGTCTACCATCCTCGAATGATAGCCACAAAAGCAAGACCAACCTTTGATGGACTTGAAGAAGAGAATTCCATCCTCGAATGACAACTCAAAATACGAAACTGACCTTAGACAAAATCGAAATGGTATATCGGCCTCGGTCGATAACGAGAAACACAAAAACTGACCTCAGACAGACTTTGCAAAAGAGAAATATTGACCTCGATCAATAAACTCAAAATGGTATAACATCTTCGAATGATATTCATAACAAGAAGACCAACATCGGAAGGACTTGAAGAAAAGAATGTCATCCTTGAATGACAACTCTCAATAAGATCCTCGGATCTAACATGAAACCATCCTCGAATGGAATTGAAAGAGAAACCATCATCAAATGATAACTCAAATAAACGTTCTTCATAAGGGAACAAGCCAAACGAATCAACTGGGGAACGAAATGGGACACCACAAAGATTTACAAATCTTCACGCCCGAATACGATCGAAAAGAGACTGCTGAGGAGTTAAATGAACAAACTCTTGGGGATACCTGTCATACCCCAAATTTGTCCTACCTGTACCATTTTATTTTCTGTCTAACCATTATTCAAAAATCCAAAAATATGTCATTTCTTTCCAAGTTCAGGGTTTGTGTAGAAACCGGGGCTCATTTTGAGGTTGTCAAGTGAATGCGTGCAGTGTTGTTTCAGTGGAAATTTATTTGAGGGTTTTGTGTGTGTCACTTATCAGGAGTCGGTCCAGTTCATGTAGGGTTTGGTGTGGTGACAATTCTTTTTTTTTTTCATTCTTCTTTATCCGATTATCACTTTGCATGATCCATATCCATCCCATTATCCTTTTATTTTAAAATCTTTTTTCTAAACAATTCATCATCCAAACCTATTTTTAAGCTCATTTTCCATTTCATTTTCTAAGTCCATTCACTTCAAAAAAGAAAATATACTAAAAAAAATCATGTCCTTTTTCATTAAATTTATATTATTTTCTTCTATCCATTTTTAATAAATCATAATATTTATATTCAATTTCTATCACCATTTTCCATTTTTTTAATATTATTATCTTTTATCATTATTACCATTTTCCATTTTCTTAATATTACTATCCATTTTTTAAAAAAATTATAATATTTATATTCATTTCCATTATTATTATTATTATTATTATTATTTTCCATCACAATTTTTTAAACCTTTAAACGGAAAAAACGCATCACCATTCCACTTGAAATATTTTCAGACTTTCCAAATCCATTATTTTTCACAGCATCATACAAGAGATCCCACTTCATGATTTTCAATGTAACCACTCAAAATTCCATTCTCCACAAAAATATTCATGTGAAATCTCACAGTATGACCCACCTTGTGATTTTCAATACACAACTCACATTCTTATCCAAATTCATTCTTAATTTTCTTCCAATTTCACCCTCTGATTTATCCTCTATAAATACAACTTTTATTCACACTAATTTCATGCTTGGAGAGCCCTCTTGAAATTCTGCAAAAAAACCAATCCAATACCTTCAAGCTTCAAAGAAAATTCACAAAAAATATCAATAAACCGAAAATCACACTGAATAAAAAAACCTTTCCCTTTGTTCTTCCCTAACACTTCAACCTCAAACCATTCAACCACCAAAACACCATCAATAACAACCTTCAACCTGCACCTCCAAACAACAAAAAAAAAACCTTCAATAAATCTGAAAAAAAACTTCATCACCATCCATCACTTTTTTTTCCAAACCAAGGATACCATGAATGAACGTCACCGTGAAAAAACCAACAAACCGCATAAATGCATAAACAAAACCACCACCAACCGAGATTCACAAACAGAACAATCGAAACCAAATCAAAAACATCCATAAACAAACCAAACCATCGAATAAAAACAAACTGAATCACAAACAGATTTGCGAACCCAAAAACCACAGAACCCGAGGCCAATACAAACGTAAACCGAACTCGTAAGTCCATTGGACCCGAAACCATCTCACCGATCCAAAACCACAAACCTCCGTGAGTAAGTCGCGTACAACCTTCGTGAAACTCGAGACCGAAAACCAAACGTACATAACCACTACAAAAACTGAAACACCGCAAAGCTTGAACGAACCGAGCGAGATTGCGAGAGAGGAGATAAAGTTGTGGGTTCTTTTTTCGTTTTCTTTTCTATTGTCTTTTCTGAAAAGTATGCTGATTTTTATTTATTTATCCCTCTTTTAATTGTTTTTTAAAGATTATAATGTTTTGGGCTTGGTAAAGCCCACCGAATTTGTTCCTGTGCACACACCCTGTTTACACGACACACACCCTCCAATATTTGTTATTTCTGTTTTTTTTAAATATTTTTCTGTTGTTGCTGGGCTTGGCCCACCTGCATCTGCTGCTAAAAACACCAGCCACACACTAACTATACCCCCTGCCTCTATTATGTTTATATTCCTCTTTTTTAAAATCTAGTATTTATCATTTTAAGTTTTTCTTTAGTTTATATTTCTAGTTTTTTCTATGTTTATGTGTCTTGGGAACATTTAGTTTTTTAGTTTTGGATTCTCTTTTTATTTTTGGGCCGATGATATCATAAATGGTCAATTTGTGTTCGATTTCATTAAATCGGAAAATTTGATCAATATGAGGCCATTTAGTTTAGTTTATATTATTTATTCATTTTATTTTCTATTTAAGGTCGATGAACATAAATAATCTTGAGATTCGTTGCAAGCCGACTCGACATCTCGATTAAATTATGAGACAATCTTATTTCATTTATTTTAATTTATTTAGTTTATTTTATTTTTTGCACTTTTATACAAATCGACGCTCCACTCCTCATAGAATGATTCTAAACATTGAATCGATTCTAAGTTAGTTAAAGAGCTACATTCCGACGACTCCAATTTAATTTGAGGTCCAACGCCTCCGAATAGTTAGGACATTTCACACAAGTTTACTTTTGGGCCAATACAATGAAACCTTTTATTTCGTGCAATTCTGTGTAACTTACATGTATCCCTCCCCCATTTCTTGTACGCACTTTATTTATTTTTTGCATTTATCGTTTTGATCGCTAAGAGCACCCTTAGAGACTAGTTTAGATCTCGCTTAAGTTTGTAAACCCTTGGTCCAACGCCAAGTGGTTGTACTCTCACACACTTGCACTTTATTTTTTCGGTTATGGTTTCTTTTCGCTAGGAGCACCCTTAGGGACTAGGAATAAGATCCACCTAACCTTGCGAGCCAATCGCATTGTGCCTCACTAACAAATAAACCTCCATTTGCAATTACCCGTTGTAACACCCCAAATTTGACCTCTTCATTTTTAGCATCATATCACATCATATTCATCATGAACATACCATTTTCTGAGCATCTTAGCATGGAAAGATGAGGCATAACATTTCTCATGACCTAGCATTAGGCATATGATCATCTGTGGAGGTTCTTGAAGCATTTCAAGCCATGACAAGGAGCCCAATGGTTTTGTACAAGTCCTATGAGGGGTCTACATTGCATTTACAAGTTCAAGTTCATTCACAAAAGCTCAGAAGGTTGGATGATCATCTGGTTATTCAGGCTAAGGCAAAGCTCCTACACAATGGTCCTAAACTAGGGTTTGAGATTCAAGCTTGAAAACTTCACAAATTTGGCCATTTCAATTGGGAAAAGTTTTTTATATGTCAAGAGGATCCTAGGTACCAATTTTCATGAGAAAATTCCTTGTGGAAGTCAAGAAATTCTTCAGTTGCTTGCAGATGAAGTAATTGGTCAACTGTGTTTTTAAAAAGTCAACTGTGTGATTTCAAGGGGTCCAACCCACTTTTTCTAGCCAAGGGATGTTCTTTCAATGTTATAAGAGGTTTGGCAAGTTCAAAGATCAAGAATCATGAAGTTTTGAGGGTTTTTGCAAAATTGGTACAGAGTTGGTTTTGAGAAAATTCCATTTTTGGCAACTTTTGCCCTAAAATTCAAGTGACCATAACTTAATAAAAAAATCTTCAAATGGACCAAAGTCAAACATGAAAGTTGGATATCAAGACCTCCCATTTTCAAAAAGTACAAGTACTTTTTCATAGCATGTGTGGATTGGGAGATAGGCCCCTCGAAAATTTGGTAAAATTAGGGCAAGAAGTTGATTTTCATGCATGCACCAAGAGCCATTTGTCATGAAACTTCATTTTGAGGCTTGGTATGGATCAAATTAGTTTGCAAAGTTACAATAAAAGGTATTTGTCATACTTTGCTCAAGAGAAATTCACAAATTCGTGCAAGGCAAGGATGTTGCTTCAAAAATGCAAAAAATGCATATTCATGAAAATAGTGTGATACTTTGATCTAAGGGCCAAGATCTTTTGGATTATGATTAAGGGCTGGATTTAGAGTGCACATGGGGCAAGAGGCCAAGGAAAGCATGAGCATTACATGATATCACACCAAACTTGCTCAAATTGCAAAATCAGAAATTATTTTCATTCCCACGTGCAAACACACCATTTCTTCAGCATTAGGTCATGAGATCATATATAACAAATTAGGGTTTCAGTTTGCCTCAACTCTCTCTCATTATTCCATTTCAAAGTTTGTGCACAACTTGCAATTTCTCTCAAATCTCCTCATACACGAGCTCTTTTCCAAAACCAATTGTAGATCCTTGATCATTGGAAGCTCAGGATCATTAATCACACACTTGTTCAAGCTTTCTCTCAAGAATCATAACCTTGCCATTTTAGGACAGGTGCTTGCAAAGCTCAATATCCAGCCATATTCAAGGCTTTAGGTGCATTTATTTTGCATCTAGAGAGGATTTGGAGTGATTTGCATTCATCATCTGGCCTTCTATCAAGCTCTCTCAAGATCTGCAACTCAGGTATGCCTTGGAATCTTCAGATCTGGAAATGAAATTGGTTGTGCATTTTATGATCCTTGATGTTCACTGACCATTCTGCAAGTCTTGGTTTCGAAATTAGTGCATTATTGAGTGTGTAATGTGATTTCAAACTTTCATGGTCAAACTTGTTTTTGCTCGATCCAAGAAATCCATTGATCTATTGCATTTTTCATGGCCATTTTCGTGATCAGCATACCTCAATTAGTAAATTTGGAGCTTTGTGTTTATTATTTTTGAGATTTGTTTATCTGTTATTACTTCCGGCGCCGGAGCCCTAACTTCGGTCACCGGAATCTGAAAATGTTTGAGCTAGGGTTTTAAGGTTGAAGACGAACTGTGTGCCATTGGATCTGTCCATCTCACGCTCCAAATCTCACCACGTCATAAATGAATCCCTCCTCCCTCTCACGTGTTTCTCTCATTCTTTTATTTCCTGAGTGTACTCTATATGCTGCGTCTCACCATAGCTTGTATGCGTCCTCACCTCACAACCAAACAAATTGCCACGTCAATTAATGAATCTCCTCACCAGACGCGTTGGATTCATCCTATGGCTATGTTATTTTCCTTTGTTTTCCTGAATATCCACCCTTACTTTCATATACCTGCGCAGGCCAATGGGCCCAGAGTGATATCCACACCCCCTTGCAGTAAGCCCAATTCATTTCAACTTCAATTCCTACTATTCTCACCTCCCAGCCAATTTCCTTATTTTATTTCTTTTTCTTTTATTTTCTTTTATTCCATTTTGATTTCCATTTATTAAAAATACCTCCAATCATCAAAAAAATTCCAAAATAATTATTGAGTGTTCATTTGAGTTTTCTTTATTTTTCTATATTTTAATTTTCTATTTTTTCTTAACATCCACGTGTCATTTAATTGTTCCCCTTCATTAATTCTTTTTTAATTCCTTTTTGTGTAAGCTGCCTTTTTGAGTTTTGTGATGGTTCGTTTTGCTCTGGATTCCTAAGATGATGTAGTTTATGTGTGATTTTTCCCCTGATTTTTAGAAATTTGTTCATTGGGTCTTGGTCCTTTGACTTGTGAGGGAAGTTTTTAACCCTAGTTCATGTTCTTGTCCTCATTTGACCTATCTAGCTTCTGAATTTCTCCTAACCCTTTTGGCTCATTGTTATATCATGTTTGAGGATCATTTGTCTTAAGTTGTGGAATTTTTAGATGCATTGTTGACTTGATGTGAATTTTTGTTCTTACCTAGTCCCATTTTGTTTCATTTTGATCATAAGGTCTCTAATTGGCTTAGAAGGGAACTTGTGCCAACTTATTCTTCTCATTTGGGGTCTCTTTGGGGTATGGGAACCTTCCTGGTCTTAGGTTAGGGTTTGTGTCTTGGAAACTTTTGTGTTTTGCTTATCTTTTAAGTTCATCTTTTCTTATGTGCTCTCACCTCATTTCTTCACTTCTTTCCTTCCATTATGTGATTGTTTGGTCTTATGCCTCTTCTCTTCATCTCTCTTGCTTCAAGAGAACTTCTTCAACTTGTTTTGGTTCTGGTCTTGTGCTTTGAGTCCATGTTTGTGCATTTTTGCTTTGCATCTCATTAAGTTTGCATTTATTTGCCATGTGATTCATTATGCTTCATATTTGACTTGCATGCTTCTTTCCTCATTCTTGTAAATTGCATTTGCATTGAGCATTTGTATATATGACTTCACTTCTGTTTGTATGATGTTGGCATGTCATTTGTTTCATTTTGCTTTGCTTTTATGCTTATGTTTCTAACCTTGCAGGGGCTATGGTAAGTGTGAGGTGTGGAAGTGATTCCCACATCTCCAAGTCTCATCTCTTCTTCTTATTTCTTACTTGTGCTAACCCTTTGCTTGTTGGGCTTAGGCCTTTCTCATCCCCTTCTTGTTCTTCTTCTTCTCTTCTTCTTTCCTTATTCTTTAGGATAGGATACCACACTAACCTTAGGATATCCATGCATGACAACACTTAGGATTTATTTAGTCTCCCATTAGACTTTTTACCTTTGTGATCCTTTGGTTCTTCTTCTCTTCTCATCTCATAACCTTAAAGAAAACACTTAATAAAGTTTGAAGTAATACCTTGAGCAATAGCCTTATCCCATGAGGTACTTGTAGTCTTCCCATCTTGGGATAGTACAAGCTTACCTTGTGATGCACAAGTCTGATCAAGGTATCTTCTTCACCAAGAAAAGCATAAAAATCACTTCTTCACTGTAAATACCCAAAAACACTTAATAATTTAATGAGTTGGTGAGCTTAGGCCCTAATCTCTGGATTCAAGTTTTGGGGATCTTCTCCTTACTTGAATGCGCTTGTGCTATTATTCCATCTTGGAATGTAGTGACAAGTACACATTCCATGGAAAAGAGCTTGAGTTCACTTCCTTGTGACACACTCATAAAAAGCTTCATAAAAATACAAACAAACAATAAGCGTCTTTCCTTCGGGAATTCTTTTCTCATCTCCTTCGCTCTGTACGCGAACTTGCTCCTACTTGTCACTTTGCAAGACGGTTACACACTCGTCGTCCGAGTCTGCAGCACCTGAGCAATGGCATAGGCAGTTCAAGCTTTAATTAGCAAGCAATTTCCTTGCCACCCCTAGTTAGGGGAACTACGGCGTCTCTGATCCTCATTGTCCTGATGAGGTACGTAGGCAGCGGGGTAGGGCCTGTTCGAGCATAATCTTTATTTTCCCTACATTTTTTATCTCATTTCTTTTTCAGTTCCTTTCTCAGTTTCTTTTCCAGTTCATTTTTATTTTCTTTTGCAGCAGCTTTCATACCCTCACCCTTTGAAACATTTTCTTTGCAAGTGTGGATCCCGTCGGGTACGGCGGATGATCTGGGTGCTAATACCTTCCCAGGTCGTAACCGACTCCCGAACTCAGTCTCTTTGGTTCGCAGGACCCGTGTCCTTCCTCTTCTTTCTTCTGGTTTGTGCAGTATTACCATTTTCGTTTCTTCGGGATAAAAATGCCTGGCTGGCGACTCTATTCTTTTTCCGCGCCACTTTCGCATTTGTACCAGGATGGAAATCTGGGGAGCGACAGCTGGCGACTCTGCTGGGGATCGAACCCAGAATCTCTGGTTCCCCTGTGAGTCTCTCCTAGCGTTTGCTTGTTTCTGTTGCATTGGGTGATGTTTGTTTGCTGTGGCTTGTTGTATTTTTATTGTTGCTTATTTACAGCTTTATCTACAGCTTTATTTACAGTTTTCAGTATTTATTTTCTGCATCATGTATATATGCTGGACTGTCTGGACTGGATTTTCTGTTTGGTGGGATGGGTGATACTGTTTCTGAGAGATGAGCTCATTACCACGGCTCAAGTGCACCTTAGGACTTAGAGTGGTTCCACTTTGGCCTCATGAGATCTTGTCATGGGGGTAGTAGTGAGTTCCACACCCAGATTTGCGACCGTCTTGGAAATGTCTTGATTTGGGGATCTTCCTCTCTCATTTCATAACCTTGACAGTTATGTGCAGATGGGGACCGATTGAAATTCTGGGATCAGGTACGTGATATCGAATGAGATGTTTAAACACTTGAAGACTTAAACAAAAACTTAAAGTGCAGGTAAAGTAAACAACACAGGAAATTGTTAACCCAGTTCAGTGTATCTCCACACTTACATCTGGGGGCTACCAAGCCAGGAAGGAAATCCAATATAAGTAATATTAATTCTAGACTTAAACCACTCAGTTTAATCTTTCACTTAATATCTACCCAAGGCAATTTCTACCTAAGACACAACTTAGATATGAGTACCAACTCACTCCCCCTCAATCACACAGTGATGTGTTTACAAGTTTAATAAAATTAAAGTCACACTTCAAACAAAACAACTTGATCTTACTTCACAGTTTCAATCAAGACACAATACACTTTTGCTTAAAAACTCATAAAGTGATACACATATACAACCTGCTATTAAAACACAAACACCCTATTTAGTCTTCTTAATTTCGTACTCTATTCTGAGAGTTTCTGTTGCTTAAATAGATGCTTGGATTTTGGGCTTTTTGTAGGTTATCCAATCCTGATACGCATGCTGCCATCACCTTGAATTAGGGTTTGTTACTTCCTTGATTCTAGGTGAGTCAGTTCTTCTGTTTATACTGAAATCATATAACCAATCTCCCTACAGATGCGCCTTCTTCTGTTATATCCATTCATAATTAATTCCAGATAAATTCCCTGAATTTACTCAGTTCTGTTAAGCATTAATTAATTCTGGTAGCAGGTTTGAGATGTCACAACATCTGGTGTGACATCCTGAAAACTGAACTTACTTCATTAACTGATACAATGTCACAACATCTGGTGTGACATCCTGAATTAAGTTCATTAACTTATACTCTGTTTGATAATGTCACAACATCTGATGTGACATCCTGAACTAAGTTCAACCCTTCTTGTTGGTCAAAAATTCTGCCAATTCTAAACATCTACAAACTCCCCATTTGGCTAATTTTTGGCTAACACAATCTTCTGGTTTTATCAGAGTGCAGCAGAGTTTCATTTATCAGAGTACAACAGTTCTTTTCTGTTGAGTCATGTGTGAGTTTACTCCCCCTCAAACCTGTATGTGTGCTGACTTGTTCAATAGAAATTTTTCATTAAAAACCACTTAGTTCAGAAGCAAACAAAAGACATTTTTTCATTAATCAGTAAGCTGCAGCAGACATTTGTTGTTGTTCAGTTCTCTTCTCCCCCTTGTTAGACATAAATTGGGGCCAAATTTTACATAGTCAAAAAGAAATACAAAATCACAAAATCAAAATACAATGCTGAAGCAGACAATACACATTCCTCACACACATTATTCACTCAGAATCTTCATATTCAGTGTCTTCCTCTTCTTCAGTTTCATCATCAGAGTCAGTAGCCTTCTGAGCACTCTCTTCCATTTCCAGCCTTTGAATAATCTCCTCAAGCTTTTTCTTCCTGGCATCCAGCTCTTTGCAGGTGTTCTTAAGCTCAGCAATCAAGGCAGCTTTGGATATAGGAGACTTTGCTTTTGAAGGTCCAGCAGATGTCCCAGTGGGAGCTTCAACATCAGCTGCATGATGGCTTAAGAACAGCTTGTAGTGGAAGGCCAGAGGACTTTCTCTTTTTCAGATTGAATCCTTCTCAGTGAGGATACCTGGATACTGGCTGAGGATTATTCCACACAGCAAAGAATGAAAGGCTATAGGCAGCTTTGTTGCTGATGTCCCAACATGCTTCAATGTTTGATAAAAAATGTAAGCCCCAAAGTCCAGCTTTGTTTGGGTGCCCACAGCATATATGAATCTGCCCAATCCAGTTGCTATTGAAGAAGTATGGTTGGTAGGGACCCAGTTTATAGTGCCAATCCTATGCAGCATTGCATACTTCCTTGTTAGCAGGCTAACAGAAAGTTTTCCCTTAACTGGCCAAGTCTTGACCTGATTAGCAGTGATGACCTTGCAAATTTGATTATCAGTTTTTCCTAGCTCATTAGGTCCATCAGATTCTCTCCCTAGGTAATGGTTGATAACCCTAGGAGAGAATTCCACACATCTCCCTCTAACATAGACTTTTCTAAATTCTTCTGACTTTCCATCAGCACAGTCCTCTTGAAGGTTGACTATGAACTCCTTGACTAGCAGCTCATAGCAGGGTGAAAAATTTGACACTATTTTAAATAAACCAGTAGATGAAATTAGGTCTATTACCTCAGTGCACTCAAGTGCATTGCTGCTAAGCTCTCTTTCAAGTGCTACTCTTCTTTGGTAGACAAATTTCCATCTGCTCACACTTGACACATGATGGAAAGAAACATTATCCAGAGGAGCTTCTGGAACAGCAGAGGTAGACATTGAAGGTGTTGGTTTCTTCTTTGGTTGGGATGTTGGGACATCCTCTTCAACATCTGAATCTGGTGGAGTGACAACTTTCCTCTTTTGTGTATTCACCTTGCTCCATTGTTTAGTTGGTCCAAATACCACTTTGGCCTTGTCTTTCTTTGGAGTAGGCTGCTTCTTTTCAGGAGTTGCATGTCCTGCAGACTTCTTTTCCTTCCTAGTCCTAAGCCTTTTGGCTATGCTAGGGTCCACAGAGGCAATGATCTCTGTGTCAGAATCATGCTCTATTTCTACAACAGGAGGAGGTTGGGTAGTCTCCTCTTCAGCAGGGGGATCAACAGAAGCTTGATCATCAGTGGCTCCATCATCATCATCATCAGTGGAGGCCTTGTGCTGGTCCTCAGATGTTTCAACATCTATTGGGACATCCTGTTGAGCAAGAGTGTCCTCTTCAGCTTGATTACTCTGTTCTTCTTGTGGAGCTGGCATGGTGTTCATAGGAATAGATATACCACTCACAACTCTTTGTTCAGACATAATCCTGTTCACAAGATCCTTAATAGAAGCATCCACATATTCAGAGGCTTTGGGAGTGGTGTTTGAGGATGAATGCATCCCTTTGACTTTGCTGAATACAGGTTCCTTTGCTCTTCTCACATTAGGAGTTCTAGGCTTTTGAGCAAGAGGAACACTTCCTCTGATTTCGTCTATGGGAGTTGAATCCATAGGTACCATAGAGATTGGGGTTGCATGCACCACATCTTCTTGGCTAAGGTTTTCATCAGTGAGGTTAGGGTTTTGATGTTGAGACATTTTCGAATGTGGTGGAAGAAGAGTTTAGGTTTGATTGATTTTGATGAGCTCTGAAAATCAGTTATAACATGCAATTTGTTTTGAGAGGATGATGAGAAGATGAATAGCTGAGAGCAAGATGGAACTTTTATAAGAGCCGTTACTTGGAGAATTTTAAGGAGTGGAATACATAGAGTTCTTGACCAGACTGGTGTTACCATCTGGTGATCATGCCACACGATGTCATAGGACATGTTGGCACTTCTCCATAACTGCTATATTTCACATAAGCAGATTCCCAATTTACCCCTTAGGTTTTCAAATTGGGTAGCATCCAAAGCTTTAGTAAATATATCAGCCAATTGCAGATCTGTGGCTACATGTTCCAATGAGATCACCTTCTCTTCCACAAGATCTCTGATGAAATGATGCCTGATATCAATATGCTTGGTCCTGCTATGTTGGATAGGATTCTTTGATATGTTAATAGCACTTAAGTTGTCACAGTACAATGTCATGACATCTTGTGGGACATTGTATTCAGTGAGCATTTGCTTCATCCAAACCAACTGTGAACAACTGCTACCAGCTGCAATATATTCAGCTTCAGCAGTGGATAAGGATACACAATTTTGTTTCTTACTAAACCAAGAAATCAAATTGTTTCCTAGGAAGAAGCATGCTCCTGATGTGCTCTTTCTATCATCAGCACTTCCAGCCCAATCAGCATCACAGAAGCCGGTGAGAATTGGTTCACATCCATAGGAGTACATTATGCCATAGTCACAAGTACCATTGACATATTTCAGAATTCTCTTGACCTGGTTTAGATGGCTAACTTTTGGATCAACTTGATATCTTGCACATACACCTACTGCAAAGGCTATATCTAGTCTGCTAGCAGTCAGATATAATAAGCTTCCAATCATGCTTCTGTATAGACTTTGGTCCACCTTCTCACCCTTGTCATCCTTTGTCAGCTTTAAATGAGTGGGGGCAGGTGTTCTTTTGTGACTTGCACTATCCATCCCAAATTTCTTGATAGTGTTCTTGGCATACTTGCTTTGGGATATGAACATGGAGTCTTCCATCTGCTTGATTTGTAGTCCAAGAAAGTAGGTTAGTTCTCCTACTAGGCTCATCTCAAATTCAGATTCCATTTGAGTGACAAAATGTTTAACCATCCTATCTAACATCCCACCAAAGACTATGTCATCTACATATATTTGAGCAATCATGACATTTCCTTCTTCATCCTTCACAAACAAGGTTTTGTCTATTCCACCTTTTCTGTATCCTTGTTTTGTGAGAAAATTAGTTAGCCTTTCATACCATGCTCTTGGGGCTTGCTTCAGTCCATAAAGAGCCTTCCTTAGTTTGTACACATGGTTTGGACAACTTGGATCAACAAATCCCTTAGGTTGTTCTGCATATACCTCTTCATTAAGATATCCATTTAGAAAGGCACTTTTCACATCCATTTGAAATAGCTTGAACTTCAGGATACAAGCAATTCCTAAAAGTAGTCTAATTGATTCAAGCCTTGCTACTGGTGCAAAGGTTTCATCAAATTCTACTCCCTCAATTTTTGTGTATCCTTGAGCTACAAGTCTAGCTTTGTTCTTTGTAACAACTCCCTGCTCATTTGACTTGTTCTTATACACCCATTTAGTGCCAATCACATTTATGTCATCAGGTCTAGGAACAAGATCCCACACTTCATTCCTTGTAAACTGACCTAATTCTTCTTGCATAGCACAAATCCAGTACTCATCATTAAGAGCTTCCTTGATGTTTTTAGGTTCTATTTTTGAAACAAAACAAGAACCTGAAATCACCTCTCTTGATCTAGTGCTTACACCTCTATTGGGATCACCAATTATTAAATCTTTAGGATGATCCTTTTGGATTCTGATGGAGGGAGGTTTGCTGGATTGTTCTGTCCTTGCTTCAGTTTGAGTGAAGTCAGGATGATCACTCTTTATTTTAGCTTCAGTCTGACTGTCAGCAGATGTTCCAACATCATCTGTAACATCTGCAGGGGCATCATCAATTATCACATTTATGGACTCCATGATAACCTTGGTTCTAGAGTTAAATACTCTATAGGCTCTGCTATTTATAGAGTATCCAAGGAAAATCCCTTCATCACTTTTAGGATCCATTTTTCTTCTTTGCTCCTTATCAGCCAGAATATAACAATTACTTCCAAACACATGGAAGTACTTAACTGTGGGTTTTCTGCCCTTCCAGACTTCATAGATGGTGGACAAGGTTCCTTTCCTTAGAGTAACTCTATTATGAATGTAACAAGCTGTGTTCATAGCTTCAGCTCAGAAGTACAATGGTAACTTTTTAGCATGAATCATAGCTCTTACTGATTCTTGGATAGTTCTGTTCTTCCTCTCAACAATCCCATTCTGTTGAGGGGTGATAGGTGAAGAATACTCATGATTGATTCCTTCTGAAGAACAAAAGTCTGAGAATTTTTGATTCTCAAACTCCTTTCCATGGTCACTTCTTATTCTGACCACACAACTTGCTTTTTCTCTTTGTATTCTTTGACACAAATCTTTTAATACATCAAATACATCAGACTTTTCTTTGATAAAATTTATCCATGTATACCTTGAAAAGTCATCAACCACCACATAGGCATACCTCTTTCCACCAAGGCTCTCAACCTGCATTGGTCCCATAAGATCCATATGCAATAATTCCAAAACTTTGGAAGTTGTCAGATGTTGGAGCTTTGGATGGGACATCTTGGTTTGCTTGCCTATTTGACATTCACCACATACTTTTCCATCATCAATCTTCAGTTTAGGAATACCTCTCACAGCTTCCATAGATATGATTTTCTTTATACCTCTGAAATGAAGATGACCCTGTCTTTGGTGCCATAGCTTCACTTCTTCTTCTTTGGCTAAAGAGCAAGTTGAAGTGAGACTGAAATCTTGAGGTTCCCACATATAACAGTTGTCTTTAGATCTGGCTCCTCTCATGACAACCTTCTGTTCTTTATTAGACACTATGCATTCAGTTTTGGTAAAGTTTACACTGTAACCTTGATCACATAATTGACTTATGCTGATCAAGTTAGTAGTCAATCCTTTTACCAACAACACATCATCTAGTCTTGGTACATCTGGATAGTCCAAGGTCCCAACTCCCTTGATTTCTCCTTTAGCTCCATCTCCAAAGGTTACATGTCTGGATGAATATGACTTTAAGTCTACCAGCAAATTCTTCAATCCAGTCATGTGCCTTGAGCATCCACTGTCAAAGTACCAGTCTTCTTTAGCTGATACTCTTAAAGATGTATGAGCTATATATGCAACACCCTTCTTTGACCATTTTTGCTTGTATTGAGGTTTCCTTTGATGCCTCTGCCCTGTGTATTGTCCATTTTTAGAGCTCCAAGGTTGTTTGTTAAACTTGTTCTTGGGCATGTAGCTTTGATCAGCCTGAAGACTAGCTTTAGGTACCCATACTTTCTTGATGACCTTTGTCTTTTGCTTAGGGGGTTGCTGATATCTTTGATTTTGATGTCCATGCAACACTTTCTTTGTAACCTCTATCTTCTGCTTAGGGGGTTGCTGATACATCTGATTTGGATATCCATGCAACTTGTAGCAATGAGGTTTGATGTGACCAAACCTTCCACAATGATGACATCTCCATCTTTGATACTTCTTTTTCCTCATGTTCTTTTCATGATGTTGGGACATTTGTTGGGACATCTTGTTTGACTTTATGGGATTTGAAGTAGTTTTGCTGGTGCTAGCCTCAACCTTTTGAGCTTTGTTAAATCCTAGTCCAGTTCTATCCCCTGAATGCTTATTGTTGTTGAGAATAACATCCAGTGTGTTTGAGCTACTGTTCAGCATTCTGACAGATTTGGACATATGTTCCAACTTGGAGTTGAGAAGACTTACTTCACTTTTCAAAGTGTCAATGGTTTCTAGATTACTTGTTTTTTCAACCTTTAATGCCTCAATCTGCTTCTTCTGCTTTATAATCTCCATGCATACTTCAGTGCTCCTTTTACACAGCTCTTTGTATGATTCTTCTAGCTCTTCAAAAGTCAGCTCCTCATCACTGGATCCACTTTCAGATTCACATACTCCAGCTAGAGCAGTGATGTGCTTTGCTGATTCTTCTTCTGAATCACATCCTGAGTCTTCATCAGACCAGGTCATAGAGAGACCTTTCTTCTGCTTCTTTAGATAGGTAGGGCATTCATTTCTGATGTGTCCATATCCTTCACATCCATGACATTTAATCCCTTTTTCTTGATTGGTCTTTTCATCATAATTTGACCTTCTATTAGCATCATAAGGTCTTTTATTCTCAGAAGAGTTTGAGTATCTTCCACTTGGTCTGGACTTGCCATCCATCTTTCTGAGAATCTTGTTGAATTGTCTTCCAAGCATAGCAATTGTTTCTGATAAATTTTCTTCAGGTTCTGCTTCATCATTTTCTTCTTCTTTATCAGTATTTGACACCAAGGCTATGCTTTTGTTCTTCTTGACAATTGTATCATTCATTCCCATCTCAAATGTTTGAAGGGAACCAATGAGTTCTTCAACCTTCATTGTGCATATGTCTTGAGCTTCTTCTATTGATGTAACCTTCATGTCAAATCTTTTTGGTAAAGATCTGAGAATCTTTCTTACCAGCTTTTCATCAGTCATCTTTTCTCCCAAAGCACCAGAAGTATTAGCTATTTCCAAGATGTTCATGTAAAACTCATGAATTGTCTCATCTTCCTTCATTCTCAAGTTTTCAAACTTGGTGGTGAGAAGTTGAAGTCTTGACATCTTCACCTTTGATGTTCCTTCATGAGTTTTTTGAGAGTGTCCCAAACATCTTTGGCCAGCTCACAGTGATGCACAAGTCTGAATATGTTCCTATCAATGCCATTGAATAAGGCATTTAAGGCCTTGGAATTTCCAAGTGCTGAATCTTCTTCCTCCTTGCTCCATTCTTCTTCAGGTTTCAACACTTTTGCTCCATCCTTGTTGTCTTGGACAGGGTGCTCCCATCCTTTGTTGACTGCTTTCCAGGCCCTACTGTCAAGTGATCTTAAGAATGCAACCATTCTTGGCTTCCAGTAGTCATAATTGGATCCATCCAATATAGGTGGTCTATTTACAGATCCTACATCTCTGTCCATGTTCCCAAAATTTGCTGTCCCTAGATCTCACCCAGTTAAACAGGCAGGGTGCCTGCTCTGATTCCAATTGAAATTCTGGGATCAGGTACGTGATGTCGAATGAGATGTTTAAACACTTGAAGACTTAAACAAAAACTTAAAGTGCAGGTAAAGTAAACAACATAGGAAATTGTTAACCCAGTTCAGTGTATCTCCACACTTACATCTGGGGGCTACCAAGCCAGGAAGGAAATCCAATATAAGTAATATTAATTCTAGACTGAAACCACTCAGTTTAATCTTTCACTTAATATCTACCCAAGGCAATTTCTACCTAAGACACAACTTAGATATGAGTACCAACTCACTCCCCCTCAATCACACAGTGATGTGTTTACAAGTTTAATAAAATTGAAGTCACACTTCAAACAAAACAGCTTGATCTTACTTCACAGTTTCAATCAAGACACAATACACTTTTGCTTAAAAGCTCATAAAGTGATACACATATACAACCTGCTATTAAAACACAAACACCCTATTTAGTCTTCTTAATTTCGTACTCTATTCTGAGAGTTTCTGTTGCTTAAATAGATGCTTGGATTTTGGGCTTTCTGTAGGTTATCCAATCCTGATACGCATGCTGCCATCACCTTGAATTAGGGTTTGTTACTTCCTTGATTCTAGGTGAGTCATTTCTTCTGTTTATACTGAAATCATATAACCAATCTCCCTACAGATGCACCTTCTTCTGTTTTATCCATTCATAATTAATTCCAGATAAATTCCCTGAATTTACTCAGTTCTGTTAAGCATTAATTAATTCTGGTAGCAGGTTTGAGATGTCACAACATCTAGTGTGACATCCTGAAAACTGAACTTACTTCATTAACTGATACAATGTCACAACATCTGGTGTGACATCCTGAATTAAGTTCATTAACTTATACTCTGTTTGATAATGTCACAACATCTGATGTGACATCCTGAACTAAGTTCAACACTTCTTGTTGGTCAAAAATTCTGCCAATTCTAAACATCTACACCGATCATTGAGAACCTTGTGGAAACATCCCTCTTTAGTGATGACAGTGGCAGACCACATTGTGTGGCAAACCCATTCGCATCCGAGGGCCCACCTGGGACTCACATAGGATGACCTTGTTACCCGGACTCAGCTGAGGCCTTCCTGCGTAGTATATAATGCCTAACCGATTCCATGATTTGGTCATGATCCATTTCTCGGAAATGGTGAAAGTATTATTGCTATTCGGCTTTGAGAGTCCGTGATGTCTGACCCGGAGCCTACCAGTGAGATTGGGAGGGGTTTACAGGTTTGCAGGAACCCTTGGCCTCTACATACACTTATTATTCAGTGGTCCTTATTATTGATTTCTGGTCCTATGGTCCTATAGTTCTAGTGTTCTGGTTTTCTTGGTATTGTGGTTCTGAGATCTTCTATCAGAGAGTTGTGATTCAGAGGTGTTGGTTTGCCAGTATTCAGAGGGTCCTTGTGTTCAGTGATCCAGTATCCAGATGGTCCCAGTTGATCATATGCCTGCATTGCATTTGCATTTGCATCATCTTTGCATTAACTGTTTATGTTTCCATTTTTCTGGTCATTGTTCATAATCAGCTCCCAGTTCTGGTAAATCTTATCTCCAGATGGCAGAAATCAGAAGAGTTACAAGGAAAAAGAATGTTCACTATAATTTTCTTCAGCCTGAAGTTAGAAGTGTTCAGAAATTAGTAGGTCTGATGAATGACCAAGTCTTGGGAAATTTCAGGAAAAGATATGGCCAGATATTGAAGTTTGTGGACAAGCCCACTGCAGACCAGAAGGACAGTTTGCATAGCTTGTTTCAGTTTTATGATCCCCTGCTGCGTTTCTTTGTGTTTCCAGGTTACATCTTAGCTCCTACATTGGAAGAGATTGCCAGCATTCTGAATGTTCCAGTCAGAGAGACATTGCCTTTCTATGGGTCTGAGGTTGTGCTTAAAGAAGAAGACATAGCCAAAGTTTGTCGTTTGCCAACTGCTACAGTCAAGAGGGCTCTGAAGGATAGTGAAGGTAAATGACTCCCTTGGAGTGTGCTCATCCCAGAGGCAAAGAGATATGCTAAAGAGGGTAGTTAGGGTGACTTTGGTGCTGTGTTAGCTTTGATGGTGTATGGGTCCAGCTTGTTCCCAGGAGAGAAAGAATTTGTAAGCTTGGAAGTGATCTCTATCTTTTCCAAAGGCAATCCTGTGCCTACTCTTTTGGGTGACTTCTATTACAGTGTTCATTACAGAAATGAGAAAGGTAGGGGTGGACCAGTAGTCTGTTGTGCTTCTTTGTTTGCTGAGTGGTTTGCCAGACAACTGCCAAAATCAGGTGCCTTCAAGGAAATGAGGGATGAGTGTAGATGGTCAAGGAGGTTGATGGGGTTAACTGCTGAAGATATTGCCTGGGGATATGACAGAGATCTGCTAGGTAAAGAATTGCTGGTCAGTTGTGGAAGGTTTGCTGGAGTACCTTTGCTGGGAAGGAAAGGTGTGGTCAGTTATTATCCAACATTAGCCAGGAAACAATTTGGTTATCCTTTGAGAGATCCTCCACAGATGGAAGAGTTTGCTGAGTCTTTGTACTTTCCTGTGAAAGGAAACAAGGAGTTAGTTCTACAAGCCTCCCAAGCTTGGGCTCACAGGATAAGGAAGGGTAAGAAAGACTTTGGCAGAGTAGATCCCAAGACGTATCCACCTTTTGCTGCATGGTTGCAAAAACATGTGGAAGAAGTTCTCATGCCTTTCTCAGTTGAAGCTCCTCTTTATCCCAGAGAAGTACCAAGTCAGAGTTTTGTCTCCCTTGAAGACTACAAGAAATTGGAAGCTCAGCTGCATGAAGTTCGAGTGGAGAATGCTGAAATGGTAAGCTTGTACCATCTTGCCAACAGGGCCAAGAATGAAGCAGAAGGGAAGCTGCAGAAGATCCAAGACTCTCTAGAAGCTAAAGAGAAGGACTTCGCTGGAAGAGAAGCTCACTTTCACAGGTTGGGTCTGATGGAAGCAAAGAGAGAAGTTGAACGCAAAAAGACTTTGAAGACTCTCAAGGAAGCTCGTCAATCCATTGTTTGGTTGCAAGGCCAAAGGGAGGAAGAGCAGAAGAAGTTCAAAGAGAAATAAGAGTTCTTTGAGGTGCAAATGGCCTATAAGAAGGAAAAGGTGGAGCAAGTCCACACCATTCAGAGAGAAAAGACTCAGCAGCTAGCACAAAGCCAGTTAGCCTTGGACGAGGCACGGAAAGAGATTGAAGAGCTCAAGCTGAGAGCGGGTGTCAAGAAGAGCAGAGCAGAGGTGGCAGAGCCTGGGTCCTTAGCTTAGTTTATTTTTCATACTACCTACAGACCTGTTGTAGGAGTCTTGCTTTATTTGTTTTGTCTCTTATTCATGTAATGGCTCGTAACCCTTCGGGGAATATTGAAGGAGCACCAAACACAAGGAAGGGGGGTTGGAATTGGGTTTGCTTAATCAATAAAAATTAACTTCTAATGACACAAATAATTTATCCTGGTTCGTTTGAACTCAAACTACATCCAGTCCACCCGCCAAGGTGATTTTGCCTCTACTGAGGTCTTAATCCACTATTCAATAAGAATACACACAAAGACCTATAGTCAATGTCCTCTTGAGTCTTCTGACTAACCTTAGTCACTCAAGGAATAGAATAACTATTACAGAATATAAAAGATGTAACTAAGTTGCTTCTGAATAAGCACGTATCACCAAGTGAAAGTTACAATAATAAGCACAATGTGATATACTGTTTATCGTGAATAATATAAGATATATTGCGTTGCAGTGCGTTGCTGATTTCTTCAAATGAAGTCCTTTAAATAGTTCTTGAGAAAATAGCCGTTGGGGACATCTTGATTTAAATTAGGATATACTTTAATATCATAAATTCCTTCCATAAGTAGAGATACTTGTCTTTGGTCATTAATTAAAATATCTTTAATTAATGTCTTTAATAAGGATACCAGCATCTTCTAAGCGGAGATCAGAGATAATGAGTAATAGACGCGCAGCCAATAAATGTGTTCATTTAATGCTGGATTCTCCTTTGAGAGTATCTTCTATACTGAATGTACTTAGCTCGTACGGATTACTTAAATAAGATTAACTTCTACACAAGAGTAAATATATTCATTAGAACTTCTAATATGAAAAGCTTTGTTATCATCAAAACACTTAGAGGATCAGAACCATAGTTGTTCTAACAATCTCCCCCTTTTTGATGATGACAAAACATTTAAAATAGAGAGTAGAGTTTAATGAATTTAAGTGAACTCCCTTTGATTAGAAGAAGAATTCTTTCAGATGTTCCATGATTCTTAGCTCCCCCTGAGTTGATTACTTGACCTGTTTCTTTTCATGATAACAACTCAAATAGTTTTATTAGAATTATATGTTAGAGGCAGAATATGGTAAACTGCTATGAATCAGAATCATTTACGTTTCTCCCCCTTTTTGTCATAATCAAAAAGAATCAGAGCAAGTGAAAATAGAGGATCAAGGAGTTAAGCAAAAGTTCAAAACCAATAAATTAAAAACAAAAGCAGAAGCCAGTAGAAGTTTATGCAGAAGCAGAAAAAACAACAGAACCAGTAAATCAAAAGATAAAAAAAATTAGGTGTTCATCTTAGTGACTAAGGTTTCCAGCAAAGATTTTATATCTGATGAAGATTCCACTTGCTTGCTAAGTAAGGTCTTCATCTCAGCAGTTGTTTCTTCTTGCTTGTCCAGACGTTCTTTCACCAGCTGATTTTCCTTCTTCAGTTCTTGTAGAGTTTGCAACACAAAATCTGTAGCCAGAGGTTCTTCAGCTTCTTGAGCAGCTTGAGTATCAGGTTCATCAACATTTTCTTCTGTAGAAGATACCAAGACCATCTGAAGTGCTGAGAGATCATCCAGAGGTTCTGACTCTGTCCAGGGCTTGTTATCCAGCAGAAGTGGTTTAGCTAGTTCAACATTTGAGACTATTGCTTGAAGGTACTCACAGAAGTTCTGGTGAGCAACATCATAGCAAATGTCCTTTAGTCGTTTGGACTCAGCATTAAACCATTTTCTGAGGGTAGCCCACAGAAAATCAGAAGCAGTTGGATCTGTAAGCTCTGCACAAGCAGTCTTCAGATCTTCTAACTTTAATTTCAAAACTGTTTCGAAAGCAAGAAGTAACGCAAAAATGTCTGTTCTAGTTGGTTTAGGTTTTGGAATGGGTATTGCTCTTTTGTTGGATACAGAGGACAATTTTTGGAGTGCTTCAAAGTTAATTGATGTTCTGAGGGGATTTTCATTTTCAGTTTCAGTTTCTGGAGAATCAGGAATGTTTATGACAGTGGGTGAGTTTTGTGGTGTTGATATATGAGAGGATAGTGAGCTTTCTCTTGTGGGTGATGTTCTGGGTGCATGTTCAGGGGATGGAGGTTGAATAGTGTCAGAGTCTTGAAAATGTTCAATATCAAGATCTAGAGCATCTTGCAAAGCAGTTTGTGTTTCTTTTGTAGGGGAACGATCAATATCAGATAGAGGAGTATTGTCAATGGGTATGTCAAAATCAGAAAGAGTTTGTTGTTGATGGGTTTCTGTTTCTGGTGGATATAATGAATATAGGATGGATGCTACAGCAGACGTTGCAGGAATTTCAGTTTGAATGGGAATATCATTTTGAGTGGGATTGGAATTTTGAGTGGAATTATCATATTGGAGTGGTTCAGAAGCAGGAATTTGTTCAGATGGAATATCAGCAGAAGATGGTTGGCTAGAAGGTAAGGTGCTAGAAGGTAGTTCAGACACTTCTACAGTTACTGCTTCTACTACAGAAATGAAATCAGAGTTAGAAGCAGAAGATTTACCTGTTGTTCTAGATGATTTTGGCATCTTCTGAGAAGGTCCTTCAGCAGTCTTCCTCTTCTTGAGCCTTACAGTAGCAGCATCTGGAGCATTCTGTTTGAGTTCAGCAAGCTTGAACTGAGTTTCCATACCCTGTTGCTTGCAGATATCCAAGTAGTTGACTACAACATCTGCAGGGGTGTCAGCGGAGAAGATTGGAAAGTCTTCCAAAGGAATCCTTCTGGTGCTGATAACTTCTCTAGAATGAAGAGTGGGTTCTTGCTGAATGGATGTGATGAACTTCATCTTTTTCAGATTCTTAGCATTCAGAGGTTTGCCAACATCTGTTTCTAAGAGTTCAGTTTGTTTTAACTCTGCAAGGAAGTCTACCAACTTGTTTTGGCAGAGTATATCAGAAATAATACGTCCAAAAGGAATCCAATCCCTTTTGGTCTTCTCACTGTCTCTGGTTTCCTTCACACAGACTCTAAGATTTTGGAAGAAAGTGTGTGCAAGATTGATTTTCTTCTTTTTAGCAATGAAGTAAAGAAGAAATTATTGGTCCAGGTTGATGTAGTCTGGAGAATTTGTAGGTTTCCTGTGACAGATTGTCCCAAGAATAATTTTTGCCCAAATACGGAGAGGGGTCTTCAAGTCTTTGATTTTGTTGGAGGGTTTTCCTGAAGTAAAGATTTCTTTGGCTATCACAGCAGTATCAGACACTTTGTCCATGTCACTGCATTTGATGCCATTACCATCAGCTTCAAGGAGTTTAGCAAGATGGTCTTCAGAGATAACCACCTTTTTGCCAAGCACATAAGAGGTAACCTGTGCTTCGTTTGATGATGCATAAACCCAAAATTCTTTAACCAGTTTAGGAAATACTGGTCCCATCAACTCTCAAAGATATTGAAATCCTCAAGCTGATTTTTCATCCAGAGCATCTGAGTACTGCATCCAGCTGCTGCAATGTATTCAGCTTCTGCAGTTGATAATGCTATGGTTGGTTGTCTTTTGCTGGACCAAGAGATTAGATTGTCTCCTAGAAATTGACAACTTCCAGAAGTACTTTTTCTTTCTGTTCTATCTCCAGCAAAATCAGCGTCACAATATCCTACAAGTTTATACTCTTCTGATCTTCTGTAATACAGACCAAGATTAGTAGTACCTTTCAGATATCTAAAGATTCTCTTAACTGCTGTTAAGTGAGTTTCTCTAGGATCTGATTGGAATCTAGCACATAAACATACGCTGTATAGAATATCTGGTCTAGAAGCAGTTAGATAAAGAAGAGATCCAATCATACCTCTGTAGAGCTTCTGATCTACTTTCTTACTTACCTCTTCTTTCTCCAGAATACAAGTAGGATGCATAGGAGTTTTAGATATAGTGCTTTCTGATAAGTCAAACTTCTTTAGAAGTTCTTTTACGTATTTGCTTTGATGGATATATGTTCCTTCTGATGTTTGATTTATTTGAATTCCCAGAAATAATTTTAGTTCTCCCATCATGCTCATTTCAAATTCTGCCTGCATGGATTTAGCAAATCCCTTTCCCAAGGCACTTTTAGTAGAACCAAAAATTATATCATCTACGTAAATTTGACATATCAGAAGATCATTTTTAATGTTTTTACTGAAAAGAGTTGTATCCACTTTCCCTCTGATGAACTTATTTTCCAGAAGAAAATTACTTAGTCTTTCATACCAAGCTCTGGGAGCTTGTTTTAAACCATACAAAGATTTTTTGAGTTTGTAAACGTGTTCTGGAAATTTTGTACTTTCAAAACCAGGGGGTTGGTGTACATACACTTCTTCATCAATATAACCATTTAAAAATGCACTTTTGACATCCATTTGATATAGAATAATATTATGATTTACAGCAAATGATATTAGAAGTCTGATTGATTCTAACCTGGCGACTGGTGCATAGGTTTCTGTATAGTCAATTCCTTCTTGTTGACTATAACCTTGTGCAACCAGTCTTGCTTTGTTTCTGACAACTTCTCCTTGCTCATTCAGCTTGTTTCTGAATACCCATTTGGTGCCAATGATGTTGAATCCTCTGGGCCTAGGAACTAGATCCCACACGTCATTTCTGGTGAATTGATTTAGTTCTTCTTGCATAGCCAGAATCCAATCATTTTCTGAAAGAGCTTCTTCTACAGAAGATGGTTCAATCAGAGATACAAGTCCCATTAACGTCTCTTCAGAGTTTTTGAATGAAGATCTTGTTCTGATTGGTTCATCTTTCTTTCCTAAGATTTTATCTTCTGGGTGATTAATATTTCTTCTGGAAGGCTTCTTCTGAATGGGTTCTTCAGATGTTGTTGGAGAAATTGTATTGTTTTGATCTTTAGAAGTTCTGTTTGTAGAGATTTCTACTTCTATATCTGCAGAAAATTTATTCTGCTTTGGTTTTTCAGAACCAAGCTTATCATCAAATCTGACATGAATTGATTCTATCACAATTCGTGTTTCTGTATTGTATACTCTGTATCCCTTAGAGCGTTCAGAGTATCCTAACATATAACACTTTTGTGCCTTAGAATCAAATTTATTCAGAGTATCAAGAGTATTTAACATAAAACAAATACATCCAAAAGGATGGAAATAAGAAATGTTGGGCTTTTTGTTCTTCCACAATTCATAAGGAGTCTTTTCAAGAATATGTCTTATAGAGATTCTATTCTGAATATAGCATGTTGTATTTACTGCTTCTGCCCAAAAGTGTTTAGCCATATTAGTCTCATTTATCATGGTTCTGGCCATCTCTTGTAATGTTCTATTTTTACGTTCTACAACCCCATTTTGTTGTGGAGTTCTAGGACAAGAAAAATCATGAGAGATGCCATTTTCATTAAAAAATGATTCTAATTGTTTATTTTCAAATTCTCCACCATGATCACTTCTGACCTTAATGATTTTAGATTCTTTTTCATTTTGCACTTGTTTGCAGAAGTTAGAAAATACAGCAATTGACTCATCCTTGTGTCTAAGAAACTTTACCCATGTCCATCTGCTGAAGTCATCTAAGATCACCAATCCATACTTTTTGCCATTGACAAAAGCAGTTTTCACTGGTCCAAACAAATCAATGTGCAAAAGTTCTAATGGTCTAGAGGAAGATACAACATTTTTAGCTTTAAAACCAGTTTTTGAAAATTTGCCTTTCTGACATGCTTCACACAGAGCTTCTGAGTTGAACTTCAAATTTGGAAGTCCTCTGACCAGATTGAGTTTGTTAAGTTGAGATAGTCTTCTCATATTAACATGTCCCAATCTTCTGTGCCAGACCCATTGCTCAGTTTCCACAGACATTAGACATTTTACGTTTTGAATTTTTAATTCTGAAAGCTTTATTTTATAAATGTTGTTCTTTCTCTTTCCACTAAAGAGGATTGTTCCATCTTTCTGACTAACAGCTTTACAAAACTTTTGATTGAAGATTATGTCATAGCCATTATCACTTAATTGACTTATGGATAATAAATTATGCATTAATCCTTCTACAAGTAGAACATTAGAGATAGAGGGAAGATTTCCATTACCAATAGTTCCGGAGCCAATTATTCTTCCTTTTTGATTGCCTCCAAAACCTACGTGGCCTCCATCTTTTAATTCAAGGCTTTGGAACATATGCTTTCTTCCCGTCATGTGACGTGAGCATCCAGAGTCCAGGTACCATGATTGGTGTTTCAGTTTTGCTGTTAAAGACATCTGCAACATACACAATTTTATCCTTGGGTACCCATATTCTTCTGGGTCCTTGTTTGTTAGTTTTTACAAACTTCTGATTCATTTTAGTTTTTAGATCAGAACTTGTAGAACAAGATGACTCACTAGTGTATATAAGATCATGATTATGACCATAGGTGAAATGAGAACTTAGAGGAGTATTAGTATTTATGACAATGTCATCAATATTTTTTAACTTCAGAGTTTCTTTATTTTTCACATAGCCTATGCCTCTTCTTTCATTTCTGCTAACGCCATAGATCATAGAAGCAATCTTACTTCTATCTAAGCTTTTAGTAAGAAATTGTTGAAAACTATAATCATATTGTTTTATGATATTATCAGAATTGATTAGATTTTCTAATTCAGATTTCTTCTGAGCTTTAAGTTTCTCAAAAGAGTTTTTACATTCAAATATGTTTTCTTTCAGCTCAGAGTTTTCTGTTTTTAGTTTTCTTACTTCTTCTAATTCAGATACTAGACTTTGTTTGATGTCTTTGTATTTGAATTGAAGCTTCTGATATTTTTCAAGAATTTCCGAAAGACTAGCTTCTAGCTGAGGTCTAGAAAATTTAGAAAATACCTCTTCTGAATCTGATTCTAACTCTGATTCTGATGAATGATCATCTTCTGGTATATTTGCCATTAAAGCAATATTAGCTTGTTCATCTTCAGAATCTGACTCTGCTTCAGATGATTCAGAATCATCCCATGTTGCCATGAGACTCTTTTTCTTTTCTCTGCTGAATTTGTTTCTGGGTTTGTCTTTCTGAAGTTTTGGACATTCACTTTTATAGTGTCCTGGCTCTTTGCATTCGTAGCACACAACTTCTTTGCTTCTGGGTTTCTTGTGACTAGATGTTGATTCAGAATAATTATTTGTTCTTCTGGTGTTTCTGAACTTCTTCTGACGATGCTTCCAGAGTTGTTGAACTCTTCTTGAAAGGAGAGATAACTCATCTTCTTCTGATGAACATCCAGAGCTTTCTTCTTCTTCTGCCTGTAAAGCTTTAGAAACATGTTTGTTAGATTTAAGAGCTACAGACTTACCTTTCTTCTGGGGTTCATCTTCTTCTAACTCAATCTCATGACTTCTCAAGGAGCTGATCAGTTCTTCTAAGGAAATTTCATTCAGATTTTTTGATAACTTTAAGGCAGTGACCATGGGTCTCCAAGCTTTTGGTAAACTTCTGATGATTTTCTTCACATGATCTGTTGTTGAGTAGCCTTTGTCCAGAACTTTTAGTCCAGCCACCAGAATTTGGAACCTTGAAAACATTTTTTCAATGGTTTCGTCTTCTTCCATCTTGAAGGCTTCATACTTCTGGATGAGAGCTAGAGCTTTAGTCTCCTTGACTTGAGAGTTGCCTTCATGTGTCATCCTCAGAGAATCAAACATGTGTTTAGCTGAATCCCTGTTTGTGATCTTCTCATATTCTGTGTAGGAGATGGCACTTAGAAGTATGGTCCTAGCTTTGTGATGATTTCTGAATTCCTTCTTCTGTTGAGCTGTCATATTTTTTCTTTCAATCTTCTGACCATCTGCTCCAACAGGATGAATGTATCCATCTGTCACCATGTCCCAGAGATCTCCATCTAGAGCTAGAAAGAAACTCTCCAGAACATCCTTCCAGTAGTCGAAATTGTCACCATTGAATACTGGAGGTTTAGCATTGATCTTGTCATTCTGATAGTCATTGTTGTTAATTCCAGTATCTGCCATGTGTTTGACTTTTGGATCTTTTACTGACACGGTTAAGTGTAATACTCAGAACCTAGCGCTCTGATGCCAATTGAAGGAGCACCAAACACAAGGAAGGGGGGTTGGAATTGGGTTTGCTTAATCAATAAAAATTAACTTCTAATGACACAAATAATTTATCCTGGTTCGTTTGAACTCAAACTACATCCAGTCCACCCGCCAAGGTGATTTTGCCTCTACTGAGGTCTTAATCCACTATTCAATAATAATACACACAAAGACCTATAGTCAATGTCCTCTTGAGTCTTCTGACTAACCTTAGTCACTCAAGGAATAGAATAACTATTACAGAATATAAAAGATGTAACTAAGTTGCTTCTGAATAAGCACGTATCACCAAGTGAAAGTTACAATAATAAGCACAATGTGATATACTGTTTATCGTGAATAATATAAGATATATTGCGTTGCAGTGCGTTGCTGATTTCTTCAAATGAAGTCCTTTAAATAGTTCTTGAGAAAATAGTCGTTGGGGACATCTTGATTTAAATTAGGATATACTTTAATATCATAAATTCCTTCCATAAGTAGAGATACTTGTCTTTGGTCATTAATTAAAATATCTTTAATTAATGTCTTTAATAAGGATACCAGCATCTTCTAAGCGGAGATCAGAGATAATGAGTAATAGACGCGCAGCCAATAAATGTGTTCATTTAATGCTGGATTCTCCTTTGAGAGTATCTTCTATACTGAATGTACTTAGCTCGTACGGATTACTTAAATGAGATTAACTTCTACACAAGAGTAAATATATTCATTAGAACTTCTAATATGAAAAGCTTTGTTATCATCAAAACACTTAGAGGATCAGAACCATAGTTGTTCTAACAAATATTTCTGTTTGTATTCTAACTTTTGGCCGGCAGTGGTTTGTTCATGATATATAGTGTTAATGTGCAAATTATCATTTCTGAATATGCGAGGCTCGTTTGTCTGATACTGCTAATGTCTGAACACTCATCAAAGAGAAAGTTTGAAAGTTAATCCTCAAAGTGACTGTCTGGAGTAGATGCCAGAATTGGGGCATGCAAATGCTTAAAACCTGGGAACATGAGCAGTTACATTGCATTGCATATGACGTGTTTGTTTGTTTTGCAGGTAGTGCTTCAGTTTCTAATGTCTTTTGTGTTTCAGGCACTATAGCTCCCAGAAAAGTTCGGGAACAGCCAGTTGCACACAGATATCTAACAAAGGTCAACAGAGAGAGAATCATGGATCAGATGCAGGCTGACTTAGCTGATTTGAGACTGAGGATGGATAACTTTATGACTCTGATGGCAGGCATGGGTCAGAATCAAGAGCGTCTGCGGGAGTTGATTGAAAATCAAGCCAGGAACAACACCACTGCTGATAATCGTAATGGTGCAGGCGCACGTCAAGTTGAAATCCCTGTAAAATAGCCATGGGTTACTATAATCAATGATGGGCTGAACAATGTGCAAATGGACGTCCAAGACGAACAGTTCACTTTGCTGGACGAAGCTGAAGGTCAGGGGGCTGAGATGAACAGGAAGTTTAAGGAAATGGCAGAACAAATCAAGGCTATTCAATCCCAGAATTCTTTGGGATTTGACACTACTGACTTGGGCTTGGTTCCAGGGGTTAGAATACCTTACAAGTTCAAGGTTCCAACTTTTGAGAAATACAATGGCACTGCTGTCGCTCCCGATAGATGGGAATGGCCCAAATAAAGGTACAGACGCGAACGGTCGGCGAGAGGAGGGTGCGAGAACACACAGGAGTGAACTCACAGGAAATGAAAAGAGTCGCCAGCTAGGCATTTTTATCCCGGAGGAAAGGCAATGCTGCATAGACCTAGAAAAAGATGGATAAGACGGTTTGCGAACCAGAGAGACTGAGAAAGGGGGTTGGTTACAACCTGGGAAGGTATTAGCACCCAGATTGTCCGCCGTACTCGACGGGATCCACGCTTAAAAGATTTGTGTTTTAAAGGGGTAGTGTCGGTGCAATTTGTGTGTAAAAGAGCTGGAAAGAGGATGTACAGGTGTCAGTGTGAGAGGAGTGAAGTGTATAAATGTACAGTGTCAGTGTGAGAACAAGAATGAAATGCTCATGACTATGATGCTTTAAAAGAATGGAGCTGGAAGGAGGGGGAATATATAGAGACTTTTGTTCGATAACCGTTAAGTTATGCCTACGTATCCTCTCGTGCAATGAGGAAGTCAGAACACCGTAGTTCGACCCAAAGAGACTGAAAGGTGAATTGACTTGTGAACTGCTTACTTGTCTATGCTCAAGTGTATGACCTGCCTGGCTCAGGTGCAAACTGTCTTGCATTAGACGGAAGAAGCGAGGTCTCGTTTGTGAATGAAGATGATGAGAAAAGAATCCCGGAGGAGACGATTATTGTTTGTTTTTTGAGTTTTCAGTCTTTTATTGCTTTTGAAAGTTTGTCATAAGTTAATGAGCTTAAGCCTAAACCAATGGATTTAGTAAACTCATTACATCTTCCCTCTGATTAGGGGTAATGAGAATACCTTAAGTGTGAAGTCAGCTTCTCACACTTAATCACCTTTGATATAGGATTAAGGTCATTAACCTACTTGTGATTATTTAGATGTTTTTGTGGTTTTTGTTTAGTGTTAAGTAATGAGATTAAGCCATAATCATGGATTAAACAAACTCATTACACCATCCTAATAGAAGGATAATAGATGAGAGTGTTTAAGCTGAGGAAAGCTCCTCAACTTAATCCATGATTAGGGATTAAACTCATGACAAAACAAAGCCTTTATTAAGTGGATTTTATTTAATGATATGATGATGAAGTGAGTTTTATGATTTGTAAGACAACTTGAGGAGGACTTGTCCATTAACACTAGGGTTAGTCCTTCTTAACCAATTAAGGAAGAATTAGAACCCTAATGCAAGGCCCAAGTTACAAGTGTGATGTCTTGATGATTATTAAGATGGATTGATTAAAGGATTTAAACACATTGAGGGTTTAACACTTAGGGTTAAAGTTATACACTCCATCCTAATAGAAGGATGCAGGCATAAGCTTAATCACAAAGCCTTAAAGCCTTTAGGGTTTAGTCCCTGATTATGAGGTGAGAAGAGAAGACTCAATGAGACACAAAGGTAAAACTAAGTGGGGAGACTAATCAAAACCCTAATCATTGTCATGCTTGGTTTTTCCTAAGGTTTGTGAGGTTTAAGAAAGAAATCTTCAATGGAACCACCAGGAAGCAGATGAAAGGATCAGGAGAAGCAAAGTAACTTGCTTCATTTAAGAAGACAAGTCACCTGAAGGAAGAAAGTGAGAAGAAGAAGAATGAGCAAGCTCAAACTCAAACACAAAGTAAAATGCAGCAAGGATGCATGAAAGAGAAGAAAAGGAATTGTGAGAAGTGAAGGCAAATTCACTTCTCAAAGTTGCTTACCACCTGAAAAGTTAGTGAAAGGAATGCAATGCAATGCAAAATGGGATGAAATGGCATGATGCAAATCAAAACCAGAAGCAAATATGAGGTGATAATGATGCTATGAGATGATGCAAACATGAAACAAGGCATGAGGATGATCATATGGACCAATGGATGCAAATGGAGCAAGTTTAGAACCATGAACATACATGAAAAGTTATGAGATGCAAATGACATACAACATGGCAAACACATGATGCAATGATCAAACATGTTTTCACTATGTCTTAAGATGTCTAATGAACCAAATGGATGCACAAAATGCTATGGCAAGTCAAGGTATGAATGCAAATGCAAGATGAATGCAAAAGGAAGCCCAAATTAGGGTTTATGATCAATGCATCAAACAAAAACCAAAATCAGAAGCAAACATCAAGATAAAAAATTGAAAATGCACTCAAAGGGACCCTAATCCTATACTAACTCACTGCCCAAAGGAGAGGTTCCAACTCTTAACCTAACTAGGGTTATGAATTTTCTAAGTTTTCTAGGGTTTTAGGGTACCTTAACAAGAAAAATACCAAACAAATTGAAAAATGAAAGATCAAACCATGCCAATTTAATCTCACAAACTACATGCTAAACAAAATGCAATGCAAAAAGAATCAAAGTCCAACTCTCAATGGTTAGGCAGAAATGATTTTTTGAAGTTTGGATCAAAATAATGCCTTGAAATGATTTTAATTCCATGAAAAATTCTCAAAATGCATCAAGATCAAAAAAGAAATTTGGTTTGAAGGTTGGACAATGTTTCTAAATGATTATGAAGGTTTCATGAATTTTTTGGTGATTTTTAAATACCTAAAAGTATTTTTAATTAATTAATTCTCATTAATTAATTAAAAATAAACTTTTAAATGATTTAAAAATATTTTTTAATGCAAAAAATAAAAATAAAAATATTTTTGATTTCTGAAAATTAATAAAAGTGTGTATAAAAATTTTCAGAATTTTTGAATAATTTTTGCTATTTTAAAATAAATGTAAAAATTAAATGAAATAAAATGAGAACAAAAATGAATTAAAAGAAAAGTCAGCGCATCCAATGGCCTGCATTCAAACTGGAGAAGGAGGGAAAGACTTCGCGCGTGATCCTAGGGCTGAGATTCAAACTTCCCCAATTAACCTAATCTGACTTAATTAAATTAAATAATTATGATTAGGGTTTTAATGTGAAATCTGGTGCGTTCATTCACGCGGGAGTCAATGCCAGTCAACCCATCCTACGCTCAGAATTCAAACCTAGCCCTAATCCTCATTAATGCACTAATCACTTTCAGGTGGCCGGAAATGACCTCCGGTCATCTTCTCCGGCCACACTCTCCCCTGAGAATCTCAATCTCACTCCCTAGGCATCTAAAACAAAATCTTTCTGCCCAGAATCCATCCCCAAACATCATATAACACGAATCAACAAACAAAATGCATTTATTTTTCGTATCCAGGCTGAATCGAATCAAAAGGGGTTTAGGTCAAAAAATTTCAGGAACAACATACATACTCAATACTCAATCATTTTCGAAACAAAACATATCAGCATGATCAGTGGAACATAGAGAATCATTTAAGAACTTAAAAACACGTTTCTGGAAAAAATGTTCTTGAGCTCACCTGAAATGGAGCTTTGACTTCTGACACTTTCTGGCTGGCCCTTTGACCCAAAATGCCTCTAATGGACCTCCTGAGAAGCTTGCAATGCTTGGTTGGAGTTTAAAAGGGCTGGTTTATGAGATTGAACAAGTTCTGTTCAGTGAAGTGAGGAAATCGTGTTTTTGATTCTTTGAGTTTCAGGCTGTTTTGAAGGGTGCTTTGTGACCAGGAAGATGTGTTGAGTTGGTTTATGAAGTTAGTTTGTGTGTTTGTGAGTTGTGTGATGAATTTCGAAAGCTCTTGCTCAAGAGGGTGAAAATGAGAATGCTGTGCTATGAAGTGTTTCAGGCTTGCTTCTTGTTGTGTTTGGCTTGCATTTGATTAGTATAAACAATTGCCATTGGTCAGATGAAGTGACATGTGCTTTATTGATTGGTATGGGTGCTTTTGCCAAAATGTCAAAGTTGGTGTAAGAAGGCATGGGCTACTTGCTAGCTGAGTACAAGGAGGGTGTGCTGCGCAGCATGATGTGAGGAAGGGCCTAGGATTGATCAGCAAGCTAGCCAGCAAGTGGATGAGAAGCTATGATGAGTTTTGCAACTTGCCTTGCCTTTGCTTTTCATGAAAAAGTCTTGCTCCATAGGCCACAAAAGTGAATGATCTCTTGGCCCATTCTGATTTTTATGTGTTGTATGATCATATGGTGAAGTTTAGAAATGCATTTGACAGCCCAATTTGCCTTGAGAAGTGAATTTGCAACTTTGCCTCTTTGGTGCATAACTTGAAATTTAGTGATTTTTGCCAACTTTGACAAGCCATAACTTTTGATCCAAAATGAATTAGATCATGTTCTTGTACTTTTTGAAAAGGGAAAGATCTATTATACAACTTTCATGACCAAAGTTTTTTCATTTGAAGCTTTTTTGAATCAAAAAGTAAAGGTTGAAAAAGTTGCCTAAAATGGCAATTTCATTAAAAGTCAAACTTGCCCAAAAAGTCAACTTTGCAAAAACTTGAAATTCTTGAATTTTGTAAGCTTCTAACATCTTTAATGATCAAATAAAGATCATATACAATCAAAATGATGAAGAATGCCCTTTGGTTGGGTCATTGGGGGCCTCAGATGCCCTGATTTTGCACTGACTTGCTTGAAAAGTCAACCCTTGATCAGATGACTTCCCCATGGAATTTCTTCATGAAAATTGATATGCATACTCCTTATACCATATAGAGACCAATGGAAACAAGAATGACCAAAAAATTTGGAGTTATGGCCTTTGAAACCAAAACCCTAATTTCAGGTCATCTGTGCAGTCAAGCCTGGCTCTGCCTCCACACCATTTCCAGTTCTTGTGATTCTTTGACATTCTTGACTTTGAGAGGATATAATATGATATTTGAACATACATAGACCCCTTTTAAGTGATTGATGGCCTTTGGAGTGGCTCAAGAAGCTCTTGGATTGCTCAGATCACAAACCCTAGATGCAGATGACTTAGAACCAATGCAGTGAATAAAAAATGTGATATGAGATGGTATGATTGAGTTTATGCATATGAAAATGATCACAAGCCATGGTGAAATGGGTGAGGGCAAATTTGGGGTGTTTACAACTGCATGCCCAAAGACTCATCTTCAGTCCTTTGTGGGGAGGAATGCTGCTCACACCGATGATGAAAAATTGTGGATGTACTATTTCCAGGACAGCCTGGTCGGGGCCTCCCTAGAATGGTATATGAAGCTTAGCAGAGTCAATATCAATAGCTGGAAGGACCTGACAGAAGCTTTTGTGAGACAATACCAATATAATTTGGACATGGCTCCAAATCGCACTCAATTGCAACACATGTCTCAAACTGTTAAGGAGGGTTTCAAAGAATATGCTCAAAGGTGGCGTCAGCTCACTGCCAGAGTGCAACCACCCCTACTGGAGAATGAGATGGCCGATATGTTTATGGGGATGTTGCAAGGTGTATTTATTGAAAGATTGGCGTCATGTTCTGCTACCAAGTTCAACGACATAGTGATTGCTGGAGAGAGGGTAGAAACCTTGTTAAAGATGGGAAAGATCCAAGATACAAGTGCGAGCAGTTCTAATGGAGCAAGAAAACCTTTCAGTGGACCTCCAAGGAGAAGGGAGGGTGAGACAAATGCCGTGTTTGGCCGAGGACGGGGCCGAGGGTATAGAAGACCATATGAGCATGTGTCAGCAGTCACAATTCCTTCAAATCCTGTGCAGAAGATGCAACCTCAACAACAACAACAACAGCCACAACATAACAACTATCAACAAAGACCTTATCAGCCAAGGCAGACTCGCCCGGCTAATAGGGTGCTTGAGGCAATCCCCATGACGTATGCTGCTTTGCTACCAAGATTGTTGGACCTAAATCTAATTCAATTGAGAACTTTGGCACCACCACCACCTGGAGAGCTTCCAATGGGGTATGGTGTCAATGCGAGATGCGCTTTCCATTCAGGGGCACCCGGGCACTCAACTGAGAAGTGCAGGGCGCTACAACACAAGGTTCAAGACCTGATAGACTCCAAAGCGATTAACTTCGCACCACCGCCAAATGTTACTTCAAACCCTATTCCGAATCATGGAGGGGCTAGAATACATGCTGTTGAGGGTGGTGAGAAGTTGAGTCTGATGCTGAGCGTAGAAGAAGTGAAGACTCCGTTATTGGTAGTGAAAGAGAGGTTGCTGAAAGGTCAAGTGTTTCCAGGATGCTGTTCTGATTGTGAGAAATGTTTGAGTTCAGAAAATGGGTGTGAAGACCTGAGGATGGGGTTACAGAGTTTGATTGATGAAGGATCTTTGCAATTTAACAAGATTGGTAATGAAGCTGATGATGTGTCTACAATAACCATATTCTATGATGAAGCTGAGATGCCTGCCAGAAGAGAGCCTGTAACCATCTATGCTCCTGAGGTTAGTCTTGTGACTATCACCGTGCCTGGGCCTGTTCCTTATACAGACGATAAAGCCATTCCATGGCATTACGGCTCAGATGTATATGTGGCTGGACATAAAGTTCAGAGCAAGTCTGTTGCTATTGACCCGAATGTAGTGAACGTCGAAGGAGTTGGAGGTTTCACAAGAAGTGGTCGTCTATTTGCTCCCCCAGTTCTGAGAGGGGATCCTGAGGCTGAGGCTTCGGCTAAGGCTAAAGGAAAACAAACTGTGACTGATGAGACAAGAACTCCTGTTGCTGGGCAAGGGACTTTTGAAAAGGAGGTCGAGGAATTTATGCGGATCATTAAAAAGAGTGATTATAAGGTGGTCGAGCAGTTGAACCAGACACCTTCCAAGATATCCATTCTATCTCTGCTGATGTGTTCTCCTGCACACAGAGAGGCCTTTTTGAAAGTGCTGCAGATGGTCTATGTTCCTCAAGAAATCACTGTCAACCAACTTGAAGCTGTCGTAGGCAGTGTGAATGCAAGCCATGGGCTGGGCTTTACAGACATAGACCTCACGTCAGAGGGCGGAAACCATAACAAAGTGCTGCATATTACTATGGAGTGCAAGGGTGCTGTGTTGTCGCATGTCCTTGTTGATACATGATCCTCCCTTAATGTACTTCCGAAGAAAGCATTAATGAAGCTCAATGTTGATGGTATTGTCCTGAGACCAAGTGATTTGATTGTCAAAGCGTTTGATGGGTCTAGAAGGTCAGTTTTTGGAGAAGTTAAGTTGCCCGTGAAAATAGGTTCTCAAGTATTCAAAAGTATCTTCTACGTCATGGACATTCAGCCCGCGTACAACTGCTTGTTGGGACGCCCATGGATTAATGCTGCCGGAGCTGTAACTTCCACCCTGCATCAGAAGCTCAAATATGTGGTTGATGGCCAGGTAATCACAGTATGCGGAGAGGAAGACATCTTCGTGAGCCACTTATCAACATTCAAATATGTAGAGATGGACGGAGAAATCCATGAGACTCTATGTCAAGCCTTCGAAGAAGTTAACGTCAGCATCTTGACCCCTGTAGAGAAGAGTAGTGAGAAAGAGGGTACCTCCATCCATTCCTACAAGCAGGCAAAGGAGGTAGTTCAGTCAGGAAGTGCCCAAGGCTGGGGCAAATTGCTGGAATTGGAAAAGAAAGACGACAAGTTTGGTTTGGGTTATCAGCCTGGTGGATCTACTCCAAGTGGTAAAGCCATTACCTTTACAAGTACTGGGATGCTCGATCGCAACCAAATCTGTGTGACAAGCCAAGACGGAGACAGTGATGGTGATTGGGACAACTGGATTCATCCGTGTGCGCCCGAAGAAGAGCTGAAGAACTGGTATGCTGAAGACATTGTCCAAGTTACCTGGCGCTCAGAGTAATTTATTTTGTTTCCTTTTTCTTATCATACTGCATTGTCAAATCCAGCATTTTGCCCAAGATGCTAGGATCCATTGTATTGGGCCACCATGTTTGTTATGCACTTATTTTACCATGAAATAAAAGGGACATTTTCAGACAAATTGTGTTCTCTTTCTTTGTTTTAAATTTTTCACAAAAAAGTATAAAAATGGCAATGTGTTTTTCCTTTTTGTTTTTTGTGTTTGCGTCTCTTTTCAAAAATAAACAGATTCTGAAATAAGCATATCATCTGTGCAGTGTTGATCATCCGGATTCCATTGATAACATTCCTGCTATGACCACGCATGACTTTGACAATCCTGTCTACCAAGCTGATGAAGGGGTTGAGGAAGACTGTGAACTCCCTGAAGAATTGGTCAGACTGTTGAAACAAGAGGAACGGGTTATCCAGCCTCATCAGGAAGAAATTGAGATCATCAACATTGGCAGTGAAGAGGTGAAGAAAGAGATCAAGATTGGGGCCAGTCTGTAGGCCGAAGTCAAGAAAGAGCTGATCAGTATGCTGCGAGAGTATGTGGATATTTTTGCCTGGTCGTATCAAGATATGCCAGGGTTGGATACCGACATCGTTGTGCATAAGCTACCATTGAGAGAAGACTGTCCTCCTGTGAAACAGAAGTTGAGAAGAACTCGTCCTGACATGGCGATGAAGATCAAAGTGGAGGTTCAGAAGCAATGGGATGTCGGTTTCCTTGCTGTAACTAGTTACCCACCTTGGGTAGCTAACATTGTACCTGTACCAAAGAAGGACGGCAAGGTCCGGATGTGCGTTGACTACCGGGATTTAAATAGAGCGAGCCCAAAAGATGACTTTCTGTTGCCACACATTGATGTGTTGGTAGACAATACTGCTCAATTCTCGGTATTCTCCTTCATGGATGGCTTCTCCGGATATAATCAAATTAAGATGGCACCGGAAGACATGGAGAAAACAACGTTCATAACCCCGTGGGGTACATTCTGCTATAAGGTCATGCCCTTTGGTTTGAAGAACGTCGGGGCAACTTATCAGCGGGCGATGGTCACATTGTTCCACGATATGATACACAAGGAGATTGAGTGTTATGTGGATGATATGATTGCTAAGTCCCAAGACGAGGAAGAGCATCTGGTCAATCTGAAGAAGCTGTTTGATAGACTGATTAAATACAAGCTGAGGTTGAATCCAAACAAGTGCACTTTCGGAGTGTGTTCCGGGAAACTGCTGGGTTTCTTGTTAGTCAGAAAGGAATTGAGGTAGATCCTGCAAAGGTGAAAGCAATTCAAGATATGCCTGCACCGAGAACAGAAAAAGAAGTGCGCGGGTTTTTTAGGGAGGTTGAACTACATTTCTCGGTTCATATCTCATCTAACTGCCACGTGTGAACCAATATTCAAGTTGCTATGAAAAGAGCAAACAGTCAGGTGGAACAAAGACTGCCAAAGAGCTTTCGACAAGATAAAAGAATATCTGCAGGAGCCTCCAATTCTAATGCCTCTAGTGGAGGGAAGACCTTTAATCATGTACTTGACCGTGCTAGAAGGGTCAATGGGGTGTGTGCTAGGCCAACATGACGAGTCTGGTCGAAAAGAGTACGCCATTTATTACCTTATCAAAAAGTTTACCGACTATGAATCCCGTTACTGACTGCTCGAGAAAACTTGCTGCACTTTGGTATGGGCTGCTCACCGACTGAGACAGTACATGTTGACTCATACCATACTGCTCATTTCCAAAATGGATCCTGTCAAGTACATCTTTGAGAAACCAGTGTTAACCGGAAGGGTTGCTAGGTGGCAGATGATTTTAACAGAATACGACATTCAATATACTTCTCAGAAAGCCATCAAGGGAAGTGTATTGTCGGATTACCTTCCACAGCAACCTCTTGAGGATGATTATCAACCAATGAAGTTTGATTTCCCTGATGAGGACATCATGTACCTCAAAGCAAACGATTATGAGGAACCACTTCCGGAGGAAGGGCCAGACCCCGAATCCAAATGGAAGTTGATGTTTGATGGGGCAATCAATATCAATGGACGTGGAGTTGGTGTTGTTCTTATTACTCCCGAAGGTGTTCACTTTCCCTTCGCTGCCAGAATTACTTTTGGCTGCACCAACAATGAAGCGGAATACGAGGCATGCATAATGGGAATAGAGGAGGCTATTAATCTTCGGATTAAGAACCTCGATATATTCGGAGATTCAGCCCTCGTCATTAACCAAGTTACCGGCAAGTGATATACGCATCAAGAGCATCTAATTCCATACAGGGATTATGCTAGAAAACTTTTGACGTTCTTCACAACAGTTAAGCTTCAATACATACCACGTGATGAAAATCAGTTTGCCGACGCATTGGCCACTCTTTCTTCGTCTATCAAAGTCTTGTGTTGGAATTATGTGCCCAGAATTGACATCTCCAGGCTTGACGCTCCAGCTCATGCCTTCTCTGTAGACGCAGTTTCTGAGGAGAAACCTTGGTATTTTGATATCATGTTATTCCTGGAAAAGCAAGAATACCCAGCTGGGGCATCTTCCAATGACAAGAAGACCTTAAGGCGACTTGCTGCTAGCTTCTTCTTGAATACTGACGGGGTTTTGTACAAGAGAAACTTTGACATGGTCTTGCTCAGATGCGTGGATAGACACGAAGCAAGCCTGTTAATGCAGGAAGTCCACGAGGGATCTTTCGGTACCCATGCAGGAGGGCATGCTATGGCAAATAAATTATTAAGATCGGGGTATTACTAAATGAAAATGGATGCAGACTGTTGTTCATTCGCTCGTAAGTGCCACAAGTTCCAGATATATGCAGACAAAGTGCATGTTCCTCCAAGCCCGCTCAACGTCATGTCATCTCCTTGGCCCTTTTCTATGTGGGGCATTGACATGATCGGGAAGATAGAGCCTACTGCTTCAAATGGTCATCGCTTCATCTTGGTCGCGATTGATTACTTCACAAAGTGGGTGGAAGCAGCATCTTATGCCAATGTCACTCGTCAAGTGGTGGCAAGATTCCTGAAAAGGGACATCATATGCAGATACGGAGTGCCCGAAAGAATCATTACTGACAATGGTTCTAATCTCAACAACAAGATGATGGCAGAATTGTGTCGGGACTTCAATATTCAGCATCACAATTCTTCTCCTTACCGACGAAAGATGAATGGTGCGGTAGAGGTGGCAAACAAGAATATCAAGAAGATTGTGCAAAAAATGGTTGTCACTTACAAAGATTGGCATGAGATGTTACCATTTGCGCTGCATGGGTACCGAACGTCAATCAGGACGTCAACTGGGGCAACTCCATTCTCTCTGGTATATGTTATGGAAGAAGTCCTACCTGTTGAAGTAGAGATTCCTTCATTGTGTGTGATGATGGATGTAAAGCTTGATGAGGCTGAATGGGTACGTGCTCGTTACAATCAACAATGTCTAATTGAGGAAAAGAGATTAGCGGCTATCTGTCATGGTCAGCTTTATCAGAGGAGAATGAAGCGAGCATTCGACCAACGAGTACGTACTCGGGAGTATCAAGTGGGAGAGCTTGTGCTGAAAAGGATCATTCCTCTAGGTTCAGATCACAGGGGCAAGTGGACCCCGAATTACGAAGGACCATTCATAGTGAAGAAAGTCTTTTCAGGAGGAGCACTGATGCTCACCACTATGGATGGAGAAGACTTCCAGTCCCCTGTTAACTCGGATGTAGTTAAAAAATACTTCGCATAAAGAGACCCGCTGGACACAAAAACAGAATTAAAGTCCAGGAAAAAAAAGGGCATCCTAGCGAGCTAAAAAACAGAATAAAAAGCTCGGGCAAAAGTTAGGGAAATAAAAAAAATGTACTCCCGCTGAGTTGAAAAGCCACATCGGACAGCTCAGGCAAAAAAGGGTATCCCAGTGGATTGAAAACCCGAAAGGGAGATCCACGCAAAACAAGGGAATAAGCGAACAACTGCGATCCGAGTCATCTGAACCACAACATCGTTTCGTACAACTTGACAATATCAGAAGGGTAGGAATCATTCCCCTCCTCTTCTCAGAAAGCAAAGGCAAGAATGGAGAGTTTGGAAGACATGCTGGTCATAGCAGAAATGGAACTCATGGGGATGCCGTGCCCATTGCCATTAGGATAGTTTCTTTTCTCAATTTTATGGTGGCTACCTCTTTCCAGGTGGTTTGCTTCCTGATGTAAAATCTTTGCCTATTCAGAGGCCTTTCAATAAAAAGAATATTCAGTCAAAAAGTTGTGTTGTGTTTATTTTTGTTTGCAAAATGTCCTGAATTTTTGGCAAAAATAGCATTGCATCTAAAACATGGTGATAATTTGAAAGAAAATGACATTGCAGGGAAACACTGTAAACCCTCTTTGAGTGTCGGGTGACAATGGATGAACAGTTCATACCATACAAGTCCCCGGGGCACACTTGTGTTTTCTGTTGTTGCAGGTTGCAGGATGGCGTCACATTCTCCCAAGCAGAATCTTCCCCAGCTAAGTCTTAACAAGCAGCCCAAGCAGTTTATTCTTCCCCAGTGGAGTATGCCCAACAGGAAGCTGAATGCCTGATATCCCCACAGAGCTCAGAATTAGAAAAATTCTCTCCCCAACTAGAGCATTGTTGAAGCATCTTTCCCAGCCAAGTCTGAAGATGATCCTTCTCCACAGGGTTCATATTTGATTTTCACTCCCATCAGTGAAATATTCCCCAGCGAAGTTGCCTTTTCTTTTGGTCAATATGATGATACAATCAGGTATTCATCACCCCAGTCAGAGTTAGGTGTCCAGGCCTCTTGACTTATTCTTCCCCTGCATAGTTGTAACTCTTGTAGCCAATCAGGCATTTGTTGTTGCACGTCTGCATCTCCTAACACTCGTCTGTGTTATCCCTTTGGTATTGCTCTTTTGCTATTCCTCAGCAGTGGCTTATAATATTTGCTGTTGCTCTTCTGCAACTTCCCAACACTCATCTGTGTTGGATGTTTGATGATCTTTGCTATTGCTCGTCAGCAATTTTCCACACTCGTCTGTGTTTGATCTCTGTTTATTGCTCGTCTGCAATTTCCAACACTCGTCTATGGTTGGTATATGATATTTGCTGTTGCTCGTCTGCGTTTCCCAACACTCGTATGTGTTTGATATCTGTAATATTTCTGATTGCTCGTCTGCATTCTCCGGCACTCGTCTGTGTTTGTTATCTATTGGAAGCTCATCTACTTTGTTTGGATACTCGTCTGTATCATCCCCATCACTCGTCTGTGTTAGCTTATATCTGTATGTGTGGATTTGCCGATTATCGTGGTACTTGTCTGTTGCTACTCCAAATGCTTGTCTGTGTTTGCATTTTTGGTATTCGTCTATACCAGTGGCTGATATTCATCTGTATCATTGCCTGAAGCGCTTGCCTGTGTTTCTTAGATCATTGTCTGGTACTCGTCTGTATCATTGACTTTTGACACTCGTCTATGTTATCTGGATGATTATCCAATAGTCGTCTGTATTGAAGAGGTTTAAAATCCTGACTGTGGGAATAAATGTCAAAATGATTGCCGGTCCTGGCGTAACAGGTATATCCGAAGGAGGCTCTTCTGTCTCAGGCACCACTTATTATTGTTGCACCTGGCGTAACAGTTTTGATCGAAGAAGACTCGTCTGTCTTATACCATATATCCACGGATAATATATGAAGAAGGTTCGTCTACCTTGATTATGCATGTCTATCCCACAGACTTTTAGTGCATCACCGGTCCTGGCGTAACAGGTATATCCGAAGGAGATTCGTCTGTCTCAAGTCTTATGTTCTTGAAGTGTTTGAGGACTCGTATGTCCAGCTCCTGGCGTAACAGGATTGTTCGAAGAAGACTCGTCTGTCAGAGTGTTTTTATTCTAGATAATAGTTTCAACTTGGAAGAAGCTCGTCTGCTTTTTCTCCCCTGCAGTCACCAAAGCGTCATTTGGTTGGGTTTATTTCCCAGTTTTGCATTCTTCGTCATAGTGCAAATTTCAGGTCTTCTTGGTATTCAACCAAAGTTTATCTTGAACGGTCGATAGCCCGTGCTACCGTCCTCTTCAGATTAACAATGTTTGAATAAGGGCAGTTGTAACACCCCAAATTTTCCCTCTTCATTTTAAGCATCATATCACATCATATTCATCATGGACATACCATTTTCTTAGCATCTTAGCATGGAAAGATGAGGCATAACATTTCTCATGTCCTAGCATTAGGCATATGATCATCTATGGAGGTTCTTGAAGCATTTCAAGCCATGACAAGGAGCCCAATGGTTTTGTACAAGTCCTATGATGGTTCTACATTGCATTTACAAGTTCAAGTTCATTCACAAAAGCTCAGAAGGTTGGAGGATCATCTGGTTATTCAGGCTAAGCAAAGCTCCTACACAATGGTCCTAAACTAGGGTTTGAGATTCAAGCTTGAAAACATCACAACTTTGGCCATTTCATTTGGGAAAAGCCTTTTATGAGAAAATTCCTTGTGGAAGTCAAGAAATTCTTCAGTTGCTTGCAGATGAAGTAATTGGTCAACCGTGTCTTTAAAAAGTCAACTGTGTGATTTCAAGGGGTCCAACCCACTTTTTCTAGCCAAGGGATGTTCTTTCAATGTTATAATAGGTTTTTCAAGTTCAAAGATCAAGAATCATGAAGTTTTGAGGGTTTTTGCAAAATTGGTACAAAGTTGGTTTTGAGAAAATTCCATTTTTGGCAACTTTTGCCCTAAAATTCAAGTGACTATAACTTAATCAAAAAATATTCAAATGGACCAAAGTCAAACATGAATGTTGGAGATCAATACCTCCCATTTTCAAAAGTACAAGTACTTTTTCATAGCATGTGTGGATTGGGAGATAGGCCCCTCGAAAATTTGGTAAAATTAGGGCAAGAAGTTGATTTTCATGCATGCACCAAGAGCCATTTGTCATGAAACTTCATTTTGAGGCTTGGTATGGATCAAATTAGTTTGCAAAGTTACAATAAAAGGTATTTGTCATACTTTGCTCAAGAGAAATTCACAAATTCGTGCAAGGCAAGGATGTTGCTTCAAAAATGCAAAAAATGCATATTCATGAAAATAGTGTGATACTTTGATCTAAGGGCCAAGATCTTTTGGATTATGATTAAGGGCTGGATTTAGAGTGCACATGGGGCAAGAGGCCAAGGAAAGCATGAGCATTACATGATATCACACCAAACTTGCTCAAATTGCAAAATCAGAAATTATTTTCATTCCCACGTGCAAACACACCATTTCTTCAGCATTAGGTCATGAGATCATATATAACAAATTAGGGTTTCAGTTTGCCTCAACTCTCTCTCATTATTCCATTTCAAAGTTTGTGCACAACTTGCAATTTCTCTCAAATCTCCTCATACACGAGCTCTTTTCCAAAACCAATTGTAGATCCTTGATCCTTGGAAGCTCAGAATCATTAATCACACACTTGTTCAAGCTTTCTCTCAAGAATCATAACCTTGCCATTTTAGGGCAGGTGCTTGCAAAGCTCAAGATCCAGCCATATTCAAGACTTTAGGTGCATTTATTTTGCATCTAGAGAGAATTTGGAGTGATTTGCATTCATCATCTGGCCTTCTATCAATCTCTCTCAAGATCTGCAACTCAGGTATGCCTTGGAATCTTCAGATCTAAAAATGAAATTGGTTGTGCATTTTATGATCCTTGATGTTCACTGACCATTCTGCAAGTCTTGGTTTCGAAATTAGTGCATTATTGAGTGTGTAATGTGATTTCAAACTTTCATGGTCAAACTTGTTTTTGCTCGATCCAAGAAATCCATTGATCTATTGCATTTTTCATGGCCACTTTCGTGATCAGCATACCTCAATTAGTAAATCTGGAGCTTTGTGTTTTTTATTTTTGAGATTTGTTCATCTGTTATTACTTCCGGTGCCGGAGCCCTAGCTCCAGTCACCGGAATCTAGAAATGTTTGAGCTAGGGTTTTAAGGTTGAAGACGATCTGTGTGCCATTGGATATGTCCATCTCACGCTCCAAATCTCACCACGTCATAAATGAATCCCTCTTCCCTCTCACGTGTTTCTCTCATTCTTTTATTTCCTGAGTGTACTCTGTGTGCTGCGTCTCACCATAGCTTGTATGCGTCCTCACCTCACAACCAAACAAATTGCCACGTCAATTAATGAATCTCCTCACCAGACGCGTTGGATTCATCCTATGGCCATGTTATTTTCCTTTGTTTTCCTGAATATCCACCCTTACTTTCATATACCTGCGCAGGCCAATGGGCCCAAAGTGATATCCACACCCCCTTGCAGTAAGCCCAATTCATTTCAACTTCAATTCCTACTATTCTCACCTCCCAGCCAATTTCCTTATTTTATTTCTTTTTCTTTTATTTTCTTTTATTCCATTTTGATTTCCATTTATTAAAAATACCTCCAATCATCAAAAAATTCCAAAATAATTCTTGAGTGTTCATTTGAGTTTTCTTTATTTTTCTATATTTTAATTTTCTATTTTTTCTTAACATCCACGTGTCATTTAATTGTTCCCCTTCATTAATTCTTTTTTAATTCCTTTTTGTGTAAGCTGCCTTGTCCAATTTCCATAAAGTTCATTATTTTGAGTTTTGTGATGGTTCGTTTTGCTCTGGATTCCTAAGATGATGTAGTTTATGTGTGATTTTTACCCTGATTTTTAGAAATTTGTTCATTGGGTCTTGGTCCTTTGACTTGTGAGGGAAGTTTTTAACCCTAGTTCATGTTCTTGACCTCATTTGACCTATCTAGCTTCTGAATTTCTCCCAACCCTTTTGGCTCATTGTTATATCATGTTTGAGGATCATTTGTCTTAAGTTGTGGATTTTTTAGATGCATTGTTGACTTGATGTAAATTTTTGTTCTTACCTAGTCCCATTTTGTTTCATTTTGATCATAAGGTCTCTAATTGGCTTAGAAGGGAACTTGTGCCAACTTATTCTTCTCATTTGGGGTCTCTTTGGGGTATGGGAACCTTCCTGGTCTTAGGTTATGGTTTGTGTCTTGGAAAATTTTGTGTTTTGCTTATCTTTTAAGTTCATCTTTTCTTATGTGCTCTCACCTCATTTCTTCACTTCTTTCCTTCCATTATGTGATTGTTTGGTCTTATGCCTCTCTTCTCTTCATCTCTCTTGCTTTTAGAGCACTTATTCAACTTGTTTTGGTTATGGTCTTGTGCTTTGAGTCCATGTTTGTTCATTTTTGCTTTGCATCTCATTAAATTTGCATTTATTTGCCATGTGATTCATTATGCTTCATATTTGACTTGCATGCTTCTTTCCTCATTCTTGTAAATTGCATTTGCATTGAGCATTTGTATATATGACTTCACTTCTGTTTGTATGATGTTGGCATGTCATTTGTTTCATTTTGCTTTGCTTTTGTGCTTATGTTGCTAACCTTGTAGGGGCTATGGTAAGTGTGAGGTGTGGAAGTGATTCCCACATCTCCAAGTCTCATCTCTTCTTCTTATTTCTTACTTATGCTAACCCTTTGCTTGTTGGGCTTAGGCCTTTCTCACCCCCCTTCTTGTTCTTCTTCTTCTCTTCTTCTTTCCTTATTCTTTAGGATAGGATACCACACTAACCTTAGGATATCCATGCATGACAACACTTAGGATTTATTTAGTCTCCCATTAGACTTTTTACCTTTGTGATCCTTTGGTTCTTCTTCTCTTCTCATCTCATAACCTTAAAGAAAACACTTAATAAAGTTTGAAGTAATACCTTGAGAAATAGCCTTATCCCATGAGGTACTTGTAGTCTTCCCATCTTGGGATAGTACAAGCTTACCTTGTGATGCACAAGTCTGATCAAGGTATCTTCTTCACCAAGAAAAGTATAAAAAACACTTCTTCACTGTAAATACCCAAAAACACTTAATAATTTAATGAGTTAGTGAGCTTAGGCCCTAATATCTGGATTCAAGTTTTGGGGATCTTCTCCTTACTTGAATGCGCTTGTGCTATTATTCCATCTTGGAATGTAGTGACAAGTACACATTCCATGGAAAAGAGCTTGAGTTCACTTCCTTGTGACACACTCATAAAAAGCTCTATAAAAACACAAACAAACAATAAGCGTCTTTCCTTCGGGAATTCTTTTCTCATCTCCTTCGCTCCGTACGCGAACTTGCTCCTACTTGTCACTTTGCAAGACGGTTACGCACTCGTCGTCCGAGTCTGCAACACCTGAGCAATGGCATAGGCAGTTCAAGATTTAATTCACAAGCAATTTCCTTTCCTCCCCTAGTTAGGGGAACTACGGCGTCTCTGATCCTCATTGTCCTGATGAGGTACGTAGGTAGCGGGGTAGGGCCCGTTCGAGCACAATCTTTATTTTCCCTACATTTTTCCACTCATTTCATTTTCAATTCCTTTCTCAGTTTCTTTTCCAGTTCATTTTTATTTTCTTTTGCAGCAGCTTTCATACCCTCACCATTTGAAACATTTTCTTTGCAAGCGTGGATCCCGTCGGGTACGGCGGACGATCTGGGTGCTAATACCTTCCCAGGTCGTAACCGACTCCCGAACTCAGTCTCTTTGGTTCGCAGGACCCGTGTCCTTCCTTTTCTTTCTTCTGGTTTGTGCAGCATTACCATTCCCGTTTCTTCGGGAAAAAATGCCTGGCTGGCGACTCTATTCTTTTTCCGCGCCACTTTCGCGTTTGTACCAGGATGGAAATCCGGGGACCGACACCCGTAAGTCAAGTGCTTCGCGCATCACCATCAAACCCCAATAAAAAACCAAAACGATTCTTTTTTAGATCCAAACCCTTGATGCAACGTCAAGTGGTCATTAGGTAATAAAACACATTAATAATACGAGGAGAATTGTACGCCACGAGCCTTAAGCGGTAGAAAAGAGGATCATGAGTTGTCGTTAATCACTCTGATTATTTCGTCGCCGGACGTTGGGACGGATCAAGCGAAATAAATTACCCATAGTATTTAGTACAATTCGACTCCTAAATCCTTTTATCAAAGAAAGGTAATAAAATCAACAACCAAAACCTGTAGTAGGCTGAACTACGAGGCTCTGAGTTTCCCATTGCACGAGGGAGTACGTAGGCACAAGGATCTTAATCCTTGCCGAGCACCTAGGATCAATAAAACTTATAATTAAACTCATTTCCCTTAGAAAGTAACTCATTAATCATAGACATCCTTCCATACGTGACAACTTAGATGGTTCCCATCGAGTACGATGGATGTAGGGGGTGCTAATACCTTCCCCTGCATCACCGACTTTCGAACCCAAGCAATGGTTGCGAGACCTTTGTCTTCATCCTCCTCTTTAGACGTGTTTTATATATATCTTCCCTTTCCCTATACGGGAATAAATGAGAATTAGGTGGCGACTCTCATGTTTGTCCAGCGCGCGGTTCTTTTAATTGCGAGGTCGTATTTTTTGGGGTGCGAAGTTGGCGACTCTGCTGGGGAATGGTTCACCCCTATGCAAGTCAAGCTTAGTCTAGGTTGTTCTACGCTTGTTTGGATGTTTTCTTTATGAATTACTTGTTTATTTTATTGCTTTCTTTATCGCATTCCATATTATATATCGTGTGGCTCCTTGGTACTATGCTTTGGATCGATACTTTGATTGCAAAAGAAACTTGAGGGAAAGGTTTTATACCCGGGCTTATGAGTACAAACATTAGGAGAGGTTATGTAGTATTGGCTCCCGAGAGAAATGCTCTCGTAGATGGTCGATACGAAGACCTCACTTGAAGTATATTCTAGTGCAAATGCTGACGACCGTCATATTAATGGCGTGGACGATCCGTGTTTTCATTAGGATCGTCGACTCTAAGGACTTTAGAACCTTAAAATATTGGGCTAAAAAAAAGGTTGATGGTCGCGTAGTATGGGGCACCGAGGGGTTACTCTCGTGTAGTTCAATACGAAGATCTCACTCAGAATAGACTTTCTCAATGGAGTTAAATGACTGTCGAACTGCCGACATGTCCATCAAACAGTTGAGACAAGTCCATAACTCTGAGACTTTTATTTGAAACCAAGTGTCTGTCGCTCCCGGGATTTTCCTCCTAGTACAAACACGAAAGTGGCGAAGAAAAGGTAGAGTCGGGAAAGGTAATGCTACACAAACCTAAGGAAGAAGGAAAAGACAAGGTCTTGTGAACCAAAGATCTGGGTTCGGGAGTCGGTTACGACCTGGGAAGGTATTAGCACCCAAATTGTCCGCCGTACCCGACGAGATCCATGCTTGTTTGTCTGTTTCAAAGAGTGAGAAATTAGATGCTGCTGAAACTGCTAACTGGAATTGGAAAAGAGAAAGGGAACTGGAAAAGAGATCGAAAAGAAAAGGGGGAAATGTAGGGAAAATAATGAGTGTGCTCGAACGGGCCCTACCCCACTGCCTACGTACCTCATCGGGAAAATGAGGATCAGAGTCGAAGTAGTTCGCCTAACTAAGGTATAAACTATTTATTTGTGTTTTTTAGGGCTGAATTGTTTAAGTTTATGCTCAGGTGTTGCAACCTCGTCTGGTACGAGTGCGTTTACCGTCTTGCAAAGAGACATGTAGTCGCAAGTTCGCGTTGAGAGTGAGTGAGGTGAGAAAAACATTCCTTCATATTTCCCTCTCTTTTCTCACACCTTGGCTTGTGATCCTTCATATTGCATTGCATAAGCATACCATCTCACACTGCATAGTTATTTCATTGCATAAGCTGCATAGCTAGGGTTTATGGTCAGATGAATCTTAGAAGAGGTTTGAGCTATCTCAGAGGCCATGAAGCATGCCAAGAGGGTCCATGAGTGTTCTATGATTATATTATACCTCCAAGGTTGCTTTGAACTCACAAAATCTTAGAGGATTTCACAATTGTCCAGACAGGCTAGGAGCTCATACACAGATGACCTATAAATTAGGATTTTGGGTTTGAGGCCCCTACACCCAAATATTTTGGCCATTATTGATTATATTGGTCTATATATGTTATAAGGAGCATGTGTATCAAATTTGAAGAATAAGTTCCTTGTGGAAGTCATCTGATCAAATGGTAACTTGTTGTGCAAGAAAAGTCAGAATCAGGGCATCTGAGGCCACCAATAAGGGTTCCAAAGGGTCATCTTCATCAATTTGAGGTCCTATGATCTATTTGATCTTAGGAATTCTTGGAAGTTCACAAAATTGAATAATTATGAGCCATTGCAAACGTTTCTATTTTTAGGCATGACTTGTAATGAAAATTTTCCATTTTGGGAAAGATCTTCAACGTCCTCTTTCTTGATCAAAAAGGCTTCAAATGAATTTTCCTCAAACATGAAAGTTGTAGATTTGATCTTCCCATTTTCAAAAGTACAAGAACTCCTCTTGATTCATCCAAGAACTCAAGATATGGCAAGTCAAAATTGGGAAAAATCTTGTAATTTTCAAGTTCATGCCAAAGAGGGAAATGTGCAATTTTGATTTACAAGCCTTTTCATGACCTATAATTCATTGCTATACATCATAGAAACATAATGCAACATTCCTTGACCATAATTATGCTTTGAACCATAATATTTCATGACTTGCTTCTCAAGAAATGTCAAAGTTGTCAAAATGCAAAAACCATACAAACTCATGAATCAAGCCATACAACTCACCATTTTTGATCCAAAGGCTCTCCTTTAACTCAGCTGAGGCAACCCAAGACCTCAAATCACTTCTGCCATGGCCCATGCTTCAAGTACACCATTTTTTGACTTTTTGGCCTATGGAGCGATACCATTCCCACAGTGCCCAACCACTCTTCTGACTCATTCTAATCTTTTATGCATAGCCTAAGGATCACAACACACAAGACACAAGAGTTCAAAACAAGCCAACACTCAGATTGCACAAAATTTGTCAAAAATTTCCCTTCTTAGATTCCCACTACTCAACCATCAAACTTCAAATATCTCTTCACCATTCAATCACACATTACCTAAGGATCATTTCCCACCCATCACCATGGCTTGAAACACAACATACCAAGACCTCATTTTCTGCCATATCAGAACTGTAACCCTCAAACCAACCACTATAAGCTTCATCCAAGCACTCCATTAGCTTCAGGGGGACCAAAGGAGCCACTTTGCACCAAAGGGAGGCTTTGAAAGCTCAAATTTGAAAAGCTCAAGTTCAGGTAACCTTCAAGAACAATTTTTCCAGAACCTTGTTTTCTTGTTATAGAATGATTCTATATGCTTTGTTGATCATGCTGATGTGTTTGGAATTGAAAATAGTGTAGAAATGAGCATGTATGGTTGTTCTGAAACCTTGCCCGTGAAAGTGTTTTTGCTTCAATTCATCATGTATGCGTGTTATAAATCTTGTTTGAGGATTGATTTTGATTGTAAGATGTTTGGGGATCATTTTTGGGCTGTTAGTTTGGTGTTTAGTGGTCTGTAGAAGAAGTTAGGGTTGGGGCTTGCCGGAGAAGATGACCGGAGCTCATCTCTGGTCACCTGAAGGTCATTAGGGTTTAGGTCCCCAGTTTGAATCTCAGCCCTTGGATGTTGATTAGTTTAGCGTATGGACGATCCAGATCATTTCATTAAACCCTAATCCTAGTTAATTAAATAAATTATGATTAATTAACTCAAGATAAATCATGGCGCTTGGATCACGCGCGTAAGCCCAATTTGAATTTAGGCCTTAGGATCAGCCTACCCCAGGTCAAGCAGACTTTCAATCCTGGCCACTGATCTCTCTCTCACGCAATCTGAACCACTCCTTTTAATTACTTTGCATTTTAATTCATTTTTATTGCATTTTATTTTCTTTATTTATTTAAAATAGCATTTCATTTTATAAAATTCTTTTTTTTTGCATCCTAACTATAAATAATTTTCAGAACCCAAAAACATATTTATTTTTAATTTTTGCATTAAAAAATATTTTTAAATCATTTAATTGTATTATTTAATTAATTAATTCATTTTAATTAATTAAAAAATACTTTTTGGTATTTAAAAATCACCAAAAAAATCATGAAGAAATCTTACACATTTAGAACAATTTACAAACTCATATTACAAATTTCTTTTAGGGTTTGATCACATTTTGACAATTAACCATGAGTTAGGGTTTCTAAATTTCTTATTTTTCTAACCCTAACTTCAAAAATTCATTTCTGATCAACCAAAATGAGTTTGTGAATGGTTCTTTTTGCATTCTTTCATACTTGGCATGTAGTATCTAGGGAATTTACCTCATATTTTTTGCATTGCATTTTCCATTTGTTTGACATTTTTCATGAAGAAGTACCCAAAACCCTAACTTAACTTAGAAAAACCATAACTTGACTTTGGTTTAGCTTCTGACTTCCATCTTTGGGGAGTGATCTTATGTGGTTTTAAGGTTCACTTGGTTGCAATTTATATTTTTTATCATGTGTTTTGCTTCTATTTTGATCATATGCGTCTCATACTTTCTTAAAACCCTAATTTGTCACGTTCATGTGCATTCATCTTTGCATACCATCATCATATGAACTTTTCATGACATCTCATGCATTTGTATGTCATCTTAAACATCTTAGGACATGTATGAAGATTGGTTGATCATTGTTGCATCCATTTGATATGTTTTACATCTATTACATCTTATGTATGTTCATGTGTTCTTAAGCTTCTAACATGCTTGTTTTTGCATCCATCACTTGTATGATCATACATATAAATTATATATGACTTTGCATCTCTCCATGACACATTTGCATTATGTATTCACTTCTGGTTGGCATCATTGGACCTTCATTTTCCTTATTTCCTTTTGTTTCACATCTTATGCATTCATACTAACCATTTCAGGGGCTTCAGGTAAGTTGTTTAGGATGTGGATTTGCCTCTACATCCAACCTCTTCTTATCTCTTCATTTGCATATTTATTTGTCTTTGAAGTGAGTTTGACTCATTTATGCTCTCTCTTGCTCCCTTTCTTTCTCTTAGGTTACTTAACTTCTTCTTCCTTGGTGGCCATCTGAAGATCTTTCTCTAAGCCTCACAAACCATAGGAATGTCCAAGCATGATAACTTTAGGGTTGTGCATAGTCTCCCCTAATTTTTTACCTTTGAGTCTCCTTGAGTCTCTGCTTCGCATCTCATTATCAAGGCTAAATAGTTAAAGTTTTAAGACTCTGAATTAGGGTTATACCTGTATCCTTATCTTAGGATGGAGTGTATAACTTTGATACTTAGTGTTAAACCTTTAAGTTGTTTACACCTCCTAATTAAAACACCTAATAACCATTATGACTTAAACTTGTAACTTGGGCCTTATATTAGGGTTACATCTCTGCCTGTTGGTTTAGAGGGACTAACCCTAGTGTTTAATGGACAAGTCCCCCTCATGTTTAGTCTTACAAACATAAAATCCATTTCTTAATCCCACCTTTAATTAAAATCCATTTTAATAAAGGTTTGTTATATAATGATTTTAATCCCTGACCATGGATTAAGTTGAGGTATCTTCCTCATCTTAAGTGTCCTTATCTATCATCCTTCTCTTAGGATGGTGTAATGAGTTCACTAATCCCTGATTAGAGATTAAACTCATTACTTAACACAAAACAAAATCCAAAAAAACTTAATAATCACAAGTAGGTTAATGATCTTAATCCTGCATCATTATGGTAATTAAGTTGAGATTTTAATCTCATACTTAAGTAGACTCATTATCCCTAATCAGGGGTGATATAATGAGTTTACAAACCCTTGATTAAGGCTTAAGCTCATTATCCTATGCAAAACACCAAAAACAATAAAAAACTGAAAACACAAAAACAAACAATAAATGTCTCCTCCGGGATCTTTTTCTCATCATATTCACTCTGAAAATGAGAACTCACTTCTTCCGTCTAATGCAAGACAGTTAACACTCAAGCCAAATGAGTCATACACTTGAGCATAGACAAGAAAGCAGTTCACACAAAATCAACCATTCTCTTTGAGTCGAACTACGTTGTTCTGACTTCCTCATTGCACGATAGGATACGTAGGCATAACTTAATAGTTATCGAACAAAATTCTCTTTATCTCCCCCCTCTCCTCCTCCCAGTTTCTCTTTCCTTAGCCTTAGTTTTGAGCACACACTTTCTTTGCATTGACACTTTGTATATCCTTTTCTCCCTAGCTTTTCATGCACAATTTAGCACATACATTATCCCCCTTTTAAAAATAATCAGGTAAGCGTGGATCCCGTCGAGTACGACGAACGATTTGGGTGCTAATACTTTCCCAGGTCGTAGCCAACCCCCTTTCTCAATCTCTTTGGTTCGCAATTGCCTTATCCATATCTTTCTAGGTTTATGCAACATTACCTTTCCTTCGGGATAAAAATGCCTAGCTGGCGACTCTATTCAACCTCAACCTCTAACATCACCGACGATTCGCGTTTGCACCGGTATGAAAATCCGGGGAGCGATAGCTTGGTGACTCTGCTGGGGACTTTGCAACCAGGGCTTCTGGTTCTCTTGTGGGTTTCTCCTAGCCCTTGTTTGTTTGTGTTTAATGGGGGTGTTATGTGTTATTTGTGTTTATGTTTTTGCTTTATTTATTGCTTCCTTTATAGCTTTATTTATTGCATTTACTTTATCGCTTTCATTTATTGCTTTCTGCATTTCATTATTATTATTGCATCACTGTGCTGGATTGTTGTTACCTTGGTGGGTGGGGTATTTCAGTGAGAAAGGCTCAACATAAAGGCCTGAGTGACACATAAGATTAGAGTGGTTTTGTATTCTTTCCTATTCCATTTCGGTCTGGTGCGGGAATATGAAAACACAGTTCAGACATGAGTTTCCTTTTGAGAACTCTGTGCTACGGATTTCCTATAGTGACAGGGCTATCTGGGAAGCCTGCTATGTCTGGATGACCTTTTTAGATGACCTTCAGCATCTGAGGTGAATTAGAGGAGGATCCTTTATGATTAGGGTAAACACTGTACCTCCGGGTTAGAAGTGTTTACACTTCTCATAATAGATCCGAATCTGAGGATCTTTGTTCTAGAACAATACCTGTGAGTGGGTTGGGTTGTTTATAGGCTTGAAGGAACCCTTGACATCAACATACCTTGCTACTGGAATTTGTATTAAGTTTATACTATTTTGGACGAGTTCTTTGAAACCCTGGATTACTGACTCTTTATTTGAGTCCCCCACCTAGTTACTGGTTCTCAGACTTCCATCCAAAACTCTGAACACTCATGGATCCTACCAAGGGCAACTGATAATCCAGCACATGATCACAAACCCTTGCATATCATAAGCATACATCATATTGCATCATTTAATATTTGTCTATTTGTTTTACAGGGTATCCATCTTCACTTGGTTTTGTTTTGACCGTTCTTCTGCTCAGCTTATCGGCCTCAGTATTTCTTCAGTTATCTTTCTCAACCATCTTCTTCAAGTTGTCTCCTTTAGCAAACATTTTTTCAACATGGATAGAACCAGGAAAAGCAACATTACCTACCACTTCTTTGAATATCCTCTAGCAGGCATCAGACAGATACATGCTCTTATCATCCCTGATCATGTTTCCTTATTCAGAGAGCATTATGGTGGGATCCTGGACATGATCATGGATTTGGACACATTGCAGAGAAGCATGATTCATACCTGCCTTAAGTTCTATGACCCTCCTCTTTGTTGCTTCACTTTCCCATATTTTCAGATTGGTCCTTTACTGGAAGAATACTCTATGTTATTGGGTGTCCCTATCAGAAGAGGAATCCCTTTCAACCATGAAATGACCCCTCCATGGAATGAAGACATAACCAAGGAATTACATCTGGAAGTAACCACCATTGATGAGCACATGACTTCCAAGGCTGGAATCCCAGACCTTCATCTGGATTTCTTGGTCACTCAGGCTACAAAGCAAGCTGCAGTAGGGAATTGGGAAACTGTGTGTGCTCTCCTGGCTCTCAGTATTTATGGTATTGTTTTGTTTGCAGATGAGCCTAAGTTTGTAAGCAAAAATTCCATCCAAATCTTCATGCTAAAGAACCCAGTTCCCACCTTATTGGGAGACTTCTATTACTCAGTTCATCAGAGGAATGAGAAACAGAGAGAAAGATTGGTAAGATGCTGTGCACCTCTTTTCTACAATTGATTGATGAAGAAAATTCCGAAGACGGAAGCTTTCCTGAATCCACATACGTCAAGGAATTAGGCTAAGAGGATGATTTCCCTTACTTCAGAAGATATCAGATGGTGTACTCAGAACACCAAGGGTCGGGACATAATAACAAGCTACGGGTAATACCCAAAAGTGCCACTTATTGGAGTAAAGGGTTGCATCAATTACAATCCTTTACTTTTCAAGACACCGTTGGGGTATGATTTGATACATCCACCTAGGGAGCAGGACTTAGCAGAGTCTCTTTATTGTGCTTTTCAGAACAATCATGCCATTGTCCAACAAGCAGCCCGGGCTTGGGATCACATACAGACTAAAGGGACTGCTATTCTAGGGAAGTGTAATAACATAGCCTCTGCTCAATACACTGAATGGTCACACATCAGAGGACAAATTACTCGTATGCCATTCACCCTGGAAGATGTGCCAGGGCCATCAGCAGTTGAGCCCACAGCTACAGTGAGCCTGGAAGAGTTTGAGAAGATGAAAGAAAGAAACACCCAGCTAGCTGAAGCTTTGAAGAAGACCCTTTGGGAAAGGAATGATGGTCATCTAGACATATAGAGGTTAGAAAAGCTGCGCATCGAGCATGTAACCAAAATTGAGAAGACTGAAGACTTCATCAGGAAAGCCCGAGCAGGAGAACTTGTGTTGAAGAATGCATGTAAGGAAGCAAAGACTCAAAGGGAAAAAGCTGAGCATTATCTGGAAGAAAGTCAGAATAGATGGGACAGGATAACTGAGGCTCATATGAAAGAAGACCAGAAGATGAAAGCCAAGATAGAGCAGTTACAAGCTAATGAGAAGAGAAGCCAAGAAGCACTGCTAGCAGCTCAGAAGGAAATCTCAGAGTTGAAACTCTAGGCTGGGTTAAAGAGATCCAAAGGACAAGATAAGTATCAGAAGATGACAAATGCCATTGCAACCAGAAACCTTCTCATCAGGAAGTCAGGGAGGATGCTTTTGGACTGGATGTCTGATTTTCTGTACTTATGTGTATTTAATTGTACTTTAGTTCACCATGGTGATTTTTGTATGTTGTATTCTTGAATTTGATTGTATTTTGATTCACCATGGGAGTTTTTTTGTAATTCATGAACTATTTGTATTTGGCATTGCCACTTGTTTTTATGGTTATGTATTGGATTTTCTCATAGACTTCGTTTGCTTCAAACATCTTTATCTCCTCCAAGAGGTATGGAAGGTCAAAACCAAGAACCAAACCGGATACCCTCTGAAGACAAATAGACATATTGCATTGCATGCTAATCTCATATCCTTTGTTTTGCAGGAGATTTAATTGTTGCCTTCTCACTTTGTTGATTGTTTCAGGAAATATTGCTCGCAGGAGAGTCTTTCCCGTCAATCACATCCACAGATATCCAACTCAACACAACCTTCCGAGTCTACAAATGGATTAGCTACAGCAGGAACTGACATATGTGAAGACTCAAATGATTGATGTGAGGACATAAGTGAGGACTCAAATGAATAAATTCATGGCAGTGATGACTGGGCTGGCACAGACCCAGGAAAGATTGAGGGAGTTAGTTGAGCGGCAAACCCAGAAGATAACCACGCTGGTACTGGGGGGGGGGGGTACAAGTAACAATGCACGCGATCAGCCGCGAACGACTCCAGTGGTGTTTGGATCTCACAACAATCTTGAAGTTAATATCCTTGGGGATGGCCAAAGGAACACTGGAGATCATATTCTGCAGGAAGATCCTCAAGATGAGCAGTTGACAGTGCTGGGTGCTGGGGAAGATGAAGCTTATGATCGTCGTTTGGACGAGATATCTGAGAAGCTGAGATCACTGGAATCCCATAACTCTTGGGGATTCGATGTGATGGATATGGGCCTAGTTGAGGGAGTGAGGATTCCTCACAAGTTAAAACCTCCATGCTTTGAAAAGTATAACAGTACCTCCTGTCCTCGTACCCATTTGCAATCTTTTCTGGGAAGATTGAAAGCATACACCATGGACGAGAAACTGCTGATGTTTTATTTTGAAGATAGCTTGACCGGGGCATCCAGAGAATGGTATTCACACTTGTCAAGGGCTACTGTCAGGAACTGGAAAGATCTAGCCGAGGCCTTTATACGCCAATATCAGTACAACCTGGATATGGCTCCTAATAGGACCCTCTTGATGGGTATGTATCAATTTTCAAGGGAAAGTTTCCGTGAGTACGCTCAAAGGTGGAGGCAACTTGCTACTGCTGCCCAGCCACCTATGTCTGAAAGGGAGATGGCTGATATGTTCATGAATACCTTGCAAGGGACCTACATTGATAGACTTGTTGCTTTCTCTTCCACTAGTTTTGCTGATGTGGTTATAGTAGGCGAAAGAATTGAAAGCCTATTGAAGATGGGTAAGATTTCTGACAATGGTGCTAGCTCCAACAATGTGAAGAAACCTTTCTTGGGACCTCGAAGGACAGGAGAGACCAATGCAGTACATGTTAATAGAGGTAGACCCCAGTACTTTCAAAGATCAGTAGCTGCAGTCACCGTCCCTACTCCAGCACCTCAACAATAGTATCCTCAACATCAACAACAATATCCTCCACAACAACAAAGATCTTACAACAACAATAACCAACAACAACGTCCTTTCCAACAAAGGCCTTCTCAAATTAACAGGGTGATCGATCCCATCCCGATGCCCTATGCAGCCTTACTCCCACAGCTATTGAAGCTTAACCTGAATGAACTAAGAACTTTGGCTCCACCAAATCCTTTGAATCTTCCAAGAAATTATGATATCAATGCCAGATGTACTTTTCACTCCAATGCACCTGGTTATTCAACAGAGAAGTGCAGGGCCCTGCACATGAAAGTCCAAGATCTGATTGACTCCAAAGCTTTGAATTTTGCACCTCCACCAAATGTCACAAAGAATCCAATACCGAATCACGGTGGGCCGAGGATTAATGCTATTGAGGAGGACCAACCAGCAATTCTGATTGAAGACATTGCAAGTATTCAAACACCACTGGCCGAAGTAAAAGCTCAGCTATTGAGGTTCCAAGTGTTTTCGGGTTGTGAGGCCCATTGTGAAGCTTGCGAAGTTTCTGTCAATGGTTGTGCAGACCTGAAGAATGGTATCAATAGTCTTATCAGAGAAGGCATTCTACAGATCACGTCAACAGTTCCATCTTCCACAAAGACAACAAAAATCTCTTCTACAACTCCAACAAACATTATCCCAACAAAATCTTCTACAACGCCAACAAAAGTCATTTCAACGGAAACGGCTACAACAACAACAAACACTTGTGACGACATCTCAATAGTTACCATTTACTATGATCCAACAACCATTCATCTTCCAGAATCTCTCAACAACGGCTTTCAAAAACACCCACATCAATAACTTCCTGCACCTGCACCATCTTTAATCAGACCTCCTGTCACCATCTACTATGATCCACAGACTATCACAATTCCTTCTTCTGCTGCAATTAGTCCAGTGACCATCACGGTGCCTGGACCAGTTCCTTATGATAACAACAGTGTTGTTCCTTGGCATTATGGTTCGGATCTTTACTGTCACGGAAGGAAGATCACTCTTGACTCCTCAACTTCTACACCATAAATTGACAATGTTGGGGGACGCGGAGGCTTCACTCGAAGCGGACGTCTCTTCACTTCATAGTTTCCAGAGTTAATGCTGAAGCAGAAGCTGCTGCCAAAGCAAAAGGAAAAAGTGTGGTTCCAGAAGAACCAGCTGCAAAAGAAACTCAGAAGACACCCTTTGATCAGGATGTAGACGAGTTTATGAGGATCATAAAAAGAAGTGACTACAAGGTATTAGATCAGCTCCATCAAACACCCTTCAAGATCTCCATAATATCTCTGCTCATGTGTTCCGAGGCTCACCGGAATGCACTACTCAAAGTCTTGCACGCAAATTATGTGCCTGAAGAGATCATGGTCAATCAGTTAGAAACGGTGGTCGCAAATGTCAATACTAGTCATGGACTAGGTTTCACCAATGCTGACTTGACTACAGAGGGGCGTAATCACAACAAGGCTTTACATATCACTTTGGAATGTAAAGGTGCCGTAATGTCTCATGTCCTTGTTGATACCAAATCATCACTCAATGATCTACCAAAGAAGGCTTTAGTTAAGCTAGAGTATGATGGTCTTGCACTCCGTCCGAGCAACCTGGTTGTCAAAGCTTTTGATGGTTCTAAGAGATCGGTTCTCGGGGAGATTGAGCTGCCTGTAAAAATTGGCCCACAAATTTTCAAAACTACCTTCTACGTGATGGACATACAGCCTGCCTATAGCTGTTTGTTGGGTCGACCCTGGATTCATGCCGCTGGCGCAGTAACATTGACCCTTCACCAGAAGTTAACATATGAGTGGGAAGGCCAAATTATCACCATCTATGGAGAAGAAGACATCTTTTCCAGTTACCTGGCTACATACAAATACATAGAGATGGATGGAGAGATCCATGAAACCACGAGTCAGGGTTTCGAAGCTTTGAATATCAACGAGGCTACAACTGAGGTGTTTGTCGCATCCTAAGAGGAAAGGATGGGCACCTCAATTGCTTCCTACAAACAGGCTTGGAAGGTTGTGGAAGAAGGGAATGCCTAAGGCTGAGGCAAGTTGCTGAAGGTTCAGATGAAAGAAGACAAATTTGGTTTGGGTTACAGACCATCCCGACAAGTTCCAGAGGAGGCTGATGAAGCTCCCAAGTTCATAAGTGGGGGAATGCTGACCCCAAATGCTGTCAACACTTTGGAAGACGAGGCTGAGAGCGACTATAACCTAGAAAGCTGGATCCGTCCAAGAGTCTCGGGCCAACAAGTCCTCAACTGGTATTCCCAGGAAATTATAAGGGTTACTGTTGCAGAGTAATTATTATTTCCTATTTTAAGCATGCATCAAAGTCCTGCATCTTGCCCAAGATATTTTGGACTCATTTTGTAATAGGGCCATATGTATTTTGTGCAAATTGAATATTAATGAACAATGGACATCTTTTTGCAAATGGTCTTTTTCGCTCCATGTCTTTTCATTTTTGTTATTTTCACACAAAACAATAAATGGCAATGTTTCCTCAATAATAATTTCATTCACCTTTTCTAAATAAGATAAAATCAATCACTAAAATGAACCAAATCTCAACCCTTGCAGAGATAGCCCTCCAAATTGCACCGACAATGACACTTCTATGACCTCGTATGACTTCGACAATCCGATTAATCAAGCAGATGAAGGGGTTGAAGAAGACTACGATTTACCTGAAGAGCTGGCCAGGTTATTGAAACAAGAGGAAAAGGTGATTGCTCCTCATCGGGAGGATGTTGAGACTATCAATCTTGGTACTGAGGAAGATGTGAAAGAAGTAAAGATTGGGGCTAGTCTGCAAGCCCCGGTAAAGGAACAACTTATCGGTATGCTGCGAGAATATGTCGATGTGTTCGCTTGGTCCTATCAAGATATGCCGGGTTTGGATACAGATATTGTCATGTACAAGCTGCCATTGAAAGGAGATTGTCCGCCAGTTAAACAGAAGTTTCTCCGTAGTCGCCCTGACATGGCCATAAAAATCAAAGAGGAAGTACAAAAGCAGTGGGATGCCGGTATTCTTGCTGTAACTAGTTACCCGCCGTGGGTTGCTAACATTGTACCCGTACCTAAGAAGGATAGCAAGGTACGTATGTGTGATGATTACCGGGATCTGAACAGAGCAAGCCCGAAAGATGACTTCCCATTACCTCACATTGATGTATTGGTGGATAACACAACTCAGTTCTCGGTATTTTCCTTCATGGACGGATTTTCGGGATACAATCAGATCAAGATGTCACCTGAAGACATGGAGAAGACAACTTTCATCACACCCTGGGGAACATTTGGCTACAAAGTAATGCCGTTTGGTTTGAAGAACATCGGTTCAACATATCAACGGGCTATGGTGACATTATTCCACGATATGAACAATAAAGAAATCGAGTGCTACATGGATGACATGATTTCCAAGTCCCAAACAGAGGAAGAGCATTTGGTAAATCTATTGAAACTGTTCAAGCGTATGAGGAAGTATCAGTTAAGGTTGAACCCCAATAAATGCACATTCGGGGTGCGTTCTGGTAAGCTGCTGGGTTTTATTATAAGCGGAAAAGGAATTGAGGTTGATCCCGACAAAGTCAAAGCAATTCAGGAAATGCCTGCACCTAAGACTAAGAAAGAAGTTCGAGGGTTCTTAGGTAGATTGAACTACATTTCAAGGTTCATATCTCATCTCACTGCAACCTGCGAGCCCTTATTCAAATTGTTAAGAAAGGAACAAACAGTCAGGTGGAATGTGTCGCTCCCAATAAGTGGGACAGGGCCCAGATAAAGGTGCAGACGCGAACGGTCGGCGAGAGGGACAATGAGAACACACAGCCGTGAACTCACTGGAGATGAATAGAGTCGCCAGCTAGGCATTTTTATCCCGGAGGAAAGGCAATGCTGCATAAGCCTAGAAAAAGATGGATAAGACGGTTGCGAACCAGAGAGACTGAGAAAGGGGGTTGGTTACAACCTGGGAAGGTATTAGCACCCAGATTGTCCGCCGTACTCGACGGGATCTACGCTTAAAAGATTTGTGTTTTAAAGGGGTAGTGTCAGTGCAATCTGTGTATCAAAATAGCTGGAAAAGGATGTACAGGTGTCAGTGTAAAGTGAAGTGAAGTGTATAATGATGTGTCAGTGTAAGAATGAGAATGAATTGCTCATGATAATGAGGCTAAGAGAAAGATGCTGGAAAGAGGGGGAATATACAGAGACTTTTGTTCGATAACTGTTAAGTTATGCCTACGTATCCTCTCGTGCAATGAGGAAGTCAGAACACCGTAGTTCGACCCAAAGAGACTGAAAGATGAATTGACTTGTGAACTGCTTACTTGTCTATGCTCAAGTGTATGACCTGTCTGGCTCAGGTGCAAACTGTCTTGCATTAGACGGAAGAAGCAAGTTCTCGTTTGTGAGTGAGTGAGATGAGAAAAGAATCCCGGAGGAGACGATTATTGTTTGTTTTTGTATTTTCAGTCTTTTATTGCTTTTGGATTTTGTCATAAGTTAATGAGCTTAAGTCTAAACCAATGGATTTAGTAAACTCATCACATCTTCCCTCTGATTAGGGGTAATGAGAATACCTTAAGTGTGAAGTCAGGTTCTCACACTTAATCACCTCTGATGTAGGATTAAGATCATTAACCTACTTGTGATTATTTAGATGTTTTTGTTGTTTTTGTTTAGTGTTAAGTAATGAGATTAAGCCATAATCAAGGATTAAACAGACTCATTACACCATCCTAATAGAAGGATAATAGATGAGAATGTTTAAGCTGAGGAAAGCTCCTCAACTTAATCCATGATTAGGGATTAAACTCATGACAAAACAAGCCTTTGATTAAGTGGATTTTATTTAATGATATGATGAAGAAGTGATTTTTAGGGTTTGTAAGACAACTTGAGGGGGACTTGTCCATTAACACTAGGGTTAGTCCTTCTTAACCAATTAAGGAAGAATTAGAACCCTAATGCAAGGCCCAAGTTACAAGTGTAATGTCTTGATACTTATTAAGTGGATTGATTAAGAGATTTAAACACATTAAGGGTTTAACACTTAGGATTAAAGTTATACACTCCATCCTAAGAGAAGGATGCAGGCATAAGCTTAATCACAAAGCCTTAAAGCCTTTAGGGTTTAGTCCCTGATTTTTGAGATGAGAAGAGAAGACACAAAGAGACACAAAGGTAAAACTAAGAGGGGAGACTAATCAAAACCCTAATCATTGTCATGCTTGGTTGTTCCTAAGGTTTGTGAGGTTTAACAAAGAAGACCTTCAATGGAACCACCAGGAAGCAGATGAAAGGATCAAGAGAAGCAAAGCAACTTGCTTCATTCAAGAAGTCAAGTCACTTGAAGAAAGAAAGTGGGAAGAAGAAGAATGAGCAAGCTCAAACTCAAACACAAACAAAAATGCAGCAATGGATGCAAGAGAGATGAAAAGAAAAGTTATGAGAAGTGAAGGCAAATTCACTTCTCAAATTTACTTACCACCTGAAATGTTAGAAAGAAATGCAATGCAATGCAAAATGAAATGAAATGACATGATGAGCAACAAAACCAGAAGCATGTTGATGATGATAATGATGCTATGAGATGCTACAAACATGAGGCAGCACATGGAAATGATCATACAAGCTTATGAATGCAAATGAAGCAAGTTAGGAACCATGAACATACATGAAAAGTTATGAAGTGCACATGACATACAACATGGCAAATACATGATGCAATGATCAAACATGCTTTCAATATGTCTCATGATATCAAATGAATCAAATGGATGCTTGAAATGTCATGGCAAGTCATGTTATGCAAGAGAATGCAAGATGGATGCATATGGAAGCCCAAATTAGGGTTTATGAACAATACATCAAACAAAAACCAAAATCAGAAGCAAACCCTAAGATAAAAAATTGAAAATGAACTCAAAAGACCCCTAATCCTATATTAAACCAATGCCCAAAGGAGAGGTCTCAACTCCTAACCTAACTCAAAATATGAATTTTACAAGTTATTAGGGTTTTTAGGGTTTCTAAACAAAAGAAATGTCAAACAATTGAAAAATGCAAGGTCAAATCATGGCCATTTTATCTCAAAAACTACATGCTAAACACAATGCAATGCAAAAAGAATCAATGTCCAACTCCTCATGAATAGGCAGAAATGATTTTTTGAACTTTGGATCAAATTAATGCATAAAAATGATTTTAATTCAATGAAAAATTCTCAAAATGCATCAAGATCAAAAAAGAAATGTGGTTTGAAGGTTGGACAATGTTTCTAAATGTCTTAGAACATTTCATGAATTTTTTGGTGATTTTTAGATACTTAAAAGTATTTTTAATAAATTAATTTCCATTAATCAATTAAAAATAATCTTTTAAATATTTAAAAATACTTTTTTATGATAAAAATAAAAACAAAAATATTTTTGTGTCATAAAAATTAATAAAACTTATGAGAAAAAGTTTCATAATTTTTAAACAAGTTTTGCTATTTTAAATAAATTGTAGAAAACAAAATAAAATAAATGAATTAAAAATGAAATAAAGAGGAAGTATGCGTAATGGAGGGCCAGGATCCATTCTGGGCAAAGGGGCATTGACTGCGCGCCAGATCTTGTGGCCCACATTCAAACTGGCTTAAACTCAATTAATTAATTAAATTAAACCTAATTAAACTAATGACATGATCTGAGCCATTGGATGCGCGCGGGAAGAGACTCAGTCAACACATCCAACGCTCAATATTCAAACTGGAAGCCCTAACCCTAATTATGAATTAATGACTTTCAGGCTGCCGGAGAAGACTTCCGGTCGTCTTCTCCGGCCAGCACCCTCCCTGAGAAATGCCAACTTTCACCCTAGCTCACTAAAATGAAATCTAAAAACATGGAAATGATCCCCACACCCTACTGAACCAAAACCCCATCACAAACAACATTTATATTTCCTCAAATTCATGAATCGAAACAAAGAAGATCTTAGGTCAAAACTTTCAGAAACCAATTAAACTCTCATCTCTCAACCAATTTCAAAACCAATGACATCAGGGTGATCAGTGAAGCATGGAGAACAAGTTTAGAACATAAAAAATGATTTCTGGAAAAATATTTCTTGAGCTACCTGAGATTCGAAGCTTTCACTCCAGCAACTTTCAGGCCTCCCTTCTTGGTGAAATCCACTCTACTTGGTCCCCTGATGATCCTTGAGTGCTTGGAAGAAATTTATGTTGGCTAGTTGAGGAGTTTGAACAAGTTCTGTCCAAACTCAGTTGAAAATGGTGATGGTGGTTCAAGCTGTCTCAGGCCAATGTGAGTGGTTCTTTATGATCAGGGTGATGTTTTAAGAAGGTTTGTGGTGTTTGTTTGGATGTTTGTGAGCTGTGGAAGGAGTTTCGAAAGAAACTGCAAGTTGGAGTGAAAATGGTGAAGTGGTGTTATGACTTGTTTCAGGCTTGGTTTTTTGATGCTTTCTACTCAATGGAACATGGTGAGATGATTGGTGAAAATGGTTTGGATGTTTGTGAGATGAGGAGGCAGATTCGAATCAATTTGAAAAATGGTGTCTTCTTGTGTATGTGATGCTATGGCCTGTTTCAGCTTGGCTTGGTGAGTGTTATGGCCAGCATTTGGATAGTATAAAATAATCCCATTGGTCAGATGATGTGACCTGGCCTCTATTGATTGGTAAGTTTGCTTTTGCAAAAAAGTCCACTTTGTGTAAGGAAGGCATGGCTTGAGCTCTAGCTTGGTACAAGAGGCATGGGCTGCGCAGCAAGATGAGGTGAGAGGGCTAGCAAGGTTCAGCACCCAATGCATCAAGTTGGTGAAGTGTGATCATGAGTTTTGCAAGTTGGCTCTTTTTGGTTTTCCATGAAAAATGCCTTGTTACACAAACCATAAACATGTGATCTTTGGTCCAATTCTGATTTTTAGAGCCCATGGAATGTTTGTGTCATGGTTTGAAGCTAACTAGAAGTTACAAACAGCCTTGGTTCATGGTTTTGCAAACTTTCCATTTAGGGCACATCTTGAAAATCAATGATTTTTGCCAACTTTGTCACACCATAACTTTTGATCCAAGAAGAATTTGATCATGTTCTTTTACTTTTTGAAAAGGGAAAAATGTATTCTACAACTTTCATGACCAAAGTTTTTCCATTTGAAGCATTTTTGGATCAAGAATCAAGGCTTGAAAAATGACCTAAAATGATGCATTCTTGAAAAGTCAACTATGCCCAAAAAGTCAACACTTGCAAAATCTCCAAATTCTTGATTTTTGTGAACTTCAACCTTCTTCCATAATCAAATAAAGATCATATACACTCAAATTGATGAAGAATGCCCATTGGTTAGGTCATTGGGGGCCTCAGATGCCCTGATTTTACACTGACTTGTCCAGAAAGTCAACTCTTGATCAGATGACTTCCCCATGGAATTTTTTCATGAAAATTGATATGCATACTCCCTATACCATATAGAGACCAATGGAAACAAGAATGACCAAAACTTTTGAGGTTATGGCCTCTGAAACCAAAACCCTAATTTTAGGTTAACTGTGCAGTCAAACCTGGCTCTGCATCCAATCCAAACCCAGTTCTTGTGATTCTTTTGAAATCTTGACTTTGAGAGGATGTGATATGATATATGAACACATATGGATCCCTTTGAAGTGATTGGTGGCCCTTGGAGTGGCTCAGGAAGCTCTTGGATTGCTCAGATCACAAACCCTAGGTGCAAATGACTTAGAAACTATGCACTGAATCAAAAAATGAAACATGAGGTGATAAGATTGTGTTTATGCATATGAGAATGACCACAAGCCATGGTGTGAGTGGGTGAGGGCAAATTTGGGGTGTTTACAGCTGCCCCTATTCAAACATGAGTTAGCTGTGCAGGATGTAAGCAACGGCTTAACAGGCAAACAAGATAACTTGTGGTTGAATATCAAAGACAGTCCAAAATTTGCACTCACAGAATGAAGAAGAAAAGGGAAAAATAAAGTATATTGTAAAGTGTGGGCGACGGAGGACGACCGTCGAGCAGAGGACAACTGCTGGGTAAAGAGCAATGACGGGGACGACCGACATGCTGGAAAAAGTGTAGGAAATAAAACAATGACGGGGACGACCGACATGCTGGGGATAAAAGGTAAAGCCAAGACGGGGACGGCCGACTAGCTGGGGAAGAATGAAATTATGATGGGGACGGCCATCAAGATAAAGTAAGATTCTCTGGGAATTAATGAAACATGACGGGGACGGCCATCAAGTTCACAAAGTAAAGTAACCAACGACGGGGACGGCCATCGGGCTAAAAAGGAAAAGGGACCACGACGGGGACGGCCATCGGGTTAAAGAATAAATGAAATAAAACAGAAGATGGGGTACGGCCATCAAAGGTGAAGGACGATCACCTAGCAGGGGACGGCTGCTCTGTTGGGAATAAAAGAAATATGATGGGGACGGCCATCAAAGGTGGAGGACGACCACCTGGCAGGGTACGGCTGCCGAAAATATCAACGATGGGGACGGCCATCGGATAAGAGGTCAACGATGGGGACGGCCATCGGATGAGCATGATGGAGGACGACCATCAAGAGGTGGAGGACGACCACCTAGCAGGGGACGGCTGCTCTCAAGGCTTATCATAACATAGGACGAATGTCAGATAACCAAAATCAACAATGGGGACGGCCATTGGATAAAAATGATGAAGGACGATCATCAAGAGGTGGAGGACGACCACCTAGCAGGGGACGGCTGCTAAAAATCAACGATGGGGACGGCCATCGGATGAGCATGATGGAGGACGACCATCAAGAGGTGGAGGACGACCACCTAGCAGGGGACGGCTGCTCTCAGGGTTTATCATGACACAGGACGAGTGTCAGATAAAAGAGAAAATTTGCTTGCTGGTGATCTACTGGGGAATAGCAAACACGGACGAGTGCTTATATCCAAGAAGCAAAAGGTATAAGTGTTTAGGTATTGTGTATAGATTAAAGATGCGGACGAGCATCCTTAAGACTACGATACGGACGAGTATCGAGTAGAAACAAATACCGACGCGTGTTCAAAGATGATGATACGGACGAGTATCAACTGGTTAACAGAGAACACGGACAAGTGTTGAATCTGAGAGGATCCTTCTGGGGAATAGTAGACACAGGCGAGTATCTATATTCAAGAAGACAAAAGTGTTTGACACGGTGTATGGATCAAAGATGCGGACGAACATCCTTATGCATGCTCTGAGACGATGATACGGACGAGTACCATCTGGTTAACAAAGAACAAGGACCGAAGTCGAATCTGTGGGGATATGAATGTATATACAAGATACGGACGAGCATCTGTATGAGTGTATAGATGAGTGTTTATCTGCTTGGGGATGAATGACACGGATGAGTGTCGAGAAAGAAAAGTATAATATGAACAAATATATGATATACCAAGTGTAGGCGACTGCGCTAGGGATATAACACGGACGGGTGTCAAGAAAGTGTATATAAGTATATGTGAGTGCAAAGGGGATGTCTTTGGCTTTCTGCTGGGGATGTGACACGGACGGGTGTCAGGAAGTATCTGTAATACGGGTGGTGTTGTTTGCAAGGAGTGTTCAGGTGACTTACTGGGGAAAGGTGTCACAATGAGTATGTACTGGTGTTTGTGATTTGTGAGGCAGCTGCTTTTGCTGGGACTCTGGTGGGGACTCTGGGGGAAAGTATTCTGCATTCTGATGAATGGTTACTAGTCACAAGTGCTGATTCAAAACATGGCTTATGATTATGCTATGTGTTGGATTTTTGCCGTAATGCTCCGTACTAGACGGAATGCTACGCTTCGTGGGTGAATATGATGCAAATGCTATGATTGTGCAAAGATACCAAACCGGGATCCAGGTCCCATTGCTACGAAGGTCTTTGATCGATCTATTGAAATGGACATCCCAGCTGGGGGGGAGATCACTGGTGGATCTGAGGAGATGTATCTGCTTGGGGATTCGGGCCATTGATAGACCTATCCTTTAAATTAAAGACCCAGCTGGGGTTTGTAGAAGCTTTCTTCACTCTGTTGTGACCTTCTATGCGCTGCTCTTCTGGATAGAGGCTGGAACTCTGTGGGGAGATGGTTCCCTGACTTTGTGTATTTCGGCTGAGGATAAAAAGGCAACTCGGCTGGGGAGAAAGGGAGGAATCACTGAAAGACCTCCCTAAGGATTCTATTGAAGAGGATCCCTGACTCAACCGGGGATATAGGTGCCTTTTGTGATACCTACCCATTCTGATGGGGATAAGTAATAAGTGGCAATCTCAGCTGGGGGAGGTCATGGGGGGCGACTCAGCTGGGGAGAGAGCACTTCGGGTGCTAAAATTGGGCGTTGACTTGCCAGCTTGTTGGGATGAAGCTTACATGCCCCAAGTTGCATTCTGGATACCTGCGATCCTGAAAAAGATAGAGAAATGCACAAGGTAATCCTGAGGTATCCCTTACTGGATTCCGTCATAGGAGTTTAGAATACTTCTGAGAGTAAACATATTTCCCGCAAGCATGTTTTTATTTGAAGATAAGCATCTGTATTCTTATGCAATCAGTTTTTTTCTTTTTGAGACATCAGACATTTTTTGCAAATAAAATGTACAAGACGAGACATGACTGAAAATCTGATTTTATAAATTCATATGCCCTGAATTGGCGAGATACAGTCAAAGGAACATATCCCCTGAAATGAGGAGATTGTTACAAATTGAGAAACAAAATGCTGGCAGTGTTGATGACGCTTTGAGGAGCTTCCTCTTCACTATGACCCGTATGACTTTTGACGTTCTTCTCATCTTGCTTTTTTGAAGAATGTTGATTTTGATTGATGCTCGATCCTTTCGAAGCTTACCAAGTTATAGGTGATACAGACGAATTCAGAATGCAGTTGTTCGCTTATTCCCTTATTTTGCATGGATCGCCCTTTCGGGTTTTCAATCCATCGGGATACCCATTTTTGCCTGAGCTGTCCAATGCGGCTTTTCAACTCAGCGGGTGTACTTTTTCTTTATTTTCCCTTATTTTTGCCCGAGTCTTTTATTCTGTTTTTGACTCGCCGGGATGCCCTATTTTTGCCTGGACTTACATTCTGTTTTTATGTCCAGCGGGTCATTTTTATGCGAAGTATTTTTTAACTGCATCTGAATTCACCAGGGACGGGAAGTCTTCACCATCCATAGTGCTGAGCATCAGTGCTCCACCAGAGAAAACTTTCTTTACCACAAATGGTCCTTCGTAGTTTGGAGTCCATTTGCCCCTGTGGTCTGTATGAGGAGGGAGGATTCTCTTCAACACAAGATCTCCTACTTGGTACTCTCGGTGCCTGACTTTCTGATCGAAGGCTCTCTTCATTCTTTTCTGATACAACTGCCCATGACAGATTGCAGCTAATCTTTTCTCTTCAATCAGACTCAGTTGTTCGTATCGGGCCCGAACCCATTCTGCTTCACTCAGTTTAACATCCATTAGTACCCGTAGGGAGGGTAATTCAACTTCAACTGGTAGGACTGCTTCCATACCATACACAAGCTGATACGGTGTTGCCCCAGTGGATGTTCTGATTGACGTGCGGTACCCATGCAAGGCAAACGGTAGCATCTCATGCCAGTCTTTGTAAGTGACTACCATCTTCTGCACAATCTTCTTGATATTCTTATTTGCTGCCTCAACAGCGCCGTTCATCTTTGGCCTGTAAGGAGAAGAATTGTGGTGTTGGATTTTGAAGTCCCGGCACAGCTCTGCCATCATTTTGTTGTTCAAGTTGGAACCATTATCAGTAATGATTCGCTCGGGAACTCCATATCGACAGATGATATCTCTCTTCAGAAATCTGGCTACCACTTGTCTTGTAACATTGGCATAGGAAGCTGCTTCGACCCACTTGGTGAAATAATCAATGGCAACCAGGATGAATCTGTGGCCATTTGAAGCAGTTGGCTCAATCTTGCCGATCATGTCAATGCCCCACATAGCGAATGGCCAGGGTGAAGACATTACGTTCAAAGGATTGGGAGGCACGTGCACCTTATCTGCATAAATCTGGCATTTATGGCATTTTCTGGCGTAGGCACAACAGTCGGCATCCATTGTGATCCAATAATACCCTGATCTTAGCAACTTCTTAGCCATGGCATGTCCCCCAGCATGGGTACCAAAGGATCCCTCGTGCACCTCATGCATTAACAACTCCGCTTCCGTCTTATCAACACATCTGAGGAGTACCATATCAAAGTTCCTTTTGTATAAAGACCCATCAGTGTTTAGAAAGAAACTACCAGCAAGCCTTCTCAGAGTCTTCTTATCATTGGAAGATGCCCCAGGTGGGTATGTCTGATCCTCCAAGAAGCACTTAATGTCATGGAACCAAGGCTTATCATCTTTAACAACATCTGCTGCGAACACATATGCTGGCCTGTCAAGTCTGGACACTGAAATCTGAGGTACAAAGTTAGCAGCTTGAACTTTGATCATGGATGAAATGGTAGCAAGAGCATCTGCAAACTGATTCTCGTCCCGAGGGATATACTCAAGCTTGACTGTTGTGAAGAAAGTCAGTAACTTTCTTGTATAATCCCTGTAAGGTATCAGATGATCCTGATGGGTGTACCATTTGCCATTGGTCTGATTGATTACCAAAGCTGAATCTCCGAATACAGTCAATGTCTTGATCCTGAGGTCAATGGCTTCCTCAAGACCCATAATGCAAGCTTCGTATTCAGCTTCGTTGTTAGTGCAGTTGAAGGTGAGCTTTGCCGAGAAAGGCATGTGAACTCCCTTAGGTGTAATGAGCACTGCACCAACACCACAACCATTCATGTTAACAGCCCCATCAAACATCATAGTCCACTCTTCTTCCGGGTCGGGCCCTTCAGTGTGAATAGGCTCTTCATGATCTTTTGATTTTATGAACATGATGTCTTCATCAGGGAAGTCAAACCTCATAGGCTGGTAGTCATCAATGGGTTGCTCAGCAAGATATTCAGACAATACACTGCCCTTGATGGCTTTCTGAGAGGTGTACTGGATGTCATACTCTGTAAGAATCATTTGCCATCTTGCAACCCGTCCGGTAAGAGCTGGCTTCTCAAATATGTACTTAACTGGGTCCATTTTTGAGATCAATAAAGTAGTGTGGGTCAACATATACTGTCTCAGTCGGCGAGCAGCCCACGCTAAAGCACAGCAAGTTTTCTCGAGCAGTGAATAACGTTGTTCACAGTCGGTAAACTTTTTGCTTAGGTAGTATATTGCATACTCTTTTCGACCAGACTCGTCATGCTGGCCTAGCACACACCCCATTGACTCTTCTAATACTGTCAAGTACATGATCAGAGGTCTTCCTTCGACTGGAGGCATAAGGATTGGAGGTTCTTGCAGATATTCTTTGATCTTGTCAAAAGCCTTCTGGCAGTCTTCGTTCCACCTGACCGTCTGTTCTTTTCTCAGCAGTTTGAACAAGGGTTCACAGGTTGCTGTAAGGTGAGATATGAACCTCGAGATGTAGTTCAATCGACCTAAGAATCCTCGAACTTCTTTCTCTGTCTTCGGTGCAGGCATCTCTTGAATAGCCTTGACTTTATCAGGGTCAACTTCAATCCCTTTCTCGCTTACAATAAAACCCAGCAGCTTACCAGATCTCACCCCGAATGTGCATTTGTTGGGGTTCAACTTTAGTTGGTACTTCCTCAGACGCTTGAACAATTTCAGCAGATTTACCAGGTGGTCTTCTTCAGTAAGGGACTTGGCAATCATATCATCCACATAGCATTCGATTTCTTTATGAATCATATCGTGGAATAATGTTACCATAGCCCGTTGATATGTTGCACCGGCATTCTTGAGCCCAAATGGCATTACCTTGTAGCAGAACGTGCCCCAAGGTGTGATGAAGGTTGTCTTCTCCATGTCTTCAGGTGACATCTTAATCTGATTGTATCCTGAAAATCCGTCCATGAAGGAGAATACCGAGAACTGAGCCGTATTATCCACCAATACATCAATGTGAGGTAATGGGAAGTCATCTTTCGGGCTGGCTCTGTTCAGATCCCGGTAGTCAACACACATCCTTACTTTGCCGTCTTTCTTAGGCACAGGTACTATGTTAGCAACCCACGGTGGATAGCTAGTTACAGCAAGGAACCCGGCGTCCCATTGCTTTTGTACCTCTTCCTTGATTTTCATTGCCATGTCTGGACGAGTACGGCGTAGTTTCTGTTTAACTGGCGGGCATTCTTCTCTCAAAGGCAGCTTGTGCGTGACAATGTCGGTGTCCAACCCTGGCATATCTTGATAAGACCAAGCAAACACATCCACATACTCTTGAAGCAGGTCAATCAGTTGTCTCTTCACTGAGTCTTGCAGGCAGGCCCCGATTTTAACCTCTTTCACGTCTTCATCTGTACCAAGATTGATCACTTCAACCTCCTCCTGGTGAGGAGTAATAACCTTTTCCTCTTGTCTCAACAACCTGGCTAGCTCTTCAGGAAGCTCATGTTCTTCTTCAACCCCTTCATCAGCTTGATTGATCGGATTGTCAAAGTCATACGAAGTCATAGCCGTGCTGTTGTCGGTGCAGTCTGGAAGGCACACTCTGCAAGGGTTCAGTTGTTCATTTTAGTGATTTGATTTTAGTCTTGTTTAGAAAAGTGAAATAAAGTTGTCATTTTGCAAACACTGCCATTTATTTTTTGTACAAAAAGAAAAATGGAAAGACAGTGAATGAAAAGAAAAAGACTCATTTGCAAAAAGATGTCTGATATTTCATTGATTAATCTTGTTTGCACAAAAAGTACAGATGGCCCGATTACAAAATGAGTTTTGTCATCTTGGTCAAGATGCAAGACTTGATGCATGCTTAAAACACAGGAAATAATAATTACTCTGCATGAGTAACTCTTATAATTTCCTGGGAAGACCAGTTTGAGATACTGCTCCCCGGGATCTTTGGACGAATCCAGCTTTCTAGGTTGCGTTCTTCTTCCAGCTCGTCTTCCAGACAGTTGACAGCATCAGGGGTGAGCATCCCCCCACTCACAAAGTTGGGCTCTTTCGCAGCCGCTGCTTGATCCTGTTGAGTTGGTTTGTAACCCAACCCAAATCTGTCTTCTTTCTTCTCCATCGATAACAATTTGCCCCAGCCTTGGGCGGTTCCTTCCTCAACAACCTTCCGGGCTTGTTGGTATGACGATATTGAAGTACCAGGTACAGCAGATGTTTCATTCACATTCAAGGCTTCAAACCCCTGGCTCATTGTTTCATGGATCTCCCCATCCATCTCAATGTACTTATAAGTAGCCAGGTGGCTGACAAAAATGTCCTCTTCTCCGCAGATTGTAACGATTTGACCCTCCCACTCATATTTTAACTTCTGGTGAAGGGTAGAGGTCACGGCGCCAGCGGCGTGAATCCATGGCCTACCCAATAGACAGCTGTAGGCAGGCTGTATATCCATCACGTAGAAGGTTGTTTTGAAGGTCTGCGGGCCAATCGTTATGGGCAACTCAATCTCTCCCAGAACCGATCTCTTTGAACCATCAAAGGCTCTCACCACCAGGTTGCTGGGTCTCAATGCCAATCCATCGTATTCTAGCTTCACCAGGGCCTTCTTAGGTAAGACATTGAGAGATGATCCCGTGTCTACCAACACATGAGAAAGGACAACACCTTTGCATTCCATGGTTATGTGCAAGGCTTTGTTATGGTTGCGGCCTTCCGTTGTGATCAGTATTGGTGAACCCTAGTCCGTGACTAGCATTAACATTTCCAACTACAGCTTCCAGCTGATTGACAGTGATCTCTTCGGACACGTAAGCTGCGTGCAAGACTTTGAGTAGTGCATTCCGATGGGCTTCGGAGCACATAAGCAATGATAGGATTGAGATCTTGGAAGGCGTCTGATGAAGCTGATCCACTATTTTATAATCACTCTTTTTGATGATTCGCATGAACTCATCAACCTCTTGGTCAAAGGGTGTCTTCAAGGCTTCTTTAACAGTCTGCTCTTCCTGCACCGAGCTTTTTCCTTTTGCCTTGGCAGCAGCTTCTGCTTCGGCAGTGGGTTTCTGAATTTGTGGGGCGAAGAGACGTCCGCTTCGGGTGAAGCCTCCGCCTCCTCCCACATTGTCAATTTGTGGTGCAGGGGTTGATGATTCAAAAGTGATTCTTTGTCCTTCACAGTACAGGTCAGAGTCGTAATGCCAGGGGATAGCATTACTGCTCTCATAAGGTACTGGTCCAGGCACCGTGATAGTGACTGGACTGACTGCAGCTGCGGAAGGAATTGTGATAGTCTGTGGATCGTAATAAATTGTGACTGGCGCTCTGACGGGAGCAACACCTTCTGAGCTGTAGGCAGAGTTGTTCTCAGGATCATAGAATATTGTGACAGTTGAGACATCTTCATGATTTGTTGCTGGTGTTGTAGGAGACATTGTCGGGAGTATGGATGTTGCTATTGTAGGAGATTCAAATTGGAGTGGTGTTGGAGTTGTAGAAGGAACATTTGTTGATAACTGGTCAGTTGAAATGACAGATGAAGTACTTGTTGATGAAACCGAAGAATTGTCAGGAACAATGGTTGCTGCAGTTGTAGGAGGTTCTGAAACCGTTGCTGATGAGATTGTTGGATTTGTAGGAAATGATGTGGTGATCTGGAGTTGGCCACTCTGAATGAGACCATCTATGCCATTCCTCAGGTTATCGCACCCATTTACCGAGATATTGCAGTAAGCACACCCCAACTCACACCCCGGGAACATTTGACATTCGAGGAGTTGAGCCTTAATTTCCACCAACGGTGTCCGGATTTGACCCACACTGGTTATTAAATAAGACGGCTTGTCTTCTTCAATAGCGTTAATTCTGGGACCACCGTGATTTGGCATGGGGTTCTTATTGACATTGGGTGGTGGTGCGAAATTCAGAGCTTTTGAGTCTACCAGGTCTTGTACCTTCATGTGCAGGGCTCTGCACTTTTCTGTACTGTGGCCAGGTGCATTTGAGTGGAAGGCACATTTGGCGTTGGAGTCATAATTCCTGGGTAGACTGTTGGGATCTGGAGGTGCCAACGTCCTTAGCTCAACTAGATTGAGTTTCAGGAGTTGTGGCAGCAATGTAGCATATGGCATAGGGATCGGATCAATTACCCTGTTGGCTTGAGAAGGCCTCTGTTGGAAAAGCCTTTGTTGGTTGTTGTTGTTGGTGTTGCTGTTGTTGTAATTTCTCGGAGGATACTGATTCTGTTGATGGTACTGAGGTTGTTGTTGATAGTTTTGTTGCGGAGGTTGATAGACTGGTTGAGGATGAGCTGGAGCAGGGATGGTGACTGCTGCCACTGATCTGTGAACATATTGGGGCCTGCCCCTGTTGGTGTGGATGGCATTGGTCTCGCCAGTTCTTCTCGGGCCTGCAAAAGGCTTTCTTGTACTACTGGACGAGCTTGCACCATTGTCTGAGATCTTACCCATCTTTAACAGGCTCTCAATTCTCTCCCCAGCTATGACAACATCTGCAAAGCTAGTGGAAGAGAAAGCAGCCAGCCTGTCAATATAAGTCCCCTGAAGGGTGTTCATGAACATATCTGCCATTTCCCTTTCATACATAGGTGGTTGAACAGCAGCAGCCAATTGCCTCCATCTCTGGGCATATTCTCGGAAACTTTCCCTCGACGACTGTGACATTCCCATTAGGAGAGTCCTGTTGGGTGCCATGTCTAAGTTGTACTGATACTGTCTGATGAAGGCCTCCGCCAGGTCCTTCCAGCATCTGATAGTCGCCCTTGTCAAGTGAGAGTACCATTCTCTTGAAGCTCCAGTCAAGCTATCCTCGAAATAGAACATCCAGAGCTTCTCATCCATTGTATAGGCCTTCAGCCTTCCCAGAAATGATTGCAAATGAGTCCGGGGGCATGAAGTCCCGTTGTATTTTTCAAAACAGGGAGGTTTGAACTTATGGGGGATCCTGACCCCGTCTACCAAGCCCATGTCCATGACGTCGAAACCCAAAGAATTTTGAGATTCTAAGGACCTCAATTTCTCAGCTATCTCATCCAACCTTCTATCATAGGCTTCTTCCCCAGCACCCATTACTGTAAACTGGTCCTCTTGGGGGTCTTCTTGAAGTACCCTGGCTGCAGTGGCAGTCCCTTGAACATTTGCAGGAATATTGACTTCTGGATGGAGGTGTGGTCCAAATACAGGGGGGTTAACATGAGGTTGGACCCTTTCATTGTTGCTGGTCCCGGCAGTCCCTATATGTGGATCTTCTTGGTTTTGCCTTTCCACCATGGCCCTCAATCTTTCTTGGCTCTGAGCCATGTTGTTCATTACTTCCATAAACTGAGCTATCTGTGTTCTCATTTCCAATCTTTCGTTTGCCATTTGAGTCCTGACCTCTGCAAGGTCCTGCTGTACCTGATCCATTTGGATGCCCGGAAGATTGTTACAGGTCGGATATCGGTGCGGACGGTTGAGGGGAAATACCCGGCGCCGAGCAATAATTCCTGAACATCACAACAGAGTTAGTGGCAATAAAACAAAAACCTACAAAACAAACAAAAGGGTTAGCATGCAATGCAGTTATGCTTATTTGTTCTCAAGGTATCCGGTTTGGCTTTCAGTTTTGACCCTTCCAGACCCTTGAAGATGCTGTTGATGTTGCTTTCGAAGTAAACCCGGATTGAACAAACCAATACATATATTACAAAAGACAAATGGTACATAGTTTGTTTCACAAATACAAGCCCTCTGAGGGGTCAGAATACATTACAGGAAAATAAAAGTACATGGAATGAAAGCAACAACAAACAAATGGTCAAACACCAAGACCAAACTCATCCTCACGAACTTCCTTGAGAAGTGCTTCGGTCACAGGATCAGCCGGACGCTCCGTGAGATTCCTGATGAGGAGGTTCCGGGTCGTAATAGCTGCTGTTAGCTTCTTGTGCTGAGTTTGGTCCTTGGACCTCTTTATTCCTGCTTTGATCTTCAGCTCTGATATCTCCCTCTGGGCTGCTGCCAGGGCTTCTTGCTGTTCTTTTGCACTAGCTTCCAGTTGCTCCATCTTGTCTTGAACTCTCTTGTCCTCCAGAGTACGAGCTTCGGTGATCCTGACCCACCTAGCCTGACTCTCCTTTAGATACAAGTCTGTCCTTGCTTTCTGGAACTGGGCTTCTTTGCAAGCATTCTTCAGAATTTGTTCTCCAGCTTTAGACTTTTTGATATAATCCCCAGACTTCTCAATCTTAACCATATGCTCCACTCTCAACTTTTCTAACCTCTCAATCTCCATCCTACCCTCACTTCTTTCCCGGAGGGTCTTCTGCAAGGCCTGAGTTAACTTTTCATTTCTTTCCTTCAAGCTCTCAAACTCCTCCAAACTGATAGTGGCAGGGGGTGGTGCTGAAGATGACTCAGGCATATCTTCTATAGTAAAGGGCATCCCAGAGAATTGAGCCCTGGCATGGGACCACTCATAATATTGTGCTGATGCCACATTGTTGCACTTCCCCAAAATGGTGACTCCCTTGGTTTGAACATTATCCCAGGCCCAAGCAGCCTGCCTAACAATAGCCAGATTAGGCTTGTTCTCACAATAAAGAGTCTCAACCAAGTCCTGTGCCTTAGGAATGTGGACCAGTGCATAGCCCAGTTGCCTTTTGAACAACAGAGGATTGTAATTGATGCTACCCTTAACTCCTATTAGGGGCACATTGGGAAAATGCCCACAGCTGGTGATGATATCCCTGCCCTTGGTGCTTTGAGTACACCATCTGATATCTGCTGAAGTTAGAGCAGTGAGTCTCCTAGCCCAGTTGCTCTGCTGATGAGGGTTCAAAAATGCATCTGTTCTGGGTAGATGCCTGAGAAGCCAAGTATGAAATAATGGAGCACAACACCTCACTAATCTTCCCCTCTGCTTTTCATTCCTCTGATGCACTGAATAGTAGAGGTCCCCCAATAAAGTGGGCACTGGGTTCTGCAAGATGAAAAGATGGATTGCATTCTTGCTAATGAATCGAGGCTCATCTGCAAACAATACAATTCCATATATGCTCAAGGCCAACAAAGCACCGACAGCTTTCCACTCTCCTAGAGAAGCTTTCAGGGTAGCTTGAGAGATCAAGAAGTCCAGATGGAAGCCAAGGATTCCAGCTTTAGAAGTCATATGCTGCTCAATCAGGACAGGTTCCAGGTGCAAAGCCTTGGCTATTTCTCCATTACCAGGAAAGACCATCTCAGGGTTGAAAGGGATTCCACCCCTGATAGGCAGACCAACCAATGATGAGTATTCTTCCAATAAAGGGCCTAGCTGAAAGTCTTGGAAAGTGAAACACCTCAATGGGGGATCATAAAACTGAATGCAAGTGTGGATCAAGCTTCTCTGTGAAGGGTCCAGATCCATAACCATATCAAGTATATCCCCATGGTGTTCCCTGAACAATGGTACATGGTCTGGAGTGATCAGGGTCTGAATCCTCCTGATGTCAGATAGCTCTGGTTGGAAGAAATGATAGGTGATGTTGCTCTTTTTAGGAGCCATGATGTTGAGACTGAGTAGAGACAGGTGCTGATGCTGATACTGAAGAAAGGGCCACTGATTGGCTGGTGATAGCTGAAGCAGGTGCTGGTGAAGATGGGTCAATGCTGAAGATGGGGTCAAAACCAAAACCAAATGAAGATGGATACCCTGAAACACAAATAAGCAAATGTCAATATGATGCAATGTTTATGTATGCAAATGATATGCAAGGGTTTGTGACTGAGCTGGATCTGATCAAGAAAGGCTCTGATATAGGTCCAAGTATGTCCAAGAATTCCAGATGGAGGTCTATAAATCCAGTAACCAAGGTGGGGGGCTCAAATAAAGAGCCACATGTCCAGGGTTTTAGAATCACAAGAACTGTCCCAAAATGGAGTATTCTTAATCAAATCAAAGTAACAGGGTATTCTGAGGTCAAGGTACCTGCAAACCTGTAAACAGCCCAACCCCCTCACAGGTGGTGTTCTAGAACAAGGATCCTCAGACTTGGACCAGTTATGAGAAGTGTAAACACTTCTAACCCGGAGGTACAGTGTTTACAATAACCATAAAAGTTCCTCCTCTAATTCACCTCAGTTTCTGAAGGTCAATACTAAAAGGTCATCCAGACTTAGCAGGCTTCCCAGATAGCCCTAGCATTGCAGGAAATCTGCAACACAGAGTTCTCAAGAAGAAACCCATATCTGAACCGTGTTTCATATTCCCGCACCAGACCGAGATGGAATGGGAAAGAATATGAACCACTCTAGCCTAGGTGTCACTCAGGTCCCAGGCATAGGACCTCAACTCTCAATAAAACACCCACCCACCAAAGCAAACAAACAGATCCAGCCAGCAGCACAGTATGACAATATGATATAATGCAAAGCTATAAAGAAAGCAGTAGACAACTGTACATAAAGCAAAAGTAAATACAAATACACAAACACAAACAACACACAACACCCCAGTAAACACAAATCAATCAAGCGCTAGGAGGAACCCACAAAAAGAACCAGAAGCCCTGGTTGCAGTATAAGAGTCCCCAGCAGAGTCGCCAAGCTGTCGCTCCCAATAAGTGGGACAGGGCCCAGATAAAGGTGCAGACGCGAACGGTCGGCGAGAGGGACAATGAGAACACACAGCCGTGAACTCACTGGAGATGAATAGAGTCGCCAGCTAGGCATTTTTATCCCGGAGGAAAGGCAATGCTGCATAAGCCTAGAAAAAGATGGATAAGACGGTTGCGAACCAGAGAGACTGAGAAAGGGGGTTGGTTACAACCTGGGAAGGTATTAGCACCCAGATTGTCCGCCGTACTCGACGGGATCCACGCTTAAAAGATTTGTGTTTTAAAGGGGTAGTGTCAGTGCAATCTGTGTATCAAAATAGCTGGAAAAGGATGTACAGGTGTCAGTGTAAAGTGAAGTGAAGTGTATAATGATGTGTCAGTGTAAGAATGAGAATGAATTGCTCATGATAATGAGGCTAAGAGAAAGATGCTGGAAAGAGGGGGAATATACAGAGACTTTTGTTCGATAACTGTTAAGTTATGCCTACGTATCCTCTCGTGCAATGAGGAAGTCAGAACACCGTAGTTCGACCCAAAGAGACTGAAAGATGAATTGACTTGTGAACTGCTTACTTGTCTATGCTCAAGTGTATGACCTGTCTGGCTCAGGTGCAAACTGTCTTGCATTAGACGGAAGAAGCAAGTTCTCGTTTGTGAGTGAGTGAGATGAGAAAAGAATCCCGGAGGAGACGATTATTGTTTGTTTTTGTATTTTCAGTCTTTTATTGCTTTTGGATTTTGTCATAAGTTAATGAGCTTAAGTCTAAACCAATGGATTTAGTAAACTCATCACATCTTCCCTCTGATTAGGGGTAATGAGAATACCTTAAGTGTGAAGTCAGATTCTCACACTTAATCATCTATGGTGTAGGATTAAGATCATTAACCTACTTGTGATTATTTAGATGTTTTTGGTGATTTTTGTTTAGTGTTAAGTAATGAGGTTAAGCCATAATCATGGATTAAACAGACCCATTACACCATCCTAAAAGAAGGATAATAGATGAGAATGTTTAAGCTGAGGAAAGCTCCTCAACTTAATCCATGATTAGGGATTAAACTCATTACAAAACAAGCCTTTATTAAGTGGATTTTAGTTAATGATTTGATGATGAAGTGATTTTTAGGGTTTGTAAGACAACTTGAGGGGGACTTGTCCATTAACACTAGGGTTAGTCCTTCTTAACCAATTAAGGAAGAATTAGAACCCTAATGCAAGGCCCAAGTTACAAGTGTAATGTCTTGATACTTATTAAGTGGATTGATTAAGAGATTTAAACACATTAAGGGTTTAACACTTAGGATTAAAGTTATACACTCCATCCTAAGAGAAGGATGCAGGCATAAGCTTAATCACAAAGCCTTAAAGCCTTTAGGGTTTAGTCCCTGATTTTTGAGATGAGAAGAGAAGACACAAAGAGACACAAAGGTAAAACTAAGAGGGGAGACTAATCAAAACCCTAATCATTGTCATGCTTGGTTGTTCCTAAGGTTTGTGAGGTTTAACAAAGAAGACCTTCAATGGAACCACCAGGAAGCAGATGAAAGGATCAAGAGAAGCAAAGCAACTTGCTTCATTCAAGAAGTCAAGTCACTTGAAGAAAGAAAGTGGGAAGAAGAAGAATGAGCAAGCTCAAACTCAAACACAAACAAAAATGCAGCAATGGATGCAAGAGAGATGAAAAGAAAAGTTATGAGAAGTGAAGGCAAATTCACTTCTCAAATTTACTTACCACCTGAAATGTTAGAAAGAAATGCAATGCAATGCAAAATGAAATGAAATGACATGATGAGCAACAAAACCAGAAGCATGTTGATGATGATAATGATGCTATGAGATGCTACAAACATGAGGCAGCACATGGAAATGATCATACAAGCTTATGAATGCAAATGAAGCAAGTTAGGAACCATGAACATACATGAAAAGTTATGAAGTGCACATGACATACAACATGGCAAATACATGATGCAATGATCAAACATGCTTTCAATATGTCTCATGATATCAAATGAATCAAATGGATGCTTGAAATGTCATGGCAAGTCATGTTATGCAAGAGAATGCAAGATGGATGCATATGGAAGCCCAAATTAGGGTTTATGAACAATACATCAAACAAAAACCAAAATCAGAAGCAAACCCTAAGATAAAAAATTGAAAATTAACTCAAAAGACCCCTAATCCTATATTAAACCAATGCCCAAAGGAGAGGTCTCAACTCCTAACCTAACTCAAAATATGAATTTTACAAGTTATTAGGGTTTTTAGGGTTTCTAAACAAAAGAAATGTCAAACAATTGAAAAATGTAAGGTCAAATCATGGCCATTTTATCTCAAAAACTACATGCTAAACACAATGCAATGCAAAAAGAATCAATGTCCAACTCCTCATGAATAGGCAGAAATGATTTTTTGAACTTTGGATCAAATTAATGCATAAAAATGATTTTAATTCAATGAAAAATTCTCAAAATGCATCAAGATCAAAAAAGAAATGTGGTTTGAAGGTTGGACAATGTTTCTAAATGTCTTAGAACATTTCATGAATTTTTTGGTGATTTTTAGATACTTAAAAGTATTTTTAATAAATTAATTTCCATTAATCAATTAAAAATAATCTTTTAAATATTTAAAAATACTTTTTTTTGATAAAAATAAAAACAAAAATATTTTTGTGTCATAAAAATTAATAAAACTTATGAGAAAAAGTTTCATAATTTTTAAACAAGTTTTTCTATTTTAAATAAATTGTAGAAAACAAAATAAAATAAATGAATTAAAAATGAAATAAAGAGGAAGTATGCGTAATGGAGGTCCAGGATCCATTCTGGGCAAAGGGGCATTGACTGCGCGCCAGATCTTGTGGCCCACATTCAAACTGGCTTAAACTCAATTAATTAATTAAATTAAACCTAATTAAACTAATGACATGATCTGAGCCATTGGATGCGCGCGGGAAGAGACTCAGTCAACACATCCAACGCTCAATATTCAAACTGGAAGCCCTAACCCTAATTATGAATTAATGACTTTCAGGCTGCCGGAGAAGACTTCTGGTCGTCTTCTCCGGCCAGCACCCTCCCTGAGAAATGCCAACTTTCACCCTAGCTCACTAAAATGAAATCTAAAAACATGGAAATGATCCCCACACCCTACTGAACCAAAACCCCATCACAAACAACATTTATATTTCCTCAAATTCATGAATCGAAACAAAGAAGATCTTAGGTCAAAACTTTCAGAAACCAATTAAACTCTCATCTCTCAACCAATTTCAAAACCAATGACATCAGGGTGATCAGTGAAGCATGGAGAACAAGTTTAGAACATAAAAAATGATTTCTGGAAAAATATTTCTTGAGCTACCTGAGATTCGAAGCTTTCACTCCAGCAACTTTCAGGCCTCCCTTCTTGGTGAAATCCACTCTACTTGGTCCCCTGATGATCCTTGAGTGCTTGGAAGAAATTTATGTTGGCTAGTTGAGGAGTTTGAACAAGTTCTGTCCAAACTCAGTTGAAAATGGTGATGGTGGTTCAAGCTGTCTCAGGCCAATGTGAGTGGTTCTTTATGATCAGGGTGATGTTTTAAGAAGGTTTGTGGTGTTTGTTTGGATGTTTGTGAGCTGTGGAAGGAGTTTCGAAAGAAACTGCAAGTTGGAGTGAAAATGGTGAAGTGGTGTTATGACTTGTTTCAGGCTTGGTTTTTTGATGCTTTCTACTCAATGGAACATGGTGAGATGATTGGTGAAAATGGTTTGGATGTTTGTGAGATGAGGAGGCAGATTCGAATCAATTTGCAAAATGGTGTCTTCTTGTGTATGTGATGCTATGGCCTGTTTCAGCTTGGCTTGGTGAGTGTTATGGCCAGCATTTGGATAGTATAAAATAATCCCATAGGTCAGATGATGTGACCTGGCCTCTATTGATTGGTAAGTTTGCTTTTGCAAAAAAGTCCACTTTGTGTAAGGAAGGCATGGCTTGAGCTCTAGCTTGGTACAAGAGGCATGGGCTGCGCAGCAAGATGAGGTGAGAGGGCTAGCAAGGTTCAGCACCCAATGCATCAAGTTGGTGAAGTGTGATCATGAGTTTTGCAAGTTGGCTCTTTTTGGTTTTCCATGAAAAATGCCTTGTTACACAAACCATAAACATGTGATCTTTGGTCCAATTCTGATTTTTAGAGCCCATGGAATGTTTGTGTCATGGTTTGAAGCTAACTAGAAGTTACAAACAGCCTTGGTTCATGGTTTTGCAAACTTTCCATTTAGGGCACATCTTGAAAATCAATGATTTTTGCCAACTTTGTCACACCATAACTTTTGATCCAAGAAGAATTTGATCATGTTCTTGTACTTTTTGAAAAGGGAAAAATGTATTCTACAGCTTTCATGACCAAAGTTTTTCCATTTGAAGCATTTTTGGATCAAGAATCAAGGCTTGAAAAATGACCTAAAATGATGCATTCTTGAAAAGTCAACTATGCCCAAAAAGTCAACACTTGCAAAATCTCCAAATTCTTGATTTTTGTGAACTTCAACCTTCTTCCATGATCAAATAAAGATCATATACACTCAAATTGATGAAGAATGCCCATTGGTTGGGTCATTGGGGGCCTCAGATGCCCTGATTTTACACTGACTTGTCCAGAAAGTCAACTCTTGATCAGATGACTTCCCCATGGAATTTTTTCATGAAAATTGATATGCATACTCCCTATACCATATAGAGACCAATGGAAACAAGAATGACCAAAAATTTTGAGGTTATGGCCTCTGCATCCAATCCAAACCTAGTTCTTGTGATTCTTTTGAAATCTTGACTTTGAGAGGATGTGATATGATATATGAACACATATGGATCCCTTTGAAGTGATTGGTGGCCCTTGGAGTGGCTCAGGAAGCTCATGGATTGCTCAGATCACAAACCCTAGGTGCAAATGACTTAGAAACTATGCACTGAATCAAAAAATGAAACATGAGGTGATAAGATTGTGTTTATGCATATGAGAATGACCACAAGCCATGGTGTGAGTGGGTGAGGGCAAATTTGGGGTGTTTACAGAATGATGATTGTCAGAAAGCTTTTGACAAGATTAAGGAGTATCTGCAAGAGCCTCCAATTCTCATGCCTCTAGTTGAATGAAGACCTCTAATAATGTACCTGACAGTATTAGATGAATCAATGGGGTGTGTGTTGGGCCAGCATGACGAGTCTGGTCAAAAAGAGTATGCAATATACTACCTAAGCAAAAATTTTACCGACTATGAACAACGTTATTCACTGCTCGAGAACACTTGTTGTGCTTTAGCGTGGGCTGCTCGCCGACTAAGACAATATATGTTGACTCATACTACCTTGTTGATCTCAAAGATGGACCCCGTCAAGTACATATTTGAGAAGCCAACACTCACCGGAAGGGTTGCAAGGTGGCAAATGATTCTGACAGAATATGATATTCAGTACACTTCTCAAAAAGCCATCAAAGGCAGTGTATTATCTGACTATCTGGCCGAGCAACCCATTAATGACTACTAGCCTATGAGATTTGATTTCCCTGATAAAGACATCATGTTCTTGAAGTCAAAAGATTGTGAAGAGCCTATTCACACTGAAGGGCCTGATCCAGAAGAAGCATGGACTATGATGTTCGATGGGGCAGTTAATTGTAACGGTCGTGGGGTTGGTGCAGTGCTTATTACACCCGAAGGAGTCCGTATGCCTTTCTTAACAAAGCTTACCTTTGCCTGCACTAACAATGAAGCAGAGTATGAAGCTTGTATCATGGGTCTCGAGGAAGCCATTGACCTCAGGATCAAAACCTTAAATGTATTCGGAGATTCAGCTTTGGTGATCAACCAAACTAATGGCAAGTGGTATACTCATCAAGAGCATCCGGTTCCCTACTGTGACTATACGAGGAGATTGTTGACTTTCTTCACACCAGTCAAGCTTGAATACATCCCTCGAGATAAGAATCAGTTTGAAAACGCCTTGGCCACTATTTCATCTATGATCAAAGAACATATTGCCAACTATGTGCCTCGGATTTTAGTATCCAGACTGGACCGACCGACGTATGTCTTCTCTGTGGACATTGTTACCGACAACAAACCCTGGTTCCACGACATAAAATGCTTCTTAGAAACTCAGGCATACCCACCTGGGGCATCGTCCAATGATAAGAAGACATTAAGAAGACTAGCCGACAGTTTCTTCCTCAACACTGATGGCTCCTTATACAAGCAGAATTTCAACATGGTCTTGCTCAGATGTGTTGAAAAGAAGGAAGCAGACCTACTAATGCATGAAGTACACGAGGGTTCTTTCGGTACCCATGCCGGAGGACATGCAATGGCGAAGAAATTGTTAAGATCGGGTTACTACTGGATCACAATGGATGCAGACTGTTGTGCCTATGCCAAAAAATGCCATAAATGCCAGATCTACGCATATAAGGTGCATGTGCCTCCCAATCCTTTGAATATAATGTACTCACCCTGGTCCTTCGCCATGTGGGGCATTGATATGATTGGAAAGATCGAGCCAACTACTTCAAATAGTTACAGATTCATACTGGTAGCCATTGATTACTTCACCAAATGGGTTGAAGCAGCTTCGTATGCAAACATCACCATACAAGTGGTAGCCCGATTTCTGAAAAGGGATATCATTTGTCGATATGGAGTCCCCGAGTGAATCATTACTAATAACGGTTCAAACCTTAACAACAAGATGATGGCAGAGCTATGTCGGGATTTCAAGATCTGTCGCTCCCACCAAATGACAACCGGGGCCAAGAGAGGTACAGACACGAACGGTCGGCGAAAGAGGAATGAGAACACACTGGAGTGAACTCACAAGAAAAGAAAAGAGTCGCCAGCTAGGCATTTTTATCCCGGAGGAAAGGTAATGCTGCATAGACCTAGAAAGATATGGATAAGACGGTTGCGAACCAGAGAGACTGAGAAAGGGGGTTAGTTACAACCTGGGAAGGTATTAGCACCCAGATTGTCCGCCGTACTCGACGGGATCCACGCTTATAAGATTTGTGTTTTAAAGGGGTAGTGTCAGTGCAATTTGTGTATAAAGAGCTAGAAAAGGATGTACAGGTGTCAGTGAAAGAGAAGTGAAATGTTTAAGTGAAGTGTCAGTGTAAGGACAGAGTGAAATTCTCATGATAATGAGGCTAAAGAATGAGGCTGGGAAGAAGGGGGAATATACAGAGACTTTTGTTCGATAACTGTTAAGTTATGCCTACGTATCCTCTCGTGCAATGAGGAAGTCAGAACACCGTAGTTCGACCCAAAGAGACTGAAAGATAAATTGACTTGTGAACTGCTTGCTTGTCTATGCTCAAGTGTATGACCTGTCTGGCTCAGGTGCTAACTGTCTTGCATTAGACGGAAGAAACAAGTTCCCGTTTGTGAGTGAATGAGATGAGAAAAGAATCCCGAAGGAGACGATTATTGTTTGTTTTTGTATTTTCAGTCTTTTATTGCTTTTGGAGATTTGTCATAAGTTAATGAGCTTAAGCCTAAACCAATGGGTTAGTAAACTCATCACATCTTCCCTCTGATTAGGGGTAATGAGAATACCTTAAGTGTGAAGTCAGCATCTCAAACTTAATCACCATGGTGTAGGATTAAGATCATTAACCTACTTGTGATTATTTATATGTTTTTGTTGTTTTTGTTTAGTGTTAAGTAATGAGACTAAGCCATAATCAGGGATTAAACAGACTCATTACACCATCCTAATAGAAGGATAATAGATGAGAATGTTTAAGCTGAGGAAGACTCCTCAACTTAATCAATGATTAGGGATTAACCTCATGACAAAACAAAGCCTTTATTAAGTGGATTTTAGTTAATGATATGATGAAGAAGTGTTTTTTAGGGTTTGTAAGACAACTTGAGGGGGACTTGTCCATTAACACTAGGGTTAGTCCTTCTTAACCAATTAAGGAAGAATTAGAACCCTAATGCAAGGCCCAAGTTACAAGCTTGATGTCTTGATGATTATTAAGATGAATAGATTAAAGGATTTAAACACATTAAGGGTTTAACACTTAGGATTAAAGTTATACACTCCATCCTAATAGAAGGATGCAGGCATAAGCTTAATCACAAAGCCTTAAAGCCTTTAGGGTTTAGTCCCTGATTATGAGATGAGAAGAGAAGACTCAAAGAGACACAAAGGTAAAAGCTAAGTGGGGGACTTAATCAAACCCTAATTGTTATCATGCTTGGTCATTCCTAGGGTTTGTGAGGTTTAAGAGAAAGATCTTCAGAGAAACCACCAGGAAGCAGAAACAGATGAAAGGAACAAAGAGAAGCAAAACAACTTGCTTCACTTAAGAAGTCAAGTTGCTTGAAGAAAGAAAGTGAGATGAACAAGAATGAGCAAGATCAATCCAAACACATACAAAAATGCAGCAATGGTGCATAAGAAAGATGAAAAGAGATTGTGAGAAGTGAAGGTAAATTCACTTCTCAAAACAACTTACCACCTGAAAAGTTAGTAAAGAAATGAAATGCAATGCAAATGAGATGAAATGTCATGATGCAAACCAAAACCAGAAGCATAAGTATGATGTTAATGATGCTAAGAGATGATGCAAACATGAGGCAAGACATGAGGATGATCATACAAGGCAACGGATGCAGATGAAGCATGTTTGGAACCATGAATGCACATGAAAAGTTATGAAATGCAAATGACATACAACATGGCAAATGAAAGATGCAATGATCAAACATGATTCTAATATGTCCTAAGATGTGATATGAATCAAATGGATGCACAAAATGTCATGGCAAGTCATGGTATGCAAGCAAATGGAAGATGGATGCAATGGAAGGCATGAATTAGGGTTTATGATCAACACACAAAGCAAAATCCAAAACCAGAAGCAAACATCATGATAAAAAATTGAAAATGCCATCAAAGGAACCTTAGACCTATACAAACTCACTGCCCAAAGGAGGGGATCCAACTCTTAACCTAGTGAGAGTTATGAATTTCCTAAGATTGCTAGGGTTTTAAGGTACCTTGTCAAGAAAAATGCAAAACAAATTGAAAATGCAAGATCAATTCATTCCAATTTAATCTTATAAACTACATGCTATACAAGATGCAATGCAAAAAGAATCATTGTCCAACTCTCAATGGTTAGGCAACAATGAATTTTTGAAGTTTGGATCAAAACAATGCCTTGAAATGAAATTAATTCCATTGAAAATTATCAAAAGGGATAAAGAACAAAAAATAAATTTGGTTTGAGGGTTGGACAATGTTCTAAAATGTTTTTAAAGGTTACATGAATTTTTTTGTGATTTTTAAATACCTAAAAGTATTTTTAATTAATTAATTTTCATTAATTAATTAAAAATAAACTTTTAAACGATTTAAAAATAATTTTTTATGCAAAAAATGAAAAAAATAAAAATATTTTTGGTTTCTGAAAATTAATAAAAGGTTTGATAAAAATTTTCAGAATTTTTTGATGATTTTTACTATTTTTAATTAAATGTACAAATTAAATATGAAACAAATAAAAATAAAATGAATTTAAACTGAAAAATGAGAAAGTCAACGGATCAAATGGCCAGGATTCAAACTGGGACGCGCGCGAATTGACTAGGTGCGCATCTGGACGTCCAGCATTCAAATTCTCCTAATTATGATTAAACCCTAATTCAATGCCCTAATCACTTTCAGATGACCGGAACAGTGTTCCGGTCATCTTCTCCGGCAGGCCAAAATCCCTATCTCTCTTAATACGCATCAAATCCTCACAAAACTCTCCAGAATCAATCTATGAACATCACTAAGCATAAACCCTAACTCAAACAACATTTATTTTCACTGAATCAAAGGAAACAAGCAAGAACATTTTTACGGGCAAACTTTCAGATCATTATAACATGCTTGTTTCTGGCTCATTTTCAAAAATAAATAGATCCCCGTGATCAGGGAAACATATAGAACAACATTCTAACAAGAAATTAAAGTTCTGGAAAATTTGTTCATCATGCTACCTGAGATTGAGCTTTCGAAACAAGGACTTTCTGGCTGCTTCTCTGGCTCAAACAAACTCCAATGATCCTCCTTTGAAGCTTTTGACACTTAGTTGGAGTTTATGTGGCCTCTAGAGAGAGTTGGCAGAAGCTCAGGCCAAGGGAGTGTGAAAATCGTATTTGTGATGGGGGAGGTTTCAGGCCAAAACAATGGTTGGTTTGTGATCAGTGGAACATGCTGAGATGTTCTATGAAGTTTGTTTGTGTGTTTGATATTTGTATGATGAGTTTCAAATGGTTTTGCATAAGAGGTGGAAAATGAGAATGTTGTGTTCTTTGAGGTTTCAGGCTTGTGTGTCTTATGAGAATGAAGCCTTGGGATGTGTTTGTAAAGTCTGGATTGGGCAGAGAGTGGTTGTGTCACTGTGGGATTGGTATGGCTTCAAGTTGCAAAAAGTCAAGCAAGTTGTACTTGGAGGTATGGGCAAGTGGCAGGCTGAGATAGGGGCATGGTTGAGTTCAGCAAGGATCAAGGAATGCTTTTGGATCAGATTTTGTGAACTGAGGCAAGTGGATGAGAAGTTTTGATCCCTTTTGCAAATTGTCACAACTTTGGCCCCTTTTGTAATTCTTGAAGTTTAAGGCATGGAACTTAAGAAATTCTTGGGCCAATCTGAAGTTTAAGTCATGTATGATGTTTGTGTAAAGGTTAGACATCAATTAGAAGTCACAAATTGCCTTGGTACAAGAATTTGCAAGTTTCCCTCTTTGGTGCATAACTTGAAATTATGTGATTTTCCCCAACTTTGACAAGCCATAACTTTTGATCCAAAATGAATTAGGTCATATTCTTGTACTTTTTGAAAAGGGAATGATCCATTCTACCACTTTCATGACCAAAGTTTTCCCATTTGAAGCATCCTTGAATCAAAAAGCAAGGGTTGAAAAAGTTTCCCAGAATGGCAAGTTTCCATTATAAGTCAACTTTCCCAAAAAGTCAACTTTGCAAATAGCTTGAAATTCTTCAAATTTGTGAACTTCTAACATCTTCTATGATCAAATAAAGATCACACACAATCAAAATGATGAAGAACACCATTTGGTTGGGTCATTGAGGGCCTCAGATGCCTTGATTTTGCATTGACTTGCTCAAAAAGTCAACTCTTGATCAGATGACTTTCCCATGGAATTTCTTCATGAAAATTGATATGCATGATCCCTATACCATATAGAGACCAATAGAAACAAGAATGACCAAAAAAATTGGAGTTATGGCCTTTGAAACCAAAACCCTAATTCTAGGTCATTTGTGCAGTTAAACCTGGCTCTGCTTCCATGCCATTTCCAGTTCTTGTGATTTTTTGACATTCTTGACTTTGAGAGGATATAATATGATATTTGAATATACATGGACCCCTTTGAAGTGATTGATGACCTTTGGAGTGGCTCAAGAAGCCCCTTGGATTGCTCAGATCACAAACCCTAGATGCAGATGACTTAGAAACAATGCAGTGAATCACAAATGTGATATGAGATGCTATGATTGAACTTATGTATATGAGGATATCATAAGCCATGGTGTGAATGGGTGAGGGCAAATTTGGGGTGTTTACAGCTGCCCCTATTCAAACATGAGTTAGTTGTGCAGGATGTAAGCAACGGCTTAACAGGCAAACAAGATAACTTGTGGTTGAATACTAAAGACAGTCCAAAATTTGCACTCACAGAATGAAGAAGAAAAGGGATATAGATTGTAAAAGAAAATAAAGTATATTGTAAAGTGCAGGCGACGGAGGACGACCGTCGAGCAGGGGACGACTGCTGGGGAAAGAGCAATGACGGGGACGACCGACATGCTGGGGATAAAAGGGATTATAATGGGGACGGCCATCAGGTAAAGCTATAAGACCCTCTGGGGATTAGTAAAAATGATGGGGACGGCCATCAGGTTCATAAAGTAATGTAAACAACGATGGGGACGACCATCGGGCTAAACTGATGAAGGACGATCATCAGGAAAAAGAAAAGGGACCACGACGGGGACGACCATCGGGTTAAAGAATAAATGAAATAATGATGAGGGACGGTCATCAAAGGTGAAGGACGATCACCTAGCAGGGAACGGCTGCTCTGTTGGGGATAAGATGAGGGACGGTCATCTAAGGTGAAGGACGATCACCTGGAAGGGTACGGCTGCCGAAAATATCGCGACATAGGACGAATGCCGGATAAAAGGTCGACGATGGGGACGGCCATCGGACGAGCATGATGAAGGACAATCATCAAGAGGTGAAGGACGATCACCTAGCAGGGGGCGGCTGCTCTCAAGGTTTATCATGACATAAGACGAATGTCAGATAACAAGATTAACGATGGGGATGGCCATCGGATAAAATGATGAAGGACGATCATCAAAAGGTGAAGGACGATCACCTAGCAGGGGACGGCTGCTAAAAATCACAACATAGTACGAATGCTGGATAAAAGGTTGACGATGGGGACGGCCATCGGACGAGCATGATGAAGGACGATCATCAAGAGGTGAAGGACGATCACCTAGCAGGGGACGGCTGCTCTCAAGGTTTATCATGACATAGGACGAATGCCAGATAGAAAAAGGTAGCTTTGCAGGTGACCTACTGGGGAATAGTAAACACGGACGAGTGTTTACATCCAAGAAATAAAAGGTATAAGTGTTTGGACGTTGTATATAGATTAAAGATGCGGACGAGCATCCCTAAGACCGTGATACGGACGAGTATCAGTAGAAACCAACGCTGACGCATGCTCTGAGATGATGATACGGACGGGTATCAGCTGGTTAACAAAGAACACAGACGAGTGTCGGACCTGTGGGGAATTTGAGTGATATATACAAGATACAGACGAGTATTTGTATGAGTGAAACAGGAGTAATAAGTATGAGTGGTGTACAGGAGAGTGTTTTAACTTGCTGAGGAGGGTGACACGGATGAGTGTCAAAAGAGAAAGGTGTAATATAAACAAGTATATGGTTTACAAAGTGTTCAGGCAACTGTGCTGGGGAAAGCGGCACAGACGGGTGTCAGGGAATCTGTATAACGATGTATCTGTGAGTGCAAAGGGGACGCTTTGGCTTTTTGCTGGGGATATGACACAGACGGGTGTCAAGAAGTATCTGTAATATGTAAGTGTCTGTTTGTAAAGAAGGCTCGGGCGACTTTACTGGGGAATGAATGACACGGGCGAGTGCTAAAAGGAGTGTGTATTTGTATTTGTGAGTGTAAGGCCAGTGCTTTGGCTCTCTGGTGGGGAATTTTGGAGAGTTTTCTGTATACCGTTGATAGATTGTCAGAACTTACAAGTGTTTGATTCAAAACATGGCTTATGATTATGAAATATGTTTGATTTTTGCCGTAATGCTCCGTATTAGACGGAATGCTACGCTTTGTGGAGAGAATATGAAGCGAATGCTATGATTATGCAAAGATACCGATCCGGGATCCGGGTCCCGTTGCTGAGGAGATCTCTGACTGATCTGCTTGAAGTGAACATCCCAGCTGGGGATGAGATCATTGGTATATCTGACATATGGGACTCTGCTTGGTGATATAGGTCACTGATATACCTCTCTTTGGTAATGAGGGACCCAGCTGGGGTTTGTAGAAGCTTTCTTCACTCTGTTGTGAGTTCTCCGGGCATTGCTCTTCTGGATGGAGGCCGAAGCTCTGTGGGGAGATGGTTTCCCGGCTTTTGTACTCGGCTGAGAAGGAAGTAAATGGCAACTCGGCTGGGGAGAAATAATGAATGGCAACTCAGCTGGGGAGAAAGCACCTACGGTGCTAAGACTGAGTGGATAATGATTTGCCAGCTGGCTGGGATGAAGCTTTCATGCCCCATGTCGTGTTTTGAATGCCTGCGAATCCTGAAAAGACAAAGAAATGCACAAGTACCCCGAGGTATCCCTTACTGGATTCCTCCATAGGAGTTTAGACACTCCCGGGAGTAAGTATATTTCCTGCAAGCACGTATTTTTCAGAAGAGAGGCATCTGCATTTACGCAATCAGTATCTTAAAGACATCGGACATTCTTTGCAAATGAAAATAAAATGTACGAGACAAAACATGACTGAAAATCTGATTTTATTGATTCATATGCCCTGAATTGGCGAGATACAGTCAAAGAAACAAATCCCCTAAAATGAGGAGATTGTTATAAATTGAGAAACAAAAGGTATTGGCAATGTTGATGACGCTTCAAGGAGCTTCCCTTTCGCTATGACTCGTATGACTTTTGACATTCTTCTCGTCTTGCTTTCTGAAGAAGGCTGATTCTGACCGGCGCTTGAACCTTTCGAGGCTTACCAAGTTGTAAGTGATACAGACGAAATCAGAATGCAGTTGTTCGCTTATTCCCTTGTTTTGCATGGATCGCCCTTTCGGGTTTTCAATCCATCGGGATACCCATTTTTGCCTGAGTCGTCCAATACGGCTTTTCAACTCAGCGGGTGTACACATTTTTGTTTATTTCCCTTATTTTTTCCCGAGTCTTTTATTCTGTTTTTGACTCGCCGGGATGCCCTATTTTTTCCTGGACTTACATTCTGTTTTTATGTCCAGCGGGTCATTTTCATGCGAAGTATTTTTTAACTGCATCTGAATTCACAGGGGACGGGAAGTCTTCACCATCCATAGTACTGAGCATGAGTGCTCCACCAGAGAAAACTTTCTTTACTACGAATGGTCCTTCATAGTTCGGAGTCCATTTGCCCCTGTGGTCTGTATGAGGAGGGAGGAGTCTTTTCAGCACAAGATCTCCTACTTGGTACTCTCGGAGCCTGACTTTCTGATCGAAGGCTTTCTTCATTATTTTCTGATACAGCTGCCCATGACAGATTGCAGCCAATCTCATCTCTTCAATCAGACTCAGTTGTTCATATCGGGATCGGACCCACTCTGCTTCGTTCAGTTTAACATCCATTAATACCCGTAGGGAGGGTAACTCAACTTCAACAGGTAGGACTGCTTCCATACCATACACAAGTTGATACGATGTTGCCCCAGTGGATGTCCTGATTGACGTATGGTACCCATGCAAGGCAAACGGTAGCATTTCATGCCAGTCTTTGTAGGTGACTACCATCTTTTGCACAATCTTCTTGATATTCTTATTTACTGCCTCAACAGCGCCATTCATCTTTGGCCTGTAAGGAGAAGAATTGTGGTGTTGGATCTTGAAGTCCCGACACAGTTCTGCCATCATTTTGTTGTTTAAGTTGGAACCATTATCGGTAATGATTCGCTCGGGAACTCCGTATCGACAGATGATATCCCTCTTCAGAAATCGGGCTACCACTTGCCTTGTAACATTTGCATATGAAGCTGCTTCAACCCACTTGGTGAAATAGTCAATGGCTACCAAGATGAATCTGTGGCCGTTTGAAGCAGTCGGTTCAATCTTGCCAATCATATCAATGCCCCACATGGAAAAGGGCTAGGGTGAAGACATCACATTCAAAGGATTGGGAGGCACATGCACCTTATCCGCATAAATCTGGCATTTATGGCATTTTCTGGCATAAGCACAATAGTCGACATCCATTGTGATCCAGTAATAGCCTGATCTTAGCAACTTTTTAGCCATGGCATGCCCTCCAGCATGGGTACCAAAGGATCCTTCGTCCACCTCGTGCATCAACAAGTCTGCTTCTGTTCTATCAACGCATCTGAGGAGTACCATATCAAAGTTTCTCTTGTACAGGGAACCATCAGTGTTCAAGAAGAAACTACCAGCTAGCCTTCTTAATGTCTTCTTGTCATTGGAAGATGCCCCAGGTGGGTATGTTTGATCCTCCAAGAAGCATTTGATGTCATGGACCCAAGGCTTGTCATCTTTAACAACATCTGCTGAGAACACATATGCTGGTCTGTCAAGTCTGGACATTGAAATCCGAGGCACAAAGTTGGCAGCTTGAACTTTGATCATGGATGAAATGGTGGCCAGAGCATCTGCAAACTGATTCTCGTCCCGAGGGATATACTCAAGCTTGACCGTTGTGAAGAAAGTCAACAACCTCCTTGTATAATCCCTGTAAGGTATCAGATGATCCTGGTGTGTGTACCACTTGCCATTGGTTTGGTTGATTACCAAAGCTGAATCTCCGAACACAGTTAAAGTCTTGATCCTGAGGTCAATGGCTTCCTCAAGACCCATAATGCAAGCTTCGTATTCAGCTTCGTTGTTAGTGCAGTTAAAGGTGAGTTTTGTCGAGAAAGGCAAGTGAACTCCCTTAGGTGTAATGAGTATTGCACCAACACCACGACCATTCATATTAACAGCCCCGTCAAACATCATAGTCCATTCTTCTTCTGGGTCAGGCCCTTCAGTGTGAACAGGCTCTGCATGATCTTTTGCTTTAATGAACATGATGTCTTCATCAGGGAAGTCAAATCTCATAGGCTGGTAATCCTCAATGGGTTGCTCAGCAAGATAATCAGACAATACACTGCCCTTGATGGCTTTCTGAGATGTGTACTGGATGTCATATTCTGTGAGAATCATTTGCCATCTTGCAACCCGTCCGGTAAGGGTTGGCTTCTCAAAGATATACTTGACTGGGTCCATCTTTGAGATCAATAAGGTAGTGTGGGTCAACATATACTGCCTTAGTCGGCGAGCAGCCCACGCTAAAGCACAACAAGTTTTCTCGAGCAGTGAATAATGTTGTTCACAGTCGGTAAACTTTTTGCTTAGGTAGTATATTGCATACTCTTTTCGACCAGACTCGTCATGCTGGCCCAACACACACCCCATTGACTCTTCTAATACTGTCAAGTACATGATTAGAGGTCTTCCTTCAACTGGAGGCATAAGGATTGGAGGTTCTTGCAAGTACTCCTTGATCTTGTCAAAAGCCCTCTGGCAGTCTTCGTTCCACCTGACCGTTTGTTCTTTTCTTAACAGCTTGAATAAGGGTTCACAGGTTGCAGTAAGGTGAGATATGAACCGTGAAATGTAATTCAATCTACCTAGAAACCCCCGAACTTCTTTCTCAGTCTTCGGTGCAGGCATTTCTTGAATGGCTTTGACTTTATCTGGGTCAACTTCAATCCCTTTCTCACTTACAATAAATCCCAACAGCTTACCAGATCGCACCCCGAATGTGCACTTGTTGGGGTTCAACTTCAGTTGGTACTTCCTCAGACGCTTGAATAGCTTCAGCAGATTCACCAGGTGGTCTTCTTCTGTGAGGGACTTGGCAATCATGTCATCCACATAACATTCGATTTCTTTATGGATTATATCGTGGAATAGTGTTACCATAGCCCGTTGATAGGTTGCACCAGCATTTTTCAGTCCGAATGGCATCACCTTGTAATAGAACGTGCCCCAGGGTGTGATGAAAGTTGTCTTCTCCATGTCTTCAGGCGACATTATGATTTGATTGTATCCTGAAAATCCGTCCATGAAGGAGAATACCGAGAACTGAGCCATATTATCAACCAATACATCAATGTGAGGTAAAGGGAAGTCATCTTTCGGGCTGGCTCTGTTCAGATCCCGGTAGTCCACACACATCCTCACTTTGCCGTCTTTCTTAGGCACAGGTACTATATTAGCAACCCACGGTGGACAGCTAGTTACAGCAAGGAATCCGGCGTCCCACTGCTTTTGTACCTCTTCTTTGATCTTCATTGCCATGTCTGGGCGAGTACGGCGTAGCTTCTGTTTAACCGGTGGGCAATCTTCTCTTAAAGGCAGCTTGTGCATAACAATATCGGTGTCCAACCCTGGCATATCCTGATAAGACCAAGCAAACACATCCACATATTCACGAAGCAGGTCAATCAATTGTTCTTTCACTGAATCTTGTAAGCAGGCTCCGATCTTAACCTCTTTCACATCTTCGTCCGTACCAAGATTAATTGTTTCAACCTCCTCCTGATGAGGAGTGATAACCTTCTCCTCTTGCCTTAACAACCTGGCTAGCTCTTCAGGCAGCTCGTAATCTTCTTCAACCCCTTCATCAGCTTGATTGATTGGATTGTCAAAGTCATACGAAGCCATAGATGTGCTATTGTCGGTGCAGTCTGAAAGGCGCTCTCTGCAAGGGTTTAGATTGTTCGTTTTAGTGATTGATTTTAATCTTGTTTAGAAAAGTGAAATAAAGTTGTCATTTTGAAAACATTGCCATTTTATTTTTGTACAAAAAGAAAAATGGAAAAACAGTGAGCGGAAAAGAAAAAGACTCATTTGCAAAAGATGTCCGATATTCATTGATTGATCTGTTTGCACAAAATTACAGATGGCCCGATTACAAAATGAGTCTTGTCATCTTGGGCAAGATGCAAGACTTAATGCATGCTTAAAATATACAGGAAATAATAATTACTCTGTAGGAGTAACCCTTATAATTTCCTGGGAAGACCAGTTTGAGATACGGCTCCCCGGGATCCTTGGACGTATCCAGCTCTCCAGGTTGCGCTCATCTTCCGACTCATCTTCCAAGTTGTTTACTGCATCTGGGGTGAGCATCCCCCCGCTGACAAAGTTGGGCTTCTTGGCAGCCTCTGATTGATCTTGTTGAGTTGGTTTGTAACCCAACCCAAATCTGTCCTCCTTCTTCTCCACGGGCAGCAGCTTGCCCCAGCCTTGGGCAGTCCCCTCTTCAACAACCTTCCTGGCTTGCTGATAAGACGTCATGGAGGTTCCCAGTATAACAGATGCTTCATTTATGTTCAGGGCTTCAAACCCCTGGCTCATAGTTTCATGGATTTCTCCATCCATCTCAATGTACTTGTATGTAGCCAGATGGCTAACAAAGATGTCCTCTTCACCACAGATGGTGATGATTTGGCCTTCCCACTCGAATTTCAACTTCTGGTGAAGGGTAGACGTAACTGCGCCAGCGGCATGGATCCAAGGTCTACCCAAAAAACAGCTGTAGGCCGGCTGAATGTCCATCACATAGAAGGTAATCTTAAAAGTCTGCGGGCCAATCATCACAGGCAGATCAATCTCCCCTAGCACTGATCTTTTAGAGCCATCAAATGCACTTACCACCAAATTACTCGGACGTAATGTCAAGCCATCGTACTCCAGCTTCACCAAGGATTTCTTTGGTAGGACATTGAGTGATGACCCAGTATCCACCAGTACATGAGATAGTACAGCACCCTTGCATTCTAGAGTGATGTGTAAAGCCTTGTTGTGGTTACGTCCCTCAGTTGTTAAGTCAGCATTGGTAAAGCCTAGTCCATGACTGGTATTGACATTTGCTACCACGGTTTCTAGCTGATTAACAGTGATCTCTTCTGGCACGTATGCTGCGTGCAAGACTTTCAGTAATGCATTCCTGTGAGCTTCAGAACACATCAGCAGGGATAATATGGAGATCTTTGAGGGAGTTTGGTGAAGCTGATCCACCACCTTGTAATCACTTCTCTTTATAATCCTCATAAACTCGTCTACATCTTGCTCAAAATATGTCTTCTGAGTTTCTTTGACAGTTGGCTCTTCAACTACCACACTCTTCCCCTTTGCTTTGGCAGCAGCTTCTGCTTCGGCATTAGGTCTTTGCAATTGTGAGGCAAAAAGGCGTCCGCTTCTGGTGAAGCCTCCGCCTCCCCCGACATTATCAATCTGTGGAGAAGAGGTTGAAGAATCCAGAGTGATTTTCTCCCCGTTGCAGTAGAGGTCAGAGTCATAATGCCAAGGTACGGCATTACTGCTTTCATATGGAACGGGTCCAGGCACCGTGATGGTAACTGGACTGACTGCTGCAGAGGATGGTATTGAAATGGTGTGCGGATCGTAGTAGATGGTGACTGGTGACCTGGAAGGAGATGCCACTGCTTTTTGTTGAAAGTTGTTGTTTGGAGGAACATATGATGGATCATAGTAGATGGTGACTGCTGAGATATCTTCATTAATTTCTGTTGGCGTTGTAGAAGATCCTGCTGAATAAATGGGTGCTGATGTTGTAGTAGAAATGGTTGTTGACATCTGATTTGTTGAAGTGATAGATGAAGCCATTATTGATGATATTGATGAATTTGTTGGAATGATTGTTGTTGCAGTTGTAGAAGAGTCAGGAATCGTTGTCAGAGGAATTGCTGGATTTGCAGGTACTGATGTTGTGATCTGAAGTATACCACTTTTGATAAGACCATCTATGCCGCTTCTCAAATTATCACACCCGTTAACCGAAATGTTGCAATAATCACAACCGAGCTCACACCCGGGGAACATCTGGCACTCTAGGAGCTGAGCTTTAATTTCTACCAGAGGTGTCCGAATCTGCCCAACACTGGTGATTAAGAAAGATGGTTTATCTTCCTCAATAGCATTAATCCTTGGTCCTCCATGATTGGGCATGGGATTCTTGTTGACATTTGGCGGGGGTGCAAAGTTGAGGGCCTTGGAGTCCACTAGATCCTGCACTTTCATTTGTAAAGCCCTGCATTTTTCTGTACTGTGGCCTGGTGCATTAGAATGAAAAGCACACCGGGTGTTGACATCATAATTTCTTGGGAGACTGGCAGGACCTGGAGGTGCCAATGTCCTTAGCTCAACCAGGTTGAGTTTCAGGAGTTGTGGCAATAAAGCGGCATAAGGCATAGGGATAGGGTCAATCACCCTATTTGCCTGTGATGGTCTTTGTTGAAAGGGTCTTTGCTGTTGACTGCTGTTGTTGTTGTTGTTGTTGTAGTTTCTTTGCGGCGGATACTGAATTTGTTGCTGATAATGCGATTGTTGTTGTGGTTGATATGCTGGTTGCTAAGGAATCGAAGCTGGAATAGTGACAGCTGCCACTGACCTATGGACATACTGAGGTCTGCCCCTGGTGGTATGAATGGCATTTGCCTCACTGGTTCTTCTTGGTCCCACAAAAGGCTTCCTGGGATTACTTGACGAACTTGCACCATTATCCGAAATTTTACCCATCTTCAGAAGGCTCTCAATTCTCTCTCCAGCTATAACTACGTCAGCGAAGCTGGTGGAAGAAAAGGCAGCTAGCCTATCAATATATGTTCCTTGTAGAGTGTTCATGAACATGTCGGCCATTTCTCTTTCCGACATGGGTGGCTGAACAGCAGCAGCAAGCTGTCTCCACCTCTGGGCATATTCCCTGAAGCTTTCCCTGGATGACTGAGACATTCCCATCAGAAGGGTTCTGTTAGGAGCCATGTCCAGATTGTATTGGTACTATCTGATAAAAGCTTCAGCTAGGTCTTTCCAGCACCTGATAGTAGCTCTGGTCAAGTGAGAGTACCACTCCCTTGAAGCTCCAGTCAAGCTATCTTCAAAGTAAAACATCCATAGTTTCTCATCCATGGTGTATGCCTTAAGTCTTCCCAGAAAAGACTGCAAGTGATTTCGTGGACAGGAAGTTCCGTTGTACTTTTCGAAGCACGGGGGCTTAAACTTCTGAGGAATCCTTACCCCATCCACTAACCCCATGTCCATGACATTAAAACCCAAGGAGTTTTGAGACTCCAGAGATCTTAATTTCTCAGCAATTTCATCAAGCCTCCTATCATAGGCTTCATCCCCAGCTCCCATTACAGTGAATTGATCCTCTTGGGGGTCTTCCTGTAAGACTCTGCCTGCAGTGGCATTCCCTTGCACATTAGTAGGGATGTTGATCTCTGGATGAAGATGAGGCCCATATACTGGTGGCTTAACATGAGGCTGAACCCTCTCATTGTTACTTGTTCCTCCAGTCCCTAGATGGGGCTCTTCCGGAGTCTGTTTTTCTACCAATGCCCTTAATCTTTCTTGGCTTTGAGCCAAGCCATTCATTACTTCCATGAACTGGGTCATTTGGTTTCTCATCTCCAGCCTTTCCATAACCATCTGGGTTCTGACCTCTGTCAGCTCTTGCTGTACTTGGTCCATCTGGATACCAGGAAGATTGTTGCGAGTAGGATATCTGTGTGGACGGTTGAGAGGGAACACCCGATGGCGAGCAATAATTCCTGAATCACAACAGAGTTAGTAACAAACAAAACAAAAACCTACAAAACAAAACAAAGTTAGCATGCAATGCAATATGCTTATTTGTTTCCAAGGTATCCAGCTTGGCACTTGGTTTTGACCTTTCCAGACCCTGAGGAAGATGCTTTGATGTTGCTTGAGAGGAAGAAAACTTAATAAAACAAACTAACAAATATATTACAAAAGGTGAATGAATACACAGTTTGTTTTTACAACACATGCCCCTGAGGGGTCAAAATACAACATAAAATGAAAAGTACATCAAATGGAAATAACAACAAGCAAATAAGTCAAACATCTAAACCAAACTCATCCTCCTTAACTTCCTTCAAAAGTGCTTCAGTTACATGATCAGCCGGATGCTCTGTAATGCTTCTGATAAGAAGGTTCCTGGTGGCAATAGCAGCAGTCAGCTTCTTGTGCTTGTCCTGGTCCTTTGACCTCTTCACACAAGCCCTAAGCTTCAGTTCTGAAATTTCCTTCTGGGCTGCTAGCAGAGCCTCCTGTTGCTTCTTTTCATTTGCCTCCAACTGCTCAATTCTGTCTTGAGTTCTCTTATCTTCTTGAGTGCGAGCTTCAGTGATCCTGACCCACCTAGCTTGACTTTCTTTCAGATAAAGATCAGTCCTAGCCTTCTGAAACTGGGCCTCTTTACATGCATTCTTCAAAATCTGCTCTCCAGCTCTTGATTTCTTGATGTAGTCCTCTGATTTCTCAATCCTGGCTAGGTGCTCCACCTTTAGCTTTTCCAATCTCTCAATGTCTAGACGACCATCACTCCTCTCCCAGAGGGTCTTCTACAGAGCTTGAGTCAGATTCTCATTCCACTCTTTCAGTTTCTCAAATTCCTCTAGGCTGACAGTAGCTGGAGGGGGTGCTGTGGATGGTCCAGGTGCATCCTCAATGGTGAAAGGCATCCCAGAAATTTGAGCCCTAGCATGAGACCAATCATAATACTGAGCTGAGGCCACATTATTGCATCTCCCAAGAATGGCCATCCCTTTGGTCTGGATGTTGTCCCAAGCCCAGGATGCTTGTCTGACAACAGCTAGATTAGGTTTTATCTAACAATACAGGGTTTCAGCCAAGTCTTGCACTTTAGGAGGGTGATGCAACCCTTTAATCCTATTAGAGGTACATTGGGGAACTGCCCACAACTAGTAATTATGTCCTTGCCTTTGGTGCTCTGGGTGCACCATCTGATGTCATCTGAGGTCAAAGCAGTAAGTCTTCTAGCCCAGTTCTTCTTTTGGTGAGGGTTCAGGAAGGCATCAGTTTTGGGTAAGTGTTTGAGCAGCCAGGTATGAAATAGAGGATCACAACATCTCACCAATCTCCCTCTCTGCTTCTCATTCCTTTGGTGAACAGAATAATAGAAGTCTCCCAGCAAGGTGGGCACTGGGTTCCTCAAAAGGAAGAGATGAATAGCATTCTTGCTAATAAACTTGGGCTCATCTGCAAAAAGTATAACCCCATATATACTGAGGGCTAACAATGCACAAACTGCCTTCCATTCTCCCAAGGAGGCCTTCAGGATAGCCTGAGAAGTTAGAAAGTCCATGTGCAGGCCAGGGATTCCAGCCTTTGTAGTCATGTTCTGCTCAATCAGAATAGGTTCCAAATACAGTGCTTTTGCCACCTCTTCATTGCCGGGAGAAGGCATCTCTGGGTTGAAGGGGATACCACCCCTGACAGGCACACCAACCAATGATGAAAACTCCTCCAATAAAGGTCCCAACTGAAAATCCTGGAAAGTGAAACACCTCAATGGAGGATCATAGAACTGTAGGCAAGTGTGAATCAAACTCCTCTGAGAAGGGTCTAGGTCCATAACCATATCAAGGATGCCTCCATAATGCTCTCTGAATAATGGGATATGGTCTGGAGTGATAAGTGACTGGACCTGTCTGATGCCAGTCAGCACAGGCTCAAAGAAATGGTATGAAATGTTGCTCTTCTTGGGTGCCATTACTGCTGATGAAGAGCTGAAAATAACTGCTGATGATGAAGACTGATACTGGTGATGAGCCACTGACAGGCTGAGACTAGTGATAAAAGTAGCTGAAGCAGGCAACTGATGAAGAGAGCTGAAGCAGATAACTGGTGAACAGGGGTCTATGCAGATGAAGGGGTCAAAACCAAGCCAAAATATAATGTGGATACCCTGAAAAACAAATAAACAAATGTTAAATGATGCAATGATGAGTATGCAAATGATATGCAAGGGTTTGTGATCAAGCTGGATCTGACTACTGTCTTGATATAAGGGTCCATGTATGTTTAAGAAGTCCAGATGGAGGTTCAGAAATCCAGTAACCAAGGTGGGGGACTCAAATAAAGAGTCACATGTCCTGGGTTAAATCACAAGAACTGTCCAAAGTGAAGCATTCTTAAACACAACAAGTATCAGGGTACGATGTGGCCAAAGGTTCCTGCAAACCTGTAAACAACCCAACCCCCTCACAGGTGATGTTCTAAAACAAGGATCCTCAGACTTGGATCAGTTATGAGAAGTGTAAACACTTCTAACCCAGAGGTACAATGTTTACAATAACCATAAAAGATCCTCCTCTAATTCACCTCAGTTTCTGAAGGTCATAATAAAGGTCATCCAGACTTAGCAGGCTTCCCAGATAGCCCTAGCACTACAGGAAATCTGTAGCACAGAGTTCTCAAGAAGAAACCCACATCTGAACCGTGTTTCATATTCCCGCACCAGACCGAAATGGAATGGGAAAGAACATGAACCACTCTAGCCTAGGTGTCACTCAGGTCCCAGGTATAGGACCTCAAACTCTCAGTGAAACCCCACCCACCAAGACAAAAACCAGATCCAGCCAGATAACAGTATGACAGTATGATATATAAAGCTGTAAAGAAAGCAATAAAATAACTGTACATAAAGCAGTAAATAAAGCAAATATATAAACACAATTAGCACATAACACCCCAGTAAACACAAATCAATCAAGCGCTAGGAGGAACCCACAAAAAGAACCAGAAGCCCTGGTTACAGTATAAGGGTCCCCAGCAGAGTCGCCAAGCTGTCGCTCCCACCAAATGACAACCGGGGCCAAGAGAGGTACAGACGCGAACGGTCGGTGAAAGAGGAATGAGAACACACTGGAGTGAACTCACAAGAAAAGAAAAGAGTCGCCAGCTAGGCATTTTTATCCCGAAGAAAAGGTAATGCTGCATAGACCTAAAAAGATATGGATAAGACGGTTGCGAACCAGAGAGACTGAGAAAGGGGGTTAGTTACAACCTGGGAAGGTATTAGCACCCAGATTGTCCGCCGTAATCGACGGGATCCACGCTTAAAAGATTTGTGTTTTAAAGGGGTAGTGTCAGTGCAATTTGTGTATAAAGAGCTAGAAAAGGATGTACAGGTGTCAGTGTAAGAGAAGTGAAATGTTTAAGTGAAGTGTCAGTGTAAGGACAGAGTGAAATTCTCATGATAATGAGGCTAAAGAATGAGGCTGGGAAGAAGGGGGAATATACAGAGACTTTTGTTCGATAACTGTTAAGTTATGCCTACGTATCCTCTCGTGCAATGAGGAAGTCAGAACACCGTAGTTCGACCCAAAGAGACTGAAAGATAAATTGACTTGTGAACTGCTTGCTTGTCTATGCTCAAGTGTATGACCTGTCTGGCTCAGGTGCTAACTGTCTTGCATTAGACGGAAGAAACAAGTTCCCGTTTGTGAGTAAATGAGATGAGAAAAGAATCCCGAAGGAGACGATTATTGTTTGTTTTTGTATTTTCAGTCTTTTATTGCTTTTGGAGATTTGTCATAAGTTAATGAGCTTAAGCCTAAACCAATGGGTTAGTAAACTCATCACATCTTCCCTCTGATTAGGGGTAATGAGAATACCTTAAGTGTGAAGTCAGCATCTCAAACTTAATCACCATGGTGTAGGATTAAGATCATTAACCTACTTGTGATTATTTATATGTTTTTGTTGTTTTTGTTTAGTGTTAAGTAATGAGACTAAGCCATAATCAGGGATTAAACAGACTCATTACACCATCCTAATAGAAGGATAATAGATGAGAATGTTTAAGCTGAGGAAGACTCCTCAACTTAATCCATGACTAGGGATTAACCTCATGACAAAACAAAGCCTTTATTAAGTGGATTTTAGTTAATGATATGATGAAGAAGTGTTTTTTAGGGTTTGTAAGACAACTTGAGGGGGACTTGTCCATTAACACTAGGGTTAGTCCTTCTTAACCAATTAAGGAAGAATTAGAACCCTAATGCAAGGCCCAAGTTACAAGCTTGATGTCTTGATGATTATTAAGATGAATTGATTAAAGGATTTAAACACATTAAGGGTTTAACACTTAGGATTAAAGTTATACACTCCATCCTAATAGAAGGATGCAGGCATAAGCTTAATCACAAAGCCTTAAAGCCTTTAGGGTTTAGTCCCTGATTATGAGATGAGAAGAGAAGACTCAAAGAGACACAAAGGTAAAAGCTAAGTGGGGGACTTAATCAAACCCTAATTGTTATCATGCTTGGTCATTCCTAGGGTTTGTGAGGTTTAAGAGAAAGATCTTCAGAGAAACCACCAGGAAGCAGAAACAGATGAAAGGAACAAAGAGAAGCAAAACAACTTGCTTCACTTAAGAAGTCAAGTTGCTTGAAGAAAGAAAGTGAGATGAACAAGAATGAGCAAGATCAATCCAAACACATACAAAAATGCAGCAATGGTGCATAAGAAAGATGAAAAGAGATTGTGAGAAGTGAAGGCAAATTCACTTCTCAAAACAACTTACCACCTGAAAAGTTAGTAAAGAAATGAAATGCAATGAAAATGAGATGAAATGTCATGATGCAAACCAAAACCAGAAGCATAAGTATGATGTTAATGATGCTAAGAGATGATGCAAACATGAGGCAAGACATGAGGATGATCATACAAGGCAACGGATGCAGATGAAGCATGTTTGGAACCATGAATGCACATGAAAAGTTATGAAATGCAAATGACATACAACATGGCAAATGAAAGATGCAATGATCAAACATGATTCTAATATGTCCTAAGATGTGATATGAATCAAATGGATGCACAAAATGTCATGGCAAGTCATGGTATGCAAGCAAATGGAAGATGGATGCAATGGAAGGCATGAATTAGGGTTTATGATCAACACACAAAGCAAAATCCAAAACCAGAAGCAAACATCATGATAAAAAATTGAAAATGCCATCAAAGGAACCTTAGACCTATACAAACTCACTGCCCAAAGGAGGGGATCCAACTCTTAACCTAGTGAGAGTTATGAATTTCCTAAGATTGCTAGGGTTTTAAGGTACCTTGTCAAGAAAAATGCAAAACAAATTGAAAATGCAAGATCAATTCATTCCAATTTAATCTTATAAACTACATGCTATACAAGATGCAATGCAAAAAGAATCATTGTCCAACTCTCAATGGTTAGGCAGCAATGAATTTTTGAAGTTTGGATCAAAACAATGCCTTGAAATGAAATTAATTCCATTGAAAATTATCAAAAGGGATAAAGAACAAAAAAGAAATTTGGTTTGAGGGTTGGACAATGTTCTAAAATGTTTTTAAAGGTTACATGAATTTTTTTGTGATTTTTAAATACCTAAAAGTATTTTTAATTAATTAATTTTCATTAATTAATTAAAAATAAACTTTTAAACGATTTAAAAATAATTTTTTATGCAAAAAATGAAAAAAATAAAAATATTTTTGGTTTCTGAAAATTAATAAAAGGTTTGATAAAAATTTTCAGAATTTTTTGATGATTTTTACTATTTTTAATTAAATGTACAAATTAAATATGAAACAAATAAAAATAAAATGAATTTAAACTGAAAAATGAGAAAGTCAACAGATCAAATGGCCAGGATTCAAACTGGGACGCGCGCGAATTGACTAGGTGCGCATCTGGACGTCCAGCATTCAAATTCTCCTAATTATGATTAAACCCTAATTCAATGCCCTAATCACTTTCAGATGACCGGAACAGTGTTCCAGTCATCTTCTCCGGCAGGCCAAAATCCCTATCTCTCTTAATACGCATCAAATCCTCACAAAACTCTCCAGAATCAATCTATGAACATCACTAAGCATAAACCCTAACTCAAACAACATTTATTTTCACTGAATCAAAGGAAACAAGCAAGAACATTTTTACGGGCAAACTTTCAGATCATTATAACATGCTTGTTTCTGGCTCATTTTCAAAAATAAATAGATCCCCATGATCAGGGCAACATATAGAACAACATTCTAACAAGAAATTAAAGTTCTGGAAAATTTGTTCATCATGCTACCTGAGATTGAGCTTTCGAAACAAGGACTTTCTGGCTGCTTCTCTGGCTCAAACAAACTCCAATGATCCTCCTTTGAAGCTTTTGACACTTAGTTGGAGTTTATGTGGCCTCTAGAGAGAGTTGGCAGAAGCTCAGGCCAAGGGAGTGTGAAAATCGTATTTGTGATGTGGGAGGTTTCAGGCCAAAACAATGGTTGGTTTGTGATCAGTGGAACATGCTGAGATGTTCTATGAAGTTTGTTTGTGTGTTTGATGTTTGTATGATGAGTTTCGAATGGTTTTGCATAAGAGGTGGAAAATGAGAATGCTGTGTTCTTGGAGGTTTCAGGCTTGTGTGTCTTATGAGAATGAAGCCTTGGGATGTGTTTGTAAAGTCTGGATTGGGCAGAGAGTGGTTGTGTCACTGTGGGATTGGTATGGCTTCAAGTTGCAAAAAGTCAAGCAAGTTGTACTTGGAGGTATGGGCAAGTGGCAGGCTGAGATAGGGGCATGGTTGAGTTCAGCAAGGATCAAGGAATGCTTTTGGATCAGATTTTGTGAACTGAGGCAAGTGGATGAGAAGTTTTGATCCCTTTTGCAAATTGTCACAACTTTGGCCCCATTTTGTAATTCTTGAAGTTTAAGGCATGGAACTTAAGAAATTCTTGGGCCAATATGAAGTTTAAGTCATGTATGATGTTTGTGTAAAGGTTAGACATCAATTAGAAGTCACAAATTGCCTTGGTACAAGAATTTGCAAGTTTCCCTTTTTGGTGCATAACTTGAAATTATGTGATTTTCCCCAACTTTGACAAGCCATAACTTTTGATCCAAAATGAATTAGGTCATGTTCTTGTACTTTTTGAAAAGGGAATGATCCATTCTACCACTTTCATGACCAATGTTTTCCCATTTGAAGCATCCTTGAATCAAAAAGCAAGGGTTGAAAAAGTTTCCCAAAATGGCAAGTTTCCATTATAAGTCAACTTTCCCAAAAAGTCAACTTTGCAAATAGCTTGAAATTCTTCAAATTTGTGAACTTCTAACATCTTCTATGATCAAATAAAGATCACACAAAATCAAAATGATGAAGAACACCCTTTGGTTGGGTCATTGAGGGCCTCAGATGCCTTGATTTTGCATTGACTTGCTCAAAAAGTCAACTCTAGATCAGATGACTTCCCCATGGAATTTCTTCATGAAAATTGATATGCATGATCCCTATACCATATAGAGACCCATATAAACAAGAATGACCAAAAAAATTGGAGTTATGGCCTTTGAAACCAAAACCCTAATTCTAGGTCATCTGTGCAGTTAAACCTGGCTCTGCTTCCATGCCATTTCCAGTTCTTGTGATTTTTTGACATTCTTGACTTTGAGAGGATATAATATGATGTTTGAACATACATGGACCCCTTTGAAGTGATTGCTGACCTTTGGAGTGGCTCAAGAAGCCCTTTGGATTGCTCAGATCACAAACCCTAGATGCAGATGACTTAGAAACAATGCAGTGAATCACAAATGTGATATGAGATGCTATGATTGAACTTATGTATTTGAGGATATCACAAGCCATGGTGTGAATGGGTGAGGGCAAATTTGGGGTGTTTACAAGATCCAACATCACAACTCTTCTCCTTACAGGCCAAAGATGAATGGTGTTGTTGAAGCGGCTAACAAGAACATTAAGAAGATTGTGCAAAAGATGGTAGTCACATACAAAGACTGGCATGAAATTTTACCATTCGCCTTGCATGGGTACCGAACTTCCATCAGAACATCTACCGGGGCAACACCTTATCAGCTGGTGTATGGTATGGAAGCAGTCTTACCTGTTGAAGTTGAATTACCTTCCTTGCGGGTAATGATGGATGTAAAATTGGACGAAGCAGAATGGGTCTGATCACGTTATAACCAACTAAGCCTGATTGAAGAAAAAAGATTAGCAACTGTCTGTCATGGTCAGTTATATTAGAAATGGATGAAGAAATCCTTCGATCAAAAAGTCAGACCTCGGGAATATCAAGTTGGAGAGCTTGTACTGAAAAGAATCTTCCTCCTCATACAAACCATAGAGGCAAGTGGACACCAAACTATGAAGGTCCCTATGTGATAACTAAAGTCTTCTCAGGCGGAGCACTGATGCTCGCAACCATGGATGGTGAAGACTTCCCGTCCCCTGTGAATTCAAATGCAGTTAAAAAATACTTTGCATAAATGACCCGCTGGACATAAAAACAGAATGTAAGTCCGGGCAAAAATAGGGCATCTCGACAAGTCAAAAACAGAATAAAAGACTCGGGAAAAAATAAGGGAAAAGTTAAAAAAATGTACAACCGCTGAGTTGAAAATCCACATCGGGCAACTCAGGCAAAAATGGGTATCCCGGTGGATTGAAAACCTGAAAGGGCGATCCACGCAAAATAAGGGAATAAGCGAACGGCTGCATTCTGATTTCGTATGTATCACTCACATAACATGGCAAACTTCGAAAGGACAAAGCGTCAATCATAATCAACTTTCTTCAGAAAGTAAGATAAGAAGAGCGTTCAGGTCATATAGGTCATAGCAGAGGAAGATTGAAGCATCAACTTCAGCATTGCTAAATAGGACTTTTATTTTTTCAATTTTACAACAATCTCCTCATTTCAGGGATTAGCTTCCCCACTATACTCGCCTATTCAGGGAACACAAATCAATAAAGTCAAATATTCATTCACACTTTGTTTTGTACCTTTTTGTTTTGTTTGCAAAATGTCTAAAGTTCGTAATACAACATTTGCATGAAAACATACAAGCCATTTTCAATAAATGCTTGCAGGAAATATGCGCTCTTAAGCAAACCTAACTCCTATGACAAAAGCCGGTTGAGGATACCTCAGGGCACTTATGCGTTTCCTTTATTTGACAGGTTGCAGGTACTCAAGGCGGACAACCTTTCATAACATGGGGCATATCAGGCACTATATCCCCAGCCAAGCCGGCAGTCACATCATTAGAAGGATTACTTGACGTGAGTATTCCCCCACGGAGCTTTTTATCCCCTCAGAGTATCCCCCACAAAGCTGATCCTCTGACAGATTACTTCCCGGAAGTTCTCTCCTCCCCCAACAGGATCTCCAAAGTAATGCCTAAATCACTTTTCCCCAGTGAGTTCCCAGATCTTATCATCCCCAGCAGTGGATCCCCATAGAGCTCTCCCCCCATAGTTCTCCAGAAAGATCGTGCAATGATCTTTTCTCCCCACAGATCGCCCAATGATCTGTTCTCCTAGCAGATTTCAGATCTCAGATCTCGTTTCTCATTTGCATAATCATAGCATTCACATCATTCCTCCCCAAATAGAGCATAGCATTCCGTCTAATACGGAGCATTACGGCAAAAAAATCAAACATTTGCATGATCATAAGTTGGATTTGAGCCAGTCACCTGCAAATTCCAAAATCACTCCTCCAACAATACGCAAAAACTTCTCCCCTGCTGATAAAAGCCAAAATGTACTTTTGCACTCTCAATACAAATACTTGTACATACTTACACACGATCCTTCTGATACTCGTTCATATCCTACTTATACATAATTCTTGGATACTCGTCTGTATCTTATGCATCTCCCTGACAGAATAACATTCGTCCGTGTTCTTTGTTCAAACAATTGATACCCATTCGTATCGTCACTCCTTAAACACATGTCGGAGTTTGTTTCTATCGATACTCGTCCATATCGTGGTTCTAAGGATACTCGCCCGTATCCTTAATCTATGCATACTGTTGAAACACTTACCCTTTTATTTTTAGGGCTTAAACACTCGTCCGTGTTTATCTATCCCCAGAAGTCGCCAATAAAACAACTTTCTATCCGACATCCGTCCTACGTCATGATATCTTTTAGGTGATTGTCCTTCACCTTTTGATTACCGTACCTCATCATTCATCTGATGGCCGTCCCCGTCGTTGATCTTTTTATCTGACATTCGTCCTATGTCGAGATAATCCCCAACAGAGCAGCCGCCCCCTGCTAGGTGATCGTCCTTCACCTCTTGATGACCGTCCCTCATCATTTATTTTGATGACCGTCCCTCATCATGTTATCCGATGGCCGTCCCCATCGTCGATCTCTTTTATCCGACATTCGTCCTATGTCGCGATAATCCTTAGCAGCCGTACCCTGCTAGGTGATCATCCTTCACCTTTTGATGATCGTACCTCATCATTCATCCGATGGCCGTCCCCATCGTCAATCATTTGTATCCGACATTCGTCCTATGTCGCGGTAACTCTCAGCAGCAGTACCCTGCTCGGTGATCGTCCTTCACCTTTTGATGACCGTCCCTCATCATTGATTTATTTATTCTTCACCCGATGGCCGTCTCCGTCGCGGTTTCTTTATTCTTCAACCTGACGGTCGTCTCTGTTAGTGCTTTTTTAATCCCCAGTAAAGTCACTTTTCTTTACCCGATGGCCATCCCCGTCGAGGATTCTTTGTTCCCCATCATGATGGTCGTCCCCGTCAGTGCGTTTCTCACTGTTTTATCCCCAACAGTCGTCCTCTGCTCGATGGTCGTCCTCCGTCGCTACCATTGTAATATTCAGTTTATACTGTCTATTACAATTTATATCCCTTTTCTTCTTATAATAAAGAGAGCAAATTTTGGACTGTCTTGGTATTCAATCAAAAGTTATCTTGTTTGTTTGTTAAGCCAGGCGCTTACATCCTACACAGCTAACTCATGCTTGAATAGGGGCAGATGTAAACACCCCAAATTTTCCCTCTCTTTTCTCACACCTTGGCTTGTGATCCTTCATATTGCATTGCATAAGCATACCATCTTACACTGCATAGTTATTTCATTGCATAAGCTGCATAACTAGGGTTTGTGGTCAAATGAATCTTAGAAGAGGTTTGAGCTATCTCAGAGGCCATGAAGCATGCCAAGAGGGTCCATAAGTTTTCTATGATCATATTATACCTCCAAGGTTTCTTTGAAGTCACAAAATCTCAGAGGTTTGCACAATTGTCCAGGCAGGCTAGGAGCTCCTACACAGATGACCTATAAATTAGGGTTTTGGGTTTGAGGACCCCACACTCAATATTTTTGGCCATTCTTGATTCTATTGGTCTATATATGTTATAAGGAGCATGTGTATCAAATTTGAATCAAAAATTCCTTGTGGAAGTCATCTGATCAAATGGTAACTTTTTGTGCAAGAAAAGTCAGAATCAGGGCATCTGAGGCCACCAACAAGGGTTCAAAAGGGTCATCTTCATCAATTTGAGGTCCTATGATCTTTATTTGATCTTAGGAATTCTTGTAAGTTCACAAAATTTAAGAATTATGAGCCATTGCAAAAGTTTCTATTTTTGGGCATGACTTGTAATGAAAACTTTCCATTTTGGGAAAGATCTTCAACCTCCTCTTTCTTGATCAAAAAGGCTTCAAATGAATTTTCCTCAAACATGAAAGTTGTAGATTTGATCTTCCAATTTTCAAAAAGTACAAGAACTACTCTTGATTCATCCTAGAACTCAAGATATGGCAAGTCAAAGTTGGGAAAAAGCTTGTAATTTTCAAGTTCATGCCAAAGCGGGAAATGTGCAATTTTGATTTCCAAGCTTTCTCATGACCTCTAATGCATTGCTACACATTATAGAAACATAATACAACATGCCTTGACCAGAATTATGCTTTGTACCACAAGATTTCATGACTCGCTTCTCAAGAAATGTCAAAGTTGTCAAAATGCAAAAATCATACAAACTCACGAATCAAGCCATACAACTCACCATTTTCGATCCAAAGGCTCTCCTTGAACTCAGCTGAGGCAGCCCAAGACCTCAAATCACTTATGCCACGAACCATGCTTCAAGTACACCATTTTTGATTTTTTGGCCAATGGAGCCATACCATTCCCACAGTGCCCAACCACTCTTCTGACTCATTCTAATCTTTTATGCATAGCCAAAGGATCACAACACACAAGACACAAGAGCTCAGAACAAGCCAACACTTAGATTGCACAAAATTTTTCAAAAACTTCCCTTCTACGATTCTCACTACTCAGCCATCAAACTTCAAAAATCTCTTCACCATTCAATCACATATTACCTAAGGATCATTTCCCACCCATCACCATGGCTTGAAACACAACATACCAAGACCTTATTTTCTGCCATATCAGAACTGGAACCTTCAAACCAGCCACTATAAGCTTCATCCAAGCACTCCATTAGCTTCAGGGGGACCAAAGGAGCCACTTTGCACAAAAGGGAGGCTTTGAAAGCTCAAATTCGAAAAGCTCCAGTTCAGGTAACCGTCAAGAACAATTTTTCCAGAACCTTGTTTTCTTGTTATAGAATGATTCTATATGCTTTGTTGATCATGCTGATGTGTTTGGAATTGAAAATAGTGTAGAAATGAGCATGTATGGTTGTTCTGAAACTTTCCCCGTGAAATTGTTTTTGCTTCGATTCATCATGTATGCGTGTTATAAATCTTGTTTGAGGATTGATTTTGATTGTATGATGTTTGGGGATCATTTTTAGGCAGTTAGTTTGGTGTTTAGTGGCCTGTAGAAGAAGTTAGGGTTGGGGCTTGTCGGAGAAGATGACCGGAGCTCATCTCCGGTCACCTGAAGGTCATTAGGGTTTAGGTCCCCAGTTTGAATCTCAGCCCTTGGATGTTGATTAGTTTAGCGTATGGACGATCCAGATCATTTCATTAAACCCTAATCCTAATTAATTAAATAAATTATGATTAATTAACTCAGGATAAATCATGGCCCTTGGATCACGCGCGTAAGCCCAGTTTGAATTTAGGCCTTAGGAACAACCTACCCCAGGTCAAGCAGACTTTCAATCCTGGCCACTGATCTCTCTCTCACGCAATCTGAACCACTCCTTTTAATGACTTTGCATTTTATTTTCTTTATTTATTTAAAATAGCATTTCATTTTATAAAATTCTAATTTTTTGCATCCTAACTTTAAATAATATTCAGAACCCAAAAACATTTTTATTTTTAATTTTTGCATTAAAAAATATTTTTAAATCATTTAATTGTATTATTTAATTAATTAATTAATTTTAATTAATTAATTAATTTTAATTAATTAATTAATTTTAATTAATTAATTAATTTTAATTAATTAAAAATACTTTTAGGTATTTAAAAATCACCAAAAAAATCATGAAGCATTCTTACACATTTAGAACAATTTACAAACTCATCTTAAAAATTTCTTTTAGGGTTTGATCATATTTTGACAATTAACCATGAATTAGGGTTTCTAAATTTCTTATTTTTCTAACCCTAACTTCAAAAATTCATTTCTGATCAACCAAGATGAGTTTGTGAATGGTTCTTTTTTGCATTATTTCATACTTGGCATGTAGTATCTAGGGTATTTACCTCATATTTTTTACATTGCATTTTCCATTTGTTTGACATTTTTCATGAAGAAGTACCCAAAACCCTAGCCTAACTTAGAAAAACCATAACTTGACTTTGGTTTAGCTTCTGACTTCCATCTTTGGGGAGTGATCTTATGTGGGTTTAGGGTTCACTTGGTTGCAATTTCAATTTTTTATCATGTGTTTTGCTTCTGTTTTGATCATATGCTTCTCATACTTTCTTAAAACCCTAATTTGTCATGTTCATGTGCATTCATCTTTGCATACCATCATCATATGAACTTGTCATGACAATCATGCATTTGTATGTCATCTTAGACACCTTAGGACATGTATGAAGATTGGTTGATCATTGTTGCATCCATTTGATATGTTTTACATCCATTACATCTTATGTATGTTCATGTGTTCTTAAGCTTCTAACATGCTTGTTTTTGCATCCATCACTTGTATGATCATACATATGAATTCTATATGACTTTGCATCTCTCCATGAAACATTTGTATTATGTATTCACTTCTGGTTGGCATCATTGCACCTTCATTTGCCTTATTTCCTTTTGTTTCACATCTTATGCATTCATACTAACCATTTCAGGGGCTTCAAGTAAGTTGTTTAGGATATGGATTTGCCTCCACATCCAACTTCTTCTTATCTCTTAATTTGCATCTTTATTTGTCTTTGAAGTGAGTTTGACTCACTTATGCTCTCTCTTGCTCCCTTTCTTTCTCTTAGGTTACTTAACTTCTTCAGGAAGTAAGTAACCTATTCTCCTTTCTCTTCTCTTTTCATCTGCTTCTTCTTCCTTGGTGGCCATCTGAAGATCTTTCTCTAAGCTTCACAAACCAAAGGAATGTCCAAGCATGATAACTTTAGGGTTGTTCATAGTCTCCCCTAGTTTGTTTACCTTTGAGTCTCCTTGAGTCTCTGCTTCTCATCTCATAATCAAGGCTAAACAGTTACAGTTTTAAGACTCTGAATTAAGGTTATGCCTGTATCCTTATCTTAGGATGGAGTGTATAACTTTGATACTTAGTGTTAAAACTTTAAGTTGTTTACACCTCCTAATTAAAACACCTAATAACCATTAAGACTTAAGCTTGTAACTTGGGCCTTATATTAAGGTTACATCTCTGACTGTTGGTTCAGAGGGACTTACCCTAGTGTTTAATGGACAAGTCCCCCTCAGGTTTAGTATTACAAACATAAAATCCATTTCTTAATCCCACCTTTAATTAAAATACATTTTAATAAAGGTTTGTTATATAATGATTTTAATCCCTGACCATGGATTAAGTTGAGGTATCTTCCTCATCTTAAGTATCCTCATCTATCATCCTTCTCATAGGATGGTGTAATGAGTTCACTAATCCCTGATTAGAGATTAAACTCATTACTTAACACAAAACAAAATCCAAAAACACTTAATAATCACAAGTAGGTTAATGATCTTAATCTTGCATCATTAGGGTAATTAAGTTGAGATTTTCATCTCATACTTAAGTAGACTCATTATCCCTAATCAGGGGTGATATAATGAGTTTACAAACCCTTGATTAAGGCTTAAGCTGATTATCCTATGCAAAACACCAAAAACAATAAAAAAACTGAAAACACAAAAACAAACAATAAACGTCTCCTCCGGGATTCTTTTCTCATCATATTCACTCTGAAAACGAGAATTCGCTTCTTCCGTCTAATGCAAGACAATTAGCACTCGAGCCAAATGAGCCATACACTTGAGCATAGACAAGCAAGTAGTTCACACAAAATCAACCAGTCTCTTTGAGTCGAACTACGGTGTTCTGACTTCCTTATTGCACGAGAGGACACGTAGGCATAACTTAACAGTTATCGAACAAAAGTCTCTTTATCTCCCCCTCTCCTCCTCCCAGTTTCTCTTTCCTTAGCCTCAATTTTGAGCACTCATTTTATTTGAACTGACACTTTGTATATCCTTTCTCCCTAGCTTTTCATGCACAGTTTAGCACATACATTATCCCCCTTTTAAACGTAATCAGGTAAGTGTGGATCCCGTCGAGTACGACGGACGATCTGGGTGCTAATACCTTCCCAGGTCGTAACCAACCCTCTTTCTCAGTCTCTTTGGTTCACAACCGTCTTATCCATATCTTTCTAGATATATACAACATTACTTTTCCTTCGGGATGTAAATGCCTAGCTGGCGACTCTATTCAACCTCAACCACCAACATCGCCGACGGTTCGCGTTTGCACCGGGATGAAAATCCCGGGAGCGACAAATATGTCTGCACCGTCCCTTCTGAGTTGATTTTGATTTTAATCCCTTCTAGAGCTTTGTGGATGGCATTGAGATCCTTTCAGAATCACTTTTCTCTTATTGATTTTGCGGATGGAATTGAGGGATAACTAATCATATGTTTTATGCTAGTAACCATGGTCGTTATGCTTCTTTTTTCTATGCAAGGATGCTTGATCATGTATGAAATATGATATGAAAATGAGAGGGAAAATTTTGGGGTGTTACAACTTCCCCTATTCAAGCATCTTTTAATCTGAAAAGGACGAGAGCATCAGCTGTTGGCCGTTCTAGATGAACTGTGGTTGAAAACCAAAAAGACCCTGTAATTGGCACTCTGCTAGAAAAAATAGGGAAATAAACCCAACAAAAGGAAACAACTGTCTGATGATGAAGGTAACCAAAAGTAACCACTGAAATGAGAAAATGTATTTTGTGGGACAAGATACTACTGGCTTGCCATAACGACGATGGACTTTGAAGTGTCTTTTGTGGAACTAGGACACTATTGGCTTGCCATAGCGACGATGGGCTTGGTACACTTAGGTCTGTGGGATAGGCGTGTACAACTTCAAGATCCATATTAACAATTACTCTATCTTAATCTTGATTAGAATCTATATAAAAATATGTTGTCTTGATTTTCTTCGTATAACCTAAAGGCATACGGTAACAATTATGCAATTACGAAAATCCGCGTAACAACGCGCTGTCTTGATCTTCCGCACTGTTTCGACAATATAAACCACTATCAGGATCTGCAACCATGCATGCACTGTCTTGACCCGCTTTCAGAATCCATGTAACTACACGCTTTCTTGACTCTAAGCTTCAAAATCCGTGTAACTACCATGTCTTGATTTTGAATAAGAAATAACCATCCTAACAAGGAGGTACGTTTTTCAAGTAAAAGATCCACTGGGCTGGATCACCGTCAGAATCCGTATAACAACACGTTGTCTTGATTCCGATCTTCAAGATCCGTGTAACTACACGTCGTCTTGATTTTGGTTTATGAAATCATCATTCTAACGAGTAGATTTGTATTTCAAGTAAAGATCCACTGGGCTGGATTGCTGTCAGAATCCGTATAACAATAGGTTGTCTTGACTCTGAACTTCAAAATCCGTGTAACTACACGTCGTCTTGATTTTGAATATTAAATAACCATCATAACAAGGAGGTATGTATTTCAAATAAAAGATCCACTGGGTTGGATCGCCGTCAGAATCCGTGTAACAACACGCTGTCTTGATTTTGAATATAATTTGTACTTCTTCAAGTATCTATCCACTGGGCTGGATAAATATATACTCTTGCTTGGGAGAATTCTTACTAGAACTCCGTTGGGGATGCAAACGTCCTGGGCGACATTCTGCTGCGAAAATGAGATAACCACCTCTTGTTAATAACCACCGCTGGCTAGGGAATAAAACGAACACTGAATCAATCTTGAAACCCTGAATGGAGATAACCATCTGATGGGGATAACAACGTCATGGGCAACATTCTGCTGGGGAAATAAGATAACCATCTCGAAACTCTGGCCGGAGATTGCAATCTGCTGGAGAGGGATAAGAACAAAACTGCATCTGGGCATGCGCTACTTTGATCTGTCATGTCTACCAAAAATCAATTGGCGACCTCTTAGGGAATATTTCAATCGTTGGGCTGAATCCCAATCACATAAATCTGCGGGGGAGTGACAAACTTCCAACTCGATTGGGAAAATAATCTACCAAGACCTAGCTGGGGAGAGAATTCTGAAAATTCTCACTCTGTGGGGAGAAAACTGCATTCGGCTGCTTTCTGGGAATGAAAACCTCCGCTTGGGAAAAGGAACTACTCAACTGATCGTGAAGTCCTACTGGGAACACTGCCTGTTCTGACTCATCTAGGGAAGATTTCGCTTTAACTCTGTTGAGGATGCTAAGTATCACCTTTCTGTTGGGGATAAGAAATGTAAATCCTCTCACGCTGAGGGTGGAACATTCTGCTTTGAAAATAGACGCCAATGAAGATTGAACTTTTACCTGGCAGCTTCACTAGGGAAAACTGCGGACACTACTGGGCAAAGAAGAGAACTCTCAGGCTCTTCTGTATCTTCACTACTGCTAGGGAATAACGAATCTTCCTGTACTGCTGGGATAGTGAAGACTCTGGTGAGAGATACTCCTTCGTTGAGGGAAAACTCTCTGCTTGGGGAAATCCTCAGCCTTCTACTACTCTGCTGAGGAAGGTTTAATTTCCGACCCTACTAGGGATAACACCATTGGAGCTGTTTTCTGTTGGAGATAAGATTTTTGATCATCTCACTGGGGGATGAGAAGTCTCATGTTGGGGATAAGAGATAATATCCTTCTGTTTGGGAAGCACCCTTCTCTGTTGCTTTGTTGAAGAAGGGAAGTCTTGATGAGACTCATTGAAAATTTTTGTTCAATGATCCGCTGAGGAAAGGCATTCTCGAAGTTCTACATGGGCAATGGCCTTGCTAGCAACACTTGTACCTTCATGTACATAATTGACAACACCTGCAAAATGGAGGGTTAGTTTGTCCTGCATGCCTCGAATTTATGGTCTGAATTACCATCCTAGTCCCCTAACATTCAAAGTAATTTTAAATGTTTTCCCTTCACATGTCATTTACAACGCCACCGAGTTTAAATGGAATGTTCTTTTATCAAAAATTCAGGACAATTTTGCAAACAAAGCATGTAAAAATAAACAAGGATAAAGCTCTTTGATTGAACGCTCTTTTATTGATGAGCCTCTGAATAGGTGAAAATTTACATCAGGAAGCAATCACCTAGAAAGAGGTGATCATTGTAAATTGAGAAAAAGAAACTATCCTAATGGCAATGTGCACAACATTCTCATGAGTTTCAATTTGGCTATGACCAGTATGTCTTCAGATTTTCCATTCATGCCTTCACTTTTCGAAGAAGAAGATTGGACTGATTCCTACCCTTATGAGATTGCCAGGTTTACTGAAATGATGACGTGGTATAGATTACCCAGATCACAATCATTCGCTTATTCCCTCTTTTGCGTGGATCACCCCTTCGGGTTTTCAATCCACCGGGATACCCTTTTTTTCCTGAGTTGTCCAATGCGGCTTTTCAGCTCAGCGGGTGTACATTTTTTCAAACATTTCCCTAACTTTTTCCCAAGCTCTTTATTCTGTTTTTAGCATGCCACGTTGCCCCTTTTTTCCTGGACCTTATTTTGATTTTTGTCCAGCGGGTCTTTTTATGCGAAGTATTTTTTAACTGCGTCTGAGTTGACAGGGGACTGGAAGTCTTCGTCATCCATGGTTGTTAACATTAGGGCTCCGCCCGAGAAGACCCTTTTAACCACTAATGGACCTTCATAGTTGGGTGTCCACTTTCCCCTGTAATTTGTTAGAGGAGGAAGGATCCTTTTCAGTACTAAGTCACTAGGTATGTACCGTTGGAGTCGTACCTTATGGTCGAAAGCCCGTTTCATTTGCCTTTGATACAGCTACCCATGGCATACATTTGCTATGCGTTTCTCTTAAATAAGGCTCAACTGATTGTACATGGATTGGAGCCACTCAACTTCATCAAGCTTGACATCCATCATTAGTCTCAGGGAGAGTATCTCGACTTCAACCGGTAGGACTGCCTCCATACTGTATACAAGAGAGAATGGGGTTGCCCCTATTGAAGTGCACACAGATGTTTGGTACCCATGCAGGGCAAACGGAGCACTTCGTGCTAATCTTTGTATTTCACAACCATCTTCTGAACAATCTTCTTAATGTTCTTGTTGGCTGCCTCGAAGACGCCATTCATCTTTGGGAGATACGACGAAGAATTGTGATGCTCGATCTTGAAATCCAGTCACAAGTCTGCCATCATCTTATTGTTGAGATTAGAACCATTGTTAGTAATGATTCTTTCGGGAATTACATACCAGCATATGATATCCCTCTTGATGAAGCGGACTACCACTTGTCTTGTGACATTAGCATAGGATGCCGCTTCGACCCACTTTGTGAAGTAGTCTATTATAATCAGGATGAAACGGTGGTTGTTGGAGGCGGTTGGCTAGATCTTGCCATTCATATCAATTCCCCACATGGCGAAGGGACAAACTGAAGACTAGATGCTCAATGGAATGGGAGGCACATGAACCTTGTCAGCATAGATTTGTCACTTGTGGCACTTACGGGATTATTTGAAGCAATCGGATTCCATGGTGATCCAATAATACCCCGATCTTAGCAGTTTCTTTGCCATAGTATGTCCTCCAGCATGGGTACCAAAGGAGCCTTCGTGCACTTCTTGCATCAACATGTCTGCTTCATGTCTATCCACGCATCTGTGCAGGACCATGTCGAAGTTCTGTTTGTAGAGCACATCTTCCTGGTTTAAGAAGAACCAGCCTGCCAACTTCCTAAGGGCCTTCTTGTCTTTGCTTGATTCCCCTGACGGGTATTCATGAGACTTCATAAATTGCTTGATGTCGTAATACCAGGGGTTGTCATTGTTAACACCGTAAATTGCGAACACATATGTCGACCTTTCAAGATGAGACACTGTCGCTCCCGATAAATGAGACTAGTCAGATAAGGGTACAGACGCGAGCGGTCGGCGAAAGGAACAATGAGAACACACAGCCGTGAACTCACTGGAGAATGAATAGAGTCGCCAGCTAGGCATTTTTATCCCGGAGGAAAGGCAATGATGCATAGACCTAGAAAGATACGGATAAGACGGTTGCGAACCAGAGAGACTGAGAAAGGGGGTTGGTTACAACCTGGGAAGGTATTAGCACCCAGATTGTCCGCCGTACTCGACGGGATCCACGCTTGAAAGATTTGTGTTTTAAAGGGGTAGTGTCAGTGCAATCTGTGTATAAAATAGCTGGAAAAGATATACAGGTGTCAGTGTATGATGTATAAGTGATATGAAGTATGAAAGTGTCAGTGTAAGAACAAGAATAAGATGCTCATGATAATGAGGCTCAAAGAATAATGCTGGAAGGAGGGGGAATACACAGAGACTTTTGTTCGATAACTGTTAAGTTATGCCTACGTATCCTCTCGTGCAATGAGGAAGTCAGAACACCGTAGTTCGACCCAAAGAGACTGAAAGGTGAATTGACTTGTGAACTGCTTACTTGTCTATGCTCAAGTGTATGACCTGTCTGGCTCAGGTGCTAACTGTCTTGCATTAGACGGAAGAAACAAATTCTCGTTTATGAGTGAATGAGATGAGAAAAGAATCCCGGAGGAGACGATTATTGTTTGTTTTTGTATTTTCAGTCTTTTATTGCTTTTGAAAGTTTGTCATAAGTTAATGAGCTTAAGTCTAAACCAATGGATTTAGTAAACTCATCACATCTTCCCTCTGATTAGGGGTAATGAGAATACCTTAAGTGTGAAGTCAGATTCTCACACTTAATCATCTATGGTGTAGGATTAAGATCATTAACCTACTTGTGATTATTTAGATGTTTTTGGTGATTTTTGTTTAGTGTTAAGTAATGAGGTTAAGCCATAATCATGGATTAAACAGACCCATTACACCATCCTAAAAGAAGGATAATAGATGAGAATGTTTAAGCTGAGGAAAGCTCCTCAACTTAATCCATGATTAGGGATTAAACTCATTACAAAACAAGCCTTTATTAAGTGGATTTTAGTTAATGATTTGATGATGAAGTGATTTTTAGGGTTTGTAAGACAACTTGAGGGGGACTTGTCCATTAACACTAGGGTTAGTCCTTCTTAACCAATTAAGGAAGAATTAGAACCCTAATGCAAGGCCCAAGTTACAAGCTTGATGTCTTGATGATTATTAAGTGAATTGGTTAAGAGATTTAAACACATTAAGGGTTTAACACTTAGGGTTAAAATTATACACTCCATCCTAAGAGAAGGATGCAGGCATAACCCTAATCACAAAGTCTTAAAGCCTTTAGGGTTTAATCCCTGATTATGAGGTGAGAAGAGAGGACTCAAAGAGAGACACAAAGGTAAAACTATGGGGGGGACTAATCAAAACCCTAATTCATTATCATGCTTGGTTATTCCTAAGGTTTGTGAGGTTTGCAAGAACAATCTTCAAAGGAGCCACCAGGAAGCAGATGAATAAGATCAGGAGAAGCAAAGTGACTTGCTTCATTCAAGAAGTCAAGTCACTTGAAGAAAGAAAGTGGGAAGGATAAGAATGAGCAAGCTCAATCTCATACACAAATAGAAATGCAGCAATGGATGCAAGAGAGATGAAAAGAAAAGTTATAAGAAGTGAAGGCAAATTCACTTCTCAAGTTTACTTACCACCTGAAATGTTAGAAAGAAATGCAAAACAATGCAAGATGAGATGAAATGGCATGATGCTAGACAAAACCAGAAGCATGTTGATGATGATTATGATGTTATGAGGTGCTACAAACATGAGGCAAGACATGGGGATGTTCATACAAGACTATGGATGCAATTGATGCAAGTTAAGGAGCATGAACAAGCATGAAAAGTTATGAATCATACAAGACAAATGACATGGCAAATATGTAATGCAATGATCAATCATGCTTTCTATATGTCTTAAGATGTCAAATGGATCACAAGAATTCACAAGATGCAAAGACAAGTCATGTTATGCAAGGAAATGCAAGAAGGATGCAAGAGAACTCCCAAATTAGGGTTCATGGATCAAACATCAAACAAAAACCCAAAACAAAAACAAACCCTAATATAAAAAAATGGAAAATGCCACCCAAAGAAACCCTAAACCTATACTAAACCACTGCCCAAAGGGGAACTCTCAACTCTCAACCAATCTCAAGATATGAATTTTCTAAGTTATTAGGGTTTTTTAGGGTTCTTAACAAAAGAAATGCCAAACAATTGGAAAATACAAGATCAGATCATGGCCATTTTATCTTAGAAACTACATGCCAAACACAAAACAATGCAAGAAGAATCAATGTCTCAACCTTCTCCAATAGGCAGAAATGAATTTTTGAACTTATGATCCAAATAATGCATAAAAAATGATTTAATTCAATGAAAAATTCTTAAAATGCATCAAGATCAAAAAAGAAATTTGGTTTGAAGGTTGGACAATGTTTCTAAATGTCTTAGAACATTTCATGAATTTTTTTTGTAATTTTTTAAATACCTAAAAGTATTTTTAATTAATTAATTCCCATTAATCAATTAAAAATAATCTTTTAAATATTTAAAAATACTTTTTTAATGATAAAAAATAAAATAAAAATATTTTTGTGTCATAAAGATTAATAAAACTTTTAGGAAAAAGTTTCATAATTTTTATGTATTTTTTGCTATTTTAAAATAATTATGCAAGTTTAATGAAATAAAATGAATTAAAAATCAAATAAAATAAAAGTAATCAGAATGAGAGGCTGGGATGCAATCTGGGGAGGAGATGGTTGACTTGGCGCGTGATCCAGTGGTCCAAATTCAAACTTGGTTAAATTAAAATTATGAATTAATTAATCAGGAATTAAATGGATAATCAGGATTAGGGTTTCTAATGGCTCATCTCAGCCTTTCATTCGCGCGCGGGAAAGTCCATCCAAGGGACCAGATTCAAAGTTGCCTAATTAATGATGCTTAGCCCTAATCACTTTCAGGCTGCCGGAGAAGACTTCCGGTCGTCTTCTCCGGCCAGCTCTCTCCCTGAGAAACTTCAAACTCCCTAAAAACGTATCAAAAATGAAATCTAAAAACTGGGAAATGTTCCTCACATCCTCACGAATCAAACCCCTATCCTAAAACACATTTCTTCTTCTTAAACAAGCTGAATCGAAAGGAATAAAAACTAGGGCACGCAAGCTTCAGAGACAAATTAAACTCTCAAATCAAAGCCATTTTCAAAACCAATGATACCAGGATGATCAGTGAAGCACATAGAACAAGTTTGTAACAAGAAAAACAATTTCTGGAAAAATAAATTTCAGGCTACCTGAGATTCGAAGCTTTCAGTTTGAAGACTTTCTGGCCACTTCCTTCAGTGCAAACTACTCCACTTGGTCCCCAGAAGATGTTTGAATGCTCAAAGAGAATTTAAGTTGACTGGATAGTGAGTTTCGAAAGCTCCTGCTCAAGCTTGGTCAGAAATGGCAATGGAGTTTCTGGAGGTTTTAGGCCATTGTGAATGATGGTTTGTGGTCCTGAGGATGAATGGAGAAGGTCTGTGGTGTTTGTTGGTGTGTTTGTGAGCTATGGTGAGAGTTTCGAATGAAACTGCAAAATGAAGTGAGAAATGGCAGTGAGATGTTCAGGCTGTTTCAGGCTTGTGTTCTTGGTGCTTTCTACTCAGTGATACATGGTGAGTTGAATGGAGAAAATGGTTGGAGTGTTTTGTGGCTGTGGAGGCAGATTCGAAGACAAATGCAATGTGGTAGGTTTTTGTGAATGTGATGAATGAGGATGTTTCAGCCTTGCCTTGTGTTATGTCTAGCTTGCAAATTGTCCACATAACTCTCTCTCATTGGTCAGTTGACAAGACATGCCCTTTATTGATTGGTAAGTTAACTTTTGCAAAAAGTCAAATAATGTGTAAGAGAAGTATGGCTCATGATCTAGGCAAGTACATGGGCATGGGCTGGCGCAGCAAGGTGAGGTGAGAGGCTAGCAAAGCTCAGCATCCAAGGCTGCAAGTGGTAGGAAGCATGATCATGAGTTTTGCAACTTGTTGTAACTTTGGTTCACATGTGATTCCTTTGCCTAACCAAACATAAACCATAGGCATTCTTGGTCCAAATCTGATTTTCATGACTTAGAGAAAGTTTGTGTGCTGGTTTGAAGTGAATTAGAAGTCACATAATGCATTGGTTCATGACTTTGCAAAATTTTCACTTAGGGCATGCCTTGAAAATCAATGATTTTAGCCAACTTTGCATTGCCATAACTTTTGATTCAAGAAGAGTTTGATCATGTTCTTGTACTTTTTGAAAAGGGAAAAATGAGATCTACAACTTTCATGACCAAAGTTTTTCCATTTGAAGCCTTTTTGGATCAAGAATCATGGCTTGAAAAATGACCTAAAATGATGCATTCTTGAAAAGTCAACTATGCCCAAAAAGTCAACATTTGCAAAAACCCTAAATTCTTGATTTTTATGAACTTCAACCTTCTTCCATGATCAAATAAAGATCATATACACTCAAAATGATGAAGATCACCCATTGGTTGGGTCATTGGGGGCCTCAGATGCCCTGATTTTGCACTGACTTGTCCAGAAAGTCAACCCTTGATCAGATGACTTCCCCATGGAATTTCTTCATGAAAATTGATATGCATACTCCCTATACCATATAAATACCAATGGAAACAAGAATGACCAAAAAATTTGGAGTTATGGCCTCTGAAACCAAAACCCTAATTTTCAGTCAATTGTGCAGTTCAACCTGGCTCTGCATCCACTCAAACCTTAGTTCTTGTGATTCCTTTGCAATTTTGACTTTGAGGAGATGGAATATGACATAAGAACACACATGGACCCCTTTGAGTGATTGGTAGCCTTTGGAATGGCTCAAGATGCTTTGGGATTGCTCAGATCACAAACCCTAGGTGCAGATGCCTTAGAAACTATTCAGTGAATCAAAAATGAGATGTGAGATGATATGTTTGTGTTTATGCATATGAGGATGATCATAAGCCATGGTGTGAATGGGTGAGGGCAAATTTGGGGTGTTTACAGCTGCCCCTATTCAAACACGAGTTAGCTGTGCAGGTTGTAAGCAGCGGCTTAACAGGCAAACAAGATAACTTGTGGTTGAATACCAAAGACAGTCCAAAATTTGCACTCACGGAAATGAAGAAGAAAGGGGACATAGTCTGTGAAAGAAAATAAAGTATATTGTAAAGTGTAGGCGACGGAGGACGACCGTCGAGCAGAGGACGACTGCTGGGTAAAGAGCAATGACGGGGACGGCCGACATACTGGGGATAAGTGCGTGAAGCGATGACGGGGACGGCCGACATGCTGGGGATAAAAGGTAGAGCTAAGACGGGGACGGCCGACTAGCTGGAAAAAGTAAGATATCATGATGGGGACGGCCATCAAGTAAAGCTGCAAGACTCTCTGGGGATTAATGAAACATGACGGGGACGGCCATCAAGCTCATAAAGGTAACCAACGATGGGGACGGCCATCGGGCTAAAAGGAAAAGGGACCACGACGGGGACGGCCATCGGGTTAAAGAATAAATGAAATAAACAGATGATGGGGTACGGCCATCAAAGGCGAAGGACGATCACCTAGCAGGGGACGGCTGCTCTGTTGGGGATAAAAGAAATATGATGGGGACGGCCATCAAAGGTGGGGGACGACCACCTGGCAGGGTACGGCTGCCGAAAATATCAACGATGGGGACGGCCATCGGATAGAAAGGGTCAACGATGGGGACGGCCATCGGACGAGCATGATGGAGGACGAACATCAAGAAGTGGAGGACGACCACTCAGCAGGGTACGGCTGCTCTCAAGGTTTATCATGACATAGGACGAATGTCAGATAACCAAAATCAACAATGGGGACGGCCATTGGATAAAGTGATGAAGGACGATCATCAAAAGGTGGAGGACGACCACCTAGCAGGGGACGGCTGCTAAAAATATCAACGATGGGGACGGTCATCGGATGAGCATGATGGAGGACGACCATCAAGAGGTGGAGGACGACCACTCAGCAGGGTACGGCTGCTCTCGGGATTATCGTAACACAGGACGAGTGTTAGATAAAAAGAAAATTTGTTGGCGATCTACTGGGGATATAGTAAACACGGACGAGCGTTTACATCCAAGAAAGGAAGTATAAGTGTTTGGTATTGTGTATAGATTAAAGATGCGGACGAGCATCCTTAAGACTATGATACGGACGAGTATCATCTAGAAACAAACTGGCACACGTTCAGAGATGATGATACGGACGAGTATCAACTGGTTAACAAAGAACACGGACGAGTGTTGCATCTGAAAGAAACCTTCTGGGGAATAGTAGACACAGACGAGTATCTATATTCAAGGAGACATAAGTGTTTGACACGGTGTATGGATTAAATATGCGGACGAGCATCCCTAAGACTATGATACGGACGAGTATCATGTAGAAACAAACACTAGACGCAATGTTCTGAGATGATGGTACGGACGAGTACCAACTGGTTAACAAAGAACAAGGACTACTGTCGAGTCTGTGGGGATATGAGTGATGATGTATACAAGATACGGACGGGTATCTGTATAAGTGTACCATGAGTAGTGAGCATTGTATTGTATAGATGAGTGTTTTAACTGCTGGGGAGAGTGACACGGACGGGTGTCAAAAGAGAAAAGTATAATATTAACAAGTGTATGGGTTGATGAAAGTGTAAGCGACTGTGCTGGGGATATGACACGGACGGGTGTCAAGGAAGTGTGTATATAGGTATATGTGAGTGCAAAGAGGATGTCTTTGGCTTTCTGCTGGTGATTTGACACGGACGGGTGTCCAAAGGTGTATATACTGGTGTTTGTGATTTGTGAGGCAGCTGCTTTTGCTGGGACTCTGATGGGGATGTTTCTGTATATATTCTGTATGCCGACAGGTTGCCATTATTCACAAGTGTTCAATTCACAACATGACTTATGATTATGCTATGCATTTGATTTTTGCCGTAATGCTCCGTATTAGACGGAATGCTACGCTCTGAGGGGATAGTATGGTGCGAATGCTATGATTATGCAAAGAGGCACAGATCCGGGACTCGGATCCCGTTGCCGCGAAGATCTCTGGTTGATCTGCTTGAAGTGAACATCCCAGCTGGGGATGAGATCATTGATAGATCTGATGAAGCATCTGCTTGGGGATATAGGTCACTGATTGACATATCCTTATAATACGGGACCCAGCTGGGGTTTGTAGAAGCTTTCTGTACTCTGTTGTGACTTCTTCGCGCGTTGCTCTTCTGAATAGAGGCTGGGGAAGGTTGTTGGTCACTCAGCTGGGGAGAGAGGCAACTTGGCTGGGGAGAAAACATCTTGAGTGTTAAGCCTGTTTATTGATTTGCCAGCTTGCTGGACTGTAGCTTATATGCCCCAAGTCGCGTTCTGGATACCTGCAATCCTGCAAAGATAAGGAAACGCGCAAATGGCCCCGAGGTATCCCTCACTGGATTCCGTCACAGGAGATAAGTACTTTAGAGAGTAAGTATATTCCCTGTAAGCATGTGCTTTTATTTTTAGAGAAAGGCATCTGTACTTATGCAATTGTATTTTCAGAAATATCAGACAATTCTTTGCAAAACATAAATGTAAAAACGAGACGTGACTGAAAATCTGATTTTATTAATTCATGTGCCCTGAATTGGCAAGATACAGTCAAAGAAACATATCTCCTGAAATGAGGAGATTGTTACAAATTGAGAAATAAAGTGTTGGCGGTGTTGACGATGCTTCCAAGGAGCTTCCTCTTCTGCTATGACTCGTATGACAGTGATGTTCTTCTCGTCTTGCTTTCTGGAGAGAGTTGATTCTGATTGAAGCTTGATCCTTTTGAAGCTTACCAAGTTGTATATAAAACAGACGAATTCAGAATGCAGTTGTTCGCTTGTTCCCTTATTTTGCATGGGTCGCCCTTTCGGGTTTTCAATCCATCGGGATACCCATTTTTGCCTGAGCTGTCCAATGCGGCTTTTCAACTCAGCGGGTGTACATTTTTGTTTATTTCCCTTATTTTTGCCCTAGTCTTTTATTCTGTTTTTGACTCGCCGGGATGCCCTATTTTTGCCTGGACTTACATTCTGTTTTTATGTCCAGCGGGTCATTTTATGCGAAGTATTTTTTAACTGCATCTGAATTCACAGGGGATGGAAAATCTTCACCATCCATGGTGCTGAGCATCAGTGCTCCACCAGAGAAAACTTTCTTTACAACGAATGGTCCTTCATAATTTGGAGTCCATTTGCCCCTGTGGTCTGTATGAGGAGGGAGGATTCTTTTCAGCACAAGATCCCCTACTTGGTACTCTCGGTGCCTGACTTTCTGATCGAAGGCCCTCTTCATTCTCTTCTGATATAACTGCCCATGACAAATTGCAGCCAATCTTTTCTCTTCAATCAGACTCAGTTGTTCGAATCGGGACCGAACCCATTCTGCTTCACTCAGTTTAACATCCATTAATACCCGTAACGAGGGTAGTTCAACTTCAACAGGTAGGACTGCTTCCATACCATATACAAGCTGATACGGTGTTGCCCCAGTGGATGTTCTGATTGACGTGCGGTACCCATGCAAGGCAAACGGTAGCATTTCATGCCAGTCTTTGTATGTGATTACCATCTTCTGCACAATCTTCTTAATATTCTTATTTGCTGCCTCAACAGCGCCATTCATCTTTGGCCTGTAAGGGGAAGAATTGTGATGTTGGATCTTGAAGTCCCGGCACAGCTCTGCCATCATTTTGTTGTTTAAATTGGAACCATTATCAGTAATGATTCGCTCGGGCACTCCATACCGACAGATGATATCTCTCTTCAGAAATCGGGCTACCACTTGTCTTGTAACATTTGCATATGAGGCTGCTTCAACCCACTTGGTGAAATAGTCAATGGCAACCAGGATGAATCTGTGGCCGTTTGAAGCAGTTGGCTCAATCTTGCCAATCATATCAATACCCCACATAGCAAAGGGCCATGGTGAAGACATGATGTTCAAAGGATTGGGAGGCACATGCACCTTATCTGCATAGATCTGGCATTTGTGGCATTTTCTGGCGTAAGCACAACAGTCTGCATCCATTGTGATCCAGTAATAGCCTGATCTTAATAGCTTTTTAGCCATGGCATGCCCTCCGGCATGGGTACCAAAGGACCCTTCGTGCACTTCATGCATCAACAAATCTGCTTCCATCCTGTCAACACATCTGAGGAGTACCATATCAAAGTTCCTTTTGTATAAAGACCCATCAGTGTTCAGAAAGAAACTTCCAGCAAGTCTTCTCAAAGTCTTCTTATCATTGGAAGATGCCCCAGGTGGGTATGTTTGATCCTCCAAGAAGCATTTAATGTCATGGAACCAAGGCTTATCATCTTTTACAACATCCGCTGCAAATACATATGCTGGTCTATCAAGTCTAGACACTGAAATCTGGGGTACAAAGTTAGCCGTTTGAACTTTGATCATGGATGAAATGGTAGCAAGAGCATCTGCAAACTGATTCTCGTCCCGAGGGATATACTCAAGTTTGACCGTTGTGAAGAAAGTCAATAACCTCCTTGTATAATCCCTGTAAGGTATCAGATGATCCTGGTGGGTGTACCATTTTCCGTTGGTTTGGTTGACTACCAGAGCTGAATCTCCGAATACGGTCAATGTCTTGATCCTGAGGTCAATGGCTTCCTCAAGACCCATAATGCAAGCTTCGTATTCAGCTTCGTTATTAGTGCAGTTGAAAGTGAGTTTTGCCGAGAAAGGCATGTGAACTCCTTTAGGTGTAATGAGTACTGCACCAACACCACGGCCATTCATGTTAACAGCCCCATCAAACATCATAGTCCATTCTTCCTCCGGGTCAGGCCCTTCAGTGTGAATAGGCTCTTCATGATCTTTTGTTTTAATGAACATGATGTCTTCATCAGGGAAGTCAAATCTCATAGGCTGGTAGTCATCAATAGGTTGCTCAGCAAGATATTCAGATAGTACACTGCCCTTGATGGCTTTCTGAGAGGTGTACTGTATGTCGTATTCTGTGAGAATCATCAGCCATCTTGCAACCCGTCCGGTAAGAGCTGGCTTCTCAAAAATGTACTTGACTGGGTCCATCTTTGAGATTAATAGGGTAGTGTGGGTCAACATATACTGTCTCAGTCGGCGAGCAGCCCACGCTAAAGCACAGCAAGTTTTCTCGAGCAGTGAATAACGTTGTTCACAGTCGGTAAACTTTTTGCTTAGGTAGTAAATTGCATACTCTTTTCGACCAGACTCGTCATGCTGGCCCAGCACACACCCCATTTACTCCTCTAATACTGTCAAGTACATAATCAGAGGTCTTCCTTCAACTGGAGGCATAAGGATTGGAGGTTCTTGCAAGTACTCTTTGATCTTGTCAAAAGCCTTCTGGCAATCTTCGTTCCACCTGACCGTTTGTTCCTTTCTTAACAGCTTGAACAAGGGTTCGCAGGTTGCTGTGAGGTGAGATATGAACCGTGAAATGTAGTTCACTCGACCTAAGAACCCTCGAACTTCTTTCTCAGTTTTCGGTGCAGGCATCTCTTGAATAGCCTTGACCTTATCAGGGTCAACCTCAATCCCTTTCTCGCTTACAATAAAGCCCAGCAGCTTACCGGATCGCACCCCGAATGTGCATTTGTTGGGGTTCAACTTTAGTTGGTACTTCCTCAGGCGCTTGAACAACTTCAGCAGATTTACCAGGTGTTCTTCCTCTGTAAGGGACTTGGCAATCATATCATCCACATAACACTCGATTTCCTTGTGGATCATATCGTGGAACAATGTCACCATAGCCCGTTGATATGTTGCACCAGCATTCTTCAGTCCGAACGGCATCACTTTGTAACAGAACGTGCCCCAAGGTGTGATGAATGTTGTCTTCTCCATGTCTTCAGGTGACATCTTGATCTGATTATATCCTGAAAATCCGTCCATGAAGGAGAATACCGAGAACTGAGCCGTGTTATCCACCAATACGTCAATGTGAGGTAATGGGAAGTCATCTTTCGGGCTGGCTCTGTTCAGATCCCGGTAATCAACACACATTCTAACTTTTCCGTCCTTCTTGGGCACAGGTACTATGTTAGCAACCCATGGCGGATAACTAGTCACAGCAAGGAACCCGGCGTCCCATTGCTTTTGTACCTCTTCCTTAATTTTCATAGCCATGTCTGGGCGAGTTCGGCGCAGCTTCTGTTTCACTGGTGGGCATTCTTCCCTCAAAGGCAGCTTGTGCACAACTATATCGGTGTCCAACCCTGGCATGTCTTGATACGACCAAGCAAACACATCAACATACTCCTGAAGCAGATCTACCAGTTGCCTCTTCACTGAGTCTTGCAGGCAGGCCCCGATTTTAACTTCTTTCACGTCTTCGTCAGTACCAAGATTAATCACTTCAATCTCCTCCTGATGAGGAGTAATAACCTTTTCCTCCTGTCTCAACAACCTGGCTAGTTCTTCAGGAAGCTCATATTCTTCATCAACCCCTTCATCAGCTTGATTGATCGGATTGTCAAAGTCATACGATGTCATAGCCGTGCTGTTGTCGGTGTTGTCTGGAAGGCACTCTCTGCAAGGGTTAAGTTTGTTCATTTTAGTGATTGATTTTAATCTTGCTTTAGAAAAAAAGTGAAATGAAGTTATCATTTTGAAAACACCGCCATTTATTTTTGTACAAAAAGAAAAATGGAAAAACAGTGAACAGAAAGGAAAAAGACTCGTTTGCAAAAAGATGTCTGATATTTCATTAATTTAATCTTGTTTGCACAAAAGTACAGATGGCCCTGATTACAAAATGAGTCTTGTCATCTTGGGCAAGATGCAAGACTTTGATGCATGCTATAAAAATACAGGAAATAATAATTACTCTGCATGAGTAACTCTTATAATTTCCTGGGAAGACCAGTTCGAGACACTGCTCCCCGGGATCTTTGGACGAATCCAATTCTCCAGATTGCGCTCCTCTTCCAGCTCGTCTTCCAGACAGTTGATAGCATCAGGGGTAAGCATTCCCCCACTGACAAAACCTGGCTCTGCAGCAGCCTTTGCTTGATGTTGAGTTGGTCTGTAACCCAACCCAAACTTGTCCTTCTTCTCCTCCACAGCTAAGACCTTGCCCCAGCCTAGGGCAGTTCCTTCCTCAACAACCTTCCGGGCTTGTTGATAAGATGACATGGAGATCCCTGACACAGCAGATGCTTCATTGACGTTCAAGGCCTCAAAACCTTGGCTCATTGTTTCATGGATCTCCCCATCCATCTCAATGTATTTGTAAGTAGCCAGATGGCTAACGAAAATATCCTCTTCCCCACAGATTGTGACAACTTGACCTTCCCACTCAAATTTTAACTTTTGGTGAAGGGTAGACGTTATTGCGCCGGCGGCGTGAATCCAGGGTCTACCCAACAAACAACTGTAGGCGGGCTGAATGTCCATCACATAAAAGATAGTTTTAAAGGTCTGCGGGCCAATTGTCACGGGCAGCTCGATCTCTCCCAGAACCGATCTCTTCGAACCATCAAAGGCTCGTACCACCAGGTTGCTGGGTCTCAATGCCAATCCATCATATTCTAACTTCACCAGAGCCTTTTTTGGTAAGACATTTAGGGAAGAACCTGTGTCCACCAGCACATGAGAAAGGACAGCTCCTTTGCATTCCATGGTTATGTGCAAGGCTTTGTTGTGGTTACGGCCATCCGCTGTCAAGTCAGAATTGGTAAACCCTAGCCCATTGCTAGCAGTAACATTTCCAACCACGGTTTCCAATTGGTTGACAGTAATCTCCTCAGGCACGTAAGCTGCGTGCAGGACTTTAAGTAGTGCATTCCGATGGGCTTCGGAGCACATAAGCAGTGAGAGGATAGAGATTTTGGATGGCGTCTGGTGAAGCTGATCCACAATTTTATAATCACTCTTTTTGATGATTCGCATAAACTCATCAACTTCCTGATCGAATGGAGTTTTCAGGGCTTCTTTGGCAGCTGGATCTTCCTGCACCGGGCCTTTTCCCTTTGCCTTGGCAGCAGCTTCTGCCTCGGCAGTAGGTCTTTGAACTTGTGAAGCAAAGAGACGTCCGCTTCGAGTGAAGCCTCCGCCTCCCCCCACATTATCTACTTGTGGTGCAGGTGCTGATGTTTCAAGAATGATTCTTTTCCCTTCACAGTACACGTCAGAGCCATAGTGCCAAGGGATGGCCCTATTGCTTTCATATGGTACTGGTCCAGGCACCGTGACAGTGACTGGACTGATTGCTGCTGCGGAAGGGACTGTAATTGTCTGTGGATCATAAAAGATTGTAACTGGTGCTCTGGTGGGAGCAGCACCTTCTGAATGGTAAGCGGAGTTATTTTCAGGATCGTAGAATATGGTAACAGTAGAGATATCTTCATGATTGATTGCTGGTGTTGTAGGAGGTATTGTTGGAAGGACTGATGTTGTTGTTGCTGGAGATTCGAAATGGAATGAAGCTGAAGTTGTAGCAGGAGAAATTGTTGAAGTCTGATCATTTGGGAGGACAGATGAAGTACTTGTTGATGTTGCTGATGAATTATCGGGAACAATAGTTGCTGCATTTGTAGGAGGTTCTGGAACCGTTGCCGATGAAGTTGCCGGATTTGTCGGGAATGATGTAATGATCTGTAGCAGGCCACTCTGAATAAGGCTGTCAATGCCATTCCTCAGGTCCTCACACCCATTCCATGAAATATTGCAATAGGGACACCCTAGTTCACACCCCGGAAATATTTGGTTTTCACGGAGTTGAGCTTTGATTTCCACCAATGGCGTCCGGATCTGATCCACACTTGTTATTAAATAAGACGGTTGGTCTTCTTCAATAGCGTTAATTCGGGGACCACCATGGTTTGGCATTGGGTTTTTATTGACATTGGGCGGAGGTGCAAAATTCAGAGCCTTGGAGTCTACCAAGTCTTGTACCTTCATATGCAGAGCCCTGCATTTTTCTGTACTGTGACCAGGTGCGTTTGAATGGAAAGCACACCTAGCATTGGAGTCATAGTTCCTTGGTAGACTGTTGGGATCCGGAGGTGCCAACGTTCTTAGCTCAACTAGGTTGAGTTTCAGAAGTTGTGGCAACAAGGCGGCATACGGCATTGGGATCGGGTCGATCACTCGGTTAGCTTGGGATGGCCTCTGTTGGAATGGCCTCTGTTGACTGTTGTTGTTGGTGTTGTTGTTGTTGTAGTTTCTTGGAGGATATTGATTCTGCTGATACTGGGGTTGTTGTTGGAAGTTTTGTTGAGGAGGTTGATAGACTGGCTGAGGATGAGCTGGAGCAGGGATAGTGACTGCTGCTATTGACCTCTGAGCATATTGGGGCCTCCCCTGTTGGTGTGGATGGCATTAGTCTCGCCAGTTCTTCTCGGGCCTGCAAAAGGCTTTCTTGTACTACTGGACGAGCTGGCACCATTGTCAGAGATCTTACCCATTTTTAACAGGCTTTCAATTCTCTCCCCAGCTATGACAACATCTGCGAAGCTAGTGGAGGAGAAAGCAGCCAACCTGTCAATATATGTTCCCTGAAGAGTATTCATAAACATGTCTGCCATTTCCCTTTCAGACATAGGGGGTTGAACGGCAGCAGCCAATTGCCTCCATCTCTGGGCATATTCTCGGAAACTTTCCCTTGACGACTGTGACATTCCCATTAGGAGAGTCCTGTTGGGTGCCATGTCTAAGTTGTATTGATACTGGCGGATGAAGGCCTCTGCCAGGTCCTTCCAGCATCTTACAGTTGCCCTTGTCAAGTGGGAATACCATTCCCTTGATGCTCCAGTCAAGCTGTCTTCGAAGTAGAACATCCAAAGTTTCTCATCCATTGTATAGGCCTTCAGCCTTCCCAGAAATGATTGCAAATGAGTCCGGGGGCATGAAGTCCCATTATACTTTTCGAAACAAGGAGGCTTGAACTTATGGGGGATCCTGACCCCGTCTACCAATCCCATGTCCATGACGTCGAAGCCCAAAGAATTTTGAGACTCCAGTGATCTCAACTTCTCAGCTATTTCCTCCAATCGTCTATCATAAGTTTCCTCTCCAGCACCCATTACTGTAAATTGGTCCTCCTGAGGATCTTCTTGAAGTACTCTGGCTGCAGTGGCTGTTCCTTGCACGTTTGCAGGAATATTGATTTCAGGATGGAGATGGGGACCAAACACAGGGGGGTTAACATGTGGTTGCACCCTTTCATTGTTACTTGTGCCTGCAGTCCCCACATGGGGCTCCTCTTGGTTCCTCCCTTCTACCAAAGCCCTGAGCCTCTCCTGGCTTTGAGCTGAGTTGTTCATCACTTCCATGAATTGTGTTATCTGGGTTCTCATCTCCAACCTTTCGTTGGCCATCTGGTTTCTGACCTCCGTAAGGTCCTGCTGCATCTGATCCATCTGAATTCCCGGAAGGTTGTTTCTAGTTGGGTACCTGTGTGGCCTGTTGAGGGGAAATACCCGGCGACGAGCAATAATTCCTGAATATCACAACAGAGGTTAGTAACAATAAACAAAAACCTACAAAACAAACAAAAGGGTTAGCATGCAATGCAGTTATGCTTATTCGCTCTCAAGGTATCCGGTTTGGCCTTCAGTTTTGACCCTTCCAGACCCTTGAAGATGCTGCTGTTGAAGTTGCTTTTTGAAGTAACCCAGGTGGAACAAACCAACACAAATATATTACAAAAGGTGAAATAATACAACTTGTTCATTTTACAACACCAGTCCCCTAAGGGGTCAAAATACATCACAAAAAACAAAAGTACATGGAAAAGGAACAACAACAAGCAAATAATCAAACTCCAAGGCCAAACTCATCCTCACGAACTTCCTTGAGAAGTGCTTCGGTCACAGGATCAGCCGGGTGCTCCGTAAGATTTCTGATGAGAAGGTTCCTTGTTGCAACAGCTGCAGTCAACTTCTTGTTCTGACTTTGGTCCTTAGACCTCTTCACTCCAGCTCTGATTTCTAGCTCTGATATTTCCTTCTGGGCTGCTGCCAGGGTTTTTTCCATCTGCTCCATCTTGTCCTGAACTCTCTTGTCTTCTAGAGTACGGGCCTCAGTGATCCGGACCCACCTGGCCTGACTCTCTTTCAGGTACAAGTCTGTTCTTGCTCTCTGGAACTGGGCTTCTTTACAAGCATTCTTCAGAATCTGTTCACCAGTTTTAGACTTGTTGATATAATCTCCAGACTTCTCAATTTTAGTCAAGTGTTCCACTCTCAATTTCTCCAATCTCTCAATCTCCCTCACACCTTCACTCCTCTCCCGGAGGGTCTTCTGCAGAGCCTGGGTTAACTTCTCATTTCTTTCTTTCAAGCTCTCAAACTCCTCCAAACTGATAGTGGCAGGGGGTGGTGCTGAAGATGACTCAGGCATGTCTTCTATGGTGAAGGGCATTCCAGAGAATTGGGCCCTGGCATGGGACCACTCATAATATTGGACTGATGCCACATTATTGCACTTCCCCAGAATGGTGATTCCCTTGGTTTGAACATGATCCCAGGCCCAGGCAGCCTGCCTAACAGTTGCCAGACTAATCTTGTTCTCACAGTAGAGGGTCTCAACCAAGTCTTGTACCCTAGGAGTGTGGACCAGTGCATAGCCCAATTGCCTTCTGAACAGCAGAGGGTTGTAATTGATACTTCCCTTAACTCCTATTAAGGGCACATTGGGAAAGTGCCCACAGCTGGTGATTATATCTCTGCCCTTGGTGCTTTGAGTACACCATCTGATATCTGCTGAAGTTAGGACAGTGAGTCTCTTAGCCCAGTTGCTTTGCTGATGAGGATTTAGAAATGCATCTGTCCTGGGTAGATGCCTGAGAAGCCAAGCATGAAATAATGGAGCACAACACCTTACTAACCTTCCCCTCTGCTTCTCATTCTTCTGATGTACTGAGTAATAGAGATCTCCTAGCAAAGTGGGCACTGGGTTCTTCAGGGTGAACAAATGGATTGCATTCTTGCTAATGAATCGAGGCTCATCTGCAAACAACACAATTCCATATACACTTAAGGCCAACAGAGCACAAACAGCTTTCCACTCCCCCAAGGAGGCCTTCAGACTAGCTTGAGAAATTAAGAAGTCCAGATGAAATCCAGGGATCCCAGCTTTAGAGGTCATGTGTTGCTCAACCAAAACAGGCTCCAGATGCAAAGCCCTTGCTACCTCTCCATTGCTGGGAAAGACCATCTCAGGATTGAAAGGGATTTCTCTCCTGATAGGCAGACCAATCAATGATGAGTATTCTTCCAGAAGAGGACCCAACTGAAAGTCTTGAAAGGTGAAACATCTCAATGGGGGGTCATAGAACTGAATACAGGTATGGATCAGGCTTCTCTGAGATGGGTCCAGATCCATGACCAAGTCAAGTATATCCCCATGATGCTCCCTGAACAAAGGTATGTGATCTGGAGTGATCAGGGTTTGGATCCTCCTGATGTCTGATAAGTCTGGTTGGAAGAAATGGTAGGTGATGTTGCTTTTCTTTGGAGCCATGATGCTGAAGACTGAGTAGGGTGCTGATGAAGATGTTGAGAAGTGGGCCACTGGCTGGCTAGTGCAAGTAACTGAAGTATATGGCTGACAAGCTGAAGCAAGTACTGGTGGAGATAGGTCAATACTGCAGATGGGGTCAAAACCAAAACCAGATGAAGGTGGATACCCTGAAACACAAATAAGCAAATGTTAATATGATGCAATGGGTATGTATGCAAATGAAATGCAAAGGTTTGTGACTGAGCTGGATCTGATCAAAATGCCCTGATATAGATCCATGTGTGTTCAAGAATTCCAGATGGAGGTCTATAAATCCAGTAACCAAGGTGGGGGACTCAAATAAAGAGCCACATGTCCAGGGTTTTAGAATCACAAGAACTATCCAACATGGAGTATTCTTAACAAAGTCAAAGTAACAGGGTATTCTGAGGTCAAGGTACCTGCAAACCTGTAAACAGCCCAACCCCCTCACAGGTGGTGATCTAGAACAAGGATCCTCAGACTTGGATCAGTTATGAGAAGTGTAAACACTTCTAACCCGGAGGTACAGTGTTTACAATAACCATAACAATTCCTCCTCTAATTCACCTCAGTTTCTGAAGGTCAATACTAAAAGGTCATCCAGACTTAGCAGGCTTCCCAGATAGCCCTAGCATTGCAGGAAATCTGCAACACAGAGTTCTCAAGAAGAAACCCATATCTGAACCGTGTTTCATATTCCCGCACCAGACCGAAATGGAATGGGAAAGAATATGATTCACTCTAGCCTAGGTGTCACTCAGGTCCCAGGTATAGGACCTTAACTCTCAATGAATCACCCACCCACCAAGGCAAACAACAGATCCAGCCAGCAACAATGACAGTATGAAGTATATAAATGCAATAAAGAAAGCAGTGAGGTACTGTACATAAAGCAATAAACAAAAATACAAGCACAAACAAGCACATAACACCCCAGTAAACACAAATCAAACAAGCGCTAGGAGGAACCCACAAAAAGAACCAGAAGCCCTGGTTGCAGTATAAGGCATCCCTAGCAGAGTCGCCAAGCTGTCGCTCCCGATAAATGAGACTAGTCAGATAAGGGTACAGACGCGAGCGGTCGGCGAAAGGAACAATGAGAACACACAGCCGTGAACTCACTGGAGAATGAATAGAGTCGCCAGCTAGGCATTTTTATCCCGGAGGAAAGGCAATGCTGCATAGACCTAGAAAGATACGGATAAGATGGTTGCGAACCAGAGAGACTGAGAAAGGGGGTTGGTTACAACCTGGGAAGGTATTAGCACCCAGATTGTCCGCCGTACTCGACGGGATCCACGCTTGAAAGATTTGTGTTTTAAAGGGGTAGTGTCAGTGCAATCTGTGTATAAAATAGCTGGAAAAGATATACAGGTGTCAGTGTATGATGTATAAGTGATATGAAGTATGAAAGTGTCAGTGTAAGAACAAGAATAAGATGCTCATGATAATGAGGCTCAAAGAATAATGCTGGAAGGAGGGGGAATACACAGAGACTTTTGTTCGATAACTGTTAAGTTATGCCTACGTATCCTCTCGTGCAATGAGGAAGTCAGAACACCGTAGTTCGACCCAAAGAGACTGAAAGGTGAATTGACTTGTGAACTGCTTACTTGTCTATGCTCAAGTGTATGACCTGTCTGGCTCAGGTGCTAACTGTCTTGCATTAGACGGAAGAAACAAATTCTCGTTTATGAGTGAATGAGATGAGAAAAGAATCCCGGAGGAGACGATTATTGTTTGTTTTTGTATTTTCAGTCTTTTATTGCTTTTGAAAGTTTGTCATAAGTTAATGAGCTTAAGTCTAAACCAATGGATTTAGTAAACTCATCACATCTTCCCTCTGATTAGGGGTAATGAGAATACCTTAAGTGTGAAGTCAGATTCTCACACTTAATCATCTATGGTGTAGGATTAAGATCATTAACCTACTTGTGATTATTTAGATGTTTTTGGTGATTTTTGTTTAGTGTTAAGTAATGAGGTTAAGCCATAATCATGGATTAAACAGACCCATTACACCATCCTAAAAGAAGGATAATAGATGAGAATGTTTAAGCCGAGGAAAGCTCCTCAACTTAATCCATGATTAGGGATTAAACTCATTACAAAACAAGCCTTTATTAAGTGGATTTTAGTTAATGATTTGATGATGAAGTGATTTTTAGGGTTTGTAAGACAACTTGAGGGGGACTTGTCCATTAACACTAGGGTTAGTCCTTCTTAACCAATTAAGGAAGAATTAGAACCCTAATGCAAGGCCCAAGTTACAAGCTTGATGTCTTGATGATTATTAAGTGAATTGGTTAAGAGATTTAAACACATTAAGGGTTTAACACTTAGGGTTAAAATTATACACTCCATCCTAAGAGAAGGATGCAGGCATAACCCTAATCACAAAGTCTTAAAGCCTTTAGGGTTTAATCCCTGATTATGAGGTGAGAAGAAAGGACTCAAAGAGAGACACAAAGGTAAAACTATGGGGGGGACTAATCAAAACCCTAATTCATTATCATGCTTGGTTATTCCTAAGGTTTGTGAGGTTTGCAAGAACAATCTTCAAAGGAGCCACCAGGAAGCAGATGAATAAGATCAGGAGAAGCAAAGTGACTTGCTTCATTCAAGAAGTCAAGTCACTTGAAGAAAGAAAGTGGGAAGGAGAAGAATGAGCAAGCTCAATCTCATACACAAATAGAAATGCAGCAATGGATGCAAGAGAGATGAAAAGAAAAGTTATGAGAAGTGAAGGCAAATTCACTTCTCAAGTTTACTTACCACCTGAAATGTTAGAAAGAAATGCAAAACAATGCAAGATGAGATGAAATGGCATGATGCTAGACAAAACCAGAAGCATGTTGATGATGATTATGATGTTATGAGGTGCTACAAACATGAGGCAAGACATGGGGATGTTCATACAAGACTATGGATGCAATTGATGCAAGTTAAGGAGCATGAACAAGCATGAAAAGTTATGAATCATACAAGACAAATGACATGGCAAATATGTAATGCAATGATCAATCATGCTTTCTATATGTCTTAAGATGTCAAATGGATCACAAGAATCCACAAGATGCAAAGACAAGTCATGTTATGCAAGGAAATGCAAGAAGGATGCAAGAGAACTCCCAAATTAGGGTTCATGGATCAAACATCAAACAAAAACCCAAAACAGAAACAAACCCTAATATAAAAAATGGAAAATGCCACCCAAAGAAACCCTAAACCTATACTAAACCACTGACCAAAGGGGAACTCTCAACTCTCAACCAATCTCAAGATATGAATTTTCTAAGTTATTAGGGTTTTTTAGGGTTCTTAACAAAAGAAATGCCAAACAATTGGAAAATACAAGATCAGATCATGGCCATTTTATCTTAGAAACTACATGCCAAACACAAAACAATGCAAGAAGAATCAATGTCTCAACCTTCTCCAATAGGCAGAAATGAATTTTTGAACTTATGATCCAAATAATGCATAAAAAATGATTTAATTCAATGAAAAATTCTTAAAATGCATCAAGATCAAAAAAGAAATTTGGTTTGAAGGTTGGACAATGTTTCTAAATGTCTTAGAACATTTCATGAATTTTTTTTGTAATTTTTTAAATACCTAAAAGTATTTTTAATTAATTAATTCCCATTAATCAATTAAAAATAATCTTTTAAATATTTAAAAATACTTTTTTAATGATAAAAAATAAAATAAAAATATTTTTGTGTCATAAAGATTAATAAAACTTTTAGGAAAAAGTTTCATAATTTTTATGTATTTTTTGCTATTTTAAAATAATTATGCAAGTTTAATGAAATAAAATGAATTAAAAATCAAATAAAATAAAAGTAATCAGAATGAGAGGCTGGGATGCAATCTGGGGAGGAGATGGTTGACTTGGCGCGTGATCCAGTGGTCCAAATTCAAACTTGGTTAAATTAAAATTATGAATTAATTAATCAGGAATTAAATGGATAATCAGGATTAGGGTTTCTAATGGCTCATCTCAGCCTTTCATTCGCGCGCGGGAAAGTCCATCCAAGGGACCAGATTCAAAGTTGCCTAATTAATGATGCTTAGCCCTAATCACTTTCAGGCTGCCGGAGAAGACTTCCGGTCGTCTTCTCCGGCCAGCTCTCTCCCTGAGAAACTTCAAACTCCCTAAAAACGTATCAAAAATGAAATCTAAAAACTGGGAAATGTTCCTCACATCCTCACGAATCAAACCCCTATCCTAAAACACATTTCTTCTTCTTAAACAAGCTGAATCGAAAGGAATAAAAACTAGGGCACGCAAGCTTCAGAGACAAATTAAACTCTCAAATCAAAGCCATTTTCAAAACCAATGATACCAGGATGATCAGTGAAGCACATAGAACAAGTTTGTAACAAGAAAAACAATTTCTGGAAAAATAAATTTCAGGCTACCTGAGATTCGAAGCTTTCAGTTTGAAGACTTTCTGGCCACTTCCTTCAGTGCAAACTACTCCACTTGGTCCCCAGAAGATGTTTGAATGCTCAAAGAGAATTTAAGTTGACTGGATAGTGAGTTTCGAAAGCTCCTGCTCAAGCTTGGTCAGAAATGGCAATGGAGTTTCTGGAGGTTTTAGGCCATTGTGAATGATGGTTTGTGGTCCTGAGGATGAATGGAGAAGGTCTGTGGTGTTTGTTGGTGTGTTTGTGAGCTATGGTGAGAGTTTCGAATGAAACTGCAAAATGAAGTGAGAAATGGCAGTGAGATGTTCAGGCTGTTTCAGGCTTGTGTTCTTGGTGCTTTCTACTCAGTGATACATGGTGAGTTGAATGGAGAAAATGGTTGGAGTGTTTTGTGGCTGTGGAGGCAGATTCGAAGACAAATGCAATGTGGTAGGTTTTTGTGAATGTGATGAATGAGGATGTTTCAGCCTTGCCTTGTGTTATGTCTAGCTTGCAAATTGTCCACATAACTCTCTCTCATTGGTCAGTTGACAAGACATGCCCTTTATTGATTAGTAAGTTAACTTTTGCAAAAAGTCAAATAATGTGTAAGAGAAGTATGGCTCATGATCTAGGCAAGTACATGGGCATGGGCTGGCGCAGCAAGGTGAGGTGAGAGGCTAGCAAAGCTCAGCATCCAAGGCTGCAAGTGGTAGGAAGCATGATCATGAGTTTTGCAACTTGTTGTAACTTTGGTTCACATGTGATTCCTTTGCCTAACCAAACATAAACCATAGGCATTCTTGGTCCAAATCTGATTTTCATGACTTAGAGAAAGTTTGTGTGCTGGTTTGAAGTGAATTAGAAGTCACATAATGCATTGGTTCATGACTTTGCAAAATTTTCACTTAGGGCATGCCTTGAAAATCAATGATTTTAGCCAACTTTGCATTGCCATAACTTTTGATTCAAGAAGAGTTTGATCATGTTCTTGTACTTTTTGAAAAGGGAAAAATGAGATCTACAACTTTCATGACCAAAGTTTTTCCATTTGAAGCCTTTTTGGATCAAGAATCATGGCTTGAAAAATGACCTAAAATGATGCATTCTTGAAAAGTCAACTATGCCCAAAAAGTCAACATTTGCAAAAACCCTAAATTCTTGATTTTTATGAACTTCAACCTTCTTCCATGATCAAATAAAGATCATATACACTCAAAATGATGAAGATCACCCATTGGTTGGGTCATTGGGGGCCTCAGATGCCCTGATTTTGCACTGACTTGTCCAGAAAGTCAACCCTTGATCAGATGACTTCCCCATGGAATTTCTTCATGAAAATTGATATGCATACTCCCTATACCATATAAATACCAATGGAAACAAGAATGACCAAAAAATTTGGAGTTATGGCCTCTGAAACCAAAACCCTAATTTTCAGTCAATTGTGCAGTTCAACCTGGCTCTGCATCCACTCAAACCTTAGTTCTTGTGATTCCTTTGCAATTTTGACTTTGAGGAGATGGAATATGACATAAGAACACACATGGACCCCTTTGAGTGATTGGTAGCCTTTGGAATGGCTCAAGATGCTTTGGGATTGCTCAGATCACAAACCCTAGGTGCAGATGCCTTAGAAACTATTCAGTGAATCAAAAATGAGATGTGAGATGATATGTTTGTGTTTATGCATATGAGGATGATCACAAGCCATGGTGTGAATGGGTGAGGGCAAATTTGGGGTGTTTACAGACACGTCGATCCTAGGCACATTATTCTCGTGATGAACCATGATCATGCAAGATAAGGTCGCCAAGGCATCAGTAAATTGATTCTCATCCTAAGGTATGTATTGCAGCTTGACCTTCGTGAAGAAAGTCAACAACCTTCTGGTATAGTCCCTGTAAAGAGTCAGATGAGGTTGATGAACCAACCATTTGCCATTAATTTGGTTGATAACCAAAGCCGAATCAACAAAGATTTTGAGGTTCTTGATTTTCAAACCAATTGCTTCCTCGATCCCCATTATGCAGGCTTCATACTCTACTTTATTGTTAGTGCACTTGAATGTCAATCGGGCAGCGAAAGGCATATGAATCCCTTCCGGTGAGATAATAACGACACCAACACCACTTCCGTTCATGTTAATGGCTCCGTCAAACATCAAATTCCATTTGGATTCGGGGTCTGGCCCCTCCTCCGGGAGTGGTTCTTCACAATATTTCGAACTGAGGAACATGATGTCCTCATTCGGAAACTCGAACCTCATTGGCTGGTAATCCTCAATTGGCTGTTGGGCCAGATAATCCGACAATACACTTCCTTTGATAGCCTTTTGTGAAGTGTACTGGATATTGTATTCTGTCTGAATCATTTTCCATCGGGCTACTCTTCCGGTTAGAGTTGGCTTTTCGAAGACGTACTTTACGGGGTCCATCTTGGAAATCAACAGAGTGGTATGAGTCAACATGTACTATTTTAGTCGGCGAGCAGCCCATGCCAAAGCGCAACAAGTTTTCTCGAGCAGTGAGTAGCGTGTCTCACAGTCGGTAAACGTTTTTGTAAGGTAATAGATTGCATGCTCTTTTCGACCAGACTTGTCCTGCTGACCCAACACACAACCCATTGATCCCTCGAGCACTATGAGGTACATGATTAAAGGTCTCCCTGGCACTGGAGGCATAAGAATCAGAGGCTCTTGCAAATACTCCTTGACTCTATCAAAAGCTTTTTGGATGTCATCATTCCATTTGATGTCCCGATTCTTCCTTAGAAGCTTGAAAATAGGTTCGCATGTGGCTAATAGGTGAGAGATGAATCGTGCGATGTAATTAAACCTCCCTAAGAAACCACATACTTCCTTCTTAGTTCTTGGCTTAGGAATCTCGTGAATTGCTTTTACTTTTGCAGGATCGACCTCAATCCCCCTTTCACTGACAATAAAGCCCAGTAGCTTTCCGGAACGCACTCCGAATGTGCACTTGTTCGGGTTCAGTCTCAGCTTGAACTTCCGAAGCCTATCAAATAGCTTAGCTAAGTTGACCAAATGTTCCTCTTCTGTTTGTGACTTCACAATCATGTCATCAATGTAGACCTTGATCTCGTGATGAATCATGTCATGGAATAAAGTCACCATTGCACATTGGTATGTTGCCCCATCATTTTTCAAACCAAACGACATGACTTTGTAACAGAAGGTGTGCCATGGGGTGATAAAAGATGTTTTCACCATTTCATCTAGCGACATCTTGATTTGATTATAGCCTAAAAAGCCATCCATGAAGGAAAACACAAAGAATTGGGCAGTGTTATCAACTAGCACATCAATATGCGGCAACGGGAAGTCATCTTTGGGGCTGGCCTTATTCAAGTCCCGATAATCCACGCACATTCAAACTTTTCCATCCTTTTTAGGGACTGGCACAATGTTTGCAACCCACGGAGGATAGCTCGCCACAGCCAAGAATCCGACATCAAATTGCTTTTGAACCTTTTCTTTGATTTTGATGGCCATGTCGGGTCTAGTTCTTTTCAATTTCTGCTTTACTGGCGGGTAATCCTCTTTGAGCGGTAGCTTGTGCACTACAAAATTGGTGTCCAACCCTGGCATGTCCTGGTAAGACTAGGCAAAGATGTCAACATATTCTCGAAGCATGGAAATTAAACGGCTCTTGACAACTCCTTCCAGTGTGGCCCCGATCTTGACCCTTTTTTATCCTTTGTTATACCCAGGTTGATCACCTCAATTGTTTCTTCATGTGGCTGAAATACCCTCTTCTCTTGTTTGAGCATTCTGGCTAACTCATCAGGTAATTCACGGTCTTCCTCAACCTCTCCGTCAACTTAGTGGATTGGATTATCGTAATCATACTTGGTCATAGAAGAAGAGTTACTAAGAGAATCCGAAGGATTGGTTCTGCACAAGTGATGTGCTTATTTCAGAATCAGTTTTTTTTTTATGAAAACCACAAAACAAAACAAAAGAAAAACATTGCTATTTTTATTTCTTTTTTGTGAAAAATTTTCAAAAGAAAGGAAGGAAACACAATTTGAATGAAAAATGTCCTTTATTTATGATAAAATAAATTGCAATCATGCAAGGTGGCCCTACAATGAATTCATACACATTGGGCATAGTGCAGGACTTTACATGCGTATGATAATGAGAAAACATAGAAATTTACTTTGGCAGACCTGTGACTTGGACAAAGTTATCGGCGAACCAGTTTGTTAGTTCTTCCCCTAGGGTGCATGGGCATACCCAGTTGTCGAGATCGCAATCACTATCAACAACATCTTCAATGACACATACTTGATTTGGGTCAATCACTCCCACGCTTGAGAAGTTGACTGCTCTGCTTTGAGATCCTGTTGTCTGCCCCAGGATATATCCTATCCCAAACTTATCTTCTTTCTTGTCAACCTGGACCAGCTTGCCCTAACCTTGGGCGTTCCCACCTTCAACCACCTCTCTGGCTTGTTTGTAGGAAGATATAGAAGTTCATACTTTCTCATTGCTCTTGGTTGCACCGTTGGGAGCAACTGCACTGATGTTCACAACTTAAAATGCTTGGCATAGCATTTCATGGATCTCCCCATCCATTTCAACGTACTTGAATGTAGACAAATGGCTGACGAAGATATCCTCTTCCCCACACACAGTAACCACTTGACCATAAACAACATATTTCTACTTTTGATGCAAGGTTGAAGTCACTGCACCTGCAACGTGGATCCATGGACGTCCCAGAAGGCAGATGTAAGATGGCTGGATATCCATGACATAGAATATACTTTTGAAGACCTGTGATCCTATCTTTACTGGAAACTCAACCTCACCAAAGACCAATCTTCTGGAACCATCAAAGGCTCTCACCACTAGGTCACTTGCTCTCAGAATTAGTCCATCTATTTCCAACTTCATCACAACCTTCTTTGGGAGTACGTTCAAAGAAGAGTCAGTGTCAACTAGAACGTGAGATAACACATAAACCTTGCACTCCATTGTGATATGCAAGGCCTTGTTATGATTTCTCCCTTCTGATCTCAAATCTTTGTCTGTATAACCCAGTCCGTGACTAGCATTTACACTTGTGATCACAGTTTCAAGTTGTTTCACAGTTATCTCCCGCGGAACATAAGCCATATGTAGAACCTTCAACAATGCCTCACAGTGTGCTGGAGAGCACATAAGCAGTGAAAATATTGAGAACTTTGAGGGTGTTTGGTTTAGCTGGTCAACCACTTTGTAATCGCTCTTTTTGATGATCCGCATGAATTCTTCGACCTCCTTCTCGAAGGTACTCTGCTCTTTTGACAGAATCACCACTTCTTATGTAGCTACCTGTTTCCCTTTAGCTCGGGTTGCAGCTTCAGCTTTGTTGTTCGTTCAGAGAGTTTGTGGCACGAAGAGTCGTCAACTTCTGGTGAATCCACCTATTCCACCGACATTTACAACGCTTGGATCAATAACAACCGGAGACTTATTTTCAACTTTCTTCCCCTGAACATATACGTCTGAGCCATAATGCCAAGGTACTACTCTTTCACTTTCGTAGGGAACATGTCCAGGAACCGTGATGGTTACAGGGTTTGTGGTAACCGGTCTTGCCTCTTGCGGTATGTAGATGGTAACTGGTGCCGGTGTAGAAGGCATTTCCTCTGGATTGAAATGTATGGTAACAGTAGATACATCGTTGCTTTGATTTTTCACCTTATCAAATTGTAGAGAGCCTTCATTAATCAAAGCTTGGATGCCTATTTTCAGCTTATTACACCCATTCTCAGATGTCTTACTACCTTCACAATATTTGTTACATCCAGGAAGCACCTGGCCTTTCAATAATCTCCCTTTGACAACAAATAAAGGAGTCTTAACTTCATTGACATCCAGAATCAAATTCAGGGTTCTCCCTTCTTCGACAACATTGATCCTTGCCCCTCCATAATTAGGCATAGGATTTGTATTAACATTTGGTGGTGGTGCAAAGTTGATGGTCTTTGCTTCAATCAAATCCTGAACTTTCAGTTGTAAAGCCCTTCACTTCTCAGTTGTATGCCCCGGGGCACCCGAATGAAAAGCACATCTGGCATTGGCATCGTAGCCTGGTGGTAGAGAATCCCCAGTACTGGGTTGCAGCGTCCTTAACTGAATCATGTTTAAGTCCAAAAGTCTCTGGAGCAGTGCAATATATTTCATTGGAATGGGCTCAATGACACGATCAAATTGACGCGAACGTTGTTTGTAAGACCTTTGTTGACGCTGATTCTGTTGCCGTGGTTGTTGTTGAGTAGGCCCTGATGGAATGGTAACTGCAGTCACCTGACCATATTGATTCTGACGATTCCGGCCACGGCTTATACTATAAACAAAATTAGTTTCGCCTTCTTTCCTCATCTGGGGACTGACATAGGGCTTTCGCGCTCCAGATGAGCCACTGGGACCAGCATCCTGAATCTTCCCCATCTTAAAAAAAATTTCCACTTTTTTCCCAACAATGATAAGATAAGTAAATTTGGTGGCTGAATAGGAAGCCAGATGGTCGATAAACACCCCTTATAGAGTACTCATGAACATATCCACCATTTCATTCTCTAACAACGGAGGTTGCACTCTTGCAGCTAATTGGTGCCACCTCTGGGCGTACTCCTTGAAACTTTCTTTAGCATTCTGCAACATGCTCTGAAGCTGTGTACGGTTTGGAGCCATGTCCAAATGATACTGATAATGCTTGACAAAGGCTTCAGCCAATTCTTTCCATCTCCTGATAAAGGTCCTACTCAGCTTCATGTACCATTTATTGGGATGCCCCGACGAGACTATCCTAAAAATAGTACATTCACAACTTTTCATCATCGGTATGAGCATCAATTCTACCGACAAAAGACTAGAGATGGATCCTTGGGAAAGAAGTACCATTGTACTTGTCAAAGGTAGAAGCTTTGAATTTGTGGGGAATTCTCACCCCAGGAACAAGACCCAAGTCAGTGATGTCGAATCCCAAAGAGTTCTCAGATTGAATGGAACGAATTTTCTCAACCATTTCCTCAAAACGACGATTGACCTCTGCACCCTGTCCTTCCATGTCTTCCAGGATGGTGAACTGATCATCTTGATTATCCACTTGGGGTTGAGGACCACCACCAGCATTGACAATAACCTCAGGGTGAGGTTGAGGTTGAGGGCCACCTCCTCCCAGAGCACCAGTACCTCTAGGCCTCCACTATTATTGTCGTTTCCATCTACCATCTCTCGTATAAGCTCTTGGTTCTGATTGATGCCATCTACTAAAGTCATGAATTGATCCATCCGTGGCATAGCTTTGTCAACTCAGCTTGCATTTGATCCATGATCCTGACTCTGTTTTGTTTAGTAGGATACCTGTGAACCTTCTTCGTAGCAATAGTGCCTGAAACAGAAGAGCTATTAGCAATCTGGGAATGTACCTGCAAAACAAAGAAACAAGGTGATATGCATGCAATGCAATTATTTATGCTTTCGGTCTCAAGGTCATTCATGCCCCGGTCCCGATATTTAATCAAATAAAATCCAGATGGTGTTTGACCCCCTACTTTGAAAAGCCTTTGCATAAAAATCGAATTCGTATAACCGTAACGGTCCAAGTGTCAGTGCATACAGAGAATAGAGAGATGACTAAAAACTGCCTATCATATATCATCCCATAAAGCGAGAATAACAACATTCCCCTTAGGGTACAAGTCTTACAAAAGGAAATGGAAATATGGAAGAACAAAACCAAGACTCCTACAACATGCCTGTAGGTAATCCAAATATAGAGAAACCAAAGCTACAACTTGAAGACTCAGATCCCTCCTTGTTAGGTCCCAACATTAACCTTCCTAATTTTTGCCCTCAATTTGAGATCTTCTATCTCCTGGAGTGTCGCTTCAAGTTCCTTCTGACTCTGCTCCAGCTGCTAAGTCTTGGAACTCATCTGCAATTCATAGAACTCTTCCCTTTCCTTGTGTTTCATTTGGTCTTGAATCCTCTGATCTTGCAACCAAGTGAGGGATTGTTTGGCTTCCCTGAGATTCTTCTTGGTCTTCTTATACTCTTCCTCTCTTTTAGTATCCATCAGACCTCTTCTTTGGAAGTAAGCTTCTATACTAGCCAATTCCTTCTCCTTATTCTCCTGAGCGACTTGCATTTTATGAAGCTTTTCTTCTACTTCCTCCTTGGAATAGATCGCATGATGGTACAAGCCGGTCATCTCTGCATTTTCCACCCTCAACTCTTGTAGTTAGTCTTCCAACTTCTTGTACTCTTCTAAGGGAATAATGGCCTTAAGCTCAGTCACTGGAAGACCTGGAGGGGAGAATGGAAATAATACTGCTCGAGCTCTACTATTCAGCCAAGACTCATATTCCGGGAAAGTCTGATTGTTACATTTTCCAAAGCTAGCCATCCCTTCTCTTCTGATGCACTTCTAAGCCCCAAAATCTTTTCACACAAAAGGTATATTGTCCTTCACCGAAAAATAGAATATAGGAGCCAATTTCAAATCTTCGGGGACATCTCTTAAAGCGTACCCTAATTGTCTCCTCAATAAGATTAGGTTGTAGTTGATACCTCCAGCCACTCCCAACAAAGGTACACTGAGGTAACTACCACAACTGGTGATAAAACGTGCACCACGAAGTCTCTGAGTAAACCATCTGACGTCTCTGGCAAACAACTTCTCCAACTTTTGGGCCCAAACCAAAGTATGGTCACTGAACACCCCAGTACTAGGAAAATGCCTCATGAACCTCATGTAGAACAAAGGAGCGCATCATCGAACTTAACCTCCTCGTTTTCTTTCGGTCTTGTAGTGAACTGAGTAATACAAATCTCCCAGTAATGTAGGCACATGGTTCTTCAACAAGAACAAATTTATGGCATTCATGTCTATGAACTTCTCCATATCTACAAATAAAATGATGCCATAAATAGAGTGAGCCAAAATGGCGCACACAGAATCCCAATGTGCTTCAATAGCGAGCTCTTCATCCTTCTTCACTAAAACCTCCAAGGGAAAACCTGGCATACCCCCTTTAGTAATAGTCAGAGAATTCACCACAGAAGGGCTCAAATAAAGAGTCTTGGTAATTGCCTTAGGTTCATATCTAACCATTTCAGCATTGAATGGGATCTGGTCTTGAATAGGAACTCCCAAGATCAAAGCATATTCCTCCAGCAAAGGACCTATCTGAAAATCGGGAAATGTAAAGCATCGAAGCTGAGGATCATAGTACTGAAGCAGTGTGTGAATGGCACTTATCTTAGAGGGGTCTAACTCTACCGCCACATCCAGAATATTCCCGTAAGCTTTCCTGAACTCTCCCACATGATTGGGCATAATCAAATCCACCATTTTCTTTAACAGGCCAACCTTAGTGTCAAAGAACTTGAAATGAATGTTCTGCTTGCGAGGGTCTTCCATCTCTACATAGTATACCGGAACCGGAGACAGTAAGCTAAACCTAAGAACGAAAGAAAAACATGGTCAATGATGGAATGATACAATGCAAATGCAAGGACATATGGTTAATCAGGACTGTCTGGCAATTGGATACTAGAGCCAAGTGATTAGAAACTCCCAAAATTCTTCTAGATAACAGCCCATACACAACTCAGATAGTCATAAATCCAGATCAAGGACCAGAAACGACAAACTCAAGAAGTCCAGGATTAAAGTAACAGAATCAAATCATAGGACTGTGCTGGTAATGAGGGTATGATGAGGTCAAGGGTTCCTGCAAACCTGTAAACCCCTCCTAAACTCATGGGTGTGCTTCTTGGGACAACATCACGAACTCTCAAAGCCAAGAAGCAATAATACGTTCACTATCTCTGAGAAATGGTTCGTGACCAAATCATGGAATTGGTTTGGAATTATGTACCTCTCAGGGAGGTCTCAACTGAGTCCAAGGAAACAAGCATCCCTCATAAGTCCTCAGCTTCAAGCAATGAATCGAGAAACAATAGTACATTCAGCCTGTAGGATACAGTACTATCGTCATATAAACAGTTTTCTTTAACTAGATTCTTACGAGAGAACTAGGCCATCCTATGTGAGTTCCCAGTGGGCCCTCGGATGCGAGTGGGTTTTCCAACAAATGTGGTCTTCCACTGTCATCATTGGAGAGGGTTGTTTCGACAAAGGTTCTCAATGATCGGTCCCCAGATGCACATAACTATCAAGGTCCTATCCAAAAGTGGATGAAATACCCACACAAGATATTTCCAAGATGGTCGTAGACTGGGTGTGGAACACATATCCGCTCATCATGCCACATACGAGTACAATGTGTCCACGCTAATCCTAGGGTGCACTCATGTCGGGTATTTGGCTTATCTCACAGTAACTCCCATCCCACAGAAAAAATCCAAACCAGCACAGACAGTCCAGTATATATGATGCATGGAATACTGAAAGCAGTAACTAAATGTTGTAAAGTAAAACTATAAATAAAACAGTAAATAAACATACAGCAGCACACACATAAACACCCAACGAAACAAAAACAAACAAACGCTAGGATCGACTCTCTAGGGGAAACCAGAGATTCAGGGTTTGGTGTAACGCCCCGATTCGATTTTCCCAAATTTTGTGGAGTCTTTTATTTTATTTATATGATAATTGTTTTATTTGTGAAATTATCGTGGTGATATTAGATGTTGAGGGATTATGTGATATATTAGTGTGATACATGATTTTTTACCGTTTTATGAATTTCCGGGTAAAATTGGATAAGAGGGTATTTTAGACTTTTGTTAATTAGTGATAAGTTAGAATTAGTAGAATTGGTATTTTTGTGAGAGAATTGATATTTGGTTGGAAAGAGTAGAAAATAGAAATAGAAGAAAGAAAATATAAGAGAGTGAGAAAGAGTGAAATATAAAAAGTTGGTAAGAAGAGAAAGAAAAAGAGAAGAAAGAAAAGGAGAGAAGAGAAAAAGAAGAGAAAAGAGGGAAAGTTGGAAAAGCTTCAAGATTGCTCCGAGGAATCGAAATAATCGGGTAAGGGTGATAAACATTGTTATCTTAATCTTGTATATGATTATGTATGTGTTAGATTTTGTGGAATTTTGGATTTGGTAGAAGTTAGAGAAGATGAATAGTTCGGGTTTGAGAGAAAATGTGAGAAATTTATGGATTAATCGGTTGGAAATTGTTATAACCGAAGTATGATAGCTAGAACATGTTATTGATCATGTTTTTATGAGTTTATAGGAGTTTTGGGGTCATTTGGTTAGACTATTCACAGCTGGTATTTTTATGATACCGCAGTGGTTGCTCAGCGAGCTACCCCTCGCTCAGCAAAAGCTCCAGGGTAATTTTCGCTCAACGAGCTGTTCGTCGATAAGTGAACCTGGGAGGATTTTTGGGTTTTTACGTTTTGTTTCGTAACTTGAGTTTCGGGTATCCGTTTTTAGTGATCCTTATATCAATTTGAAGCTAGAAACGTGTAGAAACCAATGATGCTAAGAAAAGTAATTTTTAGCCGACTTTTACCCGAATTTTTCGATAAAACGTAATTATGTTAATTATGGAATTGTGGGTTTGATTGTTGTGTTGTGGCCGTTTGGCAAGTAGATACATTGCTTGAATTAAATGCGGATGTATGCTAATTGTATGAGATGAAATGCATAACTATATTGTGAATATGTATGCATTTTTAAGAATTTTGTGTGTGATTTTGCATGTAAGCATAATGTATGCATTCTTGTGTTGTGGGATTCTTTGTGAATCCGTTGTAGCATCGTGTGCTCATGTGGAGTGTGTGCGATGACTACAACAAGATCGTGTGCCCATGTGAGGTGTGAGCGATCGGATTGTGTGCCCATGTGGGGTGTGAGCAATCCATAAATATCGTGTGCCCGTGTGGGGTGTGAGTGATGGGTGATTTATTCACATTGATTATGTGCCCGTGTGGGGTGTGAGCAATCAGATTGTGTGCCCGTGTGGGGTATGAGCAATCCATAAACATTGTGTGCCCATGTGGGGTGTAAGCAATGGGGAACATCGTGTGCCCGACGGGGAGTTGCTTTAAGTAATAAGCGATAATTCCATTTGTTTCCTGAGTGAACCTACTGAAATGTTGAGTCGGTACCGCATTTGCATCTGCATAGAGTCGTGTGTCGGTCTCTATGAGTTTCATTTTATCATTTTAATTATGATATGAAGAAATAAACATGAATGTGCATATGTTTATTTGGAGTATTATGGAAATGATAGTATGTGTGATGAAACATACTTGTTTGTACATATGCATGTTTGATATATGTATATGTATGTGATTTATACATTTGTAATGTATATGTGTGATTAAACATAGCTAGACGTATGTTTATGCGGAATGAATAGAATTGAGGAATAAACATAAATGATGTAAGTTTATGTGAATTAGTGCATGATAAACATGCTTGAATTGTGTATGTACACGTTGCGATGTGTATAGGTGATGAGGAATGAAATGTGTGGTGAGAATATGTTTTATGTGCATCTTTATATGTTGAGATATATAATTATATGCAATGTTATTATGATAATGTTTCTCACCCTTCTGTTGTTTTATGATGCTCTATGAGGCATTGCAGAGTAGGTTGCTGGATGGCATATTTTTGTGAAGCTCGTCTTCATCTTTTGGTCGGTCGGCTCTGATATGTAGCACCGGGTAGTTAGGTTGGCTTAGTGCCATTTTTGTGATGCATTGTGTATATGTATCTGTTGGATAGATATTTTGTATAAACATGAATAATGTTGTTGGCATCAAACTTGTTGATATATATATATATATATATATATATATATATATATATATATATATATATGAATGGAAATATATATGTTTGATCTTGTTGATTTATTTTCCGCTGTGTAATTATATAATTTGGAGATGGGTGTAAGGATTTGATTTCCTATGTTGAAAACTACCCCATCATTGCATATCTTTAAATGAGCAGGTGTTGTATGTTTTCAATTTCAAGTATAATATGGCATTGCTCTTTTATACCGTTTTTCAAATATACTCTGATGAAATTTTAATATGTGCCTAAGTGATTTTAATTGATTATTTGGGGGTATAGAAAGGGGGTGTTACGTTAAGTGGTATCAGAGCCAGTGTTCGAGTCAGTTGTGTCTGTCTTGATGTAGTTGTGATTGAACTTTTGTTTAATCTTGTTGTTGTCTTTGGGAACAATCAGAATATGGCTAGTAGAAACAATAATGATATGGCTGCTGCTTTGGAAGCAATGGCTAGGGCGGTGCAGGGAGCGCCGAATGTGAATGTGAATGATGAGTTCAGGAAGAATCAACCGCCGGTCTTCAAAGGAAGATTTGATCCTGATGGTGCTCAGAATTGGTTGAAGGAGATTGAAAGAATCTTCAGAGTCATGGACTGTGCTGAAGAGAGCAAGGTGAGACTTGGTTCTCACATGCTGAAGGAAGAAGCCGATGATTGGTGGGTCGGTAGAAGTCAACTTCTTGAGGAGGATGATGAAGAGATAACTTGGGAAGTTTTTCGTACTGAGTTCTTAGGGAAGTACTACCCTGAGAGTGTGAAGGGGAAGAAGGAGATGGAATTCCTAGAGCTGAAGCAAGGTAGTATGTCAGTGGTTGACTATACTGCTAAATTTGTGGAATTGGTTCAGTTTCATCCTCATTATGCTGCTGCTATTACTGAGTTTTCTAAGTGCATAAATTATGAGAATAGTTTGCGTCCTGAGATTAAGCATGTTGTGGGATATCAGAGGATTAGAAGGTTTTCAGATTTGACATAATGTTGTAGAATCTTTGAAGAAGATAGAAAAGCTTATTCTACACATTATAAGAGTGTGAATGAGAGGAAAGGGAAGCAACAAGCTAGAAGTGGACCTTATGTGACACCCGCTGATAAGGAAAAACATAGGGGGAACTTTGATAGGAGATCTAGTGGAGGGAGTTCTGGCCCCGTTAAGTGTTACAAGTGTGGCGATTTAGGACACAAGTCATTTGAGTGTGGGAAGAATATCGTGAAATGTTCAAACTGCGGAGGTCTTGGACATGCTACTACCGAGTGTAGGAGGAATGTTGTGAAGTGCTTCAATTGTGGGGAAGTTGGTCACATTAGTACTAAGTGTACTAAGCCGAAGCAAGCTCAGGCGGGCGGAATGGTGTTTGCATTAGCAGGGAAGGATACTACTAGTGCAGACCGTTTGATTAAAGGTACATGCTTTATTAATAGTACGCCTTTAGTTACTATTATTGATACAGGAGCGACTCATTCGTTTATTTCTCTTGAGTGCGCTAAGCGTTTGGATTTGTTTATGTCTTCTTGGAGTGGTGAAATGGTTATTGAGACTCCTGCTTCAGGGTCGGTAACTACTTCCTTAGTGTGTGTAAGTTGTTCTTTGACCATGTATGGTAAAGATTTTGTTATGGATTTAGTTTGTTTGCCGTTGGAAGGTTTGGACGTGATCTTGGGTATGAACTGGTTGCAATTTAATCGAGTTCATATATATTGTTATCATAAGTTAGTAAGGTTTCCTTTTTTGGATGACGATGAAGAAGAGAGTTTCCTATCCACGAAAGAGTTGAAGAAACTTTTAATGGACGAAGTTCAATTGTTTAGTTTGTTTGCATCGTTGTCAGTGGAAAGCGAAGTGGAGATAAGTAGGTTTCCAGTGGTGTGTGATTTTCCAGAAGTGTTTCCGGATGATATTAAGGATGTACCGCTGGAAAGAGAAGTTGAGTTTTCTATTGATCTAGTTCCGGGTACTAGACCGATTTCGATGGTACCGTATCGTATGTCAGCTTAAGAGTTGTTAGAATTGAAAAAGCAGTTGAATAACTTGTTGGAAAAGAGGTTTGTTAGACCGAGTGTTTCTCCTTGGGGTGCACCGGTATTGTTAGTAAAGAAGAAGGACGGAAGCATGCGGTTATGTATTGATTATCGACAGTTGAATAAGGTGACAATTAAGAACAAGTATCCGCTTCCGAGGATTGATGATTTGATGGATCAATTGGTTGGTGCGCGTGTTTTTAGTAAGATTGATTTGAGATCAGGATATCACCAGATTCGTGTGAAGGAGGAGGATATTCAAAAGACAGCTTTTAGGACACGGTATGGTCATTACGAGTATTCCGTGATGCCATTCGGAGTTTCTAATGCGCCAGGTGTGTTTATGGAATACATGAATCATATTTTCCATGAATAGTTGGATCGTTTTGTGGTTGTGTTCATCGACGACATTTTGATTTATTCTAAGTCTCAAGAAGAGCATGAAGAGCATTTAAGGATTGTGTTACAGATTTTGAAAGAGAAGCAATTGTATGCTAAGTTATCAAAGTGCGAGTTTTGGTTGTCGAAGGTGAGTTTTCTTGGTCATGTTATTTCCGATGGTGGTATTAGTGTTGATCCATCCTAGATTGATGCGGTAATGCAATGGGAAGTTCCTAGATCAGTTACAGAGATTCGAAGCTTTTTAGGTTTGGCGGGTTATTATCGGAGGTTTATTGAAGGATTTTCAAAGTTGGCACTTCCGTTAACGCAGTTGACTTGTAAAGGAAAAGCTTTCATTTGGGATATTCATTGTGAAGAGAGTTTTATGGAACTTAAGAGAAGGTTAACAACGGCTCCGATCTTGATTTTTCCGAATCTGACGGAACCATTTTTGGTGTTTTGTGATGCTTCATTGTTTGGGTTAGGTGGTGTTTTGATGCAAGATGGAAAAGTTGTAGGTTATGCTTCAAGACAATTGAGAGTGCATGAAAAGAATTATCCTACGCATGATTTGGAATTAGCGGCCGTGGTTTTTGCTCTAAAAATTTGGAGGCATTATCTTTATGGTGCAAGATTTGAAGTTTTTAGTGATCACAAAAGTTTGAAGTATTTATTCGATCAAAAGGAATTGAACATGAGACAAAGGAGATGGTTAGAACTTTTGAAGGATTATGATTTTTGTTTGAATTACCATCCAGGTAAGGCAAATGTGGTGGCCGATGCCTTTAGTCGTAAGTTGTTACATATGTCCGCATTGATGATAAGAGAATGGGAATTTTTGGAGGATTTTAGAGATTTGAGTTTGGTTTGCGTGATGACGCCGAGAAGTGTGAGACTTGGTATGCTTCGTGTTACGAATGACTTTCTTGCAACCGTTTGTGAAAAGCAAAAGTTGGATTTGAAATTTGTCGATTTGATGATGAATGAGAATGAGGATTTCAAGGTTGATAATTTTGGAGTTTTGAGATTCCGTGGTTGTATTTGTATTCCCGATGATGAGGAGTTGAAAAAGATGATAATGGAAGAGGGACACCGGAGTAATTTAAGTATTCATCCGGGAGCGAATAAGATGTATCAAGATTTGAAGAAGATCTTTTGGTGGTCCGGATTGAAGAGAGATGTAGCTCATTTTGTGTATGCGTGTTTGACTTGTCAGAAGTCTAAGGTGGAACATCAGAAGCATAGTGGTTTGATGCAACTGTTGGATATTCCGGAATGGAAATGGGATAGTATATCGATGGATTTTGTTATGGGATTGCCGAATACGCAAAGAGGTCATAATTCTATTTGGGTGATTTTCGATAGACTTACTAAATCTGCTCACTTTATCCCGATGGATATTAGTTATTCTTTGGAGGAGCTAGCCGAGATTTATGTTTCTGTGATTGTGAAGTTACATGGAGTTCCTAAGAGTATTGTATCGGATAGAGATCCTAGATTTACATCGAGGTTTTGGGAGAGTTTGCAAAAGGCTTTGGGTTCTAAGCTAAGATTGAGTTCGGCTTACCATCCGCAAACGGACGGTCAAACCGAGAGGACGATTCAATCTTTAGAGGATTTATTGTGTGCTTGTGTGCTAGAACAAGGTGGTATTTGGGATAGTTATTTAGCGTTGATTGAGTTCACCTATAATAACAGTTTTCATTCGAGTATTGGTATGGCACCATTTGAGGCTTTGTATGGTCAGAGATGTCGAACACTTTTGTGTTGGCATGAAACCAGGGAAAGAATGGTAGTTGGACCGGAGATGGTACAACAAACGACGGAAAAAGTAAAGTTTATTCTGGAAAATATGAAAGCTTCTCAGAGTAGGCAAAAGAGTTATCATGACAAGGGAAGGAAGGATCTTGAGTTTCAGGAAGGCGACCATGTGTTCTTGAGAGTTACACCGGTTACGGGTGTGGATCGTACTTTGAAGTCGAAGAAGTTGACTTCTCGTTTTATTGGGCTGTATTAGATTACTGCACGAGTTGGTGTTGTGGCTTATCGTGTGGCGTTACCTCCGAATCTTTCGAATTTTCATGATGTGTTCCATGTTTCGCAACTTTGGAAGTATGTTCCAGATCCGTCACATGTTATTCCTATGGATGAGGTTGAAGTACGAGATAACCTTACGGTGGAAGCTTTGCCGGTTAGGATTTTGGATTGTGAAATTAGGAAGCTAAGAGGCAAGGATATTGCGCTTGTGAAAGTGGCGTGGGGAGGCGCTGCGGAACGCAATATGACTTGGGAATTGGAGAGTGGGATGCACGAGTCGTATCCGGAGTTGTTTGGATCAGGTAATATTTTCGAGGAAAAAATTTCTAAAGTGGGGGAGAGTTGTAACGCCCCGATTCGATTTTCCCAAATTTTGTGGAGTCTTTTATTTTATTTATATGATAATTGTTTTATTTGTGAAATTATCGTGGTGATATTTGATGTTGAGATATTATGTGACATATTAATGTGGTACGTGATTTTTACCATTTTATGAATTTGTGGGTAAAATTGGATAAGAGGGTATTTTAGACTTTTGTTAATTAGTAATAAGTTAGAATTAGTAGAATTTGTATTTTTGTGAGAGAATTGATATTTGGTTGGAAAGAGTAGAAAATAGAAATAGAAGAAAGAAAATATAAGAGAGTGAGAAAGAGTGAAATATAAAAAGTTGGTAAGAAGAGAAAGAAAAAGAGAAGAAAGAAAAGGAGAGAAGAGAAAAAGAAGAGAAAAGAGGGAAAGTTGGAAAAGCTTCAAGATTGCTCCGAGGAATCGAAATAATCGGGTAAGGGTGATAAACATTGTTATCTTAATCTTGTATATGATTATGTATGTGTTAGATTTTGTGGATTTTTGGATTTGGTAGATGTTGGAGAAGATGAATAGTTAGGGTTTGAGAGAAAATGTGAGAAATTTATAGATTAATCGGTTGGAAATCGTTATAACCGAAGTATGATAGCTCGAACATGTTATTGATCATGTTTGTACGAGTTTAGAGGAGTTTTAGGGTCATTTGGTTAGACTGTTCGCAACTAGTATTTTTCTGAAATCGTAGGGGTCGCTCAGCGAGCTACCCCCGCTCAGCGAAAGTTCCAGGGTGATTTTCGCTCAGCGAGCTGTTCGTCGCTCAGCGAGCCTGTGAGGATTTTTGGGTTTTTACGTTTTGTTTCGTAACTTGAGTTTTGTGTATCCGTTTTTAGTGATCCTTATATCGATTTGAAGCTAGAAACGTGTAGAAACCAATGATGCTAAGAAAATTAATTTTTAGCCGACTTTTACCCGAATTTTTCGATAAAACGTAATTATGTTAATTATGGAATTATGGGTTTGATTGTTGTGTTGTGGCCGTTTGGCAAGTAGATATATTGCTTGAATTAAATGCGAATGTATGCTAATTGTATGAGATGAAATGCATAACTATATTGTGAATATGTATGCATTTTCAAGAATGTTGTGTGTCATTTTGCATGTAAGCATAATGTATGCATTCTTGTGTTGTGGGATTCTTTGTGAATCCGTTGTAGCATCGTGTGCTCATGTGGAGTGTGAGCGATGACTACAGCAAGATCGTGTGCCCATGTGGGGTGTGAGTGATCGGATTGTGTGCCCATGTGGGATGTGAGTAATCCAGAAACATCGTGTGCCCATGTGGGGTGTGAGCGATGGGTGATTTATTCACATTGATTGTGTGCCCGTGTGGGGTGTGAGCAATCAGATTGTGTGTTCGTGTGGGGTATGAGCAATCAAAAAACATTGTGAGCCCATGTGGGGTATGAGACATGGGGAACATCGTGTGCCCGACGGGGAGTTTCTTTAAGTAACAAGTGCTGATTCCATTTGGTTCCTGAGTGAACCTGCTGAAATGTTGAGTCTGTACCGCATTTGCATCTGCATAGAGTCGTGTGTCGGTCTCTATGAGTTGCATTTTATCGTTTTAATTATGATATGCAGAAATAAAAATGAATGTGCATATGTTTATTTGGAGTATTATGGAAATGATAGTATGTGTGATGAAACATACTTGTTTGTATATATGCATGTTTGATATATGTATATGTATGTGATTTATACATTTGTAACGTATATGTGTGATTAAACATAGCTAGACGTATATTTATGCGGAATGAATAAAATTGAGGAATAAACATAAATGATGTAAGTTTATATGAATTAGTGCATGATAAACATGCTTGAATTGTGTATGTACACATTGCGATGTGTATAGGTGATGAGGAATGAAATGTGTGGTGAGAATATGTTTTATGTGCATCTTTATATGTTGAGATATATAATTATATGCAATGTTATTATGATAATGTTTCTCACCCTTCTGTTGTTTTATGATGCTCTATGAGGCATTGCAGAGTAGGTTGATGGATGACATATTTTTGTGAAGCTCGTCTTCATCTTTTGGTCGGTCGGCTCTGATATGTAACACCGGGTAGTTAGGTTGGCTTAGTGCCATTTTTGTGATGCATTGTGTATATTTATCTGTTGGATGGATGTTTTGTATAAACATGAATAATGTTGTTGGCATCAAACTTGTTGATATATATATATATATATATATATATGAATTGAAATATATATGTTTGATGTTGTTGATTTAGTTTTCGCTGCGTAATTATATAATTTGGAGATGGGTGTAAGGATTTGATTTCCTATGTTGAAAACTACCCCATCGTTGCATATCTTTAAATGAGTAGGTGTTGTATGTTTTCAATTTCAAGTATAATGTGGCATTGCTCTTTTATACCATTTTTCAAATATACTCTGATGAAATTTTAATATGTGCCTAAGTGATTTTAATTGATTATTTAGGGGTATAGAAAGGGGGTGTTACATTTGGTCCCCAGCAGAGTCGCCAACTGTCGCTCCCGGGATTTTCATCCTAGTACAAACGCGAAAGTGGCGCGGAAAAGGTAGAGTTGCCAGCCAGGCATTTTTATCCCGAAGGAACGGGAAAGGAAATGCTGCACAAACCTAAGGAATAAGAAAAGGACAAGGTCCTGCGAACCAAAGATCTGGGTGTGGGAGTCGGTTACAACCTGGGAAGGTTTTAGCACCAAAATCGTCCGCCGTACCCGACGGGATCCACACTTGTTTGTCTGTTTCAAAGGGTGAGAAATTAGATGATGCTGAATAAAAAAAACTGCTAACTGGAATTGGAAATGAGAAAGGGAACTGGAAAAGAGATCGAAAAGAAAATGGGGGAAATGTAAGGGAAAATAAAGAGTGTGCTCGAACGGACCCTACCCCGCTGCCTACGTACCTAATCGGGAAAATGAGGATCAGAGTCGAAGTAGTTCTCCTAACTAAGGCGAAAACTATTTATTTGTGTTTTTAGGGCTGAACTACTTATGTCTATGCTTAGGTGTTGCGAGCTCGTCTGGTATGAGTGAGTTTACCGTCTTGCAACGATACATGTAGTTACAAGTTTGCGTTGAGAGTGAGTGAAGTGAGAAAAGAATTCCTACAGGAAAAGATGATTCTTCTTTGTTTATTGTCTTTTGAAGACGCGTTTTCTGCTTATTGTTTGTGAACATTCCCACACTAAGACTTGTTCATCGTTGTAGATGCCTTACACCTCGCCCCGAAATGGAACGTGTATAAGTAACCCATGGAAAAGTCCCATGTCATATGAGAATCTCAAACTTTATTCGGTGCTTTTATTATTTTTATTTGAGATGAGAAAGAAAGAAAGCGAACAAAAGGTAAAAGTCTAAGGGAATACTAGCAATCCTAAGTGTTATCATGCATGGATGAACCTAGGTTAGTAAGGTTTTCTAGTCCTAATGCGAAAAGGAAAAGAAGAAGGGAAATAGAATACAACTTACTTCCTAATGAAATTAAGTTGATTCTAAGGGGATTAGCATGAATTTGTGTAAAAGTAAGCAAAGGAATGCTAAAAACACACACACTTTGAAAGCATAAAGAATGTAAAAGAGATTAAGGTTTAGAGAGTTACCTCCATCTCCCTACAAAACAAGGGTTAGTATGATAAACATAATAAAAGAAATGAGCAAACAATTATCAAACACATCCTAAGATATCTAGGACCTAAACTAGACTCGATCCTAAGTCTAAGGGACCTAAAAATATGCAAAGCAAAAATCCAGCAGCCTATTACAGCTCACCAATGCACAAACAACAATGAAATGCAATGCACAATACAAGCAACTTTCTACAGCTATCAATCAGCATGCCAAACAGGTGTAAAAAGTGTGAAAATGCCACAAACTGCATACATTTTACAGCTACTACATCAAAATACAACTATGGAATGCAAGAAAAATTTGAATGTTTTTATTTTATGCACACAATGAATGACAAAAATGCACAAACATCATATAACATGACCAAATGCAACATCAACATGAAAGATTAACATGGATTATGAACATGTGAGCATTTACTATGTCTTGCTTGTAAAAGAACGCACAAAAATAACATAAGCAACAATTATGCATTTTTAAGTTTTTGAACAAATGTGCAACAACATGGATTGTGACTATGTAACACTAGATCAATGATAAACATGCAATTAACACAAAAACCAGAATTGGCATTAACATGAAAATGTGAGCAAAGATGCAACTAAAATGCAAGAATGTGCTTACTTGTGATCATGTGCAATGCAACATGCAATTATGCAATGCAACACGTGATTATGCATACAAGTTAATGAAATATGCATGGATCATGAAGGTGAAGCAAAACAGAACCTAAAACATATATAGGCATGCTAGTATAAGAGTTTGAACATGGCAACAAACATACGCAAGTCACTTTATGCATTATTTCACAAATAAGCACAAAAACAAAAAGTAATAAATACACATGTCGAAACGACTCAAAACGATGGAATTATGCACCTAATGTGGTTCTAAAAGTTCCCTAAAATCATGATCTAATCCTATATGAAGATTAAAGGAATGATGCAAATCTAACATGCAATGAAACAAACAAAATTTCCAAGGTTAGCACAACGTTAACCAGTCAATGCTATAGGTTAATTGGTTAACGCCCTCAAATTTTCAAAACCAGGGGCAAATTTCAACATTTTAACCGGTTAACCCCTGGGGTTAACCGGTTAACATTGAACATAATGCTAAAAAAGGTCAAGAAATAAGCCCTTTTAGCCACAAATTCACTTATACAACCTCCTATAGCACTCATGATCATGTTAGCACAAATTTCTACTTAGCTAAGGTCTTCTAACAACCAAAATAATCATCACGCAAACAAATCGTAATCAAGCCGTAAAACGCACGCAAATGCAATCGCAACGACAAAACGGTAAAAGAATTCCATCCGGCGAGAGGAAGAGAATAAGTTAAAAGCGAAAAGCGGTTTTGAATCACCAACCTACAAAGCGGAGGATTTCTTTGGTGAGTGTTTCTATGTCGGTTAAAACGCGAATGATGAAGAAAACCGGAGATTCCTTTGATCCGCAAATGCAAAATAAATGTGATTCGATCTTGATGATCACTTGCACAACCACTTCCAAAAAGCTAAAATCGCTCCAACACTTCTTCAATAAGCTCCAAAATTGATGATTGATGAAGGTTTAGCTTCAAGTTCTTCAAGTTTCAATGGAAAAAACTGGTAGAACTTCTATGGAGAAGTTTTGGTGAATTTGGTGAGAATGGAAGAAAAGTTGAGAGAAAATGAGAGGGATGAAGTGAAATCAAATTGAAATTGTGAAAATGAGGACCCTCTTGAGGTTTGGAGTAACATGCATTTATATAGAGGTTAGGCTTGGATTAAAGCTTAGGTATGGAACTAGTATAGGCATTAGGCTTGGGAAATGAGGCTTGGAGTTAGGGTTGGAGTTAGTTAAAGTTAGTTAGGGTTTCTAGAATATTCCTTGGAATATTCCTTGGAAGAGTGTGGAAAGATCTAGAATGTGGTGGAAGAATCCAAGGCAAATGGAGTGTGTAAGGAGTGTAAGGCAAGTTATGAAGCAAAGTGGAAAAAATGAAGGAAAAAGTGGAGGGGAAATGGGAAAACAACTAAATTTTGAATTTTTTTTATTCAATTTTTGCATACGTTAACCGGTTAACGCTATAGGTTAACCAATTAACAGAGCAAAAACTTGAATTTTCCTTTTTTGCATGGGAAACCTCAGGAATATGTCTGTACCGTCCCTTCTGAGTTGATTTTGATTTTAATCCCTTCTAGGGCTTTGTGGATGGCATTGAGCTCCTCTTAGAATCACTTGGCTCTTATTGATTTTGCGAATCGAATTGTTGGATAACTAATCATATGTCCTATGCTAGTAACCATGGTCATTATGCTTTATTTTTCTATGCAAGGATGCTTGATCATGTATGCAATATGCTATGCTATATGATATGAAAATGATAGGGAATATTTTCGGGTGTTACAGTGTCGATGGTTCCGTAGTATGGGGAACCGAGAGGTTACTCTCGTGTAGTTCGATACGAAAACCTCACCCAAACGAGATTCATATGAGGGAGTCATTCAACCGTTATGTTTATGGCGTGTCTGATGAACAACCATATGGATTGACAACTTTGGGGTTTCTAAGACTCTATATTCAATCTGGTGAGATCCTTGTGAGGAAAGAAAGCCTTATCCTTCATCCTTACCTTAGACTCATGAAATTTTTGTGTTTAATAATTTTGGATCAGCTTAAGACCCTTATCTTGCGATCCTGGATTCTGACATTGCATCCATATGCATATCATTTCATTTTGCATTTGCATTATTATGCATCTTGCATTCCAAAACCTAAAACTTATTTCATCTTCCAACAAAGATCATCCAACTGATTTCTCGATGCCGGTATCTAACTCGAGCCAACACTAGAAGACTGATGGATCAGATTCAACAATACCATGTTGCTGCAAGTGGCGCGTTAGTGAATGCTTTTGAATATGTTGCCGAAGACCAAGAAAAATAGTCTCCAACTCTGAAGAAGTCAAATCAAGAGATGTTCATTCCTCAAATGAAGGTAGTCGTCATGCCCTTTATCATTTTGCATCCTTGTACTTTGTATTGTTTGTTTAAGTATTATTTGCTTTGAACATTGTTATTTCGAATTTTGTTTTGTTAATATTATGTTTATGCATGTTTTGAATCAGTCTATTCGCATTCTCTCGTCATTTATCATTTATCACAAAATCACAAAAAAAAAATTCTTCACTTCAAGTTAGCAAAGGTTTGAGGGAGGATGATGAAAACGAAATACCCATAACTGTTGTGGTATGCTTTTAGATAAAACCTTGTTAATGACGTACAATCATTTTTCAAATCCCCAAACACTAAAGAGATAAGGAGTTAATCTCTAGTCAACCACTTTGAGCCTAGAAGTAGGAGATTCTTTCGGATACAAACCCTTACGCTTAACCCAGGGCAGGGTAGTTTTTTCAGTTAACCTTACTACACCTTCAAATCGCAAGATGAGACATCCCGTTGGAGGATCATCAACAAATGACTTAGCAGTCCCAACACTCAACAAAATAGAACAAAAAAAGAAAAAAAAAGAAAAAAATTGCTAAGTCGACCACCCAAAAGGAGACTTAGGCAAAAAAAAAAATCAAAGGAAGCAACTAAGTTGATTACCCAAAGGGAGACTTAGTCAACAAAAAGAAGAAATCAAGAAAACCGCTAAATTGAGCACCCAAAGGGAGATTTAAGCGAGAGAGAAAATAAAAAAGAAAAAAGAAAAAGTCAAAGAAAAACACTAAGTTGAGCACCCAAAGGGAGACTTAGTAAACAAAAAAAAGAAGAATGAATCAAGAAGATGAGCTCAAATCCTCAGCAAAGACAAAACAAAGATCAGTGACCACCACATCAAGAATCAAAGGGTCACCGACCTCTAATTAAAACAAATAAGATGGTTGCCCCTTCCAAGTGAACCTTAAAGCTTCATCATCATCTTACAACGTCAAATCCTTTTTGAAATCCAAATGCATGTGTATAGTTAACTAAACATAGGACTAGAGAACATCACGAAGAGGGGTGGGTACAAATTAAACTTTGAGCTTTAATACCTTTGTTTCTCAAACCATGAACCAGACCACGTTACAACCCTCAAAAGACCTAATTGAGGAAGAGTTTATTTTGAAAGCATGCTACCAACAGGGTTGCGTAAACTGAATCCCATATATTTTCTAATCTTCAATCTTGATAACATATTCTTGTTGCTGTATATTTTACTCACTTTCTAAATCAGCACCACGTTTGGAATAATGGTCCATTCATCACACTATCACTATCATTCAAATAAATTGAATTTTTCAAAACTTGCATGAATGTTGCATTAACACTACGTATGAACAATTTAATTGCAAATCAGTGCTTGACATCAAAGCAATCCCAACAAGGGGAAATCAAAGAGGAACCTGAACTTCATTGGTGCTAACATATATGAAGACCACCTCAAAAGCTTTTCAATCAGAGGTAAGACCCTCAACAGCTCAATCACGGGAAAATTACCTTCAACGGCTCAATCAGGGGAAAATCATTTTCAAAAGCTCAATCAGGAGTAGACTCTTACCAAAGCCAGACATTGAGGCAGATCACATCGTGGTCACTCTCAAGGCTTCCCCATCATAATTCTTTCAAATACCCTACAGACAGGCGAAAGCAAACAAGGAGAAAATCTTCCTATCTCTATTCCCTACCTGAACAAGCAATTCTTGCTTGACTTTGGCAAACATTCAAAGCATAAGCAATCTCCATGCTTTAATCAAGCCACTTCGCTTATTAGCAAGTAAACTTGGAGCATCCAAATCTATATTTTGACCATACACTGTCAAAGATCGAGTGTCGGGGAATCAAACCTTTCATCCACCCAAAGTCCAATCATTATTGGCAACTACCAGACTAAAAGTCCAACATGCTGACACATTTCATCAAATTCCAATTACTCATATGCATCATTATGCATCATTTGCATCAACATATCATATGCATTATTATGCATCATTAATGTTATACTCATTACTTTCAGTCATAAACATATCAAACTTTTCATATCCCCAATATTTACATTTCAACTTACATCTTATTGCATAAACATTTGCATCGTATTTCCATCATCTTGGAATACCATTGCAAAATCAAAACATAAATAAATGCATTAGCTAGGATCCAAGATCAATCGAAGATTCCAGACCTCTCATAATAAAATCTAGTGGGTGTTCCCCAAGGAACTTTTCTCTTTAACCTTTTGTTAATAAACCTCCGATTCTCAGTTATTCAGTTTTTTCTCCAAGAATTTTTTTTACCAAGTGTTATTCAGTTGCCGTCCCCCTATTGGATCATTTTCCTCAAACTTTTGTTGATTCCCCCAAGCAACTTTACTCATTATACCAGTATTTCTCAACTAGATCGTCATACCATCCTTTTGGTGGTAATGATTTATTTACTTTTCTGTCACTCGACATCCTTTTGGTGTCGGGGTCGCCTTATCATCCTTTTGGTGGTAGCAGTTATTTCCATTTTTGTCACTTGACATCCTTTTGGTGTCGGGGTCGCCTTACCATCCTTTTGGTGGTAACGATTATTTACTTTCATGTCACTTGACATCCATTTGGTGTCGGGGTCGTCATACCATCCTTTTGGTGGTAACGATTATTTACATTTCTGTCACTCGACATCCTTTTGGTGTCGGGGTCATCATACCATCCTTTTGGAGGTAACGATTATTTACTTTTTTGTCACTTGACATCCTTTTTGTGTTGGGGTCGTCATACCATCCTTTTGATGATAACGATTATTTACATTTCTGTAACTCGACATCCTTTTGGTGTCGGGGTCGTCATACCATCCTTTTGGTGGTAGAGATTATTTAAATTTCTGTCACTCGGCATCCTTTTGGTGTCGGGGTCGCCTTATCATCCTTTTGATGGTAGCAATTATTTACATTCCTGTCACTCGACATCGTTTTAGTGTCGGGGTCTCCTTATCATCCTTTTGGTGGTAGCGATTATTTAATTTTCTATCACTCGGCATCCTTTTGGTGTCGGGGTCGCCTTATCATCCTTTTGGTGGTAGCGATTATTTAAATTTTTGTCACTCGCATTCCTTTTGGTGTCGGGGTCGCCTTATCATCCTTTTGGTGGTAGCGATTATTTAAATTTATGTCACTTGACATCCTTTTGGTGTCGGGGTTGCCTTATCATCCTTATGGTGATAGCGATAATTTAATTTTCAGTCACTCGTCATCCTGTTGGTGTCGGGGTCGCCTTATTATCCTTTTGGTGATAGCAATTATTTTAATGTCAGTCAACATGCGTCATTTTTGTGTCACCCATCTTTCCAGTTTTAATCGTCAGCTCTTGTCATTACACTTTCTTTCTTTTTAGACAAATTCAAAGTCTTTCGGTATCTAATTGTCTTATACCTTAAAAGTCTGAATGCGAGCCAAATTCGTCCTACCTACCATTTTATTTTCTGTCTAACCATTATTCAAAAATCCAAAAATATGTCATTTCTTTCCAAGTTCAGGGTTTGTGTAGAAACCGGGGCTCATTTTGAGGTTGTCAAGTGAGTTTGTGCAATGTTGTTTCAGTGGAAATTTATTCGAGGGTTTTGTGTTTGTCAGTCATCAGGAGTCAGTCCAGTTCATGTAGGGTTTGGTGTGGTAACAATTTTTTTTTTTTCATTCTTCTTTATCCGATTATCACTTTGCATGATCCATATCCATCCCATTATCCTTTTATTTTAAAATATTTTTTCTAAACAATTCATCATCCAAACCTATTTTTAAGCCCATTTTCCATTTCATTTTCTAAGTCCATTCACTTCAAAAAAGAAAATATACTAAAAAAAATCATGTATTTTTTCATTAAATTTATATTATTTTCTTCCATCCATTTTTTAATAAATCATAATATTTATATTCAATTTCTATCACCATTTTCCATTTTTTTTAATATTACTATCTTTTATCATTATTATTATTTCTATAAAAATTCATTTCCATTATTACCATTATTATTATTATTATTATTATTATTATCTTCTTTTCCATTATTATTATTATTATTATTATCATTATTATTTTCCATCACAATTTTTTTAAACTTTTAAACGGAAAAAACGCATCACCATTCCACTCGAAATATTTTCAAACTTTCCAAATCCACTTTTTTTTCACAGCATCATACAAGAGACCCCACTTCATGATTTTCTATGTAACCACTCAAAATTCCATTCTCCACAAAAATATTTAACGTGAAATCTCACAGTATGACCCACCTTGTATTCCACTATGCTACTCCTATGCCATTCCACTATGTAACAAACTTTCACTCTATAACACTGATTATTTTCACATGATTTTCAATACACAACTCACATTCTTATCCAAATTCATTCTTAATTTTCTTCCAATTTCACCCTCTGATTTTCCTCTATAAATACAGCCTTTATTCATAAAAAAACCAATCCAATACCTTCAAGCTTCAAAGAAAATTCACAAAAAAGATCAATAAATCGAAAATCACACAGAATAAAAAAACCTTTCCTTTTGTTCTTACCTAACACTTAAACCTCAAACCTTTCAACCACCAAAACACCATCAATAACAAACCTCAACTTGCATCTCCAAACAACAAAAACAACCTTCAATAAATCTGAAAACAAACTTCATCACCATCCATCACTTTTTTTTCCAAACCTAGAATACCATGAATGAACGTCACAGTGAAAAAACCAACAAACCGCATAAATGCATAAACAAAACCACCACCAATCGAGATTCATAAACAGAACAATCGAAACCAAATTGAAAACATCCCTGAACAAACCAAACCATCGAACAAAAACAAACCGAATCACGAACGGATTCACGAACAGAAAAACCACATAACCTGAGGCCAAAACAAACATAAACCGAACTCGTAGATCCATTGGATCCGAAACCATCTCACCGATCCAAAACCATAAACCGCCGTGAGTAAGCCGCGTACAACCGCCGTGAAACTCGAGAACGAAAACCTAACATACATAACCACTACATGAACTGAAACACCATGAAGCTTGAACGAACCGAGCGAGATTAGGAGAGAGGAGATAAAGTTGTGGGTTCTTTCTTCATTTCCTTTTCGATTGTCTTTTCTGAAAAAGTATGCTGAGTTTTTTATTTATCCCTCTTTTAATTGGTTTTTTTAAAGATTATAATATTTTGGGCTTGGTAAAGCCCACCGAATCTGTTCCTGTGCACACACCCTGTTTACACGACACACATCCTCCAATCTTTGTTATTTCTGTTTTTTTTATGTTTTTATGTTGTTGATGGGCTTGGCCCACCTACATCTGCTGCTAATAACACCAGCCACTCACTATCTACACCCCTGCCTCTATTATGTTTATATTTCTCTTTTTTAAAATCTAGTATTTATCATTTTAAGTTTTTCTTAAGTTTATACTTTTTGTTTTTTTCTATGTTTATGTTTCTTGGGAACATTTAGTTTTTTAGTTTTGGATTCTCTTTTTTATTTTTGGGCCGATGATATCATAAACGGTCAAGTTGTGTTCGATTTCATTAAATCGGAAAATTTGATCAATATGAGGCCATTTAGTTTAGTTTATATTATTTAGTCATTTTATTTTTGATTTATGGTCGATGAACATAAATTATCTTGAGATTCGTTGCAAGCCGACTCGACATCTCAATTAAATTATGAGACCATCTTATTTCATTTATTTTAATTTATTTAGTTTATTTAATTTTTTGCACTTTTATACAAATCAACGCTCCACTCCTCATAGATTGATTCTAAACATTGAAATGGTTCTAAGGTAGTTAAAGAGCTACATTTCGATGACTCCGATTTAATTTGATATCCAATGCCTCCGAATAGTTAGAACACTTCACACAGGTTTGCTTTTGGGCCAATACAATGAAACCTTTTTATTTCGTGCAATCCCGTGTAACTTACATGTTTCCCTCCCCCATTTCTTGTACACACTTTATTTATTTTCTGTATTTATTGCTTCGTTCGCTAAGAGCACCCTCAGGAACAACCTTCTCAGGAATATTGAACTGAGGCACAATAACATTCACTTCATTGTCATACTCATCTCTTTTCGGTGTCACATCAATCAACTTATCATCCATTATCTTTTGAATGTCTCTCTTAACAGTCACACAACCACGAGGGTTCATCGAACAAATGCAACATCCATCATAATCGTGATCAATATCATGATATTTACTTAAGAAAGCATGCATCTCAACCAAAGAACTTCGAATAAGGAGGACCTCATAAATCTTGAACAGACCATGACAACCATCAACCAAGTTCACAGACGTATTACCATGTTGCGGAAGTGGATTCGTCTTCACATTTGGATTAACATCATTGAAAGACAGAACATTGCTCCTTATCAATTTTTGTACTTCAGACTTCAATGGATAACAATTCTCAATATCATGCCCCGGGGCACCTTGATGAAAAGCACAGTGAGCCTCTGGTTTATACCACCATGGGATATACTCTAGAAATAGAGGCAGAGAACATGTTTGCACAAGATTCTTCTCAATTAGAGATGGAAGTAAATCCGCATACAACATTGGAATGGGATCAAAATTTGGCTTAGCACGGACCTGTTGATTGCCACTCTGTTGCACATAAGGCTGTTGATAACGAGACTGATACTTTGGAGCTGCTGGCACAGTTGGAGTCACATTAATCACCAGAGTTACAGAAGCTACATGTTGCTGATGACGATTCTCACGACCATGAGGTCTTTTGTAACTTTCACGAGACACAACATTAGTATCACCTTCTTTCTTCTTACCAAAGTTGAACCTCTTAGAACTAGAGCCAGTTCTACTATCTTTGCTCAACCGTCCCTCACAAACACCTTCCTCTAGTCGCATCCCCATACTCACTATTTTAGTGAAATCAGAAGGAGCACTTGCAATCATCTTCTCATAGTAGAAAGAACCTAAAGTCTTAAAAAATATCGTTGTCATCTCTTTCTCTTCTAGAGGAGGAACAATCTGAGCTTCTAATTCGAGCCATCTCTGTGCATACTCTTTGAAAGTTTCTTTGTCCTTCTGGGATATAGCACTGAGTCGATCTCTGTCTGGTGCCATATCAACATTATACTTGTATTTACTAACAAAAGCCTCTCCCAAATCATTGAAAGTCTTGATTTGACTACTATCAAAACTCATGTACCATCTCATGGTTGCACCAGCCATACTATCCTCGAAATAATGAATCAGCAGCTGATCATTGTTTGTCTGCGAAAACATCTTTCTAGCATACATAGTCAAATGACTCATAGGACAAGTATTGCCCTTATACTTTTCGAACTTAGGCAACTTGAACTTGTGCGGTACCTTGAAATTAGGAACCAAACAGAGATCATAAGCATCTTTACTAAACAAATCTTTATGCCTCAAGGGCTTTATCTCCTTATGTATTTCAACAAAACGGCCTTGAAAGTCATCAAGTATTTCAATCATACCAGCGCCTTCACTGGGATCAGCATGGGAAATCATTTCATCAAGGTGTAGAGTAGTGTGCATCACAGGCGGTGCATTAGTCATCACTGGCTGAAGAGTATTAAATGCAGCAGTCTCAGGAGAAAGAGGGTGATAACCAGCAGGAATTAAATCAACCGACATACCCCATGGTGTGCTAGAAGGCATGCAATAGCGAGAAGAAATGACAGTTTCAGCATGAATCGATGCAGTGACAATCTCAGAGATGATTGTATGATGTATCAGAGAATTAGGAAGAGTGTTGGCTGATTCTGAGCAGCCACCAAGCTTTCCATCATGGCAGTGATCCTTTCCAAGCTATCCTTCAGAGATGAAACTTCCTCATGTAGCTCGCGATTTTCTTGTTGTAAGGATTCCAACATCTTTCTTCAATTAACTTGAGTATCAACCTTATGAGTCAGCTTGACAAGAGAACTGAATGAAGACCAAGAAACAACATAAGATCCATGTACAACTCTTAAGAAGCAAGACCAATGCATGTATGATATATGGTATGCGTATGCAAATGCAAAGATTTCAAAGGACTATAAGATAAATTGGAATATTTATAAAGAAACACTTTTTGAAATACTAAAAACTCATTCTCATTAAAACCAAAGTCAGGATTACAAGTGAAGTACAAGTCTCAACAATTCTAATACATGAGAGAAAAGTAAACTAGGCCTAGGGGATCATATCTGAAGAAGATCCAAATCCCGGCTAGTACTTCATGTGAATCCTCCTAATCTCCTTCTTGTACCGATTCTCCATGTCTTACTTATCCTTCACGAACTGGTCAACAATAGCCTTCCAAGCACCGGATGTAGAAAGAATGGTAGACAGAGTACTAGAGGAAAATAAATCCTCTCTTGGTCTCTTAGAAACACACCGCTCAAGTAACTCAATGAGATCGTCTTTCTCCTTCAGTTGCTTTTGCATCATCGTCTTCTCAAGTAACCCTTCTTCTTTTTCTTTCTTCATCTTGTCCAACTCTTCTTGAAGAGCAACCTTTTCATCAACGGGAGGAAGAAAAGAGGACAGTGGGAGTATAAGAAACAAAGGCTCCTCGGGTAGATAAGGCATTTTGAGCTTGGAAGCCCTAGATCGAACCCACTGGATGTAACACTCGGAGGGAGCAAGGTGTTGTCTTCCCAATTGATCATTCTCTTTCCGATGAACCTCATGCCAAGAATGAGCAATCATTTTCTTCATTTCTACATGATCTGCACCATTAAGAAAGAAGAAACTGGATATTGAAAGGTTCCTATGTATGTGTCGCTTTCGGGATTTTAATCCTAGTACAAACGCGAAAGTGGCGCGGAAAAGGTAGAGTCGCCACCAGGCATTTTTATCCCGAAGGAACGGGAAAGGTAATGTTGCACAAACCTAAGGAAGAAGGAAAGGACAAGGCCTTGCGAACCAAAGATCTGGGTTCGGGAGTCGGTTACGACCTGGGAAGGTATTAGTACCCCAGACCGTACGCCGTACCCGACAGGATCCACACTTGTAAGTTTGTTTCAAAGGGTGAGAAATAAAGTGTTGCTGAACAAATGAACGGCTAACTGAAACTGGAATTGAAATGAGAAAAGGAATTAGAAAAAGAGAATGGAAAGAAAAAGGAAAATGTAGGGAAAATAAATAATATGCTCGAACGGGCCCTACCCTGCTGCCTACGTACCTCATCGGGAAAATGAGGATCAGAGTCGACGTAGTTCTCCTAACTAAGGCGAGAACTATTTGTTTGTGTTTTTTATGGCTGGAACTGCGTATGTCTATGCTCAGGTGTTGCAGGCTCGTCTGGTACAGGTGTGTTTACCGTCTTTCATGCGAGACTAGTCATCGCAAGTTTGGGTTAAGAATGAATGAGATGAGAAGAGAGGTTCCCGCAGGAAAGTCGCTTATTGTTTGTTGTTTGCTTTTTAAGATTTTTGTATGAATTTGGCACAAAGAAGTGAATTCAAACTCTTTTCCATGGAATGTATACTTGCTACTACATTCCAATATGGAATAGTAGAACAAGCACACCAAGTAAGGAGAATTTATCCAAGAATTGTTTCCAAGGATTAGGGTCTAAGTTCACTAGCTTGTTGAACTTATTACATGTTTTTTGTAGCTTGTGAAGAAATATCTTTTTAGATTTTCTTTGTGAAAATAATATCTTGATCAGACTTGTACATCATGCTAGACAAGCTCAAACTATTCCAAGAAAGAATGAATGTAAGTGCCCCATGGAATAAGGCTATACACAAGAGATTCTTTCATGCATTTATTAAGTCTTTTTTGATTTTGTTTGAAGATGAGAAAAGAAGACTCAAGAGGAAAAAGGTCAAAGCTAATGGGGGACTAAGACACAACCCTAAGTTATCTTATTATGTACAAAGGGTGATCCTATGGTTTGTGAGGTAATCTTAACCTAAGGAAGAGAAAAGCAAGTTAGAGTTCAACTTACCTCCTAAGGAAGTTAAGTTGAGTCTAAAGAACAAAAGGGAAACCTATGAACCAAGCACCAAGTACCAGGGAAAACACAATAAAAATGCATAAGAGAAAGGAATAAGGTAATGATTACCTCATCTTCCCCCCTACAAAACAAATGTTAGCATGATGAAGTAATTTGAACAATTATAACATTGCAAACTTCAATTAAAAACTCACACTAACTAATAAGGCACTAATGAACTTCTAAACCTAAAGTCTAATGTCTAAAGCATTCTACAAGTTAGCTAGATTCTAAAGGCATGAGCTAAATCAAATTAAAAGTATCTAAAGGGATGAAGTGAATCAAATTCAAACTATGCCCTAAAGTGTTATTAAACCCTAATGGAACCTAAGGATGACTTAAAGAGACACCTAAGTGTTTTATCATATTCAAATCTCCTAAAATAAAAAGTGAGTGCAAAGTCCAGAACTTAACACTAAATGAAAATGAAATATGGGATTAGATCATATGAGAAAGAAAAGATTCAAGTTAAGTAGATTCAAACATGATATTGGAAGATGAAAGAATGCACATGGAAACATGGTTCTAAAAGTGAAACAATTGACTTAGAAAGAAAAATAAAAAAAGACAAAGGAAGCTTGAATCCCCATACAAAAACCAGAGACTTGATGGAAAGTTAGAATGAAAATTAGATTCACAAAATGTTCACACATGAAGTGGTAAGAAATGTCTTAAGGCTAAGTGTAACAAATTAGGGTTTTTGGACCTTTAGATGACAAATGAAGTTCAAAAGAATGCAAAAGGATCTAAACTTGAGGTAAACATATGGGAATGATCACAACACATTTATAAGACAAAAAACAATGATATTACAAGGCTAGCTTATGTACAAATGGGATTTGAGATGGTTAATGTGAAAGAAGAAGTGGGATTAGGTTAAAGTAAGGCCAGCATGACTTATGACCCAAGAAACCTTAAAATATCAAAGATGAAAACCTAAGGAGGGTACACAACACTTGGGGACATCCTATAGGACCTATAAGACTCAAAATTAAGACCTCAAGGTAATGGAATAAATGCCTTATTCTAATTGGATCAAAGGAGGTGAATGAAAGGATAAAAAATGTGACTTATGACCTAAACAACTTAGAAAAATACCAAATGATCATGAAAAATTATGAAACTTGACAATCAAATACAAAATCCAAAAAGTGACTTATGTCCAAAAATTCTCACAAAAACTCCTATTTTTGAGTAGTCAAATGAGGTATGTAATGAGATTAGGGTTTATGTGTATACATGTGAAAGGATGGGGCCAAAACATGACTTACAATGACCTAAAAATCCAAAAAAAAAAAAATTTTGGGAGGTATAAGAAGTTCTCTGACTAATTCAAGAAGAATGAACAATTTATCATTGGATTGGTCAGAAATGAAGAAAATAGAAAGAAAATCAATTGGGAAATTAATTCTGGTTTAAAAATAAAAGAAAAATGGAAACAAAAACTATAGAAAATTCAAGAAAACTATGAATATCAAATATGAATTTTTGGAAGGCTTTTGGTATTTTATAAAATCAAAAACGAAAAACGAAATAAAATGAATAAGAGAAAATAAAAGGGATTAAATTGTATGGGACTGAGGGGGTGAAAATAGAAGCAAAAAGAACTAGACTGGGCCTAAGGCAAATGTGTGGGGGTGCTATTAGAAGCTGAAGCCCAATTCCAAAAGCGTTGGGTTCAGGAAGCTATGGTGGAGACTCAAGTCAACTTGTTGACTTCATGAGAACTCTTGGATCCATCCTACGTTTCATATCACTCCTAACTAAACTGGACCATCCAATAATGAACAAGACACATGGCAAGCACTATGGGGGGACAAACACTGGATCACTCAGCACTCACAAGTTATGGCACGTGAACTGCACGCCTTCATTAATTTGCTGGCAAGCTTAGCGCCCTAGGATGATCAAGATCCAACGCACGCGTTTTAAAGTTGAGGAGAATTAGGGCATACTGTTCCGTCACTGGAGAAGACCTCCAGTCATCTTCTCCGGTGACCTGCATCTAGGGCAAAGTTCAAAACCTAACTAAAATAAAATCTAAGGTCACCATTGTGTTTGCCTTAATGAGTACATCACAAATCCAGGTCCATAATCCATTTATCCTTCATATCTAGTGCAAATTGAAGCAATCAAATCCAACCTAAAAATATGAAACTAAGCATTTATGATGCCTATCAACTAGCCAGTGGTTGCAATTCTTCTAATAAGCTCAACATCACACAAAACAATAAAAAATCATGGCAATCGTGCAAAATAGATTCAGTGAAAACCTGGAAATGCAGAGATGCTAAGATCAAAGAAAGCCAAATATGAGGTTCCTCTTGATGCCTTGCTTGATCTTGAATGCTTGCAGAGTGAAATAAACACTTTGTGAGTGGAGGATCTTGAGAAGCTGATGAAAATGCAGAGCAATGCAGTGATGAGCTTTTGGAAGATTCAGTATGCAAACTCATTAGAAGAAGAATGCAACACTGTAACTTGAAGTGAACAAGATCCTTGCCAATTTGCAGAGGTTCCCAATGGTGCAAATTGGAGGATTCACTGAACTTCCTCCATGGAAATGTAGCTTGAGTTGATGATGGTGATGAGCAATGGAAGCTTGAAGCAAGAGGGATGAAGATGAAGCTAGCATGATCCAAATTGCAATGAGAAATCAGAGTTAATACAGAGAGAATGCAGTTAAAATTTTGATTATTTTGTGGAGTGTTCAAATGAGAATGGTCCTGACCTTGAAATGTGAAGTGATCACATCCTTTTATAGAGCACACTAACCATGGTTAAGTAAGTCTAGTTAACTGAGTGAGATGAGTTTACTGAGTGAAGTCTGTTGGGGCAGTTATGCCAGCTGTGAACTCTAGAAGTTTCCAATGCTTTGACCAGATTCAATGAGATGATGAGCATGGCCCTTATGGTGTATTTGAGGTGATGGATTGTATATCAATTCAGCCATGAGGTATGATCTGGTAGGCTGATGAACTGGTTAATTGATGTAGGCTTGAGATGATGAAATGCATGATGAACATGTTTTTTTGCTCGAGCTGAATCAGGTGTGGAGTAAAGCATGGCATTGTTGGTGTAAGCCCTAGAGGCCAATACTTTTTGGTACTTGTATCGGATTATTCGTTTAATAATAAAAGGCATTTCTTTATTATGTTTGTCTTTCAGAATAATAAAGTCCCTAGAATAGTTAGTCTGTTTAATGAAATGTTAAGTGTGACTTAATCATGAGATCCCATTAAACATAAAGACATTATTCTTAAAATATCCGTAGTCAAGCTTTATTGCAAAGTGGGATAACATTAAAGCATTGAGACTATTATGAAGATAGACTGATGATCACATCTCATGGATCATGGATAAAGGGTTATCAAGTCTTGACATAGGTATAAATATTAGGAGTAATATTTATACCGGATTGACCCGCTATGAGAATACTACATAGTATGTTATGCAAAGTGTCATAAGTTATTCTCATGGTGATAATGGTGTATTACCACCCTTCGACCTGAAACCACTATGGACCCTAGATGTAGAGTCGGGTGCTTTATTGCTGATCAAACATTATCCGTAACTGGATGATCATAAAGACAGTTGATGGGCACTCCACGAAGCATGCTGAGGGACATGAGTGTCCTAGATGGAATTTGCCAATCCTGCATAACAGGAGAAATGTCTAAGGGCCCAATATTGAACTGGACAAGGATGACACAGTGTATGCCTTGTGTTCAATATAGACATAGGGGCAAAAGGGTAATTGTACAAACATATATTATCACGAAAAAGGTTTTGTCAGATCACATGACATTTTCGTGACTTGGGTAGCAGTGATGTGTTGCTAGATACCGCTCACTGTTTATTATGTTAAATATATAATTTAATATAATTACCAACGTTACAAAATCCTACAGGGTCACACACATAAGGACAGTTTGATGAGAGATAGAGAAATCAAAGGAACACCGTAAGGTACGGTGCACTTAAGTGAAAAATAGAAATTCGGATAATATAATAATAATTATTGTTATTTTATAATGGTTATAAAATAATAATAAAATAAATATATTTATTATAATAATAGTTATTATAATAATATATAATATTATTATGGATCATGTGAATTGGGCTTTTAGCCCGCAGCCCACAAGAGAGTCTATAAAAGGAACCCTTGTGATGAAGCTTTTACTTGATGCAATTTCGTTTTTGATTCTCACTCAAATAATTCCGTTCGTAAGCAGCTAGCACTGTGACCGGAAGCTGTTCGTGTGGACTGAGTAGAGGCGTTGCACTTCATCAACGCTTGTGATCGCTGCATCAAAGATCTGAATCGCCACAAAGAGGTAACGATTCTATCACTGACCATGCTCATTCGTAAGGATCACTAAAGGAAAATTTTTGTTTTCCGCTGCAAAGTGTGATCAATCAGCCGAAATTTAATTTAGTTTATTTAATTATCGGAATTTTTAAACTAATAATAAAAGTGTGTTTATTATTATTTATTTGTGGTGATCAGTTATGGCCTTAGTTTATCCTTTATTATTGTTTTGGGATTTTTAAATACGGCCTGCGAGTCGTGCCTCTCTCTCAATCTCTTTATGTAACTTCTTTTCTCATCTCACTCCCTCGTATGTAAAACGAGTATTCTTATATGTAATGTAATATTATGTTATGAAGAAAAAGGAAGTATTCAATATTAAAGGAGGATAACCTTGGAGATCATGCTTGGAGAAGCTTAGATCGTTATTAGGTTAGCTTAGGTTCTCTCATTGGCTTGAGAGAACAATTGCGTTAGGGGCCATAATTGTATCTTTTTATATGTATGTTGATGCATGTAATTGTATGTTGATGCATGTGAGAGACGTTTTGCATGTTAAGCCGGTGAGATCAAACTAATAACAAATTCCCTCAAAATTAAATATTAAGTTTATGCTTTCCAATTTTTAGCACTCATCAAGACTAGTATCGAGCATTGTAGGTTTCGCCTACGCGAGGTGCATGTTCTATATTAGTAAGGTGTGATGGGATAATTGTAATATCCAATTGCTAAAACAATGGGTCAAACTTAACTAAACAAATTATAATAAGATTATACATGTTTAGAAGCAAGAATTGGGAATGATTCATGTGATGGATCAGAATAAGGAGTTATTCACCCAATTGAAAATATTCGAGAGTTGTATGAGATACAATTGGAAGGAGTTCCTACCTAAATAACTTAGTTTTGTGTAATCAGCCTAACGCTGACTTAAAACAAAGTGAAACATGGATCTCGACCCACTAGAAAGTCTTCCAACGGGATTTTCCGAATCAAATGATGAGGGTCATTTGTTTTGAATAAAATAGTGGGAGCATATTTGATTAAAGGCCTAATTAAATATGTTGTTTTAATGATACTTATATTTTCATATTTCTCTTGTAGATTACCATGACAACAAACACATCGAACAATATTTTGCGATCCATCCTAGATAAGGAAAAATTGTCTGGGACAAATTTCCTGGATTGGCACCGTAATCTGAGGATTGTCCTCAAGCACGATAAGAAGCTGTATGTCTTGGAGACACCAGTTCCTGAGGAGGAACCTCCTAGTTCTGCATCAAAGGCAGAAAGAGATGCTTATAAGAAGCATTTCGATGATGCCAATGAAACCGCTTGCCTCATGCTTGCTACCATGAACTCTGAGTTGCAAAAGCAACACGAGAACATGTCTGCGTTCGATATGATCGGACATCTGAAAATGCTTTATCAAGAGCAAGCAAGAAATGAGAGGTTTCAGGTTTCAAAGTCCCTTTTTAACAGCAAGTTAGCTGAGGGAGCCCCTGTAAGTCCCCATGTACTCAAGATGATTGGGTATGTGGAGAACCTTGACAGATTAGGGTTTCCCCTTGGAAAAGAACTTGCGATTGATCTGATCTTGCAATCGTTGCCAGAGAGCTTCAGTCAGTTTGTCCTGAATTTCAATATGAATGACTTGGACAAAAGCCTTCCAGAACTGCTAGGCATGTTGAGAACTGCTGAGCAGAATATGAAGACAAAAGGGAAATCTATTCTGATGGTCAGTAATGGAAAGAAACAGAACAAAAGGCCCATCAAACAGGGTGGTAGAGGGAAAGGCAAGGAAGTTGCCAAACCCAAACCCACTCCTCCTGTTTTGAAGCCTAGTGGAGGAATAGCAAAGGAGGGCACTTGCTTCCATTGCGGTAAGACCGGACATTGGAAGAGAAATTGCCCAAAGTACCTGGAAGATAAGAAAAATGGAGTAGAGACTTCAAATTCAGGTATTTTTGTTATTGAAATTAATTTATCTACTTCTGCATCATGGGTATTAGATACTGGATGCGGTTCTCACATTTGTACTAATGTGCAGGGGCTAAAAAGGAGTAGAGATTTGGCAAAAGGTGAAGTTGACCTACGAGTTGGCAATGGAGCAAAGGTTGCTGCTTTAGCTGTAGGAACTTATGTTTTAACTTTACCTAGTGGTTTAATAATTCAGTTAGAGAACTGTTATTATGTACCTGCAATTAGCAGGAATATTATTTCCGTTTCTTGTTTGGACAAGTTTGGTTTTTCATTCATAATAAAGAACAATTGTTGCTCCATTTATTTGAATGATATATTCTATGCTACTGCAAAAATGAATAATGGACTATATGTCCTTGATCTTGAAATGCCAATTTATAACATTAATACTAAAAGGTTGAAACCTAATGAGTTGAATCCAACTTACCTTTGGCACTGTCGATTAGGCCACATAAATGAGAAACGCATTTCCAAACTCCATAAAGATGGACTCTTGGACTCTTTTGATTATGAATCATATGACACATGCAGATCTTGTTTAATTGGAAAGATGACAAAGTCCCCATTCACAGGAAAAGGTGAAAGGGCTAATGATCTTTTGGCACTCATACATACTGATGTATGTGGACCACTGAACATACCAGCCAGAGGAGGTTTTCAGTACTTCATCACTTTCACTGATGACTTCAGTAGATATGGATATGTGTATTTAATGAAACACAAATCTGAGTCCTTTGAAAAGTTCAAGGAATTCAAGAATGAAGTACAAAACCAACTAGGGAAGAATATTAAAGTTCTTCGATCAGATCGAGGCGGTGAATATTTAAGCCTAGAATTTGATGACCATCTAAAAGAGTATGGGATTCTATCCCAACTTACTCCTCCTGGAACACCACAATGGAATGGTGTATCTGAGAGAAGAAATCGAACCTTGTTAGACATGGTCCGATCCATGATGAGTCACGCCGATCTTCCAAACTCCTTTTGGGGACATGCATTATTAACAGCAGCTTACACACTTAACCGTGTTCCATCCAAAAAGGTTGATAAGACACCATATGAGATATGGAGTGGTAAGAAACCACATATGTCTTACATGAAGATTTGGGGTTGCGAAGTTTACGTCAAACGACAAATTTCAACCAAGCTTGAGCCCAAATCTGACAAATGCTTATTTGTGGGATATCCTAAAGAAACAAGAGGATATTACTTCTACAATCCTTCTGAGGGCAAAGTGTTTGTCGCTCGAACTGGAGTCTTTCTGGAAAGGGATTTTATTTCCAAAGGAAACAGTGGGAGGAAAATAGAGCTTGAAGAAATTCAAGAATCACAAAACATTGAAACACCTATGGAGGAACTAGAGCAGGAAACACAAGTAGTTGTGGAAGAGCAACCTGCTCAAGTAGAACAAGACCAGCGTAGGTCAAGCAGGACACGTCACCAACCTGAGAGATATGGATATCTCATAAGTGATCAGGGTGATGTATTACTCATGGATCAAGATGAGCCTGTGACCTACAAAGAGGCCATAACTGGTCCTGAGTCTGAGAAGTGGCTAGAAGCCATGAAATCTGAAATGGATTCCATGTACACAAACCAGGTTTGGACCTTGGTAGAACCTCCTATAGGAGTTAACCCTATAGGATGCAAGTGGGTCTTCAAGAAGAAGACTGACATGGATGGTAAGGTACATACCTATAAAGCAAGACTGGTTGCAAAAGGCTATAAACAAATTCATGGGGTTGACTATGATGAAACCTTTTCACCAGTTGCAATGCTTAAATCTGTTCGGATTTTACTTGCCATCGCTGCATATCATGATTATGAAATATGGCAGATGGATGTCAAAACTGCTTTCCTTAATGGGAATCTTCTTGAGGATGTGTACATGACACAACCTGAAGGATTTGACATACCACAAGATGCCCAAAAGATATGCAAGTTACAGCGATCAATCTATGGATTAAAGCAAGCTTCCAGAAGCTGGAATCTTCGTTTTGATGAAACCGTAAAACAATATGGATTCATCAAAAATGAAGATGAACCTTGTGTCTACAAGAAGGTTAGTGGGAGCATGATCGTGTTTCTGGTATTATATGTAGATGACATATTACTCATTGGAAACGATGTCCCTACCTTGCAACAAGTGAAGACTTGGTTAGGGAATTGTTTTTCTATGAAAGACCTAGGTGAAGCAGCCTATATATTAGGAATTAGGATCTATAGAGATAGATCACAAAAACTGCTTGGCCTAAGTCAGAGTACATACATAGATAAAGTGTTGAGACGCTTTAATATGCATGATTCCAAGAAAGGATTCATACCTATGCAACATGGTCTGTGTTTATCAAAAACACAATCCCCTTCAACTAAGGAAGAAAGGGATCGCATGAATAAGATTCCATATGCATCTGCAATAGGATCTATCATGTATGCCATGTTATGTACTCGACCAGATGTCTCGTATGCATTAAGTGCAACGAGTAGGTACCAATCTGATCCCGGTGATGCTCACTGGGTAGCTGTCAAGAATATCCTTAAGTACTTGAGAAGGACTAAGGATTCATTCTTGATATATGGAGGTCAGGAAGAGCTTGATGTAATTGGTTACACTGATGCTAGCTTCCAGACAGATAAGGATGATTTTAGATCACAATCTGGTTATGTGTTCTGTCTCAATGGTGGCGCTGTGAGCTGGAAAAGTTCAAAGCAGGAAACAGTTGCTGATTCTACAACTGAGGCCGAGTATATTGTTGCCTCAAATGCAGCAAAGGAAGCTGTTTGGATCAAGAAGTTCATTAGTGAACTTGGCATAGTCCCTAGCATTGTGGATCCCATTGGTTTATATTGTGATAACAATGGTGCTATCGCACAAGCTAAGGAGCCTAGATCTCACCAACGATCCAAACACATACTTAGGCGTTATCACCTCATTCGAGAGATAATCGATCGGGGAGATGTGAAGATATGCAGAGTACCTACACTTGACAATATCGCTGACCCATTAACAAAGCCTCTTGCGCAACAGAAGCATGATGGTCATACTAGATCTATGGGTATTAAGGGTATGCCTAATTGGCTCTAGTGCTAGTGGGAGATTGTTGGTGTAAGCCCTAGAGGCCAATACTTTTTGGTACTTGTATCGGATTATTCGTTTAATAATAAAAGGCATTTCTTTATTATGTTTGTCTTTCAGAATAATAAAGTCCCTAGAATAGTTAGTCTGTTTAATGAAATGTTAAGTGTGACTTAATCATGAGATCCCATTAAACATAAAGACATTATTCTTAAAATATCCGTAGTCAAGCTTTATTGCAAAGTGGGATAACATTAAAGCATTGAGACTATTATGAAGATAGACTGATGATCACATCTCATGGATCATGGATAAAGGGTTATCAAGTCTTGACATAGGTATAAATATTAGGAGTAATATTTATACCGGATTGACCCGCTATGAGAATACTACATAGTATGTTATGCAAAGTGTCATAAGTTATTCTCATGGTGATAATGGTGTATTACCACCCTTCGACCTGAAACCACTATGGACCCTAGATGTAGAGTCGGGTGCTTTATTGCTGATCAAACATTATCCGTAACTGGATGATCATAAAGACAGTTGATGGGCACTCCACGAAGCATGCTGAGGGACATGAGTGTCCTAGATGGAATTTGCCAATCCTGCATAACAGGAGAAATGTCTAAGGGCCCAATATTGAACTGGACAAGGATGACACAGTGTATGCCTTGTGTTCAATATAGACATAGGGGCAAAAGGGTAATTGTACAAACATATATTATCACGAAAAAGGTTTTGTCAGATCACATGACATTTTCGTGACTTGGGTAGCAGTGATGTGTTGCTAGATACCGCTCACTGTTTATTATGTTAAATATATAATTTAATATAATTACCAACGTTACGAAATCCTACAGGGTCACACACATAAGGACAGTTTGATGAGAGATAGAGAAATCAAAGGAACACCGTAAGGTACGGTGCACTTAAGTGAAAAATAGAAATTCGGATAATATAATAATAATTATTGTTATTTTATAATGGTTATAAAATAATAATAAAATAAATATATTTATTATAATAATAGTTATTATAATAATATATAATATTATTATGGATCATGTGAATTGGGCTTTTAGCCCGCAGCCCACAAGAGAGTCTATAAAAGGAACCCTTGTGATGAAGCTTTTACTTGATGCAATTTCGTTTTTGATTCTCACTCAAATAATTCCGTTCGTAAGCAGCTAGCACTGTGACCGGAAGCTGTTCGTGTGGACTGAGTAGAGGCGTTGCACTTCATCAACGCTTGTGATCGCTGCATCAAAGATCTGAATCGCCACAAAGAGGTAACGATTCTATCACTGACCATGCTCATTCGTAAGGATCACTAAAGGAAAATTTTTGTTTTCCGCTGCGTTTAGATCGCAATTTTCCTTCAGGCATTCATGGTGAGCTTGATATGGTGTGAAGCATATGATCATAACATCCTGACTTTAATGCTTGGAAGATCATCCCTTGCTTGACTCACATGAAATTCATAGAAATTAGTGTGGTGATGCAGACGTTGGATGATACACTCCCCGTATGAGGTACTCATGATCATGGTACTCTAAATGAGGCCAAGAATTTCAATTGAACTCAAATTATACATTGGATTACCAATGCCTTGCCAAGAAAGAAACATATGGCATGTTGTAATCTTCCATGGTTTGTTCCTTCTAGCTCAAGTCATCAATCCATGGAATGTTTGTGCTTAATTAGAAGTGGAGGTTTCATAGATCATGTTTGGTGTTTGGTCCATGGGAAAATGCAACCATTTGGTGGCATAAGACTGTCCTTGATTTTCATGTTACAATACTGCATGATTGGCCAATACCCTTTGCCTTGCTTCGTGCCCATGATGCCTATGCATGACCAGTTGTGAAGCACACACTTTGCCCCTCCATAACTCTAAAACCACTGATCAAATAAAAAACCTTTGAACATCAAAGTTGTTGGAAACATGGAAATAAACAACTTTGTAGTTCAAAGAAATTTCATTTGAAGCCTTTTAAATGGAGAAAAATAGCTTGCCTTTTTTAACACCACCTGTTTGATGGAAAGCTAGGCAGGGCGCGCGTGCATGATGCAAGGCATGCCCTGCCTTTTGCCCTATTTTGCCTTGATTTGTCCAAACTTTGCAAGATCATAACTTTCTTAATTTTAATGCTATGAGTGAGTTCCACATATGGATTTGAAGCTTAAGATGCCCTTTTTAATTGGCTCATGGTAGAATTTTCATAGCCCTTGTATTTTGGGAGAAGGCCTCTCTTGAAGTGGCTGCAAAAAAATGGTCAAAACTTGCCATTTTTGGAAACCCTAATTTTCCAAAAATGGTAAGTTTTGGTTTTCTTGATTTATCTTGATTCCTCCATCATTTATTGATAAAAATTTGAACCATAGGATCCTTGTAACCCTGATTTCATGAGTTTGAACTCAAAAAGTCAGGAGTTGACTTTTTCCTCAGCATGGTTGACTTTTCCCCAATTCCCTGATTTTCAATCATCTGGACAATTGAACCACTTCCAAAATGTTTCTATGGATGAAATTTGAACCCTAGGCACTTGAAATCATTTAGAAGACAATGGAATCAACTTTGTATCAAAATTTCACTGAGAAGCCCAGTAGAATAGAAACCCTAATTTGGCTCATTTTCATCAGAAGATGTTGCACTGCCTGCCTCCCTTGATCAATACATTTCTTTTCAAGACTTGTGGCTCCAAATGAAGACTTGTGAGATGTTGTGAACCCTTTTCACAAGGTTGAGAAGCTTTGTGGCCCCTTGGTTGTCTTTGTATAGCCTTTAATTTCTCCAATCATTGATCACACACTTATGCCTCAACTATGAAAAACATGATGCAGTGTTTTTGATTATTTCATGAATTTGTTTATGCTAAATGCTATGAAAAATGTTGAGAAAATGAGAGGGAAAATTTTGAGGTATTACAGTATGTCCTTCAAGTAATATCCCAACTATCACATAGCAAGAATAGGGTTGTAACTAATTCCTCCACGTTTACCAAGAAGAGGTACATTAGGAAACTCTCCACAACCATCAATAAGCACTCAAATATCATAATAGAAACAATACCAAGTCATATCCTTACGAGAAATAGACATAATCCTTTGAGACCATCTTCGTTTCACTCTATTATCCTTGAAGATATCGAACTTTGGTAGGTGCGAAATAAACCACCTATGGAGAAGAGGCGCACAATACATAATCTCTCCATCACCTTTGGAGGTCCTATGATGAAAGGCATGATACATGTCTCCGAGAAAAGTAGGTACCAAATTTCTCTTCAAGAAAATCTGAATGGCACTCTCATCCATAATACCATCTAAGTTAGGAAACAAACCAATCCCATAAATGAGCAAACCAAAAATATCCTTAAATTCATCCTTATGATCTAAAATAAGAGAAGTAGAAGCTTTCCTTATTAAGAACTTAGCATTATAACCACATACATTCCCTTTTGGAAGAAATTTCCCACTAAGATCAGACTCTTTAAGAAAAAGGGCTTTGACGATTACTTTAGTCGTAAGCTCCTTCTCTAAACCACTAAAAAGAAATCTCTTGTCCAAAATAGGTAAACCGATCCAATGAGAGTACTCTTCCAAGGTCGGCACAAGCTGATAATCAGGAAAGGTGAAACAATGATGCAACAGATCATAAAACTGAGCCAAGGTAGGTAGAATCCCCTCTGGTACATTGGTATCCAAGATAAACAAAAGCTTTCCATAACATTTTCGGAACTCCTGGGTGTCAACCACTAAAGCTCCTAGCTTTCTCAACTCTACAAGATTAGGGCTCTTGAAACTGTACTTCCTTGTATTCTTCCTTTCAACATTCATAACCATAGACATCTGAAATTTTGCAAAAGTATCTATGAGTCCCTTGAAATCTCAAGAACAATGCTCATGAATGCATGAGTGCATGTATGCAACAACCACAAACAAGATCACACAAAGAACACGATTTTAGGTTCCGAGTCACGAGCATGAAGTCAAGGTAGCAGAACACCTCCCACACAGGTAAGTACTAAGGTTTTGTCTTCATTGTACCTGCAGAAAACCAAAAGGGTGCTAACAGAGGTTCCCGGAGTTAATAACCATCTTTAGAATATTATCGGTACGTTGGACTACTCCCCAACCAAGAACATTCTTAAGATAGACCTCGTCCGAGTGTAGTATCGCGTGACAACCACCTCAGGTTTACATCCAGATAGTTTCCGCACTACGTTCCTAAATTGGCTTGGATGGGTTAAGGGTTCTATGGTCCTCAGTATGATCAGCTCAAGGTTGGAAAATAATGCCATATTACGATTACTCATTATGGCATTAATAATCTAAGAGAGCCTAACTGAGTGGAGATTATCGAATTGATATTGCTTTGGACTACTCCATCGCGTATTGCTTCGAAAATCGTCGTCCTATCATAAGTTCAACTCAGATCCGGGTTAGAATCTATCTCACTCACAGAGGATCACCAAAACCGAAACAGAACAAACAAATAACAAAAAAATCAAACCAAAGCAGTAAATAAATCAAAGTAGGCCGAATCCACATAGAGATTACTCCCCAGCGGAGTCACCACTTTTCTGTAGCGGTAAAATCATGATTGTAAGCTATTAGTTAACTTAACTCAAAGTAAACAGAGTCTCCACCGCACTTTTATTTTATTCCAAGAGGAAAAGGAAAAAAGAGAGAATAAATCCTAATGAATCTAAAAGAAAAAAGAGCTAAAAGAAACAAGTAAAGAACAGGGTAAGGGGATAGGTTACACAATGGGAAGGTTTTACGCACCCAAAATGTTCGTGGTACTCCACGGGAGCCCTTTGAAATATTTACTACTTTTGATTTGAAAAAGGTTTGTTAAAAGAGAGTGGAGGGATGAGAAAAGAATTATTTTCTTAATATTTTTATGTTTGGAGAGGTTTACCACCTCATGCCTATGTACCCACAAAGTGCAATGCGAGATCAAAACCCCGTAGTTTGTGGTACAAATAGTTAAAATGGTTGGGTGTAATTGATTTTATTAAGTGAAGAGAATTTTTCATCTTCAGGTGGATAACCAAACAAATCTACCATGAGAATGAAGGCATGGACTCATACATCATTATTGGGAGGGCTCCAACTTGGATAAAATCAACGAGTATGCGACTAAACCCCTACGAACTATAAGAGACTGAATTACATCAAACTACAACCATGGAGATTCAGAGACTTGCACCCGACTAAAGAATAATGACTCATAGTCGACACTTTTTTTTAAAGAAAATAAACAAAAGTGCCCAAAGGCACAAAACCACTTGAATGAGTTTAGTTCTTTTTATTTTTTGAATTAAAGTCAAGATGATTAGATTCATTGGTTTTAAAAGGAAAGAAAATAGTAAAATCCACTTGACAAACGTCAAGGTTTTATTTATTAAAGAAGTGATGATTTAAAAAATAGAATCCTTTGAAAAAGAGGGAAGTTTTGAAAATTAAAGAAGGGGTGGAGATGAAGAGACTATCCTAGAAAAAAAATAAGGAGATAAAGGAGAAAAGATCAAACCAAACTTGATGATACTTCCAATTATGAGCATATGATTTCCATCCTTATAAGCTAGCAAATGGCCAAATAAAGGCAAGTATACCAACTTCATGAAGATCAAAGCAAAGAAGAGGTGTCAAAAAATCTAAGTCCAAAAACTCCATTCCAATGACAAGTATAGTAACCAATATTCCAAAGATTAAAGTCACAAGTTTTTTAGAGATTTAATCCCTTATTAATATTTTTGTGTCTAAATGGACAAAAGGAAAATTAATACAAAAATAATAAGAGAAAAATTAATAAACATGATAATGGATGAATAAAGCATAATAAAACATAATAAAATAAATGCAATAAAGGTGCAAGAAATTAAATGTTAGTAGCAAAAGCAATTAAAGTGCAATAATCTAAAATATTAATAGTAGTAGTAGTATAATAATATTTACATAATAGTGGTATGGTGAACTTAATCAACCACATACAAAAGAGTAACCAAAAACGAAAGGCAACCGGATCCGCTTAGTATCTTACACTATAGCGATTAATCAAGGAAAACCAAACCAAATTTAATGAAATTTGAAAGGTGATTGGGAGACCCAAAGCACCTACGCATCAAACATTCATAAGCCTTGGTTCTTAATGCAAAATGATCAAACGCTTTGGGATTACGCGACCAATAAGAGGTCCGGTCCATGAAAGTACAAGTATCCAATTGGATTTTTTACTCCGAATTCGGGACACAATTAGGTTTATGCTAAGCAATCGCCGAGTAATTTACGAAGTAATTACCCTACAAATGAGGCCAGCCACCACCAATTAAGGTGAACAATGTCACTGCTAATGCATGCGAGATAAACGATATGTAAATCGCTATCCGAACGCAATACCGCACAAAACTAAAGATGAATACCAAATTGAGTCACACTTATGGTATTCTTCCATCTTTAAGTTCAATCACTCATCTTGGTGGATTCAAGCATGAAAATGTGTCACTAATGCAAAGTACCTTAAATGAATTGAATAATTCACTTAAAGGTAGTTTTGAATTAATGAACATTAACTACTCTAATCTACACCAAACGTTCATTGAAATTAAAGAGAAATTACTCCCAAAAGTGCTTCCCAAGGTAAAAATAAAAGGAGGAAAAAGAAGAAGAAAGAGGAACCAAAAAGAAGCTTAAAATAAGCCAAAAAACAGCCTTTGACTTGTGTTAACACTACTAGAAATAGACGATTTTCCTGCGGATTTTCCTGCGGAAAATTATCCGCAGGTATATCTGCGACATTAGCTGCGGATTTTTGATGTAAAAACTTGTTTTCTAAAAAAATAAAGTCGCAGCAAAATTCGCAGAAATTCCTGAGAATTTACCTGCGACTTTGGATTTTATAATATTATTCACATTTTCCTGCGGATTTTACTGCAATTTTGTTCGCAGGAAATATAAAAATCTAAATTCTCTAGAGCAGGATTGCTGCGACTTTTGCTGCGGCTTTTGCTACGGCTTTTGCTGCAACTTTTGCTACGAAATATTAATACTATTTTTTTTTAAATATTTTTTTTATAAATTTTTCATAATTATAAATACAATTATAAAACATTACCTTATATTCTAATTCCATATTTATTTTTATATTTTTAATTTTTTTACTATATCAATTATTTACTTATTTTTTAAAGAAAAATTAATAATTTAATCATTTTTCTTAGGATAAAATAAAAAATTAACTTATTAATTATTATATTTCTAATTAATTATTTCTTAGAATAAAATAAAATAATCAATTAACTTATTAAATATTTATTTTTATTTTATTGATAATATTAATTAGGTTGCTCAAAGTGTATACCAAAGTTTATTGCTAAATTTTGGATTAATTGATATGCACTGTCACATATCAATTAAATCCTAAATTTTATTGGTAATTATCTATGTATAAAATAAAATAATTTGTATAATTTTTATTAATTATAATAAATATCTAATACACAAGAAACTATCATTTTTATTAATTAAAATAATTATTATAATTTATTGGTTATATAATAGTATATATATATATATATATATATATATATATATATATATATATATATATATATATATATATATATATATATTTTTTTTTTTTTTTTGTACTTTTTTATTTATTTAGAGTTGTATGAAAATTCTTTGGTTAAAAATAATAAACATAAAAAATACATATTTTTCAAATATTTACTTAAATCGTTAATCATATGACAATGACAAGTTATATCCGATCAATTAATACTCCAATCAATTAATGCTACATTGTTAACTTAATCAATTTTTTTTTTATAAAAACATATAAGACACGTATTGATTTTTTTTATAAAAACAAGTAAGTTTTTCAAATATTTACTTCAATCCTTAAACATATAAGACATAAGACGTATTATTATTTTTTATTTTATTTTATAAAAACAAAAACTATGATTTCTCTAATTTTTTCCATCAAACTTTTTTATATCTTTCTCTCTCTCAAAACAGATTCAGAATTCTCTCAAAATAGATCTAGAAGCTCAGATCGTAGATCGTATAATAATTTCGCTCAACTTTTGAATCACTCTATTCATATCTCGTTATCCATAGAAGCCATGTTTCAGAATCGTGCGTTTGCTCTCGAATGAAGTTCGTTTTCTCCATGAAATTCAAAAGGGGAAAGTTAGGGTATTGTTTCTCTCAAATTTGCATTTTGGCTCCTATTTAAGTCAACTTCTGCTCTGGAATTAGCAGTTTTACTCTTCCATGGTGAACATCTCTTCTATTTAAACAATAGTGAGCTTCAGTCTCTTACATTTACTGATTTAAAGTTAGATTGATTATAAACTTTGGTGTTTTTTTTTTGTTGTAAACAAGGTGTTTGTTGAAATGCCACAGTGACTTTACTTATGTTGATTTTGCTTTTTTTTTTTGGGTTTTATTTTTGTTTTGTAGGTTATCTTGTTTCAGTTGATTCCTATATGAATGTATATGTGTGATGCCATTGTTATTTTTTTTCTTGTATTTATGTAATATCGTATTCAGACCTAAGTTAGTTTAGTGTAGTTGTTTCCATTGTCTGTGTGAAATTGTTGATGATTATGTTGAATTTGAATTATCTTGAAATCTCTTTCCATGTTATTGTTGTTGTTGATGATGCTTAATAAGTTAGCTAAGCTAATTCATAACCAAATGTCATTCCTACCACCCATATATAAAACAAGAATTTCTCAATGAGAATGTCTACAATTTTACTGAAGAACTGTATCACTGTTTCAAACCAGAATTGCCTTCAAGCAGGGGAGAGGACCTGCAGACAAAGTGCTTGCTTGAACTTTATGGACTGAAGGTAAAATTGATTCTTGAATCTTTCTTCCACAAATTGATCGTTGAAATTTCTTTTAGTATGTGACTTAAGTGTCCTTCATTTATTTTAAGCTATGTCATTGTTTAGTCTGCTTTTCTTAATAGGTTGTGTTCTTTAATTAGAGTTCGTACAAATTGCTTTCTGTTCATGAAGATACAAAACAGATGACTGTTGTCATTCTGTCTTCTTCCATTGTGTCTATGTATGACTTTGCTTGACTAGTATAAGTAAAACATTCCACAGATGCAACAACTTTATAGCTTACTTTATTATGAAAGGCATAGGTTAAAAATAATTTCTAACGAGGCAAGTAGTTTATTTTAAATACAAATTTTGTCGGCATCTTATTTTTGCAAAACTGGTCTTCACATTTTAGATTGTCCTTTGTGGATTTGCAAAAATCCTCGAAATTGAGAGGTCAAAAATATAATTAAAAAGTACTCTAAACAATATTATGTGTGGGGTCGAATTCGTGAAATATAAAATAGGAGACCAAATAGTGAATTTATGAAAATAGTGGTACCAAAATCTATTTAAGCTTTAATTTTTATATTTTCTCTATATAACTCTGAAATGACAATAAACGTGTCCTTGTTGGCAAGGATTTCAAAGGCTCCAAGGTTCACTTCTACATCAGTAAATATTGTGAAACTGTTACTGTTAATTTTTCTGTCTAGTATGTTCCATTGATGTTGTTCTCATTGATGGGATTTAAATCATTAGATTCAAGCACCTTTTATTATTATTACTTTTGAATTGGATATGGAAGTTGGAAACTAACTTGCTTGGTTTAAATCAAGAGGGTTTTTAATGAAGTTGGTTTGTTAAGATTATAGAATGGATATTCTAGTTACTGTTGCGATGATTGCTTAATATTTGTTGATGGTGTGGGCAAAGTTTGTGGATTAAATTAAGATGAACTGCAGTGGCAAGGAAAGAACATGCTAGTGGAAAGTCCCCTGGTGATTGGCTAGTTCTCCACTTGCAAGAGTTAATATCACTTGCTTATCAGGTACTGCCAACCAATTAGAATATAGGAGCAGTGAATAATTTACCTTTTGTTCTTCTGAAATACTAAAGATATATTAGAATCAATCACACCCTTGTTATGGATTTCGATGGAAACATCGTCGACGAGGTTAGATAGTTAGTTAATATAGTGTATTGAGTTGTGTTTGGGTTTTATGTGATGCAATTTTTTGAAATTTTATGTTTTAAGATTCTTATATAAGAATTTGTAATGATAATCTTGTTTTTTTTTTCACTCAGAATATCATTAAGCATGATTGAAGATGCTGAAAACAAAGGCCTAATTACTCCTGGAAAGGTAAATAGTCATGTTTTCTCATGAGCTTGTATATTGTTCATTTTGTTGAATGTAGAATCTAAGTGAGTTTAATGTTTTTGAACAATGGTTGAAAAGACTGTCCTTGTTGAGCCTACAAGTGGTAACACAGGTATAGGATTGGCGTCGATAGCAGCACTGAGAGGCTATAAGCTTTTAGTGACTATGCCATCTTATGTGAGTCTTGAGAGAAAAATTATTTTGCGAGCTTTCGGAGCTGAGGTTTATTTGACAGATGCTGCCAAAGGAATTGATGGTGTTTTTCAGAAAGCGGACGAGCTATTAGCGAAGACGCCTAATAGTTTTATGCTCAATCAATTTGAAAACCCTGACAATCCAAAGGTATTGAAGTTCAGATTTTCTAATTTGGTCGATGAGATGAAAAAAACAGTAACTAATGATTTTTCTTTGTTTTAGATTCATTATGAGACGACTGGCCCTGAGATTTGGAGAGACTCCAGAGGGAAAATTGATGCTTTGGTTGCAGGGATAGGAACTGGGGGAACTGTAACAGGTGCTGGGAAGTTCCTCAAGGAGAAAAACTCAGAAATCAAGGTTGGTCTGTTTCCCTGCATACTTTTTTGTGTTGAGAGTGAATACATGAACACGTTTTTGTAATGATTTATTTATATTTATGCTAACTATGATTTAAGTCGCGTTTCACCCCTAGGTGTATGGTGTGGAACCGGCTGAAAGTGCGGTTCTGAAAAGTATCAACTACATACTTTTCACTCTCTTCTCCCTATTATTTATCAACAACATACTTTTCACTCTCTTCTTTCTCTTCAAACAGTGCCGGAAGCATCGGAAGAAGTTTTCAAGGTGAGTTTCAGCGTTGGCAGCTCTTCCCTCTAGCTTGTCAAGAGAAACCTGTTTTAGCAAATCAGTTTTCTGTAAGTTTTTACTTCATTTCTCTATTGTCACATCTTCAACAATCACTAATTATGCAGACCCTGCTCAATCGTCATATGAGGCCTTAAGATTTGTTTCTGGAGTTTTAACCACATTTACCCCCAAAGTAATGGCTGAGTGATGTATACACTTATAATTGAAGTTTTTTTGTTAACTATACAAAAGATACATGTTTTAATTTTAGCTGTTAACTACAGGCAGGTCTTAAGATAATAGAATTGTACATGGAAGGTTATCGACAAGATTGGAAGCTTTCATTTGAAAAGGATACTGTTAGCAGAGGAGGGTGGTATGTGAATTTTCTTGCAAGTCTTACAGTGTCACATTATCTGATTACCTATGCCACTCTAAATGGATCTTCTGTTGTGTCTTTATCATTTCTTGTTTTGTGAAAAGTCTTACTTTGGAGGTGATCAGTGGTCCTTCTTGTGGACAACGTTGGTCTGTTCAGTCGACAAATCCCTCTCGTCTCCCGCTGACGTTGGGAAGGGTTTCTCCTAGTGATTTGTTGATCAAGGACTCGGAAGTGTAGGGAAAGCATGCTTTGATCAACTGGAATTTGGATGTAAGCGCTATTTGTTTCTTTTAGACTTGTAATTGGATTTTTTATTTATAAGATTTGTATATGTCTGTGTAATAATTTTTGTTAAAATTGATTTTGGTTTTTCAGAATTTGAAATGGGAGTTGGTTGATATGGGTAGCCTGAATGGAACACTTTTGAATTCTAAGTCAATCAACCATCCTGACACTGGTAGTAGGCATTGGGGAGATCCAATGAATCTTGCTAATAGAGATGTTATAACACTTGGAACAACGTCAAAAATAATTGTCGTATTAACTTTGTTTGTGATTTCTGTTATGATCTGTGTTGGGGTTAGATACTACAGGAAAAAGAAAAGGTTACCTGAATCTGTAGGAGATAATTCAGAAGAGGACAATTTCTTGGAGAATTTAACCGGTATGCCCATCCGTTATCGATACAAAGATCTCGAAGTTGCAACTAATAACTTCTCAGTGAAGCTTGGTCAAGGAGGTTTTGGTTCGGTTTATAAAGGAGTTCTACCCGACGGAACACAATTAGCCGTGAAACAATTGGAAGGTATCGGTCAAGGGAAAAAAGAGTTCAGAGCTGAAGTTAGCATCATCGGAAGCATTCATCATCTTAATTTGGTAAGGCTTAAAGGATTTTGCGCAGACGGAACTCACAGGCTTTTAGTTTACGAGTACATGGCTAATAACTCGTTGGATAAATGGCTATAAGGGTTGCATTGTGGTGTATACAAGAAGACATGTCAATGAGACCATCAATGACAAAGGTTGTTCAAATGTTGGAAGGTCTTTGTACTGTTCCTATACCACCAACTAGTTCTTATTTGGGTTCTAGACTTTATTCCACTGTGTTTAAATCATCCAGTGAAGGAGGAAATTCTTCTGGTCCATCAGATTGTAATAGTGATGTTTATCTTTCTGCAGTTCGTCTTTCTGGCCCAAAATAACAGTATGAATAATTCTCTGTATTTTTTTCTTCTGTTATAATGTAATATATTCAGAAAATTGATATGTAAATCCTGAGCTATTCAGTCTTTAATTTTGTAGATTGTAAATTAAATTTTAATTTATATATTATTGTTACTTTGATATTTATCATATTATAATATTTAAAAAATGAATTAGACAAAAAAAATTTAAAAATTAGAGAAACATTTTCTGCGGAATTACCTGTGGTTTTTATTTTCCTGCGAATTTTCCTGCGGATTTTACTGCGACTTGAGATTTTCCTGCGCATTTACCTGCGGGTTTTTCCTGCGACTTTACCTGCGGATTTTGATTTCTGCGACCTTACCTGCGGATTTATATTATCCACGAAGGTTTTAGCTGGGGACGAAAAGTCGCAGGAAAAGTCGCAGGAAACGTGTTTTCTGCGGATTTTTTTCTAAAATCCGCAGGTAAATCCGCAGGAAAACAGTGCATTTTTACTAGTGTAACTGGTTAACCAAAATGCACTGGAAATGGTTAACCAGTTAACGTAACCAGTTTCAGATCCTGCACAATACAACACTGGTTAACTGGTTAACCAATTTACACTGAAAATGGTTAACCGGTTAATATTGAACTAGTAGCAGAAAAAATGCTGAAATTCAGCATGATCCATTTTCAAAACCTTTTTTCAAACACTTGATGATCATGATCTGAATTTGTACGAATTTTAAAACCAAAATACAGTGAAATTCCTGCAATCAAACAATAATTTAAGATCCAAAGGATCTAGAATCAAAGGCACCAAAGATCTACATCTTGAATGCTGATGATGAAGATGGGTTTATGAAAAGAGTGAATTACCAAAAGCACTTCTTCAAATTGGACCAAATCAAGCTAGATCTACTGAAATTGAAGAACAAGAAAAGAATAGGATGAAAGTTTAGCTCAAGTTGATCAAGAATTAAATGTGAATTCTTGATAACTTCAAAATAATGAAATAAGAGATTTAGTGAAATATTTGGTTTTGGGGGAGTATTTTGCAAGAGATTTGTTGGCTCTCAAAAGCTTGTTGAATGAATGAAATTAGGGCGCTATTTAAAGACTTCAGGTATGAGAATTTGGTGGAATGGAGCTTGCTTTGGTAATTCAAATTAGGTTTGGTAATTGAGAATTTGGTGGGAAATGGAAAAGAGTGGTGATTAGTGAGGGTTTATGGTAGGAAATGATCAAAGTGATGTAGAGAAATCAGAGGGAAATGGATCTAGAATATTCCAAATGAGATCAATGATCCAAGGGTGTTAAATTTGAATAAAATATTCAAATTTTGCACTGGTTAACTGGTTAATGCATAGGGTTAACCGGTTAACCAAGCTAAAATTTGGATATTTTATTCAAATGTGATTGTTGGGTTGTTGTGGCCCGATTATTTTGTATGTCGAAGAAGGCATGGAAATAAACATATGAACCTTAGAATTCCTTGAATGAATAAATTAACTTGAGAAATCCTTGATCAGATAAATTTGAATTACTTACGAATCAACTTCGACTTTTGTCTCTGAAATTTTATTTGACCTGCAGGACTGCTATTTTTGGCATTTTCAATTGTTCCTCTTCCTGAAAATGTTAGTGAAAGAAAAAAAATATTTTTTTTTATTTTAATTAATGGTTAGTAAACATAAACAAATAAAGAAATTAAAAGCAAAGATGATCCCCTGTGAGACATAAACCTACACCCGAGAAGAATCGAGCAACCAGTGCGATCTTGTTTGTATGCAAGATGTAGATGAAATGCAAAGAAAACTTAGGGCAAAAATTAGGGTGTTACACTTCCCCCTGCATAACCGACTTCTGAACCCACACAATGGTTGCGAGACCTTTGTCTTCATCCTCCTCTCTAGACGAGTTTTATCTATATATCCCCTTCCCCATATGAGAATAAAATAGAATTAGGTGGCGACTCTCATGTCTGCCCAGCGTGCGGTTCTTTATTATGAGGTCGTGTTTTTTCGGGGTGAGACAATGCCATTGCTTTATTGAGGAATTATTAAAACTTTTGGTGTACGAAACCAAAACTGACTTATGCTTCGTATGCATGTTTGAAGTTTACCATGGTGTAATGCTCCATAATGATGGAAATGATATGCTTTAGAGGATGCAAATGTAATGATAATTACTAAATGCAAATGCGAGGGGATCTTCTAGTGAGGAAATGACAGGTATCTCTGGAAACTTTACTGGGGAAGAAATAATCATTGAATTGATTTTGGGAATCCCTGCAGGGAATAACATCTTTGCTGGTGAGAATGTTACTGATATACCGACTCTGAACTACCACCATTGTAAAAAATAAATTGGAATTTGAGAAATTGGAGAATGAAGAACTTGCTAGGGAAAGCTCTAACTGGCATGAACTTGATTGGGAGGTACGCTACCCGTAGAACTCCGTTGGGGAAGTAATAACCTTCTGGCCTGACTGAGGAAATAGTTTGTTGATACTTTGCTGAGGAAAAATTCTGCTGGGGAATAAAGAGTATCATATACTGCTAGGGGATGAGGAGCCTCTTGTGAAGAATACCTCTGTGTTGAAGGAGGACTCTCTACTTGGGGATATCAACCTTCTACTGCTCTGCTGGGAAAGATTTCAATCTCCGACTCTAATGGGGATGATGGAGAACATCAACGAGAATGCTTTCTACTGAAGATAAGAGTTTTAGATCATCTCTTGTTGGGGATGAGAGATATAAAGCATCTCATGTTGGGAATGAGAGATATAAAGCCTCTATTAATACTGATACCCTCTGCCAAGGAAGTACCAACCCTTTTCTTGTTGCTCTGTTGAAGAAAAGATAGTCTGATGATACTTGCTAAGGAATCATGATTAATGAAACTTGTTGAGGGAGAAACTCTTTGATTCCTTATGTTGGAAATGACTTCACTTTAATCCGTACCTACGTATTAGTGAACACAACTGATAGTTCCTGCAAAAGAGAAAGTTAGACAAGCCTGCATGCCCCAGGTTCATGGTCTGAATTGACCATCCCTATTACTCAACAATTAAGATGTATGTCAAGTGTTTTACTCTTAAGCATGTATATAAAGCATCAATGTCTTTGCAATGCAATATCTATCACAATTTTGGACTTTTTTGCAATCAACAATGGTTGATGAAAACAAAAACAAATGAAATCTTATTGGATGAAAATGCCTTTTATTAATTGAAAAGTGGTCGTGAATAAGTGTTACACCAAGAAGCAACCCCTAGAAAGAGGAAATTGCACAAAACAAAAATAAACTATCCTAATGGCAATGTGAAATTGGATCTCATCAAATTCCAACCCGGCTATGACCTGTATGCCCTCAAGACTCTCTATATACTTCGCTTTTTGAGAATGGTGATTGGACTGATTCTTAACCTCAGATTATCCTTAATTGTAGACGACGAATCATAGATCACGATGTAATACTCCGTAATTTATATAATCCTCTGAATAATATTATTTAATATTAATAAGGTTCCAGATTACTCTAAGAGATTTTAACGGAAATAATTAGAGTAATCAGTGGGATTTTATTTTATTAAATAAGATTAGCTGACTCAGAGGTTTTATAAAATTATGGATTAAGAGACATTTTTGGATACTCTCTATTTGGACCCGTTGGTAGGAAAATTATGTTTTCCTTTTAAGAACTAAGTCTTCTTTTCTTTTTGTTTTCAAGAAAATAGAAATATAGAAATAATAAGAGAGAAAGGGAGAGAAAGAAGAAGAAGAGGAAGTCTTGAAGAAGAAGAAGATAACTCTTGATTTTGTAGCTTCCTATCGCTCCCGAGATTTTCATCCTAGTAAAAATGTGAAAGTGGCGCAGAAAAGGTTGAGTCGCCAGCCATACATTTTTATCTCGAAGGAACGGGAAAGGTAATGTTGCACAAACCTAAGAGAGAAGGAAAGGACAAGGTCCTGCGAACCAAAGATCTGGTTTCAGGAGTCAGTTACGACCTGGGAAGGTATTAGCACCCCAGACCATCTGCCGTACCCGAAGGGATCCACGCTTGCTTGTTTGTTTCAAAGGGTAAGAAAATATAACTGCTGCTGAACAAATGAACTGCTAACTGGAACTGGAATAGGAAAGGAATATGGAAAATGGAACTGGAAAAAGAGAATGAAAAGAAAGGGGGAAAATGTAGGGAAAATAAAGAATGTGCTCGAACGGGCCCTACCCCGCTGCCTACGTACCTCATCGGGAAAATGAGGATCAGAGTTGACGTAATTCGCCTAACCAGGAGGGAACTTTGTTTGTGTTTTTAGCTTGAACTGCTTATGTCTATGCCCAGGTGTTGCAGGCTCATCTGGTACGAGTGCATTTATTGTCTTGCATGCGAGACAAGTTGTCGCAAGTTCGCGTGGAGAATGAATGAGGTGAGAAAAGAAGTTCCCGCAGGAAAGTCGCTCATTGTTTGTTATTTTCTTTTTAAGAGTTTTTATGAATCTGGCACAAGGAAGTGAATTCAAACTCTTTTCCATGGAATGTGTACTTGCAACTACATTCCAAGATGGAATAATAGAACAAGCACACCAAGCAAGGAGAATTTATCCAAGACTTATTCCCAGGGATTAGGGTCTAAGTTCACTAGCTTGTTGAACTTATTACACGTTTTTGTAGTTTGTGAAGAAGTATCTTTTAGATTTTCTTTGTGAAAATAGTCTCTTGATCAGACCTGTACATCATGCTAGACAAGCCCACACTATCCCAAGATGGAATGAATGTAATTTCCCCATGGAATAAGGCTATACACAAGAGATTCTTTCATGCATTTATTAAATGTTTTTTTATTTTACATGAAGATGAGAAAAGAAGACTCAAGAGGCAAAGGGTCAAAGCTAATGGGGGACTAAGACACAACCCTAAGTTATCTTATTATATACAAGAGGTGATCCTATGGTTTATGAGGTATTCTAAACCTAAGAAAAAGAAAAGCAAGTTAGAGTTCAACTTACTTCCTAAGGAAGTTAAGTTGAATCTAAAGAACAAAAGGGAAGTCTATGAACAAAGAACCAAGTGCTAAGGCAAACACAATTAAAATTCCTAAGAGATAGGAATGAAGTGATTCTTACCTCAATCTTCCCCCCTACAAAACAAATTTTAGCATGATGAAGCACTTTGAATAGTTATAATCATGGCAAAATTCAATTAAGACCCACACTAGCTAATAAGAGCACTATTGTACTTCTCAGCCTAAAATCAAATTCTAAGGTCTTCTACATGTTAGCTAACTTCTAAGGGCAGGAGCTAAGTTACATTAAAAGTATCTAAAGGGATGAAGTGAATCAAATTCAAACTATGCCCTAGAGTATTATCCAACCCTAGTGAAACCTAAGGATGAATTAAAGGGACACCTAAGTGTTTTATCATGTCAAAATCTACTAAAATCAAAGGCGAGTGCAAAGTCCAGAACTTAACACCAAATGAAAATGAAGGATGAGATTAGATCATATGAGAAAAAAGAGATTCAAGTTAAGGAGATTCAAACATAAGATGGAAAGATGAAAGAATGAACATGGAAACATGGTTTTAGAAATGAAACAAATGACTTAGAAAGAAAAATAAAAAATGACCAAGGAATCTTGAACTCCCCATACAAAAACCAGAGGATTGATGAAAAGTTATAATGAAAGTTAGACTCACAAAGTACTCACAAATGAAGTGGTAAGAATTGTCTTAAGACAAAATGTAACAAATTAGGGTTTTAAGGACCTTTAGGTGTCAAATGAAGTTCAAAAGAATACAAAAGGGTCTAAACTTGAGATAAACATATGGAGATTATAAAAATACATTCATGAGACACAAAACAATGATATTACAAGGTTAGCTTATGCACAAATGGAATTTGAGATGGCTAATGTAGAAGAAGAAGTGAGATTAGGTCAAAGTAAGGCATGTATGACTTATGACTCAAGAAACCCTAAAACAACAAAGTTCAAGACCTAAGGACGACACTCAACACTTGAAGACATCCCATAGGACCCATTAGACTCAAAATCAAGACCTTAAGGTAATGGCGTAAATGCCTTATTCAATTTGGATCAAAGGAAATAAAGGAAAAGACCAAAAATGTTCCTTATGACCTAAGAAACTTAGAAAAATATCAAATGGCTTAGAAAAATTATGAAACTCGACAATTGGGATCATAATCCAGAAGGTGACTTATGTCCACAAAATCTCACAAAAATTCCTAATTTTAAATGACCAAATGAAGTGTGGTAGGAGATTAGGGTTTATGTGCACACATGTGAAAGAATGGGATCAAACTATGACTTACCATGACCTAAAAATCAAAACAAAAATATTTTTGGGAGGCCTAGGGAGTACTCTGAATAATGAAAAAAGGATGGACCATTTATAATTTATGGTTTTAGAGAACAAAATTGGACAAGAAGATTTGTCAAAAATGGAGAAAATAAGGAAACAATTAATTGAGAAATTAATTCTCCCTTAAAAAATGGACACAAATGAAAACAAAAATTATGGAAACTTAAAGAAAATATCAAAGATGAGGTGTGAATTAATATGGAAGTTTTAGAGGTGTTTGAGTATTTTTAATAATTGGAAACCAAAACTGAATAAAATGAAATAAAAGAAATTAAAGGATTAAAAACGATTGGGCCTGGGGGTGGAAATAGAAAGAAAATGAACTGCATTGGGCTGGAAACACACGCATATGGGGTGCAAATAGAAGCTGGAGAATTTCCTTCACAAAATAACACACGTGAGACGCAGGTGTTTTTTAATGTGTTGTCAAGATCATGGCCACTGGATGGGAAAGGATCAAACGGACGCGACTTAAAGTTGTGAATAATTAGGGCACAGTGTTCAGGTGACCGGAGCTATTCTCCAATCATCTTCTCCAGTCAACTTCCAGTTAGGGAAACCTGAGATCTTCACTAAAACTCAAGCTATGGCCATAGAAATAATCAGAAGACTACGCACAACAATAATCTAGGCTCAAAATCCATTAATCCTAAACACACAGTGCAAATCGAACCAAACAACATCAACCTAAAATTCTGTATCTAAGATGCCTATCAACTAAACAGATGATCCATGGCTTCTATCAAGATCTAAACAACATCAATCAGTCAAGAAACAGTGAAAACGAGCAAATGAAATTCAGATTAAAACCTGTGATTGAAGCCTTTCAGATGTTGTGAAAACCAGAGAGGAGGATCCAAGAGATCTCAGTGTTACTTCTTGACTTCAAATTTTATGAAATGAGAAAACTCCAATGCTTGGATCTTTGAAGAATTGAAAGACTGTAAAAATCGTGACTGCATTAATTCTTTAGTTTTCAAGCCAATTCTTTCATGGATGAAGATCATAGGATGATTATGAACAAGTCTTGATGCAGAGATCAATGTTCTTGGTGAAGATCAATACAAAACTTCAACAAAATTCAGGCTTATGCAATGGTGATGCAGAGTTGAATCCTTGGAGATTTCACACCAATTGATCCATAGCACTGAAGTATGGAAGGATGAACATGATGGATTGAAGAATCTTGAGCTTAGATTGGTGAAGATGGAGCTGATTAAAGCAAAAATGTACTACAATACTTCTACCAAACTAGAGGAAAATTTAGAGAGAGTGATGCAACTTGTGATATGGTTCAGGAAAAAATGAAGATGATGATGCAATTCAGTTAGAGGATTGGCTTATATATGTGTGGTTAGCCTCTAACTTGCTCAATTAACAGTTAGAACTGTGGTTGAGTTAGTTAGAGGTGGATGGTGCATTTTGAAGGTGTGTGATGCAATTCAGTTGTGCAGCCCAATGATTAGCTCGAATTTGATTGCCTGTGATGGTGCTCATGTTAACTATGATGAGGCTGAATGAAATGTTGGATGAAGCTTCTCATTACAACATGAATTCAATGCTTGGAGTGTTCATTAGGTAGTCTCTTTGTGGAGTACATAGCAACATGATGTGCACTCTATAATATCTCAAAATTTGCCCTCTCATTTCCTCAACATTTTGCATAACATTTAGCATAAACAAATTCATGAAATAATCTAAAACTTTACATCATGTGCATCATAGCTGAGGCACATGTATGTGATCATTGATTGGAGCAATTGAAGGCTATAAAAAGGAAACCAAGGATCCACAAAGCCTCTCAACCTTGTGCAAAGGGTTCACAACATCCCACAAGTCTTCACTTGAAGCCACAAGTCATGAAAAGAATTGAATTGATCAAAGGAGGCAAGCAGTGCAACATCTCCTGATGAAAAGAGGTCAAATTAGGGTTTCATTTCTACTGGGATATCAATGAAATTTTGATCCAAAGTGGGTTCCATTGTCTTATATATGATGTCAAGTGCCTAGAGTTCAAATTTCATCCATAGAAACATTTTGGAAGAGGTTCAACTGGCCAGATGACTGAAAATCAGGGAATTGGGGAAAAGTCAACCATGCTGAGAAAAAAGTCAACTCCTGACTTTTTGAGATCAAAATCATGAAATTTGGGTTACAAGGATCCTAGGGTTCAAGTTTGATCAAGAAATGATGGAGGAATCAAGAGAAATCAAGAAAACCAAAACTTACCATTTTTGGAAAATTAGGGTTTCCAAAAATGGCAAGTTTTGGCCATCTTTGCAGAAACTTCAAGAGAGGCCTTCTCCCAAAATATGAGGGCTATCAAAATTATACCTTGAGCCAGTTAAATAGGGCATCTTAAGCTTCAAATCCATAGGTGGAACTCATTCATAGCATCAAAATTGAGAGAGTTATGATCTTGCAAAGTTTGAACAAATCCAGGCAAACTAGGGCAAAACCAAGGCAGGCCTTGCCTCGTGCGCGCGTGCCTGGCAAGGTATTCCATCAAACATGTTGTGGGTCATAATGCAAGATATTTTTCTCCATGTTAGAGGCCTCAAATGAAATTCCTTTGAACTATAAAGTTGTTTATTGCAATGTTTCTAATAACTTTGATGTTCAAAGATTTTTCATGTGATCAAAGGATTAAGAATTATGGGAAGGCAAAATAAGGATGTTCAAACTGAAATGCACAAGGCATCTTGCACAAGCCAAGGAAATGTTATGCAGGTCCATAATGCAGGCTTATGGCATGATGTTCAAAGATACAATTGAGTAATTTGGGGGTCAAATTCCATGATTGTTTGAATTACAAACTTGGTGTATGAAGCATCTACTTCAAATTGAGCACAAGAATCACATCACTTGGTGACTTGTTCATGAAGAAACATTCAAAATGAGATGACAACATGCCATCTGTTTTCTTGCAGGCTAAGGCAATGTATCTTATGTGCAAATTCAGTTCATTCAAGAGTCTCTACCTCATATTATGTTCAAACTCATCACAAGTAAGGAGAGGGCATCATCTCATGCTGCATGATCACTCCATTTACCACGCACACCTTTGAAGACCAAGCAAATGAAGAACTTTCAAGCATTGAAGGCATGCTGCGATGATCAGACTCATCATATACCAACAAGTTGCACCATAACAACTATGTTCCTCATTGCATATGATCAGATCCGAGCAACTAACTCAAGCTACAAATTCAGCTGCATTGACACTGCATCTCACACCTTCACATTGATCATGGCACCCTAGAGTTAACTTCACTCTAGTTCTAACTGTTAACTAGAGTAGTTAACAGTTAACTATGAATATAAAAGGATCATCTCTAACAGAATTACACTAAGAGTTTCATTTGATCAAAAATCACTTCATCATTCATCACTTTCCCTCTGGTTTTTCTCTCTGCATCTTGAAGATCTTCTCCTGCATTTTGCTTCGAGCTAGCTTCAATTGCCATTAACATAGCTCATTCTTCTTCAGTTCATCGTCATCATCATCTTAGACACAATCTCCATGGATTACATAGCTTGATTCTCCAAGGATCAACCACTGCATCTTCTTGATATTGCACTGCATTTTGGATCGAGGCTCTTAAAACTTCATCAATCTAGTTTCAAGTTTCATTCAATCATTATCAGCATCAAGTCTTGCACAAGATCCATGGCTTGCTCACCTTGAAGCATCAGAAATTCATTACTGCATAATCTCACACTTTACTGCACTTTCATCAAATCCTCAAGATCTCCCATTCACAAAGTGTTTATTTCACTCTTATTGTTCAAGATAGATTCAAAGCAAGAGCTCAGGATTCTCATCTCTGGTTTTCCTCAACTTGTGGTATTTCTACAATTCAGGTGAACTCTGAAATTCTACTTGCTTGCCTTCATCAATTTTTATTGTTTTCATGTTGTGTGAAGCTTATTAGAAGCATTTCTCCCTCTGGCTAGATGATAGGCCTCTTAGAGGCATAGTTCCAGTTTTCAGGTTGAATTTTATGAGCTTCGATTTTGCTTGTTCTTGCGTGAGAAATGAAAATTAAGAACATATTATTGATGTATGAAGTGTGAGGACTAGAACGATGGCCTTGATTCTCATTTTCATGGTGTTTTGAGGAAACCCTAGGTGAGGAGTGATCGGAGAAGATGACCGAAGACTAGCTTCGGTCCCCTGAACAGTGCCCTAATTCATCCTCAACTTTAAAATGCGTCCATTGATCTTAGCTTCATCCTAGGGCTCTGATTACGCCAGCAAATAAATGATCCACATGGCTTACACGTGCACAATTTTATGAACAAATCCTCAGGATTCTTTTAGCACCCCCAGCGTGTTCACTTAAGGCCCATTCTAGTGTTATTTCTAACTAAAAGCACCCCCCAGGCCCAGTCCTTAATTCAACCTATTTTCATTTTCTTTCTTTTTCTCACTTTTATTCATTTTTCGTTTCTGATTTTAAAAAATATCAAAACCTCATAAAAAATTCCAAATAAATTCATGTGTGGTCCTCATTTTTTTTCCTAATTTTCTATAATTTTGGTTCTCATTTTTCTTTTATTTTTTAACCATAATTAATTTCCCAATAAATTAATTTTTATTTCCTTCTTTTTTGACCAATCAATTTGTTCGTTTTCTTTCTCGCAAACCACAAAAGCTAAATGGTACATTCTTTTTGCATTAGTTAGAGGACTCATTGAATTTATTCAACATATTTTTGCTTTAAATTTAGGTCACTATAAGTCAAGTTTTGAATCCATTTCTTTCACACATATGCATGTAAACCCTAATCCACTTCTACACTTCATTGAACACTAAAAAATGAGAATTTTTATGAGATATTTTGTATGCAAGTCACCCTCTGGATTTTGTATTCAAGTGTCAATTTTCATAATTTTTCATGATCGTTTAGTATTTTTTCAAGTTGCTCGGTTCACAAGTCATATTTTTGATCCTTTTATTCATTTCCCTTGATCCCATTAGAATAAGGCATTTATGCCATTACCTTGAGGTCTCAATTTTGAGTCTTTTAGGTCTTAGGGGATGTCATTAAGTGTTAAATATCGTCATTAGGTTTTCATCTTTGATTTTTAGTTTTGTCTTGAGTCATAATTCATATATACTCCATTTTAACCTAACTTCACTTCTTCCTTCCATCTTAAACATTTCAAATTCAATTTTCACACAAGGTAACTTCATTTTATCCTTGTTTTGTGCCTCATAATTGTTTTGTGGTCATTCTCACATGTTCATCTCAATTGTAGAACCTTTTGCATCTTTTTGTAGAACCTCATTTATGAGTAATTTCCAAATCTAATTTTTTGTCAAGCCTCTGGTTTTTTTATGGAGAGGTTAAGTCCCTTTGGTCACTTTTGAATTTTCTTTTAAGTCATTTTGTTTAACCTTTAGAATCATGTTTCCATATGCATTCTCCTACTTTTCAATCTCATGTTTGAATACCTTTGACTTGAATCTCTTCTTTCTCATTTGAAATAATCTCATCCTTCACTTCCATATAGTGTTAAGTTCTGTATTTTTCATTCACCTTTGATTGGAGGAGATTTTAGCATGCTAAACACTTAGGTTACCCTTTCTTCTTTATCCTTATGTTTCATTAGAGTTTAGTAGTACTTTAGGGCATAGTTTGACTTTAATTCAATTAATCCCTTTAGATAATTTTTAATTGATTTAGTTATTTACTTTTGGAAGTGTGTTACTTCATAGGATACCTTAGACTTAGTTATTAACCTTAGAAGTTCACTAACATCTTTCTTAAGCTAATGTGAGTTCTTAATTGAAGTATGCCATGTCATAATTGTTCATATTGCTTCATCATGCTAACATTTGATTTGTAGGGGGGAAGATGAGGTAATCATACTTCATTTCTATCTCTTATGCATTCAATTGTACTTGCCTTAGCATTTGGTGCTTTGTTCATATGCTCCCCTTTTGTTCTTTAGATTCAACATAACTTCCTTAGGAAGTAAGTTGGACTCTAACTTGCTTTTCTACTCCCTAGGTTTAGAATACCTCACAAACCATAGGATCAACTTTTTTACATAATGAGAAAACTTAGGGTTGTGTCTTAGTCCCCCATTAGCTTTGAACTTTTTCCACTTGATTCTTCTTCTCTCATCTTCAAACAAAAATCCAAAAAGACTTAATAAATACATGAAAGAATCTCTTGTGTATAGCCTTATTCCATGGGGCATTTGCATTCATTCCATCTTGGAATAGTGTAAGCTTGTCTAGCATGATGTACAAGTCTGATCAAAAGGGTATTTTCACAAAGAAAATCTAAAAGATACTTCTTTACAAAAGTAACAAAACATGTAAATACGTTCGACAAGCTAGTGAACTTAGACCCTAATCCTTAAGAAACAAGTCTTGGATAAATTCTGCTTACTTGTTGTGCTTGTTCTACTATTCCATCTTGGAATGTAGTAGCAAGTACACATTCTGTGGAAAAGAGTTTGAATTCACTTCCTTGTGCCAAATTCATACAAAAATCTTAAAAAGCAAACAACAAATAATAAGCGACTTTCCTGAGGGAACTTCATTTCTCACCTTCACTCTCATCGTAAGAACTTGCTCCTACTTGTCACTTTGCAAGACGGTAATGCACTTGTGCCAAACGAGCCTGCTACACTTGAGAATTGACATAGACAGTTCAAGACTTAAGATACAAGCAATCTTTTCCACCCCTAGTTAGGGGAACTACGATGTCTCTGATCCTTATGTCCCGATGAGGTATGTAGGCAGCGGGGTAGGGCCCGTTCGAGCACTCTTTTATATTCCCTACATCTTCTCCATTTCTTTTATTTTATTATCCAGTTCAGTTCCTTTCTTTTTCAATAGCTTTCATTTTTTCACCCCTTGAAACATTCTCTTTGCAAGCGTGGATCCCGTTGGGTACGGAGGACGATCCGGGGCGCTAATACCTTCCCAGGTCGTAACTGACTCCCGAACCCAGATCTTTGTTTCGCAAGGCCTCGTCCTTTCCTTCTCCCTCAGGTTTGTGCAGCATTACCTTTCCCATTCATTTGGGATAAAAATGCATGGCTGACGACTCTACCTTTTCCGCACCACTTTCGCATTTGTACTAGGATGAAAATCCCGGGAGCGACAGCTGGCGACTCTGCTGGGAATCGAACCCAGAATCTCTAGTTTCCCTTGTAGAGTCAATCCTAACGCTTTTTTATTTTTGTTTCTTTGGGTGTTTATCTGTTTGCTGTTGTGTGCTTTAGTTTAGCTTTAGTGTTTTCATTTATAGTTTTACTTTACAGATTTACTTTACAGCATTTATTTACTGCTTACAATATTTATTTTCACATGCATCATATACTGGACTTTGCTGATTTCATTTTTCCTATGGGATGGGTTTGTTACCGTGAGACGAGCTTGTAACCGGGGCTCGAGTGCACCTTAGGACTTAGAGTAGTTCCACTTTGGCTTCATGGCATTTTGCTATGTTGGTAGTAGTGAGTTCCACACCTTGACTTACGACCATCTCGGAAATGTATTGATACCAGAATATTTCTGGGGAAATACACTACCTGGATAGTTATGTGAAGTCAGGGAACCGATCATTGAGAACCTTTGTGGAAACATCCCTCTCCAGTGATGACAGTGGCAGACCATATTTGTTGGCGAACCCACTCGCATCCGAGGGCCCACTGGGAACTCGCATAGGATGGCCTGGTTCTTTCATAGGAATCGAGTTAAAGCAAACTGTTCGTATGACGATAGTATTGTACCCTTCGGGATGAATGTACTATTGTTTCTCGATTCAGTGCTTGAAGCTGGGGAATTATGAGGGATGCTTGTTTCCTTGGACTCAGCTGAGACCTCCCTAAGTAGTACATAATGCCAGATCGATTCCCTGATTTGGTCTTGAGCCATTTCTTGGAGATGGTGAACGTATTATTGTTGCTCGGCTTTGAGAGTCCGTGATGTTGACCCGAGTAGCACACTTGTGAGATTGGGAGGGGTTTACAGGATTGCAGGAACCTTAACCCTCAACATACCCACTGTACCATCATGCTTCAGTATTGTGATCTTGTTCTGTTACACATGGATTATAAGATATGAACCTTTGATCAGAGAGACATTTGTGATGATGTTGTGACAATGCACAGACACTTGATTATATGATTGACACCACACAGAGACATCACTGATCACATGCCTTGCCTTGCATAAACATCATAACATCATTAATCATATGTGTTCTTTTTATTCTTAGGGTTCATATTACTTCCGATTCCCGGTCATATTGCTGCTTCAAGATGGAGACTCTAAGGGAGAAGAATGTCCATTATACTTTCCCACAACCAGAGATAGACGGTATTCAGAAGTTGATCAGCTTGATGAGTGATAAAGTTCTTGATGACTTCAAAAGAGAGTTTGGGAAGATTCTGGATTATCTGAATAAGCTAACAGTTGATCAGAGGGATAACCTGCATTCCTTGTTGCAATTATACGATCCACAGTTACGAGTCTTTGTTTTTCCCATATTACATCTTGGCACCTACATTGGAAGAGGTCTCTAGTATCCTGAATATTCCTATTAGAGAAGGTATGCATTACTATGCTTTAGAGAGGAGCCCTCCTTATGAAGACATTATTGATGTTTGTCACTTGAGTATGCTCAAATTTAAGATGGGGTTAGAATCCAGCCATGGTAAGGGGATTTCTTTGGATTTTCTTATCACCGAAGCTCATATTATGGAATCAGGAAACAAATGGGCAGATTTCAAAGCATTGCTAGCCATGATAGTGTGTGGGATCAGTTTATTTCCAGGAGAGAAAGGATTATCAACATGGAGGCTATCACAATCTTTGTCAAAAGAAACCCTGTACCTACATTACTGGGTGACTTCTACTATGGGATTGACTACAGGAATGAAAAGAGAAAGGGACATGTGAACTGTTATGCTCCTTTGTTTGCTGATTGGTTTGTAAAACTCCTAAAATCAGGGCCTTTCCAAGATTTGAAACAATCCTGGAAGTGGTCCAAAAGGTTGATGGGCTTAACCTCAGATGACATTGCTTGGGGATGCAACAGAGATCTTGTAGGCAAGGAAATCGTGGTTAGTTGTGGGAGCTTTCCAAATGTACCCTTGATAGGAAGGAAAGGTGGGATCAGCTACAATCATATCTTTTCCAGAAAACAATTTGGTTATCCTTTGAGAGCTATACCATTGAGTGAGGAGATAAGTGAGTCACTGTACTTTCCAACAGAAGGCAACCTAAAGATGAGCATGCTAGCATCCCAAGCTTGGGAGGTTAGAGGGATGAATGGGAAAAAGGACTTTGGGAGAGTAGATCCAAAGACTTATGATCCTTTTGCCACCTGGTTTGAAGATCGTGTAGAAGCTCTATTGATCCCATTCTCTAAGGAACCACCTCTCTACCCTAAGGAGGTAGTCCTCATAAATTCAGTTCCCCTCCAGGAGTATCATAAATTTGAGGCCTTGGTTAAGCGACTCAGGTTGGAGAATCAAGAAGCCAACAACTCATTCCAGAAGTTGAAGATTCAAAACCAGAAATTTAAAGAAAGGGCTCACCAAGCTGAGGAATTGGTCAGACTCAAGCAGTAGGACTTTCAGGAGGGAGAGCTCTATTTCAAGAAAAGGGGATTAGCTGAAACTCACAAGGCGGTCCAGCGTCGGAAAGATAAGAAAGAGTTGAATGAAGCTAATGAAACTATCACCTTATGGCAGGAGAAATGGGAAGACAACTTAAAGAGGCAGAAAGAGCAGGAAGTCAGGTACAAGTTAGAGATCAAAGGCCTTCAAGATTCTTTGGTTGAACAGGGAGAGCTCCTTCAGAAGGCCCACCACTAAGAGAAGAGTCATCTTCAAGGTTTAGAAGAGAGTCAATAGGCAGTGAAGGATGCTTAGAAAGAGATAGAAGAGTTGAAGCTGAGAGATGATGTCAAGAAGACCAAGACTGATTCCATTGCAAACAAGGAGGGTGAGAAGGTGTTCCTGCAACAAATTGAGGAGTTGCATGCTTCCTTTGACCTTAGGGATCTCCTGATTTAAAAGCTCATACAGGAACCAGGCCATCCAGATATAGTCCAGTTGCTTCAAGGTGTCAAACGCCTTAGTTGGAGGTTGCAGGATGTAGATTTTCCTAGGCTTTAGTCTAGTATTCATGTGATTTGGATTACCCACTGGCTTGTTGTGGGATTCCTCTCTCTTGATGTACTTTTCTCTCTTGATGTATGAAATTGTACCCTTTGAGGGCTTTGCTATTCCAGTTTTTTTTTTATTTACCTGAAGTCTCTGGTTGTTATCTGTTGCACGGACACGAGATATTAAATGTTGCCACTTCACATCTGAATGTCACAAGGTCTTTTTGCAGGGGCTATTCTCTTAATACCGGAATGGGAAAGTAAACAAAACCTTGAGGATAAGAGGAATACATTGCATTGCATACATATCATTTGCATTTTTCTTTTGCAGGTTTTCTCCAGGTTACTTAACTTATCTACGTTTAAGGTGAAGATTGCGAGAGCTGCCAAGACCCGACACTTCAAACAAACTATTCCTCATCGGTATGCAAAACACAACAACCAAAGAACTATCATGGATGCTATGCAAACTGAGCTTAATGAATTCCGCACTAGGATGGGGGAATTCATGGTCATGATGCAAGGGATGGCCCAAGGACAACAAAAGTTGAGGAATGCCATACAGTGGCTCACTCCTCCTCAGAATGACCCTCATGTAGCCACTCCAGAGGTTCAACTGAATCCCCCAACAACAATAATGGAGTAGGTGGACCTCCAATTCTAGAGGCTGGCACTCCAACCCTCGTTCCTATGATGGACCAACAAGAGGATCAGTTCCCTCCTCTTAACAATGATATGGGATTTGGCGTGGAAGGAAATTTTCTGGACTTCTTGTTGCTTGCTGAAAATGTCAAGGACCTTGAGTGTAGAGACACTTTTGGGATAGATGTATCTGACATAGGCTTAGTTCCTGGGGTGGTCATCCCTCCCAAATTCCTGCCACCAACTTTTGATAAGTATAACGGTAATTCCTGCCCCAAAACTCACTGTCGCTCCCCAAAAGACTTACGTCCCCGGGTGCAGACACGAACGGTCGGCGATGTTGGAGGTTGAGGGTGGAATAGAGTTGCCAGCTAGGTATTTTTGTCCCGAAGAAAAGGTAATGCTGCATAAAACTTGAAGGGTATGGATAAGACGGTTGCGAACCAAAGAAACTGAGAAAGGGGGTTGGTTACGACCTGGGAAGGTATTAGCACCCAGATCGTCCGTCATACTCGACGGGATCCACACTTACTTGATTGTGTTTAAAAGGGGATAGTGTATGTGCTGATTGTGTATAAAAAGCTATGGGAGAAATGTACAGAGAGTCAGTGAAAAAGAAAAAAGGTGAGTGCTCAAGGATGAAGCTTAGAAAAGAAAGCTGGAAGAAAAAGGGGGATGACAAAGAGACTTTTGTTCAATAACCGTTAAGTTATGCCTACGTATCCTCTCGTGCAATGAGGAAGTCAGAACACCGTAGTTCGACTCAAAGAGACTGAAAATGATTTTGACTTTGAACTGCTTGCTTGTCTATGCTCAAGTGTATGACTTGCCTAGCTCGAGTGCTAACTGTCTTGCATTAGATGGAAGAAGCAAGTTCTCGTTTATAGAATGAATGTGATGAGAAAAGAATCTCAGAGGAGATGATTATTGTTTGTTTTTGTGTTTTCAGTTTTTTTTATTGTTTTTGGTGTTTTGCATAGGATAATGAGCTTAAGCCTAAATCAAAGGTTGTAAACTCATTATATCCTCCCTGATTAGGGATAATGAGCCTACTTAAGCATGAGATAAGCATCTCAACTTAATTACCATGATGATGTAGGATTAAGATCATTAACCTACTTGTGATTATTAAAATGTTTTTGGGTTTTTTTTAGTGTTAAGTAATGAGTTTAATCTCTAATCAGGGATTAGTGAACTCATTACACCATCCTAAGAGGAGGAGGATAGATGAGAACACTTAAGTTGAGGGAGATGCCTCAACTTAATCCACGGTTAGGGATTAAATTCGTTATATAACAAGCCTTTATTAAGTGGGTTTTAATTAACAGGGTGAGATTGAGAAATGAGTTTTATGTTTGTAAGACTTATCTTGAGGGGGACTTATCTATTAAACACTAGGGTTAGTCCCTCTTAACCAAAAGGAAGAGATGGAACCCTAATGTAAGGGCCAAGTTACAAGCTTAAGTCTTGACCATTATTAAGTGTTTTGATTAAGAGGTGTAAACAAATTAAAGGTTTAACACTAAGGATTAAAGTTATGCACTCAACCCTAAGATAAGGATGCAAGCATAACCCTAATTCAAAGTCCTAAAACTTTAAGTGTTTAGCCTCTGATTATGAGATGAGAAGAGAGACTCAAGGAGACTCAAAGGAAAAAAAACTAGGGGGGAGCATATACAACCCTAAAGATTATCATGCTTGGATATCCTATGGTTTGTGAGGCTTAAAGAAAGGTCTTCAGGAGGCCACCAAGGAAGAAGAAGTAGAGGAAAAGAGAAGGAGAGAAAGAATAAGTTACTTACTTCCTGAAGAAGATAAGTAACCTAAAAGAAAGAAAGTAAGAATGAGAGAGCATAAGTGAAGCAAGTTAATTTCAAAGACAAGTAAATAATGCATATGAAGAGATAAGAAGAAGGTAAGATGTAGAGGCAAATCCACATCCCAAACAACTTACCATAAGCCCCTGAAATATTAGTATGAATGGATAAGATGCAAAGCAAAAGGAAATGAAGTGAATAAAGATGCAAAGACCAAAACCAGAAGTGTATATGCAAGGAAAATGTGTTATAAGATGATTCAAAGTCATACATAATGCATATGAATGTTCATACAAGGATGAGATGCAAAGGAAGTATAAAAGAAGCTTGAAAACACATGAATGTCCATGGAATGTAATGAATGAAAAGCATAGCAAATGAATGATGAAATGATCAAGAAATGTTCAAGCATGTCTTAAGTTGTCTAAGATGTCATACAAATGAATGAAATGTCATGGCAAGTTCATATGATTGAGCTATGCAAAGATGAATGCAAATGAACATGAGAAATTAGGGTTTTAAGGCAACATGAGATGTATATGACCAAAACAGAAGCATACATCATGATAAAATTTTTAAATTAAACTCAAACAAACCTTAATCATACACAAGATAAATACCCAAAGGAGAAGGTCAGAAGCCAAACCTAGTGAAAGTTATGGATTTCCTAGGTTAACTAGGGTTTTTGGATACTTCTAAGGGAAAAATGCAAATCAAATTGAAAATGCAATGCAAAATTATGAAATAAATATTCTAGATACTAGATGCAATATGTGAAATAATGCAAAAAGAATATAGTTCAAACTCATCATGGTTGACCAGAAGTAATTTTTTCAAGTTAGGGTTAGAAAATGTGATTTTTAAGAACCCTAATTCAAGGATAATTGTGAAAATGTGATCAAACCTAAAACGAAATTTATATGGTGAGTTTGAAAATGTTTCTAAATATATAAGAATGCCTCATGAAGTTTTTTAGTGATTTTTAGAAACTTAAATGTATTTTTAATTAATTAAAATCAATTAATTAAATAAAACATTTAAATGTTTTAAAAATACCTTTTTAATGCAAAAATTAAAATAAAAAATGTTTTTGGGTTAAGAAAAATATTTGAAATGAAAATGCAAAGTTTGAGATTTTTTTAAAGCCTTTTGCTATTTTAAAATAAACATGGAAAAGAAATGCAAGAAAATGATATAAAAATCAAATAAATGAGAAGTATGCCAATCAGAAGGTCCAGATTCAAAGGGGAATTGACTGCGCGCGTGTTTAAAGGGCTAGGATTGAATATGGCAAAAATATTTAATTAAACTTAATTAATTTAATAAATCAAGATTAGGGTTTAAGTGACCTAATCCTGGACCTCCACACACGCGGGAATCATGATCCAAGGGCCCAAATTTAAACCTAGCTAATTAATTACAGATTAGGGTTAATCACTCTCAGGTGGCCGGAGAAGACCTCCGGTCATCTTCTCTAGCAGCTCTCTCACCGGAAATGCTCAAAACACCACCCAAGCCCCCAAAACCTCCAGAATGAATCATCTAACCTCCCTAAACAAGAATCCAGGCTCAAAACTCATTTATCATGCATCGAAATCAAGAATCGAACAAGAACATTTTTAGGTTAAAAATTTCAGAACAACAATGCATCCTTGTTTCTCAACCATTTTCAAAAATACAAAGCACAAAATGATCAGGGGAGCATGCTTTTTCACTTTGAAACTTAAAATAAGAGTTCTGGAAAAAAAAGTTCTTGATGACTACCTGAGATAAAGCTTTGCAATTTTGAGCTTTCTGGACCTCTCCTTGATGCTAACCCACTCCAATGATCCCCCTGATGCTTCTGAAAGGCTTAGAACAAGTTTATGATGGCTGGTTTTAGATGTTTGGTTCTAATAACTCAGAAGTCGTATTTGTGTTGTGGAGTGTTTCAGGCCATTTCAATGGTTGGTTTGTGTTCTATGATTGATTTTGAGATGAATGGTGAAAGAATCAATGGTTTTTGTTGGCTGTGTTGAGATATTCGAAGGAATGAAGTTTTTGAGGATTTTTGGTGATTCTGAATATTGGCTTGATTCAGGCTTGTATGTGCTGTGTAATGAGCTCCTTGATGTCCACATAAACAATGCTGATTGGCCAGAGAGTTGTTGTGGCACATGCTGATTGGTATGTGAGGTTTTTCGAAAAGTAAAGATTGTGTACTATGAGGTATGGGCTCGAGTCAGAGCTGGCTTGGGGGCTTGTCCTGCCTCAGCTTCCATCAAGGATGACCCTAGGATTGGATTTGAGGATCTGGATGGCATGATACAAGAGTTATCACATGTTTTGCAAATTTCCCTCTTTGAAATTTCTTGGATCACAAGTCATGAAACCCTTAGGTCCAATGCCCAATTCTGATCAAGGCAAGTTGTGTTATCATGTAATGATGCTTAGAAGTGGATTAGAGGTCATTAGAAGTCTTGAAACTTGATTTTGCAAAAATCCCTCTTTGGCATGAACTTGAAAATTATAGGATTTTTCCCAACTTTGAAAGATCATATCTTGAGTTCTAGGATGAATCAAGAGGAGTTCTTGTACTTTTTGAAAATGGGAAGATCCAATCTACAACTTTCATGTTTAAGGATTTTTCATTTGAAGCTTTTTTGATCAAGAAAGAGGAGGTTGAAAATCTTTCCCAAAATGGAAAGTTTTCATTACAAGTCATGTCCAAAAATAGAATGTTTGCAAATGGCTTGAAACTCTTCAATATTGTGAATTTATAACCACTTCCAAGATCAAATAAAGATCATAGGACCTCAAATTGATGAAAATGATCCTTTGGTTCCATTGTTGGGGGCCTCAGATGCCCTGATTCTGACTTTTCTTGCACAACAAGTTACTAGTTGATCAGATGACTTCCACAATGAATTTATTCATCAAATTTGGTATACATGCTCCTCATAATATATTGAGACCATTAGAATCAAGAATGACAAAAAAAATTGGGTGTAAGGCCTCTGAAACCAAAACCCTAATTTTAGGTCATCTGTACAAGAAATCTTTAGTCTGCCTTCATGCCTTTGTAATGCTTTGAGATATTATGACTTCAAAGACTTCTTGGGGATGAAATAAGATCATAAACCACTCATGGACCCTCTTGGAATGCTTCAAGACCTTTGAGATGGCTTAGATCACTTCTTAGATTCATCTGATCACAAACCCTAGATGCAGCTTATGCAGATTAAATGAACTATGTAGTGAGATGATATACTTATGCAATGTAATATGAAAAGATCACAAGCCATGGTGTGAGAAAAAGTAAGGGAAAATTTGGGGTGTTTACAGCTGCCCCTATTCAAGCATGAGTTAATTGTGCAGGGTGTAATTGCCTGGCTTTGTAGACAAACAAGATAACTTGTGGTTGAATACCAAAAACAATCCGAAATTTGTACTCACTAGGGGGGAAGAAGAAAAGGGATATAAATTGTAACATGCAGTATAGTATGCGTATCAAATGAAAGCGATGGAGGACGACCATCGAGCAGAGGACGACTGCTGGGGATACAAATGGTAAGTAAAGCAATGACGGGCAAGACCATCATGCTGGGAAATAAAGAGACCATGACGGGGACGGCCATCAGGTAAACTAATGAAGGACCATCATCAGGATAAAGGAAAAGACCACGATGGGGATGACCATCGGATAAAGATATAAAATATCTCTAGGGATTAAAGAAAAGCACTGACGGGGACGTCCATCAGGTTAAAGGGTAAATAAACTGCGACGGGGACGGCCATCGGGTAAATGAATAGATGAAATAATGATGAGGGACAATCATCAAAAAGTGAAGGACAATCACCTAGCAGGGGACGGCTGCTGAAAATGACACAGGACGAATGCTGGATAGAAAATATCAACGATGAGGACGACCATCAGATAAGCATGATGAAGGACGATCATTAAGAGGTGAAGGAAGATCACCTAGCAGGGTACGACTGCTCTTGGGGATCATCTCGATAACAAATATCAACGATGGGGACGGCCATCGGATAAGCATGATGAGGTACGGTCATCATAAGGTGAAGGACGATCACCTAGCAGAGGATGTCTGCTAAAAAGATATCGTGACATATGACGAATGCTGGATAGAAAGTTCCAACAATGGGGATTCCACTGGGGAAAGGATGAGGGACGGTCATCCGAAGGTGAAGGACGATCACCTGGTAGGGGATGGCTGCCGAAAATATCACGACATAGGATGAATGTTGGATAAGAGGATCAACGATGGGGACGACCATCAGATAAAATGACGAGGGACGGTCATCGAGGGGTGAAGGACGATCACCTAGCAGGGGACGGCTGCCAAAGATATCACGACATAGGACGAATGCCGGATAGAAAGGTTGTTTTGTTGGTGACTTACTGGGGGGGATGGTAAACACGGACGAGTGCTTACGCTTTGAAATAAAAGGTATAAGTGTTTGACAGAGTGTATAGATTAAAGACGCGGACGAGCATCCTTAGGACCACGATACAGACGAGTATCGATAGAAGCAAACGCTGACACGTGTTTAAGGATGATGATATGGATGAGTATCAATCGGTTAAGCAAGGAACACAAACGAGTGTTTGATCTGCTAGGGAAGTGATGTATACAAGATACAGACGAATATCAAAGGATTGTGTATAAGTATGTAAAAGTATCTGTATTGAGAGAAAAAGGTATTCTGGTTTTACCTGCGGGTGGATAAGTTTTGTATATTGTCGGTGAAGTGATTCTGATGTTTGCAGGTGATTGGCTTAAACCTGGCTTATGATCATGCAAATGTTTGATTTTTTTGGATTGCTCTGTATTAGACGGAGTGCTACGTTTTGCGTGGGAAAATGATGTGAATGCTATGATTATGCAAATGAGAGAACCGATCTGATATCCAGATCCTGCGGGGGGAAAGATCTCTGGGCGATTCGTCTGGAGGGAGAACTCCGCTGGGGAAAGAGATCATTGGCCGATCTGTAGGGAGAGAGGATCACCGAATGATCTTCTTAGGGAACTCTGTGGCGCTCTGGGAGAAGAAATCTGTGGGGATCCCGGCTGGGGAAACTTCTGTTGAAGATCTCATGCTGGGGATAAGGAGGCTTCGGCAACTCCGCTGGGGAAGAGTATTTCAGGCATTACTCTACTGGGGGAAACTGGAAACTTTGCGGGAAAGCGATTCTGCCAACTTTGCTGAGGATGAGAAAATCCCGGCAACTCTGATGGGGAACATCAGTTCAAGAACTGCTCGGGAGATTCTGCTTGGGGATTTAATGAGTTTCTCGAAGGATCCTCTAAGGGGATAACGACTTCGTGGGGAAATACTCCTGTCAAGTAACCCTGCTGATGAGGTGATTGCTGACTTGGCTGGGGATACGAGGCTTGATATACCCTGTGATGTGAGATTGTCTACCTTGAGTACCTGCAATCTGTTAAAAAGAAACGCACAATCATCCCAAGGTATCCTCAACCGGATTTCGTCATAGGAGTTAGATTCATCTGAGAGCAACATATTTCCTGCAAGCATTTATTAAAATGGCTTATATGTTTTCATGCAAGTGTTATATTATGAACTTTGGACATTTTTCAAATGAAAACAAAAATGTAAAAAACAAAGTGTGACTGAATATTCTGAATAGGCAAGTACAGTGAAAGAAGCGAATCCCTGAAATGAGGAGATTGCTGTAAAATTGAGAAAATAAAGGTGTTGGCAATGTCGAAGTTGACGCTCCAGGGAGCTTCCTTTGATATGACCTGTATGACCTTGACGTTCTTCTTATCTTACTTTCTGAAGAAGGTTGATTATGACCGATGCTTTATCTTTTCGAAGCTTGCCATGTTGTGAGTGATACAGACGAATTCAGAATGCAGTTGTTCGCTTATTCCCTGATTTTGCGTGGATCCCCCTTTCGGGTTTTCAATCCACCGGGATACCCATTTTTGCCTGAGCTGTCCAATGCGGCTTTTCAACTTAGCGGGTGTACTTTTTTTTCTTTCAAATTTCCCTTTATATTTGCCCGAGTCTTTTATTCTTTTTTTGACTCGTCGGGATGCCCTATTTTTTCCTGGACTTACATTCTGTTTTTATGTCCAGCGGGTCTTTTATGCGAAGTATTTTTTAACTGCATCTGAATTCACAGGAGATAAGAAATCCTCGCCATCCATAGTAGTGAGCATCAGTGCCCCTCCAGAGAAAACTTTCTTTACTATGAATGGGCCTTCGTAGTTTGGCGTCCATTTGCCCATGTGGTCCGTATGAGGAGGAAGAAGTCTTTTCAGAAAAAGCTCTCCCACTTGGTATTCCCGAGGTCTGACTTTCTGATCGAAATCTTTCTTCATTCGCTTTTGATATAACTTCCCATGACAAATGGCTGCTAATCTCTTTTCTTCAATCAGACTCAGTTGATTATATCGGGATCAGACCCATTCTGCTTCATCCAGTTTCACATCCATCATTACCCGTAAGGAGGGTAGTTCAACTTCAACAGGTAGGACTGCTTCCATACCGTACACAAGCTGATAAGGTGTTGCCCCATTAGATGTTCTGATAGAGGTCTGGTACCCATGGAAGGCAAATGGTAGCATTTCGTGCCAGTCTTTGTAGGTGACCACCATCTTTTGCACAATCTTCTTAATATTCTTGTTAGCTGCCTCAACAACGCCATTCATCTTTGGCCTGTAAGGAGAAGAGTTATGATGTTGAATTTTGAAGTCCCGTTAAAGTTCCACCATCATCTTATTGTTCAAATTGGAACCATTATCAATAATGATTCGCTCGGGAACTCCATATCTACAGATGATATCCCTTTTCAGAAATCGAGCTACCACTTGCCTGGTGACATTTGCATACGAAGCTGCTTCAACCCATTTGGTGAAGTAATCAATGGCTACCAGGATGAATCTATGACCATTTGAAGTAGTCGGTTCAATCTTTCCAATCATATAATTCCCCACATGGCGAAGGGCCAAGGTGAATACATTACATTCAAATGATTTGGAGGCACATGCACTTTGTCTGCATAAATCTGGCATTTGTGGCATTTTATGGCATAGGCACAACAGTTGTCGCTCCCACCAGATGAAGCCGGGTCAAATGGGGTACAGACGCGAACGGTCGGCGAAAAGGGGATGTGAGAACACACAAGAGTGAACTCACAGGGAATGAAAAGAGTCGACAGCTAGGCATTTTTATCCCGGAGGAAAGGTAATGCTGCATAGACCTAGAAAGATACGGATAAGACGGTTGCGAACCAGAGAGACTGAGAAAGGGGGTTGGTTACAACCTGGGAAGGTATTAGCACCCAGATTGTCCGCCGTACTCGACGGGATCCACGCTTAAAAGATTTGTGTTTTAAAGGGGTAGTGTCAGTGCAATTTGTGTATAAAAAGAGCTGGAAAAAGATGTACATGTGTCAGTGTAAAAGAAGTATGAAGTGTAATATATACAGTGTCAGTGTAAGGATAAGAGTGAAATGCTCATGACTATGAGGCTTAAAAGAATGAAGCTGGAAGGAGGGGGAATATACAGAGACTTTTGTTCGATAACTGTTAAGTTATGCCTACGTATCCTCTCGTGCAATGAGGAAGTCAGAACACCGTAGTTCGACCCAAAGAGACTGAAAGATGATTTGACTTGTGAACTGCTTGCTTGTCAATGCTCAAGTGTATGACCTGTCTGGCTCAGGTGCAAACTGTCTTGCATTAGACGGAAGAAGAAAGTTCTCGTTTGTGAGTGAATGAGGTGAGAAAAGAATCCCGGAGGAGACGATTATTGTTTGTTTTTGAGTTTTCAGTCTTTTATTGCTTTTGAAAGTTTGTCATAAGTTAATGAGCTTAAGCCTAAACCAGTGGATTTAGTAAATTCATCACATTTTCCCTCTGATTAGGGGTAATGAGAATACCTTAAGTGTGAAGTCAACTTCTCACACTTAATCACCTTTGATGTAGGATTAAGATCATTAACCTACTTGTGATTATTTAGATGTTTTTGTGGTTTTTGTTTAGTGTTAAGTAATGAGATTAAGCCATAATCAGGGATTAAACAGACTCATTACACCATCCTAATAGAAGGATAATAGATGAGAATGTTTAAGCTGAGGAAAGCTCCTCAACTTAATCCATGATTAGGGATTAAACTCATGACAAAACAAAGCCTTTATTAAGTGGATTTTATTTAATGATATGATGATGAAGTGTTTTTTAGGGTTTGTAAGACAACTTGAGGGGGACTTGTCCATTAACACTAGGGTTAGTCCTTCTTAACCAGTTAAGGAAGAATTAGAACCCTAATGCAAGGCCCAAGTTACAAGTGTGGAGTCTTGGTGATTATTATGTGAATTGATTAAAGGATTTAAACACATTAAGGGTTTAACACTTAGGATTAAAGTTATACACTCCATCCTAATAGAAGGATGCAGGCATAAGCTTAATCACAAAGCCTTAAAGCCTTTAGGGTTTAGTCCCTGATTATGAGGTGAGGAGAGAAGACTCAATGAGACACAAAGGTAAGACTAAGAGGGGGGACTAAACAAAACCCTAATCATTGTCATGCTTGGTTGTTTCTAAGGTTTGTGAGGTTAACAAGAGACATCTTCAATGGAACCACCAGGAAGCAGATGAAAGGATCAGGAGAAGCAAAGTAACTTGCTTCATTTAAGAAGTCAAGTCACTTGAAGGAAGGAAGTAAGAAGAAGAAGAATGAGCAAGCTCAATCTCAAACACATAACAAAATGCAGCAAGGATGCATGAAAGAGATTAAAAGAAATGGTGAGAAGTGAAGGCAAATTCACTTCTCAAAGTTGCTTACCACCTGAAAAGTTAGTGAGAAAGATGAAATGCAATGCAAAATGGAATGAAATGGCATGATGCAAACCAAAACCAGAAGCATATATGAGATGATAATGATGCTATGAGATGATGCAAACATGAATCAAGGCATGAGGATGATCATATGGGCCAATGGATGCAAATGGAGCAAGTTTAGAACCATGAACACACATGAAAAGTCATGAGATGCAAATGACATACAACATGGCAAATACATGATGCAATGATCAAACATACTTTCAATATGTCTTAAGATGTCTAATGAATCAAATGGATGCACAAAATGCTATGGCAAGTCAAGGTATGAATGCAAATACAAGATGAATGCAAAGGGAAGCCCAAATTAGGGTTTATGATCAATGCATCAAACAAAAACCAAAATCAGAAGCAAACATCAAGATTAAAAATTGAAAATGCATTCAAAGTAACCCTAACCCTACACAAACTCACTACCCAAAGGAAGGGTTCTAACTCTTAACCCAATGTAAGTTATGAATTTCCTAAGTTTTCTAGGGTTTTAGGGTACCTTAACAAGAAAAATGTCAAACAAATTGAAAATGAAAGATCAAATCATGCCAATTTAATCTCACAAACTACATGCTAAACAAAATGCAATGCAAAAAGAATCAAAGTCCAACTCTCAATGGTTAGGCAGAAATGATTTTTTGAAGTCTGGATCAAAATAATGCCTTGAAATGATTTTAATTCCATGAAAAATTCTCAAAAGACATCAAGATCAAAAAAGAAATTTGGTTTGAGGGTTGGACAATGTTTCTAAATGATTATGAAGGTTTCATGAATTTTTTGGTGATTTTTAAATACCTAAAAGTATTTTTAATTAATTAATCCTCATTAACTAATTAGAAATAATCTTTTAAATGATTTAAAAATATTTTTAATGCAAAAAATAAAAATAAAAATGTTTTTGGTTTCTGAAAATTAATAAAAGTGTGTATAAAAATTTTCAGAATTTTTGAAAAGGTTTTGCTATTTTAAATAAAATGGAGAAAACAAATCAAATAAAAAGAAAATAAAATGAAATAAAATGGAAAGTCAAACAGATCAATGGCTGGTATTCAAATGAAATGCGCGCGTGTTGACTGGCGCCAGATCCAAGGGTGGAGATTTAAACTGGCCAGATTAATTATAAAACCTAATTAAATGACTAATGACGTGGATTAGGGTTAAGTGGGTGGATCCAGGCCATTGAATGCACGCGGGAATTGACCAAGTCAGCTCATCCAACGCTCAGGATTCAAACTCTCATTAATTACACGAATTAGCCCTAATCATTTTCAGGTGGCCGGAGAAGACCTTCGGTCGTCTTCTCCGGTGGGAATCCCACCTGAAAATCCCTAAAATCCTCAAAACTTCACAAAAATGAAAACTAAAAGCCCAGAAATCATTCCCACACCTCACTGAATCAAAACCCCCACTCAAATCTCATTTTTCACTCATCAATCAGCTGAATCGAAACAAAACAATTTTAGGGCAAAAAATTTTAGACAGTTCATACATGCTGGTTTCTCAACCATTTTCAAAAGTAAACACATATTCATGATCAGGGGAGTGCATAGAAGCTATTAAGAACTTAAAAACATGTTTCTGGAAAAAAAGTTTTGAGTTGACTACCTGAACTGAAGCTTTCGATTCAAGAGCTTTCTGGCTGTTTCTTTGGCTCAAATGCACTCCAATGACCCTCCTAGGAAGCTTGCAATGTTTGTTTGAAGTTTGCAATGGCTGGTTTGAGAGTTTGCTTGAGTTCTGTTCAATGGCAGGTGGGAATCGTGTTTTTGATTCTCTGAGTTTTAGGCTATGGTGAAGGGTGCTTTGTGCTCAGGAAGGTGTGTTGAGTTGATTGGTGAAGTTTGTTTGTGTGTTTGTGGCCTGTGTGATGAGTTTCGAAGGCTCTTGCAAGATGGTGTGAAAATTAGAATGCTGAGTTATGGAGTGTTTCAGGCTTGCTCTCTTGTTGCTTTGGCTTGCTCTTGGCTTGTATAAACAATTGGGATTGGTCAGAAGATGTGATGTGTGCTTTTGTGATAGGTATGGGCCCTTTTGCCAAAATTTCAAAGTTGGTGTAAGAGAAGTATGGGCTACTTTCTAGCCAAGTACAAGGAGTGTGTCCTGCGCAGCATGATGAGGGGAGATGCCTAGGGTGGCTCAGCAGGCTAGCCAGCAAGTGGATGATAAACTATGATGAGTTTTGCAACTTGCCTTGCTTTTGATCTTTATGAAACATCTTGATCCATAGGCCACAAAAATGAGAAACTTCTTGGCCCATTCTGATTTTTAAGTGTTGTGTGATCATGTGGTGAAGTTTAGAAGTGCATTTGATGACTTAATTTGCCTTGAGAAGTGAATTTGCAACTTTGCCTCTTTGGTGCATAACTTGAAATTTAGTGATTTTTGCCAACTTTGACAAGTCATAACTTTTGATCCAAAATGAATTAGGTCATGTTCTTGTACTTTTTGAAAAGGGAATGATCCATGCTACAACTTTCATGACCAAAGTTTTTCCATTTGAAGCTTTTTTGAATCAAAAAGTAAAGGTTGAAAAAGTTGCCTAAAATGACAATTTCATTAAAAGTCAAACTTGCCCAAAAAGTCAACTTTGCAAAAGACTTGAGATTCTTCAATTTTGTGAACTTCCCCCATCTTCTATGATCAAATAAAGATCATATACAATCAAAATGATGAAGAATGCCCTTTGGTTGGGTCATCGAGGGCCTCAGATGTCCTGATTTTGCTCTAACTTGCTTGAAAAGTCAACTCCTGATCAGGTGACTTCCCCATGGAATTTATTCATGAAAATTGATATGAATACTATCTATACCATATAGAGACCAATAGAAACAAGAATGACCAAAAAATTTGGAGTTATGGCCTTTGAAACCAAAACCCTAATTCTAGGTCATCTGTGCAGTCAAGCCTGGCTCTGCATCCATGCCATTCTCAGTTCTTGTGATTCTTTGACATTCTTGACTTTGAGAGGATATAATATGATGCTTGAACACACATGGACCCCTTTGAAGTGATTGATGACCTTTGGAGTGGCTCAAGAAGCTCTTGGATTGCTCAGATCACAAACCCTAGATGCAGATGACTTTAAACCAATGCAATGAATCAAGAATGTGATATGAGATGCTATGATTGAGTTTATGCTTATGAAATGATCACAAGCCATGGTGTGAATGGGTGAGGGAAAATTTGGGGTGTTTACAGCTGCCCCTATTCAAGCATGAGTTAGCTGTGCAGGATGTAAGCTACGGCTTAACAGGCAAACAAGATAACTTGTGGTTGAATACCGAAGACAGTCCAAAATTTGCACTCACAGAATGAAGAAGAAAAGGGATATAGATTGTAAAAGAAAATAAAGTATATTGTAAAGTATAGGCGACGGAGGACGACCGTCGACCAGAAGACGACTGCTGGGTAAAGAGCAATGACGGGGACGGCCGACATGTTGGGAAAAGTGCGGGAAATGAAGCAATGACGGGGACGACCGACATGATGGGGATAAAAAGAATTATGATGGGGACGGCCATCAAGTAAAGCTGTAAAATTCTCTGGGGATTAATGAAACATGACGGGGACGGCCATCAAGTTCATAAAGCAAAGTAACCAACGATGGGGACGGCCATCGGGCTAAACTGATGAGGGACGATCATCAGGAAAAGGAAAAGGGACCACGACGGGGACGACCATCGGGTTAAAGAATAAATGAAATAAACAGATGATGAGGTACGGTCATCAAAGGTGAAGGACGATCACCTAGCAAGGGACGGCTACTCTGTTGGGGATAAGAGGAGGGACGGTCATCTAAGGTGGAGGACGACCACCTGGCAGGGTACGGCTGCCGAAAATATCGCGACATAGGACGAATGCCGGATTAAAGGTCAACGATGGGGACGGCCATCGGACGAGCATGATGAAGGACGATCATCAAGAGGTGGAGGACGACCACCTAGCAGGGGACAGCTGCTCTCAAGGTTTATCATGACATAGGACGAATGCCAGATAACCAAAATCAACAATGGGGACGGCCATTGGATAAAATGATGAAGGACGATCATCAGAAGGTGGAGGACGACCACCTAGCAGGGGACGACTGCTAAATATCACGACATAGGACGAATTTCGGATAGAAAATCAACGATGGGGACGGCCATCGGATGAGCATGATGAAGGACGATCATCAAGAGGTGGAGGACGACCACCTAGCAGGGGACGGCTGCTCTCAAAGTTTATCATGACACAGGACGAGTGTCAGAAGAGAAAATTTTACTTCGTTGGCGATCTACTGGGGAATAGTAAACACGGACGAGTGTTTATATCCAAGAAACAAAGGTATAAGTGTTTAGATGTGTATAGATTAAATATGCGGACGAGCACCCCTAAGACTACGATACGGACGAGTATCGGGTAGAAACGAATACTGACACGTGTTTAGAGATGATGATACGGACGAGTATCAACTGGTTAACAGTGAACACGAACGAGTGTTGAATCTGAAGGGACTTTTCTGGGGAATAGTAGACACAGACGAGCGTCTATATTCAAGAAGACAAGAGTGTTTGACACAGTATATGGATTAAAGATGCGGACGAGCATCCTTAAGACTATGATACGGACGAGTATCAGGTAGAAACAAACGCTTGACACATGTTCTGAGATGATGATACGGACGAGTATCAACTGGTTAACAAAGAACAAGGACTAGTGTTGAATCTGCGGGGATATATAAATGGTGTATACAAGATACGGACGAGTATCTGTATGAGTAACATGAGTAGTAAGTATGAGTGATGTATAGATGAGTATTCAAACCGCTGGCGAGGGTGACACGGATGAGTGTCAAAAGGAGAAGAGTATAGTATAAACAAGTATCTGATGTATAAAGTGTTTATGTTGCTGTGCTGGGAGAAAATGACACGGACGGATGTCAAGGAAATTATATAAGTATATGTGAGTGCAAAGAGGGTGTCTTTGGCTTTCTGCTGGGGATATGACACGGACGGGTGCCACATGGAGTATATACTGGTGTTTGGGCATGTAAGGCAACTGTGTTTGCTGGGGAATCTGGGGGGTATTCTGTATATTAATGGATTGTTATTATTCACAAGTGCTCGATTCAGAACATGGCTTATGATTTATGCAATATGTTTGATTTTTGCCGTAATGCTCCGTATTAGACGGAATGCTACGCTTCGTGGGTGAATATGATGCAAATGCCATGATTATGCAAAGACAACCAAACCGGGATTCGGATCCCGTTGCTGCGAAGATCTCCGACCGATCTTCTTGAAATGGACATCCCAGCTGGGGATGAGATCATTGGTAGATCTGATGAGATGCATCTGCTTGGGGATACAGGTCACTGATAGGCCCATCCTTGGTAATGAGGGAACCTAGCTGGGACTTTGTGGAAGCTTTCGTCACTCTGTTGTGATCCTTTCAGGCGTTGCTCTTCTGGATAGAGGCTGAAGCTCTGTGGGGAGATGGTCCCTTGACTTTTGTACTTAGCTAAGAAGGAAAAAAGGTTGGCACCTCGGCTGGGGAGAAATAGCAAGTGGAAACTCAGCTGGGGAGAAAACACTTTGGGTGCTAAGACTGAGTGTTGATTTGTCAGCTTGTTGGAGTGAAGCTTTCATGCCCCAAGTTGCGCTTCGGATACCTGCAATCCTGCAAAGATAGAGAAACGCACAAGTAATCCCGAGGTATCCCTTACCGCATTCCGTCATAGGAGTTTAGACACTTCCGAGAGTAAGTATATTTCCTGCAAGCATGTGACTTTTATTATTATTTTTTGAAGATAAGCATCTGTATTCAGGCAATCAGTTTTTCTTAAGACATCAGACATTTTTGCAAATAAAAATGTACAAGACGAAACATGACTGAAAATCTGATCTTATTAATTCATGTGCCCTGAATTGGCGAGATACAGTCAAAGAAACAAATCGCCTGAAATGAGGAGATTGTTACAAAATGAGAAACAAACGGCTGGCAATGTTGACGACACTTTAAGGAGCTTCCTCTTTTGCTATGACTCGTATGACTTTTGACGTTCTTCTCGTCTTACTTTTTGAAGAAGGCTGATTCTGAAAGAGGCTTGATCCCTTCGAAGCTTACCAAGTTGTAAGTGATACAGACGAATTCAGAGTGCAGTTGTTAGCTTATTCCCTTATTTTGCCTGGATCGCCCTTTCGGGTTTTCAATCCATCGGGATACCCATTTTTGCCTGAGTTGTCCAATGCGGCTTTTCAACTCAGTGGGTGTACATTTTTTTGTTTATTTTCCCTTATTTTTGCCCGAGTCTTTTATTCTGTTTTTGACTCGCCGGGATGCCCTATTTTTGCCTGGACTTACATTCTGTTTTTATGTCCAGCGGGTCATTTTTATGCGAAGTATTTTTTAACTGCATCTGAATTCACAGGGGACGGGAAATCTTCACCATCCATGGTGCTGAGCATCAGTGCTCCACCAGAAAAAACTTTCTTTACTACGAATGGTCCTTCATAGTTTGGAGTCCACTTGCCCCTGTGGTCTGTATGAGGAGGGAGGATTCTCTTCAGCACAAGATCTCCTACTTGGTACTCTCGGTGCCTGACTTTCTGATCGAAGGCTTTCTTCATTCTTTTCTGATACAGCTGCCCATGACAGATTGCAGCTAATCTCTTTTCTTCAATCAGACTCAGTTGTTCGTATCGGGATTGGACCCACTCTGCTTCGTTCAGCTTAACATCCATCAATACCCGTAGGGAGGGTAATTCAACTTCGACAGGTAGGACTGCTTCCATACCATATACAAGCTGATACGGTGTTGCCCCAGTGGATGTTCTGATTGACGTGCGGTACCCATGCAAGGCAAATGGTAGCATTTCATGCCAGTCTTTGTAGGTGACTACCATCTTCTGCACAATCTTCTTAATATTCTTATTAGCTGCCTCAACAGCGCCGTTCATCTTTGTCCTGTAAGGAGAAGAATTGTGGTGTTGAATTTTGAAGTCCCGGCACAGCTCTGCCATCATTTTGTTGTTCAGATTGGAACCATTGTCAGTAATGATTCGCTCGGGAACTCCGTATCGACAGATGATATCTCTCTTCAGAAATCTGGCTACCACTTGCCTTGTAACGTTTGCATAGGAAGCTGCTTCGACCCACTTGGTGAAATAGTCAATGGCAACCAGGATGAATCTATGGCCATTCGAAGTAGTTGGCTCAATCTTGCCAATCATGTCAATGCCCCACATAGCAAAGGGCCAGGGTGAAGACATCACATTCAAAGGATTGGGAGGCACATGCACCTTATCCGCATAAATCTGGCATCTATGGCATTTTCTGGCGTAGGCACAACAGTCAGCATCCATTGTGATCCAGTAATAACCTGATCTCAGCAACTTTTTAGCCATGGCATGCCCTCCAGCATGGGTACCAAAGGATCCTTCGTGCACTTCATGCATTAACAAATCCGCTTCTGTCTTATCAACGCATCTGAGGAGTACCATATCAAAGTTTCTCTTGTACAAGGAACCGTCAGTGTTCAGAAAGAAACTACCAGCAAGCCTTCTCAAAGTCTTCTTATCATTGGAAGATGCCCCAGGTGGGTATGTTTGATCCTTCAAGAAGCACTTAATGTCATGGAACCAAGGCTTATCGTCTTTGACAACATCTACTGTGAACACATATGCTGGTCTGTCAAGTCTGGAAACTGAAATCTGAGGTATAAAGTTGGCGGCTTGAACTTTGATCATGGATGAAATGGTAGCCAAAGCATCTGCAAACTGATTTTCGTCCCGAGGGACATACTCAAGCTTGGTTGTTGTAAAGAAAGTCAATAACCTCCTCGTATAATCCCTGTAAGGTATCAGATGCTCCTGGTGAGTGTACCATTTGCCGTTGGTCTGATTAACTACCAGAGCTGAATCTCCGAATATAGTCAAAGTCTTGATCCTGAGGTCGATGGCTTCCTCAAGACCCATAATGCATGCTTCGTATTCAGCTTCGTTGTTAGTGCAGTTGAAAGTGAGTTTTGCCGAGAAAGGCATGTGAACTCCTTTAGGTGTAATGAGTACTGCACCAACACCACGACCATTCATGTTAATAGCCCCATCAAACATCATAGTCCATTCTTCTTCCGGGTCAGGCCCTTCAGTGTGAATAGGCTCTTCATGATCTTTTGCTTTTATGAACATGATGTCTTCATTAAGGAAGTCAAATCTCATGGGCTGGTAATCATCAATGGGTTGCTCAGCAAGATATTCAGATAGTACACTGCCCTCGATGGCTTTCTGAGAGGTGTACTGGATGTCATATTCTGTGAGGATCATTTGCCATCTTGCAACCCGTCCGATAAGTGCTGGCTTCTCAAATATGTACTTAACTGGGTCCATCTTTGAGATCAATAAAGTAGTGTGGGTCAACATATACTGCCTCAGTCGGCGAGCAGCCCACGCTAAAGCACAACAAGTTTTCTCGAGCAGTGAATAACGTTGTTCACAGTCGGTAAACGTTTTTCTTAGGTAGTATATTGCATACTCTTTTCGACCAGACTCGTCATGCTGGCCCAACACACACCCCATCGACTCTTCTAATACTGTCAAGTACATTATCAGAGGTCTTCCTTCAACTGGAGGCATCAGGATTGGAGGCTCTTGTAAGTATTCTTTGATCTTGTCAAAAGCCTTCTGGCAATCTTCGTTCCACCTGACCGTCTGTTCTTTTCTCAACAATTTGAACAAGGGCTCACAGGTCGCCGTAAGGTGAGATATGAACCTCGAAATGTAGTTCAATCGTCCTAAGAACCCTCAAACTTCTTTTTCAGACTTCGGTGCAGGCTTTTCTTGAATGGCTTTGACTTTATCAGGGTCAACTTCAATCCCTTTCTCGCTCACAATAAAACCCAGCAGCTTACCGGATCGCACCCCGAATGTGCACTTGTTGGGGTTCAACTTCAGTTGGTACTTCCTCAGACGTTTGAACAGCTTCAGCAGATTTACCAGGTGGTCTTCTTCAGTGAGGGACTTAGCAATCATGTCATCCATATAACATTCGATTTCTTTATGGATCATATCGTGGAATAATGTTACCATAGCCCGTTGATATGTTGCACCAGCATTCTTCAGTCCGAACGGCATCACCTTGTAACAGAACGTGCCCCAGGGCATGATGAAGGTTGTCTTCTCCATGTCTTCAGGTGACATCTTGATCTGATTGTATCCTGAAAATCCGTCCATGAAGGAGAATACCGAGAACTAAGTCGTATTATTCACCAATACATCAATGTGACGTAATGGGAAATCATCCTTCGGGCTGGCTCTGTTCAGATCCCGGTAGTCAACACACATCCTTACTTTGCCGTCTTTCTTAGGCACAGGTACTATATTAGCAACCCATGGTGGATAGCTAGTTACAGCAAGGAACCCGGCGTCCCACTGCTTTTGTACCTCTTCTTTGATTTTCATTGCCATGTCTGGGCGAGTACGGCGCAGTTTCTATTTAACCGGCGGGCAATCTTCTTTTAAAGGCAGCTTGTGCACAACAATGTCGGTGTCCAACCCTGGCATATCTTGATAAGACCAAGCAAACACGTCCACATACTCTTGAAGCAGGTCAGTCAGTTGTCTCTTCACTGAGTCTTGTAGGCAGGCCCCGATTTTAACTTCTTTCACATCTTCTTCTGTACCAAGATTAATCGTTTCGACCTCCTCTTGATGAGGAGTGATAACCTTCTCCTCTTGTCTCAACAATCTGGCTAGCTCTTCAGGAAGCTCGTAATCTTCTTCAACCCCTTCATCAGCTTGATTGATTGGATTGTCAAAGTCATACGAAGTCATAGTCGTGCTGTTGTCAGTGCTGTCTGGAAGGCACTCTCTGCAAGGGTTCAGTTTGTTCATTTTAGTGATTGATTTTAATCTTGTTTAGAAAAGTGAGATAAAGTCGTCATTTTGAAAACATTGCCATTTATTTTTTGTACAAAAAGAAAAATGGAAAAACAGTGAGCGGAAAAGAAAAAGACTCATTTGCAAAAGATGTCTGATATTTCATTGATTAATCTTGTTGCACAAAAATTACAGATGGCCCGATTACAAAATGAGTCTTGTCATCTTGGGCAAGATGCAAGACTTGATGCATGCTTAAAATATACAGGAAATAATAATTACTCTGCAGGAGTAACCCTTATAATTTCCTGGGAAGACCAGTTTGAGATACTGCTCCCCGGGATCTTTGGACGTATCCAACTCTCCAGGTTGCGGTCGCTTTCATCCTCGTCTTCCAAATTGTTGACAGCATCAGGGGTGAGCATCCCCCCACTAACAAAGTTGGGCTCCTTAGCAGCCTCTGCTTGATCTTGTTGAGTTGGTTTGTAACCCAACCCAAATCTATCCTCCTTCTTCTCTACAGGCAGCAACTTGCCCCAGCCTTGGGCAGTCCCTTCTTCAACAACCTTCCGGGCTTGTTGATAAGATGTCATTGAGGTTCCAGGTACAACAGATGTTTCATTTATGTTCAAGGCCTCAAACCCTTGACTCATCGTTTCATGGATCTCCCCATCCATCTCAATGTATTTGTAGGTAGCCAGATGGCTAACAAAAATATCTTCCTCCCCACAAATAGTAACGACTTGGCCCTCCCACTCGAATTTTAACTTCTGGTGAAGGGTAGACGTAACTGCGCCGACGGCATGAATCCATGGTCTACCCAACAAACAGCTATAGGCAGGCTGAATGTCCATCACGTAGAAGGTCGTTTTGAAAGTTTGTGGGCCAATCGTTATAGGCAACTCAATTTCCCCCAGAACTGATCTCTTAGAACCGTCAAAGGCTCTTACTACCAAGTTGCTGGGCCGTAATGCCAATCCTTCATACTCCATCATCACAAGGGCTTTTTTAGGTAAGACATTGAGGGATGACCCCGTGTCTACCAGTACATGGGAAAGAACTACACCCTTACACTCCATGGTAATGTGCAAAGCCTTGTTATGATTGCGGCCTTCCGTAGTCAAATCAGTGTTGGTAAACCCTAGTCCATTACTAGCATTAACATTCCCAACCACAGCTTCCAATTGATTGACTGTGATCTCTTCTGGCACATAAGCTGCGTGCAAGACTTTTAGTAGTGCGTTCCGATGAGCCTCGGAGCACATAAGCAATGATAGAATAGAGATCTTGGAAGGCGTCTGGTGAAGCTAGTCCACTATCTTGTAATCACTTTTCTTGATGATTCTCATGAATTCATCAACTTCTTGATCAAAAGGTGTTTTCGAAGCCTCCTTAACAATTTGCTCTTCTTGCACCATGTTCTTCCCTTTTTCTTTGGCAGCAGCTTCTGCTTCAGTAGTGGGTCTTTGAATTTGCGGGGCAAAGAGACGTCCGCTTCGAGTGAAGCCTCCGCCTCCTCCCACATTATCTATTTGTGGTGGAGAAGTTGATGATTCGAGAGTGATTTTCTGTCCTTCGCAGTATAGATCGGAGCCATGATGCCAAGGGATGGCATTACTGCTTTCATAAGGTACTGGCCCTGGCACTGTGATAGTGACTGGACTGATGGCAGCTGCAGAAGGGACCATGATAGTATGTGGATCATAGTATATCGTAACCGGTGCTCTGATAGGAGTGGCGCTTTGTGAGTTGTAGGCAGAATCATTTTCAGGATCATAATAAATTGTAATCGTTGAGACATTTGCTGTTGAAGTTGTAGGAGACATTGCTGTTGTAGGAGATTCTGAATGAAGGGGTGCTGAAGTTGTAGAAGGGGTGTTTGTTGATATTCGGTCCGTTGAAGTAACAGATGAAGCATTTGTTGATGAAACTGAAGAGTTGTTTGGAATAATGGTTGTTGCAGTTGTAGAAGACTCGGGAACTGTTGTTAAGGAGATTGTTGGATTGGTAGGTATTGATGTTGTGATTTGAAGCAGGCCACTCTGGATGAGACCATCTATGCCATCTCTCAAGTTATCACAACCATTCACTGAAATGTTGCAATAAGCACACCCTAGCTCACATCCCGGGAATATTTGACATTCGAGGAGTTGAGCTTTAATCTCTACCAAGGGTGTCCGAATCTGACCCACACTGGTTATTAAGTAAGACGGCTTGTCTTCTTCAATAGCATTGATTCTGGGGCCTCCGTGGTTTGGCATAGGGTTCTTGTTAACATTTGGTGGTGGTGCAAAATTTAGAGCCTTAGAATCTACCAAGTCCTATACCTTCATGTGCAAAGCTCTGCACTTCTCTGTAATATGGCCAGGTGCATTTGAGTGAAAGGCACATCTGGCGCTGGCGTCATAATTTCTGGGTAGACTGGCAGGATCTGGAGGTGCCAATGTCCTTAGCTCAACCAGGTTGAGTTTCAGGAGTTGTGGCGGTAATGTGGCATAGGGCATAGGGATCGGATCAATCATCCTATTGGCCTGAGAAGGTCTCTGTTGAAACGGTCTTTGCTGATTGTTGTTGTTGGTGTTGTTGTAGTTTATCTGAGGAGGATACTGAGTTTGCTGCTGATAATTTTGTTGTTGTGGTTGATAAGCTGGTTGTGGATGAATTGGAGCGGGAATGGTGACTGCTGCCACAGACCTATGAACATATTGGGGTCTTCCTCTGTTAGCATGGATAGCATTGGTCTCACCAGTTCTTCTTGGGCCCACAAAAGGCTTCCTTGTGTTGCTGGATGAGCTTGCACCGTTGTCAGAAATTTTGCCCATCTTTAATAGGCTCTCAATTCTTTCTCCAGCTATAACCACATCCGCAAAGCTGGTAGAAGAAAAGGCAGCTAGCCTGTCAATGTATGTCCCTTGGAGGGTGTTCATAAACATGTCGGCCATCTCCCTCTCCGACATGGGCGGCTGGACAGCAGCAGCAAGCTGTCTCCACCTCTGGGCGTACTCCCGGAAGCTTTCTCTGGATGACTGTGACATTCCCATCAGGAGGGTCCTGTTGGGTGCCATATCCAAATTATACTGGTATTGTCTAATGAAGGCCTCAGCCAAGTCCTTCCAGCATCTGATGGTCGCTCTAGTCAAGTGAGAGTACCATTCCCTTGAAGCTCCTGTTAAGCTATCCTCAAAATAAAACATCCATAGCTTCTCATCCATGGTATATGCCTTCAGCCTCCCCAGAAAGGATTGTAAGTGGGTCCGTGGACAGGAAGTCCCGTTGTACTTCTCAAAGCATGGTGGTTTAAACTTATGGGGAATCCTGACCCCGTCCACTAAGCCCATGTCCATAACATCAAAACCCAAGGAGTTTTGAGACTCCAAGGACCTTAATTTTTCAGCAATTTCATCTAGCCTTCTGTCATAGGCTTCTTCCCCAGCTCCCATCACTGTGAACTGATCTTCCTGGGGGTCTTCTTGCAGCACTCTGCCTGTGGTAGCATTCCCTTGAACATTAGCAGGGATGTTGATTTCTGGGTGAAGGTGGGGTCCAAATACAGGTGGGTTGATATGAGGCTGAACCCTCTCATTGTTGCTTGTCCCACCAGTCCCTAGATGGGGATCTTCCTGAGTCTGCCTCTCTACCAAGGCTCTTAATCTCTCTTGGCTCTATGCTAATCCGTTCATCACCTCCATAAATTGCGTCATCTGATTCCTCATTTCCAATCTCTCATTGGCCATTTGGTTCCTGACCTCTGTAAGGTCCTGTTGTACCTGGTCCATCTGTATACCCGGAAGGTTGTTGCGGGTGGGATATCTGTGTGGACGGTTGAGTGGGAATACCCGACGTCGAGCAATAGTTCCTGGGATCACAACAGAGTTAGTAACAAAACAAACCTACAAAATAAACAAAGGTTAGCATGCAATGCAGTATGCTTATTTGTCTCCAAGGTATCCGGCTTGGCACTTGGTTTTGACCTTTCCAGACCCCTGAGGAAGATGCTTTTGATGTTGCTTGAAGAATTCAGATAAAACAAACCAACACATATATTACAAAAAAGGTAACTGATACATAGTTGTTTCTTACAAATCATGCCTTCTGAGGGGTCAAAAACAAAACATAAGAAAATAAAAGTACATGAAATGAAAGCAACAACAAGCAAAAGTCAGACACCAAGACCAAACTCATCCTCCTGAACTTCCTTTAGAAGTGCCTAAGTCACAGGATCAGCTGGACGCTCTGTGAGGTTCCTGATAAGGAGATTCCTGGTAGTAACAGCTGCAACTAGCTTCTTGTGTCGACTCTGGTCATTTGACCTCTTCACACCAGCTCTAATCTTCAACTCTAAGATCTCCCTCTGGGCTGCCAGCAGGGCTTCCTGTTGCTCCTTTGCACTAGCCTCCAACTGCTCAATCTTGTCCTGAGTCCTCTTATCTTCCAGAGTACGAGCTTCGGTGATCCTGAACCACCTAGCTTGACTCTCCTTCAGATACAAATCAGTCCTGGCCTTTTGGAACTGAGCCTCCTTGCAGGCATTCTTCAAGATCTGCTCTCCAGCCCTAGACTTCTTGATGTAATCCTCTGACTTTTCAATCCTGGCCAGATGCTCCAACTTTAGCTTTTCTAACCTCTCAATGTCCAGCCGACCATCACTCCTCTCCCAGAGGGTCTTCTATAGAGCCTGAGTCAGCTTCTCATTTCTCTCTTTCAATTTCTCAAACTCCTCTAAGCTGACAGTGACAGGAGATGGTGCTGAAGATGGTCCAGGTATATCTTCCATGGTGAAGGGCATCCCAGAAAATTGAGCCCTGGCATGGGACCACTCATAGTACTGTGCCGAGGCTACATTGTTGCATCTTCCCAGAATGGTTACTCCTTTAGTCTGGACATTGTCCCAAGCCCAGGATGCTTGCCTGACAATAGCCAGATTAGGCTTAATCTCACAGTAAAAAGTCTCAGCCAAGTCTTGTGCTTTAGGAGGGTGGACCAATGCATAGCCCAATTGTCTTTTGAATAGCAGAGGGTTGTAGTTGATGCAGCCCTTTACTCCTATCAGGGGTACATTGGGAAATTGCCCACAACTGGTAATGATGTCCCTGCCTTTTGTGCTTTGAGTGCACCATCTGATATCAGCTGAAGTTAAAGCAGTGAGTCTTCTGGCCCAATTCCTCTGCTGATGAGGATTCAAAAATGCATCAGTCTTGGGCAAGTGCTTGAGCAACCAGGTATGGAAAAGGGGAGCACAGCACCTCACCAATCTTCCTCTCTGCTTTTCATTCCTTTGGTGAACAGAGTAGTAGAAATCTCCCAGTAAGGTGGGCACTGGGTTCCTCAGGATGAAAAGGTGGATTGCATTCTTGCTAACAAACTTAGGCTCATCTGCAAATAAAATAACCCCATATATGCTAAGGGCCAATAAAGCACAGACTGCCTCCCACTCCCCCAAGGAGGCCTTCAGGATGGCCTGAGAGGTCAAGAAATCCAAATGTAGGCCAGAGATTCCAGCCTTGGTAGTCATATTTTGCCCAATCAGACAAGGTTCCAGACACAATGCCTTTGCCACTTCTTCATTACTTGGAAAAGCCATCTCAGGGTTGAAGGGGACTCCACCCCTGATAGGTACACCAACCAATGATGAATACTCCTCTAATAAAGGTCCCAACTGAAAATCATGAAAAGTGAAACACCTCAGAGGGGGATCATAGAACTGCAGGCAAGTATGAATCAGGCTCCTCTGTGAAGGGTCCAAATCCATAACCACATCAAGTATGCCTCCATAGTGTTCTCTGAATAGTGGTATATGGTCTGGAGTAATCAGGGTCTGAATCATCCTGATGTCAGCTAGCTCAGGCTGAAAGAAATGATAGGAGATGTTACTCTTCTTAGGTGCCATGTTGTTGAAGAAGAGTTGAGACAGGTGCTGATGATGGAGAATGATACTGATGATGGGCCACTGACGAACTGAGACTGGTGACTGAAGCAGGTAGCTGATAGCTGAAGTAGATAGGTCTATGCTAATGATGGGGTCAAAACCAAGCCAAAATAAAGTATGGATACCCTGAAAAACAAATAAGCAAATGTTAAAATGATGTAATGATGATGTATGCAAATGATATGCAAGGGTTTGTGACTGAGCTGGATCTGATCAAGTGCTCTGATATAAGTCCGAGTATGTTCAAGAAATCCAGATGGAGGTTCATAAGTCCAGTAACCAAGGTGGGGGACTCAAATAAAGAGTCACATGTCCAGGGTTAAAAAATCACAAGAACTGTTCCAACATGGAGTACTCTTAATCAAAACAAAATAACAGGGTATGCTGAGGTTAAGGGTACCTGCAAACCTGTAAACAGCCCAACCCCCTCACAGGTGATGTTCTAAAACAAGGATCCTCAGACTTGGATCAGTTATGAGAAGTGTAAACACTTCTAACCCGGAGGTACAGTGTTTACAATAACCATAAAAGATCCTCCTCTAATTCACCTCAGTTTCTGAAGGTCAATACAAAAGGTCATCCAGACTTAGCAGGCTTCCCAGATAGCCCTAGTACTACAGGAAATCTGCAGCACAGAGTTCTCAAGAAGAAACCCATATCTGAACCGTGTTTCATATTCCCGCACCAGACCGAAATGGAATGGGAAAGAACATGAACCACTCTAGCCTAGGTGTCACTCAGGTCCCAGGTATAGGACCTCAACTCTCAATAGAACACCCACCCACCAAAGCAACAAAACAGATCCAGCCAGCACAGTATGACAGTATGATATATGTAAAACTATAAAGAAAACAGTAAACAAACTGTACATAAAGCAATAAACAAAATAAATACAAATACAAACACAACTAGCACATAACACCCCCGTAAACACAAATCAATCAAGCGCTAGGAGGAACCCACAAAAAGAACCAGAAGCCTTGGTTGCAGTATAAGGATCCCCAGCAGAGTCGCCAAGCTGTCGCTCCTACCAGATGAAGCCGGGTCAAATGGGGTACAGACGCGAACGGTTGGCGAAAAGGGGATGTGAGAACACACAGGAGTGAACTCACAGGGAATGAAAAGAGTCGCCAGCTAGGCATTTTTATCCCGGAGGAAAGGTAATGCTGCATAGACCTAGAAAGATACGGATAAGACGGTTGCGAACCAGAGAGACTGAGAAAGGGGGTTGGTTACAACCTGGGAAGGTATTAGCACCCAGATTGTCCGCCGTACTCGACGGGATCCACGCTTAAAAGATTTGTGTTTTAAAGGGGTAGTGTTAGTGCAATTTGTGTATAAAAAGAGCTGGAAAAAGATGTACAGGTGTCAGTGTAAAAGAAGTATGAAGTGTAATATATACAGTGTCAGTGTAAGGATAAGAGTGAAATGCTCATGACTATGAGGCTTAAAAGAATGAAGCTGGAAGGAGGGGGAATATACAGAGACTTTTGTTCGATAACTGTTAAGTTATGCCTACGTATCCTCTCGTGCAATGAGGAAGTCAGAACACCGTAGTTCGACCCAAAGAGACTGAAAGATGATTTGACTTGTGAACTGCTTGCTTGTCAATGCTCAAGTGTATGACCTGTCTGGCTCAGGTGCAAACTGTCTTGCATTAGACGGAAGAAGCAAGTTCTCGTTTGTGAGTGAATGGGGTGAGAAAAGAATCCCGGAGGAGACGATTATTGTTTGTTTTTGAGTTTTCAGTCTTTTATTGCTTTTGAAAGTTTGTCATAAGTTAATGAGCTTAAGCCTAAACCAGTGGATTTAGTAAATTCATCACATCTTCCCTCTAATTAGGGGTAATGAGAATACCTTAAGTGTGAAGTCAACTTCTCACACTTAATCACCTTTGATGTAGGATTAAGATCATTAACCTACTTGTGATTATTTAGATGTTTTTGTGGTTTTTGTTTAGTGTTAAGTAATGAGATTAAGCCATAATCAGGGATTAAACAGACTCATTACACCATCCTAATAGAAGGATAATAGATGAGAATGTTTAAGCTGAGGAAAGCTCCTCAACTTAATCCATGATTAGGGATTAAACTCATGACAAAACAAAGCCTTTATTAAGTGGATTTTATTTAATGATATGATGATGAAGTGTTTTTTAGGGTTTGTAAGACAACTTGAGGGGGACTTGTCCATTAACACTAGGGTTAGTCCTTCTTAACCAGTTAAGGAAGAATTAGAACCCTAATGCAAGGCCCAAGTTACAAGTGTGGAGTCTTGGTGATTATTATGTGAATTGATTAAAGGATTTAAACACATTAAGGGTTTAACACTTAGGATTAAAGTTATACACTCCATCCTAATAGAAGGATGCAGGCATAAGCTTAATCACAAAGCCTTAAAGCCTTTAGGGTTTAGTCCCTGATTATGAGGTGAGGAGAGAAGACTCAATGAGACACAAAGGTAAGACTAAGAGGGGGGACTAAACAAAACCCTAATCATTGTCATGCTTGGTTGTTCCTAAGGTTTGTGAGGTTAACAAGAGACATCTTCAATGGAACCACCAGGAAGCAGATGAAAGGATCAGGAGAAGCAAAGTAACTTGCTTCATTTAAGAAGTCAAGTCACTTGAAGGAAGGAAGTAAGAAGAAGAAGAATGAGCAAGCTCAATCTCAAACACATGATTATGAAGGTTTCATGAATTTTTTGGTGATTTTTATATACCTAAAAGTATTTTTAATTAATTAATCCTCATTAACTAATTAGAAATAATCTTTTAAATGATTTAAAAATATTTTTAATGCAAAAAATAAAAATAAAAATGTTTTTGGTTTCTGAAAATTAATAAAAGTGTGTATAAAAATTTTCAGAATTTTTGAAAAGGTTTTGCTATTTTAAATAAAATGTAGAAAACAAATCAAATAAAAAGAAAATAAAATGAAATAAAATGGAAAGTCAAACAGATCAATGGCTGGTATTCAAATGAAATGCGCGCGTGTTGACTGGCGCCAGATCCAAGGGTGGAGATTCAAACTGGCCAGATTAATTATAAAACCTAATTAAATGACTAATGACGTGGATTAGGGTTAAGTGGGTGGATCCAGGCCATTGAATGCACGCGGGAATTGACCAAGTCAGCTCATCCAACGCTCAGGATTCAAACTCTCATTAATTACAGGGATTAGCCCTAATCATTTTCAGGTGGCCGGAGAAGACCTCCGGTCGTCTTCTCTGGTGGGACTCCCACCTGAAAATCCCTAAAATCCTCAAAACTTCACAAAAATGAAAACTAAAAGCCCAGAAATCATTCCCACACCTCACTGAATCAAAACCCCCACTCAAATCTCATTTTTCACTCATCAATCAGCTGAATCGAAACAAAACAATTTTAGGGCAAAAAATTTCAGACAGTTCATACATGCTGGTTTCTCAACCATTTTCAAAAGTAAACACATATTCATGATCAGGGGAGTGCATAGAAGCTATTAAGAACTTAAAAACATGTTTCTGGAAAAAAAAGTTTTGAGTTGACTACCTGAACTGAAGCTTTCGATTCAAGAGCTTTCTGGCTGTTTCTTTGGCTCAAATGCACTCCAATGACCCTCCTAGGAAGCTTGCAATGTTTGTTTGAAGTTTGCAATGGCTGGTTTGAGAGTTTGCTTGAGTTCTGTTCAATGGCAGGTGGGAATCGTGTTTTTGATTCTCTGAGTTTTAGGCTATGGTGAAGGGTGCTTTGTGATTAGGAAGGTGTGTTGAGTTGATTGGTGAAGTTTGTTTGTGTGTTTGTGGCCTGTGTGATGAGTTTCGAAGGCTCTTGCAAGATGGTGTGAAAATGAGAATGCTGAGTTATGGAGTGTTTCAGGCTTGCTCTCTTGTTGCTTTGGCTTGCTCTTGGCTTGTATAAACAATTGGGATTGGTCAGAAGATGTGATGTGTGCTTTTGTGATAGGTATGGGTCCTTTTGCCAAAATGTCAAAGTTGGTGTAAGAGAAGTATGGGCTACTTTCTAGCCAAGTACAAGGAGTGTGTCCTGCGCAGCATGATGAGGGGAGATGCCTAGGGTGGCTCAGCAGGCTAGCCAGCAAGTGGATGATAAACTATGATGAGTTTTGCAACTTGCCTTGCTTTTGATCTTTATGAAACATCTTGATCCATAGGCCACAAAAATGAGAAACTTCTTGGCCCATTATGATTTTTAAGTGTTGTGTGATCATGTGGTGAAGTTTAGAAGTGCATTTGATGAATTAATTTGCCTTGAGAAGTGAATTTGCAACTTTGCCTCTTTGGTGCATAACTTGAAATTTAGTGATTTTTGCCAACTTTGACAAGTCATAACTTTTGATCCAAAATGAATTAGGTCATGTTCTTGTACTTTTTGAAAAGGGAATGATCCATTCTACAACTTTCATGACCAAAGTTTTTCCATTTGAGGCTTTTTTGAATCAAAAAGTAAAGGTTGAAAAAGTTGCCTAAAATGACAATTTCATTAAAAGTCAAACTTGCCCAAAAAGTCAACTTTGCAAAAGACATGAGATTCTTCAATTTTGTGAACTTCCCCCATCTTCTATGATCAAATAAAGATCATATACAATCAAAATGATGAATAATGCCCTTTGGTTGGGTCATTGAGGGCCTCAGATGTCCTGATTTTGCACTGACTTGCTTGAAAAGTCAACTCCTGATCAGATGACTTCCCCATGGAATTTCTTCATCAAAATTGATATGCATACTCCCTATACCATATGAGACCAATAGAAACAAGAATGACCAAAAAATTTGGAGTTATGGCCTTTGAAACCAAAACCCTAATTCTAGGTCATCTGTGCAGTCAAGCCTGGCTCTGCATCCATGCCATTCTCAATTCTTATGATTCTTTGACATTCTTGACTTTGAGAGGATATAATATGATGCTTGAACACACATGGAACCCTTTGAAGTGATTTATGACCTTTGGAGTGGCTCAAGAAGCTCTTGGATTGCTCATATCACAAACCCTAGATGCAGATGACTTTAAACCAATGCAATGAATCAAGAATGTGATATGAGATGCTATGATTGAGTTTATGCATATGAAATGATCACAAGCCATGGTGTGAATGGGTGAGGGCAAATTTGGGGTGTTTACAATAGTATGCATCCATTGTGATCCAGTAGTAACCCGATCCTAACAACTTCTTTGCCATTGAATGTCCCCCGGCATGGGTACCGAAAGAACCTTCATGTACTTCGTGCATCAGTAGGTCTGCTTCCTTCTTGTCAACACATCTGAGCAAGACCATGTCGAAGTTTCGCTTGTACAAAGAACCATCAATATTGAGGAAGAAACTGCCGGCTAGCCTCCTTAATGTCTTCTTATCATTAGACGATGCCCAAGGTGGGTATGTCTGAGTTTCTAAGAAGCATTTGATGTCGTGGAACCATGGTTTGTTATTAGTGACAGTGTCCACAGAGATTACATATGGCGGTCTGTCCAGTCTGGATACCAGAATCCGAGGTACATAATTGGCAGCTTGTACTTTGATCATGGATGAAATGGTAGCCAAGGTGTCTGCAAACTGATTCTCATCTCGAGGGATGTATTCAAGCTTAACTGTTGTGAAGAACGTCAACAATCTCCTCGTATAGTCACGGTAGGGAATCGATGCTCCTGATGAGTGTACCATTTGCCGTTGGTCTGATGGATTACCAAAGCTGAATCTCCGAATACATTCAAGGTTTTGATCCTGAGGTCAATGGCTTCCTTAAGACCCATGATACATGCTTCGTATTTTGCTTCATTGTTAGTGCAGGCAAAGGTGAGCCTTGGTGAGAAAGGCATATGAACTCCTTTGGGTGTAATAAGTACTGCACCAACCTCACGACCGTTGCAATTAACTGCTCCATCAAACATCATAGTCCTTGCTTCTTCTGGATCAGGCCCTTCAGTGTAAATAGGCTCTTCACAATCTTTTGCTTTTAAGAACATGATGTCTTCATCAGGGAAGTCAAATCTCATTGGTTGGTAGTCATCCATGGGTTACTCAGCCAGATAGTCCGACAATACACTGCCTTTGATGGCTTTCTGAGAGGTGTACTGAATGTCATATTTTGTTAGAATCATTTTCCATCTTGCAACCCTTCCGGTAAGTGCTGGCTTCTCAAATATGTACTTGAAGGGGTCCATCTTTGAGATTAATAAGGTAGTATGAGTCAACATATACTATCTTAGTCGGCGAGCATCCCACGCTAAAGCACAACAAGATTTCTCGAGCAGTGAATAACATTGTTCACAGTCGGTAAACTTTTTGCTTAGGTAGTATATTGCATACTCTTTTCGACCAGACTCGTCATGCTGGCCCAACACACACCCCATTGACTCTTCCAATACTGTCAGATACATGATTAGAGGTCTTCCTTCGACTGGAGGCATAAGAATTGGAGGTTCTTGCAGATATTCTTTGATCTTATCAAAAGCTCTCTGACAATTATCGTTCCACCTGACTGTTTGTTCTTTTCTTAACAGCTTGAACAAGGGTTCACAGGTTACAGTGAGATGAGATATGAACCTTGAAATGTAGTTCAATCTACCTAAGAACCCTCAAACTTCTTTCTCAGTCTTAGGTGCAGGCATTTCCTGAATTACTTTGACTTTATCGGGATCAACCTCAATTCCTTTTCCGCTTACAATAAAATCCACCAGTTTACCAGAACATAGCTTGAATGTGCATTTGTTGGGGTTCAACCTCAGTTGATACTTCCTCAGACGCTTGAACAATTTCAGTAAATTCACCAAATGATCTTCCTCTGTGAGGGACTTGGCAATCATGTTATCCACATATCACTCGATTTCTTTATGGATCATATCGTGAAATAATGTTACCATAGCCCGTTGATATGTTACACCGGCGTTCTTCAGACCGAACGACATTACTTTGTAGCAGAACGTGCCCCAAGGTGTGATGAAAGTTGTCTTCTCTATGTCTTCAGGTGACATCTTAATTTGATTGTATATAGAAAATCCATCCATAAAAGAGAATACCGAGAACTGAGTTGTGTTATCCACAAATACATCAATGGGAGGTAATGGGAAGTCATCCTTCGGGCTAGCTCTATTCAGATCCCGGTAATCCACACACATACGCACCTTGCCATCCTTCTTAGGTACGGGTACAATGTTAGCGACCCACGGTGAGTAACTAGTTACAGTAAGAAAACCGGCGTCCCACTACTTTTGTACTTCTTCTTTGATTTGCATGGCCATATCTGTGCGAGTACGGCACAACTTCTGTTTAACTGGTGGACAATCTTCTTTCAATGGAAATCTGTGCATGACAATATCCATATCCAGACCTAGCATATCTTGATAGGACCAAGCAAAGACGTCAACATATTCTCGAAGCATACTGATGAGCTGTTATTTCACTGAAGCTTGCATACTGGCTCCAATCTTCACCTCTTTCACATCTTCTTCGGTACCAAGATTGATAGTCTCAACCTCCTCCTGATGAGGAGCAATCACCTTTTCCTCTTGTCTCAACAACCTGGCCAACTCTTCAGGAAAATCATAGTCTTCATCAACCCCTTCTTCTGCTTGATTAATCGGATTGTCGAAGTCATACGAGGTCATAGCAGTGTCATTGTCAGTGCAATCTGGAAGGCTATCTCTGCAAGGGTTGAGATTTGTCCATTTTAGTGATTTATTTTATCTTATTTAGAAAAAGTGAATGAAGTTTATTATGAAAACATTGCCATTTATTGTTTTGTGCAAAAATAACAAAAATGAAAGATAGTGAGCGAAAAAAAAGATTGTTTGCAAAAGATGTCCATTGTTCATTAATATTCCATTTGCACAAAATACATATATGGCCCTATTACAAAATGAGTCCTGACACCTTGGGCAAGATACAGGACTTGATGCATGCTTAAACAGGAAATAATAATTACTTTGCAACAGTAATCCTTATTATTTCCTAGGAAGACCGGTTGTGGACTTGTTGGCCCGAGACTCTTGGACGAATCCAACTTTCCAGGTTGTAGTCGCTTTCAGCCTCGTCTTCCACATTGTTGATTGCATACGGGGTAAGCATTCCCCCACTTATGAATTTGGGAGCTTCAACAGCCTCCTCTTGAGCTTGTCGGGATGGTCTGTAACCCAAACCGAATTTGTCTTCCTTGATCTGAACTTACAGTAGCTTGCCCCAGCATTGGGCGTTCCCGTCTTCAACAACCTTCCGAGCTTGTTTGTAAGAAGCAATTGAAGTACCAGACACTTTAGCTGTTGCTTCATTGACATTGAGAGCTTCAAAACCCTGACTCATTGTCTCATGGATCTCCCCATCCATCTCAATATACTTGTACATAGCTAGATGACTGACGAATATGTCCTCCTCCCCACAGATTGTGATAACTTGGCCTTCCCACTCATATTTTAACGTCTGGTGAAGGGTCGATGTTACGGCGCCAGTGGCATGAATCCATGGTCGACCCAACAAACAGCTGTAGGCAGGCTGAATGTCCATCACATAGAAGGTAGTTTTGAAAATCTGTGGGCCAATTACCACAGGCAGCTCAATCTCTCCAAGAACCGATCTCTTAGATCCATCAAAGGCTCTCACAACTAGGTTACTTGGAGGGAGTGCAAGACCATCATATTCCATCTTGACCAAGGCTTTCTTTGGAAGAACATTGAGTGAGGACCCAGTGTCAACCAAGACATGAGAATGTACATCACCTTTACACTCCAAGGGTATATGTAAAGCCTTAATGTGGTTACGGCCCTCCATAGTCAGATCAACATCAGTAAAACCTATTCAATGACTAGTATTGACATTTGAAACCACCGTCTCTAGCTGATTAATTGTAATCTCCTCAGGCACGTAAGCTGCGTGCAAGACTTTGAGCAATGCATTCCGGTGAGCCTCAGAACACATGAGTAGTGATAGAATAGAGATTTTGGAGGGTGTCTGATGGAGCTGGTCAGCAAATTTGTAGTCACTCTTCTTGATAATTCTTATGAACTCGTCTACATCCTGATCAAAGGATATCTTCTGAGCTTCTTTAGCAATTAGTTCTTCAGGCACCACACTCTTGCCTTTTGCTTTGGAAGTAGCTTCTGCTTCGGCATTAACCCTTGGGAACTATGACGTGAAGAGACATCCGCTTCGAGTGAAGCCTCCGCCTCCCCCGACATTATCAATTTGTGGTGTTGTTGAAGAATCAAGAGTAACTTTCTTTCCGTTGCAATAAAGATCTGAGCCATAGTGCCAAGGTATATCAAAGTTTCTGTCATAAAGAACTGGTCCAGACACTGTGATAGTAACCAGATTGATTATTGCGGAAGAAGGAGTTGCGACAGTCTGAGGTTCATAGTAAATGGTGACAGGAGGTCTGATTGGAGATGGTGTTGGTGATGAAAGTTGCTGGTATTGATGTGAGTTGTTGAAAGAATCTGGAACATGGATTGTTGCTGGGTCATAATAGATGGTTGTAAACACCCCAAATTTTCCCTCACTCATATCACACCATGGCTTTTGATCCTTCATTTTTGTTTAAGCATAAGCATACCATCTCATATTGCATTTTTGCTTCACTGCATAAGTTCAAGTTCACCTACATCTAGGGTTTGTGATCTGAGCAATCCAAGAATCCTTCTGGGCCATCCCAAAGGCCTCAAAGCATTCCAAGAGGGTCCATGTGTGTTCTATCATCATATTATATCCCTCAAAGTTCATAGAATTCAAGAGATCACAAGAACTAGCAAGGCATGGAAGCAGAGCTATGGTTTTCACTACACAGATGACCAAAATTAGGGTTTTGGTTTCAGGGGCCTTAACTCCAAATTTTTGGGCCATTCTTGTTTCTAATGTTCTTAATATGTTATAAGGATCATGTGTACCAAGTTTGATGAAGAAATTCATTGTGGAAGTCATTTGTTCACTAGGTAACTTCTTGAGCAAGTTAAGTCAAAATCAGGGCATCTGAGGCCCCCAACAATGGAACCCAAGGGGTATTTTCATCAAATTGAAGTTCTATGATCTTTATTTGATCTTAGAAGAGGTTAGAAGTTCACAAGATTGAAGAATTTTGAGCCATTTGCAAACTTGCCAAAAATGGAAATGACTTGTAATGGAAACTTTCCATTTTGGGAAAGTTTTTTAACCTCCTCTTTCTCAACCAAAAATGCTTCAAATGAAAAATTCTTGGTCATGAAAGTTTTAGATTAGTTCTTTCCCTTTTCAAAAAGTACAAGAAAATTTCTTGATTCATCCTAGAACTCAAGATATGGCCTTTCAAAGTTGGCAAAAATCCTAAAATTTCAAGTTTCATGTCAAAGAGGGATTTTGCAAATTGGCATATTCAAGCATTCTAATGACTTCTAATGGGCACAAATACTTCACAATATGTCAAACAAACCTCAAAAGATCAGAATTGGCCCATGGTTAGAGGCATTTCATGGCTTGTGATCCAAGAAACATCAAAGTTGGAATTTTGCAAAACATATAATATCTCTTCATCCACTTGTGCCAGCACATCAAAACCAATTCCATGGCTCTCCACAAAGTCAGCTGAGGCCAGACACCCCAAGAACTCAGGCCTGCACCATGCCCATACCTCAAAGTACAAATTCTTAACTTTTTGCAACTTGGCCCATACCAATCACACTATGCCACCACCCACTTTTTGATCACTCTCATTGGCCTATACTAACCTTATGGAACACATTTCATAACACACAAGCAACTGAATCTTCCCCACACTCAGAATTCACAAAATCACCAAAAACCTTCCTCTCTTCGAATCTGCAAAACCAGCCATCAAACTTCAAATAATTTTCCACCAATCAACTCAGCATCACCCCAGGATCATTTCTCACCCATCACCATAGCTTAAAACACAGCCAAACACAAACACGATTTCTACAACTTCAAAAACAAAACCTTCGAACCAGCCATTGCAAGCTTGCTCTAAGCTTATCTTCATCATCAGGAAGATCATTGGGGTGGATTTGAACCAAGAGGGAGGCCAGAAAGCTCAAGAACAGAAAGCTTTAACTCAGGTAGCTTCATGAACTTTTTTTTTCCAGAACTTGCTATTTAAGTTTCTAAATGAATCTACATGCTTCACAGATCACCCTGATATGATTTGTTTTGAAAATGATTGAGAAATGAGCATGTATTGAACTTCTGAACGTTTTGAATGTTTTTACGATTTGCTTCGAATCTTGTTTTTGATGAATGATAAATGTGTTTTGATGATGGATTCTTGTTGAGGGAGGTTAGTGGATCATTTATGGAGAGTTAGAGGGTTTGATTTAGCCTAGGGAAGAAGATAAGTGGTTTGGCTTGCCGGAGAAGATGACCGGAGCTAGCTCCGGTCACCTGAAAGTAATTAGGATTCTAATTAGGGTTTAGTTTCCAGTTTGAATGGTGGCCCTTGGATCTGTTTTGCCCGCGTGCGTGGATGGCTAGGATTAAGTCATTAAACCCTAAATATAATTAATTAAATTAATTAGGTTTAATTAGTCAGGAGTGATCTGGACCACTGATTCACACGCGCAATGAACCCTCACCCCCTGGATTTGAATCTCAGCCTTAGGATTAGTTGACTATCCATTTAAATCATTTTTATTCATTTTTATTTGTATTTTCTTGCATAATTAATTTAAAATATCAAAAACCATCACAAAAATATTTCCTTTTGCATTCTGACTTTAAATATTTTTCTCATTCCAAAAATAATTTTTATTTTTTGCATTAAAAAAGTATTTTTAAAATATTTAAATGTTATTTTTAATTAATTAAAGTCTTTTAATTAATTAAAAATACATTTAGGTTTCTAAAAATCACCAAAAAAATAATGAATCATCCCAATGCATTTAGAAACATTTTCAAACTCTTCACACAAATTTCTTTTTAGGTTTGATCATAGTTTGTGAATTTTCTTTGAATTAAGGGTCATTAAAATCATATTTTTGAACCCTAACTTTAAAAAAACATTTCTGCCTAACCAAGAAGAGTTTGAAGATGATTATTTTTGCATTGTGTTACATATTGCATGTAGTTTATAGGTCAGTTATCTCATAAAGTTATCTTTCATTTTCAAATTGATTTGCATTTTTCCCTTTGAACCACCCAAAAACCCTAGAAAACTTAAGAAATTCATAACTTTTGATTGGTTAGGCTTCTGACCTTCTCCTTTGGGGTGTGACCTAGTATGTGATTAGGTTTTGTTTGAGTTTGATTTCAATTTTTTTTATCATTTTATATGCTTCTATTTTGTTCATTTGCATCTCATACTTTCATAAAACCCTAATTTCTCATGTTCATTTGCATTCACCTTGCATATGCATCCTTACATGAACTTGCCATGACATTTCTTGCATTCATAAGTCATCTTAGACATCTTAGGACATGTTAGAACCATGCTTGATCATTTCTTAATTCATTTTCCATGATTTGCATTCATTTTATTTCATTAACTTTCATGTGTTTTCAAACTTCAAAGCATGCTTCCATGACATCTCATTCTTGTATGATCATACATAAACACTTTGTATGCCTTTGCATCATCTCAAATGACATTAACATTGCATAAACACTTCTGAATTTGGTCATTTCATCTCATGGCATCTCATTTCATTTCATTTCTTTATGCTTTGTACTTTATGCATTCATGCTAACATTTTCAGTTGGTAAGTTACTTTGAGAAGTGGATTTGCCTTCACTTCTCACTTTTCTTTATCTCTTTAATTTGCATTTTGTTTGTCTTTTAAGTGAACTTGTTCACTTGTGTTCCATTCCTCTCACCTTCTTTCTTTAAGTTACTTATCTTCTTCAATGAAGTAAGTAACTTATTCTTCTGCTTCATCCTCCTTTCATCTGCTCCTTCCATTGGTGGCTTCCTTGAAGATCTTTCTCAAGCCTTACAAACCATAGGAATATCCAAGCATGATAATAACTAGGGTTGTGATTAGTCCCCCTTAGCTTTTACCTTTGAGTCTCCTTGAGTCTCTCTTCTCATCTTCATAATCAAAGACTAAACTCTTAAAGTTTTAGGACTTAGGAATTAGGGTTATGCCTGCATCCTTCTCCTAGGATGGACGGTATAACTTTAATCCTAAGTGTTAAACCTTTAATTTGTTTAAACCTCTTAATCAAATCACCTTAATAATAACTAAGATTTTATCTTGTAACTTGGGCCTTACATTAGGGTTCTAATTCTTCCTCATGGTTAAGAAGGACTAACCCTAATGTTTAATGGACAAGTCCCCCTCAAGTTGTCTTACAAACCATAAAACTCATTTCTTAATCTCATCCCTTAATTAAAATCCACTTAATAAAGGCTTTGTTATATAATGAATTTAATCCCTAACCATGGATTAAGTTGAGGTATCTTCCTCAGCTTAAGTGTTCTCATCTATTATCCTTCTATTAGGATGGTGTAATGAGCCCACTAATCTGTGATTAGAGATTAAACTCATTACTTAACACTAAAAAAATCCAAAAAACATCTAATTAATCACAAGTAGGTTAATGATCTTAATCCTACATCATCATGGTAATTAAGTTGAGATGCTTATCACATACTTAAGTATTCTCATTATCCCTAATTAGGGAGGATATATAATGAGTTTACAAGCCTTTGATTTAGGCTTAAGCTCATTAACTTATGAAAAACACCAAAAACAATAACAAAACTTAAAGCATAAAAAACAAACAATAATCGTCTCCTTCGGGATTCTTTTCTCATCACACTCATTCATAAACGAGAACTTGCTTCTTCCGTCTAATGCAAGACAATTAGCACTCGAGCCAGACGAGTCATACACTTGAGCATAGGCAAGCAAGCAGTTCACAATCAATTTATCTTTCAGTCTCTTTGAGTCGAACTACGGTGTTCTGACTTCCTCATTGCATGAGAGGATACGTAGGCATAACTTAATTGTTATCGAACAAAAGTCTCTTTGTCTTACCCCTCTTCCAGCATTCTCTTTTAAGCCTCAGTTCCTGAGCATTCACCCTTTTGCACTGACACTTGTATATTTCTTTTCCAGCTTTTGCACACAGATAACACATACACTACCCCTTTAAACACAATCTTTTAAGCGTGGATCCCGTCGAGTACGACATAAAATCTATGTGCTAATACCTTCCCAGGTTGTAACCAACCCCTTTCTCAGTTTCTCTGGTTCGCAACCGTCATATCCATCTGTTTCTAGGTTTATGCAGCATTACCTTCCTTCGGGATAAAAATGCCTAGCTGGCGACTCTATTCATCTTCGTTTCATTTCTCCTTTCGCCGACCGTTTGTTTTTGTACCGGGATGCAAATCTTCGGGAGCGAAAATGGTTGTTGTTGTTGTAGAAGGATGTGTTGAATTGATGTCTTTTGAAGTTGAAGAAGGGACGATTGTTGATGTTGTTGAAGAATCTGTTGGAATGATTGTTGTTGAAGTTGTAGGAGTGATATCTGTTATATCTGATGAAGTGATGTTTGCTGGTGTTGTTGGAGGAATGGTTGTTGATGTTGTAGGAGCTGGAACTATTGAAGTGATCTGTAAAATGCCTTTTCTAATAAGACTGTTGATACCGATCTTAAAATTTGCACAACCGTTGGTAGAAATCTTGCAAGCTTCGCAATGGTCCTCACAACCTAGAAACACTTGGAACTTCAAAAGTTGGGCTTTAACCTCGGCCAGAGGTGTTTGAATACTTGCTACATTATCAATTAGGCTTACTGGTTGATCCTCCTCAAAAGAACTTATCCTAGGCCCACCATGGCTAGGCATAGGATTCTTGGTAACACTTGGAGGGGGTGCAAAGTTGACTACCTTAGAATCAATCAAATCTTGAACCTTCATGTGTAAGGCCCTGCATTTCTCTGTTGTATGGCCAGGTTCATTGGAGTGGAAGGCACACCTGACGTTGACATCATAGTTCCTTGGGAGATTCTGGGGATCTGGTGGAGCCAGAGTACTCAATTCGATCAGATTGAGCTTTAATAACTGTGGAAGTAAGGCAACATAGGGCATCAAAATGGGATCGATAACCCTGTTGATTTGAGAAGTCCTTTGCTGGAACAAATGTTGTTGTTAGTTATTGTTGTTGTTATAAGATCTCTGTTGAGGAGGAAACTGTTGTTGTTGTGGTAAGTGTTGTTGCTGTGGATACTGTGGTTGCTGAGGTGCTGGAGTGGGGATGGTGACAGTAGCTACTGATCTTTGCATGTATTGAGGCCTACTTCTTCTCATATGCATCGAGTTAGTTTCACCTGTCCTACGAGGCCCTGAGAAAGGTTTCCTTGCATTACTGGAGCTAGCACCATTGTCAGAGATCTTACCCATCTTCAAAAGACTTTCAATTCTCTCACCAGCTATAACTACATCAGCAAAATAGGTGGAAGAGAAAGCAATAAGTCGGTCAATGTAGGTTCCTTGTAATGTGTTCATAAACATGTAGACCATCTCCCTTTCCGATATAGGTGGCTGGACAGCAGCAACAAGTTGTCTCCACTTTTGGGCATATTCCTTAAAACGTTCTCTCGAAGATTGGGACATACCCATCAACAAAGTTCTATTGGTTGCCATATCTAGGTTGTACTGATATTGGCGTATGAAAGCTTCGGCCAAGTCCTTCTAGTTTTTGAAAGTAGCTCTGGATAGGTGAGAATACCACTCACGGGATGCCCCGATCAAGCTATCTTCAAAATAAAACATCCACGGCTTCTCTTCCATGGTATAAGCCTTTAATTTTAGAAAGGATTTAAGGTGGGTACAAGGGCAGGAGGTACCATTGTACTTCTCAAAGCATGGAGGCTTGAACTTGTGAGGAATCCTGACTCCTTCTACTAATCACATATCCATTACATCAAATCCCAAAGAGTTTTGGGATTCCAAAGATCTCAACTTCTCCGCTATTTCATCCAGACGATGATCATAGGCTTCATTCCCAGCACCAATTACTGTGAACTGTTCATCCTGAGGATCTTCTTGTAGAACACGACCTCCTGTATTTCCTTGGGTATTTCCGATAACATTGACGTCAGGATTGAGGTGGGGCCCAAACTCTGGCGGATTTTTTCGCGGCTGCCCGTGATTGTTGTTACTAGTACCTCCAGTGTCTGGATGATTCTCTTCTGGAGTTTGCTGCTCAACTAACTCTCTCAATCTTTCTTGGCCCTGAGCCAACCTAGTCATCACTGCCATGAACTGGTTCATCTGAGCCCTCATCTCAGTTCTCTCATTAGCCATCTGGGTTCTAACGTCAGTCAAATCTTATTGAACTTGGTCCATCTGAACTCTCGGAAGGTTGTGTCTTGTAGGATACCTGTGGACTCTATTGATGGGGAAAACCCTCCTGCGAGCAATGTTTCCTGAAACACATAGCAAAGTGAGAAAACAACAACAAAAACACCTGCAAAAACATAGAGAATGAGGTTAGCATGCAATGCAGTATGTCTATTTGTCTTCCAAGGGTATCCGGTTTGGCTCTTTGGTTTTGACCTTCCAGACCTATGGGAATGAAGATGTTGAAGAGAAGTGAAATTCACAAGCAGATCCAGGTAATACACAAACTATAACATTATAAAATGCCAAAATACATAGTTTATGATTACAACAAGTTCCCATGGTGGGTCAAAATACAATTAAGTTAAGAAATACAACAAAATCACCATGGAGAATTAAAGTACAACCAAAATAAAATACAAGTAAAGAAAATCAAACATCCAGCCCAAATTCATCCTCCTTGACTTCCTTCAGGAGAGCATCAGTCATTGGTCCAACTGGATGCTCTGTGATGGTCTTGATAAGAAGTTTTCTGGTTGCAATGGCACTTGTCATCTTCTGGTACTTGTCTTGTTCTTTTGATCTCTTTAACCCCGCCCGGAGTTTCAACTCGGAGATTTCCTTCTGTGCTGCTAACAAGGCTTCTTGACTCTTCTTCTCATTAGCTTCCAGCTGCTCTATCTTAGCTTGTGTCTTCTGATCTTTTTGCAAATAAGCTGCAGTGATCCTGATCCACCTAGCCTGACTCTCTTCCAAATAGTGTTCAGCTCTGGCCTTCTGAATCTTGGATTCTTTGCAAGCATTCTTCAATACCAGTTCTCCTGCTCGGGCTTTTTTGATGAAGTCCTTTGTTTTCTCTATCTTAGTCACATGCTCAATACAGAGCTTCTCTAACCTTCCAATGTCCAGACGACCATCATTCCTTTCCCAAAGGGTCTTCTTTAGAGCTTCAGAAAGCTGGGTATTCCTTTCTTTCAACTTCTCAAATTCCTCCAGGCTTACTATAGCTGTGGGCTCTACTGCTGATGGCCCTAATACATCTTCTAGGGTGAATGGCATACGAGTGATCTGTCCTCTCATGTGTGACCATTCAATGTACTGAACAGAAGCTATGTTGTTACACTTCCCTAGAATAGCAGTCCCTTTTGTCTGTATGTTGTCCCAAGCCCAGGCTGCTTGTTGGACAATGGCATGATTATTCATAATAGCACAGTAAAGAGACTCTGCTAAGTCTTGCTCTCTAGGTGGATGTACCAATGCATATCCCAACTGTCTTTTGAAAAGCAAAGGATTGTAGTTGATGCAACCCTTCACCCCAATAAGAGGTACATTAGGATATTGTCCACAACTTGTAATTATGTCCCTGCCCTTGGTGTTCTGAGTACACCACCTGATGTCTTCTGAAGTAAGGGAAATCATCCTCTTAGCCCAGTTCCTTGACTGATGTGGATTCAGGAAAGCTTTTGTCTTCGGCATCTGTCTCATCAACCAACTGTAGAAGAGGGGTGCACAACATCTGACCAATCTTCCCCTCTGCTTCTCATTTCTCTGATGCACTGAGTAATAGAAATCCCCCAGCAAGGTAGGAACTGGATTCTTGAGCATGAAGATGTGGATGGCATTCTTACTTAAAATTTAGGCTCGTCCGCAAACAAGATGATACCATATATGCTAAGTGCCTGGAGAGCACAAACAGTTTCCCAATTCTCTGTTGAAGCATGACTGGTAGTCTGAGTGATTAAGAAGTCCAAATGAAGGCCTGAGATTCCAGCCTTGGTGGTCATATGCTGATCAATGGTAGTTACCTCCAGATGCAATGCTTTGGCTATGTCTTCATTCTTAGGAGCAGTCATCTCAGGGTTGAAAGGAATCCCTCTTCTGATAGGGACACCCAACAACATGGAATAATCCTCCAACAAAGGACCTATATGAAAATCTGGGAAAGTAAAGCAACAGAGAGGAGGGTCATAAAACTATAGGCAAGTGTGAATCATGCTCCTTTGTGATGCATCCAAGTCCATGACCATGTCCACGATACCACCATAATGTTCTCTGAATAAGGGGACATGATCAGGGGTGATAAGAGCATGCATCTGCCTGATGCCTGTCAGAGGGTACTCAAAGAAATGATATGTGATGTTGCTCTTCCTGGTTGAATCCATGGTGAAGATGGATGCTGATGAAGATGACTGGAGAAGATAACTGATGAAGACAACTAGAGAAGATATCTGATGAAGATGGCTGAAGCAGAAGAACGGTCAAAACCAAACCAAAGAAGATGTGGATACCCTGCAAAACAAATAGACAAATGTTAAATGATGCAAAATGATGTATGCTGAATGATATGCAAGGGTTTGTGATCAGGTACTGGATTGTCAGTTGCTCTTGATAGGGTCCATGAGTGCAGAATTCCGGATGAAGGTCTGAGAACCAGTAACCAGGTGGGGGACTCAAATAAAGAGTCACTTGTCCAGGGTTTCATAAGATCAGTCTAAAATAGTGTAACCTTAAAACAATATCAGTAACAGGGTATGTTGAGGCCAAGGGCTCCTATACCCTGTAAACAACCCCACCCACTCACAGGTATTGTTCTAGAACAAGGTTCCTCAGACTTGGATCTATTATGAGAAGTATAAACACTTCTAACCCGGAGGTACAATGTTTACCCTAATCATAAAGGATCCTCCTCTAATTCACCTCAGATGCTGAAGGTCATCTAAAAGGTCATCCAGACTTAGCAGGCTTCCCAGATAGCCCTAGTACTACAGGAAATCCGTAGCACAAAGTTCTCAAGAAGAAACCCATGTCTGAATCGTGTTTCATATTCCCGCACTAGACCGAAATGGAATGGGAAAGAATATGAAGCCACTCTAATCCTATGTCTGTCACTCAGGCCTTTGTGTTGGCCCTTTCTCACTGGAATACCCCTCCCACCAAGGAAAACCAACAAATCCAGCACAGATATGATATGATAATAAAGAAAATGAGATGCATAAAATAGTAAATGAAAGCGATAAAGTAAATGCAGTAAATAAAGCTTTATAGAAAGCAATAAATAAAGCAAAAACAAAAGCACACATAGCATATAACACCCCCATAAACACAAACAAACAAGCGTTAGGAGAAACCCACAAGCGAACCAGAAGCCCTGGTTGCAAGGGTCCCCAGCAGAGTCGCCAAGTTGTCACTCTCCAAAAGACTTACGTCCCTAGGTGCAGACGCGAACGGTCGGTGATGTTGGAGGTTGAGGGTGGACTAGAGTCGCCAGCTAGGCATTTTTGTCCCGAAGGAAAGCTAATGCTGCATAAACCTGGAAGGGTATAGATAAGACGGTTGCGAACCAAAGGAATTGAGAAAGGGGGTTGGTTACGACCTAGGAAGGTATTAGCACCCAGATCGTCCGCCGTACTCGACGGGCTCCACGCTTACTTGATTGTGTTTAAAAAGAGATAGTGTATATGCTGACTTTGTTTAAAAAGCTATGGGAGAAATGTACAGAGTGTTAGTGCAAAAGAAAAAGGTGAGTGCTCAAGGATGAGGCTTAGAAAAGAATGCTGGAAGAAAAAGGGGGATGACAAAGATAATTTTGTTCGATAACCGTTAAGTTATGCCTACGTATCCTCTCGTGCAATGAGGAAGTCAAAACACCGTAGTTCGACTTAAAGAGACTGAAAATGATTTTGACTGTGAACTGCTTGCTTGTCTATGCTCAAGTGTATGACTTGTCTGGCTCGAGTGCTAAATTTCTTGCATTAGACGGAAGAAGCGAGTTCTCGTTTATAGAATGAATGTGATGAGAAAAGAATCTCGGAGGAGACGATTATTCTTTGTTTTTGTGTTTTTAGTTTTTTATTGTTTTTGGTGTTTTGCATAGGATAATGAGCTTAAGACTAAATCAAAGGTTGTAAACTCATTATATCCTCCCTGATTAGGGATAATGAGCCTACTTAAGCATGAGATAAGCATTTCAACTTAATTACCATGATGATGTATGATTAAGATCATTAACCTACTTGTGATTATTATAATGTTTTTGGGTTTTGTTTAGTGTTATGTAATGAGTTTAATCTCTAATTAGGGATTAGTGAACTCATTACACCATCCTAAGAGGAAGATGATAGATGAGAACACTTAAGCTGAGGGAGATACCTCAACTTAATCCATGGTTAGGGATTAAATTCATTATATAACAAGCCTTTATTAAGTGGATTTTAATTAACATGGTGATATTAAGAAATGAGTTTTATGTTTTTAAGACGTATCTTGAGGGGGACTTGTCAATTAAACATTAGGGTTAGTCCCTCTTAACCAAAAGGAAGAGATGGAACCCTAATGTAAGACCCAAGTTACAAGCTTAAGTCTTGACCATTATTAAGTGTTTTGATTAAGAGGTATAAACAAATTAAAGGTTTAACACTAAGGATTAAAGTTATGCACTCCATCCTAAGATAAGGATGCAGGCATAACCCTAATTCAAAGTCCTAAAACTTTAAGTGTTTAACCTCTGATTATGAGATGAGAAGAGAGACTCAAGGAGACTCAAAGGAAAAAAACTAGGGGGGACTATATACAACCCTAAAGATTATCATGCTTGGATATCATATGGTTTGTGAGGCTTAAAGAAAGGTCTTCAGGAGGCCACCAAGGAAGAAGAAGCAGATGAAAAGAGAAGGAGAGAAAAAAATAAGTTACTTACTTCCTGAAGAAGATAAGTAACCTAAAAGAAAGAAAGTAAGAATGAGAGAGCATAAGTGAATCAAGTTCACTTCAAAGACAAGTAAAGAATGCATATGAAGAGATAAGAAGAAGGTAGGATGTGGAGGCAAATCCACATCCCATACAACTTACCATAAGCCCCTGAAATGTTAGTATGAATGCATAAGATGCAAAGCAAAAGGAAATGAAGTTAATAAATATGCAAAGACCAAAACTAGAAGTGTATATGCAAGGAAAATTTGTTATGAGATGATGCAAAGTCATACATAATGCATATGAATGTTCATACAAGAATGAGATGCAAATGAAGTATGAAAGAAGCTTGAAAACACATGAATGTCCATGGAATGTAATGAATGCAAAACGTAGAAAATGAATGAGGAAATGATCAAGCAATGTTCAATCATGTCTTAAAGTGTATAAGATGTCATACAAATGAATGAAATGTCATGGCAAGTTCATATGATTGAGCTATGCAAAGATGAATGCAAATGAACATGAGAAATTAGGGTTTTAAGGCAACATGAGATGTATATGACCAAAACAGAAGCATACATCATGATAAAAATTTGAAATTTAACTCAAACAAACCCTAATCATACATAAGATCACTACCCAAAGGAGAAGGTCAGAAGCCAAACCTAGTGAAAGTTATGGATTTCCTAAGTTAACTAGGGTGTTTAGATACTTCGAAGGGAAAAATGCAAATCAAATTGAAAATCCAATGCAAAATTATGAAATAAATATCCTAGATACTAGATGTAATATGTGAAACAATGCAAAACGAATCAAGTTCAAACTCATCTTGGTTGACCAGAAGTGATTTTTTCAAGTTAGGGTTAGAAAATGTGATTTTTAAGAACCTTAATTCAAGGATAATTGGGAAAATGTTATCAAACCTAAAAATAAATTTGTATGGTGAGTTTGAAACCTAAATGTATTTTTAATTAATTAAAATCAATTAATTAATTCAATAACACATTTAAATGTTTTAAAAATACATTTTTAATGCAAAAATTAAAATAAAAAATGTTTTTGGGTTAAGAAAAATATTTGAAATGAAAATGCAAAGTTTGAGATTTTTTAAAAGTCTTTTGCTATTTTAAAATAAATATGGAAAAGAAATGCAAGAAAATGAAATAAAACTCAAATAAATGAGAAATATGTCAATCTGAAGGTCCAGATTCAAAGGGGAATTGACTGCGCGCGTGTTTAAAGGGCTAGGATTGAATCTGGCAAAAAATATTAATTAAACTTAATTAATTTAATAAATCAAGATTAGGGTTTAAGTGAACTAATCCTGGCCCTCCACACACCGGGAATCATGATCCAAGGGCCCAAATTTAAACCTAGCTAATTAATTACAGATTAGGGCTAATCACACTCAGGTGGCCGGAGAAGACCTCCAGTCATCTTCTCCGACAGCTCTCTCACCGGAAATGCTCAAAACAACACCCCAAGCCCCCAAAACCTCCAGAAAGAATCATCTAACCTCCCTAAACAAGAATCCACGCTCAAAACTCATTTATCATGCATCAAAATCAAGAATCGAACAAGAACATTTTTAGGTTAAAAATTTCAGAACAACAATACATCCTTGTTTCTCAACCATTTTCAAAAATACAAAGCACAGAATGATCAGTGGAGCATGTTTTTTCACATTGAAACTTAAAATAAGAGTTCTGGAAAAAAAGTTCTTGATGACTACCTGAGATGAAGCTTTGCAATTTTGAGCTTTCTAGACCTCTCCTTGATGCTAACCCACTCCAATGATCTCCCTGAAGCTTTTGAAAGGCTTAGAACAAGTTTACGATGGCTGGTTTTAGATGTTTGGTCCTGATAACTCAGAAATCGTATTTGTGTTGTGGAGTGTTTAAGGCCATTTCAATGTTTGGTTTGTGTTCTATGATTGATTTTGAGATGAATGGTGAAAGAATCAATGGTTTTTGTTGGCTGTGTTGAGAGATTCGAAGGAATAAAGTTTTTGAGGATTTTTGGTGATTCTGAATATTGACTTGATTCAAGCTTGTGTGTTTTGTAACGAGCTCCTTGATGTCCATATAAATAATGATGATTGGCCAGAGAGTTGTTGTGGCACATGCTGATTGGTATGAGAGGTTTTGCAAAAAGTTAAGATTGTGTACTATGAGGTATGGGCTCGGGTCTGAGCTGGCTTGGGGTCTTGTCCTGCCTCAACTTGCATCAAGGATGGCCCTAGGATTGGATTTGAGGATCTGGATGGGATGATACAAGAGTTATCACATGTTTTGCAAATTTCCCTCTTTTAAATTTCTTGGATCACAAGTCATGAAAACCTTAGGTCCAATGCCCAATTCTGATCAAGGCAAGTTGTGTTATCATATAATGATGCTTAAAAGTGGATTAGAGGTCATTAGAAGTCTTGAAACTTGATTTTGCAAAAATCCCTTTTTGGCATGAACTTGAAAATTATAGGATATTCCCAAATTTGAAAGATCATATCTCGAGTTCTAGGATGAATCAAGAGGAGTTATTGTACTTTTTTAAAATGGGAAGATCCAATCTACAACTTTCATGTTTAAGGATTTTTCATTTGAAGCTTTTTTGATCAAGAAAGAGGAGGTTGAAAATCTTTCCCAAAATGGAAAGTTTTCACTACAAGTCATGTCCAAAAATGGAAAGTTTGCAAATGGCTTGAAAATCTTCAATCCTGTGAACTTCTAAACACTTCCAAGATCAAATAAAGATCATAGGACCTCAAATTGATGAAAATGATCCTTTAGTTCCATTGTTGGGGGCCTCAGATGCCCTTATTCTGACTTTTCTTGCACAACAAGTTACCAGTTGATCAGATGACTTCCACAATGAATTTCTTCATCAAATTTGGTATACATGCTCCTTATACCATATTGGGACCATTAGAATCAAGAATGACCAAAAAATTTGGGTGTAAGGTCTCTGAAACCAAAACCCTAAGTTTAGGTCATTTGTGCAGGAAATCTTCAGTCTGCCTTCATGCCTTTGCAATGCTTTGAGATATTATGACTTCAAAGACTTCTTGGGGATGCATAAGATCATAAACCACTCATGGACCCTCTTGGCATGCTTCAAGACCTTTGAGATGGCTTAGATCACTTCTTATATTCATCTGATCACAAACCCTAGATGCAGCTTATGCAGATAAAATGAACTATGCAGTGAGATGATATACTTATGTAATGCAATATGAAAAGATCACAAGCCATGGTGTGAGAAAAAGTGAGAGCAAATTTGGGGTGTTTATACTCACCTGCAGGCATTTTACTGAAAGATTGCTGCCTATACTAGGGACGAGAAACTCTGGATGTACTATTTCCAGGATAGTCTTTCTGGAGGCTCCTTGGAATGGTATATGAAGTTGGAGAGAAGTTCCGTTCGAAGATGGAAATAGTTGGGAGAAGCTTTTATTAAGCAATATCAGTATAACATTGACATGGCTCCTAGCCGCACTCAGCTCCAAAGTTTAACACAGAAAAATTCAGAAAGCTTAAAAAATTATGCTCAGAGATGGCGTGAAGTGGCCGCCAGGGTACAACCACCGTTGCTAGAAAGAGAAATGGTAGACCTTTTCATGGACACCCTTCCTGGGCACATCATGGAAAGGTTGGTTGGGTGTTCCTCAAGCGATTTTGTGGATATTATCTTGACTGTCAAGAGGATAGAGAGCTGGATTAAGCAGGGAAAAATCCAAAATAGTGGTGTTTCAGCTTCCGGTGTCAAGAAACCTTTCATGAAGAAGAGGGAAGGAGAGACTAGAGCAATGTATGCATAGAGAGGTGGAGGCAATAAAGGTGTTAATCATCAAGTGGCTCCTGTCACTATTTCAGCTCAGCCTAATCAATAGCAAGTTCGACAACCGTAACAGCAGAGCCAACATGGTTATCAGCAACATAGGGCTCCTCGTCCCTACTATTCTCAGAAGGCTAAAGACAGGCAGTTTGACACTCCACCCATGTCTTACGCACAACTCTTGCATAATATTCCCTAGCTCCAAATGGTCCAGCTCAGAACTTTACAGCCTCTGAGGCCGAGACAAATCCCTGGAGGTTATGATACAAACGCCCGGTGTGAATTTCATTCCTGAGCCCCCGGTCACACTACAGAGAACATTAAATCCCTGAAGCACGTTGTTCAAGATTTATTAGATTCCAAAGTGATTAATTTCGCTCCCAACCCGAATGTGATACAAAACCCCATGCTTCCTCATGGAGGTACAGTTGGGGAAATTGATGACGGAGAGAATCTGAATTTGGTGCATGATGTCAATAACCTGCAAACTCCATTGAGTACTGTCAAAGCTTGTTTGTCCCAGAAGGGTATTTTTCCGGGTTGTAAGAGTGATTGTCCAGATTGTGCTGAGGCTCCTGATGGTTGTGAGAAATTTAGAACAGGGGTACAAAGCATGATTGATGAAGGGATCTTGCATTTTGATAGGATTGCAAAAGAAAAAGAAGTTTCTACGGTGACCATTTTCTATAATCCAGCTCAAGATGCTCCTCAAGCCAGAGTGGCACCAATAACTATCACTACTGCAGGACTTGTAATGTATCAAAGTGATAAGGCCATCCCATGACATCACGGAGGTGAAGTGTATTGCAATGGCCAGAAGAAAGACTTGGCCACACCTAGTATATCTCCAACTTAGGTAGAGAATGTTGGAGTATGAGGTTTTACTAGGAGTGGAAGATTGTTTGCACCGGAGACACTGAGAAACAACGTAGTGCCACCCAGAGACACTGCTGAGGCCCAAGTTAAGGATAGGGGCAAACAACCAGTAACTACTAATGAGCCCATACCTGTGGTTGACCCTGACATTACATTTGACAAAGAAGCAGAAGAGTTTTTAAGAATCATCAAGAAGGGCGATTATAAAATCGTGGACCACTTGCAACAGACTCCATCAAAGATTTACAACTTATCTCTGTTAATGTGTTCTGACTCTCACAAAAAAGCTCTTTTGAACATCCTAAACAAAGCCTATGTGCCTCAGGATATCTTAGTGAACCAATTAGAAACTGTGGTGTCCAGTGTGAACACCAGTCATGGACTGGGAATCACTGATATGGACCTAACATATGAGGGTCGTTCCCAAAATCGGGCATTGCATATTTCTTTGGAGTGTAAGGGTGCAATGTTATCTCATGTATTGGTGGATACTGGATCATCACTGAATGTTCTTCCCAAGAATGCATTAATGAAGTTGGATTATGATGGAGTTATTCTAAAGCCCAGTGACTTGGTGGTTCGAGCATTTGATGGATCGAGAAGACCAATGTTTGGGGAAGTGGACTTACCAATCAAGGTAGGGCCACAAAACTTCAATACCACATTCTATGTGATGGATATCCAGCCTGCGTATAGTTGTTTGCTAGGGAGGCCCTGGATCCATTCGGCAGGGGCAGTATCGTCTACGCTTCATCAGAAATTAAAATTCGTCTGGGAAGGGCAAATTGTAACGGTCTGTGGGGAGGAGGATATCTTTATCAGTCCTTTGACTTCATTTAAATATGTAGAGATGAACGATGAGATTGTTGAGACACTGTGTCAAGCTTTCGAGCCCTTGAAGACTAAATTGGAAACTTCATCAGCAGCTTCTTCCGAAGAGTCAAAGAAGGGAGTCTCCATAGCATCTTACAAACAAGCTCTGAAAGTGGTGGAATCAGGAGTATGAGAAGGCTAGGGAAAGCCGGTGGAAGTATCAGAAAAGAAGTACATGTTTGGTGTTGGCTACCATCCTGGGAAGTCATCATCTGAACAGAGCACCAGAGGTCGTCAAGGCCCGATTACCTTCACAAGTGCAGGATGGGTTGATTATGGGAGTATCAGTGTAGTGGAAGATGACACAGTTGATATTGATTGTGACTTGGATGAGTGGATCAGGCCTTATGCTCCAGAGACTTAACTCAACAATTGGTCATCTAAAAGGCTCATTTCAATCACTTCCTTTGAAGAGTAATGGTTTTTGTTTTTGTATTTCCTGTATTCAAGCGCTATGCCTTGCCCGGGGCATAGTAGCTCATTGTATGGGTTCCATTGTTCATAACACAATACCATGATCATTAATAAAGTGGATGTTTTGAATTCATCCATGTTGTTCCATGTCTTTCATGTTTTGCTTTGTTTTAAAAAAAGGGAAAGAAATGTTTTAAAATGGCAATGTTTTCATTTTCTCAAACTCTTTCTAAAGCCTTGCATGAATCATCATTCATGTAGGTGCTCTTCACCAGGTCTGATCAATGAAGACCCTGCTATGGCTAAGTATGACTTTGACAATCCGATTTACCAAGCCGATGAAGAAGGTGAAGATGATTGCGAACTACCTGAAGAGTTAGCCAGATTGCTTAAACAAGAGGAAAAGATGATTCAGCCGCATGAAGAGGCTATTGAGGTGATAAACCTGAGTACCGAAGAAGACAAGAAAGAGGTAAAGATCGGGGCCACGTTAGAAGAATCTATCAAGACTCTTATAATTTCTATGCTTCAAGAATATGTTGATGTTTTTGCTTGGTCTTACCAAGACATGCCCGGTTTGGATACAAATATTGTGGTACACAAGCTGCCTTTGAGAGAAGATTGTCCGCCAGTGAAGCAAAGGTTAAGGCGCACACGCCCCGATATGGAAATCAAAATTAAAGAGGAAGTACATAAATAGTTTAATGTTGGATTCTTAGCAGTGACCAGTTACCCTCCGTGGGTTTCCAATATTGTGTCAGTCCCTAAAAAAGACGGTAAAGTCAGAATGTGTGTAGACTATAGGAACCTGAATCGGGCCATCCCTAAGTGTAAACACCCCAAATTTGCCCTCACCCATTCACACCATGGCTTGTGATCATTTCATATGCATAAACACAATCATACCATCTCATATCCCATTTTTGATTCACTGCATAGATTCAAGGTCATCTGCATCTAGGGTTTGTGATCTGAGCAATCCAAGAGCTTCTTGAGCCACTCCAAAGGCCATCAATCACTTCAAAGGGGTCCATGTGTGTTCTTATATCATATTACATCCTCTCAAAGTCAAAAATGCCAAAGAATCACAAGAACTGGGGTTTGTATGGAAGCAGAGCCAGGTTTAACTGCACAGATGACCTAAGATTAGGGTTTTGGTTTCAGAGGCCATAACTCCAAATTTTTTGGTCATTCTTGTTTCTATTGGTCTCTATATGTTGTAGGGAGTATGCATATCAATTTTCATGAAGAAATTCCATGGGGAAGTCATCTGATCAAGAGTTGACTTTCTGGACAAGTCAGTGCAAAATCAGGGCATCTGAGGCCCCCAATGACCCAACCAAGGGGTGATCTTCATCATTTTGAGTGTATATGATCTTTATTTGATCATGGGAGAAGGTTGGAGTTCACAAAATTCAAGAATTACAAGTTTTTGCAAAGTTGACTTTTTAGGGCATGGTTGACTTTTGAAGAATATGTCATTTTATGCCACTTTTCAAACCTTACTTTTTGATCCAAAAATGCTTCAAATGGAAAAACTTTGGTCATGAAAGTTGTAGAATAGATCTTTCCCTTTTCAAAAAGTACAAGAACATGACCTAATTCATTTTGGATCAAAAGTTATGGTGTGTCAAAGTTGACAAAAATCACTAATTTTCAAGATATGCCTCAAATGAGAAACTTGCAAGAACTTTGTACCAAGGCATTTGTGACTTCTAATTCATGTCTAACCAATATGCAAGCATCATACAAGTTCTAAAAATCAGATTTGAACCAAAAAGATCACATGTTCATGGTTTGCAAAGCAAGAAAGTTTCATATGAACCAAAAGGGATCAACTTGCAAAAACCATCATCACACCTCATCCACTTGTTGCCTACAATGCTGAACCATTCTAGCCTCACTCACACACCATGCTGCGCCAGCCCATGTACTTGTACTAGCCTAGGGCTCAACCCATGCTTTCCTTACACCAAAGTTGACATTTTGCAAAAGGCAACTTACCTATCACAGCAGGCCAGGTCACATCATCTGACCAATGAGATTATTTTATGCAAGCAAAATGCTAGCCATTTTATACATCAAGCAAGGCTGAAACACACAAGATCATCACATTCACAAACTCACTCCCTCAAGCAAAACCCTTCGAATCTCTCCACACAACTCACAAACACAAAAACCAAGTCCATTGATCAACTCACCTTGCTTCACTGAGCCAAAACCAGCAAGACTCAGGCCTGAACTAAGCAAGAACTAAGCTTCACCATTTTTCATCTTCAAAGCCAGAACTTTCGAATATCACTATCCAGCCATCAAACACCCCATTTCTCTTCACCAACAAGTCAAGCACACCCAAAGGAGCAAGAATCCACCATTGGAGTAGCCTGAAACCTCACCATTCCTGACTGTGAAACCTGCTGCACCAGAACTTTCCTCTTCAAACCAGCCATCCACAAGAACTTTGAAGCTTCTCTTTGAGTCCAAGGGAGTCAAAGAAGTTCATTTGCACACAAAGGAGGCTCTGGAAGCTCAGTATTGAAGCTTTCCAGCTCAGGTATGACCATGAACATTTTTTCTCAGAGCTTGCATTTTGAGTTATAATCTGGTTGCTTATGTCTTGCTGATCATGGGGATACTCTTAGAATCGAAAATGAGTAGGAAATGAGTTTGTATTGTCACTCTGAAATTTTACCCGTGAAATTTGTTTCTTTCGATTTGCTTGATTCTTGATGTTTAAATGATGTTTGAAGGTGGATTCGTGACCTAGGTTGTTAGAGGATCACTTGGCTGTGTTTAATTTGTTGTTTAGAAGCCTGAATCAGGATCTAGGGTTTTGTTGTTGCTGGAGAAGATGACCGGAGCTTCCCACCGGTCACCTGAATGTCATTTGCCCTAATCCCAGTCATTAAATTCCATTTGAATCTCATGCGTTAGATGGCCTGACTTTGTTGACTTCCCGCGTGCATGAATGGCCCAAATTCGTTCATTTGCCCTAATCCACTTTAGTTAGTTTAATTAATCATAATTAAATTAATTTAATCAGAACCAACCTAGGCCACTAGATCTGGCGTGCAGTCAACATTTTCAAACCCAGAGCAAATCCTAGCCCTCCATTCAGTTGACTTCAGTTTATTTCATTTTATTTTCATATTTTTCTCATTTGTTTTATACAATTTATTTAAAATAGTAAAAATTGTTTAAAAATTATGAAACTTTTTGTCAAGAGTTTCATTAATTTTTAAAACACAAAAATATTTTTATTTTCATTTTTAGCATTAAAAAAGTATTTTTAAATATTTAAAAGTTTATTTTTAATTGATTAATGAAAATTAATTTATTAAAAATGCTTTTAGGTATTTAAAAATCACCAAAAAATTCATGAAATGTTTTAAGACATTTAGAAACATTGTCCAACCTTCAAACCAAATTTATTTTTTGATCTTGATGCATTTTGAGAATTTTTCATTGAATTAAAATCATTTTGATGCATTATTTTGATCCAAAGTTCCAAAAATCATTTCTGCCTATCCATGAAGAGTTGGACCTTGATTCTTTTTGCATTGCATTGTGTTTAGCATGTAGTTTGTGAGATTAAATGGTCATGATTTGATCTTCCATTTTCAATTTGTTTGGTAATTTTCTTGTTAAGGAACCCTAAAACCCTAGAAAACTTAGGAAAACCATAACTTGAAATTGGTGAAGAGTTGAAACCTCTCCTTTGGGCATTGAGTTAGTATAGGATTAGGGATCCTTTGAGTGCATTTTCAATTTTTTATAATGTTGTTTGCTTCTGATTTTGGTTTTTGTTTGATGCTTTGTTCATAAACCCTAATTTGGGCTTCCATATGCATCCATCTTGCATTTGCTTGCATAACATGACTTGCCATGACATCTTGTGCATCCATTTGATTCATTTGACATCTTAAGACATATTGAAAGCATGTTTGATCACTGCATCTCGCATTTGCCATGTTGTATGCCATTTGCATTTCATAACTTTTCATGTGTGTTCATGGTTCTTAACTTGTTTCATTTGCATCCATGAGTTTGTATGATCATCTCCATGCCTTGTTTCATGTTTGTAGCATCTCATAGCATCATTATCATCTCATGTTTGCTTCTGGTTTTGTTTCTCATCATGTCATCTCATCTCATTTTGCATTGCATTGCATTTCTTTTCTAACTTTTCAGGTGGTAAGTTATCTTGAGAAGTGAATTTGCCTTCACTTCTCATAACTTCTCTTCATCTCTTTTTGTGCATCCTTGCTGCATTTGATATGTGTTTGAGTTTGAGCTTGCTCATTCTTCTTCTTCCCACTTTCTTTCTTCAAGTGACTTGACTTCTTGAATGAAGCAAGTCACTTTGCCTTTCTTGATCCTTTCATCTGCTTCCTGGTGGTTCCATTGAAGACTTCTCTTGTAAACCTCACAAACCTTAGGAACAACCAAGCATGATAATGATTAGGGTTTTGATTAGTCCCCCACTTAGCTTTTACCTTTGTGTCTCATTGAGTCTTCTCTTCTCATCTCATAATCAGGGACTAAACCCTAAAGGTTTTAAGGCTTTGTGATTAAGCTTATGCCTGCATCCTTCTCTTAGGATGGAGTGTATAACTTTAATCCTAAGTGTTAAACCCTTAATGTGTTTAAATCCTTTAATCAATTCACTTAATAATCATCAAGACAATACACTTGTAACTTGGGCCTTGCATTAGGGTTCTAATTCTTCCTTAATTGGTTAAGAAGGACTAACCCTAGTGTTAATGGACAAGTCCCCCTCAAGTTGTCTTACAAATCATAAAATTCACTTCATCATCATATCATTAAATAAAATCCACTTAATCAAAGGCTTGTTTTGTCATGAGTTTAATCCCTAATCATGGATTAAGTTGAGGAGCTTTCCTCAGCTTAAACATTCTCATCTATTATCCTTCTCTTAGGATGGTGTAATGAGTCTGTTAAATCTCTGATTATGGCTTAACCTCATTACTTAACACTAAACAAAAACAACAAAAACATCTAAATAATCACAAGTAGGTTAGTGATCTTAACTCTACACCAAAGGTGATTAAGTGTGAGAATCTGACTTCACACTTAAGGTATTCTCATTACCCCTAATCAGAGGGAGGATGTGACGAGTTTACTAACCCATTGGTTTAGGTTTAAGCTCATTAACTTATGACAAACTTCCAAAAGCAATAAAAGATTGAAAACTCAAAAAAACAAACAATAATCGTCTCCTTCGGGATTCTCTTCTCATCTCATTCACTCACAAACGAGAACTTGCTTCTTCCGTCTAATGCAAGACAGTTTGCACCTGAGCCAGACAGGTCATACACTTGAGCATAGACAAGTGAGTAGTTCACAAGTCAATTCACCTTTCAGTCTCTTTGGGTCGAACTACGGTGTTCTGACTTCCTCATTGCACGAGAGGATACGTAGGCATAACTTAACTGTTATCGAACAAAAGTCTCTGTATATTCCCCCTCTTTCCAGCATTATTCTTTTAGCCTCATTATCTTGGGCACTTCATTCTTGTTCTCACACTGACACTAACATATTTCACCTCACACTTCTTTTACACTGACACCTGTACATCCTTTTCCAGCTATTTTACACACAAGTTGCACTGACACTACCCCTTTAAAACACAAATCTTTTAAGCGTGGATCCCGTCGAGTACGGCGGAGAATCTGGGTGCTAATACCTTCCCAGGTTGTAACCAACCCCCTTTCTCAGTCTCTCTGGTTCGCAACCGTCTTATCCATCTCTTTTCTAGGTCTATGCAGCATTGCCTTTCCTCCGGGATAAAAAATGCCTAGCTGGCGACTCTATTCATTTCCAGTGGGTTCACTGCTGTGTGTTCTCATTGTCCCTTTCGCCGACCGTTCGCGCTTGTACCGGGGATGCTAATCTTTCGGGAGCGACAGCTTGGCGACTCTGCTGGGGATACTTATAGTGCAACCAGGGCTTCTGGTTCTTTTTGTGGGTTCCTCCTAGCGCTTGTTTGATTTGTGTTTACTGGGGTGTTATGTGCTATTTGTGTTTGTATATTTGCTTTATTTATTGCTTTATGTACAGTAGATTACTGCTTTCTTTACAGCTTTGCATTATATCATATTGTCATACTGTGCTGCTGGCTGGATCTGTTTGTTTGCTTTGGTGGGTGGGTGTTCTATTGAGAGTTAAGGTCCTATACCTGGGACCTGAGTGACACCTAGGCTAGAGTGGTTCATATTCTTTCCCATTCCATCTCGGTCTGGTGCGGGAATATGAAACACGGTTCAGATATGGGTTTCTTCTTGAGAACTCTGTGTTGCAGATTTCCTGCAATGCTAGGGTTATCTGGGAAGCCTGCTAAGTCTGGATGACCTTTAGTATTGACCTTCAGAAACTGAGGTGAATTAGAGGAGGATCTTTTATGGTTATTGTAAACACTGTACCTCCGGGTTAGAAGTGTTTACACTTCTCATAACTGATCCAAGTCTGAGGATCCTTGTTTTAGAACACCACCTGTGAGGGGGTTGGGCTGTTTACAGGTTTGCAGGTACCCTTGACCTCAGCATACCCTGTTACTTTGTTTGATTAAGAGTACTCCATTTTGGAACAGTTCTTGTGATTCTAAACCCTGGACATGTGGCTCTTTATTTGAGCCCCCCACCTTGGTTACTGGACTTATAGACCTCCATCTGGATTTCTTGAACATACCTTGGACTTATATCAGAGCACTTGATCAGATCCAGCTCAGTCACAAACCCTTGCATATCATTTGCATACATCCTCATTGCATCATTCTAACATGTGTTTATTTGTTTCTCAGGGTATCCATCCTATCATTTTGGCTTGGTTTTGACCCCTTCTTCAGCTTAGACCTGTCTTCACCAGCACTTGCTTCAGCTATCAGTCACTTGCTTCAGTCACTTGCATCCTCAGTCTCAGCCTGTCAGAGGCCTATCTTCAGTGTTGTCATCAGCATCTATTCTTCAGCAACATGGCACCTAAGATGAGTAACATCTCCTACCACTTCTTTGAGCCTGAGCTAGCCAGCATCAGGAGGATTCAGACCCTGATTACTCCAGACCATATACCATATTTCAGAGAACATTATGGAGGAATTCTTGACATGGTTATGGATTTGGACCCTTCACAGAGGAGCCTGATACATACTTGCCTGCAGTTCTATGATCCCCCTCTGAGGTGCTTCACATTTCAGAACTTCCAGTTGGGACCTTTGCTGGAGGAGTATTCATCATTTGTTGGTGTACCCATCAGGGGTGGAATCCCTTTCAACCCTGAGATGGCTTTCCCAAGTAATGAGGAGATAGCAAAGGCATTATATTTGGAACCAATTTTGATTGGGCAGTATTTGACATCTAAGGCTGGAATCTCTGGTTTTCAGCTGGATTTCTTGACCTCTCAAGCTAGTTTGAAGGCCTCCCTAGGGGAGTGGAAGGCAGTCTGTGCCCTGTTGGCCCTCAGCATATATGGGATCATACTTTTTGCAGATGAGCCTAGGTTTGTTAGCAAGAGTGCAATCCATCTTTTCATCCTGAGAAACCCAGTGCCAACCTTGTTAGGGGATTTCTACTATTCAGTGCACCAAAGGAATAAAAAGCAAAGGGGGAGATTAGTGAGATGCTGTGCTCCTTTATTCCATACTTGGCTGCTCAAGCATCTACCAAAGACTGATGCATTCCTGAACCCTCATCAGCAGAAAAACTGGGCTAAGAGGCTTGTTGCTCTAACCTCAGATGATATCAGATGGTGTACTCAGAGTACTAAGGGCAGAGACATCATTACAAGCTGTGGGCAATTTCCCAATGTGCCTCTAATTGGAGTGAAGGGATGTATCAATTACAACTCTCTGCTGTTCAAAAGACAACTGGGTTATGCACTGGTCCATCCCCCTAGGGCACAAGATCTGACTGAGACCCTTTATGTTGAAATCAAGCCTAATCTGGCTATCGTCAGGCAAGCATCCTGGGCCTGGGATAATGTGCAGACTAAGGGGGTAACCGTTCTTGGAAGATGCAATAATGTAGCTTCAGCCCAGTACTATGAGTGGTCTCGTGCCAGGGCTCAAATTTCTGGAATGCCCTTCACTATTGAAGATATGCCTGGACCCTCCACAGCACCTCCTCCAGCAACTGTCAGTTTAGAGGAGTTTGAAAAATTGAAAGAGAGAAATGAGAAGTTGACTCAGGCTCTACAGAAGACCCTCTGGGAGAGGAGTGATGGTAGATTGGATATTGAAAGGTTGGAAAAACTGAAAGTGGAGCATTTGGCTAGAATTGAGAAGTCTGAGGATTACATTAAGAAGTCTAGGGCTGGAGAGCAGATCTTGAAGAATGCCTGCAAGGAAGCTCAGTTCCAGAAGGCTAGGACTGATTTGTATCTGAAGGAGAGTCAGGCAAGGTGGGTCAGGATCACCGAAGCCCGTACTCAGGAGGACAAAAGGACTCAGGATAAGATTGAACAGATGGAAGCTAGTGCAAAAGAACAACAGGAAGCCCTGGCAGCAGCCCAGAGGGAGGTCTCAGAGTTGAAGATCAGAGCTGGTGTGAAGAGGTCCAAGGGCCAGAGTCAGCACAAGAAGCTAACAGCAGCTGTTGCTACAAGGAATCTCCTTATCAGGAACCTTACAGAGCGTCCAGCTGATCCTGTGACTGAAGCACTCCTCAAGGAAGTTCAGGAGGATGAATTTGGCCTTGGTGTTTGACTTTTGCTTGTTGTTGCTTTCATTTTATGTACTTTTTCTTTATGTTGTATTTTTGACCCCTTAGAGGGCATGTATTGTAAGAAAACAAACTATATATCATTTGATTTTTGTAATATATGTGTTGGTTTGTTCTTATCTGAGTTTCTTCCAAGCGACATCACCGGCATCTTCTTCAGAGGTCTGGAAAGGTCAAAACCAAGTACCAAGCCGGATACCTTGGAAACAAATAGACACACTGCATTGCATACTAACCTTTTGTTTTGTTTTGTAGGTTTTGTTTTGTTGTTACTAACTCTGTTGTGACATCAGGAACTATTGCTCGACGTCGAGGGTTTCCACTCAACCGTCCACACAGATACCCCACCCGCAGCAACCTTCCGGGCATACAAATGGACCAAGTACAGCAGGACCTTACAGAGGTCAGGACTCAAATGGCCAACGAGAGGTTGGAAATGAGGACTCAAATGACTCAGTTTATGGAAGTGATGAATAACATGGCTCAAAGCCAGGAGAGGTTAAGAGCACTGGTAGAAGGAAGGAACCAGGAAGACCATCATCCAGGGACTGCTGGGACAAGCAACAATGAGAGAGTCCAACCTCATGTCAATCCCCCAGTCTTTGGACCCCACCTACATCCAGAGATCAATATCCCTGCTAATGTGCCAGGGACTGCTACAGCAGGAAGAGTACTGCAGGAAGACCCCCAGGAAGATCAGTTCACAGTGATGGGAGCTGGGGAGGAAGCCTACGACAGAAGGCTGGATGAGATCGCTGAGAAATTAAGATCCTTGGAGTCTCAAAACTCTTTGGGTTTTGATGTTATGGATATGGGCTTGGTAGACGGGGTCAGGATTCCCCACAAATTTAAACCACCATGCTTTGAGAAGTATAATGGGACTTCCTGTCCCCGGACCCATCTATAATCTTTTCTGGGGAGGCTGAAGGCCTATACCATGGACGAAAAGCTATGGATGTTTTATTTTGAGGATAGCTTGACTGGAGCTTCGAGGGAATGGTACTCCCATCTGACAAGAGCAACTATTAGATGCTGGAAGGACCTGGCAGAGGCCTTTATCAGACAGTATCAATACAACTTGGATATGGCACCCAACAGGACCCTCCTAATGGGAATGTCACAGTTGTCCAGGGAGAGCTTCCGAGAATACGCTCAAAGATGGAGACAGCTTGCAGCTGCTGTCCAGCCACCTATGTCAGAAAGGGAGATGGCTGATATGTTCATGAACACCCTTCAGGGGACTTACATTGATAGGCTAGCTGCTTTCTCCTCTACCAGCTTTGCAGATGTAGTGATAGCCGGGGAGAGAATCGAAAGCCTATTGAAGATGGGTAAGATCTCAGACAACGGTGCAAGTTCATCCAGTAATGCAAGAAAGCCTTTTGCAGGCCCAAGAAGAACTGGTGAAACCAATGCTATCCATGCTAATAGGGGCAGGCCCCAGTATGTTTATAGGTCTGTGGCAGCAGTCACCATTCCCGCTCCAGCTCATCCACAACCAGCTTATCAACCACCGCAACAAAATTATCAGCAACAACCTCAGTACCAGCAACAAACTCAGTATCCTCCGAGAAATTACAACAACAGCAGCAACAACAACAATAGTCAGCAGAGACCATTCCCACAAAGGCCCTCTCAGGCCAATAGGGTGATTGATCCGATCCCGATGCCCTATGCTACATTGCTGCCACAACTCCTGAAACTCAACCTAGTTGAGCTAAGGACGTTGGCACCTCCAGATCCCAACAGTCTACCCAGGAATTACGACGCCAGCGCCAGATGTGCCTTTCACTCAAATGCACCTGGCCATAGTACAGAAAAGTGCAGAGCTTTGCACATGAAAGTGCAGGACCTAGTGGATTCCAAGGCTTTAAACTTTGCACCACCACCAAATGTCAACAAGAACCCTATACCACACCATGGTGGTCCCCGAATCAATGCTATTGAAGAAGACAAGCCGTCTTATTTAATAACCAGTGTGGGTCAGATTCGGACACCGTTGGTAGAAATTAAGGCTCAACTCCTCGAATGTCAAATGTTCCCGGGGTGTGAGTTAGGGTGTGCTTACTGCAACATTTCAGTGAATGGTTGTGATAACTTGAGGGATGGCATAGATGGTCTCATTCAGAGTGGCCTGCTTCAGATTACAACATCAATTCCTACCAATCCAGCAATCTCCTTAACAACAGCTCCAGAACCTCCTACAACTGCAACAACCATTGTTCCAGACAACTCTTCGGCTTCATCAACAAATTTTTCATCTATCATTTCAACTGACCAGGTATCAACAAACATCCCTTCTACAACTTCAGCACCTCTTTATTCAGAGCCTCCTACAACAACAACACCCATCCTTCCAACAATGTCTCCTACAACTTCAGCAGCAAATATCTCCACAGTTACGATTTATTATGATCCTGAAAATGACTCTGCCTACAACTCACAAAGTGCTACTCCCATCAGAGCACCAGTCACAATATATTATGATCCACAGACTATCACAGTCCCTTCTGCAGCTGCCATCAGTCCAGTCACTGTCACAGTGCCTGGGCCAGTACCTTATGAAAGCAGTAGTGCCATCCCCTGGCATTACGGCTCTGATCTATACTGCGAAGGACAGAAAATCACTTTCGAATCATCAACTTCTGCACCACAAATAGACAATGTGGGAGGAGGCGGAGGCTTCACTCGAAGCGGACGTCTCTTTGCCCCACAAATTCAAGGACCCACTGCCAAAGCAGAAGCTGCTGCAAAGGCAAAAGGGAAGAGCATGGTGCAAGAAGAGCAGGTTGTTAGAGAAGCTTTGAAAACACCTTTTGATCAAGAAGTTGATGAATTCATGAAAATCATCAAGAAAAGTGATTACAAAATAGTGGACCAGCTTCACCAGACGCCTTCCAAGATCTCCATTCTATCATTGCTTATGTGCTCCGAAGCTCATCGGAACGCACTACTCAAAGTCTTGCACGCAGCTTATGTGCCAGAGCAGATCACCGTCAATCAGTTGGAAGCTGTGGTTGGGAATGTTAATGCTAGTAATGGATTAGGATTCACCAACACTGATTTGACTTCGGAAGGCCGTAATCATAACAAGGCCTTGCACATTACCATGGAATGTAAGGGTGCAGTTCTTTCGCATGTACTGGTAGACACAGGGTCATCCCTCAATGTCTTGCCTAAAAAGGCCCTTGTGAAGCTGGAATATGAAGGATTGGCATTGCGACCCAGTAACTTGGTAGTAAGAGCTTTTGACGGCTCTAAGAGATCAGTTCTGGGAGAAATTGAGTTGCCTGTAACAATTGGCCCACAAACTTTCAAAACGACCTTCTACGTGATGGACATTCAGCCTGCCTACAGCTGTTTGTTGGGTAGACCATGGATACACGCCGCTGGCGCCGTGACCTCAACCCTTCACAAGAAGTTAAAATTCGAGTGGGAGGGCCAAGTTGTTACTATTTGTGGAGAAGAGGATATTTTTGTTAGCCATCTGGCTACTTACAAATACATTGAGATGGATGGGGAGATCCACGAGACCATGAGTCAAGGGTTTGAGGCCCTGAATGTTAATGAAACCTCTGCTGTGCTTGGGACCTCTATGACATCCTACCAACAAGCCCGGAAGGTGGTGGAAGAAGGAAACGCTCAAGGCTGGGGCAAATTGTTGCCTGTGAAGAAGAAAGAAGATAGATTTGGGTTGGTTACAAACCAACTCAACAAGATCAAGCAGAGGCTGCTCAGAAGCCCAACTTTGTTAGTGGGGGGATGCTCACCCCTGATGCTGTCAACAACTTGGAAGATGAGTTGGAGGATGAACGCGACCTGGAAAGCTGGATTCGTCCAATGATCCCGGGGAGCAGTATCTCAAACTGGTCTTCCCAGGAAATTATAAGAGTTACTCCTGCAGAGTAATTATTATTTCCTGTATTTTTAAGCATGCATCAAGTCTTGCATCTTGCCCAAGATGACAAGACTCATTTTGTAATCGGGCCATCTGTAATTTTTGTGCAACAAGATTAATCAATGAAACATCAAACATCTTTTGCAAACAAGTCTTTTTCTTTTCCGCTCACTGTTTTTTCCATTTTTCTTTTTGTACAAAAAATAAATGGCGATGTTTTCAAAATGACAACTTTTATTTCACTTTTCTAAACAAGATTAAAATCAATCACTAAAATGAACAAACTGGACCCTTGCAGAGAGTGCCTTCCAGACCGCACCGACAACAACACGGCTATGACTTCGTATGACTTTGACAATCCGATCAATCAAGCTGATGAAGGGGTGGAAGAAGAGTATGAGCTTCCTGAAGAGCTAGCCAGATTGTTGAGACAAGAGGAAAAGGTTATCACTCCTCATCAGGAGGAGGTGGAAACGATTAATCTTGGTACAGGTGAAGATGTGAAAGAAGTTAAAATCGGGGCCGGTTTACAAGACTCAGTGAAGAAACAGCTGATTGACCTGCTTCAAGAGTATGTGGACGTGTTTGCTTGGTCTTATCAAGATATGCCAGGGTTGGACACCGACATTGTTATGCACAAGTTTCCTTTAAGAGAAGGATGCCCACCGGTTAAACAGAAGCTGCGCCGTACTCACCCAGACATGGCAATGAAGATCAAGGAAGAGGTACAAAAGCAATGGGACGCCGGGTTCCTTGCTGTGACTAGCTAACCACCGTGGGTTGCTAATATAGTACCTGTGCCTAAGAAAGACGGCAAAGTGAGAATGTGTGTTGATTACCGGGATCTGAACAGAGCTAGCCCGAAAGATGACTTCCCTTTACCTCACATTGATGTATTGGTGGATAACACGACTCAGTTCTCGGTATTCTCCTTCATGGACGGATTTTCAGGATACAATCAGATCAAGATGTCACCTGAAGACATGGAGAAGACAACCTTCATCACCCCCTGGGGCACGTTCTGTTACAAGGTGATGTCATTCGGATTGAAGAATGCTGGTGCAACATATCAACGGGCTATGGTAACACTATTCCACGATATGATCCATAAGGAATTCGAGTGTTATGTGGATGACATGATTGCCAAGTCCCTTACAGAGGAAGACCACCTGGTAAATCTGCTGAAGCTATTCAAGCGTCTGAGGAAGTACCAATTGAAGCTGAACCCCAACAAATGCACATTCGGGGTGCGATCTGGTAAGCTGCTGGGCTTTATTGTAAGCGAGAAAGGGATTGAAGTGGACCCTGATAAAGTCAAAGCCATTCAAGAGATGCCTGCACCGAAAACTGAGAAAGAAGTTCGAGGGTTTCTAGGTAGATTGAACTACATTTCACGGTTCATATCTCACCTCACAGCAACCTGTGAACCCTTGTTCAAACTGTTAAGAAAAGAACAACGGTCATGTGGAACGAAGATTGCCAGAAGGCTTTTGACAAGTTCAAAGAATACTTACAAGAACCTCCAATCCTTATGCCCCCAGTTGAAGGAAGACCTCTGATAATGTACTTAACAGTATTAGAAGAGTCAATGGGGTGTGTGCTGGGCCAGCATGACGAGTCTGGTCGAAAAGAGTATGCAATATACTACCTAAGCAAAAAGTTTACCGACTGTGAACAACGTTATTCACTGCTCGAGAAAACTTGTTGTGCTTTAGCGTGGGCTGCTCGCCGACTGAGACAGTATATGTTGACCCACACTACTTTATTGATCTCAAAGATGGACCCAGTTAAGTACATATTCGAGAAGCCAGCACTTACCGGACGGGTTGCAAGATGGAAAATGATTCTCACAGAATATGACATCCAGTACACGTCTCAGAAGGCCATCAAAGGCAGTGTATTGTCTGAATATCTTGCTGAGCAACCCATTGATGACTACCAGCCTATGAGATTTGACTTCCCTGATGAAGACATCATGTTCATTAAAGCAAAAGATCATGAAGAGCCTATTCACGCTGAAGGGCCGGACCCAGAAGAAGAATGGACCATGATGTTTGATGGGGCTGTTAATATGAATGGTCGTGGTGTTGGTGCAGTACTCATTACACCTAAGGGAGTTCACATGCCTTTCTCGGCAAAACTCACCTTTAACTGCACTAACAACGAAGCTGAATACGAAGCTTGCATTATGGGTCTTGAGGAAGCCATTGACCTCAGGATCAAGACATTGACAGTATTCGGAGATTCAGCTCTGGTAGTTAATCAAACCAATGGCAAATGGTACACTCACCAGGACCATCTGATACCTTACAGGGATTATACAAGAAGGTTACTGACCTTCTTCACAACAGTCAAGCTTGAGTATATCCCTCGGGACGAGAATCAATTTGCAGACGCCCTGGCTACCATTTCGTCCATGATCAAAGTTCAAGCTGCCAACTTTGTACTGCAGATTTCAGTGTCCAGACTTGACAGACCAGCTTATGTATTTGCAGCAGATATTGTCAAAGATGATAAGCCTTGGTTCCATGACATTAAGTGCTTCTTGGAGGATCAAACATACCCACCTGGGGCATCTTCCAATGATAAGAAGACTTTGAGAAGGCTTGCTGGTAGTTTCTTTCTGAACACTGATGGCTCCTTGTACAAGAGAAACTTTGATATGGTACTCCTCAGATGCGTTGATAGAATAGAAGCAGACCTGTTAATGCATGAAGTTCACGAAGGATCCTTTGGTACCCATGCAGGAGGACATGCCATGGCCAAAAAGTTGCTAAGATCAGGCTATTACTGGATCACAATGGATGCAGACTGTTGTGCCTACGCCAGAAAATGCCATAAATGCCAGATTTACGCAGATAAAGTGCATGTGCCTCCCAATCCTTTGAATATAATGTCTTCACCCTGGCCCTTTGCTATGTGGGGCATTGACATGATCGGCAAGATTGAACCGGCTGCTTCAAATGGCCACAGATTCATCCTGGTCGCTATCGATTATTTCACCAAGTGGGTCGAAGCAGCCTCTTATGCAAATGTTACAAGGCAAGTGGTAGCCAAATTTCTGAAGAGAGATATCATCTGTCGATATGGAGTGCCCGAGCGAATCATTACTGATAATGGTTCCAACTTAAATAACAAAATGATGGCAGAACTGTGTCGGGACTTCAAGATCCAACACCACAATTCTTCCCCTTACAGGCCAAAGATGAATGGCGCTGTTGAGGCAGCAAATAAGAATATCAAGAAGGTTGTGCAGAAGATGGTAGTTACCTACAAAGACTGGCATGAAATGCTACCATTTGCCTTGCATGGATACCGCACGTCAATCAGAACATCCACTGGGGCAACACCGTATCAGCTTGTGTATGGTATGGAAGCAGTCCTACCTGTTGAAGTCGAGTTACCCTCCTTACGGGTATTGATGGATGTTAAGCTAAACGAAGCAGAATGGGTTCGGGCCCGATACGAACAACTGAGTCTGATTGAAGAGAAAAGATTGGCTGCAATCTGTCATGGACAGTTGTATCAGAAGAGAATGAAGAAAGCCTTCGATCAGAAAGTCAGGCACCGAGAGTACCAAGTGGGAGATCTTGTGCTGAAAAGAATCCTCCCTCCTCATACAGACCACAGGGGCAAATGGACTCCAAATTATGAAGGGCCATTCGTAGTAAAGAAAGTTTTCTCTGGTGGAGCACTGATGCTCAGCACCATGGATGGTGAAGATTTCCCGTCCCCTGTGAATTCGGATGCAGTTAAAAAATACTTCGCATAAAATGACCCGCTGGACATAAAAACAGAATGTAAGTCCAGGCAAGAATAGGGCATCCCGGCGAGTCAAAAACAGAATAAAAGACTCGGGCAAAAGTAAGGGAAAATAAATATAAAAAAATGTGTACACCCGCTGAGTTGAAAAGCCGCATTGGACAACTCAGGCAAAAAGGGGTATCCCGATGGATTGAAAACCCGAAAGGGCGATCCATGCAAAATAAGGGAATAAGCGAATAACTGCATGCTGAATTCGTCTGTATCACTTACAACTTGGTAAACCTCGAACGGATCAAGCCTCTATCAGAATCAGCCTTCTTCAGAAAGCAAGACGAGAAGAACGTCAAAAGTCATACGAGTCATAGCAAAAGAGGAAGCTCCTTGAAAGCGTCGTCAACATCGCCAGCACTTTGTTTCTCAATTTGTAACAGTCTCTTCATTCTAGGAGATTTGTTTCTTTGGCTGTATCTTGCCAATTCAGGGCACATGAATTAATAAAATCAGATTTTCAGTCACGTCTCGTCTCGTACAGCTTACTTTTATTTGTAAAAAATGTCTGATGTCTCTAAAAAACCGATTGCATAAAGTACAGGTGCTTATCTTCAAAATAAAAACACGTGCTTGCAGGAAATATGATTACTCTCGGAAGTGTCTAAACTCCTATGACGGAATCCGGTAAGGGATACCTCAGGATCACTTGTACGTTTCTATCTTTACAGGATTGCAGGCACTCAAAACGCAGCGTGGGGCATGTAGGCTTCATCCTAGCAAGCTGGCAAATCAACACTCACCCTTGGCACCAGAGGTGCTTCCTCCCCAGCTGAGTTGCCACCGATAACTCTCCCCAGCTGAGTTGCCACTTGTTGCTTTCCCCACCAGGGATCACCTCTCCAACAGGGCAGTACCAGAAGGCACCCCTATCCCCGGCTGAGTCAAGAATCATCCTCAACGGAATTCTTAGGGAGATCTTTCAGTGATTTCTTTTTCTCCCCAGCCGAGTTGCCATTTCATCTTCAACCGAGTACGAGAGTCAGGGAACCATCTCCCCACAGAGCTTCAGCCTCTATCCAGAAGAGCAACGCATGAAGGATCACAAAAGAGTAGAGAAAGCTGCTACAAACCCCAGCTGGGTCCCCAGCACAAGGATGGGTCTATCAGTGACCTACATCCCCAAGCAAATACCATCTCAATGATCTCAAACCCCAGTTGGGATGGCCCCTTCAAACAGATCGACCGGAGATCTTCACAGCAACGGGATCCGAGTCCCAGATTGGTATCTTTGCATAATCATAGCATTCGCATCATATTCACCCACAAAGCGTAGCATTCCGTTTAATACGGAGCATTACGGCAAAAATCAAGCATATAGCATAATCATAAGCCATGTCTTGAATCAACACTTGTGAATAAAAACAGTTCATCAACATACAGAAAACTCCCCCAGAGTCCCCAGCGGAGATTCCCCAGCAAAATCAGTTGCCTCACATTCACAAACACCAGTACATATACTCCCTTTGACACCTGTCCGTGTCATCACTCCCCAATAAAGTCACCCGAATACCCTGTGCAAACAGTACCAATCGTATTACAGATACTTTTTGACACCCGTCTGTGTCATAACCCCAGCAGAAAGCCAAAGACGTCCTCTTTGCACTCACATATACTTACATATATAATCCTTTGACACCCGTCAGTTTCATATCCCCAGCGCAGTCATCTACACTTTGTATATCAGATACTTGTTTATATTACACTCTTCTCCTTTTGACACCCGTCCGTGTCACTCTCCCCAACAGTTAAACACTTATCTATACATCACTCATACTTATACAGATACTCGTCCGTATCTTCTATACGCCACTCAAATCCCCTCAGATTCGACACTAGTCCTTGTTCTTTGTTAACTCGTTGGTGCTCGTCCGTGCCATCATCTCAGAACATGCGTCAAGAGTTTGTTTCTACATGATACTCGTCCGTATCATAGTCTTAAGGATGCTCGTCCGCATTTTTAATCTATACACTGTGTCAAACACTTTTGTCTTCTTGAATATAGATACTCGCCTGTGTCTACTGTTCCCCCAGAAGAGTCCTCTCAGATTCAACACTCGTCCGTGTTCCTTGTTAACCAGTTGATACTCGTCTGTATCATCATCTCTGAACATGTGTCAGTATTTGTTTCTACTCGATACTCGCCTGTATCGTAGTCTTAAGGATGCTCGTCCGCATCTTTAATCTATACACAATATCTAAACACCCATACCTTTTGTTTCTTGGATGTAAACACTCGTCCGTGTTTACTATTCCCCAGTAGATCGATACTAAAGCAAATTTTCTTTTTATCTGACACTCGTCCTGTGTCATGATAAACCTTGAGAGCAGCCGTACCCTGCTAGGTGGTCGTCCTCCACCTCTTGATGGTCGTCCTCCATCATGCTCATCCGATGGCCGTCCCCATCGTTGATATTTAGCAGCCGTCCCCTGCTAGGTGGTCGTCCTCCACCTCTTGATGATCGTCCTTCATCACTTTATCCAATGGCCGTCCCCATTGTTGATTTTAGTTATCTGACATTCGTCCTATGTCATGACAAACCTTGAGAGCAGCCGTCCCCTGTTAGGTGGTCGTCCTCCACCTCTTGATGGTCGTCCTCCATCATGCTCATCCGATGGCCGTCCCCATCGTTGACCTTTTATCCGGCATTCGTCCTATGTCACGATATTTTCGGCAGTCGTACCCTGCCAGGTGGTCGTCCTCCACCTTAGATGACCGTCCCTCATCTTAACCCCAACAGAGCATCCGTCCCCTGCTAGGTGATCGTCCTTCACCTTTGATGACCGTACCTCATCATCTGTTTATTTCATTTATTCTTTAACCCGATGGCTATCCCCGTCGTGGTCCCTTTTCTTTTTAGCCCGATGGCCGTCCCCATCGTTGGTTACTTTACTTTATGAACTTGATGGCCGTCCCCGTCATGTTTCATTTGATCTCCAGAGAATTTTACAGCTTTACTTGATGGCCGTCCCCATCATAATATCTTATTTTTCCCAGCTAGTCGGCCGTCCCCGTCTTTGCTTTACCTTTTATCCCCAGCATGTCGGCCGTCCCCGTCATTGCTTTATTTTCCGCACTTTTCCCAGCATGTCGGTCGTCCCCGTCATTGCTCTTTACCCAGCAGTCGTCCTCTGCTCGACGGTCGTCCTCCGTCGCCCACACTTTACAATATACTTTATTTTCCTTTACAATCTATATCCCTTTTCTTCTTCATTCTGTGAGTGCAAATTTTGGACTGTCTTTGGTATTCAACCACAAGTTATCTTGTTTGCCTGTTAAGCCGTCGCTTACAACACTGCACAGCTAACTCATGTTTGAATAGGGGCAGCTGTAAACACCCCAAATTTTCCCTCACCCATTCACACCATGGCTTGTGATCATTTCATATGCATAAACACAATCATACCATCTCATATCCCATTTTTGATTCACTGCATAGATTCAAGGTCATCTGCATCTAGGGTTTGTGATCTGAGCAATCCAAGAGCTTCTTGAGCCACTCCAAAGGCCATCAATCACTTCAAAGGGGTCCATGTGTGTTCTTATATCATATTACATCCTCTCAAAGTCAAAAATGCCAAAGAATCACAAGAAATGGGGTTTGTATGGAAGCAGAGCCAGGTTTAACTACACAGATGACCTAAGATTAGGGTTTTGGTTTCAGAGGCCATAACTCCAAATTTTTTGGTCATTCTTGTTTCTATTGGTCTCTATATGGTGTAGGGAGTATGCATATCAATTTTCATGAAGAAATTCCATGGGGAAGTCATCTGATCAAGAGTTGACTTTCTGGACAAGTCAGTGCAAAATCAGGGCATCTGAGGCCCCCAATGACCCAACCAAGGGGTGATCTTCATCATTTTGAGTGTATATGATCTTTATTTGATCATGGGAGAAGGTTGGAGTTCACAAAATTCAAGAATTACAAGTTTTTGCAAAGTTGACTTTTTAGGGCATGGTTGACTTTTGAAGAATATGTCATTTTATGCCACTTTTCAAACCTTACTTTTTGATCCAAAAATGCTTCAAATGGAAAAACTTTGGTCATGAAAGTTGTAGAATAGATCTTTCCCTTTTCAAAAAGTACAAGAACATGACCTAATTCATTTTGGATCAAAAGTTATGGTGTGTCAAAGTTGACAAAAATCACTAATTTTCAAGATATGCCTCAAATGAGAAACTTGCAAGAACTTTGTACCAAGGCATTTGTGACTTCTAATTCATGTCTAACCAATATGCAAGCATCATACAAGTTCTAAAAATCAGATTTGAACCAAAAAGATCACATGTTCATGGTTTGCAAAGCAAGAAAGTTTCATATGAACCAAAAGGGATCAACTTGCAAAAACCATCATCACACCTCATCCACTTGTTGCCTACAATGCTGAACCATTCTAGCCTCACTCACACACCATGCTGCGCCAGCCCATGTACTTGTACTAGCCTAGGGCTCAACCCATGCTTTCCTTACACCAAAGTTGACATTTTGCAAAAGGCAACTTACCTATCACAGCAGGCCAGGTCACATCATCTGACCAATGAGATTATTTTATGCAAGCAAAATGCTAGCCATTTGATACATCAAGCAAGGCTGAAACACACAAGATCATCACATTCACAAACTCACTCCCTCAAGCAAAACCCTTCGAATCTCTCCACACAACTCACAAACACAAAAACCAAGTCCATTGATCAACTCACCTTGCTTCACTGAGCCAAAACCAGCAAGACTCAGGCCTGAACTAAGCAAGAACTAAGCTTCACCATTTTTCATCTTCAAAGCCAGAACTTTCGAATCTCACTATCCAGCCATCAAACACCCCATTTCTCTTCACCAACAAGTCAAGCACACCCAAAGGAGCAAGAATCCACCATTGGAGTAGCCTGAAACCTCACCATTCCTGACTGTGAAACCTGCTGCACCAGAACTTTCCTCTTCAAACCAGCCATCCACAAGAACTTTGAAGCTTCTCTTTGAGTCCAAGGGAGTCAAAGAAGTTCATTTGCACACAAAGGAGGCTCTGGAAGCTCAGTATTGAAGCTTTCCAGCTCAGGTATGACCATGAACATTTTTTCTCAGAGCTTGCATTTTGAGTTATAATCTGGTTGCTTATGTCTTGCTGATCATGGGGATACTCTTAGAATCGAAAATGAGTAGGAAATGAGTTTGTATTGTCACTCTGAAATTTTACCCGTGAAATTTGTTTCTTTCGATTTGCTTGATTCTTGATGTTTAAATGATGTTTGAAGGTGGATTCGTGACCTAGGTTGTTAGAGGATCACTTGGCTGTGTTTAATTTGTTGTTTAGAAGCCTGAATCAGGATCTAGGGTTTTGTTGTTGCCGGAGAAGATGACCGGAGCTTCCCTCCGGTCACCTGAATGTCATTTGCCCTAATCCCAGTCATTAAATTCCATTTGAATCTCATGCGTTAGATGGCCTGACTTTGTTGACTTCCCGCGTGCATGAATGGCCCAGATTCGTTCATTTTCCCTAATCCACTTTAGTTAGTTTAATTAATCATAATTAAATTAATTTAATCAGAACCAACCTAGGCCACTAGATCTGGCGCGCAGTCAACATTTTCAAACCCAGAGCAAATCCTAGCCCTCCATTCAGTTGACTTCAGTTTATTTCATTTTATTTTCATATTTTTCTCATTTGTTTTATACAATTTATTTAAAATAGTAAAAATTGTTTAAAAATTATGAAACTTTTTGTCAAGAGTTTCATTAATTTTTAAAACACAAAAATATTTTTATTTTCATTTTTAGCATTAAAAAAGTATTTTTAAATATTTAAAAGTTTATTTTTAATTGATTAATGAAAATTAATTTATTAAAAATGCTTTTAGGTATTTAAAAATCACCAAAAAATTCATGAAATGTTTTAAGACATTTAGAAACATTGTCCAACCTTCAAACCAAATTTATTTTTTGATCTTGATGCATTTTGAGAATTTTTCATTGAATTAAAATCATTTTGATGCATTATTTTGATCCAAAGTTCCAAAAATCATTTCTGCCTATCCATGAAGAGTTGGACCTTGACTCTTTTTGCATTGCATTGTGTTTAGCATGTAGTTTGTGAGATTAAATGGTCATGATTTGATCTTCCATTTTCAATTTGTTTGGTAATTTTCTTGTTAAGGAACCCTAAAACCCTAGAAAACTTAGGAAAACCATAACTTGAAATTGGTGAAGAGTTGAAACCTCTCCTTTGGGCATTGAGTTAGTATAGGATTAGGGATCCTTTGAGTGCATTTTCAATTTTTTATAATGTTGTTTGCTTCTGATTTTGGTTTTTGTTTGATGCTTTGTTCATAAACCCTAATTTGGGCTTCCATATGCATCCATCTTGCATTTGCTTGCATAACATGACTTGCCATGACATCTTGTGCATCCATTTGATTCATTTGACATCTTAAGACATATTGAAAGCATGTTTGATCACTGCATCTCGCATTTGCCATGTTGTATGCCATTTGCATTTCATAACTTTTCATGTGTGTTCATGGTTCTTAACTTGTTTCATTTGCATCCATGAGTTTGTATGATCATCTCCATGCCTTGTTTCATGTTTGTAGCATCTCATAGCATCATTATCATCTCATGTTTGCTTCTGGTTTTGTTTCTCATCATGTCATCTCATCTCATTTTGCATTGCATTGCATTTCTTTTCTAACTTTTCAGGTGGTAAGTTATCTTGAGAAGTGAATTTGCCTTCACTTCTCATAACTTCTCTTCATCTCTTTTTGTGCATCCTTGCTGCATTTGATATGTGTTTGAGTTTGAGCTTGCTCATTCTTCTTCTTCCCACTTTCTTTCTTCAAGTGACTTGACTTCTTGAATGAAGCAAGTCACTTTGCCTTTCTTGATCCTTTCATCTGCTTCCTGGTGGTTCCATTGAAGACTTCTCTTGTAAACCTCACAAACCTTAGGAACAACCAAGCATGATAATGATTAGGGTTTTGATTAGTCCCCCACTTAGCTTTTACCTTTGTGTCTCATTGAGTCTTCTCTTCTCATCTCATAATCAGGGACTAAACCCTAAAGGTTTTAAGGCTTTGTGATTAAGCTTATGCCTGCATCCTTCTCTTAGGATGGAGTGTATAACTTTAATCCTAAGTGTTAAACCCTTAATGTGTTTAAATCCTTTAATCAATTCACTTAATAATCATCAAGACAATACACTTGTAACTTGGGCCTTGCATTAGGGTTCTAATTCTTCCTTAATTGGTTAAGAAGGACTAACCCTAGTGTTAATGGACAAGTCCCCCTCAAGTTGTCTTACAAATCATAAAATTCACTTCATCATCATATCATTAAATAAAATCCACTTAATCAAAGGCTTGTTTTGTCATGAGTTTAATCCCTAATCATGGATTAAGTTGAGGAGCTTTCCTCAGCTTAAACATTCTCATCTATTATCCTTCTCTTAGGATGGTGTAATGAGTCTGTTAAATCTCTGATTATGGCTTAACCTCATTACTTAACACTAAACAAAAACAACAAAAACATCTAAATAATCACAAGTAGGTTAGTGATCTTAACTCTACACCAAAGGTGATTAAGTGTGAGAATCTGACTTCACACTTAAGGTATTCTCATTACCCCTAATCAGAGGGAGGATGTGACGAGTTTACTAACCCATTGGTTTAGGTTTAAGCTCATTAACTTATGACAAACTTCCAAAAGCAATAAAAGATTGAAAACTCAAAAAAACAAACAATAATCGTCTCCTTCGGGATTCTCTTCTCATCTCATTCACTCACAAACGAGAACTTGCTTCTTCCGTCTAATGCAAGACAGTTTGCACCTGAGCCAGACAGGTCATACACTTGAGCATAGACAAGTGAGTAGTTCACAAGTCAATTCACCTTTCAGTCTCTTTGGGTCGAACTACGGTGTTCTGACTTCCTCATTGCACGAGAGGATACGTAGGCATAACTTAACTGTTATCGAACAAAAGTCTCTGTATATTCCCCCTCTTTCCAGCATTATTCTTTTAGCCTCATTATCTTGGGCACTTCATTCTTGTTCTCACACTAACACTAACATATTTCACCTCACACTTCTTTTACACTGACACCTGTACATCCTTTTCCAGCTATTTTACACACAAGTTGCACTGACACTACCCCTTTAAAACACAAATCTTTTAAGCGTGGATCCCGTCGAGTACGGCGGACAATCTGGGTGCTAATACCTTCCCAGGTTGTAACCAACCCCCTTTCTCAGTCTCTCTGGTTCGCAACCGTCTTATCCATCTCTTTTCTAGGTCTATGCAGCATTGCCTTTCCTCCGGGATAAAAAATGCCTAGCTGGCGACTCTATTCATTTCCAGTGGGTTCACTGCTGTGTGTTCTCATTGTCCCTTTCGCCGACCGTTCGCGCTTGTACCGGGGATGCTAATCTTTCGGGAGCGACACTAAGGCTGATTTCCCTCTGCCTCATATAGACGTGCTAGTTGTCAACACTGCTCAGTTTTTCGTATTCTCTTTCATGGACGAGTTTTCAGGTTATAACCAGATTAAAATTTCTCCCGATGATATGGAAAAGACTACCTTCATCACTCCTTGGGGCACCTTCTGTTATAAAGCCATGTCGTTTGGTCTTAAGAATGCTGGAGCCACTTACCAACGGGAAATAGTGACACTATTTCACGACATGATTCATCATGAGATTGAGGTCTATGTTGATGATATGATAGCAAAGTTCCCAACAGAAGAAGAGCACTTGGTCAATCTAGAAAAGTAGTTTGACAGACTCCGTAAGTTTAGACTAAGGTTGAATCCGAACAAGTGCACTTTTGGGGTACGTTCCAGCAAGCTGTTGGGTTTCATTGTTAGTGAGCGGGGAATTAAGGTTGATCCAGCCAAAGTAAAAGCCATCCAGGAGATGCCTGAACCGAGAACTGAGAAGCAAGTACGTTTTTTACTAGGGAGACTAAACTACATTGCAAGGTTTATCAAATGGAATGAAGATTGCCAACAAGCATTTGACCGAATCAAGGAGTACTTGTTAGAACCTCCGATTCTCATGACTCCAGTGCCAGGGAGACCCATAATTATGTACCTTACCATACTCGAAGGATCAATGGGATGCATGCTGGGTCAGCAAGATGAGTCTGGTCGAAAAGAGCACGCCATTTATTACCTTAGCAAAACTTTTACCGATTATGAGACACGCTACTTACTACTCGAGACAGTACATGCTGACTCACACCACCCTCCTAATTTCCAATATGGATCCTGTAAAGTATATCTTCGAGAAGCCTGCTCTAACAGGAAGGGTAACCAGATGGCAGATGATTTTAACAGAATATGATATCCATTACACTTCACAAAAAGCAATCAAAGGGAGTGTATTGTCGGAATACATGGCTCAGCAACCAATTGACGATTACCAGCCCATGAGATTCGAGTTTCCGGATGAGAACATCATGTTCCTCAAGTTGAAAGACTGTGAAGAACCACTTCCGGAGGAGGTGCCAGACCCTGAATCCAAATGGAAGTTGATGTTTGACGGAGCTGTGAATGTAAACGGAAGCGGAGTAGGTGTTGTCATTATCTCACCAGAGGGTGTCCATATGCCTTTCGTTGCTCGGTTGACTTTAGAATGTACCAACAATGAAACAGAGTATGAAGCTTGCATCATGGGGGTTGAGGAGGCAATTAACTTGCGAATCAAGAACCTAGAGATCTTCGTAGATTCTGCTCTGGTGGTGAACCAAGTCAATGGCAAGTGGTTACTTTATCAACCTCACTTGGTTCCTTACAGGGATTATACCAGGAGGTTGCTAACTTTCTTTACCATGGTCAAGCTGAGTTATATTCCACGAGATGAAAATCAATTCGCTGATGCTCTAGCAAATTTGTCGTCCATGATTAAAGTTTGTCAAGAGAACTACGTGCCTCGAATCATGGTCCCTCATCTTAAAAGACCTGCCTATGTCTTTGCAGTTGACAGCGGTGAGGATAATAAACCTTGGAATCATGATATCAAGCCATTCTTGAAGTCTCAAGAGTATCCGACTGGGGCATCCAGTAAAGACAAGAAGACTCTCAGAAGGCTAGCAGGTGGATTCTTTCTGAATCAAGATGATGTGATATACGAGCGAAACTTCTACATGGTTCTTTTCAAATGCGTGGATAGACACGAAGCTGACCTGTTGATGCAAGAGGTTCATGAAGGCTCCTTTGGTACCCATGCTAGAGGACATGTTATCGCAAAGAAACTATTAAGATCAAGATACTATTGGATTACCATGGAATCCGATTGCTGTAAATATTCCCGCAAATGCCACAAGTGCCAGATCTATGTTGGTAATGTCCATGTACCTCTAAATCCATTGAGTGTTATGTTTTCACCTTGGTCATTCGACATGTGGGGCATTGATATGATTGGCAAGATTGAGCCAACAGCTTCCAACGGTCACCGCTTCATCCTGGTTGCTATAGACTACTTCACAAAGTGGGTCGAAGCGACATCTTATTCCAATGTTACAAAGCAAGTGGTAGCCCGGTTCATCAAAAGAGATATTATTTGACGGTATGGAATTCCCGAAAGAATCATTACTGATAATGGTTCTAACCTCAATAACAAGATGATGGCTGATTTGTGCCGGGATTTCAAAATAGAGCATCTTAACTCTTCACCGTATCGCCCGAAGATGAATGGCACCGTCGAGGCGGCCAACAAGAACATCAAGAAAATTGTGCAGACGATGGTTGTGACATATAAAGATTTGCATGAGATGCTACCGTTTGCGCTACATGGGTACCGAACGTCTGTGCGTACCTCAACAGGGGCAACCCCGTTCTCATTGGTATATGGTATGGAGGCAGTCCTACTAGTCGAAGTGGAGATCCCCTCGTTGAAATTAATGATGGACGTTAAGCTAGATGAAGCTTAATGACTCCGATCCAGGTATAATCAACTGAGCCTCATTGAAGAGAAACGCCTAACATCTGTATGCCATGGACATTTATATCAACGGCGAATGAAACAGGCTTTCGACAAGAAAGTACGGCCTCAACGGTACATACCAGGTGACTTGGTGCTGAAAAGGATTCTTCCTCCTCTCTACGATCACAGGGGCAAGTGGACACCCAATTATGAAGGACCATTCGTGGTTAAAAAGGTCTTTTCAGGCTGAGTGTAACAGCCTGGGCCCCTCGCAAGGCAATCCCGACACTGCCACCTCACTAGTAGAATTTTTGCCTTCTGTGGGAATCGAACCTTGTACCTTGGGGTTCAAGTACATGCTCAATCCATTCCCACTACAAATTGAGCTAAGTAGTGGGAATGGATTGAGCATGTACTTGACCCCCAGGGTACAGGGTTCGATTCCCACGGAAGGCAAAAACTCTACTAGTGAGGGGGTAGAGAAGATCGTGAGGTGGCAGTGCCGGGATTGCCTTGCGAGGGGACCTAGCTGTTACAAAAAAATGCGCCTTTTTTTGTAACAGCCCAGGCCCCTCGCAAGGCAATCCCGACACTGTCACCTCACGATCTTCTCTACTCCCCTCACTAGTAGAGTTTTTGCCTTCCGTGGGAATCGAACCCTGTACCATGGGGTTCAAGTACATGCTCAATCCATTCCCACTACCAATTGAACTACTAGCTCAAGTGGTAGTGGGAATGGAGTGAACAAGTACTTGAACCCCAGGGTACAGGGTTCGATTCCCACAGAAGGCAAAAACTCTACTAGTGAGGGGGGTAGAGAAGATCGTGAGGTGGCAGTGCCGGGATTGCCTTGCGAGGGGCCCAGGCTGTTACACGGAGCCTTGATGCTAACAACCATGGATGGTGAAGACTTCCGTTCCCCTGTCAACGCAGATGCAGTAAGAAAATACTTCGTGTAAAAAGACCCACTGGATAAAAATAGAATAAAGATCCAGGCAAAAATGGGCATCCCGGCGAGCCAAAAATAAAATAAAAGGCTCGGGCAAAAATTAGGGAAATATTGAAAAAATGTACACCCGCTGAGTTGAAAAGCCACATCGGACAGCTCAGGCAAAAAAGGGTATCCCGGTGGATTAAAAACCCGAAAGGGCGGTCCACGCAAAAGAGGGAATAACATGAACGACTGTGATCTATGAAATTTGTAATCCATCTGCAACTAAGGTTATTCCAAGGGTTGAAGACCAGTCTAATCACCTTTCTCAAGGGGCAGAGCAAGCAGATAGTCTTGAAGATATACAAGTCATAGCCAGGTCGAAACTCGATGAGGTTCATTTTTCACATTGTCAATAGGATAGTTTGTTTTCCTTTTGAGCGATTTCCTCTTTCCAGGGAATTTCTTCCTGATGTAATGCCTATTCATGGCCATTTTCCAAATCAATAAAATTCAATTCCAGTCAAACCTGTGACTATTTGCTTTTGTTTTTGTTTTTCATCTAACATTGATTGATTGCAAAAACGTCCAGAAAATTATGATTTATTATTGTGTTGTGAATATTCGAATGCTTTCTAACTCATGCAGGAGGACATGAACATCTAATACAACTCTAAAAAGGTTAAGTGACCGAGATGGTGATTCATACCATAAGCCTGGGGCATTACGGTCCAAACTAACTCTCCATGTTGCAGGCACTATTAGTTGTGTTTATGCAAGTACAAGTACAGGAATTGCTAGCAGAGCTAAAGCGAATTTCCAGGAGGAATATCTCAACAATATGACTAACCAAGGACAAGTGTCTTCCTGTGTGTCTCCCGTTATCCCCAGTAGAGGTGAAAGTTGAAATTCCTACCCAGCAGTAATGACAGAAGGCAGGTGTCCTCCCCAAGCATAGACTTCCCTTCAATACAGAGGCAATCCCCAGCAGTACAAGGAATGTCTTTCCTCCCCAGCAGGTTGCTTCTTCAGCAGTGTTATACCTTTGGTTCCCAGCCAAGCCAGAAGGTTTCTCACTTCCCCAGCAGAGTTCAACGGGTAGCGAACCTAGCAAGAAGAGTCCATTTCCAGCAGGGTCTTGGCTCTCCAACCTCAAAGTCCAATTTATTTTTGGCAATGGTTGCAGTTCAAAGCCGGCGTATCATTAGCAACTTTCCCCGCAGAGTTGTTTCCTCCTTAGTAGGATGGACCAGAACAATGCAGCGATCATTAGTTCTCCCCATTCAAGCCACATGGGATACTTGCAGTCTCCTCATTAGGAGATCCCTTTGCATTCGCATGTGCATAATCATCATTACATTTGCATCCTCCAAAGCGTACCATTTCCATCATCATGGAGCATTACGCCATAAAGTCAAACATGTGCATGCTAGCATGGGCCAGTTTTGAGGTATATTACCTAAGACTTGTAACATCTTTTCAACCCGAAGTACTCCCCACAGAGGATACCAGTACCATTTCCCAAGCATTATTGTCTTTCCAAGTCAATGTTTGTCATATATTCCGCGTCTTGTTTTGTACAACAGTCACGTCACAAGTTCTCGTTTTGTACAACGGTCTTGTTTGCCTGGGCTCTCGTTTATGTACAATGATCTCGTTCCACCTTGTCCTATTTCTTTATGTTTCTGGTTATCAACTGAGGCCGGTATACCATTGCGTCTCCATTCAAGGATGGTTTCGTGTTAGATCCGAGGATCTTTTGTGAGTTATCATTCGAGGATGGCATTCTCTTCTTCAAGTCCTTCTGAGGTTGGTCTTGTTGTTGTGGCTATCTGAAATTCTGGGATCAGATATGTGATGTCGAAACAGATGTTTAGACACTGATATCCTAAGCAATAAATTAATGAGCTAGTAAATTAATTAACACATGAAATTGTTAACCCAGTTCAGTGTATCTCCACACTTACATCTGGGGGCTACCAAGCCAGGAAGGAAATTCAATATAAGTAATATTAATTAGGGAGTTAAACCAATCAGTTTAATCCTTCACGTAATATCTACCCAAGGCAATTTCTATCTAAGACTCTACTTAGATATGAGTACCTACTCACTCCCCCTGAATCACACAGTGATCTCTAACTTAGAATGATTAATAAGTTTGAAGTCACACTTCAGACACACCAGCTTGATCTTACTTACTAGTTTCAATCAAGACACAATTCACTTTTTGCTTAAAAGCTTATAAAGTGAATAACACACAAATAAAACCTGCTTAAGTAACTTGCTCCACTAACACCCTTGACACTCTGCTTAAATTCGTTGGATTTACTTGAGTGTATCAGTTTCTTAAGTAGATGCTGGGTTTGTGGGCTTTTTGCAAATTATCCAGACTTGTAATTTCTAAATCCCACAGTTATCTCCTTGAATCAAGGTGAGTTAGTTTTCTGTTTCCTTTACACTGGAACCAGACAACTTAACTTCCTAAAGAGGCGCCTTGGAGTGCTCACCCTTTACGTTTACTTCCAGATATTTACTCCTGATTTTAAGCACTTCTGTTGCGTATCATTTAAGGCAGATAGCAGGTTCGTGATGTCACAACATCTGGTGTGACATCCTGATGTCCTGAACTAAGTTCATAACTTTTACTTTGTTTTTCAAAAATTCTTCCAATTTCTAACATCTACAAACTCCCCCTTTGGCTAATTTTTGGCTAACATATTCTTCTGGTTTTGTCAGAGAGCAACGGAGTTCCTTTCTGTTGGATCATGTGAGAGCTAAGAATTTGCTCCCCTTCAAACATGTAGTTACCTGAGATGTACACTTCCATGACTTGGCTCAACAGACTTTGATAAGTACCCATTACACCCAGTGACACTTTGATAGGTCCAAAATATACCATTTCAGCAGACAGACACTTTGATAGGTCCAAAATATACCATTTCAGCAGACAAACATAATATCATTGTTCAACATACACAAATTTCTCCCCCTTGTTAGACATAAATTTTGGGGCCAAACAAAACATTAAAGAAACAGACATAATAGACATACAATTCAGAACAGACAGACTCCAAACATACATTTTCCACCAACAAACAGCTTCACTCTTCATCCTCTGTATCCTCAGACTCATCACCAGCTCCATCATCATTCCCAGCATCCTCTTCCAGCTCCAGTCTTTGAATCAGGTCCTCAAGCTTCTTCTTCCTTTCTTCCAGCTCCTTGCAGGTTGTCCTGAGCTCTGCAATTAGGGCTGACTTTGATATAGGTGTCTTGACAGCAGATGTCCCAGCAGATGTCCCACCTGGTGCTTCAACATCTGCAGCATGATGACCTAGAAATAGCTTGTAATGGAAAGACAGTGGACTTTCCCTTTTACAGACAGAGTCCTTGTCAATAAGGATTCCTGGATACTGGTTGAGAATCACCCCACAGAGTAGTGATGGGAAGGCTATTGGAAGCTTGATGGCTGAGGTTCCTGCATGCTTGAGAGTCTGGTCAAAGATGTATGCTCCATAATCCAGCTTGGTTTGGGTGCCTACAACACAGATAAACCTCCCAAGCCCAGTAGCTATGGTTGAGGTGTGGTTGGTTGGGACCCAGTTGGCTGCCCCAATTCTGTGTAGCATGGCATATTTCTTGGTTAATAAGCTGACTAAGAGTTTGCCTTTTACTGGCCATGTCTTGACCTGGTTAGCTGTAATTATTCTGCACACTTGATTGTCAGTCTTGCCAAGCTCAGTTGGCCCATCTGCTTCTCTCCCCAGGTACTGATTGATCACCCTAGGAGAATAGTCTACACATCTTCCCCTGACATACACTTTTCTGAAATCCTCATATTTCCCATAAGCACATCCTTCTTGTAAGTTCACTATAAATTCATTTACCAACAACTCATAACATGGAGAGAATTTAGAGACATTCTTGAACAGTCCAGCATTGGAAATTAAATCAATTACCTCAGTACAATCCAAGGCATTACTACCCAGCTCTCGTTCCAGAGCCACCCTTCTCTGATAGACATATTTCCACATGCTTACGCTGGAGACATGGTAGAAGGACACATTATCCAGGGGTGCTTCAGGGACATCAGTGGCAGTCCTAGAAGGTGCTGGCCTCTTTCTGGGTTGAGATGTTGGGACATCCTCCTCAACATTAGAATCAAATGGAGATGTGGCATTCCTCTTTTGTGTGTTGACCTTACTCCATGGCTTTGTAGGTCCAAAAGCAGTTTTGACCTTGTCCTTCTTGGGGGTTGGCTGTCTTTTCTCAGGGGTTGCTTGAGCAGCTGGCCTCTTATCCTTCCTAGCCATAAGCCTCTTGGCTATGCTAGGATCAACAGCTGCTATGATCTTTGTATCAGAATCATCGTCCAGGTTCACAGCTGGTGGAGGTTGGGAAGCCTCATTCTCAGCAGCTTGATCATCAGTAGAACCTTCTACTCCTTCATCATCATTTGGGGCTTAGTCTTGGCCCTCAGTTGTCTCAACATTTCTTGGGACATCTTGTGGAGCAAGTATGTCTTCTTTAGCTTGGTTGCTGGGAGTTGAGGCAGGCATCCTGTTCAGGGGAACTGACACCCCAGGCACAACCCTTTCTTCTGTCAGGATCCTGGTTACAAGATCTCTAATTGTGGAGTCCACGTAAGCAGAAGCTTTTGGAGCACTGGAAGTTGAAGAGGCTCCCTTACTTTTGCTGAAGATTGGCTCCTTGGGTCTTCTTGCATGGGGAGTCCTAGGCTTTTGGGCGATGGGAATGCTTCCTCTGACAACGTTTATGGGTGTCGCATCAATGGGTACTACAGACAATGGAGTGACGTCCACTACGTCTTCCTGAAAGAGACCCTCATCAATGGAGTTAGGGTTCTGATGTTGTGACATGTTTGCGATTGTAGTGGGGATGCATAAAGGTTTGATGATAGACTTAGATGGGTTCAGAATCTCAGCTGTAGCATGCAAAGGGTTCAGTGGTGCTAATGAGAATGTGAGAAGCTGAAGGCACGTTTGTACATAAATAGAGCCCGTTTCTATTGGAATTTGTAAAACTGGAATACAAACGGTTATTGGCCAAACTAGTGCTGCCACCTGGTGGTCATGCCCCACGATGTCATAAGACATGCTGGCACTTCTCCATAATTGCTATATGTCACACATGCAGATTCCCAATTTACCCCTTAGGTTTTCAAATTGGGTAGCATCCAAAGCCTTGGTGAATATGTCAGCTAATTGCAGCTCAGTGGCTACATGCTCCAATGTGATCACCTTCTCCTCCACAAGGTCTCTGATGAAGTGTTGTCTGATATCTATGTGCTTAGTCCTGCTGTGTTGGATAGGATTTTTGGAGATATTAATAGCACTTAAATTGTCACAGTACAATGTCATGACATCTTGTGTGACATTGTATTCTGTGAGCATTTGTTTCATCCATACCAGCTGTGAACAACTGCTACCAGCTGCAATGTATTCAGCTTCAACAGTGGATAAGGACACACAATTCTGTTTCTTACTGAACCAAGAAATTAAATTGTTCCCTAGAAAGAAGCATCCTCCTGATGTACTCTTTCTATCATCAGCACTTCCAGCCCAGTCAGCATCACAAAACCCAGTGAGGATGGGTTCACAACCATGAGAGTACATTATGCCATAGTCACAAGTGCCATTTACATATTTCAAGATCCTCTTAACCTGGTTGAGATGGCTCACCTTTGGTTCAGCTTGATACCTTGCACACACACCTACTGCAAAAGCTATATCTGGTCTGCTAGCTGTAAGATATAGTAGACTTCCAATCATGCTCATGTACAAGCGTTGGTCCACACTCTCTCCTTTGTCATCCTTTGTCAGTTTTAAATGAGTGGGGGCAGGTGTTCTCTTGTGACTTGCATTGTCCATCCCAGACTTCTTGACAGTGTTCTTTGCATACTTGCTTTGGGATATGAACATGGAGTCCTCCATCTGTTTGATTTGCAGTCCAAGGAAGTAAGTTAATTCTCCCACTAGGCTCATTTCAAACTCAGACTCCATTTGAGTCACAAAATGTTTAACCATCCTGTCTGACATCCCACCAAACACTATGTCATCCACATATATCTGAGCAATCATAACCTTTCCCTCTTCATCCTTTACAAACAGGGTTTTGTCTATTCCTCCCTTCCTGTATCCATGCTTAATGAGAAAGGTGGTCAGTCTTTCATACCATGCTCTGGGAGCTTGCTTTAGCCCATACAGAGCATTCCTCAGCTTATATACATGGTCTGGACAGCTTGGATCAACAAATCCCTTTGGTTGCTCCACATATACTTCCTCATTAAGGTACCCATTTAAGAAGGCACTTTTAACATCCATCTGAAATAATTTGAACTTTAGGATGCAAGCAATTCCTAGGAGTAGTCTGATGGATTCAAGTCTTGCTACTGGTGCAAAAGTTTCATCAAAATCCACCCCCTTAATTTTAGTATATCCTTGAGCCACAAGCCTAGCCTTGTTTCTTGTAACTACTCCTTGCTCATTAGAATTGTTTTTGTACACCCACTTAGTGCCAATCACATTAATGCCATCAGGCCTAGGAACAAGATCCCATAATTCATTCCTTGTAAACTGGCCTAATTCTTCCTGCATAGCAGAGATCCAGTACTCATCATTCAGAGCTTCCTTCATGTTCTTAGGTTCTACCTTTGAGACAAAGCAGGAGCCTGAGATCATCTCTCTTGATCTAGTGGTGACACCACTATTGAGATCACCAATTATCAGTTCTTAAGGATGATCTTTCTGGATTCTGATGGAAGGAGATTTGTTGGATTGCTCTGACTTTGCCTCAGTTAAAGTGAAGTCAAGATTATCACTTTCTATTTTAACTTTAGTTGGATTGTCAGCAGATGTTCCAACATCATCAGCAACATCTGTCTTTGCATAGGTATCATCAATAGTCACATTTATTGACTCCATCATAACCTTGGTTCTGGAGTTAAATACTCAATAAGCTCTGCTATTTATAGAGTATCCAAGAAATATCCCTTCATCACTCTTAGGGTCCATCTTCCTTCTTTGATCCCTATCAGCCAGGATGTAGCACTTACTTCCAAATACATGAAAGTACTTGACTGTAGGTTTTCTACCCTTCCAGACTTCATAGATGGTGGATAGAGTTCCCTTTCTTAGTGTGACTCTATTGTGGATGTAGCATGCTGTGTTCATGGCTTCAGCCCAAAAGTACAGGGGTAACTTCTTGGCATGAATCATGGCTCTAGCTGACTCCTGAATAGTTCTGTTTTTCCTTTCTACAACCCCATTTTGTTGAGGGGTGATGGGAGAAGAGTACTCATGGTTGTCCCTTCTGATGAACAGAAGTCTGAGAATTTTTTATTCTCAAACTCCTTTCCATGATCACTTCTTATTCTAACCACACAACCTGCCTTTTCTCTTTGGATCCTATGGCACAGATCTCTAAACACCTCAAACACATCTGACTTTTCTTTGATGAAGCTTATCCAGGTATATCTTGAGAAGTCATCAACAACCACATAGGCATATCTTTTTCCACCAAGACTCTCTACCTGCATTGGTCCCATAAGGTCCATGTGCAGTAATTCCAAGACTTTGGAGGTTGTCATATGTTGAAGCTTTGGGTGTGACATCTTGGTTTGCTTACCCATTTGACACTCACCACACACTTTTCTTTCATCAATCTTAAGTCTTGGGATCCCTCTTACAGCCTCCATAGAGATGATCTTCTTCATTCCTCTGAGATGGAGATGACTCAATCTTTGATGCCATAGCTTCACTTCTTCTTCTTTGGCTATGGAACAAGTAGATGTGAGGCTGGAATCTTGGGGTTCCCACATATAGCAGTTATCTTTTGATCTAGCTCCTCTCATGACCACTTTCTGCTCTTTATCAGAAACTATGCACTCAGCTTTGGTGAAGTTGACACTATAACCTTGGTCACATAACTGACTTATGCTGATCAAGTTAGCAGTTAACCCTTTCACCAACAGCACACCATCTAGACTTGGTACACCTGAGCAGTCCAGGGTCCCAACTCCCTTGATTTCTCCCTTTGCTCCATCTCCAAAGGTTACATAGCTGGATGAGTGTGTCTTTAAGTCTACCAATAGATTCTTCAGTCCAATCATGTGCCTTGAGCAGCCACTGTCAAAATACCAGTCTTCCTTAGCAGATACCCTGAGAGATGTGTGTACTATAAAGGCAACAACCTGCTTGGACCACTTGTGCCTGTTGTGAGGTTTCCACTGCCTAGAATGTGAGTTCAGATCAGGCTGTCTTCCTCTCTTAGGCTCCCACTACTGGATATATGTGTGTCTCCTCTGATGCATCTGCCCTGGGTAGTGTCCATCTCTAGAGTTCCAAGGTTGCCTGGTGAACTTGTTCTTCTGCTTAGGCATGTACTGGTAGCTTTGATCAGTATAATGTCTAGCTTTAGGTATCCAAGTTTTCCTGGTGATCTCTGTCTTCTGCTTAGGAAGGTGCTGGGAACTCTGATTGGGGTATCCATGCAGTTTGTAGCAAAAAGGTTTGATGTGACCAAACCTTCCACAGTGATGGCATCTCCACCTTTGATATTTCTTTTTCATCATGTTTTTCTCATGATGTTGATACATCTTCTTAAACATCTTGTTTGACTTCATAGGATCTGGAGTTGTTTGGCTAGTGCTAGCCTCAGAGTTTTGAGCTTTATTAAATCCCAGCCCAGTCCTATCTCCTGAGTGCTTGTTGTTGTTGAGAATGGCATCCAGTGTGTTTGAGCCACTGTTCAGCATTTTGACAGATTTGGACATATGCTCCATTTTGGAGTTGAGTAGGCTGACTTCATTTTTCAAAGTGGCAATGATCTCCAGATGACTTGCCTTTTCAGCTTTTAATTCCTCAATCTGCTTCTTCTGCTATTCACTTTCCTTGCATACCTCAATGCTTCTTTCACACAACATCCTGTAAGATGTTTCAAGCTCTTCAAATGTCAGATCCTCATCACTGGATTCCCCTTCAGTTTCACATACTCCAGCTAGAGCAGTGATGTGCTTTGCAGACTCTTCTTCTGACTCACTGCCTGAGTCTTCATCTGACTAGGACACATAAAGGCCTTTCTTTTGCTTCTTTAGATAGGTTGGGCATTCACTTCTAATGTGTCCATAACCTTCACATCCATGACATTGGATCCCTTTTCCTTGGTTAGTCTTCTCATCATAGTTTGACCTTCTGTTAGAGTCATAAGATCTTTTATTCTCAGAGGTTGAGTTTCTTCCACTTGGTCTGGGCCTGTTGTCTAGTCTTTTGATAATTTTTTTAAATTGCCTCCCAAGCATAGCAATTGCATCTGATAAGTTGTCCTCAGAGCCTGCTTCATGACTTTCTTCTTCCTTATCAGTGTTTGAGACCAGGGCTATGCTCTTGTTTTTCTTCACAATAGTATCACTCATTCCCATCTCAAAGGTTTGAAGGGAACCAATGAGCTCCTCAACTTTCATTGTGCAGATGTCCTGAGCTTCTTTTATGGCAGTGACCTTCATGTCAAACCTCTTGGGCAGTGATCTGAGAATCTTCCTTACCAACTTTTCATCACTCATCTTCTCTCCCAAGGCACCAGAAGTATTAGCAATCTCCAGGATGTTCATGTAGAACTCATGAATGGTCTCATCTTCCTTCATTCTCAAGTTCTCAAACTTGGTGGTGAGAAGTTGAAGTCTTGACATCTTCACCTTTGATGTTCCTTCATGAGTAGTTTTGAGGGTGTCCCAAACATCCTTGGCTAGCTCACAGTGGCCACAAGCCTAAATATGTTCCTATCAATGCCATTGAACAAGGCATTTAAGGCTTTGGAATTTCCAAGTGCTGACTCCTCTTCCTCCTTGCTCCACTCTTCTTCGGGCTTCATCACTTTTGCCCCATCCTTATTGTCTTTGACAGGGTGCTCCTATCCTTTGTTAGCTGCTTTACAAGCCCTGCTATCAAGAGATTTCAAGAATGCTACCATTCTTGGCTTCCAGTAATCATAGTTGGATCCATCCAAAATAGGTGGTCGATTCACAGATCCTACATCTCTGTCCATGTTCCCAAAATTTGCAGTCCCTAGATCTCACCCAGTTATACAGGCAGGGTGCCTGCTCTGATGCCAATTGAAATTCTGGGATCAGATATGTGATGTCGAAACAGATGTTTAGACACTGATATCCTAAGCAATAAATTAATGAGCTAGTAAATTAATTAACACAGGAAATTGTTAACCTAGTTCAGTGTATCTCCACACTTACATCTGGGGGCTACCAAGCCAGGAAGGAAATTCAATATAAGTAATATTAATTAGGGAGTTAAACCAATCGGTTTAATCCTTCACGTAATATCTACCCAAGGCAATTTCTATCTAAGACTCTACTTAGATATGAGTACCTACTCACTCCCCGTCAATCACATAGTGATCTCTAACTTAGAATGATTAATAAGTTTGAAGTCACACTTCAGACACACCAGCTTGATCTTACTTACTAGTTTCAATCAAGACACAATTCACTTTTTGCTTAAAAGCTTATAAAGTGAATAACACACAAATAAAACCTGCTTAAGTAACTAGCTCCACTAACACCCTTGACACTCTGCTTAAATTCGTTGGATTTACTTGAGTGTATCAGTTTCTTAAGTAGATGCTGAGTTTGTGGGCTTTTTGCAAATTATCCAGACTTGTAATTTCTAAATCCCACAGTTATCTCCTTGAATCAAGGTGAGTTAGTTTTCTGTTTCCTTTACACTGGAACCAGAAAACTTAACTTCCTAAAGAGGCGCCTTGGAGTGCTCACCCTTTACGTTTACTTCCAGATATTTACTCCAGATTTTAAGCACTTCTGTTGCGTATCATTTAAGGCAGATAGCAGGTTCGCGATGTCATAACATCTGGTGTGACATCCTGATGTCCTGAACTAAGTTCATAACTTTTACTTTGTTTTTCAAAAATTCGGCCAATTTCTAACATCTACACTATCATTCGAGGATGATAGACCATTTTGAGCTTATTGATTGAGGTCATTTTGTCTCTTTTTCAAAGTCTGTTTGAGGTCAATCTTTGTATTTTTGGTTATCGATTAAGACCAGTATACCATTGCGTCTCCATTCGAGGATGGTTTCGTATTAGATCCGAGGATATTTTGAGAATTGTCATTCGAGGATGGCATTCTTTTCTTAAAGTCCTTATGAGGTTGGTCTTGTTGTTATAGCTATCATTCGAGGATGATAAACCATTTTGTGCTTATTGATTTAGGTCGGTTTGTCTCTTTTACAAAGTCTTTCTGAGGTCAGTCTTTGTGTTTTTGGTTATCGACTGAGGCCGTTATACCATTGCGTCTCCATTCGAGGATGGTTTTGTGTTAGAGCCGAGGATCTTTTGAGAATTGTCATTCGAGGATGGAATTCTTTTCTTCAAGTCCCTCCGAGGTTGGTCTTGTTGTTTGGCTATCATTCGAGGATGACAAACCATTTTGAGCTTATTTATTGAGGTCAATTTGTCTCTTGCAAAGTCTGTCTGAGGTTAGTCTTTGTGTTTTTGGTTATCGACTGAGGTCGGTATACCAATGATTCTCCATTCGAGGATGGTTTCATGTTAGATCCGAGGATCTTTTGTGAGTTGTCATTGGAGGGTGGAATTCTCTTCTTCAAGTCCTTATGAGGTTGGTCTTGTTGTTGTGGCTATCATTTGTGGATGATATACCATTTTGAGCTTATTGATTGAGGTTAGTTCGTCTCTTTTGCAAAGTCTGTCTGAGGTCAGTCTTTGTGTTTTTGGTTATTGACTGAGGCCGATATACCATTGTGTCTCCATTCGAGGATGGTTTCGTGTTAGATCCGAGGATCTTTTGGGAGTTGTCATTCGAGAATGAATGTTTTCCCAGCATATTATATTTCTCCAAAGAGTTCAAATTTTCAGGTCCTATTCGAGTATTCAATCACTCCATACCCTGGATGTCTAAAAGCCATTGCAATTATTCATTTCGGTCTGCAGATGATTGTATAGGGGTAGCTGTAATACCTCAAAATTTTCCCTCTCATTTCTTCAACATTTTGCATAGCATTTAGCATAAACAAATTCATGAAATAATCCAAAACACTGCATCATGTGCATCATAGTTGAGACACATGTATGTGATCATTGATTGGAGAAATTGAAGGCTATACAAAGGCAACCAAGGAGCCACAAAGCTTCTCAACCTTGTGCAAAGGGTTCACAACATCCCACAAGTCTTCACTTGAAGCTACAAGTCATGAAAAGAATTGAATTGATCAAAGGAGGCAAGCAGTGCAACATCTTCTGATGAAAAGGGGCCAAATTAGGGTTTCATTTCTACTGGGATTCTCAATTAAATTTTGATCCAAATTGGATTCCATTATCTTATATATGATGTCAAGTTCATAGGATTCAAATTTCATCCATAGAAACATTTTGGAAGAGGTTCAACTGGCCAGATGACTGAAAATCAAGGAATTGGGGGAAAGTCAACCATGTTGAGGAAAAAGTCAACTCCTGACTTTTTGAGATCAAAATCATGAAATTAGGGTTACAAGGATCCTAGGGTTCATGTTTTATCAAGAAATGATGGAGGAATCAAGAAAACCAAAACTTACCATTTTTGGAAAATTAGGGTTTCCAAAAATTGCATTTTTTGCCATCTTTGCAGCAACTTCAAGAGAGGACTTCTCCCAAAATATGAGGGCTATCAAAATTCTACCTTGATCCAATTAATGAGGGAATCTTAAGCTTCAAATCCATAGGTGGAACTCATTCATAGCATCAAAATTGAGAGAGTTATGATCTGGCAAAGTTTGAACAAATCAAGGCAAACTAGGGCAAAACCAAGGCAGGCCTTGCCTCCTGCGCGCGTGCCAGGCAAGGCATTCTATCAAACAGGTGGTGGGTTATAATGCAAGCTATTTTTCTCCATGTTATAGGCCTCAAATGAAATTCCTTTGAACTACAAAGTTGTTTATTGCCATGTTTCTAATAACTTTGATGTTCAAAGATTTTTCATGTGATCAAAGGATTAAGAGTTATGGGAAGGCAAAATAAGGATGTTCAAACTGAAATGCACAAGGCATCTTGCACAAGCCAAGGCAATGTTATGCAGGCCCATAATACAGGCTTATGGCATGATGTTCAAAGATACAATTTAGATATTTAAAGGTCATATTCCATGATTATTTGAATTACAAACTTGGTGTATGAAGCATCTACTTCAAATTGAGCACAAGAATCACATCATTTGGTGACTTGTTCATGAAGAAACATTCAAAATGAGATGACAACGTGCCATCTGTTTTCTTGCAGTCTAAGGCAATGTATCTTATGTACAAATTTAGTTCATTCAAGAGTCTCTACATCATGTTATGTTCAAACTCATCATAAGTAAGGAGAGGGCATCATCTCATGCTGCATGATCACTCCATTTACCATGCACACCTTTGAAGACCAAGCAAATGAAGAACTTTCAAGTATTGAAGGCATGCTGCAATGATCAGCCTCGTCATATACCAACAAGTTCAACCATAACAACTATGTTCCTCATTGCATATGATCATATTCGAGCAACTAACTCAAGCTACAAATTCAGCTGCATGGACATTGCATCTCACACCTTCACATTGATCATGGCACCATAGAGTTAACTTCACTCTAGTTCTAATTGTTAACTAGAGTAGTTAACAGTTAACTATGCATATAAAAGGACCATCTCTAACAGAATTACACTAAGAGTTTCATTTGATCAAAAATCAGTTCATCATTCATCACTTTCCCTCTGGTTTTTCTCTCTGCATCTTGAAGATCTTCTCCTACATTTTGCTTCGAGCTAGCTTCAATTGCCAATAACATAGCTCATTCTTCTTCAGTTCATCATCATCATCATCATCATCATCTTAGACACAATCTCCATGGATTACATAGCTTGATTCTCCAAGGATCAACCATTGCATCTTCTTGATATTGCACTGCATTTTGGATCGAAGCTCTTAAAACTTCATAAATATAGTTTCAAGTTTCATTCAATCATCATCAGCATCAAGTCTTACACAAGATCCATGGCTTGCTCACCTTGAAGCATCAGAAATTCATTACTGCATAATCTCACACTTTACTGCACTTTCATCAAATCCTCAAGATTTCCCATTCACAGAGTGTTTATTTCACTCTCATTGTTCATTATTAAGTCAAAACAAGAGCTCAGGATTCTTATCTCTGGTTTTCCTCAAATTGTGGTATTTCTGCAATTCAGGTGCCCTCTGAAATTCTACTTGCTTTCCTTTATCAATTTTTATTATTTTCATGTTGTGTGAAGCTTATTAGAAGCATTTCTCCCTCTGGCTAGATGATAGGCCTCTGAGAGGCATAGTTCCAGTTTTTAGGTTGAATTTTATGAGCTTCGATTTTGCTTGTTCTTGCGTGAGAAATGAAAATTAAGGATAAATTATTGATGTATGAAGTGTGAGGAGTAGAACGATGGCCTTGATTCTCATTTTCATGGTGTTTTAAGGAAACCCTGGGTGAGGAGTGATCAGATAAGATGACCGGAGACTAGCTCCGGTCACCTGAACAGTGCCCTAATTCATCCTCAACTTTAAAATGCGTCCATTGATCTTAGCTTCATCCTAGGGCTCTGATTACGCCAGCAAATAAATGATCCACATGGCTTGCACGTGCACAATTTTATCAACAAATCCTCAGGATTCTTTTAGCACCCCCAACGTGTTCATTTAAGGCCCATTCTAGTGTTATTTCTAACTAAAAGCACCCCCAGGCCTAGTCCTTAATTCAGCCTATTTTCATTTTCTTTCTTTTTCTCACTTTTATTCATTTTTTGTTTCTGATTTTTAAAAATATCAAAACCTCATAAAAAATTTCAAATAAATTCATGTGAGGTCCTCATATTGTTTCATAATTTTCCATAATTTTGGTTCTCATTTTACTTTTATTTTTTAACCAGAATTAATTTCCCAATAAATTAATTTCTATTTCCTTCTTTTTTGACAAATCAATTTGTTCATTTTCTTTCTCCCAAAACACAAAAGCTAAATGGTTCATTCTTTTTTAATTAGTTAGAGGACTCATTGAATTTCTTCAACTTAGTTTTTCTTTAATTCTTAGGTCACTATAAGTCATGTTTTTCTTTGTATTCAAGTATCAATTTTCATAATTTTTCATGATCATTTAGTATTTTTCCAAGTTGCTCGGTTCACAAGTCATATTTTTTATCCTTTTATTCCTTTCCCTTGATCCCATTAGAATAAGGTATTTATTCCAATACCTTGAGGTCTCAATTTTGAGTCTTTTGGGTCTTAGGGGATGTAATTAAGTGTTAAATATCCTCATTAGGTTTTCATCTTTGATTTTTAGTTTTTTCTTGAGTCATAAGTCATATATACTTCATTTTAACCTAACTTCACTTCTTCCTTTCATCTTAAACATTTCAAATTCAATTTGCACATAAGCTAACTTCATTTTATCCTTGTTTTGTGCCTCATAATTGTTTTGTGGTCATTCTCACATGTTCATCTCAATTGTAGAACCTTTTGCATCTTATTGAACTTCATTTGCCATTTAAAAGACCTCAAAAACCCTAATTTGGACACCTAGCCTTATGATGTCTCTTAACACCTCACTTGTGAGTATTTTCCAAATCTAATTTCCATTCTAATTTGTTTCCAAGCCTCTGGTTTTTTTATGGAGAGGTTAAGTCCCTTTGGTCACTTTTGAATTTTCTTTTAAGTCATTTTGTTTAACCTTTAGAATCATGTTTCCATATGCATTCTCCTACTTTTCAATCTCATGTTTGAATACCTTTGACTTGAATCTCTTCTTTCTCATTTGAAATAATCTCATACTTCACTTCCATATAGTGTTAAGTTCTGGATTTTTCACTCACCTTTGATCATAGGAGATTTTAGCATGCTAAACACTTAGGTTACCCTTTCAACTTTATCCTTATGTCTCATTAGGGTTTAGTAGTACTTTAGGGCATAGTTTGAATTTAATTCAATTAATCCCTTTAGATACTTTTTCATTGATTTAGCTACTGACTTTTGGAAGTGTGTTACTTCATAGGATACCTTAGACTTAGGTATTAACCTTAGAAGTTCACTAACATCTTTCTTAAGCTAATGTGAGTTCTTAATTGAAGTATGCCATGTCATAATTGTTCATATTGCTTCATCATGCTAACATTTGATTTGTAGGGGGAAGATGAGGTAATCATACTTCATTTATATCTCTTATGCGTTCAATTGTACTTGCCTTAGCACTTGGTGCTTTGTTCATAGGCTCCCCTTTTGTTCTTTAGATTCAACTTAACTTCCTTAGGAAGTAAGTTGAACTCTAACTAGCTTTTCTACTCCCTAGGTTTAGAATACCTCACAAACCATAGGATCAGATTTTGTACATAATGAGAAAACTTAGGGTTATGTCTTAGTCCCCCATTAGCTTTGACCTTTTGCCACTTGAGTCTTCTTCTCTCATCTTCAAACAAAAATCCAAAAAAACTTAATAAATACATGAAAGAATCTCTTGTGTATAGCCTTATTCCATGGGGCACTTGCATTCATTCCATTTTGGAATAGTGTAAGCTTGTCTAGCATGATGTACAAGTCTGATCCAGAGGGTATTTTCACAAAGAAAATCTAAGAGATACTTCCTTACAAAAGCAACAAAACATGTAAATAAGTTCAACAAGCTAGTGAACTTAGACCCTAATCCTTAGGAAACAAGTCTTGGATAAATATTCCTTACTTGGTGTGCTTGTTCTACTATTCCATCTTGGAATGTAATAGCAAGTACACAATCCGTGGAAAAGATTTTGAATTCACTTCCTTGTGCCAAATTCATACAAAACTCTTAAAAAGCAAACAACAAATAATAAGCGGCTTTCCTGCGGGAACTTCTTTTCTCACCTTCACTGCCATCATAAGAACTTGCTCCTACTTGTCACTTTGCAAGACGGTAACACACTCGTGCCAGACGAGTCTTCAACACCTGAGCATTGACATAGGTAGTTCAAGACTTAAGACACAAGCAATCTTTTCCACCCCTAGTTAGGGGAACTACAACGTCTCTGATCCTCATGTCCCGATAAGGTACGTAGGCAGCGGGGTAGGGCCCGTTCGAGCACTCTTTTATTTTCCCTACATCTTCCCCATTTCTTTTCTTTTCTTATCCAGTTTAATTCCTTTATTTTGCAGTAGCTTTCATTTCTTCACCCTTTGAAACATTATTTTTGCAAGCGTGGATCCCGTCGGGTATGGCGGATGATCTGGAGCACTAATACCTTCCCAGGTCGTAACCGACTCCCGAACCCAGATCTTTGGTTCGCAAGGCCTCGTCTTTTCATTCTTCCTCAGGTTTGTGCAGCATTACCTTTCCCATTCATTAGGAATAAAAATGCATGGCTGGCGACTCTACCTTTTCCGCGCCACTTTCACGGTTGTACTAGGATGAAAATGCCGGGAGCGACAGCTGGCGACTCTACTGGGGATCGAACCCAGAATCTCTAGTTTCCCTTGTAGAATCAATCCTAGCGCTTTTTTGTTTTTGTTTCTTTGGGTGTTTATCTGTTTGCTGCTGTGTGCAAGGAAATAGTTATATATAGTGATCTTCCAATGGAGATTTCTTCATGAACAAGGCATCAAATGAAGCAATGTTTGTGATCAAATTGAAGAGTATATTTCATAGAATTTATTTGATGTTTAGTCCATGATGAAACAATGACTTTAAATTGCTTAAAATAACCATTGAATTTCATGTCACAAAACTACATAATTGGCCTGCACACCTTGCCTTTCTTCCTACCTATGATACCTATGCATGACCAGTTATGACACCCATACTTTACCCCTCCATAACTCTTAAACCACTGATCAAATGAAAAATCCTTCAACATCAAAGTTGTTGGAAATATGTAACTGAACAACTTTGTAGTTCAAAGAAATTAAATTTGAGGCTTTCATGATAAATAAAAAGGGCTTGACTTGTTAACCACCACCTATTTGAGGAAATGCTTGGCAAGGCACGCACGCTGGCCAGCAGGGTGCCTCGCCCATGGCTTGCTACTTGCCCTACTTTGCTCAAACTTTGCATGATCATATCTGTCTCAATTTTAATGATATGAGTGAGTTCCACATATGGATTTGAAGGTTAAGATTCCCTCTTTAATTGGCTCAATGTAGAATTTTCATAGCCCTTGTATTTTGGTAGAAGGCCTCTCTTGAAGTGGCTGCAAAAATGGCCAAAACATGCCATTTTTGGAAACCCTAATTTTCAAAAAATTGTATGTTTTGTTTTTCTTGATTTCTCTTGATTCCTCCATCATTCCTTGATCAATTTTGAACCATAGGATCCTTGTAACCCTAATTTCATGATTTTTATCTTAAAAAGTTTGGAGTTGACTTTTTCCTCAGCATGGTTGACTTTTCTCTAATTCCCTTATTTTCAATCATCTGGACAATTGAACCTCTTCCAAAATGTTTCCATGGATGAAATTTCAACCTTAGGAACTTGACATCATATAGAAAACAATGGAATCAACTTTGGATCAAAATTTCACTGAGAAGCCTAGTAGAATAAAAACCCTAATTTGGCCCCTTTTCCTTAGGAGATGTTGCACTGCTTGCATCTGAAATTCTGGGATCATATACGTAATGTCGAATCAGATGTTTAGACACTTGAAATCTTAAACAAAAATTAATGAGCTAGTAAATTAAATGACACAGGAAATTTTTAACCCAGTTCAGTGTATCTCCACACTTACATCTGGGGGCTACCAAGCCAGGAAAGAAATCCAATATAAGTAATATTAATTATGGAGTTAAACCAACCAGTTTAATCCTTCACTTAATATCTACCCAAGGCAATTTCTACCTAAGACTCAACTTAGATATGAGTACCTACTCAATCCCCCTCAATCACACAGTGATCTTTTACAATGATTAATAAAATTGAAGTCACACTTCAAACAAACCAGCTTGATCTTACTTAAAAGTTTCAATCAAGACACAATTCACTTTTTGCTTAAAAGCTCATAAAGTGACAAACAATTAAAACCTGCTTAAATATAACTAGCTTCACAAACACCCTTTACAGTCTTCTAAAATTCGTGTTCTTTTCTTGAGTGTTTCAGTTCCTTAAATAGATGCTTGGTTTGTGGGCTTTTTGCAAATTATCCAGACTTTGATAAATCCCACAGTCATCACCTTGAATTAGGGTGAGTTAGTTTGTTGTCTCCTTGAATCAAGGTGAGTTAGTTATTCTGTTACACTGGAACCAGATAACTAAGCTTCCTAAATATGCGCCTTGGAGTGCTTATCTTTTTATAATTAATTCCAGATAATTTCTCCTGAATTTACTCACTTCTGTTACGCATCATTTAAGTCAGATAGCAGGTTTGCGATGTCACAACATCTGGTGTGACATCCTGATGTCTTGAACTAAGTTCATTAACTTTTACTTTGTTTGTCAATGTCACAACATCTGGTGTGACATCCTGAACTAAGTTCATAACTTCTTGTTTGTCAAAAATTCTGCCAATTCTTAACATCTACAAACTCCCCCTTTGGCTAATTTTTGGCTAACACAATCTTCTGGTTTTGTCAGAGAGCAGCGGAGTTCTGTTGAATCATGTGAGAGCTAATAATTTGTGAGAGCTAATAATTTGCTCCCCCTCAAACCTGTATGTATACTGCTATGACTTGTTCAACAGACTTTGATATACCAATGAGCATTCAAAAATAACTTAGTTCAGAAGACAGAAATTAACATCAGCATTGTTCATCAAACAGGCATTAATAGTAGCAGGTATTGTTCAATACACTTCTCCCCCTTGTTAGACAGAAATTTGGGGCCAAACATTACATAAGCAGAGAGAAAAAAACATTCAAAATTACAAAGCAAAATTACAATGCAGAACAGGCAATACATTTTCCACCACAACCAGCTTCATTCAGACTCAGCATACTCTATATCCTCTGAATCCTCAGACTCAGCATCAGATCCATCCACATTTCCAGCAACTTCCTCCAGCTCTAGTCTTTGAATTATGTTCTCAAGCTTTTTCTTCCTTTCATCCAGCTCTTTGCAAGTTGTCTTGAGCTCTGCAATTAGGGTTGCCTTGGATATAGGAGTCTTAACATTAGATGGTCCAGCAGATGTCCCACATGGAGCTTCAACATCTGCAGCATGATGGCTCAGAAACAGTTTGTAGTGAAAGGACAGTGGACTCTCCCTCTTACAGATAGAATCCTTATCAGTAAGGATGCCTGGATATTGGTTGAGAATTATTCCACAGAGCAGAGATGGGAAGGCGATTGGAAGCTTGATTGCTGAGGTTCCTGCATGGTTGAGAGTTTGATCAAAGATATATGCCCCATAATCCAACTTGGTTTGGGTGCCTACAGCACAGATAAACCTTCCCAGCCCAGTAGCTATAGACGAGGTGTGGTTTGTGGGGACCCAGTTGACTATTCCAATCCTGTGCAGCATAGCATACTTCCTAGTTAGCAAGCTGACAGATAGTTTGCCTTTGACTGGCCATGACTTGACCTGGTTGGTAGTGATTATTTTGCAGACTTGATTGTCAGTTTTGCCCAGCTCATTTGGCCCATCTGATTCTCTCCCTAGGTACTGATTTATCACCCTAGGAGAGAAATCTACACATCTTCCCCTCACATATACCTTCCTGAAATCCTCAGATTTCCCATCAGTACACCCTTCTTGTAGATTAACTATAAACTCTTTGACCAGCAGTTCATAACAGGGAGAAAAGTTGGAGACAGTTTTGAATAAGCCAGCATTGGAGATTAAATCTATTACCTCAGTGCATTCCAGGGCATTTCTACCCAGCTCTCTTTCCAGAGCCACCCTTCTTTGATAAACATACTTCCACTTGCCCACACTAGAGACATGATGGAAGGACACATTGTCCAGGGGTGCTTCAGGAACAGCAGTGGCAGTCCTAGGAGGTGCTGGCTTCTTCCTGGGTTGGGATGTTGGGACATCCTCCTCAACATCAGAGTCAGATGGAGTTGTAGCCTTCCTCTTCTGGGTGCTTACCTTACTCCATTGCTTTGTAGGTCCAAAGGCAACTTTGACCTTGTCCTTCTTGGGAGTTAACTGTCTCTTCTCAGGAGTTGCATGAGCAACTGGCTTCTTATCCTTCCTTGCCCTAAGCCTCTTGGCTATGCTGGGATTGACAAAAGCTATGATCTCTGTGTCAGAGTCATCATCCAGATTTTCATTTGGTGGAGGTTGAGAAGCGTCTTTCTCAGCAGCTTGATCATTAGGGGCTTGATCATCAGTAGCTTTATCATCATCACTTGGAGCTTTGTCTTGGCCCTCAGATGTTTCAGCATTGTTTGGGACATCCTGTGAAGCAGGTATGTCTTCTTTAGCTTGGCTGCTTAGTTCTTCTTGTGGAGCAGGCATACTGTTCAGGGGAATAGACACCCCAGGCACAACTCTTTGTTCAGCAAGGATCCTGTTTACAAGTTGTTTGATTGATGCGTCCACATAAGCAGATGCTTTGGGGGTACTGGAAGATGAAGGAGTTCCCTTGCTTTTGCTGAAGACTGGCTCCTTAGGTCTTCTTGCATGGGGAGTCCTGGGTTTTTAAGCAATAGGAATGCTTCCTCTGATCTCATTTATAGGAGTAGCATCCATTGGTACTACAGAAATTGGAGTTGCGTTCACTACATCTTCTTGATTGAGACCCTCATCAATGGAGTTAGGGTTCTGATGTTGAGACATTTTTTCGATTGTAGTGGAAATGTGTAAGGGTTTGATAGATTTTGATGAGTTTAGAGATTCAGCTGTAGCATGCAAAACTTTTAGTGGAGCTAGTGGGAATGTGAGAAGCTGAGAGCACGTTTGTACATAAATAGAATCCGTTACTAGTGGAGTTATTAAGATTGGAATACAAACAGTTATTGGCCAGACTGGTTCTGCCATCTGGTGATCATGCCACACGATGTCATGAGACATGCTGGCACTTCTCCATAACTGTTATATTTCACATATGCAGATTCCCAATTTACCCCTTAGGTTTTCAAATTGGGTAGCATCCAAGGCCTTAGTAAATATGTCAGCTAATTGAAGCTCTGTGGCTACATGCTCTAATGTGATCACCTTCTCTTCCACAAGGTCTCTGATGAAGTGATGTCTGATATCTATGTGCTTAGTTCTGCTGTGTTGGATAGGATTTTTGGAGATGTTAATAGCACTTAAATTGTCACAGTACAATGTCATGACATCTTGTGGGACATTGTATTCTGTGAGCATTTGTTTCATCCATACCAGCTCTGAACAACTGCTACCAGCTGCAATATATTCAGCTTCAGCAGTGGATAAGGACACACAATTTTGTTTCTTACTAAACCAAGAAATTAAATTGTTTCCTAGAAAGAAGCATCCTCTTGATGTACTCTTTCTATCATCAGCACTTCCAGCCCAGTCAGCATCACAAAATCCAGTGAGGATTGGTTCACAACCATGAGAATACATTATGCCATAGTCACAGGTACCATTTACATATTTCAAGATCCTCTTAACCTGGTTTAGATGACTCACTTTTGGTTCAGCTTGATACCTTGCACACACACCTACTGCAAAAGCTATATCTGGTCTGCTAGCTGTAAGATATAGTAGATTTCCAATCATGCTTCTGTACAAGCTTTGGTCCACATTCTCTCCTTTGTCATCCTCTGTCAGTTTTAAATGAGTGGGGGCAGGCGTTCTCTTGTGACTTGCATTGTCCATCCCAAACTTCTTGACAGTGTTCTTTGCATACTTGCTTTGGGATATGAACATGGAGTCCTCCATCTGTTTGATTTGTAGTCCAAGGAAGTAAGTTAGTTCTCCCACTAGGCTCATTTCAAACTCAGACTCCATTTGAGTCACAAAATGTTTAACCATCTTGTCTGACATCCCACCAAACACTATGTCATCCACATATATCTGAGCAATCATAACCTTTCCCTCTTCATCCTTTACAAACAGGGTTTTGTCTATTCCTCCTTTCCTGTATCCATGTTTAGTGAGAAAGCTGGTTAGTCTTTCATACCATGCTCTAGGAGCTTGCTTTAGACCATAAAGAGCCTTCCTCAGCTTATATACATGGCCTGGACAGCTTGGATCAACAAATCCCTTTGGTTGCTCCACATATACTTCCTCATTAAGGTATCCATTTAGAAAGGCACTTTTAACATCCATTTGAAATAGTTTGAACTTTAGGATGCAAGCAATTCCTAGGAGTAGTCTAATTGATTCAAGCCTTGCTACTGGTGCAAAGGTTTCATCAAAATCTACCCCCTTAATTTGTGTATATCCTTGAGCTACAAGCCTAGCCTTGTTTTTTGTAACTACTCCCTGCTCATTAGACTTGTTTTTGTACACCCACTTAGTTCCAATCACATTAATGTCATCAGGCCTAGGAACAAGATCCCATACTTCATTCCTTGTAAACTGGCCTAATTCTTCTTGCATAGCAGAGATCCAGTACTCATCATTCAGAGCTTGCTTGATGTTCTTAGGTTCTATCTTTGAAACAAAGCAGGAGCCTAAAATCATCTCTCTTGATCTAGTGATGACACCACTGTTGGGATCACCAATTATCAGATCTTTCTGGATTCTGATGGAGGGAGGTTTGTTGGATTGCTCTGACCTTGCCTCAGTTAAAGTGAAGTCAAGATTATTACTTTCTGTTTTAACTTCAGTTTGAGTGTCAGCAGATGTTCCAACATCATCATCAACATCTATCTTTGCATGGGCATCATCAATAATCACATTTATTGACTCCATTATAACCTTGGTTCTGGAGTTAAATAATTTGTAAGCTCTGCTATTTATGGAGTATCCAAGAAACATCCCTTCATCACTCTTAGGGTCCATCTTCCTTCTTTGATCCCTATCAGCCAGAATGTAGCACTTACTTCCAAACACATGAAAGTACTTGACTGTAGGTTTTCTACCCTTCCAGACTTCATAGATGGTGGATAAAGTTCCCTTTCTTAGTGTGACTCTATTGTGGATGTAGAATGTTGTGTTCATAGCTTCAGCCCAAAAGTACAGGGGTAACTTCTTGGCATGAATCATGGCTCTAGCTGACTCCTGAATAGTTCTGTTTTTCCTTTCAACAATCCCATTCTGTTGAGGGGTGATGGGAGAAGAATACTCATGATTGATCCCTTCTGAAGAACAGAAGTCTGAGAATATTTGATTCTCAAACTCCTTTCCATGATCACTTCTTATTCTGACCACACAGCTTGCTTTTTCTCTTTGGATTATATGGCACAGATCTTTAAATACATCAAACACATCAGACTTTTCTTTGATGAAGCTTATCCAGGTATATCTTGAGAAGTCATCAACAACCACATAGGCATATCTTTTTCCACCAAGACTCTCTACCTGCATTGGTCCCATAAGGTCCATATGCAATAATTCCAAGACTTTGGAAGTTGTCAGATGTTGGAGCTTTGGGTGTGACATCTTGGTTTACTTGCCTATTTGACATTCACCACACACTTTACTTTCATCAATCTTAAGTCTTGGGATCCCTCTTACAGCCTCCATATATATGATCTTCTTTATTCCTCTGAGATGGAGATGACCCAGTCTTTGATGCCACAGCTTCACTTCTTCTTCTTTGGCTAAGGAACAAGTAGATGTGAGGCTGAAATCTTGGGGTTCCCACATATAGCAGTTGTCTTTTGATCTGGCTCCTCTCATGACAACTTTATGTTCTTTATCAGAAACTATGCACTCAGTTTTGGTGAAGTTGACACTGTAACCTTGGTCACATAACTGACTTATGCTGATCAAGTTAGCAGTTAATCCTTTCACCAACAGCACACCATCTAGACTTGGTACACCTGAGCAGTCCAGGGTTCCAACTCCCTTGATTTCCCCCTTTGCTCCATCTCCAAAGGTTACATAGCTGGATAAGTGTGACTTTTAGTCTACCAGCAGATTCTTCAGTCCAGTCATGTGCCTTGAACAGCCACTGTCAAAATACCAGTCTTCCTTAGCAGATACTCTGAGAGATGTGTGTGCTATAGAGGCAACAACCTGCTTGGACAATTTTTGCCTGTTGTGAGGTTTCCTTTGATGCATCTGCCCTGTGTAGTGTCCATCTTTAGAGTTCCAAGGTTGCCTGTTGAACTTATTCTTAGGCATGTACTTGTAGCTTTGATTAGTCTAAAGACTAGCTTTAGGTATCCATATTTTCTTGGTGACCTTTGTCTTCTGCTTAGGAAGGTGCTGGGAACTCTGATTTGGGTATCCATGCAGTTTGTAGCAAAAAGATTTGATATGACCAAACCTTCCACAGTGATGGCATCTCCATCTTTGATATTTCTTTTTCATCATATTCTTGTCATGATGTTGAGACATCTACTTGAACATCTTGTTTGACTTCATGGGATTTGGAGTTGTTTGGCTGGTGCTAGCCTCAAAGTTTTGAGCTTTATTAAATCCCAGCCCAGTCCTATCCCCTGAGTGCTTGTTGTTGTTGAGAATGGCATCCAGTGTGTTTGAGCCACTGTTCAGCATTCTGACATATTTGGACATATGCTCCATTTTGGAGTTGAGTAGGTTGACTTCACTTTTCAAAGTGTCAATGATCTCTAGATGACTTGCCTTTTCAGCCTTTAATTCCTCAATCTGCTTCTTCTACTGTTTACTTTCCATGCATACTTCAGTGCTCCTTTTACACAGCATCCTGTAAGATGCTTCAAGCTCTTCAAATGTCAGATCCTCATCACTAGATCCCCCTTCAGTTTCACATACTCCATCTAGAGCAGTGATGTGTTTTGCAGATTCTTCTTCTGACTCACTACCTGAGTCTTCATTTGACCAGGACACAGAGAGACCTTTCTTTTGCTTCTTTAGATAGGTTGGGCATTCACTTCTAATGTGTCCATATCTTTCACATCCATGACATTGGATCCCTTTTCCTTGGTTAGTCTTCTCATCATGGTTTGACCTTCTATTAGAGTCATAAGGTCTTTTATTCTCAGAGGTTGAGTTTCTTCCACTTGGTCTTGGCCTGTTGTCTATTCTTTTGAGAATTTTGTTAAATTGTCTTCCAAGCATAGCAATTGATTCTGATAAGTTGTACTCGGAGCCTACTTCATGAATTTCTTCTTCTTTATCAGTGTTTGAGACCAGGCCTATGCTTTTGTTTTTCTTCACAATTTTATCATTCATTCCCATCTCAAAGGTTTGAAGGGAACCAATGAGCTCCTCAACCTTCATTGTGAAGATGTCTTGAGCTTCTTCTATGGCAGTAACCTTCATGTCAAACCTCTTTGGCAATGATCTGAGAATTTTCCTTACCAACTTTTCATCACTCATCTTCTCTCCCAAGGCACCAGAAGTATTGGCAATCTCTAGGATGTTCATGTAAAACTCATGAATGGTCTCATCTTCCTTCATCCTCAAGTTCTCAAACTTGGTGGTGAGAAGTTGAAGTCTTGACATCTTCACCTTTGATGTTCCTTCATGAGTAGTTTTGAGAGTGTCCCAAACATCCTTGGCTAGCTCACAGTGATGCACAAGCCTAAATATGTTTCTGTCAATGCCATTGAATATGGCATTTAAGGCTTTGGAATTTCCAAGTGCTGACTCTTCTTCCTCCTTGCTCCACTCTTCTTCAGGCTTCATCACTTTTTCCCCATCCTTATTGTCTTTGACAGGGTGCTCCCATCCTTTGTTAACTGCTTTCCAAGCCCTGCTATTAAGAGATTTCAAGAATGCTACCATTCTTGGCTTCCAGTAATCATAGTTGGATCCATCCAATATAGGTGGTCGATTCACAGATTCTACATTTCTGTCCATGTTCCCAAAATTTGCAGTCCCTAGATCTCACCCAGTTATACAGGCAGGGTGCCTGCTCTGATGCCAATTGAAATTCTGGGATCAGATACGTGATGTCGAATCAGATGTTTAGACACTTGAAATCTTAAACAAAAATTAATGAGCTAGTAAATTAAATGACACAGGAAATTGTTAACCCAGTTCAGTGTATCTCCACACTTACATCTGGGGGCTACCAAGCCAGGAAGGAAATCCAATATAAGTAATATTAATTATGGAGTTAAACCAACCAGTTTAATCCTTCACTTAATATCTACCCAAGGCAATTTCTACCTAAGACTCAACTTAGATATGAGTACCTACTCACTCCCCCTCAATCACATAGTGATCTTTTACAATGATTAATAAAATTGAAGTCACACTTCAAGCAAACCAGCTTGATCTTACTTAAAAGTTTCAATCAAGACACAATTCACTTTTTGCTTAAAAGCTCATAAAGTGACAAACAATTAAAACCTGCTTAAATATAACTAGCTTCACAAACACCCTTTACAGTCTTCTAAAATTCGTGTTCTTTTCTTGAGTGTTTCAGTTCCTTAAATAGATGCTTGGTTTGTGGGCTTTTTGCAAATTATCCAGACTTTGATAAATCCCACAGTCATCACCTTGAATTAGGGTGAGTTAGTTTGTTGTCTCCTTGAATCAAGGTGAGTTAGTTATTCTGTTACACTGGAACCAGATAACTAAGCTTCCTAAATATGCGCCTTGGAGTGCTTATCTTTTTACAATTAATTCCAAATAATTTCTCCTGAATTTACTCACTTCTATTACGCATCATTTAAGTCAGATAGCAGGTTTGCGATGTCACAACATCTGGTGTGACATCCTGATGTCTTGAACTAAGTTCATTAACTTTTACTTTGTTTGTCAATGTCACAACATCTGGTGTGACATCCTGAACTAAGTTCATAACTTCTTGTTTGTCAAAAATTCTGCCAATTCTTAACATCTACAACATCCTCTGATGAATTCAATTATTTTCAAGACTTGTGGCTTCAAATGAAGACTTGTAGGATGTTATGAACCCCTTGCACAAGGCTTAGAAGCTTTGTGGATCCTTGGTTGTCTTTACATAGCCTTCAATTGCTCCAATCAATGATCACATACCTATGCCTCAACTATGATGAACATGATATAATGTTTTTGATTGATACATGAATTTGTTTATGCAATATGCTAATGCAAAATGTTGAGAAAATGAGAGTTCAAATTTAGAGGTATTACACTTCCACCATCCATTCATCACTGAATCTTCTCCAATCATCTATCTAGAGGTGGGTTCATATCTAGAAACGTTTTCTTTTAGTTTTTGTTGAGTTTTAGAGCTTATGAGTTTTAGGGTTTCTATGGAAAAATCTTAGAATCGGTAGATTAAATGGTTATAAATTGATTATAATGCTTGAGCATGTTGACCTTAGGTGTAGCAACATTTTTATGTCTTGTTTTGATGTTTGGTAATGTTTTGAATTGGTTTTGGTAAGCTCTGTTATGATAAAAACGTGTTATTGCTGGACTCTGTTTCTGGTTAACCGGTTAACCCAGGGCGTTAACCGGTTAACGTTGTTACGTTTGGCTTATGCATTTTTTATTCTTTGTTTCTATTTATGGGTTGGTTAACCGGTTAACCCAGGGCGTTAACCGGTTAATGTTGTAGCTTTGGAAAAAATTGTTTTATTCCAAACTTTGAAAATCCATAACCTTTTACTCGGTTATCCAATTTAAGTGTTCTTTATACCTTTTGAAAGCTAAAAGTATGTACTATCAGATGATACTAAGAAATATGATTTTTACCCGACTTTTCAAATAATCGGAATTAAGTTAAAATGGAAAGCGTAAGCTAATGGAAATAAAAAGGTACAACTTGTGAGGTATCTAGGATTCCCTTAGGCTATTGTGATTTGTGGTTTGTTTTTCACTAGTTCATCTGTAAAAGTATGAGTAAGTCTTAAGGTGGGTGATTCTTAGACCCATGAGAAGCATCTATAAAGGCTTGAGGAATCGCGTAGTGAAACGGGGATAGTGGTTTTATTTGTGTAATATGTTAGGTCCTCCATAAAAAGTCTGAGTAAGTCTTGAGGTGGGTTATTCTTAGTCCCACGGGAAGCATCCATAAAGACTTTAGGTACATAATGCATTGGGACCTCCGTAAAAGTATGAGTAATTCTTGAGGTGGGTTATTCTTAGTCCCACGGGAAACATCCGTAAAGACTTGAGGTGTGTACGTTACTTGGTCCTCTGTAAAGTCTGAGTAAGTCTTGAGGTGGGTTGACTTTAGTCCCACGAGAAGCATCCGTAAAGGCTTGAGGTGAGTACTACACTTGTTTACGTAGGAAATCTGAGTAATTCTTTAAGTGGGTGATTCTTAGTCCCACGAGAAGCATCCGTAAAGACTTGTGGTATGTCGAGAGCATGTATGGATCTTAGTTCCATTTGTTTCCGGTTTCTTGTGAGAGAATGGTTAAGCTTTGAGAATGTTGGAACTGAACCCTTAGAACCGAGAGAACTCTGTGATAGGGAATCCACTGAGATGTTTTATCGCACCCCATGTTCATGTTGTTATTTCAGGTACTTAAGGTTCCACAAAGGGTAAAGATAAAGTAACTTGATTATCTTTGCTTGTTTGATGGCTTTTCTTCCACTGTGGACTTTTGAGATCTTCAGATCTAGTTCTTAGACTTTTCTTTTGTGAACATCTTGTATTATTTATAGCCTTTTTGTATTAGTACCTTATGTTGTAGTGGAAATATTTATGCAATGTGTACTAAGAACTTGTTGTATTTCAGTACCAAACTTAAATTTATATATGAAAAATATGCTTCGATGTATGTCTTTTATATATGGGTATTACACACTTAGATCGCAGTTGTTCATTTCAGTCCCTCTTTTGCGTGGATTGTGTAACGCCCCGATTTGATAATTCCCATTTTGTTAGAGTCTTTTATTTTAATTGAGTAATTATTATTTTGTTTGTGAAATTAATATGATGATATGATATGTTGATGAATTAATGTGATATATTGGTGTGATATGTGATTTTTACCGTTTTATGAATTTCCGGGTAAAATTGGATAAAAGGGTATTTTAGACTTTTGTTAATTAATGATAAGTTAGAATTTAATAGAATCGATATTTTTGTGAGAAATTATATTTGGTTGGAAAGAGTAGAAAATAGAAATAGGAGAAAGAAAATATAAGAGAATGAGAAAGAGTGAAATAGAAAAGTTAGTAAAGAAGAAAAAGAAAAAGAGAAGAAAGAAAAAGGAGAGAAGAGAAAAAGAAGAGAAAAGAGGGAAAGTTGGAAAAGCTTCAAGATTTCTCCAAGAAATCGAAATAATCGGGTAAGGGTGATAAGCATTGTTATCTTAATATTGTGTATGATTATGTATGTGTTTGATTGGTTGAGTTTTGGTTTTGATGAAAGTTAGATAAGATGAATAGTTAGGGTTTGAGTGAAAATGTGAGAGATTGGTAGATTAATCGGTTAGAAATCGTTATAATCAAAGTATGATATTAGATACATGTTATTGATAATGTTTGTATGAGTTTAGAGGAATTTTGGAGTGATCAAGATGGACTGTTCGCAGCTGGTATGTTGCTCAAATCGCAGTGATGGCTCAGCGAGCTACCCCCCGCTCAGCGAAAGTTCCAGGGTGATTTTCGCTCAGCGAGCTGTTCGTCGCTCAGCGAGCCTGGGAGGATTTTTGGATTTTTATGTTTTGTTTCGTAACTTGAGTTTCGGGTATCCGTTTTTAGTGATCCTCATGTCGATTCGAAGCTAAAAACATGTAGAATCTATTGATGCTAAAATATGTAATGTTTAGCCGACTTTTACCCGACTTTTCCGATAAAACGTAATTATGTTAATTATGGAATTGTGGGTTTGATTGATGTGTTGTGGCCGTTTGGCAAGTGGATATATTGCTTGAATTAAATGCGAATGTATGCTAATTGTATGAGATGAATGCATAACTATATTGTGAATATGTATGCATTTTCAAGAATGTTGTGTGTCATTTTGCATGTAAGCATAATGTATGCATTCTTGTGTTGTGGGATTCTTCGTGAATCATATGTAGCATCATGTGCTCATGTGGAGTGTGAGCAATGACTACAACAAGATCGTGTGCCCATGTGGGGTGTGAGCGATCGGATTGTGTACCCATGTGGGGTGTGAGCAATCCAGAAACATCGTGTGCCAGTGTGGGGTGTGAGCGATGGGTGATTTATTCACATTGATTGTGTGCCTGTGTGGGGTGTGAGCAATCGGATTGTGTGCCCGTGTGGGGTGTGAGCAATCCATAAACATTGTGTTCCCATGTGGGGTGTGAGCAATGGGTGAACATCGTGTGCCCGACGGGGAGTTACTTTAGGTAACAAGCGATGATTCCATTTGGTTCCTGAGTGATCCTGCTGAAATGTTGAGTCGGTACTGCATTTGCATCTGCATAGAGTCGTGTGTCGGTCTCTATGAGTTGAATTTTTATCATTTTAATTATGATATGCAGAAATAAACATGAATGTGTAAATGTTTATTTGAAGTATTATGGAGATGATAGTATGTGTGATGAAACATACTTGTTTGTATATATGCATGTGTGATATGTGTATATGTATGTGATTTATACATTTGTAATGTATATGTGTGATTAAACATAGCTAGACGTATGTTTATGCGAAATGAATAGAATTGAGGAATAGACATAAATGATGAAAGTTTATGTGAATTGGCACATGATGTTCGTGCTTGATTAGTGTATGTACACGTAGCGATGTGTACGGGTGATGAGGTATGAATTATGGTGAGAATATGCTTTATGTGCATTTTATATGTTGAAATATATAATTATATGCAATATTATTCTGATAATGTCTCTCACCCTTCTGCTGTTTTATGATGCTCTATGAGGCATTGCAGAGTAGGTTGCAGGATGATATTTTTGTGAAGTTCTTCTTCATCTTTTGGTCAGTCGGCTCTGATATGTAGCACTGGGTAGCTAGGATTTGGCTTGATGCCTTTTTGTGAATACATTTGTATATGTATTTTGATGTGATATGTTTTATGTAAACATGGAGTATTTTGGTGATTCAAACTTGCAGATATATTTATGATAAGTATATAAGTTTGAAATTGTTATGTTTTGTTTACCACTGTTTAATGAATTGATGAATATGGGTGTAAGGATGAAATCCTTGTGTATGTATGTTACCCCGTTTGTTGCATATCTTTATTGAGTAGGTGTTGTATGTTTTTAAATTCAAGTATAATGATGAATTTCTCTTATATACCGTTTTTCAAATATACTCTGATGAAATTTTAATAAGTGCCTAAGTGATTTAATTGCTTATTTGGGGTATAGAAATGGGGTGTTACATTAAGTGGTATCAGAGCCAGTATTCAAGTCAGTTGTGTCTGTCTTGATGTTGTTGTGATTGAACTTTTGTTTAATCTTGTTGTTGTCTTTGGGAATAATCAGAATATGGCTGGTAGAAATGACAATGCGATGGCTGCTGCTTTGGAAGCAATGGCTAGGGCGGTGCAGGGAGCGCCGAATGTGAATGCGAATGATGAGTTCAGGAAGAATCAACCGTCGGTCTTCAAGGGGAGATTTGATCCTGATGGTGCTCAGAATTGGTTGAAGGAGATTGAGAGAATCTTCAAAGTCATGGATTGTGCTGAAGAGAGTAAGGTGAGGCTTGGTTCTCACATGCTGAAGGAAGAAGCCAATGATTGGTGGGTCGGTAGAAGTCAAACTCTTGAGGAGGATGATGAAGAGATAACTTGGGAAGTTTTTCGTACTGAGTTCTTAGGGAAGTACTACCCTGAGAGTGTGAAGGGAAAAAAGGAGATGGAATTCCTTGAGCTGAAGCAAGGTAGTATGTCAGTGGTTGACTATACTGCTAAATTTGTGGAATTGGTTCAGTTTCATCCTCATTATGCTGCAGCTACTACTGAGTTTTCTAAGTGCATTAAGTATGAGAATGGCTTACGTCTTGAGATTAAGCAAGCTGTGGGATATCAGAGAATCAAAAGGTTTTCAGATTTGACTGAATGTTGTAGAATTTTTTAGGAAGATAGCAGAGCTTGTTCTACACATTACAAGAGTGTGAATGAAAGGAAAGGGAAGCAACAAGCTAGAAGTGGACCTTATGTGACACCCGCTGATAAGGGAAAACATAGGGGAAACTTTGATAGTAGATCTGGTGGAGGGAGTTCTGGCCCCGTTAAGTGTTACAAGTGTGGAAATTTAGGCCACAAGTTTTTTGAGTGTGGGAAGAATATTGTGAAATGTTCAAACTATGGAGGTCTTGGACATGCTACTACCGAGTGTAGGAGGAATGTTGTGAAGTTCTTCAATTATGGGGAAGTTGGTCACATTAGTACTAAGTGTACTAAGCCGAAGCAAGCTCAGGTGGGCGGAAAGGTGTTTGCATTAGCAGGGAAGGATACTACTATTGTAGACCGTTTGATTAAAGGTACATGCTTTATTAATAGTACGCCTTTAGTTACTATTATTGATACGGGAGCTACTCATTCGTTTATTTCTCTTGAGTGCGCTAAGCGTTTGAATTTGTTTATGTCTTCTTGGGGTGGTGAGATGGTTATTGAGACTCCTGCTTCAGGATCGGTAACTACTTCTTTAGTGTATATAAGTTGTTCTTTGACCATGTATGGTAAAGACTTTGTTATGGATTTGGTTTGTTTGCCGTTGGAAGGTTTGGACGTGATCTTAGGTATGAACTAGTTGCAATTTAATCGAGTTCATATAGATTGTTATCATAAGTTAGTAAGGTTTCCTTCTTTGGATGATGATGAAGAAGAGAGTTTCTTATCCACGAACGAGTTGAAGAAACTTTTAGTGGACGAAGTTCAATTGTTTGGTTTGTTTGCATCGTGGTCAGTGGAAAGCGAAGTGGAGATAAGTAGGTTTCCAGTGGTGTGTAATTTTCCAGAAGTGTTTCCAGACGATATTATGGATGTACCGCCGGAAAGAGAGGTTGAGTTTTCTATTGATCGAGTTCCGGGTACTAGACCGATTTCGATGGCACCGTATCGTATGCTAGCTTCAGAGTTGGTAGAATTGAAAAAGAAATTGAATGACTTGTTGGACAAGAGGTTTGTTAGGCCAAGTGTTTCTCCTTGGGGTGCACCGGTATTGTTAGTAAAGAAGAAGGACGAAAGCATGCGGTTATGTATTGATTATCGACAGTTGAATAAGGTGACAATTAAAAATAAGTATCCACTTCCGAGGATCGATGATTTGATGGATCAATTGGTTGGTGCGCGTGTTTTTAGTAAGATTGATTTGAGATCAGGATATCACCAGATTCGTGTGAAAGAAGAAGATATTCAAAAGACGGCTTTGAGGACACGGTATGGTCATTACGAGTATTCCGTGATGCCATTTGGAGTTTCTAATGCGCCGGGTGTGTTTATGGAATACATGAATCGTATTTTCCATTAACAGTTGGATCGTTTTGTGGTTGTGTTCATCGACGACAGTTTGATTTATTCTAAGTCTCAAGAAGAGCATGAAGAGCATTTAAGGATTGTGTTACAGATTTTGAGAGAGAAACAATTGTATGCTAAGTTGTCAAAGTGCGAGTTTTGGTTGTCGAAGGTAAGTTTTCTTGGGCATGTGATTTCCGATGGTGGAATTAGTGTTGATCCATCCAAGATTGATGCGGTAATGCAATGGGAAGTTCCTAGATAGGTTACGGAGATTCAAAGCTTTTTAGGCTTGGCGGGTTATTATCAAAGGTTTATTGAAGGATTTTCAAAGTTGGCACTTCCGTTAACGCAATTGACTTGTAAAGGAAAAGCTTTCATTTGGGACATTCGTTGTGAAGAGAGTTTTATGGAACTTAAGAGAAGGTTAACAATGGCTCCGATCTTGATTTTTCCGAATCCGACGGAACCATTTGTGGTGTTTTGTGATGCTTCATTGTTTGGGTTAGGTGGTGTTTTTATGCAAGATGGAAAAGTTGTAGCTTATGCTTCAAGACAATTGAGAGTGCATGAAAAGAATTATCCTACGCATGATTTGGAATTAGCGGCAGTGGTTTTTTTTCTAAAAATTTGGAGGCATTATCTTTATGGTGCGAGATTTGAAGTTTTTAGTGATCACAAAAGTTTGAAGTAATTATTTGATCAAAAGGAATTAAACATGAGACAAAGGGATGGTTAGAACTTTTGAAGGATTATGATTTTGGTTTGAATTACAATCCGGGTAAGGCGAATGTGGTGGCCGATGCTTTGAGTCATAAGTTGTTACATATGTCCACATTGATGATAAGAGAATGGGAACTTTTGAAGAATTTTAGAGACTTCAGTTTGGTTTGCGAGATGACGCCGAGAAGTGTGAAACTTGGTATGCTTCATGTTACGAATGATTTTCTTACAACTGTTTGTGAAAAGCAAAAGTTGGATTTGAAATTTGTTGATTTGATGATGAATGAGAATGAGGATTTCAAGGTTGATAATTTTGGAGTTTTGAGATTCCGTGGTCGTATTTGTATTCCCGATGATGAGGAGTTAAAAAAGATGATATTGGAAGAGGGACACCAGAGTAATTTAAGTATTCATCCGGGAGCGAATAAGATGTATCAAGATTTGAAGAAGATCTTTTGGTGGTTCGGATTGAAGAGAGATGTAGCTAATTTTGTGTATGCGTGTTTGACTTGTCAGAAGTCTAAGGTGGAACATCAGAAGCCTAGTGGATTGATGCAACCGTTAGATATTCCGGAATGGAAATGGGATAGTATATCGATGGATTTTGTTACGGGTTTGCCGAATACAAAAAGAGGTCATAATGCTATTTGGGTGATTGTGGATAGGCTTACTAAATCTGCTCACTTTATTCCGATGGATTTTAGTTATTCTTTGGAGAAGCTAGCCGAGATTTATGTTTCTATGATTGTGAAGTTACATGGAGTTCCTAAGAGTATTGTATCGGATAGAGATCCTAGATTTACATCGAGGTTTTGGGAAATTTTGCGAAAGGCTTTGAGTTATAAGCTAAGATTGAGTTCGGCTTACCATCCGCAAACGGACGGTCAAACCGAGAGGACGATTCAATCGTTAGAGGATTTGTTGCGTGCTTTTGTGCTAGAACAAGGTGGTATTTGGGATAGTTATTTAGCGTTGATTGAGTTCACCTATAATAACAGTTTTCATTTGAGTATTGGTATGGCACCATTTGAGGCTTTATATGGTCGGAGATGTCGAACACCTTTGTGTTGGCATGAAACCGGAGAGAGAACGGTAGTTGGACCGGAGATGGTACAACAAACTACGGAAAAGGTGAAGTTTATTCGGGAGAAGATGAGAGCTTCTCAAAGTAAACAAAAGAGTTATCATGACAAGAGGAGGAAGGATCTTGAGTTTCAGGAAGGCAACCATGTGTTTTTGAGAGTTACACCGGTTACGAGTGTGGGTCGTGCTTTGAAGTCGAAGAAGTTGACTTCTCGTTTTATTGGGCCGTATCAGATTACTGCACGAGTTGGTGTTGTGGCGTTGCCTCCGAATCTTTCGAATTTGCATGATGTGTTCCATGTTTCGCAACTTCGGAAGTATGTTCCGGATCCGTCACATGTTATTCCTATGGATAAGGTTGAGGTAAGAGATAACCTTACGGTGGAAGCTTTGCCGGTTAGGATTTTGGACCGTGAAATCAAGAAGCTAAGAGGCAAGGATACCGCGCTTATGAAAGTGGCATGGGGAGGCGCTGCGGAAGGCAATATGACTTGGGAATTGGAGAGTGGGATGCGCGAGTCGTATCCAGAGTTGTTTGAATCAGGTAATATTTTCGAGGACGAAAATTTCTAAAGTGGGGGAGAGTTGTAACGCCCCGATTCGATAATTCCCATTTTGTTAGAGTCTTTTATTTTAATTGAGTAATTATTATTTTGTTTGTGAAATTAATATGATGATATGATATGTTGATGAATTAATGTGATATATTGGTGTGTTATGTGATTTTTACCATTTTATGAATTTCCGGGTAAAATTGGATAAGAGGGTATTTTAGACTTTTGTTAATTAATGATAAGTTAGAAATTAGTAGAATCGGTATTTTTGTGAGAAATGATATTTGGTTGGAAAGAGTAGAAAATAGAAATAGGAGAAAGAAAATATAAGAGAGTGAGAAAGAGTGAAATAGAAAAGTTAGTAAAGAAGAGAAAGAAAAAGAGAAGAAAGAAAAAGGAGAGAAGAGAAAAAGAAGAGAAAAGAGGGAAAGTTGGAAAAGCTTCAAGATTGCTCCAAGAAAACGAAATAATCGGGTAAGGGTGATAAGCATTGTTATCTTAATATTGTGTATGATTATGTATATGTTTGATTGGTTGAGTTTTGGTTTTGATGAAAGTTAGAGAAGATGAATAGTTAGGGTTTGAGAGAAAATGTGAGAGATTGGTAGATTAATCGGTTAGAAATCGTTATAATCGAAGTATGATATTAGATACATGTTATTGTTCATGTTTGTATGAGTTTAGAGGAGTTTTAGAGTGATTAGGATGGACTGTTCGCAGCTGGTATGTTGCTGAAATTGCAGTGGTCGCTCAGCGAGCTACCCCTCGCTCAGCGAAAGTTCCAGGGTGATTTTCGCTCAGCGAGCCTGGGAGGATTTTTGGGTTTTTACATTTTGTTTTGTAACTTGAGTTTCGGGTATCCGTTTTTAGTGATCCTCATATCGATTCGAAGCTAAAAACATGTAGAATCTATTGATGCTAAAATATGTAATATTTAGCCGACTTTTACCCGACTTTTCCGATAAAACGTAATTATGTTAATTATGGAATTGTGGGTTTGATTCTTGTGTTGTGGTCGTTTGGCAAGTGGATACATTGCTTGAATTAAATGCGAATGTATGCTAATTGTATGAGATGAATGCATAACTATATTGTGAATATGTATGCATTTTCAAGAATGTTGTGTGTCATTTTGCATGTAAGCATAATGTATGCATTCTTGTGTTGTGGGATTCTTTGTGAATCCGTTGTAGCATCGTGTGCTCATGTGGAGTGCGAGCGATGACTACAACAAGATCGTGTGCCCATGTGGGGTGTGAGCGATCGGATTGTGTGCCCATGTGGGGTGTGAGTGATCGGATTGTGTGCCCATATGGGGTGCGAGCAATCCAGTAAAATCGTGTGCCCGTGTGGGATGTGAGCGATGGGTGATTTATTCACATTGATTGTGTGCCCGTGTGGGGTGTGAGAAATCGGATTGTGTGCCCGTGTGGGGTGTGAGCAATCCATAAACATTGTGTTCCCATGTGGGGTGTGAGCAATGGGTGAACATCGTGTTCCCGACGGGGAGTTACTTTAGGTAACAAGCGATGATTCCATTTGTTTCCTGAGTGAACCTGCTAAAATGTTGAGTCGGTACCGCATTTGCATCTGCATAGAGTCGTGTGTCAGTCTCTATGAGTTGCATTTTTATCATTTTAATTATGATATGCAGAAATAAACATGAATGTGTAAATGTTTATTTGAAGTATTATGGAGATGATAGTATGTGTGATGAAACATACTTGTTTGTATATATGCATGTGTGATATGTGTATATGTATGTGATTTATACATTTGTAATGTATATGTGTGATTAAACATAGCTAGACGTATGTTTAGGCGGAATGAATAGTATTGAGGAATAGATATAAATGATGAAAGTTTATGTGAATTGGCGCATGATGTGCATGCTTGATTAGTGTATGTACACGTTGCGATGTGTACAGGTTATGAGGTATGAATTATGGTGAGAATATGCTTTATGTGCATTTTATATGCTGAGATATATAATTATATGCAATATTATTATGATAATGTTTCTCACCCTTCTGTTGTTTTATGATGCTCTATGAGGCATTGCAGAGTAGGTTGCTGGATGATATTTTTGTGAAGTTTGTCTTCATCTTTTGGTCGGTCGGCTCTGATATGTAGCACCGGGTAGCTAGGATTTGGCTTGATGCCTTTTTGTGAATACATTTGTATATGTATTTTTATGTGATATGTTTTACGTAAACATGGATTATTTTGGTGATTCAAACTTGATGATATATTTATGATAAGTATATAAGTTTGAAATTGTTATGTTTTGTTTTCCGCTGTTTAATGAATTGATGAATACGGGTGTAAGGATGAAATCCTTGTGTATGTAAGTTACCCCATTTGTTGCATATCTTTATTGAGCAGGTGTTGTATATTTTTAAATTCAAGTATAATGTGGAATTGCTCTTTTATACCGTTTTTCAATTATACTCTGATGAAATTTTAATATGTGCCTAAGTGATTTAATTGCTTATTTGGGCTATAGAAAGGGGGTGTTACTGATTGCCCTTTCGATTTTCAATCCACTAAGATACCCTTTTTGGCATGAGTTGTCCAATGTGGCTTTTCAATTCAGTGGGTGTACATTTTTTTGTTTATTTCCCTAACTTTTTCCCGAGCCTTTTATTTTATTTTTGACTTGCCGAGATACCCTTTTTTGGCTAGACTTTTATTCTGTTTTTTGTCCAGCGGGTCTCTTTTATACGAAGTATTTTTAACTGCGTCTGAGCTGACAGGGGACATAAAGTCTTCTTCGTCCATAGTTATTAGCATTTAGGCTCCTCCTGAGAAAACCTTTTTAACCACGAATGGAGCTTCATAATTGGGAGTCCACTTGCTCCTGTGATCTGTTTGAGGTGGAAGGTTCCTTTTCAGCACCAAGTCACCATGTATGTAACATCAAGGTCGTACCTTCTGATTGAACGCATGTTTCATTCTCTGTTGATACAATTGTCCATGGCATACAACTGCTAAACATTTCTCTTCGATGAGGCTCAAATGGTTGAATCTGGACTGGAGCCATTCAGCTTCATCAAGCTTAACATCCATCATTATCCTCAAGGAGGGAATCTCAAATTCGACTAGTAGAACTACCTCTATACCATATACTAGTGAGGATTGGATTACCCCGGTTGATGTGCGTACGGATGTTTGGTACCCATGCAATGCGAACGGAAACATCTCATGCAAATATTTATATGTCACAACCATCTTCTATACTATATTCTTGATGTTTTTGTTGGCCTCCTCAACAGCGCCATTCATCTTTGGGCTTTACGAAAAAGAGTTATGATATTTGATTTTAAAATCCCGACATAGATCTGCCATCATCTTGTTATTGAGTTTAGAACCATTATCATTAATGATTCTCTCGGGTATTCCATATCGAAAAATGATGTCCTTCTTTATGAATTGGGCTATACAACTTTCTTGGTGACATTAGCATAAAATGCCACTTCCACCCACTTGGTGAAGTAATCAATGTCAACCAGAATGAAGCGATGGTCGTTTGAAGAGGTGGGCTCGATCTTTCCAATCATGTCAATGCCCCACATGGAAGAGGGCCAAGGAAAAGGCTTGACACACAACGGATTGGGAGGTACATGCACCTTATCAACATAAATTTGACACTTATGTCATTTGCGGGAGTACTTGAAACTATTGAATTCCATGGTTATCAAATAATACCCCGATCTCAAAAGTTTATTCGCCATGGCATGTCCTTCAGCATGGGTACCGAAGGATCCCTCGTGAACCTCCTGCATTAACAGGTCTGCTTCGTGTCTATCCACGCATCGGAGTAGAACCATGTCGAAGTTCCTTTTGTATAGCACATCATCCTGATTTAAGAAGAATCCCCCTGCCAACCTCCTCAAGGTCTTCTTATCTTTGTTGGGTGCCCCTGTCGGGTATCCTGGTATTTCAGGCAGCGTTTAATATCATAGTACCAAGGCTTATCATCGTCAGTAGCATCAGCTGCAAACATATAAGCGGGCCTTTCGAGACGAGACACCACAATTATGGGCACATAGTTCCATTGTTGGACTTTAATCATGGAGGACAAAGTTTCTAGGGCATCATCGAATTGATTTTCTTCATGAGGTACATAATGGAGCTCTACCGTCGTGAAGAATATCAACAACCTCCTGGTGTAGTCCATGTATGGAATCAAATATGGTTGATGAACAAGCCACTTTCCGTTAACTTGATTTATGACCAAAGCTGAATCACGGAAGATATCGAGGGTCTTAATTTGTAAGTTAATCGCCTCCTCTATCCCCATTATGCAAGCGTCGTACTCTGCCTAATTGTTGGTGCATTCAAACGCCAACCAGAAAGTGAAGGGCATGTGAACTCCTTCTGATGTGATGATGACGACACTAACTCCGCTACCATTCATGTTAACGGCCCTATCAAACATCATACTCCATTTGGATTTAGGGTATGGCCCCATTTCCGAGAGTGGTTCTTCTCAATCTTTCAATTTGAGGAACATGATGTCTTCATCAGGGAACTCAAATTTCATTGGCTGATAGTCATCAATTGGTTGTTTGGCCAAATAGTCTGATAATACGCTTCCCTTGATGGCTTTCTGGGAAGTATATTGGATGTCGTATTCAGTCAAGACCATCTGGCAATGGGAAACCCTTCCGGTTAAAGCTGGTTTCTCAAAGATGTACTTGACATGATCCATTTTGGATATCAATAAGGTCGTGCGAGTGAGCATGTATTTCCTCAATCACTTATTAGCCCATTCTAGTGCGTAACATGTCTTCTCAAGCATTGAGTACCTGGACTCACAGTCTGTAAACTTCTTGCTCAGGTAGTAGATGTCATGCTCTTTCCTACCTGTCTCGTCATGTTGACCGAGAACGTAACCCATTGACCCTTCAAGTATTGTAAGATACGTGATCAAAGGCCTTCCCAGAACTGGAGGCATGAGGATTGGAGGTTCTTATAAATACTATTTTATTTTGTCAAAATCCATTTGACAATAATCGTTCCACCTGACTGCCTTATTTTTCTCAAGAGTTTGAATATTGGTTCGCACATAGCTGTTAGGTGAGATATGAACCATGCGATGTAGTTCAATCTACCTAAGAAGCCACAAACTTCTGTTTCAGTTTTAGGCTCAGGCATTTCTTGAATTACTTTCACCTTTACATGATCAACCTCAATCCCTTTTCGCTTACAATGAAACCCAATAGTTTACCAGAGCGCACTCTAAAGGTGCATTTGTTTGGATTCAGCCTCAGTCCGAACTTTTGCAGCCTGTCAAACAACTTGGCTATGTTGACTAGGTGTTCTTCCTTTGTTTGCAACTTTACAATCATGTCATCAACATAGACTTTAATCTCATGATGAATCATATCATGAACAAGAGTCACTATTTTTAGTTGGTAAGTTGCTCCATCATCCGTTAGACCGAACAACATAACTTTATAACAGAAAGTTCCCAAGGGGTGATGAATTTAGTTTTCTCCATATCATCTGGCGACATTTTGATTTAGTTGTAGCCTAAAAAGCCATCCATGAAGGAAAACACTGAAAATTGAGTTGTATTGTCGACCAACACATCAATGTGAGACAACGGGAAGTCGTCCTTGCGACTAGCTCTGGTCAAATCTCGATAGTCAACACACATCTGAACTTTACCTTCTTTCCTCATCACTGGAATGATGTTGGCAACCCATGGTGAATAACTCGTAACAGCCAAAAAAGGTAGCATCGATATGTTTCTAAACCTCTTCCTTGATATTTATTGTCATATCAGGTCGAGTTCTACACAGTTTCTGTTTTACTGGCGGGCAGTCTTCTCGGAGTGGAAACCTGTGTACAACAATATCAGTGTCAAGTCCCGACATGTCTTGGTAAGACCAGGCAAAGATATCAACGTATTCTCGGAGCAAGTGTAAACACCTCAAATTTTCCCTCACTCATTTCACACCATGGCTTGTGATCTTCCATGTTTTCAATAGCATAAGCATACCATCTCATATTGCATATTTGTTTCATCTACACAGTTCAAGTTCATCTGCATCTAGGGTTTGTGATCTGAGCAATCCAAGGATTCATCTAAGCCACTCCAAAGGTCTCCAATCATTCCAGGAGGGTCCATGTGTATTCTATCATCATAATATATCCCTCAAAGATCAAGGAAGTCAAAAAATCACAAGAACTTGGAAAGCATGGAAGTAGAGCTAGGGTTTCACTACACAAATAACCTGAAATTAGGGTTTTGGTTTCAGAGGCCATAACTCCAAATTTTTTGGTCATTCTTGTTTCTAATAGTCTCAATATGTTATAATGATCATGTGTACCATGTTTGATGAAGAAATTCATTGTGGAAGTCATCTGTTCATTAGGTAACTTCTTGAGCAAGTCAGAGCAAAATCAGGGCATCTGAGGCCCCCAACAATGGAACCAAAGTGGTATTTTCATCAAATTGAAGTTATATGATCTTTATTTGATCATTGAAGTGCTTGGAAGTTCACAAAATTTAAGAAATTTGAGCTAAACCAAAAGTTGCCAAAAATGGAAATGGCTTGTAATGGAAACTTTCCATTTTGGGAAAAAATTTCAACCTCCTCTTTCTCAACCAAAAATGCTTCAAATGAAAAACTTTTGGTCATGAAAGTTGTAGATTGGATCATTCCCTTTTCAAAAAGTACAAGAACATGTTCTAATTCATTATGGAACTCAAGTTATGGCATTGCAAAGTTGGCAAAAATCCTATAATTTTCACTTTCACACCAAAGAGGATTTTTTGCAATTTCATAAACCAAGTCATTTTGTGACCTCTAATCACTCTCTAAGCATCATACAAACATAATACATTTCATTGTGACCAAAATTTCCCAAAGAATCACAAGTTTCTATGGCTTGCATCATAAGAAATCACAAAAGGGGAAAAATGCATAACACTTGTAAAACTTATGAGATCTTTCCCTCCAAGCCATCCAGCTGCATAATCTCAATCCCATGGCTCTCCTTGATCAATGCCGAACTAGGACATGCCATAGAACAGCTGCTACATGAGCCCATACCTCAAGTACACAATTTGTTGACTTTTTGCAAATGGACCCTTACCAATCAGCTGCAGCCACAACCACTCTCTGGCCAATAGGGTTATGTTATGTGGACCAAAAGAAAGCCATAACACAACACACACAAGCCTGAAACCTCAGATACACCAAGTTTCTCAAAATCACCTTCAAGCTTCAAACTTTCGAAACACTCTGTCCAGCCACTCAAACTTCAAATAAACTTCACCATTCAACTCACCATCGTCATTAGAACATTTCACAACCATCAAACAAGCCCAGAAGCCAACCAAACAAAAACACGACTTCAGACCAGTTGGAGTGTAACTTCTCAATCCATCCATTCTAAACTCCATCAAAGCATTGCAACATCATCAGGAGGTCAAGTGAGGTGGATTTGCACAAAAGAAGAGGTCCAAAAGCTCTAGAAGTGAAAGCTCCAGAACTTGCATTTCTTATTTCTAAATGAATCTATGAGCTCTCTTGATCACCATGATGTAGTTTGTTTTGAAAATGGTTGCGTTTCGTGCATGTACTGAGCTTCTGAAATTTTTGATGTTTTTTCCGTTTTGCTTTGATTCATGTTCTTGATGAAAAATAAATGAGTTTTGGGGCTAGATCCGTGTTTAGGGTTGTTAGATGTTTGATTCTGGAGAGTTTGAGAGCTTGGGGTAGCGTTTTGATTGAGATAGCATGTTTGGCTTGCCGGAGAAGATGACCAGAGCTAGCTCCGGTCACCTGAAAGTGATTAGAACCCTAATTAGGGTTTAGTGGCTCGGTTTGAATATCAGCCCTTGGATTTGGTTTCGCGCGCATGTGTACGGTTCAGATCACTTCACTTAAGTTTAAATTTTAATTAATTAGGTTAATCAGTTAATTAACCCAGAATCAATCCAGGCCTTCCATCCGCGCGCGCAGTCTTCCCCCATTCAAACCTCATCCATCAGATTAGTTGACTTTCTTTTATTTTGCATTTTATTCATTTTATTTTTATTTCTTTTGTTCATTTTATTAAAAATAGTAAAAATCATCAAAAAAAATATTTCCTTCTGCATTTTAATTCCAAATATTTTTCTTTATCCAAAAACATTTTTATTTTTATTTTTTGCATTAAAAAATCATTTTAAAAATATTTAAATGTTTATTTTAATTAATTAATGGAAATTAATTAATTAAAATACCATTTAGGTTTCCAAAAATTCCAAAAAAAATTCACATTGCATCTTAGGACATTTGGAAACATTGTCAAACCATTCATACAAATTTATTTTTGGTTTTGATCCAATTTTGATATTTTTCTTGAATTTAGGGTTCATAAAATTCCCTTTTTAGAACCCTAACTTTGAAACTTCTTTTCTGCCTAACCATGAAGGGTTTGACAATGATTATTTTTGCATTGTTTTCCATATAGCATGTAGTTTCTAGGATATTTTTGTCATGAATTTATCTTGCATTTCCATTTGATTTGCATTTTTTCTCTTAAGGTACCCAAAAACCCTAGTTAACTTAGAAAAATCATAACTTTCTTTAGGTTAAGAGTTAGACCTTCTCCTTTGGGGTGTGATATCATATGGGGTTAGGGTTTGTTTGAACTCATTTGCGAATTTGTATCATGTGAATTGTTTCTGTTTTGATCATTTGCATCTCATCCTTTCATGTAACCCTAATTTTGCATCCATACTTGCATCTTACATTGCATTGCATGAACATGTGAACATGCCATGACATTCTAAGCACTTGTATGCCATCTTAGACATCTTAAGACATTGCTTAGACATTGCTTGGTCATTTCTTCATACATTTGCTATGCCTTGCATCCATTTCATTTCATAAACATACATGTGTTTCCATACTTCAAAGCATGCTTCATTTGCATCCAATCTCTCACATAAACATTCATAACACTTGGTATGTATTTGCATCATCTCATAGCATCATTTTCATCATGTGATTGCTTCTGGTTTTATTTCTTTGTCATTTCATATGCTTCATTTCACTTCATCTCTTTCTTTATGCTAACATTTTCAGGTGGTAAGTAATTTGAGAAGTGAATTTGCCTTCACTTCTCATTTCTCTTTATCTTCTTCATATGCATCATTGCTGCATTTTTCTTTGCCTTAGAGTGAGATTTATCATTCATGTTCACCTCTCACTTTCTTTCTCTAAGTTACTTATCATCTTTAGTGAAGAAAGTAACTTATTCATTTGTTTCCTCTTCCTTTCATATGTTTCTTCCATTGGTGGCTTCTTTGAAGATCTCTTTTAAGCCTCACAAACCATAGGAACATCCAAGCATGACAATAATTAGGGTTATGATTAGTCCCCCTTTAGTTTTCACCTTTGTGTCTTCTTTGTGTCTCTCTTCTCACCTCATCATTAGAGACTAAACCTTTAAGGTTTTATGACTTTGGAATTAGGGTTATTCCCTGCATCCTTATCTTAGGATGGAGTGTATAACTTTAATCCTAAGTGTTAAACCCTTAATTTGTTCAAACCTATTAATCAATCCATCTTAATAATCACCAAGACATTAACTTGTAACTTGGGCCTTGCATTAGGTTTCTAATTCTTCCTTTATTGGTTAAGAAGGACTAACCCTAGTGTTTAATGGACAAGTCCCCCTCAAGTTGTCTTACAAACCATAAAATTCACTTCTTAATCTCACCCTTAATTAAAATCCACTTTAATAATGGTTTGTTTTGTCATGAAGTTAATCCCTAATCATGGATTAAGTTGAGGTATCTTCCTCAGCTTAAGTGTGCTCATCTATTATCCTTCTATTAGGATGGTGTAATGAGTTCACTAATCCTTGATTATGGCTTAAACTCATTATTTAACACTAAACAAAAACCCAAAAACATCCTAATAATCACAAGTAGGTTAATGATCTTAATCCTACATCATCCCGGTAATTAAGTTGAGATGTTTATCTCATACTTAAAGTATTCTCATTATCCCTAATCAAAGGGAGGATATGATGAGTTTACTAGCCCTTGGTTTAGGATTAAGCTCATTAACTTATGACAAACACAAGAAGCAATAAAAGATTGAAAACACAAAAACAAACAATAATCGTCTCCTTCGGGATTCTTTTCTCATCACACTCACTCACAAGCGAGAACTTGCTTCTTCCATCTAATGCAAGACAGTTAGCACTCGAGTCAGACGAGTCATACACTTGAGCATAGACAAGCAAGCAGTTCACCAGTCAATTTATCTTTCAGTCTCTTAGAGTCGAACTACGGTGTTCTGACTTCCTCATTGCACGAGAGGATACGTATGCATAACTTAACTGTTATCGAACAAAAGTCTCTGCTTCTTCCCCCCCTTTCAGCTTTCTTTTTAAGCCTCATTCCTGAGCATTTCACTTCACTTTCTTGGACTGACACTTGTACATTCTTTCTTAGCTTTTTGCACACAGATAGCACATACACCTACCCCTTTAAATACAAACTTTCAAGCGTGGATCCCGTCGAGTACGACGGACAATCTGGGTGCTAATACCTTCCCAGGTTATAACCAACCCCCTTTCTCAGTTTCTCTGGTTCGCAACCGTCTTATCCATCTTTTTCTAGGTTTATGCAGCATTACCTTTCCTTCGGGATAAAAAAGCCTAGCTGGCGATTCTATTCATTTTATTTCATTTTCATTCTTTCGACGACCGTTCGCGTCTGTACCCTATCTGACCAGGTGTCTTTTCGGGGGAGCGACAGCAAGGAAATCAATCGGTTCTTCACAGATTCTTCTAATGCGGCCCCGATCTTAACCTCTTTCTTCGCCTCTTCGATACCCAGATTTATGATCTCAATAACCTCTTCGTATGGTTGAATCACCCTCTCCTATTGCTTCAATAATATGGCTAACTCTTCAGGAAATTCACAATCTTCTTCACCTTCCTCTTCGGTTTGGTAAATTAGATTCGTCAAAGTCATAGCGATTCATAGCAAGATTTTTATCAATAAGACCCAATGGAGTGTATCTGCATGAATGATGATTCATGCTTGATTTTAGAAAGAGTGTAAGAAAAAATGAAAATTAAAAATGTACATTACCATTTATTATAAGAATATAAAAATGAAAGACACGAAACACCATGAATGAATGCAAAAATCGTCCATTTTATTGATGATTAAACATTGTATTTTGAAACAACGATGCCCTTATAATGAGCTGCTATGCCTTGGGCAAGGCGTAGTGCTTTCACACAAGAATAAGAACACAAGATAATTACTCTTGATACTGCGTAACAGTGATGATCTCTTCAGACGACCAGTTGTTCTCTACTACTGGGACACTCGGCTTAATGCAATCGTCCATTTCATAGTAGCTGTCAATTGCTTCGTCATGAATGGCGCATATACGATCGTGATGCACCAATCCGACACTAGAGAAAGTGATTGGGCCTTTATAACCTTTAGCATTCGATGTTGTTTTTGCTTAATCAGGGTGATAACCGACTCCGAACATATCCTCCTTTTTGGGGACCTTGACCATCTTGCACCAGCCGTCACTATTTCTTGATTTGATCACCTTAAGAGCTTGTTTTTAGGATGCAATGGATACACCCTTCTTCTTCTCCTCAGAAATGAATGTTGATGATGACGCTGCTTCAGTTTTGACCGACTCAAATGCTTGGCACGGAGTCTCGTATATCTCTTCATCCATCTCCACGTGCTTGAAGGAAGAAAGATTTCTTACAAATATGTCTTCCTCTCCACATACCGTGACGATCTATCCATCCATGACGAACTTCAACTTCTGATGTAGAGTAGAAGATACTTCCACAACCGCATGAATCCAAGGGCGTCCTAGCAGACAACTGTAGGTAGGCTGAATATCCATGACGTAGAAGGTTGTGTTGAAAACTTGTGGGCCTACCTTGATCGGTAGTTCCACCTCTCCGAATATAGATCTCTTCGAACCATTGAAATATGCAATGCCCTAATGTGATTATGTCTGTAAGTTCAGTAATTGGCATAAATTTTGTAAAATAAATATAGAAGCAATGTCTATGTACAAGATCTTTGCAAAAGAAAGAATATATTAAGAAAAGAATCCATTTGTGTGCGTCCAAACATGTTGTGTTGAAGTGTTTCAACATCTGGATCAACATGTCGAAGAAGATGTCAAGACAGTTCATTCGACATCATGAACTGCTGAAGGTGGATTGACTATTCTGTTAAGTTTCAACAGAAATAGAATATTATTGAAGATTTGAATCAATCTAATGGAGTTTATGTAAAAGATCTTGAAGACTCAAATTTATATTGAAGACAAATATTGAAAAATATAGAGTTTCTATATTTAGAGACATTTGAGTAGTTTTTATATTTGAAGATCTTTTTGTATATTTGTAGCAGATTTTTTCTGCATATTTGTAGCAGCTATTGTTGTGATTGTTTAGCTCAAATCCAGATGGTAATAGGTTATAATCATAATTTTTAAATACTGTTGTGTATGCCTTGCCATGTTTATATGTAACAGATAAGATGTCTCAACATCATATTCAACATCTGAGTCTATCATACCAGAATTGTAAACATCATTAGGGTTGTGTTCTTGTGGCAGCCGTGCGCAACAAGGAACCCTGTTGTGGTTGTTTCACTTGTGATTCTCGAAGCATGTAAGTAAAAGAAGTATTGTACTTAACTAAAGCTGCTAAGCAAGGTTAAGTTGTTGTCATGGAAGTGTGCCTTCTATTTTGTGAATTTTTGTATAAGTATGAAGCCGTCAATATCAGTAACTGATTATTGAGGACTGTGAGACATCACTGGCGTAATTGGAAGTGAGGATGAGTTTCTCATATTTAGGAGTTCCTAAGTAGAAGTTGAACGGGTAGTGATTAAGTGAGAATACTGTAAACTGTAGGTGTTTGCTGGGAGGTCTTTGAATTGATACTACATAGTGGATTTCCTTCCTGGCTTGGTAGCCCCCAAAGTAGATGATTTAGCATCAAATTAGGTTAACAATTTGAAAGTGTTCTTTACAGCTTTCGGTTTATTTATGCAATATATATGCTGAATGTCATATCAGATGTTTAAACATCCTGAAGAATGTTTCAATCTGATATATCAGTATTTTAAAATATTGTTGTGTATGCCTTGCCATGTTTATATTTAACAGATAAGATGTCTCAACATCATATTCGACATCTGAGTCTATCATACCAGAATTCCAATTGGTATCAGAGCAGGCATCCTAGTCTGTTTCTGGATGAGATCCAAGGGGGGTACTTTCTGGTTCATGGTCAATGTAGAAGGGTTCTACTGAAAAGTTGTTTTGATGTGTGAATGGTCCCTAGAAGTGGGGGATGGACTGTTCTGATGTTGTAACATGGGGTAGTGCTGCTATTATGGCGGGTTTGATTTATTTTAAAACTCGTGGCTGTTGGTGTCACTTGGAGATTGTGCTAGTGTTGTGCTGTGACACCTGGAAGTTCTGAGGAATTTGTATCCGCTGCTTACCCTTCTGATAACTCCTTATTGTCGCTCCCCGGATTTCCATCCTGGTACAAACGCGAAAGTGGCGCGGAAAGAGGTAGAGTTGCCAGCCAGGCATTTTTATCCCGAAGGAACGGGAATGGTAATGCTGTAGAAACCGAAGAAAGAAAAGAAAGGACAAAGGTCCTGCGAACCAAAGAGACTGAGCTCGGGAGTCGGTTAATACCTGGGAAGGTATTAGCACCCCAGATAGTCCGCCGTACCCGACGGGATCCACGCTTGCAAAGAAACTGTTTCAAAAGGTGAAGGAATGAAAGCTGCTGCAAAATCGAGACTGAAACTGGGTAAGAAAAGAAAAAACGGGGAAAAATGTAGGGAAAATAAAGATTGTGCTCGAACGGGGCCTACCCCGCTGCCTACGTACCTCATCTAGACATGAGGATCAGAGACGCCGTAGTTCCCCTAACTAGGGGTGAAAAAATTGCTTGTGAATTAAGGCTTAAACTGCCTATGTCAATGCTCAGGCGTTGCAGGCTCGGACGACGAGTGCGTTACCGTCTTGCAAAGTGACAAGTAGTAGCAAGTTCGTACGTAAGGAGTGAGTGGGATGAGAAAATAAATCCCGAAGGAAAGACGCTTATTGCTTGTTTGTGTTTTTTAGAGCTTTTTATTGGCGTGACACAAGAGAATGAACTCAAGCTCTTTTCCATGGAATGTGTACTTATTACTACATTCCAAGATGAAATAATAGAACAAGCACACCAAGTAAGGAGAATTTATCCAAGACTTGTTTCCAAGGGCAAGGGCCCAAATTCATTGACTTGTTGAATTTATAAGGTGGTTTAGTGATTAAAAATGAAGAAGTGTTTATTTAGGGTTTTCTTGATGAAGATCACCTCATGATCCGACTTGTGCATCATGCTAGACAAATGGACTATTCCAAGATGGAATGAATACATAGGCCTCATGGAATAAGGCTATTACATAATAAGTCACTTCTTTCTTTATTAATGTTTTTTAGGTTTTGTTTTGAGAAGAGAAGAGAAAGAACCAAAGGAGCAAAAGGCAAAAGTCTAAAATGGGGAAACACTAATCCTAAAGTTGTCATGCAAAAGTGGTCCTAAGGTTAGTGAGGTTTCAACAATCCTAAGAGAAAAGAAGAACCAAAGAGGAGAAAAAGAGAAGAAGAGGAGGAAAGCTAGCAAGCAACTTACTCCTCTAAAGGAGATAAGTTCCTTTTTAAGGGGGGAAGAAAAGAGTTGCCTCACATGATGGCATAAGGCCCATCAAAAACACAAAGATAAAGCAACTTAAAAGGAAGAGGATGAAGAGTTGAAATATGGATGAACATCCACACTTCTCTTACCATGAGCCCCTGCAAGTGTTAGCAAAATCCAGCACATGTTCATCAACAAAACTCATGGAAATGGCATGCTCAAAGCTCATATTAACAAAGATCAAAAAACATGTCAAACTGCACACACAAGCATTTACGTGTCGAGAACTCTGGAGGCATGCATCAACTAGCAAGCAAATCACCTTAATGTAGCATATTCAATGATCATACAATGATCCATGGCATATAAAACAAGTAAGGGGATCAAACAAGCCCAAGACAGCTCAACTATGGCATACTGCTTCAGTGTTAACCGGTTAACCAAAGCGTTAACTGGTTAACCAATCCAAACCTGCAGAAAAACAACACAGAAACAGGTGAGTTAACCGGTTAACCAAAGCGTTAACCGGTTAACACTGAAAAAACAGCAATAATTTCCTGCAGAAAATCAGCTCAAACCAGCTTATTCAAATAATTCCACACCAGACCAGCCATCAATTGAGAATGAAATAAATGGATCAATTCATATTAATTAGCATCATCAAGCTCATGAACATTATTACATAGATCCAGTTACAAATCAACCAATCAATTCAAGCAACATAAGCAAATACACAAGCACACGGTGGATCTAAAGCACAAGCATGCAAATAAGCTAAAACAGAGCTAGATCTGAAATTAACCGACCTACAAAGCTGAGGTATGCTTTGGTAGTTGTTGATTGAGGCGGAAATGAGAGATCTCGCAGAAAACTTTGAAGATCCGGTGCTAAGCTTCACACTCCATGCAAAATAAATGCAAGAACAAGGTCTTGATGCAGAATTTTGGATCCAAAAGCACTTCTAAATCCCAAACCAGATCTGAATCACCAATTAAACCAGCAAAATGATGCAAAGAAGCTATGAATGGAGGTCTTGTTCCAAGATCTACACACCTTAAGGCAAGGTTATGTGATCTTCAAAGAGGAACTCTTAGTGAATTTGGAAGATGTGGGAGAGAAAATGAGAGAAAAGTGAGAGAGAAGAGTGAAATTCAGAATGGAGAGTTAAAAAATGAGAGAGCCCCCTCTTGGTTTGGAGGAAAATGGATTAACTATTGTTTAGGTTTGGGGCCCAAAATTTAGGCTTGGGATCAAAAAATTTGGTTTGGCAATGTGATTAGGTTTTAGCAATGGAATTAGGCTTGGATAAATGCTCTAGATCCTTCTCTTTAATTCAAATGAATAAAAAAAATCAGAAAATTGGAAATTTGGAGCCAAAGCACATGCTGAATTTACTGCTGAAATTCAAAATTCGCAGTCGTTAACCGGTTAACCAAAGCGTTAACCGGTTAACGCCAGTGAATTTTGAATTTTCCCTCCTTTTGGTGGGAAACCTCAGGAATAACCTGGCGCCAACCGTTTTGACATGGTTTTGATCCTCAATCCCTTTTAAGGCCTTGACCATGATGTCGAACTTGTAACATGCTTTGTGAGCTTTGAATTTCCCTGATGATTGATCATATGCCTTATGCTGGAACATGCAAGTGCTATGCTTCATTTTTCTATGCAATATGCTAAGGACATGACATGCTGATGATGATTATGATATGATGATGATGCTAAACAGGAGAAGGAAAATTTTGGGGTTTTACAGCTGCCCTTATTCAAGCAACGGTTAATCTGAAAAGGACGGTAGCACGACTATCGACTGTTCAAGATAAACTGTGGTTGAATACCAAGAAGACCTGAAATTTGCACTCTGCTGGAGAAAGCAGAAATGGGAAATAAACCCAACCAAATGATGCTTTTGCGACCGAAGTGGGGACAAAGCAGACGAGCTCATTCCAACTGAATTGTTACTTCAGACAGAAAAACTTAGACATACGAGTCTTTCTCGAACAAACCTGTTACGCCAGGTGCTGGACATATGAGCGCTCTTCAAACAAAACTCATTACGCCAGAGACTGGACATACGAGCCCTCATACATTTTGCAATATATGATCAGAGACAGACGAACCTCTTTCAGATAAACCTGTTACGCCAGGACCGGTGATGCACTTAAGTCTGCGGGATAGACATGCATAATCAGGATAGACGATCCCTCCTCACATATTATTCGTAGACATATGGTCTAAGACAGACGAGCCTTCTTTGAGAAAACCTGTTACGCCAGGTGCCACATTAGGATTTGACGAACCCTCTTCACAAATCTTGCGTAGATGAGTGGTCTCTGAGACAAACGAACCTCCTTCAGATAAACCTGTTACGCCAGGACCGGTACCCATTTTGATGTTTAATCCCACAGTCAGGACTTTAAACCTCTTCAACATAGACGAGTATTGGATGATCATCGAGAGAACACAGACGGGTGCTAGAAGTCAATGATACAAACGAATATCAGACGATGATCTAAGAAACACAAACGAGCGCTTTAGGCTATGATATAGACGAATATCAGCCACTGATACAAACGAATACCAGAGATCCAATACAGACAAGTATTTGGAGTAGCAATACAGACGAGTACCAGAAATCCAACACATATGAGCATTTGGGGTAACCATACAGACGAGTACCAGAGAGATTATCAAATAAGCTTTCATATGGATATAAGTCAACACAGACGAGTGGGAAGGATGATACAGACGAGTATTCAACAATGCAGACAAGCTTCAAACAAATAACAAACACAGACTAGTGCTGGAGAACGCATATGAGCATCACATAAGTTCAAACATAGACGAGTGGCGAGCATCAAACGGATGTTACACACAGATGAGTGCCGAATTATGCAGACGAGCAATCAAACAGGTATCAAACAAAGACGAGTGCTGGGAAGTGCGGACGAGCATTATCATCTACCAACCATAGGCGACTGCTGGGGGAAAGCATACGAGCAACGACAAAGTGTGTATATAGACGAATGTTGGGGCGATGCTGACGAGAAACTATCAAACATCAAACACAGACGGGTGTGATGCATTGCAGACGAGCATCAACCAAACCAAACATAGACGAGTGCTGGGGATGCAGACGAGCAACAAACAAATCAAGCACAGACGAGTCCTGGGGAAATGCAGACGAGCATCAAATTCCTGGTAAGAAACACAACTCTTCCGGAGAGAAAATTCGCGACCGAGCGAGTGCTGGGAGTGCAGACAAACATCCAGCAAATATCAAACCCAGGCGAGTGTTGGGGATGCAGACGAGCAAAAGGCGAGCATAGACGCATACTGAGAAGTGCAGACGAGCAACAACAAAGTGTGAACACGGACGAGTGCTAGGGCTGCAGACGAGCATCAATCAGATATCGAACACAGACGAGTGCTAGAACATGCATACGAGCATCCTGCGAAATTCCCTGATTGGCAACAATAATCCCGACTCTACAGGGGAACCTGGTCAAAGGCTTTGACGATGCCTAACTCTGACTGAGGAGATGAATGACGATTTGTATCATCACATGGCCAAAATAGATTGGCAACTTCTCTGGGGAATACTCCAATGACGGGAGTGAATCTCGATCATGGACTCTGTGGGAAAATGCCAATCTTCAGGCTCGGTTGAGAAAAAGGCTTGGTCAAGACTCCGGCTAGGGATGACACCATCTGAACTCTACTGGGAATAACCACGTTTTTTCTCGTGAAGAACAAACACCACTTGGGGTGACACTATATCTGATTAGATTTGAAATTCTTCTAGGGGTCTCACTGCCATAGCTCAGCTGGGGAGCATTCTCTGCTTGGAGAAGTGCAACATCGCCCTGTAAAACCTACAACAACAGTATACACACAGGTGCCCCGGGGATTTGCATGGTATGATCTATTCATCCATTGTCACTCGACACCCAAAGATAATTTTAACTGTTTCCCTGCCATGTCAAAATTTTTTTTAGAAAAATCAACATGTTTCAAATACAATATTCTTCTTTTTTTTTGCCAAAAATTCAGGACATTTTTGAAAACAAAGTAAACACAACACAACACAGCTTTATGACTGAATATTCATTCATTGAATGGCCCCTGAATATGCAAAGCTTTACATCAGAAAGTAACTACCTGGAAAGAGGTAGCTACCATAAAAATTGAGAAAAGAAACTATCCTAATGGCAATGTACACGACATTCCAATGAGTTTCCTTCCCGCTATGACCAGCATGTCTTCAAGACTTTCTGTTCTTGCCTTTGCTTTCTGAAGAAGACGAGGGGACTGATTCCTATCCTTCTGATATTGTTAGACTGCACGAAACAGTGATTTGGTTCAGATTACCCGGATCGCAATTGTTCGCTTATTCCCTTGTTTTGTGTAGATCGCCCCTTCGGGTTTTCAATCCACCAGGATACCCTTTTTTTCCTGAGTCGTTCGATGCGGCTTTTCGACTCAGCGGGTGTACATCTTTTCATTTATTTCCCTAACTTTTGCCCGAGCTTTTTATTCTGTTTTTAGCTCGTTGGGATGCCATTTTCTTGCCTGGACTTTAATTCTGTTTTTGTGTCCAGCAGGTTTGTTTATGCGAAGTATTTTTTAACTGCATCCGAGTTAATAGGAAACTGGAAATCTTCTCCATCCATAGTAGTGAGCATCAACGCCCCACCTGAGAAAACTTTCTTCACTATGAATGGGCCTTCGTAGTTTGGGGTCCACTTGCCCCTGTGATCTGAACCTGGAGGAATGATCCTCTTGAGTACAAGCTCGCCTACTTGATACTCCCGAGTACGTACTCGTTGGTCGAATGCTCGCTTCATTCTCCTCTGATAAAGTTGACCATGACAGATAGCCACTAATCTTTTTTCCTCAATTAGGCACAACTGATTATATCGGGCACATACCCATTCAGCCTCATCAAGCTTCATGTCCATCATCACACGTAATGAAGGAATTTCTACCTCAACAAGCAAGACTGCCTCCATGCCATACACCAATGAGAAAGGCGTTGCCCCACTTGACGTCCTGACTGACGTTCGGTACCCATGCAGTGCGAATGGTAACATCTCATGCCAATCTTTGTAAGTGACAACCATCTTCTGGACAATCTTCTTAATATTCTTGTTAGTTGCCTCTACCGCGCCATTCATCTTTGGCCGGTAAGGAGAAGAATTGTGATGTTGAATCTTAAAGTCTCGGCACAGTTCTGCCATCATCTTGTTGTTTAAGTTGGAACCATTATCAATAATGATTCGCTCGGGCACTCTGTATCTGCAAATGATGTCTCTCTTCAAAAATCTGGCTACCACTTGACGAGTGACATTGGCATAAGATGCTTCTTCAACCCATTTGGTGAAGTAATCAATGACAACCAAGATGAAACAATGACCGTTTGAAGCTGTAGGCTCTATCTTCCCGATCATGTTAATGCCCCACATGGAAAAGGGCCAAGGAGATGACATGATGTTGAGCGGGCTTGGAGGAACATGCACCTTGTCTGCATATATCTGGCACTTGTGGCACATACGGGCGTACGAACAAAAGTCTGCATCCATTGTTATCCAATAATACCCTGATATCAATAACTTCTTAGCCATTGCATGTCCTCCTGCATGAGTACCGAAAGATCCCTCGTGGACTTCCTGCACTAACAGGCCTGCTTCGTGTCTATCCACGCATCTGAGCAAAACCATGTCAAAGTTCCTCTTATACAAAACCCCATCCGTGTTCAAGAAGAAGCTAGCAGCAAGTCGTCTCAAGGTCTTCTTGTCATTGGATGACGCCCCAGCTGGGTATTCTTGTTTTTCTAGGAAAAGCTTAATATCAAAATACCAAGGTTTCTCATCAGACATTGCGTCCACAGAGAAAGCATAAGATGGTGCGTCAAGCTGGAAACGTCAATCCTGGGCACATAGTTCCAACACAAGACTTTGATGGACGAAGAAAGAGTAGCCAATGCATTGGCAAACGGATTCTCATCTCGTGGTATGTACTGAAACCGTTGTGAAGAACGTCAACAGTCTTCTGGCATAATCCCTATAAGGAATTAAGTGTTCTTGATGTGTATACCACTTGCCGGTAATCTGATTGATAACGAGGACTGAATCTCCGAATATATCGAGGGTCTTAATCCGAAGATTAATAGCCTCCTCTATTCCCATTATGCACACCTCGTATTTCGCTTCATTGTTGATGCAGCCAAAAGTAATTTTGGCAGAGAATGGAAAATGAACACCTTCGGGAGTGATAAGAACAGCACCAACTCCACGTCCGTTGATATTGACTGCCCCATCAAACATAAACTTCCATTTGGATTCAGGGTCTGGCCCCTCCTTCGGAAGTGGTTCCTCGCAATCTCTTGCCTGGAGATACACGATATCCTCATCAGGGAAATCAAACTTCATCGGTTGATAGTCATCTTCAAGCGGTTGTTGTGCAAGATAATCTGGAAATACACTTCCTTTGATGGATTTCTGGGAAGTATATTGTATGTCATACTCTGTTAAGATCATTTTCCACCTTGCAACCCTTCCGGTTAATGCTGGTTTCTCGAAGTTGTACTTGACGGGGTCCATTTTTTAGATTAGCAATGTGGTATGGGTCAACATGTACTGTCTCAGCCGGCGAGCAGCCCATACCAAAGTGTAGCAAGTTTTCTCGAACAATGAGTAACGGGATTCACAGTCGGTAAACTTTTTGCTAAGGTAGTAAATAGCGTGCTCTTTTTCGACCAGACTCGTCATGTTGGCCTAGAACACACCCCATCGACCTTTCTAACACAATCAAGTACATGAGAAGTGGTCGTCCTGGAACTGGAGGCATTAGAATCAGAGGCTCCTGCAAATATTCTTTTATCTTTTCAAAGGCTCTTTGACAACCTTCATTCCACCTGACCGTTTGCTCTTTTCTTAACAATTTGAATATTGGCTCGCATGTGGTAGTTATATGAGATATAAACCGAGAAATGTAGTTCAATCTCCCTAAAAATCCACGCACTTCTTTTTCTGTTCTCGGTGCAGGCATGTCTTGTATTGCTTTTACTTTGGCAGGATCTACCTCGATTCCTCTTTGGCTAACAACAAAACCCAGCAACTTACCAGAACACACTCTAAAAGTGCACTTGTTTGGGTTCAAACTCAATCTGTATTTTATCAACCTATCAAACAGCTTTTTGAGATTGACCAGATGCCCTTCTTCGTCCCGGGACTTGGCAATCATGTCGTCCACATATCATTCAATTTTTTTATGTATCATATCGTGGAACAATGTTACCATAGCCCATTGATACGTTGCCCCAGCGTTCTTCAATCCAAAGGGCATAACCTTATAATAGAATGTACCCAACGGGGTAATGAACGTCGTTTTCTCCATGTCTTCCGGTGCCATCTTGATCTGATTATACCCGGAGAAGCCATCCATGAAAGAAAATACCGAGAACTGAGCGATGTTATCTACCAGCACATCAATGTGAGGTAAAGGAAAGTCATCCTTTGGACTTGCTCTGTTTAGGTCCCGATAATCGACACACATCCGGAACTTGCCATCTTTCTTTGGTACCGGCACAATGTTAGCTACCCAAGGTGGGTAACTAGTCACAGCAAGGAACCCGACATCCCACTGCTTTTGAACTTCCTCCTTGATCTTCATAGCCATATCAGGGCTAGTTCTTCTCAGCTTTTGCTTTACCGGAGGACAATCTTCCTTTAGTGGCAGCTTGTGCATAACGATGTCAGTACCCAATCCTGGCATATCCTGATACGACCAGGCGAAGATATCCACATATTCACGTAGCATACCAATCAATTCCTTCTTTACCTTGGCCTGCAGACTGGCCCTAATCTTTATCTCTTTCCTTAAATCTTCAAATCCGATGTTGATGATCTCTATTTCTTCCTGATGAGGCTGAATGACCCTTTCCTCTTGTTTCAACAACCTGACCAATTCTTCCGGGAGTTCACAGTCTTCCTCAAACCCTTCATCATCTTGGTAGATAGGATTATCGAAGTCATGCATAGTCATAGCATGAACATTGTCACATGAATCCGAATGATCAACACTGCACAAGTGATGTGCTTATTTCAGAATCGGGATTTTTTCAAAAAAGACACAAACACATAAAAACACAAGGAAAAGAAAAACATTGCCATTTGATTTCTGGGAACAATTTTAAAATGAAAGGAAGAGAACACAATTTGCTTGAAAAATATCCTTTATTTCATGGAAAAATTAAATGCATTAAAACATGGTGGCCCTACATATGGATCCATGCACCTTGGGCAGAGTGCAGGATTTGACATGCAGTATGATAAAATTGGAAACAAAGAACATTACTTTGACTGCCAAGTAACTTGAACAAAATCTTCATCAGACCAGTTCCGGAGCTCCTGCCCAGGTACGCATGGGTGAATCCAGTTATCCAAGTCATAGCCATTATCCCCATCTGCATCTATTGCACAAACATTGTTGTAGTCGAGCATTCCAGCGCTAGTGAATGCTATAGGCTTACTGCCATGAGACCAGCTGGATTGACCAGGTTGATATCCGAGACCGAACTTGTCATCCTTCTTTTCCACTTCCAGCAGCTTTCCCCAGCCCTGGGCATTTCCGGATTGAACTACCTCCTTAGCTTGCTTGTAGGAGTAGATAGGAGTCACTTCCATCTCGTTGCTCAGAACTGCTGGAGACAACGTACTGACATTGACCGTCTCAAAATCTTGGCAAAGTGTCTCATGGATCTCCCCGTCCATTTCTACGTACTTGAAGGTTGATAGATGGCTTAAATAATATCCTCTTCTCCGCATACAATAATAACTTGGACGTCCACCACATACTTCAACTTCTGATGCAACGTGGATGTTACTGCGCCAGCTGCGTGAATCCAGGGGCGTCCCAGCAAATAACTATAAGCGGGTTGAATATCCATAACATAGAATGTACTCTTGAATACCTGAGACCCAATCTTCACTGGTAGCTCCACCTCCCCAAACACAGATCTTCGGGACCCATCGAAGGCTTTCACAATCAAATCACTAGGTCGCAAGACGATGCCATCAACGTTCAGCTTCATTAAGGCCTTCTTAGGGAGCACGTTGAGATAAGAGCTTGTATCTATCAGGACGTGTGATAGAACAGTGCCCTTACACTCCATGGTGATATGTAGGCTTTGTTGTGATTGCATCCTTCAGAAGTGAGATATCTATATGTGAATCCCGACCCATGGCTGGCGTTTATGCTGCCTACCACAACCTCCAACTGGTTGACAGTTATCTCTTGTGGTACATACGCCATTTGCAAAACTTTTAGAAAAGCCTCTCGATGATCTTGGGAACACATCAGCAACGACATAATGGATATCTTTGACGGGGTCTAATTCAACTGTTCAACCATCTTATAATCGCTTTTCTTAATTATTCTCATGAACTCTTCAACTTCTTTTTCGAAAGTGCCCTAACCGGCAGCAGGAGTTGTCACCTCTTCAATTGCTATCTGTTTACCCTTAGCCTTTGTAGCAGCTTCAGCTTCAGGATCACCTCTAAGAGTTTGAGGAGCAAAGAGACGCCCACTCCGAGTAAACCCGCCAACTCCTCCGACATTCACAACAGTCGGGTCAATTGTCACCGCTTGACTCTCCACCTTTTGGCCTTCTACATACACTTCCGAGCCATAATGCCAAGGGATGGCCTTGTCATCAGCATAAGGGACTGGTCCCAGAACAGTAATGGTCACTGGACTCAATTCGGCAACATAGATGGTCACTGGCTCTCTCCGGGCAGGAACTTCAGCAGGATCAAAATAAATTATCATTGTAGACACACAATCACTTCTATCACCGACTCTATCAAACTATAGCGACCCCTTGTCAATCAAACAGTGTAGCACAACTTTCAAATCCCCACAACCATTAACAGAATTCAAACAACTCTCACAATCAAAGTCACAACCTGGAAAAACTTTCCCTTTCAACAATCTATCTTTCATGACTAATAAGGAAGTCTTCACTTCATCCACATTCAAGATCAAATTCGAGCTCTCGCTACCATCAATGGCATTTATCCTGGCCCTCCATGATTTGGAATGGGGTTTGATGTAACATTTGGAGGTGGTGCGAAGTTAATTTCCTTTGAATCAATCAAGTCCTCAACCTTATGCTGCAATGCCCTGCACTTCTCTGTTGAGCGCCCGGGAGCTCCTGAATTAAATGTGCATCTTGCATTAGCATCATACCCCACTGGAAACTCTCCAGGTGGAGGTGGTGCTAATGTCCTCAACTGAACCAAGTTCAACTCCAACAATCTCTATAGCAGAGCCGTGTATGTCATTGGGATAGCCTCGAGCACCCTGTTAGCTGGACGAGCTTGTCTCTGTTGATATGGTCTTTGCAAATAGTTATTGCGTTGCGGCTATTGCTATTGTTGCTGTTGTGGCACAGGACCTGTGGGGATGGTGACAGCGGCCACCTGCTCATAAGATCCTCTGTATTCGCGGCCCCGACCTCTACCGTACACAGCATTAGTCTCTCCCTCCCTTCTTCTTGGAGGTCCACTGAAAGCCTTTCTCACACCATTTGAGCTACTTGCACTAGTGTCTTGAATCTTCCCTATTTTCAGCAGAGTTTCAACCCTCTCTCCAGCTATCACGATGTCGTTGAAATTCCTTGCCAAACAAGACGACAGTCTCTCAATAAACACCCCCTGCAGCGTTCCCATAAACATATCTTTCATTTCATTTTCCAACAAGGGAGGTTGTACTCGAGCAGCAAGTTGACGCCACCTCTGGGCGTACTCTTTGAACCCTTCTTTAGCACTCTGAGACATTGTCTGCAACTGGGTACGATTTGGAGCCATATCCAAATTATACTGATACTGCTTCACAAATGCCTAAGCTAGATCCTTCCAGCTTCGAATATTGACCCTGCTCAACTTCATGTACCATTCCAAAGAAGCTTCTACAATATTATCCTGGAAGTAATACATCCACAGCTTCTCGTCATCTGTATGCGCAATAATCCTTCCCAAAAACGACTGAAGATGAGTTTTTGGGCAAGTCGTACCATTGTACTTATCAAAAGTGGGAACCTTGAACTTGTAGGGAATTCTCACCCCTGGCACCAAGCCCAAATCAATGATATCAAACCCTAGAGAACTCTGAGACTGAATAGCACGAATCTGCTCAGCCATTTCTTCGAACCTTCTATTCAAGTCAACTCCTTGGTCTTCTGCCTCATCCAGCAAAGTGAACTGCTCATCCTGCCCATCCATCTGAAGGTTATTCACTCCATCATTGACAATAGTGACTCCTGGTTGCACCACAGGGATTTCACTGTTACGGGCGCCGGTCCCGTTGCGATTACCTCCATCTGTTGTCCCATTATTCCTGACTTGATTGGTCTCCAACATTTCGCGCAAACGCTCTTGAGTTTGAACCATCCCAGCCATGAGGGTCATGAAATAGTCCATTCTCGTCCTTAGGTCAGCCAGATCTGCTTGCATCTGATCCATTGCTCTCTCTGTGTTCACCTTTGTAGGGTATCTGTGCACCGTTGACTGTCTCTGAACCTTCTTGGGAGCTATAGTGCCTGAAAGTGACATGAACGTCAGAACACTGGAGAAATACCTACAAAACAACAAACATGTTATATGCATGCAATGTAACTATTCATGTTTCCATGTTTAGGCATTAATATGCCCCAGTTCTGGTATTTTGACAGAAAATACTCCAGATGACTTCGTTGGAAACTAACTTTTCAAATTCTTTCGAGGTGTCTTAGGACAAACAACTTTGCTCATTCAGAAACGGTAACTAGAAAGTATCATTGCATAGCATGAACAAACCATCGACAGTCAGAGTCATAGACAAAAACATAATTCCCCAAAGGGTTACAATTCAAAGAACTATTCCTTTTCTTTGTACTTCTTCTGCTCCTGTTCTCTTTGGCCCTGTAACCAAGTAATAGACTGACGAGCTTCTCTGAGAGTCTTCACAATCCTCTTGTGCTCCGCTTCTCTCTTTGACTCTGCTAAGCCTAATCTCTGAAAATGAGTTTCTCTCCCAGCAAACTCCTTTTCTTTAGCTTCTAAGGTGGCATGCGTCTTCTGTAGTTTTTCTTCTGCTTCTAGCTTAGCATGATTGGCACGGTGATATAAACTAGCCATTTCAGAATTCTCTACCCGAACCTCGTGAAACTGAGAAACAGTGGTCTGTACCGGTACCTCCTTTGGATATAGTGGAGCCTCAACTGAAAACGGAAGGAAGAAAGTATCAACCCTCCCTTGTATCCAAGAAGAAAAAGAGGGATGGGTCTTAGGGTCTACCTTTCTGAATTCTTTCTTACCCTCTCTAACCTTCGTTTCCACAGCTTGGGATACTTGAGTGACCAACAGCTTATTATTTTCAACTGGAAAATACAAAGTCTTTGCTATTTCTTCATCTGATGGAGGATCCTTCAGTGGATAACCAAATTTCTTTCTGGACAGCACATGGTTATGACTTATCATTGCTTTTCTACCTAACAACGCCACATAGGGAAACTCACTACACCTTGTAATAAACTCCTTCCCTACCAAGTTTCTACTACATCCCCAGGCTATGTCATCAGATATTAACCCCATTAATCTTCTAGACCACTTCCAATCTTTCTTAAGATCTTTGAATGGTCCTGACTTTGGAAGCTTCTTAGCGAACCACTCGGCGAACAATGGAGCACAACAATTCACGTACCCTTTTCTTTTCTCATTTCTGTGATGGACACCGAAGTAAAAGTCTCCCACCAACGTAGGCACCGGGTTCCCTTCAATGAAAAGGGTGATAGCCTCCAAGCTTACCCATCCTTTCTCTCCTGGAAAAAGACTTATCCTGTAGACCATTAATGCCAACAGCGCACTGAACTCTGACCATTTCCCTCTCAAAGTAAACACATGGGCTTCTGTGATAAGAAAATCCAGATTAAATCCCTTCCCTTTACTGGCTTCTAAATCCCTTTTCACTCTAAGTGTCATACCCCAAAATTGTCCTACCCATATGATTATTTTTACTAAACCACCATGTAAAAAAAAGAGAATATATATTTTTTTTTCATTGTTGTTAAAGCTCAAGTTCTTGCAAGGTTGCTTCATAGTTCATTCAGGGTTATCAAGACTAGTATGGACGGAATTCAAATGTATCGGAATTTGGAGATTATCTATTAATCCAAACTAGGGTCTAAGGCAGGGTCAGGTTATCTTTTGGTTCAAGTCTATTCACAAGACAAATTGTCTAGAAGTCAGGACACTTGGGTTCCCAGTTCAAGTTATTTCAAGATTTGGTTATGTGTATTCATATCCTGGTCCTTGAACTAAGAAAATTCAGGCATGCCATCTATGAAAGGATTTTCAAAGATAAAAATCAAGGCGCAAGTGTGATTCAAGGAAATCCTTTTCTAATTATGTTCGCATTGGCGTTATTTGGAAGTTGACTTAAGTTAATGCTTGGATATCATTTGCAAAAGGAGTTGTCGTGTATTATGAGGAGAAAAGGAAAGAGTTTCAAAATGTGGTACATGTTGGTAGTGTCCAAATAGTAATAAAATTCAAATTGGCTTCAAAGGTAATTCCAAGATACAGTGGTAGGATACAAGCACATGTGGTCCACATTTCAAGTAAGACTATTTGCGTATAGTGAGAACATTAATGTTTTTTTTCTTTCAAATAAAATAAGATCAACAAATTAAAGAAAGAAGACATTGGGTGGAGAGCCGCTGGACACGATCATATTAACGTATGCTTGGTTTAACACCTCAGGTCTTGGTCCTTCTTATGAAGCTTATTGTCTTCATCTTCAACACCTCAGCCACTACATAATCAAGAGATCAAATGATATCAAAGTTAGAATGAGTAGGTTGATTAAGTCATATTTGAGGAAAAGAAATAACAAGCAGTGTGGTATTCGTGAACACGCACACAAAGTTTCTATCGAATCACCATGAATTCTGCATATACAAAAATAGACATATGTAAAATGCAGCAAGACAGATGTACAATGAAAGTTTCAGAAGATTAAAAGACCAAAATACAAAGAACAAAAGGATACACAAGGGAAGAGCCAGAACTCATATTGGCTATGAGCGTCCGTGATTTCTTCTTTCTCTCGTGCTTCAAACACACCCAAAGGATCTCTTAGTAACCTTTGAGGTCAACCTGAAAGAAAAAAAAAACCAAGACAGCCACCAGATCACCCATGATAGCAATAATCGAGGGTTCCAAGATCAGAACCAATCTATGCCCGAACACCGAATTACAAAACTTGTAGTTGTGGACTTCTTGGAGGATCACTATGCCCAGCTGGACTTTCACCAATGATTAGTGGCATGGGAAATATGGGTCAGAACCCCATGAATCTTGGCCAGGCTTCAAACATTGCTAATTTTATAAGCCAGCAATATAGACTTGCTGACATTTTAGCAAGGATTAAAGTAGTACGAAAGCCAAGCGGAAGTAACTCCCCAAGCTACAAATGATACAACTCACCTCAGATATCAGTCTGCAAATGGTTGTACTTGAGAAAGCATGTCAGCATCACCTCAGTCTAGCATTACTGGCATGTCAGGAGCCCAGCAAATTCACCCCAGCTCAACCAATCTTTCAGTGTTGAGTCAGTCTTTGAATAGGAATACTATGAGTTCGCTGCAACAACAATACCATAGTCAGCATAATCACTTGCGCGAGACCCAACTTCTTCATGTGTCACATCTATTCCATGTTGAACCAAAAGGATAGGCTATCAAAAATCACAAGAATTCGAGTATACAGCAGAGGCAATACATAATGAAATAACACATGATGCCTATTGATAAAGCAAGCAAAAAAAATCCAAAGTTTATGCAGCAAAAATGTCAAAGCTAGGCAAGTGTTGGCAACAAAGTTTGAGTAGCAATTAAACAACAGGCAGTGCTAAGTTTAAGCAAGAATAAGATGCATATGAACAATGTTTTTAAATTCTCCATACCTTTCTCTTTCGTTTATTCGGAACCATTAAACCTTTGTCAGCTTCTCAAACGTTGCACCCACGCCGGTTGACCGTAGAATCTAAGGTTGTCATCACCGTCATAAAAAAAAAACAAAAGCATAACCAGGGTCTTCAAGCCAAGCGCGATTTCTTCGAGTCAGGATTTTCAAGCTCAACACCGTGTCTTCGAACTGATCCATCTCCATTCCATGCCTAAGCTATCAGCTTCCCAAAAAGCCCTCATACCGAGACTTGCAAAGTAGCAAACAGGGATCAAAGAGAAAGCATTTTTTGTTTTAAGTCTCATTAGCTTCATTGGTCTTAATTGCTGGACTATATCATATTGGAAAGTCCTTTGGCAAAAGATCTCTGCTCACAGAAAAAAAGAGAAAAGCTTATGATGGAGCCATGATGACAGAAATCATACTAATAGCAAAAATCATTTGACAAGAGATATCGAAAATTTAGAGCTTAGTGCATTACCGTTGAATTGTGATTATGAGAGGCCATATTAGTTCACTGTTGGCATTATGAGTGCAGATGCCAAGTTGAGTTTTGTTTCCATCACACTAGACTTTAAGTTGATAGTCTTTATTGTTTCAAGCTATCGTCATGTCTTGCAAAATCAGCAGAGTCCTGAGATTAGACCGATTGTGAACAAACTGTGAGATAATTCTAAGCATAGTCAGGAAGGACTTCATCATCAAGTTCTTAAATCAGGATGAGATCCAGCCAGCCTTCTTGCTGCCAAGACTGTTATCTAGCCAGTTTTCCTGCTGCCAAGACTGCTATCCAGATTGCTATTCAGCCAGCCTTCTGGAATAATGATCATCCTGCAGCCAGGACTGCTATCCAGCTAGCCTTCCTGCGCTTCCTCATGTGACATCCAACCAAAGGCGCAGTCCGCACCTGTAAAACATGGATCAAATTCTACCATATTTAAAAAAAACCGGTACATAGTGTCTTGGATCGAAGCACGAGCAATTAAGTGTCAAAGTTATTGCAAATACGAACCAATACAAAAGCAAAAAGGGAAGTCGTCACGAGATCAAAGACGGTGTTTGACTTGGAAACCAAATAAGGACACCCAAATTTCAATGGCAGTTTGAATTTAAGAAGAGGAAATCTGTGGAATAACAACAACAAAGGTGGGCATCAAGGAAGAAGTTACCCTCAAGACATGACATTGAAACAATTTCTGATAAATCACCAGCACCACAAGTCCTCTGTTGTACAAACTTCACACGGCAAGACCTGTCCCACTCATTTTTTGTGCTATCATCCTCAACCTGCAAAACCATTCACATTCAAAAATATACAACGAGTTAGTAAGTGAACCGAAAATGGAACTTAATCAAAATGTTGAAGAGGCAATGTTTAAGAGACAAGTTGTTGTAGAAAACTCAGCATTTGTTAAGGAAATTCAGAACTTACACCAATTGAGAACAATCCCATCAGTTGCTACCAAGCCAAATTATGAAAGACTTCACTCAATTATTGTCATCAAGCTCTTGTAAGTTCTTCTGAGGTACCTGCAACATATCAAAACAGTTGAAATAACTTGCCATCATTAAAGTACAAGAAGTATCACTATCATGAATAAATGATAAGCAAACAAAAAACCAATCAAGAAAAGGTGAAAATAAAGTTCAGTTAAAGACAAGAGTTATATTTCATGGTCAAAATTTCAAAAGTTTATAAAGGGACCACACCATCTTCTAGAATCTCACTACAGACAAGTCAAGGGAATGAGTCACTATCTTCTGGTCCCCACAACAAACCACACTGCAAAATGATTCCTAACGAATTCTACCTCACTTCACGTACAGCTCATCCTTCCCACGTACCAAGCAAGAAATTCGCACAAAAAATCACATGTATTTCATAGCCTAAAAAATCCTCCTATAAAAGCTAATCATTTGCAATCATTAGAGGGACCTACATCCGAAAACCCTAGAAAAATCGGCAGAGTCAATCTCATCCAAAAATCCCTAAATCATTAGAGCTCATTTTTTCGAAATTGTTCAGAGTTTCTCATTAAAACTCTGAGACAATTTGAGCTGAGACCTACTCATTCAAACAACCAGCAACTACACTCATGAAAAGAAAGACGAAGAAGAAAACGAGAAGAAGAAGGTCGTGCTTAAGAGGAATATAAGACGTACCTTAGAGTAATCTTGCATCATCGTTTTTCATTGGAGGTAGTTTTCTCACCCTTGATTGTTTATCGCCGTTGATTTCGCGTTTCGCTTTGTGTTTTTGTTTCGGATGATTTCGTATATCCCTGGTTGTTGTTTGTTTCACGATGAGGATGATGATACGATGAAGGTGGTTGTTCTAGAAGAACACCACCTGAGTTGAACTTTTGTTGATTTAATCAGTGAGATAGAGAGCTAAAGGGCGTTCTTGTTCGATTTGATTTCTGAGAGCTTTTCCCTTTTGTTAAAATTCCCGTGACCTTTGTGGACTGGTAGCTGAGTGCGGCGGTGACAGGTGTCGCCTCAGTGGTCACTTGTCACCGCCCAAGTGCTTTATCTAAGAGTTGAATTTTTTTGATCCTATGTGCATTCACCCATGTTTATTACTGTATGTCCTCGCGTTTGTGCTTTAGATTGAGTTCAAAGTTCTGTTTTTTATAATAATCCAACGGTCCATTTTCTTCCCAGGGTCAACTCTGTTGACTGATCCCCATATCATACACCTACTCTGCATTTGGACTTGTTATTATTGGGCTTTGAATTGGTTTCCTAATTACACCATCAGTTTACTAATAACACTGTTTTTTTAATCATTTATTCATTCCACTTTGGTTTTGTCTAACTTTCTTTTTTATAAAAAATATAAAAAACAGAAAAACATTTTTTTAGTTAGTTATTTTAATTAACTTTAGTTAATCTAATGAATTAATTTGTTAATTAATTTTATTAAACATTTTCATTTAATTAATTAATTGTTTCTCTTTAAACTTTCATAAAAATAAAAATAAAACACATTTCTTAACTTTATTTTCGAATTTTAATTTCTTTATTTTCTTGTGACTAATTTCTCATTCGATTATTTCAAAATCAAACAAAAAACACATTTTCATTGATTAAATAAATTAAATAGTTTTTTTAATTCGGTTAATTAATTTGACAATTAATCTAATTAAATATTCCTATTTAATTTAATTAATTAATCTTTCACCTTCGCTCGGTTATGTGTGTGTTGAATGTTTTGCGTATGCTCGATTTCCATTTGCTTGTGACATGATACAATGCTTACTTGTGTGATTACTTTTTCATTTTTGACGATAAATTGCTAAGTAAAAAACGAACGCACACCAAGACTAATCATTTAAAAGATAAGCGAAATCTTTGGTCCAACGCCAAATAAACATCCATATGCACTTCACTTCATACACACACGTAAGTCGATCATTCCTCGATCACCATCTGCACGAACTTTGCACCTTACATTTCTAGCAAAATTTTCCAACCTAACGAATCAACGCATCGCGTGTGTTTTTCATAGCTAGTTTTAGCTCAGTTTCTCAACCTTGCGAGTCGAGCGCATTGTGCCTCGCTAATAAACCAACAAATAAAACTTCCATTTGCATTTACCTTAAACTTCAAAAAAAACCGAAATGTTACTTCTTAGATCCAAACCCTTGATCCAACATCAAGCGGTCTTAGGAAACAAAACACTTCAATAAATATGAGGAAAATTGCACGCCACGAGCCTTAAGCGATAGAAAGGAGGATAACGAGCTCTCGTTACTCGCTCCGATTATTTCGGCGCAAGACATTCGTCTTGTTGGACGAAATAAACTATCCATAGTCTTTAGTGCAAATGGACTCTTAAATCCTTTCATCAAAGAAAGGTAATAAAATCAACAACCATCACCTGTATCAGGCCAAACTACGAAGCTCTGACTTTCCCATTGTACAAGGGAATACGTAGGCACGAGGATCTCAATCATTGCCGAGCCCCTAGGATCAATAAACCCTTTAGTTCAACAAGTAATCATAAGTATAGATATCCCTTCGCGCGTGACAATCTAGATGGTTCCCATCGAGTACGATGGATGTAGGAGGTGCTAATACCTTCCTCCTACATAACTGACTTCCGAACCCCGACAATGGTTTGTGATGACCTTGTTTTATCCCTTCTTGGTGGTTTTATCTATATTTACCATTTCCCTCTTTGGGAATAAATAAAATTAGATGGCAACTCTCAAGTCAGCCCAGCCGCGACCGCGTTCGCGAGGGATCGTATTTTTCGAGGTACGACAGCTGGCGACTCTGCTGGGGACTGGTTCACCCCTATGCAAGTCGAGCCTAATCTAGGTTTCCACGCTTGTTTGAATGTTTGATTATGTGTTACTTGTTTATCGCTTCTTTATTGCTTTACATTTTATATCCTTATTGTGGATCTTTGGTACTGGATTGATACTTTGATCAAAACAACTTGAGGGAAAGGCTCTATACCCGGGTCTATGAGTGTAAACATAAGTTAGCGAGGTTGTGTAGTATGGGCTCCCGAGGGAACCTCTCTCGTGGGTTGTCGATACGAAAACCTCACTCGGAGTAGATTTTAATGGAAATACTGACAACCGTCAAGCTCTTGGCGTGTGTGCTCAGATGTTTTCATTAGAGTCGTCGACTCTGAGGACCTTTAGAACCTGTTGGTTAAAAACATCGGTTGATGGTTGCATAGTATTGGGCACCAGGGTTCTTCCTCGTGTGGCTCGATACGAAAACCTCACTTGGAATAGACTTACTCAATGGAGTTGATTGACTGCCAAAATATATAAAAATTGACACGTGCATCAAACAATTGAGGGAGGTCCATAACTCCGGGACTTTGTTTTAAACCTCGTGTCGACGATCACGTAGTATGGGGCACCAGGAGATTTCTCTCTTGCGTGGCTCGATACGAAGATCTCACCCAAACAAAATCCATATGGTGGAGTCAATCAACTGTCATGTTGATGGCGTGTGTGATGAACACCCATATGAATTATTAACTTTGGGATCCTTAAACTGTAGAGCATACCCGGTGAGATCCTTGTGAGGAGAGTGATTGAAGTATCCTCCACCCATACCTTTGGTCCTATGATCCTGGATCTTGCATTTCATTTACATATCATTTCATACGCATTACAAATCATTCTCCCAAAACATAAGAACTTATTCGTCCTCTGTCCAGTCAGAGTTGATTTCTCGACACTTGTATCAGACTTGAAGTAGCTTTAAAGATTATGGATCCGTTGGAGAGAAGCCATGCTAATTTAAGAGGAGATGTAGACTCAATGAAGAAACAGGTGGAGCAACTTGTGGAGGCCATGATAGCTTTGGCAAAAAGAGAGGACAACATTCAACGAACGGCAGTTGGGGATTCTATTACACAAAAGTGTCACATTGTCAGGAATGAGAATTCTTCATCAGTTGACGCCATGGAGTATCATAGCTTTTCAATCTCCGCGCCTAATCCCAAAGGGTCAAACCTGGTATTGAATGTTGAACAACCTCAAAATCCTGATTTTGCTGAAAGATGTCGTGTGTTGGAAGAGAAACTTGAGGTCTTAAAAGGACATGATGCTTTTGGTCTAAACGCTTCTGACTTATGTTTAGTACCTGATGTGGTAATCCCTCCTAAGTTCAAAATGCCAAAATATGAGAAGTATGAAGGAGATAGTTGTCCAAAGAATCATTTGGTGATGTTCTGTAGAAAAATGACCACTCATACTAAGAACGATAAATTGATGATTCATTGTTTCCAAGACAGTTTGAGTGGAACATCATTGAACTGGTACACACAGCTAAAGAGTAGCCACATCCAATCATGGTTGGACTTGTCCAGTGCTTTTATGAAGCAGTATGACTACAATCTCGACATGGGTCCAGACCGAATACAACTGCAAGGGTTATCTCAAGAAAGCGATGAACCATTCAAAAAGTATGCTCAAAGATGGAGAGAGTTAGCTGCTTGTGTTCAACCACCAATTTTAGAGAAAGAGCTGGTTGGCTTATTTATGAATAGTTTGCAAAGTCCGTATATCGAAAGAATGATAGGCAGCTCTTTTCCCGGCTTTTCACAATTGGTGTCAGTTGGAGAACGAATTGAGATCCTACTCAAAAGTAGAAAAGTACAAGACACCTCAGACGTCCAGACTAGTGACAGCGAATCAATTGTCAGTTCCAAGAAATAGGGGAGGAAATTAATGCAGTTTGGGAAGCTCTACAAACTCCACCTCCAGTGCCTTACCAACAGCACCCATGCAGAGGACCTCCTCAGTATCGACAACAGGTTGCACATGAAGAGCCAATGCAACAACAACGTACTCCGCAACGGCGTCCTTACTACGCTAAAAGACCAAAAAGACATTTTGATCAATTGTCGATGCTTCACAGTCACATACTTCCACGTTTGATTAATAGTGGATTGGTAGAGCCAAGGAAGATAGATCCAATGCCTCTTCCACATCGACCAAACTTTGATCTTAATGCTTATTGTGGCTTCCATGCCAACTCACCGGGACATTCAACTGATGATTGCCAACAATTCAAAAATAAAGTCCAGGATCTGATTGATTCCAAGGTAATCTCATTCACACCTCAAGGAATTCAAATCCACAATCAGGCAGGCCCATCAATCCATGTCATGGAAGAGGTTGCTGAGAGTACATGCGAAGATGGTTCTCAAACTGATTTTGAAGAGCAATTTTGAAGAGGCTTCTCAACAGTAAATCAAAGCTCAGTTCCTCAACACTGAAAATCTTTAGCTCATATAATTACTTTGTATTTGGAGTTTCTTTTATGTTAAATACTTCTTGCTTTTAAGAACTGTTGTCTTTAATGGTAATATTAATGTAATGAACATGCATGTTTTGAACGAATCCATTCGTATTCACTCACGTTTTCCCACTTAATGCAAAAAAAAAATGCACTTTACCTCCTTTATCACATTGTTAGCAAATATTTGAGGGAGGATGACGAAAACGTAATACCCATAATTGCTGATAACATGCTTTCGGAAAGAACCTTGCTGATGATGTACAGGCATTGTTTCAAATCCCCAAACACTGGAGAGATAAGGAGTTAATCCCTAGTAAACCACTTCGAGCCTAGAAGTAGGAGTTTTTTGTCGGATATTCAAAACCCTTATATTTAACCAGGGGCAGGGTAGTGTTCAGTTAACCTGACTGTACATCTAAACTACAAGGTGAAACAATCCAATCTGGAGATCCATCCATGACCAATGACTTGGCAGTTACAATCCTTCAACAAAAAAAGAAAAATAGAAGAGCCCGCTAAGTTGAACATCCTAATAGGAGACTTAGGCAAAAGTTAGGGCAATCCCGATGGACTAAAGACTTCAAAAAAAAAATAACGGTCCATGCAAAAATTAGGGATCAAAAGCAAAATAGTAGAAAGAGGTCGTCAAAATCCTCAACAAAATAAAATAAATTTTAGTGACCATCTTATCCAAAACCAAAAGGGTCACTAACACCCCAGAAAGACGAATAAGATGACTGCCATTTCAAGAAAGGTCTTGAACAATCACCTTCAACCATTACACCTTCAGGCTCTCATAGGAGACAAACATGTGTGTCATTTAACTGAACGTAGGACTGGAGAACATCACGAAGATGGGTGGGTACAAAAATATTTGAGCCTATATCCTTTGTTTCATAACCGTGAACCAGACCATGATACAACCCTTAAAAGACCTAATTGAAGCAGGGTTTATTCTGAGAGCATATCTCAGCAAGGTTGCGTAAGCTGACTCCTAAAAGATTTGTTGATCTTCTCCTTGTTTATTTCACAAATCACTTGCTAAATCAGCACTACGTTGGGATAATTGATCCATTCGTCACACACTGTCACACCATTCAAATAAATGAGTTTTTCAAAACTCGCATGAATATTTCATTAAAATTACCATTTCTGGACAAACAAATTTTAATTGCAAGTCAGTACTTAGCATCTAAAGAAATTCCAAACAAGGAAAAGTCAAAGAGGAGTTTGAGAATTTAGTGGTGTTGACTCGAATCAAAATCACTCCTAATCAGGGGCATGGCTTTCAATGACTGTATGGACATAAGAATTGGTTGGTCGAAAATCAAATCTCCAAGCATTAGAACTAGACTATCCCAATTAGTAGCCTATCTGGGGCAAATAATTCATGATCACCTAATTCGGGCCAAGTCCTTCCAAAGACCCAGACAGGGGCAACTCTCCATGAGACCCAGATACTGAGGCAACGTGTAATATGTCAAATTAGGGTACAATCATTCTCGAGGCTTCTATCTGAAGAAGATTCCTTCAAAGTCCCTACAGACTGGGGCAAGGCAGTTATAAAAGGATGCCTTAGGGCTAAGCCAAAGCATAATCAACATGCATTGATTATGTCGCTACGCTCATTTGAAAGTCATCATGACATCTGTCAAAGAAGTTGAAGTTCTCGCAGCAACTTACAACTTCAACAATGGATCAAGAATTGAAGCACCCAAATATGGTCGTATCCATCCTCCGATCAAAGCATCGTCGGATACTAAGTGTTGAGAAGTCAATACCCTCCACCACCCAAAAAAAAAGTCCAATTTTATTGGCAACCACCTAAAGGCAAAAAGTCCAATTTCATTGGCACCCTCACAATTCCTAAAAGTCCACTATGGTGGCAACTACCAAAAAGCCAAAAGTCCAACTATGTTTGGCACATCTCAAAAGTCCAACAGTGTTTGGCACAACGCAAAGGTCCAAGTTCTCTTGGAATTTCTCACAATCCAATCGTATTCAACTCTGTGTTGATATCTTTACCTTTTCAACCCCGTGTTGATATCTTTATCTTTTCAACTCTGTGTTGATATCTTTACCTTTTCAACCCTATGTTGATACCTTTACCTTTTTCAACCCTGTGTTGATGATATCTTTTCGACCCCGTGTTGATACCTTTCCTCTTTCGACCCCGTGTTGATACCTTTCCCATTTCAACCCTGTGTTGATATCTTTTCAACTCCGTGTTGATACCTTTCCTCTCTCAACCCCGTGTTGATACCTTTACCTTTTCAACCCCGTGTTGATACCTTTCCTCTCTCAACCCCGTGTTGATACCTTTGCTTCCTCAACTCTGAGTTGATACCTAGTGAGTCTTTTCACCCTTGCTTTCAAAACCACTAAAAAAAACTCGAAAAGTCCATCTGTGGAGTGGCATCCTTCCAAAGTCCAACTTCGTTGGCAACTACCAAAAAACCTTACCTCCAACATATCCAATCATTTGCATTGTCACAAGCATGGCATGCATAGCATTTTTGTCCAAAAACAAGAATGTCATCAAACACAATCATATTAATCATTAGTATATAACAAAGCATTTGCATAAGAATCATTTGTAATTCATTTTCATAAGAATCATCGTGCATCATGCAATGTACGAGGGCATATCGGAATAGCATGGCAGGATCCAGGACATGCATCCAGGATTTTCCTTTCTCAAAGTTGATGGTTTTCCTCTGAAAGGAGCTGATATCCCGCATACGCTTGCGGATTTATTTCCCCCAGCAAGTCATTCTCCAACTTTATGGTTGATAATGTTGATCCCTAACATTTTCACGGTTATTGCTCCCCAAGCAGAGGTTATCCTAAAAGAAAAAGCATCTTGTGAGCTTTTCCTCTGCATAACTGGGTTAGCATGCCTCCACTCAGAGTTAATTCATGATTGATCAGTTTTCCCCAACAGATCATTTGATCAAGATATTGATTTGGCATTCTCCGAAGAGCCTTTATTGTTAAGGAACTGCTTCGCGGGAGACGAAGAAACTCCTATTTGGTAGAGACATTGTTCTAGCATCACCGAAGGTTCTTGAATGAAAGGGACTGCTTCGCTTGATCTGGAAAATCTTGTACCATTTGTTCGAGATACTGATCAAAGTATCCTCCTAAGAGCCTTTATTGGTAAGGTACTGCTTTGCTTTGATTAAAGAATCTCATTGATAGAGATACTACTTTGGAATCCTTCGAAGAACCTTAATCGAAAAGGTACTGCTTCGCAAGACCCGAAGAATCTCATGTTCGAAAAGATATTGTTCTAGTATCACTGAAGATCCTTGAATATAGGGAAAGAAAGGAGGATAACGAGCTCTCGTTACTCGCTCCGATTATTTCGGCGCAAGACATTCGTCTTGTTGGACGAAATAAACTATCCATAGTCTTTAGTGCAAATGGACTCTTAAATCCTTTCATCGAAGAAAGGTAATAAAATCAACAACCATCACCTGTATCAGGCCGAACTACGAAGCTCTGACTTTCCCATTGCACAAGGGAATACGTAGGCACGAGGATCTCAATCCTTGCCGAGCCCCTAGGATCAATAAACCCTTTAGTTCAACAAGTAATCATAAGTATAGACATCCCTTCGCGCGTGACAATCTAGATGGTTCCCATCGAGTACGATGGATGTAGGAGGTGCTAATACCTTCCTCATACATAACCGACTTCCGAACCCCGACAATGGTTTGCGATGACCTTGTTTTATCCCTTCTTGGTGGTTTTATCTATATTTACCATTTCCCTCTTTGGGAATAAATAAAATTAGGTGGCGACTCTCAAGTCAGCCCAGCCGCGACCGCGTTCGCGAGGGATCGTATTTTTCGAGGTACGACACTAAGCATACCCAAATGACAAGCACCTGCAATGTCCTTGTACGGGGGACACTTCTCCGCAGCATAATTGGGAACACCATTCTTGATTGGGATCTTCAGGATGTCAGAAATCTCTTCCATAGTGGGAGCCAAGACGTAGTCAGCAAACACAAAAATTCTCAACTGAGGGTCATAAGACTGCAACAAAGAATGAAGGCTATCTCTCTGATCGACAGTAAGCTTGTTCATGTAACCCAAGATCTTCCCATATCGGCTTCTGAAATCATCTGAAACCTTGTCACTCATCAAGTCCACCAGTTTCTGAATACTTTCAATTTCGGGTTGCGGGAAAGTATAATGAGCATTCCTTTTTCTAGGTATCTCTTGAACTTCTGTCATCTGGAGAAGACAATAAATACCAGAACTGGGTATAGATGCTAACCTAAAATGGAAACACAAACAGTTAATGCTAGTATGATGCGATGTGAATGCAATGCAGGCATATGATCAACGACCGGGACTGTCTGGATACGGAACACGGGACCCAAGCAACCAAGAACCAAGATCCTCTGAATAAAGCCCCTTGAACAAGAATTCAGTCTCAAATAAGACCCAAAATCACATATCAGATGACTTAAGAACTCCAAAATCCATGTAGCCTTACCAAATCATAGAACTGTGCTAGCAATGGGGTATGATGAGGTCAAGGGTTCCTGCAAACCTGTAAACCCCTCCCAATCTCACAGGTGTGCTCCGGGTCAAACATCACGGACTCTCAAAGTTGAATAGCAATAATACGTTTACAATTTCCGAGAAATGGCTCATGACCAGATCAGGGAATCAGTTTGGCATTATGTACTACTCAGGGAGGCCTCAGCGTAAGTCTGGGAAAAACAAGCATCCTTTATAAGTTCCCAGTTTCAAGCGCTGGAATCGAGAAACAATAGTACATTCATCCCGAAAGGTACAATACTATCGTCATATGACTAGATGCTTTGACTGAGTTCCTATAAAAGAACCAGACCATCCTATGCGATTTCCCAGTGGGCCCTCGGGTGCGAATGGGTTTGCCACAAAATGTGGTCTGCCACTGTCACCACTGGAGAGGGATGTTTCCACAAAGGTCCTCAATGATCGGTCCCCATATGCACATAACTATCGAGGTTATGTATGACCCCAGAAAGATTCTGGCATCGATACATTTCCAAGACGGTCGCAAGTCTGGGTGTGGAACTCACTACTACCAACATAGCAAGATGCCATGAAGCTAAAGTGATTGTCCACTCTAAGTCCTAGGGTGCACTCGAGCCCCGGTTACGAGCTCATCTCTCAGTAACAGTTCCCAATCCCACAAAAAAAAGGAAACCAGCACAGCCAGACAGTCCAGTATAATGATGCATGAATATAAATACTGAAAACTGTAAATAAGGCTATAAATAAAACTGTAAATAAACAACAGTAAAATAAACACACAACAGCAAACAATCAACACCTAAAGAAACAGAAACACGCAAGCGCTAGGAGAGACTCTTAGGGGAACCAGAGATTCTGGTTATCGTCCCCAACTGAGTCGCCAGGTGTCGCTCTCCGGATTTCCATCCTGGTACAAACGCGAAAGTGGCGCGGAAAGAGGTAGAGTCTCCAGCCAGGCATTTTTATCCCGAAGGAATGGGAATGGTAATGCCGCACAAACCGAAGAAAGAAAAGAAAGGACAAAGGTCCTGCGAACCAAAGAGACTGAGCTCGGGAGTTGGTTACGACCTGGGAAGGTATTAGCACCCCAAATCGTCCGCCGTACCCGACGGGATCCACGCTTGCAAAGAAATTGTTTCAAAAGGTGAAGGAATGAAAGCTGATGCAAAATCGAGACTGAAACTAGGTTAGAAAAGAAAAAACGGGGAAAATGTAGGGAAAATAAAGATTGTGCTCGAACGGGCCCTACCCCGCTGCCTACATACCTCATCTAGACATGAGGATCAGAGACGCCGTAGTTCCCCTAACTAGGGGTGAAAAAATTACTTGTGAATTAAGGCTTGAACTGCCTATGTCAATGCTCAGGTGTTGCAGGCTCGGACGACGAGTGCGTTACCGTCTTGCAAAGTGACAAGTAGTAGCAAGTTCGTATGTAAGGAGTGAGTGGGATGAGAAAATAATTCCCGAAGGAAAGACGCTTATTGCTTGTTTGTGTTTTTAGAGCATTTTATTGGGGTGGCACAAGAGAATGAACTCAAGCTCTTTTCCATGGAATGTGTACTTATTACTACATTCCAAGATGGAATATTAGAACAAGCACACCAAGTAAGGAGAATTTATCCAAGACTTGTTTCCAAGGGAAAGGGCCCAAATTCATTGACTTGTTGAATTTATAAGGTGTTTTAGTGATTAAAAATGAAGAAGTATTTTTTTAGGGTTTTCTTGATGAAGATGACCTTATGATCCGACTTGTGCATCATCCTAGACAAATGCACTATTCCAAGATGGAATGAATACATAGGCCTCATGGAATAAGGCTATTACACAAGAAGTCACTTCTTTCTATATTAATGTTTTTTTAGGTTTTGTTTTGAAATGAGAAGAGAAAGAACCAAAAGAGCAAAAGGAAAAAGTCTAAAATGGGGAAAGACTAATCCTAAAGTTGTCATTCAAAAGTGGTCCTAAGGTTAGTGAGATTTCAACTATCCTAAGAGAAAAGAAGAACCAAAGAGGAGCAAAAGAGAAGAAGAGTAGGAAAGCTAGCAAGCAACTTACTCCTCTAAAGGAGATAAGTTGCTCCTAAAGGGGGGGGGAAGAAAAGAGTTTCCTCACATGATGCCATAAGGCACATCAAAAACACAAAGAGAAAGCAACTTAAAAGGAAGAGGATGAAGAGTTGAAATGTGGATGAACATCCACACTTCTCTTACCATGAGCCCCTGCAAGTGTTAGCAGAATCCAGCACATGTTCATCAACAAAACTCATGGAAATGGCATGCTCAAAGCTCACATCAACAAAGATCAAACAACATGTCAAACTGCACACACAAGCATTTACGTGTCGAGAACATGGAGGCATGCATCAACCAGCAAGCAAATCACCATAAACTAGCATATTCAATGATCATACAATGATCCATGGCATATAAAACAAGTAAGGGGATCAAACAAGCCCAAGACAGCTCAACTATGGCATACTGCTTCAGTGTTAACCAGTTAACTAAAGCGTTAACCGGTTAACCAATCCAAACCTGCAGAAAAACAGCACAGAAACAGGTGCGTTAACCGGTTAACCAAAGCGTTAACCGGTTAACACTGAAAAAACAACAGCAATTTCCTGCAGAAAATCAGCTCAAACCAGCTTATTCAAATAATTCCACACCAGACCAGCCATCAATTGAGCATGAAATAAATGGATCAATTCACATTAATTAGCATCATCAAGCTCATCAACATTAGTACATAGATCCGGCTACAAATCAACCAATCAATTCAAGCAACACAAGCAAATACACAAGCACACGGTGGATCTAAAGCACAAGCATGCAAATAAGCTAAAACAGAGCTAGATCTGAATTTAACCGACCTACAAAGCTGAGATATGCTTTGGTAGTTGTTGATTGAGGCGGAAATGAGAGATCTTGCGGAAAACTTTGAGGATCCGATGCTAAGCTTCACACTCCATGCAAAATAAATGCAAGAACAATGTCTTGATGCAGAATTTTGGATCCAAAAGCACTTCTAAATCCCAAACCAGATCTAAATCACCAATTAAACCAGCAAAATGATGCAAAGAAGCTATGAATGGAGGTCTAGTTCCAAGATCTACACACTTTAAGGCAAGGTTATGTGATCTTCAAAGATGAACTCTTAGTGAATTTGGAAAATGTGGGAGAGAAAATGAGAGAAAAGTTAGAGAGAAGAGTGAAAATTCAGAATGGAGAGTGAAAAAATAAGAGAGCCCCCTCTTGGTTTGGAGGAAAATGGATTAAATATGGTTTAGGTTTGGGGCCCAAAATTTAGGCTTGGGATCCAAAAAATTTGGTTTGGCAATGTGATTAGGTTTTAGCAATGGAATTAGGCTTGGATAAATTCTCTAGATCCTTCTCTTTAATTCAAATGAATAAAAAAAATCAGAAATTTGGAAATTTGGAGCCAAGGCACATGCTGAATTTGCTGCTGGAATTCAAAATTCGCAGCCGTTAACCGGTTAACCAAAGCGTTAACCGGTTAACGCCAGTGAATTTTCAATTTCCCTCCTTTTGATGGGAAACCTCAGGAATAACCCGACGCTAACCGTTTTGACATGGTTTTGATCCTCAATCCCTTTTAAGGCCTTGACCATGATGTCGAACTTGTAACATGCCTTATGAGCTTTGAATTTCCCTGATGATTGATCATATGCCTTATGCTGGAACATGCAAGTGCTATGCTTCATTTTTCTATGCAATATGCTAAGGACATGACATGCTAATGATGATTATGATATGATGATGATGCTAAACAGGAGAGGGCAAATTTTGGGGTGTTACACTTATGCTTGAGAAGTTTACTCTGCTCTTGAAATATATCCTGTGATGTTGGGGATATATATCTTTCTACTTCTGTCAACTGTGCTAATGACACTTGAAGACTCTTTTTCAAGTTCACTCAAGGCACTATGAAGAGAAGTAGTTGTTAATAGATCTAAAGTTTGCAGACCTATCTCTTGTTTGTAGATCTCTTTGTGATCCTTGGAATGATATCTTATCCTTTGATAGAACATCACATTAGAATTAAGCATGTTTCTGATGTCCAAGGAATAGCTATATAGATGCTTGGGTGCTAAACTATTGTGTTTATTTCACACATGTTTGGAACCTACTCCTGATCTAGAAGAGGAGGCATCTGTATGGAGTTTCTAAGAAGGTTTTGGCCCTAGAACTTCTCTTAGCTATATGTTTTGACCAAAGAGTGATCAACATGTCTTGTTCTCCCGAGGACAGTTTATTTATGTTCCTTGCTGCAGGAGTGAAGTACCTGAGCTTCAAGGAGTATTATTTTAGAGAGACTCCTTGTACATGAAGGTCAAGTTGTGCAAACTGGTGGAGTTGATTGATGTGGATATAGCTGATAGTTGCTATATTGTGTGTAAAGACATCTCAAATCAGACAGTCTGAATACTGAGTCTGAAAGAGAAGTCTGTGTTCCAGCTGCTGCATATGTCTGTGTTTTGGTCTGATCAACTACTAATGGATGATTCTCTTGTGTTCCCCTACTTGTGTATGGATTACTATGATGGGTGTCTTTAGAAGCATAGTTATCTATGAAGTTGTTACTGATACTAATGTCTGAAGGAATGTTATAACATCATCTAAGAAAGTATGAGATGCTTGCAGAAGAAGAAGAAGTCAGACTCATGTCCTACCTTGTGTGAGGAGGTAATCCTATATGACCTATAGTAAATACCTTGACGGGAGACTTGGTGTTTGTCTATTGTTTGTATGATGCATAAAAGTGAATACTTTGACGGGAGACTTAGTATTTATCTGGAAGTATGCATATCTGCAGTTTGAATCTTATGGTTCAAAAATTGTTTTGAGCAACTAATGCTCGTTTTCAAAAGGAGCTTTGGTTGTTCATGAAAGGGGGAGTTAAGAAGTGCTATCTATCGTCCATTGGTGCAAGGATGCAGATTATTGTATGGTGGGTACAACTAGGGTTTTGTCCTTCCCTTGACAAGGAAGGTGTTTTTTTAATCATGAAGTTATTAGTGACAATATCATCAGGACTTTGTGAAGATTGCTTTACTCAAGGAGAAATGTCATCCTTGGTATAGCTGTAAGGTGTAGTTCTGAATTATTCCTTCTGAAGATTTAGATAGTGGCACGTTTGAATACTTTGGAGAAAACAGTGGAAGTTTCTCATACATATGTGATATTGGTAGGATTTTCTGCAAAACCAACAGAATGGAGGTTGTTTACTCAAACTTGGTTTATGAATCAAGTTTATGGGAGCATGAAACTCTTATTCTATAAAGGAAGGAGGTTCTTTCAAGTGGCAGAAGAAGGAGTTGAATTTAACAGTTGGATGTGGACTAACAATGTTCAAACATCTAGTTCAACATCAAAATCTAATTGGTGAAGTGGCACATCAATTTAAGATATAATGATCTATAGGGATTGAAAGCTTCATAAGGCATGTTATCTTGACAGCTTAGTGAAGATCAACTTAATTGATCAAGATATCTTTGGAAGATTTCTGATAAACGTGAAGAATAAAAGTGTGGCAATTGGCTTTTTCATATGAGGATTCATAAAGGAGATGATCAAACTGTGGCAATTGGTTGATCTCTATAGTGGATTTGAAGAATCAAGATAATCAAAGTGTGGCAGCTAGTTGTTCTTGAGGATTGTCTTGGAACAAATTGCTCTTGGGAAAAAGAGTGATGAGTTGAAGACTCAAGGAAATTTATTATTCTTGAAGGTGGGTGAGAGTTTATCTCTCTTTTTGGATTTTTAATTCAAGCTGGTGGCACGGTGCAGATGAAATTTTTCAGTTCTTGGATTACTATGCTTTAGTAAGTCCAGTTGGTGGAGCATATATAGGATCATAGCGATAAGGTCTTAGTGTGTGGTAAATGTTCTAACTAGGTGTTAGTACATTATCTGGGATGTTTGTCTACATGGTTTCTATTCTTAGACTACCTAATCATATGGGAGAATGATGAAGTAGATGATCTGTATTGTAAGAAACATGTAGAAGAGACTGAAGTAGATCAAGTATTTATTTCTTGGAAGTCTCTTTGTGGACATTCTTTCTAATTTAAGAATTAGATTGAATGATGTTTGTCTGGATTGGTTGGCTATTGGTTATAAAGGCCACTGGTGTATGAAGAACCTATTTGTTTGAAGATGTTCAACTTGTGGAGTTTGTGGTAACAACAAACCAGGAAGGGATCAAATATGCTTTGATACAAGAAGTGAATGTGTTTAATTAGGAATTGAACAGAGGGTCAGCTCTTGAAGACATGAAGATACATCTTATGTTTTCCTTTTTATCAAGTGCAGAGAAGCATGGAGTATCCTATACAGGGGGAGTATGTTACAATGTTGTACAACTGGTTTTAAGGGGGAGTAATACCTTAACTAGGTTATGTGATGTTACACATCATGTTGTGACATGTGCTACTAAGTATGTTTTCCTGATTAATTTTTATTACTTAGTGGTTGTGGTGTGCATGTTTTTGTGATCCAGATGAGGAGTGTCCATGCGTGTCCAAAAGATTATATGGTATAAGGCTTTTGTCTGCATATTTTTTTGGATTCTACGAGAAGTACGGACAATGTTGTAGTGGATTGTCATAACATGTGAGTTGAGGATGACCAGGTTTGTTGTATGGATGATACAGGTGTGAAACGCATGCTTATAAAAAGCTTGTTTTGGCCGGTGCATTTTATTGGGTGGAGAAGCTTTTGCGCCTAAAATAACAAGTCTTGACTAAGAATGCATATGCTTTTCAAGGAAACTTCGTTACTTCCAAGGTTAGCTTTGTCCTATTTATAAAGAGCATCCCTTCTCCTTCAGCTAGTGTGTATTTTTCATTCCTCTTCCTTCTAATGGGGTTCTTGTGCTTCTGGGAGAGTAATGCATGGGTTTGGCACTATGTGGGCTTTTTTTTGCCAATTTTTGGCTAAAAAAGGGGAGAGAAGAAAGTATGGTGTTGTGTCTAGTACTGTGTTGTTTGTGTTCCAATATCTGTATTAGATGTGTTCAGTGTGTGGCATGTGTGGAGACAGAGACCAGAATGTCAAGATGGAAGCTGTAGCTTAGTCCTTGTGACTTGTGTTCTGAGTTGTAGCATTAAAAAATGAGTGCCTTGCTCTCTCATGAAACTATTGGACTCTCTATAGGAATGAGTCTCTCAGCTCATGAGGGGTAATGGTGTTTCTTCTCTTTTGCTCTTTCAAGTGTTAAGAACCTTCTGCTCCACTGAAGGAAAGGAGGCCACTGAGGAAGATGTCAAGAAACATGTTCTAACATGATCAATCTAATAGTTGTTGTTGTTTTGTTTTTTCTACTGAAGGTTAATGTATTATTTTTATTATTTGTTTTAGCCAAAATTTGCCAAAGGGGGAGATTGTAAGTTTAGTAATTGGCATGAATTTTGTAAAACAAATATATAAACAATGTGTATGTTCATGATCTTTGCAAAAGAAAGAATATATTAAGCAAAGAATCCATTTGTGTGCGCCCAAACATGTTATGTTTAAGTGTTTCAACATCTGGATCAACATGTCGAAGAAGATGTCAAGAGAGTTCATTCAACATCATGAACTGTTGAAGGTGGATTGATTATTCTGTTAGGTTTCAACAGAAACAAAATATTATTAAAGATTTGAATCAATCCAATGGTGTTGATGTAAAAGATCTTGAAGACTCAAATTTATATTGAAGACAAATATTGAAAAATATAGAGTTTCTAAATTTAGATATATTTTAGGAGGTTTTGTATTTGAAGATCTTTTTGTATATTTGTAGCAGATTTTTTCTGCATATTTGTAGCAGTTATTGCTGTGATTGTTTAGGCCCAAATATAGTTGGGAATTGGTTATAAAAGAAACCTTGTAACCTAGTTTAGAACCAACCAACCAACAAAAATGTAAACATCATTAGGGTTGTGTTCTTGTGGGAGCCGCACGCAACAAGGAATCCTATTGTGGTTGTTTCACTTTTGATTCTCGAAGCATGTAAGCAATAGAAGTATTGTACTTAACTGAAGTTTCTAAACAAGGTTAAGTTGTTGTCATAGAAGTGTGCCTTCTATTTTGTGAATTGTTGTATAGGTATGAAGTTGTCAATATCAACAACTGACTGTTGAGGACTGTGAGACATCACTGAGGTGATTGGAAGTGAGGATGAGTTTCTCATATTTAGGAGTTCCTAAGTAGAAGTTGCATGGGTAGTGATTAAGTGAGAGGACTGTAAACTGTAGGTGTTTGCTGAGAAGTCTTTGAATTGATACTACATCGTGGATTTCTTTCCTGGCTTGGTAGCCCCCGGAGTAGATGAGTTAGCATCGAACTAGGTTAACAATTTGAATGTGTTCTTTACAGCTTTCAGTTTATTTTATGCAATATATGTGCTGAATCTCATATCAGATGATTAAACATCCTGAAGAATGTTTCAATCTGATATATTAAAAAATTTAAATATTGATGTTTATTCCTTTCCATGTTTATATGTAACAGATAAGATGTCTCAACATCATATTCGACATCTGAGTCTGTCATACCAGAATTTCAATGTCCTTCTGAAGGCAGATCAGAATCTGTAAATCCCAACTTGTGGCTGACACTTACATTGGCAACAACCGTCTCGAGCTGATTCACAGATATCTCTTGCGGAACATAGGCATTATTCAAGATTTTCAACAAAGCCTTCTGGTGGGATTATGTGCTCAGAAGCAAATACATGATAGAGATTTTGGAAGGTGTCTGATGAAGATGGTCCGCTATCTTGTAGTCACTTTTCTTGATGATTCACAAGAATTCTTTGGCTTCCTTACCAAAAATAATGTCTCAGTCAGGAGTATGGACATCATCAGACACATCTTATTTACTTTTAGCCCTAGCATAGGCTTCTGCATTGTCACTTGGTGGTGCCCCATTATTCCTCAGTGTTTGTGGTGCGAACAACCTTCCACTTCTTGTAAATCCTCCAACCCTTACATTCTCAATCTGATGTTATGTTATCCCGAAGGTAGTTACATCTTGACTTTGGCCATTGCAATAAAATCCTGCCCCGTAATACCACGAGACAACTCTTTCACTCTAGTATGGCACTGGCCCTAGAGTAGTAAATGTGATTGGTGTTGATCTTGTTGGCACTGGGATTTCAATCGTGGTGAAGTAGATAGTCACTATAGAGATCTCATCTTCGTCATTAACAATTCGATCAAACTGAATACCTTCATCATCAATCAGTTTTTGAATACTCATCCCCAATCTTTCACATCCGTTAGTAGATTCTTCATAATCTTGACAAATCTCCCCGCAGCCCGGGAAGAGACCCTTCTTCGCCAAACAATTCTTCAATGCTAACAAAGGGGTTTTCATAGAATTGACATCACATAATAAGTTTAATTTGTCATCGTCTTCCGCTGCCTATATTGACTTCCCATGCAGAGGCATGGGATTTTGTATAACATTCAAAGTGGGATCAAAATTGATAGCCTTCGAATCCAACATATCCTGAATCAGGTGTTTAAGGGCTTTGCAATTCGCTATGGTGTGACTCGGAACTCCAGAATGAAACTCACAGTGGGCATTAGTGTCATAACCTTCTGGGATTTTTCCAGGCCTTTGCGGTTGCAAAGTGTAATACCCTAAAATTTTCTCTCTTAGTTATTACCAATTTCCATGTCATTTAGCATATATTTTCATACATTAAATTTAAATCATAATAAAAATAAATGATAATAAAGCATACATCATCAGTTGATGTACAAGGCATGTGATCAAGGGTTATTTGGTGGTAATATCAATTATCGGCTCTTAGAAGAAAAATAATCCTAGAATGAATGACCAAAGCCGTATATCCAAGGTGTACCATTAAGAAATGAAAAATCCAAAATTTGAGTCAAGTAACTAGTTACCACCTTGGTAGTAACCGATTACCACGCGCAAATTTGGAAAAATTTTAATTTTTTTAGCTTGGAGGGGTTTTCCACACTTTTCCACTTTAATATTGCACTTCATTCTACCACTTTCCGAGGGAATATTCTAGAATATTCTACCATATTCCAAGGGAAGGTTCTATAGTTTTTCATAACCAACTCTTAACTAACTCCTAAGCTAACCCCAAACCTAATTCCTAAGTTAATGCCCAAGCCTCACTCCTAACCCAAAGAACACTCAAAATCTAGCATGTATATAAGCATTTTTCTCTCCAAACCTCACAACAACAATTCATTTTTCAAATTTTCCTCTCATTACTCTCATTTTCGAAAATCCCACACAAAGCTTCATCTTTCAAACTTCTTCAAGTTTTGCATTGGAACTTGAAGAATTTGAAGCTAAACCTCCATCATTGCATTGATTTCATGGATTATTGAAGAATTTTCTATTGTTTTGGTGTTGATTTCTCATCTTGGAAGTGATTCTTGGAAGAGTTCATCAAGGTTTTCATCAAATCGCATTTGTCTTGTGTATTCTCGCGAAAGAGCTTCGGATCTACGGTTTTCTCTTCTATAGCGTGGTGGTTCTTTATTGCAACAATTACTAAAGCAGACCTCAGCTTTGTAGGTTGGTGAAACTCATAATCACTTTTGTTTTAAGTTATTTCACATTTTCTAGACATGCGTGTTCTTTGAGTTTTGTTGATTTTTGATGCTTTAATTAATTGGATTGTTAGGGTTTGAAATCTTGATGTGTTTGTCGTTCCAATTGGTGTTGAATTGTTGCATTTAGGTGTAAAAGTCGTGTTCAATTGATAAGCATTACATTTGAGCTTATTTGAATAAGTTGCTGCTGAATTTTCCAAGAAATTGCATAATTTTTTATTCTGGTCCCAGAGTAACCGGTTACCACTCTGGTAGTAACAGGTTACTGATTGTAATTTGCATAGAAAAATAGTTTTTGAATCAAGTAACCAGTTACCAACCTAGTAGTAACCGGTTACCACTGAACTAGAATGAAATATTCTTGTTTTTTTCTTGCATTTTTGTTATCCATTCCCCCTCCAATCATCATGGATCTTTAGGATATAATTTTAGGGAGTTTCTAGGGGCTGCTTTTGGTACAGGTTCATATAGTTTCGACATCGTTCGACACGCGTGTTGTTTATTTTTCGATTGCATAATTGTGAATTGGTGATTATGGTGCGTTGTGAATGTTGTTCCCATATTTGAACCTCATTATTGGCATGATAATAATGGATCAAAGCTCAGTTTTGCATTGTTTTTGTAATCGATGCATGTTTTGGACACTCGTGTGCATAATTGAAAACGTTGCATATTACTTGATAAAAGTGCATCATCCATATATATGTGTACACATTCTTGGTTATATGTTGGCTTTATGTTTGAATTTCATTGTTAATATTTGCATTAGGCTAGGATGTATTGTGATGCATGTTCATACTTTGAGGCCTTTGTTTGCATTATATGCTCACTTTTCAAAATGTGCATTATCTCTTAGTGAAAATCCATTAATGTAAGATGATTGAAATGTTTGCATTCACATATCCATGTTCACATTAATCATGTTGCATTGTTTGATGTTGTTACTTGGTGCATATCCATGTATTATTACTCATGCATTTACATGTTAAATGATTTAATTTTTCCATGCAATTCACTGCTGCATTTCTGAACAAAAGTTGTTAAATGTATGTTGTTGTCGCTCCCGAAGATTAGCATCCCGGTACAAGCGCGAACGGTCGGTGAAAGGAGAAAAGGAAATGAAGTGAATAGAGTCTCCAGCTAGGTATTTTTATCCCGAAGGAAAGGTAATGCTGCATAAACCTAGAAAAAGATGGATAAGACGGTTGCGAACCAAAGAAATTGAGAAAGGGGATTGGTTACAACCTGGGAAGGTATTAGCACCCAGATTGTCCGTCGTACTCGACGGGATCCACACTTAAAAGATTGTGTTTAAAGGAGTAGTGTATGTGTTATCTGTGTCAAAAGCTGGAAAAGAATATACAAGTGTCAGTGCAAAACGGGGTGAATGCCCAAGAACTGAGGGTTAGAAAAGAATGCTGAAAGAGGGGGAATACACAGAGACTTTTGTTCGATAACAGTTAAGTTATGCCTACATATCCTCTCGTGCGATGAGGAAGTCAGAACACCGTAGTTCAACTCAAAGATACTGAAAGATTTGACTGATGAACTGCTTGTTTGCCGATGCTCAAGTGTATGACTCGTCTGGCTCGAGTGCTAACTGTCTTGCATTAGACGGAAGAAACAGGTTCTCCTTTTATGAATGAGTGTGATGAGAAACGAATCTCGGAGGAGACGATTATTGTTTGTTTTTAGTTTTTTTTATTGTTTTTGGTGTTTTGCATAAGTTAATGAGCTTAGGCCTAAATCAAAGGTCGTAAACTCATTACATCCTCCCTGATTAGGGATAATGAGAATACTTAAGTATAAGATAAGCATCTCAACTCAATTGCCATGATGATGTAGGATCAAGATCATTAACCTACTTGTGATTAATTAGATGTTTTTTCGGATTTTTGTTTAGTGTTAAGTAATGAGTTTAATCTCTAATCAAAGATTAGTGGACTCATTACACCATCCTAATAGAAGGATAATAGATGAGCACACTTAAGCTGAGGAAGATACCTCAACTTAATCTATGGTTAGGGATTAAATTCATTATATGACAAAGCCTTTATTAAGTGGATTTTAATTAAATGATGAGATTAAGAAGTGGATTTTAAGTTTGTAAGACAGCTTGAGGGGGACTTGTCCATTAAACACTAGGGTTAGTCCTTCTTAACCATAAAGGAAGAATTAGAACCCTAATGTAAGGCCCAAGTTACAAGATGAAGTCTTAGTGATTATTAAGATGAATTGATTAAGAGGTTTAAACAAATTAAGGGTTTAACACTTCGGATTAAAGTTATACACTCCATCCTAAGAGAAGGATGCAGGCATAACCCTAATACCAAAGTCCTAAAACTTTAAGAGTTTAGACTCTAATGATGGGATGAGAAGAGAGACACAAAGAAGACTCAAAGGAAAAAGTCTAAGGGAAGCTATTAATCCTAGAAGTTATCATACTTAGGCATCCTATAGTTTTGTGAGGCTTAAAAGGAGAAGTCTTCAAGGAAGCCACCAAGGAGATGCAAGATGAAAAGAAGGAGATGAGAAGAGAAAGAAAGGAAGAGAAGCACAAGTGAGGCAAGCCCACTCAAAGACAAGAAAAAATGCAGTAAGAATGAAATATGAAGAGATGATAAGAGGTGGGAGGTGAAGGCAAATCCACCTCCCAAACAACTTACCATTAACCTTAAAAGTTAGCACGAGATGCATAAGGAAAGAAATGAAATGAAACAATGCATATGAAAGGGAAAAGACCAAGGCCAGAAGCATACACATGATGTAAATGATGCCATGATATGATGCAAAGACATACAAGATGCATATGTGTGATCATACAAGAGAATGAATGCAAATGAAGGATGTAGGAAGCATGTAAACACATGGATGTTTATGAAATGAAATGGATGCAAAGCATAGAAAATGTATGGATAAATGATCAAGAAATGTCTTAAGATGTCTAAGATGGCATACCAATGCTTAGAATGGCATGGCAAGTTCATATGTTCATGCAATGCAATGTAAGATGCAAGTAAAGATGCAAAATTAGGGTTACATGGAAGGATGAGATGCAAAGGGTCACAACAGAAGCATATGACATGATAAAAAATTGCAAATGAGCTCAAACAAACCCTAAACCTATACTAGGTTACCATCCAAAGGGGGAGGTCAGAAGTTAAACCTAGAAGAAGTTATGAGTTTCCTAAGTTTCTAGGGTTTCTTGGGTGATCTTCAATGTAAAATGCCAAACAGTTTGGAAATACAAGATAAAAGTGAAACAAAACTGTTTTTAGATGCTAGAAGAAATTCATAAAACAATGCAAAAAGAACCAATCGCAAACTCAACTTGGTTTAAAAGTTATGAATTTTTGAAGTTAGGGTTAGAAAATAGGTAATTTTAGGAACCCTAATTCAATGAAAAATCTCAAAATGTGATCAAAACCAAAAATAAATTTGTATGGTGAGTTTTTAAATGTTTCTAAATGTCTAAGAATGCTCTCTAATTTTTTTGGTGATTTTTAAATACTTAAATGTATTTTTAATTAATTAAAATGAATTAATTAAATATTTTTGGTGATTTTTAAATACTTAAATGTATTTTTAATTAATTAAAATGAATTAATAAAAGTCATGATAAAAATTTTCAGAATTTTTAAATCATTTTTGCTATTTTTAAATAATTATGCGAAAGAAATAGAAAGAAAATAAAATAAAATGAATAAAATGAGGAAGTCAGCACATCCAATGGCTGAGATTCAAACAAAAATGGTGGGAATTGACTGGCGCGCAATCCAGTGGTCCTTATTCAAACTGGCTAAATGACTTTTAATTAAATTAATTAAACAGAAATTAACTTAAGTGGATTAATCTGAGCCGTACGCGCGCTAACCTAAACAAGATCCAAGGGTGTAGAATCAATCTGGGCCAATAACCCTAATTAGGGTTTTAATGATTTTTAGGTGACCGGAGCTAGCTCCGGTCATCTTCTCTGGCTACCCAAAAACCCCAACTCATTCCCTAGGTAAAATTAACTCCTCTAAATTTCCAGAAATGATCTAACATCCTCCCCAAACAAGAATCCATCTTTATATATCATTTATATTTCGTCAAAAGCAAGATTCGAATCAAACAAGTTTCACGGGCAAAATTTCAGAACAAGCATACATGGCCATTTTTCACTCATTTTCAAAACAAATTATATCTTGGTGATCAGCAAAGCATAAGGAATCATTTAGAAGCTTAAAATGGGAGTTCTGGAAAAAATGTTCATGAAGCTACCTGAGATTGAGCTTTCAGTTCTTGAGCTTTATGGCCTCCTCTCTTGTGCAAAACCACTTCAATGGATCCCCTTGTGCTTCTGAAAGGCTTAGATGGAGTTTATATGAGCTGTTTTGGAAGTTCCAGTTCTGAAGTTCAAAAATCGTGTTTTGGTTTGAGAGGTTTTCAGGCCATTGTGAAGGGTGGTTTGTGTTCCTTGAGTGATTTTGAGATGAATGGTGAAGAGGGTTTGAAGTTTTTGTGGCTGTATGATGAAATTCGAAGAAGGGAAGTTTTGAGAGGATTTTGTGATAGGTCAGAAGGGAAGTTTTGAGAGGGTTTGTGTTCCTTGGGTGCTTGCAGGCTTGTCTGTTGTGTGTTATGGCTTGCATAATGTCCACATATCATGTCTTGATAGGTCAGAAGAGTGATTGTGGCCTATGCTAATTGGTATGGCTTCATTTGCAAAAAGTCAAAAGTTGTTGTACCTCAAGCATGGGTCATGGTAGAAGCTGTTTCTTGGGGTGTCTGGCCTCAGCATGAATCAAGGGTGGCCTTGGGAAAGGTTTGATGCAGCTGGATGGCTTGGAGGGAAAGATTCAAGTGGTTTTGCAACCTTTTGCATTTTGCCCCTTTTGAGTTATCTTGTGATGCATGGCATGAAATGTTGTGGTTCCTTGGGAAATTCTGAGTTTTTGAAGTTGCTTGATCATGTTATGAAGTATTTGGGCACATTTGAAGTCATTAGAAGCCTTGGCAAGTGGTTTTGCAAAAATCCCTCTTTGGTGCATTCTTTAAAATTATAGGATTTTTGCCAACTTTGAAGGATCATAACTTGAGTTCCATAATGAATCAAGACATGTTCTTGTACTTTTTGAAAAGGGAAAGACCTAATCTACAACTTTCATGACCAAGAATTTTTCATTTGAAGCATTTTTGGTTAAGAAAGAGGAGGTTGAAAAATTTCCCAAAATGGAAAGTTTTGATCTTTGGAGCTTGTGACGCGAAGAGACGTCCGCTTCGGGTGAAGCCTCTGCCTACCCCGACATTATCCACTTGGGGAGTGGGAACTGAAGAATTGAGAAGGACTTTTTCTCCATTGCAGTAAAGGTCATCACCATAATGCCATGGTACATCATTGTCTTTATCATATGGAATAGGCCCTGGCACCGTGATGGTGACTGGGCTCACTGCAGCAGAAGTTGGAATCGTTATTGTTTGTGGATCATAAAAGATAGTGACAGTACTTCTTGTAGATGTTGGTGGTGATGAATTGAAGCTTGATTGTTGTTGAAACTGTTTCTGAGATTGTTGAAAGTTGCTGGAGTTTGGGACCGTTGTAGGGTCATAATAAATAGTAACTGTGGAGACATCATTGTTGGTGGTTGTTGAAGTTGTAGAAGGAGGTGAAATGGAACTGTTGTTTGTTGAAGTAAAGGAAGAAATGGTTGCTAAAGTTGTAGATGAATCGGTAGGAACAATTGTTGTTGCAGTTGTAGAAGAGTCATTTGTACATGGAGTTGCTGGTGTTGTAGAAGTTGTTGTGGTTATTTGCAGAATGCCTTCTTTGATCAAGCCATTAATTCCATTCCTCAAGCATGCACACCCATTCTCGGAAATTTTGTAAGATTCACAACAGGCCTCATAACCTGGAAACACTTGGCATTTCAAAAGATGGGCTTTAACCTCTGCCAGAGGTGTCTGAATACTTGCAGTATCTTCAATTGAAATCATGGGTGAAACTTCCTCTATAGCATTAATCCTTGGCCCACTGTGGCTTGGCATAGGATTTTTCATGACATTGAGAGGTGGTGAAAAGTTCAGGGCCTTTGAATCTACCAGATCCTGGACCTTCATATGCAGAGCCCTGCATTTTTCCGTGGAGTGACCAGGTGCATTAGAATGAAAAGCACACCTAGAGTTGACATCGTAATTTCTCGGAAGGTTCTGAGGATCAGGTGGAGCCAATGTCCTCAACTCAACAAGATTGAGCTTTAGGAGTTGTGGCAGCAATGTAGCATATGGCATTGGAATAGGGTCAATCACCCTGTTGATCTGAGATGGCCGTTGTTGAAAAGGGCGTTGTTGTTGATTGTTGTTATTGTTGTTTTAAGATCTCTGTTAAGGAAAATGTGGCTGTTGAAGAAAGTGATGTGGTTGTTGAGTATACTGAGGAGGTGGAGCAGGAATAGTGACGGCAGCAACTGATCTGGGCAGATACTGGGGTCTCCCCCTTCCCATATGTACAGAATTTGTTTCACCAGATCTACGGGGCCCAGCAAATGGCTTCCTTGCACTGCTTGAACTGTCACCGTTGTCGGATATCTTTCCCATCTTCAGTAAGCTCTCAATTCTTTCCCCAGCTATTACCACGTCTGCAAAACTGGTAGAAGAAAATGCAGCCAATCTGTCAATATAAGTACCCTGGAGAGTATTCATGAACATATCTGCCATCTCCCTTTCTGACATCGGGGGTTGAACGGCAGCAGCTAGTTGCCTCCACCTTTGGGCATACTCTCTAAAGCTTTCATGGGAAGATTGTGACATTCCCATCAGAAGGGTTCTGTTTAGAGCCATGTCCAGATTATACTAATATTGACGGATGAAAGCTTCAGCCAAGTCTTTCCAATTTCTTACTGTGGCTCTGGTCAAATGGGAGTACCATTCTCGGGATGCCCCTGTCAAGCTATCCTCAAAGTAAAACATCCAGAGTTTCTCATCCATGGTGTAGGCTTTTAATCTCCCCAGGAAAGACTGAAGATGGGTACGTGGGCAGGATGTGCCATTGTATCTTTCAAAATAGGGGGGTTTGAATTTGTGAGGAATTCTAACCCCTTCCACCAATCCTATGTCCATGACATCAAAGCCTAGAGAGTTTTGGGATTCAAGAGACCTTAGCTTCTCTGCAATTTCATCCAACCGACGATCGTAAACTTCGTCTCAAGCCCCAACCACAGTAAACTGTTCTTCTTGAGGGTCTTCCTGCAAAGCCCTCCCTCCAGTGTTACCTTGGGTGTTTCTTATAGCATTGATGTCTGGGTTCAGGTGAGGTCCAAACTCTGGTGGATCAGTGCGAGGCTGCACGTGATCGTTGTTACTGGTACCCCCTGTACCTGGATGGTTCTCCTCGGGAGTTTTCCGCTCGACTAACTCTCTCGGTCTCTCCTGGCTCTGAGCCAAACCAGTCATAACTGCCATGAATTAATTCATTTGGGCCCTCATCTTTGTCCTCTCATTGGCCATTTGGGCTCTCACTTCAGTCAAGTCTTGTTGAACCTGATCCATTTGTAATCTCGAAAGGTTGTTTCTCGTCGGATACCGGTGCACTCTATTGACGGGGAACACTCTTCTACGAGCAATGTTTCCTGAAACCACAACAAAGTGAGAAAAAACAAAACAAAAACCTACAAAACAAAGAAATGATGTTAGTATGCAATGCAGGATGCCTATTTGTCTTCCAAGGATATCTGGTTTGGTTCTTTGGTTTTGACCTTCCTAGACCTCGAGGAAATGCTGATGTTGCAGAGAGATTAAGCCCACAAAAATAATACAAACCATATATATTACAAAGAGTGAAGATACATAGTTTTGATTACAATAAAATCCCCATGATGGGTCAAAATACAACAACAACAGAAATACAATCAAAATGAAGTACAAACAAAAAGAGTCAAACATCAAATCCAAAGTCATCCTCCCTGACTTCCTTCAGGAGAGCCTCAGTCACTGGACCTACTGGGTGCTCTGTGATGGTCCTGATAAGAAGATTCCTGGTAACAATGGCACTGGTCAACTTCTTATGCTTATACTGATCCTTTGACCTCTTCAACCCCGCCCGGAGTTTCAACTCAGAGATCTTTTTCTATGCAGCTGACAAAGCTTCCTGATGCTTCTTCTCACTAGCCTCCTGCTGTTCTATCTTAGTCTGGGTCCTTTGTTCTTCCTGTGCACGGGCCTCAGTGATCCTGATCCACCTAGCCTGACTCTCTTCTAAGTAATGCTCTACCCTAGCCTTCTGAGTCTTAGCTTCCTTGCAAGCATTCTTCAGTACTACCTCTCTTGCTCTAGCCTTTCTGATGTAATCACCAGTCTTCTCAATCTTTGTCAAGTGCCCAATCTGGAGCTTCTTTAACCTTTCATTATCTAAACGGTTGTCATTCCTCTCCCAGAGGGTCTTCTTCAAGGCCTGAGAGAGTTGTGTATTCCTTTCTTTTAACTTCTCAAACTCCTCCAGGCTAACAGTAGTTGTAGGTTGCACTATTGATGGTCCAGGTGTATCCTCTAAGGTGAATGGCATCCGTGTGATCTACCCCCTGACACGAGACCAATCAAGATACTGTGTTGAGGCTATGTTATTGCACTTACCCAGAATAGTTATCCCCTTAGTCTGAACATTGTCCCAAGCTCAGGCTGCCTGTCTGACAATAGTAGAGTTGTGCTGGATGTCATAATAGAGGGTCTCTGTCAAGTATTTCCCTCTTGGGGGATGAACCAAAGCATACCCTAATTGTCTCTTGAAAAGTAAAGGGTTGTAATTGATGCAACCTTTTACTCCAATCAAAGGCACATTGGGGTACTACCCACAGCTAGTAATGATATATCGGCCCTTGGTGCTCTGAATGCACCGTCTGATGTCCTCTGATGTAAGGGCAATCAATCTCTTAGCCCAATTCCTTGGTTGATGAGGGTTTAGGAAGGTGTCTGAATTCGGCAAGTGTCTTAACAACCAGCAGTAATAGAGGGGTGCACAACATCTGACCAGTCTTCCCCTTTGCTTCTCGTTCCTTTGGTGAACTGAATAGTAGAAGTCTCCAAGCAAGGTAGGAATTGGGTTCCTCAGTAAGAACAGGTGAATAGCATTCTTGCTTACAAACTTTGGCTCATCTGCAAACAAGATAACTCCATATATACTAAGTGCTAGAAGTGCACAAACAACATCCCACATCCCTGCTGCAGCATACAAGGTGGCCTGGGAGATCAAGAAATCCAAGTGAAGGCCTGGAACCCCAGCCTTGGTGGTCATGCTCTGATCAATGAGAGTAGGCTCCAAGTGTAAGGCCTTAGCTATATCTTCATTCTTGGGAGCAACCATCTCAGGGTTGAAAGGAATCCCTCTCCTGATGGGGACACCTAACAACATGGAAAATTCTTCTAGCAGAGGTCCCAACTGGAAATCAGGGAATGTAAAACATCTGAGAGGAGGATCATAAAACTGGAGATAGGTGTGAATCATGCTCCTCTGGGATGCATCCAGGTCCATGATCATGTCCAATATGCCTCTATAATGTTCCCTAAATAATGGGACATGATCAGGAGTGATGAGAAACTGGATCTGTCTGATGCTTGTCAGTGTAGGCTGAAAGAAATGGCATGTGATGTTGCTCTTCCTGGAAGTGTCGATGCTGATAATGGATGCTGATGAAGAAGGCTGAGGATAACTGCTGAAAAAGGTCACTGAAACAGATGCTGGAGAAGAGTCTCTGATGAAGACAACTGGAGAAGAGTCTCTAATGAAGTCAAACTGATGAAGGTGATGGAGAAGAATCTCTTATGGAGATAACTGGAGGAAACTGAGCAGTAGAACAGGTCAAAACCAAACCAAAGATAAAAAGGTGGATACCCTGTAAAACAAATAGGAAAATGTTAAATGATGCAAAAATGATGTATGCAGAATGATATGCAAGGGTTTGTGATCAAGTGCTGGATCGGTTATCTGCCTTGATAGGGTCCATGTGTGTTCATAAGTCCAGATGGAGGCTTAGAAAATTAGTAACCAGGTGGGGGACTCAAATAAAGAGTCACAAATCTAGGGTTTCACAAGAACTGTCCAAAGTGATGCATTCTTAAAACAAAACTGGTAACAGGGTATGATGAGGCCAAGGGTTCCAGCAAACCTGTAAACATCCCAACCCCCTCACATGTATTGTTCTAGAACAAGGATCCTCAGACTTGGATCAGTTATGAGAAGTGTAAACACTTCTAACCCGGAGGTACAGTGTTTACAATAACCATAAAAGATCCTCCTCTAATTCACCTCAGATGCGGAAGGTCATAAAAGGTCATCCAGACTTAGCAGGCTTCCCAGATAGCCCTAGTACTACAGGAAATTCGTAGCACAGAGTTCTCAAGAAGAAACCCATGTCTGAACTGTGTTTCATATTCCCGCACCAGACCGAAATGGAATGGGAAAGAATATGAAGCCAATCTAGCCTATGTGTCACTCAGGTCCCTAGTATGGAACCTTAATCACTCAAAAATCCTTCCCACCAAGGAAACAGCATATCCAACACATATGATAATGACAGTATGAAATGCATAAAAATGAAAGCAATAAATAAAGCTGTACAAAAAGCAGTAAATAAAGAAATAAACAAATAAGCACAAGTAGCACATAACATCCCCGTAAACACAAATCAAACAAGCGCTAGGAGGAACCCACAAAAAGAACCAGAAGCCCTGGTTGCAATATAAGGGTCCCCAGCAGAGTCGCCAAGATGTCACTCCTGAAGATTAGGAGAAAAGGAGAAAAGGAAATGAAGTGAATAGAGTCGCCAGCTAGGCATTTTTATCCCGAAGGAAAGGTAATGTTGCATAAACCTAGAAAAAGATGGATAAGACGGTTGCGAACCAGAGAAACTGAGAAAGGGGGTTGGTTACAACCTGGGAAGGTATTAGCACCCAGATTGTCCGTCGTACTCGACAGGATCCACGCTTAAAAGATTGTGTTTAAAGGGGTAGCGTATGTGTTATCTGTGTGCAAAAGCTGGAAAAGAATATACAAGTGTTAGTGCAAAAAGGGGTGAATACTCAAGAACTAAGGCTTAGAATAGAATACTGAAAGAGGGGGAAGACATAGAGACTTTTGTTTGATAACAGTTAAGTTATGCCTATGTATCCTCTCGTGCGATGAGGAAGTTAGAACACCGTAATTCGACTTAAAGAGACTGAAAGATTTGAATGATTAACTTCTTGCTTGCCTATGCTCAAGTGTATGACTCGTCTGGCTCGAGTGCTAATTGTCTTGCATTAGACGGAAAAAGCAAGTTCTCGTTTATGAATGAGTGTGATGAGAAAAGAATCCCGGAGGAGACAATTATTGTTTTTTTTTATGTTTTCATTTTTTTATTGTTTTTGGTGTTTTGCATAAGTTAATGAGCTTAAGCCTAAATCAAAGGTTGTAAACTCATTACATCCTCCCTGATTAGGGATAATGAGAATACTTAAGTATGAGATAAGCATCTTAACTCAATTGCCATGATGATGTAGGATTAAGATCATTAACCTACTTGTGATTAATTAGATGTTTTTTCGGATTTTTGTTTAGTGTTAAGTAACGAGTTTAATCTCTAATTACAGATTAGTGGACTCATTACACCATCCTAATAGAAGGATAATAGATGAGCACACTTAAGCTGAGGAAGATACCTCAACTTAATCTATGGTTAGGGATTAAATTCATTATATGACAAAGCCTTTATTAAGTGGATTTTAATTAAAAGATGAGATTAAGAAGTGGATTTTAAGTTTGTAAGACAACTTGAGGGGGTCTTGTCCATTAAACACTAGGGTTAGTCCTTCTTAACCATAAAGGAAGAATTAGAACCCTAATGTAAGGCCCAAGTTACAAGATGAAGTCTTAGTGATTATTAAGATGAATTGATTAAGAGGTTTAAACAAATTAAGGGTTTAACACTTAGGATTAAAGTTATACACTCCATCCTAAAAGAAGGATACAGGCATAACCCTAATACCAAAGTCCTAAAACTTTAAGAGTTTAGTCTCTAATGATGGGATGAGAAGAGAGACACAAAGAAGACTCAAAGGAAAAAGTCTAAGGGAAGCTATCAATCCTAGAAGTTATCATGCTTAAGCATCCTATGGTTTTGTGAGGCTTAAAAGGAGAAGTCTTCAAGGAAGCCACCAAGGAGAAGTGAGATGAAAAGAAGGAGATGAGAAGAGGAAGAAAGGAAGATAAGAACAAGTGAGGCAAGCCCACTCAAAGACAAGCAAAAATGCAGTAAGAATGCAATATGAAGAGATGAGAAGAGGTGGGAGGTGAAGGAAAATCCATCTCCCAAACAACTTACCATTAACCTGAAAAGTTAGCACAAGATGCATAAGGAAAGAAATGAAATGAAACAATGCATATGCAAGGGAAAAGACCAAGGCCAGAAGCATACACATGATGTAAATGATGCCATGATATGATGCAAAGACATACAAGATGCATATGTGTGATCATACAAGAGAATGAATGCAAATGAAGCATGTAGGAAGCATGTAAACACATGGATGTTTATGAAATGAAATGGATGCAAAGCATAGCAAATGTATGGATAAATGATCAAGCAATGTCTTAAGATGTCTAAGATGGCATACCAATGCTTAGAATGGAATGGCAAGTTTATATGTTCATGCAATGCAATGTAAGATGCAAGTAAAGATGCAAAATTAGGGCTACATGGAAGGATGAGATGCAAAGGGTCACAACAGAAGCATATGACATGATAAAAAATTGCAAATGAGCTCAAACAAACCCTAAACCTATACTAGGTTACCATCCAAAGGGGGAGGTCAGAAGCTAAACCTAGAAGAAGTTATGAGTTTCCTAAGTTTCTAGGGTTTCTTGGGTGATCTTCAATGTAAAATGCCAAACAATTTGGAAATACAAGATAAAAATGAAACTAAAATGTTTTTGGATGCTAGAAGACATGCATAGAACAATTGAAAAAGAACCAATCGCAAACTCAACTTGGTTTAAAAGTTATGAATTTTTCAAGTTAGGGTTAGAAAATAGGTCATTTTAGGAACCCTAATTCAATGAAAAATCTCAAAGTGTGATCAAAACCAAAATGAAATTTGTATGGTGAGTTTGTAAATGTTTCTAAATGTCTAAGAATGCTCTCTAATGTTTTTGGTGATTTTTAAATACTTAAATGTATTTTTAATTAATTAAAATTAATTAATTAATTAAATAAAACATTTAAATGATTTAAAAATACTTTTTTTGTGCAAAAAATAAAAATAAAAATATTTTTGGTTTCTGAAAATTAATAAAAGTCATGATAAAAATTTTCAGAATTTTTAAATCGTTTTTGCTATTTTTAAATAATTATGCAAAAGAAATAGAAATAAAATAAAATAAAATGAATAAAATGAGGAAGTCAGCACATCCAATGGCTGAGATTCAAACAAAAATGGTGGGAATTGACTGGCGCGCAATCCAGTGGTCCATATTCAAACTGGCTAAATGACTTTTAATTAAATTAATTAAACAGAAATTAACTTAAGTGGATTAATCTGAGCCTTACGTGCGCTAACCTAAACAAGATCCAAGGGTGTAGAATCGGGTCTAAATGGAGACGTACTTGGTGGTGGAGTTTGAGTATTTGGCCCAATATACTCCAACATTGGTTGAGTAAAGTCTCTATTAACTGTATCTCCTAGTCCTATCGAAGGGGCTTCTTCGGATGTCACATTTGGTATGGTCGAGGCTCCTGTTGAAGGATTAGAGGTCGGGATGTCCTTATTCCTTGGTCCATCTTGTGTGTTCGTACTACAAACGTTCGAACTACCCACTTGAGGATTCGAACCACTTATTGCAGTTATTGAATCAGTTGGGTTTCCTTGGCTAGACGTTATCCTTCTTATGTTTCTTCTTTTAGGGATATAATGGTCTGTATTGGCTACCTTGCCACTTCTTAAATACATACAACAAAAGTAACTGTTCTTTCCACCAGACCGTCCACGTAAAGGAAGATACAAAACACGGAATTTAATAAAAAGGGAAGAAGTTATGAACACTTCTAAAAAAACGATTTCAAACATAGCACTGTCCCACTGGGCGTGCCATTTTGTTTACCCCCAAAATTGGTAAAAAAAACCGCTGGTCCTTTGAAGATACCAAAAATACCCTCAGTTGCTCGCAGATTCGACCAGATTGATCCTAGGACATGTGCTAAGAAAAAGGTTTGTGATTTGGTATATCACGTTTTTGGGAAGAAAAAAAAGTCTTGAATCTTTCAACAAGATTTAGAAATTGTTTTTAAAAAAGAAAATAAAGTAAAAGACAAAGGCTTTCAAAATAAATAAAGTAAAGACAAGGCTTGGAATTTTAAAGGAAAGTAAAGGCAAGGCTTGAAATTATATGAAATTTAAAGGCAAGGCGAGGAATGTTAAATTGTTGTAAATGTAAAGGGGCTGGAATTGTAAAAGAAAACGCGGTAAATTGTTGAAAGGGTAAATGACTTTGAAATGTAATTTGCTTTAAAATAAAGGCTTGTAAAGGATAAGTGACTTCAAAAGTAAATTACTTAAAGATAAATTTGACAATGAAGATAAATTGGTGGTGTTTCAATCACGTACATTCTCATTGCACTCGTTTATCTACACGCGGATACTTTGAGTATACGGAATTACTAGTACATATGATTTCCACACTTATTCTAACACTAGACAAAGCTATTTATATACATTACAAAGTAACCGCTCTTGACGGTTTCTATTACAAATATCCTAAGATGGTGACACTTGTCCCACTATATGCTGAAGAAGCTTCATCTCGTGCCACTTGTCCCTGTCTTTGAATTGAAAACTACACACTTTCCCTCCAAGATTGAACGTGCAAGAACCTTGGTAACTGCCATCTTCGTCGAACATACGCTTGGTCAAATTCCTTCAACACTTAGAAAATATCCCAACCTTAGAATTTCACTAAGTATGAAACTTGTAGGAAGGTCCCTTCGACTTTCATCTTTTAGTTAGTTAGGTCGAAACTTTACTTTTATCTTATCACAAGAAAACTTCTATATTAAGCCAAAATAACCTCATTAATTGCTAGCGTCTAAATTTAGGGATAACATTGTGGCTAGAAAGAATTAAAGAGTGATAGTTTCCTAATGATGGAGACTATTACTTTGGTTTGGTAATGGAAAAATATAAGCAGTGCTGGAAAATAAATCTGAACTTCAAACAAAAATCTGACAACAATTCGGTATCAAAATGAAGCTCTCTTTTCACTTTGGCATAACTTCTATGCATAGCTTTTAAGCGTTGGTTTATTGAGAATTTGACGGAATGGATTCAGCTTGGTCCTTGACTGATGAAGCTGGATTGTGGTTGGATAGGGTGGAGAAAACTTCTCTATTGAATGAGAAGAAAATGAACAACGACTCTTTCTGTTTTGACTGCTGATACGTAAATAGGTTTCTGGAAATTAAGTTGTGACGATCAACTTGAAGTTGTGATGAGCAACTTGGGCTTTGGACGGTCATCATGAACTTGGGACGGTCATCTTGAGTGTGTGGAGGTCGTCACACATCTATGACGATCGTTCCACAATAAAAATGCAGATACTCATTTTGCCTTTTGTTTTCTTCTGTTTTGCTTCATTTCTTGTCCTACAAGTCTCCTTTTCACTAATTGCTTCCAAAAGTCAAGTTTAACTGAATATATGCAAAAAAACACAAAACTCGTGTAAAATCGTTCGAAACATATAAATTAACAAGTTAAATGATCGGAAACTATACTAAATAATCGATACAAATTCGAGTTATCAACGTTTTTGGGTAAAAAATGATGTGAATGAAGTGTGTCATGCATATGAACCAAAGTCAATGTTACAAAAATCCTGATTTTGATGTGTTTTAATGATGTTATGCCCTATGGAAAAAGTATTGAGATCATGACTTCATGCAAGGGTATCTTTATGATTTCATGGTGAAATATTATGCTCGTAGGCATTTTGAAGAGAGGATACCATGGACAACAATCTTGAGGTTTAAAACAAATAAAATTGAAGCCTCTAAGATGCTAAAAAATGATGATAAACATGTTTGGTCACAACTGAATTTGGGCAAGTCATGTTTTTTTTCGTGCTCTGCCATGTACCTATGAGATGATCAGCTTAATTTTACTACTTTGAGCTATCATATCACTCCAATGATTGATCAGATGAAAACTCTTCCAACATTAAAGTTGTAGAGGAGATCAAGTGGAACAAGATTGATGTTGAACACTTTTTGATTTGAAGCCTCTATCATGTAGAAATTTGTGTCTGAACATGGACCCTGTGTGCAGTCTACATGTTTGATGAAATGCATGCACGTTGGCTTGCCCATGAACTGCCTGGCTGGCCCAAAATGCCTTGAAGACCCTCAACTTTAAACAATCATATCTCCCTCAATTTTGATCCAATTGAGGAGTTCTTACTATGGGTTTGAAGCTTAGGATGTGAACTTTAATTTGGACCTCGGAATTTTTCAACTTGGCTTTGGCATTATGGAGAAAGAGTAATGCAAAGTTGGTTGTTCACCTTAGCAAAACTTGCTAAATTTGGAAACCCTAGTTTTCTATTTTAGGCAACATTCCACATCTCTTGATTTTTTTTGAATCTCTTGACATTTCTTGATCAAATCTTCATTAATGAACATAATTGACTTGAGGAAAAAGAATTTGACCTTAAAAAGTTAGGAGTTGACTTTTTCTCTGCATAGTTGACTTTTCTTCCATTTGATTAATTCTCAAGCAATTGATTAATTGAAACCCCTTTGTAATGAACCAATGAGCAATACTCCATCCTTAGACACTTGATAGCATATGAAACCCCTTGAGATTAAGTTTTGGTTCAAGAACTAGAAATAAACTGGTTGTAAGCAAAATTTATGTTAGACAAGATGTTATGATCATTAAGATAATTTCCTTTATAAAATACCTCACTTTGCAAACTTTTAACAATATTCAATCAAATAATAAAGTTATTTTACATATTTCATCTTTTTCAAAATTACTTTACTTTAGGCATTTCATAGACTAATAGCTCAATTTGTTACGTCTACATGACTTAACGCTCTTTCTAACAATTACATAAGTCGCAATTGAGGAACACATTTTCTTTTTTGAATAAATTTACAACAATAACCGATTATTTAAGGGGGGAAACTAACAAAAAGAAAAAAAGTAATACAATCACAATCCAAGGATATAATGTGGAAACTCTAAAATTGGAGAAAAACTATTGTCTATTATGTGAAAATTGTTATAATATAAGGTTTACCCTCAACCACCTCAAGCCCCATTACATTCCCCAAAACATATATTTAAACTAAAGCATATAATTAACCACATCTTACATATATTTAACCACATCTTACAATACTCTTTTATATAACATTAGTCTCTCGTTTTCCTTACAAAACTAAGCGATTTGATAGTTAATCAACATGTATATTTTAAACCAATACCACCAATCTCCGCTTTGATGAAAATAATACATCAGCGCTCATTGTCTGCACTGATAATCATTGTTCAAATTGAACTATCATATTTCACCATCAAGAGTATAGTCATTTGAAGCTACACTACTCCAAAAATATCTACATTGTATTCACTAACAATCATAGTTTAAAAACTATCATATTCCACCATGAAAAATATATTTCACTTGAAATTAAATCACTCCAAAAAATTTACATTGTTACACCGACAATCATATACTCTTTCTCGAAGAATATATTTCGCTTAAAAGTAAATCGATTCAAGAATTTCACATGTTGAAAATCAGGTTAAAAATTTATATTGCAAGTTGGCAGAAAATTCTTCAACTACCACATAATATCATAGTATACCTTACACCAATATCAATCAATATTCATATATTAAGCACTAACCAACACCTTGCGTAATTCCAAAGCTTACATTTCACAGCTAAAAAATAATTCTTCCATTAAACTTCTCTAATTCATTCATCATGTTTCCAAAAAAAAACATACTATAAAACGACCTCATTGTCAAATAAAATGGGGGAAGAAAAGGAATAGCAAAAGCAATGAATATACTAGTACTTTCAAGGAGTCATCATTACTCACTTTATTGCTTACTTTGACAGATATCCAGTGGGTAACTAGATCCATATCTATAGGCTATTCTTAGTGCATTAGAGGTATATACCCAATGGAAAATTAAATAAGAAAACTTTACTCACTTACATTATTTTGCATGTCACAGGACCACAACCACAGATTTGAATCCCATCTAAACTTTACACTTTTTAATCACATATATAATGTTCAGAATTATTCACACTTATGCTTATGCATGTTCGTGGAGCCAATCACTTTTTATAACACTTTGATACATTACAAAAAAATAAATAAAATAAAGAATGAATAAATTATTAAGGAAATGACTGTTTTGTAAAGGGTAAGATAAAGATTCAAACATTACAATAATACATGAATTTCATTTCATGCTTGGAAAGCTACATGCATAGGTTAAAAAAATGTAGATATTTATTTTAGCATTAACTTTGAGGTAATTCAAGTTGTTGAATTACGACTAACGTGAATACAGAGGTGATAACATTGATATTTTCATAAATAAGTCATGAAAAAAAATAAAAGCTTTTGAGAGTAAGGACACGTTTGGTTCATAAATGAGTGAGACTTGCATTGTTAATATATTCCTTAAAATTAATGAAAATCACAACAAAAAAAAAAATGTTATTAATATTTTTATGATTTCTAAGCTCAAATTTAACCATAAATAATAATAATAAAATTTCTAAAAATATAATTTTTGCGTCCAATAATATAGTTTTCTTCTATTTAAAAAATTAATTTGAGATTATGTAAATATTTGATATTTATAAAAGAAATAATTAAAAAACACATCAAAATCAAAGTGTAGAATGAAAATCACATTCTTGTACTGAAAAATGAAATAAGAGAATTCTTTAAATATATATTTGTAATTTTATTACTTTATAAAATTATAATGATGTTGTTTCACACACTAAAATAATTATTAGTTTAAACTTTTTGACGATAAGTAGATTATGTAGCGACAAAAATTGCTTTATAAATTTAGGTTTATTTAAAAACAAGTTTAAAATAAATAAAAAATTTATCTTTGAAAATTTTTATTTAAAAGTGAGTTGGACATAATATAAATATAGACTTTCTTCAATGGAATTATTTTTGAAGACAAAATCAATTATATTTAAAGGAAATTATTTTTTAAGACAAAATCAATTATATTTAAAGGAAATATTGACTTTCCTGCTAGGAAAAAAATGATTTTAGTGAATTAATTATGTAAAATTGATTCACACTAAATATAAATTGAATATAAAGTGATTTATATTTGAATAAAATTTTGTATAAGTCAGGTAAACAAATAATTTCAGTATAAAAATCACATTTGAATTTAAAAAATTATAAATTCAAATTTCTATTAAAATAAATTTTTAAAATCATAATCAATTTTATTAGAGAGTAACCAAACATATCCTAATCAGTTCTAAATATTATGGCTGACTCGAAATTTGAATCCGATATACATAATCAATTTTAGATTTTAAGATTCACTTTTATCTTTCACAAAATTTAAACCAAATATATACTTTATTATTTTTAGCAAATAATTTTATTTTTAGTCAAATAATTTAATAATAACCTAATCAATTGTAGATTTCAAGATTCACTTTTATCTTTCACAAAATTTAAACCAAATATATACTTTATTATTTTTATTCAGAAGAATTTAATGATATACATAATCAATTCTAGATTTCAAGATTCACTTTTATCTTTCACAAAATTCAAACCAAATATATATAATTTATTACTTTTAGTCAAAATAATTTAATGCCAAAAATTTCACATTTTAAACATGAAAAAAAAAAACATAAATATAGTAAAATGGAATCCACACTTCAACAATTATGAAACATCTATCATGCATGAAATTGTGATGTAATCAATTATTTTTTCCAATATAAATCCAAAGCTAAATTCAAAGTTTGGCAAACATCATACATTCAAACAACACCCTTTCTCTCTTTCCTAAGCTCCATAGTCCATACTCACCAAAGTTGAAAACATGAAAATTGAAATGTCCCCAAAACAAACCACTTTAGTTCACATAGATGAAGACTACATTGACATGGAACTAACTTCTCCCTCAAATTTTCTCTCTTACACCTTTGGTTCTCCATCAACCAACCCTAGAGAATTTGAATTCCAAATGAGTTCTATCTCAAATGAACAAGATTCCAAAACTACCCCTGCTGATGATCTCTTCTACAAAGGTAAACTCCTCCCTCTTCATAACCCTCCTCGTCTTCAAATGGTTCAAAATCTTCTACAAAACACCAATCTTGAACACTCTACTAGTACCTCTTTTCCTTTCACACCTCCCTCTTTTTCTACTTACACCCCTCTTGAATCCTGCAATATTTCATCCTCGGAATCATGCAGGCTTAGCAGTGAAGTGAACCCTGATGAGTATTCATTCGAAATGAACCCTCTTGTTGTTAGTGATTCAAAGATTAAATCTTGGCCTAAGAAACTCAAAATCATGAATCAGTTACTCTTTGGTCAAAAACTCAAAGCTTCTAAAGCTTATCTGAAATCCATATTCAACAAATCTGGTTGTTCAGACAAACCATCATGTTCAAATGATCCAAACAAACTTGGATTCGTAATGCAAGACAAAAACAAGAACAGGAACAAAAACAAAACAAAAAACAAAAACCCATTTGAGATTTTCTATGAAGACGACAAGAAACAGATGAAAAGAGAGATTGTTGAAGATGATTTCATCACTCATAGAAAATCTTTCTCTGGTGTTGTTCAAAGACAATATTGTGGTAACAAGTCTTCATCTTTATCAACATCTTCATCTGGGTCTAGCTCAAATTCTTCATCTTTTTCTTTTAGTTCAGCTGGGTACTATGATTTACAGTTGTTTAAGAGAAGTATTAGCGCTAATAATGAGCTTGAAGGTTCAATTGAAGGAGCTATTGCACATTGTAAACAGTCTCAGTTTCAGCAACAATGTTGTTCAAAGAATGGTTCTTCAGATGATGCTAGGATTTGTCCTCAATTTGTTGCTACAAAAGTTGCAGTGTGTGAAGATCAAGAAAGTACTGCTGAAACAGCAACACTTTCCAGCAACACAGTGTGAGTGAGTGAGTGAGAGAGTGAGTGTAGAAAGTTCTGTAAAACAAGAAAGAGAAAAAGTGAAATTTTTCCTTTAAACGTTCTTGCATTTTAATGGAGTTTGATGTTTTGGTCTTTAAAGTTTAAAGCATTAATTTGTTATATTTTTGTTCTTATGAGTTCTCTCTGTCCTATTCTTGTACAGTTTTCATACTAGTACAACTGAATCACTCTGAAGTACTATCATTATTATCATTATCATGATTAGATGAAAGGAATAATTCATTTTCGAAAAAGTATCTTTTCAAAAGACTTTTACTTATCAGCAATGAAATTGCTACGATACAATTTACTTATGAGCAATGAAATACTATAGTTTAAATTTTTTCTTATAAGTAAAACCGAAGTTATCGATTCAAGAGAATCTTAATAGCAAAGTAGCTAGGATAGCACCTAGTTTGTTTTCTTAGGTTAGAAATTGGACAAATTGGAATAGGTCCAAACAAAGCCTCTTGGATTAAAATGGTTATAATAATTTGACGATAATAATAAAATTTGATTCCTTTTTAATTGACTGTAAAAAGGCATGTGCTAAAACTGACCCTTTTTCCCAATGCAGATTCTCAATGACTTTATCATCTGCCACTGCCATTATCTTTTCAGTCTTCAACAGATATACCACATTATTATCCTTTCACTCACACTTTCTTTCTACCACTACTTTTTAATTTTCTCTGTAAAGAATAAAAAAGTAGAGTAAGATAATAAGCTCATTGAGAATGAGTGGTCTCATTTTGAACATGTTGAGGAAATGATTGTGTATTTAGCACCTGAAACCTTTTCTTTGACCACTTCATCATTAGTAAAAGTGTAATCACAGCAAAGCACCTAAAACAATTGTAATTATGTGGTCTTGTTGCAATTACCAAAGTTATGTAGTATTGTTAAAAACATCTATGGTTATAGCAAAGCTATATACTATGTATCTATTTGTGCAGCTATGTGTTTGGTGGTGGCAGACAAATGAACCACTAGGTGTGGAATTCTTTCTTTCAATTGATTTTGACTAAACATTAAATTACGCGTATGTTAATAGACTGAGGAATCACATGTGAAAATAATTTGGAAGTTGTATGTATAAGTGAATGTTGCAGGGAACCTACTAGACAAACATATAGAACAAGCGCATAGAACAAGAATTTGTTTTCCCCACAGTTGTCTTGCCTTAATTCTTATAAACCATAATTATTTTAATTCCTCTCTTATATTATCGTTTAAGATTAGTTTTAGTATTATAATATAAACTACTATATCTAGCCAGTTTTAGTTTTGCTCCAGGCTAACTTATCTGAAGATACTAACAAGTTACTTTTTCCGTCTCAAATTATAAGATGTTTGGCGTATTTCACATGAATTAAGGGTATATTAGGAAATTTGTCATTAATATTGCATTGAGAATGTAAGATGACTTATAATTTGAGACAATTTTTTTTTATAAAGTGACTTATAATTTAGAACAGAGGTAGTGTTTCTTAATGTCATTTCTTTTTATGGATGGAGAAACGATTTGCACCTATAATTTAGCACCTCGTGAGAAAACAATAATACCTCAAATTTTAGAGATGTTTCTCTGAACGCATCCTAAATACATATAATCAAAGTTGATTTTGCGTCACGCTCTAAAACTGTATTTTTTTTTTTTTGCATATGGAAATGTCAGTTTGTAGATACATTTTTGTAGCATACTCAAACAGAAACAGAAACAGAAAAGCAGCAGAAAATTATATGTTTACAAAATAAAATTATCCTTGCTAACATAAAATCAACATTACATACATGATGTTACCATAAAATCAAATATTACATTTAAATATCCAAGTGAATGTTTCATCATCTTCATAATATCTTCGACCGATCTTGAAATCGTTGCATCTATCTCGATTGAAACTTTTGATTCGAAATGGAAAAAATATTCCACATAGCCCTTGCATTTGCATCTGTCTTCAAGTCATAGTTGTTTAACTCAATTTTGCCTTCATTGTCAATTGACGGTGAACAATACTCGAGCCTCACAATTTTTTATTGTCTCCGTAACGTAGGAGATTCTACATTATGTATTGCAGATATGCAAAAGGGATATACTCATTGATATTAAATTCTCGTCTGGGTGTCACACCGTTAAAGTAAACATTTGCGACATGTCAATTGATGTTCATTCAGGTGTAATGTGTTTTTGTATGAAACATGAGACAATAGCCTATATTTGTAGTAATTTTAGACAAATATAGATCTCATAAATACTATCTTGTACCAGAAGATGTTTCAGAGACGCATCTCTAGTATCACCCTATTCTCTAACTTCGAAGATGTATCTCCGAAACCTCTCAGAACAGAATCAAATTTTGCAATGGGTTGCTTAATAAAAAATAAATTGAATGAAAATGTCTGGAGATGCATCTCCGGAGTAAAATTTTGTTTTAGTATGGAGTGACATTCATTTGGTGCATTATACAATAATGCAAAGGATACGTCCGGAGATGCATCTTCGGAATATGAAGGGCACTTTCGAATTTTTATAGTGTTTTTTGTAACACCCAAAAACCTACTCATAAATTAAAAAATACTAATCTTTAAGGATACCGCTCAAACATAACATACATAATTTTCAATTAATTTCAAAACTCGTAGTGAAATTCAAAATAAATAGCATAGACTTCAATTATCTAATCAAGCTAAAATACTCAATAAAATTAACATGATCCAATGATTAACTAAAAAAAATAAAGCGCTTTGTTCCTGATGTTACAGATCAGAGTATTAAACCAAATAAATAGCGATAAACGATAAAATAAATAAGAAAAGCTCAAAGGTCATCTTCCAACTCACAACAACACTTAGTCCTCTAGAGTATTTGTACAACAATGTATAGAGCAACACAAAACAAACAAGAAATGGGTGAGAATATGCTCATACATATTAATGGTGTAAAAGAATGAAAAGATAGCTTTTAACTCAAACAATCAACAATGGACATTCAATTTCACAACAACATAAAAATTCAATTCGCATAGCCTTTATGTATGCAATGTGAGTCATAACTCGACTCTATGCACGAGGTACCAATTTGGATATTAGAGGATTTTTATTAATATCATCCACTCAACAATGATTCCTCGTTTGAACCGGGTCCCCACTTCTGAACCTGTAACTCGTCTCTTTCAACACACTGACACAATTTGATGCATGACATACAAATAATACAAAAACAAAAACAACACTCATGTCCCCGTTTCTAGCCATAAACAACATGCCAATAGTCCATACTTCTAAACTATTCAACTCAACATAATTAATTATAATTACCTTAATATTACATTATCATATTCGCAACATCAGAGCTCATAATCATAATTCACCATTCATAAATATGCAATTAATTATAATATTTTACATAATTATTGTAACACGGTGGAAAACTGACTTTTAATTTATGTTACGGTAAGCAAGAGTCGCCATCGACTTTTATTTTATCCAATAAAGAAAGGAATAAAGGAACAGGAAAGACCTTTAAAAAAGATTTGAGTTCGGGGGGTAAGTTATACAAAGGGAAGGTGTTAGCACCCTTTGTATCCATGGTTATCCATGGGCTCTTAACTGCTTAGCTCACTTTACTTTTATTTGAAAAATAGTGCTGGTGTATTTAGAAAAATATTTCAGAAGTCTTTAACTTTGTAATGATCCTCGTATGGATATATACAAAGTGTTTAGTTTAAAAATATTTGAAAGTGTGAGGTATGGAAAGTGTTCCGGACTGGGCCGCGAGGTTATACAGGGGCACGACCCAACATATGTCGGGCAAAGGCCCATGTGCTCGAGCAGGTGAACCTCTTGGATAAATCACATGCTGATACGACGGACACACACTGAAGACGGGCAGAGAGCATGTCTGTCAGCTCATCTGCCACGCCACCCAACTGCCCGTCATTATCTCCTGAAAGATAGGGGCAGTTGGACCAGGGGGCAGACCTTTTGTCTAGGTCTTCACGCTTCTTACGCGTCCCTTGGCAGCTCCTCCTTGGGCCTAGCCAGATTAAGCCCATTGAGGGACCTTGGCCCAGCGCTGGGGGCACATTATAAATACCCTTTCTTGGCAAAGGGTCAGGTATTCTCACTCATTCTGAACAAACCTTAATATTCTGTACCTCTACTGACTTAAGCATTGGAGTGCTTTGCAGGTACACCCTCTTCCTCACTTCATTCTCTGGTCCATTCATCAAGTCATTGGAAGGCCCTTCTGATCAGGTGAGATCAGAAAGTATTTTGAAAAAAGAGTGAGCTAGCACTTAAGAACTACTTACTCTAAGTTTGTAAGGTCTTTCTTGTTATTTCTTTCCTTTAAGGGTAGGACTGTCCTTACTATTAGTGAGTAAGTAGTCTTTACCTTGGATGTTTAAAGGGATGGGCGTAGGGTCATCATATGATCATAGAAGGAAACCTTATAGGGGTATCTTAGTAATTCGAAGGGACGGTCATCATTTTCGTAGGGTCATCGAGGGACTAGATCATTTATACGTAGGCAACTCAAAGGGACTATGATCTTTTATCTGAAGGTACTTGATGATTTTATTCGTAGGCATCATTTACTAAGATACCCCCACGTTCGAGGGACTTGACCATATTTTTGTAAGGCAACCAAGAGGAGAAACCCTGGGTTTACTAACCACGCAGTTTATTTATTTGTAGAAAATAAAGGTTCCTAGGCTATTACATCATGGGGAAGGGGGTACATTTGTTTTTAGGGAATTGCAGAAAATAAAGTGCAGAAAATTAAACCTAATTAGCTATTACATATCAAGAGCAATTACATAATCGGGAAAAGCGAGAAAAATAAAGTTACACAAGATCATACATCCTATACAATTTTTTCTAAGAAATAATAAGAAAGTAAATAAAGAAATTAATTAAAATTTAGGTTTAAGAAAAAATTAATTGTTTTTTCAGGGTTATGAAAAAAAAATCAGGGTTAGAAAAATCAGGATTAAAATTAAAATCAATTAAACCCTAATTACTAAGTTAATTATAAATTTATTTACAAAATTAATAAAAAAAACTAAATTTTATTTATATATAAAAAAATATTATTTGAAGAAAAATAATTAATAGAAATTTCAAGAAATTATTTTAGAACTAAAAAAGATTAGTAGGTTAGTTAATTGGTTAATTGTGATTAAAAAAGTTAATTAGAAATTAAAACAAATAAGAGAAAATTATAGAAAATCAAAGAAAAAGGTGGTAAAAAGAAGGGGGAAGGAGCTTGGGAATCGAACTCATGTTCAGTACTTCATACGCGCACACCATCAACCACTGGGTCACGCTGCTTGCTGTGATAACAAATAGAAAATAATAATTAAATATTAAGTTTAAAATTCAAAATTCAGAATGGCACCAGACTTAATCTTCTTCGCGCGTCTGTCTAGTTAGGCTATAGTGACACTTTTCCCGTCGCTAAAGCTTGTAGTGACGAATTTTGTCTGTCACTACATGTCTTGCACCTTCAAAAATTCACAACACATGAAATAAATACATTTGAATAACACAAATCATTTAATAAAAGTCCTCTAAGTCCAATTGATCCATCAATTTCATGTGAAATCGCCTATAGTTGTGGTTCCCAATTTTAAGTTTCCGAAACCCTAACAATGGCGTATCACTCTCCCTGCATTGAAACTTCAATCGAATAATCCATAAACCATCTACACACAATTACAAACAAGATTAAACAAACAAAAATGGTTTATTATGAATAAATATGAAGAATCGAAAATTCAAGAATAAGACACAAAAGTGGTTTCGCTTTGTATGGTTTGGCATGCTTTCGATGATGGTGATTATGCATTCATGTTCGGAATGCTTCAAGGAATCTATTGGAACCTTCAAAAGCCTTTGAAAAAAGCTGCAAGTAAGAAACCGATTTTGAATTTTTTTCTTGAAAATTTTGAAGTGTGAATAGGGTTCTTTAGCTCTGAAAATCCGTCCTTGTGTACTTTGTTCTTGTTGTGTACTTATAGGTGATGTAATTAGGTCAAAAATTTGGGGCTTTGTGGATGGATTTTGGATTGCTTGAGGATGAAGAAAGATGGTTTCTTTTTTTGTCCAAAAATTAGATGAAATCTTACTCTTTTGGTTTTGCACGAATTTCATCCTTCTCAATCATCATAATCATCCAATATTTGATCCCAAAATAGATTTAAGAGCAAATATTGGATTTTTATTTTTTATCTTAATTAAAATTGAATTTAAATTATTTAAATCCAATATAATATAAAACAAATCAGATAATATGATCCATGGGTCGTGAATGGTCTTATATTTGAGTTTGGGTTGGAAAAATATGGGCCCATTTGGAAGAAACTTGAGTTTTGGCCTTTTTTGCTTCATACACCTCCTCAAAATTGTCCAACTTCGACAATGCATACCTCCCTCAATTTTCATCCCATGTAGGTGTCCTAGGACTTTTTAGAAAGCTTAGAGTGTCCTATAACTACTCCTTTTGGTCCCATGTCCATTTGATCTTCCATTTTTAAGTTATGAGCTTTTGAAAAAGTTGACTATTTATTGACTTTTAAAAGGACATGTAATGTCTTGGCTCATACCTCTCAAATCAAGCATTTTTGGCCTTGGCTTGTGAGACACAAAGTTGTAGGGGATTGAATTTCCTTCAAAATGAGCTTTGGATGGGAAATTTTTGATGAAGCATGTGAAATTTATGGCTGGTCAAAGTACAGTTGACTTTTCCTACACAAAACCCTAATTTAGTAACTCTTTATTCTTGACGATTCTGAGGTTTCCTTGATGAATCATGATCAACCCTTGATCAAATGATTAATTTCACCTCATAATCTGGAAGTTGACCAAAAATCTTGAAGTTTGACTGTATGTTGACCACAATTGACTTTTTGACCACGTTAACTAATTTTTGGATCATCTGAGCATCTGACTGACCAAACTTGTAGGGAAAACCTTGAAACTTGACATGAGGATCCTTTGAAGTATATGGGATACCATGAAGTCTAATTGAGTCATTAGAAGTCCAATTTACCTTGGTAAAATCAAAACCCTAGTTTAAGATTCGTTGCTTAGGAGGAGGCTTTGTTTGATGAAATCTTGATTCCCTTTGAGCAATTGAGAATCTTGTGACCATTAGGATACCTCTTGAGACGCATTATATTGAATATGTGAGGGAAAATTTTGGGGTACAACAATTATACATGCAATTCTTAATAATCATTCATGCATCGACATCAGTATCAACATCAACAATAACATCATTCCTCATGAGGTATTCATCAATTCAATCAATCACAATAATTAAAAGTTCTTTCATCATCATTAATAACCATCACATAATACTACACCTTAAGGAAAAAAATATTAATTCCCTTAAATGAACAATTAGCCTCTTAGGGAATCACTATGATATAGTTCTACACGTTAGTTTTCAATGCTTTAAATCGTGTCTCCAACTGAGTCACGAAACTCAATTTATGATTAAAAAAATCATATTTGAACAATGTCAGTATGGTCGTGAAGGGTGGACCATCACCAAGATGAAGAACGTCATTTCGTTGGACGCAATGAAGGGCAATACGTCACAAGGATGATGACTGTCTCTACTGTAGAATACATAATTATGTGTTTTTTCAACATTGAAGGTTTTCCGCACCTCTAGTATCGATTCTGTAAAAAGCTTAACGTTCAAAATTCGACACACAATAATTATCTAACAATTATACAGAAACCAACACAAATTATACAAATCCAACATAAAAAAATCATCAATATGTAATACCACATATTTTCCAAAATTTTATAAATAATGTTAGTTGAGATCAATTCGGTTTCAGTGTGCTATGAAGGTTATCTGTTGAGATAATTAGAGTAACTGGTGAGATTAGAAGTGATTTAATTAATATTAGTTGACTCTTATATTTTATTAATTAGTACAATATAAACATTTTTGGGATATCCTTAATTGGAATTTTTGCCAAGTTAGTCTTACTAACTCTCAATGATAGGTTTCTTAATATCTATATATTCCTTTTTCTTTCCAACTTTGTGGGAAGTTAGTAAGAAGTAAAAGAAAATAAAGTTAGTAAGAGAAATGGATAAAGGAGAGAAAAAGGGAGAAAGAATAGGAATATCTAGAAGAAGAAGAATAAGAAGAACTCATCCATTATTCGTCATCATCTCATCTTAATCATAAAAAATTTCTTCATCATCATCTAGATGTGAGTTCTAGGTATGAGCTTAAGATTAGGTTTGATAGATAGTTGGTAATGTAAGTTTGATATGTTCTTGCTTCTAATCCTACCAAATCCTAATGAATGTGTCAATAATCATGTTATATGTACTTGAATTTCACTTGATGTAATGTTATTTTATTGATTTAAGCTTGGGTGGAAATGGGGTTGAAGAGCCCATTTGAACAACATCTTTTCTACATTCCAGATTGCATAGATCACAAAGCTCACACATCGAGCCAACACCGACCATCTCTGTAACACTCCATTTTCTACCCGATACTTATAATAAAATCAGAGTTATAAAATTTTCAAAATAAATGGGATATCACATTTTCAACTTTGAATTCTCAACTTAAAAGATACTCATGTTTGATACATAACACATTCCAGGAAAGAAAATCATAAAACCAACATTTAATCTCAAAATAATTCAATTTTGTAAAGTACTATACAACGGATTCATAAACGAAATAGCAGCATCTTTATCCAACATAAAAAACTTCAAAATAAGCAACAAGTAGTCTAAAGTACTTCAACTAAAACAAAATTCAGCATGTAAGCAATTCAACAAAACAGACATGCATCCTCCCCCCGAGTGCTACGTACCAGAGCGACAACCACCGACTCGACTAAAGGTAATCGGCTACTCCTCTTGATTACTTGCATGTTGCCAACATAAGGACAACATTCAAACAGAAGGGGTGAGATATCGATAGTTACAAATGATATATGATAAACAATACTTAGATAAGGATTATAAACAATTCACCACTTCACAACATCAACCAAAAACAACAATCAACAATAACTCGAAAGAAATGCAACTTTAATGCGACTTGACTAATTTATTCATGTGGTACCATTCGGAGTAAAACTCCCAACTTAAAATTCTTGCCAGGTTATCGAGGCATCAAGGCATAAGCCTTCAACTTTCAACTTAGTGCCGATCCAGGCCAACGTGGCATGAGCAACGACTCTAACATAATATGCAAATGTACTATATGACATACACGACTTCATAAACAACATAATAACATCAACAACATAACAACTTATACAACATGCACAACTTAAAATCAACATTGGCTTATAAAGCCTCCAACATAAACAACTTAGAAATTTCTCTGAAAACCGGAACAACTTACCAAATTCAGCTTGTACCTGCAACTCGACTTTCCAACATCATTTAAAAAAAACAACACAACAACAATCAACTATTAAATCACCCGACTTAGCCCGACGATTTTCGTTGAGTTCCGGGCAACTAAGTTTTTCGTCTAATTCGGATAAACCGACTAAACCATTATTGTTTTTAACGTTTTGCGATTAATACAACTCTTGATCAAATTCTGTCAAATTTCTGTGTTTTGATTAAAATTTTATTTTGTCATGAGTTTATATACTCAATTCTGTTTTTCTGTTAAAAACCAAACAAAATGTTACTATCAATTATTTTGTTTCTCTTCTTTACTGTTAATTATACCCTGCTTCTTTTGTTTCCAACACTTAACAAAAATTCTAATATTTAACAAAAACATGATTTATGAAATTAGTCTAATTAGAATTTAGAATCACCAAAATTATTAAACAAGTTAATTATTTAAGTGATCAATTAATTAATTAATTTATGCATAGCAAAATTAAATGCACATTCCTAATGCAGGGTGGCTTGTGCCACCCATTACTAAAGAAATATGGTAGCCAACTCCACTTGTACTAGGTTGGTGGCCACACAATATGGGTCTCACCACAAGTACATATGGCTTGCGACATATATGTACTAGGGAGCATGGCTCCCGCCACCTCACCTGGTGGCTTCCAACTCCACCCATGTGACTCCCGCCACATGTATTCTCTTAACTTTGGGTACTGAGTCATCGTCTCTAAATCCAAATTTTCAAGAAAAATTATGACATCGCAGCAACGTAAAAAAATCAATATTTTACAGAAACAACTTATAAATGACTTATCCGCATCAACAAATCAACAACTTCATACAAAAATAATCATCACAGTAACATAATATCAGACTTTCTTAACTAGCATCAACGTCAACAAAACACAACAACATACAACTACCCAATCCAAGTGCCGATTATCATACCCGGTTATACAAATCGAACCCACCCTTACCTTGGATTCGATAGAAGGTAGCCCTACACGATCGAATTTTAGAAATCGCTTTCGATTGCAGTTTCACTTCCACCTCTTCTCTTACAATCGTGTTATGCTTCTGATTTTTCCACTTTCTCACAAAAACCTAACTGCTAATTCTTTTTATTTTCTTTTTTATCCAAATAATATAATTCTAATAATTAACTAATGGGCCTAACAATTGCACCCCTCTATTTACTAATTCGGACACAATTTCTAGCCCACTAACAACCCACTTCAACAACCATAATATTTCTTCTAATATTATTTCCACGACTTTCCGACTCAACGACTTAATCTACCACAACATAAAATCGACCGAATAAACACAAATAATTAATTAAATATTCGATAAAATAAATAATTAAATATTTGGGCGTTACAACTCTCCCCCACTTAGAATATTTTCGTCCTAAAAAAATTACCTGATTCAAATAACTCGGGATAGGAGTCTCGTATCTTGCTCTCTAATTCCCAGGTCATGCTTTCTCCAACAGCTCCCAACCAGACAACTTTCACCAACACGATCTCTTTCCCTCGAAGAATCATTGTTTCACGATCCTCAATTCGCACAGGCTTTGTCTCCACAATGAGATTATCCCGTACTTGCACATCGTCCATACTAACCACATGAGACGGATCTGAAATGTACTTCCGAAGTTGCAACACATGGAACACATCTTGAAAATTTGAAAGATTCGGCGGTAACGCCATCCGATAAGCAATTTTCCTAACTCTGTCCAAAATCTGATACGGACCGATAAAACAAGGAGTGAGCTTCTTAGACTTCAAAGCTCTCCCTGAAGGTGCGCAAAACACAAGGAAGGGGGGGTTGGAATTGGGTTTTCTTTAACAATTAAAATTAACTTCTAATAGCACGTTTAATTTATCCTGGTTCGTTTGAACTCAAACTACGTCCAGTCCACCCGCCAAGGTGATTTTGCCTCTACTGAGGTCTTAATCCACTATTCAATAAGAATACACACAAAGACCTATAGTCAATGTCTTCTTGAGTCTTCTGACTAAACTTAGTCACTCAAGGAATAAAATGACTATTACAAAATATAATAAAGAAGTAACTTAGAATGCTTCTTGATAAGCAAGGATCACTAAGTGAAAGTTACAATAGTAAGCACAAGTTGATTTAATCTATTTGCGTGAATGTATTGAAGTGTGTCACTGAAATCTTCAAATGAAGTCCTTTATATAGTACTTGAAGAATGTAGCCGTTGGAGACATCTTGAATTAAATTAGGATAGACTTTAATACCATAAATTCCTTCCATAAGCAGAGATACTTGTCTTTGTTCATTAATTAAAATATCCTTTAATTAATGTCTTCAATAAGGATACCAACATCTTCTAAGCGGAGATCAGAGATAATAAATATAAGATGCGCAGCCAATAAATATGTTATTTAATGCTGGATTCTCCTTTGAGAGTATCTTCTGTATGTGACTAAATGAATCTTCTAAGCGTGTACGGTTTACTTAAATGAATTTGTCTTCTACACAAGAATAAATATATTCATTAGAACTTCTATTATAAAAAGCTTTGTTATCATCAAAACACTTAGAGGTTCAGAACCATAATTGTTCTAACAATCTCCCCCTTTTTGATGATGATAAAACATTTAAATAAAGGGAATAGAGTTTAATAAAATTAAGTGAACTCCCTTTGATTTAGAAGAAAATTCTTCAGATGTTCCATGATTCTTAGCTCCCCCTGAGTTGATTACTTGACCTGTTTCTTTTCTATGATAATAACTCAAATAGTTTTATTAGAATTATATGTAAGAGGCAAATTATGGTAAACTGCTATGGATCAGAATCATTTACGTTTCTCCCCCTTTTTGTCATAATCAAAAAGAATCAAAGCACATGAAAAAGGACAGATAATAACCAATATATTAAAATTATATTTAAAACAAAAACCAGTAGAAGTTTAAAGAGTTATGCAGAAGCAGAAGATAAAACAGAGGAACAGTTAAGGTAGAAGATAAGCAAAAAAAAAATTAGAAGTTCATCTTAGTAACTAAGGTCTCCAACAAAGATTTGATTTCTGATGATGATTCCACTTGCTTGCCAAGCAATGTCTTCAGTTCAGCAGTGGTTTCATCTTGCTTATCCAGACGTTGTTTCACCAGCTGATTCTCCTTCTTCAGCTCTTGTAGAGTTTGCAGAACAAAATCTGTAGCCAGAGGTTCTTCAACTTCTGGGGCAGCTTGAGTCTCAGGTTCATCAACATGCTCTTCTTCAAAAGATACCAAGACCATTTGAAGTGCAGAGAGTTCATCCAGAGGTTCTGACTCTGTCCAAGGCTTGTTATCCAGCAGAAGAGGTTTAGCCTGTTCAACATTTGAAACGACTGCTTGAAGGTACTCACAGAAGTTCTGGTGAGCAACATCATAGCAGATGTCCTTAAGTCTTTTGGACTCAGCATTAAACCACTTTCTGAGGGTAGCCCACAGAAAATCAGAAGCAGCTGGATCTGTAAGCTCTGAGCATGCAGACTTCAGATCCTCTAACTTTAATTTCAAGCCTGTTTAAAAAGCAAGAAGTAAAGCAGAAATGTCTGTTCTAGATGGTTTTGGTTTTGGTATAGGTATTGTTGTTTTGTTTGATACTGAGGACAGTTTTTGTAGGGCTTCAAAATCAACAGATGTTCTGAGAGGATTTTCATTTTCAGTTTCTTCTGGAGTATCAGGAATGTTTATGAATGTAGGTGAGTTTGGTGGTGTAGATATATAAGAGGATAGTGAGCTTTCTCTTATGGGGGATAGTCTAGGTGCATGTTCAGGAGATGGAAGTTGGACAGATTCTGAGTCTTGAAAATGTTCAAGATCTGATAGGGCATGTTGCAAAGCAGTTTGTGTTTCAGTTGTTGGAGAGCGATCAATGTCAGATAGTGGGGTATTATCAATGGGTATGTCAAAATCAGAAATAGTTTGTGGTTGATGGGGTTCAGCTTCTGGTGGATATAGTGATGAGAGGATGGATGCGACAGCAGCAGTTGCAGGGATTTCAGTTTGAATAGGATTAACAGATTGAGGTGGTTCAGAGGAAGGGATTTGTGCAGAAGGAATATCAACAGAGGATAGATGGCTAGAAGGTGAGGTGCTAGAGGGTAATTCAGACACTTCTAAATTAACTGCTTCTAATACAGAAATGAATTCAGAGTTAGAGGCAGAAGTTTTACCTGATGTTCTAGATGATTTTGGCATCTTCTGAGAAGGTCCTTCAGCAGTCTTTCTCTTCTTGAGTCTTACAGAGGCAGCGTCTGGGGCTTTCTGTTTGAGTTCAGTAGGCTTGAACTGGGGGTCCACACCATGTTGCTTGTAGATATCCAGGTAGTTAACTACAACTTCTGGAGGTGTGTCAGAAGAGAAGAGAGGGAAGTTTTCCAATGGGATCCTTCTGGTGATGATTACTTCTCTAGAATGAAGAACAGGTTCTTGCTGAATAGAAGTAATGAACTTCATCTTTTTCAAGTTCTTTGCATTCAGAGGTTTTCCAACATCTGTTTCTAGAAGTTCAGTTTGCTTCAACTCTGCTAGATAGTCTACCAGCTTGTTTTGGCAAAGTATGTCAGAAATAATACGTCCAAAAGGAATCCAATCCCTTTTGGTCTTTTCACCATCTCTGGTTTCCTTCACACTGGCTCTCAGATTCTGGAATAGAGTGTGTGCAAGGTTGATCTTTCTCTTTTTGGCAATGAAGTAGAGAAGAAATTGTTGGTCCAGGTTGATGTAATCTGGAGAGTTGGTAGGTTTCCTGTGACAGATTGTCCCAAGAATGATTTTGGCCCAAATACGGAGAGGGGTCTTCAAGTCTTTGATTTTGTTGGAGGGTTTGCCAGAGGTAAAAATTTCCTTTGCTATTACAGTAGTATCAGACACTTTGTCCATGTCACTGCACTTGATGCCATTTCCATCAGCTTCAATAAGTTTAGCAAGATGGTCTTCAGAAATAACCACCCTTTTACCAAGCACGTAAGAGGTAACCTGTGCGTTGGTTGTTGTTGCATAAGCCCAGAATTCTTTAACCAGTTTTGGAAAGATTGGTCCCATTAACCGGTCAAAATACTTTTCCCAGCCCTGAGCATGAACATACGGGATGAGATCAAAACCATTTTCCTTCAAACTGTTGAAATCCACAAATAACTCACACAGGACTTCCAATTTGTCAGTAGGAGTTGAGAGAGTCTTCGTGGGCTCAACATAGAACACATCAGAAAAATCTTTGCGTTGATGAGAAGATGAAGCCATTAGTTACTAAGATGATATTTGAAGGTTTAGGGTTTTTGAAAAGGGGTAGAGAAAACGCAAGAGTGAGGGTAAAAAAATTCAATAAGAATGAAATACGGGTAAAAGATGAAAGTGAGAGAGACACATTACATATATAGAAAAATAAAGCATTTAATTAGTTGAGAAATTAGTGGGAAAATTTAAGTTTAAAAACATAATGATTAAATGCATTAAATGCGCTGACATAGGGTAAGGCGTAAAAGATTCTGGAACAGTTACCCAAGAGATTTTTGCCTTTTTGGTGTCAAGTTTAGCCGTATCAGATTCCCAGAATATCAACAGTTGTCCTTCTGTAGAGAACAATTACCAAAGCATGTTCTGTCACTTTTTAGAATTTAGACACTTGTTTTAATTCTGATGGAAATCCTTAGAGCCTTGTTGACACTTGTTGATTTGAAGATCTGCATGTTAATCCTTTGAACAGAAGTTCTAAGAGTGAAACAGTTAGAGCATAGCATCTTCTGAGATAACCATATAGAGGATAAATATCAGAATTTCTAAGTGATAAAAACATATAAGTAAAGCATTTTCATTCTGGACATAATTTCATGCTAAGGTTAGTTAGTATGAAATTAAATCTATCTTCAGGAAGGGGTTTTGTAAAAATATCAGCCCATTGGTGATTTGTGTCTATAAATTTTAACATTAAAATTCCCTTCTGAGTATAGTCCCTAATGAAGTGATGTTTAACTTCTATATGTTTAGCTCTAGAATGTAAAATTGGATTTTTAGAGAGACAAATTGCAGAAGTATTGTCACAGAGGATGGGAATGTTACTCTCATAGATATTGAAGTCCTCAAGCTGATTTTTCATCCAGAGCATCTGAGTACTGCATCCAGCTGCTGCAATGTATTCAGCTTCTGCAGTTGATATTGCTATGGTTGATTGTCTTTTGCTAGACCAAGAGATTAGATTGTCTCCCAGAAATTGACAACTTCCAGAGGTACTTTTTCTTTCTGTTCTGTCTCCAGCAAAATCAGCGTCACAATATCCTACAAGTTTATACTCTTCTGATCTTCTGTAGTACATACCAAGATTAGTAGTACCTTTCAGATATCTAAAGATTCTCTTAACTGCTGTTAAGTGAGTTTCTCTAGGATTTGATTGGAATCTAGCACATAAACATACACTGTATAGAATATCTGGTCTAGAAGCAGTTAGATAGAGAAGAGATCCAATCATACCTCTGTAGAGCTTCTGATCTACTTTCTTACTTACCTCTTCTTTCTCCAAAATACAAGTAGGATGCATAGGAGTTTTAGATATAGTGCTTTCTGATAAGTCAAATTTCTTCAGAAGTTCTTTTACATATTTGCTTTGATGGATATATGTTCCTTCTGATGTTTGATTTATTTGAATTCCCAGAAAGAACTTTAGTTCTCCCATCATGCTCATTTCAAATTCTGCCTGCATAGATTTAGCAAATTCCTTTCCCAAGGCACTCTTAGTAGAACCAAAAATTATATCATCTACATAAATTTGACATATCAGAAGATCATTTTTAATGTTTTTACTGAAAAGAGTTGTATCCACATTCCCTCTGATGAACTTATTTTCCAGAAGAAAATTACTTAGTCTTTCATACCAAGCTCTGGGAGCTTGTTTTAAACCATATAATGATTTTTTGAGTTTGAAAACATGTTCTGGAAATTTTGTATTTTCAAAACCAGGGGGTTGGTGTACGTACACTTCTTCATCAATATAACCATTTAAAAATGCACTTTTGACATCCATTTGATATAGAATAATGTTATGATTTACAGCAAATGATATTAGAAGTCTGATTGATTCTAACCTGGCGACTGGTGCATAGGTTTCTGTATAGTCAATTCCTTCTTGTTGACTATAACCTTGTGCAACCAGTCTTGCTTTGTTTCTGACAACTTCTCCTTGCTCATTTAGCTTGTTTCTGAATACCCACTTGGTGCCAATGATGTTGAATCCTCTGGGCCTAGGAACTAGATCCCACAAATCATTTCTGGTGAATTGATTTAGTTCTTCTTGCATAGCCAGAATCCAATCATTTTCTGAGAGAGCTTCTTCTACGGAAGTTGGTTCAATCAGAGAAACAAGTCCCATTAAGGTCTCTTCAGAGTTTTTGAATGAAGATCTTGTTCTGATTGGTTCATCTTTCTTTCCCAAGATTTTATCTTCTGGGTGATTAATATTGCTTCTGGATAGTTTCTTCTGGATGGGTTCTTCAGATGTTGTTGGAGAAATTGTATTTTTTTGATCTTTAGATGATTGATCTTTAGAAGTTCTGTTTGTAGAGATTTCTACTTCTATATCTGCAGAAAATTCATTCTGCTTTGGTTTTTCAGAACCAAGCTTATCATCAAATTTGACATGAATAGATTCTATCACAATGCGTGTTTCTGTATTGTATACTCTGTATCCCTTAGAATGTTCAGAGTATCCTAACATATAACACTTTTGTGCCTTAGAATCAAATTTATTCAGAGTATCAAGAGTATTTAAGATAAAACAAATACATCCAAAAGGATGAAAGTATGAAATGTTGGGCTTTCTGTTCTTCCACAATTCATAAGGAGTCTTTTCAAGAATAGGTCTTATAGAGATTCTATTCTGAATATAGCATGCTGTATTTACTGCTTCTGCCCAAAAATGTTTAGCCATATTAGTCTCATTTATCATGGTTCTGGCCATCTCTTGTAATGTTCTATTTTTACGTTCTACAACTCCATTTTGTTGTGGAGTTCTAGGACAAGAAAAATCATGAGATATGCCATTTTCATTAAAAAATGATTCTAATTGTTTATTTTCAAATTCTCCACCATGATCACTTCTGACTTTAATGATTTTAGATTCTTTTTCATTTTGAACTTGTTTGCAGAAGTTAGAAAATACAGCAATTGACTCATCCTTGTGTCTAAGAAACTTTACCCATGTCCATCTGCTGAAGTCATCTACGATCACTAATCCATACTTTTTGCCATTGACAGAAGCAGTTTTCACTGGTCCAAACAAGTCAATGTGCAGAAGTTCTAATGGTCTAGAGGAAGATACAACATTTTTAGCTTTAAAACCAGTTTTTGAAAATTTGCCTTTCTGACATGCTTCACACAGAGCTTCTGAGTTGAACTTCAAATTTGGAAGTCCTCTGACTAGATTGAGTTTGTTAAGTTGAGATAATCTTCTCATATTAACATGTCCCAATCTTCTGTGCCAGACCCATTGCTCAGTTTCCACAGACATTAGACATTTTACATTTTGAATTTTTAATTCTGAAAGCTTTATTTTATAAATGTTGTTCTTTCTCTTTCCACTAAAGAGGATTGTTCCATCTTTCTGACTAACAGCTTTACAGAACTTTTGATTAAAGATTATGTCATAGCCATTATCACTTAATTGACTTATGGATAATAAGTTATGCATTAATCCTTCTACAAGTAGAACATTAGAGATAGAGGGAAGATTTCCATTACCAATAGTTCCAGAGCCAATTATTCTTCCTTTTTGATTGCCTCCAAAACCTACGTGGCCTCCATCTTTTAATTCAAGACTTTGGAACATATGCTTTCTTCCCGTCATGTGACGTGAGCATCCAGAGTCCAGGTACCATGATTGGTGTTTCAGTTTTGCTGTTAAAGACATCTGCAACATACACAATTTTATCCTTGGGTACCCATATTCTTCTGGGTCCTTGTTTGTTAGTTTTTACAAACTTCTGATTCATTTTAGGTTTCAAATCAGAACTTGTAGAATAAGATGACTCACTAGTGTATATAAGATCATGATTATGACCATAGGTGAAATGAGAACTTAGAGGAGTATTTGTATTTATGACAATGTCATCAATATTTTTTAGCTTCAGAGTTTCTTTATTTTTCACATAGCCTATGCCTCTTCTTTCATTTCTGCTAACACCATAGATCATAGATGCAATCTTGCTTCTATCTAAGCTTTTAGTAAGAAATTGTTGAAAGCTATAATCATATTGTTTTATGATATTATCAGAATTGATTAGATCTTCTAATTCAGATTTCTTCTGAGCTTTAAGTTTCTCAAAAGAGTTTTTACATTCAAAGAGGTTTTCTTTCAGCTCAGAGTTTTCTGTTTTTAGTTTTCTAACTTCTTCTAATTCAGATACTAGACTTTGTTTAATGTCTTTGTATTTGAATTGAAGCTTCTGATATTTTTCAAGAATTTCTGAGAGGCTAGCTTCTAACTGAGGTCTGGAAAATTTAGAAAATACCTCTTCTGAATCTGATTCTAACTCTGATTCTGATGAGTGATCATCTTCTGGTATGTTTGCCATTAATTTAATATTAGCTTGTTCATCTTCAGAATCTGACTCTGCTTCAGATGATTCAGAATCAGCCCATGTTGCCATGAGACTCTTTTTCTTTTCTCTGCTGAATTTGTTTCTGGGTTTTTCTTTCTGAAGTTTTGGACATTCACTTTTATAGTGTCCTGGTTCTTTGCATTCGTTGCACACAACTTCTTTGCTTCTGGGTTTCTTATGACCAGATGTTGATTCAGAATAATTGTTTGTTCTTCTGGTATTTCTGAACTTCTTCTGACGATGCTTCCAGAGTTGTTGAACTCTTCTGGATAGGAGAGATAATTCATCTTCTTCTGATGAGCATCCAGAGCTTTCTTCTTCTTCTGCCTGTAAAGCTTTAGAAACATGTTTGTTAGATTTAAGAGCTACAGACTTACCTTTCTTCCGGGGTTCATCTTCTTCTAACTCAATCTCATGACTTCTCAAGGAGCTGATCAGTTCTTCTAAGGAAATTTCATTCAGATTTTTTGATAACTTTAAAGCAGTGACCATGGGCCTCCAAGCTTTTGGTAAACTTCTGATGATTTTCTTCACATGATATGCTGTTGAGTAGCCTTTGTCCAGAACTTTTAGTCCAGCTACCAGGATTTGGAACCTTGAGAACATTTTTTCAATGGTCTCATCTTCTTCCATCTTGAAAGCTTCATACTTCTGGATGAGAGCTAGAGCTTTAGTCTCCTTGACTTGAGAGTTGCCTTCATGTGTCATCCTCAGAGAATCAAACATGTGTTTAGCTGAATCCGTGTTTGTGATCTTCTCATATTCTGTGTATGAGATGGCACTTAGAAGTATGGTCCTAGCTTTGTGATGATTTCTGAATTCCTTCTTCTGTTGAGCTGTCATATTTTTTCTTTCAATCTTCTGACCATCTGCTCCAACAGGATGAATGTATCCATCTGTCACCATGTCCCAGAGATCTCCATCTAGAGCTAGAAAGAAACTCTCCAGAACATCCTTCCAGTAGTCAAAATTGTCATCATTGAATATTGGAGGTTTAGCATTGATCTTGTCATTCTGATAGTCATTGTTGTTAATTCCAGTTTCTTCCATGTGTTTAACTTCTGGATCTTTTACTGACACGGTTAAGTGTATTACTCAGAACCTAGCGCTCTGATGCCAATTGAAGGTGCGCAAAACACAAGGAAGGGGGGGTTGGAATTGGGTTTTCTTTAACAATTAAAATTAACTTCTAATAGCACGTTTACTTTATCCTGGTTCATTTGAACTCACACTACGTCCAGTCCACCCGCCAAGGTGATTTTGCCTCTACTGAGGTCTTAATCCACTATTCAATAAGAATACACACAAAGACCTATAGTCAATGTCTTCTTGAGTCTTCTGACTAAACTTAGTCACTCAAGGAATAAAATGACTATTACAAAATATAATAAAGAAGTAACTTAGAATGCTTCTTGATAAGCAAGGATCACTAAGTGAAAGTTACAATAGTAAGCACAAGTTGATTTAATCTATTTGCGTGAATGTATTGAAGTGTGTCACTGAAATCTTCAAATGAAGTCCTTTATATAGTACTTGAAGAATGTAGCCGTTGGAGACATCTTGAATTAAATTAGGATAGACTTTAATACCATAAATTCCTTCCATAAGCAGAGATACTTGTCTTTGTTCATTAATTAAAATATCCTTTAATTAATGTCTTCAATAAGGATACCAACATCTTCTAAGCGGATATCAGAGATAATAAATATAAGATGCGCAGCCAATAAATATGTTATTTAATGCTGGATTCTCCTTTGAGAGTATCTTCTGTATGTGACTAAATGAATCTTCTAAGCGCGTACAGTTTACTTAAATGAATCTGTCTTCTACACAAGAATAAATATATTCATTAGAACTTCTATTATAAAAAGCTTTGTTATCATCAAAACACTTAGAGGTTCAGAACCATAATTGTTCTAACACTCCCAACACCATTCACAGGCGTGACTCTCAAAACAACATGATCACCAGCTTGGAATTCTAAATCCTTCTTTCGCTTGTCATGGTAACTCTTCTACCTACTTTTAGATGCCTTCATCTTCTCTTGGATCAACTTTACTTTTTTGGTAGTTTCTAGAACTAACTCTTGTCCAAGTACTACACTTTCACCAGATTCATGCCAACACAACAGAGTTCTACACCTCCGACCATACAACGCTTCAAAAGGCGCCATTCCGATTCTAGAATGGTAACTATTATTATAAGTGAACTCGGTCAATGGAAGATAAGTATCCCACAAACCTTCCTGCTCGAGAACACAAGCTCTCAACAAGTCCTCCAACGATTGAAAAGTCCTCCCAGTTTGGCCATCTGTATGAGGATGATATGCCGAACTCAACCTCAACTTAGAACCCAACGCTTCTTGCAGACTCTTCCAAAACTCCAATGTAAACCTCAAATCTCTATCCGACACAATACACAAAGGAACACCATGCAACTTCACAATTACTCGGATATAAATCTCTACGAACTTCGCAATTGGATATGTGATGTTAATAGGTATGAAATAAGCCGACTTCTTAAGTCTATCAACGATCACCTAAAGTTAATCATGCACTCTTAGAGTAACATGAAACCTTATCACAAAATCCATAGAAATGCTATCCCATTTCCATTCTGGAACTTCTAACGGTTGCATCAACCAAGTAGGCTTTTGATGCTCAATCTTCGACTTTTAACAAGTCAAACACACATACACAAATCGTGCCACATCTTCTTTCATCCCGGACCACCAAAATATTTTCCTTAAGTCTTGATACATTTTAGTAGCTCCCGAATGAATACTCAGATTACTTTTATGACCCTCTTCAAGAATTCTCTTTTTCATATCTGCATCATCAGGAATACAAATTCGATCATGCAATCTCAACACACCTCTTGCATCAATATTAAAGTCACTCTTCTCCTATTGACCACAACTATTTCATGATGTCCACTAATTTCACATCCATCTTCTGAGCCTCTTGAATATTATCCAGAAAATCATTATTAATCCTTAACATGCCCAACATAACACTTTGCGGTGTCACTTTGGAAACCAAACTCATATCTCGAAACTTCTCAATTAATTCTAATTCCTTAATCATCATTGCTGATATATGCAAGGTATTTCGACTTAAAGCATCAACCACAACATTAGCTTTGTCTGGATGATAATTCAAACCGAAATCATAATCTTTCTGCAATTCTAACCATCTATGTTGTCTCATATTCAGCTCCTTCTGATCAAACAAATACTTTAGGCTCTTATGATCGCTATAAACTTCAAATCTAGAACCATAAAGATAATGCCTCCAAATCTTCAGCACAAAAACAACTGCAGCGAGTTCTAAATCATGCGTAGGATAGTTCTTCTCATGAGTTCTCAACTATCGCGACGCATAAACAATTACTTTATTATTCTGCATAAGCACACCTCCTAAACCCATCAACGAAGCATCACAATAGACTACAAATTTTCTTCTGGATTCGGTAAAGTCAAAACCGGAGTCGACGTCAACCTCTTCTTCTATTCAATAAAACTTTCTTCGCAGTCAACATCCCACACAAAAGCTTTACTTTTACAAGTTAATCTAGGTAATGGAAGTTACAACTTAGAAAATCCTTCTATAATCCTTCTATAATAACCAGCTAACCCCAAAAAGCTTCTAATCTCTGTAGCCGACCTTGGAGTTTCCCATTGCAACATATCATCTACCTTCGAAGGATCCACAACAATACCGCTACCTAAAATCACATGGCCAAGAAAACTGACTTCTTTCAACCAAAACTTGCACTTGGACAACTTTGCATAAAATTTCTTATCTTTCAAAACTTCCAACACTGTTCTTAAATGTTCCTTATGCTCTTCTTCTGACTTAGAGTAAATAAAAATATCATCAATGAATACAACTACAAAATGGTCCAGATAAGTATGAAAAATATGGTTCATGTATTCCATAAATACTCTCGACACATTAGTCACACCGATAGTATTACTCATAATGTCCATACCGTATTTTGAATGTCGTCTTCTAAATATTCTCATCTTTCACTTTGATCTAATGATAACCCGATCTCAAATCGATCTTACTGAACACGCAAGCACCCACCAACTGGTCCATCAAATCATCTATTCTCAGAAGTGGATACTTATTCTTGATCGTCAATGTATTCAGTTGTCTATAATCAACCTAAAGTTGCATACTACCATCTTTCTTTTTCATTAGCAACACTGGAGCTCCCCACGACGATACACTTGGTTTTACAAACTTCTTCTCAAGTAATTCTTCCAACTGCTTCTTTAGTTCAAACAACTCGGATTCCGACATTCTATACGGTGCCATCGAAATAGGTCTAGTACCAGGTACAAGATCAATTACAAATTCAACCTCTCTCTTTGGAGGTACATCAGGAATTTGATCAGGGAAAACTTCAGGAAATTCCTTCACTGCTGACAATTCCTCAATCTTAGCTTTACTCTCAACAGACAATGTTGCCATCAGCAAAAACATATGAGCTTCTTCTTTCATCAATTATTGTAGCTCTCTGAAAGATAAAAATCCAACTCATTCCTCTTTAGGAGTAGAAAACCTCATCGACTTACGATAACAATTTATATGAATGTAGTTATACTCTAACTAGTTCATACCAAGAATTACGTCCATGCCAGTCAATGGTAAGCACACCAAATCAACATAAAAGTCTTTATCAAAGATCAATAAAGGAAACTTTAAACACACAAGAGAAGTAGATATTGATCCCTTAGCCGGAATCTCGACAATCAATTCACCATTCATAACAGACAATTCACGACCCAATCTTTGAACACAATCAGCAGCAATAAAACAATGTGTAGGACCACTAACAATAATATTAAAGGAGTACTATTAATGAAGCATGTACCTATGATAAGTCTATCCTCGTTAGCTGTCTGAGTTCCCGCCAACGCGAACACTTTCCCAGTCTGAGCTTTCTTCGACTTCTGACATTGGCTACCAATATCTCCTTCTTCTCCACAATTAAAACAAATCATTTCCTTGTGCTTTCAATCAGCTATTGCATGCCCAATCTTACCTCAGCGAAAACACCTTTTTACCTCAGCAGTGCACACATTACTCTTATGACCATCCTGACCACACTTGAAGCAAACTATACCAGCAGGAGCACCTCCCCCACTAGTTCTCTGAGCTGGGGCAACTTTCTGTTTACCCTTTCCAGCTGGAGCATTGTAAGGCTCGCCACAGTTATTTTGTTTTTTGCCTCTTCTGTCACTGACAATCTTGTAGTGAGCATTATTGTCTTCTTCATATATTCTGCAACCATCAACCAACTCAGAAAAGACACGGATCTTTTGATACCTAACAACTTTATTGATTTCACATTGAACCCCGTTTTCAAACTCTATAAACTTTGAAAATTTAGCATCAACACTAGTATAATAAGGATAAAACTTGGACAATTCTACAAACTTTGCAGTATAGTTGGTGACAGACATGTTTCCTTGCTTAAGCTCAAGGAACTCAATCTCCTTCTTGCCACGGACATCCTCTGGATAATAAATTCTAATGAATTCCCTACGGAACACATCCCAAGTGATTGCTTCACCTGCAACACCCAACCTCTCACGAGTCTCTAGCCACGACTCATCAGCCTCGACTGCTAGCATGTGAGTACCATATTGAACCTTCTGCGCTGGAGTACAATCCATAACACGTAATATTATCTCGATCTCCTTCAACCATCCTAACGCTACATCTGGATCATGCTTTCCCTTAAAGACTGGAGGATTCTCTCTCTGAAAAGTAGCCAAGATACATGATCCAACATCTTCACCAGCATTTGGTAAGTTCTGCATAGCTTGAGCCATCGCTTGCATTGCAGCAGCCATCGCAGCGTCGTTTCTTCCAGCCATCTCAACTTATCACTACATCACAACCAAAAGTTAGAACCAAATAACTGTTAGACGATGACGCAGATGTAGATAGGGGTTTGAATAGATCCTTTTTAAAATTTAACTTTTCAAAAATATTTGAAAAATGTTTTGCGGAAGTTCCCCGGAAAAACTCGTCTAAAACAAATAGTCACCAGTGATCGGATATGCATTTTGAAACCGAATGGGAAGTAAATGATGATAAGACGATTAATACAATGAAACTAAATTACTTAGATTCAATTTGTTTGATAACCCACTTCCAACAATGAATTAATAGAGAAGAAATAAGAACAAGAAAAAATGAATGTGTGTGGTTTGACTTTATCACAAACACTTGGTATGCAAACACACAAAGTGTTATTTCTATGTTGAACTAGTGCAGAATTTTCACAATAGTGTTGTCAAAAATTGATGGCAATTTATCAAATAGGTAGTGTGCACCAATTCAACCAAACCAGAATTTCTCAAACAATACACAATCAAATTATGCATTAAATATAAGAAGGAATCAATAAAGGAACACGAGAGATTTGTTTAGGCAGTTCCTTCATCGTCCTCGCTAGAAGTACTCTGCCCCCAATTCTCAACAGAATTGGGCAATTTCATTAATATTGCAATTGTTTTTACAAGAAGAAAATTGGAACAACAAACCAGTCCAAGTCGCAAATGTTGTGACATCTTCTTCTTGTCCCTTGATTCAAGACGAACCAAGTCCTTCACGCGCGTCGAGAAAGCCTTCGATTAACTACTCCCTTCTTGCAAGGATATCCAATCCTTCAAACCTCAAGCTCGGCTAATTTTCTTCAACGCTTGTGAACCCACGATAATCTTCGCAATCCTCCGGTTACCGTGATATGAAAGAACGATCCACTTGATCTTCAATCTACCTCACTCGGTTGAATCTAGGAACGATGATTGTGTGCAAAACCTCCAAATCCTCTTTGATCTTGGATGAGAAAACCCCAAAGGTTTTTACAAGAAAAACCCACACCTTTAAAACCCAATCTGAAATCTCTATTTCACGATTGAACATTATCTTCGTAATTTGCACCTTGATCAATAAATATTGTTGTGTGTGATTGTTGATTGACTCAAAAAAGAAGAAGATGAAGAGAAGAGTGTGTATCTATTTCACTTTTCTTATTAACCTATCAAAATAAATGAAAACAACTATTTATATTGGTTAGACAAAAATAAAATATATAATGAAAAAATTAATTAAAAAAATGACAGCTACAGGGATGAGTCAGCTCAAATTAAAGGATGAGTCGGCTCAACAAACCAAAAGAGTCGACTAAAATTAAAGGCTCACTTAGCTTGTTGGGACCCGAGAAATTTTAAGAAGAAAACACCTTAATTGAGTCGGCTTAAATCAAGCCTTGAGTCGACTCAAATCACCTGAACTGAATGAGCCGACCCGTGCAGAAGAATGAGTCGGCTCATTTAGTTGAAAATCCTTCAAAATTAGTTTTACCACATAAGATTATCTTCTCTTCCTTGTGTCCCCCACATAATTTCAGTCAGACTAAGTTTTTGACAATTTCAAAACATACGCCATGTCTCACAAACTCCTCCTTTTTAATGATGGCAAAAACTTGATGAAATTTGTGACGAGCAACCAATGTTATCATGTGTTATGAAGCTCCCCCTGAATATATGCCACCAATCATGATATATGTTTCAATCTACACAATATCTCCCCCTTTGACAACATAAAAAAGAGAGAAGATGAATAACCAATATCAAATAACAATAAGCATACTATGAGAATACCAATTGCAATCAAATCCAACCATCCACAAACACACAATAGTGGATGAAAGGAAAAACAATAAGTAAATAAGCACACAATAGAGAATGAACCAAGCAACTTAAGTAAGCATTATCTATAATATCAACGACAAAATAAAGATCCTATAAAAAGATAATAAAAGTTGGCATATAAGGAAAATGCTAATGAATATGAAATGTGATGCAATGATTCTCTCAATGCCTAGGACCCTAACCCCGGTGTGATGGGTAACGACAATGATACGTAGCCGGATGAGGCTCATCCGTATCAGCTCTAGTAAAGTGAAGGAAACTCCTGTTGAGTGTGTTGAAAGAGTTTGCAAGGGCAACATTCGTACCATGAACTTCATTAATCCGAGCCAACGAGGTAGAAGCAAATGTCTCAAAAGTAGTGTCTTGAGTTGCCAAGTGTTCTTGGAATGCAGTATACCGAGTGTCTTGAACATATACATAATCATCAAATGCTTTACCTTGGTCAATTATCCTTTGTTCCAACACATTATAGCGTTCGGGTTGAGTGTTGTAATAATTTTACTGTTGAAGTTGCATGTTCTGGAGCAGAGTCATAATACCAGAGGTGTTGTATTGAGGAGGAGGAGGATGAGGAGGTGATGGAGGAGAAAAAGAAGTAGAAGTTTGAGTCCATCTAGTGTGTTTCCATTCTCCCCATCCTTGGTTTTCATAAAGAGCAGAATCATCGGACGGCACACGATACCAATCTTCATTATCAACAGGAACTGCATCAACATTCATGTCCTCAATATTTTGCTCTTCTTCATCTTTAGCATCATCTTCATCCTCATGATCATGACCAGACCCAGCCCTATTAAGATATCGATATCTTTTTTCCTTTTGGTCCCATATATGACCCATTAGACTAAGCGTCTTTTGTTGAAAACAATTATGTTCAGAAACAGAAATCATAGGTAAACCTTCAACAAAAATTTATGCTTTGTTAATAATGGCTTGAATGATGGAAGGATACACAAGAGCTACACCTTTCTTTTCCTTAAGAGCAATGATACGACTTGCAAAGTAGTGAGGCTAGTTAACTTTAACCTTATTCCGAAGTATGTAAATGAGATGAACTTCAACCATATCAATTCGCGAGAAACCTCCTTTCTTAGGATGCAAATTATGCGACACTATCCAGTGAAGAATACGATCCGTAGGCAGAACTTTTCTGGTTGTTATAGATGTTAGAAACAATTCACAATTGACAGCAACTTCAATGAATGGTTCCTTTAACATACCATTTAATTCCTTACGAAACTCATTATTGTCAACTTTATCAGAGTCAATCATAAGAATAGTTTCATCTTCAGGATCAATACCAAAAATATCTTTCCAAACTTGAGTAATGACAACAAGCATTCTATCAACCATACAAAAATTAAAAGAAAAACCCTTAAATTTACCAACCAGACCAGTATAAAACATTTTTATCAAATCCTCATTATACTCTTCATGACAGGCTAAAAATGGATTGATTTCTTGAAAACCAATCAAGTCAACAATATGAGGAATATGCATCTGATTTGCAGTTCTTTTGGAATAGACATACTGAGGCACAATCTTCCTATTTTTGAATTTCATATCATAAGTTTCTCTTAAATCAGATGGAAGAAGAGAAAGTGCAGTTATCGGTAAAGAGGATTAAGATGAAGAGCCCCTTGATCTTTTTCCTGTAGTTCTTGAAGCCATAGTTGAAGATGGTGAAGAGAGTTGAAGCTTTGTGTGAGAAAGGGTTTTAGGGTGTCTTGAAGAGATTGAGAGAATGTGAGATGAAAATGATATAAAGAGATGTATGTTATGAGTTAAAATGATTAATAGTCATAAAGAGATTCAACATTCACTCATTAAGATATTGGAAAGCCAAACAAGGCGCCGACCTAGGTGCCATAAAAAGCAGACGACGCGTATTTTCAATGCGTACAGGTCGGTCAAATCAGCAATGAGCCAACTCAACCATGACAATGAGTCGGTGCAATTCAAAATTTTAAATGAGCCGACTCAAACCAAGCAAGAGGTCGACGCACAAGGGTCCATGAGCCGACTTATGAGTTGACCTGTTGGGACCCGTGAGTGCAGAATGATAAAACACTAAAAATTACAATAATATCAATTCAAAACATCACAAAATTACATCACAATGCATCTAAATGCCAATCATATTACTAATTTGATATATTGACAAAAATAAAGGATAAATAAAGGCACAAACAAAAACACACACACATTTATTTATTTTATATCATAGATGAACCAAAAATATCAAAAGTTAATCAAGTATCTAAAGACAAAATATAGTGGGAATGATATTACCTCGATAATGTGAAAATGTAAGATGGTTAATCAAACGTAAACACTTCAATAAATGAGATGTTAGTAAAGAATTGAGATAAGTCAAACAATAATATATGATAGACCTATTTAAGATTAAGATTGATCCAAAATGTCAAGAACACCAAGTTCCATACGAATATGAAAGAAAGGTTCGGTGGCAAGTGATTTTGTGAAAATGTCGGCAAGTTGATTTAAACTATTAACATGTTCAAATACCACATCTCCTTTCTCTAAATGATCCCTAAGGAAGTGATGTCTTATTTCAATATACTTATTGCGTGAGTGTAAGATCAGATTTTTGGTAAGGTTAATTGCACTAGTGTTGTCTCACATAATTGGAATATTTTTAAGAGTAATATTGAAGTCAAGTAATTGTTGTTTTAGCCATAAAATTTGGGCACAACAATTTCCGGCCGCAACATATTCCGCCTCCGCAGTTGACAAAGCAACAAAGACTTGCTTTTTGCTATGCCAACTTACAAGTGAGTTATAAAATAAATGACAAGTGCCACTAGTGCTTTTCCTATCTACTTTGCAACCGGAAAAGTCGGAATCGGAAAAACCTACCAAAGAACAGTCACTACCCTTAGGATACCAAAGGTCAAACTTAGAAGTACCACAAAGATATTTAAGAATGCTTTTAACATATTTTAAATGTGATTCTCTAGGGCAAGCTTGAAATCGAGCACACACGCACACACTAAACATAATATATGGACGAGATATGGTAAGGTAAAGAAGAGATCCGATCATACCTCGATACCTTTTAATATCCACATCCTTACCATTTACATCATGATCGAGACTCGCCGCAGTAGGCATTGGTGTATCAATAGGTTTTAAATTTGTAATATCAAACATTTTGAGAAGTTCATTGTAATACTTTGTTTGACTTATGAAAGTGCCATCTTCAAGTTGTCTAATTTGGAGCCCGAGAAAGAAGTTAAGCTCCCCCGTCATACTTATCTCAAATTCACCTTGCATAGAACTTGAAAACTTCTTGACTAACTTCATATTAGTAGACCCAAAAATAATGTCATCTACATACACTTGTACTAATATTGAGTGATTTCCTTCTCGTTTAATAAAGAGTGTAGTATCAACTTTTCCTCTTGAAAAACCTTGATTAATAAAAAATTTACTTAGGTACTCATACCAAGCTCTAGGAGCTTATTTGAGACCATACAATGCACGTTTAAGCTTGTAAACATAATTTGTCTTTTCATGTTTTTCAAATCAGGGAGGTTGGCAAACATACACTTCTTCATTTATGTATTCGTTAAGGAAAGCACTCTTAACATCCATTTGATATAGTTTGAAATTTTGTGAGCATGCAAATGAAAGTAAAAGGCGTATAGCCTCAAGTCGAGCAATATGAGCATAAGTTTCCTCATAGTTTATGCCTTCCTCTTGGTTATACACTTGAGCAACAAGACGGGCCTTGTTGCGGGTAGTGATGCCTTTTTCGTCCATCTTGTTCATAAATACTCATTTTGTGCCAATTACTCGATGACCTCGCGGAGATGGAACAAGGTCCCAAACCTCATTTATTTTAAACTAATTAAGTTCCTCTTTCATAGCTAAAAACCAATTTTCATCGAGTAGAGCATCTTTTTAATTTTTAGGCTCAATTTGAGAGACGAAAGCATAATGAAAACAAAAACTACTTATCCTTGATCGAGTGGTGACACCCTTTGAGATATCTCCAAGAATATTGTCGATGGGGTGGTCTTTTGAAGTCTTCCACTCTAATGGTAGATCATTTTGAATTTATGCTTGATCTTCATTTTTGAGATCAGATTCTTTAATTGGCTCCTCCAAAACTATATCTGGAATGGGTTCAACACGAGACATATCTTTATCTTTAACAATCTCTTCTAAGGAAGCACCTGCACCAATAACAACAATACCTTTTTCCGAAAACTTTCGGACAAAATTTATCAAAAGAGACATGAACAGATTCTTCAACAATAAGTAATATTTTGTTGTATACTCTATATGCCTTACTTGAATTTGAGTATCCTAGAAAGATACCTTCATCCTCCTTTGAATCAAATTTACAAAGGTTTTCTTTTTTGTTATTCAACACAAAACATTTACATCAAAAGACATGAAGATATGATGCATTCGGCTTTCTTCCTTTTAAAAGTTCATAGGGCGTTTATTTAGAATGGGTCGAATATTTATTCTATTCAACACATAACATGCAATGCTAATAACATCCGCCCAAAAATATTTAGGAAGGCCACTATCATTGATCATAGTTCTTCCTAACTACTCTAACACACGATTTTTACGTTCCACAACACCATTTTATTGTGGGGTTCTAGGAGCGGAAAAATTATGTTCAATTCCATGTACCTCACAATACTTTTCAAAAAGATGATTTTCAAATTCACCTCCATGGTCACTTCGAATCGTTACAATGTTTGTATTAAGTTTGTTTTGAGATAACTTGGCGAATGTTTCAAAAGCCAAAAAGGTGTCACTTTTACTAGGTAAGAAAATTGTCCAACAAAATCTTGAGTAGTCATCCACAATAACAAATCCATAATAATTTCTTCCTATACTTTTGATTCTTGATGGACCAAAAAGATCCATATGTAGAAGTTCAAGAGGCCTAGACGTAGAAACTAAATTTTTGGATTTAAAAGATACTTTTGTTTGCTTTTCCATTTTACAAGCATCACAAAGATGATCTTTAGTGAATTTGATTTTTGGTAAACCAACTACTAAGTTTTTGGAAACAATTTTGTTAAGCAAGTCAAAGTTTATGTGTGTTAAATGTCTATGCCAAAGCCAAGAGTCATCACTTTGGAAACTAGACATTTAGGATCATTCATGGACACCGCATTTAAGTCAAGCATGTATACATTATTAACCCTCAAGCCCTTAAACATATCATTCTTATTATTATCATGTTCAATTATGCCACCTTCTTTTGAAAATGAGACTTTATATCCCTTGTCACACAATTGATTAATGATAATGAGGTTATGTTTAAGGCCTTCCTCTAAGAGGACATTAGAGATAGATGTAGAAGAGGGATTACCTACACTACCTTTTCCGAGTATATCTCCCTTGTTGTTATCACCATAAGTAACAAAACCTTTCTTCTTAGCTACAAAGTCATAGAATAAGGAAATGTCACCCGTCGTGTGTCTTGAGCACCCACTATCAAGAAACCATCATTTCTCCGTAGCCTCAAGACACTCCGCCTACATGATTAAACAAGAGAAAGAGGTACCAAATTTTCATTGGGTCCTTGTGTGTGAGTGAAACTTTGGTTGCATTTAGGCAACCATTGAAAAATGCCTTTAAGGACCAAGAATCTCCTAAATCGACATTTAGCAATAGTGTGACCCATCTTGCAACAATAAAGACAACACAAGATTGGTTTATAATCACATTTTCTATTTTGATCTCTCACTACATAAGTATATATTTGATATGGATTATTCATGGATTTTCTAAAATTTGAGGAATCAATAGCAAAGGTCATCTTTGGTTGTGACATCTTGTCTAATTTGACTTGAAGAGTTTTGACTTCTTTTTGGCAAATGCAACAAGTTTCACAACTTTGAAAGTTATGTCATTCTTGTTTGCCTTTTTTAATAGATTCTACCATAGAGCGCTTAAGAGCTTCCAAAGCATTTTGATTATCAGAAACCTTTTTCTCTAAGTATTTGAAAATATGCTTATTGGAAGCTACACGCTTAAAAGCTTCTTGTGCTTCTTGGTGGAGAACTTTAAAAGTACTAAGTAAATCAGAATAAGACAATTTTTCAAAGTTATCGTATTTAGCATGTCTTACTTGCTTTTTGCCCCTTTTGTGAGCCATTAGACAAAGATTCACTTTCTCTTCATCATCACTTGAGCTTGCTTTGCTAGAAGATTCACTATCACTTTCCCATGCAATATATGCCCTTCTAGCTTTGTTGCCTCTCCTTTGATATTTGTCTTTAGCTTTGTCTTTCTTTAGCATTGTGCATTCCGGTTTATAGTGACCCGATTTTCCACAATTGTAATATGATCCTTTACTTTTGGTACTTTTGTTTGATTCTTGCTTGGAGGGATTAGATTGCCTTCTATAGTTAATAAGGCGTTTGTCCTAATGCAAGATTTCATTCTTTCTAAGATACCGATTGTATCTTCTAACAAACAATCCCATATCCTCATTAGATTCATCGTCTTCATCACTTGATTCACTTTCACAATCTTTATTGGTGGAAGATTTCAAAGTAGAAGTCTTCAATGCAATATACTTCTTCTTCTTCTCACTGTCCTTTGATTTTTCATTCTTTTCCTTTTTCTCATTTTCTTAATGCTCATGTAGAATTAAGAGCTCTTGCTCATGCACGTGTAGCTTACCAATCAACTTTGTCAAATCCAACGTCCTTACATTATTGGCTTATTTGATTGCCGTAACCTTTGGTAACCATTCCCTAGTAAGACACCTTAAAATTTTATTAGTAGCTACATTGTTGGGAGTGGTTTGTCCAAGAGCATTTAAGCGATTTAAAAAAATGAGAAAATATCTTTCCCAATTCACCAATGGTTTCCCTTGGTATATGTGAAAGCGATCAAACTCTTGTTGCAAAGTGTTAATTCTAGCTAGTTTCACGTCATCAGTTCCCTCATGGGAAATCTGTAACGCTTCCCACATAACTTTAGCCATAGTATGATGAGAAACTCTAAAATATTAATCTTCTCCCAAATAAGCAATAATCATATTTCGAGCTTTACAATCATAGATATAGTTCTTTTCATCTTTTTCATCCCATTGTGCTTCAGGTTTAGGTATTTCAAGGTTATTCTCTCCGGTCATGGTTATTTGAATAGGACCATCTTGAATAACCTTCCATATCTTTCTATCAACAAAGTTGATATGAATACGCATACAATCCTTTCAGTGACTATAGTTTTCTCCGGTGAAAACAGGTGCTCTATTGTACGCCCCCGTTGGATCGTTATCCATTTTCTAAAAAGTTATATGTGAAGCACTAGATGAATCTGTGCTCGTGATACCACTTGTTAGATGATGACACAAATCTAGAAGGGGGGTTGAATAGATCCTTTTTAAAATTTAACTTTTCAAAAATATTTGAAAAATGTTTTGCGGAAGTTCCCCAAAAAAACTTGTCTAAAACTAAATTCACCGGTGATCGGATATGCGTTTTGAAACCGAATGGGAAGTAAAGGATGATAAGACGATTAATACAATGCAACTAAATCACTTAGATTCAATTTGTTTGATAACCCACTTCCAACAATGAATTAATAGAGAAGAAATAAGAACAAGAAAAAATGAATTTGTGTGGTTTGACTTTTTCAAAAACACTTGGTGTGCAAACACACAAAGTGTTATTTCTATGTTGAACTAGTGAAGAATTTTCACAATAGTGATGTAAAAAATTGATGGAAATTTATCAAATAGGTAGTGTGCACCTGTAACACGGTGGGAGAACTGACTTTAGTTATGTTGCGGATAGCAAGAGTCGCCACCGACTTTTATTTTATCCAAAGGAAAGGCATAAAAGAACAGGAAAGACCTTTTAAAAGATTTTTGGGTCCGGGGGGTAGGTTATGTAAAGGGAAGGTGTTAGCACCCTTTACATCCATGGTTATCCATGGGCTCTTAGTTACTTAGCTCACTTTAAACTGTTTTTGAAATGTGAAGTGTGTGAATACAAATTTTCTTAAGAGTTTTATAATGATCCATGTACGGATGCGTAAAAAACTTTGTTTTGAAAATTGTTTAAAATGTGTGAAGTGTTTGAAATGTTTTTGAAAAGTGAGCAAGTATCTAAGAGGAACCTACCCTAAGTTTAAGTCTTTTCTATTCTTGGATCCTTTAAATGGTAAGACTATCCCTATTATTAAGGAATAGGTAGTCATTACCTTGGATGTAAGGGACAAGTGAAAGGTCATCTGTTATTTAGGCAATTGTGGGGTGTATAAGCAATTCGAAGGGACTTATCATCTTTATTCGAAAGGGACAAGATCATTACGAAGGCAACATTCGAAAGGGACTTGATCTTTTATTTGTTAAGGGACTAGATGATGTGAAATTGAGGGACTTTGCTTTATACACCCTACTTGACCTTTTTGTAAGAGGCAACATGAGAGGTATCCTTATGGAAGTGAGATGGCGATCAAAGATCGACTTACGTGTGTGAGTGTACAATTTTAATATTTATCTTTAAATTAAATGACCTAATTCCAATTTTTAAATACAAACATGTTTTTGCACTCCCTATTTACTAACCATAGCATAAAATAAATAATTAAACATTACTACTAAATATTACATCCAAGGAACATTTACATAATAATGATAAAAAGCAAATTAAATATAATAAGCAAAAATAAATAATAATAATAATTGGGTTAGTGAAATAATAATAATAATAAATCACAATGGGGTTAGTAATAATGAAATAAATATAAAAATAAACATAATTAATAATATAAGCAAAAAAAATATTAAAAGATTAATGAACAATTATTTTTTAGGATTAAGAATAAAATATAAACAATTATACTAATTATTATGAAATTTTAAGTTATATGCAAATTATAAAAATTAAGTTAATTATAAACATATTATGAAAATAAAATTATAATTACAAAATTAAATTAGCAATTTTTTTTAAACATATAATAAAAATTATTTACATACAAAATTAAATTATAAACAATTTATGTCATATTATTATATTAACAAAATTAAGAATTTTTAATTTTAAACATATTTATATACAAAATTTAATTTATAAACAAATTATAGAATATATGCATATTAAATTAAAAATTAAGATTTGATTATTAAAACATTAAAATTTATTTATTATTAAAAATATAAATAAGAGTTAAAATAAACAATAACTAATATTTACAATTAGGGTTTTAGAAAAATATTTTTAGGATTAATCTTGATTTATGAAAATATATTAGGATTTATTGAATTAGGATTATAGTTTAATTAAATTAATAATAATAATAATAAACCAATCAAAAGAAATAATAGAGAAAAAGAGCAAAAGAACTTACCTGGGCTGAGAATTGAACCCAGCCCCTTTGCTTTCATGAACTCCAGCCAGCAAGACTAACCACTGGGCCAGCGCGCGCAGGTGCTAAGGGGAGGGGTCCAATTGGTTTTGTTGTTTACTCCTGAAAATCATGAAAAAAGAAACAAAACAAAAAGGCCTGGGGGGAATCGAACCCAGGACCTTTGCACAACACACAAACACACTTACCATTCCAGCCAGGAGGGCGCATCTGATATTATAATGGCTACAATTCATAATATATTAAGACTAATCATTAAACAGAAAAATAAGAAAAATTGGTTGAATCCAGGATTCGATCCCTGGACCTTAGCATCATACGCGCATCCTCTTACCACCAGACCAACTGCACGTTGGTGATACAAAACAGAAACAAATACAAAAAAATATAATATCCAACATTTGAATTTCTAGAAACGCGCGCTGGACTTCATCTTCTTCATGGTACCTGCGAAATTTCCTATGAATTTTGCTACAATATTTCCTGCGAATTTCAAATTGCAGCAAAACCTACGAAATTCAAACATCATTATTCAAACAAAATTTTGTCAAATTAAGTTCACAAACACAATCCAGAGGTCAATTAGAGTTGATCCATGGTCTTAGAATGTATTTATATTTGCTAAATTGATAAACCCTAAAAATGGCCGAAAACCCTAGCCATGGTGAAAATCGTTCTAGTCCATGAAACTCAAATCAAATTGTCCAGAAAGCTTCAATACTTCACAACAAACATAAATCAATGGTTAGTTTTCATTATCATTGCATAAATAACTCAAATCGAAAAAAAATAAAAGCATGAATGATATGCATTCGGGTTATGTATTTGAGCATGATTCATGTGTTTTTGAGAGCTGGGATAGGTTTAGGGATGTCCAAGGAATCCTTCCATCTCTTAAAAATACCTTAAAAGCTCTTGTATGGAGGAAACCAAATTTGAAGTTTTTGTGAGATTTTTGAAAACTTGAACTTACTCTTGGAGGCAGAATTTTCGTGTCCAATGAATAGGGTTATGTTGTATACTTATAGTGGAGTGGATTTAGGTCAAAAGAATTGATGGTTGTGTGGAAGATTTGGATCCATGAGATTGAAAAAGATTCAAGCTTAAATTTCAAATATTCTTGAATAAACCCTTTCTATTTCAAGCCAATCACCATAATTTTTATATCAATCTGATCCAAGTTGCATTCATGACCTTCTAGAACAAAAAAATATTTTAAATCTTCACACTTGATATTTTATTTAAATTTAAAATGATTTTTAATATAAAAAACCATAATAAATAAATTAAATAAAATAAAATTATGAAAATATCAAATAATTTTCGTGCATGATGTCATGGATCACTTTGGGTCATCAAAAGTTCAGCCCATTTAGCAAAATTTGGTTTTAAACCTCCATTTGCTTCATAGACTTCCCTAAAATTTCCCAACTTTGAAAGAGCACACATCCTTAAATTTTGATGCTATGAGGGTGTTCTTGGACATTTTGGAAATCTTGAAGAGTCCTCTAACCAACCCCACTGGTTTCATGTTCATATCATTTACCATTCTCAAGTTATGCCCTTTTGAAGTTGTTGACTTTTTGTTGACTTTCAAAAGGACCTATAATGTCTTAGCTCATACCTTCCAAATGAAGCATTTTTGGGCTTGGCTTGTGAGACACAAAGTTGTAGAGAATTCAATTTCCTTCAAAATGAGCTTTGGATGGAAAATTGGTGATGAAGCATGTGAAAGTTATGGCTGGTCAAAGTTCAGTTGACTTTTCCTAAGGAAACCCTAATTTAGAAACCTTTGATTCTTGATGATCTGAGATCTCCTTGATGAATCATGATCAACCCTTGATCAAATGATGAATTTTACTTCATATACTTGATGTTGGCAAAAAATCATGAAGTTTGACTTTGGTTTGACCACAGTTGACCTCAGTTTGACTTTTTAACTGCTTTGACTGATTTTGACTTATCTGATCATCTGACTGATCAAACCCTTGAGAAAAGTCTTGAAACTTGTCATGGGGATTCTTAGACACATATAAGATGTTATGAAGCTCACTTGAAGTCTTGGAAGTCCATTTAGCCTGATTAAAGTTAAAACCCTAGTTTTGAATGCACTGCTTAGGAGGTGCATTGTTTGAGGGAATTGTCAAATCTTCTGACTATTTGTGAACTTTGTGAACCTTATGAACCTCATAAAGTGTCTTGTGAACCTCATGGGAGGTCTTGTGAATCTTGTGAACCTCATAAAGTGTCTTGTAAGCTTTATGAACCTCATGGGAGGTCTTGTGAACCTTGTGAACCTCATAAAGTGTCTTGTAAACTTCATGAACCTCATGAAAGGTCTTGTGAACCTTGTGAACCTTCTCAGCACACAAAGTCTTGTATTGTGAGGGCAAATTTTGGGGTGCAACATCACCAATTCAACCAAACCAGAATTTCTTAAACTACACACAATCAAATTATGCAGAAAATATAAGAAGGAATCATTAAAGGAACACAAGAGATTTATTTAGGCAGTTCCTTCACCGTCCTCGCTAGAAGTACTATGCCCCCAATTCTCAACTGAATTGGGCAATTTCATTAATAATGCAATTGTTTTTACAAGAAGAAAATTGGAACAACAAACCAATCCGAGTCGCGAATGTTGTGATAACTTCTTCTTGTCCCTTGATTCAAGACGAACCAAGACTTTCACGCACGTCGAGAATGCCTCTGATTAACTGCTCCCTTCTTGCAAGGATATCCAATCCTTCAAACCTCGAGCTCGGCTGATTTTCTTCAACACTTATGAACCCACAATAATTTTCGCAATCCTCCGGTTACCATGATATGAAAGAATGATCCACTTGATCTTCAATCTACCTCACTCGATTGAATCTACGAACGATGATTGTGTGCAAAACCTCCAAATCCTCTTTGATCTTGGAGGAGAAAACCCCAAAGGTTTTTACAAGAAAAACCCACACCTTCAAAACCCAATTTGAAATCTCTATTTCACGATGGAACATTATCTTCGTAATTTGCACCTTGATCGACAAAGATTGTTGTGTGTGATTGTTGATTGACGCAAAGAAGAAGAAGATGAAGAGAAGAATGTGTATCTATTTGACTTTTCTTGTTAACCTCTCAAAAGAAATGAAAACAACTATTTTTATATTGGTTAAATAATAATAAAATATAGAATGAAAAAATTAATTAAAAAAATGACAGCTACAGGGATGAGTCGGCTCAAATTAAAGGATGAGTCAGCTCAACAGACCAAATGAGTCGGCTAAAATTAAAGGCTCACTCATCCTGTTGGGACCTGAGAGATTTTAAGAAGAAAACACCTTAATTGAGTCGACTCAAATCAAGCCTTGAGTCGACTCAAATCACCTGAACTGAATGAGCTAACCTGTGCAGAAGAATGAGTCGGCTCATTTAGTTGAAAATCCTTCAAAATTAGTTTTACCACATAAGATCATCTTCTCTTACTTGTGTTCCCCACATAATTTCAGTCATACCAAGTTTTTGACAATTTTAAAACATACGCCATGTCTCACAATAACAATACTCGATTGTTAAACAACTAAGACTCGACACTTGGCTGTACAGACCGACCTGCTCTAATACCACTAATGTAACACCCCATTTTCTACCTGATAATTATAATAAAATAAGAGTTATAAAATTTTCAACATAAACGGGATATCACATTTTCAACTTTGAATTCTCAACTTAAAAGATACTCATGTTTGATACATAAGATATTCCAGATAAGAAAGTCATAAAACCAACATTTAACTCTCTAAATAATTCAAATTTATAAAGTACTATGTAGTAGATTCATAAACGAAATAGCAACATCTTTATCCAACATAAACAACTTCAAAATAAGTAACAAGTAGTCTAAAGTACTTCAACTAAAACAAAATTCAGCATGTAAACAATTCAACAAAATAGACACGCGTCATCCTCCCGAGTGCTATGTATTATAGTGACAACCACCAACTCGACTAAAGGTAACCAGCTACTCCTCTTGATTACCTACACGTTTCCAACATAAGGACATCATTTAAATAAAAGGGGTGAGATATCGATAGTTACAAATGATATATGATAAACAATACTTAGATAAGGATTATAAACAATTCACCACTTCACAACATCAACAAAAACAACAATAAAAAATAACTCGAAAGAAATGCAACTTTAATGAGAATCGACTAATTTATGCATGTGGTACCATTCGGAGTAAAACTCCCAACTTAAAATTCTTTCCAGGTTATCGAGGCATCAAGGCATAAGCCTTCAACTTTCAACTTAATGTCAATCCAGGCCAACATGGTGTGAACAACGACTCCGACATAATATGCAAATGTATTATATGACATACACGACTTCACAAAAAACATAACAACATTAGCAGCACAATAATTTATACGACATGCACAACTTAAAATCAACATTGGCTTATAAAGCCTCCAACATAAAAAACTTAGAAATTTCTCTGAAAATCGTAACAACTTACCAAATTCAGCCTGTACTTGCAACTCGACTTTCCAACATCATTTCAACAAAACAACACAACAACAATCAACTATTAAATCACCCGACTAACCCCAACGATTTTTTTTAAGTTCCGGGCAACTAAGTTTTTTGCCTAATTCGGCTAAACCGACTAAACCAATATTGTTTTTAACGTTTTGTGGTTAATACATTTCTTGATCAAATTCTATCAAAATTTTGTGTTCTGATAATTTTTTTTTATCTATCATGAGTTTATATACTCGATTTTGTTTTTCTGTTAAAAACCAAACACAGTGTTACTACCAATTATTCTATTTCTCTTCTCTACTGTTAACTATACACTGCTTCTTCTGTTTCCAACACTTAACAAAAATTATAATATTTAACAAAAATATGATTTATGAAATTAGTCTAATTAGAATTTGGAATCACCTAAATTTTGAAACAAGTTAATTATTTAAGTGATTAATTAATTAATTAATTAATGCATAACAAAATTAAGTGCCCCTTCCTAATACAGGGTGACTTGCGCCACCCATTACTAAAGAAATATGGTGGCCAACGCCCCTTGTACTAGGTTGGTGGCCACACAATGTGGCTCTCACCACAAGTACATATGGCTAACGCCATATCTGTACTAGGGAGCATAGCTCCCGCCACCTCACCAAGTGGCTTCCAACCCCACCCATGTGGCTCCCGCCACATGTATTCTCTCAACTTTGGGTACTGAGTCATCGTCTCCAAATCCAAAGTTTCCAGAAAAATTATGATATCGCAGCAACATAACGAAATCAACATTTTACAGAAACAACTTATGAACGACTTATTAGCATCAACAAATCAATAATTTCATACAAAAATAATCATCATAATAACACAATATCAGACTTTCCTAACTAGCATCAACATCAACAAAACACAACAACATACAACTATCCAATCCCAGTACCAATTATCATACTCGGTTATAAAAATTGAACTCACACTTAACTTGGATTGGGTTAAAGATAGCCCTACACGATCGAATTCTGGAAATCGCTTCCGATTGTAGTTTCACTTCCAATGTCTTCTCTTACGATCGTGCTATGCTTATGATATTTCCACTTTCTCACAAAAACCTAAGCGCTAATTCTTTTTATTTTATTATTTTTTCTTTTCAAAATGATATAATTCTAATAATTAATTAATGGGCCTAACAATTTCACTCCTCTATTTACTAATTCAGACACAATTTCTAGCCCACTAACCAACTCACTTCAACAACCATATTATTTCTTCTAATATTATTTCCACGACTTTCCGAATTAAATTTCCGACTCAATGACTTAATCAATCACAACATAAAATCGACCAAATAAACACAAATAAATAATTAAATATTCGATAAAATAAATAATTAAATATTTGGGCGTTACAATCTCAATCAGCTAAGGTTGCATCGTGAGCTCGTAGCGAGCTGAAGGTGAGACATCGCTTTATGCTCGCACAACGACCACTAAGGAGTTTCACCACCGTCTTTTGTCGCTCCCAGTATTTTCATCCTAGTATAAACGCGAAAGTGGCGCAGAAAAGGTAGAGTTGCCAGCCAGACATTTTTATCCCGAATGAATGGGAACGATAATGTTGCACAAACCGAAGGAAAAAGGAAAGGATAAGGTCATGCGAACCAAAGAACTAGATTCGGGAGTCGGTTACGACCTGGGAAGGTATTAACACCCCAGACCGTCCGCCATACCCGACGGGATCCACGTTTGTTTGTTTGTTTCAAAGGGTGAGAAATAAAACTATTGCTGAATAAAAACTGCTACTGGAACTGGAACAAGAGAGGGAACTGGAAAAATAGAACGAAAAGGTACGAAAAAAATATAGGGAAAATAAAGAATGTGCTCGAATGGGCCCTACCCCACTACCTATGTATCTCATGGGAAATGAGAATCAGAGTCGACGTAGTTCGCCTAACTAAGGCGGATCTTGGTTTGTATATTTTATTAACTGAACTGCTTATGCCTATGCTCAGGTGTTGCAGGCTCGCCTCGACGATGGCGTTACCGTCTTACAAAGAGACAAGTCGTAACCAGTTCTTCCGTTATGAGTGAGGAGATGAGAAGAGAATTCATTCAGGAAAGACGCTTATTGTTGGTTCACTATCTTTTAGAAGAAGTGTTTTTGATTTATTTTGTGAGACATCCTGATGCTAAGACTTGTTCATTATGATAGATATCTTACACCTCATCTCGAGATGGAATGCGTGCAAATACCCCATGGCAAAGTCTCCTGGCGCACGAGAGAGCTCGACCTTTATTAGGTGTTTTTGAGTTATTTTGAGATGAGAAAGAAGACTCAAATCAAGAAAGGACACAAACTAGGGGAAACTAAGACTCACCCTTAGTTGTTTATTCAATGGATGTCCTATGGTTAGTATGGTTTTCTAATCCTAGAAAGAAAAAGGAAGCAAGTTTCAACTCACTTTAATGAATTGAAGATGAGTTCAAATCTCAAGGGGAATGAACAAAGTGAATTGTCATAGAAGAATCCAATGCTTATCGCAAACACAAGTTGAAATGTAAAAGGATAAGGAAGAAAGTGTATGTAGGATACCCTCCCACACACATGACTTACCATACCCCCTACAAAACAAAGATTAGTAAAATAAATCCAAAGTGATAAAAGGAAAGAGGTAATCAAGTACCAAACATGTCCTATCACAACTATGACCTAAACTAGACTCAATCCTAAGTCTAAAGACACTAAAAGCTAAGCAAAGCCTAAAGTCAGCAGCTACTACAACTCTCTAACACACAACCAGCTACTAAATGCAAGTAACAATGCATACATCCTATTACAGCTACCAAACAACATGAAAATGGGTGTAAAAAGACCAAAACAGAATAATGCAGCATGTCTTTTACAACTTCTGTTTCAAAATGCAGCAGTGAAACATGGCAGATTTTCAATTGTTTTTCAAATGCAAAAACATGGAGTTTTAATGCAAACAATGAAATGAAATACTCATGCATATTAATGCAACAACCTGAAATGAATCATCAACAATGGAATGCAACACATAAACAATCAACAATGGATGAAAACTATGTGAATTGCACGGTTTTAAAAAATATGCAACATTTCCCATTATGCGCATAATCAACCAAAACATGAACGGATCGCAAACGCAATGCAAAACAGAATTATAAACACTTATTAACATGTTGTAGATGATGCTAAATCATGCAAACAACAATCACAACATGCTATGAACACACATTCAATACTTATGTCAAAAATCGGGATCTAACAAAACGCATGTCGAAAGTTATCGAAACTACACACACCTGCTCCTAAACTGCTCCTGAAAACTCCCTAAAATCATATACTAAAGATCCATGATGATAGGGAGGGTAATGGATATAAAATATGCAAGAAAAAGCAAGAATTTTTCATTCTGGTTCAGTTGTAACCAGTTACTACCTATGCAGTAACTGGTTACTAGTTCAAAACCTGGGATTTTCCTCAATTTTAACACAGGTAACCAGTTACTACCTAGGAGGTAACCGGTTACTCTGCAACCATAAAAAAACTTTCCTTCATTTTCATGCAAAAACCAGTAGCAACTTATTCAAATAATCTCTATTCTAATGCCTATCAACTTAGCACAAAAATTACACCTAAATTCAATATTCTAACACCTGTTACCACTACGATCACACTACGATTCTAGCTCCTAATGATCAAACCAATCAAAGCATCACAAAAGCAAGAAAAAGCGAAGAATGCGCGAGACGAGATGAAGAGAAATAAGTTAAAACGAGAAGTGATTACGGATTCACCAACCTACAAAGCGGAGGCTTGCTTTGGCAATTATTGTGATGTTGAGCAATACGTGAAAGTAGAGAAAATCAGAGACCCGAAGCTTCTATCCATGAATGCGGAAAATAAATGCGATTGGTGAGAATTATCCGAAAAAGCTTCCGAATGGTGAAATAAACACCGTAACCGTGACAACGTCTTCGATAATCCGCTGAATCGATGAAAATGGTGGAGGCTTAGTTTCCGATTCTTCAAGTTTCAATGCAAAACTTGAAGAATCTTGATGATGAAGCTTTGGTGTGAGTTTGGAAAATGGAGAGAAATGAGAGAATTGAGATTGTGAGAATGATGAAATTTGTGAAATATGGCTAATCTTTTTTTTTGCTTGATGAACAAGGTTTATATAGGGGTTAGCTTTGGAGTTAGGTTTAGGTTAGGTGCGAGGTTTGGACACTAGGCCCAGATCCTAAGCTAAGGGTTGGTTGGGAATATTTCTAGAATATTCCATTGGCATATTCTTGGAATATTCTTTGGCATCTTCTGGGAATATTCTTTTGGAAGGGTGTGGAATGTTCTAAAATTTGGTAGAAATTACAAGGCAAAGTGAAAATGGAAAAGGGATGGAAGCAACCAACTGATTTTTGAATTTTTGAAATTCTGTGCGAAGTAACCAGTTACTACTTATGAGCTAACCGGTTACCAGTACAAAAACTAACTTATTTTTCCCAAATTTCAACAGGTAACCGGTTACTACCTATGAGGTAATCGGTTACTTCAACTAAAATTTGAATTTTCTTCTTTTTGGTGGGAAATCTTGGATATCTGGTCTTGGTCATATTTTCTGAGATTATTTTCCTTCCGAGACCCAATGCTTTCCAAATAAACCTTGATCATGTGCCCCGTGCCTCGACCAATGATGTATGTTTTCTATGTTATTATGCAATGTGTGGACAGATATGCAGGATGGCATGGAAACAAAGCATAAGCTACTCAGAATTGATGATAAATAAAAGTGCAAAGTTTGGGGTGCTACAGCTGCCCCTATTCAATCATTGTAGGCCTGAATGGGTGATAGAAATGACTTCCAGATATTCAAGGTATGGAGGGATTTAATACCCGAATAAATTGGAAAATTTATACTTTTTTTGAAAACACAGCATGCAAACCGACCTCAGACGGTTGGAAAAGAATACCATCCTCGAATTATAATCTAACAACCTATCATCCTTAAATGATAGCTACAATAACCAAGACCAACCTCAGAAGGTCTTCAAGAAAAGAATGTCATCCTCGAATGAAAACTCACAATAAGATCCTCAGATCTGCCACAAAACCATCCTCAAATTGGATCAGAACGGTATACCGGCCTCAGTTGATAACCAGAAACACAAAGACTAACCTCGGAAAGACTCTGCAAAGGGGAAATATACTAACCTCAATCAATACTCTCAAAACGGTTTACCATCCTCGAATGATAACCATGACAACAAGACCAACCTCGGAAGGACTTGAGAAAAAAGAGAACGTTATCCTCGAATGACAACTCAAAATAAGATCCTCGGATCTAACACAAAACCATCCTCGAATGGGATCGATATGGTATACTGGCCTCACTCGATAACCAGAAACACAAAGACTAACCTCGGAAAGACTCTGCGGGGAAGCAAATTGACCTCAATCAATGCTCTCAAAACGGTTTACCATCCTCGAATGACAACCATAACAACAAGACTAACCTCAGAAGGACTTGAGAAAAAAGAGAACGTCATCTTCAAATGACAACTCAAAATAATATCCTCGGATCTAACACGAAACCATCCTCGATTGGGATTGAAAGAGAAAAACATCCTCAGATGATAACCCAAAATACGAAACTGACCTCATACAAAATCTAAAGGAACAAGCTCATCGTACTTAGATGATGACTCAACAAAAACGATATCATCGTACTTAGATGATAACTCGGTTGGGGATGACAAGTATTCTTTGCGGGGACACCTTCGGTCTGATTGAAGAAATAACACCTCGGGCTTTTGCTTCAACATACCAAAGATAACTTATGCTTCACATGCATATGCTAGAATTGCATGGTGTAATGCTCCATAACAATGGAAATTCTACGCTTTAGGATGCAAATGTAATGATGATTACTAAATGAAAATGCAATGTGATCTCTTGATAAGGAGACAACAGGTCTCCCGCCACTTGCTTGGGGAGAAACAAAGAATTGCACTAATTCGATGAATCCCTGTAGGGAGAAGCAACTCTGCAGGAGATAGTGTTAATGGTACACCGACTCTGAACTTCCACCTTTGCCAAAAATAAATTGGACTTTGAGATAGTTGAGGGATGAAGGCCCTGCTGGGGAAAGTCTTAACTGGCTTGAACTTGATTGGGAAGTACACCACCCGTGGAACTTCGTTGGGGAAGTAATAAGCTTTAGACCTGGCTGAGGAAAGGATTTCTTGATATTCTGCTGAGGAAAACTTCTGCTGGGGAATCACTCAGATACAAAGTCCTCTGTTTGGGGAAGAGATACCAATGAGGACTGGACTTTATTTGGCGACTTCGCTGGGGAAAACTGCGAACAACCCCATGCAAGAAGGAAAACCATATGACTTATCACTATCTTTACCACTTCTAGGGAATAATGAATCTTCATGCAATGCTAGGGATAAGAAGACTTTGGTGGGGAATACTTCTCTATTGAAGGAGGGCTCTCTACTTGGGGGATATCAACCTTCTATCATTCTGTTGGGGTAGATTTCAATTTCCAACGCTACTAACTCTGACTTTGTGATGAAATAAGGCATTCAGCTTCCTGCTAGGAATACTTCATTGCAGGGGAAATTAATCCATTGGGGATTTCCACCTGTTCAACCATATTGCTCTGACTTAGCTGAGGGAAGTTTCAACCTTCGACTCCAATGTGGATGATATAGAATATCAATGAGCTTGCCTCCTGCTGAAGATGTATCTTGTTGGGAATAAGATATATGAGGCGTCTCAGGCTGGGGATGAGATATGATGCCCTTCGCTTGAGGAAGTACCGACCCTTTTCTTATCCTGTTCTACTGGAGAAAAGATAATCTAACGAGACTCGATGAAGAAACAAGGTCAATGAAATTTGCTGAGGAAAGACTCTTTATGCCTTGTGCTGGTAATGACTTTGTTTCTTTGTACCTGCATATCATTTAACACAACAGATAGTTCCTGCAAAAGAGAAAGTTAGACGAGCCAGCATGACCCAGGTTCATGATCTGAATCGATAATCCCTATTACTTAACATTTAATACGAATGTCAAGTGTTTTATCCTTAAGCATGAATTATAAAGCATCAATGTATTTACAATGCAATGTTTTATCACAATTTGTCGAACTTTTTTGCAATCAATCAATGGTATATGAAAGCAAAAACAAATGAGCAAATAGGATAAAAAAGCATTTTATTGACTGAAAAGTGGTTGGGACTAGGCATTACACCGGGAAGCATTCCCTAGAAAGAGGAAATTGCATAAAAGGAAAATAAACTATCCTAATGGCAATGTGAAGATTGGATCTCATCAAGTTCCAATCCGACTATGACCCATATGTCCTCAAGACCTTCTGTGTACTTCCCTTTTGAGGAAGATGATTGGATTGATTCTTAACCCTCAGGTTGTCCATGATTGTAGATGACGAATCACAAATCTCGCAGATTGTAGTCGTTCGTTTCAATCCCTCTTTTGCGTGGATCGCCCTTTCGGGTTTTCAATCCACAAGGATACCCTTTTTTTCCTGAGTAGTCCAGTGTGGCTATTCAACTCAGCGGGTGTACATTTTTTCCTTTTATTTCCCTAACTTTTGCCCGAGCCTCTTATTATATTTTTGGCTCGTCGGGATGCCCCTTTTTTGCCTAGACTTTTATTCTGTTTTTGTCTAGCGGGTCTCTTTTATACGAAGTATTTTCTAACTGCGTCTGTGTTGACAAGGGATAAGAAGTCTTCTCCATCCATGGTTGTCAGCATTAAGGCTCTGCCAGAGAAAACCCTCTTAACCACAAATGGTCCCTCATAGTTGGGTGTCCACTTGTCCCTGTGATCTGTTTGAGGAGGAAGGATCCTTTTTAGCACTAAGTCGCCGCGTATGTAGCATTGATGCCGCACCTTCTAGTCGATTGCCCGTTTCATTCTCCGTTGATACAAATGTATGTGGCATACAACTGCTAAATGTTTCTCCTCGATGAGGCTCAATTGATTGAATCTGGAATGGAGCCACTCAGCTTCATCAAGCTTGACATCCATCATTATCCTCAAAGAGGGGATCTCGACTTCAATTGGTAGGACTGCCTCCATACCATACACTAGCGAGAATGGGGTGTCCCCTATTGAGGTGCGAACGAAAGTTCGGTACCCATGCAATCCGAATGGTAACATCTCATGCCAATCTTTACATGTCACAACCATATTTTGTACTATCTTCTTGATGTTCTTATTGGCCGCCTCGACGGTGCTATTTATCTTCGGGCAGTACGAAGAAGAGTTATGATGTTCGATTTTGAAATCCCGACATAAATCTGCCATCATCTTGTTATTAAAATTGGAACCATTATCAGTAATGATTCTCTCGGGTATTCCGTATCGACAAATGATATCCCTCTTTATGAATCGGGCCACGACCTGCTTGGTCACATTAGCGTAAGACGCCACTTCCACCCATTTGGTGAAGTAGTCAATGGCAACCAGGATGAAGTGATGACCGTTTGACGTGGTAGGCTTGATCTTTCTGATCATATTGATTCCCCACATGGCGAAGGGCTAAGGTGATTACATGATACTCAACGGATTGGTAGGAACATGCACCTTATCAGCATAAATTTGACACTTATGGCATTTGCGGGAGTACTTGCAGCAATCAGATTCCATGGTTATCCAGTAATACCCCGATCCCAAGAGTTTCTTCGCCATGGCATGCCCTCCAGCATGGGTACCGAAGGATCCCTCGTGAACTTCCTGCATTAACATGTCTGCTTCGTGTCTATCCACGCATCTAAGCAAGACCATGTCGAAGTTCCTTTTGTAAAGCACATCGTCCTGATTTAAGAAGAACTCGCCTGCCAACCTCCTTAAGGTTTTCTTATCTTTGCTGGATGACCTTGTAGGGTATTCCTAAGATTTCAGAAAACGTTTGATATCGTAGTACCAAGGCTTATCATCGTCAACACCATCAGCTGCAAACACATAAGCAGGCCTTTCAAGATGAGATACCATGATTCTTGGCACATAGTTCCCTTGTTGGACTTTAATCATGGATGCTAAGGTTGCTAGAAATTCAGCGAATTGATTCTCATCACGAGGTACATAATGAAGCTTTACCATCGTGAAGAATGTAAACAATCTCCTGGTGTAGTCCTTGTATGGAATCAAATGTGGTTGATGAACAAGCCACCTTCCGTTAACTTGATTTATGACCAAAGTTGAATCACTGAAGATATCGAGGGTCTTAATTTGCAAATTAATCACCTCCTCGATCCCCATTATACAAGCTTCATATTCTCCCTCATTGTTGGTGCATTTAAACATCAACCAGGAAGTGAATGGAATGTGGACTCCTTCCGGTTGGATACTGACATCACCAAATCTGCTGCCATTCATGTTAACAGCCCCATGGAACATCAAACTCCATTTGGATTCAGGGTCTGGCCCCTCCTCCGAGAGTGGTTCTTCACAATCTTTCGATTTGAGGAACATGATGTCCTCATTTGGGAACTCAAATATCATTGGCTAATAGTCATCAATCGGTTATTGACCCAAATAATCTGATAATACGCTTCCCTTGATAGCTTTCTGAGAAGTATACTGGATGTTGTATTCAGTCAAAATCATCTGCCAACGAGCTACCCTTCTGGTCAGAGCTGGCTTTTCAAAGATTTACTTGACAAAATCCATTTTGGATATCAACAGGGTGGTGTGAGTCAACATTTATTGTCTTAGTTGGCGAGCAACCCATGCCAAAGCGCAACAAGTTTTCTTGAGCAATGAGTATCTTGTCTCACAGTCGCTAAATTTTTTGCTAAGGTAGTATATTGCATGCTCTTTTTGACCAGACTCGTCATGCTAACCGAGGACGCAACCCATTGATCCTTCAAGTACTTTAAGATACATAATCAAAGGTCTCCCCGAAACTAGGGTATGAGGATTGGTGGTTCTTGTAGATATTCTTTGATTTGGTCGAAATCCAATTAACAGTCATCATTCCACGTGACGGCCTGATTCTTTCTCAAGAGTTTGAATATTGGCTCGCATGTAGCTGTTAGGTGAGATATGAACTGTGTAATGTAGTTCAATCTTCCTAAGAAACCACATACCTCTTTCTCAATTTTAGGCTCAGGCATCTCTTGAATTGCTTTCACCTTCGCATGGTCGACCTCATTCTACACTTCCACAGCCTATCAAACAGCTTGGCCAGGTTGACTAAGTGCTCTTCCTCGGTTTGCGACTTCAAAATCATGTCATCTACGTAGACCTCGATCTCGTGATAAATCATGTCATGGAAGAGGGTCACCATTGCCCGTTGGTAAGTTGCTCTAACATTCTTCAAACCAAACAACATCACTCTGTAACAGAAAGTTCCCCAAGGGGTGATGAATGGAGTTTTCTCTATATCATCTAGCGACATTTTGATTTGGTTGTAGCCCTAAAAGCCATCCATGAAGGAAAACACCAAAAACTGAGATGTATTGTTGACCAACACAACGATGCGAGGCAACGGGAAATCATCCTTAGGACTAGCTCTGTTTAAGTCTCGGTAGTCGATACACATCCAAACTTTGCCATCCTTCTTTGGCACCGACACAATATTGGAAACCCACGGTGGATAATTAGTAACAACCAAGAATCCAACATCAAACTATTTTTGAACCTCTTCCTTGATCTTTATTGCCATGTCAGGTCGAGTTCTTCGCAGTTTCTGTTTCACTGGAGGGAAATCCTCACGGAGCGGAAGCTTGTGCACTATGATATTAGTATCCAGCCATGGCATATCCTGGTAAGACCAGGCAAAGACGTCAACATATTCACGGAGCATGTCAATCAATCGGCCTTTCACAGATTCGTCTAAGGCAACCCCGATCTTGACCTCTTTCTTCACTTCTTCGGTGCCCAAGTTTACAGTCTCAATGACCTCCTCGTGTGGCTGAATTACCATCTCCTCTTGCTTTAACCATTTGGCTAACTCCTCGGGAAGTTCATAATCTTCTTCACGTTCCTCGTCGGATTGGTAATTCGGATTGTCGAAGTCATAGCGAGCCATAGCAAGATCGTTATTGATGAGACCCATTGGGGTGCATCTGCATCAATGATGATTCATGCTAGATTTTAGAGTGGGAAATATGAAAAATGAAAATGCAAATTGCCATTTATTGTGTGAAAATAAAATGAAAGACGGGGAACATTATGAATGAATGCAAAAAAATTCATTTTATTGATGATTAGTATTGCAAATTGAAACATTGAAGCCCTTATAATGAGCTATTATGCCTTGGGTAAGACATAGAGCTTTCATACAAGAATAAAACACAAGACAATTACTCTTTGTGGTAAGTATCGGTGATGATTTATTTTGATGACCAATTGTTGAGTTCCACTCCCGGGACATTCGGCTTGATCCACTCATCAATTTCGTAGTCGCTATCGTTATGTCTTCATGAATAGCACATATACTGTTATGATCCACTCATCCAGCACTGGAAAAAGGGATCGGGCCTTTACGACCTCTGGCACGTTGATCTGATGTTGATTGAGAAGGTTTGTAACCGATTCCAAACATATCCTCTTTCTTAGGGACCTCTATCATCTTGCCCCAGCCTTCGTTGGCCCCTGATTCCACCACTTTCAGAGCATGATTATAGGATGCGCTGGATACACCCTTATTCTTCTCTTCCGAAAGGGATGCTGATGAGGACGACATAACTTCAGTCTTGACTGGCTCGAAAGCCCAACAAGGGGTCTCATATGTCTCACCATCCATATCCATGTATTTGAATAAAGATAAGTAGCTTATGAAGATGTCTTCCTCTCCATATACTGTAACAATTTGTCCTTCCCAAACGAACTTTAACTTCTGATGGAGAGTTGAGGATACTGCCCCGGATGCATGAATTCGGGGATACCCGAGTAAACAACTGTATGTCGGCTGAATGTCCATGACATAAAAGGCCGTGTTGAACACTAGTGGGCCTACCTTAATTGGTAATTCCACTTCTCCAAAAACTGACCTTTTGGACCCATCAAACGCTCTGACTACCAAGTCACTTGGCCTAAGTACCACTCCATCGTAGTCCAGCTTGATTAATGCCTTCTCTGGGACCTCATTTTGGGAGGACCCTGTATCAATAAGCACGTGGGAAAGAACAACCCATTTTCATTCAATCTAAATATGTAAAGTTTTGTTATGACTGCGCCCCTCAGCAGTTAGATCCAGATTTGTGAACCCTAATCCATGACTAGTGTTCACGCTAGCGACAACTGTCACGAGTTGGTTCACTGATATTTCTTTTGGCACATAAGCATTATTCAGAATTCATAGCAATGCTTTCCTATGGGATTCAAAACAAATCAATAGTGACAAGATCGAGATCTTGGAATGAGTTTATTGCAGATGGTCGAGTATCTTGTAATCGCTCTTTTTTATGATCCTCAAGAATTCCTCGGCCTCTTTGTCAAAGGTAATGTACGGATCTGAAACAAAATCATCATTTGTCATAACTTGCTTGTCCTTGGTGTTAGCCTGGGCTTCTGAACTATCATTCGGTGGCACTGCGCCATTCCTCAAGGTCTGAGGCGCGAATAATCTTCCATTCCTCGTGAATCGACTGACTCCCATGTTCTTGACTTGATGCGGAATTATGCTGGAGGTGGTTATATCTTGTTTATGGACATTATAATAAACCTTGTTTCTGGACATTATAATAAACGTTGTTTCTGGATATATCTTGTTTCTCACTTTGACACAGCATAGGCCCTAGAGTGGTGAACGTGACTAGTGTTGCTCTGGCTGGCACCAGAATTTCGACAGGGGTATAGTAGATAGTGACCGTGGAAACTTCATCTTCCTTAACAACCTGGTCAAAATGAATGCTTCTGTCATCGATTATCTTCTTAATTCTTGACTTCAACCTGTCACATCCATTGGTAGATCCTTCGCATTCTGGGAAAACCTCCCCACAACTTGGGAATAGACATTTCTTTGCCAAACAACACTTTACTTCTAGTAGTGGAGTCTTCAAGGCATTGACATCATAAACCAGATTCAAATCGTCACCGTCATCTATAACTCCCACGATTCTTCCATGCAAAGGCAAGGGATTTTGCAAGACATTGGGAGTATGAGCAAAGTTGATCGCCTTGGAGTCCAACATATCCTAGACCAGGTGTTTGAATGCTTTGAAATTATCCACGGTATGACCCGGAGCTCCATAATCAAACTCGCAGTGGGCATTGGCATCATACCCTTCAGGGATCTATCCAGGTTTTGGAGGTTGTAAAGTTCTCAGCTGAATCATTTGTAGCTAAAGAAGATTCCGAAACAGCTGTGAATATGACCTTGGAGGCATTTCAAATTGTCTATCTTTCGGCCTGGGAGGATAATATGATATGGAAGCTCTTTGTTGATGATAATTGTTGTGGTGGTTGCTGTTGTTGATTGGTGGAAGCAAGGATGGTGACAGATGCAGCTTGATAATAAGTACACTGATTTCATCTTTTTCTCTGTGAGTACACTGCCTCGGTGTCTCCTTCTCTTCTTTCTGCAAATGGCTTTTTGGTCCCCGAAGTAGAAGCTCCACCATTCTGGATCTTTCCTTGTTTCATCAAATTTTTAACCCGTTCACCGGTCATAATTATATTAGAAAACCCACTTGATGAATACCCCGCTAGTCGTTCCATGAAATGGCCCGAAAGGGTATCCATGAACAAATCCACCATTTCTCTTTCAAGCAGGGGTGGTTGAACCTTTCCACCCAACTCACGCCACCTCTGCGTGTACTCTTTTAAAATCAGAATTTTTCTAGGACAAACTCTGCAACTGAGTTCTGCTCGGAGCCATGTCGATATTGTACTGATACTGCTTGAGGAACTCCTCTCCCAGTTCCTTCCAGTTGCGTACAACAGTCCTTTCTAACTTCATGTACCATTCAAGGGAACCTCCAGACAGGCAGTCCTGGAAGAAGTGCATCCAGAGTTTTTCGTCTTTACTATCGGTAGCTATCTTGCGATAGTAAGTCTGAAGATGAGTCTTGGGACATGAACTACCATTGTATTTGTAAAATCCAGGGGCCTTGAACTTCAGTGGGATGATCCAACTTTGCACCAATCCCATGTCAAAAACATCAATACCTAGGGTATCTCTGCACTCAAGAGCTCTGACCTTCTCCGCTAGCATCTGAAAGTCCTGATGATTGCCCCCCATACCGAATCCCAAATCCTCGTTCTGGTCAGCCTGATGATCCTCCATATTATGAATAGGAATACCCTCTGGAGTAGGAGGCCCTCCGGCTATGGTTAGAATAGCATTTGCATTAATTGGATTTCCTTGCACATCGAAAGTAACTCCGACAACCAGAGGATCCACCTGTGGATGATCAAGCCTCTGGATAGCAACCCTCAACTCTTGTTTCCCTAGGGAGACCCCCTGCACCATGTTCATGAACTCATTCATGCACGTGCGGAGTTCAGTTAGCTCAGCTTGAATAATGTCCATAACGTTTCTTTGATTGCGACAGGTGGCGTACCAGTGAAGACGACGACTTGCACTTCCTCCTGAATAAACAAATAAATTAGGGAACCCGAATAACCTACAAAGAAAAATACAATGATGATATGAATGCATGAAAATGTTGTGTTCTTTCATTCTCAAGGTAGTTTACGTCCCCATTCCGGTATTCAAGAATAAGAAAATCCAGATGGTCTGTGAGAACTTTGACTTTTGGGAAGAGGCTAATCCCACAGAGCTCCAAATGAGATGACTTGGGGGTGAACCAGTGCTCGGAACATGTGCCAGTGCAAAGATAATACTCAGGAATTTGAAACATACCAAATAGCAGGAAATGAAGTCAACAAATTTCCCCGAAGGGTACCAATTTTACAGTAAGGAAAAATAGCCAAAGCAACAAGGACTCCCACAACAAGCCTGTGGGTAATCCGGTACAAACAAAAGAAATTAGACCCTATGCAATTCCACATCCTTTAGCCTTCAGCTAAGGCGCTTGACCACCTGGAATAAGTGAGCAATATCCGGATGGTTAGGGTCTTCAAGCAGCTTTTGTATGAGCAAATCCCTCTGATCGAAGGAAGCGAGGAGTTCATTGATCTGTTGCAGGAAATTCTCTTCATTTTCCCTGCTAGACTAGGCTCAAACTTGGCCTTTTTAACCTCTACACGAATTCTGAGTTCTTCTACCTCCTTCTGAACATCCTTAATTTCTTGTTTCTCTTGAGCTATCTTCTGAATGTAGTCTCTATGTTGTTCATGGGCTAACTGGAGCTTCTCTTTCTGGTCACCCAACTGCTCCTGAAGATCTTCAATCTTCTGCTTGTACTCAGCCTCCACTTCCTTCTTCTTCTTCTTCTTCAAGTTGGCTTCCTATTTTTCCTACGAGATATTTATTGTTTCGTTGGCTTAATCTAGAGACTTTTTGTCCTTTCGGCGCTGATTCACTTTATGGATTTCAGCCAAACCCTTTTTCTTGAAATACTCTCTTTCTTCAAAGTCTATCTGCTTGACCTTCACGATTTCTTTAGCTTTCTGAACCCTTTCCTCTAACTTCTGATTAAGGGTCACCATCCTTTGATAGGAACTATGGGCTTCCCGATTCTCTGCTCTGAGTTGCTGAACTAAATCTTTCAGCTTTTGGTATTCTTCCAAAGGCACGGTAGTCTTAGGTTTCACTACTGCAAGTGGGGCCGACGTTGAGAAGGGTAACAGTACCTCCTAAGCTTTCTCCTTTAACCATGTGTTGTACTCGGGAAACGTCTGGTTATTGCTTCTGCCCAAGCATGTTATACCTCTTCTTTGGATGAGCTTCCAAGAACCCGCAACTTTCCTAACCAACAGAAGGTTGTGCTTTAATGGGAAGTAAAAGGTCTGAGCTAATTCTGACTCCTCAGGAATATCTTTAAGCGCGTATTCCAATTTCCTTCTCAAGAGAATCATGTTGTAATTGATGCCCACCATTACTCCTAGAAGTGGCACATTAGGGTACCTCCCATAACTAGTGATGAAGTTCCTTCCTTTCAATCTTATGGTGAACCGGTTGTTGTCTTTAGCAGATAACATGCTCAACCTCTGGGCCCATATCAAGCTAGAATCAGTGAAAGCTTTAATACTCGGAAAGTGTCTCATGAACCACTTGTAAAAAAAAAGGAGCGCATCAACACACTAAACCTCTTCGTTTCCTCTCGTTCTTATAGTGCACTGAGTAATAGAGGTCTCCTAGGAGAGTAGGCACCAAATTCTTCATCATAAAAAGATGAATGGCGTTCATGTCTACGAACTTGTCAATGTCCGCAAACAAAATGATCCCGTAGATAGAGAGGGCTAGGATAACACAAATAGAACTCCACTGATCTTCTACGGAAAGCTCTTCAGCCTTCTTCACCAAGAATTCCAAAGAATACCCGGATATTCCCCCTTTGGTAGTATTCAGAATCGTAGATACAACATATGGGCTCAAATAAAGAGCCTCAGTAATGTCAGTAGGCGTAGGTCTAGCCATCTCTAAATTGAAAGGAACCTAATCCTGAAGAGGAACCCCAAAGATCAAAGCATAATCCTCTAACAGAGGACCCAACTGGAAGTCGTGAAATGTAAAGCATCTAAGTCGAGGGTCGTAATACTGCAGCAATGTATGAATAACGCTTCTCTCAGAACGGCTCATGTCTACTACCATGTCAAGAATACCCTCGTAACCCTTCCGGAAATCTTCAACATTATGTGGAGTGATAAGAGACACCATCTGGTTTATCATCTCTATCTTAGTGTCAAAGAACTTATAATGGATGTTATTCTTCCTGAAATCTTCCATCTCTGAGCAAGAAGTCCGACCGGAATTGGGAACAATATGTAACCCTGAGAATGGAAAAGAACACAAATGATTAATGATGTCATGATGTTATACAATACAAGGCATGTGATCAAGGATGTGTCGGTGTTGGTTTTGACCAGATAACCAAGTGTCGATGAAGAGTCATAATAACATTATCTTTGTGCAGAAATTCCAGAATTCATAACCAAAGACCATATAGAACTAGATCATATCACAAAGTAACACCGACTAGGCTGGTATGTTGGAAGTTTAGGGTTCCTGCAAACCTATAAACCCCTCCCAATCTCACGGGTGTGCTACCTCGGGTCACCATCACTGATTCTCAAAGCCGAATAGCAATAATACATTCACTATTTCCGAGAAATGGTGTAATAACCATATTAGGGAATCAGTTTAGCATTATGTACTACTCAGGGAGGTCTCAGCTGAGTCCAGGAAAAACCAAGCATCCCTCATAATTTCCCAACTTCAAGCACTGAATCGAGAAACAATAGTACATTCAACCATTGGGATACAATATTATTTTCATACGAACAGTTTGCTCTAACTGGGTTCCTATGAGAAAACCAGACCATCCTATGCGAGTTCCAAGTGGGCCCTCGGATGCGAGTGGGTTTGCCAACAAATATGGTCTACCACTGACATCAATGGAGAGGGTTATTTCCACTAAGGTCCTCAATGACCGGTCCCCAGATGCACATAACTATCGAGGTCATATCCTGAAGTGGAGGAAATCCCCACACATGATAGTTCCAAGACGGTCGCACTCAAGGTGTGGAACACACTGCCACTCATCATGGTGAGACACCATGTGTAAACAACCCAAATTTTCCCTCACTTTTTCTTACACCATGGCTTGTGATCTTTCATTTGTGCATTAGCATAAGCATACCATCTCATATTGTATATTTATTTCACTGCATAGTCCATTTTCATATGTATCTAGGGTTTGTGATCTGAACAATCCAAGAAGTAATCTGAGCTATCCCAAAGGTCTTGAAGCTTTCTAAGAGGGTCCATGTGTGTTCCATGATCATAATGTGTTCCCCAAATTTCATGAAAGTCAAGAGATCACAAAGAATGGCAAAGGCATAGAGGTAGAGCTAGGGTTTTCCTACACAGATGAAAAAAATTAGGGTTTTGGTTTCAGAGGCCTTAATCCCAAGTTTTTTGGTCATTCTTGTTTCTAATGGTCTTAATATGTTATAAGGATCATGTGTACCAAATTTGATGAAGAAATTCACTATGGAAGTCATCTGATCATTGGGTAACTTCTTGAGCAAGTAAAGTCAAAATCAGGGCATCTAAGGCCCCCAACAAGGGTACCAAAGGGTCATCATCATCATTTTGAGTCTCTATGATCTTTATTTGATCTTAGAAGTGGTTGGAAGTTCGCAAAGTTGAAGAATTTTGGGCCAAATGCAAACTTGCTATTTTTGGAAATGACTTGTAATGGAAACTTTCCATTTTGGGAAAGATTTTCAACCTATTCCTTCATGACCAAAAATGCTTCAAATGAAAAATTCTAGAACATGAAAGTTGTAGATTATGACTTCCTATTTTCAAAAAGCACTATAACATGTCTTGATTCTTCCTAGAACTCAAGATATGACCTTTCAAAGTTGGCAAAAATCCTATAATTTTCAAGTTCATGCTAAAGAGGATTTTTTGCAAATTCAAGTTTCAAGCCATTTCATGACCTCTAATTGGTTGATACACATCATACAAATATAATGCAACAAATTTTGATCAAGATTACACCAAAAATCACAAGTTTCCATGCCTTGCTTCTCAAGAAAGTTCAAAGAGGGAAATTTGCAAAATGCTTTGAAACTCTTCATCCACTTGTGCCAGCTGCATAACTTTGATCTTAGGGCTATCCACAAATCATACTGAGGACAAGACACCCCAAAAGCCAGATCTGCCATGGCCCATGCTTGAGGTAAATTTTTTTTGACTTTTTGCAACTTGCCCATACCAATCAAACCATGCCACTACCAACTTTCTGACCAATCAAGACATTACATACAAACATTATGGAGCTCATTATACAACACAAGCAAGCCTGCAACTTCCAAGAACTCATCATTCACAAAAATCACAAAAAGCTTCCCTTCTTCGATTCTCAAAAACCAGCCATCAAACCTCAAAACACACTTCACCAATCATCTTAAAATCACCCATAGAACATAAATCAACCCTTGAATTGGCCTGAAAGCAAACAAAACCAAAACACGATTTCTGGTGCAGCAGAACTGAATCATCAAAACCAGCCATCACAAACTTGTTTCAAGAATTCCAGAAGCCTAAGGGGATTCATTGGAGTGTTTATGCATCAAGGAAAGGTCCAGGAAGCCCAGAATCAGAAAGCTCCATCTCATGTATACCTCAAGAACGTTTTTTCCAGAAACTTTATTTTAAGTTCCTAAATGATTCTATATGCTCCCCTGATCATTGTGATGTAATTATTTTTGAAAATGGTTGAGATTTGAGAGTGTATGAAGCTTCTGAAAATTTGTCCGTGAAACTTGTTTGATTCGATTTTCTCTGTATGCGAAAAATAAATTATTTTTGTTGATTGATTCTGGCTTATTGATGTTTGGGGAGTGATTCTGGAAAGTTTGGGAAGTTTTCATGGCCTGGGGAGATAGTTAGGTTTTTGTCTCACCTGAGAAGATGACCGGAGCTTGCTCCGGTCATCTGAAAATACTTAGGGTTTGTAATTATGGGTAATCTCCCCAGTTTAAATGTGAATCGTCTGATTGTGTTTAGCGTGCGTTTGGACGAATCAGATGCATCCACTTAGTTTTAATTCATAATTAATTAAGTTAATTAATTTAATTAGCCAGATTTGATCTGGGCCTTTGAAACACACGCCAGTCAAGTCCCTCCATCCCAATTCAAATCCTGACCCTTGGATCTGCATACTTTTCATTTAAATCATTTTATTTTCATTTTTATTGCATTTTTTTTCTCATTTTATTTAAAATATCAAATCTCATTCAAAAAATCTTATATTTTGCATTTCTGATCCAAATATTTTTCTCAACCTGAAAATGATTTTTATTTTATTTTTTGCATTAAAAAAGTATTTTTAAAATATTTAAATGTTATTTTTAATTAATTAATGGGTTTTAATTAATTAAAAATGCATTTAGGTTTCTAAAAATCACCAAAAAATTCATGAATTATTCCAATAAATTTATAAACATTTTCAAACTCATCATACAAATTTAACAAAATCATTAAAAATCATTTTTTCTAACCCTAACTTGAAAAATTCATTTCTACCTAACCATGATGAGTTTGAACTGGATCCTTTTTGCATTGTTTTACATATTGCATGTAGTTTCTAGGTTATTTTTCTCATGAATTTATCTTGAATTTTCAATTTGATTTGCATTTTCCCTTAGGAATCACCCAAAACCCTAGCAAACTTAGAAAATTCATAACTCTCACTAGGTTAAGCTTCTGACCTTCTCCTTTGAGGTTTGATCTTGTATAGGTTTAGGGTTTGTTTGAGTTTGATTTCAATTTTTTATCATGATGTATGCTTCTGTTTTGGTCATTTGCATCTCATACATTCATAAAACCCTAATTTCTCATGTTCATTTGCATTCATCTTTGCATATCATCATCATGTGAACTTTCCATGACATTTCAAGCATTTGTATGACATCTTAGACATCTTAAGACATGATTGAACATTGCTTGATCATTTCTTCATTCATTTTTTATGCTTTGCATCCATTACATTTCATGAACATCCATGTGTTTTCTAGCGTCTAAACATGCTTTCATTGCATCTCATCTTTGTATGATCATTCATATGCATCTTGTATGACACTGCATCATCTCATATGCCTTTTACATTGCATTTTTACTTCTGACTTTGGTTTTCACATCTCATTTCATTTCATTTCCTTTTACTTTATGTCTTATGCATTCATACTAACATTTTCATGGCCTGGGGAGAGAGTTAGGTTTTTGTCTCGCCGGAGAAGATGATGGGGGCTTGCTTCGGTCACCTGAAAATACTTAGGGTTTGTAATTAGGGCTAATCTCCCCAATTTAAATGTGAGCCGTCTGATTGTGTTTAGCGCGCGTTTGGACGGATCAGATGCATCCACTTAGTTTTAATTCATAATTAATTAAGTTAATTAATTTAACTAGGCAGATTTTATCTGGGCCTTTGAAACACGCGCCAGTCAACTCCCTCCATCCCAATTCAAATCCTGACCCTTGGATCTGCATACTTTTCATATAAATCATTTTATTTTCATTTTTATTGCATTTTCTTTCTCATTTTATTTAAAATATCAAATCTCATTCAAAATATCTCATATTTTGCATTTCTGATCCAAATATTTTTCTCAACCTGATAATGATTTTTATTTTATTTTTTCCATTAAAAAGTATTTTTAAAATATTTAAATGTTATTTTTAATTAATTAATGGGTTTTAATTAATTAAAAATGCATTTAGGTTTCTAAAAATTACCAAAAAATTCATGAATCATTCCAATACATTTAGAAACATTTTCAAACTCATCATACAAATTTCTTTTTAGGTTTGGTCATAATTTCACAATTTTCTTAGAATTAGGGTTCTTAAAAATCATATTTTCTAACCCTAACCATGATGAGTTTGAACTTGATTCTTTTTGCATTATTTTACATATTTCATTTAGTTTCTAGGTTATTTTTCTCATTAATTTATATTGAATTTTCAATTTGATTTGCATTTTCCCTTAGGAATCACCCAAAAACCCTAACAAACTTAGAAAATTCATAACTCTCACTAGGTTAAGCTTCTGACCTTCTCCTTTGGGGTTTGATCTTGTATAGGTTTAGGGTTTGTTTGAGTTTGATTTCAATTTTTTATCATGATGTATGCTTCTGTTTTGGTCATTTGCATCTCATACATTCATAAAACCCTAATTTCTCATGTTCATTTGCATTCATCTTTGCATATCATCATCATGTGAACTTGCCATGACATTTCAAGCATTTTTATGACATCTTAGACATCTTAAGACATGCTTGAACATTGCTTGAACATTTCTTGATCATTTCTTCATTCATTTTCTATGCTTTGCATCCATTACATTTCATGAACATCCATGTGTTTTCAAGCTTCTAAACATGCTTTCATTGCATCTCGTCTTTGTATGATCATTCATATGCATCTTGTATGACTTTGCATCATCTCATATGCCTTTTACATTGCATTTTCACTTCTGACTTTGGTCTTCACATCTCATTTCATTTCATTTCCTTTTACTTTATGTCTTATGCATTCATACTAACATTTTCAGGAACTTTTGGTAAAGTTATTTGGGAGGTGGAGTTGTCTTCACTTCCCATCTCTTCTCATCATTCATATGCATATTTACTTGTCTTTGAAGTGAACTTGTTTCACTCGTGTTCCATTCTTCTTACTTTCTTTCTTTTAAGTTACTTAGCTTCTTCAAGAAGTAAGTAACTTATTCTTTTTCTTCTTCCTTCTCTTTTCATCTGCTTCTTCCATTGGTGGCCTTGAAGGTCCTTTATATTAAGCCTAACAAACCATAGGATATCAAGCATGATAACTTTTAGGGTTGCATATAGTCCCCCTTAGTCTTTTACCTTTGAGTCTCCTTGAGTCTCTCTTCTCATCTCAATAATTAGAGATTAAACTCTTAAAGCTTTAGGACTTTGAATTAGGGTTATGCCTGCATCCTTCTCTTAGGATGGAGTGTATAACTTTAATCCTAAGTGTTAAACCTTTAATTTGCTTACACCTCTTAATCAAGTCACATTAATAATCACTAAGACTTTATCTTGTAACTTGGGCCTTACATTAGGGTTCTATCTCTTCCATATGGTTAAGAGGGACTAACCCTAGTGTTTAATGGACAAGTCCCCCACAAGTTGTCTTACCAACTTCAAAATCCACTTCTTAATTTCATATCTTAATTAAAATCCACTTAATAAGGGTTTGTTATATAATGAATTTAATCCCTAACCATGGATTAAGTTGAGGTATCTTCCTCAGCTTAAGTGTTCTCATCTATCATCCTTCTATTAGGATGGTGTAATGAGTTCACTAATCTGTGATTAGAGACTAAACTCATTACTTAACACTAAACGAAAACCCAAAAACATCTAAATAATCACAAGTAGGTTAATGATCTTAATCCTACATCATCATGGTAATTAAGTTGAGATGCTTATCTCATACTTAAGTATGCTCATTATCCCTAATCAGGGAGGATATAATGCGTTTACAAGCCCTTGATTTAGGCTTAAGCTCATAATCCTATGAAAAACACCAAAAACAATAAAAAACCGAAAACATTAAAAACAAACAATAATAGTCTCCTCCGGGATTCTTTTTTCATCACTCTCATTCACAAAAGAGAACTTGCTTCTTCTGTCTAATGCAAGACAGTTAGCACTCAAGCCAGATGAGTCATACACTTGAGCATAGACAAGTAAGCAGTTCACAGTCAATTTCATTTTCAGTCTCTTTGAGTCGAACTACGGTGTTCTTACTTCCTCAATGCACGCGAGGATACGTAGGCATAACCTAACAGTTATCGAACAAACGTCTCTTTGTCTTTCTCCCTCTTTCAGCATTCTTTTCTAAGCCTCAGTTCCTAAGCAATTCACCTTTTTGCACTGACACCTGTACATTCATGCCCAGCTTTTGCACACAGATAGCACATACACCTACCTTTTTTAAACACAATCTTGTAAGCGTGGATCCCGTCGAGTACGACGGATAATCTGGGTGCTAATACCTTCCCAGGTTGTAACCAACCCCCTTTCTCAATTTCTTTGGTTCACAACCGTCTTATCCATCTTTTTCTAGGTTTATGCAACATTACCTTTCCTCCGGGATAAAAATGCCTAGCTGGCGACTCTATTCACTTCACCTTATCATCCTCTCTTTTCGCCGACCGTTCCCGTCTGCACCCTGGGACCCTTTCAGGGGAGCGACAGCTTGGCGACTCTGCTGGGGATCTTTTTCTTGCAACCAGGGTTTCTGGTTCTTTTTGTGGGTTTCTCCTAGCGCTTGTTTGATTTGTGTTTATTGGGGGTGTTATGTGTTATGTGTGCTTTAGTTTATTGCTTTATTTATTTCTTTCTGTACAGCTTTATTTATCGCTTTCATTTACTATTTATGCATTTCATATTATTATCATCATATCATGTGCTGGATCTGTTGTTTACCTTGGTGGGAGGGATACTCAGTGAGTAAGGTTCCATACCGGGAGCCTGAGTGACACATAGGATTATAGTGGCTTCATATTCTTTCCCATTCTATTTCGATCTGGTGCGGGAATATGAAACACGGTTCAGACATGGGTTTCTTCTTGAGAACTCTGTGCTACAAATTTCCTGTAGTACTAGGGCTATCTGGAAAGCCTGCTAAGTCTGGATGACCTTTTTAGATGACCTTCAGCATCTGAGGTGAATTAAAGGAGGATCCTTTATGATTAATGTAAACACTATACCTCCGGGTTAGAAGTGTTTACACTTCTCATAACTGATCCAAGTCTGAGGATCTTTGTTCTAGAACAATACCTGTGAGGGGGTTGGGATGTTTACAGGTTTGCAGGAACCCTTGGCCTCAACATACCATGTGACTGATTTTGTTTTAAGGTTACACTATTTTGGACTAATCTTATGAAACCCTGGACTTGTGACTCTTTATTTGATTCACCCCACCTGGTTATTGGTTCTCTAGCCTACATCTGGATTTCTAAACACTCATGGACCTTGTCAAAGCAGATAACAGATCCAGCACCTGATAACAAACCCTTGCATATTATTCTGCATATATCATTTTGCATCATTTAACATTTGTCTATTTGTTTTACTGGGTATCCACATCTTATCTTTGGTTTGGTTTTGACTGTTCTTCTGCTCAGACATCTTCATCAGGTATATTCATCAGCTATCTTCATCAGCTATCTTCATCAGAGATTCTCTTCAGCATCTTCATCAGTTGTCTTCATCAGTATTTCTCCTCAGTTGTCTTCATCAACATCCATTGTCAGTATGGATTCATCCAGGAAGAGCAACATCACCTATCATTTCTTTGAGCCTTCCCTAGCAGGCATCAGGCAGATCCAGACACTTATCACTCCTGATCATGTCCCTTTATTTAGGGAATATTATGGTGGTATTATGGACATGATCATGGACTTGGATGCATCACAAAGGAGTATGATCCACACTTGCTTGCAGTTTTATGACCCTCCTCTCAGATGCTTTACTTTCCCAGACCTTCAGTTGGGTCCTTTGTTAGAAGAATTTTCCATGTTGTTGGGTGTCCCCATCAGGAGGGGGATTCCTTTCAACCCTGAGATGACTGATCCTAGGAATGAGGATATAGCTAAGGCCCTGTATTTGGAAGCCACCATCATTGATCAGCATATGACCACTAAGGCTGGAATCCCAGGCCTCCATTTGGACTTCTTGATCACTCAGGCCACCAGTCATGCTGCAGTAGGGAAGTGGGAAACTGTTTGTGCTCTTTTGGCCCTTAGCATATATGGTATCATCTTGTTTGCAGACGAGCCTAAGTTTGTAAGCAAGAATGCTATCCATCTCTTCCTGCTGAAGAATCCAGTTCCTACCTTGCTAGGGGATTTTTATTACTTAGTGCATCAGAGAAATGAGAAGCAGAGGGGAAGACTAGTCAGATGTTGTGCACCTCTCTTTTACTGTTGGCTATTGAGACACTTGCCGAAGACAGAAGCTTTCTTGAATCCTCATCAGTCAAGAAATTGGGCTAAAATAATGATTTCTCTCACTTCAGAAGACATCAGGTGGTGTACTCAGAGCACCAAGGGCAGGGACATAATCACAAGTTGTGGGCAGTATCCCAATGTACCTCTTATTGGAGTGAAGGGTTGCATCAACTATAATCCTTTGCTGTTCAAAAGGCAACTAGGGTATGATTTAGTATATCCACCAAGAGAGCAGGATTTATCAGAAACCCTTTAATGTGACATTTAGAATAATCATGCTATCGTCCGAAAAGCAGCCTGGGATTGGGATAACATTCAGACAAAAGGGACTGCCATTCTTGGCAAGTGCAACAACATAGCTTCAACTCAGTACATTGATTGGTCTCGTGTCAAAGGACAAATCACCCGTATGCCATTCACCCTGGAGGATGTTCCAGGACCATCAGTAGTAGAGCCTATAGCTACAGTTAGTTTAGAGGAATTTGAGAAACTGAAGGAGAGGAATGCTCAGCTTTCTGAAGCTCTAAAGAAGACCCTCTGGGAGAGGAATGATAGTCGTCTGGACAATTAGAGGTTAGAGAAGCTCTGGTTCGAGCATGTGACCAAGATTGAGAAGACAGATGATTACATCAGAAGGGCCCAAGCAGGAGAGTTGGTATTGAAGAATGCTTGCAAAGAAGCTAAGATTCAGAAAGCCAGAGCTGAGCACTACTTGGAAGAGAGTCAGGCTAGATGGATCAGAATTACCGAGGCTCGTTCACAGGAAGATCAGAAGACCCAGGCTAGGATAGAGCAGCTGGAAGCTAATGAGAAGAAAAGTCAGGAAGCCTTGTTAGCAGTACAGAAGGAAATCTCCGAGTTGAAACTCCGGGCGGGGTTGAAGCGATCAAAAGACCAAGACAAGTATAAGAAGTTGAGAAGTGCCATTGCCACCAGGAACCTTCTTATCAGGACCATCACATAGCATCCAGTTGGACCAGTGACTGATGCTCTCCTGAAGGAAGTTAAAGAGGATGACTTTGGGCTGGATGCTTGATTTCTTTTGTACTTGTACTTCATTTTGTCTGTACTTTTGCTAATTTTGTTGTTGTATTTTGACCCGCCATGGGGATTTGTTTGTAATCACAAATATATGTATCTTTGCATTTGTAATATATGGTTTGTGTGTTATCCTTTGGGCTTCATTTCTCTTCAACATCATCATTCCTCGAGGTCTGGAAGGTCAAAACCAAAGAACCAACCCAGATACCCTTGGAAGACAAATAGACATACTGCATTGCATACTAACCTCGTTTCTTTGTTTTGTAGGTATTTTCTGTTGTTTGTTTTCTCACTTTGCTGTGGTTTTAGGAAACATTTCTCGTAGGAGGGTTTTCCCCATCAACAGAGTTCACCGGTATCCTACAAGAAACAACCTTCCGAGCTTACAGATGGACCAAGTTCAACAAGATCTGACTGACGTGAGAACTCAAATGGCTAATGAGAGAAATAAAATGAGGGCTCCGATGAACCAGTTCATGGTAGTAATGACTAGGTTGGCCCAAAGCCAAGAAAGATTAAGAGAGTTGGTCGAGCGGCAAACTCCTGAAGAGAATCATCCAGGTACAGGAGGTACCAGCAACAATAATCACGTGCAGCCAAGTACTAACCCCCCGGATTTTGGGCCTCATCTCAACCCTGAAGTCAATGCTATCAGGAATACGCAAGGAAACACTGGAGGTTGTGCCTTGCAAGAGGACCCTCAAGAGGAATAGTTCACTGTAGTTGGTGTTGGGGATGAAGTCTATGATCGTCGTCTGGACGAAATAGCAGAAAAGTTGAGATCTCTGGAGTCCCAAAACTCCTTAGGATTTGATGTTATGGACATGGGGCTAGTGGAAGGAGTCATAATTCCTCACAAATTCAAACCTCCTTGCTTTGAAAGATATAACGGTACCTTCTGTCCTCGTACCCACCTTCAATCTTTTCTGGGGAGATTAAAGGCTTATACCATGGATGAAAAACTGTGGATGTTCTACTTTGAGGATAGTTTGACCGGGGCATCCCGTGAGTGGTACTCTCACCTGACCAGAACAATAGTCAGAAATTGGAAGATTTGGCCAAAGCTTTCATACGCCAATATCAATACAACTTAGACATGGCTCCCAACAGAACTCTCCTAATGGGTATGTCACAATCTTCAAGATAAAGCTTCCGGGAGTATGCCCAAAGGTGGAGACAGTTAGCTGCTGCTGTTCAACCTCCAATATCGGAAAGAGAAATGGCCGATATGTTCATGAATACCCTACAGGGAACATACATTGATAGGCTTGCTGCTTTCTCTTCCACTAGCTTTGCTGATATGGTGATAACAGGAGAGAGAATTGAAAGTTTGTTAAAGATGGGCAAGATTTCTGATAATGGCGCCAGCTCCAGCAACACAAGGAAACCTTTTGAAGGACCTCGCAGGTTGGGTGAAACCAATTCAATACACATGGGCAGAGGTAGGCCCCAGTACATGCCGAGATCAATAGCCGTTGTCACTATTCCCACTCCATCACCTCAACAACAATACACTCCACAACCACAACATTTACCTCATCAACAACATTTTCCTCAACAAAGGTCTTACAACAATAACAACAACCAACAATAACATCCTTTCCAGCAAATGTTATCTCAAATAAACAGGGTAATCGATCCTATCCCGATGCCCTATGCCACATTGCTACCCCAACTTTTGAAACTAAATCTTGTTGAATTGAGGACTCTGGCTCCACTAGATCCTCAGATCCTTCCAAGGTATTACGACGTCAATGCCAGATTTGACTTCCATTCCAATGCACCTGGCCATGCAACAGAAAAGTGCAGAGCCTTGCACATGAAGGTCCAGGATTTGGTTGATTCCAAGGATTTATATTTTGCACCTCCTCCTAATGTCACAAAGAATCCTATGCCTAGCCATGGTGGGCCCAGGATAAATGCAATTGAGGAGGATCAACCAGTGAACCTAATTGAAGATGCTGCAAGTATTCAAACACCTCTGGCCGAGGTTAAAGCTCAGCTTTTAAAATGCCAGGTGTTCCCAGGTTGTGAGGCCTGCTGTCACCACCACCATCAGTCAGAAATCCTATTACCATATATTACGATCCAAAGACAATAACAGTTCCTACTTCCGCCGCAGTCAGTCCAGTCACCATCATGGTACCTGGACCCATTCCGTATGAAAAAGATAATGGTGTACCATGGCACTATGGTTCAGACCTCTACTGGAACGGGGAGAGAGTCGCTCTTGATTCCTCAACTTATACACCACAAATCGATAATGTCGGGGGAGGCGGAGGCTTCACTCGAAGCGGACGCCTCTTCATGTCACAAATTCCAAGAGTTAATGCTGAGGCAGAAGCTGCTGCCAAGGCTAAAGGCAAGAATATGATGCCTGAAGAACTAGTGGCAAAAGAGGCTCAAAAGACGTCCTTTGATCAAGATGTGGACGAATTTATGAGGATAATCAAGAAAAGCAATTACAAGGTTGTGGATCAGCTCCACCAGACTCCTTCCAAGATCTCCATTCTATTACTGCTATTGTGTTCCGAAGCTCATCGAGATGCATTACTTAAAGTCCTGCACGCAGCCTACGTGCTTGAGGAGATCACGGTTAATCAGCTAGAGACGGTGGTTTCTAATGTTAATACTAGTCATGGACTGGGATTCACCAATGCTGATTTGACTACAGAAGGTCATCATCATAATAAAGCTTTGCATATCACTCTAGAGTGTAAAGGGGTTGTGCTTTCACATGTTCTAGTTGACACTGGGTCTTCACTCAACGTCTTTCCAAAGAAAGCCCTTGTTAAGCTTGAATATGATGGTATAGCTCTCTGACCAAGCAATCTGGTGGTTAGAGATTTTGATGGTTCTAAGAAGTCTGTTCTTGGAGAAGTGGAGCTGCATGTGATAATTGGCCCATCGGTCTTTCAAACTACTTTCTACGTGATGGACATTCAGCCGACCTACAGCTGTTTGTTGGGTCGACCTTGGATTCACGCCGCTGGTACAGTTACGTCGATCCTTCACCAGAAATTAAAATACGAGTGGGAAGGGCAAATTATCACAATCTGCGGGGAGGAGGACATTTTTGTTAGCCATCTGGCTACCTACAAATATATTGAGATGGATGGCGAAATCCACGAAACCATGAGCCAAGGTTTCGAAGCACTGAATGTCAACGAGGCGACAACTGAAGTATTTGTTGCATCCCAAGAGGATAGGATGGGTACTTCAATTTTCTCCTACCAACAAGCTTGGAAGGTTGTTGAAGATGGGAACACACAAGACTAAGGAAAGCTGCTACATGTGGAGAAGAAACAAGACATGTTCGGTTTGGGTTACAAACCATCCCGACAAGATAAAGCAGAGGCTGCTAAAGTGCCCAAGTTCGTAAGTGGGGGAATGCTGACCCCATATGCTATCAATAATGTGGAAGACAAGGATGAAAGCAACCTCAACCTAGAAAGTTGGATTCGTCCAAGAGTCCCGGGCCAACAAGTCCTTAACTGGTCTTCCCAGGAAATTATAAGAGTTACTCCTGCAGAGTAATTATTATTTCCTGCTTAAGCATGCATCAGGTCCTGCATCTTGCCCAAGGTGTCAGGACTCATTTTGTAATAGGGCCATATTTGTATTTTGTGCAAATAGAATATCAATGAACAATGGACATCCTTTTGCAAACGATTTTCTTTTTTGCTCACTGTCTTTTCATTTTTGTTATTTTCGCACAAAACAATAAATGACAGTGTTTTCAAAATAATAAATTCATTCACACTTTTCTAAACAAGATTAAAATCAATCACTAAAATGAACAAATCTCAACCCTTGCAGAGATAATCCTCCAGTTCGCACCGACAACAACATTTCTATGACCTTTGTATGACTTTGACAATCCAATTAATCAAGCAAATGAAGGGGTTGATGAAGACTATGATTTGCCTGAAGAGTTGGCTAGGTTGTTGAGGCAAGAGGAAAAAGTAATTACTCCTCATCAGGAGGAGGTTGAGACCATCAATCTTGGTACCAAGGAAGATGTGAAAGAAGTGAAGATTGGGGCCAGTCTGCAAGTTCCAGTGAAAGAACAACTTATCAGTATACTTCGGGAATATGTTGACGTCTTTTCTTGGTCCTATCAAGATATGCCAGGCCTAGATACGGATATTGTCATGAACAGGCTACCATTGAAAGAAGATTGCCCACCAGTTAAACAGAAGTTGCGTCGTACTCGCCCAGATATGGCCATGAAAATCAAGGAAGAAGTACAAAAGTAGCGGGACGCCGGTTTCCTCGCTGTAACTAGTTATCCGCCGTGGGTCACTAACATTGTACCCGTACCTAAGAAGGATGGAAAGGTGCGTATGTGTGTGGATTACCGGGACTTGAACAGAGCTAGCCCAAAGGATGATTTCCCATTACCTCACATTGATGTATTGGTACACAACACAACTCAGTTCTTGGTATTTTCTTTCATGGACGAATTTTATGGGTACAATCAGATTAAGATGTCACCCGAAGACATGGAGAAAACAACTTTCATCACCCCTTGGGGTACATTTTGTTACAAGGTAATGCCGTTTGGACTGAAGAACACCGGTGCAACATATCAACGGGCTATGGTAACATTATTCCACGATATGATCCACAAAGAAATCGAATGCTATGTGGATGATATGATTGCCATGTCCCTTACAGAAGAAGATCATCTGGTGAATCTGCTAAAGTTGTTTAAGCATATGAGGAAGTATCAGCTGAAGTTGAACCCCAACAAATGCACATTCGGGGTACGTTCCGGTAAGCTGCTGGGATTTATTGTAAGTGAAAAGGGAATTAAGGTTGATCTCGACAAAGTGAAAGCCATTCAAGAAATGCCTGCACCTAAGACTGAGAAAGAAGTTCGAGGGTTCTTAGGTAGATTGAACTACATATCAAGGTTCATATCTCATCTCACTGCAACCTATGAACCCTTGTTCAAGCTGTTAAGGAAAGAACAAACAGTCAGGTGGAACGATGATTGTCAAAGAGCTTTTGACAAGATCATGGAGTATCTGCAAGAACCTCAAATTCTCATGCCTCCAATCGAAGGAAGACCTATAATTATGTACCTGACAGTATTAAAAGGGTCAATGGGGTGTGTGTTAGGCCAACATGACGAGTCTGGTCGAAAAAAGTCTGCAATATACTACCTAAGCAAAAAGTTTACCGACTGTGAACAACGTTATTCACTGCTCGAGAAAACTTGTTGTGCTTTAGCGTGGGCTACTCGCCGACTAAGACAATATATGTTGACTCACACTACCTTATTGATCTCAAAGATGGACCCCGTCAAGTACATATTTGAGAAGCCAGCACTTATCGGAAGGGTTGCAAGATGGAAAATGATTTTAACAGAATACGACATTCAGTACACCTCTCAAAAAGCCATCAAGGACAGTGTTTTGTTTGACTATCTGGCTGAGCAAACCATTGATGATTACTAGCCTATGATATTTGACTTCCCTGATGAAGACATCATGTTCTTTAAAGAAAATGATTGTGAAGAGCCAATTGTAATGGTCGTGGAGTTGGTGCAGTGCTTATCACACCTAAAGGAGTTCATATGCCTTTCTCGGTAAAACTCACCTTTGCCTGCACTAACAACGAAGCAGAATACGAAGCCTGTATCATGGGTCTTGAGGATGCCATTGACCTCAGGATCAAAACCTTGAATGTATTCGGAGATTCAACTTTGGTAATCAATCAGACCAACGACAAATGGTACACTCATCAGGAGTATCTGATTCCATACCGTGACTATACGAGGAGATTGTTGACCTTCTTCACAACAGTTAAGCTTGAATACATCCCTCGAGATGGGATTCAGTTGGCAGACGTTTTGGCTACCATTTCCTCCATGATCAAAGTACAAGCCTCCAATTATGTGCCTCGGATTTTGGTATCCAGACTGGACCGACCGACATATGTATTCTCTTTGGACACTGCTACAGATAATAGGCCTTGGTACCATGACATCAAATGCTTCTTGGAGAATCAGACATGCCCACCTAGGGCATTATCAAATGATAAGTAGACATTAAGAAGGATGGCCGACAATTTCTTCCTAAATGCTGATGGTTCATTATACAAGCGAAACTTCGACATGGTCTTGCTCAGATGTGTTGACAAGAAGGAAGCAGACCTACTAATGCACGAAGTACATGAAGGTTCTTTCGGTACCCATGCCGTAGGACATGCAATGGCAAAGAAGTTGTTAAGATCGGGTTACTACTGGATCACAATGGATGCAGACTGTTGTGCCTATGCCAGAAAATGCCACAAATGCCAGATCTATGCAGATAAAGTGCATGTGCCTCCGAATCCTTTGAACGTAATGTCTTCACCTTGGCCCTTCGCCATGTGGGGCATTGACATAATTGGAAAGATTGAACCGACTGCTTCAAATGGTCAAAGATTCATCCAGGTGGCCATTGATTACTTCACCAAATGGGTTGAAGCAGCTTCGTATGCAAACGTCACCAGACAAGTGGTATCCATATTTCTGAAAAGGGATATCATTTGTCGATATGGAGTTCCCGAGCGAATCATTACTGATAATGGTTCCAATTTAAACAACAAGATGATGGCAGAACTTTGTCAGGACTTCAAAATTCAACATCACAACTCTTCTCCTTACAGGCCAAAGATGAATGGCGTTGTTGAAGCAGCCAACAAGAACATCAAGAAGATTGTGCAGAAGATGGTGGTCACCTACAAAGACTGGCATGAAATGCTACCATTCGCCTTGCATGGGTACCGAACCTCTATCAGAATGTCTACTGGGGCAACAACTTATCCGCTTGTATATGGTATGGAAGCTATACTACTTGTCGAAGTTGAACTACCCTCCTTACGAGTAATGATGGATGTAAAACTGGATGAAGCAGAATGGGTTCGGTCTCGTTACAATCAACTGAGTCTGATTGAAGAGAAAAGATTAGCGGCAATCTGTCATGGGCAGCTATATCAGAATTGAATGAAGAAAGCCTTCGATCAGAAAGTCAGACCTCGGGAATACCAACTGGGAGAGCTCGTTCTGAAAAGAATCCTTCCTCATCATACAGACCACAGGGGCAAGTGGACACCAAACTATGAAGGTCCCTACGTAATAACCAAAGTCTTCTCAGGTGGAGCACTGATGCTCGCAACCATGGATGGTGAAGACTTCCCATCTCATGTGAATTCAGATGCAGTTAGGAAATACTTCGCATAAAAAGACCCGCTGGACATAAAAAGAGAATGTGAGTCCAGGCAAAAAATAGGGCATCCCGGAGAGTCAAAAACAGAATAAAAGACTCGGGCAAAAATAAGGGAAAAATAAAAAAAAGTACACCCGCTGAGTTGAAAAGCCGCATTGGACAGCTCAGGCAAAAATGGGTATCCCGGTGGATTGAAAACCCGAAAGGGCGATCCACGCAAAATCATGGAATAAGCAAACAACTGCATTCTGAATTCTTCTGTATCACTCACAACATGGAAAGCTTCGAAGGGATAAAGCATTGGTCATAATCAACCTTCTTCAAGCAAGATAAGAAGAACGTCAAGATCATAGAGGTCATAGCAAAGGAAGCTCATGGAGCGTCATCTTCAACATTTCCAACACTTTTATTTTCTCAATTTACAGCAATCTCCTCCTTTCAGGGGATTCACTTCTTTGACTGTACTTGCCTATTCAGGGCACACACATCAATAAAATCAGAATTTTCAGTCACACTTTATGTTGTACATTTTTTTGTTTCGTTTGCAAAATGTCCAGAGTTCATGATACAACACTTGCATAAAACATATAAGCCATTTTAAATGCTTGCAGGAAATATGTTGCTCTCAGACATATCTAACTCCTATGACGGAATCCGGTTAAAGATACCTCGGGACACTTGTGCATTTTCCTTTGTCTTAACAGGTTGCAGGTACCCAAGGCAGGCAATCTTTCGCAATATGGGGCATATCAAGCATTAAATCCCCAACATACTACTTCCCAGAAGTTATCTCTTCCCCAAGCGGGATCTCCCGAGCAATGACTGACAACTCTTTCACAGCAAAGTGGTCAAGGAACTTTCTATTCCCCACCAGAGATGCCAGATTTCTCTCATCCTCAGCAAAATTGGTGGAATTGATTCCCCACAGAGTTGCCTCCCTAGTAGAGAAATGCCTAAAACACGTCCCCAGCGGAATTGCTAAAAATTCCGCATCCCCATTAGGAGTTCTCCCTCCGGACAGATCAATCAGTGATCTCTTTCCCTAACTGAGTTCTCCCTCCAAGCAGATCAGCCAGAGAACTTTATCCCTGCAGGATCCGAATTTCGGATCAAGTTTCTCATTTGCATAATCATATCATTCACATCATATTCACCAAAATAAGCGTAGCATTCCGTCTAATACGGAGCATTATGGCAAAAATCAAACATTTGCATGATCATAAGCCGGGTTCGAGCCAATCACCTGCAAGATACCATCATCACTTCACCAGCAATATACAAAAATCATATCCCCCGCAGATAAAAGCCAAAGCATCCCCTTTGCACTCTCAAAACACAGATACATGTTTATATTCATGCTCTTTTCGACACTCGTCCGTGTCATCTTTCCCTAGTAAGGTCACCAGAATACCTTCTACAAATATGTGTTCATACTTATTTGACACTCATCCGTATCATACTTCCCCAGCAAGTCAAAACACTCATCCGTGTCCCTTGCCCTAGCTTTTGACACTCGTCCGTGTCTTGCACATACATCACCAACAGATCATACTTGTACATACTTATATAAAAGTCTTTGATACTCGTCCATATCTTGTATATATCACCTCCCCGGCAGATTCAACACTCGTCTGTGTTCCTTGCTTAACCGATTGATACTCGTCTGTATCATCATCCTTAAACACGCATCAGCGTTTGTTTCTATCGATACCCGTCTGTATCGTGGTCCTAAGGATGCTCGTCCGCATCTTTAATCTATACACACCGTCAAACACTTGTACCTTTTATTTTAAAAGCGTAAGCACTCGTCCGTGTTTACCATCCCCAGAAGTCACCAACAAAACAATCTCTTTCTATCCGACATTCGTCCTATGTCGTGATAGTTTTGGAAGCCGTCCCTTGCCAGGTGACCATCCTTCACCTTTAGATGACCGTCCCTCATCCTTTCCCCATTGGAATCCCCATTGTTGGAACCTTCTATCCGACATTCGTCCTATGTCGTGATAAAGAACAGCCATCCCCTGCTAGGTGATCGTCCTTCACCTTTAGATGACCGTCCCTCATCATTTATCTGATGGTCGTCCCCATCGTTGATCTTGTTATCCGACATTCGTCCTATGGCATGATAATCCCCAAGAGCAGCCGTACCCTGCTAGGTGATCGTCCTTCATCATTCTTATTCGATGGCCGTCCCCATCGTCGACCTTTTTCTATCCGACATTCGTCCTATGTCGTGATATTTTCAGCAACCGTCCCCTGCTAGGTGATCGTCCTTCACCTTTTGATGACCGTCCCTCATCATTATTTCAGTTACTCTTTTGCCCGATGGCCATCCCCATCGTTGTTTATTTTACTTTCCATCCTGATGGCCGTCCCCATCATTTCTTTTCTCACTTCTTCGAATCCCCAGAGAGTTTTATTCACTTTACTCAATGGCCGTCCCCGTCGCGGTTTCTTTATTTTCCAGCATGATGGCCGTTCCCATCATTTCTTTGCTTAGCGTTTACCCCCAACAGTCGTCCTCTGCTTGATGATTATCCTCTATCGCTTTCATACTAACTGTTACAATTTATATCCCTTTTCTTCTTCTCCCCATTTGGACTGTCTTTGGTATTCAACCACAAGTTATCTTGTTTGTCTGTTAAGCCAGGCGCTTACATCTTGCACAGCTAACTCATGTTTGAATAGGGGAAGTTGTAAACACCCCAAATTTTCCCTCACTTTTTCTCACACCATGGCTTGTGATCTTTCAGTTTTGCATTAGCATAAGCATACCATCTCATATTGTATATTTATTTCACTGCATAGTCCATTTTCATCTGCATCTAGGGTTTGTGATCTGAGCAATCCAAGAAGTAATCTGAGCCATCCCAAAGGTCTTGAAGCTTGCCAAGAGGGTCCATGTGTGTTCCATGATCATAATGTGCTCCCCAAATTTCATTAAAGTCAAGAGATCACAAATAATGGAAAGGGCATAGAGGCAGAGCTATGGTTTTCCTACACAGATGACCAAAATTAGGATTTTGGTTTCAGAGGCCTTAATCCCAAATTTTTTGGTCATTCTGGTTTCTAATGGTCTTAATATGTTATAAGGATCATGTGTACCAAATTTGATGAAGACATTCACTGTGGAAGTCATTTGATCATTGGGTTGAGCAAGTAAAGTCAAAATCAGGGCATCTGAGGCACCCAACAAGGGTACCAAAGGGTCATCATCATCATTTTGAGTCTCTATGATCTTTATTTGAACTTAGAAGTGGTTGGAAGTTCACAAAGTTGAAGAATTTTGGTCCAAATGCAAACTTGCTATTTTTGGAAATGACTTGTAATGGAAACTTTCCATTCTGGGAAAGATTTTCAACCTATTCTTTAATGACCAAAGATGCTTCAAATGAAAAATTCTTGGACATGAAAGTTGTAGACTATGTCTTCCCATTTTCAAAAAGTACTAGAACATGTCTTGATTCATCCTAGAACTCAAGATATGGCCTTTCAAAGTTGGCAAAAATCCTATAATTTTCAAGTTCATGCCAAAGAGGATTTTTTGCAAATTCAAGTTTCAATCCATTTCATGACCTCTAATTGGTTGCTAAACATCATACAAACATAATGCAACACATTTTGATCAAGATTGCACCAAAAATCACAAGTTTCCATGCCTTGCTTCTCAAGAAAGTTCAAAGAGGGAAATTTGCAAAATGCTTTGAAACTCTTCATCCACTAGTGCCAGCTGCATAACTTTGATCTTAGGGCTATCCACAAATCATGTTGAAGCCAAGACACCCCAAAAGCCAGCTCTTCCATGGCCCATGCTTGAGGGACAAAAACTTTTGACTTTTTGCAACTTGCCCATACCAATCAAACCATGCCACTACCAACTTTCTGACCAATCAAGACATTACATACAAACATTATGGAGCTCATTACACAACACAAGCAAGCCTGCAACCTCCAAGAACTCAACATTCACAAAAATCGCAAAAAGCTTCCCTTCTCCGATTCACAAAAACCAGCCATCAAACCTCAAAAAAAACTTCATCAATCATCTTCAAATCACCCATATAACACATATCAACCTTTGAATTGGCCTAAAAGCACACAAAACAAAAACACGATTTCTGGTGCAGCAGAACTGAATCATCAAAATCAGCCATCACAAACTTGTTTTAAGCATTCCAGAAGCCTAAGGGGATCCACTGGAGTGTTTTTGCATGAAGGAAAGGTCCAAGAATCCCAGAATCAGAAAGCTCCATCTCAGGTCTACCTCAAGAACGTGTTTTCCAAAAGCTTTATTTTAAGTTCCTAAATGATTCTATATGCTCCCCTGATCATTGTGATGTAATTATTTTTTAAAATGGTTGAGATTTGAGAGTGTACGAAGCTTCTGAAAATTTTCCCGTGAAACTTGTTTGATTCGATTCTCTCTGTATGCGAAAAATAAATTGTTTTTGTTGATTGATTCTTGCTTATTGATGTTTGTGGAGTGATTCTGGAAAGTTTGGGAAGTTTTCATGGCCTGGGGAGAGAGTTAGGTTTTTGTCTCGCCGGAGAAGATGACGGGGGCTTGCTTCGGTCACCTGAAAATACTTAGGGTTTGTAATTAGGGCTAATCTCCCCAATTTAAATGTGAGCCGTCTGATTGTGTTTAGCGCGCGTTTGGACGGATCAGATGCATCCACTTAGTTTTAATTCATAATTAATTAAGTTAATTAATTTAATTAGGCAGATTTTATCTGGGCCTTTGAAACACGCGCCAGTCAACTCCCTCCATCCCAATTCAAATCCTGACCCTTGGATCTGCATACTTTTCATATAAATCATTTTATTTTCATTTTTATTGCATTTTCTTTCTCATTTTATTTAAAATATCAAATCTAATTCAAAATATCTCATATTTTGCATTTCTGATCCAAATATTTTTCTCAACCTGATAATGATTTTTATTTTATTTTTTGCATTAAAAAGTATTTTTAAAATATTTAAATGTTATTTTTAATTAATTAATGGGTTTTAATTAATTAAAAATGCATTTAGGTTTCTAAAAATTACCAAAAAATTCATGAATCATTCCAATACATTTAGAAACATTTTCAAACTCATCATACAAATTTCTTTTTAGGTTTGGTCATAATTTCACAATTTTCTTAGAATTAGGGTTCTTAAAAATCATATTTTCTAACCCTAACCATGATGAGTTTGAACTTGATTCTTTTTGCATTATTTTACATATTTCATTTAGTTTCTAGGTTATTTTTCTCATTAATTTATATTGAATTTTCAATTTGATTTGCATTTTCCCTTAGGAATCACCCAAAAACCCTAACAAACTTAGAAAATTCATAACTCTCACTAGGTTAAGCTTCTGACCTTCTCCTTTGGGGTTTGATCTTGTATAGGTTTAGGGTTTGTTTGAGTTTGATTTCAATTTTTTATCATGATGTATGCTTCTGTTTTGGTCATTTGCATCTCATACATTCATAAAACCCTAATTTCTCATGTTCATTTGCATTCATCTTTGCATATCATCATCATGTGAACTTGCCATGACATTTCAAGCATTTTTATGACATCTTAGACATCTTAAGACATGCTTGAACATTGCTTGAACATTTCTTGATCATTTCTTCATTCATTTTCTATGCTTTGCATCCATTACATTTCATGAACATCCATGTGTTTTCAAGCTTCTAAACATGCTTTCATTGCATCTCGTCTTTGTATGATCATTCATATGCATCTTGTATGACTTTGCATCATCTCATATGCCTTTTACATTGCATTTTCACTTCTGACTTTGGTCTTCACATCTCATTTCATTTCATTTCCTTTTACTTTATGTCTTATGCATTCATACTAACATTTTCAGGAACTTTTGGTAAAGTTATTTGGGAGGTGGAGTTGTCTTCACTTCCCATCTCTTCTCATCATTCATATGCATATTTACTTGTCTTTGAAGTGAACTTGTTTCACTTGTGTTCCATTCTTCTTACTTTCTTTCTTTTAAGTTACTTAGCTTCTTCAGGAAGTAAGTAACTTATTCTTCTTCTTCCTTCTTTTTTCATCTACTTCTTCCATTGGTGGCCTTGAAGATCCTTTCTTTTAAGCCTAAAATACCATAGGATACCCAAGCATGATAACTTTTAGGGTTGCATATAGTCCCCCTTAGTCTTTTACCTTTGAGTCTCTCTTCTCATCTCAATAATTAGAGACTAAACTCTTAAAGCTTTAGGACTTTGAATTAGGGTTATGCCTGCATCCTTCTCTTAGGATGGAGTGTATAACTTTAATCCTAAGTGTTAAACCTTTAATTTGTTTACACCTCTTAATCAAGTCACATTAATAATCACTAAGACTTTATCTTGTAACTTGGGCCTTACATTAGGGTTCTATCTCTTCCATATGGTTATGAGGGACTAACCCTAGTGTTTAATGGACAAGTCCCCCTCAAGTTGTCTTACAAACTTCAAAATCCACTTCTTAATTTCATCTCTTAATTAAAATCCACTTAATAAAGGTTTGTTATATAATGAATTTAATCCCTAACCATGGATTAAGTTGAGGTATCTTCCTCAGCTTAAGTGTTCTCATCTATCATCCTTCTATTAGGATGGTGTAATGAGTTCACTAATTTGTGATTAGAGATTAAACTCATTACTTAACACTAAACGAAAACCCAAAAACATCTAAATAATCACAAATAGGTTAATAATTTTAATCCTACATCATCATGGTAATTAAGTTGAGATGCTTATCTCATACTTAAGTATGCTCATTATCCCTAATCAGGGAGGATATAATGAGTTTACAAGCCCTTGATTTAGGATTGAGCTCATAATCCTATGCAAAACACCAAAAACAATGAAAAACTGAAAACATCAAAAACAAACAATAATCGTCTCCTCCGGGATTCTTTTCTCATCACTCTCATTCACAAACGAGAACTTGCTTCTTCCGTCTAATGCAAGACAATTAGCACTCGAGCCAGACGAGTCATACACTTGAGCATAGATAAGCAAGCAGTTCACAGTCAATTTCATTTTCAGTCTCTTTGAGTCGAACTACGGTGTTCTGACTTCCTCATTACACGCGAGGATACGTAGGCATAACCTAATGGTTATCAAACAAAAGTCTCTTTGTCTTTCCCCCTCTTTCAGCATTCTTTTCTAAGCCTTAGTTCCTGAGCAATTCACCTTTTTGCTCTGACACCTGTACATTCATGCCCATCTTTTGCACACAGATATCACATACACCTACCCTTTTTAAACACAATCTTGTAAGCGTGGATCCCGTCGAGTACGACGGATAATCTGGGTGCTAATACCTTCCCAGGTTGTAACCAACCCCCTTTCTCAGTTTCTTTGGTTCGCAACCGTCTTATCCATCTTTTTCAAGGTTTATGCGGAATTACCTTTCCTTCGGGATAAAAATGCCTAGCTGGCGACTCTATTCACTTCACCTTATCATTCTCTCTTTTCGCCGACCGTTCGCTTCTGCACCCTGGGACCCTTTCGGGGGAGTTACACCATGGAAGTACAATGTTTGTCCATGCTAAAGTCTAGGGTGCACTCGAACCTTGGTATTGGGCTCCTCACACAGTAACCCATCCCTCCAAAGAAAACCAGTACAACCAGAAAGTCTAGTATATATATGATGCATGGAAAATAAAATACTGAAAGCGATAAATAAAGATGTAAAGTAAAGTTGTAAATAAAGCAGTAAAACGAAACTAAAGCACACAACAACAAACAACTAAACAACCAAGGAAACAAAAACATACAAGCGCTAGGTTTCACTCTCATAGGGGAAACCTGAGATTCTGGGTTCGATCCCCAACAGAGTCGCCAGCTGTTGCTCCCGAGATTTTCATCCTATTACAAACGTGAAAGTGGCGCGGAAAAGGTAGATTCGCCATCCAGTCATTTTTATCCCGAATGAATGGGAAAGGTAATGCTACACAAACCAAAAGAAAAAGGAAAGGACAAGGTCCTGTGAACATAAGAACTGGGTTCAGGAGTCGGTTACAACCTGGGAAGGTATTAGCACCCCAGACCGTCCGCCATACCCAACGGGATTCACGCTTGTTTGTCTGTTTCAAAGGGTGTGAAATAAAACAGCTGCTGAATAAAAAACACTACTGGAACTGGAATGAGAGAGGGAACTGGAAAAAGAGAATGAAAAGGTACGGAAAAAATGTAGGGTAAATAAAAAATATGCTCTAATGGGCCATACCCCACTACCTACCTATCACATTGGAAATGAGAATCAGAGTCGACGTAGTTCACCTAACTAAGGCGGAACTTGGTTTTTGTTTTTTATTAACTGAACTGCTTATGCTTATGCTCAGGTGTTGTAGGCTCGCCTTGACGAGTGCGTTACCATCTTGCAAAGAGACAACGTAACGAGTTCTTCCGTTATGAGTGAGGAGATGAGAAGAGAATTCTCGCAGGAAAGACGCTTATTGTTGGTTCACTGTCTTTTAGAAGAAGTGTTTTTGATTTTCTTTGTGAGAAATCCTCATGCTAAGACTTGTTCATCATGATAGATATCCTACACCTCATCCCGAGATGGAATGTATGCAAATACCCCATGGAAAAGTCTCCTGGCGCATGAGAGAGCTCGACCTTTATTAGGTGTTTTTGAGTTATTTGGAGATGAGAAAGAAGACTCAAATCGAGAAAGGACAAAAACTGAGGGAAACTAAGACTCACCCTAAGTTGTTTATTCAATGGATGTCCTATGGTTAGTATGGTTTTCTAATCCTAGAAAGAAAAATGAAGCAAGTTACAACTCACTTCAATGAATTGAAGATGAGTTCAACTCTCAAGGGGAATGAACAAAGTGAATTGTCGAAGAAGCATCCAATGCTTATCGCAAACACAAGTTAAAATGTAAAAGGATAAGGAAGAAAGTGTATAAAAGGAAAGAGGTAATCAAGTACCAAACATGTCCTACAAAACAAAGCTTAGTAAAATAAATCCAAAGTGATAAAAGGAAAGAGATAATCAAGTACCAAACATTTCCTATCATAACTATGACCTAAACTAGACTCAATCCTAAGTCTAAAGACACTAAAAGCTAAGCAAAGCTTAAAGTCAGCATCTACTACAACTTTGTAACACACAACCAGCTACTAATTGCAAGTAACAATGCAAACAGCCTATTACAGCTACCAAACAACATAAAAATGGGTGTAAAAAGACCAAAACAGAATAATGCAGCATGTCTTTTACAACTTCTGTTTCAAAATGCAGCAGTGAAACATGGCAGATTTTCAATTGTTTTTCAAATGCAAAAACATGGAGTTTTAATGCAAACAATGAAATGAAATACTCATACATCTTAATGCAACAACCTAAAATGAATCATCAACAACTAAATGCAACACATAAACAATCAACAATGGATCAAAACTATGTGAATTGCACGGTTTTAAACAATATGCAACATTTCCCATTAAGCACATAATCAACCAAAACATGAACGGATCGCAAATGCAATGAAAACAAAATTATAAACACTTATTAACATGCTCTTTAAGATGCTAAATCATGCAAATAACAATCACAACAAGTTATGAACACACATTCAATACTTATGTCAAAAATTGGGATCTAACGAAACGCATGTCAAAAGTTATCGAAACTACATACACCTGCTCCTAAAAAGCTCCTAAAAACTCCCTAAAATCATATCCTAAAGATCCATGATGATTGGAAGGGGAATGTATATCAAAATTTCAAGAAAAAGCAAGAATTTTTCATTCTGGTTTAGCGGTAACCGGTTACTAACTATGCAGTAACTGGTTACCAGTTCAAAAACTGGGATTTTCTGCAATTTTAACACAGGTAATCGGTAACTACCTAGGAGGTAATCGGTTACTCTACAACCAGAATAAAAAATTCATGCATTTTCATGCAAAAACTAGTAGAAACTTATTCAAATAATCTATATTCTAATGCCTATTAACTTAGCACGAAATTACACCTAAACGCAATATTCTAACACATGTTACCCCTATGATTCTAGCTCCTAATGATCAAACCAATCAAAGCATCACAAAAGCAAGAAAAAGCGAAGACTGCGCGAGGCGAGATGAAGAGAAATAAGTTAAAACGAGAAGTGATTATGGATTCACCAACCTACAAAGTGGAGGCTTGCTTTGGCAATTGTTGCGATGTTGAGCAATACGCGAAAGTAGAGAAAACTGGAGATCCGATGCTTCGATCCGTGAATGCGCAAAATAAATGTGATTGCTGAGAATTATCCGAAAACGCTTCAAAATGGTCAAATAAACACCGCAATTGTGACAACTTCTTCGATAATCCGCTGAATCGATGAAAATGGTGTAGGCTAGCTTCTGATTCTTCAAGTTTCAAGGCAAAACTTGAAGAATCTTAATGATGAAGATTTGGTGTGAGTTTGAAAAATGGAGAGAAATGAGTGGATTGAGATTGTGAGAATGATGAAATTTGTGAAATATGGCTAATCGTGTTTTGGCTTGATGAACAAGGTTTATATAGGGGTTAACTTTGGAGTTAAGTTTAGGTTAGGTGCGAGGTTTGGACATTAGGCCCAAATCCTAAGCTAAGGGTTGGTTGGGAATATTCCTAGAATATTCCATTGGCATAATCTTGGAATATTCCTTGGCATATTCTGGTAATATTCCTTTGGAATGGTGTGGAATGTTCTAGAATTTGGTGGAAATTACAAGGCAAAGTGAAAATGGAAAAGGGATGGAAGCAACCAACTGATTTTTGAATTTTTGAAATTCTGTGCGAAGTAACCGGTTACTACCTATGAGGTAACCAGTTACCAGTACAAAAACTGGCTTCGTTTTCCCAAATTTCAACAGGTAACTGGTTACTACCTATGAGGTAACCGGTTACTTCAACTAAAATTTGAATTTTCTTCTTTTAGGTTGAATATTTTGGATATCTAGTTTGTACATATTTTCTGAGATTATTTTCCTCCCGAGATCCAATGCTTGCCAAATAAACCTTGATCACATGCCCCGCGCCTCAACCAATGATGTATGTTTTCTATGTTATTATGCAATGTGTGGACATATATGCAGGATGGCACAAAAACGAAGCATAAGCTACTCGGAATCGGTGATAAATTAAAGGAAAAATTTTGGGGTGTTACACCTCTCCCTCGTCTAGAGCTCGCACAACAAACTCAAGCCAAGTGGACATCAGTTGGTCGTCGCACAACGAGCCTAACAGGGTTTTCCATATTTTGTTTTGATGCTTAATTGGTTGTTTCACATGTATGTTTATCGTTACCATGTCTTATTTACATTGATTCTTATGAGTAATATGCATGTGTATTATGGATGATTGATTAATTAAAATGATGATTATGCGATTAAAAAGGATTAAGAAAATGTGAGGAAAATCTTATCACAATTGAATGGTATAAACTAGTAATTTAACTAGGAAATTATAGATGACTTAGATGACAATGCTTATGCATTTGATTCCTAGGTGTGCATCCTTAACAAGTAGTTGTCTAGTGGAGAGGTGAGACATTATATGGAACATGTTTTAGTTTTGTGCTACTTTGAGGAAAAGGTGAAGGTGTTCGCCTTGTGATTGTTGAATACAATCATGTTTGTGTATGTGCTCACGTAGTCGAAAACAATGCCTTGAGATGTTTTGTTCCGAGAGTTGAGGCTTATATAGAGAGCTCCTCTAGAATGTATGCACTATTACTTGACAGGTTTGATTCATGTGTCTACGAATGGAGGCTACGGATAAAGAGACTTGAGATAAGGAGAAGGCACATGAGAAGTTACAATTCATGTTGATAATGTTTCCCTTGGATCCGAATCCATTTCGTATGTCAAGTAAATACAAGGAACTATGACCCGTGTTGATAACTCTAGACATAGGGTTGGGCGGGGAAAGATGCCTTGATGTGGTTTCTGATTAGTGATAGTTTGAGTTGTTGAACTCAAGGAACATGTTTCCATATAGAGTGAGATTGTGAACTCAAGTCATGTCCTTTCCCTTTTAACTTGAGTTAGGATTGGTTAGAACCTTGTAAAGTTGATAGAATCCATAAGATATGAAACCCACTGGGATTAATATATAATCCCATGTTGTTGAATGATTTTCAAATGGTTCTTATTCAGTGAAGGGTAATGACAAAGTTGTTTGATTTCCTTACTTGTCTTGGCTATTTTGGATGAATATTTTTTGCTGCAAAGTCTTTATTTTGTGATCATTTGACAAGATCTAGTTCTTAGTCTTTTGGGGAAATCTTTTTATACTATGGCATTATGTTTAGATGTTTAGTTTTGGCCTGTATTATATACAATATGTGCTACTAGGAACTTATTTATATTTCAATACCAAACCTGCAATAATGTATAATACATATATTCTAAACATATGTGAAATTCTAGTATCATATATGAGATGTCGAATAAGATGTTATAACATTAATATCTGAACATTAACAAGTTAAATAAAACATAAAGTAAAAGGGTAGTAACACAAGTAATACTTAACCAAGTTCGGTGCAAACACACCTACTATGGGGGCTACCAAGCCAGGAAGAAAATCTATTATCAGTAGTATCAATTTAGAGTTAAACCACCATGTTTACACTTTTCACTTAATCATTGCCCAATGCAATTTCTATCTAAGAACTCTTAGATAAGAGACACATCTCTTCCAAGACTGTAATACCCCAAAATTTCCCCTCCCATTTTCATAAAATTTAACATAATATTCTCATGCATTGCATTGCATTTAATCCAAAAGAAATGAAAGCATACATTCCTTGATTGAGGCCCAAGGCATGTGGTTGGTGGTTCATCAATTTTATGGTCATTCAAAGTCAAAGATCAAGAGTCAATTATCTCAACAAGTCTCAAGGGTCCCTCACAACCCATACAACCTCAAATGATACTTCAAGTCACTAGGAGAAGTGGATTGATTAAAAGCTCAAGTAGTGCATCACCTCCTATACACTTGGCCCAAATTAGGGTTTTGGTGTAAAGGGGTCTCTTGAAGTATTTTTTGTTCTAACTTGTTCCCGTGGTCTTCTATGTGTTACCAAGTGTCTATGAATGAAATTTTGTGCATTAGTTCCTTGAGGAGGGTTTTCAATCAGGCAGTTGCTTGTGATATAAGGAAAAGTCAACCGTGGAGGAAGAAAAATCAACTATGGGTTTTTATGGTCCAAATCATGATTTTCAAGATCTCATACCTTCTTGTGGTCTTAAAATGTCATGATTTCCATCATTCATCAAGAATCAAGACTTAGGGAAAAAGTTACCAAAAATTGAAATGACTTGTAATTTGAACTTTCCATTTTTGGAAGCTTTCTAAGCCAACTTCAACTTGACTTTACACCATAAAAAATGATTCAAATGGAATCTCAAGATATTATCAAAAGACCAAAGGTGGTGATTTAGGGTTTTCACATGAACCATATTGTTCTACTTTTGCAAAATGCCTCCTACATGACTTATATTGTTTCCAATTGCCAAATTCAGCACACATTATCCAAGTACATCCCATTTGACTCAAGTTTGGTCTTTGAATCATGGCCTTTGGTGCATTGTATCTCATGTATTTCATAACATGCAAAAATGCAAGAAGGATCAAAACACCAAAATAAAGCAACTACAAGCCTAATACTCAACCACTTGCTTGTTAGAACAAGAATTTTGATTCTACTCTATTTAAATAAGTTTTGATGATAACAAATATTTTAATATTATAAGAACAAAACATGCTACCTAAGATTATTAATTTTTTTTATATACGGGATTAGAAGTTCTCAAAAATTGAAAGAAGTTCTGACGCAATATCTTCCACTCTAAAGTGAAAGCTATACAACAAGAAGATCCGCTTAATGTTCCTAGAAGGTCTTATTCAGCAACAACACTCAGAACAACTGCTTTACAATCAAACTCGAATACTTGAATTCATGCAAGTTCTAATTCTCAGAATCAACCATATTAATTGAAGATTAAAGAATTAATGGCTCCAGACAGAATTTGTATTTTTGGAAACTCTTAATGGCGTTTATCATCATCCAAAAATAAGTCAAATTGTTTCCAACAAATCATTTCAAAACATCTATATAAGGAGTCCATTGAAGAATTTTTTACCCACAACTCTCGCGCGCATACATAAAGTCAAAATTCTCTTTCATAATTTCGTAATACAATATTGTGTAAAAACTATCACAGTAGTGATAACCGCTTTCTAGAAGCGATATTAGTTACATCTTTTTGTAATCAAACTTGATATACTGTGAGTGACTAATTATACTCAGTAGACTCAAGAAGACCTTAACAGTAGGTCATTATGTTTGTAATCCTTATTTTATTAGTGGATTAAAACCTCGATAAGAGAGGAAAAATCACCTTGGCGGGTGGACTAGATGTAGTTTGAGTTCAAACGAACTAGGATAAATCAATTGTGTTGATCACATTTTTAAAAAACCTCAATTCAAATCCCCCTTTCTTGTGATTTTCCCCATTCAATTGGAATCAGAGCGTCTGGTTCTGGGTACAAGCATTTAACCGTGTCAGAAAAAGTCCAGAACAATAATGACTATCAGAATGAAAAGATCAATGGAAAACCTCCAGTGTTCAATAATGAGAACTTTGATTACTGGAAAGATGTTCTAGAAAGCTTCTTTCTGGCTCTGGATGGAGATCTCTGGGATATGTTAACTCATGGCTACACTCATCCTATTGGAGACAATGGTTAGAAGATTGAAAGAAGAAATGTGTCAGTCTAACAGAAGAAAGAGTTCATAAATCATCACAAGGCCAGAAAAATCCTTCTAAGTGCTATCTCCTACACATAGTATGAGAAGATCACAAACAAAGAATCTGCCAAGCATATGTTTGACTTTTTGAGGAAGACGCATGAAGGCAACACTCAAGTTAAGGAGACCAAAGCTCTGGCACTTATTCATAAGTATGAAGTGTTCAAGATGGAAGAAGATGAAACAATTGAGAAAATATTCTCAAGGTTTCAAATTCTGGTTGTTGGACTAAAAGTTCTGGATAAAGGCTACTCAATAGCAGATCATGTGAAAAAGATCATCAGAAGCTTGCCAAAATCTTGGAGACCCATGGTCACTGCTTTAAAGCTGTCAAAGAATCTGAATGAGATATCTCTTGAAGAATTGATCAGCTCCTTGAGAAGTCATGAGATAGAACTTGAAGAAGATGAACCTCAGAAGAAAGGTAAGTTTGTTGCTCTAAAATCTAACAAATTTGAATCTAAAGATTTTCAGGAAGAAGAAGAAAGCTTTGAAGGCTCATCAGAAGAAGACGAACCATCACTTCTTTCCAAAAGGGTTCAACAACTCTGGAAGCACCGACAAAAGAAATTCAGTAATCCCAAAAGATCAAGCAATCACTCTGAATCATCCTCTGGCTACAAGATGTCTAGAAGCAAAGAAGTAGTATGCTATGAATGCAAGGAACCTGGATATTACAAGAGTGAATGTCCTAAACTTCAGAAAGAAAATCCTAATAATAAATTCAACAAAGAGAAGAAGAAAAGTCTTATGGCTACATGGGATGACTCAAAATATTCAGAAGCTGAATCAGAATCAGAAGATGAACATTCCAACATCGCCTTAATGGCCAACATATCAGATGAAATCAACTTATCAGAATTTGAATCAGATTCAGAAACAGAAGAGGTATTCTCTAAACTTTCTAGAACTCAATTAGAAGATAGTCTCTCATAAATTCTGGAAAAATATCAGAAACTCCAATCAAATACAAAAACCTGAAACATGGTCTAGTATCTGAATCTGAGGAAACTAGAAAACTAAAAGCAGAAAACTCTGAGCTTAGAGAAAACATTTCAAAACTTGAAAATTCTTTTGAAAAACATAAAGCTTAGGAAGAATAGGAATCAGGAGTTACATCTAGTTCTGATGTATCATAAAGCAATATGATCACAGTTTTCAAAAATTTCTAACTAAAAACATAGATAGAAGCAGAATTGCCTCAATGATCTATGGAGTTAGCAGAAATGGTAGAAAAGGCATATGATATGTTAAACCTATAGGAAAAACACCACAGAAATTTAAACAAGTTGATGACATGATCATAAAAGTCAACACATCTTTAAATTCTTACTTTATATATGGACACAAGCATAATTTAAAATATACTAGTGAGTCATATTGTTCTACAAATTCTATTGAGAAATCCAAACTCAATCAGAACTTTGTAAGTTCTAACAAACAAGGACTCATAAAGATATGGGTACCCAAGGATAAAATTGTTTATGTTGCAGATGTATTTAACAACAAGACTGAAACACCAATCTTGGTACCTGGACTCTGGATGCTTGCGACACATGATGAGAAGAAAACATATGTTCCAAAGTCTTGAGCTTAAATATGTATGTTTTTGAGGCAATCAAAAAGGAAAATCCATTGGCTCTGGAACCATTGGTAACAATAATCTTCCCTCTATATCTAATGTTCTGTTAGTTGAAGGATTGATGCATAAAAATTTCTGAACTAAAGAGTCAAAATGTCAAATGTCTCATGTCTGTTAATAATGAGCAATGGGTCTGGCACAGAAGATTGGGACATGTTAATATGAGAAGATTATCTCAGATTAAAAAACTCAATATGGTAAGAGGACTTCCAAATTTGAAGTTCAACTCAGAAGCTCAGTGTGAAGCATGTCAGAAAGGAAAGTTTGCAAAACCTTCTTTCAAATCTAAAAATGGTGTTTCTTCCTCTATACCATTAGAGCTTTTGTACATTGATTTGTTTGGACCAGTGAAAACTTCCTCAATCAATGGTAAAAAAGTATGGATTAGTGACTGTGGATGACTATAGTAGATGGACATGGGTAAAGTTCCTTAAACACAAGGACGAGTTAATCTTTGTATTTTCTAACTTCTGCAAACAAGTTCAAAATGAAAAATAGTTAGAATTGTAAAAGTTAGAAGTGATCATGGTGGAGAATTTGAAAACAAAAAATTGGAATTATGTTTTAATGAAAATGGCATCTCTCGTGATTTTTATTGTCCTAGATCTCCATAACAAAATGGAGTTGTAGAACGTAAGAACATAACTTTACAAGAGATGGCCAGAACCATGATCAATGAGATTAACATGGATAAACACTTATGGGTAGAAGCAGTAAATACAACATGTTATATTCAGAATATAATCTCTATAAGACCTATTCTAGAAAAGACTCCATATGAATTGTGGAAGGACAGAAAGCCCAACATTTCGTATTTTTATCCTTTTGGATGCCCTTGTTTTATTCTGAATACTAATGATCCTTTGAACAAGTTTAATTCTAAGGCATAATAATGTTTCATGTTAGGATACTCTGAATGTTTGAAAGGATATAGAGTATACAATACATAAACACGAACTGTGATGGAATCTATTTGTGTCAAATTTGATGATAAGCTTGGTCTTGAAAATCCAAAGCATAATGAATCTCATGCAGATATAGAAGTTCAAATTATAGAAACCAGAACATATGAAGAACAACCATCTATAAAAAAAGACAAAACAAATACCATAACAAGTTCTGAAGAACCCAGTCAGAAGAGATAATCCAGAAGCACATTGAATCATCCAGAAGATAAAATTATAGGAAAGAAAGATGATCCAATCAGAACACGATCGTCATTCAGAAACTCTGAAAAATCACTAATGGGATTAGTTTCATTGATTGAACCCACTTCCATTGATGAAGATCTCTCAGAAAATGATTGGATACTTGCAATGCAGGAAGAATTAAATCAATTCACTAGAAATGACATATGGGATCTAGTTCCTAGACCCAGAGGATTCAACAAAATTTGAACCAAATGGGTCTTCAGAAACAAACTAAATGAACAAGGTGAAGTTGTCAGAAAAAAGCACGACTGGGTGCACAAGGTTATAGTCAGCAAGAAGGAACAAACTATACATAAATCTTTGCACCAGTCGCAAGGTTAGAGTCTGCCAGACTTTTAATTTCTTTTGCTGTAAATCATGACATCACTCTCTATCAGATGGATGTCAATAGTGCGTTTTTAAATGGTTATATTGATGAAGAAGTTTATGTGCACCAACCCCCTGGTTTTGAAAACAATAAACATCCAAAACATGTTTATAAACTTAAAAAATCACTATAAGGTCTAAAACAAGCTCCTAAAGCTTGGTATGAAATATTAAGTAACTTTTTGTTAGAAAATAATTTTACCAGAAGGAAGGTGGACATAACTCTTTTCTGTAAATCATTTAAAAATGATATTCTGATTTGTCAAATTTACGTAGATGATATAATATTTGGATCTAGTAAAAGCTCTTTGGACAAGGAATTTTCTAATACTATGTAGAAAGAATTTGAAATTAGCTTAATGGGAGAATTGAAGTTCTTTCTGGGAATTCAAATCAACCAAACATCGATAGGAACCTAAATTCACCAAAGTAAATATATTAAAGAACTTATGAAGAAATTTGATATGTCAGAAAGTAAACTATTTAAAACTCCAATGCATCCTACATGCATTCTGGAAAAGGAAGGGGTAAGTAAGAAGGTAGATCAGAAGATCTATAGAGGTATGATTGGCTCTCTCATATACTTAACTGCCTCAAGACCTGATATTCTATATAGTGTTTACCTCTGTGCTAGATTCCAATCAGATCCTAGATAATCTCACTTAACCTATATTAAGAGAATTTCCAGGTATCTGAAAGGTACTACTAATCTTGGCCTTTGCTATAGAAAATCCAGAGAATATAAACTTGTAGGGTACTATGATGCTGACTTTGCTGGAGATAGAAAAGAAAGAAAACGTACTTCTAGAAGTTGTCAATTTATGGGAGACAACTTAATCTCTTGGTCTAGAAAAAGACAATCTACAATTGCAGTTTCAACTACTGAAGCTGAATATATAACAACAACTGGATGCAGTACTCAAATTCTCTGGATGAAGAATCAGCTTGAAGACTTCAATATTTATGAGAGTAACATCCCTATCCTCTATGATAATACATGTGCTATCTGTATTTCTAAAAATTCTATCTTACATTCTAGATCTAAACATATAGAAATTAAACATATTTTCATTAGGGACTATACTCAAAAGGGAATTTTATTTTTAAAATTCATAGATACAGACCATCAATGGGCTAATGTTTTTACAAAACCACTTGCTGAAGATAGGTTTAATGTCATTCTGAAACATCTCAGTATGGAATTATGTCCAGAATGAATATGTTAATTTTATACATTTAACTCTCAAAACTTCTTTTCTTTTCTTTTAATCTTATGATCAATATTTCTTCTAAAGTAAGAAGGAGAATTGTATCAGAATATTTCCAGAAGATCTGATTGTTTTCATATTAGAACATTTTGTGTCAAGGACACAAATGCAAATCATTACATCAATACCTGTCAACAAAGCTCCAAGTGTCTTCTGAGTCTGATTACGTGTTTAAACTCTGAGAGAGGACAGAACATGAAGTTCATCACTTGAACAACTGTCAATCTAACTACAGGTGTCCTCTGAGGCTGAATACATGTTCAAATTCTGGGAAACTGAAATGGATAAACTGACAAAGTTGAGGCGCTTATCACGTTGGTAACTGTTCAAAAATCTTTTACGCCATCCCATTGTCAGAATTCATTAATGATGTGAATCATCATGTTTGTGATTTAATTTTTCCACTAGTTATGTTTTTTTTAACGTTGCAAATACTATATATATATATATATATGTGTGTGTGTGTGTGTGTGTGTGTGTGTGTATGTGTGTGTGTTCACTTTCACCCCACAAACACTTTTCAGCTCTCACGTTCACTATCACTCTCTTCTTGTTCTCTTGTTTTCTCTTGCTCTCTGCATTTGTTATCAAAACCCTTTCTTGTGAACAATGGCATCATCTTCCAAGCAAGTTCAACCCTCTCCATCTTCTCAAAAAGCTTCTACAAATCAAGCTTCTGAAGAAACCTATGTTACTCTGGTCAGAACTCTTCTCACTCCAGTTGATAAACTAGAAGTTCTTTGTGAATTGTTCGTTGAATTTCATAGCATGAAGGAAAATGGCTATGATCTCACCCCTGAAGTAAATTTTCAAGGCTAGACAAAGTACTTTGATCGTCTTATGGGTCCCATTTTTCCTAAGCTGGTTAAAGAGTTATGTATTTTTGCTTTAGCTTCAAACAACCAAGTAACATCTTATGTCATGGGGAAGAAGATCATTGTCACTGAAGATATTATTGGAAGACTCATAGAATCTGATGGCAATGGGATCAAATGCATCGACATGGTGAAAAGCTCTGACCTAACAACAATTTCTAGAGAAATATTTACTTTTGGGCAACATTCTAACAAGATTAAGGATCTCAAAGATCGTTAGAGAATCTGGGAAAATATAATTCTGGGTAGTATCTGTCACAAAAAACCCACAAGTTCTCTAGATTATATCAACCTTTATCAACATTATCTTCTCTACTTCATCTGAATAAACAAGAAAATCAACCTTGATCATAGTTTGTTCAATCATCTGAAGAACAACGTCAAAGAAACAAGAGAGGAGGAGAAAACTAAAAGAGATTGGATTCCTCTAGAAAGGCTAATCTTAGATATTCTAACAGAGAACAATCTGGTAAAACATTTGATTGAAGCTCAACAAGTTGATCTGGAAGCAATTGCTGGAAAACCTCGCAATGCGAAGAATCTCAAGAAAATGAAGTTCATTGACAACATCAAGAAGGATCATGTTCTGCATTCAAAGGAAGTAATCACCACAAGGAAGATTCCTCTGAATGATTTCCTCTATTCTCAACTGATACCCATCCAAAATTTATCGTCATATATCTAGAGTCCTGTAAACAAGATGGAACTGATCCTGGGTTCAATCCAGAATATCTTTAAATACCTGCTCTAGATGTTGCTCTGAAGAAGACAAAGAATAGTAAAGCATCTGAGGGAACTCCTCAAAAGACACCAAAGGTTGCTAAAAAGAAAGGTAACCCTTCAGCTTTTGTTTCTGTTATTAAGCCAATGATAACAACATCATCTAAAATTCCCCACCAGAAAATCCTCCATCTGTTATACCTTCTTTTGTTCACCCTGTCTCTTCAAACCCCATTACTATTGAAACCCCATCTTCTGAAATCACAAACTATGATAATTCAGAACCATAGAATATTCAACCTGAAAACCCTTCACCTTCTCCCAGGTCTTCTGAACATTATTCACCACAAACACTTGATAACTTCGACAAGCCTATTGATCGAAATCCTCCTTCTGAACTTGACCCTACATCATTTGTTGAAACCCACTCAAAACTTCAACAAGTCCTCTCTGATATTGATAGGTTTCCACCATACCTTGAAACTTCTCAATCCAACATTCTTAATCCACCTCCTACCACCACATAAACCATCCTTGGCATTAACTATCCTATTAATTCCTTTCAACCTATGCTCATATTTGACATACCCACACCACCAGAAGATTCACTATCTTTTTATAATTCTACTCCTCCAAGATCTCCTACTTTCATCACCATTCCAGACACTCCCACTCCCACTAATGAACCAGAAGATCCACTCAAAACTATCATTAACATTAAAGCCCTACACAAACTAGCCTCAAATTATGAGAAAATCGCCATCCCAAAACCCAAACCAAAACCAACCAAATCAGATCTTGGTGTGTTATTGCTGGCTTTTGAAGCAGAAATGAAAAATTGGGTGGACATTTTGAAAAGCGCTTATGCAGACAATCTGAACCCTGCAGCATCTGATAACCTTTGGACAAATTTCAGAAAATGGTTCAACACTGATTCCAAGAAGCTGAAGGATATCAACTATGATATTTCTCAGCAAAACTTCTGTGAAAAATTGCACACTTTTAAGGAAGAAGTTCTGAGTTGATGGGAAAAGAAGACTCTTCATCTTCTGGACATTGAACCTTGGACATAACCAAAGGAATCTTCTTCTAAACTTCAGATCATGGTTGTATCTGAAGACAAAGGGAAAGTTGTTGCAATGTCACCTTCTAAAACTCCTGCACCAAGCTCTGAGAAAGTGGCTACTTATACTGAAGAAACTCTTTCATCCTCTCTGGTTCTTAAAACTCTGGAAGAGTTAAGGAAAGAGAATAAAGCAGTAAAAATCAGACTGGACAAACAAGATGAAACAAATATAGAACTCAAGAACATGATTGGTTAATATCTGGATTCTACCTCTCAGAATAAAAGTCTTCTGGAGGTATTGTTCACAAGACTACCTCATCAACAACCTTAGTTTCTATTTATTTGCTTATCTCCTTGTTTTGTTTTTTATTTGCTTTTTCTGATTATGTGTTGATCTGCTTATTCTGATTAATGAAAGTTTCTATGTTTTGTCTACTTTTGTTATGATCTCTTTTCTGATTACTTTACTTTTTGAATAATGACAAAAAGGGGGAGAACGTAAAATATTTTGATTAATAACAACTCACCAAGACCAAGCCTCAAGCATCCTAAAAACTCTGATAATTTTCATATGATTTTTAAGAACAGGAAAAGTCTTCAACTCAGGGGGAGCTTCTATTATAAGAACTTCTTATCAAAAACATTGAAGGATCATTTCAAAGAACCTCAAAGACAGTCTCTCTATGATCTTTTGGTCATAATTAATTATCTCAAAATATAAGTTTTGTCATCATCAAAAATGGGGAGATTTTTAGAACAAGAATTTTGATTCTACTCTCTTTAAATAAGTTTTGATGATAACAAATATTTTAATATTATAAGAACAAAATATGCTACCTAAGATTATTAATTTTTTTTATATACATGATTAGAAGTTCTCAAAAATTGAAAGAAGTTATGACGCAATATCTTTCACTCTAAATAGAAAACTATACAAAAAGAAGATCTACTAAATGTTCCTAGAAGATCTTATTCAACAACAACACTTAGAACAATTGTTTTGCAATCAAACTCTGATACTTGAATTCATGCAAGTTCTGATTCTCAGAATCAACCATATTAATTAAAGATCAAAGAATTAATGGCTCCAGACATAATCTGTATTTTTGGAAACTCTTAATGGCGTTTATCATCATCCAAAAATAAGTCAAGTTGTCTCCAACGGATCATTTCAAAACATCTATATAAAGAGTCCACTGAAGAATTTTTTAAACACAACTCTCGCGCGCATACACAAAGTCAAAATTCTCTTTCATAATTTCGTAATACAATATTGTGTAAAAACCCTCAAAGTAGTGATAACCGCTTTCTAGAAGCAATATTAGTTACACCTTTTTGTAATCAATCTTGATATACCTTGAATGACTAAGTATAGTCAGTAGACTCAAGAAGACTTTGACAGTAGGTCATCATGTTTGTAATCCTTATTTGATTAGTGGATTAATACCTCGTTGAGAGAGGCAAAATCACCTTCGTGGGTGAACTGGATATAGTTTGAGTTCAAACGAACCAGGATATATCAATTGTGTTGGTCAGATTTTTTTTAAAACCTCAATTCAAACCCCTATTTCTTTTGGTTTTTGTAACACCTTTCTAACCCATAAACAATTTATATAAAATAATATCAGAGTACATCAAATAGAAAGGTGTCACACATTATTCAAAACATCAATCAACTCATTGTCCTGTCCCGTAACACGGGTTACACAATCAACATAAACATAATTATACATTTTCGTAGTGGAACCATACTTGGTAATTCAAATCAACCTTTCACTTCTTGAAATAAAAGTATTTCATTTAAAATAGTATCATAAATCAAAAGGTCTTTCATCATAACATAAAAAGGGAACAAAGTTTGCAACTAATCCCAACCCGATTTTACATAACTCAGAGCAGGACAACACTCAAAACGACTCCTAAAATAAAATAAAAACACGCTTCAAGACTCTGAATCTTATAGCACTGCGAAGCTACTCTTGATCATCTACAAGTTACCCACATATCATTCAATATTTCCAAGCAGGTAGGGTGAGAAATCATAATTCGTTATGGTAATATAAGGACATGGAATTAAATAGAATAAGCACAACAACATCATAGCATCATCAACAAAATTCCACACATCGCAAACACAATCACTTTATGTATATACAATGTCACCTATAATGGAATGCAAAGTATGCATGTGGTACCGGTTTTTCTCCATGCGATGGACACTGGCCATCAACCCTCCACAAGGGAGCACAACAAAATCACCAAATCACTTCAATACACACAATGGGATTGAAGATACCAATAGGCCGAAGCCCCAACGAAATATGTTATTAAATACAACGATTTTATACTCCTTATAATCACCAAAAATTCAACATGTGCATCATTTCATTTCATATTCAGCATTTAATTATCATAGAATCACATTTTATCATCCATACATCAACAAATAACTCGACAACAAAAATTGACACGAGAAAGCCTCAAAAATCACTAAAAACAACATATATATTCACCTGACATGGCCAACCGTGTCCTATGACACGACCCATGTCAGAGGCCTACACACAAGTCATCAAAACTCAGCAAAAATGCAAAACACAGTGGTCTGACACGGGTGGTCGTGTCGCATGACACTGCCCGTGTCAGGCACACTGAAGCAAAAAAATGTATTTTCCCATCCATAAAGGTGACACGGGTACCCGTGTCGTGTGACAAGGCCCGTGTCAGAGTGCGACAAAACCCAATTTTCCCTAAAAAAAAATTTGTTGTATTTTGGACTCAAATACCACCAAAAACAGTTTTCTCCATCATCAAAATGCATCAATTTATCCATATAACTCACATATAACTCACATATAACTCATATACAACAACACCTAACATTCTAAAACATTATAATTCACCAAACACCAAAATTTATCAACAATCTACAAGTACCTAATATATTCCTAAACCAAATCCTATAAAACTATAATAAGAAATGAAAACTCCCCATACCTTAGAGAATTCTGTAGATTGACACTCTTCTCCAAGGTTCCTAGCAACTTTCAATGCCTTATGCTTCCTCTCCTTCTTTTCCCTTCTTCAGAGCTCTTCTTCACCAAACAAATACGAGAATGTGAGAAAACTGATCGTATTCTCCTTGTTTGGATGATTATCTCAGTTTATGACTTTCCCGACTTATCCTCACTCTTTTCTCTTAAAGACCACCTTGCGCTTTCCTTCAATATTTTTATTATTAATAATAATAATAGTATAATAATACATAATTTATTTATATTATCTAAAAATGCTTTTTAACTCCCAAAATTCTCCAAATTTACCAAAACCTCTAAATTATTTCTAAATTAATTTAAATAAATGAATAAAATAAATAAATAAATAATTACATGAAGTAAACAGATTCGGATACGACTCATTCATCTGATCTTCCCACTCCCAGGTCAAACTCTCTCCAACTAGTCCACTCCATAATACCTTCACTAAGGAAATTTCTTTACCCCGCACTTGCTTCAATTCTCTACCATCAATCCTTACTGGCAAAGCTTCAATTGTCATATTATCCCTCACCTGAACATCACCCACTTGAATTACATGCGACAGATCTGGAATATACTTCCTCAATTGTGACACATGAAACACATCATGTAAATTCGCAAGTGACGGCGGTAGAGCCACCTGATAAGAAACGACTCATATCCTTTGCATAATCTAATACGGACCAACAAAATGCGGAGTGAGCTTTCTAGACTTCAAAGCTCGTCCTACACCAGTCATAGGAGTAACTCTTAGGAACACGTGATCTCCATCTTGGAAATCAAGTGCTTTTCTTCTCTTATCATGGTAACTCTTCTGGCGACTCTATGATGTCTTCATACTTTCATGAATCATTTTAATCTTCTCAGTTGTCTCTTGTACAGTCTCAGGTCCAAACACCAAACTCTTTCCTAACTCATACCAACACAATGGAGTTTGACAACGTATACCATACAACACTTCATATGGAGTCATTCCAATACTAGCATGAAAACTATTGTTGTATGTAAACTCAATCAACGACAAATGACTATCTCAAGACCCTCCTTGGTCCAACACACAAGCCCTCAGCAAATCTTCAAATATTGGATTGATCTTTCTGTCTGACCATCTGTCTACGGATGATAAGAAAAACTCATCCTCAACTTAGTACCCAAAGCATCCTATAAACTCTTCAAAAACCTTGACGTAAACCGCAGTTCTCTATCCGACACAATACTCGAAGGTACACCATGAAACTTCACAATCTCATCAGTATAAATCTCAGCCAACCTCTGCATAGAATGATTAATCTTTATTGGCAAGAAATGCACCGACTTATTTAACCTATTCACAATCACCCAAATCAAATAATTACCTCTTGTAGACTTCGGTAACCCAGTCACGAAATCCATGGAAATGTTATCCCATTTCCACTCAGGGACATTCAATGGCTGCATCATACCGGAAGGTTTCTGATGTTCAATCTTTGACTTCTGGCAAGTCAAACACGCATACACAAATTCAGCAATATCTCTTTCCATGCCTGGCCACCAAATAAATCTACGCAAATCTTGATACATCTTCGTAGCCCCAGGATGAATACTCAGTCGACTTCTATGTCCCTCCTCTAAAATACTCTTTTTAATTCCCAAAATATCTGGAACACATACTCTATCCTGAAATCTCAAAATTCCATCTTCATCAATTCGGAACTCACCTGCATTACCTTGATCAACCAACATCAACAAATCAACTAGTTTCAAATCAGATTTCTGACCCTCACGAATTTCTTCCAAAATTCCACTAGTCAGCTTTAACATACCCAATTTCACACTATTTGTAGTTGTCTCGCACAAAAACCTCATGTCTCTGAATTGCTCAATCATTTCAAGTTCTATCACCATAAGCATCGAAATATGCAATGACTTCCTACTCAAAGCATCAACCATTATATTTGCCTTACTAGGACGGTAATTCAAATCAAACTCAAAATCCTTTAGTAATTCAAGCCACCTTCTCTGCCTCATATTTAACTCTTTCTTCTCAAACAAGTACTTCAAACTTTTATGATCACTGAATACCTCAAATTTCGATACAAACAAATAATGCCTCCAAATCTTAAGGACAAACACCACTGTAGCCAACTCTAAGTCGTGAGTAGGGTAATTCCTCTCATGAACTCTTAACTGTCTAGAAGCATAAGTAACCACCTTATCATTTTGCATCAAAACTCCACCAAGACCTATCTTGGAAGCATCACAATAAACCACAGAGGACTCATTTGGTTTTGGGAAAACCAACACCGGAGCAGTCGTTAACTTTTTCTTTAGTTCCACAAAACTCTCTTCATAAGAAACATCCCACACATACACTTAGCCCTTTCGTGTCAATTGCGTCAACAACAAAGCTAACTTAGAAAAACCATCAATGAACTTACGGTAGTAACCATCCAATCAAAGAAAACTATGAATCTCAGTAGCGTACTTCAGAGTCTCCCACTGCAATACCGCGTCAATCTTCGAAGGATCCATATAAATTCCACCACTTGAAAACACATGGCTGAGGAAACTCACTTCTTTCAACTAGAACTCACACTTGGACAACTTAGCATATAATTTCTTTTCCCTTAATACCTGCAACACAATCTTCAAATTCTCAGCATGTTCTTCTTCTGATTTAGAATATACCAAGATATCATCTATGAAAACCACCACGAATTTATCAAGATACTCATGAAAGATCATGTTCATATATTCCATGAACACACTAGGCGCATTAGAAACCCCAAACAACATCACAGTATACTCATAATGACCATACCTCGTCCTGAAAGCTGTCTTCAGAATATCATCAACTTTAACTCGAATTTGATGATAACCAGACCTCAGATCAATCTTACTGAACACACAAACACCTACCAACTAATCCATCAAATCATTAATCCTCGGAAATGGGTACTTATTATTGATAGTCACCTTATTCAATTGCCGATAATCGACACACAACCTCATGCTACCATCCTTTTTCTTAACAAGCAACACCGGAGCACCCCATGGAGAAACAGTAGGTCGAATGAACTTCTTCTCTAAAAATTATTCTAATTGTTTCTTCAACTCACTCAACTTTGAAGCAGAAATTCTATAAGGGGCCATCGATATCGTACTCGTACCTGGTACTATGTCCATAGCAAAATCAATTTCATGTTCCAGAGGTAAATCACTTATATCATCAAGAAAAACATATTGAAATTCATGAACCACATGCAACTCTACACTAATGGCTTCATCGTCAACTTTCAACAATGCAAACCCCACAAACATAAAGGCTTCATATGATAAAAGTTCATCCACTTACTTAGTAGATAGGAACATCATCTCACCATCTCACTCAGTTCATGAAACCTCACAGTCTTACTATAACAATTAATATGAACATAATTGAATTCCAACCAGTTCATACCAAGGATAACATCAATTTGGTGCAAAGGTAGGCAAACCAAATCCATCACAAAATTCTTTTCAAAAATTGTCAAATGACACTTCAAACAAACAAGCATAGTAGTCACAGAACCATTAGTAGGAGTCTCTATTATCATACTAACTTCCATATTAGACAAATTCAAACCCAATCTAGTAGCACACTCAAAAGAGATAAATGAATGCGTAGCTCCAGTATCAATAATGGCAATCAACTCAACATTGTTAATAAAACAAGTACCTTGAATTAAGTTTTCCTTCTTTGGAACCTCTGAACCAGCTAAAGCAAACACTCTTCCATTATTCTGGGCAGCAGTAGAAGTGTTCTTTGGTTTCTGGCATTGAATATTGATATGCCACTGTTCACCATAATTGAAACAGGTCGGACCCTCATTCAGACAATCACCAATTCTATGCCCAAGCTTACCACAGCGGTAACATTTCAGAACCTTGTTGGTACACACATCAACCTTATGACCTGATTTTCCATACTTATAGCATTGAATAGGTACATAAGCGGCTCCCCTACTTGGCTTCTTCTCATCTGATACCTTCTGTTTCCCCTTATCACCTGGAGTCACATAAAGTTTTCTTCTAAACTGGCCATTGTCTTTCTTTCACTCAGTTGTTTGTAGTGGGCAGATCGAGCTCAACTATCCTCATCATATATTCTAATTTTATCCACCAACTCTGCATACCTATGATTTTGTTGGCATCCAATTCCCTGCTTAATCTATGGTCTCAACCCATTCTCAAACAGGAGACACTTAGAAAGTTCAGCATCCGCACGGCTGTAATGAGGAAAAAACTTCACAAGCCTCTCAAACTTGGCAGCATACTCTGCTACCGTCATATTCCCTTGCTTCAATTCAAAGAACTCCACTTCCAACTTACCACGAGCATCTTCAGGAAAATACTTCTTAAGGAACTCTGTCTTAATAACTGTAACACACCAAAATTTTCCCTCTTATTTATTACCTTAACTGGCTTTATTTCTTGCATTCATCTGAATTTCCCACTAGGTCATTGTCGCTCCCTGGATTTCCATCCTGGTACAAATGCAAAAGTGGCGCGGAAAGAGGTAGAGTCGCCAGCCAGGCATTTTTATCCCGAAGGAACGGGAATGGTAATGCTGCATAAACCGAAGATAGAAAAGAAAGGACAAAGGTCCTACCAACCAAAGAGACTGGGTTCGGGAGTCGGTTACGACCTGGGAAGGTATTAGCACCCCAGATCGTCCGCCATACCCAACGGGATCCACGCTTGCAAAGAAAATGCTCCAAAGGGCGAAGAAAAGAAAATTGTTGCAAAAGGGAGATTGAAACTGGAAAAGGAAATGAGAAAGAAAACAAAGAGGAAAAATGTAGGGAAAATAAAAGAGTGTGCTCGAACAGGCCCTACCCCACTGCCTACGTACCTCATCTGGACATGAGGATCAGAGACACCGTAGTTCCCCTAACTAGGGGTGGAAAGGATTGCCAGTGTCTTAAGACTTGTACTGCCTATGCCAATGCTCAGATGTTGCAGGCTCGGACGACGAGTGTGTTACCGTCTCGCAAAATGACAAGTATGAACAAGTTCGCGTACAGAGCGAAGGTGATGAGAAAAGAATTCCCGAAGGAGAGACATTTATTGTTTGTTTGTTTTTTTTATGAGTTTTTTAGGAGTGTGGCACAAGAGAACGAACTCAAACTCTTTTCCATGGAATGTGTACTTGCTACTACATTCCAAGATGGAATAATAGAACAAGCACACCAAGTAAGGAGAATTTATCCAAAACTTGTTTCCAAGGGAAAGGGCCTAAGTTCATTGACTTGTTGAATTTATTAAGTGTTTTAGTGATTAAAATGAAGAAGTGTTTTTTATGGTTTTTCTTGATGAAGATGACCTCATGACCCGACTTGTGCATCATGCTAGACAAATGCACTATTCCAAGATGGAATGAATACATATGCCCCATGGAATAAGGCTATTACACAGGAGGCCACTTCTTTCTTTATTAATGTTTTTTAGGTTTTTGTTTTGAGATGAGAATAGAAAGAGCCAAAAGGAACAAAAGACAAAAGTCTAATGGGGAAAGACTAAACCTAAAGTTATCATGCAAAAAAGTGGTCCTAAGGTTAGTGAGGTTTCAACTATCCTAAGAGAAGAAAGAACCAAAGGAGAAGAAAAAGAGAGGAGAGGAAAGCTAGAGAACAACTTACTCCTCTAAAGGAGATAAGTTGCCTCCAAAGGGGAATATGCAAAGTTGAGTCACATGATGGAATAAGGCACATCAAAAATCACAAAGTAGAAAACAACTTAAAAAGAAAAGATGAAGAGTTGAAATGTGGATAAACATCCACACTTCTCTTACCATGAGCCCCTGAAATGTTAGCAAAATTCCAGCATATATTCATCAACACAGTTCATGGAATTAGCATGCTCAAAGTTCTAGAAAACAAAGTCAAACAAACATGCCAAGCTTTGCACATACATGAATTTTCGGGTCGAGAACATGAAGGCATACATTAACCAGCAAGAAAATCACCCTAAACTAGCATATTCAATGATCATACAATGATCCATGGCAATTAAGACAAGCAAGGGGATCAAACAAGCTCAAAATAGCTCAACAAAGTCACTCTGCTTCAGTGTTAACTGGTTAACAAAAGCGTTAACCGGTTAACCAGTCCAAACCTGCAGAAAAACACGCAGAAAACAGGTGCGTTAACCGGTTAACCAAAGTGTTAACCGGTTAACACTGAGAAAACAACAACAGATCCTGCGGAAAATCAGCTCAAAACTAGCTTATCCAAATAATTCCACACCAGACCAGCAATCAATTATGCATGAAATAATTAGATCAATTCACATTAATCAATATCATTAAGCTCATGAACATCAACACACGGATCCAGTTGCAAATCAATCAATCACTTCAAGCAAGACAAGAAAATACACAAGCACATGGTGGATCTAAGCACAAGCATGCAAATAAGCTACAAACAGAGTTAGATCTAGATTTAACCAACCTACAAAGCTGAGGTATGCTTTGGTAATTGTTGTTTGAGCTGGAAATGAGGAATCACGTGGAAAACTTCGAAGATCCGGTGCTAAACTTCACACTCCATGCAAAATAAATGCAAGCAAAGGATCTTGATGCAGAATTTTGGCTCCAAAAGCACTTCTAATCTCCAAACCAGATCTGAACCAAGTAGTGAAACCAGCAAATTGATGCAAAGAGGCTATGGATGAAGGTCTAGTTCCAAGATCTACACACTTCAAGGCAAAGTTATGTGATCTTCAAAGAGGAACTTTGAGTGATTTGGAAAATTGGGAGAGAAAATGAGAGAATGGTGAGAGAGGAGTGAAAATTCAGAAAAAATGAGAGGTGAATGATGAGAGAGCTCCTCTTGGTTTGGAGGGAAATGGAATAAATATGATTTAGGTTTGGGATCCAAAAAATATGGTTTGGAATTGGATTAGAAAGGGACTAGGACTTAGCATTGGAATTAGGCTTGGATAAATGCTCTAGATCCTTCTCCATAATTCAAAATGAATAAAAATCAGAAAATGCAAAATTGGAGCCAAAACCACATGCTGAACTTGCTGCTGGAATTCAAAATTCACAGCCGTTAACCGGTTAACCAAAGCGTTAACCGGTTAACGCCAATAAATTTTGAATTCTCCCTCCTTTTGGTGGGAAACTTCAAGAACAATCTGGTGCCAACCATTGTGATCTGATTTTGATCCTCAATCTTTTTTTTAGGGCTTTGACCATGATACCAAGCTTATACAAAAGACCCTGTGAGCTTCCTGCCAGGTCACCATGCATTTGATTTTGACTTGTAGTGCTTCGCATTTCCCGGATGACTGATCATATGTCTTATGCTGGAACATGTGAGTGCTATGCTTCATTTTTCTATGCAAAATGCTAAGGACATGACATATTAATGATGATTATGATATGATGATGATGCTAAACAGAAGAGGGAAAATTTGGGGTGTTACAGCTGCCCCTATTCAAGCAAATGTTAATCTGAAAAGGACGGTAGCACGACTATCGACCGTTCGAGATTAACTGTGGTTGAATACCAAGAAAACCTGAAATTTGCACTCTGCTGGAGAATGAAAGAAATGGGAAATAAACCCAACCAAATGACGCTTTGGATGATTGGAGTAAATATGAAGCAGACGAGCTCCTTCCAAATTGAATTATTACTTCGGATAAGAAAACTTAGACAGACGAGTCTCTCTCAAATAAACCTGTTACGCCAGGAACTAGACATACGAGCCCTCTTCAAGAAACCTTGTGACGTCAGGAAATGGACATACGAGCCCTCTTCAAACAACCCTGTTACGCCAGGGAATGGACATATGAGCCCTCTTCAAATAAACCTATTACGCCAGGGAATGGACATACGAGCCCTGTTCAGACAACCCTGTTACGCCAGGAACTGGACATACGAGCCCTCCTCATACATTTTGCAATATATTATCTGAGACAGACGAACCTCCTTCGGATAAACCTGTTATGCCAGGACCGGTGATGCACTTAAGTCTGTGGGATAGACATGCATAATCAGGATAGACGAACCCTCTTCATATATTCTCCGTGGATATATGATCTAAGACATACGATCCTTCTTAAGCAAACCTGTTACGCCAGGCGCAACATTAGGATTTGACGAACCCTCTTCACAAATATTGCGTTGATGAGTGGTCTCTGAGACAGACAAACCTCCTTTGGTCAAACCTGTTACGCCAGGACCGATATCCATTTTGACGTTTAATCCCACCGTCAAGACTTCAAACCTCTTCAGCATAGACGAGCATTGGATGATCATCAAGAGAACACAGACGAGTGCCATAAGTCAATGATACAAACGAATATCAGACGATGATCTAAGAAACACAGATGAGTGCTTCAGGCGATGATACAAACGAATATCAGACACTGATACAGACGGATACCAGAGATCCAACACAGACGAGCATTTGGAGTAACAATACGGACGAGTACCAGAGTGATTATCAAATTAACACATATGGATATAAGCTAACATAGACGAGTGTTGGAGGATGATACAGGCGAGTATCCCAACAATGCAAACGAGCTTCAAACAGATAACAAACACAGACGAGTGCCATAAATACAGACGAGCACCAAGTAAATATCAAACACAGACAAGCATTTGGAGTACGATACAGACGAGCATCAAACAGATTTCAAACCCATACGAGTGCTGAGGACTGTGGATGAGCAACAAACAGATAAGTAAACATCAAACACAGACGAGTGTTAGGAAACACGGACGAGCAACAAAAAGATGCCTGACAAGAATCACAACTCTGTCGGGGAGGATCAAAAGAAAATAATTCACAAATGAGCGAGTGCTAAAGAACACCGACGGGCATCCCGCATATATCAAACACAGACGAGTGTTGGGAAGATGCAGACGAGCATCATACAGGTGTCAAACCCGGACGAGTGTAGGAAAAGCAGCTATTAAACACAAACGAGTGCTGGGAATGCGGATGAGTATCAAATTAATATCACACACAGACGAGTGCTAGGGAGTGCTGACGAGCAACCAAAATGGATATAAAAAATAGACGAGTGATGGGGCATGCATACGAGTACCAGCAACTATCAATCACCGACGAGTGTTGGGGAGTGCAGACGAGCACCAAGCAGAGTGCGAACACAGACGAGTGCTTGGTATTGCAAACGAGCAACAAGCAGAGTGCGAACACAGACGAGTCCCAGAGAATACAGACGAGCATCAAATGAAGCGTGAGCACAAACGAATGCCAGGGAATGCATACGAGCATCAAACGAAGTGCGAGCACAGACGAATGCCAGGGAATGCAGACGAGCATCAAACAAAGTGCCCTGATTGGCAACAATAATCACAGCTCTACAGGGGAGAACTAGGTCAAGAGGCTTTGACGATGCTCCGGTTGGGGGGATGAACAATTGTCTGTGTCATCACAAAGGCAAAAAAAAATTGGTGACTTCTATGGGAGAATATTTCAATGATGGGAGTGAGTCCCGATCACGAGCTCTGCGGGAACTAACCGTCTTCAGACTCGGTTGGGGATAACCATCTTCAGACTTGGCTGGGGACGATGCTTGGTCAAGACTCTAGCTGGGGAAAGAATTCTGCAAATTCTAACTCCGTGGGGAAATCAGACGTGTAGATGTTAAGAATTGACAGAATTTTTGACCAACAAGAAGTGTTGAACTTAGTTCAGGATGTCACATCAGATGTTGTGACATTGTCAAACAGAGTATAAGTTAATGAACTTAGTTCAGGATGTCACACCAGATGTTGTGACATTGTGTAAGTTAATGAATTAAGTTCAGACATCAGGATGTCACACCAGATGTTGTGACATCTTAAACTTGCTACCAGACTTAAATGATGCATAACAGAACTGAGTAAATTCAGGGAATTTATCTGGAATTAATTGTGAATAGATAAACAATACAAGGCGCATCTGTAGGGAGCTTAGTTATCTGATTTCAGTATATCAGAATAACTACCTCACCTAGAATCAAGGAAGTAACAAACCCTAATTCAAGGTGATGACAATATGACTTATCAGGACTGGATAATCTACATAAAAGCCCAAAAGCCAAGCATCTATTTAAGGAACAGAAACTCTCAGAATAGAGTACGAAATTAAGAAGACTGTAAAGGGTGTTTGTGTTTAATAGCAGGTTTTAGTTGTGTATCACTTTATGAGCTTTTAAGCAAAAAGTGTATTGTGTCTTGATTGAAACTTTTAAGTAAAATCAAGCTGTTGTGTTTGAAGTGTAACTTCAGTTTTATTAAACATTGTAACATATCACTGTGTGATTGAGGGGGAGTGAGTAGGTACTCATATCTAAGTTGTGTCTTAGGTAGAAATTGCCTTGGGTAGATATTAAGTGAAGGATTAAACTGATTGGTTTAAGTCCAGAATTAATATTACTTATATTGGATTTCCTTCCTGGCTTGGTAGCCCCCAGATGTAAGTGTGGAGATACACTGAACTGGGTTAACAATTTCCTGTGTTATTTAATTTACCTGCACTTTAAGTTTTGTTTAAGTCTTCAAGTGTTTAAACATCTCATTCGACATCACGTACCTGATCCCAAAATTTCAATTGGCATCAGAGCAGGCACCCTGCCTGTTTAACTGGGTGAGATCTAGGGACTGCAAATTTTGGGAACATGGACAGAGATGTAGGATCTGTGAATAGACCACCTATATTGGATGGATCCAACTATGACTACTGGAAGCCAAGAATGGTAGCATTCTTAAAATCACTTGATAGCAGGGCTTGGAAAGAAGTCAACAAAGGATGGGAGCACCCTGTCCAAGACAATAAGGATGGGGCAAAAGTGTTGAAGCCTGAAGAAGAGTGGAGCAAGGAGGAAGAAGATTCAGCACTTGGAAATTCCAAAGCCTTAAATGCCCTATTCAATGGCATTGATAGGAACATATTCAGACTTGTGCATCACTGTGAGCTGGCCAAGGATGTTTGGGACACTCTCAAAACCACTCATGAAGGAACATCAAAAGTGAAGATGTCAAGACTTCAACTTCTCACCACCAAGTTTGAAAACTTGAGAATGAAGGAAGATGAGACCATTCATGAGTTTTACATGAACATCCTGGAAATAGCTAATACTTCTGGTGCTTTGGGAGAGAAGATGAGTGATGAAAAATTGGTAAGAAAGATTCTCAGATCACTCCCAAAAAGATTTGACATGAAGGTTACTGCAATAGAAGAAGCTTAGGACATATGCACAATGAAGGTTGAAGAGCTCATTGGTTCCCTTCAAACATTTGAGATGGGAATGAATGATACAATTGTGAAGAAAAACAAAAGCATAGCCTTGGTCTCAAATACTGATAAAGAATAAGAAAGTCATGAAGCAGACTCTGAAGAAAATTTATCAGAAACAATTGCTATGCTTGGAAGACAATTCAACAAAATTCTCAAAAGAATGGAAACCAAGTCCAGATCAAGTGGAAGAAACTCAAACTCTTCTGAGAATAAAAGACCTTATGATTCTAATAGAAGGTAAAATTATGATGAGAAGACCAACCAAGGAAAGGGATTCAATGTCATGGATGTGAAGGATATGGACACATCAGAAGTGAATGCCCTACCTATCTAAAGAAGCAGAAGAAAGGTCTCTCTGTGACCTGGTCAAATGAAGACTCAGGATGTGAATCAGAAGAAGAATCTGCAAAGCACATCACTGCTCTAGCTGGAGTATGTGAATGTGAAGGGGGATCCAGTGATGAGGAGCTGACATTTGAAGAGCTTGAAGAATCATACAAGATGCTATGTAAAAGGAGCACTGAAGTATGCATGGAGAATATAAAGCAGAAGAAGCAGATTGAGGTATTAAAGGCTGAAAAGACAAGTAATCTAGAGATCATCGACACTTTGAAAAGTGAAGTAAGCCTACTCAACTCCAAATTGGAGCATATGTCCAAATCTGTCAGAATGCTGAACAGTAGCTCAAACACACTGGATGTCATTCTCAACAACAACAAGTACTCAGGGGATAGGACTGGCCTGGGATTTAATAAAGCTCAAAAGTTTGAGGCTAGCACCAGCAAAACAACTTCAAATCCCATAAAGTCAAACAAGATGTCCCAAAAGATGTCTCAACATCATGACAAGAACATGATGAAAAAGAAGTATCAAAGATGGAGATGCCATCATTGTGGAAGGTTTGGTCACATCAAACCTTTCTGCTACAAGCTGCATGGACATCCAAATCAGAGGTATCAGCAACCCCCTAAGCAGAAGACAGAGGTCACCAAGAAAGTGCTACATGGACATCAAAATCAAAGATATCAGCAACCCCCTAAGCAGAAGACAGAAGTCATCAAGAAAGTATGGATACCTAAAGCTAGTCTTCATGCTGATCAAAGCTACAAATACATGCCCAAGAACAAGTTCAACTAACAACCTTGGAGCTTAAAAGATGGACACTACACAGGGCAGAGGCATCAAAGGAAACCTCTCAACAGGCAAAAATGGTCAAAGAAGGTTGTTGCCTATATAGCTCATACATCTCTCAGAGTATCAGCTAAGGAAGACTGGTATGCTCAAGGCACATGACTGGATTGAAGAATTTGCTGGTAGACTTAAAGTCACACTCATCCAGATATGTAACCTTTGGAGATGGAGCAAAAGGAGAAATCAAGGGAGTTGGGACTTTGGACTGCCCAGATGTACCAAGACTAGATAATGTGCTGCTGGTAAAAGGATTGACTGCTAACTTAATCAGCATAAGTCAATTATGTGATCAAGGTTACAGTGTAAACTTTACCAAAACTGAATGCATAGTGTCTGATAAAGAACAAAAGGTTGTCATGAGAGGAGCCAGATCAAAAGACAACTGCTATATGTGGGAACCTCAAGATTTCAGTCTCACTTCAACTTGCTCCTTAGCCAAAGAAGAAGAAGTGAAGATGTGGCACCAAAGACTGGGTCATCTTCATCTCATAGGAATAAAGAAGATCATATCTATGGAGGCTGTAAGAGGTATTCCAAGACTGAAGATTGATGAAGGTAAAGTGTGTGGTGAATGTCAAATAGGCAAGCAAACCAAGATGTCACATCCAAAGCTCCAACATCTGACAACTTCCAAAGTTTTGGAATTATTGCATATGGATCTTATGGGACCAATGCAGGTTGAGAGTCTTGGTGGAAAAAGATATGCCTATGTGGTTGTGGATGACTTTTCAAGATATACATGGATAAGTTTCATCAAAGAAAAGTCTGATGTGTTTGATGTATTCAAAGATCTGTGCCAAAGAATACAAAGAGAAAAAGCAAGCTGTGTGGTCAGAATAAGAAGTGACCATGGAAAGGAGTTTGAGAATAAAAAATTCTCAGATTTCTGTTCTTCAGAAGGAATCAATCATGAATATTCTTCTCCTATCACCCCTCAACAGAATGAGATTGTTGAGAGGAAAAACAGAACTATCCAAGAGTCTGCAAGAGCTATGATTCATGCTAAAAAATTACCACTGTACTTTTGGGCTGAAGCTATGAACACAACATGTTACATTCACAATAGAGTCACTCTAAGAAAGGGAACTTTGTCCACCATCTATGAAGTCTGGAAGGGCAGAAAACCTACAGTCAAGTACTTTCATGTGTTTGGAAGTAAATGTTACATTCTGGCTGATAGGGATCAAAGAAGAAAGATGGATCCTAAAAGTGATGAAGGGATTTTCCTTGGATACTCCATAAATAGCAGAGCCTATAGAGTATTTAACTCTAGAACCAAGGTTATAATGGAGTCAATAAATGTGATTATTGATGATGCATCTGCAGATGTTACAGATGATGTTGGAACATCTGCTGACAATCAGACTAAAGTTGAAATAAAGAGTGATAATCCTGACTTCACTCTAACTGAGGCAAGGACAGAACAATCCAACAAACCTCCCTCCATCAGAATCCAGAAAGATCATCCTAAAGATCTGATAATTGGTGATCCCAACAGTGGTGTAATCACTAGATCAAGAGAGATGATGTCAGGCTCCTGCTTTGTTTCAAAGATAGAACCTAAAAACATCGGAAGCTCTGAATGATGAGTACTGGATCTCTGCTATGCAAGAAGAATTAGGCTAGTTTACAAGGAATGAAGTGTGGGATCTTGTTCCTAGGCCTGATGACATAAATGTGATTGGCACTAAATGGGTGTACAAGAACAAGTCAAATGAGCAGGGAGTTATTACAAAGAACAAGGCCAGACTTGTAGCTCAAGGATTCACACAAATTGAGGGAGTAGACTTTGAATAAACCTTTGCACCAGTAGCAAGGCTTGAATCAATCAGACTAATTTTAGGAATTGCTTGTATCCTAAAGTTCAAGCTATTTCAAATGGATGTTAAAAGTGCCTTTCTAAATGGGTATCTTAATGAGGAGGTATATGTGGAGCAGCCTAAGGGATTTGTTGATCCAAGCTGTCCAGATCATGTATACAAACTAAGGAAGGCTCTTTATGGTCTGAAGCAAGCCCCAAGAGCATGGTATGAAAGACTGACCACTTTTCTCACAAAACAAGGGTACATGAAAGGTGGAATAGACAAAACCTTGTTTGTGAAGGATGAAGAAGGAAATGTCATGATTGCTCAAATATATGTAGATGACATAGTCTTTGGTGGGATGTCAGACAGGATGGTTAAACATTTTGTTACTCAAATGGAATCTGAGTTTGAGATGCGCCTAGTAGGATAACTAACCTACTTTCTTGGACTGCAAATCAAGCAGATGGAAGACTCCATGTTCATATCCCAAAGCAAGTATGCAAAGAACACTGTCAAGAAGTTTGGGATGGACAATGCAAGTCACAAAAGAACACCTGCCCCCACTCATTTAAAGCTGACAAAGGATGACAAGGGTGAGAATGTGGACCAAAGCTTATACAAAAGCATGATTGGAAGCCTACTATATCTGACTGCTAGCAGACCATATATAGCTTTTGCAGTAGGTGTATGTGCAAGATATCAAGCTGAGCCAAAAGTAAGTCATCTAAACCAGGTTAGGAGGATTTTGAAATATGTCAATGGTACTTGTGACTATGGCATAATGTACTCTCATGGATGTGAACCAACTCTCACTGGCGTTTGTGATGCTGACTAGGCTGGAAGTGCTGATGATAGAAAGAGCACATCAGGAGGATGCTTCTTTTTAAGAAACAATTTGATTTCTTGGTTCAATAAGAAACAAAATTGTGTATCCTTATCAACTGCTGAAGCTGAATATATTGCAGCTGGTAGCAGTTGTTCACAGTTGGTATGGATGAAGCAAATGCTCACAGAATACAATATCCCACAAGATGTCATGACATTGTACTGTGACAATTTAAGTGCTATTAACATATCAAAGAATCCTATCCAACACAGCAGGACTAAGCACATTGATATCAGGCATCATTTCATCAGAGATCTTGTGGAAGAGAAGGTGATCTCATTAGAACATGTAGCCACAGATCTGCAGTTGGCTGATATATTTACTAAAGCTTTGGATGCTACCCAATTTGAAAACCTAAGGGGTAAATTGGGAATATGCTTATGTGAAATATAGCAGTTATGGAGAAGTGCAAACATGTCCTATGACATCGTGTGGCATGATCACCAGATGGCAGCACCAGTCTGGTCAGTAACTCTGTGTATTCCACTCTTAAGAATTCCACTAGTAACGGATTTTATAAAAGTGTAGTTGTTTGAGAATTGGCAGAATTTTTGACCAAACAAGAAATGTTAGATTCAGTTCAGAATGTCCTATCAGATGTTGGGACATTAGCAAACAGAGTATGTGAACTTATTTCAGGATGTCCTACCAGATGTTGGGACATTGTGTAAATGACTAAGTTCAGTTTTGTCAGGATGTCCCAACAGATGTTGAGACATCTCAGACCTGCTACCAGAATTAATTATTGATTAACAGATCAGAGATATTTAAGGAGAATTATCTGGAATTATTTAATGATGGATATAAAACAGAACAAGGCGCATCTGTAGGGAGTTTTAAATTGAAGATTCAGATTAAAACAGAAGACCTAATGCACCTAGAATATAGGAGGTAACAAACCCTAAATTCAAGGTGACAGCTGCTGCACATTAGGGCTGGATCATTCTACAGAAAGCCCAAAATTCAGATACCTATTTAAACAACAGAAACTCATAGAATTGAGTACGAATTTCAGAAGACTAAATAGGGTGTCTAGTGTTTTAATAGCAAGTTGTTTTTATGTACCACTTTATGAGCTTTTAAGCAAAAGTGCATTTGTGACTTGATTGAAACTGTGAAGTAAGATCAAGCTGTTATTGTTTGAAGGATGTCTTCAACTTTTGTAAACTTGTAAACTTGATCACTGGGTGATTGAGGGGGAGTGAGTAGGGTACTCTTATCTAAGTGAGTCTTAGGTAGAAATTGCATTGGGTAAGTATTAAGTGATAGATTAAACAGGGTGGTTTAAGTCTAGAATTAATATTACTAATAGTGGATTTCCTCCTGGCTTGGTAGCCTCCAGATGTAGGTGTGGTTATACACTGAACTGGGTTAACAAACTTCTGTGTTGTTTACTTTTCTTGCTGTTTAAGTTTTGGTTAAATCTGTCAAATGTCCTATTAAGTGTTGGGACATCTCTTAGGACATCTCATACCTGATCACAGAATTTCAATTGGCATCAGAGCAGGCACCCTGCCTGTTTATATTGGGTGAGATCTAGGGAAAACAAATTCTGTAACATGGACAGAGATATAGGGTCAGTAAATAGACCACCTATTCTGGATGGATCTAATTATGACTACTGGAAGCCAAGAATGATTGCATTCTTAAAATCTCTTGACAACAGGGCATGGAGAGCAGTAAATGTTGGATGGAAACATCCTGTCCAAGACACCAAAGATGGATCAAAAGTTCTGAAACCTGAAGAAGAATGGAGTAAAGAGGAAGAAGATTCAGAACTAGGCAACTCAAAAGCCCTAAATGCTTTATTCAATGGCATTGATAGAAATATTTTCAGACTGGTGCATCATTGTGAGCTGGCCAAAGATGTGTGGGATACCCTCAAGACAACTCATGAAGGAACATCAAAAGTAAAAATGTCAAGACTTCAACTTCTCACCACCAAGTTTGAAAACTTGAGAATGAAGGAAGATGAATCAATTCATGAGTTCTACATGAACATCTTGGATATAGCCAATACTTCTGGAGCCTTGGGAGAAAAGATGACTGATGAAAAGCTTGTAAGGAAGATTCTCAGATCTTTGCCAAAAAGATTTGACATGAAAGTCACAGCAATAGAAGAAGCTCAAGACATTTGTTCCATGAAAGCTGAAGAACTCATTGGTTCCCTTCAAACTTTTGAGATGGGAATGAATGACACACATGTTAAAAAGAACAAAAGCATAGCATTGGTGTCAAATACTGATGAAGAAGAAGATAATGAACCAGAAAATGATAAGAGCCTGTCAGACAACATTGCTATGCTTGCAAGACAGTTCAAACAGATTCTCAGAGGTATGGAAGGTAAATCAAATTCCAGTGGAAGATTCACAAACTCTTCTGAAAACAAGAGAACCTATGATGCTAACAGAAGATCAAATCTTGCTGAAAAGACCAGTCAAGAAAAAGGAATCAAGTGCCATGAATGTGAAGGATATGGACACATCAAGAAGGAATGTCCTAACTTCTTAAAAAGACAAAAGAAGGGACTATCTGTAACCTGGTCTGATGAAGACTCAGGAGGAGATTCAGAAGAAGAATCAGCTAAGCATATTACTGCTTTAGCTGGACTGTGTGAATATGATAGTGATTCCAGTTGTGGAGAGCTTACTTATGAACAACTTGAGCAAGCATTCAAAGATCTATACAAAAGAAGCTCTGAAATATGTAGTGAGGTTATAAAGCTAAAGAAGCAGAATGAAGTACTAGAAGAGGAAAAAGCAAGTGATCAAGTAATCATTGATACCTTGAAAAGTGAAGTAACTCTTCTCAATTCTAAGCTGGAACATATGTCCAAATCTGTTAGAATGATGAACAGCAGCTCAAATACACTGGATGTTATTCTCTGCAATAATAAACATTCAGGGGACAAAAGTGGACTGGGATATAACAGAGATGAAGCCAGCTCTAGCAAAGCTACTTCAAAAATTACACAGTCAAACAAGATGTCCCAACAAATGCTTCAACATCAGAACACAAAGACAAACATAATGTTCCAACAGATGTCTCAACATTCTGGAAAGAACAAAATGAAGAAGAAGTATCAAAGATGGAGATGCCATCACTGTGGAAGATTTGGGCATATCAAACCTCACTGTTATAAGCTACATGGATATCCAAATCAGATGTATCAGCAACCTTCCAAACAGAAAGTAGAAGGTATCAAAAAGGTGCTGCATAGACATCAAAGAAATCAGCAACCTCCTAAGCAGAAGACAGAGGTCATCAAGAAGGTTTGGAGACCAAAAGCTGACATTCAGACTGATCAAAGCCACATACTCAAGAACCAGATCAACAATCAAGCTTGGAGATCAGCTGAACAACACACAGGGCAGAGGCATCAAAAGAAATCTCAACTCATCTGGTCAAAGAAAAATACTGCATACATAGCACATACATCACTGGGAGTATCAGCTAAAGAAGACTGGTACTTTGATAGTGGATGTTCAAGACACATGACTGGATTGAAGAATTTGCTAGTAAACTTAAAATCACATTCATCCAGGTATGTGACCTTTGGAGATGGAGCTAAAGGAGAAATCAAGGGAGTTGGAACCTTGGACTGTCAAGATGTTCCAAGACTAGATGATGTGCTGCTTGTTAAAGGTTTAACTGCTAACCTGATCAGTATAAGTCAGTTATGTGATCAAGGGTACAGTGTAAACTTTACCAAATCTGAATGTATAGTGACTAACAAAGAACAAGAGGTTGTCATGAAAGGAGCCAGATCTAAAGACAACTGTTACATGTGGGAATCCCAAAATCTCAGTCTCACTTCAACCTGTTCTCTAGCTAAAGAAGAAGAAGTGAAACTGTGGCATCAAAGACTAGGTCATCTTCATTTCAGAGGCATAAAGAAGATCATATCTATGGATGCTGTAAGAGGTATTCCTAAACTGAAGATTGATGATGGCAAAATATGTGGTGAATGTCAAATAGGCAAGCAAACCAAGATGTCCCATCCAAAGCTTCAACATCTGACAACTTCCAAAGTTTTGGAACTTCTACATATGGATCTCATGGGACCTATGCAAGTTGAAAGCCTTGGTGGTAAGAGGTATGCATATGCTGTGGTTGATGATTTTTCAAGATATACATGGATAAACTTCATCAAAGAAAAGTCAGATGTATTTGATGTATTCAAAGAATTATGTCAAAGATTGCAAAGGGAAAAATCCAGCTGTGTGATCAGAATAAGAAGTGATCATGGAAAAGAATTTGAGAATCAAAAGTTCTTAGATTTCTGCTCTTCAGAAGGAATCAATCATGAGTATTCTTCTCCTATCACTCCTCAACAGAATGGGATTGTTGAAAGGAAGAATAGAACTATTCAAGAATCAGCAAGAGCTATGATCCATGCTAAAAAGTTACCTCTGTATTTCTGGGCTGAAGCTATGAACACTGCCTGCTACATCCATAACAGAGTTACCTTGAGAAAAGGAACCCTGTCCACAATATATGAAGTCTGGAAGGGCAGAAAACCCACTGTGAAGTACTTTCATGTGTTTGGAAGTAAATGCTATATTCTGGCAGATAGGGAGCAAAGGAGAAAAATGGATCCTAAAAGTGATGAAGGGATTTTCCTTGGATACTCTATAAACAGCAGAGCATATAGAGTATTTAATTACAGAACAAAGGTTATCATGGAGTCCATAAATGTGATAATTGATGATGCTTCTACAGATGTCCCAGAAGATGTTGGAACATCTGCTGATATCAAGATTGAACCTGAAGAAAAGAATGATCAATATAACTTCACTCAAAATGATACAAGTTCATAAGATTTAAGCAAACCTCCCTCCATCAGAATACAGAAGGATCATCCCAAAGATTTAATAATTGGTGATCCCAACAGAGGTGTAAGCACTAGATCAAGAGAAGTGATTTCAGGTTCTTGTTTTGTTTCCAAAATAGAACCTAAAAATGTCAAGGAAGCTCTCACTGATGAATACTGGGTTTGTGTTATGCAAGAGGAATTAGGTCAATTCACAAGGAATGAAGTGTGGAATCTTGTACCTAGACCTGATGACATAAATGTGATTGGTACAAAATGGGTGTATAAGAACAAGTCAAATGAACAAGGAATTGTTACAAAGAACAAAGCTAGACTTGTGGCTCAAGGATACACTCAAATTGAAGGAGTAGACTTTGATGAAACCTTTGCACCAGTAGCAAGGCTTGAATCAATAAGACTACTGTTGGGGATTGCTTGCATCTTGAAGTTCAAGCTATTTCAAATGGATGTGAAAAGTGCCTTTCTTAATGGTTATCTCAATGAAGAGGTATATGTAGAACAGCCTAAAGGATTTGTTGATCCAAGCTGTCCAAATCATGTATACAAATTAAAGAAAGCACTGTATGGTCTGAAGCAAGCTCCAAGGGCATGGTATGAAAGACTAACCACATATCTTATCAAGCAAGGATACAGAAAAGGTGGGATTGATAAAACCCTATTTGTTAAAGATGAAGAAGGAAATGTCATGATTGCACAAATATATGTTGATGACATTGTGTTTGGTGGGATGTCTGATAAGATGGTCAAACATTTTGTCAAGCAGATGGAATCTGAATTTGAAATGAGTCTAGTAGGTGAATTAACCTATTTTCTTGGTCTGCAAGTTAAGCAAATGGAAGACTCAATGTTCATCTCACAAAGCAAGTACTCCAAGAACATAGTGAAGAAATTTGGAATGGAAAATGCTTCTCATAAAAGAACTCCTGCTCCTACACATTTAAAGCTGACTAAAGATGAGAAGGGTGAGAATGTAGATCAAAGTTTATATAGAAGCATGATTGGAAGCTTGTTATACTTGACTGCTAGCAGACCAGACATTGCATTTGCAGTAGGAGTTTGTGCAAGATATCAAGCTGATCCAAAAGTCAGTCATCTCAATCAAGTCAAGAGAATCCTTAAATATGTTAATGGTACTTGTGACTATGGCATAATGTACTTTCATGGGTGCAAACCAATTCTCACTGGCTTCTGTGATGCTGATTGGGCAGGAAGTGCTGATGACAGAAAAAGCACTTCAGGAGGATGCTTCTTTCTAGGAAACAATCTGATTTCTTGGTTCAGTAAGAAATAGAATTGTGTATCCTTATCTACAGCTGAAGCTGAGTACATAGCAGCAGGTAGCAGTTGTTCTCAGTTGGTTTGGATGAAGCAAATGCTCACTGAGTACAATGTCCCACAGGATGTCATGACATTGTACTGTGACAACTTAAGTGCAATCAACATATCTAAGAATCCTATCCAACACAGCAGGACAAAGCATATTGATATCAGACATCATTTCATCAGAGATCTTGTAGAAGAAAAGGTGATTTCATTGAAGCATGTAGCTACAGATCTGCAGTTAGCTGATATCTTTACCAAGGCATTGGATGCTACACAATTTGAGAACTTAAGGGGCAAACTTGGAATCTGTTTATGTGATATCTAGCAGTTAATGAGATGTGCCAACATGTCATATGACATTGCATGGCTTAAATTCCAGATGGCAAAACTGATCTGGACAAGATCTTTGGGAATTCCAATCCTAATCATTTGGACTGTAACGGCTACTTATTTAGTAACTCCTTATAAGCAGCTATCAAGAGTCTCATCACACCATCACAAGCGAATCACATTAACTAGCAATCCTTCAGAAATCATAAACCCTAAAGCTGCACATTCATCTTCTTCAACAATGTCTCAAAACCCTAACACAGCTGAAGAAGTTCTCAACCAGGAAGACGTGGTGCATGCCACTCCTATCTCTGTGGTACCAATGCAATCCACACCATTAGACGAACTCAGGGGAAGCGTTTCTCACACTAAAAAGGCAAGAACTCCAAAGAGAGGTAAAGATCAAGTCAGAAGCAAAGCTAAAGGCACTCCCTCTCCAGCTAACATGCCTCCTAAATCTTCACAATATGTGGATGATTCAATCAAGGAGATTGTCACTCAAATTCTGTTTGAACAAAGAAAGGTGAGTGGGATCTCTGTTCCTCTGAAAACCATGCCTGCATCTCAAGAAGAACAAGCTCAAGCTGCAGAAGAACAAGATGTCCCAACAGATGTTGGAACATATGAAGATAAGAGAAAGAACTCATCTGATGTTGAGTTGGAACAAACTGAGGACCAGAATAAGACCTCAAATGAAAATGATGAAGAAATCTCTGAGGATCAGACCAAAGTCTCAAATGAAGGTCAAATCCCTGCTGATCAACAAGCTGAAGAAGAGACTGCTCAATCTCATCCAGTGGTGAACCTGGAGCAGGACTCTGATGCAGAGATCATAGCCTCTGTTAAACCCAGCATAGCCAAAAGGCTAAGGTCCAGGAAAGGAAAGATGCAAGCTGAACCTGTCATCCCTGAGACTAAGAAGGCTAGTCCAAAGAAAGGCAAAGCTAAAGCTACCTTTGGTCCAACAAAACCCTGGAGCAAAGTCCAATCTCAGAAGAGAAAAGCTGTCACACCATCAGATTCAGATGTTGAATCAGATGTCCCAACATCTCCTCCCAAGAAAAGACCAACATCAGCAAGAGCTTCAACTGTTGTTCCAGAAGCTCCCTTGGACAACATATCATTTCATCTTGTCTCTAGTGTCAACAGATGGAAGTATGTGTACCAAAGAAGGGTTGCCTTGGAAAGAGAACTAAGCAGCAATGCACTTGAGTGCACAGAACTGATTGACCTCATCTCTGCTGCAGGACTTTTCAAAACAGTCTCAGACCTCTCTCCCTGCTATGAACTTCTTGTCAAAGAGTTCATTGTGAATCTTCAGGAGGATTGCTCAAATGGATTGGTACAGCTAACTGGGTGCCTACCAACCACACCTCTTCAATCTCAACTGGTCTGGCCAGATTCATCTATGCTGTGGGAACTCAAACCAAGATGGACTATGGAGCTTTTATCTTTGATCAAACCATGAAGCATGCCAGCTCCTCAGCAACAAAGCTTCCAATAGCCTTTCCATCATTGCTGTGTGGTATAGTGCTCAATCAATACCCTGGCATTCTCACTGACAAGGATACAGCATGCAAGAGAGAGAGCCCCCTGGCTTTTCACTACAAATTATTCCTCAGTCATCATGCAGCAGATGTTGAAGCACCTTCTGGGACATCTGCAGGTCCTTCAACTGCTAAGAATCCAATCTCCAAGAAGGCTTTAATTGCTGAACTCAAAAGCACCTGCAAAGAGCTTGAAGCTAGAAAGCAGAAGCTTGAGGAAATCATTCAAAGGTTGGAGAGTGAAGAAGACCCGAAAGCTGCCTCTGATGAAGAAAGTGAAGCTGATGAAGATAGTGGAGCTGATGAAGAAACAGAAGCTGAGGAAGAAACTGAGAGTGATGAATCTGAGTGATCAATGTATGTGAGGCAAATGTAATGACAGCAATGTATTTCTTTGGCCCCTAATTTTGTGTCTACCAAGGGGGAGAACAACATCAAATGTAATTGCTGTTTAAATGAATGAAAAATTCTGTTTGCTTCTGAACTGAATAAGTTTTTCTGTTGAAACAAGACTGGATAAAGACTGGACACATATTTGTTTGAGGGGGAGTAATCTCAAATAAAAATCAACAGAAAAGTAATGATATACTCTGATAAAAAGAACTTCTGCTGCACTCTGAAAACCAGGAAAGATGTTAGCCAAAAATTAGCCAAAGGGGGAGTTTGTAGTTGTTTGAGAATTGGCAGAATTTTTGACCAAACAAGAAATGTTAGATTCAGTTCAGAATGTCCTATCAGATGTTGGGACATTAGCAAACAGAGTATGTGAACTTATTTCAGGATGTCCTACCAGATGTTGGGACATTGTGTAAATGACTAAGTTCAGTTTTGTCAGGATGTCCCAACAGATGTTGAGACATCTCAGACCTACTACCAGAATTAATTATTGATTAACAGATCAGAGATATTTAAGGAGAATTATCTGGAATTATTTAATGATGGATATAAAACAGAACAAGGCGCATCTGTAGGGAGTTTTAAATTGAAGATTCAGATTAAAACAGAAGACCTAATGCACCTAGAATATAGGAGGTAACAAACCCTAAATTCAAGGTGACAGCTGCTGCACATTAGGGCTGGATCATTCTACAGAAAGCCCAAAATTCAGATACCTATTTAAACAACAGAAACTCATAGAATTGAGTACGAATTTCAGAAGACTAAATAGGGTGTCTAGTGTTTTAATAGCAAGTTGTTTTTATGTACCACTTTATGAGCTTTTAAGCAAAAGTGCATTTGTGACTTGATTGAAACTGTGAAGTAAGATCAAGCTGTTATTGTTTGAAGGATGTCTTCAACTTTTGTAAACTTGTAAACTTGATCACTGGGTGATTGAGGGGGAGTGAGTAGGGTACTCTTATCTAAGTGAGTCTTAGGTAGAAATTGCATTGGGTAAGTATTAAGTGATAGATTAAACAGGGTGGTTTAAGTCTAGAATTAATATTACTAATAGTGGATTTCCTCCTGGCTTGGTAGCCTCCAGATGTAGGTGTGGTTATACACTGAACTGGGTTAACAAACTTCTGTGTTGTTTACTTTTCTTGCTGTTTAAGTTTTGGTTAAATCTGTCAAATGTCCTATTAAGTGTTGGGACATCTCTTAGGACATCTCATACCTGATCACAGAATTTCAAAAAGCTCAAACGTGCTCTCAGCTCTTCATCTCCCCACTATCTCTTCAAAACCATTTGCATGCTAAAACTGATTTTCTGAGCTCATCAAAATCAATCAAACCTAAAACTCTTCTTCCACGACATTCGAAAAATGTCTCAACATCAAAACCCTAACTTCACTGATGAAAATCTTAACCAAGAAGATGTAGTGCATGCAACCCCAATATCTATGGTACCAATGGATACTACTCCCATAGACGAAATCAGAGGAAGTGTCCCTCTTGCTCAAAAACCTAGAACTCCAAATGTGAGAAGAGCAAAGGAACGTGTGTTCAGCAAAAGCAAGGGGATTCCTTCATCTACAAGCACCACCCCCAAAGCTTCTGACTATGTGGATGCATCCATCAAGCATCTTGTGAACAAGATTTTATCTGAACAAAGAGTAGTGCGTGGGGTATCTGTTCCCCTAAACAGCATGCCTGCTCCACAAGAAGAACCATGCAATCAGGCTGAAGAGGACACTCCTGCTCAACAGGATGTCCCAATAAATGTTGAAGCATCTGAGGACCAGAACAAGGCCTCAACTGATGATGATGAAGCCACTGATGACCAAGCTTCTATTGATCCACCTGCTGAAAAGGAGGCTTCCCAACCTCCTCCTATTGAAACCATAGATGATGACTCTGACACAGAGATCATTGCATCTGTTGACCCTAGCATAGCCAAAAGGCTTAGGGCTAGGAAGGAGAAGAAGCCTGCTGGACATGCAACACCAGAAAAGAAACAATCAACTCCAAAGAAAGACAAGGTCAAAGTTTCATTTGGACCTACTAAGCAATGGAGAAAGGTGAGTACCCAAAAGAGGAAAGCTGCAACTCCACCTGATTCAGATGTTGAAGAGGATGTCCCAACATCCCAACCAAGGAAGAAGCCAACACCTCCCAGGTCTACCTCTGTTGTTCCAGAAGCTCTTCTGGACAATGTGTCCTTCCATCATGTTTCAAGTGTGAGCAAATGGAAGTATGTCTACCAAAGAAGGGTGGCACTGGAAAGAGAGATGGGCAGCAATGCATTGGAGTGCACTGAGGTAATAGACTTAATATCCTCTGCTGGTTTATTCAAGACTGTTTCAAGTTTTTCACCCTGCTATGAGCTGCTGGTCAAGGAGTTCATTGTCAATCTGCAAGAAGACTGTGCTGATGGAAAGTCAGAAGAATTCAGAAAGGTTTATGTAAGAGGGAGATGTGTTGAATTCTCTCCTAGGGTTATAACTCATTACCTAGGGAGAGAATCTGATGGGCCTAATGAGCTGGGGAAAACTTACAACCAAGTCTGCAAGATCATCACTGCCAACCAGGTCAAAACTTGGCCAGTTAAAGGCAAACTTTCTGTCAACCTGCTAACAAGGAAGTATGCAATGCTGCATAGAATTGGTACTGTCAATTGGGTCCCTACCAACCATACTTCTTCAATAGCTATTGGACTGGGAAGATTCATCTGTGCTGTAGGCACCCAAACAAAGTTGGACTTTGGGGCTTACATCTTTGATCAAACCCTAAAGCATGCAGGAACATCAGCAACCAAGCTTCACATTGCTTTTCCATCTCTGCTCTGTGGAATCATCCTCAACCAATATCCAGGAATCCTCACTGAGAAGGATTTAGTCTGCAAGAGAGAAAGTCCACTGGCCTTCCACTACAAACAGTTCTTGAGCCATCATGCTGCTGATGTTGAAGCTCCCATTGGGACATCTGCTGGACCATCAAAAGCAAAGACTCCCATATCCAAAGCTGCCTTGATTGCAGAACTCAAGAACACTTGCAAAGAATTGGATGCCAGGAAGAAAATGCTTGAGGAAGTAATTCAAAGGCTGGAGGTGGAAGAGGTTGCTCAGGATGCTGATGAGTCTGATGATGAGTCTGAAGATGAAGAGGACACTGAATATGATGAATCTGAGTGAAAATATGTGTGGAAAGTGTACTGTCTGTTTCAGCATTGTAATTTTGGTTTTGTAATTTTGAATATTTTGTTTTTCTCTCTGCTTGTGTAAAATTTGGCCCCAATTTCTGTCTAACAAGGGGGAGAAGAGAAGTGTACTACAACAACAATGTCTGTTGCAGTTTGCCTGATTAATGAACAATGTTGTTTGTCTGTTTAATGCCTTCTTCTGAACTAAGTTTTTTTTATAGAAAATTTTGTTGAACAAGTTAGTATACATACAGGTTTGAGGGGGAGCAAATTATTATTCAACAGAAAAGAACTCTACTGCACTCTGATAAATAAAACTCTGCTGCACTCTGATAAAACCAGAAGATTGTGTTAGCCAAAAATTAGCCAAAGGGGGAGTTTGTAGATGTTAAGAATTGGCAGAATTTTTGACCAATAAGAAGTGTTGAACTTAGTTCAGGATGTCACATCAGATGTTGTGACATTGTCAAACAGAGTATAAGTTAATGAACTTAGTTCAGGATGTCACACCAGATGTTGTGACATTGTGTAAGTTAATGAATTAAGTTCAGACATCAGGATGTCACACCAGATGTTGTGACATCTTAAACCTGCTACCAGACTTAAATGATGCATAACAGAACTGAGTAAATTCAGGGAATTTATCTGGAATTAATTGTGAATAGATAAACAATACAAGGCGCATCTGTAGGGAGCTTAGTTATCTGATTTCAGTATATCAGAATAACTACCTCACCTAGAATCAAGGAAGTAACAAACCCTAATTCAAGGTGATGACAGTATGACTTATCAGGACTGGATAATCTATAGAAAAGCCCAAAAACCAAGCATCTATTTAAGGAACAGAAACTCTCAGAATAGAGTACGAAATTAAGAAGACTGTAAAGGGTGCTTGTGTTTAATAGCAGGTTTTAGTTGTGTATCACTTTATGAGCTTTTAAGCAAAAAGTGTATTGTGTCTTGATTGAAACTTTTAAGTAAAATCAAGCTGTTGTGTTTGAAGTGTAACTTCAGTTTTATTAAACATTGTAACATATCACTGTGTGATTGAGGGGAAGTGAGTAGGTACTCATATCTAAGTTGTGTCTTAGGGAGAAATTGCCTTGGGTAGATATTAAGTGAAGGATTAAACTGATTGGTTTAAGTCCAGAATTAATATTACTTATATTGGATTTCCTTCCTGGCTTGGTAGCCCCCAGATGTAAGTGTGGAGATACACTGAACTGGGTTAACAATTTCCTGTGTTATTTAATTTACCTGCACTTTAAGTTTTGTTTAAGTCTTCAAGTGTTTAAACATCTCATTCGACATCACGTACCTGATCCCAGAATTTCAAGATGCACAACTGCTCGCTGGGGATAATCTCACTTGTGGAAAGATAATCCGCTTGGGGATGAAAGCTCTTCAATTAGCCTTGGAATTCTGCTGGGGAAATAACCAAGATATCCTGGAAATACTTAGTTGAGGAATGAAATGTGAACAAATGCCTGCACTACTTTGTCACACTGGCCAAAAAGAAATTGGCAGACTCTCTGGGAGAATATTTCAATGATGGGAGTGAATCCCGATCATGAACATCTACGAGGAAATGACGAACTTCTGACCCGACTGGGGGTATACTTAGTCAAATAACCTTTGCTAGGGAAAGAGTTCTGACAATTACAACTCTGTGGGGAATTAGGCATTCAGCTGCTTGCTGGGAATAGCCCATTCTGTCATAAAGACTCCGCTCGGAGGTGAGAACCGTTCAACTGGATTTGAAGTTCTGTTGGGGATACCACCTTACTCTAACTCAGCTTGGGAGCATTCTCTGCTCTACTGGGGATATCCATGTCTTTGTGCGAAGAACAACTTCCGTTTGGGGAGGAAACCTCTTGGATTAGGTTTGAAGTTCTGTCGGGGATTCCACCTGCTATAGCTCGACTGGGGAGCACTCTCTGCTTGGGGAAATACAACATCGCCCTGTAAAACCTGCAACAACAGTATACATACATGTGCCCCAGAGACTCGCATAGTATGATTTGTTCATCCATTGTCGCCCGACTCAAAGATGGTTTTAAATGTTTCCCTGCAATGTCATTTTTTTTAGAAAAACAACATGCTTCAAATGCCACGTTCTTTTTGCCAAAAATTCAGGACATTTTTGCAAACAAAGTAAACACAACACAACACAGATTTTGACTGAATATTTATTCGTTGAATGGCCTCTGAATAGGCAAAGTCTTACATCAGGAAGCAACTACCTGGAAAGAGGTAGCTACCATAAAATGGAGAAAAGAAACTATCCTAATGGCAATGTACACGGCATTCCAATGAGTTTCCTTCCTACTATGACCAGCATGTCTTCAAGACTTTATGTTCTTGCCTTTTCTTTCTAAAGAAGATGAGAGGAGTGATTCTACCCTTCTGATATTGTCAGATTGTATGAAACGGTGATCTGGTTCAGATTACCCAGATCGTAATTGTTCGCTCATTCTCTTATTTTGTGTAGATCGACCTTTCGGGTTTTCAATCCACTGGGATACCCTTTTTTGCCTCAGTTGTCCGATGTGGCTTTTCAACTCAGCGGGTGTACACATTTTATATATATTTATTTTCCCTAACTTTTGCCCGAGCTTTTTATTCTGTATTTAGCTCGCCGGGATGCCTTTTTCTTGCCTGGACTTTAATTCTGTTTTTGTGTCCAGCGGGTCTTTTATTTGAAGTATTTTTTAACTGCGTCCGAGTTAACAGGAGATTGGAAATCTTCTCCATCCATAGTGGTGAGCATCAATTCCCCACCTGAGAAAACTTTCTTTACTATGAATGGACCTTCGTAGTTTGGGGTCCACTTGCCCCTGTGATCTGAACCTGGAGGAATGATCCTCTTGAGTACAAGCTCGCCTACTTGATACTCTCGAGTACATACTCGTTGGTCGAATGCTCGCTTCATTCTCCTCAGATAAAGCTAACCATGACAGATAGCCGTTAATCTCTTTTCCTCAATCAGGCACAACTGATTATATCGAGCATGTACCCATTCAGCCTCATCAAGCTTCACATCCATCATCACACGTAATGAAGGAATTTCTACCTCAACGGGCTAGATTGTCTCCATGCCATACACCGAGGAGAATGGAGTTGCCCCGGTTGACGTCTGGACTGATGTTCGGTACCCATGCAGCGCAAATGGTAACATCTCATGCCAATCTTTGTAAGTGATAACCATCTTCTGCACAATCTTCTTAATATTCTTATTAGCTCCATTCATCTTTGGCCGGTAAGGAGAAGAATTGTGATGTTGAATCTTGAAGTCCTGACACAGTTCTGCCATCATTTTGTTGTTCAAATTGGAACCATTATCAGTAATGATTCTCTCGGGCACTCCGTATCTGCAAATGATGTCTCTCTTCAGAAATCTGGCTACCACTTGACGAGTGACATTGGCATAAGATGCTGCTTCGACCCATTTGGTGAAATAATCAATCGCAACCAAGATAAAACGATGATCATTCGAAGTAGTAGGCTCTATATTCCCGATCATGTCAATGCCCCACATAGAAAAGGGCCAAGGAGATGACATGACGTTGAGCGGGCTAGGAGGAACATGCACCTTGTCTGCATAAATTTGGAACTTGTGGCATTTACGGGCATACGAACAACAGTCTGCATCCATTGTTAGCCAATAGTACCCTGATCTCAACAACTTCTTAGCCATAACATGTCCTCCTGCATGAGTACCGAAGGATCCCTCGTGGACTTCCTGCATTAACAAGTCTTCTTCGTGTCTATCCACGCATCTGAACAAGACCATGTCAAAGTTCCTCTTATACAGAACCCCGTCTGCATTCAAGAAGAAGCTAGCAGCAAGTCGTCTCAAGGTTTTCTTGTCATTGGATGATGCCCCAGCCGGGTATTCTTGTTTTTCCAGGAAAAGCTTAATATCAAAGTACCAAGGTTCCTCATCAGACACTGTGTCTACAGAGAAAGCATAAGCTGGTGCGTCAAGCCTGGAAACGCCAATCTTGGGCACATAGTTCCAACACAAGACTTTGATGGACCAAGAAAGAGTAGCCAATGCATCGGCAAATTGATTCTCATCTCGTGGTATATATTGAAGCTTAACTGTTGTGAAGAATGTTAACAGTCTTTTAGCATAATCCCTATAAGGGATTAAGTGTTCTTGATGTGTATACCACTTACCAGTTATCTGGTTGATAACAAGGGTTGAATCTCCGAATACATCGAGGGTCTTAATCCGAAAATTAATATCCTCCTCTATTCCCATTATGCACGCCTCATATTCCGCTTCATTGTTGGTGCATCCAAAAGTAATTCTGGCAGCGAAGGGAACGTGAACACCTTCAGGAGTGATGAGAACATCACCAACTCCACGTCCGTTGATATTGACTGCCCCATCAAACATCAACTTCCATTTAGATTCAAGGTAAGGCCCCTCCTCCGGAAGTGGTTCCTCACAATCTCTTGCCTTGAGGTACATGATGTCCTCATCAGGGAAATCAAACTTCATTGGCTGATAATCGTCCTCAAGTGGTTGCTGCACAAGGTAATCCGACAATACACTTCCTTTGATAGCTTTCTGGGAAGTATATTGTATGTCATACTCTGTTAATATCATTTTCCACCTTGCAACCCTTCCGGTTAATGCTGGTTTCTCGAAAATATACTTGACGGGGTCCATTTTTAATATTAGCAATGTGGTATGGATCAACATGTACTATCTTAGTCGGCAAGCATCCCATGCCAAAGCGCAACACGTTTTCTCGAGCAGTGAGTAACGGGATTCACAGTCGGTAAACGTTTTGCTAAGGTAATAAATAGCATGCTCTTTTCGACCAGTATCGTCATGTTGGCCTAACACACACCCCATCAGCCCTTCTAACACATTCAAGTACATGATAAGTGGCCTTCCTAGAACTTGAGGCATTAGGATCGGAGGCTCCTGCAAATATTCTTTTATCTTTTCAAAGGCTCTTTGACAGTCCTCATTCCACCTGATCGTTTGTTCTTTTCTTAACAATTTGAATATTGGCTCGCATGTGGCAGTTAGATGAGATATAAACCGTGAAATGTAGTTCAAGCTCCCTAAAACCCACGCACTTATTTTTCTGTTTTCGATCCAGGTATGTCTTGTATTGCTTTTACTTTTGCAGGATCTACCTCAATTCCCTTTTGGCTAACAATGAAACCCAGCAATTTACCGGAACGCATTCCGAAAGTGCACTTGTTTGGATTCAACCTCAGTCTGTACTTTATCAATCTATCAAACAGATTTTTGATATTGACCAGATGCTCCTCTTTGTCCCGGGACTTGGCGATCATATCGTCCATATATCACTCAATTTCCTTGTGTATCATGTCGTGGAACAAAGTTACCATAGCCCGTTGATACGTTGCCCCGACGTTCTTCAACCCAAAGGGCATAACCTTGTAACCGAATGTACCCCATGGGGTAACGAACGTCGTTATCTCCATGTCTTCCGGTGCCATCTTGATCTGATTGTACCCGGAGAAACCATCCATGAAAGAAAATACCGAGAACTGAGCGGTGTTATCTACCAGCACATCGATGTGAGGTAATGGAAAGTCATTCTTTGGACTTGCTCTGTTTAGATCTCGATAATCGACGCACATCCAGACCTTTCCATCCTTCTTTGGTATAAGAACAATGATAGCTACCCAAGGGGGGTAACTAGTTACAGCAAGGAACCCGGCATCCCACTGCTTTTGAACTTCCTCCTTGATCTTTATTGCCATGTTAGGGTGAGTTCTTCTCAGCTTTTGTTTTACAGGAGGACAATCTTCCTTTAGTGGTAACTAGTGTACAACAATGTCAATATCCAACCTCGGCATATCTTGATACGACCATGCGAAGATATCCACATATTCACGTAGTATACCAATCAACTCCTTCTTTACCTCGTCCTGTAGACTGGCCCCGATCTTTATCTCTTTCCTTACATCCTTAGACCTAATGTTGATGATCTCTATTTCTTCTGATGAGGCTGAATGACCCTTTCCTCTTGTTTCAACAATCTAACCAATTCTTCTGGGAATTCACAGTCTTCCTCAACCCCTTCATCAGCTTGGTAGATAGGATTGTCGAAGTTATGCATAGTCATAGCAGGAATGTTATCACAGGAATCCGAATGATCAACACTGTACAAATGATGTGCTTATTTCAGAATCTGTTCTTTTTTAAAAGAGACGCAAACACACAAAACAACACTGAAAAGAAAATATTTCCATTTTATTTGTGAACAATTTTAATACGAAATAAAGAGAACACAATTTGCTTGAAAAAATGTCCTTTATTTCATGGAAAAAGTAAATGCATTAAAACATGGTGGCCCTACACATGGATCCATGCACCTTGGGCAGAGTGTAGGATTTGACATGCAGTATGATAAAAATGGAAACAAAGAAAATTACTTTGACCGCCAAGTAACTTGAACAAAATCTTCGGCAAACCAGTTCTAGAGCTCCTCCCCAGGTACGCATGGGTGAATCCAGTTATCCAAGTCGCAGTCACTATCCCCATCTGCATCTGTAACACAAACATTGTTGTAATCGAGCATTCTGGCACTCGTAAACACTATGGACTTACTGCCTTGAAACCAGCTGGACTGTCTAGGTTGATATCTGATACCGAACTTGTCATCATTCTTTTCCACTTCTAACAGCTTTCCCCAACCCTGGGCGTTTCCGGATTGGACTACTTCCTTAGCTTGCTTGTAGGAGAAGATAGGAGTCCACTCCTTCTCATTGCTCTAAACTGCAGCAACTGGAGACAAAGTACTGACATTGATCGTCTCAAAAGCTTGGAAAAGTGTCTCATGGATCTCCCCATCCATTTCCATATACTTGAAGGTTGACAGATGGCTTACGAAAATATCTTCTTCCCTACACACAGTAACAACTTGGCCGTCTACCACATACTTTAACTTTTGATGCAGCATGGATGTTACTGTGCCAACAGCATGAATCCAAGGACGTCCCAGCAAACAACTATAAGCGGGTTGAATATCCATAACATAGAATGTGCTCTTGAATACCTGAGACCCAATCTTTACTGGTAGCTCCACCTCGCCAAACACAGATCTTCGTGACCCATCAAAGGCTTTCACAATCAAATCACTGGGTCGCAAAATGATGCCATCAACATTCAACTTCATGAGGGCCTTCTTAGGAAGCACATTAAGGAAAGAGCCTGTATCTACCAATACATGTGATAGAACAACACCCTTACACTCCATGGTGATGTGTAAGGCCTTGTTGTGGTTACGTCCCTCAGAAGTGAGATCTCTATCTATGAATCCCAACCCATGGATGGCGTTCACACTGGCTATCACGGCCTCCAACTGATTAACAATGATCTCTTGTGGTACATATTCCATTTGCAAAACCTTTAGCAAAGCCTCCCGGTGAGCTTGAGAACACATCAGCAACGACATAATGAATATCTTGGACGGGGTCTAATTCAGCTGTTCAACCACCTTGTAGTCACTTTTCTTAATTATTCTCATGAATTCCTCAGCTTTAGGATCACCTCTGAGAGCTTGAGGAGCAAAGAGACGCCCACTCCGAGTAAACCCACCAACTCCTCCGACATTCACTACAATTGGGTCAGTTGTCACCGCTTTACTTTCAACCTTCTGGCCTTCTACCTACACGTCTGAGCCATAGTGCCAAGGGATGGCCTTGTCATCATCATAGAGAATTGGCCCCGGAATAGTGATAGTTACTAGACTCACTTCTGGAACATAGATAGTCACTGGTTCTCTCTGGACAGGGACCTCAGTAGGATCAAAATAAATGGTCACTGTAGACACACAATCACTTCTGTTGTCGATCTTCTCAAACTGTAGGGGCCCCTCGTCAATTAAACACTGCAGCCCAACTTTCAAATCCTCACAACCATTAACTGAATTCAAACAACCTTCGCAGTCCAAATCACAACATGGGTACACCTGCCCTTTCAACAATCTGTCTTTTACTACTAACAACAAAGTCTGCACCTCATCCATATTCAAAATCAAGTTCAACCTCTCGCCACCATCAACAAAGTTTATCCTGGCCGCTCCATGATTGGGAATGGGGTTTGATGTAACATTTGGAGGCGATGTGAAGTTAATTGCTTTTGAGTCGATCAAGTCTTGGACCTTATGTTGTAATGCCCTACACTTCTCCGTTGAGTGCCCGGGAGCTCCCGAATGAAATGCGCATCTTGCATTAGCGTCATACCCCACTGGAAGCTCTCCAGGTGGTGGTGGCACTAATGTCCTCAACTGGGCCAAATTCAATTCTAACAACTTCTGGAGTAATGCTATGTATGTCATCGGGATAGCCTCAAGCACCCTGTTAGCTGGACGAGCTTATCTCTATTGATAAGGTCTTTGCTGATAGTTATTGCGTTGTGGTTGTAGTTGTTGTTGTTGTTGTTGTTGTGGTTGTTGCACAGGACTGTGCAGACATAGCTCAACGAACTTCGCACCCGAATGTGAGAGTTTATGGTGATGATGCAGGGTATGGCCCTAGGGCAGCAAGAGCTAAGAAATGCCATGCAGAGGCTTACTCCTCCCCAAACAGACCTCCCGGTGGTTACTCTGGATGCCCAGGGAAATCCACCCAAAAACAACAGAGAGATAGACCTCCGGTTCAAGAAACTGGCACCCCTACTCTTATCCCTGTGGAAGATCACCAGGAAGATCAGTTCCCTCCTGTCAACAATGATATGGGTTTTGGCACGGGTGGAAACTTCCAGGATTTTCAACTGCTAACCGAGAAGATTAAGGCCCTTGAATATAGGGACACTCTTGGAATTGACGTATCTGATATGGGTTTGGTCTCCGGGGTGGTTATCCCTCCTAAGTTCAGACCTTCAAGCTTTGATAAGTACAATGGAAATTCCTGCCCCAAGACACACTTATAGGCTTTCTACCGCAAGATAGTCGCTCACACTAAAGATGAAAAACTCTGGATGTATTACTTCCAGGACAGTCTTTTCGGGGGCTCATTGGAGTGGTATATGAAGCTAGAAAAAAATTATGTCCGAAACTAGAAAGAGCTTGGGGAGGCTTTCCTTAAGAAGTATCAGTACAATATTGATATGGCACCCAGCCGTACTCAACTCCAGAGTTTATCTCAAAAGAACTCAGAAAGCTTCAAGGACTATGCTCAAAGATGGCGTGAGGTCGCCGCTAGAGTACAACCACCTTTGCTGGAAAGAGAAATGGTGGATCTTTTCATGGATACCCTCCCAGGGAACTTCATGGAAAGATTAGTAGGTTGTTCATCCAGTGGGTTTTCGGACATCATTCTGACGGGTGAAAGGATATAAAATTGGATGAAACAAGGCAAAATCCATAATAGCAGAGCGTCAACCTCCAGTGTAAAGAAGCCTAAGCACCGAGAAGGAGAAACTAGGGTTGTGTATACTCAAAACAGAAGAGGAAACCAGAATGTGTATCAACAGGCAGCTCCTGTCACCATTGCTGCTACAGCAAACCAACCACAGATTCAGCAAGAACAACGTCAACATAACTATCAACAGCAAAGGGCTTCTCAACCATACTATCCCCCCCGAACAAAGGATAGGCATTTCGAGACGCCTCCAATGTCATACTCACAATTATTACAGAATCTCCTCCAATTGCAGATGATACAGTTAAGGACTCTGCAGCCTCCAAAGGTGAGCCATTTCCCAGCAGGTTATGATGCTAATACTTGTTGTGAATTCCATTTTGGGGCTCCTGGGCATAGCACTGAGAACTTCCAAGCCTTGAAGCATCTTGTCCAAGATTTAATAGACTCCAAGGCCATTAAATTCTCTCCTACTCCAAATGTAATCCAGAATCCTATGCCTCCTCATGGGAGGACTGTGGGGGCTGTTGATAGCGGTGAAGGTTTGAATTTGCTATCCGATGTCAAATATTTGAAGACTCCATTGATGGAAGTAAAATCTTGTCTGGCCAAAAGGAACATGTTCCCGGGTTGTGGAGAAAATTGTCCATATTGTGTCAGTTCCCTTGATGGTTGCGATCAGCTGAGATCGGGGATACATAAAATGATCAATGAAGGAAATAAACAGTTTGATAAAGTTGTGAAGAATGTTGATATATCAACTGTTTCAATTTATTACAACCCAGCACAGGTTCCTGCCACAACAAGGGTGGCGCCAATAACCATCACTACCTCGGGACCTGTCCCATACCAGAGTGTAGATCCATTCCCTAGAATTATGGGGGTGAAGTGTACTATAATGGCCAAAAACAAGATGTAGCAGTGTCCAGTTCCTCTCCGTGCCAAATTAAAAATGTTGGAGTCGGGTGATTTACCAGAAGTGGTAGATTATTTGCGCCAGAAACTCTGATAGGTAATGCATTGCCACCAAAAGATACTGATGAGACTCAAGCAAAAACCAGTGGCAAACAAACCATGACTAATGATGCACCTGTGCCAAAAACAGATCTTAACATCACTTTTGATAAGGAAGCGGGGGAATTCCTAAGAATCATTAAGAAAAGTGACTACAAGATCGTAGACCACTTGCAACTCACTCCCTCAAAGATCTCGATCTTATCCTTATTCATGTGTTCAGATTCACATAGGAAAGGCCTATCGAAGATTCTGAATAACGCGTATGTACCGTAGGATATATCAGTAAATCAATTGGAAATAGTGGTGTCAAGTGTAAACTATAGCTATGGCTTGGGGTTCACAGACATGGACTTAACCTCCGAGGGACATAGTCACAACCGTGCCTTGCACATCTCCATGGAATGCAAGGGGGCTATACTCTCCCATGTGCTGGTCGACACAGGATCGTCATTAAATATGCTTTCCAAGAAATCCCTCATGAAGCTGAATCATGATGGGGTCGTGCTGAGGCCAAGCGACTTAGTCGTACGGGTGTTCGATGGCTCGAGGAGGTCTTTGTTTGGAGAAGTGGAGTTTCCTATCAAGATGGGACCACAAGTCTTCGATGCTACATTCTATGTGATGGACATTCAGTCGGCCTATAGCTTCTTGTTGGGGAGACCGTGGATCCATTCAGCAGGGGCAGTATCCTTCACCCTTCATCAAAAGTTAAAGTTTGTTTGGGAAGGGCAGATTGTAACAATGTCAGGAGAAGAAGACATCTTCATCAGCCACCTAGCCTCGTTCAAATATGTGGAGATGGATGGAGAAATCATCGAGACTCCTTACCAAGCGTTTGAGCCCATCAAGTATGAGAATGCATCATCATCAACTACTTTATCTGAATACCCGAAGAAAGGAGCTTCTATAGCTTCTTACAAGCAGGCCTTAGAGGTGGTAGAGTCAGGTGTGAAGGAAGGTTGGGGAAAGACAATTGAGATCCCAGAAAAGAAAGACTTGTATGGAATTGGCTACCAGCCTGGTCAGTCAACACCTGGACATAGTGCTAGATGTCGGAAAGGCCCAATTACCTTCACCGTTGCTAGGTGGGTTGATCATGGCAATGTTTGTGCTGCACAAGAGGATACGATTGACAGTGACTGCGATTTTGATGAGTGGATTAAGCCTTGTGCTCCGGGGATATAACTCAACAACTGGTCGGCTAAAAAGCTCATCTCTGTCATTCTGCCTGAAGAGTAATATCTTTATGTTTTTTCTTTCCTATATTCAAGCTCTATGCCTTACCCGGGGCATAGCAGCTTATTGTAAGGGTTCCTTTGTTCATGATATAATTTCATAATCATCAATAAAGCGGATGTTTTTGCATTCATACATGTTGCTCCTTGTCTTTCATTTTCATGTTGTTTTATTTTTGGAAAAATGCAAATTTTATACAAAATAAATGGCAATGCTTCCTCAAACCATTTCTAAATCTAGCATGAATCACCATTCATGCAGATGCTCCTCATCAGGTCTCATCAAAGATGACCTTGCTATGGATCAGTATGACTTCGAAAATCCGATCTACCTAGCCGATGAGGAAGGTGAGGAAGATTGTGAATTGCCTGAAGAGCTATCCAGGTTGCTTAAACAAGAGGAGAAGATGATTCAGCCACATGAGGAAGCTATTAAAATGATAAATCTGGGTACTGAAGAAGACAAGAGAGAGGTAAAGATCGGGGTTGCGTTAGAAGAATCTATCAAGAGTTGTCTAATTTCCATGCTTCGAGAGTATGTCGATATTTTCGCCTGGTCTTATCAAGACATGCCTGGATTGGACATTGACATCGTGGTGCACAAGCTACCTCTCAGGGAAGTGTGCCCACCTGTAAAGCAAAAGTTGAGACGAACATGCCCTGACATGGACATCAAAATTAAAGAGGAGGTGCAGAAACAGTTTGACGCCGGATTCTTGGTCGTGACTAGTTATCCCCCATGGGTCGCAAATATTGTACCAGTCCCTAAAAAGGATGGTAAAGTCAGAATGTGTGTGGACTACAGGGATTTGAATTGGGCCAGCCCTAAAGATGATTTCCCTTTGCCTCACATTGATGTGCTAGTTGACAACACTGCTCAATTTTCTGTATTCTCCTTCATGGATGGCTTCTCGGGCTATAATCAGATTAAAATGGCACCAGAGGACATGGAAAAGACTATGTGCATTACGCCCTGGGGCACTTTCTGTTATAAAGTCATGTCGTTTGGTTTGAAAAATGTCAGAGCAACCTACCAACGGGCAATGGTGACATTGTTCCATGATATGATTCATCACGAGATTGAGGTCTACATTGATGATATGATCGGGAAGTCACAAATAGAAGAAGAGCATCTAGTAAACTTAGCTACACTATTTGACAGGCTTCGGAAATTCAGACTAAGGTTAAACCCGAACAAATGCACCTTTGGGGTACGTTCTGGTAAGCTGCTGGGCTTCATCATCAGTGAAAGGGGAATTGAGGTCGACTCTGCAAAAGTAAAAGCCATCCAAGAGATTCCTGAACCGAGAACTGAAAAAGAAGTATGGGGCTTCTTAGGAAGGTTGAACTACATTGCGCGGTTCATCGTGCACCTAACAGCCACGTGTGAGCCTATTTTCATGCTTCTGAGGAAGAATCCGACTATCAAATGGGATGATGACTGCCAACAGGCCTTCGACCGAATCAAGGAATATTTGCAAAAACCTCTGATTCTTATGCATCTAGTGCCATGGAGGCCCCTAATCATGTACTTCGCCGTACTCGAAGGATCAATGGTATGTGTGTTGGGTCAGTAGGACGAGTCTGGTCAAAAAGAGCACGCCATTTATTACCTTAACAAAAAGTTTACCGATTGTGAGACACGCTACCCACTACTCGAGAAAACTTGTTGCACTTTGGCATGGGTTGCTCACCTACTAAGACAATACATGCTGACTCACACCACTTTCCTAATTTCCAAGATGGACCCTGTGAAGTATATCTTCAAGAAGCCGACTCTAACAGGAAGGGTAGCCCGATGGCAGATGATTCTGACAGAGTATGATATCCAATACACTTTGCAAAAAGCCATCAAATAGAGTGTGTTGTCAGAGTATCTGACCCAGCAGCCAATTGATGATTACCAGCCGATGAAGTTCGAGTTTCTGGATGAAGACATTATGTTCCTCAAATCAAAAGACTGTGAAGAACCACTCCCGGAAGAGGGGCCAAACCCTGAATCCAAATGGAGATTAATGTTTAATGGAGCTGTGAACATGAATGGTAGTGGAGTAGGTGATGTCCTTATCTCACTAGAGGGGGAACACATGCCTTTCACTTCTCGGCTGACATTCGAATGTACCAATAACGAAGCAAAGTATAAAGCCTGCATAATGAGTATCGAAGAAGCAATTCGTATGAGAATCAATAACCTTGAGATCTTCGGTGATTTTGCTCAAGTTATCAACCAGGTTAATGACAAGTGGCTGGTTCATCAACCTCACTTAACCCCATACAGGGATTACACCAGGAGGTTGTTAACTTTCTTCACCAAAGTCAAATTGCACTATATACCTCGAGATGAGAACCAATTTGCAAATGCTTTGGCAACTCTATCTTCCATGATCAAGGTGCATCAAGAGAACTATGTGCCTCGAATCGACATCTCTCATCTCGAAAGACCGGCCTATGTTTTCGCAATTGACGGTGTTAAGGATAGCAAACCTTGGTATTATGATATCAAGCAATTTTTGAAGACTCAGGAGTACCCAACTGGGGAATCCAGTAAAGACAAGAAGACTCTCAGGAGGCTAGCAGGAGGATTCTTCTTGAATCAAGATGATGTATTATACAAACGAAACTTCAACATGGACCTATGTAGATGCGTGGATAGACACGAAGCAGACATGTTGATGCAAGAAGTTCACGAAGGCTCTTTTGGTACCCATGTTGGAGGGCATGCTATGGCAAAGAAACTTCTCAGGTCGGGATATTATTGGATTATCATGGAATTCGGTTGCTGTAAATATTCCTGCAAGTGCCACAAGTGCCAAATCTACGCTGATAAGGTTTATGTACCTCCAAATCCATTTAGCGTCATGTCTTCACCTTGGTCGTTCGCCATGTGGGGCATTAATATGATTGGCAATATTGAGCCAACAACTTCCAACGGTCACCGCTTCATCCTGGTTGCTATAGACTACTTCACAAAGTGGGTCGAAGTGGCATCTTATGCCAATGTTACAAAGCAAGTGGTTGCCTGATTTATCAAAAGAGATATCATTTGCCAGTATGGAATTCCCGAGAGGATCATTACTGATAATGGTTCTAACCTCAATAACAAGATGATGGCCGACTTGTGCCGGGATTTCAAAATAAAGCATCACAACTCTTCATCGTATCGCCTGAAGATGAATGGCACCGTCGAGGCGGCCAACAAGAATATCAAGAAAATCGTTCAGAAGATGGTTGTGACTTATAAGGATTGGCATAAGATGATATCGTTTGCACTACATGGGTACCGAACGTCTGTGTGTAGCTCGACGGGGGCAACCCCGTTCTCACTGGTGTACGGTATGGAAGCAGTCCTACCGGTCGAAGTTGAGATCCCCTCGTTGAGAATAATGATGGATGTCAAGTTGGATGAAGTTGAATGGCTCCGAGCAAGGTACAACCAATTGAGCCTCATCGAAGAAAAACGCCTAGCAGTTGTATGCCATGGACAGTTGTATCAACGACGAATGAAACAAGCTTTCAACAAGAAAGTACGGCATCAACGGTACATACCAGGTGACTTAGTGTTGAAAAGGATTCTTCCTCCTCTCAATGATCATAGGGGAAAGTGGACACCCAATTATGAAGGTCCATTCGTGGTTAAAAATGTCTTCTCGGCGGAGCCTTGATGTTAACGACAATGGATGGAGAAGACTTCCAATCCCCTATCAACGCAGACGCAGTAAGAAAATACTTCGTGTAAAAAGACCCGCTGGATAAAAACAGAATAAAGATTCAGGAAAAAAAGGGCATCTCGGCGAGCCAAAAACAGAATAAAAGGCTCGGGAAAAAATTAGGGAAATATTGAGAAAAAAATGTACACCCGCTGAGCTGAAAAGCCATATTAGACAGCTCAGGCAAAAAAGGGTATCTCGGTGGATTGAAAACCCGAAAGGACGATCCACGCAAATGAGGGACTAACACGAACGACTGTGGTCTGCGAGGTTTGTGATCCATTTGCAACTAAGGGAATCCCAAGGGTGGAAGACCAATTCAAACACTTTCCTCAAAGGCGAAGCAATCGGAGAGTCAGGGAGATATACAAGTCATAGTCGGGTCGGAGTTTGATAAGATTCGTTCTTCACATTGCCAATAGGATAGTTTGTTTTCCTTTTTAAGCAATTTCCTCTTTCCAGGGATTGTTTCCTGATGTAATGCCTATTCAGGGTCATCTTCCAATTAATAAAATGCAACTTCGTTCAAATTTGCGTCCATATGTTTTTGTTTTTTCATCTAACATTGACTGATTGCAAAAACTCCCAGCAAATTGTGATAAAAACTGCATTATGAACATTTTAATGCCTTACAACTCATGCAGGAGGACATAAATATATGATACCACTCTAAAGTGTTGAGTGATTGGGGATGGTGATTTATACCATAAGCCCGAGGCATTCAGGCCAATCTAACTCTCTATGTTGCAGGCACTATTAGTTGTGTTTATGCAGGTGTAGGTACAAGTGTTGCTAGCAGAGCCAGAATAGACCCAGGAGGCCTTCTTCAATAGGTTCTTGAATAGAATTCCTCAACAACATTTTCTTGGATGTCTTCCATTATCCCTAATATAGTGGAAATTAAAATCTTCCCCAGTAGTGGTAAAAAAAAAGACAGATGGTCTCCCCGAGCAGAGAATCTTCCTTCAATGAAGAAGCATCCCCCATCAGAGTCTTCTTATATCCAGTGATACATGGAGACATCCCTTCCCCAAGTAGAATATTGTGTATCTGAGAGATTCCCCCCAGCAGTTTCTTCCTCAGCAAAGCACCGACATCTGATTCCCCAGCCAAGTCAGAAGGTCATCGCTTCCCCAACAGAGTTCTACGAATACCGTACCGCTCAAGTCAAGTTCTTTCCCAACAAGGTCTTGGCTCAAATCTCAAAGTACAATTTATTTTTGGCAATAGTGGAAGTTCAGAGTCGGTGTATCATCCACAATATCTCCCACAGAGTTGCTTTTCCCCATAGGGATTCATTAGATCAATTCAATGATCATTTCTCCCCAGTCAAGATACTTGAGATACATGTCATCTCCTCATCAGGAGATCCATTTGCATTTGCATTTGCATTTAGTAATCATCATTATATTTTCATCCTCAAAGCGTAGCATTTCCATCTTTATGGAACATTATGCCATAAGGATTCAAACATATACATGCCAGCATGGGCCAATTTTGGGGTATATTACACAAAGACCCATAATAACTTTTCAACCTGAAGTATTCCCCAAAAAGAATTCCAAGTCCATTCCTCAACATTGTTACTCTTATCAGTCAATGCTTGTTTTCCCAAGTCGAGTCATCATCTGCGTTATGATGGTCTCTTTTCAAGTCTTTATCTTCCACATGGGATAATTTCTTGTTGGTTCTGCCACGTTTGGTTCCGTTTGTTCGATTTATCATCCGTGTTATAATAATCGTTCCCCACCTCCTATCTCCCGCGTGGGATAAGAACCTTTTGATCCCGCCATGTTCGGTTTTGTGTCCTAGAGCTGTCATCCAAGTCATGATGGTTTCTTTCTTGACCCACTCATGGTGTATCTTGTCATCCAAGAATGGCATCATTCTCAATGCATTCCATTCCCTGCAGAGTACAAATTTTCAGGATTATTCGAGTATTCAATCACAGCATACCTTGAATTTCTAACAGTCGTTGTTATTATTCATTCAGGTCTGCAGATGATTGAATAGGGGTAGCTGTAATACCTTAAAATTTTCCCTCTCATTTTCATGGCATTTAGCATACCACATTGCATATCCAAATCCACTTCATGACCTAAAGCATTGCATCATAACCAGCATAGCTGAGGCATAAGGCTTGTGATCAGTGATTGAAGGGATTGGTGGTCATCCAAAGGCAATCAAAAGGAAAAATGGCTTCTCAAGATTTTTCAAAGGGTTCACAACATCCAACAAGTTTTCATTTGAGGCCACAAGTCATAGAAAGAAGTGAATTAATTCAAACATTCAGGCAGTGCACCATCTCTTGACAAAAAAGGGCCATATTAGGGTTTATGATTAAATGAACTTCTCAAGGGAATTTTGGTACAAACTTGATCTCATGGTTTTCTACATGATATTAAGTACCTAGGGTTGAAATTTCATCCATTGAATCATTTTTGAGGGCCTTCAATTAATCAGTTAGTTGAAAATCAAGGAATTGAGGAGAAGTCAACCAGGCTGAGTAAAGAGTCAACTCCTGGCTTTTTGAGGTCAAATTCATGAAATTAATTTTACAAGGAGTCTATGGACCAAATTTGATCAATAAATGATGGAGGGATCATCATACATTAAGAAAATCAAAACTTACCATTTTTTGAAAACTAGGGTTTCCAAAAATGGCAAGTGTTTGCCATTTTATAGCCAACTTCAAGAGAGGCCGTCTCCCAAAATAAAAGTCAAATGAAAATTCCACTTGGGCTATTTGAAAGAGGGCATCCCAAGCTTCAAATCCATAGGTGGAACATGTCCATAGTATTAAAATTGAAGGAGTTATGATCATTCAAAGTTGGTGCAAACTAGGGCAAAGGCAAGGTAGACCTTGCATCCTGCGCGCGCGCCAGGCCAGACAATGCATCACTTATGTGGTGTGCAAGAAGTATGGGCATTTTTCTCCATCAATATGACCTCAAATGAAATTTCCTCCAACATCAAAGTTGTTCATTGGCATGTCCTCTACAACATTCATGTTTGGAGAATTTTCATTTGATCAAGGGTTTGGGAATTATAGAAGGTCAAAGTAAGGATGTTCACACTGATCAAGTTACAAGCAAATCGCCCAGGGATGCCAACTTTCTTCAGGCCCAAGTGTGCAGCTTTATGACCTAGTGTTCATGCACCAATTTAAAGTACTTATAGGCATGGTTACATAATTGATTGAACATCAAACTTTTTGTATGCCACATCCTCTTGAATATGAGTACAAGAATGCCTTGGTTTGATGGCTTGAATTGGAAGAAATCCTCAATGGAAGTTCATCACATCAAAATGGCTTGCTTGCTGCATAAGTTATTGCATTGTAAGATGTATCTAAGTTCAGTCAGCCCATACACCTTAGTTAACATGTTGATACCAAATTGCAGGGCATACAAACAAGTTCAGAGGATCATGTGTAGGCCCATACACACTAGCTGATATGCACACTAGTGAGAATCCAAGCAAAATGAGAGTAAATTGTCATTATGATCTCAAATTCATTACCTCACTCAAGCTCATTATATTTAGCATGATCTTCATCACATAGGATCACACTCGAGGCAAACAGATTCAGCTTCAAACCATTTGCTTCCCCCCACATTCAACTCACTCCAATTCTTCATAACCAACTTAACTCAGCTCTAACTGAATTGACTCAGTTAAACTTAGTGCTAACCATGGTTCCAACTATAAACCATGCTGAGTTAGGAGCTTAACTTCCATTATAAAAGATTAAATCTAACTGAATTGCATGACTTTTTTCATCTTGCTCGAAAAATCACTCCAAACTTTAACATTTTTGCTTTTTATTCTCTTGGTAGTTTTAGTGCATTTTGGGATTGATCAAGCTTCATCTTCCATCAACACTCTCCACTCTTCCATTGTTCATCATCATTATCAACTCACGCTCCATTTCTATGGTTGAATTCAATGGTTGTTTCAACATTGCACCAATGCATATTTCTGCATAGTGTCAAGATTCTCACTGATCTTCATCAACAACCTTGCAATCATCACCATTTTAGCTTCATCATCATCCAAGACATAAGTTCCATAGCTCAAGCATCTTGAAACTTCAACGATCTATCTCTGCTTCAACACTGCATTGCTTCAAGTTTCTCCAAGATTCATCATCAATTGAGTGTTTATTTCACTCCATTAAGGATTAGAGACAATTGGCAAGCACAAAAGGAACCTCACCTCTGGATTTCCTTAACAATTGTACATTTGTATTTTCAGGTTTCCTCTTGAATTCATTATGCACGATTTTAGTTAATATTGTCTGATTTACATTGTTTAGAGCTTGGTAGAAGCCATGGATCATCTTTTTAGTTTATAGGCATATTATATGCTTAGATGCAGAATTTAAGGTTGGAAGGTCTTGCTTCGATTTGGCTTGAAAATGAAGGAAAAATGAATTCTAAGCATATATTCTTGGTGTATTTAGTGAGGCGAGTGCATTGATGGTTTTAGTTCCCGTTTTCATGGCGTTTGCGTTCTAGCCCTAACCAGGACTCACCGGAGAAGGTGACCGGAAGTTAGCTCCGGTCACCTGAACAATAGCCCTAAAATTTCTTCAACTTTAAAACATGGCCCTTGGATTGTTTTGATCTAATGATCCTAATCATGTTAGCACATAAATGAGGGTGTTCACCTCACGTGTCTCATAATTTTGAGTCTGGGTTGTTGTGTGTGCGTGTGTCCATCATTCATACCGTGATTCCATTAAATCCAACCTTGTGATTATTTCACAGATCCATCATGTGGTTGTCATAGAGTCAACATTTTGACTGCAGTCCACCATAATTCTATGAATCTAACGCCTGTGATCTGAGCCCCTATGTCTATTCACACCCCCATTCTAAAAATCCCAATTCATTTGAACTAAATTTCTTGCTGAACGCACCCCACTTCATTTTTATATTTTTTATTTTTATCATTCAATTCAATTTCAATTTTAATTCCTAAAATTTTCCAAAATTCATTCAAAAATTCCAGAATAATTCACAAAGCATCTTCCACATTTTTACAAATTTTCCATATTTTTTATTTTTATTTTCCATTCAGAATTAAATTTTCATTTAATTTCCTTTGGTTTATTCACATTCTTGAACACTTTTCTTCACCAATTTAGTTCTTTCAAACCAAAATAGATATGGATCCTATTCTTTTTGCCCTATCCAGAGGATACATCAAAGATCCTAAAAATATTTTTTCTCTATTTTTTAGGTCATGTTTGGTACCATTTTGCACCTTTCCTTTGAGTGTGATCATCCTAAACCCTAATTCTCTTTGAAAATTTATTTGAGTGGGTTAGAATCCAAATTCTTGTGAGATTAGTTAGAGGTATGTTTGTCCCTGGTTTGTGACTTTGAATACCAATTTTCATAATTTTTCAATGCCATTTGATATTTTGTTTAGTCCTTTGTGTCACAAGTTACATTTTGGTCCATATTTTGCCATCCTTCTCATTTCATTTGAGTAAGGCATTTATGCCATTCATTTGAGGTCTTCAATTCGAGTCCCTTAAGTCTAATTTGATGTTTTTAGATCATGTGTATCCATCTTTAGGTCATTACACTTTGAATTTGTGGGTTACTTGGTCCTTAAGTCACATATATGTTCATGTATGTTTACTTTGCCCTAGTTCACATACTTCCTTCATCTTATAAGTGTCTCATACCCATTTCCATGCCTCCATCTCAAGTTGTAAGACTTTATGAGCCTTTTAGTGTCATGTGGTGTCATAAAATTTCAAAATCATACTTTTGGTTCCTTAACCCTAATGTCATTCACTCTAATTCATTTGTGACTATTTTTAAGTTTGAATTCCATTTTAATATTTAATCAAGCCCCTGGTTTTTATATGGGAAGTTCAATTTCCTTTGGCCACGTTTGACTTTTTCTTTCTAAGTCTTTTTCTTCTTTTGGAATCATATGTTCAATGATTGTCTTTCATCCTTTAATCTTGCATTTGAATCTCTCTTACTTCAATCTCTTTCTTCCCACTTGTTTTAACACTTTAGGACATTCCCATTTAGTGTTTAGTTCTGGATTCTACATTCATATTTTACCTCATTCAAGTTTTCCATACTTAACCATGTGAATACTTCATTTAACTTCACCTAGGCTCCTATTAGGGTTTAGTACCATTTAGTGCATAGTTTGCCTTTTTTTGTTCTTATAACCTTAGATTTCTTTAGTATGGTTTAGCTACTGGCTTTAAAAGCTTGTTATCCTATAGGATCCTTTAGATCTAGGACTTAGGCTTAGGAATCCTTTATTGCATTTCCTTAGATAATTTGAGTTAGTTTAAGCTTTTGCCATGCTTTATGGGTTCAATATTCTTTGTAAAGCTAACCTTTGTTTTGTAGGGAGGTTGAGGTAAGCCTTGTTTATATAACTTCTTCCTCATATTTTTATGCTTTCTAATTGTGGTTTCCTTAGCATTTTGTGCTTTTCTATTATAGGCTTTCCCCTTTCTTAGAAACAATTTAACGTCATTAGGAAGTAAGTTGAGTTCTAATTTTCTTTTCTTCTCTTCCTTTGTTCATTAGGATTAGAAAACCTCACAAACCCTTAGGGCCCCCTTTTGCGTACAATAAATAACTTAGGGTTGTCTCTTAGTCCCCTTAGTGTTTGTCCTTTCTCATTTGAGTCTTCTTCTCTCATCTTCAAGCAAAAATCCAAAAGACACATAATAAAGGATGGTAGTAGTCTCTTGTGTAAAGCCTTATTCCATGGGGCACTCATGTTCATTCAATCTTGGAATAGTGTGAGCTTGTCTAGCATTATGTACAAGTCTGGTCATGAGACTATCTTCACAAAAAAAACATAAAAGACATTTCTTCAAAAGCTACAAAACATGTAATAATTTCAACAAGCTAGTGAACTTAGACCATAATCCTTGGAAACAAGTATTGGATAAATTCTCCTTACTTGGTGTGCTTGTTCTACTATTCCATCTTGGAATGTGGTAGCAAGTACAATTTCCATGGAAAAGAGTTTGAATTCACTTCCTCGTTCCAAATTCATAGAAAACTCTTAAAAAGCAAACAACAGACAATAAGCGACTTTCCTGCGGGAATTCTCTTCTCATCTCACTTACTCTAAACGCGAACTTGCGACGACTTGTCTCATTTGCAAGACGGTAAACACACTCGTTCAAGGCGAGACTGCAACACCTGAGCATAGACATAAGCAGTTTCAGCTCATAAAAAACACAAACATGTTCCCGCCTTAGTTAGGCGAACTACGTCGACTCTGATCCTCATTTTCTCGATGAGGTACGTAGGCAGTAGGGTAGGGCCCATTCGAGCACATTATTTATTTTCCCAACATTTCCTCCTTTCTTTTTTTATCTCTTTTTCCATGTCCCCTTTTCTCATTCCATTCCAGTCAGCAGTTCTTTTGTTCAGCAGCATCTTAGTTCTCAACCATTGAAACAGAATAACAAGCGTGGATCCCGTCGGGTACAACGGAAGGTTTGGGTGCTAATACCTTCCCATGTCGTAAAGACTCCTGAACCCAGATCTTTGGTTCATAAGACCTTGTCCTTTCCTTATTTCTCAGGTTTGTGCAGCATTACCTTTCCCGCTCCTTCGGGATAAAAATGCCTGGCTGGTGACTCTACCTTTTCCACACCACTTTCGCGTTTGTACTAGGATGAAAATCTCGGGAGCGACAAGCTGCAATAGCATCATCAAGAGCACGCGTGTTGTTTCTAGCCATTCTGCACAACACTCACGACATCAGAAAGGAATAATCGTTAACAAATAACGACCGACAACAGACTGACAACGACAAGACTTGGTCGGACAGACCGACCTGCTCTGATACCACTAATGTAATACCCTTCTACCCCAAAAACAATTTATATAAAATAATATCATAGTACATCAAATAGAAAGGTGTCACACATTATTCAAAACATCAATCAACTCATTGTCTTGTCCCGTAACATGGGTTACACAATCAACATAAACATAATTATGCATTTTTATGGCGGAACCATACTTGGTAATTCAAATCAACCTTTCACTTCTTGAAATAAAAGTATTTCATTTAAAATAGCATCATAAATCAAAAGGTCTTTCATCATAACATAAAAAGGGAACAAAGTTTGCTACTAATCCCAACCCAATGTTACATGACACAAAGCAGGACAACACTCCAAACGACTCCTAAAATAATAAAAAAACACGCTCCAAGACTCTGAATCTTCTAGCACTGTGAAGCTACTCTTGATCATCTACAAGTTACCCACATAAGAGGCAACATTTCCAAGTAGGCAGGGTGAGAAATCATAATTCATTATAGAAATATAAGGACATAGAATAAAATAGAATAAGCACAACAACATCATAGCATCATCAACAAAATTTCTTACATCACAAACAAAATCACTTCATGTATATATAATTTCACCTATAATGAAATGCAAAGTATGCATGTGATATCGAGTTTTCTCCATGCGATGGACACTGGCCATCAACCCTCCACAAGGGAGCACAACATAATCAACAAATCACTTCAATCGATACAATGGGATTGAAGCTACCAATAGGCCGAATCCCCAACAAAATATGCTATGAAATGCAATGATGCTATACTCCTCAAAATCACCAAAAATTCAACATGTGCATCATTTCATTTCATATTCAGCATTTAATTATCATACAATCATGTTTAACCATCCATACATCACCAAATAACTCGACAACGAAAATCGACACGAGAAAGCCTCAAAAATCACCAAAAACAACATATACAGTCACTTGACACGACCAACTGTGTCCTACGACACGGCCCGTGTCAGAGGCCTACGCACAAGTCTTCAAAAACTCAGCAAAAATGAAAAGTACAATGGTCTGACACGGGTGGCCGTGTTGCGTGACACTAACCGTGTCAGGCACACTGAAGCAAAAAAAATGTATTTTTCCCATCCAGAAAGCTGACACGGGTACCCGTGCTGTGTGACACGGCCCGTGTCAGAGTGCGAAAAAACCCAACTTTCCCCACAAAAAGTTTTTTTGCTGCATTTTGAACTCAATACCACCAAAAAATAATTTTCTCCATCATCAAAATGCATCAATTTGTCCATATAACTCACATACAACAACACCTAACATTCTAAAACATAATAATTCATCAAACACCACAATTTATCAACAATCTACAAGTACCTAATCTATTCCTAAACCAAACCCTATAAAACTATAATAAGATATGAAAATTCCCCATAGCTTAGAGAATTATGTAGATTGACACTCTTTTCCAAGGTTCCTAGCAACTTTCAATGCCTTATGCTTCCTCTCCTTCTTTTCCCTTCCTCGGAGCTCTTCTTCGCCAAAAAAATACGAGAATGTGAGAAACCTTATCGTATTCTCCTTCTTTGGATAATTATCCCAGTTTATAACTTTCCCAACTTATCCTCACTCTTTTCTCTTAAAGACCAGCTTGCCTTTTCCTTCAATATTTTTAATAATAATAATAATATAATAATACACTATTTATTTATATTATCTAAAAATTCTCTTTTACTCCTAAAATTCTCCAAATTTACCAAAACCTCTAAATTCTTTCTAAATTAATTAAATAAATAAATAAGTAATCAATTCAGATTTTTGGGGTGTTACATTTTTCCTCCATCATTGCTGATCACGGATCCAAGGGAAGGCAATGCATGACCATTATAGCTCACATGCACGTGTGAGCCATGGTGAACCTTCAAAGTTGCATTTTTGCAAAATCTCTTCAAACTAACTAACCATGGATCCAATGGATCCCTAACCATGGTTAGGCCCAAAATACATCAAATAAAAGCCATTAATTGCACTAGTTAGAGGGGAGGAGTACAAGAATTTCATATTTCACCAAAATTGAACAAAACTTCATTCATTCAATTCTTTCTCATATCAAGGAATTTTTGTATTTCTCTTCCATATTCATGATTAGTGAAGTGTGTTGAACAAGAAGCAACCATCATTTGAAGCTAGGATCAAAGTTTTCATCAAGTTCGAATTTGGAAGCCACTTCTGAAAAATCTCAAGATTCAAGCCTCAATCAAGCCCTAATTTCATTTATTTTGCAATTAAAGGTTCTAAGGACTTATTTTGCAACTTCCAGAGGGTTTTCTTGGTGTATTTCAAGCTCTGCAAGTTTCAGGTTGGTGCAATATTTTATCTCTTGAATCTTGTTTATTTTGTGTGCATTGTGTTCATGATGATGCGATGGTTACTCTGATATGTTTAGATTAAATATTTGACGTATATTATGGTTGTTTTGTTGATATGAAATTTTTCAGATCAAACTTGTTGCTTTCGATTCTCTTAATGCATGCATGATATGAGAAAATGGATGTGATTTTTGAACTCAAAAGATCATTTAGAGTAGAACCATGGTACAATCTTGCATTTCTAGGTAGTTTTAGGGAGGAACTCACCAAAGAAGATGACCGGATCTAGGGCTCCGATCACCTGAGTTTGTTTCAGTTGGCCTGAGTCTAGAGGTTGAAGATACAATCTTATCCCTCCATTGTTTTGATCCAAGGGCGTATGTGAAGCCAGCGCATTAAAAAAGGGTGTTAGTGGTCATGTGCTCCACTTATAACATTTAATCTGATTGCGTGTGAGTCCATGTTACTTAGTGAGCTTGTTAATATGAGCCATAGATCTAGCCTACTTCTTGATTTGGTTGACTGAAGGATACGCATTAGATTGATCTTGTGGTGATGGTGAGGTCAATGTTTTAACCGAGTCCACAAAATTTATGTTGACCTACGCTTGGGTATGGGTTGGGCTCAGATTCCAATTCCCACCCCCTTTATCTGAGCCCAAGGCATTTTGAGCATGTATTTTGCTAGTGTAGAACCCATTTGCCTAATTCTTTATATTTTTCATTTTATTTTACATATTTTGCATTTAAATTTTTGAAAATCATCTTTGTCGTACCTCGAAAAATACGATCCTAAAACAAAACAACAGAGCCGCCACCTAATTCTATTTATTCTATGAGAGAAAAGGGAGATATAGATACAACCTAAAGGAAGGATAAGAAATGGTTTACGAAACCAAATTCTAAGTTCAGGAGTCGGTTACGCAAGGGGAAGGTACTAGCACCCCTCACGTCCGTTGTACTCAACGGGAACCTCTTAGCTAATTATGTGATTAAATGTTTGATCTTAAGTTTTTGTCTTCTAGATGATATTAATATGTTTGTTCTAAGGAAAAAAAGTTTTAAATTATTAATAAGTCGGAGAAAAGATTAAATGTCGAAATTATTGATTTAAACAGAAAAATAATTAAATTTTTTATTAGGGTGCTCGCGAAGGATTAAAATCCCCGTGCCTACGTATTCCCTTGTGCAATGGGAAAGTCAGAGCTTCGTAGTTCGTGCGACTACGGTTTGCAATTTTTTAATTGAACGATGGTTTGAAATGCATTCTACTGCTAAGCGTTGACTTATACTCGCGGTGGAGGCTGAAGCGCTAGCTTGTTCGAGAAAAGTATTTGACTTTGTTAAGGTGTTTTAAACGAAAGGACAAATGAACCACGTTGTGTGGGGCTAGCCCAGCTACAGTCCATTTTAGAACGTGCGGAGTGCTGGACTCCGGAGTTCGGTTTCCGTAATTTAATTTATAAAATGATTTGAATATTTTGGTATACGAATGATGATTGAACACATCGCGTGGGGCTAGCCCAGTAGCGGTCCAATCCAGAACGTGCGGAGTGCTAGACTCCGGAGTTCTGTTTTCGTAATTATTTTGATAAAATAATTGATATACGAATAGTGATTGAACACATCGCGTGGGGCTAGCCCAGTTGCGGTCCAATCCATAACGTGCGGAATGCTAGACTCCGGAGTTCTATTTTCATAATTATTGATAAATTGAATAATTGATATACAAATAATGATTGAACACATCGCGTGGGGCTAGCCCAGTTGCGGTCCAATCCAGAACGTGCAGAATGCTAGACTCCGGAGTTCTGTTTTCGTAATTTAATTTAAATAAATTGAAAAATTGATATACGAATAGTGATTGAACACATCGCGTGGGGCTAGCCCAGTTGCGGTCCAATCCAGAACGTGCGGAATGCTAGACTCTGGAGTTCTGTTTTCGTAATTATTTTGATAAATTGAATAATTGTTTTTAGATGTTTTAGAATCGATGTGTAATTAATAACGAAGGATTGAACGAACAATACGCGTGGGGCTAGCCCATTTGTAGTTTGTTCTAGAACAGGCGGAGTGCTAGACTCCGGGGCTCTATTCCTTGTTAAATTAATTAAAGCGCGCGATAAGTTATTTGGAAACGTTAGAATTTAATATTATATAAAAATGCGAAAAATAAATAGATAAACTAAATAGATAAGATAATAAGTGAAATAAATAAAATGAGGTGAAGCTTTGGAATAGAAATAAATAACTGGCCAAATGGAAAGATAAGCCGGGATAAAAAAATAGTAAATAATAACTAAACAAAAAAACCGCCTCGTATTGATTGAGTTTCGCCGATTTAATGAAATCGGGAAAATCTCGATCACTTACTATATCATCGGCCCAGATCAATAACAATAAATCTAAAAGTTTAATTAGAAAACGACAAAACGAAAGAGATAAAATATGGTCTCATAATGATTTTGATAACATCGATTTCAAACTGAATATCGATAAATCATAGATCGAAAATTAAAGAAATATAATAGAATCCATATAAAGTTTAAAAAACAATATATAAGTTCCAATAATAATAAAAAAGAAAAAAATCCACAAACAAAAGGGGGGAGATCACGGGCCCGCGGGTATATGTGATCAATGGCCTGTTGGGCCCAACCCATCTCACAAACAATAAATAAAAAAAATAAAAAATAAAAAAATTGAAACAAAACACAAACTTATAATAAAAGGACCAAATAAATGAAACGCATCAAACACAACATATAAAAAAAATGAAAACCTTCCTTGATAAACGACGATGCTCTCTTTCTGCAAAAATCAAAGTCTCGAACGTTCACCGACGAATGCAGACGCGACTCTCGAATCTCAATGCTCCCAGTATCCGTTACAGTTCTTCGCGTCTCACTCTGTTTCTTGGTTTTCTCCCTCCTCTCAGTTCACGGCGATTCCGGCTGGGTTGGATGTTCGGTGGTTTGGCTTGCGGCGATTTCCAACCTCGATCTCCCCCGCTCAAACGCTCCTCTTCGACGCGTTTAGCTCTTGGTTGTGAGTTTCTCAACGGCGGTTTTGCGGTGGTTGTGAAAGGTTTTCGGCCGGTGGAAGGGTGGTGTGCGATTCGGGATGGCCGACGTTTTTTAGGGTTTCGAATGTGTGCGGCGGAAAACAGGTGGTGATAGCGGTGTGAGGGTTTACGAAGTGGCTAGGGCGGTGTTGGTTTGTGGCTCTGCGGATTCAAAGGTGGATGGTGGCGATGAAGAAAATGAGGGTGAAGTAGTTCGAGTTGGAGGGTGGTGCAGTTTGCAGTGATGTTGGTGGCTGGTGTGGTTTTGCTGTTTGAGGTTGTTCGTCCGGCTTTGAATGTGTTTTTTTTAGAATGGTTCTGGTTATGCCGGTCTCTTTTCAAAGGGGTTTTTGTTTTGGTTGAAGGTCTTCGACGGATTGTGGTTGGTGATGATGTTGATGAAGGAGTCCTGTTGAGTTGAAGGTGGAGGTGGGAGCTCAGGTTCTGGAGGTGGCGATGAGGGAGGTCGCGGTTGTGTTGCAATTTGATGAAGGTGGAAGAGATGGGGTACTGAGTGCAGGGGAGGACGGTTTATGAGGTTTATGTAGGTTGGTTATTTTTCCTTTTTCACAGAATAGTAGCTAGTTTTTTTTTATACTCTCTTTTTTTTTGTTTAGGTTGTGGCTGTTTTGAATTTTTGATGTGGTTCTTGCTGGTTTTGTATGGTGTTAAATGTTTGGTTATAGTTTTCTTTGGTGTCAAAATTGTGGCTGCTGGTTTGAGGTTCTTTTTGCTGTTGTTTTTTGTGATGGTGGTGTGGCTGCTGAGTTTTCTCAAAACTCCCCCCTTGTGGTTGCTGGTTCTGTGATGTTTTTGGTATTGTTTTTGCTATTGATGAAGTTTAGATATGATGTTTTTTATGTTTGTGGCTGCTGAGTTTTGGATGAAACAGTTAGTATATATAGGGTAGGATTAAGGTTTTAGGGATTTTGAAATATGGAAACTTGTTGGCTAAGTTTGACTGCGTTTTGGGGGGGGGGGAAATATCTGAGTTTGAGAGTGACATGTGAGAGCAAGATAGCCCTGCTGTTGCTGAAGCTAGTGCTTTATTTTTTGTTTGTTTGTGAAGAATAAAAGCCCCTGCTGAACCTGTGTGTTATTGTTGTTCTTTTTGAAACTATACACCTTTTTCTTGTTTGTAAAGTCATATGTGATATGATGCAATGAGTATGTACAAGCCTTAAACATGTATATGGCTGCTTGGTTATGCTGAGTTTGAATATGGAATGAATATGAATGCATATGAATATGATTGAATTGACATTTGTGAATGAATTTTGAATTGAAAAGTAAATGTTTGAAATGCTTGAATGAAGAGTTCATGGATTGTGTTAAAAAAAAAGATGTGCTCTTGAATGCTTATGCGATAATACAAAATAGAAATTGATAGAATTTTGAATTAACATGATATTAATCCTTGTTTCTTTTATTTTCATGTACATTGGATGGTATTGCCATGAGGATGAAAAAAGCATGAAGTTTGGGGATGAAGAACTCAAGTTAACAAAATGGGGTTGGATGCATTTGCTTATGATGAGAAACTTTGAACCATCTTTATTCAAGCAACACTTTTGTTTTGAATTTGTAATTGCTAATTTAATAGCTTGTAACTTGTATGTAACTTTGACAAAAGCTTGTAATTGAATTTGGTTATGAGTTTGAAAATTAGGAATGCACTTGAGATTGACAAATAGAAGTTTGGAATCTTTGGTGTTTGGAACAAACTCTCTTTTTTTTTGAATTTGTAATGATCTTGGAATGAGATTTGACATTGAGTTCATGATGAATTTGAAATGTAATTAAAGCTTGAATTTAAACTTGAATTTACAAATGATGTGAGAACTTGAAATTTGAAATTTGGAATATGAATTTGGAAAAGAAAAAAAACTAGAAATAGAAAATATGAACTAAACTTGGGACAAAATTTGAAATTGGAAGATGAATTGGAGAAATGAATTTAAAAGCAAAATTGAACTTAAACTTAAATGGAAGTTGGAAGTTATAATAAAAATAGAAACAATTTTAAAAATGAAATAAAATTGGAAGTAGAAATTGAGATAAAAATTTAAGAAAATAATAAAAACAAACAATTTAAAAATGAGAACTTGAAAATGAATAGAAGTTAAATTTAAAATGGATATATATATATATATATATATATATATATATATATATATATATATATATATATATATATATATATATATATATATATATATATATATATATATATATATATATATATATATATATATATATATAAAGAAGGAAATAGAGAATGAATAAAAACTAGTAATAGAAATTGAAACAAAAATTCTAAAAATAAGAAGTTAAAAATGGAATATAGAAATAGAACTAGAAAACAAAAGATAAGAATACAAAAATGAAATAAAAGTTAGAAATGAGAAATATAAATTAAAATTAAAAATGGAAGCTTGGAAGTGAAAAGAAATAAAAATAAATAAATCATGAGAAACTCGAAAAATGAGTTGAAAGTGACAGAAAAACAAATCTTGAAAATTTTCCGTTGAGTGCAACGAAAATATGATGAGAGCAGTTAGGGGTAAAATTTGGGGTATGACAGTTGCCCCTATTTAAATAACTTCACCAGATAAAAGGAGTGATGTTAATCCTCATAAAAATCGGAGTGAAAGGTATTTAAATATAGAAATAACCGAAAATTTTCCCCCTAAATGCAATGACATGCCATGAACTTATGTGGGACTCAATATAGCGATTCGGTGATTGAGAAAGATAGAAATGATCTCGACTCGGCAGCCAGGAGAACCAAATAGCAGACAATGACACAACGGTCAGGAATAAACAAACATCGATATGGTGATTGAGAAATAAAATAATAGACATCGACTCGGTGGTCGTGAAATAAAAATAACAGACAAACGACACGGTGGTCTGGAAATAAAATAATAGGTAACGACACAGTGGTCAGGAAATAAAATAACAGATAACGACACGGTGGTCTGGAAATAAAATGACAGGCATAGACGCGGTGGTCTGGAAATAAAAGACAGGCAACGACACGGTGGTCTGGAAATAAAAGACAGGCAACGACACGGTGGTCTGGAAATAAAATAAAAGACATTGACGCGGTGGTATGGAAATAAAATGACAGGTATAAACGCGGTGGCCTGGAAATAAAATAACAGACATAGACGCGGTGGTCCGGAAATAAAATAACAGACAAAAACACGGTGGTCGGTAAATAAAATGACAGGCAAAGACGCGGTGGTCTGGAAATAAAATGACAGGCAAAGACGCGGTGGTCTGTAAATAAAATGACAGGCAAAGACGCGGTGGTCTGGAAATAAAATGACAGGCAAAGACGCGGTGGTCTGTAAATAAAATGACAGGAAAAGACGCGGTGGTCTGTAAATAAAATGACAGGCAAAGACGCGGTGGTCTGTAAATAAAATGACAAACATTGACGCGGTGGTCGGTAAATAAAAATGACAGGCAAAGACGTGGTGGTCAGGAGATAAAATAACAGACAAAGACGCGGTGGTCGGTAAATAGAATGACATGCAAAGACGCGGTGGTCTGTAAATAAAATGACAAACATTGACGCGGTGGTCGGTAAATAAAAATGACAGGCAAAGACGCGGTGGTCAGGAGATAAAATAACAGACAAAGACGCGGTGGTCGATAAATAGAATGACAGGCAAAGACGCGGTGGTCTGGAAATAAAATGACAGGCAAAGACGCGGTGGTCTGTAAATAAAATGACAGGCAAAGACGCGGTGGTCTGTAAATAAAATGACAAACATTGACGCGGTGGTCGGTAAATAAAAATGACAGGCAAAGACGCGGTGGTCAGGAGATAAAATAACAGACAAAGACGCGGTGGTTTGGAAATAAAATAACAGGTAAATAATCCAAAGTGTTAAATCAACAGGTTCAAGTGTAACTGTTGATACCGAGAATAAAGAAAACGAACACAAAGTTTGGGCAGGGGCTCTGTGCAACCAACTGATATCAAGTGTAGAAAACAGCGTACTCAAATAGTCAACGGCTCCAAGAGACCGGCTGGTATTGAGAATAAAGACGAGAAGGTTGGATTTTTCAGCAAGATATCCAACCTCTAGAAATTCCTTAAACGAGGAGTCAAGGGAAGACCTTCAGGAACCAATAGGAAACACGTGTATGTGCCAAATTAAATGGACTTAGACTATAAGCAAAGGGTTTTCCACCCAGCTTAACAGATTCATGCCAATGACAATTGGACTTCAGAGAGATTCTTGTAAAGTGACCATAGATTACATGTCAGAAGAGGCCTGTTTTGCAAGGTATGACTCTTTTCTACTGTGAGCAGATGCTCGATAAGTAAGACGGTAGCTGGGCTTAAAGCTAAGAGCGAAGCGACCTGACCAACACATGAGAAAGACACACCGACTCATACGATTTCCAAATATGCCCCTGTAATGGGTACTGGATGGAATAGTTCTTGAAAGACGACTCTTCAGACAAAAAAAAACGACATGACTCCCGACATACGTCTTGAACTTGAAATTTGCGGACATAAGGTCTGCTAGAACAACTTGGAGGCACAGAGAAGATTTCCCCCTGTGTGATTCCTCTTGCCCTGGAATCAAAGGTTTTGACAATTTCCTCTTCTCAAAAGTTTAGACCCGCCTGCCATGACATGGCCTTTGAAATGGTTGCCCCGGTGTTCGAACATCGGAAATTTGCCCCTGGTTATCTGATCCCTGGGATGAGAGACTTCTGGTCTAGCTGGCCATTGAACTCTTGAATTCTTTCTGATAACTCTCTCAAGTATGAGTCTTGAGGAGAGCTCAACCTCTGAATTGTTGACTCCTGAATGGATTGATTCAGATTGACTGGTTCTTGAAGTGTCTTGCCCCTGGTTACCCAACTCCTAGGATGGGAAACTTTTGATTTGACTGGCAATTGAACTCTTGAACCGTTTGATGATAGCTTACACTAGTCTGAGTCTTGAGAAAAGGTTCAACATCTGAGTAGCTGACTCTTGAAGAGATTGATTCCGATCGACTTATTCTTGAAGTGGTTGCCCCTGGGTGGGCTTCTCTTACTCAGTCGAATTCCCTAACTGGCTGCGTTCGTCGGGATTCCGTTGATGCTGAATTGACTTGCAAACAAACATTATTTATTTAAAAATTGGCAATTTTAATGCAACATTTATGCAAGTTTTGAAATCGCAATTTATTGGTATGACAGCGATACAATGGAGTTGATTTAAAATAAAAAGTGGATCTAGCCATTTATGGAATGGCAGATGAAGTGATCAATACAAATGATTAGCAAAGATCGTTAGGAGTCAGGTTAACACAACCTTGTTGTAGCATTCTCTCAAAATAAACCCTGCCTCAGCTAGGTCTTTTAAGGGTTGTAACGTGGCTTGGTTCACGGTTTATGAAACAAAGGATAAGAGGCTCAAAAATTTATTTGTACCCACCCCATCTTCGTGATGAACTCCAATCCTACGTTCAGTTAAATTGACATACGCATTCGTATCTCAAAACTCTTTTGCGGTGTATGATCAGGATTTAAAAGTGATGGCAGCCACTTTGCTTTATCCTTGCTTTGCGGGATTTGATGACTTCATTAATTTTCGCCTAAGTCGTCTTTTTCTATTTTTGACTTGGCGAACTTTTTCTTTGTATTTCTTTTCCTTACGTCATTCTTTTGTTGAATGGTTATGACTGCCATCTTATTGGATGATAGAGAATACGTACTACAAACTTTTGGCTCTTCACGACTTCTTCGGCAGTGAATGAAAGTACGTTGCTGATCCTTCTTGAATAATGGATTGAATCTTTTGAAGATTGGATGCAAACAGATTAACTGAACCGACTACCCTGCCCTAGGTTTGAAATTAAGGGGTTTTTCATTTTTGAAAAAGAAAACTCCTACTTCTAGGCTCGAAGGGGTTAGCGAGGGATTATCTTCCTTATTTCACCGGTGTTTGGGAATTTGAAACAATGCATGTACATCATTGGCAAGGTTTTAATTGAGAGCATACAAATGGATAACTCAAGTATCTGGTTTTCATCACCCTCCCTCCAATCTTTGCTAAAGCAAAAGTTTGATAAACAAAAGATAGAAATATATATTTGCTTTTTGTAACAATGAAAGAAAACGAGTGAATACGAATGGATTGATTCAAAATATGCATAAACATTTCATTAATCTTGCCAATTCAAAACAAACAATGCTAACAAGCAAATACAAAATCAACATGCAAAGAAAATACAACAATGCTAAAACAAACAGGGGATTGCCAGCTTTAGGGAATTAAAAAAAAGTCTTGATTCACTGTCTTCAAGAGATGCACCAAAAATTCACCCAAGAGAGAGGTTGACATGCACCAAGAGGCTTCCTTCTGAAAAAGATATGTACTTCTTGTCGATCAAATGTTGTACCTTGGCCTGAAAAGCTCTGCAGTCTTCAGTTGAGTGCCCCATCGATCCAGCATGATACCCACATTGCTCATGTGGATTATACTCAGGAGGGCATGGCTCTGGCAATGGCTTGAGAGACTTGGGAACCACCAATGCGTATTGAATCAAAGGTTGCAGAAGTTGAGTGTATGATAAAGGTACTGGGTGAAGAGGAGCATTCCTTCTTTCCAAGTTGTTGCGAGGCTTATGTGGACTCTGATGCTGATTTAGATACCCTTGGCTCTGGGCTTGCTGACTTGGACGAGAGTTGTCCCTGATAATCGGAGTAGTGTCTTCAAATGAAAGAATGTTCTTCTCAATTAAATATTTCACAGCGCGTTTTAAAGCATAACAGCCTTCCAAATCGTGCCCTGAAGCACCATTATGGAATCGACAACGGACATTTGGATTGTAGTTTGATGGGAGTGGATCCGGTAAGGGACCAAAAGGCTTTGGAACAACCAATCCTTTCTTCAACAATGAAGGATATAATTTTGTGTAGGTCATAGGGATTTGAGGGATTGGAGGCCTTCTCCCTTGTCTTCTATTCTGATTTGAGGCACCTTCCGGGTAAGAATCATGAGCTCTCAATCTCTGAAAAGCTGGCACTACTGGCACACTAGGTACTGCTAGTCGCTTGTTGTGATGACTTTTAAGTTCCTCACACTCAATGCTGGATGTCATCTCTTTTGATCCGCCTCCTTCTTCTTTTTTGCTTTCGCCAGCAAGAGTGACGACATTGAAATTCCAAGGTGGTGTCATGATATTCTTGTGAGAAAGTGAAGACGCTCCATCGGTTATGCGCACGACCTGTTCTTTATGGTACAAAATCTTAAGAACCTTCATAGGTCTCTTTCCTTTCTTATCTCCCGGCTCAACAATCAAATTGTCCGCAATCGGCTCTCCTCCTTGGGGGACTAGTGACTTAATCACACTTTGTAACTCAAAACTCTGGCATTCTTCGATAGGGTGCCCCAAGGCTCCAGTGCGGTATCTACATTCAACCTCTGGATGGTCCTCTTCAAGGATTAACCTTTTTCTATGGATCAACCTTTGTACCCAGACTTTCAATTCAGGGCAAGTATTCAAATCATGTCCTACCACCCCTTTATGGAATTCACACACCGTATTTGTATCAAGGTTATACCATGTATTTGGCGATGGCACGGGTGCGTAAGGAGTCATCAATGAATTCTGGATAAGTAACGGGTAGAGCTTGCTGAGTGGCACTGGAATGGGTTCATAGTGAGCTTCACTCTCTTTGTTCTGACACTGCCCCTTGTTTCGCTTTCGCTTCTTTTTCCGACCTTGAGAAGAAGCTGCCAGAGGATATTGAGGCACTGATCTGAAATTCAGAGGTTGACTTTGGCCTAGTAGGGTAGAGCCACGAGCTGGCAGATGAGGAGTTGTCACAGAGAAACACTCTTGACTCGAGGTAGCAACGAATGGAGGTAGGAAATTATCTTTCTCTGCTGCGGCAATGGGCACAGGGCGACCCTCCTTCTTCAACAAAGCTTGTAAGGATTCCAAGACCAACTCCATCTGTTTCTTCAAGGAAATAACATCCTCTTTCAACAATTCTTGACTTCTTCTCAGTTCATCCGCTGTTTCTTGAGACATAATTCTTAGTTCTGAACACGTGCCAGGAATCAAACTACTGACCCATGACAAAAGATAAGATGAGCTTACTCTGAGGGAAGAAAATGATATGCAATGTAGATGCAATGGTATGCGAACGGATGCAATGCAAGTATGCTTTCAAGGAACTCAAAAAGCAATACAAACATCCAAATATAAAAACTTTTCTAAAAGGGAATATAAGCTGAAGTTTGTCTATGGTTAAACTTGTGATGTTTGCAATAGACGTCTCTTTGTTCCTTGAAGACCTTACTGAGATGATGCATATGATGCTGAGATGCAAAGACACAGGGATGCAAGGATGCAGGGTGCAAGGTGTCACAAGTAAATCCGAAACCTCCCTAACAGGTGAGCTTTAAGAGAGTTGTTCTACGTTTTACTACCCATAAGTACCACTCACGGGATAGTTTCTACGGTGATGGTTTAAGGAAACCCAATGTCACAGACGTTTATCGTATTAACGCCCCGCCGCAGGCTAGCTGCATTGTGACGATAATAACGATAAGGTCTACCTTGAGTGGAGTTCTCATGCTAGGCGTGCAAGGAGCGAGTCCTTGGAGCCTAACATTACACAACTACCAATATTGAAACAGGTTCTAGGGGGTCCCAGAATCACAGCCCTTTCGTGAATCAGTTCACGCGACAGGCTAGCTGCGTTGCGACAAGATCTACAAAAAGTCTAACTATCTGGGGGAGCTTTCATGCTAGGCGTGCAAGGAGCGAGTCCTTGGAGACTAACACTAATAACATCCAATTCTAAACTTAGGTGTTCCCTCTGCTTTTTCCACCACTCAAATTTACTTGAAAAATAACCCCAAGATCCCACAAATAATATAATGAGCGATAAATGGAAAGCGGTAAAAGGAACAAATAAACAAACATAAATAATAAACATAGAGAAGACAAGAAGAGATAAGATCAAACAAATAAACACACAAAGCAAAGTTAGGCTCGACTCTCTCTAGCATGGAGCTATTCCCCAGCAGAGTCGCCAACTGTCGTACCTCGAAAAATACGATCCTAAAACAAAACAACAGAGCCGCCACCTAATTCTATTTATTCTACGAGAGAAAAGGGAGATATAGATACAACCTAAAGGAAGGATAAGAAATGGTTTACGAAACCAAATTCTAAGTTCGGGAGTCGGTTACGCAATGGGAAGGTACTAGCACCCCTCACGTCCGTTGTACTCAACGGGAACCTCTTAGCTAATTATGCGATTAAATGTTTGATCTTAAGTTTTTGTCTTCTAGATGATATTAATATGTTTGTTCTAAGGAAAAAAAGTTTTAAATTATTAATAAGTCGGAGAAAAGATTAAATGTCGAAATTATTGATTTAAACGGAAAAATAATTAAATTTTTTATTAGGGTGCTCGCGAAGGATTAAAATCCCCGTGCCTACGTATTCCCTTGTGCAATGGGAAAGTCAGAGCTCCGTAGTTCGTGTGACTACGGTTTGCAATTTTTTAATTGAACGATGGTTTGAAATGCATTCTACTGCTAAGCGTTGACTTATACTCGCGGTGGAGGCTGAAGCGCTAGCTTGTTCGAGAAATAGAATGATTTAAACAATGTTCGTTTTAAGAAAAGTATTTGACTTTGTTAAGGTTTTTTAAACGAAAGGACAAATGAACCACGTTGCGTGGGGCTAGCCCAGCTACAGTCCATTTTAGAACGTGCGGAGTCCTGGACTCCGGAGTTCGATTTCCGTAATTTAATTTATAAAATGATTTGAATATTTTGGTATACGAATGATGATTGAACACATCGCGTGGGGCTAGCCCAGTAGCGGTCCAATCCAGAACGTGCGGAGTGCTAGACTTCGGAGTTCTGTTTTCGTAATTATTTTGATAAATTGAATAATTGATATACGAATATTGATTGAACACATCGCGTGGGGCTAGTCCAGTTGCGGTCCAATCCTGAACGTGCGGAATGCTAGACTCCGGAGTTCTGTTTTCGTAATTATTGATAAATTGAATAATTGATATACGAATAGTGATTGAACACATCGCGTGGGGCTAGCCCAGTTGCGGTCCAATCCAGAACGTGCGGAATGCTAGACTCCGGAGTTCTGTTTTCGTAATTTAATTTAAATAAATTGAAAAATTGATATACGAATAGTGATTGAACACATCGCTTGGGGCTAGCCCAGTTGCGGTCCAATCCAGAACGTGCGGAATGCTAGACTCTGGAGTTCTGTTTTCGTAATTATTTTGATAAATTGAATAATTGTTTTTAGATGTTTTAGAATCGATGTGTAATTAATAACTAAGGATTGAACGAACAATACGCGTGGGGCTAGCCCATTTGTAGTTCGTTCTAGAACAGGGGGAGTGCTAGACTCCGGGGCTCTATTCCTTGTTAAATTATTTAAAGCGCGTGATAAGTTATTTGGAAACGTTAGAATTTAATATTATATAAAAATGCGAAAAATAAATAGATAAACTAAATAGATAAGATAATAAGTGAAATAAATAAAATGAGGTGAAGCTTTGGAATAGAAATAAATAACTGGCCAAATGGAAAAATAAGTCGGGATAAAAAAAAATAGTAAATAATAACTAAAACAAAAAAACCCGCCTCGTATTGATCGAGTTTCGCCGATTTAATGAAATCGGGCAAATCTCGATCACTTACTATATCATCGGCCCAGATCAATAACAATAAATCTAAAAGTTTAATTAGAAAACGACAAAACGAAAGAGATAAAATATGGTCTCATAATGATTTTCATAACATCGATTTCAAACTGAATATCGATAAATCATAGATCGAAAATTAAAGAAATATAATAGAATCCATATAAAGTTTAAAAAACAATATATAAGTTCCAATAATAATAAAAAAGAAAAAAATCCACAAACAAAAGGGGGGAGATCACGGGTCCGCGGGTATATGTGATCAATGGCCTGTTGGGCCCAACCCATCTCACAATCAATAAATAAAAAAAATAAAAAATTGAAACAAAACACAAACTTATAATAAAAGGACAAAATAAATGAAACGCATCAAACACAGCATATAAAAAAAATGAAAACCTTCTTTGATAAACGACGACGCTCTCTTTCTGCAAAAATCAAAGTCTCGAACGTTCACCGACGAATGCAGACGCGACTCTCGAATCTCAATGCTCCCAGTATCCGAATCAATTCTTCGCGTCTCACTCTGTTTCTTGGTTTTCTCCCTCCTCTCAGTTCACGGCGATTCCGGCTGGGTTGGATGTTCGGTGGTTTGGCTTGCGGCGATTTCCAACCTCGATCTCCCTCGCTCAAACTCTCCTCTTCGACGCGTTTAGCTCTTGGTTGTGAGTTTCTCAATGGAGGTTTTGAGGTGGTTGTGAAAGGTTTTTGGCCGGTGGAAGGGTGGTGTGCGATTCGGGATGGCCGGCGTTTTTGAGGGTTTCGAATGTGTGCGGCGGAAAACAGGTGGTGATAGCGGTGTGAGGGTTTACGAAGTGGCTAGGGCGGCGTTGGTTTGTGGCTCTGCGGATTCAAAGGTGGATGGTGGCGATGAAGAAAATGAGGGTGAAGGAGTTCGAGTTGGAGGGTGGTGCGGTTTGCAGTGATGTTGGTGGCTGGTGTGGTTTTTCTGTTTGAGGTTGTTCGTCCGGCTTTGAATGTTTTTTTTTATAGAATGGTTCTGGTTATGCCGGTCTCTTTTCAAAGGGGTTTTTGTTTTGGTTGAAGGTCTTCGACGGATTGTGGTTGGTGATGATGTTGATGAAGGAGTCCGTTGAGTTGAAGGTGGAGGTGGGAGCTCAGGTTCTGGAGGTGGCGATGAGGGAGGTCGCGGTTGTGTTGCAATTTGATGATGGTGGAAGAGATGGGGTACTAAGTGCAGGGGAGGACGGTTTATGAGGTTTATGCAGGTTGGTTATTTTTCCTTTTTCACAGAATAGTTGCTAGTTTTTTTTTATACTCTCGTTTTTTGTTTAGGTTGTGGCTGTTTTGAATTTTTGATGTGGTTCTTGCTGGTTTTTTGTATGGTGTTAAATGTTTGGTTATAGTTTTCTTTGGTGTCAAAATTGTGGCTGCTGGTTTGAGGTTCTTTTTGCTGTTGTTTTTTGTGATGGTGGTGTGGCTGCTGAGTTTTCTCAAAACTCCCCCCTTGTGGTTGCTTGTTCTGTGATGTTTTTGGTATTGTTTTTGCTATTGATGAAGTTTAGATATGAAGGTTTTTTGATGTTTGTGGCTGCTGAGTTTTGGATGAAACAGTTAGTATATATAGGGTAGGATTATGGTTTTAGGGATTTTGAAATATGGAAACTTGTTGGCTAAGTTTGACTGATTTTTTGGGGGGAAAATATCTGAGTTTGAGAGTGACATGTGAGAGCAAGACAGCCCTGCTGTTGCTGAAGCTAGTGCTGTATTTTTTGTTTGTTTGTGAAGAATAAAAGCCCCTGCTGAACCTGTGTGTTATTGTTGTTCTCTTTGAAACTATACACCTTTTTCTTGTTTGTAAAGTCATATGTGATATGATGCAATGAGTATGTGCAAGCCTTAAACATGTATAGGGTTGCTTGGTTATGCTGAGTTTGAATATGGAATGAATATGAATGCATATGAATATGATTGAATTGACATTTGTGAATGAATTTTGAATTGAAAAGTAAATGTTTGAAATGCTTGAATGAAGAGTTCATGGATTGTGTTAAAAAAAAAGATGTGCTCTTGAATGCTTATGTGATAATACAAAATAGAAATTGATAGAATTTTGAATTAGCATGATATTAATCCTTGTTTCTTTTATTTTCATGTACATTGGATGGTATTGCCATGAGGATGAAAAAAGTATGAAGTTTGGGGATGAAGAACTCAAGTTAAGAAAATGGGGTTGGATGCATTTGCTTATGATGAGAAACTTTGAACCATCTTTATTCAAGCAACACTTTTGTTTTGAATTTGTAATTGCTAATTTTATAGCTTGTAACTTGTATGTAACTTTGACAAAAGCTTGTAATTGAATTTGGTTATGAGTTTGAAAATTAGGAACGCACTTGAGATTGACAAATAGAAGTTTGGAATTTTTGGTGTTTGAAACAAACTCTCTTTTTTTTGAATTTGTAATGATCTTGGAATGAGATTTGACATTGAGTTCATGATGAATTTGAAATGCAATTAAAGCTTGAATTTAAACTTGAATTTACAAATGATGTGAGAACTTGAAATTTGAAATTTGGAATATGAATTTGGAAAAAAAAAATAGAAATAGAAAATATGAACTAAACTTGGGACATAATTTGAAATTGGAAGATGAATTGGAGAAATGAATTTAAAAGCAAAATTTAACTTAAACTTAAATTGAAGTTGGAAGTTATAATAAAAATAGAAACAATTTTAAAAATGAAATAAAATTGGAAGTAGAAATTGAGATAAAAATTTAAGAAAATAATAAAAACAAACAATTTAAAAATGAGAACTTGAAAATGAATAGAAGTTAAATTTAAAATGGATATATATATATATATATATATATATATATATATATATATATATATATATATATATATATATATATATATATATATATATATATATATATATATATATATATATATATATATATATATATATATATATATATATAAAGAAGGAAATAGAGAATGAATAAAAACTAGTAATAGAAATTGAAACAAAAATTCTAAAAATAAGAAGTTAAAAATGGAATATAGAAATAGAACTAGAAAACAAAAGATAAGAATACAAAAATGAAATAAAAGTTAGAAATGAGAAATATAAATTAAAATTAAAAATGGAAGCTTGGAAGTGAAAAGAAATAAAAATAAATAAATCATGAGAAACTCGAAAAATGAGTTGAAAGTGATAGAAAAACAAATCTTGGAAATTTTCCGTTGAGTGCAACGAAAATATGATGAGAGCAGTTATGGGTAAAAATTTGGGGTGTGACAATCTCCAAGCCACTAAAATTCATGCAAAAATTCATGGATCATGTTGGAACATTAAAATAATTTTTCATATTTTTCATTTCTGATTTTATGCAATTTTCACCATATTTTGGATTTTTCCTTTTATTTTCTTTTCAAATTATTTTCATTCTAACACATCAATTTCAAATATTTATTTCACATAGCTCCTTAATCATTTTCAAATGGTTCTTTACTCATTCATTTCATAACTCATTAATCCTCATTAAAAATATTTTTGCATATTTTTTAAACACTTTTTAATTGCACTCTGGTCCCTCATTTTTGCATACTTGTTCATTAATCCTTACTTGAACTTCAAGGCATCATTTGAATTAGTTCTATGGTGAATTTTTGCATGAACGTTTAACACATGTTTAGCATCTGACTTAGGACCCTAGGGTTTTAATTTGACAATTTTTGAATGTTGGTTGATGCATGTTTGATTACTTGTAAGTGAAGTAACTTTTTCATGAACTTTCTTAATCACTTCTAACCCTAATTGCTTGTGAGCATTTATGCCATCATTATAGGTCACTTGTAAGTGTTTTCCATGTTTTATTAGGATATTATAGTTCTTTTTTTCTCAATTATAGGTCCATTAGACTTAGTATTTCCTTTGGGTTTATATGATGCACTTTTGTACATGTTTAACCTAATTCTTCCACACCCTTCATCTCATGCTTCTTATACTAACTTGTATGCCTCTAATATGTACATACCAATCATCTCATTTTCATTATACATCATTTATTCCTCTTAATTCATGTATAATCATTCATACTTGCATGATATGTTTCATCATGGGCCATTCATTTCAAGCATGAAATACCTTTGCATTATATGACAATTTGTGCATCTTTTTGTAACTTGTTTGAGCTTGTTTGGCATGTGGACCTAACTTGTTTATATGTGCATATTTAACATTTAATTCTTATCATATTTTACTGACTTTCATCATCTTATGATAACTTTAATTCATTTGACTTGCATCTTAACTTGTGTTCATGCTTACATGGTTATATGCTTGCTTATTCTCCATCTTAATCCCTCAATCACTGAAGTGCTTCATTACATGACTTATATCTTCGTTCGTAAAAATTATAGGACACTAACAAGTGATGTATGCTACTGACATTTATCATCTCATGTCATTCATTCATGTTTGACTTATACTTTGACTTTACTTGTCTAATCTCTTATGAACATGTGAATACTTTCTTTTCTTCATCTCTCACTCTACCTTGAACTAACACATTGAGTTTGATATGATCATTTAGGATAATATTAGACCTTCTAATTTGATATGAAATTATGACTTTGGTGATTTTCATATGCCTTTATCCATGTTTGCACTCTTTTGCATCCTTACTTATTCATTTGCAACTCCTTAGAACTTCTTTACCTCTTAAGGCTTTCTTTGAAATTGTTTGATTTGGTTTAGGTGATTTGAACTCTCTAAGTTCATTTAGGATTAGGTTCTGACTTGTGAGATTTTTGAACCTTAAGATGCATTCACCTTGTTCACATTGTGTGTGTAGCCTTCATTTTGTTTTATGATGACTTATAAACTATTATGAATCATTTGCTAACCTTCTAAGTCTTCTTTTCTTTCCTCCTTCTTCATTAGGATAGAGATCTTAAAACCTATCCAACATAGGAGATCCAAGCATTATAACTTCAATAGGTTTAGTCTCCCTTATAAATTTTACCTTTGAAGATCCTTTTGGTGCTTTCTCTTCTCTTATCTCAAAACAACTCAAAATAACTAAATAAAGGTTAAAATGACTTCTTGTGTCATAGACTTATTCCATGGGAAATTTTCATTTATCCCATATTGGGGTAATGTGAACTTGTCTAGCATGATGCACAAGTCTAAACTTGAAGTCATTTTCACATAGAAAAGCTTAGAAAGCACTTTTTCACTTCAAAATACAAAAATACTTAATAAGTACAGTGGGCTTGTGTACTTAAGCCCTAATATTTGGAACCAAGTCTTGGGGATCTTCTCCTTACTTGTGTGTACTTATTCCTCCTTCCATCTTGGAGTGATGTAAGAAGTACATACTCCATGGAAAGTGACTTTAATACACTTTATCATGCACATTCAAATAAAAAGCCTCTAAAATCTACAAACCAACAATAAGTGTCTTTCCTGCGGGAATTATCTTCTCATCTTCTTCATTCCAAATGAAAGAACTCACATCGACTTGTCTCTTTGCAAGGCGGTAAACACAATCGTTCAAGGCGAGCTTGCAACACCTGAGCATAGGCATAAGCATTTCAATCTTAAAAAACACAAACAAACAAATTTCCTCCCTAGTTATGGGAATTACGTTGACTCTGATTCTCATTCCCTATGAGATACTTAGGAAGTGGGGTAGGGCCTACTCAAGCACATTCTTTATTTTCCCTACATTTTTTCTCATTCCTTATTTCTTTCCAGTTCAGCAGCAATTTATTCTTACCCTTTGAAACAATTCAAATAATCGTGGATCCTGTCGAGTACGACGAACATGAAGGGGTATTAATATCTTCCCTTCACGTAACTGACTCCCTTACCCGTTCTCTTTGGTTTTCAAGACCTTGTTCTTTCCTTTCCCCCAGGTTTGTGCAGCATTACCTTTCATTTTCCTTGGGATAAAAATGTATGGCTGGCAACTCTGTTTCTTTTCTGTGCCACTTTCGCGTTTGTACTAGGATGAAAATACTGGGAGCGACAATTGGCGACTTTGCTGGGGAAATCCCAACCAGTTTCTCTAGTTCCCTATGCAAGTCGATCCTAGCGCTTGTCTATTTTCGTTTCTTTGGGTGTTTATCTGTTTATTATTGTGTGTTTAGTTTACTGTTTTTATTTACAATTTTACTTTACAGCTTTATTTACTGCTTTCAGTATTTACTTATCATGCATCATTATTATTGTTTGGACTGTTTGGTTTTTCTTGGCGGGATGGAGGTTATTGTGAGATAAGCCCAATACCAAGGCTCGAGTGCACCCTATATTTTTAGCATGGACAGTCACTTTGCTTTCATGATGTCTTGTCATGCGAGTAGTAGTGAGTTCCACACCCAGATTGTGACCGTCTTGGAAATGTTCTGATATAGGTGTCTTCCCTACTTCAATATACGGCCTCAATAGTTATATGCATCTAGGGACCGATCATTGAGAACCTTTGTGGAAACATCCCTCTCCAATGGTGACAGTGGCATACCACATTTGTTAGAAAACTCACTTGCACTCGAGGGTCCATTGGGAACTCACATAGGATGGCCTTGTTCTCTCATAAGAACTCAGGTAAAGCACTTTTCGTATGACGATAGTATTGTACCCTTCAGGATGAATGTACTATTGTTTCTCGATCTTAGTGATGGAAACTGGGAAATTAGGAGGGATGCTTGTTTTTCAGGACTCAGCTGACACCTCCACTTTTAGTGTATAATGCCAAACCAGAAACGGTGATTGTATTATCGCTTCTCAACCCGAGAGCCCGTGATGTTGACCCTTGATAGCATACCTTTGAGATGGAGGGTTGTTTACAAGTTTGCAGGAACCTTGATCTCCAACATACCCACTTCATCAGTATTGTTCAATGATGTGATCCAGTTCTATATGGTTCTTTCGTTCCTACTTTTGAGGTTCTACATAGGGATAATATTATCATTATGACTCTCCACAGACACTTGGCTCACTGCTCAACACCAACACAGGCACACATCATTGATCACATGTGTAAACACCCCAAATTTTCTCTCACTCATTCACACCATGGCTTGTGATCTTTTCATATGCATAAGTTCAATCATAGCATCTCATACCACATTTTTAATACACTGCATTGTTTCTAAGTCATCTGCATCTAGGGTTTGTGATCTGAGCCATCCCTGTGCCATTTGAGCCACTTCAAGGGTCTACAATCACTTAAAAGGGGTCCATGTATGTTCAAGCATCTTTTTGTATCCTCAAAAAGTCAAGAAAGTCAAAGAATCACAAGAACTGAGAATGGCATGGAAGCAGAGCCAGGTTTAACTACACAGATGACCTAGAATTAGGGTTTTGGTTTCAAAGGCCATAACTCCAATTTTTTTGGTCATTCTTGTTTCTATTGGTCTCTATATGTCATAAGGATAATGCATATCAATTTTCATGAAGAAATTCCATAGGGAAGGCATCTGATCAAGAGTTGACTTCTTGAGCAAGTCAATGCAAAATCAGGGCATCTGAGGCCCCCAATGACCCAACCAAAGGGTGTTCATCATCATTTTGATTATGTATGATCTTTATTTGATCATAGAAGATGTTAGAATTTCACAAAATTGAAGAATTTCAAGCCATTTGCAAAGTTGCCTTTTTGGGAAAATGACTTGTAATGGAAACTTGCCATTTTGGGAAACTTTTTCAACCCTTGCTTTTTGATTCAAAAATGCTTCAAATGAGAAAACTTTGGTCATGAAAGTTGTAGAATGGATCATTCCCTTTTCAAAAAAAACAAGAACTCATTCTAATTCATTTTGGATCAAAAGTTATGGCTTGTCAAAGTTGGGAAAAATCACATAATTTCAAGTTTTCTACCAAAGAGGCAAAGTTGCAAAACCCTTTGCCAAGGCAAATTGTGCTTTCAAATGGACCTCTAATCTTTGTACAAACATAAACCAAGGCCTAAAATTCAGAATGCACCAAGAGTTTGTCCATTTTCATGACTTGTGGATCAAGAAATCACAAAAGGGGCAAAAAGTCACAAAGATGCAAAACATCATACAAACCCTAATCCACTTGCTAATTGGCTTCAAGACTGATCCCATGGCTCTCCTTATTCCTTGTTGCGCAGGACGCCCCTATTGTCCTTGGCCTACCATTGACCCATACCTCTCTTACACAAAACTTGACTTTTTGCATAAATACCCATACCATTCACAATAGGGCACAACCACTCCACAGACCTATCACAAGTTGATATGTGGATCAAACCCAAGCCATAACACACAACAACACAAGCTGAAACCTCAGATTGCCATAGTTATCAAAAAAATGCTCCAACTTGCAAAACCTTTCGAATCTCTCAGCTCACTCAACCAATCTTCAAACCAACTTCACCATTGATCTCAAGATGACTCACTGACCACAAACCAACCATTGAAACAGCCAAAAACTTCACATGAACCAAACACGATTTCTTCCCCTCCCTGAACAGAACTCAATCAATCTCACAAACTAGCCAAAATAAACTCCAAACAAGCTTTGCAAACACTTGAGGGAGGTCAGTAGAGTTGATTGGAAGTAAGGAACTGGTCCAGAAGCTCTTGGATTGAAAGCTTCAACTCAGGTAGCCACTGAAATTAATTTTTCCAGAAGCTTTATTTTAAGTTGCTAAATGGTTAAGCTTGATTCCCTGAGTTCATTGAACCTTTTATTTTTGAAAATGATGAAGAAATTAGTGTGTATGATCTGACTGAAATTTCTGCCATTTTTGAACTTTGCTTCGAATCTTGTTAATGGTGAGAAATAAATTCCATTTGAGGGCAGGGATGAGTTTAGGGAGGTGAGAGGAAGTGATCTGGAGCTTTAGAGCTCCAGAAATAACCTAGGGAGTGAGTTTGAGATTTTCAGGGAAGGATGTCACCGAAGAAGACGACCGGAGCTCTTCTCCGATGACCTGAATGTCATTAATGTGTTAATCACGATTAGGGTTTGGTTTGAATATAGGCCATAGATCTTGCTGACTTCCATTGACCCGCGCGCAAACAAAGGGTCCAGATTCATCACTTAAGCCCTAATCCACGTCATTAATCTAATTAATTAAGTTTTAATTTAATCTGGCCAGTTTGAATGAGAGCCACAGGATCTGGCGCGCAGTCTTTCCCTCCATGCCCAGTTTAAATGTCAGCCTTAGGATGCGCTGACTTTCTTTTTATTTGTTTTTTTTATTTCATTTTTATTCATTTGTTTTGCACATTTATTTTAAAATAGCTAAAATCATTAAAAAATTATGGAAATTTTTGTCAAGGGTTTCATGAATTTTCAGAACACAAAAATATTTTTATTTTTATTTTTTGCATTAAAAATTGTTTTTAAATCATTTAAATGTTTATTTTTAATTAGTTAATGAAAATTAATTAATTAAAAATACATTTAGGTATTTAAAAATCACAAAAAAATTCACATAGCATTTAAAAACATTTAGAAACATTGTCCAACTCTCAAACCAAATTTCTTTTTTGTTCTTGATGCCTTTTGATCATTTTCATTGGATTTAATTTCATTTCAAGGTAATATTTTGCTTCAAACTTCAAAAATTTCTTTCTGCCTAACCATTGAGAGTTGGATGATTATTCTTTTGGTCTTGCATCTTGCATAGCATGTAGTTTATAGGATAAAATTGGTTTGAATTGATCTTGCATTTTCAATTTGTTTAGCATTTTTCTTGACAAGGTACCTTAAAACCCTAGCAATCTTAGGAAATTCTTAACTTTCATTAGGTTAGGGGTTGGATCCCCTCCTTTGGGCAGTGAGTTTGTATAGGTTTAGGGTATCTTTGTTTGCATTTTCAAATTTTCCTCATGTCATTTGCTTCTGGTTTTGGATTTTTTTGCTTTGTGTGATGCATGTAACCCTAATTTGGGCCTTCCTTTGCATTCATCTTCCATTTGCTTGCATCCTTTGACTTGCCATGACATTTTGTACATCCTCATGATTCATAATACATCTTAGGACATATTAGAATCATGTTTGATCATTGCATCTTTCATTTTCCATGTTATGTGTCCATTACATGTCATAACTTTTCATGTACATTCATGTTTCAATGCATGCTTCATTTGCATTCTCATGCTTGTATGAGCATTCTCATGCCTTGTCTCATGTTTGTATCATCTCTTAGCATCATTGACATCATGTTCTTGCTTCTGGTTTTGGTTTGCATCATGACATTGCATCTCATTTGCATTGCATTTCATTTTCTTATGCTAACATTTCAGGTGGTAAGTTGTTTGAGAAGTGAATTTGCCTTCACTTCTCACAATCTCTTTTCATCTCTCTCTTGCATCTTTGCTGCATTTTATCTTGTGTATTGGATTGAGCTTGCTCATTCTTGTTCATCTTACTTTCTTCCTTCAAGCAACTTGTCTTCTTAAGTGAAGCAAGTTGTTTTGCTTCTCTTTGTTTCTTCCTCCTTTCATCTGTTTCCTTCCTGGTGGTTTCTCTGAAGTTCTTCTTGCAAACCTCATTAACCCTAGGAATAACCAAGCATGATCACAATTAGGGTTTGATTAGTCCCCCATTAGTTTTACCTTTGTGTCATCTTTGTGTCTTCCCTTCTCATCTCTTAATCAAGGACTAAATCCTAAAGGTTTTAAGGCTTTGTGATTAAGCTTATGCCTACATCCTTCTATTAGGATGGAGTGTATAACTTTAATCCTAAGTGTTAAACCCTTAATGTGTTTAAATCCTTTAATCAATCCATATAATAATCACTAAGACATCAAGCTTGTAACTTGGGCCTTGCATTAGGGTTCTAATTCTTTCTTAATTGGTTAAGAAGGACTAACCCTAGTGTTAATGGACAAGTCCTCCTCAAGTTGTCTTACAAACCATAAAACTCACTTCTTAATCTCATTCATTAACTAAAATCCATTTAATAAAGGCTTTGTTTTGTCATGAGGTTAATCCCTAATCATGGATTAAGTTGAGGAGTCTTTCTCAGCTTAAATGTTCTCATCTATTATCCTTTTATTAGGATGGTGTAATGAGTCCATTAAATCCTTGATTATGGCTTAATCTCATTACTCAACACTAAACAAAAACAACAAAAACATCTAAATAATCACAAGTAGGTTAATGATCTTAATCCTACATCATGGTAATTAAGTGTGAGATACTGACTTCACACTTAAAGTATTCTCATTACCCCTAATCAGAGGGAGGATGTGATGAGTTTACTAAATCCATTGGTTTAGGCTTAAGCTCATTAACTTATGACACACTTTCAAAAGCAATAAAAGATTGAAAACACAAAAACAAACAATAATCGTCTCCTTCGGGATTCTTTTCTCATCTCATTCACTCACAAACGAGAACTTGCTTCTTCTGTCTAATGCAAGACAGTTTGCACCTGAGCCAGACAGGTCATACACTAGAGCATAGACAAGTAAGCAGTTCACAAGTCAATTTATCTTCCAGTCTCTTTGAGTCGAACTACGGTGTTCTGACTTCCTCATTGCACGAGAGGATACGTAGGCATAACTTAACAGTTATCGAACAAAAGTCTCTGTATATTCCCCCTCTTCCAGCATTATTCTTTAAGCCTCATGGTCTTGAGCATTTCTTCCTTGTTCTTACACTGACGCTTCCTTTATACACTTCACTTTTCTTTTACACTGACACTTGCATTCTTTCCAGCTTTGATACACAGATAACACTGAAACTACCCCTTTAAAACACAAATCTTTTAAGCGTGGATCTCGTCGAGTACGACGGACAATCTGGGTGCTAATACCTTCCCAGGTTGTAACCAACCCCCTTTCTCAGTCTCTCTGGTTTGCAACCGTCTTATCCATATCTTTCTAGGTCTATACAGCATTACCTTTCCTCCGGGATAAAAATGCCTAGCTGCGACTCTTGTCTTTCTGAGTTCACCCCTGTGTGTCCTCATCCCCTTTTCGCCGACCGTTCGCGTCTGTACCCCTTCTGACCTTAGGTGTCATTTTGGTGGGAGCGACAACATGCATTTCATTTCATTGCATCATATCATCATTAACATATTGTCTTTCTCATTTCTCAGGTTGTTTCTGCATTCCCGGTTCCGGTGGTTTTATACATTCTCATTCCAGATGGCACAAGATATTCCTCGCAAAAACAACATGCATTACACCTTCTCAAGGCCAGAGACTGAAAAAATCCAAGAGTTTGTCAGTTTGATGAATGACAAAGTATTATATGACTTCAGAGCAAAGTATGGTTTATTCTGAGTTACTTAGACAAACCTACTCCAGAGAAATAGGATGGCCTCCACACTCTTCTCCAGTTCTATGACCCCCAGTTGCGATACTTCATTTTTCCTGATAATGTTATGGTTCCCACTTTGGAGGAGATTGCTAGTATTCTAAGGGTTTCGGTTAAAGATAATCCTCTGGTCTATAGCTCAGGTAGGGTTCCTTCAAACAAAGATTTTGTTAAAGCCACCCTCTTGAAGTTGACTTTGGTCATTGACAACCTCAAAGAAAAGAAAGAGAGAACATAAGTCAAAATGAAAGTCAAAGAGGAAAAGATGGACTTGAGATGATGAAGGTCAGTAGCTTACAATAAATATGGCATGTTAAAGATACATATACAAGCATGTCAAATTCATATAGCAAACAAGTTCAAAAAATTCATCAAACATGCAAAAGAAAGTCACATAAGGAAAATATGTTTCATACTTGAGATGGATGACAAATAATGCAACATGACATACAAATATGAATTCTTATGCATGAATTAAGTAGCATAATTGATGTGTAATGCAAATGATATAAATATATGAGCATGTTAGACGCACACAAACAAGCATAAGAAGCATAAGAGGAAAGGCATGGAAAAATGTAGGTCAAAGTTGGAAAAATGATGCATCATACAAACCAATAGGTAAACACAAACCAAATGGACCTATAAATGATTAAAAAAAAGACTTATAAAAGTCTAAACAAACTAAGCAAACACCTACAAGTGACCCCACACAATGGCATAAATGCCTTCAAGCAATTAGGGTTAGAAGATGACAAGGAAAGATCATGGAAAGTATCTTTGAATACAAGAAACCAAACACACACCAAACAATATTAAAAAATTGTGTAATTATACCTCAAGTGACCTAAGTCATCAGATATTTATTTGTCAAAAAATCACACAAGAACTCAATATTAAACTAGGTCAAACCAATGGTTAAAGTTGCATAAGGATCCAAGAGCAAAGATGCAAAAGGTAGGGACCAAAATGTAATTAAAAATGGTTTAAAAAAATATGTAAAAAATATTTTTATGATGTTTAAGAAGTTAATGGATGAATGCAAAAAGAAGAGTTGAAATTTTTTTGATGAACTATGCAAAATAATATTTTGAAGTTGAGATGTTAAGAAGAAAACAATTTGAAAAGAAAATAAAAGAAAATAATGAAAATATAGTGAAAATGGGGAAAATCAGGAACAAAAAATATAACAAATTATTTAAATATGTGAGTGTGCTTCATGAAGTTTTGTAAGACTTTTGGATGCTCAAAACTAATTTTAAAAATTAAATTGCAAAACTATGTGAAAATGAAATGAAAATGAAAAGAAACTAACCAGGGGGTGCTACATTAGTGAAAAGCTAGTTGAAAATGCATTGGGCCTAATTCTGGGGTGTAGGAATAGCAAGCAAGGATTGGTCCACATCAGCACTGAAGACTACAGTCTTATGGTGGATGTTAGTCAACCAAGTTGACTCATCCACAACCCTAGGATCTAGTCTACATGTAATGATCAGCTAAGTAAACGCATCCAATGATCTACAATACACACACATGATAGTAATCAAACACACACATCCATGCAATTAGTCAAAGTCAACAAATATGGAATTCAGAGGCACGTGAGGGAACACCTCCTCATTAATGTATAAATATTTAATGGCTATGATATAATCTGAGAATAGTTAGGGTTCATGTTCCTTATGCATTTTCAGGCCACCAAAGAAGATTTTGGTCATCTTCTCTGGTCACAACATCCAATTTTTTTTCCAGAAATGAATAAAAATGGTACCATTAGAAAGCTTAGGTCATGCACAGTCCAAATCCATAAATGAAATCATCATATGACGCATGAACAGAGAGAATCGAAGCACACAAAATTGCCCTAAAATTATGATCTAAGCACCTAAGGTGCCTATCAACTAGCCAACATTCACATTGCTCCTATTGAGCTTAATAAACATCAAAACAAGCTTTAAATCATGGAATTAGAGTAATACAACGTTGAAGAAAATTGAACTTGAAATTTGCAGAATCTTAAACTTGCAAGAAAACCAGAGAACTCTGATCACACTAAAATTCACCGTATTTCTGACTCTGATTTCGCATGCATTCTTAGCTTTTATTGTTATTTTGTTATGTTATTACTTTTTTTTTCTTTGTTTTTAGGTTTTTTATGTAATCGGGGCTTAAATCGAGAAAAGGAGCGAAAAAGGAGTGGAAACGGACGAAAACCTAGAAATTCAGCGTTTTACACTTACGACATCCACTGTGGCGGGCGCCATGGGGTCAGCCATGACGTGGCCACGTCTCAAGACCACTCCACAACTACCAAGACCCACGATCCTCAATCTTCCATTCCCTGTAAGCACCATGGCGGGCGCCATAGGCCTGTGGCGGGCGCCACAAGGCAAAAAGTAGTTCCCTCCACTTTTTAGTGGAGGGGGCATCCTGGTCTTTTCCTGCATTTAGTTTTCCTATAAATAGGACTTTAGATTTTCGTTTTTCTTCATACAAACTTAGATTTCTCTAGGCATATATCAGTTTTAAAGCAGTTACCATTCCACATCGGGGTGTTTCTGCAATCGAGTGATCGAGTCTGTAATCTGTCTGTGTGATCGAGTTTTGGAGCACTCTGGAGGAAGTTAATCCTGCCGCCATTTTAATTCCAGTTCGTATTTTATCTTTCCGCATTGATTTACTTTTATTTATTTCTCGCACTGCTTTACTTTCATTTATTATCCACACTCGCACTTTATTTTATTTATTTCCTGCACTCGCTTTACTTTATTTATTTCCCGCACTCGCACTACTTTCGTTTATTTTCCACACTCGCACTAAATTACTTTATTTCTCGCACTCGCACTACTTTTATTTACTTTCCGCACTCGCACTACTTTTATTTACTTTCCGCACTCGCACTAAATTACTTTTATGAAAAATTATAAAAAGAACTTTTACTTTACCATGTCTAACTAAATCCATAAAGGTTAGAATGTAAGGATCGTAATTAAACCAGTAATCCGTACAATTGTTCGTGGAAACACTTAAGGGATATTTTATCTTTCAATTTAAGTAATTTTTTTTAACTATTTCAAAAACAGCCAAAACCACTTTGTCTAGTTCATTAGGAGTTTTTAGATTAAAAAGAAAAGAGATTTTAAAACGATTTTCGGACGCGTTAGGAAGTTTAGAGTCGGGTTCGTAAGAACCTCTTTTTGCTAAGAAATCCAGGTTAAGATACTTTTCAACTTAGTTAAGAAACTATATTTCTTAAAAATAGGTTTACTACTCTAACGCAATACGCACCTTTTTATCCGTGACAATAGGAGGGGTTGATTAGAGAGTACAACTCGGTTCTGAATACGCGAAAGCGACAGTTCCTGTTAAATTAGTTCTTTTCAAAGGAGAAAACATTGCCCATAAGTAGTTCTATTAACAAGTATTGGATTATCCATTGATTACGTGAATTACATTCAAGCCTGTCTTTGTTTATTGTTTAAAATTATTATTTTATTTACCATTGCTCCCTTCTTAAAACCCCTATATTTAGTTGCCTTAGATACACACCATAACAACAGGTACGATAGATTGACACTTGGTCTCTGTGGATTCGACAATCTTTTATATTACTCTGACGTGTTCGTACACTTGCAAAAATCACGCATCAAGTGTTTGGCGCCGTTGCCAGGGACCAATTTCGTCAAATTTCATTACCCTGTAGTTATACCGTTTAGACTAAGGTTGTTACCCACCGGTCAATGCGAAAGACTCGCAGTGCCGGAAGTTTAGTAGACCCTCTAGCTGAACCTGAACGTTACATTCGCGCACGTTTGTTTCTCCATAGGAATAGGAGAGCTATGGCCGAAGATCAAAACCGAAGACCTCTTAAGGACTTCGCCCAACCATCAAACGAGGAACCTAGTTCTAGTATAGTAAACCCCGCTATCCCAGCCAATAATTTTGAACTTAAACCATCCCTGCTGCAATTAGTGCAACAGAGATAATTCGCAGGTCTCGTTACTGATAACCCGAACCAACATTTAAAAAAATTTCTTAAGTTATCAGACACCTTTAAAACCAATGGAGCTTCTCCTGAGGCGATACGCTTAAGATTATTTCCCTTTTCCCTCAGAGATAAAGCTCTATCATGGTTAGATTCCCTTCCACCCAATTCTATAACAACATGGGATGACCTTAGAAAAGTTTTTCTTGCTAGATATTTTCCCCCAAGTAATACCGCTCTTCTTCGAAACCTAATAACCAGATTTACCCAACAACAAGGAGAGTCGTTGTTCGAAGCCTGGGAGAGATATAAAGAACTATTAAGAGCATGCCCACATCATGGCTTAGAGAATTGGCTAATCATTCAATCCTTCTATAATGGACTTCATTATAACACGAAGATGACCATCGACGCTGCTGTTGGTGGCGCACTGATGAACAAACCTTACCCTGAAGCTAGTGCCATTATCGAGGATATGGCCCAAAACCATCAATCATGGGGAGTAGAACGAGCGACAGTGGAAAAGAAAGAAGCCCAAGGAGGAATACATGAGCTAAGCTCTATGGACATGATACAGGCTAAAATGGACGTGTTGGCCCTTAGAGTCGAACATATGTGTACAACCCCGAATACTGTAGCCGCAGTTTCGCCGAATTATGAGATATATGGGACGCAAGGACACCAATCCGCCGAATGCAATCTGTTGAATGAGATCAACACTGAGCAAGTGAACTACACCCAAGGGAACCCATTTTCAAACACATATAACCCTGGATGGAGGAATCACACAAACTTCTCCTACAAAAATAATAACCCTATTCAAAATACCGCACCTCCGAGACAACAAGGTTACCAAGCCCCAAGAACAAATCAACCTATGCAACCTGTACCACCAAAACCGAGCCTTGAGAAAATTATGGAAAATTTTATCACCGCTCAAACACAACAAAACAAAGAGTTCATGAACCAAAACGTCCATGTTAACGAACTAATTACCCAGTTAGGAACCAAGGTTGATCAAATTATTACTCATAATAAGATGCTTGAAACCCAGATCTCTCAGGTAGCTTTAAACCAAGCCCCACAAACTACACCTGGAGGACAGTTCCCTGGACAACCTCAACAAAACCCGAAAGGGAAAGCTAATGCCATTACTCTACGAAGTGGAACCTCTTATAAGGAACCTTTGAACCCTAGATTAAGTGAGCCCGAAAATTCTGAGAGGAATGAGGAGAAGGAACCAGAGGAGTCTGAAACCCCGGAAAGTCAAGAAAAAGGAGAAGAACCTAAAAATAAAACCTATGTACCACCACCGCCATACAAACCACCAATACCATACCCTCAAAGATTAAAGAAAACCCAAATCGATAATCAATATCAAAAATTCTTTAAGGTTATAGAAAAACTTCACGTAGAAATCCCCTTTACAGAAGCCATCACCCAAATACCTTCTTACGTTAAGTTTCTCAAAGACATACTTACAAATAAACGTAGACTTGAAGATCCGAAACCCGTGGAATGTAATTCTATTTCTGAAAATAGGTTAGCAAAGAAAGATAAGATTCCGGAAATTTTTCCATTCCTTGTATTTTGGGGAATCATGTCATCGAAAAAGTTTTTCTAGACTTAGGAGCTAGTGTGAGCTTAATGCCTTTAGCAGTTTGTGAGAGATTAAACTTAGGAGAATTACAACCTACTAAGATGTCACTTCAATTAGCCAATAGATCCGTTAAATACCCTATAGGCATACTCGAAGACGTCCCTGTTAGGATAGGTCAGTTGTTTATACCTACTGATTTTGTTGTCATGGACATTAAAGAAGATGACGACATACCAATCCTCCTAGGTAGACCGTTCTTATCAACTGTTGGAGCCGTAATAGATGTTAAAAAAGGGAAACTAACCATTGAGGTAGGTGACGAGAAGATAGAATTCATACTTTCAAAATTTCTTATGGCACCTGTGATAGGAGATGCTTGTTATGCCTTAGATATCATCGAAGAATGCATTAGGGAATTAGAACAAGAAGAAGAAACTGAATCTATAAAATTGCCATCAACCCTTATTTTGGAAGATGACAATTATAAAAGACCCTATATTGATGATAACCTTCACGAATGTTTATCTCTTACCCCAAATCCTATGCCTTGCCCTATGAAACCAACCGTAAAACTGAAGGAGCTGCCTAAAAACCTGAGATATGAGTTTCTTAATGAAGAAATGAACCGTCCAGTTATAGTCAGTGCTACCTTAAACCAAGAAGAAACCAACCAATTGTTTGATGTTTTACGAAGCTACCCCTCATCCTTAGGATATAAGATCTCGGATCTAAAAGGAATAAGCCCATCCGTATGCATGCATCGGATTTTGCTTGAAGAAGATTCAAAACCCTCCAGAGAACACCAACGAAGGATAAATCCTATAATGAGTACTGTAGTTAAGACTGAAGTTCTTAAGTTACTAGAGGCAGGTATAATATATCAGATCTCGGACAGTAAATGGGTGAGTCCTATGCATGTAGTACCTAAAAAGGGAGGCATCACAGTCGTGCAAAACGAGAAGGGCGAACCTGTAGAAAAAAGAACCGATGGAGGTTGGCGTATGTGCATAGACTATAGAAAATTAAATAACGCAACTAGGAAAGACCATTTCCCATTACCATTCATAGACCAAATGTTGGAGCGCCTAGCCAGACACTCTTACTTTTGTTACCTAGATGGATATTCAGGATTCTTCCAAATACCTATTCACCCCGAAGATCAAGAAAAAACTACCTTTACATGCCCAATTCGAACTTTTGCCTATAGAAGAATGCCTTTTGGACTCTGTAATGCTCCTGCCACTTTCCAACGCTGCACGATGTCTATCTTTGCGGACTATTTAGATGGAATCATGGAAGTATTTATGGACGATTTCTCAGTTTGTGGATCTAATTTCAAATATTGTCTTATCAACCTAGAGAAAATCCTGGAAAGATGTGTGGAGGTAAACCTTGTGCTAAATTGGGAAAAATGTCATTTCATGGTCACCGAAGGGATTGTTTTAGGACATATAGTTTCCGAAAAAGGTATAGAGGTAGATAAAGCTAAAATAGAAGTCATAGAGAATCTAAAACCGCTGAAGACTATCAGGGAGATAAGAAGTTTCCTTGGACATGCCGGATTTTACCGACGTTTTATCAAGGATTTCTCCAAAATAACAAAGCCCTTAACTGGTCTTTTAATGAAAGATGCTGAATTCATCTTCGATGAAAAATGTACTGAAGCATTTAATCTCCAGAAGCATGCTCTGATTTCAGCACCTATAATGAAACTCCCTGATTGGTCAGAACCATTTGAGATAATGTGTGACGCCAGTGATTATGCTGTTGGTGTCGTTCTAGGTCAGAGAAAAGACAAAAAGTTACACGTAATTTATTATGCCAGTAGAACCCTAGACGCTGCACAGCTCAACTACGCAACAACCGAAAAGGAGCTCCTAGCTGTAGTTTTTGCCATAGACAAATTTAGATCTTATCTAGTAGGAGCCAAGATTATAGTTTACACCGACCATGCTGCCATTCATTACTTACTAAGTAAAAAGGATGCCAAACCTAGGTTACTTAGATGGATTCTATTATTGCAAGAGTTTGATTTGGATATCCGTGATAAGAAAGGCACTGATAATGTGGTAGCTGATCACCTATCTAGGCTAGAATACCTGAAACCTGAATCAGTACCCATAAATGACGATTATGCCTATGATAGACTGATAGCCCAACTAGAAACTATTGAAGATGATAACCCAGACCCACATAAGTATTCTCATTTAGCTATATGCAATGTACCTTGGTATGCAGACTTCGTTAATTATCTAGCCGCTGACATCATACCCCCTGATCTAAACTACCACCGGAAGAAGAAGTTCTACAGTGATGTGAGAAACTTCTATTGGGACGAACCATTTATTTTCAAGAGAGGTAAGGATGGCATTTTCCGCCGTTGTGTTCCAGAAGAAGAGGTAAATAATATAATTGAGCATTGTCACTCTACACCCTATGGTGGACATGCAAGCACATCTAAGACCTACGCCAAGATTCTTCAAGCTGGCCTATTCTGGCCTACTATGTGGTGTGATGTCCATGCTTTCATTGTCAAGTGTGACAGATGCCAACGCACAGGAAATATTTCAAGACGTAATGAAATGCCTCTGAGAAATATCCAAGAAGTAGAACTCTTCGACGTATGGGGTATAGACTTTATGGGACCGTTCCCACCATCTTTTGGAAATCAGTACATCTTAGTAGCCGTTGACTACGTGTCTAAATGGATTGAAGCTATCGCCGCACCCACGAACGACACCAGAGTAGGCATCAAATTATTTAAAAACTATATATTTCTCAGGTTTGGAACCCCCCGTTTAGTCATAAGTGATGGAGGATCACACTTCATATCGAGAATATTTGATAAACTTTTAAGCAAGTATGGAGTTAAGCATAAAGTAGCAACACCATACCACCCACAGACCAATGGACAAGTGGAAGTATCTAATAGGGAGATCAAACAAATTCTTGAGAAGACTGTCTCTATATCGAGTAAAGATTGGTCGCAGAAACTTCAAGAAGCATTATGAGCCTATAGAACCGCTTTCAAAACCCCTATAGGAACAACCCCTTATCAAGTGGTCTATGGAAAATCATGTCACTTACCTTTTGAATTGGAGCATAAGGCCTATTGGGCCATCAAAACTTTGAATTTGGATTACTTGACTGCTGGTGAGAAACGTATCCTTGATATCCACAAATTAGAAGAGCTCAGACAATCTGCCTACGAAAATGCCATCATATACAAAGAAAGAACAAAAGCTTGGCATGACAAAAGAATCATAAGAAGAGACTTCAAAATAGGCGATCTTGTTCTCTTGTTCGATTCTAGGTTACGACTTTTTCCAGGAAAGCTTCGTTCGAGATGGACTGGCCCTTTCGAAGTATCTAAGATCCTAAGATTCGGTGCTATTGAAATCAAGAACCAAACATGTAAACCGTTCATCGTCAATGGACAGAGGTTGAAGCCCTACGAAGGAGGTGACATCCCAACAACATACACCTGTCATACTCTGAGTGATCCACCATATCCTTCCAATGATGTATAAAAATCGGTCGTTGAGCTAATGACGTTAAACAAGCGCTGCATGGGAGGCAACCCATGGTTTTCTTATTTACGTACTTTTTATTTATTTATTTATTTATTTATTTTAATTTTTTTATTTTATTATTATGTCAGGACTAATGATTGAATGTTTTATGTGCTTTCAGGACTTGTTTGCTAACCTTGTACAAAATGCAGAACCCCGATGACATGCACGTGGCCTTTAGAGACGACGCACAGAGAGAGCGTTACTATGTCCACATGAGACTCCCTATGGCTCCTACCAGGTACCCTGACCATGACTGCATGGATGCCTTGGGGATAGAGCCAAGCGTCAGATTCTTATACCATCGACTCCAGTGGGACCAGTTTGACGATAGGAACAACACTTACAGGAACTTGACTCTAGAGTTCCTCAGCTCGTTTCATTATGACCCTTGGGCTGGAACCGATGGACACGCTATTTTCAGGTTATTCGGGATTGACTACTCCTTCTCTCACAAAGAGTTTGGTGATTTACTAGGTTTTCAGACTACTCCTGATGCTATTCCAGAGACACCGATGGGGTATTTTATGAGCAGAGAAGTGGAAAAGTTTTGGACTAAATTATCAGGTGGAGGAAGCCAAGATCCATCCACCCAGTTTTCTCAGGTAATCCACAACCCTGCGTTAAGGTACTTCCAGATGATTCTAGAGCATTCTTTCCTAGGTTTGCCAGATACAGAGACTCTGCTAAGTGAAGAGGAGATTTTCCTACTGTTTTGTGTGACTCGGTCTCGCTCAATTGCTTATGGCAACTTTCTGTTGAAGGGCCTTGCTAGTGTTGCCAGATCATCTGTAGGCATCATACATGTCGGTAGGATTGTTACACAGATAGCTACTGCATTGGGTTTGTCTTGCAAGTTATTGCACCTCAGGACCTTATGCTGCTACACCACCCTGGATGTTGACTTTTGTCTTGACAGAGGACTGATGAGGAGGGCCTCTTTTGAGCCCAACATGTTTAGATTACTGATCGACGGCGAAGTGATACATTACTTTACATTACCATACCCGCTGATGACCAGTGTCCATGATCCCGCAAATTGGAGTTATGCTTTAGAGGGTTATGGAGAGACTATCGAAGAACCGAAATCACCTCCCGCTGCTGAGTACACTCCTACACCTCTTACTCCCCGAATCACTGTTATGTCTAACAATATGTCTCTGCAACCTCCTGATCTACAAACCCAGATTTATGAGCTCCGTCAGGAGACTGCCCTGCTCAAGCAGGAAGTAGCGGACTTGGAATTACAGATTCAGGTTTCTGATCTCACTCATTTCTCAGAGGCCGATGCTCTATATCAGGAGATTGAAGAGCTTCAGAGGGAGATAGCTGAGATTCGTGGATCAAACCAGAAGGAGAAGCCTACCACATGATTCGTTCTACACTAACGATATTACCCTAGTATTTATTTTCTTTTTTTTCATGCTTTATTTTATTTCTCGCATCTCCAGACATATCTTACATTATTGCATCTATTACATTTTCTTTTTTTTTCATGTACTTTGAGTTTATCTTATATATACATATTAGTTTATGCACTAATGTTGATTTTTATCTTTTCTTTTTGATTTTTTTTAATTATTTTATTTTGTCGAGCAAAGAAAAAAATATATATGACAAAAATATTTTCATTTTTGTCTTCATAAAAAAAATATGCAAGCCTCATGCCTTGGAAAAGAGAAGAAAACGCTATCCAGACCCCCCGAAGACCGAAGGTGCAAAGAGGGCCCAAAGGAGGATTTAAAAAAAATCCAAGGCCCATCAGGATTTAGCCTTGTGGCGGGTGCCACAAGCCCATGGCGGGCGCCATGGCGTTCTCCCCTATTTCGGAGCTGAACATCCATTTTCACCATTTTCATACCTTCCTTCTCCAAAAACCTAATTTTGCAACTTTCAAAAACCTCCTTGAACCCCATTAAAGCTCCCCCATTTCCAAAATACCCACCATCCATAAAACCTATCCAAAATCCATTTTCATTTTCATCCACCACAAACCATAAAAATCAAAACTTTATCATTTCTTTCATAAACCATTTTCTACCATTTTTCACTTCCTAAGGAGCAATCAACAATGGAGTTCAATGGATTTCTTCTTCGTGATGGAAGACCGGGTGATAGGCAAAGGAAAATTATTCAGAGGCTTCAGAGTCGAGAAATTCTCTCGACTAGGTACGTCGATGATAACTGTCTGTATGCTTTGGGTATTTATCATAGTGTTTTTAATTTATTAGATTTTTTAGGCTTGCATAATATTTTCGTTAATCAGGAACCTACCTATGAGAGGCTGACAGTTGAGTTTTTAAGTTCATTGATATACATTGTCAGTCCTAACACTGCTAGCACAGTCAGTACTGTTAATTTTAGACTGTTTGGAATTGAATATGAATTCAGTACCAACGAGCTAGCAGGCTTGTTAGGAATCCCTCATAGGGAAGGTGCGATTTGTGAGGCACCTTTGGATGCAGAATGGTCGGCCGAGGTATTTTCCTTCTGGCAAAGGCTTTCAAGTACTTCAATAAATTCTTTTGAAGGAATACTTGCGTCGACCATTCACAACCCGGCCTTAAGAGTTTTCAGATATCTTTTGGCATGTACTATTTTCGGTCGAGAGAGTCCAAACAAGGTAAATGCTAGAGAACTCCTATTTTTGTAAGGATGCCTCACTAGTACCCATATCAATCCGGTCCCGTTTATGATTGCGCACATGGCTTTACTTACTAATAAAACAGGACCGATTGTTTTTGGAGGGCTTGTTACGTCTATTGCTCGGGATCTTGGCCTGAACGATGAGATAGCTACACTTGAACCACTACCTCCTCGCACAATTAATTTAAAATTTCTGAAAGACATGAAATTGTGCCGAACGAGGAGAGAAGGTGGTTATGAGTTGATGGTTCATGGGGTAGCTATCCCATCTGTTGCTTTACCTTGCAGTAGACGTACTGATGTGCGTAATGAAAGGAACTTGACCTATGATCTGAATGCTCCACCTGTTTTGGGTCCACTTCCTCCTAATATTCCTGATGGGGAGGCACATGACACTGATGAAGAGTATGATCAGAGAGAGCAGTCTCCCATACCTCACATGTCCCCCCATCGTCCTTCTCAGTCACACACCACACCATCTTCCTCTAACCCTGTTGCAGGTGCTGCTCCTGGATTCTATGTCACCGAGGAGATGTGGCGTGACATGACAGCTAGAGAGGAAAGGCGAGACAGCCTTATCTCTACTATTTCACAACAACTGACGAACAACATGAGCTTCATGCAACAATCGCGATTGGTTTCGGATCATCCTTACAGCAACGTTTGCCGTACCTTGAACGATATCTCATTAGAGCAGGACCGTCAGAGAGAGTTCAACCGACGGCACTACCAGCTTATAGAGGCCACTCAGGGTTCCATCTTAGGTAACCTTCGAGAGGTCCGGGGTGCTCAGGCTGCCTTATCGGCACGACTTGACCGGAGGGACCAGCATCGTAGTAGATCCCGTCGTTCCAGACCATCGCAGCAGGACGGCGAGGGCACCAGTGCTCCTCCTCAGTAGTCTTTTTTAGGTTACCCTCCTTATCTTATTTTGAAACATTGGGGACAATGTTCGATTTAAGTGTGGGAGGGGATTTTATTGCTTTCTGTCATTTCCCTTTTTAGTTAATTATTTCCTTTCAGTTATTTCCCTTTTCAGTAAGTTATTTAGTTTAATTTTCTTAGATAATGCATGAGTCTGACGAGTCACCAGTATAGTGTATTTTTAGTACATCTTCATTTTTTTCCATTTCCTTAGCCTTACCAGAAAAATTTTAAAAAGAAAACAATGTTGTTTCACATGTTTTTTGGGCTTTGAGACAGGTTTAGATTAGGATGTGGTGACTTAGGTCAACTTTTTGAAACTTCAGCACCATTTTAGCACCATAGACCTCTTGAATATAGGAATCACTCCTAAACCCCACCACCATGGCCTTCATTATCATTCAAAAAATTGTCCTAAGTAGTTTATTTTAGCAGTCAACTCCGGCCTAAGCATGCTCTACGTAGGAGGCCAATGAACATAAGTGAATGATCCAGTGCTAATAAAAAAGAAAGAAAAAAGGCAAACTCTGGGATAGGTGACCCTCACAAAGTCATTTAAACCGAAAAAAGAGAAGAAAAAAAAATGTTGCCACAAAAAGAAAAAAAAATTGCAAGTCACCTATTGTTAGTTGGTTCAGAGGTATCTGGCACTGAACTTGGTAGGGCGGATTACGATCCGATCCCCCGCAGCTACAATTAGGTCAAATAAATCAGGTTTACACATGCTTATGTGCCAGAAACCTTATGTTATGGATCAGAATCACTAACTGGTCACTCTACTATGAATCATGTACGGATAACATGCTTAATGTGATTGCGCCTGAATGAAAAGGGCCCAAAATGATGAGAAGATAGGCCTAGGTATTGTGGGATGACATGGAGTGGTTAATATAGGATTGAAGTTTGTGTTTGTGTTACTATGGTACCCTTGGTTCACTTAGTTATTACCTGTCACTGCATCCTGACTTGACCTTAGAAGCCCTTTAGCCCAAAGACACGTGTTGACACCATTTTTTCTTGAGCTTTAATGTTTGCTTGAGGACAAGCAAAGGTCTAAGTGTGGGAGAATTTGATCACACTAAAATTCACCGTATTTCTGACTCCGATTTCGCATACATTCTTAGCTTTTACTATTATTTTGTTATGTTATTACTTTTTTTTTCTTTTTTTTCAGGTTTTTTATGTAATCGGGGCTTAAATCGGGAAAAGGAGCGAAAAAGGAGTGGAAACGGACGAAAACCTAGAAATTCAGCGTTTTACACTTACGGCATCCACCGTGGCGGGCGCCATGGGGTCAGCCATGACGTGGCCACGTCTCAAGACCACTCCACAACTGCCAAGACCCACGATCCCCAATCTTCCATTCCCTGTTAGCACCATGGCGGGCGCCATAGGCCTGTGGCGGGCGCCACAAGGCAAAAAGCAGTTCCCTCCACTTTTTAGTGGAGGGGGCATCCTGGTCTTTTCCTGCATTTTGTTTTCCTATAAATAGGACTTTAGATTTTCGTTTTTCTTCATCCGAACTTAGATTTCTCTAGGCATATATCAGTTTTAAAGCAGTTACCATTCCACATCGGGGTGTTTCTGCAATCGAGTGATCGAGTCTGTAATCTGTCTGTGTGATCGAGTTTTGGAGCACTCTGGAGGAAGTTAATCCTGCCGCCATTTTAATTCTAGTTTGTATTTTATCTTTCCGCATTTCTTTACTTTTATTTATTTCTCGCACTGCTTTACTTTCATTTATTATCCGCACTCGCACTTTATTTTATTTATTTCCTGCACTCGCTTTACTTTATTTATTTCCCGCACTCGCACTACTTTCGTTTATTTTCCGCACTCGCACTAAATTACTTTATTTCTCGCACTAGCACTACTTTTATTTACTTTCCGCACTCGCACTACTTTTATTTACTTTCCGCACTCGCACTAAATTAATTTCATGGAAAATTATAAAAAGAACTTTTACTTTACCATGTCTAACTAAATCCATAAAGGTTAGAATGTAAGGATCGTAATTAAACCAGTAATCCGTACAATTGTTCGTGGAAACACTTAAGGGCTATTTTATCTTTCAATTTAAGTAATTGTTTTTAACTATTTCAAAAACAGCCAAAAGCACTTTGTCTAGTTCATTAGGAGTTTTTAGATTAAAAAGAAAAGAGATTTTAAAACTATTTTCGGACGCGTTAGGAAGTTTAGAGTCTGGTTCGTAAGAACCTCTTTTTGCTAAGAAATCCAGGTTAAGATACTTTTCAACTTAGTTAAGAAACTATATTTCTTAAAAATAGGTTTACTACTCTAACGCAGTACGCACCTTTTTATCCGTGACAATAGGAGGGGTTGATTAGAGAGTACAACTCGGTTCTGAATACGCGAAAGCGACAGTTCCTGTTAAATTAGTTCTTTTCAAAGGAGAAAACATTGCCCATAAGTAGTTCTATTAACAAGTATTGGATTATCCATTGATTACGTGAATTACATTCGAGCCTGTCTTTGTTTTTTGTTTAAAATTATTATTTTATTTACCATTGCTCCCTTCTTAAAACCCCTATATTTAGTTGCCTTAGATACACACCATAACAACAGGTACGATAGATTGACACTTGGTCTCTGTGGATTCGACAATCTTTTATATTACTCTGACGTGTTCGTACACTTGCGAAAATCACACATCAAGTGTTTGGCGCCGTTGCCGGGGACCAATTTCGTAAAATTTCATTACCCTGTAGTTATACCGTTTATACTAAGGTTGTTACCCACCGGTCAATGCGAAAGACTCGCAGTTTCGGAATTTTAGTAGACCCTCTAGCTGAACCTGAACGTTACGCTCGCGCACGTTTGTTTTTCCATAGGAATAGGAGAGCTATGGCCGAAGATCAAAACCGAAGACCTCTTAAGGACTTCGCCCAACCATCAAACGAGGAACCTAGTTCTAGTATAGTAAACCCCGCTATCCCAGCCAATAATTTTGAACTTAAACCATCCCTGCTGCAATTAGTGCAACAGAGACAATTCGCAGGTCTTGTTACTGAAAACCCGAACCAACATTTAAAAAACTTTCTTCAGTTAGCAGACACCTTTAAAACCAATGGAGCTTCTCTTGAGGCGATACGCTTAAGATTATTTGCCTTTTCCCTCAAAGATAAAGCTCTATCATGGTTAGATTCCCTTCCACCCAATTCTATAACAACATGGGATGACCTTAGAAAAGTTTTTCTTGCTAGATATTTCCCCCCAAGTAAGACCGCTCTTCTTCGAAACCTAATAACCAGATTTACCCAACACCAGGGAGAGTCGTTGTTCGAAGCCTGGGAGAGATATAAAGAACTATTAAGAGCATGCCCACATCATGGCTTAGAGAATTTGCTAATCATTCAAACCTTCTATAATGGACTTCATTATAACATGAAGATGACCATCGACGCTGCCGCTGGTGGCGCACTGATGAACAAACCTTACCCTGAAGCTAGTGCCCTTATCGAGGATATGGCCCAAAACCATCAATCATGGGGAGTAGAACGAGCGACAGTGGAAAAGAAAGAAGCCCAAGGAGGAATACATGAGCTAAGCTCTATGGACATGATGCAGGCTAAAATGGACGCGTTGGCCCTTAGAGTCGAACATACGTGTACAACCCCGAATACTGTAGCCGCAGTTTCGCCGAATTGTGAGATATGTGGGACGCAAGGACACCAATCCGCCGAATGCAATCTGTTGAATGAGACCAACACTGAGCAAGTGAACTACACCCAAGGGAACCCATTTTCAAACACATAAAACCCTGGATGGAGGAATCACCCAAACTTCTCCTACAAAAATAATAACCCTATTCAAAATACCGCACCTCCGAGACAACAAGGTTACCAAGCCCCAAGAACAAATCAACCTATGCAACCTGTACCACCAAAACCGAGCCTTGAGAAAATTATGGAAAATTTTATCACCGCTCAAACACAACAAAACAAAGAGTTCATGAACCAAAACGTCCATGTTAACAAACTAATTACCCAGTTAGGAACCAAGGTTGATCAAATTATTACTCATAATAAGATGCTTGAAACCCAGATCTCTCAGGTAGCTTTAAACCAAGCCCCACAGACTACACCTGGAGGACAGTTCCCTAGACAACCTCAACAAAACCCGAAAGGGCAAGCTAATGCCATTACTCTACAAAGTGGAACCGCTTATAAGGAACCTTTGAACCCTAGATTAAGTGAGCCCGAAAATTCTGAGAGGAATGAGGAGAAGGAACCAGAGGAGTCTGAAACCCCGGAAAGTCAAGAAAAAGGAGAAGAACCTAAAAATAAAACCTATGTACCACCACCGCCATACAAACCACCAATACCATACCCTCAAAGATTAAAGAAAACCCAAATCGATAATCAATATCAAAAATTCTTTAAGGTTATAGAAAAACTTCACGTAGAAATCCCCTTTACAGAAGCCATCACCCAAATACCTTCTTACGTTAAGTTTCTCAAAGACATACTTACAAATAAATGTAGACTTGAAGATCTGAAACCCGTGGAATGTAATTCTATTTCTGAAAATAGGTTAGCAAAGAAAGATAAGATCCCGGAAATTTTTCCATTCCTTGTATTTTGGGGAATCATGTCATCGAAAAAGCTTTTCTAGACTTAGGAGCTAGTGTGAGCTTAATGCCTTTAGTAGTTTGTGAGAGATTAAACTTAGGAGAATTACAACCTACTAAGATGTCACTTCAATTAGCCGATAGATCCGTTAAATACCCTATAGGCATACTCGAAGACGTCCCTGTTAGGATAGGTCAGCTGTTTATACCTACTGATTTTGTTGTCATGGACATTAAAGAAGATGACGACATACCAATCCTCCTAGGTAGACCGTTCTTATCAACTGCTGGAGCCGTAATAGATGTTAAAAAAGGGAAACTAACCTTTGAGGTAGGTGACGAGAAGATAGAATTCATACTTTCAAAATTTCTTATGGCACCTGTGATAGGAGATGCTTGTTATGCCTTAGATATCATCGAAGAATGCATTAGGGAATTAGAACAAGAAGAAGACACTGAATCTATAAAATTGCCATCAACCCTTATTTTGGAAGATGACAATTATAAAAGACCCTATATTGATGATAACCTTCACGAATGTTTATCTCTTACCCCGGATCCTATGCCTTGCCCTATGAAACCAACCGTAAAACTTAAGGAACTGCCTAAAAACCTGAGATATGAATTTCTTGATGAAGAAATGAACCGTCCAGTTATAGTTGTAAACACCCCAAATTTGCCCTCACCCATTCACACCATGGCTTGTGATCTCTTCATATGCATAAGTTCAATCATAGCATCTCATATTGCATTTTTAATTCACTGCATTGTTTCTAAGTCATCTGCATCTAGGGTTTGTGATCTGAGCCATCCCTGAGCCATGTGAGCCACTCCAAAGGTCATCAATCACTTCAAAGGGGTCCATGTACATTCAAGCATCATATTATATCCCCACAAAGTCAAGAAAGTCAAAGAATCACAAGAACTGGGAATGGCATGGAAGCAGAGCCAGGTTTAACTGCACAGATGACCTAGAATTAGGGTTTTGGTTTCAAAGGCCATAACTCCAAATTTTTTGCTCATTCTTGTTTCCATTGGTCTCTATATGGTATAGGGATCATGCATATCAATTTTCATGAAGAAATTCAGTGGGGAAGGCATCTGATCAAGAGTTGACTTTTTAAGCAAGTCAGTGCAAAATCAGGGCATTTGAGGCCCCCAATGACCCAACCAAAGGGTGTTCTTCATAATTTTGATTATGTATGATCTTTATTTGATCATAGAAGATGTTGGAAGTTCACAAAATTGAAGAATTTCAAGCCATTTGCAAAGTTGACTTTTGGGGAAAATGAGTTGTAATGGAAACTTGCCATTTTGGGAAACTTTTTCAACCCTTGCTTTTTGATTCAAAAATGCTTCAAATGGAGAAACTTTGGTCATGAAAGTTGTAGAATGGATCATTCCCTTTTCAAAAAGTACAAGAACTTGTCCTAATTCATTTTGGATCAAAAGTTATGGCTTGTCAAAGTTGGCCAAAATCACATAATTTGAAGTTTTCTACCAAAGAGGCATTTTGCAAAATGGTATGATCAAGTGTTCTAAAGGCTTCAAATGTGTACAAACTCTTCACAACATGATCACATGACCTCTAAAGATCAGAATTGGCCCAAGAATATTGCATTTTGATGCCTTGAATCTCATGAATTTTCAAAGTGGCCAAACTTTGGGAAATTTGCAAAACATCTCATAAACTTCATGCAACTTGCTGAATCATCTAAAATCAAATTCCATGGTTCTCCCTAAACTCAGCTGAGCCAAGCCATACCCCTATCTCAGCCTGCCACTTGCCCATACCTCCAAGTACAACTTGCTTGACTTTTTGCAACTTGAGCCATACCAATCACAACAGTCCACACCAACTCCTCTGACCTCTCTAGTTGTGATAAGTGGACCAAAGCCAGCATAACACACCACACACACAAAGCTGAAGCTCTCTCCAAGCCATAGTTCCAAGTTTATGCTCCATATGCAAAACCATTCGAAACACACAGCACAAGCACCAAACACACAAACAAACTTCACAAAACCTCTCAGCACACTCTCCTGATCATTTCCCTTCCCTCATTTTGCCCTAAAACCTCCTGAAATCAAAACACGATTTCCTCCCTTCACTGAACAGAATCTGCTCAATCTCACAAACCAGCCATTTTAAACTTTAACCAAGCATTGCAAGCTTCTCAGGAGGTTCATTGGAATTGATTGGAAGCAAGGAACTTGTCCAGAAGCTCTTGGGTGGAAAGCTTCGATTCAGGTAGCCATGGAAATTCATTTTTCCAAAACTCTTATTTCTTGTTTCTAAAATGATCTACATGTTTCCCTGAGTGCACTGAACCTTTTATTTTTGAAAATGATTGAGTTTTGAGGTTGTATGCTTGTTCTGAAACTTTGCCCGTGAATTGATTTTTGCTTTGTTTCTTATGATTCAGTGAAAATAAATGGATTTTGGGGTGGGGTTTAGGTTTAATGATGTTTAATGAGTGATTCTGGAGAGATTTGTGAAGTTTCATGGCGTATTAAGAGAGATTGAATGAGGAGCCTGCCGGAGAAGATGACCGGAACACTGTTCCGGTCACCTGAAAATGTTTAGGGTTCAGATTAGGGTTAATGACATAATTAGCGTAGTTTGAATTCTAGCCCTTGGATGACGCGCGAAGTCAATTCCCTCCCTTTCTTATTTGAATCCTGGCCCTCAGATTTGAATACTTTCATTAATTGACATTTTAATTTCATTTTAATTGTCTTTTCTTTATCATTTTATTAAAAATAGCAAAATACATTGAAAAATTCTGAAATTTTTTATCCAAGCTTTAATTATTTTTCAGAACACAAAAACATTTTTATTTTTATTTTTTGCATCAAAAATTATTTTTAAATCATTAAAAAGTCCATTTTTAATTAGTTAATGAAAATTAATTAATTAAAAATACTTTTGGGTATTTAAAAATCACAAAAAAATTCATGTAACATTTAAAAATATTTAGAAACATTGTCCAACCCTCAAACCAAATTTCTTTTTGGTTCTTGATGCCTTTTGATAATTTTCAATGGAATTAATTTCATTTCAAGGCAATATTTTGGTTCAATCTTCAAAAATTCATTTCTGCCTAACCATTGAGAGTTGGACAATGATTCTTTTTGCATTGCATCTTGCATAACATGTAGTTTATAGGATTAAATGGGCATGAATTGATCTTGCATTTTCAATTTGTTTTTTGCATTTTTCTTGTCAAGGTACCTTAAAACCCTAATAATCTTAGAAAATTCATAACTCTCACTAGGTTAAGATTGGATCCCCTCCTTTGGGCAGTGAGTTTGTATAGGTTTAGGGTCCCTTTAATTGCATTTTCAAATTTTTATCATGTCATTTGCTTCTGGTTTTGGATTCTTGCTTTGTATGTTGCATATAACCCTAATTCATGCCTTCCTTTGCATCCATCTTCCATTTGCTTGCATACCATGACTTGCCATGACATTTTGGGCATCCATTTGATTCATAACACATCTTAGGACATATTAGAATCATGTGTGATCATTGCATCTTTCATTTGCCATGTTGTATGTCATTTTCATTCCATAACTTTTCATGAACATTCATGATTCAAAGCATGCTTCTCTTGCATCCATATGTTTGTATGATCATCCTCTTGCCTTGCCGCATGTTTGCATCATCTCTTAGCATCATTAACATCATACTCATGCTTCTGGTTTTGGTTTGCATCATGACATTGCATCTCATTTTGCATTGCATTTCATTTCTTTTACTAACTTTTCAGGTGGTAAGTTACTTTGAGAAGTGAATTTGCCTTCACTTCTCACAATCTCTTTTCATCTCTCTTATGCATCATTGCTGAATTTTTGTATGTGTATTGGATTGAGCTTGCTCATTCTTGTTCATCTCACTTTCTTTCTTCAAGAAACTTGACTTCTTAAGTGAAGCAAGTTATTTTGCTTCTCTTTGCTCCCTTCATCTGCTTCCTGGTGGTTTCTCTGAAGATCTTTATTACAAACCTCATAAACCCTAGGAACAACTAAGCATGACAATAATTAGGGTTTGATTATTCCCCCACTTAGCTTTTACCTTTGTGTCTCTTTGAGTCTTCTCTTCTCATCTCATAATCAGGGACTAAACCCTAAAGGCTTTAAGGCTTTGTGATTAAGCTTATGCCTGCATCCTTCTATTAGGATGAAGTGTATAACTTTAATCCTAAGTGTTAAACCCTTAATGTGTTTAACTCCTTTAATCAATCCACCTAATAATCATCAAGACATCAAGCTTGTAACTTTGGCCTTGCATTAGGGTTCTAATTCTTCCTTAATTGGTCAAGAAGGACTAACCCTAGTGTTAATGGACAAGTCCCCCTCAAGTTGTCTTACAAACCATAAAAATCATGTCTTCATCTTATCATTAACTAAAATCCATCTAATAAAGGCTTTGTTTTGTCATGAGATTAATCCCTAATCATGGATTAAGTTGAGGAGTCTTCCTCAGCTTAAACATTCTCATCTATTATCCTTCTATTGGGATGGTGTAATGAGTCTGTTTAATCCCTGATTATGGCTTAACCTCATTACTTAACACTAAACAAAAACAACAAAAACATCTAAATAATCACAAGTAGGTTAATGATCTTAATCCTACATCAGGGTGATTAAGTGTGAGATGCTGACTTCACACTTAAGGTATTCTCATTACCCCTAATCAGAGGGAAGATGTGATGAGTTTACTAATCCATTGGTTTAGGCTTAAGCTCATTAACTTATGACAAACTTCAAAAAGCAATAAAAGACTGAAAATACAAAAACAAACAATAATTGTCTCCTCCGGGATTCTTTTCTCATCTCATTCACTCACAAACGAGAACTTGCTTCTTCCGTCTAATGCAAGACAGTTTGCACCTGAGCCAGACAGGTCATACACTTGAGCATGGACAAGTAAGCAGTTCACAAGTCAATTTATCTTTCAGTCTCTTTGGGTCGAACTACGGTGTTCTGACTTCCTCATTGCACGAGAGGATACGTAGGCATAACTTAATAGTTATCGAACAAAAGTCTCTGTACATTCCCCCCTTTTCCAACATTATTCTTTTAGCCTCATTGTCTTGAGATTCGCACTCCTGTTCTTACACTGACACTTCACTTATACACTTCACTTTCCTTTTACACTGACACTTGCATTTTTTCCAGCTTTGATACACAAATTGCACTGACACTACCCCTTTAAAACACAAATCTTTCAAGCGTGGATCCCGTCGAGTACGGCGGACAATCTGGGTGCTAATACCTTCCCAGGTTGTAACCAACCCCCTTTCTCAGTCTCTCTGGTTCGCAACCGTCTTATCCATATCTTTCTAGGTTTATGCAGCATTACCTTTCCTTCGGGATAAAAATGCCTAGCTGGCGACTCTTTTCTTTCCTTTCTGAGTTCACCCCTGTGTGTTCTCATTTCTTCTTTCGCCGACCGTTCGCGTCTGTACCCCTTCTGACCTTTGGTTGTCATTTCGGTGGGAGCGACAGCTTGGCGACTCTGCTGGGGACCCTTATACTGTAACCAGGGCTTCTGGTTCTTTTTGTGGGTTCCTCCTAGCGCTTGTTTGATTTGTGTTTGCTAGGGTGTTATGTGTTATATGTGTTTATGTATTTATTTTACTGCTTTATGTACAGTTATTTATTGCTTTCTTTATAGCTTTATACATCATACTGTCATATTGTCATCTGCCTGGATCTGGTTTTTGTTTTGGTGGGTGGGGTTCTACTGAGAGTTTAAGGTCCTATACCTGGGACCTGAGTGACACCTAGGCTAGAGTGGTTCGTGTTCTTTCCCATTCCATTTCGGTCTGGTGCGGGAATGTGAAACACGGTTCAGATATGGGTTTCTTCTTGAGAACTATGTGCTACGGATCTCCTGTAGTGCTAGGGCTATCTGGGAAGCCTGCTAAGTCTGGATGACCTTTACTATGACCTTCAGAAACTTAGGTGAATTAGAGGAGGATCTTTTATGGTTATTGTAAACACTGTACCTCCGGGTTAGAAGTGTTTACACTTCTCATAACTGATCCAAGTCTGAGGATCCTTGTTCTAGAACACCACCTGTGAGGGGGTTGGGCTATTTGCAGGTTTGCAGGTACCTTTGACCACAGCATACCCTGTTACTTTGTTTTGATTAAGAATGCTCCACTTTGGATAGTTCTTATGATTTAACCCTGGACATGTGACTCTTTATTTGAGTCCCCCACCTTGGTTACTGGACTTCTGAACCTCCATCTGGACTTCTTAAACATACATGGACTTTATATCAAGGCAGTAATCAGATCCAGCTTGATCACAAACCCTTGCATATCATTTGCATACATCATCATTGCATCATTTAACATTTGCTTATTTGTTTTTCAGGGTATCCACATTTCATTTGGCTTGGTTTTGACCCCTTCATCTGCATAGACCCCTGTTCACCAGTTGTCTGCTTCAACTCTCTTCATCAGTTGCCTGCTTCAGCTACCTCCATCATCATTCTCAGCCTACCAGTGGCTCATCTCCAGTATCAGTCTTCATCATCAGCATCTGTTCTCAGCTCTTCATCAGCAGTTATGGCACCCAAGAAGAGCAACATTTCATATCATTTCTTTGAGCCTGTGCTGACTGGCATCAAACAGGTCCAGGCACTTATCACTCCAGATCACATCCCACTATTCAGAGAACATTATGGAGGCATCCTTGATATGGTTATGGACCTAGACCCTTCTCAGAGGAGCTTGATCCACACTTTCCTACAGTTCTATGATCCTCCTTTGAGATGCTTCACTTTCCAGAACTTCCAGTTAGGACCTCTGCTGGAGGAGTTCTCATCTTTGATTGGAGTACCTGTCAGGGGTGGTATCCCCTTCAACCCTGAAGTGGCTTCTCCCAGCAATGAAGAAGTGGCAAAAGCACTGCACCTGGAACCTGTTTTGATTGGGCAGAACATGACAACAAAGGCTGGAATCCTTGGCCTACACTTGGACTTTCTGACTTCTCAGGCTATCCTGAAGGCCTCCTTGGGAGAATGGAGGGCAGTTTGTGCATTGTTAGCCCTCAGTATATATGGGGTTATACTTTTTGCAGATGAACCCAAGTTTATCAGCAAGAATGCTATTCATCTCTTCCTTTTGGGGAACCCAGTGCCCACATTGCTGGGAGACTTCTATTATTCTGTTCACCAAAGGAATGAGAAGCAGAGAGGGAGGTTGGTGAGATGCTTTGCTCCCTTGTTTCATACATGGCTGCTCAAACACTTACCCAAGACTGATGCCTTCCTGAATCCTCACCAACAGAAGAATTGGGCTAAGAGACTTATTGCTTTAACTTCAGATGACATCAGGTGGTGCACCCAGAGCACCAAAGGCAGGGATATAATTACTAGCTGTGGACAGTTCCCCAATGTACCTCTAATAGGAGTGAAGGGTTGCATCAACTACAACCCTTTGTTGTTTAATAGACAGTTAGGCTATGCTTTGGTTCACCCTCCTAGAGTGCAAGACTTGGTTGAAACCCTTTATTGTGAGATAAAACCTAATCTAGCTGTTGTCAGACAAGCATCCTGGGCTTGGGACAACATTCAGACCAAAGGGATGGCTATTCTTGGGAGATGCAACAATGTGGCTTCAGCTCAGTATTATGAATGGTCTCATGCTAGGGCTCAGATTTCTGGGATGCCTTTCACCATTGAGGATGCACCTGGACCATCCACAGCACCACCTCCAGCCACTGTCAGCCTGGAAGAATTTGAGAAGCTAAAGGAGAGGAATGAGAATCTGTCTCAAGCTCTGAAGAGGACCCTCTGGGAGAGGAGTGATGGTCGTCTAGACATTGAGAGGCTAGAAAAGCTAAAGGTGGAGCATCTAGCCAGGATTGAGAAAGCAGAGGACTACATCAAGAAGTCAAGAGCTGGGGAGCAAATTTTGAAGAATGCCTGTAAAGAGGCCCAGTTTCAGAAGGCTAGGACTGATCTCTATCTGAAAGGAAGCCAAGCTAGGTGGGTCAGGATCACTAAAGCTCGTACCCAAGAAGATAAGAGAACTCAAGACAGGATCGAGCAATTGGAGGCCAATAAAAAGAAACAACAGGAGGCTTTGCTAGCAGCCCAGAAGGAAATCTCAGAATTGAAGCTTAGGGCTGGTGTGAAGAGGTCAAAGGACCAAGACAGGCACAAGAAGCTGACCACTGCTATTGCCACCAGGAACCTTCTTATCAGGAGCATTACAGAGCATCTGGCTGATCCTGTAACTGAAGCACTATTGAAGGAGGTTAAGGAGGATGAGTTTGGCTTAGATGTTTGATTTCTTTGCTTGTTGTTATTTCCATTCCATGTACTTTTCTATTTATGTTGAATTTTGACCCCACAGGGGCATGTGTTGTAAAAACAAACTATGTATGATCCACCATTTGTAATGTATTTGTTAGTTTGTTTCATTGAGTTTCTTTTCTCAAGCAACAGCAAAGCATCTTCCTCCGGGTCTGGAAAGGTCAAAACCAAGTACCAAGCCGGATACCTTAGAAACAAATAAGCATACTGCATTGCATACTAACTTTTGTTTTGTTTTGTAAGTTTTTGTTTTGTTTGTTACTAACTCTGTTGTGGTTCAGGAATTATTGCTCGCCGTCGGGTGTTCCCTCTCAACCGTCCACACAGATATCCTACTCGCAACAACCTTCCTGGTATCCAGATGGATCAAGTACAGCAAGAGCTGACAGAGGTCAGAACCCAGATGGTTAATGAAAGGCTGGAGATGAGAAACCAAATGACCCAGTTCATGGAGGTAATGAATGGCTTGGCTGAAAGTCAAGAAAGGCTGAGGGCATTGGTGGAAAGGCAAAACCCAGAAGAACCTCCTCTGGGAACTGGAGGAACAAGTAACAATGAGAGGGGTCAGCCTCATGTCAACCCACCAGTATATGGGCCTCATCTACATCCGGAAGTTAACATCCCGGGTATTGTGCAAGGAAATACTACTGGAGGAAGAGTCTTACAAGAAGACCCCCAAGAAGAGCAGTTTACTGTGATGGGAGCTGGGGATAAAGTCTATGATAGGAGGCTTGATGAAATTGCTGAGAAATTGAGATCTCTGGAGTCTCAAAATTCCCTGGGTTTTGATGTCATGAATATGGGGTTAGTGGATGGGGTAAGGATTCCTCATAAGTTTAAACCCCAGTGCTTCGAGAAGTACAACGGAACTTCCTGTCCACGAACTCACTTACAGTCTTTTCTGGGAAGACTCAAGGCATACACCATGGATGAAAAACTGTGGATGTTTTACTTTGAAGATAGTTTAACTGGGGCTTCAAGGGAGTGGTACTCACACTTAACCAGAGCTACTATTAGATGCTGGAAGGACCTAGCTGAGGCCTTCATCAGGCAGTACCAATACAATCTAGACATGGCTCCTAACAGGACCCTTTTGATGGGAATGTCTCAGTCCTCCAGAGAAAGCTTCAGGGAATATGCCCAGAGGTAGAGACAGCTTGCTGCTGCTGTCCAACCACCCATGTCGGAAAGAGAAATGGCCGACATGTTTATGAATACGCTGCAAGGAACGTATATTGATAGGCTAGCTGCCTTTTCTTCCACCAGCTTCGCTGACGTAGTTATAGCTGGAGAAAGAATTGAGAGCCTTCTGAAGATGGGTAAAATCATTGATAATGGTGCAAGTTCGTCGAGTAATCCCAGGAAGCCTTTTGTGGGACCTAGAAGAACCGGTGAGACTAATGATATTCATGCCAACAGGGGCAGACCTCAGTATGCCCACAGATCAGTAGCAGCTGTCACAATTCCAGCTCCGATTCCTCAGCAACCAGCATATCAACTACCACAACAACCCCACTATCAACAGCAAGTTTAGTATCTGCCACAGAGAAACTACAACAACAACAATAACAGCAATCAACAACAAAGACCCTTTCAGCAAAGACCATCACAGGCAAATAGGGTGATTGATCCAATCCCTATGCCTTATGCCGCTTTGTTGCCACAACTCCTGAAACTCAACCTGGTTAAGTTAAGGACATTGGCACCGCCAGATCCCTCTAGTCTGCCAAGAAACTACGATGTCAACGCCAGGTGTGCTTTTCACTCCAATGCTCCTGGCCACAATACTGAGAAATGCAGGGCTTTACAAATGAAAGTGCAAGATCTGGTGGATTCCAAAGCCCTCAATTTTGCACCCCCTCCAAATGTCAACAAGAATCCCATGCCCAATCATGGGGGGCCAAGAATTAATGCCATTGAGGAAGACAAGCCATCTTTCTTGATCACCAGTGTTGGGCAGATTCGGACGCCTCTGGTAGAAATTAAAGCTCAGCTCCTAGAATGCCAGATGTTCCCCGGGTGTAAGCTCGGTTGTGGTTATTGCAACATTTCGGTCAACGGGTGAGATAACTTGAGAAGCGGCATAGATGGTCTTATCAAAAGTGGTATACTTCAGATCACAACATCAGCGCCTACAAATCCAGCAATCTCTTTGACAACAATTCCTGACTCTTCTACAACTGCAACAACAATCATTCCAACCAATTCATCAATATCATCAACAATGGCTCCGTCCATAACTTCAACAAATCAGATGTCAACAACCATCTCTTCTACAACATCAGCACCCATTTATTCAGCAGGATCTTCTACAACGCCAACAGAAATTAATGAAGATATCTCTGCAGTTACCATTTACTATGATCCATCAAATGTTCCTCCAAACAACAACTTTCAACAAACAGTGGCACCTCCTGCCAGGTCACCAGTCACTATTTACTACGATCCGCACACCATTTCAGTACCCTCCTCTGCTGCAGTCAGTCCAGTTACCATCACAGTGCCTGGACCAGTTCCATATGAAAGCAGTAATGCCATACCTTGTCATTATGGCTCTGATCTCTACTGCAACGGAGAGAAAATCACTTTGGATTCTTCAACCTCTTCTCCACAGATTGATAATGTTGGGGGAGGCGGAGGCTTCACCAGAAGCGGACGCCTTTTTGCCTCACAATTGCAAAGACCTAATGCCGAAGCAGAAGCTGCTGCCAAAGCAAAGGGAAAGAGTGTGGTATTTGAAGAACCAATCATCAAAGACACTTAGAAGACATCTTTTGAGCGAGATGTAGATGAATTCATGAGAATTATAAAGAGAAGTGATTACAAAGTGGTGGATCAGCTTCACCAAACTCCCTCAAAGATCTCCATATTATCCCTGTTGATGTGTTCCGAAGCTCACAGGAATGCATTACTGAAAGTCCTGCACGCAGCATACGTGCCAGAGGAGATCACTGTTAATCAGCTAGAAACTGTGGTGGGAAATGTCAACACCAGTCATGGACTGGGTTTTACCAATGTTGACTTAACAACTGAGGGACGTAACCACAACAAGGCTTTACACATCACTCTGGAATGCAAGGGTGTTGTTCTATCCCATGTACTGGTGGACACTGGGACTTCACTCAATGTCCTACCAAAGAAAGCCTTGGTGAAGCTGGAGTACGATGGCTTGGCACTGCGTCCAAGTAATCTGGTGGTGAGAGCATTCGATGGCTCTAAAAGATCAGTTCTTGGGGAGATTTATCTGCCTGTGATGATTGGCCCGCAGACTTTTAAAATTACCTTCTATGTGATGGACATTCAGTCGGCCTACAGCTGTTTGTTGGGTAGACCTTGGATCCATGCCGCTGGCGCTGTTACATCTACCCTTCACCAGAAGCTGAAATTCAAGTGGGAAGGCCAGATCATCACCGTCTGTGGTGAAGAGGACATCTTTGTTAGCCATCTGGCTACGTACAAATACATTGAGATGGATGGAGAAATCCATGAAACTATGAGCCAGGGGTTTGAAGCCCTGAACATTAATGAAGCATCTGTTGTACTTGGAACCTCCATGACATCTTATCAGCAAGCCAGGAAGGTTGTTGAAGAGGGTACTGCCCAAGGCTGGGGCAAGCTGCTGCCTGTGGAGAAGAAGGAGGACAAATTTGGGTTGGGTTACAAACCAACTCAACAAGATCAATCAGAGGCTGCTAAGAAGCCCAACTTTTTCAGCGGGGGAATGCTCACCCCGGATGCAGTGAACAACTTGGAAGACGAGGATGAAAGCGACCGCAACCTGGAGAGTTGGATACGTCCAAGGATCCCGGGGAGCCAAGTCCTTAACTGGTCTTCCCAGGCAATTATAAGGGTTACTCCTGCAGAGTAATTATTATTTCCTGTATTTTTAAGCATGCATCAAGTCTTGCATCTTGCCCAAGATGACAAGACTCATTTTGTAATCGGGCCATCTTGTAATTTTGTGCAAACAGATCAATCAATGAATATCGGACGTCTTTTGCAAATGAGTCTTTTTATTTTTCCGCTCACTGTTTTTCATTTTTTCTTTTTGTACAAAAATAAAATGGCAATGTTTTAAAAATGATAACTTCATTTCACCTTTTTCTAAACAAGATTAAAATCGATCACTAAAATGAACAATCTAAACCCTTGCAGAGAGTGCCTTTCAGACTACACCGACAACAACACAGCTATGGCTTCGTATGACTTTGACAATCCAATCAATCAAGCTGATGAAGGGGTTGAAGAAGATTATGAGCTTCCTGAAGAGCTAGCCAGGTTGTTAAGGCAAGAGGAAAAGGTTGTCACTCCTCATCAGGAGGAGGTCGAAACGGTTAATCTTGGTACGGAAGAAGACGTGAAAGAAGTTAAGATCGGGGCCTGCCTACAAGACTCAGTGAAAGAGCAACTGATTGACCTGCTTCGTGAATATGTGGATGTGTTTGCTTGGTCTTATCAGGATATGCCAGGGTTGGACACCGATATCGTCATGCACAAGCTGCCTTTGAAGGAAGATTGCCCGCCGGTTAAACAGAAGTTGCGCCGTACTCGCCCAGATATGGCAATGAAGATAAAAGAAGAGGTACAAAAGCAGTGGGACGTCGGGTTCCTTGCTGTGACTAGCTATCCACTGTGGGTTGCTAATATTGTACCTGTGCCTAAGAAAGATGGCAAGGTGAGGATGTGTGTGGACTACCGGGATCTGAACAGAGCCAGCCCGAAAGATGACTTCCCTTTACCTCACATTGATGTATTGGTTGATAATACGGCTCAGTTCTCGGTGTTCTCCTTCATGGGCGGATTTTCGGGATATAATCAGATCAAGATGTCACCTGAAGACATGGAGAAGACAACTTTCATCACACCCTGGGGCACGTTCTGTTATAAGGTGATGCCATTCGGACTGAAGAATGCTGGTGCAACCTATCAACGGGCTATGGTAACATTATTCCACGACATGATCCATAAAGAAATTGAATGTTATGTGGATGACATGATTGCCAAGTCCCTCACAGAAGAAGACCACCTGGTAAATCTGTTGAAGTTATTCAAGCGTCTGAGGATGTACCAACTGAAGTTAAACCCCAACAAGTGCACATTCGGGGTGCGATCTGGTAAGCTGCTGGGCTTTATTGTAAGCGAAAAAGGGATTGAAGTTGACCCTGACAAAGTCAAAGCCATTCAAGAAATGCCTGCGCCGAAGTCTGAAAAAGAAGTTCGAGGTTTTCTAGGTAGATTGAACTACATTTCAAGGCTCATATCTCACCTTACTGCAACCTGTGAACCCTTGTTCAAGCTGTTAAGAAAAGAATAAACGGTCAGGTGGAATGAAGACTGCCAGAGGGCTTTTGACAAGATCAAGGAATACTTGCAAGAGCCTACAATCCTTATGCCTCCAGTTGAAGGAAGACCTCTGATAATGTACCTGACAGTATTAGAAGAGTCAATGGGGTGTGTGTTGGGCCATCATGACGAGTCTGGTCGAAAAGAGTATGCAATATACTACCTAAGCAAAAAGTTTACCGACTGTGAACAACTTTATTCACTGCTCGAGAAAACTTGTTGTGCTTTAGCGTGGGCTGCTCGCCGACTGAGACAGTATATGTTGACCCACACTACTTTATTGATCTCAAAGATGGACCCAGTCGAGTATATTTTTGAGAAGCCAGCACTTACCGGACGGGTTGCAAGATGGCAAATGATCCTCACAGAATACGACATCCAGTACACATCTCAAAAAGCCATCAAGGGCAGTGTACTGTCTGATTATCTTGCTGAGCAACCTATTGATGATTACCAGCCTATGAGGTTTGACTTCCCTGATGAAGACATCATGTTCATAAAAGCAAAAGATCATGAAGAGCCTGTTCACACTGAAGGGCCCGACCCAGAAGAAGAATGGACTATGATGTTTGATGGGGCTGTTAACATGAATGGTCGTGGTGTTGGTGCAGTACTCATTACACCTCAGGGAGTTCACATGCCTTTCTCGGCAAAACTCACTTTCAACTGCACTAACAACAAAGCTGAATACGAAGCTTGTATTATGGGTCTTGAGGAAGCCATTGACCTCAGGATCAAGACTTTGACCGTATTCGGAGATTCAGCTCTGGTAGTTAATCAAACCAAGGGCAAATGGTACACACACCAGGATCATCTGATACCTTACAGGGATTATACAAGGAGGTTATTGACCTTCTTTACAACGGTCAAGCTTGAGTATATCCCTCGGGACGAGAATCAGTTTGCAGATGCTCTGGCTACCATTTCATCCATGATCAAAGTTCAAGCTGCCAACTTTGTACCACGGATTTCAGTATCCAGACTTGACAGACCAGCATATGTATTCTCAGCAGATGTTGTTAAAGACGATAAGCCTTGGTTCCATGACATTAAGTGCTTCTTGGAGGATCAAACTTACCCACCTGGGGCATCTTCCAATGACAAGAAGACATTAAGAAGGCTAGCTGGTAGTTTCTTCCTGAATACTGACGGTTCCCTCTATAAGAGAAATTTTGATATGGTACTCCTCAGATGCGTTGATAGGACAGAAGCAGGCTTGTTGATGCACGAGGTGCACGAAGGATCCTTTGGTACCCATGCTGGAGGGCATGCAATGGCCAAAAAGTTGCTAAGATCAGGCTACTACTGGATTACAATGGATGCAGACTGTTGTGCCTATGCCAGAAAATGTCATAAATGCCAGATTTATGTGGATAAAGTACATGTGCCTCCCAATCCTTTGAATGTGATGTCTTCGCCCTGGCCCTTTGCCATGTGGGGCATTGATATGATTGGCAAGATTGAACCGACTGCTTCAAATGGCCACAGATTCATCCTGGTTGCCATTGACTATTTCACCAAGTGGGTCGAAGCAGCTTCCTATGCGAATGTTACAAGGCAAGTGGTAGCCCGATTTCTGAAGAGAGACATCATTTGTCGGTATGGAGTGCCCGAGCGAATCATTACTGACAATGGTTCCAACTTAAACAACAAAATGATGGCAGAACTGTGTCGGGACTTCAAGATCTAACACCACAATTCTTCTCCTTACAGGCCAAAGATGAATGGCGCTGTTGAGGCAGCTAATAAGAATATCAAGAAGATTGTGCAGAAGATGGTAGTCACTTACAAAGACTGGCATGAAATGCTACCATTTGCCTTGCATGGGTACCGTACATCAATCAGAACATCCACTGGGGCAACACCGTATCAACTTGTGTATGGTATGGAAGCAGTCCTACCTGTTGAAGTTGAGTTACCCTCCCTACGGGTATTAATGGATGTTAAGCTGAACGAAGCAGAATGGGTCCGGTCCCGATACGAACAACTGAGTCTGATTGAAGAGAAGAGATTGGCTGCAATCTGTCATGGGCAGTTATATCAGAAAAGAATGAAGAAAGCCTTCGATCAGAAAGTCAGGCTCCGAGAGTACCAAGTAGGGGATCTTGTGCTGAAAAGACTCCTCCCTCCTCATACAGACCACAGGGGCAAGTGGACTCTGAACTATGAAGGACCATTCGTGGTAAAGAAAGTTTTCTCCGGTGGAGCACTGATGCTCAGCACTATGGATGGTGAAGACTTCCCGTCCCCTGTGAATTCAGATGCAGTTAAGAAATACTTCGCATAAAAATGACCCGCTGGACATAAAAACAGAATGTAAGTCCAGGCAACAATAGGGCATCCCGGCGAGTCAAAAACAGAATAAAAGACTCCGGCAAAAATAAGGGAAAATAAACAAAAAAAATGTACACCCGCTGAGTTGAAAAGCCGCATTGGATAGCTCAGGTAAAAATGGGTATCCCGATGGATTGAGAACCCGAAAGGGCGATCCATGCAAAATAAGGGAATAAGCGAACAACTGCATTCTGAATTCGTCTGTATCACTTACAACTTGGTAAGCTTCGAAAGGATCAAGCTTCTTTCAGAATCAGCCTTCTTCAGAAAGCAAGACGAGAAGAACGTCAAATGTCATACGAGTCATAGCAAAGGGAAGCTCCTTGAAGCGTCATCAACATTGCCAACATGTTTTGTTTCTCAATTTGTAACAATCTTCTCATTTTAGGGGATTTGTTTCTTTGACTGTATCTTGCCAAGTCAGGGCACACGAATTAATAAAATCAGATTTCCAGTCATGTTTCGTCTTTTACATTTTTCATTTGCAAAATGTTCGATGTCTTTAAGATACTGGTTGCATAAATACAGATGCTTCTCTTAAAAAAAATATGTGCTTGCAGGAAATATATTTACTCCCGGGGGTGTCTAAACTCCTATGATGGAATCCGGTAAGGGATACCTCGGGATTACTTGTGCGTTTCTATATCTTTTCAGGATTGCAGGTATTCAAAGCACAACATGGGGTATGAAAGCTTCATCCCAGCAAGCTGGCAAATCATTATCTACTCAGTCTATCTCCCAATTGGCACCCGAAGTGCTTTCTCCCCAGCTGAGTTGTCAAGTATCATCCTCAGCAGGACCCTACAGAAATCTCTAGGAAGACCTTCTCATGGTCTTTCTTCTTCCCCAGCCGAGTTGCCATTTACTATTCCTCCTCAGCCAAGTGCAAAAGCCGGGGAACCATCTCCCCACAGAGCTTCAGCCTCTATCCAGGAGAGCAACGTCTGAAGACCTCACAGCAGAGTAAAGAAAACTTCTACAAACCCCAGCTGGGTCCCTCATTTCCAAAATAGGTCTATCAGTGACCTACATCCCCATGCAGAGTCATACATGACAGATCTACCAATGATCTCATCCCCAGCTGGGGTGTTCACTTCAAGCAGATCAACCAGAGATCTTCACAGAGACGGGATCCGAATCCCGGATGGTTACCTCCTGCATAATCATAGCATTCGCATCATTTTCTCCCCATAGAGCGTAGCATTCCGTCTAATACGGAGCATTACGGCAAAAATCAAACATATTGCATAATCATGAGCCATGTGTTGAATCAAACACTTTTGAATATTGACAATCCATCAACAATGTACAGAAACTCCCCAGATTCCCCGGCAGAGAGCTAAAACACTTATACATATCACAAATACGTCCTGACACCCGTCCGGGTCATATCCCCAATGGAGAGCTAAAGCCAAAGCATTTGGCCTTACAAATACCAAATACACACTTCTTGTGGGCACTCGTCCGTGTCATCATTCCCCAGTAAAATCGTCCGAGCTTTCCTTACAAACAGACACTTATATATTACAGATACTTCTTGACACCCGTCTGTGTCATATCCCCAGTAGAAAGCCAAAGCGTCCCCTTTGCACTCACAGATACATCTTTATACAAATTCCCTGACACCCGTCCGTGTCGCTTTCCCCAGCACAGTTGCCTAAACATTTTGCAAACCATATACTTGTTTATATTACACCTTTCTCTTTTGACACTCGTCCGTGTCACCCTCCTCAACAAGTTAAACACTCTCATGTACACCACTCATACTTATTTCACTCATACAGATACTCGTCCGTATCTTGTATATACCACTCAAATCCCCTCAGATCCGACACTCGTCCGTGTTCTTTGTTAACCAGTTGATACTCGTCCGTATCATCATCTCAGAACATGCGTCAAGTGTTTGTTTCTACCTGATACTCGTCCTTATCATAGTCTTAGGGATGCTCGTCCGCATCTTTAATCCATACACGTGTCAAACACTTATGTCTCCTCGAATTTAGACACTCGCCTGTGTCTACTATTCCCCAGTAGGTCGCCAGCAAAGCAACCTTTTTCTATCTGACATTCGTCCTATGTCATGATACTTCCGGCAGCCGTACCCTGCCAGGTGATCGTCCTTCACCTTTGGATGACCGTCCCTCATCCTTTCCCCAGCGGAGTCTCTATTCATTAGAACCCCTTTTCTATCCAGCATTCGTCCTATGTCGTGATGTTTAGCAGCCGTACCCTGCTAGGTGATCGTCCTTCACCTTTTGATGATCGTCCTTCATCATTTTATCCGATGGCCGTCCCCATCGTTGATCTTGTTATCTGACATTCGTCCTATGTCATGATAAACCTTGAGAGCAGCCGTCCCCTGCTAGGTGATCGTCCTTCACCTCTTGATGATCGTCCTTCATCATGCTCATCCGATGGTCGTCCCCATCGTCGACCTTTTATCCGGCATTTGTCCTATGTCGCGATACTTTCGGCAGCCGTACCCTGCCAGGTGATCGTCCTTCACCTTAGATGACTGTCCCTCATCTTATCCCCATCAGAGCAGCCGTCCCCTGCTAGGTGATCGTCCCTCACCTTTGATGACTGTCCCTCATCATTATTTCATTTATTCTTTAACCTGATTGCCGTCCCCGTTGTGGTCCCTTTTCCTTTTCTTGATGATCGTCCTTCATCAGTTTAGCCCGATGGTCATCCCCATCGTTGTTTGAATTACTTTATGAACCTGATGACCGTACCTCATCATTTATTTTTACCTATAATCCTCAGAGAGTCTTATATCTTTGCTTGATGGTCGTCCCCATCATAATCTCCTATATCCCCAGCATGTCGGCCGTCCCCGTCATTGCTTTATTTCCCGCATTTTTCCCAGCATGTCGACCGTCCCCGTCATTGCTTTATTTCCCGCACTTTCCCTAGCATGTCGGCCGTCCCCGTCATTGCTTTATTTCCCGCATCTTCCCCAGCATGTCGGTCGTCCCCGTCATTGCTTTATCCCCAGCAGTCGTCCTCTGCTCGACGGTCGTCTTCCGTCGCCCGCACTTTAAAATATACTTTATTTTCTTTTACAATCTATATCCCTTTTCTTCTTCATTCTGTGAGTGCAAATTTCAGACTGTCTTTGGTATTCAACCACAAGTTATCTTGTTTGCCTGTTAAGCCGTTGCTTACATCCTACACAGCTAACTCATGCTTGAATAGGGGCAGCTGTAAACACCCCAAATTTTCCCTCACCCATTCACACCATGGCTTGTGATCTCTTCATATGAATAAGTTCAATCATAGCATCTCATATTGCATTTTTAATTCACTGCATTGTTTCTAAGTCATCTGCATCTAGGGTTTGTGATCTGAGCCATCCCTGAGCCATGTGAGCCACTCCAAAGGTCATCAATCACTTCAAAGGGGTCCATGTACATTTAAGCATCATATTATATCCCCGCAAAGTCAAGAAAGTCAAAGAATCACAAGAACTGGGAATGGCATGGAAGCAGAGCCAGGTTTAACTGCACAGATGACCTAGAATTAGGGTTTTGGTTTCAAAGGCCATAACTCCAAATTTTTTGGTCATTCTTGTTTCTATTGGTCTCTATATGGTATAGGGATCATGCATATCAATTTTCATGAAGAAATTCAGTGGGGAAGGCATCTGATCAAGAGTTGACTTTTTAAGCAAGTCAGTGCAAAATCAGGGCATCTGAGGCCCCCAATGACCCAACCAAAGGGTGTTCTTCATCATTTTGATTATGTATGATCTTTATTTGATCATAGAAGATGTTGGAAGTTCACAAAATTGAAGAATTTCAAGCCATTTGCAAAGTTGACTTTTTGGGAAAATGACTTGTAATGGAAACTTGCCATTTTGGGAAACTTTTTCAACCCTTGCTTTTTGATTCAAAAATGATTCAAATGGGGAAACTTTGGTCATGAAAGTTGTATAATGGATCATTCCCTTTTCAAAAAGTACAAGAACTTGTCCTAATTCATTTTGGATCAAAAGTTATGGCTTGTCAAAGTTGGCCAAAATCACATAATTTGAAGTTTTCTACCAAAGAGGCATTTTGCAAAATGGTATGATCAAGTGTTCTAAAGGCTTCAAATGTGTACAAACTCTTCACAACATGATCACATGACCTCTAAAGATCAGAATTGGCCCAAGAATATTGCATTTTGATGCCTTGAATCTCATGAATTTTCAAAGTGGCCAAACTTTGGGAAATTTGCAAAACATCTCATAAACTTCATGCAACTTGCTGAATCATCTCAAATCAAATTCCATGGTTCTCCCTAAACTCAGCTGAGCCAAGCCATACCCCTATCTCAGCCTGCCACTTGCCCATACCTCCAAGTACAACTTGCTTGACTTTTTGCAACTTGAGCCATACCAATCACAACAGTCCACACCAACTCCTCTGACCTCTCTAGTTGTGATAAGTGGACCAAAGCCAGCATAACACACCACACACACAAAGCTGAAGCTCTCTCCAAGCCATAGTTCCAAGTTTATGCTCCATATGCAAAACCATTCGAAACACACAGCACAAGCACCAAACACACAAACAAACTTCACAAAACATCTCAGCACACTCTCCTGGTCATTTCCCTGCCCTCATTTTGCCCTAAAACCTCCTGAAATCAAAACACGATTTCCTCCCTTCACTGAACAGAATCTGCTCAATCTCACAAACCAGCCATTTTAAACTTCAACCAAGCATTGCAAGCTTCTCAGGAGGTTCATTGGAGTTGATTGGAAGCAAGGAACTTGTCCAGAAGCTCTTGGGTGGAAAGCTTCGATTCAGGTAGCCATGGAAATTCATTTTTCCAGAACTCTTATTTCTTGTTTCTAAAATGATCTACATGTTTCCCTGAGTGCACTGAACCTTTTATTTTTGAAAATGATTGAGTTTTGAGGTTGTATACTTGTTCTGAAACTTTGCCCGTGAATTGATTTTTGCTTTGTTTCTTATGATTCAGTGAAAATAAATGGATTTTGGGGTGGGGTTTAGGTTTAATGATGTTTAATGAGTGATTTTGGAGAGATTTGTGAAGTTTCATGGCGTATTAAGAGACATTGAATGAGGAGCCTGCCGGAGAAGATGACCGGAACACTGTTTCGGTCACCTGAAAATGTTTAGGGTTCAGATTAGGGTTAATGACATAATTAGCGTAGTTTGAATTCTAGCCCTTGGATGACGCGCGAAGTCAATTCCCTCCCTTTCTTGTTTGAATCCTGGCCCTCAGATTTGAATACTTTCATTAATTGACATTTTAATTTCATTTTAATTGTCTTTTCTTTATCATTTTATTAAAAATAGCAAAATACATTGAAAAGTTCTGAAAATTTTTATCAAACCTTTTATAAATTTTCAGAACACAAAAATATTTTTATTTTTATTTTTTGCATAAAAAATTATTTTTAAATCATTTAAAATTTTATTTTTAATTAATTAATGAGAATTAATTAATTAAAAAATACTTTTAGGTATTTAAAAATCACAAAAAAAATTCATGTAACATTTAAAAATATTTAGAAACATTGTCCAACCCTCAAACCAAATTTATTTTTGGTTCTTGATGCCTTTTGATAATTTTCAATGGAATTAATTTCATTTCAAGGCAATATTTTGGTTCAATCTTCAAAAATTCATTTCTGCCTAACCATTGAGAGTTGGACAATGATTCTTTTTGCATTGCATCTTGCATAACATGTAGTTTATAGGATTAAATGGGCATGAATTGATCTTGCATTTTCAATTTGTTTTTTGCATTTTTCTTGTCAAGGTACCTTAAAACCCTAATAAACTTAGAAAATTCATAACTCTCACTAGGCTAAGAGTTGGATCCCCTCCTTTGGGCAGTGAGTTTGTATAGGTTTAGGGTCTCTTTGATTGCATTTTCAAATTTTTATCATGTCATTTGCTTCTGGTTTTGGATTCTTGCTTTGTATGTTGCATATAACCCTAATTCATGCCTTCCTTTGCATCCATCTTCCATTTGCTTGCATACCATGACTTGCCATGACATTTTGGGAATCCATTTGATTCATAACACATCTTAGGACATATCAGAATCATGTGTTATCATTGCATCTTTCATTTGCCATGTTGTATGTCATTTGCATTCCATAACTTTTCATGAACATTCATGATTCAAAGCATGCTTCTCTTGCATCCATATGTTTGTATGATCATCCTCTTGCCTTGCCTCATGTTTGCATCATCTCTTAGCATCATTAACATCATACTCATGCTTCTGGTTTTGGTTTGCATCATGACATTGCATCTCATTTTGCATTGCATTTCATTTCTTTTACTAACTTTTCAGGTGGTAAGTTACTTTGAGAAGTGAATTTGCCTTCACTTCTCACAATCTCTTTTCATCTCTCTTATGCATCATTGCTGCATTTTTGTATGTGTATTGGATTGAGCTTGCTCATTCTTGTTCATCTCACTTTCTTTCTTCAAGCAACTTGACTTCTTAAGTGAAGCAAGTTGTTTTGCTTCTCTTTGCTCCCTTCATCTGCTTCCTGGTGGTTTCTCTGAAGATCTTTCTTGCAAACCTCATAAACCCTAGGAACAACTAAGCATGACAATAATTAGGGTTTTATTAGTCCCCCACTTAGCTTTTACCTTTGTGTCTCTTTGAGTCTTCTCTTCTCATCTCATAATCAGGGACTAAACCCTAAAGGCTTTAAGGCTTTGTGATTAAGCTTATGCCTGCATCCTTCTATTAGGATGAAGTGTATAACTTTAATCCTAAGTGTTAAACCCTTAATGTGTTTAACTCCTTTAATCAATCCACCTAATAATCATCAAGACATCAAGCTTGTAACTTGGGCCTTGCATTAGGGTTCTAATTCTTCCTTAATTGGTCAAGAAGGACTAACCCTAGTGTTAATGGACAAGTCCCCCTCAAGTTGTCTTACAAACCATAAAAATCATTTCTTCATCTTATCATTAACTAAAATCCATCTAATAAAGGCTTTGTTTTGTCATGAGATTAATCCCTAATCATGGATTAAGTTGAGGAGTCTTCCTTAACTTAAACATTCTCATCTATTATCCTTCTATTGGGATGGTGTAATGAGTCTGTTTAATCCCTGATTATGGCTTAACCTCATTACTTAACACTAAACAAAAACAACAAAAACATCTAAATAATAACAAGTAGGTTAATGATCTTAATCCTACATCAGGGTGATTAAGTGTGAGATGCTGACTTCACACTTAAGGTATTCTCATTACCCCTAATCAGAGGGAAGATGTGATGAGTTTACTAACCCATTGGTTTAGGATTAAGCTCATTAACTTATGACAAACTTCAAAAAGCAATAAAAGACTGAAAATACAAAAACAAACAATAATCGTCTCCTCCGGGATTCTTTTCTCATCTCATTCACTCACAAACGAGAACTTGCTTCTTCCGTCTAATGCAAGACAGTTTGCACCTGAGCCAGACAGGTCATACACTTGAGCATGGACAAGTAAGCAGTTCACAAGTCAATTTATCTTTCAGTCTCTTTGGGTCGAACTACGGTGTTCTGACTTCCTCATTGCACGAGAGGATACGTAGGTATAACTTAACAGTTATCGAACAAAAGTCTCTGTACATTCCCCCCTTTTCCAACATTATTCTTTTAGCCTCATTGTCTTGAGATTCGCACTCCTGTTCTTACACTGACACTTCACTTATACACTTCACTTTCCTTTTACACTGACACTTGCATTTTTTCCAGCTTTGATACACAAATTGCACTGACACTACCCCTTTAAAACACAAATCTTTCAAGCGTGGATCCCGTCGAGTACGGCGGACAATCTGGGTGCTAATACCTTCCCAGGTTGTAACCAACCCCCTTTCTCAGTCTCTCTGGTTCGCAACCGTCTTATCCATATCTTTCTAGGTTTATGCAACATTACCTTTCCTTCGGGATAAAAATGCCTAGCTGGCGACTCTTTTCTTTCCTTTCTGAGTTCACCCCTGTGTGTTCTCATTTCTTCTTTCGCCGACCGTTCGCGTCTGTACCCCTTCTGACCTTTGGTTGTCATTTAGGTGGGAGCGACAATAGTCAGTGTTACCTTAAACCAAGAAGAAACCAACCAATTGTTAGATGTTTTACGAAGGTACCCCTCAGCCTTAGGATATAATATCTCGGATCTAAAAGGAATAAGCCCATCCGTATGCATGCATCGGATTTTGCTTTAAGAAGATTCAAAACCCTCCAGAGAACACCAACGAAGGATAAATCCTATAATGAGTATTGTAGTTAAGACTGAAGTTCTTAAGTTACTAGAGGAAGGTATAGTATATCAGATCTCGGACAGTAAATGGGTGAGTCATGTGCATGTAGTACCTAAAAAGGGAGGCATCACAGTCGTGCAAAACGAGAAGGGCGAACCTGTAGCAAAAAGAACCGATGGAGGTTGGCGTATGTGCATAGACTATAGAAAATTAAATAAAGCAACTAGGAAAGACCATTTCCCATTACCATTCATAGACCAAATGTTGGAGCGCCTAGCCAGACACTCTTACTTTTGTTACCTAGATGGATATTCAGGATTCTTCCAAATACCTATTCACCCCGAAGATCAAGAAAAAACTACCTTTACATGCCCAGTTGGAACTTTTTCCTATAGAAGAATGCCTTTTGGACTCTGTAATGCTCCTGCCACTTTCCAATGTTGCATGATGTCTATCTTTGCGGACTATTTAGATGGAATCATGGAAGTATTTATGGACGATTTCTCAGTTTGTGGATCTGATTTCAAAAATTATCTTATCAACCTAGAGAAAATCCTGGAAAGATGTGTGGAGGTAAACCTTGTGCTAAATTGGGAAAAATGTCATTTCATGGTCACCGAAGGGATTGTTTTACGACATATAGTTTCCGAAAAAGGTATAGAGGTAGATAAAGCTAAAATAGAAGTCATAGAGAATCTAAAACCGTCTAAGACTATCAGGGAGATAAGAAGTTTCCTTGTACATGTCGGATTTTACCGACGTTTTATCAAGGATTTCTCCAAAATAACAAAGGCCTTAACTGGTCTTTTAATGAAAGATGTTGAATTCATCTTCGATGAAAAAGTTACTGAAGCATTTAATCTCCTGAAGCAAGCTCTGATTTCAGCACCTATAATGAAACCCCCTGATTGGTCAGAACCATTTGAGATAATGTGTGATGCCAGTGATTATGCTGTTGGAGCCGTTCTAGGTCAGAGAAAAGACAAAAAGTTACATGTAATTTATTATGCCAGTAGAACCCTAGACGCTGCACAGCTCAACTACGCAACAACCGAAAAGGAGCTCCTAACTGTAGTTTTTGCCATAGACAAATTTAGATCTTATCTAGTAGGAGCCAAGATTATAGTTTACACCGACCATGCTGCCATTCGTTACTTACTAAGTAAAAAGGATACCAAACCTAGGTTACTTCGATGGATTCTATTATTGCAAGAGTTTGATTTGGATATCCGTGATAAGAAAGGCACTGATAATGTGGTAGCTGATCACCTATCTAGGCTAGAATACCTGAAACCTGACTCAGTACCCATAAATGACGATTTTGCCTATGATAGACTGATAGCCCAACTAGAAACTATTGAAGATGATAACCCAGACCCACATAAGTATTATCATAAATCCTTAGCTATAAGTAATGTACCTTGGTATGCAGACTTTGTTAATTATCTAGCCGCTGACATCATACCCCCTGATCTAAACTACCACCGGAAGAAGAAGTTCTACAGTGATGTGAGAAACTTCTATTGGGACGAACCATTTCTTTTCAAGAGAGGTAAAGATGGCATTTTCTGCCGTTGTGTTCCAGAAGAAGAGGTAAATAATATAATTGAGCATTGTCACTCTGCACCCTATGGTGGACATGCAAGCACATCTAAGACCTACGCCAAGATTCTTCAAGCTGGCCTATTCTGGCCTACTATGTGGCGTGATGTACATGCTTTCATTGTCAAGTGTGAAAGATGCCAACGCACAGGAAATATTTCAAGACGTAATGAAATGCCTCTGAGAAATATCCAAGAAGTAGAACTCTTCGACGTATGGGGTATAGACTTTATAGGACCGTTCCCACCATCTTTTGGAAATCAGTACATCTTAGTAGACGTTGACTACGTGTCTAAATGGATTGAAGCTATCGCCGCACCCACGAACGACACCAGAGTAGTCATCAAATTATTCAAAAACTGTATATTTCCCAGTTTGGAACCCCCCGTTTAGTCATAAGTGATGGAGGATCACACTTCATATCGAGAATATTTGATAAACTTTTAAGCAAGTATGGAGTTAAGCATAGAGTAGCAACACCATACCACCCACAGACCAATGGACAAGTGGAAGTATCTAATAGGGAGATCAAACAAATTCTTGAGAAGACTGTCTCTATATCGAGTAAAGATTGGTCGCAGAAACTTCAAGAAGCATTATGGGCCTATAGAACCGCTTTCAAAACCCCTATAGGAACAACCCCTTATCAACTGGTCTATGGAAAATCATGTCACTTACCTTTTGAATTGGAGCATAAGGCCTATTGGGCCATCAAAACTTTGAATTTGGATTACTTGACTGCTGGTGAGAAACGTATCCTTGATATCCACAAATTAGAAGAGCTCAGACAATCTGCCTACGAAAATGCCATCATATACAGAGAAAGAACAAAAGCTTGGCATGGCAAAAGAATCATAAGAAGAGACTTCAAAATAGGCGATCTTGTTCTCTTGTTCGATTCTAGGTTACGACTTTTTCCAGGAAAGCTTCGTTCGAGATGGACTAGCCCTTTCGAAGTATCTAAGATCCTAAGATCCGGTGCTATTGAAATCAAGAACCAAACATGTAAACCGTTCATCGTCAATGGACAGAGGTTGAAGCCCTACGAAGGAGGTGACATCCCAACAACATACACCTGTCATACTCTGAGTGATCCACCATATCCTTCCAATGATGTATAAAAATCGGTCGTCGAGCTAATGACGTTAAACAAGCGCTGCATGGGAGGCAACCCATGGTTTTCTTATTTACGTACTTTTTATTTATTTATTTTTTTCTTTATTTTAATTTGTTTATTTTATTATTATGTCAGGACTAACGATTGAATGTTTTATGTGCTTTCAGGACTTGTTTGCTAACCTTGTACAAAATGCAGAACCCCGATGACATGCACGTGGCCTTTAGAGACGACGCACAGAGAGAGCGTTACTATGTCCACATGAGACGCCCTATGGCTCCTACCAGGTACCCTGACCATGACTGCATGGATGCCTTGGGGATAGAGCCAAGCGTCAGATTCTTATGCCATCGAATCCAGTGGGACCAGTTTGACGATAGTGTCGCTCCCGATAAGTGGGACCAGGCCCAGATAAAGGTACAGACGCGAACGGTCGGCGAGAGGGACAATGAGAACACACAGTCGTGAACTCACTGGAGATGAAAAGAGTCGCCAGCTAGGCATTTTTATCCCGGAGGAAAGGTAATGCTGCATAGACCTAGAAAAGATGGATAAGACGGTTTTGAACCAGAGAGACTGAGAAAGGGGGTTGGTTACAACCTGGGAAGGTATTAGCACCCAGATTGTCCGTCGTACCCGACGGGATCCACGCTTAAAAGATTTGTGTTTTAAAGGGGTAGTGTAAGTGCAATTTGTGTATAAAATAGCTGGAAAAGAATGTACAGGTGTCAGTGTAAAAGGAAGTGAAGTGTGATATGTATAGTGTCAGTGTGAGAATGAGAATGAACTGCTCATGATAATGAGGCTAAAGAATAATGCTGGAAGGAGGGGGAATGTACAGAGACTTTTGTTCGATAACCGTTAAGTTATGCCTACGTATCCTCTCGTGCAATGAGGAAGTCAGAACACCGTAGTTCGACCCAAAGAGACTGAAAGATGAATTGACTGGTGAACTGCTTGCTTGTCAATGCTCAAGTGTATGACCTGTCTAGCTCAGGTGCAAACTGTCTTGCATTAGACGGAAGAAGCGAGTTCTCGTTTATGAGTGAATGAGATGAGAAAAGAATCCCGGAGGAGACGATTATTGTTTGTTTTTTTGAATTTTCAGTCTTTTATTTCTTTTTTTGAATTTGTCATAAGTAAATGAGCTTAAGCCTAAACCAATGGGTTAGTAAACTCATCACATCTTCCCTCTGATTAGGGGTAATGAGAATACCTTAAATGTGAAGTCAGATTCTCACACTTAATCACCTTTGGTGTAGGATTAAGATCATTAACCTACTTGTGATTAATTAGATGTTTTTGGTGATTTTTGTTTAGTGTTGAGTAATGAGGTTAAGCCATAATCAAGGATTAAACAGACTCATTACACCATCCTAATAGAAGGATAATAGATGAGAATGTTTAAGCTGAGGAAAGCTCCTCAACTTAATCCATGATTAGGGATTAAACTCATGACAAAACAAGCCTTTGATTAAGTGGATTTTATTTAATGGTGTGATGATGAAATGAATTTTATGATTTGTAAGACAACTTGAGGGGGACTTGTCCATTAACACTAGGGTTAGTCCTTCTTAACCAGTTAAGGAAGAATTAGAACCCTGATGCAAGGCCCAAGTTACAAGTGTGATGTCTTGATGATTATTATGTGAATTGATTAAGAGATTTAAACACATTAAGGGTTTAACACTTAGGATTAAAGTTATACACTCCATCCTAATAGAAGGATGCAGGCATAAGCTTAATCACAAAGCCTTAAAGCCTTTAGGGTTTAGTCCCTGATTATGAGATGAGAAGAGAAGACTCAAAAGAGACACAAAGGTAAAAACTAAGAGGGGAGACTAATCAAAACCCTAATCATTGTCATGCTTGGTTGTTCTTAAGGTTTGTGAGGTTTACAAGAAAGATCTTCAAAGAAACCACCAGGAAGCAGATGAAAGGATCAAGAGAAGCAAAGCAACTTGCTCCATTCAGGGAGACAAGTCACTTGAGAAAAGAAAGTGGGAAGAAGAAGAATGAGCAAGCTCAAACTCAAACACAAACAAAAATACAGCAATGGATGCAAGAGAGATGAAAAGAAAAGTTATGAGAAGTGAAGGCAAATTCACTTCTCAACATCACTTACCACCTGAAAGGTTAGAAAGGAAATGCAATGCAATGCAAAATGGGATGAGATGACATGATGAGAAACAAAACCAGAAGCAATTACATGATGCTAATGATGCTATGAAGTGATACAAACATGAAACAAGGCATGGAGATGATCATACAAGTTTATGGATGCAAATGGAGCAAGTTAAGGCACATGAACATGCATGAAAAGTTATGAAGTGCACATGGCATACAATATGGCAAACACATGATGCAATGATCAAACATGCTTCTAATATGTCTTATGATGTCAAATGAATCAAATGGATGCTTGAAATGTCATGGCAAGTCATGTTATGCAAGAGAATGCAAGATGGATGCAAATGGAAGCCCAAATTAGGGTTTATGAACCATACATCAAACAAAAGTCAAAATCAGAAGCAAACCCTAAGATAAAAAATTGAAAATGCCACACAAAGGACCCCTAATCCTATACTAAACCAATGCCCAAAGGAGAAGTCTCAACTCCTAACCAAGTTCAAGTTATGGTTTTTACAAGTTTCTAGGGTTTTTAGGGTTCCTAAACAAGAAAATTGTCAAACAAATGGAAAATGAAAGATCAAATCATGGACATTTAATCTCAAAAACTACATACTAAACACAATGCAATGCAAGAAGAATCAATGTCCAACTCCTCATGAATAGGCAGAAATGATTTTTTGAACTTTGGATCAAATTAATGCATAAAAATGATTTTTATTCAATGAAGAATTCTCAAAGTGCATCAAGATCAAAAAATAAATTTGGTTTGAAGGTTGGACAATGTTTCTAAATGTCTTAGAACATTTCATGAATTTTTTTGTAATTTTTAAATACCTAAAAGTATTTTTAATAAATTAATTTTCATTAATCAATTAAAAATAAACTTTTAAATATTTTAAAATACTTTTTAAATGCTAAAAATGAAAATAAAAATATTTTTGTGTTTTAAAAATTAATGAAACTCTTGGGAAAAAGTTTCATAATTTTTAAAACAATTTTGCTATTTTAAATAAATTGAGGAAGTTAAATGAAAAAAAATGAAATAAAAATTGAAATAAATGGAAGTCAACTGAGTGGAGGGTCAGGATTGAGTCTGGATTTGAATGGGTTGACCACGCGCGTTTTTGGAGGGACAGGATTGCATCTGGGTTAATTAATTAAATTATGATTAATTAAACTAATTAAAAGTGATTAGGGCTAACTGAGTGAATCCAGGCCACACATGCGCGCGGGAGGTCAATGGGTCAAAGCAATCCTACGCTCCACATTCAAATGGAATTAATGACCTGAGATTAGGGCAAAACAGATTCAGGTGACCGGAGGGGAGCTCCGGTCATCTTCCCCGGCGACCCCAAAACCCTAAAACATGATCCAGGCAACCATTCAACAAATTAAACACATCTAAGTGATCCTCTAACATCCTAGGACATGAATCCACCCTCAAACATCATTTAAACCCCAAGAATCATGCAAATCGAAGGAAACAAAATCCACGGGTGAAATTTCAGAGGGACCATACAAACTCATTTCTCACTTATTTTCGATTCTAAAAGCAACCCCATGACCAGCAAAGCATAAGCAATTGATTTATAACTTAAAATGCAAGCTTTGGGAGAAAATGTTCATGTTCATACCTGAGCTGGAAAGCTTCAATACTGAGCTTCCAGAGCCTTCTTTGTGTGCAAATGAACCTCTTTGACTCTCCTGAACTCAATGGGATACCTCAAAGCTCTTGTGGATGGCTGATTTGAGAGGAAGAGTTCTGATGTAGCAGATAGCACAGTCAGGAATAGGGAGGTTTCAGGCCACTCCAATGGTGGATTCTTGCTCCTTTAGGTGTGCTTGACTTGTTGGTGAAGAAAAATGGTGTGTTTGATGGCTGGACAGTGAGATTCGAAGGTTCTGGTTTTGAGGATGAGAAATGGTGAAGCTCAGTTCATGCTGGTTTCAAGCCTATGTCTTGTTGGTTTGGGATTAACAATACATGGTGAGATGAGTAGTGGGATTTGTTTTAGTGTTTGAGGCCTGTGGGGGATGATTCGAAGGAAAATGCAAAATGGGGTGAGTTTGTGTATGCTGTGTTAGGGCTTGTTTCAGGCTGGCTTGGTGTTATGTTTTGCTTGCAAATGGATAGTATAAACAATCCCAATTGGTCAGATGATGTGACCTGGCCTGCTGTGATTGGGATGTCTACTTTTGCAAAAATTCCACTCTTGTGTAAGGAAAGCATGGGCTTGGTTCTAGGCTAGTACAAGCATGGGGCTGCGCAGCAAGGTGTGTATGGAAGGCTAGCATGGTTCAGCATCCAATGTTGCAAGTGGTAGGAGGTGTGATCATGAGTTTTTGCAAGTTGTTCATCTTTAGGTTCATATGTAACTATCTTGCTACACAAGCCATGAAACATGAGAAACTTTGGTTCAAATCTGATTTTTAGGTCACATAGAATGTTTGTGTAATGGTTTGATGTGAACTAGAAGTTACAATTTGCCTTGGTTCATGATTTTGCAAATTTTCCAATTGGTGCATAACTTGAAAATTAGTGATTTTTACCAACTTTGTCACACCATAACTTTTGATCCAAAATGAATTAGATCATGTTCTTGTACTTTTTGAAAAGGGAAAAATGTATTCTACAACTTTCATGACCAAAGTTTTTTCATTTGAAGCATTCTTGGATCAAAAAGCAAGGCTTGAAAAATGGCATAAAATGACATTTTCTTGAAAAGTCAACCATGCCCTAAAAAGTCAACTTTGCAAAAACTTCAAATTCTTGAATTTTGTGAACTTCAACCCTCTTCCATGATCAAATAAAGATCATATACACTCAAAATGATGAAGATCACCCCTTGGTTGGGTCATTGGGGGCCCCAGATGCCCTGATCTTGCACTGACTTGCCCAGAAAGTCAACTCTTGATCAGATGACTTCCCCATGGAATTTCTTCATGAAAATTGATATGCATACTCCCTATACCATATAGAGACCAATGGAAACAAGAATGACCAAAAAATTTGGGGTTATGGCCTATGAAACCAAAACCCTAATTTTAGGTCAACTGTGCAGTCAAACTTGGCTCTGCATCCACACCAATCCCAGTTCTTGTGATTCTTTTGCATTTTTGACTTTGAGAGGATGTAATATGATACTTGAACACACATGGACCCCTTTGAAGTTATTGGTGGCCTTTGGAGTGGCTCAAGAGGCTCTTGGATTGCTCAGATCACAAACCCTAGGTGCAGATGACTTTGAATCTATGCAGTTAATCAAAAATGTGGTATGAGATGTTATGATTGTGTTTATGCATATGAAATGATCACAAGCCATGGTGTGAATGGGTGAGGGAAAATTTGGGGTGTTTACAGCTGCCCCTATTCAATCATGAGTTAGCTGTGCAGGATGTAAGTGACGGCTTAACAGGCAAACAAGATAACTTGTGGTTGAATACCAAAGACAGTCCAAAATTTGCACTCACAGAATGAAGAAGAAAAGGGATATAGATTGTAAAAGAAAATAAAGTATATTGTAAAGTGTGGGCGACGGAGGACGACCGTCGAGCAGAGGACGACTGCTGGGTAAAGAGCAATGACGGGGACGACCGACATGCTGGGAGAAGTGCGAAAAATAAAGCAAGGACGGGGACGGCCGACATGCTGGGGGTAAAAAGGTAAAGCTGAGACGGGGACGGCCGACTAGCTGGAAAAGTAATATTATGACGGGGACGGCCATCAAGATAAAGTTGTAAGGTTCTCTGGGAATTAATGAAACATGACGGGGACGGCCATCAAGTTCATAAAGCAAAGTAACCAACGATGGGGACGGCCATCGGGCTAAAAAGAAAAGGGACCACGACGGGGACGGCCATCGGGTTAAAGAATAAATGAAATAAACAGATGATGAGGTACGGTCATCAAAGGTGAAGGGCGATCACCTAGCAGGGGACGGCTTCTCTGTTGGGGTTAAGATGAGGGACGGTCATCTAAGGTGGAGGACGACCACCAGGCAGGGTACGGCTGCCGAAAATATCGCGACATAGGACGAATGTCGGATGAAAGGTCAACGATGGGGACGGCCATCGGACGAGCATGATGGAGGACGACCATCAAGAGGTGGAGGACGACCACCTAGCAGGGGACGGCTGCTCTCGGGGTTTCTCATGACACAGGACGAGTGCCAGATAACCAAAATCAACAATGGGGACGGCCATTGGATAAAGTGATGAAGGGCGATCATCAAAAGGTGGAGGACGACCACCTAGCAGGGGACGGCTGCTAAAATATCAACGATGGGGACGGCCATCGGATGAGCATGATGGAGGACGACCATCAAGAGGTGGAGGACGACCACCTAGCAGGGTACGGCTGCTCTCAGGGCTTATCATGACACAGGACGAGTGTCAGATAAAAAAGAAAATTTTCTTTGTTGGCGATCTACTGGGGAATAGTAAACACGGACGAGCGTTTACATCCAAGAAATAAAATGTGTAAGTGTCTAGATGTTGTGTATAGATTAAAGATGCGGACGAGCATCCTTAAGACTACGATACGGACGAGTATCGGGTAGAAACAAACTGACACGTGTTCAGAGATGATGATACGGACGAGTATCAACGGGTTAACAAGGAACACGGACGAGTGTTGATTCTAAAAGGATTCTTCTGGGGAATAGTAGACACAGGCAAGTATCTATATTCAAGAAGACATGAGTATTTGACACAATGTGTGGATTAAAGATGCGGATGAGCATCCTTAAGACTATGATACGGACGAGTATCATGTAGAAACAAACACCTGACGCATATTCTGAGATGACGGTACGGACGAGTACCGACTGGTTAACAAAGAACATGGACCAATGCTGAATCTGCGGGGATGTAAATGGTGTATACAAGATACAGACGAGTATCTGTATAAGTATGAGTAGTATGAGTATATATAGATGAGTGTTTATCTGCTGGGGAGAGTGACACGGACGAGTGTCAAAGAGGAAAAGTATAGTATAAACAAATATATGGGTTGTAAAAGTGTAGGTGACTGCGCTGGGGATATGACACGGACGGGTGTCAAAGGATGTATATACAAGTATAGGTGAGTGCAAAGATGATGTCTTTGGCTTTCTGCTGGTGATATGACACGGACGGGTGTCAGGGAGTATCTGTAATACAGGTGATCTTGTTTGTAAAGAGTGTTCGGGTGACTTTACTGGGGAGTGATGACACGGACGGGCGTCAAAAGGAGTATGTATTGGTGTTTGTGATTTGTGAGGCAATTGCTTTTGCTGGAGATTTTGGTGGGGATTTTTCTGTATGTTGTTGATGAATGGTTATTATTCACATGTGTTTGACTCACAACATGGCTTATGATTATGCTATGTATTTGATTTTTGCCGTAATGCTCCGTATTATACGGAATGCTACGCTTTGTGGGTGAATATGATGCAAATGTCATGATTATGCAAAGAAGTACAGATCCGGGATTCGGATCCCGTTGCTGTGAAGATCTCTGGTCGATCTGCTTGAAAAAGACATCCCAGCTGGGGATGAGATCATGGATTGATCTGGTGAAATGTATCTGCTTGGGATACAGGTCACTGATTGACATATCCTTGTAATATGGGACCCAGCTGGGGTTTGTAGAAGCCTTCATCACTCTGTTGTGATTCCTTCATGTGTTGCTCTTCTGAATAGAGGCTGAGGATTCTGTGGGGAGGTGATTCCCTGAATTTTGCATTCTACTGAGGAAGAAATCAACAACTCGGCTGGTGGTAGTAGCAAGTGGCAGCTCACTGGGGAAAGTTGTTGGCAACTCAGCTGGGGAGAAAACACCTCTGATGCCAAGAGTGAGTGTTGATTTTCCAGCTTGCTGGGATGTAACTTGCATGCCCCAAGTTGCGTTCTGGATACCTGCAATCCTGCAAAGATAAGGGAACGCACAAATGGTCCCGAGGTATCCTTTACTGGATTCCGTCATAGGAGTTAAGCACTTTCGAGAGTAAGTATATTCCCTGCAAGCATGTGTTTTTATTATTTCTTTAGAGAAAAGCATCTGTACTCATGCAATTAGATTTTTAGAGACATCAGACATTTTTTGCAAATAAAAAAATGTACAAAACGAAACATGACTGGAAAATCTGATTTTATTAATTCGAATGCCCTGAATTGGCAAGATACAGTCAAAGAAACAAATCTCCTGAAATGAGGATATTGTTACAAATTGAGAAACAAAGTGTTGGCGATGTTGACGATGCTTTCAAAGGAGCTTCCTCTTCTGCTATGACTCGTATGACTCTTGACGTTCTTCTCATCTTGCGTTCTGGAGAAGGTTGATTCTGACTGAGGCTTGATCCTTTAGAAGCTTACCAAGTTGTAGGTGATACAGACGAATTCAGAATGCAGTTGTTCGCTTATTCCCTTATTTTGCATGGATCGCCCTTTCGGGTTTTCAATCCATCGGGATACCCATTTTTGCCTGAGTTGTCCAATGCGGCTTTTCAACTCAGCGGGTGTACATCTTTTTGTTTATTTTCCCTTATTTTTGCCCGAGTCTTTTATTCTGTTTTTGACTCGCCGGGATGCCCTATTTTTGCCTGGACTTACATTCTGTTTTTGTGTCCAGCGGGTCATTTTTATGCGAAATATTTTTTAACTACATCTGAATTCACAGGGGACGGGAAATCTTCATCATCCATGGTGCTGAGCATCAGTGCTCCACCAGAGAAAACTTTCTTTACCACAAATGGTCCTTCATAATTGGGAGTCCATTTGCCCCTGTGGTCTGTATGAGGAGGGAGAATTCTTTTCAGCACAAGATCTCCTACTTGGTACTCTCGGTGCCTGACTTTCTGATCGAAGGCTTTCTTCATTCTCTTCTGATACAACTGCCCGTGACAGATTGCAGCCAATCTTTTCTCTTCAATCAGACTCAGTTGTTCGTATCGGGCCCGAACCCATTCCGCTTCACTCAGTTTAACATCCATCAGTACCCGTAGAGAGGGTAATTCAACTTCAACAGGTAGGACTGCTTCCATACCATACACAAGCTGATACGGTGTTGCCCCAGTGGATGTCCTGATTGACGTGCGGTACCCATGCAAAGCAAATGGTAGCATCTCATGCCAGTCTTTGTAGGTGACTACCATCTTCTGCACAATCTTCTTGATATTCTTATTAGCTGCCTCAACGGCGCCATTCATCTTTGGCCTGTAAGGAGAAGAATTGTGATGTTGGATCTTGAAGTCCCGGCATAACTCTGCCATCATCTTGTTGTTTAAGTTGGAACCATTATCAGTAATGATTCGTTCGGGAACTCCATACCGACAGATGATATCTCTTTTCAGGAATCGGGCTACCACTTGTCTCGTAACATTTGCATATGAGGCTGCTTCGACCCACTTAGTGAAATAATCAATGGCGACCAAGATGAATTTGTGGCCGTTCGAAGCAGTCGGTTCAATCTTGCCAATCATATCAATGCCCCACATGGCAAAGGGCCAAGGTGAAGACATTATGTTCAAAGTATTGGGAGGCACATGCACCTTATCCGCATAAATCTGGCATTTATGGCATTTTCTGGCGTAGGCACAACAGTCAGCATCCATTGTGATCCAGTAATACCCTGATCTTAACAATTTCTTAGCCATGGCATGCCCTCCTGCATGGGTACCAAAGGATCCTTCGTGCACTTCATGCATCAACAAATCCGCTTCTGTTCTATCAACACATCTAAGGAGTACCATATCAAAGTTTCTCTTGTACAAAGAACCATCAGTGTTCAGGAAGAAACTACCAGCAAGCCTTCTTAATGTCTTCTTATCATTGGAAGATGCCCCAGGTGGGTATGTTTGATCCTCCAAGAAGCATTTAATGTCATGGAACCAAGGCTTATCGTCTTTGACAACATCTGCTGCAAATACATACGCTGGTCTGTCGAGTCTGGACACTGAAATCTGAGGTACAAAGTTGGCAGCTTGAACTTTGATCATTGATGAAATGGTAGCCAGAGCATCTACAAACTGATTCTCGTCCCGAGGGATATACTCAAGCTTGACTGTTGTGAAGAAAGTCAATAACCTCCTTGTATAATCCCTGTAAGGTATCAGATGATCCTGGTGGGTGTACCATTTGCCGTTGGTTTGATTGACTACCAAAGCTGAATCTCCGAATACAGTCAATGTCTTGATCCTGAGGTCAATGGCTTCCTCAAGACCCATAATGCAAGCTTCGTATTCAGCTTCGTTGTTAGTGCAGTTGAAAGTGAGTTTTGCCGAGAAAGGCATGTGAACTCCTTTGGGCGTAATGAGTACTGCACCAACACCACGACCATTCATATTAACAGCCCCATCAAACATCATAGTCCATTCTTTTTCCGGGTCAGGCCCTTCAGTGTGAATAGGCTCTTCATGATCTTTTGCTTTAATGAACATGATGTCTTCATCGGGGAAGTCAAACCTCATAGGCTGGTAGTCATCAATGGGTTGCTCAGCAAGATATTCAGATAGTACACTGCCCTTGATGGCTTTCTGAGAAGTGTACTGGATGTCATATTCTGTGAGAATCATTTGCCATCTTGCAACCCGTCCGGTAAGAGCTGGCTTCTCGAAAATGTACTTAACTGGGTCCATCTTTGATATCAACAAAGTAGTGTGGGTCAACATATACTGTCTCAGTCGGCGAGCAGCCCACGCTAAAGCACAGCAAGTTTTCTCGAGCAGTGAATAACGTTGTTCACAGTCGGTAAACTTTTTGCTCAGGTAGTATATTGCATACTCTTTTTGACCAGACTCGTCATGCTGGCCCAGCACACACCCCATTGACTCTTCAAATACGGTCAAGTACATTATCAGAGGTCTTCCTTCAACTGGAGGCATAAGGATTGGAGGTTCTTGCAAGTACTCCTTGATTTTGTCAAAAGCCTTCTGGCAGTCTTCATTCCACCTGACCGTTTGTTCTTTTCTCAACAGCTTGAACAAGGGTTCACAGGTTGCTGTAAGGTGAGATATGAACCGTGAAATGTAGTTCAATCGACCTAAGAACCCTCGAACTTCTTTCTCAGTTTTCGGTGCAGGCATCTCTTGAATGGCTTTGACTTTATCAGGGTCAACTTCAATCCCTTTTTCGCTCACAATAAATCCCAGCAACTTACCGGATCGCACCCCGAATGTGCATTTGTTGGGGTTCAACTTCAGTTGGTACTTCCTCAGACGCTTGAACAACTTCAACAGATTTACCAGGTGATCTTCCTCTGTAAGGGACTTGGCGATCATGTCATCCACATAATATTCTATTTCTTTATGGATCATATCGTGGAATAATGTCACCATAGCCCGTTGGTATGTTGCACCAGCATTCTTCAGTCCGAATGGCATCACTTTGTAACAGAACGTGCCCCAAGGTGTAATGAATGTTGTCTTCTCCATGTCTTCAGGTGACATCTTGATCTGATTATATCCTGAAAATCCGTCCATGAAGGAGAATACCGAGAACTGAGCTGTATTATCCACCAATACATCAATGTGAGGTAATGGGAAGTCATCTTTCGGGCTGGCTCTGTTCAGATCCCGGTAGTCAACACACATCCTTACCTTGTCGTCTTTCTTGGGCACAGGTACTATGTTAGCAACCCACGGTGGATAGCTAGTTACGGCAAGGAATCCAGCGTCCCATTGCTTTTGTACCTCTTCCTTGATTTTCATAGCCATGTCTGGGCGAGTACGGCGCAGCTTCTGTTTGACCGGTGGGCACTCTTCTCTCAAAGGTAGCTTGTGCACAACAATGTCGGTGTCCAACCCTGGCATATCTTGATACGACCAAGCAAACACATCCACATATTCTTGAAGCAGATCAATCAGTTGTCTCTTCACTGAGTCTTGCAGGCAGGCCCCGATTTTAACCTCTTTCACGTCTTCATCTGTACCAAGATTAATCACTTCAACTTCCTCCTGATGAGGAGTGATAACTTTTTCCTTTTGTCTCAACAACCTGGCTAGCTCTTCAGGAAGCTCATACTCTTCTTCAATCCCTTCATCAGCTTGATTGATCGGATTGTCAAAGTCATACGAAGTCGTAGCTGTGCTGTTGTCGGTGCTGTCTGGAAGGCACTTTCTGCAAGGGTTCAGTTTGTTCATTTTAGTGATTTGATTTTAATCTTGTTTAAAAAGTGAAATAAAGTTATCATTTTGAAAACATCGCCATTTATTTTTTTGTACAAAAAGAAAAATGGAAAAACAGTGAGCGGAAAAGAAAAGGACTCATTTGCAAAAAGATGTCTGATATTTCATTGATTAATCTTGTTTGCACAAAAAGTACAGATGGCCCGATTACAAAATGAGTCTTGTCATCTTGGGCAAGATGCAAGACTTTGATGCATGCTATAAAAATACAGGAAATAATAATTACTCTGCATGAGTAACTCTTATAATTTCCTGGGAAGACCAGTTTGAGATACTGCTCCCCGGGATCTTTGGACGAATCCAATTCTCCAGATTGCGCTCCTCTTCCAGCTCGTCTTCCAAATTGTTGATAGCATCAGGGGTAAGCATCCCCCCACTGACAAAACCGGGCTTCTCAGCAGCCTTTGCTTGATGTTGTTGAGTTGGTCTGTAACCCAACCCAAACTTGTCTTTCTTCTCCTCCACAGCTAAAACTTTGCCCCAGCCTAGGGCAGTTCCTTCCTCAACAACCTTCCGGGCTTGTTGGTAAGATGACATGGAGATTCCAGATACAGCAGATGCTTCATTAACATTCAGGGCCTCAAACCCTTGGCTCATTGTTTCATGGATCTCCCCATCCATCTCAATATACTTATAAGTAGCCAGATGGCTAACAAATATATCCTCCTCCCCACAGATTGTAACAACTTGGCCTTCCCACTCAAATTTTAACTTCTGGTGAAGGGTAGACGTTACTGCGCCAGCGGCATGAATCCAAGGTCTACCCAACAAACAGCTGTAGGCAGGCTGAATGTCCATCACATAGAAGATAGTTTTAAAGGTCTGTGGGCCAATTGTCACAGGCAGCTCAATCTCTCCCAGAACCGATCTCTTAGAACCATCAAAGGCTCTTACTACCAGGTTACTGGGACGCAATGCTAATCCTTCATACTCTAGCTTCACCAGGGCCTTCTTTGGTAAGACATTAAGGGATGACCCTGTGTCTACCAGCACATGAGAAAGGACTGCACCTTTGCATTCCATGGTGATGTGCAGGGCCTTGTTGTGGTTACGGCCTTCCGTCGTCAAGTCAGTATTGGTGAAACCTAGCCCATTGCTAGCAGTAACATTTCCAACCACGGTTTCCAACTGATTGACAGTGATCTCTTCAGGCACGTAAGCTGCGTGCAAGACTTTGAGTAATGCATTCCGATGGGCTTCGGAACACATGAGCAGTGATAGGATTGAGATCTTGGATGGCGTCTGGTGAAGCTGATCCACTACTTTGTAATCACTCTTTTTGATGATTCTCATAAACTCATCAACTTCTTGATCGAACGGTGTTTTCAAGGTTTCCTTAACAGCTTGATCTTCCTGCACCGGACTCTTTCCTTTTGCCTTGGCAGCAGCTTCTGCTTCGGCAGTGGGTCTTTGAATTTGTGGAGCAAAGAGACGTCCGCTTCGAGTGAAGCCTCCGCCTCCTCCCACATTGTCTATTTGTGGTGCAGGTGTTGATGGTTCAAGGGTGATTTTCTTTCCTTCGCAGTATACGTCAGAGCCATAGTGCCAAGGGATGGCCCTATTGCTTTCATAAGGTACTGGTCCAGGCACCGTGACAGTGACTGGACTGATGATAGCTGTAGAAGGAACTGTGATAGTTTGTGGATCGTAATAAATTGTGACTGGTGCTCTGATGGGAGCAGCCCCTTCTGAATTGTAGGCAGAGTTGTTTTCGGGATCATAAAATATGGTGACAGTTGAGACATCTTCTTGATTTGTTGCTGGAGTTGTAGGAGACATTGTCGGAAGGATGGATGTTGTCGTTGTAGGAGATTCAAAATGGAGTGAAGCTGAAGTTGTAGAAGAAAAATTTGATAGCTGATCAGTTGAGATGATTGATGAAGTACTTGTTGATGAAGCCGAAGAATTGTCAGGAACAATGGTTGCTGCAGTTGTAGGAGGTTCTGAAACCGTTGCTGATGAGATTGCTGGATTTGTTGGAAATGATGTGGTGATCTGAAGCTGGCCACTCTGAATAAGACCATTTATGCCATTCCTCAGGTTATCGCACCCATTTACTGAAATATTGCAGTAAGCACACCCTAACTCACACCCCGGGAACATGTGACATTCGAGGAGCTGAGCCTTAATCTCCACCAAAGGTGTCCTGATCTGACCCACACTGGTTATTAAATAAGACGGCTTGTCTTCTTCAATAGCGTTAATTCTGGGACCACCGTGGTTTGGCATAGGATTTTTGTTGACATTGGGTGGTGGTGCAAAATTCAGAGCTTTGGAGTCTACCAGGTCTTGTACCTTCATGTGCAAGGCTCTGCACTTTTCTGTACTGTGGCCAGGTGCGTTCGAATGGAAAGCACACCTAGCATTGGGGTCATAGTTCCTGGGTAGACTGTTGGGATCTGGAGGTGCCAACGTCCTTAGCTCAACCAGGTTGAGTTTCAGGAGTTGTGGCAGCAATGTAGCATATGGCATAGGGATCGGATCGATCACCCTGTTAGCTTGAGATGGCCTCTGCTGGAATGGCCTTTGCTGATTATTGTTGTTGGTGTTGCTGTTGTTGTAATTTCTTGGAGGATACTGATTTTGTTGATGGTACTGAGGTTGTTGTTGATAGCTTTGTTGCGGAGGTTGATAGGCTGGTTGTGGATGAGCTGGAGCAGGAATGGTGACTGCTGCTACTGACCTATGAACATATTGGGGCCTGCCCCTGTTGGTGTGGATGGCATTAGTCTCACCAGTCCTTCTTGGTCCTGCAAAAGGCTTTCTTGCATTACTGGATGAGCTTGCACCATTGTCTGAGATCTTACCCATCTTCAATAGGCTTTCAATTCTCTCCCCGGCTATGACTACATCTGCAAAGCTGGTAGATGAAAAGGCAGCTAGCCTATCAATGTAAGTCCCCTGAAGGGTGTTCATGAACATATCAGCCATTTCCCTTTCAGACATAGGTGGCTGGACAGCAGCAGCAAGCTGTCTCCATCTTTGAGCATATTCTCGGAAGCTCTCTCTAGATGATTGTGACATTCCCATTAGGAGGGTCCTGTTGGGTGCCATATCCAGATTATACTGATACTGTCTGATGAAGGCCTCTGCCAGGTCCTTCCAGCATCTAATAGTTGCTCTTGTCAGATGGGAATACCATTCCCTCGAAGCTCCGGTCAAGCTATCCTCAAAATAGAACATCCACAGCTTCTCATCCATGGTATAGGCCTTTAGCCTCCCAAGAAAAGATTGTAGATGGGTTCGGGGACAGGAAGTCCCATTATACTTCTCGAAACATGGTGGCTTAAACTTGTGGGGAATCCTGACCCCGTCTACCAAGCCCATATCCATAACGTCAAAACCCAAAGAGTTTTGAGACTCTAAGGATCTTAATTTCTCAGCTATCTCTTCCAACCTTCTATCATAAGCTTCTTCCCCGGCTCCCATTACTGTGAACTGGTCTTCTTGTGGGTCTTCTTGCAGTACCCTCCCTGCTGTGGCAGTCCCTGGTATATTGACAGGGATGTTGACCTCTGGATGGAGGTGAGGGCCAAAGACTGGGGGATTGACATGAGGTTGGACTCTTTCATTGTTGCTAGTCCCAGCAGTCCCTGGTTGATGATCCTCCTGGTTTCTCCCTTCCACCAGTGCTCTGAGCCTCTCCTGGCTTTGAGCCATGTTGTTCATTACTTCCATAAACTGCGTCATCTGCGTTCTCATTTCCAATCTTTCGTTTTCCATCTGATTTCTGACCTCCGTAAGGTCCTGCTGTACCTGATCCATCTGAATTCCCGGAAGGTTGTTACGGGTTGGATATCGGTGCGGACGGTTGAGGGGAAATACCCGGCGACGAGCAATAGTTCCTGAACATCACAACAGAGTTAGCAATAACAAAATAAAAACCTACAAAACAAGCAAAGGGTTAGCATGCAATGCAGTATGCTTATTTGTTTTCAAGGTATCCGGCTTGGCATTCAGTTTTGACCCTTCCAGACCCTTGAAGATGCTGTTGATGTTGCTTTCGGAGTAAACTTGGATGGAACAAACTAATACATATATTACAAAAGGCAAGTGGTACATAGTTTGTTTACAAATACAAGCCCTCTGAGGGGTCAAATACATTACAAGAAAAATAAAAGTACATGGAGTGAAAACAACAACAAGCAAATGGTCAAACACCAAGACCAAACTCATCCTCCCGAACTTCCTTGAGAAGTGCTTCGGTCACAGGATCAGCTGGACGCTCCGTGAGATTCCTGATAAGGAGGTTCCGGGTAGTAACAGCTGCAGTTAGCTTCTTGTGTTGACTTTGGTCCTTTGACCTCTTCACTCCAGCTCTGATCTTTAGCTCTGATATCTCCCTCTGGGCTGCTGCCAGGGCTTCTTGCTGCTCCTTTGTACTAGCTTCCATCTGCTCTATCTTGTCTTGGACCCTTTTGTCCTCCAGAGTACGAGCCTCGGTGATCCTGACCCACCTAGCCTGACTCTCCTTCAGATACAAGTCTGTCCTAGCTTTCTGGAATTGGGCCTCCTTACAAGCATTCTTCAGGATTTGCTCTCCAGCCCTAGACTTCTTAATGTAATCTTCAGACTTCTCAATTCTAGCCAAGTGCTCCACTCTCAACTTCTCCAACCTTTCAATATCCAATCTACCATCACTCCTCTCCCGGAGTGTCTTCTACAAAGCCTGAGTCAACTTCTCATTTCTTTCTTTCAAGCCCTCAAACTCTTCTAAGCTGACAGTTGCTGGAGGTGGTGTTGTGGAAGGCCCAGGCATATCTTCTATAGTAAAGGGCATCCCAGAGAATTGAGCCCTGGCATGGGACCAATCATAGTATTGTGCTGATGCCACATTGTTGCACTTTCCCAGGATGGTTACTCCTTTAGTATGCACATTGTCCCAGGCCCAGGCTGCCTGCCTAACAATAGCCAGATTAATCTTGTTCTCACAATAAAGAGTCTCAACCAAGTCCTGTGCCTTAGGAGTGTGGACCAGTGCATAGCCCAGTTGTCTTTTGAACAGCAGAGGGTTGTAATTAATACTCCCCTTAACTCCTATTAGGGGCACATTGGGAAAATGCCCACAGCTGGTGATGATATCCCTGCCTTTTGTGCTTTGAGTGCACCACCTGATATCAGCTGAAGTTAGAGTAGTAAGTCTTCCAGCCCAGTTTTTCTGCTGATGAGGATTCAAAAATGCATCAGTCCTGGGTAGATGCCTGAGAAGCCAAGTATGGAACAAAGGAGCACAGCATCTTACTAATCTGCCCCTCTGCTTTTCATTCCTCTGATGCACTGAATAGTAGAGATCACCCAATAAAGTTGGCACTGGGTTCCTTAGAATGAACAGATGGATTGCATTCTTACTAATGAATCGAGGCTCATCTGCAAACAATACAATCCCATATATACTTAGGGCCAACAAAGCACAGATTGCTTTCCAATCTCCTAAAGAAGCTTTCAGGGTGGCTTGGGAAATCAAGAAATCTAGATGGAGACCAGGGATTCCAGCCTTAGAAGTCATATGCTGCCCAATCAAGACTGGTTCCAGGTGCAATGCCTTAGCTATCTCTTCATTACCAAGAAAGACCATCTCAGGGTTGAAAGGGACTCCACCCCTGATAGGTATACCAACTAATGATGAATATTCTTCCAATAAGGGGCCCAGCTGAAAGTCCTGGAAAGTGAAACATCTCAGTGGGGGATCATAAAACTGAAGGCAAGTGTGGATCAGGCTTCTCTGTGAGGGGTCCAGATCCATAACCATATCAAGTATATCTCCATGGTGTTCCCTGAACAATGGTATGTGATCTGGAGTGATCAGGGTCTGAATCCTCCTGATGTCTGCTAACTCTGGCTGGAAGAAGTGGTAGGTGATGTTACTCTTTTTGGGTGTCATGATGTTGAGACTGAGTAGAGACAAGTGCTGATGATGATACTGAAGAGTGGGCCACTGATTGGCTGGAGCAGGTGACTGAAAGTTGAAGCAGGTGCTGAAGAAGATAGGTCAATACTGAAGATAGGGTCAAAACCAAAACCAAATGAAGATGGATACCCTGAAACACAAATAAGCAAATGTCAATATGATGCAATGATTATGTATGCAAATGATATGCAAGGGTTTGTGACTGAGCTGGATCTGATCAAAAGCCCTGATATAAGTCCATGTGTGTAAGAAATCCAGATGGAGGTCTATAAATCCAGTAACCAAGGTGGGGGGACTCAAATAAAGAGTCACATGTCCAGGGTTTAGAATCACAAGAACTGTCCCAACATGGAGTATTCTTAATCAAATCAAAGTAACAGGGTATTCTGAGGTCAAGGTACCTGCAAACCTGTAAACAGCCCAACCCCCTCACAGGTGGTGTTCTAAAACAAGGATCCTCAGACTTGGATCAGTTATGAGAAGTGTAAACACCTCTAACCCGGAGGTACAGTGTTTACAATAACCATAACAATTCCTCCTCTAATTCACCTCAGTTTCTGAAGGTCAATACTAAAAGGTCATCCAGACTTAGCAGGCTTCCCAGATAGCCCTAGCATTGCAGGAAATCTGCAACACAGAGTTCTCAAGAAGAAACCCATATCTGAACCGTGTTTCATATTCCCGCACCAGACCGAAATGGAATGGGAAAGAATATGATTCACTCTAGCCTAGGTGTCACTCAGGTCCCAGGTATAGGACCTTAACTCTCAATGGAACACCCACCCACCAAAGCAAACAACAGATCCAGCCAGCAGCACAGTATGACAAATATGATAATATGCAAAGCAATAAAGAAAACAGTAAAGCAACTGTACATAAAGCAATAAACAAAAATAAATATACAAGCACAAATAAGCACATAACACCCCAGTAAACACAAATCAATCAAGCGCTAGGAGGAACCCACAAAAAGAACCAGAAGCCCTGGTTACAGTATAAGGGTCCCCAGCAGAGTCGCCAAGTTGTCGCTCCCGATAAGTGGGACCAGGCCCAGATAAAGGTACAGACGCGAACGGTCGGCGAGAGGGACAATGAGAACACACAGCCGTGAACTCACTGGAGATGAAAAGAGTCGCCAGCTAGGCATTTTTATCCCGGAGGAAAGGTAATGCTGCATAGACCTAGAAAAGATGGATAAGACGGTTGCGAACCAGAGAGACTGAGAAAGGGGGTTGGTTACAACCTGGGAAGGTATTAGCACCCAGATTGTCCGTCGTACCCGACGGGATCCACGCTTAAAAGATTTGTGTTTTAAAGGGGTAGTGTCAGTGCAATTTGTGTATAAAATAGCTGGAAAAGAATGTACAGGTGTCAGTGTAAAAGGAAGTGAAGTGTGATATGTATAGTGTCAGTGTGAGAATGAGAATGAACTGCTCATGATAATGAGGCTAAAGAATAATGCTGGAAGGAGGGGGAATGTACAGAGACTTTTGTTCGATAACCGTTAAGTTATGCCTACGTATCCTCTCGTGCAATGAGGAAGTCAGAACACCGTAGTTCGACCCAAAGAGACTGAAAGATGAATTGACTGGTGAACTGCTTGCTTGTCAATGCTCAAGTGTATGACCTGTCTGGCTCAGGTGCAAATTGTCTTGCATTAGACGGAAGAAGCGAGTTCTCGTTTATGAGTGAATGAGATGAGAAAAGAATCCCGGAGGAGACGATTATTGTTTGTTTTTTTGAATTTTCAGTCTTTTATTTCTTTTTTTGAATTTGTCATAAGTAAATGAGCTTAAGCCTAAACCAATGGGTTAGTAAACTCATCACATCTTCCCTCTGATTAGGGGTAATGAGAATACCTTAAATGTGAAGTCAGATTCTCACACTTAATCACCTTTGGTGTAGGATTAAGATCATTAACCTACTTGTGATTAATTAGATGTTTTTGGTGATTTTTGTTTAGTGTTGAGTAATGAGGTTAAGCCATAATCAAGGATTAAACAGACTCATTACACCATCCTAATAGAAGGATAATAGCTGAGAATGTTTAAGCTGAGGAAAGCTCCTCAACTTAATCCATGATTAGGGATTAAACTCATGACAAAACAAGCCTTTGATTAAGTGGATTTTATTTAATGGTGTGATGATGAAATGAATTTTATGATTTGTAAGACAACTTGAGGGGGACTTGTCCATTAACACTAGGGTTAGTCCTTCTTAACCAGTTAAGGAAGAATTAGAACCCTAATGCAAGGCCCAAGTTACAAGTGTGATGTCTTGATGATTATTATGTGAATTGATTAAGAGATTTAAACACATTAAGGGTTTAACACTTAGGATTAAAGTTATACACTCCATCCTAATAGAAGGATGCAGGCATAAGCTTAATCACAAAGCCTTAAAGCCTTTAGGGTTTAGTCCCTGATTATGAGATGAGAAGAGAAGACTCAAAAGAGACACAAAGGTAAAAACTAAGAGGGGAGACTAATCAAAACCCTAATCATTGTCATGCTTGGTTGTTCTTAAGGTTTGTGAGGTTTACAAGAAAGATCTTCAAAGAAACCACCAGGAAGCAGATGAAAGGATCAAGAGAAGCAAAGCAACTTGCTCCATTCAGGGAGACAAGTCACTTGAGAAAAGAAAGTGGGAAGAAGAAGAATGAGCAAGCTCAAACTCAAACACAAACAAAAATGCAGCAATGGATGCAAGAGAGATGAAAAGAAAAGTTATGAGAAGTGAAGGCAAATTCACTTCTCAACATCACTTACCACCTGAAAGGTTAGAAAGGAAATGCAATGCAATGCAAAATGGGATGAGATGACATGATGAGAAACAAAACCAGAAGCAATTACATGATGCTAATGATGCTATGAAGTGATACAAACATGAAACAAGGCATGGAGATGATCATACAAGTTTATGGATGCAAATGGAGCAAGTTAAGGCACATGAACATGCATGAAAAGTTATGAAGTGCACATGGCATACAATATGGCAAACACATGATGCAATGATCAAACATGCTTCTAATATGTCTTATGATGTCAAATGAATCAAATGGATGCTTGAAATGTCATGGCAAGTCATGTTATGCAAGAGAATGCAAGATGGATGCAAATGGAAGCCCAAATTAGGGTTTATGAACCATACATCAAACAAAAGTCAAAATCAGAAGCAAACCCTAAGATAAAAAATTGAAAATGCCACACAAAGGACCCCTAATCCTATACTAAACCAATGCCCAAAGGAGAAGTCTCAACTCCTAACCAAGTTCAAGTTATGGTTTTTACAAGTTTCTAGGGTTTTTAGGGTTCCTAAACAAGAAAATTGTCAAACAAATGGAAAATGAAAGATCAAATCATGGCCATTTAATCTCAAAAACTACATGCTAAACACAATGCAATGCAAGAAGAATCAATGTCCAACTCCTCATGAATAGGCAGAAATGATTTTTTGAACTTTGGATCAAATTAATGCATAAAAATGATTTTTATTCAATGAAGAATTCTCAAAGTGCATCAAGATCAAAAAATAAATTTGGTTTGAAGGTTGGACAATGTTTCTAAATGTCTTAGAACATTTCATGAATTTTTTTGTAATTTTTAAATACCTAAAAGTATTTTTAATAAATTAATTTTCATTAATCAATTAAAAATAAACTTTTAAATATTTTAAAATACTTTTTAAATGCTAAAAATGAAAATAAAAATATTTTTGTGTTTTAAAAATTAATGAAACTCTTGGGAAAAAGTTTCATAATTTTTAAAACAATTTTGCTATTTTAAATAAATTGAGGAAGTTAAATGAAAAAAAATGAAATAAAAATTGAAATAAATGGAAGTCAACTGAGTGGAGGGTCAGGATTGAGTCTGGATTTGAATGGGTTGACCACGCGCGTTTTTGGAGGGACAGGATTGCATCTGGGTTAATTAATTAAATTATGATTAATTAAACTAATTAAAAGTGATTAGGGCTAACTGAGTGAATCCAGGCCACACATGCGCGCGGGAGGTCAATGGGTCAAAGCAATCCTACGCTCCACATTCAAATGGAATTAATGACCTGAGATTAGGGCAAAACAGATTCAGGTGACCGGAGGGGAGCTCCGGTCATCTTCCCCGGCGACCCCAAAACCCTAAAACATGATCCAGGCAACCATTCAACAAATTAAACACATCTAAGTGATCCTCTAACATCCTAGGACATGAATCCACCCTCAAACATCATTTAAACCCCAAGAATCATGCAAATCGAAGGAAACAAAATCCACGGGTGAAATTTCAGAGGGACCATACAAACTCATTTCTCACTTATTTTCGATTCTAAAAGCAACCCCATGACCAGCAAAGCATAAGCAATTGATTTATAACTTAAAATGCAAGCTTTGGGAGAAAATGTTCATGTTCATACCTGAGCTGGAAAGCTTCAATACTGAGCTTCCAGAGCCTTCTTTGTGTGCAAATGAACCTCTTTGACTCTCCTGAACTCAATGGGATACCTCAAAGCTCTTGTGGATGGCTGATTTGAGAGGAAGAGTTCTGATGTAGCAGATAGCACAGTCAGGAATAGGGAGGTTTCAGGCCACTCCAATGGTGGATTCTTGCTCCTTTAGGTGTGCTTGACTTGTTGGTGAAGAAAAATGGTGTGTTTGATGGCTGGACAGTGAGATTCGAAGGTTCTGGTTTTGAGGATGAGAAATGGTGAAGCTCAGTTCATGCTGGTTTCAAGCCTATGTCTTGTTGGTTTGGGATTAACAATACATGGTGAGATGAGTAGTGGGATTTGTTTTAGTGTTTGAGGCCTGTGGGGGATGATTCGAAGGAAAATGCAAAATGGGGTGAGTTTGTGTATACTGTGTTAGGGCTTGTTTCAGGCTGGCTTGGTGTTATGTTTTGCTTGCAAATGGATAGTATAAACAATCCCAATTGGTCAGATGATGTGACCTGGCCTGCTGTGATTGGGATGTCTACTTTTGCAAAAAGTCCACTCTTGTGTAAGGAAAGCATGGGCTTGGTTCTAGGCTAGTACAAGCATGGGGCTGCGCAGCAAGGTGTGTATGGAAGGCTAGCATGGTTCAGCATCCAATGTTGCAAGTGGTAGGAGGTGTGATCATGAGTTTTTGCAAGTTGTTCATCTTTAGGTTCATATGTAACTATCTTGCTACACAAGCCATGAAACATGAGAAACTTTGGTTCAAATCTGATTTTTAGGTCACATAAAATGTTTGTGTAATGGTTTGATGTGAACTAGAAGTTACAATTTGCCTTGGTTCATGATTTTGCAAATTTTCCAATTGGTGCATAACTTGAAAATTAGTGATTTTTACCAACTTTGTCACACCATAACTTTTGATCCAAAATGAATTAGATCATGTTCTTGTACTTTTTGAAAAGGGAAAAATGTATTCTACAACTTTCATGACCAAAGTTTTTTCATTTGAAGCATTCTTGGATCAAAAAGCAAGGCTTGAAAAATGGCATAAAATGACATTTTCTTGAAAAGTCAACCATGCCCTAAAAAGTCAACTTTGCAAAAACTTCAAATTCTTGAATTTTGTGAACTTCAACCCTCTTCCATGATCAAATAAAGATCATATACACTCAAAATGATGAAGATCACCCCTTGGTTGGGTCATTGGGGGCCCCAGATGCCCTGATCTTGCACTGACTTGCCCAGAAAGTCAACTCTTGATCAGATGACTTCCCCATGGAATCTCTTCATGAAAATTGATATGCATACTCCCTATACCATATAAAGACCAATGGAAACAAGAATGACCAAAAAATTTGGGGTTATGGCCTCTGAAACCAAAACCCTAATTTTAGGTCAACTGTGCAGTCAAACTTGGCTCTGCATCCACACCAATCCCAGTTCTTGTGATTCTTTTGCATTTTTGACTTTGAGAGGATGTAATATGATACTTGAACACACATGGACCCCTTTGAAGTGATTGGTGGCCTTTGGAGTGGCTCAAGAGGCTCTTGGATTGCTCAGATCACAAACCCTAGGTGCAGATGACTTTGAATCTATGCAGTGAATCAAAAATGTGGTATGAGATGTTATGATTGTGTTTATGCATATGAAATGATCACAAGCCATGGTGTGAATGGGTGAGGGCAAATTTGGGGTGTTTACAGATAGGAACAACACTTACAGGAACTTGACTCTAGAGTTCCTCAGCTCGTTTCATTATGAACCTTGGGCTGGAACCGATGGACACGCTGTTTTCAGGTTATTCGGGATTGACTACTCCTTCTCTCACAAAGAGTTTGGTGATTTACTAGGTTTTCAGACTACTCCTGATGCTATTCCAGAGACACTGATGGGGTATTTTATGAGCAGAGAAGTGGAAAAGTTTTGGACTAAAATATCAGGTGGAGGAAGCCAAGATCCTTCCACCCAGTTTTCTCAAGTAATCCACAACCCTGCGTTAAGGTACTTCCAGATGATTCTAGCGCATTCTTTCCTAGGTTTGCCAGATACAGAGACTCTACTAAGTGAAGAGGAGATTTTCCTACTGTTTTGTGCGACTCAGTCTCGCTCAGTTGCTTATGGCAACTTTCTGTTGAAGGGCCTTGCTAGTGTTGCCAGATCATCTGTAGGCATCATACATGTCGGTGGGATTGTTACACAGATAGCTACTGCATTGGGTTTGTCTCGCAAGTTATTGCACCTCAGGACCTTCTGCTGCTACACCACACTGGATGTTGACTTTTGTCTTGACATAGGACTGATGAGGAGGGCCTCTTTTGAGCCCAACATGTTTAGATTACTGATCGACGGCGAAGTGATACATTACTTTACATTACCAGACCCGCTGATGACCAGTGTCCATGATCCCGCAAATTGGAGTTATGCTTTAGAGGGTTATGGAGAGATTGTCGAAGAACCGAAATCACCTCCCGCCGCTGAGTACACTCCTACACCTCTTACTCCCCGAATCACTGTTATGTCTAACAATATGTCTCTGCAGCCGCCTGATCTACAAACCCAGATTTATGAGCTCCGTCAGGAGACTGCCCTGCTCAAGCAGGAAGTAGCGGACTTAGAATTACAGATTCAGGTTTCTGATCTCACTCATTCCTCAGAGGTCGATGCTCTATATCAGGAGATTGAAGAGCTTCGGAGGGAGATAGCTGAGATTCGTGGATCAAACCAGGAGGAGAAGCCTACCACATGATTCGTTCTACACTGACGATATTACCCTAGTATTTATTTTTTATTTTTTTTCATGCTTTATTTTATTTCTCGCATCTCCAGACATATCTTACATTATTGCATCTATTACATTTTCTTTTTTTTTCATGTACTTTGAGTTTATCTTATATATATACCTATTATTTTATGCACTAATGTTGATTTTTCTCTTTTCTTTTTGATTTTTTTTAATTATTTTATTTTGTCGAGCATAGAATAAAATATATATAAGACAAAAATATTTTCATTTTTGTCTTCATAAAAAAAATGCAAGCATCATGCCTTGGAAAAGAGAAGAAAACGCTATCCAGACCCCTCGAAGATCGAAGGTGCAAAGAGGGCCCAAAGGAGGATTTAAAAAATCCAAGGCCCATCAGGATTTACCCTTGTGGCGGGCGCCATGGCGTTCTCCCCTATTTCGGGGCTGAACATCCATTTTCACCATTTTCATACCTTCCTTCTCCAAAAACTCATTTTTGCAACATTCAAAAACCTCCTTGAACCCCATTAAAGCTCCCCCATTTCCAAAATACCCACCATCCATAAAACCTATCCAAAATCCATTTTCATTTTCATCCACCACAAACCATAAAAATCAAAACTTTATCATTTCTCTCATAAACCATTTTCTACCATTTTTCACTTCCTAAGGAGCAATCAACAATGGAGTTCAATGGATTTCTTCTTCGTGATGGAAGACCGGGTGATAGGCAAAGGAAAATTATTCAGAGGCTTCAGAGTCGAGAAATTCTCTCGACTAGGTACGTCGATGATAACTGTCTGTATGCTTTGGGTATTTATCATAGTGTTTTTAATTTATTAGATTTTTTAGGCTTGCATAATATTTTCGTTAATCAGGAACCTACCTATGAGAGGCTGACAGTTGAGTTTTTAAGTTCATTGATATACATTGTCAGTCCTAACACTGCTAGCACAGTCGGTACTGTTAATTTTAGACTGTTTGAAATTGAATATGAATTCAGTACCAACGAGATAGCAGGCTTGTTAGGAATCCCTCATAGGGAAGGTGCGATTTGTGAGGCACCTTTGGATGCAGAATGGTCGGCCGAGGTATTTTCCTTCTGGCAAAGGCTTTCAAGTACTTCAATAAATTCTTTTGAAGGAATACTTGCATCGACCATTCACAACCCGGCCATAAGAGTTTTCAGATATCTTTTGGCATGTACTATTTTCGGCCGGGAGAGTCCAAACAAGGTAAATGCTAGAGAACTCCTATTTTTTCAAGGATGCCTCACTAGTACCCATATCAATCCGCTCCCGTTTATGATTGCACACATGGCTTTACTTACTAATAAAACAGGACCGATTGTTTTTGGAGGGCTTGTTACGTCTATTGCTCGGGCTCTTGGCCTGAACGATGAGATAGCTACACTTGAACCACTACCTCCTCGCACAATTAATCTAATTTTTATGAAAGACATGAAATTGTGTCGAACAAGGAGAGAAGGTGGTTATGAGTTGATGGTTCATGGGGGTAGCTATCCCATCTGTTGCTTTACCTTGCAGTAGACGTACTGATGTGCGTAATGAAAGGAACTGGACCTATGATCTGAATGCTCCACCTGTTTTGGGTCCACTTCCTCCTAATATTCCTGATGGGTAGGCACATGACACTGATGAAGAGTATGATCGGAGAGAGCAGTCTCCCATACCTCACATGTCCCCCCATCGTCCTTCACAGTCACACACCGCACCATCTTCCTCTAACCCTGTTGCAGGTGCTGCTCCTGGATTCTATGTCACCGAGGAGATGTGGCGTGACATGACAGCTAGAGAGGAAAGGCGAGACGGCCTTCTCGCTACTATTTCACAACAACTGACGGACAACATGAGCTTCATGCAACAATCGCAATTGGTTTCGGATCATGCTTACATCAACGTTTGCCGTACCTTGAACGATATCTCATTAGAGCAGGACCGTCAGAGAGAGTTCAACCGCTGGCACTACCAGCTTATGGAGGCCACTCAGGAATCCATCTTAGGTAACCTTCGAGAGGTCCGTGGTGCTCAGGCTCCTTATCGGCACGACTTGACCGGAGGGACCAGCATCGTAGTAGATCCCGTCGTTCCAGACCATCGCAACAGGACGGCGAGGGCACCAGTGCTCCTCCTCAGTAGTCTTTTTCAGGTTACCCTCCTTATCTTATTTCGAAACATTGGGGACAATGTTCGATTTAAGTGTGGGAGGGGATTTTATTGCTTTCTGTCATTTCCCTTTTTAGTTAATTATTTCCTTTCAGTTATTTCCCTTTTCAGTAAGTTATTTAGTTTAATTTTCTTAGATAATGCATGAGTCTGACGAGTCACCAGTATAGTGTATTTTTAGTACATCTTCATTTTTTCCATTTCCTTAGCCTTACTAGAAAAATTTTAAAAAGAAAACAATGTTGTTTCACATGTTTTTTGGGCTTTGAGACAGGTTTAGATTAGGATGTGGTGACTTAGGTCAACTTTTTGAAACATCAGCACCATTTTAGCACTATAGACCTCTTGAATATAGGAATCACTCCTAAACCCCACCACCATGGCCTTCATTATCATTCAAAAAATTGTCCTAAGTATTTTATTTTAGCAGTCAGCTTCGGCCTAAGCATGCTCTACGTAGGAGGCCGGTGAACATAAGTGAATGATCCAGTGCTAATAAAAAAGAAAGAAAAAAGGCAAACTCTGGGATAGGTGACCCTCACAAAGTCATTTAAACCGAAAAAAGAGAAGAAAAAAAATTTTTCCACAAAAAGAAAAAAAAATTGCAAGTCACCTATTGTTAGTTGGTTCAGAGGTATCTGGCACTGAACTTGGTAGGGCGGATTACGATCCGTTCCCCCCGCAGCTACAATTAGGTCAAATAAATCAGGTTTACACATGCTTATGTGCCAGAAACCTTATGTTATGGATCAGAATCACTAACCGGTCACTCTACTATGAAGCATATACGGATAACATGCTTAATGTGATTGCGCCTGAATGAAAAGGAAACAAAAAGATGAGAAGATAGGCCTAGGTATTGTGGGTTGACATGGAGTTGTTAATATAGGATTGAAGTTTGTGTTTGTGTTACTATGGTACCCTTGGTTCACTTAGTTAGTACCTGTCATTGCATCCTGACTTGACCTTAGAAGCCCTTTAGCCCAAAGACACGTGTTGACACCATTTTTTCTTGAGCTTTAATGTTTGCTTCAGGACAAGCAAAGGTCTAAGTGTGGGAGAATTTGATCACACTAAAATTCACCGTATTTCTGACTCCGATTTCGCATACATTCTTAGCTTTTATTGTTATTTTGTTATGTTATTACTTTTTTTTCTTTGTTTTCAGGTTTTTTATGTAATCGGGGCTTAAATCGAGAAAAGGAGCGAAAAAGGAATGGAAACGGACGAAAACCTAGAAATTCAGCGTTTTACACTTACGGCATCCACCGTGGCGGGCGCCATGGGGTCAGCCATGACGTGGCCACGTCTCAAGACCACTCCACAACTGCCAAGACCCACTATCCCCAATCTTCCATTCCCTGTTAGCACCATGGCGGGCACCATAGGCCTGTGGCGGGCGCCACAAGGCAAAAAGCAATTCCCTCCACTAAAGTGGAGGGGGCATCCTGGTCTTTTCCTGCATTTAGTTTTCCTATAAATAGGACTTTAGATTTTCGTTTTTCTTCATCCAAACTTAGATTTCTCTAGGCATATATCAGTTTTAAAGCAGTTACCATTCCACATCGGGGTGTTTCTGCAATCGAGTGATCGAGTCTGTAATCTGTCTGTGTGATCGAGTTTTGGAGCACTCTGGAGGAAGTTAATCCTGCCGCCATTTTAATTCCAGTTCGTATTTTATCTTTCCGCATTGCTTTACTTTTATTTATTTCTCGCACTGCTTTACTTTCATTTATTATCCGCACTCGCACTTTATTTTATTTATTTCCTGCACTCGCTTTACTTTATTTATTTCCCGCACTCGCACTACTTTTGTTTATTTTCCGCACTCGCACTAAATTACTTTATTTCTCGCACTCGCACTACTTTTATTTAATTTCCGCACTCGCACTACTTTTATTTACTTTCCGCACTCGCACTAAATTACTTTTATGAAAAATTATAAAAAGAACTTTTACTTTACCATGTCTAACTAAATCCATAAAGGTTAGAATGTAAGGATCGTAATTAAACCAGTAATCCGTACAATTGTTCGTGGAAACACTTAAGGGATATTTTATCTTTCAATTTAAGTAATTGTTTTTAACTATTTCAAAAATAGCCAAAAGCACTTTGTCTAGTTCATTAGGAGTTTTTAGATTAAAAAGAAAAGAGATTTTAAAACGATTTTCGGACGCGTTAGGAAGTTTAGAGTCTGGTTCGTAAGAACCTCTTTTTGCTAAGAAATCCAGGTTAAGATACTTTTACACTTAGTTAAGAAACTATATTTCTTAAAAATAGGTTTACTACTCTAACGCAGTACGCACCTTTTTATCCGTGACAATAGGAGGGGTTGATTAGAGAGTACAACTCGGTTCTGACTACGCGAAAGCGACAGTTCCTGTTAAATTAGTTCTTTTCAAAGGAGAAAACATTGACCATAAGTAGTTCTATTAACAAGTATTGGATTATCCATTGATTACGTGAATTACATTCGAGCCTGTCTTTGTTTTTTGTTTAAAATTATTATTTTATTTACCATTGCTCCCTTCTTAAAACCCCTATATTTAGTTGCCTTAGATACACACCATAACAACAGGTACGATAGATTGACACTTGGTCTCTTGGATTCGACAATCTTTTATATTACTCTGACGTGTTCGTACACTTGCGAAAATCACGCATCAAGTGTTTGGCGCCGTTGTCGGGGACCAATTTCGTCAAATTTCATTACCCTGTAGTTATACCGTTTAGACTAAGGTTGTTACCCACCGGTCAATGCGAAAGACTCGTAGTGCCGGAAGTTTAGTAGACCCTCTAGCTGAACCTGAATGTTACGCTCGCGCACGTTTGTTTTTCCATAGGAATAGGAGAGCTATGGCCGAAGATCAAAACCGAAGACCTCTTAAGGACTTCGCCCAACCATCAAACGAGGAACCTAGTTCTAGTATAGTAAACCCCGCTATTCCAGCCAATAATTTTGAACTTAAACCATCCCTGCTGCAATTAGTGCAACAGAGACAATTTGCAGGTCTCGTTACTGATAACCCGAACCAACATTTAAAAAACTTTCTTCAGTTAGCAGACACCTTTAAAACCAATGGAGCTTCTCCAGAGGCGATACGCTTAAGATTATTTCCCTTTTACCTCAGAGATAAAGCTCTATCATGGTTAGATTCCCTTCCACCCAATTCTATAACAACATGGGATGACCTTAGAAAAGTTTTTCTTGCTAGATATTTTCCCCCAAGTAAGACCGCTCTTCTTCGAAACCTAATAACCAGATTTACCCAACACCAAGGAGAGTCTTTGTTCGAAGCCTGGGAGAGATATAAAGAACTATTAAGAGCATGCCCACATCATGGCTTAGAGAATTGGCTAATCATTCAAACCTTCTATAATGGACTTCATTATAACACGAAGATGACCATCGACGCTGCCGCTGGTGGCGCACTGATGAACAAACCTTACCCTGAAGCTAGTGCCCTTATCGAGGATATGGCCCAAAACCATCAATCATGGGGAGTAGAACGAGCGACAGTGGAAAATAAAGAAGCCCAAGGAGGAATACATGAGCTAAGCTCTATGGACATGATGCAGGCTAAAATGGACGCGTTGGCCCTTAGAGTCGAACATATGTGTACAACCCCGAATACTGTAGCCGCAGTTTCGCCGAATTGTGAGATATGTGGGACGCAAGGACACCAATCCGCCGAATGCAATCTGTTGAATGAGACCAACACTGAGCAAGTGAACTACACCCAAGGGAACCCATTTTCAAACACATATAACCCTGGATGGAGGAATCACCCAAACTTCTCCTACAAAAATAATAACCCTATTCAAAATACCGCACCTCCGAGACAACAAGGTTACCAAGCCCCAAGAACAAATCAACCTATGCAATCTGTACCACCAAAACCGAGCCTTGAGAAAATTATGGAAAATTTTATCACCGCTCAAACACAACAAAACAAAGAGTTCATGAACCAAAACGTCCATGTTAACGAACTAATTACCCAGTTAGGAACCAAGGTTGATCAAATTATTACTCATAATAAGATGCTTGAAACCCAGATCTCTCAGGTAGCTTTAAACCAAGCCCCACAGACTACACTTGGAGGAATGTTCCCTGGACAACCTCAACAAAACCTGAAAGGGCAAGCTAATGCCATTACTCTACGAAGTGGAACCGCTTATAAGGAACCTTTGAACCCTTGATTAAGTGATCCCGAAAATTCTAAGAGGAATGAGGAGAAGGAACCAGAGGAGTCTGAAACCCCGGAAAGTCAAGAAAAAGGAGAAGAACCTAAAAATAAAACCTATGTACCACCACCTCCATACAAACCACCAATACCATACCCTCAAAGATTAAAGAAAACCCAAATCGATAATCAATATCAAAAATTCTTTAAGGTTATAGAAAAACTTCACGTAGAAATCCCCTTTACAGAAGCCATCACCCAAATACCTTCTTACGTTAAGTTTCTCAAAGACATACTTACAAATAAACGTAGACTTGAAGATCCGAAACCCGTGGAATGTAATTCTATTTCTGAAAATAGGTTAGCAAAGAAAGATAAGATCCCGGAAATTTTTCCATTCCTTGTATTTTGGGGAATCATGTCATCGAAAAAGCTTTTCTAGACTTAGGAGCTAGTGTGAGCTTAATGCCTTTAGCAGTTTGTGAGAGATTAAACTTAGGAGAATTACAACCTACTAAGATGTCACTTCAATTAGCCGATAGATCCGTTAAATACCCTATAGGCATACTCGAAGACGTCCCTGTTAGGATAGGTCAGCTGTTTATACCTACTGATTTTGTTGTCATGGACATTAAAGAAGATGACGACATACCAATCCTCCTAGGTAGACCGTTCTTATCAACTGCTGGAGCCGTAATAGATGTTAAAAAAGGGAAACTAACCTTTGAGGTAGGTGACGAGAAGATAGAATTCATACTTTCAAAATTTCTTATGGCACCTGTGATAGGAGATGCTTGTTATGCCTTAGATGTCATCGAAGAATGCATTAGGGAATTAGAACAAGAAGAAGAAACTGAATCTATAAAATTGCCATCAACCCTTATTTTGGAAGATGACAATTATAAAAGACCCTATATTGATGATAACCTTCACGAATGTTTATCTCTTACCCCAGATCCTATGCCTTGCCCTATGAAACCAACCGTAAAACTTAAGGAGCTGCCTAAAAACCTGAGATATGAATTTCTTGATGAAGAAATGAACCGTCCAGTTATAGTCAGTGCTACCTTAAACCAAGAAGAAACCAACCAATTGTTTGATGTTTTACGAAGGTACCCCTCAGCCTTAGGATATAAGATCTCGGATCTAAAAGGAATAAGCCCATCCGTATGCATGCATCGGATTTTGCTTGAAGAAGATTCAAAACCCTCCAGAGAACACCAACGAAGGATAAATCCTATAATGAGTACTGTAGTTAAGACTAAAGTTCTTAAGTTACTAGAGGCAGGTATAATATATCAGATCTTGGACAGTAAATGGGTAAGTCTTGTGCATGTAGTACCTAAAAAGGGAGGCATCACAGTCGTGCAAAACGAGAAGGGCGAACCTGTAGCAAAAAGAACCGATGGAGGTTGGCGTATGTGCATAGACTATAGAAAATTAAATAAAACAACTAGGAAAGACCATTTCCCATTACCATTCATAGACCAAATGTGGGAGCGCTTAGCTAGACACTCTTACTTTTGTTACCTAGATGGATATTTAGGATTCTTCCAAATACCTATTCACCCCGAAGATCAAGAAAAAACTACCTTTACATGCCCAGTTGGAACTTTTGCCTATAGAAGAATGCCTTTTGGACTCTGTAATGCTCCTGCCACTTTCCAACGCTGCATGATGTCTATCTTTGCGGACTATTTAGATGGAATCATGGAAGTATTTATGGAAGATTTCTCAGTTTGTGGATCTGATTTCAAAAATTTTCTTATCAACCTAGAGAAAATCCTGGAAAGATGTGTGGAGGTAAACCTTGTGCTAAATTGGGAAAAATGTCATTTCATGGTCACCGAAGGGATTGTTTTAGGACATATAGTTTCCGAAAAAGGTATAGAGGTAGATAAAGCTAAAATAGAAGTCATAGAGAATCTAAAACCGCCGAAGACTATCAGGGAGATAAGAAGTTTCCTTGGACATGCCGGATTTTACCGACGTTTTATCAAGGATTTCTCCAAAATAACAAAGCCCTTAACTGGTCTTTTAATGAAAGATGCTGAATTCATCTTCGATGAAAAATTTACTGAAGCATTTAATCTCCTGAAGCAAGCTCTGATTTCAGCACCTATAATGAAACCCCCTGATTGGTCAGAACCATTTGAGATAATGTGTGATGCCAGTGATTATGCTGTTGGAGCCGTTCTAGGTCAGAGAAAAGACAAAAAGTTACACGTAATTTATTATGCCAGTAGAACCCTAGACACTGCACAGCTCAACTACGCAACAACCGAAAAGGAGCTCCTAGCTGTAGTTTTTGCCATAGACATATTTAGATCTTATCTAGTAGGAGCCAAGATTATAGTTTACACCGACCATGCTGCCATTCGTTACTTACTAAGTAAAAAGGATACCAAACCTAGGTTACTTCGATGGATTCTATTATTGCAAGAGTTTGATTTGGATATCCGTGATAAGAAAGGCACTGATAATGTGGTAGCTGATCACCTATCTAGGCTAGAATACCTGAAACCTGACTCAGTACCCATAAATGACGATTTTGCCTATGATAGACTGATAGCCCAACTAGAAACTATTGAAGATGATAACCCAGACCCACATAAGTATTCTCATAAATCCTTAGCTATAAGTAATGTACCTTGGTATGCAGACTTCGTTAATTATCTAGCCGCTGACATCATACCCCCTGATCTAAACTACCACCGGAAGAAGAAGTTCTACAGCGATGTGAGAAACTTCTATTGGGACGAACCATTTCTTTTCAAGAGAGGTAAAGATGGCATTTTCCGCCGTTGTGTTCCAGAAGAAGAGGTAAATAATATAATTGAGCATTGTCACTCTGCACCCTATGGTGGACATGCAAGCACATCTAAGACCTACGCCAAGATTCTTCAAGCTGGCCTATTCTGGCCTACTATGTGGCGTGATGTCCATGCTTTCATTGTCAAGTGTGACAGATGCCAACGCACAGGAAATATTTCAAGACGTAATGAAATGCCTCTGAGAAATATCCAAGAAGTAGAACTCTTCGACGTATGGGGTATAGACTTTATGGGACCGTTCCCACCATCTTTTGGAAATCAGTACATCTTAGTAGCCGTTGACTACGTGTCTAAATGGATTGAAGCTATCACCGCACCCACGAACGACACCAGAGTCGTCATCAAATTATTCAAAAACTATATATTTCCCAGGTTTGGAACCCCCCATTTAGTCATAAGTGATGGAGGATAACACTTCATATCGAGAATATTTGATAAACTTTTAAGCAAGTATGGAGTTAAGCATAGAGTAGCAACACCATACCACCCACAGACCAATGGACAAGTGGAAGTATCTAATAGGGAGATCAAACAAATTCTTGAGAAGACTGTCTCTATATCGAGTAAAGATTGGTCGCAGAAACTTCAAGAAGCATTATGGGCCTATAGAACCGCTTTCAAAACCCCTATAGGAACAACCCCTTATCAACTGGTCTATGGAAAATCATGTCACTTACCTTTTGAATTGGAGCATAAGGCCTATTGGGCCATCAAAACTTTGAATTTGGATTACTTGACTGCTGGTGAGAAACGTATCCTTGATATCCACAAATTAGAAGAGCTCAGACAATCTGCCTACGAAAATGCCATCATATACAAAGAAAGAACAAAAGCTTGGCATGACAAAAGAATCATAAGAAGAGACTTCAAAATAGGCGATCTTGTTCTCTTGTTCGATTCTAGGTTACGACTTTTTCCAGGAAAGCTTTGTTCGAGATGGACTGGCCCTTTCGAAGTATCTAAGATCCTAAGATCCGGTGCTATTGAAATCAAGAACCAAACATGTAAACCGTTCATCGTCAATGGGTAGAGGTTGAAGCCCTACGAAGGAGGTGACATCCCAACAACATACACATGTCATACTCTGAGTGATCCACCATATCCTTCCAATGATGTATAAAAATCGGTCGTCGAGCTAATGACGTTAAACAAGCGTTGCATGGGAGGCAACCCATGGTTTTCTTATTTACGTACTTTTTATTTATTTATTTTTTATTTATTTTAATTTGTTTATTTTATTATTATGTCAGGACTAACGATTGAATGTTTTATGTGCTTTCAGGACTTGTTTGCTAACCTTGTACAGAATGCAGAACCCCGATGACATGCACGTGGCCTTTAGAGACGACGCACAGAGAGAGCGTTACTATGTCTACATGAGACGCCCTATGGCTCCTACCAGGTACCCTGACCATGACTGCATGGATGCCTTGGGGATAGAGCCAAGCGTCAGATTCTTATGCCATCGACTCCAATGGGACCAGTTTGACGATAGGAATAACACTTACAGGAACTTGACTCTAGAGTTCCTCAGCTCGTTTCATTATGACCCTTGGGCTGGAACCGATGGACACGCTGTTTTCAGGTTATTCGGGATTGACTACTCCTTCTCTCACAAAGAGTTTGGTGATTTACTAGGTTTTCAGACTACTCCTGATGCTATTCTAGAGACACCGATGGGGTATTTTATGAGCAGAGAAGTGGAAAAGTTTTGGACTAAAATATCAGGTGGAGGAAGCCAAGATCCTTCCACCCAGTTTTCTCAGGTAATCCACAACCCTGCGTTAAGGTACTTCCAGATGATTCTAGCGCATTCTTTCCTAGGTTTGCCAGAAACAGAGACTCTGCTAAGTGAAGAGGAGATTTTCCTACTGTTTTGTGCGACTCGGTCTCGCTCAGTTGCTTATGGCAACTTTCTGTTGAAGGGCCTTGCTAGTGTTGCCAGATCATCTGTAGGCATCATACATGTCGGTGGGATTGTTACACAGATAGCTACTGCATTGGGTTTGTCTCGCAAGTTATTGCACCTCAGGACCTTCTGCTGCTACACCACCCTGGATGTTGACTTTTGTCTTGACAGAGGACTGATGAGGAGGGCCTCTTTTGAGCCCAACATGTTTAGATTACTGATCGACGGCGAAGTGATACATTACTTTACATTACCAGACCCGCTGATGACCAGTGTCCATGATCCCGCAAATTGGAGTTATGCTTTAGAGGGTTATGGAGAGACTGTCGAAGAACCGAAATCACCTCCCGCCGCTGAGTACACTCCTACACCTCTTACTCCCCAAATCACTGTTATGTCTAACAATATGTCTCTGCAGCCGCCTGATCTACAAACCCGGATTTATGAGCTCCGTCAGGAGACTGCCCTACTCAAGCAGGAAGTAGCGGACTTGGAATTACAGATTCAGGTTTCTAATCTCACTCCTTCCTCAGAGGCTGATGCTCTATATCAGGAGATTGAAGAGCTTCGGAGGGAGATAGCTAAGATTCGTGGATCAAACCAGGAGGAGAAGCCTACCACATGATTCGTTCTACACTGACGATATTACCCTAGTATTTATTTTCTTTTTTTTCATGCTTTATTTTATTTCTCGCATCTCCAGACATATCTTACATTATTGCATCTATTACATTTTCTTTTTTTTTCATGTACTTTGAGTTTATCTTATATATACATATTATTTTATGCACTAATGTTGATTTTTCTCTATTCTTTTTTATTTTTTATAATTATTTTATTTTGTCGAGCAAAGAAAAAAAATATATATAAGACAAAAATATTTTCATTTTTGTCTTCATAAAAAAAATATGCAAGCCTCATGCCTTGGAAAAGAGAAGAAAACGTTATCCAGACCCCCCGAAGACCGAAGGTGCAAAGAGGGCCCAAAGGAGGATTTAAAAAAATCATAGGCCCATCAGGATTTACCCTTGTGGCGGGCGCCACAGGCCCATGGCGGGCGCCATGGCGTTCTCCCCTATTTCGGGGCTGAACATCCATTTTCACCATTTTCATACCTTCCTTCTCCAAAAACCCATTTTTGCAACTTTCAAAAACCTCCTTGAACCCCATTAAAGCTCCCCCATTTCCAAAATACCCACCATCCATAAAACCTATCCAAAATCCATTTTCATTTTCATCCACCACAAACCATAAAAATCAAAACTTTATCATTTCTCTCATAAACCATTTTCTACCATTTTTCACTTCCTAAGGAGCAATCAACAATGGAGTTCAATGGATTTCTTCTTCGTGATGGAAGACCGGGTGATAGGCAAAGGAAAATTATTCAGAGCTTCAGAGTCGAGAAATTCTCTCGACTAGGTACGTCGATGATAACTGTCTGTATGCTTTGGGTATTTATCATAGTGTTTTTAATTTATTAGATTTTTTAGGCTTGCATAATATTTTCGTTAATCAGGAGCCTACCTATGAGAGGCTGACAGTTGAGTTTTTAAGTTCATTGATATACACTGTCAGTCCTAACACTGCTAGCACAGTCGGTACTGTTAATTTTAGACTGTTTGGAATTGAATATGAATTCAGTACCAACGAGCTAGCAGGCTTGTTAGGAATCCCTCATAGGGAAGGTGCGATTTGTGAGGCACCTTTGGATGCAGAATGGTCGGCCGAGGTATTTTCCTTCTGGAAAAGGCTTTCAAGTACTTCAATAAATTCTTTTGAAGGAATACTTGCGTCGACCATTCACAACCCGACCATAAGAGTTTTCAGATATCTTTTGGCATGTACTATTTTCGGTCGGGAGAGTCCAAACAAGGTAAATGCTAGAGAACTCCTATTTTTGCAAGGATGCCTCACTAGTAACCATATCAATCCGCTCCCGTTTATGATTGCACACATGGCCTTACTTACTAATAAAACAGGACCGATTGTTTTTGGAGGGCTTGTTACGTCTATTGCTCGGGCTCTTGGCCTGAACGATGAGATAGCTACACTTGAACCACTACCTTCTCGCACAATTAATTTAAAATTTCTGAAAGACATGAAATTGTGCCGAACGAGGAGAGAAGGTGGTTATGAGTTTATGGTTCATGGGGTAGCTATCCCATCTGTTGCTTTACCTTGCAGTAGACGTACTGATGTGCGTAATGAAAGGAACTGGACCTATGATCTGAATGCTCCACCTGTTTTGGGTCCACTTCCTCCTAATATTCCTGATGGGGAGGCACATTACACTGATGAAGAGTATGGTCGGAGAGAGCAGTCTCCAATACCTCACATGTCCCCCCATCGTCCTTCACAGTCACACACCGCACCATCTTCCTCTAACCCTGTTGCAGGTGCTGCTCCTAGATTCTATGTCACCGAGGAGATGTGGCGTGACATGACAGCTAGAGAGGAAAGGCGAGACGGCCTTCTCTCTACTATTTCATAACAACTGACGGACAACATGAGCTTCATGCAACAATCGCGATTGGTTTCGGATCATGCTTACAGCAACGTTTGTCGTACCTTGAACGATATCTCACTAGAGCAGGACCGTCAGAGAGAGTTCAACCGCCGGCACAACCAGCTTATGGAGGCCACTCAAGGTTCCATCTTAGGTAACCTTCGAGAGGTCCTGGGTGCTCAGGCTCCTTATCGGCACGACTTGACTGGAGGGACCAGCATCGTAGTAGATCCCGTTGTTCCAGACCATCGCAGCAGGACGGCAAGGGCACCAATGTTCCTCCTCAATAGTCTTTTTCAGGTTACCCTCCTTATCTTATTTCGAAACATTGGGAACAATGTTCGATTTAAGTGTGGGAGGGGATTTTATTGCTTTCTGTCATTTCCCTTTTTAGTTAATTATTTCCTTTCAGTTATTTCCCTTTTCAGTAAGTTATTTAGTTTAATTTTCTTAGATAATGCATGAGTCTGACGAGTCACCAGTATAGTGTAGTTTTAGTACATCTTCATTTTTTTCCATTTCCTTAGCCTTACCAGAAAAATTTTAAAAAGAAAACAATGTTGTTTCACATGTTTTTTGGGCTTTGAGACAGGTTTAGATTAGGATGTGGTGACTTAGGTCAACTTTTTGAAACATCAGCACCATTTTAGCACCATAGACCTCTTGAATATAGGAATCACTCCTAAACCCCACCACCATGGCCTTCATTATCATTCAAAAAATTGTCCTAAGTAGTTTATTTTAGCAGTCAGCTCCGGCCTAAGCATGCTCTACGTAGGAGACCGATGAACATAAGTGAATGATCCAGTGCTAATAAAAAAGAAAGAAAAAAGGCAAACTCTGGGATAGGTGACCCTCACAAAGTCATCTAAACCGAAAAAAGAGAAGAAAAAAAATTTTTGCCACAAAAAGAAAAAAAAATTTCAAGTCACCTATTATTAGTTGGTTCAGAGGTATCTGGCACTGAACTTGGTAGGGCGGATTACGATCTGATCCCCCACAGCTACAATTAGGTCAAATAAATCAGGTTTACACATGCTTATGTGCCAGAAACCTTATGTTATGGATCAGAATCACTAACCGGTCACTCTACTATGAAGCATGTACGGATAACATGCTTAATGTGATTGCGCCTGAATGAAAAGGGCCCAAAAAGATGAGAAGATAGGCCTAGGTATTGTGGGATGACATGGAGTGGTTAATATAGGATTGAAGTTTGTGTTTGTGTTACTATGGTACCCTTGGTTCACTTAGTTAGTACCTGTCACTGCATCCTGACTTGAACTTAGAAGCCCTTTAGCCCAAAGACACGTGTTGACACCATTTTTTCTTGAGCTTTAATGTTTGCTTGAGGACAAGCAAAGGTCTAAGTGTGGGAGAATTTGATCACACTAAAATTCACCGTATTTCTGACTCCGATTTCGCATACATTCTTAGATTTTATTGTTATTTTGTTATGTTATTACTTTTTTTTCTTTTTTTTCAGGTTTTTTATGTAATCGGGGCTTAAATCGAGAAAAGGAGCGAAAAAGGAGTGGAAACGGACGAAAACCTAGAAATTCAGCGTTTTACACTTACGGCATCCACCGTGGCGGGCGCCATGGGGTCAGCCATGACATGGACACGTCTCAAGACCACTCCACAACTGCCAAGACCCACGATCCCCAATCTTCCATTCCCTGTTAGCACCATGGCAGGCGCCATAGGCCTGTGGCGGGCGCCACAAGGCAAAAAGCAGTTCCCTCCACTTTTTAGTGGAGGGGGCATCCTGGTCTTTTCCTGCATTTAGTTTTCCAATAAATAGGACTTTAGATTTTCGTTTTTCTTCATCCAAACTTAGATTTCTCTAGGAATATATCAGTTATAAAGCAGTTACCATTCCACATCGGGGTGTTTCTGCAATCGAGTGATCGAGTCTGTAATCTGTCTGTGTGATCTAGTTTTGGAGCACTCTGGAGGAAGTTAATCATTTCGCCATTTTAATTCCAATTCGTATTTTATCTTTCCGCATTGCTTTACTTTTATTTATTTCTCTCACTACTTTATTTTCATTTATTATCCGCACTCGCACTATTTTATTTATTTCCTGCACTCGCTTTACTTTATTTATTTCCCGCACTCGCACTACTTTCGTTTATTTTCCGCACTCGCACTAAATTACTTTATTTCTCGCACTCGCATTACTTTTATTTACTTTCCACACTCGCACTACTTTTATTTACTTTCCGCACTCGCACTAAATTACTTTTATGAAAAATTATAAAAAGAACTTTTACTTTACCATGTCTAACTAAATCCATAAAGGTTAGAATGTAAGGATCATAATTAAACCAGTAATCCGTACAATTGTTCGTGGAAACACTTAAGGGCTATTTTATCTTTCAATTTAAGTAATTGTTTTTAACTATTTCAAAAACAGCCAAAAGCACTTTGTCTAGTTCATTAGGAGTTTTTAGATTAAAAAGAAAAGAGATTTTAAAACGATTTTCGGACGCGTTAGGAAGTTTAGAGTCTGGTTCGTAAGAACCTCTTTTTGCTAAGAAATCCAGGTTAAGATACTTTTCAACTTAGTTAAGAAACTATATTTCTTAAAAATAGGTTTACTACTCTAACGCAGTACGCACCTTTTTATCCGTGACAATAGGAGGGGTTGATTAGAGAGTACAACTCGGTTCTGAATACGCGAAAGCGACAGTTCCTGTTAAATTAGTTCTTTTCAAAGGAGAAAACATTGCCCATAAGTAGTTCTATTAACAAGTATTGGATTATCCATTGATTACGTGAATTACATTCGAGCCTGTTTTTGTTTTTTGTTTAAAATTATTATTTTATTTACCATTGCTCCCTTCTTAAAACCCCTATTTAGTTGCCTTAGATACACACCATAACAACAGGTACGATAGATTGACACTTGGTCTCTGTGGGTTCGACAATCTTTTATATTACTCTGACGTGTTCGTACACTTGCGAAAAACACGCATCAAACTCCTTGAGATATTGAGCTTATGGAGAAGAAAAATAAATGCTATTGGCCTTGATATCTGCTTGAAAACTCAGTGATGAAATTGAAGATGATGAATGCATAACCTCTGCTTCATTTAATCAAGCCTCATTGATGATTGGATGATGAAGATTGGTGAGGAAATGTAGATGAACTCGTGGCAATTGAGAAATCAAAGAGAACTTCAAAGAGAATTTTCAGAGTGATTTTGAGATAATGGTGAAAATGAAGAAGCCAACTCCAAATTCTGTTATGAACTCTATTTATATTCACGGTCAGGTTCTAACTACCTCATTTAGTAGTTAGAACCATGGTTGAGTTAAGAGAGAGGTGGATTGAGCAATGGAGGTGGGAAAACCAAATTCAAAAATGAAGGATCCGTGTGCTTATGATTTCTATGCTTATGTATGGAGTCTTCATGGTAAGTTATGGTGATGTTTAGGGATCAAAGGTGGTGATGCAATGCTTGTTGCAGCACCCTGACTTGTTGTGCAAGCTTCACATTTCTAAACTTTCCTCTTATGATACATGTGATATCATGAATACATGCATGTGTATGGACCACGTTTTTCTTGAAATAGTAGAAGCTGGATGTGTTTGATGCATGTGTATGTGAACTGATTCATAACAAGAACAATCATGCCTTCAACATTTATTTTGACATACAAAGCAACATGGTGATGATGTTGAATTTATGGAGGAAATTATCTTAGCTCCATGGATGCAACAATGACTTTTTGTGATCAATGGAAAGAGGAAACATCAAAGGGCATGTTTGATGTACAATGCAAGATGAGATAAGGCCCTTAGATCCTTCAAAAATGTCATGGAACATGATTCCATATAGCTACATATGGGGCCTGCTAATGTGGGTGTGTCTTGGGCAAAAGGCCTATGAGGATGATCAGTTTTTGAGACACACTTTGTCGCTCTATAAGTCCCAAACTATTGATCTAATGAAAAATCTCTAAATATGAAAGTTGTAGATGAGACAAAAATGAACAACTTTGATGTTTAGAAAAAAAATCATTTGAAGCCTTCTTGATGGAGAAAATTGGGTTGACATTTAGCACACCACCTGCTCGATGAAATGCCTAGCATCTGGCACGCCCATGAATTGGTTTCCTAGCAAAGTTGCCCACGTTTTGTCAAACTTTGATTGATCATATCTCACTCAATTTTGATCCAATGGAGATGTTCTTGCTATAGATTTAAACCTAGAGGGTTTGTCCTCCAAGATCTTTGTGATTTGGGGGTTTTTGCATACGTCATTCGTTCGTAGATTCAGCCGAGTGAGGAGGTTTAAAGATCAAGGTGATTGTTCATTCATATCACGGTAACTAGAGGATTGCGACGAACGTTGTGGGTTCATAAGCATCGAAGCAAAGCGGTCGTGTTCAAAGTTTGAAGAATTATAAAATCTTGCAGGAGGGGAGCAATTAATCGGAGGTTTGTTCGACGTACGCGAAGGACTTGGTTCACCTCGAATCAAGGTACAAGAGTTTTAGCAACAATAGCAATTTTGGATTGGTTTGTTGTTCCAATTTTCTTCTTGTATTAACATTGCAATATTAATAAAATATCCCAATTCGGTTTGTGAATTGGGGGCAGAGTACCCCTAGCAAGGACAGTGGGAGAACTTCCTAAACAAATCTCGTGTGTTCTTCGTTCTTATCATTTGTTAATTTTTCTGCACTATTTGAAGTTGTGTTGTTTGAAGAATTATGTTTTGGAGTAGTGTGTGCCTACCAAGTGCTTGTGAAATTGTTGCTATCATATTTGGATAGCAATTTGATAACAATTTTGCACTACACTAATTGTCAAACTACACGTTGTGTGGGTGCACACCAAGTGTTTGATAAAATTCAAACCATACAACTACTTACTCTTTGTGCTTATTTCTCATCAATTTTCATTGTTGAAAGTGGGTTATTCAATCGTGTTGAATTTAAGTGATAGATTAACATTGTATTAATTCATCTATTTATCTCTTATATTCCATTCGGTTTTTGAACGAATATCCGATCACCGGTGACTTGATTTTATTTAGACGTAATTTTCCGGGGAACTTCCGCAAGATAGTTTTCAATTAATTTTTTGAAAAGCTAAATTTTAAAAAGGGATCTATTCAACCCCTCTTCTAGATCTGCGCCATCGTCTAACAACCATAGCCCCCTTTATGAGAGTTGTGGCGAAAAGACAACATTTGATCGCTCCTTAGACACCTCTGTAGTCGAGGAGAGCGTCAATGTTTTTGATATGCTCGTCTGGGTCTGTTGTCCCGTCATAGGACCCTAAGGGAGGAGGCTTATGGAGCCCCTTCGGTATCCTCGTGGACATAATCTCGTTGAAGAGCGGTCTACGAGGTTCATCCTCGTCACTGGAATCATGGGGGATGGAGCGGGAGTGTGCGTGTCAGTGTCGATGAGGTAGTGGTGATCTTGATCGATTTTTTATACCCTCGGGTGATGGTAACGTTCCCGCCTAGAGAGTCCTCCTAGTCTTCCTGGTCTCTAGTAACTTGTGTCGTTAGGAAGAATAATGATTCTGTTTCTTGATAGATATGGTTGCCTCTGGGTGTTGGTGAGTCTTTCTCTGTTCAGGTAAACGGCTACGGGACATGCGGATCCTCCTCGCAGGGGGGAGAGATCTGGCACGTTGCGCGTCTTCTAGAGCTTCTAATCTTTCACCTTGGCGCAAGATCAGAATGTTGATGTTGTTCGTCGTCTTGACCAAAACAGTGAGCGTCTCATTGGTCCCCTCAGGAATGGAGATGATGGGGAGATCAGTAGGGGTGATCTTAGGTTGCCTGGATCGTTCAGGTGACGGGGAGGAGGTGCGTCCATTTTGAAAATGGTTAGATTCCCCGAGCGGGGGATTGGTTCCATCACTCTCCTGTTGCGTGATGGGGATGTTGGTGATGATCTGTACATCAACAGAGGCGTCATGGTGAGCCATTGAGAAAGTTGAATTTCGATGTTTTGGTTTTCACGATCTAAAGATAAGAAACGGGGTAACATGAATTCCCACGAACGACGCCACTAATTATTCCTTCACGATCAGAGTCTGTAGTGGGCCACGGACGTTGACATAGATGATGATAGTGATGCTCGGTCATCGAGGAGAGATGGGGGTGTACCTTCAAGGTACTCTGATGCCAAAGTAAGAATGGGAAGAAGAGTATGCAAGTATGAGTAAGGGAGTTAAGAGAGTGAATATTTGATACATGACCCTCTTGAGTGAGAGGGTTTATAAAGAGACCCCAGTGTTTGGCTATTAGTCCCTATTTTGGGTCTGGATCGTGGATCCCCCGTAAATATGTAATTTTCAGAACTAGCCATTGAAATGGGCCTGCGTGGTCGGATGAGTACGTCGAACAGGGAGAAATCCGAGCAGAAGCAGTTCTTCGGCCAGATCTGGGTGAATTCCCTGGATGATGGGCAGGAGTCTAGAAGGAGCAGAGGAGACTGACTACAGGCAACCGTGGCCGACAATTCATCCTCGGTTGAGGGGCATAAAGCCAGTGGGTCCCTTTGACTTTGGGCTATTGGGTCGTCCTGGAAGCAATAGTGGGTTGGGTCATGCCTAGTCATTGGGTCAGTCCGGAATATCTGTGATATATTTAAAATAAATATATACTTATCATTATGGTTTTTATAGATAACTATTGTGAAAATTTTACATATATAAGGGAATTAACTTTCCCTTATTCACTATAGCATTGTTTCCTTCACAACAAAACCCTAACACCCATTTTTTCTCTACATTAAGGTATTCTTCTTCTTCCAATTTTGGCAGTAAACTTTGTCTTGTTTTAGAATCTACGAAAAGAAATATGAAGCTTTTAATTTAAGCTTCTTCCTCCTTATATTTCTTCATGTAGAGTCAAAAATTAGATGAACATGGTGATGATGTTGGCAGTAGCAAGCGTAATGTACATATTGTTTATGGAAAATAAGGTAATCTCCTACTTCAATCTTTTTGTTAGATAGTTCCCATTATCTCGTTTGCTTTATGTTTTTTTTCTCATTTTTTGCAGATTCGACTTCAACGCTTCACAAGCTAGGTGAACTTTATTGTAATGGTACAATCCCACTTCTTAGGGTTTTGTTCCAACTTTTGCTGGTTTTGGTTTTGTTTTGAATACTAACTAAATTTCTTCAATGCTTCCCACTCCTTTTGGTATTGTATATGAAATTTAAGTTGTTATATACTATGTATATTTTTTGTTTCACTATCCTTTTATGGAAAATGAAATCATGTAAATTGACATAGAAACGTATAATTTGAAAATTAAGATGTATTTGAAAATCAACCTATGTCGATCAATGTTTTTCGAATAACTTCCATCTCATTCAACACTTTTTTATGTTCCTTAAATCATAATATATGGTTCAATGGTCTATTTTTTTCAATTCATCTATATCTACAGTTCTACTTTACCTCATCATCGTCACTTATCACGATGATGGTTATGATACTGTTGCACCCCAAAATTTGCCCTCACAAGATAAGACTTTGTGTACTAAGAGGTTCACAAGGTTCACAAGACAAGACTTTGTGTACTAAGAGGTTCACAAGGTTCACAAGACAAGACTTTGTGTACTAAGAGGTTCACAAGGTTTACAAGACAAGACTTTGTGTACTAAGAGGTTCACAAGGTTCACAAGACAAGACTTTGTGTACTAAGAGGTTCACAAGGTTCACAAGACAAGACTTTGTGTACTAAGAGGTTCACAAGGTTCACAAGACAAGACTTTGTGTACTAAGAGGTTCACAAGGTTCACAAGACAAGACTTTGTGTACTAAGAGGTTCACAAGGTTCACAAGACAAGACTTTGTGTATTAAGAGGTTCCCATGAGGTTCACAAGGTTCACAAAACCTCTCATGAGGTTCACAAGGTTCACAAAGTTCACAATTAGTCAGAAGATTTGACAATTCCCTCAGACAATGCATCCTCCTAAGCAGTGCATCCAAAACTAGGGTTTTGACTTTAATCAGGCTAAATGAATTTCCAAGACTTCAAGTGAGATTCATAACATCTTATATGTGTTTAAGAACCCCCATGACAAGTTTCAGAATTTTTCTCAAAGGTTTGCTCAGTCAGATGATCAGATAAGTCAAAATCAGTCAAAGTAGTTAAAAAGTCAAACTGAGGTCAACTGTGGTCAAACCAAAGTCAAACTTCATAATTTTTTGTAAACATCAAGTATATGAAGTAAAATTCATCATTTGATCAAGGGTTGATCATGATTCATCAAGGATATTTCAGATCATCAAGAATCAGAGGTTTCTAAATTAGGGTTTCCTCAGGAAAAGTCAACTGAACTTTGACCAGCCATAACTTTCACATGCTTCATCAAATTTTTCCCATCCAAAGCTCATTTTGAAGGAAATTGAATTCTCTACAACTTTGTGTCTCACAAGCCAAGCCCAAAAATGCTTCATTTGGAAGGTATGAGCTAAGACATTATAGGTCCTTTTTAAAGTCAACAAAAAGTCAACAACGTCAAAAGGGCATAACTTGAGAATGGTAAATGATATGGACATGAAACCAATGGGGTTGGTTAGAGGACTCTTTAAGATTTCCAAAATGTCCAAGAGCACCCTCATAGCATTAAAATTGAAGGATTTGTGCCCTTGCAAAGTTGGGAAATTTTTGGGTGGCTTATGAAGTAAATAGGGTCTTAAAACCATAATTCTTCAAATGGGCTGAATTTTTTGTGACCCAAGGTGTTCCATGACATCATGCACGAAATTTATTTAATATTTTCATAATTTTATTTTATTTATTTTATTTATTATGATTTTTTATATTAAAAATCATTTTAAATTCAAATAAAATATAAAATATGAAGATTTAAAATATATTTTGATTCTAGAAAGTCATAAACATGAATTGGATCAGATTGATATGCAATTGATGGTGATTGTCTTAAGATAGAAAGGATACATTCAAGAATATATGAAATTCAAGCCATGATCTTTTTCAATCTTTTGAATCCAAAAAGTCCAAACAACCATTCAATTTTTTGACCTAGTTTCATATACTATAAGTACCTAAACACATCACAATGCATAGGACACGAAATTGCTGCCTCAAGAGTAAGTTTCCAATTTTTCAAAACTCACC